>CM042021.1:40447500-50447500 GCA_023525975.1 Smallanthus sonchifolius
ACTTCAAAAAGCCGCAAACTTGGAAAGCCGTGAACTTGGAAAACCGTATACATTACGACCGTGTACTTCGAATACTGATTTTTCTGCAGATGAAGATCTAACCGAAAACGTCGATTAATCAGCAGAAAGATCGACTGTGCGATCCAATTCGTCAAAAAAAAAAACGACAGAGACGAGATCCAAAACCTGTGAATCTGTCCAGAAACTCTTCCAAAACAAACAAGTCAGTTTATTCAAACGAAAACAATAACTTTGATATCTCACGAGTCATAGAAATCCGTTGCAAGCTTCACCGAATGAGCGCTAAGGCTCTGATACCAATTGTAAGGTCCAGATTCCTAAGGATCTTCAATCAATGGATTCAACGACGTGTTGAACCTGGCGAAAACAGACTCGACACGTGACTTGTAGGTACAAACAATAATGACGAGACAACAATGATTGTCAAACGATTCGTATATTGATTAATCATTGAAAAATAATACAAATGTCGCTCAACAACTCGTCTAACCGAATACAGAATACAAAATAACTATTTATACTATTCGGTTGGGCTGGGCCGGGGCCGCATACTTCAAGTATGCGATTGGGTGGTATGCGGCTAGGCCACGAAGTATGCGGCCGCATACTTCCACAATGTCTTGTTCTGAACTCGTTGGTGATCTCTTAATGCGTTAGCCTATTAGGTTTGGTCCTTACAGAGTGGCAGGTGAACAAAGATCGTGACTCGCTTTTTCAGCCACATGAACCGCCTGTGAAGAAAGAGGGACTGGCGGAGATGGTCTACCCAACGACAGCCGGTGGAGGGGGTTTGTTTCTAGGGTTGGGATAAGAGGAAGAGTAGAGAGGGAGATGATTTTAAAGATTATAAGAGAGAAGAGAAAGGGTGAAGTTTATATTTTTTTTAAAAATTATTATCAGGGGTATATTTGTCTTTTCATAAAAAATTAACAGAATTGTTGGATTACGTTAGAGACGCGTTGTTGATTGAGATAATGGACAAACCACAAGGACTAAAAAGTCAAACTAAAACTATTAAACTAAAATAATTATTTTGAGCAAACCCCAAGGACTAAAACAAAAATTTACTCTAAAATTTAAAACACAATAAGAAAATATCTTATTTTTGGTACACATTTGCAATGTTAAAGACTTAAATAAATAAAATATAGAGCCTGTAGTATTAAATTAATTAGTAAATAAGATTTTGATCTGGTTAACCAGTTTAAAAAAACAGTTTAAATAGGTATAACCTGACTGGTTAGGCACCAAGTTTCTGATTAAATGAACAAGTACAACGAAGAAAATAAATGCAAGGCTTGGTTCTAAAGGTTTAGTAGGCTGATGGGATGTCGCTTGAAGGCTAAGCCAATTTGTATTACTAATAACTAATAAATAAATTTAGCTGGATATGTAAACGAACATTAACGGACGAAGCTAAATAAACTAAACATAAAAGAATGTAAATGAACGAACGAGACATGTTTTCAAATTCGTTTGTTTAATTAAATTAATAAAGTTTTTGATCCATATTCATTCGTTTATTAAATAAACGAACTTATAAACGGTTCAGTAAACATTTGGTTCGTTTAAAACCCTCCACGAAGTTAATTATTTAATAAATACCATTTATTCAAACATTAATTAATTAGGAGCACACTAATTTGTCCGGCCTACTGTCTAGCTAACTTTTGCATAAAATTAATATTTTTTGCTACATAACAAGTAAAAGAAATTAAAAAAAACATAGAACTATTATTGTATATGAAAAATAAATATTTGTTTATTTGTCGACAAATCTTGATAAATTCGTATCAATTATATTTAACACATAGTTAATTAGAAAATGGAATATAATGTAACTGTCGAAGAGTTTCCACTTTCCTCAATGAGACAAGTTGATTTCGTTGCATTGCCTGCCATAATCCGACAGTGAGTGGCTACAATATCTAGCAACATCAAAGCCTAATAGGTTTTCTGTTTTTAGTATTTAGTTCCTGAATATATGGACATTGAAAGGGCCAATTTTCTTCATTCTTTAAGGGTTTTATTTAATATATTTTGTTTCTAAGAAATATGTTTTAGTTATTTAAACTTCTATTACTTTCAACTGTATTTTCAATTTGCTCATTGTCACTTCTATGAGCACGATCCGCTAGATATGTATGGATAAATATAGTAAAAAAAAATAAAAAACCATTTAAATCTATATACATATTAAAGTTGTAAATAAGTCGAGCTTTTTGTTGTGACGGTGAGAATGAAACTAAAAATAAAGAGAATAATTGAGGAAATTTTTTGAATTTAATTGATAACTCAAATTAATGATTACAAAATTGTTTATATACTAGAAACAATAAAGGACTAGCGAAACTAAGCTAACAAACTAGCGAAACTAAGGGATAGTTTCGCCAACACCCCCCTCAAGTTGGAGGTGTATACAACCCCAACTTGTAAATGATAGCCTAATGCGATTGACCAGCAAGTCTCTTGATGAATAAATCCACAATTTGATCCGAAGTACGCGTATGAGAAAGCAAAATTAAACCAGCTTGAAGCTTCTCACGAACAAAATGACAATCCAATTCAATATGCTTAGTGCGTTAATGGAAAACAAGATTTTTAGCGATGTGAATGGCCGCCTGACTATCACACTTCAAAGGAACTAGAGTGAGATTGGGAAGCTGGAATTCCACAAACAAACGAGTTAACCAAACAAGTTCCCGTGTGACCGGACGAAGAGACCGATATCAGCTTCATCAGAGCTAAGAGAAATAGTAACCTGTTTCTTTGACTTCCAAGAGATAGGACTTCCCCCAATAGAAATAAAATAACCACTCACAGATCGTCGAGTATTAGGGCAAGCCGCCCAATCAGAATCACAATAAGCAGATAAAGACATATTGATATGACGTAAATTATACATGCTTTGTACGCATAATTATCCCCGAATTCATCATAATTAGAGATAATATGATAATAATTGATGCTTAATCCATCCATTTGTGTTCCAATAGGATAATTGACTTGGATATGCAAAAACATGAAGAAAACACTCAAAATCAAGGTGAAATCAGCATTCGGAAGCCAAATGAACGAAACCGGAAGCAGAAGGTCAAAGCTGGAAGTCAAAAAGAAGCAAACTTGGTCAATGCACGGTAGTGCAATGCCATGCACGGCCGTGCAAATACCATTTTTGCTCCCTGTACTCCTTAAAGTTTCCAGATTCCGCACGTGAAAGAAAATGGTACTTTGCACGCCCGTGCAATCCAATGCACGGCCGGGCATTGCCAAAATCTTTGCCTATAAATAGAAAAACTCATTCTAGTGTTTTAGGTGTCCAAGATCAAGAGTAGAGAAGGCCTTAGTTCTCTGCTAAGAGCTGGAACTCTCTCGGTTTTGGTCCGTGTAGCTTTTCTTTGTTTATTTCCTCTTTAAAGTCTTGTAATATGAAATGATTCTTCTAATTCGAGTAAAACAAGAGGAAATCTATACCCACTCTCCCTTGGTGTTGGAATACTTTCACACAATATCTAAGGATTAGTGGAGTCACTTATATGGTCATTCATGGCTAGTTCTCTTGTGTTACTCGAATTGGTTGAACTTTAATTAATTAATGAAGTATTTTTATTATGTTATGTTTTTAAAGTATTTACTATGAGTTATCTTAAAAATACAAGAATAATTTATCTTTAAACCAATCTAATAATCTTAAATCTTGTGAGTTACTTAAGCAAGACTTCTTGTTTGGGAAGCTTATTCGAGTTTGTACAGTCTATATACAAATCTTGGTTCTAGCCACGGTCGGTTAGTATAGATTTAATATTATGGGTTGATTGGAGGTTTGTGTATTCAGCAAGCCGTTTGAGCCCTAACCATACCAGGCGGTTTGTGTCGGTATTTCTTTACTTTTCTCGTGTTGGCTTGCAGAGTACTTCTAGCGGGAGCCATGGGGTTTGATCTTGAGACTGAAAGTATTATTTATTTAAAATAATATTGTAAGTAAAGACAACTATTTAAGAACATAATTTGTTAGGTCCGAGCATTCATAAAGTACCTTTGGAGGAAGTCGTGCATTCCGACTTACCGGAAGAAGTTACAAGACATGACGTAAGTCAGTCATTGGATAATCCTAGTCCGAATAATGAATCACGAGATAACCGGTGGACTTGAGACCCCATTCAGGGTCTGGAGATTCATTAAGGAACAGTTGGCCGACCGTATCCACTGTTCCGTTATGAAATGCTAGCTCCCCTATCGAAAGGGTTAGTACTAGTAACTATGATCAACCTTACTCTAAATATAACATTAATTAACAAGGGATAACACTAGAGTGACATCTTAAACAAGATGATGTTTCTAATTACATTTCTTATTATTTCTACTTTCCTTTAAACAAAACCCATTTTCCAACTTATTATCCTAGTCAGACAATAGCAAGGGTTGAGTACGGGATCAGTGTCCATGGTTCGATACTTGGTTCTTACCCATACTATACTACGCTGCGATAGGTACACTTGCCTATTGTGTGATTATCCTTTTAATTTATAAACTTAAAACCTGATTTTGTGTAACTCTAAATCAAACATTAAGAATATATCATGTTCCTCACATTTGACATCAAGTTCTTGGTGTCACTACCAGGGATATAGTTATATATTTTTATATACACTATACACGCTATCACATATCATAATTTTCATTAAAAAAAAAGCCTTGAGAACAAGTGTCCTTGACATAACGAAGAGTATGCCACACAACATCCCAATGAGGAACATGCGGATCACTCATGAACTGGCTAAGAAACTGAACTTCAAAAGCGAGATCAGGCCGAGTGTGAGTGAGATAGTTGAGCTTGCCAACAAGCCGACGATAGGTCAAAGGATCATCAAGAAACCGACCCACTTTAAGCTTGAGTTGTAAATGCAAAAGCAAAGGGGATGAAACAGAAGAAACGTCGTCCATTGTAAAATCGTTCAACAGATCCTTTGTAAACTTACGCTTAGTCATAATAAGACCAGAAGCAGACTTGAGAACTTCAATTCCTAGAAAAAAGTTAAGGCTGCCAAGATCTTTGATCTGAAATGTGGAATGTAAGAAAGACTTTAAAGCAGACATCTCCTGTTCATTATTACAAGTGGGAAGAATGTCATCCACATAAACAACCACATGAACTATCATGGTCTTTGAAAACAAAGAATAATCATTAGGAGAACGCATATACCCTTTGGTTTTGAGTGCATCAGAAAGCTTGCTATACCATTGCCGAGAAGCCTGCTTCAAACCATAAAGAGATTTTTGCCATTGCCGAGAAGGTTCCTGAATAGAGTCAAGGTTGAGAAGAAGCTGCTGAGAATCAGGAGATAGATCAACAAGATTAACAAATGAAGAAGCTTGGCAAGCACTTGACAAAGTATGAAATAAAAAGGAATCAACAGAAGCAGAATTACAAACATAATTCTGCAAGTGAGAAGGGGAACAGAAGAACGAGAAGATCTCCTAAGCTTTGGAGGAGGAGGAAGAGGAATAGGAGAAATAGGAGGAGAAGGAACAGGAGAAACAGGAGGAAAAGGAACATGAGAAACAGGAGGAGAGGAATCAACTTCAGGAACAACCAAAGAAGAAGAAGGAACAATAGCTGGATCTGACTCCTCAAACAAATCACTAAGAGAAGGAAACAACGATGAAGGATCAGAAGAATGTAAATAAGGGAAAATGTGCTCAAGAAAAGTCACATCCCGTGAAACCAGAACTTATCAAGTGTCAAGATTATAAAGCTTGTAACCTTTCTTTCCAAAAGGATATCCAATAAAAATACAAGCTTGAGCCTGAGGCTGAAATTTATCTCTACCGTGTGTAGGGGTAGAAGCATAACACAAACACCCAAAAGTACGAAGATGAGTGTATAATGGAGCTTTACTAAAAAGCATCTCAGAAGGAGATTTGCACTGGAGGACCTGTGTGGGGAAAATATTAATCAAGTGATTAGCAGTAAGAACACAATCGCCCCAGAACGTAATATGTAACTTGGATTGAAACATAAGAGCCCGAGCAGTTTCAAGAAGATGCTTATGTTTTCGTTCGACCACCCCATTCTGTTGAGGAACCCCATGACAAGTAGTTTGATGAAGAATACCTTTCTGTTTAAAATACTTGGTATGATGAACACCCAAACCAAGTTCATAAGCATTGTCAGAACGGACACTCTTGACTTTTGTATTGAATTGAGTCTCAACCATCTCAATGAATCCTTGAAGGATAGTAAAGGCATTTCCTTTAGTGGTCAAAAGATGAGTCCAGGTAGTTGTAGTAAAATCATCAACAATGTGAGAAAATATTTATAACAATCATATGTAGTAGAACGATACGGCGCCCGAGTATCAATATGAATAAGATCAAACATTTGAGTACTAGTTCTACTGCTAGAAGAAAAAGGGAGTTTATGCTTCATAGCTTTAGGAGAAACAGAACAATCATCAATAGAACAATCATGTGCACCAGTAAAAAATTCAATTGCTTAAGTTTATTCAATGGCAAATGCCCAAGACGATGATGCCAAATTTTTAACGAAACAACATAATTACAGTGAGAAAAAGAATCAACTGTAACCGAGAAAAGTTTATTAGGATGTAAAAGATAAAGTCAATTGAGGAGATCTCCCGGAACCAACGGACTACTCATTGAAGGGGCCTGGAAGAAACAAGAAGTTTCAGAGAACTGAACAAGACCTTTTGCATCCCTACAAAGTTTGGGAACATATAAAAGGTTATGTTTGAATTGAGGCACAAAGAAGACATTGTAGATAGAAAAAGACTTTATAAGATTAACCGTTCCGACTTGCGTAACAGTTAATACATGCCCGTTTGGAAGAATAATATAAACAAGTGAGTTAAGCAATTGAACGTTAGAAAGCAAATTGAAGTCAAAGCACATATGATTACCTGCACCAGTATCAATTATCCAAGTAGTATAGACCGTAGTCGAATGGCAAGCAATAATACTTACAAAATTTGCAAAGCTAAGGGGTTGAACATTAGGAACACCACCTTGAACACCAGAATTCTGCTGAAGAAGTTGCAACAAAGTATTGTACTGTTATGTACATATACCAGAAAGTGAACTAGAGACAGAAACAGTATCAGCAGAAGCAGAAGCAACATTTGCAGCAATCTTGGGTTTAGTAAAAATGAAATATTTGGGAAACACAATGAGACGATAGCATTTACTAACATCATGCCCCGCCTTTTTGCAATTACTACAAACAATACCCTTCCAAGGACTAGAACCCTTTGGCAAATGCACATCGGCATTCATGGAAGCATTCTGAAGGATAAACTGAGCAGATGAATGAGGCTCCCTCTGTTTCTCATCTTGAATGAGAAAATCATAAGTTTGGTTGATAGAGGGAAGAGGATTCATCATAATAATATTCCCCCGGGTCATCTCATTGCAGGAATTGAGACCCATCAGAAACTGCATCAAACGTTGGTCTACTTCACGTTTGGCCAAGAGATGTGCATTGCCACAAGTGCACATAGGAATGGGTTCAAGAGAATTCAGATCATCCTAAATAGATTTGACCTTGGTAAAGTAAGAAGCAATTTCATCATTGCCTTGGGATATGTCAGAAAGACTTTTCTGAAGCTGATAGTACTTCGCCCCATTGCTTTGACCATATCTATCACTCAATTCACCCCATAGTTGAGAAGCAGTTTCCACATATAGAACACTCTCACTGATATCCTTTGACAGAGTGTCTGACTAGGATGCCCGGTTTCATCCGGAATCCTAACCTAGACAGAATTACGCCCCACCTTGATAGTAACGTTGCTTGTGTGCATTCACATGACATTAACAGGATAATAAATCTTGTCATTCACATCAGTTGTACAACCGTTTGCTAGCTACAAAGGCCCCTGTATAGGTATAGCAAATCCTTGTGTCCAGGATGCCCAGTCTCGTCTGGAATCGTAACCTAGACACACCGTTCATTCATAGTATTCGTTCCCAAAGGAACCGTTAGCAGATTCGACTTACATTATAGCATTCATTCATTTGTAAAACCTTTTCGTTAAAGCATTGTGTGTTTCACTAAAACATCTTTCATTCAAACCCATTCATAATCCTTTAAGGCAAAACATTTCATAAGTCCTTTCACAAACACTCATTATGTAAATAACTTTTCATAAACATTCGTTTCGTAAACATTTCGTAAGAATGCGATCAGTCCCGAAACCATAGTAAGATTTCATAAAAAAGGACATTCAGAACTCACATGACTTTCTTAGTTAACCCTTCCTAAGTATATGGCTCGTTAAAGGTGTTAGGAGATCTGTTCGAGCGGTCATAAACGAAATGTGTTAACTTCATGATACAATATTTCGGTCGAAATCTCTTTCGCCCGAAATATGTTTCATCCAAAAACTATTTCGCTTTGAAAACTATTTCGCTTTGAAAACTATTTTGTCCGAAAACCTTTTCGTCCAAGGTAACTTTTCGAATGGAACGCAATGTTCCTCATTTTGACAAAAACTTTTTCGTTCGAAAACCCCTTTTCGGACCATTCATACGTTTCTTGGCCAAAATTGTCGTCTTTGATTCAAGATTCCAACCTTTTACGTCCAAACTGTCCGATTCATTCCCATGAAGCTTAATCCATGGTTTTATACTTAAACACACGTAAAAATCGAAGCGTTTTGGATCAAACTTGTTTTTACCCATATTTACCCTAAAACCCTAAAATAGAGATTTAGACAAGATCTATACCTCAAATCGATACGTTTCTTCAGCGGAACTTCTTGCAAACAGTGGAGATGAAGAATGGAACGATCTTGGAGCAAAATTTTCACTTTCTCTCTCTAGAAGTGAGGAAGATTAAGCTTGAAGAATGAGGTGGGGGAGGGAAGTGCTAAGGCTTTGAGGGCTCTCCACCCCCTTAGGCCCATGCACGCCTGCCTTTAGCCCACGAATCGACCCGTCTTACCCCGCAACTTCGTTTAGGTTAAAACCCGCACCTGAAACATGATAAAAGTCTGGATGTTACAAAAGTCAAGATGGTCATTAAAGGCAAGCGGCAAGGACAGTTTAGTAATTTCAAGTTTCTGGCTGTTTTTGGGGTAATCATGCTTTGATTAAAAGTTAGTTAAGATAAGTGAGGATATAAAAGTTTGTTAGGTTAAAAAGGTTGAATCATCTGATTCCTTTCTTTCTCTGTAATTTCATTTTAATTGTGTCATCTTTGAGCCACTAATAAGATTGAAGAATAATTTGGTTTTAAATCCAATTTATTTAGTAATTACCGTTTCATTCTGCATATCGATTGTAACAATTGGTATCAGAGCTTTCTGCTCGATTCCAAAGAAGGAATTTGATTCTCGATCAATCAAGGAAGACGATGGTATCAAATAAGTTTGATCTTGAAAAATTTAATAGCAAAAATGACTTTGGGCTATGGAGATTGAAGATGTGAGCATTGCTCGTTCATCAAGGGGTCGTGGACACGCTTGCCAGCGAGGCAAATTTGTCGGCTACACTAAGCGATAAAGAGAAGAAGGATGTGATGGAAAAGGCACATAGTGCCCTAATTCTATGCCTTGGTGTTCGAGTGTTGAGGGAATTCTCAAAAGAAAGCACTACCGCTGGAATCTGGTCAAAGCTTGAAAGCTTATACATGACAAAGTCACTTACAAATCGTCTCTATTTCAAGAAGCGACTATACATGTTTCATATGTTAACAGGTAAATCCCTAGATGATCATACTAATGAATTTAACAAATTAGTCCTTGATCCTGAGAATATAGACGTGTCTTTGGATGATAAGGACCAGACGATCATTTTTCTAGCTTCAATACCACAAAATTATGATCATTTTGTGGACACCCTTATGTATGGTAGGGAAAGTGTCTTAATAGTAGAGGTGTTATATGCCATGAATTCAAAAGAACTCAAGAAAAAGGGAGATATTAGAGAGGATTCTAGAGATGGTCTTTATGTCATAAGAAGGACAGACCAAAGGAGTTTTAAGTCTAAAACACCTACAAGGTCCAAATCTAAATTCAAAAGGAGGTGCTATGTTTGTAATTCAGAAAAACACTTTAAAAGGGATTGTCCTTAGTGGAAAAAGAAGAAAGGAAGTGAATCAAGTGCTCCCAAGGGTCATGGAAACTACCCTACTGATGATGTACTAGTGAATCAAGTGCTCCCAAGGGTCATGGAAACTACCACACGTGCGTGCTTGCATGTTTCCATGCAAACCCTAATCTCACGGAACGTACGCATTCGAGCCGGTTTCCACGCATGCATGTCTTTTCTCTCATGCACTACCCTAATCGAGCTTTACCCGGCTAACTCCTCCCTTATCGACTCCGTGTTCAGTCCCGCGCACCATCGTGGTCACCTTGATTCTACACGGCCCATACTTCAGCCGTCCTCCGTCTCCCGTCGTCAAGGCGCATCACTCCGGCCACAAACACAGCAGCCCTCGTCGTCGACTTCGTCCCTTCCGTGCACCACCGCTGTTCCCCTGGCCCCACCGTGTCCTGTCGACGGGCGTCAACCTAAACGGGTCACCCGTTCCTTTCCCTGCCGGCTACCCAGACGCACGCCGCCACCACCTAGCCGCTGTCTCTCTCCGACTGCCGTCATCGTCCACCCCCATCTAGCCATTGTCTCCTTTAGCTAACCCCATGACCACCACTATAGTCGACCACCACAGTATTCCTCTTCCCTCTGATTTTCGTGAACAAGAATCCATACCCTAACTCGAATCTTAAAGCAAAACGTAGACAAAACATGCAAATAGGATGAGCGGATATTACCTTGAATATGGATGAAGTCCCCAACTTGAATCCACCGTGAAATCACCGCTTTCCGGCCCCACCTGATGTTCCTATCCTTCTTTTTCCTCCTGTTGCCATCGTGAACTCCCCTAGGTCGAATGGCCTAGGGTTTCCCCCTTAACTTCTTTTTAAACCTTTGAGGTTTTCATTCGGGTCCTCGGGCTTTCGGGTTGCGCACTTTCGATCCCAAATCGTTCTCTCCTTAGGCTAATCGGGTCCTTTTAATTTCATAAATAGGGTTTTACGTGAAAAACTCTCGTCACTGTCTCATTTACAAGGGAATCGGGTCACCCGTTAGTCCAAATAATCCTTACGTGGATTTTCGGGATGTTACACAAAGTATAGAAATGAAGAAGATATATCTGCTTATGTGTTTATAGTTGAAGAAACTGCAAATTCTTGTGAACCATTATCCTAGAATGATGTAATCTGGTCTGATGATGAGGATAAATGAATGCAGGCTATGAAGGAGGAAATGGATTCTTTTTATAAGAATGAGACATGGGTGCTAGTTGATAAACCTCAAAATCAGAAATTAGTGGTTGTAAGTGGATATATAAACTAGGGTTGTAAACGAACTGAACGTTCAGCGAACAGTTCATGAACCGTTCGGCGAGAAGTTCATTTACGTTCGTTCGTTTAATAAATGAACGAACATGAACAAGAAATTTAGTTCGATTAACTAAATAAACGAACATGAACAGAGGTCTCGTTCGTTCAATTGTGTTCGTGAACGTTCAGTAATCTGTTCGTGAACGTTCGTTCATTTATGTTCGTTTATGTTTGTTCATTTTCGTTTGTTTAAGATGTTCATTAAGATTTTTTTATATTTCTGTTTTATTTTATCTAAACATTTTATATTCTTTAATTTTTAATTATTAATTTTTTTTATTACCCTAACAAATAACTAAGTAAAGTAGGAAACCATATTCTCAACTCTGCGTCATTTCCCTATCCACTATTACTCGATCAGGGCTTCTAAGTTCTCAATCATAAATAATGTAAGCTTCCCTCAATCCTAAATCATGTAAGCATTAAGGTTGACATCAAAAGTCCTAAACAACGCTTCGTTCGGTAACGTTCGTGAACCGTTCGTGAACAAACCCATTTCCTTAATGAACGAACATGAACATGAAATTTCTTTCGGTTAGTGTTCGTTAACAAGTTCAATGCTTAACGAACGAACACGAACAAGGCTTCATTCGGTTCAGTTCGTTTACAACCCTAATATAAACTGAAAGAAGGTGTTCTAGGGGTAATATCGTAAAGGTTCAAAGCTAGACTTGTGGCCAAGGGTTTCACACAAAGAACTATGTTAGATTATAATGAAATCTTTTCTCCAATAGTGAAACATACATCAATAAGGGTTGTGCTTGCATTGACTGCCTATGAAGACTTCGAACTGGAACAACCAGATGTGAAGACTGCATTTCTGCATGGGAATCTATAGAGGAAAACATTTATAGGGATCAACCAATGGGTTTTGAGGTGGAAGGCTAAGAACACAAGGTATATCTGCTTAAAAGGTCACTGTATGGGCTTAAACAATCCCCAAGACTGTGGTACAGACGTTTTGGGGAATACATTGTAGCTAAAGGGTTTAACAGAAGCTCCTATGTGTAACACCCAAAATTTCTCAACCGATTTTAGCTTTCAAAATCACGCGGAAGTAGGTCCCATTAAACGCTCTTTGACAAAACAATACATGTTAACTACAATGAAATGAAAACGACATGGTTTGGCTTAAAATGACCGACCAAGATCCCAAAAAGCAACAAAGAGATTCAAAATAAACAAGTCAACTATGACATTTGGCTTAACCCTTGATTAGACGTTGTCAAATTCAAAACATAAGTTCTACCATGTAATTACATACATTTATACTTCCAAATGGTTTAAGCACTCATAAAGAGGCTTAAACAAACAACCAATGCATCAAAAGATCTACTAATGAGAATTCGAGGCTCGAAACATGCCCGGAGACTAGACTAGAGCTTTCCCTACATAAAAACGCCCAAACGAAATAACCGTTAGTAATGTTAGACATCCCTTAGGGCTACTAACAAGTTAACACGTTAAGTCGGGCCCAAACACCACTTTTCAGGATTTTACCGGCACAAAATAGCAGGATTTCAGCGCAACGTGCGCTGCCCAGCGCATCATGCGCCAGAAATAGCGTACATTGTGCCGGTCCCAGGCCTGCACACACCAAAACTCATATCCGACCCTCCCGACTCAATCCCCAGTTGTTTTGACAACCCCACAAAATTATACCACTATTGTAATCACCATTTAAGACTCCTTTAACACCCCATTAACACCCCATGAGGATTCTTGTGAACCCATATCAACCAAACAACAATTCAAGTTTTTAGTAAAACTAAATACTACCATTTACAAAGCTTAAAGCTTTTAAATATCGACGCACCCTTATGAGGTTCGAGACCTCAAGTTATACACTCCATTGTGAGATTCTTAGATCTCAAACTCAAGACCACATTTGTGTGGTTCTTTGACTACAAACTCAAACCATCCTTATGAGGTTCTTATACCTCAATTACCGACATCCTTGTGAGGTTCTTTCACATCAATTCCAACCCGCCCTTGTGAAGTTCATGACTTCAAACAACATCAACACAAATGAAGTTCATGACCTCAATTACCACGTGTGAGGTTCTTAGACTCCAAATATCGACCTTAAACATACAACAAGTGCAAACACAAGTTACTAATCCATTCTATGACCCATCCATTATACCCGACATATGGGGTTCAAGACCCCAATCCCCTTATTCCAATTGTGAAGTGCAAAGGCATCAAACCACAATTCACCCTCCTCCCTTGCATACAACATAGTCATACAATTTCTCTACTTAAACACATAAGTAATTCAATGATTTTAAATCACCATACAACATTGTGAGGTTCATGGACCTCAAGCACCTTAAACACCCTCCCTTGCATACATCCCCATATGCAATTTACCAAAACAACATACACACAATTACACATATAATAATCAACAAATGCACATGTATAACAAATATGTGCGTTTACTACAACCTATAATTACTAAGTAAGTACAAGGCACTTACCTTTAGCTAGAAACGATTCCACTTGGTCTTCAAACTAGCTCTTTTAACGCCTTGATCACCTAGCAATCAACTTGCATTTAGAAATCTTATGATCTCATTTCATTCACCAAATTGAGTTTCACGACACAACTATGATCTAAATATCAACACCTTAACTTAGTTTAGTTAACACAACCTTAACCAAACCCTCAACGCCCAATAACCACCTTTCAACCCAAATGACCCGTTTGACCCATCAAAGTCAAACTCCTAATCCACCAATTTCACCATTCACCAATTGAGGTCTAACACCCACCCTAGAACTTATGGATTACACCCACTCTATACATGATTAATTACACCTTAAACAAGTTTTAAACTTCTCAAGATAACATTCCCCCATTTTGACCCGTTTAGGTTCCACCCAATTTCACCTAATTTCTCTTATTTCATCAAATTCAAAATTCACCAATTTAATTGGGTTTTCTACATGAAGTTGTGATTATCTAACACCATAAATACTTGTACATGCTCAATTACCCAATCAAACACCCTAAAATCAAAATCCCCTAAATTTGGTCTCAAGAACCTTAAATTTCAAAACTTCAAATTAGGTGAAATTATCATGAATTGATTGAACCTCTAGCTTTAGTAATGCTAGATTATCAATCCTTTTCATATACAACGCCAAATTTTCATCCATTAGGGTTCATCCACCCAAACCCATCAAGAACAAAAATCCATGGAGGATTAGAGAGAAAAGATGAATCTTACTTGATGATTAGGAAGGATTATGCAAGGTAACACTTCCAATCCAAACATACAATCACTGATTTTGAGTTCTTGGCCTTGCTCTCTTATTCACGACACACACACACTCGTTCAAGAGTTAAGAAAATTGCAAAACAAGTCCCTCTACTTGCAATTTTGACTTGTTGCACCAAAATGTCAAGAATGCTCCTTTACAATTAAAAACCTACACTTTATTTAATTAAAAACACCCCCTCCAATATAAATAATATATAATAGGGGAATTCCAAAAGTTGGTTCATTACACTATGACAGTTGTGTATTCTACAAGGAGTATTCTCATGTAGAGTTTGCCTATATACTTCTAAATGTAGATGACATGCTAGTGGCATGTAGAGACAAACATGAAATTGAAGTTATTAAGGACCTTTTGAAGGCTGAGTTTAACATGAAGGAGTTAGGTCAAGCTAATAAAATACTTGGTATGGAGATTAGTAGAGACATTAGCCAAAGAATATTAAGATTGACTCAAATTTCATACTTAAAGAAAGTGTTAGCTAATTTCTTTATAGAAGGAAGCAAGACAGTAAATACACCTTCGGGTCAACACTTCAAGTTGTCTAGAAGAGACTCACCACAAAATGAAAAAGAAGCTAATGATATGTAGAGAATACCATATGCTAATGCAGTTGGGAGTCTCATGTATCTCATGGTTTGTACACGGCCAGACATTGGCTATGCAGTGAGTATTGTGAGTAGGTACCTATCAAACCCAGGTAAATGTCATTGGGATGCTGTGAAGTGGGTCTTGAGATATTTGAATGGGACAAAGGAAGTGGGGTCAATATTTTGTAACTGAGATAAAGATAAAGAAAGTTCTGTCATGGGCTATGATGATTCTGATTTTGCCAGATATATGGATAAAGACAGATCTATAACATGTTATGTATTCAAAGTTTTGGGCAGTGTGATAAGTTGGAAAGCTACTTTGCAACGTGTTGTAGCTCTGTCCATAACAGAAGGTGAGTACATAGTGTTAACCGAGGTAGTGAAAGAGTCTTTTTGGTTAAAGGGTTTTGTGATTGAACTGGGTATGCAGAGTGATTGTCCGGTTTGTCCAGTGATCTATTGTGATAACCAGGGGCAATCCAGTTGGCTAAAAATCAAGTATACCATGAACAAACTAAGCACATTAATGGCTGGTTGCATTTCATAAGGGAGGTAATTAGTACAAGGGAAGTCAAGGTGGAGAGTGTAAACACTTTGGAAAATTCAGCTGACATGTTAACAAAGGTGTTGGTTGGTCCAATGTTTAAAGAACTAGTGAAATAAGGCCGGTGGAGATTGTTGGTGGTACTTCACAATTAAAGAAGTCAACAATAGTCAAAGTCAACCGAGGATAATATACAAAAGTCAAGATGGTCATTAAAGGCAAGAGGCAAGGACAATTTAGTAATTTCAAGTGTCCCGCTGTTTTTGGGTAATCATGCTATGATTAAAAGTTAGTTAGGATAATTGAGGATCTAAAAGTTTGTTAGGTTAAAAAGCTTGAATCATCTAATTTCTTGCTTTCTCTGTAATTTCCTTTCAATTGTGGCATCTTTGAGCCATTAATAAAATTGAAGAATCATTTGGCTTTGAATATTATAATTTCATTCCGCATATCAATTGTAATAGTAGTGATTCCTATAAATAATATATACAACTCTAAGAGATAACGTGAATAAAGTCGTCAATATAAAAACAAATTCCCTGGGAAGTCACTAGAAGTGGAGATGTTATCCTCCAAGGATAGGGGTGACACAAATGTTAAACCTAAAATTAATTAGGTAATCCTGGCAACCTAAGTTTAACAAATTCTTTTTAGGTTTTGTTTGGTAGCACTCATATTACGAGGTGGACACGTGCTTCCTCAAAATAAACTCAATTAAAAATTATTTTAATCCAATAATTGTGCACACCATCACGACAATTACAAATTAATTAATGATTAATTAGCAGGGACCATTAGTTAATCACTTTAGGGTTTTATAAATTGGGCCTTCTAATTTGAATCAAGCATCTTAAAATAAGCTAACTTTATATCATTCTTTAAAACTTTTAGTTATGGTTTCTTTGTATTTATTAGATTCGATGTTCTTTGGTTCAAGTTGACAATTATAAGATATTTTAATATTTTAAATATTGGCCGTTGATTTAAAGATGTCATGAGCAATCGTTATTAGTGCTAATATATTAGGTTTTAGTTAGGGGTGTGGGTCGACACTTCATTACGTCATCACATTACAATTTTAAAGTAATGAAGTAATGATAAAGACTCAACCCTATCTGGTAGAGATGGTGTTTACGGTCGAATTTTGATGGATTTTAAGTCAAACAGCGAGTCAAACCGTTATAATAGTTTTTGACTATTGTAAACTAAAGAAAGTTGTTAAAAATTATAGCTGAACCAAACCAAACAATTACTAACGGTTTAGTTTCATGGGTTAGGCTAATTGGATCTTACAACAAAAAAATGCGTAATAAAGAAGCGATAATAGTTCTAACAATTATAACTCAAAAGATCGACTCCGTGTTGTTAAACAAAATTCAGTTATGTGTATAGTTCAACCTAAAATAATTAAAGAGCCAAATAAAATATAAAAAGTAACATAGCTCAAAATATGTTTGGTTTTTCCAATCTGTTTTGTTTTGAGTATAAACCGTAAATCAAACCGTCCAGTACAGTTTGAAAACCCCTAATTGATCGACCGTTGAAAATTTTAAAAAAACTGACCGTGAAACCAAACTAATGACTTTCAAACCAACCATGAACCCTAGTTACAAGTGTAAAAGTGATGAATCCACTATAGATGGTGGTATATAAATATACCTTTTGTATACAACATTGGAGACTAATTCATATAAAAGAGCAACGTGTCTGTGTTTTAGAGGATCAAGATTTACATAACCAACATGGTTCACAATATAGGATCTAACCCAGGAAGCGAGGTGTTAAATTTTTCATATGATGCTACTCAACAAGATCCTGGTCATGTGATCAACGAACAAGATCGACTGCTACCGATCGCTAATGTAGGTCGTATCATGAAGCAAATCCTCCCACAAAACGCAAAGATCTCGAAAGAAGCTAAAGAAACCATGCAAGAATGTGTTTCGGAGTTCATCAGCTTTGTGACCGGAGAAGCTTCCGATCACTGCCGTAAAGAGAAAAGAAAGACTGTAAACGGAGACGATGTTTGTTGGGCGATGATGAATCTAGGGTTTGATGATTATGCAGAACCATTGAAGAGGTATTTGGAGAAGATGAGAGAGCTTGAAGGTGAAAGGACTTACCAAAATAAAGGAGTTTGTAGCAGTTGTTATGAAGAGAAAGATCATAATCGTCATCTTCCTCAAGAAACTTCGTCGAGTTACAGATCTGCAGGTAACCAAGTTCTTGGAAAAGCTGCTGTTTCTTCTTCCCCAAATCTAATTAAGTTCACTGTTGATGAAAAAAGAAATAGATGTTAATTAGGGTTCATGATATATGTTGTTACTTTAATGGTTTTGAGGTCTAGGTGAGTCAAGGAAGATTTAAATACTTGTATGATACATGACAGTTATTTCATTCGGGTCAGAATGACAGTAAATTGATGTAATTACTGTTATCCACTCCTGAATGAAAAAAAAAATGAAGAGAAAGTACAAGTACACCAATTTGGAAGCTCTTGTGTTTTGTTCGATCCGGCTTGATTCGATCTTAGGGTGTGTCTTTTATGGAGTATGAAGTTTTTGTATCATATTCGAGCTTCTATCGAAGCGAGTAATGACAATTTCTATTTTTAACTTTCGAAGTCGATTTGAACAAGATTATGATGTTTTAGGATTATGTTTCTCTCCTGGAATGAATTTCATCAAGTTATAATTTATGCACACAACTCAACTGTAGAATATTGATCTAATGAGCATCAAAATGTAACCGAAATAAATAGCATAGTCGTGTAGGTAGTTTGGTTGCTTTGCATATTAATTCGTGGCTATCGAGCCTATGGATGCTTGTCACCGGTCTTCATAGTCATAGCTAAATCGCCTGTAAAGGGATCAAAAGATCATCTCCCCTATCAGTAGCAGGCGTAAATTTGAGCGGTTCTCTTTGAATGATTGTACAAATCACATACTTGTTAGAATTGAAAAACACAATAATAAACACCACCACCTTGAGTTAGGAATTGTAATTCTTGATGTGGTAACAGCCCTAACGTGAGACAACCTACCAACCTACTTGTCAAATACATTTATTAGAAACATGTCAATCATTTAGGGTTTTAATCGTGTCAGGTATGCAGGTTGACAGTTTTGGATTGACGGGTTGAATTGTTGCAACCGAACAGGACCCACATATCTATTCGTGTAAAGAACATCAACCCTAACCCGGAAAAATCTAAAATCGTGTACCTGAATACGATCCGTTTAACCCATTTGTCGAAACATGTCAAACAAGTTGACGTGTAGTAACCAAGTGGTAAACATGTTAATTGGGTTAATAAGTTATAATAATAGCTTAAACGAACAATAAAAGGGTTGGCGGATTGACCTGCGTAATTAAAGTAGTTAAACATGTCAACCCGCACGACCCGTTTATTAAAGACCATCTAGAAACCATATCACGCACACCTAACTTTTTTGGGTTGTCTCTTAGGCTTACAATCGGTAATTTTAAAACAACTATTAATGTGGAATTAAAGAATATGAAATCAATACATACTGGCTTGAAAACAAATCTCGAATCACTGAGACAAGCAATCAACTAGTTGAACTCTAAATGCTTATATATAAGCTGAAGTGTGACAAATGGTATAGTTTGAATATACAAGCATTGATTTTTGTGTGTGTTGTAGGTCATTGTTTGTAGGTACATAGGACTCCAAAGTTTTGGGGTTAGGGTTCTTCTGAAACCCTAGATGGCAATTAGACATAGGGGTGTTCAAAAAAATCCGAATCCGAAACAGAACCCGAATTATCCGAAAATCCGAATTATCCGAAAATTCGGATATCCGAAATTCGGATATCCGAATTTTCGGATTCGGATAGTGATTTTCGGATAGTTCGGATATCCGAATATCCGAAATATTATATTTATATATTTTTTTTAATTGTTTTTATTATTTAAAAATAAGAAAATTTGAATCAAAACCCGATATATTATATTTATATATTTTTATATGTATATTTTCTAATGTTTTTTAAGGTTTTTAATTGTTTTTGTAATTTAAAAATATTATTTTTATATATTGTTTTATTTTTTTTATATTTTCGGATATCCGTTTCACTATCCGAATCCGTATCCGAATTTTCGGATATCCGAATTTTCGGATATCCGAATTTTCGGATTCGGATAGTGAAATCCACTATCCAAAAAATTCGGATATCCGAATTTTCGGATATCCGACTTTGAACACCCCTAATTAGACATGCTTTAGTCATCTTGTCATAAAAAACCCCATCTGCCAAACTTCTGCCCCCACAAAAACTGGTTCTTTGAAACACGTTTCATAGTATTTTTTATTATATATATATAGAAGGGTTCCAGATAAAACCACATAATTATACGAAAGGCAAGAAAACCACTAAAAAATCAATTTTAATCAATCATATAATAATATTTATTTTTTATTTTATTTTGTTTTTATTTATTTGTAAGAGTATCGATTTAATATTACACATTTTTACCAAAAAATCATTTACGTATTGGCTTACGTATACGTAACACATAGTGTTACGTATACGTAAATATAAAACAAAAACATTACTGTTACGTATACGTAAAACACATCACGTAAAATGATTTTTATATTAATACACTTAGAAATAAATTAAAAAAATAAAAAATATAAAAATTATTTGATTGACTTTTAGTGGTTTTCTCTTATCCCCTATATATATATATATATATATATATATATATATATATATATATATATATATATATATATATATATATATAATATATATATATATATAGGAAAGGGTTCAAATACTAACAACTTTTTTATGAGATAACCGTGATAACCACTATCAAACAATCACATAATTTATAAATTATTTTTTCTTTTAGTTGTCAAATACTTTTTAAACATATATCTTGAATATAAATACGAAATGAGAAGTCTTACATATACGTATCACATAATGTTACATATACGTGACACTTAGTGTTATATATGTAACACTAACAAAAATGATTGTTGTTACATATATCTAACACTTAGTTTTAGAGTGGTTATCATGGTTATTACATAAATATTGGTTAGCATTTGAACCTCACCATATATATATATATATATATATATATGTATATATATAGGGGAAGGTTCCGCTAAGAAGTGGTTTTTCGCTAAGAAACGCTAAGAAGTGGGTCAAACAAACTCCGATTGAGCTCATTCGAGCGGCGTTGGAACCGTCTCATCGAACTCTAATCCGTACCCAAAAACCTAAACCCCCCTCCACCCGCACCCCCAAAAACCTAAACCCCCCCTCCAACCCCACCCCGAAAAGCCTAAAACCACCACCCCCACCCCTCAAAAACCTAAACCCCCCCCCCCACCCCACCCCCCAAAAACCTAAACCACCACCCACCCACCCCCAAAAACCTAAACCCCCACCCCCACCCCCACCCCCCAAAAAAAAAACCTAAACCCTAAAATCTAAACCCTAAATTTAAACCCTAAAAGCTAAACCCTTAGGCTAAAATCCTAAAATTCAACGCTAAGATCTAAACCCTAAAAGCTAAGATGGTAGAGTTCGACGATACGGTTCCAACGCCGCTGGAATGAGCTCAATCCGAGTTCGTTTGATATCGTTTCTTAATGTTTTTGTCACTTCTTAGAGTTCTTAGCCGAAAACAACTTCTTATTTGATCCTCCCCCTATATATATATATATATATATGGGAGGGTTCCAGATAAAACCACATAGTTATACAAAAACCGAGAAAACCACTAAAAAATCAACTTTAACCAATCATATAATAATATTTATTTTTTATTTAATTTTATTTATAAGATTATCAAAATAATATTACACATTTTTATCAAAAATTGATTCAAGTATTGGCTTACATTAACAAATAATGTTACGTATACGTAAACAGAAATCAAAAAAATTACGGTTACGTATACGTAAAACACAATATGTTAATGATTTTTTTGGTAAATTGTATAATATTATATTAATACACTTAGAAATGAATTAAAAAAATAAAAAATCTATAAATTATTTGATTGGCTTTTAGTGGTTTTCTCGGTTTTCGCCTAACTTTGTGGTTTTCTTTTGATCATTCCCCTATATATATATGTATATATATATATACATACATATACATACATATATATATATATACATATATATACATATATGTATACATACATATACATATATATACATACATATATATACATACATATATATATATATATACATATATATATATATATGGGGGAGGGATCAAGAGAAAACCACTAAAAATGTGTAATACTATGGGTTACGTAACCGCAATTTTTTTGAATTTTTTTATTTTCTGTTTACGTATACGTAACACTATGGGTTACGTATGCGTAACCCAATATTTAAATAATTTTTTGGTAAAAATTTGTAATATTAAATTGATACTCTTATAAAAAAATAAAAATAAAATAAAAAATAAATATTATTATATTATTGGTTAAAATTGGTTTTTTAGTGGTTTTCTTGGTGTTTGCCTAAGTATTGGTTTTCTCTGGAACCCACTCCTATATATATATATATATATATATATATAGGGGGATGATCAAATAAGAAGTATGTTTTCGCTAAGAACTCTAAGAAATGACCAAAACGCTTAGAAACGATATCAAACGAACTCCGATTGAGCTCATTTCAGCGGCGTTGGAACCGTCTCGTCGAACTCTATCATCTTAGATTTTAGGGTTTAGCTTTTAAGGTTTAGATTTTACGTTTGAATTTTAGGGTTTTAACCTTATGGTTTAGCCTTAGGGTTTAGCTTTTAGGGTTTAGATTTTATGGTTTAGGTTTTTTGGGGTGTGGGGGTGGGGGGCTTAGGTTTTTGGGGGTGGGTGGGGGTGGGTTTAGGTTTTTGGGGGGGTGGGGTGGGGGGTTTAGGTTTTTGGGGGTGCGGGTGGAGGGGGGTTTAGGTTTTTGGGTCCGGATTAGAGTTCGATAAGACGGTTCCAACGCCGCTGGAATGAGATCAATCGGAGTTCGTTTGACCCACTTCTTAGCATTTCTTAACGAAAAACCACTTCTTAATGGAACCTTCCCCTATATATATATATATATATATATATAAGGTTAAGTTCATGAGAAAACTCATTTTAATGAGAGAACCAAAAAACTTATTATTAATGTCACTTTTATAATTATACTGTCATTATATATTGTCAAAAACCTAACCCTCACATACACCCCCTCCCCCCACCCAAAAGCTAAACTCCCGCCTACCCACCGACCAATAACCTAAACCTCCACCCCCCAAACCTAAACCCCCACCCACTACCCAAAAACCTAACCCCCCTAAAAAAAACCTAAACCCCCACCCATGTAAAATATTTTGGTTGTTTGTTTTATTAATTTTTTATATATATTTTTTATTTTTTATTTTTTAAGGGTTTTTTTTTTTCTTACAAAAAATGTGTCATTAATTACGAAAATGTCATTAATGAGGAGTTTCTTGGTTCTCTCATTAAAATGAGTTTTCTCATGATTTTCTCTCTATATATATATATATACACACACATACTAGCTTGGAACCCGTGTCTACATACGGGGTGAAAAATATCAATACATAAAATTCTTAAATATTTATATATATATTTACATGTGTAAAAATGTATTACATATAGTAAGGATATAAAGCAAAATTCAAAATATATAAAAATTAATATATAATTGGGTTTCAAAAATACGTTAATTACTATTTAATGTAATTTGACTTTCATTTACTATTTTGTTGAAAATAAAAGTTATATAATTAGATTTTCAAAGTTTCTTATAATAACTAATAATTTAAAATAAATGTATTTTATTAGTATAATTAGTATTTTATTTAAAAATATATTATTATTATTAAAAGATAAATGTGTGTTTAATAAGAGAGATGAGCGGAAAAAAATGATGAGAATGAATATGGATGCGACACGTGGCATGAAAAAACATTTATTTAATATATAGTATAGAAGTATAGATATATATATATATATATATATAGGGGACGTATCAAATGAAAACCCTAAGTTGTGAAAACCTAAAAACCCTCTCCTAGCCACTAATTAATTTTCTTGGTATTCAGATTTATTTTTAAACTAAAAGGGTATTATTGTAATTTCAGTCTTACCATTTATATACCCACTATCTCTCTCCTCAACCTCAAAAAATCAACTGAATCGTGTTCCTTCCTCCCCCAAATTATTTCAACGAGATGTTCATGCCTTAGAAGATTGATGATCTGCTGAATCGTGCTCCTTCCTCCCCCAAACTGATATGCGACCCAACTCTCAGATCTCATTTTATGTTGTTCTCGAGCATGGTATACGGTAGGCTCAAGAAGCCATAGCTCTTTACCACACGGTGTCCAAGAAAACACAGCTCAAGAAGCCATAGCTCGAGCATGGTATTCGGTGTCTAGATCCGTGTTGGTATGGCTGTCGACGGTGGTGCAAGAGGTGGCAGAGGGTTTCATTTTTTGTTTGGTGGGTGATGGCTTGGTGGTGCGAGCAACGGTGGTGGCTAGCGGTGTTTGGCGGTCTTATCGGTCAGAAAGAGAGGAAGCTGAGATGTTTTTCATATCAGAAAGAGAGGAAGCATGAGATGTTCGATGGTGGCGGCATTAAATCTGTAAATGATTTGAGGCATTAGATCTGTAGATGTTTTTCCTCCTCTTCATCAGAAAAGCCCCATCCACTTTTTCAAACCCTAAAATGCTACATGACAAGGTAATCAAAATATGTTTTCATTGTCTTTGACTTTTAAAGAAAAACTTTTACTTTCTTGAAATCCTTATTAGTATTTATTTGTTGATATGGTTGTTGGTGTAAAACAATTACTTTCAATTGATATACGTTTTAAAAACTAGATGTCTGCATTGAAATGTGAAATGGAAAATTCATGCATAGGGGTGCTCATGGTTCGGTTTAAAACCGTGAAACCGTCCAAAACGGTCATCGGTTTGGTTTCATGGTCGGTTTTTCTTTTAATTTTTCGGTCGGTCGGTTTCAAAATTTTCAAACGGTTTTGTTTACGGTTTATACCCAAAACCGATCGTATAAAACCGGACCGGACCGTAAGAAAATATTGGACTCTTTCAAATTTTTAAGACCGACTATATTTAATATTTGGCTATTTCAAATCTTTTAGATATTTAGCATTGGCCTATTTCAAGAATATATTCGACAAAACATATTTAACATGCTTCATTTTTGTTTGATTTTTGGGTTTATCATTCACTGCCAATATACCTTAATTATCATTAAATATTAGTTTATGGGTTTTAGTTATTTAACCATCATGGTCCACAGCAGATGCAATGCAAATGCAAGTGAATATTACAGATTAGATGCAAGGCAATATACCATTTTTTTAACAGAATCAAATCGTTACAAGTATTTAAAGATTTACAACCATTAATCCAGCTAGTAGGAAGAAAAACCGTAAACCAAACCGTTAGTAACGGTTCGGTTTGGTTTGGTTTTAATTTTTAACGGTTTGGTTTCGGTTTTCGATTATCAAAAACGTTACTAACCGTTTGGTTCACGGTCTAACATAAAAACCGTGAAAACCGGACCGCGAACACCCCTAGCCAATGATATCGGTATGAGTGAAAAATAGATATATTTCTCTTGCTAATTGAATCCCTCTGTTTAAAAATAGCTTCCTACTATGGTTTTTATAGATATTTTAATCATTTATTGTGTTTATGAATAAATTATGTTTCCAGCAATTAACAATTAAATGTAAATTGATTTAATACGATGTGAGCTCTAATCTGATGTGTGATATCTTGTTTTTGAGTTACTAATGAATTGGTTATTTGAATTTACACAAGTGTAAATTGATTTTACACAAGTATAAAATGAATTTACACTTGTGTAAAATTAATTTACACAAGTGTACACAGACCTGAATAGAGTTAAAAATTAGAAGGGTTTTAACATTTTTTATACAAGTGTAACCTGATTTTACACATGTATTTCATGTGTATTTTATTTAACTCATCATGTTTAAGGCATACTAGAAAAGAGGAAAACTTTAGAAAGTCTATGAAGTTAAATAAATTAACATAACTATTCTTTATTTTTTTACATCTCTGCTACGAACAAGTTGATTACTTCAAAGGATCACACTTCTGTTCAAGTCAATGTTGGTCATTCGGATGAATCTGGCCAATTCTCCACCTTTACACGTGTATTTTGTTTTTACACAAGTAAGGGTTTAATATTGTTCTTTTAGTTTGATTTATATTAGGTTTTGATTTTTACACATGTGTATTTTGATTTTACACAAGTGTAAACTGAAATTACACATGTGCATTTTATTTTGTTTATTTGAATGTAATTTTTATCTCATTTGTGTATACGTTTTTTTCTAATTTGTAAAGATATTTGGATTTGTGATTTTTATAGCATCTTTTTTCTAGCTACTGGATTCTCTAGTTCATTCCTGTTTGTGATTATAGTAATTGTTGATATGGACATGCACCTAATCATTTAATTTTGGATGTGAGATAAGGTGAAATTGAAAAAAGTTCAAATGTACTTGTGCCTGCTAATGAAGATCACTGTTTAAAGTTGTGTTTTTGGAAAAAAAAAAGTCTAGTTACCATTTTACTCCTCTATTAAATCTACACCACATATTTTTTTCAATATAAATAAAAAACCTAGAAATAATCATGGCCACAAATAAAATAAATAGAAAACTAATTTGTGGTCCAGAATGAGTTTAATGGTTTTCACAATAACTCAGGGTTTACAATCGATACGTCCCATATATATATATATATATATATATATATATATATATATATATATATATATATATATATATATATATATATATATATATATACACACACATTGTATTATGATCATGTACAAAATACATTTAACATAAAAAGTGTAGGAAACAATCTGAGCCTTAATTATACTAATTTAATGATTAAGATTAATTAAGTGTTAATTTTGGAATTAATTAGAAGTGGAAATCATTAGAAAGGGTAAAAGAGGAAATTCGACTCCCTCTTTGATTGTTTTTAATTAAATAATAGTTTCACCAATTTTTTTAAAAATAAACAACCTTTATATACTCTATTATTTAAAAAAAAATTATATCATAAAATCAAGAATTTTATCTTCTTTAATATGAGCATAGTATTGCTATATTTTTTTAAATGATTTAAAAAAAATTCATGTAAAAATGGCACTGCATTGATAACAACACATTGTATACGGGATAATAACACTAAACAAACTAATATAACAATATGTTATAATGGGATAACAAAGTAGTACATTAACACTTTTTAAGAGCGGTCCATTATTCCTATTTAGAGCGATTTTAACAAAAACTGCCTTAAAAAATAGATTCAAATATGGAAACGTATTATAAAAAACCGCCTCAAAAAATAACCTTTTTGAATTGATTTTTTAACAACCGCTTTAAAAGATGCCCATAAACAAACACAAGGGTCTGGAACCATCCTACCAAGCCTCACCGCCCACCACCACTATTCTCTCATACAAGCCTACTCATCTTACTCTTGCTCATTTTCGATCATTTAGAGAGAGAGAGCCCGGAAGTTAGAGAAACAAGGAGGAGATCAGTTATGGTACAATGACTGTGTTGCTTTTGGATCTGATGATTGTGAGGTTTGTTTCTTCTAGATCTGATGATTGTGTTGCTTCTCATCATCTTTGCTCACTCGAAGCCCAGACAAACCACTTTCGTCTTCCCTGACTTAGACATCATAGGTTACTTCGTCTACCCACCACCCATATTTTCAGATAGCAGTTAAATAGGGTCGTTTTTAACTTTTCTGTAATGGAATATTACAGATTTGGCCATTTGGGAGAAAGCTCAAGAACTCGATTGATGATTCAATTCCCTCTCTGGCTCTCTTACTTCTGAAATTGAACCATTTTTTGGATTTTTTTAGAACCAATACTAAATTGAACCCTATTTGGTGGAGCCGTGAAACTAGGGTTTGTGGTGATGTTTTTTCTACAACAGGTCTGGTGGTGGTGATTGGTGGAGATTCAAAATAATGGCGGAGATCCAAAGCTAGGTGTCGGCTATCTCGCAGCTGGCATTCACCGGAACCCAATCTCAGGTTAGTTTATTTCATGTTAACATCTTGTTAGTGTATAGGGTTGAACCTATATCCACAACATGTCGTGTGGATAGGATAGAAATTAAAAAACTAAAAAGGACTTATCCTGACGATATATCGTTTGGATAGGCCTTTTTATTTTTCATATATATTTTTATTTTTGCAATATTTTCCAAAAATATTCAAAATATTTCAAATTTTTCCAAAAATAAACATTTAAACACAACATCCAAATTGTCCAAAACATCCAAATAACATAACATGTCATAAAAATATAAATTGTCCAAATCAAACAAAACATTCAAATTGTTCACAACATCCAAACTAAAATACCGGTTAATTATCATCACTACTAGTTTGTCGATCCCATAGATGATGCATTTCTTTCATTTGGTGTTTCATTTCTAGCATTTGTTGCGCTTGGATCGAAAGTTGTGGTGAGTGATGTTCTTGTTGTAGTTGTTGTTGATATTGTTGTTGAAGTTGTTGTTGGAGTTGTTCCGCTCGCTCATCCACTTGATGTTTCCATTGTTGATATGGAGGGGGGGTAAGTACTACACACCTCGGAGGTGGGATGTCTCACCACACGACCAACACCATGTATATGCCCACGCCTTTGACCTAAGGCACACTCGATAACTACTGATGAATCACCTGACTTGTTCAAGGATTTAGCAAACTCCTCTTGAATTCTCTTATGCATTAAACAATATAATAATCGTACAATGAATATTTTACTAAAAATCGACAGTCTGTAAAATGGATAACCAAACTGTTCAACTATAAGTAATAAACAATAACAATTCACTAATACTAGCAAAAATATCCAACAATTGGATGTTCTAAGTCTATTAAAGTGGGTTCAGGTTATTTTGACCCGTTTAAACCAACAATTAGATGTTCTAAGTCTATTAAAGTGGGTTCGGGTCATTTTGACCCGTTTAAAGTTACAATTGGATATTCCAAGTCTATTACAGTGGGTTCGGGTAATTTTGACCCGTTTAAACAAACAATTGGATGTCCTAAGTCTATTAAAGTGGCATCGGGTCATTTGGATCTGTTTGAACTAACAACTGGATGTCCTAGTTTAAACCAACAATTAACCCATTTAAATTAACAACGAAAGGATTTTAGTTACATAGACTACTGCTGCATTCTCATTTGCCCATCCCGTTCCTTCCTTGTAATGGTCTTTCTGAAAACTTTAATAGGACCGGTCCCTTGTGAACAAAAAAAATATAAATACTGGGATTTAAATGACAATTAATAAACATGTTTGTATAATACTAATAATTGTATTTCTTAACTTCATGTGTCGCTTTTATGCATATGATTTGATCCCATGAAAACTTGGATAACGTTATTTGGATCTATTTGTTTTATTTTTCTCGGAGCGGTTCTTATACGTGATAGTTAAGAACAACTCATCAGTGACCTGTTCCCATGATGCTTGATCCATATCTTCTGGGGGATAAATCCTTGCATGCTCAACATCATCATATCCATGCTTATTAAAATGTGATTTCAAATCTCATTTGTGTTCCTTGTAGGCCCTTTGACACTCAGCATTGAATCCGAGTCTTATGCCTTCCCATGCGTCGGTGATTCTCTAATGCTCGGGAACATTTAGCCAACTTGAATAATGTAAAAGAACAACCTTTCAAACCTCGTTGGAGATTAACTGTATAAAATCCGACTAGTTCTCTCCAACGAACCTGTACCCGCCCCTATCAAGTTCAACCTCAATGGATAGATGCCTCCTCTAGTTTCTTTAAAAAAAATTATATAATTTCAAGTTTTTGCCTTTTGAACGCCTTCTCTGCGAGAGATCACCTACATTGATATATGAAATTAAGAAGAAAATTAAAAAGATATTCAATGTAAAGACATATATTAAACACGAACAAGTAACTTACCACCATCCCCACCTCAACCCGAAAGGATCCTATATGGATCCCCACTGCCACCATCTCCATCGTGTGATCGAGCAATATTTGTTGCCATGCCTTCAACGTAAATAAGCAATATACATAATTTAACAATTAATAAGCATGAATGATAAATTTTTAACATACATTCATTCGGTATCATCACTACAAATAACGTGCGTGAACAAGAACATTATCTTCTTCGTCATCGTCATTTATTTCATCTTCCTCATCTGAATGACATGCATCTTCATCTCCTTCATCATCATCAATAAAACTTTCAATGTCCACAATCGGGGCAATATGACTTCGGCCACCACCCTTATCTAAATTTGTCCGCATATGCAAGTAGCCTAAGTTGCCAACCAATTTACCAAAAAATGATTAAGTTTCCCGTGCACTTAATTGAGTGTCCGCATGGGCAGTAGGACTTGGGTCACCACCTTCGTCAATGAATCATGCACTTTATTCACCAACTTCACATCCTGAGTCGACAACCAAAGTATAACCAGATGATCGAGTGTCGTGCAATACATCTATCTCATTAACAACACTCATACTAGGATGATCCCAAATATTTAGATGGTGAACGTCTTCCACAAACCTTCAATGGCTGTGGTTCGAGAAAGATCTCGAAGATAGAACACTTGTTTAGCCCATGTGGCTAAAATATACTATACAACGTCATACCATTCTTTAAAAACATACCATTCACAACAGATGTCGATAATAATACTATTGTTTTGCTTAATTAATCTCTTACTCATCATGTCGAACAATTTACAACAGAATAGTACAACTGAGTAACCATCTATATAGTTTAACTCTATGATTTCCTCTAATTGACCATAAAATAGACTATCGTCTTCTCCTATTATAACCACACCACTACTCTGAGTAGTGCGTCAGAAATCATGATTGTGTACCACAAATCTAACACCATTGACTATACAAGTAGTGTAAAAATATGTGTTCAACGAACCATGTGCCAATGCCCTTACTTCGTTGGTATATGGTGAAGAAGATGAATATATATTTGCTTCATATTTAAACCATGAAGAAAATTCTGTTGTCATATTGTGTCCAGGAAATTTAGATTCAAATTCACCAGATGATGGACAAAAAGTTTAAATTAGTTTATCATAATATAGCTAAAATGAAAATAAAATAAAAAAAAAACTTACAATTTGTAGACTTTGATTTCATCGCAGTTGTTCAATACAAACCATTGTAATGATTTGTTGGCCTATTCAGAAAGTGTAATGATTATCTTCTTGGACATTGGTCGACATTGTGACGAAAATACATGTAACTGCCTCTTTGGAATGCATTTCTATCCGGTCGGTTAGATTTGGTTTGCATACCCTCCAGATACATAGAGCAGGATGTCAATGCTTCATCTACAACATAACTCTCTACTATTGAGCCTTCATGCTTGACTTTGTTTCTAACATATGTTTTAAGCTCTTTCATGTTTCTTTCAAAAGGATACATCCATGTCATATATACACAAGCTCACCAAGAATTGCTTATTCAGGTAAATGAAGAATTAGATGAACCATTATGTAAAAAAATATATGTTGCATCATATATAATTTCCAAATTGCACAATATCTTTACCACTTACTCATTTTCTTTATACATGTCTTTCACATCTACTGATCGTGCACCAATTTTTTGCAAGAATGTGCAAACGTCATTGATTGTTGCTGAAACATTTTTGTGCAGACCTGATCGAGCCCCTATTTGCAGCAATCGTTGCATGAGGATGTGATAATCATGAGACTATAACCTGATTATATTTGAACCATTAGGAAGCAGTACCTTATTATTAAAGTTCAAACCAAAACCATTAAGCAGTCTCACACCTCTGATAAACTGACAAAAGCTTTCTGGATCACTAGGTGTGAAAGAGTAAGAAGCCTGTGATTGGTTGAACTTGTTTTTTTCTGTGTTAACCATAGATTATGTCGAATACCCATATTTTTCAAGTCTTATTTTTTGCTTGGTGTGTGTCTTTTGATTTTTCATTCATTAGCAAAGTACACAACAAGCTCTCACACACATTTTTTTCAATGTGCATAACATCAAGATTGTGTTTTTGAAGTAGAGAAGACCAATATCCAACTCGAAGAAGATACATCGTTTGGTCCAGTTCAACTTTGACGCAACACGCTTTATTTTCACTCCTCCATGCCTAGGATGTTTCCTTGGAACATGATCGGGGAGAGTTTATAGTTGTTTAGATATTTGTGCATAACTAAATCATTTAGGATGATCTCTTATCTCTTTCTTGTCATCAAATGATAGATTGTTCTTCCATTTATGCTTTTTAGGAAAGAATCTTCTATGACCTAAAAAACTATCTTATTCGTTATAGAGCACGAGGGTGTGTCTACATTACAAGTAGGGAATCCTTTATAGTTGTGACATCCGGACTTTTTAGACTAACTCCGTTAGCAAATCTAGTTAAATACTAACCTAGTTAACTTATCTCAAACCCTAGGAACTATTTCTGCCCATATTTAAACGTTAACACATGAAACGAGAAGGACTAAACTTGTAATTAACCTATTTCTGCCCATATTTAAACGTTAACAAATGAAACGAGAGTGTCAAACTGGCTGATTTGATCCAATTCAAGCTCTATGATCGTTTTCTGTTTGATTTTGTAACTGAAATGTAACATCCAAAAAAAAAGAAGAGTTAGAATAATAGGATTAAACGCGAGACGAAAAGAATAAATGAACGAGGCATGATGGGCCAGGTCGGATGGGTCGGAAAACATAAGGTTGGCGATCAAAGGAGATGAGCCTCCCTATAAATAGCCAAAACCCTCCTCATTTCTCTCATTTTGCCATCCTAGAGAGAGAAACTGTAGAGAGAGAAAGTTGATGGATCAGTCTGAGAAGCTAGCATCTTGTTCCTACACTACTCGAGAGCAGAACCTCCTATTCAGAAGCTTGAAAGAGGTAACAACTCGACATAGATTTGAGTTTTTAGTTTTTGTTGGGTTTCTCGGGTTTTTGGACAAAAGATGGCATTTTTACGTACGAAACTTGGAAATAAACATAGATCTAGCATCTAGAGTGGAAAACAAACGTTTTGAATGTAAAAAGTTCCAAACTTGACGAATAAATCGATCCAGATCTTAATCCATGCAAAAAAAACGGTTTTTGGGAAGTTCACGGTTTTGGGATGTTCACGGTTTGGAAAGTTCACAGTTTTTGAAGTTCACGGTTTGTGAAGTTCACGGTTGAGTGAAGTTCACGGGATAACGGGATGAAATGTAATGAGTTGTTTGAGAAGCTAAGACCAGGTTGTGCACGTACAGGTTAGAAGATCCTTTAGAGACCTTGGACCCTTTTTATCTCAGGTGAGTTCTAGAAGCCCTCTTTTAAATGTTTTGAATAATATTTTTGGGCTGGTGTGCATACGTAACGATGTGACTATTTTATAAAACGATGTTTATGAATGATGTCTGTGACGTTTTATATAATGATGTTTATGATCGATGTACCGGAAGAAAAAGTTATGAAAGAAGTGTTTATGAAATATTTGGCAAAAAGAAGTTTATGAAGTGTTTATGAATGAATGAATGAATGATTTTAAATAAAACGTATGAATGCTTTAACTGAAGTTTTTAAGTAAAAGAAGTGAATGTTTACGAAAGTCACAAATGAACGACTCTGCCATTATTCCTTAGCGGATGAAGGTTATGGGTATGGGATGTATGTTATGGGCCTTTACCTTTTAGGGGCCTTTGTGGTTGACCAACTGTTGTACAACTGGGGTGATGACGGTCACCATGGGGATTACCATGATCCTTGAAGTTGGTACGATTTACCTTGCGGGGTAATCGTGCTTGAAGTTAGGTATGACTACTCCACGGAGTATCGTGCTGGAAGTTTGGTACGTGTCATCCTTGTGATGCCGTACTTGAAGTTTGATATGGATGCCCTATGTGGTATCGTACTTGAAGTTTGGAATTGACGGTTACGAGAAGGCGCATATTCGATATGTTCGTTGACTTATGTTTATGACGTTATGTTATGTTATTGCATGTTTTCGTACGCTTTTATTAATAAAGTTAAATGATATGTTTTTGGCAAATATTTGAAGTTAATGTTTTATGAAAAGCTAGAACTCACCAGCGTAGCTGACTTTTTAGTATGCACATTCAGGTTAAGGCAGGTTATGAAGATGGACGGTGATGCTGGGCGGCTTGATGAGTTACCCGGGTGATATGAAGACTGGCATCCCGTTTTGAAGTTGGTTATGTTATGTTTATGTAATAGACAATGTTACGGTTCCTCATGTTGAACGATGTTATGTTATGTTTGAAATGAAATTTTCCGCTGCGTCATTTGATATTCAAGTTTAAGAACTGTTTGTAAATGAGTAAATCTAACAAGTGAGGCCTCCCGGGTTTGGGGCCTTACATGAAATCGAACGTTTGTGGCATTAACGGTCATAACCATCGAATTAATCATCATCATTGTCGAAATTAAACTCAGTAATGGGTAATTAACTCGAAACCGTCGACCCACATCAAGTACTCATCGAATTCAATCAAATTCGTTCACCAATTGACAAACAAACACTCTGCGCACATTGAACGAAACCCTGTGAAGCTGTTCTACGCGTCAATTCAACCGAGGATAGAACCATACTCGCCGGAGACCAACATATTAACAGTCGGCACCGGTTTTAGTCAAACGCAGTCAATTAGAATCCCAATCTGGTAAATAATCACACCTTTAGTTTCATTTCAATCCCTAGAGCAATATCCCTAACCTAATCAGGGCTTACATTATCGGATTTAACTCGATCAAATATCTAGGGTTCATACAAAACCGATTTAATCGAACACTACCCTAGACCCTGTTTTAATCCAATTAATTTACATCATTAGCTTTGCAATCCTCCACTTGTTAAAATCCCCATGTTTTCAACAGATTCCAATATCGAAATTTATCAATTTGATTTTGAGTTCAAACCTAGGGTTCGGCTTTTTGAATCTGGAATTAAACGACCTTAAACTCGTGGTTTTTACAATCAAACACACACAACAGGTTCGCACACGCTCGATTAACAAAACCCCTATACATTTGATTCAAATCGTGGTCGAATTGATGAGTAATTGGATGGAATTGGGTTCGGTATTGATGGGAGGGAAGAACTCACTGGGTATGCGTGTTAAAACGTTTTAAAACCGGATTCTAATGCGATACCCTAGCGGGCGGAGATGGTTAAGTGTGTGTGTTGTGGTGGGAGAGACCCGGGTTCGAGTCTCTCCACCTGTTTTCTTTTTAAAACATTTTTTTAAAAATATTAATTTAATATAAAAATTATCCCCATATTATTATATTAGCATATTAATATGTTTTAACCTCGGAAACCACCCGTAGGCTCGGGTTTGACTTGATAACCCATTTTTAATATTTTTCCACTTTTATAATAATATATTTATATTATTACTCAACCTATGACTCCAAATAAAAATAATATATATGTATATTATTTTCACTACATTATTTATTACCGTGTCACACTTCGAACTTATAAATAATATAATTATTTATATTATTTACTTACGTTTATATTCTTGAATAAAAATAATATATTTAATATTTTTGACCACATAAATGATTATTTTTGTCAAACCTACGAGCTTAAAAATAATATAATAAATTATATTATTTTTCTACACCATTATTTAATGGTACAAACCCACGAATATTTATTAAATAGTATTATTCGTAATTAGAGACGTCCGACACAAACACATTTATCTTAATTATTATATTAAGAAAATCCCTTATTACCGTGGACAAGTTCGTCTACTCTTTAATCGTTAGTGCGTCATAGGACGTTCACTCTTCCGTGTCATCGTCACAATATCCCATTCACTAATTATTATGCTTATAATTCTAGGGCATATGTAGGCGGTTCATAGGCAACCTCTTGTGTTATCTAATGCATCCTTATGTGTTGCTACTCATACACAACTCAGGTGAGTTTACATAGCCCATTTTTTTCACTTATATATTCTTTGGGGTGAAACATGATTACATTCAAACTATTTGCAACCATTACAATTCAAACATTATGATCATGTGTGCAATTTGTGCCTTATGATTGAACACTATTTGTGCAACACAACATTTACATACCTTATATTATGCATAGTGCTAGTGCAATAATTAACTCTGTATAAGTCGACGGTATACAATGATAGATCTATTGAGTCTGACCAACCCACCCGGTTAGGGTGATTGTTGCCGAAAACACTTAAGGATAACTGTTGTGTTATGCCTAACATTTAAGGATAACTGTTGTGTTATGCCTAACATTTAAGGATAACTGTTGTGTTATGCCTATCGGTCACAAGGTTTGATTGTACGCCCCAGTTTAAACTATAGTGATTCTCCATAATTGCCTTATTAAACCATGCATCATATGAGTTGTACACAAACTCTTGATACTACTTGTGGTGTCAAAACCTATGTATGCCCACCAACTATTTTTAGTTGACCCTGTTTTCATCATGTTTCAGGTACTAGTGTTTTGCGATCATATGCAAGATACTACATATAGGGTTTGGACTTAGTGAACAAAGAATTTGAACATGTTGATGTATTGGATTTTTGGTTGTTGATTGAACTTATGTAATGAAATCATGATTTACTGAACATATGAAATTATAGTTGATCATGTGCTTATGAACAGTCTACACGTCCGCCCCGACGTATTTCGTCGTCGGTTGGGGTGTGACAATAGTCTTAACCACTCCATCTAGACAAGGTGCTACGAGCAGGGTAATCGTTGATAGTCCATAACAGTGCGACATGCATTCTGAATACAGTTTTGGTTGATTCATCTATCACCTAGACTCCTTCTGCCAACAACATTTTCAACTCATCCACAAAAGGCCTTAGTAAAACATCAATGTCCTTTCTAGGTGTTTTAGGGCGGGAATTAGCAAAGTCAACATAAAAGAAGACTCTTTCATACATAACAACGATGGTATATTATACGTTGTTAACACTACCGGCCACCTACTATAATTCTGACTCATGTTACCGAATGGCTTAAAGCTATCGGCAGCCAAACCTAAGTGGACATTCCTGGGTTCTCCGGTAAAATCCGAATATCTCTTATCAAAATTTTCCCTCGCCTTCCCATAAACCGGATGACGCATCATACCATCCGTTGAGCGTCCAATATTATGGCAGATCCACTACAAAAAAAACCATTTAGTGGCACCCGTTTTTAATGACATTTAGCTTTTGTGCCACTAATTTAGTTTTTTAGTGGCACTTTGCGTATGTCATATTTGCGTGACAAATGTTTTTAGTGACATTTAACTTTTATGCCATTAATTCAGGTTTTCAATGTCATATTTGATCCAGGAATTTTTTTCAGTAGGTTCACTGTTTTTAAATGCTCCAATTTCATAGGGACGGACATAAAAAATTTTGGTTCGGTTATTCGGGTCGGGTAAGGTTCATCACATAATAAAAATACGATACAATAATAAAAAAACATCGTCATTAGAAATTAAAAAACATAAATAGTTGTTCCCTACGAGTTTTCATCTTTTGAAATCGTTGCATTACATCTTCGACCGAAATTTGTTGAAAGAACTCATTTTCTATGTAACAAAACAATGGGCAATCTACTAGGTTGTAAACCTAGTTTAACAAAACCAAAACCTACTTCAAAACCAGCTGTTGGTATTTTATATCACCCCACCATGGTGGATCCCGGATTTTTTTCCGACGGGTGCCAAAATTACGTTATGTTAGAACTTAGAATGAGTCAAGTCAAAACGGGTCAAGTAAAAGAATTACGTTAAATTATAACTAAAAACTCAATCTCTCAATATATTGACATACGAACTATGATTGTTACATATTCAAACTCTCGTTATGACAAGACTTTAAGTAATAATAAAAACGAACAAATTAAAAAAATAATTATTTTATTTGGAGATAAGTTATCTTCATACTAGAAAAAAAATATGTTCTGAAGTTTTTTTTTTATATATATATATATATATATAACGACAGAATAATTACCTAATAGATTAAAGAACAACGTCCGGGAATAGTGGTAGTCAATGTTTTCAAACCCGGACCGGATTGGCCTGTCGGACCGGGAACCGGGGGTCTGGCCGGTCCGGTTACATATGTTGAAACGGTCCTGCAGTGAACCGGCGGTCGGACCGGGAACCGGGTGGTTGGACCGGACGAACCGGTTGACAATTTTTTTTAATCCTTTTTAAGTCTCTTGGTCTCGTATTTCGTAACTAGTTGTTAGTTTAAAATTATTGGAATTGACTTGTTGGTGGTTTTTTAAAGGATTAATGGTTGTTTGGATTAATATATTTTTATAATATTTATGACGTCGTCCGATTCTTAAATCCGGTCCGACCAGTGGACCGGTAAAGATACCGGTTCGACGTCCGGTCCGGTTCTGAAAACATTGGTGGTAGTTCCACTAAAATTTTCACCCCTCATCGTTTTTTTTTCATTTTTTATCTCTCTACTATATATAAAATACGTTTTTAACCCGTTCAATGTTTTAATAATTTTGTTTTCCTTTAATAACTTTGTTCGTTAACCTTTTTCAAAAAACAGAGTGCGCGACTGTTTTAGTTTTTTTTGTCAACGTTCCGATATAATTGTTTTTAAAAATCGAGTTTTTTTTGGTATTGTAGCCTATAGCGAGTGTCGTTACCGTTGTGGTCCTATAACGAACCGAACCTATTATGAGCGGACAACATCATTTCCGGTCTTTGTATTATCAGAACCGGTTTTGGTCTTCGCTTTTATGGTTTTCGACGACCCGAACTTTTTTCCTTTTTTATTATTTACCTTTAGGTTTTTTTTATTACCATTATTTTTGCCGCTGCGCCTGCATTTTCGCTAAAGTTTTATTATCGATTGGCCCCTCACCCGCCACGGAGCGCGGGTATAACCCGTTTAATTTTCTATTAATTTCGTTTTTCTTTATTAACTTTTGTTCGTTAACCTTTTTCAAAAAACGGAGTGCGCGTCTGTTTTTTTTTTTATCAAAAGTTTCGATATAAATTTAATTGAAAACAGAGTTATATTCAAAACGTAGTTTTTTTTTGTATCGTATCTTATATCGAGTGCCGTAACCGTTGTAATAATGTGACAAACCGACCTATTATGAGCAAATTACACAATTTACACCCGTCGCGAAGCGCGGGTATTCAAACTAGTTAATATGAAATGTTTTTTTAACGGTAACACATAGATATTTTATGATAATTGGTTTCCCCGGGGCAACACGTAGAACATCAGGGCAGGCCAACACAGGAGGAACCCCTAACTAGGTAAACCCCCTGATCTGGCCACAGACACTTTTTTTGTTGTTGCAAGGATTCGAACACAAAACATCTATTAAGTGAAATATTGGGGCTACCATTGCATCAAATTACCAACGGTAGTTAATATGAATAATAAGAGTCTTATGCTACTAATTTAGTTTTTTTTAAAAATTATTTCAACGTTGCCTTCACAATCAAAATTCACTCTAAAATTAACCCTTTCCCTCCTTTCCCGCCTAAAATTAACCCTTTCCCCATTCCTGAAATCGCTGCGTAAAGTAACCCTCTCTCTCTCTCTCTCTCTCTAGTCGCTACCCATTGCTGCCTTATTCCAGAAATCGCTTCGTCATTTGAACAAGCCGTCAATTGCCAAAATCGATTCAGGTTGCCGCTTCCCAAACCCAGATTAATCCTCGCCGCTTCACAAGATCGAAATCAGAACAGGCTTGTTCAACCAGGTATGAAATCGAGGCTTGTTCAAATCTTGTTTAGTCAATCGGTGGTTTCCCTAATCTGATGGATAAATTTCTACAGGTTTAGGGTTCGAAATTGAGTCTTGTTCAATTCTTGTTCAGTCAATTAGTTGAAATCAAAGGTACAGTTGAATCACAAGTTGTTCTATTGTCTGCTATTGTTATTAGTTGACATCAATTTGATTTTTTGGTTGCAACTGTCATACAGTGTCATATTATTTATCATCATCTACATCTATTAGCTCAAACTCAGTTGGGTTTTAGGGTTCTGTGAATTTGAAATGTTAGGATTATGCAAACAAATTAACATTTGAATTTGATATCATGTAAAATTGTTGTTTTCACTTACAAACTATCCAGTGTTTTATTCCATCTCATTTGTTCCTTCCATTGGTATTTGAAGTTCTCAAAGATGGCAAGATATGATATGTCAGGAATTCGAGTAAACCTTAGGGAAATTCCTGATGAAAATGGTGAGGTAAAGTTGAAGGTTTTAGGGCTCATTTTGGATGGCCATGCACATACAGCCGATGTCAGACGTGTTCACAATCATAATCCAATTAATTTTGATTAATTGATTATCAATATGCTCATTTTGAATTCTATTTTAAAGAGATGAACTACTATTTGTCAATGGAGTAAATGTGAAGGGGAATCAGTATTTGAAGCTTTATCAATATTACAAGGCCCTAGTGAAACATCTGTAAACATCATGCTATGTTAATTAACAGTTAATTTAATCATCATCTTTTGATTTCATTACTAGATGGCTGTGTTAACATGTTTATTTTTAGGTTAAGCATGGAAATTGTGGTCTGGTATAGTCTATTGAGGTCCAAAGGCAAGTTGTACTAATCTTGGTGGGTTAGTACATGAGGGAATTGAAATTGCCAAATTATATCTCCATGAAGGGGAGACGATAAGTATGTATTTTGTTGCATTAAAAGGTAAAAAATGGCATGCTGTATTCAATCGTTACAAATGGATATTTTGGTAAGAAATGGTAAGTGTGTTATGCAGAAAGTAGATATTACATTGCATTTTCATGCAACTGACCCTTTATTCTTTTATTTCATTTGCATTTATCAAAATATAATTCAATGTATTTTTTTTTTGTTCCTTTCATCTTCATCTTCCTTTTAACTTTTTGCTATAAGATGAAATAAGATTTGATTTTTATTAACCGGTTGTTGGCAAGTAATATATATTGCTGGAAGGGAACCTCAGAGTGTAAAAAGTATTGTAGCAAAAACATCGACTCTTATTACAGCTCCGGTCATTGTATGTTATCTAATGCAAGAACACTATTTCCCTCTATTTTAGGAGCTGGTGTTTATTAAAAAAATGCATTCATAAATATTTAATAAACATGAGAAGTCAAATTTGTAGTGTATCATTGGATTAATGACTTGTTCGTTATATTAAATTTGATTAGTGGGTTTGAGAGAGTTGTTTTTTGTTCTTTTAGTTGCTGAAAACAAGAGCCTAAGAACTTTTATTTTTTTCTCTTCATGCAGGTTTTGGTGAGCAAAATTACTGCTAGTGCAAGTGAAATAGTGAGCACTCTTACTACAATGTATTTGATTAGAGGTGGAAAAATGAGCGAGTTGGTCGGGTTGGGTAATGGATCAAAACGGTCCGAATTGACCTCTTTTAAAAGGTCGAAGTTGCCATTTCATTAGTGATACAAGTTTCACCACTGATATTCCTTATAGGTTGCAACTGCACTTCAGGGGTGGCTCGACTATCCAAAAAATAATCCGCATCTTAGGGCCCCAATATTTAAGGGGCCTCTAATTAGGATTTCGTTTAATTTTCAGGTTTTAACAAAGAAAATATAAAATCAGTAAATGTTTTTTTTTCCTATGAAAGGGCCCCAATTTTAGAATTCGCTTTGGGCCCCTAAAAGGTTGAGCCGAGCCTGCTGCACTTCATGACAATTGAAGAGCCATTCTTGTTGGTGAAAGAACCTATGGAAAGGTCTGTTTCTCTATTTTCATGGTCTAGAGAAGAACAATCTTATCAATTAAATATGTTATCTTGTAATTATAAACTTGAGGCCCTTTTTTATTTGTTAACCTGATAACATTGTTGGCCATTATCAGGGCCTGATTCAATCTGTATTTGAACTTCATGATGGATCTGGTGTGGTGGTCACTGTGGGGAAATATGTCACGCCAAATCATTTGGATATAAATGGGAATGGAATAGATCCCGATTATAAAAAGTCTCCAGGTATCATTGCTGGCTGTTATGATGCAAAATATTTTTAACCTGCAACCTTTTTTTTCTCAAGTCATTTGTGTTTGCAACATGGAATGAAGTTATAATTTAAAGAGAGGCGTCTGCGTTTATTATAACTTATACCGTGAACAACGCAATCGATAAGGGAAGCAACGAAACTAAAAAAGCCGTGGCTTAGGGGAAGCCTTCATTCAGTTAATGGAGGTTTGTCTCCTTTTTATATATTTTGTAGTTACACCATAAAGGCATTTTATATTAATTGCGTTTATAATACGGTTACATAGGACTATATAGAGGTTGTCATTACACATAGATATCTTCTAGACTATGATAATTACACTTAAATACATAATTCATCTAATATTTCAGTTCAAACTGACGTGTTTTTGACCTTGTAGTCTATTTTTTTTGTAAAAATAACTTGACATTTTCCTATTCCTCTGAAATTATACAATAGTATATCAAAATCTGATTAATCTTTGTAACAGGATGAGCTCGTGCTAATGGTGGAATCCAAGAATTTGACATTATCCTATTCATCTGCAAGCTCCATTGAAGAAGAATTGAAAAGAGAAAGTAATGCAGAGTCTGATAATTACTCGTATGAAAATTGTGAAAGAGGTTCACGAGCACAATGAGTTTCAAGTTTTTATTCAAACATTTGCTAGTTTTTTATATATGATATTTAGACTTAGTTTGATAGTTAGTATGCATTTGTTTGCAAACATTTGGAATATGTTTGGAAGACGATAGAATTTTAATTGTAGTGGTGATAATTTGATTTTTGCATTTTATAGTTTTATTTTAATTTAATATTGTAAATAAATAGTTTGATAAACGTCTATAGTGTCATTTAATTTGATGTGGTTTTGTGGCAAAAATTATACGCCAGTAAAAGTAGTATGAATATGTAAATAGAAATAGTTTTTATCGACACAAAGTTTGTGCCACAAAAACCTTTTTTATATAGTGGCAAAAAAAAGTGTCACTAAAAGCCTAAAAGTTTGTAGTGGCAGACAAAAAAGTGCCACTAAAAGACTTTAGTGTTAGCGCTTCTAGTGACACTTTTTTGTGTGCTGCCCATTCTTATACGGGTTTTAGTGGCACTTTTTGTGTTCCACTAAATGGCATCTTTTTTGTAGTGATTTTATACCTTTTGTCGTGAATATGGAACTATAGCTTTGTCGAAGCTGGGGAGTTAAAAGAAAGTAGCGCAACACTTTTTGTGGTACTTTCTTCCCCTTTGTTTTTTGTCAACCCATCTGCTTTTGATACAAACCTGACAATTTTGCATGGAGGCATTTCCTTCCAAAGCAAAACACAGTCATTAATGCAAGCATTGATAGATTGATATCCTAACCCAATCTTTTTCAGATTTTTCTTATCTTCATAGTGTGACGCTGAAATCTGATTTCTTTCGGGAATGCAACTCTTAAAAACTCTAAAAGTTGGTCAAACGAACTATCCGTCCGTTTGTTGATGACTTTAATATGCATTAACTTAGCTAGGAAGTTTATGGAAGACATCCAACTACAACTGGGGTACAACTCCGTATTGAGCTCCTTAAACAATGAATCAAATTCCTTATTTAAACCAGTTCCATCTTCTTATACATTTCTTCGTTTGTACTTTGCTATGCCATAACATCATCAATTGCATCAAATATCTCATTATTTGTTGCTAAAGTACGTGTTCTTCTGGGAGCAAAAAGGGCTACTATCTCCAAAGCACGAGGGTATTCCTCATCGTGATAATTCCAAGTCTAATATAATTATAGAAACCCACAGTCTTGTATGTGGGCATAAATCGTCTTCAAATCCTGTCGAGACCCATTGAACCAACGTCTACACGAGCAAAACCCTTTGCCTCGACCATTGACATGGTTCTTGGCAATCTCTATAAAGTTGTGAATACCGCTTAAGAAAGCCGTAGAAATAATAAAAATATTTTTAACTTTTAAAATATATGTTTTGTATATATAACTATTACTATATATAACTCATGATAAATGAGCCGAGCTCGGTTTTGCTTGCTTACAGCCCTAAATGACAAACACTTACATACACAAACATATACGTAAATAAAAGTTTAAAAGTTAGGATACGTACCTTATCAATGAAAAACAAATATAAAGTTAATCTTGCTTAACCGCAACGAGTTCTGAACTTATAACAAAACAAAATAAAATTCAAGTTACATATACAATTATATATACATACACAATTACATATACATACACAATTATACAATTATATACATACACACACATGTACATATACATACACAATTACACAATTATATACATATACATACAAACAAATATACACATTTATACATATACATACACAATTACACAATTATATACATATACATACACAATAACACAATTATATACATATACATGCAAACATACATACGCACATACATATTAATCATACATATAAACACGCTAATCATACACACACACATACTAATCATGCATACATGAAACATATATATAATTTCATCACAAGTTAAAAACCAAAGCTAGTAATTACAATTAAATAGCTTCAAATTCAAGAACTTGGTGAAACCCTTTAAAAATATATATATTTTTTTAAAGAAAACAAACATAGAAATGGTGAAACTTGGGTGAAATATGAAAACCTATAGTTAACTAACCTCAACCACCAAGATTTTGTTGAAAAATTCTCCAAAAAAGTATCAAAACTGGATTTTCTCCGGAGGGATTCGAGAGAAGGTTGGGTTTTTTTTTGGAGAAATGGGGAGCAGAAAGGCTGGATTTTGCTTTAGGGTTCGCAACAACCCGCCCCGACGACAAGTCGTGGGGATAGGTCTAATTGTTGTCGGTATAGGCAACCTATACCCGCGACATGTCGTGGGTATAAGTCTTTTGATCGGTCAACTTTTAATTAACCTATCCACACGACAAGTCGTCGGGATAGAGTAGGAGGTTACGACGTCGTTTGAATTAACTCAATTAAAAAAGTATATTTAAATTGACCTGTCCCGACGACATGTTGTGGGGCTAGGTCTGTCCAGAATTTACCTTTTAGCCCCTAAAATATCAACATAATTAAAAAAAGATAAAAAAAATTTAATTTAACCTATCCCCACGACATCGTGGGGACAGGTTTTCATTTGGGATTTCCTTCCACCCCGCCAACCCTATCGCCACGACATGCCGTGGGGACAGAGTCAATCCTGATCAAAATATGAATAAACCTATACCCACGATATGTCGTCGGTATAGGTCGACCTATGCCGACGACTTTTGTCATGGGTATAGGTGTTGTGTGCATAGGTTAAAATCCTTGTAGTGTGATGATAAGTTAATTCCACTTATCATAATGAATCCACAGATTACAACATGATCAAATGCATTAGTCAGTTGATGACCATCAGAGGAAAAATAAACTTTAGTGGATCTTCACTTCAGTGAACTTCTTTACATTGTAGCTTTTGTGGATCATGAACACCAGAGGATATCATCAGTTGTTTTTCTATCAGGGGATCTTGACTTGTACTTGGTTATCAATCAGAACTTATTTCTTTATTACCTTCCACTGATATTAATAAGTGTATAGTCTTCAGAGGATACCATCTTGATCAGATGATGTGCATCAATAATTTAAAGTCTAGTTTCAACACATTATTATTTGAACCAACTATATAAATGTTGATGTACGCAAGCTTTATTAAATAAATATGTCATATTCTCGCTTAAGAGAATTTTCGAGTAATAAGATTGTCAATTATTAAAACATATTCAACTTCAAAGGTCAGTATGGGCAGAGATGACAAAATGTGTCTTGTTGTGTTAAACAGGTGACTAATGAACCCGAACACGACATGTTTAACTAAACGTTTCATTTTATTAAACACTAATACGGACATGTTTAATAAATAAGTTACACAACACGACATGTTTAGCACAATTAAATGTAACCAGTTCAATAAGGCGAATGTCACGACACGAGATGTTTAATACGATTATTGACGAGATTCACTAAACACGACATCCTTCGTTAGAGCTCGTAAGTCATTCCAACCTTCAACATCCTTTTATGAGGAATTTCAAACACGTTATAACTTTGCCTTAAGTTCTTCTTCATGAAATTGTAAGCATAATCAATGAGAAACTTTCTCCTAATTGAAGACCCGGTCCTTGAGACGATCTCGTGCTCGCCCACCAAATGCACGACTCCCGTTTGCCAAGCTTTGTCTAGTTTCTCCACATCCTCGTCCCTCATACAACCTTCTTGTGGTTCAATTTCATTGTCATATTCAATGAAGTCTTTCAATCTTTCGAATAAAATCTTTTCAAAAGACTCCTTTTCATTGCGTACATCTGTGTACCCATACCTCACCACGCATCTAAAAACATATAACCCGTTTGGCTTCACTCTTCGGAACAAGAACCTCTCTTCTGGTGCCACCTTGCTAATTGGCAATGACTTGACGGAAACAAACACAATAACCGAATGTAAAGCAGGCACATTGTCAACATAGTGTTTAAAGATTGGCTGGATGCCATGGGCGAGCTCCGAGTAGAAGATTGCAAGTCCTTCCATACGGTTTATGTTCATGTCCATAATAATGTTTTTAATGGCCTCTCGTGATACTATGTGCACATTATGACCATTAGCATGACCGCCAAGGGTTTTTTTCTTAAATGGTGTTGTTTCACGTTATAGTTTCACAACCGGTGTTGTTTTCACATTAGTTACACAAATGGTGTTTTCATGGTTACTAACTACTAATTGTGTTTTTTCAAGGTTGCTAACCATGAATTGTGGTGTTTCCAAGTTGCCAACCACGAATTGTGGGTTTTTTTTGTTAATTCGTGGTTGGTAACCACGAATTGTTCAATCCTTTAATGCCAACCACGAATTGTAGGGATATTGGGTTGCTAACCACGAATTGTGTTCAAGAATCTCATTGTCAACCACGAATTGTAGGGATTTCTTGGTTGCCAACCACGAATTGGGGTTGCCAACCACGAATTGTTCAAGAATTTGCCTTTTATTACTTTTGTTTTGTTTGTCTTATTGTTTTGGTTTTATATGTAAACTACAAAATTATTATTCTAGTTTTAGTTAAGGTCTTACAGCAATAATCAACCATAATCTTCCAATAATCACACCATTGATAACCATCACGATGACTCAAGAATAGCAAGAACCAAAACTATGACGTTTTAGATAACTACTTCTTTGATGAACATAATCTTTTTGTTTGTAACCAACTGAAATAGTCGTTGCTATTTTTTAGAAAGTCGTTAGTGCTTTCTAACAAATCCGTTTTTAACAACCTAAAGCGATTGAGAAATTTCTTTATAATTGGAGGTTTTAATTAATTAAATTTCCTATTATATTTAACTTGAATTAGTTAAGAAATATATATTGGACTTTTTAAACAACCATCGAAACTTCTTTTTACTGTTTTCTTTGACAATTTTTTTTTTATTTTTGATACTTTTTATGCTATTTTTTCTTTTTTTTTTATTAAGAAATATATATATATTTTTTTTATCTTTGACAAACTAGTGATTAGTATTATCAATACATCAATTCATTTGTAGTTTACGTATAAAACCAAAACAATAAGACAAACAAAACAAAAGTAGTAAAAGGCAAATTCTTGAACAATTCGTGGTTGGCAACTCCAATTCGTGGTTGGCAATCAAGAAATCCCTACAATTCGTGGTTGGCAATGAGATTCTTGAACACAATTCGTGGTTAACAACCCAATATCCCTACAATTCGTGGTTGGCATTAAAGGATTGAACAATTCGTGGTTACCAACCACGAATTAACAAAAAAAACCCACAATTCGTGGTTAGCAACTTGGAAACACCACAATTCGTGGTTAGCAACCTTGAAAAAACACAATTCGTGGTTAGTAACCATGAAAACACCATTTGTGAAACTAATGTGAAAATAACACCGGTTGTGAAACTATAATGTGAAACAACACCATTTAAGAAAAAAACCCCAACGAAAATGGCAAGTATCCACCTTCCGTGAATTTGTAGAAAACTGCGCTTAAGTAGATGTATTCTGTGGAGCTAATCGCAAGCACATATAAGATCACGAGAAGTATATTGGTTTTCCATATGACGAGCATGATCACGACCATGAATCCTGACGTTAGCGTTTCAGCAAATATCACCGCAATACCTTCACCGATTAAGTCAGAAAACTACATGATCAATCACATGTTATGTTTACCGGAGTATATACATATAAATGAAGAAAAATTTAAGTAATTTTACCATAAGCATGGCCAATCTTTTCGGTAGTTCTGAATGAAACAGTAACAAGAACACAACCAATCATAAGAAAATAATTCATTTCTGGTATGAAAACTTGTCCTTCATACTTAGCTGATGTATGCAAGACTTGAACATGAGGAAAACACCCGAGCGAAAGTGATTGCTTGATAATCGAAAATGTCCCGGAGATCATAGCCTGACTTGCTATAATCGCCGCCATAACAGCCACCACAAACATTGGCCAGTACAAGGCGTCTGGAGTCGATTTATAAAATGTGTCCGCCACAAGATCCTTGTGCTTTCTTAGCCATGAAGCCTGACCGCTATATGCTGTGATTAAAGCTGGATAAACCACACAACCCATGCTTATTTGTATGGATTTCACAGTGAAGTGTCCAAGATCAGCAAACATAGCCTCGGTTCCTGTTACAACCATACCAGATTATCAAAACATCAACAAAATCAAACCAGTTAGACCAAGTGAAATCCTTCCATTTTTTCCGTTTATTTTGAAATAATCTATAATGTATTTAGGGTTTATGGCTTTGGCGACCGAAGGATCAAACTTGATAAAATTGTACACACCGATTCCAGCAATGAGCACGAACCAGACGCAAATGATGGGGGCGAAACTGTAGCCAACTTTATCAGTTCCAAATCTTTGAACCATGAATAAAGTTATCAAGATTGTTACTGATATAATGACGATTCTCCCTGCATCAATCCGTTTCCAACGTGTTATGTTTTATATTTGTCACATGTATAATTATAATGTACATGAACAGAGTGTATCTTAATGCTATGTTGTACATTATAACACTACAACATATCTCAACTCTAATATCAACATACCTTCTTTCATGGTATTAGTTGCTTCCTTGAGTCCTGAAACCGCGGATAATACTATATAGAAAACTTAACACGTTAAAAACGATAAAGATCTCTAATGTAAGTGCATGAAAATAAATTAAAAAAAGGTAAAAGTAATCACCCGAGATGGAAGGAGTGAGGATGCCACCACCAATGACCATGGAAGTCCCGAGCATCGCAGCAAATAGGAGTGCAAACTTGGCAAAGTTGCTACGCTCGAGACTTTTCTTGACCTTTGACGCTATTTTATTACCTTTGCCCGGCAATTCAAGTTGAAAATTCGAGACCTCTCGATCCTCTGGTTGCTCGCTTAAACCTACCTTTACATATCTACACAATTTCGAGTACAATGCAAAAGTACCTCCTGTTACCCAAGAAAATACAATATAAGTATCATTATCTAGCTAGCAACTTTATATGTGTTACAGAAATGCTACCAAACCACTTATATTCAAACACAATAATTCAAAAAAATAAAAATATAAAAGTGTTACGTTTTCTGTTATATATAAGCAACAAAATACTATGTTATATGTTATACAGTACAATCATACAATTAAAATGGAACACGTACCGTTGCCATTATCGTTGGCACGTAACACGATTGTAACGTATTTGAGAACAGGAATTATGGTGATAGTATAAAAAATAATGGAGAAAACGCCCAAAATGTCATCTTCGTGTTTGATCCCGTACTCGCATACACGTACAACGGTGATGTACCAATGTCGCCATAAACTACTCCGATGCTTTGAAAAGCAAGTCTGAGTATCACTCTCCAATCCTTCAAACACATCCATTTTGCAAATATTAGGGACAAAATCAAAACCGTATTATTATTATATAAGTGTGTATATATGTTTGTAAATACAATGAGACACATACACATATACATCTATAAATACATACATATACACTTATACACATATATAAATTAAAAAAATGTAAATAGTTGAAATAATAAATTAAAAAAAACTAAAATAATACGTACTTTTCCGAAAATAATATAAAGTATATTATTAACACTACATATATCACTATATATATTGTAAATATAATAAATATTTATTATATAACCATATAAAAAAATAAATATATATATTTTCGTGGGAAAACGGTCAGAATTTCCGACAACTTTCCCACAAATTTATTTTTAAAAATAAAATAATATTTTTAAATATACGTTTATCGGAAATTTCGTAGGAAATTTCCGACCGTTTTCCCACAAGCGTTTTTGTTCTCGGTATTTTGTGGGAAAGTTGAAGAAAATTCTCACAAAAAAATTTTTGTGGGAATGTTTTGTAGGAAAACTTGCTGTTTTCTAGTAGTGGTCGTTGAAAATCAATGAGGAAAACTATTAATATACATATGCTAGCTAATTAACCTTCGTGTCTTGGTGACCATGGTGGCCAGAAATTTTAGCAGACTCGAGATCTAAGGAATCATGACGCTTCAAGCGAATACCAGGCGATTGCTCAGAATGGATTTGTTCATTGTTTTCTTCTTCTTCTACGTTGAAGCTTTGTTTGCTGCCTCCGGTAGAAGACATATAGTGGCATTAAGGGCTACCGAGAGACGGGAAGATGTGGGGGTTTGTTCAGGACTGCTGAAGTCCATTACAATCGAGTATAGGACGTTGGTTATGGTTTAGATGACCGACCGGGTGTGAGTAGCAGTGGAGATTCATCGGGGCTAGGTTCGTTTTGGGTTCCATCGCAGATACTAAGGTTGACAAAAAAGGTGTTAAGGGAGGGTAGAAAGTGGATTTGGGTTAGGATCTTATTTATAGGAAACATATGTAGTGTTTAGTGGTTGAGCTTGATCACCTCCGAAAGTAAGGATCTTCAAAATAAACATTCAAATACCTTTTCGATCATTTTCTTTTAAATCACATTCAAAATTGTTTTCATTAATGAACAGTTTTATCAATTTTTTAAAGATAAATTGCATATTAATAATGTAAACTCCTATTATTCATTAACCGATAATAATCTATTATGACAATTTGAACAATGACAATTCTAAATTTCAATTTCATTGCCAATGATAAATCCGGTAACATAATCATACAAAGTTTACACTTGATTTCACTTGTAGATTTTTCTATTTTGTTTATTGTAAAAACCATGAACATGCGGATAACAGTGGATCAAATATTAGTTCTTACTATATTAAGAATATGTAGAGATGGGTGTGTATGAGTATTATCAAATAAGAACATATAAGAACACCAAAGTATAAATAACATGAAGATATTACAATGAGTATTATGAGATCAAGATCTTAGTGATGGAACACGCATCCACCCTTTGAAATATGTCCAAGGGGTGAGGTTGCTTAGAAGACGGCTAGGATTTACCTCACACACTCACACTCTCCATAAGAAGGATGGGGGGTGGTATTTATAGTCTCTGTGCCGTAAATATTGCAACCATAATATTTAGGAAGTCTATTACCCTAATAAAATATGAGACACTAGAGCAAATCTCATATTCAGAACCGTCAATCTCGTTTGCATTAACCATGAAGATCAGTTCAAATTATTTTCTACCAATTGCTATCAGATTGCTTCCGATAGCTATTTCCTAAACAGTGTTGCCCAATTTAAGTGGGCTTTTAGTTCACCTCCCGACCCATGGGCCATGTCAACATTTGTCCTCAGCCCACATAAGTTCACCTCATCAGTATTTACATTTAAATCTCGGCACCGAAACACTTTTGACTTCTTCCCCTCTATGCCATTTTCACTTCTCACTCACACTCACTCACTCACCAGAACACCATTCCCTTCGTATGTAAATAGTGAGTGAGAGCTTAGGTGGCATCTCACAACACTCACAGTCACCGGAGTATATCCAATAGCCTTAGGCTATATATGCGACATACATGCCGCTTCACAACAGTGTTGCTGATGTGGAGAGAGGGGCCGCCGGGAAACACCACCCCCTTTCTCCTTGCCGCTAGAAATATGATTTGGGTGGAGAATCCTACACTCAAACCATCGTTGGCAATACCATATTTTTTAAGGTTTATTTGATATTTTTGTAGAGAAGTATAAAGTGGAGTATTTCCTTGGTGGAGTGCAAGGGAGTGAAGTAGATTGAAGAGTGATGTGGAACTGACGTGGCATAGAGTGGAGGGAAGTAAGGAGGGGTGTCCACCTCTTAGCCTTAGTGAGTATGAGTGTGACCAAAGTCACTGTCAGCATGACGCCTACATGGTACTCTCTTTTTGCTGACATTCACTAACCACTACACGTAGCATTACTAGCAAAATATTATCATGGTTTTTGAAATTGAATAATTCTAGATTTATATCTTTTTCGGCCGTCATTAGAGATACTTCCATGATTTCGTATTCCTAGAGGTGGCAATTTCATCATTTACTAATGAAGAGGATATGTCGACTTGTGTTTTTTTTTTCTAATTGATAATTAGGTAAAAGAGAAAAGCCAAGTCTAATAGGTACAACCTACTAAATAAAAAATTGTGTTTGTTATAATATATTTTCTAGAGTAAATTAGACGAATGGTCCTATGATAATATCATGTTGCGGTTTTGATCCATTATTTTTAGAACTAGTTATACGTTTGGTTGGTTTCATAAAGAATGTGACACGACGTGATAATATCTACATATGCCAAAAGTCTGTATTCGACTCTAACCGATTTTAACCTTTGATTCGTTACCTAATAGTCTGTCTAATTTTTCATAAATACCCGACTAAACCTGCAGTTTCAACATGTACAAAAATTTCAGATTAGACATGAATCTCAATCCGTCTGAATTATCCAATTTTCCACATCTAGTATTTATTTCGGTTAAATACTAGATGATATTACCTAGTTTTATGGTTTTCAAACAGATTTTATCTCTAAACTTGTTTTAAACACAAGAATCAATACTTGTGTTGAAGATGGTGAAATTATAACACAAATGAAGAAATTATCGCTCATCTGACCCCAAGGTGGTACGTATCCTATAAAAGCAGTCACAATCATTAATCGTAAGATTACAACTCCAATACATCGAACAAATTCCCTAGGACTTTCTACTAGAGCATTCACATCAGATTCCCATCTCTATCTCTAAAATTTAGGAGAATATAAGAAATTATTATTTTTTCACTCCATATCAGGAGCGGCCATCCCCCATCCCTAAAATTTAAAGGGAAACTTTAGGAGCCCCTAAATATAGGGAGATACTATTTAACCATATATTATTTTTTATTTGATGAAAGAGAAAAAGTAATAAAAAGAATTTAAAAAAATATTCTTTAATTGAATAAGGATAAATATGGGAACCTAATGTGAGAGGTTTTAAAAAAGTCTTTAAATTTTAAAGATAAATATATTTTTTAGTTAAATTATAGGAATGAATATAAGGAGAATGCTGGGAATGCTCTTATGAGGCAAACATTTAATATGGCTTTTGGTTGACAAATTGATGTGTGTTGTGTAAGTTATATTTTAGGGATATATATTAACATAATTATCTGGTTTACAATTTAAAAAATGATTCATACTCCAACTAACTAAACACAATAGACAAGTGCACATATCGCAACATAATATAGTCTCGGTAAGAGCCAAGTATCGAACCAATGGATATGGTAGCTCTCAATACTTAATTGTTATTATTGTTTAGTCAGATAATAAGGAGTGGGGTTTTTGTAACAATAAATATATAAAAATGTGAATAAGCATGCAACGAGACGAAATAAGAGGTTTAGGAATAATCAAATCAAACAGGATATCACTTGGGCTAGAGTCCAGTTGGTAGTAAATCTATATATTAAAAATAGGCTAATGATGTGGTCAAAAGATAAAAAGGGGGGGAAACGACTCCTTACCGGTTCCAATGACCGGTTGGAAAGCTAGCAGGGAAGCCAAAAAACTTGCAATTATCTCAAAGGAACCAATTAAGTCTTAATCCCAATGTAATTGCCCTAAAATCTACCAAATGTGGGGTGATTATGCATGTAAAATATGTATAAATGATGACACATCAACCATCCTCACACTTGAACTTTGCTTGTAAATATTGTAGCCATGGCAAGAGGAAAAGAAAAAAAGATGGAGGATCCCAATCAGTTGAAGTTTCCTATCGCATAAGTGGCTATCAAGAAAGGCAACACTTAACTGAATAAACCAATGAGTTAATTATTCTATTTTTGTATTTTTCTAACATATGGGGATATTTATGAAGGCGTAACATGCCTACTAAAACATGGGTTATGTACAACCTCACATACCTCACAATGGCTACAATATATAGATAGATAAGTTTAAGTGGAAGTTCCGAATTCTCACCATTCGAACTATGATAATCGTCCCGCTCTTCTTTAGATTCTGTGTGCTTTTGACTCGCGGGTTTATTTTCTTGAATGGCTTTTAATATTATATGGATAGCATCTTTAATCCCTTTCAGAAATAAGCTTTTGAATTTCGGCTTTCTGATTTCTTTGTTTTGCAGTTTCGTTAGTTTCTATTACTTGTTTTTGCCTTCCTCTAGTATTTTGGGATGGTCTGCTTTTATTTCCTTGTTTCTACATGCTATAATCAAAAGGAAAGTGTCACACCCCGCCTCAGGCACCCCCTGGGTAAATACAACGCAAGTCTTTCTCAAAATGATCGTTTCAACATTCTTTCAACCTCAAGGGTTGTATTGGTAAATATCAAAACTCAGTTGGATAAAAAAAGTTTTATATTTACTTTATAAACATAGGGTCTTAAATACCCTCCTTGATTTGATTACAAAACATGGATTGAAATCAAATACATATAAGCCACTGGAAATAGTACAACCCAGGGTTTATCAATTCCCTGGTCCTATCTCCTTTTCATCTTCTCAAGATTTCCCTTTACACGAGGCCTGAGAATCCTACGTGCATTCCATCCTTTTATTTTCTTTTCTTTTCTTTTCATAGGTCAGATTTCATATATGCCCGCCCTTATTCCCTTTTCCATGATATTTTATTGATTTCCTGAAAACATTTTGAAAATGAAACATCAGCGCGAACGCCGGTGAATACAATTATCTTGACACTAAAAAGCATTTGGCACAAACAAGTATTAATTTGATAATCACAACTTCATTGTTCAATCTACACATTCAGCAGGCCCTCATGTCCTGACTATTGCATCACTGTATACACTGGTAGTATGTCTTTATAACAACGGGGACTCATGTCTCCTCATTTGTTAAAAAGGGAAGTACCACCCGCAATCCGAGACTTTCACCCGTGACCCGTGTATCCCTTGCAAGTTTTACGTATACCTATGGCCCGAATGCTTACACGTAGGTGAACGTTGAGCATTATTCCCTTAACCTTTATTTGGCCATTTTCGTAACCAAAATGTTTAACACAAGTTTTCAGAGAGATAAAGTATTCACCTTATTTATAGGAATGAGCCCCTAAAGTCGAAAGTTTATAGTCTAGCTTCTAAGCTTGATTTCTCAAGCGTACCAGCACTTCTACAAGCGTTTCTTCTTAATCCGGGAACTAGAATGAGCGAGAGTTGGACCGGGATCGTCGGGAGTGGTCTAGGTAGCTCTTGGAACAAGATTTGGAAGTTGGATTCGTGTTTTGGGATGAGAAACTGACTGAGATCGTTGGGCTATTTATAGGGGTGAATCTAGGTCCGTAGCAGACCGTTATGTATGGGCGTAGCGGTCCGCTACCGCCCACACATGACGTCAGCCCTATACGTCCCATTCTGATTAGACCGCACCTCGTTTTACGGCTAGCGGACCGTTATGAGGGTCATGGCGGTCCGTTATGGGTGCTGAGTCACAAGACACGTGTCAGCTTGAGAAATTGCGGCTGGATTGCGGCTAGCGGACCGTTATGAGGGTCATGGAGGTCCGTCACCCAATCCTGACGCATAGCGGACCGTTATGGGATTTGATAGCGGTCCGCTATCTACCTAATTTTCTTATTTTTAAAATTTGACCCAATACTTCTGATATTCATATATTTATAGTCCCCAGGGTTTGTACCTTGACTAAATCTTGGACATTTTTGTGGCAGGTGTTACATCCTCCCCATTCTGCTTTAAACTCGTCCTCGAGTTTATTCAAAAAAAGTGCGGATATTTCTTTCTCATTTCAGATTCCAGTTCCCACGTGTACTTAGGTCCACGTCAGGAGTTCCATTTTACTTTCACAATCATCAGTTTCTTTCTTTTCAATCTCTTTTCCTGCCTGTCCTCAATTTTCAAAGGTTGTTCCACAAATCTTAGTTTTTCATATACCTCTACATCGTGTAGGGGCATTACAAGAGATGCATCTTCCAAACACTTGTGCGGATTGGATACATGGAATACATCGTGTATTCCATTCATTTCTTCTGGCAATTCGAGTTGATAGGCCACAGGCCCAACTCTTTTCAAGATTTTGAATGGTCCTACAAATCTAGGACTTAACTTTCCTTTCTTTCTGAATCTTACAATGCCTTTCCAGGGTAAAACTTTCAACAGAACGTTATCATCTATGTTAAATTCTAACGGCTTTCGTCTTTTATCAGCATAACTCTTTTAACGATCACGAGCGGTTTTCAATCTATCTCTTATTTGAATAACTTTCTCAGTTGTTTCCAGGACTATTTCAGGTCCGGATAACTGATTTTCTCCTATTTTAGACCAACAGATTGGAGTTCGACATTTACGACCGTATAAGGCTTCAAAAGGAGCGGCTTGTATACTCGTATGATAACTATTGTTATAGGAGAATTCCATTAGAGGTAAGTGGTCATCCCAACTTCCTCCAAGATCAATGACACAAGCCCTTAACATGTCTTCAAAGGTTTGAATGGTTCTTTTGCTCTGCCCATCCATTTGAGGATGGCAGACAGTGCTAAGATTCAATTTCGTACCCAGGGCTTTTTGAAAACTTTTCCAGAATCGAGAAGTAAATCTACTATCTCTATCTGACACAATAGATAGTGGCACCCCATGTAATGACACAATTTTATTAACGTATAGCTGTGCCAACTTATCCATATTGAATGTTTCTTTCATGGGAAGAAAATGAGCAGACTTAGTAAGCCTGTCAATAATAACCCAGATCGTATCATTCCCTCGACTGGTTCGGGGAAGTTTAGTAATGAAATCCATGGTTATCATTTCCCATTTCCAGATAGGAATTTCAAGTTGTTGTAACAAGCCAGACAACTTTTGATTTTCAACTTTAACTTGAGAACAGGTTAAGCATCCACCAATAATTGGCTTTTAGGTTTTTGTACATTTTATCGCTTCTAGGATGCATCGTATACTTAGATTTATGAGCTTCTTCAAGAATCTCTTCACGTATGTTTCCATAGATAGGAATCCAGATTCTCTTATTCATTCTTAGAATTCCATCATCATTTTTGACCAGTTGTTCGATCATACCTCCCAAACCTTCTTTCTCGAGGTTTGGTTCTTGTAAGGCAAACTTTTGAGATTCCTTAATACGAGTGATAAGATCGATTTGGAGGTCGAGTCTTAAAGCACGAACTCGTTTAGGTTTCTCATGTTCTTTTCTGCTTAAGGCATCGGCTACAACATTGGCTTTTCCTTCATGATAACAGATTTCACAATCGTAATCATTCAGGACTTCCATCCAATGCCTTTGCTTCATATTCAGTTCTTTCTGACTGAATATATACTTTAGGCTTTTATGATCAGTGAAAATAGTGAATTTGACTCCATATAGATAGTGCCTCAATAATTTTAAAGCGAAGATTATGGCGCCCAATTCTAAATCATGAGTCGTATAATTCTTTTCATGAGTTTTCAACTGACGGGAAGTATAAGAAATTACCTTGCTTCCTTGCATTAATACACAACCAAAGCCAGTGTGTGAATCATCACAGTAAACTAGAAAGCCTTCATTTCCATCTGGCAAAGCCAGTATGGGTGCTTGAGTTAGTTTCTGTTTCAGAGTTTTGAAAGCTTTGGATTGCTTAGGTACCCATTCATACTTAACTGATTTTCGAGTCAGAGAAGTTAATGGAACAACAATTCGGGAAAATTTTTGGATAAATCTCCGATAATAACCGGCTAAACCGAGAAAACTTTGGATTTCAGTTGGTGATTTCGGGATTTCCCATTTGGATATTGCTTCAATCTTAATAGGATCGACTTGGATGCCGTCAGCGTTAATGATATGTCCAAGGAATTGAACTTCTGACAGCCAGAATTCACATTTTGAGAATTTAGCATACAATTTCTCGTTTCTCAGGATTTCAAGCAAATTCCTTATATGAGTTGCATGCTCTCCCTTACTTTTGGAGTAAATAAGTATATCGTCAATAAATACGATGAGAAATTTATCCAAGTAAGGTTAACAGACTCGATTCATCAATCCATGAATGCAGCTGGGGCATTAGTCCAAACGGCATTACCGTGAACTCATAATGACCATATCGAGTTCTGAAAGCAGTTTTAGGAATATCTTCTTCCTTTACTTTCAATCGATGATAGCCAGAACGAAGATCGATTTTTGAGAAACATCGTGCTCCTTGGAGTTGATAAAAAAAGATCATCGATTCTAGGGAGTGGATAACGGTTCTTTATCGTAACTTTATTTATTTCCAGATAATCGATACACATACTCATCGAACCGTCTTTATTTTTGACAAATAAGACCGGAGCTCCCCAAGGCGACGAGCTTGGTCTTATGAATTCTTTTTCGGGTAATTCATCCAACTGTTTCTTTAATTCTGCCATCTTAGTTGGAGCTAATCTGTATGGAGCTTTGGCAATTGGTGTCGTACCGGGTACTAGATTAATTCTGAACTCCACTTCTCTTTTGGGTGGAATTCCAGGTAATTCATCAGGAAAGATATCAAGGAATTCAGCCACAACCGTCACTTCTTCAATCTTCTTTTTAGTGTCGGTGGTTATAGTTACAAGGTATGCTAAGCATCCTTTTCTTAAGTACTTTGTGGCTTTCAACATGGAAATTATTCCAACAGAGTTGGATAATTTATCGCCATTGATTGTGAGAATATTGACTTTCGGCGAACGAAGTTCTATTGCCTTTTTATCACATAGGATACGAGCTTGGTTAAAGGCTAACCAATCCATTCCTAAGACAATGTCAAAACCTGCCAAAGTCATTGACAATAATTTTGCAGGTATAACATGTCATGAGTGTCACACCCCAACCGACGGCGGAAAACGTCGGGGCGTGAAGCTGTGCAGACTGTTCATAGCTCATGGTTGCTAAAGTTTGAATAATTTAAACATTCATTTTCATTACACGTAGCAAGTTCATACCATACAAGAACCAAATGTAGCGATTACAAAATATAAATAGTTTAGATTAATTGCTAGGTCCAAATCCTATATGTAGCAGCTTGTAACACTTCAAACATTGTCACCTGAAACATGGTTAAAAACAAAGTCAACTAAAAAGTCGGTGAGAATACATAGGTTTTCGTGTCATGTAATAGAATATAGTGTCGTGTGCATACAATTCATACAAACATGGCAATTAAGGCATTTATGGAGAGATACCATCGTGTGACCTGGTAATACAATCAAACCTTTGTAACTAGCATGCAAAACAAACGCGTGTTGGCAGTAACAGTCACCCTACCTGGGTGGGTTTGTCAGACTCAATAGATCTATCACTGTTTACTGTAGGCTATAAAATAGTTAATGATTGCACGTGAATAGCAAACTGCGTGTTGGTCTACACACCTAGTACTCAAGCACAAAGCTCAAAATTGTAACACATGATTGTAGGGTGGAATTGTATATTGTGTAGTTTGTAAACATAGTAAATAGAACGCATGTTCCACCCCAAAAGTTTGTAAATAGAGTAAAAGAGGGGCTATGTAACTCACTTGTGTTGGAGCGTGTAGTTTGCACAGATCAACAAAAATACCAAGCGTGTTGTAGGTCGCTACGTTTGACCTATCGAATGAGGGTATAACACGTGTCACTGTTTGTGTTATTTTGTGTCCAAAGTGGGTTCGTTGGTGGTTTGTGTGTTTAGGGTTGGTTTTGGAATAATAAATTAGTAGCGATATATATATATATATTTATTTAAATAAAATTTAAATAAACGATATTTGTTTAAATCAAAATATATGTTTGTATAAATAGTTTTATAAAAATGATTACATAAACTCATGATTTCATCGGTTTTGAAACTATCGGGAATTAATTGTTTTAAATTTCTAAATCAAAGATTTGGTTTATAAATGATTCCCGGGTCTTGGGATTTTATAACGTAACTTTTATAATTACATTTTGAAATTTTTTTACTAAAATATGTTAAATAGACTTTAAAACAGAAAAATAATTGATTCTGGTCAAGGAGCACGACCGTGCTCAAGTAGGGCACGACCGCGCCCGTTGCCGGGCGTGACCGTGGTGGTCTGAAACGCGCCCTTGGTCGAGTCAGAAGGTACTTCATAGGTTCTGGACATAGAGCACGACCGTGCTCGTATCTGGCACGACCGCGTCTAGTGTTTGTTTTTGATCAAGACTTGTTTGCTCGGTAAGCACGACCGGGCCACACCTGGGGCACGATTGTGCTTGGTCAGGCACGACCGCGCTCAGTGATGAGCGCGGCCGTGTCGGGTCTTTTTCAGACACAATTCGATCGATTCTTATAATAAATGCTTCTGTATTCTTAGGGCTTTCATAGATTAGGTGCTTGCGAATGTATCTACATAGTTTGATTGTATTTATATCGTGTTTAAGTGGTAGTTTGAGTAAAAGTTTAGTTTTCGGCTCTTTGGTTCAAAATCGAATTGATTGTGTGATATAACTACGATTTAGTATAGGGCTTTCACCCTAGGGGTAGATACGAAGCTAAGGAAGTGTTACTTACTCGTTAACAATGGGCAATTTAATGCAGTCGGCTACGGGTCAAAGAGTCGAGCTTCTTGGCGATCGATTGGACTCCAGAGACTGTTTGAGCGTCGAACGAGAGTTTTGGGAGACTGAGTGGGCTTATATGAAGGCGTAGAAATCGTGCAAGTTGCTTTATATCCACGAATTCGAGAGACTCGGTTGTGGTGTGAATGGGATTAAAAAAAATTGTGCAAATTGGACGACATTTGATGCGTGTTTCAGACGGAATTCAGTGGAGTATGGTCTGACGCGCGAAGACCGGCTTTTCTCCATTTTAAATTTCACGAATTCAGCGGGTATGGTATGATTTGACTTCTGCAGAGTCAAGTGGGTTCATCAGCGCGACCGTGCCTACTTTAGGCGCGACCGTGCTTAGGTCTGCAGGCGCGACCGTGCTTGCCTAGTTTTGTAGTTTTTGAGTTTTGTCAGTTTTTGGTCCTCGGGGCTTGTGAGATAATGGTGTTTTTGTTTAATTTGTTATTGTAATAGAATAGTTTGTATATGTAACTGCATCGTAGTTTGTTTGTACATGAATCGAAACTGAAATGTGTTTGTTTATTGAAATCAAACGATTACATGATGAAAATCAGAAATGTTACAGTCTCCCCTTGTTGAGGGGATTTCGTCCCGAAATTCAACTAGTCGAGGTTGCAGAATTGGTGAATAGGTGAGGATACTTGAGTTTCATTTGGTCTTCACGTTCCCAAGTAAACTCAGGACCGCGTTTTGAATCCCAACGGACTTTGACTATAGGGATGCGGCTGCGCTTGAGTTGCTTGATTTCACGATCCATGATTTCCACTGGTTTCTCGACGAAATGCATCGTTTCATCAATGCGCACGTCGTCAAGAGGTATGTGGAGGTTCTCATCAGCAAGACATTTCTTCAGGTTGGACACGTGGAAGGTTGGATGAACATTGTTGAGTGCTGGAGGTAGCTCAAGTTTGTAAGCCACTTTCCCGATTCTTTCAAGGATCTTGAACGGGCCTACGTAACGAGGTGCTAGCTTGCCTTTCTTTCCAAAGCGTATCACACCCTTCCAAGGGGATACTTTGAGAAGCACAAGGTCACCCACTTGGAATTCCAAGGGTTTTCGTCGCTTGTCGGCATAGCTCTTTTGTCGACTTCTCGCTACTCGGATGTTGTCACGGATTTGAAGGATTTTGTCGGATGTTTCCTGAATTAACTCGGGACCGGTGATTTGTGCTTCACCAATCTCGTTCCAACAGATGGGAGAACGGCATTTGCGACCATAAAGAGCTTCGAATGGAGCCATGTTGATGCTGGTGTGGTAGCTGTTATTGTAGGAGAATTCAATAAGTGTCAAGTGTGAATCCCAATTGCCACCAAAGTCTATGACATAGGCTCTCAGCATGTCTTCGAGGGTTTGGATTGTTCGTTCAGTCTGGCCATCAGTTTGGGGATGGTAGGCTGTGCTTAAATCCAATCGTGTGCCAAGTGCCTTTTGCAGAGATTGCCAAAATCTGGAAGTGAAACGAGCATCTCTGTCGGAGATTATGTTCAAAGGTATACCGTGTCGACTCACAATTTCGTTAATATAGATTCGGGCCAATTTCTCAACCCGATAGTCTTCACGGATGGGCAGGAAGTGTGCGGACTTTGTGAGACGGTCAATGATTACCCAAATGCTATCATAGCCGTTTGAAGTATGGGGGAGTTTAGTAATGAAGTCCATGGCTAGATTTTCCCATTTCCACACGGGGATTTCCGGTTGTTCAAGTAAACCGGAAGGACGTTGATGTTCGGCCTTGACTTTAGAGCAGGTTAGACATTTTGCAACATAGAGTGCAATGTCTTTCTTCATACCAGGCCACCAATATTGTGGTCGAAGATTGTGATACATTTTATCCGCACCGGGATGAATAGAATACCGAGACTTGTGTGCTTCAGTCATGAGGAATTCCCGGAGATCATTGCGATTGGGAACCCAAATACGATCCAAGAAATAAAGCAAACCATTGTTTTTAGTCTCTAGTTGGAATTCAGCACCACACGACATTTCCTCATACATATTGCCCTCGGTAATCGAGACGTGTTGAGCTTCTAGAATACGGGTTTGAATATCGGAATGAATCTTGACACTTTGGAGCATGACGCGTTCTTTACGGCTCAGCGCATCGGCTACAACATTAGCCTTGCCGGGATGATAACGAATCTCGCAATCGTAATCATTGAGGAGTTCAACCCAACGTCGTTGCCTCATGTTGAGTTCTTTTTGGTTGAAGATGTGTTGGAGGCTTTTGTGGTCGGTAAATACCACACATTTCGTGCCATATAGATAATGTCTCCAAATCTTCAAGGCAAATATGACTGCACCTAGCTCCAGATCGTGCGTCGTATAGTTCTTTTCATGGATCTTGAGTTGCCTTGATGCATAAGCGATTACCTTGCCTCATTGCATGAGAACACAACCAAGGCCTAGGTTAGAGGCATCACAGTAGATGACTAGGTCATCGTTTCCTTCGGGAAGAGTCAGAATAGGAGCATCACATAACTTCTGTTTAAGAGTTTGGAAAGCTTCTTCTTGTTTCGGCCCCCATTCATAAGGTTTACCTTTATGTGTCAAGGCGGTGAGGGGAACAACAATCTTGGAGAAATTGGAAATGAATCTTCGGTAATAACCCGCTAAACCAAGGAACGAACGAACCTCGGTAGGGGTTTGAGGAGCACTCCAATTCTTGACAGCTTCGATCTTGGCAGGGTCGACATGTATTCCCTTTTTATTGACAACATGACCCAAAAATTGAACCTCCTTTAGCCAAAATTCACATTTGGATAACTTGGCGTATAATTGTTCGGTTCTCAGGAGATCCAAAATCAGTCTAAGGTGCTGTTCATGTTCTTCCTCAGTCTTGGAATAGATCAAGATGTCATCGATGAAAACGATCATGAATTTGTCAAGGTATGGTTTGCACATGCGGTTCATGAGATCCATAAAGACAGCAGGTGTATTGGTCAACCCAAAAGGCATAACCGTGAACTCGTAATGACCATATCTTGTTCGGAAGGCGGTCTTTGGAATATCTTCTTCTCGGACACGCAGTTGGTGATAACCAGATCGAAGATCAATCTTCGAGAAACAAGTAGAACCTTGGAGTTGATCGAAGAGGTCGTCAATCCTAGGTAACGGGTAGCGGTTTTTGATTGTAAGCTTGTTGAGCTCTCGATAGTCAATACACATGCGGAATGAACCATCCTTCTTTTTAACAAACAAGACCGGTGCACCCCACGGTGAATGACTTGGCCGTATGAAACCTTTGTCAGCGAGTTCTTGAAGTTGACTTGCAAGTTCTTGCAATTCGGAAGGTGCAAGCCGGTATGGAGCTTTAGCCACAGGGTTTGCTCCGGGTATGAGATCGATTCGAAACTTTACTTCCCGAACAGGTGGAAGACCGGGTAAGTCGTCGGGAAAGACTTCGAGAAACTCCCGAATGACGGGAATATCTTCTATTCTTCTCTCCTTGTCTTCTTTTTGAATCACATGAGCTAGGAAAACCATGCACTTCTTTCGAATGTATTTCTAGGCAGTTATGCATGACATCAGTTTGAGTCCTTTGCAAGGTTTCTCGCCAAAGACTTTTAATATGTCTCCCGGTGGAAGAGGTACTCGGATGTACTTTTCAAAGCACATGACCTCGGCATGGTTTTTAGATAACCAATCCATGCCGATGATGACGTCAAAACTTCCCAACGGCATTGGTATAAGGTTGACTGGAAACGTGTGACCATTGAGTTCTAGTGAGCAGTCATGAATGATGGAGTCAATAGTGATAGAGTTTCCATCCGCTACTTCAACGGTGAAGGTTTTCTCGAGTTTGGATCGTGTTTTTGCAAGTAAAGGTTCAAAGTTAAGTGACACAAAACTCTTATCGGCCCCGGTATCAAATAGTATAGATGCAAATTGTTTATTTACAAGAAACGTACCGTTGACCACATGATCGTTGGCTTGAGCTTCATTGGCGTTGATGTTGAAAGCACGTCCACGAGCTCCGCCCTGATTATTGTTCACAAGTTTTGGACATTGGTTTCGGAAGTGGTTCGGGTTGCCACATTCAAAGCAAGCCCGTCCATTTGCATTGATTGGAACCACTTGATTAGCTCCGGGTTGATTAACCGGGTTGATTAACCGGGTTGGCTTGAGTAGTAAGTGCCTTTTGTCGGCAGATATTGGTCGTATGGCCAAGTCTCCCACAATGATTGCAAATGCGACATGGGATAGTTTGTGGGTGATGATAGTTGCAGTTGTTGCAGAGTGGGTAGGTACCTCCATAAGCTTTCTTGGCTGGATTTTGAACCAAGGGTGCAACTTGATTAATTGGGGCGGCCGGAGTGACTACTGCAAAATTTTTCGCCTTTCTCTTCCTGGTGTTTCGATACTGTTCGTTTTGAACTTCTTTGACATGAGTAGGAGGAGTTGTGGTGTCAGAAACTTTCTTGGCCCCCTTTTTGGTAAGAGTACCTGCTTTAACGTGATTATCGGTCAGTGTGGCAGCTAGACGAATAGCATCTTCTAGGTTTGCAGGATTTCTTCCCAGAACAGTGTCCTGGATTTGTCTCGGTAGGCCACCGATATATTTTTCAATACACCTCGACAAAGGTGTAACCATGTGAGGTACCAGCATGCTCAGTTCGTGAAAACGGTTGGTGTATGCTAAGCTTTCGCCACTATCTTGGGTAAGATCCCAAAATTCCGCTTCCAGTTTCTTCATCTCATTTCGAGGACAGAATTCCTCGGTCATGATCCTTTTCAGCTCATCCCATGGCAGAGCCATTGCTACTTCTACTCCCCTTGTTCTCTTTTCCCCATTCCACCAGGTTAGTGCCCGTTTTTGAAAGACACTAGTGGCATGGCGAACACGCAGATTGTCCGGACAGTCACTATTGAGGAAGGTGCCCTCAATATTTTCGAACCATTGAAGGAGTCCCGTGGCTCCTTCGGTACCATAAAATTTCAGGGGATTGCAAGAGTTGAAATGCTTGAAGGTACATTGTGGCGGGTTGGCACCACCGCCACTACCAGTATTAGCACTACCACTGGCGTTCCCATTGTTGTTGTTATTGGCTTGAGTTAGTTGAGTTACTAGCTGAGTGAGGAGAGCAGCAAGGTCGGTATTATTGTTGTTGTTGGCATTGCCGGTATTGGTGTTGGTGCTATTGTTGGCGTTGTCGGTGTTGTTGCGGTTGATGTTACGACGAGGAGGCATTCTATAAAAAGAGAATGATACAAAAGTGTTGTGAGAATTTATAAAAATCCGTTGAAATTTAGGATAGGAGGAAAAATAACATATTTATTTCATAGTTCGGATTGTTTTCAAGTAATCACATTTCTACTTGAACACAATGACATATTAAGGTTAATTAGACTTATATAATTTTCAAGGATACGTGCTTTAGCCTATAGGTAAACACTCATCCCGGGAATTCCCAGGAAAGCATACGGATCCCTCGGTTGATTGGGATTTATATGAAATGCTTTCCTAGACAGAAAACCCAGAATACAGGTGTCACCCTTCCAGATTGCAAATGTCCTTTAATAATTAACAGAGTCTAAAACCTTAACGGGTATATAAAAATATTTTTGATAGACTAATGTCTACGAGTATGAGTTTTTCCACAAGTTATGGCGATGATGACATAGAAGCAGTTAAGGAGGATATGCGGCTTAGGATACGGGGATGGATACGATTTATTTAATTTATTATTTACGCATGCTTATTAAGTCATGTAGTCAAATCAATTTAAGTATCAAGTAACTAACACATAAAGCATGTGACATATAGCAAATAGCACGTATCACATAAAACATGTAACATGACATTGTTGGGTGTCCTAAAGTTATAGTCTAGGTCAATGGTGTCTAATAACCTAATTCCCTATAACCAAGTCTCTGATACCAATCTGTCACACCCCAACCGACGGCGGAAAACGTCGGGGCGTGAAGCTGTGCAGACTGTTCATAGCTCATGGTTGCTAAAGTTTGAATAATTTAAACATTCATTTTCATTACACGTAGCAAGTTCATACCATACAAGAACCAAATGTAGCGATTACAAAATATAAATAGTTTAGATTAATTGCTAGGTCCAAATCCTATATGTAGCAGCTTGTAACACTTCAAACATTGTCACCTGAAACATGGTTAAAAACAAAGTCAACTAAAACGTTGGTGAGAATACATAGGTTTTCGTGTCATGTAATAGAATATAGTGTCGTGTGCATACAATTCATACAAACATGGCAATTAAGGCATTTATGGAGAGATACCATCGTGTGACCTGGTAGTACAATCAAACCTTTGTAACTAGCATGCAAAACAAACGCGTGTTGGCAGTAACAGTCACCCTACCTGGGTGGGTTTGTCAGACTCAATAGATCTATCACTGTTTACTGTAGGCTATAAAATAGTTAATGATTGCACGTGAATAGCAAACTGCGTGTTGGTCTACACACCTAGTACTCAAGCACAAAGCTCAAAATTGTAACACATGATTGTAGGGTGGAATTGTATATTGTGTAGTTTGTAAACATAGTAAATAGAACGCATGTTCCACCCCAAAAGTTTGTAAATAGAGTAAAAGAGGGGCTATGTAACTCACTTGTGTTGGAGCGTGTAGTTTGCACAGATCAACAAAAATACCAAGCGTGTTGTAGGTCGCTACGTTTGACCTATCGAATGAGGGTATAACACGTGTCACTGTTTGTGTTATTTTGTGTCCAAAGTGGGTTCGTTGGTGGTTTGTGTGTTTAGGGTTGGTTTTGGAATAATAAATTAGTAGCGATATATATATATATATATTTATTTAAATAAAATTTAAATAAACGATATTTGTTTAAATCAAAATATATGTTTGTATAAATAGTTTTATAAAATTGATTACATAAACTCATGATTTCATCGGTTTTGAAACTATCGGGAATTAATTGTTTTAAATTTCTAAATCAAAGATTTGGTTTATAAATGATTCCCGGGTCTTGGGATTTTATAACGTAACTTTTATAATTACATTTTGAAAATTGTTTACTAAAATATGTTAAATAGACTTTAAAACAGAAAAATAATTGATTCTGGTCAAGGAGCACGACCGTGCTCAAGTAGGGCACGACCGCGCTCGTTGCCGAGCGTGACCGTGGTGGTCTGAAACGCGCCCTTGGTCGAGTCAGAAGGTACTTCATAGGTTCTGGACATAGAGCACGACCGTGCTCGTATCTGGCACGACCGCGTCTAGTGTTTGTTTTTGATCAAGACTTGTTTGCTCGGTAAGCACGACCGGGCCACACCTGGGGCACGATTGTGCTTGGTCAGGCACGACCGCGCTCAGTGATGAGCGCGGCCGTGTCGGGTCTTTTTCAGACACAATTCGATCGATTCTTATAATAAATGCTTCTGTATTCTTAGGGCTTTCATAGATTAGGTGCTTGCGAATGTATCTACATAGTTTGATTGTATTTATATCGTGTTTAAGTGGTTGTTTGAGTAAAAGTTTAGTTTTCGGCTCTTTGGTTCAAAATCGAATTGATTGTGTGATATAACTACGATTTAGTATAGGGCTTTCATCCTAGGGGTAGATACGAAGCTAAGGAAGTGTTACTTACTCGTTAACAATGGGCATTTTAATGCAGTCGGCTACGGGTCAAAGAGTCGAGCTTCTTGGCGATCGATTGGACTCCAGAGACTGTTTGAGCGTCGAACGAGAGTTTTGGGAGACTGAGTGGGCTTATATGAAGGTGTAGAAATCATGCAAGTTGCTTTATATCCACGAATTCGAGAGACTCGGTTGTGGTGTGAATGGGATTAAAAAAAATTATGCAAATTGGACGACATTTGATGCGTGTTTCAGACGGAATTCAGTGGAGTATGGTCTGACGCGCGAAGACCGGCTTTTCTCCATTTTAAATTTCGCGAATTCAGCGGGTATGGTATGATTTGACTTCTGCAGAGTCAAGTGGGTTCATCAGCGCGACCGTGCCTATTTTATGCGCGACCGTGCTTGCCTAGTTTTGTAGTTTTTGAGTTTTGTCAGTTTTTGGTCCTCGGGGCTTGTGAGATAATGTTGTTTTTGTTTAATTTGTTATTGTAATAGAATAGTTTGTATATGTAACTGCATCGTAGTTTGTTTGTACACGAATCGAAACTGAAATGTGTTTGTTTATTGAAATCAAACGATTACATGATGAAAATCAGAAATGTTACAATGAGAGTGTGATATGGCAGTCGTTCAGAATTTCAAAGATTTGGACGAGGTCACCGTTGGCAGTTTCTACCATATATTTCTTGTCTAATTTAGCTAGAGTTTTATTTAACAGTCTATAGAATCTATGATCTATAAAACTTTGGTTTGCACCAGAGTCAAATAAAACTCGAGCATAAATATCATTGACAAGAAATGTACCCGTAATAACATCGGGCATACCTGCGGCATCATGAGTATTGAGAACGAATGCTCGTGCATTCTTCTTCACTCCATCTGCAGGCTTGGGACCTGTCCCATCAGGTTTCTTTAGCTTGGATCAATTAATTTTGATGTGGCCAGCTTCGCCACACTCAAAGCAAGTAATCAGTCTTTTTCTAAAACAATCTTCAATTTTGTGTCCAGACATTTTGCATAGGCTGCAATAAGGTCCAGATCGACATTGCCCTAAGTGCCTTTTCTTGCATTTTGGACACTCAGAGATAGAAGAGTTGTTATTTCGGGGAGTAAAGGCTGATTTCTTGAATTCACTAGGGCCTTGCCTAGATTCCTTCTTCTTCTTCCCTTCCTCCTGATTTCTAATTAGGCTACTGGTTAATGATGCTCCTAAATCCATAGCATCATCAAGATTCTCACAATTTGCGACTTTAACCATGTCGCGAATTTCTACATTCAAACCCCAAATGTATCTCTTTATTAGTTTTGATTTAGGGGTTGCTAGATGAGGAACTATTCGCGCATACTTGAGGAGTTTAGTCGAATATTCCTGATGATTGGTTCCAATCATCTTCAGACTTAGAAATTTTCCTTCGATTTGTTCCCTCTTGTTTTGGGGAACATACTTCTTCTCAATTCTTGTTTTAAAGGCATTCCAGCCCATGGCATAGGCTGCGTCTCTTCCTTTGGCAGCAACTATATTGTTCCACCATTCTAGGGCTTGATCTTTGAACAAGTTGGAAGCAGAAAAAACTTTGTCTTCCTTTGTGCATTTGCTTATAGAAAGCACGGGCTCAGTCTTTTCTATCCACCTTAAAGTGGCAATTCCTCCTTCTCTTCCAGAGAAGTTATATGGTTTACAGTCTTGAAACATCTTATACGTACAGCCAACCACTTTCCTCTTCTTTTCCACATGCATGTAGTTATTATCCATCCCTTCATCATCTGATGAGTCATGGTAATATTCTTCTTTTTCCGTTTTCTTGGTCTTATGAGTAGTAGAACCTTTGGGTTTCAGAGTAACAGGTTTGGATTGAGTCAAAGGTAGAGAATGGATAGATTTTTGATTTGTTGGTTGAACAGATAGCCTATCGGCTTGTCTCTTTTCTAACTCAGTAAAGATCATTGGAAGAAAATCCTTTATTCCTTCCGTGATCATTTTCTGAAGTTCAGCACGAGAGTTATTATTTTCAGCAGCATTATCAATCACTGCTTGTTTCTTCCTTCCCCTTGTGTTCTGAGAAGGTCCAATATTTTTCGACATGCTATCACAGGAACAAGATTGGAATTAAAATAGCACTTTTATTGATAAAATATTTACAAGAAAATACATATAGAAATCATAAATTTTAGAAATCTAAAATTCTTTTCTTCAAGAGCTTGAACAAATAAACCATTTCTAGCTTCAACTTCGGCTTTTTCTCGTTCCAACTCAGTTATTCGGTACAACAGCATTTGTTCCCTTTCACTTCCTGATGCATTCTTATTTATATGCGGAGCAGGAATAGGAATTGTCTCATAATAAGGAATGTAAGGTATATTAGAGTCAGTACGCTCTTCTTCTTCTTCTTCTTCTTCAGGATCACATCTATTTTCATAAGGCATTTTAGCGTATCTCTCATGAAAGTTTTGTGAATAAATTGTAGTGACGTTGTAGCTTCCAGCGGTAGGAGCAGAATGAAAACTTATAGAAGGATTATAGGGAACACTAGGGTTTCCTATTTCTCCGAGGCTTCTGAAAGTTGAACTTTCATTTTCCTCATCATTTTCTATAGTTGTTTTATTTGTTTTACGTTCAAAGTAACTAGCATGAGCAAATTTACGAAGAAACCTAGGGCCTTTCTGTTTTCCAACCATTCTAAAAATAAACAAAATGATTTTATTAAGAAAGTATATTACATTAAGAAACAAAATACAACAAAAGATTTAATATTTCATTAGTTCTTCACCAAGGGTCATCAAGCTTTCTCCATACTCGTATACTTGTTGCCCATAGAACTTGGTTCTGGCCTTGTCCATTTTCTTCTCCCTTGTTACTTCGTCTGTTTGGCGCAACGAACGGTCTACACATTCGATAGGGGAAGAAGGCATACTATGCTCATAACCGTATTTTGGTGGAGGCTCACGAAGTCCAACCATAATATCGTTATAAGCATTTTGGTATCCCGGAGGAGCTTGGAAATATTGTTTGAAAGGACCATCATAAGGTGGTTCAGGAAACATATATGGGTCATACAGGACATGAGATTCAGAGTTGTAAGATGGATTGTCAGAACTATTTGAAATAGGATTATTGAATGGATAGTCTTCAATATTTTTAGAAGCGGGTTCATAATGATGAGATTCTTCACATGGATCTTCTTCCGTTGATATATTTTGCTGATTATGACTAGATTAAGCTGTAGCAGTATTCCAGTTGCTGAAATCTGATCCAGCATCCATCCATTGACTGGAAGTATCATAGGACTGGGGATGAGATTCAGGAACAGGGTTATCAGGAAGAATGGAAAAGGGATCATCGTTATAGTATGGTGATGATATAGGATTCATTTGGGAACCTAGTGGATGGTATTTCGAGGATTCTTGTTTAACCGGATGATTAGGATCATAATAAACAGGAACGGAATTATCTCCAGACATCTGCAATCTTGAAGTATTAGTACTTATCTTAGACACTAAAGTCAATATTCTTATTTTAACTAAAGCTCTACAAGGATGGTTATCTTCCCAGAGTAGTACCTCCAACAGAGATGTTCCTAGGTAAGAGCGAAGGGTCTAGGAGAGATTTATACACCGCTCTTTCCTTAGACAGAACATTCCGTTCGTCAGATAACTATATACCGGTCAAAAGGTTACCTTGTTTTCTTATCTTAAAAGCATTAATGGTTGAAGACTAGATACTACTTCCAAGTATCTAATTCGCTAAAACCTGTGGCTCTGATACCAACCTGTCACACCCCGCCTCAGGTACCCCCTGGGCGTGTGCGAGCTCGATTGGTATCACCTGCTTTGATTTCAGAGTCTTTGTAAATACACCGGAAGTCTTTCTCAAAAGGATCGTTTCAACATTCTTTCAACCTCAAGGGTTGTATAGGTAAATATCAAAACTCAGTTGTAAGACAAAAGTTTTATATTTACTTTATAAACATATGGTCTTAAATACCCTCCTTGATTTGATTACAAAACATGGTTTGAAATCAAATACATATAAGCCATGGGAAATAGTACAACCCAGGGTTGATCAATTCCCTGGTCCTATCTCTTTTTCATCTTCTCAAGATTTCCCTTTACACGAGGCCTGAGAATCCTACGTGCATTCCATCATTTTCTTTTCTTTTCATAGGTCAGATTTCATATATGCCCGCCCTTATTCCTTTTTCCATGATATTTTATTGATTTCCTGAAAACATTTTGAAAATGAAACGTCAGCGCGAACGCCGGTGAATACAATTATCTTGACACTAAAAAGCATTTGGCACAAACAAGTATTAATTTGATAATCACAACTTCATTGTTCAATCTACACATTCAGCAGGCCCTCATGTCCTGACTATTGCATCACTGTATAAACTGATAGCATGTCTTTATAACAACGGGGACTCATGTCTCCTCATTTGTTAAAAAGGGAAGTACCGCGATCCGAGACTTTCACCCGTGACCCGTGTATCCCTTGCAAGTTTTACGTATACCTATGGCCCGAATGCTTACACGTAGGTGAACGTTGAGCATTATTCCCTTAACCTTTATTTGGCCATTTTCGTAACCAAAATGTTTAACACAAGTTTTCAGAGAGATAAAGTATTCACCTTGTTTATAGGAATGAGCCCCTAAAGTCGAAAGTTTATAGTCTAGCTTCTAAGCTTGATTTCTCAAGCGTACCAGCACTTCTACAAGCGTTTCTTCTTAATCCGGGAACTAGAATGAGCGAGAGTTGGACCGGGATCGTCGGGAGTGGTCTAGGTAGCTCCTGGAACAAGATTTGGAAGTTGGATTCGTGTTTTGGGATGAGAAACTGACTGAGATCGTTGGGCTATTTATAGGGGTGAATCTAGGTCCGTAGCAGACCGTTATGTATGGGCGTAGCGGTCCGCTACCGCCCACACATGACGTCAGCCCTATACGTCCCATTCTGATTGGACCGCACCTCGTTTTACGGCTAGTTGACCGTTATGAGGGTCATGGAGGTTTGTCACCCAATTCTGACGCATAGCGGACCGTTATGGGATTTGATAGCGGTCCGCTATCTACCCAATTTTCTTATTTTTCAAATTTGACCCAAGACTTCTGATATTCATATATTTATAGTCCCCAGGGTTTGTACCTTGACTAAATCTTGGACATTTTTGTGGCAGGTGTTACAGAAAGTTTATTTCTTTCAAACTTAGTATATATACATATATACAAAAGTTAATAAACAAGAAATTTCACACATACCCTTGATTTCTAGCATTCTCTAACATTTGTCTTAATGCTCTATTCTGAGCATATACAATAGCCAATCGTTTATTTTCTCTTTCCAATTTTGCTGCTGGATCTAGTAACGCCCTTATGTGCTCATTATTAGGAATTTCCTCATTCTCTTGGGAAATGTTTTGACCGGTTCATAATATTCATTTGGTCTGTTAGAATCTTCCTTTTCTTCTCCTTCTAGAGCAGGGTGATTTTCATAAGGGATTTAATATGGATTTTCAACGTTTGTAACAATAAGGGTTATAATATGGATTTTCAACGTAACCAGGATTACGACTAGCAGTCGTAAGAGCAAAATTAAAACTAATAGAGTGTACATAAGGATTTGGAGGAGGTGCTAATTCTAATAGACTTTGATATGTACTTCCCGTGTTTTAAGTATTTTTATTTAGGTACATAATCGGATTCATTCGTTAATTGAAATTCATAACTAGGTGGAGCATGCCTATGAAGGAAATCGGGTCCTTTTCCTTTCCCTGGAATCTATATAACATAAGAAGAAATTACTTTTTATTTATATATATAAAATATACATAAGATAAACTGGAAATTATATTTATAATCAATTTTCTTAACTTTTTTCCAGCTTCTTCATCTTCTTCCCATATTTTGCTCATTCTCCTCCATTTGTTTTATTCCTTTCTTTAGTTTTATCGATTATTTCCTTACCTCATTCGTCTCTCTCAAAGTGCAATCAAGGAATTCGATAGGCGACCCTAGATGAGTAGAAGGATAATTGTATTGGGGTGGGGGTTCCCTAATACCAAATAATATATCATTGTAAACATTTCTGTAAGGGTGGATGGGTCCTATTTGTGGAGGATTATTTATATAATCTTCGAGCATAGTCATCGAATTTTGAGAAGAAGTATTATCCTCAGAGGTCGGATAGACATAACTTACGTCACATAAGGATCTAAAAATTTGGATGAACAAAAGTGTAGCTCCTCGAATCCCTCTCCCGTTGGTAAATTCTAGTAAATCTCATTCATTTCTGCTACCGACGGTAACCGTACCGTCTCTATTGTCATTCGTACCCACATCCGCGGTTTCGTAGTTATTTTAGGCCCAGCTTCTGCTGTACCCATGGTTACTTGATTTACCAAGGGTTGTGGAGTATTCGTCCCCCAGTTGTCCTACTCTGAAGCTTCCCCATGCCAGAAATAACTGGATCTACTCCCGTGGTCCTGGTTTTCCTCCGCCGGGTGATAAGACTTATCGTCAGAAATTATGATCGGGTCATCGTCGTCGGGAATGACTATGGGAATTTCCCTAGTACCAATAGGGTTAAAGAATTCCCTCGGTTCTTATTCGGGGTGTCCAAAGATATAAGTAAAATAATTGTCTCCAGACATTCTGTATAATTATCACTTAAATATTATTTATATATAAGCATCTACCTACCCTTACTCAGTAGGCATCTGTACTGGTTAAAGCTTAGATACTACATCAAGTATCTTATTTGCTAAAACCAAATAATATCAAGGTTACATCTTAGATACAATTTCTAGTATCTAATTCGCTGAAATCAATGAATCTGATACCAACCTGTCACACCTCGGATTTTCAGACCCGGGCGTGTGACTATCAGTTGGTACCTATTTCTTATTTTATAATATCAAAGTTATAATCACAGCAGAATTTGATTCAAGAGTTTCAATAACTCAAATTATTCCATTTCATATCAATAGGGAAACACCTTGATTGTTTACAAAACCAAGGTTTATAGAGCCATTAATTTAATTTAAAATGATCAATTAACTATTAGTTATTGTAGATAAAATGGTTATTTAATTTATAAATAAAATAGCTAATTAATCTATTACTTAATTCATTTAAATTGGATTATAAAAGACTAAGTAAGCTTTAATTATAATTAATTGAACTTTGTATAAAATAATTATTTAGAATAATTATTTAGGCATTTAGAAGTTAAAAGTATTTACATAATTTTTCTTACCAAGATAATTATTTATAAGTTTGAAAAGATTTAAAATGCCTAAACATTTTAATTAAGATTTGTATAATAGTATATAAATAACATAATTAAATTTGCCTCAACAAATCATTTCCATAAATTATTTATAAATCTTAAAATGTTTTTAATTAGAAATGAATAAATAACATTATTTTATAAATTCCAGTTTTTTTTATAAAACTTTCAGATTACTTTTATAGAATTTATAAAATTAAATTTAGAATTTTTAAAGGTGAAATAATGGTTTAAAATATTAAAGGAAAACAATTTGGAATAAAAAGGGTGGCCGGGTCTCAAACCCGCGCCCCTTGCCGGTTCACATGCACACATAACACTAACCATCAGACAATGGCACGAAGCCGTGTCTGGTTTGGTTTCGTTTTGGTTAAAACACACAAGCCTAAAGCCATCTTCTTCCCTATACGAACCCGTAAACCCTAGCCATCAAATTGGATTGATCGAGCAAACGATCGAGCCCAAATTGATAGGGCTTTTAATCCCCACATCAGTACGAACTTAACAACACCAATTTTACCTGAAACGAATATGAATTGAAGGAGAATGACTCGATGAACAGGTTTGGGTAAAACGGCTTGGATTTGCGATTTCTCAGTGGAATGGGATGCGAATTAGGAGGTGTTGAGTTTGCAGTGCGTGTCGTTGATGATCAGGGGTGGTTATTTATACTTAAATTGGACGGATTTTAGTCGATCGTTTAAATGGCATTCATGGTCACAAACGGTTACGAGTTTCACCATGATGAGTTCATAAAAACTCAATTACTCATAGGAAATGGATCAATTAGGTGCTATGAACGTTTAGCCGGTTTCAGTTTTGCTTGTAAACATCCCAACGACAAGTTCGGTTAATAATGTTTCAGAACCGGTGCTTGAAGGGCTCAAACCCGGAGTAGCTAAAATACAGGCCAAAATTTATTGGGGATTACAGTCTCCCTTACTTTAGAAGATTTCGTCCCGAAATTGATTAGGAAGAGGGTCCTGGAAATAGGTGTGGGTATTTGGCCTTCATTTGATCCTCACGTTCCCAAGTGAACTCTGGGCCACGTTTGGACTCCCAATGAACCTTAACGATTGGAATACGACTTCGCTTGAGTTGCTTAACTTCTCCGTCCATGATCTCCACAGGTTTCTCTACGAAGCGCATTGACTCATCAATGTGCACCTTGTCAAGTGGTATGTGAAGATTTTCATCAGCTAAGCATTTCTTTAGGTTTGAGACATGGAATGTCGGATGAACGTTGTTGAGTCCTTCAGGTAGGTTCAACTTGTAGGATACCTTCCCAATCCGCTCAAGGATTTTAAAAGGACCTAAGAATCTTGGTGCAAGTTTCCCTTTCTTTCAGAAACGAACCACGCCTTTCCAAGGGGATACCTTGAGAAGAACCAGATCGCCGACTTGAAATTCTAAGGGTTTTCGACGCTTGTCGGCATAGCTCTTTTGCCGACTCCTTGCTACTAGAAGGTTGTCTCGGATTAACATGATTTTGTCGGAAGTCTCCTGAATAAGTTCGGGACCAGTGATTTGTGTTTCACTAATTTCAGTCCAACAGATAGGAGAGCGGCACTTTCGACCATAAAGTGCTTCAAACGGAGCCATGTCAATGCTCGTGAGATAGTTGTTGTTATACGAGAACTCGACTAAGGGTAGATGTAAATCCCAATTTCCCTTGAAGTCGATGACACAGTCTCTAAGCATATCTTTGAGGGTTTGAATCATTCGTTCGGATTGACCATCAGTTTGCGGAAGGTAAACCGTACTAAGATTCAGCTGAGTACCCAAGTCTGATTGTAGAGATTGCTAGAAACGAGAAGTGAATCATCCATCATGATCAGAAATAATGTTGAGAGGTACACCATGACGACTAACAATCTCATCAATATAGATTCGAGCCAACCTCTCGACTCGATAGTCTTCACGAATTAGTAAATGAGCAGATTTTGTCAAACGGTTGATGATTACCAAATACTATCATAACCACGAGACGTGTGCGGGAGTTTGGTTATAAATTCCATGACAATAAACGAGAATCTCAGGTTGTTCAAGTAAGCCAGATAGACGGTGGTGCTCGGCCTTGACCTTCAAGCAAGTAAGGCACTTGGACACGTATAGGGCAATGTCCTTTTTAATACCAGGCCACCAATATTGAGTACGAAGATCCTTGTACATTTTGTCTACACCAGGATGCAAAGGATAACGAGTCTTGTAAGCCTCGTTCATAATAAAGGTACGAAGATTTTCATGGTCCGGAATCCAGATACGATTTAGAAAGTAGAGTAACCCATTGGGTTTGGTTTCAAGCTGGAGTTCTGCACCACATGAAATTTAGTTGTACATGTTTCCTTCAGTGACAGAAAGATGTTGTGCTTCAAGGATGCGAGTTTGAATGTCATTTGGGATCCGAATGCTGTGGATCTTGGTAGATTCCTTATGACTAAGAGCATCGGCCACGACATTCGCTTTACCAGGATGGTAACGAATATTGCAGTCGTAGTCGTTTAGAAGTTCAACCCAACGCCTTTGCCTCATGTTGAGTTCTTTCTGATTGAAAATGTGCTGGAGACTTTTATGGTCGGTGTAAACCTCGCACTTAGTACCATATAAGTAGTGCCTCCAAATTTTGAGGGCATATAAGACCATACCCAGCTCAAGATCGTGCGTCGTGTAATTCTTCTCATGGATTTTGAGTTGTTGGGATGCATAAGAAATCACCTTGCCTCGTTGCATTAGGACACAACCAAGGCCTAAGTGGGAAGCGTCACAGTGGCATTTCTTCACTCACCGCACACCGTCGTTGTGGGGGCAGTTCCAACGGGGAGAGTCAGGATGGGAGCCTCACACAATTTCTGCTTTAGGGTCTGAAAGTCTTCCTCTTGCTTTGATCCCCACTCGTAGGGATTGCCTTTATGCTTTAAGGCTGTGAGTGGTACTGCGATCTTTGAAAAGTTTGATATGAAACGACGATAATAGCCCGCTAAACCAAGAAACGAGCGGACTTCTGTAAGGGTCTTTGGAGCTCGCCAGTTCTTCACCGCTTCAATCTTAGAGGGATCCACGTGAATACCCTTCTAGTTAACTATGTGGCCCAAGAATTGAACTTCCTTCAGCCAAAATTCAAACTTGGAGAACTTACTGCTCCTTCTTCAAGAGATCCAAAACCAAACGAAAGTGTTCTTCGTGCTCCGCTTTTGATTTCGAATAGATAAGGATTTCGTCAATGAAGACGATCAAGAACTTGTCCAAGTACGGTTTACACATGCGGTTCATAAGATCCATGAATACCGCGGGTGCATTGGTTAGTCTGAAGGGCATAACCATGAACTTGTAATGACCGTATTTTGTATGAAAGGCTATCTTAGGGATATCGGATTCAAGGACTAGTAACTGCAGATAACCAGAACGAAGATCAATATTTGAAAAATAAATCAAGCCTTGAAGTTGATCAAATAAGTCATCAATCCTCGAAAATGGATAACAGTTCTTCACAGTAAGCTTGTTGAGTTCCCGGTAGTCGATGCACATCCGGAACGAACCATCTTTCTTTTTGACAAATAAGACGGGTACTCCCCAAGGAGAAACACTAGGACGAATAAATTCTTTGTCGGAAAGTTCTCGGAGTTGGCTTGAAAGTTCTTGCATCTCTGATGGTGCAAGACGAGATGGTGATTTAGCCACGAGGTTTGCTCCTAGCACTAGGTCAATACAGAATTCGACTTGATGTGTGGGAGGAAGACCGAGTAAATCTTCGGGAAATACTTCAGGAAAGTCTTTGATCACCGAAATTTCTTGGATGCTTTTACCCTTGTCTTTCCGATCCACAATGTGTGTTAGGAAATCTACGCGCTTCTTTCATAAGTACTTCTGTGCGGTAGTGCAAGACATTAGTTTGAGTCCTTTTGACGGCTTCTCACCATAGACGTTCAGAATGTCACCCGAGTCAAGGGGGATAAGAATATACTTGTCAAAGCAGATGACTTCAGCATGATGCTTGGTCAGCCAATCGATGCCTAATATGATGTCGAAACCTATGAGAGCCATAGGAATAAGATTGATTGAGAAGTCATGGTCGTTTAAGTTTAGGGTACAATCTCTAACAATGGTGTCACATGTAATAGGGTATCCACCCGCTACTAAAATATCAAAGGATCTGTCTAACTTAGCCCGACTCATAGCAAGTTGTGGTTCAAATTCAAAGGATACGAAACTTCTACCGGAACCAGTATCAAACAAGATATATGCATATTGCTGATTAATTAGGTGCGTACCGTTCACCACATCGTTGTTGGCTTGAGCCTCATTAGCATTGATGTTAAAGGCACGTCCTCGAGCTACGGGGTTTGCATTCCCCTGATTCATATTTCCCCGGTTCATGTTCCCATGGGTCATGTTTCCCTGAACCATGTTGCCCTGGTTTAGATTTGCTTGGTTCACAATGACTAGCCTAGGGCAACGGTTCCTGAAATGATTAAGGTCACCGCACTCGTAACAAGCACGACCCTAGGTGATAGCAGCAAGAGCAGGAAAAGAGGGTTGGTAGACTTGGTTAACTCTGGGAACAACACGGCAGATGTTAGCCATATGCCCAAAGCGTCCACAATTGGTACATGTACGACATGACATGTTGGTAGTATGATGGTGCTGGCAAGTGTTGTACAAGGGTAGAGTTCTCACATATGGCTTCTTTTTGAAGGCAGTAGGGGCTACTTGAGCTAAAGGAGTAGCACGGGTGATAATGGCAAAGTTCCTGCCTTTCCTTTTCTTCCCATTGAAGGAAGACTCAGTCTTGGTCTCCTTGGTGGGTTCAGTAGTGGTTTTCTTAAGGGCCTTTTCGGAACCCTTTTTAGAAAAAGTTCCTGCCTTAACATGATTGTCTGATAGGGCAGCAACAAGACGGATGGCTTCCTCGAGAGTGGCTGGTTTGCTACCGAAAACAGTATCCTGAATCTGCATGGCCAGACCATTGATGTATTTCTCAATGGCTCGGGAGGGAGGAGTGACCATATGAGGCACTAAGAGACTAAGCTCATGAAAACGGGTGGTGTAGGCAAAACTTTCGCCACTATCTTGCTTGAGATCCCAGAACTCAGCTTCCAGTTTCTTGACCTTATTATGGGAGCAAAACTCATCGGTCATGAGTGTCTTGACATCAGCCCAAGGTAGAGCTAGGGCAACTTCTATCCCATGGTTACGTTTTTCCCCATTCCACCAGTTGAGTGCCCTCTTCTGGAAGACACTAGTAGCATAACGAACTTTCAGGTTTTCAGGACAGTCGCCATTGATGAAGGTTCCCTCAATGCTTTCGAACCATTGGAGGAGTCCAGTGGCTCCCTCATTCCCGTAGAACTTGTGGGTTGTAGGAGTTGAAGTGTTTGGAGGTGCACACGGGGTTTCTTGGGGCTGCATTCTGGTTCAGTAGGTTGACCATAGTCGGTAGGATTATAGCCATTTACTGAATGATCCGGTTGGTGAGGTTGCTCCTACGTTCATGAAGGTGTCACATCCCGGCCGGCGATGGATTATACGACGGGGCTGACGCGGTTGTTCATAAGCACATTTGGAGATATTTATTCATCAAATTTAAAAGCATCCGATAAAAGAAAATGGAAAATAAAACGTTCAAGACATAACATAAATTAAATTTTAAACTAGGTCCATGTCCTAGGTGATCAAGTAGAGTCCTCAAACAGGTGCACCTGAAACATTCGAGTAAATGTCAACTACAAGTAGTTGGTGAGTAACATAGGTTTTGACACCAACAAAAGTTGAAAAGGATTTGAAATTTAATATGTTCAAAGCATAACTATGGCATAAATGTGAAAACATACAAGGTTCCAAATGTACAATCAAACCGTAGTAAATGGAAAATTGGTAAGTACAGTCCAACTGATTGCGTTTTGGAAATAGTAGTAATATGGTACACACAAAAGCCGCCAAGGTCTGTGTTAACTAGTATCGGTTTCCCATATAAATGATCATAAAAGGTACTATATTAGGCTTGCAACACAAGTTAATGATATGTACTAAACATGAACACACGTATGGTCACCAAGTAGTTTAAGACATAAAGCACATAGTAATTAGCATGAGAACAATGGTATTGAGTTTGATATGTATAGTATGTAAACATGTTCCACCCTGAGTATTTGTAAATAATAGTAAAGAGAAAGGAGACTATGAAACTCACTTGTATCAAGGTTAGGATTGGTATGAATTGGTAGAGGTTGATAGGTATCGTGAGGATTTCTCACAACAAACCTACACGTGAAATGGTACTCTAAGCTTCAATGTATGTCCAAATGGAATTTAAGGGTGGTTCTTGGGACTTTAGGGTTTCACGGTGGTTTGGGTTTGAAGATGGACTTGTATGCATATATGTTGTAAGAAAATAGAAGTATTGAATGTTAATAAAAAAAATAGTTCATAAATTAGTTAGAATTAATTAAGACTTCTAATTAATTTATATAACCTTTCTAAATATAATTAATAAATAATGTTATATAATAGTTTAAATAATAACTATTCTAATTTGTAAATAAATATTGAAATGGTAAAGGTTTAGTTAATTGATTTTATGTAAATAAAATAATCAATTAACTATTAGTTATTGTAGATAAAATGTTTAGTTAATTTGTAAATAAAATAGCTAATTGATCTATTACTTAATTCATTTAAATTGGATTATAAAAAGACTAAGTAAGCTTTAATTATAATTAATTGAACTTTGTATAAAATAATTATTTAGAATAATTATTTAGGCATTTAGAAGTTAAAAGTCTTTACATAATTTTTCTTACCTAGATAATTATTTATAAGTTTGAAAGGATTTAAAATGCCTAAACATTTTAATTAAGATTTGTGTAATAATATATAAATAACATAATTAAATTTACCTCAATAAATCATTTCCATAAATTATTTATAAATCTTAAAATGTTTTGTAATATGTTTTTAATTAGAAACGAATAAATAACATTATTTTATAAATTCCAGTTTTTTTTATAAAACTTTCAGATTACCTTTGTAGAATTTAAAAATTAAATTTAGAATTTTTAAAGGTGAAATGATGGTTTAAAATATTATAGGAAAACAATTTGGAATAAAAAGGGTGGCCGGGTCTCGAACCCGCGCCCCTTGCCGGTTCACATGCACACACAACACTAACCATCAGACCAGGGCACGAAGCTGTGTCTTGTTTGGTTTCGTTTTGGTTAAAACACGCAAGCCCAAATCCATCTTCTTTCCTATACGAACCCGTAAACCCTAGCTATCAAATTGGCTTGATCGAGCAAAAGATCGAGCCCAAATTGATAGGGCTTTTAATCCCCACATCAGTATGAACTTAACAACACCAATTTTACCTGAAACGAATATGAATTGAAGAAGAATGACTTGATGAATAGGTTCGGGTAAAACGACTCGGATTTGCGATTTCTCAGTGGAATGGGATGCGAATTAGGAGGTGTTGAGTTTGCAATGAGTGTCGTTGAATATCAGGGGTGATTATTTATACTCAAATTGGACGGATTTTAGTCGATCGTTTAAATGGCATTCATGGTCACAAACGGTTACGAGTTTCACCATGATGAGTTCATAAAAACTCAATTACTCATAGGAAATGGATCGATTAGGTCCTATGAACGTTTAGCCGGCTTCAGTTTTGCTTGAAAACATCCCAATGACGAGTTCGGTTAATAATGTTTCAGAACCGGTGCTTGAGGGGCTCGAACCCGCGATAAGATTGGAAGGGAAATGGGTTTCTAAAATTGGCAGGACAGGCCCCTGCAGTTTCAGCTTTATTATTTTCTGTAAAAACTTTATTTTAATTAGAAGTTAAGTTTCAGAATTTGACATTTTAGACCCTGGACTATAAAATACATAAAATTATTAAAGTTTTTATAAATCTTTATAAATTTAATATTTTCTATATTATAACTAACTGTTATAAATGCAAAACTATAATTTTGTAAAATAAAAGGGTTTCATTTTATATGGAACTTATTTATATAATTAAATCTTTATAAAACCCTAAATTTATTTATAGGATTTATAGCATTTGTGTTTGCATATTTGTATATATATAGGTTTAGGGAATAACTTAGTATATATGTATGCATTTGTTTAATAGAATTAAAACATTTATAACTCCAAATAATCATGTATTGAATTTGAAATAAATGCACCCCATGTATGTATGTATGAACACTTATGAAATGTAATGGGTAAATAAGATATTTTCATAATATAATGGAATTACAAGTGCCGGAGTAGCTAAAATAAAGGCCTGAATTTACTAGGGATTACACTTCCTTCGCCAAGCATCCATCGTCTTTTTGGCATATTCATTCAAACATAGCTGCCCTTAGTTACCTATAAAACGTTTTAAAAATATTTATCACCACAAGCTGGTGAATACAAGTAGGCTTTTATAATCTTACAAGATTGAATAAATAAAACAATTTGCCCATATTTAAATGGTCAATTTACACATTTAGAGGTCTATTTCACCCGAAGGTATAACCATCGGCCACACTAGGTACTTTCTCGGGTGATCTTTGTTTTACGTTAGCCACAACCTTACGCACATGCGATATAGGCGTTTTACGTGATGCAAACAAGCGAGCCATAGCCCTAGCCCCGTTACAACATTTCATCTGTAACACGTGCATAATTATACGTGACCTTATGGTCTGAATGCTATATAGTAAATCCCCTTATGCGACCAATGGTTGTATTAGTTCATTCAACTTAGACCATAAATCAAATCAGTTTATGGTTTTAAAAGCATTTTAATATATATTCACCTTCACAGGGTCTCGGCTTAAATGATCTCTAGGATGGTATTCCTACTGGAACAGCAACTCTACACAGCCTCCTAGCCTCGGATGTTCTTGAATGGAAGATATACAAGATTCTCTGAACATTTCTAGCTTAAACCGGCTATTATACGGAACTTAAATGGAAAGTAGGTTCGTATAAGGAGATTGGAAATAGCTTAAAAAGCTCTGGAAGTCAAATTTGGATGAGCAAGATTGAACGACATTCGAATCATATTTATAGGCCAAACCTAAATCTGTGACGGACGTTATGGGGGGTGACGGTCCGTCACCACCATGCCATGACGGACCGTTATGTGTGGTGACGAGCTGTCACCGCTTTAGGGTTTGGCGAGTCAGCCGACACACGTCAACCTCTGGTGGTTTTGCGACGTGAATGTAACACACAAAAATTTCAACCAATTTTAACTTTCGACGCACACGGAATTTAGGTCCCATAAACGCCCTTGACAAAACACCACATGTTATTTACAACAAAAAGACGACATAACTTGTTTTAAAACGTTCGACCGACATCTCAAAACGACAACAAGTTTCAATATCTAAGAGATGACTTAAACAAGTTTAATGAGCCACAATCAACGAGTTCTAACTCCAACCGTTAACACACGAAAAACCGAATGAGAATCCAATTCCACCACGAAGCGTGACCCGAGACTTCAAACTGGAGCTTTACCTGCAAAACGCCATGCATAACACCATTAGTAATGATATACAACCTCCTTTAGACCCTTAAGGGTTAGACCCAAGCAAATACCCTAAAAATGGGAAGTTTTGAATAAATAAAATTTCTGACATTGCCATATGCATAATCTGACATGGCCATGTGCACCTGATACCCACAACAATTTCCAGACATGACCATGTGTAGACTCACATAACCATGTCCACTTGATGAACTAAAATTTCTGACGTGGCCATGTGCATAATCTGACATGGCCATGTGCATAATCTGACATGGCCATGTGCACCTGATGCCCACAACGATTTCAAGACATGGCCATGTGCAGACTCACATAACCATGTCCACTTGATGAACTAAAATTTCTGACATGGCCATGTGTAGAATCAGACATGGCTATGTCCACCTGTAACAAATTTTAGTTTTCCACCTTTTCGACCCTCCCAACTCGACCCCCGGTCGTTATAAGCAACCAACAACATTTTGTGAATTTTTTAAACTCCTCATACGAGAACCACAACTCGTTTTTACACCTTCATCAATCTGACTCATTCGTTATTATTTGGAGCCTTTGACTACAAGTTTACCACCCGAGTTTATCACACTCGTTAAGTTATGCCATTGAGTAATTGACTCCAAGACCGACATTTAGACAAGTATTGACATCATACAAGTCCTATTATTATACTAATTCACCATTATTCCATAATGGTTTGACTTATATCACATTAAATCAATTTATAACATTTCACCATTATTCCACAATGGTTTGACTTATATACCACATAAGTCAGTTTACACCAATTTTACCATTATTCCACAGTGGTTTGACTTATTTACCACATAAGTCAATTTACACCAATTTCACCATTATTCCACAATGGTTTAACTTATACCACATTAAGTCAATTTACACCAATTCACCATTATTCCACAATGGTTTGACTTATACCATATAAGTCAATTACTCTGAATTACCACATTTAGTTTGACTTTACACCACGTAAGTCAATTACACCAATTTACCATATTTAGTTTGACTATACACCACATAAATCAATTTCACCAAATTACCACATTCTACTTTTTAGTTTAACTATATACCACATAGTCAACTACACTAATTTCAAACTACATTATGCATACAAGTTTGACTTTTACCACACAAGTCAATTTTACACCAATACACCATATAAGTTTATTGACTTAATTCATCAAACAACAAGGCGAGGTTCTTAGACCTCAAACACTACGCACCCACCCTTGCATATTTTCACCATATGCAATTTCCTTAATTTTCAACATACAATTTAACACATAGAAGATATTTGAACAAACAACATGTAAATCAAATATATGCAATTACCACCACCTATCATTACTAAGTAAGTGCTAAGCAATTACCTTTAGCTAGAGACGATTCCACTTGGTCTTCCAAGCTAGCTCCTTTAACACTTTGATCACCTAGCAATCAACTTGCATTTAGAAATCTTATGATCTCAATTCATTCATCAAATTGAGATTCAAGACACTCCTATGATCTAAAGATCAACACACTAACTTAGTTTGGATATTACAACCTTCACCAAACCTCCAACACCTAATTCGACCTTTCAACCCAATTTGACCCGTTAAGGAATCACCCAAGTTCACCCAACACTTTACTTTCATAAATCACCCATTATGAATGTGGTTTCTACTTGGTCTAGTGTTCATGGACATGCCACAACACTCATACACCATTCAAACACCACCCAACACTCCCTTAACCCAAATGACCCGTTAAGGATTTCACTTAATTTCCACATTTTCATCAATTCATAATTCACCAATTCAATTGAGTTTTCTACATGAAAATGTGTTTATATTGCACCATAAACACTTACCCATACTCAATTCACCATTTAAACACCTCTAATTATAAAACCCCCAAATTAGGTTCTCAAGAACCCAAATTTTGAAATCATCAAATTGATTGAGGTTTTTATCATAAAACGTGTCTAACAACACCCTAGACACTTAATAACCACCAATTCAATATTTAATCAACATTAGATTAAAAACACCCAAATTTCCCTCAAGAACCCTAATTCTTGAATCAATAATTTTGGTGTTTAGATGTTGATTTCTATCTCCCTTTACCCTCTAACAAGTTAGGTTATCACTTAATTCAAGTTAATAACCATTAACACACCCAAAATAGCCCCTAATTCGGATTTCTATAAAATCCATCAAGAACACTTAACATGGAGGTTAAAAGGAAGTAATTGGTACTTACTTGAAATCTAGAAGATGATGAACACTCCAAATCAAGCAGATTGCACTTACAAAACACCAATTTCTTGTTCTTGGCCCACCTCCTCTTTCTCCTTTGTTTTTCACGACACACACACACACACTCAATTGGGTATGTGTATGTGCCATCCCCTTAAACAAATCTGAGTTTTCAGATTTTACACCTTTAGTCCCTGCACTTTCAAATCTAGCCTTTTTCACCAAAAGTAGTAAAACTCCACTTTTGCAATAAACCTCCAACTTTCATTTTTTTTAAATCACACCCTTAAAATATGATTTTCATATTTTAATATAAACCCAAAAGTTCGTTACAGTGACGGATGGTTACGGGCTGTGACGTCCGTCATAGGGTTTCCACGCATCAGATCCCTCCCATTAGTCACCGGACACGTGTCATTCACCTGTCTTATCCGTGCTCAACCCGTAACGGACCGTTATGGGCCATGACGGTCCGTTACCGTCCAAAAATCAAAATTTTCTTTACTTTTTAATCCCTGTACCTTTATCTATTTACACTTTAGGTCCTTGGGGTTTAATTTTTGATAAATTTGGAATCGAAATTTGATGGATGTTATAGTTGAGACTTGGTATGAAATGTGCGGTTGATACCCACTGTCGCCAAATATGCCATAATGCGGGAGTAGATGTCCCAAAGAAGGAGAGAAATACTCGACAATAGTAGATACATAATTAATAACATACATATATATATATATATATATATATATAACATAAAATAAGATAGAATATCCTAGATCGAGGAGGCATACATGATAGAAGAAGAGATAACCAAGATTTAGTATGGGAGACAAACTTGTAATAGATCTCTAACTCATATCTCGATCATGTCGCATGTATCAACTTCTCAATTTATTTATCATCGGGCCGGAAGCAACACATTTATTTACTGGTCCTTGACTAGACCCGTTCTTACTATTTCAAATTTCCTAGGGTGAGGGGCGAAGTACTCCTCAGATTCTCTCCAGTACCTTCCTCTAAAGTCCTTTTTCATTTAGTTAGTTTCGGTTGATAGTTCCAATATTAGTTTGTCAGGTCGGCAACCTCACGAGGGTAATTAGGTAGTTCAACATTTTTTCCATCATTGAAGCTCATCTTTTTCGATCGGCCTTTTTCCATTGGTTTTCTTTGGCAGATAATCCCAAATGTCAAAAGAACAATAAGGAGGATCATCATTGTTTTTAACAATGAAGTTCAGTGGTTTCTTTCCTTTGGCAATCCCAAATGTCAAAAGAACGATCAGAGGGATCATCATTATTTTCAACAATGAAGTTCAGTGGTTTCTTTCCTTTGGCTTTCTTCAACTGGTAATCCAAATTATCATCGATGAAAGAAGCAATCTCAAAGGGGTCCTTAGGGGGATGATCATATTTTCCAATAGTAAAAATCATTTTCACGTCTCCTACTTTCAGCTTTAACATTCCTTTCCCCATATCAATCACTATTCGAGATGTAGCTAAGAATGGTTGGCTGAAAATCAAAGGTATCGGGTAGTCTTTTCCCATTTCCAAAATTAAAAATTTGGCAGGAAGCACAAACTTGCGCATTTTAATAAGTCAGTTTTCAAAAATGCCTTAGGGGAACTTGACTGATCCACCAGCGAGCTCGATATCCAAACGGAGTGGTTGTGTTTTCCAAAGGTTGAGCTTCTTGTACATGGAGTAAGGCATCAAGTTGACGCTTGCCTTATAACTGGTAGGGTCGGTTATCTTAAAGGGTAGCTTTCGCTTCATTACAATCGAAAACATTCCTCACCCATTGTCCCAATGACTGCTACTTCCAGATTTCTTTTATTGTTCAAAAACTCCTTTTAGAACATTGCATATATGGGCATTTTTTGCATGACATAATAAAAAGCAGATTTAACTATATTTTCTTAAGGAGTTCAATAAATTTTTTGAATTGCTCATTAGTCTTTTGTTTGACCAACTGACCTGGGTATGGTATTTGTGGCTTGTATGCTTTCTCTGGTCCTCCCTCATGCGCGGTAGTTGTTGGGACTCGTCTCAGATCCTAAGTAGGGGGTCGGGGTGGGTTTCTGTGATGGTTGATTATGGTGGGTAGATAGCTGGTTCGAGATAGACTTTGCTGCTTCTAGGAGTAATTACACTCATGTTTGCCTTTGGATTAGCTTCTGTGTTGCTTGAGAGGCTACCTGATTGTCTTTCAGATATAAGCTTTGCAATTTGCACTACTTGAGTTTCAATTTCTTGCAAGGACGCCTTTTGGTTTATGAATTCTATCTCGTGGAGCTGGAATCGCTCCTCGTATTGCTTGTGGCGGGCTTTAGACAAGAGAAGTTGACTTTCAAAGGTAGCTAGTAATCTGGTTACCATCTCCTCTAAGTTGGATCCTCCATTGGGTTTGAATTGGTATTGGCTGCATGAAATTGCCCTTCCTGACGACGTTGAAAGTTCTGCTATGGCGGTCATTTTTTCTGAGATTGATACTGATTATGTGGATTGGGGGCACCCATCATACTGATTCACAATTTGCCGGCGTCTCGCTTATTTGATTTACTTCGGTTGAAAGCGCCTCGACTTGTGCAGTAAAAGAGGTGACTGTGTTAACATGACGATCTGCGTGTTTGGGTGAACTACCGTTCCTTAGGTTATACCATTGATAGCTATTCATTGCAAATTTTTCAATGAGATTGTATGCTTCAGTTGGTCTTTTGTTCCCAAATATCTCTCAAGCGGTTGCATCAAGAGTCTGACGTGCTAGAGCGGATAAACAATTGTAGAAAGTTGAAACTTGTAACTAAACCTTAAGCCCATGATGGAGACATCTTCTTAACATATCCTTAAACTATTCCAATGCCTCATATCTTATGTAAAAGAAAATGTTGTTTCTCAATTTGGCGTTCTTCGTAGGTGGGAAGTATTTGCAGAGGAATTTTTGTGCAAGATCATCGCATGTGGTAATACACCCAACTTGAAGGGAGTTAAGCCATGATTTTTCACGATCTCTAAGTGAGAAAAGGGAAAGTGTGGAGTCTGATAGCATTACTGGAAACTCCATTCAGCTTGAACGTATTTGCAATATGGGTACGAGGGTCTTCATCTGGCAAACCATTGAAGGTACATGACGTTTGCAACATTTGGATAATATGGGACTTGATCTCAAAACTACTGGAATCGATTTTCGGCCTTGTGATACTAGATCCCATGGCGTCAAGTGATGGTCGTGCGAAGTCGGATATGGTGCGATCTCTATCATTGTTGACTGCTATTTGGGAATCTTCCTTAATGACTGTTGTAGTGGCTCGAGCTCTTTCTCTTAAACGTGTGTGTATGAATCTATCGGGTTCAGCTCGAGCTTCAAAGAGGTCGGTAGATGAGGTATGGTTCATGCACTACCTAGAACAGAAAAGAAACAAGTAAGAAGGATTATAAAATTAAAAACTAATCCAATAACTCGAACTTTTCTTGAAATTACCGTGTCACTAGCAGTGGCGTCAAAATTTTGATGTGTGTTGTGTAAGTTATTTTTTTAAGGATATATTTGAACACAATTATCAGGTTTTACAATTTATAAAATGATTAATATTTCAACTGACTCTACACAATAGGCACGTGCACTTATCGCAATATAATATAGTCCTGCAAAAACCAATTAGTATCGAACCAATGGATATGGTAGCTCTCAGTACTCGATTGTTGTCATTGTTTAGTCAGATAATGAGGAGAGTGGTTTTTGTGATGATAAATATATAAAAATGTGAATACGCATGCAACAAGACGAAATAAGAGGTTGAGGAATAATCAAATCAAATAGGATATCACTTGGGCTAGAGTCCATTTGGTAGTAAATTGATATTTTAAAAATAGACTAATGGTGTGGTCAAAAGATAAAAAAAGGGGGGAAACAGTTCCTTGGTCGGATTACTAGTTCCAATGACTGGATGGAAAGGTATCGTGACATGCCAAGCTAGCTACCTCGAGTAATTAAAGCAGACCTATAATGTCTAGTAGAAGTGGCTCCTTGGTCGGGTTACCACATCATATGACTTGTTGAAAAGCTGTCAAGATATTACAAGCCAGCCACCTCGAATCATTCTATGAAAACTTAGTTTGTGAATGTAGAAATGGCTCCTTGGTGGGGTTACTAAATCATATGACTTGTTACATAGCTAGCAAGATATAACAAGCCAACCACCTTGAGTCATTCTATGAAAGCTTAATTTGATTGATTTATGTTTTTAGTAATAAAGTGGAAGGGCTCTTTGGTCGGGTTACCACGATCATCAACCTATTGAAAAGCTAGAATGTCGCTAGACACAATAACCACCGCAAGGCCGTGTTAAGGAGATCTTCACTACATCAAACTAATAAACTCCATGGCTCCCACTAGAAGTCCTCTGAAGCTAAAGATAAGAAGATAGAAGAACTACTGACACAAAACACAATGTTTTCCTAAAATTCAAATGCTTTGCTTAAATACCCAACCCAAAATACCAAGAGTTTAAATCTTTACCCACGAGGTCTATTGTAGCACCAAAGGTTTGTATAAAGACGTACAACTTTAAATGAATGCTTAAACAACGGTTTATCAACATGTATTATTTAGAAGACACATAAGATTATAGACTCTAGTAAATAAAGATCAAATACTCATGTTGATAAAGGATGATCATTAAAAATAACTAAAAATATAAACACACCATTTTACTAATTTAAAATTTTAATTCACACCAAGTTTAATCTTCACCCAAGTGATACGATAATAATAGCCACTAGTGGCCATATAAATGAATGCAGAAACACTTGTTGATATGAAGATCATGGAATGAAAACAAGTAATCAAACCAAAGACAAGTGTAGTGATTTATAATATGCTTCTAGATCTTGGATGAAGTGAATTAACTATCTCTCTCCTCTCTAGTGGTAGGAGACATGTAAGAAGCTCTCCCAAATGGTGCTTAGAAATGAAGTGGCATGAGCTTCGTATTTATAGGCTGAAAAGGGGGCGCATGGGGGTGCCATTTCTTCTACCAACGGTTCGCTTTTTCTGCCAAGTTTGTTAGGGACACACGGGCGTGCAAAAGTATGCACGACCATGCATCTGCGTTGACCACACGGGGCGTGCTTCTATACTTAGTTTATCTGATCGGGTTCGATGGAGGCACGAGTGTGCTTGGCCAGGCACAGCTGTGTCTGGCTTCTGACTTCCACATTTCCTTGTTTCATTGACATTTTCCTTCTTTTTAGCACGGAAAGCCAAAAAATCAGCAATTATCTCAAAGGAACCAATTAAGCCATAATCCCAATGTAATTGCCCCAAAATCAACAAAATATGAGGGTGATTATGCATGTAAAATATGTATAAATGATAGCATATCACAAATTATTATGAGTATGAGTTTATATGAGAGTGGAACGCAACCATATATGTATTTCTAAACCTACGCGAGAGGTGGGTATGAATGATACCTAGTTTTATGGATATCAAATCCATACCTTAAACCAAATACCACTAAAACTCTAAACGTGTTCACTTGATATCTTCAAAGTGGGACTGTGTTTTACGTGGTCAATACTTAAGGCTACGTGTAATGGTCATGCTTCACTCTTCAACATAAAGCACCACCTCAACGTTACATCATCATCATCTTTAACTCCTCTTTCACCTATATTATGGGTTTGCTTCACTTTAACTCATTAAAAAAATTAATACATTTAGGGGAGAGAGAGAGAGAGAGTACGGTGATGGATTTAAGGAATACATCAACCATCCATGACGTTGTTTGCATTGTGCGGTGATGGATTTAAGGTGTAATGGTATTCGTTCAACCCATTTCACTTCCACATCACCCTCACCGTACATGCGGTACCACCATAACACATAGCCTAATATATAAAACTTCGTAAAATTGTAATATTCACATAATTAGATTATTAATGTAGTTAAAATATTTTTTTAAATCATAATAAAAGTTATTTAGACAATAAAAGAATTCTAAATGTGTTATAACTAGTAGACGCTACCGCGTGTTACGGCGGTGACATTGCCATGGTTAAGTACGTAAAGAGAAGCGTGTAAAGTTTTAAAATTTGTAAGGATTGGTTTCAATGATATCTACACAGTTCATCTACTTCAATCTTTTTAAGTTTTAGGACTTAATAGTTGTATACATTTACATTAAATAATAATTGAAATTAGCAAATAACTATAGTTGAAAAAAATACAAATAACAAAAAACAAAATCAAAAACCGGCGGTACTAGGGATTGAACCCTAGACGTGTATCGAATGTGTCATTAAAAACTCGTGGAAGGCAACATGCCTTTTATTTTTTTAGTGTGATTATCGTCCTATTCTTAAAAACGGAATAATAATAATAATAAAATAGTAAGAATAATATTAAAAGCAAATAACAAAACAAAAACAATAAAAATAATAGCTAAGCACGGGTTACAGGCCATTGGAGAAAAAGAAAAAAAGGGAGGAAAATATATAATCTAACAGCTGGACTAAGACTTGAACAGGGGCGGCTCCAGTATTTTGGGGGCCTAAAGAGAACTAAGAATCTGGGGTCTTTTTCCAAAAGTGATGTTAAAATCCCTCATCCTTTATCCAGGCTTAGGATTAGCAATAATCAACTACTAAGTTATGATATCAAATTTGGACTGAAATCAATTACTAAGTATGAAATCAACTTGATTGCACTCCCGATACTAAGTTATGAAATCAAATAAAGGCAGAAATCAAAAATTAATTAAGAAAATTAGACAAGATATAATTAGAGTACATTATAATTAGATAGAATCAAATAATTGGAGGATAGAATTTAGAAACTCTTACCTTTAACTCTTTTAATCAGATTCAATAACAAGCCAACAAGAACAAAACAACCCCTTGGAAATTGCGATTCCATGTCTGGGGTCAATGGAGTGCTTCAATGCTTCGTGTCTTCGTGAAACAACTAACAAGAACAGAAAAACATCGATTCTTCCAAGTCTGTGATTGCAAGCAGATTCAAGAACAAGCCAACAAGGTGAGATTCATACTTGCTATTCCAAGTCGGCGATTCCAAGCCAACAAGGTGAGACTTATACTTGCGATTCCAAGCAGATTATAAAACAAGCCAATAAGGTGGATTCGTTTATTTATCCTTCGGCTTCTCCATTGGAATCGATCGTCGCCTCGTTGGTTCATCATTCAAGAATGGCAGTGGGACGTTTCAGGATTCAAGACACATTTGTCCATTCATATATGACCTAATAAATGTAGCGTTTGATTTATCCCCCTCCTGAACCTCCACTCGCGCGGAGCACCGGTCTAATTGCCAAGTTTCTGTCAAATAATATTACTAAACATCCCAAATATAAGTATTATATATAAAAAAATTTAAAATGGACGCCCTAAGAAAATGAAGGCCTAAAACAGTTGTTTTAAGGCTCAAGTCCGTGGGCCGCCACTGGACTTGAACATGCGACCTAACAGATTTAAGAACCAGTTTTCAGGCCAAGCTCAAACAATTGACTGAATGGTAGTTTGCTTTTCATTTTGCTTTTATCGAAAGGATTTTTTTTAATAAAAAGTTATTAAAGTTATTGTTCGTAAGAGTTGATAATTATATATATATATATATATATATATATATATATATTTATATATATATATATATTTATATATATATATATTTATATATATATATAATAATAAGTATTAAAAACAAAGGGCTTATTTCATACGAAGGGATAGCAGCGCGCCGCGTATTCCTTTTAATTTTTAGTGGGAGGGATATTTTTGTCATTCTACCACTTATTACGTATGCGTAATAAACCTTAGACTTGCATTATTATGTATGCGTAATAAACCTCAGACTCGCGTTATTACGTATGCGTAACAAACCTCATAGAAATCAACATGCGTGATTACGTATACATAATAAACCTCAGACTTGCGTTATTACGTATACATAATAAAGCTCATACAAATCAACATGCGTTATTACGTATGCGTAATAAACCTCGGACTTGCGTTATTACATATGCGTAATAAACCTCAGACTTGAGTTATTACGTATGCGTAATAAACCAAAAAAAACCTTATACAAATCAACAATCGTGATCGTACAAATAATGGTGAACGTGATTACACACTTGAATTTGATATGCCAAATAAAGGTGAACGTGACTTGAGCGTTTGATTTATACACTTTTATCACACAAGGCTGAAGGTGATTTCAGGTCGTCGATGGCGTTTTTTACAGAGATTGGTTTTGACGCATGTTGATAGAAATTGACTTTAATACCATTTTTTACAGAGATTGTTTTTTACGCATGTTGATGGAAATTGACTTTAATACCTTTTTTTACCCGGACGCTTGTTTATTTTTTTTCTAAATAGTTACGTTTATGCCACCGCGTGAGTTAATGCCCTAGATCATATCAAATCAACGGTTGGGAAGCCTTTGTACGCTAATGGCCCTTTGTACGATAAACGACCTATATATATAATTACATATTTACTTTTAAACTTCTTTTTCATGATTTGAGAAACTATATCTACAAATGAAATATTGTTTTATATAATGGTTTTATGATTCTTGTTCTAAAGTGTGAAGTCAAAGTTGTATGTTTTTAGGTGCGTGGTGAGGCGCGGGTACAAGGAAGGCAACGAAAAGGAGTCATTTGAGTAGATTTCAGTCGAAAGATTGAAGACTTCACTAGATATGACTATGGAACACTACCACAAGAAGGCCTTATGACTAGTATAGAGGATGAAGATGTGGCTAAACTAGACAAAGCTTGGCATCATCTCATGGAAAGGGATCAAATAATCTTTTTACATATTCAAATATAAATAAGAGTAAAGTGTCATTTTCGTCCACATGGTTTGACCATTTTAACCACTTTCATTCAAAAACTTTTTTTTAGCTTTTTCGTCCATGACTTTTCAAAATCCAGCCATTTTCATCCGGCTGACTAACTCCGTCTACATTTTAACGTTAAATTAGGGACAATTTGGTCTTTTCAACTGACTTCTACTCTTTGTGGCATTCAAGAAAGATTTTTGAAAAGACCAAATTGCCCCTAATTTAACGTTAAAATGTAGACGGAGTTAGTCAGGTGGATGAAAATGGCTAGATTTTGAAAAGTTAGGGACGAAAAAGCAAAAAAAAAAGTTTTTAGATTAAAGTGGATAAAATGGCCAAACCACAAAGACGAAAATAACACTTTACTCTATAAATAAAGAAGTTTACAGCACAAACATTTAGTAAGCGTACTAAGTTAGGCGTAACAAACTAAAGTACTCTTAACAAACCGCGGTCCATGTCAAGGGGATAGTGTGAGATCCTCAAATTATCAAAGTGATGTCAAAGATCCTCAACTTATCTTCAGCATTCACCAAAACAGTTAATTCCAAGAAAGAAATATGGGCCCTTTTCAACATGATACAAAACCGTTCCAGAGGAAATAGTGGGTGAATTCGGTTAAATAAAAGGAAGGCCTCCCCAAAGGATTCGCATACCATGTACTCAATAAGAAAAAATATATAAAATACTTATTATTACATTTCTTGCACATTACGATAAAGATGGCTACTCATATATATCAGAAAAGAAAATAATCTAGTTTAATTAATGAGAAATTAACAATTTAGATTAATTGCAAGATTAGTAATTATAAAATATCACAAGGTTGTATTTAAATTACTAAAATTTGAATCACTTATATAAATTTACATTTTTATTTACATCTTATATATGTTTAATATGTTCATATAAATACATAAAAATTGTATAATGATTCTATCACAAGAAACATGAAGACATTATTACCCTAAATAAGTTTATTTATTACATATGATACACTATATGTCATATATTGGTACTCTAAAAAAAATAATCATTACATGGGATTATATGTCCATGCATACATATATTTAAATTTCTGGTATAGCGACCACTTGTACTCGAGATAGCTATTTTGTAATAAAATTAAATTTTGTGCTATAGCTAGAACTTGTCCTCGAGATAGGGGTAAAACTTTTTTTTTAAGGTTTTCCCATACAAATACAAATTAGCAGAATAAAGTACTAATTACCAATCTACAAATTACCACAAATACAAATTATAAAGATACAAATAACCAAAGGTATAAAAATATTAAAAATGTTAAATTCTAATACAAACCAAACACGATTACATTACAAACCAAACACGAAACCGATTGGCGAGCTTCGACCTCTTCTTCGTCTTCCATCTACAAAAATAAAATAAATAAAGTTAAACAACGTTCATTTGTGCATCAATATATTCAAAAACGAAAGTGAGGTTAGGGCTTGAATCATTCTCTTATTCAATTTTGTATGTTGGTGTCCCTTGACAATCAAGAACGTTCGTTGTAAGTAAATAAGTCATGCAGAAAATTTTTTCTGCAAATAAGCAAGTATCTAATTTTCTTTTATCATCAGCAAGAGCAAGAAACCCGTTTCGGGTTATAGCAAAAGCAAAGAAACTCGTTTTCGAGTTCAAGAAAGAGAGAATTTGCAAGAATTCAAACAAGAATAGCAAGAACAAAAACAAGTTTAAGCAAGAGAAAGTAGCAAGTTCAACAAGTTCAGCAAGTTAAAGCAAATAGCAAGCAAGAAAGCAAGACCGGTTCATTTTCGAATCCTTTAGCAAGAGCTAGTAAGCGAGATAAGCAAGATATCAAGAAGCAAGAGCAAGAATAAAGCAAGAATGTTAGAGCAATAAAAAAGCAAGAACATAGCAAGAACGAAGAAAGTTAATCAACGAGAAAGCAAGAAGAAAGAAAGAAAGAAAGAAAGAAAGAAAGCATGACAATCAAGGAAGACAAGAAAGAAGAAAACACATTGGTACCGGTTCGTGAGCAAAGAAACATGTCTCTTCAATGCCCAAAATTGAATAAATCAAACTACACTACTTGGGAATTTGTAAGGCCTCAACCCAGGGAGATCTCACTTGTTGGATTTACTCATAAACATAGTTATCAAAATGCTGATCTTAATTTAAAGCATACAATCGTAGTAAAAGCATACATCATTCCGTTTACATAACAGCGGAAGTTTTAACATAAAAAGAACATTGTTTTAACATAAGTTCATATAAAGTGGGATGTCTGTCTCGTGCCAGGTAGCCATCACGCCTTCGCACGCTCATTCTTCTTCTTACCTGAAGTGCATACTAAAAGTCAGCTAACGCTGGTGAGTTCTAGTTTAAAGCAAGTAGGCATAAACATTGTTTCTTATCATATTTTCATAAGTATAAATATATATATATATATGTATATATTTATCATTTCAAGTTCTTTCTTTCTTATATCATTCATATGTGGGCACGTACACAAATACATATATTCTTACATTCATTTGAACATTCATTGGTCTTACACATAAGGGTGATCAGCCCGTTATTGATTTTCGTAAGTCACAAAGACAAACGTTTCGGTCTACCATAGGGATTGTGATTGAGTGTTAATTAGATCTGAGTGTGTATCTTATCTCAATACCCGAGAAGTGAGACATAATCGGTTAGTCCTCATCATTAGGTTCCGAGTGTGAATTGTCTGAGAGGAAATTCCCTTAGGTGTCTAATGATTGTTGCTATTCTGTCATAGTTGTTATCCTGAGATTACCCCATGCATCTTCGATGTATTGTGGACAGTGAGACTGAGAGTTGATCTGTCTGTTGGGTACTTTATCATTGTTGGAGAGACTGAAAGGTAATCCGACCATCTGGTGAGTTTACTATATCTTTAGAGTTTCTTAGTTGGTGACACCCTGAGAGTGATTAGGGATCCACTAGGTTGTCTAGAGCCGTTATCATTAGATACCCAGATCTATCATAGTTTCCATAACCGGTAGAAGTTGTGCTTTGCAAGTAGGATTCCGACCTATGTGGTATTCTTCCCATTTCTAGTATTTCTCCGAGTTCTTTGTCTGATAGTTCGAGTCGATCTTTAGTTATGCATTCGTTAGTTTAATCAGTAGTGTAGAAAACCCCCAACCAAATCATCTTTAGTCCGAGTCAGAGTTTAGTTTAGCTATAGTAGTGTCTCTAGGGTTCGATATTCCGGTTTACCATTATTCTGTGCTACACTCGATAGGTACACTTTCCAGTCAGTGTGGTTTAGTTCATAGGTACTCCATTTATTAGTTAGGAGTCTAGGTTAGGTTTATTTGTTAGTTTTTATAAACCGTCTGGGCGACATCAAGTTTTTGGCGTCGTTGCCGGAGACACTTGGCAATAGCAACATTAGCTTTGACTAGTTCTTTTTGTGATTTTTGGTTTGTTTTGTTTTTTTATTTGCGAGTCTTAATTATGTGTCTTTGTCTTATCTGCTACTCGTGTGTCCTATCTGAGTGTCTAACATAGGATCGAGTCTTTATGTTTTTAAGTCTTTCTTATTTTTCTTTGTGTCTTTCAGTTTATGCACCACACTCGTTCGCAGGGATCACCAATGTATTCTACCTCTTTAGAGCCCGAACGAGAGCTTCACAAGCGCACCCGCGACTTCCGGGAGCGTTTGAAAAAGTTGTGCAAAAACCACGTACGTCCCACTAGCCCAGTTCCTTTTCCTAATATGGGCGACGCTGACCCACCAGCGAGGCGTACCGTACACCAGAGAGCCAGTGATGGGGTCCTCAGGGCGAGATGTTCGATCACCCGCCCCGCTATCCCTAATGCCAATACTTGGCAGGTCCTATCACATGTCATGAGTACGATCACTCATTCTACTCAGTACCATGGCCTCGAGGATGAGGATGCACCTGGACATTTGTCCCGCTTCGTGCGCATATGTGATACCTTTAATATCACGGGTGTCTTTAAGGACGCAATCTACTTGCGTCTCTTTCCATTCTCGCTCGTGCTTCCACTTGACTTGACACCCTCCTCGACAATTCTATTACCACATGGGAGGACTTGCAAGCCAAGTTTCTGAAAAAGTATTATCCACCTTCCAGGGCCGCTCGCCTTAGGGAGCAGATCCATTCGTTCCGGATGGACCCTGACGAGCTTTATCACATGGCCTGGGAGCGGTTCAATGCGCTGTTGAGCCGATATCCCCAACATGGTCTCTCTGACCTGGCGATTGTGGAGAAGTTCTATAATGGCCTTACCTTCGAGAAGCACCAAATATTCAACACAGCTGCGGGAGGCCATATCATGGATAAACTGGAGCCAGCTGAGTGTGAAGAGATGTTCGACAGCTTTGCTCTAGCGGAACAACAGCGGCCATCTACTAGGACTTCCATTCCTAGTGCTAGAGCACCCGACTCATCTCCTAGAGGTGTGCATCAAGTCAACCCTGATACTAGCGTGGCTGCTGCACTCGCAGCGATGGCAAACGAGATTAAGGAGCTGAAGCTGAGTGATCAATGGTGTGAGGTGTGAAGAGGAGGCCACGACACTAGGGACTGCCCCGTCAGTCAGCAGGAGCAGGTGAGCTTTGCGAGCAACCAGAACCGAGGGTATAATAACTATAATAATTATTTTGGCTCTAGATGGAGATCTGGAAGCAACCCGCCTGGTTTTAATGCCCGCCCGAATCAGTATGGAGGAGGTGAAGCAGGAGCGAGTTCTGGGAGTAGTGTTAGGGATAAGAAGATAGAAGAGATGCTAGAGAACCAGACTTAGATGCTCGCTCATTTAGTACAGAAGGATAAGGAGACTCAGCAGCGACTGGATGCGCACGACACCTTATTGAAGAATCAGCATTCTGCGTTCCAGGACCTGCATCGCACGGTGGGAGACATCGCTAAGAGCTTGAAGGATAGACAGGGAGGTCCGTCTTCAGGCCCTAATGCTTTAGTGATTGTCGTGTCGACTAGGAGTCAAAGAATAGAGGAGGAGGAAGAAGTAGTGGAAACTGTTATTGATACATTGATTCCTACTGTGGAGGAAGTCTCCCACGGCACTGTTCGTCACATTCCGTCACAGGAAGAGGTGAGGAAGATAGATTGGAGAGCCCACTTTGCTGAGATCGAGGCTTTGATGGTATAGGAGCCACTGGTAGAAGAGGAAGAGCCGGTGGAAGAGGAGATAGTGGTTGAGAAGCCCGCCGAGAAGGCAGAGGAGAAGAAGAAGGGGGTGGAGATGAAGACCCCCGAGATTGACCTTAGCCGTGTTCCCTACCCAGCGCGCTTACTGCCACATAAGTATGCTAGGGAATACGGTAGCATCCTTAACATGTTCAAACAACTTAAGGTCAATCTCCCGTTCATAGAGGTCCTCCAACATATGCCTAAGTATGGCAAGTTCTTAAAAGAACTTCTTTCCATCAAGAAGAAGCTAGAAGAGGTATCTAAAGTCTCACTAAGTGAGCGATGTTCTGTAGTGGTTCAGAACAAACTGCCAGAGAAACTGGCAGATCCAGGTCACTTCACGATCCCGTGTCTGCTTGGTGGTTTGCCCTTGAACCACGCGTTGGCCGACCTAGGTGCTAGCATCAACCTAATGCCATATTCCATATATAAGCAGCTGGACCTAGGAGAACCAAAGCCGACGTGCATGATCATATCCTTGGCTGACCGTTTAGTTAAGTATCCACAGGAAATAGTGAAAAATGTGTTAGTGAAGGTAGACAAATTCGTCTTCCCCATGGATTTTATCATTCTGGACATGGATGTGGATGATAGATTCTCGCTCATCCTAGGACGCCCGTTCCTACGTACCGCCAAGGCATTGATCGATGTCTTTGACGGGAAGCACACACTTCGTGTGGGGATGAGAAGATCAAGGAGACTGAGATGTAGAGTCAAAAAAGCCTGTGGGTTTGTGTGAGCTTATCTATGCAGGTATTGATCGCTCCGTCCGTACTCAATCTCCATTCGGGCGGGGTCGATCCTAATCATAATTATCTTCTAAAGAAAACCCGATAGTCGATTTTTTGCAACCGCGACCGAAATGCTATACGGTGCACAAATGGAAGAGCAATGTTGGACACCAATCTTGCATACATTACCAGCTAAGTTTTTGTTTTTTTATTTTTGCATTTTTGTTTTCTGTGTGTCTCAGTTCACATTGGGGTCAATGTTTATTTCAAGTGTCGGGATGGGACTGGGTCTAGTGAGTCTAGTTTGTCTAGGTTATTTTATTTTATAAAAATATAAAAATACAAAAAAAATTGAAAAATTTTGAAAAAATGTCCTTTGAAATCAAAAGTTTTTGCGTAATACACGGAAAATGATAGTACAACTGGAGCTGCTTGTTGAGTTTTAAAATAAATAAATAACTGAAAACACGATTAATTAGTGATGTTTTGATATATCCAGCCAGTTAGTAGAGTTTAAATAGCCTATTTGTGTTGTTTAGAATTTAATTGAATTAAAATCATGAAATCTTGTGGGTACTCAACTTAGGGTAATCGGTAATACTGAAACTGTCAACATATGGTGATAGTTACCACGTTAAGTTAAAATTTAGAGGTTTTTGAAAATTTCTTGGCACACCACTCTCTTTTTATGAGAATAAATCCGAGTTTCGATGGCGCCCGCATCCGTATTCCATTTACTTGAGCTTATTTGATTGAAATCTAAGTTTCGCCTACGTGTCACACGTCGGGTTCTAGCTTGATAGAAACACCACTGGGTTGATTCTTATGTGCTTAATTGTTTACACTGTAGTCTATGTGTTACCTTCCGGGATATTGACTTGGTTGAAACGCCTCTAGACGAAAGTTAATTTGCTTATTAATGCTCATTGATATTTCATCCATTCATTCATTTATTATCTTGATTTCTAAAAACCTGTAAATTTTAGTTTAACGTGGTGGGTGAAATCTATATGGTTTAATCCATGCCTAGACATGACCGTGAGACAAGATTAGGTAGAGCTGTAGCTTTTGAGTGTGAGTCCCAAAGATAGATTGATTGATATGCTTGGTAATATGAGTTAGAACACTAAACGGCGGCTTGAAAGTTGGTACATAGGTTTAATCGGATAGAAATACTGATTATTGCTTTTTAACGCGTGAGTATGTTTTGCTAATTGAAATAATTGAGGTTGTTAAGCTATGTCCAGTTATGATTCCATTGCAGACTTTTTCGGGGACGAAAAAAGGTTAAGTGTGGGGATGTTTGATGTAGTGCACAACACACATCTTTATTCTTATTGTTTTCGTGCGTTTTTAGTTAGTTTTGTATTTGTTTTGAGTCGTTTTTGTTTCCTATTGAGTCTTTGTTGTGTTTACAGGAGCTTGTGTGGAATACAAGTCAAATCCCAAGGAAAACGAGCACGAGAGTAAAGCCCGGAGGAAAAAGTGAAAAATGGTGAAAATCAGTCCCTCACGGTACAAGATGGAGGAGTATACAATGCCTTGCGGTACGCGAGGAAATCCAGAACCGGGCCCGACTATTTTGTTCCTCGCACTACGCGAGGAACCCTGCCAAGTCTCTCGCGATACGCGGGGGCCCTAAATTCTGAGAAAAAAACCCTAGTTTGATTTTAAATAGAATTTGATAGCCATTATTCAAGGAGTTCGATTGTTTTGCCATCTAGAGAGGTGCAAAGGGCGATTTTGGGAGTTGGAAGAGAAATCAAGTGCAACGATTGAAGCTTTGGATCCGGGTTTGTTAGTTTTAGCTTACTCGGTTTCAAGATTCCATCTTTTGTGTTTGATTGCTGTGATTAAAACCATTACTATGTCTATTACTTCTGTTTTGAATGTTTTAAGCATGTGTGTTGGCTAGATCATTGATACTGCCTCGGTTTATGATGAATACTTGCTAAAGATTTGATTTTTATTGTTTTTTTTTTACTTTGAATGGATTAATGGTTTTGTAACGATTTTGGTTTAATAATTATGATGTTATGCATGCTTTGAACCTGATTTGCAATTGATTATAGTTCCATATGCTGCTTGTGAATGTCTTTCAGTTTGAGTAGTATATCTAGATCATAGACTGTGTGTTTGTGGTTGTTTGATAGTTTGCTAGACGTAGTGAACCATAGAAATTGTGATTGAGTGTTAATTTGATCTGAGTGTGTATCTTATCTCAATACCCGGGAAGTGAGAAATAATCGGTTAGTCCTCGTCATTAGGTTCCGAGTGTGAATTGTTTGAGAGGAAATTCCCTTATGTCTAATGATTGTTGCTATTCCGTGTCATAGTTGTTATCCTAATATTACCCCATGCATCTTCGATGTATTGTGGACAGTGAGACTGAGAGTTGATCTGTCTGTTGGGTACTTTATCATTGTTGGAGAGACTGAAAGGTAATCCGACCATCTGGTGAGTTTACTACATCTTTAGAGTTTCTTAGTTAGTGATACCCTGAGAGTGATTAGGGATCCACTAGGTTGTCTAGAGCTGTAATCATTAGATACCCATATCCATCATAGTTTCCATAACCGGTAGAAGTTGTGCTTTGCAAGTAGGATTCTGACCTATGTGGTATTCTTCCCATTTCTGGTATTTTTCCGAGTTCTTTTTCTGATAGTTCGAGTCGATCTTCAGTTCTTCATTCGTTAGTTTAATCAGTAGTGTAGAAAACCCCCAACCAAATCATCTTTAGTCCAATTCAGAGTTTAGTTTAGCTATAGTAGTGTCTCTAGGGTTCGATATTCCGGTTTACCATTAATCTGTGCTACACTCGATAGGTACACTTGCCAGTCAGTGCGGTTTAGTTCATAGGTACTCCATTTATTACTTAGGAGTCTAGGTTAGGTTTATTTGTTAGTTTTTATAGACCGTCTGGGTGACACCACCGGGCCACCAGTATTCTTTATTTAGGTCATTGTACATCTTGTTGGTACCGGGATGGATCGAGTAGCGAGACTTGTGAGCTTTGTCAAGGATCTTAACTCTAAGTTCGCCACCCATGGGTATCCACATTCTTCTGTACCGTGTCCGTACTCCAAAAATATTGGGTTCCAACTTCTCCTGCTGACCCACTATCCTTTCTCGCTTAATGTTTGCTTCTTTCAAAGCTTCATTCTGAGCACCTTCAATTTCTGCCATAAGGTCTAGTGTTACGACTAACTGGTATGCCTTAACCTCGATAAGAGTTGTTGTCTCCTTTCGACTCAAGGCGTCGGCCACCACATTTGCCTTCCCGGGGTGGTAATGGATTTCACAGTCATAGTCTTTCAATAGTTCTAACCATCACCGTTGTCTCATGTTCAACTCCTTCTGCTCAAAGAAGTACTTCAAGCTTTTATGGTCGGAGTAGATGGTGTACATGACTCCGTAGAAATAATGCCTCCAAATCTTCAAGGCAAAGACAACCGCCACGAGCTCAAGATCGTGAGTCGGGTAGTTGACTTCGTGAGTCTTTAATTGTCGTGATGCATACGTGATCACCTTCCCTCGTTTCATTAGCACACAGCCTAACCCATTACCCGAAGTGTCGGAATACACCACCAGGTCTTCGTTACCGTCGGGTAGGGTCAATATTGGTGCTTGAGTCAATCTCTTCTTTAATTCTTCAAAGGCATCCGTCTAGGCCTGGCCCCATTCATATTTTACCTCCTTGCGGGTCAACCTAGTTAAGGGTTAGGCTATCTTTGAAAAATCCTGAATAAACCTTCGGTAGTAGCCTGCCAATCTTAGAAAACATCTCACGTCAGTTGATGTCCTCGGGATATCCCAATTCCATGTTACTTTGATCTTTGCTGGGTCTACCATGATGCCTTCTGCGTTAATCACATGACCTAGGAACTGAACTTCCTTCAGCTAGAACGCGCATTTCAAAAAGTTAGCATACAACTTCTCTTCCTTCAGTGTGTCCAAAACTTCACGTAGGTGACATGCGTGATCACCTTCACTTTTAGAGTAGACGAGAATGTCATCGACGAAGACTATTACTGACCGGTCTAGCATTGGTCGACACACTCTGTTCATCATATCTATGAATGTTGTGGGGCATTTGTCAAACCAAAGGACATTACACGAAACTCGTAGTATCCATACCGCGTTCAGAATGCGGTCTTGGGTATGTCTTCCTCTCTTACCTTCAGTTGACGATAACCCGACCGCAGGTCGATCTTTGAAAACCATTTTGCGCCTTGTAATTGGTCAAACGGATCGTCGATCCTGGGTAGCGGGTATTTGTTCTTTACAGTTCTTTTATTCAATTCTCTGTAATCGATGCACATTCTCATGGGACCGTCCTTTTTCTTGACAAAACAGCAACGGAGCACCCCAAGGTGAAATGCTCGGTATGATAAATCCTTTACATAACAATTCTTCTAGTTGGTTCATCAGCTCTTTCATCTCTAATTGTGCTAGTCGGTAAGGTGCTTTGGCGATGGGCTGGGCGCCTCGCACCAAATCAATGTAAAATTTCGCTTCTCGATCAGGCGGCCATCCAGGTAATTCCTCACGGAACACTTCCGGATAATGGCACACCATGGGCACATCTTTTAACTCTTTCACTTTCACATCTTTGTCAATTACATAAACCAGGTAGGCCTCGCATCCGGGCCTCATATACTTTTCTGTTTTCATCATTGATATTACATTTGTCAAAGGATGTCCCGATCCCCGTAAATCACGATTGCGCTGCCATCGGGAGCGTTGAGATGAATCACCTTACGTTTACACACAATTTGAGCTTCATTGGTAGCTAACCAATCCATTCCCAACACTACATCGAATCCTCCCAAGGCTATAATGAATAATTTTACAGGAAATCTATGGCCCTCTATTTTTCTGGTAAGGTTGTCTACCAGTTCTACTACTTTAGTGTTTCTACCCACAACAGTCTTTACATTAAAGGCCCTTTCTATCTTGGAGGTTTTGTATTTCAATCTTTTATAGAACGGGGAGGATATGAAACTTTTACTAGCTCCCGAATCAAACAGAACAGAAACAAAGGCGTGATCAAGGATAAACGTACCTAACACCACGTTGGGATCTCCCCATGCCTCTTCTTGTGTCAGGGCATAGGCTCTGGTCCTTGCTATGCCTTTCTCTGCCCCCTTCGCCTTTTCATTGTTTATTCCCCTTGGTTTGCGGTAGTCCTTGGAGAGATGACCTGACTCGCCACAGTTGTAGCATTTCCCATACGTTACAAAACTGGGGACATTGGTACAGTCATGGGAATAGTGGCCCATTTTGCCACATCCATAACATAAATTCATCCCATACTTGCATTCCCCAAGGTGCGCCCTACCACACTTGTTACATATGACTTTTTCTTCAACTCTTGGCTTCTTACTCTTTGAGGCAGACCAATCCCCACCCGAGCGCTTAGTGGCGTTCGACCACTTCTTTTGAGTTTCAGCGGGTATTGCGCCTTCAACGGCCACATCATCAAAAACCATTCCACTCAATGCCACCACAGACTCAAAGTCACTAGGGGTGTTGGCATTGATAATCGTGCAAACTCTCGGAGGTAGCTTCTGGATGTAACACTTGATCCTTCTTTATTCAGTGTTCACCATGTGTGGAACCAACTGGTTTAGCTCATTGAATTTAGAGGTGAACTGTTGGTGCGTCATGCTACCAGCTTTGAGTTCCACGAAGGCTTCTTCCATCTTATCAATCTCATTCTGGGGACATAACTTTTGAATGATTAACGCCTTTAGATCGTCCCACTTCATTCTATCGATATCCCTTTCGGATTTAGCTTTCTTTACATTCTCCCACCAACTCAGTGCCTTGAAGGCAAAAGAATGAGCGACAAACCCTACCGCCTGGTCAGCATGGCATTGACTCATCTTGATGACTGCAGTCATGTGGTCGATCCGGTAGTAAGCGGCATTTACTGTCTATGTTCTATACTAGGACATGGACTACCTTTCTACCTTAAGGCCACATTGAATAACATAGAAAGTCAACGGCGGAAGTCTTTACAAAATTCTGAAATATTTAAAACTTTCATTGTCTTAAACATAAACGTAAATAATGGGGATGTCAGTCTTGCCAGCAGCAGTCATCCAGCCATCTTCTCCTAAGCCCTTGCGGCTTCATTTCTTTTTCTTTCCTTCGCTACCTGATGTGTATACTAAAATAATCAGCTAACGCTGGTGAGTTCAAGCTTTCCTTTAAAATTAAGAAAGAGGTTTTCTTAAAAACATTCTTTAAACATACACATTATATTATACACTGAATACAATAAAATCTTTCTTTGTTCTTTTAAATACATACGTATTAAAATCTTTCTTTCTTTCTTTGAATACAAACGTAGTTACTTTGTGCTCTTTTATTTAAGTCATACATTAACGTCTACAATCTGTTCTGTGCCCCCAAGCGGGCTTCTTCATTCTTACTTCTGTGTCCCCGAAAGGCTTAACGTCCAAAGGCCGACACCGGCCCTCTGTGTTCCTAAAGGAACTTCTTTCACGTGTACTGTTCCCTAAGGCTCAACGTTCAAACACCGATACCCACTTTCTATGCCCCCAAGCGGACTTCTTCATTCTTACTTAGCGACCGTCGCCGCTCGAGTAACTGTCGTTACTCATTTTAACCAGTTGTACAGCATCCTCGTTACAGTGCCCTGCCGAGCACTGTCCCAATTTTTCATATGGTGACGTCATGGTCTCACCCCATGACGCAACCATAGGCTTCGAGTAGCATTAGCCATCAAGACTATACTACTATCTTAAGACTTTCTTCGGATAAGCATACTTTTACAGATTAGACAATGTATTTGACTTATTCTTCTTTTCTTTGTTTATAAAACATATAGATAAATAAACCATTCTCTTCTCTTTGTTTATGAAACATATAGTTAAATAAACCATTCTCTTTTCTTATCTTCTTTTCTTGTAAAACGTCCGGTTAAATAAACCGTTATCTTTAATCTTATCTTTGCAAACGTTTAAGTAATAAAAATACATTTATTATAAACATCATATTCTTGAGTATGCACACCACCATAAAACGGTAAAAATAAGGATCTTGAACTCACCTGACTATCGATATTCAACCCGAAGTTGATGTCTTATCTACTGCTAATGTGTAAGCCGATCTGCACGTAAGTCAAAGGGCGAATTCTATCATTTAGTGCAAGAGTCGGCTGAGTCATTAAAGTGTCGGCCGAGAGTGTCGGTAACCACACAGGAGTGTCGGCTGGGAGAGTCGCCAGCCACACTTGATTGTCGGCTAGGAGAGTCGCCAGGCACTCATAAGTGTCGCCTGAACTTGCGTTCAGGACTTTGTGTTGTGTTAGGGCCGATACTCAACGTGTTCACCTTTAAGGCCGACTCTCATAGAGCCGATTCTCTGAGGGCCGATTCACTCTATGGCCGATCTTTCCTCTTCTTCTTCCTCGTCGAGTGTCGCCACATGAAGGTGGCCGACACTCAAGAGTCACTCGAAGACCACGAATCACTTACAGATCTGTTTTTTTATCCAAAACCTTAACTTTTTACGTTCAAAACGTTTATCTAGCTTCCATGAAGCTAGATCTGAGCTTTAAATCACTTTTCATGTGTAAAAAATCAAACCTTTATGTTAAACACCCCATAAATCCTAAAACGCACTTTTGATCACCAAAAACTCAGATCTAGGCGTATTTGTTACCTGTGGACGCTTGTTTCCTTATTCTCCAACCTCCAGGAGTCTCTAGGAACTAATCTTGGTGAAAGATGGAGGTAGAAGATGGACTTCTTGCTCTTTCTCTCTCATTCTCTCTCTAGGGTTGTGTGATGAAGATGATGGAATGAGGATTATGGAGGATGACAAGGGTTATCAAGCCCTCTCTTGTTTCCCCCTCAGCCTGGCCCGAGGCCCAAGCTTACGAGCCCGTTTGTCCTTCGTTCATTATTTCGTTTCTTTTAACGTCCCCTTCTCGAGACCATTTGTCATTCATTTTATTTCTTTCTTGTTATTTTCGGGATGTTACAGTTCGCCTTATTTGAGCTTAGCCGAACATAGGTAAGTTCGCTACCTTTAGGCGAACTTAGGTAAATTCGCTAGCTTTGAGTTTAGGCCAACATGATCCAGCGAACATATTAAGTTCGCCAAAAAGCGGTTACATGTGCGACCTTTCTTCCCCAACAAGAACCCTAGATCTGCATGCTGGATTCGGATCGATCAAGACCCGAACTTTTACGTTCAAATGGTTGGTTTATCGATAGTGATGCTAGATCTATACTTATATCATCATTTCATACGTAAAAATGTGTTCTTTTTGCTTTAAACCTGTGTTAAACCCGAAAACCCAAACTAGGAGTAAAAACTCAGATTTGGACAAGGTTATTACCTAGATTCTCTTCTTTCTCATTGCTAACCGTTCTAGTGGCGAGGACCGACAATCTTTGAGCTTTTGAGATGAAACTGTCACTTTCTCTCACTAGGCTCTCTCTCTCTTTCTCACTCTAGGATGTTGCGCAAGAGTGGGGAAATGAGGGAGGTGGAGCTGGTCATATCCCTTATATACTTGGGCTCCATTAGTCCATTGGAGTCAAGCCCAAGCCCGTTCCCTTCCCCTTTTATTTTCCATTTGAATCCACGAGATAATTCCGACCTCGTTTAATTTATTCGTTTCATTATTTTGGGATGTTACAGAATTCTAATGGAAACCATCTTGAAGGATTATGGACTTTGGGAAACAGTTAGTTCAGTAGAAGCAGTGGATGAAAAGAAGTCTCGTACAATAAAAGCAATGATCTTCCAAACATTGCTAGAAGATATCCTCATGCAAGTTGTATAACACCCAAATGCAAAGGAAGTATGGGATTCAATTAAAGTTCAATACCTAGGAGCAGATCTAGTTCAGAAAGCACGTTTGCAAACCTTGAGGAGCGAATTAGAGGATTTAAAATGAAAGAAAATGAAGTTGTGAATGACCTTACATGCAAGTTGGGCAGCATAAGACATAAGAGTCAAGTTTAAAAGTCATATTCTAATCTTAAAGATAAGATAATGTAAGGAAACTTCTTTAACTATGTTCCAAAGAATTTTCTACCGATCATGGCATCTATAGAGCGGTATTCAGAGGTTGACAAAATGCCTTTTAAAGAAGCAGTTGCAAGAATAACTGTTGTTAAAGAACGTCTCAAAAATCAAGATAACCCGGAGTATAACAATCGAGGAAAGCTTCTAATGGTAAGTTCAAATAATACAAAACACTAAAGAACCTGGAAGTTCGCACCATGGAAAAGGGCATGGTAATCAAAGTCGTGATAGGGGTCATGGTAGAGGCTTTGGTAAAGAAGGAAGAGGACATGGAAGAGGTATGAGTCAAGGAAACAAAGACACTAACGAGTTCAGGTGTTATGAATGTGGTGAATATAGTCACTGTGCATACAAGTGCACCAAATGGTAGGATAAGGAGAAGGAATAAGAAGCTCATCTCGTGTGAGATGAAGGACCAACATTATTGTGAAGACGGAAGATCTTTCTTAAACTAAATTTAGTTAAAGGAGCAGATCTAGTTTAGAAAACAGTTTCTAACTTTCTACGTAAAAATAGGTTTATGGGTCAAAGTGTCTTTGTAATTAGTTGAAGGGTCATTGTGTAAACATAGAACGTTAGAAACTGTTTAGAATTCATAGGGTTGTGTCGATCTCCTAATCGACGCACCGGTTTAAAACATACCGGTGTAAATGGCCGATCAATGTAAACGATGTCAAGCGTCGAATGTATCAAAATTCTGAAAATTAATTAGTTTATCAAATCTTGTTCTTAATTCCAACAGTGGATGTAAACACGTGCAAGGTAATGGCAAAGGATCCGCCATGAAGCGTTGGAGCCCTAGACTTGTGTCGTACTTCCTTCTTTGCACAAATCATAAATGTGAGGATCCGTGTATTAGGTACAATCTATATAATTCAGGCATATATTCCTTTTAACGTTTTTATTTTCATAATATCTCGTTTTGACATGTTACCCGTCTAACTTTGCCCAGTTTTCAACCTCTAGTATTCATCCCGGTTAAATACCACATGATTTTATCTCTCACCTTTCTTTAAGCAGAGTCAATTTGATACTTGTGTTAAAGATGCCAATATAAATTTCAATGATAAATCCATAAAAAACCAAAACATTCAGAAATTTATAATTGAATGCAGTAACAAAAGAAGGTTAATTTTTTCGTTTGTTCATTAAAACATTATTCATAATAGATATCATTAAAACATTATTCATGATAGATATCATTAAAACATTATTCATGATAGATATCATTTGGGAACAACCGAACAAGGCCTATTCATCATACGTCCTTTGACCTCGTAGGTCATTTCAACCTTCAACATCCTTTTATAAGAAATTTCAAACACCCTATAACTTTACCTCAACTTCTTCTTCATGAAACCGTAAGCATAATCAACAAAAAACTTTTTCCCAATCAAAGACCCCACCCTTGAGGCTATCACGTGCTCGCCCAAACAATGCAGGACTCACGTTCGCGAAGCTTGGTCTACTTTCACCCCATCCTCATCCCCTATAGGACCTTCTTGTGGTTCGGTTCCATAGCTATATTCTGTGAAGTCCTTCAATCTTTTGATCAAAATCTTCTCAAACGACTTTTATCATTGCATACATCCGCGTACCCTTACCTCACCACGCACCTAAAAACATTCAACTTGTTTGCTAACCGACAATCACTTGACTGAAACAAACACAATAACCGAATGTAAAGCAGGCACATTGTCAAGATAGTGTTTAAAGATTGGCTAGCTCCGGTTAGAAGATCGCAAGTGCTCCCATCGCTCATGTTTCGTTCCCGTAACAGTGTCTTTTATGGCTACTCCACACACTTTGTGATCGTGCTACTAGTTGTATTTTGCTCGGTAAACATAGTTGCAAGTGCACATTAGGAACATTAGCTCAACCGTTAACGAAAATGACAGGCATCTACCTTCCCCAAAATTTTACATCGCAAAAGAAGAAAAAGGTGAATAATTCCATTCTGAACAAATCCATGATCTGCTTCCCAAAAGCCAACTACATCAAACAAAATAAAAATTAGAATTAAAAAGTGTTTCTTTTTCTGTTACTCATATGTTGTCCTAGAGTGATCATTTATTATTTAAAAAGCAAGTCTGATTATCACTCTCAGTCCTTCAAAAAAAATCCATTTTGCAATGAGAGAGACCAAAATAGACATTAGCCGGCAAAAAATTACCAAAATGGACATTTAGCCGCAACTACGCCGGCTAAGCCTTTGGTTTTTGCCGGCTAAGCCTTTGAATTTTTCCGGCTAAGCCGGCACCTTTTTAAGTTAGCCGGCTAAAGGTCAATTTTGGTATTTTTCCCTTTTGCAAATACTAGAGCATCACAATAAGGAGACCCAAAACCATGCATGGTAAGCTGACGTATCAGAAAAACACTAAAACCCACCGTAATAAGAAAACTAAAAAACATTGACACATTATCACCACCTTTTTTATTTATTTTTAATTACTAATTTTTTTATTTTAATAAAATATATAAAAGAACATTTACATATTTTTCGTTGAAAGGAAAATTTAAAATTTGAAAAAAATAAAATTTATATAAATTAGAGAAAAAATAAGTAATTTATAAAACATAAAATTAAAATTAAAAATCTTTAATTTAATATTTAACGTTTAAAAACTATTTGTTACAATAACATATATTTATAACATGGTAACCATGCTAACCTTTTGGGAAGCACATGATCAGCCGTTTGTTCTGAATGCATTTGTTCACTCATCTTCTTCTTCGATGTAAAAATTCGAAGGTGGACACTTAAGTGTGCCATTTTCATTTGCGGTCGTGCTAATGTTCATAATGTACTTGGAACTATGTGTACCGAGCAAAATACCACTACGAGCTTGATCACAAAGTGTCATGAGTAGTCATAAAAGACATTATTATGGTCACGAACATGCGCCATATAGGAGGCCTTGTAATCTTCTACATTGAGCTCGCCCATGGCATCCCGCCAATCTTTAAATTAACACTATGTTGACAAAGTGACTACTTTAATTACATTTGGTTATTGTGTTTTGTTTCTGTCAAATGAGTTGTATGTTTTTAGGTGCGTGGTGAGGACATTGCAAAAGTAGAAAAAGCGTGGCAAACATCGTGCATTTGGTGGGAGAGCACAAGATCATCTCGAGGGCCGGGCCTCCGGTTGGGAAAAAGTTTCTCATCAACTATGCTTACAATTTCATGAAGAAGAATTTGAGGTGAAGTTGGAAGGCGTCAAAATTCCTCATAAAAGGATGTTGAAGGTTGGAATGACCTACGAGCTCTAAGGACGATGAACATGACTCGTATGTTAATTTAGATGGATATAAACAATCTCACATATGCGATTATGAAATGATTGGAACTCCTTAGAAAGAGTCATCTCCATGAACTGGAGAGACTGATTGCACTATAGTTCTTAAGTCCTCAACATTTATATACAGCTGGATCATGTGCAAAAGGGTGATAAGGGTAGCAAGATCAACCCCTTTCCATCTACTTTGATTCTCATTTCTACATGTGTTCCTATTCTGTTATTAGTGAATAACTCTCATATTTAATATATTTACTCTCCTGCTTTATACAACACAAAGGAGGACTATATATACACAATAATGTTACACATAAGTCCCTAAACATAAATATAAATACATTCTGCTAATATACCCCGCAGTTCGAGCGGTAGATGAGTGAACGCTCAAACTGGATCGAAAACTTGTGAATAGTTGACGTGCAAGGCCCTTTGTAAATATATCAGTATATTGAAACTCGGAAGGGACATGAAGAACACGAACGCGACCAATACGAACTTGTTCCCGGACAAAATGGATGTCAATTTTAACGTGTTTTGTTCTTTGGTGTTGGACGGGGTTGTCGGATAGGTAGGCGGCGGAAATGTTGTCGCAGTAGATGATGGTAGCTGAGTGGAGCGGAACATGTAGTTCGAGTAACAGGTTCTGAAGCCAAATAACTTCAGCAACGGTATTTGCTACAGCCCGGTATTCGGCTTCGGCATTGGACCTAGAAAAACAGTATGCTGTCTTTTGGACGACCATAACACAATGTTATCACCCAAGTAAATACAATACCCATATGTTGACCATCTAGAGTCGGGACAGCCACCCCAATCTGCATCAGAATAGGCGGTAAGGGATAGGCATGTAGTAGTATGAAGGTGAAGGCCAAAATCTAGAGACCCCCGTATGTAGCGTAGAAGGCGCTTGAGGAACTGAAGATGGGGCTCACGAGGAGCATGCATAAATAGACATATTTGCTGAATCGCGTAGAAAATATCAGGGCGGGTAAAGGTGAGATACTGAACTGCACCAGCTAGGCTTCGGTATAAAGTCCCGTCAAGTAGAAGAGGCCCGTCAGTGGCACTAAGTTTTGATGATGTATCAACAAGAGTGGATGAGCACTACAAAAAAAGTGACTATTAGGGACTAAAGTCTCGGGGACTAATTTATCAGTCTCAAATAAGTAGTATCTGAGACTGATTTATCAGTTGCTAAAAGTATTTGAGACTAATTTTTACTCAACATGTTTTACAACTAATAATCAGTCGTTAATACTTAGGCCCATTATTTGAGACTAAATTTCAGTCGTAAATATGTGTGTGTCGTAAACTTTTTTTGGAGGGAAACTATTGGCTACTGAATTTCAGTCCCAAATATATTCCCTGTATAACGAGTAATGACACAAATGTGTTAGAGACTAATCTTCAGTCTCTAATATAGAGGGAATGTATTAGGGACTGATAATCAGTATCCATTGCCTTTTGGTATAGGAAATGCTTAGTGACTAATTTTTAGTCTCCAATTATGTTAGACAAATTCTACCATTTGATTAGAGGTATCGGGGCTGAAAATTAGTGTCAAAGATCTTTTTTCGTAACCTTATTCGGAATTGATATTTAGTCTCTGACATGTTATACGGACAAAAGAACTAGAGACTGATATTCAGTCACCAAAAATAGAAATATGTTCACCAATTTAAAGGAAATATATTATAGAGTCAAAACCAGTCCTCACTATTCTTGAAACAAACAATATCGGGGACTAAGATTAGAGACAGATATTTTTAAAGTATTAATATTCAACAAAAAGATTAAAATGTATAGTTTTCTGTTTTTAAAGAATTAATATTCAACAAAAAGATTAAAAATGTATAGTTTTCGGTTTAAAACGTCGTGTTCATATCAACCCGTAAAATACATGTCATGTATAGGTTCATCATTACTAGAAAATAGAGCTTTAATGATGTGCGAACTAACACACACCGTATGTGTCATCGTTTAAATGACGTAATAGAAAAATAAAAACACACGGAATACACATTGTGTGTCTATCTTTTAATGGCCATTTTATAAAATTTCAACACCCCGCCCATTATTCCTTTCTCGCGCGCGATGTCTCAAAATCGAATAAGACCTAGGGTTTCTTCTCTTTCAACTTAATCCTTTCTCGCGCTCCTACCTCCCAGTTGTCCCGACTCCCCCTTCCGGCGAACATCCAGGCGACATAAGCGGCGATAGGGTTGCTGACCGGTAGGAAACAGAGAAGGTGAAGACGATGATCGGTGGCGGTTATGAGGGACAGAGACGATCAAGATTTAGGCAGATGAATGGATCTAGCACTAGGGTTCCGTCGTGGCCTCGTTGGAGTATGTCTTTAGCAAACCTAATCCGTTTAAGAAGATCGGGGTTAGAGGCGGTCAAAATGATGTCATCGACGTATAAGAGGAGATATGTCGTGTGGTTCCCGTGTTGATACACGAATAAGGATGTGTCACATACGCTACTTTTAAAACCGTGAGATATAATGAAGTTGGAAAACCGTGTGTACCATGCCCGAGGAGCTTGTTTGAGCCCATATAGAGATCGTTTAAGTTTGCATACATAGTCGGGAACAGACTGATCAACAAACTCGGGGGGTTGGTGCATGAAAACTGTCTCATGTAAGTCTCCATGTAAAAAAAGCATTCTTCACGTTCGGATGACGTATGGGCTAAGATCTAGAAACAGCCAATGTGAGAACAGTGCGAATAGTGGCCGGTTTGACAACCAGACTAAAAGTTTCATGGCAATCAATACCAATAGTTTGTGATTTCCCGTTAACCACTAGACGAGCTTTGTAGCTTTCAAGGGAACCGTCGGCCTTTAATTTATGCCTATATAACCACATGCATCTAATCACTGGGTGGTTATACGGGCGTGGGACAAGCTCCCAAGTGTTATTTTCCTGTAAGGCTTTATATTCATTGTGCATGGCTTGTTGCCAATGTGGATCTTGTAATTCTTTGGAGTAGGAGGTGGGTATTGGGGAAATAGGTTGTTGGTTAGAGATAAGCAGGTTAAGGCGTGTGTTAGGTTTGGTGTTGCCATCTTTGGCACGAGTAGTCATGGGGTGGATATTGGAAGGTTGGGGTGGGAGGTTAAGTGAGGTTGGGGGTTGTTTTAGGTTACGGGGGAAGGTGGTGGAGGTGTGGGTATAGGAGGTAATATGGGAACAGTAGGTGGGATGTTGGGAATGGGTATTTGATTGAAGAGAGGGGATGGTTCTGAATCAAGGTCAAGGAAGTTAGGGGACTGGTCGGAAGTTGTTGTTTCAGCAAATGGGAAGATGGACTCGTCAAAGATAACATGACGAGAAAGATGAACCTTTCCGGTGAGTGGGTCATAGCATCGATACCCCCAAAAGTTGGAAGGGTATCCGAGGAAAATACATCGAGTGGAATGAGGGTGGAGTTTGTGAGGGGCTGTGGCGGAGAAACTCGGCTAACATGCACATCTGAATGCTCGAAGATGATCATAGGTCGGGTGCCGTAGGTATAATGCAAAGGTGGGTGTGTAGTAGTTGAGGCGTTTGGTAGGTAATAAATTATGGAGGTAGGCTGCAGTGTGGAGGGCTTCCACCCAAAACGTAGGTGGGAGACGAGCTTGAGTTAATAATGCTCGTATGATATCGTTTAGCCGACGAATCATTATTTCGGCTTTTCCATTTTGTGGAGAAGTTTGAGGGCATGAAAAATGAAATATAAGGCCATTGGTTTGAGCAAAGTGTTTGAAGTCATTATTGTCGAATTCCCCCCTAAGTCACATTGAAAACCTTTGATGTTTTTGTTAAATTGAGTGGCAATGAGTTTATGGAATTTGACAAATGTGGAAAAGGTTTCAGATTTGAATTTGAGAGGATATACCCAAACATATTGTGTGAAGTTATCAATGAGGACCATGTAGTATTTGTAACCCGTGGTGCTTAAAATAGGAGACGTCCATAAATCACAATGAACAATATCAAATGAGGCAAAATTGCTAGATAGGGAATCATAAAAGGGGAGTCTTTTGCTCTTCGACAATTAACAAGTATCACAAAATGAGTGTCTTTGTCTTTATTACATTAAATAAACTTACGACTAGAAAGCAAATCTAAAACTTGGTTGCCCGGATGGCCGAGTCTTGTATGCCATGTTTTGGATGTAGTAAGACATGCAACCGGAGTGATAGTATGTGGTGTGAAAAGGTAAAGATCGTCGGTACTATTGTGGCGGGAAAGGTGCATTCCAGTCTTGAGATCCTTCAAAGAGAAACCAAAAGGATCAAATTCAAGGGAAACAAGATTGTCTCTAGAAAATTTTCTAACAGAGATTAGGTTTTTAATAATGTGGGGGGCAAACAATGTGTTATTAAGGAGATTGGTTTAGTTGGGAAGGTGATGTGAAGCATTACCTGATCCATGTATAGGCAACATGCTGCTATTTCCAACGAATATATTACCTGTATGAGATGATAACTTGGAAGATTGAAATATACCTGAGTTTGCAGTTATGTGGTTGGAAGCACCCATGTCCATGTACCACATAGGGTCAGGGTGAGCTGTGTGTTTTAAACTGCATTGCCAATGTCTGTATGGTTGAGAGCATTAAACTGGGTGAAGGATTCTCCTGGTTGAAAAGCCACATTAGCCATGGGAAAATGTTGAGGGGATGTTGTGGACGAGGAGCCCATGGCACTTAAGTAGGCCACTGAATCAGTTGAGTGGGGTGAGGGGGTGGAGGAGTAGTCCACCAAGCCCATGGTGGTGGTGGTGATTGTGGATGATAGCGACCATCGCCACTGATGTAGTGCAAAGCACACATCTTTATTCCTAGTGTTTTGTGCGTTTTTAGATAGTTTTGTCTTTGTTTTGAGTCATTTTTGTTATGTACTGAGTCTATGATATATTTACATGTGCTCGTGATGATTACAAGTCAAATCATGAAAAAACCGAGCATGAGAGTGAAGTCGGAAGATCAAAAGAGAAAAAGTTGAAATTCCAGTCTCTCGCGGTACGCGAAGACCAGAAGGACAACTCTCGCGGTACGCTAGGAAATCCAGATGAGGCCGCGACTAAATTGTCCCTCGTGGTACGCGAGGAACCTGACCATATTGTTTCGCGATACGTGAGGGATCTAATTTCCACAAAACCCTAGATTTCGATTTTAAATAGAATTCTTATGCCATTATTCAAAAAAGTTCGATCTTTTGCCGTCCGGAGAGAGCCAAGGGGCGATTTTGAGGCTGGAGAAGCCAATTGAAGAGGAAAGCTTGCATCTTTGTATTCCGGGTTTGTAGTTTTACGTATTCGGTTTGCAAGATTGGATTTTTACCTTTGATTTGAATGTTTGATACCATGGTTTTGTGTTTTTACTTCTGTTTTGGTTGTTTAAGCATGATCCTAGGCTAGAACTTTGATATTGCCTAGGTCACATGATGAATACATGTTAAAGTATTGATTTTTATCGGTTTTGGTTATTTTGAATGGACTAATGATTTTGTAAGCAATCTTTGAGTTAATAATTGTGATGAATATGTATGCTCATGTATGATTGTGTGGTTGATTATAACTCCCTACGTTGATTGTGGTTGTCTGCTAGATTGATCTGCGTGTCTATGTCATAGATCTTAGGGTTTGTGATTGTGAGTGGCTTGCTAGACGTAGTGACCATAGGGATTGTGATTGATTACTGATTAGAGTTGAGTGTGTATCCTAGTTCAATACCCGAGAGGTGAGAATTAGTCGTTTAGTCTTCGTCATTAGGAATCCGAGTGTCAGCTGTCTGAGAGGAAGCCGTTATTAGGTGTCTAGTGATTGTTGCTATTCGTGTCATAGTTGTTATCTTGGGATTACCCCATGCATTCTTCGAGTGTATTGGTAGACAGAGAGACTGAGAGGTAATCTGTCTATTAGGGTACTTTATCATAGTTGGAAATACCTGAGAAGTGATCCAACAATCTGGTGAGTTGAGTACATCTTTAGGTAGCTTAGTTGGTGACACCCTGAGAGTGATTAGGGATCCACTAGATAGTCTTTAGTTGTCATCTTTAGAAACCCAGATCCATCACAGTTTCCAGAACCGGTAGAAGTTGTACTTTGCAAGTAGGATTCCGACCTAGGTAGTATTCTTCCCATCTTCTGATTTCACCTTTGTCCTTTGTCTTGATAGTTGAGTCGATCTTTGCTTTCTTCAGTCATTAGTATAAGTAGTAGTGTAGTAACCCCCCCCCCCAAACCAAATCAATATTTAGTCCGAGTCAGAATCTAGTTTTGTTACGTAATGTCTCTAGGGTTCGATAACTCAGTTTACCATTAAGTTATGCTACACTCGATAGGTACACTTGTCTGTCGGTGCGGTTTAGTTGAAGGTACTCCTTTTATTACTTAGGATTCTAGATTAGATTTTGTTATTATTTTAATAGACCGTCTGGGCGACATCAGCCACCCCCAACGGCCTCCGCCTTTGCCACCACGATAACCACCCCGTCCCCGTCTACGCCCACGATAGGGGCGGTGCTGGAAGCTGGCAGATGGGTAGGGTGAAAGAGCAGGTGGTGAAGGAGAGCCCATAGACTCCTGTGGAGGGTGAAAACCGGTTGTGGGAGTCTGGGATGTAACCAACACAGAATTGGATGAGTGTTGCCGGGCTTCTTGGCGTTGCTTTTTGAGATCAATCATTCCTATAGCCACATCCCACGAAGGTGGAGATTGATTGATAATTGCTGCAATGGTTTCAAATTCAATAGGTAGGCCACGAACAAGTTGTAGGACCATTCGGGTTTCAAGGACGGGGTAACCCACATCGGATAATTGTTCACACAAGTCACGAATTTTCTGACAGTAATCTTCCATGGAGGAGCACTTAGCAATAGTGAGATTAGAAAATTCTGCCTCGAGTGTAGCGGCTAGGGACCCCGGTTACTTAAGAAGATGTTTTGAATTTTCTGACAGTTCCTTATATCCCATGGTAGGTTATTGCCGGAAGGGATGAACGGAACAAGAACTGATCGGGTGCTTTTCTTGCCTGTGAAGAGACAATCAGGAGCCGAACTGATCAAGCTCTGATACCATGAATAACTCTCATATTTAATATATTTACTCTTCTGCTTTATACAACACAAAGGAGGACTATATATACACAATAATGTTACACATAAGTCCCTAAACATAGATATAAATACATTCTGCTAATAATTAGTCCATGTCAAAGCTAGTGATTCGAATTGGAAGAAACAGTCGGGTAAGACCCGAATTGATGCAACCACAAAATACAAATTTCCACTTTTCTTATGTGTATTGAGGTTTATGGTTTCTCATTTTTGTTTTCCACTTTTCACGAATTTTAGTAAATGAATAAAACATGAAATTTTGCATTTAACATGTGTTGTAAAATATTTGAAACTTAAACTTAGACACTTAATTTGCGATATATCAATAATAAATAAGTAACTTTTTTTAAAAGGCAAATAAATAACTAATTACGTCAAATCATAATTCTATAAACCCAAGATTTTTTTATCGTTAATTTCTTTTCATTACTAAGTAATTAATATTTCTTTACTAACTATTTAATATTTACTTTTTTAATTTTTAAATCTTCATTACTATTTAGTATTTACTTTATAATTCATAAATCTTCATTACTAACTATTTAATATTTACTTTATTCAACTCGCGTTAAACATGGCTTTCTAACCTAGTTAAGTAATAAATAAACGTACAAATTTAGGCAATCAATGATTTACACACTTTTACAATCAAAATAAAACAAGAGAAAAATGATAAATGTGGGAGAAATCGTTAATGCTGAGATCAAAGCTCCAAATGATGGAATTTATATAGCCTGCTATCGGATTGCTTAGTAAAGGAATTATTAAAACACGTGTCGGATTTGAGGATTCCTATAGTGCACAAGAAATATATGCGGGTTATTTAACTTTAATATATTAATCCATGTGGTCAAAATATATGGGTCTTTTATGTAAATATTTAAAGTTTATGTTTGAATCATTTATGTACATATTTAGAAGTCAAGGGGTTGTATGTGTCAAACCAAAATCAAGAAATTGAATAATATCAAAGGGACACAACGTTTCATCAATACGTACGCCGTTCCTATTATAGGGTTACAAATACACAAAATCGGGGCATATAATTAGGGTATGATTGTTGTGAATCAAACTGAAATTATTAAATGTGTTCATTGTGTTCATAAGGATCTTTGGCAACAATGGTATTGGAGTTTGTTTTTCGTTTACATTATGAGGATACGAACCACAAATAGGTGGTGGATTGTTGCGGTAATCGATCACAGGGGTGATCAGTTGTTGGTTTTCGTTCAAGTTGGATTGGAGTTGGTGGACGAAGTCGAAGAGAAGAAGGTTTAGTGATTAATTGAAGTGGGTAATCACAAATAGTGATAGGCTGTTGGCGTTCGGATTCACACCGGAAGCAAGGGCAAATTCAAAAAGCAAATTGTTTCTTGTGTACGTTGAGCAGAAGCGGAAAAGGGTAAGAACGTTTTTCAAGCACTGTCGGAGGAGATACCTAAAGCTAATACGCAACCGGGTGAAAAGAAGGATATGGCTACGACTGCGTATTTATTTCCAATACTTTCGGACGAGATGATATTACAAGTGCAAGCTGTAAGAGTGCAAAGGAGATTTGGGAAGCACTCAAGACAAGGCACGTTGGTGTAGATAGAGTACAGAAGGCACGTCTTCAAACACTAAAGACGGAGTTTGAAATGTTGAGAATGAAGGTGGAAAACTGATGCGTGTAAATTATATATATATATTTATAAAGATTAAATTACACAAATTGAGTTTTTAAAAGGGTTTTCACCTAAGACTTAACTACACACACAACAGAGAAGTGTACCAATCTGATGGGTAATATAACTAAAGGTAAGAATCGGATAGCAATCCATAGACACGGTGGGATGCGATAATAGACTGAAATCACTTTCTAGCCAACTAAAGGGTAAAAGATTTGTGAGTTGATTTTAACTAAACTATCATGCTAAATATGTAAACTAAGCTAAAGAACACAAGAGAAACATTAGTGTTAAATCATTTACAAGAAAAAAGGGCCTTAACATTCATCATTCAATTATCGTCGAAACATAGTTTAAACGAAACATTCATTTATCATTTAACATTCATTCAAGTCATACACTTATTATCTAAATCTGCGTTACCGTTTATTCCATCATTTTATATTATATTGCCCCTAAGGCTTAACTGCATGAAGACCGACAATACAATACATTCTGTCAATTCATTTCACATTGTCCCTAAGGCTTAACTGCACGAAGACCGACAATATCATTCTTATCATTTAATTGCCCTTATGGCTCATACGTCCATAGACTGACCATATACATCGACGGTTATGGCTCTCCCATCCATAACACCGTCAAATCATAATTTAACCTTCACGGGTCACGTAAACCCTAAGTAACCATCGTTACCCTAGTCCCAGTTGTACAACATCAAAACCATTGACAGACCACTAAGGCACTGCCGTTGTTGTGCTTATGGCTCTATGTCTCTCACGTCCATAAACCGCCATAAGGCTGGCAATAGGATCAGTCGCATGGAATAGACCGCTACCTCCTAGACTTCTTATCCACCGGTTCTTTTCTTTTAGCAGATTAGATATATAATGACTTCTTTTAAAACATTTTTCCTTTTCTTTTCATAAAAGGTTCCATTCATTTATAAAACCCTTTCTTTCGCTTTATAAACCATTCCTTTCGTAAACATTTTATTTCATAAACATTCTTGTTTCATAAATCATTTCTTTCGTAAATTGTTCATTCATAACCGTTTAATTTCATAAAGTCATCGTTTCGTAACCATTTTGTGTAAATACGCATATCACCCTATAATCAAGTAAATAGTGATTCTTGACTTACTTGATTGACTGTACGTAAGCCTGAACTGTACGTATTTTAACGGTGGCGCGCTAAATGATCTGCATATAAGTCAACATACGAAATCTATCATTTTAGGCTAGTGTCGCCATTAGTGTCGGCGACACTAATGCTGTGACAGTGTCGTTGGACAATGTCGCCACAATCAGTGTCGCCTTAACTTTCGGTAAGGGTTTAGTGTCGCCATGTACTAGTGTTGCCACGTACTAGTGTCGCCACATAGTGTCGTCACCGAGTGTCGTCCTTTTTTGGGCACATCTTCTTCAAGTAGTCGCGACTAGTGCCGCCACATGAACTAGTGTCGCCACTTGAAGATCTTCTCATACAGGCTCGTTTTCGATCCAAGTTCACAACTTTTTATGTCCAAAACATTTATCTAACTTCCATGAAGCGAGATCCATACTTTATAGGCCATATTACATGTAAAACCCCAATATTTGAGATGAAAACCCTAGTTTTACCCCAAAATCCATTTAAACTGAAAATCAGAGGTTTTAGGTTGGATCTATACCTCAAAAACTACAGTTCTTCTTGGATTCTTCTTCTAGATCAATGGAGAAACAAGTTGGAAGAAATCTTGGGGCAAATGGTGATGATTCTTGACTTTCTCTCTCTAAATGATTTTGGTGTATGAAACTGATAATGGAGGCTGGAATGAGGCGTTCTTAGGGTTTATCCCCCTCCCCCTTGCAAAATTTCGGCCCAAGCCCGTTCCCCAAGACCACCATCTTTCTAAACGTTTTTGGTGTATGAAACTGATAATGGGGGATGGAATGAGGGGGTTCTTAGGGTTTATCTCCCTTCCCCCTTGCAAAATTTTGGCCCAAGACCACCATCTTTCCTTATTCTTATTTTCGTCGGCCCATTAAAAGTGTCGGGTTTTACTGCATTTACAGGATTTGAACCAACACCACCACTTTTGACAATTTTGTTGTTCATTAGAGTTATGATTTTTATTTAAATCATGTTCTCGTGTAGTAGTTTAATTTGAAGATTTAACAAAATTAACAAGGAGCTAATAAACTACTAAAGATAGTTGCATAATTTTAAAGATAATGAGGGCGTACACCCATAAAACCAATACATAAGATTCTTTCTTATACTAATAAATTTACAATTGATTGCAAAAACGTCAATCAAGTCAAAAGAGAAACCAAGCCAAAAAACGAAAATAAAAAACAAGCGGCATCACATGCAAAAGATTTATGAAACCACATATATACAACTCGTTTGGCTTCACTCTCCGAAACAAGAACCTCTCTTCTCGTGCTTCTCGTGCACATTATGAACAGTAGCATGACAACAAATGAAAATTACAAGTATTCACCTTCACTGAATTTGTAAAGAACCCTGCTTAAGTAGTTGGTTTTTAAGTAAGTACGTAACTCAACCAGAAATTTCCTTACCTGTCCAATTTCTAATGAATCGAGATAACCGTTTGTTCCGGTATAAATAGTAAGTATCTGTTCTTCTACCGCGAGAGGGGCGTGGAGCTAATCACAAGCATAGATAAGAACAAAAGAAGTAGATTGGTTTTCCATATGACCTACCATGATCACAACCAAGAACCCTGAAGTTAGTGTCTCGACAATATCACCATAATACCTTTAAGGATTAAGTCATAAAACCATACGATCGATCATAAGTCTACTAGACTATATAAATTGAAAAAAATAAATAAACTTAAGCAATATTTACCATAAGCATGGCCGATGTTTTAGGTAGTTCTGAATGAAATAATAACAAGAACACAAGCGGTCATAAGAAGATAATTCATTTCCGGTATGTAAACATGTCCTTCATACTTAGCCGATGTCCTTCATCATTTCCGTTTGGTCTAAAATAATTGATGATGTATTTAGGGTTTATGGCTTTGGAAGGGTCAAACTTGATGAAATTGTACACACTGATTCCATCAATGGGCGCGAACCAGACTCAAATGATGGGAACAAAACTATAGCCAACTTTATCAGTTCGAAATCTTTGAACCATGAATAGAATTATCAAGAATATTACTCATATAACGACAATCCTCGATACCTGTATCAATCCCTACAAATGATGTAAGGATCGAGGATCGTCATTATATCAGTAATAATCCTCATATCTTTATTCATGGTTCTAAGATTTGGAACTGATAAAGTTGGCTACAGTTTTGCTCCCATCATTTGCGTTTGGTTCGCACTCATTGCTTGAATCGGCATGTACAATTTTATCAAGTTTGACCCTTCAGTCCAAAGCCATAAACCCTAGATACATCAACAATTATTTCAAACTAAACACAGAAGATGAATTACACCAGCTAAGTATGAAGGACAAGTTTATGTACCGGAAATGAATTATCTTCTTATGATCGCTTGTGTTCTTGTTACTATTTCGTTTAGAAGTACCTAAAACATCGGCCATGCTTATGGTAAAAATTGCTTAAGTTAATTAATTTTTTCAATTTATATATAGTCTAGTAGAGATATGATCGATCAGGAGTTTTATGACTTAATCTGTGAAGGTATTGTGGTGATATTTGTCGAGACGCTAAATCGGGGTTCATGTTGGTGATCATGCTTGTCATATGGAAAACCAATATACTTCTCTTGATCTTATTTGTGCTTTTGATTAGCTCCACATGATACATCTACTTAAGCGAGGTTCTTTACAAATTCATTGAAGGTGAATACTTGCCATTTTCATTTGTTGTGGTGCTAATGTTCATAATGTGCACATGGAACTTTGTTTACCGAGCAAGCAGGGTGGCATCAGAAGAGAGGTTCTTGTTCCGGAGAGTGAAGCCAGACGATTGGTAAGTTTTTAGGCGCGTAGTGAGGTATGGGAACACGAATGTGAGCAATGAAAATAGTCGTTTGAGAAGACTCTAACGAAAGATTGATAGACTTTAATGAATATGACTATGGAACAGAACCGCAACAATGGCCATATAGACCAAGCTTAGCGAATTAGAGTCGTGCATTTGATGAGTTAGCACGAGATGGACCGAGAGGCCCGGTGTTCAATTGTGAATATGACTATGGAACTGAATCGCAACAAGGTCGTATAACGAATAAGGATATGGTAGAACTAACGGGACTCTTACATTTTGTGCCGAGTCTTCAATTGGGAATTCATGAAGATATATATAAGGGCGTAGTTATCTCAAAGGACTCATTCCGAACTTCCGTACGATAAATCATGAAGTTGCTTAGGTTTACCAAACAAATTACGTTAGGTATAACACACATTGTACGTTTTGTCCATGGATAGTGACGTTTAACAAATCAAGTGAAATTTTCTATATTAATCTTTTAAATTTCGTAGAATCTAATATATTAAATTTGTACAAGACGCCCTTTATCAAAGTAAGGGAAAATAGAATATAATTTTAGTAATTAAAATTTTGGAGCAATTAACATTGATATTTAAAAACTAAAAAATAATAAGAAGGGGGTAGGGATGGCATACAAACTCGAAATCCGAGATGTTATTCGATCCTTTTTAAGTTTTTTTTTTTATTTCGTGGTTAGAAGTGGATGGGTTTAATCAAATTGTTTGGATGCTTTGGAATGGGAATGGAAATCTAGGTCGACAAATGCTTTTAAAAGATTTACAGATAAACTAATTTTTTTGAAATGGGAGATCATAAATTGGAACAAAGAGACTAATTTTTTTTAAATGGGAGATCATAAATTGGAACAAAGAGACCGTTTGTTGGTTTAAAAGAGCAAAAGGAATTGAAAGTTCAAGTTCAAACATTGGACAGAAGGATAGAAGATGGTACCGCTTCTCAGGCCATTTTAGAAGAGCGTCGATCAGTGGAAAAACAAATTTTCAGATTTTAACATTATGCAATCTAAAGATTTGGCTTAGAAGTCGAAAACTAAATAGTGTATTGAAGTTGACAAGAACTCAAAGTTTTACCATGGTATTCTTAAGAGTAAAAGACGCCAACTCGCGATTAGGGGGTAAAAGTTGAAGGGGTTTGGTTTCATAACCTAGGTAAAAGGGGTTTTCTTTGATTTTTACCACGACAAGTTCAGGAAATTCAATGGTGTTAATGTTAATTCTCGGAGTGATAGGTTTAAGAAAATATCATCGGATCATGTTAAGTTGTTGGAAGTTGAGCCTTCTATCCTAGAAGTTAAGAATGTCGTTTGGTCATGCAGGAGCGTTAAGCATCCAGGTCCAGATGGGTTTTCTTTTGCGTTTGGGAAGAACTTTTGGGATTTGATGAAGGATGACATAATGGCCTTTGTTAGGCAGTTTTTCCACGAGTTTAATATTCCAAAAGGATGCAACTCATCTTTTATTTACAGCAAATTTTGGATAAGAAGATTGATTGGTACAAAAAGAAGAAAAAAGAACTTTTACTGCTTAAAATCAACTTTGAGAAGGCATATGATTCTCTTAATTGGGATTATTTGGAGACGATTATGGGAGTTTATGGGAGGGATTAATAGGAGGCGTAAGATCAAGGCGCATTTGGAATCTGCCAGGTCGTCGGTTCTTATAAATAGTAGTCCTTCGTGAGAATTTCAGTTGGAGATCGAGGGACATTAGATAAGGTGAGATGTTGTCTCCTTTTTTATCATTGCTATGGAGGGGTTACGCGTTGCTTTCCAAGACGTCGAAGCATCGGGTTTATTTGTGGGAGCTAAAGTTGGTAGGGAAATGGAGTCTTAACAATATTTCTAATATTGTGAGTGCTCTTAAATGTTTCTTCCTGGCGTCTAGTCTTAAGTTAAATATGCAAAAGTCCAACACTCAGTTGAGTTTTATGTACCCCCTATATGTTATGTGCAAATGTTTTCAAATGTTTTGAGGCTGAAGTGTATACGTGTAAGGTGAATGACTGTTATGAATGATAATATGAACGCATGTGTTATATGAAAGTAAACAATGAACTATGATTCAACAAATGAATGTTATCAAGAATGTTTACAAAGAATGTTCATAATGAATGTTTACAATAAATATAGACAAAGATCGAAACCAATGTATGACTTAACGTTAAACGAATAAAATCTTGCTTCATATAATATATATATATATATATTACATATTATGAATGTACTAAACGTTAAGGACGAAAATACGGAGTACATCGGTAGGACAATACAATGATGACGACTACTACGGTTGACGGACAACCATACGACTATTATGCAGACGGCATGTTAAAGTCAAAAATGGTAGACTAAATACGGACTACTACGGTAGACGGAGGCCTTTAATCGAAGCACGGCTGTATATATAGTTTGTATGGGAAACGGATGCCTTAGGGCAGACGGGCAAAAGGACGGACTACGACGGTAGGACGGACGGCCAAAGGTTTGTCGGACAGTAATGAAGGACAGACTACTTCGGTAGACACAGTATGAATGATGGCCTACGGCGGTAGGACGGAGCGTCTGTCTTTGTGACTTACGCAATCAATCGTGCTGATCACCCTTGTGTGTATAACCAATGAATGCTCAATGAAGGCAATGATTTATATATATATATATATATATATATATATATATATATATATATATGTGTGTGTGTATATATATATAAATGTGTACATACAAATGAATGATGTTATACCTAATTGTTTTAAACTAGAACTCACTAACGTTAGCTGACTTTTAGTATACACTTTAGGTAGCAAAAGGAAAGGACGGGCAAAGGCATGAAGGCTACCTGGTTCAAGACTGATATCCTGTTTATTTGATTATGTGTTAAGATAATGTTTCAAATTGTTAAGACTTCCGATGTTTATGTAACTGAATGATGTATGCTTCCGCTACGTTTGCATGTTTAATTTAAGTTCATTACTTTAATGACTATGTTTATGAGTAAATCCAACAAGTGAGGTCTCTTGGGTTTGAGGCCTTACAGAACAAGGTAGTATTATCAGAAATCGAAAGGAACAATCGCATAAATCAAGAGATTACGGGTTGTTGATTACGAATCAGAAAGTTTTTTTTGGGGGGTTGTTCACATTTCAATCAGAAACAAACATAGTGTTATGAAGATCAGTCATAGATCAAAGATGTTGATGTGGGACGTGTTAAACAAAGAAGGAAGAAACAAAGGGGGTGTTATTGTTTGTTCATCACAAAACCAGAAAAGAAAGGAGTTGAATTGTGATGTTTATTTGTTGTTTTTGTTTCACGATTACAGACAGACCCGAAGGGGTGTTTACTGTTATTTATTTCCGCCACAAGAAATAAAAGGCTAAGAAAGAATGTTTTGATGTTGAATCAAGAAAGGATTGTGAGTTTGGTTGTAGCCAATCACGAATGGAAGAAGGAAGGTCGAAAGAAAGAAAGAAATATTAAAAAGAGAAGATACGAAAGGAATATGATAGAGCGCAAAAGAAAAGAAGAAAGAAATTAAGATCGAAGATGATAAAACTTGAAACAAAGAAAGCAAGAACGTAGCAAGATCGAATCATAGGGGTTCAAATCGCAAGCAAGAAAGACTTGTGTGACAAACAAGACATGTGTGGCAAACAAGAAAAAATCAAAACTTGTGTGATTCGATCAAGCAAGTAAGAAGCAAGTATGAAAACATTTCAAGTCTTGTTGTATTTTTTCGTTTAGAAAGGAGGAAGCAATCAAAGTTGAAGAATCAAACTTGGATCAATAATTAGGAGGTGATTGTTGGCCTTAATTGTATGATCAACTTTGGATACAAAGTTACGGTTCGGATCTGTAATTATCCATAAGTTAAGTTTTAGTGTCAAGAATGTATGTGTAATTAATCAGGGGGGTGGGGGGGGCTAGTAGTGTACATATTATAAGATAGAAGTTGTACGTAATTTAGAATTAGGGTAATGATGTGATGCTTCACAAATGGTTGTGTTCCCTGTGGAATGTATGAGTATCGAGTCATGTAAACAAGCAGGGAAGTATAAATATCGAGTTATGTAAATAGATTGCACTAGTTCGATCAATACAAATTCGTGTTTAGGGTTTCTCATCTTCATCTTGTTCTTGATTCTATTTCTTGATTGAATGATTACCTGGGATCCTATAAAGAAACTTCCTTCAGTATAAAAGAGATCGTAATTCTCTTTCCTTCATTCACTCCAAATATTTTTTAGGGTTTCTCTCGGTAGATCTCTCTGAGTTTGATTTTTTTAAAGGCTGCAAAAAAATAAATAAATAAATAATAATAAAAATAAAAACATCAAAGTGCTTGTTTAGAGAGAGCTAAATATTTCTGGATTTAGTCTGTGTCTTGGGTTTTTCCTAGTAGTTTTTCCCAAACGAAGATTTTATAGTTTTGATAAAATGTTTTCTGAGCGGAACCGTTTTAATTCCTAAATCCCACCTAAACTGTAAGGCCCCGATCCCAGGAGGCCTCACTTGTTGCAGTTACTCAATCACAAATAGTTTCTTAAACTTTAAATTACCATTAACGCATTGGAATAAAAGTCATTACCTTGTATCCAAAATACCAACCATTTGAAACATTGTCTAACAACATTCAAACATTCATAACAAACATAATGGATGCCAGAACTCGGGTGCCGGGTAAGTCTTCATGGAATAGCCAAGTATACATCCACACCTTGTTCTTCTATAAATTAACCTAATATGCATACTAAAAATCAGCTAATGGTGGTAAGTTCAAGTCTTACATTCGTTTTAAGAAATGGTTTTATAGTTCATTCAATCATTCGGGTTAAATCATTTATAAGAAAGCAGGGCCTTAACATTCATCATTCAATTATCATTGAAACATAGTTTAAACATAACATTCATTTATCATTTAACATTCATTCAAGTCATACATTTATTATCTAAATTTGCGTTATCATTCATTCCGTCATTTTGTATTATATTGCCCCTAAGGCTTAACTGCATGAAGACCGACAATACAATACATTCCATCAATTCCTTTCATATTGTCCCTAAGGCTTAACTGCAAGAAGACCGATAATATCATTCATGTCCTTTAATTGCCCTTATGGCTCATACGCCTATACACTGACAATGTACATCGACGGTTATGGCTCTCCCGTCCAAAACAACGTCAGATCATAATTTAACCTTCACATGTCACGTTAACCCTGAGTAACCGTCATTACCCAGTCCCAGTTGTATAACATCGAAACCATTGACATGCCACTAAGACACTGCCTTGTTGTGCTTATGGCTATCACGTCCATAAACCGTCATAAGGGTGGTAATAGGATTAGTCGCGTGGACTAGACCTCTACCTCCTAGACTTCTTATCCGTCAATTATTTTCTTTTAGCAGATTAGATATGTAATGACTTCTTTTAAAACATTTGCCTATTTCTTTTCATAAAAGGTTTCATTCATTTTTAAAACCCTTTCTCTCGCTTTATAAACCATTCCTTTCGTAAACCTTTTATTTCATAAACATTCTTGTTCATAAATCATTTCTTTCGTAAACTGTTCATTCATAATCGTTTCATTTCATACACATTCATCGTTTCGTAAACATTTTGTGTAAGTATGCATATCACCCTAGAATCGATAAATAGGGATTCTTGACTTACCTGATTGACTGTACGTAAGCCTGAACTGGACGTCTATTAACGGTAGCGTGCTAAATGATCTGCATATAAGTCAACATGCGTCTATCATTTTAGGCTAGTGTCCCCTACCTTAGTGTCGCAATTAGTGTCGCCGACACTAATGCAATTACAGTGTCGCCATAATTAGTGTCGCCATAACTTTCGCTAAGGGTTTAGTGTCACCACGTACTAGTGTCTCCACATAGTGTCGTCACCTTCAGTGTCGTCCCTTTTTGGGCTCATCTTCTTCAAGTGGTCGAGACTAGTGTCGCCACATAAAGTAGTGTCGCCACTTGAAGATCTTTTCATACAGGCTCGTTTCCGATCCAAGTTCACAACTTTTTAATTCCAAAACGTTTATCTAGCTTCCATGAAGCAAGATCCATACTTTATAGGCCATATTATACGTAAAAACCCAATATTTGAGATGAAAACCCTAATTTTACCCCAAAACCCTAATTTTAGCCCAAAACTCATTTAAACTGAAAATCTGAGGTTTTAGGTTCGATCTATACCTTAAAATCTCGAGTTCTTCTTGGATTCTTCTTCTAGATCAATGGAGAAACAAGTTGGAAGAAATCTTCGATCAAATTGGGATGACTCTTGAGTTTCTCTCTCAAGAGTCCTCTCTTTCTAAACGTTTTTGGTGTATGAAACTGATAATGGGGGCTGGAATGAGGGGGTTCTTTGGGTTTATCTCCCTTCCCCCTTGCAAAATTTCGGCCCAAGACCACCATATTTCCTTATTCTTATTTTCGTCGGCCCATTAAAAGTGTCGGGTTTTACGGATTTTACATAAACCTGCATTTACAGGATTTGAATCAACACCACCACTTTTGACAATTTTGTTGTTCATTAGAGTTATGATTTTTATTTAAATCATGTTCTCCTTTAGTAGTTTAATTTGAAGATTTAACAAAATTAACAAGGTGCTAATAAACTACTAAAGATAGTCGTATAATTTTAATGATAATGAGGGCATACACCCAAAAACCAATATATAAGATTCTTTCTTATAATGATAAATTTACAATTGATTGTGATAACGTCATTCAAGTAAAAAGAGAAACCAAAAGCCAAAAAAACGAAAATAAAAAACAAGCGGCATCACATGCAAAAGAATTATGAAACCACATATACAACTCGTTTGGCTTCACTCTCCAAAACAAGAACCTCTCTTCTCGTGCTTCTCGTGCACATTGTGAACAGTAGCACAACAACAAATGAAAATTGCAAGTATTAACCTTCACTGAATTTGTAAAGAACCCTGCTTAAGTAGATGTATTCTGTGAAGCTAATCACAAGCACAGATAAGAACAAAAGAAGTATATTGGTTTGCCATGAGACCATCACGATCACAACCATGAACCCAGAAGTTAGCGTCTCGACAAAATCACCATAATACCTTTAACGTTTAAGTCATAAAACCATACGATCGATCATAAGTCTACTAGACTATATAAATTGAAAAAAATAAATAAACTTAAGCAATTTTTACGATAAGCATGGCCGATGTTTTAGGTAGTTCTGAATGAAATAATAACAAGAACACAAGCGATCATAAGAAGATAATTCATTTCCGGTATGTAAACATGTCCTTCTTACTTGGTCGTTGTCCTTCATCTTTTCTGTTTGATCTAAAATAATTTATGATGTATTTAGGGCTTATGGCTTTGGAAGGGTCAAACTTGATGAAATTGTACACACTGATTCCATCAATGGGCGCGAACCAGACTCAAATGATGGGAGCAAAACTATAGCCAACTTTATCAGGTCAAACTCTTTGAACCATGAATAGAATTATCAAGATTATTACTCATATAACGACAATCCTCGATCCTTGTATCAATCCCTGCAAATGATGCAGGGATTGAGGATCGTCATTATATTAGTAATAATCATCATATCTTTATTCATGGTTCTAAGATTTGGAACTGATAAAGTTGGCTATAGTTTTGCTCCCATTATTTTTGTTTGGTTCGCACTCATTGTTGGAATCAGCGTGTACACTTTTATTAAGTTTGACCCTTCAGTCGTCAAAGCCATAAACCCTAGATACATCAACAATTATTTCAAACTAAACACAAAAGATGAATGACATCAGCTAAGTATGAAGGACAAGTTTACATACCGGAAATGAATATCTTTTTATGATCGCTTGTGTTCTTGTTATTATTTCGTTCAGAAGTACATAAAACATCGGCCATGCTTATGGTAAAAATTGCTTAAGTTAATTAACTTTTTCAATTTATATATAGTCTAGTAGAGATATGATCGATCATGTGGTTTTATGACTTAATCTGTGAAGGTATTGTGGTGATATTTGTCGAGACGCTAACTCAGGGTTCATGTTGGTGATCATGCTTGTCATATGGAAAACCAATATACTTCTCTTGATCTTATTTGTGCTTGTGATTAGCCCCACAAAATACATCTACTTAAGCGAGGTTCTTTACAAATTCATTGAAGGTGAATAATTGCCATTTTCATTTGTTGTGGTGCTAATGTTCATAATGTGCACATGGAACTATGTTTACCGAGCAAGCAGGGTGGGACCAGAAGAGAGGTTCTTGTTCCGGAGGGTGAAGCTAAACGCATGGTATGTTTTTAGGCGCGTAGTGACGTATGGGCACACGAATGTGCAGAGTGAAAATAGTCGTTTGATAAGACTCTAAATAAAGATTGAAAGACTTCAACGAATATGACTATGGAAAGGAACCGCAACAATGGTTATATAGACAAAGCTTGGCGAAGAAGAGTCATGCATTTGATGGGTGAGCACGAGATGGTCTGAGAGGCTGGGTGTTTAATTGTGAAAAAGTTTTTCATCGACAGTTTCATAAAAAAGAACTCAAGGCAAGTTATGACTTGTTTTAGGAATTCCTCATATAAGGAAGCAAGAAAGACCTGTGTGACAAACAAGACATGTGTGGCAAACAATCAAAAATCAAAACCTGTGTGATTTGATCAAGCTAGTAAGAAGCAAGTATGAAAACATTTAGAGTCTTGTTGTATTTTTTAGTTTAGAAAGGAGGAAGTAATCAAAGTTGAAGAATCAAACTTGGATCAATAATTAGAAGGTGATTGTTGGCCTTAATTATATGATCAACTTTGGATACAAAGTTACAGTTCGGATCTGTAATTATCCATAAGTTAAGTTTTAGTGTCAAGAATATATGTGTAATTAATCGGGGGGCTAGTAGTGTACATATTATAAGATAGAAGTTGTACGTAATTTAGAATTAGGGTAATGATGTGATGCTTCACAAATGGTTGTGTTCCCTGTGGAATGTATGAGTATCGAGTCATGTAAACAAGCAGGGAAGTATAAATATCGAGTTATGTAAATAGATTGCACTAGTTCGATCAATACAAATTCGTGTTTAGGGTTTCTCATCTTCATCTTGTTCTTGATTCTATTTCTTGATTGAATGATTACCTGGGATCCTATAAAGAAACTTCCTTCAGTATAAAAGAGATCGTAATTCTCTTTCCTTCATTCATTTCAAATATTTTTTAGGGTTTCTCTCGGTAGATCTCTCTGAGTTTGATTTTTTTAAAGGGTGCAAAAAAATTAATAAATAAATAATAATAAAAATAAAAACATCAAAGTGCTTGTTTAGAGAGAGCTAAATATTTATGGATTTAGTCTGTGTCTTGGGTTTTTCCTAGTATTTTTTCCCAAACGAAGATTTTATAGTTTTGATAAAATGGTTTTTGAGCGGAACCGTTTTAATTCCTAAATACCACCTAAACTGTAAGGCCCCGATCCCGAAAGGCCTCACTTGTTGGAGTTACTCAATCACAAGAAGTTTCTTAAACTTTAAATTACCATTAACGCATTGGAATAAAAGTCATTACCTTGTATCCAAAATACCAACCATTTGAAACATTGTCTAAGAACATTCAAACATTCATAACAAACATAATGGATGCCAGAACTCGGGTGCCGGGTAAGTCTTCATGGAATAGCCAAGTACACATCCACGCCTTGTCCTTCTATAAATTAACCAGATATGCATACTAAAGGTCAGCTAACGGTGGTAAGTTCAAGTCTTACATTCGTTTTAAGAAATGGTTTTATAGTTCATTCAATCATTAGGGTTAAATCATTTATAAGAAAGCAAGGACTTAACATTCAACATTCAATTATCATCGAAACATAGTTTAAACATAACATTCATTTATCATTTAACATTCATTCAAGTCATACATTTATTATCTAAATTTGCGTTATCGTTCATTCCGTCATTTTGTATTATATTGCCCCTAAGGCTTAACTGCATAAAGACCGACAATACAATACATTCCATCAATTCCTTTCACATTGTCCCTAAGGCTTAACTGCACGAAGACCGATAATATCATTCATGTCCTTTAATTGCCCTTATGGCTCATACGTCTATACACTGACAATATACATCGACGTTTATGGCTCTCCCGTCCAAAACACCGTCAGATCATAATTTAACCTTCACATGTCACGTTAAACCTGAGTAACCATCATTACCCCAGTCCCAGTTGTATAACATCGAAACCATTGACATGCCACTAAGACACTACCCTTGTTGTGCTTATGGCTATCACGTCCATAAACCGTCATAAGGGTGGTAATAGGATTAGTCGCGTGGACTAGACCGCTACCTCCTAGACTTCTTATCCGTCAATTCTTTTCTTTTAGCAGATTAAATATGTAATGACTTCTTTTAAAACATTTCCACATTTCTTTTCATAAAAGGTTCCATTCATTTTTAAAACCCTTTCTTTCGCTTTATAAACCATTCCTTTCGTAAACCTTTTATTTCATAAACATTCTTGTTCATAAATCATTTCTTTCGTAAACTGTTCATTCATAACCGTTTCATTTCATACACTTTCATCGTTTCGTAAACATTTTGTGTAAGTATGCATATCACCCAAGAATCGATAAATAGGGATTCTTGACTTACCTGATTGACTGTACGTAAGCCTAAACCGGACGTCTATTAACGGTAGCGTGCTAAATGATCTGCATATAAGTCAACATGCGTCTATCATTTTAGGCTAGTGTCGCCTACTCTAGTGTCGCAATTAGTGTCGCCGACACTAATGCAATTAAAGTGTCGCCATAACTTTCGCTAAGGGTTTAGTGTCTCCACATAGTGTCATCACCTTCAGTGTCGTCCCTTTTTGGGCTCATCTTCTTCAAGTGGTCGCGGCTAGTGTCGCCACATGAACTAGTGTCGCCACTTGAAGATCTTTTCATACAGGCTCGTTTCCGATCCAAGTTCACAACTTTTTAATTCCAAAACGTTTATTTAGCTTCCATGAAGCTAGATCCATACTTTATAGGCCATATTATACGTAAAAACCCAATATTTGAGATGAAAGCCCTAATTTTACCCCAAAACCCTAATTTTAGCCCAAAACCCATTTAAACTGAAAATCTGAGTTTTTAGGTTCAATCTATACCTCAAAATCTCGAGTTCTTCTTGGATTCTTTTTCTAGATCAATGGAGAAACAAGTTGGAAGAAATCTTTGATCAAATGGGGATGATTCTTGAGTTTCTCTCTCAAGAATCCTCTCTTTCTAAACATTTTTGGTGTATGAAACTGATAATGGGGGTTGGAATGAGGGGGTTCTTAGGGTTTATCTCCCTTCCCGCTTGCAAAATTTCGGCCCAAGCCCGTCGCCCAAGACCACCATCTTTCCTTATTCTTATTTTCGTCGGCCCATCAAAAGTGTCGGGTTTTACGGATTTTACATAAACCTGCATTTACAGGATTGGAACCAACACCACCACTTTTGACAATTTTGTTGTTCATTAGAGTTATGATTTTTATTTAAATCATGTTCTCCTTTAGTAGTTTAATTTGAAGATTTAACAAAATTAACAAGAAGCTAATAAACTACTAAAGATAGTCGTATAATTTTAATGATAATGAGGGCATATGTATAAGATTCTTTCTTATAATGATAAATTTACAATTGATTGCGATAACGTCATTCAAGTAAAAAGAGAAACCAAAAGCCAAAAAAACAAAAATAAAAAACAAGCGGCATAACATGCAAAAGATTTATGAAACCACATATACAACTCGTTTGGCTTCACTCTCCGAAACAAGAACCTCTCTTCTCGTGCTTCCCGTGCACATTGTGAACAGTAGCACAACAACAAATGAAAATTGCAAGTATTCACCTTCACTGAATTTGTAAAGAACCCTGCTTATGTAGATGTATTATGTGAAGCTAATCATAAGCACAGATAAGAACAAAAGAAGTATATTGGTTTGCCATATGACCATCATGATCACAACGATGAACCCAGAAGTTAGCGTCTCGACAATATCACCATAATACCTTTAAGGTTTAAGTCATAAAACCATACGATCGATCATAAGTCTACTAGACTATATAAATTGAAAAAAATAAATAAACTTAAGCAATTTTTACGAAATGCATGGCCGATGTTTTAGGTAGTTCTGAATAAAATAATAACAAGAACACAAGCGATCATAAGAAGATAATTCATTTCCGGTATGTAAACATGTCCTTCATACTTGGTCGATGTCATTCATCTTTTCTGTTTGGTCTAAAATAATTTACGATGTATTTAGGGCTTATGGCTTTGGAAGGGTCAAACTTGATGAAATTGTACACACTGATTCCATCAATGGGCGCGAACCAGACTCAAATGATGGGAGCAAAACTATAGCCAACTTTATCAGGTCAAACTCTTTGAACCATTAATAGAATTATCATGATTATTACTCATATAACGACAATCCTCGATCCTTGTATCAATCCCTGCAAATGATGCAGGGATTGAGGATCGTCATTATATCAGTAATAATCCTCATATCTTTATTCATGGTTCAAAGATTTGGAACTGATAAAGTTGGCTATAGTTTTGCTCCCATTATTTTTTTTTTGGTTCGCACTCATTGTTGGAATCGGCGTGTACACTTTTATTAAGTTTAACCCTTCAGTCGCCAAAGCCATAAACCCTAGATACATCAACAATTATTCAAACTAAACACAAAAGATGAATGACATCAGCTAAGTATGAAGGACAAGTTTACATACCGGAAATGAATATCTTCTTATGATCGCTTGTGTTCTTGTTATTATTTCATTCAGAAGTACCTAAAACATTGGCCATGCTTATGGTAAAAATTGCTTAAGTTAATTAATTTTTTCAATTTATATATAGTCTAGTAGAGATATGATCGATCATGTGGTTTTATGACTTAATCTGTGAAGGTATTGTCGTGATATTTGTCGCGACGCTAACTCAGGGTTCATGTTGGTGATCATGCTTGTCATATGGAAAACCAATATACTTCTCTTGATCTTATTTGTCCTTGTGATTAGCTCCACATAATACATCTACTTAAGCGAGGTTCTTTACAAATTCATTGAAGGTGAATAATTTCCATTTTCATTTGTTGTGGTGCTAATGTTCATAATGTGCACATGGAACTATGTTTACCGAGCAAGCAGGGTGGCACCAGAAGAGAGGTTCTTGTTCCGGAGGGTTAACCCAAACGCTTGGTATGTTTTTAGGCACGTAGTGAGGTATGGGTACACGAATGTGCAGAGTGAAAATAGTCGTTTGATAAGACTCTAAATAAAGATTGAAAGACTTCAACGAATATGACTATGGAACGGAACCGCAACAATGGTCATATAGACAAAGCTTGGCGAACAAGAGTCGTGCATTTGAGGGTGAGCACGAGATGGTCTGAGAGGCTGGGTGTTTAATTGTGAAAAAGTTTTTCATCCACAGTTTCATAAAAAAGAACTCGAGGCAAGTTACGACAGTTTCATAAAAGGAAGTGGAGAAACTAGACAAAGCTTGGAACTTATCCTAGAACGACTGACTGCATAAAATGTCTGAATTGAAGGAGTTCGACCTTTATTTATAAGCCGGCATGGTGGATCTTGAAGAGAAAAGTGGTTTCGAGAGAGACAAAGTGTGACCGAGAGTAGGTAAGAAGTAAAAAGGGTGTGAGAAATTCTTTTATTGTGTTTACATTTCCTTTATTTAATTCCATTTAAACAATTAAATAATTTAACATTTGTATTATAAGTAGAAATATAAAAACTAGAAGTTAATTTAAAAATATACTCTAAAAAGATTACATAAACATGGACGAAAAACAATGAAATCAAATTAAATAAAAAATCTAAATATGCAAATAAAATATACAGAAATATATATCTATAAAAAGTTATGTTATATAATTAAACATAAAATAATAAAAACTAAAATTATGAAAGAAATACAAGTCTCAGTCTTAAGGACAGTATGTAACTTTAAAATTGTTAGACAAACTTGTAATTTCATATACGTATATGTATGTAATTTAGCTCTTTCCAATTGACTGGTATTAGAATAAAAAAATATGCATCTCTAACAAAAACTTGTAACGTAATTTAATGAAGATTTTAATTTGAAGTTGTATATGATAAACTTTATGTTACGTACTACGTTTTAGTTTCATGTAACAAAGATAAACACTCCTCATGGCCTTCTAGTTTAGCGACGTTGGTGATTACAAGTAATAGGTTTAGCTGGCATTTAGGAGTTTTAGGTGGTATTTAGGAGGAAGAAATTGTTGTTAAAAAAAACTAAGTTAAATACTTGAGTGAACACTTAATATTTTCTTTTTACACCTTTTTCCCTATAATCGATTTTCTTTAAATATTGGTTACATTTGTATTCATAGTTTTATATTTTCTTTTGAATCCAACTTAACTAAAACTAATTATACCGTTGGTCATTTGGTGCAATGATAGCCCCAATACTTCTCATAGTGGGGGTCTTAGGTTCGAATCCTGACAACAGCAAAAAAAGGGTATGTGACCAGTTCAGGAGGTTTACCCAGTTGAGGGGTTCCTCCTGTGATGGGCTGCCCTAGATGTTTTAGGTGTTGCACTCGGAAAAACCCAATTATCCTATAATATCTTGATACTGTCGTTAAAAAAAACAAACTAATTATATATTTTTTAATCATGACATTGGAAAGGGTTGAGAAGGTTGTTTACAGTGCCATCGACTATCGTGCTTCTTTCTTATATTTCTTAATTCTTTTAATATTTTAGAAAAACTTTATACTTTGGACATCGGGAGGGTAGATTGTAAGCATATGAATATTTACAAATAACATTCCCATTAAATGTTCTTATTGTTATCATTAAATCACTGTCAAAAAACTAAAAAAAATTGTGACAGTGGGAAAGTTGTCGGAATTGACAGATATCGACAAGTTTTCGACAAAAAAGTATTTGTTAGAAAAAACCTAGTAGGAAATGTGTTTTTCGACAAAATCTCGACTAATTTTCCGACGAATTAGCAACAAAATCTTTTTGTCGGTAATTTCCGACAATATTCTAACGATTATTTAAATAAATAAGTTAACTTATTTAACAAATTTGTCGGAAAATTGTAAGAAATAATATGGTTACTTTTTAGTTTTTTTTGTCGGAAAGTTGTCGCTAACTTGTAGGAAAATTTTTTTTGATAACTTGACTAAAACATTTGTAAAAAATATACATGTTTTCTAGTACTTAAGATATTTATAACAATGAATCAATTTTGCCCTACATATTATTAAAGTAGGATGAAACTTTCTTTTTTAAGTCAACCTATCATAATAATAACGAAAAGTATTTTATTAAACACCTGTATTTTATTAAACACCTATGTGTAAGTAATAGCTTCAAGATTATGGAAAGTTACCGAAAAATGGGTAGATTTGGATATGCCGAATTTGAAAACCCTTTCGGCCTTATGATCATGGATTGATTCGTTTGGGATTTAATTTCAAGAAGGGGGAATGGGGCTTTTTCTTTCAAAAATTTATAATTATCAAACATATGAGAAAGTTATAATTAAATTTATAAAATACTTTTCACTAAATACGAAGGACAAGTTCTCAATACAAGAATCTATACTATCTAATAAATAAATATTTTTTCATGTCACGTGTCATCTCCATATTCATTCTCATCATTTTTTCCCGCATCTCTCTCTTATTAAATACACCTCTATTTTTTAATAATAATATATTTTTAAAGAAAATACTAATCTATATTATATAATAAATAAAAGTTTTTTCATGCCACGTGTCGCCTCCCTATTCAATCTCATCATTTTTTTCTCGCTTCTCTATCTTATTAAATACATCTGTATCTTTTAATAATAATATATTTTTAAAGAAAATATTAATTATACTAATAAAACACATTTATTTTAAATTATCCCTTATTATAAGAAACTTTGAAATCTAATTATATAACTTTTATTTTCAATCAAATAGTAAATAAAAGTCAAATTATATTAAATAGTAATTAACGTATTTTCGAAACACAATTATATATTAATTTTTACATATTTTAAATTTTGTTTTCTATCCTTAGTATACGTAATACATTTTTGAACATGTAAAATATATACATAAATATTTAAGAATTTCATGTATTGATATTTTTCACTCCGTTTATATTATACGGGTTCTAAGCTAGTGAGCTATATATCTTCGTATATAATTGGTTGTGATCTTCTTTCGAACCACCGAGAAGATCAAATAATTAATGTACGTGGATATGATCGTTCTCTGTCACAATTGGTGCTTTTGGTATAAATCAAAACGAGCTCGTCAAGCTGGGTTGACTCCATCTGTTTTTTTATCCAAAAATGATTATAGGTTGTAGTCAGAGCCGGTCCAGAGGATTCGAATGTCCTAAACGAGCCGAAAAAAAGGCCCATTGGCCTAAACACATTTAACATTTTTTTTAAGAATATAATTTTTTTAAGCCTAATACAAAATTACAAAGTGTTGGGTTGGATTGGATGGCTACAAAATTCTCTAAGTACAAATGCTGCTGATCTCAAAGATTGCTGCGGATCGACAAAGTTGCAGCTGATAGGCTTTATCCGCTGCTGACCAAAACTTGCAGCTGATATGTCTTATCTGCTGCTGACCAAGTTGCAGCTGATAGGCCTTATCTGCTGCTGACCAAAGTTGCAGCTGATAGGCCTTATCCACTGAAGATCAAAGTTGCAGCTGATAGCCTTCTCACTGAAGATCAAACGTTGCAGCTGACTGTTCTTGATAAAGCAACCAATACCATTGACAACTTTCTGCTGTTACACTGACACACTCCACGCAGAAAGAATGTCATTGGCATAAGACAATAAAAGACAACGACGCTCTCCTTTTGAGTATTAAAGCAATGATGCAAAGAAGACGTTTGAATAAAGTTAACCTTTGTAGTTATTATTATTGTCTGTATATGTAGAATAGCTTCAATACAAGATCAACGGTCTGTGTTAGATCTGATCCTTAGAATCAAGGGTCTGTCTTGATTCTAAGTTATTATATAAGTAGTACTTAGATTCATTGTAAAAGTACTTTTGCTTAAGATTTTTCTCTATAATCTTGTAACACTTGAAGCTTAATACAAATTGCATTTATCAGTATTCTTCTTGTCTACTTGTTTACTTTGATTAAGTTGTGATTGTTTCCGCCAATCTCAACTGGAATAGAACCATCTTGTATTTACCGATCCTACAAGTGGTATCAGAGCTTTGGCTCACAGATTAAACAAACTCACATTTGTTTAATCATTCTCTGGTTCTATTCTTATCTATCTCTTTGCTAAAAGTCACCCATTGTCTAAAAGACAGAAATGGCTCAAAACAATGGATTTGAAGATATTGGAAGCATCAACAGACCACCAAGACTGGTGTCTGGTGAAGATTACGATATGTGGAAGAATAGAATGGAAAGCTTCTTCTGCTATCAGGAATATGGGATGTGGAAATCCATTAAAGATGGACCATACATACCCATGGTGTCCTCTGCTGATTCCGGAGGTGCACTAGTTCCCAAAGAACCCTCCAAGTACTCTGATGAAGATATCAAGAAAATGGAGGTAGACTTCAAAGCCTTGGGAGCCATTCAAATGTGCTTACCAAATAAATTTTTTCACAACTTCAGAGGTTACAAAACTGCTAAGGAGCTATGGGAGGCTCTTGAGAAGATGTTTACTGGCTCAGAGGAAGTCAAAGAAAACAGAAGGGACATCCTGAAGCAGCAGTACGAAAACTTCGTCTAGAAGGAAGGTGAGTCCCTAACTGTTTTATATAACAGATTTACTTATCTTGTAGGTGAGCTGCAGTGCTCAAAGGTGAAGCTGGAGAATGAAGATATTCTAAAAAAATTCATCAGGTCTTTACCTAGCTGCTGGACACTCTACACAGTGTCCATTAGAAGAACTGAAAATCTGAAGACTCTCCAAATGACTGAGCTCTTTGGTATGCTGAAAACCTATGAGCTAGAGATGATTCGGGCAAAAGAACTAGGCTCAATCTATCAAAATGCCTCAACATCCATCACTACCTCTGCCCTCCACTCTGACCACTCAGGTCCTAGTTACAGCAACTACTATCCTCCCATTGTCACCCATCCACAAACTCCAACCTCTCAAACAAACACCTCACCATTTATCCTAGAAGCTCCTCCTCAAACCTCAACTTCTGCTGCTTTTGTCTCTGAAAACTCAAGCAACATGTCCTTTATCAAGGAGGATCTGGAATGCTTCCATCCAGATGACTTAGAAGAAATGGACATACAACACTCGTATACCATGCTCTCTATAAGAGCAAAAAGGTTCTACTCTAGAACCGGAAGACCCATTCCAAGCAACAACTCCAACACCAGAGTTGGATTGGATAAAAGCAAACTAAGATGTTACAACTGTAACCAACTGGGTCACTTTGCTAGAGAATGCAAGGCACCAAGAGCCAATCCAGCTACTCCTCAATCAAGACAAGCTCACCAAGCCCAACCCAGACAACAAAAGCAACAAGCTACTCCTCCAGTTCAAACTGCAGCCTGTGCAACTGTTGGAACTTCTGACTTCGACTGGAGCTTCCAGTATGAACAGCTGCCTGCCAACAACCAAGCGCTTATGGCAGACACAACTGAGATACCGCCTCAGGTATATAAACATATCTGTTCCCAAGCTTGTATTGATAAGGTGTTAGGCTACAGAAAGCATAATCAAAACCTAATAGATCAAAATGAAGAGTTTCATCAAATGAAATCTAAATTCATAAAGGTAGAAAACAGTTATAAAGAAAAAATTAACTGCCTAAAGAAAGAGATTTCATTACTAAAACATGAACAAAGCAATCTTGAAACTCAGATTGATGATCTACTGGCTAGACTAAAAGCTACCAGAGCAGAATTGGCAGAACAAAAAGTTCATGTTGATAAATATGAATTTGCATCTAAAAATCTTCAAAGACTTTTAGATGCTCAAATTCATGAAAAGGTAAAAACTGGTCTGGGGTATCATGGTGAACAATACCAAGCCGTTGCACCTCCTACTGACTACGTTGCCATCCATGAACCAAGCTTCAATCTCTCAAATCTTGAAAAGGCCAACCGAGATCTTGATCCTTCAATCTATGAACCACTGGTGCAAGAATACACTACCTCATTAGAATCTGAGTCATCTTGCTCAGAGTCCACTAAAACTGAGGAGATCTCATCACCAGTACAAGTACCAAAGCATGTTCCTGAAGTTATTCAAACAAGTACTCCTGTTCCTTTACCAGCCGCTCCGGTTCCTATACCTTTCAACCAAATCAAAATTAGCTATCCTCCAGAAGGAAGAAAGCTAAATGTTGAAAATGGGCAGTGTTCAACCTCAAAGCCTAAAAGAAAGGTGTTTGACATATGCCATAAGCCTGGAGAAAGAGTTCCATGTGTTCAAAAGACATTGGAAGAACTACTTTTGAGCACAACAAAGCTCATCCTTGGAACTTCAAAGACCTTTTCAAAAGAAAGGATTATGTTTATCTTTCAAGGGACAAACTGGCAAAATCATGCTTTGTATGTGGAAAATATAACCACACTGCCAGCACCTGCTTCTATTACCTTCAGCAGCAAGGAAACCTCAGGCAACGTGCTTTTGAGAAGACAAAGAAGAACAAATAGGTAAGAAGGTTTGGAGCAAAGACAACTCAATTCAGAAACTCTCTTTCTCCACCAAGGGAGCAGTTGTCAAAATCTCAACAGACGTGCATCATCTGTGGTGAATCAGACCACTTTGCTGCAAATTGTCAATTTAACCCTTTCAACCAGATCCTTCATCAAGCCCCTCAAAGACGAAAGGTAAAGAAGGATCAGCATACATCGGTTGTTAAACCATCAGCAGCCAGAAAAAATGTTGGTAATCAAGTGAAGCACAAGCAACCTAAAGAGAAGCCTTCAGCAGCAACCAAATCTGCTGCTGCTCAAGCAAAACCATCAGCAGCAACAACATCTGCTGCTGATAAGCTTAAATCAGCAGCTGCTGAGAAGCCAAAGCCATCAGCAGTAACAAAATCTGCTGCTGTTAAAAAACAGCCATCAGCAGTCAAAGCAAAATCAGCTGCTGACTGAGAAAAGAGAATAGGAAGACCATCTCCTCAACAATGGAAAGCCAAGATCCCAATTTCTATCACTCCAAGACTTATCATTGGTTCTGTTGAATGCACACATGATGAATCTAACATTCCAAGAACCCTTTTCTTCAAGGATGCAAGCTCTTGGACTCCTCCCACTAACTAGATCTCTATCATGTGTAGGGACTGTCAGGTCACAAGAATAACACCTGGGTGGTAGACAGTGGTTGTTCCAGGCACATGACAGGCAATAGATCCATCCTCTCCAACTTCAGACATTTCAATGGAGGATATGTTTCCTTTAGAAGTGACTCAAAGGGAGGATCCATTACTGGGCAAGGAACTGTGTCCAACGAAAGAATGAGCATTGATAAGGTCAACTATGTCAAAGAATTGGACTTCAATCTCATGAGTGTTTCCCAGGTCTGTGACCAAAAGCATTGGATGCTCTTCACAGATAAAGAATGCTTCGTACTGTCTCCAAGCTTATCCATACCTCCTCCAGAAAAGATTTTATTAACTGCTCAGAGAAAAGAAAATCTCTATGTACTGGACATGAATGAAGTTACTCCATCTGGGAGTGTTTCTTGTTTTCTATCAAAAGTCTCAGTTGATGAATCAGCTCTCTGGCACAGGAGATTAAGTCATGTTAATATCAAAACTATTAACAAACTGGTAAAGGACAATCTTGTCAGAGGGCTTCCTGACAAAGAATTCCAGCTAAAAGACCACTGCATTGCTTGCTTAAAGGGGAAGCAACACAAGATTTCTCACAAGCCCAAGACCTTGAATACAAATGACACTCCACTACAGCTGTTGCACATTGATCTCTTTTGTCCTACAAATGTCATGTCAATGGGCAAGAAGTCATACTGTCTGGTGATAACTGATGACTACACCAGATTCTCATGGGTATACTTCTTGAGAACTAAAGATGAAACTGCTGAAATTCTCAAATCCTACATTCTTAGGGTAGAGAATCAAAGCAATCAAAAGGTGAAGATCATAAGGTGTGATCAGGGCACAGAGTTCAAGAACCACACTTTAAACTGTTTCTGTGAAAGCAAGGGGATAGAAAGACAATACAGTGCTTCAAGAACTCCTCAACAAAATGGAGTTGCTGAAAGGAGAAACAAAACTCTAATTGAGTCAGCAAGATCTATGTTGGCTGACTCAAAACTGCCTCTCACATTCTGGGTAGAAGCAGTTAACATAGCCTGCTATTTGCAAAATAGAGTTCTCATCGTCAAGCCCCTCAACAAGACACCTTATGAACTTTGGTTTCAAAGAGTTCCCTATATTGGGTTTCTAAAGCCCTTTGGGTGTCCATGCACCATTCTCATCACACATGGGGTTCTTCCTAAGTTTGGTGCCAAATCTGATGAAGGATATTTTGTAGGCTATTCCTCTCAATCAAAGGCCTACAGAGTATTCAATTCAAGAACAAGAATTATGGAAGAATCAGCAAATGTGGAATGTAGAGAACACATCGTCTGTGAGCAGAGAAAAGGCCCAAACTGGCTCTTTGACATAGACTTCTTCTCCCAAATATTTGAGCCTCTCGCCTTCTCAAATATGGAGTCTAACTCTACACAAACACCTGCCTCCACTTCATCCACTAACTACAGACTGGATTTTCCCAAACCTTCTATCCGTCTGCGAAGACCATCCATTGATCCTCCATCAGTCGTGGAAGCAATTGAAGCAAGCGAAGCCGAAACAAGACTCTCCAATGTCACCAGCAGCAGCCTGTCTGAAACTGAAAATTTAGATGAACACTCTTCGGTAATGCTGTAGATACTGTTGATGCTATTGCTGAAAATATTGATGTGGCTGCTGATGTTGAAGACTCTTCCACCATGAATGAAGAAACCCCTGATCAAAATCAAAGCAATCTAGGGAAAGGGATATAGTTGGAGGTGGTACCAGCACAGAGGATCCACTAAGAACATCCTCAAGAAAATATTATTGGCCAAGTCCACCAAGGAGTTCTCACAAGAAGCAAATCTCACGAGGCCAATATATGCTTGTTTTCATGTTTTCTATCTCAGGTGGAACCCAAGAAGAAAGATGAGGCACTCAAACACAGCAGCTGGATTGAGGCAATGCAGGAAGAGTTACTGCAATTCAAGAGGCAGGATGTCTGGAAACTTGTTGATCTTCCACCAGGTCAATATGCTATTGGCACACGATGGGTTTTCAGGAACAAGCAAGATGAGAGAGGCATTGTAGTAAAAAATAAAGCCAGACTTGTAGCTCAAGGCTACACTCAGGAAGAAGGAATTGACTATGATGAAGTCTTTGCTCCTGTTGCCAGGCTGGAGGCCATCAGAATCTTCCTGGCATATGCTGCATCCAAGAATTTCACTGTCTATCAAATGGATGTAAAGAGTGCCTTTCTGTATGGAAAGATTGGTGAGGAAGTATACGTCAAACAGCCTCCAGGATTTGTATATCCTACACATCCTACTCAAGTGTTTAAACTAGACAAAGCTCTGTATGTCTTACATCAAGCACCAAGAGCCTGGTATGAAACTTTGTCAAGATATCTACTAAGCAACAACTTCAGAAGGGGTGCTATTGACCAGACCTTGTTTATCAAAGATGAAGGGGGAGAAATCTTACTAGTTCAAATCTATGTTGATGATATCATCTTTGGATCAACAAGGAAAAAGTTGTGCAAAGACTTTGAGATTCTGATGCACTCAAAGTTTGAAATGAGTTCAATGGGTGAACTAATATTCTTCTTGGGTCTACAAGTCAAACAAGTCCCAAATGGAATCTTCATCAGCCAATCCAAATATGTAAAAAGCATTTTGGAAAGATTCAAGATGGATGACTGCTCTGCTGCAAGAACCCCTATGCAAGTGCACCATCAGCTGACTCCAGACAAAGATGGCCAAGACACTGATCAACATCAGTACCGTGCAATGATAGGGTCTCTCATGTATCTCACTGCCTCAAGGCCAGATATCATGTTTGCAGTATGTCTCTGTGCAAGATTTCAAGCAGCTCCAAATGTTACACATCTTCAAGCTGTCAAGAGAATAATTAGATACCTAAAAGGAGCCCCAAGACTTGGGCTTTGGTACTCTAAAGATGACAAGTTCAATCTGTATGCATACACTGACAGTGATTACGGGGGATGCAACTTGGACAAAAAGTCCACATCAGGAGGATGTCAGTTTCTGGGAGGAAGACTAATTTCATGGCAGTGGAAAAAGAAAATATGTGTTTCAACTTCTACAGCTGAAGCAGAATACATTGCAGCTTCAAGTTGCTGTGCACAAGTCATCTGGATACAAAATCAAATGCTGGATTATGGGATGACTTTCATGGCAACTCCAATTCACATTGACAACATGAGTGCTATATCAATCACAAACAATCCATTGCAACACTCCAAGACAAAGCACATTGACATCAGGTATCATTTCATAACAGATCAAGTTGAGAAAAAGAGGATTATTTTAACCAAAGTTCATACAAATGAGCAATATGCTGATTTGTTTACAAAACCTTTTGATGAAGCTAGATTTAGGTATTTAGTTGAATCCATTGGTATGATGAACTTTGATTAAAATCTATCTCTAAAATTTTATTTTAAAATGTGTTTTGTCTTTTGTTGTAAATAAAAGTTATAAGTCAGCAGCATTTTTGTCCTTCAGCTGCTGACAGGTTTAATCTTCAGCAGCAAAGGATTTGCCACCGACTGCTTTTAAGTTATCAGCATGAACAAGTTTCCTACAGATAGCTTTAAGGCGGTCAGCAGTGACATCCTTGCTGCAGATCATTGAATCCATCAGCAGCAATTGAGTTCGTTGCTGACAGATTTAACCTTCCGCGGCAACCAAGCTTGCCGCGGACAGGCTTATTCATCCACAGCAACCAAGTTTGCTGCTGATGGGTAAATTTGTAAGGCCCCTTTTCCCGGGTAACCTCACTTGTTGGATTTACTCATAAACATAGTCGTAATTACTGAACTTAAATTTAAAATTCAAATTCATTTATTACATAACGTATCATAACATGACATAACAGCGGAAGTCTTAACAAATTGAAACATAACATTTTCTTAACATAAATGAAAGTGGGATGTCAGTCTCGTGACAGGTAACCTTCACGCCATCGCACGACCCTTCCTTCCTTTACCTGAAATGTATACTAAAAGTCTGCTAACGCTGGTGAGTTCTAGTTTAATGCGATTAGGTATAAACATTCTTTTCTTTATACGTATGCATAATTATATGTATTCATAACTTTTGCTCTTCTTTCATCTGTCTTTTGTGACTACATATATACAAATACGTATTCATAACTTTTGCTTTTCTTTCATCTTTCTTTTGTGATTACATATATATATGCATTCACCTTTTCTTTTCTTAACTTTCATGGGTCACACTCATAAGGGTGATCAACCCGTCATTTGTTTGCGAATGTCACAAAGACAAGCGCCACGGTCCATCGTCATGGCCCGCCTTTCTTACAACCGCCCGGAAACTAGTGTCCGTCCGTAATTTTATTCTTACAACCGTCCGGCAACTTGTGTCCGTCCGTCATGACTTACAACCGTACTACCGTCGTAGGCCGTAATTCGCCCGTCTACCCAAAACTATCCGTTTCCCATACGACTATTATTTATGCAACCGTTCTACTTATCATAATATGCCAATTTGCTTCGACCGTCCGTTAATAGCTTTAGTACGTCCTAGCTGATGAAGGAACGTACTTGTCCCGGTTGCAAAATAGTCACGTGGTCGTCCGTCTACCGAAGTAGCCGTTATCATCGAAGCGTCCATAACTTATTCTTATACTTGGCAAGCAATATATACATGGATATAAAGCAAGATTTCATTCTTACACATTGTGTTATTCTTTTATTCATTCTATAAAATCATACGATTCATTCTTTGTGCATAATTCATTTTCGTATATAAGTATATATAAATATATTTGTATACCACGTATGATCACATTGACATTTATAGCATTTACTCATTTAGTGTATACACTTCAGCCCCAAAACATTTAAAATGATTTGCACGTAACATAGAAGGGGGCACATAGAACTCACCTGAAAAGCTAGTCTTGGTTGTCCTAAACAAAGGTCCAACAATGTCTCGTACGATCTGAATTAGGTAGTTAGGTACACATCAGAGCCAATTCCAACTCTAACTGTTTAATCATTCTAAACATGCTGTCTTTACTTACTAGTCTGCTGCCTGCGCACTTAGTAAGTGCGCAGGGCCTTGCTCATGCGTACTTGACAAGTACGCATGACCTTTCTCCTGCGTACTTGGTAAGTACGCATGATCTTTCTCTTGCGTACCCGCGTACTTGGTAAGTACGCATGATCTTTCTCATGCGTACTTGGTAAGTACGCAGGACGTCCTTCCTGCGTACTTGATAAGTACGCAGCACCTATTTCCTCGACAAGTCCGAAATTCTTGCATGTTAATCCGATCATGCTAATCTTACAATTTTCTTTGATCAAAAGGTGCGGTTTTTACTCTAGATGCTAGTTCTAAGCTTATTTTCAAGTTTCATCCATAAAAACGTCTCCTATTTAGCTAAAACACGAGAAACCACAAAACGAAGAAAAACTCAGTTTAAGGTCGAATCGTTACCTGGATTGTGATTCTGATTCGGAGGTTTAGCTCGCGAGCTCAGTAGTAACGTGCTCCTTCAATTTCGTGTCGATCCGTCAACTTTCTCTCTCTAGACCCGACTCTCCTTTCTCTCTCTAGCTTGTAAGTGTTGGTGAAAAATGAGAGCTTCAAGGCTGTCTTGGCCCTTATATAACTAGGCTTCCCTCGGCCCGTTGGAGCCGAGCCCAAGCCCATCTGTTTTTCTTTTGTTTTATGACTATTAAGTCTCTTTCGCGTTATTATTTACTAAATTACTATTTTTGGGATGTTACAAGTCTACCATCCTTAAAGAGGTTTCGTCCTCAAAACTGCTTATACATTAAACAATTTAGGGTATAGTCCCCTCATCTCGTCTTCTTTTTCCCACGTAGCTTCTGACCCTTTTCTGTGCTTCCATTGTACTTTGACTAAAGGAATCGACTTATTGCGTAGTCGTTTCTCAGCTCGGTCAAGGATGGCTATTGGTTCCTCAACATAATTTAGACTGTTATCCACTTCGATCTCGTCGTAAGGTATGTGAGTTGTGACGTCAGCTAGGCACTTGCGTAAGTGCGAGACGTGGAACGTAGGGTGTATTCCACTAAGCTCAACGGGTAGGTCGAGTCTGTAAGCAAGTTGACCCACTCTCGCTAAAATCTTGAAAGGTCCGACAAACCTTGGGCTTAGTTTGCCACGTTTTCTGAATCGAATGATTCCTTTCCATGGTTATACCTTTAACAGTACCATGTCCCCCACTTGAAACTCTAAATTCCTTCTTCTCTTATCCGCGTATGATTTCTGTCTGTCTTTTGCGGCTTTCATTCGAGCCTTGATTTGATCAAACTTCTCGGAAGTAGCTTTGACCACTTCGAGACTTGCAAAATCCTTTTGTCCAATTTCCCCCCAACAAACCGGGGTCCTACATTTCCTCCCATACAACATTTCAAACGGCGGCATGCCAATAGTCGAGTGATAGCTGTTGTTATATGAAAATTCTGCCAATGGTAGATGACTGTCCCAGCTCCCACCGAAGTCAATGATACAGGCCCGGAGCATGTCCTCCAAGGTCTGAATGGTCCTTTCCGATTGTCCATCAGTTTGGGGGTGGTAAGCGGTGCTGATGTTTCGTCTAGTGCCCATTGCTTCGTTGAATTTCTTCCAAAACCTTGACGTGAATCTAGTATCCTTGTCGGACACAATCGACAGCGGCATACCATGTCTACTCACAACTTCCTTGATAAATATTTCCGCTAGTCTTTCTGACGAAGAAGTCTCACGTATTGGCAAGAAGTGAGCACTTTTCATCAAGCGGTCGACGATCACCCAAATGGTATCATTGCCTTTAGCTGTTCATGGTAGCTTGGTAATGAAGTCCATCGTGATCTCCTCCTACTTCCATTCTGGTGTTGGTAGAGGTTGCATTTTACCGCATGGTTTCTGATGCTCGGCCTTAACTAGAGAACACGTTAGGCACTTGCTCACGTACTCTGTCACATCATTCTTCATGCCAGGCCACCAGTACTCTTTCTTCAAGTCTTGATACATTTTGTTTGTCCCGGGATGGATAGAATAGCGAAACTTATGGGCCTCATCGAGTATTTTGGCTCTAAGTTCGCCAATCTTAGGTATCCACATCCGGCCAAACCTAGTTCGTCCTCCGTATGCATTTGCATCCAATTTCCCTTATTGTCCTACTATTCTTTCCTGTTTTATATTTCCTTCTAATAATGCTTCGTCTTGCGCCTTTGATATTTCACTCATCAAATCTGGTGTTATAATCAGCTGACACGCTTCAATCCGTATAGGTTTCGATTCTTCCTTTCTGCTTAAAGCGTCAGCCACCACGTTTGCTTTGCCTGGATGGTACAATATCTCACAGTCATAGTCCTTCAGTAGCTCTAACCACCTCCTTTGCCTTATGTTTAATTCCTTTTTCCCGAAAAAGTACTTCAGGCTTTTGTGATCTGAGTAGATGGTGCATTTAACTCCATACAGATAGTGCCTCCATATTTTCAACGCGAAAACTACTGCTGCTAACTCTAGATCGCGTGTTGGGTAGTTAACCTCGTGAATCTTTAGTTGTCGCGAGGAGTAAGCAATTACCTTTCCTCGTTGCATAAGTACGCAACCTAAGCCCTGACCCGAAGCGTCAGAGTAGACTATTAAGTCTTCATTTCCCTCAGGTAGTGCCAAGACTGGAGCTTGGGTTAATCGTGCCTTAAGTTCCTCAAACGCGTTGTTTTGGGTTGGACCCCATTCATATTTCACTTCCTTCCGTGTCAACTTAGTTAGTAGCGAGGCTATTCTTGAAAAATCTTGGATGAACCTTCGATAGTAGCCTGCCAATCCCAGAAAACTTCTTATCTCTGTTGGTGTCTTTGGGATGTTCCATTCCTTTACTGTCTCGATCTTTGTAGGATCCACCATGATTCCGTTTGGGTTTATTATATGACCTAGGAATTGGACTTCCCTAAGCCAGAATGCGCATTTAGAGAATTTTGCGTACAACTTTTCCTGCTTTAGCACCTCCAGAACCTCTCTTACGTAACAGTGGTGATCACCCTCGCTTTTCAAATATACCAGTATGTCATCTATAAAAACTATCACTGATTGATCCAACATGGGTCAACATACTCTATTCATCAAATCCATGAACACTGCTGGTGCGTTGGTCAATCTGAAGGACATCACGAGAAACTCATAATGCCCATAACGCATGCGAAACGCGGTCTTTGGTACGTCTTCTTCTCTTACTTTCAACTGATGGTAACCCGACCTAAGATCGATCTTTGAGAACCAACTCGCACCTTGCAGTTGATCAAAAAGGTCGTCTATTCTAGGTAGTAGGTATTTGTTCTTTACTGTCCTCTTGTTCAACTCACGGTAGTCAATGCACATGCGCATGCTGCCGTCCTTCTTCTTTACAAATAGTACCGGAGCGCCCCACGGTGAGATGTTCGGTCTAATAAATCCTTTTTCTGTTAGTTCCTCTAGTTGAGACATCAATTCTTTCATTTCTGACGGAGCCAATCGGTAGGGGGCTTTGGCAACGGGCTCAGCTCCTGGCAATAAGTCAATCTGAAATTCTATTTCTCGATCGGGTGGTAACCCAGGTAGATCCTCAGGGAATACTTCCGGAAAGTTGCACACCATGGGTACATTCTTGAGTTCATTCATTTTCATTTTATCATCAATAACATATGCCAAATAATCTTCGCAACCGTGCCTCATGTAACTTTCGGCCTTGATCATCGAGATGATGTTCAGCATCATGCAATTCCAATCCCCATAAACCGTAACTGGGCTGCCGCTAGGAGCATTGAGGTGTATCCTCTTACGTTTACATATGATTTGAGCTTCGTTGGCAGCTAGCCAATCCATACCCAATACTATATCGAATCCTCCTAAGGTGAGAAGGAATAATCTAGAAGGGAACTTATGACCCTCTTTTTCTATGATGCAATCCTCTGTTACTTGAAATACTGCCGAATTTTTACCAACGGCAGTTTGTACACTAAAGGCCTTTACTATGGTGTTTATAGTGCAACCTAGTTTACGGCTAAATGCATTGGATATAAAACTTTTACTAGCACCAGAGTTAAATAAAATAGCAGCATGTTCATCATTAACTAGGAACGTACCTGACACAACATCAGGGTTTCCCCTTGCTTCCTCCACAGTCAGGGCGTAGGCTCGTGTCCTAGCCTTCGGCTGTTCCTGTTCCTTTTCGTTTCCCGAACCAGATTGTCCAGTTCTCCTGCAATTCTTGGTCATATGTCCAAATTGTCCACAACTTTGGCATTTAGTGTCTCTCAAACAGTCACGAGAATAGTGTCCCGCCTTCCCACACCTATAACATGTGGTGGTGCCGACTCGACACTGCCAAGATGTTGCCTTTCGCATTTCTTGCAAGTTTCAAATTCTTCCGACCTTGGTTTCTTAATTTCGGTTGTTACATTCCCTCTTTCGGTGCCTCTAGACGGATTCTCCCATTTTTTCTTTTGGGTCTCTGTTGGTGGGTCCTCATTGGCATAATCGTCGTAGACGATTCCGCTCAGATTCACTACCGACTCGAAGGTCGAGGGTAGGTTGGCTTTCACTTGGACACGGACCTTTTGAGGTAGGCCCTTCACATAAAACTTGATCATTCGCTCTTCTGTCTCCACCAGGTGGGGCACCAGTTGAGCTAGCTCATTGAACCTAGAGGTATACTGACGGTGCGTCTTGTTGCCCGCCTTAAAGTTTAGGAATTCGTTTTCTATTCGATCAATTTCATTTCGGGGACAAAACTTTTGAATTATAAGCTTCTTCAGGTCTTCCCATGTCATTCTTGCAAGAGCGTTTGGCGACTTTGTCCTCTGAATGTTTCTCCACCAACCTAGTGCCTCATTGGTGAAAGAATGAGTAACATACTTAACAGCCTGGTCCGGTCGACACTCGCTGATGTTAATTACAGCGTTCATCCTCTCAATCCATTCGAGCGTTGCCACTGAATCCTTGCTCCCATCGAACTTGGGTGGGTCTCCGTCTTTGAATCCTTTGTAAGTGCACCCACGATTGCTTGATCCCACTTTCACTTCATCCCCATCACTATCATACACTTTCTCTTCATGGTCTCCTTCATCATCCTCTTTACTTTTCTTTAGTGCCTCGGATAGTAGATCAGGCAATACTTACTTCAGAGTGAGCACAACTTCACGGGAAATAGCATCCCTGACTTCGGGTTCCAACTGTATAGGTCCTGGATTGTCGTCTCCATTTGGGGTCACCTCTATTTCGTGCACACTCTCAGTGTGTTCTGCGTGCACACTCTCTTCCTCCTCATGCCTTTGATTCAATGGAGTTCTACCGACTCGGCCAGTAAGACCGCCTCGGCGTCCTGTTCTTCCACCACCGGCCATAGTTCCTAGTTTCCTGATAGTTATAAAGGGAATACATCAATGCCATTCCTTCAGATCATAGTTTAGAACAGTACGAGCAAGGTAATTTTTTAATTACAGTGACCGGTTTGTGATTACTAATTTACGTTACTTTTCGGGTTCAAAACTCTTCAAATCGGTTGTGACATTGACATCTATTTGTTCTAAGTTAAGGTATATCTATTCTTATCCAAGTGTATTAACTCTAGTACTTACTTACCGTGCTGGCGTTGACGTTGGTTACCCATACTGACATCCGTGCGTTGGTCCCATAATCAGTTTGAGTCCAGACATTTAGGGATGTCTGAATCTCTCAAACTATTGCTCTGATACCAACTTGTAAGGCCCCTTTCCCGGGTAACCTCACTTGTTGGATTTACTCATAAACATAGTCGTAATTACTGAACTTAAATTTAAAACATTCGAATTCATTTATTACATAACGTATCATAAAATGACATAACAGTGGAAGTGTTAACAAATTGAAACATAACATTGTCATAACATAAATGAAAGTGGGATGTCAGTCTCGTGCCAGGTAACCTTCACGCCATCGCACGACCCTTCCTTCCTTTACCTGAAATGTATACTAAAAGTCAGCTAACGCTGGTGAGTTCTAGTTTAATGCGATTAGGTATAAACATTCTTTTCTTTATACGTATGCATAATTATATGTATTCATAACTTTTGCTTTTCTTTCATCTGTCTTTTGTGATTACATATATATAAATACGTATTCATAACTTTTGCTTTTCTTTCATCTTTCTTTTGTGATTACATATATATATGCATTCACCTTTTCTTTTCTTAACTTTCATGGGTCACACTCATAAGGGTGATCAACCCGTCATTTATTTGCGAATGTCACAAAGATAAGCGCCACCGTCCATCGTCATGGCCCGCCATTCTTACAACCGTCCGGCAACTAGTGTCCGTCCGTAATTTTATTCTTACAACCGTCCGGCAACTTGTGTCCATCCGTCATGACTTACAACCGTCCAACCGTCGTAGGCCGTAATACCCGAAAGTTTTCGTTTCCCATGCGACTATTATTTATGCAACCGTTCTACTTATCATAATATGCCATTTGCTTCGACCGTCCGTTAATAGCTTTAGTACGTCCTAGCTGATGAAGGAACGTACTTGTCCCGGTTTCAAAATAGTCACGTGGTCGTCAGTCTACCGAAGTAGCCGTTATCATCGAAGCATCCATAACTTATTCTTATACTTGGCAAGCAATATATACATGGATATAAAACAAGATTTCATTCTTACACATTGTGTTATTCTTTTATTCATTCTATAAAATCATACGATTCATTCTTTGTGCATAATTCATTTTCGTATATAAGTATATATATATATATATATATTTGTATACCACGTATGATCACATTGACATTTATAGCATTTACTCATTTAGTGTATACACTTCAGCTCCAAAACATTTAAAATGATTTGCATGTAACATAAAAGGGGGCACATAGAACTCACCTGAAAAGCTAGTCTTGGTTGTCCTAAACAAAGGTCCAACAATATCACGTACGATCTGAATTAGGTAGTTAGGTACACATCAGACCCAATTCCAACTCTAACTGTTTAATCATTCTAAACATACTGACTTTACTTACTTGTCTGCTGCCTGCGCACTTAGTAAGTGCGCAGGGCCTTGCTCATTCGTACTTGACAAGTACGCATGACCTTTCTCCTGCGTACTTGGTAAGTACGCATGATCTTTCTCATGCGTACCTGCGTACTTGGTAAGTACGCATGATCTTTCTCCTGTGTACTTGGTAAGTACGCAGGACGTTCTTAGCACCTGTTTCCTGGACAAGTTCGAAATTCTTGCATGTTAATCCGATCATGCTAATCTTACAATTTTCTTTGATCAAAAGGTGCAGTTTTTACTCTAGATGCTAGTTCTAAGCTTATTTTCAAGTTTCATCCATAAAAACGTCTCCTATTTAGCTAAAACCTGAGAAACCCCAAAATGAAGAAAAACTCAGTTTAAGGTCGAATCGTTACCTGGATTATGATTCTGATTCGGAGGTTTTCCTCGTGAGCTCAGTAGTAACGTGCTCCTTCAATTTCGTGTCGATCCGTCGTCTTTCTCTCTCTAGACCTGACTCTCCTTTCTCTCTCTAGCTTGCAAGTGTTGGTGAAAAATGAGAGCTTCAAGGCTGTCTTGGCCCTTATATACCTGGGCTTCCCTCGGCCCGTTGGAGCCGAGCCCAAGCCCATCCGTTTTTCTTTTGTTTTATGACGATTAAGTCTCTTTCGCGTTATTATTTACTAAATTACTATTTTTGGGATGTTACAAAATTTAAGTCCAAATTAACTTTTACCCGCTGTAAAAATTAACGTCAGTCTTTACCATGACTGCCTCGGTGTATTACAGCTATAACAGTAAAAGGTGAATGAGGTTGTACTGTACAAGTCATTTTGCTTTTTCCCTCCTCTGTCGTTATAAGAACAAACCAAATTTCCTTACCACCTCTTCACATTCAATTTCACCCTAAACCCACATCACTTTCTCTCAAGTCCCCACCACATTCAAAGCCTTCCACCCTTAAACCTTCAAACCTTCCCTCCAAAATCAAACAACAATGGCAGACATCAATAACCCTGACGATAAGTTCTCCCCGTACCACAACCTTACAGCATACTTAACCAAGGGAAAGAAATCTGAAGGATTCGATGATATGATCGACTTCCTATGCCGATCAAAGATCCATTTTGCCCTCACAACCAACCCTACCATATATATCCCTCATATGAAGGATTTCTGGAATACCGTCGTCTACTCTACCGAACAGGGGATTCCCCAAATAAAAGCCAAGGTAAACGGCAAGGACATCATCCTCTCTGGGGATTCCCCAAATAAAAGCCAAGGTAGACGGCAAGGACATCATCCTCTCTGAAGCTACTCTCAGAAAACATCTTAAGCTTCAAGATGAGGGAGCAGCCATCTCATACTTAAAGGACGAGTACATGAGGACCTTTGTATCCATAGGCTACACTGGAAATCAAAATGAGTATACAATAGAGAAGGCGCTAATGGGCCCTCCATGGAAGTATCTCTGCCACACTCTTCTCCAATGCATATCTCAGAAGAGAAGTGGATGGCATCAAGTAAGCTCCGCACTTGCCTCTGCTTTCCATGGTATGATTACTGGCCTAGGTTTCAACTTTGCACACCTCATCTTTGAGGGTTTGAGACATAACCTTCAAGAGGGTGCAAAGCAACAATTCTTTATGTACCCAAGATTCTTGCAGGAGGTTTTCAACTAGGAACTAAAAGAACTTTCAAAACCTGCAAGAATCTACATCATGTTGGGACACAAAAATAATATTTTTCAAAGTATGAGAACAGTTTCCAAAAAGTTCTTAGGGGTCAATGTTCCATTGTTATCTACAATGCTAAACATACAAAGTACCCCGGGTGACAGTTCAGCAATCCCAGCTGATACTGATCCCACACCCTCCACATCACATTGTGAACAACAATCTGCTTCCACCAATCGAACCCCTGTGCATACTACTAAGGATGCACAGGTACAACAATCACTTACATCTGTTTTGGATGTTATCGTTCAACTGGACCAAAGGACCCCAGTTGCAACGACATACACCAGAAAAAGGAGCAAGAAGACTCCTTCTCTTCTTGTCTCAAAGGCCCAAACCCAACATCTAAGCCCTCATTCAGAATCCCAACATTCTGATGAGAATACCAAAAGGGATAGCCACAACACTAGAGAAACTTTTTTGGAAGCCTCTCTATTAGGATCAGGATCACATCTCGGATCCATAGAGCAACCCCCAGAGTCATTCCATTATTTCTCTTCTCTGAACCTAAGTGCAGAGGCACCTGGTCAAGATGATATACCTTCTCCAACAACCACTATATCGGAGGTGTTGATTGACTTGGCTGCTTGCTCACCCAACCCAGGTTCATCACCCAAGAAGGTTCACTCTAGAAGTATTGATAGAGTGAATGTGGAAAGGGCTATCACTACTCCCGGTACATCAACTACCCAGGAGGACAGTGATAACATAGCTAAGACCCTAACCACGGCAACTCCCAGTGAGGATGTTTCCTGTGAAACACTCTTCACTGAGAGGAATCCCAGGTGCCAAGAAAACCAGGGTGATGGGGATGCAGAGGCTAGGCCTAAGGCCCCATCTAGCTCCAAGGATTCCACAACTGTGGATGAGGACAGACTGAAACTTCATAACTTGGAATTGACGGCCAGGGTGGCAATGCTAGAGACTTAAGTGTCTAAACTAAGACACCAAGTCTCTATGCATGAAGCCCATCAATGCCCAACTGTGCCTACTCCCTCTCTTGTATCAGTGGGAACTCAAACAGATATATCCCTTTTCACTGATACAACCAAAAAGGGGGAGGTGGTTACTAAGGAAGACGATGCTGACAGCCTCGAAGATTGGATACAAGAGCAGACTGTGTTTCAAAGTTCCCTATACAAACCTGCTTTTGTTCAAATCCATGACTTGCCAGACTCAGTAGATGAAGAAGAAGATGTCACTGAGGATTGGAAGTTAGTTGGTCGAGCTGTTGATGAAGTGCTATAAGAAGAAACTCTCCATGAAGACACACCTCCATCATTCAGCCTTCTTCCTGAAGCTGCAGCCATAATAAGTCATTCATCTACCCCCAACTCTTCCTAACTTCAAAGAAGCTAGAATTTGACTCCATTCTAGCTTGGGGGTATGATGAAATAGCTGAGAGATTCTGGATTGGATGGGAGTTTAGTGGAGTAGAAGAGCTAAACTGGAACTCTCTTAATGCCCTCCAAGTTCTCAATCTGTATCTCACAAAATGTGTCAACACTTCATCAGATCTCTCAGCAGAACTTGCAATCAGCAGGTTCTATGACTTAATGGAGGTTAACATGCCTTGGTTTGAAAGACTACTAAAAGAAGCAAACAGGGCGGCTTATCCTGAATCTTCATCAGCAGCAGAACAAAGACTGGCTCCGAGAAGACTTGACATAATCAGGAGCAGTACTTTGACTGAAGAAGAGGTTATCTGCTGGAGAAGATTCATGTACAACATAATGGTCAGGGATGTAGAAGTGCAAGGATGGATAAGCACTGACTCCCATGACTTCACCTTCTTCCTGAGCAATGGATCTTCTCTCTCAATCAACATCAAAGAGATCTTGCTCCTACATTCAGCTTTCCTGCACAAAGTCTTTGAGCTCAGATCACTCATCTTCAATGTCAACTCCTTAGAAAGTCAAGAAATGATCAAAATCATCAAGGCTTCTCTTTATAAGGAGGAATCTGGATCTGACTCAGACCTATCCTTTCTCTCTTCTCCAATAGTTAGACTGAACACAGAAGAAGAATCAAAGAGAAGAGACGAGGAAAAGATGAAAGAAGCATGGAAAGAAGTGACATGTACGGAATGTAAAGAAGATGAAGAAAGTTCCCTTCCCTTGTTCATTCCCCAACATGCCAATGAAGCTAAAGCTGAGATCTCAACAGCATCTACTACACCTACTGTTGTGATCCATGAAGCTGAAGCAGAGGCATCCAACAAAGATAAGGGAAAGGGACTAATGACCAAAGAAGATGAAGAAAGAATTGAGAAGGAGAAGAAAGAAAAGGAGGATAGAAGAAGAATAAGAAGAAGAAGAAGAAGAAGAGAAGAAGAAGAAGAAGAGATGGCTGAACTAAAGAAAGCTCAAGACAGACTCACAGCCATTCTCCTCAGAGAACAACAGATCCAGCTGTATGCAAAACAGTTGGATGATCTGAAAGTAAAAATTCCTGTAGTTTATCAAATTGAAGAAGATGAAGCTCTTGCTCTTCAACTGCAGAAACAATTCGATAAAGAAGAAGAAGAGATACAGAAGAAGAAGAAGAAGAAGAAGAAGAAAGAGGCTAAGTTCAGAATAACTGATTCTGAACTAGCCAAAGAAATGAGAGAGGAATGGGTAAAGGCTCTGATTTCTCAAGGTGAGGATGTAGACTACCTTGAGAAACTATCAAATAAAGAAATCTACAGAGCCTTCATGGGTCAGCAGGGTCAATTGGCAAACCAGAAAAAGGCTGAAGAAGAAGAAAAAGCCAAACAAAAGTCCAAGAAGACCATTGCCTTTAACCGAAGATCCCATGAAGAAAGGAAGATCATGATTGACTTCCTTAAGGCTAGAGGCGAGAGTGGAAAGAGGCTAGGTCCCATGAACTTCATGAACCTGCAAGCCCTCTACCTTAAAGTCAAGAAGGATGAGGAAGAAAAACTGGGCAAGAAAGGCTCTAAGAAAAGGGTAATCATTCAAGAAGAAGAAAGGAAAACAAAGAAACCCAAGCCTTCTCCCTCACCCAACACTTCCTCAATCCAACAACCTTCCACTCTCCATCCTAGACCTCCTTCCTCTCCACCCTCAAAGTCCAAATCCTCCACCCAGCTCCTACTCATCAACAACCTCCCAAAAAGAAAAACAAACCTACTTCCAAACCAGAAGACTCAAGAGAAATAATCAGATAGTCATACAGCTCTCAAGACCAATGGTTTAAAGTTTTCAGGGGGAGGACAGAAGTTAAAAGATCAATTTATACAACTGTTGATGAGGTACTACAGCTTCCATATTCTGATCTAAGAAGAATGATGGAGCTGGATGAAGTCAATGAGCCTATGAATGAAGGTGGGAGACATATGCTGCTGGCAATCAAACATCACTTCAACTACAGCAAAGATGAAATCCTTTATGTCAAACCTCTCCAATCCCACTCTCCATTCATCAACTGTTCCTACAATGCTGAAAAGGATGAGTTCACATTGACAGATGTTAAAGGACAGAAGATGAGATGTTCAAGCAAAGCTATCTTCAAAATGGCCAGCAAAGACATCAAGACTCTATCTGAGCTTCCTCTTAACAATCCCAGCAAGGACCAGAGAGGATATGAGGTTGAAAGAATTGTCAACCACATGCAAAAGCTTCACCAACAAAAGCAGAAAGAGAGTTTTGGTAGCATCAGTCTAGGGGGAGTTTGTAGAAATAAAGACTGATGGCTACAAAATTCTCTAAGTACAAATGCTGCTGATCTCAAAGATTGTTGCGGATCGACAAAGTTGCAGCTGATAGGCTTTATCCGCTGCTGACCAAAACTTGCAGCTGATATGTCTTATCTGCTGCTGACCAAGTAGCAGCTGATAGGCCTTATCTGCTGCTGACCAAAGTTGCAGCTGATAGGCCTTATCCACTGAAGATCAAAGTTGTAGCCGATAGCCTTCTCACTGAAGATCAAACGTTGCAGCTGACTGTTCTTGATAAAGCAACCAATATCACTAACAACTTTCTGCTGTTACACTGACACACTCCACGTAGAAAGAATGTCATTGGCATAAGACAATAAAATACAACGCGCTCTCCTTTTGAGTATTAAAGCAATGATGCAAAGAAGACGTTTGAATAAAGTTAACCTTTGTAGTTATTATTATTGTCTGTATATGTAGAATAGCTTCAATACAAGATCAACGGTCTGTGTTAGATCTGATCCTTAGAATCAAGGGTCTGTCTTGATTCTAAGTTACTATATAAGTAGTACTTAGATTCATTGTAAAAGTACTTTTGCTTAAGATTTTTCTCTGTAATCTTGTAACACTTGAAGCTTAATACAAATTGCATTTATCAGTATTCTTCTTGTCTACTTGTTTACTTTGATTAAGTTGTGATTGTTTCCGCCAATCTCAACTGGAATAGAACCATCTTGTATTTACCGATCCTACAGATTGGATTCATGGGCCTAAACACATTTAACATTTTTAAGCCTAACATAATTTTAAAAATGTCCAATTATTTTTTCTTAATATATTTGAACCAATAAATTTTTTTTTAAAAAAACCTCAAAAATTACTTCTTTAAAAAGGCCCCATAATTTTTTATTTAAAAAAAAAATTTGGGCCCCTCGAAATGTTAGGCCCATTACGGTTGTATTGCCCGCATGCCCAATGGGCCGGCCCTAGCTATAGTATGCTCATTATGATTACAAAAATATTATTTTAACAAAATCTCATTTTTGATGAGGTTGATTTAGATAGATTTGTACAATTAAATACAAATAATTGAATTGCACGAATGACAGGATACGTTTAACACGATTAAATAGTTAATTAAATAACACGAATCAGTATGTAACATCCCAAAATAAAAACAAAATAAATAACGTGTTTTCATGCAAAGTAAACGGATTAAAAGAACTAGAGGAACGGGCCGGCTTTGGGCCTGTGCGCGTGTGGGCTCAAGGGAGGAAGCTTCTTCCTATAAATACCTTAGCTCACCTTTTTCTCTCATTTCACCAAGTTCTAGAGAGAAAAACTGTACAGAGAAAAAGTGTCAATTTGGCTCAAGATCGCACCAGCTCGTGTCTCCATTGCTCATGAGAAGAACCTCTAAATCAGAAACTCATTCCATGTAACGATTCAACTCGAATCTGAGTTTTTGTTCGTTTTAGGGTTTTCGAGTTTTGGTTAAAAAGTCGACATTTTTACGTATGAAACTTTGAAATAAACCTAGATCTGGCTTCTAGGGTGATAAACTAACACTTTGAACGTAAAAAGATTGGACCTTGATGAATTCAGATCCAGGTGCAAAAAGTTAGGGTTTTCTAGGGTAGAAGACAGCCCATAGACGAACTTGTTAAGTTCGCTGGGATCAGGGGTAGCGAACTTGATAAGTTCGCTAAGATTAGAACGAATCTGTTAAGTTCGCTACGTACAAGTTCGTCGGGTATTGAAGGGACGAACTTAGTAACTTCGCTTGGGGCTATGTGGCGAACTTGTTAAGTTCGCTGGTTAGGTTCACTTGACCAAAATTAAGCGAACTTAGCCTAAGTTCGCCTAGTCAGAAATAGTAAACCGTTAGAGTCGGGATTGGCGTGATGTTTATTTAATTAATTAATTCAGATCGTGTGTAACGCTAGTTGGACTTGTTAGGACATCTAAGGCTAGCTTATCAGGTGAGTTCTAGAGCCCGTCTTTTAAACGTTTTGATAATGTTTTGGGCTGGTGTGCATACTTATGAAATAATGTTTTACGAAATGATGTTTACGGATGTTTATGAGAAATGTTGTGAAAATGAAGTTCGAAATGTTTTTACGAAATGTTTTGCCAATGAAGTTTACGAAGTGCTTACGAATGAAATGTTATTTATTAATACGTATGAATTTTTTAATTGAAGTGATAAAAGAAGTAACGGCTTTATGAAAGTCACGAAATGAACGAATCTGTCATGATTCCTTTGGGAATCGAAGTATGTATGTTATGTGTGGACCATACCCTTATGAGGGCTTTTGTGGCTGGCCAGCGGTTGTATAACTGGGGAAAAGGGGTGACGACGGTCATCAAGGGAATTACAGTGATCCTTGAAGTTTGGTGCTTGTGCTATGCGGGGTACGGTGCTTGAAGTTTGGTATGTGCTATCCTTTAGGACCCATTCTTGAAGTTTGGTACGCGTGCTCTATGGAGCATCGTGCTTGAATTTTGGTACGTGTGCTTTTCGAAGCACCGTGCTTCAAGTTGGAATTGACGGTTACGAGAAGACGCATATTCGATTTATTTGTTAACTTATGTTTACGTTTATGTTATGTTATTGCATGTTGATGTATTCTTTTATTAAATGAATTTTGAATGTTATGTTTTGCAAAATATTTGAAGTTAATGTTTTATGTAAAGCTAGAACTCACCAGCGTAGCTAACTTTTAATATGCACATTCAGGTTAAGAAAGATATGGAAGTTGGACGGTGATGTTTGGCAAGCGAGAAGAGTTACCCGACTGATTATAAAGACCCGCATCCCGTTATGTTTACGTTTATGTTTATGGCTATGTTAAGACATTTGTTTTATGAATTTGAATGTTTGAGCAAGTTTACATATGTTTAAATGAAAGTTTCCGCTGCGCTATTTGATATTCAAGTTTAAGAACTGTTTGTTTATGAGTAAATCCAACACGTGAGGCCTCCCGGTGTGGAGCCTGACAAGGTGGTATCAGAGCAATAGTTTGAGAGATTTGGACATTCCCAGTGTCTGAACTTAAACTGTGAAGGGGACCAAGAACGGATGTCAGTATGGGTTACTCGAGCCACAACATCAGGTATGATGGTAGTATATATATAGTATGCCTTAGAAAGTATTAGGTTGGGACTTTGTGTTCTAATGAAATCATAAAGGTGGTCAAATCGAAGTCAAAAGGTAGTGTAATGGTAAATTACAGATGGCCAGTGTATATTAACTTCTTACACTACTTGTTGAATTCTATTTGTTAACTAGAGTGATGACACTAGATTCCTTATTTTATAGAACGAAATGGCTGGAAGAAGAGGCGGAAGGAGTGGTAGAGGTCGTACCGGACGACGCGGTAGGGCACTCGCTCACCAAGTGTACAGTAAGGAGGCAAGTGTCCATGTGGACCCAGAAATTAGTGTGCATGAGACCGAACAGACCCTAGTGGAAGAGCAACAGTTCTCCTTCGAACCATAGGTGAAGGTGGCCCTGGCACGGGAATTCACTGAAATGATGAAGGCTTCCTTGCCAAACTTATTGGCTGAGGCTTTGAGGAAGGCTAGCGGGGCGAATGCCGAGTGGATCAGGTCATGAAATTTACTGCTAACTCCTTAAGGGAAGAAGCGTCCCATTGGTGGGAAGGAGTGCGACAAGCTAAGGGAGATACGGTTGTTAACTCGATGATGTGGAACGATTTGAAAGCTTTGGTGATTAAGAACTTTTGCCGAGGAACGAGATTGAGAAAGTGGAAAGAGAATTTCTGAGATTGAAGGTCAGAAGCATGACACACTGTCATTACACCACACTAAACAACGAATTGGCATGTCTGGTGCCACATCTAATCACCACCGAGGAACGAAAGATTGCATGTTACATCCAGGGGCTACCGGACAAGGTCCGCACGTTTGTTAAGGAAAACACTCCCAGCACTTTTGATTCTGTGGTGGAACTGAGTCGCGTGGTGTACGACGATCTGGCATTGAATGATGTTGGCAACGAGGAACCTAAAAAGAAACTGAGCTTGCTCGCCAAGCGAATTGGTGGAAAATTATTTGGTCTCGCGATAAGAAAACTAGGGTGGGTGTACCTACTATTTGTGGAAGGGGTGGGAAGGAACACACGGGCGAATGTAGACTGGGATCAAACTTGTGCTTCAAGTGTGGCAAGACTGGGCACTACTCCCATGAATGCCCACAAGGCTTCAAGTGTTATAACTGTGGGGAAGCCGATCACCTGAGTAGGGAATGCTAAAAACCAAGAATAGGGGAAACCAGGAAAGGAAAGAACACAGAAAAGAAGGATGATAGGCCTCAAGCGAGGACCCGAGATTATGCACTGACACAGGAACAAGCCAGGGGAGACCCTGATGTGGCGTAAGGTATGTTCGTCCTTGACAACACTTTCTTTTCGGTATTATTTGATTCGGGTGCCAGTAGAAGTTTTATATCAGCTGCTTTCTGTAAACGGGTAAAATACGCAATCAGTAAAATAGAAAGAGCCTTTAGTGTAGAAACCGCTGAGGGTAAGGCCACGAGAGTGACGGAAGTAGTTGACAATTCCACAATAAAGATAGGGGCCCATAGGTTCCCTGCTAGATTGTTTGTCATGGTTTTAGGAGGGTTTGATGTCGTACTGGGTATGGATTGGCTAACTGCCAACGACGCACAAATTATATGTATGCGAAAGATAATTCGGCTCAAAGCTCCAGATGGTAGCAAAGTCGAGGTTTACTGGGATCGTGACGTCCCGATGCCGAACGTCATCTCGATGATTAAGGCGAAAGATTACCTGAGGCGCGGATGCAAGGCCTACCTGGTATACATGATCGAAAGATGTAAGGAAGTGAATGAACTAAACGACATGCCCGTGGTGCGCGAGTATCCGGAGGTGTTTCCAGAGGATTTGCCTGGAGTACCGCCCAGTCGGGAGATCGAATTCCGAATTGATTTGATACTAGATGCCCAACCCGTGGCCAAGGCTTCATATTGACTAGCACCAGTGGAGATGAAAGTGCTAATGAGGCAATTGGACGAGTTACTAGAGAAGGGATTTATCAGACCGACCATCTCACCCTTGGGTGATCCCGTGCTGTTTGTGAGGAAGAAGGATGGTTTTATGAGGATGTGTATCGACTACAGGGAGTTGAATAAGCGTACCGAACCAAGGATTGATGACTTGTTTGATCAATTGTAAGGCGCAAGTTATTGCTCCTTTGGCCTGACTTTCTATAACCACCACCATAACCGCCATCACAAACACCGGTGGTCATGTAATTGCGAGAACGGTTCCACCAAGAGAAATCCATCCATCTTTTCTATTTCGTTTGAAATAATCGATGATGTATTTAGGGTTTATGGCTTTGGCGAATGAAGGGTAGAACTTTAAACCATGAATAAATGATGGGGCCAAAACTGTAGCTAACTCTATCAGTTTCAAATCTTTGAACCAAGTGTAAGTTATTAAGATTATTATTGATATAAATGACGATCTTTATATCAGTGTATATGATCATACGTGATATATGAAAATGAACAATGAACGAAGAATGAAACGTATGTATACACTAAGTGAATGAATATAAGAATGCTAATATGTTCATACGTGTTACATGAAAGTAATGATGAACAAAGAATAGACCCAATGACTACAGAGAATGAAATGTAAGTATAACATAACGTATAAGAATGAAATCTTGCTTTATATCCATATATATATTACTTGCCAAGTAAGAAAAGTATGACATAACGTCTAAGAATGAAATCTTACTTTATATCAATGTATATATTGCTTGCATGTATGAATAAACGTTATGGACGGAAATGATGACAACGGCTACTTCGGCAGACGGACGACCACTCGACTATTATGCAACCAGAAATGGAAGTCTAGAAAGGTAGACTTAAACTAAGGCCACAACATTGGAGTCAGTCCCTCAATCGATGCGTGGTTTCATACATAGTTAGGGTGGGAAACGGATGCCTTAGGGCAGACGAACAAATATGACGGACTACGACGGTAGGACGGTTGTAAGATATGACGGACTACTTCGGTAGGACGGTTGTAAGGTATGACGGACTACTTCGGTAGGACGGTTGTAAGATAATGACGGACTACTTCGGTAGGACGGTTGGAAGATAATGACGGACTACTTCGGTAGGACGGTTGTAAGATATGACAGACGGACACTAGTTGCCGGACGGTTGTAAGTATGGCGGACTAAGACGGTAGACCATGACATTTGTCTTTGTGACTCACGTAATCAATGACGGGTTGATCCCCCTTATATGTAAGACCAATGAAGGCACAAAATGAATGTAAAAATATATGTATCAATATACGTACTCACACATGAATGAACGCGAAAGAATCGAAACGATAAATATATACGTATACATATATTTATGCTTATGACACGAAATAACGGTTATGCATATTTGCTTTAAACTAGAAATCAACAGCGTTAGCTGACTTTTAGTATGCACTTCAGGTAATAAGAGGAAAGGATGGGCTAAGGCATGACGGCTACCTGGCTCAAGACTGACATCCCGTTAATTGAATTTATATTAAGACAATGTTTTATGTTTAAATGGTAAGACTTCCGTTGTTTATGTAATAGAATGATGTACGCTTCCGCTATGTTTTCAAAGTTATAGTTTTATTCAGTTTTAATAACTATGTTTATGAGTAAATCCAACAAGTGAGGTCTCCCGGGAAAGAGGCCTTACAAATAATATAAAAAATAAATGATTTATTTGTTCCCGTTGTTCTCGCAATATTTAAGTGTTCTGAAATGAGCTTCTCCTTGTATGTGTGTGTATATATATATATATATATATATATATACTAATAAATAAAAATACTAAGGAACACGGTCACTTTCTGGAGCATCATTGCCATGTTTTTCCCGTTTTTCTCTCCTATTAAATAATTATATTAAAATAATTTTTTTAAATATTTAATAAAAACCTAAATATAGATACTTATTATTTAATCATTGATAATTATTATATCATTAATCAAATAAATTTAATATAAATTAACATTTATCAATTACAAAAAAAATATTATTACTCATTTGAATTGTTTTTTAAACTAACTTAACATAATTTATAACTGTCATATCAAAATACATTTTTTAAAAACATATTTTGACGAGTGCATTTGTTAACATATTACATTATATTTTATTTAATCTGTCTATTACAAAGGGATTTTAAAGACATAGTTTTTTTATTACTAAGTATATAACATAACATTTATTCAACCTGTGTAATACATGGGATTCTAACCTAGTATATATATATATATATGTATATATATTATATATGAAAAAGTTCAAATAAAAAGGGGTTTTAAACTACAAAGGCTGAGAATGGTTGTGTTTTTGACACCTACCATTTTCTTAATTTCGGATGGAGGGGTACTTTTGGAATTTCAATCTTTATCTTTGGTAACAGAACCCAGTGAGCTGGTCTCATTCAAAATTCGAAGAATTGATATCTGGTCTGATTCAAAATTCGTTGAATTGATTATCTCCAATATCAATCTAAAAGCCGGATGAAATTCTATAAACGTAATCAAAGATCGGATTCTCTAAAACGTAACTGGTTGAATATTATCTTATTGTCGCTGAGAATTCAATTTATTTAATGGCGATTGTTAATGATCCATGTGGTACATATTCGATTTTGTTCTCTATTTAGTGAATTTGATACTTGATAGTCAGGTGAGTTCTTATTGCCATTTTTCCTAACGGTTTTGGGCTGGCATGCATACTGTTAGAAAGATAGTTTCGTTAAAGCTAAAGTATATTCTATAAGAATTACATATTTTTGTAAAATGAAAGAGAAAGTGTTAAAGAGTATAGTATTACCTTTTAAACGAGTTTTGAAAGTTAATAAAGAGCTAAAGTAAAGAAAGATAAAGGAGTCGTACTTCGGTACAGCTCAACAGTGACAGTGACAGTGATGAATGTCATGTTATATGCTTATGTGTTGATATGTGCTATTTGTCTATATGAAAGTTTATGTGATTGCATTCTATTTTGTGTAATAGTGTAATTGCATAGCACAGTAGAAAGTCCTGTTGGCAAGCTAAAGTAAAAGTCTTACCCTGAGGTGTAAGCAATGTTAAAGGAGTCTTACCCTGAGGTGTAAGCAATGCTAAAGGAGTCTTACACTGAAGTGTAAGCAAGAATGAAAGTCATACCCCAAAGTGTAGGCAGCGCTAAAGTAAAAGTCTTACCCTGAGGTGTAAGCGAGAAAGGGGTCATGATCCTTGGACCATGATCTATATGTGATAGTTAAAGTATGTTAAAGTCACTTATCATGTACAAGGGAAACGATTGTCAGACAGAGTACAGGGGGACACCTAAGCAGGTTTCCTCAAAGTTAAAGTTTTAATGAAAGATAGTAACGTAACAGTTTTATAATTGTAACGTTAAAGTTTTAAAGAAAAGTTAAAGTGTTTTAAAGATAGAGAAAGAAAAGCTTATTTTATTTTTATAAAATTAAGCTACCACAAAGAAAGTTTACTGTTTAAAGTAAAGATAGAACTCACCAGCGTTAGCTGACTTTTAGTACGCATGACAGGTAGAAAAAAGTAAGGAGAAAGTAAAGTAAAGGAGCCATGAGGGCTGGATAGCATGGACATCGGGTTGTTGTACTGAAGACTTACATTTCATGTTCTCAATAGCTTATGATTGAACAAAGTTTACTTATTGTTTATGAATTTGAATGCTTGAAACAAGACTTCTGCTATAACAGATTCTGATTTATGGTTTAAGAACTATATTATTATGTTTTGTGCCAACTATGAGATGCACCCGATTTGAGGCATTTCAAAAACCCAAAAGTATCTATCTGATTCCTGACATTAGTTAAGAGATAAATCAAAAGTCTCTACTTGATTCATGATAAAATTTAAGAGATAAACCAAAAGTATCTATTTGATTCATGACAAATAGTTGTTAAATATTTACTCAAATGATGAAACAAATTCTTATTAAAATCACCCAAGTTCTACATTTTCTATTTCAACCACTCAACTATGAGCATCGATATTCCAATCATCTTAGCTCTGTTTTGGATACGGTGTGTTAGTTTGTGGAGCTCTTACAAAATAGAACACAAACTCACATAATAATTATATTAATCACAATTATATATAATTATTTGTATCCAAAGTTAGTGAAAAACCACATTTTCACTAAATTTCTAACAATCCCCCACATAAATGGAGATCGATCAAAACACACAAGATACCCAATGACACCTCGACAGTTAAGTCTTGCATAGGATAGGTAGGTGTTACCTTTTGAACCTTCCCTTATGAAGCATACTTAGCTTACTAGCCATTTGGTAGGCGCGATTTCCTTGAACCTACGGCTATTTGTATAAACGACGATATATTTCCCACGCGACTCTCCCTAGCTGGGCACATCCCCTCACTATCATGTCCATTATGGTCCTTGAACATTAGCCTGATTCTATATAAGCTCTATGAATTGCACTCCCCACAATTCCATTTGAAGCGGCCCAACTTTTCTTTCACATAGGTTATTTATCTAAAACCATTAAAAGCATTAAGATTACAATGATTTACACAAATCATTCACCACATATTATGCTTATCCTCGCAACACATCATTGTTGTTATAGGAATGGACTAGGAAGTAATTAAACTCCCTTTACAATTTAGGAGGATATAAACGTATATATTAGCTTATAAATCAATTTATACATTAGTTATGCCCCTAAGTGACCACCCTTAGATATAAGAGTCGGTTGCCCTATTAAACTTAGATCTTTGGATCTCTAGTCAACTAAGTTAGATTTTCCTTCATATACCGTCTTTCATGGACTTTAGTCTTATTCCAAAACTCCATCTCTCATCAACCCTCTGGTTGTTGGATCCAAAACCATTATCTATCACTTCTTCAAGTCAATACATATAATTACAATTGAGATGAGTTGTTATAATGTGTTCTTAACTAGCAGGTTAATATTGCCTATTGTCAAGCTCTTTAAGACTATAACATCTTGTTATAATGAATGTATTTGAAGAGTACAGCTCTCATTTCAAGGCAAGCACATGCCCACTTTGTCTTTGGTATCAGACATCTAGCAAGATTCTAAACAACTGACATCGAGTCTTGCAACTAGTTACACTAGATAGACTCCTTATGACCTTTTTATACTCCACTTTATCACGTGTTTGCAATATCAATTTGGATTACCAAATACTTATTATCAAACTTTCTAGATTCAAATGTAAGTCACCCCCACATTTAAGTGTTACTAGATAACATCCACACGGGGCAATGAAAGGTTCTCCCTTTCTACATGAGCTTAATAAAACTTTCACACAACCATTTCTTCATACCATAAAGGGTTGTTTCTTAAATGGTTTCTCCCTCCCCCCCCCCCCACACATTTGTTGCTATTTGATCAAAATTCACTTATGACAACATTTAGACACTCATGAAAAGACATACATCTGTGTATTAATGAGTTCATCATCTCAACTCAGGTTACATTAGCTCACAAGAGCTTCTGAGCTAACCAACGCAAAACATGCATTAGTTTAACCAACACTTACTAGTGTTTTAGCTAACATTGTCATAAGTCACATATTTAGAAAGATTCTACGCTACAAAAAAAATGCCATTCAGTGGCATACAAAAAGTGCCACAAAAAACAAAAAAGTGCTACTATAAACCCCTTTAGGAATGGGCGGCACACAAAAAAAGTGTCACTAGAAGCGCTGCCATTGAAGCCTTTTAGTAGCACATTTTTTTTACTGCCACTACAAACTTTTGGGCTTTTAGTGGCACTTTTTTCGCCACTATATTAAAAACAGGCTTTTGTGGCACAAGTTTTATGTCGGTAAAAACTATATCTAGTTAAATATCCATACTACTTTTAGCTGCACATAATTTTTCCAAAAAAATCACATCAAATTAAATGCCGCTATAGACATTCATCGTATTAGTTTTGATGAATCGAAATCATTGATAATATGAAAATAAAACTGTAAAATGCAAAAATTATAATTTCATCACTTCAATTAAAAGTGCGATCGTCTTCCAAACATATTCCAAATGTCTAATAAGTGTCAAACATATAAAACACAACTAACAAACGTTTGAATAAAAACTCAAAACTTCATTGCGTTCATGAGCCTCTTTCGCAGTCTTTGTGATCTTCAGGCTGACATGGCAACATGATGAATGGAGGGTCGTGGTGTTGGGGTTTTGGATATTTTTATACGCGACACTGGCATTGGGCGGCAGTAACGATGGCTTGAGATATTGAAGTGGAACAATCTGAATAGCAAGGATATAAATAAGCTATCTATCGACTATGAAGACGGAACATACTTACCTCTTTATTCTACTTCTCAAAACTTCTTCCAATATTTTCCTTTGACCCGTTCAGTAGCTGAGAACACAAGGTATACATTTACAAAGGCTATCATTATGCCAAAATACATAACAATTCATCAAAACCTTTAGCAGATGATTGATCTTTAACTTTCAAACTGCTTATCCAATTCTGATTATTTTGTGGCTAAGATTTCTTATGATTTTTGTTGGTCACCGGAGAACTCCCAAGCGGTTGTGGCTGTCGTTGAATATCAAAGGATAGTTGACCTCCATTATGATCCTCCTCTCCGTCTCGTTCTCTTGGAAGTTTCGACGAATGTAGGGATTTGGGAGTGGGAATAAAAAGGGGAAATGAGAAAGAATAAAAATAAGGGATTTGGGAGCGAGAATAAAAGAGGGAATGAAAACTTTAGGGTTAAAGGGCCGTAGGAACTAATAAAAGTTGAATTACAATCAAATATAGAGTATATAAAGTGTCATTAAAAACATAAATTAATGACACAAAATCTAAATATTATTAAAAGTGTGTGTCAAGCAAATATGGCATACGCAAAGTGCCACTAAAAACCTAAATTATTGGCACAAAAGCTAAATGTCATTAAAAGCGTGTGCCACTAAATGACATTTTTTTTACTTAGCTAAGTCAGTATGAGTTCTCCTCATTAAACTAGAGAACATCATTTACCATGATATAGTTAGTTAATCAAGTTTTTCATAAGTTATATCAAACTCCTTATATTAAATGAAGATAATCTTTTTGTCCATACACAAATTGTTTCTAGTGTCTAAGTACATTTTGAATGTTTGTAGTTAATTTGTCTACTTGGAGTATCATAATTAATTAGTACTAGTCTAGCATTCTTAAGACTACAATACTAAAACATGTGAACAGAAGATGCGTCATTCTGATTTTTTTTTCACAGCCTTAAAGGATATCACAATATTCCTTGTCAACATTCATGCCTTAGTTTAGACAAAATCATGAGATTTTTTCACCATCCCAAACCTTAGTATTTAGGAAAGTCTCATAAGTTACTGTATGTTACATATACATACCTTCTTTATTCAATTCAGGATCATTGCTAATTGGCCTTTGATCTCAAATCATCACCATTGACTCAAAAGACCTTCAACCGGAGTCTTAAGCCGAGTCAATTTGGTGAACACATTCATCATCAACAAGAAGAATGGTACTATTAAAAAACCACTAAAGTCTTGAGATATATTCAATTAAATTAACAATCAACAAGATGACATTCACATTTGCCTAAAGTGATACATACACTTCCATTGTTGTTCCTTGTACCATGTATTAGGATACTCTCCCAACATGAAGGACAAACTTCCACATACTTCCAACAACTTGAAGGTGGTAGACGAACCTCCATGTCCTTCATTTCAAATGGTAAATATTTCGTAACGAATCTCGACCGATTCATTAATGATTTATATTAACAAACATTTATTTCATATGCCAGAATTCACACTTGTGAACATGCGGGACCACGCACTTATACGCCATGAGCCACGCAGTCACGCCATGAACCTGTGGGTCTACGCGCTCCCCAATAGGGACACGCCACATGGCAGGCACACCTCGTCGTTGGTCCACTTCAGCTAGCGCTTACGCCCCGTAACCGCAGGTCCGTGCGTAGTACCACACGGGGCCGCGCCATCAGGCGCTCATGCCATGTCATGCCTCGCCCAGAACTTCATACTCGCATCCCCCCAGAAACCCTCCACGAAGGATCAAGCCACCCTTGACTCCATATTGCACCCACAAATGCCACATCATCTTGAATGCGCCCACGCCACACGGGACCCAGACGGCCGCCACCCGCATCGCGCCACCTAAGTTCCGAACCACGTGCACGCTGCCAAAATAAAAAATCGGCTCTCAAGACGCTCGTCGTTGATGCGAGTGTGCGAAGTGCAAAGTGTGCCATCAAAGCGCCACATTGCGCCCATCACCCACGCCGCACACGCACGTGTGCGACTTTTGATGCTTCGCTCTAATATACCACTCAAAGGTATTCATATGAACTATGTTACATATATCATATTTATGTATTCTATCTTAATACATTGCATATGTGATATGTCATTAGTTAAGGTAACAACTCTCAAGTTGTAATTGTGCAAATCTCTTATTGCACTATTGTGACACCCGGCATTTCCAAAACATCGTCCGTACATGACTTAAACGGGTTTACGTAACGTGTTTCCTAAATCACTCGAAATCATACGCTTGAACGATAAAAGTCTAAGTGAACATAATGCATTGATGGTTTCACACCGTAATAATTATGAGAATTTCCGGTTCATGCGGACTTAAAATCCGTACAACACAAACGATAACAATTAATTATCACAACGGAAAAATATTTAGAATTATATTCTAAATAAACGATCATGTTCCCAAGACTAAATCTTTAATATATATTATATAAAGATTCTCGTAAAAACATTCTAGAGTTGTCGTTGTGAATTATTATCTCAAGATGCGTATAAAATGTGAGTGAACACATTTACAACTAAAAATATACGAAAACTTGAACGCCTTCATTCAAAATTCGTAATCGCGTCTAAACTAAGAGAATATATATATACGTGTTATACATATTGACAATTTCAAATTTTATATTAAAGTGGGTACTAATTATGGGTAGTGTACCACATTTGAATTATCATCAACCACTACCATCATTTCACCATCATCACCAACCACCTTCTACCTCATGATGAGGATTGATCTTATCCAAATCCACACTCAAACTTCAAATCATCATAATGATGATTATGTCTAGATGTACATGCCATCTCATCTAATATATATATATATATATATATATATATATATATATCTCCCATGATACGAACGTTGGTGATTAATTCAAAAATAACCATTACAACGATTAGAAGTATGAAAAATGTGTACGATATATTTTGCTAAACGAATAATTATAAAAGTTCGTGAACACTCGTAGGAATTTACGACGAGCCTCTCGTAGACATTATCATGTGTCGTCACGATTTGATAAATATGTGCATCTAGTGGGTTACCCCGCGCGTTGCGCCTGGAGTCCGCCAAAAGGAAGAAAATGCAGGAGGGGTGTTAGCTTTTGAGAAGAGTAGTTATTGTCCTTATTTAGTTATTTCTAAATTTTGATGATTGATGAAAATCAAGAAAATGAACCTAACTTGATATATTTTGTCTTAAGTATTATTGATCCAATAGTGTCAGAGGAAGAGAGGATGACGGCGGTGACAATTTACAACGCGATACTCGTTTTCATTTAGTTATCAATCCTCGCTCATGATATATTATATAGTACGTCTGTTAGTCGGTTAAAGCAACACAATTTATATTATGCAGAATTTACCAACTCTACCTAACATGTGAACATGGAATTTGAATGTGATAAACCCCAAAAATCAGAAGGGTTTAACCTAACATTATGTGGCCATCTAAAGGCGAAAGAGAAGAAACAAACTATATCGACGAGTATGTTGACCAACTCTACAACCATATCGACCAGTAAGACCCCTGATTCGATCTCAGGTTTGGTTCTGAAAACATCGTAAAACTATGGAAGTTTTTTAAAAGGCCTCACATTTTTTTAAATTGACGTGATAATAAATTAAAGTAAGCATTATAACCAGATTATTCAGGAACGCATCCTTATAGAATGGTGTGGCTGCTAGAAATGGCTGCTTGTATTGTTGCCTTTCAGTTCAAGGGTTTGAATCAGATTCTTCTAATCTTCTCTGACCAACATTTTTTCACTGGTGTCTTTCATACATGGAGACAAAAATTTTGACCCGTTTATCTAGAAAAAAGGTCAATCTTATTACAACTTTTTTGTAGTAAGTTGGTTTTCTTAACCATGTTAAATACCTTAATTCTATATTAAAATAAAAAATACTGAGAAGTGGGCGGATTAAGTGGTCGACCAACCCAACCAGACTGATTTCTCTACCTGCCCATTGGCCCATTATTTTGCCACTTCTATTTGTACTAACCTTTATGGCTGCCTCACACATCACGTAAATCTTTTTTATACCCTTTTCAAAAGTGAAGTCGCTAAAAAACCGAATGAGCTTGCTTCTGTTTGCAATTAGCACATTCACAATCTCTTGAGGCTCTCTGGTTAGCAGGAAAAGCTATTCCAAAGGAACAGATGACCAATTACAGAAAACATATATCCCGTAAAGAAACCAGTAGTATTAAACAATAAAAATTTCTGTTATTACCTTAAAACATGGAAAGCTTCAAGCTGTATGGTCTTGCTTGAATCCTGGAGATTAAGAGATGAAAATGGTCAACATACATTGTAAAATATATAAAAATGATATGTTTATGAGAACAAATAGATGAATAATTGATACCCTAAGAATATTCATGAGAACTCTCATGTTGTCCACTGAGCACACGTATCAAACCATTACTGAGGTATTTGAACGATCCAATAACATTGCTCCCAACAACTGAATGTTTTGCAGACTCTTAGTCATATTCGTATTTGTAAATTATACTACAAGATAAATAGACCATAAAACCAAATACTAACCATGGCAACAGTCCTGCTGATGTAGTTGGGAGATTCCAACAATGTGTTGTATTCCTGTAAGAACTGCACTAAAGAAAAATAGTTAACAAAATAAGATAATAAGTAAAAGAATGTTCAATATTAAGCATAAGTTTGAGACGGAATTTCCACATGAGTTTCTTGTGAGTCAACTACTCACCCAATCATAATTTTTCGAAAGAAATTCAGCAACAGATGACTTATGCCTGGTCAATAGGTCCTGGAACAAGGACGAAAAAAACACTCATCATGCTATCCATATGATAACCACCATAACACTATAGCAAACATAATATGTAAATTTCACATTCATATATAAGACATCAGACGAATTGTGAGAAAACAAATTTAACAAACTATACAAAGCAACATGAGTCTCAAACGATAAAAAAACGTGAAACTGTAACTAATGTCTTGAATATAGTGTTTTATAATTTATACTGATAAAAACATGTTAACTACGGCTGAACTTTTCAAGAAGCTAATACAGGGAAGGGGGTCATGATACTTAACTCTAAACGTGGTTGCTGCATCCGATGCAGTGTCAAAACTTGGATCTTGTATGTATCTGAAGAACATCTTAATGTGATCCGACTCCAAAATATATCTACAAAACAAGAACAGAAGTTAGCTTACGATAACAATTCAAAAAACTGGTTTTCCTAATGATACTTACTTTGCAGCTACTTGATGCCTGATACATTCTCTTAAAATTGCACCATGTGATACAGCAAGCTCCGAGTCATCACAGCTGAAAATTGAACATACTCGACTTAACACAGAAGACATAAAATTTGCAAAATTAGAGACTCTCACAGTCTCACTCACCCAGATAGCAGCATAGCAAGAAGGCTTGTATTGCACTCCAAATACTCAAAAGCAAGATACCGTCCATTCAGTCGTTGCCTCAGCAAATTCGCAGTCCATTCAGTCGTTGCCTCTACAAATTCGCAATCACGTGGACATCTTGGCGCATCTGCATGATACCAAACTCATTGTTTCACATCATGTAAAAACATAAACTAAATAAAAGTTAAATCATGCGGCATAGTAACATACCCCAGGGTCCAAATCAGGAAGGGCTGATATAAGCATGTAGCATGTGTCTTCTTTGAAGAACTCATGTGTCAACTTCACACATGCCTCTTCCGCCGGCTATAACCGCTCGTCTCCGTAAAGCACTGTCCTCATTTCCAGAATGACTTTAACTTAATATCCAGTATTAAAGCCCTTAAATGGTACATTAATATAACTATCACAATAATAATAAAATAAAAAACCCTAAATTATGAGGTAATCTGGAAATTGTGAACTTAGATTCAAACGACGAAATGTGAAATTTTGACATACCAAGCGGCTTCAAGCTTGACAGCAACAGTGTACCTACGTGGTTACAAAATTAACGAGCAAAGAAAGTGGCCCAATCAAATGTATGAACGGAAATTGCACTACGCCAAATATGACCTACGGCCACACTTTTTCAAAAAACGCCCTGCCACACTTTCGATTAAATGTGTGGCTAAAGGTCATTAATCACATTTCAAAACCTTCTATCCTACTTTTGGCCACACATTTTATTTATTCATGTGACCAATGTATAACAGTTCAAAACATTTAGCCACACTTTAAGAAAATATCTTTGACATTTAGTAGCCACACTATAAAAGTGTGGCCAGTGTGATTTACGGACACAATATTTGTTAGTTTTTTTTATACATGTGACCAAACACACATCTATTAGCCTCACTTTATTAAAATCTGTGACATTTAGTAGCCACATTAGAAAAGTGTGGCCAAATGTTATCTACGGCCACATTATTTGTTTCATGTGACCAAAAACACATCTATTTGCCACACTTTAAAACAAAAATGTAACAACTACTAGCCACTGTTGAATAGTGTGGCCAAATGTGACGAACTGCCATAGTATAATTTTAGTGATGTGACTAAGAGCTAATAGATATGGCCACTTATTTTAGCTTGTGTGACCAAAGAGTAGTGTTTTGCAGTAAATGAAACAAAAGCAGTGACTAAATATGACGAACCGCCGTTGTTTTTGTTTGATGATGTGGCTAAAAGCTAATACAAAGATATATATATATAGTAGTGTTTATTAGCCACGTGTGTTTAAATAGTTATAACTATAAGTATTTTATGGTCACGGTTACAGTTATTTTGTATGGCTAAAAGTAATCAATGGTCACGGTTAAACGTTTTGTGTGGATAAAAGTAATAAATGGACACGGTTAATAGTGCGTGTGGCCTATGGTCTTTCCACTTCCTGCCACCAAATTCTTCAATTTGTCATAGGAAGATGATCGACCGGACGCGGGGCGCACCCTCTGTAATTAAATACCAATTCACCAAATTAGGTTTTCATTCAACTAAAAAACCTCCGTCACCCTTCTCTCGAAACAAAAAAAAACGATCTAATTGGTGCCGCAATGGAGAGTACGAGCAACTGGTGGTGCAACACCACTCTACCATAGTATAGTATATTCTTAAAGTTGTGTTTTTTAATGTAAAATTTGTAACCTAAATGTTGAAATTTCAGGTAATCCGAGGCCCATCACGCTGAAGATCCACCACAAGGGCCACTTCAGAGCCACTCCCGTCGACGAGCAGGAATACAACGACGGCGTTGAGAGCTTTGTTGACTACGTCAACATTGATCTCTTTTCATATAAAGAGCTTGACCATATGGTTAAAGCTCTTGAGTACACGATGGTCGGGTATTTTACCACCTTTTTCAAAATCCCATACCTGTCACTGGAGTATGTTGTTGAAGTATACAGTAACAATGATATGAGGGATGTGGCCTTTCATGAGAGGGATGCGACTGAACTCTCCCTCTACCTTTTGAGGGAGCAGGACTCCACCTTCACCGCTTATGCTCTATTTGTGCAGAGGAAGATACCAGGCGAGTACAGTGAAGGACATACTCTATGGTCCACATCCTCATCTGAGAAGGATGAGGATTTGTTATCTGATGCTAGGTCATAGTGATCTACTGTTGATTTTATGTCTATAATTATGTATTTTTTGTAAAAATATGGTTATATATAATATATCAGATTTTTGTTATCTGGTTGATGCATGTGATCGTTGTTTTGTTATTTCATTGTATTGATTGTGTATTTGGTTGGTGCAATGCAATGTAGTTTCTCATTAGGAAACTACAGTTAAATAAAGCTAACTACAATTGCATACTATTTGACCATATACTGACCATTTACCATATGTTGACCAATATTTAACCATTTACAATTGGTCTATAATTGCAACAATTGCATACCATTTGACCATATCATGATAACAGTTGACCAATTGCAAAGATAAATCAAACTAATATAAATCAAACCAAAGACATAGCAGTTGCACACTTGACCATATCCTGAAATCCAAAGACATAATAGTTGACCAATTGACCATATATTGACCATTTACCATATACTGGCCAATATTTGGCCATTTGCAATTGGTCTACAATTGCAAACGATTTGACAATATATTGATAACAGTTGACCATTTGACCATTTTAATTTCAAATAGACACAACTGCTGGTTTTGGATAACAACCTCACCAGCAGTTTCCCTCACCAGGTTTTCTATAAATCAAACTAATATAAATCAAACCAAAGACATAGCAGTAACACAGTTGACCATATCCTGAAATCTAAAGACATAACAGTTGACCATGTGACCATATACTGACCATTTACCATCTACTGACCAATATTTGACCATTTGCAAAGATAAATTGTACATATATATAAAAAAAAACATTAGTTCTTGTACATATCAGTTATGATCTAGCTAAGTCCAGCCACTTGTCCATCCTTAGAGATTAATACATGATTATCTTCACATCTGTAGTAACTTGATCAAGAGGTGGTTCTTTTTGGTTTTTTAATCCTGCAATGTATGATCTAGTTGCAGCTGAGATTTGGTCCGAAGTTGGAGGCTCAGTTTGATTCAAAGAGGTTCTTATTGGTAGAGCTTCATCATCGTAGACCGGCTTCGGTGGCACTTTTCCATGAAACTTCTTTCTGAGATCTTCCAAACTTTTGTAGTTTTCAAAATTTTTTCTTTCTTTCCATCTTCTAATAGCCGCAGCACTATCGATATTTGATTCTATCAATTCATCCTTAATTCTCTTTATTTTGAGTGTCTTATAAACACTAGTAGTTGTTCTAAATGCTTTTCAATTTGGTGGTGTTTGTGCACCAGAAGGGCGTTGTTCCATCATTTTACTAATCCTCGTGATTTCCCCTTCTAATGCTTCTATGGTCCGGTCTACATACTGACATCTTTTTGCAGTGTACTTCTTGTTCTGCATGATCCAATCAATATGATCTTGTTTTAATGTTGCACGTAGATTGGAATCTGTGACTGTTGCATTTGAAAATTCTTGGCATTTATGAAACCCTAATTCTTCTAGGTCTCTGATGATCAACAATTCCTTTGCCAAGATCTGTTGAGTCTCTTTATCAGACATGCCTTTACACTTTACGGCAACATCGTCTTGAATTTGTTTTTCTTTTATTTTGATGTATTCCTCCATATTCTTTGGTATTGTATTGTTTGCCAATGAGGGAAACACTAATTGTATAGAAGAAGGTGGGTCAAAGAATTACAGAACTTCTTAATTTAAGCTCATGATGGGAAGTGATGTTGGTGGAGGTTGTGTAGTTGCTAGTGGCACTTTTGTTAGTGCATTTGGAGTAGACTCATCTTCATCACTTTCATGTACCACCATCTTCCTTCTTTTATGGGTATTTTTGGTATTTTCTGGAAATGTTGTTGAACTTGAAAGTGTTGTTGGCACTAAAGCTGGTGCGTCAGTAGTTGTACTTTGTATTGTAGTCTCATTCATTTCTGTATTTTTTGAAGGCTCGACTACCGGAAAAAATGGTTTTGTTGCAACAGCACTTGTAGCAGTAGTTTCAGGAGTAGGCCTTTTAACACAAGTTGTTTGTGGTGGTGTAGATTTTGGGTTTAATGTTGGACTCATTGGTTCAGATATGTTTAAGGCTTCAGTTACATGTTCAGGAGCGTGCCTTTTGAATCCAGGTTCAGCACTTTTCATTACAACTTGTTTTCTTGCAGATATTGCATGAATCTTTGTTCTTGTACTTAAAGTATTTGATGAATCTTGATTACCTTTTTCAACATGTTCTTCAATTCTCAATCTGACAAGTGTTGCAGATTCTGCCTCTCTATTTTTTCTTAACCTTTCCTTTTCTTTTGCAGCTTCTTGTGCTTTCTCTGCTTCTGAGTAGTCTGCTTTCTTGTCTTGTTTCTTTTGGTTTTGGGCATCATCATCTGGGAATTTAGGAGGAGGTGGTGTAACACCAGTTATATGTTCTAACTGTCTTCTTATTACACTTACATTTGCATGTGTGTCCTTGTATCTTGCATCAACATAATTTCTCATAGCCTCCGTGTGTAATTTCATAGAATTATCAAGCGCCCTCTGATTCTCTTTTAGGAGTGGTTGGAAGGCTTTCCATATGATTGGAGTCAATTCTTCAAGAGTTGGAAGCTTGATTTGGGAAATCACTTTGTTTATTGAAGACTCAAACTCTTTCCTGATGGAGTCTAACAAAGTTGTTTTTTCTTGACTTGGAGTTTCAGTAGAAGGCTTCTTGGTAAGAGTTTCTTTAATTGTTGAGCAAGAAGCCTCTACATTGGACATTCTCTCCGTCAATTCCCTATATCTTAATCCATCACCTAAGTTAATAGGATCAGCCGGATTCCCACTTGAAGTGGTTGTATCTGTCCCTGTGATATGAACATGTTCAATGTCAATGGGTGCAGATGCCCCTTTGTATTAGTCATGGGGACTTCCAACTGTTGTAGAGTGAAGTATTGTGGACTTAACAGTTGTTACCCTCAAGGGAGTCTTAGCTATGTAACTACTGTCCAGATTTGAAACAGTTGTTTCTACAACTGTAGTAGCTGCTCCACTTGAGAAATCCTCATGAGATGTACCCTCAGTGATTGCATCAATCAACATATGTACGAGTGAAGTTTGTGGGGGTGGTGAGTAGTGAAAAGAGTCAGTAGTAGTACTGGGAGAAGGACTTTGAGTATGATGCTCAAGTAATACATCAGCTCTAGATGTGGCTTTGGATTTGGATTTTATCTTCCTTAGGATTTCTGCTATGGGTTCCAAATCAGGGATGGGTTCTTCCCTTTGGTTAAAAGGAGTAGTAGGCTCATTTTGTTGTGCTAGCTCATCCTCATCAACCAAAATTTGTTTTGTTGATTCCATCCTTGTAAAAGTTTGTTTTTCAAGAGATTTAATGGTAATCAATTTACCCCTTTTGTAAATGTTTTCAGGCAATTCCTTTTGAATATATGCCATAACAAGTCTAGGGTACGTCAAAAATATTGTTTGTGAAGTAGTGTTGGAACACACGTCTTTAAAAATTATTTTTGAAACTTTGAAGCTTTGCCCTGTTAAAATGGCATAAGCCATAAATTGAGTATTTAATGGAATTTCATTCCATGTACCACTCTTCCCTTAAAAACATACCATAAGAGTATGAAAAAGAAATTTTAAACTTGCATAACACATACCCTTATTCAAAGTTGTTGAGGTTATTTGACCAAGATAACCTCTCTTAATGAATTCAATATTCATGAGCTGTTTTGTAAATTGGTCAACACCGTCAGCATCACCAAGCTCTAGGTTTGTTGTGAGGGTTTCTGGAGTTATTGTAACTGGTTTTGAACCAATGTCTAGCATAATCAAAATGATGTTGTGTTTTTCGTCTTTAATAACCCTGGCATTTTTCCAAAACTCCTCAAGAATAGTCAAATAGATAGGTGGGTTAACTGTAAGAGCTTTGTGATAAGGGAAATCGGTTATCAAATCGATCATTTGGTGATATTGTGGATGATCCTCAGATTTTATGAGATATGGACGCAGGTTGTGAGTAGGTCGAATGACCATGATCGCGAGTAATTAAGAGAAGAATCGAAGGAATTTTAAACTTCAGTCGAGTGTGGGAAAAGGTTTAGAATGATATGAATGGGGTTTAATATAGTTTTTGAATAGCCTGAAATCTAGGGTTAAAAAGCTGGATGAAACACAACTGCTGGATAATGTTTTTACATCCACCAATTTGAATTTTTCAGAAGTTTTTTTAAAGAAAGAGCAACTGTTTGAAATAACAGTTGTTTTATTTGACATCCGATCCATCAACAATTTTTATGCTTGGTTTTTGAACCATTCAATAATAACAATAACATAACAAACAAAACAATTTAACAATAAAAAAAATTTAGTGCACAAAACAATAACATAACAAAATTATAACATGTCAAATTTTTCTACACAAAACATAGTTTGAGCCTTCGCTTGTAACAAACAACGTATTATTTTCTTGACAAATGTGAATTTGTAATTTGTGCCTAGTGCCGAATACAAACCAGACCCAAACACAACAACACGGGCCCACCCCTGCAGACTATACCTATTCCGGCCTTCTACATGCTCCACCTTTACCTTCAACGTCCTTGTTTTGGAAATGAGAGGAATTCTGACCTGCATCTCTTCCAACGAATCCAAACCAACCTTCTCTACAAAATCCTCTGGAAATTGCTACATAAAAATCAAGAGATAACAATTTAAAAAACGACCATAACTAACAGTAATAAATAGGTATTAGAAACGTACAATTACAAATTGCATAAACTATCTAAGCCTAATACTTACAAGTTTTAGCGCAAGGCGGTCAACAAATGAAACCTGGCCCTCATCATCATCATCATCAACATTAACATCAACAACATAATCATCATCATCATCATTACCACCATCACCATCACCATCTTCCTCGGCATCATCATCATCCCCATCATCACCATCTTCATCAGCATCAGCATCATCATCACCATCTTCATCAACATCATCATCATCATCACCACCATCACCATCTTCCTCAGCATAATCATCATCCCTATCATCACCATCTTCACCATCACCATCTTCCTCAGCATCATCTTCTGCAGAAAAAATTTAGGCTTTACCGCTTGCATTATAAACCTCAATGTGGAACGCATGAGTATCAACCAAGTTGAACAGCATAGCCCAGCCCACATCTACACCAAGGTCTTTTGCCATCTTCTGCCATCCACTGGTAAAGGAGAAGAAGTGGCTTTTCTTTTGGATCTCAAATGGGCCATGGGTTATGTGTGATATGGGTTATATATGGGCCTTGTGGCATTATAACTCATGACAAATGATGTTGATGATGGTGTAATGATTATAAACCATATGATGATCATGATGGCTCATAAGCCTTGTAAGGCTCATAACCCATATATGTCACCCCTAGACTCACAACTAATAACCCACAACCAATGTGACCCTATAAGGCTTATGGGTCAAATATGCCATGGGTCATGGGTGATATGGGTTATGGGCCTTATGGCATTATAACCCATGACACGAAAAGCTTTGTGATGCCATAACACATGTCACCCATGACTCATAACCAATAACCCACAACCATTTGTGACTCCTATAAGGCTTATGGGTCAAATAGGCCATGGGCCATGGGTGATATGGGTTATGGCATTATAACCCATGAAGTGAAAAGCTTTGTAATGACATAACCCATGTCACCCATTACTCATAACCAATAACCCGCAACTAGTGTGACCCCTCTCCATGGGAAAACTATATAGCCGATGCTCAAACTATTTTGATGGACGAGGAGTTGAACAATTTTGTATGATTATACCTTTAGTCAACAACCCAACGACGGACAACGAATTGGTGATGCTCAAAGGAATTTCAATTCAAACCCTCCTGCAGTGCCAAACCATCGTCCTCCACTATCAAACCGTTCTCTTGTGGCAAACCTCCCTCCGACACAAGAAGTCCCAAGTTGGGCTGAGGGTATGAAACCGACCATGGGGCGACAATTATTTTTATTTATGTAATATTTTAAGTAGGTTTATTATAAAGTTAATTTTATAAAAATTCCCGTACAATTTAATTAGTTTTTGGTTTTACTAATATATTATAGAATTTGTATATTATTACCCTGACTAAAGCATGGTGTACAATATGTAAAGCATGCCACCTTTCAATACACGTGCCAAAAAAAACCCTACTTCACACACATCTATATCTATATCTATATCTATATCTATATCTATATCTATATCTATACCATATAATAAATAAAGGTTTTTTCATGTCACGTGTCGCCTTCATATTCATCATTTTTTTTCCCACATCTCTCTCTTATTAAATATACATCTATCTTTTAACAATAATATATTTTTAAAGAAAATACTAATTACACTAATAAAACACATTTATTTTAAATTATCTCTTATTATAGGAAATTTGGAATCTATATAATTATGTAACTTTTATTCTCAATCAAAAAGAAATGAAAGTCAAATTAAATTAAATAGTTATTAACGTATTTTCGAAACTCAATTATGTATAATTTTTACATATTTTTAATTTTGTTTTCTATCTTTAAAATATGTAATACATTTTTACACCTGTAAAATATATACATAAAGATTTAAAAATTTTATGTATTGATATTTTTCACCCCGTGTGTATTACACGGGTTCTAAGCTAGTTTTCAATACACGTGTCTTCCTTCACACACATTTTCAATACACGTGTCTTCCTTCACACACATTTTCAATACACGTGTCTTCCTTCACACACATCTTCTCCCTCTTTTAAACCCAGAAAATGAGTTAGGTTTCAAATTTCCCGAAAAATCACATAGCGGGATCTTAAACAAAAAAACAGCGCTAAAATATTGAGAATTCATTTTGTTAATTAGTACCAAAACTTGTGACCCAAAACCCTAACCCAAATCCACACATCTTCTCCCTCACAACTTCCACCCATGTCCTCTTACACTGCACTCGAGCTTTAGTTTTCGCCAAAACCCTAACCCAAATCCACTCGATTTCAAACCAGAACCCTAACCTAAACGAACCCCGGTGGAAGAAAACACAAACTCCGGCAAGGAGTTCTTGGGAAACTCACGGTAATCAGGTATGAGTCCACGCATTTTTTCCCGAAATACATCTCATATAATCTCAATATATATATTAAGTTAACACAATAAGCATTTTTTCTTATCGGATTCAGGTTTCTAGCATGAATCTACTTCTTTTAATTATAAAAGCAGTTTTATAGTTTGGTAACCCTGAGTCCTGTTATGGACCACTAAGAGTATATATGTAGGAAGAAACATAGTATATCTTATAGAGATAGATATTTGTTTATTTGTACAAAAATAGGGATTTATAAAAGAGTACAAGTTTTTTTTGTCCATTTTATAAATAATTATTGCTTTCTGATTGAGTTTAGAGATCAGGAGATATAAAAAAACAATAATATTACACTAAAAATAGATTAAAAATGCTACCTTTAGACTTGTAAATTTTAGAATCTTGACTTGCATACAGATAAAGAAGGCATTGTTTATAGGAAAAAGAATTTAGACATAAAATGGACAAGTTAATTCATAACCAAATTAGTGACAGTTTTTGGTGGTTGGATTGTTATTATAGAACTTCATATGCCGTCAATTCACTGCATTAAGACAGTAAATTGTCTTGTTTTTTTTAATTAAATTAGTGAATTTACAATTTACTCCATCGGTTTTCCTAACTGTATGATTAGATGTTAGGCTAATGAAACATAATACCAACCTAAATAAAAGCTTGTTAGGAGTGGAAGAAAGATACATAAACCGAGAGACAAAGAGTAACTCAATACAATAAGCATGTTTAGATGTTAGGCTAAGAAATATACATAAAGTAATTTTATTAACTATATCTAGCTCATATCATCTCAATAGTAAGTAACTCAATACAATAAGCATCACACCTAGATATATTAACATAATATATATATATATATGTGTGTGTGTGTGTGTTTCCAATCTCTAATACTAACAATATCTATTATATATTGCATGCCATATACGAGCTGGAATGAATCTGTTTGGTCACCTTCTTCGGAGTTTTAGAAGACAAGAGTGCGGTATAAGTCCAATGGTGGAGCAAACAAGAAAAGTAGTGCGGTGCATTTGTGATCATCACCCGGGACGAGGAAGATATACTTATCTAAGAGATAAACTGGTAACTTCATTATCTAATTCATGTGTGTTTTTCTCTGTGTATAATGATTTGTCGGTTGTATGTCTGATGTGTGTGTGCCTACTTCTTTCTGTTGTATATATTACTAGGTACAGAATATGATTTTAATGTGGAGGAAAGCAAGAGAAGATAAAAAGGGAGAATACAAGAATGCTAATGTCAAAGTTATTTCAGATAAATTAGTAAGTTTTTCTTAAAACTATTGGAAATTATGTTAAAGTCAAATCATTGTCAAACTTAGTTAATTAATAGAGTTAGAGTGGTGAGATAAGGCTGAAGGGTAAAATTATCATTAGCCGGGAATAGTGTTTTGAAAGTTAAAGCCGATAACTCATAGTAACATCTAATTAGGCTAACAAACTTGATTATATCTATACATTAATGAGAACTACCGGTGACATCACCCAAATAGTGACATCTAAGGAGGCTGTTTCTCAGTAGTTAGTAAACAGCTGGAATTGACACAACTGCTGGTTTTGGGGGAACTGCTAGTGAACAACATCAACAACAGTTCTTGTAACCAGCAGTTGTAGCCAGATGTTCTATGATTGGAGGGAATTACCAGTTTGCACTTTGTAGAGTCAAAGTCTTATTCTTTTGTAAAGTGCTGGTCAACGACTAGACTTTTGGTAATCAGAATCAACGGTTCTTTTCAAGATCCAACAATTTACTATAATACATGTTTACTCTGTTAAAAAACATCTCACTGCATATCTTTTTACATTTATTTTTGCAGATCGACAGTGAACCTTTATCCAGGCTAAAACGGTTTCTAGTGCTACCACATCAAAAGTATTTTACATTTTCATTCCTATTATCATTTTCCATAACCTAATTAATTGAATTGTAGGTTAATTATGTGGACAACAATTCAATGGCATGAAAATGGAGCTCATTTCCAACAGAAAAGGAAATTGATTTGCTTATAGTCATTCTGCTAGACAACAACAACTCTCTTTATGGTATTAAATTTTGACACACCGGTTTTGCTTATTATCAGTATACTTCAATCTTTTATATAAATCTGTGCTAATTTAGTGACATATTATATAATTTATAATAATATATTTTTTATGCATATTGCATAAAAAATACATGTTCATTGACTTTTAACTTTAACTTGATTTCATGTAAGCTTTTTTTAAATTTGACTCGACAGACATAACACAACCGGATATGACCCAATTAAAGTAAGCAAATTTTTCCCCCGATTGTGACACATTTTCTTAAAGGTCTGTTGTTTATATCTGTTAAGGTGACCTGTGAGACTGGTCTCGGGATTGCTTCTCATCGTTTAACAAAACATGTGTTTAGGATGAGCAAGAAGTACCTAGATGATTGCTATAGAGCATCTTTTGATCAAGTTATAAAGGTGGCAGCATTTTTACAAGTAGAATTGGCCAAAATACTGATAGAGCAAGAAGAAGGAAACCAGCAGCCAAGAAATAGTTTTAGTATTTAGGTTAAAAACTTATGTAAACATTTTGGTTTATTATTCTTAAATGTAATTTGGTTTTTAGGTTTTCTAATGCATGTTTACCGCTGTTTTCAATTATTTTACCCAAAAAATGAAAATAAAATGGCTAATTACACAAAAATGGTCACATAGAACCCTAGTAAATATGTGTGATCAAAGGTTAGACAATAGCCACACTTAAAATTACAAAATTTCGTGTGGCTATAAATAACTATTAGTCATACCATATATAGTTACTTTGTTTTATGTTTGTGTGACAGAATGATAGCAAACGTCGTGGTAAAAAAAATATATGTGTGACCAAATGTAAGACAATAGCCACACTTAAAATTACAAAATTTCGTGTGGCTATAAATGACCATTAGCCACACCACAGTAACTTTGTTATTTGCTTATGTGACAGAATGATACCAAACATCATGAGAAAAAAATTATGTGCGTATCCAAAGGTTAGACAATAGGCACACTTATAATTACAAACTTTCGTGTGGCTATAAATAACTATTAACCACACCATAGTGACTTTGGTTTTTGTTAGAGTGTGACTGAATGAAAGCAAACGTCATGGGAAAAAACAATTATGTGTGACCAAAGGTTAGACAATAGCCACACTTAAAATTACAAACTTTCGTGTGGCTATAAATAACCATTAGCCACACCATAATCAATTTGTTTTTTTTGTTAGTGTGACTGAATGATAGCAAACGTTATAGGAAAAAACAATTATGTGTGACCAAATGTTAGACAATAGCCACATTTCCAAAACATCGTCCGTACATGACTTAAACGGGTTTACGTAACGTGTTTCCTAAATCACTCGAAATCATACGCTTGAACGATAAAAGTCTAAGTGAAAATAATGCATCGATGGTTTCATACCGTAATAATTATGAGAATTGCCGGTTCATGCGGACGTAAAATACATACAACACAAACGATAACAATTAATTATCACAACGGAAAAATATTTAGAATTATATTCTAAATAAACGATCATGTTACCATGACTAAATCTTTAATATATATTATATAAAGATTCTCATAAAAACATTCTAGAGTTGTCGTTGTGAATTATTCTCTCAAGATGCGTATAAAATGTGAGTGAACACATTTACAACTAAAAATATACGAAAACTTACGACTTCATTCAAAATTCGTAATCGCGTCTAAACTAAGAATATATATATATATATATATATATATACACACACACATACACACGTGTTATACATATTGAGAACTTCAAATTTTATATTAAAGCGAATACTAATTATGGGTAGTGTACCACATTTGAATTATATATATATATACACACGTGTTATCCATTGTTGACAACTTCAAATTTTATATTAAAGCGAATACTAATTACGGGTAGTGTACCACATTTGAATTATCATCAATCACTACTATCGTTTCACCATCAACACCAACAACCTTCTACCTCATGATGAGGATTGATCTTATCCAAATCCACACTCAAACTTCAAATCATCATAATGATTATTATGTCTAGATATATATTAGAGGGGGTAAAAAGGTAATTACCCTCTTATTTAAATCCCATGGGGATGAATAGTATCATCAATAATTTACAAGTTTATTCTATTTATGTATGGTATGTTTCAAATGAATTAACAAAGATTCATTTGGTGGAGTTGGTTTGTCTTTGCAGCCTTTAAACCAAAACATGTGGGTTCGATTCCCACTCCCTCCCTTTTTGTTTTTTTAGAGCCCATTATGATTTAAGTTGTAATGCATCATTTACAAGTCCTGCCTTTTTGTTCCTGATGCGTGTTTGAGAACCCACCATATAGGTATGGTCGCTTTCCTTTCCTCCACTCTTCTCCATGCTTCTGCATCAAAGAAGCAGCCTTTGAGATCTTCATCCGCTACGCCGATTTTCTGCGCCGATGACTTTGGTCGGTCGGTTTTCTTCGCCGATGACTTTGGTCGCCGGTTTTCTGAATTCATAGGCTTCGTCCGTCGGTGAGCTGTCCCTCTCTCTCTTTGTACTCTCTTGCCTTTACCGATCGCTGTTGCTGGGTTTAGTGTAACCCTATCGCTTTCCTTTCCTCCACTCTTCTCCATGCTTCTGCATCAAAGAAGCAGCCTTTGAGATCTTCATCCGCTACGCCGATTTTCTGCGCCGATGACTTTGGTCGGTCGGTTTTCTTCGCCGATGACTTTGGTCGCCGGTTTTCTGAATTCATAGGCTTCGTCCGTCGGTGAGCTGTCCCTCTCTCTCTTTGTACTCTCTTGCCTTTACCGATCGCTGTTGCTGGGTTTAGTGTAACCCTAGGTGACGGTGGTGTGTAGGTGGTCATGATTTTTCGCAACTAGATCATTGTTGCCCTCTCTCTCTTTGTACTCTCTTGCATTTACCGATCGCTGGTGCGGGGTTCTGTGGAACCCTAGGTGGCGGTGGTATGGTGGTGGTCGTGGTTTTGCAACTTGATCATTTTTGTTATGTTTTCTGGAACCCTAGCTGGTGGTGGTGTGTTGACTCTGTGCCTTTGGTCGACGGCTATTTGTTTCTTGCATCTTTAAGAGCACATATGGATATCTCTTACCTTCCTCTTTCTTCACTCTTCTCCAGAACTGGTTAGGCCTTTGTTTCCCTTATTGGCAGGTTAGATTTAATTCACTTTTATTGGATTTACATAATTGCTAACCGTGATTTAGCTTTCTGAATAATGGTAGCCGTTAACCGTCTACAATTGGCCCAATTACATAAAAAGGTTAAGGAATTATAGTCTGGTTTCTGTTTCTTCCCAAAGGGCTTAAAATTTTAACAAGTTCGTAAGTTTTGGATTTTTACAACAATCAAAGATTGTGAAAATCCACATCTTGACAGGGCAATCCGGATGGTGATGTGAAAGTAACAACCGTTTCTATCACATTGCAACCGGTTGATTTGCAGCCATGGTGGATTTATGTTTCTTTGTTCAATTGTTACAGATCTGAGCCTGCTAAATATGGGTAAATTTGGGATTTAATCTTTGAATATTTTGTAGAAACCGAGCTAGGGTTTTGTTGGCCTTCAGGTTCGTTTACTTTGCATTTTGTTGTGCATATGTTCTTTTCGATAATTTCCACTTGTAATTAGCCAAAATCAACAAAAATAACTTTGAAAACCTAAAAGTCTGATTTATGTTATTGTGAGGATCTTGATTGTATATAGCCATGGATCCTCTTTATTGAACTCATCTGTGGATTGTCCTACCATTAAAATATATAGCCATAGGACATATAACTTCAACTACATATGCACTTACTGTCACTTTTATTGTCCTATGGTACCAAAAGATAGAAAAAGAAAAGAGAAGAAAAGAAAACCAATGACAAGGAATTGAATCAAAGGGTAACATTAACTTCAACACGCAAAGTAATTGAACAAATAAAAATATTTATGTGAATACTAATATACTATAGCTTTTGTGAGTTTTTTTTTCATATTTAGCAAACATTGCTTAATTATTGAAACTGTTTATCTGCGAATTATTTCTCTTTTTTTTGTTACAACAGATGATTGGTGTTCAGTAGCTGCGAAGTGTTCCTCTTTTTTTTGTTACAACAGATGATTGGTGCTCAATTGGGTTTGCTATTGTTTGAACATTGTATTGATTCACTCTAACTTCATGTGTTTTCTTAATTATTCAAGTACGGTTTTTATTGTGATTATATGAGCAAATGTTTGATATTGCAGATTGTATTTTATTAGATTGCAGGTTGCATTTTGTTGATTGCATCTTACATTTATACAACTTGGATTTTGTTTGTAAGAGGTCAGATTACGGGTAGCACTTTGTTGATAACGGGTCAGGCCGCAGACTATACGGTAACGTGTTGTTTAGTTTTTTAGAAGCTTATAATATACATAATGTTATATCGAAGAATTTTAAGATAATAACCTCATTGTTGCTTTTTGTTCATCTTTGAAGTATGTATAGCTGCTATGGAGGCTGCTGGTATTTATTACATTGTATATCGTTAACGGGTCAGCTTCTTTTTCCTATTTTTTTCCCTAATTTATATAATTTTTTTTGTTTTTTTTAGTTTTTTTTTCAGTTTGTTTTCTTTTTAAAAATACAGAATTTCTTCTTTTATGTATAAAACATAGCTCACGTTAATAACCAGCAAATGGTTGCGTAAAGGTCGTGGGTCGCATCTCCTCCCTAGCATCAAACACGGTACAAAACATTGCAACAACCACCCATCCTTTTCCCCTATTTTATAGCTTTCTTGGCAGTTTGTGTGTTTTTTTAATTCACAATTTCTTCTTTTGTGTATAACTTGCGTTAATAACCAGCAAGTGACTAGGTTAATGTCGTGGTGCGCCTCTTCTCTCTAGCGTCAACCACGGCCCGAAACACTGCAACAACAGCCCCCCCCAGATTCCCAGCCTCTTTTTCCTCTCCTCTTTTCCAATTTATTTACTTTTGTTTTTTTTAAACAGATTTTCTACGGGCCACTTTAGAAATTTTCAAAGTCTCAATTTCTGTTTTGAGAATAAGATTGGTTCAAGAAATTAAAAAAGATTATATGGAAGTATGCACTAATTTACAGACATGTTAGTCTAATGCTATATGCAGGTGTGTTTGTCTGTGAATATGAACTAGCATGTGCATCAATGACTGATCACTCTTATATGTTTTTTTTTCTTTCTATTATGGGGTTTCAATTTTAGGATTCTAAAAAATAGAGGAATTTGATTAAATATTAATTTGATTTGTTTGAGTCGGTTGTCTAGGAACAAAGGTTGGTAGGGTTTTTTTTTTTTTTTTTTTTTTTAAATTTGTTAGTAAAATTCACAAATGGTCAGGTTTATAACATTTAAAAAGGTAAAGTAGTCATTTCACTTAACTTTAAAAGATAGGACCCCATAAATGACCAAGGAACCGTATCAATAAGTATGGGTGTTAATAAACCGTTGAAGCCAACCGTCTTATTGAGTTTATGGTTTAAAAAGGGAAAAAAAATACACTAAACATATAATATGATCGCTATAGTTGTTTTGCTAGGATTTTGGATTGGACTATTGATAATAAACTTTATATCGAATTGGATTGGATCACTGCTAATGGCCTTCACAAACAAATCAGGAACTGTCCTATATCCGAGTAAAGACACCTTTTTATACTTCCTGCTTCAATATAACCACATACTATTTGAAACATTAATTTAGGTTGTGAATGGTGATGTAAGTTATGCTTTATCTGTAACAGCGGACAAGCTCAGTGCAACTCTATGGGAAAGATGTTATTACAAGCCTTGATAGAGAGGCAATTGCACCGGCCAAACAACAAACAGTTGTTGCGTTAACGTCTCTACGGGTTGGAACATGTCAAGGTAAAAACATGTTAAAAAGGTAATTTTACTAAACCTTAAAATTTCATATTTATGCCATTTTTTTAACTTACTTTATTTTGGCCTTTTTTTTTTACTTTTTTTTTCGGTTTGACGGAATTTTAAATCAAAGTTGGTTACTTCTTTATGCAATTAGCCCCTATTGAGTTGAGTGAATACACATAATTGATTTTAAATGCCCACAACTTGTCTCAGGTAAGGAGGGAAAAATTGCTTCAATTTGCTTAAACTGCAATTACTTGTAACTGCTGACATGGAAAGGTAAGAGTCTATTATTGTTTGCAAGTGTTTTCATAGGACTTCTACATGATAATTTTCTATAAAGTTGCATAATTTTGCGATTTATTTCAGTTGCTTGTATGTTTCTGGTTATAGTTTTTTTTAATGTGAGTTCCTTCTTTTTAATGATCTACTGAATTACTTCTTATTAAGTTGTAATTATAGGTTCTTGGATATATATGTTCAAACAAATGACCTTGAGTTGTTGTTCCAATAACAGTAGGGTTTCCACCTTTCAAATAACATCTTTGTTATTTTTAATTGTATGTCAGACTTGAAACTCTAAGTTATTATGACCATAAAAGCATTATGGTCATGTGTCAGGGTCACGGCGACGACGATGGCGATAATACTTGGGGGACCTATATTCCATCCTGCTACCGTGGACTTAGAAGGCGAAGAATGGGTTTGTTCTTGGTTTATTTGCAAAAACGGGTATGTTTTTTTTTTAATTTGCAAAAATGGGACTTCTGCACTCGAAATGAGTATTATTGTATAAAGTTTTGAGGACGTTAAACTTTTTGATAGTTTAGCGCGCCGCAAAGCGCGCGTGGGTTTAAAACTAGTTTACTATAAATGTCTTAATTATAAAACTTGTATAATGAATCAAGCACAATGTACAAGTGTTTAAGCATTAAAAACACCTCTAATGGAATCTGATGAGAAAAGCGGGATTTTGAAATTGAAGCCCTAATCCCACATTTCAAGTTTCAAATGCCAACCCTTCTCCTCTGCAAGCCGACGCTCTCAACGAGAGTGAAACATCTCAAATTGGCCTAAATTAAAGCTTCGATTCCGACGATGGTCTTGTAGGTTGAACAGCAGCGACCACCATCCTCTGTTGCCTCCGGCGATGGCGGTTCTCAGTGGTGGCGGTTCTTGGCGAAACTCGAGCTACAGGGTTTTTGCAGTTCGAAAATGGTACGTGGTACAATATGTTATGATGATCTCAATCTTTTGTATATGTTTACTTATTATAGTGATCGCCCCTTTTGAGTCAATTATGGTTTTGAAGTTCGTTTCGTGTTTCTGATTTGTGAGTCTAGGGCTCCGCCTATTTAGCCTTACTGTTGAAATCATTGTGTTGATTCCCTCCTACTTGCAGTGCTTACAAGTAAACCTTGAGTCGATCCTTCATTCGTGATGGCAATCTCTTCACGGGTCAGCCTGAATCGATCTCCTAAATCGATGGCAGGTTTTTAATGCTGTTTGTATACAACTCTAATAGAGTAATAGGGTTCATGGGTTCTGCATTTGCCATTTGGAACAGGTGGGGGTGGTATTTTTGTTTCAATTTTTACTCTAATCCTTGGTTTTGATATAAGATCTGCTGCTGCTCTTTCGAGTTTCAAATATCGTTGATTAGAAAATAATATCGGTTTTAATTATGTGGCCTTGTGTTTTGCATGGAGGCTTTTAGCTTTTGACTTCATTAGCAATCACATTTCTTACGAGTGCATGTATTTAAATCAAGTAACTTTGAACTTAAAAGATTAGATTTTGCTAAGTTAGGGTTGATGAAATTTAATCTTTGCTGAAGTCAATTTGCAGGTGTTGTTTGACTAAATATTTGTTCTCAATGGAGTGTTTTGAGGTAATTTTTTTTGCCAGTTAATTCAATCTAGCGAATGAAACGCACGTGCCAGTTTTTGTTTCTCTGTTGTTTCTATGGTAGTTCTTAATGACTGTTTAACTTTGACAAAAATGTCATCAGACATTCTAACCTTATGGTTATTTGCATATTGAACCTTATTTTTCAGGTGAGAAGGGAAGGAGGATAAACTTGTTGATTCCTCATTCAATAATTTTGAATTTGAATGGAGGGACCAATTCAAACAGCATGGAGGGTGAAGAAACAAAAGAAATTGGGTAAGTTTTTCTCTTCACAAAGGTTAGCTCATTCAATAATTTTGAATTTGAATCATTTGGTAAAGACTTTTGGACTGGGAAAAACTTGAATTTGAATGTTAATGGTGGATTTGAAAGTGTCAGCCACTGTACGGTACAACTTGGATTAGGTAAAAACTTGGGACTCGGCAAAACTTGGGACTCGGCAAAACTTGGATTGGGTAAAAACTTGGGTTTTTTGGTTGCATAATATAGAGAACCATGTATGTTGTCAAGAATGATTCTAACAACCCTTTTAATCAACAACAGAAACTAGCTATCTGGATCAAATTGCTGAAGAAATTACTGGCCAACCCTTTTAATCAAGATTTTAATCATTCTGTTGGTCCCATTCATAATTGAGTTGCATATAGACATGTTTATTAACAGTCAATTAAACTTGTTGATTCCTGTAGGGTTTGTTTTCACAATGGTGCAGATTTTTAGATGGAAGCCCAGCTGCATACCTGTTTGATAAAGGATTCGGAGAAGGTGTTGATAAGTGGCTCATTCACACACAGGTTAGTTACCCTTAAATGTACATGCATGATGTATCCGCCTTAATCTCAATATTGTGAATTTAATCCACACAACTGATTTTGAAAGTTGACTTGCTTTGTTTGAATTTGTTGTTTAATGGCTCTTTTAAGCTTCCTTTGTTACAAGCAAAATGACTCTTTCAAACTTCCTTTGTTACTGAAAATAGTGATTGATATATCCAAGGGCATGAGCTATGTTCAAACCCTTTCAACATTTGGTTGAAGAAGAAATGGCTGCAACTGCAAGGTATGTTCAAACCAAAAGGTAAGCAAGCATTTGTTCTAAGAACTAGTTATACTGAAATTGTGAATGCTGTTTGAGAAGCTTTGAATTCGGTTAAAATGAGCCTTCATCTCTGTGTGTCAAAGCACTTATTTGCTGCAATGTTGTGTAATTTAATATGTGTAGGGCTGTAGGCAAAAAAAAAATCCTTTAAGAAGACATTATATAATAACTTTGTGTGGTTATATTAAGTTTGAGTTTCCACCTTTCTTTTCTTTGTTCCAGATCATTCTCTTGTAAATTCTAGAATGTTAAAACGGCAAACGGTTTACAAGTCGACAAGGTAACACATTATTTAATCTTTTACTCTTTGAAAATAGTAGTTTACTCATGCTGCATTTGCAATTTTCCAAGTAATCTTCATATTGGTAAGTGAAGAATTTGAAAACTGTTAATAATCTTTTTATTTGGTTAAGTGTTTTACTCGATATTAACTGTGGTTAAACAATATATTGGTCATGCAGAGATAGGGCAGGAGGATATACAAGAGTGATTCGAAGTCGAATAAGAGTTGGTGATGCTGCACCAATGGCATATATTGAGTATGGTTTATCTCATCAAGGTTAATACTTTTATCTATATATGTTGAGCAACATAAAGGTTTGTGTATGGATATATTTTATATCTGTCTATCCTTCATTTAGGTGCAAATTAGATCAGGGGTTTGTATTTTTTGGGGCAAATTCAAAACAACTTTGTAATTTTTTTTTGTAAGTTTTCTTAATCTTGAATTTATACATTAATTCACCTAAGGACATGTTACATCAACGTACTACCCCTGCTACATCTATGTAACACTTTCTTACATTAGTGTAATACCCCCTGTTACTATAATTTTTTCCATCATGAACCTCATATTTCAATAAATCATATTTTTTCTATCATGGACCTCATGTGGATAATACAAAAGTTATGAAAATCACAATGCTTTCTTTGGTGGGAAATGGGTTGAAGCTAATTACCTATTTGCCATCATAGTTACGGTTCCTGGAGCTTTTTAATTTTTTTGTTCTTCCATTATTTATAGAAGAATTTGAAAACTGTTAATAATCTTTTTATTTGGTTAAGTGTTTTATTCGGTATTAACTGTGGTTAAACAATATACTGGTCATGCAGAGATAGGGCAGGAGGATATACAAGAGTGATTCGAACTCGAATAAGAGTTGGTGATGCTGCACCAATGGCATATATTTGAGTATGGTTTTTCTCATCAAGTTTATGTTATGGCACGGGTTGAAACGAGTCAACATTGAAAATTTATCAAATGACTAAAATTATTATACCTGGCAAAATGGGTCGGGTCGGAGGGGGTTACGGGTCAAATCGGGTTAGAATGAGTCGTTCATAAAAATACTAATTTTTGTTCGGGTCAAAACGAGTTTTAACTAAAATGGAGACGGGTCAGAACTAACCGTTATAAAAAAACAAAGAAAAAAAAGTTGATTTATGAGACCATTAATGTCTGTATGACTGATTTAAAATAAGACAAATATAAAATAAATTTAATAATTTCTAAAATAAAAACATGTTTGTGATTACAGCCTACAATGATCTACATGATATTTTTTTTTGAACAGCTGCATGATATATTTGATATTAACGTTTTGCTTTATCTCAGGTTGTAGACTGAAAATCCAGTTCAACGTCTTGGTGCAGCAGGGTCTGCAGAGGTAAATTTATTTTGTATGCAACTGCAAGAGCATCAGCAGCTGCTGAACCATCATGGTTTGGTCCTTTAATTACATTCTTTATTAAATTTATTTTCCACTGATTTTTATCCTTCAAGTCTATCATTTATTGTTGTTTTCTACCTCTGAATTTCAGTTTTTACATAACACAGTGTCGAGGAGGTGGCTTCAACTGGTCCTGGTGCGCGGTTTTTTCAACTCTATGTGAGTCCCTCCTATCTTTAAAAAGATTATTCAAACATATACATGATTATTTCATATAACAGTTCCAAACTTTTAATTAATTGTTTCCTAAATATTTCGGTCAATTGCTAGGTGTATAAAGACAGAAATGTTGTGAAACGAGCCGAAAAGGCTGGTTTTAAGGCGATTGTCCTCACTGTTGACACCCCCAAGAGTTGGCCAAAGGGAATCTGATATCAAAAACAGGTATATTACACATTAGTATTAGCCAATTATTATGTTACATTTTATCTTCTTGAATGTGTCCATTTACAGATTTGTTCTTCCACCAAATCTTATCTTGAAGAACTTTGACGAATTAAATCTTGGCAAGCTAGATAAGGTTAATATCATAAAACATTTACGGGTTTCAACTTATCATCATTTCCATTATAATTACATCAATAATTTGTGATCAATTTGCAGACATATGACTCTGGATTAGCTTCATATTATGCGGGTCAAGCTGACAGATCTCTTAGTTGGATGGTGATTTTTTTATTTTATTTTTGTTTGTTTATTTGAATTTGACAAATGATGTTAGGTACAGTTGTTTATTTATTTTTGCAACAGGATGTGAAGTGGCTCAAGACAAAAACCCGTTATCTATTCTTGGCGACTTTTGACTTGTTTAACCTGTTCTGACATGATTAACATGTTTAACCTATATTTCCTTTTAAGCCTTTTTTTCTTGTTTTACATCATGTTTCTAGAAGAAGTTTCATGAAGAGGTGGGAACTAAGTTATTGATTAGCACGACATATCATCCTCAAACAGATGGTCAAAGTGAAAAAACGATACAAACACTTGAAGATATGTTGCGTGCTTGCATTATTGACTTCAGTGGAAGTTGGGATAGTCATCTACCGTAGGTAGAATTCTCGTATAACAATAGCTATCATGCAAGTATTGGCGTGCCGCCATACGAGATGTTATACGGAAGGAGATGTAGAACTCCCATATGTTGGGGAGAAGTTGGACAGAAAGAGTTGGGAAGCAGAGAAATTGTCCAAGCGACGGGTGTAAAGTTAGATCAGATTAAAGCTCGTCTAAAATTTGCTCAAGACAGACAAAAGTCATATGCAGACAAAAGGCAAAGAACAATAGAAATCCAAGTTGGAGATTACGTTCTATTGAAAGTATCTTCATGAAAGGGAATTATAAGATTCAGAAAGAGAGGAAAGTTGAGTCCAAGATTTATTGGACCATTTCAGATTGTGGCTCCAGAAGGGAAGGTTGCATATAGATTAGAATTGCTAGAAGAGTTGAATGTAATTCACTCGACATTCCATGTATCACACTTACAAAAGTGTTTGGCGGACGAAACCTCTCATGTACCACTGAATGATATAGAGGTAGATGAAACATTGAATTATGTCGAGAAGCCCATGGCTATACTCGACTGTAAAGAAAAGAGATTACAAAATAGGGTAATCAAGCAAGTGAAAGTTCAGTGGCAACATCGAAAGGGGTTTGAAGTCACATAGGAGACAGAAGAAGAGATGAGGCAATCCTATCCCTACTTATTTGAGTTAGTAATAGGTTTCGGGGACGAAACCTTTGTGGGGGGTAGATTTGTAACACTCCAATTTTCAAGGAAATACAAGTATAAGGGTTGAAGTGGTCATTTGATAAAACCCTAGGGGGTAAAATGACATTATGTTAAAGTATAAAGGGTTAAAGTTACAATTAAATTAAAGTTCAAGGGCTGAAATTGAAAGATAGACAGGTGGCGGACCGCCACCATATGGGTTAGCGGTCTCTACGTAGGGAGCAAGGGATCACTCAAAAGAAGCCATGTGTCAGGTGACTAATCGCTGAAATTGGACGCGAGGAACATGGGTAGCGGACCGTCATCATGTCCCTAGCGGTTCGCCAGCCACAATGTTCTGTAGTGGTCCGCCATTGTGTAGTGTAGCGGTCTACTACGTGTGCCCCAATCCAGAATAAGCCGCCTCAAAGGGTGGTGGATCGCCACCCTATGTCTTAGCGGGCCACTACGGGTTGGATGACCAGCCGATAAATAGTTGGACCTAGAGCTCGGTTTTAAGAAAATCCACACAACAAAAACACATACAAAAGACACACATAGCCTCAGTAAGCGTGATCAGAAGTCCCGGTTCACGTAGAGAAGTCCGGTTTCCAGTTTTCCGGCCCTAATTCGCAGTAGATAGTTTCGAGGTAAGGTTCCGACTAGTTCCTAATGACTTGATTACATTCACTAATCTAGGAACTTATGATGAAGTAATGTTAAAATGACTTAGGACATTGATCCAAGTCGTTGTGCTGTTTACATTAACACGTAAAGGTAATCTGAACAGGAAGGAAGTTACAGGTGAGTTATATGAGGCCCTTTTTAAATGTTTTACTTTAAAAGTTTTGAGCCGGTATGCATGCTAGAAATATTTACATAAATGCTATATATCCTTAATAGCATTCTTGATGTTACAAGAAAGGTTGTGTATAAAAGATATCTGAATCTTAAAACTAAGTAACGGAGTATTCATGAGATATCAAAGAAGTGTTAGGTAACCATCCGATCGGTATGTAGTTATCTGGCAAACAGAATGTTCTGTCTAAGGAAAGAGTGGTGTATAAATCTCTCCTTAACCCGTTATTCTTTTCTGAAAACATTTCTATTGGATGTACTACTCTAGGAAAATAACAACCTTGTCTTCTTTAATATACCATGAAGAAACATTTACAAGGATTTAAGATAAAGATTGATTTTGAAAGAGAAAGAAAGAAATGAATACTTGCCTTTTTGGCATAAATTCATAAAGTAAAGATTTATCGTAGATTAACTAAGAGTGCTCACTTTTTACCGATACATGAGATATACTGTTCAGAAAGGTTACCAGAGGCATTTATCAAAGAAATTGTTTCACGGCATAGAGTGCCAGTTTCAATTGTATCTGATAGAGACACATTTTACATCATGTTTCTAAAAGAAGTTCATGAATAGGTGGGAACTAAGTTATTGATTAGCATGACATATCATCCTCAAACAGATGGTCAAAGTGAAAAAATCGATACAAACACTTGAAGATATGTTGCGTGCTTGCATTATTGACTTCGGTGGAAGTTGGGATAGTCATCTACCGTAGGTAGAATTCTCGTATAACAATAGCTATCATGCAGGTATTGGCGTGCCGTCATACGAGATGTTATACGGAAGGAGATGTAGAACTCCCATATGTTGGGGAGAAGTTGGACAGAAAGAGTTGAGAAGCTGAGAAATTGTCCAAGCGACGGGTGTAAAGTTAGATCAGATTAAAGCTCGTCTAAAATTTGCTCAAGACAGACAAAAGTCATATGCAGACAAAAGGCAAAGACCAATAGAATTTCAAGTTGGAGATTACGTTCTGTTGAAAGTATCTCCATGGAAGGGAATTATAAGATTCAGAAAGAGAGGAAAGTTGAGTCCAAGATTTATTGGACCATTTCAGATTGTGGCTCCAGAAGGGAAGGTTGCATATAGATTAGAATTGCTAGAAGAGTTGAATGTAATTCACTCGACATTCCATGTATCACACTTACAAAAGTGTTTGGCGGACGAAACCTCTCATGTACCACTGAATGATATAGTGGTAGATGAAATATTGAATTATGTCGAGAAGCCCATGGCTATACTCGACTGTAAAGAAAAGAGATTACAAAATAGGGTAATCAAGCAAGTGAAAGTTCAGTGGCAACATCGAAAGGGGTCTGAAGCCACTTGGGAGACGGAAGAAGAGATGAGACAATCCTATCCCTACTTATTCGAGTTAGTAATAGGTTTCGGGGACGAAACCTTTGTAGGGGGTAGATTTGTAACACCCCAATTTTTAAGGAAATACAAGTATAAGGGTTGAAGTGGTCATTTGATAGAACCCTAGGGGGTAAAATGACATTATGTTAAAGTATAAAGGGTTAAAGTTACAATTAAATTAAAGTTCAAGGGCTGAAATTGAAAGATAGACAGGTGGCGGACCGTCACCATATGGGTTAGCGGTCTCTACGTAGGGAGCAAGGAAGGGATCACTTAGAAGAAGCCATGTGTCAGGTGACTAATCGCTGAAATTGGACGCGTGAAACAGGAATAGCGGACCGTCATCAGGTCCCTAGTGGTCCGCCAGCCACAATGTTCTGTAGCGGTCCGCCATTGTGTAGTGTAGCGTTCTGCTACGTGTGCCCCAATCCAGAATAAGCCGCCTCAAAGGGTGGCGGATCGCCACCCTTTGTCTTAGCGGGCCGCTACGGGTTGGATGACTAGCCTATAAATAGTTGGACCTAGAGCTCGGTTTTAAGAAAATCCACACAACAAAAACACATACAAAAACACACATAGCCTCAGTAAGCGTGCCCAGAAGTCCCGGTTCGTGTAGAGAAGTCTGATTTCCAGTTTTCCGGCCCCAATTCGTTGTAGATAGTTTCGAGGTAAGGTTCCGACTAGTTCCTAATGACTTGATTACATTCACTAATCTAGGAAATTATGATGAAGTAATATTAAAATGACTTAGGACATTGATCCAAGTCGTTGTGCTGTTTACATTAACACGTAAAGGTTATCTGAACATGAAGGAAGTTACATGTGAGTTATATGAGGTCCTTTTTAAATGTTTTATTTTAAAAATTTTGAGCGGGTATGCATGCTAGAAATATTTACATAAATGCTATATATCCTTAATAGCATTCATTAAGTTACAAGAAAGGTTGTGTATAAAAGATATATGAATCTTAAAACTAAGTAACGGAGTATTCATGAGATATCAAAGAAGTGTTAGGTAACCATCCGATCAGTATGTAGTTATCTGTCAAACAGAATGTTCTGTCTAAGAAAAGAGTGGTGTATAAATCCCTTCTTGACCTGTCATTCTTTCCTGAAAACATTTCTATTGGATGTACTACTCTAGGAAAATAACCACCTTGTCTTCTTTAATATACCATGAAGAAACATTTACAAGGATTTAAGATAAAGATTGATTTTGAAAGAGAAAGAAAGAAATGAATACTTGCCTTTTTGGCATAAATTCGTAAAGTAAAGATTAATCATAGATTAACTAAGAGTGCTCACTTCTTACCGATACATGAGATATATACTGTTCAGAAAGGTTACCAGAGGCATTTATCAAAGAAATTGTTTCACGACATAGAGTGCCGGATTCAATTGTATCTGATAGAGAGACACATTTTACATCACGTTTCTGGAAGAAGTTCCATGAAGAGGTGGGAACTAAGTTATTTATTAGCACGACATATTATCCTCAAACAGATGGTCAAAGTGAAAGAACGATACAAACACTTGAAGATATGTTGCGTGCTTGCATTATTGACTTCGGTGGAAATTGGGATAGTCATCTTCCTTAGGTAGAATTCTCGTATAACAATATCTATCATGCAAGTATTGGCGTGCCGCCATACGAGATGTTATACGGAAGGAGATGTAGAACTCCCATATGTTGGGGAGAAGTTGGACAGAAAGAGTTGGGAAGCAGAGAAATTGTCCAAGCGACGGGTGTAAAGTTAGATCAGATTAAAGCTCGTCTAAAAGTTGCTCAAGACAGACAAGTCATATGCAGACAAAAGGCAAATACCAATAGAATTCCAAGTTGGAGATTACGTTCTGTTGAAAGTATCTCCATGGAAGGGAATTATAAAATTCAGAAAGAGAGGAAAGTTGAGTCCATGATTTATTGGACCATTTCAGATTGTGGCTCGAGTGGGGAAGAAGGTTGCATATAGATTAGAATTGCCAGAAGAGTTGAATGTAATTCACTCGACATTCCATGTATCACACTTACAAAAGTGTTTGGCAGACGAAACCTCTCATGTACCACTGAATGATATAGAGGTAGACGAAATATTGAATTATGTCGAGAAGCCCATGGCTATACTCGACTGTAAAGAAAAGAGATTACAAAATAGGGTAATCAAGAAAGTGAAAGTTCAGTGGCAACATCGAAAGGGGTCTGAAGCCACATGGGAGATAGAAGAAGAGATGAGGCAATCCTATCCCTACTTATTCGAGTAAGTAATAGGTTTCGGGGACGAAACCTTTGTAAGGGGGTAGATTTGTAACACCCCAATTTTTAAGGAAATACAAGTATAAGGGTTGAAGTGGTCATTTGATAAAACCCTAGGGGGTTAAATGACATTATGTTAAAGTATAAGGGGTTAAAGTTATAATTAAATTAAAGTTCAAGGGCTGAAAATGAAAATTTTGAAAGATGGACAGATGGCAGACCACCACCATAAGGGTTAGCGGTCCGCTATGTAAGGAGCAAGGGATCACTCAAAAGAAGCCATGTGCAGGTGACTAATCGCTGAAATTGGACGCGTGGAACATGGGTAGCGGATCGTCATCAGGTCCCTAGCGGTCCTCCAGCCACAATGTTCTGTAGCGGTCCGCCATTGTGTAGTGTAGCGGTCCGCTACGTGTGCCCCAATCCAGAATAAGCTGCCTCAAAGGGTAGCAGACCGCCACCCTATGTCTTAGCGGGCCGCTACGGGTTGGATGACCAGCCTATATATAGTTGGACCTAGAGCTCGTTTTAAGACAATCCACACAACAAACACACATACAAAACACACACTTAGCCTTGGTAAGCATGCCCAGAAGTCTCGGTTCGCGTAGAGAAGTCCGGTTTCCAGTTTTTCGCCCCCAATTCGCAGTAGATAGTTCCGAGGTAAGGTTCCGACTAGTTCCTAACGACTTGATTACATTCACTAATCTAGGATCTTCTGATTAAGTAATGTTAAAATGACTTAGGACATTGATCCAAGTCGTTGTGCTGTTTACCTTAACATGTAAAGGTTATCTGAACAGGAAGGAAGTTACAGGTGAGCTATATGAGGCCCTTTTTAAATGTTTTACTTTAAATGTTTTGAGTCGGTATGCATGCTAGAAATATTTACATAAATGCTATATATCCTTAATAGCATTCATGATGTTGCAAGAAAGGTTGTGTATAAAAGATATCTGAATCTTAAAACTAAGTAACAGAGTATTCATGAGATATCAAAGAAGTGTTAGGTAACCATCCGATCGGTATGTAGTTATCTGGCAAACAGAATGTTCTGTCTAAGGAAAGAGTGGTGTATAAATCCCTCATTGACATGTCATTCTTTCCTGAAAACATTTCTATTGGATGTACTACTCTAGGAAAATAACCACCTTGTCTTCTTTAATATACCATGAAGAAACCTTTACAAGGATTTAAGATAAAGATTGATTTTGAAAGAGAAAGAAAGAAATGAATACTTGCCTTTTTGGCATAAATTCATAAAGTAAAGATTTTGAGAAAGAAAATGGTTTTGACACGTAAAATGTTTTAGAACTTATCATGGTGTGCCTACATAAGTAATGACAGAGGTGTCAGGATTTTACCTTGACTAGTAGAGGTCTTGATGATTATTGTCTTGACAAAGAGTAGAGAGAAACATATAGAGTTTTTGGCATGTTTTGCCATGTCAAAATATTTTGACCATATGGTCTGTAAAGAAAGAAAATTTTTACCACGTCTGGCTAAATACCACATAATATCTTACAAGTTTAGACGTAAAGATGTACTGCATTCCTTTGTGGAATGTAGTATGGACACCTTGTGCAAGGGTATGTATAAAGTGGTGACGACCTCTTGGAGGTTAACGTGATCTTGGAAAGACAAGTGTGCAAGTTTAAAGTATTATATTTGGGCAAGAAGTTAATGTGATGTTATGAATGCGTGTCATATAAATCCATTTATGAATGAGACAAAGGTTAAAGATATTTTTGACTAAACACTTAGAAATCACCAGTGTAAGCTGACAGATATTTAAACATGTGTATCAGGTAAAGCTGTAGCATCTTGCAGTACAGGCACGAGACTAGAGTAGAGGCATCTGGTGGGTTATCTGGCATCCTCTGACAAACTGGAATTAGAATAGATGTATTTGTACTTTCCTTAGAATGTACAATAAACAAGTTATGATATAAAATAATATTTTAAAGTCTTCCACTGTGTATGATCTTCGTTTACTATATGTTCATGAGTAAATCCGACAAGTGGCGGGTATCTCAGGTAAACCAGGATGTGGGTGTCACACCACTAAAAAAAACTCCAACTAGAAATAATATGACGTTCAGGATCGTACGGGAGATTTCATCATCTACCGATTTAACTACCCTACATCTAATCTCAACTACAAATTTACCAACCCAAACCACCCACCCCTTGTACCTGACGGCCAAAATGGTCCATGTGGGACCATCCTTTTGTCCCAAAGTTTGTATTACTTAGATTAAGTAAACAAACCCTCCCTTCCCCTGGATCATAGTTTATAATGCATTTGTTCACCTAAAAATGATGTGTTTTTGTAAAACTTATTAAACTAAATTATCTAACTTGAAGCATGGACTTGTTTGAGTTAAATATATGGAACATATGTGTGTTTGTATGGCGTATGCAAGTATCTGGGTATATGTACACTTTTGATTCATAAAAGTTTACTAGTTTATGGAATATTACAAGTATGAATAAAGTGTGACATTTATGACAATAGTTATGAATTGTGGTCATTAAACATATGAGAATCTATGTACGTGATGTTTGAATGTATGAAGAATAATAGATTATATGGAAACCGGGAATGTTAAAACATTACGACTTTTATTGACAGAAATGCATGATCTTCATTAATGAGTAACTTGATAAATAATATAGTTAGATGATAATTGCAATTTAAAATAGTCGAAATAACTCATAAAAATATAAGACATAAACATTATTACGTAAAAACGATTTTATGGAAATAGCGGTCTTATAACTCTAAATATATTTTTGATGGAAATTAATGGTTTATACATCACATTGACATTTTGAAAAGAATCATGAAAGGACCCCAAACCGGGTACCTCTCATAGTTGGTAAACATATAATAAACATAGTTCTTAAACTTCGAACAAACATTAATTTAAAACAGCGGAAGTCTTTACATATTTCAGAGTCAATTAAAACTTTTAACTCAACATTGTTCAACATTCATAATACTAGCAAATGGGGATGTCAGTCTTCATCAGCAGCAGCCATCCAGCCATCTTCTCCTAAGCCCTCGCGACTTCATATCTTCTCTTTACCTTTATTACCTGATGTGCATACTAAAATATTCAGCTAACGCTGGTGTGTTCAAGCACTTCTTTAACATTATGAAAAAGGTTTTCTTGAAGAAAGCATTCTTTAAACATACATATTATATTATACACCTAATATAATAAAACATTTCTTTCTTCTTTTAAATACATATGTATTTACTTTATACTCTTTTCTTTAAGTCATACATTAACGTGTACAATCTGTTTCTGTCTCTTTTATTCCCGAAGGAACCTGTATGCTTGTCCCCGAAGGAACCTGTATGTTCGTCCCCGAAGGAACCTATATGCTCGTCCCCGAAGGAACCTGTATGCTTAGTGACCGTCGCCACTAGAGTAACCGCCGTCACTCTCCTTAACCAGTCGTACAACGTCCTCGTTACAGTGCCCTACCGAGCATTGTCCCGATTATTCACATGGTACATCATGGTCTCGGTCCATGACGCAACATCGGCTTCGGGTAGCACTAGTCTCAAGGACCATACTACTACCTCAAATCTTGCTACTATGCTTAGGGTAGCATTAGACTCTAGGGCTACGCTACTACCCCAAGTCTTTTTTTTTCTAGGTCTCATACTCTGACAGATTAGGCAATGTATTTGACTTATTATTCTTCTCTTAGTTTATAAAACATATAGTTAAATAAACCATTGTCTTCTCTTTTGTTTATAAAACATATAGCTAAATAAACCATTCTCTTCTCTTCTCTTTTGTTTATAAAACATATAGTTAAATAAAACGTTCTCTTATCTTATCTTTCATTTATAAAACATTTAGTTAAATAAACCGTTCTCTTATCTTATCTTTCGTTTATAAAACGTTTCGTTATCTTTCTTTTATTGTAAAACTTTCGGTTAAACAACCGTTATCTTTCTTTCTTACAAAACGTTCATTTACATGAACCATTATTGTTCTTATCTTTCTTTGCAAACGTTTAAGTAATAAAATATATTTATTATAAACGTCTAATTCTTGAGTATGCACACTACCCTAAAATAGTAAAATAGGGATTCTTGAACTCACCTGGATTTTTGGTCTATTGCGGAAACTAAAAAAAAGCTTTGGGCTACACGAGTGTTGCGTGATCTGTACGAATACAATACATGAATTCGGTTAAACTTTGCTAGTGTCGGCTAATACTCTCTAGTGTCACCCGATAGTGTCGACCAGGCAAGCAGAGTGTCACCCGATAGTGTCAACCAGGCAAACAGAGCGTCACCCGATAGTGTCGACCAGGAAAAAAGAGTGTCACCCGATAGTATCGACCAGGCACTCTGAGTGTCACTTGAACTTGCGTTCAGGATTTAGGAGGGCAGACTCTCTGGCCGACTCTCTTTGTCTTCCTCACCGAGAGTTGCCACATGCAGCTGGCAAACTCTTCGAGAGTCGGCTCAAGAACATTGAGCATTTGCAGGTCCGATTTTTTTTATCCAAAACCTTAACTTTTTACGTTCAAAACGTTTATCTAGCTTCCATGAAGCAAAATCTGAGCTTTAAATCGTTTCTTATACATAAAAATCCAACCTTTTTGTGATAAAACCCCATAAAGCCTAAAAACCCATTTCCATTAAAAACAACCAATCTGAGGTTGATCCTTACCTCAAAACACGTTTCTCTTCGTGTAGAATCGATCTATGATGATGGAGAATGAAGATGAAAGCAAGATCCAAGGCTTTGATAGTGTTTCTTGAGCTTTCTCTCTCTAAAATTCTCTCTTTCTCTGTCTAGACGAATTTTGGTGAAGAAGATGAAGTGAGGAAGGGGGTGGAGGTGGCTAGGGTTTGTAGCCCTTCTGTCACACCCCCAAATTTATTTACTTAATAAATAAATACAGGTTGCAACGATTGGTTCATTACATGATAGCGGAAGCTGTAATAGTGATTTCTAAGACTTGATTACATATACGATTACTAAAACTAAATAAATACAATGATCTATGTTCCTCTAGATCAAAGGTCGACTTGAGACTTGATAATCTATGCCCGTCCGGCTACTAGGAATTGTTCCAACATAGCTAGCCTATTCCAACCGCTCCATGCCTAAAGGTTACCTGAGAAACATACTTGAAAGTGTCAACACAAAGGTTGGTGAGTTCAAAGAGTTTGTTAATTTAGTACAGTTAGTTTTTCCCAAAAAACTAGACATGACTTAACCGTCATAAAATAAGTAGTTTTCCTTTGAAAACATATACATGACTTAACCGTCATCAAATAAGTAACTTTTTCCTTTGAAAACATGCCCATGACTTTACCGTCATAAAATAAATAGTTTTCCTTTGAAAACATGCCCATGTCTTAACCGTCATAAAATAAGTAGTTTTTCTTTGAAAACATGCCCATGACTTTACTGTCATAAAATATGTAGTTTTCCTTTGAAAACATATACATGACTTAACCGTCATAAAATAAGTATTTTTCCTTTGAAAACATATACATGACTTAATCGTCATCAAATACGTAGTTTTCCTTTCAAAACATGCCCATGACTTTACCGTCATAAAATAAATAGAATTAATTCTAAACCCATATGATAACAAATGTTATTGTTCCATTCGTAAGCTAGCTAGTCTGACAAATACCTATGTCCATACATGAAACCGTAACCAAACCCCAACAATTTAATGCCCCTCCTCGCCTTTCTGCGAGTAAGATAATATGCAGTCATTCGGCCATTTGGAACCCTAGATAGCGCGACAAACCATGACCGGGGGCGTCACCCCTAATAGTACTATCCATAGAATCCCAGGCTAAGTCCATAGCTAATGGTTACTAAGTTTTTATCCCGGGGACTTTAAGCGCTATATTTTTCACCATGTATGACATAGTGTTATTGTCTTGTTTCCTTGTTATCATATAAAAATGTTTGCAATGTTTTTCCAATTGTATAAAGCAACAAAGTTTCGACATATATTAAACAATACTGTAATACTTAATGTAAGTATGTTTCTCCCCCGCAGTTTACAAAACTTTAAAAAGTGAAAGGGGGCCGTGAACTCACCTTGTGTCCGACGAAATCCTAGCAAATAACCTTGTGCTAATAGTTCCTGTCTATCCGTACCCTAATCACACAAGGGTACTAATGTGTTAAGACTACCGGTCTTATACGTAAGTTGTTCATCCGACTTAACGAATCCCGTTAAGTACGCCTTTGTTTAGTAAAAATAGTGTTTTTATTTATGACTCATTGGTGATTATTATTCCAGTCTAGACGCTTACATATTTCTAGAGAAAATAATATGTTTCCCTATTGGTGACTTATTAAGTGTACCAAAAGTAAATATTATTTTTGTAACAACTTAAAATATATTCACTTATGTTCCACGATGTCATGTGATTATTTATTTTTAACCGAATCTCTTCATATGTTCCATGTACATATATCAAATTTTCATATTAGGATACTAATCTTTAATTCCTAGAACATTTCCATGATTTAACCAAAACCGTATACCAACACATATATATCACAAATTTTATCCATAAACATATATTTTTAGTAACACCTTTCACGTTCATATGTTGATGATAATTATTCGTATGTCTTCTTGAATCATAGGAAACTACCTCGGGTCTTGCCAGGTAAGTCACACATGATCATATAACTTCACGAACATGTATCCTTCAACATAACACATGAATGGAATGAAGGGTTTATGAAGAACACCATCATCCAAGTATTATTTTATGTGATAGTATATATATATATATATATGTAGTTTATATTTGATGTGTCCTTGTCTTGTCCATGGTCCTTCCAGTTTGGTATTTTATGTATGAACATGTATGTGTATAAATATATGTATTGAAACATGACTCTTGAAGACATAAAGCAAAACTCATCAAGACTTTTATGTTTTATTTTGTTCTTGAACACTCAAATTTTAGGTGTACTCCGAGTAGACTTTTAGATGGTTTTAGAAGAACAAATAACTTGGAGTTTTCTTCTAAAATCAAGTTTATTGAAACCAGAGGAGATGTGAAAAAGTATTATTAGATTTGGAGTTGTGTAGGTACCTCAAAATTGGAAAATGAAAAGAGGTGTCGAGATTCGACCTGCACTGAGCGACCTTCTTGCGCAGGCTATTTGGAGGTCGAATACTCCATAGATTCGAGTGATTTCACTTAGGTTCTTCCTTTTTAACATGGAGATTCATTCTAGAAGAAGAATGGACCAATTTGGCTAAGTAACGAAGGAGATATGGTCTTGGAAAGTTGGCCAAAAATCTGGCAGAAGCTGAGTTACGGAATATTTGGGTATTCTTTTGGTTTTGGGGCTGGTTAAAACCGAGAGAAAGAGGGGGATAGAGGGTGATTTCTTCTTGAAGTACTAGGGCTTGGCACTTGAATTTGTAGGTATGTGTGTGTGTTATTTGACACTAGAAAGGGAGAAAGGAGCAAGAGTTCTTGCTTTGAGTTGGACGCTCCCTTTTATACTACATAGTTGGAGTGTAATTCCTTCCATCATCATTGCAAATCATATTAGATGAGAATTGATTTGATCCTTGCTTGATTTCTTTGATGAAAGGGTATGGCTTCATGACAACACATATGAAGGAAAGTTGGTGAAGCAAACTACATGGGTGGCCCCACCTAGTTTCGGCCGAATTGGGTTAGGGGTGGGGGTTTGGGTGTTGTCCAATCACTAGCTACCTCTCAATTGCTAGTTAGTTCGGTCTAAGGTAGTGTAAACCCGGTAGGTGCTCCCGTAATATAATACCCGGTTCAAGAAATTTTAGTGATTTAGACTTTATATCTATATACCTAGATATTTTTATATGTATATGTATACACATATATACAATTATTAGATGAAACGGGGGGGGGGGGGTTGAGTGTAGATCTCACAAGTCATCATCATTACGACTTGATGTTGGAGTGAATTGTAAGCAAAGAAGTCATCATGATGATGATGTGATTGATTTAGATGCGCTATATTACCCGAAATTAATACCCGCTTTAATATCTTTGATTATTAAGACGTTCTACATTTTGTGTAGTTTGAATAGCTTTAATAATCTGCTAGTGAATTCCCGACATAGTTATTACTTTAACTATGGTATACATGTATACACATAAAATAACTCAAGGTCATGCAACCAACATTTTTATGTCCATGTTTTAAGGTTTAGTCACCAATATATACGTTTTTATATTAAAACGTGTCCCTAGACTTTACTGGAATAAAATCTATTTAATCACCAACGAACGTTCAATGCGGGTTATTATCGTTTATTTCCTAGTAATTCTTAAAAATTACTAAATATGAAATTTGTCCCTTTGCTAGACTCCTGACCATACTATCTCAAAGATAATATTCCAAGAAATATAAAATAGGAATGTGCAAATCTGATTATGGGTATTGACCTGGATTACTGGTTGTCACATTCTCCCCATGTTAAAGAGAATTTCGTCCTGAAATTCAGTTGATGTTACCTTGAATTGGTGTATTTGTGAAAAAGGACTGGTACTTGGTTTTCATTTGATCTTCGTGTTCAAATGTATATTCAGGGTCACGCTCCAAGTTCTAACATACCTTAACCAATTCAATACAGTTACGCCCTGTCCCCTGGACTTTTTAGCCAGTGGTTTCAATAGGTTCTGAACAGGGTGTGGTTTATCACCTATGTGAATCTCACCGGACGGTATGATTAGCGTTTCGTCTAATAAACACTTCTTGAGATTTGACACATGAAACGCATCGTGTATATTGCTTAGTTCCCCGTGACAACGTAAGCTTGTAGGATACTGGGCCAACCCTAGCCCGTATATCAAACAGTCTGATGTATTTATGGTTATGTTTAGTGAGACCTTTAACAAGGCTCGGTCTCCAATTTGGAATTCTAATGGCTTTTGTCTGTTTATAGCACAACCCTCTTTCGTCTGTCTTGAGTGGCTTTCAGATGATCTTTGATTTTGACAATCTTGTCAATGGTTTCCTGGCCAATCTCAGGACCAGTCAAATGTTTTTCGCCAACCTCCGCCCAACATAGCGATGAGCGAAACTTACAACCATACAAAGCCTCAACGGAGCGGCTTTAATGCTGGTATGGTAGTTATTATATGAAAACTCAGCCAACGGCGGTGAGTATCCCTATTTCCTCTGAAATCGATTACACACACATGGAGCACATCTTTTAAAGTTTGGATGGTCCTTTTACCTTGACCGTTCATCTGGGGATGATATGCAGTGCTCATGTCAAGGCGTGTGCCCAAGGCTTCTTGTACAGACTGCCAGATTCTTGACATGAATCGACTGTCCCCATTAGAGAAAATGGAAACTGGCATACCATGCCTAGCCTCAATTTCCTTAATATTTAGCCTTGCACGCTTCTTACTTTTATCTATCTCCTTGATTGGTAGGGAGTGGGCGGATTTCGTCAAATGACAGATGATTACCCATATTGTATCATAGCCGCTAGATGTTCTGGGTAGATTTGTAATGAAATCTATTGAATTCTCCTCCCATTTCTATTGAGGAATCTACGGTTGTTGTGTTCACTCAAGTGATTCCTAAGATTCTACTTTTACTGTCGGGTATCTCCCAACATAGATAGCAATTTCTCCTTTCATGTTTTTCCACATAATGGAGTTCCTCGGGATCCTTATACGATTTATTCGATTCTAGATGAACGGAGTACTTGGGCTTATGGACTTCATCCATAACCTCCCACATAGGCTACCGATACCTGGTACCCAAATTCTATCTATATCATCCAACTTAGGCTTCAATTGTTTGATTCCATTTACTTGGTAGTCGGTATTCGAAAGCAAAGCGAATACTTCTCCGACTAACGATATTAAACGTGCAAGAACCCCTTTATTTGATTACCCTCAATATGGTAGGGTTATGGGATGCTCATTCCTGGTAATGAAAGGAATGGTGCCTGCGAATCTTGAGCGTATGTTGACACATATCCTCTATTCGTCTACGCACCTTGTCACAAAAGCAGATCTCTATAGATCTTAGGAAAGAATTACTCGATGAGGTGTCTAGGTTTTAGTTGAATATTGGGTAGTAATGATACAGTACGGAAATGAAACTTTATGTTTGTCCCTCTTATGCTTTTCGAAAGCATTTTCCCGGACTAAGACTTTTCTCTTATTTCAGGTTTCATGTTTTCTAGGATTTTCCTCTCCATGTGCCTTCATGGAGCTAAGATTTGATGTTCCTTGGGAGCTCTTACTTGCGAAGGTCGAGTCTAATCACCACTTTACCCATTAATTGCACTATCTTCCCACGGCAGACTAGCATTCGGGTTGTAACATCCTGATATGTAAGCTCATGACTTGGCTACCATACCCTCGAAGTATGTGTGCCATAAAAAGTTCTATGTTTGTTTGGGATATTTATGTTCCGTCTAGCTGAGGGAATGAATAATGGGACTGTGAGAATGGTCTCATAGAATTAGTGTTTTCCCCAAAATGGGCTACGGGTTTGTCAACCCATTAAGTTGGTAGAAAGGGTTTATGAGTTTTACAATGGCCAACTATAAGTCATTCAGTGTGTATGCACCTCCTTAGTGTTTAAATGGTACTTTGGTGACTTACCATTACGTATTCCACTCATACAGGTTATAGCCTCAAAATCCTTAGCACAAGGATAAAATTGAGGTAATGAGTGTTAAACATAAAAAATTTTGTACTCTTACTGAGCCTGCGTTAAGAGGTCATTCCTTAACAATCGATGCTCCTAAAGCTTCCTAGTTCTAGAAAACTCGGACCGAAAGATGTGATCACGCCTCTCCTCTAGGCTGAAATCTGGGATCCATTCAACAAGATGATATTTGGGGAAGTGCGGGTACAAAAGAGCATAAAATTATCCTTCACTATTCCTTGTGGACAGTGGTCTGTTGTGAACAGTGATCTGTTGTGAACAGCTCGAGCTTACGCCCCTTATGCGTATCATGAACTAATGAGATTAGCATGAAATTCCGCATTTGGGACCCCTTTAAAAGTTTTGTATGTCATTTTTCGGTTAGTGTGACAATAGTTGTTAGTCCACACCTAGGTTTCTTTGGCATTCGCTTGTGAATAATTCACGGCTTATTCATCACCGAGAGGATAGTCGGTCTTGAAGGTGTACTGAATGTCAATGGTTGTGAGAGCAACCCTGTTTGACCAATATTATGAAATTTTAGATTACCTACTTGTCTTGTGTTAAGCTTCCACAATACCCCATCGGTGCTATGTGTATGTAGGTCAGAACAAATTTTCTGCCCCATCACCGAAGTTAGGGTATAACACTCCTAACATAAATTTCAAGTAATTGTGAGACTGAACGGTGTGATGGATCCTGAGATTACGCTATAATCTCCCACAATAATTATGCAATTATTGTAAGTGTTGGTTGTGGTAATGCTTAAATTAAAGCTATCTCGACAAGTAGAATCTCAAAGAATGAATGTGCGAAATCCTTCGCCGTTCAGGATTCACAAAAGATTGGTTGATTTCAATTTGAATTTCTCTCGTTCCTCCCAAACTATGAGATTGCTTTGAGAGCACCTAATTGAGAAGTCTGATTCGTTAAGATCCAATCCTTAATCAAGTGACTGAGAACATGGGTTGATCATTAGCTTAGACAGCAAGACTCACTAAAGTTCCCATGCACTGCAAAATATGATTACGTGTGCACCCGTAATGATAATTTAGTTTGCATGATCCCTGTAGTGTTCCTTCTATCCCTAACTTTTAAATCAATGGGATTTGAAATGTTCATTAAATCGTGTTTGCACACTTGTGCAAGAGTGTGTATTGTTTTATCGGATTACTCTTAATTATGTGTACCAATACTCATGAATCTGCCGAATATGGCTGTTGTCGGATGAGGCTAATGGTAGAGAGGCACCACCAGTGTCTCTTAAAATAAAATGTGTATGGTGAAAGTCAGACACTATGTGTTGGGCAGTGATCCTCAAATGAGTGTCGAGCAACTCATGCTCCAAGTCTGTATATATGCATGGATCCACATGATCCTGATGTATGTCTGGGTCTCCTGACCCTTGGAGTTCTCTCCCATTTAGTCCTGCTTATCCACCTTGGATTCCCTTCTGTCTGGGCAATCCTGTCTGCCATATCTCATGGCGAAAGTCTAGGCATCCGATCCGACAACTTATGAAGGCGAGTATTTATACCGCAAATACGTTAGAAAGATTGCTGCCTCCATGGCTGGAGTAGTTGTGGTGCAGGTATAGGTACAAATTCTGGTACGGGTTCAGCCTGTTGTGATACCAAGATTGGTAACTGACGATTGCTGCCGTCATCGCCCAAGCTCAGCTCGTAACTCGATCTTCTAAGGTTGCAGTATGCTGAGTACCCGTTATTCTTGACTCGTAATCCGAACATTAACATGTTGTAAGTGTTTATTATTTCCACATTGTTGTATGTGTTTAAGTGTTCATTACATGTGCCATGTAATTGTATTAGTGTAGCTAATGATACCCTAGTGTAACTCCATACACTAATAGTCTACACAAATTGTTCGACAACGGTTGGAATTCCTATACTCAAGTCTTGGGTGTTTTTAGTGTGATGCAAGTCTTAGAAATCTTTGTCCCTAAATGATTCTGGTTAGAGCCTAGGTGTCACTAAGGAAACCTAATTCGCTAAAACCATTGCTCTGATACCAATCTGTCACACCCCCAAATTTATTTACTTAATAAATAAATACAGGTTGCAACGATTGGTTCATTACATGATAGCGGAAGCTGTAATAGTGATTTCTAAGACTTGATTACATATACGATTACTAAAACTAAATAAATACAATGATCTATGTTCCTCTAGATCAAAGGTCGACTTGAGACTTGATAATCTATGCCCGTCCGGCTACTAGGAATTGTTCCAACATAGCTAGCCTATTCCAACCGCTCCATGCCTAAAGGTTACCTGAGAAACATACTTGAAAGTGTCAACACAAAGGTTGGTGAGTTCAAAGAGTTTGTTAATTTAGTACAGTTAGTTTTTCCCAAAAAACTAGACATGACTTAACCGTCATAAAATAAGTAGTTTTCCTTTGAAAACATATACATGACTTAACCGTCATCAAATAAGTAGCTTTTTCCTTTGAAAACATGCCCATGACTTTACCGTCATAAAATAAATAGTTTTCCTTTGAAAACATGCCCATGTCTTAACCGTCATAAAATAAGTAGTTTTTCTTTGAAAACATGCCCATGACTTTACTGTCATAAAATATGTAGTTTTCCTTTGAAAACATATACATGACTTAACCGTCATAAAATAAGTATTTTTCCTTTGAAAACATATACATGACTTAATCGTCATCAAATACGTAGTTTTCCTTTCAAAACATGCCCATGACTTTACCGTCATAAAATAAATAGAATTAATTCTAAACCCATATGATAACAAGATATGTATTTCATAATATGTCATTACGTTCACGTATCTTTATTAGGTTTGAAGGTTGAAGTTAAATATATATACTATAAAAAATAAGGCTTTTGATATCAAACTAGTCGTTAGAAAAGTACTCGGGTTTTTAAGTCTACTTAAAACATGTTTTTAGTTATCTAAATAAATTCAATAAATTATGGGATATTTACCATGCATAACCACATGTCTTGGGTTTATAAAAGTGTATGGATCATAATTTAAAAACACTTTCAGGAGTTTAAAACATAGCACACAACTCAGTTGGGTTAACAATTTTGATTCTGCGGAATAGGTCAAGGGGAAGCGGCTGTTTGGGGGTTCAAATGTCAGTTTCAAGACAAGAAGCCATATGGGTTTTAAAGAGGACACAAAATGCTAACGTTTGACAGAAAAATCAAGTTATTTGGACCTTTATTGAGCAAGTTATGACCTCAACAAGTTAGCTCTATAAATCTGTCATAAAACTCAGAAGATACACATTTTCTTGTATCACCCTTTTGGGGTATCAAAACTCCACCAAAAATCGTGAAACCAATTGGGTTGGAAAGAGGACACTTTAAACTTAATTTTAGACTCAAGAAACGTTCGATTTGGTTTCGTTTTGACCGGGATATGACCTTCCAAACTGGACACAAAAATCTGCCAGCAACATGTATGATTCAAATGGTGTGTTTTCTTTTGGAATAAGCACTATTTGGGTGAACTATCATTACAAATCAACAAGTAAACTTAATAAGTACTAAGGTTTAGTAAAACACTTACTTAAGGCAATCAAGGAGAAGGGTGAGGGAGTCCGATGGAGGGGGTGTTGCTGCTGTTTTCTTGGAGTCGAAACGGAATCAAGGAGTGAAGGTGACGTAGTTGACGTGAGACCCGGTTCCTTCTCGGGACGTCCCGTATGGCTCGGTGAGTTCCCGAAATGATCTTTAAGCTTCGCGTAAATGTAATACGGTGACCGTAGTTGAGAAATGGTGACCCGAAAGGATCGGTTTTCGTCCCGAAAAGAACCCGCAAAGGTGGCAGTGGGCTGCGGTGGTGAAAACGGTGCACTGCGGTGGTTGTCGGGGCTGTCTGGGACTGGGACGTGGCTGAGGAGGGACTGTCGAGGGCTGTGGAGGGTGATGTTGGTGTTGCTGTTACGAGAGGGAAGGGTGGTGAAGGTGAGGTGCTCGGGTGGGAGAGAGGGAGCCGAGAGAGAGCAAGAGGGTAAGTGAAGTGTGGTGCTTTGTTGTTTGCTGTTTCTGTGAACCGAGAGGGAGGCAAAGGGAGAGGGTGGGTTTGGAGTTGTGATCTTGTTGTGGCGTATGCATGTGTATATAATCCTTTAAGTGGTGTAATACACATGGGTCCTTATGTATTCAAACATGACTCATGAAGACATAAAGCAAAACTCATTAAGACTTTTATGTTTTATTTTGTTCTTGAACACTCAGATTTTAGGCGTACTCCGAGTAGACTTTTAGATGGATTTAGAAAACCAAATGACTTGGGGTTTTCTTCTAAAATCAAGTTTATTGAAACCAAAGGAGATGTGAAAAAGTATAATTAGATTTGGAGTTGTCTAGGTACCTCAAAACAGGAAAATGAAAAGAGGTGTCCAGATTCGACTTGCACTGAGCGGTCTTCTAGCGCCGGCTGTTTGGAGGTCGAATACTCCATAGATTAGAGTGATTTCACTTGGGTTATTCCTTATTAACATGGAGCTTCATTCTAGAAGAAGAATGGACCAATTTGGCCAAGTAACGAAGAAGATTTGGTCTTGCAAAGTTGGCCAAAAATCTGGCAGAAGCTGAGTTACGGAATTTTTGGGTATTTTTTTGGTTTTGAGGCTGGTTAAAACCGAGAGAAAGAGGGGGATAGAGGGTGATTTCTTCTTGAAGTACTAGGGCTTGGCACTTGAATTTGTGGGTATGTGTGTGTGTTATTTGAGCCGAGAAAAGGAGAAAGGAGCAAGAGTTCTTGCTTTGAGTTGGACACTCCCTTTTATACTACATAGTTGGAGTGTAATTCCTTCCATCATCATTGCAAATCATATTAGATGAGACTTGATTTGATCCTTGCTTGATTTCTTGGATGAAAGGGTATAGCTTCATGACAACACATATGAAGGAAAGTTGGTGAAGCAAACTAGGTGGGTGGCCCCACCTAGTTTCGGCTGAATTGGGTTAGGGGTGGGGGGTTGGGTGTTGTCCAATCACTAGCTACCTCTCAATTGCTAGTTAGTTCAGTCTAAGGTAGTGTAAACCCGGTAGGTGCTCCAGTAATATAATACCCGGTTCAAGAATTTTTAGTGATTTAGACTTTATATCTATATACCTAGATATTTTTATATGTATATGTATACATATATATACAATTATTAGATGAAACGAGGGGGGGGGGGGGGGTGAGTGTAGATCTCACAAGTCATCATCATTACGACTTGATGTTGGAGTGAATTGTAAGCAAATAAGTCATCATGATGATGATGTGGTATATTACCCGAAATTAATACCCGCTTTAATATCTTTGATTATTAAAACGTTCTACAATTTGTGTAGTTTGACTAACTTTAATAATTTGCTAGTGAATTCCTGACATAGTTTTTACTTTAACTATAGTATACATGTATACACATAAAATAAGTCAAGGTCATGCAACCAGCATTTTTATGTCCATGTTTTAAGGTTTAGTCACCTATATATACGTTTTTATATTAAAACGTGTCCCTAGACTTTTACCGGAATAAAATCTCGTTAATCACCAACGAACGTTCAATGCGGGTTATTATTGTTTATTTCATAGTAAATCTTAAAAACTACTAAATATGACACGTGTCCCTTTGCTAGACTCCTGACAATACTATGTCAAAGATAATATTCCAAGAAATATAAAATAGGAATGTGCAAATATGACTATGGGTATTGACCTAGACTACTGGGTGTCACACCTTCCCCCTTCCTTCCTTGTTCGGCCCAAGGCCCACGCTACGAGCCCATTTCCGTTCCTTTCTCTTATTCCATCACTAGGCCCGTCCTTTTGATCGATATTATCTTCGACCCACGACATTCTATATTATTTTCGGGATGTTACAAATCAAGTTTTGGAAACATTATTATAAACCTAGATATTTATTTTTACAAACTCGTAAAAGGTAGTTCGACTTGTTAACCCTTTAGTAATAAACTTAGAAGTTGGAATAATATGATGCGAGAGTATTAACAAGTGTTATGTGAGGTTTGCTTAAGTCGAGTCTTGTCGAGTGCATATTATATATAAATAATTATCAAGAATATTTATTTGAACATCGTAACTCGTCATCCTTAAAACCGCTTTTAACACAAAGTTCATATATAATGATGCACTTGTATAAACAACGATAATCACCAACGGGTCGTAAATCAAAAATATATTTTCCAAAACGAACACGTCCTTAACCGGACTTACTAAAGAGGATGAACATTTTGCACTTAAGACATTCGGTCTTAACGCATCATTTGTGTTTAGGGTTCGTATAGTCGAGTATTTCTTGACCAATTACTGTGCTAGGGTTTCGTCGGACACCAGGTGAGTTCACGGCCCCCTTTTTAGCCTTTTAACGTTTTGTAAACATCGGGGGAGAAACATACTTACACAATATTTGCTTAGATATTTGAAAACACAAAATATCAAATGTTTGATACACTTGAGAAAACATTGAACACGGTTACAAACATTTTTATACGATAACAAGAAAATAAGACACGACCTTTATGTTTGCATGAGTGAACACACATAGAGTGCTAAAAGTCCCTTGGACATCACCAACTTTATAACCAACTTTCAAACATTGTCCTTAAACCAGAAATCCGAATCTATTACAGCGGAAGTCTTTGAATTAAAACAGTCATCAAACAATAATGTAATTCATTGTCTAAAACATAAACTATCGAAATAGGAAATGTCAGTCTTCAGAGCGGCGACCCGATGTCCATGATATCCACCCCTCACGGCTCCTTTACTTTACTTTTCCTTTACCTTTACTACCTGTCATGCATACTAAAAGTCAGCTAACACTGGTGAGTTCTATCTTTACTTTAATCTGAAAACTTTCTTTTAGGTAGCTTAGTTTTATAAAAATAAAATAAGCTCTTCTTTCTCTATCTTTAAAACACTTTAACTTTACTTTAAAACTTTACTACGTTACAATTATAAAACTGTTACGTTAAAAACTTTAGCTTTGATGCAACCGGTTAAGGTGTCCTCCTTTACTCTTTGCATCTTTACGTTTCACTCGTACATGACAAGTGACTGTAACATTTTAACTATCACATGTGGATCTTCGCCCGAAGGAAAGATCCCTTTGCTCGCTTACACCTCAGGGTAAGACTTTTACTTTGCTGTGCCCACACCTCAGGGTGGGACTTTCTTGCTTACACCGAAGTGAATAATCCTTTGCCTGCTCATACCGAAGTGTGAGACTTCTACTTTGCTTGCCTGCAGGACTTTTTACTTTGCGACTATAATGCAACTATACTACGTCACATAATATAATGCCATTGAAACACATAACACATAGAAAAATACCACATATCAACACATAGGCACATAGTATAATATTTGTCATTGTCACTGTCACTGTCAGGCTATATTGTGGTGCAACTTCTTTACCTTTCTTTACTTTAACTCTTTACTTTCTTTAAAACAAGTTTAAAGATAGCACTTTACTCTTTAACACTTTCTTTTTTATTTTTATAAAAACATATAATTCTTATAAAAATATACTTTATCTTTCAAAACTATCTCCTTAACCGTATGCATGCCAGCCCAAAACCGTTTAGGAAAATGGGCAGTAAGAACTCACGAGACTTCTACTGTGTCTATCTCACTTAGCACTGAAACTTCAAGCTAGGTGGGATGCTATTATATATGTTTCATGTGTCATGAATGGAACAAGGTTATAACCTACATATCTCATCCGAAAACTCCTATGTCCGAAATCTTTTTCGATCGAAATTTATTTCGACCGAAAACTTTGGTGTTAGAACTATTTTCTATTAATTGTTTTTCATTCGAAAACCTTTTCCGAGAACTGTTTTGTTTGAAAATATCTGTCCAAAATCCCTTTCTGTCCAAAATTCTTTTCAACCGAAATGTCCTATTCGAGATACTTTTTGATCGAAAAGTTCTATCCGAGATATATGGTGTTCCGAAATACTTTTCGGACGTATCCGAGATTTCGGACCATTCATGGAGATTTCGGACGATTCATCTGTTCTTGAACAGATCCTTCGTTTTTGATCCAAGTTCTAACCGTTTTACGTCCAAAACTTATATCTAGCTTCCATGAAGCTAGATATATACTTTTTAATCAAATCTACACGTAAAAATCCCATCTTTTTATGACAACCCACTTTAAAACCCTAAAACCCACTTTCAAATCTAAACTCGAATCTGAGAGTGTTTTATTACCTATTTCTATTTGATTTCTCCTTCTCCAACCTCCAGAGATGTTCCAACAATGATTCACATCAACACGAAGGCCTTGGTGTGGATTCTTGGAGCTTTTTTTTCTCTAGTCTCTCTCTCTAACTTCAATATGGTGAAGATGATGTGTGGGGAGTGGAGAAGGTGGCTAAGGTTTAACTCCCTCCCCCTCCTTGCGCCCTCTATACTCGACCCAAGGCTCGATCCGCTCTAGCCCACTTATTCTTTCATACTTTGTTTATTTTGTTATTCCATAAGCGTCGTTTATTTTTTGTTGTAAATTTCGGGATGTTACATGTCTACCCCTCTTACGAAAGGTTTCGTCCTCGAAACCTGCTATAAGTTAAACAGGTGCGGTTACGACTCTTTCATTTCTGCTTCGGTTTCCCAAGTAGCTTCCGATCCCTTACGATGCTTCCATTGTACCTTAACTAACTGAATCACTTTGTTCCGCAACCGCTTCTCCTTCCTGTCTAGTATGGTAACTGGTTCCTCGATGTAATTGAGACTATTATCCACATCGATGTCGTCCAGTGGCATATGCGCTGATTCTTCAGCCAGGCACTTGCGCAAGTGTGACACGTGGAAGGTTGGGTGAATTCCACTAAACTCATCAGGCAATTCCAACCGGTAGACAACTTCACCAACCCGTGCCAGTATCTTGAAGGGCCCGACGAATCTTGGACTTAACTTCCCTCTCTTTCGAAATCATATAATCCCCTTCCAGGGGGATACCTTTAATAATACTTGATGCCCGACATTGAATTCGTTTGGTCTCCGCCTTTTATCCGCGTAAGACTTTTGACGATCCTGTGCTGCTTTCATTCTGGCCTTAATCTGGTTAAACTTTTTGGAGGTTGTTGTGACTACCTCTAAACTTCCCAACTCTTTCTGTCCTATCTCCCTCCAACAGACCGGGGTTCGACATTTTATACCATACAACATCTCATACGGCGGCATACCAATGGTGGTGTGGTAGCTATTGTTGTAGGAGAATTCTGCCAATGGTCGGTGGCTATCCTAACTGCCACCGAAGTCTATAATGCATGCGCGGAGCATATCCTCCAACGTCTGGATGGTCCTTTCCGATTGACCATCCGTCTGTGGGTGATAAGCCGTGCTGATGTTCAACCTTGTACCCATTGACTCATGAAATCTTTTCTAGAACCTCGATGTAAATCGTGTGTCCCGGTCAGATACAATCGATATTGGCACGCCATGATGAGACACAATCTCATTGATAAACACTTCTGCCAGCTTCTCCGATGAATAGGTTTCACAGATCGGTAAGAAGTGTGCACTCATTGTCAGACGATCCACTATAACCCAAATCGTGTCATGGCCTTTAGCTGTATGAGGCAACTTTGTAATAAAGTCCATGGTGATATGCTCCCACTTCTATTCGAGTATTTCCAGAGGCTGGATTTTCCCGTATGGTTTCTGATGCTCTGCTTTAACTTGTGAGCAAGTCAGACACTCGCTTACGTATCCGGCCACATCATTCTTCATGTTAGGCCACCAATACTCTTTCTTCAAATCCTGGTACATTTTCGTGGTTCCTGGGTGGATGGAATATCGAGACTTATGGGCCTCGTATCATACTTTGGCCCTAATCTCTCCGTCCTTCGGTACCCACATGCGACCACATCTGGTCCTCACTCCATGAGTGTTTATTTGTAACTTCATTTGTTGACCGACCATTCTTTCTTTCTTTATGTTCTCTTCGTATAGTGCTTCTGTCTGTGTTTTTTTTCTAGCTCTGCCATAAAATCTGGGGTTATTACCAACTGGTACGCTTTCACCCTAATAGGAGAATGAGTCTCCTTACGACTTAAGGCATCAGCGACCACATTCGCCTTCCCCGGGTGGTATAGGATCTCATAGTCATAGTCTTTCAGCAATTCTAACCATCGCCTTTGTCGCATATTCAGGTCTTTCTGCTTAAAGAAATACTTCAAGCTCTTGTGATCCGAATAAATTGTGCATTTCACCCCGTAAAGGTAATGTCTCCAAATCTTTAGCACGAAGACAACTGCCGTGAACTCCAAATCGTGAGTCGGGTAGTTAACTTCGTGAATCTTTAGCTGTCGTGACGCGTACACGATCACCTTTCCCCTCTGCATCAAAACACACCCTAACCCTTGTCCCGAAGCGTCAGAATATACCACCAGGTCCTCGTTACCGTCGGGTAGTGCTAACACTAGGGCTTGGGTCAACTTCTTCTTTAACTCTTCAAATGCTTTAGACTGGGCCTGATCCCATTCGTACTTTACTTCCTTCCGTGTCAACATTTCAAGTGGTGAGGCTATTCTCGAGAAGTCCTGAATGAACCTTCGATAGTAACCTGCCAATCTTAGAAAACTCCAAATCTCGGTTGGTGTCTTCGAGATTTCCCATTCTTGTACCGCCTCTATCTTAGCCGGGTCAACCATAACGCTGTCTGCGTTAATAACGTGACCTAAGAATTGGACTTTCTTAAGCCAGAACGCGCATTTGGAGAACTTGGCATACAACTTTTCTTCCTGTAGCGTCTCTAGTACTTCTCGAAGATGACAAGCATGGTAAATTTCACTCTTCGAATAAACAAGTATGTCGTCTTTGAATACTATCACTGACCTATCCAGCATCGGCCTACGCATTTGGTTTATCATACTCATGAATGCTGCTGGAGCATTGGTCAAACAGAAAGACATCACGCGAAATTCGTAATGCCCATACCGCGTGCGAAACGCTGTCTTAGGTATGTCCTCTTCTTTTACCTTTAAATGATGATATCTCGACCGCAGATCGATCTTGGAGAACCATCTGGCGCCTTGTAGTTGGTCGAACAGATCATCGATCCTTGGTAGCGGATATTTGTTCTTTACTGTATGTTTGTTCAACTCTCTGTAGTCGATGCACATTCTCATGGCACCATCTTTCTTCTTTACAAACAAAACCAGAGCACCCCATGGAGAAATGCTCGGCATGAAAAACCCCTATCCAAAAGTTCTTCCAACTGTATCATTAGCTCTTTCATCTCCAGAGGAGCAAGTTGGTATGATGCTTTAGCCACGGGCTGGGCACCTGGCACTAAGTCTATCTGGAACTCTATCTCCCGGTCAAGTGGTAACCCAGGAACACACCTCTGTGAAATTACATACCACTGGTACGTCTTTTAACTCTTTCACTTTTAAATCATTGTCTATCACGTAGGCCTCGCATCCGTGCCCTATATACTTCTCTGCCTTTATCATCGATTTGACGTTCGTTAACGAACCGTCACGATCCCCGTAAACCAAAACTTCGCTACTGTCTGGAGCTTTGAGCTGAACTATCTTTCGTCTACATACAATCCGGGCTTCGTTGGCAGCCAACCAATCCATACCCAAAACTATATCAAACCCTCCCAAGGTCATAACATATAACCTAACTGGGAATCTATGGCCATGTATTTTTTATCGTGCAATTATCTACCAATTCATTTACTACCCTGGTCTTGCCCACTGCAGTTTCCACATTAAAAGGCTTGTTCTACTTTAGTAACTTTGCATTTCATTCTTCTACACATAGAGGATGATATAAAACTCCTACTGGCACCCAAATCAAATAGTACAGATACAAAGGTATGATCAAGGATGAACGTACCTGACACCACATCTGGATCGTCCCTGGCTTCTTCTGTGTCAGTGCATACGCTCGGGTCCTTACCTTTGGCTTCTCGGCCTCTTTTCCTTTCTCCGTGCCAGCAGCTTTAGGCTTACGACAGTCCTTGGCCAGATGGCCAGGGATTCCACAGTTATAGCATGACGGTGCACCAAGACACTCTCGAGAGTAATGCCCCGTCTTCCCGCATCGATAGCAAAAGCTCAGACTCACACGACACTCCCCAGAGTGCTTTCGTCCACACTTTGCACAATCATTCCCATCCTCTATCCTCAACTTCTTCGCTTCCGAGCCTACCCACTATTTTGCTGGCCGCTTAACGACATTTATCCCTTTCTTCTCAGTAGGCAGTGGGTCCGCAGATTCGAATTCATCGTAAACTATCCCAGCAAGTGACACCACAAATTTAAAGCTTGTAGGATCATTTGTTTTAACGTGCACACAGACCCTTTGTGGTAGTCCCTTGATGTAATACTTGATCCTCTTTTCCTCAGTGTCCACCAGATGTGCAACCAATTGGGCCAACTCTTGGTATTTGGAGGTGTACTGGTGATGAGTCATACTTCCAGCACAGAGCCCCAGAAATTCCCTCTCAACTCTATCAATCTCGTTCTGCGAGCAGAACTTAGTGATCAATAGCTTTTTCATGTCATCCCATTTCATATTTTTCATTTTAGCAAAAGACTTGATTCTTTCAATCAATCTCCACCAACTCAATGCCTCATTAGTGAATGAGTGAGCGACAAACTTGACCGCTTGGTCATCACGGCACTCACTAATGTTGATCACCCTATTCATCCTTTCTATCCACTCGAAAGTGGCAACAACATCTTTCTGTCCATCATACTTCGGCGGGTCACACCCCCGAAAAGACTTATAGTTACAACCCCGAGTTGCCATTTCATAATCAGAATTGTCACCATCAGTGACTTCAGTTCTCTTGCTGCTTTCCTCTTTCTTCTCTTTATTCCGTATATCAAACTCTTTAAGGGTCTCGCCCAGTGCTTCCGATAGAACTTTCTTTAAGATTGAAGTAACCTCTGCCGCGATAGATTCCTTCACAATTGGTTCCAACTCAAGCGCCTCATTATGGGCATCGTCATGAACCGACTCATGGTTCCCACTGTTATTATGATCCACGTGCACCGATTCAGTCTCGTTGCGGGAGTGTTCAATTTTCTCATGACGGTTTTGGTTACCTGGCAGTCGGCCTCGACGACCAGTATGACCCCCAGTGCGACCACCTCTCTTTGCTCTAGCCATTAGTGTCTACTGCGAACAAAGATAGCTCGTGTTATCATGATATGTAATAATTTAGAACACATCGAGTAATGTAAATTACTAATTATAGAGACCTGTATGAAATTACTAATTTACTTTACTACTCGGGTTCTGAACATTTCCCTTCAGAGTAACATTTGCATTCAAGTTCAGAGTTTCCACTATAAGGCACGTACTATCTACTGTCTACTGTCTGTGCTAAGGCATGTACTATGTACTCTTTATGCTAAAGCATTTACTTTCTACTATCTGTGCTAAGGCATGTACTATGTACTCTTTATGCTAAAGCATTTACTTTCTACTATATGTGCTAAGGCATTATTGTCTATGTTCCATGTAAGGACATTGACTACCTTCTGTCTACTATCGTTCCATGGACGAGCTGCTCTGACTGACATTCCTTTCCTTTCTTTTCTTTGTCCCGTTCTCATTTTAAGTTCAGACATTATCACAAATGTCTGAATCTCTCAAACTATGGCTCTGATACCAACTTGAAACGCCCCAAACCGGGTACATCTCATAGTTGGCACAAAACATTCAAACATAGTCCTTAAACCAGAAATCCGAATCTATTACAGCGGAAGTCTTTGAATTAAATCATTCATCAAACAATAATGTAATTCATTGTCTAAAACATAAACTATCAGAATAGGAAATGCCAGTCTTCAGAGCGGCGACCCGATGTCCATGCTATCCGGCCCTCACGGCTCCTTTACTTTACTTTTGCTTTACCTTTACTACCTGTCATGCATACTAAAAGTCAGCTAACACTGGTGAGTTCTATCTTTACTTTAATCTGAAAACTTTCTTTTAGGTAGCTTAGTTTTATAAAAATAAAATAAGCTTTTCTTTCTCTATCTTTAAAACACTTTAACTTTACTTTAAAACTTTACTACGTTACAATTATAAAACTGTTACGTTAAAAACTTTAGCTTTGCAGCAACCGGTTAAGGTGTCCTCCTTTACTCTTTGCATCTTTACGTTTCACTCGTACATGACAAGTGACTGTAACATTTTAACTATCACATGTGGATCTTCGCCCGAAGGCAAGATCCCTTTGTTCGCTTACACCTCAGGGTAAGACTTTTACTTTGTTGTGCCCACACCTCAGGGTGGGACTTTCTCGCTTACACCGAAGTGAAGACTCCTCTGCCTGCTCACACCGAAATGTGAGACTTCTACTTTGCTTGCCTGCAGGACTTTTTACTTTGCGACTACAATGCAACTACTATGCAACTATACTACGTCACATAATATAATGCCACTGAAACACATAACACATAGACAAATATCACATATCAACACATAGGCACATAGTATGGCATTTTTCACTGTCACTGTCAAGCTATATCGTGGGGCAGCTTCTTTACCTTTCTTTACTTTAACTCTTTACTCTTTTTAAAACAAGTTTAAAGATAGCACTTTACTCTTTAACACTTTCTCTTTTATTTTTATAAAACCATATAATTCTTATAAAAATATACTTTATCTTTCAAAACTATCTCCTTAACAGTATGCATGCCAACCCAAAACCGTTTAGGAAAATGGGTAATAGGAACTCACGAGACTTCTACTGTGTCTATCTCACTTAGCACTGAAACTTCAAGCTAGGTGGGATGCTATTATATCTGTTTCATGTGTCACGAATGGAACATGGTTATAACCTACATATCTTATCCGAAAACTCCTATGTCCGAAATCCTTTTCGATCGAAATTTATTTCGACCGAAAACTTTGGTGTTAGAACTATTTTCTATTAATGGTTTTTCGTTCGAAAACTTTTGTCCGATATCTGTTTTGTTCAAAAATATCTGTCCGAAATCTCTTTCTGTCCAAAATACTTTTCAACCGAAATGTCCTATCCGAGATACTTTTCGATCGAAAAGTTCTGTCCAAGATATATGGTGTTCCGAAATACTTTTCGGACGTATCCGAGATTTCAGACCATTCATGGAGATTTCGGACGATTCATCTGTTCTTGAACAGATCCTTTTTTTTTATCCAAGTTCTAATCTTTTTACATCTAAAACTTATATCTAGCTTCCATGAAACTAGATATATACTTTTTAATCAAATCTACACTTAAAAATCCCATCTTTTTATGAAAACCCACTTTGAAACCCTAAAACCCATTTTCAAATCTAAACTCGAATCTGAGAGTGTTTTGTTACCTGTTTCTAATTGATTTCTCCTTCTCCAACCTCAAGAGATGTTCCAGCACTGATTCATAGCAACACGAAGGCCTTGGTGTGGATTCTTGGAGCTTTCTCTCTCTAGTCTCTCTCTCAAACTTATTTCTTTATTTTGTTATTTCATAAGCGTCGTTTATTCTTTGTTGTAAATTTCGGGATGTTACAAATAGGCTAGCTAACTGGATTAAACCCTAGTAGCCGAAGAGCATAGTTTATCAAGTCTAAAGTCCATCATTGATTTAGAAGGATTTAGATCATTGTATTACTGCATATTTGTATTTGTAAAAGTACTTATTACTTTAGAAATCACTACTACAGCTTTCGTTATTTTGTAATGTTACCAATCGTTACGACCTTTATTTATTTATTAAGTAAATAAATTCGGGGGTGTGACAAACATCCGTTTAAACCATATCCATATAAAAGGTTTAACAATATTTTTCATAAAATATATATTTTACGTTTTTCAAACATTATTGATTTATTTGTTTGTTTAAAAATGCACGTGTTATCCGAAAATATTGAACACAAAACAAATATACAACACTTGAAATAAAATCAATAATTTACAAAACACTTATATTAATAATAATTTAAACGGATATATCAAAGATAAAATCATCAAACCGAAATCATCTCGATAATATCGTCTTGTAGCATGTCTTGGGGTACTCCCTCCATAGACTCCGTGCACACATATCAAGTTACTCGTTTCATCTTAAAACTCTAAACTTGAATGGTCACAAAAATGACATTACAAAACAAATTTACAAAACAACAAAGTTGTTTATATAATAATTTACTCGCTAGTGGTTATATTTGAAGAATTAGAACTGTTCATTACAACATTTAGTTGTTTTTCACCAAATAGTCTACTGAGGACAAGTATATGGTTTAATACATGCTACTTTTCTCACGATTAGCAAACCAATTTATAAGCAAAATACATGTTTTATTCTTTCAAAATATTTTTTGAAAGTGGTTCTCACACCACTCTATGCATCAAAAGAGGGGAAGATCTTGACTGGGTTTCAAAAGGGGGTCATGCGCCCTTACCATGGGTAATCTCTCCGCCCAAGCTAGCTAGGATCAGACATTGTCAAGTGTTTGATCAGAGGCAAGTATGAAAAGGTCAGAGATCGCCCTACGCATTGGTTAGTTCTTGAGAGATGTTTATTGTTCTCATGCGCTCTGAAACAACCTGACCACACATCCCAATGGGACTAAGAAATCGAACTTGCCATAGCCGATATCTTAGTGAGATGTAAACTCCACCGGCCATGTCAAATGAATATGTTTCTATAATGAGTACAAAAGCTGAGAGATTCTTCACATGCATGTGTAGTTCACGGTTAAAGCTGTAAGCAAGTTAGAGATCGTCCTTACCATTAGCGATCTCTCCGTGACATGTCAAATCATCTTACATACATAGTTCACTTGTTCGTCTTAGTATGTGAGCATCGCCCTTGGAACCGGCGATTTTTGGTAAGATCTCCTCAATACACCTACACCAACTTTCAAAAAACTTCTCTCTAAAACGTTACTTTTAAATTTTGATCTTAACAATAAAAATGAGTTCAGGTTTTACATCTGGTCCTTTGATTAACAACTTGTTGTTCTTAGGCGGACCACTATTTTCAAAGTCCGAATAGTGACGAAGGAGCACTATAATTAAGACGCGACAACGCAAAAATTTTGGAAATATACCCAATCAAATCTCATCCAAGAAAAACTAACGGCTTACATAAGTTTGGCGGGTTTTAATTAAGGGTGTCATCGAGTGTGGATATCACAAGCTTGACCATGTTCTGATATCTGCACTAGTAGAAAGATGGCGTCCTAAAACACACACTTTTCGCCTATCGATTGGAGAAGTCATGATAACCCTATAAGATGTACATGCAAGTTTTATGGGGTTTACCGATTAAGGGTAATGTAGTCTCTAGTGTTGATCATCCTATTACGCCTCATGAATGCATTAATAAGGTTTATGAATTTGACGGGTGGTACACCACCTTCACATGCTATAAAGGGGTTTAGATTAAACGTGCCGTTTATTTAAGAAAAAAATTAAGTTGTCTTTTCCTAACAATGCAACTGACCTGCGAGCTAGATTGATAATATTTTTTTTATTGGTGTAACGTTATTTCCTAATGCTGTTAGCAATCGGGTCCACACAAATGATTTAAACCACCCGGAAGATCTATCATCTAGTGGCAGAACATTTTTTCACACACCTTTGTGACTTTTCAAATGGAAGTTAGCGATGGTCTTAGTGAGAAAATAGTACGTCAAAAAATCAAGAAAATACACCCATGAAAACCAATACATAATAATATCTCTTTCTTACATTCAGAAATTTACAATCAAGTCAAAAGAGAAACCAAAAGAAAAAATAAAACAAGCGCAACACGAAATACTTAAGAAACCACAAATAAAAGGTTAATCTTTTTTGTTTGTAATATAGTTCGAACCATTTTGAGATTATTTATTAACACACATGGCACGTTCATCGTGTTATAGCTCGTAGGTCATTCCAACCTTCAACATCCTCTCATGAGGAATTTCGAAGACGGTGTAACTTTGCTTCAAGTTCTTCTGCATGAAATTGTAAGCGTAATCAATGAGAAACTTTTTCCCAATCGAAGACCCCGCCTTCGAGACGATCTCGTGCTCCCCGACCAAATGCACGGATCCTGCTCGCCATGCTTGGTCTAGTTTCACCACATCCTCATCCGCTATACGACCTTGTTGTGGTTCCGTTCCGTATTCATATTCAACGAAGTTCTTCAAGTTTTCGACCAAAATCTTCTCAAATGACTCCTTTTCATTGCGCACATCTGTGTACCCGTACCTTACCACGCACCTAAAAACGTACAACTCGTTTGGCTTCACTCTTCGGAACAAGAACCTCTCTTCTGGTGCCACCCTGCTAATCGGCAATGACTTGATGGAAACAAAAACAATAACCGAATGTAAAGCAGGAATATTGTCAATATAGTGTTTAAAGATTGGCGGAATGCCATGGGCCAATTCCGAGTAGAAGATTGCAAGTCCTCCCGTACGGCTGATGTTTGTGTCATTAACAATGTCTTTTACCGCATCTCGTGACACTTTGTGATCGAGCTCGTAGTTGTATTTTGCTCGGTAAACATAGTTCCAAGTGCACATTATGAACATTAGCACGACGGCAAACGAAAATGGCAAGTATCCACCTTCGCCAAATTTGTAAAGAACCGCGCTTAAGTAGATGTATTCTGTGGAGCTAATCACAAGCACAAATAAGATCACGAGAAGTATATTGGTTTTCCATATGACGAGCATGATCACCACCATGAATCCTGACGTTAGCGTCTCAGCGAATATCACCGCAATACCTTCATCGATTAAGTCAGAAAACCACACCATCAATCATATGTCTACAAGACTATATAAATTAGCAAGAAAAAATATAGTTGTGAGCAATGTTTTCACGACCGGACCAGCGGATGTCAAATTGGTCTGGTTAGCTTATTTAATCCCTTTTTCGGTTGAACCGGTGTACTTGACCGGTCAGACCGTATTTTAAATATTTTCTATTCAAAATCTATACCAAAACATAATATATTTTCATATTTTTTTAACTTATATATATATATATTATTTAAGTTTTTATAATATTTATGACGATATCTAGTTCTTAAATCCAGTCACCGCTAAGGCAGCTAGTTTGGCATTCGGTCTGGTTCTGAAAACTTTGGTTTTAAGAAATTTTTACCGTAAGCATGGCCGATGTTTTCCGTAGTTCTGAAAGAAACGGTAACAAGAACACAACCGATCATAAGAAGATAATTCATTTCCGGTATGTAAACTTGTCCTTCATACTTAGCCGATGTATGCAAGACTTGAACACGAGGAAAACACCCTAGCGATAGCGACTGCTTGATAATCGAAAAGGTCCCGGAGATCATAGCCTGACTAGCTATAATCGCCGCCATAACAGCCACGACAAACACCGGCCAGTACAATGCATCTGGAGCCGATTTATAAAAGGTGTGTGCCACCTTATCACTATTCTTTCTTAGCCAAGATGCCTGACCGCTATATGCTGTGATTAGAGCCGGATAAACCACACAACCCATGCTTATTTGTATGGACTTCACAGTAAAGTGTCCAAGATCAGCAAACATGGCCTCAGTTCCTATTACAACAAAACTAGATTAATAAAATTCTTAACAAAATCAAACCAATATGATAATTTTGTACCTGTAATCGCGAGAACTACTCCACCAAGCGAAATCCATCCATCCTTCCCGTTTCTTTTGAAATAATCGATGATGTATTTAGGGTTTATGGCTTTAGCAACGGAAGGGTCGAATTTGATGAAATTGTACACACCGATTCCAGCAATGAGCGAGAACCAGACACAAATGATGGGGGCAAAACCATAGCCAACTCTATCGGTTCCAAATCTTTGAACCATGAATAAAGTAATCAAGATTATTACTGATATAATGACGATCCTCCCTACATCAATATGTAATGAGCAAACCTTAGATCTTGATAAATCTTAGACTCGAAATCGATACGTAATATTATTACCTCAACTTCATATTTGTTGGATCATAAGGTTTAATGTTTTGTGATCATATAAAATATTTCATGGTAACTTTATATATTAATTCAAGAATCCTACTTTAGATACACTAACACCAGGTGACGTCACAAAACATCATGTGCATCATCATACGGGCCGTATTGAGGCCGGAAAAAAAAGTTACACAGCCCATATAGTATCTGTAAGTGGTGACGCTGTTACATCAGTCTTTTCTTTGTCAGTCGGAATGCTATATGGTCGTATAGCTTTCACTCATAGGTCTTATAAGAAAAAAAGCATAACTCATATGGCTCGTATAAGAAAATATCACGACTCAAATGTATAACTTCTGGTGTCTAAATAGTAAGCCACATGTATCTATATAACCTTCCCCTAATTAAATTAAAAGAGGTGTTTAGTATAGTTGTAAAATCCGTTATTTAATATTAATAATTAAAATATAATTATTATTATTTTAAACTTGTGCAAAAGTTTGTATTTGGCCTATAAGTCATTAGTTAAGATTTATTGTAATTATCGTTACTATAGTTAAAATATATTGATTTGATTTGTTTCATTTGTAAATTTCTATATATAGTTAATTAATAATATATAATACCTACCAGTTTCATTATTATAGAATACCTACTAGTTTCATTATTATAGATGGTATCAGAGTTCTTGTTTTCTTCTTTTCTCTCCATTCTAATCTCTCCCCTCTTTTGCTGCTAGATATCTTTTGGTTGCAAGCCCTCTATCTCCATCGTCCCTTGTGTGATGACTTTCTTTCTCTTTCTCTTCCTTTTTATCATGCCATGGGACGCATCATACATGTATATAACTTATGTTTTATTCATTTTTCTTTTGTCATCGTCCCTATGCCGCCACAATCGTATCTCTTCATGTCACAGTCGTAACTCCTATAATCTATACATATATATATATATCATGTTTTATTTATTTTTCATTGTATCTCTTGTCACCACCGCTATGGTCTTAGATCCATCGTCGTCGTTGTCACCACAAAGTTTTCTTACTGTTTGTCATTTTATTGGGTTTTTTTAGATTGGAAGTTCCTATCATACCAATGTATTCATTGTTTGTCACTTCAAGCATGATTTCATGTAGCTCCACCTTCGAGGGACTATAAGATAGAATATCTTAGTTTTGATTTATTGTAATTATCTTTGTCATAATAATGAGATATGATTTGATTAGGTATATTCTTTATAATTATTCTCATTGAATTCCTATATATAATTGATTAATAACATATAATATAATATGTCATGGAGTTTTTATATTTTATATGGTAATGTTACTTTGAAATTATAATAATATGATGCTAAGAGTTTAATAAACGCTAATTAGTAAGCATTTAATTAACAGATAGACGAAGGATATTTAAGTAGATTAGTATATATCTTTTCAAATAATCATGAAGAACACTAAATTTTATTATTATAACTGTATTAATAAGCGGATTTGTCAGTTTTTCACAAATCAACTCATGTTGTTTTGTTTTCAAGGTTAACCAAAGATTGCATATTATGCCTTTTTGTTTTGTTTTCAAGACAGCTTTTCAAAAGTAGAACTATATAACAAGACACGTATCCAAAATAAATTGTAATGTTTTTTTTTTTCATAACAAATTTTAAGAATTAATCAGATTAAAAATACAGTTCGAGATTTAACATGTTCCAATGCCAAAACTAAATTTACCTTCTGTCATTGCATCAGTTGCCTCCTTAAGTCCGGATACCGCTGATAATACTATATAAAAAAGTTAACATGTTAAAAATGATAGAAATCACCGATGTTAGTGCATTAAAAAAAAGGGGTAAAAGTAATTACCCGAGATGGAAGGAGTGAGGATGCCATCACCGATGACCATGGAAGTCCCGAGCATGGCAGCGAATAGAAGTGCAAACTTAGCAAAGTTGCTGTGCTCGAGGCTTTTCTTGACCTTTGTTGATATTGTGTTACGTTTGCCCGGTAATTCAAGTTGAAAATTCGAGACCTCTCGGTCCTCTGGTTGCTCGCTCGGGATTAAACCTACCTTTGCATATCGACACAATTTCGAGTACAATGCAAACGTACCTCCTGTTACCCAAAAAAAAAAAACTATGATTATCATTATTAGGGAATAATATGTGTTAATTATAGGAATGTTACCAAATCAATTATGATCAAACATAATAATTTAGAAATTAAAATCTTAAAATGTTTCTTTTTCTGTTATTTATTGTCCTAAATTTAACGTAGTCAGCGTATTTTCAAAGACTATTTATTTATTAAAGAAAGCAAATTATTAGCATATATAAAAGTGGTTACCACGTAACTTAGATGAGTACCACGTACCATGTCATAGCATCTTGGATTATTTTATATATTTCCTGTTTGTCTCATTAGTTGGCATACAAAATTTACCCTAAATTCCCAAATATCTGTCACTAATAGTTAATCCATTGGTAACTTAACCGTCAGCGATACATCGATAAATGTCGACGGTTTTCCATCAGAAAACATATTATCCACGGTCATTTAGCTGACGGAGCATCACCGACAGGTTCTTATCAGTGATGACTATCACTAACAAAACTGTCTATTGGTGAAGCACCTGTTTTCTAATAGTATTAGTTTTTTTTTTCATTTTGGCCGAGACAAGTGCACATTCTTGTAAGTACCATGTTACTTTTTTATTTCAAACTAAAAAAAGGGATTTTCTGACGATAATTAAAAAGATAATTTTCTTTTTCATTTTTTGAATTTTGTGTGATCCATAGCTGATCCGTCGATGATTATAGACAGATTTTTCATCGATAAAGATGTGTATACCAGTGGTGACAATCGTCTACTTAAATAAAGTGTTTTGATCGTATAGATCAGAACACAAAACTTAATTAATAAATAAACAAGAGCGTCAAGGGCGAATGCATACCGTCACCATTATCATTGGCACGTAAGACGATTACAACATACTTAAGAACAGGAATTATAGTGATAGTGTAAAAGATGAGTGACAAAACGCCCAAAATATCATCTTCGTGTTTGATCCCGTCAGTAAAAGTGCTGGAAAACACATACAACGGTGATGTCCCGATGTCGCCATAAACCACTCCGATGCTTTGAAAAGCAAGCCTGAGTATCACTCCCCAATCCTTCAAACAAATTCATTTTATGAATGGTTAGTGACAAAATCAAACCGTCACAAAATTATAAAAATCAATGAGAAAAACTATTAATATATGTATCGACAGAGAACTGTGAAAACCGCATCATACACTTTTGCATAGTTCTAGATAGATGTAAGAGTAAAGTGTCATTTTCGTCTCTGTGGTTTGGCTATTTTAGTTACTTTCATCCAAAAACTTTTTTTAGCTTTTTCGTCTCTGACTTTTCAAAATCTAACCATTTTCATCCACCTAAATAACTCCGTCTATATTTTAACGTTAAATTATGCGCAATTTGGTCTTTTCAACTGTCTTCTACTCTCAATGGCATTCAAGAAAGATTTTCGAAAATGACACTCAAGATGTAATGATAGTTAGAAAGATAGTGGTGGCAGGGCCGGCCCTAGGGTAGGCCGAGCCGGGCCGCCGGCCAGGGCCCGTTTTTTTTTGGGCCTAAAATTTTTACGGGGCATGTATATGTATATGTTTTTTTATAAAATTTTAAATACCGGTTTTATATATTTGGTCCTTTTTATAAAATTTAAAAAATTATTGGGCCCTTTTTAAACTGGTTGGACACTTTTAATATTTTTAATGGTTGGACCCTCTTTTATAATGCTTGGGCCCTTTTGTTTATTCCATGACCATTGAGTCATTTAAAAAAAAAATCTATTTTTATTGGTTGGTCCCTCTTTAAACTTGCATACTATATTTTTCTTTGTTTATTCTTATAACGTTAATTGTCGTTTAAAAAAATTTTAGTTTATAAATTTTGTTCGTAGGGGCCTGTTTTTCCGTCTCGGCCGAGGCACTTAAATCCTCAGGACCGGCACTGAGTGGTGGTAAACTGTTACATAGTTAAACAGGTATAGTGTTTATACAGTATTACAGATCTCAGTGTTATTTACCTAAAATTAGTTTTGTATTTAATGAACATAAATATATATCTATGTATGCTAACCTTGGTGTCATGGTGACCATGGTGGCCACGAATTTTAGCGGCCTCGATATCTAATGAATCATGACGCTTCAAGCCAGTCGGGAGTTGGCTTTCGGGGAGTTGATGATCAGACAATTGTTCAGAATGGATTTGTTCACTGTTTTCTTCTTCTTCGATGTTGACGACGCTCGAGTTTCGTTTGCTGCCACCAGGGGTGGAGAAGTTGGAATATTGTTTGCTACCACCGGTGGATGACATGGTGGCGTTAAGAGGTAAGGAGACCCAAGAAGTGGGAAAAATGGTTAGAGATGGTGGTTGTTATATAGGTGGTACGGTGTTAAGAACGGACGGTACTGGGCTTGTTTTTTTAATGAAAAAATATAAATAATTGTTTGAGAATATTAATAATAACTCAATAAAGTTGTTTGATATTTGACTAATATTTAAATATTTTGTAATTTTATGTTATTATAAAAACTTTTAGGAAATAATTGTAAACAAAAACCTACTTATCAAACAAATTAAGATATTAATTTTATAAAAAATGGTGAAAAATAAAATGAAGTAAAATAGAAATATTGATAGGTGAACCCAACTCGCCACATCTCTTCTTTAAGATCTTAGCCTGTTTTTGATCTCTTGTTTGACATATATGACACTTATGCCCCAGGCTTAATACTTGCTATCTTGTTCGTTTCTTGTTGGCCTTTGAACTTGCTACTTTTAATCAAGATATTGGTCATGGACATATATCTTGCATGCAGTGGCGGACCCAAATTTTTTTTTCATGGGGTCGGAAATTTTTGAGGTCAGGTTGAGACTATCGATATATAACACTATAAACTCAATAATCTTATATAAAAAAACCATAATACAATCCTTATTTTTTCTTAAGTTTAAAAATATGCTTGGGTCTTTTAATTTTTATGTGAGTTTAATTATAACTTGAGCCTTTTTTTAAACAAATCGGGCCACATGTGTAAGTAATCACTACTAGAAATTTAGGCAGATTCAACGACCTTTATCGACGACATGTCGTCGAAATTGCCTTTCTCGACGACATGTCGTCGAGATTGACTCGTCGGCAAAGTTCCGTCGAGACTACTTGAAAAGTCGTCGAGAAAACGTCGTCGAGATAGATTACACTTTTATCGACGACATGTCGTCGATTTTAGTCCGTCGGTAATAACTTTTCAATTTAAAAAAAAAAGATTAAATAAAATTTAAATTGATCAATACCGACGACATGTCGTCGAGATTGATCAATTTAAATTTTATTTAATCTTTTTTTTTTAAAATCTGGAAAACTCAATCCCGACGACACGTCGTCGAGAAAGAGTTATTTTAAAAAAAAAATATTTTTTAGAATTTTAAAAATTTCCAGTAATTTAATACACAAAATTCAAAACCTGTCAAACCTGTTATATATTAATACATTTCACAACAATATATTATTTAAAACATCTAACAAAAAGTATACAAATTGTATAAATTATTACAAATCGTTCAAATAAAAGTTACAACCAAGTTTATTCATCTTGATCGTCGTCATTTTGGTTGCCAGATTGGTTGCGGTCTTGTTGCATCTGTTTCACGGTCTCATTCAGTTCACGAATTTGTTCTTTTAATTCGTTGAATTGAGACTCGGAGAGAGCCGAAACATTAGTGGGCATGTTTCTAACTTTTCTTCCAACTCCTCGGCTCCAACCGCGTCTCTCGCCAAGCGCACGTTTTAGGACCTCTTCCTCATCAACTTCTCCGCCTTCTTGTTGCATCCGGGTCAATTCTTCTTGAATTGTATTCTATAATAAACAAAAATTACACATATAAAAAAAAATTCAAAAATCCGACAGCATAACGACTACAAAATTGATAGCCAACCTACTTAACAATACTCAATAAACATAATAATTCAACAAAACTCAATAGCCAACCTACTTAACAATACTCAATAAACATAATAATTCAACAAAACTCAATAAAAAACTATAATAAAAACCAACAATAACCAATATGATTAATATTCTAGTGTATTTCCCAAACTTGGAATTCCCTTATCGATATATATACTTACCCAATCGTTTTGTGCCCGATCGTTGACCCATGTGCCGTGAGACGTGTGCATACGTCTCCAACCATCAATTAGGCTGACGGTTCCACCTTGTTGTACCTATAAACAACAAAAATAATGTTACTAATATTTGACTAACTTATGAATTCATTTTTAGAATAATATTAACAACTTTTGTTACCTCCTCATATCGCCGTTGAGCAAATGACTTGCTCCCACTAGTATTGGCGTATGGTTATTTAGATCGGTTTGAAGAATTTTGATTGCAGCGTGCAATATATGCGGGATCAAGGTACAATATGTCGATGAGGGAATTCCAATTGCCGGAACTGATGGACTCATGAGGATTATTCCTTGCTTCTTCCAACTCCTCGTAACCACCAACCGATTCAAAATGTCTCTTTAAAGTAGATTTGCGGTCACGAAATCTACGGCCACAATCATCATGGATGCCCGCAGATATTTGTGGCCACTGCGGTGTGTTACTCCAGCTTTCTAAATCAAAGTAATTCTGTAAAAAAAAAGGTAATTAGGAAACACTTAATAATTATAAATGTTATTAAATTACACATACACTTAGCTTCCAATCCCTCCACTTAGCCAAAAACTTCACATACACAAGATTTATATTAGAAATTTACGATTATAAAGAAAATTTACAAAAAAAGTCGAAATCGGGTCTAACCACTTGAATAACAAGAGTAATGGTGAAGAAGGAGGTAGAAAACGTTGGATTTTGAAGAAAAATGGCCGGATTTTGTGGGTTTAGCCGAGAGAAATCGTGAGAGGAAAAAGAGGGCAGAAATGAGGAAGAGAAGGGTTTCTGCGAGTTAATGCCCAGTTAGACCAGTCTCGACGACATGTCGTCGAGATTGGGTCCTTTTATTTTAATTATTTTATTTATTAACTAAAAACAATTTTTTATTATATACCAATCTCGACGACATGTCGTCGAGAAAAGGTATTTTGTTTTAAAAATTAATTTTTTAATATTTTACCAGGCAAAAAAAGAAGGAAAACAAAATTAAAAATAGCAATCCCCGACGACTAGTTTTCACCTTTTCCCGGTAAGCGCCAAAAGTTTTCACCTTTTCCCGGTTAACCATCCCCGACGACCTGTCGTCGAGAAAAAGTGGCAAAAAAAATTCGCGAGATTGGGAAGCATCGCCGACGACCTGTCGTCGTAACAGGTTGAACCAATCTCGACGACACGTGTCGTCGAGATAGGTCGTCGAAACTGCCTAGATTTCTAGTAGTGAATGGACTAATGGGATTGGGTTTAAAACTAAAAGTATATAGAATTTTTTTGTAAATAAATATATATATATATATATATATATATATATATAAAATACAAAAAAAAATTTAAAAATCTTCGGGGCCCTGGACGGTCGTCCTCTCCGCCCCCCTAAGGGCCGGCCTTGGTACGCTAAACCTACTTAGAGAGAGCTCTAAGTGAAGATGAAATCTTGTTGAATACCAAATAGTGGATGTCGAGTTAGTTAACAGCCACCTCGATCATTATATATCTTTGTATTTCATGTGTTGATATTTTCATTACCTTAAACTTGTTTATATATTGCTTTCAACCTACAATTGTTTATAAATAAACAAATATTTTTAAAAATTGACATTAAATGTAAAAATAACATACCCAACTCTCTCTAAGTTCTTACACATTCATATATCATCGTGAAAGGCTCTATAGCAACATCGTGACATAAAATGCATAACTAGTAAGAACATATATTTCTCCATGACATGCATATAGGGACGGGCCCAGATAGTAAACATTGGTGCCACGTGACTCCGGTAAAAAAAATTCTATGTGTTATAAAATATTTTATACTTGTCTTTTATGCATTACTAGCTTACATCCCGTGTGTAACATACGGGGTGAAAAATAAAAATACAAAATTCTTAAATTTTTATGTATACATTTTAGATGTGTAAAAATTTATTACATATAGTAAGGATAGAAAAAAAATTCAAAATACGTTAATTACTATTTAATGTAATTTGACTTTCATTTATTATTTGATTGAAAATAAAAATTACATAATTAGATTTCAAAGTTTCTTATAATAAAGGAAAATTAAAAATAAATATATTTTATTAGTATAATTAGTATTTTCATTAAAAATATATTATTATTAGAAGATAAATGTGTATTTAATAAGAGAGAGAGAAGGGAAAAATGATAAAAATGAATATGGAGGCGACACGTGACAAGAAAAAACCTTTATTTATTATACAGTATAGATTTACGTATCCAACAGTCTAGTGGCATCGATTCACTAAATATTTTTGAATAGTGATACCAGCAAAAAAATATTGAGTGTGCCACTACATGTATAGAATGTTGAGTGATATTTTTTACACATGAATTGGTGGAAGTGAATTAGAGATCCATGAGACTACTAATAATGGTCAAGAGGTGTAGAGTGGAAGAAGCGAATTAGATGATATAGTTAAGGAAGTTGTAAAAAAATGCTAATAAAGAGTTGAGCGTTTACACTTCAGCAATTTCATCTTTGGTTGGCTTTAGACGTTTCCTTTGGTCAGCTTGTTGGTGTTCTCAACGCTCATGAATAAAGATTGATGATCAAATGATGGCAAATAACGTTAGCTGTATGGAAGTTTGGACCTAGTTCGTTGGTCAGTTGCTCAAACTTAGGAAACAGGTTATTAACCCTAATGATTATAACAGTTCACTGAACTGTTATAAGTAGACGTCTCTTTTAATTTTAATATTGTACTCTTAGCTTCAGTGGACGTAGGTCGATCACATTGATTGAGTGAAGAATGTTATATTCTGGTGTTCCTATTTTTCCAATCCTTTTTGTTAATACTATTACTATGGATGTTTCTTGGGTCGCGTGTTTCCACCAACAAATTAGAATCAGAGCTGGAATATGCAGATCAAAGATTACATATCCGAGAAGAAACCACATAAACATCTGTCATAGACTAATTAAAAAATTGATGAAATATGATGATTGGGAACTATTGGATCAATAAACTCTTGGTGTGGTCGGCTTATCATGGGCAGAAACTATTGTTTACATTGTTAATAAAAAGAGTAAATTACCGTTTGCGCCCTTATGATTTACACAATTTAACACAATGCGTCACTAACACGAATTTTAAACGCTTTGATTACCTGTGGTATACAATCTGTAACACTCTGAGTCCCTGGACCTAACTTCGTTAAAAATTCCCGTTTAAATTCAGGTGAAATGCCCGTTGTACCCTTTTACTGTATAACATTCTGCATCCCTAGAAACATGTAATATCTGTTTGCGTCCCTGTCTGAGTCACCCGAAACTAAAACATTCGCCCGAAACTACTAGGGACGCATTGTGTAAAATCATGTAAACCACAGGGACGCATTGTGTTAAATCGTGTAAACCACATGGACGCATTGTGTTAAATCGTGTAAACTTAGTGATTTTTTTATGCAAAAGATAAAGACTTAGAAGTATAGAGTAGTTGTGTGTAAAATGATAGTATAAATGTTGAAATAATATTAGTTTAAATAGAGTGAAAATCAACTATAGAAAAAAATAATAATAATAATAATAAAGAAAAAATGGCAACACAGCCACAACACATGCAAAATCAAGGCATATATCTTTAACTTTTCAAGCATTTTCTCAAAGTTTGTGGCGACGCATTGAAGGTGTGTGTCCCATTTCAATCTTTTTATATATATATTATAAACATATAAACTTATTAAAATTCAATAAAACAGATTTATTAGTTTCTATAACTAAATTAAGTATTTTAATAATATTTAAAAGCTTGTATATATTTATATATATAAACTTGTATCTATTTTTACTTTCGATATATGATTAAGAATTTATTATATTTATTTATAAGAAACGAAAAGATAAATATTTTATTATAATAGTTAATTTATTTATAAAAAATAAATGTAAAAGATGATGAAGATTAAAGAATGGATCATGGATAAATTTCTAAAAAATCTCTAAGTTTACACGATTTAACACAATGCGTCCCTGTGGTTTACACGATTTAACACAACGCGTCCCTGTGGTTTACACGATTTAACACAATGCGTCCCTAATAGTTTCGGACGAATGTAGTAGTTTCGGGTGAGTTAGTTCCACGGACTCAGACAGGGAGGCAAACAGATATTACATGTTTCTAGGGACGCAGACTGTTATACAGTAAAATGGTACAACGGACATTTCACTTGAATTTAAACGGAATTTTTTCACGAAGTTAGGTACAACTACTCAGAGTGTTACTATAACGAACCAAAATCCAGGTTTCGTTATAAATAAATAAATGTTCTAATAAATATTATGGTGAAAATAATATTTTAAAAATAAGTTGAAACAAATGGGTTTCAAGTTAGTAATGGGGTTATATTAGTTTTTAACTAATTTTGGAATGAAAATGGGTGAAATGGAAGTTGAGGGACTGAAAGTGTAAAATGGCAAATCTGCCGTATTTAACTAAAAGAAGTCAAAATTCAGATTTCTCTCATTTGTGTGTGGGTTGATGCTCTCAAGAGAAAAAGGGAGAAAAAGGTGTTGAAGTCAAAATCGTGCAATTGAAGCTTGGATTGTAAAGGTGTTGGCTTGCACATCATCCTTCTAACATCAAGTAAGTGTTAATCATCCTTTTGATTTTACCATTGATGTGTTAGTTGATGGGTTTTGTAGAAATCTGAAATTTATGTTGCATGTTGATAATTAGTGTTAGATTGTTGATAATCTAGCTAAACTAAAGGTAAAGAATGGTGATTAACATCCTAGAACCCTTTGATTTTGATTATGAGAAGTTAGGGTTCTTATGGAGAAAATTGGAGGTTTTTGGATTATGATGATAAGATGATGAATTAATGATGATTAAGTGTTTATATGATGTTAGACACTTGAGCAAACACCAAATTAACCTAATGATAAAAATTGAATGAAAAATTAGTGTTAAGCTAAGGATAATGAAACTCAAGTAGGTGAGTTTGGGGTGAAAGAGGGTGTTTGGATATGAGTATAACTCAAACGGGTCATTTTGGGTTGGAAATGGGAAATTAGGTTGTGAACCCAATTATAATGTGATTTTGATGTATGTTAGATTACTAAACTAGGTGTATATGTTTTGGTAATCAAATTGCAAAACTTGAAGGTGGTGCGGGATCTTCTAACCCGAAAGGTAAGTGCTCTTGCACTTACTTAGTAATTGATGATAAATGGTATTATATGCAATGTTGTATGCATAATGTGATAAGTTGCATAATGTGTTATGTGGTATGAATGTGTATAGTGGTGTACGAATAAGTGAATGAATGTAGTTATAGTATTAATAATATAATGGATATGTGAACATGGAGTTATGGTCTAAGTACCATAATGGATATGTGGATATGAAGTTATGATCTAAGTATCATAATGGAAATGAGGTTATGGCCTATGTGCCATAATAGAAATGGGAATGTGTTAATTATGAATGATAAATGAAAAGAATGAAACTTGTAGGTGAAATGCAAGTAATATATAGCCTAATGACAAATTGGGTGGAAATGGGTCAAATAGGTGAATGGTTGAAAACAAGTAGTATTTACTTGTTTGAAATGTTTTATCTTCATTACTAATGGTGATATGTATGGTGTTTTGTAGGAAAAGCTCCGAAGTAAGTCCAAATCAAGTCCACGGCGAAAGACGAGTTCTCGTATGTATTTTTGGTGATTATCGGTTGTAATTATAAGTTTATATTATAGGTGTAAACCGATGTACGCAAATGTGGTTTTTGGTGTAAGTTATGTGTTTTGAAAGTTTTAAACCAAACCCAAGTGTTAGGAGAATTTTATGTCAATTGAGTAAAAGTTGGAAAAAATGGTTAAGTGTTGAAATGTCACACCCCGACCGATTGCGGAATCATCGAGGCGGACAATGAGTGATTGTTCAAAAGCACATGATAGCTAAAATATTGCATAATTCATTAGTTTAAATAAAAGTAACAAATATCTAAGTACAATACAATTCAAATAACCTAGTCTATTTCAAAACATTGATTTAATTAACTAGGTCCATAAGTTCTTAAGTGGGAGAATCTTCAGCAAGCAATCACATATCCAAACCTGAAACATTAGTTAAATCAAGTGTCAACTATAAAGTTGGTGAGTACATAGGTTTTGTGGACCCGATAAATAGTAGATAAAAACGTTTTGCAAACTCGTTGTTTAACTTGTTAGACATAGCATATATGGTTGAATCCTTCATGTTTATCTAAGTACAAATCAAACATTGATTGACGCGATTGAACATAGCACAACAGCTAGGCCCGGTATGATTGAATATAGTTATCCACTATATCCGATATGTTTGAATATAACACGCGGCTATACCCGAGTATGCAGTAATAAACACCCTACCCGGGTGGGCTGGTCAGACACAATAGATCTATTAATATTACTGTTGGTTCTCTTTGTGTTTACAGTTAATGAATGTACACCCAAGATAATTCACGAAGAACAAGCATATAATCCACATGTATAACACGTATAAACAATTTGTTTGATTAGCATGAAGTGTATAGGTAATAATGTTTCACCCCAAAGCATGTAAAAATATAAAATAGGGGCTATGTAACTCACCTTGCTAGCGAATGTTTTAATCCACGTGCGTAGGTGATAAGGATATTGATATCTAAGCACGATGAAACCCTATGTAGATAAATATGTATTATTGTATGTTTGTATATGTGTATCCGTGTTTAAACGTGTATGTGTTTATAAATAAAAACATTCATGAAAATTATTTGTATAAAATTTTGTAGTAGAATGATAACGATTTTTGTAAAACTTAGCATCTCAAAATATATTTTAAATCTTGTTAAAATATTATATTTTTAAATAAGTAGTTATTGTGTTTATTGTATTTATAACAATTTCTATTTGTTTATTTTTCGTGAGTAAAATGATTTAAACAAGTTTTTTTTTTAAAGTTGACGGGTTAAATATGTGTAAGGTGTCGTTTAATGGTTTCCAAAGTAAACGAACGAGTCAACCGGTTCGTAATAGTTTTTAGTGTGTAGAGAAAATAATAAAATAAGATAAAATAAATAAGATAAAAGATAACATAAAAAAAATGGTTGGGCCGGAGGCCAACAAGGATCGAACCCGAGACCTTGAACATAAAACGCACACGCATAACCAGCCGGGCTATCGCCCATTGCTGGTTATGTGTGGGACGTTTAATTTATAAACACACAAGCATCTGGTTGCTGGGTTCTCGGCAACCGGCTAACCAGTGTTCGAGAACATTGGTTTGCTCGGAAATCGAAGGCCTGAGGCCGAGATAGCGCTTGGAACAGATGTCCAGATGATAATTGAAGGTAAAGGAACGAATTTGAGTTTCTTACCTGGTCGCGAAGGGTCGAGACGACTGAGCCGACAGTCCGAAAATGCCAAGATCGGGAAATTATGCTTCGGGATGAATTGGGCTCTGAAAATCCGGTCACAGCTTCGCTTAGAGGAGACGAACATAATGACAGTTTCAATTTGGAGTGAGAGTGAGTGTTGAAGGGAGAGTGAGCTTGAGAAGGTCCGGTAATGGCCATTTATACCCGAACCTGATCCCGACAATGAAACATGAAATTGAGTATGTCTTGACACTCGTCTGGGTAAGCCGAAGCTATCGAGCCGTCTTGCAGGCGTGGAGGTCTACTGACGAGGCAAATCTCACGGCGTTGACTTTCGGTCATGAATGCGAGCAGGCTTTTCGTATGTTAAAGAGACAAATTGGTCGGGGGCTTAGGTTCGCGTGGGGACGACGAGCTTAGAGAGCCCTTTTTCGACTGTCGAGGTGCAGGGAACAAGCTTGTCGGGGTTCGCCGGAAAAGAGCTTGGACCGCCGGACAAGGGAAGAGATGACCGAAAACACGAATTGGGATTTGGCAACTATGGTCTCTGGAGTTTGCTTCTGAATTAATTTGGTCCCTGAGATTTTTTACCAATAGGTCCTTGTGGTTTAGTTTGTCCACAAATAGTCCCTTAACTTGTTTTTATTTTAAAACCTTCTAGTTTAAAAATTTTCAAAACAGACCCCTTAACTTTTATAAACATAAAGTAATTAAATTTCTTTTTAATTAAATTATATTTAAGTGGCTTTATAAACTTATATTATATATATATATATATATTTTTATAAAAGTTAGTTATTTTATTTAAATAGATTATCTTATTTATTTATATATGAACCCTTTTAAATTTAGATTTTTATATAAAATTTTATATAAGTTAAAACTTATAAAATTTTAATCATTTTAAATCCATAAATTAAAAATGTATACTTTGTACATTATATATATACAAAAATTAAATAAATACATTTGTATTTCACTGAATAGAAATTGTTTACATGACATATATTATAAAAGTGTGTGTAAAAACCCGAGATGTCACAGTCTCCCTATGTTACAGGAATTTCGCCCCGAAATTCAACTAGTGGAGGCTATGAAAAGAGATGCGGATATTTGGTCTTCACGTTCCTAAGTGAACTCGGGTCCACGTTTAGTCTCCCAACGGACCTTGACAATGGGGATGCGGCTACGCTTGAGTTTCTTGACTTCACGGTCCATGATTTCCACGTGTTTCTCAACAAAGTGCATTTTCTCGTCAATGCGCACCTCATCAAGAGGGATGTGGAGATTCTCGTCGGCTAGGCACTTTTTCAAATTAGATACGTGAAAAGTCGGATGAACGTTGCTGAGCTCTGGAGGAAGATCGAGTTTGTAGGCCACTTTTCCTACCCTTTCAAGTATCTTGAATGGACCCACATATCGAGGTGCAAGTTTTCCTTTCTTTCCAAATCGGACTACGCCTTTCCAAGGTGATACCTTTAGAAGAACCATATCCCCAACTTGAAATTCCAAGGGTTTTCGTCGTTTATCGGCATAGCTCTTCTGCCGACTCCTCACTACTCGAATGTTGTCACGAATAAGAGAGATTCTATCGGTGGTCTCTTGGATAAGCTCGGGACCGGTGATTTGTGCTTCACCAATTTCGTTCCAACAAATCGGTGAACGACATTTTCGTCCATAAAGAGCTTCAAATGGTGCCATGTTAATACTTGTGTGGTAGCTGTTGTTGTAGGAAAATACGATCAGTGGTAGGTGAGAATTCCAATTGCCGCCAAAGTCAATGACACAAGCTCTAAGCATATCCTCGAGAGTTTGGATTGTTCGCTCGGTTTGTCCATCGGTTTGAGGATGGTAAGCCGTGCTTAAATCCAAACGAGTACCAAGCGCAGATTGTAATGATTGCCAAAATCAGGAAGTAAAACGTGAATCACGATCGGAGATGATGTTCAATGGGATTCCGTGGCGACTTACGATCTCATCAATGTAGATTCGAGCCAACTTCTCGACTCGATAGTCCTCACGAATAGGCAAGCAATGCGCAGACTTTGTGAGTCGATCGATAATAACCCAAATACTATCATGCCCACTAGAAGTGCGTGGGAGTTTGGTGATGCAGTCCATAACAAGGTTCTCCCATTTCCACATGGGAATTTCAGGTTGTTCGAGAAGTCCGGAAGGCTTCTGGTGTTCAGCCTTTACTTTAGAACAAGTTAAGCATTTTGCCACAAAGAGGGCAATATCCTTTTTCATGTCGGGCCACCAGTATTGTTGACGAAGGGCCATGTACATCTTATCAGCTCCGGGATGTACCGAATATCACGTCTTGTGGGACTCATTCATCAAAAATATACGAAGGTTGTCGCGATTGGGAACCCAGATATGATCTAAGTAATACAACAGGCCGTTGGCTTTAGTTTCTAGCAAGAGTTCCACACCACATGCCATCTCGTGATACATGTTTCCCTCGGTAATCGAGGTGTGTTGTGCTTGGAGAATGCGGGCTTGGATATCGCTATGAATACGAACACTATGAAGCATGATACGTTCTTTACGACTCAAGGCGTCGGCTACAACATTTGCTTTGCCGGGGTGGTAGCGAATCTCGCAGTCGTAGTCGTTAAGAAGTTCGACCCATCGTCGTTGCCTCATATTAAGCTCTTTTTGATTGAAAATATGTTGGAGACTTTTGTGGTCGGTGAAAACCACGCATTTGGTGCCATAAAGATAGTGTCTCCAAATTTTCAAGGCGAAGACGACAGCACCAAGCTCGAGATCATGGGTCGTATAGTTCTTCTCGTGGGTTTTGAGCTGACGTGATGCGTATGCAATTACTTGGCCACGCTGCATAAGAACACAACCAAGACCTTGGTTGGATGCATCGTAATAAACGACAAAGTCATCATTACCACTAGGAAGAGTTAGAACAGGAGCATTGCAGAGCTTGTGCTTGAGAGTTTGAAAAGCTTCCTCTTGTTTGGGTCCCCACTCGTAAGGTTTACCTTTGTGATTCAAGGCAGTGAGCGGGACCGCAATCTTGGAGAAATTTGAGATGAAGCGGCGATAGTAACCCGCTAGTCCAAGGAAGGAACGAATCTCGGTAGGAGTCTTGGGAGTACTCCAATTCTTTACCGCCTCGATCTTTGCTGGGTCCACATGAATCCCCTTTTCGTTTACTATGTGTCCCAAAAATTGAACTTTCTTTAGCCAGAATTCACACTTGGCGAACTTGGCGTATAGTCGTTCTTTCTTCAAGAGCTCCAAAATCAAACGAAGATGTTGTTCATGTTTCGCTTTCGTTTTAGAATAGATGAGAATGTCGTCAAAGAAAATGATCACGAACTTGTCCAAATAAGGTTTGCATACGTGGTTCATGAGATCTATGAAAACCGCAGGTGCATTAGTCAAACCAAAAGGCATGACCATAAACTCGTAGTGACCATATCTAGTCCGAAAGGCAGTCTTCAGAATGTCTTCATCGAGAACACGAAGTTGATGGTATCCGGAACGAAGGTCGATCTTGGAAAAACATGTTGAACCTTGAAGTTGGTCGAAAAGATCGTCGATACGGGGTAAAGGATAACGGTTCTTGATCGTAAGTTTGTTGAGTTCACGATAATCAATGCACATTCGAAACGATCCATCCTTTTTCTTTACGAAAAGCACGGGAGCACCCCAAGGCGAATGGCTTGGTCGGATGAAACCTTTGGATGAGAGCTCTTGTAATTGGCTTGCGAGCTCTTGCATCTCGGAAGGTGCAAGACGATAAGGAGCTTTTGCCACGGGAGTTGCTCCGGGCACAAGGTCAATACGAAACTCTACTTGTCTAGGGGGAGGAAGACCGGGTAAATCCTCGGGGAATACCTCGGGGAATACCTCGGGAAAGTCTCGAATGATCGGAATATCTTGTAATTTCTTACCCTTGTCTTTCGTGTCAACTACGTGGGCCAAGAAAGCAACGTACTTTTTCCGCAAGTACTTTTGTGCCAATGTGCAAGACATGAGTTGAAGACCACGACACGGTTTTTCACCAAAAATAACTAACGTGTCGCCCGAAGGGAGAGGTATACGAATGCACTTTTCGTAGCAAATAACCTCGGCATGGTTCTTGGACAACCAATCCATGCCAATTATAATGTCGAAGCTTCCCAATTGCATTGGAAGGAGATCAACAGAGAACACATGATTATTAAGATCGAGATTGCAGTCGCGGATAACAGAATTTATAGTAATAGATTTCCCGTTTGCTATCTCCACGGAATAAGAATTGTCAAGTTTCGTTCTTTGTTTAGCAAGTCGAGATTCAAAGGTAAGAGACACGAAACTCCTATCGGCACCGATATCAAATAAAACGAATGCATATTGATTGTTTACGAGAAACGTACCGTTTATCATGTCGTTGTTTGCTTGTGCCTCATTAGCGTTTATATTAAACGCTCGTCCTTGGGGACCACCTTGTTGATGAAGTTTTGGGCATCGGTCACGGAAATGGTTCGGGTCTCCACATTCGTAACATGCCCGACCATTTAGAGGTGCTGGATAATTTGGACGGTTGGCTGGAGCAGCTTGATGTACGGGAGGACGGGTATGGCAAGTAGTGGCCACGTGTCCATATCGTCCGCAGCTTGAACACAATCAGCATGGTATGTTGGCAGGATGGTGGTATTGGCAGGTCTGACATTGGGGATTTGGGCCCATATAAGGTTTTGGGTTTTGACCAAAAGGCGCCACTTGAATAGCAGGTACGGTGGGAGTTACGGCTGCGAAGTTTCGACCCTTTCGTTTCTTGTTGCGGTTAGAAGACTCGGGCCTTACATCTTTGACGGCCGCAAGAGTAGAAACAACCTTCTTGGAACCCTTTCTTGATAAGGTTCCGGCTTTGACGTGGTTGTCGGATAGCGTAGCGGATAGACGGATAGCATCTTCAAGTGTGGGAGGATTGCTTCCTAATACAGCATCATGAATTTGTATAGGCAGCCCGCCTATGTATTTTTCAATTTCCCGAGCAAGGGGAGTGATCATATGAGGTACCAATAGGCTCAGCTCTTGAAATCGGGTGGTGTAAGCCAGATTATCCCCGCTGTCTTGGGCACGATCCCAAAACTCAGTCTCGAGCTTCCTCATTTCATTTCGAGGACAAAATTCATCGGTCATGGCTTTCTTCAGGTCGTCCCATGATAAAGAGGTAGCAACCTCAACTCCACGAGTGCGTTTCTCACCATTCCACCAGGTGAGGACTCTCTTTTGAAGTACACTTGTGGCATAGCGAACTCGAAGATTATCGGGACAGTCTCTGTTTAAGAACGTGCTTTCCATGCTTTCAAACCATTGTAGTAGGCCGGTAGCACCTTCAGTCCCGTAAAATTTTGTAGGGTTGCACGTGTTAAAGTGCTTAAACGTGCATTGAGGCGGGTTGGCACCACCGTTTCCTTGGATGTTGTGAGACCCGTCACTGTTGTTATTGGCTTGGGTCATTTGTCCCACCAGTTGGGCAAGAAGAGTAGCAAGATCCGGATTGGAAGTGCTAGAGTTTGTATTGACCGCACGTCGAGGAGGCATTCTAACACCATAAGAAAAGACAATAGTTTATAATATTTTAGATAAAGTGGATATATATATGAGCCATAGTGGGAATAATGTAAGCAGAGATGCGAGATTCATCATGTCGCGTGCCAATGTATGTGTATTTATTCAAGGTTGATAGGGGAAATAAGCCATCTATTCCTGGTAGGATATGATGTCATAGATCATTATTCGCGCAATAGGAATCACCGGGATTCGCATGCACTACAAATCGTTATTACGTGTGCACCCGTAATAATGATTTGCTTTGCATGTTCATCTAGTTCTCCCTATCTTACTATAATGTCCCCAAATTTTGAGTTTAGGTTCGGATCATATTCTTGCGAATACAATGACTTATCAACGTTAAGTAATTTCTCAAAACTTTCAAGGAGACATGCTTTAGCCTATAGGTAAACACTCACTTCAGGAATTCCCAGGAAAGCATACGGGTCCGTTTATTTGGATTTATACGAAATGCTTTCCTAGACAGAAAACCCAATGTACATGTGTCACCCTTCTGGATTGCACATGTCCTTTACTGATTTTCAAGAAATTAAGTCGTTGACGAGATAAACTTGTGAGTCTATGAGTATAATTAAATATGTAGGAATGTTACAAATGATGAGGAAAGAGTATGGATAAGGATGTGTAGTGTATTTGTTTGCACATGTTTGTTTGTCAAATGTGAATGTAAAGTATGTATTGTGTGTTTAAAGCCTTGTATGTATGTGTATAAGTCTCATGCACTAAACTTGGGAAAATTCAAATAATACCTAATTACAAATAATTCACATAGAAAATAATCATTTAGCACGTAACACGTAAAAGGGAGTCCTAGGGTTATAATCTAGGTCATTGTGTCTAATAATCTAATTCCCTATAACCTGGCTCTGATAGCAATCTGTCACACCCCGACCGATGGCGGAATCATCGAGGAGGACAATGAGTGATTGTTCAAAAGCACATGATAGCTAAAATATTGCATAATTCATTAGTTTAAATAAAAGTAACAAATATCCAAGTACAATACAATTCAAATAACCTAGTCTATTTCAAAACATTGATTTAATTAACTAGGTCCATAAGTTCTTAAGTGGGAGAATCTTCAGCAAGCAATCACATATCCAAACCTGAAACATTAGTTAAATCAAGTGTCAACTATAAAGTTGGTGAGTACATAGGTTTTGTGGACCCGATAAATAGTAGATAAAAACGTTTTGCAAATATCCTTCATGTTTATCTAAGTACAAATCAAACATTGATTGACGCGATTGAACATAGCACAACAGCTAGGCCCGATATGATTGAATATAGTTATCCATTATATCCGATATGTTTGAATATAACACGCGGATATACCCGAGTATGCACTAATAAACACCCTACCCGGGTGGGCTGGTCAGACACAATAGATCTATTAATATTACTGTTGGTTCTCTTTGTGTTTACAGTTAATGAATGTACACCCAAGATAATTCACGAAGAACAAGCATATAATCCACATGTATAACACGTATAAACAATTTGTTTGAGTTGCATGAAGTGTATAGGTAATAATGTTTCACCCCAAAGCATGTAAAAATGTAAAATAGGGGCTATGTAACTCACCTTGCTAGCGGATGTTTTAATCCACGTGCGTAGGTGATAAGGATATTGATATCTAAGCACGATGAAACCCTACGTAGATAAATATGTATTATTGTATGTTTGTATATGTGTATCCGTGTTTAAACGTGTATGGGTTTATAAATAAAAACATTCCTGAAAATTATTTGTATAAAATTTTGTAGTAGAATGATAACGATTTTTGTAAAACTTAGCATCTAAAAATATATTTTAAATCTTGTTAAAATATTATATTTTTAAATAAGTAGTTATTGTGTTTATTGTATTTATAACAATTTCTATTTGTTTATTTTTCGTGAGTAAAATGATTTAAAGAAGTTTTTTTTTTATAAAAGTTGACGGGTTAAATATGTGTAAGGTGTCGTTTAATGGTTTCCAAAGTAAACGAACGAGTCAACCGGTTCGTAATAGTTTTTAGTGTGTAGAGAAAATAATAAAATAAGATAAAATAAATAAGATAAAAGATAACATAAAAAAAATGGTTGGCCGGAGGCCAACAAGGATCGAACCCGAGACCTTGAACATAACACGCACACGCATAACCAGCCGGGCTATCGCCCATCGCTGGTTATGTGTGGGACGTTTAATTTATAAACACACAAGCATCTGGGCGCTGGGTTCTTGGCAACCGGCAAACTAGTGTCCGAGAACATTGGTTTGCTCGGAAATCGAAGGCCTGAGGCCGAGATAGCGCTTGGAACAGATGTCCAGATGATAACCGAAGGTAAAGGAAAGAATTTGAGATTCTTACCTGGTCGCGAAGGGTCGAGACGACTGGGCCGACAGTCCGAAAATGCCAAGATCGGGAAATTATGCTTCGGGATGAATTGGGCTCTGAAAATCCGGTCACAGCTTCGCATAGAGGAGACGAACACAATGACAGTTTCAATTTGGAGTGAGAGTGAGTGTTGAATGGAAAGTGAGCTTGAGAAGGTCCAGTAATGGCCATTTATACCCGAACCTGATCCCGACAATGAAACATGAAATTGAGTATGTCTAGATACTCGTCTGGGCAAGCCGAAGCTATCGAGCCGTCTTGCAGGCGTGGAGGTCTACTGACGAGGCAAATCTCGCGGCGTTGAGTTTCGGTCATGAGTGCGAGCAGGCATTTCGTATGTTAAAGAGACAAATTGGTCGGGGGCTTAGGTTCGCGTGGGGACGACGAGCTCAGAGAGCCCTTTTCGGCTGTCGAGGTGCAGGGAACAAGCTTGTCGGGGTTCGCGGGAAAAGAGCTTGGACCGCCGGACAAGGGAAGAGATGACCGGAAACACGAATTGGGATTTGGCAACTATGGTCCCTGGAGTTTGCTTCTTAATTAATTTGGTCCCTGAGATTTTTTTACCAATAGGTCCTTGTGGTTTAGTTTGTCCACAAATAGTCCCTTAACTTGTTTTTATTTTAAAACCTTCTAGTTTAAAAATTTTCAAAACAGACCCCTTAACTTTTATAAAAATAAAGTAATTAAATTTCTTTTTAATTAAATTATATTTAAGTGGCTTTATAAACTTATATTATATATATATATATTTTTTATAAAAGTTAGTTATTTTATTTAAATAGATTATCTTATTTATTTATATATGAACCCTTTTAAATTTAGATTTTTATATAAAATTTTATATAAGTTAAAACTTATAAAATTTTAATCATTTTAAATCTATAAATTAAAAATGTATACTTTGTACATTATATATATACAAAAATCAAATAAATACATTTGTATTTCACTGAATAGAAATTGTTTACATGACATATATTGTAAAAGTGTGTGTAAAAACCCGAGATGTCACATGAAATCTGAACAGGTCATTAAACTTTCTGTTTGCTGGGTGTTTTCACGCCACGCGAAGACCTGGTTTTCCAGACTTTTGTTTTTGGGACTCCCTCGCGGCACGCGAAGGGAGGGCCCCAGAAGTTCGCGGCACGCGAACAGTAAAAAAAAATTCTTGGGATAAATGCTTCCGCATGTGTAAATGTTTATTATAAGCAGTGTTTGAAATTAATGGTGTTACAACTTGGTATCAGAGCAATGGTTTGAGAGATTTTTTGTGGGTGGCACCAAACTTAAACCGGATGCTCTTGATATGGGGGAAATTATACGAGAATCCATGAAGGACTTGATTAAGACTCGGAGCTTACGGAAATGAAATGTTAGTAATGATTTGATAAAGTGGATATATATATATATATATATATATATATATATATATGGTGTATATGTATATGTATGAATGAATGAAAAGGTGTTATGTGTGCCGAAACTTGTTTTGTGATTTGTTATATGAATATGGTAATTACAATTGGGCATAACGTATTATTGAAAATGTCTGGCCAATATGATTAATAAGACGAGATGTGCAAGGGTCTTTATGATAACCATATGACAATAAACATTTGCGAGGATTTGGTGAAGGTGATTATAAATGTATGTAGGTATATAGGAAGATATATATATACATAATACATATAAGGATAAATGTAAGATGGTTATCTAAGGTATTGATAGCATAAGGTTATTAAGGTGTTATATTCTAAATTCTCAGCTAAGAGATGACAGATGCGAATGAAGAGTCGTTGGATCCAAGAATCCATGAAGCGATAAAGGAAGAAGTGGCCAAGGCTTTTGAGCAAGCCACAACTCTGTTGATGGAAGAAATGAGAGGGGCTATTAAACTCACTTTCGAAGAGTTTTCGAAGGAGAAGGAGAAGGAACCACCAGGTTGTACTCTTAAAGAATTCATGATGATCAAGCCAAAATAGTATAACGGGCAGGTGGACCCGATCCTTAGCCAATAGTGGGTGATGGATATGGAATCAAATTTTGAAATGACTAAATGTAAGCCCGAGGACAGGGTGTGTTCAGTGTGCCACTGTTGACCGGAAGGGCAAAGGAATGGTTATTAAATCTCCGAAAGGAGAGGGGTGAATTGGGTGTGACCTCCATGACTTGGGAGGAGTTTAAGACGACTTTTCTGAAATACCATTGCCCACAAGCTGTAGTTGACAGGATGATTGAGGAGTTCCTCCTCATGAGGCAAACTACTGAGTCGATAGATGAATTGGTAGGGGCTTTTTTTGATCGCGCCAAGTTCTGTCTGGACGTGGTGTCGACCGAGAAGGAGAAGATTGACATATTTTATGCTATGTTGACTTTGGAGTTCAGAGATAGCATATCTCCATCCTCTTTTACCACACTTGTAGATTTGATAAACAGGTATCGGGAAAGGGAGGTGGAGTTAAGGAGGCAAGAAGCAAGACGTGAAAAGAGAAAGCGTGAAACTGTGGATCAAGTTGTGAAGAAGATAAGGGCGGGAGCTCTAACAAGAAGCCGTTTATCAAGTTTTCTCCACGGGGATGTGATATGACGTAAATTATACATGTTTTGCACGCATAATTATCCCCAAAATCATCACAATTAGATATAATATGATAATAATTGATGCCTAATCCACTCATTTGTGTTCCGATAGGATAATTGACCCGGATTTCTAAAAACATGAAGAAAACTCTCAAAATCAGGGTAAAATCAGCATTCAGGGGCCAATTGAACGAACCCGGACGCAGAAGGTCAAAACTTTAACTCAAAAAGTCAACAGGGCCAATTGAACGAACCCGGACGCAGAAGGTCTAATCTAATTTAAATAAAGGAATCATTTACATATTTATCATTAAGCCAAGTCATATTTTCAACATTTAACCACTATTCCCAAATACTTCCTACCCTAACCCTAAGACAATCATTACAACCTTTTATAAAGCCCTCTTGATTTATGCACATATTTTATGTCAATTGATGGAGATTTGACTTCTGTACAAGACTATGATTTTGCAAACATTAATTATAGAATTGAGGGTCTCCTTAACATATTATATCCATATATTTAACTCGAGTATTGAGTGGACATTTGTGAGACCGTAATTTTGTGCATAATCATAGTTCCATCAAATATGTTAGGCTTGCTACCCTATTGTGGAGAAACACTCGAAAGGTATAACCACCAAATCATTGTTTTTAAGAAGGCCATTCAGCCATTTGTGACAACAGCTTTGGATTAACCTTTTATCAATACTTTACTTCTACAGGTATAATCATGCATGAGTTTGCTTGAGGACAAACAAAGTTTAAGTGTGGGGTATTATGATATGACGTAAATTATACATGTTTTGCACGCATAATTATCCCTGAAATCATCACAATTAGAGATAATATGATAATAATTGATGCCTAATCCACTCATTTGTGTTCTGATAAGATAATTGACCCGGATTTACAAAAACATAAAGAAAACACTCAAAATCAAGGTAAAATCAGCATTCGGGGTCCAATTGAACGAAACCGGACGTAGAAGGTCAAAGATGGAACTCAAAAAGTCAACAGGGACCCGACAAGGGCAATGCAAAGTCGTGCATTTCCTTGCACGGTCGTGAAAACCCAAATCTGGGTCCCTGTACTCCCCTATAATGCCAGATTCCGCATGTGAAAGAAATGGGTACTTTGCATGCCCGTGCAATCCAATGCAGTGCAATCTAATGCACGGTCGTGTATTGCCAAAATCTTAGCCTATAAATAGCAAGCTCATTCTAGTGTTTTAGGTGTCCATTACCAAGAGGTGTGAAGGCCTTAGTGCTCTGCTAAGAGCCGAAACTCTCTCGGTTTTGGTCCGTTTAGCTTTTCTTTGTTTATTTCCTTTTTAAAGTCTTGTAATATGAAACAATTCTTCTCGTTCGAGTAAGACAAGAGGCATTCTATACCCGCTCTCCCTTGGTGTTGGAACACTTTCACACATTATCTAAGTGTTAGTGGAGTCAGTTGTATGGTCATTCATGCCTAGTTCTCTTGTGTTGCTCGAGTTGGTTGAACTTTAATTAATTAATGAAGTATTTTTAGTATGTTATGTTTTTAAAGTCTTTACTATGAGTTATCTTAAAAAGACAAGAATAAGTGATCTTTAAACCAATCTAATAATCTTAAATCTTGTGAGTTACTTAAGCAAGACTTCTTGTTTGGGAAGCTTATTCGATGTTTGCACGGTCTATATACAAATCTTGGTGCTAGCATGGCCAGTTAGTATAGATTTAATATTATGGGTTGATTGGAGGTTTGGGTATTCAGCAGGCCGTTTGAGCCTTAACCAGACCGGGCAGTTTGTGTCGGTATCTCTTTACTTCTCTCGTGTCGGCTTGCAAAGGACTTCTAGCGGGAGCCATGGGGTTTGATCTTGAGAATGAAAGTCTTATTTATTTAAAATAATATTATAAGTAAAGACAACTATTTAAGAACATAATTTGTTAGGTCCGAGCATTCATAAAGTAGCTCTGGAGGGAGTTGCGCATTCCGACTTTCCAAAGGAAGTTACAAGACATGACGTACATCAGTCACTGGATAATCTTAGTCCGAATAATGAATTGTGAGATACCGACGGACTTGAGACCCCGTTTAGGGTCCGTTGTATTAATTAAGGAACAGTTGTCCGACCGTATCCACTGTTCCGTTACAAAATACTAACTTCCCTATCGAAAGGGTTAGTACTACTAACTATGACCAACATTACTTTAAATATAACATTAATTAACAAGGGATAACAACTACAGTAACGTCTTAAATGAGATAACCTTTCTAGTTACATTTCTTATCTGTTTATTTTCCTTGTAAAACAAAACCCATTTTCCAACTTATCATCCTAGTCGACAATAGTAAGGGTTGAGTACGGGATCCGTGTCCATGGTTCGATACTTGGTTCGATACTTGGTTCTTACCCGTACTTTATTACGCTGCGATAGGTTCACTTGCCTATTTTGTGTGTATTTTGTTGAAGTAATTATCATTTTAATTAATAAATTTAAAACCTGATTTTGTGTAGCTCCAAATAGAATATATTTATTACTAAAACTTCGCCATCAAGTTATTGGTGTCGTTGCCAAGGATATATATCTTTATATTTTTATCTACATATAAAACACGCATCAAGTTTTTGGCGCCGTTGTTGGGGACACGGTAATTCGGCGAAAGATCTAAGCCGTTGGACTAACTATTTCTATTTTCTCTTTATTTTCGTTTTCAACTTTATTTTCCTTTTATTTTTATTTCGGTGCTTGTGTTAACTAATCTATCTTTGCAGGAATTTTCAAGTAATCGCAACCGCGAAATTTTTGTTAAGAAAAATAATAAACATAAGTACCGCCAATCGAAAGCAAAAATTTTCTTTTTAGGCGTAACGCTTTCGGACGGTTTTTACGTGCTTACGTTTTATTTTCTTCCTTATTTCCTCTAAAAAAAAAAACAAAAAGAAGTCAAATTTGGTCAGACAGGGGCAATGCACTACCGTGCATTAGGCTCCATGTAGTCAGGTGTTGAATTAGGGTAGAATTTTCATTTCCTTAAAACCTTTACCCCCAAACACTTGTTGGATGATTTGGATACATTGACACTCATGGTTTTTTACCGGTTACGTAGATAACCGTTGATATGGTGCTGCCATCACCACTTTCGGCCGCCCTAGTTGGCGAATATTAGTTTAATGTTCTTTTTATTTCCAGTAATTAGTTGTGCCTTGAGCTTTGAATACACAGGTAAAGGCAAGTTTTGGCTCGTGCTGGGAAATACGATATAGGCATTGATGAGAATCGATTACACGCCCGATAATTACGTCTCATCAGGGGAGTATTAGTTTTACCACACTCTTATTATTCATGACACGTATGATATTGCATACATTCATATTGTCAGAAACTAAGTGTGGGGTGGAAACCCGTTGATATTTTGACTGCCTGATCTTGTCTTAAGTATTACAATTGCATTATTAACAAATACCCAATTCATTAAATCAAAATTTATGTATAGAAGTAATAAAAACATTTTCTAAAATAATCTTAAAGCAAAAGTCTTAAAAATCAGTTGGCATAAACGAGCTTATAAAAACAACAATTTGAAATACTGTTGAATTGAATCAAGGAAAAAAATAGGGAAGATTAGGAAGCACATGTCACACCCCCAAAATCCACTACCGGGGTTTTACCGTTAGGAGCGTGACATACCAAGATCTCAGTCATTAGTTACTTTGAACGACTCTATATGAGTTTAAGAAAACCACTAGTATTGCTCATACTCACGATGCAACACTAGTAATGAAAACACTGATTTAATGTAAGACTGCGGAAGCGAAAAGTTAAATAAAAAGCATGCGCCAAAACAGTTCTCGCCAAAAATAAATAATCCAACAATAAATAAAATAAATAGTTCTTAAGTTTGAAAATGATGAACTTCGAATGCATGCATCCCTTAGCTTGTGCTTATACCTTAATGACCAGAGAAAACATGCTAAAACGTGTCAACACTAGGTTGGTGAGTTCACATGTTTCAATGTTTGTAAAGTTTACTAGATAAAACCATTTACAATTTATATCATAGGTAGCTAACCTAGTTACATGTTACTAAAGCGTTTCGACACCGAAGCTGACTGTTTATGTTTGAACTGCCTCCTACCATGACTATCATGATCAATGGTAAATGTTTAGGTCAATGTTACACCCGTTCGACTACCTGTCGTGTTAGTGCGACTAACGCGGGTGGGGCTTGTCAATGCCTAGTAGTACTACTCAAGATTACCTCGCTATCCCATTTATTAAACGGTTCGATAAGTAAAGACTTGCATGATATGTTTGCGCTTAGTACAACAAGTGATATAATTGAAACGTAAAATCTAAATGTTCGTACCCATGTTTTCTCCCCCAAGTTTAAATCATAAGAAAAGGGGCCGTGAAACTCACCTTAGAGTGCGTGCGAAAGAAAGCGAACTTATAATGCTTGACGACTAACTGCCACCTATAAACACCGGTTTATAAGTGTGTGTTTGTGCAAGTTGCTACGAACCTTTAGTATCCAAACAATACTATTGTTTAAGTGTTTAGAAAAGGTTTGACTAAGTTTGACCAAGTTTGACTAAGTTTGGCCAAGTTTGAGTAAGTTTGACCAAGGTTGACTCGACGACCTGTTGGTGACCCGTTTAGTGATTAAATGTTTGACTTGTATAACAACACGCTTAGCACACAAATAATTCACGTTTCATGCTACCTAAGTCATAACTAATTTAGCATGGCAACTATGTCAACAATACACGTTACATTAACTTATTATTTTTTTGAAAATATATAGACTCATGTTTGCTTTCAAATGAATCACATTATCTATAACATGTTCGTATCATCATCCCATGCCTATCTAGACTTACTTATGCTTAACAGATTATCATACCACACCTCATTAAGTCTAGACAACAAGTTCCAATTTACAAAAGTTTCCACTTTTGGTAACCTATGATTTATTTAATCTATTTGCATTCAACAACACGTTAACAATCATTAATGCAACCATACTAACATACTAGAGACAAATAATAGCATCATACACACCTAGAAACCTTCACATTCAAAAATCACTTTTTAACAAAGTTTCCTCTTTTAGTAAGTCGTCCATTACACGTTTTGTTTACACAATTTACACGTCTAATCACTCCCAAATCTTTCAACTAATATAATTATAACTATATTAATCATAATCCACGTCTAGCATTCAATTCCTATACTTCACATAATCAACAAATCTCAATTTACACTTAGTATGGAAACTAGGGTTTCACATATTTTCCTAAAACCACCAATACGATACAACAATATCAAACAATTAACAAATTCATTATCATATTTCGAAAATATCAAGTTTGGATGAACTAGGGTTTCGATCATAAAAATCATAATGAAAAAGTGACGGAATTTGATGAAACGACTTACGTAGGAGTGTTAGGAATGCCTAGACTATCACGTATTCACTTTCGGTTTCACGATTGAAGCTCGATCGATACGTGTTTGGGTGGCTTGAAGGTCGCGACTCAAAGAGAGAAGGGGGGGGGGGGTCGACGGCCACAAAAAAAAGGGAACTAGGTTTTAAATTTTTATAATTTTCCTTTTATACATGGATGGATGGGTTTTAATGAATCATGGGCTTTCTAAGTTCATGGGCTTTTTAATTACAATTAATCATTTAATTACTAATTAAATCTCTTAATTATTATATTTATAAAAACTCTAATTTTTATAAAAATAATTAACACGATTAATATCCGATAAACATGCGCGATAACAAGAAAATCCACATAGTTCACGTAAAGTCACGTATCACATAAAACTCATATAATTTATATTAAATATAAATTATTAAATGTTTGAAATATTAATCTTGATTAATCACCAACGTTCCGGGTTAGACTAGAGTGCGATTCGCCGTGTGTGAACTAACTGACACATTTAATTAACCTAATTAAATGCAATGCACGTGTGACTAACTGAGATAACTGAGTTTGCAATGAATAATGTTTGCACTAACGATGTTTGAGTTAACGGAGTTAACCTGAAAATGCCGGATGTCACATCATCCCCTTGTTGAAATAATTTTCGTCCCGAAAATTAAACGAAGTCGGTAACGTCTGAAACAAAAAGTTTAGGTTTGTCACATCATCCCCTTGTTGAAATAAATTTCGTCTCGAAATTTAGTTAGTATCTTCCGTGTTTGTTGTTGACTGTTTGAAAAGGTGAGGATACTTTTTCATCATCTGATCCTCTCGTTCCCACGTGAACTTCGGTCCACGCTTCGAGTTCCAGCGAAATCTTACAATAGGTATCTTACTGCGCTTGAGATTTTTGACCTCTCGGTCCATGATTTCGACTGGTTCCTCAATGAAACGTAGTTGTTCGTCAATTTCCAACTCCTCGAGTGGAACTACAAGTGTCTTATCTGATAAGCATTTCTTTAGGTTTGAGACATGAAATACATTGTATACTCCATTGAGTGTATCAGGTAGGTTCAGTTGGTATGCTACTGGACCGATCCTTTTCACTATCTCGAATGGTCCAACGTAACGTGGGTTTAACTTTCCTTGTTTTCAAAACGAATCACACCTTTCCACTGTGAGACCTTTAATAATACTTTGTTGCCCACTTGGAATTCTAGCGGTTTTCTACGCTTGTCTGCATAACTCTTTTGACGGTCACGAGCTGCCGCTATACGGTTTCGGATTTGCACGATTTTCTCGGAGGTTTCATGCACAAGTTCAGGACCCGTAAGTTGACTATCTCCAACTTCAGCCCAACAAAGTGGTGATCGACACTCTCTCCCATACAAAGCCTCGAATGGCGCTGCTTTGATGTTAGTATGATAGCTATTATTGAAAGAGAATTCCAAAGGCAAGTGAGTCTCCCAACTGTTTTCGAAATCGATCACACAAGCCCTTAACATATCTTCTAGGGTTTGAATGGTACGCTCACTCTGGCCATCTGTTTTAGGATGATACGCTGTACTCATGTCCAGGCGCGTGCCTAGAGCTTTATGTAATGATTGCCAGAAACGTGAGGTGAATTGGGCGTCTCTATCGAAAATGATGGAGATTGGCACTCCATGTCGGGATACTACTTCTTTAAGATAGAGGTGAGTTAACTTTTCCATTTTGTCTGTCTCTTTGATAGCAAGAAAATGAGCGGATTTGGTTAGGCGATCCACTATCACCCAGATTGTGTCACATCCCGTAGGGGTTCGGGATAATTTGGTTATGAAATCCATGGAAATCTGCTCCCATTTCCACATTGGTATTTCCGGTTGTTGAAGTAATCCGGATGGCTTTTAGTACTCCACCTTGACCTTGGAACAAGTCAGGCATTTGCTCACATAGGTGGCTATGTCGGCTTTCATGTTCGGCCACCGATACATAACTTTGAGATCATGATACATCTTGTCGGATCCCGGATGGATAGAGTATCAGGATTTGTGAGCTTCATCCATGACTAGATCTCTTAGGTTTCCATATACTGGTATCCATATTTGTTCCGCGAAATAACGAATACCATCTGCTTTAACCTCAAGTTGTTTCTCCATACCACGAGTGGATTCCAATGATAAGTTCTCCTCTTTTAAGGCTTCGAGTTGGGTATTGCGGATTTGTTCGGGTAATCCTGTATGAATAGTGAGTTGTAATGCTCTAACTCATCAGGTTTTGGTTTCTTTTCTGCTTAGGGCATCAGCTACCACATTAGTTTTTCAGGATGGTACTTGATTGTACAATCATAATCGTTTAATAACTCGATCCAATGACGTTGACGCATGTTCGACTCTTTCTGCTCAAAAATATGTTGAAGACTCTTGTGATCGGTGTAGATGGTGCACTTGGTACCGTACAAGTAATGTCTCCATATCTTGAGTGCAAACACCATGGCTCCTAACTCCAAATCGTGAGTTGTGTAATTCTTTTCATGGATTTTTAACTGTCGAGAAGCGTATGCGATAACCTTGTCGCGTTGCATCAACACACAACCGAGACCTTGGATGGAGGCATCGCAATACACCACGAAGTCATCCGTTCCCTCTGGTAGAGATAGGATAGGTGCGCTACATAGTTTCTGCTTCAGTAGCTGGAATGCCGATTCTTGAGCCTCGCTCCAATTATAGGGTTTATATTTTTGGGTTAAGGCGGTGAGAGGTTGGGCAATCTTTGAGAATCCTTCGATAAAGCGACGGTAGTATCCGGCCAATCCTAGAAATTGCCGAACTTCGGTTGGAGTTGTTTGTGCTGCCCAATTCTTGATAGCTTCCACTTTGGCTGGATCGACATGTATTCCTTTCTCATTGATCACATGTCCTAGAAATTGAACATTGCGAATCCAAAAATCGCATTTGGAAAACTTAGCGTACAGCTGCTCCTGTTTCAGTAGCTCGAGGATCAAACGCAGATGCTCCCCATGCTATTCCTGACTCTTAGAGTATATGAGGATATCGTCAATGAAGACAATGACGAATTGGTCAAGGTAAGGTTTACACACACGGTTCATGAGGTCCATGAACACCGCGGGTGCGTTGGTTAATCCAAATGGCATGACCAAAAATTTGAAATGGCCGTACCGGGTTCTGAATGCAGTCTTGGATATATCTTCATCTCGAACTCTCAGCTGATGGTAACCAGATCTCAAATCGATTTTTGAGAAGAAGCTTGACCCTTGAAGTTGGTCGAATAAATCGTCAAAGCGGGGTAGTGGGTAGCGGTTTTTGACTGTTACCTTGTTTAACTCTCGGTAATCAATGCACATGCGGAAAGTTCCATCTTTCTTTTTGACAAATAGGACTGGAGCTCCCCATGGCGATGAGCTAGGTCGGATGAAACCTTTATCCAACAACTCTTGCAGTTGTGTAGATAGCTCTTGCAACTCACTTGGTGCTAGTCTATAAGGTGCTCGAGCAATAGGCGCTGCTCCGGGTGTTAGGTCAATCTGAAATTCGACCTGACGATGAGGTGGAAGACCAGGTAGGTCTTCAGGGAATAGTTCTGGGAATTCACGAACGATAGGGATAACTTCTAACTTTTTCTCCTCGGTGGACTTGTCAGCGACAAGGGTTAGAATTGCGGTCTGACCCTTACGCAGACACTTCTGAGCCTTCATGAAAGATATGATGCCCATGACTGCACCACTTCTTTCGCCCTGAACGGATAGGATCTCTCCAATCGGAAGGGGTATACGAACGATCTTCTCACTACAGATGATCTCAGCTTGGTTTTTAGACAACCAATCCATGCCCACAATTATGTCAAAACTGCCGAGTGTAACTGGCATGAGATCGATGTCGAGTTTGTGACCAGATAGTTCTAACTTACATCCCTTGAGAATGTGGGTTGCCTCGATTACTTTACCGTCTGATATCTCTACGGTATAATGGTGTTCTAATAAAGTTGGGTTTATTTCTAACTGACTACTAAGTCCTCTAGATATAAAACTTCTATCGGCGCCAGTATAAAAAAGTACAGAAGCAAAATGATCGTTTAAGAGAAACATACCGTTAACCACGTTCCGATCATTCCGAGCTTCTCCCAATCCAATCACAAATGCTTGGCCCTTTGCACCATTCCCGTTGTTATTACCATTTCCACCCTGGTGGTTATTACCATTTCCATTACCGCCCTGATGATTGTTGCCATTTCCATTCCCGTTTCCGTTTCTCCTCAACTGCGGGCCATTTTTCTTGAAATTCCCTTCTTTACCACACTCAAAACAGCCTTTGGGTGCGTTTCCAGGTGGTATCTGGTTGTTCTGCAGATCCACTCTACAGTCTTTGGCCAAATGACCCATCTTTCCACACCGGTGGCAACGGTACCAGTCACACGCTCCATGATGGTGGAAGTTACATTTGTTTCACTTCGAGTACTTGCCAATATAAGAACCCTGATTCTGCTGAGAAGAGTTAGACTGATTGTTGTTCTTTTAAGGTTCTAGCTTACGAAGTTGTTGTTGCTGTTGCTGAGAAGGTGGGTTTGACTGGAAGGTTTTGCGGAATGAACTGTCAAACTTCCGCTTGTTTTCAGTTGTCTTTGATAACGTACCTCTAGGGGGTAGGGTGCCTAAAGCGACTGCCTGATCGGTTAGCCTGTGAGCCAACCTGATTGCTTGCTGTATTGTAGTGGGATTAGAAGATGTCACCATGCTCTGAATTTGCGGGACCAAACCATCAATGAATTTCTCGATCCTCTTATAGGGAGGTGTTACCATTTGCGGACACAAGTTCGCCAGTTCATGCGAACGAGTAGTGTAGGCTTCAATTTCAGATCCCTCCATCTTGAGGTTCCAGAACTCGCCATCAAGTTTCTGCACTTCATCACGGGGACAATACTCCTCCCGCAGCATAGTCTTAAATTTGTCCCATGGCAATGCATTTGCCATCTCAAGAGTTAGCATTTGCACCTGGGAGTTCCACCAAGTAAGGGCCGGACCCTCAAGTGTGCCAGATGCATACTTCACCTGATTATTCGGTGGACAATTACACATTGCAAAAGCGGATTCAGATTTCTCCATCCAGCGGAGTAAGCCAACAGCCCCTTCGGCTCCACTGAATGAGTGAGGCTTGCAATCCATGTACGCCTTGAAAGTACAAACCTGCTGATGGTTGTGCTGACCTGAATTTTAAACAAGAATGCGGTTTAAGAATACTATATTCGAATTTGATTTTAGGATGAATGATGACTCACTAGAGTCAATAATATTTTGCTTTACCTCCAGCATTAACAGCGTTGTGAGTAGCTGCTACCGCTGCAGCCACACGCTCGTTTATGAGTGTCGCAAGCTCGGCTGCAGTCATGTTAATGTTTCCACGACCACCGCGTCCTCCGGCGCATCCACCACGTCCATTTCCTCTTCCAGACATTATCTTTACATTCACAACATACAACAATGAGAAAAATACATCGCATTTTATCATCATACAAGTACCAGTAAACAAAAGAAATTCAAACCACAACATCTAATATTTCAATAATAGTAATACTTGATAAAATAAATTGTAACGATTACAACTAAATTCAACCAAACATCAATATTCTAGAAACATCTGTTGGATGGGAACAACCCTGCCCATCTAGGTTCAAAAGGAAAGACATAAATAAGTAATGAAGATAGAAAATCAAATGCCACTGCTAGCTGATGTAACATCGGATGCTGCATCATCGTCCTCATCCTGGTCTCCTGCAGGTGCATCCTCTGGTGCAACTCCTGCTGCTTCAGCAGCTGCAAGTCGAGCCTCCACTTGCTCAATCCTGGTGTGGAGTATATCTAGGTTCCACCCTGCAGTGTTCAGCCGGTCTTCCATATCCACACATCCATTTGCCAAATTCTCATGGACTTTATCAGTGAGTGCCAAATCTGAATTTAGTTTGTCGATTTTCTGGTTCATCAGAATCTGTCGCTCTAATATACCAGAAATCTCCCCTGCTGCATCTCTCATGTTCCGGATCTCTCGGTCCATCCTAGCTACAAATGCAGCAAACACCTGCTCAAAGGGGTACTGTAATGGTGGTAAAGCTCGCACAAAAGATGATGAAGAAGAAGCAATGTCAGCAGTGAGTGGAGGTGGGACTTCCTCCTTGGGGATCTAGTTCCTGATCCTATTGTGATACCAATCCCAGTCCTGCGTGTTACCTCTGACACGCACATGAATAGGCACGTCATACCCTACAGTGGTATTGATCGGGTTGAGTCGACGTCTCCTCAGCTCTGGCAAAGGTATGGTAGGAACATCATGCTCCGGAACGACTGGGGATGCGGGTGAATTAGGCGGTGTCGACATTTCCTGAACGGGATGATTGAGTGCCATGTAAGAGTGTAAGTGAGGTGTAACTAATGCATGTGCGTGGTTATAGTCTAGTATGCATTTCCTAGTTCTCTATAACCAATGGCTCTAATACCAATCTGTCACACCCCCAAAATCCACTAACGGGGTTTTACCGTTAAGAGCGTGACATATCAGGATCTCAGTCATTAGTTACTTTGAACGACTCTATATGAGTTTAAGAAAACCACTAGTATTGCTCATAGTCACGATGCAACACTAGTAATGAAAACACTGATTTAATGTAAGACTGCGGAAGCGAAAAGTTAAATGAAAAGCATGCGCCAAAACAGTCGCGCCAAAAATAAATAATCCAACAATAAATAAAATAAATAGTTCTTGAGTTTGAAAATGATGGACTTCGAATGCATGCCTTAGCTTGTGCTTATACCTTAATGACCTGAGAAAACATGCTAAAACGTGTCAACACTAGGTTGGTGAGTTCACAGGTTTCAATGTTTGTAAAGTTTACTAGATAAAACCATTTACAATTTATATCATAGGTAGCTAACCTAGTTACATGTTAATAAAGCGTTTCGACACCGAAGCTGATTGTTTATGTTTGAACTGCCTCCTACCATGACTATCATGATCAATGGTAAATGTTTAGGTCAATGTTACACCCGTTCGACTACCTGTCGTGTTAGTGCGACTAACGCGGGTGGGGCTTGTCAATGCCTAGTAGTACTACTCAAGATTACCTCGCTATCCCATATATTAAACGGTTCGATAAGTAAAGACTTGCATGATATGTTTGCGCTTAGTACAACAAGTGATATAATTGAAACGTAAAATCTAAATGTTCGTACCCATGTTTTCTCCCCCAAGTTTAAATCATAAGAAAAGGGGCCGTGAAACTCACCTTAGAGTGCGTGCGAAAGAAAGCGAACTTATAATGCTTGACGAGTAACTGCCACCTATAAACACCGGTTTATAAGTGTGTGTTTGTGCAAGTTGATACGAACCCTTAGTATCCAAACAATACTATTGTTTAAGTGTTTAGAAAAGGTTTGACTAAGTTTGACCAAGTTTGACTCGACGACCCGTTGGTGACCCGTTTAGTGATAATGTTTGACTTGTATAACAACACACTTAGCACACAAATAATTCACGTTTCATGCTACCTAAGTCATAACTAATTTAGCACGGCAACTATGTCAACAATACACGTTACATTAACTTATTATTTTTTTGAAAATATATAGACTCATGTTTGCTTTCAAATGAATCACATTATCTATAACACGTTCGTATCATCATCCCATGTCTATCTAGACTTACTTATGCTTAACAGATTATCATACCACACCTCATTAAGTCTAGACAACAAGTTCCAATTTACAAAAGTTTCCACTTTTGGTAACTTATGATTTATTTAATCTATTTGCATTCAACAACACGTTAACAATCATTAATACAACCATACTAACATACTAGAGTCAAATAATAGCATCATCACTTTTTAACAAAGTTTCCTCTTTTAGTAAGTCGTCCATTACACGTTTTGTTTACACAATTAACATGTCTAATCACTCCCAAATCTTTCAACTAATATAATTATAACTATATTAATCATAATCCACGTCTAGCATTCAATTTCTATACTTCACATAATCAACAAATCTCAATTTACACTTAGTATGGAAACTAGGGTTTCACATATTTTCCTAAAACCACCAATACGATACAACAATATCAAACAATTAACTAATTCATTATCATATTTTGAAAATATCAAGTTTGGATGAACTAGGGTTTCGATCATAAAAATCATAATGAAAAAGTGACGGAATTCGATGAAACGACTTACGTATGAGTGTTAGAAATGCCTAGACTAGCACGTATTCACTTCCGGTTTCACGATTGAAGCTCGATCGATGCGTGTTTGGGTGGCTTGAAGGTCGCGGCTCAAAGAGAGAAGGGGGGGGGGGGTCGACGGCCACAAAAAAAAAAGGAATTAGGTTTTAAATTTTTATAATTTTCCTTTTATACATGGATGGATGAGTTTTAATGAATCATGGGCTTTCTAAGTTCATGGGCTTTTTAATTACAATTAATCATTTAATTACTAATTAAATCTCTTAATTATTATATTTATAAAAACTCTAATTTTTATAAAAATAATTAACACGATTAATATCCGATAAACATGCGCGATAACAAGAAAATCCACATAGTTCACGTATCACATAAAACTCATATAATTTATATTAAATATAAATTATTAAATGTTTGAAATATTAATCTTGATTAATCACCAACGTTCCGGGTTAGACTCGAGTGCGATTCGCCATGTGTGAACTAACTGCACATTTAATTAACCTAATTAAATGCAATGCACGTGTGACTAACTGAGATAACTTAGTTTGCAATGAATAATGTTTGCACTAATGATGTTTGAGTTAACGGAGTTAACCTGAAAATGCCGGATGTCACAGCACAACAGAAAGAAAGAAATAAGTTTATGCATATTTTTACTTTATTACCCTTTACCTTCCGTTTCCATGTGAGAAATTTAATCCTATCCGAGCATTATCACGAACACATCAAGTTTTTGACATCATTGATTTTCACATATTTCATATGCTCATTTCGTTTGTTAGAATGATTGCTAATTATTGCTTTGCATATTAGAACTTGTGTAAAATATACATTTCAAGATCATGGACTAAAAGAATGCATAAAAATGATTGAGGCATTAGGATTAACCCGGTTTCTTTAGCCTTCTCTCCTTCTCTTACCTACCTTAAATACTATCCCCTAGTTAGCCCCTTTGAGCCTAAACCTTTTCATTTCTAAACCTACATCTCAAAACCTATATACCCGACAAATTAGCCTTTTATCTTTTAACCCTTTTAGTAGAAAATCGACTTGGCTATGATTTAAAGAATGATCATCCGCCGAAAGAAAATGGATCCATCTTATGTTCGAAGAAAGAAACTTATTTAATATGAAAAGAAAGAATTATTGTAAAAATAAAAATGGAGCAACTAAAAAGAAATTAATAAATCGCCCAAGCTAGTGAAGAAATCTCATCAAAAGAGAATCATACTTACTCAAAAAATTAGAGTATGCAAAGCTAATCAAAGTGGATGTATTAGGAAGAAACAGCCGAACGATTCATCAAGAATTGATAGCAATGAATATTTCAACAATAAGAAGAAGTTGACATTCTTGAATGAAGGGAATTGGTCTTGACGCTCTGACCTTAAAAGAGTCCTTAGATTAGTCACAATGTCTAATCTAATTTAAATAAAGAATCATTTACATATTTATCATTAAGCTAAGTCAGATTTTCAACATTTAGCCACTATTCCCAAATACTTCCTACCCTAACCCTAAGCCAATCATTATAGCCTTTTATAAATCCCTCTTGATTTATGCACATATTTTATGTCAATTGATGGAGATTTGATTTCTGTACAAGACTATGATTATGCAAACATTAATTATAGCATTGAGTGTTCTCATTAACATACTATATCCATATATTTAACCCGAGTATTGAGTGGACATTTGTGAGACCGTAATTTTGTGCATAATCATAGTTTCATCGAATATGTTAGGCTTGCTACCCTATTGTGGAGAAACACTCGAAAGGTATAACCACCAAATCATTGTTTTTAAGAAGGCCATATAGCCATTTGTGACAACAGCTTTGGATTAACCTTTTATCAATACTTTACTTCTACGGGTATAATCATGCATGAGTTTGCTTGAGGACAAACAAAGTTTAACTGCGGGGTATTATGATATGACGTAAATTATAAATGTTTTGCATGCATAATTATCCCTGAAATCATCACAATTAGAGATAATCCCAATCCACTCATTTGTGTTCTGATAGGATAATTGACCCGGATTTACAAAAACATGAAGAAAACACTCAAAATCAAGGTAAAATAAGCATTTGGGGTCCAATTGAACGAAACCGGACGCAGAAGGTCAAAGATGGAACTCAAAAAGTCAACAGGGACCCGACAAGGGCAATGCACGGCCGTGCATTGCCTTTCACGGTCATGCAAACCCAAATCTGGGTCCCTGTACTCCCCTGTATTGCCAGATTACGCACGTGAAAGAAATGGGTACTTTGCACGCCCGTGCAATCCAATGCCCGATCGTGCATTGCCAAAATCTTAGCCTATAAATAGCAAGCTCACTCTAGTGTTTTAGGTGTCCATTACCAAGAGGTGTAAAGGCCTTAGTGCTCTGCTAAGAGCCGAAACTCTCTCGGTTTTGGTCCGTTTAGATTTTCTTTGTTTATTTCCTTTTTAAAGTCTTGTAATATGAAACAATTCTTCTCATTCGAGTAAGACAAGAGGCATTCTATACCCGCTCTCCCTTGGTGTTGGAACACTTCCACACATTATCTAAGGGTTAATGGAGTCACTTGTACGGTCATTCATGGCTAGTTCTCTTGTGTTGCTCGAGTTGGTTGAACTTTAATTAATTAATAAAGTATTTTTAGTATGCTATGTTTTTAAAGTCTTTACTATGAGTTATCTTAAAATGACAAGAATAAGTGATCTTTAAACCAATCTAATAATCTTAAATCTTGTGAGTTACTTAAGCAAGACTTCTTGTTTGGTAAGCTTATTCGATGTTTGCACGGTCTATATACAAATCTTGGTGCTAGCATGACCAGTTAGTATAGATTTAATATTATGGGTTGATTGGAGGTTTGGGTATTCAGCAGGCAGTTTGAGCCTTAACCAAACCGGGCAGTTTGTGTCGGTATCTCTTTACTTCTCTCGTGTCGGCTTGTAGAGGACTTCTAGCGGGAGCCATGGGGTTTGATCTTGAGAATGAAAGTCTTATTTATTTAAAATAATATTATAAGTAAAGACAACTATTTAAGAACATAATTTGTTAGGTCCGAGCGTTCATAAACTAGCTCTGGAGGGAGTTGCGCATTCCGACTTTCCAAAGGAAGTTACAAGACATGACGTACGTCAGTCACTGGATAATCTTAGTTCGAATAATGAATTGTGAGATACCGACGAACTTGAGACCCCGTTTAGGGTCCGTTATATTCATTAAGGAACAGCTGGCCGGCCGTATCCACTGTTCCGTTACAAAATACTAACTCCCCTATGAAGATGCAAGACAAAGTGAGCCTCCGCTTAAAATTGACCTTTTTTTAGGGGGAGAGAAGTCATAAGTTGATCAAGTGTTCGAGAATGTCAATAATCTTTATAGAAAGATGATTATTTACTGCTAAATACTTGGGATTCAAACCTTTATCAATTGCCTACAAGATAGGAGGATCTACACTTGAGGGGGAGAGTCACAACGAAAGGCATTGGATCATTATTCAATCTACAAAGACGAAAGACAGAGTCGGACAAGAATTGATAGCATTTATCTAGGGGGAGATTGTTGGGTATAATTTTGAGACTGATGCTGTCAATCGAAACTACTAGTTTCGGTTGAACATTGTTTCAATCGAAACTATGTAGTTTCGATACCTGTTTTTCTGGCGTGTTTGGGCGCTGGCTTGGAAAACAAGGCATATGTGCTTGGCCTCCTATAAATAGCAGATTATCTCATAGGAAGAGTGTGTGTCTGTAGAGGGAATCATCACCCCAGGGGGAGCTCACCTTGGGGTGAGACTAATTGTTAAGTGTGTGCGGAGCTTTTATTTTTCATATCAATCAAAGAATCATACATTTTATGCTCCAATTATCTGTTCTTGTTCACTTTTATATATTTTTGTTCATGTTTGTGATTCCCGCACCAGTCTCTACCTTTTTCTGATTCGAGAGTGATACCGGATCAAGGGATTCCACCTCTTGATCCAAATTGTTTGAAGATTTCTCCGCAGATCTGTGTTTGCGGATCTGCTCAGGACCTACAATTAGTACTAGTAACTATGACCAATCTTAATTTAAATATAACATTAATTAACAATGGATAACAACTAGAGTAACGTCTTAAACGAGATAACCTTTCTAATCACATTTCTTATCTGTTTATTTTCCTTGTAAAACAAAACCTATTTTCCAACTTATTATCCTAGTCAGACAATAGCATGGGTTGAGTACGGGATCCGTGTCCATGGTTCGATACTTGGTTCTTACCCATACTTTACTACGCTGCGATAGGTTCACTTGCCTATTGTGTGTGTATTTAGTTGAAGTAATTATCATTTTAATTTATAAATTTAAAACCTGATTTTGTGTAGCTCCAAATAGAATATATTTATTACTAAAACTACGCCATCGTGTCGTTGCCAAGGATATATATATTTATATTTTTATCTACATATAAAACACGCATCAGGATGTAAGGTTTATGAAAAGGAGCACTTTGGGGAGTGTAGGATGGGTACGTCAAATTGTTATAAATGTGGGAAGCCATGGCATATGTCTAATCAATGTCCAAGCCAAATCCGTATATGCTACAATTGTTACAAGCCCGGGCACATCTCGCGGAAGAGGCAAAGACGAACTCAGAAGTGGTGTCAGCTACATTCAAGATTAACTCTTTACCTGCACTAGTTCTTTTTTATTCTGGGGCTAGTCGTTTGTTTGTGTCTTTGAAATTTGTTAAGCATTATTCGTTTCTAAGTAGCAAGTTAGATGAACCCTTAGAAATCGAGGCGGCAAATGATAAGAATTTCCTAGTGTTTGATATTTATAGGAATTGCAAGTTAAGGGCGGGAGGTGAAACTTTCCTTATTGATTTAATTCCTATGACCATTGGGGATTTTGATGTGATAGTGGTGATAGATTGGTTGTCAAAGAACAAAGCGAATATCCTATGTGCACCTAAGGATATACAACTCGATTCCCCATCGGGTGAGTCCGTTTACATAGAAGGTGAGAAGAAAGGTAAGATTAAGATATGCTATTATGTGAAGGCAACAAAGTACATGGTGCGTGGGTGCAAGGCATACATGGCTTGTGTTGCGGATGTGATTAAGAATGTGAAAGATGGTCGTGATGTTCCGGTTGTGAATCAGTTTGAGGATGTGTTTCCAGATGAGTTACCAGGGGTTCCACCGGAGAGGGAAGTAGAGTTTGGGATTGATTTGATACCAAGTGCTAAGCCAGTATCCAAAGCACCTTATCGGTTGTCACCGCCGGAGATGAAAGAGCCAATGGAGCAATTACAAGAACTACTTGATAAAGGTTTCATTCGCCCAAGCGTCTCGCCTTGGGGTGCGCCCGTTCTCTTCGTTAAAAAGAAGGACAGAAGCATGAGGATGTGTATGGATTATCTAGAGTTGAATAAGTTGATGGTGAAGAATAGATACCCATTACCTCGGATTGACGACCTTTTCGATCAATTGCAAGGGGCGTCATGGTTTTCTAAGATTGATTTGAGATCCGGGTACCATCAGCTAAAAGTGAAAGAATACGACGTTCATAAGACTGTTTTCCGCACTCGATACGGTCACTACGAGTTCACAGTTATGCCATTCGGTTTGACCAAAGCGCTCGCGGTTTTCATGGATCTTATGAACCAGGTGTGTAGACCGTTCCTCGACCGTTCGGTCATTGTGTTTATTGACGATCTTCTCATTTATTCGAGGAGCGAGAGTGATCATGCTTGTCATTTGCGTAAGATTCTTGAAGTTCTTCAAAGGGAAAAGCTTTATGCAAAATTTTCTAAGTGCACATTTTGGTTACGCGAAATCCAATTTTTGGGTCATGTGATTAATGAGAAAGGGATTACTGTCGACCCATCCAAGATAGTGGCGGTAAAATTTTGGTCATCGCCGAAAACGCCTTTGGAAATTAGAAGTTTCTTGGGGTTGGCGGGTTATTATCGGCGGTTTATTGAAAACTTCTCTCGGATTGCTTTGCCGATGACAAAGTTGATGCGTAAAGAGACTAAGTTTGTATGGGGTTCTGAGCAAGAATCCGCCTTTCAAATCTTGAAGGAAAAGTTTACTAAGGTACCTATTCTATCGTTGCCGGACGGGACGGGACCAAAGATTTTGTTGTTTATTTGGATGCCTCACATTCGGGGTTGGGGTGTGTTTTGATGCAAATGGGGAAAGTGATTGCTTACGCGTTTAGGCAATTGAAGACTCACGAGGTGAATTACCCTACCCATGATTTAGAACTTGCTGTCGTGGTTTTTGCGCTCAAGATTTGGAGACATTATTTGTATGGGGCTAAGTGTACGATCTTCACGGATCAAAAAAGTCTCAAATATTTCTTTGACCAAAAGGACCTCAACATGAGGCAAATGCGGTGGCTTGAATTGGTCAAGGACTATGATTGTGAGATACTTTATCATCCGGGTAAAGCTAATGTAATAGCGGATGCGCTTAGTTGGAAGACGAGTCATACACCTTTCAAGGTGAAGTCATTTAAGATGACAATTTCATCATCTCTTATTGATGAAATCCGGGAGGCTCAAGTGTTAGCACTTGGTGGTAATTTGAAGAAGGAACGGATGGTTCCATATTTTGATAAGCTTGGGGAAAATAGTTCGGGGTTAAAGACATGTTTTGATAGGATTTGGATTCCTAGATTGTCAAGTCTTTTGACAACTATTTTAGATGAAGCGCATAAATCTAAGTATTCTATCCATTCGGGGCCCACAAAGATTTTTTTATGACCTGAGGTCTCATTTTTGGTGGCCGGGTATGAGGCGTGATATTGTTAAGTATGTGGAATGATGTCTCACATGCTTAAGGGTAAAAGCGGAGCATCAAAAGCCATATGGAAAGCTTCAACCGCTTGAAATACCGCTTTGGAAATGGGAGAATATAACCATGGATCTAATCACTAAACTACCTAAGACTCGAAAGGGTTATGATGCGATATGGGTAGTAGTGGATCGTTAACAAAGGGTGAACATTTCCTTCCTATAAAGGAAACGTATTCTTCATATACATTGGCGGAAATATATGTGAAGGAAATTGTGTCACGTCATGGTGTACCGGTGATGATTATTTCGGATCGTGATACGAGATTTACTTCCAGTTTTTGTAAGAAATTCCATGAGAATATGGGTACTAGATTGAATCTTAGCACCGCTTATCATCCACAAACGGATGGTCAAAGTGAGCAGACGATTCAAATGCTCGGGGATATGTTGAGAGTGTGTGCATTGGATTTTGGGGGTAGTTGGGACGACCATTTACCGTTGGCGTAATTTTCTTATAACAATATCTACCATTCTGGTATTGGTATGCCGCCTTTTGAGGCGTTGTGTGGGAGGAAATGTCGAACACCCGTGTGTTGCGGTGAAATTGGTCAACGGGAACTTGGTAGTAAAGAGGTGGTCAAGGAAACTAATAGTAGTATTGACCAATTTTGTTTTTTTAAGGCGGCTCAAGATCGCCAAAAGTCGTATGCAGATAAGAGAAAGCGGGAGATTGAGTTTCAAGTGGGGGACTTTGTGCTTTTGAAAGTCTCTCCTTGGAAAGGGGTAATACGGTTTAGGAAACGGGGGAAGTTAAGTCCACGTTTCATCGGATCGTTTAAGGTGATATCAAGGGTGGGTGCGGTGGCTTATCGTTTGGAGCTACCGGAGGGACTAAGTAGACTTTATAACATGTTTCATGTGTCTCATTTGCGAAAATGTTTGGCGGATCAATCTACTTTCGTTCCATTGGAAGATATTGAATTGGATGAAAAGTTGAATTATGTTGAGGAACCGGTGGCAATCTTAGATAGAAAGGTGAAGCGTTTACGCAATAAAGAGATTTGTCAAATTTTGGTGAGGTGAAAACATAAGAAGGGAGCGGAAATGACTTGGGAAACCAAGGAAGAGATACTCAAATATTATTTGAACCTTTTTATGTGAAGTCAGGTTTCGAGGACGAAACCCAAATAAGGGGAGGTGATTTGTAACGAACCAAAATCTGGGTTTCGTTATAAATAATAAAAATATTCTAATAAATATTATGGTGAAAATAATAATTTAGAAATAAGTTGAAACAAGTGGGTTTCAAGTAAGTAATGGGGTTATATTAGTTTTTAACTAATTTTGGAATGAAAATCGGTGAAATTGAAGTTGAGGGACTGAAAGTGTAAAATGGCAAATCTGCCATATTTGACTAAAAGAAGTCAAAATTTAGATTTCTCTCATTTGTGTATGGGTTGATGCTCTCAAGAGAAAAAGGGAGAAAAAGGTGTTGAAGTCAAAAATCGTGCAATTGAAGCTTGGATTATGAAGGTGTTGGCTTGCACATCATCCTTCTAACATCAAGTAAGTGTTAATCATCCTTTTGATTTCACCATTGATGTGTTAGTTGGTGGGTTTTATAGAAATCGGAAATTTATGTTGCATGTTGATAATTAGTGTTAGATTGTTGATAATCTTGCTAAACTAAAGGTAAAGAATGGTGATTAACATCCTAGAACCCTTTGATTTTGATTATGAGAAGTTAGGGTTCTTATGGAGAAAATTGGGGGTTTTTGGATTATGATGATAAGATGATGAATTAATGATGATTAAGTGTTTATATGATGTTAGACACTTGAGCAAACACCAAATTAACCTAATGATAAAAATTGAATGAAAAATTAGTGTTAAGCTAAGGATAATGAAACTCAAGTAGGTGAGTTTGGGGTGAAAGAGGGTGTTTTGATATGAGTATAACTCAAACGGGTCAGTTTGGGTTGGAAATGGGAAATTGGGTTGTGAACCCAATTATAATGGGATTTTGATGTATGTTAGATTACTAAACTAGGTCTATGTGTTTAGGTAATCAAATTGCAAAACTTGAAGGTGGTGCGGGATCTTCTAACCCGAAAGGTAAGTGCTCTTGCACTTACTTAGTAATTGATGATAAATGGTGTTATATGCAATGTTGTATGCATAATGTGTTATGTGGTATGAATGTGTATAGTGGTGTACGAATAAGTGAATTAATGTAGTTATAGTATTAATACTACAATAGATATGTGGACATAGAGTTATGGTCTAAGTATCATAATGGATATATGGATATGAAGTTATGATTTAAGTATCATAATAAAAATGAGGTTATAGCCTGTGTGCCATAATGGAAATGGGAATGTGTTAATTATGAATGATAAATGAAAAGAATGAAACTTGTAGATGAAATGCAAGTGATATGTTGCCTAATGAAAAATTGGGTGGAAACGGGTCAAATGGGTGAATGGGTTAAAACAAGTAGTATTTACTTGTTTGAAATGTTTTATCTTCATTACTAATGGTGATATGTATGGTGTTTTGTAGGAAAAGCTCCGAAGTAAGTCCAAGGCGAAAGACGGGTTCTCGTATGTATTTTTGGTGATTATCAGTTGTAATTATAAGTTTATATTATGGGTGTAAACCGATGTACGAAAATGTGGTTTTTGGTGTAAAGTTATGTGTTTTGAAAGTTTTAACCCAAACCCAAGTGTTGGGAGAATTATATGTCAACTGAGTAAAAGTTGGAAAAAATGATTAAGTGTTGAAATCTGCACATGTCATTAAACTTTTTGTTTGCTGGGTATTTTCGCGCCACGCGAAAAAAAAGGTCAGGTCTTCGCGACACGCGAAGACCTGGTTTTCCGGACTTTTGTTTTTGGGACTCCCTCGGGACACGTGATGGGAGGGCCGCAGAAGCTCACAGACGCGAACAGTAAAAAAAAATTCTTGAGATAAATGCTTTCGCGTGTGTAAATGTTTATTATAACCAGTGTTTGAAATTAAGGGTGTTACAGTTACAGACTGTATACCACGGCTACTCAAAGCGTTAAAAATTCGTGTTAGGAACGCATTATGTTAAATCGTGTAAACCACAGGGACGCAAACAGTAATTTACTCTAATAAAAATGACGCATATGAATGATCATGGCTTTCTTTAATATGTGTGAAAAGCCATTATCTTCGATTAATCTTTGTTTTAGTCGCTGGTTAGTGAACATGAAGGTGAAGGAAAGGTCATTTGCTACTCATGGAAGATGATAAGTGGAAGTTTGGTAATTGCTTGAGGTAATAGGAGGAGAACAATGTATATGGCTAAAATATCGACAAATGAGTTTTGAACATGTGTATGTATACTCTATGGCACCAAAGAATTGGGTAAATAGTGAGGAAGGTATGAATATGTAGGTCACCAAAGGCAATGTTTCAATTTAAAAAAATATGTGAGTTGGTTTCTATAAGCCATGTGTTCTTGGGAAAAAATAAGATGATTGTTGTCTAAAAGAATGGGATGGGATGCACCTAAAGTAGGAAAGTTGGAGGGGATGCCACCTAAAGTAGGAAAAGTTGGAGCTTGTTCCAAAAGGAACCCACTAGTGATGTGAGTGTGTGAGGTACAAAGTGCGTCATCAAAGCGTCACATTTCGTCCATCACTCACGACGTGTATAGGTGTTACTTAAGGTCCTTACTCGTGTCTCCTTACTTCTAAGGAAACAATATTTAAGGAGGGTTCCTCTTTATCAAGAACTTAAAGTTTTGTCCACTCACCAATGTGGGACAACTTCCATCCATTTTTCACAGCTTTGGTTTTTCAATCCAACTTCAAGCATCGATATCTCATTTATCTTAGCTCCGTTTTTAACACGGTTTAATTCGTTGTGAAGTCCTCATATAGTAGAGCAAAAACCAAGTGTATAATAACTATATTAATCATAATTACATATAATTATTTGTTTCTAAATTTAGTAAAAATTATAGTTTTACTATTTTTTTTCAACACAATTTTATTTTTCATATAATTTGGATAGTTTAAAGCTATCATAGGTAACAAGGTAAAAAAATAAAAAAGACACACACACACACACACACATATATATATATATGGAAAGTATCATAAGAAAACCCATTGTTCATGAGAAAACCAAAAAACTATTTATTAAAGGTAAAATAATAATAATAAAAAAATCATAACTCAAAATATAAATCAAAAACTAAAAAACCGCTTTGGAGACCTTTTTCCCCACGTCGTCCTCTTTCCAAAAAAAAAAAAGCGCCCTACAACATATGTGTAGTAGGGTTAGCTTTTGGGTTTAGTTTAACTTTTAGGTTAGGTTTTTGGGGGTGGGGGGTTTAGGTTTTTGGGGGGTGGGTGGGGTGTGTTTAGGTTTTTGGGTGGGGGTGGGGTGGGGGATTTAGGGTTTTGGGTGTACTACACATATGCAGCACCTTTAATGAATAGTTTTTTGGTTTTCTCATGAAAATGAGTTTTCTAGTGAACTCACCCCTATATATATATATATATATATATATATATATATATATATATATATATATATATAGGGGACGGTTCGAATAAAAAGTGGTTTTTCGCTAAAAAATACTAAGAAATGGGTCAAACGAATTCCGATTGAGCTCATTCGAGTGGCGTTGGAACCGTCTCATCGTACCCTAACCTGGACCCAAAAACCTAAACCCCCCTCCACCCGCACCACCAAAAACCTAAACCCCCCTCCAACCCTATCCCGAAAAGCCTATAACCACCACCCCCACCCCTTAAAAACCTAAACCCCCCCCCCCATCCCACCCTCCTAAAAACCTAAACCCACCCCCACCCACACCCAAAAACCTAAACTCCCCACCCCCACCCCTAAAAAAACCTAAACCATAAAATCTAAACCTTAAGGCTAAACCATAAGGCTAAAACCCTAAAATTTAAACGTAAAATCTAAACCTTAAAAGCTAAACCCTAAAAGCTAAGATGGTAGAGTCCGACGAGAGGGTTCCAACGCCACTGAAATTAGTTCAATCGGAGTTCGTTTGTTATCGTTTCTTAAGGTTTTTGTCATTTCTTAGATTTCTTAGCAAAAAACCACTTCTTATTTGATCCTCCCCCTATCTATTCTATATAATAAACAAGTAAAATTTAGTGCCACATGTCAGCCCCACATTTCACCTCACCATTTTCCCCCCTAAACCAATATTAGCGTAAACAGGTCAACACACGGGTCGTTAAGCGGGTTAAATTAGCTCCTGTATTTCTAACATATAAAATCCTTTTAAACCTGTTCTAACCTTTCAGCCGATCACTTCTAGGACACTAAAAAACCCTAATCGCTGATCAAAGCAACAGGCCTCTCTTTCATCTTCAACAACCGACCTTCATAATCAAATCAGTTATCGGTATGTAATCTACACTCTTCATCTATTATCGGATGAAGACGACGACGATATTTTCTCAATCATTGGTTTCTGGTTTGATTTAGCCCCATTATTGCATCGCCTTAAATCAGATTTGATTTTGCCTGTCACACCCCAACAGACAGCGGAATACGTCGGGGCGGGACATGTAGACTGTTCACGAGCTCAAGGTTGACTAAATTGTAATATATTGATAATTAAATTTCATTCCAAATCAAACAAACACAAACCAAATTCAACCAGTACATAAGTGAAATACAAATCGTCCTTTAATTAAAATTAAATAGGTCCAAAACTTATGTGTGGCAAGTCTTGATCAAAATCACACGTTAACACCTGAAACATGAATAAAATAAGGTCAACTAAAAAGTTGTTGAGCATACACAGGTTTGTACATAGTTAGTATGTGAATAAACAAATCCTTACATAACATGATAAAATAAGGCATTTATGGGGAACTACTATTGTGTAACCAAAGTACAATCAAACCTTTGTAACTAGCATGCAAATTGTGTTGTCGGTAACAATCACCCCAATCTGGGTGGGTTTGTCAGACTCAATAGATCTATCATTGTTAACCGTCGGCTTGTATAGTTAAGGATTGCACATGTAATTGCACACAAAGTAGTTAATACACCTAGTACTCAAACATAAAGCTCAAATTGCACACATGAATGTAAATTGGATTGGTATTGTTTAGTTTGTGCAAATCATTGAATATAATGTTCATGTTTCACCCCAAAAATGTAAAACAGTGTAAAAGGGGCTATGTAAAACTCACCGGTAAAATAGGTAGTCTGGAAATCACACGAATAAGTTGTGGCACAAGTGTCGGGCTAACCACAAGATTAACCTATGTTTGAACATTATAATTGTATAAATAATATGCTCAAATGACTAAAGGATGTCATAGTGTACCAGTAAATTGGATGGGTGCACTTGGTTATGTTGGAGAATAATTGCTTGAGTCTCAAATGATGTTTATGAGTGTCTTATAAAAAGTATATGAACATAGGGTTTCATTTGTTTTGAAAACAATTGAGTATGTATATATGTGAATAACTAAGTTATGTATTTTCGTTCATAAATAGACAATTTAAATGGATAATTAGTTTGCTTTGGTTAATAAATAAATAAATGAGAGAATAATAATTAATTGAATAAAATAGGTAATTAGATACTTAAATAATACAAGCCTCGATGAACAATAGTATTGAAAATTGGATTATGGAAAAGAATAGGCAAATGAGTCTCCTTTTCATTTGCGAATGTGAAAATTATTATTTGAATGAACGAATGATATTTACTTGAACAAACAAATACATAAATAGATAGTGTCTTTTGACTGAAATAAGTAGATAAATAGTTATCCTTTGCAAATAAATGGATAAATAAATGAATATATGAATAAATAATTGAATAAACTAATTATCATATATACTAAACAAAACATTTTATTTAGTTAGTTTGATTTCCTTGAAAATTAAATGTGAAAATAGTGTTCTAACTAATTTAATAATTAAGTCATATTTAATTATTATTTAAAAGTTTAAGTTTTGATTTAAATAATTTTATGGTATAAAGAGGGTGTGTAAATCTTTACAACAATGAAAATTTAGAACTATATATTCAAATTTTAACTTGTAACCCAAGGGTTTTAGATAAAATAATTTGTTAAAGATGTGGTTTTGAATAAGTCTAAGTTTATTAGATTTAAATACAAATGTTCTCTTGAAAGTTGAATATTTTAATTTATTAAAATAAGTCTGGTTATTCCATCGTTTAGAAAATGATTTTTTATAAAAGTACATGAGTTTATATGCATGTTGGTATGTATATATGTGTGTAGATGAGAGTATAAATCAAGGAAAAATAAAAATTAAAAGGATTCAGCATCGCCGGGTTCGAACTCGCGACCTGTCGTGAGGGGAGGGAGTGGCTTAACCAGTTGGTCTAGGCTATTGACTTGATAAGAATCGGGACCCTATTTTTTTTAAAACTAACAGCCCAAGCCTTCCATCATCTTCCCCATTCGCCCGATTAAAGCCCTAGCCTACAAATCGTCGCGATTGCACACAGGTGCGAGCCCGAAACCTTAGGGCTTTTATTCATGAGATTTAAACGAGTTTAGAGAGGATTGTTTACCAGAAATGGCTGCGTGAAGATGGAGATCGATAGAACTCCGATGGAGGCGACGTGTGGTGCTCGATTAACGACTAGGGGTGGGATGCAGATCCAAACAGAGTCGGGAGAGTTTGAGATGAGTGTTTGTGAGTGTGTGTGTGTGTGTTTAATTCGTTTAATCTTTATGAAATTGTATGATTTGATTACGGGTTTAAAGTCGACAGCTGTGAGCTTCCATTACGCATGAATTCGACGGTTTAGAAACGAATTGGGTCGTGTTGGTGTACCAGATACAGGCGGGATTGATCAGAGAGTAATTTGCGGGACTGGTCACGCTCGAAATCCTTGATTTGGGAACGGATTGAACACGGTTTTGACTATTAAAAGTCAAATCGTTTCAAACTTGAATTGGCCACTCAATTGATCTGTTTTTGCGTGTTGATTGGGCCGGGGTGAAGTGGATAATTGATCCAGGACACAAAACAGGTCCAATATGGTCGGTATGGATCGATTAATCTCGTTCAATTGCAAGATCATGCCTCGTTTGACTTTCGAAAGTCAAAAGGGGTTGTATATAGACAAAATTGGAGGTTTGAATGGTTGGGTCTTGGTGAATGGGTTCAAAACCAATGTCAAAGGTTCAACTAGGGTTCAAATAAATGGGTTAGAGGGGAAAGATAATTTGTTAAAAGTAACTATGCATATACCTGTATATATATGAATATATATATATATGTATGAATACATGAACGAATTGCTCTTGGTTTTCAACTTAAAAGAGATCTTTATAAATTTATTGGTCACTAAACTGTCTTATTGCTTTATAAACATTTTATGTAATAAAATTGTTTGAATCCTTTTTATTTGATTTTACTCTATCTTTCATAATTGTGTTTGCAATTAAAAGAAAGTGTAACTTATTTATTATTTGTTTTAATGATCTATGAGGCTTATTGTCCTGGACAAACATGAAATTGAAATAGGATGCCATAATTGTATAGAATAAAATAAAAAATGATACCGGAAAATCATGGATCTTACAGTCTCCCCATGTTAAGGGAATTTCGTCCCGAAATTTAACTAGTGGAGGCTACTGAATCGGGAAAAGGAGGTGAGGGTTTGGATTCTCAACATGTTATGACGGTTGGTTCAAGGAGTATAACTGGTGGCAAGGTTTAGGATTTTGATACCCAAGGTCAGGTATGAATGTTGATGATGAATTAAGTTTTGCAATGAACTTTTGAATGGTATTTTGAATCCTAAAGGTGAAATGTATTACTTGGAATGGATTTGATGGGAACTTGATAATTAGGGTTTGTTTAAGTTGTAGTCTAACTTGCTCAAGAATTGTCAGTATTTCACAGCCATTGGTCTAGGTCAAAACTTCACGTGACACGAACAACGCTACTTCTGATAATATGACAAAGCACTTATATATAGGAAGTACCATCGGCGTATCCACCATGCCCTTATCATATCACATTTGTTTAGTTGTTACATGTCATGATAAGTTTTAGGTCATAACACACGACAAAATTTACTATGTTTTTCCATGCGCTGATTTTTATAATTCCGTGTGCACCCGTAATTACTCAAATCATCGCATGGTCCTTATAGATCATTCCGTTGTGTGCGGGTCAAGAGGGGCACAATTTCACTCTGTTCATGTCTATTGTTTTCGCATAAAGGTTGTTAAAAAGTAACTATGTCCTCACGTAGGCAGGTCGGTTAACAACTAAGGAGTAATAAGGTAGTATAACTTAGAGTTTCTTAGTTTACTTGTGTTTGAACAAGAATACGTCAAACCCCGAGTAGTTTTAATGTGTTATGGTTTCCAAGTTTGGTGAACAAAGTGTATGACCATTCTTTGTGTATAATGTGCTCAATCATTTGTAACACTTGCAAGCAACTTAGTTTCGCGTATAATGTAAACACACAAGTCTCATGTATGATCTAGTGTCACGTAGCTTGTAATCAAATAGGTTTCATGTGTAGCGTGAACAACTTAGCATCATGTGTTTTGTAAATCAATAAGCTCTCATGTGTAATGTAAACAACATAGTGTCATGTGTATTGTAGGAAATGAAGTTCATGTATGTTTTGACAACTTAGTATCATGTATTTTGTAACTCAATAAGTTTCATGTTCAATGTAGTCAATCTAGTATTTTGTACCAAGCACACAATTGTCATGTATCATGTATATTGCAAATAAACTGGTTCATGTGTTATGTGATCAATCTAGTAAATTGTGATTTGCAAATAAACTAGTTTCATGTATTATGTGATCATGATGTGTATCTTGTGAACGTGAATACGTAAGTTGTTGAATTTTGTGTGACATATACTAACAAGTTTTGCATGTGATCAGGTGTTGCAGAGCAGCGTGTTGGTTTATGTTCATGTAGGATATGGTAGTTAGGTTCTAGCTCTTTAAATCTCGTTGAGGTTTGTAGGGATGGTTAATCGTTTACGCGAAATGGGTCGTCTCTTGAAGTGGTAAGTGAACGATAACGAGGAGGTTCTCAAAACATGCAGGGAAATGTGTTTACAAATACTGATCTTTGTTTGAAAATATAAAGTGGTAAATTGTTCTTGGTTGTAGATATATAAAGTAGTGAAACCATTGAGTTACATAATTTAAATAAATAGACAGTTTATAGAAAAACTTTTTAAATTTTCAATTATTATAAGGAGAATATTTTTAAGAGAAATTATTGGCTAATCAAGTAGTTGTACATCAATTTAGCCAGGTTTTAGAAATAATTACTTTAATGAGGAAAATCATACTTATTTATCAATTTGAAATGATGCTTTTATAAAACAGGTTGTATTGAGTTTTCTCACAAGATGAAAATGTTTATAGAAAATTCATATTTCTGATACTATCTAAAAGTTTGATAAACGTTTTGTTTGAACAAATAACGAGGTTGTTTAAATCAAATAATAGGATGATTTGTTTACGATGAAGAATGTCGGTAGTGTACTAAATCGTACTGAATGAAGAAGGTGATACTTGAGAAATTTTGATGAAAATATGATGGGTGTAATTCACACTCAACGTGTCAAATCAATGAATAGTAATTTTTAGAGTTGGAATATATAAAATTGATTAAATGCTGAAATGTTAAACATTACTCAAAACATAGGGAAATGGTTCTCAAACTGAAAATTTAAAGACAATAAATAATAGAAAAATAATTTTGTTAACGTCTCTTGTAGCTTTCCACTAGAAGGAGAATAATTCCCAAGACGAGTACCGCTATGGTTACTCGGGTAGCCGATCTGGCTTCAGCTTTAGCTGTCTCCGTGCGATGCTCTAGTATTTCTTTTTCGAGGATGGAGATTAACTCCTTTTGGTACCCTAATTGGTTTGCTAGGCGATCCATTCTTTGTCCTTGCACGTCGTGCATTACCCCCTGCTCATCCTTTGCCTCTCAAATTCTGAGGTCCTTACATATTGGTGAATGTCATTGGTTGGAATTCCCATAACACTAGTGGGTGCCGTGGTATGCCGTACCCAAGGGTTAGGATGGTACGGGTCTGGCATTAGATATGGGTCTCTTAGTGGGGGTGGTAACTGATTGTGGAGATGGAGTGTCTGATACGGGTTCCTGGGTATGGGTGATCCAGATATTCAAAGTCTTGGGCCGGTGTTCCTAATCCAATCTGCCCTTACATCGAACCTTGGTCTAGCAGCTGGGGGTGTTGGTGACCGATGCACGGGTGTCCCGATGTCTTCTTCCCAATCAGACTCTTCTCCGGGACGGTATACCGGGGAGGAAGGAGAGTAGGAGTCCATGTCTAGTAGGAAACAATGAAAAGGTTATAAGTGGTAATAAAATATTGAGTGTTAAATATAGGAGTTCTCATAGGTTTAGAGTTTGACTAGTCATAACACCGAGCCTTCACAACAGTATTTTAGAAATACAATTGACCTATAATCAATGCATCCCTGAGGAGGATTCCTAGGAAAGAGGTATGGGTCACTAGGACACACTTAAGTACCCTATCTTTCCTTAGCCAGAATCCCTCATGAGCCTACACACTCTTCCAGCCATCATGTATTAATAACACTATTGTTGGGCTCATGGTCATGATGAGAATTGTTGTGGACTGGGCTTTGAGGCATGAAAGTGAGGCTTATATGTTGTAGTAGGCTCCTTCTTCTTGGAGGGTAAGTGGGCTTCTAGTTTATTATTAATGGGCTTTAGGCCCAATAGTTTAGATTTAGATCACAAGAGGTGGTGACATTAAATGTGTGAGTTTAAGGGTGCATGAAGAACTAAGTGTGTATGAGTGTGTGTGGAAACTTAGGATAATACTTTAAATAAATCAAATAGGTAGCAACGAATAGGAGACAAAAGTTGGCAGGTAATGTGACACATATACTATTAAGTATTGTATCTTATAATGTAATTATATAGTATAACATGTAAAAAAATTCACTTAAGGAATAATCATGTAGCATGTAGTAGCATGGCATAGTATGGGTGTCCTAAGGTTATAGTCTAGGTCAAGAGTGTCTAATAACCTAATTCCCTATAACCAAGGCTCTGATACCAATCTCTCACACCCCAACCGATGGCGGAATATGTCGGGGCGGGACATGTAGACTGTTCGTGAGCTCAAGGTTGACTAAATTGTAATATATTAATCATTAAATTTCATTCCAAATCAAACAAACACAAACCAAATTCAACCAGTACATAAGTGAAATACAAATCGTCCTTTAATTAAAATTAACTAGGTCCAAAACTTATGTGTGGCAAGTCTTGATCAAAATCACACGTTAGCACCTGAAACATGAATAAAATAAGGTCAACTAAAAAGTTGGTGAGCATACACATGTTTGTATATAGTTAGTATATAGATGTGAATAAACAAATCCTTACATAAAATGATAAAATAAGGCATTTATGGGGAGCTACTATTGTGTAACCAAAATACAATCAAACCTTTGTAACTAGCATGCAAATTGTGTTGTCAGTAACAATCACCCCAATCTGGGTGGGTTTGTCAGACTCAATAGATCTATCATTATTAACCGTCGGCTTGTATAGTTAATGATTGCACATGTAATTGCACACAAAGTAGTTAACACACCTAGTACCCAAACATAAAGCTCAAATTGCACACATGAATATAAAATGGATTGGTATTGTGTAGTTTGTGCAAATCATTGAATATAATGTTCATGTTTCACCCCAAAAATGTAAAACAGTGTAAAAGGGGCTATGTAAAACTCACCGGTAAAATAGGTAGTCTGGAAATCACACGAATAAGTTGTGGCACAAGTGTCGGGCTAACCACAAGATTAACCTATGTTTGAACATTATAATTGTATAAATAATATGCTCAAATGCTAAAGGAGGTCATAATGTACCAGGAAATTGGATGGGTGCACTTGGTTATGTAGGAAAATAATTGCTTGAGTCTCAAATGATGTTTATGAGTGTCTTATAAAAAGTATATGAACATAGGGTTTCATTTGTTTTGAAAACAATTGAGTATGTATATATGTGAATAACTAAGTTATGTATTTTCGTTCATAAATAGACAATTTAAATGGATAATTAGTTTGCTTTGGTTAATAAATAAATAAATGAGAGAATAATAATTAATTGAATAAAATAGGTAATTAGATACTTAAATAATACAAGCCTCGATGAACAATAGTATTGAAAATTGGATTATGGAAAAGAATAGGCAAATGAGTCTCCTTTTCATTTGCGAATGTGAAAATTATTATTTGAATGAACGAATGATATTTACTTGAACAAACAAATACATAAATAGATAGTGTCTTTTGACTGAAATAAGTAGATAAATAGTTATCCTTTGCAAATAAATGGATAAATAAATGAATATATGAATAAATAATTGAATAAACTAATTATCATATATACTAAACAAAACATTTTATTTAGTTAGTTTGATTTCCTTGAAAATTAAATGTGAAAATAGTGTTCTAACTAATTTAATAATTAAGTCATATTTAATTATTATTTAAAAGTTTAAGTTTTGATTTAAATAATTTTATGGTATAAAGAGGGTGTGTAAATCTTTACAACAATGAAAATTTAGAACTATATATTCAAATTTTAACTTGTAACCCAAGGGTTTTAGATAAAATAATTTGTTAAAGATGTGGTTTTGAATAAGTCTAAGTTTATTAGATTTAAATACAAATGTTCTCTTGAAAGTTGAATATTTTAATTTATTAAAATAAGTCTGGTTATTCCATCGTTTAGAAAATGATGTTTTATAAAAGTACATGAGTTTATATGCATGTTGGTATGTATATATGTGTGTAGGTGAGAGTATAAATCAAGGAAAAATAAAAATTAAAAGTGTTCAGCATCGCCGGGTTCGAACTCGCGACCTGTCGTGAGGGGAGGGAGTGGCTTAACCAGTTGGTCTAGGCTATTGACTTGATAAGAATCGGGACCCTATTTTTTTTAAAACTAACAGCCCAAGCCTTCCATCATCTTCCCCATTCGCCCGATTAAAGCCCTAGCATACAAATCGTCGCGATTGCACACAGGTGCGAGCCCGAAACCTTAGGGCTTTTATTCATGAGATTTAAACGAGTTTAGAGAGGATTGTTTACCAGAAATGGCTGCGTGAAGATGGAGATCGATAGAACTCCGATGGAGGCGACGTGTGGTGCTCGATTAACGACTAGGGGTGGGATGCAGATCCAAACAGAGTCGGGAGAGTTTGAGATGAGTGTTTGTGAGTGTGTGTGTGTGTGTGTGTGTTTAATTCGTTTAATCTTTATGAAATTGTATGATTTGATTACAGGTTTAAAGTCGACAGCTGTGAGCTTCCATTACGCATGAATTCGACGGTTTAGAAACGAATTGGGTCGTGTTGGTGTACCAGATACAGGCGGGATTGATCAGAGAGTAATTTGCGGGACTGGTCACGCTCGAAATCCTTGATTTGGGAACGGATTGAACACGGTTTTGACTATTAAAAGTCAAACCGTTTCAAACTTGAATTGGCCACTCAATTGATCAGTTTTTGCGTGTTGATTGGGCCGGGGTGAAGTGGATAATTGATCCAGGACACAAAACAGGTCCAATATGGTCGGTATGGATCGATTAATCTCGTTCAATTGCAAGATCTTGCCTCGTTTGACTTTCGAAAGTCAAAAGGGGTTGTATATAGACAAAATTGGAGGTTTGAATGGTTTGGTCTTGGTGAATGGGTTCAAAACCAATGTCAAAGGTTCAACTAGGGTTCAAATAAATGGGTTAGAGGGGAAAGATAATTTGTTAAAAGTAACTATGCATATACCTGTATATATATGAATATATATATGTATGAATACATGAACGAATTGCTCTTGGTTTTCAACTTAAAAGAGATCTTTATAAATTTATTGGTCACTAAACTGTCTTATTGCTTTATAAACATTTTATGTAATAAAATTGTTTGAATCCTTTTTATTTGGTTTTACTCTATCTTTCATAATTGTGTTTGCAATTAAAAGAAAGTGTAACTTATTTATTATTTGTTTTAATGATCTATGAGGCTTATTGTCCTGGACAAACATGAAATTGAAATAGGATGCCATAATTGTATAGAATAAAATAAAAAATGATACCGGAAAATCATGGATCTTACATAGCCTATTTTTCCGTACGCCTTTTCTTCGTATGTCACAACTATAAGATAATGTCGATTTGCAGATAATGGAAATTTAGAGGTTCTGTTACGAGATGGAACAATCGGTGCCAACAGGATGTGATGGTTCAGAGACCCATGGATTCAAATCGATGGAAGGTATTTGACTATTTGTTCGATTTCGAATTTTGTTGTTTATGCTTATGTTTTAAGTACGGATTGAGTTTGCATTTATGATTTTGTGGTGCTGAAATTGTTGTTTATGGTTATGTTTTAGAATTAGGGAGTTAGGGCTGCTACCTTAAGTTATTGTATTATTGATAGTGTTTGGTGTTTGATGTTTGAAGAGGTGATTTGGTAACAATTTGTGAGAGCTGTGTTAATAGCTTGATTGAATAACTTATGGATAAATTTTTAACTGAATGAGAGTGTTTTTTGCACAGTTTTCATAACTGGACCGACCAGTTATGCCTATTTGAACCGTTTTCGATTGAACCAGTCGGTTACCGGTCGGACCGGTGAACCGGGTGAACAAGATCTATGTTTTAGTTGTTTGAAATCTCATTTTCTGATTAATTTAGTATCCCATGATCTATGTTTTAGTTATTTAAGTCTTCATATAGTATTTTTCATATTTTGTTTTAAATTAGATATATAAATAGTTTTAATTTTTCTGTTATTTATGACGTCATATGCTTCAACCGGTGGATTCACTATTCAGTCCGATTCTAAAAACATTACATTTTTATTGTGGAAATCTATACCAAACTCTCAACATGATCATACATATATTTTTTTAAGGAGTTAAAATCCAAGTTAAAGAGGGAGGTGGTGTGTTCAATGAAAGATTGGTGGTTGTAATAAATTGATTCATTATTATTAAGATAGATGTTTGGTCCATCCTTTTTATTTTCTTTTCATAAATTTTGGAACATTATTTTGTACCAAGAAGTTACTTTATTGATAAATAGTCTTGCATGTACAGAACAGTGGTCTTCTGTAACATCCTAAAAATAATAAAACGAATAAATATAGCGAGACCGGTGGTTTAGTTGGAATATTTAAACAAAAAGGGAGCAGGCCTGGGCCCGGCTTCAATGGGCCGAGGGAAGCCCATGCGCATAAGAGGCAAGGCAGCCCTCTTCCCTGCTCATTTCCCCAACTCACGCAGCTTTTAGAGAGAGAAAGGAGAGCTCGGGTCTAGAGAGAGAAAGTGACGGATCAACTCGGGAATTCAGGAGAACGTTGCTGCTGTTCTCGTGATCATATCCTCTGAATCAGAAATCCAATCCAGGTAACGATTCGATCACATTATGAGTTTTTGTTCGTTTTGGGAGTTTTCGGGTTTTGGCTAAAAGATAACGATTTTTGCGGATGAAACTTGAAAGTGAACTTAGGTATAGCATCTAGAATGAAAAACGAACGTTTTGATCAAAGAAAATCTAGATATCGACATGATCAGATTCGCATGTAGAACATTCGGATTTTTGGGGAAGGCGATAAGTGCAGACCCATCGAAACTACTTAGTTTCGATATGTGCAGACCCATCGAAACTACTTAGTTTCGATATGTGCAGACCTATCGAAACTACCCAGTTTCGATATATGCAGGCCCAATCGAAACTACCATAGTTTCGATATGAGCCCCCGATCCGAAGCTAAGATAATACATAAGTTACTTATCGAAACTACCTATCGAAACTACCTATCGAAACTACCTATCGAAACTATCTATCGAAACTACCTATCGAAACTATCTATCGAAACTACCTATCGAAACTACCTATCGAAACTACCAAGTTTCGACAGAAACAACCTATCGAAACTACCAAGTTTCGATATAAGCTAATCAATCGAAACTACTATGTTCAAGCATAGTAATGTCTAGTGTCATCTAGGAGCACCATCTTATGTGTATGACTTTATTATACAGATCGTGAGTGACATTAGTGAAGCCCAGTAGCCAGCTTAGTGTATTACAGAAACTACTCATCAGGTGAGTTCTATGTGCCCCCTTCTATGTTATGTGCAAATGTTTTCAAATGTTTTGGGGCTGAGATGTATACACTAAGTGAATAAATGTTATGAATGTCAATGTGATCATATGTGTTATACAAGTATATATATATATATACCTATACATGAAAGAGAAATTATGAATAAAGAATGAAAAGCATGATTATCAAGAATGAATGAAAGTATAACACAATATGAAAGAATGAAATCCTGCTTTATATCCATGTATATATTGCTTGCAAAGAATGAAATGAATGAATGGCATAACATGTGAGAATGAAATCCTGCTTTATATCCATGTATATATTGCTTGCCAAGTACAGAAAATGTTATGGACGCTTCGATGATAACGGCTACTTCGGTAGACGGACGACCATGTGATTATTTTACAACCGGGACAAGTGCGTTCCTTCATCAGCTAGGACGTACGAATGCCATTAAAGGACGGTCGAAGCAATTGGCATATTATAGTAGAACGGTTGTATAAATAATAGTCGCATGGGAAACGGATACCTTCGGGTAGACGGGCGAATTAAGGCCTACGACGGTAGGACGGTTGTAAGTCATGACAGACGGACAAAGATTGCTAGACGGTTGTAAGAATAAAATGACGGATGGCACTAGTTGCCGGACGGTTGTAAGTATAGGTGGGCCATGACGATGGACCACGGCGATTGTCTTTGTGACATTCGTAAGCAAATGACGGGTTGATCACCCTTATATAGTATGACCCATGAAATTAAAGAAAGAAAGAAAAGAAAGAAAAGGGTGAATGCATATATATATATATGAAATCACAAAAATACAGAAAAGAAAGATGAAAAGAAAGACAAAAGTTATGAATACGTATTTATATGAATGACTATACAGTAATGCATACTTATAAAGTAAAGAATAGAATGTTTATATCAAATTGCATTAAACTAGAACTCACCAGCGTTAGCTGACTTTTAGTATACATTTCAGGTAAAGGAAGAAAAGGTCGTGCGATGGCGTGAAGGTTACCCGGCACAAGACTGACATCCCACTTTTGTTTGTTAAGACAATGTTGTGTTTTTAATTGTTAAGACTTCCGCTGTTATGTAATGTAATTGAATGATGAATGTTTTAAATTTAAGTTCAGTATTTATGGCTATGTTTATGAGTAAATCCAACAAGTGAGGTCACCCGGGAAAGGGGCCTTACATCTTCTATAAAAAGTAAATTAAAAAAAATAACTATTTAGTTAATGAATAATGAAAATAAGAAACCAAGGTCGGACAAATATGAAACCTGCAAGAAATGTGGAAGGCAACATTTTGGCGAGTGCCGGGTCGGCTCCACCACATGTTACAGGTGTGGGAAGGCGGGGCACTACTCTCGTGACTGCTTGAGAGACACTAAATGCCAAGTATGTGGACTGTTTGGTCACCTGACTAAGGATTGCAGAAAAGCCAGACAATCTGGTTCGGGAAAAGAAAAGGAACAGGAACAACCAAAGACTAGGACTCGAGCTTACGCCCTGACTGAGGAGGAAGCAAGGGGAAATCCTGATGTTGTGTCAGGTACGTTCCTAGTTAATGATGAACATGCGGCTATATTATTTGACTCGGGTGCTAGTAAAAGCTTTATATCAAATGCCTTTAGTCGAAAACTGAATTGCACTATCAACACAGTAGTAAAGGCCTTTAGTGTACAAACTGCCGTTGGTAAAAATTCGGCAGTATTCCAAGTAACAGAGGATTGCATAATAGAAATAGAGGGTCATAAATTTCCTTCTAGATTATTCCTTCTCACCTTAGGAGGATTCGATATAGTATTGGGTATGGATTGGCTAGCTGCCAACGAAGCTCAAATCATATGTAAACGTAAGAGGATACACCTCAAAGGTCCTAGCGGCAGTCCAATTACGGTTTATGGGGATTGGAATTGCACAATGCCGAACGTCATCTCGATGATTAAGGCCGAAAGTTACATGAGGCGCGGCTGCGAAGCTTATCTGGCATATGTTATAGATGATAGAATGAAAACGAAAGAACTCAAGAATGTACCCGTGGTGTGCAATTTTCCGGAAGTATTCCCTGAGGATCTACCTGGGTTGCCACCCGATCGGGAAATAGAATTTCAGATTGATTTACTGCCAGGAGCTGAGCCCGTTGCCAAAGCCCCCTACCGATTGGCTCCATCAGAAATGAAGGAATTGATGTCCCAACTAGAGGAACTAACCGAGAAAGGATTTATTAGGCCGAGCATCTCACCATGGGGCGCTCCGGTACTATTTGTAAAGAAGAAGGACGGCAGTATGCGCATGTGTATCGACTACCGCGAATTGAACAAGAGAACAGTAAAGAACAAATACCCACTGCCTAGAATAGACGACCTTTTTGATCAACTGCAAGGTGCGAGTTGGTTCTCAAAGATCGATCTTAGGTCGGGTTACCATCAGTTGAAAGTAAGAGAAGAAGACGTTCCAAAGACCGCATTTCGCACGCGTTATGGGCATTATGAGTTTCTCGTGATGTCCTTCGGATTGACCAACGCACCAGCAGCGTTCATGGATTTGATGAATAGAGTATGTCGACCAATGTTGGATCGATCGGTGATAGTCTTTATAGATGACATACTGGTGTATTCAAAAAGCGAGGGTGATCACCACTGTCACCTAAGAGAGGTTCTGGAGGTGCTAAAGCAGGAAAAGTTGTACGCAAAATTCTCCAAATGCGCGTTTTGGCTTAGGGAAGTCCAATTCCTAGGTCATGTAATAAACCCAAACGGCATCATGGTGGATCCTGCAAAGATCGAGACAGTAAAGGAATGGAACATCCCAAAGACACCAACAGAGATACGAAGCTTTCTAGGGTTGGCAGGCTACTATCGAAGGTTCATCCAAGATTTCTCAAGAATTGCCTCGCCGCTAACCAAACTGACACGGAAGGAAGTAAAGTATGAATGGGGTCCAACCCAAAACAACGCGTTTGAGGAACTTAAGACACGATTAACTCAAGCTCCAGTATTAACACTACCTGAGGGAAATGAAGACTTAGTAGTCTACTCTGACGCTTCAGGGCAAGGTTTAGGGTGCGTACTCATGCAACGAGGAAAGGTAATTGCTTATGCATCGCGGCAACTAAAGGTTCATGAAGTTAACTACCCAACACACGATCTAGAATTAGCAGCAGTAGTTTTCGCGTTGAAAATATGGAGACACTACTTGTATGGAGTTAAATGCACCATCTACTCCGATCACAAAAGCTTGAAATACTTTTTCGAACAAAAGGAACTAAACATGAGGCAAAGAAGATGGTTAGAGCTACTGAAAGACTATGACTGTGAGATATTGTACCATCCAGGCAAGGCAAACGTAGTGGCTGACGCTTTAAGTAGAAAGGAAGAATCGGCACCTATCCGGATCAAAGCGTGTCAGTTGATTATAACGCCAGACTTAATGGGTGAAATATCAAAGGCACAAGATGAAGCATTGTTAGAAAGAAATGTGAAACGGGAAAGAATAGTAGGACAACAAGGGAACTTAGATGCGAATGCATACGGAGTACGAACTAGGTTTGGCCGGATGTGGATACCTAAGATTGGTGAGCTTAGAGCCAAAATACTCGATGAGGCCCATAAGTCTCGCTATTCTATCCACCCCGGGACAAACAAAATGTATCAAGACTTGAAGAAAGAATACTGGTGGCCTGGCATGAAGAATGATGTGACAGAATACGTGAGCAAGTGCCTAACGTGTTCTCTAGTTAAGGCCGAACACCAGAAACCATGCGGCAAAATGCAACCTTTACCAATACCGGAATGGAAGTGGGAAGAGATCACAATGGACTTCATTACCAAGCTACCGCGAACAGCTAAAGGCAATGATACCATTTGGGTGATCGTCGACCGCTTGACAAAGAGTGCTCACTTCTTGCCAATACGAGAAACTTCTTCTTCTGAAAAGCTAGCAGAAGTATTTATCAAGGAAATTGTGAGCAGACATGGTATGCCGCTGTCGATTGTGTCTGACAGGGATACTAGATTCACGTCAAGGTTTTGGAAGAAATTCAATGAAGCAATGGGCACTAGACTGAACATCAGCACCGCTTACCACCCCCAAACCGATGGACAATCGGAAAGGACCATTCAGACCTTGGAGGACATGCTCCGGGCCTGTATCATTGACTTCGGTGGGAGTTGGGACAGCCATCTACCATTGGCAGAATTTTCATATAACAACAGTTATCACTCGACTATTGGCATGCCGCCATTTGAAATGTTGTATGGGAGGAAATGTAGGACCCCGGTTTGTTGGGGGGAAATTGGACAGAAGGATTTTGCAAGTCTCGAAGTGGTCAAAGCTACTTCTGAGAAATTTGATCAAATCAAGGCTCGTATGAAAGCCGCAAAAGACAGACAGAAATCATACGCGGATAAGAGAAGGAGGGATTTAGAGTTTCAAGTAGGGGACATGGTACTGTTGAAAGTATCACCGTGGAAAGGAATCATTCGGTTTAGAAAGCGTGGCAAACTAAGTCCAAGGTTTGTCGGACCTTTCAAGATTGTAGCAAGAGTGGGTCAAGTTGCTTACAGACTCGACCTACCCGTCGAGCTTAGTGGAATACACCCTACGTTCCACGTGTCGCACTTACGCAAGTGCCTAGCTGACGACACAGCTCACATACCTTACGACGAGATCGAAGTGGATAACAGTCTAAATTATGTAGAGGAACCAATAGCCATTCTTGACCGAGCTGAGAAACGACTACGCAATAAGTCGATACCGTTAGTCAAGATACAATGGAAGCACAGAAAAGGGTCAGAAGCTACGTGGGAAAAAGAAGACGAGATGAAGGGACTATACCCTCAATTGTTTAACGTATGAACAGTTTCGAGGACGAAACCTCTTTAAGGAGGGTAGACTTGTAACATCCTAAAAATAATAAAACGAATAAATATAGCGAGACCGGTGGTTTAGTTGGAATATTTAAACAAAAAGGGAGCAGGCCTGGGCCCGGCTTCAATGGGCCGAGGGAAGCCCATGCGCATAAGAGGCAAGGCAGCCCTCTTCCCTGCTCATTTCCCCAACTCACGCAGCTTTTAGAGAGAGAAAGGAGAGCTCGGGTCTAGAGAGAGAAAGTGACGGATCAACTCGGGAATTCAGGAGAACGTTGCTGCTGTTCTCGTGATCATATCCTCTGAATCAGAAATCCAATCCAAGTAACCATTCGATCACATTATGAGTTTTTGTTCGTTTTGGGAGTATTCGGGTTTTGGCTAAAAGATAACGATTTTTGCGGATGAAACTTGAAAGTGAACTTAGGTATAGCATCTAGAATGAAAAACGAACGTTTTGATCAAACAAAATCTAGATATCGACATGATCAGATTCGCATGCAGAACATTCGGATTTTTGGGGAAGGCGATAAGTGCAGACCCATAGAAACTACTTAGTTTCGATATGTGCAGACCCATCGAAACTACTTAGTTTCGATATGTGCAGACCTATCGAAACTACCCAGTTTCGATATATGCAGGCCCAATCGAAACTACCATAGTTTCGATATGAGCCCCCGATTCGAAGCTAAGATAATTCATAAGTTACTTATCGAAACTACCTATCGAAACTACCTATCGAAACTATCTATCGAAACTACCTATCGAAACTATCTATCAAAACTACCTATCAAAACTACCAAGTTTCGACAGAAACAACCTATCGAAACTACCAAGTTTTGATATAAGCTAATCAATCGAAACTACTATGTTCAAGCATAGTAATGTCTAGTGTCATCTAGGAGCACCATCTTATGTGTATGACTTTATTATACAGATCGTGAGTGACATTAGTGAAGCCCAGTAGCCAGCTTAGTGTATTACAGAAACTACTCATCAGGTGAGTTCTATGTGCCCCTTCTATGTTATGTGCAAATGTTTTCAAATGTTTTGGGGCTGAGATGTATACACTAAGTGAATAAATGTTATGAATGTCAATGTGATCATATGTGTTATACAAGTATATATATATATATATACCTATACATGAAAGAGAAATTATGAATAAAGAATGAAAAGCATGATTATCAAGAATGAATGAAAGTATAACACAATATGAAAGAATGAAATCCTGCTTTATATCCATGTATATATTGCTTGCAAAGAATGAAATGAATGAATGGCATAACATGTGAGAATGAAATCCTGCTTTATATCCATGTATATATTGCTTGCCAAGTACAGAAAATGTTATGGACGCTTCGATGATAACGGCTACTTCGGTAGACGGACGACCATGTGATTATTTTACAACGGGGACAAGTGCGTTCCTTCATCAGCTAGGACGTACGAATGCCATTAAAGGACGGTCGAAGCAATTGGCATATTATAGTAGAACGGTTGTATAAATAATAGTCGCATGGGAAACGGATACCTTCGGGTAGACGGACGAATTACGGCCTACGACGGTAGGACGGTTGTAAGTCATGACGGACGGACAAAGATTGCCGGACGGTTGTAAGAATAAAATGACGGATGGCACTAGTTGCCGGACGGTTGTAAGTATAGGTGGGCCATGACGATGGACCACGGCGATTGTCTTTGTGATATTCGTAAGCAAATGACGGGTTGATCACCCTTATATAGTATGACCCATGAAATTAAAGAAAGAAAGAAAAGAAAGAAAAGGGTGAATGCATATATATATATATGAAATCACAAAAATACAGAAAAGAAAGATGAAAAGAAAGACAAAAGTTATGAATACGTATTTATATGAATGACTATACAGTAATGCATACTTATAAAGTAAAGAATAGAATGTTTATATCAAATTGCATTAAACTAGAACTCACCAGCGTTAGTTGACTTTTAGTATACATTTCAGGTAAAGGAAGAAAAGGTCGTGCGATGGCGTGAAGGTTACCCGGCACAAGACTGACATCCCACTTTTGTTTGTTAAGACAATGTTGTGTTTTTAATTGTTAAGACTTCCGCTGTTATGTAATGTAATTGAATGATGAATGTTTTAAATTTAAGTTCAGTATTTATGGCTATGTTTATGAGTAAATCCAACAAGTGAGGTCACCCGGGAAAGGGGCCTTACATCTTCTATAAAAAGTAAATTAAAAAAAATAACTATTTAGTTAATGAATAATGATGAACAAAGTTGCAATAGAAGTTCATGTGATACACATTTTAGATTATATTATATTAACCATTATACACCTTTCCCCTAAGTGGCGAGTCACCATATTAAACGATAGTTACCAACCTGAAGTACAACGTTTCCTTTTTTGCCACTCAGTAATTGTTACTTGAAATTAGGAACCCTGATTGTGTATATAAATTTTATTTATTTTATCTTAATGAACAGATTTGGATGTGCCTAACATGATGGAGGAAGCAAAAACAAGATGGCTCAGGCCAAATGAGATTCATGCAGTACTTTGTAACCACAAGCATTTCAACATTTGTGTGAAGCCGGTTAATTTGCCATCAATTAATTATTAAAAAGTTCATTTAACATTCCAACATTTGTGGCTCAGGTCAACTTTACATCCTTTTTCTATATATTCTTATCATTTACTTTAATATGTTACTAATTGTTATATAAAATAGTTCATTTAACATAATTATTTATGAGTCTCTTTTATATGATGTGCACATATGAGGAAGTGATTGTGGGTTCCTACTTGATATGAGGAGAATTAAAGGGAACTGTCTGGCCTTTTCTTCAGGTAACATATTTTCTTTTTAAAACTAATTTTTAACAGTTGAACTTGTTTAGCATTTTAGCTTCGATGACATATGCAGCTAAACTTGCATGTTGTAGTAACCTCTCACAAGAGATGAAAAAATTGTTTGTTATGAATTATGTAAATTAGCTGTAAAAGGCATTTTTTATGCATGAAATATTAGATTAAAAATTAATTGGGTTATGAACTTACAGGTTGATAACGAAAAGAAGAGAAGATTGTGGTGGAGTTGGTGTACTAATCGGCTTAGCAGAAATCTTCACATGTTTATCTTTAGGTAAGTTATTATAGCCTACAATAACAAAGATTCACATGGTTCAGTAAAAATAGGTATGTATAATATGTGTAATTCATGAGCAGAAAATATTGAAAAGTTTAGCAGAAGAATTTATCAACATTTATGAGCATGAATCCACCTGGTAAGCCACTTAACATTTTTTTTCCTTTAGTTACTACTTAGATGCAGTAATGCACGTAATAACTTTTTCATATGTTGAAGAAATTGCATTAAATAATTCAGTAAATATCAATAGGCACCGCAAAACATTCTCCCTTAAAACAGTCACATTAACAAATGTTCCAAATATTGGTCGCATTTATTTCGTCTGGAATTCATGGGTCTACCTTGAAGAACATTACAACAATGGATATCGCATGTTTTCCTCCAATCGAGTAAACAATTGACTATTAGCATCAAGCTCAATCTTGATGGCAATAAAAAAGGGAATTCATTTCATAGTTTAAATTAGCATCATTGTGTCATTTTTTTTACAGACATGCCTACCTGGCAAAACACCGGAGGGATATGCCAAATGCCATTATAGAGAGGAACAACTGGAGGAATTAAGAGGAAATGGTACAGGAAAGCCTGAAGAAGTTTCCGATTGATCTTTATTCTTTGTAATTTAGTTTAAATAATCATATTTAGTTAGAGAAGTGATGTTACAAGAAGGAATTATATCATTTTTGTTAATAATCCCGCGTAATACACGGGTTTTATGAATCATACAAACAAATAATTACTTATTTATGAATTATATTCATCACTTTTTCATTTCATGTTGAATCTCTTATTCAACCCCGTGTAATACACGGGTTCTAACACTAGTATATATATATATATATAAATTTATATATATATATATAGGGGAGGGTTCCAGAGAAAACCACAAGTTAGGCGAAAACCGAGAAAACCACTAAAAAACCAATTTTACCGAATCATATAATATATTTTATTTTTTGTTTTGGTTTATTTTTATTTATTTATAAGAGTATCAATGAAATATTAAACATTTTTACCAAAAAACATTTTTACACATAGTGTTACGTATACGTAAACATCAAAAAAAAAATTTGCGGTTACGTATACGTAAATCAAAAAAATTGTTTTTGAATACGTATACGTAAATAAAAAAATTGCCTAAAATGATGTGGTTTTCTTGGTTTTCGCCTAACTTTGTGGTTTTCTCTTGATCCCTCCCCTCTATATATATATATATATATATATATATATATATATATATATATATATATATATATATATATAATTTATTATTCAATAATTTTTTTTATATTTTCAAATCTCGAACGTTGCCTTATATTATCTAGACTATTTTCAGATTTTAGATTTAGTCCTTAACACTAAGAAAAAACTAACGCATGCGTGCATAGACTTGTTCCTTAACTTCATGTGATTATAATTTTAAATTCCTAATAATACGAGTTAAGAGTTTTTATTGATTACGCTTTCAATTATTGCCCAATATGTCAACGTTTATATGTCCTTTTTTTCAACTCCTCTTATTTTAACTTTGTACACCTTTCAAATCCCCTTTTAATTAACATTAGATAACATTCTTTTCCCAGTTATTGCTACTTTTAAATCAAGTAAATTATACATTTATTAAAAAGTTTAAACGCCTAAGACTCTAAGAGGAGGGTATGAAAACCCTTATTTTTATAAAAATTAAAAATGTTCTCATTAATCAAACATGTAATTTAATTATAGATAGGGCAATTTCAAATATACCCATACAAAGTTGAAAAATATATATATACCCTTACAAACATGTAATAATATCATATATACCTGTTTTATTAAAAAAATTAAAAGCTTACCATTTTACCCTTATTTGTATAAAAATTTAAAATTTCATATTTACCAATTTTGAACATTGAAATTTCATATCTACTCATTTTTAACTTTAGAATTTTATATTTAACCATAAACAATAGTTTTCTCAAAATACTATTTTGAATTTTCTCATTTTTTTAATAATTTTACCAGTTTTCTTTTGCAGCATTAGCATTTTGTAACTTTCTCGCAATCATTCATCTGAATCGATGCCTTCTGAATGGGTTTAGAGAATCGCGATAGTCGTCATCAAGAATAGGAGAACGAGTGATCTTTTACGTATTAGATAAAACTAAAAAAATTAGGTCATAAAAATCATATAATGGATAAGGATATAATGATCATAAAGTAACAAATTATTTAAATTGAGTATATATCATATTTACTCATGTTTGTAGAGGTATATATGATATTACCCCTTTATAAATTCTCATTAATTCTATCACTACACGTATGAATTCTATTATTACATATATATAATCCTATTATTATATAAATGCAATTATGTTATTACGTAAATGTAATTATATTAATACGACGAACACGATACTTGATTTGATGTGTTAGTAGTACTATATTTTAGGGTTTCTAACACGATATCAAGTTTTAAAATGTATAAAATGATTAATATTTTAACTAACTACATACAATAGTCAAGTGTACATATCGTAGCGTAATATAGTTTAGGTAAGAACCAAGTATCGAACCAATAGACAATGTGGCTCTCAATACTCAATTGATGTTACTGTTTAGTCTAATAATAAGGATAGTGGTTTTTAAAAGTAAAGACAAGTGAGCAACAAAATGAAACAGAGGGTTGAGAGATAATCAGATCAACGGCATATGACTTGGGTAAGAATCCACTTGGTGGTAATCGATATTTTAGAAGTAGATCAATGATGTGGTTAATATAGGGGGTGAACATCTCCTTGGTTGGTGTACTACTATAATGACCGTCCGGAAGGCTAACGTGCTCCCGCAAATGCTAACGCTTCCTCATGTCATTATTCGGACTAAGATTATCTAGTTGACTTGGCTCCCAGCTAGGGTTACCAAACCATATAGCTCTTTAGATAGTCGGATGCATAAACAACTACCTCGAAGCAACTCATTAGGACCAAAAAATTAACTAATTTATGTTCTTTAGTAATAAAATGGAAGGCCGGGTTACCATAACCCTCAATCTATTGGAAAGCTAGAATGACGAGACACGCTAACCACCGCAAAACCAGAATAAAGACATTTTGACTATAACATACTTTAAATAAATACTTCTTCCACCTCAAGCCTTAAACCCCATGGCTCCAGCTAAGAGTCCTACGCGAGCCAAGACAGAATGATTGAAGAAATACCGATACAAAACAAAATGTTCAGCAAAGACTCAAAATGCCTTGCTTGCATACCCAATCCCAACCAACCAAAGTTTAAATCTTTACCAACTACGCCTAGTATAGTATCAAAGACTTTTATAAAGACGTACATTTTTCAATGAATGCTCAAACAACTTGTATTGCTTATGTTGGATATATGATGTCCGATCGTCAATTAAGTCAACGTTACTATTAAGGTACGATCCAAAGAGTTACACCTTATGCAACGAACAAATATATTTAATATTTAATTGTTAAATATTATTCACGAAAGACGTAAACAATAAATGGTGAGTAAATATTTAGAGAAATATTTGTCGGAGATTAAGATAATTAATTATCTGATTAATTAATTATTTACGGGAATAAATGTTTAATCGATTAAACATTTAAATATTAGATTTTTCCTAATTATATATGATTAGTAAATACAAGGGTTATAATAGTTAAAGGTTAATTATTACTGGGGTATTAAGTGTTAATACCATAGGGGACGAGTGTGTAAATATAATGGTTATAAATATATCATTATAATCAAAACCCTAACCTAATCCCCTACACCCTAAAATCGGCGCCACCCTCCCCACCCCCCTCTCCTTGCGAGTTCTACCGATCACCACCACACCACCGCAAAACCAGAATAAAGACATTTTGAATATGACATACTTTAAATAAATAATTCTTCCACCTCAAGCCTTATACCCCATGGCTACAGCTAAGAGTCCTATGCGAGCTAAGATAAAATGATTGATGAAATACCGATATAAAACACAAGGTTCAGTAAAGACTCAAAATGCCATGCTTGCATACCCAATCCCAACCGACCAAAGTTTAAATCTTTCACCAACTAGGCCTAGTATAGTATCAAATACTTGTATAAAGTCGTATATTTTTGAATGAATGCTCAAACAACTTGTATTGCTTATGTTGGATATATGATGTCCGATCGTCAATTAAGTCAACGTTACTATTAAGGTACGATCCAAAGAGTTACAACTTAGACAACGAACAAATATATATAATATTAGATCTTAAATATTATTCACGAAAGACGGAAACAATAAATGGTGAGTAAATATTTAGAGAAATATTTGTTGGAGATTAAGATAATTAATTATCTGATTAATTAATTATTTACGGGAATAAATGTTTAATCGGTTAAACATTTAAAGATTAGATTTTTACTAATTATATTATGATTAGTAAGTACAAGGGTTATAATAATTTAAGATTAATTATTACCGGGGTATTAAGTGTTAATACCATAGGGGACCGGTGTGTAAATATAATGGTTATAAATATATCAGTATAATCAAAACCATAACCTAATCCCATACACCCTAAAATCGGTGCCCCCCACCCCCTCTCCTTACGAGTTCGGACGATCACCACCACACCACCGCAAAACCAGAATAAAGACATTTTGACTATAACATACTTTAAAAAAATAATTCTTCCACCTCAAGCCTTAAACCCCATGTCTCCGGCTAAGATTCCTACGCGAGCCAAGACATAATGATTGAAGAAATACCGATACAAAACACAAGGTTCAGTAAAGACTCAAAATGCCTTGCTTGCGTACCAATCCCAACCAACCAAAGTTTAAATCTTTTACCAACTAGGCCTAGTATAGTATCAAAGACTTGTATAAAGATGTATATTTTTGAATGAATGTTCAAACAACCTGTATTGCTTATGTTGGATATATGATGTCCGATCGTCAATTAAGTCAACGTTACTATTAAGGTACGATCCAAAGAGTTACACCTTAGGCAAGGAACAAATATATATAATATTTAATTGTTAAATATTATTCACGAAAGACGGAAACAATAAATGGTGAGTAAATATTTAAAGAAATATTTGTCGGAGATTAAGATAATTAATTATCTGATTAATTAATTATTTACAGGAATAAATGTTTGACTGGTTAAACATTTAAAGATTAGATTTTTACTAATTATATTATGATTAGTAAATACAAGGGTTATAATAATTTAATGTTAATTATTAATGGGGTATTGAGTGTTAATACCATAGGGGACCGGTGTGTAAATATAATGGTTATAAATATATTAGTATAATCAAAACCCTAACCTAATCCCCTACACCCTAAAATCGGCGCCCCCACCCCTACCCCCTCTACTTGCGAGTTCGGCCGATCACCACCACACCACCGTGCGCCGCCGCCGTGAAGCGGTCTCCACCGCCGCACCACCGTCGCACGCCACCTACGTGGCTGGGTCTCCCTCCTGCGTAATCATGTGACGTTTTGCTGTGGTTATTTCGTGTACGAGTCAACTAGAGTGGTTTTCGTTGTACTGGGGTGCTACAGATCTAGTTATCATCAATGGTATAAATCTGAATACCCAATGGTTGGTTATTTTATATTGTTTATACGCGTGTAATCGGATCACTAAAAGGAATCCAAATCTGATCTGGTTATGGTACTATTAAATTGCTTCCGCTAAATATATCTGATTTGTTTATTTAAATGGTTTAAATAATTAATGTTTTAAAAGTTAAAACTGGTACCACGATTTCTAACAGTGGTATCAGAGCCACCTTTACGCGCGTTTAGACATATTTATTTATTTTTTAATCGATCTATTGTTTTATTTGTCAAAACTTTTGTTTGACAAAAGATCGAGCCTTTTTCGTATATTGTGATTGTGTTGAATGAATCGAGCATTAGAGACCTGTGGTTGTATTGTTTGTTGATCGGTTGTTTATCTTTGTATTTTTATGGGTTATTTGGAACTCCGATATAATAGTTAGGGTTTTATTTATTTATTTTTAGTGTATTTGTAAATAAATATTGTAGTCCTAAAAAGATGAAGACCAGAAGACCAAGGCGGACAATGACAAGATTAAAGATGAAGATCTTGGACTAAATGGGAGATAGCAGATTTGTTATTTTGTTATCCTTTAGACCAGTCTGGATTTTTGTTTGATGGCTCGAACGAAACTCGGAGATTTTTCATAGTTGCTCGATTCTGCGTTTTATTTATTTTTGTGGTTGGATATAATTATTTAGGATAATAATTAAGCCGCAAAATTTTTATAAAACTTTTGACACAATTTAAAACGACGAGATTATTAAATTGTTTATTTTTCTCGAAAAGGTAATTAAATAAAAAGGTGTTTTATTTAAAAGTAAAAACAAGTTTTAAATTTAATAGTTTTATTTAAAACAATTTTAAATTAATTAAAGAGTTGATTAGTTTAAAATCAGTTCGCGACAAATGACCAATTTAGATTAATAAGGTATTTGAAATTGGATCGTGTCGAGTGTTGAAAGTGTTTCACGAACTAATAATTAGTAAAATTGGTTTACTAAAATTGCGCGACTTGTATCATGCTACTCGCCGACCAAAATGTTTTTAACCCGAAACGGTAATATTTAAAAACATTAAAGAAATCCCAATATATATATATATAATTGATATTTCTGCGCCACCATTAATTGTAACACTTCAACTATTTTATCCAAACCCCCGGTGTTAGTGAATTACCATGCATCCGGCCCTACGGTTTTGGTTGAAGGTAGAACCGCGTTTCTTGAGTCACTTACGTCGGGTCTACAGTTGTAATTGAAGGACAAATAACACTTAAGTCGTTTAAGTGGGCGTAGTTGAGGGAAACGTATCTAAAGCTTGACATTACTCGTCATGCCCCTCAAACTGAGAGTTGTGTAGTTGATACAATTGGTAATCGTTACCTACATGTCTAGTTATGCATGTGAAGAGTGCTTAGCCATTCACCGAGACATGGGGAACCGGGATCTAATTCCAAATTATATTTTTGCAATTGGGTCATAAAATTCTATTAGGAAATTGTGCATGAAAATACTAAAACTTGTATTTTGAATTTTGTAGATGTCTAACGAATCTAATACAAATTCCTCATTCTCCCTGAAATTTATCCTTGAGAAGGATAAACTTCACAACTCAAACTTCATGGACTGGTATCGAAACTTGACAATTGTTATCAAGGCTGAGAACAAACTGTATGTTATCGAGGAACCAATCCCGGAAGAACCAGTTGTTGCTATGGCTCAAGCCCGTAAGACCTGGGATAAGCATGTTGATGACTCTCTCAAGGTCTCTTGCTTGATGCTGGCGTCAATGATACCAGAACTTCAAAAGAATCTGGTGGATATGCCAACATACGATATGATTAGGCAGCTACAAGAAATGTTACAGCAGGAGGCCCGTCATGAACGTTTCGAAGTGATAAGATCACTAATAAGTTGTCGTATGCAAGAAGGTTCTTCAGTCGGCACACATGTGTTGAAGATGAAGGGGTACATTGATCATCTAGCACGTCTTGACTCCCCTTTAAGCAATGAATTGGCAGGGGATATTATCCTCAACTCACTGCCAAAGTCATATGATTAGTTCACTTTGAACTACAATATGAATGCTTGGGACAAGACATCCCAGAGTTGCATATGATGCTAAAAACTGCTAAGATGAACATACCAGCTCCTACTAAGTTTGGTCCAGTGCTAATGATTAAGGAGTGTCGGATCAAGAAATTTGAAACCAAGGGAAAAGGCAAGAAGAGCTTCAAGAGCAAAGGCAAAGGCAAAGCTGTTGCCAATAAACCTCTAAAGAATGTCAAATGTTTTCATTGTGATGAAGTCGGACACTGGAGGAGGAACTGCCCAAAGTATCTGGTCGAGTTGAAGAAGAAGAAGTCTGCTGGAGGACAGTCCTCAGGTATGTTAGTTATTGAGATCTTCTTTTTGTCTAGCAAATCTTGGGTGTTTGACACCGGATGTGGTTACCACAATTTTAATGATTTGTAGGGACTAAAAAAGGTTAGGAGACTGAAGCAAGGCGACCTGGAGCTCCATGTGGGAAATGGACAAAAGGTTGTTGTGAAGGCTGTAGGAGAATACACTCTTTTACTTCCTTCTGGTTTAGAACTTGTTTTGAACAATGTTTATTTCATTCCTATTTTGACTAGGAATATTGTTTCAGTATCCGCTTTGCGGGAACAAGGATTTAATTATGCTTTTGACAATGATTTCATTTAGGCATATTTGAATGGTTTTTTTTATTTTTCTACAAAGCCTCATAATTGAATCTATGAGATAGAAGTCCATTATAATAACGTTATATTTAATATCTCCTCCAAATGTATGAAATATGATTTCAATGATACGTACCTATGGCATTGTAGGCTTGGACACATAAACAAGAATCGCATGAAGAAACTCTAGACCGCCGGAATTCTGAATTCTACAGGTCAAGAGTCATTTGATGATTGTGAATCATGTATAAGTGGAAAGCAAACCAAGGTTCCCTTTACCGGTATCGGTCAAAGCGTTAAGGATCTATTAGGACTTGTACATACTGATGTATGTGGTCCATTCAGAACAATGTCTAGAATTGGAGAAAGATACTTCGTGACATTTACTATTGATTTTAGTAGATATGGTTATGTTTATCTTATGAAGCATAAACATGAAACGTTTGAAATGTTCAAACAGTACCAGAACGAAGTACAAAATCAGCTTGGTAAGACGACTAAGATGCTTCGATCTGATCGAGGTGGTGAATATCTTAGTCAAGAGTTTGACGAACATCTAAACAAATGTGGGATCATTTCTCAGCTTACTCCACCAGGAACACCTCAACTTACTCCACCAGGAACACCTCAACTTAACGGTGTATCCGAAAGGAGAAATCGAACTCTATTAGATATGGTTCGGTCTATGAAGTGTCGTACAAACCTCCCACGCTCCTTCTGGAGTTTTACTGCCACGAGAATCATAAATCTAGCTCCTATAAAGAAGGTGGATAAGACGCCTTATGAGATTTGGCATGGGGAGAAACCCAAAGTGTCTTACCTTAGGGTTTGGGGATGTAACGCATATGTTACAAGTGAATCTATGGATAAACTAAATCCTCGTGGCGATAAAGTTGTTTTCGTCGGATACCCTAAAACAATCGGTTACTACTTTTACAATCCTGCTGAAAATTAAGTTTTCATTAAACTCAGAGCTACTTTCTTGGAGAAAGAACTTCTTCCGAGAGGGATTGGAGATAACCGTGTGGATATGGATGAGATTCAAGAACCACAATCTGAACTTGTCGTTCAGCATGAGATTGCTGAAACTGAATCTAGAAATGTTCAAGATTCAACTATGACACAAACTTTTCACAGAAGTACTAAGGATAGTCATGAACCTGACCGGTATATCGGGATTCACCAGATTGATGACATCCTGATAGTTGATCAGGCAGAGCCCACTAGTTATAAATTTGCAATCTTAGATTCTGATTCTAAGAAATGGCTTGAAGCCATGGATGCTGAAATCCAATCCATGTATGGGACTTGGTTAATCTTCCTTTCGAGAGTCGGACCGTAGGAAGCAAGTGGATTTTCAAGAAGAAAATCGACATGGATGGGAATGTGTAAACCTTCAAAGCAAGGCTGGTAGCGAAAGGCTTTACTCAGACTCAAGGAATTGATTATGATGAAACCTTCTCGCCTGTAGCCATGCTTAAGTCTATTAGGATCTTGCTTTCCATTGCCGCATATTATAACTACGAGATATGGCAAATGGATGTCAAAACTGCGTTCCTAAATGGGCATCTTACTAAAGATGTCTATATGGTTCAACCGGAAGGTTTTGAAAATCCAGAAAATCCTAATAAGGAATGCAAGTTAAACAAATCTATCTATGGATTAAAACACGCATCCAGAAGCTGGAATCTTCGCTTTGACCAGAAAATCAAAGAGTTTGGTTTTGTCAAGAACGAAGATGAACCGTGTGTTTACAAGAACGCAAGTGGGAGCCATATGATTTTTCTGATTCTGTATGTAGATGACATACTGCTCATTGGAAACCACATTCCTATGCTAAAAGACGTAAAGTCTTGGTTAGGAAAATGTTTCTCAATGAAAGATCTTGGTGATGCTGCTTATATTCTGGGAATAAAGATCTATAGAGATAGATCAAAGCGGCTTATAGGTTTAAGTCAAAGTACATACATTGATAAGGTCATTCGATGCTTTTTCATGCAAGACTCTAAGAGAGGGTCTTTGCCTATGGCACATGGAACCATACTGAATAATAATCAGTGCCCTTAGTCTGAAGAGGACAAGAAGAAAATGGAAAAGGTTCCATATGCTTCTGCAATTGGTTCCATCATGTATGCCATGATATATACTATACCTGGCGTATCGTACGCTTTAAGCATGACAAGTAGATATCAACAGAATCCTGGTGAGAGTCAATGGATAGCTGTAAAGAACATCCTAAAGTATTTGAGAAGAACTAAGGACATATTCCTGATATATGGAGGACTGGAAGAAGAACTAGCTGTTAAATGTTACACTGGTGCTAGCTTCCAGACTGATCGAGATGATTCTCGATCACAAACGGGATTTGTATTTGTTCTGAATGGTGGTACGGTCACTTGGAAAAGTATTAAGCAAAGTGATTTTGCTCAATCCACCACCGAGTCAGAATATATTGCCTCTTCGGAAGGTGCAAAGGAGGCTGCTTGGATGAAGAAGTTTATTGCTGATCTCGAAGTAATGCCTAGCATTCAGAAACCGATCGAGATACTGTGTGACCATACTGGTGCCATTGCTCAAGCTAAGGAACCAAGGTCACACCACAAAACTAAGCACATACTCATAAGATTTCATTATATCATGTATATAATTGAACGGGGAGACATCGTATTAAACAAAGTTCACACAGATCAGAATCTAGCCGACCCGTTCACTAAGCCTATGCCTCATTCTAAACATGAGGAGCATGCTGACAAGATAGGCCTTAGATTTGCTAGACTGTGGGTTTGATATGTATTTAGTATTTGGTGTTTCGAACAATACAGTTACATTTTTTTTTAATATTTGATTTAATGGTTAAATGCACTATTATTGGATGTTACTGTGTTCGACAGATGTACGTTTTAGAAATCCTTGAATATGTAGATTATTCTAAATGTCCGTAGTCGATCAGATTCATGGGAATCAATCTGAACGTAAGACTGTTGTGAATCGGACGGTTGGTTCATTGCGAATGAAAGGCCAAGAGGTTGGAAATCATATTCACAGATAATTATTAGAGAATAATTATGGGACGTAACTCGTTTCAAAACTATCTTCATGGATCTATGTATTGAGATGTTTTGAATAAAGTAAGATCTGCCGATCCTTGACCCGGGCTACATACTAGAACTAACTCTAACTAAAGGTTTTTCTTTGATCTTATCTAACATTGTACCTTAACAGGCAGTAATAAGGGTATGATTAGGAGTGATCCGAAGTTTAGTCGGAGTTGTACGTGGCCAAAGGAGTTATGTTCTTCTTTAATTAGGAGCTGGACATTCTGGCGCCCTCGTTGATTCAAGCTGGTGTGAAACGCAAGGCCATGCTCAAACTAAAGAGTAGTTTGTTTAGACCACTTTGAATCAGAGAACGAGAACAAGAATAGTTGAACCACATATGAGAAGTGAATTGTATCCATGTCTCATGTTCAACGGATGCCCTAAACAGAAAGGATATAAATGCTTACTAGGACGGTTATACATTGTAAAGTAAAGGTTACTTATACATAAGGAAATAGTTTGACGATTGTAAATACGTCATACCTTGCTAGGGGCAGTGAGATGCAGCTAGGCGTTCACCACTGTCTACGTTGAACCGATTAATTGAAGAATCGACAAGTGGAAGATTGTTCGATATATGATTTTCGAACGTTAATTAAGTCCACGTTACTATTAAGGTACGATCCAAAGAGTTACACGTTAGGCAACGAACAAATATATATAATATTTAATTGTTAAATATTATTCATGAAAGACGGAAACAAGAAATGGTGAGTAAATATTTACAGAAATATTTGTCGGAGATTAAGATAATTAATTATCTGATTAATTAATTATTTACGGGAATAAATGTTTAATCTGTTAAACATTTAAAGATTAGATTTTTACTAATTATATTATAATTAGTCAATACAATGGTTATAATAATTAAATGTTAATTATTACTGGGGTATTAAGTGTTAATACCATAGGGGACCGGTGTGTAAATATAATGGTTATAAATATATCATTATAATCTAAACCCTAACCTAATCCCTTACACCCTAAAATCGGAGCCCCCCTTCTCCTTGTGAGTTCGGCCGATCACCACCACACCACCGTGCGCCCCCGCCGTGAAGCGGTCTCCATCGCCGTACCACTGTCGCGCTCCACCTACGTGGCTGGGTCTCCCTCTTGCGCAATCGTGTGACGTTTTGCTGTGGTTATTTCGTGTACAAGTCAACTAGCATGACGTTCGTTGTACTAAGGTGTTACAGATCTGGTTATCGCCAAAAGTATAAATCTGAACACCTTATGGTTGGTTATTTAATATTGTTTATACGCGTGTAATCAGATCACTGAAAGGAATCCAGATCTGATTTGGTTATGGTACTATTAAATTGCTTCCGCTAAATATATCTGATTTGTTTATTTAAATGGTTTGAATAATTAATGTTTTAAAAGTTAAAACTGGTACCACGATTCCTAACAGCTTAAGACACTAACAAGATTTAAGACTTTAATGACTGAAAATTAAGTACTCACATCCATAAAGGACAACCATAGTAAAAAAAACCAAGAAACATAAACACATCATTTTACTAAATTAAAATATTAATTTATACCAAGTTTCATCTTCACCCAATTGATACAAGAAGACTAGCCAATAATGGTCAAAGATATGAATACACAAACACTTGTAGATGTATGTATCATGGAATGAAAACAAGTAATCAAACCAAAGACAAGTGTAGTGATTATGAAATGCTTCTTGATCTTAGGTGAAATGACTAACTGTCTCTCTTTCTATCTATCTCTCTCTGCTAGTCTTCATGGAAGAGACCTGTAGAAACTCTCCCAAGTTGTTTCTTGTGAAATGAGGAGGGGAGGCATGGTCGTGCATACGTCCATCCGTGTGAATCACTTTTGTACGATGATTAGCTTTTTCTGGAAATTCTGAAAAGGTGCACGGCTGTGCATAGGCATGCAAGGGCGTGCCTCATGTTGACCGTGCGTTGACTTGCTTCTAGAATCTTCCTGAATATTCTTGACTGGTTCCAAGGAAGGTGCGATCGTGCCTGGCCTCTGACTTTCACAGATCTTTGACTTTTCCTTTCGTTTTAGCTTGGGAAACCAAATAACCTACAATTATCAAAAAGGAACCAATTTAGTCTGTATTCTAGTGAAAATGCTAAGAAATTAACTAAATATAAGGATGATTATGCATGTAAAATATGTATAAATGATGGCACATCAATACCCATGAACATAAAGAACACGATGATAACAATAATATTACATTACACATATGTAATTCGATTATTACATATATGCAGTTATGTTATTACACATACGCAATTTTGTTTTGTGTTATTTAATTATATAATTACACATATGTGATTCTTTATATAACATGTATGTAACTTTTTGTGGTAGCTTTGTTAGAGATTCTTCGCTTTGTTTGAGATTCTTTCAATAATATAGACAACTAGTAGCTATATGATGGAAATTACATGAAAAGGAAACAAGAAAGAGATAAAATAGGTTGGAAAAATCTACAAGATTTTGTTACACCATATACATAATATCTCTATTCTACCCTTAACCCCATTAATTTAAGCTACAAACTTTTCTTTCTATTACAAAAATACCAATAGTGCATTAGAATATTGATCAGTTATGATCAATGGTTGAAATTGGTTTTCTTTGTTTCGTCAATGACATAGATTTCTCCTGAACCATCTGATATATATAGCCATGTATTTTATATATTACCAATACCACATGCTACAAGCGTGTTTGTAATTCCTTATTAAACTTATTACACTTTAAAACTGAGGGCTTTTAGTGACGAACGTATTCGTCGGAAGTCCCTCGTTGAAGGTGCATCCCGTTAGTAATCAGTCAGTGATACTCCATCGAGAAACATGGCGTCAGTAATGTGTTAACCTACAGGTTACCAAGGGATCACCGACATAGAGTTACAATGATAGATTACTTACAGAGTTTAGTGGTGGTTACCATTGTAATATCACCAAGAGACTCTTTACCAAGGGAGCACCGACCGAATAACCATAGTTAACTAATATTTTTATTAGAATAAATAAATAAACAAATGATGTCGGATTCCTATAAATATAAATAATACATTCCACGTAATAAAAAGGGTACAATAAACTACAAAATGTCTCATTATAATAATTTTGCATACAAAATATGTTTATAACTGTTGGGCTTTCGTGCATAGGGTTTCAAAATAATTTTGATCAGATAAACGCAGTAGAAAATACAAACAAACCGATCTAGGCCATTAATCTAGATCGCCCACCAGATGCAAACCAATAAGAAACAAACAACCATAGGGGGTTAGTAATTATACCTTAAACCGACTGACTGATTAAGCTCAACACTGTAAGACAATGATCCAGTCGCTAGATCTAGCTCACACAAAATCACGAATCTCCTCGGATTTGAACTCCTTCAAATCCAATCTCCCAAAACACCCAAAAATCTGAACTCTTTCAGATCCACTCGTAAAACTACACGCAAAACTGAAACCTGACAAAAACACAGTATACCTACCGGTAAACCGAAAAAAACATAAAAGGTCCTGTCAATGAACAGCGTGACGGAGTGGCGGCGTAGTGTGGTGGCGATTCCAACATGATTGGCGGCGGCAGCAGAGCTGGCAGGCGGCAGCGGTTGCTTGGACGGCCACTAAGGGGAGAAGTTAGGGTTCTTGCAACCTTTTTCTAAACCTGATTATTGTCTTTCTTTACCCTCCAACTTAATCCCTATTTATAAGCCTCCTAACTTCCTCTCCATGTTATGGTTTTAGAGATACCTTAATTATAATTAGATCCATGTATTTATCTCATAATTACATTTATGGATCTTGTCTATTTAATTGTTCAATTAACTAGAAATTAGTTAACTGTTTAATTATATCTAATATATTTAAAATAACAATTAAATAACTTGTAATTAATTAATATATTCCAAACATACTTCCATTGGTTCATTATTAATCTAATTAATAATGATGATAATTATTTCATAAATAATTATCACGTCCAACCGTTTGTTCGTCCACATAACTTATTTTTCAAATAATTATCTCGCTCATTTATATATTCGTGTAATGGACTATATTAACCGTTAATATATCCATTAATCGTAATCGTTGCCCAAAGTGTAACCTTTTGGATCTTACCTCGTTAGTAGTATTGTCAAATGAATTCTTATTTTTATGTGATATTTTTTGTAGCTTGCTGTGTATTTCATGAGTTGGTGTCTTTAAAGTTAATTTAGTGTGAGGGTCGTCGGGTGGTGGTGGTCCTGACTGCTTTCATCGCTACACTTCTTTCATGTTAGTTCAGAGCAGTTCTTGGAGATCCCTCTGCACAGCTTGGATTGTTGTGTCTTATACCTTAGGTCAAAAAAGTCATTTTGGTGTTAAACACACATGTACGATGACTAGTACAGTAATAGGTTTTAATGGGTGTTGTCATTTGTTAGTGAGTTGTTTTAGGTTACACAAAGTCATATTAGGTTATAAAAAGTCATTTGGTTTTAAAGACACGTGTATGCTGATTAGTATACTAATGGGTCTTTCCATGTGTTATGATATATGCAATGTATTATGAGTAATTACATGTATATATATTTGGAGTTTATTTTAACACAAATTATCAGGTTTTAATATTGTGAAATGAATATTACTTCAACCAACTATACACAATAGCCAAGTGCACCTATCGCAATATAATATAGTCTCAGCAAAAACAAAGTATTGAACCAATGGACACAGTGGCTCTGTGAAAACCTGTTATTCGTAGCAGATTCAATACACCGATACAAGAACCATGAAACAAGGTAGAATCAAAAACACATAGTTAAAGGTGTAAATCTCAAGGGTTTATTGATATATCAAATGAATTCCCCACTTACAATGTTCAAACTATACTAGTATTTATACTAAGAAGACAAGAAATGGATTCGTCCGAAATACATTTCGGTCGAAATGTATTTCGTCCGAAAACGATTTCGAACGAAAAAGATTTCAGACGAAATATTTTATCTTCAAAGAATTCTTCCTTCTTCATACTGTTTTATATGCAATGGCCTACAATTAGTTCCAACATGCTCTGAATAATCAGCTCTCGTTGTTGTTTGACCAGAATAAAAGGTGGATATATGATAGTAAAACTAAATAAAATAAAATAAATAAAAGATAAATAGCGTAGTGGAAAACTAACAATCAAAGAAGATATCACTTAGGTTTAAATCCGCTTGGTATAAATTGATATTTTAGAAATAGTTTAATGGTGTGGTCAAAATTAGTAAAGGCGTGAACATCTCCTTGGTCTGGTTACCGTTCTGAATGACTGTTGGAAGACTAACATGCTCCCGCAAATGCTAACACTTCCTTGAATCATTATTCGGGCTAAGATTATCCTGTTGACATGCTCCCACATAGGGTGGCCATACTAGTGACAACACCAACACTTCGTTATGACGAAAGTTAGAATGCGCAACCACCTTGAAGCTATGTTATGAGGAACTGGAAATACTAAAATTGACTTGTTTATGCTTTTGAGTAATAAAATGGAAGGGCTCCCACGTAGGGTTACATCGCGACCCTCAATTTACTGGAAAGCTAGAATAATAAGACACGTTAGCCACCGCAAGACCGAAATAAAGACATCTTGATTACAACACACTTTACATAAATATGTCTACCACCTCAAGCTTTAAACTCCATGGCTACCGCTAGAAGTCCTATGCGAGCCAAAGACAAGAGAATGGAAGAAATACCGCAACAAAACACAAGGTTCGGCTAAAACTGAAAATACTTTGCTTGAGTACCTAATCTCAACCGGCAAAAGTTTAAATCTTTACCTAATAGGCCCGAATGTAGTATCACAAATTTTGTATAAAGACGTACAACTTTGAATGAATATTTAAACAACATGTATTCCTCAAGACACCCACAAGATTTAAGACTCTAGTTATTAAAGACCAAATACTCACATCCATAAAGAATGATCAAAATCAAGAATATCCAAAAGACATAAACACATCATTTTACTAAATCAAAATATTAAATTATACCAAGGTTCATCAAAACCCAAGTGATACAGAAGGACTAGCCAAGAGTTGCCATACAAGTGGCAACACCAATACTTCATGATATAACATGGAATGATCCAAGGATCAAACAAAAGCCAAGTGAAAGTGAGTATAATATGCCTTTTGATCCTTGGATATGAAATATTAGCCTTCTACACTATTTGGTACACCGGTATTTACATAAATTGGGGCTAGAACACTGGGTTTTCACCCCTGGAAGTGAACACCAACGAATGAGGCTTAAGTTGCTATTTATAAGCTGAAAAGATGGTGAGGCACGACCATGTGTACAAAGGCACATGCGTGCATTTCATCTTTCCTGACATTGTACTAGTGCAAATCATCAGCTTTTCTAAAATCCGTTGAAAGGTACAAGCAAGGTCGTGCATAGGGAGCCACGGCCGTGCCTTTGGGTTTGACAAGGCTTTTGACCATCTGGTTTGCTTTGAGACTTGGTTCTTGCTAACATCAGGGTGGTATGCTCATGCATAAGGGTGCATGGTCATGCTTGGCCTTTGGTATCCAATTTCTTAGATATTTCTTTCCTTTTTGATATAGAGAGCCAATAGCCTGCAATTTCAATAGGAAGCTATCTGAATATCATTTCCTATAAAAATGTCTAAAAATTAAACAAATATGGGGGTGATCATGCATGAAATACATGTATAAATGATAATGATGGCACATCATGTTAGTGATTTGTTTTTACACAAAATCAAATTAGGTCAAAACAAGTCAATTTGGTGTTAAATACAGGTGTATGATGATTAATACGCTAATGCACCTTAATGGGCCTTGTCATGTGTTAGTAAATTGTTTTAGATTACACAATGTCTCATTAGGTCATAACTAGGGGTGCTCAAAAGTATCCGTATCCGAAATCGAACTTGAAATATCCGAAATTCCGAATCCGAATTATCCGAAAATCCGGATATCCGAAATTAAATTCGGATATCCAAATTTTAGGATTTGAATTCGGATAGCATTTTTCAAAAACTTCGTATTATGAATACAATATATATAAAGTGTATGATTTTTATGTTATGTGTTTAGCTCTCTTATGTAACATCCCAAAACTGGTAATAAATAAATAATGACATGATCGAAATTTATTATTTTTAAATGGCGAAAGAAAAACTGATGGGCTTGGGCTCGGCTCCAACGGGCCGAGGGAAGCCCAAGTATATAAGGGCAAGGGCTGCTCCAAACCCTTCATTTCTACCATTCACAAGTTCTAGAGAGAGAGAAGAAAGCTCGGGTCTAGAGAGAGAAAGTGACGAATCGACTCGGGAATTCAGGAGAACGTTGTTGCTATGCTCGTGATCATCTCCTCCGAATCAGAAATCCAATCCAGGTAAGCGTTCGATCATAATCTGAGATTTTATGATTTTTAGGATTTTCGGGTTTTGGCTAAAAAGGTAACGATTTTGCGGATGAAACTTGAAAATGAGCTTAGGCATAGCATCTAGAATGAAAACCGAACGTTTTGATCTAAGAAAAATTGAGATATTGACTCGATCAGACTCGCATGCAAAAACTTCAGATTTTTGGGGAAGACGAAATATGCAGACCCATCGAAACTACTTAGTTTCGATATGTGCAGACCCATCGAAACTACCAAGTTTCGACATAAGCAACCTATCGAAACTACCAAGTTTCGACATAAGCAACCTATCGAAACTACCAAGTTTCGACATAAGCAACCTATCGAAACTACCAAGTTTCGACATAAGAAACCTATCGAAACTACCAAGTTTCGACATAAGCAACCTATCAAAACTATCAAGTTTCGACATAAGCAAATCCATCGAAACTACTAGGTCCAAGTATAGTAATGTCTAGTGTCATCTAGGAGCACTAACTTACGTGTATGACTTTATTATACAGATTGTGAGTGACATTAGTGACGCTCAGTAACCAGCTAAGTGTATCTCAGAAACTACTCATCAGGTGAGTTCTATGTGCCCCCTTCTATGTTATGTGCAAACCTTATTAAATGTTTTGGGGCTGAAATATATACACTAAATGAATAAATGATATGAATGCTAATGTGATCATACGTGATGTATTAATATATATCTTATATATATATATGAGAGGATGATTTATGAATAAAGAATGAAACGTATGTTTACAAAGAATGAAGGAAAGAATTGCATAACGTAAATAAACGAAATCTTGCTTTATAATTATTTATATTGCATGTTATGAATGTAAGTATACGTTATGGATGGAAACGAAGCTAAAGGCTACTTCTGTAGTCGGACGACCACGTGACTATTTTGCAACTGGGAAAGATACGTTCCTAGCAAGCTAGGACGTACAAAAAGCATAAAAGGGCGGTCGAAGTAAATGCTAAAATAGTATAACGGTTGCATAAACAATAGTTCGCGTGGGAAACAGATGCCTTAGCGCAGACGGGCGAATATGACGGACTACGACGGTAGGACGGTAAAGAAGGACGGCCAAAGATTGGCCGGACCAAAGTTAAGACGGACGGTTTCTAGGACCGGACGAGTAAAAGGGCTACGACGGTAGCTCAAGGGCGTATGTCTTTGTGATATACGTACCGTAAGATGGGTTGATCACCCTTATGTGTATGACCAATGAATGTTAAGGAAAGAAAAGGTGAATACATATCTATGTAATCACATAAGAATGAAGAAAGAAAAGTAAAAGCTATGAATACGTATTTGTAGAAATGTATATATATAATTATGTATACTTATAAAGAAAAGAATGATCATACTTAATAGTTTTAAACTAGAACTCACCAGCGTTAGCTGACTTTTAGTATACATTTCAGGTACAGAAAGGAAGGGTCGTGCGAAGGCGTGAAGGTTACCCAGCACAAGACTGACATCCCCCTTTTATAGATGTTAAGACAAATGTTATGTACTTAATTTTAAAGACTTCCGTTGTTATGTCATGTCATGTAATTTGAATGATGTTTGCTTCCGCTACTTCTGAATGTTTTAAATTTAAGCTCAGTTTTTATGACTATGTTTATGAGTAAATCCAACAAGTGAGGTCTCCCGGGAAAGGGGCCTTACAAGTTGGTATCAGAGCAATAGTTTGAGAGATTCAGACATCCCTAAATGTCTGGACTCAAGCTGATTATGGGACCAACTCACGGATGTCAGTATGGGTAACCAACGCCAACGCCAGCACGGTAAGTAAGTACTAGAGTTAATACACTTGGATAAGAATAGATACCTTAACTTAGAACAAATAGATGTCAAGGTCACAACCGATTTGAAGAGTTTTGAACCCGAAAAGCAACGTAAATTAGTAATCACAAACCGGTCACTGTAATTAAAAATTTACCTTGCTCGTACTGTTCCAAACTATGATATGAAGAAATGACATTGATGTATTCCCTTTTCATATTAGAAATTTCTAGAAAACTATGGCAAGTAGAGGAAGAACTGCACGCCAAAGCGGCCATACGGGCCGAGTAGGTAGACCGCCAATGAACCAAAGACAAGAGAAAGAAGAAAGCATACACGTGAAATACACCGAGAGAGTGCATGACACTAATGTGACCCCACCGGGAGGTGACAATGAAGGGGCATTATGATTGGAACCCGAACTTAGGGATGCTATTGCCCGTGAGGTTGTACTGACACTGAAGAGCATATTGCCTGGTCTGTTACCCGAGACACATAAAAGGAAATGGGAAAACGCGTCTAAGGGAACTGGAAAGGGGAACTATACAGCTGAGGCTAAGAAGCCAAGAACTGAAGAATACGAAGCTTGTAAGAAATGTTTGAGGAAACACCAAGGCGAGTGCCTAGTTGGTTCTACCGTCTGTTATAGGTGTGGGAAGGCAGGGCACTATTCTCGCGAATGTTTAAGAGACACTAAATGCCAAGGTTGTGGACTATTTGGACATCTAACCAAGAATTGCAGGAGAACTAGACAATCTGGTTCGGAAAAAGAAAAGGAACAGCCGAAGGCGAGGACTCGAGCCTACGCCCTGACCGAGGAGGAAGCAAGGGGAAACCCTGATGATGTGTCAGGTACATTCCTAGTAAATGATGAACATGTAGCTATTTTATTTGACTCTGGTGCTGGTAAAAGCTTTATATCCAATGCATCTAGTCGTAAACTAGATTGCACTATCAACATCATAGTAAAGGCCTTTAGCGTACAAACTGTCGTTGGTAAAAATTCGGCAGTATTCCAAGTAACAGAGGATTGCATCATAGAAATAGAGGGTCATAAGTTTCCTTCTAGATTATTCCTTCTCACCTTAGGAGGATTCGATATAGTATTAGGTATGGATTGGTTAGCTGCCAACGAAGCTCAAATCATATGTAAACGTAAGAGGATACACCTCAAAGCTCCTAGCGGAAGTCCAATTACGGTTTATGGGGATTGGAATTGAACAATGCCAAACGTCATTTCAATGATCAAGGCCAAAAGTTACATGAGGCGTGGTTGCGAAGCTTATCTGGCATATGTCATTGACGATAGAATGAAAACGAAAGCACTCAAGAATGTACCCGTGGTGTGCAACTTTTCGGAAGTATTCCCTGAGGATCTACCTGGGTTGCCACCCGATCGGGAAATAGAATTTTCAGATTGATTTAATGCCAGGAGCTGAGCCCGTTGCCAAAGCCCCCTACCGATTGGCGCCGTCAGAAATGAAAGAATTGATGTCTCAACTAGAGGAACTAACAGAAAAAGTATTTATTAGGCCGAGCATCTCACCGTGGGGCGCTCCGGTACTATTTGTAAAGAAGAAGGACGGCAGCATGCGCATGTGCATTGACTACCGCGAGTTGAACAAGAGAACAGTAAAGAACAAATACCCACTACCTAGAATAGACGACCTTTTTGATCAACTGCAAGGTGCGAGTTGGTTCTCAAAGATCGATCTTAGGTCGGGTTACCATCAGTTGAAAGTAAGAAAAGAAGACGTACCAAAGACCGCGTTTCGCACGCGTTATGGGCATTATGAGTTTCTCGTGATGTCCTTCGGATTGACCAACGCACCAGCAGCGTTCATGGATTTGATGAATAGAGTATGTCGACCAATGTTGGATCGATCGGTGATAGTTTTTATAGACGACATACTGGTATATTCGAAAAGCGAGGGTGATCTCCACTGTCACCTAAGAGAGGTCCTGGAGTTGCTAAAGCAGGAAAAGTTGTACGCAAAATTCTCCAAATGCGCGTTCTTGCTTTGGGAAGTTCAATTCCTAGGTCATGTAATAAACCCAAACGGAATCATGGTGGATCCTGCAAAGATCGAGACAGTAAAGGAATGGAACATCCCAAAGACACCAACTAAGATACGAAGTTTTCTGGGATTGGCAGGCTACTATCGAAGATTCATTTAAGATTTTCCAAGAATAGCCTTACCACTAACTAAGTTGACCCGGAAGGAAGTGAAGTATGAATGGGGTCAAACCCAAAACAACGCGTTTGAAGAACTTAAGGCACGACTAACCCAAGCTCCAGTCTTGACTCTACCTGAGGGAAATGAGGACTTGGTAGTCTACTCTGACGCTTCGGGGTAGGGATTAGGTTGCGTACTTATGCAACGAGGAAAGGTAATTGCTTACGCCTCGCGACAACTAAAGATTCACGAGGTTAACTACCCAACACATGATCTAGAGTTAGCAGCAGTAGTTTTCACGTTGAAAATATGGAGGCACTATCTGTATGGAGTTAAATGCACCATTTACTCCGATCACAAAAGCCTGAAGTACTTTTTTGAGCAAAAGGAATTAAACATGAGACAAAGGAGATGGTTAGAGCTACTGAAAGACTATGACTGTGAGATATTGTACCATCCAGGCAAGGCAAACGTAGTGGCCGACGCTTTAAGTAGAAAGGAAGAATCGACACCTATCCGGATCAAAGCGTGTCAGCTGATTATAACGCCAGATTTGATGAGTGAAATATCAAAGGCACAAGACGAAGCACTATTAGAAAGAAATATAAAACGGGAAAGAATAGTGGGACAACAAGGGAATTTTGATGCAAATGCATACGGTGTACGAACTAGGTTTGGCCGGATGTGGATGATGAGGCCCATAAGTCTCGTTATTCTATCCACCCCGGGACAAACAAAATGTATCAAGACTTGAAGAAGGAGTACTGGTGGCCTGGCATGAAGAATGATGTGACAGAGTACGTGAGCAAGTGCCTAATGTGTTCTCTAGTTAAGGCCGAGCACCAGAAACCATGCGGTAAAATGCAACCTTTACCAATACCGGAATGGAAGTGGGAGGAGATCACGATGGACTTCATTAACAAGCTACCGCGAACAGCTAAAGGCAATGATACCATTTGGGTGATCGTCGACCGCTTGACGAAAAGTGCTCACTTCTTACCAATACGTGAGACTTCTTCGTCAGAAAAACTAGCAGAAATATTTATCAAGGAAATTGTGAGCAGACATGGTATGCCACTGTCGATTGTGTCCGACAGGGATACTAGATTTACATCAAGGTTTTGGAAGAAATTCAATGAAGCGATGGGCACTAGATTGAACATCAGCACCGCTTACCACCCTCAAACCGATGGTCAATCTGAAAGGACCATTCAGACCTTGAAGGACATGCTCCGGGCCTGTATCATTGACTTCGGTGGGAGCTGGGACAGCCATCTACCATTGGCAGAATTTTCATATAACAACAGTTATCACACAACTATTGGCATGCCGCCATTTGAAATGTTATATGGGAGGAAATGTAGGACCCCGGTTTGTTGGGGGGAAATTGGACAGAAGGATTTTGCAAGTCTCGAAGTGGTCAAAGCTACTTCCGAGAAATTTGATCAAATCAAGGCTCGAATGAAAGCCGCAAAAGACAGACAGAAATCATACGCGGATAAGAGAAGAAGGGATTTAGAGTTTCAAGTAGGGGACATGGTACTGTTAAAGGTATCACCAAGGAAAGGAATCATCCGATTCAGAAAGCATGGCAAACTAAGTCCAAGGTTTGTTGGACCTTTTAAGATTCTAGCGAGAGTGGGTCAAGTTGCTTACAGACTCGACCTACCCGTTGAGCTTAGTGGAATACACCCTACGTTCCACGTGTCGCACTTACGCAAGTGCCTAGCTGACGACACAGCTCACATACCTTACGACGAGATCGAAGTAGATAACAGTCTAAATTATGTAAAGGAACCGATAGCCATCCTTGACAGAGCTAAAAAACGACTACGCAATAAGTCGATTCCTCTAGTAAAAATACAATGGAAGCACAGAAAAGGGTCAGACGCTACGTGGGAAAAAGAAGACGAGATGAGGGGACTATACCCTCAATTATTTAACGTATAAGCAGTTTCGAGGACGAAACCTTTCTAAGGGGGGGTAGACTTGTAACATCCCAAAACTGGTAATAAATAAATAATGACATGATCGAAATTTATTATTTTTAAATGGCGAAAGAAAAACGGATGGGCTTGGGCTCGGCTCCAACGGGCCGAGGGAAGCCCAAGTATATAAGGGCAAGGGCTGTTCCAAACCCTTCATTTCTACCATTCACAAGTTCTAGAGAGAGAGAAGAGAGCTCGGGTCTAGAGAGAGAAAGTGACGGATCGACTCGGGAATTTAGGAGAACGTTGCTGCTGTGCTCGTGATCATCTCCTCCGAATCAGAAATCCAATCCAGGTAAGCGTTCGATCATAATCTGAGATTTTATGATTTTTAGGATTTTCGGGTTTTGGCTAAAAAGGTAACGATTTTGCGGATGAAACTTGAAAATGAGCTTAGGCATAGCATCTAGAATGAAAACCGAACGTTTTGATCTATGAAAAATTGAGATATTGAGTCGATCAGACTCGCATGCAAAAACTTCAGATTTTTGGGGAAGACGATATATGCAGACCCATCGAAACTACATAGTTTCGATTTGTGCAGACCCATCGAAACTACTTAGTTTCGATATGTGCAGACCCATCGAAACTACCAAGTTTCGACATAAGCAACCTATCGAAACTACCAAGTTTCGACATAAGAAACCTATCGAAACTACCAAGTTTTGACATAAGCAACCTATCGAAACTATCAAGTTTCGACATAAGCAAATCCATCGAAACTACTAGGTCCAAGTATAGTAATGTCTAGTGTTATCTAGGAGCACTACCTTACGTGTATGACTTTATTATACAGATTGTGAGTGACATTAGTGACGCTCAGTAACCAGCTAAGTGTATCTCAGAAACTACTCATCAGGTGAGTTCTATGTGCCCCCTTCTATGTTATGTGCAAACCTTATTAAATATTTTGGGGCTGAAATGTATACACTAAATGAATAAATGATATGAATGCTAATGTGATCAGACGTGATGTATTAATATATATATATATATATATCTTATATATATATATATATAAGAGAATGATTTATGAATAAAGAATGAAACGTATGTTTACAAAGAATGAAGGAAAGAATGGCATAACGTAAATAAACGAAATCTTGCTTTATAATTATTTATATTGCATGTTATGAATGTAAGTATACGTTATGGACGGAAACGAAGCTAACGGCTACTTCTGTAGACGGACGACCACGTGACTATTTTGCAACCGGGAAAGATACGTTCCTAGCAAGCTAGGACGTACAAAAAGCATAAAAGGGCGGTCGAAGTAAATGCTAAAATAGTATAACGGTTGCATAAACAATAGTTCGCGTGGGAAACAGATGCCTTAGGGCAGACGGGCGAATATGACGGACTACGACGGTAGGACGGTAAAGAAGGACGGCCAAAGATTGGCCGGACCAAAGTTAAGACGGACGGTTTCTAGGACCGGACGAATAAAAGGGCTACGACGGTAGCTCAAGGGCGTATGTCTTTGTGATATACGTACCGTAAGATGGGTTGATCACCCTTATGTGTATGACCAATGAATGTTAAGGAAAGAAAAGGTGAATACATATCTATGTAATCACATAAGAATGAAGAAAGAAAAGTAAAAGCTATGAATACGTATTTGTAGAAATGTATATATATAATTATGTATACTTATAAAGAAAAGAATGATCATACTTAATAGTTTTAAACTAGAACTCACTAGCGTTAGCTGACTTTTAGTATACATTTCAGGTACAGAAAGGAAGGGTCGTGCGAAGGCGTGAAGGTTACCCGGCACAAGACTGACATCCCCCTTTTATAGATGTTACGACAAATGTTATGTACTTAATTTTAAAGACTTTCGCTGTTATGTCATGTCATGTAATTTGAATGATGTTTGCTTCCGCTACTTCTGAATGTTTTAAATTTAAGCTCAGTTTTTATGACTATGTTTATGAGTAAATCCAACAAGTGAGGTCACCCGGTAAAGGGGCCTTACATCTTATTTTAAAAAATAAAATAAAATGTATTCGTGTCGTAATTTCGAAAATTATATTTTTTTGGCCAAATTTATATATTGTTTCCTAGAGAGTGTTATAAATACAATATATATGAAGTATATGGCCCTTTATGTTATGTGTTTAGGCTTCTTATTTTAAAAAAAAAACTAAAACGTATTTTTGTCGTAATTTCGTAAATTACTCAAAAATTGGTTTTTTAATTTTTTTTTAATTATTTCATAAAGATGATGTTTATTTAGTATATTTTATATATTTATATTTTAATTTAAAAATATATTTAAGTTAAAAAAACTGGATATCCATTTCACTATCCGAATCCGAAACTTCGGATATCCGAAATTTCGGATTCGGATACGAATAGTAAAATCCACTATCCGAAATTTTCGGATATCCGACTTTGAACACCCCTAGTCATAACAAGGTCATTTTGGTGTTAAAGACATGTGTATGAAAATGATTAGTACACTAACGGACCTTAATGGATCTTGTCATGTGTTAGCATTGTTTTTTGTTACATAAAGTCATATTGGTTCATAACAAGTCATTTCGGTATTAAAGACACGGGTTTGATGATTAGTACACTAATGGGAATTGCTATGTGTTACTGAGTTGTTTTATGTACACAAAGTCATATTAGGTCATAATAAGTCATTTTGGTATTAAAAGCATGTGTATGATGATTAGTACACTAATTGGCCTTAATGGGCCTTGTCATGTATTAGTAAGTTACACAAATTCATATTCGGTCATAAAAGTCATTTTGATGTTAAAGAAATGTGTATGATGATTACTACACTAATGGGCCTTAATAGGCATTGTCATGTGTTAGTTAGTTGTCTTAGGTTATACAAAGTCACATTAGGTCTTAACAAGTCATTTTGGTGTTAAGGACATGTATATGATGATTGGTATAATTGACCTTAATGGGCATTTACATGTGTTAGTGAGTTGTTTTGGATACACAAAGTCGTATTAGGTCATAACAAGTCATTTCGGTATTAAAGACACGGGTATTAAGATTAGTAAACAATTGTGTCTTAATGAACATTCACATGTGTTAGTGAGTTGTTTTAGATTACACAAAATCACATTAGGTGATAACAAGTCATTTTGGTGTTTTTGACACGTGTAAGATGATTAGTATGCTAATAGGCATTGTCATATGTTAATGAGTTGTTTTAAGTTACACAAAGTCACATTAGGTAATAATTAGTTATTTTGGTGTTAAAGACAAGTTTTTGATTATTAGTACACTAATGGGCCTCGTCATGTGTACTAAATTACATTTCATGTAAACATAAAATATTTTTTATACTAGATTACATTTTCAGATCTTGGAGATGTGCCTTATCATGTGGATCGTTGGTTTCCATATTCTCATGTTGTGGAAACCGGCTTCATTCTTGTAAACCATGGGCTTTCATATTCATACATATTATGAACGCATGAGAAACCATGCAAACCCATTTCACACATTGTGGGCACATATGTAGAAGTCTGCACTAACACACACGAGATTGCCACCTACAAAGATGAGGGTTCCAACACAACTTTAAGGATACTGACCTATGTTTACGAGTCCAAGAACAACAATTCCCATAGATGTTGACCCATTTCTTGCATATTTACTTCTGAATCCACACCCACCACCACCACTGGTGCTAGAGGATGTTGCAGAGGGACACATATGTATGCCCATTTCGAGCACATTTAAGTCTTATACCATTAATTGCAACATAGTGGTTATCACCAAATTAATAAAGAGGGTATAATACATATGAAAATAAGAAGGTTACGATTTATAATAAGTTTCGATTACTACAAGAACTTTTATCAACGAAAGTTCTCGTAGCATAATGGCCCTAACCGACAAACATCTGAAAAGACTGGGCTGGAATTTTATCTGAAAACTTATATTTAGTATTAACGATAGAGTGTATACTTGTCGTATAGGATTAAGGTTCCTCGACAACGCTGCATCACGTCACCTCAATCATTCCCTGTTGCGAAAACGACAAAACGGTTCTTCGGACACCATCTATACGACTCGTATAGGTCGTATACGAGTCGTATTACTTTTAGGGTACCCTTACAAAGCTGCTAAACATCACATAAGTCAATCTTTTGTCGAGTCGTATGGGGCCATACGAGTAAATACACAACGAAAACCCTAATCTCCATATTCCACTTTCACCAACGTAGACACTTCCCCAATGTGAACTTTCTCGAACAAACCTCACCGGTTCTTGAAATCTCAACAACTTTTAAGCTATCAAACATGTTCCAACCTTTACCATTAAACGCATCTCGAAATCTTAACGCCGCTTCAAGACTCGTAAAGTTTTGAGGTGAAGGTGGTAATGATAGGAAGACGAGTAGATACTCACTGAAAACCCTAATCCCTATATTCCACTTTCACCAATGTAGACACTTCCCCACTGTGAACATTCTCGAACAAACATTACATGCTCTTGAAATCTCAGCGACTTTTAAGCTATCAAACAGGTTCCAAAGTTTACCATTAAATGCATCTCGAAATCTTAACGCCGCATCTTAAAATCTCAACATACTTTTAGTTATTCGGTATGTTTCGGATCATTTCGGAAGTGCGGTTTTCATTCTGATTAAGAGGAATGATTTCTCGCAATTTCTTGCCACCGTTTACCACGAGTGAATCCGTATAACCTGGTCCTCGACCATTGGGTACTGGTGTAAGTGAAGATCGAAGAGCTTTCTTTTGATTAGCAATGGTTGTCGGTTGTCGCATGGATTGGTATGGAGGTGGCGGTGGTGGATTAACCTGGTGTGAACACCTCAAAAGGTGGAATTTGGATTGGTAATGATAGGAAGACGAGTAGAACAACAGTCGTGGAAATATGCGGGTGAAAAGTTAGGGTTTGAAGGAACGAGGTTGAAGAACATTCGTAGTGAGCATGAAAAAAGTTTGATACGTGTGGGAATTGTTTTACACGACATAAGATTCCTTGATATGCACACGAATTTTATAAACTCATCAAGATAAAAAAAAGTAATAATAACCCTAACGCCTATACAACTCGTATAAGTCCATACGTGAAGTATAGGGAAGCCTGACAGATCTTTTGACACCCTGACACATATACGACTCTATAGACCTATACAAGTTATATAGGTGTCAGGGTGTTAAAAGATCTGTATTAGGTATACATATAACACAACACGGACGTTATTCTAATTTAACTATAAACGATTATAGTTTACATTTACTTATTTAATAAAATATATAAAAAGGAGCATTCTACTCTTAAAAATTACATAACTAGAAAGTTCTTGACTAAACGTGAGCCTAGCGAATATTGTTAATGTATACATTATTTCTAATTAAAAGTTTAATTAACAGTATTTTTTTTATATACATGATTTATAAGAGATTTTTTTATTTTTCATATGCACCCTAAATATTACAACCTATAAAATAAAATATGAAATATGAATATGATGCATTAGTTTCTCAAAGCTCTTCGTTTTAGTTATACTTAGATCCTAGTCTCCAAATCAAAAGTTTTTATCACAATGTATCATGAACTTGAAAAGTTGTACTCACCGTTACACAAGCAACATGCATGATAGAGAGTTCTACTCACAATTACATAAGCAACACGTATGACGGAGAAAAAGTGTAAACGAGATAAATTTTGATGTGAATCGTAAAAATAACGAAAAATAGTTTATAGGTATTTAATTAAACTGTTAAAGTTTTGATATAAATTAACCAAAATAGTGTCTCACGACACCATATTATTTTCCTTTATATTATCAAATACTCCCACTTATATTTTCCATTTATTTTACATCGGTCTTGTTTCGTATATATTAACGTTATTTATGAAATATAAAACAAGAAAACTTATGTTAACTTAAAAAAAATTAACATCATTAAACTATTCCGGATGATGCAATATTTAATAATATACACGTTATTTTTTTAAAGGAGTTTGTCTTGTTCTGCCGTTTACTTTAATAATACTTGGTTCTTTAATATTCACCAATCAACCTAAGTTGTAAAACGTTTAAAAACTAAATTATTATGCTTCCTCTAGATTTTTCTAATAGTATTTTGGTATGTCAAGGTCACATAGTCTTGTATTCGTCTGATTAAATAAAAGATACCTTAATTAATAAATAATCTTTTTTTTTCATTTCTAGGCATATATTTGTACTTTGAGTAAATTACAAAAATCGTCTTTAAGGTTTCGGCCCGTTTACACTTATCGTTCTCAAGTAACACTTTGAGCCACCAAACAACCTGATTGTAATAGTTTTCGTCCAATTGACTAACTCTGTTAATGAATCCGTTAAGTCGCCCTCACGTGAGGGGTAATATGGTCTTTTCATCCCAAATCTTTAAAACCCTAACTTCGGCCATACATTATCGGATCCATTGCTCCGGTTCCAGAACGGAAGCTCCAACGATGAGATGAGCTCAATGGCCAATGAGAGAAGCACACTTGTGTGTCCCATGGTAGGGAAGCCATTACCAGTGCTGAAATTGCATGACACGTAGACCGGAACGAAGAAGAAATCAACGTCCGGTGGATCAAATGTCCGTACATCGCTGTTCATCAACGCCTTATGTACGGCGACCTCCGACACAAATAAATGGTTGCCACACAGCTCGTTCGTTAGCCAATCGGTGTTGTACTTCGACGGCAAATCATATACGTATATTCTCAAATAGTTCAATAAACCTTCAAAAGTGCAAAACGAATTACATCAAAATTTCCTATAACAATTTCAATTCAATTTGAGGATGTTACAGAGACAAATTGAACCTTGATTTCGCCGACGAATGGAGTCGACGTTTGATTCCGATCAAGCACGAGATGCAACATTGGATTGAGAGTGAGAAATTAGGGTTGTTCGTAACGGACTCGTGCTAGGTTGATGGTGGCTAATGAATCTTACGAAGAAGGAGGATATAACAAACCAGATAATCAATTTGAAGTATCTAAATCCATACATGCTTCGTAACAATTTCATCTTCTTTGTTATTTTCATATATGTGATTTTGTTTTCGGATTTGTACGAAGAATTAGGGTTGAAATGTTAAATGTGGTTATGGATGAGTGGATATTAAGAAAAACTGAAGAAGATGATAACGACGATAGTGATTGCAGACTGTGGGAGGGGGCTAGGGTTGGTTTTAATTGAAAAGGGGGTATTTTAGTGATGAAAGGATAATTTTGCCCTTCACGCGATGTGCACGTGAGCGTGGGTTAACAGAATCGTTAGTCAGCGTTACCCAATTAAACGGAAACGGTTAAAATAAAAAATGTGGGTGACTCCAAGTATTAAAAAGTTTCGAATTGGACGAAAAGTGATTTTGGGACCAAACTCTATGGACGATTTTTGTAACTTACTCTTGTACTTTTTTAGTAATTTTGTTCAAAATTGTTTTAGAAAATGAAACATTTTCTACTAGTATTTTAATCATGATTTACCTATTTGAACTTTAGCCATTATAATGTATTTATATGTGTATAGTTTTATAAATCTTTTAAGTAGGTTTTAAGCATCGATTATAACTCGATTTGCACCACTTATGGACCTATGAATTTTGTTAGAAGAACCAAAAACAATTACATTAAATTGTAAACAGATAGTAACAAATAGTTACGTGTCAAAATACATTGTATCAAGTACATATGAATTGTATATTTAATTATTTACCTTTATGTTTAAAAAACTACTCTTTATTTATACAACTCAAAAAACCATACTTCACGGTTTTTCTCACACGTCTTTACTAATTCGATCATTATAAAATACTTATAATTTTTAAAATTGTATTAAAATATTATTAAATATTTTTAGAATTATACTTTATTAGATCACACCGTGTTCAATTCGCGTCTCAAGGCCAAACATCAACTCCTCCTTTGTGTTGACTTATTTAATTTATTGAATTATTAAGTCATTCTATTTATTTAATTATTCCATTATTGGGGTACTATGAAAGTCAAACACCAAGCTCATTGACAATTTGAGTGCTCTCGAACGAATTGTTAGATTTGAGATTTGATTAAAGGACAGATGTTATAAAACAATAATTTATTTATACATTTATCTTGGTATAACTTTTAAAAAAATGGTATAAACTTTTAGAAAATTAATTAAGTAGTTTAAAAATCGTCCTCCTCTTCACAAACATCTGTCAAGTCTCAACATCACACCTCTACACCCTCGTCTCCTTATTTAGATGTGCATCTAAACAATGGGGGACTCGGGAACTTTTTTCATAGGTGCCAGAATATTTTGGTGTTACGATGTTTATTGAAAGAGATTTTTTGCCAGGTCGATTTTTTCACACCCGTAACACAGTACAGTCATCTAACCAGAGTAGTATCTCCGACAGATATGTTCACAGGTAAGAGCGACGGGTCTAGGAGAGATTTATACACCGCTCTTTTCTAGACAGAACATTCCGTTCGTCAGATAACTGCATACCGGTTGACAGTCGCCTTCTAGTTACTGTGACGTTGATACCAACAACACACAGCGGAAAACTTAACATCATAACTTATTTCATTTCATAACATAACGTTTGTACAGTAGGGATTGACTGGCAAAATACAACATAAACAACACTGGACTTATAGCTCACGAAAAATAATGCCGTCCACTCAGGCCTTATGGTCACACAGGAACCTGCCCTCAGTTATCCCTATTCCCAAAACATCTGTACATCTCCTCTCGAATGCCAACTACCAGCTAAGGTTCACCTGTGCTCAAAAACATTTGAAAACATTTTGGATCAGCTGGTGAGTTCATAAACAAAATCATCTTTACGGTTATCTGTAACACCCAACATTTCAGGTCAATATCCATATTCATGATTTCACGTTCATAATTTATATTTCCTGGTTTATTGTTTGACAAAGTATTGTCAAGGAGTCTAGCAAAGGAACTCACATTATATTTTAGTAATTTTAAGAATTACTAGGAAGTAAACAATGATAACCCGCAAGGTACATCCGTTGGTGATTAACAAGATTTTATTCAAGTAAGTCTAGAGACGCGTTATAATATAAAAAATAATTATTGGTGACTAAACTGTTAACAGTTGACATAAAAATGTTTATTACATGGTGTAAAGTTATTTTTATGTGAAAACGTATATGTTATAGTTAAAGTAATAACTAGGTCGGGTTTAACTAATAAGCTATTAAAACTACTCAAGATGCAAAATATATAAAGTTATTCGATCATAAAAAGTCATACACCGAGTATTAGATCACGGGATCACCTAGCGCGCTTACACTACCTAAATGTCATCTAGTAATCATTGTAATAATTACTTGAATTGACAAGACCCAAACCCCCTACCCCCTCTCTTGGTCGAGAATGGCCCTAGTGGGACCCACCCACTCATCAAACCAACCACTTCTTCATGGCATTGACATAAACTCCATGCCCATTCAAGTCCTCAAGTTGCAAAGAACAAATCAACACTCAAGTACTAGGACTAGCAATGATTTTGTTAAACTTAACACTCAATCCATATTCTCATTTGCTTTATAAAAATCGATAGAAGCACCTACACATTCATTTTATTCCTTCACAATCCAAGAACACAAGTCTAGAGAATTTAGCTAGAGAATTTGGATATCTAAGGAGTTCTTGAATGTTTAAGGGTCGGTTTCTCTAGTGTATCGAGTCATCACCATCTTCTACTCGTTATTCTACACCTAGCTCGTCTAGTGGTATGAAACCGACACCACCCTTGTTTTCATATTTATTTCATGAATAAAGCATGTTGTTCATCTTAATAACCCAAGAGATTTGAAAACTTAAATAGTTTTTATAAAAGTTCAACTTATTAAGTTTAAAAGCTATGTTTTGTATAAATATATATATATTAGTCGAAATTTGGTATATATATATATATGGGTGTATTTTTGATGTTTTGATGATTATGATAATGAGTTATATATTAGTAAAAAGTATAAATCACACTTTATGAAAAATATAGGTAGATACATGAAGGAATCGTGATTGTATGAATATATATGTGGATATTGTTGTTGACCATATGATATTAAGATTTAAAACAAGAAAAACTAAAATATGTATACATACATATAAATATATATATATATATATATATATGTAGGCCGAAATATACATGCATGTATACATGTTTGATTTGATTAAATAATTTTGGAATGATTAAGTATATATATACATGTATAAAAATCATAATTTGTATATATATATCTATGTATAGATGTTGATATTTAATCATGTGATGATAAGATGTGAATCAAAGGTATGTTTAATAATCTAAAAAGGGTGGTTAATACTTGATAAAATAAGTGTATGTATGCATGTTTAGAAACCAAAACATATAGATATATGTGTGAATGATCATAAGTGGTTGAATTTGAGAAGTTGATTAATAATATGCATATATGTGTATATATATATAAGTCATGATATATATATATATATATATATATACACGAATGATGGAAAATTGTTAACTCGGAATGAGTAATGAAATAGCTAAATGATTGAAATCATATATATACATGTATATAACTTGTTTACAGTTGATAACATGGAATATTAATATGGGTACATAAGATCGGAAAATAAATAGATGATCACATGTTAATGTGAAACACATATAAGTATATGTTGAAATGTTGAAAATACTTGTATGCATATATTGGTATAAATAAATGCATGTTGAATAAAAACAAGTTAATAAATGTCATTCGGAACAAGTAATTGCATGTGGACGTGTTGACATGGTTTATGTGCACGTAGGGTAATTGACATGCGTTGAACATACTTGAACGATATTAGTAATTTTATATAATTATTTTTAAGAAATAATTATACGTTTATATGCGAACGATAATATGAATATATTATAAGTCGATGCAAAAATAATATTTATTTTTGGTACACCTAACAAGTCACCAATATGGAAACATAATATTTTCTCAGAAAATATATAAGTGTTTAGACTAGAATAATAATCACCAACGAGTCGTCACATGAAAACAATGTTTTAATAAACAAAGATGTACGTAACGGGATTCGTTAAGTCGGGTGAACAACTTGCGTTTAAGACGAGTAGTCTTAACGTATAAGGTATTCTTATGTGACTAGGATACGGATAGGCGGGGTTTGCACTTACTCAATATTTGCTAGCATACATACTGTCGAGGTGAGTTTCACTGTCCCCTTTTTCTAAGTTTTTGAAATGTTTTAGGGCGGAAACATACTTGTAACTATTTTCTTATATAAATGAATGAACAAATACCAGATCGTTATGTGTGCATTGCGATAACAATTATAGAGCTCGTAAAGTCCCATGGAACAAACACATTTTGTAACCATTATCTATGGTCTTAGCCTGGGATTATGTGAATATTACTATTGAGGTTGACGCCCCCGGTCATGGTTAGTCGCGCTAGCCGGGACTTGTAGGTTCAATGGCCGCATATTGTTTTATTCTCGTGGTATAGCGAGGGAGGGGCATTCATTTGTCATGGTTTGGTTACTGTCTCATGCATTACATATTATTTGTATTCCTTGCAAGCTTACAAATAGGGTCAATTGGTCAGGAAATGTTCAATTCATTGGTTATATATATATATATATATATATATATATATATACTATTTGATCGGAAAAACTTATTATTTGAACGTTTGTAAACGTTGGAACTACAAGAATATTTGATCAAAACCTGTCACCAATCTCGTGTTGACACTTTTTAATTATGTTTTTCAGGAAATTGAACGTGGTCTCCAGGTTAGCAATGTAGGATTACATGCATGCATGAGTGGATACAACTTTTTAGGAGATTTCTCTTGTATAACTCATTACACATGGGTCATATTTGCGAAATCTTAATCTTTTGTAAACTCAAATAGATATTTTGGGATGTAAAACTTTAAATTTGATTATGTGTCCAATCATTATGTATGTGTTTTCGGTAATCATATGCTTTGGAAACCAGTGAATGTTACGCCTCGCGTTTCCGCCTTGGCGGGGTGTGACAGAAATTGGTATCAGATCCATTGATTATAGCGAACTAGGACTCTAAAACTGAACCTAGTCTATAATTTAAATGACTCATTAAAGCGTTTTCATTGCATAAGCATTGCATAACCATTCATCATGTCATAAGGATATGGTAGTCACACACTAACCCCACTCTAACTTCAGTCCGCTACCCCGAGACGACCGAGCACCGCTTAGATTTCATAAGTAGTCCACGAGATGGCTGAGCCTGCAGATATGTCTGCACCTAGAGTACCTAGAGTGGATGTGTATTATTGGGATTGGCTGACCCGAGCGATCCGGATGTGGAGGGTGGAGGAGGACCTACCTACGACTTGCTACCCCACCGGACTATCCTGCTTATCACGACCCGTACCACTCATAGGGGAGTGTGTGGAGTGCACTATTCCCATACTGGTGACCCGCAACAATACACACGGGGAGAAGATCGGCAATCTGGAGACTGACGTAGGAAATCTTTAGGAAGACATGGCGTGTATGCATCAACTGAAGTTGCATGTTTTAGGGGTGATTGAGGATCAAGGACTGTGTGACCAGTCCCTTGAGCATGCAGCTAACCGATTTATGGAGGTCAAGAGGAGACTAGCAGAGATGGAGTTGAGGACCACCGCCGTAGAGCAGAGAGTAGAGGCAGTCGAGAAGAGGGCGATTGAGGCTGAGCTCCGAGCCACTTTAGCCGAGGCACGCGTCGAGGCTATGATCACCTTAGCTACTGCTCCACCGAGGGCACCTTCCTAATTCTAGACCTATTACGGGCGGGTTGTGCCCGTAGCACATTATGTAGTTAGAAACTTTGGTACTGATGTGGTCATACGAACCCATCTATTTTGTATCCTTGTCTTTTGTAACAATGTACTATGTATGTTTTAACTATGTATGTATAATATGTTGTGATGATGGTTGTCTACGTTTGATGTTGTTGTATCCTTATGTCATGTTATATCATTATTATTATATAATATTGATTCTTTTTAAATCTTATGTTAGAAAGAACACAATGGCACCTAAGCGAAGGATGCCCCGTGACACCATTGGTGACAACAATGAGATGATTTCCCCAAACATGGAGCAACTCATATCACAACGGGTAGCTGCCACCATGGAGTAGTATGAAGCCAATCGAAATAGTGGCAGAGGGAACGACAGCGGTACCGGCGGAGGAGGTGCAGGAGGTAGCGGCACAACGAGAGGTTCTGGAGGTAATAGAACAAAGAATCACAGCCGTAACACATAGTCATGATCCAATTTATGGTGTTATTAAAACAATGACTTGTGATCCTACAGATGCTTCGAACAGGAAGTGCACCTATAAGGCCTTCCTATCCTGCAACCCTTGTAACTTCAATGGCACCGAGGGTGCAGTAGGCCTGATGAGGTGGATAGAAAAGATGGAATTGGTGATTGATATCAGTGAGTGCACCGCTGACTGCATGGTGAAGTATTCTACTTGTACCCTCACTGATAAGGCATTGACCTGGTGGAATTCTCAAGTGAAGACTTTGGGAAGGTAGACAGTGTATCAATTGTCTTGGGAAGATTTGAAAAACATGATGATCGAGGAATACTGTCCTCGAAACAAGTTACAAAAGATCGAGGCTGAGATGTGGAATCTACAGATGGTAGGAGATGATGTGGCTGGGTACACCAATCATTTCAATGAATTAGCAATTATGGTACCCCACATGGTCACGCCAGAACATAAGCGTGTGGAAAGGTATTTGTGGGGCCTTGCGTCTCAAATTCGCAGCATGGTAACTTAATCAAATCTGACGGACGACAAGAGTGCTATAACTTTAGCATTCAATTAAGAGATGATGATGTGCGTAATGGATTGTTTGGGAAGAATGAGAACGAGGAAGGTAAATCAGGGGGGAAAAGGAAATGGATGGGGAATCCAAGTAACAAATCTGGGAAGCAAGAATTTAAGAAGCAGGAAACGGTGAAGGCTTTTGCAGCCAACACTGTGGAAAGGAAGGAGTATGATAGGGGCCTACCGAGGTGTAACAAGTGCGGATATCATCATGCGGGTGGATGTATTAAGTGTGGGAAATGTGGTAGGTTTGGACATACCACGCAAAACTGTCGAATCAACACCAACCCCGCGGGAAAAGTGAAACAGGGATGTTTCAAGTGTGGTGATCTAAAGCACTTCAAGAGGGACTATCACAAGTGGAAAAATCAGAACAATGCTTAGGCACCAGGGAGGGCATTTGTGATGGGTGCAGGGGACGAACGCCAGGACCCAAATATCGTCACTGGTACGTTCCTGATAAATAATCACTATGCCTCTATACTTTTTGATTTGGGTGCTGATATAAGCTTTGTGTCAAATGACTTTAAATCTTTACTCGGTATTAAGGCCAGCAAACTAGAACAAAGTTATACAATTGAATTAGCAAATGGGAAATTAATAGAAACCGGATAGGTCATAAAGGGTTGTACTTTATGTATAGAAAACCATACATTTAGTATAGACATTCTACCTGTTGATCTAGGGAGTTTTGACACTATTATTGGCATGGATTGGTTATCAAAGAATCATGCCGAGATCGTATGCTTCGAAAAGATTGTACGTGTCCCACTATCAAGCGGAGAAATTCTTTTAATTCAAGGTGAAAGGTGTAGAACGATGTTGAAAATGATAACTGCATGAAAGCTCATAAGTATCTACGTAAGGGTTATTGCGCATTCCTGGCCCATGTCGTCGAGAAGAAACCCGAGGAACGTCGACTTGAGGGCATACCGATTGTTAGGGATTACCCCGAGGTATTTCCCGAAGACTTACCTGGCTTACCACCACCAAGTCAAGTCGAGTTCTGGATCGACCTCGTACCAGGAGCCGCACCAGTTGCACGATCACCGTATCCTCTAGCACCTTCCGAGATGCAAGAATTATCAAGCCAACAGCAAGAGTTGCTTGATAAAGGTTTCATAAGACCGAGTTTCTCACCCTGGGGAGCTCCGGTCTTGTTTGTAAAGAAAAAGGATGGAACCTTTAGGATGTGTATTGATTACAGGGAGTTGAACAAACTTACAATTAAAAACCGGTATCCGCTTCCTCGAATAGACGATTTATTCGACCAACTTTAAGGTTTCAGCTTCTATTCTAAGATTGATCTACGATCAGGGTACCATCAACTGAGAATTCAGGAGGAAGATGTACCAAAGACGGCTTTTAGGACTCGTTACGGTCACTACGAGTTTCTGGTTATGCCATTTGGCTTGACTAATGCACCGACAGTTTTCATGGATCTCATGAACCGCGTGTGCAAGCCATACTTGGATAAATTCATGATTGTATTTATGACATGTTGATATACTCACGAAACAAGGACGAACATGAACATCATTTGAAATTAATCTTGGAACTATTCAGGAATCAGAAGCTTTATGCCAAATTCTCTAAGTGTGAGTTTTGGATCTGAGAGGTTCATTTTCTCGGACATGTCATCAAAAAGAAGGGTATCCACGTGGATCCGTCCAATATTGAAGCTATCAAAAACTGAGAAGCACCAAGAACTCCGACTGAGGTGCGTCAATTTCTAGGTTTGGCAGGCTACTACAGGCGATTCATTGAGATTTTTCAAAACTAGCCATGCCTTTGACCACGTTAACCCAGAAGGACATAAAGTTTGATTGGACTGATAAACAAGAATCAGCTTTTCAATTGCTAAAGCAGAAGCTTTGCAGTGTACCAATCCTATCCCTTCCCGGGGGAACCGAAAATTTCATTGTGTACTGTGACGCATCACACCAAGGTCTGGGATGTGTACTGATGCAGAAAGAAAAATTCATAGCATATATATCCAGACAGCTGAAATTCCATGAGAAAAATTATACGACTCACGATTTGGAATTGGGTGCTGTCGTGTTTCCACTCAAGATTTGGAGTCATTACTTATATGGTACAAAATGTACTATCTTTACAGATCATAAGAGTCTCCAACGCAACTTTAATCAGAAAGAACTCAACATGAGACAACGCCGTTGGGTAGAACTATAAAATGATTACGACTGCGATATCAAGTACCACCCTGGTAAGGCGAATGTCGTAGCAGACGCCTTAAGTAATAAAGAATGAGTTAAAACTCTTCGTGTTCATGCCCTAGGATTGACAATCTATACGAGTCTCACGACTCAAATCCGAATGGCACAGCAAGAGGCACGTAAAGAAGAGAACATTCAGAATGAAGCTTTACGAGGAATGATCAGACAGTTAGAGCCAAAATAAGATGATACTTTATACTTCATGAATATAATTTGGGTGCCATGTTTTGCTAACTTACGTGAGTTGGTTATGGATGAAGCCCACAAGTCCAGGTACTCCATTCACCCAAGTTCGGATAAATTGTATAAGGATCTAAAAGAACTCTATTGGTGGCCGAACATGAAAGGAGAGATTGCTATTTATGTCGGTAAATGCCTGACGTGTTCAAAAGTAAAGGCAGAACATTAGAAACCGTCGAGATTGTTACAACAACCCGAGATACCTCAATGGAAATGGGAACAAATTTCCATGGATTTCATTACAAAGCTACCCAAGACATCGAGTGGGTATGACACCATTTGGGTAATCGTCGATCGTTTGGCGAAGTCAGCTCATTTTCTACCCATCAAAGAGACAGATAAAACCGAGAAACTTGCAAGGCTATATATCAAGGAAATTGTGGCTAGGCATGGAGTGTCAATTTCTATTATCTCTGATAGAGACAGCAGATTCGTGTCTAGAATCTGGAAATCATTACAAGAAGCCTTGGGCACATGTCTTGACATGAGCACGGCATATCACCCACAAGCAGATGGTCAAAGTGAAAGGACCATTCAAACTTTAGAGGATATGCTCCATGCGTGTGCAATTGATTTCAGAGGAAATTGGGATACTCATTTGCCGTTGGCTGAGTTTTCATACAATAATAGTTACCACACCAGCATCAAAGCCGCTCCGTTTGAGGCTTTGTATGGTCGAAAGTGTCGTTTACCTCTATGTTGGGCGGAGGTTGGCGACAAGCATTTAACTGGTCCTGAGGTTATTCAAGAAACCATTGACAAGATTTTCAAAATCAAGGATCGTCTGAAGGCCACCGGTGATAGGCAAAAGAGTTACGCGGATAACAGACGAAGACCATTAGAATTCCAAGTTGGGGACCGGGTTATGTTGAAGGTCTCACCTTGGAAGGGAGTTGCAAGGTTTGGCAACCGTGGCAAGCTTAACCCTAGGTACCTTATTTGAAATATTGGCTAGGGTTGGCCCTGTAGCTTACAAACTCAAGTTGCCACAGGAACTAAACAATGTACATGATACGTTTCATGTGACAAATCTCAAGAAGTGCTTATTAGATGAGACGTTAATTATATAGCCTGATGAGATTCACATAGACGACAAGTTGCACTTCGTTGAGGAACCCATTGAAGTCAAAGATTGGAAGGTTCAGTTAAAAAGGCGTAGCCGTGTTAAATTGGTTAAGGTATGTTGGAATTCAAAGCGTGGCCCCGAGTATACATGGGAACGAGAAGATCAAACGAAATCCAAGTACCCATCCTTTTTCACGAACACTCCAAGTCAAGATAACGTCAACTGAATTTCGGGACGAAACATGGGGAGAATGTGACACCCAGCATTTTAGGTCAATATCCATATTCATGATTTCACGTTCATAATTTATATTTCCTGGTTTATTATTTGACAAAGTATTGTTAAGGAGTCTAGCAAAGGAACTCACATTATATTTTAGTAATTTTAAGAATTACTAGGAAGTAAACAATGATAACCCGCAAGGTACGTCCATTGGTGATTAACAAGATTTTATTCAAATAAGTCTAGAGACGCGTTTTACTATAAAAACATAATTATTGGTGACTAAACTGTTAACAATTGACATAAAAATGTTTATTACATGGTGTAAAGTTATTTTTATGTGAAAAATATATGTTAAGGTTAAAGTAATAACTAGGTCGGGTTCAACTAGTAGGCTATTAAAACTAATCAAAATGCAAAATATATAAAGTTATTCGATCATAAAAAGTCATACACCGGATATTAGATCACGTGATCAGCTATCGGGCTTACACTACTTAAATACCATATAGTAATCATTGTAATAATTACTTGAAGTGACAAGACCCAAACCCCCTACCCCCTCTCTTGGCCGTGAATGGCCCTAGTGGGACCCACCCACTAATCAAACCAACCACTTCTTCAAGACATGTCATAAACTCCATGCCTATTCAAGTCCTCAATTTGCCAAGATCAAATCAACACTCAAGTACTAGGACTAGCAATGATTTTGTTAAACTTAACACTCAATCCATCTTCTCATTTGCTTTATAAAAATCGATGGAAGCAACTACACATTCATTTTACTCTTTCACAATCCAAGAACACAAGTCTAGAGAATTTAGCTAGAGAATTTGGAGATCTAAGGAGTTCTTGAAGGTTCAAGGGTCAGTTTCGCTAGTGTATCGAGTCATCACCATCTTCTACTCGTTATTCTTCACCTAGCTCGTCTAGTGGTATGAAACCAACACCACCCTTGTTTTCATCTTTATTTCTTGAATAAAGCATGTTGTTCATCTTAATAACCCAAGAGATTTGAAAAGTTAAAGAGTTCTTATAAAAGTTCAACTTATTAAGTTTAAAAGCTATGTTTTGTATAAATATATATATATATATATTAGTCAAAATTTGGTATATATATATGGGTGTATTTTTGATGTTTTGATGATTATGATAATGAGTTATAGATTAGTAAAAAGTATAAATCACACTTAATGAAAAATATAGGTAGATACATGAAGGAATCATGATTGTATGAATATATATGTGGATATTGTTGTTGACCATATGATATTAAGATTTAAAACAAGAAAAACTAAAATATGTATACATATATATATGTAGTCCGAGATATACATGCATGTATACATGTTTGATTTGATTAAATGAATTGGGAATGATTAAGTATATGTATACATGCATAAAAATTGTAATTTGTATATATATATATATATATATATATATATCTATGTATAGATGTTATTATTTAATCATGTGATGATAGGATGTGAATCAAAGGTATGTTTCTAAAAAGGGTGGTTAATACTTGATAAAATAAGTGTGTGTATGTATGCATGTTTAGAAACCGAAACATATAGATATATTTGTGAATGATCATAAGTGGTTGAACTTGGGAAGTTGATTAATAATATATATATATATATATATATATATATATATATATATATATATATATATATATATATATACGAATGATGGAAAATTGTTAACTCGGAATGAGTAATGAAATAGCTAAATGATTGAAATCATATATATACATGTATATAACTTGTTTACAGTTGATAACATGGAATATTAATATGGGTACATAAGTTCAAAAAATAAATAGAGGATCACCTGTTAATGTGAAACACATATAAGTATATGTTGAAATGTTGGAAATACTTGTATGCATATATTGGTATAAATAAATGTATGTTGAATAAAAACAAGTTAATAAATATCATTCGAAAGAAGTAATTGCATGTGAACGTGTTAACATGGTTTATGTGCACGTAGGGTAATTGACATGCGTAGAACATACTTGAACGATATTTGTAATTTTATATAATTATTTTTAAGAAATAATTATACGTTTATATGCGAACGATAATATGAATATATTATAATTCGATGCAAAAATAATATTTATTTTTGGTACACCTAACCAGTCACAAATATGGAAACATAATATTTTCTCAGAAAATATATAAGCGTCTAGACTAGAATAATAATCACCAACGAGTCGTCACATGAAAACAGTGTTTTAATAAACAAAGACGTACTTAACGGGATTCGTTAAGTCGAGTGAACAACTTGCTTTTAAGACGGGTAGTCTTAACGTATAAGGTAATCTTATGTGACTAGGATACGGATAGGCGGGGTTTGCACTTACTCGATATTTGCTAGCATACATACTGTCGAGGTGAGTTTCACTGTCCCTTTTTTCTAAGTTTTTGAAATGTTTTGGGAGAAAACATACTTGTAACTTTTTTCATATATAAATGAATGAACAAAGAACAGACCGTTATGTGTGCATTGAGGGAACAATTATAGAGCTTGTAAAGTCCCCTAGAACAAACACATTTTGTAACCTTTAGCTATGGTCTTAGCCTGGGATTATGTGAATAATACTATTGGGGTGATGCCCCCGGTCATGTTTAGTCGCGCTAGCCGGGACTTGTAGGGTCAATGGCCGCATATTGTTTTATTCTCGTGGTATAGCGAGGGAGGGGCATTCATTTGTCATGGTTTGGTTACGGTCTCATGCATTACATATTATTTTTATTCCTTGCAAGCTTACAAATGGGGTCAATTGGTCAGGAAATGTTCAATTCATTGGTTATATATATATATATACTATTTGATCGGAAAAACTTATTCATTTGAACGTTTGTAAACGTTGGAACTTCAAGAATATTTGATCAAAACTTGTGAACTCACCAATCTCGTGTTGACACTTTTTAAGTATATTTTTCAGGAAATTAAACGTGGTCTCTAGGTTAGCAATGTAGGATTACATGCATGCATGAGCGGATACAACTTTTTGGGAGATTTCTCTTGTATAACTCATTACACATGGGTCATATTTGTGAAATCTTAATCTTTTGTAAACTCAAATAGATATTTTGGGTATGTGACCTCTGCTTTACTCGGGTTCTGAGTCTACAACATACATATATACAGAGACCTTACGGCGCGCTGGTCCCATACGTACCAGATCTCAAACAAGAGGATCGGTCTTGTCCCTAGGTCCCACCCCAATCATGGTCATAGTAAGAACTTATTATAGGATATATGCACGGATAGTATTGAGATCTCAAATAAAATCATTTACAAAACATTTCATAGAGCACAGTTCAGAGGAACTCACCTCAAGCGGAACCTCCTCCTGTGTTGAATATAACAATCAACACTTCGACAGAACCCTAGATCATATTCGACATTATTATAATCAATACCCTTATCTTAGGTTTACACGAAGAAACCTTAGGGTGTTCAGAAACCTTACCTCGGCACTATATACGGCAGTTTTGCTAGAAACCGGACCCTCGTATGCGAACCTTGGCTCGGGAATGAAATCACCAAAGTGTGTGTGTGATTTTTTAGAGTATAAAGGTTTGAGAAATGAGCTGAGATCGGGTTTCTATTTATAGGCAAGTTCAGGGCTCGTGACGGACCGTTACCAATGGTGATGGTCCGTCACCCAATTTTGGGCGGCAAGCATAACGGACCGTTATGCCCCGTGACGGTCCGTCATGGACCTGAGTCAGCTTCCACGTGTTGGCCTTAGGTTGAACGGCTTTGTTTTGCGGCGTGGCGGACCATTACCCACCGTGACAGTCCGTCATAGGGTTACATGTGTCATGATTGCTTCGTTAGTCAGCATACACGTGTCATCACCAGGTTCTTTGTCGTGCCGAGCCCGTAACGAACCGTTATCACTCATGACGGTCCGTCACCACCGTAACGGACCGTTATCTACTTGTGATGGTCCGTCATAGACATCATGTTCTATTTTGTTATTTTTGGTCCTTTGAACTTTTGGAATTTTACACTTAAACCTCATGGACTTTTCCTTTGAACACTTTTAGCCCCTAGAATACTTAGGAATTATCTGGGTGTTACAAATCTCCCCTTCTTAATAGTCAAACAACCGAGGGTAGTTACTTTTCATTTGCTCTGTTAATTCCCAAGTTTGATCGGACCCTCTCCGACCTTTCCACTGTACTAACACCATTGGTATTGTTTTCTTTCTGAGCTTACGATCTTGTGTCCTAAGATCTTAATAGGTTGTTCGCTGAATTGGAGCTTATCATTGACGTGCACATCGTCTATTGAGATTGCCTGATCGGGGTCTGCTAAGAACATGTGTAGACATGACACGTGGAACGTGTTGTGAATACCTTGCAATGCTTCAGGCAATTCAAGTTTGTATGCCACGGCTCTAACTCTTTCTATGATCTCATAGGGTCCAATACACCTTGGGCCTAATTTCCCACATTTTCTGAAACGTACAACACCCTTCCAAGGTGATACTTTCAACATAACGTAATCACCAACTTGGAATTCTAACGGCAGTCAGTGTCTATCTTCATAGCTTTTCAGTCTATCTAGTGCAGCTTTTAACCTTTGTTTGATCTGGGCTATCTTATCAGTTGTTTCTTGTAAGATTTCTGGTCCAGATAGTTGGCTATCTCCAACTTCCATCCAACAAATTGGAGTTCGACATTTTCTACCATATAACGCCTCGAAAGGTGCAGTTTTTATACTTGATTGGTAGCTATTGTTGTAAGAAAATTCTATCAATGGTAGGTGATTGTCCCAGCTACCCCCAAATTCATTTGCACACTCTCAGCGTATCTTCTAGGGTTTGAATTGTTCTTTCACTTTGTATGTTGGATTGAGGTTGATATGTTGTACTCATATTGATTTGAGTTCCCAACTCTTTTTGGAAACTAGTCCAAAATCTAGAAGTGAACCGACTATCTCTATTAGAGATAATAGATATCGGTATACCATGCCAGCTAACAATTTCATTGATGTAGAGTCGGGCTAGTTTATCCATTGAATAATTCTCGCTGATAGGAATGAAGTGTGCCGATTTGGTTAGTGTAAGGCCCAAACCCGGGAGGCCTCACTCGTTGGATTTACTCATTCACAAACTGTTCTTAAATTTGATTATCAAATAACGCAGTGGAAAATTTCATTTAAAACGTAACATAACATTGTTCAACATGCGGAAGCGTAAACATTTTCTAAAGTATAAACACATCAAAAGTAAAAGATAACGGGATGCCAATCATCATGATCAGCCGGGTAACTCTTCTCGCTTGCCAAGCATCACCGTCCATCGCCCGTACATGTCCTTAACATAAATATGCATACTAAAAGTCAGCTACGCTGGTGAGTTCTAGCTTTACATAAAACTTTAACATAAACATTTTTCCAAAAACATAATATACATTTATTTAACAAAAGCATACGTAAAACATGCAATAACTTAACATCATCATAACATCGTAACATAGCATCATATCATAAGTCAACATGAACCGAATCTGTCACCCACGTCTCCTAAGGCTCGTAATCGTCAATTCCATACGTCGCATACCAGCGGATAAACTTAAGGCTCGTTACCTCTAAGTCATCTGTCACCCACGTCTCCTAAGGCTCGTTACCTCTAGGTAGACAGAACATACCTTAGGTACTATTTCCCCGCAAGGAAGAGTACCTTCCATCGGGATCCCGGTAATCCCATGGGTGACCGTCGTCACCCCATCCTCAACCAGTTGTACAACCGTTAGCCAGCCAAATAGCCCCCCTGTAAGGGTAAGGCCAATACGTACATACATACCCTAGCTCCCATAGGAACTCGTGGTAGATTCGTTCATTCGTGACTTTTATAAAACCTTTACCTCATTTTATTTAAAGCATTCATACGTTTTATTAAACAATGTTTCATTCGTAAACCTTTCATAAACTTCATTTGGAAAAACATTTCATGAACATCATCCTTCGTAAACATCCTTTCGTAAACATTATTTCATAAACATCATTTCGTAAACATCATTTCGTATGTATGCACACCAGCCCAAAAACATTTAATTAAAACATTTAAAAGAGGGCTTTAGAACTCACCTGATAAGTTAGTCTTGGTTGTCCTAAACAAAAACCCAACAACGTCACGTACGATTTGGATTGAGTAGTTAAATACACATCAGACCTAATGTAATCCCTAGGAAATTCCGGCCTATATTTTTACTTTTTTCGGCACTTGTAATTTCTTTTTTTTGGGGTTGTATCAATCCATCTAAATAAATTATACTATTTATCTATTCCATTTCATGAGTATGCACACATACATATATTCAAAAATAATAAATTTTTATATAATGGATTATATAATTGCCATTAAATAAATATGTATATATATATGCTAAGTTATATTCTAAACCTCTATATATATATATATATATATATATATATATATAAATCTAAATTATAAATTCTATAAATATAGAGTTTATAAAAGTATATTATTTTAAAGTAAATGATTTTAATGGAAATAAAATTATTGTAAGTTACAAAAAGTTATATAGGTATAACTGTAACATTTAATAATAACTAAACAAAGGATATTTAGATTTTTTTTATAAAATCAATTGTTATATGAGTAATTAAAATGATTTTTGAAATAATTAATTTGAACCATTATCAATTTTTGAAATCAATTTGATCCAGGTTTGACTTTGGAAAGTCAAACCGAGCACAATCCACCAAATTCGTGCGATGATTCATCAAGTTCATGTGTTAAAACTGTAATCGAGCCATTTTAAAACATCATGCGACTGATTGGATCCAATTTAACGCATCAATTATAGTCGTAATCAAAGAAGTTGAATCCAATCGTTGTGTAACAGTCGCCCAACAAGTCCCACATCAATTCACGCATTTAACATGAAATTGGGCTATAAAATCGAGCCCACACCTTCACTACGAACGCCACAAACTTTCTACACCTCTGTGTTCATTGCATTGCTCCTCTAGAACTCCGGCGAGCTCAAGGAAATCCGGCGTCGGTCTCCTAGTCGTTCTCCATCAATCCACAACCAAATCAGGTTATTTTTATACCTTTAGTTTCGGTTTTATGTAAGGATTGAAAGCCCCATGTTTTCGAGTTCGATCGGATACGAATCGGGGGGATTGGAACTAGGGTTCGAATGGGGATGTTTGGGGAAGAAGATGAACCAGGCGTGGGGGATAAAAGAAATTCGGGTCTGACAGTAACCAAAACTCGACCCCAAGTCCACTGGTTAGAGCGTGTGTCCCATAGGGATGAGGTCGCGGGTTCGATCCCAGCCCCACACCTCATTTTTCCCTTTTGCACGCATGGAACCCGACTTCCTTCTGGTCCTCAGTTAAAACAATTTGAAACCCAATTTCAACCACTACCCGACCCCTGGTCTAGTGGTTTGGGTGCTTGTCTCCTTCCGAGAAGACCCGGATTCGAGTCCCGTGGTCTGCAATGTTTTTTTTAAGTGATTTTAAACCGAATTTCAACCTCATTTTTCTTATAAAAATTGTTTTATAAAACTCCCGAGACTCGGAATATTTTTTATGAACCAAATTATTAATCTTAAATAATTATTTAATAGTTTTAGAGAATTAAAAACTAATTAAGAAACTATATAATCGTTTAAATTAAAAACATTTATTAACTACTTTTAATACACAATTATTTAGTATAATCTATGCTCTTTATTGTCCATTTAACTAATTAATTAATTTAAAACGTATAAACTTTTAATCTAAATACGTATATATTCAAGTAAATATTATTTAAATACTTATTCATTATTTTGTAATCAAAATAATTATTCATATATATATATATATATATATATATATATATATATATATATATATAACTTGTATTCAACCCTTTATTAACGATCATATTATTTTCGTTATTAAACAAACATATTATTTTCTTATTAACAAACACATTATTCACAACAAATAGATACGTACTCATTCAACCTAGCTTAACCCTTAATATTTAAATCTTTTGAGCCTGTCATTGATACATATATACATGCAAACATAGGTTAACCTTGAGGTTAGCTAAGACAACTTGTGCAATTACCGTACTTGTGATTTCAAGCTACCAATCCAATGTGAGTTTACATAGCCCCTTTTTACTATTTTTACTTTTGGGGTGAAACATGATTACAAATACATTAACATACACAATTCAATACCCTGTGTTCATATGCTATGATCTTTATGCTTATGTCTTAAACTACTTGGTGACCATTACATATGTTCATGTCAGTATAATCATTAACTTGTGTGGCAAGCCTAAGGGAGTACCTTTTATGATCATTTATACAGGAATCCGATACATTACTTAACACGAACCTTGGCGGGTTAGTGTTACATTGAGAACTTCACGTAATCCGGGGGATTATGCATACATATAACATGGCTTGATTGTACGCTTGGAAACCTGTGTGTTTTCACATATGTGCTTTAGACATGCTTTGAACATATTAAATTGTAATCTATACTAACTCTTTTGGTGTCAAAACCTATGTTTCTCACCAACTACTTGTAGTTGACAGTTACTTACATGTTTCAGGTGCACCTGTTTGAGGACTACTTGCTCACCTAAGATTTGGACCTAGTTTAATTTAAATTATGTTTTGAACGTTTCATTTTCCTCTGTAACGGATGCTTTTAATTTGAATAATAAATATTATCATATTTAATAGATGATCATGTGCTTATGAACAACCGCGTCAGCCCCGGCGTATAATCCGCCGCCGGCCGGAGTGTGACAGATTGGTATCAGAGCCATGGTTATAGGGAATTAGGTGATTAGACACATGACCTAGACTATAACCTAGGAGTCCCAAACATGAGTTTAACTCGTGTCTTTTGTTAGGAACTCCACTCTATACTTACTATGCATACTTACCTACATTTACCTACTTCTGATTTCTTGATGTAACTACATGAACTACAATATCCAAGGGTCTACATGAAACTATTTGGAACTACTTGAACTACATAAACTTACACTTGGACTTAAGAGTCTAATCAGAATGAAACTCTCGTCAAAGGTATGTAAGTTCTAACTAATGAATGAGAACTTGTGCAATCCAGAAGGGTGGATGCCTCTATTCTAGGAGTTCTGTCTAGGAAAGCATTTCGTATAAATCCAAATCAACCGATGGACCAGTTATGCTTTCCTGGGAATTCTTGGGATGAGTGTCCACTTATAGGCTAAAGCATGACTTCTCAAACATTAGAAAGACTTAAAATACCTTGATAAGCCAATGTGCCCAATAGGGTACCATCTATGTTTCACCTAACATCTCATGATTAAATTGCAAACTCTTGTACATGATTCACATCTTATGAACTTTTATTCACCCGTTTGTAGAATGCCTCCCCGTCATGAGCGTAGGAACAACCTCACCGATAGGATCATCCAGCAAATGGCTACGATCCTACCAACTGTGGTCAACCAACTGAACCAGAATGCTGCACCAAGGAATCCCACGTATACATTCAAACACTTCAACTCCTGCAACCCCACCAAGTTCTACGGGAACGAAGGAGCCACTGGACTCCTCCAATGGTTTGAAAGCATTGAGGGAACCTTCATCAATGCTGACTGTCCTGAGGATCTGAAAGTTCGTTATGCTACTAGTGTCTTCCAGAATAGGGCACTAACATGGTGGAATGGAGAAAAACGTAACCGCGGGATAGAGGTTGCACTAGCCTTGCCTTGGGCCGATGTAAAAGCACTCATGACAGATGAGTTTTGCCCCCGTAATGAGGTCAAGAAACTAGAAGCTGAATTCTGGGATCTCAAACAAGACAGTGGTGAAAGCCTTACCTACACCACCCGCTTTCATGAGCTTAGCCTCTTGGTGCCCCACATGGTCACTCCTCTCTCCCGAGCCATCGAGAAGTACATCAACGGTCTGCCCATGCAGATTCAGGATACCGTGTTGGGTAGTAACCCAGCCACTCTTGAAGAGGCTATCCGTTTAGCTGCCACACTATCAGATAACCATGTTAAGGCAGGGACTTTGTTCAAGAAGGGTGCTAAGAAAGTCATTGAAAAACCCACCACTGAACCCACCAAGGAAACCAAAGCCGAGTCCTCCTTCAATGGCAAAAAGAGGAAAGGCAGGAACTTCGCCATCATCATTCCTGCTGCTCCTCTAGCCAAAGTGGCACCTACTGCCTTCAACCCCAACAAGAAGCTGTATGTGGGAACCCTACCAATGTGCAACACTTGTAAATTTCATCATACTGCGAACGTCCCATGTCGTTTGTGTACCACTTGTGGGCATTATGGACACTGGGCTAACACATGTCGTGCCCCATCGGCTAACCAAATCTACCAACCTGCTATTCCTGTTCCTGCTGCTATCGCCCAGGGTCGTGCTTGTTACGAGTGTGGTGACCCAAATCATTTCAGGAACCGTTGCCCTAGGTTGGTCATTGTGAACCAAGCCAACATGAATCAGGGCAACATGATTCAAGGGAACGGGAACCAAGGTAACATGATCTAAGGAAACAGGAACCAGGGGAATATGAACCGGGGAAATGTGAATCAGGGGAATGCAAACCCCATAGCTCGAGGACGTGCCTTCAACATCAATGCCAATGAGGCTCAAGCCAACAACGATGTGGTGAATGGTACGTACCCAATAAATCGCCAATATGCTTCTATCCTGTTTGATACTGGTTCCGATATGAGTTTTGTGTCCTTTGAATTTGAACCACAACTTGCTATGAGTCGAGCTAAGCTAGACAAACCCTTTGACATTTTAGTAGCGGATGGTTATTCTGTCTCATGTGACACCATTATTAGAGATTGTACCTTAACCTTGAGCGATCATGATTTTTCAATCAATCTTATTCCTATGGCTCTCGGAGGTTTCGACATCATAGTAGGCATGGACTGGCTGACCAAGCACCGTGCTGAAGTTGTCTGTTTTGACAAGTATATCCGTATCCCTCTTGACTCGGGTGAAATTTTGAACGTCTATGGTGAGAAACCGTCAAAGGGACTCACGCTTATGTCTTACACTACCGCACAGAAGTACCTACGGAAGAAATGTGTGGCATTCTTGGCCCATATTGTGGAACGAAAAGGCAAAGATAAGAGTCTCCAAGACATTCCTGTAATCAAAGACTTTCCTGGAGTTTTTCCCGAAGATTTACCCGGTCTTCCTCCTATACGTCAAGTCGAATTCCGTATTGACTTAGTGCCAGGAGCAAACCATGTGGCCAAGTCACCTTATCGTCTTGCACCATCAGAGATGCAGGAACTTTCAAGTCAACTCCGAGAACTTTCTGACAAAGGATTTATTCGTCCTAGCGTTTCCCCTTGGGGAGCACCTGTTCTATTCGTCAAGAAGAAGGATGGTTCTTTCAGAATGTGCATCGACTATCAGGAACTTAACAAGCTTACCATGAAGAACCGTTATCCACTTCAGAGGATTGACGATTTATTTGATCAACTTCAAGGCTCGACTTATTTCTCTAAGATCGATCTTCGTTCTGGTTATCACCAGTTACGAGTGCTCGAATCCAATATCCCCAAGACAGCCTTTCGTACAAGATATGGTCATTACGAGTTCATGGTTATGCCATTCGGACTAACCAATGCACCCGCAGTATTCATGGATCTTATGAACCGCTTGTGTAAGCCGTACTTGGACAAGTTCGTGATCGTCTTCATTGACGATATCCTCATATATTCAAAATCCAAAGCGGAACACGAAGAACACTTGCGTCTGGTTTTGGATCTCTTGAAAAAGGAGCAATTATACGCTAAGTTCTCCAAATGTAAATTTGGCTAAAGGAAGTCCAATTCTTGGGTCATATAGTCAACGAGAAGGGTATTCACGTGGATCCCGCTAAGATTGAGGCGGTGAAGAACTGGCAAGCTCCAAAGACCCCTACCAAAGTCCGCTCATTTTTAGGTTTAGCGGGCTATTATCGTCGTTTCATAGCAAACTTTTCAAAGATCGTGGTACCACTCACAACTTTAACGTACAAAGGAAAACCCTACGAGTGGGGACCAAAACAAGAGGAAGCCTTTCAAACCTTAATACAGAAACTGTGTGAGGCTCCTATCCTGACTCTTCCTGATGGAACCAAAGACTTTGTAGCTTACTGTGACGCTTCCCACTTAGGTCTTGGTTGTGTACTAATGCAGCGAGGCAAAGTGATTGCTTATGCGTCCCGATAACTCAAAATCCATGAGAAGAATTATACGACGCACGATCTTGAGTTGGGTGCGGTCGTATTTGCCCTTAAAATTTGGAGACATTACCTATATGGTACCAAATGTGAGATTTACACCGATCATAAGAGTCTCCAGCACATCTTCAATCAAAAGGAACTCAACATGAGGCAAAGGCGTTGGGTTGAACTCCTAAATGACTACGACTGTAATATTCGTTTTCATCCTGGTAAGGCGAATGTAGTGGCTGATGCTCTTAGCCGTAAGGAACCTATCAAGATCCACAGCATTCGAATCCAAAATGATATTCAAACTCGTATCCTTGAAGCACAACATCTTTCCGTCACTGAAGGAAACATGTACAACGAAATGTCATGTGGTGCTGAACTCCAACTTGAAACCAAACCCAATGGATTACTTTACTTTCTAAATCGTATCTGGATTCCGGACCGTGACAACCTTAGTACCTTTATCATGAACGAGGCTCACAAGACTCGTTATTCTGTGCATCCGGGTGCAAACAAAATGTACATGGATCTCCGTACCCAATACTGGTGGCCTGGTATGAAAAAAGACATTGCCCTATACGTGTCCAAATACCTTACTTGTTTAAAGGTTAAAGCCGAGCACCAGCGTCCATCCGGTTTACTTGAACAATATGGGAGTGTATTTCCATGGACTTTATAACCAAACTCCCACACACATCTCGTGGTCATGATAGCATTTGGGTAATCATCGACCGCTTAACAAAGTATGCTCATTTCATATACATACGTGAGGACTATCGAGTTGAAAAACTAGCTCGAATCTATATTGATGAGATCGTTAGTCGTCACGGTGTGCCTCTCAACATTATTTCTGATCGTGATGGATGATTCACCTCCCGTTTCTGGCAATCCCTGCAATCAGCTTTGGGCACTCAACTAAATCTTAGTACTGCTTATCACCCGCAAACTGATGGTCAATCTGAGCGAACGATTAAAACCCTCGAAGACATGCTTAGAGCCTGTGTCATTGACTTCAAGGGAAATTGGGCCTTACATCTACCCCTAGTTGAGTTCTCGTACAACAATAGTTATCATACGAGCATTGACATGGCTCCTTTTGAAGCACTTTATGGTCGGAAGTGCCGCTCTCCTATCTGTTGGACTGAAATCGGTGAAACACAAATCACTGGTCCTGAACTTATTCAAGAGACTTCCGACAAGATAATGTTAATCCGAGACAACCTTCTGGTAGCAAGGGGTCGGCAAAAGAGCTATGCCGACAAATGTCGAAAACCCTTAGAATTTTAAGTTGGCGATCTGGTTCTTCTCAAAGTATCCCCTTGGAAGGGCGTAGTTCGTTTTGGAAAGAAAGGGAAACTTGCTCCAAGATTCGTAGGTCCTTTCAAAATCCTTGAGCGAATTGGGAAGGTAGCCTACAGGTTGGATCTACCTGAAGGACTCAGCAACGTTCATCCGACATTTCATGTCTCGAACCTAAAGAAATGCTTAGCTGACGAGAATCTCCACATACCACTTGTTGAGGTTCACATTGACGAAACAATGCACTTCGTGGAGAAGCCCGTGGAGATCATGGACCTAGAAGTTAAGCAACTCAAGCGAAGTCGCATCCCAATTGTTAAGGTTCGGTGGGAATCCAAACGTGGCCCCGAGTTCACTTGGGAACGTGAGGATCAAATGAAAGCCAAATACCCATATTTATTTCTAGGACCCTCTTCATAAGCAATTTCGGGACGAAATCTCCTAAAGTAGGGGATACTGTAATCCCTAGGAAATTCCGGCCTATATTTTTACCTTTTCCGGCACTTGTAATTTCTTTTTTTTGGGGTTGTATCAATCCATCTAAATAAATTATACTATTTATCTATTCCATTTCATGAGTATGCACACATACATATATTCAAAAATAATAAATTTTTATATAAGGGATTATATAATTGCCATTAACTAAAGATGTATATATATATGCTAAGTTATATTCTAAACCTCTATATATATATATATATATATATATATATATATATATATATAAACCTATAAAATCTAAATTATAAATTCTATAAATATAGAGTTTATAAAAGTACATTATTTTAAAGTAAATAATTTTAATGGAAATAAAATTATTGTAAGTTACAAAAAATTATATAGGTATAACTCTAACATTTAATAATAACTAAACAAAGGATATTTAGATTTTTTTTATAAAATCAATTGTTATATGAGTAATTAAAATGATTTTTGAAATAATTAAATTGAACCATTATCAATGTTTGAAATCAATTTGATCCAGGTTTGACTTTGGAAAGTCAAACCGAGCACAATCCACCAAATTCGTGCGATGATTCATCAAGTTCATGTGTTAAAACTGTAATCGAGCCATTTTAAAACATCGTGCGACTGATTGGATCCAATTTAACGCATCAATTATAGTCGTAATCAAAGAAGTTGAATCCAATCGTTGTGTAACCGTCGCCCATCAAGTCCCACATCAATTCACGCATTTAACATGAAATTGGGCTATAAAATAGAACCCACACCTTCACTACGGACGCCACAAACTTTCTACACCTCTGTGTTCTTTGCATTGCTCCTCTAGAACTCCGGCGAGCTCAAGGTAATCTGGCGTCGGTCTCCTAGTCGTTCTCCATCAATCCACAACCAAATCAGGTTATTTTTATACCTTTAGTTTCGGTTTTATGTAAGGATTGAAAGCCCCATGTTTTCGGGTTCGATCGGATACGAATCGGGGGGATTGGAACTAGGGTTCGAATGGGGATGTTTGGGGAAGAAGATGAACCAGGCGTGGGGGATAAAAGAAATTCGGGTCTGACAGTAACCAAAACTCGACCCCAAGTCCACTGGTTAGAGCGTGTGTCCCATAGGGATGAGGTCGCGGGTTCGATCCCAGCCCCACACCTCATTTTTCCCTTTTGCACGCATGGAACCTGACTCCCTTCTGGTGGTCCTCTGTTAAAACAATTTGAAACCCAATTTCAACCACTACCCGACCCCTGGTCTAGTGGTTTGGGTGCTTGTCTCCTTCCGAGAAGACCCGGATTCGAGTCCCGTGGTCTGCAATGTTTTTTTTAAGTGATTTTAAACCGAATTTCAACCTCATTTTTCTTATAAAAATTGTTTTATAAAACTCCCGAGACTCGGAATATTTTTTATGAACCAAATTATTAATCTTAAATAATTATTTAATAGTTTTAGAGAATTAAAAACTAATTAAGAAACTATATAATCGTTTTAATTAAAAACATTTATTAACTACTTTTAATACACAATTATTTAGTATAATCTATGCTCTTTATTGTCCATTTAACTAATTAATTAATTTAAAACGTATAAACTTTTAATCTAAATACGTATATATTCAAGTAAATATTATTTAAATACTTATTCATTATTTTGTAATCAAAATAATTATTCATATATATATATATATATATATATATATATATATATATATATAAACTTGTATTCAACCCTTTATTAACGATCATATTATTTTCGTTATTAAACAAACATATTATTTTCTTATTAACAAACACATTATTCACAACAAATAGATACGTACTCATTCAAATTAGCTCAACCCTTAATATTTAAATCTTTTGAGTCTGTCATTGATACATATAAACATGCAAACATAGGTTAACCTTGAGGTTAGCTAAGACAACTTGTGCAATTACCGTACTTGTGATTTCAAGCTACCAATCCAATGTGAGTTTACATAGCCCCTTTTTACTATTTTTACTTTTGGGGTGAAACATGATTACAAATACATTTACATACACAATTCAATACCCTGTGTTCATTAGCTATGGTCTTTATGCTTATGTCTTAAACTACTTGGTGACCATTACATATGTTCATGTCAGTACAATCATTAACTTGTGTGGCAAGCCTAAGGGAGTACCTTTTATGATCATTTATACAGGAATCCGATACATTACTTAACACGAACCTTGGCGGGTTAGTGTTACATTGAGAACTTCACGTAATCCGGGGGATTGTGCATACATATAACATGGCTTGATTGTACGCTTGGAACCCTGTGTGTTTTCACATATGTGCTTTAGACATGCTTTGAACATATTGAATTGTAATCTATACTAACTCTTTTGGTGTCAAAACCTATGTTTCTCACCAACTACTTGTAGTTGACAGTTACTTACATGTTTCAGGTGCACCTGTTTGAGGACTACTTGCTCACCTAAGATTTGGACCTAGTTTAATTTAAATTATGTTTTGAACGTTTCATTTTCCTCTGTAACTGATGCTTTTAATTTGAATAATAAATATTATCATATTTAATAGATGATCATGTGCTTATGAACAACCGCGTCAGCCCCGGCGTATAATCCACCGCCGGCCGGGGTGTGACACCTAATCCCGACTCTAACGGTTTAACCATTTTGAATTAGGCGAACTTAAGGCTTAGTTCGCCTCTTTCTAACCTGGCGAACATATTGATTTCACTAACCAGCTATATATACCCATAGACCTGATGCCTGCGCACTTAGCAAATGCGTAGGGCCTTGTTCTTGCGTACTTATCAAGTACGCAGGACCTGCTTGTGGGCTGTCTTCTTCCCCACAAAACCGTAACTTTTGCATGCAGATCCGACCTCGTCAAGATCCAAACTTTTTACGTTCAAAACGTTTGCTTTTCGTTTAAGAACTCAAATCTATGCTTATCTTTGGGTTTCATACGTAAAAACACCGTTTTTTTATTCAAAACCTGAAAGCCCCAAAATGAACAAAAACTCATATTTAGATCAGATCGTTACCTGTATCGAGCGTCTGATTCAGAGGTTTTGCTCACGAGCTATGGAGCAACACACTTCTTCAATCTTGGGTCGATCCGTCAAATTTCTCTCGTGTTGGCTATTTAAAGGGAGGAGACTCCTCTCCTCAGGTTCGCCGGCCCATCTGGCCCTGCCCGCCACGCTTTGTTCGTTTATTCAGTTCGTCTCGCGTTTAACCAGTTATTTTAATCGTCGTTTTATTTTTGGGATGTTACAGTTAGTCTATCAACCACAAACCAAATAGTATCATGCCCTTTATGGGTTCTTGGAAACTTCGTGACAAAATCCATAGTAATTCTATCCCATTTCCACATAGGTATCTCCAACTGTTGCAGTTGACCTGTAGGTTTCTGATGTTCAATCTTGACTTGTAGGTAAGTCAAACATTTTTCTATGTACTGAGCTATAGATCTCTTCATGTTCAGCCACCAGTAATGAGTCTTCAATCCTTTATGCATTTTATCAGCTCCAGGAGGTATCGAGTACTTGGATTTGTGAGCTTCATCCATCACTTTTGTTTAAATTTCTCCGATTTTAGGAATCCAAATTCTGCTTCCAAATCGTAGGATTCCATCATCGCCTTTGGTTAGTAATTTTTCTTTACCAACCATGCGCTCCTTCTTGGTGTTATCTTTTTGGAGTGCTTGGGTTTGAGTTTCTTTGATTTGATCCATCCAGTCTATTTTGATTTCTAACCTTAAGGCTCTTATTTTGATAGGCTTGATTTTCTCTTTCCGACTTAATGCATCTGCTACAACATTAGCTTTCCCGGGATGGTATTTGATCTCATAATCATAATCATTAATGAGTTCCATCCATCTTCTTTGTCTCATATTTAATTCCTTCTGATTGAATATATGCTGGAGACTTTTATGGTCTGTATATATCACACACCTAGTACCATACAGATAGTGTCTCCAAATCTTTAGAGCAAACACTATGGCACCAAGTTCGAGATCGTGTGTGGTATAGTTATTCTCTTGAATATTAAGTTATCGTGATGCGTAGGCTATCATCTTTTCTCGCTGCATCAACACACATCCTAGACCAATTCGGGAGGCATCACAATAGATGACGAAGTCATCATTTCCTTCGGTAGTGCTAAGGTCGGTGCGGTACTGAGTTTCTGTTTAAGGGTTTTGAAGGCCTCTTCTTGATTATAACTCCATTCAAATTTCACTGTCTTCTGAGTTAAGGTAGTTAACGGAGTAGCAATCTTGAGAAGTCTTGTATAAATCTTTGGTAGTATCCGGCTAGACCAAGAAAACTTCGAACCTCGGTTGGCGTTCTTGGAGTCTCCCACTTCATAATAGCTTCAATCTTGGCTGGCTGTTGGTTTATAACATGCCCTAAGAATTGTACCTCTTGTTTCTAAAACTCGCATTTGGAAATTTTAGCGTACAACTTCTCTTTTCTAAGAGTTTCCAGGATTATCTGAAGATGTTTGGCATGATCTTCCGGAGTTCGGCAGTAGATAAGGATATCGTCTATGAACACCATAACGAATTTGTCCAGGAATGGTTTACAAACTCGATTCATTAGGTCCATAAATGTTGCGGGAGCATTAGTTAGAACGAATGATATAACTAAGAATTCATACTGTCCATATCGGGTTCTATAGGCAGTCTTAGGTACATCTTCCTCCTGTACCTTTAACTGATGATATCCAGATCTAAGATCTATCTTCGAGAAGTATTTAGCTCCTTGCAATTGATCGAACAAATCATCTATTCTTGGCAATGGATATTTGTTCTTCAGAGTGAGTTTATTCAGTTCTCAATAATCTATGCACATTCGCATGCTTCCGTCCTTCTTCTTTACAAACAGTATCGGTGCTCCCCAAGGTGATGTACTTGGACGTATAAAACCTCTGTCTAATAGTTCTTGAATTTGCTTCACCAGCTCTTTTAACTCAGAGGGTGCTAGACGATACGGTGTTCTAGCCACGGGTTTAGCTCCGGGAATGAGTTCGATTCGGAATTCGATTTGTCTATCTGGTGGTAGACAAGGTAATTCTTCCATAAATACATCCGGGTAATCGTATACTATAGGAATGTCCGCAATATGTCGTTCGGGTTTAGCATCTAAAGCATAAACTACGAATACACTACATCATGTATTCACACATTTCTTAGCCTTGGCTACAGAAATTGTTTCAATCTTATTCTTATCACTATCGCATTGTATCAACATAGACTTTTTGTTAGGCTTACAAATCCTAACAGTTCGTTGATCACAATCGATCTGAGCATGGCATTGGTTTAACCAATCCATTCCAATGATAACAACGTACTTGCTCATACTCACTGGCATTAATTCAATCATTGAATTTTCGTTGTCCATAGTCATCTTGCAATTCGCGTACGATTCGGTTATCCTAATTTTCTCACCACTTGCCGTCTCAACTACGTAAGCATGATCAAGTGGAGTTGGTTTCATGCCTAAATGCAAACTAAAGGCATCTGAAACAAAACTTCTATTTGCTCATGTATCAAATAGGATTTTAGCATAAATATCGTTAACTAGAAACGTACCAGCTACCACCTTGGTATTTTCGTTTTTCTTTCCTTCACCTATTACAAACACCCGACCTTTTGCCTCTAGCCCGGGCTTCTGCTGAGCGGGTTTTGTATAATTCTATGCCAGATGTCCCATTTCATTACAATTAAAACATCCAAGGGATGGACAATACGTTGCAGTATGCCCTGACTTCTGGCATTTATAGCATCTTATCTCTTGAGAATTTCTCACTGGATTGTTTCCCTCTCTCCTAGGGAATTTGAAACTCCTTGGTTTAAATCGATACATCACCTCCTCACTCTTTCTCTTTGTTTCTACTGGTTTTATCTCTGTCGCCTTTTCAGCCTTCTACTTGGCTTCTTGAGCTGCTACATCATCATAAACCGTGGCACTTAATGCTAAAGCTGCATCTATTATTTAAAGTGCAGAGGTTTTCACCAAGGTACGCACCTTGAGTGGCAAACCCCTAATAAAATGTTTGATTCTTCGGGGTTCGGGTGTCACCAGATGTGGCACGAGTTTAGACATCTCATCAAACTTTGTCTCATACTCCTGATGCGTCATAGTTCCAGCCTCTAGATGCTGAAACTCCTCCTCAAGCTTATCTAGTTCATTCTGAGGACAGAAACGTTGCAGAACTAACTCCTTAAATTCGTTCCTTTTCATGTTGTCTACTATTTGCTCCCCTCTAGCTTGCTTCACAGACTCCCACCAATCTAATGCGATGGTTTCCAAGGAATTGGCAGCAAACTTGACTGCCTGGTCTCTTCTACATTCATTTAGTTTGATTACAGCTTCCATCTTCGTGATCCACTAAGTATTATAGAAGCTCCCTTCTTGCCATCGAATGACTTGGGTTTGCATCCTTCGAAGGATTTGTAGTTACATCCTTCATGGTTCTCAGTCCTCATTGCTGAGATAGTATTGGCATTTCCATTTGCCCCTCCAGTGTTGTTATCGTTTCCTCCTCCGGCTGTTCCAGTACCCATTCTTCTTGAAAGAACTTCGTCTAGTAGTCCGGGTAGTGTTTTTCGTAAAGATTTTGTTACCTCACTAGCCACAGCATCTTGAAACTGGGCCTCAGACATAACTACTTCTTCAGCATGAGTATTCGCCTTATTGTCGTTCTCATTTGACTCATGATGATCGTTAGTATTGGTGTTATTTTCAGTGTGCCTATGGCTCCTAGTAACCGGAGTATGACCTGTTCCCATACCTCTTCCTCTTCCTCGTCCAACCATTGTTACCTATACACATAGATGTATGATATCAGAATTCGTATAACTGGTTATAATCCAGAAAATCAGAAATTAAAGACATTTGGCCAAGAATGTACTTAATATCTGTTTTCTCAACATCTCCTGTTATATTCATAATGATAATCAACATCTCAACTTATATCCTGTTGGCATTCCAGCTATTCTCAGAGCTCTTAGTTTAAGTCTATATACTAATCTTTCCTATTAGTATCTAAATCTCTGAAACTGCGGCTCTGATACCAACTTTTCACACCCGTAACACAGGACAGTCATCTAACCAGAGTAGTACCTCCAACGGATATGTTCCCAGGTAAGAGCGACGGGTCTAGGAGAGATTTATACACCTCTCTTTCCTAGACAGAACATTTCGTTCGTATGATAACTACATACCGGTTGAAGGTAGCCTTCTAGTTACTATGACGTTGATACCAAAAACACACAGCGGAAGACTTAACATCATAACTTATTTCATTTCATAACATAACGTTTGTACAATAGGGATTGACAGGAAAAATACAACATAAACAACACTGGACTTATAGCTCACCAAGTATCATGCCATCCACCCAGGCCTTATAGTCACACAGGGACCTTCCCTTAGTCATCCCTATTCCCAAAACATCTGTACATCTCCTCTAGAATGCCAACTACCAGCTAGGGTTCACCTGTGCTCAAAAACATTTGAAAACATTTTGGATCAGCTTACGCTAGTGAGTTCATAAACAAAATCATCTTTACGGTTATCTTTGATACAGGGATGAATGCCCTGGCAGGTCTTACAACCATCCCCTCCAATCAATCACCTAGTAACCTCTGCTTTGCTCGGGTTCTGAGTCTACAACATACATATATACAGAGACCTTACGGCGCGCTGGTCCCATACGTACCAGATCTCAAACAAGAGGTTCGGTCTTGTCCCTAGGTCCAATCATGGCCATAATAAGTACCTATTATAGGATATATGCACGGATAGTATTGGGATCTCAAATAAAATCATTTATAAAACATTTCATAGATGACAGTTCAGAGGAACACACCTCAAGCAGAACCTCCTCCTGTATTGAATATAACAATCAACACTTCGACAGAACCCTAGATCATATTCGACATTATTATAATCAATACCCCTATCTTAGGTTTACACGAAGAAACCTTAGGGTGTTTAGAAACCTTACCTCGGCACTATCTACGACAGTTTTGCTAGAAACCGGACCCTCGTATGCAAACCTTGGCTCGGGAATGAAATCACGAGAGTGTGTGCGTGATTTTTGAGAGTATAAAGGTGTGAGAAATGAGCTGAGATCGGCTTTCTATTTATAGGCAAGTTCAGGGCTCGTGACGGACCGTTACCAACGGTGACGGTCCGTCACACAAATTTTGGGCGGCAAGCATAACAGACCGTTACGCCCCGTGACGGTCCGCCATGGACCTGAGTCAGCTTCCACGTGTTGGCCTTAGGTTGAACGGCTTTGTTTTGCGGTGTGAAGGACCGTTACCCACAGTGACGGTCCGTCATAGGGTTACACGTTTCATGATTGCTTCGTTAGTCAGCATACACGTGTCATCATCGGGTTCTTTGTTGTGCCGAGCCCTTAATGGACCGTTATCACTTGTGACAGTCTGTCACCACCATAACGGACCGTTATCTACTTGTGACGGTCCGTCACATATATCATTTTCTATTTTGTTATTTTTGTTCCTTTGAATTTTTGGGAATCTTACACTTAAACCCCATGGACTTTTCCTTTGAACACTTTTAGCCCCTATAATACTTGGGAATTATCCGGATGTTACAGATTCATTAAAAAAATTTTATCGGATTGAGTCGGGTAATCGAGCTTTTTTACCAAATTGAGTCCGGTCACCGAAATAGACTAAACATGAAAACCAAATTAATATTCATATAATCAATCAATAATATAATATTTTTAATAAATAATCTAGCAAATAATTAAATAATAAAGTAGAATTTAGAGAATAAGATTAAAAAATACTTAATTTATCAGAGAAAAATTTCAAAAAATAGTTAATTAGGGTTGATTGGTCTTTTGGAAACGGATTCGGGTGAGTGGAGGAGCAGCACTATGACAGACAACCTGACTCTCGCAGGCAGCAGTGGCAGGTGATTGCTGATTAGGCGGTGGGGGCGGTACACCTTAGTTGATAGTCGCTTATTTCTGTTTCACAGAATCACGTTCGATGGGGAGCGGGAGGGTTTGACAAGGTTAGTTAATTGTTTAGAATGGAATAGATGGGTTTAGGATATGAAGTTATTGGGTTAAAATAGTTAGTGATCTAGTTAGCTTAATTGTTTGTAAGAATTAATGAGTAGGTACAAAAACTAATTAATTAATTATAATGTGTTTATATTTATTAATTAGTTTATAACAATTAATAAGTTTATATTTCTACAATTTTAAAGTTTTAAATTAAGTTTTTAGGTGTCGTTTTGGTTAAAATCATAGGGTCAGTGCCAAAATTTCTCGAGAATCACTCGAAATTATATCGTATATACAACAAACATTTTTTTTCATGTGTTGAGCGACCATTGTCCCCATAGAGTGGGTACGTCAATGCATCTAAACCTAAGTGATTACATGTAGCACCTCATTCTATGAAAAGGGTGGTTGTATCATGGTTATGGAATCAAAGAAAAATGATACATGCTTGTCCTTATGAGAACATTCTTGTGGTAAATGATGTATTTTCTTCACTAATATGTGAGGTTCGAATCATGTACCGTACATGTTTGATGGGTTTAACTAATAGGAGTAGATCAGAAAAAATGATACATATTTATTTATTTCTCAAATTTATTGTGTTCCTAATAGTTTTTAACATCTTGAACTAAAATATCAAATTGGAATTTGATTTCGTTAATTCTTTTTTATCTTTTGAATAAATTATGTGTTTTTATAATAATTTAAATAAATTTATAAATGTCTGCAAAAGTCATATTTCTTAATTTATTCAAAATAACAAGTACTTAGTTTTCTTTAATTAACAAAATCGGGAAAAAATATTTAAATCGTATGCATTTAATTTAAAATGATTAAGAGTTAAAAGAAAGTTTTAACTTTGAAGTATAAATTCTAGTTAATTACACGACTATATATGTTCATATTTTAGGTTTTTGTCTTTTTCTTTTAATTACAAATATGGTTTCTATTGTTTATCAAAGTGTAACCTTAACATAGAGGTGCACAAACCGGGTTGGACCCAAGAACCGGAACCGATTCCAAACCGGTTCTTTTTTTACCGGATACAAATCCGACCGGGTAGGAACCGCAACCGGTTAGGAACTGGTTTATGGGTTGAAGAACCCTACCCTGTGGAACCGGGTAGGGTCGGGTCGGGTCCGGTTCGGGTCTGGAACCGGTTCCAATATATATATTTTTTTAATAATTAAAATGACATTAAATAACATAAAATGCAAGTTTTATTTATTTTTAATGTGGAACCGGTTATGGTAGGAACCGGTTCTAGTCGGGTCCGGTTCGTGTCCGGGTAGGAACCGGTCGAGCAAAGGAAACCCCAAACCAGGTAGAAACAAGCGGGTGTGATCGGGTAGGAACCGGTTTTTGGAAATACTGGGTAGGAACCGGAACCGGTTCGGATCAGGTAGGCCGGTTCCGGTTCCAGAACCGGTTTTTTCGTGCACCTCACGTTTATTGATTTTCGCCGATGAACATTAAAAGTACAATCAAATCTATATAAACTAATTTTTTTAATAACACATAATATACTATTATTAATTAAACCCACTAAATCGTCACATTGTAAGATTCGAACCTCACTGGTTAGTGAAGGGAATATATCGTTTACTACCACGATGTCCCATGAGGACTAATACATATAAACTAATCATTTTACCTTAGAAAACAAAGGTAAATATGTAAATTGTCAATCCAAATATGAAATGGGCTTAACAAGTAGTTAGGTTAACCTCCAACCTCAACATTAAATATTGCGGCCCATAACACTAGGTTGAGGAATCATCGTTTGAAAGTGAATAGACAACATAGGGTTGTATAGTTTTGAAACCTCGGGTTATCTCTTTCATGAAATTTCCAAGCTACCAAGAGATTGAACGGACCTACGCGAGGGTAGGGGTGCACAAATATGGTTCTGGGCCCAACTTGGTTCGGCTTGAAACAGGTTTAGGTTGGGTCAAAGATGGTCAAAACCGAATTTTTGTAAACCAGTTTTTTAGGGGGAAAGAATCGGGTTTGACTGGTTTGAAACCAGGTTTTAACTGGTTCGGTTTAGGTGGTTCGGTTTAGGTTTGACTAGTTTCAATGTACATAGTTACAAACTAATTTCAACCCTGCAGTTCGGTTATGGTCCAAACTGGGTTCAACCAAACCAGTTTCAAAATCGGGCTTGATTCAAGATCAAAATTGGGTTCAGTTCCTAACCCGGTTCTTTTGTGCACCTCTACGCAAGTGCCCTTTACTAATATAATAGATAAATTTCAATTTTCACTTGAAAATAGATTTTATCAATTGAAAAAGTTTGAATATATTTATTTCTGTGTTAGAATGAAAAATTTAAAATCTATCTATAACAAAAGATTAAAAGAAAACTATATAAACTTATTTTAGTAATCTAGTTATTGAATAAAATGACTTAGGTTTGCGATAGAGGTGGGGTGATGGATGAAGTGGGTAGATCTTGAAAACCGGCGGTGATACGGTGATGTATGAAAATGAATAGTGTGCTTGAGAAGATAATGGTACAAAGATGGTAAACAAAAGTATAAATAAAAATTAAAAAATAAAAAGTACAACAAATGATTAATCCTCACTAAATGAGGGTGTAATAGAGTAAATGACGAAAATGTCCTTCCAGGTTACAAATGGGGCTGGTGACGTGGTTGGGGCGCATTGGTTGAAAAGGGTTAATGGGTTTTTATAAAAAAACAAGGGATATTAAAATATCCACATCTTATATATATTGCGTATGAAAGATAAAGCATAATTTAAAATGATGTATTAATACATTGTTGTCTCTACATGACATCTATATTCATCAAAATAGGTCTTTTTGCTTTTTGTAGGGCCAAATCAATAAAAACGAAGAATTGGCTATTAAATAATTTTAGTTATACATCTACTCAAATAAAATATTTTACCAGGGGAAGGTTTCGCTAAAAAGTAGTTTTTCGCTAAGAAACGCTAAGAAGTGGGTCAAACGAACTCTGATTGAGCTCATTCGAGCGGCGTTGGAACCGTCTCATCGAACTCTAATCCGGACCCAAAAACCTAAACCCCCTCCACCCGCACCCCCAAAAACCTAAACCCCCCCTCCAACCCCACCCCGAAAAGCCTAAAACCACCACCCCCACCCCCCCAAAAACCTAAACCCCCTCACCCCACCCCCCCAAAAACCTAAACCCACCCCCACCCACCCCCAAATACCTAAACCCCCACCCCCCAAAAAAAACCTAAACCCTAAAATCTAAACCCTAAGGCTAAAATCCTAAAATTCAACGCTAAGATCTAAACCCTAAAAGCTAAACCCAAAAAGCTAAGATGGTAGAGTTCGACGATACGGTTCCAACGCCACTGGAATGAGCTCAATCCGAGTTCGTTTGATATCGTTTCTTAATGTTTTTGTCACTTCTTAGAGTTCTTAGCCGAAAACAACTTCTTATTTGATCCTCCCCCTAATTTATCATTTATATATCCAAACTCTTGCTTGGGATTGCTCTAATGTTCATAATGTATACTTAGTGTCTAGTATGTATGTAATAGTATAAGGGTGTGTATTTACAAACCCAAAAGTCAAAACTGTAAATACGTATGTGTCGTTTAGTAATAGGGTTAGAACGAAGGGACGCGTTGGTTTAACAAGAACACGTCGATTCCTTCATGTCTGTATATAAAACCATCGAGTCTGATGTAAACAATTGTCCAATTCAATTCAATCAAAGCAAGTTACGTATTTTGTTATTCGATTATTAGAAGAATACAATCAAAATGAGTCATTCGAGATGGTTTTGATTGAAGGATTCAATTAAATCCATTTATGAAGATTTAGAAGAACAAGAAGGTTGTGTAGCTAGTGAAGATGTAACTTGATCTAGAATTTATAATTATGGACCACTTACATTTATTTTATTAATGGGTCATTTATAGGCTTATTCTAATAATAGTAGGTCCAACTTATAGTCACTAGCTCATTGCATTTAACCAAATTTATTTTTGTTCCCTATTATAATAATAGCAGGCCTAACATATATATATATACACACACATATATAGGGGAGATTCAAATAATAAGTGAATTTTCGCTAAAAAACCTAAGAAATTATTACTTTTTTAACCGAAACCGGGTCAAACGAACTCCGATTGAGCTCATTCCAGCGGCGTTGAAACCGTCTCGACGAGGTTTTTGGGGGTGGGGTGGGGTTTAGGTTTTTGGGGGGTGGGGTGGGGTTTAGGTTTTTGGGGGTGGGGGAATTTAGGTTTTTTGGAGGGTGGGGTGGGTAGGTTTAGGTTTTTAGGGTGTGGAGGTTAGAGGAATTAGGTTTTTTTTTTTTGGTGGGGGTGGGGGTGGGGGTGAGGTGGTTAGGTTTTTGGGTTTAGCTTTAGGGTTTAGCTTTTAGGGTTTAGCTTTAAGGGTTTAGCTTTAGGGTTTAGGGTTTATCTCTAGGCTTTATTTCGACGAGTCGGTTCTAACGCCGCTGGAATTAGTTTAATCGCAGTTCATTTGATCCAGTTTCTTAGGTTTCTTAGCGAAATCTTACTTATTAGCGGAACCTTCCCCTATATATATATACTAGGTTAAAATCCCGTGTATTGCACGAGTTGTATAAATATAATATTATATATTAAGTAATAAAAAAATTATTTTTTAAAAACTCGTGTTTTACACGGGTTGAATAAACTCATGGAATATAATATAATCTATTAACACATACACTCGTCAAAATATGTTAGGAGATTTATTAATATAAAGATTAGTACATTCTTTAAAAATATATTATTATTATTAAAAGATATATGTGTATTTAATAAAAGAGAGAGGCGGGGAAAAAATGATGAGATTGAATATGGAGGCGACATGTGGCATGTAAAACCTTTATTTATTATATAGTATTGATATATATATATATATATATATATATATATATATATATATATATATATATATATATATATATATATATATATATATATGCGACACGTGGCATGTAAAACCTTTATTTATTATATAGTATATATATATATATATATATGGGATGATTCAATTCAGAACAAGGTTTTTTACAAGAATAGAAAGAACTAATCTGAACCACTCATTTTTATTCAATCTTAACAAATTTTAATTAAATCAAAAGGGTATTATAGTAAAGATAAAAAAAAACTTTATCTCTCAAATTAATCAGTTTATCTTCTCTCTAATTAATTACTTTATCTCTAATTAATTACTTTATCTCTCTAATCTCTAATTAAATAGTTTTCCTTTATTATTTTCAATTAGTGAGTTGAAATTAATCCTACACATAACAACACTTCTATTACACAACACAAAAATTTTCTTTATAAATAACAAAATTTATCCTACATGTAACGAAACTTATCCTACACAAAAAGAAACTTATCATACACATAACGAAACTTATCCTACACTTAACAAAACTTATCAAGCACACAAAGAAACTTATCCCTACACATAACAAAACGTATCATACGCATATTAACATTTATCCTACATATATCAAAACAGTTAACAAACTCATTTATTAAAAACACATAAGCAAAATAAAATAGGAATTAATTTAAAAAAGTGTTTAATTTGAAAATATATTAATTACAGGTTTAAATATAGAGAGAAAACAAAGGGATATAAAATATGAATTAATTTAAAAAAGTATTGTAAATCTCAATACTACCCTTAAGTCATTATTAATACCATTAATGTTTTAATTAATTATTAAAATATCATTTTTGTATTTATTTAGTGTTCTGAAATGAACATTCCTCTCTCTATATATATATATATATACTTTGGCAAATACCTAGAGCTATCGGTCCTAATGTAGTTTCTATGACCTACAGAATATGAAAATAGCTCTAGGCTTTTAATGTGTTTATGCTATCTGGATCTTGTGTTTTTTTACTTTGCCAAATAACTAGAGCTATTGGTCCTAATGTAGTTTCTAAGCTTTTAATATTTTGATTATTTTGATATTTAATATAGTCTAGATCGTCTATATATTTTTTGTATTTTTCTACTTTATTGTTTACAGTTGTTACTAATTTTTCTAATATTTGTTTATTAGCAATGGAATCGTTTTGCAAATTTATACCTAGATTTATTACTAAATCAGTTAACGCATTTAAATGTATATTATCTGTGTGCAAGCTATGATGGTAGTTTTCTTTTATACGACAAACCAGATCGTAATTGTTATTATTAATATTTTTGTTGTGAACTTTATCACTTAATTCTAGATTAAGAAAATCAAGTCACCTTTTCTGATTTTGTGAACCTAAGATTAAGAAATTCTTACTCTTTAGTTTAACTCTTAAAACCTATTAGTCTTCTGTTTAAACATTTTCTTATATCCCATTAATATGTTTTCAGCCTGTTGAATATTGTATAGTTGAGCAGCAACTGTCTGTCTAACACTGTGTATTCTTTCAGCTGAAAAAGACTGACTTAATAACTTTTATGTCTTTTCTTCTTCATTTGAAGAGATGCTCATTGGTGAAGGATTTTTCTATGCTATGAAGGATGTATAACCAATCTTTCTTTTCCTTTTAGCTTTTTATCCATCTAAAAACATTAATTTGTTAATGTTTCGATACAACATGTCAGCTATCCTATTATTCTTTCCTTTTATATGTTCAAACTGTATAGTATATCCACATCCTTGGAAAATATTTTGTAGATTTACCCATCTTGTTCTGTTGATCTTTTTACTTTGATCGTTTTTAATAAACTTGACTATTGCTTCACAGTCAGTTCTTACTGTAAAGTCTTTATGTAAAAATATTTTGAATTTTTCTAAAGCATTAATCAAAGCTTGTATTTCAAAATCTATGCTTGTCCAATTAGTTTTGTTTTGAAAATTTCCACTAGAATATGCACAAGTTTTTTCTTCAGATTTTGGGCTATATTTATTTGGTTTCCAGAGAAGGACACCTCCTCATCATTCTTTACATCCATCTGTTTCAATAATGATATAATCTGTAACTAATGGTAATTCTAATGGACCTATAGCTTTTACAACTTTTTAATTTTTTGGACTAATTTAATGTCTTCTGTATTAAAATGTCGTTGCCCATTTTTTGTAGTTTTAATATATAGAGGACCTACTAATTTTGACAAATTTGGGATGAATTTTCTAGCAAAATTTACTAGTCCTCAAAAGGCTTGTATTTGTTTTAAACTTTCAAATTTTTCTAGAAAATCTAAATTTTTTGTTGAAATATGTGGCTGTAATTCTACATTTCCATTTTCTAATTCTAGGTCAAGAAAATATATCTTTCTTTTGAATAATTCCATTTTTCTTTTTGAAATTACAATACCGTGCTTTATTTTATTTTTTCGAATACCTGTTTTAAGTGTTTTTCGTGTTCCTGCACAGTTTCACTTGCAACAAGAATATTACCAATATATACTAAGCAGAAATCATCTTTTAAAAATATATTGTCCATGAATCTTTGAAAAATAGATGGAGCGTTTTTTAATCCAAAGCTATGGACATTCCATTCATATTGTCCTTCTAAACATGTAAAGGTTGTCCAAGGTTTAAAGCTTTCTTCTAGATGTAACTGGATATTAGGAATATTATAACCATCATCTTCTGTATTGTCATTTAAGCGCTTATAATTATAAACTATTCTCGCTAGAGGGAGGTATATATACGATGATGGTGTAGAGATATATGAACACGACGGAGCGGTGGAGGAACAATGCAGAGAGAGTATGAACAACGAAATTATCGAACCCGAAGAGGTTCAAACTTTTTCTCAAATTGCAAAAACAAATCCTGAGCAAATAATTAAAGCTCAAGAATAAACAATTGCAAAGTTATAAGAAGAGCTTATACATCAAAGAAATAACACACAGTCTATACAATGTTATGTTGAGAATAGTATTTTAAAACAAAAAATTGGAATTCTTGAAGCAATAAATATAAAGTTGCTACAAAGACTAGAGAAAAAAGAAGAAAAATCCAAATGCTTTGATGCTTTCAAAGCAAGAATTCTAGACACACCTTGGAGACCTTGCCTTCAACCAGTTCTCGACAGATTTCCAGAATTCGAACATATGATTTCTCAGAAGGTCTGCACGGAATTTCCATTAGTTTTATATGAATTAGAGCTTAGACTTATGATGATTGCCCTTAATGAAGAAAAATTTAAAGGGGTCACAGTTGTAGAAAGAACAAATGATAACGGAGACATGACTTGCCTTCTCCTTCTTTAGATAAACCTCAAACAAACAGAAATCCTCAACATATAAAATCCAAAGACTTTGTTTTAGGATTGAATTTCTTACTAGGACTAAATGGAGCCTTCACATTAACAAAAAAATTTATAACACTCAGCAAACACATATATACATTCCCAACACTTAGGTATAATAACACAACATAAGTCATACAAAAACGAGGAAAGAATGGAAGTTTAGAATTCTTAAAACATGGATTTTTCATATACAGATCCATAAAAGATTGTTCTTGTTTATAGAATTCTGTTATCATAGTTTTACCTTGTAAAATGCCTTCAACTAGTGGTAGATTGTAATAGTTTTGTAGTTTTTTATAACTTTCCTTATAAGTCATTCCTAACTTTGTTATACAATCTATTATCATATTATCTACTTCCTCTTGAATGTTTAATTCAGTGAATTTTTTGTCTATGATTTGTTCTATAGTTTTATTTGTTTCTTCTGTTTTAAAGGCTGTTAATTCTTCTTCTTCTAGATCGTCTAGATAGTCTATTATGCTATAATCTGCTTCTTCTTGTTCAAACCATATGAATTATGTGTTTATTTCTTCATCTTTTTCTGTTTCTGTATCGTATATTGGTTTTTCATTTTCTTATGTTTCTATATTTATGACATTATGTTCTGTAGTGGTTTCACTGTTATTTTCTTCATTTATTTTTTTATCAAAATCTGTAAATCTTATACTTTGTAATCCGTCTAACCCTTCATAGATGATACTTCTTTTTGGTATTAGGATTTGATTTTCATTTTCTTGTATATCTTGTATATTCCATTCTAATCCTGCTAATTCTCCGGGATTAATTGTGACTAGATCTATCATTTGTATAGATTTTGATGCCATCGTTTGTACGATTCCTTCTATATTTACTTTATACTTCATTCCTGATCTATTACTAGCTTTTCCTAGTACTCCTATACTTATAACCATGTTATTACCTTCATAATCATCATATCCTTTGGTTTGTAGAGCCATTTTCATATTCTGTAGGTCTTTGATATCTTTTAAAATTCCTAGCCTACGGTAAAATAAAGCTGTATTTTGACTAAGGTCAACCTCCATTCCTGAGATTATGGACTTTTTTAAATCTGTTTTTCAACTTTTATCTAGTATTAAAGCTAATAATTTTGTGCCTAAGTTTTTTTTCCTAAGGCTTTTACTCCTATAACTATTAATCCTGTATGTACGAAGTTTTTTCCAGATTGTTTAATCTTTTGTATAGTTTCTGGTGAGATTAAATCTAGTGTTACTGTTTTGTCCGTAACCCATAGACTTTCTTTTCTACTGCTTCGTATTAATGTTGTATTTATATTTATCACCCCTGATTGATATAATACTCTAGGATTTAAGATCTCTAACTGATGTTGATTGTATAGATTTATATTTTTATCTAAATCTATTTCTTCTTCAATTTGTACTATGTGTTGTGTGCTGTTGGATCCTGATCCTCGTCTAATTAATATTTTTAGCAAAGTGTCTGAGTTTATGGTATCCTGTATATTACTTGTAGAATTTCTAGCTTATTGTAGCATTCTACTTTTCCCTAAAAATCTTCTTTTTTGGTTGTTCATTTCCTCGGTTGCCAATGTTTATAAGGCTTGGGTTTTCTATTTATCTTAATTTCTTCTAAACTTAACTTGTTTATAGCTTATGTGATTTTATCTATATCGTCGGTAGCTTCCTTTTTTCCTTGGGTGTCTTTTTCTATAACTTTTAAGCTTTTAATAATTTGATTATTTTGATTTTTAATATAGTCTAGATTGTCTTTATATTTTTTGTATTCTTCTGCTTTATTGTTTACAGTTGTTATTAATTTTTCTAATATTTGTTTATTAGCAACTGAATCGTTTTGCAAATTTATACCTAGATTTATTACTAAATCAGTTAACGCGTTTAAATGTATATTATCTGTGTGCAAGCTATGATTGTAGTTTTCTTTTATACGACAAACCACGTCGTAATTGTTATTATTAATATTTTTGTTGTGAAGTTTATCATTGAATTCTAGATTAAGAAAATCAAGTCGCCTTTTCTTGTTTTGTGAACCTATGATTAAGAAATTCCGACTCTTTAGTTTAACTCTTAAAACCTATTAGTCTTCTCTTTAAACATTTTCTTATATCCCATTAATATTAAAACGTAAAAGAAACATAAATTTAACAGATATGTGGACCTTTAGTCCTTCTTGTTATCAAAGCAATATCAATCCCATAATAATGCGAAGAAGTAGCCCTATAAGAACAGTTAAAACGAAATGCTTATGCATTTTGTAAAACAGCAATTTACACTCCACAAGCTTATGGTTTCTATGATAAAAAGAAAAAAACTAAGAAAAAGTACTACATATAATAAAAATTATAAATCTAATTATAAAAATAGATACGTCAAAAAACCACAGACAAGAAAATGTAAATGTTTTATTTGTGGAGATGATAGTCATCTAACAAATAGATGCCCAAACAAAAATAAAAATATAGAATGATCTAGTCTAATAGAACAACTAAATGATTACGACATAGAAACTATAAAAACAGACGATTCGGGAAACGAATCCGTTTAAAGCATTTATAGTGAAAATGAGAAACCAATAACAAAAGTTACATATGCCTACATGAATACAGAAGAATGTATACACAATTGGATAAGCCAAAATGGCAATAATCATATAAAATGTTATAACTGTGGATATTATCCAAGTATAGAAAAAAGATTACAGTGTAACAAATGTTTCAAAGAAATCTATTGTATATGTCTTAAAAAGGTATACAATGAAAATATAGAAGAGGCAATAAAAACAAGTACAAGGATTAGTACAGAAAATTAGAAGAAAAAATAGAGAAATTAGAATTAACAATATAACTACATGATCTTAATCTAAAAAATATGGATAACAAAATAAAAGAATTAGAAGAACACATCAAAAAGAAGAAAGAAGCTCAACACAAAATAATGCAAATGTCTATAGAAGAACAACAAGAAAATGAGCCAGTATATGTACAGACATAATGATCAATGAACATGATAAATATACAGTGTAGATTATGGTTAAACCACAATAAATTTATAGATTTAACAGCTCCAATACAATACCATAAAAAATTAACTTATCAATTAGTAAGTAGAACAATTGAGGATAGACTAATTTCAATTACACACTATCTAGAACTAGTAGGAATACGATTCTTAGATTTCTCAAAAAATTATAGCACAAAATACGAAATACCACAAATAAACATAAATCCTCAACATATAAAATTCAAAGACTTTGTTTTAGGATTGAATTTCTTACTAGGACTAAATGGAGCCATCACATTAACAAATAAATTTATAAAACTCAGCAAACACATATATACATTCCCAACACTTAGGTATAATAACACAACAGAATTCATACAAAAACGAGGAAAGAATGGAAGTTTAGAATTCTTAAAACAAAACCACCATAGACAAAGTTTAATAGAAAATGAAAGCATAAAATTACTAACAGAGTTTTTAAGTCATGAACTTGAAAATGACAAGGATATAACAAAGAGTATAAATAATCCTATAATCTTAATTTAGAAAAAATAGGATTAACAGGGGAAGATATTACAAATTCAAAAGTAAAGTATATATGTAAACTTAAACTCAAAAACCCCGATATAACAATTACAACAACCAACATAGAATACAGCCCATTAGACAAAGACGAATTTAAAAAACAGATACGAGAAATGATAAGCCAAGGGTTAATAAGAAAATCAGATAGCTCACACAGGTCAGCAACATTTTTAGTAAGAAATCATAGCGAAATTAAAAGGGGAAAAGCGAGAATAGTTTATAACTATAAGCGCTTAAATGACAATACAGAAGATGATGGTTATAATATTCCTAATAAAGACAGTCTATTAAATCTAATACAAAAGAAAAAAGTTTTTTTCAAAATTTGACCTAAAATCAGGTTATAACCCGTTACATCTAGAAGAAAGCTTTAAAACTTGGACATCCTTTACATGTTCAGAAGGACAATATGAATGGAATGTCCTTAGCTTTGTATTAAAAAATGCTCCATCTATTTTTCAAAGATTCATGGACAGTATATTTTTAAAATACGATTTCTGCTTATTATATATTGATACAATTCTCTGACCTATACTGGATCGAGAACCTTACCTTACAAAATCTTAAAGTCACTTCAAACTCACAGGGTAAGGATACAAAATATTTTATTACACAAAATCAAATCACTCCAGAATTACCAAATAGTTTTCATTAGGAAAACTATCATTTTCTGGCTGAGGGACACTATATACAAATCTGGTCCCATAAAAATTGGAACATGCTTGTACCATTCACCGGAGAAAGAGAAGCTTTAGAGGGAAAACACATCATAAACATACACGATTTCAGTATCGATCCCGAGTCAGATGATACCGGTTCACCGCCAACCATTGACAGCACCCACAGGGATTTTTAGGAAAACGTAAGCAATGACGTTTTTCCAAATAAAGACAAGATATCTACAGCAACAGCAATAATGACCGACAAGTCTCACAGGAATCCAAGGCCCACGTACTACCAAAAGACCAAATAATTGTAAATAAAGATTTGTCGTTTTACTTCTTTAATTCATATCCGTTACTTTTTCTTTTTAGTGTGCATCAATTTGATCGCGCTTTGTAACTTTTACTTTTTCATGCCTATATAATGAGGCATTCGTTTCATTTTATAAGTACACCAAAAAATTCAATATATCAAGATTTTCCAATATCTTTATGGCACACTAAAATCCTTCCTTCTCTCTTTAGTCTTTAACCTTTAAAGCCTAAGTCTCTCCCAGTTCTTCATATTATATCCCAATATATATAAAAACAAATTCGTTGTTCATACTCTCTCTGCATTGTTCCTCCTCCGCTCCTCCGTGGTCATATATCTCTACACCATCATCGTAAGTATACCTCCCTCTTACAAATAAGGCCTACGAGCTCTCTCTTTTCTTTTATGGCAAAGATCTCTCCACACCAAGGAACCAAATCACAATAGATCAAACAACTGGAAATGATAACATAATGCATAGGTAATTTAAGGAATTCCAATAAGAGAGGGAGGTATACTTACGATGATGGTGTAGAGATATATGAACACGGCGGAGCAGAGGAGGAACAATGCAGAGAGAGTATGAACAGTGAATTTTTTTTTTATTTTTTTATTTTATATATTGGGATATAATATGAAGAACTGGGAGAGACTTAGGCTTTAAAGGTTAAAGACTACAGAGGGAAGGAAGGATTTTAGTGTGCCATAGAGATATTGGAAAATCTGGATATATTGAATTTTTTGGTGTACTTACAAATGAAACAAATGCCTCATTATATAGGAATGAAAAAGTAAAAGATGCAAAGCGCAATCAAATTGATGCGCACTAAAAAGAAAAAGTAACGGCTATGAATTAAAAAAGTAAAACGACAAATCTTTATTTACAATTATTTGGTCTTTTGGTAGTGCGTGGGCCTTGGATTCCTATGAGACTTGTCGGTCATTATTGCTGCTGCTGTAGATATCTTGTCTTTATTTGGAAAAACGTCATTGCTTACGTTTTCCTAAAAATCCCTATGGGTGCCGTCAATGGTTGGTGGTGAACCGGTATCATTTGAATTGGGATCGATATTGAAATCGTCCATGTTTATGATGTGTTTTAGCTCTAAAGCTTCTCCTTCTCATGTGAATGGTAGAAGCATGTTCCAAATTTTATGGGACCAAATTTGTATATAGTAGCCCTCAGTCAGAAGATGATAGTTTTCCCAATGAAAACTATTTGGTAATTCTGGAGTGATTTGATTTTGTGTAATAAAGTGTTTTATATCCTTACCCTGTGGGTTTGAAGTGACTTTAAGATTTTGTAAGGTAAGGCTCTCGATCCGGTATAGATCAAAGAATTGTATCTCTTTCTGTATGGCTAAATTTTTCAGGTAATCTTTTCTCGTGGGTTTATGGCTAATGAATATCATTTTTTCTTGCAGGTCTGTATGTAACATCATCAGCAAATGGGAAGGAAGCAAATATTTTACAACCAATATATGGAGGAAATATATATGTAGAGATATTTCGTGTGGTTATTATAAACTTTTCTCTGAAAATATTTATAATATTTTCTGTTTTAGTACTTAGATGTAATTCAATGTAATTAATCATACCATTGTGGTAAAATTGAATAATTAGATCATCGGGCATATCTGTTTGTTTGAGGTTTATCTGAAGAAGGAGAAGGCAAGTACCGTCTCCATTATCATTGTTCTTTCTATAACTGTGACCCTTTAAAATTTTCTTCATTAAGGGCAATTATCATGAGTCTAAACTGTAATTCATATAGAACTAATGGAAATTCTGTGTAGACCTTATGAGAAACCATATGTTCGCATTCTGGAAATCTATCAAGAACTGGTTGAAGGCAAGGTCTCCGGGGTGTGTCTAGAATTCTTGCTTTGAAAGCATCAAAGCATCTGGATTTTCTTCTTTTTTTCTCCAGTCTTTGTAGAAACTGTATATTTTTTGCTTCGAGAATTCTAATTTTTTGTTTTAAAATACTATTCTCAACATAACATTGTATAGACTATGTGTTATTTCCTTGCTGTATAAGTTGTTCTTGTAACTTTGTAATTGTTTCTTATTGAGCTTTAATTATTTGCTCAGGATTTATTTTTGCAATTTGAGAAAAAGTTTGAACCTCTTCGGGTTCGATAAAAAAGCTGTCTATTCCAAAATGTTCTCGGGCATTTTTTAGGGCTTTAGAGAAACTGTGAAAACCTTTGTATATTGGCCCTGGACATTGTATGAACTTTGCAACTGTCTCTTATTTATTAAAAATGCCAATTTTTGTTCCCCTAAAAATTATATAATGTGTAAACTTTGGGGCATGTTTTTCGGGGATTTTTGTGCTCTGCACATTAAAATAAACGCTTAAGACATTTAAAACTTGAACTTTGAAAGACGAAGCATGTGGCATGGTTTGAATGTGCCACAGATTATCTAATAAACGCAGCTGTTTATCTGTTAATTTTATCCCGTTATTTGGACGTAATTTTGTATGTAAATCACTGCATATTTGTAATGCATATGTTCCAAAAGAAATTGTAGAACCGTGTACGGAGGAGGATGAAGGTTTATAGGATGTTGATTTTCTGTACGACACATTTTTGGGGTGAGTATATTTAGCTGAGCTGTTTGTATACTGTATAGGGTTAAAAAAACTATGAACTGATGTCGATCGGTGTTGTCTATTTAAAGCTGTGTAGGTTTTCAGCCTGTTGAATATTGTATAGTTGAGGAGCAGCTGTCTGTGTAGCACTGTATATTCTTTCAGTTGAAAAAGACTGACTTAATAACTTTTCTGTCTTTTTTTCTTCATTTGAAGAGATGCTCACCGGTGAAGGATTTTTTCTATGCTGTGAAGGATGTATAACAAATCTTTCTTTTCCTTTTAACTTTTTATCCATCTAAAAACATTAATTTGTTAATGTTTCGAGACAATATATCAGCTATCCCATTATCCTTTCCTTTTATATGTTCAAACTGTATAGTATATCCACATCCTTGGATAATATTTTGTAGATTTACCCATTTTGTTCTGTTGATCTTTTTACTTTGATCATTTTTAATAAACTTGACTATTGCTTCACAATTAGTTCTTACTGTAAAGTCTTTCTATAAAAATATTTTGAATTTTTCTAAAGCATTAATCAAAGCTTGTATTTCAAAATCTATGCTTGTCCAATTAGTTTTGTTTTGATAATTTCCCCTAAAATATGAACAAATTTTTTCTTCGGATTTTGGGCTATATTTATTTGGTTTGCAGAGAAGTACAGCTCCCCATCCTTCTTTACATCCATCTGTTTCAATAATGATATAATCCGTAACTAATGGTAATTCTAATGGACCTATAGTTTTTACAGTTTTTTTAATTTTTTGGACTAATTTAATGTCTTCTATATTAAAATGTCGTTGCCCATTTTTTTGTAGTTTTACTATATAGAGGACCTACTAATTTTGACAAATTTGGGATGAATTTTCTAGCATAATTTACTAATCCCAAAAAGGCTTGTATTTGTTTTAAAATTTCAATTTTTTCTCAAAAATCTAAAATTTTTGTTGAAATATGTGGCTGTAATTATACCTTTCCATTTCCTAATTCTAGGCCAAGAAAATATATATTTCTTTTAAATAATTCCATTTTTCTTTTTGAAATTACAATACCGTGCTTTTTTATTTTTTCGAATACCTGTTTTAAGTGTTTTTCGTGTTTCTGCACAGTTTCACTTGCAACAAGAATATAATCAATATATACTAAGCAGAAATCGTATTTTAAAAATATACTGTCCATGAATCTTTGAAAAATAGATAGAGTGTTTTTTAATCCAAAGCTAAGGACATTTCATTCATATTGTCCTTCTGAGCATGTAAAGGCTGTCCAAGGTTTAAAGTTTTCTTCTACATGTAACTGATTTTAGGTCAAATTTTAAAAAAACTTTTTTTTGTAATAGATTTAATAGACTATATTTATTAGAAATATTATAACTATCATCTTCTGGATTGTCATTTAAGCGCTTATAGTTATAAACTATTCTCGCTTTTCTCCTTTTAATTTCGCTTTGATTTCTTACTAAAAATGCTGCTAACCAGTGTGAGCTATCTGATTTTCTTATTAACCCTTGGCTTATCATTTATGGTATCTGTTTTTTAAATTCATTTTTATCTAATGGGCTATATTCTATGTTGGTTGTTATAATTGTGATATCGGGATTTTTGAGTTTAAATTTACATATATACTTTACTTTTGAATTTGTAATATCTTCCCCTATTAAACCTATTTTTTCTAAATTTAAGATTATATGATTATTTATACTCTTTGTTATATATTTGCCATTTTCAAGTTCATGACTTGAAAACTCTATTAGTAATTTTATGCTTTCATTTTCTATTAAACTTTGTCTGTGGTGGTTTTGTTTTAAGAATTCTAAACTTCCATTCTTTCCTCGTTTTTGTATAACTTATGTTGTGTTATTATACCTAAGTGTTGGGAATTTATATATGTGTTTGCTAAGTGTTATAAAATTTTTTGTTAATGTGATTGCTCCATTTAGTCCTAGTAAGAAATTCAATCCTAAAACAAAGTCTTTGGATTTTATATGTTGAGGATTTATGTTTATTTATGATATTTCGGATTTTATACTATAATTTTTTAAGAAATCTAAGAATCGTATTCCTACTGGTTCTAGATATTGTGTAATTGAAATTAGTCTATCCTCAATTATTCTACTTACTAATTGATAAGTTAATTTTGTATGGTATTGTATTGGAGCTATGCTATGTGATATTAAACTTTTAGTAGCTCCTGTATTCACTAATGTTGTTAAATCTATAAATTTATTGTGGTCTATCCATAATCTTTACTGTATATTTATCATGTTCATTGATCCATATTATATATATATATATATTAGGTTAAAATCTCGTGTATACTTAGTAATAAAAAATTTATATTTTTAATAACCTGTGTAATACATGGGTTTAATAAACCGATGTATTAGATCGGTTGAATAAAAAATAATATAGTTTGTTAACACAAATACTCGTCAAATTATGTCTTTAAAAAATGTAATTTGTCGTGACAGTTATAAGCTTTGTTAAGTTAGTTTTTAAAACATTTGTTTTCATCTGAGTATTAACTTTTTTATTTAATTGATAAATGCTAATTTATATTAAATTCATTTGATTGATGATATAATAACTATTTATAATTAAGTAATAAGTCTCCGTAATTAGATTTATACTAAAAATAAATTATTTTAATATCATTAATCAATAGGAGAGAGAGTCGGGAAAAAATGATAAAAATGAACCAGAAAATGATACGTGTCCATAGGATTTTTATTTATTAATACAAAAATTATTATTTAATATTATTATTTAATAAGAGAGAGAAACGAAAAAATTAATATTTAATAGGAGAGAGAGGTGGGAAAATAAAGGTGAAAAGTTACCAGAGAGTGACACGTGTCACCTCAGATCTTTAGTTATTAGTATGTATGTATATATATATATATATATATATATATATATAAGGTTAGGTTCAAATGAAAACTTATAAATACATGAGAGCTCGCGATAACTCGTCAAAAAACCAATGAAAACTATTTTTTTTGTTTTCACTATCTTTATCATTAAAGTATAACAAAAAAAATTATTTATCTTTTCAATTAATTCATCCCTTCTTTCTAAATTATCCTTAAAAAAAATTATATACATGTATAAATGGTAAACACTTACACATGTGTAAGTGGTAAACTTACACAAGTGTATATTTTTTTAAATAAATGAAGTCATGTCAATTTATATATATAAATTCATTTTTTATGTTGTATCTACCAATAAGGATAGTAAAAACAAAAAAAATGGTTTTGATTGGTTTTTTGACGAGTTATCGCTAGTTCTCAATATATTTAAGAGTTCTCAAATGATTCATTCCCTATATATATACAGTGGCGGAGCTTGAAGAAAAATGTAGGGAGCGGGATTTTTTTTTTCCTATGAGGGGGACCGGAACTATAAAATTTTCGGCCGAATACGTATAAATTAACACTATTGAGCGAAAAATCATCCGAATAAGTATAAATTAACACTACTGAGCGAAAAATCAGGGGAGAGGGGGGGCTCCGGGCCCTCACTATCCTTCGCCCCTCTATATATATATATATATATATATATATATATACTAGGTTAGGATCCCGTGTATTACACGGGCTAAATAAATGTAATCTTATGTACTTAGTAATAAAAAAAATTGTGTTTTTAAAACTCCGTGTATTACACAAGTTGAATAAAATTTTACGTGATAATTATACATTATTTTTAAGTTCATTTTTAAAACATTTAGCTGAGTATTAACTTTTTTTATGTAACTAATAAATATTAATTCACATTAAACTTTAGAAACCCGGTGTATTACCCGTGTTAAAGAAATGCAATGATATATACTTACTAATAAAGATTTACATATTACATATTAATGAAAAACGTTTTATAAAAAAATTATATAAGTCATTATTATTTAATAGGAGAGAGAAAAAATAATTAAAGAAATTGGTATAATTAATAGGAGAGAGAGGCGGGAAAAAAATGTTAAGGATGAATATGAGAATGACACGTGGCACCCAAAAACCTTTATTTATTAGTATGTATAGATATATATATATATATATATATATATATATATATTAAAGAAATTTGTCATATTTGCATTCAAAATATTCATGATATAGAACCAAATACTAGTCAAAGTACAAATAAAAATACAAACGAATATGATGAAAAGTTCAAAAAATTAGAACTAGCTATAGAAGTCAACAAATTAAAAATAGAAATTATAAATAGTAAAATTACAAAACTTGAAGATCTAATAGAAAAGAAAAAAACAGATAGTAGAATTTCCATAAATAGGGGCATCAGAGATTTTTGACACTTGCAATAAAACATAAAAACTTACAGTATATTTGTAGTGGATGATGAGAATATTTGCAGCGGAATTGCAGGATTGCAACGGAAAGACTTTTTTTTAATTTTTTTATTTGAGATATAGTATGAAGAACTAGAGAAAACTATTGAGAGAATAAGGGTTTACAAGAGAAATCAGAAAGAGAGAGTTTAGTTGCTCATAACTGAGAATGATTATATGATTGATTTTCGGTGGTTTTTTACAAATGAATTTGCTTGCCTTAAATAGGAAAATAAAATAAAGCACTAAGATATAAGACAAGAAACATAAAAGAAAAAGAAACGGCTACAAATTAAAGTAACAAAACAACAAAAAAACTTTTTTTTTATCTACAGAGAAGTGTCGGTCAAATAATTGAGACTTTGTAGACTTTGTCGGCTTTGTAGACTTTGTGGGCAGAGACGTCAGTGCATACGTTTTTTGCAATCTTTTTAGAAATATCTGTGAGTGTCTGGAATGGATGGCGGTGTGCCTGTCGGAACCAAAATCTTCTGGGTTCAGATAATAGTTTTCTAAATTCAAGATATGCCGTAATTCAAGAGATTCTCCTTCACCAAGGAAGGGAAGAAGCATGTTCCGGTTTTTGTGACTCCAAATTTGTATATAGTGTCCTTCGTTGAGAAGGTGATAGCTTTCCCAGTGAAAGCCTGATGGTAATGTGGGAGTCTTCTGGTTTTGGGAAATAAACTGTGTAGTATCTTCTCTTTTGGCTGTTCTTTTGAGGTTTTTCTGTGGCAAGGCTGGCGAGGTTATCAACCCAGTAAAGCTCTGAGAATTGAATCTCAGTTTGTATGGCGGGCCTTTTTAAGTAGTCTTTGCAAGAAAACTTGTGAGTAATGAACATTCTTTTTCTGGCAGGTCTGTATGTATGGTCATTTGCAAAAGGAAAAGAAGAAAATATTTTGCAACCAATATGTGGAGGAAATATATGTGTAGAGATATTTTCAGTGGCTATTACCATTTTTTCTCCAAAAAGATTTATAATTCCTTCTGTTTTTGTGTTTAATTCTAATTCTATATAATCAATCATACCATTATGGTAGAATTGTAGAATTAGATCATGCGGCATGTCCGTTTCTTTAAGGTTTATCTGAAGAAGGAGCAGGCAAGTTTCCTCTCCATAGTCATCTGTTCTTTCAACAACTGTAACCCCTTTATACTTTTCTTCATTCAAGGCAATCGTCATGAGTCTGAGCTGTAACTCATATAATACTAGTGGGAATTATGTACTAATCTTTTGTGATATTATATGTTCAAATTCTGGAAATTGATCAAACACAGTTTTAAGACAAGATTTCCGGGGAGTGTCTAGCATTCTGGCTCTAAAGGCGTCGTAGCTTCTGTAACTGTTTTCTTTTTTCTCAAGTCTTTGTAACAACTGTATATTTTTTGCTTCGAGAATGCCAACATTTTTTGTTTTATAATACTATTTTCTATATGGCTTTGTATAGACTGTGTATTTTTTCTTTGCTGTATAAGCTGTTTTTGCAAACTTGCAATAGTTTTTTCCTGAGTCTTTATGTAAGGCCCCAAACCCGGGAGGCCTCACTCGTTGGATTTACTCATTCACAAACAGTTCTTAAATATGAATATCAAATAACGCAGCGGAATCATTCATTCAACATAACTAAAAACTTGTTCATACATGCGGAAGCGTACATTGTCAATTACATAAACTTAACATAAACAACTCATAACGGGATGCCAGTCTTCATGATCGACCGGGTAACTCTTCTCGCTTGCCAAGCAGCACCGTCCATCGTCCATACCTGCCTTAACCTGAATGTGCATACTAAAAAGTCAGCTACGCTGGTGAGTTCTAGCATTTCATAAAAACTTTAACATCAACATTTGCAAAAAAACATATCATTCATTCATTTAGTAAAACCTTTCACAAAAGCATGTAATAATAACATCTTTAAAAAGGTTTCGTACCCATATCATCATCAACATCATAATCATAAACACCGTTAAACGGATCGTTCATTAAAACTTTTAACATTCATTTAAGTCATACATTATTATCTAAATTCTGTATTGTTACGCGTCTTTGTGTTCCCGAAGGGACCCTTGGTGTTGTGGGCAACCGTTACGTATCGCCGTCATTGCCCAACACGCATCTTTCCTTTGAAAATCAACCGTTAAGTATCGCCGTCATTGATTTCCCATTACCATTCAATACGTGGGGTCAACCGTTACGTATCGCCGTCATTGCCCAACACGCATCTTTCCTTTGGAAATCAACCGTTACGTATCGCCGTCATTGATTTCCCATTACCATTCACTTAGGATGATCGTCATCACCCGAGTAACCGTCGTTACTCCCTTACCAGTTGTACAACATCAAAACCATTGGCATGCCACTAAGACACTACCCCTGTTGTTCTTATGGCAACTATGGCTCGCTGTCCATAATCTACCACAAGGCTGGGAATCTCATTCCCAGACTTCATTCGTCAATTCCATTCATTTATCAGATTAGATTTGTAATGACTTATCTAAACCTTTACCTCTTTCCCTTTTCATTAAACCTTTCCTCATTTAGACCGTTCATAAACATTCGTAAACCTTTTTGGCAAAAAACACTTCATAACCTTTCCTTTCGTAAACATCGTTTCGTTAAAACATCATTTTGTTAAAACATCGTTTCGTAAGTATGCACACCAGCCCAAAACATTTAACAAAACATTTAAAAGAGGGCTCTAGAACTCACCTGATACGCTAATACGGGTTGTCCTAAACGAAGGTCCAACAACGTCACTTCCGATCTGAATTGATTAGTTAAATACACATCAGACCAATCCCGACTCTAACGGTTTAACCATTCTAACATACTGACTTCACTTAATTAGTTCTGATGTCTGCGCACTTAGCAAGTGCACAGACCCTGCTGCCTGCGCACTTAGCAAGTGCGCAGACCCTGCTGCCTACGCACTTAGCAAGTGCGCAGACCCTGCTGCCTGCGCACTTATCAAGTGCGCATGTCCCTCCTCCTGTGCACTTAGCAAGTGCGCAGGTCCCTCCTCCTGCGCACTTAGCAAGTGCGCAGGACCTGCTCCGTGCGCACTTAGCAAGTGCGCACGACCTGTTTTTCGCGAAAAACCCTAACTTTCGCATTCGGGTCTGATCATGTCAAGATCCCGAACCTGTTGCATTCAAAACGTTCGTTTTCCATTAAGGAACTCAAATCCATGATTATCTTTCAGTTTCATCCGTTCAAACCTTACCTTTTCACCCAAAACCCGAAAAACCCAAAAACGAACTAAAACTCAGATTTAGGTCGGATCGTTACCTGAATCGAGCTTCTGATCCGGAGGTTCTTCTCACTAGTGCAAGAGACACGAGCGGGTGCAATCTTGTGCGATTCTGACACTTTCTCGCTCTACGGTTTTTCTCTCTCTAGAATTGCAAATGAGAGAAACATGTGGTGACCTTGGCTATTTATAGGGGAGACCTCCCCAAGCCCGGTTCACGACTGACCCGGCCCGACTTCAGCCCGCTTGAACTCGTTAACTTTATTTCTCGACATTTTTGGGATGTTACACTTTATAATTTGTTCATGACTCGTTTTTGTAATCTGTGAAAAAGTTTGAACCTCTTCGGGTTCAATAAATAATATGTCTATACCAAAGTGATATCTGGCTGTTTTCAGAGCTTCAGAAAAACTGTGATAACCTTTGTAAATTGGTCCGGGACACTGTATAAACTTTGTAACTGTCTCCTATTTGTTAAAAATACCAATTTTGGTGCCTCTAAAAATTATGTAATGTGTAAACTTTGGAGGCTGTTTTTAGGGCATTTAACTCCTTGTTCGCTAAAGTATATACTTAGCGCGTTTAAAATTTGAATTTTGAAGGAGGATGCATGAGGCATGGTCTGAATATGCCATAAGTTATCTAGTAAACATTGTTATTTATCTGTTAGTTTCATTCCATTAATGGGATAAAACTTTGTGTGTGAGTCGTTACAGACTTGTAGGGCAAAAGAGCCAAAAGAAATAGTGGGATTGTAGGGGGAAATGGGTTTTTGAACAGGTTTTTTATAGGCTGTATTTTTGGAATAGGTTTCTGGGTTTTGTGAAGGTTGTATAAAGTTGAGGAAATAGGGAGGTAGTTGTCTAGAACTTTGTGGAACTTGAATGTTTTGTAATAAAGCTGCTTGTCTAGAACTGTGTATTTTTTCAGCTTTGAGAGCTTGGCTCATTAGCTTCTCTATTTCTTCATCGTCGTTAGATGAAATACTCATAGGTGATGGATTCTTTTTAAACTGTAAAGGTCTGATGACCATCTTCTCTTTTCCCTTCTGTTTTTTATCCATCTAAACAAAGCAATTTGGTAATGTTTCGAGATAACAAATCGGCTATCCCATTATCTTTTCCTTTAATATGTTCAAACTGTATAGTATATCCACTACCTTGTATGATATTTTACAAATTTACTCATCTTGTTCTGTTTATCTTTTTGCTTTGATTACTTTTAATGAATTTAACTATAGCTTCACAGCCTGTTCTAACTGTAAAATCTTTGGGTAAAAATAATATAAATTTTTCTAAAGCGTTGATTGACGCTTGTATTTCAAAATCTAAACTGGTCCAAGTGGTTCCAGTTTTGAAGCTTCCACTGTAATAAGAACATATTTTTTCTTCTTTTTTATAGCTGTGAACATTTGGTTTGCAAAGGAGAACTACTCCCCATCCTTCTTTGCATCCATCAACTTCTATAATTATGTAATATGTTACAAGTGGTAATTCTAAGGGTTTGATTTCTTTAACCCTTTCCTTTATCTTTTTAATCAAGATAATGTCTTCTTGATTGAAAAGTCTCTGTCCATTTTTAGTGTTTTTGCTGTATAACGGACCTACTAATTTTGACATTTTTGGAATAAACTTTCTAGCATAAGTTACCAAGCCTAAAAAAGCTTGAATCTGTTTTAAATTAGTAAGTTTTTCTGGAAAATTGTCACACCCCAAAAATAGTAATTTAGTAAATAATGACGTGATAGAGACTTAGTCGTCATAAAAAAAACGGACGGGCTTGGGCTCGGCTCCAACGGGCCGAGCGAAGCCCAGGTATATAAGGGTCAAGACAGAACAAGAACTCTCATTTCCACCAAAACTTGCAACCTAGAGAGAGAAAGGAGAGCTCGGGTCTAGAGAGAGAAAGTTGACGGATCGACCCGAAACTGAAGGAGCACGTTATTACTGAGCTCGTGAGCAAAACCTCCGAATCAGAATCACAATCCAGGTAACGATTCGACCTTAAACTGAGTTTTTCTTCGTTTTGGGATTTCTCGGGTTTTAGCTAAATAGGAGACGTTTTTATGGATGAAACTTGAAAATAAGCTTAGAACTAGCATCTAGAGTGAAAACCGCACCTTTTGATCAAAGAAAATTGTAAGATTAGCATGATCGGATTAACATGCAAGAATTTCGGACTTGTCTAGGAAACAGGTGCTGCGTACTTATTAAGTACGCAGGAAGGACGTCCTGTGTACTTACCAAGTACGCAGGAGAAAGATCATGCGTACTTACCAAGTACGCAGGAGAAAGATCATGCGTACTTGTCAAGTACGCATGAGCAAGGCCCTGCGCACTTACTAAGTGCGCAGGAAGCAGACCAGTAAGTAATGTCAGTATGTTTAGAATGATTAAACCGTTAGAGTCGGGATTGAGTCTGATGTGTATTTAACTACCTAATTCAGATCGTACGTGACATTGTTGGACCTTTGTTTAGGACAACTAAGACTAGCTTATCAGGTGAGTTCTATGTGCCCCCTTCTATGTTATGTGCAAATCATTTTAAATGTTTTGGGCTGAAGTGTATACACTAAATGAATAAATGCTATGAATGTCAATGTAATCGTACGTGGTATACAAATATATATATACTTATATATGAAAATGAATTATGAACAAAGAATGAAATGTATGATTATAAAGAATGAATGAAAGAAGGACATAACGTAAATGAATGAAATCTTGCTTTATATTATATATATTGCGTGTTATGAATGTATGTAAACGTTATGAACCCTTCTATGACAACGGCTACTTCGGTAAACGGACGACCACGTGACTATTTTGTAACCGGGACAAAAACGTTCATTCGCAAGCTAGGACGTATAAAAAGGCACCAATGGACGGTCGAAGCAATTGCCTTAACTTAAGTAGAACGGTTGCATACATAATGGTCGCGTGGGAAACGGATGCCCTTGGACAGACGGGCGAATGAACGGACTACGACGGTAGTGTGACAATTCGACTTTTTTAGGTTAACTCCGTTATCTATTCCGTTAAGTTTTCTATTAAAAACTTAACCTCGTTAACTAAATCTAACCCCAGAGACTGATTCTGTCACAAATCCAACTCAAAACTGTAGGGACTAGTTGTGTAAATATGCCAAATTGAATAATTTGACTCCCCAAAGTCAAAATTGTCAATTTTATCTTTTGTTGACTTTTAGAAGTCAAAATCGAGGCTCTTGGATTTCAAATTCGCGACTGATAACGGAAATGAATCGAATTCTGTAATTGATTAACATCTAAATGCCTTAATCGTTCATCATTGAACTTTAATCGTGGGCATTAATTGAATTAAACTCAGATAATGGTAATTAAGTTCATAACCGTCGACATTATTCCAAGCGATCATCGAATTCGTCTAATTCTTGTATTCCCCTCACAAATTATACACCTGCAAATCTTGTTCGAGTCTCTCAGAAGAAATTCCATACACCAGCCGCGCCGGAGAAGCAACCAGGAGCGCCGAAGATCAACCCACAGCCGTCGAACCCCATTTTAGTCGTACACTGTCAATCCGACGTCCAACCGGGTAATTGAAACATTCGTTTGATTCGTTTTATGCTGTAGAATGAAAGCCCTATCCTAACCAGGGCTTACATCATCGATTTAATCATAATCCGATTCTAGGGTTCATAAGAAATCGGATTTGGGGCTTTTGATTCTAGGCTTGTTCTCAATACAACTAAATCATACCATTAGTTTCGATATATTCAGTTTAATGATAACCCCATTTTAATTAAATTAAACAACATCCAATTTTACAAAATCAGATTCTGGAGTTCATTTGAAAACGTTTTAATCAAACTCTAACCTAGACACAATGTTAATCCAATTAAACTATATGGTTAGAATCGCCATAATCAATCCTATGAAAGCCCTATGCTAATTCGAGTATGTAACATCGAATCAGTGATGAACCGATTCTAGAGTTCATCACGTATGGGGTTTAATCAAACCCTGATCTAGACTTAACCTCAATCAAATTAAGTTGTATGGTTAGATTCGCAATTCAGTCTTTGTTAAAAACCCCATAATTCCAACAAGTTTTAATATCGGATTTAATCTATTTGATCTGTGTTCTTAACCTAGGGTTTTCGGCTCTTTTTAACTGAAATTAACAACTCAAATCTCAACCATTTTTACGATTGTTTGCATAATCAGTTTCGCAATTTTCTAAACAACAAAACCCCTGTGAATCCAAACCATATTCGCGATCAGATTCGGTGTTTGGGGCGGGATTCGATCTGGAAACTTATGGGGAAGGAAATCGCGTCTGATCTGGATGTTAAAAGAAATGAGTCTCGGGTTTGTTTGCGATGACCCTAGCAGGCGTGATGGTTTGGTCAGTGTGTGCGTGTGGGAGAGACCCGGGTTCGAGACCGGGCTCCCACATTCATTTTTGAAACAGTTTTTTTGGAATATTAAATTAATATAAATCAACCTTATAATATGATATTATTATATAAATGTATTTTAACCCGGACAACAACCCGTAGGCTCGGGTTTGAATTATTAGCTTATCTATATAAATTATACCCGCCTTTATAATTTATACATTTTTATTATTATTAAGTAAAAATAAAATGTTTATATTATTTTAAGCCGTAAACTCGTGTAAAATAATATGTTTATATTATTCTCAAATTATGACCCGTATTATTAAATAATATATATTTATATTATTTCAAATCATTTTATAACGCCGTGAATCAATCGAGACTAAATAATAATATAATTAATTATATTATCCACTCGTATATATATATATTATTATTTATGTCATCCGTTGCGTAAAGAAATTCCTAAACTCGTGGACACGTTCGTCCACTCTTGCTTATTAGAGTTGTTCTTTAAGACGTTTCTTTCCGTGTCTCCGTCACAATCCCCATTATCATTCCTAATTTATGTGTCTATAATTTTAGGACATTCGTAGGTCTTTTGAGACTTACACTCGTGGTTCCAACTTACTTCTAGTGTGAAACTACCTTCAACGCCAAGCAGGTGAGTTTTCACAGCCCCTTTTACTGTTTTAACTTGGGGGAGAAAACAAGACTAAACGATTTTGAATTTCTTTTAATTCATATGTTATCAATGTTAAATGCTAAGCGTAACACGCTAACACAGAAAGTCCTCAACTAATATCGGACCGTTAATATGGATCTTAGCGAGGTAATATTTAGTAGTACTACCGGGTTTGACAAATCCCACACGCGTTAGTCGCGCTAACTCGATTAGATATCGAACGGGTGAAATGTTAGCCTACTCACACCGCCAGTGTTGATAGACCTGGCAGGAGGCAATAAACAAACAGTCAGCTTCGGTTGTGAGCGCTTGAGCTGAACATGAACATAGGTTAGCTACCTATAGATACGTACTGAATGAATTTAAATCCGGTAAACGCTTATTTACTTATATTGAAACCTGTGGACTCACCAACCTCGTGTTGACATATTTTTACATGTTTTCTCAGGTCGCTAAGCTAAGATACAGGTGCATATTAGGGCATGCATGGGATTCAACTACTTTGATTGTGTCTATTTATATTTGGTTGAATTATTCTGTTGTACTTTGCTTTGTTTGGACGTTTGGACTTTTTGGGACTTTTGGACTTTGGTTTTGGGCGCGTGTATTTTGCGCATTTACTTTCTTTACGCTTCCGCATTGAACTCTGATTATTATGGTATTTTCATTTGAGTCCCATGTAGAGTCGTTCAAAGTAACTAATGTCTGAGATCCTGGTTAGTCACTTCCCAAAACGGTAAAACTCCGTTAGTAGAAATTTGGGGGTGTGACAGATTGGTATCAGAGCCATTGGTTATAGAGAACTAGGATTGCATACTAGACTATAGCCTCACACATTAGTTACATGTCATTTGGATGTTTAGCACTTATACGTATTGTTACAGGAACATGTCGTCCACCCCACCTCCGTCACCTAAGGCACTAGGACATAAGGCACCTATCCTACCATCCCCGGAACCCAAAAGGCGCCGGACTACTTCCGGTGACCAATCAGTTGACCAAGGTGAACCGAGTAACGCACGAGCAATGGATCATACTCTCAAATGGAACGTATACCCGCAAATGATCCAAAGGTGGATAGAAATGGGAAATGTCCCATCACCCTATTTTGGTTCTACATCCTCATCGTCCCTACTACCTAGCTTGCCATGCACTATGGAACAAGCTTTCGCAGCCTTCATATCTTATATGTCGAAGGAATTGAGTATTGTACAAGATGCCACCGAGGAGATACCTAAACTTCTGAAGAATGGACCCCAAACAGAAGAGAATAAGGTAGGAATAGAACTCTTGACTACCGAACTAGCTGCAACAGACCATGTTCATAACCTTTTAGTAGATCATGTGGCACATCTAGAGACGAGGGCCGACACTATGGACGATGATATGGAAGGAGTTCTGGAGAGATTAGCTGCTATGGAAGCTCAGCTACATGTGGCAAACCACACTGCTGAAGGTCTTCAAGAGAGGGTGACTCACTTGGAAGCCCAACTACAAGCCGCTTTATTTCCTGAGGAGATTCCACATTCTGATGGCGAGGAGGAACATTTTGAGGAGGAACCTTTTGAAGAAGAGCCCTTCGACGAGGAGCCCTTTGAGGAAGAGCCCTTGGAGGAGGAACCAGTGGAGATAGACGATGCACAATCGTATGTTTCTTCCGATGACGAAGATGCTTGATGATCTTCCTATTCTATCTCCCTTTTCATGTTTGCTTTTGCCTATGTTATTTCTCTTTTCAAACCTAGATGGGTAAGGTTGTTCCCATCCAATAAAAGCATGAGAAGTTTAATATTTGAGTTATTTATTTTGTAGCCTTACAATTTATTTAATTTTCAATATATTTGATGTTGTATCTCCTTACTCATACCTGAATAATGTTTAATATGCGATATATTTCTCATTATTTTTCATTTGTGATTGTGAAGAATCATGTCTAGGGGAAAACGCGGAGGCCATGCCGGTGGTCGTGGTACCATTAACATGACGGCAGCAGAGCTAGCAGCACTGATAAATGATAGTGTGGCAGAGGCTCTAGCAGCACAGAATGCTGCAGGTAAATGCTTTAGCTATTGATTAATGGTGTCAATCCTTCTCCTAAAAAGATTCTTCTAAACTCTATAATTCCAATTCAATTTGTATTTCTAAATCCAGGCCAGCAAAATCAGTAAAACCAACAACCAGCCTGCACTTTCAAGGCATTCATGGATTGCAAGCCCCACACCTTTAGTGGAGCTGAAGGAGCCGTTGGATTACTTCGCTGGTTTGAGAATGTTGAATCAGTAATTGCCATGTGTAACTGCCTCGTGGCTAATCAAATGAAGTTTGCCGCCAGAACTTTAGAAAGCCCGGCACTTACATGGTGGAATGCCCAGGTCCAAATGTTGGGTCTAGCCATGGCGAATGGACTCCCGTGGGAGGAATTCAAAGCAATGATGAAAGAGGAATACTGTCCCCGCGATGAGATCCAGAAGTTAGAGGGAGAATTTTGGAACCTAAAGATGGAGGGTTCTGAGATTGAACTCTACACTACACGTTCCCATGAGCTGGCTACTATGTGCCCGCATATGGTAACTCATGATTACAAAAGAATTGAGCTTTACATGGGAGGTCTAGTGCCTCAAATACAAAGCATGGTTACTTCATCCAATCCTACCACTATCCAACAAACCATTCGACTTGCGCATAAGTTAACCGACCAAGCGGTGACACAAGGAACCCTACCTCCGAGAGGTTCAGTTGCTAAACCCACCGACAATCACAAACGTAAGTCCGATCACCATTCCAACACCCACAACCACTCCAACTCCCACTCCAAAGGACCCCAACCCAACCAACCCCAGTTTAATCAACCGCAGCAGCAGCAACAGCGTAGGTTTGAGCCTACCAAGAACTTCAATCAGTTAACCTCTTCTGGTCAAAACCAGGGTGGTTACGCGGGTAAGTCTCCGAAGTGTAACAAGTGTAACTTCCACCACTTTGGTTCTGCAATCGTTGCCAGAGGTGCGGCAAAATAGGTCATGTTGCTAAGGACTGCAGGGGTGAGTTACAAACTAAACAACCTTTTCAACAACCGGGATCCACAAGGGGTTGCTTTGAGTGCGGAAAGGAAGGGCATATTCGAAAGAATTGTCCTCAATTGAAGAAAGGAGGTAATGGAAACCACAACCCTAACTAGAATAACAATGGCAATGGTGGTAACAATGGAAATGGTGGAGGAAATGGTGCGAAGGGACGAGCCTTCGTACTAGGATTTGGAGAAGCCCGTTACGACCATAATGTGGTCGCCGGTAAGTTCCTCGTAAATAATTACTTTGCTTCTGTCCTTTTTGACACCGGTGCTGATAGAAGTTTTATATCTAAGAAATTTAGTAATATGATAAAAGGAACTTCATCTCTATTAGAAGATAAGTATACAATAGAGATAGCTGACGGCCAAATAATTGAGGCAACTCACATACTTAAAGGATGTAAACTTGAGCTAGCTACACATACATTTGATATCGACCTTATGCCGGTCATACTTGGTAGTTTTGATATAATCGTCGGCATGGATTGGTTATCTAAAAACCAAGCCGAAATTATCTGTCGTGAGAAGATTGTACGTATACCTCTCTCGAATGGAGAAACCCTTTCCGTCCAAGGCGAAATAGTTGGTGCAGTCATGGGCATCATATCTTTCATGAAAGCACAAAAATGTCTTCGAAAGGGGCATACGGCTATTTTGGCCCTTGTTGCTGAGCAGCCCTCGGAAGAGAAGAAAATTGAAGATATTCTTGTCGTTCGTGAATTTTTGGAAGTATTTCCTGAGGATCTGCCCGGTTTGCCACCGCACCGTCAAGTTGAATTCCAAATTGATTTAGCACCCGGAGCAGCACCGATTGCTCGGGTACCTTACAGACTGGCACCCAGTGAATTGCAAGAACTGTCCACTCAATTGCAAGATTTGTTGGATAAAGGTTTCATCCTACCTAGTTCATCACCGTGGGGAGCTCTAGTACTATTTGTCAAGAAGAAGGACGGAACTTTTCGTATGTGTATTGACTATCGGGAGCTGAATAAAGTCACAATCAAGAACCGCTACCCTTTACCTCGCATAGATGACCTTTTTGATCAACTCCAAAGATCGAGTTTCTATTCCAAAATAGATCTTAGGTCCGGTTATCATCAGTTAAGAGTCCGAGGAGAGGATATCTCTAAGACTGCATTCAGAACGAGGTACGGTCATTACGAATTTATGGTCATGCCTTTCGGGTTAACCAACGCACCTGCGGTATTCATGGATCTCATGAACCGTGTGTGTAAGCCTTATCTTGACCAGTTCGTTATTGTTTTCATCGACGACATCCTCATTTATTCCAAGAACAAGGAGGAACATGAGGAACATCTACGCCTAATTTTGGAACTACTGAAGCGAGAGCAACTGTATGCTAAGTTTTCCAAGTGTGAATTTTGGATCCGGGAAGTTCAGTTTCTAGGGCATGTGGTTAACGAGAAAGGGATACATGTCGACCCATCCAAAATAGAAGCCATCAAGAATTGGGCAGCACCGACGACTCCGACTGAGGTGCGACAATTTCTGGGATTGGCTGGATATTATCGTCGATTCATTGAAGGATTTTCGAAAATTGCTCAACCCCTCACTGCTTTAACTCAAAAGGGTAAAGCCTATAATTGGAGCGACAACCAAGAGTCAGCATTCCAACATCTTAAACAGAAACTCAGCAGTGCACCTCTTTTAGCTCTTCTAGAAGGAACTGATGATTTTGTAGTGTATTGTGATGCATCTATTCATGATCTGGGTTGTGTCTTAATGCAACGCGAAAAGGTAATCGCATACGCTTCACGACAACTAAAAGTCCACGAGAGAAACTACACCACTCATGACTTAGAGTTGGGAGCCGTAGTCTTCGCACTTAAGATATGGAGACATTACTTGTACGGTACCAAATGCACCATCTACACTGATCAAAAGAGTCTTCAGCACATCTTCGAGCAGAAAGAGTTGAACATGCGACAACGTCGTTGGGTCGAACTCTTAAACGATTATGACTGTGCGATCCGATACCACCCGGGTAAAGCTAATGTTGTAGCTGATGCCCTAAGTCGAAAAGAAACAAAACCCAAACGTGTTCGAGCATTACAACTTACTATTCACCCCGGATTACCTGACAAAATCCGTAGTGCTCAACTCGAAGCCCTAAAAGAAGAAAATCTACCGCCGGAAGGTACACGCGGTATGGAAGCACAACTTGAAGTCAAATCTGACGGTATTCGCTACTTTGCCGAACGAATATGGGTTCCAGTATTCGGAAACCTAAGGGAACTAGTCATGGATGAGTCTCATAAATCTCGTTACTCTATTCATCCAGGTTTCGACAAAATGTATCATGATCTAAAGATACTATATTGGTGGCCGAAGATGAAAGCCGATATAGCCACCTATGTTAGTAAGTGTCTGACTTGCGCGAATGTCAAAGTTGAATATCAAAAACCATCCGGTCTTCTGTAACAACCTGAAATTCCTATGTGGAAATGGGAACAAATATCCATGGACTTCATCACCAAATTACCACGAACCCCTACCGGATGTGATACCATATGGGTAATCTTTGATCGATTAACAAAGTCCGCTCACTTCTTAGCAATCAAAGAGACCGACAAAATGGATAAGCTTACTCGTACTTACTTGAAAGAAATAGTCTCTCGGCACGGGGTGCCAGTCTCCATTATTTCGGATCGTGATGCACGATTCACTTCTCGTTTCTGGCAGTTGTTACATAAGGCCTTAGGCACGCGTCTAGATATGAGCACAGCATACCATCCTCAAACTGATGGCCAAACGGAACGTACAATCCAAACTCTGGAGGACATGCTACGAGCTTGTGTGATTGATTTCGGTAACACTTGGGAGTCTCACCTACCGTTGGTGGAGTTCTCCTACAACAACAGTTATCATACTAGCATCAAGGCAGCTCCATTTGAAGCACTGTATGGACGGAAATGCCGTTCTCCCATTTGTTGGACTGAGGTTGGAGATAGCCAACTCACAGGTCCTGAACTTGTATTTGAAACTTCCGAAAAGATCGTTCAAATTAGAAACCGTATGGCGGAAGCTCGTGATCGTCAAAAGAGCTATGCCGACAAACGTCGTAAACCTTTGGAGTTTCAAATAGGTGACATGGTCTTACTCAAAGTCTCACCTTGGAAAGGTGTCACTCGTTTCGAGAAACGAGGCAAACTAAATCCCCGCTATGTTGGACCATTCAAGATAATGAAGAGAATCGGGCCAGTTGTAATATCCGGTATCTTTCCGACCTATCCTTACCCTAACCCTGGTGCGCGTTTCGAATCCAAATCTTAAAACGTGATAAAAACTCGATTTTTCTTTTTAATAAATGTTGATTTATTTATTTTATACATGAGACTCGAATATAAATATATATATATACATATTTATATATATATATACATATATACGTAGGCTTATATCTTATGAAACTTAATTGGTCTTATAAAAACAAAAGAATATATATATATATAATCATCATAAAGTCAAGGGACCGGAACTGCCAACTTTCGAAACTTGTTTTAAACTAAATTTATGTTTTAACATAAACGGTTAAAGCTTCCAAACTACAGGGTCTGTTCTGTATTAAACCCAAACTCCCAGAACCGACATCGGTCCCAGATTCGAAACCCGCCACACCCGTTTTTGAAACCGATTTATCCAAAACGCGAAATTGTCTAGATTCGGATGAACCTCGAACTCGCCTAAGGCGTGCGACCAACATCCGAGGACATTCAATGCTCGTACGCCGTTCCAGACACGCATGTTCGTCTTCGAAATCACTCCCGTCAACCACCACCTCCCTAACCGAATGCACGCATTTAATGATCGAATTGGGTTATAAAAAGTACCGTACTACCTTAACGAAATCACACTACAACTCTCTACACTCTCCATTCGATCTAAATGAACCTGCATTTGACGATTTGAACCGAGGACCGCGACCTCGACCCTCAAGCTCGTTCTCAATCGTTACTCCACCATTTCAGGTAATTCTTGAGGCAAAACCTTCGTAATCATGTGTAGAACAAAAGCCCTCTGTCGGATTACAACGACAGAGGGATAATCAACGCGTATTTAACGGGTTTCGATTCTAGGGTTCATCGGAAGATTAGGGATGATCTGAGATACTAATTAACTATTTAATTTTCCATGTTTTAAATTAACGAACCCATAGTCGGGATGGTTAAGTGTGTGTGTGGGCAAGCCGATCCGGCCAGCCCCGTTTTTCATGTATTTCATTTTTTTATGCTTATTAAATCAGATTTAATTCTTCTAAAAAATTTTATAAAATCTGTTATAGTTTTATAAACCAAAAAAATGACTTTTACTATACTTTTACATTCTGGAACGTTTTTAATTAAATAAAACTTAGTTAAACCTATAAAAAAAATTAAATCCTTAATTTTGGTTTTAAATCCTTAAAAACTATAAAAAATATTCCAAACTTCTATAAAACTCGTATTACCATATAAACTATTTTATAAAAATAATAAAACTTAATTTATGAAGTCCTTTCTAAAATTAAAGGAATTTTTATAATCTTTAATTTATAAACTTTTAATAAATTCAGAAAACCTATATAAATCTTATAAACTTGGAAATACTTATACAACTTATATTTTATAAACATAAATTAAAATGTTTATACAAATTTGAAAAAGAGAAATAATTATACTTTATTTATTTCTTAATCATTTATAAACTTATATTTAAAAATATAAACTTTATGAGAAATTCTATTTAAACATTTTACACACTTATAAATACTTATTATTTATTTAAACTTATAAACATTTCACTTTAGTGTGTAAAGAAAATGTTTAATACTTGAATTCTTTAACAAATCCTTAATGATTTATATTGCTAAGATAAACAAATTCTTCTTGTAAATAATTGTTTATCCTTAACAATTATATATACCTTTTTAAATAATTATTTATCCTTATCAAATAATTGTTATTCTTTAATTAATTATTCTTAAATAATTATTAAAACACTTGATAATTATTTATTTATTCTTAGTCATTAACTATTTATTAAAAATGATTATCATAAATTTCTAATAATTATTTATCCTTTAAATAAATGTTATTAATATCGATTCTTTTGGTGCAACCTTATTTATAATACTTAGAAAACTACTTTAAATTATTAACACATAACTTGTGAAATCAATCGTTGTAAAACTTTTGAAATATTATTATTCTACACCACGAACTTATTAAACTTTGATTTTCAAACTTTGTGAAACCCTACTTAGAAACTTATAAAAACTTTATAAACATAATCATTCACGTCTCTCATTTGGAACCCTAGTCAATATTGAAATCCTAGATCCTTTGTCTTAGATTTATAGACATAAACTTGAAACTTTAGACTTATATTCTTAGGCTTATTGTAAGGATATTCTCACTCAAAGTCTTGCAAACTTACTCTTATCGGATACTCTTCATCAATCCAAGTGAGTATACTTAGCCCCTTTTTCCTCTCTATACTTTTGGGGTGAAACATGTTCAAAAACTTTAAACTTATACAATTCTTGTACAACTATGACTAGATGCTTATTCTTATGTTAAACTTGAGACTTGTATGCTTAGATTAAACTTAAAACTAGCACATTCATTAACTTTGATCAAGCCTATGGTAACAATGATAGATCTATTGCATTTGACCAATCCACCTTGATTGATTGACCCCTTCGGGGGGGAGCCCTTGGTGATTGTTACTGAATTAAACTTTAAACTTGAGACTTATAAGGGTAACATGCGGGTTATGCCTAAACTTGGTTGGAGGGTTGAAGTGCACAATGTTTAAGATACTTGTTCTCATACTTACATTATAGAATGCATATATCATAGTGAATTGTAATTCTTTTCAAATACTTGTTAAACTGTGTCAAAACCTTTGTATCTCACCAACTATTTTGTAGTTGACAGATTCTTTCACATGTTTCAGGTTCTACATCATGAGACTTGTTTGTGATCACATAGGACGCTTTGGACCTAGACTACTTATTAAATAAATGTTGTCTACTTGTTATTTACTTTGTATTGAACCCTTGAATCTATTTATTAATGAAATATCGAAACTTTAATAGTCAACTTTGTGCTGTTGAACAACCGAGTCCGCCCCGGCGTATAATCCGCCGTCGGTTGGGGTGTGACACTAGTAGAGTATCAACTGGACCTACCGGAAAGACTTAGAGGTGTGCACAACGTCTTTCACGTTTCAAATTTAAAGAAATGCCTAGCAGACGAATCACTCGCAGTTCCTCTTGAGGAACTACACGTTGATGAACAATTACGTTTCATCGAAGAACCTGTGGAAATTATGGATAGGGAAGTTAAAACGTTAAAGCACAGTGAGATCCCTATTGTCAGAGTTCGTTGGAACTCGAAACGCGGACCGGAATTCACTTGGGAGCGCGAGGATCAGATGATGCGCAAATATCCTAATATGTTCAAGCACTCCGCGTCAAATTCTTAAAATACTATTTAATTTTTTAGATGAAAATTCTTTCAACTAGGGGATGATGTGACACCCAGAAATTTTATTTATTTATTCTAATTTTCGGGACGAAAATTCTTTCAACTAGGGGATGAGACTTTTTTAGGTTAACTCCGTTATCTATTCCGTTAAGTTTTCTATTAAAAACTTAACCTTGTTAACTAAATCTAACCCCAGGGACTGATTCTGTCACAAATCCAACTCAAAACTGCAGGGACTAGTTGTGTAAATATGCCAAATTGAATAATTTGACTCCCCAAAGTCAAATTGACAATTTTATCTTCTGTTGACTTTTAGAAGTCAAAATCGAGGCTCTTGGATTTCAAATTCGTGACTGATAACGGAAATGAATCGAATTCTGTAATTGATTAACATCTAAATGCCTTAATCGTTCATCATTGAACTTTAATCGTGGGCATTAATCGAATTAAACTCAGATAATGGTAATTAAGTTCATAACCGTCGACATTATTCTAAGCGATCATCGAATTCGTCTAATTCTTGTATTCCCCTCACAAATTATACACCTGCGAATCTTGTTCGAGTCTCTCAGAAGAAATTCCATACACCAGCCGCGCCGGAGAAGCAACCAGGAGCGCCGAAGATCAACCCACAGCCGTCGAACCCCGTTTTAGTCGTACACTGTCAATCCGACATCCAACCGGGTAATTGAAACATTCGTTTGATTCGTTTTATGCTGTAGAATGAAAGCCCTATCCTAAGCAGGGCTTGCATCATCGATTTAATCATAATCCGATTCTAGGGTTCATAAGAAATCGGATTTGGGGCTTTTGATTCTAGACTTGTTCTCAATACAATTAAATCATACCATTAGTTTCGAAATATTCAGTTTAATGATAACCCCATGTTAATTGAATTAAACTACATCCAATTTTACAAAATCAGATTCTGGAGTTCATTTGAAAACGTTTTAATCAAACTCTAACTTAGACACAATGTTAATCCAATTAAACTATATGGTTAGAATCGCCATAATCAATCCTATGAAAGCCCTATGCTAATTCGAGTATGTAACATTGAATCAGTGATGAACCGATTCTAGAGTTCATCACGTATGGGGTTTAATCGAACCCTGATCTAGACTTAACCTCAATCAAATTAAGTTGTATGGTTAGATTCGCAATTCAGTCTTTGTTAAAAACCCCATAATTCCAACAAGTTTTAATATCGGATTTAATCTATTTGATCTGTGTTCTTAACCTAGGGTTTTCGGCTCTTTTTAACTGAAATTAACAGCTCAAATCTTAACCATTTTTACGTTTGTTTGCATCATCAGTTTCGCAATTTTCTAAACAACAAAACCCCTGTGAATCCAAACCATATTCGCAATCAGATTCGGTGTTTGGGGCGGGATTCGATCTGGAAACTTATGGGGAAGGAAATCGCGTCTGATCTGGATGTTAAAAGAAATGAGTCTCGGGTTTGTTTGCGATGACCCTAGCGGGCGTGATGGTTTGGTCAGTGTGTGCGTGTGGGAGAGACCCGGGTTCGAGACCGGGCACCCCATTCATTTTTGAAACAGTTTTTCTGGAATATTAAATTAATATAAATCAACCTTATAATATGATATTATTATATAAATTTATTTTAACCCGGACAACAACCCGTAGGCTCGGGTTTGAATTATTAGCTTATCTTTATAAATTATACCCGCTTTTATAATTTATACATTTTTATTATTATTAAGTAAAAATAATATGTTTATATTATTTTAAGCCGTAAACTCGTGTAAAATAATATGTTTATATTATTCTCAAATTATGACCCGTATTATTAAATAATATATATTTATATTATTTCAAATCATTTTATAACGCCGTGAATCAATCGAGACTAAATAATAATATAATTAATTATATTATCCATTCGTATAGATATATTATTATTTATGTCATATGTCGCGTAAAGAAATTCCTAAACTCGTGGATACGTTCGTCTACTCTTGCTTATTAGAGCTGTTCTTTAAGACGTTTCTTTCCGTGTCTCAGTCACAATCCCCATTATCATTCCTAATTTATGTGTCTATAATTTTAGGATATTCGTAGGTCTTTTGAGACTTACACTCGTGGTTCCAACTTACTTCTAGTGTGAATCTACCTTCAACGCCAAGCAGGTGAGTTTTCACGGCCCCTTTTACTGTTTTAACTTGGGGGAGAAAACATGACTAAACGATTTTGGATTTCTTTTAATTCATATGTTATCAATGTTAAATGCTAAGCGTAACACGCTAACACAGAAAGTCCTCAACTAATATCGGACCGTTAATATGGATCTTAGCGAGGTAATATTTAGTAGTACTACTGGATTTGAAAAATCCCACCCGCGTTAGTCGCGCTAACTCGATTAGATATCGAACGGGTGAAATGTTAGCCTACTCACACCGCCAGTGTTGATAGACCTGACAGGAGGCAATAAACAAACAGTCAGCTTCGGTTGCGAGCGCTTGAGCTGAACATGAACATAGGTTAGCTACCTATAGATACGTACTGAATGAATTTAAATCCGGTAAACGCTTATTTACTTATATTGAAACCTGTGGACTCACCAACCTCGTGTTGACATATTTTTACATGTTTTCTCAGGTTGCTAAGCTAAGATACAGGTGCATATTAGGGCATGCATGGGATTCAACTGCTTTGATTGTGTGTATTTATGTTTGGTTGAATTATTCTATTGTACTTTGCTTTGTTTGGACGTTTGGACTTTTTGGGACTTTTGGACTTTGGTTTTGGGCGCGTGTATTTTGTGCATTTACTTTCTTTACGCTTCCGCATTGAACTCTGATTATTATGGTATTTTCATTTGAGTCCTATGTAGAGTCGTTCAAAGTAACTAATGTCTGAGATCCTGGTTAGTCACTTCCCAAAATGGTAAAACTCCGTTAGTTGAAATTTGGGGGTGTGACAGGTAGGACGGTTTAAGAGCAGATGGACAAAGGTTGCCGGACGGATTTAAGTAAAGAACAGACGGTTTTCTAGAGCCGGACGGTTAATGAAAAGGGCTACGACGGTAGTTCTCACTGCGATGTCTTTGTATTCGCAACAAGTGTGAATGGTTGATCTCCCTTAAGATTATGGCCAATAAGTGTTCTCCCCAAGTAAGTATGAATGTACATATGTATATACTTAATATGAATGTTATGTGAGAATAGTAAAGTAAAGAATATGTAAAAGCACGAATATTACGTATGTTATGTATACATATATAAATTATACTCATGATAAGATAAATATTATGTATGATTGTCTTTAAACTAGAACTCACTAGCGTTAGCTGACTTTTAGTATACGTTTCAGGTAAAGGAAGAAAGGGTCGTGCGATGGCGTGAAGGTTACCTGGCACAAGACTGACATCCCACATTTATATATGTTAAGACAATGTTATGAATTTAATTGTTAAGACTTCCGTTGTTATGTCATGTAATTCGAATGATGTTTGCTTCTGCTACTTCTAAATGTTTTAAATTTAAGCTCGGTATTTATGACTATGTTTATGAGTAAATCCAACAAGTGAGGTTACCCGGGAATGGGGCCTTATAAGTTGATATCAGAGCAATAGTTTGAGAGATTCAGACATCCATAAATGTCTGGACTCAAACTGATTATGGGACCAACGCACGGATGTTAGTATGGGTAACCAACGCCAACGCCAGCACGGTAAGTAAATACTAGAGTTAATACACTTGGATAAGAATAGATACCTTAACTTAGAACAAACAGTTGTCAATGTCACAACTGATTTGAAGAGTTTTGAACCCGAAAAGAAATGTAAATTAGTAATCACAAACCGGTCACTGTAATTAAAAATTTACCTTGCTCGTAATGTTCTAAACTATGATCTGAAGGAATGGCATTGATGTATTCCCTTTATAACTATCAGGAAACAAGAAACTATGGCTGGTGGAGGAAGAACAGGACGCTGAGGCGGTCGCGCTGGCCAAGTCGGTAGACCTCCATTGAATAAAAGACATGAAGAGGAAGAGAGTGTGCACACAGAACACACTGAGAGTGTGCACGAAACAGAGGTGACCCCAACTGGGAACAACAGTCAAGGGCCCCTACAATTAGAACCAGAGGTCAGGGATGCTATTGCCCGTGAAGTCGTACTCACTCTGAGGAAAGTATTGCCTGATCTACTATCCGAGGCACTAAAGAAAAGTAGAGAGGAGGATGAAGGAGACCATGAAGATAAAGTGTATGGCAGTGATGGGGATGAAGTGAAGGTGGGATCAAGCAACCATGGGTGTACTTACAAAGGCTTCAAGGACGGAGACCCACCCAAGTTCGATGGGAACAAGGATTCAGTGGCTACGTTCGAATGGATTGAGAGGATGAATGATGTAGTCAACATCAGCGAGTGTCGACCGGACCAGGCTGTTAAGTATGTTTCCCATTCTTTCACCAATGAGGCACTAAGTTGGTGGAGGAACATTCAGAGGACAAAGTCGCCAAACGCTCTTGCCAGAATGACATGGGAAGATCTGAAGAAGCTGATAATCCAAAAGTTCTGCCCACAGAACGAGATTGATTGTGTGGAGAACGAGTTCCTAAACTTCAAGGCTGGCAACAAGACCCATCGCCAGTATACCTCGAGATTCAATGAGCTAGCCCAACTAGTACCCCACCTGGTGGAGACGGAAGAACGAATGATTAAGTACTATGTGAAAGGCCTACCTCAAAGGGTCTGTGTTCATGTGAAAGCTAATCTACCCTCGACCTTCGAGTTAGTAGTGAATCTGAGCGGAATCGTCTACGACGATTATGACAATGAGGACCCGGCACCTGAGACACAAAAGGGAAAGTAGGAGAACCCGTCTAGAGGCAACGGAAAAGGGAATGTAACAACTGAAATTAAGAAACCAAGGTTGGATGAATATGAAACATGCAAGAAATATGGAGGGCAACATCTTGGCGAGTGTCGAATCGGCACCACCATGTGTTATAAGTGCGGGAGGCCGGGGCACTACTCCCGAGATTGTTTGAAGAGCGTCAAGTGCCAAAGTTGTGGAAGATATGGACACCAGACTAGGGATTGCAGGAAAACCAGACAATCCGGTTCGGGAAAGGAAAAGGAAGCTGAAAAGGAACAACCGCAGGCTAGGACTCGAGCCTACGCCCTGACTGAGGAGGAAGCAAAGGGAAACCCTGATGTTGTGTCAGGTACGTTCCTAGTTAATAACGAACATGCTGCTATTTTATTTGACTCTGGTGCTAGTAAAATTTTTATATCCAATGCATTTAGTCGTAAACTAGGATGCACTATCAACACCATAGTAAAGGCCTTTAGCGTACAAACTGTCGTTGGTAAAAATTCGGCAGTATTTCAAGTAACAGAGGATTGCATATAGAAATAGAGGGTCATAAGTTCCCTTCTAGATTATTCCTTCTTACCTTCGGAGGATTCGATATAGTATTGGGTATGGATTGGCTAGCTGCCAATGAAGCTAGAATCATATGTAAACGTAAGAGGATACACCTCAAAGCTCCTAGCGGCAGTCCAATTACGGTTTATGGGGATTAGAATAGCACGATGCCTATCTGAGAATGAAAATGAATGAACTCAAGAATGTACCCGTGGTGTGCAACTTTCCGGAAGTATTCCCTGAGGATCTACCTGGGTTACCACCCGATCGGGCAATAGAATTTCAGATTGACTTACTTCCAGGAGCTGAGCCCGTTGCCAAAGCCCCCTACCGATTGGCTCCGTCAGAAATGAAAGAATTGATGTCTCAACTAGAGGAACTAACAGAAAAAGGATTTATTAGACCGAGCATCTCACTGTGGGGCGCTCCGATACTATTTGTAAAGAAGAAGGACGGCAACATGCGCATGTGTATTGACTACCGTGAGTTGAACAAGAGGACAGTAAATAACAAATACCCAATTCCTAGAATAGACGACCATTTTGATCAACTGCAAGGTGCAAGTTGGTTCTCAAAGATCGATCTTAGGTCGGGTTACCATCAGTTGAAAGTAAGAGAAGAAGACGTACCAAAGACCGCGTTTCGCACGCGTTATGGACATTATGAGTTTCTCGTGATGTCCTTCGGATTGACCAACGCACCAGCAGCGTTCATGGACTTGATGAATAGAGTATATCGACCAATGTTGGATCGATCGGTGATAGTTTTTATAGACGACATACTGGTATATTCGAAAAGCGAGGGTGATCACCACTGTCACCTAAGAGAGGTTCTGGAGGTGCTAAAGCAGGAAAAGTTGTACGCAAAATTCTCCAAATGCGCGTTCTGGCTTAGGGAAGTCCAATTCCTAGGTCATGTAATAAACCCAAACGGAATCATGGTGGATCCTGCAAGATCGAGACAGTAAAGGAATGGAACATCCCAAAGACACCAACAGAGATACGAAGCTTTCTGGGATTGGCAGGCTACTATCGAAGGTTCATTCAAGATTTTTCAAGAATAGCCTCGCCACTAACTAAGTTGACACGGAAGGAAGTGAAATATGAATGGGGTCCAACTCAAAACAACGCATTTGAGGAACTTAAGGCACGATTAACCCAAGCTCCAGTCTTGGCACTACCTGAGGGAAATGAAGACTTATTAGTCTACTCTGACGCTTCGGGTCGGGGTTTAGGTTGCGTACTTATGCAACGAGGAAAGGTAATTGCTTACGCCTCACGACAACTAAAGATTCACGAGGTTAACTACCCAACACACGATCTAGAGTTAGCAGCAGTAGTTTTCGTGCTGAAAATATGGAGGCACTATCTGTATGGAGTCAAATGCACCATCTACTCAGATCACAAAAGCCTGAAGTACTTTTTCGGGAAAAAGAAATTAAACATGAAGCAAAGGAGGTGGTTAGAACTACTGAAAGACTGCGACTGTGAGATATTGTACCATCCAGGCAAAGAAAACATGGTGGCTGACGCTTTAAGCAGAAAGGAAGAATCGGAACCTATACGGATCAAAGCGTGTCAGCTGATTATAACACCAGATTTGATGAGTGAAATATTAAAGGCACAAGATGAAGCACTATTAGAAGGAAATATAAAACGGGAAAGAATAGTAGGACAACATGGGAATTTGGATGCAAATGCATACGGTGTACGAACTAGGTTTGGCCGAATGTGGATACCTAAGATTGGCGAGCTTAGAGCCAAAATACTCGATGAGGCCCATAAGTCTCGCTATTCTATCCATCCCGGGACAAACAAAATGTATCAAGACTTGAAGAAAGAGTACTGGTGGCCTGGCATGAAGAATGATGTGATAGAGTACGTGAGCAAGTGCCTAACGTGTTCTCTAGTTAAGGCCGAGCACCAGAAACCATGCGGTAAAATGCAATCTCTACCAATACCGGAATGAAAGTGGGAGGAGATCACGATGGACTTCATTACCAAGCTACCGCGAACAGCTAAAGGCAATGATACCATTTGGGTGATCGTCGACCGCTTGACGAAAAGTGCTCACTTCTTGCCAATACGTGAGACTTCTTCGTCAGAAAGACTAGCAGAAGTATTTATCTAGGAAGTTGTGAGCAGACATGGTATGCCGCTGTCGATTGTGTCCGACAGGGATACTAGATTCACGTCAAGGTTTTGGAAGAAATTCAATGAAGCAATCGGCACTAGACTGAACATCAGCACCGCTTACCACCCCCAAACCGATGGTCAATCGGAAAGGACCATTCAGACCTTGGAGGACATGCTCCGGGCCTGTATCATTGACTTCGGTGGGAGCTAGGACAGCCATCTACCATTGGCAAAATTTTCATATAAAAACAGCTATCACTCGACTATTGGCATGCCGCCATTTGAAATGTTGTATGGGAGGAAATGTAGGACCCCGGTTTGTTGGGGGGAAATTGGACAAAAGGATTTTGCAAGTCTCGAAGTGGTCAAAGCTACTTCCGAGAAGTTTGATCAAATCAAGGCTCGAATGAAAGCCGCAAAGGACAGACATAAATCATACACAAATAAGAGAAGAAGGGATTTAGAGTTTCAAGTAGGGGACATGGTACTGTTAAAAGTATCACCATGGAAAGGAATCATCCGATTCAGAAAACGTGGCAAACTAAGTCCAAGGTTTGTCGGACCTTTCAAGATTTTAGCGAGAGTGGGTCAAGTTGCTTACAGACTCGACCTACCCGTTGAGCTTAGTGGAATACACCCTATGTTCCACGTGTCCCACTTACGCAAGTGCCTAGATGACGACACAACTCACATACCTTACGACGAGATCGAAGTGGATAACAGTCTAAATTATGTAGAGGAACCGATAGCCATCCTTGACCGAGCTGAGAAACGACTACGCAATAAGTCGATTCCTTTAGTCAAAATACAATGGAAGCACAGAAAAGGGTCAGAAGCTACATGGGAAAAAGAAGACGAGATGAGGGGACTATACCCTCAATTGTTTAACGTATAAGCGGGTTCGAGGACGAAACCTCTTTAAGGAGGGTAGACTTGTAACACCCCAAAAATAGTAATTTAGTAAATAATGACGCGATAGAGACTTAGTCGTCATAAAACAAAAAAAACGGACGGGCTTGGGCTCGGCTCCAACGGGCCGAGCGAAGCCCAGGTATATAAGGGTCAAGACAGAACAAGAACTCTCATTTCCATCAAAACTTGCAACCTAGAGAGAGAAAGGAGAGCTCGGGTCTAGAGAGAGAAAGTTGACGGATCGACCCGAAACTGAAGGAGCACGTTATTACTGAGCTCGTGAGCAAAACCTCCGAATCAGAATCACAATCCAGGTAACGATTCGACCTTAAACTGAGTTTTTCTTCGTTTTGGGGTTTCTCGGGTTTTAGCTAAATAGGAGATGTTTTTATGGATGAAACTTGAAAATAAGCTTAGAACTAGCATCTAGAGTGAAAACCGCACCTTTTGATCAAAGAAAATTGTAGGATTAGCATGATCGGATTAACATGCAAGAATTTCGGACTTGTCCAGGAAACAGGTGCTGCGTACTTATCAAGTACGCAGGAAGGACGTCCTGCGTACTTACCAAGTACGCAGGAGAAAGATCATGCGTACTTACCAAGTACACAGGAGAAAGATCATGCGTACTTGTCAAGTACGCATGAGCAAGACCCTGCGCACTTACTAAGTGCGCAGGCAGCAGACCAGTAAGTAAAGTCAGTATGTTTAGAATGATTAAACCGTTAGAGTCGGGATTGGGTCTGATGTGTATTTAACTACCTAATTCAGATCGTACGTGACGTTGTTGGACCTTTGTTTAGGACAACTAAGACTAGGTTATCTGGTGAGTTCTATGTGCCCCCTTTCTATGTTATGTGCAAATCATTTTAAATGTTTTGGGGCTGAAGTGTATACACTAAATGAATAAATGCTATGAATGTTAATGTGATCGTACGTGGTATACAAATATATATATATATATATACTTATATATGAAAATGAATTATGAACAAAGAATGAAACGTATGATTATAAAGAATGAATGAAAGAAGGACATAACGTAAATGAATGAAATCTTGCTTTATATTATATATATTGCATGTTATGAATGTATTTAAACGTTATGAACACTTCTATGACAACGGCTACTTCGGTAGATGGACGACCACGTGACTATTTTGCAACCGGGACAAAAACGTTCCTTCGCAAGCTAGGACGTATAAAAAGGCACTAATGGACGGTCGAAGCAATTGCCTTAACTTAAGTAGAACTGTTGCATACATAATGGTCGTGTGGAAACGGATGCCCTTGGGCAGACGGGCGAATGAACGGACTACGACGGTAGGACGGTTTAAGAGCGGACGGACAAAGGTTGCCGGACGGATTTAAGTAAAGAACGGACGGTTTTCTAGAGCCGAACGGTTAATGAAAAGGGCTACGACGGTAGTTCTCACTGCGATGTATTTGTATTCACGACAAGTGTGATGGGTTGATCTCCCTTAAGATTATGGACAATAAGTGTTCTCCCCAAGTAAGTATGTATGTACATATGTATATACTTAATATGCATGTTATGTGAGAACAGTAAAGTAAAGAATATGTAAAATCACGAATATTACGTATGTTATGTATACATATATAAATTATATTCATGATAAGATAAATATTATGTATGATTGTCTTTAAACTAGAACTCACTAGCGTTAGCTGACTTTTAGTATACATTTCAGGTAAAGGAAGAAAGGGTCGTGCGATGGCGTGAAGGTTACCCGGCACAAGACTAACATCCCACATTTATATATGTTAAGACAATGTTATGTATTTAATTGTTAAGACTTCCGATGTTATGTCATGTAATTCGAATGATGTTTGCTTCCGCTACTTCTGAATGTTTTAAATTTAAGCTCAGTATTTATGACTATGTTTATGAGTAAATCCAACAAGTGCGGTTACCCGGGAATGAGGCCTTAAAAAATCGAGGATTTTTGTAGAAATATGTGGTTGTAACTCAATTTTTCTGTTACCAATTTCTAGTCCTAAGAAATAGATTTTTCTTTTAAATAATTCCATCTTTTTCTTAGATACTACTATCCCGTTCTTTTTTATTTCTTCAAATACCTGTTATAGATGTGTCTCATGTTCTTTGACTGTTTCACTTGCTATTAGTATGTCATCAATATATACTAGACAAAATTTGTATTTGAGAAATATACTGTCCATAAATCTTTGGAATATTAAAGGACATTCTTTAGTCCGAAGCTAAGAACATTCTATTCATATAATCCTTTAGAACATGTAAAAGCTGTCCATTTTTTAAAATCTTCTTCTAGATGTAGTTGATTAAAACCTGATTTTAGGTCAAATTTAGAAAATATTTTGTTATTTTGTATTAGTTGAATTAAGTGTCTTTATTGGGGATGTTGTAACCATCATCTTCTGTGTTATCATTTAATCTTTTATAATTGTAAACGATTCTTGCTTTTTCTCTTTTTATTTCACTATGGTTTTTTACTATAAAGGCTGTTGATCTGTCGGGACTTTCAGATTTTCTGATCAATCCTTGTTTAGTCATTTCGAGTATTTGTGTTTTGAATTCATCTTTGTCTAGAGGGCTATATTCTATATTTATATTTCTTATGGTGATATCTGGATTTTTTAGTTTGAATTTATAGACATAATTAATTTTCGAATTTGTAATATCTTCTCCTATAAGTCCTATTCGTTCTAGGTGTAAAATTGTAGGATGATTAATACTTGTTGTAATATATTGTCCTTTTTCTAGTTCATAGTTTACAAAATTTATGAGGAGTTGCAAAACTTCATTTTCAATAAGGTTTTGTCTTTTATTTTTATTTAAGAATTCTAAATTTCCTTTTTCTCCTCTTTTGTGAGCAATTTCATTTATGCTTTTATATTTTAAAGTGGGGAAACTGTAAATTTGTTTGCTGATGGTTATAAAGTTTTTTGTTATAGTAATAGCACCATTTAATCCTAATATGAAATTTAATCATAGGACAAAATCTCTGGATTTAATACGTTGCACATTTATATTTATGTGTGGAATATCATATTTTGTACTATAGTTTCCTGCAAAATCTAAAAATTGTATTCCTACTGATTCTAGATAATGTGTTATGTTGATTAATATGTCCTCTACAGTTCTTGTCATTAATTTATATGTAAGTGGTTTATGGAATTTTTCTTGGGTTAGACTGTGTGATATTACACTTTTAGTTGCTCATGTATCTACTATGGCTGTTAAGTCTATTGGTGTGTTGGCATCAAGCCATAATCTATACTGTATGTTTATCATATTTATTGACCCATTAGTTTGTATAAGGGTTTGTTCTGGTTCTGGTTCTGTGGCCATGTTATTTATTTCTGAAAATTCTACTACTTGTTTTTCTTTTCTATTAGATCTTCAAGTCTTGTAATTTTACTATTCATAATTTCTATTTTTAATTTGTTGACTTCTATAGCTAGTTCTAATTTTTTGAACTTTTCATCATATTCGTTTTTATTTTTATTTATACTTTGACTAGTATTTGGTAATATCATGGATATTTTTAATGCAAATATGACAAATTTCTTTAAAGCATATATTGCATTGGGATCGTTTGTCTATACTTGGGTAGTATTCGCAAATGTAACATTTGATATAATTGTTTCCTTTTCTATGTTTCCAGTCGTGCTTGCATTCTTATGGATTAGTGTATGTGTATGAGATTTTTGTTACAGGCTCCTCTTCTTCACTATATATATTGTATATTGATTCATTATCTGTGAGATCTGTATCTGATGCTTCTATCTCATAGTCGTTAATTTGTTCAACTAAATTGCTTATTTCCATATTTTTATTTCTATTTGGACATTTATTAGCTAAATGTTTTCTGTCTCCACAAATAAAACATTTGCATGTTCTAGTATGAGGTTTTCTAACATATTTGTTTTGATACAGTTTATATTCTTTGTTGTATGTAGTACTCTTTCTAATTTTCTTTTTCTTATCATAATATCCATAGGCTTGTGGAGTATAGATTGTTGTTTTGCAAAATGCAAATGCATTTCTTTTTAGTTGTTCTTGTAGCGCAACTTCTTTACATTTTTCTTCTAGAATACTAAATGTAAAGGTTATTCTAGGTCCTATTCCTATGTTTGCTAAGTTTCCGTATTGTAACTTCCAGGTTTCGTGTATACTTTTTCCTAAGTCTCCTGGTAGTTTTATAAAATATTTGTCACATAAACTATCATCCATAGCTTGTCCTGTTTGTGCTAATAATCTTGTAAAGTCTAGTGTAAACTCGTTTATATATTTCATGTCTGCTATGCTTAGTTGTTCTAAATTTCTAACAACTGTATTTTGTATTAAACTGTTATTTTTTGCTAGGTCTACTCCTAAAATAAGGGTTCTTATTTGAGAAGTAAAATTATAGGGATTATCTCCTATGGCTTTTAATCTGTTTATTTGGTCTGGGCTGTGGGCTTTTTTACTTTTCCATATTCCTAGGGCTGTTGGTCCTAGAGTTATTTCTAAATAGGCAAACATGTCCATACTGTCCTTCTTATTTGTTTCCCACATCCTTACTACTGTTTGTTCCCATGTTAGAACTTCGTCTACCCATAGTTGTGGTTTCTGTTGTTCTAGTAATAGCATACTACTGCTATAAATTTGTCCTATAGGTAACCTGTTTTCTGTTCCTTTATAACTTGACTCATGTTGATAGCTCGTAGTTGGTCTAGTCCATGGTTCTCTTTTCATGGTTTCATATGAAGTTTCTCCTATTTTTCCCTCTGTTTAGTTTCTTTTCTTATATTCAGAGTCCATAAAGCTACTTTCGTGTTTGTAAAAATCAGAGATCATGGTATCTCCTTTGACTATACTTTTTACTAATGGTAAATTAAAATTTTCTTGAAGTTTGTTGTAACTTTCTTAGTATGTCATTCATAAAGTAAGCATACATTCTACTATCATGTTGTCCACTTCTTCTTGTATATTTATTTCTGTAATCTTTCTATTTATTATTTGTTCAAATGATTTGTTGATTTCTTCTGTTTTGAAAGTTGTATTTGTTTCTTCTGCTGAATAATCTAATAAACTGTAATCTATATCCTCTTGCTCAAATCTTGCAAATTCTGAATCTATTACGTATTAATCATCACTTTCTTCATTTTCTGTATCATATATAGGTTTTTCGTATTCAGAGTCATCGTCTGATTCTAAATTCATGAAATTATATTATGGTTCATTTGGTTGTTCTTCAGAACAACTACTTTCTTCATATTTATTATCTTCTTGTTTAAAGTCTGTAAATCTTAAGCTTTGTATTTCATCTATCCCTTCATATATATGGCTCTTTTTTGGAATTAATGTTGAATTTTCTTTTTCTATTAAATCGCTTATTTGCTATTCTAATCCTGCTAATTCTTCAGGATCTATTCTAACTGGTTTAATCATTTGTATTGATTTAGACGCAATTGTGTTAACTATTCCTTCTATGTTTACTTTGTATTTCATTCTTGATCTATTACTAGCCTTTCCTAAGACTCCTATACTTATTACTATGTTATTTCCTTCATAGTTTTCATATCCTTTGGTTTGTAGGGTTATTTTTAGCTTCTGTAAGTCTTTAATGTCTTTTAGAATTCCAGGTGTACAATAGAATAAGGTTATATTTTGACTCAAATCTATTTCCATTCCTTAAATAATTGCCTTTTTCATTTCTGATTTCCAACTTTTATCTAATATTAGGGCTAAAAGTTTTGTTCCTAGGTTTTTTCTTCCTAGGGCTTTTATCCCTATAACTATAAGTCATGTGTGTATAAATTGTTTTCCTAATTGTTTAATTCTTTGGATTGTTTCTGGTGAAAATAAGTCTATTTCTACCATTTTATCTACCACTCGTAGACTTTCTTCTCTACTACTTTGTATTAATGTTGTATTAACGTTTAACATTCCTGGTTGATATAAAGTTCATGGATTTAAAATATCTAGTTGATGTTGGTTGTATAAGTTTATGTTTTTATCTAAATCTATTTCTTCTTCTAACCGTATTATCTGTTGTGTACTTCTAGAAGACGACCCTTTCTTTAAAATTCTGTTTAAAAAAGTATCCGATGTAATGATATCTTTTATATTGTTAGTAGACTTTCTAGATCCTTGAATAATTTGTTTATTTATCGCTTGATTTCCAATGTTTATATGGTTTAGGCTTATTATCTCTTATATTTATTTTGTTTAGTTTATTTATAATTTTATTGATTTCGATAGAATTTTCGTCTACCTCTGGTATATGTTTATCTTTCTTAATATTTTTATTTCTAACAAAATTTGATTATTTTGTTTTCTTATGTATTCTAAATTTTCTGTGAATTTTTTAATTTCGTTTGTTTCTTTAGCTATTAATTGTATAACTCTTTCTAATAAGTGTTTATTATTTATAGATTCTTTTTGTAGACTGAATCCTAAATTTATAATAAGATCTGTAATACTATTTAGATGTGTATTATATGTATGAAGACTGTGTGTATGAAGCTCTTTAAATCTACAAATATGATTATAGTAGCAATTACTTATATTTTTATGATCGCTTCGTTCTGCAAACTCTAAGTTTAAGAATTTGAGTTTTTTGAACACTTTTGAAGATTCAATAATTTTTTAAAAGAATCTGATTTCTCTCAATAAGCACCTTATCTCTTGATTTTTCTCTTATAATATTTTTCTATATCTCATTTTTAGTAAAACATAACAAAAGTAAAGTAAACATAAAAATCTTTGATAACTTATCTAGATTAGTAGATCAAAGCAAATTTTCTCCCTAATCCTTACCTAAGCAGGTTTCCATATAAATAGAACTTAAGCATACATGCTGCCTGACATGGAACTGTCTTAGTCTTTTAGATATTAGGAAAGTCTTTGCTCTGATACCAAAATAGGTTAATAAGTATAGGAGTCTTAGGAAAGGCTAGTTATACATATATATACATATATATACATATATATACATATACATATATATACATATACAGGGGAGAGATCAGGAGAAAACCACAAAGTTAGGCGAAAACCGAGAAAACCACTAAAAACCAATCAAATAATTTATAGATTTTTTATTTTTTTAATTTATTTGTAAGTATTTTAATATAATATTACACAATTTACCAAAAAATCATTTTACGTATTGTTTTTATGTATACATAACCGCAATTTGTTTGTTTTCTGTTTACGTATACGTAACACGATGTGTTACGTATACGTAAGCCAATACTTAAATTATTTTTTGGTAAAAATTTGTAATATTACATTGATACTCTTATAAATAAATAAAAATAAAATAAAATAAAAAATAAATATTATTATATACTTGATTAAAATTGATTTTTTTAGTGGTTTTCTCGGTTTTCGCCTAATATGTGGTTTTCTCTGGAACCCTCCCCTATATATATATTAACAGAAACAATAAGAATACTCATAGAAATCCTAACGAAAAACTAGCAAAAACCCCAATTACAACATCAAAGGCAGGCCTAAAATATAGTCACTAGCGGACTTCATTTAATTAAATTTCATTCCAAGAATGAGGTGTTGTGGCAAAGACTTGCCTATTGAGTTGTCTATTACAAATGCCTTATTCAAAAGTTAGTAAACTTGTATATATTTTAACCGGATAAAGCTAGAAGAACCAAAAACGAGTATAATATTTAATGTGTTTAGCATTTGGAGTTACGATGGTATAAAAAAATGAACAAAAATGTCTTAACGGGCTTAACACTTGGACAAACGTCATAAGTGGTTTGCTAGACTCTAATGGTTTTGAATTTAAAGATGTTTTTTCTCAATTTTTAGCTTTTATTTGATTTCCTTTGTGGTTGTAAAACGCGTGAATCGTGAATTTCATTAACTCAATATTATGTAGTTGTCTAGTTTGAATTATGTTACGTCAATTTTAATTTTCAATATTTGACGCTACGTGTCAACTTTACATGATAGTTATTTATTGAGAAATAATATTACATTTATTTTCGAAGAGTGTGTTTTCAGTTGTGTGTATGTGCTTATATTCTACATCAACCATGAACAACAGGGCGCCATACTCGTATAGTTCTTCATTCTGCAACAATGTGAAGGGGTAACTATTACAGGTGAAAAATATTGAGAGACTATAAAGAAGATGGGGAAGCGGGTTACGGTGGCCAGTGACAAGAAAGAAGAAGGGGGGGGGGCAGTACTTTTTATTTACTTTTCCAGTAGAGTTAATTACACGGATGGTCCTGTGGTTTGGCTAAATTACAGTTTAGTCCTTAACTTTGAGAAATTACAGATTTAGTCCCACTGTTTGCCAACTCGTTTCACTGATAGTCTCTACAGTGGATGGAGGTTAACTTTTTCAGTTAAATCAGTGTAAAATGACCAAAATACCCTTAAAATAATCAAAAAATATAAAATAAAATACCTTTAGAAGTTGTGGGACCGATTTAACAATTAGAATTAATTAAATAATAGATTATGGGACCCACCAACATTCATCCCCTTCATGTGGCACTCCCCCTACCTTCAGACCATCTTCTCCGATGACACCTGCTATTTCTGGCGAAAAAAAAAACCATATGACTTTCAACCATTTTCTTCTGTGGCACCTAGTATTTCACCTAGATCTACCATTTTATTAAAAAAAAAGATGAAGCCTATTATTTGGGTTTTCATGAATTGATTGCCCTTAAGCCATTGAATTCTCACATACTTAATCCTTGACAAAAATTTTATTAAACAAAACCTAAGCAATCGATGATGAGTTTCCACTTTCGGCATCCCCTAGACTTGAAATATCTTGAAAATCCACAAGTTAATGGTTTGGGTAAACGGACTACCCGAATTTCTATTTAATGATTTAGTTAATAAGTTCTAGGCGTATAAGGATTTAACTTCCGAACTCGGAGGACCCGTGAATCGCTTTAAACATAACTTCGAGATCGAATCGTGCGAATACGGAAACACAAGGACTTAGATGGAACTATTTGTGGTTTATATACCACATAATAGAAAACCCTAGGTCATTGTGACCTAGGGGGTGCATGCGGCTGAAAGAGGACAGACGAGAGGGAGAGGGAGGCAGCAGGAGGTGATTCCCGGCGGTGCACGACCCGTTAAGGTACCCTTCGATCTCATTCTCTTACTTCTCCCTATTTGTCTTAACATGGAACCCGATTAGGGTTTTAGGTTCTCCATATGGAGATGGTGGTAGTGGATGGTAGCCGGTGATGTGAATGGCGAACGGAGATGATATACTGGCTGTCATAGGTGGTGACAGTAATCGATGGTGATGATCGGCAAGGAGGAGCCGTGCCGGTGGTAACCCGTTAGGATTAGAGCTCGACGACCGAGAGGAAGAGTGGAAGTGTGCGGCGAGTTATGGTGGCTTGTCGTGGAGGCTGAGGCCGATAGCAGCGGTGGAGTACACTAGGGCGGAGAACGGCGGGGAGGACGACGGTGGTGCTGTTTTCCACATACGGGGATGCTCGGGTGGATTCTTCCGACGTGGTAGTAGTACGAGTTAACCCAGCAGGGTTTGTCGTGGTTGGGGAAAGAAAGGACGACAAGCCCGGTGGAGGAGCCGGCGAAAACCAATGAAGACAGCAGGGACGGTGAGGTACGACGACGGCTGCGAGAGTACACGATGATGAGGACAGGAACCCACGTAGTCGATTACGGCCATGGTGACGGCAAGGTGGCCACCGTGGTGGTGCATGGGTACGCTAGGGTGCGGGTTCATGACGAGCTAGGGTTTATTTGAAGAGGATATATGGATTCGGGTTTGCATTTGTATGCATGTACGCGTATGTGCATGCATGGGAACCCAGTTTGAGCATTCGGCTTCTAAGCGGGTCAAAGATGGTTTGATACGGATTGGTAATTACAAGGTGAAGACGGCTAGGAGTTTGCATGGCACGTAAGTGCATGCATGGGAGCTTGGGTTCGGACACACGAGTCCTAAGATTGAGATCAATGTAGTACGTAAACCCGTGAGACTAGGTTTTTGCAGAGGAAGAATGGCGAGCTGATGAGACTAGCATTTGGGGTTTATATATATATATATATTTACGCCTTAATCGACATATGTTTAGTACAGATTCTCATCATGTAATCATATGCTTGTTAGGTTCAGGAATTAAGAGGGTGATCGGGGTGCAGAGTGGGGAGTTGCACTCAGCATAACCGGTGAGTTTCTAATTCCCCTTTTTAAATATTTTAAACGTTTTGGGGCTATCGTACATACTCACGTGTTATATGCTATTAACTAAATGTGACGCGAGTCATGATGTGATTTAGAAGTGTATATGGTTTAATTATATAATAACTAAATTAAGGGTCTATGTGGGGTCCTTATAATGTGTGGGCAAACGTGTTTTGTGAAACTAAACATGATATAAGTTTTGGGTTTAACCCGAAGACTTTTATGAGCTAAATGTTCAATAACGAGGCTAGGGGTCTGGGTGATGTCCTTAGTATGTATCGGCTAGTAGTCGGTATGATGGTTGTGTGTCGTATAATTACTTATTCGGAAAGAGTTGGGTAATTGGTTTAGACGCTATGAGGATACGTCTAGAGTAAGTGTTTGATTACACACGTAAGTGATCCGTGAAAGGGTGGTGAGTCGTAGTACATGTCCAGGTAGAGTCATGTGGTTATATGTGTTGCTTTGTGTGCTTGCATTGTTGTCCGTGTATACGGTCAACAGTGGTGTGGAGGAAGAGGTCCTTCGGGGTCATCATTGTATGTGTGATCTGGCAGTCATCATGTGGTGAGGTGTCAGTCACCGTATGGTAGATGATATAGTCATTGTATGGGTGGCCGGGTAGTCATCATTGATGACAAGTGTGTCACTATGATTAGTGGCGGGGCCCTGTAACAAGAGTTCCCGATGGGGATAACCCTTACGAGGGTAATTGTGACGAGACCAGTAAATTCATCGAAGGTAATTGTGTAACGAACCAACTCTCAGGTTTATCCTATGATATGTTTATTATATTATATAGGGTGTTTATAAATAAAATGAAAGTTGGAGGCTTGTTGCAAAGGTGGAGTTTTACTAGTTTGGGTGAAAAGGGCCAGATTTGAAAGTCTAGGGGCTATTTGGTAACTTCCTAAAAATCAGATTTTTAAGTTGGGGGGTTTCTCACAAACACATTTGGTGTGTTGTGTGTGTATTGAATGAGCATGGAGCAATAGGGGGAGAGCCAAGATCACAAAATTGATGATTTGCATGTGGAATCTGGATGATTTAGGTTGTTCATCTTCTTCCAAACATCAAAGTAAGCATACTTTCATCTCTAAATCACCATTGAAGGTGTTCTTGGTGGGTTTTGGTAAAAAAACCCGAATTAGGTTAATTGGTAAGGTGATTATGGATAAATGTTGGTTATAAACCTTAATCTAGTATGATTAATGTTGGAGAATCATGTGTTACATGATTTTAAAACCTAATTTGATGTTTGAAAAATTAGGGTTCTTGAGGTGAAATTGAGGGTTTTCGAAATTGAGGTTGTTTGGATGGTAATTGGGGTTGGTAAGTTTTGTGGTGTGATTAAACACATAACCAAGTAATAACCCTCAATCAATTTGGTGATTGAAGAAATTGGGAGTTCGGGTGAAATTGGGTGGAACCCAAACAGGTCAAAATGGGTGAATGATTGTGTAGGGAGGTTAAAATTTGTTTAAGGTGTAATTAATCAAGTTTAGAATGGGTGTAATTGATCACGTTGCCAAGGTCAATAAAAAACAATATTAAAAACCTACTACCTAGCTACCTTGGACTATAGTATAGTGAGTAGGGTATTGTATCCACAGGGAATTGGTGGAAAGAATGACTTGATTTAGTTTAGAAAATTCTTTATTTAAAAATCAAATAAAAACAAAAGCAACTCCCTCCAAACTTTAGGCTCTAGATTTATGCAAAACTCAGTTGTTCAATTGGACACCACATAGACATAGTGTTGGAAAATCAGTTAAAACAGTAATTGAAGACATGTTGTTGTCAGCAACCTATGCAACCAGTTTTGACACAAACCAGTATCACCCAATTTACAAATGCCAAGTTAACCCCCTTTAGTCACCCAACCCTGCTACTAGGTTTTGTCATCAATCGAACAAGATCGTAAAGAACGAAAACTCAAAGCACTCAAATAAACCATTCAAATTAACTAATACATCAATTTATCAAGTTATTGTCAGAAACTAACAAGATCCAAACATATAAACAACAGAATAAAACACATAACCTATACGAACCATCCGCCCGGAGGAAGCCACGAGCAGCTTAGCCGCGCATGCTTGTCAAACACACGACCATGGCTTCCATTGATGATCTGGAATGATTCCTGCCTCTGAAAATCGCCCCCAGTTGCTCCAAATTCGTCTGATTGAAAGATATATGCGAATTAGGGTTGGAATTCTTCAAATATGAAAGTTGGGCTTTTTTTCCTGTTTCGCAAGGCCCTCGCGTACCGCGAACTTCTTTGGCCTGTCCTTCACGTGGCGCGAAGGACAAATTAGATGGCTTTCTGATTCCTCGCGTATCGTGAAAGATTCTTCCTCAGTCTTCGTGTACCGCGAAAGACCAAAATCCCAAGAAGTTGACTTTTTAACATTTTCACCCCCTTTACTTTGATGCCTTCTCGATTATATCTCGTTATCCGCTTAATTAGCACATTTTACCTGCCACAGACACCACTACAAAGTACAACGTAAAACTGACTCAAAGTACAAGATAAAACGCATAAAACTATACAAAACTGACACTAAACACGGGATATTTGACCTTACATCACATCCCCACACTTAACCTTTTGCGTCCCAAAGAAGAATATTGTAGGGAATCATAATCAGAAAACTTGCTTCACACTTTCATTTTACACAGCTTTAAACATACTAAAACGTTAATTGTAACAATCGGTATTTCGATCCAATTAAACCCAACCACCGACCTATCGAGTCCCCAATTCTGTGATCTATTATATTATACATTACCAAGCAAACAATTTATCTATGGGTCTCACACTCAGAAAACTACAGCTCAGCCTAATCCCATCTCAAGGTCATGTTTAGGCCCGGGTTAAACCTTATAGATTTCCCACCACTATAAACACTAATTTAGAAGTTTTAAAAATCAGATGAATTATGGATCAATGAGTGAATGATACAAGCTTTCATTAACTATGAATAAACCTTAACCATTAGTGTTTCAACCAAGTCACTATCCCGAAGGGTAACACACCGGTTTCAGTTTTTAATGAATGAAGAACATAAACTCAACTTAGAGGCGTTTCAACCAGGTTGCCATCCCGGAAGGTAACACATAAGTCTAATTTAGTCATCTATGATTGATCACAAGAGTCTGCCCATGGGCGTTTCAACCAAGCTTGTAACCCGGAGGTAACACGTAGGCAAACTCAAGCTCTCAATTTAATTAATTAAGCTCATGCAATGGTGGATTATGGAATGCGGGCGCCACCAACTTTCGGATTTATTTTCATAAAAAGATAGGCCTATTAATCCGCAAAAAAGCCCTAATCGACCAAATTAATAGAATTGATAGCCATTAGGTCAAGAGGTTCATTTTTTAGTCGTCTAGAGAGGTTCTTTGGGCGATTTTGAGGTGGAAGAAGGCAATCAAGGTCAAAGGTTGGAGCTTTGGAGATCGAATTGGTTAGAAATCATTAGTTCGGTTTACGATTCTCTTGCTTGTGTCTTTGATCAGTTTGTTTGAGGTTATTTTTTGATCAAATACTTCTGTGTTTCTGGTTTTAAGCATGTTTCTTGGCTAAACACTTGATACTATCTAGGTTTGTGATGAATACTTAGTAAAGTTCGGATTTTTATCGGTTTTGGATTCGTTTGAATGGATTAATGATTTTGTAGCAATCTCATGTTATTTATTATGATGAATATGCATGTTTAGATCTATTTTACAATTGATTATAAGTTCCGTATGTTATTTGTGGATGTCTTCCAGTTTGAATAGCGTATCTAGATCATATGACTGTGTGTTTGTGATCGTTTGTGTGGTCTGCTAGACGTAGTAGCCATAGGAGCTGTAGTTGAGAGTTCATTAGATCTGAATGTTCATCTTATCTCAATACCTGAAAAGTGAGAGATAATCAGTTAGTCTTCGTCATTAGGATTCCGAGTGTGAATTGTCTGACAGGAGGTTCCCTTAGGGTTTCTAGTGAATGTTGCTAGTCTGAGTCATAGTTAGTTAATCTGAGATTACCCCGTGCATCTTCGATGTATTGTGGATAGTGAGACTGAAAGGTGATCTGTCTTTTGGGTACTTTATCATTGTTAGAGAGACTGAAAGGTAATCCGACTATCTTGTGAGTTTAGTACTTCTTTAGAGTTTCTTAGTTGGTGACACCCAGAGAGTGATTAGGGATCCACTAGGTTGTCTAGAGTTGTCATCCTTAGAAACCCAGATCCATCATTTTGCAAGTAGGATTCCGACCTAGATAGTGTTCTTCCCATTCTTGATATTCCCCCAAGTCTTTGTTCTGGTAGTTAGAGTTGATCTTTAGTATTCATTACTAGTTTAATCAGTAGTGTAGTAAACCCCCACCCAACCAAATCATCTTTAGTCCGAGTCAGAGTCTAGTTTAGCTGTCAAGTTTCTCTAGGGTTTGATATTCCGGTTTACCATTAAGTTGTGTTACACTCAATAGGTACACTTACCTGCCAGTGCGATTTAGTTCATAGGTTCTTGTAATATCTGTACTTTTTCCGTTTACAATTTCCGGCCAATTGGCATTTATTGTAAACCCTAATTATCCATATTTAATAATATGTGAAAATTCTTAAATGAATTACTCAAACTATGTATTAGGGCTAATATTCATGGTATTTGAATAAAGTCTCTAAACTATATAAAATAAATCTCATAAATTATCTAAGTGTAAAAAAAAAAAAAAAAAAAATTGTACTTAATTAATTTGGAAAAAAAATCTTAATTGTGTCTTATTCAATTAAAACACAAATTATATAAATTAAAAAAATGATTTTTATAAAATTATTATGAATTTTTAAGAAATAATAAGATTTATTCCTAAATAAATCAAATAAATAAAGTTTAATTAAATAAATATTTTTAAAATAAAGTTTTATAAAAATATGTCATTTTATATCATTTTTATAGAAATAAACAATTCTTTTATAATTTAAATGTAATTTATACATTTAAATATCAAATATATCAAATTAATTAACTAAAAACCCTATATAACCTAACTAACTTAGTTTTTGGTTAAAACTTAACTACAAGGGCTAAACTGCCTTTCCTCAAACTTATTTTCAAGTTTAAGTTGACCGGAGTCAACTTAACAAACCTCAGGGACCAAAGTTGTAATTTTCTGTTTTAAAACCCACCCAAAAGGGATCGTGGGTTCGAAACAAGGGGAACCCGGTTTTGGGTTCTGATTATTCGAAAACGCGTTTTAAGGATTCGAATTCGAAAACTTGTAACTGCTATTCGTTTATTATCATTAAACGAGTATGATGAACTCGTTAATTCGAGGAATTGAACTCGTAACAGTTGAAAACGGCTAAAACTTTAAACCGTCTTAAACCCGTAATCAAAACTCAATAATTCACGCATTAATTGACGAATTGATGTTATAGAAACCTCGACGACACCTAATGCGTCCATTTGAAACAAATCACAACTCCTAACACCCTCTAATTCTCTCTCTCGGAATCTCAGTTCAGACGAACTGAACATCGAGTCCAGAACTTCGATCAGTTGATCTTACAGGTAATTTGATACGTCATTAAACTCGGAATTGAACGTATAACAAAAGCCCTATGGTTAATTGAGTTCCTATTATACGGATTCGTCGAATTCGAACAAACTCAGATTAGGGTTCTTGCGTTCAAACGGATTTGGGATTTTAAATTCGAAAACGTTGTTAAAAGGAACCTCTCTCCGTTTGTTTACGGGTTAGTCACTTGGCTGAGATGGCCGGGTGCACGTATTACGAGCGAGAGGTCACGGGTTTGAGCCCGGCTAAGGCCCTCACCCGTGAACCTTTTTGGCTTAAACGAACACAAACCGGACCCAAGATCCGGGTTAAATATAACCCAAATGCACTTATAACCAGGTTAGCCACTTGGCCCAACGGTCAGGTGCACTGCCGCTGAGCCAAGTAGCCCAGGTTCGATTCGCCTTGTGGCCGGTTCGCCCACTTTTCAACATTTTCCTATTTTTGATTTTTCTTTTTATTAAATCTTTAATCTTTAAAAATTCATAACTTTTTATTTACAACTCGAAAATGTACAAATAAATAGTCCAAATTTTTGTAATAAAATTCTCTACTGTTTTATAAAATAAAAACAGAAAACTTTCTGAGTTTATAAAATTAATTATTTAAAAGTCTAAATTTAAAGCTTGGACTATTTATTTAAAATTAGTAAATCTACTCCAAAAATTATACAAAAATTACAGAAACTTGATCTATATATTTTTAACAAAATACTAAGTTTCTGGAACTTTTAGACATTTTTACTAATTTTTACTAATTTTGTTTTGTAATTAAATCAATGGAATTATTGATTTAATTAAACTAAAAATAAGTAAATTTTATAAAAATTTACTTATTAACAGAAAATATTTATAAAATTTATAATTTAAATTATATTTATATTCTTACTATCTTTTTGACATATTTAGTTAATTAAACACATTTATTAACTAAATTACTAAATAAGTAATTAATTAAATAATCACTTAAAATATTTTATAAAATCTGAAATTATATTTAAATTACTAAACATAATAATTTAGTAATTTAAATACTTGCACACCTTAAACTATAACCAAATTACTTTTCAAACCTTAAACTTTCCAAAATCCTAATTTCCCAAATTCGAGAACACGAACAAACCTTAGCTTATTTCCTTTAAACTAAATGACTAAACTACAACTATAATAGGTTAATTGTGACCTACTTTGGATTATATCTTTGGATCAAACTTAGCTTGGAAACTACTTACAAACCAGGTGAGTTTTCATGCCCCTCTTTATACATTTTACCACTTTTGGGGTGAAACATGTTTCTATTTAACCACACTTACACAATTGACAAATCTCACAACTTGAAACAAATTCCCATATGTTAGACTTGTTTAATTGCATTATGTGGCTTATTTGTTGATTACACTAGTTCATATTATTAACTGTTTCTACAGCTAGGAATGGAATTAGTGGTACCATGTGGGTTAGCTACCCCATGCATTTCTTTGATCCAGGATGCATGTAATGAATTCTGATACTGAAAAACTGTTAACTATATGTTGGACAATCTGAATTGGATAAATCTTAAAAGGAAGGTTTAATTTGGACTGTGTGTATATACAATAAGACTATAATGTACAACTTGTCTTAGCATGGAATTTGTACTTTTATCTCAACTATATTATATCTATATCTACCATGATTGCTCACCAACAATTCATTTTGTTGATAACTCTTATTTTAAACATGTTTCAGGTGCACCAAGTTCAAGCAACGCTTGATTTATGTTCAACACTTAGGCTTGGACTTAGAAACTTGAAATCTGATTTTATCTTGTTTGGAACTATGTTTTGTCTTGTTTATTTGAACTACTTGTAGCCTTTGAGGCACTTTTAATTTTATTGAATAAAATTATGAAATTTTAATAGTTCCAAGTGCTACGAGCAATCTGGTTACAACTCGGGTCATACTCCGACGTGTTCCGCCGCCCGGTTGGGGTGTGACAGATTGGTATCAGAGCCTTGGTTATAGGGATTTAGGTTATTAGAAATCTTTAACCTAGACTATAACTTTAGGACCCTCTTTTAGTCTTGCATGATTAGGAACTTATGTGTTTATTTGTCAAATTCTAAATCTTTAACAAAAATCTTACAAATCCTCAAAATTCTAAGACTTTACCTTATATTTCCATCAATATTCTTTTATATGAAATTCTTCAATGTTTTAAAATATTTTATAAAACCCCCTAGACTTTGTAAGTCTATCCAAAGTCTCGTTAAGGTTTAAGACTTTGACAATGTTCAGAAACTCGTGCAATCTGGAAGGGTGAATGCCTGTATTCTGAGTTTCCTGTCTAGGCAAGCGTATTCGTACAAATCCAAATTACTGGACCTGTTACGCTTACCTGGGGATTCTCGGGATGAGTGTTCACTTATAGGCTAAAGCATGACTTTCTCAAATATTGTTGAAATCTTATTAACCTTGATATGTCCTAAGTAATTGTGAGGTAAAACCCAACCAACACAATTACTAACTATGTGTTTAAACTTAAGCCTATCTTTACTTTCAAAGCTAACTCTTGAATATTATTATTCATCTCAAACTTGCATTTTACTTTATTTTCTTATAGAATGTCTGATCCCGTTGATACAAATCCGGCACTCACACAACAAATTGTTGATCGGATTGCTGCAATACTACCAGCTCTGTTTCAACATCGTGATCAAAGCTCTTCTAATAACAACAACAACAATGCTTGCAACTTCAAATACTTTAATTCGTGTTCACCACCAAAGTTTTCGGGTCATGAAGGAGCCACTGGACTACTCTAATGGTTTGAAGGCATTGAGAACACCTTCCTTAATGCTGGTGTTCCCGAGGCACTCAAAGTCCAATATGGCTCAAGTGTCTTTCAAAAGCGTGCACTAACTTGGTGGAACGGCGAGAAAACTACTCGCACCGTTCTTGTTGCTATGGCTCTTCCTTGGGCTGAATTCAAGGAACTCATGATCAATGAGTTCTGTCCTCGAAACGAAATGATGAAGATCGAGGAGGAATTTTGGACTCTCTCCCAAGATAGTGGTGACAATTCTGCTTATGTCACTCGTTTTTATGAGCTTTGTCTACTCGTTCCTCACCTAGTCAACACCTTGGCTAGGAAGATTGAGAAATTCTGCAAGGGACTCCCAATTCAAATCAGGAGTGCTGTTCTTAGTAGTAGACCTGCTACTATCGAAGAAGCTGTTCGTCTTTCAGCCACACTTACCGACACTTATGTCGATGCGGGAATCCTTCACCGCAAAGGAGGGAAGAAACCTGCTGTGGTTGCTGCTGTGACTTCTAAACCTGAACCTACTGGTAGAAACAGGAAGAGAAAGTCCAACCATAAACAAAATTATGGGACTGTTACACCTGCTCAACCTGTGAGCCAAGTAGCACCTGCTACTACTACTACCTTCAGTCCAACCAAGAAGGCTTATTCGGGGAGTTATCCTCAATGTGATATTTGCAAGTCTCACCATCTTCCCAATGCACCGTGTTGGGTTTGCACAAAGTGCAAAAGGTTGGGACATACTCAAGATCGTTGCCGAACCCCAAGCAACACTCAATCTCAAGTGCAAGGCCATAACGTGATACAAAACACACCATCCTTAACTGTCAAGGCTTGTTTCCAATGTGGAGATCCAAGTCACTTCAAGGATAAGTGTCCATTACTGGCCAATGCAATAAAAGCTTCAATCTCTGCTTCCAAAGGCCGAGTCTACACCATTACTGCCAGTCAAGCTCAAACCGACAACGATGTTGTCAATGGTACGTATCTGATCAATAATCAATATGCTACTATTTTGTTTGATTCTGGTGCGGATAAAAGTTTCGTGTCCTTTGACTTTGAACCAATGCTTGCTAAGACTAGAACCCAACTAGACAAAACTTATAATGTAGAAGTAGCTAACGGGAAATCCGTTAAAGTTGACTCAATCATTGCAAACAATCAACTACAACTTAACGAACTTACTTTCTCTATTGACTTAACTCCTATGCAACTTGGGAGTTTCGACGTGATCGTCGGCATGGATTGGTTATCCAAACATCGTGCTGAGATCGTTTGTGCCGACAAATTCATAAAGATTCCTCTGCCGTCTGGTGAAGTACTACACGTGTATGGAGAGAAACAACCCAAAGGCTTAAAACTGATGACTATAACAAAAGCTCAGAAGTACCTCAACAAGAATTATCCAGCTTTTCTAGCTCACGTTGTGAAAGAGAAGGACAAGGGTAAACTCATGGATGATATTCCTGTGATTAAGGACTTTGCTGAAGTATTTCCGGAAGACCTACCGGGAATTGCCCCTACACGACAAGTCGAGTTTCGTATCGACCTTGTGCCTGGTGCAACTCGTGTGGCAAGAGCACCATATCGTCTTGCACCATCTGAAATGCAAGAACTTGCTAGTCAACTTCAAGAACTCTCTGATAAAGGATTCATACGTCCTAGTTCCTCACCATGGGGAGCACCTGTCTTATTCGTCAAGAAGAAAGATGGATCTTTTAGGATGTGTATCGACTATCGGGAACTCAACAAATTGACTGTCAAGAATCGATACCCACTTCCAAGGATTGACGATTTATTTGATCAACTCCAAGGAGCTTCTATTTTCTCAAAGATCGATCTTCGTTCGGGTTATCACCAACTACGTGTTAAGGAGGAAGACATTCCCAAAACAGCTTTTAGAACTCGCTATGGACACTACGAGTTTGTTGTCATGCCATTCGGTTTGACTAACGCACCTGCCGTGTTCATGGATTTGATGAATCGTGTTTGTCGACCTTATTTGGATAAATTCGTCATTGTCTTCATTGACGATATTCTTATCTACTCAAAATCTAAGCAAGAACATGAAGAACATCTTCGTTTAGTACTTGATCTTCTTAAACAGGAACAACTTTATGCTAAATTCTCCAAATGTGAATTCTGGCTAAAGGAAGTCCAATTCCTAGGTCATGTTATTAACGAGGCTGGGATTCATGTTGATCCTGCTAAAATTGAAGCTGTAAAGAATTGGATTGCTCCTAAAACACCAACAGAAATCCGTTCTTTTCTTGGACTAGCAGGATATTATCGACGCTTTATTTCTAACTTTTCCAAGATTGCTGTTCCTCTCACTGCCCTAACTCATAAGGGTAGGATCTTTGAATGGGGACAAGAGCAAGAAGAAGCGTTCCAAACTCTTAAAGAAAAATTGTGCCATGCTCCAGTCCTATCTCTTCCCGATGGCAGCGACGACTTCGTTGTTTTTTGTGATGCTTCAAAGCAAGGACTTGGATGCGTTCTCATGCAAAGGGGTAAGGTGATTGCTTATGCCTCAAGACAACTTAAGGTTCATGAAGATAACTACACCACTCACGACCTCGAACTTGGTGCGGTCGTGTTTGCTCTCAAAATTTGGAGACATTATCTCTATGGAACCAAATGTGAAATCTTTACCGATCACAAGAGTTTGCAACATATATTCAACCAAAAAGACTTAAACATGAGACAACGTCGTTGGATGGAACTGTTAAATGATTATGATTGCGAAATCAAATATCATCCAGGGAAAGCTAACGTGGTGGCTGATGCGTTAAGTCGGAAAGAATATCCTAACATATGTTGTGCTCTTATTCAATCGGATATCGAGACCAAAATTCTTAAGGCTCAACAAACGGTTCTTTCCGAGGGCAACATGCAAAAAGAATTGGGTTGTGGAGTCGAAAAACAATTGGAGACACGACCCAATGGGTTGCTACACTTCTTAAACCGCTTATGGGTTCCTGATCGGGATGATCTTCGTACTTTGATTTTTGACGAGTCTCACAAAACTCGTTATTCTATACACCCAGGAGCCGATAAAATGTACAAAGGCCTTCGCCAACACTATTGGTGGCCCGGCATGAAGAAAGATGTTGCCGTGTACATTTCAAAATGTCTTACTTGTTCTAAGGTCAAGATTGAACATCAACGACCTTCGGGTTTGCTTGAACAACCCGAGATTCCAATGTGGAAATGGGAGTGTATTTCCATGGATTTTATCACCAAACTTCCAAGAACACCTCGAGGATTTGATAGCATTTGGGTAATCGTGGACCGACTCACGAAATCAGCTCATTTTCTCGCAATTCGAGATGATTGGGGAGCTGAGAAGTTGGCTCAAGTTTATTTGGATGAGATCGTTCGTCTACATGGCGTTCCTCTTAATATCATATCTGATCGTGATAGTCGTTTCACTTCCCGTTTTTGGGGATCTCTACAATCGTTCATGGGTACTCAATTGAATTTGAGTACAGCTTACCATCCCCAAACTGATGGTCAAACGGAAAGAACGATTCAAACTCTTGAAGATATGTTACGTGCTTGCGTCCTTGACTTTGGAGGCAATTGGGACAAATATCTTCCACTAGCTGAGTTTTCGTATAACAACAGCTACCATGCTAGTATCGAGATGGCACCCTTCAAAGCTTTATATGGTCGCCATTGTCGTTCTCCTCTTGGCTGGGATGAGGTCGGTGAAGCACAAATCACTGGTTCCGCTCTAGTCCAAGACACCACTGATCGAATCATCCAAGTTCGCGACAATCTTCGTTTGGCTCGGGAGAGACAAAAGAAGAATGCTGATATTCGTAGAAGACCTCTTGAATTCCAAGTTGGTGACATGGTTCTTTTAAAGGTATCACCTTGGAAAGGCGTTGTCCGGTTTGGGAAGAAAGGGAAATTCACACCGCGATACGTTGGACCTTTCAAAATCATCAAACGTATCGGGAAAGTTGCTTACGAGTTGGAATTACCCGACAAGCTTAGCAATGTACATCCCACGTTTCATGTATCTAACCTCAAGAAGTGTCTTGCCGAGGGAAACCTCCAAGTTCCTCTTGACGAAGTTCACATTGACGAGTCGATGCACTTCGTGGAAAAGCCTATTGAAATCATGGATCGAGAGATCAAACAACTTAAAAGAAGCCGAATTCCAATTGTGAAAGTACGTTGGCAATCTAAACGAGGACCCGAGTTCACTTGGGAACGTGAAGATCAAATGAAGGCCAAGTACCCACACCTGTTCACAAACTCCACTACTTAATTTCGGGACGAAATTTCCTAAAGTAGGGGAGACTGTAATATCTGTACTTTTTCCGTTTACAATTTCCGGCCAATTGGCATTTATTGTAAACCCTAATTATCCATATTTAATAATATGTGAAAATTCTTAAATGAATTACTCAAACTATGTATTAGGGCTAATATTCATGGTATTTGAATAAAGTCCCTAAACTATATAAAATAAATCTCATAAATTATCTAAGTGTAAAAAAAAAAAAAAAAAAAAAATTGTACTTAATTAATTTGGAAAAAAAATCTTAATTGTGTCTTATTCAATTAAAACACAAATTATATAAATTAAAAAAATGATTTTTATAAAATTATTATGAATTTTTAAGAAATAATAAGATTTATTCCTAAATAAATCAAATAAATAAAGTTTAATTAAATAAATATTTTTAAAATAAAGTTTTATAAAAATATGTCATTTTATATCATTTTTATAGAAATAAACAATTCTTTTATAATTTAAATGTAATTTATACATTTAAATATCAAATATATCAAATTAATTAACTAAAAACCCTATATAACCTAACTAACTTAGTTTTTGGTTAAAACTTAACTACAAGGGCTAAACTGCCTTTCCTCAAACTTATTTTCAAGTTTAAGTTGACCGGAGTCAACTTAACAAACCTCAGGGACCAAAGTTGTAATTTTCTGTTTTAAAACCCACCCAAAAGGGATCGTGGGTTCGAAACAAGGGGAACCCGGTTTTGGGTTCTGATTATTCGAAAACGCGTTTTAAGGATTCGAATTCGAAAACTTGTAACTGCTATTCGTTTATTATCATTAAACGAGTATGATGAACTCGTTAATTCGAGGAATTGAACTCGTAACAGTTGAAAACGGCTAAAACTTTAAACCGTCTTAAACCCGTAATCAAAACTCAATAATTCACGCATTAATTGACGAATTGATGTTATAGAAACCTCGACGACACCTAATGCGTCCATTTGAAACAAATCACAACTCCTAACACCCTCTAATTCTCTCTCTCGGAATCTCAGTTCAGACGAACTGAACATCGAGTCCAGAACTTCGATCAGTTGATCTTACAGGTAATTTGATACGTCATTAAACTCGGAATTGAACGTATAACAAAAGCCCTATGGTTAATTGAGTTCCTATTATACGGATTCGTCGAATTCGAACAAACTCAGATTAGGGTTCTTGCGTTCAAACGGATTTGGGATTTTAAATTCGAAAACATTGTTAAAAGGAACCTCTCTCCGTTTGTTTACGGGTTAGTCACTTGGCCGAGATGGCCGGGTGCGCGTATTACGAGCGAGAGGTCACGGGTTTGAGCCCGGCTAAGGCCCTCACCCGTGAACCTTTTTGGCTTAAACGAACACAAACCGGACCCAAGATCCGGGTTAAATATAACCCAAATGCACTTATAACCAGGTTAGCCACTTGGCCCAACGGTCAGGTGCACTGCCGCTGAGCCAAGTAGCCCAGGTTCGATCCGCCTTGTGGCCGGTTCGCCCACTTTTCAACATTTTCCTATTTTTGATTTTTCTTTTTATTAAATCTTTAATCTTTAAAAATTCATAACTTTTTATTTACAACTCGAAAATGTACAAATAAATAGTCCAAATTTTTGTAATAAAATTCTCTACTGTTTTATAAAATAAAAACAGAAAACTTTCTGAGTTTATAAAATTAATTATTTAAAAGTCTAAATTTAAAGCTTGGACTATTTATTTAAAATTAGTAAATCTACTCCAAAAATTATACAAAAATTACAGAAACTTGATCTATATATTTTTAACAAAATACTAAGTTTCTGGAACTTTTAGACATTTTTACTAATTTTTACTAATTTTGTTTTGTAATTAAATCAATGGAATTATTGATTTAATTAAACTAAAAATAAGTAAATTTTATAAAAATTTACTTATTAACAGAAAATATTTATAAAATTTATAATTTAAATTATATTTATATTCTTACTATCTTTTTGACATATTTAGTTAATTAAACACATTTATTAACTAAATTACTAAATAAGTAATTAATTAAATAATCACTTAAAATATTTTATAAAATCTGAAATTATATTTAAATTACTAAACATAATAATTTAGTAATTTAAATACTTGCACACCTTAAACTATAACCAAATTACTTTTCAAACCTTAAACTTTCCAAAATCCTAATTTCCCAAATTCGAGAACACGAACAAACCTTAGCTTATTTCCTTTAAACTAAATGACTAAACTACAACTATAATAGGTTAATTGTGACCTACTTTGGATTATATCTTTGGATCAAACTTAGCTTGGAAACTACTTACAAACCAGGTGAGTTTTCATGCCCCTCTTTATACATTTTACCACTTTTGGGGTGAAACATGTTTCTATTTAACCACACTTACACAATTGACAAATCTCACAACTTGAAACAAATTCTCATATGTTAGACTTGTTTAATTGCATTATGTGGCTTATTTGTTGATTACACTAGTTCATATTATTAACTGTTTCTACAGCCTAGGAATGGAATTAGTGGTACCATGTGGGTTAGCTACCCCATGCATTTCTTTGATCCAGGATGCATGTAATGAATTCTGATACTGAAAAACTGTTAACTATATGTTGGACAATCTGAATTGGATAAATCTTAAAAGGAAGGTTTAATTTGGACTGTGTGTATATACAATAAGACTATAATGTACAACTTGTCTTAGCATGGAATTTGTACTTTTATCTCAACTATATTATATCTATATCTACCATGATTGCTCACCAACAATTCATTTTGTTGATAACTCTTATTTTAAACATGTTTCAGGTGCACCAAGTTCAAGCAACGCTTGATTTATGTTCAACATTTAGGCTTGGACTTAGAAACTTGAAATCTGATTTTATCTTGTTTGGAACTATGTTTTGTCTTGTTTATTTGAACTACTTGTAGCCTTTGAGGCACTTTTAATTTTATTGAATAAAATTATGAAATTTTAATAGTTCCAAGTGCTACGAGCAATCTGGTTACAACTCGAGTCATACTCCGACGTGTTCCGCCGCCCGGTTGGGGTGTGACAGTTCTCCATTTATTACTTAGGAGTCTAGGTTAGGTTTATTTATTAGTTTTAATGACCTTCTGGGCGACATAAAGTTTTTGGCACCGTTGCCGGGGACACATGGCAATAGCAAAATTAGCTTTGATTAGTTCTATTGTTTGGTTTTTGTGTATTTTCTTTTTAGAATAGTAGATTGAGTCTTTGTTTTTAGGGTGTCTTTGTAAATATTTGTCTTTTCTTTTCTTTATTTATATATATTTCGTACCCGTGATCCTTTATGTTTAAGTGTCCATTGTAGTGAAAATTATTATGGAGCGTTTTTACGAGGAACGTTATCAAGGACACCGATTTTCTCAAAGGGATCGTTACATGAGTGTGTGGTGCGGGATCTGTGGAGGGACCCATTATACCCAGAATTGTCCTTATTTATCGGGCTATTACACAGATTACTATAGTAATCCTCATCTGCATCCATAGTCATATGAGAGTTCTGAACGAGAGGTAAGCCCCTCCCTGATTAAAATCCGTAGAGACTTTTAATCAATGGATGGAGATGGAGGAAGAGAGAAAAAGAGTTCAAGCGGAGAAGACCCCAATCTGGGAAGAGATGTTTCAACCGTCAAAAGATATGTTTGCTCACCTTAAGGAGAATAGAAGAATTGGGGATGAACTCAGAATGATTGAAGAAGAAGAAGAAGATCATAGGGAATAAGAGGAAAAACTCCGCATAATAGAGGCACTGGAAACTGAATATCAGGAGATGTGTGCTAAATATCGAGTGGAGAGTTCTTCTGACAACACAAAGCTGACCGGGTATGAGGAGGATGAAGTGAAAGTAACACTGACAGAAAGTGCAGCACAAGTCCCACCTGCAGGTAAGTTTTCTGACCCTAGTTTATATAGTGAAAATTTTTCTTTATCTACTTCCAATCAAAATCAATTGGTTCATTGTAATGCTTTACACTCGTCTTGTGAGGATGATACTGAGTCATAGCCTAGCAATCCACTAGAAGAAGAACTCAAAGAGGAGCAGCTGAAGGTGTAGGAGATTATGAGTACTCGGTGGCACCTGCTAAGTAAGGTTGAGCAACTTCACTACTTGGGTGAAAATGGGAGGTTTGCATATGAGCTAGCGAGTTTAAGGATGGTGAGAGACCAAGCCGCCCAAGAACCCGAGATTTTAACGGAAAATGTGAAAAGTATAGCACAAGACCCACCTTTGGTTCATACGGTGTCTAGTTGCGGACCAGAGCCCATCGAGGATGACTTCTTCAGTGATGATGAGACAGAGGAAGAAGAGTTCTCAGATGATACCTTCATAGATGAGCATGAGGCTTCTGAGTTAGGCGAGAGTGAGGATGGAGAGCCACCGAGTGATCATATAGAGAGCGTAGTGGATGATACCTCAAGTGAGGAAGTTGAGATTGATGATGAAGAGCTCGTGCCTGATTTAGGAAAATTATCCGATTGGGCGTTGGAGTTAGAAGGTTTGTTGGATGCACCGGATGATTATGGTGATGATGTGCCTGATGATCAGCAGGATATGACGGCAGAACTGGAGGAGATCATAGTAAAGACCCTAAGTGTGGGGATGGTAGAGAAGATAGAGATTCCCGATAATCCTGGTGAGAGTTTAGAGATAATCCCATTAGAGACACCTATTCCTGAACCCTTACCTGATTCTTTTGTTCATTCTGAGGGGGTAAACATTGAGCCAACCCCTAGTACTAGGCCCCATAAGTCTAGGCCACCCCTTAAGAGAACCCGAGCATTGAGAAATTCATGTGAGTTAAGGGTAGTGCAAACCCTAAGTGTGGGGATGTTTAGGGGTGACAGCTTGCTGAGGTACTTGAACCAGGTGATCTTCGGACCGGGTAGGTCTAAGTTTTGGTGGAAAGATCTGATTGATAAATGTAAGGGAGGTTCAGTGGTTGGTATTAGTTTGCTGATGAGGTGGAGAGTCGGTTCACCGCGCAGGTTGATCGCGGTTCTGGTTAGGATCAAGGAGAAGCCTCCTGATTAGGCCAGTTTGCTTCCCGGGCAAGTGTCTGGGTGTACACTAGGTATTTGTCTTTTTGCTTATTTTCAATTATTTTAGGTGTTTTTTGGGGTGCGTGTATTTGTTTGTGTCATGTTTTGCAGCGATTCGCACTCGATTCGGTGAGGAAAAATCATCGGGAATGAAGTTCCAGGTACGTTTACATTGGTTTTTATCATTGGATCGAGTTTAAGGAATTTAGGTGAAGAAAGTTTTAAGGGGGGAAAATTTGGCTAAGTATAAAAAACCCTGAAAATTTTCTGTCACCAGGACTCCCTCGCGGTACGCAACGCATTTACCCTTGTTCCTCGCGATACGCAAAGGATAGAAATAAGGGCCGACTTTAATTATGCCTCCTCGCGGTACACGAGGAGCGCCCCTTACGCTTACGCGGTACGCGGGGGATACCTGACTCAGCCTTTGTTCCTTGTTTTCCCATGGTCGCTCGTACCCGCTACCGTTTACCATTCACCACCACCATTATCATACCTATCATCCATCACCATATCATATCCATCACATCCTACCATCACCATGGGAAACTTAAGAACCGTTTATGACCGATGATCCACCTTGCTTGTGGTATTCATGTCTATGTGTTTGTTACTCATCGGGTACGATGTCCCTCTTCTATATTAGGTCTTGTTGAGTCAGTCGAGTCTTTTATTTTATATTTGAGCGTGTAACTTGAGTCAGTTTAATGTTGTGGGTTTGTTGTGAGCTTTATTTTGCAGGTATTGATCGCTCCAGCCGTACTCAATCTCCATTCGGGAAGGGTCGATCCTAATCGTATTATTTTGTAAGGCAACCAGATATAGTTTGTGCAACCGTGACCGAAATGCTATACGGTGCACAAGTGGAAGAGGAAAGCTGGACACACTTCATGATTACATTACCAGCTAAGTCTTCCCAGTTTATTTTTGTATTTTTATTTTCTGTGTGTCTCAGTTCACATTGGGGACAATGTTTGTTTCAAGTATGGGGATGGGACTGCGTCTATTGTCTAGATTTATTTTTCTTTTATAAGAATACAAAAAAAATTGGAAAATTTTGAAAAAATGTCATTTGAAATCAAAAGTTTTGCATAATAGATGGAAATGATAGTAGATCTGGATCTGCTTGTTGAGTTTTAAATGACATAAATAATTGAAAACGCGTCTAATTAGTGATGTTTTGGTAGACCCAGCCAGCTAGTAGAGCTTAAATAGCCTGTTTATGTTGTTTGGGGAAATAATTGAATTAAAATCATGATATCTTGTGGGTACTCATCTTAGGGTGTCGGTAATACTGAAACTGTCAACATAGGGTGATAGTTATCACGTTAAGTTAAAATTTAGAGGTTTTTGAAATTTCATGGCACACCACTCTCTTTTTATTAAAATAAATCCAAGTTTCAGTGGCGCCCGCATCTATAATTCAATACTCATGAGCTTATTTGATTAGAAATATAAGTCTTGCTTATGTGTTACCCTCTAGGATGGCAACCTGGTTGAAAACACCACTAAGTGATTATTAAGTGCTTAATTATTTAGAGAAGTAGTCTATGTGCTACCTTTCGGGATAGTGACTTGGTTGAAACTCCTCTAGACGAAAGTTCATTTGCTTAATAATGCTCACATTCCATCCATTAATTCATATTTCATCTTGATTTCTAAAAATCTGTAAATTTTAGTTTAACGTAGTGGTTGAAATCTATATGGTTAAATTTGTGCCTAGACATGACCATGTGATGGGATTAGGTAGAGCTGTAACTTTTGAGTGTGAGTCCCATAAATTGATTAATAGCTGTATAAATTGGAATTAGAACACTAAACGGGGGCTTGAAAGTTGGTGGTTGGGTTTAATCAGATAGAAATATCAATTATTGCTTTATAACACGTGAGTATGTTTTGCTAATTGAATAATTGAAGTTGTTAAGTTAGATTTCAGTTATGATTCCATTGCAGACTTTTTCGGGGACGAAAAAAGGCTAAGTGTGGGCATGTTTGATGTAGTGTAAAGCACATATCTTTATTCCTTTCTATTAATATGTTTTTATATAGTTTTGTATATGTTTTGAGTCATTTTTGTTTCGTATTGAGTCTAATGTATGTTTTCAGGTGCTCGTGTGAAATACAAGTCAAATCATGAAGGAATCGAGCAAGAGAAGAAGCCCGTGAGAATAAAAGTCAAAATATGGAAAATCAACCCTTCGCGGTACGCGAAGGAGGAGAATGCAGGCCTCGCGGTACCCGAGGAAAGTTAAATCCGGGCCCGACTATTTTGTTCCTCGCGCTAAGAGAGGAACCCAGCCATATCTATCGCGGTACGCGGGAGGCCTATTAATCCGCAAAAAAGCCCTAATCGACCAAATTAATAGAATTGATAGCCATTAGGTGAAGAGTTCGTTTTTTAGCCATCTGGAGAGGTTCTTTGAGTGATTTTAGGTGGAAGAAGGCAATCAAGGTCAAAGGTTGGAGCTTTGGAGATCGAATTGGTTAGAAATCATTAGTTCGGTTTAAGATTCTCTTACTTGTGTCTTTGATCAGTTTTTTTGAGATTATGTTTGGATCAAATACTTCTGTGTTTCTGGTTTTAAGCATGTTTCTTGGCTAAACACTTGATACTATCTAGGTTTATGATGAATACTTAGTAAAGTTTGTAGTTTTATCGGCTTTGGATTCGTTTGAATGGATTAATGATTTTGTAGCAATCTCATGTCAATTATTTTGATGAATATGCATGTTTAGATCTGTTTTACAATTGATTATAAGTTCTGTATGTTATTTTTGGATGTCTTCCAGTTTGAATAGCGTATCTAGATCATATGACTGTGTGTTTGTGATCGTTTGTTTGGTCTGCTAGACGTAGTAGCCATAGGAGCTGTAGTTGAGAGTTCATTAGATCTGAATGTTCATCTTATCTCAATACCCGAAAAGTGAGAGATAATCAGTTGGTCTTCGTTATTAGGATTCCGAGTGTGAATTGTCTGAGAGGAGGTTCCCTTAGGGTTTCTAGTTATTGTTGCTACTCTGAGTCATAGTTAGTTAATCTAAGATTACCCCGTGCATCTTCGATGTATTGTGAACAGTGAGACTGAAAGGTGATCTGTCTTTTGGGTACTTTATCATTGTTGGAGAGACTGAAAGGTAATCCGACTATCTGGTGAGTTTAGTACTTCTTTAGAGTTTCTTAGTTGGTGATACCCTGAGAGTGATTATGGATCCACTAGGTTGTCTAGAGTTGTCATCCTTAGAAACCCAGATCCATCATTGTTTCCATAACCGGTAGATGCTGAGCTTTGCAAGTACGATTCTGACCTAGGTAGTATTCTTCCCATTCTTGATATTTCCCCAAGTCTTTGTTCTGATAGTTAGAGTTGATCTTTTGTATTCATTACTAGTTTAATCAGTAGTGTAGTAAACCCCCCAACCAAATCATCTTTAGTCTGAGTCAGATACTAGTTTAGCTGTTCAGTGTCTCTAGGGTTCGATATTCCGGTTTACCATTAAACTGTGCTACACTCGATAGGTACACTTGCCTGTCGGTGCGGTTTAGTTCATAGGTACTCCATTTATTACTTAGGAGTCTAGGTTAGGTTTATTTGTTAGTTTTTATAGACGATCTGGGCGACATCGGAGCTCGAAGGCCAAGAGGAAGAGTGGAAGTGTGCGGCGAGTTATGGCGGTGTGTCGTGGAGGCTGATGCCGGCAGTAGCGGTGGAGTACCCTAGGGCAGAGAACGACAGTGAGGACGACGGTGGTGCTTTTTTCCACATACGTGGATGCTCGGGTGGATTCTTCCGACGTGGTAGTAGTGGGAATTAACCTAGCAGGGTTGGTCGTGGTTGGGGAAAGCAAGGACGACAAGCCCGGTGGATGAGCCGGCGAAAACCAATGAAAACAGCAGGGACGGTGAGGTATGACGGCGACTGCGAGAGTGCACGATGATGAGGACAGGAACCCACGTAGTCGATTACGGCCATGGTGACGGCAAGGTGGCCACCGTGGTGGTGCATGGATACGCTCGGGTGCGAGTTCGTGACGAGCTAGGGTTTATTTGAAGAGGATATACGGATTCAGGTTTGCATGTGTATGCATGTACGCGTATGTGCATGCATGGGAACCCGGTTTCAGCATTCGGGTTCTAAGCGGGTCAAAGATGGTTTGATATGGATTGGTAATTACAAGGTGAAGACGGCTAGGAGTTTGCATGGCACGTACGTGCATGCATGGGAGCTTGAGTTCGGACACACGAGTCCTAAGCGGATCGAGATCAATGTAGTACGTAAACCCGTGAGACTAGGGTTTTGCGGAGGAAGAATGGCGAGCTGATGAGATGAGTATTTGGCGTTTATATATATATATATATATATATATATATATATATATATATATATATATATTTTACTCCTTAATCGACGTATGTTTAGTACGAAATCTGATCATGTAATTGTACGCTTGTCATGTTCGGGAATTGAGAGGGGGGAGTTGCGCTCAGCATAACCTGTGAGTTTCTAATTCCCCTTTTTAAATATTTTAAACGTTTCGGGGCTATCGTACATACTCACGTGTTATATGCTATTAACTAAACGTGACGCGTGTCATGATGTGATTTAGAAGTGTATATGGTTTAATTATATAACAACTAAACTAAGGGTCTACGTGGGGTCCTTAGAATGTGTGGGCAAACATGTTTTGTGAAACTAAACATGATATGAGTTTTGGGTTTAACCCAAAGAGTTTTATGAGCTAAATGTTCAATAACGAGGCTAGGGGTCTGGGTGGTGTCCTTAGTATGTATGGGCTAGAAGTCGGTATGATAGTTATGTGTCATATAATTACTTATTTGGAAAGAGTTGGGTAATGGGTCTAGACGCTATGAGGATACGTCTAGAGTAAGTGTTTGATTACACACGTAAGTGATCCCTGAAAGGGTGGTGAGTCGTAGTACATGTCCAGGTAGTGTCATGTGGTTATATGTGTTGCTTTGTGTGCTTGCATTGTTGTCCGTGTATACGGTCAACAGTGGTGTGGAGGATGGGTTCCTTTGGGGTCATCATTGTATGTGTGATCTGGCAGTCATCATGTGGTGAGGTGTCAGTCACCGTATGGTAAATGATATAGTCACTGTATGGGTGGTTGGGTAGTCATCATTGATGACAAGTGTCTCACTATGATTAGTGGCGGGGCCCTATAACAAGGGTATAGGTGAGCTCATGACGAGTATCCCGACGGGGATAACCCTAACGAGGGTATTTGTGACGAGACAGGTAAATCCATCGAAGGTAATTGTTGTGTGCATTTATGTGTGTATTAATTGCATGCGAATGTTAGTCGATATTACTTGTAAAACGATGTTCATTACTTTGGTAAAGAGTAGTTGATTGAGTGTTGTGTCGGGACAATGTCGTATTGTAACTGTTGAGTCAGTTTACCTCGTAAGAGTCTTGGTGAAGGTTTTTCGGATTGTACCTAGGGATTTTGGGGTATGTTAACTGGACGTCAGGTTGAGGCAAAGGGGTTAATTAAGAGTTAGTTGTATAGTAAGCTCGAACCATATCGGTGAGACTTACTAGGTTATAATAACTTGGGATGAGTCTTGGGTGGTGAGTTCTTAAGGGAATGGCTGGGTAAGGCGGAACACCAAACGTCACCTATTTTGATAAACCATTTTATAAAGGACTCGGAAGTCCTATGTCAGTGTTAATGATTTTGTGGCAGGATGAATACTGTTAAATCAACTATTAGAACTCACTCAACGTAGCTGACTTTGTATGTACGTTAGACTGTTTTGCAGGTGAGTTTTGAGGACGACATATCTTGGCTTGGGAGTGGTGCTACTCAGTTGGTGTGCATGCATTCGTAAGGTAGAGCGAAGAACTTTTAATGTAATTAAAAGATAATTACTATTTGGTGAAGGACTTCCGATGATTGTTTAAATGAAAGTTAAGCGTTTTTAATGAGTTTACCTAATGATGAGATCCAACTGTAGGGTGCCCGGTTTGGGGCCTTACAAGATAACAGTTAATAGAAGCCAATGGTTTAGATCTTCAACCCAAACATCAGACAGCAAATTAAACTGTTAACCCCTCAACATGAAACACCATTTTTCTGCATCCCCTGAACAACCACTGCCACTTCATCAGCCCCAACTCGATGGATATCGTCATATTTGTGGCAGTGGTGAAGGTTCAAGGGGAGAGGGAGATAAGGCTAGGTCGACAGAAGGTATAGGGCGGATGATTATAGAGAGTGTGTGTTTGTGTGGCGGAGGATGCAAAGGGATACAATTATAGGCTGCAGTAGTATTTTGGTGTTCATGATGTGGATGATGGGGGCGACGATTCCGTGCCAGGAACGGGCGAGGGTTGTGGCGTATTTACAGTTATCGAAGAAGTTTGCACGGGCGATTATTGGGTTACAGGAGAAGATTGGGGAGGAGTGGAAGAAGAAGGAGAAGAAGGGGAGGAGTGGGTTGTTGGAGGAGACGCGAAAGTTGGAGAAATTGGGGAAGAGTTTGGTGGAGTTTACAGAGGGGTTTTGCGTTTCCGGTGGAGGTTGAGAGGGCGGATGAGGTGGCGGGGATGGTGGAGGAGTTAGGGGAGATATGTGGGGGGATGGAGGATGGATTGGAGGCATTATATATGCAGGTGAGATATGTTTAATTGCTTATTTATTTATTTATTTTAATGTGGTGGGGACCATAATTATTATTATCTATTTAACTTTGACTGCGTTTTGGTCATTTCATACCCATTTAACTGAGAAAGTTAACCTTCATCCATTTTAGGGACCATCAGTGAAACAAGTTGAATGTTTCGTGGGAGCAAATCCGTAATTTATCAAAGTCAGGGACTAAATCCGTAATTTGACCAAACTACAGGGACCATCCGTGTAATTAACTCTTTTCACTAAAAGCTTGTACATGATCTAAAATGATGATTATACCCTTTAATTTAACCAAAACATATAACCAAGTTAGTGATAAAAGAAGAAAATATAATAAATAATAGAAAGCATATAAAGGTCATAGGTAAAAAGAAAGTGAAGAGACTAAAATCCAAATTACTAGTAGAACCTTAAAAGGAATATTGAACATCATTTAAGCTTAAAGTACAGCTATTGATGTGTTGCAAAGCACACCTCTTATTCCTATGTGTTTCGTGTCGTTTTTGTGTAGTTTTAGAGACGTATTGAGTCGTTTATGGTTAGTATTGATTCATGTCTTGTTTTGTAGGTAATCAGGTGAGTTTGGAGCTAAAACGAACAAGATAGGTGAAGGCATGAGCAAAGAAGAATAAACGAGAAAAGTCGAGAACTTTCTATCAAGGTGCAGGCCTCGCGGTAAGCGAGCCATAAGGCTTCTTCCCCTCGCGGTACGCGAGGGGTGGGTTTTCAGAAAAAGTGGCGCGACCTGTTTCTCTGGTGGTACGCGAGAGGAGAACCATATGGGTCTCGCACTACGTGAGAGACCCCAGAAACGTGTTTTTTAACCTAATTTTAGGGTTTAATAGATGAGGTTTCTCCCATTAGTGGGGGAATCGATTCCCAACCATTTGGAGAACAAAAAGAGGCGATTTTGAGAGAGGAAGGAGCGACGGGAGCCAAAGTTCGGATCTTCATCAATCGGGTTCGTTAATTCTTGATCGTATGGTTTCGATCTTTGTTTCTTGTTTACTTTGTTTTGATTTGGATGATGTTTATGGCTTTTGAGATTAGTTTTCTGAGTTTGAACATGTATCTTGGCTATATAAGAGTAGTTATCTACGTTTTCGATGATTGTTTAATTGATTCGTGGATTTCTTTCGGTTTAAGTTGGATTGTGATGGATTGATGGTAAAGTAAAGAACTTGGATTCACTTAGTATGATGTCTTGCATGTTTAATTCTGATTTGCAATTGATTTGTGTTTCACATGTGTCTTGTTGAATGTCTTTCAAATAATAGATGCATGTTATGTTACCTACTTTGTGTTTGTAACTAGTTTGTGGATAATTGATTTCATCGTCCATAGAAACGCATATTGAGAATTTTTAGGGTTGAATGTTCTTCCTACTTCAATATCTGGAAGGTGCGAAGTTGTCGGGTATTCCTTGGTGTTATGTAACATCCCAAAAATCCAGCCATAAACGGTTAACGGTCAAAGGGACGTCAAACGTAAAGCTACGAATGGTATCGTTAACGAAACGCGATACCAAAAGCTTAACGGGGGAGTTGGAATTGAATAATAATAAGTTGGGATGAATTTCGGTTAAGAAACATGACCTAAGAACTTAACCGGATGCGAAACGGAAAGACTATTCGCCCGGAAATAGCCCAAAACTTCGCATAAGCATATATCGAGCTAGAAAAAGAGTTACGGAATCCATAATATATGAAAATGGGGTGTTTCGACGAGGAGAATATGAAAATGAGGTATGTCGGACCGATATCCTAAGTATAACGGTCCGACATATGTTGCTGAAGCATTTCAGGAAGCTTTGACAGGTGTTTTGATGACTCAGCACTCAAGTCGGACCGATATGCTTTACACGTCGGTCCGACGTCTGAAAGTCGGACCGATATGATTTACACGTCGGTCAGACGTGGGGAAGTCGGACCGATATGGATTACACGTCGGTCCGACGTGTGCTACATAAGCAAAAAAAGAGGTTTTGACACGTGTCACCGACTTCAGCCAAAGTCGGACCGACTTAGGATGACATGTCGGTCCGACATGGGTCCCAAATCAGCTTATAAATAGATTCTTATGGCCGTACAAATGGAGAATCATCACACACAAACACCATACACTCTGAGAAGGATTAGGAGACCCGGTGCGGCGCGTTTGACTGCAAGTGCGGTACGCTGCGAGTGTGGTTCGGATCCGGAGAGACGTTTAAGAGAGGAATGAGCGTAGGAAACGATCCGAGACTATCGTAAGTACACTGGAACCGTACCTTATAAATGTTTATGTGAATTATTTGATTATGTGTTATGTGCTATATGTGGAACTAAGGTACGGGGAAATAAAAGAAGGTAATGGGGATTAGTCTAAACACTAAACGGAAATAATGCAATAGCCACGACATATTCAAGGGGTGGTGGATGCGCCGCTGGTACTTCCTATATATAAATATCTTGGTACTTCGTGGTGAAACCATTATGAATGTTTAGGGGTATAGACTAAAAGGCAGTAATGAAAATATAGTAAACGTACGGGAGAACTTCCAACCGGTATGTAGTTATCTAACAAACAGAATGTTCTGTCTAAGGAAAGAGTGGTGTATAAATCTCTCCTAGACCCGTCACTCTTTCCTGGGAACATCTCTATTGGATGTACTATTCTGGAAGGATAATCACCCCAGTTTACAATATATGAAAAGTATAAATAAGGGAAGGCTTAATTCTAAATAAAGGAATATTTGTGATGTATTATAGGGGTGGTGGGTACGCCGCTGGTAGACCCTATATATAAACATCTTTAATGTATTATAGAGACACCTTTACGAGGAATTAGGGAAAGGATTGGATAAAAACATGAGTAAGTCATGCTATCAAATAAATAATGAGAAACGCTTAATCTTAAGCAACGGAGTATTCATGAGATGTTAAAGAGGCGGTGGATACGCCGCTGGTACTTCCTATATATAAACCTCTTTAACATAACATGACGAAACCTTTGTAAGGGATTAGAGCAAGAGTTAAGATAAAAGCATAAAGAGATGATGCCACTAAATGAGAATTAGACGGGAAAGCTTAATTCTAAGTAAAGGAGTATTTATGGGACGTTAAAGGGGTGGTGGATACGCCGCTGGTACTTCTTATATATAAACCTCTTTAACGTAACCTGGAGAAACCTTTATAAGGAATTATAGCAGGGATAAATATGAAAGCATGATAAGAAGTCATGATATATGTGCAAATATGCAATGTGTGGTAAATGAGAATATGCGAATGCATGATAAATGATCATGCAATATGTGTAAATATGAATGTATGATGGGAAGGACCTAAAATGAATGATAATAAAATATACGAATGACGTGACCGGAGGTATGTCCGGAGATGGTCACGGGGGTGCCAAGAGCCCAGGAAACTTGAACAATAAGAACCTAAAGGGTTCCTAATAAAATGAACGATGCAGTGTACTTACTTAGTGAAAGCTAATTTATAAACGTTTTCCAAACACTACAGGTTAAGAGCATGTGGAATGAGGCTTCCTTAGGACGTGGCTAATCAGAGTTGAAGAATCCCTATGTTACATGATGTAATATTTTATGTAAAAACAATATTATAATAAAATATACCTTTGTCATTTTAGTGACAAGGTTTTGAAAAATATGGGACCTCTTTTCCGCTATAAAACTCTGATAAACTAATATAGTAAAAATACGGTGTTTCATGTTAGGGTTTTTAGGTCGATTATTCTGAAAGGAAGGTTTCCTAGGGTTTCTTAGCATTATTGATATTACGTGTCGTACTGAGAGTTTCCATGTTACCCCATATGTCTTAGGGCGTATAGAGATATTGAGACTGAGAGGTAATTTATCTGTAGGGTACTTTAGCATCGTTGGAAATAGATGAGAGGTGATCCAACCAACCGATGAGTTTACACGTCCCTTAAGGTTTCGTATTCAGTCACACCCGGAGAATGATCTGGGATCCTTAGGTTATCTTAGGGTTTCGTATTTGAAGATCCCGGTTCCCTCATAACTGTCATAGCTGAGAGAAGTTCATGTTTGACAAACATGATTCGTTACCTAGATAGTGTTTTCTCCTTTATTGATCTCATCTGTTTTGTCTGTCTGACAGTTGGTGTCGATAGTTAGGAGTTCATTAGTTATAGTTCACAACACAAATCCCCCCAAATACATTTCAGTTTAGTTAGTTGAGTCAGAGTCTAGATAGAGTTGTCGCTAGTGTCTTGTGGGTTCGATATCCGGACTTCATTTGACTTTCACATATCGGTTGTGTGGTCTAGTATCAGGTTGAGTCTAGATTTATAAATTTAAAGCTAGAGTGTCTAGGTTAGGTTTTATAGTTAGTTTTTATAGACCGTCCAACACACATCAAGTTTTTGGCGCCGTTGCCGGGTACACTTAGGCGATAGCGTATCTAACTTTGATTGAACTTAATTGATTATTTGGTCTTATTTGTGTCTTGAGTCGTAGAGTGTCTAGTGTCCGTGTCTTTTCTTTGTTTTTAGTGAGTCTTTGTAAAAATTTGTCTATTTGCTTAGCTAGTATTTTTCCTTTTTATTTATTTCTATCTGGTGCCCGTGATCTTTTTGTTTGAGTGTCCTTTGCAGGGATTTATATGGAGCGTTATTACGGGAACAACTACCAAGGACGTTATTATGCTCAAGAGGATCAACACGGGAATGTGTGGTGCAAGGTCTGTGGAGGTCCCCACTACACTCAAGAGTGTCCTAATTCATCGGGGTACTCCACGGACTATTATGGTGATCATTATCCGCAAACACAACCCTATGAGGGATATAGAACTCGAGAGGAGTTGAATGCATGGTGCAAAGAAGCAAATGAGCAGTATGAGCAGGAGATCCAGAAAATAATCGCTCGCATTGCATCACAAAGGCTGACAAATATAGAGCGTGTGGTTTATGATCGTGAAGGGAACGAAATTGGAATTGAAACTGCATCAGGGGAGTTGATTCTGAAAACCCCATCACTGGAGACTATAATGGACGACATGCAAATTACAGTGACAGAAGGTGAAGCATAAGTCCCACCTCCAGGTAAGTCTTCTACCCTTGATCTCAGTAGTGATGAAGTTTGTACCGAGTCCTTGCAAGACCACGATGTTTCTTGTGATACTTTACATTTGTCTTGTGATAATGAGTTAGTGCAGGCAGTACGAGACGAAGATATAATTAAGGAGGAGCAGAGGAAGGTGCAGGAAATCATGAACACACGTTGGCACCTGATAACTCAAGTAGAGAAATTTCACCTCCTGGATGAGTCTTGGAGACTAACGGATAACGGATGAGCTAGCAAATCTGAGGCTAGCAAGAGAAGAAGCAGCTCCAGAACCGGAGACGTTAACAGAAGAGGTGCAACTTACGAGTCCACAATACTCCGCACCAGACCCACCTCCGGTTTATACACCCAGAATTACGGGCTAGAGCCCATCAAGGATGGTTTCTTTAGTGATGATGAGATAGAGATAGAAGAATCCTTGGATGGTACTGTGGGTGATGGTCCAAGTAAGTATTCAGAACCCAATTTGACTCAATATAATTGTGATAATCTTGAGTCAATTAATTTCCCGGGTGACGAGCTCGACTCTTCTAATGTACTCGATACTTTACGCTTGCACTTTGAGAATAATTTGATGCAGGATTTAGAGAGCGAAGACGAGTACATCGAAGAGGGTCTACCAGATTTGGATGAGCAAGAGGAGGAGTTAGAAGAGGAGCTGGTCCCATCCTGAGAGGATGAGTTTGGTGATGAGTTGGTGGACCTGTAAACTCCTAGTGAAGAAAGTTTCGACCCACTTGGCGATCTGAAGCTACTTGAAGATCTGTTGTATCAAGAGCCAAGTGTGGGGATGAAAGAAGAGGTGCAAGTGCAGGAGGTTATCAACGAACCACAAATAGAGCTGGTGTCGGACCCATCACATTGCACCCGAGAGAGAGAGAGAAGCAAGAGCCCGTGGAGGTAGTAAATGGTGGATCGCCACCCAAATCAGCATGACCACGGGACAGGGCACAGAGATGTATGGACCGGCATGTGTTGAGGGTCCTAGGATGGTCACACAATGACCATAGGATGCAAAATACTGGAGATGATCATGTACCTCATTATATGCCACATATCAGGTTTAGTCCAGGTAAGTTTAAATATTGGTGGACCGACCCGTTTAGATTTTTCAAAACCCATTTAAGGTCTGCCATCAGAGTTTATCAAATTGGTGGTAGACCAATTACACTAAACGGGTCGGACGGGGGCGGCATAAAGGAGAAGCCTCCTGATTAGGCTTGTTTCTCGGGTTAGAACCCGAGTGTATAGTTTGTATAAGTTTTGGTTTTATTTTGAGTCTGTTTGATACTGTTTGGGTTTGCTGTGAGATTTATTTTGCATGTTTTATCATCCCGCCCGTACTCAATATCCATTCGGACGGGATCGATCATCACTTATATGAAGTTTATAAAGGCAACCCGGTAGAGATTGTGCAATCGCGACCGAAATGCTATATGGTGCACACAAGGATGAACGAAGCTGGATTTTCATTCGAGAGCATATACATTACCAGCTAAGTCACTTCCTATTTTTATTTTTGCATTTTTATTTTTAGTTGTGTCTTGCTTCACATTGAGGACAATATGCCTTTCAGGTGTGGGGATGTGAGTGTGTAGTTTAGCTAGTTTGTCTTGTTTTATAAAAAGTCAAAAATACAAAAAAAAATTAAAAAAATTTAAAAAAAATGTCCTTTGAACTAGAGTTTTTGTAAGCAAAATGGAAGATGATAGGTATAACTGGATCTGCTTTTGTGGGTTTAAATGAATAAATGATAAAAAACGCGTATAATCTGTGATGTTTTGGTAGACCCAGCCGATTTGAAAGCTTAAATATTATGTGCGTGTTGTTTAGGATAATTAATAGAACTTAAATCTTGAAATCTTGAGGGTATTCATCTTAGTGTGTCGGTGAAACTGAAACTGTCAACATAGGGTGATAGGTACCACGTTAATCTAGAATTTAGAGGTTTTTGAAATTTTCTTGGCAAACCACTCTCTTTTTATGAAAATATATCCTAGTTTGGTGGCACCTGCATCCATATATCCATAATTCATGAGCTTATTTGTTAGAATACTGAGTGTTGCTTTTGTGTTACCCTCCGGGATGGCCACTTGGAGAAAACACCACTAAGTGATTCTTATGTGCTTAAATTGATATGACCTAGTCTATGTGTTATCTTCCGGGATAGTGGCTTGGTTAAAACGCTTCTAGACGAAAGTTCATTTGCTTGAATTAATGCTCATTATCATACCATTCATACATGATTTCACCTTAATTTCAAAACACATGTGAATCTTTGTATAACGTGGTGGGAGAAATCTATATGGTTTAACCCGTGCCTAAACATGACCGTGAGATGGGATTAGGTAGAACTGTAGCTTTTGAGTGTGGGACCCATAGATTGATTGATATGTTTGGTAATGTAGAATCTAGAACACAATTGGGGGCTTGATAGTTGGTGTTGGGTTTAATCGGATCGAAATATCATTTGTTGCATTTTAACTTGTGATTATATTTATGGTAATGAAATTATAAGATTGTTAAAGTTTGCGTTCCAGTTGTGATTCCATTGTAGAGATCTTTTTCTAGGACGAAAAAGGGTTAAGTGTGGGGATATTTGATGTGTTGCAAAGCACACCTCTTATTGCTGTGTGTTTCGTGTCATTTTTGTATAGTTTTAGAGTGGTATTAAGTCGTTTATGGTTAGTATTGATTCATGTCTTGTTTTTGTAAGGCCCCTTTCCCGGGTGACCTCACGTGTTGGATTTACTCATAAACATAGTCGTAAATACTGAACTTAAATTAAAAACATTCATCATTCAATTACATTACATAACAGCGGAAGTCTTAACAATTAAAAACACAACATTTTCTTAACAAGCAAAAGTGGGATGTCAGTCTTGTGCCGGGTAACCTTCACGCCATCGCACGACCTTTTTCTTCCTTTACCTGAAATGTATACTAAAATTCAGCTAACGCTGGTGAGTTCTAGTTTGAAACGATTAGATATAAGCATTTCCTTTCCTTATAATTATATAAATACGTATTCATAGCTTTTTATATGATTACAAAGATATGCATTCACCTTTACTTTCCTTAACATTCTTTCTTTAACATTCTTATGTAAACATACGTTTCGTCCTTTATTCATAATTCATACTTCATTCTTCATATGTATCTACACATATACCTTAATATATCACGTATGATCACATTGACATTCATATCATTTATTCATTTAGTGTATACACTTCAGCCCCAAAACATTTATAAATCATTTGCACATAACATAGAAGGGGGCACATAGAACTCACCTGATGAGTAGTTTCTGAGATACACTTAGCTGGTTACTGAGTGTCACTAATGTCACTCACGATCTGTATAATAAAGTCATACGCATAAGGTAGTGCTCCTAGATGACACTAGACATTACTATGCTTGAACCTAGTAGTTTCGATTGATTAGCTTATATCGAAACTTGGTAGTTTCGATAGGTTGTTTCTGTCGAAACTTGGTAGTTTCGATAGGCTGCTTGTGTCAAAACTTGGTAGTTTCGATTAGTAACTTATGTATTATCTTAGCTTCGGATCGGGGGCTCACATCGAAACTATGATAGTTTGGATTGGGTCTGCATATATCGAAACTAGGTAGTTTCGATTGGGTCTGCATATATCGAAACTGGGTAGTTTCGATAGGTCTGCACATATCGAAACTTGGTAGTTTCGATGGGTCTGCACATATCGAAACTAAGTAGTTTCGATGGGTCTGCACATATCGAAACTAAGTAGTTTCGATGGGTCTGCACTTATCGCCTTCCCCAAAAATCCGAATGTTCTGCATGCGAATCTGATCATGTCGATATCTAAATTTTTCTTTGATCAAAACGTTCGGTTTTCATTCTAGATGCTATACCTAAGCTCATTTTCAAGTTTCATCCGCAAAATCGTTACCTATAGGGCTAAAACCGAAAATCGTAAAAAGTCATAAAAACTCAGATTATGATCGAACGCTTACCTGGATTGGATTTCTGATTCGGAGGAGATGATCACGAGCACAGCCGCAACGTTCTCCTGAATTCCCGAGTTGATCCGTCACTTTCTCTCTCTAGTCCCGAGCTCTCTTCTCTCTCTCTAGAACTTGTGAATGGCAGAAATGAGCAGAGAAGAGGGCTGCCTTGCCTCTTGTATAACTGGGCTTCCCTCGACCCATTGAAGCCAAGCCCAAGCCCGCTCCCTTTTGTTTAAATATTTCGACTAAATCACCGGTCTCGCTATATTTATTCGTTTCATTATTTTTGGGATGTTACAAGTCTACCCTCCTTAGAAAGGTTTCGTCCTCGAAACCTGCTAGTCGTTAAACAGCTGGGGATATAGTCCCCTCATTTCGTCTTCTTTTTCCCAAGTAGCTTCTGAACCCTTTCTGTGTTTCCATTGTACTTTTACTAATAGGATTGACTTATTGCGTAGTCGTTTCTCCGCTCGGTCAAGAATAGCTATTGGTTCTTCTACATAGTTTAGACTGTTATCCACTTCGATCTCGTCGTAAGGTATTGAGCCGTGTCGTCAGCTAGGCACTTGCGTAAGTGCGACACGTGGAACGTAGGGTGGATTCCACTAAGCTCAACGGGTAGGTCGAGTCTGTAAGCAACTTGACCCACTCTTGCTAGAATCTTGAAAGGTCCGACAAACCTTGGACTTAGTTTGCCTCGTTTTCTGAACCGAATGATTCCTTTCCACGGTGATACTTTCAACAGTACCATGTCCCCTACTTGAAACTCTAAATCCCTTCTTCTCTTGTCCGCGTATGATTTCTGTCTATTTTTTGCGGCTTTCATTCGAGCCTTGATTTGATCAAATTTCTCGGAAGTAGCTTTGACCACTTCGAGACTTGCAAAATCCTTCTGTCCAATTTCCCCCCAACAAACCGGGGTCCTACATTTCCTCCCATACAACATTTCAAATGGCGGCATGCCAATAGTTGTGTGATAGCTGTTTTTATATGAAAATTCTGCCAATGGTAGATGGCTGTCCCAACTCCCACCGAAGTCAATGATATAGGCCCGGAGCATGTCCTCCAAGGTCTGAATGGTCCTTTCCGATTGTCCATCGGTTTGAGGGTGGTAAGCGGTGCTGATGTTCAGTCTAGTGCCCATTGCTTCATTGAATTTCTTCCAAAACCTTGATGTGAATCTAGTATCCCTGTCGGACACAATTGACAGCGGCATACCATGTCTGCTCACAATCTCCTTGATAAATACTTCTGCTAGTCTTTCTGACGAAGAAGACTCACGTATTGGTAAGAAGTGAGCACTTTTCGTCAAACGGTCGACGATCACCCAAATGGTATCATTGCCTTTAGCTGTTCGCGGTAGCTTGGTAATGAAGTCCATTGTGATCTCTTCCCACTTCCATTCCGGTATAGGTAAAGGTTGCATTTTACCGCATGGTTTCTGGTGCTCGGCCTTAACTAGTGAACACGTTAAGCACTTGTTCACGTATTCAGTCACATCATTCTTCATGCCAGGCCACCAGTACTCTTTCTTCAAGTCTTGATACATTTTGTTTGTCCCGGGGTGGATAGAATAACGAGACTTATGGGCCTCATCGAGTATTTTGGCTCTAAGCTCGCCAATCTTAGGTATCCACATCCGGCCAAACCTAGTTCGTACACCGTATGTATTTGCACTTAAGTTCCCTTGTTGTCCTACTATTCTTTCCCGTTTTATATTTTTTTCTAATAGTGCTTCATCTTGTGCCTTTGATATTTCGCCCGTCAAATCTGGCGTTATTATTAGCTGACACGCTTTGATTCGGATAGGTGCCGATTCTTCCTTTCTACTTAAAGCGTCGGCCACTACATTTGCCTTGCCCGGATGGTACAATATCTCACAGTCATAGTCTTTCAGTAGCTCTAACCACCTTCTTTGTCTCATGTTTAATTCCTTTTGTTCGAAAAAGTACTTCAGGCTTTTGTGATCGGAGTAAATGGTGCATTTAACTCCATACAGATAGTGCCTCCATATTTTCAACGCGAAAACTACTGCTGCTAATTCTAGATCGTGTGTTGGGTAGTTAACCTCGTGAATCTTTAGTTTTCGTGAGGCATAAGCAATTACCTTCCCTCGTTGCATAAGTACGCAACCTAAACCCTGCCCTGAAGCGTCAGAGTAGACTGCCAAGTCTTCATTTCCCTCAGGTAGTGTCAAGACTGGAGCTTGCGTTAATCGTGCCTTAAGTTCCTCAAACGCGTTGTTTTGGGCTTGACCCCATTCATATTTCACTTCCTTCCGTGTCAGTTTAGTTAGTGGCGAGGCTATCCTTGAAAAATCTTGAATGAACCTTCGATAGTAGCCTGCCAATCCTAGAAAACTTCATATCTCTGTTGGTGTCTTTGGGACGTTCCATTCCTTTACTGTCTCGATCTTTGTAGGATCCACCATGATGCCATTTGGGTTTATCACATGACCTAGGAATTGAACTTCCCTAAGCCAGAACTCGCATTTGGAGAATTTCGCGTACAACTTCTCCTGTTTTAACGCCTCCAGAACCTCTCTTAGGTGACAGTGGTGATCACCCTCGTTTTTCGAATATACCAGTATGTCGTCTATAAAAACTATCACTGATCGATCCAACATTGGTCGACATACTCTATTCATCAAATCCATGAACGCTGCTGGTGCGTTAGTTAATCCGAAGGACATCACGAGAAACTCATAATGCCCGTAACGCGTGCGAAACGCGGTCTTTGGTACGTCTTCCTCTCTTACTTTAAACTGATGGTAACCTGACCTAAGATCGATCTTTGAGAACCAACTCGCACCTTGTAGTTGATCAAAAAGGTCGTCTATCCTAGGCAGTGGGTATTTGTTCTTTATTGTTCTCTTGTTCAATTCGCGGTAGTCAATGCACATGCGTATGCTGCCGTCCTTCTTCTTTACAAATAGTACTGGAGCGCCCCATGGTGAGATGCTCGGTCTAATAAATCCTTTTTCGGTTAGTTCCTCTAGTTGAGACATTAATTCTTTCGTTTCTGACGGAGCCAATCGGTAGGGGGCTTTGGCAACGGGCTCTGCTCCTGGCAGTAAGTCAATCTGAAATTCTATTTCCCGATCGGGTGGCAACCCAGGTAGATCTTCAGGGAATACTCCCGGAAAGTTGCACACCACGGGTACATTCTTGAGTTCTTTCGTTTTCATTCTATCATCAATAACATATGCCAGATAAGCTTCTCAACCGCGCCTCATGTAAGTTTCGGCCTTAATCATCGAGATGACGTTCAGCATAGTGCAATTCAAATCCCCATAAACCGTAATTGGACTGCCGCTTGGAGCTTTGAGGTGTATCCTTTTACGTTTACATATGATTTGAGCTTCATTGGCAGCTAGCCAATCCATACCCAATACTATATCGAATCCTCCTAAGGTGAGAAGGAATAATCTAGAAGGAAACTTATGGCCCTCTATTTCTATGATACAATCCTCTGTTACTTGGAACACTGCCGAATTTTTACCCATGGCAGTTTGTACGCTAAAGGCCTTTACTATGGTGTTGATAGTGCAATCCAGTTTACGACTAAATGCAGTTGATATGAAGCTTTTACTAGCACCAGAGTCAAATAAAATAGCAGCATTTTCATCATTTACTAGGAACGTACCTGACACAACATCAGGGTTTCCTCTTGCTTCTTCCTCGGTCAAGGCATAGGCACGAGTCCTTGCCTTTTGCGGTTCCTGCTCCCTATCTTTTCCCGAACCAGATTGGCCGGCCTTCCTGCAGTTCTTTGTCAGATGTCCCAAAAATCCACATACTTGACACTTGACATTTCTTATACATTCTCGGGAGAAGTGCCCCGGCTTCCCGCACTTATAGCATGTGGTGGTTCCGATTCGACACTCGCCAAGGTGTTGCCTTCCACATTTCTTGCAAGTTTCATATTCATCCAATCTTGGCTTCTTAGTTTCAGTTGTTACGTTCCCTCTTCCGGTGCCTCTGGACGGGTTCTCCCATTTTCTCTTTTGTGTCTCAGGTGCCGGGTCCTCATTGGCGTAGTCGTCGTAGACGATTCCGCTCAGATTCACTACCGACTCGAAGGTCGAGGGTAGGTTAGCCTTTACATAAACACGGACCCGCTGTGGCAGCCCCTTAACATAGTACTTGATCAAACGGTCTTCAGTTTCTACCAGGTGGGGTACTAGTTGAGCCAGTTCATTGAATCTTGATGTATACTGGCGATGAGTCTTGTTGCCAGCCTTGAAGTTTAGGAATTCATTCTCAACTCGGTCGATTTCGTTCTGGGGACAGAACTTTTGGATTATCAGCTTCTTCAAGTCGTCCCATGTCATTCTGTTTATAGCATTCGGTGACTTAGTTCTCTGAATATTCCTCCACCAACTTAGTGCTTCATTGGTGAAGGAATGAGCGACGTACTTAACAGCTTGGTCGGGTCGACACTCGCTGATGTTGATGATAGCATTCATCCTCTCGATCCACTCGAGCGTAGCCACCGAATCCTTGCTCCCATCGAACTTGGGTGGGTCTCCGTCCTTAAAGCCTTTGTAAGTACACACACGGTTGCTCGATCCTATCTTTATTTCATCCCCATCACTATCATATACTTTCTCCTCCTTGTCTCCTTCATCCTCCTCTTTACTTTTCTTTATTGCCTCGGATAGTAGATCAGGCAATACCTTCTTCAAAGTGAGCACAACTTCACGGGCAATAGCATCCCTGACTTCAGGTTCCAACTGTATAGGCCCTGGACTGTCGTCCCTAACTGGGGTCACTTCTGTTTCGTGCACACTTTCGGTGTGCTCAGCGTGCACACTCTCTTCTTCTTCAATTCTTTGGTTCAACGGAGGTCTACCTCGTCGGCCAGTGCGACCGCCACGAGGTCCTGTTCTTCCTCCACCAGCCATAGCTCTTAATTTCCTGATAGTTAAAAAGGGAATACATCAATGTCATTTCTTCAGATCGTAGTTTCGAACATTCCGAGCAAGGTAAATTCTTAATTACAGTGACCGGTTTGTGATTACTAATTTACATTGCTTTTCGGGTTCAAAACTCTTCAAATCAGTCATGGAATTAACATCTATTTGTTCTAAGTTATGGTATCTATTCTTATGCAAGAGCATTAACTTTATTACTTACTTACCGTGCTGGCGTTGGCGTTGGTTACCCATACTGACATCCGTGCGTTGGACTCATTGTCAGTTTGAGTCCAGACATTTAGGGATGTCTGAATCTCTCAAATTATTGCTCTGATACCAACTTGTAAGGCCCCTTTCCCGGGTGACCTCACGTGTTGGATTTACTCATAAACATAGTCGTAAATACTGAACTTAAATTAAAAACATTCATCATTCAATTACATTACATAACAGCGGAAGTCTTAACAATTAAAAACACAACATTTTCTTAACAAGCAAAAGTGGGATGTCAGTCTTGTGCCGGGTAACCTTCACGCCATCGCACGACCTTTTCTTCCTTTACCTGAAATGTATACTAAAATTCAGCTAACGCTGGTGAGTTCTAGTTTGAAACGATTAGATATAAGCATTTCCTTTCCTTATAATTATATAAATACGTATTCATAGCTTTTTATATGATTACAAAGATATGCATTCACCTTTACTTTCCTTAACATTCTTTCTTTAACATTCTTATGTAAACATACGTTTCGTCCTTTATTCATAATTCATACTTCATTCTTCATATGTATCTACACATATACCTTAATATATCACGTATGATCACATTGACATTCATATCATTTATTCATTTAGTGTATACACTTCAGCCCCAAAACATTTATAAATCATTTGCACATAACATAGAAGGGGGCACATAGAACTCACCTGATGAGTAGTTTCTGAGATACACTTAGCTGGTTACTGAGTGTCACTAATGTCACTCACGATCTGTATAATAAAGTCATACGCATAAGGTAGTGCTCCTAGATGACACTAGACATTACTATGCTTGAACCTAGTAGTTTCGATTGATTAGCTTATATCGAAACTTGGTAGTTTCGATAGGTTGTTTCTGTCAAAACTTGGTAGTTTCGATAGGCTGCTTGTGTCGAAACTTGGTAGTTTCGATTAGTAACTTATGTATTATCTTAGCTTCGGATCGGGGGCTCACATCGAAACTATGATAGTTTGGATTGGGTCTGCATATATCGAAACTAGGTAGTTTCGATTGGGTCTGCATATATCGAAACTGGGTAGTTTCGATAGGTCTGCACATATCGAAACTTGGTAGTTTCGATGGGTCTGCACATATCGAAACTAAGTAGTTTCGATGGGTTTGCACATATCGAAACTAAGTAGTTTCGATGGGTCTGCACTTATCGCCTTCCCCAAAAATCCGAATGTTCTGCATGCGAATCTGATCATGTCGATATCTAAATTTTTCTTTGATCAAAACGTTCGGTTTTCATTCTAGATGCTATACCTAAGCTCATTTTCAAGTTTCATCCGCAAAATCGTTACCTATAGGGCTAAAACCGAAAATCCTAAAAAGTCATAAAAACTCAGATTATGATCGAACGCTTACCTGGATTGGATTTCTGATTCGGAGGAGATGATCACGAGCACAGCCACAACGTTCTCCTGAATTCCCGAGTTGATCCGTCACTTTCTCTCTCTAGTCCCGAGCTCTCTTCTCTCTCTCTAGAACTTGTGAATGGCAGAAATGAGTAGAGAAGAGGACTGCCTTGCCTCTTGTATACCTGGGCTTCCCTCGACCCATTGAAGCCAAGCCCAAGCCCGCTCCCTTTTGTTTAAATATTTCGACTAAATCACCGGTCTCGCTATATTTATTCGTTTCATTATTTTTGGGATGTTACAGTTTTGTAGGTAATCCGGTGAGTTTGGAGCTAAAACAAACAAGATAGGTGAAGGCACGAGCAAAGTCAAGAACTTTCTGTCAAGGTGCAGGCCTCGCGGTACGTGAGCCATAAGGCTTCTTCCCCTCACGGTAGGCGAGGGGTGGGTTTTCAGTAAAAGGGCGGTACGCGAGAGGAGAGCCATCTGGGTCTCGCGGTACGCGAGAGACCCAGAAACGTGTTTTTTAACCTAATTTTAGGGTTTAATAGATGAGGATTCTCCCATTAGTGGGGGAATCGATTCCCAGCCATTTGGAGAACAAAAAGAAGCGATTTTGAGAGAGGAAGGAGCGACGGGAGCCAAAGTTCGGATCTTCATCAATCGGGTTGGTTAATTCTTTCTCGTAGGGTTTCGATATTTGTTTCTTGTTTACTTTGTTTTGATTTGGATGATGTTTATGGCTTTTGAGATTAGTTTTCTGAGTTTGAACATGTATTTTGGCTAGACTATAGTAGCTATCTAGGTTTTCGATGATTGTTTGATTGATTCATGGATTTCTTTCGGTTTAAGTTGGATTGTGATGGATTGATGGTAAAGTAAAGAACTTGGATTCACTTAGTATGATGTCTTGCATGTTTAATTCTGATTTGCAATTGATTTGTGTTTCACATGTGTCTTGTTGAATGTCTTTCAAATAATAGATGCATGTTATGTTACCTACTTTGTGTTTGTAACTAGTTTGTGGATAATTGATTTCATCATCCATAGAAACGCATATTGAGAGTGTTTTGTAAGACCCTGGGTGTCTCGGATCGTTACGTGTAGGTGTGTGACTAGTCGGATCACGGAATACCCGTCACTAGGTGGAGAAACAAGCAACACAAAGTAAAGCGACAACGAAATTACTTTCAAACTCCGTCTATTATAAAACTTGTAGGTTACAGAGATGTTACAATTGAGTGCGTACATAACTTCTATCACCACAACCTATTTATACTAGACCTGATCTCTACGCACATAACAAGTGCGCAGGGAAAATTGTTCCTACGTACTTAACAAGTACGCAGAGTATTCTTACGTACTTTCTAAGTACGCAGGGAGTAATTACTGCACACATGCTAAGTGCGCAAAACACTTAGAGAAAACAGACGACTAGTACATACATTAGTAATTACAACTCGATAACTAATACATACAGACACTAACATACAAAGACTAATACATAAAAGACAAGTACAAAAGCTAAGACAATATCCAGAGTGCTTGTCACTCAAAAGTTCTTCAACAAACTCCCCCTTGACAACAGCTCTGGATTGTCTTCGGTCTTCACTGCTCCCCGGCTTTAGCTTCCATCTTCTTCTTGTAGTCAAGACAGAACTTGACCACCTTGTCGTATTTAGAAGCAATGAACTTTGTCCACTCATCCGTGTACATGCAGTACTTGTCAGTTAGTGCCTCCAGATCTTTCACAGAAAAGTTTATGAGGCAGACTTCATCAAAAAATCTGATCAGCTCCCTTGGCACTAAGCTTCCACTTTCGGACCACACCTTTCCAATCACCACTGCCTCGCCCGATTTAGGATCTACATACCAGTACTATATGTTACCGAGGATATCCTGAGATAACTTGCTTAGGGGAATTTTGGTTTCACCAGCACTGGCTTGTATACCAGTTTCTTTAAGCTTTTATGAGTCACAGGATGTCTAACGTTCTTGTCCCTGACTCGCTTGGGCACCTGAGGCTTAAACATTTCAAACTTCCCAGATCTTACCTCTCGCTACAAAACCTGCCACAAACCAATCGCTACTACTTGATTTGAGTGACCCAGCAGCTCTCGGTTTACTAGGTTCATAAGGTCGAACTTTGGCAAGGATCTGAAAGCTTCACTGGTTGGTTTCAAGTATTGAACCCCCCCCCCCCAGCTCGCTTAATTGCAAACAGCTTCTTGTCATCCTCGAACCTCACAGCTAAGATCATACTTTTCTCTCCATGTTTGTCTATGATTGATGTCTTCTGCCAGACAGGAGCCGGATCCTTTGATGAACTTGCAGGCATATGTTTTCTTTTCTGCGCCTCTGGATCCACAGGTGTAGGGTCGGTAGGAGAAGCTTCAGTCGACGCCTCAACAGTACTTACATGCTCGACTGAACCTGTGTCAAGATTAGTTTCAAAGAATGGAGCTTTGAAAATTTCTCCATCCTCAAACTCATATTCTCCTTTCCCATCTCCCTTGGGAACTTCAATCACAACATCCTCACCCTCCTCATGCTAGTCGTCACCAGACTCGATCTCTCCCTCTTCCGGATTCAGGATCCTTGTCCTAATCATCACCCTTAGTTAGATCAACTGAGTGACAAGCCTCTTCACTGCTAGGTTTAGGTGGTTGCTTTTCCAACAATTCTTTCAATTTCTCCCCCTGAGTAGCAAGCGTCTTGGCCTTGTCACAGACCAGTTTAACCATATCATCATGCCCCTTACGCTGCTTTTCATCAAGCGCTTGCTGTTTCTTCAAAGCAGCAACTTCATCAATCATTGAGTTTATCTGGCCCTATTGCTTGTCAGACTCGTCACGTGATTTTCGTACCATTTCAAGTAATCCAGCAATGTGAGACTCTAGAGTAGCGATCCTGGCATCTCTAGGATCAGGACCCCTAGACGACGATGCTTCGGCTTGATGAGTTGGGAAGGTGAAGATTTCATCAAAATCAAATCCATGAGTAAAGTCTAACTCAGGAAATGGTTCACTGATGTGTTGGAGAGTGGTTGTGGGGATTAAGGTAGGGATGGTGGTTGTTTGGATGGTGGTAGGGGTGATGGTGACAGACTCGGTCAAAATTGGAGTCGTTACCGCCATCCGGACAGATTGTACAGGGAGGGTTACTATCACAGGAACCTCCTCTGTGATAGTATTAGCAGCCTCAACAAATGTTACCAATGGCCTCCTCCTCTATCGTCGATAAAGCTGCTGTGAAGGTGAAGTAGAAGTCGATTCAGTGCTCGCAGCTGTCACAGTTACTTGCCTCTTAGCACTTACTTCCACCTCACGAAGCATAGGTTGATGTGGCCTATCTCCCCGACGCTTGTTGATACTTTCCCGTCTTCATCTTTGTATAGCATCGTCCGAATCAGAATAGGGCTCATATTCACTGCTTGTCTCTTGTCTCTTTCTCCACCTTCATCAATCTCCTTAGGTGTGCCTGGGATGGTGCATCATCAGAATCAGATGAATCTGACTCGGTCGTTTCTGAGTTGGATTCTTCAACACCTCCACTTCCCTGTTCTTCGTCTTCAAACACATCATCCTCAGATTCAACTTCCTCTTCTTCCTGTTGTTCATCACTGTGTTCACTGAGTTAAGGCTCAGACTCTACAATATACCATCTCCAATCTGTAGGTGCCACGTACGCTTCATTGATCAGGTGGCCAAAGAGTGGAGTATGCTCAGAGGTAGGTTCTACACTGCCTGGCGTCAAGAACTATGAGAAAACTCTCTTGGCCACCCGCTTAACTTGCAGTCTCTCCCCAAAAGCAGGTAGATTAGGTAACGCATCATTTATCAAGAGTTGCACAAATCTAGGGTATAACAAGAACCTAAACCTCTCCGCTGTGTCAATCTGATCAGTGATAGCCTTGTAGACGCATCGAGAGAAGTTAAAGCCCCTATTCAGAGACACTCCAACCGTAGCGGCTGCTAGATCATGTCCCATGGCATCCTTCACTGCCTTCCTGGAAGAAATGCACATGATCATTACGTGGGCAAAGTACCTCCACTGATCTAGCACCCACATCTTCTTGTAAGATGAATAATCCTGCACACCTACGTATCCCATACGTTGCCTCCAACACCCATCCACAAAATAATTAGGATAGGAAATTGGGTCAGTTGCAAGATCCCAGAACTGTAAGACCCTCCTGATAGTGTCCTCAGAAATGGCAATGTCATGACCTGCCACAGTAGCCCGAATGACATTGGGGGTTACTGTGCAGTTATGTTCTGCCGTATCCCAGAACTTCTCCAAGTACGGTTGTCACACCCCCAAATTTCAACTAACGGAGTTTTACCGTTTGGGAAGTGACGAACCAGGATCTCAGACATTAGTTACATTGAACGACTCTACATGGGACTCAAATGAAAATTATCATATCAATCAGAGTTAATGCGGAAGCGTAAAGAAAATAAATACGCAAAACACACGCGCCCAAAAGAATAGTCCAAAAGTCCAAACCAAACACAAATTTAAAATAGACCAAACAGTTTAATAAAACAGAAATCATAAGCAGAATTACATTCATGTCCTATTGTGTGCACCTGTGCCTTATCTTAAGCGACCTGAGAAAAACATGTAAGAAAATGTCAACACGAGGTTGGTGAGTTCACAGGTTTCAATTTATAGAAGCGTTTAACAGATTAATGTACATTCAATATATAAATCAATAGGTAGCTAACCCATAAACATGATAACTAATGTGCTCGCAATCGACAGCTGACTGTTTATATGCCTCCCACCATCATGGTGCATGTTTAGGTCAATATTGCACCCGTTCGACCTCCAATCGAGTTAGCACGACTAACGCGGGTGAGGTTTGTCAAACTCAGTATTATTACTCAAATTACCTCGCTATGTTCATATTAACGGTCCGATGTGAGGACTTAAAGGATAATGTATACGCATAGTCATACAAGTGATATCATATATGAATTACAAGAATCAAAAAGTATTTATGACATGTTTTCTCCCCCAGTTTAAAACAGTAAAAAGGGGCCGTGAAAACTCACCTGAATAGCGTAGGCAGTATCACACAAGAGATAAGTTGGAACCACGAGTGTAAGTCTCAAAAGACTTACGAATGCCGTAAAATTATAAACACATAAATTAGGAACAAGTTGAGATTTGTGACGACGACACGGAAGATTGAACTTCCTAAGGAAAAGCTCTAATGATTAAGAGTGGATGAACGTGTCTACGGAATTCTATATTTTAATAATATAATTAAGATCGAAGTGTTACGTGTCGTACGTTAATAACGAATAATAAATTCGTACGTTTGATTCGTTTACAAAATTTAGGAAAATAATATAATTTAATATATTATTTTTAGGTTCGTATGATTAAACAAATAATCATTTGTGTGGAAAAATAATACATATATTATTTTTAATCGAATGTCTAAACGTGGGTAAATAATATTACAATCATATTATTAATTAGTTTAAAACGTCACACGAGATAATTAAACAAGTCGAAATAATATAATTTATATATTATTTTATAACATGAGTCATGGGTTGAAAATAATATAAACATATTATTTTATACGAAGTTAGGGTTTGAAAATAATATAAATATATTTTTTTTTAAAAGTGGGAAATAACAATAGAATAGGTTATAAAATCAAACCCGAGCCTACGGGTGTTTTCCGGGGTTGAAACAATTTAATATGATATTATAATGATAATGGAAAAGGTTTTATATAAAAATAATGCTCAAAAAATGGCTAGAAAAATAAAAAACAGTTGGTGGGGTTCGAACCCGGGTCTCACCCGCACCAACACAATACTTTAACCACTCCACCCGCTAGGGCAATCGCAACAAGCTTAGGACCCGAATGGTTTTAATCACAAGTTCCAAAGAATCCCTCTCCCATAACCATTCGCGGTCGGTCAAAGCCAAAACCCACCGATTCGATCGCGATTTCACAAGGTGACCAGGGGGTTTTGATAATCAGGTTATAACAAATCTATGCGTGAGTTTAATTGAAAAATCGTTGAATATAAAACCGTTAATTACCCAAATTAAATCCCGAAACCCTAGATTAGAAACCACAAATCAAAATGGTCGAATTCGATAGTATTAACAGCTGAATTCATGGGGCTTTTACAGAGTGATGTATTGCGAATCTAACCATATAAGTTAATTGGATTGAAATAGTGTGTAGATTAGGATTCGATTAAACCCAGATCGCGATGAACCCTAGAATCAATTCGGGTTCACTTTGATGATATGAGCCCTAGATTTCATAGGGCTTTCAATCCAGGCATTGAGACGACACTAAGGGTGTGTTCAATTTTATTATTTGATATCGGATTGATAGCGTTCGACTAAAACGAAATCCGTATGAACCCTATGTTTTGATTGAGTTAAATCCGATAATATGAACCCCGATTAGGTTAGGGTTATTACTCCATAGACTGAAACGAAAGTGATGATGTAAGAATTTACAAGAATGTGATTCGGATTAATAGCGTCCGACTAAAACGAGTGTCATCGGCAATGGGGTTGATCTCCGGCGATTCCAACAGCTTCTCCGGTCGAATTCTCGTGCGTAACAGTTTCAGGGAGTAGCGATTTAGGTGAGAGTGAATTCGATTTGTGAAAACAATACTCAAATTCGTCGAATTTGATAAAATGGGCGACGGTTTCGACGTTTACGACTTGATTAACCATAATTCGATTTAATTCTTGTGTAATGATGGTGTTAATTGCTCAATGATGGTCGAGTAATGGCTATAACATGCATATCGGTTACGGATTTCAGTAGAAACGATCGTGAAGCTTGAATTTGAATTGAGGTTTGCGATTTTGACTTTCAAAAGTCAACTAAGGATAAAACAAACCGATTTTTGACTTTGCTTAGTCAACAGATAGGGTTTAGGTTAATTACAGGTTTGGTCCTTGCTGTTTGAATTTAGATGTTGACGGGATTAGACCCTGAGGTTAGATTTTGTTAAATAAGTTAAGATTTAACTGGATTTAGCTAACGGGGTTAAGTTTTTAACAGAATATTTAACGGGATTGTTAACGGAGTTAACATGAAAAGTCGGATTGTCACATCATCCCCTAGTTGAAAGAATTTCATCCCAAAAATTTAAAAAAAAAAAAAATTTCCCAGGATTTCACAACGGTCTTGATACGACAGGGTCTACTGAAATAGCGTAGCTTATCTTTGAGCGGTTCAAGAAATCAACGATTTCTCAGTACTCAAGTGCAGCACCCTTCCATTCCGGTTCAGTAAGTGCCAGTAGATTGAACTCACATGTAAATGCACGAGCCATTACTGCAAAAACAAACATTAAACATAATAAGAACAAGAAGACTCATTGGAATTGAATACACATGACCAAGTATAGTACATTCACAAAGAACTGAAAATCCAGACTTAGAAAAATTTCAAAAATTCCCTTCCTGCGTACTTGTCAAGTACGCAGGGTTTAGGACTTGCGTACTTAGCAAGTACGCATGACTTATGTCTTGCATACTTGTTAAGTACGCACGACTTAACACTTGGGCACAAATTTGAAAATCCAAAAATCAGAACTTGTGAAGTTTGCTGATGATGTGGGTTGCAAGTAGGTCGAAAACCATGTATACGACCATTGTAACCAAGACCAACATCAAAAATGCACTATCAACCTGTCATTTTGACCTAAATTTTAACCGATGAACATTACGGTCAAACAAAGTGTCAAACTCAAATTCAACGAGTGTTATGGACAATTAGATGATGATCGAGCCTTGAATAATGATTTTAACAATTTTTAAGTCATAATGTGTGTCAAAAACAACCAAAATTTGTCAAAAATCAAAGTCCAAAAACCTAGTTCTTCAAATTCACAAATCGGTCCAAAACTCAAGATTTAACGGATGAAATGGTCCTAGATTCTCACCAAATGTTAGTTAGATGATGTTGAAACTAGAATTGGGACGAAAAACCGTTCGGGAACACACTAAATTTTTTGAGGAAAAAGGTGATCAGGGTATACAACAGTGCACTCTTTTGAAATGGCATGAAACTCAGAAAAAATGCTCTAAGTGCAGTATATATATACCCCACACGTTTGGGTCTTGCGTACTTAGCAAGTGCGCAAGACTTAAAGCTTGCGTACTTAGCAAGTACGCAAGGTTTAATTCCTGCGCACTTGTCAAGTACGCAGAAACCCTTGTGTTTCACAAATTTCAACTCAAATTATGAAGAAGTCAAAGTCAAATAACGAACAGGATAAGCACATTCGATCAAGAGGATTCAAAGTCAATTCAAGAAGGTTAAACACAAATATTTTTGGCATTTTTGATAAGAATTAAACTATACACAAACTTAAAATCTTTTTGATCTTTTCAGAATAACGATATACACATATTCACACACAAGCTATTTTTGTTCAGTGACACGAGCAGAGGATCATATCAGGCTATTGTAAGCTAAAATGATACACAATAAACATCAAAGAATATATGATCATGTTATGGATTACTACTTATTCATACGTAATATGCAATATAAATAAGTAAATTCAAGTTGTCAATATTATAAGATTTGAAACCATAAGCATCGTTGCATCATGTTCTTGTGTGTTAAGGTACTTAATTATAAGATATACAACGTGTACCCCACAGTTATTCTACAGAAATTTAAATTGCACGATCTCAAGGCATCTAAGATTTTCCCAATGATTTTCAAAATTTCCAGAATGAGGCTATATCAATTAGCACAGGAAAAATCAAACAGAATCCATAAGGATTATCAGGAATCATAAGATTCAGAATCGAGTGATTCATTTTTCTTGGTTTCATGTGATTTCTTCAGTGAATATCGGTATGATGATTCAGGATAATGAATATGGTGTTTGACGATTTAGGTAAGGGGATCCAACTTTTATCTGGATTTGAATTCAGTGAATCAGGAGTGATTCAAGGGTGAATACACGCTCAACGGTTGATGTAAAGACATGTCTTGATTCAATCTTTCATTGCATACTTGTGAGTATGGGCAGTGAGATGAACCGCATTAATTGTGCTAACGACCTATCCCGAAACTGGTCTTAGATGAAAATAATTGTCAAAATCTAACATCTTGTATCCGATAGTGATCTTTTGCATTCTTTTACGCGCACACACTAGCAAACATGGGTTCAAATCACAGTTGTAGTATTGATTTAATTTCCACCATACTAATGATTCAAAGATGCTTATAGCCTACTGACAATTCAAATTACTTGTAAATAAGGAGATTAAAAACACAACAATTTAAACAATCAAGTAATCATGACGCAATCATTTCCCATATGTGCAGTCTAGGACGTTTAGATCATTTATGATGTACTATCATTTCCTCTTTTCTCAAGAGAACTTTGAAATTTTCTGGTTTTCTATTTTGTTTGGATTTTTGTAAAATATTTGAAAATTAAAATAACTATACAGAAAACTTAAAAGAAATAAGATTTAACTTTCATGAATTGTTGCAAAATCCAGTGAAGTTTAAGCCGTAGTCTCTCAATTGTTGCAAAATCCACAATATCTAAGAACAACCGCTCGCTGCAGCAATTTACTCTGCTTCACATGTTGAGACAGAAACCGTTGACTGCTTCTCACATTGCCAGGAAACCAGCCTGTCTCCCAAGAATTGATATCCACCTGATGTTGATTTTCTATCAAGGTTACAACGGCCATAGTCTGAATTAGTATAGGCTCTGAGGTCAAATGACTGCTGCTTTGAGTACCAAAGACCCAATCAGGGTTTCCCTTTCAAGTATCTAAATATCCTCTTGACAGCTATTATATGAGACTCCTTTGGTTGTGACTGAAACCTTGAGCACAAACATACAGCAAACATTATGTCGGGCCTTGAATCTGTGAGATACACGAGAGAACCGATCATCCCACGGTATAATTTACAATCCACATCCTTTTCCATCTTTGTCTGGATGCAACCCGTGATTGACAGGGATAGGTGTGCCATAAGTACTGCTATCATTCATCTTGTATTTTGACAAGATGTCCTGCACATACTTAGTTTGATGTAGATAGATGACATTCTCTCTTTGACTGACTTGCAGACCAAGGAAGAACGACAATTCACCCATGTTGCTCAACTCAAACTTGGACTTCATCACCTGTTCGAATTCCCTACACATCTCTTTATTTGTAGACCCAAAGATAATGTCGTCGACATATACTTGTACGAGTAGAATATCACCTCCTGTTTTCCGAATGAAGAGGGTCGAGTCAATCTGTCCACGGTCGAAACCATTTGACAGTAGATGTTTTGATAACGTCTCATACCATGCCTGAGGTGCTTGATGAAGACCATAAAGTGCTTTGTCGAGCTTATACACTTTATTAATATTATGCGGATCTTCAAAGCCGGGAGGTTGAGTGACATAGACCTCTTCATGAACTTTTCCATACAAGAAATCACTTTTCACATCAAGTTGATAAACCTTGAAGCCGACATATGAGGCATAAGCCAGAAACAGTCGAATGGCCTCAAGTCTAGCAACTAGGGCGTATACTTCAGTGTAATCCAGGCCCTCTTGTTGATAAAATCCTTGAACAACCAACCTTTCTTTATTCTTCACTACGACATGACGATCATCCGTTTTGCACTTGAACACCCATCTGGCTCCAATTGGTTGTACGCCTCTTGGCAAGTCAACTAAATCCCACACATGCAACTTTTGGAACTGGTATAGTTCATCTTGCATCGAATCAATCCAGCAGTTGTCAGCAAGAGCCTCCTTCACATTCTTCGGCTCCAATTGGGACACGAATCCTGCATGCAAACATGTTTCCATGATACTAGTGTCAAGTATCTCAACGTACAAACTAGTGTTCTCAGCAATGGTTCTATGACGAGTCTGAACACCGGCATGAGGATCACCAATAATGTTGTCAATTGGATGATTCTTATGCACTCTCGTCTCTGGTATGAGCGGTTCTTGGATATTTGTGTCTAGATTCGTGCTCAACTCCCACATATTCTGTGATCTAAAGGACAATGATTCAATGTTGATTGGATCAGCTGGAGCTTCATTTCCTACACAAGTGTTAGGATTAGCTAGAGCGCCATCTCCATCAACATGGACAACTTCAACATCATCACTGTCATGAGTTCCAGATCCAGATGCAGCATTGGAATTGGAAGTTACAATAGGCACCATGGCACGAGTGGAGAAATTTGAATCATCACCGCCATTAAAGAAATCATACACATTTGCGGCATCATCGGCAGACAAATCAGGTGTCACACCCCAACCGACGGCGGATTATACGTCGGGGCGGACACGATTGTTCAATAGCACAAGGTTGACTATTAAAGTTTAAATAGTTTTATTAAATAACTTCAAGGTTCCAATACAAGGAATAAATCAAATGCATAGCAAGAATACAAGTCTAATTGATTAAGCATTCTAGGTCCAAGCATCCTATGTGATCACGATAAAGTCTCATGTTGTAGAACCTGAAACATGTGAAAGAATCTGTCAACTACAAAATAGTTGGTGAGATACAGAGGTTTTGACACAGTTTAACAAGGATTTGAAAAGAATTACAAGTCACTATAATATACGCATTCTATAATGTAAGTATGAGAAACAAGTATCTTAAACATTGTGCACTTCAACCCTCCAACCAAGTTTATGCATAACCCGCAGGTTACCCTTATAAGTCTCAAGTTTAAAGTTTAATTCAGTAACAATCACCAAGGGCTCCTCCCGAAGGGGTCAATCAATCAAAGTGGATTGGTCAAATGCAATAGATCTATCATTGTTACTATAGGCTTGATCAAAGTTAATGAATGTGCTAGTTTTAAGTTTAATCTAAGCATACAAGTCTCAAGTTTAACATAAAAATAAGCATCTAGTCATAGTTGTACAAGAATTGCATAAGTTTAATGTTTTTGAACATGTTTCACCCCAAAAGTATAGAAAGGAAAAAGGGGCTAAGTATACTCACTTGGATTGGACGAAGAGTATCCGACGAAAGTAAGTTTACAAGACTTTGAGGGAGAATATCCTCACAATAAGCCTAAGAATATAAGTCTAAAGTTTTAAGTTTATTTCTATAAGTCTAAGACAAGGATCTAGGGCTCAAGATTGACTAGGGTTCCAAACGGGAGATGGGATTGATTTTGTTTATGAAGTTTAAATCAAGTTTAACCCAAGTTTATAATAAAGGTTTTGAATGAATGTCACAAGACTTGAATATCAAAGTTTCATAAGTTTGTAGATTAGAATAATCATTAATTATTTAGAAGTCTTATAATTACTCTAGTTAGGTAATAATAATCCAAATAGTTTTCTAAGTATTCGTAAATGAAGTTGAAGTAATTGTTAAATGAAAGACCAAATAATTATTAAAGTTTTAACAATAATTATTCAAGAAATAAATAATTATTAAAGATTTATAATAATTATTTAAAGAATATATAATGATAATTATTATTTTGAATAATAATTAAGGTTTTATTATAGTCGTTTCAAGAATGCATAATTATTAAGGATAGATAATTATTAAAAATATTTATCTAATTGAAAAGAATTAATATAAATCATTTACGATTTATTAAAGCATTTAAGTATTAAGTATTTATTAAAATACGTATAGTTAAATAATGTTTAAAATGTTTTTTTAAGTTTAAATAAGTGACATATAGTTAAAAGTTTAATAAAATCTCAAATAGCATTTCTTATAAAGTTTATATCCCAATTAATAAAGTTTTCAATGAGGCCATAAGTTTATAAAGTATCAAATTATAAGTCTATAAAAAATCAAGTTTTTGTTTAAGGTTATAAGTTTATAAGTAATAAAGTTTATGTTTAAGGTTATAAGTTTATAAGTATTCTTAATTTATATGAGTTCATAAATTATAAGTCTCTTTTAACTTTAGGATTTATAAAGTTTACAAACATTCTACAAGTAACTAAAGTATATTTATTTTGTTTTAAAATAAATAAATACGCAAGTTTTATGTTTTATAAAAATAATTGATATTATAGAAGGTACAAGTTTTCAAATTCTATAAAATATTTCCTATTCAGAATATAAATTTTATAAAATTTAAAGGTGGTTTTTTTTATAGATTTTAAATATTTATTATCAAAGTTTAAATAAGTTTTAACTAAGTTTTATTTAATTAAAATATTTCCAGAATGCAAAAGTGTAAATAAAAATTAGATTCAAGTTTACAAAAGTTTTACAGAATTTATAAAAAACTTTCAAGTTTAAATCTGTTGTCAAAAGGCTAAAAAATGAAAAAAGCAAAACTGGGCTAACCGGATTCGAACCCGGGTCGCCCGGTTCACAGACACACACACGCTTAAACCATCCCGACTACGTGTCTCGTTGGTTTATAACACAGAAAAGAAATATTTAAACAGCTTCTCAAATCGCGCCCCTTCCCCTTATGAACCCTAGAATCGATCGCTGCCAAATACACCTCGATTAACCCTCTGTCATAGCGATTTGACAGAGGGCTTTTGTTCCTATTATGAAAACGGCGATTATGGTATTTGGAATTACCTGAAATGATGAAGGAATAAAGGAGAACGAGTTTTAGTTCTTGAGTCGGCCGACGCAACCTCAATCGGCAAATGCGGGAGCGATATGATAGAATTGATTGTTTAGAGAGTTGTAGTGTGTTGTCGTTAAGGTTTAGGGACTGGTATTTATAACAAATTTCACGATTTAATGCCGAATCGATTGGGGAGTTGGCGGATGAGTACAACGTATTCAAATTCGAAATTACGCGGGTCTCGGGACGAATTCGAGCATTGATGGTTCTTGGGTTACGGTCGCACGCGTGTATGGAAACCGAGGTTCATCGAATCCGGACGGAATTCGCGTTTTTTTCATAATCAAGCTCAAACCCGGCCCCCTGCGGGATTCGAACCTGGGTTTGGTTTGGGTTCCGGAGGTTTGAAGTAATTACACAACAGGTCCTTGTAATTTTTGGGTTTTAACATTCTGATTAAAGGTATTTCGAGTTCAAAACAGGTTTCAGAAAATGACAGTTTTGGTCCCCAAAGTTTTAATAAGTTTTTCTCAAATGATTTTATGAATTTTATAAAATGATTTATATGGTTTATTTGTTTAGAAGTTTAAGTCAGTAAAAACGAGTTTATTTTTCTTACAAACCTATAAGGTTTTAAGAGTTTATATATATATATATATATATATATATATATATATATATATTTCCCCTTTTTTTTATAAAATTCTCATGTATATGCATATATATATATATATATATATATATGGGTTTCAAGTATAAAAGACTTATATTTATTAAATAAATTCTTATTAAACGGGTCGGGAAATCCAGGATATTACAGTCTCCCCTACTTTAAGAAATTTCGTCCCGAAATTAAAGTGGAACGTTTCTGTTTTTCCAAGATTTAAGTTCGTGATACGCACAGGGATAATGAGAAAGATACTTTACGTCCCTTAGTAAACTACGGGTTACGTTTAGAATCCTAAATAGAATGACAGGAATAAGATTACGCTCAAGTTTTCAAAGCCTGGGGTTGCCAAGAGTTTCTCTATGAAACATATAGTTTCATTGAAATATAGGAAGATTCGATTTCATAAATGCATTCGAGAGAATATCTGCTGAATCTTCATTCAGGATTTCAAGTGAGATGCATCACTTAGGATGGATTCGATGATAGTTTAACGGTTTGAGTTTGTAGACTATTACGTCTAAGGATTGCTACGGTACTTAAGTTCCGTGGCTCCCTTTTACGATAAGTCTTAGATCGTAGCACACGACATAGTTTACTATGTCTTTCCATACGCTGATTTTCATACTTACGTGTGCACCCGCAAGCATATTTAAATCGTCGCATAGTCCGCATAGGTCCTTCCGTTTGTGTGTGGATCAAGAAAGAGTACAAGAATTTGTTTAACTCATGACTATTGTTTCCGCGTAAGAGTGATCATTGATTAACGAGTCCCTTAGAGAGAAACGTCATTCAATAATTAAAGAGAAAAGAATGTGACAAGATTTAGAGTTTCAAAGTTTCCTTGTGATTGAATAAGAATACCTCAATCATCGAGTAGTTTAAAGTCTTTACACTTTCCTCGTGTTTGCTCAAGAATACATCAAACCTTGAGTAATTTAAAAGTCTTATACGTTTATCATGTTTAAACAAGCATACGTCAAACATGGAGTAGTTTAAAGTCTCATACGTTCATCATGCTTGAACAAGAATACGTCAAACTTGGAGTAGTTTAAAGTCTCATACGTTCATCATGTTTGAACAAGAATACGTCAAACATGGGGTAGCTCAAATTGTGTTTGAACAAGAATACGTCAAACATAGAATAGTTTAAATTGTGTTTGATCAAGAATGCGTCAAACATAGAATAGTTTAAATTGTGTTTGAACAAGAATACGTCAAACATAGAATAATTTAAATTGTGTTTGAACAAGAATACGTCAAACATAGAATAGTTTAAATTATGTTTGAACAAGAATACGTCAAACATAGAATAATTTAAATTGTGTTTGAACAAGAATACGTCAAAAATAGAATAGTTTAAATTGTGTTTGATCAAGAATGCGTCAAACATAGAATAGTTTAAATTGTGTTTGAACAAGAATACGTCAAACATAGAATAATTTAAATTGTGTTTGAACAAGAATACGTCAAACATAGAATAGTTTAAATTGTGTTTGAACAAGAATACGTCAAACATAGATTAATTTAAATTGTGTTTGAACAAGAATACGTCAAACATCGGATAGTTTAAAGTCTTTTAGTTTAGCTTCAGTGTATAGAAATATACGATTACGTTTTGAGTTTAAAGTGGTTATCTAAATACTCTAGTATTTAAGAGGGGTGTGGGAAAGTGTTTGGAACAGGATTAACCGTTATACGCTCTCTTCCGAAGATTTGAGTTGTCCAGAAGGTTAGGTGGATCCCGATGTTTGGTTTAGATAGGATTCAGGGGATGTACTCTGCTAAAGAGAGTAATGTCCTCCTTCCTGCTAGTGCCTAGTATCAAGAGTGAAGTTTTCTCGCGTATATGAAAATGGACGTTTTATCAAGTCTTACAAGGCTTAGTTAGGACGAACACAAAAAGTTGTCAAGACTAAGAATCCAAGTATGAATTTGAAAGTAGGATGAGTCAGTTGATCACAAGTTTCAATATTAAGCTTTACATGATCCTTTATTGATCATGTTTAGTTTTAAGAATACGGGTTTGAGTATTTGTATAAGTTTTTTGCATGACTCAAAAGTTTATGACCTCATAGTTGTGTATACGAAGTTTAATGTTTTTAATAACGTGCATTTAAGCTTTTAGTTTCCGTTGTGATTCATAGCAAATCTTTTATGTGATAAGGGTTGAATGAGGAAAGTTTCCTATCATAGGGTAACGGGAAAAGTTTCGATAAGGTTTACGATAGTGTGTTTACAAATGATTTATCTTGTTTCATAACAACAGGCATAGTTTTTCTTTTGTATAGAATGAAATCAAGAGGTTCAAAAACGACGAGTTAGGCAACAATAAGTAGTATAGGTAGGACTTTATAAAAGGTCTGTATGATTGCCAAACGAAAAATAGGTCAAGTTTAGAAGTGTTAAGTCTATATAAGGGTACGGATCATAGTTGATTACGGCAGTGGTTCGTAAGTCGTGTTGTTTTAAAAGAGTGCTTACGAATTAGAAGGTTTGTTCAAAGTTTATTCTTTAAGTATTCGTGTGTCACTTAGGATTTTTATAGTTTAATGCATATAGTTTTTTAGTATAATCTCGTAAGAATTTCTCCTTAAAGGTAACTCCTTCAGGTCATGACGAGTAAGCATGCTGTCATGTGACCATTCTTGAAAAGACGGAACATAAGAATCATAGAGTAAAGGTTACAGAGGAAAGTTTTTGAATCATGAATTTATGAAGTGTATAGTATTTGAGATGGTACTCATTTAGTGCATATCACTAAGTAAGTACATTGACATATCAAGAGAGATCTAAGCTCACTAATGTTTAGATAAGTCGTGCATTCCTATAAATGGATACTCATCCCAGGAATTCACAGGAAAGCATACGGGTCCAACGGTTGATTTGGATTTGTACGAAATGCTTTCCTTGACAGAATTTCCCAGAATACAGGTATCCACCCTTCCGGTCCTGTAACATCCTAAAATGGCGAGAAATAAAGTTAACGAGTTCAATCGGGCCGAAGTCGGGCCGAGTCAGTCGCGAACCGGGCTTGGGGAGGTCTCCCCTATAAATAGCCCAAGGCCTTCATTTTTCTCCTCTCAGCAATTCTAGAGAGAGAAAACCGTAGAGAGAGAAAGTGTCGGAATCGCACAAGATTGCACCCGCTCGTGTCTCTTGCACTCGTGATCATCCCCTCCAAATCAGAAATCCAATCCAGGTAATCATCCGATCATAATCTGAGTTTTTGTGATATCTTAGGATTTCCGAGTTTTCGGGTGGAAATAGGACGTTTTTACGGATGAAACTTGAGAATAAGCTTAGGATTAGTATCTACTATGAAAACCGGTTGTTTTGAGCAAAGAAAGTTGAAGTTTTGACATAATCGAACCCAAATCCGAGAATTTCGGACTGTTTGGGGAAGATGACTGTTGTTGCAGGCAAACTTAGCAAGTTCGCCTGTTAAGTTCGCTTGGTGGAGGTGAACTTATCAAGTTCGCCTGATTAAGTTCGCTTGGCAAGTTCGCTTGGCCAAGGGTAAGCGAACTTATTAAGTTCGCTTGACAAGTTCGCTTGGCCAAGGGTAAGCGAACTTATTAAGTTCGCCTATAAGTTCGCCTAGTCCAGTGGAAGCGAACTTAGGCATTAAGTTCGCCTATGTCAGCTGTGTTAGGAATGTAACTTGGTTTAGATCTGATACGTGAATGATTAATTAATCCAGATCGTGTGCAACGCTCATCGGACCGCAGTTAGGACAGAACAGGACTAGCCGATTGGGTGAGTTCTATGTGCCCCCTCTATGTTATGTGCAAATGATTTATAAATATTTTTGGGGCTGAAGTGTATACACTAAATGAATAAATGTTATAAATGCCAATGTGAACATACGTGATATATAAATATATGAAAAATGAATTTTTAACAAAGATTGAAACGTATGTTTACAAAGTATGATTGAAATCTTGCCTTATATTATATATATACTGCATGATATGAATATACGTGAATGTTATGGACGCTTCGATGCTAACGGCTACTACGGTAGACGGACGACCACGTGTCTATCTTGTAACCGGGACAAAAACGTTCCTTCATCAGCAAGGAAATAAAAAGGGGCATAAATGGGCGGTCGAAGCAAATGCCAAATCATATGTAGAACGGTTGCAAACATGGTAGCACGTGGGAAACGGATACCTTCGGGTAGACGGGCGAAAAGGACGGCCTACGACGGTAGGACGGTATGACGGACGGCCGAAGGTTGGCCGGACGGTTTTTATGGCGGACGGTTTCTAGGACCGGACAAGTCAAAGGGCTACGACGGTAGCTTCATGGCGTATGTCTTTGTGACATACGTAGTAAAAGACGAGTTGATCACCCTTATGTGTATGACCAAATGAATGTTTAGGAAAGATAAAGGTGAATGCACATCAGTGTAGTCACTAAAGAATGATGAAAGAAAAGAAAAAGTTAAGAATACGTAATTATGTTCTTATGTAAAAACTTATGAATACTTTTAAGGAAATAATGTTTATACCTAATCAATTTAAACTAGAACTCACCAGCATTAGCTGACTTTTAGTATACATTTCAGGTAACAAAGAAAAGGGGCGTGCGAAGGCGTGAAGGTTACCCGGCTAGAGACTGACATCCCGATTTATGTTTTTGTTAAACAATGGTGTATGTGTTAAATGTTAAGACTTTCGCTGTAATGCACACAAACGTGAATGTTTTTGGCTGTTAATAGAATATGTTAAATTTAAAGTTCAGTATTGATGAGTTTGTTTATGAGTAAATCCAATAAGTGAGGTGACCCGGAAATAGGGACCTTACAGGTCCGCACAAGTTCTCATACATTGTCTAGAAATTAAATACTCTTGACGAGAATTTATTGGGGGATTAGACTTAAAGCCTAAGAATGTATCCTCGACGTAGTAGACTCTTGTAGTACGTAGGTAAGTAGAAACGTAGAATCTCCAAGCGTTCACGTATAAGATTTAAGAATAGAATGAGGAGAGAATTCCTAGTAAAAGACATGAGATAACTCATGTTTGGGTCTCCTAAGTTATAGTCTAGGTCATGTGTCTAATAACCTAATTCCCTATAACCAAGGCTCTGATACCAATCTGTCACACCCCAACCGACGGCGGATTATACGTCGGGGCGGACGCGGTTGTTCAATAGCACAAGGTTGACTATTAAAGTTTAAATAGTTTTATTAAATAACTTCAAGGTTCCAATACAAGGAATAAATCAAATACATAGCAAGAATACAAGTCTAATTGATTAAGCATTCTAGGTCCAAGCATCCTATGTGATCACGATAAAGTCTCATGTTGTAGAACCTGAAACATGTGAAAGAATCTGTCAACTACAAAATAGTTGGTGAGATACAAAGGTTTTGACACAGTTTAACAAGGATTTGAAAAGAATTACAATTCACTATGATATATGCATTCTATAATGTAAGTATGAGAAACAAGTATCTTAAACATTGTGCACTTCAACCCTCCAACCAAGTTTATTCATAACCCACAGGTTACCCTTATAAGTCTCAAGTTTAAAGTTTAATTCAGTAACAATCACCAAGTGCTCCCCCCGGAAGGGGTCAATCAATCAAGGTGGATTGGTCAAATGCAATAGATCTATCATTGTTACTATAGGCTTGATCAAAGTTAATGAATGTGCTAGTTTTAAGTTTAATCTAAGCATACAAGTCTCAAGTTTAACATAAGAATAAGCATCTAGTCATAGTTGTACAAGAATTGCATAAGTTTAATGTTTTTGAACATGTTTCACCCCAAAAGTATAGAAAGGAAAAAGGGGCTAAGTATACTCACTTGGATTGGACGAAGAGTATCCGACGAGAGTAAGTTTGCAAGACTTTGAGGGAGAATATCCTCACAATAAGCCTAAGAATATAAGTCTAAAGTTTCAAGTTTATTTCTATAATTCTAAGACAAGGATCTAGGGCTCAAGATTGACTAGGGTTCCAAACGGGAGATGGGATTGATTTTGTTTATGAAGTTTAAATCAAGTTTAACCCAAGTTTATAATAAAGGTTATGAATGAATGTCACGAGACTTGAATATCAAAGTTTCATAAGTTTGTAGATTAGAATAATCATTAATTATTTAGAAGTCTTATAATTACTCTAGTTAGATAATAATAATCCAAATAGTTTTCTAAGTATTCGTAAATGAAGTTGAAGTAATTGTTAAATGAAAGACCAAATAATTATTAAAGTTTTAACAATAATTATTCAAGAAATAAATAATTATTAAAGATTTATAATAATTATTTAAAGAATATATAATGATAATTATTATTTTGAATAATAATTAAGGTTTTATTATAATCGTTTCAAGAATGCATAATTATTAAGGATAGATAATTATTAAAAATATTTATCTAATTGAAAAGAATCAATATAAATCATTTACGATTTATTAAAGCATTTAAGTATTAAGTATTTATTAAAATACGTATAGTTAAATAATGTTTAAAATGTTTTCTTAAGTTTAAATATGTGACATATAGTTATAAGTTTAATAAAATCTCAAATAGCATTTCTTATAAAGTTTATATCCCAATTAATAAAGTTTTCAATGAGGTCATAAGTTTATAAAGTATCAAATTATAAGTCTATAAAAAATCAAGTTTTTGTTTAAGGTTATAAGTTTATAAGTAATAAAGTATTCTTAATTTATATGAGTTCATAAATTATAAGTCTCTTTTAACTTTAGGATTTATAAAGTTTACAAACATTCTACAAGTAACTAAAGTATATTTATTTTGTTTTAAAATAAATAAATACGCAAGTTTTATGATTTATAAAAATAATTGATATTATAGAAGGTACAAGTTTTCAAATTCTATAAAATATTTCCTATTCAGAATATAAATTTTATAAAATTTAAAGGTGGTTTTTTTTATAGTTTTTAAATATTTATTATCAAAGTTTAAATAAGTTTTAACTAAGTTTTATTTAATTAAAATATTTCCAGATTGCAAAAGTGTAAATAAAAATTAGATTCAAGTTTACAAAAGTTTTACAGAATTTATAAAAAACTTTCAAGTTTAAATCTGTTGTTAAAAGGCTAAAAAATGAAAAAAGCAAAACTGGGCTAACCGGATTCGAACCTGGGTCGCCCGGTTCACAGACACACACACACGCTTAAACCATCCCGACTACGGGTCTCGTTGGTTTATAACACAGAAAAGAAATATTTAAACAGCTTCTCAAATCGCGCCCCTTCCCCTTATGAACCCTAGAATCGATCCCTGCCAAATACACCTCGATTAACCCTCTGTCATAGCGATTTGACAGAGGGCTTTTGTTCCTATTATGAAAACGGCGATTATGCTATTTGGAATTACCTGAAATGATGAAGGAATAAAGGAGAACGAGTTTTAGTTCTTGAGTCGGCCGACGCAACCTCAATCGGCAAATGCGGGAGCGATATGATAGAATTGATTGTTTAGAGAGTTGTAGTGTGTTGTCGTTAAGGTTTAGGGACAGGTATTTATAACAAATTTCACGTTTTAATGCCGAATCGGTTGGGGAGTTGGCGGGTGAGTACAACGTATTCAAATTTGAAATTGCGCGGGTCTCGGGCCAAATTCGAGCATTGATGGTTCTTGGGTTACGGACGCACGCGTGTATGGAAACCGAGGTTCATCGAATCCGGACGGAATTCGCGTTTTTTGCATAATCAAGCTCAAACCCGGCCCCCTGCGGGATTCGAACCTGGGTTTGGTTTGGGTTCCGGAGGTTTGAAGTAATTACACAACAGGTCCTTGTAATTTTTGGGTTTTAACATTCTGATTAAAGGTATTTCGAGTTCAAAACAGGTTTCAGAAAATGACAGTTTTGGTCCCCAAAGTTTTAATAAGTTTTTCTCAAATGATTTTATGAATTTTATAAAATGATTTATATGGTTTATTTGTTTAGAAGTTTAAGTCAGTAAAAACGAGTTTATTTTTCTTACAAACCTATAAGGTTTTAAGAGTTTATATATATATATATATATATATATATATATATATATATATATATATATATATATATATTTCCCCTTTTTTTTATAAAATTCTCATGTATATGCATATATATATATATATATATATGGGTTTCAAGTATAAAAGACTTATATTTATTAACTAAATTCTTATTAAACGGGTCGGAAAATCCAGGATATTACAGTCTCCCCTACTTTTGGAAATTTCGTCCCGAAATTAAAGTGGAAGGTTTCTGTTTTTCCAAGATTTAAGTTCGTGATACGCACAGGGATAATGAGAAAGATACTTTACGTCCCTTAGTAAACTACGGGTTACATTTAGAATCCTAACTGGAATGATAGGAATAAGATTACGCTTAAGTTTTCAAGTTTTCAAAGTCTGGGGTTGCCAACAGTTTCTCTATGAAACATATAGTTTCATTGAAATATTGGAAGATTCGATTTCATAAATGCATTCGAGAGAATATCTGCTGAATCTTCATTCAGGATTTCAAGTGAGATGCATCACTTAGGATGGATTCGATGATAGTTTAACGGTTTGAGTTTGTAGACTATTACGTCTAAGGATTGCTACGGTACTTTAGTTCCGTGGCTCCCTTTTACGATAAGTCTTAGATCGTAGCACACGACAGAGTTTACTATGTCTTTCCATACGCTGATTTTCATACTTACGTGTGCACCCGCAAGCATATTTAAATCGTCGCATAGTCCGCATAGGTCCTTCCGTTTGTGTGTGGATCAAGAAAGAGTACAAGAATTTTTTTAACTCATGACTATTGTTTCCGCGTAAGAGTGATCATTGATTAACGAGTCCCTTAGAGAGAAACGTCATTCAATAATTAAAGAGAAAAGAATGTGACAAGATTTAGAGTTTGAAAGTTTCCTTGTGATTGAATAAGAATACCTCAATCATCGAGTAGTTTAAAGTCTTTACACTTTCCTCGTGTTTGATCAAGAATACATCAAACCTTGAGTAATTTAAAAGTCTTATACGTTCATCATGTTTAAACAAGCATACGTCAAACATGGAGTAGTTTAAAGTCTCATACGTTCATCATGTTTGAACAAGAAAACGTCAAACCTGGAGTAGTTTAAAGTCTCATACGTTCATCTTATTTGAACAAGAATACGTCAAATATGGGGTAGCTCAAATTTTGTTTGAACAAGAATACGTCAAACATAGAATAGTTTAAATTGTGTTTGATCAAGAATGCGTCAAACATAGAATAGTTTAAATTGTGTTTGAACAAGAATACGTCAAACATAGAATACTTTAAATTGTGTTTGAACAAGAATACGTCAAACATAGAATATTTTAAATTATGTTTGAACAAGAATACGTCAAACATAGAATAGTTTAAATTGTGTTTGAACAAGAATACGTCAAACATAGAATAGTTTAAATTGTGTTTGATCAAGAATGCGTCAAACATAGAATAGTTTAAATTGTGTTTGAACAAGAATACGTCAAACATAGAATAATTTAAATTGTGTTTGAACAAGAATACGTCAAACATAGAATAGTTTAAATTGTGTTTGAACAAGAATACGTCTAACATAGAATAATTTAAATTGTGTTTGAACAAGAATACGTCAAACATCGGATAGTTTAAAGTCTTTTAGTTTAGCTTCATTGTATAGAAATATACGATTACGTTTTGAGTATAAAGTGGTTATCTAAATACTCTAGTATTTAAGAGGGGTGTGGGACAGCGTTTGGAACAGGATTAACCGTTATACGCTCTCTTCAGAAGATTTGAGTTGTCCAGAAGGTTAGGTGGATCCCGATGTTTGGTTTAGATAGGAGTCAGGGGATGTACTCTGCTAAAGAGAGTAATGTCCTCCTTCCTGTAAGTGTCTAGTATCAAGAGTGAAGTTTTCTCGCGTATATGAAAATGGACGTTTTATCAAGTCTTACTAGGCTTAGTTAGGACGAACACAAAAAGTTTTCAAGACTAAGAATCCAAGTATGAATTTGAAAGTAGGATGAGTCAGTTGATCACAAGTTTCAATATTAAGCTTTACATGATCCTTTATTGATCATGTTTAGTTTTAAGAATACGGGTTTGAGTATTTGTATAAGTTTTTTGCATGACTCAAAAGTTTATGACCTCATAGTTGTGTATACGAAGTTTAATGTTTTTAATAACGTGCATTTAAGCTTTTAGTTTCCGTTGTGATTCATAGCAAATCTTTTATGTGATAAGGGTTGAATGAGGAAAGTTTCCTAGCATAGGGTAACGGGAAAAAGTTTCGATAAGGTTTACGATAGTGTGTTTACAAATAATTTATCTTGTTTCATAACAACAGGCATAGTTTTTCTTTTGTATAGAATGAAATCAAGAGGTTCAAAAACGACGAGTTAGGCAACAATAAGTAGTATAGGTAGGACTTTATAAAAGGTCTGTATGATTGCCAAACGAAAAATAGGTCAAGTTTAGAAGTGTTAAGTCTATATAAGGGGTACGGATCATAGTTGATTACGGCAGTGGTTCGTAAGTCGTGTTGTTTTAAAAGAGTTCTTACGAATTAGAAGGTTTGTTCAAAGTTTATTCTTCAAGTATGCGTGTGTCACTTATGATTTTTATAGTTTAATATAACGTTGTTAATTATCTCAAGTACTAACGTGAGCTACTCTTGACGAAAGTGTTTGGGTAGAAGTGTTAAGTTTGTAGTGCTAGAAGGAAAGTCAAGCTAGTAAGTGATAACAAGATAAATTTCAAAATAACTTTCGTTAAATGTTTCAAAATTGGGACTTCTAGCCCTTACATAATACAATTTAAACGGAAAATTAAAGTGTGTAAGTAAGTTGATTTAATATGTTCAAAAGGTTTTTATTCATAATACTGAGTTATCCCAGTAATACTTTTAAAAATAGTTTTGATTGGAGGTTGATGGGCTAACGAGGAGGATTCCCGGAAGAAGGGGTGGTCACAAGGACTCACTTAAGTACCCTATTTCCCTAGCCAGTACTTCCTCATGGGCCTACAACTTCTCTCAGTTGTTGTCACCGATGGTTGGGTTTATGGTACTATGTCGAGGTTCATTATGGGTTTAGAGTCTTAAACGTGGAGCTTGTTTATTCTATAGTAGGCTTCTTCTCTTGCGGGAAAACGATCAGGTTACTAATCCCTTTGTTAATGTACTTTAGGTTTAAGTTTTGTTTACAAGAAACGGTGATGTGTAAGTCTTAAGGACGTATGAAGGTTTTGAGATATATAAAAGTGCAACAAAGTTTTGAGTTAGTCATAAAATGAAGCTTGCTTGAGTGACGAGAAATGAAATGAGACAAAAGGGTTTCCCCTTATGTGCCAAGTTTATAAAATAATGAAGTTTGTAAAAGGACTTGTAGGATAATACATGGTTTTAAATGTGCTGGTATTACAAGGATCATGAAGTTTAAGGACGTATGAAAGTTTTGAGATGTATAAAAGTGTAACAAAAAGCTTTGAGTTAGTTATCAAATGAAACTTGGTTAAGTGCTAAGGAGGTAAGGCAAGAATACAAGGGTTACCTCTTAGGTGTCATATTTATAAAATAATGAAGCTTTATAGAAGAATTTGTAGGGTAATACATAGTTTTAAGGGTTATATTACAATGATCACGAAGTTTATTGGGTAATATCTATAAATATAAGTTTATCTATATAGTTTTTTAGTATAATCTCGTAAGAATTTCTCCTTAAAGGTAACTCCTTCAGGTCATGACGAGTAAGCATGTTGTCATGTGACCATTCTTGAAAAGACGGAACATAAGAATCATAGAGTAAAGGTTACAGAGGAAAGTTTTTGAATCATGAATTTATGAAGTGTATAGTATTTGAGATGGTACTCATTTAGTGCATATCACTAAGTAAGTACTTTGACATATCAAGAGAGATCTAAGCTCACTAATGTTTAGAGAAGTCGTGCATTCCTATAAGTGGATACTCATCCCAGGAATTCCCAGGAAAGCATACGGGTCCAACGGTTGATTTGGATTTGTACGAAATGCTTTCCTTGACAGAATTTCCCAGAATACATGTATCCACCCTTCCGGTCCGCACAAGTTCTCATACATTGTCTAGAACTTAAATACTCTTGACGAGAATTTATTGGGGAATTAGACTTAAAGCCTAAGAATGTATCCTCGACGTAGTAGACTCTTGTAGTACGTAGGTAAGTAGAAACGTAGAATCTCCAAGCGTTCACGTATAAGATTTAAGAATAGAATGAGGAGAGAATTCCTAGTAAAGGACATGAGATAACTCATGTTTGGGTCTCCTAAGTCATAGTCTAGGTCATGTGTCTAATAACCTAATTCCCTATAACCAAGGCTCTGATACCAATCTGTCACACCCCAACCGACGGCGGATTATACGTCGGGGCGGACGCGGTTGTTCAATAGCACAAGGTTGACTATTAAAGTTTAAATAGTTTTATTAAATAACTTCAAGGTTCCAATACAAGGAATAAATCAAATACATAGCAAGAATACAAGTCTAATTGATTAAGCATTCTAGGTCCAAGCATCCTATGTGATCACGATAAAGTCTCATGTTGTAGAACCTGAAACATGTGAAAGAATCTGTCAACTACAAAATAGTTGGTGAGATACAAAGGTTTTGACACAGTTTAACAAGGATTTGAAAAGAATTACAATTCACTATGATATATGCATTCTATAATGTAAGTATGAGAAACAAGTATCTTAAACATTGTGCACTTCAACCCTCCAACCAAGTTTATGCATAACCCACAGGTTACCCTTATAAGTCTCAAGTTTAAAGTTTAATTCAGTAACAATCACCAAGTGCTCCCCCCGGAAGGGGTCAATCAATCAAGGTGGATTGGTCAAATGCAATAGATCTATCATTGTTACTATAGGCTTGATCAAAGTTAATGAATGTGCTAGTTTTAAGTTTAATCTAAGCATACAAGTCTCAAGTTTAACATAAGAATAAGCATCTAGTCATAGTTGTACAAGAATTGCATAAGTTTAATGTTTTTGAACATGTTTCACCCCAAAAGTATAGAAAGGAAAAAGGGGCTAAGTATACTCACTTGGATTGGACGAAGAGTATCCGACGAGAGTAAGTTTGCAAGACTTTGAGGGAGAATATCCTCACAATAAGCCTAAGAATATAAGTCTAAAGTTTCAAGTTTATTTCTATAATTCTAAGACAAGGATCTATGGCTCAAGATTGACTAGGGTTCCAAACGGGAGATGGGATTGATTTTGTTTATGAAGTTTAAATCAAGTTTAACCCAAGTTTATAATAAAGGTTATGAATGAATGTCACGAGACTTGAATATCAAAGTTTCATAAGTTTGTAGATTAGAATAATCATTAATTATTTAGAAGTCTTATAATTACTCTAGTTAGGTAATAATAATCCAAATAGTTTTCTAAGTATTCGTAAATGAAGTTGAAGTAATTGTTAAATGAAAGACCAAATAATTATTAAAGTTTTAACAATAATTATTCAAGAAATAAATAATTATTAAAGATTTATAATAATTATTTAAAGAATATATAATGATAATTATTATTTTGAATAATAATTAAGGTTTTATTATAATCGTTTCAAGAATGCATAATTATTAAGGATAGATAATTATTAAAAATATTTATCTAATTGAAAAGAATCAATATAAATCATTTACGATTTATTAAAGCATTTAAGTATTAAGTATTTATTAAAATACGTATAGTTAAATAATGTTTAAAATGTTTTCTTAAGTTTAAATATGTGACATATAGTTATAAGTTTAATAAAATCTCAAATAGCATTTCTTATAAAGTTTATATCCCAATTAATAAAGTTTTCAATGAGGCCATAAGTTTATAAAGTATCAAATTATAAGTCTATAAAAAATCAAGTTTTTGGTTAAGGTTATAAGTTTATAAGTAATAAAGTTTATGTTTAAGGTTATAAGTTTATAAGTATTCTTAATTTATATGAGTTCATAAATTATAAGTCTCTTTTAACTTTAGGATTTATAAAGTTTACAAACATTCTACAAGTAACTAAAGTATATTTATTTTGTTTTAAAATAAATAAATACGCAAGTTTTATGATTTATAAAAATAATTGATATTATAGAAGGTACAAGTTTTCAAATTCTATAAAATATTTCCTATTCAGAATATAAATTTTATAAAATTTAAAGGTGGTTTTTTTTATAGTTTTTAAATATTTATTATCAAAGTTTAAATAAGTTTTAACTAAGTTTTATTTAATTAAAATATTTCCAGAATGCAAAAGTGTAAATAAAAATTAGATTCAAGTTTACAAAAGTTTTACAGAATTTATAAAAAACTTTCAAGTTTAAATCTGTTGTTAAAAGCCTAAAAAATGAAAAAAGCAAAACTGGGCTAACCGGATTCGAACCTGGGTCGCCCGGTTCACAGACACACACACACGCTTAAACCATCCCGACTACGGGTCTCGTGGGTTTATAACACAGAAAAGAAATATTTAAACAGCTCCTCAAATCGCGCCCCTTCCCCTTATGAACCCTAGAATCGATCCCTGCCAAATACACCTCGATTAACCCTCTGTCATAGCGATTTGACAGAGGGCTTTTGTTCCTATTATGAAAACGGCGATTATGGTATTTGGAATTACCTGAAATGATGAAGGAATAAAGGAGAACGAGATTTAGTTCTTGAGTCGGCCGACGCAACCTCAATCGGCAAATGCGGGAGCGATATGATAGAATTGATTGTTTAGAGAGTTGTAGTGTGTTGTCGTTAAGGTTTAGGGACAGGTACTTATAACAAATTTCACGTTTTAATGCCGAATCGGTTGGGGAGTTGGCGGATGAGTACAACGTATTCAAATTCAAAATTGCACGGGTCTCGGGCCGAATTCGAGCATTGATGGTTCTTGGGTTACGGACGCACGCGTGTATGGAAACCGAGGTTCATCGAATCCGGACGGAATTCGTGTTTTTTGCATAATCAAGCTCAAACCCGGCCCCCTGCGGGATTCGAACCTGGGTTTGGTTTAGGTTCCGGAGGTTTGAAGTAATTACACAACAGGTCCTTGTAATTTTTGGGTTTTAACATTCTGATTAAAGGTATTTCGAGTTCAAAACAGGTTTCAGAAAATGACAGTTTTGGTCCCCAAAGTTTTAATAAGTTTTTCTCAAATGATTTTATGAATTTTATAAAATGATTTATATGGTTTATTTGTTTAGAAGTTTAAGTTAGTAAAAACGAGTTTATTTTTCTTACAAACCTATAAGGTTTTAAGAGAATATATATATATATATATATATATATATATATATATATATATATATATATATATATATTTCCCCTTTTTTTTATAAAATTCTCATGTATATGCATATATATATATATATATATATGGGTTTCAAGTATAAAAGACTTATATTTATTAAATAAATTCTTATTAAACGGGTCGGAAAATCCAGGATATTACAGTCTCCCCTACTTTTGGAAATTTCGTCCCGAAATTAAAGTGGAAGGTTTCTGTTTTTCCAAGATTTAAGTTCGTGATACGCACAGGGATAAAGAGAAAGATACTTTACGTCCCTTAGTAAACTACGGGTTACATTTAGAATCCTAACTGGAATGATAGGAATAAGATTACGCTTAAGTTTTCAAGTTTTCAAAGTCTGGGGTTGCCAACAGTTTCTCTATGAAACATATAGTTTCATTGAAATATTGGAAGATTCGATTTCATAAATGCATTCGAGAGAATATCTGCTGAATCTTCATTCAGGATTTCAAGTGAGATGCATCACTTAGGATGGATTCGATGATAGTTTAACGGTTTGAGTTTGTAGACTATTACGTCTAAGGATTGCTACGGTACTTAAGTTCCGTGGCTCCCTTTTACGATAAGTCTTAGATCGTAGCACACGACAGAGTTTACTATGTCTTTCCATACGCTGATTTTCATACTTACGTGTGCACCCGCAAGCATATTTAAATCGTCGCATAGTCCGCATAGGTCCTTCCGTTTGTGTGTGGATCAAGAAAGAGTACAAGAATTTGTTTAACTCATGACTATTGTTTCCGCGTAAGAGTGATCATTGATTAACGAGTCCCTTAGAGAGAAACGTCATTCAATAATTAAAGAGAAAAGAATGTGACAAGATTTAGAGTTTCAAAGTTTCCTTGTGATTGAATAAGAATACCTCAATCATCGAGTAGTTTAAAGTCTTTACACTTTCCTCGTGTTTGATCAAGAATACATCAAACCTTGAGTAATTTAAAAGTCTTATACGTTCATCATGTTTGAACAAGCATACGTCAAACATGGAGTAGTTTAAAGTCTCATACGTTCATCATGTTTGAACAAGAATACGTCAAACCTGGAGTAGTTTAAAGTCTTATACGTTCATCATGTTTGAACAAGAATACGTCAAATATGGGGTAGCTCAAATTTTGTTTGAACAAGAATACGTCAAACATAGAATAGTTTAAATTGTGTTTGAACAAGAATACGTCAAACATAGAATAATTTAAATTGTGTTTGAACAAGAATACGTCAAACATAGAATAGTTTAAATTGTGTTTGAACAATAATACGTCAAACATAGAATAGTTTAAATTGTGTTTGAACAAGAATACGTCAAACATAGAATAGTTTAAATTGTGTTTGATCAAGAATGCGTCAAACATAGAATAGTTTAAATTGTGTTTGAACAAGAATACGTCAAACATAGAATAATTTAAATTGTGTTTGAACAAGAATACGTCAAACATAGAATAGTTTAAATTGTGTTTGAACAAGAATACGTCAAACATAGAATAATTTAAATTGTGTTTGAACAAGAATACGTCAAACATCGGATAGTTTAAAGTCTTTTAGTTTAGCTTCAGTGTATAGAAATATACGATTACGTTTTGAGTATAAAGTGGTTATCTAAATACTCTAGTATTTAAGAGGGGTGTGGGACAGCGTTTGGAACAGGATTAACCGTTATACGCTCTCTTCAGAAGATTTGAGTTGTCCAGAAGGTTAGGTGGATCCCGATGTTTGGTTTAGATAGGAGTCAGGGGATGTACTCTGCTAAAGAGAGTAATGTCCTCCTTCCTGCAAGTGTCTAGTATCAAGAGTGAAGTTTTCTCGCGTATATGAAAATGGATGTTTTATCAAGTCTTACTAGGCTTAGTTAGGACGAACACAAATAGTTTTCAAGACTAAGAATCCAAGTATGAATTTGAAAGTAGGATGAGTCAGTTGATCACAAGTTTCAATATTAAGCTTTACATGATCCTTTATTGATCATGTTTAGTTTTAAGAATACGGGTTTGAGTATTTGTATAAGTTTTTTGCATGACTCAAAAGTTTATGACCTCATAGTTGTGTATACGAAGTTTAATGTTTTTAATAACCTGCATTTAAGCTTTTAGTTTCCGTTGTGATTCATAGCAAATCTTTTATGTGATAAGGGTTGAATGAGGAAAGTTTCCTAGCATAGGGTAACGGGAAAAAGTTTCGATAAGGTTTACGATAGTGTGTTTACAAATGATTTATCTTGTTTCATAACAACAGGCATAGTTTTTCTTTTGTATAGAATGAAATCAAGAGGTTCAAAAACGACGAGTTAGGCAACAATAAGTAGTATAGGTAGGACTTTATAAAAGGTCTGTATGATTGCCAAACGAAAAATAGGTCAAGTTTAGAAGAGTTAAGTCTATATAAGGGGTACGGATCATAGTTGATTATGGCAGTGGTTCGTAAGTCGTGTTGTTTTAAAAGAGTGCTTACGAATTAGAAGGTTTGTTCAAAGTTTATTCTTTAAGTATTCGTGTGTCACTTAGGATTTTTATAGTTTAATGCAACGTTCTTAATTATCTCAAGTACTAACGTGAGCTACTCTTGACGAAAGTGTTTGGGTAGAAGTGTTAAGTTTGTAGTGCTAGAAGGAAAGTCAAGCTAGTAAGTGATAACAAGATAAATTTCAAAATAACTTTCGTTAAATGTTTCAAAATTGGGACTTCTAGCCCTTACATAATACAATTTAAACGGAAAATTAAAGTGTGTAAGTAAGTTGATTTAATATGTTCAAAAGGTTTTTATTCATAATACTGAGTTATCCCAGTAATACTTTTAAAAATAGTTTTGATTGGAGGTTGATGGGCTAACGAGGAGGATTCCCGAAAGAAGGGGTGGTCACAAGGACTCACTTAAGTACCCTATTTCCCTAGCCAGTACTTCCTCATGGGCCTACAACTTCTCTCACTTGTTGTCACCGATGGTTGGGTTTATGGTACTATGTCGAGGTTCATTATGGGTTTAGAGTCTTAAACGTGGAGCTTGTTTATTCTATAGTAGGCTTCTTCTCTTGCGGGAAAACGATCAGGTTACTAATCCCTTTGTTAATGTACTTTAGGTTTAAATGACGTTAAGTTTTGTTTACAAGAAACGGTGATGTGTAAGTCTTAAGGACGTATGAAGGTTTTGAGATATATAAAAGTGCAACAAAGTTTTGAGTTAGTCATAAAATGAAGTTTGCTTGAGTGACGAGAAATGAAATGAGACAAAAGGGTTTCCCCTTATGTGCCAAGTTTATAAAATAATGAAGTTTGTAAAAGGACTTGTAGGATAATACATGGTTTTAAATGTGCTGGTATTACAAGGATCATGAAGTTTAAGGACGTATGAAAGTTTTGAGATGTATAAAAGTGTAACAAAAAGCTTTGAGTTAGTTATCAAATGAAACTTGGTTAAGTGCTAAGGAGGTAAGGCAAGAATACAAGGGTTACCTCTTAGGTGTCATATTTATAAAATAATGAAGCTTTATAGAAGAATTTGTAGGGTAATACATAGTTTTAAGGGTTATATTACAATGATCACGAAGTTTATTGGGTAGTATCTATAAATATAAGTTTATGTATATAGTTTTTTAGTATAATCTTGTAAGAATTTCTCCTTAAAGGTAACTCCTTCAGGTCATGACGAGTAAGCATGCTGTCATGTGACCATTCTTGAAAAGACGGAACATAAGAATCATAGAGTAAAGGTTACAGAGGAAAGTTTTTGAATCATGAATTTATGAAGTGTATAGTATTTGAGATGGTACTCATTTAGTGCATATCACTAAGTAAGTAATTTGACATATCAAGAGAGATCTAAGCTCACTAATGTTTAGAGAAGTCGTACATTGCTATAAGTGGATACTTATCCCAGGAATTCCCAGGAAAGCATACGGGTCCAACGGTTGATTTGGATTTGTACGAAATGCTTTCCTTGACAGAATTTCCCATAATACAGGTATCCACCCTTCCGGTCCGCACAAGTTTTCATACATTTTCTAGAACTTAAATACTCTTGACGAGAATTTATTGGGGGATTAGACTTAAAGCCTAAGAATGTATCCTCGACGTAGTAGACTCTTGTAGTACGTAGGTAAGTAGAAACGTAGAATCTCCAAGTGTTCACGTATAAGATTTAAGAATAGAATGAGGAGAGAATTCCTAGTAAAGGACATGAGATAACTCATGTTTGGGTCTCCTAAGTTATAGTCTAGGTCATGTGTCTAATAACCTAATTCCCTATAACCAAGGCTCTGATACCAATCTGTCACACCCCAACCGACGGTGGATTATACGTCGGGCGGACGCGGTTGTTCAATAGCACAAGGTTGACTATTAAAGTTTAAATAGTTTTATTAAATAACTTCAAGGTTCCAATACAAGGAATAAATCAAATACATAGCAAGAATACAAATCTAATTGATTAAGCATTCTAGGTCCAAGCATCCTATGTGATCACGAAAAAGTCTCATGTTGTAGAACCTGAAACATGTGAAAGAATCTGTCCACTACAAAATAGTTGGTGAGATACAGAGGTTTTGACACAGTTTAACAAGGATTTGAAAAGAATTACAATTCACTATGATATATGCATTCTATAATGTAAGTATGAGAAACAAGTATCTTAAACATTGTGCACTACAACCCTCCAACCAAGTTTAGGCATAACCCGCAGGTTACCCTTATAAGTCTCAAGTTTAAAGTTTAATTCAGTAACAATCACCAAGGGCTCCCCCCGGAAGGCGTCAATCAATCAAGGTGGATTGGTCAAATGCAATAGATCTATCATTGTTACTATAGGCTTGATCAAAGTTAATTAATGTGCTAGTTTTAAGTTTAATCTAAGCATACAAGTCTCAAGTTTAACATAAGAATAAGCATCTAGTCATAGTTGTACAAGAATTGCATAAGTTTAATGTTTTTGAACATGTTTCACCCCAAAAGTATAGAAAGGAAAAAGGGGCTAAGTATACTCACTTGGATTGGACGAAGAGTATCCGACGAGAGTAAGTTTGCAAGACTTTGAGGGAGAATATCCTCACAATAAGCCTAAGAATATAAGTCTAAAGTTTCAAGTTTATTTCTATAAGTCTAAGACAAGGATCTAGGGCTCAAGATTGACTAGGGTTCCAAACAGGAGATGGGATTGATTTTGTTTATGAAGTTTAAATCAAGTTTAACCCAAGTTTATAATAAAGGTTTTGAATGAATGTCACAAGACTTGAATATCAAAGTTTCATAAGTTTGTAGATTAGAATAATCATTAATTATTTAGAAGTCTTATAATTACTTTAGTTAGGTAATAATAATCCAAATAGTTTTCTAAGTATTCGTAAATGAAGTTGAAGTAATTGTCAAATGAAAGACCAAATAATTATTAAAGTTTTAACAATAATTATTCAAGAAATAAATAATTATTAAAGATCTATAATAATTATTTAAAGAATATATAATGATAATTATTATTTTGAATAATAATTAAGGTTTTATTATAATCGTTTCAAGAATGCATAATTATTAAGGATAGATAATTATTAAAAATATTTATCTAATTGAAAAAGAATCAATATAAATCATTTACGATTTATTAAAGCATTTAAGTATTATGTATTTATTAAAATACGTATAGTTAAATAATGTTTAAAATGTTTTCTTAAGTTTAAATAAGTGACATATAGTTATAAGTTTAATAAAATCTCAAATAGCATTTCTTATAAAGTTTATATCCCAATTAATAAAGTTTTCAATGAGGACATAAGTTTATAAAGTATCAAATTATAAGTCTATAAAAAATCAAGTTTTTGTTTAAGGTTATAAGTTTATAAGTAATAAAGTTTATGTTTAAAGTTATAAGTTTATAAGTATTCTTAATTTATATGAGTTTATAAATTATAAGTCTCTTTTAACTTTAGAATTTATAAAGTTTACAAACATTCTATAAGTAACTAAAGTATATTTAGTTTGTTATAAAATAAATAAATACGCAAGTTTTATGTTTTATAAAAATAATTGATTTTATAGACGGTACAAGTTTTCAAATTCTATAAAATATTTCCTATTCAGAATATAAATTTTATAAAATTTAAAGGTGGTTTTTTTTATAGTTTTTAAATATTTATTATCAAAGTTTAAATAAGTTTTAACTAAGTTTTATTTAATTAAAATATTTCCAGAATACAAAAGTGTAAATAAAAATTAGATTCAAGTTTACAAAAGTTTTACAGAATTTATAAAAAAACTTTCAAGTTTAAATCTGTTGTTAAAAGGCTAAAAAAATGAAAAAAGTAAAACTGGGCTAACCGGATTCGAACCCGGTTCGCCCGGTTCACAGACACACACGCACGCTTAAACCATCCCGACTACGGGTCTCGTTGGTTTATAACATAGAAAAGAAATATTTAAACAGTTTCTCAAATCGCGCCCCTTCCCCTTATGAACCCTAGAATCGATCCCTGCCAAATACACCTCGATTAACCCTCTGTCATAGCGATTTGACAGAGGGCTTTTGTTCCTATTATGAAAACGACGATTATGGTATTTGGAATTACCTGAAATGATGAAGGAATAAAGGAGAACGAGTTTTAGTTCTTGAGTCGGCCGACGCAACCTCAATCGGCAAATGCGGGAGCGATATGATAGAATTGATTGTTTAGAGAGTTGTAGTGTGTTGTCGTTAAGGTTTAGGGACTGGTATTTATAACAAATTTCACGATTTAATGCCGAATCGGTTGGGGAGTTGGCGGATGAGTACAACGGATTCAAATTCAAAATTGCGCAGGTCTCGGGCCGAATTTGAGCATTGATGGTTCTTGGGTTACGGTCGCACGCTTGTATGGAAACCGAGGTTCATCGAATCCGGACGGAATTCGCGTTTTTTGCATAATCAAACTCAAACCCGGCCCCCTGCGGGATTCGAACCTGGTTTGGTTTGGGTTCCGGATGTTTGAAGTAATTACACAATAGGTCCTTGTAATTTTTGGGTTTTAACATTCTGGTTAATGGTATTTCGAGTTCAAAACAGGTTTTAGAAAATGACAGTTTTGGTCCCCAAAGTTTTAATAAGTTTTTCTCAAATGATTTTATGAATTTTATAAAATGATTTATATGGTTTATTTGTTTAGAAGTTTAAGCCAGTAAAAACGAGTTTATTTTTCTTACAAACTTATAAGGTTTTAAGAGTTTATATATATATATATATATATATATATATATATATATATATATATATATATATATATGTATATATGTATATATATATTTTTCCCCTTTTTTTTATAAAATTCTCATGTATATGCATATATATATATATATATATATATATATATATGGGTTTCAAGTATAAAAGACTTATATTTATTAAATAAATTCTTATTAAACGGGTCAGAAAATTCAGGATATTACAGTCTCCCCTACTTTAGTAAATTTCGTCCCGAAATTAAAGTGGAAGGTTTCTGTTTTTCCAAGATTTAAGTTCGTGATACGCACAGGGATAATGAGAAAGATACTTTACGTCCCTTAGTAAACTACGGGTTACGTTTAGAATCCTAACTTGAATGACAAGAATAAGATTACCCTCAAGTTTTCAAAGACTGGGGTTGCCAACAGTTTCTCTATGAAACATATAGTTTCATTGAAATATAGGAAGATTCGATTTCATAAATGCATTCGAGAGAATATCTGCTGAATCTTCATTCAGGATTTCAAGTGAGATGCATCACTTAGGATGGATTCGATGAAAGTTTAACGGTTTGAGTTTGTAGACTATTACGTCTAAGGATTGCTACGGTACTTAACTTCCGTGGCTCCCTTTTACGACAAGTCTTAGATCGTAGCACACGACAGAGTTTACTATGTCTTTCCATACGCTGATTTTCATACTTACGTGTGCACCCGCAAGCATATTTAAATCGTCGCATAGTCCGCATAGGTCCTTCCGTTTCTGTGTGGATCAAGAAAGAGAACAAGAATTTGTTTAACTCATGACTATTGTTTTCGCGTAAGAGTGATCATTGATTAACGAGTCCCTTAGAGAGAAACGTCATTCAATAATTAAAGAGAAAAGAATGTGACAAGATTTAGAGTTTCAAAGTTTCCTTGTGATTGAATAAGAATACCTCAATCATCGAGTAGTTTAAAGTCTTTACACTTTCCTCGTGTTTGATCAAGAATACATCAAACCTTGAGTAATTTAAAAGTCTTATACGTTCATCATGTTTGAACAAACATACGTCAAACATGGAGTAGTTTAAAGTCTTATACGTTCATCATGTTTGAACAAGAATACGTCAAACCTGGAGTAGTTTAAAGTCTCATACGTTCATCATGTTTGAACAAGAATACGTTAAACATGGGGTAGCTCAAATTGTGTTTGAACAAGAATACGTCAAACATAGAATAGTTTAAATTGTGTTTGATCAAGAATGCGTCAAACATAGAATAGTTTAAATTGTGTTTGAACAAGAATACGTCAAACATAGAATAATTTAAATTGTGTTTGAACAAGAATACGTCAAAGATAGAATAGTTTAAATTGTGTTTGAACAAGAATACGTCAAACATAGAATAATTTAAATTGTGTTTGAACAAGAATACGTCAAACATAGAATAGTTTAAATTGTGTTTGATCAAGAATGCGTCAAACATAGAATAGTTTAAATTGTGTTTGAACAAGAATACGCCAAACATGGAATAATTTAAATTGTGTTTGAACAAGAATACGTCAAACATAGAATAGTTTAAATTGTGTTTGAACAAGAATACGTCAAACATAGAATAATTTAAATTGTGTTTGAACAAGAATACGTCAAACATCGGATAGTTTAAAGTCTTTTAGTTTAGCTTCAGTGTATAGAAATATACGATTACGTTTTGAGTATAAAGTGGTTATCTAAATACTCTAGTATTTAAGAGGGGTGTGGGACAGCGTTTGGAACAGGATTAACCGTTATACGCTCTCTTCAGAAGAATTGAGTTGTCCAGAAGGTGAGGTGGATCCCGATGTTTGGTTTAGATAGGAGTCAGGGGATGTACTCTGCTAAAGAGAGTAATGTCCTCCTTCCTGCAAGTGTCTAGTATCAAGAGTGAAGTTTTCTCGCGTATATGAAAATGGACGTTTTAACAAGTCTTACAAAGCTTAGTTAGGACGAACACAAAAAGTTTTCAAGACTAAGAATTCAAGTATGAATTTGAAAGTAGGATGAGTCAGTTGATCACAAGTTTCAATATTAAGCTTTACATGATCATTTATTGATCATGCTTTGTTTTAAGAATACGGGTTTGAGTATTTGTATAAGTTTTTTGCATGACTCAAAAGTTTATGACCTCATAGTTGTGTATACGAAGTTTAATGTTTTTAACAACGTGCATTTAAGCTTTTAGTTTTCGTTGTGATTCATAGCAAATCTTTTATGTGATAAGGGTTGAATGAGGAAAGTTTCCTAGCATAGGGTAACGGGAAAAAGTTTCGATAAGGTTTACGATAGTGTGTTTACAAATGATTTATCTTGTTTCATAACAACAGGCATAGTTTTTCTTTTGTATAGAATGAAATCAAGAGGTTCAAAAACGACGAGTTAGGCAACAATAAGTAGTATAGGTAGGACTTTATAAAAGGTCTGTATGATTGCCAAACGAAAAATAGGTCAAGTTTAGAAGTGTTAAGTCTATATAAGGGGTACGGATCATAGTTGATTACGGCAGTGGTTCATAAGTCGTGTTGTTTTAAAAGAGTGCTTACGAATTAGAAGGTTTGTTCAAAGTTTATTCTTTAAGTATTCGTGTGTCACTTAGGATTTTTATAGTTTAATGCAACGTTCTTAATTATCTCAAGTACTAACGTGAGCTACTCTTGACGAAAGTGTTTGGGTAGAAGTGTTAAGTTTGTAGTGCTAGAAGGAAAGTCAAGCTAGTAAGTGATAACAAGATAAATTTCAAAATAACTTTCGTTAAATGTTTCAAAATTGGGACTTCTAGCCCTTACATAATACAATTTAAACGGAAAATTAAAGTGTGTAAGTAAGTTGATTTAATATGTTCAAAAGGTTTTTATTCATAATACTGAGTTATCCCAGTAATACTTTTAAAAATAGTTTTGATTGGAGGTTGATGGGCTAACGAGGAGGATTCCCGAAAGAAGGGGTGGTCACAAGGACTCACTTAAGTACCCTATTTCCCTAGCCAGTACTTCCTCATGGGCCTACAACTTCTCTCACTTGTTGTCACCGATGGTTGGGTTTATGGTACTATGTCGAGGTTCATTATGGGTTTAGAGTCTTAAACGTGGAGCTTGTTTATTCTATAGTAGGCTTCTTCTCTTGCAGGAAAACGATCAGGTTACTAATCCCTTCGTTAATGTACTTTAGGTTTAAATGACGTTAAGTTTTGTTTACAAGAAACGGTGATGTGTAAGTCTTAAGGACGTATGAAGGTTTTGAGATATATAAAAGTGCAACAAAGTTTTGAGTTAGTCATAAAATGAAGTTTGCTTGAGTGACGAGAAATGAAATGAGACAAAAGGGTTTCCCTTTATGTGCCAAGTTTATAAAATAATGAAGTTTGTAAAAGGACTTGTAGGATAATACATGGTTTTAAATGTGCTGGTATTACAAGGATCATGAAGTTTAAGGACGTATGAAAGTTTTGAGATGTATAAAAGTGTAACAAAAAGCTTTGAGTTAGTTATCAAATGAAACTTGGTTAAGTGCTAAGGAGGTAAGGTAAGAATACAAGGGTTACCTCTTAGGTTTCATATTTATAAAATAATGAAGCTTTATCGAAGAATTTGTAGGGTAATACATAGTTTTAAGGGTTATATTACAATGATCACGAAGTTTATTGGGTAGTATCTATAAATATAATTTTATGTATATAGTTTTTTAGTATAATCTCGTAAGAATTTCTCCTTAAAGGTAACTCCTTCAGGTCATGACGAGTAAGCATGCTGTCATGTGACCATTCTTGAAAAGACGGAACATAAGAATCATAGAGTAAAGGTTACAGAGGAAAGTTTTTGAATCATGAATTTATGAAGTGTATAGTATTTGAGATGGTACTCATTTAGTGCATATCACTAAGTAAGTACTTTGACATATCAAGAGAGATCTAAGCTCACTAATGTTTAGAGAAGTCGTGCATTCCTATAAGTGGATACTCATCCCAGGAATTCCCAGGAAAGCATACGGGTCCAACGGTTGATTTGGATTTGTACGAAATGCTTTCCTTGACAGAATTTCCCAGAATGCATGTATCCACCCTTCCGGTCCGCACAAGTTCTCATACATTGTCTAGAACTTAAATACTCTTGACGAGAATTTATTGGGGAATTAGACTTAAAGCCTAAGAATGTATCCTCGACGTAGTAGACTCTTGTAGTACGTAGGTAAGTAGAAAAGTAGAATCTCCAAGCGTTCACGTATAAGATTTAAGAATAGAATGAGGAGAGAATTCCAAGTAAAGGACATGAGATAACTCATGTTTGGGTCTCCTAAGTCATAGTCTAGGTCATGTGTCTAATAACCTAATTCCCTATAACCAAGGCTCTGATACCAATCTGTCACACCCCAACCGACGGTGGATTATACGTCGGGCGGACGCGGTTGTTCAATAGCACAAGGTTGACTATTAAAGTTTAAATAGTTTTATTAAATAACTTCAAGGTTCCAATACAAGGAATAAATCAAATACATAGCAAGAATACAAGTCTAATTGATTAAGCATTCTAGGTCCAAGCATCCTATGTGATCACGATAAAGTCTCATGTTGTAGAACCTGAAACATGTGAAAGAATCTGTCAACAACAAAATAGTTGGTGAGATACAGAGGTTTTGACACAGTTTAACAAGGATTTGAAAAGAATTACAATTCACTATGATATATGCATTCTATAATGTAAGTATGAGAAACAAGTATCTTAAACATTGTGCACTTCAACCCTCCAACCAAGTTTAGGCATCAAGTTTAAAGTTTAATTCAGTAACAATCACCAAGGGCTCCCCCCGGAAGGGGTCAATCAATCAAGGTGGATTGGTCAAATGCAATAGATCTATCATTGTTACTATAGGCTTGATCAAAGTTAATGAATGTGCTAGTTTTAAGTTTAATCTAAGCATACAAGTCTCAAGTTTAACATAAGAATAAGCATCTAGTCATAGTTGTACAAGAATTGCATAAGTTTAATGTTTTTGAACATGTTTCACCCCAAAAGTATAGAAAGGAAAAAGGGGCTAAGTATACTCACTTGGATTTGACGAAGAGTATCCGACGAGAGTAAGTTTGCAAGACTTTGAGGGAGAATATCCTCACAATAAGCCTAAGAATATAAGTCTAAAGTTTCAAGTTTATTTCTATAAGTCCAAGACAAGGATCTAGGGCTCAAGATTGACTAGGGTTCCAAACGGGAGATGGGATTGATTTTGTTTATGAAGTTTAAATCAAGTTTAACCCAAGTTTATAATAAAGGTTTTGAATGAATGTCACAAGACTTGAATATCAAAGTTTCATAAGTTTGTAGATTAGAATAATCATTAATTATTTAGAAGTCTTATAATTACTCTAGTTAGGTAATAATAATCCAAATAGTTTTCTAAGTATTCGTAAATGAAGTTGAAGTAATTGTCAAATGAAAGACCAAATAATTATTAAAGTTTTAACAATAATTATTCAAGAAATAAATAATTATTAAAGATCTATAATAATTATTTAAAGAATATATAATGATAATTATTATTTTGAATAATAATTAAGGTTTTATTATAATCGTTTCAAGAATGCATAATTATTAAGGATAGATAATTATTAAAAATATTTATCTAATTGAAAAAGAATCAATATAAATCATTTACGATTTATTAAAGCATTTAAGTATTATGTATTTATTAAAATACGTATAGTTAAATAATGTTTAAAATGTTTTCTTAAGTTTAAATAAGTGACATATAGTTATAAGTTTAATAAATTCTCAAATAGCATTTCTTATAAAGTTTATATCCCAATTAATAAAGTTTTCAATGAGGCCATAAATTTATAAAGTATCAAATTATAAGTCTATAAAAAATCAAGTTTTTGTTTAAGGTTATAAGTTTATAAGTAATAAAGTTTATGTTTAAAGTTATAAGTTTATAAGTATTCTTAATTTATATGAGTTTATAAATTATAAGTCTCTTTTAACTTTAGGATTTATAAAGTTTGCAAACATTCTACAAGTAACTAAAGTATATTTATTTTGTTTTAAAATAAATAAATACGCAAGTTTTATGTTTTATAAAAATAATTGATTTTATAGAAGGTACAAGTTTTCAAATTCTATAAAATATTTCCTATTCAGAATATAAATTTTATAAAATTTAAAGGTGGTTTTTTTTTATAGTTTTTAAATATTTATTTTCAAAGTTTAAATAAGTTTTAACTAAGTTTTATTTAATTAAAATATTTCCAGAATACAAAAGTGTAAATAAAAATTAGATTCAAGTTTATAAAAGTTTTACAGAATTTATAAAAAACTTTCAAGTTTAAATCTGTTGTTAAAAGGCTAAAAAAATGAAAAAAGCAAAACTGGGCTAACCGGATTCGAACCCGGGTCGCCCGGTTCACAGACACACACGCACGCTTAAACCATCCCGACTACGGGTCTCGTTGGTTTATAACATAGAAAAGAAATATTTAAACAGCTTCTCAAATCGCGCTCCTTCCCCTTATGAACCCTAGAATCGATCCCTGCCAAATACACCTCGATTAACCCTCTGTCATAGCGATTTGACAGAGGGCTTTTGTTCCTATTATGAAAACGACGATTATGGTATTTGGAATTAACTGAAATGATGAAGGAATAAAGGAGAACGAGTTTTAGTTCTTGAGTCGGCCGACGCAACCTCAATAGGCAAATGCGGGAGCGATATGATAGAATTGATTGTTTAGAGAGTTGTAGTGTGTTATCGTTAAGGTTTAGGGACTGGTATTTATAAAAAATTTCACGATCTAATGCCGAATCGGTTGGGGAGTTGGCGGATGAGTACAACGGATTCAAATTCGAAATTGCGCGGGTCTCGGACCGAATTCGAGCATTGATGGTTCTTGGGTTACGGTCGCACGCGTGTATGGAAACCGAGGTTCATCGAATCCGGACGGAATTCGCGTTTTTTGCATAATCAAGCTCAAACCCGGCCCCTGCGGGATTCGAACCTTGGTTTGGTTTGGGTTCCGGAGGTTTGAAGTAATTACACAACAGGTCCTTGTAATTTTTGGGTTTTAACATTCTGATTAAAGGTATTTCGAGTTCAAAACAGGTTTCAGAAAATGACAGTTTTGGTCCCCAAAGTTTTAATAAGATTTTCTCAAATGATTTTATGAATTTTATAAAATGATTTATATGGTTTATTTGTTTAGAAGTTTAAGTCAGTAAAAACGAGTTTATTTTTCTTACAAACTTATAAGGTTTTAAGAGTTTATATATATATATATATATATATATATATATATATATATATATATATATATATATATATATATATATATATATGTATGTATATATATATATATTCCCTTTTTTTTATAAAATTCTCATGTATATGCATATATATATATATATGGGTTTCAAGTATAAAAGACTTATATTTATTAAATAAATTCTTATTAAAAGGGTCGGGAAATCCAGGATGTTACATCAGGAAGGTTGAAAGACTTGAATAGTGCATCATAATCAAAACCCCATGTTGGACCAGTTGGTTCTGATGGAATGTTGTGCTTACTACAATCTACTTCGAACCATTCCTCGACAGTACGAGTTCCTATATTGTACACTCTCTTGCATGGTGAATTGGCAGCATATCTTAAGAAAATGCCTTCCACTGCTTTTGCATGAAATTTAGATTTTTGATTCTTGTATTGTAGCAATAAGGAACAGGGACTACCAAAAGGAACTAGGTAGTCAAAATTGGGAGGTCGATTGTTGATCAACTCATAGCAAGTCTTGTTGTGCCTTTTCACAACCAAAAATCTGTTCAAAACGTACAAGCTGTATTTACTGCTTCTGCCCAGAAAGTTACTGGAAGCTTTACATCTGACAGCATTGTCCTTGCAGTCTCGATCAAGGTTCTGTTCTTCCTTTCTACAACTCCGTTCTGCAGAGGTGTGTATGGGGCACTAAATTCGTGATGGATCCCCTTCTTGAGAAAGAAAAGCTCCATCAAATTATTAGTTCCGTTATAATTCCTTATTCTTCTAACCTTCAACTTGCAAAGAGATTCCAAGCTCAGGATCAGGTATTGAAGAATGTCAGCAGTCTCGTCCTTTGTGCCTAAAAAATGCACCAAAGAAAAACGTGAGAAATCATCAGTTACAACTAGATAGTAGGACTTCCCTCCAATACTCCTGATACTTATGGGTCCAAACAGATCCATATGTAAGAGCACCAAAGGGGTATCAATTGAGTTTTGGAGCTTGGGCTTGTGAGACTTCCGTTGCTGTTTGCCCTTTTTACAAGGCATGCAGTCATCTGTAATGGAGAATCTCAGCTTAGGAACCCGGGTAACTAAACCATTTTAGACAAGATGGTTAATTTTATGATAAGAAATATGTCCGAGTTTCCTATGCCATAAGATTGAGTCAAGTTCTGTCGCTTTGGTAAGCAAACAAGTAGCAACTGAAGAGGTGCTTGTTGCGACGCTCATATCCAGTCTTCAGGAACTTCAAAACTAGGTTTGAGAATCATGCATTCTGTCTTGTCAAACATAACTGAGTACTCCTTGTCGCACATCTGTGAGACACTCAACAGGTTATGCTTCAGCTGCTCGCAGTAGTTGATGTTGTCGAAGCTAACACAACCATTTGAAACCACGCCTTGACAAGTAATACTACCGCCCTTCTCGCCTGCAAAGGCCACATAGCCGCCTCTGAATGGTTTTACATCTTGAAGCAGGGCCATGTTGCATGTCATGTGCCGGGAGCATCCACTATCTACATATCATTGATTAGAGATAGTACCCTTCGGATGTCTCTGCATGAGTCACAAAACAGATCAGTTAGATTTGGAGACCCAAGCCATAGTGTTCTTGGGTCGTCCGTCTTTCTCAAAAGAAACAACCTCTATTAACTCACAATCGTGCCTGTCAAAAATGGATGAATATTTTGAAGACTTGGGATCAGGAGATTGAGAACTTTTGGATTTCTTGTTCCAGTACCTCTTCTTTTTCTTAACTGGAACATTAGGCTTACATTCAATAGCAGCAGGTAAACTAGTGGAAGCTTCACCTGATTGAACTCCAGCCAGTTGTTCCAGCTTTCTCAATCTCTTGTTCCTTCTTCTCCTCTTTGGTTTGGAGAGTTTTACCACAGGTTTCTCACTAGTTGGTGCACTACCAGAGGTAGATGCACAAGGTTTAGTAGGTAGCTTTCCCCTTTTTGAAACAAATGGTTTAGCCTCACATATGTTTTTTGGCTTTACCATAGGTTTCACCGGTGGTTTCACCACATTTTCTTTAGGACTCTTGGGTTGTTTCACTGGTGGTGACTTGGGGACAACAGCTGGTTGTGAACCAATTGGTCGTTTCCCTTGATTCTTATTAGGGCAGTTCACCAAGATGTGACCGGCCATACCACAGTGAAAACAGGTTCTCTTTTATTTGTAAGTCATCCTGTAAGGCTCATTTGATTTGAAATTTGATGACATAGCATGATGAACAGGAGAAGTCGTTTGGTGAACAGTAGTTTGACCCGATGGTGATTGGTTTTTGGGAATATAATACTTTTGCATATTTTCTTGATAGCCAAGCCCAAAATGAGCTGAAAAGGCTTCTTTCTTAACTTGATTAATGTTTTTATATCCCCCATAAAGCATCACTTTTAATTTTTCATTTGATTCAACGATATCGGGTTCAGTCAAAATACAATTATCACCATTAGTGACAATGTTTTTCTTAACTTCCTGTTCACCGAGCAACTCCTTAGAGACTACTCCTTCAGGGCAGGTGTTCTCAGACCCATCATCAGAAGCAGTAAAGAACTCTTCATCAGATGTAGAGTTAGCCTTACTTGAGGAATCATCAAGGCAAGACAGATCAATGTCAATTAATCCGTTAACAAATTTCCCGCTTACTAGTGGAGGAATGGAATTAGTACCCAGCCCTAAGTCATTCACTTTTCTCACAACAGACTCATAGTGTTCTACCACAAAACGAGAATTTTTCAACTTCTCAATATTGCCTTTCAACTGCAAGATCTCATTTTGCAGCTTGGTGATCTCGTTGTTTCTCTTTTCCAACCCCTTGTACGCAACATCCAAATAAAACTGTTGATCACTGATTTTAAGTGAATAATCACGTTTATCTTTCTTCAAAGTTTCAATTGAATCTTTGTATCGTTTTCCGTTTTCTTTGTAGCTTAAAGCTGCAATACGAAGGGGTTCGATTTTGTCTTGAAGCTTAGAATTTTCATCCTTTAAGCTCAGACATTTTGAATAAGAAATGATAGCAAAAGAGTTAGAATCTACCTCATTTGATGAACATGATGCCTCTCCAATAGCCATGAGGGCAACTGCAGTTGTAGACTTTTCTTGGTCAGCCACAGAAGTTCCCGTTCCTCTGTTTCCATCATCTCCATAATCTCAGCCATGAGACCAACCTATGTTTAAGCAATAATGGCATCCTCCAGATGAACACCCCAATCAAAGCTATTATTTTGTTGAGCTACCAAAGCGTTGGACGTACCACTTTGACTTTGATTGCGGTTGTTGGAGTTGTTGGAGTTGTTGTACCCTTGACTGTTTCCTTGGCTAGGTCTGGTGAAACCCGAGGCCGGTGCTTTGTCCTTTTGACATTCACGAGCAAAGTGTCCAAAATCCTGACACTTATAGCACTTGGCTTTGGATTTATCAAAACCAACTTTGGCATTTGAATGCCCACTAATGAACTTTCTTCCTGTTCTGTTCAGGAAACGCTTGGCTCTTCTCAAGATCATGGCCATATTCCACTGAATATACATGTCTTCCATATCATCCGGATCCATCTGATTAAAGTCATCTTCTATGGTTTCAGGATCCGTTAGCTTGCCACCAATGAAGTTTTCATAGGCAAGCATGCAGGATAAAAACAAAGCCACATGATCTTCAGCTATCTTGGCTATTGCAGATTGGTTAGCTGAAGATGTGGGAGAAGGATTTCTTAAGGAATTTTGATGATGTGATCTAGAACCAGAACCAGATCCAAATGTTGTATAGCAAGCATGACCACCACAAACTTTTGAATTATCCTCCTCGTGAGAGTTCCCTGAGAAAAGGGCAATTCTAGAACCTGATGACTTGGCTGTGGAAGACATCCCAAAATACATAGAAGGGTCTTGTATTTGAGGTCTCCTTGAGCTCTCTTTTCGTTTTAGGTTCATATCATGTGCTTGAACCTTTTCGATTGCTTCATCAATAGTCATCTCATAAAACTTTGAGTTCCCTCTCATCAAGGTAGTGTACATCTAAAATTTTGGTGGTAGGGCATCTAGAAACTTCTCAACTAACTCCTCATTTGGATAGATGAGGTCAAAAGCTTCCAGCTCAGTTTGCAGATGATAGAATCTAGAGATAAGCTCATCTATGGATTCATTCTCCAGATATCTGAAGCACTCATACTGCTTCCTAAGAAGATCCTTCTTACTCTTCCTGATGTCGATGTTTCCCTCGAATCTCTTATGCAAAGCCTTTCAGAGATCCTTGGAGTTATCGTATCCTCTAAAGATGTGAAAAAACTCCCTGGTCAAGGCCATAGTAATAGATCCATGTGCCTTCTTCTCTCTGTCATAAACTTTCTTTTCTTCTTCATCAAGTTTGGAGATAGGCTTGGGAACTTCCTCATCAAGATATGTATATGTGGGATGCTTATAACCCTCTAGAATGGGTATCCAAAGTGAAGAATCGGTGTATGAGATATAATGCTCAAAGCGTGCTTTCCACTTTGAGTAATCATTTACGTTAAGCAGCTTTGGTGGTTTCTGTGGGGTTCCAATCTCATTGTCATAATTTAATAGGTTACCGAGATTCTGAAGATTTGCAATGGTGAAACACTTAGTCAAATTTTAGAAAAATCAAACCAATGTGCGCACTTAAGTTCTGGCCTTGCGCACTTAAGAACTTGGTCTTGCGCACTTAAGATTTGCTCTTGCGTATTTAACAAGTACGCAGGAGTAAATGACAAGTACGCAGGAAGGAGTTAAGTATGCAACAAGAAATGGTCTTGCGTACTTGGTAAGTACGCAGGAAGCCTGTACTTGTTTCCAAAAAAATGTACTTGTTTCCAAAAAAAGGTAAGTACGCAGATCACTTTTTCACCAACCCTCACCAACTTTTTTTGTTCACTGGAATCTCACCGGAGACAGAAAAATTTGAAGATATGACCAAACAAAATGAGTCAAAGTGTCAGAAAATCGTTTCTAACCAACCTTTGATGCACAAAACACTCAAATACACAACAAAAGGTCGTTTTTGAGTGATTTTTGCTTCTAAAATAGTGCTCAAGAGCTACCCCAATTTTATCATAAAAATCACCAAAAGATACTCTTTTGCTTGTAAAACTCTGTAGGATGTGTAAAAGATGCTCCTAACACACTCACAACACTCGAAATCAAGAGCTAGGCTCTGATACCACTTGTAGGTCCCCGGGTGTCTCAGATCGTTACGTGTGGGTGTGTGACTAGTCGGACCGGGTGCGGAATACCCGTGAGTAGGTGGAGAAACAAGCAACACAAAGTAAACCGACAACAAAACACTCAAACTCCGTCTATTATAAAACTTGTAGGTTACAGAGATGTTACAAATGAGTGCGTACATAACTTCTGTCACCACAACCTTTTATACTAGACCTGGTGTCTGTGCACATAACAAGTGCGCTGGCAAATTGTTCCTGCATACTTAACAAGTACGCAGAGTATTCTTGCGTACTTGCTAAGTACGAAGGAAGTAATTCCTTCGCACATGCTAAGTGCGTAAAACACTTAGAGAAAACAGACGACTAGTACATACATTAGTAATTACAACTCGATAACTGATACATACAGACACTAACATACAAAGACTAATACATACAAGACAAGTACAAAAGCTAAGACAATATCCAGAGTGCTTGTCACTCAAAAGTGCTTCAACATGTTTTAGGGTTGAATGTTCTTCCTACTTCAATAGCTTAAAGGTGCGAAGTTGTCGGGTATTCCTTGGAGTTAGGGTTTTTAGGTCGATTGCTCTAAAAGGAGGGTTTCCTACGGTTTCTTAGCATTATTGATATTCCGTGTCGTACTGAGAGTTTCCAGGTTACCTCGTATGTCTTAGGGCTTATAGAGATATTGAGACTGAGAGGTAATTTATCGGTAGGGTACTTTAGCATCGTTGGAAATAGCTTAGAGGTGATCCAACCAACCGGTGAGTTTACACGTCCCTTAAGGTTTCCTATTCGGTCACACCCGGAGAATGATCTGGGATCCTTAGGTTATCATAGGGTTTCGTATTTAAAGATCCCGGTTCCCTCATTACTATCATAGCCGAGAAAAGTTCATGTTTTTCAAACAGGATTCGTTACCTAGATAGTGCTTTCTCCTATATTGATCTCATCAGTTTTGTTTGTCTGATAGTTGGTGACGATAGTTAGGATTTCATTAGTTATAGTTCACAACACAAATCCCCCCAAATACATTTCAGTTTAGTTAGTTGAGTCAGAGTCTAGATAGAGTTGTCGCTAGTGTCTCGTGGGTTCGATATTTGGACTTCATTTGACTTTGCTACATTGGTCGGTACACTTTCCGGTTGTGTGGTCTAGTATTAGGTTGAGTCTAGATTTATAAATTTAAAGCTAGATTGTCTAGGTTATGTTTTATATTTAGTTTTTATAGACCGTCCAGCACACGTCAACTATCTATTCATATTTTTTTAAGGGGACTAGCTCGACTCTTCTAATGTACTTGATACTTTACGCTTGCTCTTTGAGAATAATTTGATGCGGGATTTAGAGAGCGAAGACGAGTACATCGAAGTGGGTCTACCAGAATTGGATGAGCAAGAGGAGGAGTTAGAAGAGGAGCAGGTCCCATCCTGAGAGGATGAATTCGGTGATGAGTTGGAGGACCTGCAGACTCCTAGTGAAGAAAGTTTCGACCCACTTGGCGATCTGAAACTACTTGAAGATCTGCTGTATCAAGAGCCAAGTGTGGGGATGAAAGAAGAGGTGCAAGTGCAGGAGGTTATCAACGAACCAGTGCAGGAGGTTATCAACGAACCACAAATAGAGCTGGTATCGGACCCACCACATTGCACCCGAGAGAGAGAGAGAGAGAGAAGTAAGAGCCCGTGGAGGTAGTAAATGGTGGATCGTCACCCAAATCAGCATGACCACGGGACAGGGCACAGAGATGTATGGACCGGCATATGTTGAGGGTCCTAGGATGGTCACACAAGTACCATAAGATGCAAAATACTGGAGATGATCATGTACCTCATTATATGCCACGTATCAGGTTTAGTCCAGGTAAGTTTAAATATTGGTGGACCGACCTGTTTAGATTTTTCAAAACCCAATTAAGGTCTTCCATCAGAGTTTATCAAATTGGTGGTAGACCAATTACACTAAACAGGTCGGACGGGGGCGGCATAAAGGAGAAGCCTCTTGATTAGGCTTGTTTCTCGGGTTAGAACCCGAGTGTATAGTTTGTATAAGTTTTGGTTTTATTTTGAGTCTGTTTGATACTGTTTGGGTTTGCTGTGAGATTTATTTTGCAGGTTTTATCATCCCGCCCGTACTCAATCTCCATTCGGGCGGGATTGATCATCACTTGTATGAAGTTTGTAAAGGCAACCCGGCAGAGATTGTGCAATCGCGACCGAAATGCTATATGGTGCACACAAGGATGAACAAAGCTGGATTTTCATTCGAGAGCATATACATTACCAGCTAAGTCGCTTCCTGTTTTTATTTTTGCATTTTTATTTTTAGTTGTGTCTTGCTTCACATTGAGGACAATATGTCTTTCAAGTGTGGGGATATGAGTGTCTAGTTTAGCTAGTTTGTCTTGTTTTATAAAAAGTCAAAAATACAAAAAAAAATTAAAAAAAATTCAAAAAAGATGTCCTTTGAACTATAGTTTTTGCAAGCAAAATGGAAGATGATAGGTATAACTGGATCTGCTTTTGTGGGTTTAAATGAATAAATGATAGAAAAGGTGTATAATCTGTGATGTTTTGGTAGACCCAGCCGATTTGAAAGCTTAAATATCCTGTGCGTGTTGTTTAGGATAATTAATAGAACTTAAATCTTGAAATCTTATGGGAATTCATCTTAGGGAGTCGGTGAAACTGAAACTGTCAACATAGGGTGATAGGTACCACGTTAAGCTAGAATGAGGTTTTTGAAATTTTCTTGGCACACCACTCTCTTTTTATGAAAATAAATCCGAGTTTGGTGGCGCCCGCATCCATATATCCATAATTCATGAGCTTATTTGTTAGAATACTGAGTGTTGCTTATGTGTTACCCTCCGGGATAGCCACTTGGAGAAAACACCACTAAGTGATTCTTATGTGCTTAAATTGATATGACCTAGTCTATGTGTTACCTTCCGGGATAGTGACTTGGTTGAAACGCCTCTAGACGAAAGTTTATTTGCTTGAATTAATGCTCATTATCATACCATTCATACATGATTTCACCTTAATTTCTAAAAACCTGTGAATCTTAATTTAACGTGGTGGGAGAAATCTATACGGTTTAGCACATTCCTAAACATGACCGTGAGACGGGATTAGGTAGAACTGAAGCTTTTGAGTGTGGGACCCATAGATTGATTGATATGCATGGTAATGTAGAATCTAGAACACAATTGGGGGCTTGATACGTGTTGGGTTTAATCGGATCAAAATATCATTTGTTGCATTTTAACGCGTGATTATATATGTGCTAATGAAATTATAAGATTCTTAAACTTTGCGTTCCAGTTGTGACTCCATTGTAGAGATCTTTTTCGAGGACGAAAAAGGGTTAAGTGTGGGGATATTTGATGTGTTGAAAAGCACACCTCTTATTGTTGTGTGTTTCATGTCATTTTTGTATAGTTTTAGAGTCGTATTGAGTCGTTTATGGTTAGTATTGATTCATGTCATGTTTTGTAGGTAATCTGGTGAGTTTGGAGCTAAAACGAACAAGATAGGTGAAGGAATGATCAAAGAAGAATAAACTAGCAAAGTCAAGAAATTTCTGTCAAGGTGCAAGCCTTGCGGTACGTGAGCCATAAGGCTTCTTCCCCTTCCGGTATGCAAGGGGTGGGTTTTCAGAAAAAGTGGCGCGACCTGTTTCTCTAGCGGTACGCGAAATGAGAGCCATCTAGGTCTCGCGGTATGCGAGAGACCCCAGAAACATTTTTTTAACCTAATTTTAGGATTTAATAGATGAGGATTCTCCCATTAGTGGGGGAATCGATTCCTAGCCATTTGGAGAACAAAAAGAGGCGATTTTGAGAGAGTAAGGAGCGACGGGAGCCAAAGTTCGGATCTTTATCAATCAGGTTGGTTAATTCTTGCTCGTATGGTTTCGATCTTTGTTTCTTGTTTACTTTGTTTTGATTTGGATGATGTTTATGGGTTTTGAGATTAGTTTTCTGAGTTTGAACATGTATCTTGGCTAGGCTATAGTAGCTATCTAGGTTTTCGATGATTGTTTGATTGATTCGTGGATTTCTTTCGGTTTAAGTTGGATTGTGATGGATTGATGGTAAAGTAAAGAACTTGGATTCACTTAGTATGATGTCTTGCATGTTTAATTCTGATTTGCAATTGATTTGTGTTTCACATGTGTCTTGTTGAATGTCTTTCAAATAATAGATGCATGTTATGTTACCTACTTTGTGTTTGTAACTAGTTTGTGGATAATTGATTTCATCGTCCATAGAAACGCATATTGAGAGTGTTTTAGGGTTGAATGTTCTTCCTACTTCAATAGCTGAAAAGTGCGAAGTTGTCGGGTATTCCTTGGAGTTAGGGTTTTTAGGTCGATTGCTCTAAAAGGAGGGTTTCTTAGCATTATTGATATTCCGTGTCGTATTGAGAGTTTCCAGGTTACCCCGTATGTCTTAGGGCGTATAGAGATATTGAAACTGAGAGGTAATTTATCTGTAGGGTACTTTAGCATCGTTGGAATTAGCTGAAAGGTGATCCAACCAACCGGTGAGTTTACACGTCCCTTAAGGTTTCCTATTCGGTCACACCTGGAGAATGATCTGGGATCCTTAGGTTATCTTAGGGTTTCTCATTTAAAGATCCCGGTTCCCTCATAACTGTCATAGCCGAGAGAAGTTCATGTTTGTCAAACAGGATTCGTTACCTAGATAGTGTTTTCTCCTTTATTGATCTCATCCTTTTTGTCTGTCTGATAGTTGGTGTCGATAGTTAGGAGTTCATTAGTTATAGTTCACAACACAAATCCCCCCAAATACATTTCAGTTTAGTTAGTTGAGTCAGAGTCTAGATAGAGTTGCCGCTAGTGTCTCATGGGTTCGATATCCAGACTTCATTTGACTTTGCTACATTGGTCGGTACACTTGCCGGTTGTGTGGTCTAGTATTAGGTTGAGTCTAGATTTATAAATTTAAAGCTAAAGTGTCTAGGTTAGGTTTTATAGTTAGTTTTTATAGACCGTCCAGCACACATCAACTATCTATTCATATTTTTTAAGGGGACTACTAACAAGACACGGGAATTACTAAATATGCATCGTATAGGTCAATACGATGCGTATTACCCTTCACAATTTCCCAAGACCGACAACCTCGAACAACCCTGTCATTCCAACCACTATACGCATCGTATAGGGCCATACGATGCGGTTTAGGGTACGAGGTACCTTCTACAACTAGTCAACCATCACATCACTATACGCCACGTATAGCACTATACGTGACGTACAGTGATGTGATGGTTGACTACTTGCAGAAGATACCTCATACCCTTTACGTATCATATGGCCCTATACGATGCGTATAGTGGTTGGAATGACAGGGTTGTACGAGGTTGTCGGTTTGTGTCACACCCCCAAATTCCACTAACGGAGTTTTACCGTTTGGAAGGTGACACACCAGGATCTCAGTCATTAGTTACATCAAACGACACTATATGGGACTTGAAAAGCCATAACATAAAAGTTCAGAGTTAATGCGGAAGCGTAAACGTTACAATGCAGTCAAACGTAATTACACACAACAAGCGTCAATTAATGTAATTAAATAAACTGTTTAAAATATTTGAAACGAATGATATGGCAGTAGGACTCCATGCATGTCGTAAGTGCGCAACCTGTGCCAAAGCGACCTAAGAAACATGTAAGAAAAAGTGTCAACACGAGGTTGGTGAGTTCACAGGTTTCAAGTTTGCAATATGAGAGTGTTTGCCAGATTAGGTACATTCAATATGCATATCTATAGGTAGCTAGCCTATGTTCATGTCTTACTAAAGCGCTCGCAACCGAAGCTGACTGTTTGTTTATTGCCTCCTACCAGGTCTATCAACTCTGGCAAATGTGAGTAGGCTAACATTTCACCCGTTCGATATCCAATCGAGTTAGCGCGACTAACGCGGGTGGGGCTTGTCAAACCCAGTAGTACTACTAAACATTACCTCGCTAAGATCCATATTAATGGTCCGATATAAGATGAGGACTTTCTGTGATAGTGTGTTACGCTTAGCCTTAACAGTGATATCATATAAAGTACCATAATCAAATAGTTGCGTCATGTTTTCTCCCCCAACGAGAAAAACATGTAAAATAATATTTGCTTGCGTACCTGTTTCTCCCCCACGGGAAAACAACTAAAAGTATGATAGTTGGTGTTCATGTTTGTTTCTTCCTCAATGGGAAAACAAGTAAAATACGTTTGTGTGTAAGCATGTTTCTCCCCTAATAGTAAAACAAGTAAAAAGGGGCCGTGAAAGTCACCTGAGTTGTGTACGAGTAGTAGATAGCATCACACAAGGATGCAAGTAGGAAACACGAGAGTTTGCCTGTGAACTGCGTACGTATGCCCTAAAATTACAAGCATAATAGTTAGGGATACAATGGGGTTTTGTGACGACGACACGGAAGATTTGAACGTCTTAAGACATTCCAAGGATCAATGAGTAGACGAACGTGTCCACGGGAATAAGAGTTTCTTAATTTAATTATTAAGATAGTTACATTACGTGTCGAACGTCTCTAATTACGAATAATATTAATATATAAATATATTCGTACGTTTGTACCATTAAAATAATGGCTAGGAAAATAATATAATTAATATATTATTTTGAATTCGTAGAAAATATACGATAATCATTTACGTGACAAAAATAATAAATATGTTATTTTTATTCGAGGATATAATACGTGAGTAAATAATATAAATAATTATCAATTAGCTTGAAACGTTACACGAGGTTTATAAACGAGGAGAAATAATATAAATATATATTATTTTATAGTATGAGTCACGGGTTGAAAATAATATAAATATATTATTTTATACGAAGTCGTGGTTTGAAAATAATATAAATATATTATAATTAAAAGTGGGAATAAAAATAGGTTATAAAACCAAACCCGAGCCTACGGGTTATTTTCCTGGCTAAAACACTTTAATATATAATATAGGGTATAGTTTTTATAAAATGAAAATCATTGAAAAAGTCTCAAAAATATAATTGCAGGAGACCGGTTTCGAACCCGGGTCTCCTGCGTGTATGTACTAAGCTTTAACCAACTCAGCCCGCTAGGGTATCGCAACCAAAGCCGGATCAGTTGGGTTTTAACACGAAGCCAACCGGTGTTCCTTCCCCATTCGATGATCTAAACAAAACCAGTCCCGATTTCAATGATTACAACAATGATTTGAAATGAGAGTTTGGGGGTTTTGATTATCAATCCATTTCGAAGCTGTAGGCGGATTTAATTGCGGAATCATTAAGTTTTTAGTCGTTTAATTCCTGTTTTTAGAAACCGAAACCCTAGTTCAAGAACACCAAATCGATTTGATAGAATCTGATATTAACAGTCGTTGGAATCATAGGGTTTTCTTTGAATAGATCATTTCGATTCTGTACATATATATTAATTAGATTTACAAGGTTGTTAGGATCAAAATCCCCAAATCTTTTTAAGAGTAAACCCTAGATACAGGTTCTTACACAATTCGATGTTATGAGACCGAATTGGAATAGAGTTATCAATAAACAGAGTGTTGCAATTTTAATGGAGTGATTTAATTTGATTGAAATCGAGTGTAGGTGGGTGTTTGATTAAACCCGAAACTTATGAACCCTAGAATTCGGTTCAAGATCGATTCGGTGTTGTAAGGCCTAAATAGAATAGGGCTTTCAATCTAGGAACAAACACGAAGTTGTAGGTGTAAGAAATTACCAAAATGATGCACGAATTGATGACGATCGAGTAATTGCAGATTCCGACTTGTGCGAGTTTGTCTCCGGCTACCACGGCTTCACTTTCGATCAAATTGGATGATGAAACAAGTTCAGGGGGATGCGATTCAGATGCGCAGGGGTTCATTTCGTGCGAATTCTGATCGAAGTAATCGTTTTTGATGGGTTAATGACTAGGGGTCGACGGTTACGGGTTCTATGATTAAATGCGTACTCATTAACGATCAAAAACGTATGGGAATGATTATGACAGGGTCGAGATCATCAATGCTCGTCATTACAGTCGTGAAATGAACCGGTTTCAAGTTATTGCTGTGAATTTGGATCATAGGTTCACGGGTTTGACTTCTAAAAGTCAACAGAATACAAAACTTGCGATTTTGACTTCTTAGAGTCAACAGATTTGATTTTTAAGTAATCACATAACTAGTCCCTGTAGTTCAAGATTAAATATTAGCAGAAATAGCCCCTAGGGTTTAAGGTTAGGTTAATTGGGTTAGGATTTAACGGAATATTTAACAGGATTGCTAACGGAGTTAACTTGAAAAGTCGGATTGTCACAGTTTGACCAATACTCTATACGACATCGTATAGTCCTATACGATGCATATAGGGGCCTAAATTTGTGTATTTAACCATGCACAATTCCCATTTTAATGCATCATTCAAAACTTTTTCAAACAATTTTCTCAAAAAATTATAGCTATGTCTTTGTGGTGGGATGGTAACTATGGTTTTCAGGTATATTCTAACGAGTCGCTGGAAAACAACCCGCAAATTTCTGGCGTTCAAGATGTAAACGAGGAGGAGGTCTCGCCCGACGTTTATTCTAATAAACGGGTAAGGCTTCCGGATTTGAACAAGCCACTAAGCAATCCCGATTTCGTATACGGTGAACCCTCTTACCTTACGCAACCCACGGACGACTTTGTATACGGTGAAGTCTCTTACCCGACACAACACACCGACGAGTTTGTATACACAGGTGAACTATCTTACCCGACACAAGAAACCGACGACTTCGTATACGCGGGTGAACTATCTTACCCGACACAATCCGCTAACGAGTATAAAGACGAGGAACAAACCCATTCAACTATGTCGTATAAAACTGACCAGGTATAACATTCCTAGATATATATACCTATATATAGTTTGTTGTTTATTAACTTTAACCGTACCGTTGTTGCAGAATTTTCAGTCTCATGAACAGTTGGTGGATTGGATTATCCGCAAAGGACGTGAGAATGGTTAAGTCATTGTCACCCAACGATCGAGGAGAAAAGGCAACGACCCGTCCGGTGATCAAGGTGTGGCTTGTGTGTGACCGTCACGGTGAACGTACGTCTACGGCCACTATTAGACGTGTCGGTAGCAAGAAAAAAGGTTGTCCCTTTAAATTGGAAGGAGTCTACGACGAAAATACTAGTGATTGGAAGTTAACGGTGAAGAATGATAGTCATAACCACGATCCTAGTCAACATCTTGAGGCGCACTCGTTTGCTAGGAAACTGTCTCAGTCGGAACAACTTTTGGAGGCGAAGCTGTATTCGCAAAACATGTTGTCACGTAGCATTCTAGCAACCATAAGGGAACAAAACCTAGAGAGTAGGTGTATTAAAAAGAAAATTTATAATGCGATACAAAAGATAAAGAACGAAACGACAGTCGGTGAAACTCCAATGCAGGTTCTGGAGCACCTGGTTTCTTCTAAAGAGTACGTCTACTATACTCGGGAGGATCCCGCCACAAATGTCGTGGAGGAGGTATTCTTTGTTCATCCGAAATCGTACGAGATGTGGCGTGCATTCCCGCACGTGTTGATGATCGACGCGACGTACAAAACAAACATGTATAGTAGTGAAATTATAACAAGCATGGACTATATAGTAGTGAAATTATAACAAGCATGGAGTGCCTGTTTCCTTTATCTTCGATAGGGATAGTCGCTTTACATCCCATTTCTGGTAGACAATACAGAAAGCTTTGAGAACGCGCTTAGATATAAGCACCACTTCGAACTATTCATACCTTGGAGGATAAGATAAGGGCTTATGTGATACAATTTGGTGGTAATTTGGATACTCTTTTACCTTTGGTCCGATTTCCTTACACTAACAGTGATCACACTACCATTAAATGAGCACCATTGGAAGCTCTGTTTTGACACAAATGTTGATCACCATTTTGTTGTGCTGAAGTTGGTAGTAATCATTTGATTGGTCTTGTTATGTATAAACTAAAACTACCTCAGGAGCTTAATGGTATATACGATGCTTATCGTATATCGAGTCTCAAAAGGTGTTTAGCCGACGAATCCGTAATTATACAACCTAAGGAAGTTCGTATTGATGACAAGTTTCATTTTAACGAGGTGTTATCTCTCTGTATTCTAAGTACATGATATGACCATCCTTTATAACCTATGATATTTGTTATCGCTGTGATACATTTTTATTTCAATGAGTCGTGGTGATTCTACCGACTCTTTGAACCTTAATAGCACCTCTTATGTTAAAATTTTATGGTTACTATTTATAATAGTATTCCTTAATGGAAACAAGCAGAATGATATTTTTCCTTGCTTATAAAAGGATACTAAATCACCGGGATTTTGTAACATAATATCATTCAAGATTTGTACCAACTTTGTATACCTGTGTATATCAATCCTATGGCGGATTTGTTAATATTCTGAATAACACCAGCAGTGTACATTTTGACTAATTCGGTGAAACAACGATCTATGGATTCTCTGGAGAATTCGAAGGATCTCTCTCACGCGTTATTCAATTGGCTTTTGATACTAACTAGTCGTAACCTATTCACTGTGATTCTTATATCACGATTTGTCAAGCCTCTCTTCTAACTCTAAGGAAACCGGATCTCTCTTGACAGTACTTGAACCAAATTTCGTAAATAAACTTGTCAATTATAATACCAGTTGAATTTCGGGACGAAACTCCTTCAACTGAGGGACAATGTGACAACCGCGAATTTTCAGGTCTTCACCGCGTTCGACGAGTTCATATAATAATAATAATAATAGTATTCTTATGTTGAAATATACTTTCAAACGAAAGGAACTCGTTAGTGAACGAAAGATAATAGCAAGATTTATTTGGGTGTTATAATGTCAAAAAAATTGATCAAGTTCGGGTTTATACGCGTTAACACCCGAGTTGAGCGGTTTCATAAAATTTTAATTTAAATCCGAAAGGATATATATTTATGAGACGCAAGGAATCGAGGGAAAATAATAAATTATAATAAGTTATTTCTGAGTAAAATAACGTCTCTATTTTTATCGGGTTCGTTTAAGCGAAAAACCGACACGCGATCGGAGACCACGGGGCTATAAATACCCCAACTCCATCTCCCTTTTCTCATTTACAAAATTCAGAGAAAAAGTTAGAGAGAGAGTGGAGAGGATTCCGACGAAGTAGTGGTGGTCCGGCGGTGGTGTGTGGAGGCCAACGGTAGTCCGGCGCGGTGGTCGGTGGCGGCCGAAGCCCGTTTTTCACTCAGAACCATTTCTCGATGCTACGACCGCAATGGTAAGCTTAGATTTCTCTAAATATTTGCTTAAATTCGTGAAAAAAGAGTTTTTAAATATTGTCCAGAAAGTTTTATGCATGCACAGTTTTAAAGATCGGACGATCCCCGGAAATCCGACCGTTAGAAATGCATGAATTTTGGATATGATGTTTTCAACACATAGACACAAAACCCTAATGGATGAATTTTTGATCAGACCTATCTAGGTATGCTTTTTGTACCCTCGAATGCGACTGATCGGATTTTCGGATTTGAAAAACTGGGTCTCAAAGAATCGTCGATCCCCAGAGATCCGACCGTTGGATCGTGACTATTGTTGGACAGTAGTTTCTTAGCAAAAATATGAATGTTTTCACCGTAGGAAATTCCGATCAGTTGTTGGGAACTATATGTTTGAATACGAACAGATTGTAACAGTTTATAGGACCAAAACAGGAAATTGATCGGGTTGCATGGCCATCCAAACGGCATTGCATGTCAATTTTGAGCATGTGGAAATGCTTGGGAGATAAAAAAAATTCTAATGGTGTTTTTGGTTCGTATTGCATGTGAAATATGGGAGGTTCCGCGTACGCGAACCATTTATACGAAATGAATAAACTTTATCCGTTAAGATTTAATTTTATGTTAGAATATTTTATAAGTCATTGGTTGGGAATTGACCCCGAAAATATTTAGTATTGAGATATTTGATATTTTGAGTGGTTATAAACTCAATCCCGGTTCACGTGTAACTAATATATTTATTTTTATACAACAATTGTTTTTTTATGGATTTTTATAAACTTTTGATTTAGCTTCCAAATTTATTTTTAAAAAGTAGTATTTATATAAAAAGTAAGATCTGGAAATTTTGGTAACTAAACTATTTAAATATTAGTTATTAAAATTTCTACAAGTTTAATACATGAAAATTGGGAAAAATACCTCTGAGTATTGGAAAATCTAGAATTTGGTCAGTAATTAGTATACCATAAAACATGACTCCTGTCTAAAATTCATAAAAAATGGAGTTGTCTAACTAGGTGTTTGGTATTTATGAAATTTTAACGATTGAATTTAGGATCATATAATTGTAGACAACATTAGGACTTGAAACTTATAATAGAATCCCATATGGAGCTAAAACTAATTTAGTAACAATTTGGTTAAGTTTGGACAATTCTAACTATTTTTCCCGAATTTGTTAAATTTTAACAATATTATATTCATAATAAATAATCTGGATATTGAAAAATTATGAAAATTGGTCAGAAATTTTTATTTATGTATATGAACAATTAGTGAAAGTTTCAAGAATTAATTTTATGTCTAAATATGGTTTTAGAATTATTATTCATTAAAACTTTATAAAAAGTTACTATTTTTGGAAATTTTTGTTTAAAAATATTTTTATAAAAGTCTTAATGGGAGTTTGGACAGAAGTATTATCATATTAAAAATAAAAAATTTGAACTTTTAAATTGGGTGCTAAAATCACACTAAAACCCTAATTTCGGATGAATCGGATTTTTAAACCGTAAACCTTACTTTACGCGCATAATCGCGTTTTTTGTCAAACGAAACTATGACTTGAGATTTTATCATATATGACATTATAACTAGTGATATTCATTAATAAAATCTAAAACTTAAGGTTTCAAAGTCACGAATTCATATAAAAGCCGGTTTTACAACTTTTGAGCGGTTCGTACGTGTGTGCACGGGTTTTGGGTATGCAACCGACTGCAAAGCCACTTTTGAGTAGTAGACTCAGTTTTATACTTTAGGCATCCTAAATTCTACTTTTTTGTGTCTACTTGGACTCGGTTAGGACACTTGTTTTTGCGGTTCTTGCGGATTTAGCCGTACCTTGGTACCACTGAGTTGCTAGCCACACTTTGCTTGCATTTGGCTGCTGGTCTTTGATAGAATTTGGATGTTAACCGTACTTTGCGGTTTTTGTTGACTATATCACATTTATCACTGACGTTGTTCAGGTGAGTTTCGCAGCCCCACTTTTCAATTTTTACTGTTTTACGGGGGAAAAGTTGTTTCACTCTACACGTTGTTACTTGGGATTAGGGTTACCTGGGTTTACTTATGGATGTATTAAGTCCCCACTTTAACGCAATCAATTAGCTTATATAGCCGGTGGGAATTATGAATAGTACTATTTGGGTTGACACCCCCGCCCAGGGTTGGTCGCGCCAACCAGACTTGTAGGGTCATTTGGGCTCATAATTAGCCATAGTAGGTGTTCACATTCGACACCTGGATACAGGGAATACAACTAGTCTGGCGGTTTTGATTGTGGCTCAGTGTAATTATATCTTAACACGTGTACTTGATCATTTGCGTATGGTTACTATTACATTTTGAAAATTATTTACTTACTTTTTATAGAGTCACAAAACCTGCATGCTCACCAACTATTTTTATAGTTGATCCATTTTCAAAACATGCTTTTCAGGTAAACAGTTATGGGGATAACGAACTTTAAGCGGCTTGCTTTTGGGAAGAGTTATTATTATGTACTTTTGGTTGTAGTTGGGCATTTTAGACCCTTTGTATTGATTCGGAATTTTCCGTATATTTGTACTTTCGATAGAGGGATATAGTATGGTTCAATGTAATGCACAATTTTCCTTTTAGTTTCTCTTGTACTTGTGTTCAATGCGATATACCGGTCCCACTCCGTGTTTTCGCCTTCGGCGGGGTGTGACAGACTTGGTATCAGAGCACTGGTTATAGAGAATTAGGTTTACACGAGACTAGACCTAGACTATAACTCTAAGTTTATTGCATTGAACCGTAGGAATTATATGTGCATTGCATACTAACTCTTGCTTATCTACGACACATTGCTTTGTCATAATCATGTCGTCGTCACAGCACTACGCGTACTCTTTGATGATTCCGGTTACGTTTGCGGTAATCTATATCTGCCTCTATCTGTCTTGGTGTTAACTCGAGCTGTACCTGTACCTACACCGCACCTGCATCTAATCCAGTTCTAGAGTCGACTTTATTATTTAACATCTATTGTTTTCACTTTGTGCGATATATACTTGCTTTGGTGATCTGCTGGATTGGATGGCTAGGACTTTCGCCATGAGATATGGAAGCCATAATTGCTCGATCTAAAGGGAACCCGAGGTGGAGAAGCAGGACTAAACGGGAGAGAACTCTACGTGTCAGGAGACCCATAAACTTTTTTTTTGTTTGTTTTGTTGGATCATTGGATCCACGTATATGTACAAATTTGTAGCATGACTTGCTCGACTCTGATTTGGGGATCTCTACCCTATTATTACTGCCAGACTTCCACCACACACTTTTTATTTTATTAGAGGACGCTGGTTGTTCCCCTCTATCATTACCTCCATCTAACAATAGCCTTAGTCTGCAGATCCATGAGTATTGGTACAAATAATTAAAAGTGATCAGATAGAACATCCACACTTTTACGCGAAAGTGCAACATGATGACGTGATCTAATGAATATTTCAGTTCTTTTTTTTTAGCTGAGAGCTCGGGATTGAGGAAACACTGTAGGGACCATGCAAAGTAAATTATCATTACGGGTGCACACGTAATCATAATCTGCAGTGCATGAGAACTCTAGTGAGTCTTACTGTCTGAGTTAATGTTCATGATTAATCTGTATTTCTAGTCCCGATTCTCAGTCATCCAAATATTGATCGAAACTATCGTAACCTTAGGGTTGAGCCGAATACATCGAATGATGCGATAGGCTACCTCAGGTGACATTGGAATTTATATTGTCTCTTTTATCCTTGGATCGTAATGGATCCAAAACTCTTATTAAGATTTCTTTTGCATAAAAATTTAGACCGAGACACTGAAGAGATCTGTTCTCAGTTAATTTAACCTCGGTATTTGGACCGAATTTGGAAAGTATTTGTTAAGTATTGCTTCACATTTGAGATCTAGCTAAAGATTCTCTCATTTCAATTTTGTTATATGTTTATCAATGCATGTGACGACTCTCGGTCTAGCGTGAATCGGACCTCGACATTTCTGACTCCCCTAATGGATCTTCATGTAACATTCTCGCAGTTCTGAAGGAACAAGAGAAATTCGAATTTGATCTAATCAACTCCTTACTGAATCTTGAGCAAAGAATATTTTCTCTCATCTATTTTACTTGATAAATCAAATCCCTTGAGAGTTTACTTGCCACGTAAATTCAGTATGGGCTTTACAACGCTCGACACTTGCAGTAAATGTACGACTATCATCGGAGGTCCCGACATAATCTTGGATTTTATCTTATAATCCAAATGCACTCTAACATCGATGGAGTAACAATATGATGGAGAAATTCCTTAAAGCAAATTAAGATTCTTTTCTTGGGCCATACAACCTTTCTATACGATCGTTCGTATAAATCCTTATTACGATGTTTGTCATTTTCACTATACTCCTGATAAATATTCTTAATAATTCAGTTTTACACCTACTTGAAATTTCCATTGCAAGTGCTCTACACTCACTATGGTAATTTGGTACACTCAATCCCTATTCTCTTAACCGCGATGCTCATATTGTGGAAACCTAACTTGAGAAACTTGTTTACTTGGGAGGAGCCATCTTTACAAAGTTCATTGTCATGTTTATTTCTATCATTTGTATTTCTACTATGGTCACTGAGCAGCTTGTGCCCAGGATTCTTTTGGTTGGATTTACAAATACTTTTTATTTTAGGATAGCTACGGCTTAGTATGAAACTAATGCCCTTTTTTTGTGAACATTACTATGTATGTTTTGTAAATCTTGATTTCTCCTGTTGCTTCGATGTCTTATTGAAAACCATTTTGATGGAGAAAATGAAACTTTATGTTGGAATGATTCTTTGTGTACCGAAAATTTTATTAGTCATCATTCAAAGTTTATTTATGGTGATTATCACTATTTGTTACTCTATGTATATTGTCATTATAGATCCGAATAGGATAGTCTCATATCCTTTTTGTACTTGTTCTCTCTCAAATGTCATTTTGTTGATTAACTTTCTGATTTTCAACTAGGTAGAGACGTATACGCATCCCTTATTCTCAGCCTCCTGTAATTAGAAAGCCTTAGAGCAACTACTATTTAGAAACGACTTCTTAACACGTGCTATAGGGAATACGAATCTAATACATTTAAACACTCATTCCCTCAACTTTATGGCTTAAATCCTTATGCAAAGGATTTTAAGGCTATAACCAGTATGGGCCCGAAATGTTAAGTTATAGTGGTACCGTTCGAAAGCCAAGAAAGTTGCAGACATACTGTACTACCAGTTATTGGCAGATAATCAATTCGACCCTCTTCAACGTGAGATCCAAGGACAAACCCTGAAACCTTATGGTCCATTTCCATCGAATTTAATGGAAAAGCGAGGACCTAAGTTGAAATTTGAAAACATTTTCATTTGAAAGATGTGACCTAAAATCATAGGAGGGAAATTTTGAATTTATTTATATGTTTTACGATTCTTAACCAATTAAATTTATACACTACCAGGAAGAGGAACAAGTTGCGAATCATAGTTGACTCTGCTCTCTTGAAGATCCGCTTGGGATTGCATTATCATTAAAGGACCTATGAGCATAACGCCCTCACATTTGGCAAATTCCTAAAGTTTTACTTGATCCTCTCCTATTTTCTAACGTTTACTTTATGAGAATCAAACCCCATGCTAAATTGACAATGATATTACATCAAAGTCTACCCATTTTTTGGGTTAGCAAACTCATAATCATTTTCAAGAGACACTATTTTTATGAGATTATTTCCATAACGTGATTGTTTATTTCCTCATCTAGCTGAATAGCGGATTACTTCCGAATCATTTCAATACACATCAAGAAAGATGTAGACATCTATGTTATCCTATCAAATTTGGCCGACTCGATGTGAGGAGTAGACCATCTTTTTGATATGGACTTCTTTTTAAAATTTCAGAATTATATTTCTAACCGTTAACCAAATTTGATTTCTGGTGGTAGTCAATTCAATGTCCAAATATTGAACTTGCACCTAGTCTTTTAACTAATCTACTTGAATAGATCGTCCTAGATATTTAGTCACTTTCTCTATCTAGATCTTGTGGTGACTCGATTATCATATAGCCCATTACTAACTTTCAACAATAGGTATATGAACCTTTAATTGAAAATCACCAAACATGGTTATATTATATCGAGACTAATATGCGAGTTAGTACAAAATCCTAATGCTTTGTGGTGAGGTTACATAGCACCGGGTCATCGCTGACATCTATTTTATGATGATGACTCATTTGCTATAACACTTCATAGGATTGAGTAAATTTGACTCTTAGCAAATTTATCTCGACAGAATCCTAGTATAATCTTCTATGTTTGTTAATCTTTGGTTTAACGACTCGAGTTTGGTACAATCATATTGGTACTCATTATATACTTGCTTTGTAAACCTTTAAGCTTGGATTACTCGTTATTAATTCGCTCTCTAATGACTAATCATCACTCTTCAATTCTAGTACAAGAAGTGTGAATCTCGTCCTTTTGTTATGGTGATTTTCAAAATTCCCTTGTATCTACTTATACGGTTATGTTGTATACACACCAACCATGTTGTGTCACCTTATGAAGCAACAACGTACTGACCATAATGAGTAATTACTATTACTAACAATAAGTACATACAACAACCTGAGATTCCACAAAGGGATGTGGGAAAAAATTTCAATAGATTTCGTTACTAGGCCTGCCTAGAACATTGGGCGGCTATGATTCATTTTGGGACATTGTTAACCAATTAACGAGCTCTGCACATTTCCTGCTTATCCGAGAGGAGTTCTAGATAGAAAAGCTAGCTCGACTGTATAGTAGTGAAATTATAACAAGCATGGAGTGCCTGTTTCCTTTATCTTCGATAGGGATAGTCGCTTTACATCCCATTTCTGGTAGACAATACAGAAAGATTTGAGAACGCGCTTAGATATGAGCACCACTTACTATCCTCAAACCGACGGTCTAAGTGATCGAACTATTCATACCTTGGAGGATATGCTAAGGGCTTGTGTGATACAATTTGGTGGTAATTTGGATACTCTTTTACCTTTGGTCCGATTTCCTTACACTAACAGTGATCACACTACCATTAAATGAGCACCATTGGAAGCTCTGTTTTGACACAAATGTTAATCACCATTTGTTGTGCTGAAGTTGGTAGTAATCATTTGATTGGTCTTGTTATGTATAAACTAAAACTACCTCAGGAGCTTAATGGTATATACGATGTTTATCGTATATCGAGTCTCAAAAGGTGTTTAGCCGACGAATACGTAATTATACCACCTAAGGAAGTTCGTATTGACGACAAGTTTCATTTTAACGAGGTGTTATCTCTCTGTATTCTAAGTACATGATATGACCATCCTTTATAACCTATGATATTTGTTATCGCTGTGATACATTTTTATTTCAATGAGTCGTGGTGATTCTACCGACTCTTTGAACCTTAATAGCACCTCTCATGTTAAAATTTTATGGTTACTATTTATAATAGTATTCCTTAATGGAAACAAGTCGAATGATACTTTTCCTTGCTTATAAAAGGATACTAAATCACCGGGATTTTGTAACATAATATCATTCTAGATTTGTACCAACTTTGTATACTTGTGTATATCAATCCTATGGCGGATTTGTTAGTGTACATTTTGACTAATTCGGTGAAACAACGATCTATGGAGTCTTTGAAGAATTCAAAGGATCTCTCTCACGCGTTATTCAATTGGCTTTTGATACTAACTAGTCGTAAACTATTCACTGTGATTCTTATATCACGATTTGTCAAGCCTCTCTTCTATCTCTAAGGAAACCGGATCTCTCTTGACAGTACTTGAATCAAATTTCTTAATAAACCTGTCAGTTATAATACCAGTTGAATTTCAGGACGAAAGAACCGGATCTCTCTTGACAGTACTTGAATCAAATTTCTTAATAAACCTGTCAGTTATAATACCAGTTGAATTTCAGGACGAAATTCCTTCAACTGGGGGATAATGTGACAACCGTGAATTTTCAGGTCTACACCGCGTTCGACGAGTTCATATAATAATAATAGTATTATTATGTTGAAATACACTTTCAAACGAAAGGAACTCGTTAGTGAACGAAAGATAATAGCAAGATTTATTTGGATGTTATAATGTCAAAAAAATTGATCAAGTTCGGGTTTATACGCGTTAACACCCGAGTTAAACGGTTTCGTAAAATTTTAATTTAAATACGAAAGGATATATATTTATGAGACGCAAGGACTCGAGAGAAAATAATAAATTATAATACATTATTTCTGAGTAAAATAACGTCTCTATTTTTATCGGGTTCGTTTAAGCGAAAAACCGACAAGCGATCGAAGACCACGGGGCTATAAATACCCCAACTCCATCTCCCTTTTCTCATTTACAAAATTTAGATAAAAATTTAGAGAGAGAGAGAGAGAGAGTGGAGAGGATTCCGACGAAGTAGTGGTGGTCCGACGGTGGTGCGTGGCGGCCAACGGTGGTCCGGCGCGGTGGTCGGTGGCGTCCGAAGCCCGTTTTTCACCCGGAACCATTTCTCGATGCTACAAACGCAATGGTAAACTCAGATTTCTCTAAATCCTTGCTTAAATTCATGAAAAAAGAGTTTTTAAAATCTGTCCAGAAAGTTTTATGCATGCGCAGTTTTAAAGATCGGACGATCCCCGAAAATCCGACCGTTAGAAATGCATGAATTTTGGATATGATGTTGTCAACACATAGACGCAAAACTCTACGTGAGGAATTGTTTATCAGAGCTCTCTAGGTATGCTTTTTGTATCCTCGAATGCGACTGATTGAATTTTCGGATTTGAAAAACTGGGTCTCAAAGAATCGTCAATCCCTAGATATCCGACCGTTGGATCGTGACGATTTTTGGACAGTAGTTGCTTAGCACAAATATGAATGTTTTCACCGTAGGAAATTCCGATCAGATGTTGGGAACTATATGTTTGAATATGAATAGATTGTAACAGTTTATAGGACCGAAACAGGAAATTGATCGGGTTGCATGGCCATCCAAACGGCATTGTATGTCAATTTTGAGCATGTGGAAATGCTCGGGAGATAAAAATGATTCTAATGATGTTTTTGGTTCGTATTGCATGTGAAATATGGGAGGTTCCACGTACGCGAACCATTTATACGAAAGGTATAAACTTTATCCGTTAAGATTTAATTTTATGTTAGAATATTTTATGAGTCATTGGTTGGGAATTGAACCCGAAAATATTTAGTATTGAGATATTTGATATTTTGAGTGGTTATTAGGTTTTAAACCCAATCCCGGTTCACGTGTAACTAATATATTTATTTTTATACAACAATTGTTTTTTTTATGGATTTTTTATAAACTTTTGATTTAGCTTCCAAATTTATTTTTAAAGAGTAGTATTTATATAAAAAGTAAAATCTGGAAATTTTGGTAACTAAACTATTTATAGATTAGTTATTAAAATTTCTACAAGTTTAATACATGAAAATTGGAAAAAATACCTCTGAGTATTGGAAAATCTGGAATTTGGTCAGTTATTAGTATATCATAAAACATGACTCCTGTCTAAAATTTATAAAAAATGGAGTTGTCTAAGTAGGTGTTTGGTATTTATTAAATTTTAACGATTGAATTTGGGATCATATAATTGTAGACAACATTAGGACTTGAAACTTATAATAGAATCTCATATGGAGCTAAAACTAATTTAGTAACGATTGAATTTGGTATTTATGAAATTTTAACGATTGAAATTTTTGTATAAAAATATTTTTATAAAAGTCTTAATGGGAGTTTGGACAGAAGTATTATCATATTAAAAATATAAATTTTAGACTTTTAAATTGGGTTCTAAAATTACACTAAAACCCTAATTTCGGATGAATCGGATTTTTAAACCGTAAATCTTACTTTACGCGCATAATCGCGTTTTTGGTCAAACAAAACTATGACTTGAGATTTTATCATATATGACATTATAACTAGTGATATTCATTAATAAAATCTAAAACTTAAGGTTTCAAAGTCACGAATTCATATAAAAGCCGGTTTTACAACTTTTGAGCGGTTCGTACGTGTGTGCACGGGTTTTGGGTATGCAACCGATTGCATAGCCACTTTTGAGTAGTAGACTCAGTTTTATACTTTAGGCATCCTAAATACTACTTTTTTGTGTCTACTTGGACTCGGTTAGGACACCTGTTTTTGCGGTTCTTGCGGATTTAGCCGTACCTTGGTAGCACTGAGTTGCTAGCCACACTTTGCTTGCATTTGGCTGCTGGTCTTTGATAGAATTTGGATGTTAACCGTACTTTGTGGTTTTTGTTGACTATGTCACACTTACCACCGACGTTGTTCAGGTGAGTTTCGCAAGCCCACTTTTCAATTTTTACTGTTTTACGGGGGAAAAGTTGTTTCCCTCTACATGTTGTTACTTGGGATTAGGGTTACCAGGTTTACTTATGGATGTATTAAGTCCCCACTTTAACGCAATCAATTAGCTTGGATAGCCGGTGGAAATTATGAATAGTATTATTTGGGTTGACACCCCCGCCCAGGGTTGGTCGCGCCAACCAGACTTGTAGGGTCATTTGGGCGCATAATTAGCAATAGTAGGTGTTCACATTCGACACCTGGATACAGTGGCAATAACTAGTCTGCCGGTTTTGATTGTGGCTCAGGGTAATTATATTTTAACACGTGTACTTGATCATCTGCGGATGGTTACTATTACATTTTGAAATTTATTTACTTACTTTTTATAGAGTCGTAAAACCTGCGTGCTCACCAACTATTTTTATAGTTGATCCGTTTTCGAAACATGCTTTTCAGGTAAACAGTTATGGGGATAACGAACTTTAAACGGGTTGCTTTTGGGAAGAGTTATTATTATGTACTTTTGGTTGTAGTTGGGCATTTTAGACCCTTTGTATTGATTCGGAATTTTCCGTATATTTGTACTTTCGATAGAGGCATATAGTATAGTTCAATGTAATGCACAATTTTCCTTTTAGTTTCTCTTGTACTTGTGTTCAATGCGATATACCGGTCCCACTCCGTGTTTCCGCCTTCGGCGGGGTGTGACATCACAGGGGTGGTCTTTCCAATCAAAACTAACAAGAAAGCGCATGTGATACAGGAAGATACTCGTGGTCGTCCAACTTTGAAAAAGCAACAACAAAGGAAACAGGATATCGAGAGAAACAGCTCGTTCACAGAATCCCAACAAAGCAGATGTGACCCTTCGAGACATAGCTCGTATAACCCGTCATAGAACTCTCGACTAGCGAGTTCGGTCGTAAAGTCGAATAAACACGTCATGCAACACCGTCGTTCAACGACTGGTAAAGGAAAGCAACCACAAGATGATAATGGGTTTCCATTGATGATGGGGGATGATGCAGTTAACAATATAAATTGTTTTAAGGATTCCATTCCATCTTTGTTACATCCCTACATTTCACATATACAGGATGTAATGCCTGACGGTAACTGTGGTTTTCGATCGGTAGCTGTGGGCTTAGGGTTAAATGAAAACCAGTGGCTTTTTATTCGACAACAGCTTCTACAGGAGATGGACGGTAAAGAAGAATGGTGGAGAACTGTTTTCGAGAGAGTCACCTTTCAAGAGTATGATAAGTTACGTCACACGATAGATTGACAGAATGTGAAAGCCGCACCTGTTACTCGTTGGATTTCGATACCATACACAGGACTACTAATTGCTCAAAGATTTGGCGTGATCGTTCAACTTTTAAGCATCGCCGGTAGTCAAACATTTTTCCCATTATGGTTTGGTCCTAACGTTCACGCTCAACATCAAATCGTATCGTTTGTTCATGTCAACAATGCTCATTTCACCCACGTCAAGTTAGACGGAGATTTTCCGATGCCCATGCCGAATGCACTTTGGAATTTGCACCAAAATGATGCTGCAGCAGAATGGGAAAATATATACAGTGATCGTATCGAACGTTTTAAGAAAATAATAGCTAGCCATACACATAAATTTCCACAATAAGTCACAAATGTTGGATGATGTTTGTTTCTAATTGTATTTTATTTGACGAATTTTCATTAATTTTTTATAATATTATACATTTTTATTAATTATTTGTATAATAAAATACATTAATAATAAAATTTTAATTATTTCTATATTAAAATAAAGTTAAAAAAATAAAATTTTAAAAAATATACTATACGCCATGTATAGCCCAATACGTGGCGTATAGAATATGAGGGACATTCCAAATTTCAAGACCAGATATTTTACACCTATATGCAACGTACAGTATAGTACGTGGCGTATAGAATACCAAAGGTCACGAGCTATACGCCACGTATTGACCTATACGTGGCGTATAGCGCTTCTGATATACACAACCTTGCCCTGTCCCAAACGCATCCAAACACATACACACAAACACATACACTCGTTGATTGCGATTGTCAGCTCAAAAATCTTCATAAAGGTACGTATCTCAGACTCTCGATCAATAATATTAGGTTTATATTGATTATTAGCGGTTAAAACTAAGTAGATTAGGGCGATTTGGGACTGTAACTTATTAGCTATACGCCGCGTATAGCACTATACGTGGCGTATAGTTCATCTGAGGAAGACGATGAAGCCATACGTCACGTATAGTGCTATACGTTGCTATAGCTCGTGTTCTCGGTAACAAGGGCTACGTATGGCCCCTTTGGCTGTGTATGACTCGTTTTACCCGGTAACAAGGGCTGCGTATGGCCCTTTTGGCTGCGTATGACTCATTTTACTCGGTAACAGCCTATACGCCACGTATAGTGCTACACGTGGCGTATAGTTCTTTTAAAAAAAATATATTTTATTATTATTTAATATTATTTATTTGAAATTAAAAACAATGTATTATTATTATTTAAAATTAAAAACAATTTATTATTATTATTTAATATTATTTAAAATAAAAAAAAACATTTTATTATTATTATTTAATATTATTTAAAATAAAAAAATTATTATTATTTACAACTAAAAACAATTTTTTATTATTATTTAATATTATTTAAAATAAAAAAAACAATTTATTACTATTTTCTTCAGCTATGGCGGATTCGGATCACGAGAACGATATGCATATGGAGGACGCGGAGATGGACGATCTTGCCCACTACCCTTATCTAGTATTCCCGCTCGCCTCAGACGCATTTAGTCGGTACCAGAAGTTACGGCAGGTGACCATGGGCCCGGGGACAGCAGTGGATTGGGATTTACTACAGGAGGTCGGTGAGGACGTGCGGGCCCTGGCTATTATAGGCGACGACACGCCGTGGGATCGTTTGTTTGATCTTAGCTTCACATATACGTTCAGAGAGGTCGTTGTCGAGTTTCTTTCGACGTTTACCTACACCGAGCCGACGGCACCGGCGCCTGATGCCGAGTGGACCAGCAGCTAGAGGAGCCGGAGCAGATCTCTTTTTGTATGTTCGGCCAGCTTTACAGTATGACACTCTGAGATTGGGCAGTCGCAACGGACTTATATCACGAGCCCGAGACGGTCACGCCACTTTACACGGAGGGTGTGACCGAGGTGGATACAAAGGACCTCCTTGTATTTTGGGGTCTTATTTCTGATAGCCCATGGTTGAGGACCAAGGGGAGGGTCTCGGGGATTAGAGACCCCCTTTACAGATATTTGCACCGGCTTATTTCGACGTCTAGTGCATCGCGTCGGAAAAGCCGTGAGTGGTGCACAGAGAGAGACTTGTTCTTTCTCTTCTGCTTGCTTAGCGGCAGGCAGTGCGCCCTAGCCACCTGCCTAGCGCTAAACTTTGTTTTTGCCTTTCACAGGCAGAAGCGTGGGGTGTTGTATGTCGGTGCCTTTATGGATCTGTCACGAGCCGCCGGAATCGAGCCACTACCACTACCATCGCCACGTCACTATCCGGACGACCCCGGTCAGGATCAGGGCGACGTGGGTCATGATCAGGGCGGCACCGGTCATGCGTAGATGTTTTTATTTGTATTTAGTTATTTCTTTTGCTATGTATGTAAAAACATTTTAATGTAATATATTTAATGTTTTGATGTAAATATATGTAATGTTTGGTTATTTGTTTGATTGTAATGTTTTATTTGGTTGTGTAAAATATCATAACCAACCAAACAAATAACCAAAACATTACATATATAACATCAAAATATTTGTACATACATAACAAAAAATACAACTAACTAAAATAACAACTACGTCTGACCCGCACCACCCTAATCTTAACCCGCGCCGCCCTGATCCTGATCGGCGTCGCCCGAATACTGACGTGGCGGTGGTAGTGGTGGTGGCTCGATGCCGGCAACCATGAAAATAGTAATTTATTCTATATATTATTATTATTACTAGTATTAAAAGAGAGAGGTCGGTTTCTATAGTAATTTTAATATTAAAAAATTACAGTTTCATTATAAGTTAAATAAATTTTTTTTTGAACGGCGAACATTGAATGTTGTGACGTCGCACCCCCCCAATACGGCCCCTTCCGGGCTTGAGGGAGAGCCGAGGCTCGAACCCTGGATCGGCGTGGGTAAAACCCTGGTGTATCAGCCTAAGAACTAGGCCTCATTTGCATGTCTCAGAAATTAATGGTGGTGATAGGGATTGAACCCGGGTCCCTTGGGACTTCAAGCATCACCTCAACCACTACACCACAACCTCTTTAGCAAGTTAAATAAATTAACAAGCAAATTTAAAAAAAAACTACTATTGTCAACCAATGATATCATAATTGAATGCTATACTCTTAGTGAAGGTTATAATTAATAAAACTAATTACATAATTGAGTTGAGTTTATATACATTATTTTTCTACAATTAACCTGGTTGTATACATGTATATTATTTATTAATCCGATCATAATTGAATGTGATACTTTTTGGTTGTCTTTTTAAATATTTTATTTAATTTTTCGTGGATGTTGTCGGGGACTCGTGGGGTGTTCTACCGGTTTCTATCTCCTGTCTTTTTCTTTAAAAAAAATAAAACATAAATATGACACACACACACATATATACATATATATATATATATATTAATTTTTTTATGTTAAAAAAATTATCCACGTATTGAACAAAATAATAAATAAAACATTGGTTATCCATAAACCAAATTTAATGCAACGATTTTGGGAACTATTGTTATATATGTAACTTCGAATTCAATTTTTACAATAAAATATAAAGTTTATTAAATAATTTAAATCAGTAATGCTATAAACTCTTGCTTTGAAAACCGAAATTGGGACACACTATCATCTTTAATCTAACAATCTACAACTGAAATCACTACTTCAGATAGAGCCGTAGCTCTTCATGAGTTATTCCAAATGTGTCTATAAAAGCTCTAAATGACAAAAAGCTTAAACAAGCACGAGCCATATTCTCGGATTGACACAAACACGAACAAGACACGATCCTGAATTTGTGTTAGACCAATAAACCTGAACATGACATGAGTATTTGTATGTTGACACACCAATGACCCGTTCGACTGTGAATGTTTTACATTTTTTGCTTTTTGAATATTAATACTCTAAAATTACAAATTTATAACAAAAAATATAAATATATATAAAATAACTACCTTTAAAGTATAAACCTTAATCCTCATTTCTCTTTTCATCTTCTAGATTTTGACATAATATATCAAATCAATTTAAGTTATGACATAAACATATTTGTTTAAAAAGATTATAGAAATAAATGGGTCAACCCGCACACCTACCATATCGACTCGAACACTACATGTTTAGCTAAACTGGTTTGGGGTTTCTACTTAGAACTAACCTTGACCTGTTTAAACTAAACCAAAACCTATAAATTATGTGTTATGTTCATATCATAAATGCACACCCCTACATACAACTCACTTATTTAAAAAGCCCAAACCTTAATTTTGTATACAAAGACCGTTTAGACTCACAAGCCTAACAAACCGAGTATCAATTTAAGCCATCTTGTAACCCTTAGAACTCTTCTTTCAATGTTTCACTCTAATGACTAGTCCTTTTTTTAAACAACTCTTAATCTAGTTATATAAACCACATATACATACATTTTTGAATTAATTACACGGATGGCCCTTATGGTTTACACGGATTTCACTTTTGGCCCCTAGGAATGAGAAACTACAAGTTTGGCCCAATAGTTTGCACGGTTGTAACACCCATGGCCCCTGAGATGGATGAAAGTTAACTTTTGCTGTTAAATACATGTGAAATGACCTAAATACCCTTACCCAATAATAATAATAATAAACCCTTTAAAATCCTAAATTCCTAACCTAACTGTCCATCCCCTCCGGTTGTCTTCCCCATCACCGAGAACCACCGGCCAGTAACGCCACCATCTCCCTCCTGCCATTCATCTTCTTCCTCTTCGTTCGACACAAGCACTAGACGATCTCGATCCATATCCAACCACCACATGTGAGTAGGTTGGAAGGATTGGGTCTGTTAAACACAAATCGAAATGACAATCAACATCGGTAATCACTACCGAGTCCGTAACGACTTCCCCTCCGCCGTTCTTCCCCTAACCCCCCTCCCTCAGCCGTCGCCGTTCTTCCCCTCCGTTTATCGGAGACTTCCTTCTTCCCGTGAATCAATCTACACATCAGGGTGGAGATGGGCAACCACCACCATCTTGGGCGGAAAAACGTGATTTTTTAGTTTCATGGCCCAATTGCAAGATTTTGTTTCATGGCAGGAGGTAGTAGCAGATCTCGTACCGTACTTGTACAGGAGGTAAGAACCCCAATTTCAAGATTTGTGTTCTAATTTGGCCTGTTGAATTGGTTCTTCTCTTTCGTTGATTGATATTTGAAGATTTGTGTTATAATTTGGGTTGTTGAATTAGTATAGATGGAGGTAAGAACCCCACTTTCAATCGACTTCGTCTACTTGCTGGGTTAGTGATTTTGCTATGACGTTAACTGAAGAAATAATTCGTGTAATGAAGTCTACTTGCAGGTCCACAATCGTCTTCATTGTTTATCTAAGGGTATTACACGAATTAAATCGATTGTTTTTTTCTTGAAGTGTTTTTTGTTTTTGATTTTGGGGTTTTATTGATCTTGATTTTTAGTTGAGATGAAAGGAAATGGCGTCAGGGATGGTTAAGAAGCTGCAATAAGTGATGGTGGTGGTTGTCGTCGGAAATGGTGTAGGAGGTGGTGGTGATGGTGGTAAGAAGATGACGAAGTGGGTTAAGGTTTGGTGGGTCCCACATGTTTTAGTTTATTTTATGGTGTTTTTGCAGGTCCCAAAGTTGTAATATTTCTTTTTTTTTCTTTTTAAAATCAAGGGTATTTTAGGTATTTAAAAAATTTTAACACCAAAAGTTAACTTCCATTCATCTAAGGGTCATGAGAGTTACAATCATGAAAACTATTAAACCAAGCTTATAGTTTTCCATTCCTAAAAGTTAAAAGTAAAATCCGTATAAAGCACACGACCATCCGTGTACTTAATTCTACATTTTTTTCTGGTCACATTACATTTAATTGCATTATATATTTATTTATTTATTTTTATTTCATCTCTTCAAAATGTTTTCTTACAAGTTCTAAAAAAGCTTTGCAAGTCCAAGATATTTCCACGTCATCAGATCCACGTATCTTGAATCTTCTAACCTCTTCTCTCTGTTTTAAATTTTCATCATATCTTACACTCGATTTCAATTTTCATTGATAAACGTCAAATTAAACCTAAATTAATCCACACACGCCTCTCAAATCCATCCAATTTCACCAATTTTGACTTAAATTGTCAAAATCATGCCTGATTCACCTCCCCCGGAGAAGAACCGGCGTCGCCGGTGTGACTTCTGCGACGAATCGACGGCGATTTTGTATTGCAGAGCTGACAACGCGAAGCTCTGTTTATCTTGCGACCGTGAAGTTCACTCAACGAATCCGCTTTTCACTAAACACACTCGCTCGTTGCTTTGCGACGGTTGCGATTCGTCGCCGGCGGCGATTTTCTGTTCCACCGACGCCGTCGTTCAGTGCCAAAATTGCGATTGGGAGACGCATAATAAGTCGAATTCGAATTCGAAATCGCATGACCGGCGGCCGATTGAGGGGTTTAGTGGATGTCCTTCGGTTAATGATTTGTTGGCGATTTTAGGGTTTGAGGATTTGGGGGAAAAGGAGGTTTTAATTGGTGGTGGTAGGGAAAGATCCGAATTGTATGAGTCGGGTGACGGGTTTCCGGATTGTCTTGTTTGGGAAACTCCGTGTTTTGTAAGTCTCGATGATTTGATTGTTTCTGGTGGATCGGACCATAATTATCAAGCTATGGGTATTCCTCCATTACCAAAGGTAACTTGTTCAATTTAGGGTGTAAACGAGCCAAGCTCAGCTTGCTTGTTTAGAGCTCTGTTTCTAAAGCACGAGTCGGTCGGGCCCAGCTTCAAGCTCGAAATAAGACAATTTCTGACAAGACCCGTTTACACGACACGAAGTTAAACGGGTTTGGGTTCGAGATAAACAGATATGGGTCAAAAACGGGTCGACGTGATTATGACACGAAATATGTCTAAACGGGTTCAACCTGTTTATGTCAGGATTAGATCCGTTTAACTAATCGCGTTAAATGGTTAACAAGTTAACACAATCTGTTTATAACCTATTTATCAAAACTTTATAATTTTGTATTTTTAAAAGCAAATTGGTTTTTAATAATCCAATCTATGACTCATTGGCAGATCATAATCCGAACTAACAGTTTGGCAGATAATAATCTCAACTTTTACTTTTGATTATTATCAGCCAATGAGTCATAGTTTGGATTATTATCAGCCAATGATTAAATATATAATATTAAATTATAATACTAGATAACCTAACATTTCAATTTCCACTTTCGACTGCTAACTTTTCAGTTTCTACTTTCCAACGCTAACATTTCAGTTTCCAATAGGGCTCACAATTTTTGACACGACACGAAGTTAAGCGGGTTTGGGTTTGAGTTAAAGGGATATGGGTCATAAACGGGCGGCACGATTAAAATCGTGTATAAACGGGTTCAACTACGTTTTGTCTGCCCTAATATTATTTAATTATTCATATCATAATTTTATATATACTAATTATTATTATATAAATATATATTTGATACATTAAATAAAAATTATATTATGCTCGAGCTTGATATGTGAAGCTTGGGCTCGAGGTCGTTTATTAAACGAGTCCAATTATAAGCTCTTACTCGAGCTCGTTTAAGCTCGGCTTGAATCGAGTTTTTAGCAAACTGATCTCGAGTAGCTAACTAGCGTCTAAGCTGGTTTACACCCCGTACTAATTGTTATTAATATTTGAATTCAGTTTTTGTGCATTCTGCTGTTTGATTTATTACATTTGTGATTTGGGTTTGATTCATTTTGTGTGTATGGTATGCTGGATCATAACATCATATTGTCAATTGGGAAAGATTTACACTTTTTTCTTTTGGTGGTGTGAGTGGAAGGCAACTGTTTGATGATATTTGGGGGCATTTGGGACTGTGTATTTAAACAACTTATGCTTGAAGCGCATAATCAACAACTTATTTTATCAAACGGTAAATTTTTTATTTTGAATTCCTTAAAGAATAAGCGGTTTGAAATAAGCAATCTCAAATACACTCAACAGTCAAAACACTTTTCTTCATTCAAACACGCAACTTTGGAAGCATACTAGATGCCTAGCAAACCAAACGATAAATAGAAACAAGTTGTTGATAGAAAAAGTTATGTTATTGATAGTGAAGCTAGAAAAATCCAAAGTTCTAGATCATGTCTATTATTTAGACAATCTACCTACCATAATGTGTGATTGACTAAAATCCCAATTTTGTGTGATTTTAATATAAGGCGGCATAGTTGTAAAAGGTGCCCAGGCAAGGATTCTGGTCACCTTCTGGCCAAAACGGGTCTGAAATATCCAAAAATGGCCCGGAGCATGTCTAAAGGTAGCCTAAAACATGTCTGAAACTCCTAAAAGTGGTCTGTTTATAACGTCTGCCTTGCTTAAAAACCCTCGCTTTTTAAGTGCCTTGAGCCTTTGACTGCTATGTAAGGCGGGATAAATAAAATTAAAAAAAAAACTAAAATCTAGTAAATTGCGGGAAAATGTTGAAAAAGAAGTCCAAAATGATGTATTTTGAATCATATATGAATCAGTGAGTTCTATTTTATTAAGATCCCATCTGTTGTGGTTTTTATGTTTGTTAACTTTGTTTAGACTGTTTCTGTTGAAATCAGAACCGCCATGCTGCTTTGGGAACATATAAAGACGAACTAATTCACCAACTTCGCAAATTAGCAAAATCTGAACCAAATGGCGATGATAGTCGAGACATAATTAAACCAAATAGCGAGTTTCTGCCCGCACAAAACTTCCAACTCGAAGGTCGGAGTTCCGGATTTGAACATAAGTTAAACGAGGTACACTCTCATCTTCGTTATTACTTTATTTATGAAATTCACAAAAATGGATAAAAAAGTTGTTGGCGGGCCTACCTAACCAAAATTTGAAATTTACGTGTTTTGACCTATTACCCAACCTATCTGATCCGCGCATTTTGTAAACTATTATAAACCAGGGTTTTGTATAGTTACAAGGGTTTGTTGGTCCTTTGGGCTCATTATCTAGTAGTAAACCTAATACCTTTGTTTATTACCTACTTAAATTTTTTATAATTACTCTCATTTTGTTGCTAAAAAAATAACATGTTCTGTAAATAAATTGTGAAAAAATAATTAGAAAATACATTTAACTTAAAACATTACATTAAAGTTCAGCTTGAATTGTCAAAGTTTGATGCAAATTCATAAGAAGTTTTTATAAAAGTTTATAAAGTTCAGCTAAAAGTGTATACTTATTGTCAATATTCTTATTGTTTTTGTTAGTAATTAAAACAGGTTAAATTATAATTGAACAGAAAAAAAAATGGATTTTTGAGGGCACCCTCGGGGCATATCACCATTTGTGCCTATAGCGCCTTGCTTGAACCGGCCTTTTTGCATCTTTAGGTCGGGTCATTCGGGCCTTTAGCCCCATAGACTGATGGTGACTGTGTTTTTGTATTTACAGACAAATGCGTTTCCATGGTGGCCGGATAGTTGTGATGCCGACGGTCAAGAACTTTTTTCTGATCAATTGGTTGGACACAACACTGAAGCAAACTGCATAGTTCCTGATGGAGATTATGATAATATCCATAATTCAAGCCACATTGATGTTGATCATCAAGGCCAGTCAGATCATAATGTTGTTGAGAACACGCAAGTCGTTCATAGCGTTGGTGTACGCGAAATCAACAGTCGGGAGAGAGAGACAGCAATCACAAGATACAAAGAGAAGAAGAAATCTAGAAGGTATTTCTAATTACATTTTATTATTTTATGGCTAATGGTCAAACAGGTTATGGTAAGGGATTTAAGTAAAAACAAAACGGGTCAAACGGGTCAAACGGGTTCAAAGTTGTTTGAATTATATTCAGTTGCATAAAACCTTCTAAGTCATTTTATTGAAAAAGGTTATATTATCAATGCTATAAATTATAATATGATTTTTGTAGTTATATTTAGTGGCAAAATACCATGTCACCATGACACATAATGCTTATGTTAATTTTTAATATATATATATATATATATATATATATATATATATATATAAATAAGTTTTAAAAATGAGTTTTTTTTAATTTGCATTAAAAATAGTTATTAAATGTTACATTAGTCGAATTGATGATGTGGCCCTCGAGACCATGTCATCATGACACATATAATGCTTATGTTAAAATTTAAAAAAAGTATTTACAAGTTTTAAAAATGGGTTTTTTCTTAATTTGCATTTAAAGATAGTTGATAAACGTCACATTAGTCGTCACGTGACATACATACTAAAAATCCAAAATGACAAATAAGATGCCACGTCTGCAAATTTCAAAATATCAGCAACTTTTTCAAAAATTTGCTAAAATTTGGAATGAGTATAATTTTTTTTCGTGCAGCGTGCCCTTTTTATCTAGCACATACTTATAAAATTCGAATTAAAAAAAAGATAAAATGTGTCCCCAGGCTGGGCCAAACCCGACCCAGCCTATTTCCAAAAATTACTCGTTTTGACCGGAAGATTTTGACTTGTTACCTATCTGACCCGTCCATTTTAACACCTCTATCATTCAGTCTCGCCATCTTCTGTTCTGAAATCGACGTTATTATCATTATAAAGATTGCTTATGGTAGCATTTTTTCACACAATTTTACTTCTGGGGTCCTAAATTAAAATCTTTTGCAAAAAAAAGTTTGAAACTTTTCTTTGTTTATCAATAGGTAGATTGCAAGTCTTATGTAGGTGTACAAATAAAAACTTAAGTGGAGTTTTTCTTTATTATTGGTGTCATAACAGGTATGATAAGCATATTAGATACGAGTCACGGAAGGTACGGGCTGAGAGCAGGACGAGAATAAGGGGCCGTTTTGCCAAAATGGATCGATGAACCGTTGTACATGTGTCTTCGATGTTATATGTTTGGTAGATGATATAGTGTGTAGTTGTGCTATGGTATGTGGAAATTGATGGTCAAAAGTTGGTGGATGCTCGTGAGCACCGTCTCAGTTTTCGGCTACCGTAGTCTTTCTGTATAGGGTATGGTGTTACCTGGCCCGTAATTGCAGTGATTAGATTAGTCGTGTAATCGTCAATTTTCGAGTTTTGCAAGTGTAGCTTGAAAAGCAAATAAAGATGAGTTTTATAGTTAAAACTTTTAGATAATATGGGTGATGTTCTGTTGTAACTTGTAAGTGTAGCTTGAAAAGAAAATAAAGATGAGTTTTCTAGTTAAAACTTTTAAAGTATGAACATCATACGAGAGAAAAACAGGAGATAAACTGATTTTTATTCTATTCACCATATATTTCATACATACATCCCTATTCTATTCTAGGACATATGTCATCTCTGCATTGAACCTTACACATTTTTTCTCTCATAAACCCATTAACAGTTTGACTTTAAAAAAGTCAAACACACATTTATTAACTTCAATCTCTATAATTCCTCAATCAAATTCCTTTCCTTATTTGTTCTAAATCATTCACGATCGAGAGGAAATCCGCCTTTTTATTTCGAAAACAAAGCCTAATTCAAGCTAATTGAAATAGATTTGGAAGCCTATTTCATGATTTCAATCCAAATGAATTTCAATTAGAAATTTTTTGTATTTCAAGATATGTTTTCTTAAGAAATATGCTTAAAAACATATAAAACTAAATAAATATAAGTAATACATTATTTTTAAACTTTATAAGATAATTTTTCATTTATTATATTTAGCGTTTTATATGCCAGGCAAATAAATCGAAACAATATTGAATTCAAAATTTATATATACAAATTGAACTCATATCTCTAGAATTAACTTATTTTTTTATTAATAGACTTATAGTTATTATTACAGTTAATTTTCAAATGTAATGTTACCACTAAATTTACCTTTTTAATACCAAATAAATTATTACAATTTTTGCCATACCAGAATCACTCTCAGGGGGTGTTTGGATTGCCTTTTCAAACCAACTTATTTACTTTTATAAGTTAATAAGTTGTTTGGGTTACTTCTCAAAACTACTTATAAAAGAAGATTTTGAGAAGGAAAAAGGAGATTTTGAGAAGTAAGTGGGAGTTACTTCTCAAAACTACTTATAAAAGTCAATAAGAAGAAGGATACTTATAAAAGTCAATAAGGAGAAAGAAATAAGTAATCCCAAACACCCCCTCATTATATGTCATAGACTTTTAACCCGTTTCACAGTATATGACCCAACCGGTTATCCAAATTCGGATCTAATATATGGTTTCTAACCCTTTCATTCACTGAAAACCTAATTCTAACAATCCTATTCTAACAATCCTCGCCCTTCTTTCTTAGGAATCATCGATTGAAGGTTAACGAGTATTACAGTGAATGAAAAAGAATCCGAATGTTTGCGCTCAGATTCAAGAACCTCATTTTCAAGATTTCATTTTTTTATAAGTGTGTTGCATCTTTTGTTTTTTTTTGTTAATCCATAGTTCGGATTGTGTTCATCTTTGTGCATAAAGTTAATTCGATGTCGCAGATCCATATTTGTTTTATTTTTCGATTGGATTTTGTTCCAGTTTGTGCATAATTATGTTTTTTTTTTGTTCCAACCATTTGGGATAAAGCTAATGATGTTTGTCCTGCTATGATTTCTCAAACTCTAGCCCATTGCCCTACCCATAAGGGCACCACTAATGTCTTTCATCGATAATCTTCAAGAGCTCGTGCGTAGTTACCCTGGTCTCCACTAAATTTCTTTATCGTAGTATGTCTTTACTTCATTATCACTCATTTAATATGTCCCGTAAGTACGTACACACCCAACGCTAGGGTCAACTTCATTAGCTCTCGATGTTTTCCCAAGGCTCGTCTGCCTTTGTCGTGTCCGTTTCGATCATCTAAACACTTGCTTCCCTTAAATGCTCCATGGGAGCTAATATTAAGCTGGTCTTGGATTTACTAGCGTAGGCATATCCTTTTTAGTCACTTACGTGCAATCTTGCACTTGCCCCTCCTGAGTTTTACCTTTCTCTATGTTGCTCTACCATTACCATGCAATCCCCGACCGCATCTCATTTATCATGTACAAACATGAAGTCCGCCTACTCACAAGCCTCAGCTATTCGTCGCCTCGTCCAGGGAAAAACATCCCAAATCTTCTGGTGTCTCATCTTGACTAAATTCTTTATATAGAACATGTTCCATGAAGGTCCTTCGTCACCTTGTTAACTCCGTGCTGAAATCTTCAGCGTCGTCACCTTGATCTTATCATAAACATTTCTGATCAAGCGTCCACATAAACGCCTTCATCATCTACCCTCATAGCTCCACCCATTGGCTTCTTGCTCCGAATTCCCGAGATATAAGCATAGGCATCTCATAAGAGCACCTCACTGGTCGCCTAGAAAGACGTTAAAACTCCTTGCATCACCTCGACGTATCAGCGTCGAGAGATTCGTCATGATAGAAATACCATACTTGAGCACACTAACCATACGTCCTATGCACGACTAAGCGTGTACTATAAGGACACACCCCGACACACATAACTACAGAACACACATTCTTCTACACATGTACTAGTAACTCAACCTCCTAACTCGCACAAAGCGCATACACACAACTAGCTAGATCTGAGTAAATCTACGTGCATACAATATGACCTCGTCACCTATAGACACACAAGTATATCATGTTGTCTGGCCCCAAAGGCACAAGCAACACGATCTCACGCCTGACTATCGTCAGACACACTAACCTGTTGACAAATGTAAACACCATATCAAGCTTACACTTGGTCTCCCGCCTGACTAATGTCAGACACAATATCAAGCTTACGCTAGATCTCCAGCCACGATTATTACGTGACACAAATAACTCATACTCATAAGCAGCTCAATTAACGACATACAAGTTTATTCACAAAACACTTTTATGTCCTTAAGCACCAACACATTTACCTCGCGAAGATCTATGCCTTAAGATATAAAGACATTCAATATCATAGTAAGGCTAAACACCCCCTTACACTTCACACATCACCTAGCATAACACATAGGTAACACTATCTTAAGACTGTATACGCACACAAGTAATCAAAACTCAGGTCTACACAGGTCTACTCATACAGTCTAATCAACCAAGCTCTAGCATCACATTAAAGATTACATTTAGGTGTGAACTCATGTTGTTCAAAGGTAATCACATAATCACACATAGCAAGATATCACTCCTGCAACTATCACTTATTATACCCAAATCATCTCGCGTATAACTCGCACTCAATGTCAAAATTAAATAGTCAATATTTGAAATAATCATCCCACCACGTAAACGTCTGATACTCAATGTTAAATCACCCCACAATCTCTCGTGACAACCGTCACGTCCAAAAGTAATCTAGAAGTTCAACGTCTCAAACAACGCTCGCAAGATTACTACGGGACCACATTAGGTGTATATGTTGTGTCCTCCTCTGGTTCCTCCTCATCGGACTCTGTGTCAATCACCGGGTCCTCTCGAAATAAAGCTCTCCTAGCTGACGCACATGGTTGATCTTTCAGCCATACAGGTCCACATCCTTGAGGGAAATCGCGTACTGCCGACACGGCCCTCCTTTTCCATCCTGTCACTCTGGTCTCAGCACCACGCGGGACGCCGCTATCCTCAGTTCTAGTCACACTTGACGCGGGAAGCGCCAACATCACTTCTATGTCACTGTCCGTATTGTCTACAGCAGCCGCCTGTTTGTTCTGACGATCTGCTCTTCCCCTGGCCGGAGCTCCCCGTCTAACAGATCTGGTATGCTTTGTCTTAGCCATCGGTACCTGCACAAGATAGAACGTTGGAGTGATTACCATGGGCGTTAAATTCAGAATATGAGAGTAATCATAGACTGCCAAATTACGGTGATCAAATGCAATTTGATGGTCTACGTTACTGCTCGGATTCTAAGTCTTCCCCATCATATTCACACTAGCTTTCTATCTTTCATACACTCCGGATGCACATGCACCCCACACAACCCACATAGCATCACATAATAATCTAGCAAGTCATCATCTTTATCACAATTTCACACCATCCAAGAGTACACACAAAATTACTAAATCATATCGACACACCAAACGATCTCACATAGTTACAATTAATGCTACTTCGCATTACTCAATTCATATCATGATCACACTACACAATTTCACGTAGTTCTACATACTACAACACATATCACACCTCATGATCCCACACGGAACCATAGTTCACTTACTCATACCAATCACTTTACCTAGTGTGACACTACACAAATGGTAAATATAATTACTACTCAAATCGAAAGACGTACCTCTTGGCTCGCGGTTACTAGTGGTGTCATTAGTTTCACCCTTATCCCATTCTCAGTTTAAGTTAAGGCATTTTATTTGTTTAAAAACACCAATTTTCTCTTAAACCACGGTTCTGATATCAACTTGTAAGTCCCCAAACCGGGCACCCTACAGTTGGTTCTCATAACGGGTTATTCCCTTAAAAATACTCACTTTAGATATATTAAACTACAGCGGAAGTCTTTCTAAAAATATTAATTACTAATTATTGTCATTAAGTTACCTCACGAATGCTTGCACACCAATCCGAGTAGCACCGCTTCCAAGCCAAGATACGTTAACGCAACGCTTACCTGCAAAACAATCTATCGTACACACAAAGTCAGCTACGCTGAGTGAGTTCTAATAGATTAGTTTAATTAAAAGTCAATTCGTCTCAACAGTTATTCGAACTTTACTCAGGACCCACGGTCCTTATAAAATAGGTCCACAATTCATTAACCAATAGATAACCCCTGTTATCACCCGATATCTCATAATAGCTCATTACCCAAAACTCATCCCATAATAATAATAACCCCGCCGTCTCATCGACATAGGTCGAACCTACCTACACTAATATCTCATGTTCAAGTACATGTATTAACTCGACGCTTGGTTAACACAACAATCCCCTAGACCTCAACTTACTCAGCCTTGACCAAGGCTCTTACAAGTCAACTGACATAATCGTTATGAACATCACATCAAAATCCTTGCACCATGGCCAATCTAACTCTACTCATCACATTAATATTATCTCAAGCACAATAAATATAACTCAACGCTTGTATGAAATTTAACACAAATATATAAGCGCACAAACACATACCTCATTACTGCACCCTCGTCAAGGCTTTCGACACACCCCGAGCTCATCACTGTCCTTTTGGACTCGTCACCTTACGTGACCTCCCGAAGGACATAGTCCTCCACAATCCCGTTTGCCGTGTCATAATTACAGCATTGCAAACACAATACCCGTCGTGTCACAAGGACAACGACACAAAGCACACAACACATGTATAATCACATAACAATATACTCTATATACATGATTCATTAACTGCACCTGCACTTCACACATAACACTAGGATAAGGTATCCTGCATGTATTCATAAGCATTTAGATTATATCCCGACTCACCCCGACTAACTCGTAACACAATACACCGCTAATATAGCAACACACATACAACTACTATATCTCATTATCTAAGCATATACCACATACATGCACACTCTATGACACTTCCTAGTCGTACCTATATGACCCATTTACTACAATCCCGACTCATCCCTGTTAGGTCACTATACGACCCGTGACCATATCCCCACCTGTAACCCACACGTCTTATGGACACACACAGTCCCTTAGCCCTACATTTAACTATTTAACTTCATAAACTCATCGGGTTAGACCCCAAAGCTCGGTATACATTTAATGTAATAAAACATGTCTCAAAAGTATTTACGATAGCCCTAAAACATTAAAAACATTTAAAAGAGGGGATTAGAAACTCACTGTTACGAAGATCTAACTCTTGCACTGCAACGGTCTCCTTGCACGAAACCCAAACCTGTCAACGTATGATCACATGGTCAGAGTACATCCTAAACATGTGTCAGTTACGTATAAATATAAATGATCCCGACTCTCGTCTCGTCCGCTCATCCCTTCTTCCATGCAACAACCCTAGTCCACGTGACCGCCCAAATCGGGTTATCCCGGGCACGTTTAGAACCCGCATGCATGCATGTTTACGTGCCATGCAAAGCCTTAGTCTCGTAACGCACACGTACCCGAGCCAAGTCCTCCATGCATGTACAACACTTGACATGCAACCTCGTGATCACGAAACCCTAATCGGGTGTAACTCGGTTCCATGCTCTCCCCCGTTCACCACCATACACCACCACCGTCGGGTATCACTTCCACTCGTCACCACGGTTTCACCGTCTCCTCCCCGCACCGCCATCGTCCTCCCCGTCTCGCCATAAGTCTCATCGATCTACATTCCCATCGTCTCATCCGATGAACCCTACCCGAGCCGCACCATACATCGGGCTCATATCCGCCGTCCGTCGCCGTGAAGCACCACCACAGCGCCACCACGCACGACAGTCACCATGCACAGCAGCCACCATACTCGTGGGTCGAATTCACGAGAACTCTGAAGTTCTCGTCCCGTATTTCTAGACCCGAGAACTAGGTATGATCTAGGTCACGAGAACTAGACATCGAGTACTAGAACCATGAACATGAGCCAAGTTCTTGGTTCATAAGGATCATGATGCCGAGAACTCATGGGCCTTGAACTTGTAATATTCTTATTTTTGCATTCCATGGTCACGAGAACTAAAGGGCCGAGAACTTCCTAACCCCCATAATCCTAGTTTGCATGGTTTAGATCTGGTTTCAAAATCACGTAAAGTTTCTAACTTTAGTTGTTCAGAGCGTTTATTACACCCCCATGTTATCAGATCTATGACTTTTAGGGTATATTACACGTAAAGTTTGGAACTTTATGGATTTATAGTTCCATTTGCCCCATAACCCCTAAAACAACAAAACCATAGCTTTAGGATCGTGTTTTACCTGAAAAGCTTGCGTAGTCTCTGTCCTATGTCCTTTTCTTCTTTCCTTGACGGCCTTGGCACGTAATAAAGCTCCCAAAAACTGATATTTTCTTTCTTTCTTTCCCTTAGCCGAGAACTGCACTCCACCACCTCACAAATGGCAAGAACTTGGAGCTGGGGGGTTTTAAAGGGGCTTTGTTCATGCAAGGGCTTTATATATGAGGTGCTTTCTTTGAGCAAATTACTAACTTAGTCCCTCTGTTACCCTTGTCTTCATGAAGGTCTCTTTATTTATTTATTTCCATTATTTTTAGGATGTTACAGAATGCTTGCCTTTGTTCCAAGAATTGGGTTAACATCTTCAAACAAAAGAATTCCATTTAAATTTCAAAGAAGACAATTTCCAATGGTTGTGTATTTTGCAATTACCATAAATAAAAGTCAAGGACAATCACTTTTAAGGGTTGGTTTGTATTTGAAAGATCCAGTGTTTACTCATGGTCAGTTGTATGTTGCATTATCAAGAGTTAAAAGTAGAGATGGACTCAAGCTATAAATCTTTGATAAACATGGAAAAGTTATCAATACCATGTCAAATGTTGTATACAGAGAAATATTTTCAAATTTGTAAATCATTATTGCAAGATTTCATTTAACATGGAATTTAATGTATTGTAAAAAGAACACCACTTATGAAATGCATTTTCATGTATTTTTTTTTATGTTTTGATTACTCTTATCAATATATTCTTAACGTTTAACAATATGAAAAAATTACCAATACAACATCAAATGTTGTATAAAAAGAGGTGTAAGATATTCATCAATATAATATTAATGTTTCACCCCGTGTAACACACGGGGGTTTAAAGCTAGTTATATTATATAGTCATACAACATGAAAACCTAAGACTCATAAACACTGAATCAACCTGAAATAGTCTACGTTTGTAACAATCCCTCAGACATTTTATACTAGTGCATAATGTTGGGTCGGTTCTTCAGGGACCAAAATTAACCGATCACTTATTCTGATTCGTTGAAAAACTTATTTAGAAAACTAAGTGTGACAAAACTTAGTTAAGGAAAAAGAGCACAACGTGTATAATACTCCCCCTCAATTTTGCATATATCTTTGAGTCCGCAAAGTCCAATCTTCTATGACAACTTCTTGACTTTATGTTTGATGTAGACTTCTTTAATTTGAGCGATGTAGGCTATTTTGTTTTCATATAGTGTAGTCGGGTTTCTTTGATTGATTCCAGTCCACACTCACCTTCTACGTCACTCAACTAAAACTTCTCAATTCGCCAAACTAATTTTATGGACCTAAGACCAATTCGATAGTCGAGGTTTCAATTACTCTATGGAGGTTTTCTTAAATGAAGGCGAAGTTCAAGATCGACCAAGATATTTTTTTTGGTTTGGGAATAAACAATTGATGAAGAATGTAGGATTGAAAAAATCAATTTGATAAACCCTATTGTAAATATTGTCTTGTGAAATCTTTATTTAAATTATATTGTATACTAAAGGCATAGACAAAGAAATCTACTAAAATATGTTTTTTTTTTCAACTTTGTTAAAAACTTATTTTCAATGTTTTTTGGATAGTACTCATTTCATTTTCATTTTTATGATTAGTTATAACTACAGTCCTAATGCATTATTTGTATATGAAATTGTCAAGCATTCCAATGATAAAAAAAATTTAAAGCTATCGGTGGCAGATCTAAGAATTTTCAATAAGTGAAAAACAAAATTAGACTAAGTTAAACGCGAATCAATGATATTAAATCATAGTAAAATTATAATATTTAAGGGTTTACTTATAAAATTAAAAAAAAAAACTTACTTTTAAACCGATATTGAGTGAGACCTCCCCTAAATTGGCCTTAGTTCTTCCCTTGCAAGTTACGTGTCAAATGCGTTTGTAGATACTTAGAATTTTTTTGCAAGAACTATTTATAGGTCGATGAATCACATGTATCCTATGTTGTGCGATCACATGTCATGTTTGGGTGTATTCTTTCTTGTTAAATTTAGGTTATTCTCTTTCTAGTTACTTTAGGTTGATACCGAAAATATATGATATCGTGTCTAGCGATGAACGATATACGCTATACATATTTCAATGGTTTCTAAGTGTATTTTCAATTAGTTACTTCAATTTTGTGTCACATGTGAGATGATGATCTCAATCATAGTTATGTTAAAATATCAGATTTGGTAAATAGTTCGAAAAATATTTCACCAAATCTTTATACTATGTCATTTAGATGTTTCACACCCAAAATATGTGTTTTTTATTTGATAAATTTTGTAAGAAATTTTGTGCTAATTATAAATATATAAACTAATATAACTATTATTTAAAGGTTCTTCTTTCTTATGTTTAAGAATATCAAAATAAAATAATTTACTTATCTTTAGTTTATTCGAATCATTGTAACTATTACTTTAATTATAATTATCTTTTAGACTTTATAGGATAATTATTTATAGGTGTATAATATAGGAGATTATTAAACTGTAAAGAATAAATGATTAATAATGGTTTTTACAATTTCTGATTTGTTCTTGATCATTATTACTATTAATTCATTTAATTGTGTACTTACTTCGGCTGAATTAAACTCTACACGTAACTAATTCAAAAGGCAAATATAACTGATGTTAACGGTCCGTTTTACCGTTGGCCATTTGATGCAATGGTAGCCCCAAGACTTCCCATAGTGAAGGTCTTGGGTTCGAATCCTGACCACAACAAAAAAGAGGTTTGTGGTCAGATCAGTGGGTTTATCCAGTTGGGGGGGTTCCTTCTAGGGTGGGCTGCCCTGGATGTTCTAGGTGTTGCCCAAGGAAAACTCAATTATCCTATAATATCTAGGTGTTGCCGTTAAAAAAAATATGTTCCGTCTTTTGAAATTTAACAAATTTGAACTAGTTAATCATCATACATACTTACATAGTTAATTACATTAGATATAAATATATTATTCTTTATTTATTGTTTCTCTTAGAATGAAGGGGGCACCTTACTCATTTACTAATCAAAACTGCCCAATAGAATTTTGTCACCTCAAAACTACTCATTTACTCAGATTTCATTGGAAACACTCTACTCATTTACTCACCAACTTTAAAAAAAAATAAACATTTAAATAAAAAACATACTTTTTTATTAATTAAAAATACAAAAGACAACTAAAAATAACAAAATACAATAACAAGTTACAAATTAAAAAAAAACGATAAATTAAACATAACCGTCTTCCGAATCGCTGCTGACCCACTCTGGTAGTGTAGCAAAATGTTCAACAAGATCATATCGTAATGTAAAGTGTGTCTCTTGATCCCGCAATTCATTAATTACACTATCGTCTACTACTTCATTGGTTGGAGGGTACATTATGTAGCTGTGTGAAATTGCATTTTCATCATGCTTTAAAATCATATTGTGCAATATGATACATGCGTAAACCACATTTTGTATTTTTTGACGTTTACGTGACTGTTGCGGACGATTAATTGTCCCCCATTTAGATTTTAAAACACCAAATCCGCGATCGATATCTTTTCTAGTCGACTCTTGAACTTTCTTAAACCTTTTTTAATGCGTACACACCACCTGAATGTATGTATGTATGTATTTAACAAATCTTAAGACCTTAACCGTTTGAACATTCTTATAATGAACTCGCCCCGCATCTTACAAGGAGAACTTAAAAGGTACTCGTGGGACGAATTCCCGAGAACTCTGAAGTTCTCGTCCCGTATTTCTAAGCCCGAGAACTAGGTATGATCTAGGTCACGAGAACTAGACATTGAGTACTAGATTGATTGAGAACATTTATGTCGTTATTCGAACCGGCATGACCACAATAGGCATGCCAAAACCATAAGTCATTTGACACCACTGCTTCTATCATGATCATAGGGTATTGGTGATCACCTCTCATAAATTGGGCACGCAAACTAGTCGGACACATCCTCCAAACGACATGCGTACAATCGATGCTACCGATCATCCCCGGAAGGCCCCATCTAGTTTCATATGCATTATACAAACGTGCAATGTCGTGGCTTGTAGGTCTACGTAAAAACTCTTTGCCGTATAACATAATAATAGAATTGCAAAAGTATTCTAAACATTCACGAGCAGTCCTAGCGGACATAGATAAATATTCATCATATTCGTCAGGAGAGTTACCAGTAGCGAGTTAACGAATAGCTGAAGTGCATGTAACATTCTTGATTTTTCATGTATTGGTTTTAGTACAATGATCAAATATTTCAATTTTAATTACAATACTTAGTATTATTTATGCAAACACTATAGTCCAAGTTTTCTTTCAATACTATCCTTAAATTTTACACACACACATTTTAAATTAAATTAATTCTAAGGATTTTATATTTTATAATATATATGTATATATTTATCTTACATATGAAATATATATAAATAAAAGTTAATCTTATAAAATATTTATAAAACATATTACATCCAAAACTTGTTTATAAAATTTATAAAGTTTTAGAGTTTTTAAACAATAATAAATTTATAAATGTATATATATATAATTACAATTTAAATAAACTAGTTAAACCTTTTGAACCCTTGAACCCCCACCCTTGCACTTGGCCCTTTACACCTCAAATTGAACCCATTCAAGGGTTTTGAACCCTTTAATCCGTCCTTTGACTTTCTGAAGTCAACCAGAGACAAAATTCTTACAATTAGGCATCGAATTCGACCAAACCCGAATGCTTTGGACTTACTATATATACTTGACTGATTTTCAAAACATATTACATTCAAATTATCAGACTAATTTAACACTTTTATGTAGTTAAATTCGAAATTCGAATGGGTTGACTTCTTAGAGTCAAACCGAGCCAAATCAGTTTCAAATCAAAGCAATTAGACGCGTTTTGAGCCCGCAAATCACGCTCGATCACTCCTTGTATGAATTCGTACCATATACGTGACTCAATTCATCCACCCTCGTCGATTTATTGCGTAATTTACGGCCGACAGTTTTCGCCCTCAACCCCGATTCGAATCGAGCCATTAAAATGAAATCAATCGAATTAAAGTATCCACACACCTTTGCACAGACCAGTACAAACCCTCCCAGCCCTCAATCGACCTGCATTTCACCTCCGGAGTACGATCGAGTCTCAAGAACACCAACTCTGATCTTTTAGCCGTCGACCTTCGATACCCAACCAAATCAGGTGAGGTTAATATTGTTTGATTCGTTTTTGATCGTACAACGAACGCCTACAGGAATCTATTGTATCGAATTCGATTCCTGTTAATTTCATAAATCTGTTCATACGAATTTTGAATGGGGGATTTCGATTTGATTCAATTATTGTATTTAATTTTGTGGGTTCGTGTTATACCAGCGAAACCACCCGGTCCAACTGGTTAAGTCATTGCACCATTGGACCGGGCGGCGTGGGTTCGAAACCCACACTCAACGCCCTTTTTTGGCGTGTTCACTCCTTTCAGTCATAGGTTTAATCTAATTAGAACCGATTCAATAACAAGACCGGTTCCTTGGTCCAGTGGTTGGGAGCTTGCCCTCACCCAGAAACGACCCGAGTTCGATCCTGGCTCACTGTAATTTTTTTAAAATCGTTTTAAACAGCAGGTTTAATTTATAAAAATTATTTTATAAAACCCAATACCATTTGAAACTAATTTGTGCAAAAATAATCAGATTTTAAATTGGAATAATATTTTAGAATTTTAAATGATTTTAAAACCTCAGTTACAATATAAAAACTATGAAAGAAATTCATTTTTATTAATTTTAAATAAAGCATTTATGTTACTTTTTATAAAAAAATTGTGACAAAGTTTTTATAAAAATGCATAATCATTTTTAAAGATAAAACAATATTATGAATCATTTTCCATTTAATTATCTATTTAGATTTTTAAATCTTATTTAAAAAAATCAAAATTTTTCTAAATATATATTTATACATATATATTTACTTTTCCCTTGTTTATTTATAAGAGACACATTATTTTAATAATAAATAAATTTATTTATTTATTTAAATGATTTATTCTTACAATAATAACCCATTAGGGTTTAAATTATATTTAAATAAATATAATTTCATATTTCTTTATAAAGACGCAATTTTCTAAATAAAAAGAATTTATTTAACTTATGTTATTTAAAACCATAAGTCAATTAAGTATTTTTCTTTCATTTAAATTCCTATATACTTTGAACTTATATTTACATTAAGTTCTTATTCAAATCCAAGCACAAATAACATAAACTCTTTTTGTACAAATCTCTACACTTAAACTCCGTTGAACCCTAGACCTTGCCTTAGACTTTGTGCATATTATTGATCCAAATTCATAATTCACTTTAGGTTAAACTTTGTGATTTGAAAAATCACTTGTGCTACCTATTGCTCGTGTTATCTACACCACTAATACAAGTGATTTTTACATAGCCTCTTTTTTACTTTTGCACATTTTGGGGTGAAACATAATTTCTCTTAGAAAACTCTTTGCATTTACAAATATACAGTTCTACAATATGATTCAATGTGTTATTTGTGCTTTATGTTAGAATGCTATTAGTTAAGACTACATATTCATGACATACTAATACAATCATTAACTCTTTACAAGCCAACGGTAACACTGATAGATCTATTATGTCTGACAAACCCACCCAGGTAGGGTGATTGTTACCGGCATTTCATTAGGATAACATATGTTGTTATGCCCTACATTATAATAATATTGAGTGTTATGCCCTTCAGTCACAAGGTTTGATTGTACACATAGTTTAACTATAGATTCACCATAAATGTCATATATACCATGTATCATATGAATTGTATAAAACATTTGAAATCTATATGTGGTGTCAAAACCTATGTATGCTCACCAACTATTTTAGTTGACCTCGTTTCTATCATGTTTCATGTACGAATAACTGAGTATGATCAAGTTGCTTCACTTAAGTTTGTGGACCTAGTTAATTGATTTAAATGAGTTGCTTATGTATTTCAAATTATTGTATTGTTGGATTTTGTTTATTTGGATTATGAAATGAAATTTGATGTTTTAACATATTACAACTTAGTCAACCATGTGCTCATGAACAGTCTCAATGTCCCACTCCAACATGTTCCGCCGTTGGTTGGGGTGTGACAGTGCATTTCTGAATCGACGTGAAGCACTTCTTAAACCTCCTGTCATACCCTTCGTGAAACTAAGAAAACCTTGAATCCATACTTATATACCTGACAATGCTTAAAAACAAATCTTTTGGTAAGCGAAATCTCCCTCTAAACGTATCCGCGTCGTACTTGGGGCATTCGACGAAGTAATCCTTCAACAGAACTGTGTTAGCAACTTCACGATCACGATGTACAAATTTTTTCTTTGATTTTGTCGTATCCTCAAGCTCGCTGGCCGTAGCGGCAACTTTGGACAAAAACTCAATATCACTTGATTCGGAAGTGTCGGAAAGAAAATCATCAAAACCACTATAATCGGATAATCCCGAAGGCAAACCAAGAATGTTAGAATCGGATGAAGACATTTTGTTAAAAAAATTAGAGTTTTACAAAAATATATAGGTGGAAAATAGTGATTTGTTTTAAAGGGGAAAGTGAGATATATATATAGAGTTTGAAAAAAATAAATTTTTTTTTATGTTTAACGGCATTATACCCGTTGGAATCACCTACCCACACAACAAATGGCCCGAGTAAAATCACTCGGCCAATCTACCCGGTCAAGCAACTCGTGATGATGGGGGCGGTGTTGCCCATCTACTCGGAACCCTTCTCTCTTACTCGGCTTGGCCCGAGTAAGACGCCCCTTACACCCTTAAAGGTGCAATGCGTGTGTTTAGGGGACAATAATCTAGTATGATGATTATGTCTTTGCTAAATTCAAGTTTATTTAAGAGTAAATTACATTTTACGTCCTTTAGCAATTTATTAAATTTCAGTTTATATCTTTAAAGTAATGAAATTACAGATTTTGTCTTTTATGTGTAGAAAAGTTTACAAATTTCATCATTTCCACTAACGCCCGTTACTTTTATCTGTTAAGACCGGTCATGTGCAAAGCATATGGGGGTATTTTGGTTATTTTATCCTAAAAGGACTATTTCTGTAATTTATTAAATAAAAAGTATTGTTATGTATAATTAAAAAACATGCATATCCCCTCTCTCTAAATCCCCACCACCATCGTTTGCTATGACGACAGAATACACGATTCCTCCGGCGACAGGCAAGAACAGTGAGGGGATATGGGGTTTTTATAAGTAATTGAAAGCAATGAAAAGAACACAAAAGCAAGTGGCGTTTGCGGAGATAATTACCAGCAGCGTGTTCCAAATATGTGTTTGGTAAACGGAATTGAAGATTCTGGCGAGAGAAGGCGGTGGTTTGTGGCGGGAGTTGAGGGATCGGAGTACGAATGGTTTTGCTATGAAGACCCTTTTAAGCTTCTAGTCGTCTTCGTTATAGTCTACAACCGCATCGCCTTCTCAATAGCTTGAAGAATTTCAACCGATTAGTGTTTAAGGATTACCAGGTTTGAAAATCGGATTTTGGGAAAAGGGCAATGCCCTTGGCGAATTTTATTAAAGCAGAACAACAACAAAGGATACAAACTAAGTGCATCCCCCCTCTAGGGCATTTTACCTAAGAGGGGAAGACCACAAAAAAACAAACATACACTAATTCAAACCAAACAAGACATAAACCTCTCAAGTTACATCTTTCATAATTTTTGTTGTGCCATCCGTTTCTGAATCAACTTCCTCAAACTCATTTTCATGAGCAACCTCAGTATCCATCTTCACTTTGTCTACCCTCTCCTTGGTACCACCCAATCTAAAGAAGTAAGCTCAAAGTGCATCCGACCATTTAGAGAAAACATCATAGGGGGGCTCTAGAATCATAATAACTTTGAGCTTCATTTTTTTCACTATCCCACAATTTTAAATTGCCATCATAATAGTCATCAATTTTTCATCTTGGTCATCACTATTATTTAATGCATCAAATTTATCTGAGACAAAAATAGATTTCAAAACCCGACCACCCCCACCTAATTTAGGACTCAAAACCCGAGGTTTGGGTTAGGTTGTATCCTTGACCAAAGGAGGGAACTCCTCCTCTCATAAAATGGCATTAGGAAAATCGAATTTTGCAGATCAAGGATTGAAGAATGAGGGAAATCCGATGTCGATTGCAAAAATCGAAGTCATTAATCTCGTTGGTTGAGGAAATAAAAGTTTTGGCATTCTATTGGGTTAAGAGTAGAGCAAATCTCGGTGCATTAACATGGGAGAATTGGCGGAAATTCGAGTTGAGGTCGATTGAGTAATCTTATTTGGTGTTCGTTGTCTCTTTATTTGTTTGGTGGTTGAACTCTTGTTCTATCTTGGTTTTTACCTGTTTATATATATTATACGTTTTGTTGGCCGTTCAAAAAAGAAGTTACTTTGATATTGTTTACTCTTTAAAATAACATTACTTTAAATATAATCTTTTTACCCAAAAAGATTAGGAGTGAGAAAAAAAAGTTTTAAAAAAACACCCATTTTGATAATTATTTTTTAAATCACCCATTTTGATAATTAAGTTTTCCATTAACACTCTTTTGGAAAAAAAAAACTCGAGGTAGATGATAAATCAAAGAATCTGTTAGTATTTTAATTAAAAAATATATATTTTTATCTTTTATATCTTCTTCTAATTTTAAGTAAATAACAAGAATAGTCTTTTGTGACTAAAAAGACCGAAATACTTTTATGTGCAAGTCACATGATCGGACTTAACCGAAAAAGTTAGCGCCCGTTAGGGGAAAAGGTGAAACGTGTAAACAAATTTAAACATAAAAAAATAATCTGTAATTTTTTTAGTTTAAGAACGTAAACTAAAATTTAATAAATACCTAAACAATATAAAATGTAATTTACTCTTTATTAAATATGTGACGATGTATACAGAAACAACTTAACTTTTCTTTCATCAACTACACTTAGAGCATTCACATCAGCTTCCTTATATTTCTTATTTTTATCCTTATAATTATATTAAAAAACATAACTTTTTCTACCTTTTATCTCTACTTTTTTCTCTCCTTATTCTTATCCTTATCCTTATAATTATACTAAAAACACTACCTTTATTCTTATATTTATTAAAATCTTATATCTTTTTTATGCGCACTACTCACAACCACTTTAAAACACTACTTAAAATATACAAAACTCACTCGTATAATTATATCAAACCTGCTATAAATGCTTTTAACTATAAAATTGCTTTATAGGATACAGAAAATATATATATATATGGAATGGTTCATAACCCATGTTTTTTTTGCCATAACCCATTAACTTTATCTCAAGCCTTGACAATCTAGAAACTAAGATCTTGTGGTTGTTAATAAATTTAATTTTTTTAATAGAGGACGTAGCTTTATTTTCCCCTGAAAAGGTAAATATGTCTTTTTACCCTCTTCTCTCTCCTCCTGCAACAATCACATGACCCTCTCACTCTCTTCTCTCTCCTGCAACCGTCTTTTCTTAGTGGACCAACCATAATTTCATGACCACACCATCTTATTTACCTTTATATTTTTTGAATCGAAAATTTACACTAGAAAAAAAGTCAAAAACTACATGCATTTTCAATGTGTGCAAGTTTTTTTTATTTTTTGAACAGAAAATTAATAGATTCAAAAAACTTACACTGGTGTAAATGATCTTAGGTAAAGTGAAGTTACACTCTGTTGTTACATTAAGGTAAATATATTTTACATTACTATAATACACTAAAAACCGTTCAAGATGGTAATGTAAAACAAAATAACATTCACATACTAGTTCATCAACATTCATAATTAAAAATAAAATAAATTTACAACACATATATGATAACTTGCACCAATGTAAATTTACAAAGAATGAAAAGATGAACCTTTTGATGAAAGGTTTTGATTTGCATCACAATCAAACAAGCTCACCGACAATAATAAAGCAATATTTGACTATTTAAATCCCTAACTTCTACGCAATGGTGTGGTTCACAAGATGAAGGCCACCCGAAGATGGTGGTTTAGAAGCTGAAGGCGAGTACGGAGGTGCGAAAGGAACCCAGATCTGGACATAACTACCCTTCTAGACAAATAAAAGGAGAGCTGGCATGGAGGTTTTTTTTTTTTTTTTAACGGCGAACATTGAATGTTGTGACGTCGCACCCCTCATCACATGGGAGAGCCTCGTCAAACTCCGGTCAATATGTTGTCTTAACCGAGCCCACTTGGCGTCAGATTTGGAGAGCATCCAAGGAAAAATCCCACCCAATACGGCCCCTTCCGGGCTTGAGGGAGAGTCGTGGCTCGTACCCTGGATCGGCGTGGGTAAAACTCTGTGCATCATCCTAAGAACTAGGCCTCATTTGCATGCCTTAGAAATTAATGGTGGTGACAGGGATTGAATCCGGGTCCCTTGAAACTTCAGACCTCATCTCAACTACTACATCACAACCTCTTTGGCTGACATGGAGGCTTCTAATTGGTTGAATTAGGTTAATGAGTTATGACATATTTGGAGGGTTATTAAATGAACTGGATCCTCTATATATATATATATATATATATATATATATATATATATATATATATATATATATATATATATATATATATATGCATTCAATTTCATTTATTCAAAATCATATTAAAATGACAAAATTAAAGTGCTAGAAATCTTAATTGATAAACAAAACAAGATGATGAATGGTTAGGTCGTCAATAATCTTCAGCCTAAGTGGTTGAGGTGAGTTACTCAATACTTCATTAAAATAGAAAGGTTTTGGGTTCAAGTCTTACTTGTAACAAAAAAAGAAGTTTCAGGTTGGGTCAGGGGATTTTCTCACCTATTGTGGGTTTCCTCCTGAGGGTGGTGGAGATGATCTGGTGAGCCAGTGACCCGTCATTGAACAAAAAAAAATGAATGGTTAGGTCGACTTACTATCCCTTTAAGAGCATGTTTGGGATTACTTTTGAAAACAATAAAAGACTTTTTGAAAAAGTAAGTCTCTACTTACTTTTTTATTTTTAACTTTTTCATCTTTTAAAAATCAACTTTTACACCCTTATCCAAATAAACTTTTGACTTATTAACTTCGTTAATAAGTTAATAAGTAGGTTTCAAAAGTAATCTCAAACATGTCCTAAATATTTATTTATAGTATGAAGAAATTATACACGGAGAATAAATAGTAAGCGAATGACAAAAGTAGGCATGAGAAGTTGATAAAAGTAAACCCCAAAAAAGAAAATAATAAAAAAACCTTTTTGTACATCCATGAGTTTGAAACATTTGATATCATCAATTTATCTCATGTTCCCGGTTGGCTCGATCCTTGCACCCATCCAACCGAACCACCCCCTTTTTCTCTAGTCATGTGTAGCTTAAGACTAATTTGTGGCGCATAAGAATGACTCAGCATCGTTAAGTTGTTGTACATTTACGTATTGAAAACAAGTTTCCTAAAAATAGCAAAGGAAAAAGTTTTTTCCGATTATCATGTATAAAAATAGCTTATGTGATAAACACATATATTATGGCAAATTGGTTTTTAATAATCCAACAAACACATATATTATGGCAAATTGGTTTTTAATAATCCAACCTATGACTTATTGGCTGATAATAATACAAACTAACAGTTTGGCTGGTGATAATATCAACTTTCACTTTTTTTTTTGTCAATGACACTCCCAGTAGCATAATCATCATATATTTACACTCGATTCACACTCGATTTCGCTTGTGCGTTTCTTCATTTCATTTTAAATCGCCATTTTGAGCGAAAATAAGTGTAAATCTATGATTATGATGTTACTGGGAGTGTCATTGACAACAAAAATTAAAGTTGAGATTTTCACCAGTCAAACTATTAGTTTGGATTATTATCAGGTAATGAGTAATATTTTGAATTATTAAAAACCAATTTCACCCTATATTATCATGGTCTGAAATCAGATGAATTTAAATTAGGGTATAATCCAACTGTTATCAAATTAAAATTTCATTCAAATCTAGTGATTTTTTTACATGTTAAAAGTCTATTTTAATTTAAAAAAAACAAAAAAACCGACAAACTATAGGAGTATAGGGTCTATTTGGTCAATATTTAAATGTGTTCATGTATGATCTAAAATATGTAAAAGGGCTTAATTTACAAAAATAAAAATTTAAACAAACTAAAAAACTTAGGAACTAGCAAATAAAATTACAGAAAGTTATAAAAGTTTTAGTTGTATTTTCGAAAATTCCAATTAAAAGACTAGAAATATTATATAGAAGATTACAAGGAAAACATATATCATTTATGAGTTTTTATCCCATTATACCTTATGTTTTGATACACTTAACCAATATTAAAGTATTTATTATGAGAATAATTAAAATCAGTAAAAATTAAAGAAACTGCATTCTTTAGAGAATGTTTCATTTTAATTATTTTTAACAAGAAAATTAATGAAATATTGTATTCCTTCTTACTAAACACTTAAATTACAAATGCTAACATGGTATTTTTGTACATTTTTTATGTTTCTAATTTTCTTCTAAAAATACGAAATCTTGGTACTTTTAATCTATAATAGAAAAATTAGAAATTTTAACCAAAAATTAGTACAATTTTCAAGTGACATTAATGTTTAAAATGTTTGCATTTTTCTTATGTGGATGATGATTATCTGTTAACAACGTCAGAAGAAAGTTCTATTTGCTCGTGTCGTCTGCAGAGATTTGGTTCAGTATTCTATCACGATACGCATTGCCCGAGCAAAACATAAAGCGTTTCTTGAATAGCTTTTACTAGGATTGCAATGATTTAGATCATGACTCCGATAGAATAATTAGTAATTTCCAAAATAACTTATCGTGACAAAATATATTTTAACTCTATCTTGTGATAATCCATTATATTTCGCATTGATTTTACCATCCACTAAAACGTATCACATTATTAAAGATACAACTGGTTGAAGATAAAATCTTTATTAGAACACATATATGATGCATACGATCTTTCATAATCAGATTATCGATCGTTCTTACATAAAATAGGATTTTTTTAAAATATTGCATTTTTATTTGAATTTTGAAAATTTACTTCTTTAAACATACAATTCACCACTTGTTTACTAAATCTCGGCAATCACACCAATAATATACATCTTATATAGTCATATATTACTAGCTATTCGTCTAATTGATATATAACATAACCTCTATGATTAATATTAGCAATACATATGTATCTTTTTATTTAATTACCTTAGACTGACCGTAGTCGATCAACGCCGAGCTCCACATATCTTTGGAGAGCGCGAAACACTAGAACGGCATTGCTAAAACGCGGCGCCAAGGGCGCCTCTGCCAAGCCCTTAACGGGCATGACAACATGTTGAAGAGAGGGTTACACTCTTAGAGTATGTGATATACTCTTACTTGGGAGAACCAAGTGAGAGTACCTTTTCTGCCACGTAGGCGCCACATCAGCGTGATAAGTTCCTCACTTGGCAAAGGAAATACTCAAGTGAGTGAAATACTACATATTTGACCATGGGGTGTTGGGTATTTTGGTCAGTGGTGATCAGTTAGATTAGTTATCAAAAACGGTTGATAAATAATTTTAGATTAATAATAATTATTTAGTAATTATTAATACGCAGCGGAACGAAACCGATTCAACACAAAATAAAAACCCGACAGGATCTGGGTTACAAACATACGAACACGGAATATAAAGTTAATCTAACTACCAATGAGATAGATATACCTAGGTTAATGATTAACCGGTTGAGACACCTAGGTACAACGTACCGATGCTAGGTCACGAACCGAAAACGCGAGAACGGGACGGCGTCGGGCGGCGGCGACGACATGAGGCTACCGGAAATTGCCTTTGCTCCTTTTAATCGATAGCACCTTAAAAGGAAAAACCAAAGAAAAAAAATCTTTGTTTCTTGCTTCCTGATTTGTACCCACCGAAAGAGCCAAGAAAAGAAAAAAACGAGTTTTTCTTCTTTTTGCGGCAAGAGTTAATCGAGTCAATATATAATAGGATTAATCCTATTATATATAGTTACAAACGTTACTAATTGTTTCCTGGCCCAAAGTCCAATACCAGATGTAAAAGCCCGAACCCGTTTAATTGTTTTAATGAAAGATTAAAACAATATTTATAATTATTATTTATAAACTAGTATAAATAATAATTCTCATCTAACGAATATATATAAAATATATCGTCTCTCTAACAGTTCGTAATTACCAGTTAAGCGGGTTAAGTGGATTTAATGTTCGTTGCCCTAGGTGTAACTCTTACGGGTCATAGCTCGGTCAGTCGCGTTGTCCATCGGGTCGGTCCATAAAATCCAACAATCTCCCACTTGGACGATCGATAAATCAACGCAAATAGTCAGCGGCGGTCTAGCTGCACAGGGCTGTCCCTAACAAGGTATGACGCTTTAAAGTCATTAACCAAATATCTTGGTGTTAGTAATAGCTAACTAAAGCAAGACAATAGACTTATGACAATAGTTGTCATTCATCCTTTCCGTATAAGACATCAATTGAATCAATGAGACATGGATTTAGTTCATTCTCATATGGCGTTCAATTATTATTGTTCTCGTTCAAGATTCATAGTGGTCCAATCAAACACACAGTCAGTTTGGGTAAGGCCTTACACTTCACCAGTTTGAATCACGAGGGCGCCACGATGTCTAACTGTTACATATCATGTAAGAGTACAGAATCTCTTATCGACTACATACAACTCCCACTGAACTTCAGATCTGTTCCTAACCAATGCCTTTATGACTGGCAGTTACGCGACAGCGGTTGACAGTGATTAAAGAACAGCCCTTGGTAAACGAAAGTTCTAGTATGCATCTCAGGTCAAAGGATACTAAATGAGTATACCAATATCAAAACATCTTATGATTAAAATCCATGAAGATGATTTGAAGCGAGTTACATCCAACGTCATCCAAGATGAGGTCTGTGAAATTGGAAGTCAACTACTTGAGTCCAAGTTCAGAATAGTCTTAATTCAGAGTCGTTCCAACGATTCTGATCGATTACAGATGATTAAGAATACAAGATTCATGGATTAAATGTATTAAAATCGAACACAGTTGTAAGAATTCATAATTGTATTTAAATCAGTAAACCAAAAGAATTCAAAAGTACAACTGTTTAATTGTTCACACATTCAAAATACTAAATCAAAACATATCACTAGCAAATCTAAGACCAATAGCATCTCTGTGAAGATCATGTTTGTCCTGAGTCATGGGCTTAGTAAACGGGTCCGCCAGGTTTTGATCTGTGTCTACTTTGCTTATCACGATGTCACCACGTTCCACAATTTCCCGTATATAGTGGAACTTTCTGAGAATGTGCTTGGCTTTGTGATGAGATCTGGGCTCTTTGGCTTGAGCTATAGCACCTGTGTTATCACAAAGTATCTCGATTGGTTGGCGAATACTCGGAACCACATCGAGGTCAGTAATGAATTTCTTCATCTAAGCAGCTTCCTTAGCAGCATCTGATGCAACTATATACTCAGATTCGGTGGTTGAATCCGCCACCACACTCTGCTTGGAGCTCTTCCAGGAGATAGCTCCTCCGTTTAGAGTGAATATGAATCCTGATTGTGAGCGAGAGTCATCTCGGTCAGTTTGGAAGCTGGCGTCAGTGTAACATCTTACAGTGAGCTCTTCTTCCACTCCTCCAAATATTAAGAACATGTCTTTAGTCCTTCTCAAGTACTTCAGGATGTTCTTGACTGCAGTCCAATGGGCAATGCCAGGACTTTGCTGAAAACGACTGGTCATGCTTAAAGCATACGAGACGTCAGGCCTGGTACATAACATAGCATACATGATAGAACCAATCGCCGAAGCATATGGAATTGCTTCCATACGCTTGGTTTCAATGTCCGTTGAAGAAGATTGCGATTTGTTCAGCACAGTGCCTTTAGTCATAGGAACACCTCCTTTCTTGGAGTTTTCCATATGAAAGCGTGCCATGACTTTGTCTAAGTATGTGCCTTGACTAAGCCCTAGAAGCCGCTTAGATCTATCCCTGTAGATCTTGATTCCTAGAATGTAGGCTGCTTCTCCAAGATCTTTCATTGCAAAACAAGTTCTCAACCGGTGTTTAACATCATTAAGCATAGGGATGTTGTTTCCAATGATAAGTATATCATCCACATACAAGGATGAGGAATGATATAGTGCTCCCACTAGCCTTTCTGTAAACACAAGGCTCATCTTCATTTTTGACAAAACCAAACTCTTTGATCTTTTGGTCAAAACGAAGATTCCAGCTTCGAGATGCTTGTTTGAGTCCATAAATAGACTTATTCAGTTTACATACCCTATTAGGATATTTTGGATCAACAAAACCATCAGGTTGTACCATATAGACATCTTCAAAGAGATGCCCATTAAGGAAAGCGGTTTTGACATCCATTTGCCATATCTCATAGTCATAGTACGCGGCTATGGCAAACAATATCCTGATCGATTTGATCATAGCAACGGGCGAGAAGGTTTCATCATAGTCAATACCTTGAGTCTGAGTAAAACCTTTCGCAACTAGCCGTGCTTTATAGGTGTGTATATTTCCATGCATGTCGGTTTTTCTCTTGAAAATCCATTTGCTCCCTACTGCCCGAGATTCGGGGGGTAGCTCAACCAAGTCCCAGACTTGATTATCACGCATAGATTGCATCTCGGCGTTCATGGCTTCTAGCCATTTTGCAGATTCTGGATCTGAAATAGCAGATTTGTAGTTAGTAGGTTCGTCATTAGACTCGGCTACTAATAGGACCTCGGTACTATCAAGATGCCATAGGTATCTGTCAGGTTCTTTGCGAGTCCTTACACTTCTGCGAACGCTTGTGTTTATGTCTGATTCACCAGCAACAACTTCTTGTTGTTCAGACGCTCCGACTTCATCAGCGGTTGTTTGTGGTTCTCGAATTTCTTCAAGATCCACTATAGTATCTCCAGTTCCTCGTTCAAGAATTTCTTTCTCGAGGAAGTGTGCCTTCCTTTTGATGGAAACAACATTTGCATCAGGATGGTAGAAATAATATCTGCTTCTGTTATAGTATCCAACGAAAACGACCTTTTCGCCTCTAGGATCGAGCTTGTCATCAGAATCGTTGGCGACATATGCATCACATCCCCATACTCTAAGGTAAGACATATTGGGTTTAGACCCATGCCATATCACATATGGAGTCTTGTTTACCTTCTTAGTCGGTGCCAGATTGACAATGCGGGCGGCGGTCATAAGAGCATAACTCCAGAAGGAGTGAGGCAAGTTTGTTCTACACATCATCGATCGAACCATATTAAGTAGGGTTCGATTTCTCCTCTCGCTCACGCCATTAAGTTGGGGTGTGCCAGGTGGAGTAGGTTGTGAAACTATTCCACGCTCCTTGAGATGATTTATGAACTCTGTGCTGAGATATTCACCACCTCGATCTGATCGAAGTGTCTGTATCGTTTTACCGAGTTGGTTTTCCACTTCGTTTTGAAACTCTTTGAACTTTTCAAAAGTTTCATGCTTGTGTTTCATAAGATAGACATAAGCATATCGACTATAATCGTCGATGAATGAAACGAAGTATCTTTCATGATTTCTAGACATGGTTCTGAAAGGGCCACATACATCAGTGTGTATGAGTCCTAGCAGATCCTTGGCTCGTTCACCAACGCCGGTGAAGGATCCTTTAGTGAGTTTGCCAGCTAAGCAAGACTTGCAGTCTTTAAAGGATTCTTGTCCGGTGGATTCAAGGATCCCTTCGGATTGGAGCCTTTTCATGCGGGCCTTGCTTATGTGACCAAGTCTACAATGCCATAGAAATGTATCATTAATGCTAGATTTGATACGTTTAGAAAGATTGTATATGTTATTATTAGTTTGAACATCAACCTCATAAATTCCATTTCGAGGTTTAGCCTCAAAATAGAAAATATCATTTAAGTAAGTAGAAATATTAATTTCATTAAAAACGTACTTAAAACCTTGTTCAAACAATAAGGAAACTGAAATAATGTTTCTGGTTAAACCAGGTGCAAACAAACAGTTATTTAAGATAACTACAAGTCCAGAAGGACATGAAAGGTGAAATGTTCCAGTTGCAAGAACTGGTACTCTCTTCCCATCACCAACGATGAGTTCCATGTCGCCTTGTTTCAGCTTCTTCCACTTTTCAGGCTCGTGCAATACATTAACGATGTGATAAGCACATCCGGTATCAAATACCCATGTGTCGCTAGAGATAGTGAAAAGTTCAATAACATAGATAGAAATACCAGAAGAGATGCCTTCACCATTTGCTCTCTTCGATCTCAGCTTAGCTAGATATTCAGGGCAGTTACGTTTCCAGTGCCCCATATTGTTGCATTCAAAACACTGACGCTCCTTGGGAGGGGGTGCTTTTGCAACTTGCTTGTTTTTGTTGGTGGCATTCTTGGCAGCAACAATAACTTGCTTCTTACCTTTGCTGTTATAACCCCTTTTCTTGGTTTTGGGCTTGTTAACACCAGCAGATTTGACCATCAACTCTTGATTAGTCTCACTTGATATTCTCATCTCGGCCGTTTCCTGCATGCCGTGCAGTTCGGGCATAGTCTTCTCCCATGTGTTCATATGTTCATTACGAAGTTGTCATAAGAACTAGGGAGAGAGTTCAAGATGAGGTTGGTGTCATTCGGTTTTTCATTCTCAAGCAAAGACTTGAGAGAGAAAGAGGAGTGAGATTCCTTTTCAGTAGACATCTGTTAAATAAGCAAATTAAATGTTAATTAGTATTTTGGATGTAATAGATTCTTATATTAATGACCCATGGCAAGAATAGATTAAGAATAGAGAATCTGGTTATATCAATTAGTAATGGCGGTTGTGGCACGCAACATTAGTAAGTGATTTAGGCAGACTGACAATAATTGCCAATTGTGGAAAAATGCACAATTATCGAGTATGAGGCCGCTAAGACAACTCTTGTCTATGCATTAATACGTTTAGCCTCATCTATGCCCACTTTTGGTCTCCATACAGCTGGGGCATGTACTAGAGAGAAAAGTAATAGTCGCCCTAGTACAGGTACATGTGGAAGGGTCGGATGTGTCAACGAAACCCTTGCACCTTGGAGGGATAGGCTACGCACCAAGTGCGGTGCTGTGGCTCCAAACACTGGTGTTTCACGTTATGCTCCAAGTGTTCCTTATAGTAGGATGGCATAGACTAAAGATTTTAAATATGGGATTTAATTTTAGTGTTTACCGAATAGGGTCAAACACAACGAATGATAAATCATACGTGTGTTGTAAAAGCCAGTTTTACTATATATTAGATCGTGACATTGTAATGAACCCATTCATCTCTCAGGACACTTAATTTTAAATAACCTATTAAAACTAAGTTTGCCGCGATGTAATTAACCAATTAAAAGTTAATAGTTTAAATGAACTATTAAGTTATTCGTTTTGAAAATTTAAAATTTAAAATTAGTTTAAATTGCAAAACTTTATCGGTTATAATTTATTTTAAAAACAAACTGTTTGTTTTAATATAAAGTATTCACAAGTTGTAAAAAAGTTTAGAACTTGTTATTAATTTGATTGTGAAAATTTTGGTATTTGGTCGGTACGTTATAACATTTATAAGATAAAAGCAACCACAATAGCAAACACAAAAATATGTAAATCATATGGCCAAAGAAAAAGTGTTTGATCTTGCTAGAGCCTAATAGCAAGACCAAACTAGGTCACGGGGTCACAAAACACAAACAACCACAAGGATGAACTTCGTGCATGCATCTAGCTGTTCCGTGTGACTCCCACTAAATCAAGATCTTGTCTCCGTCTTCTGTTTTGTCTTCGGGTCTTTATCTTTACAATATTTATACAGAATACAAAAAAAAAACCCTAAGCTATTACAACTTTTTTTTTGAACAGCAATCAAGATAATTTTATAATCAACCGAAAATGGTTAGAAAAAACCTAACCAAAATCGAAAAAAAAGAGTTACATATATAAAAGCGGATTTTTCATCCATTCGACCCCTCCAATATTTATCTTACTATTCCTATTACGAATCCAAAGGAAAGAATAGTGGATAATCGTCTCCAAAATAAGATTTTTACTTGGATCGTTAGCTCGAAAAACAGCTTCATTTCTGAACTTCCATATCACCCACCATGTCGTTAAGAAGATGCCTTCAACCACCAATTTTTTTTGAGATCCCAAATTCGAACTATCTAGCCATTCCAAAAGAAACGTGGGTGGGTACAATTTTGAGCCATCAAAGTGGGCCAAAACATAAAAGCTAATTTATTACAATTTTGAGCCATTAAATGGACCAAACCATAAAACCAAAAACAGAAAACAAACACAAGACAGGGTCGGGCCAGATTTACATATTTAATACAATCAAATAACTGGGCAATCCTTTTGGTCAAATAAAATAAATAAAAAACTTTGACCAAAATAAATAAATAAAAATTACCCTAAAAAGATCTAGATCAGAAACTTTAAACAAGTTAAAGTTTGTGATCTATAACCGGTTAAAAGACCGGATCCGATTCGTATGTCGTAACCAAGGCTCTGATACCACTGTTGGGTAGGGGTGTTGTTCGGGTAATTTAATCGGGTTTCGGGTAGATTGGTTCGGGTTAATCGGTTTTTCCGTGTGTGTAAATTTATCCGATAACCGATCCGAATAACATTCGGGTAGATCAGGTTCGGGTTAATCGGTTTTCGGTTTAATTGGGTCGGGTTTCGGGTAGGGACACATGGTTGAAAAAAAAAATGAATCAAGTTTAAAAACATAAAATAAACGTGTATGTGAAACAAAAATAAGTACATTTCCAAGAGATTAAAGCTTCAAATAGAAGTATTCGTGTTGATGTGGTGAATTTTTTAAACTCATAGTTTAGAAGCGGATTTTGGTGGTGTTGTTGGTGGTGGTGAGAAGAGAAAGGGTAGAATATATAAATGTTCGGTTTATTCGGGTTAATCGGGTTTTTGATGCTTGAAAGTCTAACCGAAACCCGACCCGAATAACAATCGGTTTAAACGGTTTTTGGGTTAATCGGTTACGGGTTATTCGGGTACGGGTTTAATCGGTTCGGGTGAAGTTGGTTCGGGTCGGGTTAATCAGGTACGGGTAAAATCAACGGGCCTACTGTTGGGTATTTTGGGCAATGGTGATCAGTTAGATTAGTTATCAAAAACGGTTGATAAATAATTTTAGATTAATAATAATTATTTAGTAATTATTAATACGCAGCGGAACGAAACCGATTCTACACAAAATAAAAACCCGACAGGATCTGGGTTACAAACATACAAACACGGAATATAAAGTTAATCTAACTACCAATGAGATAGATATACCTCAGTTAATGATTAACCGGTTGAGACACATAGGTACAACGAACCGATGCTAGGTCACGAACCGAAAACGCGGAAACGGGGCGGCGACGACATGAGGCTACCGGAAATTGCCTTTGCTCCTTTTAATCGATAGCACCTTAAAAGGAAAAACCAAAGAAAAAAAATCTTTGTTTCTTGCTTCCTGATTTGTATCCACCGAAAGAGCCAAGAAAAGAAAAAACGTGTTTTTCTTCTTTTTGCGGCAAGAGTTAATCGAGTCAATATATAATAGGATTAATCCTATTATATATAGTTACAAACCCTACTAATTGTTTTCGGGCCCAAAGTCCAATACCAGATGTAAAAGCCCGAACCCGTTTAATTGTTTTAATGAAAGATTAAAACAATATTTATAATTATTATTTATAAACTAGTATAAATAATAATTCTCATCTAACGAATATATATATAAAATATATCGTCTCTCTAACAGTTCGTAATTACCAGTTAAGCGGGTTAAGTGGATTTAATGTTCGTTGCCCTAGGTGTAACTCTTACGGGTCATAGCTCGGTCAGTCGCGTTGTCCATCGGGTCGGTCCATAAAATCCAACATGGGGGACCCACCCAACACCCACACCCACACCCACAATTGAGGACCCACCCAACACCCACAAAATTTCCCTTTTCTCCCATGAAGCCACTCACGTGGACTCCCTCAAACCCCCCTCCTCACGCCATAGGGGGCGGTGTTCCATATATGCTTATGATGGTTTAATTAGTGAGGGTGATTAGAAAACCTCACCAAGTTTTAAATTAAGATCAGAAGTAATGTGATTAGAAATTATCCAAAAATTAACCAAAAAAATAAATATTATAAGCAAAAACAATGCCCATGGAAAACCTCACCAAATTCCATTTTCTTGCTTTTTAAAAAGACCTATAAATATGTTGTTTTTGCTAAGTTCTTCTTCATTCTTCAATTAGTTCTTTAGTTTCTTTCAATCATTTAGACATCCAATTAGAGTTCAATCATCCCATCAACAATGGCTTTCCCTACTCATCTCCTTCCTTCCATTTTTGGCATTCTTGGTATATGTCTTCATCCTTTTGCGTGTTCTTGGCGCCAATGTAAGATCTCTTCGTGTCACTCCTACGTGTTCAATACTAAAAAAATACTACTTCTGACAGTAAAAACAGTTGTAAAACTATCGCAAATACCCTTTACATTTTTATACTACTTTTGCTACAACCCAATTAACTTTTATTTTTTTTTATTTTTCATTTTTACCGATGACTGATTTTGGGTCGGACTTTTTTTCTAGTTTTTGTAAGAAAATATTACGACTATTTTTACGATCACATTATTTTTATTTTTATTTAATATTTACTACTAATTTTGTGACTGGCTTATTTCTTATTTGTCTTTTAGTTCTTTTAAAAAATTTGAAGCCGGGTTATTTATTTTAACATTTTTCAATTTAGCGACCACTTTTGTGACCGATTTTTTTCAGTCGCTAATAGTACGACCATTTTTTCGTCGCTAATTTTGCGTCTTATTCACTCTTGTATTATGGCTACCTCAAGACCCAAAATGGCATGTTGATCATCACCATCAACTCCATTGGTTGTGCCATTGAAACAACTTACCTTGTCATCTTTCTCATCTACGCCACTATAAAATCTCTGGTATATAATCTGTTACTTGTAAATATTTGCGACTATTTTTTCGACCAACTTCTTTTTCAATACTTGTAACTATTTTGCGACCAACATTTAATTTATTTTTTTAAGATTGTTTTGCGAATGGATATTAATATTAATTTGTTTTTATTTTTACAAAAAACAGTTTACTTTTTCTTTTAATTTTTTATTAATTGTTTTACAACCGGAATTTTCCTTTTTAATTTATGACCGTTTTGTTACCGAATTTAATTTTTAATTATAATTTACTTTTTCTATTTTATAAATGTTTTGCGAACAAAATTTATTTTTTGAACTTTAATTTTGTTTGTTTTCATTTTGTAAATTTTTTAACTTTTTCGTGAATTTGAACAAATTTTTTTTTAACTTTTTCGTAAATTTTGTGACCGTTTAGACTTTGCTCGTAAATCAGTTGCTAGTTTTTATTTTTTTTCTTAAATTTTGGTAGCTAATGCCAGTGTTGTAAAAATCGCTAGGCGCTAGTCGGGCGGTGGGGTACCGATTAGCGATTAATCGGATTGGAATTTTTATATATTTTTAGAATTATTTACCAAAAATTTAGCTATAAGTAAGCTTTATATATGTTTTAATATATAAAAAATATATATGTACAACATCTTGATGCACACACATGTAAAAGTCTTGGTTAATTTTATTAAAAAACTATCATTTAGAGGATGAAACTTGTAGTTTTATTAAATAATAAGTGATAAATGAAAAAAAAATGTAAAAGTCTTTGGTTAATTTTGTTAAAGCTATATTAAAAAGGATGAAACTTGTAATTTTATTAAAAAAATAAGTGAAAAATGAAAAAAAATAAAAATAAAAAAAATCTTTGGGCCGATTAGGGCTGGCTTGGACCGACTAGGACTGATTACCGATTAATTGTCCAACTAGCCCAAAATTACAAGGTATTCCATCGATTTCCGATTAATCACGATTTTTACAACACTGGCTAATGCCCATTGTTTTAGTGGTGTAATTCTATACTTATATAATATAGTTTTTAACTTTATATTATGAGCTAATTTTGGTGATTTTGATTTCAATCCAGATATCTACAGTGAAGCTACTTGCATTATTTAACATACTTTTGTTCGGGTTAATTGTTGTTACGACACTTCTAGTGACCAAACACGGGCCTAAACGGGTCGCTGTTGTTGGTTGGATTTGTGCCATATTTTCTGTTTGTGTTTTTGCTGCTCCTCTCAGCATTATGGTAAACTTTTATTAACTTAATTATGTCAATTAATTTTATTAATTAAATTATTAAAATTTAATAATCTATTTCATGTACAGAGATTGGTTATACGAACGAAGAGCGTAGAGTACATGCCTTTCTCGTTGTCGTTCTTCCTTACGCTTTGCGCGATTGTGTGGTTCTTTTACGGTGTCTTGATCAAAGATTACTACGTAGCCGTAAGGATTTTTTACGCGTATTTAATAGAATTTTTTGTAAAAGAGGTCTTTTTTTTCTATCTATGGTGTTCATTATTGGAGTCATACTAGAAAAAAACTGAAATTCTCAGATATGAATTCGGTTTTCGAACTTCCGAATCGGTATAGGATCCGAACCGAGTTCCGAATTTGGTTTTCGAGAAATTCAAATTATTTTTACATAATTTTCTTCATTTCATAAAAACATACATCTATTTTTTATTCATTATACATATACTATTTCATAAAAACATACATATACTATTTCATAAAAACATACATATAATTCGGTCTATTCAAATAACCCGAATTCGAGCTGAATTCAAATCCAAATTAGTTTTTCGAATTATATATCGAATCCAGTTTGAATTCGAATTCACTTTCAGAAAGTAAATATTCACAAACCAAAAACCGATTCGATGAACACCCATATTTCTATATGTATTTCTAGTGTAATCGAGGTCAAAGACCAATGTCAAAAAGCAGCCAAACCGAGGTTCTTCCGGGATCTCTGTCCCGGTTACTCTAAACGTACCTAAAAAACCGCACATTTACAAATTGTTTTTTTCAAACCCATTCTTAAAAAAATCTATTTTATATTTTAATAATATTATTTTTCTGAATTCCCAAATGTTAAAAATCTTTTTTATTTTTATTTATTTACTTTTTGTGTAGACACCAAATGTGTTGGGGTTCGTTTTTGGAATAGGACAAATGGTCTTGTACATGATCTACAAAGGCAATAAGAAGCAAGTGAGACAAATGATTCAACCAAAGGGTGGGCCACCACCACCAATAGTGGTGGATTTGGGGGCAATTTTGGAAATGCAGGAGAAACCCATGGTTGATGTAGGGGTAGTATCGGAAATTCAAGACAAAGATGGGGTGGAGCTAAGGGTAGTATTGGAAATGAAAGAGAAGCCTGTGGGTGGAGATGAAGGTGGTGGTGATAAGAAAGAATTCATAGCAAAGGGTTGTGTAGATTTAGATGGGGAAAAGACTGTAATACCCTCGCTTGAAGTAGAAAACCCGAGGTAGATATATGGATTAAGAATGGACCAAGAAGCTTTCACGTGCCCCGGATGGGTCGGGCTGACCCGGAAACATGATGGATGTATAAGTTTTATTTAATATGAATGATGGTGTTTATTGTTTGAATTTATTTTACCTTTTTACAATATATATTTTTGGAATATGTGTGTTAGTATTTTTTTTTTAAACTGCAATCTAATATACTTCTAATTGTACATCATTATTTATCCCGAGACTTGAACCATCAACCTCAAGAGAAGGGGCATTATTTTACACTCCAAGATAACGTTAGACAAAATACCCTTTGGTATTTTCGCTTTTTGTTAAGGAAATAAAAAAACATGAAATATGTTTAAAAAGTCGTTTAACTACATTAAAATGTGCCTCAAATGGACACGTGTCATTTATGACTTATATGATATAAAAAAACCTATGTATTACACAGGTTAAATAAAGAAAAAATTAAATAGTAATTATGATTTATAAATTATAAAACGATTGATCAATTAATTGATGATTAACAAAATTTTGAATTAAAAATTTTGTAGATAAAAATTGAAACGAATTATTAATCTAGTTGTCTAAAATAGAGTTGATTAAAATGTAAAAAACAGTTTTGATGATATAATAACTATGCATAATACAAATTTATTTTTCGAAATTGATAAGTAACCTAAATTATAACTATCCATAATTAATTTCATATTAAATTTATTTAGTTAATGATATAATAACTATCCATAATTAAATTTATATTAAATATATAAAAATATATTCTTTTAATATTATTATTTAATAGAAGTGAGAACCGCGGAAATAAGTGTGAAGCGACACTAGAGAGTGACACATGTCCCCTTATTTAATAGGAGTGTGAGGCGGGAAAATAAGGGTAGATGGACACCCAAGCCCTGAAGCCCCATTAAGCCTCTCACCCACCAATGACAATCTGACACGTCAATTGAGGCCCCATGAAGTCCCACGAAGCCACGAAGGTGGCGGCACCCAAGCCATGAAGCCACGCTCCAACGTTCATATTTTAACGCTCACATGAGCTACGCTTCAAAGCCGTGAAACGAACCCTCATAAAGTCGTGATACGGCGTAGAGGGGGTGGCGGCGGTGTTGCCGTGGAAGCCTCTTGAAGCCGCACTACGGTGTAGTGGGCGCCTCCGCCACCCTAAGGGTGAAAATGTACCAGAAGTCGACCCATGTCCTTCTAGTTAATTATTTATTATAATAAGGATTATAGTAAGGATGTAACATGTATGATATCATCACAATAAAAATTGTATGATTAACTATAATAGTATCGAGTTTTATATCATTTAATAAAATAAAAAACAGAATTCACACTTTTATGAAATGTTTTGTAAACAATGTTTTGCATGATTCAAATGTATGTAACTATGAATCCGTCCTTATAGACAAAATGGCAATTAAACCTTTAATGATATTAGTTGGAATCGACATTGCAAGCTGTAGTTGTGAGAAGTAAGAGCCATGTTAAATTTGATAAAACTAACTAAAATGTATAAATTATATAAAATCATAAAATAGTCTTTTAAAACTTAAGATGTGTAAATTATTACTTTCAAGATTATTATTATAAGGACATTTTAAGTAATTTTAGTCTTTAAAACTTAAAATATATTTTTAAATGTTAGTTTTTATTTTATAAGTTACGGGTGTAAACAACCCAATCCGGCTCATGATCTACTCAATATCGGCTCGTTAAAAGCTTAAATCGAGCCAAGCTTAAAAATAAGTTTTTTTTAATAAACGAGCCCGACCTTTACTTATCGAGCTTGAGCTAGCTCGCGAGCCTAAACGAGCATGTTATTTATATAATTTTTATTTAATATATATTTATATAATAATTAGTATATATAAAATTATGACAAAAATAACTAGATAATATATATATTATGTTATTTATAAAAATTATAATACAACAACCATACTCAGTAAAATCCCACGTTATTGATAGGATCTAGGGGATGATGGGATGTAGGCAAACCGTACCCCTATCCATTGGCGGACCTAGGTTGGTGTCGGCGGGTCGGCCAACACTGTTAAAATTTGTTTTTTTGTTATATATGGTATATTTTTGAGCGACCCTCATAAAATTTTGACACCGACCCCCATAAAATTTTGGCATCGACCCTCAAGAAATATTTTTTAGGATTATAGATTTTATAAATAAAAACCAAACCTTTAACCATTTAACAATTGACCCATAACCCATAAATTATAAAACTTTTAAATTAAACCTTTAATAGTTTAACCCAATAACCTTTAAACAAAATAGGCTCATATAAAACATAAACCCAATACACATTTAAATATTTTAAACCTACCTAGCTATTGAAAAAAGAGTTAATAGTTGTGTTTGTTATATTGAAAAAGAGTTGCTTAGAAAAGTTTTTTTAGATGATGTAATGATTCGGTATCAAAAATGAAAACCCGTATAGAACAATTATAGAGATATTGTTTTTTGATTATACATTTGTAATGACAAATGTTCGTTTATGATTTTGTTAGTTTTCATCGTTTTATTGTGTGACCCGACCCTACCCAACCCGGGCTGAAAAAATTAATATTTAATTATGGACAATCGACCCCAAAAAATCTCCGACCCCATAAAAAAATTTTCTTGGTCCACCACTGCCCCTATCCGTGAGGATAGATAGGCTGCTTCCAAAGAGACCCCCATCTCCAAAAAAACCCGTTTTGGACTTGAAAAAAATATATCAGGTACACAGCTAAACATTAAACAACAACATCATCTTATTAAAAAAAAATAATCTATAAGCAACAATGAGTAGCATGTCCTCAGAGAGATGTAAGTTTAGCAAATCATGTCTAATCCTAGCAAAATTATAATTAAAAATATAAAAAAAATAATTATATATACCTAATAAATAAGTAACTGGTTGCGCCACATGTCACAATTCTGTGAGACCAAGATTGTTTTTCCGGTTTATTTTTTTACAACTATTTAATATTTTCTTTATTAATGTTTCTTTTATTCAACTGTTTTATATATTTTCTTAACTATTTAATATTTATTTATTTTGTTTCAAAACTACTTCTTTCATTATTTTGTTATTTTCACTTATTACTAACTATTTAATATTTTTTTTTATTTAAACCGTATAATACACGGTAAATTAATAAATAAATAATGCCCTATGTTTATAAATGACTAAATTACAATTTTTGTCCTTTATGTTTGTCTAAATTATGGAATGGGTCATTTACAATTTTGACTTTCACTCATTGTCCTTTATATGAAAAGTTGTCTCGTTTCTTGTCCTTTACCCTAACGGCCATCCATTTTATCAGTTAAACCAGGGCATGTGCTTGGCATGTGAGGGCATAAAGGTAATTTCCCTCCTTTCTTCTTCCCTTTGATAACCAGACCAAACCCACTTCCCCTTTTCTTCCTCCCCTTGATAACCATACCACTCCACCACCACCGCCACTCCGCCGCTTCATCACCACCACTGCACCACTCCGTCGTTTCATCCCTTGTCGATTAACCAACCATTCTCATCACAGACCACCCCCAGATCTGATGTGTTTTTTTGTGTGCGAACCTGCACCTCCACCCACACATCTTCCCCTCCACCCACCTCCCTCTCTCCCCCGTTGACCATAACACACACTCCCTCTCATCTCAATCGAGCTCCCAATCCTAAATCGAGTTTCGAACCCTCTCCGCTGGGGAAGAAAAAGCTTGAATCTCAACTGATTGTTCAATCTAATTTCTGATTTTCAAAACCTCCACCCACAAATGACCTGTGTCGTTCGAATTAGGGTTTGGGAGAGGAAACGATCACCGGAAGGCACGCCGCTGTTGTCGCCTGAACCAACCTGAGCCACAGCTCCGTCCTAGAGCTGCTGCTGTCCACTGTCGTATGCTCCTCTCTTCTTCCCCCTCTCATATGGCTCTCTCTCTCTCACCTCTGACTTGGGTTCTTGTAAGATGGAGGGTGGAAGATGAAAGAATTCGGGGATGAAGACGATGGTAACTGGTGGTGGAGTTGCTGGCGGTGACGGTGTTGGTGTAACCAGGAAGATGACCTGGTGGGGGTGACGGTGTAACCAGGGAGATGACCTGACTTTGGGTCCTTGTAAGATTTTATGTTAATAAATAAAATAATTTATTAAATTTAATAACTAAACTACAAGAATTGTTCTTTTAAGGATAGAAAGACTAAAATGCCCTCATGTGCAATGCACATGGGGTGACTTAACTGAAAAACTTAACAGCTGTTAGTGGAAAGGACAAAATTCGTAAGTAGTTTAGCAAATAAAGGACAGTGAGTGAAAGTCAAAACTATAAAGGACCCATTCCATAATTTAGACAAATATAAAGGACAAAAATTGTAATTTAGTCTTTATAAATCTTAAAAATAATAGCCCAGCCTACTAAAACAATTCACCAACTGATTTCCAAGTGAATTCTAGGGTTTCAACGTCTTTCATCGATAATTCTCGATTTCTTCAGCAAACTGTAGATTGCAAAGATGAAGAAGAATGGTGGTAGAATCTCTAAACAGAACCCTGGTGGAAACAATCAGAAATCCACCGGCTTAGCACCGGTTAATAACAGCAAGATGAAGAAGAACAGGACCAGATTGGGAGGCGGAGGGTTATCGCTCCAAGCTTTTGCTAATGCCAAATCGAAGAACGACGGCTACAATCCGTCTTTAATCAGTACGTTTATCTTCTTCCTTAAAGCTTTGTGACAATCAATTGCTTAACTTTAATTGTGATCTTTGATTGAAATATTGAAGGTGAGATTAGGTTATATTTGATCCATACTAGCTTAATATAACATTGTTTTGAAGGAATGTATGTTTTGGAAGATAATGAATATAAATCCATTGCCTTAGGGTTTGAAATTGTTTCAATGGCTTGAGACCTGATGAGAATGGTTTGGTTAGTTATGATTTGTTTATGTCTAAAGCTTGAGCTCGTCTCGATTGTAATTTTACAAGTTCATGCTTGGCTCGGTAGTAGTTTTACAAGCTCGAGCTCGGCTTAGGCTCTTATATTATCTATGCATTATTAATTTTTTAATGTGTATATGTAATTATTATTTATAGATATAATTATATCCAATTGTTTGGCTCTGATATTAATTGTTGTGCCTGAATCCAAATTACAAATCGAAAAAAGTTAAAGTTGAAGTGGTGTTTCGTAAAAGGGTTACAACTATTTTAGTAGGTTTATTTAATTGTTTTTGAGTTTATTCAGTTTTTGGTAAGGAAAGATTTGGTTGATTTAATTTCTTAAGTGAGTCAATTAGGACCATTAGGTTAGCTTGGAGATTGAGTTAGGTTTAGATTTTGTGAGTCTATATAATTGGTCGATGGTTGTAAGGGATTTTATATTCCAGTTTTATAATTAGTGAAAGTGTTGATCAAAGTTTTTAGATCAAACCGAGTTTTTTTGTCTTCGTGTTCTTCGGTTTGTACTTTTGATTTGAGGCCAATATATATTATTTAGTTTTTTATCATAGTTATAATAATTATTTATATACTATGTTACATAAATACTACTATTTTTACATAAATATTAGACCCATTTAGGTTCGCGAGCTTAATCAAGCATGAGTATTGAACTCAGTCTCAAGCTCGTCTACTAAATGAGTCTAAATTTAGGCTTGAGTTGTGATCAGTTTGAGCTTTTATTCAGCCGGTCTTGAGTACCTCACGAGTGGCTTGGCTGGTTAACACTCATAGGGATATCCATTGTTCATACTGATTGCAGGATTTTAGAACCATAACTGCAATCTATGCCTTTTCTTTTTAATCAAATACTGTTCTTTGGTAAATTAGTTTAAACAGTAGTTCCATGTGAAGCGTAGAGAGTTGAAAATTAAGATAGTCAAACAAAGAGGAGATTAGTTATGTTCAAGATAGTCAATAGAATGGATGAATGTCAGGCAGGCTATGTTTGTAGATCATGAAAACTGAAAGGGGTTTTATAGTCCAATGTTGTTGCTGTCATCTATGGGTATTAAGCCTAATTTTTTATAATCATTATAGAGTGAACTCCCATGTGTTATTGGTATGGTACATCATTACTGTCATTAATGTTAAGAACCTTACACTTTTTCCCAATTTTAGCAACTAACTTTAAATTAGGCGTCAAGTAGAAACCAACTTACATTTTATTACCTGTTTTAGCAACCAAGTTATACTTTATTAACGATTGTAGAAACGAATGACCTATTCAACCGATTGCATGTCATTTTTTTCTGATTTTACAAAAATTGTTGACATGTCATTTTATTTGTCATTTTGAACTTTTAGTGTATATGCCATAGTTGTCAATAGCGAATAGCGGTAAATAGCGACAAGCAACCTATACGCTACGTAGCGAATAGCGGGCGCTATTTCACGTTTAGCGATACACTGCTAGAAATTTTTAGAAATATTTTATATTCAAATATTGTAGGATTTGTAGCAATTATAATCAATAACCATCTAAATCTTCATATATTAGGGTTATTAGCAACCCTATTTATATTAATCAAGTAAAAAACTGGTTAAAAACATAAAAAAAATTAAAAAAAAGGGAATATTCGCTATTTGGTCGCTATGTCGTCGCTATTTGGAAATAGCGGAAGTCTGTCGATTCGCTATGTAGCGCGCGCTACAAGCGCTATTGACAACTATGGTTGATCTTATAATTATTTTTGAGTACAAGCTTCTTAAACATTGGTTTTCAAACTTGTAAATAATTTAATATTTAACTTTTTTTATTAAGCTTTATTATGTGGCACCTGATGTGGTCGTTGACATGGCATGAACTCGTGCCACATCAGCAATTAGATTTTTCGGTTCTTATTTTTATTTCTCTTTATTTTATACATATTATTTACAAATTTTAATTCTACACAGAGAAGCAAAGGGAGTTCTACAAAAATGCAAAATACGTTAACAAGTACAAGAAATCACAAAAGCAACCGAACGAAGGGCAAAGTTCTTCCCAAGCTACAAAACTCGCAGAGGTTGTTCTTTTGTCATGCAACTTGAGTTGTTTTCATTTGCTTTATACTCTACTAATCTTACAGGTTGCAATTTCAACCAATTTCTAGTTTCTTTATGAAAGGATTAATTCGGGTTAGTTCATCTCCAATGGTTGACGCGGGTAAAGTTATAAACAAGTAGCAGAATATTGCAAACACAGGCCACCCAAGTATTCAAAACCTTTCACTAAGGCTAATGATGTATCAAAACAACTTTAGATGCACCCATTTATCAATTTTGGTTTCATTTATGCTGATCTTGCCAGAAAATTTCAAAATTGACAAATACCACTAAATTTAGAGCTTGTCACTTCTAGAGCTGTAAAATGACAAAAATACCTCTTTTATGTACTCAAATATCTTTTGACAGTTTATCTATATGTAATTAAGCTTTAACTGTAAGGGCATTTTTGTTATTTTTACAATTTTCCGCAAATAAATTTTTTTTTCTGGAATTTGTATAAACGAAACCAAGTTTATACTTGGTTGGTGTCTAAAATTGTTTACTTATTTGGATGAAGCTACTGAATACTTGGTTGCCTATGTACACATTCGCTCGTTAAAAGTTATATTTTATTGAAATAATATAGTTTTTGTAATAATATACACTAATTGTTTATAAAAAAATTATATTTTATGAAATAATTGTTCCCTGCCAAACACAACTCATCTCGATTCGTGCCAAAATTGCTTGTCTTGACCCGTTTTCCAGGGCCATCCCTGAGATTTCGGGTGCCTTGTGCAACTTGAAAAAATGAGCCCCTAAATATAAAGTTATATATGAAAAAAAACCATTAATACGACGAGCGGTTTTTTTGGTTCGATCGATTGAAGCCCTAATAGATCGAGTGATTGTCGATTGTCAATTGAAGCCTCTGACGGCGTCTCCTCAAATTCTATTTCATTGCCATTGGTTTTTTTTAATTAGGTTTAAAAAATATTTAATTTTTTTAGTTGGGTTAAATGAGTTTACAATTTTAGATGGGTTAAATGATGTTGGGTTAGTTTTTAAAAAGATGGGCTAAAACTAAAAAAGATGTTGGGTTAGTTTTTAAAAAAGTTCACTAGTTTTAAAATGTTATTGGTTTATAAACTTTATATGTTTTTGTTTTGAAATAAATTTAAATATGTAACATATAAAAAAATAAAAATTTTGGGCCCCCGAAAAGCCGGGCCCTGTTGCAACACATCCCGCACTCGTAAAGGGCCGGCCATGCCGTTATTGGACCCACTCATTTGCCTCCTTTATCAGCTGTTCCTATTGCATATCTTCTGATTTTAATTTCTTATATAATTTGTAAAAAAAAAAAGCTTAATTTCCCACAATGTTTTTAAATTTTAGGATACAAGTGAAAACAGGGAAGTTGGCGAGAGGCACTCAAGGAAGCCAAAAAAACCATACAGTCTTGAAGAAATTTACAAACAAAAGCAGGAGGAAGAACAGAAGGCAAGAATGGAGAAAGATGCGATAATAAAATCAAAAAAAGAAGAAAAAGAAAAGTCAGAAGCCCGGCGTAAAGCCCAGAAGGAAAAGATGCTTAAAAAAACGAGATCGGGTCAGCCCGTTATGAAGTACAGGATTGAACATCTGCTGCAGACACTTCAAGGTTCAAAAAACTAACAGTAATCAGTTAATTGACCCTAAATTTTAATGCTTGTGTAACATATAACACTTTGTATCATCAAATTCAAGGACCGAACCCAACAGTTTTCGTAGCCCGTTAGAAAGACCGATTTTTTACCCGTTATGTTATGAGTCTAGTAGTTGTTACTCCTAAGTCTGAGTAGTCAACCTATCGAATCAAGTTGAGGTCAGATCAACTCTTTATTGACCCCTAACATGTCATCCTTTATATAGTATACCTGATTACTAGTCGCATACCTGTTAGTTTGTTAAAACTTACCCGTTTTAATTCCTAAGTACATTTCTTACTATTTTTAATTTTTATATATTTTTATCCTAAGAAATCAGAGACAAAACTAAAAAGCCAATGTATTTGTATGTACTTTAATATCCAAAGACAGAGGAAATAAAAATAAATAGAAAATGTTAACTGGTATGGCGGTATGTTTTGAGTAAATGGGTTAGGTATCACCTAATACTATACCCGTCTCTTACCCGTAGAAGTTTTAAAAACTAATCTCATACCCAATTTCATATTTGAATCTCTCTCAAATGTTTCAAGTTTTGAGTTTACATGTTGGGTTCGGGTTGGGGTTCATTTGTCAACCCTATATTTAACCCTGAAAAGAAATTTTGTTAAATAATTAAACCATGTGTTTTCAATTCTTTTATTCATGATTAAAAGGAAAATATGCTAATGATTTTTAAAGTTAAAAAAGAAGCTAGTCATTCAAAGAATAGACTCTAATGACCTACTTGATGGTAAAATCTGAACCAGAGAATTGAAGAATGGGTTGTGGAAATCATAATTAAAACTGAAGAGTGAAATGATGAAGAATGAAAACCATGTGCATCATGAGAGGAAAGGATGATGATGGATTTATAAAGGAGTGGATATCATCATCCAATAGCTTTCTTTTTAGTTCATTACCTTTATCCACTTATACATCTTTCCATTTTTACTCACTCAAATCACCATAATAATCAGTTTATTATATGATAGTGTTCATATCTAACAAAATTTTATGTTTTTAAACATAAAATAGGTAAATAAATTTTATGTATCTACCGGTATATTATCATAAACAAAACCAGCTTTTGTAAGAAAATAAAGTAGATAAAAGAAAAAAGATAACAAAAGTTTCTAGTATAAATAAAAACAAAATCTTCAAGAGGTGTCGTAGTGATAAGCCGTTTAAATCCCTCTTAACAGAGGTCTCATGTCTAATCTAACTTCCACTAGTTTTTTTGCCTTGAACCCTGAAGGCTACTTACCCATCACAAGCTACGTTTTACCTTTATCTCATTGGTTACAGAAAAAGGTAGGTCAAGTCAGTACATTCCAAGACATTTTTAGCGATACGAGAGCAGACACATCAAATGGTTTCACATACTTTCTGACTATATATGTATAACTTAAGGGCCGTTTGATTCACATAATGTTTTGAAGTCACATGCTCGAAATGTTGATTTTTATGATTTTCTCTTCTAATAAAAGGGTTTATCTGCTTATCATGTTTTCATACAGTAATAAGTTATCCAAATCCAAATATATGATCTTAGACCATTACAAGGAAGAATAACACACTTTTGAAATCAGCTTATTATGATTACAACAAACAAGAACACCATTGATGACATGCCCATATCAACAAAAGATTTGGGCATCACAAGAATATCAATATTTAAGTTATTTGGATTAATAGGATAATTTTGATCACAAACATTATGCTGTTACAAGATTACAAAGAATCTTTACGGAAAATAAACTAATAATACTACAAATACATTCTACAAACTCCTAGACCGAATGCAGCAGCAGGATCTATATGTAGCAAAATCGGAACCTGACAACAGCTTCAACCCTTTATTTAAACCAAAACGTCGATTCATGTGTCAAATATCGTTCATAAAATAGCAATGTACTATGCATCGGTTCGTAATGCTAGCAACCGACAACAAAAATTACCAGAAATAGTAGCCAATTTTCATTTTTCTGCGAATATAATGGCATTTAACCTGATTTCCGGTTTAGCAAGTCATTTGTTATTAAAATGAAAGTAAAAATTCTATATGACTTGGTAAAAACTATTAATCGGGTAAAATGTTCTATTTTTGCCAAAAACGTTGGTTACACTTTCGGGCAATTTTGGTAGTGGGTAGGGGTGTAAATAAGTTGGGCATTCGTGAGCTACACGAAATCGGCTCGCTAAAAGCTCGAACCGATCCGAGCATAAATGAAGTCAAGCTCGAGCCTAAGCTGAAGGTCATTTAATAAACAAGCTCGAGCCCAAGGTTCACATACTGAGTTTGACTAGCCATGCGAGCCTAATTGAGCTCATTATTTATATAAATATATAATTACATAATTAATTTTTTATTATTAATAAAGTTGTGATAAAAATAACTAAATAATTTATATTTTGTTAGTCATAAAATTATAATAATGAATTCGTATAAAAATAATTATATATGTATAATGTATATATTTAATAAATAATAAACGAACCGAGCTTGAGCTCGATTAAATTAAACAAGACGAGCTCGAGTTTACACCCCTAGTAGTTGGTTGCTTGAATCAGGAATTGGTGCAAAGTAACTTGTTATTGTATATAAAAAGCCATTTGTTTATATATTCGATTCATAACTCAGATTATAGCAAGTAAGATACCGTATGTGAACATACCTCAAGAAAGATCGTACACGCCATCTTTATCTTTACCCATTATACGTACATAATCCGGAATGTCAAACCTTTGACCAGAAACCGTTCTGTAAATATAAACCTTTTCAACGGGTGTGCATTCAGGTATCGAGCTTATATTTTCCCGTTCATCAATAACTTCAACGTTTAAACCAGGCATTTTCTGACCAAGTAATTTACACGCTCCAAAACTAACAAAACACGAAGACATCCAAAGGGATCGCATTCTCTCCAACTTTGAAGCATTAGCCAACAAAGCTTTGTCACCAAAAGGACAATCGCGTATCTCCAACTTCCTTAAACTATCACACCCAGATAAAACATGATGCAACCCTAAATCACTGTCCCCTGCGAAAGCTATTGAAAGCATGTCTAGGTTTTTAGCGTGGGTCCCGATGTATTCAAATACGCGGTCTGTGAGAAGGCCCGACATTGAAAGGCGTGTAAGTTGTTTGCAGTTTTCAACTACGGAACCGAAGCCGACATCTAGGGGTTCAAGTGTTACGTAATCGGGGGCACGGGGTTCGATGATGCATAAACGGAAGCAGGTTAGGTTAGGGCGGTTTTTGGAGATTGAAATTAATGCTGAGTTTGACATTTGGCGACAGAAATACAGAACTGATTGGAGTTTAGGGCAACCTTGTGAAACTGAAACGAGACCCTGTTCGGTTAAAAGTACATCAGCATCAGCAACAAATGGGTCAGATGGGAAAACCACCAGTTCTCTTAGGTCTTTACAGGATATAGAAATGGTGTTTAGGCCCGTGTCCTCTATGTAATCTAACACCTGTAAATGCATTTTTTGTTAGCTTGAAAGAAATAAAAAAAAAAGTTGATGAAATTTGATATAAACATGAACATTGAGCTTCATGATAAACTTTAAAAACTTCAATGAGAAATTACCGACTCCAACTGGTTTACCCATGAATGGGTTGCTTCAGGATATGTTATATATCTAACGGGTAAAGTAAAAAGAAAGAAAAAAGGTTTATCATAAAAGGAAACGGGTCGAAAGTTGTCGAAGTGAATATTTAGTGCATAAAAACTTCTATAATTTTTTATTAAAATATTGAGATCTTTATTGAATATAACTTTTGTAACCACAATTGACACACTAATTATTTACAAAAAGTTATAATTTGGGGCAAAAAATCATTTCGGCTCAACCCAGCCCGAGTGCCCGACCAGTACCAAAGAATCATAGCAACATACTTTCATTTATCTACAGATAATAGCAATGCAATTTACTCATGATTGCTATAACTGGTAAAAAGAACTTCAAAATATGTTGCTATTTCTAATAATTTTCAAAGTCCACTGCTATGATTTGTGATAGTGTGAAAGTACGTTATTATGCATAATTATCACAATAAAATATGCAGCTGTTAAACAACTAATACATAGATATAACAGGATGCGCATTAAAACTTACCACTAGACGCTGCAAATTATAACATTGACCAACAATCTTGGTAAGATCAGGACTTTGTGTAGTTGCATAGCTCAAATTCAAAGAAGTAAGCAGAGAACACACAGAGCATATAGCTGGAAGATACGCTGGAGTCACATCCCAAAACCCTGATAAACTTTTTAGATTCTTACAGCCTGAAAAAGCATCTGCTAAACTTGAATAAACATCGGGCCGGATTTCAGCTGAGTAAGCACCCGTTCCAAAATCAACGAGCTGTGGGGCCCGTTGTAAGAGTGTAGATAGCTTCTCGAGGGGCACGGTGCGGTTTAGTCGAAGGGTCTTCAAATTGGGTGACCTGGCAACCAACCGTTCAAGGGCTGAGAAACTAACCTCAGACAATAAACAAGCCATGTTAAGAGATTCCAGTGAAGTAAATGAATCAGGGAAGTGACTCAGCCAATGTCCACTTAGTTCTTCAACTTCACACTCCCGTAAATCGAGTACTCTTAAATTTCTGTAATGAAATGAGATGAATGAAAAGCATTAATAAAGTATATAAACAGATTGAAACTGAAATCGAGTTATATTGATTGAAATTGAAAATGATTCATACACGCATACAAATAACAAGATAATAAAAACTGGTTATACCCTACTCAATGAAATCAGTAGGCCAGGGATCAATACTTGAAGGTAAAAGAAAGCATATAACATTATAGCTTGCATATTTTCACTTCCATAGTATGATATAAAGAAGAATGTTGCAATCGAAGATGGCAAAACTGCCCCCTTATCAATAAGAAATAACTAATCAACAAGAAATCCACCATTGCACATGCAGAAGATAAGTGCCAACAGTCCTACAAACACACAATTCTACAAAACAGGCCCTTTCTAGAACAAACAAAATGATATAAAGAATCCAATCATACACAAAAGCATTTTCTAAACAGTTTCATGGAAGGCCAGTTTCTTACCAAAAGCATCAAGATTGAAACATATTTGGGGCTAAGCTAAGGAAAAACTAACAGAATAAACTATTTTCGCCCGCATTGGTGATCAAGGTCTGTAAATGTCACTATAACTAAACAATTTCAAACCAAACTGAAGATAAACAAAAACCCTAACAGGAATCGAGATTCAATTCTTCACAAATAGATGAAACTAAACGAGATATTTCACCTGCAATTAGCCACAATGGCAGCGAGTCCATCAGTACTGAAACCCTCACACGACGACAACACCAACACCTTAAAGTTCTTAAACGATTTCGAGATCATTTCCAAGCACTCATCCGTAACAACCATACGCTTAAGCCTGATCTCCTCCAACCAAGGGTAACCCCTAGCAATTTCAACGATCCACGGATACACAAACCCTCCCCATCCTTCCGGCACCAAATTAAAATCCGCAAAATGCGGCTTCCCTTTCAACTCAACCGATTTCACCTCCGGAAACCTCCTAATCATGATTCTAGGGTTTACAGAGTAACAATTTCCGACGAAAATCCTTTTCCGGCACCACCGTTCCATTTCATACCACGACTTGCACACCACCGACACCGCGTTCCGGTCCTTCTGTGAGGTTAAAAACGAAAACACGTGTTCTAACACTTCCTCTGGAAACGAGCACGCCATCGCCGGCGATAACTTTTGAAACCTAAAATTTCTGGCGGGAAAAGACGTCCGGTGAACCGGTCAACTCAGATGCAAGCTCGCTACTGTGTGTATTACGAAAACACGTGTCCTAACACCTACTCCGGAAACGAGCACGCCATCGCGGCGATAGCCGGTAAAACCTAAAATGTCTGGCCGGAAAAGATGTCCGGTGAACCGGCCAACTCAGATGTAAGCTCGCTACTGTGTGTATTCCGTAAACACGTGTTCTAACACCTCCTCCGGTAACGAGCACGTCAACGCCGGAGATAACCGGTAAAATCTAAAATTTCTGGCCGGAAAAGATGTCAGGTAAACCGGTCAACTCAGATGTAAGGTCGCCGCTGTGTGTATTACGTGAAATAGCTTCAGATCTGAGCAGGAATACACCATTAACGAGCTCAGATCGAAGAATGCTTGAGTTGCAGATGAGAGAGAAAATAGAGGTGTAGAGAGAGAAGATTTTAATGTCATGTGATAGATAAAGTGATAATAGGGGTTGTTAAATATGTAGGGTAAAATTTCTTTAAACCCCTTGAGTTTAAAGTATTTACATTTCTAACCGTTAGCTTTATGTTTATTTCAAAATGGCCTCTAAACTTCAAATTTCATGCCCAGGCTAATTTGCATATTATTTGCATTCATATTTTGGTAAAAACCGATGGGACTCTTTGAAGTACTTTTTTCTAAAGTTAATTACACGAATGGTTCCTGTGGTTTGGTCAAATTACGAATATAGTCCTTAACTTTGAAAAATACGGGTTTGGTCTCCAGAAATTTTCATTTTGTTTCACTGACGGTCCCTATGATGGATGGAGGTTAAATTTTCCAGTTAAGTGACTGTTAAAAGACCAAAATGCCCTTAAGCTTAAATAGAAAAAAAATTTAAATCAGTTAAATAATATAATATGCGAGTCCCAACATATTTAAAAAAATCAAAATATACTAGATTAATGTGGGCCCCACCACCACCATCTTCTTCAATCTTCTTCACCCACTACCATCTTCAATCAAACCTCATTCCTCCCTCCTACCTCCACCACCCCTTCCTCCCTCCACCTCCACCTCCACCTCCGTCGCCCCTCTCCTGTTCTTTTTATATTAAACCCTAATTTAAGTTTCCTTAAAAGATTTTAACCCCCAACCCCTTTCCAAGAGGCGACGACCTCACTTTTCACCGGTAGGTAAACCGTCACCGCCATCACTGACAACCTCTCCGACGCTGGAACCCCTTAACAGATGGCGAGAGGCACTTCATCACATGTGACCTCTCTGACACACTGCGTGTTTTGGTGGCCTGATGGTTGCCAGAATCTACAATAGACGGCGATGGAGGCGAGTTTCAGATTTGTTTTCGGTGGGAGGAGCTGGAAAAATGAAATCATCAGAGATCAGATGGGGAGGAGGAGGGGATAGGGTCTGCTTCCAAAATCCGGTTTGTAATTAATTCGATGCGGTTTTTGGATGATTAGCCATGGAAGGTTAGTCTGTGTTCGTCGGAGAAGAAGTCACCGGAGCTGCCTCGTTTTTTTTTTCTCCGGCGGGGGATGCAGGCCTGTTCATCTTCGATATGTTTAAGGACAAAAATCCTAATTTAAGACCAAAACTTAATCAGTTGTGAAACCTTTAACTGTAACTTGATTCAAGCTCGTTTACTTTTTCATTGTTGTTCTCTGACGGTGATGTTGGTGGCGTGGCCATCATTGTCGGCAGTGTGGCCATCATTGTCGCCAGTGGGATGGGGAGGGAGGAAAATGAGTGGGGAATTAAAGAAGATTGTGTGTGGGCCCCATCTTTGATTTTTATTTTTTATTTTTGTATTTTTAAGATAAGGGTATTTTGAACATTTTTAAAAATTTAACAGAAAAGTTAACCCTCGTCCACTTCAGGGACCGTCAGTGAAAGGAAATCAAAGTATGCTGGGACAAACCCGTAATTTATCAAAGTTATGGACTATATCCGTAATTTTTCCAAACCACAGGGACTATCCGTGTAATTAACTTTTTTTATTTCTTTTATAGAGAAAAACGAGTGAGGTAGAAATGAAGATGTTGGGGTGTATGTGTCGGCACACAAGGATAGACCAAATAAGATATGATGTTTTTTGGAAGAAATTAAGGGTGACATGTATCTTAGATAAGATAAGAGAGTAGAGATTGAGATGATTTGGGCATGTGAAGTGGAGACAGTTGACGACTCTAGTGAGAACTGTGGAAACCCTTACTATGGAAGGGAGGAGTAGAGGCAGACCGAAACTAACATGGGATGAGCGGATTAGGCAAGCTTTGCTAGACTTGCACCTCTCAGAATGATCGGAGATGAGACTCTTAGAGACATCATATTAGGGTTATGAACTTTTTTGGGAGTGTATAGATCTGTCTTGGATTCGTCTTAAGGCCTTAACTTTTCATATATTGTTGTTTGCCTTAAAGTTAGCCTTAGTGTTTGTTGGGCGTATAGACCTTTTAGGGGAGTGTATAGGTACCTACATAGGGGTTAGTGTTTCTTTTGTGCATGCTTATGTGTTCTTTCATATGTAGTCAATATATGGTTCTTTACTCTTTTTCCAGTATAGTTTATAATTTTCATTGTTTGTACTGTTGCATGATTATTGCTCTTTTTCTTTGCTATATTTTATACTAGATTTTAGCTAACTTTTTTGGAGTTGGGGTCCTTAGAAGGAGCAGCCTCTCTATCTCATGTGATAGAGACACCTTCCCTATATTCTATCAATAGCCCTGTCATGAGTGATATTATAATAGGTACGTTTGTTTGTTAGTTAATTATATTGTAGAATGTATCATCACATCATCATAACGGATCATGTCGTTAGGTATGTTTTAACTCCAATGATAAGGCATTTATGTTTATTAAATAAAGGGTCCAATGACCTTGATGAATATATGGAGGGGTGGAGGGGTTTGGTAAATGGTAATTAGCATCCTTAAATAACGAAGATGCATGTTCTATGATTTGACATAGATTATTAATTTGTGACACGTAGTTAGATAAATGTGGGTAGAATGATTATACAAATATACATACACTATGGCATAATATACACAAAAGGATATACCTTATGTTAGGGCTGTTCAAAAAGCCCGCGGCTCGTGGCTCGCTCGAAGTTCGCTCGAAAAAAGCTCGGAAAAAGCTCGGCTCGGGAAAAGCTCGGTTTTAAACGAGCCGAGCCGAGCTGGCTCGAATTCTAAACGAGCCGAGCTCGAGCTAGGGTTGGCTCGGCTCGTGGGCTCGGCTCGTGGCTCGGCTCGTCTAAATAACTAATATATATATATATAATATATATATATATATATATATATATGTTATATATGTGTTATATTTGAAATATGATTTTTGATTTTTTAAGTTAATTTGTTTTCAAGAACTCTGAGTTTTGGACTAAAATTTTACTTTATCTACAATTGTATTTACTCTCTACTTTGTAAGTTTTGGGTTATCTATGTTTTTTTTTGTATTTTATATATTGTCCCTTTCATCTATTTAGTTTTTTGAAGACAATCAACTTCAAACCGAGAATAAAATATTTTTTTTTAATATGTAAAAAAAAAAAAAAAAAAAAAACAAGCTAGCTCGACGAGCTGGCTCGTTTAATTTCGAGCTCGAGCCAAGCCTGGCTCGGCTCGGCTCGGCTCGGCTCGTTTACAGCCCTACCTTATGTCATATGTGTAGTCATTAACTAGGTTTTATGGGATTTGTTAGGTTTATAATTTTATCATTAACCTTTTTTATGTGTGTGGTTTCTATATTTTATTTATTCTTTTATTAAATATATATCTCATTTCATAAACGACATTAGAAAGATCAAATCTTTTAGTGACCCGCCTCGCTAATTGGTTGTGTAACATGATACTCATAATCAGATGGAAATGAGTTGAGTAACAGATTAAAACAAATTCGTGCCAAAACTACAAATTTTCTGTGTTGGTTCGGTTGGATCTAGAAACACTTTTTGTCTAAATTGTTTGAATTTCTTTTAATAAATAAGTAGTGTATGAATATAAACGTAAGAAATATATTATACAAATTATAATTTTTATTTTAATAAAAGATTTAGGCGGTTATGTGTTAAAAAAATACACATTTTTAGACATTTTACTAGTTCCTTTTCATACACTCTTTTCATTTTTAACCGTTTGACGAGGTTAAAACAAGACATAACCTGAATCCACTCATTTATAACTAAACTAATCCAAATCAACACCTCTAAACTGGCACTGGCACTGCCACTGTCACTACATAAAACCTGTTTGACCGATTAAAGATAATACATAGAACCAATTTCGATTCACGGGTCCATCACTCAAAGTATCCTGATAATACCAAAACACTTTGTGTAAAACATGGTAAATATGTAAACACGCGTTAAAGGAAACCCGTACTATTTAGTAAATACACGAGCAAAGATGTTTTAATGATTCAAACAACCCGGTCCGATTTTAGGAATCTAAACCAACAAATTTGATAACCTCAACAACTTAAAGATACACTGGCATGTATGCATCGATACACAAGTATGGACCAGCAACAACACCATTAAGAGTATGATTTAAAACAACAACGTCCGTACAGTCAGGATATAATACATATACATACACGTATATTTATGGGCAGTGGAAATCAAAATAATTATGGGTGATGAATAAATTCAAGTAAGATGGAAATGATTTTGGGGGGGGGGGGGGGGGGTGGTTTGAGGTGTGAAAGGGAATATGAATGATGATGAAGATGATCATAAATTCATAAAGTACTATGCATCATCAACCAACAATAATTAATAATATCCTTTAATTTATGAAGATTTAATTCTTGGTATGTCTTTTCTGCTACAGAGACTTGTACGTTACACAGCTAAGGTTGTACACTGTTCTTCTTTTAGGAATCTTGGGTCACGAGAAAAAGGACAGCTTTAAATTTTGGGTGAGAGCAAAACTGTTAAAACCAAAACAAAGAGTTACTTAGGATGCCTCCATGTATGTTTATATGTTCTTGAATTAGAAAAAAAGTTGGATATATAAACGGTTCAAAGCGTTAAAATAGGGGTGTTATTTTCTAACGAGCGCATTAGAAAAGATTTATTGTTTAAACATTTTAATATTCTAATAAGAGTGTTAGAAATGGTTTATTTATGAAAACCGAAACTTTGAAATGTTTGTGTCTAATATTCTAACGAGCGTGGTATAAATGGTTTATTTTATATAATAAACCTTAAAAGATTTAGTTTAATACGTTTCAATAGTCTAAGGAGCGTGTTGGATATGGTTTATTTATGAACTCAAAGTTTTTAAAACGTTTGAAACAAACTGGTCTATAAACAACTTGGTGTTGTTGTGACAGAATTAATTGTTCAAATACTACTACTTGTGTGTAGTTTACTATATAAACAATTGTTGTTGTTTTGGACAGATTTGTGACTATTCAAATTAGAATTTCAAGATGAAACAAGGACGTGTTGATATGAGTGCATGGAGTTCCAATGAGGGAGAGCATCAACACCCACCAGAAGAGGAAGTCATTGAGCTACTTCTAGGGCTGTGTGAAATCACACAGGTGATTGAATGCTGTGGATGGTTCTTATTTACTAGAGCCGCTAATCATGCTTGTTCCAATAGGTCGAGCTTTAAGACTTATCACGCTCTTGAGAGACGTGTGACAATGCCTGATGGTCGAAGGATATCAGTGCTTGGAATTGGAACTGTGGAACTACAGTTATCTACAGGATGTAGACTGCCTTTGAGAGATGTTCTCCATGTCCCGGACATCACAAAGGGTATTCTTTCTTCTACTAAGTTGTATGAAGATGGTTACAAAATCATACTTGGTGATAAGTGGATGGTTCATAATATCACGTGTGGTTTCGCGTTTCCCATTGGTGTTGGGCGCGCCGTGGGAGGGATGTATCGACTTAATCTCTCGGGTGACCCTAGAGAGATTATCGATATATCTGATGATGAATCCGATTATAAGAGTGTTCATGATAGTAACACTATATGATTGATGTTTTAAAATCAATGGTGTATCCATTTGAATTATTATTATTATTAATAAAAGTGTTGCTTTTTATTGATTTACTTTCGTTGTATTATTGTTTAGTGTTCACTATTTTCAAATAACTCATGCAATGAAATAAATCAATAAGGAAAATTATTATTTATGGAAAATAATTTTAAACGTGTATTAACTTCTCGGATAATATGATTTAAACAAATAATGCAAGAAGTGAGTTGCACAACCACAATGAGTGAATTGTGATCGTGACTAATGTAAAAAGTCACAAATAAACATAAAAAATTATAACCACACCATGATAGAATGTGGTTGGTGTATTGAGATGAAATACATAAGTACATTATGTTGAAGATTTGGAAATTCATAAGTGTGAGTTCTGGATGACTATAACATATGAAAGAAATATATGTTATTATTGTAAATTACTTTAATAAATATTGTGAGATTCACTAGTGGAGATTTATAATAAAGATGGCTTGTAGAAGCGTCTACCTCCATCAAGGTTGTTTGGACTATGTGGATGATTTGTCTTTCATGCTGGGAGAGTATCCCAATACATGGTTTCAAGGAAACAACAATTGAATTGTATGTATCACTTTAGGCAAATGTGAATGCCATGTTGTTGAGTGTCAATCTAACTGATCATATCTCAAGACTTTAGTGGTTTTATACTAGTACCATTCATCTTGTTGATGATGAATATATTCACCAAAGTGATTCGGATTAAGACTCCGGTTGAAGGTCTTTTGAGTCAATGGTGATGATTTGAGATCAAAGGCTAATTAGAATGATCCTGAACTGAATAAAGAAGGTATGTATGTGTAACATACAACAACTAATGAGACTTTCATAATACTGAGTTTTGTGATGGTAAATAAGTCTCATGACTTTGTCAAATTGATGAATGAATGTTAGTAAGGGATATTGCAATATTCCTTAAGGATGTGAAGAATCAAAATGATGTGTCTTATGTTCACATGCTAGAGTATTGTAGCTAAAACATGCTATACTAGTACTTGTTAAACATGATGCTCTGAGGAGACAAATTAACTATAAGCATTCAAAATGTACTTAGACACAAGAATGATTTGTGGATGGACAAAGTTAAATGATTATCTTCATTCAATATAAGGAGATTGATATAACTTATGGAAAACTTGATTAACTGTATCATTAAAAATGATGTTATCTAGTTTAATAAGGAGAACTCATATTGACATAGAATCATTCTAAGTATGTGACGCTTTGATAACAAAATTATGACAAGGTTAGCTAAAACACTAGTAAGTGTTGGAAGCTTAAACTAAGGCATGTTTTGCTTTGGTTAGCTCAGAAGCTCTTGAGAGCTAATATAATGTGAAGTTGAGACAATGATGAACTCATTAATACAAAGATGTATATATTTTCATGAGTGTCTAAATATCGTCATAAGTGAAGTTTGATCAAATAGTAAGAAATGTGGGGGAGGGGGGGTTAGAAGGCATTTAAGAAACAACCTTTAGGGTATGTAGAAATGATTGTGTAAGAAGTTTTTCTCAAGCCCATGTAGGAAGGAAGAACCTTTCATTATTACTTAAATGTGGGGGTGACTTGCATTTGAATGTGGAAGGTTTGGTAATAAGGATTTTCGTAATTCAAATTGATATTGCAAACACATGACCGAGTGGAGTGCACAAAGGTCATAAGTAATCTATCTAGTGAAACTAGTTACAAGACTCGATGCCAATTGGTTAGATTAAGAATCTTGCTAGATGTCTGATACCAAAGGCATAATGGAGATGTGTTTGCCTTGAAATAAGAATTGTACTCTTAAAAGACAATCATTATTTAGTCTTAGAAGCTTGACAATAGGCATTATTAATTTATGAGTTAAGAACACATCATAACAACTCATCTCAACTGCAATTATTTATATTGACTTGACGGAGTTATAGATAATGGTTTTGGATCCAACAATCCAAGGGTTGATGAGAGATAGAGTTGTGGAATGAGACTAAAGCCTATGAAAGATGGTACACAAAAGAAACCTATCTTAGTTGACTGGAGATCCCAAGATCTAAGTTCAATAGGACAACCGACTCATATATCTAAGGGTGGTTACTATAGGGGCATAGCTAATGTATAAGTTAATATATAAGCTAATATATATATGTTTATATATATCCTCCTAAATTGTAAATGGAGTTTAATCATGTCACACCCCCAATTTCAACTAACGGAGTTTTACCGTTTTGGGAAGTGACAAACCAGGATCTCAGTCATTAGTTACACTGAACGACTCTACATGGGACTCAAATGAAAATATCATATCAATCAGAGTTAATGCGGAAGCGTAAAGAAAGTAAATGCACAAACCACACGTGCCCAAAAAGTCCAAAAGTCCAAACCAAACACAATTCAAAATAATCCAAACAGTTTAATAAAACATAAATCAAAAGAAGAATCCCATGCATGTCCTATGTGTGCATCTATGCCTTATCTTAGCGACCTGAGAAAACATATAAGAAAAGTTGTCAAGACGAGGTTGGTGAGTTCACAGGTTTCAGTATATAAACAAAAACGTTTACCAGATTATTGATCATTCAATATGTATCAATCGGTAGCTAACCTATGTTTAACTTAAGCGCTCGCAACCGAAGCTGACTGTTTGTTTATTTGCCTCCTGCCAGGTCTATCAACCCCGGCGATGTGAGTAGGCTAACATTTCAACCATTCGATCTCCGATCAAGTTAGCGCGACTAACGCGGGTGGGATTTGTCAAACCCAGTAGTACTACTAAACATTACCTCGCTAAGATCCATATTAACGGTCCGATGTGTGATGAGGACTTTCAGTGATAGCGTGTTACGCTTAGCTTTAACATTGATAACACATGAATACAATATTCCAAAAATAGTATGCGACCTGTTTTCTCCCCCAAGATAAAACAGTAAAAGGGGCCGTGAAAACTCACCTGAACGGCGTAGGTAGTTCACACTGGAATACGATTGGAACCACGAGTGTTAGCATGCAACGGCTTATGTATGCCCTAGAATTATACACAGAACAATTAGGGATAAAATGGGAATTGTGACAACGACACGGAATGAGAAACGTCCTAAAGAAACGCTCTAATAATCAAGAGTAGACGAACATGTCCAAAGGAATAGGAATTCTTTAATTAACAATTAAGATATATATACGTTACGCGAGGAATGACAAAATAATATATAATAAATATATTCGAGCGTTTTGTCGTTAACTAGAAGTCTAGGAAAATAATATAATTTATTATATTATTTTTAAGTTTAGTGAAGTAACGTAAACAATTAACTTGCGTGACAAAAATAATAATTTATTATTTTTATTCGAGGATGTAACGAGTGTAAATAATACGAATAACTATATTATTTATAACCTTGAAATGCTACAAAATGTTTATGAACGTGATGAAAATAATATATATATAAATATATTCTTTTTAGTTGGAGTTTTGGGTTGAAAATAATATAAATATTATTTTAGAAATGAGTTTTTAATAATAAATAGGGTTTATAAACCAAACCCGAGCCTACGGGAAATTCCGGGTTTCAAAACACGCTAATATAATATTATAATAATATAGAAATAGGTTAAGTATTTAATTAATAGTTTAAAATAATAAAAATGTCAAAAACAGGGGAGGAGGATTCGAACCCGGGTCTCCTCCCCATGAACACACGCACAAAACCAACTCAGCTCCAACCCAATTTGCAAACAGACCATGATCAAAACATTTTTATCAAACAAGTCCCTGTGATCCCTCCCCCATATCAACCCGCGATTGATCCTAGCCCACAACTCACAAATTCGGTAACAACGATTCAAAACAGTAAAGGGGTTTTGTAAATCGAGCCATTACGAGTCTGAGGTAAAAGATAATTGCAAAAACAATTGGATTTGGTTAGATTATTTGAAGATTTAGAAGCCGAAAACCTAGATTTAGAACGTGGGATCAACTCTGTTAATTTCGATAGTAGAAATCGCTGGATTCATGGGGCTATTACTGTTTGGAACATTACGAAACTACTGGTATGGTTTAATTTGATTCATGTTACGTTTAATGCCAAGATCTCCAAATTTGAATAAGAACAAACCCTAGATTTCGGATGGAGTTCAATTCAATGTTAATAGATTGAGTTATCATAGGGCTTTCAGTCTATGCATTGAGACGAAGCTAAGGGTGTGCTGAATTTCAATATTTGTTATCGGATTGTTAGGGTTCGACTAAAACGAAATAATATGAACCCTAGTTATTCGATCGAGTTAAATATGATGATGTGAACCCTAATTTGGTTAGGGCTTTCATTCTATAGACTAAAACGAATCAAAGAAGGGTTTCAATTACCAGATTGGATCTCGGGTTGATAGTGCTTGACCAAAATAGGTGCCGACCGCGACTGGCTCGACCTCCAGCGACCGTGACTGCTTCTCCAATCAAATTAGTGTGTGCAGGAGTTTCAGTGTGGATCGTTTATCGAGTGCAGAGGCTCAAAGCTTGAAATGGTTATATGAATTTGATGAATTCGGTGGTATAAGGCAATGGCATCGACGATTACGACAATAATGTTCATTATGGGTTTGAATTCGGCAATGATGAAGCTGATAATGGTCCTAACGATGATTGTTTAATGCTATGAACGTTTTTCAGTTACAAAATCAAGCTGACATCGATCGTGGGATCTTGAATTTGAATTATAAGTTGCGAATTTGACTTCTAAAAGTCAACAAGAATTCAATGTGTGTAATTTTGACTTTCCAAGTCAATGGATTCAGTTTTGGGATTTGGCAAGACTAGTCCCTATAGTTTGAGATTAAGAAATAACAGAATAGGTGCTTGGGGTTTAATATTGGGTTCACTGGTTAGGATTTAACAAAAAATTTAACGGGAAAACTAACTGAGTTAACTTGAAAAGTCGGATTATCACATCATCCCCTAGTTGAAAGAATTTTCGTCCCGAAAATTAAATAGTAATAAATAAAATTTTTTTTTCCCGGGGTGTCACATAATCCCCTAGTTGAAAGAATTTTCATCCCGAAAATTAAATAGTACCTTAAGAGTTCGACGTGGAGTGCTTGAACAGATTAGGATATTTGGGCATCATCTGATCCTCACGCTCCCGCGTGAATTCCGGTCCGCGTTTCGGGTTCCAAAGGACTCTGACAACAGGGATTTTACTGCGTTTTAACGTTTTGACTTCCCTATCCATAATTTTCACAGGTTCTTCGATGAAACGTAATTGTTCATCAATGTGTAGTTCCTCAAGAGGAACCGCGAGTGACTTATCTACTAGACATTTATTCAAGTTTGAGATGTGAAAGACGTTGTGTACACCACTAAGTCCTTCAGGTAGGTCCAGTTTGTAACATTCCTGATTTTATTATCTTTAGTTCCAATTCAATGTAACGCAATTAATTCCAAAATCTAGTACACTGGTTTATTCTATTAATACCAACAATCAAACCCTAGATCACAATACAAATTCACGGGTTTTACACGGGTATACATTATTAAAATCATATATATATACGGATATATTTATGTAAATACCAAACAAATACATACATACGTAGATGCATTTATTCAACTAACAAGAAATTTCTCGTTTGCTTGAACCCCAAACCATTTGAACCCTAAATTGGAACCCTACACTCAATTTTGATTTCTAAAAACACCAATTTTGACTTTCCTTGGACACCATTGACTTTCAAAAGTCAAACAGCCCAAACCGTGACATTTCAAGGCGGCCATCAACGGATTTTTGTTGAATTGGACTCCACATGTTTGCCCAAACAAGAACCGACCAATTCCCTGCCCAAACATCAATCCAAATTAACCGATTAAGCGGGCATAATTCAAATTCAAACGAATTTGACTCCTGAAAGTCAAACCGTATCAATTTACGTTTAATTCATGTAAATGACGCGTAATCAATCCCAGAAATCATGCACCAGTCAACCTCGAGTGTACTGGGCTATTATCAGACCTAATTCATTCCCGATTCGATAGATTAACGCGTAATCAGTCACCGTAACCATTTCGGACAAAATTGAAATCGAATCGGCTATTACACACAAAATTAATCCAATTAAATCTCTCTCTCTCTCTCTCTCGCGTATACCTCCACACAAACTCACCCAGCCTCTGGTTAATCCACATTTCATCTCTGGACGCCTGTCGATCATCAAGAATAGCCGCATCAAACTCGTAGCCATCTGCATTCGTGCCCTACTCATTTCAAGTAAGAATAGTATCATTCGATTCGTAATCACATGGTTATCGATAGCCCTCTGCCAATTCGTGATGACAGAGGGTATCGCTACCGATTGGAACTAGGGTTCATAGCGGGTTATTTTCGTATTTGAATTCTGGGTTGTTTTATTTCCATGTTTTAATCAATTAGAATCAGTAACTATTCAGCGAAACCACCTGGTCCGGCCGGTAAGTCACTGCGCCGCCGAACCAGGTGGCGTGGGTTCGAAAACCACAACCCTAACCTTTTGCGCGTGGAACCTGTCCTGAACCCGGTCCCCTCTTAATCACATGTTAAAACAAATTCGAATCAGCCTGTAGCAAGGACGCGCAACTGGTCCAGCGGTTGGTACTTGTTTCCCTTGACCAGGCAGACCCGGGTTCGATCCGGGCGAGCCTATTTAATTTTAAAACCCGTTTTTAAAGCTCCAAAAATTTTATAAAAATTATTTTATAAAACCTCACAATATTGTTAACAAAATAAAAACAGATCTACGGATTTCTAATATAAATTCATTTTATTATGAATTTATGGCTACAAAATAGTATATTAAATAATTAAAACAAAAATTTAGGTATTTAAATTAATTTCCAAATAAAAACAATTGATTTTATAAAGTCTATAAAATATTAACTTATTTAAAAACAAACTAGTGTTTATTTTAAAGATGATAAATAAATAAAATTTATTTATTATAACCCAAAAAAAAAGGAGGTTAAACTTTAGATTTTGTACATAAATATAATTTACACAACTTTATGTTTTTTTTCAAATCTTTAAACATAAATAAATAAAGTAGAAGTTATTTATTTAAATTAAACACTATCTACACAAATAAAATTTCTTTTTCTAAATATAAATATATATTTACATTCTATATATTTTAACATATTTTTCACAAATAAATAAATAAAACTATTTATTTATTTTATCTAGTTAAATTAAACCCTATCCACATAAATAAAATTTCTTTTTCTAAACATAAATATATATTTACGTTCTATATATTTTAACATATTTTTCATAAATAAATAAATAAAATTATTTATTTATTTTATTTTTTTATTTAAATTAAACCCTATCCACATAAATACAGTTTCCTTTTCTAAACATAAATATATATTTACGTTCTATATATTAACATATTTTTCACAAATAAATAAATAAAATTATTTATTTATTTTATTTATTTAAATCCAACCCTAAGTCAATGACTATTAAGTTCATACATGTATACCTTGGACTCATAATATACATTAAATTCTTATACAAGCATAGCATGCCTTTACATGGAATAACACAAACCTTTTTGTACAAATCCACACACATCAAAACCCGTTGAACCCTAAACTTAGACATAGACTTTTTTACACGCTATTAACTCAATATACATTACACACTAGGTTAACGTGATGAGTTACAAGGACCGTTTTGCTACCTAGTCTTACGTGCTAGCAACACCCTTGAATCAAGTGAGTATTACATAGCCCCCTTTTCTCTGTTACACTTTTTGGGGTGATTCATGAATTTTATACAAACAATAGCTTGCATTTACATAAACTACACAAACACAAATCCTATTTACATTCATGTGTGCAAATTTGAGCTTTATGTTTGAGTGCTAGGTGTGTTAACTTTTATGTGCAAATTATGTGTAATCATTAACTATTTAAGCCGACGGTTAACAATGATAGATCTATTGAGTCTGACAAACCCACCCAGATTGGGGTGATTGTTACCGACAACACAATTTGCATGCTAGTTACAAAGGTTTGATTGTACTTTAGTTACACAATAGCTGCTCCCTATAAATGCCTTATTTATCATGACTTGTAAGGATTTGTTTATTCATGTTTATACACTATCTATGTACAAACCTATGTATGCTCACCAAGTTTTTAGTTAACCTTATTTTATTCATGTTTCAGGTGCTAATGTGTGAGTTCGATCAAGACATGCTACACTTAAGTTTGGACTTAGTTAATCTAAATTTAAAGAACAATTTGTATTTTCATTTATGTACTTGTTGAATTTTGCTATTTGAGTTTAAATTGTTTGAAATGAAATTGATGATTAAATATTGAAATCTAGCGAACCTTGTGCTCATGAACAGTCTACATGTCCCGCCCCGACGTTTTCGTCGTCGGTTGGGGTGTGACAGATTGGTATCAGAGCCTTGGTTATATGGAACTAGGTTATTAGACACCCTTGACCTAGACTATAACTTTAGGACACCCACTTATACCATGCTTCATGATTATGTGTTATGTGCTACATGTTATGTGTTACATGCTTATTATATTAATATTTATTTCATTATGGTACCTTATTTGTTAAAGTTCATGACTTACTAGACTATACCTAAATAATAAATTAAATAAAACAATATCCCTACCCTTACCCTAAACCTCATAACCTTCTTGCCTACTTCTTTATCATTATCATCATAGCATGTGGAAACTTCATGGAGTTAAATCTATAAAAAAAAATTTATTTCCTCGTTAAGGCTTTTAAACTTTGTTAATTATTTGAGGACACGTGCAACCTGGAAGGGTGACACCTGTATTATGGGTTTTCTGTCTAGGAAAGCATTTCGTATAAATCCCAATCAACCAAGGGACCCGTATGCTTTCCTGGGAATTCCCGGGATGAGTGTTTACTTATAGGCTAAAGCATGTCTCCTTGAAAAATTATATTAGTTTAATTAACCTTAATGTGTCACAGTATTCAAGTGATTATATCATTATTTGAGTACAATCCAAACTATGATTTACTATTTTATTTGTTATCTCATCTTTTAAATTCAATCAACCTTCATAAGTTCTTACATCTCTTATTGTGTTGTGCAAATCTGTAGAATGCCTCCCCGTCGTGCTACCGTGGCTAACAACAACACTGATATTGCTGCTATCCTTGCACAACTTGTAACTCAACTCACTCAAGTTAATGGTGCCACAAACGGTAACCATGGAACTAATGGTGGTGGTGGTGCCAACCCACCGCAATGTACCTTCAAGCACTTCAATTCGTGTAACCCTCTTAAGTTCTATGGCACCGAAGGAGCTACGGGACTCCTTCAATGGTTCGAAAGTATTGAGGGCACCTTCATCAATAGTGACTGCCCCGATAACCTTCGGGTCCGTCATGCCACAAGTGTCTTCCAAAAACGGGCACTCACGTGGTGGAATGGGGAAAAGAGAACTAGAGGTATAGAGGAAACCATGGCCTTACCATGGGATGAGGTTAAGAGACTAATGACCGAAGAGTTTTGTCCTCATAATGAAGTGAGGAAGCTGGAAGCTGAGTTTTGGGATCTTACCCAAGACAGTGGTGAAAGTCTGGCTTATACAACCCGGTTTCATGAACCGAGTCTCCTTGTGCCCCACATGGTCACACCCTTATCCCGTTGCATTGAAAAGTACATCAGTGGATTACCTAGGCAGATTCAGGATACTGTCTTAGGGAGAAATCCCGCAACACTCGAAGATGCTATCCGATTATCTACTACTTTGACCGACAACCATGTAAAAGCAGGTACTCTGACTAGAAAAGGCACCAAGAAGGCTCCCGACACCACAACCCCTCCCGTACACATCAAAGAATCCATAACTGAACCCTACCACAATAGTAAAAAAAGAAAGGCTAGAAGTTTTGCTGTGGTCACTCCAGCTATGCCTGTTAACCAAGTTGCTCCCATGGCTCAAGTACCAGTCAAGAAGCCATACGTGGGGACCTACCCACTCTGTGCCACATGCAATTATCACCATCTCCAAAATATCCCCTGTCGTCTTTGCACTCACTGTGGGAAATATGGTCATACGGTCAATGTTTGTAGAGCCAAAGCAATTGCAGGCCAAGTCAACCCACCAACCCGAACCAATCAACAAGTGACTAATCAAGGTGTTCCCGCCATAGCAAATGGGCGTGCTTGTTATGAATGTGGCAACCCAAATCATTTCCGTGACCAGTGCCCGAAGTTCATTAATGCTAGACAAGGCGTAGCTCGTGGGCGTGCTTTCAACATAAACGCCAATGAAGCTCAAGCCAACAATGATGTGGTCAACGGTATGTTACTTGTTAATAGTCAATATGCCTCCATTTTATTTGATACCGGTGCAGATAAAAGTTTTGTGTCACTTAACTTTGAACCCTTACTTGCAAAAACACGGTCTAAATTGGAGAAAACCTTCACTGTCGAAGTAGCAAATGGTGACTCCCTTACAATAGATTCCATTATCCACGACTGTTCTCTAGAACTTAATGATCATACATTTCCAATCAACTTCGTGCCAATGCCGCTAGGAAGTTTTGATATCATCATAGGCATGGATTGGCTGTCAAATCACCATGCCGAAGTCATCTGTTTTGAGAAGTGCATCTGAATACCCCTTCCGTCGGGGGAAACGTTAAGAGTCTTTGGTGAAAATCCTTGCAAAGGGCTCAAGTTAATGTCATGCACTACCGCCCAAAAGTACCTACGAAAGAAGTACGTAGCCTTCCTAGCCCATATTGTTCAAAAGGATTTCAAAGAGAAGAATATTCAAGACATCCCCATAATCCGGGACTTTCCCGAAGTATTCCCCGAAGATCTATCCGGTCTTCCACCCGTTCGACAAGTAGAATTTCGCATTGACCTTGTACCCGGAGCTAACCCAGTGGCTAGAGCTCCATACCGTCTTGCACCTTCCGAAATGCAAGAACTTGCAAGTCAACTCCAAGAACTCTCTGACAAGGGCTTCATCCGTCCAAGTCATTCACCGTGGGGTGCACCCGTCTTATTCGTCAAAAAGAAGGATGGATCATTCCGCATGTGTATTGACTACCGCGAACTCAACAAGCTCACCATCAAGAACCGTTACCCTTTGCCTAGGATTGATGACCTCTTTGATCAACTTCAAGGTTCTACTTGCTTCTCGAAGATTGACCTTCGATCTGGTTATCATCAACTCCGCGTACAAGAGGAAGATATTCCGAAGACTGCCTTCCGAACAAGGTATGGTCACTACGAGTTCGTGGTCATGCCTTTTGGGCTAACCAATGCACCCGCGGTTTCTTGGACCTCATGAATCGTGTGTGCAAACCATACCTCGACAAATTCATGATCGTCTTCATTGATGATATCTTAATCTACTCCAAGACTAAATCCGACCATGAACAACACCTTAGATTGGTTTTGGACCTCTTGAGAAAAGAGCAACTATATGCCAAGTTCTCCAAATGTGAATTTTGGCTAAAGGAGGTTCAATTCCTGGGTCATATCGTCAACGAAAAAGGAATTCATGTTGCTAAGATCGAAGCTGTTAAGAATTGGAATGCCCCTAAGACCCCCACCGAAGTTCGTTCATTTCTTGGTCTTGCGGGATATTATCGTCGTTTCATTTCAAATTTCTCTAAGATTGTTGTTCCACTCACCTCTTTGACCCACAAGGGTAAACCTTATGAATGGGGACCAAAGCAAGAAGAAGCCTTTCAAACTCTCAAGCAAAAGTTGTGCAATGCTCCTATTTTGACTCTCCCTGATGGGAATGATGATCTAGTTGTCTACTGTGATGCCTCCAACCAAGGTCTCGGTTGTGTCCTCATGCAACGGGGCAAAGTAATCGCTTATGCATCAAGGCAACTTAAGATTCACGAGAAGAATTATACAACGCACGACCTTGAATTGGGTGCGGTTGTATTCGCATTAAAGATTTGGAGACATTACCTCTTTGGCACAAAATGTGTGGTGTTCACCGACCACAAAAGTCTCCAACACATCTTCAACCAAAAAGAACTCAATATGAGGCAACGACGTTGGGTTGAACTCCTTAACGACTATGACTGTGAGATTCGTTACCATCCCGGCAAGGTGAATGTTGTAGCCGACGCTTTGAGTCGAGAGGACCATGTCATGCTTCATTGTGTCCAAATTCAAACCAACATGCAAAATCGTATCCTAGAAGCTCAACACGTCTCGGTCACCGAGGGTAATATGTACGAGGAAATGTCGTGTGGTGTTGAACTTCAGCTTGAATCAAAACCCAATGGCTTACTTTATTACTTGAACCGTATTCGGGTTCCCGATCGCGATGATCTCCGTACATTTCTCATGAACGAAGCTCATAAGACTCGTTATTCTATTCATCCTGGTGTGGATAAAATGTACCAAGACCTTCGCCAACAATATTGGTGGCCCGGTATGAAGAAAGACATTGCTCTCTATGTTGCCAAATGTCTAACTTAATCCAAAGTCAAAGCCGAACATCAACGTCCTTCCGGTTTACTTGAACAACCGGAAATTCCCGTGTGGAAATGGGAGAATTTAGCTATGGACTTCATTACCAAACTTCCTCGCACCTCAAGTGGTTATGATAGCATTTGGGTAATCATTGACCGCCTCACCAAATCTGCTCATTTCTTGCCTATCCGTGAAGGCTATCGGGTTGAGAAATTGACCCGAATTTACATTGATGAAATTGTGAGTCGTCACGGTGTTCCTTTAAACATAATCTCCGATAGAGTTGCTCGATTCACCTCCTGTTTCTGGCAATCCCTCCAAACTGCTCTTGGCACACGATTGGATTTGAGCACGGCTTACCACCCCCAAACTGATGGTCAGACCGAGCGTACAATCCAAACTCTTGAGGACATGCTTAGAGCTTGTGTAATGATTTTGGTGGTAATTGGGACTCACATCTATCCCTAATTGAGTTCTCCTACAACAATAGCTACCACACAAGTATAAATATGGCTCCCTTTGAAGCTCTCTATGGTCGTAAGTGTCGTTCTCCTATCTGTTGGAATGAGATTGGTGAAGCACAAATCACCGGTCCCGAGCTAATCCAAGAAACATCCGATAAGATCATTCAAATCCGTGACAACATTCGAGTAGCGAGGAGTCAGCAAAAGAGTTATGCTGACAAACGACGAAAAACCTTGGAATTCCAAGTCGGTGATCTTGTCCTTCTAAAGGTGTCTCCATGGAAAGGCGTGATCCGTTTTGGAAAGAAAGGCAAGCTAGCACCTCGCTATGTGGGTCCATTCAAGATCCTTGAAAGGATTAGGAAAGTGGCTTACAAACTCGAGTTACCTCCATCACTGAGCAATGTGCACCCCACGTTCCATGTGTCCAACCTGAAGAAATGCCTTGCTGATGAGAATCTCCATATACCTCTTGATGATGTGCACATTGACGAAACGATGCACTTCGTTGAGAGACCGGTAGAAATCATGGATCGTGAGATCAAGCAGCTCAAGCGAATCCGTATCCCTATCGTCAAAGTTCGTGGGGAATCAAAACGTGGTCCTGAGTTTACTTGGGAACGTGAGGACCAAATGAAGATCAAGTACCCCCACTTCGTTGTTGATGCAGTCGCCCCAACTAGCTAAATTTCGGGACGAAATTCCCTCAACATGGGGACACTGTAACATTCCTGATTTTATTATCTTTAGTTCCAATTCAATGTAACGCAATTAATTCCAAAATCTAGTACACTGGTTTATTCTATTAATACCAACAATCACACCCTAGATCACAATACAAATTCACGGGTTTTACACGGGTATACATTATTAAAATCATATATATATACGGATATATTTATGTAAATACCAAACAAATACATACATACGTGGATGCATTTATTCAACTAATAAGAAATTTCTCGTTTGCTTGAACCCCAAACCATTTGAACCCTAAATTGGAACCCTACACTCAATTTTGACTTCTAAAAACACCAATTTTGACTTTCCTTGGACACCATTGACTTTCAAAAGTCAAACAGCCCAAACCGTGACAATTTAAGGCGGCTATCGACGGATTTTTGTTGAATTGGACTCCACATGTTTACCCAAACAAGAACCGACCAATTCCCGGCCCAAACATCAATCCAAATCAACCGATTAAGCGGGCATAATTCAAATTCAAACGATTTTGACTCCTGAATGTCAAACCGTATCAATTTACGTTTAATTCGTGTAAATGACGCGTAATCAATCCCAGAAATCATGCACCAGTCAACCTCGAGTGTACCTGGACTATTATCAGACCTAATTCATTCCCGATTCGATAGATTAACGCGTAATCAGTCACCGTAACCATTTCGAACAAAATTGAAATCGAATCGGCTATTACACACAAAATAAATCCAATTAAATCTACCGATTTGATAGATTAACGCGTAATCAGTCACCGTAACCATTTCGGACAAAATTGAAATCGAATCGGCTATTACACCCAAAATTAATCCAATTAAATCTCTCTCTCTCTCACGTATACCTCCACACAAACTCTCCCAGCCTCTGGTTAATCCGCATTTCATCTCTGGACGTCTGTCGATCATCAAGAACAGCCGCATCAAACTCGTAGCCGTCTGCATTCGTGCCCTACTCATTTCAAGTAAGAATAGTATCATTCGATTCGTAATCACATGGTTATCGATAGCCCTCTGCCAATTCGTGATGACAGAGGGTATCGCTACCGATTGGAACTAGGGTTCATAGCGAGTTATTTTCGTATTTGAATTCTGGGTTGTTTTATTTCCATGTTTTAATCAATTAGAATCCATAACTATTCAGCGAAACCACCTGGTCCGGCCAGTAAGTCACTGCGCCGCCGAACCAAGTGGCGTGGGTTCGAAACCCACAACCCTGACCTTTTGAGCGTGGAACCTGTCCTGAACCCGGTCCCCTCTCAATCACATGTTAAAACAAATTCGAATCAGCCTGTAGCAAGGACGCGCAACTGGTCTAGCGGTTGGTACTTGTTTCCCTTGACCAGGCAGACCCGGGTTCGATCCGGGCGAGCCTATTTAATTTTAAAACCCGTTTTTAAAGCTCCAAAAATTTTATAAAAATTATTTTATAAAACCTCACAATATTGTTAACAAAATAAAAACAGATCTATGGATTTCTAATATAAATTCATTTTATTATGAATTTATGGCTACAAAATAGTATATTAAATAATTAAAACAAAAATTTAGGGATTTAAATTAATTTCTAAATAAAAACAATTGATTTTATAAAGTCTATAAAATATTAACTTATTTAAAAACAAACTAGTGTTTATTTTAAAGATGATAAATAAATAAAATTTATTTATTATAACCCAAAAAAAAGGAGGTTAAACATTAGATTTTGTACATAAATATAATTTACACAACTTTATGTTTTTTTTCAAATCTTTAAACATAAATAAATAAAATAGAAGTTATTTATTTAAATTAAACACTATCTACACAAATAAAATTTCTTTTTCTAAATATAATTATATATTTACATTCTATATATTTTAACATATTTTTCATAAATAAATAAATAAAACTATTTATTTATTTTATCTAGTTAAATTAAACCCTATCCACATAAATAAAATTTCTTTTTCTAAACATAAATATATATTTACGTTCTATATATTTTAACATATTTTTCATAAATAAATAAAATTATTTATTTATTTTATTTATTTATTTAAATTAAACCCTATCCACATAAATACAATTTCCTTTTCTAAACATAAATATATATTTACGTTCTATATATTAACATATTTTTCACAATTAAATAAATAAAATTATTATTTATTTTATTTATTTAAATTCAACCCTAAGTCAATGACTATTAAGTTCATACATGTATACCTTGGACTCATAATATACATTAAATTCTTATACAAGCATATCATGCTTTTACATGGAATAATACAAACCTTTTTGTACAAATCCACATACATCAAAACCCGTTGAACCATAGACTTAGACATAGATTTTTGTACACGCTATTAACTCAATATACATTACACACTAGGTTAACGTGGTGAGTTACAAGGACCGTTTTGCTACCTAGTCTTACGTGCTAGCAACACCCTTGAATTAAGTGAGTATTATATAGCCCCCTTTTCTCTGTTACACTTTTTGGGGTGATTCATGAATTTTATACAAACAATAGCTTACATTTACATAAACTACACAAACACAAATCCTATTTGCATTCATGTGTGTAAATTTGAGCTTTATGTTTGAGTGCTAGGTGTGTTAACTTTTTTGTGCAAATTATGTGCAATCATTAACTATTTAAGCCGACGGTTAACAATGATAGATCTATTGAATCTGACAAACCCACCCAGATTGGGGTGATTGTTACCGACAACACAATTTGCATGCTAGTTACAAAGGTTTGATTGTACTTTAGTTACACAATAGCTGCTCCCCATAAATGTCTTATTTATCATGACTTGTAAGGATTTGTTTATTCATGTTTATACACTATCTATGTATGCTCACCAACTTTTTAGTTGACCATATTTTATTCATGTTTTAGGTGCTAATGTGTGAGTTCGATCAAGACATGCTACACTTAAGTTTGGACTTAGTTAATCTAAATTTAAAGAACAATTTGTATTTTCATTTATGTACTTGTTGAATTTTGCTATTTGAGTTTAAATTGTTTGAAATGAAATTGATGATTAAATATTGAAATCTAGCGAACCTTGTGCTCATGAACAGTCTACATGTCCCGCCCTGACGTTTCCGTCGTCGGTTGGGGTGTGACACAGTTGATACGCTACTGGCCCAATCCTCTTCACTATCTTGAACGGTCCAACATAACGAGGATTCAGCTTGCCTCTTTCCTAAAACGAATAACACCCTTCCAAGGTGAGACTTTTAACAAGACCATATCCCCTACTTGAAATTCTAACGCTTTACGACGCTTATCAGCATAGCTCTTTTGACGGTTACGAGCTGCTGCTATACGGTTTCTAATTTTGATTGATTTTCTCAGAAGTTTCAAGTACGAGTTCAGGACCTGTAAGTTGACTATCCCCAACCTCGGCCCAACAAATAGGAGAACGACATTTCCGTCCATATAGTGCTTCAAATGGAGCTGCCTTGATGCTAGTGTGATAACTGTTGTTGTAAGAGAACTCCACCAACGGTAGTTGAGACTCCCAAGTGTTACCGAAATCAATCACACAAGCTCGTAGCATATCCTCCAAAGTTTGAATAGTACGTTATGTCTGGCTATCAGTTTGAGGATGGTATGCTGTGCTCATATCTAGACGCGTGCCTAAAGCTTTATGTAACAATTGCCAGAAACGAGAGGTGAATCGTGCATCACGATCCGAAATGATAGAGATTGGCACCCCGTGCCTAGATACTACTTCTTTCAAGTAAATACGAGTAAGCTTTTCCATCTTGTCTGTTTCCTTGATTGCTAAGAAGTGAACGAACTTTGTTAAACGGTCAATGATTACCCAAATGGTATCACATCCTGTGGGAGTTTGTGGCAATTTTGTGATAAAGTCCATGGATATCTGCTCCCATTTCCACATGGGAATCTCCGGTTGCTGGAGTAGACCGAAAGGCTTTTGATATTCAACTTTGACCTTCGCGCAAGTCAGGCACTTGCTCACATAGGTGGCTATATCGGCCTTCATCTTTGGCCACCAATACAACACCTTTAGGTCATGATACATCTTGTCGGAACCTGGATGAATAGAGTAACGAGATTTATGAGCTTCGTCCATGACCAGTTCCCTTAAATTTCCGAATACTGGAACCCATATTCGCTTGGCGAAGTAGCGAATATCGTCCGATTTGACTTCGAGTTGTGCTTCCATACCGTGTGTACCTTCTAGCGGTAGGTTTTCCTCTTTCAAGGCTTCAAGTTGTGCACTACGGATTTTGTCAGGTAATCAGGGTGAATTGTAAGCTGCAACGCTCGAACTCGTTTGGGCTTGGTTTCCTTTCGACTTAGGGCATCAACTACAACATTAGCCTTACCCGGATGATATCGGATCACACAGTCATAATCATTCAAGAGCTCGACCCAACGACGCTGTCTCATGTTCAGTTCTTTCTACTCGAAGATATGCTGAAGACTCTTATGATCAGTGTAGATAGTGCACTTGGTACCGTACAAGTAGTGTCTCCATATCTTAAGTGCGAAAACTACGACTCCCAACTCTAGATCATGAGTGGTGTAGTTTTTCTCGTGAATCTTTAGTTGACGCGAAGTATATGCGATCACCTTTTCTCGCTGCATTAGGTCACATCCTAGACCTTGAATGGATGCATCGCAATACACCACAAAATCATCCATACCCTCCGGAAGAGCTAGGATAGGTGCGCTGCAAAGTTTCCGCTTAAGATGTTGGAACGCTGACTCTTGGTTATCCCCCCAGTTATAGGCTTTACCCTTTTGAGTTAAGGCAGTGAGAGCTTGTGCAATTTTTGAAAATCCCTCGATGAATCGACGGTAATATCATGCCAATCCCAGAAATTGTCGCACCTCAGTCGTAGTCATCGGTGTTGACCAATTCTTGATGGCTTCAATCTTTGATGGATCGACATGTTCCTCATGTTCCTCCTTGTTCTTGGAATAAATGAGAATGTCGTCGATGAAAACGATGACGAATTGATCAAGGTATGGCTAAGACACATGGTTCATGAGGTCCATGAATACCACAGGTGCGTTGGTTAATCCGAAAGGCATGACCATAAAATCGTAGTGGCCGTACCTTGTCCTGAAAGAAGTCTTAGAGATATCCTCATCTCAGACTCTCAATTGATGGTAACCGGACCTAAGATCTATCTTGGAATAGAAACTTGATCATTGGAGTTGATCAAAGAGATCGTCTATATGAGGCAAGGGATAACGGTTCTTGATTGTGACTTTATTCAGTTCACGATAGTCGATACACATACGGAAAGTTCCGTCCTTCTTCTTGACAAACAGGACTGGAGCTCCCCATGGCGATGAGCTAGGTCGGATGAAACCTTTATCCAACAATTCCTGTAATTGAGTAGATAGCTCTTGCAATTCACTAGGTGCCAGTCTGTAAGATGCCTGAGCGATCGGTGCCGCTCCGGGTGCTAGATCGATTTGAAATTCAACTTGACGGTGTGGTGGCAGACCAGGCAAATCCTCGGGAAATACTTCCAGAAATTCATGAACGATGGGAATATCATCAATCTTCTTCTCTTTTGATGGCTGCTCAGCAACGAGAGCCAAAATAGCAGTATGCCCTTTTCGAAGGCATTTCTGTGCTTTCATTAAGGATATGATGCCCATGACTGCACCAACTTTTTCGCCCTGAACGGAAAGGGTTTCTCCACTCGGGAGAGGAATGCGAACAATTTTCTCACGACAGATGATTTCAGCTTGGTTTTTAGATAACCAATCCATGCCGACAATTACATCAAAACTACCAAGTGTGACCGACTTCAGGTCGATATCAAGTTTATGACTAGCTAGTTCAAGCTTACAACGCTTAAGAATGTGGGTTGCTTCAATCATTTGACCATCGGCTATCTCTATTACATACTTAGCTTCTAACAGAGTTGGAGTTCCTTTTATCATATCACTAAGTTTTCTAGATATAAAACTCCTATCAGCACCAGTGTCAAAAAGGACAGAAGCAAAGTAATTATTTAAGAGAACTTACCGGTAACCACATTATGATCATAACGAGCTTCTCCAGATCCCAGCACGAAGGCTCATCCCTTCGCACCATTCCCTCCGCTATTGCCGTTGTTGCCACCATTGTTGTTATTCTGGTGGTTTCCATTACCTCCCTTCTTTAACTGAGGATAATTCTTCCAAAAATGTCCTTCCTTCCTATACTCGAAACAACCCTTTGTAGACTCAGGCTGTTGAAAAGGTTGCTTGGCTTGCAACTCACCCCTACAATTTTTGGCAGCATGACCTATTTTGCCACACCGCTGACAACGGTTGCAAATTCCGAAGTGATGAAAGTTGCACTTGTTAACTTGAAAGACTTCCCCACGTAACCACCCTGATTTTGACTTGGATAAGTCATCTGGTTGAGGTTCTTAGTAGGCTCAAACCTACGCTGTTGCTGTTGCTGCTGCTGCTGAGGTTGGTTGGGCTAGGGTTCTTTGGAGCTGGAGTGAGAGTTGGAGTGGTGATCAAACTTATGTTTATGATTGTCGGTGGGTTTAGAGATCGAACCCCTCGGAGGTAAAGTCCCTTGAGTCACCGCCTGATCGGTTAGCTTGTGGGCTAGTCGGATCATCTGCCGAATGGTAGTAGGGTTGGACGAAGTAACCGTACTTTGAATTTGAGGCACTAGACCTCCAATATACAGCTCAATCCTCTTGTAGTCTGGAGTCACCAAATGTGGGCACATGGTCGCAAGCTCATGTGAGCGAGTGGTATGCAGTTCAATTTCAGAACCTTCCATTTTCAGGTTCCAGAACTCTCCTTTCAATTTCTGAATTTCATCCCGAGGGCAGTACTCCTCCTTCATCATTGTCTTAAACTCCTCCCACGAGAGTCCATTTGCCATGACTAGACCCAACATCTGGACCTGAGTGTTCCACCACGTGAAAGCCGGACCCTCCAAAGTTCCAGTGGCAAACTTGACCTGATTGGCCACTGGGCAGTTGCACATGGCAATCACCGATTCTACTTTTTTGAACCAACGGAGTAGTCCGACAGCTCCTTCGGCTCCACTAAAGGTGTGGGATTTACAGTCCATAAATGTTTTGAACGTGCATGTTGGTTGCTGATTCTGCTGGCCTGGATTTAGAAACATAATATAGGTTCAATGTTATAGGGCTTAGAAAAGGTGCTTTGAGAGATGAATTGACCTCACTAGTCAATAGCTAAAGCATTTACCTGCAGCATTCTGTGCTGCGAGAGCCTCTGCCACACTATCGTTGATTAGTACCGCCAGCTCAGCTGCTGTCATGTTGATGGTACCTTGGCCACCAACAAGACCTCCACGTCCTCTTCCCGACAAGATTCTTCACATTCACAAATACAAAACAATGAGAAATATATCGCATATTAAACATTATTTATGTACAAGTATGGAAATATAACATCTAACATTTAGAAAATTAATTAATTTGTAAGGCTACAAAATAAATAACTCAAACATTAAACTTCTAATGCTTTTATTGAATGGGAACAACCTTACCCATCTAGGTTTGAAAAGAGAAATAAGATAAACGAAGCATGAATGAAAAATGAAAGATAGAATAGAAAGATCATCAAACATCCTCGTCATCGGAGGATATGTATGATTGCGCATCGTCGATCTCCACCGGTTCCTCCTCAGGTGGCTCCTCCTCTACCGGCTCATCCTCGAAGGGCTCCTCCTCGTCGTCCGAAAGTGGAATATCCTCCGGAAATAGGGCTGCTTGCAGTTGGGCTTCTAAGTGAGTCACTCTCTCTCGAAGTCCTTCAGCAGCATGGTCTGCTACTTGTAGCTGGGCTTCCAGATTAGCCACTCTCTCCAAAATCCCTCCTACCTCAAAATCCGAGGTGTCCACCCTCGTCTCGAAATGTGTAACCCGATCTACCAAAACATTATGGACCTGATCCGTTACTAGTTCAGCAGTCAAAAGCTCTATCCCTACCTTATTCTCCTCTATTTGTGACTCTCGCAGCAGAATGTCAGGTATCTCATCAGTAGCATCTTTCACAATGCTTAACTCTCTAGACATGTAAAATACAAAAGCTGCAAAAGCTTGTTTCATAGTGCAGGGCAAGCTAGGTAAAGTAGATGATGTGGAAGTGGAACCAAAGTAGGGTGATGGGACATTTCCCATTTCTATTTGCGAGCAGGATGCTTGCGCGCTACTCGGTTCACCCTAATCAACCGAATTGTCACTAGAACTAGTCCGGCGCCTTTTGGGCTCCGGGGACGATACAGTAGGTGCGTTAGGTGATGGGGGTGGACTTGACGACATGATCCTGTAATATAACATATAAGTGCCAAACATCCAAGGTTTATGACATGTAACTAATGTGTGAGGTTATAGTCTAGTATGCAATCCTAGTTCTCTATAACCAATGGCTCTGATACCAATCTGTCACACCCCCAATTTCAACTAACGAAGTTTTACCGTTTCGAGAAGTGACAAACCAGGATCTCAGTCATTAGTTACATTGAACGACTCTACATTGGACTCAAATGAAAATATCATATTAATCAGAGTTAATGCGGAAGCGTAAAGAAAGTAAATGCGCAAAACACACGCGCACAAAAAGTCCAAACCAAACACAATTCAAAATAGTCCAAACAGTTTAATAAAACATAAATCAAAAGAAGAATCCCATGAATTTCTTATGTGTGCACCTGTGTCTTATCTTAGCGACCTGAGAAAACATGTAAGAAAAGATGTCAACACGAGGTTGGTGAGTTCACAGGTTTTAGTATATAAATAAACGTTTACCAGATTATTAATCATTCAATATGCATCTATAGGTAGCTAACCTATGTTCATGTTTAACTTAAGCGCTTGCAACCGAAGCTGACTGTTTGTTTATTTGCCCCTGCCAGGTCTATCAACCCCGGCGATGTGAGTAGGCTAACATTTCACCCGTTTAATCTCCGATCGAGTTAGCGCGACTAACGCGGGTGGGATTTGTCAAACACAGTAGTACTACTAAACATTACCTCGCTAAGGTCCATATTAACGGTCCGATGTGTGATGAGGACTTTCAGTGATAGCGTGTTACGCTTAGCTTTAACATTGATAACACATGAATACAATATTCCAAAAATAGTATGCGACCTGTTTTCTCCCCCAAGATAAAACAGTAAAAGGGGCCGTGAAAACTCACCTGAACGGCGTAGGTAGTTCACAATGGAATACGATTGGAACCACGAGTGTTAGCCTGCAACGGCTTACGTATGCCCAAGAATTATACACAGAACAATTAGGGATAAAATGGGAATTGTGACAACGACACAGAATGAGAAACGTCCTAAAGAAACGCTCTAATAATCAAGAGTAGACGAACGTGTCCACAAGAATAGGAATTCTTTAATTAATAATTAAGATATATATACGTTACACGACGAATGACAAAATAATATGTAATAAATATATTCGAGCGTTTTGTCGTTAACTAGAAGTCTAGGAAAATAATATAATTTATTATATTACTTTTAAGTTTAGCGAATTAACTGCGTGACAAAAATAATAATTTATTATTTTTATTCGAGGATGTAACGAGTGTAAATAACACGAATAACTATATTATTTATAACCTTGAAATGCTACAAAATGTTTATGAACATGATGAAAATAATATATATATATATATATATATATATATATATATATATATATATATATATATATAAATATATTCTTTTTAGTTGGAGTTTGGGGTTGAAAATAATATAAATATTATTTTAGAAATGAGTTTTTAATAATAAATAGGGTTTATAAACCAAACCCGAGCCTACGAGAAATATCGGGTTTCAAAACACGCTAATATAATATTATAATAATATAGGAATAGGTTAAGTATTTAAATAATAGTTTAAAATATTAAAAATGACAAAAACATGGGAGGAGGATTCGAACCCGGGTCTCCTCCCCATGAACACGCACACATAACCAACTCAGCTCCAACCCAATTTGCAAACAAACCATGACCAAAACGTTTTTATCAAACAAGTCCCTGTGATCCCTCCCTCATATCAACCCGCAATCGATCCTAGCCCACAACTCACAAATTCGGTAACAACGATTCAAAACAGTAAAGGGGTTTTGTAAATCAAGCCATTACGAGTCTGAGGTGAAAGATAATTGCAAAAACAATTGGATTTGGTTCGATTATTTGAAGATTTAGAAGCCGAAAACCTAGATTTAGAACGTGGGATCAATTCTGTTAATTACGATAGTAAAAATCGCTGGATTCATGGGGCTATTACTGTTTGGAACATTACGAAACTACTGGTATGGTTTAATTTGATTCATGTTACGTTTAATGCCAAGATCTCCAAATTTGAATAAGAACAAACCCTAGATTTCGGATGGAGTTCAATTCGATGTTAATAGATTGAGTTATCATATGGCTTTCAGTCTATGCATTGAGACGAAGCTAAGGGTGTGCTCAATTTCAATATTTGTTATGGGATTGTTAGGGTTCGACTAAAACGAAATAATATGAACCCTAGTTATTCGATCGAGTTAAATCCGATGATGTGACCCCTAATTTGGTTAGGGATTTCATTCTATAGACTAAAACGAATCAGAGAAGGGTTTCAATTACCAGATTGGATGTCGGGTTGATAGTGCTCGACCAAAACAGGTGCCGACCGCGACTGGCTCGACCTCCGGCTACCGTGACTGCTTCTCCGATCAAATTAGTGTGTGCAGGAGTTTCAGTGTGGATCGTTTATCGAGTGCAGAGGCTCAAAGCGTGAAATGGTTATATGAATTTGATGAATTCGGTGGTATAAGGCAATGCCATCGACGGTTACAACAATAATGTTCATTATGGGTTTGAATTCGGCAATGATGAAGCTGATAATGGTCCTAATGATGATTGTTTAATGCTATGAACCTTTTTCAGTTACAAAATCAAGCTGACATCGATCGTGGGATCTTGAATTTGAATTATAAGGTGCGAATTTGACTTCTAAAAGTCAACATGAATTCAATGTGTGTAATTTTGACTTTCCAAGTCAATGGATTCAGTTTTAGGATTTGGCAAGACTAGTCCCTGTAGTTTGAGATTAAGAAATGACAGAATAGGTGCTTGGGGTTTAATATTGGGTTCATTGGTTAGGATTTAACAGAAAATTTAACGGGAAAACTAACTGAGTTAACTTGAAAAGTCGGATTGTCACAAATCACTTCTTAGTCCATTCCTATAACAACAGTGACGTATTGTGAGGATACGCATAATATGTGGTGAATGATTTGTGTAAATCATGGTAACCATAATGTTTTTAATGATTTGAGACAAATCACCTATGTGAAAGAGAAGTGGGTCGCTTCAAATGAAATTATGGGGTGTGCAATTCCTAGAGCTTTTCACAGAACCATGCTAGTGTTCCAGGACCATAATGGACACGACTATGAGGGGATGTGCCCGGCTAAGGAGAGTCTTGTGTGAACGTGTATTGTCGTCTACGTAAATGATGGTTGGTTCAAGGGCATCGCGTCTACCGAACTTCTAGTAAGCTAAATATGCTTCACAAGGGAAGGTTCAAAGCTAACACCTACCTATCCTATGCAAGACTTAACTGTCGAGGTCTCATTAGGGATTTTGTGTGTTCTGATCGATCTCCATTCATGTAGAGAATTGTTGAAATTTTTTGTGAAAATTGGTTTTTCACTATCTTTGGACACAGATAGTTATATTTATATATTAGTTATATAATTAATTATATATAGGTTATGTTCTATTATGTGAGAGCTTCACAACGAAACAAACCGTGTTCAAACCGGAGCTAAGATGAATGTGATATCGATGCTCAAAGTTAAGTGGTTGAAATAAACATTTCTAATATTGGGTGACTCTAGTATAAATTTGTTACATCTTTTGATTAGATGCTAACAAATTTTATCATAATGCAATATGGATCTTTTGGTTCTTGTCTCATAAATATATCATCATGAAGATTTGATTATGGCTTTTAGTTTCTTTTAATTTGATATTAACATGTGGTTTTGGTTTGTCCTACAAATTAAATATAAGGAGTTTGTTTTTTGTTTGAGTATACTTATAAACCTTTGATTCAGTTTTCATAAGAGAAAAAAAATGGATGGAAAAAATATATAGAGAAGAAAGAGTCTAACAACCTATAAGAGAGGAGCACCCTCTAATTGTTTATCCTACACTATCACAATCTTCATCCTTTTCACCTTTTTCTAATCACACAATTTACCCGGTGATACCTCGAGCGCGAGAGCCTTTCCCGGCAGTACATACTGCTTCGGCTGTTGTACCCTAAGAGACAGATGACCTCCTTATTGGAGACTCGAAATCTATTTTAAGGGACTCGTGTTAAACACGAAACCTCAGCCACAACCGTCAACATTTTGTTTGCCCTTTGTTGTAGTCAATGAGCATAGTTGAAGACTAAAAGCGGTGAAGATTCAAGTCAAGGATTCTACACGAAGAATTGTTGAAGTACCCGATAAAGACACTAGTTTGAATCAAATTTGGTACATATATTTGTATTTTACAGTCAATTTTATTCAGTTTTATGTACGGTATTGTACTAGTTTATTTCCCATGATTAACGAGAGTATTATTAGTATTTTACTATTATTATTTTATAATAACAAGGTGACCCAAGTTCCTACAGCATGGTCATGCCACATCCCGACATGGTTGTGCCTGATTTCCAAGTGTTAAAGTAATAACAATGACAATAATAATAATAATAGCAAAATCAATAATTTTAATTTTCTCTAGCTTTTGAATTATTAAAATGGTTAGAGTATGTCTCAAGTTTTATACGTTTTGGTTTAAGTTATCGATATCACATAAAACAACAGTTGGATTAGTGACAAGTTCTTACAAGTTCAAGGGGTAATCTGTACTTTTCTGTTTGTTTGTAAGTACAAGGTCTGTTCTGTCAATTCTGAAAAGTTAAAAGTTTGTAGGGTAGTTTTCTTAATTGCCTTTGAGATTAGTCTATTAACTTTCTGTTAATAGTTGGTTAGGTTATAAGCTTGTTAGTTCATCTTCTTCTTGTAATTTGTTTTCATTCTTGTGTTGATGTAATCGTTTGGTTTTCATTTTCTAATAAGAGAGATCAATCGTTTGGCTCTTAATCGTTGTTTAATTCGTCTGAATTCCGATTGGTGTTATTTCTTGATTCCTCACTTGCATTAACAATTGGTATCAGAGCTACGGCTCAGGGGTAATCGGGGATCAAACCTACAATCGATGGTGTTCTTGATCAATTCGGATTCAGCGATGGTGTCTACTAAGTTTGATTTAGATAAATTTGATGGCAAGAATGATTTTAGCATATAGTAACTAAAGATGCGTGCCAAATTGGTTCATAACGGTGTTGTGGATGCTTTGAAGGGTGAAACGGGTCTGCCGAAAGGGATGTAAGATAAAGAAAAGAAGGAAATGATGGAGAAAGCACACCGTGCTATTATCTTGAGCCTGGGGGATAGGTTTTGCATGAAGTGTCCAAGGAAGCCATTGCTGTAAGAGTGTGGGCTAAATTGGAAGGTTTGTATATAACTAAATCTTTGGCTAATAGGTTATACCTTAAGAAACGTTTGTATACTTTCCAAATGAATCCTGGAGAGTCTCTTAAGGAACACACATATGAGTTTAATAAACTCGTTTTATCCCTAGAAAACATTGAGGTTGTGATAGATGATGAGGACATAGCAATAATGTTCTTAGCCTTATCACCACAAGTGTATGAACATTTTGTTGATACCTTGATATTTGGTAGAGGCACCCTTTCCATGGATGAAGTATTATCATCTATGAATTCTAAGGAATTGAAAAGGAGGGCTGAGGTAAAGGAGGAAAGTGTAGATGGATTATTTGTGAGAGGAAGACCTGAGTCAAGATTTAGTAAGCAAAAGTACCCTGCAAGGTCTAAGTTAAAAGGAAAAAAAAGATGCTATGTGCAACAATGACAAACACTTAAAGAAGGACTGTCCTGATAGAAACAATAAAAATAAGGGAGAGTATAGTCACCAAAAAAAGTTCTGGAAATCATTCTCCTGAAGCTAATTCTGAAGGCTATGATAGTGCAGAAGTCATGGTAGTATCTAATCCTGGTTCAGGTGATGAGTGGATAATGGATTCAGGCTGCACATTCCATATGACTCCTAATAAAGAGTTTTTCCAAGAATTGAAGATTGAGGCCGAAGGTGTGGTTCAACTAGGAGATGATAGTGTTGAGAATCGTGCACCGGTTTTAACATTTAAAACAAACTAAATAAAATCAGATTTACAATGGCAGATGTCACACCTCGGCCGACGGCGGATTATATGTCGGGGCTGACGCGGTTGTTCATAAGCACATGACCATCTATTTAATGTGATAGTATTTATTATTCGAATTAAAAGCACCCGTTACAATTGGAAATAAGAAAACAAAGTGTTCAAAACATAACATAATTCAAATTTAACTAGGTCCAGTCCTATGTGATCAAGTTGAGTCCTCAAACTGGTGCACCAAAAACATGTGATTAAATGCCAACTACAAGTAGTTGGTGAGTAACATAGGTTTTGACACCAACAAAAGTTAAGTAAAAAGTATTTAAATTCAATATGTTCAAAGCATAAACTAAGGCATAAATGTGAAAACATACAAGGTTCTAAGCGTATAATCAAACCGTAGTAAATAGAAAACTGGTAAGTACAATCCAACTGATTGTGTTTTGGAAAAAGTAGTAATATGGTACACACAAAACCCGCCAAGGTTTGTGTTAACCGGTATCGGTTTCTCGTATAAATGATCATAAAAGGTACTACCTTAGGCCTGCCTCACAAGTTAATGATTGAACTAAACATAAACACACGTATGGTCGCCAAGTAGTTTAAGACATAAAGCACATAGTAATTAGCATGAGAACAATGGTATTGAATTTAGTAAGTATAGTATGTAAACATGTTCCACCCCGAGTATTTGTAAACAATAGTAAAGAGAAAGGGGGCTATGAAACTCACCTGTAATGAAGCTAGTAATAGTACGATTTGTTAGGATGGATAGGTCTCGTGAGTGTTCCTCACAATCAACCTACACGGTTAAATTTGTATTATAGACTCAATGAGAATAAACAATTCTACATCTATTTGAGTTTTTAGGGATTTGGAGTTTGGGATTGGATGTGGGGTTCGTACAAGTTTTTAGTAAGAAAATATATGTTTGTGCAATTAGTGTCAAGGTAATGTTATTTAGAATTTGTATGATAATAATATGTTTGAATTTATTTATATAATTATTCTAAAATAATTTAATACATAAATTATGAAATGAAAAGGTTTAAGCAATAATACATTGGAATTTATTCATATAATTATTCTAAAATTAATCTATAAATAATTTATGGAGTGGAAAGGGTTTAAATAATTTATTTTATGTAAATAAAATAATTAGTTAAACTATTCAATTTATCCCTTATATTTGCATAACCTATAAAAGAGTCGTTAAATAAGTATAAGCGTTAAATGAAATAAATTGAATTTGTATAGTTATTTATCTAAAGTAATTATCTAAGTATTTTCTATCGCATGTTTTAAATAATTAGTCTTTGCCAAAATGGTTATTTATATGTTTAAAAATGGATTAGTAATGTTTAAATAAATATTCATAATTTGTTTTTATAATCTTATAAACATATATGTAAATGTAACTAGATTTATTAAATAAATCTTTTATATAATGTTCATCTAAGAACCATAATGTTTATAATGAGTATTTTTAAATAAACCAAAAATAAAATGAATAAGACAATATTGGGTATTTTTATAAAAATACTAGAATGTATTTGTTTGATTTAAAAATATTTATTTGGGGTTTAATACATTTGTTTAGGTATTATAAATAACAAAGGCATTAAAGCAAAAAAAAAAAGGGAAGGGGGGGCCTCGAACCCGCGACCTATGATGTGGAGGCACCAAACCTTAACCAACCAATCTGGGCATGAAGCCATGTTAGGAAGGAAGTTGTTTATCTTTTAGGGAACAGTTCCTATACGTCTCCTTCTCCAAATTCGTTCTAGCCAAACCCTAGCCCCCGCAACCCACGAATTCGTCTCTGAATCAAGGGGCTTTTGGAATAGGAAGTTAAATCGAGTATGAGAGGGTTGGATTTACCCGATTTTGATCCTTAATTCGTCAAAAAGTGAGGGTCTCGCGCTCTGCTGCAAAACGCGATCGAGAGGAGGAAGTGGGGGACGAATTCGAGTACCAATTGGATGGGGATCAATTCGCAGGTGATAGGGAATGTTAGATGGGTGTCGCAAACTCATTAGGCCAGATTTTATGCTTCAATTTCATCCATAATGCACGCATTAATTTGGTTTAAGACTTAGAACGGTTTCGGGACGATTTGGGTTTCAAATCCTTGAATTAGAGTAAATCGGGTCATTATGATTAGTCATAACTGTTGTGGTAGCGTGAGTGCATGATTATAGCAGGTTAAAACACCCGAATTTGGATCGATGGGATCGATTTGGTTCTCTGTTGGCTTCTTAAAAGTCAAAATTGAGTCTTGTTCTAAGTACAGGGTTCATGCTAATGGAAAAAAGGGTTCAAGTGAAGGTCCAAAGTAACTAAAAGGGTTCAAGGGAAATGAGTGGGTTCTTTTGGTTTGGAAAGGGTTCATGACCTATTTACTTGGTTTTAATTCAATTTATTTGTTTGTAAGGAATGTTTATAAGGTTTATAAAATCTAAATAATGTTTGCTTTTATTATAAACTTATAAAGAAAGATTTCTATTTTTTTAAAATTATAAATTGTATATATATGGTTGATTTAATATGTTTAAGTATATGTATAATTACATATATAATGACGATTAAATACATATATATATATATATATATATATGTGTGTGTGTGTGTGTATATAAAAGATGTATGTACACTATTAAAACTAATATGTTTTATTTAATATTAGAAGTTGTATCAATAATTTATTTAGTATAATAACATTTATATATTTATATATTTATTTACACATAAATATATATACGATGAAAATTAAATGATGTAGGTGCATTTGTTATGTGTACATATATAGTAAATAATATAATTGCAAGATTGAAACTTTTAATTAGTAGGTGATAAAATAAAATTTTATGTGGCACTTGATGAGTAGTACGAGATTTATTTTTTAAAATAAACTGAAAAAATAAGGTCGGAAAGTCATGGATGTTACAGCGGAAATGTAAACAATAGCACACGATAATAAAGTTTGGAACTTTATCCGACAGTGATACGATTACAAAACGTTTAGACAATAATAATATAAAACAACCATAGGGTGTTAGGGTTTTATACCTTTGATGAATAACCGGTTGTAACACTCGGGTACAAAGAACGTCACGCTAGATGACAACACATGAACTCGTCTCACGAGTAACCATTCCAATCGATAACCCAGTTATCTCCTTCTTTCCGGTTCGGCTCGCGGAGGAAGACGGTACGACGGCGACGACGAAGCGGTGGTGATGGCTCCAGTGGCATCATGGGGCTGCCGGCGGCGTTGGGTCGCAAAACCGGTTTGCCCGGTTTTCTTCTCTTGCGCAAATGTGGAGGTGGCAAGAACCCTTGATTAGGGTTTTAACTTAATGATATATTTATAGTAAATCCTATTATCAGTTAACCCCCTGAATAATTAACCTTTAATTATTAACTGATTAACAATTAATCAGTTCCAGTCCCCGTAGTTTATAATTACAATAATCATAAATAAAACTTACGCAAATTGAACATATTTTATATTTAACAGTTAAACATAAAATCCTGATTGTTTATATATATATATATATCACTAATATATATATCGTTAATTTTAATTATTCCAAATAATTAAATACGAGATACCCATTAAATATTTCTCTAAATATTTAACCCACCGAATCTGAAATTGTGTTTCGTGAAATAACATTTAACAATTAAACGCTATGATTTATTCTTTGTCCAAAGTGTAACTCTTCGGATCATACCTCAACAGCAACTTTGATATTAACGATGATCGGACATCTATTATCCAACAATCTCCCACTTGGACGATTCATTGATTAATCGGGTCAACGTAGGCAGTGGTGGACGCCTAGCTGCATCTCACTGCCCCTGGCAAGGTATGACACATTCATAATTGTCAACTAATTCATTGTGTTCAAGTAACCTTTACTTAACCAAGTACAATAGCATGGCAACCATATCTATATATCCTTTCTGTTTAGGTCATTCGTCGAACATGAGACATGGATTCAAGTCACTTCTCATATGTGGTTTAACTATTCTTGTTCTCGTTCTCCAATTCGAAAATGGTCTAAACAAACTACTCATGGTTTGTGCGTGGCCACGCGATTTATACCAGTTCGAATCAACGAGGGCGCCAGAATGTCCAACTCCTAATTAAAGGAGAACATAATCCCTTTGGTCACGTACAACTCCCACTTAACATCAGATTTATTCTTAATCATATCCTTATTACTGCCTATTAAGGTACAACGTTAGATAAGATTAAAGAACAAACTTCATTTAGAGTTAGTTCTAGTAAGTGCCTCCGGTCGAGTATCGATAGATCTTAGCATATTCAAAAACTTCTCAAGACCTTGATCCATGAAGATAGTTTTGAAACGAGTTACGTCCAATAATCATTCCCTAATGATTATCTGTGAATATGACCTCCAACCATTTGGACTTTCATTCGCAATGAACAATCATCCAATTCACAATAGTCTTTCATTTAGATTGATTCCCATGAATCTGATCGACTACGGACATTTAGAATACAATATTCAAGGATTTCTAAAACGTACAAAATGTCGAACATAGAAACATCTATTTATAATGCATTTAACCATTAAATCAATATAAAACACCAATGTTTTTTATATAGTTCGAAAACACCCGATACTAACATACAAATCAAACTCAAGTCCAGCAAGTCTAAGACCTATCAACATGATCCTCTTATACAGATTGAGGTATTAGGCTTAGCGAATGGGTCAGCTAGATATTGATTTGTGTGAATTTTGTTTTAGTATGATGTCTCTAAGTTTCATGATCCCATTAATGAAACTTATGATGGAAAAACCTCTTTTGGAACTCCTTTCCAACTATCAGAAGTTATCTGAACTCTTCCAGAACACTGTCTTCTGATGTTTCCAAGTCACAACATCTCATGTTGTGTTATTGTTACTGATGAAACTTTTCATTAGATAATAATGATATATCTTGTGGTGTATTTATTTAATCATTCTTAATGATCGTCCTTTGGTGTTTATATCTTAACTCTTAAGATAGTAGTGTTTGACAGAAAACTTATCACAACTTATTATGATTTTGTTTCAAGAAACTTTTCTTGATAGTCAAAACTAGCACTCTCAGTATCTTATCTGATAAGATAGAAGTATCTCATCATAACACTTTATGACCATCACCAATTTATGCTTCTCAAGCATAATCTTTTGTCCTGTCATAGTTGAATTTTAAAATTCTTTCATCATATGAAGGTATTGAAATAGCTTATTATCATTAGATGAAACCACATGAACACTTTCATCTTCATCTTATCGTAATGTTATTAGGGATTGCAAATAATCTTAGCAATTTGTCTTTATAGATCTGTCACACAAAACATTAAGACAATTTTACTAATGTCAATAGATTGCTATGATTCTTACTTTAGAATCTTTCTTTCATATATCTTATATATATGGTTGCAATTAATGCAAGCTTTGAAATTTATCTCTAAATATACATTGTATGATAACATTATCATCCCCTTCTGTGGTGTTCCATGTATCTCTATACATTCCTCTTGATAATGTGTCTTTACACATTTCCTTGTCTAGGTACTCACTCCCACTGGAATTTGCATTTATCATATTGAATCTTCTTCAAATTGATCTTATCAATCTAGTGTTTCAACGGTCTCAGACATATTCAGACTTTCATACTTCCTTTGAAGCTACTTTATTACAAGCACAATTCAATATTCATAATACATTGTCATTTTGATTAGTTCGTTCAACTGTTCAAAACTTGTAATATTTTTCTTCTTAAAAAAACTTGGAATGCAATTCCTATTTTATCAATTCTTGATAATATGTCAAGCTTCTGGTATGACTGATCCATTCGTTTGTTTTAATGAAACTTCTACATCCAGATGAATCTCATTCATGTGTAGTCTTGATCAAATCTCATTTGTCATAACATGGATCGAGTGTCCAAGTTATCATGACGTGATTTACTAAAGAATCTTATTCTTTCATCACATGATTTCATACGTCTATTTTAAAAGATCTCATCTTTTGCTTATGATAAACTTTCATATATCATTAAGGATCTCATCTTTACGTGTGTATATGAATTTTGTGTTTATGCAATTGAATAATATTATTTATTCAGAATTTTAAACAACATTTGTTTCTTGTTCAAGAAACAGGTATATCTCGGTCATGAACTGCTTCAAACTTATGATTAAGTTTGAAGGCTTATTAAGGTGGCACGCGAAACTATTTCGTATAGGAGTTCATAACATCCTATCCTTAATTGTTTATAGTATTTTTCCTATATTTTCATATCTCATATGAATTATTATACCTGTTCTGGATGAAACTCACGGTTCAAGGCTAGTGATTTAGACTATGTCAATTAGGGTAGTTGTATACTCATGACTGTAGAGTCATATCTTATGTATAAGCTGTTGTCATTTATTGTTTGTTTAAACAGTTTTAGACTAGTTTACTTTCTGTCATTTCATTAAATGTAATTTCAGTTTTCTGTAATTTACTGTTTTTATTTCTAAGTCTGGGCCATCGAAACTACTTAGTTTCGATTGAGTTTGTTCAATCGAAACTAGTAGTTTCGATAGATGGTAGTTTCGACAGTCTGTGTATCACTTGTAAATGGTCAATCGAAACTAGTAGTTTTGATTGAACATAGTTTCGATACCTGTCACTACTATAAATAGCCTAGTTTGAGAATGTTTAGGGTGTGAGTAGCGGCTGTAACCCTGAACCTTCTCTTTCACATTGTTCTTGAATCAATACAATTTGCAGTTGTTTATTCACTGTGTTCTTACATTTTCATACCATTTGCGTGTTGATTCATAGTGTGGTTAGCCTGTTATCTTCACCAACACTGTTTCTATCATCTGCTTCACCACCATACACACAGTTTCCGCCTGTGTGTGTGCGTAATCGATCAAATTAGTGATTTCAAGCGAAATCTGGACCTACAATTGGTATCAGAGCTTTATGTTCTAGTGTTTTTGAGTGTTATCAGGTTTATTGATCGATTCTAGGTGATTACTGAGGGTATTCGAAGCTTATTTTGGGTTTTTGCACATCTATTCTCGAAAGTACCGGTTTATTGATTGAAAGTTACTGTTTCATCGATTTCCAAGGGTTTTTGCTCGTATTTTCAGAATCGAAGGTTGGATTAGTGATCAGGAGTGTTAGACGAAGGTTTTCGTTGGATTGGTTTGTCATTTCTGCACTATTGATTTATGGAGATTATCATTAATGGAGTATTTCTGAGCTTGGAGAAGAAGGCATCGAAACTACTGGGGACAATTTCTGATTTCTGTTGATCATCGAAACTTCTTGTCTACATTTTGTCGGGAGAAAGTACTATCGAAACTAGATTTTTGTCTTATCTCTATCGAAACTTGCCTTGAAAATTTTCAGTATGGAAACTAGTTCTTTCGATAAAAGCTGTCCTATCGAAACTAGTTGTTTCGATAAACGTTGTCCTATCGAAACTAGTTGTTTCGATAAAAGTTGTTCTATCGAAACTAGTTGTTTCGATAGAAGTTGTTCTATCAAAACTAATTACTGTTTTAGTTTCGATTCCGAATATCATGGCCACTTCAAGTTCAACAGAACATTCTGGGGGAAATAGACCACCTGCTCTTGTGTCCAAAAGAGAATTTGATGACTGGACTAAAAAGATGAAGCTTTTCTTTCAATTTCACGATTATACATTGTTGAGTTCTATCACCGATGGCCCCCATAAGCCCGTAACTACCAGTGCTGATGTTCAACGTCCTAAGTTAGTATCTGAGTATGATGAGAAAGATCTTGCCTTGATTGCCCGAGACAACAAGGCCTACGGGACTATTGCCATGGCTCTTCCTATGGATATTTTCAACATCTTTGCCGAGTACACAACTGCCAAAGACTTATGGGTTGCTTTGTGCACAAGATATGAGGGAAGTGAGGATGTCAGAGAAAGCAAAAGAGATCTGATTAAGAAACAATATGCGATGTTCAGCAGTGTAAGGGGAGAATCAATATCTGATTTGATCAACCGTTTCTCAAGCATTGTATCAAGGTTGAAGGTAATGGGAGTTGAGTACCCTACTCTTGATCTAAACAAGAAACTCCTAGATTCTCTTCCTGAGGAATGGAATATGTATCGAATCATGATCAAAAAGACTGAGAATCTGAGTGCTCTGTCTCAACAAGAAGTCTATAGCATTCTTGAATCTTATGAAATTGAGATTAAGAAGGGAGCAGTCACCCCGTCAAATCAGTCTGGAAACACAGCTCTTATTGCTGGATCAAGCTCATCCGGTAGCCCATACTTTCAGACTGATGTCCCTCCTTCAGCTGCTGCAATTAATTCTACCAGCTCCTCTGCTCCTCAAAAGACTGTCACCATGATACCTGATGATTATGTCCCAATCATGACTGCTTTCATGTCGTGCTATGATGCACTGATTTCTGGAAATCTAACACCAGTTAGCTTTCAACTTGATGATTTGGAGCAGATTAATCATGATGATTTGGAGAAAATGGACATTGATTGGTGCATGGCCATGTTGACCTTAAGAGCCAAAAGATTCATCAAAAGGACTGGAATAGACAGATTCAAGCAGGGAAAGACACTTGGGTTTGATATCAAGAAGGTAAGATGCTACAATTGTTATCAGCTGGGTCACTTTGCCAGAAACTGCAAGGAACCATCCTCCAAGGATCAGCAAGAAAAAAAGATTTCCTCTGGGAAACAAGCTGCCAATCCTCCAAAGACAAACACATCTTCAAGTTCCACAGCTCTTGTGTGTCAAGCTGATGGACACTATCATTGGGGAGACCAAGCTGATGATGCTGCTGATAAAGCCTTGATGGCTGATGTGGAGGACATGGGCAAGTGTGTCATGATTGAACCTGATGAGGATCTCACTGCTGTGCCTGCTGAGGTTATTTCTAAACTGTGTAATTCTAGATCTTGCTTGAATGAAATTCAAAAATACAGATTCATCAATCAAGCCTTGATTGATGAACGAAATCACATTAAGGTGATGTATGACTCTGTGGCCAAAAATGAGAAACTTTACTTAAAGAAAATTCGTGATATTTCTGGTGAAAATCGCTCGTTAATTGTGCAACTCAATACTCAAACCATTAATAATACAATTTTAACTGAAAGAGTCCAAAAGGCAGAAAAAGCCAAATTACAGGTTGACCACATGGATATGGATCAGAAAATTCTGTTTGGAATAATTGATAAACAATTTAATAGAAAAGGCACAGAAAGTCTTGGGTATAACTCTCATCCACCTCCTTATTCTAAATCAAGGAGATTTGCTGATATGCCAACTCCACATGTTTCCACACCTTTTGTTTGTACATTATCTCCTGATGATTATATTACGTCCTCCGATTCTGACAGTTTTGCTTCTTGTGCAGAATCAAATTGTGTAAATTCCGAAGATGATTGTGATAAGAGTGCTAATGATAAAACTATTTTAAAAGAACTTGAGTCGGATGAATGTAATAATATGTCCGTGTCAAAACCAAATATGTGTGAACACGTTAAAAACTTGTATTTTGATTCAATGCCTGCTGAGCATACGGGTTTGGGATGTGATGTTTCTAAATTTAAAGATGCTTTGCCTTTTGTTCCTAAATCTTTGAATGTTATGCCATGTGTTACCAAGTTTAAAAGTGCAGGAATTATTGTGAATGATGTACCACGTGAAACCATGAGCAACATGGAATTTTTCAGATTAAAGGAAGCACATCGTCTTCAAGACAAAGTTATTGATGGGAGAACTGTCTCATGTTCAGATTTCTCAACATCACAATCATCTTCATCTTGTGATGACTATTATCAGGCTAAGATATCTTGTGAAAACGTTTGTTGTTTGTTTTAGTTGTGGTGCCTCAAACCATGTTTCAAAAAGTTGTAAATTGACAACCACAAATTCTAATGAAGAATCGCTTTCCAAAAGTTCATTAAATTCATACGTGTTGCCTAAGTCTTCTCACCGTAGAAAATCTAGGCGTAAAATAATTAAAAATGCTAAAAATTATTTAAAACGAACGTGGAAAATTAAAAATAATGTTCTATTCGATGACCGTGCTTCTTCAAAGGATGGTTGTAATTCTGATTCCAATGAGATGTCATATCCTGACACTAAGATCTCTTGATTGAAATAATTTTGGTCAAAACGTATAAATGGTTCGTTGTGTATAGGGTCAAGCAAGAAGAACCGGCGATAACATCTGGCATGTAGATAGTGGATGTTCAAGACATATGACTGGGCACTTTAACTTGTTGCAAGATTATCATCAAATTGATGAGGAGTATGTTGCTTTTGCTGGAAACCCAAAAGGAGGAAAGATTGAAGGACAAGGAACATTATCAAATGGAGTAAATAGTCTGGGATCTGTCAACTTTGTTCCTCAGTTGAAATACAATCTGATGAGTGTTTCACAGATTTGTGACAAGAACTTTTGTGCCTTATTTAATTCAAAAGAATGTCTTATCTTGAAGCTAGGAGTGGTGATTCCGGAAGAACTTATTCTCATGCGTGCTCCCAGAAGATACAACACATATAGCTTGGACATGAACAACCCATCGGGCATTGAATCGTGTTTTCTCTCAAAAGCTTCCGAAGATGAATCTTTCCTGTGGCATAAGAGGTTGGGACATGTCAATTTCAAAACAATGAACTGACTGGTTCGAGGCAACCTAGTCACTGAATTACCTCTCAAAGATTTCACTCCTATGGAACACTGTATCTCATGTTCCAAAGGAAAACAACACAAATCTTCACATAAGCCTAAAACCACCAATTCCATTGACTCTCCTCTCCAATTGCTTCACATGGATCTTTTTGGTCCGGTGAGTGTCATGAGTCTTGGACGAAAGTCATACTGTTTGGTGGTAACAGATGATTTTTCTCGATTCACTTGGGTGTTTTTCCTAGCCAAGAAAGATGAGACGCCAGAGATTTTAAAAAACTATCTGCTTCAAATTGAGAACCTCTTCAATCTAAGGGTGAAGACTATCCGCAGCGATCATGGAACAGAATTCAAAAATGCAACTCTTGATTCCTTCTGTGAAAGCAAAGGAATTTCTCGACAATTTAGTGCGCCTCGTACTCCTCAACAAAACGGTGTAGCTGAAAGAAGAAACCGCACTTTAATTGAAGCTGCACGAACTATGATTGTTGACTCTAAGCTTCCTGTGACTTTCTGGGCTGAGGCGGTCAACACTGCATGTTTTGTGCAAAATCGGGTTCTTATCACTAAAAGTTGCAACAAGACACCTTATGAGATCATGTACAAGCGCAAGCCAGTTATTGATTTCTTCAGAAAGTTTGGGTGTGTGTGCACAATGCTGAACACTTCAGATCAGCTCAACAAGTTTGAAGCCAAAGCTGATGAATGCTATTTTGTTGGTTACTCATCCAATCAACGTGCTTTTCGTGTCTACCATAAGAAGAAAAGGATAGTGATGGAGTTAATTGATATCAATTGGCATGAAAACAATCATACAGACGCAGGAGACGGTCCCAATTGGCTCTTTGACGTCGATTCAGTTTTTAAGTCATTTAATCTTCCCGATTTCTCTATTGAATCAACTCATGCTAATCCTTACTTCTCTGTAACCAATCTAGGGAACATAAATGATCAAGGCTCTTCCAAACCTGCTCAGGTTGAAATTCCTGTGGTTGCTAATGATGAATCTAATATGGAGTCTTCTGGTTCTGGTGCAACAAGTGAAATTGTTGAAGACAACTCCATTCCAATAGTAGATGTTGCACCACAATCACCTGCTGAAGATCCTATTAATGATATTGCCGATCCTCCTGCTGAAAATCTTACCAATTTGGAAGAAGTCGTGGAAGAAGATGAAATTCCTCAACTGCGAATTCACAAGATTCATCCCACCAATAACATCATTGGACCACTCAATGTGGGTGTTAGTACCCGAAGTGCCTGTGAAGCATTTGAAAACAGCATGTTTTCTTGCTTCATTTCTCAAGCTGAACCAAAGAACATCAAAGCAGCTCTACTAGAAAACAGCTGGGTGGAAGCGATGCAGGAAGAGCTACAGCAATTCTCAAAGCTGCATGTGTGGAATTTGGTAGATCTTCCCAAGAACAAAGTTCCAATCGGCACTCGTTGGGTTTTTCGCAACAAAAAGGATGAAGGCGGCACTGTGATTCGAAATAAAGCTCGTCTGGTGGTTTAAGGTTTCTATCAAGAAGAAGGGATTGACTATGAGGAAGTCTTTGCACCAGTGGCTCCCTTGGAAGCCATCAGAATGTTTCTAGCCTATGCAGCCTACATGGACTTCACTGTCCATCAAATGGATGTCAAAAGCGCATTTTTGTATGGCAAAGTTCAAGAGGAAGTATATGTCAAGCAGCCGCCAGGTTTCATTGATCCTAATTTTCCAGACCGTGTTTACAAGTTAGACAAAGCACTGTACGGTCTTCACCAAGCACCTCGTGCGTGGTATGAAACTTTATCAAAGCATCTGCTTGAGAATGGTTTCACACGAGGAGCAATTGACCAAACTTTGTTCAAACGGAAGGATGGAAAGGATACAATCATGGTGAAAATTTATGTGGATGATATCATTTTTGGATCTACAAATCCCCGTCTCTGCAAAGAATTTGAAGAAGTGATGCGATCTAAGTTTGAAATGAGCTCCATGGGGGAAATGAAGTTCTTTTTGGGACTACAAGTTGATCAGTCTGAGTCGGGAATCCTTATCCATCAAGAAAAATACGTAAAGGAAATCTTGACCAAGATCAAAATGGCTGATTCCCATCCAGTAAAAACTCATGTGGAAGTTCGACATTGTTTGACTCCTGATGTGGATGGGGAAAGCGTTGATCCGCATCTATATCGCTCTATGATAGGATCTCTCATGTATCTCACGGCCAGCAGACCCGACATCATGTTTGCAGTGTGCACGTTTTCAGGCTAATCCTAAACTCTCTCATTTATCTGCTGTCAAACGTATTTTAAGATATTTAAAGTATAAGACAAAATTGGGTCTGTGGTATCCTAAAACTGACTTGTTTGATCTTGTGGCTTATTCAGATTCAGACTATGGGGGTTGCAACTTAGATCGAAAATCCACGTCTGGAGGTTGTCAATTCCTTGGCAACCGCCTTGTCTCATGGAAATGTAAGAAACAATCCACCGTTTCCCAATCCACCGTCGAAGCCGAATACATTGCCGCAGCCCTCTGTTGTTCCCAAGTCAGATGGATACACCATCAGATGCTTGACTATGGGATCACATTCCATGAGACACCCATTCTGTGTGACAACACTGCTGTTCCCCATATCACCAAAAACCCCGTTCAGCATTCCAAAACAAAACACATTGAAATCAAACATCATTTTATCCGTGATTGTGTGGAAAAGAAGCATATTCAAATTGTTGAAGTCAAAACTAATAAACAAAACGCAGACATCTTCACAAAGGCTTTTGACTCTACCAGATTTACCCAACTGGTGAAGATGCTTGGAATGATCAACTTTCAGTAAATTGTGTAAATAGTATTTTTTTTATTTTTGTTTAAAATTGTCTAAGAAAATTCCATAAAGATTTTATTTTTATGTACAGTATCCACGCAAATCTTTTGGGGGAGAAATATAATATTTTAATGTTGAAAAGAATTGCTGTGTATATAATCTTACAAGTTGCAGGAAAAATTGAATCTTACCTTTGAGAAATGATAGTGTCTGATCTCATCTCTTGGACATGGAATAGACCAAAAGCGATGGTGTTTACTGAGGTATAGCTGGTAGGCCCGACATATGGTTAAAACTTGTAAGTAGTGTGAAAACCTAATATATATATCATACTTGTGTGTTTGAATCCATTATTGAAACATCTAACCCATTTTTATATCTAAGAAAACCGATTCAATCAGATACAGGCTTACGTATTGGATTCCTATTCATACGCCAAGTGACCGTCAATATAACGATATTTACCACCGATGACCCCGTATGTTTTGCTTACGCAAAGATCTCGGGTGCTCATCCTTTTCCCATCCACTTGGATGATTTGACCCCGTCTGTTTTGCTTACGCAAAGATCTCGGGTGTTCAACATTTTTCTATCTGCTTGGATAATTTTACGACTTCTTCTGTTTTGCTTACGCAAAGATCTAGAATGCTCGTACCTTTTTAATATCTACTTGGATATATTTTATTTTAATTTTCTAAATCCACTTGGATATCTTATTTTATTTTGGTGGTACGTTGACATTACTAAGACGGTACCTTGGTTAATCAGAAAGAGATGATAGGATGAAGATGGGTACTTCTTGAGGATTGATAGGTTTTCAAAATCATTTTATTTTAATATGTGGGGTACACCTTGTATATTGCTTAAATGGTACCTTCTAATCACATGAAATCTTTGTACAAACAAATGTTCGGGTTTACTTTGCACAAATACCAGCTATCTTCAGGGACTCACAGTATTTAATTGCAAAAGGAAGTGTTTCACGAGACTGACCAGATCTGATCTCATGTTGGATCTTTTTCAAGAAGATAAGTGTAAATATCTTGTGTACAATTTCATCTCTATATGTTAGTTTTGTTTCTGCTATTTGAACTATCGAAACTAGTTGTACATATCGAAACTAATTTGAACTATCAAAACTAGTTGTACATATCGAAACTAATTTGAACTATCGAAACTACTTTGTACATATCGAAACTACTTTGAACTATCGAAACTAGTTGTACATATCGAAACTAATTTGAACTATCCAAACTACTTTGTGCATATCGAAACTACTTTGACATATCGAAACTACCTTGTACATATCGAAACTAGTTTGTCCTATCGAAACTAGTTGTTTCGACAGGGGCAATTTTGTCTTTTGTCTCACGAGAATTAAAAGCCTTCATAAGCAATCCCTCCCTTCATACTGATTCTTACTCGTCTTTTTCAAAACCTCTTCGCCTTCTCCGTCATTCACAAAATCTCTCAAACAGTCGGTCTGAGTTGCAAGATATCAGCTGATTTTCCCCGTTGTCTCTATCGTCTGCATCATCAGAAAACAGTCTCACATTTGGTAAGATGAAGTTCCGTCACTTACAGGCCACTCTAAACCCTTCTTTAAAATTATTTATATTAGTCTGAATATAACGAATCAGAGGGGTTTGGGTTTCAAAACCAAGTAGTTTCGATAAAAGGGTTCAACACTTTCAAAAAAAAAATTATTATCTTAAATGGTTTTCAATCGAAACTACTAGTTTCGACACCCAAACTTGCCCTAGTATCTCTGATCGAAACTAGATAGTTTCGATAAGTTCATCTCCATCGAAACTAGTTGTTTCGACAGTGTTGATCTCCATCGAAACTAGTTGTTTCGACAGTGTTGATCTCCATCGAAACTAGTTGTTTCGACAGTGTTGATTTAAAATTTTTCTAAGTGTTGATCAAAGCTTATAGCCTCTATCGAAACTACTTGTTTCGATAAAGCTGTCTGTTAAATTAACCAAGTTCATCTCAAATCGAAACTAATTGTTTCGACAGTTAGGACTTCAAAATTTTTCTAAGTGTTGATATACCTTGTTTCGATTAAGTATTTTCAGAAATCTTACTTATTGTGCAAAATTGATGAATTTTACAGGTATAGATCTCTTATTTGTAAAAAGACACAATGTCTGTGCATTCCTTAATGCCAATGATCCAAAAGCTGCATAGTTCATTCCTGTCTTAAACTTCTTGGCAAACTCCAACATCAGCTTTGCCATCAGCAACAATCTGCCGGTGTTTGAGACATCTATACGAGAATTTTGGGAGACTGCAGAAATCATCACAATTGAAAATGTGGAGCACATTAGAGCAACTGTGCTTGGCCAAGAAGTCTTACTTTCTGAAACTACAGTTAGAGAGGTGCTGCAGTTTAATGACAATCCAGATGCACCCATTGAATTTCCAATCTTCTATGTTAAAGAATGTTTCAGAAGATTAGGTCATCCAGATGAATTCAAAAGTGGCCAGATAATCAAGAACTCCTTACCAAACCACTGGAGATACATAGTGCATGTGTTTATTCACTGCCTATCAATCAGAAAAAGAGGGTTTGATTCAGCAAACAGCACTATGGGCTCAACTATTTTGGGGATAATCAAGGGAAGAGATTACAATTTCTCTGGCTTCATCTTCAGACAGTTAAAAGACAATCTAACAGGAGCTGTGAAGGAGAAATTCCTGGCATATCCTATATTTTTACAAATTATCATCAATCATCTTCATCCTGAGCTGCAACAAGGTGGGAACACCTTTGTGTTCGACCATATGATTGCCAAGACTCTCAGCTATTTGAGAAGTACTAACAAGAGAACCAACAGGGCTATAGCTGACGTTCCCCTGTTTAGTCATATTATTGGTGAAGAAGAAGAATTTATCCCTGATATTGACCCTGATCTTGAAGAAGAGAACTCATCATCTGAAGAAGAAGAAATGGAAGTTGAGCAAGATCAAGGTAATCCACCTATTGATGAAGCTGAGATTGAGATAAACGTCCCTATTGTTCAAGAAGAAGAACAACCCATAATTGAGCCTGTGATAGAGGCTCCTTTTGTTGAACAAATACTGATAAATCAAGAGCCAGCAGTTAATGTTGAAGCTGGCATGCATGAAGTTGAGGAGGAAGTTGCAGAATCAAGTGGAACTCTGGATGCAGGAATTTATGGATCTGACTACTACAAGTCTGATTCAGATGATAGAATAATGCATCTTGCATCTTCCTCCAAACGACAAGTTGAGTCAGGTTCTGATTTTGAGGAAGAAGAGCCTAAGGCAAAGAAAATCAAGACTGGATTTGAAGACTTGTCATCCTCATCAGATTCTCTATTAGCTACTCCACAACCTACTCCACAACCATCTCCACAACCATCTCCACAACAATCACCCATCCATACTACTCCCACATCACCAACTCATGATTCAACCTCTCCTGTACCAAGAGTTAAAACTTTAAGCCTTGAACTGAAGAAAATGCAGGATAAGATTCAAGAGAAAGATGAAGAAATTGAAGGATTAAAAACTAATTTGCATGATGTCCAGGAAGAGGTTAAAGACCTGAAGCTGGAAGTTGGGGGTTTACATACTCAGATTGAGATTCAACAAACTCAACTTGAAACACAACAGAGACTAATCTCACAGCAAAAAGAAGAATTCAAGGCTTTAGCTGAAGCGGTGGAGCAGCTCAAGGCCTCAATGGTTAAACCTGTGCAAAAAACAACCAACTACTTCAACAGCTCAGGGGGAGACTACATCTGTAGTTGAACCCTCATCTCCTGACCTTGTGACTAATCCAGAATCTGCACTAACTATATTTGCTGGCCATACTGAAAAGACAAAAGAGATAGTTGAAGTCAAGATTGAAAAACCAGAACTAAATCTTCCCTCAGCAAGTGAGAGAAGAGATGCTAGAAAGAAAGGGAAAGGGACTTCTACTGAAATTGAGACTGTGATTCTGGATGAAGAAGATATCCCATCTGATGATGAGCTGAATGCCCTTTTAGATGACATTGAAAACTATGGGTATAATGATCTTGATCCAGAAATCCTGACCACAGAAGAAAAAGAGACTGAGAGAACTAGATACTTTACGGAAGACGGAGATGAAATTCAAACCTTATCTGACGAAGAAAAAGGTGAAGAAGATGTTCAGATTAATCTTATCAAAACAGTCACTCCTGAACCAACCACTACAGTCTCCGAATCCATTCCAGCACAGGATCCACCTTCTGTCACTCCTGAACCTCCAATTTTAAGAAAGTCTTGGTTTAAGAAAATAATTCAGGAGGAAACTCCTAAAACATATGAATGGATAGCAGAGCATCAGGAACTAAAAAGGCCTCCAATTGGCTGGAAGTATGATGCTGAAAGGAAGCTCTTTATCATAAGAAGATATAGAGGGGGAGTTCAGCACTTTAAAAATATGACTGACTTCCAAACCCTTCCTTTCTATGACCTCAGGGATTTAGCCAAACTTCCCCTTCAAAACCCTGGGAAGGTCATGATGGTTTATGACTTTGAGAAATTTCTGCATTCTCAAGTCAATAATGATTTCAAGGGAATGAAGCCTAGGAAAACTCAAAAGAAAATCTCAAAGACTAGGTTTCATCCTAAGACTAACAAGCCATATGTGTTCTTAAGGTACAAGCCTGCCCAAACACACAAGACCATCACCATTCCAAAATCTGTACCTGTCCAGCTACAAACTTTCAGAAAGTGGTACTATGACCCAATCATTGGCAGTGCAGTAATAGAGTGTGAGGGCAAGGAAGACATCACCATCTTTGAGCCCATGGAGCTGTTGAAGTTTCAGCTTGAAGATCTGGAAATCCTTTTTCAGAATCACATTCAGGCATACAGTGATGAAGATGAAGCTGATGCTAAGGCCTACCAACGGGTTGTATCTCTCCATGTTAAACCTTTTATACCGAGGACAACTGAAGGACCAGCTGCTTGATGAAGAGCTGAAGACGGTAATGCAACAACTTAGGGGAGATTGTAGAGTCATATCTTATGTATAAGCTGTTGTCATTTATTGTTTGTTTAAACAGTTTTAGACTAGTTTACTTTCTGTCATTTCATTAAATGTAATTTCAGTTTTCTGTAATTTACTGTTTTTATTTCTAAGTCTGGGCCATCGAAACTACTTAGTTTCGATTGAGTTTGTTCAATCGAAACTAGTAGTTTCGATAGATGGTAGTTTCGACAGTCTGTGTATCACTTGTAAATGGTCAATCAAAACTAGTAGTTTCGATTGAACATAGTTTCGATACCTGTCACTACTATAAATAGCCTAGTTTGAGAATGTTTAGGGTGTGAGTAGCGGCTGTAACCCTGAACCTTCTCTTTCACATTGTTCTTGAATCAATACAATTTGCAGTTGTTTATTCACTGTGTTCTTACATTTTCATACCATTTGCGTGTTGATTCATAGTGTGGTTAGCCTGTTATCTTCACCAACAATGTTTCTATCATCTGCTTCACCACCATACACACAGTTTCCGCCTGTGTGTGTGCGTAATCGATCAAATTAGTGATTTCAAGCGAAATCTGGACCTACAATGACTAACCGTTTAGTCTTGAAGCAGTGATAACTCTTATCTCTCTTCATATCTTATCTTATAAGATTGTTTCTAGAGAAACTTTATTGAAACTATTTTAATAAAGTCATGTGTAAAACTTTATATCTCATATATATTTATATATATATATATACCTTTTACAAGACTTAATTAATTTGTTTCACGGTATCTATTAGATCTGATATAATGTAATATCTATTAGACCTGAATAACATGACTTTATATTTCATGTCAGATAGATGGTATTGAATTCTCAATTCATAGTTAGGCAATAGTCATAATGCGAAAAAGATTTAAAATAAGTCATACTTCAAATAATCAAGCAATATTCAAAAGAAAATAAATTCGGAATTTAAATTTGTTCTAAAACAAATAAACGTAACATCATCCAATGGTGTAATCAAATCTTGAAAGTAATCTTCAAGCTTTGTCCGTCTTCCTATTCTTCTTTCTTTCCTTCTTTTCTTTCATTTATGCAAAATAGCAAGTTTTTGCACATATGTTAAAAGTCTAACTTTTAAGTGATAAAGAAACAATGGAAAGGTTGTCAAGATACCTGGAGTATATGCATTGAAGCATTCTCTAGCAACAGCAGCTTTGGGCATCTCTCTCACACGGCATCTAGGTTTAGAGAGGTGCATCTTGATCTCACCGATAGCTTTGCCCTTATCCCCGGTCTTGACAGTGTTATCTGGTACCTCTTTTATTGTGAAGGACAAGTGAAGGCCATCATTGAATATAACTCGAATGATATTATCACTAGGGTAAACCCCAGTGCTCTCAAGCTGGTCAACAGAGCATGTCATACTTAAAGCATCCTCGGGTTCCATCTTGGCGTACCAAGAAATGAAATCCCTCACTTCTTCATAACAACTAAGTATATGCTTTTCCCATTTATAGTCGTCAAACATGTCATCAATAGTAATATCTATGACCAAGTGATCGTCTATGGGAATGCATGCTTTCTCGAGGTCTGCCACTTTCTTCTTCATGATCATATCACGTCTCGGATTCTCCAAAGCAACGTCTCTAATGTGTGACATTAAAGAGTGAGAAGGATCCTTGTTGTAATCTTGATGGTATCTTTCCTTCAAGTTACGGATCATGTCATAAGCATGAGTGATTCTCTAATCCCAGGGCTAACAGATGCAAGCATAAGGTTTGATATAGCATTGGTATCTTCCTTATGTTTGTTCCTGGCATTTAGAACAAACTCGCTAGCACCCTCAGGTGGGTGCTTAGGTAAGGGGGAACTTAAGAACATGTAATTTCTTGTTTTATCTAAAGACGTTCTTTAGATTGTAGTACCGGGTCAAGAAATTTGTTCCATCAAGTTTAACGTTAAGGATGTTGTTAAGACGCTCTAGAATAACCACATCAACAGATTGAGACATCTACAAAATTCAAATAAGGTTTAGTATTTTCATGCTTAAATTTCCTAATTAAATTAATTACACAAGGACAAAAAGATATATAATTAGGAATGAGATCCCGGTTCACCATGTCTCAGTGAATGGCTGAGCACTCTCCACTGGCATAGCTAGGTAGGTAGGTATGAAAATACCAATTGTGTCGATTACACAATTATCGGTTTGAGGGTCATGACGAGCAAGGTCAAGCTTTGGATACGTTTCCCTCAACTATGCCCACTTAGACGACTTAAGTGATATTTGTCCTTCAATTGTGACCGTAGAGCTGACCTAAGTACCTTCAACCAATACCGTAGGGCCGGATGCTGGGTAATTCACTAACACCGGGGGTTCGGATAGATTAGTGTAAGTGTCACAATTTAAGGTGACGTAGAAATATCAATTTTAAATTGGGATTACTTTAATGTTTTTAAATTACCGGTTAAGGGTCAAAAACATTTTGGACAACGAGGAGCATGAGCCAAGTCGTACAATTTTAGTAAACTAATTTTACTATATAAGTTCGTGAAAAGCTTTCAACACTCGACACGTTCCAATTTTAAATACCGTATTTATAATCTAAATTGGTCATTAGTCGCGAACTTAATTTTAAACTAATTAACAATTAATTAATTTAAATATGTTTTTAAATAAACAATTAAATTTGAAAACCCGTTTTACTTTTAAATAAAAACTCTTTTATTTAACTACCTTTCCGGGAAAAAAAACCTTTTATAATACTCGTCGTTTTATAAGATTGTGTTAAACGTTTTATAAAATATTTGCAGTTTAAGTCATTATCCTAAATAATTGTAGCAACCACAAAATATAAAACAACCACCGAGCCACTAGTAAGGTTATCCAGTTTCATTCGAGCCATCAAACGAAAACCGAACCGGTCTAAGGGACAACAAATAATAAATAAACTTGTCGTCTCCCACTTAGTCCAAGATCTCTATCTTCAAATCCCGTCCTTGTCAATATCCGGTCTCAAGTCTTCGTCTTGTTAGGTTTGCAATATATAAACTTTTACAATAAAAATAAATAAATAAAAGAAACCTAACTATTACATCGGGTTTCAAATAACCCAAAAATAAATACAAAGAATATAAAACCAAAACATGACAAACACAACCATAGGTCACTAGGGCTCGATGTATCAAACACAACCAAAACGATAAAGGTTCGATCTTTTGTTAACCAAAAGTGTTAACAAATAAAACGAAGATCGATAAATAAATAATTATGTCTAAACGCGCGTAAAGGTGGCTCTGATACCACTGTTGGGAATCGTGGACCGGTTTTAACATTTTAAAAAAACTAAATAAAATCAGATTTACAATGGCGGAAGCGTAAACAATAGCACACGATAATAAAGTTCGGAACTTTATCCGATCGTGATCCGATTACACAGCGTTTAGACAATAATAATATAAAACAACCATACGGTGTTAGGGTTTTATACCTTTGACGAATAATCGGGTTGTAACACTCAGGTACAAAGAACGTCACGCTAGATGACAACACACGAACTCGTCTCACGAGTAACCACTCCAATCGATAACCCAGTTCTCTCCTTCTTTCTGGTTCGGCTCACGGAGGAAGACGGTACGACGACGACGGCGTGGAGAGGGAAAGGGAGATCGGAGGTGGCGAAGCGCTGGTGATGCGGTGGCTGGGTGGCAGCTCCGGTGGCAGCAGGGGGCGGCCGACGGCGTTGGGTCGCAAAACCGGGTTGCCCGGTTTTCTTCTCTTGCGCAAATGTGGAGGTGGCAAGAACCCTTGATTAGGGTTTTAACTTAATGATATATTTATAGTAAATCATATTATAAGTTAACCCCCTGAATAATTAACCTTTAATTATTAACTGATTAACAATTAATCAGTTCTAGTCCCCGTAGTTTATAATTACAATAATCATAAATAAAACTTGCGCAAATCGAACATATTTTATATTTAACAGTTAAACATAAAATCCCGACTGTTTATATATATATATCACTAATATATATATCATTAATTTTAATTATTCCAAATAATTAAATACGATATACCCATTAAATATTTCTCTAAATATTTAACCCACCGAATCTGAAATTGTGTTTCATGAAATAACGTTTAACAATTAAATGCTATGATTTGTTCTTTGCCCAAAGTGTAACTCTTCGGATCGTACCTCTACAACAACGTTGATATTAACGATGATCGGACATCTAATATCCAATAGATAGACCATGTCAAGTCTAGAGGATTGGGTCTGTTTGTTTCAAAATGGAAAATGGGTCAGAGGAAATTCTGCAAGGTGCAAGGTACATTCCAAACTTAAGAAGGAATTTAATCTCACTTGGAACTTTTGAATGTAATGGTCATCAAGTAAGTCTCAAGAATGGAAAGTCTAAAGTAATAAAGGGGTCTATGGTTGTTTTAACTGGTACAAGGAGAAACAACAACACATATGTGTTAGATGGTCATGTGTCTATTGGCTCTGCTTGTGTGTCTGAAAGTAATCAAGAAGGGGGTGCCGGATTATGGCATAAGAGGCTAGGACACATAAGCACCTAGGGGTTGATAGAGTTAAACAAGCAGGAGTTAGTAGGTGGCCTTAAAAGATGTGATACAGGGTTTTGTGAGCATTGTGTTCTTGGCAAGTCTCACAGGGTCAGATTAAGTAAAGAGATTCATTCCACTAAGGGGATATTGGACTACATTCATTCTAATTTGTGGGGGCCTGCAAGGACTGAATCACTAGGAGGTGCTAAGTATTTATTGTCATTAATTGATGATTATTCAAGGAAGTTTTGGGTATTTGTATTGAAATACAAAGATGAAACTTTTGGAAAATTCAAAGAATAGAAAACCTTAGTTGAAAATCAGATTGACAGGAAGGTAAAGAGGTTAAGGACATACACTAGTCTTGAGTTTTGTAATGGTCTATTCAATAGTTATTGCAAAGATCAAGGAATAACTAGGCATCTAACTGTTATGGGTACACCACAACAGAATGGACTGGTAGAAAGGATGAACAGAACTCTGCTAAATTTTGGGCTGAAGCTCTTAGTACTGCTGCTAAATTGGTAAATTTGTCACCATCCTCAGCCATTGGTATGAAGACCCCTACAGAAATGTGGTCAGGAAAACTAGGGAGTTATGACAAGCTAAAGATTTTTGGGTGTTTAGCTTATGCACATGTTATTCAAGGGAAGTTGGAACCTAGGGCTATTAAATATGTGATGCTGGGATATCCTGATGGGGTCAAGGGTTATAGGCTATGGAGGATGGATGATAGCAAGCCTAAGGTGATGATTAGTAGAGATGTGATGTTCAATGAAGACATTCTATACAAGGATCTGATTGAAAGTACTAGTATGGACAGAGAAGTTAATGAACCTGGTATTCAGATTGAGGTGGAGTAGACAGTGAATAAGTCTGAAACTGTTGAGATTGTTGGTCAAGCTGAAGCTAGTACAAGTGGAACAACTAATTCTGGTTACAAATTGGCCAAAGATAGACCAAGGAGGGAGATTATACCTCCTATCAGATTTAAGTCAAATGATGACGTTTCAGCATATGTGTTCACTGCTGCTGAGAATGAAAGTGTCTTTGAGCCACTCACTTATAATGAGGCCGTTAATTCTGAAGAAAGTAATCATTAGAAGCAGGCTATGAGTGAGGAGATGGAGTCATTGCATAAAATTGGTACTTGGGAGCTAGTTGATCAACCAAAGAATCAGAAACTTGTAAGATGCAAATGGATATTTAAATTGAAAGAAGGGATTCAAGGGGTTGAAGTTCCTAGGTACAAAGCAAGGCTAGTTGCTAAGGGATTGCATAAAGAGAAGGTATTGATTATAATGAAGTATTCTCACCTGTGGTAAAGCATTCATCCATCAGAGTTATGTTGTCAATAACAGCTACATCTGATATGGAACTTGAGCAACTGGATGTGAAAACAGCTTTTTTTACATGGAATCTGGATGAAACAATATATATGAGATAACCCAGTGGTTTTGAAGTTAAAGGCCAAGAAAATAAAGTGTGTTTATTGAACAAATCACTCTATGGCTTAAAGCAGTCCCCATGACAGTGGTATCTCAGGTTTGGCAACTATATTATTTCTCAAGGGTTCAAAAGAAGTGAATATGATAGCTGTGTTTACTGGAGTAAATGTGATGATGGGGAATATGTTTATTTGATACTTTATTTTGATGACATGTTGGTAGCAAGTAGACTTAAGTCTGAGATTGACAATACAAAAGAGATGCTAAAGAGGGAGTTTGATATGAAAGACCTAGGGATGGCTAGAAAGATCCTAGGGATGGAGATATCAAGGGATAGAAACCTTGGCTTAATCAGACTTACTCAAACTTCTTACATTAAGAAGGTTTTGAAGAATTATGCTATGGATCAAAGTAAGTCAGTTTCTACTCCTTTTGCTCCTCATTTCAAATTGTCAAGTAAGGACTGTCCTAAGACAGTGAGTGAAGAACAAAGAATGCAGCTTGTTCCTTATGCTAGTGCTGTTGGTAGCCTAATGTATTTGATGGTGTGTACTAGGCCAGATATAGGCTATGTTGTGAGTGTTTTAAGCAGGTATCTTAGCAAACCTGGCAAGCTGCATTAGGAAGCTGCTAAGTGGGTTCTAAGGTACTTAAAAGGTACTAAAGAAGTTGGTTTGTGTTTTGGGCAAACTGCTAAATATGAGTACAAAGTAGCAGGTTATGTTGATGTTGACTGATGTAGGGTCAAATATCTCGTGTAAATGAGTCGTTTTGTGCACGTTTTAATAATTCAAGTTTTGTATATCGAGTCAGTTTTATGTATGTTTGGTAGTTTGATGTGTTACAGGATAAATGTGCTAAAAGAGCTGGAGTATATTAAGAAAATAAAGAAGGTACAAAGCTCGGGAAGTCAAAGAAAAGAGAAGTAAAGCTAAAAAGTCAAATTCTTGGATTTTAGGGTCTTCGCGCCACGCGAAGACCTGGGAGACTTTGTTCACGACACGCGAAGGGCTTGAAAAGTGGCCCCAACTAATTTGGTCTTCACGACACGCGAACACCCAGCCAGAAATGTTCGCGACACGCGAAGAAAGGGTGTTTCGGCAATTTTAACCTAATTCCAATTATAAATCCATGGTGACTCCCATTCTCGAATCTTCTTCCTTCCAGCCGTCCCAGAGCGATCTTTAGGCGATTTCCAGAGTTTTTTGGCCAATTGATCTTAGTTTCAATGCTTGTAAGTTCTAGATTAATTATAAGGATGTTTGTTACAATCATGAGCGGCTAAGCTCTCCGTGTTCCCTCCGGGTGAACGATTTATTCATGTATTCATATGATTTTAGTTGATTATCAGTTTAGATTGAAGTTTTGTGAACCTCTTAAGTTCTTTGAATTCAATTGTGTGTTTGATTTATGAACAATTGCATGTGTTTGATTTATCACATCTATCATCATTTCTTGGTTTTCTTGCATCGAGAATAATCTGATTTTGTGATTGAATTTGATATTGTGTGATTGGGTTAAACAGTTAAACAAGGTTATGTCTATGTAATCTCCTATCTGATTTGAAACTAAAATTGTGTGTTTGTGTTGCTGAATCTGAAACCCGGAGTGGTCGTTTTTCTCTAATAGTTTTCCAAAAGTTAAAGTTTGTTGATTTTTACAAATTACATTAGTTTAATTGATAAAGTTTTAAACTTTAGTAGTCGTTGAATAGTTTTGATTTGAATAGCATTCTCCATGAGTTTCCTGTGGATTCGACAACCCTACTTTCCTGTCTACAATCTAAGGTAGTTAAGTAGTGAATTTTATAAATGTTTTTGATTGACCTTGACATCGCGATCGAAATGGCGCCGTTGCCAGGGAACTTGTGCGCAAAGTGCTATTTTTGATTTATTTTGTTTAGTGCTACTAATTGGGTGTTTACATGTGCAGTGACAATTTTATGCATACTAGGCGCTCAGACAGAAAATCTCCATTATTGTTTGATCTAGAGATAGAGAAAACAGCAAAAGCCAACCGAAAACTTCAAGGAACAGTTCAGACAATTCTAGAAAATCTTGACAATCCGAAGGTAAGGATGTCACCAACTCAACCAGCAAATCCAGATCCTAATCATGGTGGGGGACCGAACCCACCTGTTCTAGCACGTCCAGATCTCCTATTCCCTGATCAACAAAACCTAACATCCACCAGCTCCAAGACCTCAACAACAACCACCCGCACAACAACCTCCACAAAACCAACAACCACTGCCACCATTCCATGACAACCAATACCATCAATACAACAGCTACCCGAACTATTCAGACTTTGGGGATAATGAACATCTGTCAACGGGACAAAGTCACAGACCAGAGCATGGTTCTCAAAACGAGAATTGGAATGAAGAAGAGGAATGGAATGACATGAACCATCAGGAGGCATTCCCTCTCAGAAATCAAAGGCATGATGTAGTAGACGGATGGATTCAACCACCGCCAAGAGCAGAGTTCGGGTTTCAACCTAGGAATAACCGTCAGGGTAATGAGGGGAACTTTGAAAGAGAAAACAGGTATAGGCAACCTCCCCCGAACCGTCAGAACTATAGAGAGGAGCAGCCTAGGAACATGTACCCAGCCAGGCACGATCAAGGGGTGGATAGTCACTTTCGCCCCGCTTTAGCTCTAAATGCTTCCCCCGTCATACCTCCAGTTCATAGGGGGAACGCATTCGAGATCCGACCCGTATGCCTTGGGATCCTCCCACATTTCTTTGGGAGAGCTACTGAAGAGCCTTACACACATCTTTCTAAATATGAGGCTACGTGTGGGACCATTGGTGGTCAAGGATTCACAGCTGATGAGGTGAAACTGGTACTCTTCCAGTTTTCACTCAAGGATCGGGCAAAGCAGTGGTTTTTATCCTTACCAGCTGCAAGCATTGCCACATGGGTAGAGTTACAGCAGCAGTTTCTTGATGAATATTTCCCACCTCATAAAACCAATGAGGCCCGAGCTGCTATACGGGATTTCAAGCAACAATCAGGGGAGCCTTTCTATAAGGCATTTAAAAGATACAAAGAGTTGCTTCAAAACTGCCCACATCATGGAATAGAGAAGTGGGAGCTCATACATGCCTTCTATGATGGGTTATTACCTAAGGATGTGAGAGATATCAACGCCACCAGTGCAGGTTCGTTCTTTGAAGATCATGTAGACGATGACTGGGAAATTTTTGGAGAAGATGGCAGTGGCATCAAAGAGGCAAGCCAATGCCAGTAGAAGATCAAAGACTGGAGTAACTGCGAAAGCAGTTGATTATGAAACTCAAAAGCGTCTGGATGCCATGGAACTTCAAATGGAAAGGCTTGGCAGGCCTAGTGGAAGAGAGGTGTCCAATGTCTCATAGGGATACCCAGTGTGTGATGGATGTGGTGATCTGGGCCACACCGTGGCAAACTGTCCAAAGGAGAAAGGCAAGGCAGAAGAAGTTAATCAAGTTGGAGGAGATAGGAAGCAGGACATGAATGCAACCCACTACCATCCAGGGCTCCGGAACCATCCAAATCTTAGGTATGGTAATGCATCTAACCAATTAAATCCTAACTTTCAGGGTGCTGATGTGTAGAGTGGAAGTCAACAGCAGTACCAAAGCCACCAATAGGGCTATAATCAAGGCGGGTACCAAAGAAATCAAGGTAATCAGGGGTACCAACAAAGGGTTATCAACAGAGAAACTACCAACAAAATAAACCCCAGCAGTATCAGCAACAGGGAAACCAGCAGAACAAACCTGTAAATGGAGGTGACCCGCAGCTCACAGCCATACTAGAATCATTGAAAAGAATTGACTAGGATAGAGAGATCCAGGTAAAGACCAATGAATCATTCGAAGGAAAACTGGGTTAGTAGGCGGAAAAGATAGCTGAAGTGCAGGATGAGCACCCGGGCAACTTCCAAGTAATACAAAGTTAACCCCCCAACATCAAGGTGCCAGCTCCTCCGGTTCAAAGAATGCATATGTTAGTGCGATAAGTACCCACCAAGACAGTGAAGAGAGTGAATCGAAAGATGAAGGTGAACAAGGATAACCCATTATTCCAGTTCAAGTTGGGGGATTGAGGATTGATTAGGCCTTGTTGGATATGGGTCGAGTGTCAGCATACTACGAGGAAGCTTGTATGACCAAGCTGACTTTGGTCCTCTACAGCAAGTTGACACCACCGTGGTGTTAGCTGACTTGACACGTAAATGGGCTAGGGGAATGGTTAGAGGTGTTGCTGTGCAAGTGGGGGAATTCTATTACCCCGAAGATTTTTCGGTAATTGAATATGAACAGACAATGAAGGAGAAGCAAGAAAGGGTAATCCTAGGCAGACCATTCTTGGCAACTGCCAATGCTTTAATCAACTGCAGAGACAACACCGTCAGCATGCTATTCGGTAACAAGGAGTTTAACTTAGACATTCGCTCTAATACTTTTACATACTTTTATAAAGTTAAATGTCCTAAAACAGGTGTTACTAACAAATGTCCCCCTCGGTCCAAAGTGGATGAGGGTGGCACAAAAGATGAAAGTGTTGTGGTTAACAAGTCTGAGTTGAAGAATGAACTAAACAAGGTAGTGGATGCAGCAACCCACAAGTGTGGGGATGAGAAACCATAAAAGGGAGAACCACCTTGGAAGCATTAGGCGAAAAATTCAGATGGTTATAATAGATCAGGAACAGGACCATCAGGGTCACCAGGGGGGTTAAAGAAACCTCCTAAATTCTTCAGACATTCATATGAAACTGGTGATCCATGGGACATGCAAGATAAATAGGAGTTCATGAATATCGAACACATGTAGAACCTGAACCTGAATGGTAATCACTACCAAAGAGCATGTGCAGCATTCGGTAAGGATTTTGTGTTCCAACCACCATAACACCAGTAAGGTACACCGCGTCTGGCTAAAGACGTTAAACTTAGCGCTCTTAGGAGGCAACCTAAGGTTAGTTAGCTTTTATTTTCTTGTCTGGTTAAATGAACTTTGTGGGTGTGTTCCCTAGAAACCCTCACAAGACTAAACTAGTCCACTCGGGCTACCGAGGGGTTTAAAAGGCTTGTTGCATATGCTAAATGCATCCGTGATTCCTACAAAAGTGAGTTAGGTTGTCATTTCTTTATTTTAGTTAGTTGTATGCAATTGGCCAAGTGTGGGGACATCTCTGGGGAGATTGAGGTTGGAATGAGAGTGATTTAGGGCAATACACAAACCCGTGGGGGGTAGGATGCCGTTGTTGAGTTTGTAGAAATTTTTAAGTTTTTCGGTCTTTTCGTTATAGTTTTGTGTTTTTTGAAGTTTTTTCAGGGATTCGTGGCCATTTGGGTGATAAAAATCATCAGGAAAGACATCCCACGTATGTGTGCATATAATCTAAGTGTTGGAATGCGTTTTTGAAAATTTTGAGTTTTAAGAGGTGAAAAAAATTCTAAGGCAAAAAGTTGAAAAAACATCTAATCTTTCTGTGAAGAAGGCCTCTTCGCGCCACGCAAAGATTTGGTAGCAGTTTCCGTGACACGCGAAGAACAAACCAAGGGGCCGGACAAATTTTTGTCCTTCGTGGCACGCGAAGAATTCCTCCCCGAATTTCGCGACACGCGAAGCCCCCCTGAAACCCTAATTTTTGAAAATAATTTTTTTTATTTTATTAGTTGATTCGTTCGAGTCCGTCGGGTCTTTTATTTTTATTTGAGTCATTATGTTGAGTCGATATGACGCTTGGGGTTTGTTTCAAGCTTATTTTGCAGGTTTGGATTTGAAATTCCCGTACTCAATCTCCATTCGGGGACAGATAATCCGATTTTGCCGTTTTTGTACAAAGCAACCCGCTTGTATCAACGGGGCATGATCGCGAATGAAATGCTATACGATCGTCTATCTAGCTAAGTTTTAATTTTTGTATTCTATTGTTGTTTTTGAGTCGCTCTTCCTACATTGAGGGCAATGTAGAGTTTAAGTGTGGGGAGGGGAGACCTTAGTCAAGGTCTGTAGTTTGAGTCTGTATTTTGAGTCACAAAATCAAAAAATCCATAAAAATTTAAAAATTTTCAAAAATGTCCATGGATTAGAATTTGTGCAATTAAATGGAAAATGATAGTACAATGGGAAACTTTGCATGTTTTGAGAATTGAATTGAAATAATGATAATCAAGCGCGTCTAATTTGTAATGTTTTGGTAGGCCCAACCGACTTTAGAACTTAAACGTCCGGATAGTGTATTTAGATTTAAATGGATAATTAATTCAGGATGTCTTGTGAGTTCTCATCTTAGGGGTGCCGGTAAGGTCGAAACTGTCGATATAGGGTGATATGTACCTCTATAAGCAAAAATTTATAAGTTTTTAAAATTATTTGGCACACTGCTTTCTTTTTCCCAAAGTTGGTGGCGGCTGCATTCCATAATCCGCATCATTCATGAGTTTTAATTAATTAAATTGAAAGCTTGAGTTTCGCCTACGTGTTTCCCTCCGGGATAGCGACTTGGTTGATACACCCATGGGCGGGACTTAAGTAATCAATATTAGACATCTAAGTTAGGTTTATGTGTTTCCCTTTGGGATAGTGACTTGGAGGATATACCACTAAACCGAATCTTATGTATTTCATTGCTAAAAACTATAGCCTATGTGTCACACGTCGAGTTCCAGCTTGATTGAAACACCACTGGGTGAGGTTTATTCATAAAATGTTAATAAAAGCTCATATCATTCATCCATCGATCCATAATCCATAATTTTTAAAACTTATAAATTAGTGTTTATAGTGGTGGGAGAAATATATATGTTTTAACCCCGTGCCTAAACATGACCTTGATGTGAGAGTAGGCTAAGCTGTAGCTTTATGAGTGTGAGACCCATAGATAAATTGACTGCTTGGTAATGTAAAATATGTTAGATCACAGAATCGGGGGCTCGAGAGTCGGTCGTTGGGTTTAATCGGATCGAAATACCGATTGTTACAATTAACGAGTTATGAAATCTGTGCTGTGTATAATGAAAGTATAAAAGAAAGTTTTTTGATTATGATTCCATTGCATTATTCTTTTTCGGGACGCAAAAGGTCAAGTGTGGGGATGTGATGTAGGGTCAAATATCTCGTGTAAATGAGTCATTTTGTGCACGTTCTAATAGTTCAAGTTTTGTATATCGAGTCGGTTTTACATGTGTTTGGTAGTTTGATGTGTTACAGGATAAATGTGCTAAAAGAGCTGGAGTATATGAAGAAAATAAAGAAGGTACAAAGCTCGGGAAGTCAAAGAAAAGAGAAGTCAAAGCTAAAAAGTCAAATTCTTGGATTTTAGGGTCTTCGCGCCACGCGAAGACCTGGGAGACTTTGTTCGCGACACGCGAAGGGCTTGAAAAGTGGCCCCAACTAATTTGGTCTTCGCGACACGCGAAGACCCAGCCAGAAATATTCACGACACGCGAAGAAAGGGTGTTTCGACAATTTTAACCTAATTCCAATTATAAATCCATGGTGACTCCCATTCTCGAATCTTCTTCCTTCCAGCCATCCCAGAGCGATCTTTAGGCGATTTCCATAGTTTTTTGGCCAATTGATCTTAGTTTTCAATGCTTGTAAGTTCTAGATTAATTATAAGGATGTTTGTTACAATCATGAGCGGCTAAGCTCTCCGTGATCCCTCCGGGTGAACGATTTATACATGTATTCATATGATTTTAGTTGATTATCAGTTTGGATTGAAGTTTTGTGAACCTCTTAAGTTCTTTGAATTCAATTGTGTGTTTGATTTATGAACAATTTCATGTGTTTGATTTGTCACATCTATCATTGTTTCTTGGTTTTCTTGCATCGGGAATAATCTGATTTGTGATTGAATTTGATATTGTGTGATTGGGTTAAACAGTTAAACAAGGTTATGTCTATGTAATCTCCTATCTGATTTGAAACTAAAATTGTGTGTTTGTTTTGCTAAATCTGAAACCTGGAGTGGTCGTTTTTCTCTAATAGTTTTCCAAAAGTTAAATTTCGTTGCTTTTTACAAATTACATTAGTTTAATTGATAAAGTTTTAAACTTTAGCAGTCGTTGAATAGTTTTAATTTGAATAGCATCCTCCACGAGTTCCTTGTGGATTCGACAACCCTACTTTCCTGTCTACAGTCTAAGGTAGTTAAGTAGTGAATTTTATAAATGTTTTTGATTCACCTTGACATCGCGATCATTGACTTTACCAAAGATTTAGACAAAGGCAGGTCAGTAGTTGGATCAGTTTTCTTGTTTGTGGCAGCTTGGTTAGTTAGAAGTCTTCACTTCAACATGTTGTTGCCTTATCATCAACAGAAGCTGAATATATTGCTCTTACAGAGGCTGTTAAAGAAGCCTTGTGGCTGAAGGGGTTTGTTTCTGACCTGGGTATTAATGTTGATTATGCCATGGTATGGTGTGATAATCTAGGAGCAATTCAATTAGCTAAGAATCCAATGTTTCATGAAGGAACTAAACATATCAATATGAGGCTGCATTTTATTAGAGAAGTTATAAGTTCTAATAGGGTCAAGGTTAGTGCAGTTGATACACCTGACAATGCAGCATATATGCTTACTAAGACATTAGTGGGATTCAAGTTTGTGAATTGTTTGAAGGTTTTGGGAGTTACTTGATCATGGTTGTTTCCAGTTGAAGAATCTTGCACTAAGGTGGAGATTGTTGGATTAGTGACAAGTTCTTACAAGTTTAAGGGGTAATCTGGACTTTTCTGTTTGTTTGTAAGTACAGGGTCTGTTCTGTCAATTCTGAAAAGTTGAAGGTCTGTAGGGTAGTTTTCTTAATTGCCTTTGAGATTAGTCTATTAACTTTCTGTTAATAGTTGGTTAGGTTATAAGCTTTTTAGTTCATCTTCTTCTTGTAATCTGTTTTCATTCTTGTGTTGATGTAATCGTTTGGTTTTCATTTTCTAATAAGAGAGATCAATCGTTAGGCTCTTAATCGTTGTTCAATTCGTGTGAATTCTGATTGGTGTTGTTGCTTGATTCTGCACTTGCATTAACAACTTTAAGGTTTTAGGTCTATCATTACATAAATCGGTCAAAATTTCAAGTTCAATACATTTAAAGACAACAATCTTAATATTCTAACATATGTACAATACATGTCAAAGTTTAGTACATATTAGTCCAACCTCGTTAATTTTTTTATAGACTCAAATTGAGATAATCACTTTCAATACACACAATCAAACACCTTATTCGTCATATAATCAAACACCTTATTCGTCATGCATTCAAAATCTTATCTACTCTAGTTTTATTCAGAGGGTGGGCTTGAAACAACTGGTAAGGTTGTTGCTTTGTGACCTTGAGGTCATGGGTTCCAGCCGTGGAAATAGTCTACTGCATAAATTGTAGGGTAAGACTGCGTACATCAGATCGCAAAACGATTCGGTCCCTCCCCGGACCCTGCGCAAATGTTGGAGCTAATTTACACACCAGGTACACCCTTTACTCTACTTTTATTCAACTGATTATCTGATTCTGACTTTTCAAGTTACAATAATCACTTTCAAACGACACATCCAAATAACGTACGCATGAAGAATCACACTCCAATTCAAATTTATTCAAATGATTACGACCTTGGATAGTAATCGAAGGTATCTAATCGTGTGCGCGAGATGATATTGATCAAGGGTAGAGTAACAATTTTTTACCCTAATGGTAAAAACACCCATAATTCAAAAAGATTTGAACTTAATCACAATGGTCCCTAGAAAGAAGAAAAGAAGATACAATCTACACTACTTGTCTGCTTTCCAAAGGCAGGCTAGATCATCAGGTGAGATGAAGGAAAACTTGTGGACATGATGGAATACCTTGGAATCTATGGCATTAATATGGTCCCTCCCTCATCTTATCTTTTCTCTGAGGCACACTGTGTGTTTGTCTGTGTGTAAAGTAACCATTCCTGAAACCACCTTCAAATCAATCCAACATGAAAATAAGAGAAAAATTCAAGTCATTTTTTAAATTATATTTTACAAATTTTTCCTAGGGTATTACGTAAAAAATAAATAAATAAATAAATCAAAACTCGAATCGAACCGGGTTTAATTTATGAGCTACAATATGTTTTTGAAATTTCGAATCAGTTTAGCATGCGAGTTGAATTCAAGTTTGTAATTTTCAAACCCAACCAACCCGAATATCCGAATTTGAAGTATGTTATATATATATATTATTTATTTTTTTATATATTACTTATTTATTTATTTTATTATTTATTTGTTTTTTGTCTCATATTTCGATTTATTCGAATCAACTTGAATTCAGACTAATTCAAATTTTCTAACACGTGAATAAATTTCAAAAAAACCTTATTAACTCGAACTCGAAGACAGATTCAATTATCACCCCTAGTTTTTACCAAACACGTGAATAAATTTCACGCTTGTCAAATTCGCTTTAAAATAACAGTAGTTGGTCCGCCTTTAATTTATTTTCTTTTACATACCTACTATCCACTTTATTTTCATGTATCTACTTTACTTTCTTTAAAATAGATCAGTTTTTTAAATTCCAAGACATTTTCGATGATACACGAAATAAAACCAGGAATGCGTGATGCATATCTAATACTTGTACTACTCTTATGTTATGATGTGATGTGCATTGTTTGCTTTTTTAACTACTCTTACCTTCTTATAATAAAACCAAATGGTGTGCATTGTTTGCTTGTACATGAGATGAACATGCATCTAATGCTTGTACTTTAGATGAGTTTGCTGGTTAATGTAACAACATAAAAGAATTTGTACTTCTAGTACTGGCTACAGGCAGAAGAGAGAGTTTTACAGTCTTTGTCTCAAAGGAGATTCCCACACTTTGCAGAAACTTTTTTTTGACAGTGGGAGAATTTAGGAAGTGAGCTTTTTACCCAAACATATTTTCATTCACCATATGATCAAGGACTACTATATCACTTGTTAAATCATGTGTTTGTACACACAGGCTCGAGGGAACCGCGCCTGGACTCGAGTGTAAGGTTGGTTGTTAAATCGTTATTGTTAATGACAAAAACATCGTGTCATGTTTTCGTATTTATCATATGATACAATGTATGTTACTGAGGATTTGGTAGAGATGGCAAACCAACCAGAACCCGACGGGTAAACTAGAAACATTCGAGATGGTATTCGGGTCCGAAAGGGGCAATAGATTAGATTTAAAAAACTTTGCGGGTATTCGGGCCCGTTATCCGAAACATACATCGTTTACCGAACCAATACCGTAAATATTTTCTTTTTACTTTTTGACTTTCTTTTGTCCTAAAGTAATAAAATAATCTACTAATCAACACATACTTTTAGTTTTTATATTATACTAAATCTTAATCACAAGTGTCGGTGGCTTTTGCCACCGACCAACACCCCCCACACATTTTAAAGAAATTGCAAATTTCACCCTTAACTTTGTAAACTTAAACTTTGATCCCTTCAAGTTTCTAAAGTTTCACGTTTATCCCATGTAGTATATATTATCTGATTTTTCCTCAATAAATTTCGTTCGTTAATTAATTTTTTTTCATTGACGCCCCGGTATAAATTTCGTTAAAACGGAGTCGTATTCAATGTAGGGTATTTTTAGGTGTCGTGGGTTTATCACCTAACGGTAACGTCCTGGTACCGTGAAGAATGAGACCGACACCGACTGAAAAACATCGGTTCCGTTATATAACCGTCTTTTATCTATGTTTCGATCTCCACAACTGAGTCACCGTAACTTTATACGTTTCTTCTATGTACTTAACCATTTTTTGTGTTTAGCCATATTAATTTCACCGCCTCAACCATTTGCCGTCGCGAAGCGCGGGGTTAATTTTCTAGTTTATACTCATTGGGTAATAATATTATATAAAATTAAAAATAGTAAGAAATGTATCTGTGAATCTCAACATGTAGTTTTTAACATAAACAAACTAACAGGTTATTCGATACCCGACGAATATTGAGTAATCATGTACCAGAAGGGTATGAGACCGGGTATGGGACTAGGATCACCAATACCCGTCCCATTGTCATCCATAGGATTTGGAAACAACGGAATGGGAATAAGAATGATGAAGGTGTTTGGTTTTGAAGTTAGGAATGAAACCCATGAATTGGATTTCCTTTAGGGTAAGGGATACCCGAACGTATCTCAAACCCAGTCTCATCTCAATTGGGTTCTTAATTACTTATTAACCTTTGGGTTTGCAGGGTTACTCAGCGAGGACCGAAGATCCGTGCTTATGATCTTAGACGATTAGAATTTACCTGCTGAGATTCTTGTCACCCGAAACTTAATCCCAGCCCCATCTAAAAAACCTACTTGTAATATCTAAAAACTCAAGAAAAATATAATTCCAAAATTTTTAGTAATATATATCAATCATCACCGATTCAAGATAAAAAAAAACTCTAAATATCAAGTACAATATAATTCCAAAATTTTTAAATAAGTACTTATTATATTTTAAAAAATATTATATGATATATTAATATTAATAAATTCAGTTTTGTTAGGGCTATATATTGGTTTCGAGTAATCAAACCGCGATTAACTATTTACCTCATTACACCTAAGACCCGAAACAAAAAATAAAATTTAAAATTAATCCTATGTCTGGTCTTTGCCCGAGCTCAGTCTCGACCCGGACGTGTTGACATTTGGTTTTCCCGTCGGGTTCGGGTTTGGGTTTGGGTGTTTCTGTCATCCTAGTATGGTTTGAATTCAGTTATGTTAGGTTTCCTTCAAACCCCACCAACAGGGTTGGATAATTCCTTCTGGGTTTGGAAATGAGGGAATGGGAAAAATTGGTGAAGGTCTTCGGAATCAAGGTATGGTTTTTACAATCAGGAATGAAGTCCTTGAAATTGGGTTTCCATCATGGGTTGGGAATGCATGAATGGAAATAAGAATGATGGCGTTTGGTTTCGGGATATGGGTTCTAAAAACAGGAATGACACCCTTGAAATTCGGAGTTCAGGAATGAAGGAGTGGGAATAAGAATGACAAAGGTTTTTGGTTGCTAGGTTTGGGTTTTAGAATAAGGAATGATACCCTTGAAATTAGGTTTCCTTCAAAACCCACCAAAGATGTTGGGTATGGAGAACTCCTTGATATCACTCGGACTAGGGGTGTAAACGATCCAAGCCGAGTCGCCCGAGCTCGTTTAAGTTACAAAGAGCTCGAGCTCAGGTCGTTTAAGTTACAAAGAGCTTGAGCTCGGTTTGCGAGTAGTTTTTGACGCTCGAGCTCGGCTCGTTTATAATTTATTAATTAATTTATATATACACATATATATAATCATTTTTATGTATTTTTTATTTATAATTTTTGTCGATAACATAATATATATTATTTAGTTATTTTATCATAATTATATATATTAATTATTATTATATAAATATATATTTAATATTCTAAAAAATATATATAAATAATACGCTCTTTTAGGCTCGCGAGCCAGCTCGAGCTCGATAGTGAAGCTCGGGCTAGGACTCGTTTATTAAACAAGCTTATTTTTAGGCTCGAGCTCGTTTAAGCTCGGCTCGATTTGAGCTTTTAGCGAGCCGGCTTGGCTCGTTTACACATTTATTCCCGACGGATCTTACATCTCCTCATAGCCTCTCTCTAACGCGTCCGTGTGAAGTTCAACGACCACCCCTACAAGTAATCATACCCATTCTCATTCCACCCTACCTTCAAACTCATACCCACAGTGATTCATGATTCCTGACTTCAAGCCAAACACTACCTAAATGATAACATTGAGCATAGAACATGCATACAAAAGCATCAAAAACAAGGATTTGATTATGAAAGGAATCAATTTATGGAAGTTTGAAGCTCAATTATCAAATAAGGTTGAGTTCATCAGGTAAACATAAAGTACAGCCATGTGATCCACTTGGATCAAGAAAAACATACCAACAAGTACAAGGAAAATGTGCCTGACCATGAAAAATGTGCCTGTAAGAACTTGGGGCATGCGTCTTTTTGTTCTCTAGACTGCACTGCGGATGATCATCATCACTGCAAATCAACAGATGAGATTATTTCAGATATAATCAGACAACTTCAAGAGATTATGCAAAGTGCTCACAGAAGGTGAAGTTTAAACATTTATCAGCACGAAAAGATATAACAAAGTCTTGAACCGGCTATATCTAGGCCCGTTTATAGTAACAAAAAAAATAGCTAAATTGAAAATGGGTTTAGCCAGCCAAATGGGTCAAAAAAGTGTCTGAGAGAGTATATGTAATGCATAAAACCTGCTAAATCATTTTATTTCAAAAATTAGATTCTTACCGTGACAATGTGGTTTTTCTTAATCATGTTTAGAATATTTGGTTATTTACAAAATTCAAGGGAAGAAAAGACGAGAAGTGTTTGCTAGTCAGCCCAACTTGTTTACACACATATTAAAAGTACTTGTTTGGTATGAACATGTTTTGACTCGTTACACAGCTTGCCATTTTGCCACCTCTGCATTTGACAATTTAGACCCATTTATTGGTAAACAACCCGATTTGGGTTATATTTTGCCTCTAACATGTCAAACGGATAAACTTAAAAAGTTTAGCTAAGACGAAAACGGGCTGAAGAGGTCGAGAATGTCAAAAGTCATCCAAAGAGTATTCACAATGCATAAAACCTACTAGTTCATATTATTCCTAAGGGAAAATTAATTTTCAAAATCCGTCAAATTTGAGATTTTTAGTTACCTTGGCGATTTCTTGATTTTCAAAATTGACATTGTTCTTGTAACAACATAGTTCTTCTTAATCATGTTTAAATGATTTGTTATTTACAAAACTCAAGGATAGAAAAAGCAAAAGTGTTTGCAGGTGAGCCTGACCCGTTTTACCCAAACCCGGTTTGACCCGCTCCCATTACCCGCCAAAATATACATTATTCTTGTAACCGTAGTCTTTCTTAATCATGCTTAAATGATTTACTGTTTACAAAATTCAAAAAAAAAAAGTGTTTGCACATCCCAACTCTTAATCATGTAATTTCCACTTAGTCAAAACGGTCAATAAAAGTCAAAGTCAAAGTCAAAGATATAGTAGTAGGGCCAAGATTGGGAGTCGCAGATATTATACTTGGAAGTTGGAATATTGGATTGGTATTTGGCTAGATACTGGATCAATGTTAAAGCCCAAAGGATGAATGATAATAATGGAAGAGCGGCCCAAGTCAGAAGTGCAGAAAAGTTGTATGATGGGCTGGTCAAAAGTCATGGTTAATGGGCTTGTAATTTCTGGGCTAAACAAGGGGACGTGTGTTATTCCCGCATTTGGGCTGGACTAGGAAGTTGCTTCTGGGCTTGGAGCGAACCTAGAAAGGATCCAAGGATGTAGAGAAGCAAAAAAAAGAAAGAAAAAAAAGGGGATTCTATAACGAAACTGGTTTTCAACCCAACCCGAAGCGTTTTTGAACTGGTTTGAATCTTGTTTGGCACCCTATAGGTTAAAACTATTTCGCTTATGTAGGGATTGGGCCTACTAGTATTAAGATTTGGTTGGACCAGACTGAGCATGAGACTTGCAACAATTGTGGCAATTTAGGGTTGTATGGTGGTTGGGCTTATAGAGGCTGAGTGAAGGATTTCATTGTATAGTTAATTGGGCTATGAAAAGCCCAATTAATGATGGTAATTGGGCCTATAGTATAGTGGGGAATTTGATATTTATATTACCAAGTGTGCCAAGTTTGGCAATATTCATAAACATTGTATAGGATTGCTAGACACTTTCGGTCAAGCACGAAGGGGTAACATTGTGAGGTTCAAAGTTAAGTCACTTTTTGGGTCGGGTGAGTCCTTAGGGTATATCAAGGGATAGCCCGATGCCCTTAATTTTGTATTATTATTATTATTATTATTATTATAAATAAACGTTTGTCGGTTCCGTCCCCTTTACAAAAAAAAAAGACCAAAAGAACTCAACTCATCTAATAACCGAATCACCACTTATTTTCAAACAAATCGGGTATGACCTATGGAACATTATCCTTACCGTTCCGCCATCTTTATCAATTCAACACCACATTACATTTTTTTATAAAATTTAAAGACAAATCGTACGAGTGTGTACCTCAAATTCTTTTGTCACGATCTCGATCCATATTTCAAATATAGCCTGACACATGAGATCTCGGCTCGACAACAACACGGTATATATATAAAGCTTCTAAAGAGGACAGTTGTCTTTTTTTTCGAATGACAAATTTCTTCACTTAGTGGGACTTGAACCCATGACCTTGAGGTTTTTAAGTGTTTAAGAGGTTTTGCCTCTACCATTGGACAACCACCCCAATGGCAGGAGGACAGTTGTCTGATCTCAAATTTAAATTTCCTTAAACTATCACACTTTGATAAAACATATGTAAACCTACACCACTGTCCCTGCAAAAGCAATAGAAAGCATGTCTAGCTTCTTAGTGTGAGTACGGATAACAAAAGACGGTTAAGTCTTTAGCGGTGTTTTACTATCGGTCCAAAACCGATATCAAGTGGTTCATGGGCTAAGTAATCAGGGGTTGTGGCTCGATTATGCAAAGACAAAAACAAGCTAAGCGAGGGAATCATTTAGCAGTGGTGATTAATGCAGAAATTGACATCTGGCGGTAGAAGTAAAGAACGAGTTGAAAGTCACACCTAGTCTCTTAGTGCATACAACCTCCTAAATTATTTTTATTCAACAATTCAGGTTATTAATGTAATAACATTGTTTTTTAAACAAAATTAAGCAATTAATTATTTTTAAAAAATTGTAAAAACTAGACAAAGGAATTTGTGGGTCAACCAAACATGGCATGTTACGACCATTAATAAAATATGGCCCATTTCAACTCAAGTCCGTTTTGATTTGTTACCCAACCCGCGTGACCAACACAATTGCCAGTTTGCCACCTCTACATGAGATCATTTGCCTAACCATTGCAACGTCTGTGGTTGTGATGCTGAAAATAGAATGATCACAAGATCATGTTGTGATATCAGGAATTCCAATAGTAGCATAACTCAATAATTCATATTTTAAGCATCAACTACCTAGAACCAACATCCGGGCCAGAAAGGAACTAATCAGGTAGATAGAACAACCAAAGAAAACATATGAATTCCGGCTACAACCTGTTTAGGATCAAAGAATCTACTAATCTAGACATGGAATTTCGATAACTAAACCGTTGAAATTGTCTAAAAACGATATAGGATATTAGGATTAGCCTCGATATCAAAAGAGTGATTTAGGATCAAAGAATCTACTAATGGTAAGACCATCTGTAATGCTCATGTGAATGTGAAAATAAAGTGTTGCCACGTAGGCAGGAGTGATTCCATTCCTCACACTCACTAAGGTTTGTAATGGTCATGTGAATGTGAGCAAGTTTTTTAATTTTAATTAATTATTGTCAATAATTTTTTATCATATATTTATTTTTAAACAATTTTTTGAAACTCATACTTAAAAAGAAAAATAAAACATAAACAACTCATTAAATTCTTAAATATATATTAAAAAAACATAATAAATGCACTAAACATATGCTAGGGTCGAAAATAGTTTGGTTAAATTTGTAGGGAATTATAAAAAACTGATGTACTAACTTTTGTATGATTTTGTGTGTTACCCTAAAATGTTTGTAAACTTTCGTACGAAAGATGATAGTTTCGTACGATAGTGTAAGAGTTTCGTGTGAAAGTCTGTGTTTCGCACGAAACCTTCTGGGACTATGAATGTTTGGTAATTTCGTTTATTCAAGGAATATCAATAGTAGATAGGTATCTGTTTTGTATTGTACATGAGCGAATGAGAGTTTTGTAAACAGATACCACATATTGAATACAAAATCATCAGTTTATTTACTCTCTATTTCTCTTTTGCTTCTGTGTGAGATTTCTGTATATTGTGAGTGTCTTCGTATCAAATTGAGTGATTATACTGCAATTATTACTAATTCCTCCGGTGATAATTGTTGAATCGACCGTGTTTGAATCTGGATTGGACCTAACAAAATTGGTTGTGGTGGGTTTAATCGTTGATTTTGGTTGAATGGACTTTTTGATTGAAAGTGTAATTTGGGTTCATGTTTGTAGAAGAAGATGTTGAATTGAAGAGTGATTAGAGAGTAGAATGTAACAGGTGTGAAGAAAATATAAGTTGTTTAGTATTTATAGGATTAAAATTTTAAATTAATTTTAAACATATAGTCATTCAACATCTATATTCTCTTCCCTATATGCGCCCAACGCCTATTAGCCAGCTCACGATGCCCTCCTCCACCCCCGCTCATGGAACCGCGATGTGGTGTTCCATGGGCGTGAGTCTAATGTGGCTCACGCTCACATATCATTACGGATTGTCTAAGTGCCTAAAGAGAATTCGAGGATGAAATTATGAATTAGCAAGATTCAAATCAAGATAATAATTTCTATAGGGACGCTAAGTTCAACCTTTGAAAAGACAAATATTTGTAGAGATGAACTCCTCAATTATATAATACATTATTATATAATCGTGAATAAGAGATGTAAGTTAATTCCTCAATTATATAATACGTTATTACATAAATGAGACCTAGGTGTAAAAATGCAACAACTCGAAATCATTTAATTATTTTAGTTATATACATATATAATTATTTTATATATTTATAATTTCAAATTTGTATATTTAGTTATTTTTAACAAAATTATATAAGAAATATTATTGAATAAAAATTATTATCATTATATAAATAATTGGCTTGTTTAGGCTCGTAAGTCTAATATGCTCGGTCTCGAATTACCAACGAGCAATTTGCTTATTCTACACCCTGTAGAGAAAACAACAAACGATGGAAATTGTGTTCTAAGGGTAAGGGGTATACCCTCACATTTTTCCCAAGTGAGCCCCCTCATTTGAGAGGGGGGCGGTGTTCCCCGTTAGTGAGTCCCCTCACTTGAGATCTCAGTCAATCACACGGTGCTATCTCACACCAACCCCCTCACGTCCCTTCTTTTGTGAACTCCCTCACGCCCCCCTCACGCCGTGTAGCCCCTCACAATTTCCACCCGTAAGGGTATACTGAATACTCTAAAGATAATGAATACATGTGGGAAGGTGAACTAAACATAAAACAACTTTTGTAAATTATAATCTAGCTGATTTATGAAAGTTGTGAAGCATACATGTTATGATTATAAACAGTAATTTGATTTTTTCATTATGCATATATGTAAGTTGTATAATGTTTTTTGAACACACATGTATAAGTTAATCAAATTAAAGGTATAACTATTTTTTTTGAACACACATGTAAGTTGTATAATTTTTTCATTTTATTAATTTATCACATGCATGGGTTTGAACCTAAAACATTTAATAATAACTGGAACTCGTAAAATTGTCTGTCGAGCTTGGAGGATATTAAAGGCTCTCTCGACACCTTTTCTTGCACATTAATGTCTTTGTTTAATTTTATCGTTTTTGGGGTCTTATGGACCCATAAAACTTTTATTAGTGTACGATATATACTATCTGCAAGGTAGTGTTCTTGTATGTATTCTGCCCCAGTGCTCGTTTATATATAAGTGTACAAATTTATAACCGTTACAATTTTTCTACATTTGGTACAAAGTTTTATAAGTTTATAGAAATTTATAGTTTTTTTAAAAGTTAAAAAAAATTACAAATTTTTAAAAGTTTTGTATTAAAAAAATTACAAATTTTTAAAAGTTTTGTAAATTTTTAAAAGTCTTTTAAATATATACCAACTTTTTACAAAATTCTAAACTTTTAAAACATCCGCCGCTTGCCCACACCAAGCTCACCCTCACACCTGCTTGATCTCCATCTTCTGCTGCTTAGGTTGCTGCAACAGTGCGATTTGATTCTCCTGAAGATTGATGCAAAAGCGGTTAATGGTGAATTCTAGTTATGGTCAGTTATGTCCGCTAACTGCAACTTCCCTCTCACTAGCCCTCCAATCTTACATAAATTCAGACACCCCTTGGCACGGGCAAAAGATCCATACCCACATTATCAAAACAGGGTTCAGATCAAACACAAACATATCCATAAAACTTTTGATCTTGCATTTGAAATCCTCATGTTTGTCATACGCCCGCCAAGTGTTTGACGAAATGCCTCAACCAACTCTGACCGCGTATAATTACATGATCGCGGGGTATTTAAAACAAAATCAAGCGGGAGAGTCTTTAAGTTTGGTTAGGAGACTCGTTTCGTGTAATGAGAAGCCGGACGGGTATACATTTTCCATGATCTTGAAGGCTTCTAGCAGTGTTAGTATTTTGCCAGTTGGAAGTCGAATGGGGTGTCGAATTGGGAAGGAGGTTCATGCCCAGATCATGAAATCTTATGTTGTAGTGGATGATGTTCTTTCCACTGCTTTGGTGGATTCGTATGTGAAGAGTGGGCGTGTTGATTATGCTAGAAATGTGTTTGATTTCATGATGGAAAAGGATGTAGTTTGTTCTACATCGATGATTTCGGGATATATGAGACAAGGGTTTGTGGAAGATGCCGAGGACATATTTGAAAAAACGGTTGTGAAAGACGTGGTGGTGTTTAACGCGATGATTGAAGGTTATAGCAAATCGGTTGAGACATCTAAGAAGGCGGTTGAGATGTATATAAGTATGCAAAGATTTGATTTTAAGCCCAACATGTCCACATTTGCTAGTATCATTGGAGCTTGCTCTATGTTATCAGCATTTGAAGCTGGTCAACAGGTGCAAGGTCAACTCATGAAGACCGATTTCGCAACCGATGTCAAAATGGGGAGCGCGCTTATCGACATGTATTCGAAATGTGGGAGGGTTGAAGATGCCCGCAAGGTGTTTGATGAAATGCCTGTGAAAAACGTGTTTTCTTGGACTTCTATGATTGATGGGTATGGGAAGAATGGCGATCCGAGTGAAGCGCTTGACCTGTTTGGTCAAATGCAAACCGTCTATCATGTCAGACCGAATCATGTCACTTTCCTTGGTGCTCTTTCGGCTTGTGGGCACGCCGGTTTGGTCTCTAAAGGACTTGAAATCTTTAACATCATGGAGAAAGATTACTCCATGAGACCTCACATGGAACACTACGCGTGCATGGTTGATCTCTTGGGCCGAGCAGGACGGATAAATCAAGCATTGCGGTTTGTAATGTCGATGCCTGAAAAGCCGAATTCTGATGTTTGGGCAGCACTGCTTAGTTCATGTAGGCTACATGGTGATGTAGAGATGGCGAGTGTTGCGGCCAATGAGCTTTTTAAGCTAAGTAGTGATAGTAGACCCGGCGCATATGTTGCATTATCGAATACTTTAGCCGATGCGGGTAGATGGGATCGCGTTAGTGACATTCGGGAACTAATGAAGACGAGAGACATATTGAAAGAAACCGGTTCTAGTTGGATTGGGACAGAGGATGGTTTAGCATGTTAATGTTTACAATACATTATTTTGTATTCATTAGATGATTGTAGTTGTAAAAGGTATTTTGATTTAGATAGTTTTATGATCAATAAACATTTTTAACCCATGGGGTTTAATTTTGGTGATATAACCTTACATATTAGCAATATTTGTCTAACTAAGATGTAATATAAGAAATAAAACCCTTAAAAGCAATGATTTAGGGTTTTATTTGTTATATTATATCTCACATAACATATATAACTAAACCACCTAGGTTTCACATCATTAATTTACTAGTTGAAATGCTTTTCACTTTATAAAAATATCTAAATCATAAGACTTTTGCAAATATAACTGCCTAAGGAAAAAACAAAACTATACATCACAAGAATCAACATATTTTTAAAGTAATTACATGCCAATATACCATATTATATATAGTTATATACACACACAGAAGACCAACTTTTGTGAGTGTAATTAACAATGGCGCGAGTAGAGGTGCACAAATCTGATATTTTTCAGAACCGGTTTCGGTTCTGAAAAACCGGGTATTCTCAATAACCGGTTCCGGTTTCGAGTCCGGTTCTTGGTTGAAAAATATTACCCTATGTACCCGGTTCCGGGTATTCAAAAACCGGTTCTGGTAATTCAAGGCGGGTATTTCAAGAACCTATTTTCGGGTATTCGAAAAACTTAGTTAAACATATAAATAACTAACTTAAAAAGTCCAATAGCATTAAAGACTTAAAATGTTACAAAATAGATAAATGTTTAAAATATAAAACCATAAAACATAGATAAATTATATAAACAAAAATACATTGTCTTCGTTTTTGTCTTCGTGACTTCGTTTTTTGATCATCTTCGTGACTTCATTTGGTGATTTATTAATCTTCTTCTAGTGGGCTTGACATTCCCATGTCGATCTCATCCTCGTGTATCTCCGCTTCAACGATGTTTTCATCTTCAAGTGAAGATGAATCTTGTATCCGCTCCACCGCATCCAAATAGTGAAGATGAATCTTGTATCCGCTCCGCCACATCCAAATAGTCCTTCAAGCATATGCACATTTCTACCGATTCAGGCGTAAGCCTTGTTCTTCTCAAAGAAATAACCATGCCACTAAAAGAAAAGACCGATTCCGAAGCTACCTTAGAAGCTTGGACGGTTAGTAGATCACGGGCCATAGCGGCTAGGATCGAAAATTGGGATTCCTTTCTTTTCCACCAAGCCAAAATGTCAAAGTTTTCAAATTCTTCTTCGGAAGTGACGCTTGCTAGAAAATTCGTTGCAATATATCTACCAAGCTCGCTAGTTGGGGTGTTACCACGTTTAGCATTGTCACTTCTCAAAGTATTAAACAAACAAACCTTTAACTTCCTCCACGTTTGGTTTGCTACTAGCCGAGGCGGAAGCGGTAGCCGATTCAGAAGCCATTTTTTGAGCCTTTTTTTTGAGATTTTGATCGTTTTCGAGTGTGGTAACTAAACCTAAACATCCACCAACTGACTTAGTCAACAAAAACCGCAAATATTCTATGTCCTATCCAGGTCCTACTAATCAAGTGGACACAAAATGGCATTTAGGATACCTAAAGTATAAAACCGAGTCTACTACTCAAAAGTGGGTATGCAACCTATTGCATACCAAAAACCCGTGAATACGCGTACGAACCGATTATTATTGTAAAAAATGACTTTATATAAATTCGTGACTTCAAAACTTAAAGTTTAATAGGTGCCAAACGGTATGGCGATTTAGCAATAGGTGCGGCACCGGGTATCAAGTCGGTTTTGAATTCAACTTGCTGCAGAGGAGGGTAATCTAGGCAAATCATCGGGAAAGAATTCTGGATAATTGCGTATGATTGGGATATATTTGATGTTTTTCTCCAACTTTTTCTCGAATGTCGTTAGCGAGAAACGCGTAACATCCTTTCTAAATTTTTTTTGAGCTTTCATGCAAGAAATGAGACTCAAACATCTTCCGGACACCTCTCCTTGGACATTAAGAAACTCGCCATTATCAAGTGGAACTCGAAAAATCTTTTTCGAACAGACAATCTTGGCTCGGTTCTTAGATTACCAGTCCATACCAATAACAATGTCAAAACTTCCAGGCTATACAGGAATGAGATCTATACTAAACTGATGATTATCTGAGTTTAAGGTGCATTCTCGGATGATTTCACTAGACTCAACCAGTTGCTAGTCCGATAGTATAGGCATCGTTCAACTTATGCTACTCTAAACCAATCAAGGGTCTAAATTCAATTGAAACAAAACTTTTATCGGCTCATGTATCGAATAATATAGAAGCATAGTGATTATTGATAAGAAATGTACCCGTCACATCATTAGGATCTTGATGAGCGTCTCCAGTTCCTATCATATATATTCTACCCGAGCTTGGTTTATTGATTATCGTAAGAATATCTGGGATTGATAATGCCTTGGATGTCTAAGGTTGTGTAGACAATCTCATTTGAAATTTATGAAAAAGTCTGATTACCTACTTATCTTAAGTCGGGTTTCCACAATATCCTATGGGTGTTGTGTGAAGGGAATCATGATGATTGTACCTTATTACACAAGTGAGTGCAGAGCACTTACAATGGAAATTTGAAGTATATGCGATGCTGGATTATTTAGAATATTTATCAAAACTACCGATAACCATTTAGCATCAAGAAAAGAAATCAGGTTATATTGAGTCGATGGGGGAAAATTACACAATAGATGTTACCGTGATAATCATGCGATTCTTTTAGCATAAAGGTAGAATCAAATTATTGGCGTTCGTTGCCAATTGAAATATCGATAAACAATTCAGGAAGAAAGAGAATTCGGATCATGATTACTAAAAGCACAGTGAGAATGGTAAACATCAAAATGAGGAGTTATATGAACGATTGTATTGCAAGGTTGTATTTGTTAAACTTATATGCCCGAGTAACGACATTCGACACCACTGCCATCGAGATAAGATACAAAGAGTTACACTACGAACAACAACACGAACAACAACATACATTAAAGGACGTTTAAGAGTTAACGGGCCTTACACGAAGCTAAACCGAAAGGCAAATGATTATTTATGAAATAATCATCTAAAGATTATCCGGGATAATCGAAGGCAAAGATAGATCGTAATTAGGAATTACGAACGACTAAATTAACTGATCCGGTAATTTGAAATTACAGAATAATTAAGTTATATCTATATATATATATATACAAATTGGATATACATATATAATTAATTATAAAAGTTAATTAATTTTATTTATAAATATATAAATGTTATATATTTAATTAACCAAATAGTTTGGGTTAATTAGTGATTATTAGATAATCACGAGGTTTAAACTGAAACTTAAAACCCTAGACTTGGGGATTAAGTTACTAGAAACCTATAAATACAAATGTGTAGGCAAGGATTAGAGACTGGCCAATTTTGAGAGTTCTTGGAGAACAAGTCTCAAACCCTAATCCCTCCCCTCCCTTCCCTTCTCTTTGTGCTACTGCCACACCCACGCTGCCGACAGCCACCACTGTTCCACCCTCCTCCGGTCGGACCACCGCCGTAGCAAGGGCCGGGTCTACCGGCTGCCTCCTCCGATCGTCGCCGCCGTCGTTGCTGAGAGGAGCCGCCGCCGCCGGCTCCTTCCGGTTTCTTTCTCACCGTTTCTTGTCATTTTTTAGAGTTGACCGGGAGAACCGGTTGCTGGGTTTTCTCCGTGAGCCGCTAGGAACCGCCGTGTATCACGGGTATCTATAGGTGTTTATAACACCGGTTTCGTAGGTGGTGACACCGGGTGAAGGAGTTAAACAAAATGGGTTCACTTTTTGTGTACGGGTGCATTGGAGATAAACCAGATATAGTACGGGTGGATTAGAAGTCTCGGGATTTTAGTTAGTGGAGTCGGATCTAGCGACCTGGTCGTTGTCACGTGGTGTTACATCTTCGGTTGCCGTCTCCTACTCGCGAAAGGTATAACCCTAAAACCCCCTATGATTGTGTTTTGAATATTTGGTTTGCATCTTGACTCCTAATGGGGCGATCTAGGGTTTGGCCTAGATCGGTTCGTGCTTGTTTTTTCCGCTGCATGTTTTAAAAGTGTTTTAAAACCCTAGCACGAAACCCCAACAGTGGTATGAGAGCCACTTATGCGAACAAATAGTTCAATATTTATTTTTAATTGCAATCGGGTTTTGTTTGTCAAAGTGTTTTATTTGACAAAAGATTACATTCTTATGTTTCTTGTGATTGGTTAATCGAGGCCTAAACCCGTGGTTGTTTGTTTGTGTAACACCAGGCCAATTCCGAGGTCCAAATTTGCCAACTTTGAAGCCTAGGGGTTGGAATTTGCCAAGTCCCCAAAATAAAAGGGTTGAAAATGAAAATTTTTGAAATCGGTCTGATAGCGGACCGATACAATTCTTCTTAACGGTCCGCTAAGGCTGAAGGGTTGGGTGGTGGACTGCCACCCCTTGGGTAACGGTCCGCTAGCCGTAATCCAGCCGCACTTTCTCGTGATGCCACGTGTCCAATGACTTAGCTCCAGATTCTGACGCGTGTCTTGGTGGCGGACCGCCACGCCCTCCGTAACAGTCCGCCAGCCGCTAATTAAGGTTCGGTCCAATCAGGAAGTGACTCGTAGGGCTGACGCAAGCTCTGGGTGGTAGCGGACCGCTACCACCTAGGCTAACGGTCCGCTACGGGTCCAGTCGGGCAACTATAAATAACAGGCTTCAGCTGCTCATTTTGAAACATCCCAATAACTTCCAACTGCTCCCAACTTCCTGGAACAACCCTACCTCGATCCTCGTGCCATCGTTTCGGTAATTTGACTGACTTTCGCTTATTTCCTCACCTTCATTTATTTCCGTATTCGTGCGTTAAGATACTAACTTAACTTAGAACTTGCTTTAAGGTTTACATTAAGCTTATACGGACTACCCGTGAGATAAGATCAAGCTACATTTAAGGTGAACATGTTTATCTGTTTTTATCTTCAAAACTTTGAAAGTTTTACGTTTACAAAATGGCAATACTTGTATTCAAAAGTTTGATGCATAAGGGCGTCTATGTAAAACATTCAGACCATAAGTATACGTAAAACTTGATCAAGGGATACATGCTTTATGGGTGAAATTCACATATTGGGGCTGGTAATTGTCTGTAACTGGATGTAAGACGGGTCCTCAGTTAAGGGATATCGCGGTAAGTAAGTCTGCAAATGCCAGCAGTCCTTTTACAGAAATTATTGGTGTATACCGTGGTTGTACACTCAGATGAAATAGTTCTGCTGAATGATAGATTGTACCCATATTATGGTTAAATATTTTGATACTGTATTTGATAACTGAAACTGGTCAGGATAATCATGTTCACCAGCGTTCGCGCTGACGTTTTATTTTCCAAAAATATTTTCAGGTAATCAATGATTATCTATAAGACTAGTCCTACAGGATAGTCTTGGGGATAAATGTGTATATAAAAGGATTTTGACAAGGTTATGTGTTGCTAGCATGAAGATAACTCTGCAGGAATGAAAACAAGAGGAGATGTTAGGAATATGTATTCCTAGACATGGATACTACCTTGTTATGCATAGGGTTAGGTGTCGGAAGGTAAAACCCTTTGATACCAATGCTGGTATAACTTGGTATTGGACAGGGTTAACTCCCTAGGCACAGACCAACTATCTTGTGGCTCTAGTTTTACCCTGCTTATGCAGGTGACATGTAAATGGTCGTGGACCATTGTTTTTATGTACGGAAAAAGGGGTTTTTAAATCCCCAGTGAAATGAAAAGATATTTATTTATCCCCGGATTTGGAAAATATACAATATCAACCGCAGGTTGAGAATTCTTACAAGTTCGATCCCAAAAGTATTTCCGCTGCTAAACTAACTCTGATTTCATAAATAAAATAAGATTGGAGGTGCCAATCTGGTCGCACGCCCGGGGTGTGACAGGTTAGTATCAGAGCCCAAGGTTTTAGCGAATTAGATACTAGCATTAGTATCTAAGCTTTAACCATAGTTTAAATTATTATGTCTCAAGAATAAGATAAGGATACTGGCTTTAGTATTGATCAACATGAGGACAGCGTACTTATTAAAGTAGTTACTAATATTTAAAGATTTCAGGATGATTGGAGAGCATAGCCTTCCTAATTACGATCCTAATCGTCCGATCAAGCAGGAATCCCCTGAATATCCTGTCTATGGATCTCAGATGATGCCAATCACATTTCCTGATGATAGCGATCCTTTCATTATAAATTTAGATACTCCTACACCTGAGTATCATCCCCTATCATATGATACTGAGAGTTCTTGGATGGACGCTGGTTCTGACTTTAGTAACTGGCACTTTAATACCCCTCCTCCAATAGATAATCAGGCAGGGCCAAGTACGTCCCGAAAGCCTCGAATAAAAGTGAGAATGCCTACTAAGAGAATTTCTATTCTAGTTAGCGAAATGGAGGAATTTTATCAAAATTCACCGGTGGAGAAACATCCGAAGAATCTCATCAGTGTGCTCATGTATCTGAAAATCCGGAGGATTATCCTTTTTATAATCCCGAGTCTCCTATTCTTCATGATCCCTATATTGTTCCTGAACCTATATACACTAGTCCTTATAAGAATTATTTCCAAGCACCACCAGGGTATCAAAACGCCTATAATGATATAATGGTTGGTCTTCGTGAACCTCCGCCTAAGTATGGGTATGAAAACAATATGCCTTCATCTCCCATAGAATGTTTAGATCGTTTGTTACACCAAACAGATGAAATAAACAAGGAAAGAATTATGAACAAGGCAAGGACACAATTTTATGGACAACAGGTTTACGAACATGGGGAGAATATAATGATCCTTGGATCTGAGCTAATGAAAGATTAATTTGATATATTGTATTTTGTTCTTATTGTAATATCTTTCTATATAGTAAAAGTTATTTGTTTTATGTTACAGAGATGGTTGGAAAAGGCAAGGGTCCTAGTTTTCTTCGAAAATTTGCGCCCGCTAATTATTTTGAACGTAAAACTAACGAGACAACTATAAAAGATAATGAAGAAACTGAAAGTTCAACTTTTGAGAAGCCTTGAAGAAATAGGGAATCCTAGTATTACTTATAAAGGTTCTATCAGTTATCATTCTGCTCCTACTGCAGGAAGTTATAACATTACTACAATATTCTCACATAATTTTCATGAAAGATTTTCTGAAATACCTTATGAAAATAAATATGTATCCGAAGATGAAGAACGAGAAGATTCTAATAAACCTTTTTTCCCTTATCATGAGACAGTTCAATTCCCTATTCCTTATGTAAATGAAGAGGCACTTGGAATCGAAAGGGAACGAATACTGTTAAATCGAATAGCTGAACTTGAGCGAGAAAAAGCAGAAATAGAAGCTCGAAATATTCTTCTAGTCCAAGCTTTAGAAGAAAAAAATTATAATAATTACTAGAACAATGAGTTCTGTATATGTACTTTTCTTGTATAAATTTCAGTAATAAAAAGGTTTATATTGATTCCAATCTTGTCTATTTCTAGAATGTCAAAAAGTGGACCATCAAGCAACACCCATTGTAAAAAGAAGCAAATGATTGAAAACGATACCGATGAAACTCAGAAGGCAAATATAACAAAAATGATCGATGTTGGAATAGAAAAAGCAATTCCTAAAATTGTAGCAGCTATAGAAGAAAGAAAAGCTGCTAAGAAACGAGATTCCTTATTGCAAAAATTTAAAACAAGAGAAACTAAGAATGAAGTCTCTACCCCTCAATTTTCAAAACATACTGAGGGAGGTCACTCAAATTTCCATAGTAAATCCACTAAGAGAACATACCAGGAAAGTCATGATTCCTCTATGGCTACTCCCAAGGAAGGGTATGATTATGCATACAAGAAACCGAGAAATCTTGGATGCACGTACAAAAATTTTCAGGATTGCAAACCGTACAAATTTGCAGGAAGAGAAGGAGCAATGTCAGCACTAAGATGGCTTGAGAAAACTGAGTCAGTGCTAGCTATAAGTAAATTCCTTGAGGAAGACAAGGTACTCTAGGCTTCAAATCTATTTAGAGACCAAGCCTTAGAATGGTGGAATCAAGTGATATCTGCCAAAGGAAGAGACAGGGCTTATGACATGAGTTGGTCTGTCTTCAAAGAAAGAGTGGAGAATAAGTTTTGTCCCATGAATGAGAGGGAGAAGATTGAGCACAATTTTATGAACTTAAGGATGGTAGGAACAAACCATCAAGATTATGTAACCAATTTGTTCGAATATGCTAGGTTAGTACCTCACCTTGCAACTCCTGAATCGAACCTCATTAAGAGATATATTTGGGGTTTAGTCTTGGAAATTAGAGACTTGGTAAAAGCCTGTAAACCTGAATCAATGGACGATGCCATTGAACTTGGTGCTATGCTTACGGATGGATTGATAAGAAATAGAGAGGAGCTGAAAAAGAAGGATAATACGCACCAAAACAAAAACGAGCAGAAACGATCTGAAAATAATTTCAGTCGTAAAGATACTCATTCCCCTGCTCAAGAATGCTGACTATGCAAGAGGAGGCATTTTGGAAAATGTGGTACAAGACCTTTTTGCAACACGTGTAAAATTTCTAGGCACTCTACTGAGAACTGTTATAGAAATAGAAAGCCCGTTGTTTGCTATGGCTGTGGAGAGCCGGATCACATAAAGACCCAATGCCCGAAGGAAAAAGAAGCAGGATTATAGAGAGCAAAACCTGCTGAAGGCGTTAAGAAAAACGCCAGGGCATTTGTTTTGAATGCAAATGAAGCAGCCAAAATGCCAGATGTAATTACTGGTACGTTTCTTGTTGATAATATCTATGCAAAGGTTTTATTTGATTCTGGTACAAACCAAAGATTTATAGATATTAAATTCTGTAAGCTATTAGATAAACCTTTAGCTAGATTGGACAAATCTTACGAAGTCGAAACTGCCAACGGGGATTTAATTAAAATTTCTAGTTCCTTAAATGATTGTAAGATTTCTATATACGAACATGTCCTACCGGTGCAATTGTTGCCCATGACTTTAGCTGGATTTGACATTGTTCTGGGGATGGATTGGTTATCTGCCAACCAAGCCCAAATAAATTGTGACAAGAAATTTATTGAAATCCATGTGTCTGATGGTAAGATAATTACTATCAAAGGAGACAAATGTTCCAATCTAACTGGAATTATATCACTCCTTAAGGCAACAAAATATCTAAACAAAGGATGCTTAGCATACCTTGTGTCACTTGCAACCATCAAAGAAACAAAGCCTTTAGAAAAAGTACATGTGGTATCCAAGTATCCGGAAGTATTCCCGGAGGAACTACCAGGATTACCGACAGATCGAGAAGTGGAGTTTAGAATAAATCTGGTACCGGGAACAGCTCTAGTAGCTAAAGCCCCGTATAGATTAGCACCCAAAGAAATGGCAGAATTGAAGAAACAACTTGAAGAGTTGTTAAACAAAGGATTTATAAGACCAAGTTCTTCCCCATGGGGAGCTCCAGTATTATTTGTTAAAAAGAAAGACGGATCAATGCGTATGTGTATTGATTACCGTGAGCTGAAAAAGGTCACGATCAAGAACAGATATCCACTTCCCCGAATTGATGATCTGTTTGATCAGCTTCAAGGAGCATGTTTTTTTTCAAAGATCGATCTTCATTCGGGATATCATCAATTGAAGGTACAAGAAGAAGACATATCCAAGACTGCATTCAGAACAAGGTACGGACATTATGAGTTCACTGTAATGCCTTTTGGACTCACTAATGCTCCTGCAACATTTATGGATATGATGAATCGAATCTGCAAACCTTATTTGGATAAATTCGTTATCGTATTCATAGACGATATACTTATTTACTCTAAAAGTAAGGAAGAACATGTAGAGCACTTGAAAGTAATTCTTGAATTACTTAAGAACGAGAAATTGTATGCCAAATTCTCAAAATGTGAATTCTGGTTATCGGAAGTTCAATTTCTTGGGCATATAATAAATGCCAACGGAATTCAAGTCGATCCTGCTAATATTGAAGCAATTGTTAAATGGGAAGTTCCAAAGTCGCCGACCGAAGTTCGAAGTTTCTTAGGTTTAGCGGGATATTACCGAAGATTTATCCAGAACTTTTCCCGAATTGTTGTTCCTCTTACTTCATTAACAAGAAAATCTGTGAAATATGAATGGGGATCAAAGCAGGAAGAAGCTTTTAAAATACTAAAACAAAAGTTAACCAATGCTCCAATACTAGCTTTGCTAGAGGGAACTAAAGACTTTGTAGTTTATTGTGATGCCTCACACACCGGTCTTGGTAGTGTGTTAATGCAAAGAAAAAAAGTCATTGCATATGCATCTCGGCAATTGAAAACTCATGAACGGAACTATACGACTCATGACTTGGAGTTAGATGCCATAATTTTTACATTAAAGTTATGGAGACACTATCTCTGTGGAGTCAGGTTCACTATGTTCACTGATCATAAAAGTTTAAAACATATCTTTGATCAAAAAGAGTTAAACATGAGACAGAGAAGGTGGTTAGAAATCTTAAGTGATTATGACTGTGAAATCTATTATCATGAAGGTAAAACTAATATAGTAGCTGATGCCTTAGGCCCAAAAGAAAGAGAAAAGCCTAAAAGAGTTCGTGCTTTGAGACTCGAATTGAAATTCGATCTCTTTGTACAGATCAAAGAAGCACAAAAATTAGCCTTAGAAGAAACTATCATTGAACAAGAAAAGCTAGGAAAAATGATTAATCAATTAATCAAAGGAAGTGATAATCTTCTAAGAATGAATAAACGAGTATGGGTGCCGATGATAGGAAATCTTCATGAGAAAATTCTTGAAGAAGCTCATAAATGAAAATATACCATGCACCCAGGAAGCGATAAAATATATAAAGGTCTGAGGCTAGATTACTGGTGGATTGGAATGAAAAAGCATATTGCTTCCTATGTTGCAAAATGTTTAACTTGTTCACAAGTTAAGGCTGAACACCAGAAACCTTCTAGATTATTGCAACAACTTGAAATTCCTGTTTGGAAATGGGAAATTATAACTATGGACTTCATTACAAAACTTCCCCGCACGAGTCGTGGGAATGACGCTATCTGGGTTATCCTTGATACTCTGACTAAGTCTGCCCATTTTCTTCCGATGAAAGAAACTTATAGCATAGATAAGTTGGCATAAATGTATGTAAATGAAATTGTATCTTTACATGGTGTACCATTATCCATAGTGTCAGATAGAGACAGTCGTTTTACGTATCGATTCTGGCAAAGCTTATAGAAAGCTCTTAGAACACGATTAAATCTTAGCACTGCTTATCATCCTCAAACGGATGGTCAGAGTGAAAGAACAATACAAACTCTGGAAAATATGCTTCGAGCTTGTGTAATAGACCTTGGAGGAAGTTGGGACTACCACTTACCTCTAATGGAATTTTCGTATAATAATAGCTATCACACAAGTATCCAAGCTGCCCCATTTGAAGCTTTGTATGGCAGAAAATGCAGAACTCCTGTCTGCTGGGCAAAGATTGGAGAAAATCAATTGTCAGGTCCTGAAATAGTTCAGGAAACAACTGACAAAGTATTACAAATTCTTGAACATTTGAAAACGGCTCGTGATAGATAGAAAAGTTATGCTGATAAACGTCGTAAGCCGTTAGAATTTTCTATGGGCGATCATGTGTTGTTAAAATTCTCACCTTGGAAGGGTGTAGTACGATTTGGAAAGAAAGGAAAACTTAGTCCAAGATTCGCTTGACCATTCAAAATTCTGAAAAGAATCGGACCGGTCGCCTATCAACTTGAATTGCAAGAGGAAATGAACGGTGTTCATGATATATTTCATGTGTCAAACCTGCGAAAGTGTTTGGCCGATGAATCTTTGATAATGCCTCTGCAGGATGTAGAAGTGGATCCAAATCTGAAATTTGTTGAACGACCTATGCAAATTGAGGATCGTCAGGTTAAAAAGCTGAAAAGGAAGAGGCTGGTGAGTGAAATGAAAAAGAAGTAACCACCTGTTCCAATAAATCTCTAGGACGAGATTTGAATAAAGGTTGGGAGGATGTAACACCAGGCCAATTCCGAGGTCCTAATTTGCCAACTTTGAACCCTAGGGGTTGGAATTTGCCAAGTCCCCAAAATAAAAGAGTTGAAAATGAAATTTTTTGAAATCGATCAGATAGCGAACCGCTACCATTCTTCTTAACGGTCTGCTAAGGCTGAAGGGTTGGGTGGTAGACCGCCACCACTTGGGTAACGGTCCGCTAGCCGCAATCCAGCCGCACTTTCTCGTGATGCCACGTGTCCAATGACTCAGCTCCAGATTCTGACGCGTTTCTTGGTGGCGGACCGCCACGCCCTCCATAACGGTCCGCCAGCCGCAAATTAAGGTTCGGTCCAATCAGGAAGTGACTCGTAGGGCTGACGCAAGCTCTGGGCGGTAGCAGACCGCTACAACCTATGCTAACGGTCCGCTACAGGTCCAGTCGGGCAACTATAAATAACAGGCTTCGGCTGCTCATTTTGAAACATCCCAATAACTTCCAACTGCTCCCAACTTCCTGGAAAAACCCTACCTCTATCCTCGTGCCATCTTTTCGGTAATTTGACTGACTTTCGCTTATTTCCGCACCTTCATTTATTTCCGTATTCGTGCGTTATGATACTAACTTAACTTAGAACTTGCTTTAAGGTTTACATTAAGCTTATACGGACTACCCCTGAGATAAGATCAAGCTACATTTAAGGTGAATATGTTTATCTGTTTTTATCTTCAAAACTTTGAAAGTTTTACATTTACAAATGGCAATACTTGTATTCAAAAGTTTGATGCATAAGGGCGTCTATGTAAAACATTCAGGCCATAAGTATACGTAAAACTTCATCAAGGGATACACGCTTTATGGGTGAAATTCCCATATTGGGGCTGTTAATTGTCTGTAACTGGATATAAGACGGGGTGTCAGTTAAGGGATATCGTGGTAAGTAAGTCTGCAAATGCCAGCAGTCCTTTTACAGAAATTATTGGTGTATACCGTGGTTGTACACTCAGATGAAATAGTTCTGCTGAGTGGTAGATTGTACCCATATTATGGTTAAATGTTTTGATACTATATTTGCCAACTGAAACTGGTCAGGATAATCATGTTCACCAGCGTTCGCGCTGACGTTTTATTTTCCAAAAATATTTTCAGGTAATCAATGATTATCTATAAGACTAGTCCTACGGGATAGTCTTGGGGATAAATGTGTACATAAAAGGATTTTGACAGTGTTATGTGCTGCTAGCATGAAGATAACTCTGCAGGAATGAAAACAAGAGGAGATGTTAGGAAGATGTATTCCTAGACATGGATACTCCCTTCTTATGCATAGGGTTAGGTGCCGGAAGGTAAAACCCTTAGATACCAATGCTTGTATAGCTTGGTATTGGACAGGGTTAACTCCCCAGGCACAAGCCAACTACCTTATGGCTTTAGTTTTACCCTGCTTATGCTGGTGACATGTAAATGGTCGTGGACCATTGTTTTTATGTATGGAAAAAGGGGTATTTAAATCTCCAGTGAAATGAAAAGATATTTATTTATCCCTGGATTTGGAAAATATACAATATCAGCCGCAGGTTGAGAACTCTTACAAGTTCGATCCAAAAAGTATTTCCACTGCTAAACTAACTCTGATTTCATAAATAAAATAAGATTGGAGGTGCCAATCTGGTCGCACGCCCGGGGTGTCCTGAAATCGGGGTGTGACAGTTTGTTTGGTTTGGTTTGTTTTTTTTAATTCATCTTGTATTTTTCGGTTGTTTTGGAAGCCTTGTTGTAATAATTATGCTTTGTCTAAATTTTATTTTATTGTAAATATTATAAATTATAACCGAGACGCGAAAGATGAGATGGAATTAAAGACGAATAAACCAAGGACAACACAGAGTACAAGATGGAGATCTTGAAGCAAGTGGGAGAAATCAAGACCAAGAAGATTGGATGTTTGATTGTCTGTCCCATTTGACCCGTTCGGTTAATCCCATTGGCTCGGGAAAGACCAAAAACCCTAGTGGCTTGATTCACCCTTATGTTTGGTTGTGTTTGTTGTATGTTTAATCTTTTAGGTTAAAACGTATTTTTCAAATGACAACCAAATAAGTTTTAAAATGGTTTTAAAACGGTTCTACATGATTGAAACAACGAGATTTTGAAATTGAGATTTTAGTTATCTTGAATAGGTTATTTAAAATAAAGAGTTATTTTAAAAGTAAAACCCGAAGTTTTGAATATAAATTAAATAGATATTTAAATTTTCGAAACTCGTATTAATTATTAATTAAAGAGTTTATTAATAGTTAATAAATTTTGATTCGTGATTATTGATGCAGTTTCAGTTCCGATAACATTCCCTTCACAATCATAAATCACACGCTCCAGATTCTTCAGCTGATGTGATCCAATGCGAGCAATTATTGCTTGGATATCTTTCTCATATTGCTCATTTGCCTCTTTGCACTAGGCATTCAACTCCTCTTGAGTTCTATATTCCTTATATGGCTGTACCTGCGGATAAGCATGATCATAACAGTCTGCACCCGATTAATATGGGCAATGACGAGTAAAATGGGGTCTTCCACAGATCTCACACATAATGACAAAAATAATTAGACAGACTCAAGATACAAGCTAGACACACTAAAAACAAAGACTCACCAAAGGACACACAAACTAGACTCAACAAAATAGAAAAGACTCAAAACATAAAAAGACCAATTAATCAGATAAGTTCAATCAAAGTTAGATACGCTATCGCCTAAGTGTCCCCGGAAACGGCGCCAAAAACTTGATGTGTGCTGGACGGTCTATAAAAACTAACTATAAAACCTAACCTAGACACTCTAGCTTTAAATTTATAAATCTAGACTCACCTAATACTAGACCACACAACCGGCAACTGTACCGACCAATGTAGCAAAGTCAAATGAAGTCCAGATATTGAACCCACGAGACACTAGCGACAACTCTACCTAGACTGTGACTCAACTAACTAAACTGAAATGTATTTGGGGGGGTTTGTGTTGTGACCTAATGGAACTCTCTAACTAACGACACCAAACAGAAAGCAAGAGACTTTAGACAACTCACAAATGGGGAAAGAACTACCTAGACTTTGAATCCTATGCATGTACTTTGGAAATCTCTCAGATACGGAAACTATGATGGAACCGGGCTCTTAGAATACGACACACTTAGACAACCTAGTGGATCCCGGATCATTCTCCAGGTGTGACCAAAGAGGAAACCCTAAGGGACGTGTGAAACTCACCAGTTAGTCGGATCACCTCTTAGCTATCTCCAACAACACTAAAGTACTCGCTAGACAGATTACCTCTCAGCCTCACTATCTCAATACACCTTTCAATGCAAGGAGTAACTTGAATTCACTAGACAAGACACGGAATAACAGTGACGCTAAGACAACCTAGGAAACCCTCCTTTCAGAGCGGTCGACCTAAAACCCTAACACCATAGATTACCCGACAACTTCGGACCTTTCAGCTATTAGAGCAGACAGAATACTCAACCCTAACAGACTCTCAATCGATGTTCCTATGGTTAAAATGCAGTAAACCATAAACCAATCACATGCACACAGTTAGCGACCTAATATGCAACTATACATGAAAGACATTCACAAAGCAGCATATGGAACAATCAATAGATCATAAATCAAGATCAAATACGCAAATACATCCAATCAAACAAAACCAAGTTCTTTACTTTAATGTTAATCCATTAACAAATATCCAAAATCCGAAATCTATCCAATTAACAAAACATAATCATCAAAATCTAAGTAGTTCAAGAAATCTAGCCTACTACCATCATCAAAACATCAACACAAAGTCTAATATTCAGAATCATGATGCAAGATAGATGAATCAAAAAGCAAAAGATAAGAAACATAAACCGAAAAGACGATAATCCAATTGATCCACGCATCCAACACTTCAATCCTTGATCCCTTGAGACTTCTCCCACTCAAAATCGCCAAAAAGCTTCAATCTTTGCGTCTGGAATCGACCTCTTCAAACCTAGAATCGAACTTAAGCTTTTATACAATGAAAATAGCCAAAAAGAGCCGTAACTGGGTTCTCCCGCGTACCGCGAGGCCCAGGGATCCAGTCTCCCGCGTACCGCGAGAGAACGGCTTGACGCGCAAGTTTCTGAAAACACCTCGCGTACCGCGAGGGGGAAGCTCTTCCTGTCTCACGTATCGCGAGGATACCACTTTCACATAAAGTTTGCTTGTTTTCTCGTTTCGCCTTGTTCGCTCGTGGCTTTGCATATCTCGATCGTTTTAGCTCCAAATTCACCCGATTACCTACAAACCATGGCACAAATCAATACTAACTATAAACGACTCAATACGAATCTAAAACTATACAAAAGCACTACGAAATACTAGGGAAATGCATGTGTGCTTTGCAACACATCAATTATATCGACTCACTTAAGTTAATATAGGATTTTAAAATAAGCGTCTCGAGAGATAAAAGGAGTTTTAACGCAATCCCGAACCAAAACGTAAAATTTAGAATTTCACAATCCCGCACGACAGTCTTGCATATGGATTATTGTCACGGAGTGTTTTTGATCCATAAGAGGTAAAATACTATATAAATCCCTTAGCAAATCGATAGGTCTGTGCCACCCTATTGTTAGGACACTTGAACCGATATACCCGAACCCCTGAATGCATGTGCCTCAGCCTTACATTTGGGCCTACGGGTGTCGGGACATTGTGGTATCGCGATTACCGAGAGTTTTGGGCTGATTACCACGGGACATTGTGGTACCCCATTCGTCACACCTCTTAAACTTTTCATTGCATTTAATAAAAACATTTACGTCACATGTAGTTCATTCCCAAAATAATAAAACATTTAAAAAGTGGGCAATAGAAACTCATCTTTATGCAAAACAATACGCTCCCTAGAACTCGTTAGCCTTCCACGCTCGTATTTCGACCTCGTACCTACAATACGCACAATATACGAGTCAATACGTGAGTTGAAGTTTAAACCTCCACTCACTCGACTAACTAATCATCATGCATGGCCAACCCGCTCCCGCATGTTACCATGCACGACCCACATGCCCTACGTGATCACCCATGCATCTTTCTGGGCTCCAACACGATAAAATCCTCCTCCTCGGATAATCGGATTAACGAAACATCGATCACGACATCCCCGACTCCATCTCTGGCCCTGCCGTGCACCGCTAGCTCTTCCCCATGCGTTTACGGCCTTCGGCCGGCCTCACACAGCCACCATCCGGCCCTTCATGCTGCAGTGGTGGTCTCTTGATACCACCACAGCTGCCTACATGGCCTTTGGGTCTTCCCCGTCTCACCGTCGGCCACCCCACACCCTCGCCGGCCCTTTCTCGATTACCCGACCCTCGTCGACCACCCCTATAGGTTTGATGGGGATCCCCACAGCCCACAAACGCATTTTAAATGATAAACCATTATTAGAACGAGTCAAGTTTTGAGATTATACCTTTGAATCAGATGATTCGTGCGAATCGAATACCCGATCAAACCCGATTTTCAAGAAATACCAACTCTTGCAAAACCCTAAAATCATAAACATGTTAAACCATGATCCGTCAACCATTAACACGTTACGGAGGATCAAGATTATGAATAATACCTTGAACCAAAGTCGAATAGCGAAGAATGGCTCGTTCCTCTCCTCCCCTTACTCTCCCTTGCTTGCGGCCGAATACCGTGAATGAGGGACTCCCCCCATTTCCGTCGATTAATAGGGAAATCCCCCCCCATGGGCCGGGTTTGGCCTACACATGTATTTGGTCCCTTGCGCTTGCTCTTTTTGTGTTTTTAAAACGAAACCGCCAAAATCTCGCAAAAATACCCGTTAATCCTTTACAATAATTTATGTGTATACAAACCCTGTTAAACTCTCGTTAAGTTCTTGTTAATTCTCTATAAAAGTATACAATTACACAATTCCCGTTCTTTTATGAAAAACCAGGATGTTACAAGTCTTCCCCGCTAAAGGAGGTTTCGTCTTAAAACCTGCGTCATTCAGGAATAAATGCGGATAACGTTCACGCATTTCCGCCTCCGGCTCCCAAGTAGCCCCAGATCCGTTACGATGCTTCAATTGCACTTTCACGATAGGAATCACTTTCCTTCTTAATTTCTTTTCCTTTCTATCCGGTATGGCAATCGGTTCCTCCACATAATTAATCTTATCATCGACTACGATGTCATTTAACGGCACGTGTTCCGTAGCGTCCGCCAAACACTTTCATAGATGGGACACATGAAATGTCGGGTGTATCCCTGCCAGCTCCTCTAGCAACAACAGTCGGTATACGACACTACCTACACGCTCCTAGATCTTAAACTGCCCGATATACCACGGACTAAGCTTCCTACACTTCTGAAATCTAATAATGCCCTTCGAGGGTGACACCTTCAACATCACAAAATCACCCACGTTAAATTATATGGGTCGCCGTCTATTTTCGGCATACGACTTCTGCCGATCTTGAGCGGCTTTCATCCTTGCTTTCACGACTCCCTAGTTCTTTCTACCCAATCTCACCCCAACAAACCGGGGTCCTACACTTTTGCCCGTACAACATCTCGAATGGCGGCATCCCGATAGTTGTGTGATAACTATTGTTGTAGGAAAACTCCACCAGTGGTAGGTGACTATCCCATGCACCACCAAAATCGATAACACATGCATGAAGCATGTCCTCCAAAGTTTGTATCGTTCGCTCGGACTGTCCATCAGTCTGAGGATGATACGCCGTACTTATATGCAATCTAGTCCCCATAGGTTCGTTAAATCTCTTCTAGAATTTGGATGTAACATTTCTGCTTTTCGTGTAATTGTAACGTTTATCGTATTCATGAATCTATATCATTCGGAATCATTATATTATCCTATTATACTTCAAACAATTCAATTTAGTACTTTAGTATGTTAATTAGTGCTTGCACATCTTCGTTCGCCTTCTAAACCTACGTTTACTTCGTACCATACAAACTTTCGTCTTTTGACTATCATATCGTACCGTAAACCACGTCAAACTAGATGTTCTATAATCTTAGAGCATTCATTTCTAGTTTAGCAACAACTTTTATTTTTTAAACTTTCCATAAATAGCTTCCGTTTAGCGAGAAAACTGAAAATTACGCATATGTAACTTTTCGGGTCAAACCGTGAATCATGAGTGCTCCATAACCCATACCCATCAAAATTTTTGAAAACCCAACCCCCTAAAGCCCCATTTTTTTTGTGCTAAAACCTTCCTAGGAATATTCCTTTTATTCCTTTTCTTGGAGAACACTTGTTACCATACTAAACACCTCATAATCCAACCTATAAATAGACCCCTTGTGCCCTCCTTTAATCCTCACACCTTGCAACGATTTTTGGAGCTTTTCCCTGGTAATATTGGTGTCATTCTCAGCCTCTAAATCCCTGGAAAAAATCATGAAACCAAGCCAAGAAGAAGAAGCAAGTAAGTTGTTCTACCGAGTCATCTTTCCATACTTTCGTTCTTGTATTCATTCTATTCCATCTCCTTCTATTATTTTATTATTCTAACATCATGATCACTTGATCATGATGAATCTTAAACTTATTATATATTAACTAATACTCTAATCAAGCTAACTAACATAATCAATCGATCATAGGATCCCGTTTGCAATGGCGGCTATGCCGCCGCATTCTGTGAATCCTCCATACTTTCTTCGGTAATAATGTGCTCTGCCGATACCTTAGAATGTATGGGTTAACATAAACACACTTTATCTTCTATATATTAACACTACATACATCGTTCTAATTTTTATTTACGCGTTCGGTAACCTTAAAACTCTAAACGGTCCACTTAAGTGCAACCGTTGATTTTGGACAGAAAATGTGCTGACTTTAACTGAGTATAACTTGATCATAATTAAACGAAACTGAGAAAACTCAAATTCCACAACGTAGTTAGTCTAATTGTCTTTCCAACCATAATTGGTGCGTTTTCTAATTCAAATGTACGAATCCGTAGTAGCCAAAACGGGACATAAACCTTTTTCAGTACCTTCTGTCTTGTTTGACCGTTTTGACAATGATCCGAGTCTCAAACGGAAAAACTTTCTAAACAAAACTTTTTCGAAACATTATAAACTAGTTTCCTATAAAATTTCATGATTTTAGCACGTCGTTTGGTATTTTTAATAAACCCATTTCTGTTAAGCTCTTATCTTGTCTAAATCTTAAAATTTACAACATTAACAATTATATATTCAATCCTCTATTTCTCGCATCCATTAACGTTCTAACTTCTCATAAACGCCATCCAAAACCCTAATTAACTATATCATGATCTTTTAGGGCAAATGTGAGTTTTACATAACACTTTTTTACATTTTTGCACACTTTGGGGTGAAACATGATTCATTAAACTTTATTTGCAATTACCATATATGCAGTTCTACATTTTGACTACTTGTTTAATTTGTGTTTTTGTGCTTGAATGCTATGAGTTGAACTACATATACATGACACACTCGTGCAATCATTAACTCTGTACAAGCCAATGGTAACAATGATAGATCTATTGTGTCTGACAAACCCACCCAAGTAGGGTGATTGTTACCGACACTACATTAGGGTAACCTGCGTGTTATGCCTCAGTCACAAGGTTTGATTGTACACCTAGTTTAACTATAGATTCTCCATAAAATGTCTTATTTACCGTATGTCATATGAATTGTATACAACACTTGAAAACTACTTGGGATTTCTAAACCTATGTATGCTCACCAACTATTTATAGTTGACCCTCTTATTTTCAACATGTTTCAGGTGGAAATATTTGAAGTACAAGTTTATCACATAGGAGCTTATGGACCTAGTGACAAAGAAATTGGAATTATTGTTAGCCTTGTTATTTGAAAAATGTGTATTTGTACTTTAAAATCAATTCAATAAATTTATGCAATTTAGTTTGATCATGAGCTTTTGAACAGTCTCCACGTCCGCCCCGACGTATTCCGTCGTCGTTTGGGATGTGATATTGGACGTAAACCTCGTATCCCGGTCTAATACAATTGAAACCGGCACCCCGTGCCTAGCAACAATCTTGTTCATGAATACCTCTGACAACCTCTCAGACGAAAACGTCTCTCGAATGGGTAGAAAATAAGCACTCTTGGTTAAATGATCAACCACAACCCAAATCGTGTCATGCCCTTTTACCGTCTTGGGCAATTTGTTAATAAAATCCATAGTGACATGTTCCTACTTCCACCTCGGAATTTCCAATGGCTGAATCTTACCATATGGTTTCTGATGTTCAACCTTGACTTGCAAGCATGTCAAGTATTTACTAACGTATTGCGTCACATCGTACTTCATCCCTGGCCACCAATAGTTTCTCTTCATGTCCTGATACATCTTTGTAGTTCTAGGATGAATCGAGTACCTTGACTTATGATCCTCGTCAAGTACTTTCTCTCTAAACTCTCCAAATCTCGGTATCAACATACGGTCACCTCGTACCCGTATACCTTGACTATTCTCGGTTAACAACTCGCGTTGACCGAAAATCCGCTCTTCCATCAACCTCTCCTCACACAATGCCTCAGTTTGTGCATCTCGTAGCAATGTCAGAAAATCAGATGTTATAATCAATTGACACACTTTGATCCTGATCGGCGCGTGTTCCTCCTTAAGGCGTAACGCATCTGCAACTACATTTGCTTTCCCTGGATGATAAAGAATCTCGCAGTCATAATCCTTTATCAATTCAAGCCACCTCCGTTGTCTCATATTCCGCTCCTTTTGCTCAAAGAAGTATTTTAAACTCTTATGGTCTGTATAGATTGTGCACTTGTCTCCATAAAGATAATTTCTGCAAAACTTAAGTGCAAACACCACCGCCGCTAACTCCAGGTCATGAGTAAGGTAGTTTGCCTCATGAGTTTTCAATTGTCATGACGCATAAGCGATTACTTTCCCCCGTTGCATCAATACGCAACCTAATTCCAAATATGAAGCATCTGAGTATACTACTAGATCTTCCGTCCCCTCCGGTAATGATAATACCGGTGCCTCTGTCAATCTCTTCTTCAGTTCTTGGAATGCAGTCTCTTGTTCCACTCCCGATGTGAATTTCACCCCTTTCCGTGTCAACCAAGTTAAAGGCGTTGCTAACTTAGAGAAGTCCTTAATGAACTTCCTATAGTAACCAGCTAAGCCCAAGAAACTATGAACCTCAGTCAGAATTTTAGGCGTGTTCCATTTCACCACTACCTCGATCTTGGCAGGATCCACCATAATTCCCTCAGGATTCACAACATGCCCTAAGAATTGTTCTTCTCTCAACCAAAATGCACACTTAGAGAACTTAGCATAAAGTTTCTCTCATCTCAACGTCTCTAACACTTCTCGTAAGTGCTCGATGTTCGTCCTCGCTCCTCGAGTAAATTAGTATGTCATCAATGAATACAATCACAGACCGGTCCAACATCGGCCTGCATACCCGGTTCATTAAGTCCATGAATGCCGCCGGGGCATTCGTTAGTCCAAATGACATAACTATGAACTCATAATGCCCGTAAAGCGTCCGAAACGCAGTCTTCGGAATGTCCTCCTCTCTAACTCTCAGCCGGTGATATCCCGACCTTAAGTCGATACGTGAGAACCAATTCGCACCTTAAATTGATCAAACAAGTCATCGATACGCGGCAAAGGCTACTTATTTTTTATCGTTAACTTGTTCAACTCGCGATAGTCTATGCACATCCACATGCTACTGTCCTTCTTCTTAACAAACAAGACCGGTTCACCCCAAGGTGAGATGCGAGGTCGTATAAACCCCTTGTCTAACAAGTCTTGAAGTTGCTCCATTAGTTCCTTCATTTCAGTCGGGGCTAAACGATATGGCGCTTTAGCAATCGGCTGAGCTCCTGGTAGTAAGTGGATCTGGAACTCAATCTCCCGCTCTGGTGGCACTCCTGTCAGATCGTTAGGAAATACATCAGGGAAATCTCATACCACCGGTACCTCCGACTGTTCCACACTCTTTACTTTGGTATTAGTGACATACGCTAGGTACGCCCCACGTCCACGCCTCGAAGACTTCTCTGCCTTTAGCATAGAAATGAATCTTGGTAGAGAGCTTACCCTATCACCTTAAACCGTACCCTCCAAAGACGTTAATCGTATCATTTTATTTCGACAAACAATGTACGCATCAAATGCACCTAAACAATCCATCCCTAACACCGCATCAAAACCTCCCATGGTGATGATGAAAAGTCTATTAAGGAACCTATGACCCTTTAGATCAATGTAATAGTCATCTAATGCCTCGGTCACACTAGTAGGCAGACCCACTGCAGTTTCAACACTAAACGGCTCCTCAATCATCCTAGCCATTCTAAACAAGTATTTACAAAACGATGGGGCCACGAAACTCTTACTAGCCCTTGAATCAAATAACACAGAAGCAGGGGCATCATTAACAAGAAAAGTACCTGATACAACATCCGGGTCGATCTTAGCTTTTGCAGCAGTCATAGTGAAGGCTCTCGCCTTTGCTTTGGGCCTCTTGTCTTCCTTCTTTGCTGGAGCTATCCCCTTGCTTGATCCCGTATTCCGGTCAGCTTTACAATCCCTCATGATGTGGCCTAGTCCCCCACACTTGTAACACTTAGGTTCAAGAGGGTAATCCCTAGAAAAATGACCCGACTTGCCACAGCGATAACATAGTACCGAGTCAGCCCTACACTGACACGGGTGCATCTTCCCAAACTTACGGCATGTACCTAGACCCTCTGTCTTCATCTTTTTACCGAACGGGACCTTCTGGTCCTTCCTAAACCTCTTGCTTGGTCCAGTCCACTTTCTTTCCTCTGGATTAGTTTCTCGCTCTTCTGTTCCCATGATGTCTTCATACAACATCCCACTTAATTCAACTGCCTGATCGAAGCTCGGTGGCTTCTGAGCTTTCACTAGATGTTTGATCCAATCTAGCAACCCAACAATGTATAGCTTCATCCACCTCTCATCATTGCCCGCTAAATGTGGCACCAGACGTGCCATCTCAATAAATTTCGAAGTATACTCGCGGTGCGTCAACTTGCCCACTTTGAGAGTCAAAATCTCCCATTCCACTTTCTTAAGTTCACCTGGTGCACAAAACGTCTTCCTAACCATCTCTTTCAATTCCTCCCAAGCCATAGCTTCAATATCATGCACATTCTTTCTTTCCTTCACAGAGTTCCACCAATGCAGAGCCTCAGCAGAGAATGAATGCGAAGCGAACTTCACAGCCTGATTCGCCATACATTCACTAATGGAAATAGTAGACTCCATTTGGTGAGCCAGTGATAAGTAGTCACCGTATCCCTGCGACCATCGAATTTAGGTGGATCATATTTCTTAAAGTGACCGTAGTCGCAGGTTCTCTTCCCAAACCCACCATCACCGTCATCCCCTGACGACTTCTCCTCTCGAATGTCTTTCAGCACACCCTTTTTAAGTTCCTCGAACGCCCTTTCCATAATATCAGGTAGAAATTCTTGTATCATCTTCACCACCTCTCTCTTAACAGCATCACGAACTGCTGGTTCAAACTCAAACTTCTCAGTATGTTCAGAGTGCACGGATGGTTCAATGTGCACAGACGGTTCAGTATGAACCTACACCTTATCCCGATTAGTGTTCTCATCATGAACACTTTTGCGACCCTTCCTAGCATTGGCATCATTAGCAGTCTTTTTCTTAGGTGCCATCTACGTTACTGAAACAATACCAAACAGAGTAATTCAGGTACAAATTAAAACATTACGAGCAGTGCAATTAGCTAAAGACTGTGGCGAGTTGCCATTACCCACTCGCCTTGCCTTTCAGGTTTTAAATCTTCCCTGTACTGCAACATTGGCATTACGCCCCTGTCTTAATCTACTAACACAAACACACTCACACATAGACTCATACCTGGCGCTCCTGGCTTTTGGTTATCCGTGATGGCATTCCCACTCATGGTCCCATTCTCAGTCTAAGTCTAGGCATCGGGGATGCCCAGATTTCTTAAACCACCGCTCTGATACCAACTTGTAAGGCCCCAAAACCCGGGAACCCTACTTGTTGTCACACAAACAAGAAAAGTAGTCTTAGACATTAAATAGTCTCACAAAATGCAGCAGAAATTCAAAGTTAACCCAATTTCGACGTCCCAACGTCATAACGTAAATAGTATTCAAAACAAAATCCAAATAGACATCAAACACGGGAATGCTAGTAATCCATCACGATCCGAGTAACCATTCACCATCCCAAGAGCCGCCAGTTCATTCTTTCTCTTTACCTAAAATACATGCTAAAAGGTCAGCTACGTTGAGTGAGTTCTATAGTGAGTTATTAGGGATAGTTAATCCTAAAATCATTGTCGTTTCATAAAACCGTTTTCAACACGTTTCGCATTTTAAAAGGTTTACCACACTTCTCGCCATTTAAATCATCTCAAAATAATTCAGTTAATATAAACAGCTCAATATTATATCCCGTTTACTATATCCTCGGATACGAGCAAACACAAATTCTCGCCTGACCGCCGTCAGACACAATAACCCGTTAGACCTCGTCAAACACAATCACAAGCTTTCACTTTAATAACCCGTCACGTCATTCACGTACGTGACACATAAATAACACGCACACGTAAGCATATAAATTATAAAAATACCCCATTCGTCACATGTAGCTCATGCCCAAGATAATAAAACATTTAAAAAGTGGGCGATAGAAACTCACCTATATGCGAAACAATACGCTCCCTAGAACTCGTTAGCCTTCCACGCTCGTCTTTCGACCTTGCACCTACAATACGCACAATATACGAGTCAATACGTGACTCGAAGTTTAAACCTCTACTCACTCGACTAACTAGTCGTCATGCATGGCCAACCCGCTCCCGCATGTTACCATGCATGACCCACATGCCCTACGTGATCACCCATGCACGTTTCCAGGCTCCAACACGATAAACCCCTTCTCCTCAGATAACCGGATCCACAAAACATCGATCCCGACATCGTGCGCAATTAACAAGTACGCACGACCGATAAGTGAGGGGTATAAAAGTGACACTTAGAAAATTCTTTCAGTTTCAAGCTTTCAAACCGATCATCTTCCCTCTGCAAATTTAACTCAAAATCAAGTGTGTCTAAACCATTTTTTCGTCCCGTCTATAATTTCATCATCTCATTTCATCTCATTGGTGAGAATCTAGGCGATTTCCATCCATTAAATCGTGACATTGGACCGATTCGGACTTAGAAATCTTTAGGTTAAATCCGAAATATTTTGGGTAAAATTGGGGTTGTTTGGGTAACCTATTGACATTTCTATGCTAATAGGCTTCTTAATTGACTCCATATTCATCCATTTCGTCCTCGATTCTAGCCGTCGGTGGAATTTTAATCGACAGTGGGATTGGGCGACGTTTTTAAGTCGAAATTGGTCTTGGTTTGGTAGTTACTGGTGTTAATATTGGTCCCATAAGTTCGAATCCTTGATTCCGACCTATTGGCGACCTTCTTGACCCGATCTTTGAGCAATCTGTGATTTTCTTAAAAATTCTGAAATTTTTGCCAAGCGTTGTTCTTGCGCACTTGGCAAGTACGCAAGAAGCAATTCCTGTGTACTTGTTAAGTACGCAAGAGGAAAAGCCTGCGCACTTGCTAAGTGCGCAGGACCAACACTTAGAAAAATTTTCAAGTCTGAAATTTTTGTTCATAGTGTACCTACTATACCGTGTCATGTTTGTTCATCTTCAATAATATAAGTTGTTCTGATTATGTTTTCTATGTGTTTCTGCAGACTATGGCTCGGGCATTCACTGATGAGTTTAACTTGTTAGCAAACACTCAACCTGAGTGGAAAGGGGCAGCTTTGCAGTATCGACAGATCATTGACTTTTTGAACCGATCAAATTTAAGTTATGCAATCTCAGCTGACCCAACAGTCTCAAGACCTTACTTGGAGCAGTTCTGGGAGATGGCAGAGCACGACTGCACGGTATCCCCTAATGTCATAAGGGCTACCGTGGATGGTCGGGCTATTGCTTTCTCTGAGGATACAATAAGAAGGGTCCTGCTGTTCGAAGACCTCGCTACCGACCCGACATCCTATCCAGATTACTATGTGGATGGATGTTGGAGGCATAGAATGGGATATGTCGGAGCGAGGGACTATGCTTCTTACAAGAAGATGTAGGTTTTGGATCAATGGCGGTATTTTGCCCACATCATGATCGTGTGTATCTCGTCCAGAAAAGCGGGGAAAGATGCCATGGGTCATGACCTTGCAGCAGCCATGGTGGGCTTGTCTCTTAATAGGGGCTACAACTTCTCTCGCTACATCTTCAAAGCAATCAATGATCAGATCAATACAGCAGAGAAGTTTAGGTTCCTATTGTACCCGAGGTTTGTGCAACTCTTGATTGATGATGCATTGCCAAACCTACGTGCTATCGGGGAGAAACTGCAAGTAAAACGGGTGGACAAGAGAGTATTTGCTCAGTTTCTAAAGCCAGGCAGTGTAGATCCTACCCCTATGCATACTGAACTCTTTGGCCACCTGCTTAATGAAGCATATGTCGCGCCAGAAGATTGGAATTGGTATAGTCCCAATTCGGCACCAGAGATGAGTGATGATTCTGATGAACAAGAAGAAGAAGAGAATGCAAGTGATGAAGGTGATGACGAAGGTGGTGATGGTGGTGCTGAGGAATCCGATTCAGAAGCAACAGAATCAGACTCTTCTGATTTCGATGACGCACCATCCTAGGCACACCCGAGGAGATTGGCACAGGTAACCCTGCCTACGTCGTCTTCTAAAAGAAAGCGACAAAGCTCGAGTGGCGAATATGAGCCAACATCTGACTCTGACGCTACTCTACAAAGACAAAGGTGAGAGAAAGCCAATAAGAAGAGGGGCGATAGGCAAGAGGTTGCTATCCCCAGGGTTGTAGAGATCCCGACTGTGCAGCAAGTACAAGCTGCAGCTGCCAGTCCAGAATCAGAATCTACCCCACCAGCACAACAATTATACAGAAGGAGGAGAAGGCCACTAGTACAAGATAATGTGGCAGTCACGGCGATCACAGAGGAGATTCCTGTGACGGTGACCCTCCCTACTCCAACCGTCCAAGTGACAGTGACTACTCCACTTCTCACGGAGTCAGTCACCATCACCCCAACCATAACACCCACTCCCATCATTACATCCCCACACCCACCTCACACCACTGAGCCGTCAGGTCAACCCTTCAAATATGGTGATTTCTCACAAGGGTTTGACTTTGACACAATTTTCTCCTCCCCCATCCATAATGCTGAAGCCTCATCATCTAGGCATTCTGATCCATATGATGCAAGGATCAATGTCTTAGAGACCCAAGTAGCTGAACTGTTGAAGAACATTCAAAAGTCAAAGGAGGAGTCTGATGCTCAACAAGCACAGATTAATTCCCTGGCCGATGAAGTTAGGATTCTCCACAGCCAGAGAACAGGGACAAATGAGCAACTAAAGAATGTATTGGCACAGAACGAGCTGCTGATGAAAACCAATGAAATGATTCTAGGCCACATAACTTCACTTGAGCTAAGGATGGATTTGCAGAGAAAAGAGCATGAAGCGATGGTCAAATTAGTTGAAGAACTGACCAAGAAGCTTGGTGCTCAAGGGGAGAAAGAGAAGGAAAAAGAGAAGGAGAAAGAGAAAGAGAAAGATAAGGAGAAAGAGAAAGAAAATAAATCCACTGGTGCTGAGCCTTGTCATCCAGTCGACTTGACTAAGGATGATGATAAAGACAAGGATCCTGAAGCCGGTCCTAGTGGAGATGAGCACCAATCTTTGGCGATTGTGCCCATCTCTTCTGTTCCAATGGCTGAGGGGGAGTCTACTTAGCAAGAGGGTGGTGATATATCTGGTGGTGGTGGTGATAAAGGGAAGTCAGTGGCTGAAGTACTTAAGGACTTCTCTGATGATGAGATCCTATATCTAGAGCCTGACTATTCTAAAGAAGCACAGATCGATGCTCTCTTCAATCTAGAAGAAGGAGAGATCGACTCTGGTGATGACTGGAATGATGAAGATGAGGATGTGGTGATAGAGATTCCTTAGGGCGACGGGGAAGGAGAGTACGAGTTAGAGGATGGTGAGATCTTTGAAGTACCATCGCTCGAATCTCTGGTCGACAAAGGCTCAGTTGACATGGCAAGTAATGTTGAAGCTACAACTGAAGCCTCCCAGTCGACCCTACACCTGTGGACCCCGAGGCACCAAAAGATAAAGACATGCCTTCTGCATCATCTAAGGGTCCAGCTCCCGTGTGGCAAAAGACGTCCATCACAGACAAGCACAGAGCTACATATATGATCTTGGCTGTTAGGTTCGAGGAGGACAAGCAGCTGTTCGCCATCAAAAGATCTGGAGGGGTTCAATACTTGAAACCAACCAGTGAGGCGTTCAACTCTTTGTCCAAGTACGACCTTGTGAACCTCGCAAACCGTGACCTGCTGAGTCACTCGAGTCATGCAGTAGCAATGGGTTTGTGGGTAACACTACAGCGGGAAGCAAGATCAGGGAAATTTGAATACTTCAAGCCTCAAGTGCCCAGAAGAGTCAAGGATAAGCACGCTGTACATCCTGTGACTAATAAGCACATAAAGAGATTGGTATACAAGCCAGTACAATGTGAAACTAAGATTCCCTTGAGCAAGTTATCTCAGGATATTCTTGGTGACATGTGGTACTGGTACGTAGATCCAAAAATGGGCGAGGCTGTGATCATGGGAAAGGTTCGTTCCGAGAGTGGGAACACAGTACCAAAAGAACTGATCAGAATCTTTGATGAAGTCTGCTTCATCAACTTTTCTGTGAAAGATCTGGAGGTACTAGCGGAACGCTACTGTGTCCACACGGACGAATAGACGAAGCTCCTTGCTTCTAAATATGACAAGGTGATTAAGTTCTGCCTTGATTACAAGAAGAAGATGGAAGCTATGGAACCAGTGCTATGAAGACTGAAGATTGAAGACTGAAGACGATGAAGATCCCGAGCTGTTGTCAAGGGGGAGTTTGTTGATGCACTTTCCTGTGACAACACTCTGGATAGAGTCTTAGTTTGTATTTTTAATGTCTGTAATTTGTCTTTGTATGTAAGAGTCGTTATGTAATAGTTTATCGAGTTGTATTTACTTTTACATAGTGTATGTTGCATTTCTTCCAAGTGTTTTGCGCACTTACATGTGCGCAGGAGAAAGCTCCTGCGTACTTAGCAAGTGCGTAGGAAGACCCATGCGTACTTGTTAAGTACACAAGAGCAATTGGTCCTGCGCACTTGCTAAGTGCGCAGGCATCAGGTCTGTATAAATAGGTTTGGTTCACAGAGGATAAGTACGCAGAACTCATATCTTAGACGAACTCAGTTTGTTAAGTACGCAATTTGTATTATCTCTGTAACCGTCGAGTGTTTATAATAGAAATAGCTTTTATTGTGACTCTCGTGTTGGTTTACTATGTTTTAGTTAGACTCTCCGCCTAGTCACGGGTATTCCGCACCCGGTCCGACTAGTAGACCACTTGCATGCAACGATCCGACACATACGAAGGGACCTACAAAAAACCGGGATGTTACAATATATATATTGGACATATGTATATAATTAATTATAAAATTTAATTAATTTGTATTTATATATAAATGTTATATATTTAATTAACCAAAGAGTTTGGGTTAATCAGTGATTATTAGATAATCATGAGGTTTAAACTGTAACTTAAAACCCTAGACTTGGGGATTACGTTACTAGAAACCTATAAATACAAATGTCTAGATAAGGATTAGAGACTGACCAATTTTGAGAGTTCTTGGAGAACAATTCTCAAACCCTAATCACTCCCCTTCCACACTTCATCGCCGCCACACCCACGCCGTCGGCAACCACCACCGCCACCGTTCTCCGGCTAGACCGCCGCCGCCTCAAGGGTTGGGTCCGCCGGCTGCCTCCTTTGATTGCTACTGCCACCGTCGCTGAGAGGAGCCGCAGCCGCCGACTTCGTCCGGTTCCTTTCCCGTCATTTCTTGTTGTTCTTGAGCGGTCACCGGGTGTAACGAACCAAAATCCGGGTTTCGTTTTCAAATAAATAAAGCATTTTAATAAATATTATGGTGAAAATAATATTTATGAAATAAGTTGAAATTAGTGGGTTTCAAGTTAATAATGAAGTTATGTTAGTTTTAACTAACTATGGAATGAAATGAGTGAAATGGAAGTTAAGGGGCCAAAAGTGTAAATGGCAAAATCTGCCATATTGACTAGCAAAAGTCAAAATAAACCTCATTTGGTTGTTTGGTCGTTCAAGAGAAGAGGAAGAAAAGAGAAAAGTGTGTTGAAGCCATTTTCGTGCAATTGAAGCTTGATTAGTGAAGGTTTTGGCTCACACAATACCTTCCTAACATCAAGTAAGTGATTCTCTTCCTCTTGATTTCACCATGTATGTGTTCTTTGTGGGTTTTGGGTGAAATCCGAAATTATGTATGCATGTGATGAAATGGTGTTAGATTATTGATAATCTAGCTAAACTAAAGTTAAAGAATGATGATTAACATCCTAGAACCCTTTGATTTTGATTTTGAAAAGTTAGGGTTCATTTGGTGGAAATTGGGGGTGTTTGGATCATGATGCTAGAATGGTGAATTAATGAAGATTAAGTGTTTTTAAGATGCTAGACACTTGAACAAACACCAAATTAACTTAATAATAATTTTTGAAAGAAGAATTAGTGTTAAGATTAAGTTAATGAAACTCAAGTAGGTGAGTTTGTGGTGAAAGAGGGTGTTTGGCTATGAGGATAACCCAAACGGGTCAATTTGGGTTGGAATTGGGAAATTGGGTTGTGAACTCAATTGTAATGAAATGTTGGTATATGTTAGATTACTAAACGAGGCGAATGTGTTTAGGTAATCAAATTGCAAAGCTTGAGAGCGGTGCGGGATCTTCTAACCCGAAAGGTAAGTGCCTATGCACTTACTTAGTATTGATGATAAATGGTGAATGTTGTGAATTATGTGTTATGTGATTGTGTATATACTTACGATATGATAAATTGTGAATGATTTAGTATGTACAATGAATGAATGTAGTTATAGTGTTAAGCTATAATGGAAATGGATCATGTGTTGATCATAAATGAAACGGGGATAAATGAATTTTATGCAAGGTTGTATGTATAATGTGTAAAGTTGCATAATTAGTTATGTGGTATGAATGAGCATGAAATTGTATGCATAATTGAAGGAATGTAGTTATAGTATTTATACTATAATGGATATGTTGATATGGAGTTATGGTCTATGAACCATAATGGATAGAATGCATATGGAGTTATGGTCTATGAACCATAATGGATAGAGTGGATATGGAGTTATGGTCTAAGTACCATAATGGATAGATTAGTTATGGAGTTATGATCTCGTATCCTTTGGGATATGAAGTTATGGCCTACGTGCCATAATGGAAATGGAAAAGTGATAATGAAATGATGAAAGTAACTTGTAGGTGATATACAAGTGTATGAAATCCTTAATTGACCAAATGGGTGTTAACGGGTCAAATGGGTGAATGGGTGAAACAAGTAGGAATTTACTTGTTTGTTATGAATTTATCTTCATTACTAATGGTGATATGTGTGGTGAATGTAGGAAAGGATCATGTGTTGATCATAATTGAAACTTGTAGTAAGGGTGCAAGAATATGTAGCCTAAATGACAATTTGGGTGGAAACGGGTCAAATGGGTGAATGGGTGAAACAAGTAGGAATTTACTTGTTTGTTATGAATTTATCTTCATTACTAATGGTGATATGTGTGGTGAATGTAGGAAAAGCTCCGAGGTAGTCAAAGTCAAGTCCAAGGCGTTCGCGGATCCTCGTATGCATATTTTCATGTTTTGATGATTTGGTGAAATTCCCCTTTTTGATTGTAATTTGATAAACAAAACATGTTTTTGGGTTGTGATCATGTTGTTGAAGGGGTTTTTGGTTAAAACCCATGTGTTGGGCAAATTTGTTGTCTTGTATTTTGGAAAAAGTTGGAAAAATGGCTAAGTATGAAAACCTGCTGAAAACTGGAAACATTCTGAAAAAAAGGGTCCCTCGCGGGTCGCGAGAGTCCAGGAAGGATTCTCTCGCGGTACGCGAGAGGGTAAAAAAAAATTAAAAAAAAAAAAAATTTCCTAGGTTAAGACTTCCGCGCGTTAAAGTTTTGTTTTTTTAAAAGTGGTGTGTTTCACCAGGAGACCCGGTTTCCGGGTTATCTCCGTGAGCCGCTAGGAACCGTTGTGTACCATCGGTATCGATAGGTGTTTATAACACCAGTTTCGTAGGTGGTGACACCGTGTGGAGGAGTTAAACAAATCAGGTTAGTTTTTGGTGTACGAGTGGATTGGAGACAAACCGAATAGAGATCCTGGTTTAGTACGTGTGGATTAGAAGTCTCGAGTTTTTAGTTCGTGGAGCCAGATCAAGCGACCTGGTTGTTGTCACGTGGTGTTACATCTTCATTTGTCATCTCCGACTTGCTAAAGGTATAACCCCAAAACCCCCTTTGGTTGTTTATTGAATATTTGGTTTGCATCTAGACTTCTAGTGGGGCGATCTAGGGTTTGGCCTAGATCAATTCGTTCTTCTTTTTCGCTGCGCGTTTTAAAAGTGTTTTGAAACTTTAGCACAAAACCCCAACAGTATTGTCAAAGAAAAAGAAGTTTAAATTGTTTTAAGGAAATACGTCATCCTGTTTCTACGCCACCAATGTTGAAGTTCGTTTGGAAATAACATAAAATCCATGATTATGCCGAGGCCTCCGAAAATAGTTCTACCCTTATTGCATGTGTTGATCGTTGCAAAGACCATCATTGAAGTTACGTCGCTAGTAAAGTCTCAAAGGATATGATTTAGAAAGCAAAATTAGATGAGGAAAATCTTCGATGCTCAAGATCCATTAAGGAGTTGATTAGATCAAATTCGAATTTCTCTTGTTCCTTCAGAACTGCGAGAATATTACACGAAGATCTATTAGGGGAGTCAAAAATGTTGTGGTCTGATTCACGCTAAACCGATGATCGATCACACACGTTGATAGACAATAACGAAATCAAAAACAGAAAATTATTTAGCTGGATCTCCAAGGTGAAGCAATACTTTACAAATAATTTCCAAATCTGGTCCAAATACCGAGGTTAACTCTAGTAAGAACATGTCTCTTTAGAATTTCAGTCAGAATCGCCGTGCAAATGAGTTCTCGATAAGAGTTTTGAATCCATTAGGATTCAGAGGTGAAAGGGATGATGTATATTTCATGTCACCTTGGTAGCCCATCACATCGCTTCACAATACCGCGGTTACGTTAATTTCGATCAATATTCGAGTGACTGCAAATCAGAATTAGAAATACAGATTAATCATGAACATTAACTCGGACAGTAAGACTAACCGGAGTTCTCATGCACTTCAAATTATGATTAAGTGTGAACCCTTAATGATAATTTACATTGCATGGTCCCTCTGGTGTTTTTCCTTATCCCATGCTCTCAGCTAAAAATAAGAATCTGAAATGTTCATTAGATCGTGTCACCGTGTTGCACTCTCGCGTAAGAGTGTGTATGTTCTATTTGATCACGCTTAGTTATTTGTACCAGTACTCATAGCTCTTCCGACTAAGGCTGCTGCTAGATGTAGGTAATGATAGAGGGGCACAACCAGCGTCCTCTAATAACAAAATGTGTGTGGTGGAAGTCAGGTACTAATAATAGGGCAGAGATACTCAAATCAGTGTTGAGCAAATCATGCTACAAATTTGTAAGTATTTGGGGATCCACATGTTCCAAATAAGTCTATGGGTCTCCCACAAACAGAACCGGAATCATCAAAAGTGTACGCGTAGTGTTGTGATGACGACGACATGATTACGACAAAGCAATGCGTAGTAGACAAGCAAAGGTCGTATGAAATGCACACATAATTCCTAAGGATCAATGAAATAAAATTAGAGTTATAGTCTAGGTTTAGTCTCGGGTAAACCTAATTCTCTATAACTAGTGCTCTGATACCAAGTCTGTCACACCCCGCCAAGGCGGAAGTACCGGATGTAATCGGTATATCGCATTGAACACAAGTACAAGAGAAACTAAAAGGAAAATTGTGCATTACATTCAACCATACTACATGCTTCTAACGAAAGTACAAATACATAAAATCCCAAATCAATACAAAGTGTCTAAAAATGCCCAACTACAACCAAAGGTCTTGAAATAACAAACTACCACAAACTATATAAACCCAAAAGTACACAACATTCTAAAAAAAAGCCACAAGTTGTCCAAATTAACCAAAAAGTACTTCGAAAATGACCACCTAATAGTTCATAAAAAACGTCACACTTGTTTTCCTAAAAAACATGTTTTGAAAATGGTCAACTATATAAATAGTTGGTGAGTTCGCAGGTTTTACGATTCTATAAAAAGTTTTCGATAAAAAATCAAAGTGATAAAAAATCCGTTGATAGAGTACACATGTATTAGAAAACATATTTACCATGAGCCACAATCAAACCTTTGACAAAAACCAAAAGATTGCCCCACATGGATGTCTAATGCAAACAACCGTCTAAAAGTATTGACTAACTATGCGCTCAAGTGACCCTAAAAGCCGGTTGGCATGACCAAACCATGAGTGGGGGGGGGGGGGTGTCAACCCAAGTAGTACTACCTAAAATTCCCAACGGCTATGCTCATCTAATTGATTTCCGAAAATTAGGGACTTAGAGCATTATCAAAAAAGTAAACTCATGTATCTATGTCTCATATAACATGTGCCCAAAATTAAATAATAAAACAGCTTCTCCCCCGAAATCAGTAAAAAGTAAAGTAAAGAGGGGCCGCGAAACTCACCTAAACAGCGTCAGTGAATAGTGTGACTTAGTCAACAAAAATAACAAAATTCTATGACCTGTCTGGGTCCTACTAATAAAATGGATACAAAATAACATTTAGGACACCTAAAGTATAAAACCGAGTCTACTACACAAAAGTGGCTATGCAACCTATTGCATACCAAAACTTCTTGCATACGCGTACGAACAACTTATTATTATAAAAACCGACTTTATATAAATCCGTGACTTCAAAACTTAAAGTTTAATATTTAATAAAGCAACTCAGAACTTATATAAATAAATTTGATAAAATTCGAAGTCACGGGTTCGTTTGTCCCAAAATGCAGTTACGCGCGTAAAGCCTGGTTAACAGTTAAAAAGTCCGTCTCGTTCAAAAATAAGTTTTAGCAAGATCCTAGCTTCCAATAACTTAAGGTCCAAAAAGGTTAATATAACATAACATTCTATGCAAAAATCTTATTAAGTTTTTATAAACTAATTTTTATACAAATGTCCACTAAAGTCCATTTTTATAAACTTTTAAAGATTCATAATACCAAAGTCATATCAAAACTCAAAGTTAATGCTTGAAATTTTTACCCTCCAGATTATTTATTATGAATATCTTATGCTTCAAAATCAACAAATTGAAAATATCAAAACATGTCAAAAATTCACAAACTTTTAATCAAGTCAGTTAAATATCCATTGGAAATTTCACTAAAATTTTCAAGTGCAAATAATATCCGGAACCAGTTAATCCTTTAACTCCTTATTAAATCTTAACCAAAATTAAATAAATACCAAACTGCTTGAAAATTTTTAAAATTTTTAATACATCAAAACCAAGCTTCTGTAAAAATTTTGGGTTTTTCCACGATCCTTAGGTATTTTTCTCAATTTCCTCTTATTAAATTGTATTAAACTTGCATAAATTCTAGAAAATAATCCTTTTACAGTCAGGAAATCAAACTCTCCAGATTTTCATTTCAAAATATACTCTATATATTAACAATAACTATGGAAGCTAGATCTAAAAATAAAAATTAATCATCAAGAACCTCTTGTTCTTGGATATTCAAGAACGCAAACAAGCCTTGATTAAAAAATTATACCTCAATGCAGGCTTTTGATGATTTTTTAGCTACTTAACCACTGCGATTTCTTGCTAATCAACACGTACAATCAAATGGTGGGTCAAAACAAGTACAAGATCTAAAATTAACTTAAAATCCATGATGAACACATATAATGAACACATGGTGTTATTACACTTGTTCATCAACTTTTTTGAAAGATCTAACGAAATAAACTCATCACGAATGATTACAAACGAAAATCACCCATGAATCCTTGTTAAAAATGATGGATTTAAGCTATAAAACACTTTTGAACATCAAAATACAAGATTAAAAAGTGTGTGTTCTTGGTGCTCCATGGATCATCCATGCAAGCTTTGGGTTAATAAGTGATTATTAGATAATCATGAGGTTTAAACTGTAACTTAAAACCCTAGACTTGGGGATTAAGTTACTACAAACCTATAAATACAAATGTGTAGATAAGGATTAGAGACTGACCAATTTTGAGAGTTCTTGGAGAACAATTCTCAAACCCTAATCCCTCCCCTTCCACACTTCGCCTCCGCCACACCCACGCCGCCGACAACCACCACCGCCGCACCCTCCTCCGGCCGGATCGCCGCAGCCTCAAGGTCCGGGTCCGTCGGCTGCCTCCTCTGATTGCCGCCGTCACCGTCGCTGAGACGAGCCGCATCCGCCGGCTTCGTCCGGTTCCTTTCCCATCATTTCTTGTTGTTCTTGAGCGGTCACCAGGAGACCCGGTTTCCGGGTTATCTCTGTGAGCCGCTAGGAACCGCTGTGTACCACCGGTATCGATAGGTGTTTATAACACTGGTTTCATAGGTGGTGACACCGGGCGAAGTAGTTAAATGAATCGAGTTAGTTTTTGATGTATGAGTGCATTGGAGATAAACCGAATAGAGATCCGGGTTTAGTACGGGTGGATTAGAAGTCTCGAGTTTTTAGTTCGTGGAGCCAGATCTAGCGACGTGGTTGTTGTCACGTGGTGTTACATCTTTGTTTTTCATCTCCTACTCGCGAAAGGTATAACCCAAAAACCCCCTTTGGTTGTTTATTGAATATTTGGTTTGTATCTGGACTCCTAGTGGGGCGATCTAGGGTTTGGCCTAGATCAATTCGTGTTTATTTTCCGCTGCGCGTTTTAAAAGTGTTTAGAAACTCTAGCACGAAACCCCAACAGTATCGTCAAAGAAAAAGAAGTTTAAATTGTTTTAAGGAAATACGTCATCCTATTTCTACGCCACCGATGTTGAAGTTCGTTTCGATTATAACATAAAATCCTTGATTATGTCGAGGCCTCAGAAAATAGTTCTACCCTTATTGCATGTGTTGATCGTTTCAAAGACCATCATTGAAGTTACATGGCCAGTAAAGTCTCAAAGGATATGATTTAGAAAGTAAAAATGAATGAGGAAAATCTTCGTTTCTCAAGATCCATTAAGGAGTTGCTTAGATCAAATTCGAATCGTAGAGTCTTATTTTTGTATAACCTGTTGTCATCAATGTATTTTTTTTGAACTATGTTTAGTTTAGTTTATTTTTCTTGTAATTTCATTTCTTGTAATTTCCTGTTTTATTTCTAAGTCTGGGCCATCGAAACTACTTAGTTTCGATTGAGGTTTGTTCAATCGAAACTAGTAGTTTCGATAGATAGTTTAGTTTCGACAGGCTTGTTTCACACTTGTAAATGCTCAACCGAAACTAGTAGTTTCGATGAGCATAGTTTCGATACTTGTCAACTTACAATAAATAGCCTAGTTTGAGAATTTCTAGGGTATGAGTAGCGGCTGTAACCCTGAATTTTTCTCTTTCACTGTTCTTGAAGAATCAATACAATCTGCATTTGTTTAATGCTTTGTTCTTACATTTTCACATCTTATTTGTGTTCATTCTGTGTGTGGTTAGCTGGTATCTTCACCATTTCTGCTTCTACCCACTGTTTCACCACCAGACACATAGATTACGCCTGTGTGTGTGTAATCGATCTTCTGTGAGATTTTTGATTGAAATCTGGACCTACAATTGGTATCAGAGCTATATGCTCTTGATTTCTGAGTATTTTCAGGTTTTTTTGATCGATTTTAGGTGACTTTTAGTTGGAATTTGAAGGTTTCAGATGTTCAGCGTTGGAATTTGAAGGTTTTTTTGATCGATTTCAGATGTTCAGCGTCCCAAGCTTGTGTCTGAATATGATGAAAAGGATATTGTTCTAATTGCCAGAGATAACAAGGCTTATGGATCTATTGCTATGGCTCTTCCTATGGATGTGTTCAACATATTTGCTGAGTATACAACTGCCAAAGATCTTTGGGTTGCTTTATGTACCAGGTATGAGGGAAGTGCTAAGGTTAGAGAAAGGAAGAGGGACTTGATCAAGAAGCATTATGATATGTTTAGCAGTGTCCCTGGAGAATCCATGTCTGAATTGATCAACCATTTCTCAAGCATTGTCTCTAAGTTAAAAGTTTTGGGAACTGAGTATCCTACTGTTGAGTTAAACAAGAAGCTGCTTGATTAACTGCCCGAGGAATGGAATATGTACCGAATTATGATCAAGAAAACTGAAAAACTGAGTGATTTTTCACAGCAAGAACTCTATAGCATTCTGGAGTCTTATGAGTTGGAGATAAAGAAGGGTGCAGTCACTCCAACCAATCAGTCTGGAAACACAGCTCTTCTTGCTGGTCAAGGTTCTTCCACTTCATACAACAAAACTACAATGGCTTATTTTCAAACAGATGTTCCACCTTCAATTTCTGGAGTTCAGCCTACTACCTCATCCACATCTCAGAAGCCAAACACTATGATCCCCGATGAGTATCTGCCTATCATGACTGCCTTCATGTCGTGCTATGATGCACTGATTTCTGAAACCTGACAATGGTCAGCTTTCAACCTGATGACTTGGAGCAGATCAACCCGGATGATTTGGAAAAAAATGGATATTGATTGGTGTATGGCTATGCTGACTCTGAGAGCCAAAAGATTCATCAAAAGGACTGGGATGGATAGATTCAAGCAAGGAAAGACTCTAGGGTTTGACATCAAAAAGGTGAGATGCTACAACTGTGACTAGCTGGGTCATTTTGCAAGGAACTCCAAGGAGCCATCATCAAAGGAGCAGCATGAGAAGAAGAATTCATCTGGAAAGCAAGCTGCCATCTCTCCCAAATCCACTACAACTTCTAGCTCAACAGCCCCGGTCTGTCAAGCCGATGGACACTATCATTGGGGAGATCAAGAAGGGGAAGTAGCTGACAAGGCACTGATGGCAGACATTGAAGAAAAGGATAAATGTGTCATGATTGAACCAGTTGAGGATCTCACCGCCGTACCAGCTGAGGTAATGTCTAGACTTTGCAATGCTGAATCTTGTTTAAATGAAATTCAAAAATATAGATTCATCAACCAGGCCTTGGTCGATGAACGAGATCACATAAAGGTGATATATGATTCTGTGGCTAAAAATGAGAAACTTTACTTAAAGAAAATTCGTGATATTTCTGGAGAGAATTGATCTTTGATTGTACAACTTACTGCATAAAAGAATAAGAATCAAATTTTAACTGAAAGACTTCAAAAGGTTGTAAAAGCAAGTTTTCAAGTTGAACCCATGGGTATGGATCAGAAAATTATTTTTGGAATCACTGACAACCAAATTCATAAAAAGGTCACAGAAGGCATCGGGGATAACTCTCACCCTCCTCCGTATTCCAAGTCTGGTAGATTTGCTGATATGACAGTTCCTTATGTTCCTACACCCTTTGTTTGCAATTTATCCGCTGATGATTATATCCAAACTTCAAATTCTGACAGTTTTGCTTCCTGTGAAGAGTCAGATTGTGTAGGTTCCGAAGATGATTGTGATGAGAGTTCTAGTAAGGGAAAAGTTTTAAATGAACTTGAGTCGGATGAATGTAATAATATGTCCGTGTCAAAACCAGATATTTGTGAACACATTGAAAATTTGTATTTTGGTTATGTGCCTTCTGAGCATGACAGTTTAAGAAATGCTATTTCTAAGTTTAAGAATGCTTTGCCTTTTGTTCCTAAATCTGTAAATGTTATGAGTTGTATTGCAAATTTTAAAAGTGCAGGAGTTGTTGTGACTGACATTCCACAAGAAACAATGAGCAATCTGGAATTTTTCAGATTAAAGGAAGATCAAAGCCTTCATGCAAGAAATATTGAAGAACGAGTTGCCTCTAGTTCTGATGTCTCAACATCACAATCATCTTCATCATCTTGTGATGACAATTATCGGGCTAAGCCGACATGTGATAAAGTTTGTTTTAGTTGTGGGGAATCCAATCATGTTTTTAAGACATCTAAATTGTCTACATATCGTTTTGAGGAAGAATATGTACCATCTGTTATTAAAAACTCAATTGATTGTGTTTCATATGTTTTCTCTAAATCACAACATAGTAGAACTTTGCGACGTAAAAGGATTAAAAATGCTAAAAATTGGTCGAAAAGGATTTGGAAAATTAAGAATAATGATCTTTTTGAGAATACCTTAAAGGAGGATTCTGACTATGACTTCCAAAATGCATCTTATAAAGTTAAGACGTTCCAAGTTAGCAATATCTTGGGTACAAATGTCTAAATGATTCATTTTGTGTAGGGACAATTGAGAAGGACTAGAGATAATATCTGGCATGTCGATAGTGGTTGCTCAAGACATATGACTGTTCATTTTTCTTTATTGCAAAACATGGACGGAGACTTTGTCACCTTTGCAGGCAATCCAAGAGGAGGAAATATTGAAGGACAATGAACTGTGTCCAATGGTGTAAATAGCTTGGAAAATGTCAACTTCGTCCCACATTTAAAGTATAATTTGATGAGTGTGTCCCAGATTTGTGATAAAGACTTTTGTGCCCTCTTCAACTCTAGAGAATGTTTGATTCTGAAGCCTGGAGTGGTTATTCTCGAAGACCTAATCCTCATGCGTGCTCCTCAAAGATTCAATACTTACAGTCTGGATATGAATAACCCATCAGGAATCGAATCCTGCTTTCTTTCAAAAGCTTTAGAGGATGAGTCCTTTCTTTGGCACAAGAGATTAAGACATGTGAATTTCAAGACAATGAACCGACTTGTTCGAGGAAACCTTGTCACCAGTTTACCTTTGAAAGACTTCTCACCCATGGAAAATTGTCTCTCTTGATCCAAGGGAAAGCAACACAAATCTTCTCACAAACCCAAAACCACTAATTCCATTGACTCTCCCCTTCAATTGCTTCACATGGATCTTTTCGATCCTGTGAGTGTCATGAGTTATGGAAGGAAATCCTACTTCTTGGTGGTAACCGATGACTTCTCTCGGTTTACTTGGGTATTCTTCCTGGCAAAGAAAGATGAGACGCCAGAGGCTCTGAAGATTCATCTGCTATAAATCGAGAACATGTTCAATCTAAGTGTGAAGACTATTCGCAGTGATCATGGCACAGAGTTCAAGAATGCCATTCTAGATTCTTTCTGTGAAAGTAAGGGTATCTCTCGGCAACTCAGTGCACCTCGTACTCCACTACAAATGGTGTAGCTGAACGAAGAAATCGCACGTTGCTAGAAGCAGCAAGAACTATGATTGTTGATTCTAAGCTTCCTGTCACATTCTGGGCCGAGGCAGTCAATACCGCATGTTTTGTGCAAAATCTAGTTCTTATCACCAAAAGTTGCAACAAGACACCTTATGAAATTATGTACAAGCGTAAGCATGTTATTGATTTCTTCAGGAAGTTTGGGTGTGTTTGCACAATGCTGAATACTTCTGATCAGCTGAACAAGTTTGAAGCCAAAGCGGATGAGTGCTATTTCGTGGGATATTCATCTAACCAAAGAGATTTTCGTGTTTACATCAAGAGACGAAGGATTGTGCTGGAGTCCATTGATATCAACTGGCATGAAAGCAATCATACGGACGCTGGGGACGGTCCTGATTGGCTTTTTGATGTCGATTCTTTGTTTAAATCGTTTAATCTTCCTGATTTCACTAACATATCTGTCTCAGCTAATCCTCTTATGTCTGTGAATATTTTGGCTCCTTATACTGCTTCAAGTTCCTCTTCATCATCCACTCAGGATTCTTCGGACTCTTTGGCAACAAGTGAAACTATTGAGGAAGAAACTCCTCAAATAGTGGATGTTGCTCCACAATCATCTGATGAAGGTCCTATCAATGAGGAAGCTGTTATTCTTGACAACAACGTTACCAATCTGGATGACCACTTGGAAGAGGATGAGATTCCACAGTTGAGAATTCACAATGATCATCCTACAAACAACATCATTGGTCCACTAAATGTGGGAGTCCGAACTCGTAGTGCCACCGAAGCAATGAATGACGGTCTCTTCTCTTGCTTCATATCTCAAGTCGAGCCTAAGAATATCAAAGCTGTTGTTGATTGAGAACAGTTGGGTGGAGGCCTTGGAAGAAGAATTATGGCAGTTCAGCAAGTTACATGTGTGGAATCTGGTAGACCTAACAAAGAACAAAGTCCTAATCGGCACTCGTTGGGTATTCCGTAACAAGAAGGAGGAAGGGGGAATCATGATTCGTAACAAAGCTCGTTTGGTGGTTCAAGGATTTTATCAAGAAGAAGGGATTGACTTTGAGGAAGTCTTTGCACCAGTGGCTCGCTTGGAATCCATCAGAATGTTTCTCGCATATACAGCCTATATGGACTTTACAGTTTATCACATGGATATCAAAAGCGCATTTCTGTATAGAAAAGTTCAAGTGGAAGTTTATGTCAAGCAGCCACCGGGTTTCATTGATCCAACTTATCATGACAGAGTTTACAAACTTGACAAGGCGTTGCACGGTCTTCATCAAGCACCTCGTGCGTGGTATGGGACGTTATCTAAGCATCTGCTCGATAATGGTTTCACACGAGGAGTAATTAACCAAACCTTGTTCAAACGAAAGGATGGTGTGGACACTATTTTGGTGCAAATCTACGTTGATGATATCATTTTTGGATCCACAAATACTCGATTATGTAAAGAGTTCGAGGAAGTGATGCGGTCTAAGTTTGAAATGAGTTCTATGGGAGAAATGAAGTTCTTTCTTGGTTTGAAAGTAGTTCCGTCTGATTCAGGAAATCTTATCCATCAAGAGAAGTATGTCAAAGAAATCCTGACCAAGTTCAAAATGACTGAGTCTCATCCTTACAAGACTCCTGTGGAAGTTCGACACTGTCTGTCTCCTGATTTGGATGGTGAAAGCGTTGATCAGCACCTCTATCGCTCGATGATAGGATCTCTCATGTATCTTACTGCTAACAGACCAGACATCATGTCCGTATGTGCTTGTGTGCACGCTTTCAGGCTAATCCTAAACTCTCTCATTTAATTGTTGTCAAACGTATTTTAAGATATTTGAAGTACAAGCCAAAACTTGGGCTTTGGTATCCCAAAAATAACTTGTTTGATCTTTTGGCCTATTCAGATTCAGACTACGGGGGATGCAACTTAGACCGAAAGTCCACTTTTGGGGGTTGTCAGTTCCTTGGCAAAAATTAGAATCCAACATGTAAGGGACGGGGTCATCAGCGGTAACTTTCGTTATTTTGCTAAGTTCCTTGGCAAAATAGACGGGGTCAAATCATCCAAGGGGTTGTCACTTCCTTGGAAAAAATTAGAATCCTAATTTTTGCTAAGAAAACTGATTCAATCAGGTATGAATTTTCGAACTTTTACATCTGTTACTTCATTTTAAGGGACGATTAGGGCTTAGATCTTGTCTATAAAGTCATCATTGTTGATATCTTATCTCCTTTTGTATATTTTTGCAGATTAAAGTTGATACTTTGGCTAAGATGAAGTTTCGATTCTCACAGGCTCTTCATTTGCCCTCTTTTACTTAGTTTTAACGTTATTTGCCTGTTTGATCTTGATTCTTTGAGTTTGTGTATAAGTTTTTGATATTTTTTCTTTGATTATTGATTCTGTATATATGTTCTGGGTTTAAGCATCGAAACTAGTTGTTTCGATATAAAGGTGTTCTATCTCTTAAATCTTATTTTCAAAACCTTAAACAGGTTTCCATTGAAACTAGTTGTTCCGATACCTAAGGATGCCCGAAACTAAGTAGTTTCAATTGAGTCATTTGCCCGAAACTAGTAGTTTCGATTCATCTTTTTCAGAATCTTTTCTATGTGTCAGATTTTTGATAAAGTTGTTCTTTGCAGATATGGATCTTCTATTTGTCAAAAGGCACAATGTTTGTGCTTTCTTGAATGCCACTGATCCCAAGAATGCAGATTTCATACCAGTTCTCAATTTATTAAGCAACTCCAACATCAGCTTTGCTACAAGCCACAATCTGCCAGTGTTTGAGTCTTCTATCAGACAATTCTGGGCTACTGCCACAAGAGTCTCAATCAACAATACATAACACATTAGAGCCACTGTTCAATATCAAGAAGTGTTATTTTCTAAAGCAACTATCAGAGAGGTACTATAGTTCAATGATAATCATGAGGCCCCAGTAGAATTCACAAGCTTTTACATCCGAGAATGTTTCAGAAGAATGGGTCATCCACATGAATTCAAAAGCGGGCAAATTATCAAGAATGCTCTTCCCTCTCTTTGGAGATACATTGTGCATGTATTTATACACTGCATTTCTATCAGGAAAGGAGGCTTTGACTTAGAAAATGCTTTGGTAGCTTTAGCAGTTCTTGGATTAGTTAAAGGAAGGGAGTACAATTTCTCTGGACTCGTGTTCAAACAGATGATTGAAAATTTAACTAGGAGAGTCTGAGATAAGTTTCTTGTCTACCCAAGATTTCTACAAATGATTATCAACCATCTTCACCCAAATCTTCAACAAGATGGTCCTCTCTTGATTTTTGACCATATGAATTCCAAGACACTTAGTTACATGAAGAGCTCGAGTTCCAGAACTAACAGAATCATTCCAGATGTCCCTCTTTTTGGGCACATTGTTGGAGAAATTGAAGAAGTCGTCCCTGAGGTTGAACCAAATATTTAAGTCCTTGACTCATCTTCATCAGAAGAAGAAGAGCAGGCCCAAGGGAACCAAGAGGCTGAGATTGAAGTTGAGCAAAACTTAGAAAAAGAAATGGAGTAACCAGTTCAAGAAGCTCAGTTCATAAACCCAGAATTAGAAAATCAGGATCCTTTGGATTTCCAAGAGCATGTGGAAAACATAGAAGTTGAAGAAAATGTTAATGATGAAGTTCAGTAAAATGTTGAAGCTGAAGTTGATTCTAGTGAAACTTTGGACGAAGGTATCTATGGCAAAAAATATGATCAATCTGACTATGAGTCTGAAGATGAGGAGCAAACTGAACCTCCTGCATCCTCCTCTAAGAGACAAGCTGAATCAAGTTTTGATTATGAAAAGGAAGAACCCCTGGCCAAGAAAACTAAAATAGGACTGGAGTCCTTAACCTCTTCTTCAGAATCACTATTTGACATTCCTGAACACTTAACCCCCACTCACTCAGCTACTCATATTCCACCACCTTCACCACAACCATCTCCACTACATACACCTGTTCCTACACCACGTGCATCCCCTATCCCTGATCCATCACCATCTGTCCCAAGAGTTAAAACCCTAAGCCTGGAGGTAAAGAGGTTACAGAAAACAGTAACAAAGCAAGATGAAGTGATTGAGAAACTAAAGGCTGAACTAAGAGAGAGCAATGGAGAAGTGAAAGATCTTAAACTGGAAGTTGGCGGCTTACATACCCAACTTGACGTTCGGCAAATCCAACTGGAAACCCAACAGAAGATAATCTCTCAGCAACAACAAGAGTTTAAAGCCTTATCCGATACTGTTGAACAAATCAAGGCTTCTTTGATTAAATCTTCTCAACAAGAAACCCCTTCAGCAGCTCAGGGGGAGACCACTTCTGCCGGTGGACCCTCTTCCCCTGCCTTTGTTTCAAATGCACAGTCTGCATTGAGAATCTTCACTGCTCAAGTTGCCAAGACAAAGGATGCTGTGGAGGTCAAGATTGAAGAAACCGGGTATGATCTTCCATCTGTTAGTGAAAGGAGAGCCAATAGAGAAAGAGGAAAAGGAATAGAATCAAGTGTTGATGTCGTTATTCTTGATGAAGAGGAAATTGGGTCAGATCATGAGCTGAATGCTCTTCTTGATGAGATTGACAACTATGGATTCAATGATGATTATCCAGAAATAATGGCTACAGAAGATCTGCACAAAGAAAAGGTGAAATACTTCATAGAGGAAGGAGAAGAGATCCAGGCACTCTCTAATGATGATAAAGATGAAAACAATGTTAAAGTTGATCTGGTACATACTGAACCAACCTCCATTGAACCAACACAAACAACTCACACTAAATCCACCCCAACTAAACTAATCAATGTTCCTAAACCAAATCCAGACTATCCCGACCATAAAAGGCCTTGGATGAGGAGACTGCCTGTAGAGGAGCCTCCCAAGTATTATGAATGGTTCACGGAGTACCAAGAGCTGAAAAGACCCCCCGTGGGATGGAAGTATGACAATGAAAGGACCTTATACATAGTCAGGAGATACAAGGGAGGAGTAGAACACTTTAAAACTCCTCATGAGTCTAGCTCCCTTCCTAGATATGATCTCAGGGCACTTGCCAAATTAACCCTACAGAACCTTGGAAAAGTCAACGAGGCACGCAACTTTGAAATGTTTCTTAAACAACAAGCCCTCAATGACTTCAAGTCAATGAAGACCACTATTCCAAAGAGAATTATATCAAAAACCAGGATTCATACAAGAACACAAAAGCCCTGGGTAAGCCTTTGGTACAAGCCTGCTAAAACTGTCAAATCCATAATTCTGCCACGATCAGTACCAGTACAGCTTCAAAATTTCAAAAAATGGTTTTACAACTCAACCATCGGAAGTGTTGTGATCGAGTGTGAAGGAATACATTGTGATCTTTGAACCTATGGAGCTTTTAAAATTTCAACATGAGGATCTTGAAGTATTGTTCAAAAACCCCCATCAAGCTCTTTCATGGAGATGATGAAGCTGATGCTAAGGCCTATCAAAGAGTGGTGTCGTTGAATGTCAAGCCATTTTTTTTCAGAAACCAAGTCAAGGGCCAACTGCTTAGAGAAGACTTGAAGACATTGATGCAGCAGCTTAGGGGGAGTTTGTAGAGTCTTATTTTTGTATAAGCTATTGTCATCAATGTATTTCTTTTGAACTATGTTTAGTTTAGTTTATTTTTCTTGTAATTTCATTTCTTGTAATTTCCTGTTTTATTTCTAAGTTTGGGCCATCGAAACTACTTAGTTTCGATTGAGGTTTGTTCAATCGAAACTAGTAGTTTCGATAGATAGTTTAGTTTCGACAGGCTTGTTTCACACTTGTAAATGCTCAACCGAAACTAGTAGTTTCGGTGAGCATAGTTTCGATGCCTGTCAACTTATTATAAATAGCCTAGTTTGAGAATTTCTAGGGTGTGAGTAGCGGTTGTAACCCTGAGTTTTTCTCTTTCACTGTTCTTGAAGAATCAATACAATCTGCATTTGTTTAATGCTTTGTTCTTATATTTTCACATCATATTTGTGTTGATTTTGTGTGTGGTTAGCTAGTATCTTCACCATTTCTGCTTCTACCCTCTGTTTCACCACCATACACACAGATTCCGCCTGTGTGTGTAATCGATCTTCTGTGAGATTTCCGACTGAAATCTGGACCTACACGAATTTCTCTTGTTCCTTAAGAACTGCAAGAATATTACACGAAGATCTATTAGGGGAGTCAGAAATGTTGAGGTCTGATTCACGCTAAACCAATGATCGATCACACGCGTTGATAGACAATAACGAAATCAAAAACAGAAAATTATTTAGCTGGATCTCCAAGGTGAAGCAATACTTTACAAATAATTTCCAAATCCGGTCCAAATACCATGTTAACTCTAGTGAGAACATATCTCTTTAGAATTTCAGTCAGAATCGTCGTGCAAATGAATTCTCGATAAGAGTTTTGAATCCATTAGGATTTAGAGGTGAAAGGGATGATGTATATTTCATGTCACCTGGGTAGCCCATCACATCGTTTCTCAATCCTGCGGTTACATTAATTTCGATCAATATTCGAATGACAGCAAATCGAAATTAGAAATACAAATTAATCATGAACATTAACTCGGACAGTAAGACTATCCAGAGTTCTCATGCACTTCAAATTATGATTACGTATGAACCTGTAATGATAATTTACATTGCATGGTCCCTCTAGTTTTTTTCCTTATCCCAAGCTCTCAGCTAAAAAAAAGAATCTGAAATGTTCATTAGATCGTGTCATCGTGTTGCACTCTCACGTAAGAGTGTGTATGTTCTATCTGATCATGCTTAGTTATTTGCACCGGTACTCATAGCTCTTCCGACTAAGGCTGCTGCTAGATGAAGGTAATGGTAGAGGGGAACAACCGACATCCTCTAATAACAAAATGTGTGTGGTGGAAGTCAGGTACTAATAATAGGGCAGAGATACTCAAATCAGTGTCGAGCAAATCATGCTACAAATTTGTAAGTATTCGAGGATCCACATGATCCAAATAAGTCTATGGGTCTCCCGCAAACAGAACCGGAATCATCAAAAGAGTACACGTAGTGTTGTAACGACGACGACAAAGCAATGCGTAGTACACAAGCAAAGGTAGTATGAAATGCACACATAATTCCTAAGGTTCAATGAAATAAACTTAGAGTTATAGTCTAGGTTTAGTCTCGGGTAAACCTAATTCTCTATAACAAGTGCTCTGATACCAAGTCTGTCACACCCCGCCAAGGCGGAAGTACCGGATGTAATCGGTATATCACATTGAACACAAGTACAAGAGAAACTAAAAAGAAAATTATGCATTACATTCAAAGGTCTTGAAATACCAAACTACCACAAACTATATAAACCCAAAAGTACAAAGTGTCTAAAAATGCCCAACTACAACTAAGGGTCTTGAAATACCAAACTACCACAAACTATATAAACCCAAAAGTACACAACATTCTAAACAAAAGCCACAAGTTGTCCAAATTAACCAACAAGTTCTTCGAAAATGAGCACCTAATAGTTCGTCAAAAACCGTCACACCTGTTTTCTTGAAAAGCATGTTTCGAAAATGGTCAACTATATAAATAGTTGGTGAGTTCGCAGGTTTTGCGATTCTATAAAAAGTTTTCGATAAAAATTCAAAGTGATAAAAAATCCGTTGATAGAGTACACGTGTATTAGAAAACATATTTACCATGAGCCGCAATAAAACCCTTGACAAAAACCAAAAGATTTCCCCATACGGATGTCTAATGCAAGCAACTGTCTAAAAGTATTGGCTAACTATGTGCTCAAGTTACCCTAAAAGTCCGGTTGGCGCGACCAAACCATCAGGGGTGGGGGTTGTCAACCCAAGTAGTACTACCTAAAATTACCAACGGCTACGCTCAGCTAATTGATTGCCCAAAATTAGGGACTTAGAGCATTATCTAAAAACTAAACTCATGTATCTATGTCTCATATAACATGTGCCCAAAAGTAAATAATAAAACAGCTTCTCCCCCGAAAACAGTAAAATATAAAGTAAAGAGGGGCCGCGAAACTCACCTGAACAGCGTCAGTGAATAGTGTGACTTAGTCAACAAAAATAACAAAATTCTATGACTTGTCCGGGTCCTACTAATAAAATGGACACAAAATAACATTTAGGACACCTAAAGTATAAAACCGAGTCTACTACACAAAAGTGGCTATGCAACCTATTGCATACCAAAAACTTCTTGCATATGCGTACGAACAACTTATTATTATAAAAACCGACTATATATAAATCCGTGACTTCAAAACTTAAAGTTTAATATTTAATAAAGCAACTCAGAACTTATATAAATAAATTTGATAAAATTCAAAGTCACGGGTTCGTTTGTCCCAAAATGTCGTTACGCGCGTAAAGCCAGGTTAACGGTTAAAAAGTCCGTCTCGTTCAAAAATAAGTTTTAACAAGATCCTAGCTTCCAATAACTTAAGGTCCAAAAAGGTTTAATATAACATAACATTTTGTGCAAAAATCTTATTAAGTTTTTATAAACTAATTTTTATACAAAAGTCCACTAAAGTTCATTTTATAAACTTTTAAAGATTCATAATACCAAAGTCATATCAAAACTCAAAGTTAATACTTGAAATTTTTACCCTAAGCTGATAATGGTGAAAAATAATTATTGTGCAAGTTTCATAATTTTTGAATATCCAGATTATTTATAATGAATATCTTAAGCTTCAAAATCAACAAATTGAAAATATCAAAACATGTCAAAAGTTCACACACTTTTAATAAAGTCAGTTAAATATTGGAAATTTCACTAAAATTTTCAAGTCCAAAGAATATCCAGAACTAGTTAATCCTTTAACCCCTTATTAAATCTTAACCAAAATTAAATAAATACCGAAACTGCTTGAAAAATTCTAAAATTTTTAATACATCAAAACCAAGCTTATGTAAAAATTTGGGGTTTTTCCATGATCCTCAGGTATTTTTCCCAATTTCCTCTCATTAAATTGTATTAAACTTGCATAAATTCTAGAAAATAATCCTTTTAGAGTCAGAACATCAAACTCTCCAGATTTTTATTTCAAAATATACTCTATATATTAACAATAACTATGGAAGCTAGATCTAAAAATAAAAATTAACCATCAAGAACCTCTTGTTCTTGGATATTCAAGAACACAAACAAACCTTGATTAAAAAATTATACCTCAATGCAGGCTTTTGATGATTTTTTAGCTACTTAACCACTGCGATTTCTTGCTAATCAACACCTACAATCAAATGGTGGTTCAAAAAAAGTACACGATCTAAAATCAACTTAAAATCCATGATGAACACATTGTGTTCTTACACTTGTTCATCAACTTTTTTGAAAGATCTAACCAAATAAACTCATCACGAATGATTACAAATGAAAATCATCCATGAATCCTTGTTAAAAATGATAGATTTAAGCTTTAAAACACTTTAGAACATCAAAATACAAGATTAAAATGTGTGTGTTCTTGGTGCTCCATGGATCATCCATGCAAGCTTTGAAACATAAATTTTAAGCATAAAAACTAACTCAAATCTCTTTTAAATCCATGGAGTGAAGCAAGAACAAGCTAAAAGTGAAGATTCAATCAAGTGAGGTGAGTGTTCTTGAGTGGGTTTTGAGAGAAAAAGAGAGAGAGAGGGGGTGGTGTTGGCTGAAAATGAGGGGAACAAGGGGGAAGGGTTGGTTAAATAAGTGAAAGTGTGTGTTCTTGCGCTTGTGCCGTTGACACTATCCCACGATCAAAATGAACCTAAGATAAATAAACTATCCTATTCATGTTCCCACAAACAATTCTTTTCCACATCTCAAAAAGTTTAACAGACCCTAGCGACTAAAATAAAGTCTAAAAGGCTTTGAATTGGTAAGTTTTAAGTTTCTAAGGATCGCGCACGACCATGCGCGGGCTCCGAACGGCCGTGCCAAACTCGTCAACTCGCTCAGACGGGACCTCGGTAACCAATGAGCCACATGGCATCAACGATCCACACAGCTGTGCGTTTAGGGCGCACCACCGTGTTGTAACAGTCCAAAATCCAAGACTCGAGAAACAAGAAGGACGAATAACACAAAGTCGATGGGTAAAAGTGAAAATTTTGAAAAATTCTTCTGTAACGGATCGTTATGGACGATAACGGTCCGTTACGAGTAGTGACGGACCGTCACGTAGGATAACGTCCATTATGGGTTGAGCAAGGACTTGACCGTAGAATGACACTATCTGAAGCGTGTAAACTGTATGACGGACTGTCACGATGGGTAACGGTCCGTTACGAGTCATGACAGACGGTCATGGGAGATAACGGTCCGTTACGTGTAGGCGAAGTACTTGGCGGCTAAGGAAGAAACAGTGACGGACCGTCACCGGTGGTAACGGTCCGTCATGGACGCATGAAGTTGGCTATAAATAGATGGACTTGGCCATTCACTTTTACACACACCAAACACAAAAATTGCACAGAAACACCTTGGGAAACGTGCAAGAGGCCGGTGCGGTGCATTTAAGTGCGAGTGCGGTTCGAGTTTGGAGAAACGTTTAAGCGAGGAACGAGTGTAGGAAACAAATGAAGGTTTTCGTAAGTACACTCGACGCATACCTAGTTTCATGATTTATGTGTTTATGTGATTACGTGTTACGTGTAAAACTAAGGTACGGGGGAATAAGGGATTGGTCTAAACACTAAACTGGAATAATGGAGTATCCACGAGATATCAAAGGGGTGGTGGGTACGCTGCTGGTACACCCTATATATAAACCTCTTTAATACCTCGGGGTGAAACCATTACAAAGGTTCAGGGGTATAGACCAAGGATAAATAGCATAGCACGAATGCATGCTAAATAAACGTGAATACATAATGAAAGCTTAATTCTAAATAAAGGAGTATTGATGAGACATTAAAGGGGTGGTGGGTACGCCGCTGGTACACCCTATATATAAGCCTCTTTAATGTAACATGGAGAAACCTTTACGATGAATTAGAGCAGGGATTGAATGAAAGCGTGATAAGCGATCATGCTACACATGGTAAATAATAATGCAATATGTGAAAAATGTGAATATGAAAATGGATGATGATAAATCAATACGTGCTAAATGTGAATGTGTGATGGAAACGAGTCTAAACCCTAAAATGGAGTATTCACAAAGTGTTAAAGGGGTGGTGGGTCCGCCGCTGGTACACCCTAAATATAAACCTCTTTAATGTATCGTGGATTGAATGAAAGCATGATAAGAGATCATGCTACACATGGTAAATAATCATGTAATATGGGACAAATGTGAATGCATGATGATAAATCAATACGTGCTAAATGTGCATGTTTGATGGAAACGAGTCTAAATCCTAAAATGGAGTAACGAAGTATTCACGAAGTGTTAAATGGGTGGTGGGTACGACTATTGTACACCCTATATATAAACCTCTTTAATGCATCATGGAGAAACCATTATAAAGTTTTAAGGTGAGGACTAGTTGGGAATGAAACAAGCATAAGCATGCATGATAAAAGTAAGCATGCATGTTATAAATAAATGCTTGATAAATTGGGAGTCTGTGAGTCTATGACACTCAAGATTCCAATGAAATGAGATGTCCAGCCTACGGGGCGGGTCTCAACAAAGGTGAATATAAAGAGATGTCCAGCCTACAGGGCGTGTCTCGAAAGTAACGAGATGTCTAGCCTACGGGGCGGGTCTCGAGGATGTAATGAGGTGTCCAGCCTACGGGGCGGGCCTTATAAAATAATAAATAAGGTGTCTAGCCTATGGGACGGGCCTTATAAGCAAGATGTCCAGCCTTTGGGGCGGGTCTTGTGTAAAATCAACAAATGACGTGACTTGAGGTACGTCCGATGATGGTCACGGGGGCATGTATGCCTGGTGAAACTGGAATAAGGAACTTAAAGGGTTCCATAACAAAAGGTAGTATACTTACTAAGCGTAAGCTAATGTAAAAATCTTTTCCAAACACTGCAGGGAATGGCACTCGAAATGAATTAAACTTCCCGAGGACGTGGCCTGTCGTAGCAAGAGAATCCCTAGATCTTGTACAATGTAATATTGTATGTGAAACAATATTTATAATAAAATATACCTGTGTCACCACGGTGGGAAGGTTTTAAAAAAAAACTGGCATTAGGTCTGTGATCGGCTGTTTTGGTGCCATTCCAACCCAAACTCAATTTTTGACCAAAATTATATGTTTTAATCCGAGAATCAACCAACACCAATTCATTTTGTGTGGCATCCGGCAATTTCAGGTCAATATCCATCCCCGACTCTTATATGATTACGCATAGTAACACATGCATCATACTTGATTACATAGTAATTAAGTACATTTCATGCATATCAAAGTCCATTCACTTCAATTCATTACCAGATCACACACGCGTCCTGTCGCACGAATGTTGGTGAATTATGAAACTAATACTTTGATATATATTTGGAGTGTATAAATTACATGTAATACTGTGATATAATATTTCATGCTTAGATAAATTTTTCAGGAATTTTTAGAGAATCTTTTATTTTTAACGCACTCTAGCTGATACGCGATATGTACCGATAAATTCAAACGAGATTTTACAATTTTGATATGTTTTACATAATAAACTTATTACTACAGGTTTTTATTTATTTTATTTTATAAAAGCCATTTCTTTTATAAAAACCAATTCATTTGCAAGAAAACCCTAGATTTTTCACTATAAATACATCCTTATGGACAAGCCTCAACCCATGTGCAACCCTAACCCTGAAGTAACCCCTCTTCTCTTTCTCTTTGAGTTTTGGCCACCACCCCCTAGCCACCATCCACCATTGTTGTTGTTCCATCTTGCAATCCAAGCTATCCTAAAGTGTTCTAAGATGTAATACAAGTGTTCAAGCAAGAAAACTCCACCTTTCATCCAACAGATCTCGATTTTGTAAGCTTCTATTTAGGTTTTCTTTCATTTTTATACGCATGGTTATGTTAAACTAACCATCTAAACAAAAGAGTCATTTTTGAGTCTTTAAACCAGAACTAACCTTTGATTTTGCAATATAATGTACTTTGTTGGATTCATATTTGTAGAAATGCTTGTTATAGACCTTTGTTATATTAGAAAGTTATAGTAGTTATAGAATATGTTAAAAACATGAGTTTTGTTGGTTGAATCATTTTATTTCACCATTTGGCACGTTTCTATAAATAGAAACTTTATTGGTTTCACATTTGAGTTTATGAGTTATAAATTGTTTTGACATGATTAAGTGTTCTAGTTATGTTTAATAAAGGGAAATATATGCTTGTTATATTTTAAACCATTGGTTATTGTCATATGGAAAGTTTCCATAAACAGAAACTTTATTTCTTTCAAAGTTGTGTTTATGTGCTATGGATGTTAATGATAGGTTTAATAATGTTATTAGCACTTGGTTAAATGATTTGTATTATAATAAGTATTTAGAAACCATTGTTTGATGTTTTGGGACACCTTTCCATAAATGGAAACTTTATTGAATTCAAAATCGCATACTTCCTCTATGTGTAACATTGATGAGTTAGGATATGTTAGTAGTACTTGGACATGTTAAATTTCATGAGTTGTTACTATTTGTTCAATGTTTCTATATTGGTATCAAAAAGCTTAACTTTCCAAATAAGAAAACTTTTGTACTTCAAAAACAAAGTTTCAAGTCCTAAATTATCTTTAAAGGTTGTAGTATGCTTAACATGATATTACTGAACATTTAGAACAATTGTTTAAGTTATATTACTTGGTTTGATTTCATTACATGAAACCCTAATACTTGAAGTATATGTGCTAAGTATGTTCATTAGATGATACATGAATATATCTAAATACTTGAGTATGATTGATTACGGTATGGCATGTCATGATGTTCCTAGTACATGTATTCTTATAAATATACTTTCGAAACCTCTAAGTATCACCAACGGGTCGTCGGGTCAAACTTGCTCAAACTTTTTCAAAACATCAATGTCATGTTTCAACATTGAGTCGTTTGGATGTGTATGGTTACATAACCAACTTTCACATTACATGGACCTTATAGCCTTAACATTCCTAGGGCTCAAGTAGGTTGGTTTTCATTTCGGACTTTCGCGAGCTTTACTTGTTATATTACACTTCATTCTCACCGCATTTTCAGGTGAGTCTCACTGACCCACTTTTATTTACTTTTCCTTTTCGGGGAGATTACATGATAGATTCTATTTTCATTGGTCATATGTTACACTACTTGATTTCACATGAATATATAATCGGGTGTAATTACGCACAAAGTCCTCTCACAATTGAACCGTTAATTATGTTACACAGCGAGGTAATCATGAACAGTACTATTGGGTTTAACCACCCCCACCGGGTTAGTCTCGCTAACTTTGACCGGAGGTCAAACGGGTGTATAATTGACCTAATCAATTCCGTGCTAGTCACGTTAGAGGCAAAATGCAAGTTTCTGCATCATTTACATTGAGCTTCGGTTTCGGTGAATGTTATCATATTTTTATCATATTCTCTAATCAACAATCAAATCATGAGTAGATATGTGGACTATTACAATGCTTTACTGTTACTTACAAATATGTGAACTCACCAACATTATGTTGACTCGTTTAAGCATGTTTTCTTTGGTCGTTGATTCATGCATTTGGACTAGGCTTGCATGCACATGGAGTCTCATGCAAACTATAGGAGCATGAAATTTTGGAAACTTTAAACATTATCATTTTTGTGTTTTGAAACAATTCATTTATTACAGCACATTTCATTCCGCATTTTCAAACTCTGTTAAACTTTATATTATTTTGAATGTTATTTAAATGGAATGATTTTCAAAGACCATTTAGAAGTCGTTCAAAGTAACTGATATCGATGATCCTTGATAGTCACACCCCGCACTTTTGTATGACAAACACTCTGGATATTTTTTTAGCTTTTGTACTTGTCTTGTATGTATTAGTATTTGTATGTTAGTGTCTGTATGTTTTAGTTATCGAGTTGTATTTACTATGGTATGTACTCGTTGTATGATTTCTCTAAGTGTTTTGCGCACTTAGCATGTGCGCAAGAATTACTTCCTGCGTACTTAGCAAGTACGCAAGAATACTCTACGTACTTGTTAAGTACATAGGAACAATTTACCCTGCGCACTTAAATAGGATTGGTTGACAGAAGTTATGTACGCAGACATTTGCACTCAGTTGTATTCTCTCTGTAACCTTCAAGTTTATAATAGACGGATTTTGAAAGTGATTTCGTTGTCGGTTTACTTCGTGTTGCTTGATTCTCCACCTAGTCACGGCCATTCCGCACCCGGTCCGACTAGTCACACACCCACACGTAACGATCCGAGACACCCGGGGACCTACAAGTGGTATCAGAGCTTATCTCTTGATTTCGAGTGTTGTGAGTGTGTTAGGAGCATCTTTTACACATCCTACAGAGATTTTGCAAGCAAAAGTGGGTGTTTTTATTGATTTTTGTGATAAAATGGGGGTAGCTCTTGAGCACTATTTTAGAAGCGAAAATCACTCAAAAACCGACTTTTGTTGTGTATTTGAGTGTTTTGAGCATCAAAGGTTGGTTAGAAACGAGTTTCTGACCCTTTGGCTCATTTTGTTTGGTCATATCTTCAACACTTTATGTCTCCGGTGAGATTCTAGTGACCGGAAAAAGTTGGTGAGGGTTGGTGAAAAAGTGACCTGCGTGTTACCATATTTGGCAACAAGTACAGTCTTTCTGCGTACTTACCAAGTACGCAAGACCATATTTGTTGTGTACTTAAGTGATCTCCTGCGTATTTATCATTTTCTCCTGCGTACTTGTCAAGTATGCAAGAGCAAATTCTAAATACGCAAGACCAGTTTTTTAAGTGCGCAAGGCCAGATTCAAGTGCGCAAGTTATTTTGAATTTTATGAAATTTGACTAAGTGTTACACTATGGCAAATCTTCAGAACCTCGGTAACCTACTTAATTATGACAATGAGATTGGCACCCTGGAAAAACCGCCAAAGCTGCTTAATGTTAATGATTATTCGAATTGGAAAGCACGCTTTGAGCATTATATCTCATACACTAATTCTTCTTTGTGGATACCTATACTCGAGGGTTATAAGCATCCAACTTATACATATCTTGATGAAATTGTTCCTAAGCCTATTTCTAAGCTAGATGAAGAAGAAAAGAAAGTTTATGATAGAGAAAAGAAAACACATGGATCTATCACAATGGCCCTAACTAGAGAACTCTTTCACAGCTTCAGAGGATATGATAATTCGAAAGATCTCTGGAAGGCATAGCAGAAAAGATTTGAAGGGAACAGTGACATCAAGAAGAGCAAAAGAGATCTTCTGAGAAAGCAGTATGAGTGTTTTAGATACCTGGAGAATGAATCTACTGATGAACTTATATCTAGATTCTATCATCTGTAGACTGAGTTAAAAGCTTTTGAGCTGAAGTATCCTGATGAGGAATTAGTTGAAAAATTTCTGGTTGTGTCACCACCAAAGTTTGAGATATATACCACTCTGTTGAGAGAGAACCCCAAATTCTATGAGATGATGATTGAAGAAGCAATCGGTAAGGTTCAAGCTCACGATATGAACCTGAAAAGAAAAGAAAGCTCAGGAAGACCTCAAATCCAAGACCCTTCTATGTATTATGGGACGTCTTCCACAGCTAAATCATCCGGTTCAGGAATCGCCTTATTCTCATGGAACTCTCATGAAGAAGATAACTCGAATGGTTGTGGTGGTCATACATGCTTTACAGCATCTGGATCTAGTTCTCACCACCACCTCCCTCAAGAAATCCTCCCTCCACATCTTCAACTAACCAGACTGCTATAGCCAAGATAGCTAAAGATCATGTAGCTTTATTTTCATCGTGTATGCTTGCCTATGAAAACTTCATTGGTGGCAAGCTTACAGATCCTGAAACAATTGAAGAAGATTTTAATCAGGTGGATCTAGATGACATGGAGGAAATGGATATTCAGTGGAATATGGCCATGATCTTGAGAAGGGCCAAGCGTTTCTTGAACAGAACTGGCCGAAAGTTTATTGGTGGGCATTCAAATGCCAAGGTGGGTTTTGACAAATCTAAGGCCAAGTGCTACAAGTGTCAGAACTTTGGACACTTTGCTCGTGAATGTCAGAAGGATAAAGCACCTGCCTCAGGATTCACTAGACCAAGCCAGGGAAACAACCAAGGAAACAATCAAGGGTACAACAAATCTAACAACCACAATCAAAGTCAAGGTGGAACGTCCAACGCTTTGGTAGCTCAGCAGGACGAAAGCTTTGATTGGGGTGTTCATTTGGAGGAAGCCCTTATTGCTCAAACACATGTTGGGCTAATGGCTGAGATTATGGAGATGATGGAAGCAGAAGAACGGGAAGCGTCTGTAGCTAACCAAGAGAAGTCTACAACTGCCTTTGCCCTCATGGCTATTGGGGAGGCATCAAGCTCGTCAACTGAGGTAGACTCTAATTCTTTTGCTGTCATTTCATGTTCCAAATGTCTTGGCTTGAAAGAAGAAAATTCTAAGCTTCAGGACAATGTCGAACCCCTTCGTATTGCAGCGTTAAGCTACAAGAAAAATGAAAAACGTTACAAAGATTCAATTGAAACTTTAAAGAAAGAAAAACGTGATTTTTCACTTAAAATCAGCGAACAACAGTTTCATTTGGATGTTGCATACAAGGGGTTAGAAAAGAGAAATAATGAAATTACCAAGCTGCAGAATGAGGTCCTGCAGTTAAATGGTAAAATTGAGAAGTTGAAAAATTCTCGCTTTGTGGTGGAACACTACGAATCAGTAGTGAGGCAAGTGAATGGCTTAGGGTTGGGTACTAATGCCATTCCTCCACCAGTTAGCGGGAAATTTGTCAACGGCTTAATTGACATTGATTTGTCTTGCCTTGATGAGTCCTTAAGTCAAGATGATTCCTCTAACAAGGATTATTCCTCAAGTAAGGCTGACTCTACATCTAATGAAGAGTTCTTTACTGCTTCTGATGATGGGTCTGAGAACACATGCCCTGAAGGAGTAGTCTCTGAGGAGTTGCTAGGTGAACAGAAAGTTAAGAAAAACATTATCACTGATAGTGATAATTGTATTTTGATTGAACCCGATATCATTGAATCAAATGAAAAATTAAAAGTGATGCTTTATGGGGGATATAAAAACATTAATCAAGTTAAGAAAGAAGCTTTTTCAGCTCATTATGGGATTGGTTATCAAGAAAATATGCAAAAGTATTATATTCCCAAAAACCAATCATCATCGGGTCAAACTCATGTTCACCAAACACCTTCTCCTGTTCATCATGCTGAGTCATCAAACGTCAAATCAATGAGCCTTACAGGAGGACTTACAAAGAAAAGAGAACTTGCTTTCACTGTGGTATGGTTGGTCACATTCTTGTGAACTGCCCTGCTAAGAACCAAGGGAAACGGCCAATTGTTTCACAACCGGCTATTATCCCTAAGTCACCACTAGTGAAGCATTCCAAAAGTCCAAATGCAAATGTGGTGAAACCACCGGTAAAACCTATGGTAAAGCCAAAGATCACATCTGAGGCTAAACCATCTGTTTCAAAAAAGGGGAAGCTACCTGCTAAACCTTGTGCATCTACCTCTAGTAGTGCACCAACTGGTGAGAAACCTGTGGTGAAACTCTCTAAGCCACATAGGAGAAGAAGGAACAAGAGATTGAGAAAGCTGGAACAACTGGCTAGAATTCAATCAGGTGAAGCTTCCACTAGTTCACCTTCTGTTGTTGAATGCAAGCCTACTGTTCCAGTTAAGAAAAAGAAGAGGTCCTCGAACAACAAATCTAAAAGTTCTCAATCTCCTGGTCCTAAGTCTTCTAAAGATTCATCCATTTTTTACAGTCACGAATGTGACTTAATTGAGGTTGTTTATTTTGAGAAATACAGACGACCCAAGACCACTATGGGTTGGGTCTCCAAATCTAATTAGTTTCTTGTGACTCGTGCAGGGACATCCGAAGGGTACTATCTCTAATCATTGGTATGTAGATAGTGGACGCTCTCGGCACATGACAGGCAACATGGCTTTGCTTCAAGATGTCAAACCATTCAGAGGCGGCTATGTGGCCTTTGCTGGAGAGAAAGGCGGTAGTATCACGTGTCAAGGCGTGGTTTCAAATGGTTGTGTCAGCTTCGACAACGTCAACTACCGCGAGAAGTTAAAGCATAACCTGTTGAGTGTTTCTCAGATGTGCGATAAGGAGTACTCCGTTATGTTTGACAAGACTGAATGCATGATTCTCAAACCTGGTTTTGAGGTTCCTGAAGACTGGATTCTGATGCGTGCACCAGGAACAAATGATACCTATCAGATCGACATGAGCGTGGTGAAAACCACATCTTCGGTTGCTACTTGTTTGCTTACAAAAGCGATAGAGCTTGACTCAATCTTGTGGCATAGGAAACTCGGACACATTTCATATCAAAAAATGAATCATCTTGTCTGAAATGGTTTGGTAACCGGTGTTCCTAAGCTGAGATATACCATTGCAGATGACTGTATGCCATGTAAAAAGGGCAAACAACAATGGAAGTCTCACAAGCCCAAGCTCCACAACTCCATTGATACCCCTTTGGAGCTATTACATATGGATCTGTTTGGCCCCATAAGTATCAGGAGTATTGGAGGTAAGTCATACTGTCTGGTTGTAACTGATGATTTCTCACATTTTTCTTGGGTGCATTTTTTAGGTACAAAGGACGAGACTGCTGACATTCTTCAATACATGATCCTGAGCTTGGAATCTCTTTGCAAGTTGAAGGTTAGAAGAATAAGGAGTGATAACGGAACTGAATTCAAGAATAATTTGATGGAACTTTTCTGTCTCAAGAAGGGGATCCGTCACGAATTTAGTGCCCCGTACACACCTCAGCAAAATGGAGTTGCAAAACGGAAGAACAGAACCTTGATTGAGACTGCAAGGACAATGCTGTCAGATGCAAAGCTTCCTGTCACTTTCTGGGCAGAAGCAATAAATACAGCTTGTCACGTTTTGAACAGAGTTCTGGTTGTGAAGAGGCACAACAAGACTTTTTATGAGTTGATCAACAATCGACCTCCCAATCTTGACTACCTAGTTCCTTTTGGTAGTCCACGTTCCTTATTGCTACAATACAAAGACCGCAAGTCTAAGTTTCATGCAAAAGCGGTGGAAGGCATCTTCTTAGGATATGTTGCCAACTCGCCTTGCAAGAGAGTGTACAATATAGGAACTCGTACTGTTGAGGAATGGTTTGAAGTGAATTACAGTAAACACAGCATTCCACCAGAACCAACTGGTCCAGCTTGGGGTTTTGATTATGATGCGCTATTCAAGTCTTTCAACCTTCCTGATTTGTCTGCCGCTGATGCCGCAAATGTGTATGAATTCTTTGGTGGTGGTGATGACTCTAGTTTCTCAACCCGTGCAACTGTACCAATTGTAACTCCCGATTCCAATGCTGCATCTACATCTGGAACTCATGATAGTGATAACTTTGAAGTTGGTCATGTTGACGGAAATGAAGCACAAGCTAATCCTAACACTCGTGTAGGAAATGAAACTCCAGCTGATCCAATCAACATTGAATCTTCTTCTTCTGGAACACAGGATATGGGGGAGTTGAGCACGAACCTCGATTTATAAATTCAGGAACCGGAAATACCAGAGACGAGAGTGCATAAGAATCATCCAATTGACAACATTATTGGTGATCCTCATGCTGGTGTTCAGACTCGTCATAGAACCATTGTTGAGAACACTAGTCTGTACTCTGAGATACTTGACACTGGTGTCATGGAAACATGTTTGCATGTTGCATCCGTGTCCAAGTTAGAGCCGAAGAATGTGAAGGAGGATCTCGCTAACAACTGCAGGATTGAGGCGATGCAAGATGAATTGTCTCAATTCGAAAAGTTTCATGTGTGGGATTTGGTTTACTTGCCAAGAGGCGTCCAACCAATTGGAACCAGATGGGTGTTCAAGTGCAAGACGGATGATCGTCATATTGTTGTGAAGAATAAAGCAAGGTTGGTTGTTCAGGGTTTTTATCAACAAGAGGGCTTGGATTACACAGAAGTATATGCCCCAGTTGCTAGACTTGAGGCCATTCGACTGTTTCTGGCTTATGCCTCCTATGTCGGCTTCAAGGTCTATCAACTTGATGTGAAGAGTGCTTTCCTGTATGGAAAAGTTCATGAAGAGGTCTATGTCACTCAACCTCCCGGCTTTGAAGATCCGCATAATATCAATAAAGTGTATAAACTCGACAAAGCACTTTATGGTCTTCATCAAGCACCTCGGGCATGGTATGAGATGTTATCAAAACACCTACTGTCAAATGGTTTCGACCATGGACAGATTGACTCGACCCTCTTCATTCGGAAAGCAAGAGGTGATATTCTTCTTGTACAAGTGTATGTCGACGACATTATCTTTGGGTCTTCAAATGAAGAGATGTGTAGGGAATTCGAACAGGTGATGAAGTCCAAGTTTGAGATGAGTAACATGGGTGAATTGTCGTTCTTCCTGGGTCTGCAAGTCAGTCAAAAGGAGGATGGCATCTATCTACATCAAACTAAGTATGTGCAGGACATCTTGTCAAAATACAAGATGAATGATAGCAGTACTTATGGCACACCTATCCCCGTCAATCATGGTCTGTATCCAGACAAAGATGGAAAGGATGTGGATTGCAAATTATACCGTGGGATGATCGGATCTCCTATGTATCTCACAGCTTCAAGGCCCGACATAATGTTTGCTGCATGCTTGTGCTCAAGGTTTCAGTCACAACCGAATGAGTCTCATATGATAGCTGTCAAGAGGATATTCAGATACTTGAAAGGGAAACCCCGATTGGGTCTTTGGTACTCAAAGCAGCAGTCATTTGACTTCAAAGCCTATACTGATTCAGACTATGACGGTTGTAACCTTGATAGAAAGTCAACTTCAGGTGGATGTCACTTCTTGGGAGACAGGCTGGTTTCCTGGAAGTGTAAGAAGCAGTCAAGGGTTTCTGTCTCAACATGTGAAGCAGAGTACATTGCTGCAGCGAGCGGTTGTTCTCAGATATTTTGGATTCAGTAGCAATTGCGAGACTACGGCTTAAACTTCACCGGAACTCCACTGTTCATTGACAACAATGCCACCATGTCCATCACAAACAGCCTGGTGAAACACTCCAAAACTAAACATATTGAAATTCACCATCATTTCATCTGTGATTGTGTTGAAAAGCATCTCATTGAACTTGTAAAGGTTCACACGGATGACAACTTTGTTGACCTTTTCACCAAGGCGTTTGATCGAACCCGTTTTGAACATCTTGTCAACTTCAAGTTTAAATAGATCAGGTCTAGTATAAATAGGATTGGTTGACAGAATTTATGTACGCAGACATTTGCACTCAGTTATATTCTCTCTGTAACCTTCACGTTTATAATAGACGGATTTTGAAAGTGATTTCGTTGTCGGTTTACTTTGTGTTGCTTTATTCTCCACCTAGTCACGGGCATTCCGCACCCGGTTCGACTAGTCACACACCCACACGTAATGATCCGAGACACCCGGGGACCTACAAGTGGTATCAGATCCAGGTTGACAGATGAAGAGTATTCACCCGCTACCCCACCGTTGTCACCGACAAGAGTACTGACACCGCCACCATGACCGCATACATTTGACGATGACGAGCGCGTGACTAATCCAGAGGATGAAGATCCCGAGGAGGTCGAGAGACAGATTCCAAGGAGGATCCTGAGAAGGATGAGGAGTCTGAACCGGAGGAAGACCTAGAAGAGGAACTGGTTGATGAGGGCACTGGTGAGACGAACGCTGGTAGTGATTCAGGTGAGACGGTACCATATACCATGATTCATGGGGATACCACTTCTAGCGAGAGCGATACTTTACCGACATCACCGACTCCTAGGCCGCCGAGCCCCACGCCACCATCATCGCCAGTTGCACCCAGAGGAGCAAAGATAAGACACACTGCCAGTAAGAGGACTATCAACTTGGGCATTAGACCAGCCTAGTCACCGCCTGTTACCCAACCGCCAGCAAAGAAGTACCGATCTACGTGTCATAAGAAGACATGGATGATTGACGCCCTTCGGGGGTGGATGACAGCAGGGGTGTCATCGAGACTTTCTCAGCCATTACCCTATCTGGGTGAGCCCGTGGAACGAGCAGTACCCGCCCTAGCGGCACGTAGCCGCCATCATGACGATGAGATCGAGTCCCTCAAGGGCGAGATAGACGTTACCGATCAGGCACTCATGGTGATGCGATATCGAGTTGAGGTTACCGAGGAGCGCATTAGAGATACCAATTAGCGGACTACAGTAGTCGAGGACTCACTTAAGACACTGCATGAGCAGGTGTCCGGACTGACTGAGGACCTTCGGTGAGAGACTTTGAGATTTGCTGCTCTATCTGAACGATTAGCAGAGACTAAGAGACATATGAAAACCTTGAGGCAGAAGACTACCTTTGCTGAGAAGAGAGCTACTTTAGCGGTATAGAGGGCCGTGGGAGCGGAGTTAAGGGCAAATGTCGTAGAGGAAAAGTTGGAGTCCACCAGGGCACTTGTTGTATTCTGTGCCATTTTGCTCTCGACCGTTGTGCGCAATAGTGTATTTACACGTTTTGTTTGATTTAGCCTATCGTGAGCGGGTTGTGCTCACGCAATATTTTTGGAATTGACTTGTTTTTGGAGGAGTGAGTACTCCAAAAAATACTTTGTATTTCACTACAATTTATTTATCAAGTATTTTATCTTCTTATATTGCGTGGTTTTTTGATTGCTATGATGGATTTAGTTTGTGCACATGTGTTGATTTTATGTTACATAATATCTTATCTTTACTATCATTATGATTTGAAGAAACATGCCGCCAAGGAGAGCCAATCGCAACTCCGGAAGGACCGATGCACCTATGACTTTAGCTTAGATCGAGGCAATGATCTCACAACGAGTGGCTGATGCCCTGGCTAATCTCGACGCTAACCGATCCAGCGAAGGATGAGGAGGGAACGGCGAAAATGGAGGTACGATGTGTATCTAAGAGAAAAGTATTATTCCATACGATGAAGTCACTGGATATGTCTAGATGGTTTATAATATAATTACCTTCAAAATACAGGAACATGAAACGACAACCGAGGTTGTTCATTCAAGTTGTTCCTAAACTGAAAACCCCACTCCTTTAATCGATTGGAAGGAGCAGTAGGTCTAATCCAATGGATTGAGAAGGTGGAATCGGTGTTCAACATGAGTGGCTGTTCCATGGAAAACCAAGTGATGTATGCCTCCGACACTTTTGAGGAACAAGCCCTCACTTGGTGGTACTCACATATTCAAACCCTAGGTCTTGATGTTGCAAATGCCATTCCGTGGGAAGAATTTAAGGAGATGCTTATGGAAGAGTATTGCCCTATGAGCGAGCTATAGAAACTTGAACAAGAATTTTGGAACCTTAAGATGGAGGGTGCTGGCGTGGAAGGATACACCACGAGATTCCACGATCTGGGAAGGTTGTGTCCTCATATGGTCATGCCGAAATTCAAGAGAATAGAAAGGTATATTTGGGGTTTAGCGCCTCAAATTCAAAGCATGGTGACGTCTGCCGACCCTACTGCCATCCAGAATGTTGTGAGACTGGCTCACAATCTGACCGATCAAGCTGTTCGCTAGGGTGTGTTGAACAAGAAAGGGTCTTTCACTAAACCCATTGATAACAAGAGAAACTGGGATAACACTCCTGTTAAAATTTATACATCAACTACCCTAAGAAAACAAGAGACGACTAGAGTATTTAATGTTATTCCACCAGAGAAGAAGAACAAAAGATTATACACTGGAAATTTTCCTAAATGCAACAAGTGAAATTTCCACCATACTGGTACTTGCGAAGATTCAAGATGTCAGAAGTGAAAATGTTTTGGTCACACCACCCAAAATTGTCGAACGGTTGATCAAACCCCGAATGCAGGGGCGAACCGTGGATGTTATGGGTGCGGTGAATGATGTGCTCAGTATAGTCTATTAAAAACTAAACAAAAACTAACCTAGACACTCTAGTTAAACTCTAGACTCTCTTAAATACTAGACCACAATGAAAGGCAAGTGTACCTATCGAGTGTAGTAAAGCCTAATGGAAGTCTGGATATCGAACCCACGAGACACTAGCGACACTTAACTAGACTCTGACTCAACTAACTAACTGATTTATATTAGGGGGGGTTCTATGAACTAGGTCTAAACTAATTAAAAGCAAATGTCATTGAAGAAGAATTAAAGACAACTAACTATCGATTGGGAAACTTAGACAAACTCAAGGATTAAGAAAGGCACTACCTAGGTAAGAATCCTATTTATGAATCTTGGATTTCTCTCGGCTATGGAAACTATGACGAAACTAGGATCTTAAAATACGACACCCTTAGACAACCTAGTGGATCCCTGATCAATATCCGGGTGTGACCAGAAGGAAACCGTAAGGGGTGTAAACGCTCACTAGTGAGTTGGATTACCTTTCAGTCTCTCCAACAACACTAAAGTACCCAAAAGACAGATTACCTTTCAGTATCACTATCTCAATACATTCAAATAATGCAAGGGGTAATCTAAGAACAATTGACAACACACGGACTAGCAAAGATACCAAGAAACCTAGGAAAACCTCCTCTTATAGCCTTTACACCTAGATACCTAACACCAGAGACTAACCGGCTATCTCTCACCTTTCAGCTATCGACGTAGGTAGAATACTTAGCTCTAACAAACTCTCAATCAACGCTCATATGGATTACTTAGCTCTAGCAACCCATAAACTAATCACAAACATACAGTAAGTGACCTAAATATGCAACTATAACTGAAAGACATTCAACATGAAGCATACGGAACAATGAACAATCACAAATTAGAACTAAAAATGCATACACATAAGATCAATTGTAAAAATATTCTTTACATTAATGTTAAACCATCATATGATAACCAAAAACTGTAACATTTATGCTTTTCGCGTACTTGTAACGCTTACCATATTCGTGAATCAATGAAGCTTGAAACCCTCATCATAGCTTGTGTTCACATCCTACTTGAAACATACCTATTTCATTCACATTATATGTACTACATGGTCACATGTCGAATGCAACGCTTGGAATTGCCTTAAATTGCAACTTGGATCGTTAAACAGTTTAAAAACCCGTTTACCGACATGAAAACTCACCCACTACTAATTCAAAGGCAATGTATCAACCATATGTGCCTAACATAGTTTTTTAACACATTTGAGTTGTCACATAATTCAAATTGATGCCCTAGTACGTTAGTTAGTGCCTATACGTATCCATTCGCCTTCTAAACCGCAGTTTGACTCCGTACTGTCATCAACCAACAAATACATCCCTTATGACACTCAATTATGTTTTAAAATGACTAACACATCCATTTCATTAAATAAAACTACTTTCATTTACAAAAATTTCCTTAATTAAACTACGAATTGCGAAAACCGAACGTTTTGCACATCGATGCACCATTTGTATACTTGAGGGACTTAAATCTCCATCCTTAAACCTTAATTTCTAAATTTTTGGCTGGTAAGGAGCTATAAACCCTAAACTTGTCATTCAAGTTCTTTCCTAATTTACACCATCTCAATCAATTAGTATAAATAGAGGCCTTAGGGTGCTTGAATTCTATTATGCAACCACATATCCTCCTTTGTCGTTCCCATTCAAACTTTCTCTTCGCGTAACGATAATTCCTTAAACTTATTCAATTCTTAAATTCAATAGGCCACGTTCACTAAGGTTGATACATCCGCCTCCTCTCTAATCATCAAGGTGAGATCATAGTCCCTTTTTTTCTTTATTCTTTGGGGTGGAACATGTAACAAGCAATAACAAAAAGACATTTTTAGTACCATTCAAACACTTGGCAAAGGTTTTGATACTCAATGTTAAAACATTATTTAACTATGGATAACATGACTACATAAACACGTTAAGGCCCTATTTTTTCAAACACATACACAATCATCAACTTATTACAAGCCGACGGTAGTACAATTATAATGCTATAGGTGTGAAAAACACACCCATCTTCCCGGTTAGGGGTTTGGGTGATTGAAATCCAACACATTTGCTTTGGTTAACCCGTGGGGGATTGAACCGGAGAGGGCATGTCATTAGGTTTGGTTGTGGCTTCATGTTGTGATGTTTTACTAATATGAGTATGTGAAGTATTGCCATGAATTGTATACATCTTTCTATGTTTATTTTATAAAAACCTATGTATCTCACCAACTTTGTTAGTTGACTCGTTTTATTACAAGTTTCAGGAAATACCGCGTAAGGATAGACTTTGGATTTGCTCACATAGGATGGCCTAGTTATCAATTGAAGACTTATGATTTATTTTTAAGTTATTTTGTTTGTTCAAGATTGTTATCTTTGGTTATTTTGAGACACATGTAATCAATTTAATGTTTATGAAATCTTAATAGTAATTTTCTTTATTGCCTTGTGTCCTCTTATTCAATTTTGTCACACTCCTGTGTTTTCGTCGCTGGTGGGGGTGTGACAGATTGGTATCAGAGCCTTGGTTATAGAGAATTAGGTTCCCTTAGAAATAACCTAGACTATAACCTAAGTGCCCCATTATTAGGAATTATGTGCTTACATGTAATTACTATGCTTTCACTGTATCTCGTCCACAACCCTCACGATACACACACTCAAGAAGACTCGGATCCGCCGTCACACGTCGGAGAGCCCAAGCCCGATCAAGAAGGCCCCCAGAAGGAAGACCTCGAACTACTGTTGGATACAACTAAAACTCACTACCCACGACCCGAGGATGAAGTCATCTACATTCCTAGTAATTTGGAGCCAAACAACAAGAAGGAAGAAGAAGCTTGCACGAAGCTGGATCCAATTATTGGGCAAGGCCTAATCCATGACACTCTCATCAAAATCAAAGGCCCGCATAATGGTACTAGGGACATGTGTAATTTGGAAGGGTGAGCGCGTGTACACTAGGGGTCTTAGCATTAAAGAAAGTGAGGCACGTTCGTTACGACTCGCACTTACCTGGAGACCCTTGGAGTAAGTACTCACCTATATGCTAAAACACGTCTCACTAGTATTATTCATCCTGACCTTGAGTTTTGATTAGTCAATTTTATCTTTATTTTCAATTGTAATTCAACATATATGTTTTATTAATCTTGTAAGACATTTGATATTAATGAATGAGTGATTTTATTATTATATGAATGTCTATCCTAACTTTCAACTTGTGTTTTCTCTTTCATAGAATTCCTCCTCGTCGTGATCCCGATACCACCGTGGCCAACACCGGTGAAGCCTCCAACCCTTCCGCCGACACCACGCCATAGCCACCCTTCTCACTCAGCAACTTGCTGCTGTCTTACCCACCATTTTCACTCAAATCAAAAACTCCAGCGTAAGGTCTAGTGGGAGTGTTTGCACTTTCAAACACTTCAACTCTTATAACCCCCACAAGTATCTTGTATCTGAAGGTGCTACTGGGTTACTGCAATGGTTCGAAGGCATGAAAAACACGCTTAAGATGAGTGACTGCTCTGATGATCTTAAGGTTAAGTATGCTACAAGTGCCTTCCAAAAGAGGGCACTGACCTGGTGGAATGTTGAGAAAAATATTCGGGGTAGGGATGAAGCTCTTGCTATGACTTGGGATAAACTCAAGGAAATCATGATCGAAGAATTATATCCCAGCAATGAGATGAAGAAGCTAGAAATCTAACCGTGGGATCTTACCCAGGATAGTGGAGAAAGTGAAGAGTACACTGCACGCTTTCATGAACTCTGCATCCTAGTCCCGCATCTGGTTACACCCTTGACTCGGAAAATTTATCGTTACATTGGAGGCCTTCCGCCTCAAATTCAGGGTACCGTCATGGGAAGTAGCCCCACAACACTTGAAGCTGCTATTCGTTTGTCTGCGTCCTTAACAGACGATCTAGTTAAGTCTGGGATCTTGTTCAGGAAAAGTGATGAGAGGACCAACGAAGAAGTAGTGAAGGAGCCTAAGTACCATCACAAGAAACAAAAGACATCCAAGGGCTTTGCTATAGTAACTCCTGCCACTCCTATTACCCAAGTTGCCAGTGTTTCTGCCAAGAAGCCATACGGTGGACCATACCCTCTATGTTCAAAGTGCCAGTATCATCACCCTTCTGCACAACCGTGTCGTAAGTGCACCAAGTGAGGAAGAAATGGGCATCTAGACACCTCTTGCCGCATGCCTACTCCTGCTGCAGCCAACAACGCCATGGTCCCTTATAATACCAATGGTAGGGCTTGCTTTGAGTTTGGTGCAACCGATCACTTCAAGCACCATTGTCCCAAGATTAACAACAATCAAGGTGCTCGTGCTTGCACTTTTTTCATGGGAATAACTGAGGCTCGTGAAGACCCTGCCACCCAAGACAACACAAACCCCACTAGCTAAGTTTTGGGAGGAAATCCCATTAACTAGGGGAGACATGATAACTATGTTACTTATTTGATTTCTTAATTTTTTACCTTGGTTCATCAAAACTTGAATTCTATGTTTGTTTGGAAGACTCTATCTTGAGACTTAGGTTGATTTCTTTTATCAATGAATCATGTTTGCTCATAAATTTACACTATGTTTGGATGTATTATTATTCAAGATTCATTTTGTGGATTGCTATAGGAATATCACACTTTATACACTAATGCTAAATATGCATAAGATACCTAATTAATCATGATTCTTAAGTCTCAAAACATCATGTTTTCACTGCCCTTCGATAATATTCGTAACCTTCGTCTACATTACTATCATCACTTTATAGGTACATAGTAGAAGGACATATCACACCCGTGTAAGGTAAATTGACGATTGCAGTTGTGAACGTAATCGTGAATTTACAAGTACATTGGTGTGAAGTGAAATTCTACGATGTAGCTACCCATAACCAATTCTTGAACTCGAATCATGCCACCCAACATTATCCGTGTTAGTGGTAGTCTTGATAGATGGCTAGTACGCTTCCAAGGCACCAAAAGTGTGGTGGGTTAGCTGCGGTACACCCTATGTATAAACACAGATGGTGCATTGGAAGTGGGACTAGGTGTCGGATCAAGGACTAGCCCTAGTCAACGTATATCATAACCTATCATTTCCTAGTTATCACTGTCTCTACTAGTTAAATTTCGGGGTTAAATTCCCTTAACTAGGGGAGACTGTAACATTTCTACTTTTCGTGTACTTGTAACGCTTACCATATTCGTGAATCATTGACGCTTGAAACCCTCATCATAGCTAGTGCTCACATTATACTTGAAACATACCTATTTCATGCACATTATACTTATGGTCACATGTTGACTGCAACCCTTGGAATTGCCTTAAATTGCAACTTGGACCGTTAAACCTTTTAAAAACTCGTTTATCGACACGAAAACTCACCCACTACTAATTCAAAGGCAATGTATCTACCATATGTGCCTAACATAGTTATTTAACTCATTCAATTTGTCACATAATTCAAATTGATACCCTAGTACGTTAGTCAGTGCCTATACGTATCCGTTCGCCTTATAAACCGCAGTTTGACTCCGTACCGTCCTCAACCAACAAATACATTCTTTATGACACTAAATTATGTTTTAAAATGTCTAAAATATCCATTTCATTATATAAAATAACTTTCATTTACAAAACTTTCAATAATTAAACTCTGAATTGCGAAAACCGAACGTTTTGCGCACCGATGCACCACTTGTATACTTGAGGGACCTATTTGTCCATCCTTAAACCTTAATTTCGAAATTCTTGGCTTGTAAGGGGGGTTTTCAGCTGGAATGGGGCTAGAAACCCTAAACTTTTCTTCCAAGTTCTTTCCTAATTTACACCATCTCAATCAATTAGTATAAATATAGGTCTAAGGGTGCTTGAATTCTTTGCTAAACCACTTCCAAAACTCCTCCAAGCCCTCAATTTCGAAAATTCCTGCTCTATCACTCTTGGATTTCTCAATTAGAAAGAAAGGATCAACAAATAAGGAAACAAGTAAGTCGCATAACCTTTTTCGATTCAGTTTCTTTCGTTCATTGATTTTATCTTCTCTACACCTCCGATCTCTTTCTTTTTCTTTTGTGATTTTATGATCATAATCCCTCAGCCTCATAAACCCTAAATCTTCATGAACTAATTTTTAAACGAGCTTACATTAATGTTTCATAACCGAAAACTCACTTTAAAACCCTAAAAAGTTACACAAGTGCAAGTCTGGATTCTGGATAGAATACTTGTGTCAAATTACGGCCATATCTTGGTCATCGTTAATCCAAAAAGGGCTGTTTTTAAACCAAAATCTAAGTTAAAAGAGTCTTCTTTCCATAAAATCTAACCTCATAATTATTCGACAAGCTTAAGGTTTTCAAACTTATTTATTTAGAGGTAAAGGTCAATTCTGACTTTTTGACAGAATATTTGTCATTAATTTCGGGGACCATATCACTCATTCTATAAATCCAATCATGTTCAATATTTTTGCAAATCAAATTTTATTGAATATTATTTAAAACCATGTATAATTAACATTCTAGCTCTTTGTAATACTCCCTAAAATGACAAATCAAGACAGAAAGGTTTATTCTGGACCCCTGATCTTGTGTCATGATTTTGGGATATTTAAGTTGCCCAAATTAAATAGATTTATTAACAAACGTTGTTCATTATAACATAAATTAAAGATCTGGAGAATCTCAGAATTTTTGGAAATTGTTTAATATTTTTAAAATATGCCTAAAGTTCAGCAACACAATCTGTCCAAATCTGAATTTTACAAAACTAACCCTAATCTTCTAACATTTGAGCATCCTTAATTCTTTGAATTTCTTTTCTTAAAAATATTTTATTCATAATATAAGGTGTTGCATGCATTAGAACTCTATTCAAACCTACGATGTACGTATATGACAAATGAACGGTTCTGGCTAGGAAAGACGCGGTAATCTAAACGAGTCATTTGTGACCGACCCCTCTTTCCTGTGAATCTTTTCATTGGATGTACTACTCTAGGTGGATTATCATGTTCTATTATGCAACCACCTATCCTCCTTCGTCGTTCCTATTCAAACTTTCTTTTCGCGTAACGAAAATTCCTTAAACTTATTCAATTCTTAAATTCTATAGGGCACGTTCACTAAGGTTGATACACCCGCCTCCTCTCTAATCATCAAGGTGAGATCGTAGTCCCCTTTTTTCTTTATTCTTTGGGGTGGAACATGTAACAAGCAATAACAAAATGACATTTTTAGTACACTTCAAACAATTGGCAAAGGTTTTGATACTCGACGTTAAAACATTATTTAACTATGGACAACATGACTGCATAAACACGTTAAGGCCCTCTTTTTTTCAAACACATACACAATCATCAACTTGTTACAAGCTGATGGTAGTACAATTATAGTGCTATAGGTGTGACAAACCCACCCATCTTCCCGGTTAGGGGTTTGGGTGATTGAAATCCGACACATATGCTTAGGTTAACCCGTGCGGGGTTGAACCGAAGAGGGCATGTTATTAGGTTTGGTTGTGGCTTCATGTTGTGACGTTTTACTAATGTGAGTATGTGAAGTATTTCCATGAATTGTATAAATATTTCTATGTTTATTTTATAAAAACCTATGCATCTCACCAACTTTGTTAGTTGACTGGTTTTATTACATGTTTCAGGAAATACCGCGTAAGGATAGACTTTGGATTTGCTCACATAGGATGGCCTAGTTATCAATTGAAGACATATGCTTTATTTTGAAGTTGTTTTGTTTGATCAAGATTGTTATCTTTGGTTATTTTGAGACACATGTAATAAATTTAATGTTTATGAAATCTTAATAGTAATTTTCTTTATTCCCTTGTGTCCTCTTATTCAATTTCGTCGCACTCTTGTGTTTCCACCGCTGGCAGGGGTGTGACAAAAACCGATAAAAATCCAAAATATCAACAAATCATCATCAAACCTAGGTATCTATAGTAGTTTAGCCAACAATCATGTCCAATAACAGTAAATCAACAAAAAAAAGTCATGAACATAATATCAATTAAACTGATTGGACATAAGAAAACGAAGAACATAAGTCAAATGATTGCAATCTAACCAATACGTGCTATCAAGCTTGAATCTCTTGCTCCAATTGCCTTCCCGACCCCTTGAAAGAATGGAATTAAAATCTTTAAATATTGAATTTATAGGGTTTTGCTGTAATTTATGATTTTCGCGTGTCGCGAACATTGGAATGGCCTTCTTGGCGTGGCGCGAGAGACAAAACAGTCGAGCCTCAACTTTTCTGAATTCACGTTACTCGCGTGTCGCGAACATTGAGGCTCCCATCTTCGCGTGGCGTTAAAAAATAAAATTCCATGTTTTTGATTTCTTTTCACTACCTTTCCTCGTGTGCTCGATTTCTCCAGGATTAAACTTTGATTTCTGCTACTTTTGCACACGAACACAAGTAAACACAACCCGAACTAAGTACGAAACAAAAACGAATAAAAAAGACAAAAAAACTAACTAAAACGAACAAAAACGAAATGATAAATATATGTGTTTTGCAACACATCAAACATCCCCACACTTAACCTTTTTTCGTCCTCGAAAAAGAATCTGCAATGGAATCACAACTTTAAAACTAGCTTTCAAATTCTCATTACTTCATTGGTTATAATATAATCACGCGTTAATTCCAATCATCGGTATTTATGTCCGATTAAACCCAACCACCAACTAATCAAGTCCCCGATTGTGTTTTATTATCTCATTACCAAGTTATCATTCTATCTATGGGTCTCACACTCAGAAAGCTACAGCTTAGCCTAATCCTATCTAAAGGTATGTCAAGGCCAGGTTAAACAATATAGATTTCCCACAACGATAAACAAAAACTTGTATGTTTTGAAATTTTCTTTAGATGGATCATGGATGAATGTTATGAGCATTTATTATAATTTTATTTCAACCTTACCTAGTGGTGCTTCAATCAAGCTGTAACTCGACGTGTGGCACATAGGCTGTAGTTCTAACAATGAAGCACTTAAGAATCTAACACCGTGGTGTTTCAATCAGGTTGCAACCCGACGTGTGACACATAGACGAAACTTAACTTTCCAAAATAGCTCTTAAATATGGAATTATGGAATTTAGGGCGCCATCTAATTTCGAATTTATTTTAATAAAAAGAAAGCGGTGTGCCATAGAATTTTTAAAACATATAAATTCTTAAACTTAAAGTGGTACCCATCATCCTATATCGACAGTTTCAGCTTTACCGTTTCTCCCAAGATTAGAACCCACAAGATATGTTGATCTAATTACCGAATTACTTTATTTAACACTCTCAGGATGTTTAAGCTTTTCAAAGTCGGCTGGGTCTACCAACACATCACAAATTAGACGTTTTTCTATTATTATTATTTCAATTTAATTCAACCAGTTTCGAGTTCAACCTATCATTTTCCATTTAGTTGCATTTAATTCCAAGGAAATTTTTTTGAATTTTTTTTTACCTAAAAATACAAAAATAGACTCAAATTACAAAACCTAGACAACTGTCTCCCATCCCCACACTTAAACTCTACATTGTCCCTAATGTAGGATGAAAGACGACTAAAATTAAAAAGAAAATATACAAAAATAAAAATAAAAATAAATACACAAAATTGGAATAGACTTAGCTGGTTAATTTGTAGTAAACTTCATAAGTTCTTCAGTGTCTTCCAAGCCAAAGTCGTACGACCGTATAGCATTCCATTCACGATCGTATCCAAAACATGCGTTGAGGTGTCCCTTAACATCTAGATAAGCTTCAGATCATCCCCACACTTGAAATTGAAAACGGGCGGATCGATCTAAACCTGCAAAAGTAAGGACCAAGCAAAACCCCAAGCAGACATCAAACAGACTCAAGGTACAAAAACCTGACTCGAAAAACAATTTATACTAAGACAGACTTAATTAAAAACAAAAACCAAACTAATCAATGACTCAAAATACAGGACTCGTTTACAAACCTAACATCAACTGATATGACAAAAACCAAAAGACAATAAGACATACTCAAAATAAAAAAGTCGGGAAGCATGCCTAATCGGCGACAATCACATGGACATGAAAGTCAAAGCGAGGCAAAATCGAATGCGAACGTCTCTGAGGTGTACCATGGTGGTTTTCGTGGTGATGGTTAAGGTTTGGTGAATCGTTTGTTGTAGGTGAGTGATGAATGGTATAATGGTAGGTAAGTGAAAATGGTGGTAAATGGTGTCGGTCTGGGAGAAAATGGTACACGCTAATAAAGGCCCTCCTCACGTGTCATGAGAAACAATACTGGCCCTCCTCGAGTGGCGCGAGGAGATGGTTTTGACCAGGTCAACAAGTCAGGCTTTCGCGTGTCGCGAAGATTAGATGGCATGGTCCTCGCGTGACGCGAGGACCTGATTTTCACAGAAAGTTATTTTGATTTTTGTACATAGAAAAATTTTGCCATCCAATCTCATTTTCTCCCAAAAACCTCTAGAAACATGTTTCCAACATTAAATCATATAATAATTTACCTGAAAATGCGTTCTTGATGATTTTTCCTCTACGAAAAGCTTGTGAATTCCCTGAAAAACAAAAGAAAACAAACCACATCGAAAAACAAAAAAAATATACTAATAAAATCATATAAACCTATGCAAACTATACACTATCCTACACCTACCATCCGCACACTTATCCTCTATTAGGAGGCTTCTCCTTTACCTCTTCCCATCAGTGCTCCTCAAAACTCTCTTTGGTTGGAAAGAAACCAATTGCAAAACTCTCATAGACCCACAAATATAAATTCAACTAGACCTACCAACTCTTGAATTTCCCCGGACCAAACTGTATGATATGCATTTAATCCAGGAATTGGTCATCCCTGCATAATGATACGGTGAAGTGAGGCGGGTATGAAAAACTCCTCAACACACTATCCCGTATCCTCTCTCCTACTTCTTTAGACAATTCCTCAAACCTCAACACGTCCTGAATGGAGATTGAGTATGGTACCTGTTTCGGTTTTTCAAACTCCAGGTGTAATGTCGTAAGAACCGATTCATTTACTACCTCATGGATCTCGTCGCAAGGCTCCTTCTCGATCTCCACACTTGGCTCTTGATGCAGTAGATCTTCAAGAAGCTTTACATCACCAAGTGGGTCAAACTCTTGTTCACAAGGATTCGGCAAGTCTACTATTTCGTCACCAAACTCCTCCTCCTAATATGGCACATGCTCCTCCTTCTCTGCGTCCTCCACCTTGTCCAGTGGCTCGTTGGGCTATAACTCACTAATAGCCTTTATCTCGAATAAACCTGCTAATCCCTCTTCAACAAAGTCGCCTTCAATTAGGGTTTGAGGAACATCAATCAATTCTACTTCTTCTATCATTCCTTCATCATCACTAAAGAAATCAGCATCTGTAGGCTCGGTTCCAAAACTCCATGACATGGGAGACCTACTGGGCTTAACGTGATGCTGAACCAGAGGAGGGACTGTTGTGTCCATAACCGTCTCTGGTTCTGATATGCAAATTTCTTGAGTTTCCTCTTCCAACCTTTCTCTTCCAACTCTCTCTCTTCTTTAATTTCTATCTCTACTTCTTCTCCTTCCTCCTTGTCCATCCATTGATTCAAGTCAGCATCATCATCATCATGCCAACATACCTATCTGCACTGCTTTCCATGGGGAATTGTGCTTGACGAATCATCATAATAGATACCCTGTGTAACCGGAGGTGGGAATACAACGACCATTAATGCCACACCCTCAAATATCCACGACGGAGTTTAATCGTCGGGCGTGACGTGTTAGGATCAAAGTCGTTGGTTACATTGAATGGCCTCTATATGTGTTACAAAGTACGTTTTAAAAAGCATTCAATACAACAAAATTTTTATTAAGTTTCAAGTTGCGAAAAATAAAGAGTTGCGGAAGCGGAAAAGTTTAACAAATTCACACGACAAAATGTAAAGTTTTTGAAGTCCAAAACAGTTCAAAATGTAAATTAGTAAAAGACTCCATGCTCGTGACGTGGACCATATCCTTAGTATGCCAGCCAACAACCTGAGAAAACATGTTTAAAATGTCAACATACACAGGTTTAAAGCAGTAAATAAGTAGTTTATAAAAACCTGACCACATATATTACATATTCATCTTATTGCGTGCACACAATGTATGTGATACTATAAGTGTATCGTAACCAAAACTGACAGTATGTTGCTTGCCTTTAGCCACCCTGACCATGTTTAGGTCAATATCGCACCCGTTTAGACCTCCCGTCAAAGTGTAACTACGACGGGTGGGGGTTGTCAACCCCAATAGTACTATTAAAGATTACCTCGTTGTTTGAAACGTTATTAATGGTACGATAAAGTAAGGGCTTTTATGTTGTATGTTGCACTTAAGTATTCACAAGAGATTAGTTATGTATATGTGTCCAAACGAAAAATATAAGTTGAGCATGTTTCTTCCCCAAACGGAAAAGTATTTAAAAGTGGGGCCGTGAGACTAACCTGTGATCGGGTGAGTAGGATGCAAATGTGTATGCTTAGCAAGTCCGGAAAGTATCCTAACCAACACCTATTACACAATGGTTCATAAGTTTCAATGTGTGTTGGATTCCTAGAATCCGTTGTATCCAAACAACTTCCCAAGTTATTATGTTTAAAAAGCACGTGTTGACTAAAGTTGACTATGTTGACTAAGTTGACTTTAGTTGACCGAGTTGACTTTAGTTGACCGAGTTGACTTTAGTTGACCAAGTTGACTTTAGTTGACTAATGTTGACTTAAGTTGACTCGACGACCTGTTGGTGACTTGGTATGCAAAAATAAAATATAATATATATTTATGTTGCATGTAACAAAAGTAGAAATTGTTTGCGTAGTAACACGTCTTTTCGAAATATAACGTATATTTATAAAAATATATATATTGACAATTTATGTAATCACAAAACAAACAAAGATGGACATCATTTGTGTCATAATATTTCCTTTCAATGTGTAACTTATATATTTATTCTAAAAATAAATATTAATAATATAAATACATACGGTTCTAGAAATCTACGAGTTCCATGAATTCATTCAAATGTTTAGACAAGTTCTAAATAATTTAATAACAATTTAGAATACTCGAAACGTTTCTAAAATCAATTACGATTGTTGACACCAAAAATATATATGGTTTTTCTACTAAAATTTATATAGTTTTTCTTGAGAATCAAAACCACCAATATCATCCAATTTTATCTAAACTCTAGGACATCATCCTACAAAAGTTCTCAAGACACAAATACTACAAAATCCATATAGATTTCTAATATCTAAAATATAATGCAAAATAATTTCTCTTTAAAAATATAATCAAACATATATTTTATATCAAAGTTCGTGTGAGAGTTCTCAAGAAACAATTACTAAAATAACTGATACATGATGTCAATCAACAATCAACAAAATTATAATCAGTAGAATTCTCTCTAGAGAAATGAAATCATAAAATAAACCTAATCATTACATTAACAATATACACCTTTATGTTTATTATAAAATTGAAGGTTTCTTTTGTAAAAATAGGGTTTTCACTTGCAAGGTTTGTGTTTGGATACAAGATTTCAATAGAATCATATGATGATTAAATATTTCAAAATAAAAAGATGTATAAAGCTACCTCCTTGAGTTTTTGAAGATGGTGATGGATGATTACTTGATTACACCAATCCTTTCTTTAGAATCAACAAAGAAGGGGCTTGATCTTGAGAGGATTTAGACAAGATTATCAAAATGGTGGAGGTGTGGGTGTGAGGGGGTGGCAATGCAAGAAGGGAGAGGGGTGGGCGTTTGGGATTGTTTTTGTGTCTTTGATTTTCTTACAAAAGATGTTATTATTTTTGGTGTAAATGAAATGATTAAGCGAGAATTAATGGTCATTAACACATTGAATTCAAATTTTGAGTGGGTAGTTAGTGTGGAGGGGGTTTCGAACTTGAGGGGGAGAGAAAGAGGGATTCTTGCATTTTTTTTATAAAGTTTATAAATAAATCATCTACCTTTCACTATTTTTATAAAAACTTTTATCTAATTATTAACATTTAGTTTTTATAAAATATTCATGCTTTTGTTTATTAAATAATTTATTTACTTAAGGTGAAACAATGATTTCTTGCAAGTTTTATGTTTCAAGGTGTATATCGCGTGTAATACCGGACTGCGTTTCAGACAAAACGTTTCTGAAAAATTCCAGAAAATTTTATATCGACACGAAATAATAAATCGCAGTATTACGTATAAAATTCTAGTTCCAAATATATGTCGAAGTATTAGTTTAGAAATTCACCAACGTTCGTGTGACAAGACGCGTGTGTGATTAGATAATTCTCTAAATTATCATGCATGAAGTGTTTGTGTTGGACTTGCTAAGTAATAAATGCATTTAATTAATTATAATTAAATGTCATGCACGTGTAAATGTTATAATCACATAAGTTCCGGTAGGGTAGTAACCTGAATTTTTGTCGGGTGTCACAATTAACGTCTCATGTTGTAGGGTTGCCGGGACCATTTCACTCGATGCAGTTTCAGATCCAATAATGTTTCCTTCTAGATCGTAAACCACACGCTCTCGATTTTTCAGACGTTGTGATTTTACGTGAGTGATCAATGCCTGGATATCCTTCTCATACTGCTCAACATCAACTCTCCACCACTGTGGGAAACCCCCTTGTATTGTGTGACACTCATATGCCTAATGGGGTCCGCAACATAGTGTAAAGCAAGGATTCCCAAACTGATTAACCTGTTGTCTATACATTTTTCTCAAAGCAACAGGTTATACACTCAACACTAAGACTGAAAACGTAAGACATGACCTAGACTCACAAATAAACAAACAAAAGACACGGACTGACTAGATTTACAACGACTCAAAACATAGATAAAACCAATTAATCAGTTAAGTTTAATCAAAGCTAGATACGCTATCGCCTAAGTGTCTCCGGCAACGGCGTCAAAAACTTGATGTGCTCGGTATGGTCTATTAAAAACTAAACAAAAACTAAACTAGACACTCAAGTTAAACTCTAAACTCTCCTAAATACTAGATCACAATGACAGGCAAGTGTACCTATCGAGTGCAGTAAAGCCTAATGAAAGTCCGGATATCGAACCGACGAGACACTAGTGACACTTAACTAGACTCCGACTCAACTAACTAACTGATTTATATTGGGGGGGTTCTATGAACTAGGTCTAAACTAATTAAAAGCAAATGGAAATGAAGAAGAATTAAAGACAACTAACTATCGATCAGGAAACTTAGACGAACTCAAGGATTAGGAAAGGCATTACCTAGGTAAGAATCCTATTTGTGAATCTTGGATTTCTCTCGGCTATGGAAACTATGATGGAACAAGGATCTTAAAATACAACACCCTTAGACAACCTAGTGGATCCCTGATCAATCTTCGGGTATGACCAGAAGGAAACCGTAAGGGGTGTAAATGCTCACCGGTGAGTTGGATTACCTTTCAGTTTCTCCAACAACACTAAAGTACTCAAAAGACAGATTACCTTTCAGTATCACTATCTCAATACATTCAAAGAATGCAAGGGGTAATCTAAGAACAATCGACAAGACATGGACTAGCAAAGATACTAAGAACCCTAGGGAAACCTCCTCTTAGAGCCTTTACACCTAGATACCTAACACCAGAGACTAACCGACTATCTCTCACCTTTCAGCTATTGAGATAGGTAGAATACTTAGCTCTAACAAACTCTCAATCAACGCTCTTATGGTTTACTTAGCTCTAGAAACCCATAAACTAATCACAAACACACAATAAGTGACCTAAATATACAACTATAACTGAAAGACATTCAACACGAAGCATACGGAACAATGATCAATCACAAATTAGAACTAAATATGCATACACATCAGATCAATTGTAAAAAGATTCCTTACATTAATGTTAAACCATCATACAATAACCAAAAACCGATAAAAATCCAAAATATCAACAAATCATCATCAAACCTAGGTAGCTATAGTAGTTTAGCATACAATCATGTCCAATAATAGTAAATCAGCAATAAAAGTCATGAACATAATATCAATTAAACTGATTGGACACAAGAGAACGAAAAACATAAGCCGAATGATTTCAATCTAACCAATACGTTCTCACAAGCTTCAATCTCTTGCTCCAATTGCCTTCTATTCTCCCAAAATCGCCCAAAGTCTCTGATGTGACGGCTAAAAGTCGTCCCTTTGAAAGAATGGCATTAAAATCATTAAATACGGAATTTCTAGGGTTTTGCCGTAATTTATGATTTTCGCGTGTCGCGAACATTGGAATGGCCGTCTTGGCGTGGCACGAGAGACAAAACAGTCGGGCCTCAACTTTTCTGAATTCACGTTCCTCGCGTGTCACGAACATTGAGGCCCCCATCTTCGCGTGGCGCGAAAAACTAAAACTCCATGTTTTTGATTTCTTTTCACTGCCTCTCCTCGTGTGCTCGATTTCTGCAGGATTAAACTTCGATTTCTGCTTCTTTTGCACACGAACAACTGTAAACACAACCCGAACTAAGTACGAAACAAAAACGAAAAAAAAATGACAAGAAAACTAACTAAAACGAATAAAAACGAAAGGATAAATATATGTGTTTTGCAACACATCAGTGAACTAGGACACTTCCGCAAGGACTGTCCGAAGAATAGAAGACCTGTTAATTCCAACGCATGTGGCAAATCATTCGTCATAGGAGCTGGTGAAGCTCGACATGACCCAAACATTGGCACCGTACGTTTCCTATAAATAATTGTTACGCTTCTATTCTTTTTGACACGGGTGCCGACAAAAGCTTTGTATCCACTGAGTTTAGTCCACTACTTGGTATTACACCGACTGCATTAGATTATATGTACACTGTATAGCTAGCTGATGGTAAACTGATTGAGACCGAACAGATAATCCCAAGGTGTGTTTTAACACTAACAGACCATCCATTCAATGTAGACCTATTACTAGTAACACTTAGGAGTTTCGACATAGTCATCGGTATGGACTGTTGTCCAAGAACCGAGCAGAAATTGTATGTCATGAGAAAATCATTCGTATTCCACTACCGAATGGAGAAACACTTTCAATCCAAGGAGAGAAGAGCGGTACTGCACTAAGGATCATTACCTGTATGAAGGCCTAGAAGTATTTACGAAAAGGCTATCATGCAATCTTAGCGCATGTAACCGAGAAGCAAACAGAAGGAAGGAAAATCAGGGATATTCCGAACGTTCGAGACTATCCAGAAGTATTTCCCGAAGATTTGCCTACACTTCCACCAAAGTGGCAAGTCGAGTTCCGGATTGATCTCACACCAGGAGTTGCCCATGGTCACCTTACCGACTAGCGCCATCGGAAATGCAAGAACAGTCTAATCAGTTGCAAGAACTATTAGATAAGGGATTCATTAGACCGAGCTTTTCTCCATGGGGAGCCCCGGTCTTGTTTGTCAAGAAGAAATACAAGACTTTCCGCATGTGCATCGACTATAGAGAGTTGAACAAAGTGACGATCAAGAACTGATATCCATTACCAAGGATCGACGATATGTTCGATCAATTGCAAGGATCGAGATACTACTCAAAGATCGATCTGCATTCTGGATGTCACCAGTTGAGGATTCCAGAAGACGACATTCCAAAGACCGCATTCCGAACTCGTTACGGTCACTACGAGTTCATGGTCATGCCATTCGGGTTAACTAATGCACCAACCGTATTCATGGACCTCATGAATAGAGTGTGTAAACCCTATTTGGACAAGTTCTTAATAGTGTTCATTGATGACATACCGATATACTCACGAACTCACGAGGAGCACGCAGAACATTTGAAGCTGATCATGGAATTACTAAGAGACGAGAAGTTGTACGCCAAATTCTTAAAGTGAGACTTCTGGATTCGAGAAGTACAATTCCTTTGGCATGTGGTCAACGAGAAAGGCATACATGTTGACCCATCTAAGATTGAAGCGATAAAGAATTGGAAAGCACCTGAGACTCCAACGGAGGTGCGGAAATTCTTAGGTCTTGCGGGCTACTACCGACGATTCATCAAAAAATTCTCTTTAAGATAGGCCAACCACTAACTACCTTGACTCACAAGGACAATAAACTCAAATGGAACGATAAGACATAAACAACAGTTTAGCTGCTTAAACAGAAACTTTGCAGCGTACCCATCCTATCACTTCCGGAAGGAACGGATGACTACGTGGTATACTGCGATGCGTCACATCAACGACTAGGATGCGTGTTGATGTAGAGAAAGAAGGTCATTGCTTATGCTTCTCGATGACTCAAAGTGCACGAGAAGAGCTACACCACCCATGAGTTGGAGTTGGGAGCTATGGTTTTCGCACTTAAGATCTGGACACATTACTTGTACGGCACGACATGTACAATCTTCACCGACCACAATAGTCTTCAACACATTTTCGATCAGAAAGAACTTAATACGAGACAACGCCGATGGGTCAAATTACTTAACGACTATGACTTGGTGTGGCACGAGAGACAAAACAGTCGGGCCTCAACTTTTCTGAATTCACGTTCCTCGCGTGTCACGAACATTGAGGCTCCCATCTTCGCGTGGCCCGAAAAACTAAAATTCCATGTTTTTGATTTCTTTTCACTACCTCTCCTCGTGTGCTCGATTTTTTCAGGATTAAACTTTGATTTTTGCTTCTTTTGCACATGAACAACTGTAAACACAACCCGAACTAAGTACGAAACAAAAACGAATAAAAATGACAAAAAAACTAACTAAAATGAAAGGATAAATATATGTGTTTTACAACACATCAGTGAACTAGGACACTTCCGCAAGGACTGTCCGAAGAATAGAAGACCTGTTAATGCCAACGCACGTGGCAAATCATTCGTCATAGGAGCTGGTGAAGCTTGACATGACCCAAACATTGTCACCGTACGTTTCCTATAAATAATTGTTACGCTTCTATTCTTTTTGACACGGGTGCTGACAAAAGATTTGTATCCACTAAGTTTAGTCCACTACTTGGTATTACACCGACCGCATTAGATTATATGTACACTGTAGAGCTAGCTAATGGTAAACTGATTGAGACCGAACAGATAATCCCACGGTGTGTTTTAACACTAACAGACCATCCATTCAATGTAGACCTATTACCAGTAACACTTAGGATTTCGACATAGTCATCGGTATGGACTGTTGTCCAAGAACCGAGCAGAAATTGTATGTCATGAGAAAATCATTCGTATTCCACTACCGAATGGAGAAACACTTTCAATCCAAGGAGAGAAGAGCGGTACTACACTAAGGATCATTACATGTATGAAGGCCTAGAAGTATTTACGAAAAGGCTATCATGCAATCTTAGCGCATGTAACCGAGAAGCAAATAGAAGGAAGGAAAATCAAGAACATTCCGATCGTTCGAGACTATCCAGAAGTATTTTCCGAAGATTTGCTTGGACTTCCACCGCAGAGGCCAGTCAAGTTCCGGATTGATCTCACACCAGGAGTTGCCCTGATAGTGTAGTCACCTTACCGACTAGCGCCATCGGAAATGCAAGAACAGTCTAATCAGTTGCAAGAACTATTAGATAAGGGATTCATTAGACCGAGCTTTTCTCCATGGGGAGCCCCGATCTTGTTTGTCAAGAAGAAATATGAGACTTTCCGCATGTGCATCGACTATAGAGAGTTGAACAAAGTGACGATCAAGAACCGATAACCATTACCAAGGTTCGACGATATGTTCGATCAATTGCAAGGATCGAGCTAGTACTTAAAGATCGATCTGCGTTTTATATGTCACCAGTTGATGATTCAAGAAGACGACATTCCAAAGACCGCATTCCGAACTCGTTAAGGTCACTACGAGTTCATGGTCATGTCATTAGGGTTAACCAATGCACCAACCGTATTCATGGACCTCATGAATAGAGTGTGCAAACCCTATTTGGACAAGTTCGTAATAGTGTTCATTGAAAACAGTCTGATATACTCACGAACTCAGGAGGAGCATGCAAAACATTTGAAGCTGATCACGGAATTACTAAGAGACGAGAAGTTGTACGCCAAATTATTGAAGTGAGACTTCTGGATTCGAGAAATACAATTCCTCATGCATGTGGTCAACGAGAAAGGCATACATGTTGACCCATCCAAGATTGAAGCGATAAAGAATTGGGAAGCACCTAAGACTCCAACGGAGGTGCGGAAATTCTTAGATTTTGCGGGCTACTACCGATGATTCATCGAAAAATTATCTTTAAGATAGCCTAACCACTAACTACCTTGACTCACAAGGACACTAAACTCAAATGGAACGATAAGGCATAAACAGCATTTCAGCTGCTTAAACAGAAACTTTGCAGCGCACCCATCCTATCACTTCTAGAAGGAACGGATGAATACATGGTATACTGTGAAGTGTCACACACAGGAATCGGTTTCGTGTTGATGCAGAGAAAGAAGGTCATTGCTTATGCTTCTCGACGACTCAAAGTGCATGAGAAGAACTACACCACCCACGAGTTGGAGTTGGGAGCTATGGTTTTCGCACTTAAGATCTGGACACATTACTTGTATGGCACGACATGTACAATCTTCACCGACCACAATAGTCTTCAACACATTTTCGATCAGAAAGAACTTAATATGAGACAGCACCGATGGGTCGAAGTACTTAACGACTACGACTGTGCAATCCGCTATCATCATGGAAAGGCAAACGTTGTTGCTGATGCCTTGAGCAGGAAGGAACAGTCAAAGCCATGGCGAGTACGAGCGTTACAGTTGATGATTCACACAGACCTACCCATTCAAATCCGTGACACTTAACTCAAGGCACTCAAGGAGGAAATTTTGAAACAAGAGTCTTTACAAGGTATGGACAAGCAATTCGAGGTCAAATTCGATGATACATGTTACTTCATGGATTGGATCTGGGTACCGAGTTACGGGAATTTAAGGGATTTAGTGATGGACGAAGCACACAAGTCCAGATACTCGATTCATCCCGGTTCTAACAAGATGTACCACGACCTCAAGGAGCATTATTGGTGGCCCAATATGAAAGCCGACATTGCCACCTACGTCAGTAAGTGTTTAACCTGTTCAATGGTTAAGGTGGAATATTAGAAACCGTCAGGCTTACTTCAACAGCCAGAGATTCCATAATGAAAGTGGCAGCAGATTTCTATGAACTTCATCACGAAGATGCCTAGAACAACCAGCGGTTTTGACACAATCTGGGTAATTGTCGATCGCTTAATAAAATCTGCGCACTTCCTTCCCATCAAAGAATCCGACAAACTAGAGAAACTAACTAGGACTTACTTGAAGGAAGTAGTCTCGAGGCATGGAGTTCCAATCTTCGTCATCTCCCATAGGGATAGTAGATTTACTTCTTGATTCTAGCAATCACTTCAGAAGGCATTAGGTACCCGATTGGATATGAGTACCGCATACCACCCTTAGACGGACAGTCAGAGTGAAAAGACCATCTAGACTCTCGTGGACATGCTTAGAGCTTGTGTGGTCGATTTCGAAAACAGTTGGGATACTCACCTACCATTGGTCGAGTTTTCTTACAATAACAGTTACCACACCGGTATCAAGGCCGCACCATTCAAAGCACTTTATGGAAGAAAGTGTAGGTCACCGATCTGCTGGTCTGAGGTGGGAGACAGCCAACTCACCGGTCTAGAAATCATTCATGAGACAACGGAGAAGATCGTTCAGATACGAGACCGTATGAAAGCCACGCGTGATAGCCAAAAGAGTTACGCTAACGTGAAACGCAAACCCTTAGAGTTTCAAGTGGGCGACAAAGTTCTATTAAAAGTCTCGCCATGGAAGGGAGTAATACGTTTCGGCAAACGAGGTAAGCTGAATCCCCGTTACATTGGACCATTCGAAATTCTGAAAAGAATTGGCCTCGTAGCTTACAAAGTTAACCTGCCTGAAGCACTTAGTGGTGTTCATGACGTGTTTCATGTGTCAAATCTGAAGAAGTGATTGTCAGATGAGACACTAGTCATACCACTGGATGAGATTCCGATAGACGATCAACTTCATTTCGTTGAAGAACCAGTCGAAATTATTGACCGTGAGGTCAAGAGGTTGAAACAAATTCACATTCCTATAATCAAGGTTCGGTGGAATTCTAGACGCGGACCAGAGTTCACTTGGGATCACGAAGACCAGATAAGGCACAAGTATCCACACTTATTTGAAACTGCACCGTCCACTAGCGACGCGAACTGAATTTCGGGACGAAATTCCTTTTAACAAGGGGAGTATGTGACATCCGGCAATTTCATGTCAATATCCATCCCCGACTCTTACATGATTACGCATAGTTACACATGCATCATACTAGATTATAGAGTAAATAAGTTCATTTCATGCATAGCAAAGTCCATTCACTTCATTTCATTTCACGTATCGGTAATTCTCAGGATCACACACGCGTCATGTCGCACGAACGTTGATGAATTATGAAAGTAATACTTTGACATATATTTGGAGTATATAAATTACATGTAATACTGTGATATAATATTTCATTCATAGATAAATTTTTCAGGATTTTTTAGAGAATCTTTAATTTTTAACGCAGTATGTACCGGCAAATTCAAATGAGATTTTACAAATTTGATATGTTTTACATAATAAACTTATTACTTCATATTTTTTATTTATTTTATTTTATAAAAGCCATTTCTTTTATAAAACCCCAATTCATTTGCATGAAAACCCTAGATTTTTCCCTATAAATACATCTTTATGGACAAGCCTCCACCCATTTGCAACACTAACCCTGAAGTCACCCCTCTCCTCTTTCTCTTTGAGTTTCGGCCGCCATCCCCTAACCACCATCCATCATTTTTGTTGTTCCATCTTACAATCCAAGCTATCCTAAGGTGTTCTAAGGTGCAATACAAGTGTTCAAGCAAGAAAACTCCACCTTTCATCCAACATATCTCGATTTTGTAAGCTTCTATTTAAGTTTTCTTTCATTTTTATACATATGGTTATGTTAAACTAACCATCCAAACAAAAGAGTCATTTTTTAGTGTTTAAACAAGAACTAACCTTCGATTTTGCAATATAATATACTTTACAACATTTTTGGTAAATGTTGTTTGTAAAAGCTTGATTTTCTTGAGTTATGTGACGTTTCTATAAAAGGAAACTTTGTTGGATTCATATTTGTAGAAATGCTTGTTATAGACCTTTGTTGTATTAGAAGGTTATAGAAGCTATAGAATATGTGAAAAACATGTCTTTTGTTGGTTGAATAATTGTATTTAATCATTTGGCATGTTTCTATAAATAGAAACTTTATTGGTTTCAAATTTGAGTTTATAAGTTATAAATTGTTTTGACATGATTAAGTGTTCTAGTTATGTTTTAATAAAGGGAAATATATGCTTGTTAGATGTTAAACCATCGGTTATTGTCATATGGAAAGTTTCCATAAATGAAAACTTTATTTCTTTCAAACTTGTGTTTATGTGCTATGGATATTAATGATAGGTTTAATAATGTTATTAGCACTTCGTTAAATGATTTCTATGATAATAAGTATTTAGAAACCATTGTTTGATGTTTTGGGTTACCTTTCCATAAATGGAAACTTTATTGAATTCAAAACCGCAAACTTGCTCTATGTGTAACATTGATGAGTTAAGATATCTTAGTAGTACTTGGACATATTAAATTTCATGAGTTGTTACTATTTGTTCAATGTTTCAATATTGGTATAAAAAAGCTTGACTTTCCAAATAAGGAAAGTTTTGTACTTCAAAAACCGAGTTTCAAGTCCTAAATTATCTTTGAAGGTTCTAGTATGATTAACATGATATTACTAAACATTTAGAACAATTGTTTAAGTTATATTACTTGGTTTGATTTCATTACATGAAACCCTAATACTTGAAGTATATGTGCTAAGTATGTTCACTAGATGATACATTGACACATGAATATATGTGAATACTTGAGTATGATTGATTACGGTATGACATGTCATGATGTTCCTAGCACATGTATTCGTATAAATATAATTTCGAAACCTCTAAAGTATCACCAACCGGTCGTTGGGTCAAACTTGGTCAAACCTTTTCAAATCATCAATGTCACGTTTCAACATTGAGTCGTTTGGATGTGTATAGTTACATAACCAACTTTCACATTACATGGACCTTATAGCCTTAACATTCCTAGGGCTCGAGTAGGTCGGTTTTCATTTCGCACTTTTTCTAGCTTTACGTGTTACATTACACTTCATTCTCACCGCAATCTCCAGGTGAGTCTCACGGCCTCACTTTTACTTACTTTTCCTTTTGGGGAAGATTACATGCTAAATTCTATTTTCATTGGTCATATATTATACTACTTGATTTCACATGAATATATAAGCGGGTGCAATTACGCAAAAAGTCCTCTCAAAATCGAACCGTTAATTATGTTACACAGCGAGGTAATCATGAATAGTACTATTGGGTTTAACCACCCCCACCCGGGTTAGTCGCGCTAACTTTGACCAGAGGTCAAACGGGTTCATAATTGACCTAATCAATTCCGTGCTAGGCACGCAAGAGGCAAAATGCATGTTTCTACATCATTTATGTTGAGCTTCGGTTTCGGTGAATGCTTGTCATATTTTTGTCATATTGTCTAATCATCAATCAAATCATGAGTAAATACGTGAACTATTACAATGCTTTACTATCACTTACAAACATGTGAACTCACCAACATTATGTTGACTCATTTAAGCATGTTTTATCAGGTCGTTGATTCATGCATTTGGAAAGGGTGTGACATTTAGAGTGCCTAAACATACAAGATTGATTTATATGTCACAAACATGGTTAAAGCCCATTTCTTCATAAAAACCGCAAATCTTTAGCTCCTAATTTCATTTGGTCCTATCACTTACTCAGATTCTGGGTTTTAGATCATTTACCTACTGATTTTGGAATCAAAGGAAGATGATTATGACCATTCCCAAGCTCCAATTTCTTGATTAAAACCATAGTAAAACCATAGATTCATGAATACATCACACACTCTTATGTAATGCATAAGGTTTTAGGGTTATGGACTCCTACCATAAGAAATTAACCGTAATCCAATGTTGCTTATGATCTGATTAAACCTCTAGAGTGATTAGAATACCAAAACTTGAATGAAGTCTTCATCTTCAATCTTTTGGTGAGTTTAAAGATGAAAAGGATAGTTGAGAGCATTTAATATGTGAAATTCAAGATTGGAAATGGGTTTCTAGAGGTTGGGGAACATATTACACGCACATAGTGATTTACATATGGATTAAATTTGATTTGGTGGCATGAGGGTGAAACAACACGTCAAACAACGAACTAAATTTTTTTCTGATATGAAGCGTCGCACGGCTATGTGACAACCCCACATGGTTGTGCAGATTCACAAGACTGTGTGACCACCCTACAAGGTTGTGCAGATTCGTATGGATGTGTGGTCACCCCGCACGGCTGTGTGGATTCCGGAAACTTAACAAATTTTCCATTTTCTCAACTTTAGCTTCCACACAATTTATCATACCATGTCATTACTCGGTATGGTCGTACCCTACTTCCGAGTGTTACAATATAATATTTCGGATATTCGAAATATCTGAAATTTTCTAAAATTGATATCCGAATCCGAAAATTCGGATATCCGAGTTTTGGATATTTTGGGTTCGGAATTTCGGGTTTTCATTCAGATGTTCGGATACGGATATTTTTGCACACCCGTAATGATTGTCTGTCCACGGGGGATCTGCTATCTACTTAAGTTCTAATCTTATCTCTTGGACCGCACGAAAACAGAAAACTGTTTTCAGGCCATCCACTAAGTCAGAATACAAAGCTTTAGCAGATACACTTGTAGAATTAACCTGGCTAGAAGCTCTTCTTAGAAAACTTGGGATAGACACAAAATGTACTCACACTCTCTAGTATGATAATATTGGTGCAACCTACCTTGCAGCTACTCTGGTGTTTCATGCTCGAACAAAGCATTTGAAATTGACTTTCACTCTTTTCGCGAAAAGGTAACACAAGGAAAACTCAGGGTACAGTTTATATCGACAGATGATCAAATTACAGACATTCTCACAAAGCCTCTGCCAAATCAAAGATTTATGTTCTTACTCTCCAAGCTACAGGTCACTCCCTGCCCTTAGCTTGAGGGGAATATTAAATCATGTTCTAATTAGTAATATTATGAGGTAGCATTATGTAAATATGGTTATTATATTAACCCCTTTGTAACCCTATTGTAATTACACAATTTACACACACTTAATATTTATCTTATGCCTACATCATATCTTATAAACATTGTTATCGGACCTGGATCGGACCAATCGATGGATCGAGAATTAGTTACATATGGTTGGGTACTCTTGAAAATAATGTTGAAGATAATGTATGATTAGACATCATTATCCTCGTATCAACCAATATAACATTGAAGTTGGAGGTTGGTTTAGTCATCAATATAGACGGTTCATGTCCAATATAGATGGTTCACACTGTTCTTCCAATTTTCCGGTAATTCTGGCGGTTCAAGTTACAAACCGTTCTTCTAATTTACTAGGCTCAAACTTACCGGACTAGTGACCGAGATCCGGTTCAACCGGTATTACCGGCCGTTTTGAACCGGTTTTTAAAACATTGGTTCACAGTTATGAGGTTTATTTTTACCAAAGTCAACAAGTCAAATATATATATATGCCCACGTCATATCTTATAAACACCGTTATCTGAATAGGATCGGACCGGCCACTGGTGGGACCGTAATCTTATTTACTGATTCATTTACTATTTCTAGTTTCATATTCTCTTTATTATTCATATTTTGTTAACATCGCAAATTCACAATAAAAGATAAAATATTTCTATATTTTGTTTGAAGTTAGTGTTATACACACACGCTCACACAAGCATATAATTTTAAACTATTTATGACGACGTCCGATTTGTTAAACGAAACCAGTCTGATTAGTCGATTGGTAAGAAAATGGATATGATAACCTCTCCTAGGTATTAAAATTAATGTATGCATTTATTCAATTAGGGACACGTTCTTTTATGACCAACGGTTTGTTGAGAATAACAAGAACTGCATAAGCACGTATACATATTGTTTTAATGAAAAAGGTAAAAACAAAAAAAACATTGGTTTTTTATTTATTTTATCTCCTCTCTCATTGATTTTTTTTTCAAAAAGCTTATTAATATGTGCACATATGCATATATCTGCACATGTAGTATGCATGCATATATGCATTTAGACAAAAGATTATCAACATCATATTTTTTTAAAAATAAACCCTAAATTTTTTTAAGAAAGACCACAATGACATTAAAAGGGGACTAAGAAGGCGCTAGCAAAGTCAATACGAGCTAATAAGAAAAGGAAAACAGAGAGCAACACGAATCTAACCAAGACAAGCTAATACTCTTAGCACTATTTTTTTATTCATTTAAACGAAAAGAGTTTGATCTCATCCACCGTCTTCAAATGGAAGCAAGTGTCCTTTATGAAAATTAGTGTGTTCTTACTTCTTAACTTTCTAAATCAAGTAGATAACTAAGTAAACTAAGGCAGATATAAGCTCAAAACTTCTCCACCCCAAAAGAAACCTTCTCCTGAAAGACTCCATGTCTTCAATGATCTTCTTAGGAGCTTTACAAAGAGCAAAATAGTAGGGAGGAGTACTCTTGAGAACCGACTTCACAAATGTAACTCCTCTACCAAATGATAAGTTTTTAGCCTTCCAGGAGCTCAAATTCGATTGGAACTTTTCTATAATCGGACTCCAAACATTTTGATAGGTTCATGTTGGCTTGAATAGGGGGTCCAAGGTAAGTGAAAAGAAAATTAGCGGGATCGCATTTTAGAACTTGCACAAAACTAGCGATATCATCATGATCCACTAGAATATTGCCCAAACATCACGTTGATACATCTAAGCATTGTTTTAACCCTTCTACTATCTATATGCATTCTACTCAATTTATATAATAAATAGTATTAAGCTCCCTCTTTTTCATTTTTATGATATTTTCAACTTTAAAGCATGTATTAACTAAATATTGCTTTTTTCTATTTTGTAGTTACACTTTCATTTGATAACTTTACTAGACAATGAAATCATAAAAACATATGATCCATCACATAAAAAAAAGATAAACTTTTACAGTTTTTAACATATTATATATTTTAAAAATATATACTGTTATATTCAGTTATTCAATGTCACATTGATACTTGTGAAAACTTATAGATAAAATCTAACTAGTTGAATACCCGCGCTTCGCAACGGGTGTCAGGTCCCGTAATTCGCTTATAAAAGGTTCGGTTTGTCACAGTACCAAAACCCTAACGTCACTCGATATATGCAACGATACCACAAAAAACTCGGTTTTGAATACAAATTCGTTTTCAAATAAATTTATATCGGAACATTGACAAAAAAAACGTCACTCGATATAGGTTACGATAAAAAAAACTCAATTTTGAATACAACTTTGTTTTCAAATAAATTTACATTGGAACGTTGAAAGATAAAAAATAAAAACAGCCACGGATTCCATTTTTTGAAAAAAAATTAACGAACGTAAGTTATTCATGCATTTGGAAAGGGTGTGACATTTAGAGTGCCTAAACATACAAGATTGATTTATATGTCACAAACATGGTTAAAGCCCATTTCTTCATAAAAACCGCAAATCTTTAGCTCCTAATTTCATTTGGTCCTATCACTTACTCAGATTCTGGGTTTTAGATCATTTATCTACTGATTTTGGAATCAAAGGAAGATGATTATGACCATTCCCAAGCTCCAATTTCTTGATTTAAACCATAGTAAAACCATAGATTCATGAATACATCACACACTCTTATGTAATGCATAAGGTTTTAGGGTTATGGACTCCTACCATAAGAAATTAACCTTAATCCAATGTTGCTTATGATCTGATTAAACCTCTAGAGTGATTAGAATACCAAAACTTGAATGAAGTCTTCATCTTCAATCTTTTGGTGAGTTTAAAGATGAAAAGGAGAGTTGAGAGCATTTGATATGTGAAATTCAAGTTTGGAAATGGGTTTCTAGAGGTTGGGGAACGTATTACACGCACATAGGGATTTACATATGGATTAAATTTGATTTGGTGGCATGAGGGTGAAACAACACGTCAAACAACGAACTAAATTTTTTTCTGATATGAAGCGTCGCACGGCTATGTGACAACCCCACATGGTTGTGCAGATTCACAAGACTGTGTGACCACCCTACAAGGTTGTGCAGATTCGTATGGATGTGTGGTCACCCCGCACGGCTGTGTGGATTCCGGAAACTTAACAAATTTTCCATTTTCTCAACTTTAGCTTCCACACAATTTATCATACCATGTCATTACTCGGTATGGTCGTACCCTACTTCCGAGTGTTACAATATAATATTTCGGATATTCGAAATATCTGAAATTTTCTAAAATTGATATCCGAATCCGAAAATTCGGATATCCGAGTTTTGGATATTTTGGGTTCGGAATTTCGGGTTTTCATTCAGATGTTCGGATTCGGATATTTTTGCACACCCGTAATGATTGTCTGTCCACAGGGAATTTGCTATCTACTTAAGTTCTAATCTTATCTCTTGGACCGCACGAAAACAGAAAACTGTTTTCAGGCCATCCACTAAGTCAGAATACAAAGCTTTAGCAGATACACTTGTAGAATTTACCTGGCTAGAAGCTCTTCTTAGAAAACTTGGGATAGACACAAAATGTACTCACACTCTCTAGTATGATAATATTGTTGCAACCTACCTTGCAGCTACTCCGGTGTTTCATGCTCGAACAAAGCATTTGAAATTGACTTTCACTCTTTTCGCGAAAAGGTAACACAAGGAAAACTCAGGGTACAGTTTATATCGACAGATGATCAAATTACAGACATTCTCACAAAGCCTCGGCCAAATCAAAGATTTATGTTCTTACTCTCCAAGCTACAGGTCACTCACTGCCCTTAGCTTGAGGGGAATATTAAATCATGTTCTAATTAGTAATATTATGAGGTAGCATTATGTAAATATGGTTATTATATTAACCCCTTTGTAACCCTATTGTAATTACACAATTTACACACACTTAATATTTATCTTATGCCTACATCATATCTTATAAACATTGTTATCGGACCTGGATCGGACCAATCGATGGATCGAGAATTAGTTACATATGGTTGGGTACTCTTGAAAATAATGTTGAAGATAATGTATGATTAGACATCATTATCCTCGTATCAACCAATATAACATTGAAGTTGGAGGTTGGTTTAGTCATCAATATAGACGGTTCATGTCCAATATAGATGGTTCACACTGTTCTTCCAATTTTCCGGTAATTCTGGCGGTTCAAGTTACAAACCGTTCTTCTAATTTACTAGGCTCAAACTTACCGGACTAGTGACCGAGATCCGGTTCAACCGGTATTACCGGCCGTTTTGAACCGGTTTTTAAAACATTGGTTCACAGTTACGAGGTTTATTTTTACCAAAGTCAACAAGTCAAATATATATATATGCCCACGTCATATCTTATAAACACCGTTATCTGAACAGGATCGGACCGGCCACCGGTGGGACCGTAATCTTATTTACTGATTCATTTACTATTTCTAGTTTCATATTCTCTTTATTATTCATATTTTGTTAACATCGCAAATTCACAATAAAAGATAAAATATTTCTATATTTTGTTTGAAGTTAGTGTTATACACACACGCTCACACAAGCATATAATTTTAAACTATTTATGACGACGTCCGATTTGTTAAACGAAACCAGTCTGATTAGTCGATTGGTAAGAAAATGGATATGATAACCTCTCCTAGGTATTAAAATTAATGTATGCATTTATTCAATTAGGGACACGTTCTTTTATGACCAACGGTTTGTTGAGAATAACAAGAACTGCATAAGCACGTATACATATTGTTTTAATGAAAAAGGTAAAAACAAAAAAAACATTGGTTTTTTATTTATTTTATCTCCTCTCTCATTGATTTTTTTTTCAAAAAGCTTATTAATATGTGCACATATGCATATATCTGCACATGTAGTATGCATGCATATATGCATTTAGACAAAAGATTATCAACATCATATTTTTTTAAAAATAAACCCTAAATTTTTTTAAGAAAGACCACAATGACATTAAAAGGGGACTAAGAAGGCGCTAGCAAAGTCAATACGAGCTAATAAGAAAAGGAAAACAGAGAGCAACACGAATCTAACCAAGACAAGCTAATACTCTTAGCACTATTTTTTTATTCATTTAAACGAAAAGAGTTTGATCTCATCCACCGTCTTCAAATGGAAGCAAGTGTCCTTTATGAAAATTAGTGTGTTCTTACTTCTTAACTTTCTAAATCAAGTAGATAACTAAGTAAACTAAGGCAGATATAAGCTCAAAACTTCTCCACCCCAAAAGAAACCTTCTCCTGAAAGACTCCATGTCTTCAATGATCTTCTTAGGAGCTTTACAAAGAGCAAAATAGTAGGGAGGAGTACTCTTGAGAACCGACTTCACAAATGTAACTCCTCTACCAAATGATAAGTTTTTAGCCTTCCAAGAGCTCAAATTCGATTGGAACTTTTCTATAATCGGACTCCAAACATTTTGATAGGTTCATGTTGGCTTGAATAGGGGGTCCAAGGTAAGTGAAAAGAAAATTAGCGGGATCGCATTTTAGAACTTGCACAAAACTAGCGATATCGTCATGATCCACTAGAATATTGCCCAAACATCACGTTGATACATCTAAGCATTGTTTTAACCCTTCTACTATCTATATGCATTCTACTCAATTTATATAATAAATAGTATTAAGCTCCCTCTTTTTCATTTTTATGATATTTTCAACTTTAAAGCATGTATTAACTAAATATTGCTTTTTTCTATTTTGTAGTTACACTTTCATTTGATAACTTTACTAGACAATGAAATCATAAAAACATATGATCCATCACATAAAAAAAAGATAAACTTTTACAGTTTTTAACATATTATATATTTTAAAAATATATACTGTTATATTCAGTTATTCAATGTCACATTAATACTTGTGAAAACTTATAGATAAAATCTAACTAGTTGAATACCCGCGCTTCGCAACGGGTGTCAGGTCCCGTAATTCGCTTATAAAAGGTTCGGTTTGTCACAGTACCAAAACCCTAACGTCACTCGATATATGCAACGATACCACAAAAAACTCGGTTTTGAATACAAATTCGTTTTCAAATAAATTTATATCGGAACATTGACAAAAAAACGTCACTCGATATAGGTTAAGATAAAAAAAACTCAATTTTGAATACAACTTTGTTTTCAAATAAATTTACATTGGAACGTTGAAAGATAAAAAATAAAAACAGCCACGGATTCCGTTTTTTGAAAAAAAATTAACGAACGTAAGTTATTCATGCATTTGGAAAGGGTGTGACATTTAGAGTGCCTAAACATACAAGATTGATTTATATGTCACAAGCATGGTTAAAGCCCATTTCTTCATAAAAACCGCAAATCTTTAGCTCCTAATTTCATTTGGTCCTATCACTTACTCAGATTCTGGGTTTTAGATCATTTATCTACTGATTTTGGAATCAAAGGAAGATGATTATGACCATTCCCAAGCTCCAATTTCTTGATTTAAACCATAGTAAAACCATAGATTCATGAATACATCACACACTCTTATGTAATGCATAAGGTTTTAGGGTTATGGACTCCTACCATAAGAAATTAACCGTAATCCAATGTTGCTTATGATCTGATTAAACCTCTAGAGTGATTAGAATACCAAAACTTGAATGAAGTCTTCATCTTCAATCTTTTGGTGAGTTTAAAGATGAAAAGGAGAGTTGAGAGCATTTGATATGTGAAATTCAAGTTTGGAAATGGGTTTCTAGAGGTTGGGGAACGTATTACACGCACATAGGGATTTACATATGGATTAAATTTGATTTGGTGGCATGAGGGTGAAACAACACGTCAAACAACGAACTAAATTTTTTTCTAATATGAAGCGTCGCACGGCTATGTGACAACCCCACATGGTTGTGCAGATTCACAAGACTGTGTGACCACCCTACAAGGTTGTGCAGATTCGTATGGATGTGTGGTCACCCCGCACGGCTGTGTGGATTCCGGAAACTTAACAAATTTTCCATTTTCTCAACTTTAGCTTCCACACAATTTATCATTCCATGTCATTACTCGGTATGGTCGTACCCTACTTCCGAGTGTTACAATATAATATTTCGGATATTCGAAATATCTGAAATTTTCTAAAATTGATATCCGAATCCGAAAATTCGGATATCCGAGTTTTGGATATTTTGGGTTCGGAATTTCGGGTTTTCATTCAGATGTTCGGATTCGGATATTTTTGCACACCCGTAATGATTGTCTGTCCACAGGGAATTTGCTATCTACTTAAGTTCTAATCTTATCTCTTGGACCGCATGAAAACAGAAAACTGTTTTCAGGCCATCCACTAAGTCAGAATACAAAGCTTTAGCAGATACAGTTGTAGAATTAACCAGGCTAGAAGCTCTTCTTAGAAAACTTGGGATAGACACAAAATGTACTCACACTCTCTAGTATGATAATATTGTTGCAACCTACCTTGCAGCTACTCCGGTGTTTCATGCTCGAACAAAGCATTTGAAATTGACTTTCACTCTTTTCGCGAAAAGGTAACACAAGGAAAACTCAGGGTACAGTTTATATCGACAGATGATCAAATTACAGACATTCTCACAAAGCCTCTGCCAAATCAAAGATTTATGTTCTTACTCTCCAAGCTACAGGTCACTCCCTGCCCTTAGCTTGAGGGGAATATTAAATCATGTTCTAATTAGTAATATTATGAGGTAGCATTATGTAAATATGGTTATTATATTAACCCCTTTGTAACCCTATTGTAATTACACAATTTACACACACTTAATATTTATCTTATGCCTACATCATATCTTATAAACATTGTTATCGGACCTGGATCGGACCAATCGATGGATCGAGAATTAGTTACATATGGTTGGGTACTCTTGAAAATAATGTTGAAGATAATGTATGATTAGACATCATTATCCTCGTATCAACCAATATAACATTGAAGTTGGAGGTTGGTTTAGTCATCAATATAGACGGTTCATGTCCAATATAGATGGTTCACACTGTTCTTCCAATTTTTCGGTAATTCTGGCGGTTCAAGTTACAAACCGTTCTTCTAATTTACTAGGCTCAAACTTACCGGACTAGTGACCGAGATCCGGTTCAACCGGTATTACCGGCCGTTTTGAACCGGTTTTTAAAACATTGGTTCACAGTTATGAGGTTTATTTTTACCAAAGTCAACAAGTCAAATATATATATATGCCCACGTCATATCTTATAAACACCGTTATCTGAACAGGATCGGACCGGCCACCGGTGGGACCGTAATCTTATTTACTGATTCATTTACTATTTCTAGTTTCATATTCTCTTTATTATTCATATTTTTTTAACATCGCAAATTCACAATAAAAGATAAAATATTTCTATATTTTGTTTGAAGTTAGTGTTATACACACACGCTCACACAAGCATATAATTTTAAACTATATATGACGACGTCCGATTTGTTAAACGAAACCAGTCTGATTAGTCGATTGGTAAGAAAATGGATTTGATAACCTCTCCTAGGTATTAAAATTAATGTATGCATTTATTCAATTAGGGACACGTTCTTTTATGACCAACGGTTTGTTGAGAATAACAAGAACTGCATAAGCACGTATACATATTGTTTTAATGAAAAAGGTAAAAACAAAAAAAACATTGGTTTTTTATTTATTTTATCTCCTCTCTCATTGATTTTTTTTTCAAAAAGCTTATTAATATGTGCACATATGCATATATCTGCACATGTAGTATGCATGCATATATGCATTTAGACAAAAGATTATCAACATCATATTTTTTTTAAAATAAACCCTAAATTGTTTTAAGAACGACCACAATGACATTAAAAGAGGACTAAGAAGGCGCTATCAAAGTCAATACGAGCTAATAAGAAAAGGAAAACAGAGAGCAACACGAATCTAACCAAGACAAGCTAATACTCTTAGCACTATTTTTTTATTCATTTAAACGAAAAGAGTTTGATCTCATCCACCGTCTTCAAATGGAAGCAAGTGTCCTTTATGAAAATTAGTGTGTTCTTACTTCTTAACTTTCTAAATCAAGTAGATAACTAAGTAAACTAAGGCAGATATAAGCTCAAAACTTCTCCACCCCAAAAGAAACCTTCTCCTGAAAGACTCCATGTCTTCAATGATCTTCTTAGGAGCTTTACAAAGAGCAAAATAGTAGGGAGGAGTACTCTTGAGAACCGACTTCACAAATGTAACTCCTCTACCAAATGATAAGTTTTTAGCCTTCCAGGAGCTCAAATTCGATTGGAACTTTTCTATAATCGGACTCCAAACATTTTGATAGGTTCATGTTGGCTTGAATAGGGGGTCCAAGGTAAGTGAAAAGAAAATTAGCGGGATCGCATTTTAGAACTTGCACAAAACTAGCGATATCATCATGATCCACTAGAATATTGCCCAAACATCACGTTGATACATCTAAACATTGTTTTAACCCTTCTACTATCTATATGCATTCTATTCAATTTATATAATAAATAGTATTAAGCTCCCTCTTTTTCATTTTTATGATATTTTCAACTTTAAAGCATGTATTAACTAAATATTGCTTTTTTCTATTTTGTAGTTACACTTTCATTTGATAACTTTACTAGACAATGAAATCATAAAAACATATGATCCATCACATAAAAAAAAGATAAACTTTTACAGTTTTTAACATATTATATATTTTAAAAATATATACTGTTATATTCAGTTATTCAATGTCACATTGATACTTGTGAAAACTTATAGATAAAATCTAACTAGTTGAATACCCGCGCTTCGCAACGGGTGTCAGGTCCCGTAATTCGCTTATAAAAGGTTCGGTTTGTCACAGTACCAAAACCCTAACGTCACTCGATATATGCAACGATACCACAAAAAACTCGATTTTGAATACAAATTCGTTTTCAAATAAATTTATATCGGAACATTGACAAAAAAACGTCACTCGATATAGGTTACGATAAAAAAAACTCAATTTAGAATACAACTTTGTTTTCAAATAAATTTACATTGGAACGTTGAAAGATAAAAAATAAAAACAGCCACGGATTCCGTTTTTTGAAAAAAAATTAACGAACGTAAGTTATTAAAGAAAAACAAAATTAATATAAAAGTAAACGGGTGCGCGGCTACCACCAGGCTAAGTGGCTTCTTTTGTTAATCTTATGTTCAGTTCGTTTTTATACTTAAACAAACCTTGAAAATAACAACAAAATAAAAAAAGATTGTCACGTGGTAGTCCCTGAGTGGACATATATATACATAGAGAATGGTTCAAATGATAACCAATTTTTTATTTGATAACCAATCTCAAACAATCACATAATTTACAAATTATTTTTTTCTTTTTAATTATTAAAAGAGTATTTAAGTATCTTGAACATATATTTTGAACGTAAATACGAAAATAGGGAGTCTTACATATATACATACCACATAATGTTACATATACGTGACACATAGTGTTAAGTATATGTAACACTAACAGAATGACGATTGTTACATATACGTAACACTATGTTTAATAGTGGTTATCACATAAATATTGGTTATCATTTGAACCGCACCTTATATATATATATATATATATATATATATATATATATATATATATATAGAACCCATTTACAAGTGGAATATGACATTATAATACAAAAAAATAATCTCTCATAATTTTTAATAGTTTTTCCCTCGCGCTCCGTGGCGAGAGTCAGGTCGTTTTTTGGCAACATCAGGCTGCAGAAGCTTGGTCGTTATAGGTTCGGCTCGTAGAAAACCATAAAAATGAATACCGAGACCGGTTCCGATAATATCAATACCAGAAATGATGGTGTTCGCTTATAATAGGTTCAATTCGTCATAGTACCACAATGTTAACGACACTCGTTATAGGATATAATACAAAAAAAACTCGATTTTGAATAAAACTCTGTTTTCAAAAAAAATTATGTCGAAACATTGAAAAAAGCACTACAAACAGTCGCGCGCTTCGTTTTTTAAAAAAATTTAACGAACCAAGTTATTAAAGGAAAACAAAATTATTTGAAAATTATACGGGTTAAAAACGTATATTGTATATAATATAATGGTGAAACTGAAAATTAAAAAAATAAAAATAATAAAAGCAAAGAGCATGATGTGTCAAATTTTAAATGAAATTAACAATATTCTATTTCTTTGTACTTTAATCTATATTATATACAGAGGGAGGTTCATTTCAGAACAATTTTTTTTTTGTGAACAGACGGAACAAAAATCCACCAATTAGATTTTTTTCTTTATATTTTTAATTAGTTTTAGTATAAGGGTGTAATGGTAATTTGTATAGCTGAATTAATTTAGATATTTTTGGTATTAATGACTAATCAGTTTCAATTTTTTTATTCAATGTTTTTTTTGAACGGTTGTATTCAATCCTTTTTGATTTCCTAATTCCTAGTTAAAAAAATGTACGAAATCAGAATTAAATTTTGTGGATCATCAAGAAAATATATCAATGTTAGCGTGTAGGTTAATTAATGTAAGGATGTAGGTTTTTTTTTTGTTAAAATTTAATTTTATCAGATTCATAAATTTAAAAAAATACATCAATCAAAACAAGTTATTTTTGTGTATGGATATAGTATGTTGTGTAAGGATGTAGTTGTTTTTATGAATGATAAAGAAACGGTAATAAAGTGTCTATGTATGTTATGTAATAGTAATTTGTATGGGATGAAGTATTTTTTTAAATAATTATAAATAAAATGTATCGATGTTAGTGTGTAGGTTAATTAATGTAGAGAGGTAGGGTTTTTTTTTTGTTAAAATTTAATTTTAACAGATTCGGAGATTTAAAAAATATAACAATCAAACAAGTTATTTTTGTGTATGGATATAGTATGTTGTGTAGGGATGTAATTGTTTAAGAACCCTACACACCAAGTATTTAATCTAAAGAAAATGGGAAGTATCGTCATTTGATTTTGTTTCTATAATTATATGGGAGTAAATGTAACACCCAAAAATTCAACTTGATTTAAAATTTTAAAACAACGCGGAAGTTAGGGTCCAAAACAACAATAACGTATCCACACGTTTTAAGTTTACAAATATGGATTAGACTACCCATGAAACCACAAAATAGTTTTGACATACAATTACGTCCACAATGTTATCCACAACATTTAGCAACCCATTAACTTTGTAAACGTTCCATACGAGAAGTTAAAACAAAGCTAATTCAACACGACCCGAGATTCACATCAGAGATTTCCCTACATATAAAACATCAATTTGTATATGGGTAGTAAAGATACGCAGCCCTAGGGAACCCCCCCCCCCACAAGCCCCGACAACAACAACATGCCAAAACCAAAAAATCAGCCAACTGGCGTCTTCCCGGCTTCAGACAGCCCAGACCGGCGTCCTAGACCTGCACCAGCATTCCCAATTTTGCAATTTTGGCATTTTAGACCCTCCCAACTCGACCCGTTTGCATTTTTAGGCTGGGATTGAACATAAACTTATATTTATACTCCATATAAGCCTACCCTTATATACTAACATACATTTGTTAGTTTTTCATCCCCAAACCCGAGTACCACTACTCGTTTCTCGCTCATTAAGTGTTTAACATAAGTTCTATCAATCAAGTGAAGTTATAGGCCTCAAGAAACCAATGTGAGACTCATAACTTCCACACCAACTATGAGATCCTAAGATCCCGCTCACTACATATGAAGTTCTAGACCTCAACACACCGTTGTGAGGTTCGTTACTTCAACCACCAAATATGAAGTTCTAGGCCTCAATACACCGTTGTGAGGCTCATGCCTTCAATCACCAAATATGAAGTTCTAGGCCTCAATGCACCATTGTGAGGCTCATTACTTCAAACACCAATTGTGAGATTCCAAGATCTCAATCACCGACATGTGAAGTTCTAGGCCTCAATCACCATTGTGAGGCTTATGACTTCAAACACCAACTTTTTAATACCATAAACCCACATTCCACATTATAGTTAACTCTTTACCACATAAGTCAAAATACACCAATACACCACATTACACAATTTTAGTTTGACTCTTTACCACCTAAGTCAGATACACCAATACACCACATACCACATTATAGTTTGACTCTTTACCACCTAAGTCAAATATACCAATACACCACAAACCACATTATGGTTTGACTCTTTACCACCTAAGTCAAATACACCAATACACCACCTTCACACTTTAGTTTAACTATTTATCACATAAGTAAAATTACACCTATATACCACATTTGCACAATCAAATTTAACTATTAACCATATAGTCTAATTACACCAATTTCAGCTAATAGTTTGACCTTATACATGTAAAGTCAAATTACACAAATTTCACCATTATCCACAATGGTTTGACTTATACCACATTAAGTCAATTTAATCCAATTCCACCACATACTACATTCAAGTTTGACTAATAACCACATAGTCAAGATCAACATACAATATGTAAATAGAATTTAAATAATAATCTATTTACATGTAACTACTTATCTACTACTAAGTAAGTGCAAAACACTTACCTTTGCCAATGAAGATTCCAATCCGTCTTCAAAGCTAACATCTTTAACACATTGATCACCTAAACAATCCACATGTTTAGTAATCTAATTTACTTAAATACACTCACCAATTGAAGTTTAACTCCTGTGACACCCGACATTTTCAGGTTAACTCTGTTAACACAAACTCGGTTATCTCAAACAGTCATCCATGCATTATACTTAATTAGGGTTAATTAAGTTGTCGGTTATTGCACGAACATTCACGTAACGGTAATTCGGAGAATTATCGAATCGCACGAGTCTGTCCCCGAACGTTGGTGCTTAATCAAGAATAATATTTCGAACAATTAATAATTTATAATTAATATAAATTATGTGTTTTTACGTGTTATGTGATTTTATGCGTAAATTGTAGACTTTCGTGAAATCGCGTAAGCATTGTGACTTTTACTGCTTTAGTGATTTTTATAAATAGAGTTTATAAAAATATTTATTAGAAACTATTTTATATAGTTAGATTTAATTAAATGTATTTTAAATCATTTAATGGGTCAACGGGCCTCCTAAACTTACATTTTTACCCATTTTGAGGCCCATGGAGTACATATATAAGGAATTTGTAAAACCTAAACTCCCATTCTCCATATTTTCGAAAACAAATCAGCCCCCAACACCCCTTTGAAGCCGACGCAAACATCACCCCAATTCACCATCGAATCGATCTTGTTTCTTGCAATTAAACTCGTATTTGATCAATCCTGGTTATTGCTAACGCATCTACGTAAGTTTTTCCATCCGATTTCATTGTTTTATGATTTCAAGTTTCATGATGAAACCCTAGTTCATCCAAACAAGAATTTTGGTAATAAAGTTGGTGACTTTGTTATTTATTTGATGTTATTGCACCTATTTGATGATTTTGGTAATAAAGTTCATCCATCAACTATTTTCAAAACACTTAAAACAACGGGGTTTCTTGGATACTAAGGGTTTATATAAACCTGCACGAACACACACACTCATAGACCTATGTTAATATGTGGCAGTTAGAGATTCACCGGTCTTTACTTCCTGATTATTCGCACGCATTCTAAGGTAAGTTTCACGACCCCTTTTACTTGTTTTCCTGTTGGGGGAGAAACATGCACACAAACAAACACGGATCACATAATATTTCATTACCACTTGTTTACTTAAGCGCTAACATAACATACTAAGTCCTTACACTCTCGAACCGTTAGTATAAGTTGTATAGCGAGGAAATTTTAGTAGTACTACTAGGTCTGACAAACCCCACCCGGGCTAGTCGTGCTAGCCCGACTGGAGGTCGAACGGGTGTAAATTGGCCTAAACATTTGACCATTGTTGATGTTAGCAATGGTGGAAGGCACACAAACAACGAACAGTCAGCTTCAGTTACGAACGCTTATAGTAACTTGTACCTTGTCTTGCTAACAATAGGTGTGACCTATATATGTGGATCATATTAACACTTAAACAGTTTATTTACTTACAAACTTGTGAACTCACCAACCTTGTGTTGACACTTTAAGCATGTTTTCTCAGGTCACCATGGTACACATCAGGACTAGGATGTATCATGGGGTCGCAATGGTTTTATAAACAAATGAACAAAAGTTTATTATACATTATTTACATTAATTGGCGCTTTGTTTGCATGTAATTACTTTTGAGTTTTATATTAATGCACGCTTCCGCAACTTAAACTATAAAATCACGTTTTACTCATGTTGAATGTGCAAACTCGGTATTTTTAAATTCATATAATGGTCGTTCAACATGACCCATGACTACGATCCGGGTTTGTCACACGCCTCGCTGTAGAACCCTGCAAGTGGAATTTGAGGGTGTGACAGATTGGTATCAGAGCCAGATTATAGTGAACTAGGTTTGCATTATAGAGTAGACTTAGTCTATAGCCTTAAACACTGCATTAGTCCTATACCAACACACACTCATACATGATACACATACACACATAGCATCCATACATACATTGCATTGCGGGCATGTTGACATCATCCACATCACCCTCTACTAACGAGGAACACATCATTATCATTGCACCATCATCCCCAATGGCGACACCCGTGGAATCGCCAAAACAGCATCCACTCCCGTCCTTGGGTAGCAAGACGGAGCCTTCGGGAGAGTCTCTCGCACCACCATCATGTACACCCCTTTCCACACCAACGGAGTCGAAGAAGACACCGGCTTGAGCCTATCGATGACACCGTCGGGTATGGTGGGCCTTCTTAGGTCCGTGTTATGGGTGACACCCAGCACTGGCACATATCTCTTTGGGAGTTGTGTTTGTCGGGAGCGAGTCCCTCCTGCACCCACCAGCAACAATACCTCGACCTCACTAGCTTTACCCTACATCAAGCCCGAACCCGTGGGCTTCGCGTGAGGTACACCGTGTGGAGGCAGACCGTTGCACGTATTATTGCAGGAATCCATTAACACATAGATGTCGTCACTTTCTTGAGCCATGAGCTCACGTCCTTGGTCGATATTCTAATGAAAATAGATTGACCACGAAGTTGAGAACGCCTTTCTCATTGCATACTCGAAACCTATTCTGACTCAGTTGGAAGAACGGCTACCTTGCTTCTTCCAGTAACTCATATCCATGAACTAGTTTCACCTCTCTAAGTCGCATTTCATATGCATGTTTGTTTCATGTGGCTGGATTGGACTCTCGTAGTGTGTTTCAACTCGAGTGAATACTCGGATCAAACGATTCCCGACTACTCATCCTAATATGAGTCCTAGTTGATCAATTTATGGTTGATGACTAAGCCTTTCGATGACTTATCATCTCTGGCAACACTCTGTACTCGGCAATAACAACTGAGAGACATTTAGATACAGGACAGGGAGAACTAGGGTGAGCATGCAAAGCAAATTATCATTACGGGTGAACACGTAATAGTAATTTGAGGTGCATGTAAGTCCTGGTGAAACCAAATGTGTGGATAAATGGTCCTAATCTGTGATTTACAGACTTAAGTTTCCACTGTCAGTAGAAATTCTCGTAACCCGCTCAACTACTAGTTGGTATCGTTAAACCTGTTCAACAGTTGATATAGACACAACTATCATGTCGAAAATGTTTACGGACACACTGACCTATCATCAATAGGATCCATCATTTTATTTCACTCATGTAAGAGTCTTAGTGAACTTAAGACTCTCATCCAAACTTGGTCAAAGAAACCATCTTGATGGAAACTCTAACAGAACCTCATGGCAAGCCCTTCGACTCCAAGTATTTAAGCGGAATTTGAAGAATTCCTCCTAAGCTAACACTTTATCCCTTACGCCCCAACAACAAATTCCCTTTGACCCAATTACTCTGTCCTATGGCTAATTCTTAGTCTAATTTGATTTATACCCCAGCATATCCAACTCTGCAATTGGATATTTTTTTTCTCATAAAATGATCCAGTTGTCTCAATGACATTAGAAAACGGGGATTCAATCTAACCAACCATCAGTTGAACGCGATGACTTAAACAATTATCCTATCCCTTATATTGCTGGAATCGTTGTCTCATAAGAATTTTTCCCTACATGTGAACCTCTTCCTTAGCCTTTGCGTTGACCGACGCTTACCTTATAGGCGCGGGTCTCACCAGAAGTCTCAGCGTGACCTCACAAATTTGCCTACTAGTGCGGTTGTACTTCGACCCTAATGGAAATTGATAACTTAGTGATGAAACCCGTGAACACGTACGGAATCATTCCCTCAACCTCGATGGTTACGTGACCCAAATCGTTAATGGTACTTCCACTTGTGATTGAGGATTCCTTATCCTCCTTTCCTAGGTAATTTTTTTCTATTTTTTTGGATCAATGATTGTTAATCGCATAAGCAACACCTTAGTTGATCGAGAAAGCTAATGATATTACTCATCCCATATGCCTATTGTAACAACAATTCGGTACTTAATATAAAAGCTCTGTCACCGACACACCTCAGCCTGATTTCAACCTCTAATGGTCCAAGTACTTATTGAATACCTTTTGTGGAGAAAACAACCTGATTTACCAAATTTTCGTCGGTATAAACTCAAACTAGCTATTGCAAATTGTTTGCGCGCGCATAATGACGTGGTAAATCTTGAATCTTTTCCCCGATTGGAACGGTGGAGAAACTTGACTCTAGCGGGACGATTGATTAGACTTTTCTATTAAATAAACAATAAACGAAGTTGTTGACACAATTTTGAGTAACCGATCAAGCTCCTGAAACGATCTTACCCGTGATGACCACATTTTTCCTTGTTTCGTCTTTACACCACGAATGGTTTAACACTCTTTCTATCCTGTCAGCTCGCTACGTGACTAGAGCAATGTACTCATAGTGGATAGAGCATAAAATCCTATCAACGCCTCAGACTTACCAATTCCAAATCACCCGGATTTTCCTGGTGTTTCGTACATCGGTTGTACACCTTCACGCTTGAACTTAGTACTCTTGATCACTACACGAGCCGATAATCTATGAAGACACATCCTTAAACATAAAGTGTTGAAACACCCCCCCCCCCCCAATTGAGATATTTTCTAGGTGATTCCTTCATTAACCCTTGCATCAGTTGTTACTTTCCCCAAATAAATCCTAACATAAGTTGACATGTCCTACAAGGTGTTTCACCCCGAATGCAGCATACTCTCTCATTGTGTATTCCATTGCTCCTCGGTATGGTACGTAGACTTGAAGCTCTTTTCGCACAAGAACTTGTTTCTAAACTCGAAGTATCCTATTTCACCAAGACTAGAACTGTAACACAAGCATCTGGAAAGCCGCAACCCTTGCCAATCAACGTAAGGCATCCGATCTCCAAATTTCCTCTTCAATTCTAACCAAAACTATTAAATCTGTAACTTACGATACACAACGAATTAGTCAACAAGGCAATTATCCCCATGGATACATTGCGGTCTACCCTGGATGAAATATCTAAGCTCAATCTCTTTGGCAAAAATCTGAGAAAAGAATTAGGATATTCTATTCTTCGCCCATTAAATTTGACACTAACAAAGAAATGGTTGGTTATGAAAGGTGACGAGAGCTACCTTTCGACACTGATCGACCCGCTTGGTTAATGAAGAAATCCTCTTGGCAGCCTTGCCCGATGACAAACACGCACCCGAATTCAGGCCCATGTCAATGGATCAACCGCTGTAGGACTCGAACATGCAACATCATACTCAGATGCAAGAGGCTTAACCAGCTTAACCACTATCCACGTTGTCTTACTCTGGATGCACACTTGGCCTATTGACTAAACTGCTGGAATAAGTTAATTCACACCCTCACTTGCTTTCCTTACCTAGACCTTGACATGACTCCATCCTGTTATTAAATCTTCCACTGGAATTGGACCCTCTATCGCTAAAAGTCGTCACATTGAACTATGTCTCTTATTCTCAGTGATAGTGACTAACTCACAGACTAAAGTCATGTCTTGTACACTGTAGCAATGCAAAGTCAAATATCAAAAGCCGCCTGGCTTGTTTCGGCAACCAGAAATTCCGTTGAAAATGGGATCAAATTTCCATGGATTTCATCACCAAGCTAACCCGAATTCCTAGCGGATGTGACACCATCTGGGTAATTGTAGAACGCTTAACCAAATCCGCTCATTCCTAGCCATCAAAGAGACTGACAAGATGGAGAAGTTAACTCACATCTACATTAAGGGAGTAGTCTCTCAGCACGGAGTGCCAATTTCTGTCACCTTGGATCGAGGCACTCGATTCATTTCACATTCCTAACAATCGATACAAAAATTGCTGGGCACGCGCCTGGATACGAGCACAATGTAACATCCCCAAACCTATGGCCAGAGTGAACGTACAATTCAGATCATTGAAGACATGTTACGAACTTGAACAATATATTTCGGTAACGGTTGGGAGATTCGCCAATCGTTAGTGGAGTTCTCCTGCGATAACAGTTACCACACCAGCATCAAAGCAGCACCGTTCGAGGCGTTGTATGGATGCAAATGTCAATCACCTATATGTTGGGCTAAAGTGGGTGACATTTAACCTACTGGTCCTGAACTCGTGCTCGAGACTATAGAAAGAATCGTGCAAATTCGAAATCGCATAGCGGTATCTCGTGTTTGCCAAAATAGTTACGCTGACAACCGCCACAACCCATTAGAATTCCAAGTTGAGATAAAGTTCTTCTGATGATCTCACCTTGGAAGTGTGTAATTCGTTTTGGGCAAACGAGGCAAACCAAATCCATGATATGTTGGATCATTCAAAATCCTGCGGAGGATTGTTCCAGTTGCTTATCGACCGAACCTACTGGAAGAGAGCTTAATGGTGTACACAATGTCTTTCACGTTTCTAACCTAAAGAAATGACTATCCGACGAGACACTCGTTTTTCCTTTAGAAGAGTTAAGTGGATGAACAGTTGCGCTTCATCGAAGATCCACTAGAAATCATGGACCGAGAGGTCAAGAAACTCAAGCATAGTTGGATACCTATTGTCAAAGTTCTCTGGAACTGAAAACGTGGACCGGAGTTCATGTGGGAGCGCGAGGATCAAATGATTTGCAAGTACCCTCAACTATTCGAAAACCCAACCCCAAGCATGGAAGGTATTAGTAAATTTTGGGGCAAAATTTCTTTCAACAAGGGGATGATGTGACAGCTCAAATTTTTTTTTAAGACAACTAGCGACATTATTATAATTTTCGGGACAAAAATTCTTTCAACAAGTGGATGATGTGACACCCGGCATTTTCAGGTTAACTCCGTTACACAAACTCAGTTATCTCAAACAGTCATCCATGCATTATACTTAATTAGGGTTAATTAAGTTGTCGGTTATTGCACGAACATTCACGTAACGGTAATTCGGAGAATTATCGAATCGCACTAGTCTGTCCCTGAATGTTGATGATTAATCAAGAATAATATTTCAAACAGTTAATAATTTATATTTAATATAAATTATGTGTTTTTATGTGTTATGTGATTTTATGCGTAAATTGTAGACTTTCGTGAAATCGCGTACGTTTGCGCGTAAGCGTTGTGACTTTTACTGCTTTAGTAATTTTTATAAATAGAGTTTATAAAATATTTATTAGAAACTATTTTATATAGTTAGATTTAATTAAATGTATTTTAAATCATTTAATGAGTCAACGGGCCTCCTAAACTTACATTTTTACCCATTTTGAGGCGCATGGAGTACATATATAAGGAATTTATAAAACCTAAACTCCCATTCTCCATATTTTTGAAAAAAAATCAGCCCCCAACACCCCTTTGAAGCCGACGCAAACATCACCCCAATTCACCATCGAATCGATCTTGTTTCTTGCAATTAAACGCGTATTTGATCAATCCTTGCTATTGCTAACGCATCTACGTAAGTTTTTCTATCCGATTTCATTGTTTTATGATTTCAAGTTTCATGATGAAACACTTTCATCAAAACAAGTAATAAAGTTGGTAACTTTGTTATTTATTTGATGTTATTGCACCTATTTAATGATTTTATTGTTGTTTGGAAAACCCTAGTTGCTTATTGATCATAACTTACCCAGAATGAAAACTTTACTGATTATGTAATGTTGTAGAATCGCATGCTAGACGTATTTGATGATTTTAATGATTAAAAATATTGTAGTTAGGTTGTATGTAATTGTTTTGGTGCGTTGAACCTCATTAACAAAGCTAGAAATTGTAGGGTTTCCTAAAGAGGAAACTTTATTAAAAGGTTTTCATTTATATATGAGTTTTATACGTGCATGATGATGTGGGATGATGCTAATATGCCAAACAGAATGTATTAAAGTATTCTAAAGTGTTGTTTTGTAGAAATCATGTAGATTGTTCATAGCTTACTAAAACTGGAAACTTTTTAGGTTTTGGAACTTGATTTCTAGACTTCAATTATACGATGTGTTGATCTATTATGCATTAGTATGATTACATAAACATGTTAGGATCATGCAAACGTGTAAAGAAGATTAACTTGTGGAAATCAAACCCTTTGTTCATACATTACTAATAATAGTAACTTTGTTGATGGAAACACATTGAATGTTCATAGCTTGCCATGTTAGGAAGTTTTGTGAATCATGTATGTATCGTGGACATGAAATACTTGTATATTATGTGTATTAGTCTACTAAGCAAACATTAAGTCAATATACGAGTCACAAACGGGTCGTCGGGTCAAACTTGGTCAGTCTTGGTTAAACCATCAACTATTTTCAAAATGTGACATCTGGCTAATTAGAGTTAACCTCGTTAACCAAATATGTTAAGTCTTAACCTAATTAACTCAACATCAAACCCTAGGGACTAATTCTGCCATTTTCTAAACCCTAATACACCTAAAATTGCAGGGACTAGTTCTGCCAAGTCCCAAAACTTGATCCATTGACTTACAAGGTCAAAATCAAGAGCAATTAGGTTCTGTTTGACTTTAGAAAGTCAAACCGGATGATTTTGATCCAATACAAACTCCATAATCGATTTTTGTTCGGATCTGTAACTGAATTCGCACGTTCACGACATTAACGGTCATAACTACTGAGTTAATCATCATCATTGTCGAATTAAACTCAAATAATGGTAATTAAACTCATAACTGTCAACCTCATTACCTCATATCAACCGAATTCAACCAATTCGTCTGTTATTCTCTCAATTGAGCACCTGCGCACGCTAGACGAACCTCTCAGAAGCAATCCCACCCACCAATTCGACCGGAGTCGCAGCAGGAGTCACCGGAGAACAAGGAGTCATCGTCGGAGCTGTGCTTTAGTCGGGAACCATTAATTCGACATCGAATCCGGTAATTAAACCTACCCTTAGTTTCGTTTCAAAACCTAGATCAAAAGCCCTAACCTTTTAGAGGCTTATATTATCGAATTTAACTCAATCCAGAATCTAGGTTTCATCACAAACCGGTTTAATCAAACACCAGTCCAGACACGATTTCAATCTAATTAACCTATATGTGAAATGCCCCAAAACCGGGTACGTCTCATAGTTGGCACAAAACATAACAAACATAGTTCTTAAACCAGAAATCAGAATCTATTATAGCGGAAGTCTTTAAATTAAAAAATTCATCAAACAATAAAGTAATTCATTGTCTAAAACATAAACTATCGGAATAGGAAATGTCAGTCTTCAGAGCGGCGACCCGATGTCCATGCTATCAAACCCTCACGGCTCCTCTACTTTACTTTGGCTTTACCTTTACTACCTGTTACGCATACTAAAAGTCAGCTAACGCTTGTGAGTTCTTTCTTTACTTTAACTATAAAACTTTCTTTTTGGTAGCTTCGTTTTATAAAATAAAATATAAGCCTTACTTTCACTTTCTTTGAAAACACTTTAACATTACTTTAAAACTTTGCAACGTGACAATTATAAAACTGCTACGTTATTTCTTTCGTTAAAACTTTACTTTTGAGGTAACGGTTAAGGTGTCCTCCTTTACTCTTTGCAACTTTACATTTCACTCGTACAAGACAAGTGACTATAACATACTTTAATTTTCACACATGAATCATTGCCCGAGGGCAGGATCCCTTTTCTCGCTTACACTTCAGGGTAAGACTTTTACTTTGCTGTGCCCACCCTCAGGGTGGGACTTTCTTGCTTACACCGAAGTGAAGACTCCTTTGCCTGCTCACACCTCACGGTGAGACTTTCTCGCTTACACCGAAGTGAAGACTCCTTTGCCTACTCACACCGAAGTGTGAGACTTCTACTTTGTTTGCCTGCAGGACTTTTTACTTTGCAACTACTATGCAGTTATACTACATCACATAATATAATGCCATTGAAACACATAACACATAGACAAATAACACATATTAACACATAAGCATATAATATGGCATCTGTCACTGTCAAGCTGCACCCAGATGCAGCTTCTTTACCATTCTTTACTTTAACTCTTTACTTTCTTTAAAACAAGTTTAAAGATAGTTCTTTACTCTTTAACACTTTCTCTTTTATTTTTATAAAAACATATAATCCTTATAAAAATATACTTTATCTTCAAAACTATCTCTTTAACAGTATGCATGCCAGCCCAAAACCGTTTAGGAAAAAGGGCAATAAGAACTCACTAGACTTCTACTGTGTCTATCTCTCTTAGCACTGAAACTTCAAGCTAGGTGGTATGCTATTATATATGTTTCATGTGTCACGAAAGGAACAATGTTATAACCTACATATCTCATCCTAAAACTCCTATGTCCGAAATATTTTTCTGTCAAAATATATTTCGACCGAAAACTTTGGTGTTTAAAAACTATTTTCTATTAATGGCTTTTCGTTCGAAAACTTTTGTCCGAGAACTTTTTTGTTCAAAAATATCTGTTTGAAATCTCTTTCTGCCCAAAATACTTTTCGACCGAAATGTCCTATCCGAGATACTTTTCGATCGAAAAGTTTTGTCCGAGATATATTGTGTTCCGAAATACTTTTCGGACGTATCCGAGATTTCGGACCATTCATGGATATTTCGGACGATTCACCTGTTCTTGATCAAATCCTTCGTTTTTGATCCAAGTTCCAATCTTTTTACATCCAAAACTTGTGTTTAGCTTCTATGAAGCTAAATACATGATTTCTAGTCTAATTCCATCGTAAAAATCCCAACTTTTTATAAAAACCCACTTGAAACCCTAAAACCCATTTTCAATACAGAAATAGGATCTGAGGTCGAGTTGTTACATGTTATGGCTTGATTCCTTCTTCTTTGATCTTCTGTAACGTGTAGGAACGATCTCGAGCTCAAACAAGGAGATCAACGGGAGAGCTATGAAACTTTCTCTCTCTACTTTCTCTCTCTAGATTAGTTGGTGAAGATGATGAATGTGGGGAGAAGAGAGAGTGGCTAGGGTTTTACCCCTCCCCCTTCTTTGCGCCACTTACTCTCGGGCCAAGGCCCGGTCCGCTCGAGCCCACTTATTCTTTCATTCTTTCTTTATTTTGTTATTCCATAAGCGTCGTTTATTATTTATCATAAATTTCGGGATGTTACATATGGCTAGATTCACAATCTTTCACTTGTTAAAAGCCCTATGAATCCAATAGGTTTTATTATCAGAATCATTCAAATCGAATTCGTGTTCAAACCTAGGGTTTTGGCTTTTTGAATCTGAAATTAAACGATCCTAAACTTGTTGGTTTTTGAAATTAAATGCACCAACAGGTTCGAAATAGACCAATAATCAAAACCCCTATGCCCTCTTGTTCGATTGAAGTCCAAATCGTGGGTTTTGGGACTCGTTTTGGCTCGGCTTACGTGGGGAAGAAGAACCCATGAGACTTGTATGTTTAAACTCATTGGAACCGGATTTGTGTGCGATACCCTAGCGGGTTGAGTTGGTTAAGTGTGTGTGCTGGTGTGGAGGAGACCCGGGTTCGAGTCTCCCCACTCTGTTTTATTTTTAAAATGTATTTTTAATATTATTTCCTTCATAAAATCGTTCCCTAAATTATTATATTGATATATTAATATGTTTTAGCCCCGGAAAACACCCGTAGGCTCGGGTTTGGTTTTATAACTCGTTTTAATATCATTTCTCCACTTTTAAAATAATATATTTATATTATTATTAAACCCATGACTCTGAATAAAAATAATATATATATATATATATATATTATTTTCACCGCATTTATAATTACCCTGTCACACTTCAAACTAATAAATAATATAATTATTTATATTATTACCCATGTTTATATTCTCGAATAAAAATAATATATTTATTATTTTTGCCACATAAAATAATTATTATGTTATTTCTTCAAACTTAAGAATAATATAATAAGTTATATTATTTTCCTATACCATTATTAAATGGTGTGAACACACGAATATTTATTTAAATAATATTATTTGTAATTAGAAACTCTCGATTCGAAACGCGCCTATCTTAATTGATATATTAAGGAAAACCCTTACTCCCGTGGACAAGTTCGTCTACTCGTTAATCATTAGTGCGTCATAGGACGTTCACTCTTCCGTGTCATCATCACAATATCCCATGTGTCCCTAACTATTATGCATATAATTCTAGGGCATACGTAAGTCGTTCACAGGCAAACACTTGTGGTCCCAATTGCATCCTTGTGTGATGCTATCTACTCGTACATAACTCACGTGAGTTTTCACTTCCCCTTTTAACGTTTTAAATTGGGGGAGAAACATGCATACAAACGAACATTCTTTTACTTGTTTTCCCGTTGCGGAGAAACATGTACAAACGAACATAATTTTTACTTGTTTTCCCGTTGGGGAGAAACATGCATGCAAACAAACATCCTTTTACTTGTTTTTCCGTTGGGGAGAAACATGCACATAAACAAACATGGATCACATAGTATTTCACTACCACTTGTTTACTTAAGCGTTACACAATATCATTGAAAGTCCTCACACATATCGGACCGTTAAGATGGATTTAGCGAGGCAATTTGAGTAGTACTACTGGGTTTGACAAAGCCCACCCGCGTTAGTCACGCTAACTCGATTAGAGGTCAAACGGGTGTAATATTGACCTAAACACATTCACCATGGTTGATAGACATGGTGGGAGGCATGCAAACACAAACAGTTAGCTTCGGTTGCGAACGCTTAGAGTAACTTGTACATTGTCTAGCTAGCAATAGGTGTGACTTACGTATGTGGATCCTGCAAATACTCAAATAGTTTATTTACTTACAAACCTGTGAACTCACCAACCTCGTGTTGACACTCTTTCTTGCATGTTTTCTCAGGTCGCTAAGGCACAGGTTGCACACCAAGGGCATGCATGGAGTCCTACTATCATTTCATTCATATGCAAACATTTAAAACAATTCACTTGCTTTTATTAAACTAAACTTGGGCGCATTTGTTTTGCGCATTTAATTCTTTGTTTAACACTTTCGCGCTCACTCTGAACTTTTATGATATTTCATTTATGTCCCATATAGTGTCGTTTGATGTAACTAATGTCTGAGATCCTGGTTTGTCACATGCCAAACGGTAAAACTTCCTTAGTGGAATTTGAGGGTGTGACAGATTGGTATCAGAGACATTAGTTATAGAGAACTAGGATTGCATACTAGACTATAACCACACACATACATTAGTTACATGGCACAGACACTCATACATGATCACATAGCATCCATACATACACTGCATTGCAGGCATATTGACGCCATCCGTATCATCCTCTGCTGACGAGGAACACGTCATTCTCATTGCATCATCATTTCTGGTGGCGACACTCGGGGAATCACCAAAAAAAACATCCACTCCCGTCTGAGGGCAACAAGACGGAGCCTTCGGAGGAGTCACTCACACCACCATTGTCAGCACCCTTGTTACACCACCAGAGCCAAAAATAACACCGACTTGAGCCTATCGATGTCACATTCGAAAATGGTGGGCCTTCTCAGGTCCGTGTTATGGACGACACCCAGCACTGGCACATGTCTATTTAGGAGTTGGGTTCGTCGGAAGCGAATCCCTCCTGTACCCACTAGCAACAATACTCCGATCTCACTAGCTTTACTCTACTTCAAGCCCGAACCCATGGACCTCACTTGAGGTATACCATGTGGAGGCGGACCGTTGCACACATTATTATAGAAATCCATTGACCCATAGATGTCATCACCTTCCCGAGCCATGGACTCACGTCTTTGGTCGATATTCTGTTGGAGATAGATTGACCACAAAGTTGAGAACGCCTTGCTAATTGCATAATCAAACACTATTCTGACCCAGATGGCAGAACGGTTGCTTTGCTTTTTCCAGTAACTCATATCCATGAACTAGTTTCACCTCTCGAAGTCATATTTCATGTGCATGTTTGTTTCATATGCATGTTCCCATCTACAATTCGTTGGATTGGATTCGCGTATTGTGTTTCAACTCGAGTGAATACTCGGATCAAACGATTTCCTGACTACTCATCCTGATATGAGTCCTAGTTGATCAACTTATGGTTGATAACTAAGCCCTTCGATAACTTATCATCTCTAACAACACCCTGTACCCAGTAATAAAAATTGAGGGACATTTTGACTCAGGATAGGGAGAACTAGGGTGAGCATGTAAAGCAAATTATCATTACGGGTGCACACGTAATAGTAATTTGAGGTGCATGTAAGTCCTGGTGAAACCTAGTGTGTGGATAAATGGTCCTAACCAGTGATTTACAGACTTAAGTTTCCACTGCCAGTAGAAATTCTCGTAACCCGCTCAACGACTAGTTGGTATCGTTAAACCTGTTCAACAGTTGATATAGACACAACTATCATGTCGAAAATGTTTACGGACACACTGAACTATCATCAATAGGATCCATCATTTTATTTCACTCATGTAAGAGTCTTAGTGAACTTAAGACTCTCATCTAGACTTGATCAATAGAACCACCTAGATTGAAACTCTAGTAGAATCTCATGGTAAACCCACTGACTCCAACTATGTAAACGGAATTTGAGGAATTCTTTCTAAGCTAACACGTTATTCCTTACACTCCAACAATAAATTCCATTTGACTATATTACCTTATCCTGTGACTAATCCTTTGTCTAATTTGAGTTATACCCTAACATATAAATCAAGCTGAAATCATTTGTCATGACAAATTGTTCGCCTTCCTCTCCCGAGTGGAGAAACCCTTTTTGTCCAAGGCGAAAGGAGTGGTGCAGTCGTTGGCATCATATCCTTCATGAAAGCACAAAAGTGTCTACAAAAAGGTCATGCCGCTACTTTGGCTCTCGTCGTCGAGCAGTTATCTGAGGAGAAGAAGATTAACGACATTCCCATCGTACGTGACTATCCAGAAGTATTTCCCGAAGACTTTCCTGGACTTCCGCCGCATCGTCAAGTCGAATTTCAAATTGATCTAGCACCCGGAGCAGCGCCTATTGCTCGGGCTCCCTACAGACTTGCACCTAGTGAATTACGAGAACTATCTACACAATTACAAGAGTTTTTGGATAAAGGTTTCATCCGACCTAGCTCATCGCCATGTGGAGCTCCAGTCCTATTTGTCACGAAGAAGGACGGGACTTTTCGCAAAGTGACGATCAAGAATCGTTATCCTCTACCCTGCATTGATGATCTGTTCGATCAACTCCAAGGATGAAGTTTCTACCCCAAGATCGACCTTAGATCCGGTTATCATCAGTTGAGAGTCCGAGATGAAGACATCTCAAAGACAGCATTTAGAACTAGGTATGGTCACTACGAATTCATGGTCATGCCATTCGGATTGACCAACGCACCCGCGGTATTCATGGATCTAATGAACCGTGTGTGTAAACCTTACCTTGATCAATTCGTCATTGTCTTCATTGACGATATCCTCATCTATTCCAAGAATAAGGAAGAACATGAGGAGCATATGCGTTTGATTCTAGAATTTCCGAAACAAGAACAGTTATACGCAAAATTTTCCAAGTGCGAATTCTGGATTCTTGAAGTGCAACTCTTAGGAGATGTAGTCAACGATACGAGAATACATGTTGATCCATCCAAAATAAAATCCATCAAGAATTGGGCGGCACCGATAACTCCGATAGAGGTGCGAAAATTTCTGGAATTGGCTCGCTATTACCGTCGTTTCATCGAGGGATTCTCCAAGATTGCCCAACCCCTCACTACCCTAACACAAAAGGGTAAACCCTATAACTGGGGTGACACCCAGGAGTCAACGTTTCAACTACTTAAATAGAAACTCTGCAGTGCACCCATTCTATCTCTTCTTGAGGGAACGGATGATTTTATAGTGTATTGCGATGCATCCATTCAAGGTCTTGGTTGTGTACTGATGCAACGCGAGAAAGTGATCGCATACGCTTCTCGTCAACTGAAAGTTCATGAGAAGAACTACACAACTCATGATTTAGAGTTGGGAGCCGTGGTATTTTCACTAAAGATCTGGAGACATTACTTGTACGGTACCAAGTGCACTATTTACATCGATCATAAGAGTCTTCAGCATATCTTTGAGTAGAAAGAGTTGAACATGCGACAGTGTCGTTAGGTGGAACTCTTGAATGACTATGACTGTGCGATCAGGTACCATCCGGGCAAGGCTAATGTGGTAGCCGATGCCCTAAGTCAAAAGGAAACCAAGCCCAAACGAGTTCGAGCATTACAGCTTACTATCCACACCGGATTACCCGATAAAATCCGTAGTGCTCAACTCGAAGCCCTGAAAGAGGAAAACCTACCGTTGGAAGCCTCGCGTGGTATGGAAGAACAACTTGAGGTTAAATCAGATGGCATTCGCTACTTCGCAGAGTGAATATGGGTTCCAGTGTACGGGAACTTAAGGGAACTGGTTATGGATGAAACTCATAAATCCTGATACTCTATTCATCCTGGTTCCGACAAGATGTACCATGACCTAAAGGTGCTATATTGGTGGCCGAAGATGAAAGCTGATATAGCCACCTATGTGAGCAAGTGTCTGACCTGCTCAAAGGTCAAAGTGGAATACCAAAAGCCCTTTGGTTTGCTTCAACAACCAGAGATTCCAATGTGGAAATGGGAGCAAATTTCCATGGACTTTATCACCAAACTACCCCGAACTCGTAGTGGATGCGACACCATCTATGTGATCGTAGATCGTTTGACTAAATCCGCTCACTTCCTAGCAATCAAAGAGACTAATAAGATGGAAAATCTAACTCGTACCTATATGAGGGAAGTAGTCTCTCGGCACGGAGTGCCAATCTCAATCATTTCTGATCGTCACGCTCGATTCACCTCATGTTTCTGGCAATCATTACAAAAAGCTCTAGGCATGCACCTGGATATGAGCACGGCATACCATCCTCAAACAGATGGCCAAACGGAACGTACAATTTAAACCCTAGAGGATATGCTACGAGCTTGTGTGATCGATTTTGGTAATAGTTGGGAAACTCACTTGCCATTAGTAGAGTTCTCCTACAATAATAGTTATCACACTAGCATCAAGCCAGCACCATTCGAGGCACTATACGGGCGGAAATGCCGATCACCTAGTTGTTGGGCTGAAGTTAGGGATAGCCAACATACGGGTCCTGAACTTGTATTCGAAACCTCAGAAAAGATCGTTCAAATTCGAAACCGTATGGCGGCAGCCCGTGATCATCAAAAGAGCTATGCTGATAAGCGTCGAAAACCGTTAGAATTTCAAGTAGGCGACATGGTCCTATTGAAAGTCTCACCTTGGAAAGGTGTAATTCGTTTTGGGAAACGAGGCAAACTAAACCCTCGTTATGTTGGACCGTTCAAGATAGTGAAGAGAATTGGACCAGTAGCGTACCAACTGGACCTACCTGAAGGACTGAGTGGTGTACACAACGTCTTTCATGTCTCAAACTTGAAGAAATGTCTAGCAGACGAGACACTCGCAGTTCCTCTTGAGGAACTACAAATCGATGAACAATTACGCTTTGTTGAAGAACCAGTAGAAATCATGGATAGGGAAGTCAAAACGCTCAAACACAGTAAAATCCTTATTATCAGAGTTCGTTGGAACTCGAAACGCGGACCGGAATTCACCTGGGAGCGCGAGGATCAGATGATGTGCAAGTATCCTCATCTGTTCAAGCACACCATGTCAAACACTTAATGTACTATTCTAATTTTCGGGACGAAAATTCCTTCAACTAGGGAATGATGTCACCCAGAAAAAAAAAATTATTTATTCTAATTTTCAGGACGAAAATTCTTTCAACTAGGGGATGATGTGACATCCGGCTAATAGGAGTTAACCCCGTTAACCAAATCTGTTAAGTCTTAACCTAATTAACTCAACATCAAACCCCATGAACTAATTATGCCATTTTCTAAACCCTAATACACCTAAAACTTCAAGGACTAGTTCTACCAAGTCCCAAAACCTGATCCATTGACTTACAAGGTCAAAATAAAGAGCAATTAGGTTCTATTTGACTTTAGAAAGTCAAACCGAATGATTTTGATCCAATACAAACTCCATAATCGATTTTTGTTCAGGTCTGTAACTGAATTCGCACGTTTATGTCATTAACAGTCATAACTACTGAGTTAATCATCATCATTGTCGAATTATACTCAAATAATGGGAATTAAACTCATAACCGTCGACCTCATTACCTCATATCAACTGAATTCAACCAATTCGTATGTTATTCTCTTAATTGAGCATCTGCGCACGCTAGACGAACCTCTCAGAAGCAATCCCACCCACCAATTCAACCGGAGTCGCAGCAGGAGTCACCGGAGAACAAGGAGTCATCGTCGGAGCTGTGCTTTAGTCGGGAACCAATAATTCGACATCGAATCCGGTAATTAAACCTACCCTTAGTTTCGTTTCAACACCTAGATCAAAAGCCCTAACCTTTTAGAGGCTTATATTATCGAATTTAACTCAATCCAGAATCTAGGGTTCATCGCAAACCGGTTTAATAAAACGCCAGTCCAAACATGATTTCAATCTAATTAACCTATATGGCTAGATTCGCAATCTTCCACTTGTTAAAAACCCTAAGAATCCAATAGGTTTTATTATCAGAATCATTCAAATCGAATTCGTGTTCAAACCTAGGGTTTTGGCTTTTTGAATATGAAATTAAACGATCCTAAACTTGTTGGTTTTTGAAATTAAATGCACCCACATGTTCGAAATAGACCAATACTCTAAACCCCTATGCCCTCTTGTTCGATCGAAGTCCAAATCGTGGGTTTTGGGACTTGTTTTGGCTCGGCTTGCGTGGGAGAGAAGAACCCATGAGACTTATATGTTAAAACTCATTGGAACCGGATTTGTGTGCGATACCCTAGCGGCCTGAGTTGATTAAGTGTGTGTGCTGGTGTGGAGGAGACCCGGGTTCGAGTCTCCCACTCTGTTTTATTTTTAAAATGTATTTTTAATATTATTTCCTTAATAAAATCATACCCTAAATTATTATATTGATATATTAATATGCTTTAGCCCTGGAAAACACCCGTAGACTCGGGTTTGGTTTTGTAACTCGTTTTAATATCATTTCCCCACTTTTAAAATAATATATTTATATTATTATTCAACCCATGACTCCGAATAAAAATAATATATATATATTATTTTCACCGCATTTATAATTACCGTGTCACACATCAAACTAATAAATAATATAATTATTTATATTATTACCCATGTTTATATTCTCGAATAAAAATAATATATTTATTATTCTTCTCACATAAAATAATTATCATGTTATTTCTTCAAACTTAAGAATAATATAATAAGTTATATTATTTTCCAATACCATTATTTAATGGTGTGAACATACGAATATTTATTTAAATAATATTATTCGTAATTAAAAACTCTTGATTCGAAGCGCGCCTATCTTAATTATTATATTAAGGAAAACCCTTATTGCCGTGGACAAGTTCGTCTACTCGTTAATCATTAGTGCGTCATAGGACGTTCACTCTTCTGTGTCATCCTCACAATATCCCATGTGTCCCTAACTATTGTGCTTATAATTCTAGGGCATACGTAAGCCGTTCCCCGGCAAACACTTGTGGTCCCAATTGCATCCTTGTGTGGTGCTATGTACTCGTACACAACTCAGGTGAGTTTTCACGGCCCCTTTTACCGTTTTAAATTGGGGGGAGAAACATGCATACAAACGAACATTCTTTTACTTGTTTTCCCGTTGGGGAGAAACCTGCATACAAACGAACATTCTTTTACTTGTTTTCCCGTTAGAGAGAAACATGCATACAAACGAACATCTCTTTTACTTGTTTTCCCGTTGGGGAGAAACATGCTTGCAGACAAACATCCTTTTACTTGTTTTTCCGTTGGGGAGAAACATGCACGCAAACAAACATGGATCACATAGTATTTCACTACCACTTGTTTACTTAAACGTAAAACACTATCATTGAAAGTCCTCACACACATTGGACCGTTAATATGGATTTAGCGAGGCAATTTGAGTAGTACTACTGGGTTTGACAAACCCCACCCGCGTTAGTCGCGCTAACTCGATTGGAGGTCGAACGGGTGTAATATTGACCTAAACACATTCGCCATGGTTGATAGACATGGTGGGAGGCATGCAAACACAAAAAGTCAGCTTCGGTTGCGAACGGTTAGAGTAACTTGTACATTGTCTAGCTAGCAATAAGTGTGACTTACGTATGTGGATCCTGCAAACATTCAAACAGTTTATTTACTTACAAACCTGTGAACTCACCAACCTCGTGTTGACACTTTTTCTTACATGTTTTCTCAGGTTACTAAGGCACAGGTTGCACACCAAGGGCATGCATAGATTCCTACTGTCATTTCATTCATATGCAAACATTTAAAACAATTCACTTGCTTTTATTAAACTAAACTTGGGCGCATTTGTTTTGTGCATTTAATTCTTTGTTTAACACTTCCGCACTCACTCTGAACTTTTATGATATTTCATTTATGTCCCATATAGTGTCGTTTGATGTAACTAATGTTTGAGATCCTGGTTTGTCACACGCCAAACGGTAAAACTCCGTTAGTGGAATTTGGGGGTGTGACACAAAACACTTAAAACAATGGGATTGTTTGGATACTAAGGGTTTATATAAACCTGCATGAACACACACACTCGTAGACCTATGTTAATAGGTGGCAGTTAGAGATTCATCGGTCTTTACTTGCTGATTATTCACACGCATTCTCGACTGGAGGTCGAACGGGTGTAAATTGGCCTAAACATTTGACCATTGTTGATGTTAGCAATAGTGGAAGGCACACAAACAACGAAAAGTCAGCTTCGGTTGCGAACGCTTATAGTAACTTGTACCTTGTCTTGCTAACAATAGGTGTGACCTATATATGTAGATCCTATTAACACTCAAACAGTTTGTTTACTTACAAACCTGTGAACTTACCAACCTTGTTTTAACACTTTAAGCATGTTTTCTCAGGTCACCATGGTACACATAAGGACTAGGATGCATCATGGGGTCGCATTGGTTTTATCAACAAATGAACAAAAGTTTATTATACATTATTTACATTAATTGGCGCTTTGTTTGCACGTAATTACTTTTGGGTTTTATATTAATGTACGCTTCCGCAACTTAAACTATGAAACCACGTTTTACTCATGTTGAATGTGCAAACTCGGTATTTTTAAATTCATATAGTGGTAGTTCAACATGATCGATGACTACGATCCTGGTTTGTCACACGCCTCGCGGTAAAACCCTACAGGTGGAATTTAAGGGTGTGACAACTCCCACCCAAGATCTTATGATCTTCACTAACATCTAATCTTGGTTACTAAGCCCCATACAAGCTTTTAACCATTGTTAATCCAATTATATCCATTTTGACTCGTTATGGTTTTCGCCCAATTTCTACAATTTCATACTTTCATGATTCACCAATTCAATTGAAAATGTGTTTATATTACACCATAAACACTTATCCATACTCAATTCACTATTTGAACACTTCCAATTATAAAACCCCCAAATTAGGTTCTCAAGAACCCTAATTTTGAAATCATCAAATTGATTGAGGTTTATTACCAATTAAAGTGTCTATTACCACCATAAACACTTATCAAACCTCAATCCATCATTTAAACATCCTCAAATAGAAAACCCCAAATTCCCCTCAAGAACCATAATTCTTGAATCACCAAATATGATGTTATCATGATGTTGTCTATCACCCTTAACCTTTAATCAAGCTAGATTATCACATTTAACAAGTTAATAATCAATTACAACACCCAAAAAAGCCCCAATGCTTGATTTTAACAAAACCCACCAAGAACACTTAACATGGAGGTTCAAAGGAAGTAATTGATACTTACTTGAAATCTAGAAGATGATGAACACTCCAAATCAAGCGGATTACAGATGCAAAACACAAATTTCTTGTTCTTGGCCCTCCTCGCTTTTTTTCCTTTGAGTTTCACGACACACACACACACTCAAATGAGTATGTGTATGTGCCATCCCCTCTAAACAAAATCTGAGTTTTCAGATTTTACACATTTAGTTCCTGTACATTCATTTTTGGCTCCTCATTCCAAAACTAAGTAATTCCACCACTTAAAACAAACCCTTAACTTTCAATTCATTTATTTTCATCCCTACAATATGATTAACATATTATATAATAATTCTGAAAGTTGGTTCGTTACAGTAAATCTGATAATTTGGTATACTGTTACATTTTAATTTAAGGACCCTACACACTAAAAGTACAATTTTACCCTTCAATGGCATAAAACTATAATAATGAATTAAGTTATGTACCAATTTACCATATAAAATTTGAGCCGTTAATCATATTTAATATAAGGTTGAGACTAGTTCATCATGTTCTTAAAAAAACTTGTTCTCGTTTGAGCCTTCCCCACCCCCATTATATATAAGGGGCCCTATATATAATTAGTTAGTACTTTTATATGGGCCTTATAAATTACAATCGCAACTTCTTGATAAAACCAATTTATTACATTTATGGGTCCTTACAGTCTTGTTTTTCTTTGTCGATTATTATTCAATTTACTTTTTTTTCTAATTATCACCACCGACACCCTTTGATTTTCTTGAGTTTTATATTTCTTTTTCTGCCAAATTGTTAAAGAATAAATTTAACATTTAATTAATTAAAAATGTATATTTTTTTCAGGTGTTACGTGTTGCTAATACTGTTTTTATACGATATATGTTTTTTTATTAGTTTTTACTCAATTAGAGTTTTTCTTCTTTTATATTTAGTAAAGGATATTATCAGTCCTTTTAAAATGTAACTTCTTAACTACATTACTATTTTTGTATTTTATGAAAAATTCTATTGATAAATATCAATATTTCACCTATAAAACACATTTGAGAGTCTGGTTCAATTAGTTGGCTACAGTTGCTTCAAGTGCTGAAATGGTTATTAAAAGGATTTTAAACTAGATTAGATGGTGAAAACGAGCAGACCCGTTCGTGAGTTATTTGAAATCGTTACGTTTAAAGTTTTGATTCGAGGAAAGCTTAAACGAGTTTGATCCAAGCACAAAACTAAATTAAATCTCATTTGCGAGCCTAAATGAGTTTATTATTAAGATAAAGGAGTTATTTCTCCCCGCGTGACACAACGGGAAACCTATATTACAAAATGAAAAAAATTTAATTTACAACAGTATTAAAGTTAATTACATAAAAGTTGACTCGTGAACCGTTCGTGAGTTATTTGAAACCGTTACGTTTAAAGTTTTGATTCAAGTAAAGATTAAACGAATTTGATCCAAGCTCAAGTCGATCTAAATTACTAATACGTTTTTTTTATTTCGTTTTCGTGTTTTCTTAGTATTCATTTTTACGACATGACATTTTCGTGATTTCTAAATATTTCATCGCGACATGTTTTTATCTACGTTTCGATGTTCAAAACTGGGCCCCTGCAACACGCGGGTAACACTTACTAGTTTTTTTTTTAACGACGGATGGTCTAGTGGTATGGGGACTTTTGTTATCTTAATCGGCCCAAAGTCCCCACCCCGGTTCGAACCCGACTCCACACCACCAAGGAGAAAACCCACAACTGGAAAAACCCACTGCTCAAGCCGGAACAATTTTTATCCCAAGTGAGACTCGAATCCATGACCTCTTATTTGAAAAGTCATGGGGTTACCACTCAACCAGAAGACTCGGTGGTATGTAAGGGATATATTACGGTAACCGATATGTGCGAGTTAAAATTTAAAAATGTAAGTTAGAGTTTTTGGATAAAGAGTGTTTATTTAACTATTTTAGAGTAAGGGTGTGTTCAATAAAAATAGATGTAGTTGTATTTTAAATAGATTATTGTAACACTCCAAGATTCAAGAAAATAGAAATAAATGACTAGAACTACGCATAACCCAAACCCCAGAGACAAAAAGTGAAAAAATTGGAAAACTATGGTGGTAACGGACCGTCACAATGGGTAACGGTCCGTTACGGGCTAGCCAAGGAATCACAGGGTGTAACGGTCTGTCACAGCCGCAAAATACACCACTCGTCCGAAAGGCGCCATGTGTCAACTAACTCGCACAACTTAGGTCGGTAACGAACCGTTATGAACAAAGCGGTGTTGGACCGTCATGACCGGTAACGGTCCGTCACGAAGCAAATTTTTGCCTATTTAAAGGATGGATGATGGGAGTCCATTCTCATCCCAAGAAAACCACACAAAACATACATTTAAGGTCTGAGCTCATTTCCCGATAGCGGTACACGTTCAAAAGTTCGGTTTCCAGCTTTTTCGTCTGCAATAAGCAGTAGATAGTTCCAAGGTAAGGTTCTAAGTAGTACTTATGATCTGTTTATTACCACTAAGCTAGGTACGTGTACCTAAGTAATGTTGTAATGATCTAGGGTCTTGAGTCAAGTAATAGTGATGTTACAAGTCAAGTAAAGATATTGCAGGAATATAAGGAAACGCTGGAAGTGAGTTCTATGATGCCCAGTTTTAAATGTTTTGGGCAATATATGTATGTTATGAAAGATATTATATGAATGAGATATGCCCTTGATTTAAATTCTTTGGGCTAGTATCCATGTGTTGCCAGAGGATATGGTAAGACACGGGTCTAAATCCTAAAACCATATAACAGAGTATTCACTAAATATCAAAGGGGTGGTAGGTACGCTACTGGTACACCTTATACATAAAATTCTTTGATACATGGGGGGAGAAACCTTTATAAGGGTTTAAGATAAGGACTGGTTTTGGAAAATGATTTGAAAGGAAAGATGTTTTTGGCATGCTTTGCAATAGCAAAGTTTTGGAAAGAAAATGGTCTTGACACGTAAAATGTTTTAAAGCTTATCATAGTTTGCCCTGATAAGAGCAGAGAAAGAAGTCATGGTTGTGAAGTACCTTGACTGAAAGATGTCTTGACACTTGTTGTCTTGACATAGAAAAGAAAGAATTTTGGCATGCATTTCCAATTCAAATGTTTTGACCATAACGGTTTGTAAAGTAAAGATTTTTGCCACATCTAGCCAAATTGTAACACCCAAATTTTCACGACAAATTTAAACCTTTAAAACATGTGGAATTAGGTCCCATTTGTATTCACCAAAAGCAACATCAAAGTTTAATCCACAACCAATGAAAACATTTGAGTTCTTAATCAAAATAAGCCTAAGGACTTTTAACAACCAACCTTTAGATATACTAATCTATTACAAACACTAAAAAGTTTAAGCACTCGTAAAGAGGCTAATTCACCCAACCGACACACCCAAAACGCCTTTGATGAGAATCCAACACTCCGAGCGAGACCCGAGGCTAAACCGGAGCTTTACCTACATCAAAACACCACATATAACACCATTAGTAATGATACAACATTGCACAATAACCCCTGAGTGCTTAACTTCCCAAATCGCCAAAAAAAACCCCCAAAATCACCCACCGGCGTATGGGTCGGCATTCCACAGACACCCACCGGCGTCCAATACTCCGGTCTCAGGTCTACACACCCAGTTTTTTCAGTTTTTGACCTTTTCGACCCTCCCGACTCGACCCCCGGTCGTTTTAAGCAACCAACAACATTTTGTGAGTGTTTTAAACACTTAATAACACCACCATACTTCTTGGTGAGGTTCTAAAGACCTCAAACACCATAAAACGACTATGTGAAGTTCATAACCTCAAATAACTACCGTGTGAGGTTCTTAGACTTTAAATACCACAAAATGACTTGTGAAGTTCATGACCTCAAATAACTACCGTGTGAGGTTCTTAGACTTCAAACTCCTTTATATGAGCTTCTTAAGACCTCAAACGCTACAACACCACCTTGTGAAGTTCATGACCACAAATTACTTTCATATGAGGTTCTTAGACTTCAAGAAACAACGACATTAGTGAAGTTCAAAGACTTCAAATGACAACAATATAAGTGAAACTCATGACCTCATAAAACTACCGGGTGACGATCGACTCTTAAACATACAAACAAGTATTCACACATGACCTCTATTCATCTTCTATAACCCGTACGTTATTTATCAACATGTGGGATTCAAAGACCCCAACCCACCATTTATACTTGTGAAGTTCAATGGATTCAATTATACCTTATTCACCCCATTTTATTTGACTTTACACCACATAAGTCAATTACCACATTTGTTTGACTTTAAATCACATAAGTCAAATTCACCAAATTACCACATTTGTTTGACTATAAACCACTTAAGTTAATTATCACATTTGTTTGACTCTAAACCAAATAAGTCAAATTCACCAAATTATCACATTTGTTTCACTATAAACCACTTAAGTCAAATTCACCAAGTCAACATACACACATTTGCACATATGATAATCAACAAAATCAACATGTATATCAAGTATGTGCATTTACTACCACCTATCATTACTAAGTAAGTGCAAAGCACTTGCCTTTAGCTATAGACAATTCCACTTGGTCGTCTAAGCTAGCTCCTTTAACGCCTTGATCACCTAGCAATCAACTTGCATTTATAAATCTTATGATTTCAATTCATTCACCAAATTGTGATTCAAGACACACCTATGATCTAAAGATCAACACCTTAACTTAGTTTGGTTATCACAACCTTAACCAAACCTTCAACACCTAATAACCACCTTTCAACCCAAATGACCTGTTTGACCCATTAAAGTCAAACTCCCAATCCACCAATTCACCATTTACCAATTGCGGTGTAACACTCACCCTAGACCTTATGGATTACATCCTTTCTAAACTTGATAGTTACACCTTAAACAAGTTTTAAAGCTCCCTAAACAACATTCACCCATTTTGACCCATTTGGGTTTTCACCCAATTTCATCCAAACTCCCAATTTCTTAAATAACCAAATTGGTTGAGGGTTACTACTTGGTTATGTGTTTAATCACACCACAAACACTTACCAACCCTCAATTACCATCCAGACAACCTCAATTTCAAAAAACCCCCAATTTCACCTCAAGAACCCTAATTCTTGAATCATCAAATTGGATATTAAAATGATGTTAAACATGTTTCTCCACCATTTACAACACTAGACTAAGGTTTATAACCAACAATAAACCAAAATATCCACACCCATTGACCCAATTCGGGTTTTCTACCAAAACTCACCAAAAACACCTACAATGGTGATTCAAGAGATGAAATTAATACTTACTTGCCATCTTGAAGAAGAGGAACACTCCAAATCATCCAGGTTCCACATTCAAATCATCAATTTCGTGATTTTGGTTCTCCTCCTCTTGCTCCCTACTCATTTGCGACACACACGCACAAATGTGTGTGTCGCCATTTTTATTCTCCACCCAAAATCAAGTTTGGGTAAATTACAAAATCAGTCCATGCACTTCCATAATTGACCCTTTCTTCCAAAACAAGATTAATGCTCCATTTAAAACAAACCTTCCACTTTATTTAAATCATCATTCACCCCTATAATATTATTTTAGGAAAATAACACAACGATTGCCTTACTCAAATCCTCTTTCACAATTCTGAGAGGCAAATCCCTAACCGTGACTCAAACACCAATTTATCTTCAACGACTTAATCATAAGTAATCCTTTGAGATTCAAGGATCTCAATTACACAACCCTTCTTTGAAGTTCGAAACTTCATTTCAAGCTCCATTTTGCGAACTTCTAAGACTTCGAACACCATTTGTGAAGTTTAGAGACTTCAAACACCAACTGTGAAGTTCGGAGACTTCAAGCACCAACTGTGAAGTTCGGAGACTTCAAGCACCAATTGTGAAGTTAGGAGACTTCAACCACCATTTGTGAAGTTCGAAGACTTCAAACACCAATTGTGAAGTTCAGAGACTTCTAACACCATTTACCCCTCGGCTATTTCAATCTTTGACGGGTCAACATGGATGCCTTCAGAATCCACCATATTATCCAAAACTAGATTTCACTAAAGCCAAGATGGCACACCCAATCAATTCAATGAAGGACCTCTCCTTCTAAAGATTTTCAAGAAGCTCACGACAATATTAAGCGTAAACAACCTTGTTTCAAATATAGAAATGACTATCGACGATTATATGACCACCCGTGAAGTTAATGCTTTATACACCCAACCCAAAAAGTCCACTAACCGCAGGACATTAGGTCACTTTGTTCTACCTCCGGCAAGCAGTTAATGTGACGTTTTAAAAACGTGTTATATAAATCCATTTATGTATAAGGAAGAGGTCAAAGAACATTTTGACTAAAACTTAGAATTCACCAGCGTTAACTGATACACTTTAAGCGTATATATCAGGAAAGAATATAGCTTCTTGCAACAAAGACAAGGAGCTGGAATAGAGGCATCTGGCTTCATCTGGAAGACTGGCATATAGATAGAATATATCTTGTACTTTCTTTCAGAATGTCTAAAGAACAAGATTAATAAAATAAGATGGAATTTTAAATATTCCGCTGCGTATGATCTCTGTATTTCTATATGTTCAAGAGTAAATCCAACAATTGACCGGCATTCCGGGACACGCCGGGATGTGGGCATTATAATTATATTATATACTAGGTTATAAAACTCGTATATTACACGGGTTAACAAAGAAAAAAATTAAATAGTAATTTCTAATGATGATTTAGAAATTATAAAATAATTGAACAATTATGATGAACAAAATTTTGAATTTAAAAATTTATAGATAAAAATTGAAATGAATTATAAATCTAGTTGTGTAAAATAATAGATTTACTTGCACGGCTGCACTGACGTCCATTTAATGTGAAAGCATGCAAGTATTTTTGGATTAAAAACGTATAAAAACATGAATCTGATAGTTAAAACGTGCACAGGTCTTACCGGCATTAAAAAGTATTATGCATGGAGGAAATGAAGTTGTTTTTGAGAATGGAACAAGTCATCAGTTTGATGCAATTCTCTTGCTACCGGGTTTAAAAGATCAACCCATTTATGGCTTCGGGTAACATTTTATCTTCATTAAAAAAGATAAAAATATGTTGGGTACTCGACGAGTTTTCGTAATCCCATACCAATACATGGTTGTAAAGGGTGTCTGATACCTAGTCGCATACTCACTCGATACTTGTTACCCATTATCCTTAGGTTTGGGGTTTCTCGGTGGGTAACAAGTATACCTTTTATAATCTTATGTGATTAAAAATAACCATTCGCAATCCTATTACTAGAACGTGATCTAAAACTTAACCAAAAACCAATTGAAGTATTAAATAATCAACTACACTTCTAATACTTCTATCCTTTTTTTAATATTAAATTTCTAGCGGTTTCAAAATACAATTCATTTTATTTTTTATTACTATACATTATACAATATATTATTGTATTTGTTTTTTATACTGGTTAAACGAGTATGAAATCGGTTTTGGACAATCGGATGGATACCACCCCGGATACCATACATGGCATAAACCAGCGAACGCTTTTATAATTAGTTTTATGTAAGGTCCCGTATATTTTTTTTGGAACGACGGCATATTATTAAACCATGACTAGCAAGCGACTAGCCGGGAGAAAAATTACAAGAACACAAAGGGGTTTTGTAACCACTGAACCCAATTCAAGTTTATTTTACGGTTCCTATTCTCTATACACAAAAAAGAGAGCCGTACAATATATTTATTTTACTGAACCCAATTCAAGTTTTTAAACAGTAATTTATAGATTTTTTTAGGATAAATACAATAGAAATAATAGATTTAATTAAAATGTAAAAACAGTCTTGATGATATAATAACTATCCATAATACGAATTTATTTTTCGAAATTGATAAGTAACGTCAGAAATTATAAGCATCCATAATTAATTTAATATTAAATTTATTTAGTTAATGATATAATAATTATGTATAATTAAATTTATATTAAGTATCTAAAAATATTTTTTTTAATATCATTATTATTTAATAAGAGATGAAAGTGGAAAAATAAGGGTGATGATACACCAGAGAATGACAAGTGTCCCCTCATTTAATAGGAGAGAGAGCCGAAAAAATAAGGGTGAGAAAGCACTAGGTAGCGACACGTGTTCCTTCATATCCTTATTTATAAGTATAGATATTAACACATGTGTCAATAATTAATTACTTATCAAATACTTGAATATTCTAAAAATGTATTTTGATACAAAAAAAACTTTCTTAAATTCTCTGATCTTATTTTAAAGTGTATCAAATAGTTTAACTTTTAGAAATTTATTTAGGCCCGTAAATGAAATGAAATGAAAGAATATGATTGGGTTTGTTCGTGTTCATTCGTTTACCTTTAACTAAACAAAAGAACGAGCAAGAAGACTTAAATAAACTGGTTTTCATGTTCGTATTCATTTATTAAGAAAATCAACGAGTTCGTGTTCAAGTTCGTTCGTTAATATTCTAAACAAACATAAATGAACACAAACTATCAAAGGGTTGACATCAAATAAAAGTAAATAACGATATCCAAATTAAATTCTAAATACCATCATAATTTAAAAGTAAATAACGATATCCAAATTAAAAATAAACAACAACAATAACTAAATTATAGTTTAAATATCATTCAATAAAGTATTAGTTTTTTGGGTGAGTTTAAGATCAAGTTTCGAGTGATGAAAATTCCAACAATTAATCACTACATATGATAAAAAAAAACAGGTATACCTAATACTCACGGAAAACCTACGAACCTAACAAGTAATGAGTAACAAGTACCCACAGACATAAGACTTCTACGATTACCTAAACCCATCTCATACCCGATCTATTAGGCTATCTGGTATACTCCACTCCTTGCTTCTCTGAACTTTGAGCCACGTCAGCGTCACATCACACTTCATTTCACTTCACCTCTACACTCTATCAAGGAAATACTCCATTCCAATCCATTATTAATTTAATGTATATATATATATATGTATGTATGTATGTATGTATGTATTTATGTATGTATGTATGTATGTGAGAGAAGTGGACAAGGCCGGCGATGATTTTGACGTAGGTTTCTCCACACTGAAGACTACTCTGGGGTCGCTAGGAGGAGGGTGTTGTTCAACTCAAGCGCCTCCGGCCACCTCATCTCTTTCGCGATATAGCGGTGTTCATAACGCATGTCCTTGCCTCTTGGTTGTGAGAAATTAGTACCGTATGCACCGTTTAAAGCACCCCAACAATAAGTATTTTACAACAATACCCAATACCGTCTTTATGCAAGAAAAGACAAAAGAATGATAAAATAATATTATAAATTTCAAAATCATTTATGACGTATAGATAATTGAAGTGTGAAAATGAAATTCAGATTTTTTTCTAAAATGGGCATGAGGGATCGTGTAATCATATTTGGGGTTTTTCTCTTTAGGATGACGCATATGGGGTTGTCGCCCTTTCAAAGGGCGACAGGTTCATCAACCTCTCACTCCAATAATTTGATTTGTACTGGTTAGTCAGTGTACCAAAAGTTGTCGCCATTCCAAAGGGCGACAGCTTCCAGTCACACGTCCACCTCAGCTTAATATCCTAATCACTATCCTTGTCATTATCCTAGTCAAAGCTGTCGTCATTCCAAATGGCGAGAGCTTTCTTAATTGAATAAAAAGTTGTGTAGTCCCATCAACCAGGTACGGATGTCAAAAAAAAATTCAAACCTATCGCCATTCCAAATGGCGAGAGCATTTAATCTGTTTGTTTGTTTGTTTGTTTTTTGACATCCTGGTTGATGGGACTACACAACTTTTTATTCAATTAAGAAAGCTCTCGCCATTTGGAATGGCGACAGCTTTGACTAGGATAATGACAAGGATAGTGACCAGGATATTAAGCTGAGGTGGACGTGTGACTGGAAGCTGTTGCCCTTTGGAATGACGACAGATTTTGGTACACTGACTAACCAGTACAAATCAAATGATTGAGTGAGAGGTTGTTGAACATGTCGCCCTTTGGAAGGGCGACAACCCCATATGAGTCATCCTAGAGAGAAAACCCCCAAATGTGATTACACAATACCTCATGACCCATTTTTGCAAAAAATTCTGAAATTCACTACCACTTGTTCAAATATAGTTACGTAAAAAAGTTATATGACCTCATTTTTCACGAGATAAGATTATGATGGCATGCATTATATATACACAAGCTTTCCTACAAGCCAAACATACACATCCCATTAAACGATAAACCTCCTCAACAAAAAAATGACTACTGGTGCTAAAGAAACGGTGGTGATCGTCGTCGGAGCAGGCCCATCGGGTCTTTCCACCGCGGCAAGTCTCCACAAACTCTCAATCCCATACATCATCCTCGAACGAGAAGACTGCATTGCTTCGTTATTCAATAAAAAAGCATACGATCGGCTTCATCTCCATTTAGCCAAACAGTTTTGTCAGCTTGCTCACATGCCTTTTCCGGCAACTTATCCGACGTATGTTTCCCGATCCGATTTCTTGAAATACTTGGACCATTACGCGTCTCATTTCAAGATTAATCCGGAGTTCAGAAACACAGTACAATTTGCCAAGTATGATGAAGATAGGAAGAAATGGTGGGTGGAGGTTGCGGTGGAGGATGGCGGCGTTCGGTGTTATGCAGGGCGGTTTTTGGTAGTGGCTACCGGAGAGAATAGTGATGTGTTTATACCAGAGGTTGATGGGTTGAGTGAATTTAAAGGCGAGGTTATTCATTGGACGGAGTATAAATCCGGGAAAGGGTATGAGAACAAGAAGGTTTTGGTGGTTGGAGCTGGTAATTCTTGCATGGAAATTGCATTCGATCTATCAAACCATGGTGCAAAAACCTCCATTGTTGTCAGAAGTTTGATAATTACACTTTTATTATATTACTAGGTTAGTACCCGTGTACTACACGGTTGATAAAAAGAAACATAAATGATTTATAATTACGTAAGACAATCTTATAAATCAAATAAAATTTTGTAGGGAGAAAAATTCAAATTACAATAACATTCACAAAACTAAATATTATTTCATAAATTTCGGAATATTTCCTTGTACACAACATTTGTTGTTTGATTGGTAACTTTACCATCTGTATCAAATATTAGTAACTTTATCACGGCTCTACTCTTTACTCTTGATAGCGCCACATACAATTGTCCATGGGTGAAAACAGGTTCTTTTAAATACAAACCAACTTTGGATAACGATTGACCTTGACTTTTATTAATCGTCATTGCAAAACAGACAGACAATGGAAATTATCTTCTCTGGAACTTGAAAGGGATCTTTTTATCTGACGGTATCAGATTAATATTAATTTTATTAATTAGAAAAATAATAAAAGTTTTGTAATTATTTAAGGTAAGCAAATAATCATTGAAAAAAATTAACAATGGTAATTATTAATTATTTAATTTGGACGAAATGAATTTTATATAAAAAGATTTGTAATCTTTAAATATAGAAAGTAATTATTTTATTTGAACAGACTTAATTTTATAAAAAAAATTTGACTCGTTTAAATTTAGAAAGTAATTATTATGTTGAAAGAATTCAAATTTCTGTATAAATAAGGAAAGTTTATACGGCAATGAATCAAATTAATTTTATTAACTTTAAAAATTTTAAAAGTATTGAAATTATTTAAGGTATGCGAATAATCACTGAAAAAAAATTAGCAAAGAAATGTATGTTAAAGAATGAAATAATTTTATTAATTTAATGAATTTAAAAACGGTTGAGTGATATTTAAAGTAAGATTTTAATGACATAATTAAAATTTAAATTAACGAAAAAACATTTACTACGCAGAATCTCATTAAAATATTTAATGAGATTTATTAATTTAAATGTATAAAATGAATAGTAGTTTATAACATATAAGGTAAGAGAAATATCCATTTTTAAATTATATTAAAAGTAAATAAGGAAAACAAAATTGCAGAATTGTAGGTGGAAGATTTAAATAATTATAATTATAACTGAATAAGGTAAATTGGATCTTTTATTTGATTCCGCGTAATTTATTCATATTTTTTAACATAATTAAAAAAAGTAGTTATGATTTATCTGCTGTGAGTTTAGTTAAAATTAAAAAAATTTATTTCAAATCAAAGCAAAGAGTTTTCAACCAAAACTATTTAACGACGACCCACGTCATCGTACTAAATAAAGCAAGTGTTAAAATTTATAAAGTAACATAAAAGAAGTAGCAAAAAGTTGTGTTTAAATCGTATTTAAAAATTAAAGTTCTAGGAAAGAAATAAAATTCAGGTTACCCCATACTTTCAATTCCAAATAAATAAATAAAGCATCAGTATGACTAACATGAACATGGTTCATGCTTAATAATTTGTTTTCCAATATTCCTTGCTTCTACCAAGTCTGGTTCATAAACAATTTTTAAAAATTTTGTTGATCTCAGAATGTTCACTTCAAAGAAATATGAAAAATTTATATCAAATTGTGTGATTTTTAATCTATACTTATATAAATAATAGAAACAATAAAAAACGTTTAGAAGTAATAACATACTTGATGGACAATGGACTAATTTGACGTGAGAAACGTATATGACAGTTTTATTTTTTGTAGCCATGCGACTTTTAACATGGCTAATATTACTGTTGTCATATAAATTCATCTGTATAATGTGGCCACTAAAAATAATAATAAAAAAAGTAGTTTCAATTAAAAATATAAAATTAGTTTGGTATAATATAACAAAATAAGTAGAATAATAATTATACTTACGTTGCATCTTGAAGGAACATTATCGACATTCCTGACAATCGTTGCCCATATATGATTCTTCCCAAGACATCTGTGCAAAATTGTTGAAACATAGAATTAAAATATAGAGACTTATAGTTAGCATCAAAAAGACCAGGGCCTAGTAATTTAAGACTTACCGGTAAAAAACTAGTATAGTCGTCTGTCGTGCATCAATGTATTTATTGAAGGTATCAAAGGATATAAAATAAAACCTTTTGGAGGCTCAATAATAAAAGGCAAAAATTTAGTGTTTTCATTAATCAAATTTTTTTTCTGAGATCAAATTAAAACGTAATCCTCATATGTCGGAACCTCATGATAATAGAGCTTATCTACTTGGAAATGATTTAAAGAAAATACAGCACCAACAATAATTGAAGAATTATGAAATAAGTGAATTAAAGTTTGAGGGGCGATTGCTGCAATTTTTTGTCTCTGAAAACACAGAATAATAAAGTTATACCACAATTTTTTTTAAATGTAATACATATATTTGTAATTAATAATTACATAAAAACAAAAAATTTACGTGTTGATCAAGAAGAGTGAACAACAATCTTTTGTCATCAACGTCGTGCCATATGAAATCGACAGTAATAAAAAGTATATTATACCAAACTCCACTTTCTTTTAGTGATGAAAAATCATCAACCACACAATGATGACCCGTTACCTAATATGAGCCAGAAAATTAAGAATCTTATCAGGTAGTGGTGAAAGTAGTGTAGTACACTGTGTCAATATGAGCCACAAAATGTAATTTTTTTTTAATATAACAGACGTGTAATAAACAGAGATTAAAGCAAAACAACATCATATAAACAAACAATAGAATCAATATACACCATGTTAAATTGCCAATGGATCATTAGAAATAACAAAAACATCAAGGTTTATGGGATTTAAGAAGTAGTATATCTTATTGTTAAAATAGCTTATCTTGAAAATATGATAATCAAATCAATCAAAGTCAAATTTTTTGCCTAAATTTTAAATAGTTTTACCTCTTCGCAAATAATCAAAACATTAGGATCTGAAGTCATTGCATCATCATGTTTGGAGTCCAAAGCAGTTTGCATTATCATCTGTATCAAAGTTGAATGTTAATATACATAGTTGAATTGAATGTTAATATACAAAACTTTATACAAACATGGGCAAACAGATAAACAAAACCCTAATAGAATATGAATTTAAATGATGGCAGCATTTGCTTCATGCTGAAGATATGCAATGTTATTTGCTGAAGATTGAGATGAAAAGGACATGTCTTTCTTCACTTCATTTTTAATTCTTGAAATCAATGCATTTACAATTATCTGAGCAAAAATGTTTGCTTGAAAACACTCAGTATTTTTTTTAAGCATCCAGATTTTTTAAATTGACATCCTTTGTTATGCTTTCCCAACACAACAACTTCCCCAGCCACTTCATGAATTAAAAATATTTCAAAAAAGAAAATACTAAAAGGGATAAGTTGAATCAAATAGTAATACCAATCGTATCACTTAATATATACCGTTTACTTTTATCACTCCTTTTGTCCCATGAAATGAGCAACATTTTACAATGCACATACTTTATAGCAAATGTTTTTAGACACCCTTCAATAACATTGATTCTTAATAATGGACTAATGAACATGTAAAACATTCACCAATACTTTATTACTTATGTAACTAAAAGAGAGCATAGAAAAGGACACGGGCTAAACTGTTAAAATCTGAAATTTCATGGGAACTGTTAAAATTTGAAATTTCAAAAAACTAAAACTGTATATGTTTTTAATGCCAAAGCCTAATCGAATAAGATTATCATATTTTCAATAACAGATTTAATAGCAAAGCCTATATAAAATTTCAAATAGGATACATAGTTGAATTGATTGAATGTTAATATACAAAACTTTATACAAACATGGGCAAACAGATAAACAAAACCCTATTAATACTTTTGTTCAAAGTCTTAATAATATTATTATTTGTACATTCGTGTTTCTTATAATTTATTAGCTAGACATGTTAGCAGCAGCATAGCAAATAATGGAGTCACAGATAAGGTTTATCTGATTTAAGATGGTCAAACAACATAGCAAACAACAACATATAAACAAACAATAGAATCAATATACACCATGTTAAATTGTCAATGGATAACAAAAACATAAAGGTAAAAAAAACCTGAAATTAGATACTGTATCAGAAATTGCAATGGCAAAGCAAACAAATAAATCGAATAAAGTTGAACGTATATCCGATCGAATAAATCAAATAAATGGGAATACAAAGCAAACTTGAACCTTAATGTTATCAGATCGAAGGATGCGATGGTCAAAAAGAACCTGAAATTAGATACTATATCAAAAAGAAAATGAAATTAGTTCCTGTTACACGGGATCGAAGGATGTAAACAAAAAACGAAAATAAAAGACGAAGGATGTAAGGAGACGGTGGAGGAGATGATCGATCTAGTCATGGAATCATAGAAGAAGAGGACAATGGTGAAGCGGCGTCGATCTAGCCATTGAACCCTAGAAGATGAGGAAGATTGTGAAGAGGCGATTTTTTTTGAAAGAATGAAACCCTAGATTGTAATAGAGTGATAAATCCGGTTATCATTGTGGGTCCTAATTTTACCCGACCACCCGCCAGACCCGCGTGTTGACCCGAATCCATTTAGGCGGGAAAAAGCAAATGAGAGTGGGCTAGATGATTGACACGTGGCTAAAGAAAACCTTGTTTTATTAATATGTTTAGATGTGTAGTGGGACTTTAACCAACTAAACCCATAAAAGTGTGTAGTGGTTTAACTAAAACATAATTAAAAAATAATAATTAAAGCTTCCAACACGCCTGTTAATAGGGCAATGCCCCCTCCCTTAGTGCCCCACCTTACTTTTGGTGTAATGGTGTTTAACGCCTCAACATGCTAATGTGTAAGTGGGTGTTAGCCCACTACACTTAGTCTTATATATCAACTTTATATAGATCTCACACGCTCTTTAATTATATATTAAAAAGTATTTTATGAAATTAATTGATTATTTAAATTCATCTGTATATTATATTACTAGGTTAGAATCCCATGTATTACACGGGTTGAATAATGTAATAATATATATACTTTATAATAAAAAAATTATGTCTTAAAAACCCGTGTATTACACGAGTTGAATAAAATTTTACGTGACCGTTATAAATTCCGTTAAGTTAATATTTAAAACATTTTTTAGCTAAGTATTAATTTTTTTTATGTAACTGATAAATGTTAATTCATGTTAAACTTTAGAAACCCGGTGTATTACACGGGTTAAATAAAAACAATGTTATATATACTTAGTAATAAAAACTTACATATTACATATTTATGAAAAACGTTTTAGAAAAAAAATTATAGAAAATCATTATTATTTAATAGGAGAGAGAGGCGGGAAACAAAATATTATAAAAACAATTAAAAAATTTTGAATAATTAATAGGAGAGAGAGGCGGGAAAAAAAGTTGAGGATACATGAGAGAGTTACATGTGTCACTTAAAAACCTTTATTTATTATATAGTAGAGATATATACACTTTCATGATTTACTTTTGTATTTTAAATTTGTGGTTTCTTTTCTTTTAAATCGGAGTCGAACGGTTTAGTATATAAATTAGTTTAACAACATTGAATAACAAACCAAATCGAACCATTCAATTAGTCCAACTAATTTAGCGAAACCAATAAGACGTTACATTTTTGTAAAATAAATTTTTTTATCTTAAGTTTTATTTAATCTAAAAGTTATTTTTTTAACAGCAATTTGGATCACTGACCCACCTGATCATCTCCACGTCTCTCAGGAGGAAACCCACCATAGGTGAGAAAACCCTCTGGCCCAACCTGTACCAGTTTTTTTTGTCACAAGTGGGATATGAACCCAAGACCTCACCATTTTAATAAAGTTTTGAGTATACACCTTTGCCACTAAGCTAAGCCAGTAGTTATTATCTAAAAGTTAGTTGATTTCAATTAATATTTTTATAATGTTACGTGGTTTTAGAAGTTTAAGTCAACCCAAAAGTTACTCACTTTAAAGTCTCGGTAAGCAATCATGAAACCCACCGATGTAGTGGTTTTATTTGGTTTGATTTCAAATGTTTAATGGTTTTTAAAAACCGTTACTAACCAATTTTTACTCACTATTAAACTTAAAAATTATCAAAATCTAACCGTAAATAATCTTGAATAGGTGGAAAAGAGAATTTATGTCATGTTAATTAAGTTATTTATTTGAAACTCTTATTTACATTTAGGCTATTGGTAATGGTTCTCGACTTCTCGTGAGAGTAGGGCGTGACTGACGTGACGAGCATAAGGGGGCGTAGAACACCGCCCAGTTCCTTCATGAGAGAGGGCATAGGGTGAGGCTATGAGTATGATCACGGGCGTTGCCCTTCTATCTGTTGTCTTTGTGTTGCCAGGAAAGCCCCAGAGTATGTGGGGGCGTTGTTGTGCTACATATAAAACATATGCAATTTTTTTAAAATTATTTGAATAGTTGATATAACAAACAAACGTATTTGAATAATTGTGGGGGCGTTGTGCTACATATAAAATATGCATATTTTTTAAAACTATTTGAATAATTGATATAACAAACAAACGTACTTGAATAATTGTGGGGGCGTTGTGCTACATATAAAATATTCATATTTTTTAAAACTGTTTGAATAATTGATATAACAAACAAACGTATTTGAATAATTGGGGGGACGTTGTTGTGCTACATACGAGGGAGATCCCCTTAAAAAGAGATTTTGCCTAATTAGCCTAAAAATGATTATGGAAATAAAATGTGGCACTTATCATAAATATGATTAAAGGGCATTTAGGTATTACAACCCACTTGTTTTCTCAAAGTACAACACAAAAAATCTAGTACAAAAAATACAAAACCAAAAATCTAGTACTAAAAATCCAGTACAAAAATTTTAATAAAAAAACTTTAGCATAAAAAATCTAGTACAAAAATTTCAACACAAAAAAATTAGTACAAAAAATCCAACACAAAAAATTTAGTACAAAAATGTTAGCACAAAATAGAAAAAAAAACTCACTTTTTTATATTTTTTTAGTTGTTATTTTTTATATAGCAATATGGTACTCAAATTAAATATAAAAAAATTCTCGATTTTATGGTGCAACTTTTTTAATAAAATAATTTCGTATGAAAAAGTTATGGACGTTTTAAAATAGTGGGAGAATTTAAAAAAAAGTCTACAAAAGTGGTTATCTCCAAAATACGCCAACTTCCCTCTTTTTCCCTACATTTTGATCTCAACCATTGATTACAAAAATAAAAAGTCAACGTTTCTTCTTAGCTTACTTAGGGAAAATCCTCTTCTTATTTGATTCTCCCTCTGCTACATATAGCCTTATTATATATATATATATATATATATATATATATATATATATATATATATATATATATATATCAAATAACAAGTGATATTTCGCTAACAAGCCTACGAAATGACAAAAATCTTAAGAAACGATATCAAACGAACTCCGATTGATTGGCGGCGTTGGAACCGTCTCGTCGAACTCTACCATCTTAGGTTTTAGGGTTTAGATTTTAGTGTTGAATTTTATGGTTTTAGCCTTAGGGTTTAGGTTTTTTTTTTTTGGTGGGGGTGGGGGTTTAGGTTTTTGGGGGTGGGGTGGGGGGGTTAGGTTTTTGAGGGTGAGGGTGGAAGGGGGTTTAGGTTTTTGGGGGCGGGTTAGGGTTCGATGAGACGGTTCCAACGCCGCTGGAATGAGCTCAATCAGAGTTCATTTGACCCACTTCTTGGGATTTGTTAGCGAAAAACCATTTCTTAGTGGAACCTTCCCATATATATATATATATATATATATATATATATATATAGGGGTATGTTCTTTTGAGAACCAACAATATGTTGAGAACCGTGAGAACCGCATTAACTCTTCCTCTATTTATAATATAAATTGACTAGAATTCATGTACATTTCAATATGTTTAAGGTTTGGTTTTAAAAGACCTCGAATTTATAGTCGTTTTTTTAAATGCATATATGCACTCACACTATATGCACAAATGAATGCATATATGCATATTTTTATACTTTTCTTAAAAAAATTCAGGAGAGAGGAGATAAACTCAAACTAAGAGTGGGAAGAGATAAATAAAACATTGTTGTTGAATTTTACTTTTTTCACTAAAGCGATATGTACACGTTTTGTGCGGTTCTTTCGGTTCTCAACATATGGTTGGTTCTCAAAAGAACATGCCCCTATATATATATATATATATACATACACACACAGGGGAATGATCATAAGAAAACTCATTGTTCATGAGAAAATCAAAAAACTATTTATTAAAGGTAAAAAAAAATTATAACTCAAAATATAAATCGAAAACTAAAAAACCGCTTCGGAGACCTTGTTCCCCACGTCGTTCTCGTTCAAAAAAAAATTCAGCGTCACCATAGGTGAGAAAACCCCCTGCCCCAACCTGTACCCCTTTTTTTGTCACAAGTGGGACTTGAACCCAAAACCTCCCTATTTTAGTGAAGTATTGGATATAAATATTTGCCACTAGGCTAAGCTAGTGGTTGTTAGACAGCATTCGATTGTTGGAGATATATTATGATGCATCAAAATGGTGAATTGATAAAGGTCATTGCGTGCTTTTCGGCAGCAATGTGATGATCTGTTTGTAGGTTAACCAAAAGAGATAAAAATTAAAAAAATTCTACCCAAAAGTTTTAAACGAAGTGATAATAGATGATTGGGGATTTGGTGTCTGTGAGTTTGCCGAGTTTTATGCTTCTAAACCTGGGTAAGAAAGCATCAGACTTGTACACAAGATTTACCTGTTTGATCCGTTACTCAGCCCACCAAACCAACACATATTTAGGCATTCATGTTCATACTTCAAACTTTTTACGGTAACAATTTAAGTTTTGATAACATTATAACCATAGTGTAAATCTAGAAACTATTTTGAAACAGGATCTGTCATTGATGCAACTAATTACTGAAAACTTTCTGAAAAGTTTTAGAGCTAAAATGACCTATTTGGCCCATAGTCGGTGCTACAATGTACAATATATATATTGGTGTGATATTGTGGAGTAATGACATTTTAGACATTTGACTCTACGATGTATATTAAGGTTGCAATTTCTATAGGATGTAAATGACAAATTACCCCTATTTACAAAAACTGAAAGATTTAAAATATGCTACTCCTGTGACACCCGTTAAAATATCGTCCAAATTATGCCAAGAATGAAAGTTATGAGGACTAGAAAATGACGAAACCCAAAAATTAAAGGAGAAAAATAAGAAAAACTGGATTTCATAGGGTAGCGGACCGCCACCCTCTGGCTAACGATCCACTACGGGCACTGAGAGTTTTCCCCGCTAGAGGCTTGGCGGACTGCCACACACACGGTAACTGTCTGCTACAGATGGACTTGGTTGGCGAACCGCCATGGTCCCAGCTAACGGTCCGCTACGCACCTCCCTAGGCAGCCTCTGCACGCGCCACGTGTCAACGACACGTGTAGGGCATGCCTCAGCCCTAACGACGTGTGTTCCTTGGCAGACCGCTACGATAGGCCCACACGGTCTGCTACGGACGTGTGGTGCGCATGCACTGCCAGACTACCACATGTCCCACATGCGTGCAAAGTTGGGCAGTAGCAGACCGTTAGGCTTCTGGCTAACGGTTCGCTACGGGTGGATTTCCAGCTTATAAATGGAGGATCATTTGCATCTCATTTTTCCACACCAAAACCATCCTAGCTCTCAAGCCCCACTCTGATCCCGAGCATCCAGCAGCAGTCCCGACTCCCAAGCCGCTCTCCCGAGTTCGACTGGCTATCGCTTATCAACCGGACTCGAGCGTTTAGAGCCGAACAAAACCCGAGGAACGCGTAGGAGTGCAAGTTAAGGTGCTAGAGCCCTAAGAGCCAACTCTAAGATCAATGTAGCACTAAGATTACTATCTTTCCACTCCAAATCAAGGTGAATACAAGTCAGTCTTAAATTCGGTTTTTACATCGTGAGTGTGCTACAAACACACCCACGAAACGATCAAACTATTTACATTTACGAAAGGGGAAAACACCAAATTAAATACTTAATGCATACTGCCTTGTGGGGTTGGCTACGGATATAACCCCAAGGGTGACTTGTTACACACTGAAATGTATACGTAAAGTTTGATCAAATGTTTATACTCGTCCGGGAATATACGGTCGGACGGGGTTGGCACATATTAAGTCTAGTGATTGTGTAAAACGGGGGATCAGTAAATCCACGTGTCCCTCGAGTATGTGACTAATGTATACGCACCATAAAGGGACGGATCCCTTCGAAAGATATAATTAACTGTTTAATCAACTATTTTGTCGTTTAATAAAGGATTTGTGTGTCATAAAGTATTCACCAGCGATGAGCTGAAGTTCATTTTCAAATGTTTTCAGGAAAGGATTAAATTAGAATAACGCCTGTCGGGCTAGCTTAGTCTCGAGGATGGTTATGAGTTTTGTTGTTAACTGGGTCGGGCTACACACTTTGACCCAGGGCAACCAGAAAATATTATATAGGTTCGTGCTAAAGTGGAAAAGAATATCTAAGCACGGGAAGGACTTGGAGAAAAGATTACAAGGCTAGGTGCCTTAAGGATTATGATCCCTAGGCCTTTACCTTCCTTGAAGGAATGACTGACTGTTGTCAGGGTTTTTATTTCAGAATCTATGTATCAAAACAAGTTGGGTTGTTAATCCTGGTATTTAAATAAAGATCTTTGTTCACACAATAAGATTCTTTTATTTGCAAACCAGCCCTTGAGATTGAGATTTATGAATGAATTGATCCTTTGGAAAAAAATTTTCCGCTGTACAATACAAACTCTGAAATTAATGCAGGTACGGTGCCAATCGACATCGCAGCCCGGAAACGTCTCGGGGGTGCCCATAGCGGGGTGTGACATTGGTTGGTATCAGAGCCTAAGATTTTAGTGAACTAGATACTTGGAGTTAGTATCTAAGCTTTAACCAGAGTAAGCAAAGACATGTCTGCTAGTGAAAGTAGGTAGACATTCATACTAAGTTATTAGTGTCGTAATTGCAGGTAGAATGTAAGGAGGAAATGGTTACCGCATTTACTATAACCCTAATGAGATCAAGGGGGGGAGTACGAATTTGACCACCTAAGCCAAATGGGAGGATCAAACTTCAGTAATTGGAGGACTGACACACTTCAACACTTTCCAACACCTCCTCCAGTTAGCCTAGTAAGGCGACCAAACCTCGAATGCGGACGAGAATGCCAACAGAGAAACTCTCCATAACGGAGGCAAGCTTGGAAGAGATATATTATCAAACTATCCGGACCAAGAGGAGAGCACCGAATCTGAGGGATTAGCTCCTTTGAAACCCATGGAGGCAGACTAACCACAATCCGATAGTTACGAACCTTACGCCGACTATCTAAACTTTCCAATAATGTCGGGTCCTATATGAACAAAAGAATGAGCAAGAAGACTTAAATAAAATGGTTTTCGTGTTCGTGTTCATTTAATAAGAAAATCAACGAGTTCGTGTTCAAGTTTATTTGTTAATATTCTAAAAATATATTTTGATAAAAAAAACTTTCTTAAATTCTCTGATCTTATTTTAAAGTGTATCAAATAGTTTAACTTTTAGAAATTTATTTAGTCCCGTAAATGAAATGAAATGAAAGAATATGATTGGGTTTGTTCGTGTTCATTCGTTTACCTTTAACTGAACAAAAGAACGAGCAAGAAGACTTAAATAAACTGGTTTTCATGTTCGTGTTCATTTATTAAGAAAATCAACGAGTTCGTGTTCAAGTTCGTTCGATAATATTCTAAACAAACATAAATGAACACAAACTATCAAAGGGTTGACATCAAATAAAAGTAAATACCGATTTCCAAATTAAATTCTAAATACCATCATAGTTTAAAAGTAAATAACCATATCCAAATTAAAAGTAAACAACAACAAACAAATTATAGTTTAAATATCATTCAATAAAGTATTAGTTTTTAGGGTGAGTTTAAGATCAAGTTTTAGGTAATAAAAATTCCAACGGTTAATTACTACGTATGATAAAAAAAACAGGTATACCTAATACTCACGGAAAACCTACGAACCTAACAAGTAAGGAGTAACAAGTACCCACAGACATAAGACTTCTAAGATTACCTAAACCCATCTCATACTCGATCTATTAGGCTATCTGGTATACTCACTCTGAGCCACGTCAGCCCCACATCACACTCCATTTCACTCAATCCCCTTCCACTCTATCTAAGAAATACTCCATTCCAATCCATTATTCATTTAATATATATATATATAGGCCGGTTATCGTACAAAGGGTTTTTGCGTACGAAGGCCCCAGTATGCGACACGTGTTCTGTGGGCGAGGGGTATATCCGTCCACATTATAATAATAACGCGTGTTTTATAAATAATAACGCATGTTTAAAATGATAATTACGCTTGTTTTATAATAACGCATTACCATAATCACGTATGTTTTATAATAACGCATTACCATAATCACGCATGTTATACACATAATCAGAGCATTCACAATGTGTTTTGTAAATCATGTTTTATCCTTATATTTTAAGGTAAATTTAAAAAACTTTTCAAATTACTCACTCCATCTCACTCTTTATATTTTTTCTTATATTTAAATTATAAGGATAATTTATATGGATTGAATTGTAATTTCTTATATTTACTAACTCAATATTCACCCCTTATAATTCTTTTGTGAGTGAAAGAAAAAATAATAAAAAAATGATTAAAAGAGTATTATTTAATTGAATAGAGATAAATATAAGGAACTGGATGTTGGGTTTTTTTTAAACCTTTAAATTGATAAGGTAAATGTGTTTTTAGTTAAATTATAAGGATGTGGATAAAAATCCCACTATAAATGCTCTCACGCATGTTTTATAATAACACATGACCATAATAACGCATATTATACGCATAATCACGCATGTTATATGCATAATTACGCATGTTTTATAATAACCCATGACCATAATCACGCATGTTATACGCACAGCACATCGACATTTTAAAAAAAAAGTCAGTTTTTTTAAATAAAAGTATAGCAAGGCTATACTCAAATTAAAGAGAATAAAATTCTCGATTTTATGGTATAATTTTTTTTTTAATAATGTTGTATAAAAAAGTTATGCTTATTTTAAAAAAATGAGGGAACTTGTAAAAAGTCAACAAAGGTAGACTATTCCAATTTTATCTTTTTCGAATCTTTTCACGCTTAAAACAATCACATTTGATCTTAACCCTTGATTTCTTAGATCAATGATTCAAAATCTTTCGTAACTTCGCACGAAATAAACCATTTGTATTCATACTTTTTTTTTCTCTCTCTATATATATGTGTGTGTATGTGACTATGAAAGAAAAGTGGACAAGGCCGGCGATAATTTGGGCGTAGGTTTCTCCACGCTGAAGACCACTCTGGACGGCGCCGCTAGGTGGGGGCGATGTTCACCGATAGCACCTCCAGGCACCTCATCTCTTTCGAGGCATAACGGTGTCCATACCGCATGGTCATACCTCTTGCTTGTGAGAAATTAGTATCTGTGTAACATTTAAAGCACCCCAAAAAAGTATTTTACAACAATACCCAATACCGTCTTTATGCAAGAAAAGACAAAAGAATGATAAAATAATATTATAAATTTCAAAATCATTTATGACGTATAGATAATTGAAGTATGAAAATGAAATTCACTACCACTTGTTCAAATATAGTTACGTAAAAAAGTTATATGACCTCATTTTTCACGAGATAAGATCATGATGGCATGCATTATATATACACAAGCTTTCCTACAAGCCAAACATACACATCCCATTAAACGATAAACCTCCTAAACAAAAAATGACTACTGATGCTAAAGAAACGGTGGTGATCGTCGTCGGAGCAGGCCCGTCGGGTCTTTCCACCGCGGCAAGCCTCCACAAACTCTCAATCCCATACATCATCCTCGAACGAGAAGACTGCATTGCTTCATTATTCAATAAAAAAGCATACGATCGGCTTCATCTCCATTTAGCCAAACAGTTTTGTCAGCTTGCTCACATGCCTTTTCCGGCAACTTATCCGACATATGTTTCCCGATCCGATTTCTTGAAATACTTGGACCATTACGCGTCTCATTTCAAGATTAATCCGAAGTTCAGAAACACAGTACAGTTTGCCAAGTATGATGAAGATAGGAAGAAATGGTGGGTGGAGGCTGCGGTGGAGGATGGCGGCGTTCGGTGTTATGCGGGGCGGTTTTTGGTAGTGGCTACCGGAGAGAATAGTGATGTGTTTATACCAGAGGTTGATGGGTTGAGTGAATTTAAAGGCGAGGTTATTCATTCGACGGAGTATAAATCCGGGAAAGGGTATGAGAACAAGAAGGTTTTAGTGGTCGGAGCTGGTAATTCTGGCATGGAAATTGCACTCGATTTATCAAACCATGGTGCAAAAACCGCCATCGTTGTTAGAAGTCCGGTAATTACACTTTTCTTATATATCAACTTTATATAGATATCACACGCTCTTTATTATAAACTAGTATTGTGTCCACGCACGTTGCGACACGTTAAACCGTAAAAGATTTAATCAAATCCTTGAAGCAATCGACTAATTTAATCAAAAGATAATATTCACTTGAACACATGACAAGATAAGCATCGCATGATTATGAGTAGAAATTTTTTCTGTAATATTTAAATAAAAAATGATTTTTTATTTGAGGAGGTGATTAATAAATAAAAAATTCTACAAAGAAACCCTAATTTTTGTAACCGGGAAACTTTTTAGATCGTAAAATCTTTAGATTCTAACTTCCAAAACGTAATTTTCGATTCTATATAAATATCACATGCTCTTTAGTTATAAATAAAACAGTATTTTACAAATTTTAATTAATTATTTAAATTCATTTTTATATTATATTATATTATATTATGTATACACTTTCATGGATGGATTACTTTTGTATTTTAAATTCGTAGTTTCTTTTCTTTAAGAATCGAATGGTTTAGTAATTCCAAAATTAAACCGGATCGAACCGTTCATTCAATCCTACTAATGTAGCAAAACCAATAAGGTTTTACAATTTTATATTCCGTCATTCAGTCACTAATGTAGCAAAACCAATAAGATGTTACAATTTTATATTGTAGTAGAAGTTTTCTTCTTGTGTAAAATAAAAAAAAAATTTTATCTTGAGTTGTATTTTATCTAAAAGTTATTTGAATTCAATTAATATTTTATGATGTTACGTTGTTTTAGAAGTTCAAGTTAACCCAAAAGTTGTAATTGGGATTGGTGGTTCAGTGGTAGAGGAAAAACCCACCGGTGTAGTGGTTTTATTTGGTTCGATTTCAAATGTTTAATGGTTTTTAAAAACCGTTACTAACAAATTTCTACTCACCATTAAACTTAAAAATTATCAAAATCTGACCGTAAATGTCCCTAATATCAAACATTTCTTACTTGTGACATCAAACAATGGAAAATAAGTGGAAAAGAGATATGTCATGTTAATAAAGTTTGTCATGCATAAATAATCTTGATGCCATTTTTTATAAGAGTTATTTATTTGAAACTCTTATTTATAATGGTTCTCGACTTCTAGTGAGGGGAGGGCGTGGCTAACGTGGGAGGCGTGGAACACAGCGCCGCCTCTCCGTGAGAGAGGGCGTGAGGCAGGGCGGGGTTGTGACTGGGGCGGGACGGTGAGTGTAGTCACAGGCGTTGCCCTTCTCTCTATTGCTTTCTTTGAGCTGTCAGTTAGAAAAGCCCCAAAGGACGTGGGGCGTTGTTCTACTACATATAGTTTTTATTATATATCAGAATAAGAATTTGCCAAGCACAATCACACCATTGGTTACTTCTTTTGTCATCATTGCCCCTTGTAGGCATTTGAAACCTCTCGTTTAAATTGAAATTAATAAAAATCAATAAAGTGTAATGAAAATTATATTTTAGAATCAATTATTCAAATACGTTCGTTTTATATCAATTATTCAAATAGTTTTAAAAAATTTGCATATGTTTAAAAAATCTTCCAACTTTCTTATAATTTAAGGAATTTATTATGATTAGAAAACTATACATAGATATAAAAAAGAAATATAGGAAATTAATTTCATTTTATGTAAAGCACCCGAAGTTCTATTTTTTTAGAAAACTCTTATTACAATGATATTTAACCATCAAGCAAATTTTATAAATAAACATAAACCTATATTAGATATTTTAAGAAATTTAGAAATCATGAAGTTGTTGGAGTAAAAGTTCCACTATGTGAAAAACTAACATATTCACATCTTGGTAATTTTCTTTACATAAATGGATAAAGTATCAATGTTCCTTTACATAATGTTGCTTTACTTTTATACTTATCAACTTCTCTAAATATTTGAAATGTCCAATATTTTTATATGTTTAAACACCCACTCAATCCCACTTTGATACTCACCTTATGCAAACCTAAAATTTTATAGTTCATGAGTGGTTTAACTTATAAACACATCTCATATTTTAGATTCAAGAGAACATATATAAAGGGAAGAAGTGAGTTTGTGTGACCTTATTATAACATTCTTAATTAAACTCTCTTTTATAATTAGTGATTTTAACCATATTAGATAGACGTTGTAGTGGTGATTCCTTACTAATTTTATAGAAAAGTAAAGTGTTGATCACTACCTTATAATAAGTATCTTAGGAAGAAGTTCTTAAGTTGATATCTACTGACTGTATTAGATAAACGTTGTTAGTGATATCCATCATCGTATGATGTGATCTCTGTCTATTTAGAGACAAGACAATGCATATAACATTTGGTTACATACCAAGCAGTGGCAGAACTTGAACAGTTAAATTGGGGAGCCTAAAATATTACACATAAAAAGCCAAATTTATTTCACCAAATAAAGACCACAAATCTAAAAAAACCGGTTCTTACACATAAACGTCAAAGGAAGAATAATTACAACTCAGCACGACAAACTTTAAGGTATTTGTGGAACAGATTTGGTCTTTTCGTCAGGATTAAAAGGGGCCAAATCACTATAACTAATATGAAATAAAACTAGTGGGCCGAAATAAATACTACTGAGCAAAAAAATAAGAGATGAGGGGTGGGGGGGGGGGTTGAGCCCTCTCTGGCCCCTTATATGTTCCTCCCATGATACCATGTGGATATAAAGTGGATCAATTATCTTCGTACTAACCACTATACATATTTTCTCTTTGTGTGTTGCCTAATATATTTTTAACAAACTAAAATTTTAGAAAAGTAACCATTAATTTAAAAATAACACATTCTTATATATATGTTTTACTTGTTTCAGTAACTAACTTAGCATTTTATGTTTGTGGTAGTATGATATTTATGAGGTAACATTTTATATGTAGGTTCATATATCATCAAGGTGGTCGATAAATTTTGGATTGAGCCTATTGAGGTTTATACCATTGGATTGGGTGGACTTATTATTAGTGCTCCTAGGCAAGGTAATGTACGGAGATCTAAGTAAGTATGGGATTCAACGGCCAAAAGAAGGCCCTATTTTGATCAAAATAAGAGATGGTAAGTACCCGGTTATCAACGTTGGCACCGTGAAAAAGATCAAGTATGGTGAAATACAGGTTTGATTTTAAATTTTGTTTTCATAAATGTTTGCTATACATTTTTTATGTAAAAAAGTAATTACTTTGATATTAAACTCAGTTAAATTTATACTTATTTAAACATATATGAAATAGATATTTTAGGTAGTAAAACTGAAATTTTGAGGACGAAATCACTTGTATTCTATAAACTCTTATTTATTTATTAAAACAAACATAGTTTAAGGACGTTACTAAGGCTGACTTACCTGCACGGCTGCACTTACGTCCATTTAATGTGAAAGTATGCAAGTATTTTTGGATAAAAAACTTATAAAAACATGAATTTGATAGTTATGAAACGTGCACAGGTCTTACCGGCATTAAAAAGCATTAAACATGGAGGAAATGAAGTTGTTTTTGAGAATGGAACATGTCATCAATTTGATGCAATTCTCTTTGCTACCGGGTTTAAAAGATCAACCCATTTATGGCTTCGGGTAACATTTTATCTTCATTAGTAGGGATAAAAATATGTCGGGTACTTGACGAATTTGGTAATCCCATATCAATACACGGTTGTAAAAGTGTGTCTGATACCTAGTTGCATACTCACTCGATACTTGTTACCCGAGACCCTCAAGTTTGGGGTTTCTCGATGGGTATCGGGTATACCTTTTATGATCTTATGTGATTAAAAATAACAGTTGACAATCCTATTACTAGAAACCCGATCTAAAACTTAACCAAAAACCATTTGAAGTATTAAATAATCAACTACACTTCTAATACTTCTATCCTTTTTTATAATATTAAATTTCTAGCGGTTTCGAAATGTAATTCATTTTATATTTTATCGCTATACAATATATTATTATATTTTTTTTTGATACGGTTAAACGAGTATGAAATCGGTTTTGGACAATCGGATGGATATCACCGAATACCACACATGTCATAAACCCACGACCATTTTTATAATTATTTTTATGTAAGGTCCCGCATCTAAATAGTCATCCAAATGTTTTAGGTTTTCTACATCTTTAGTTATTCCGTCAATCCTAGTTATTATTTTGTATTTGCATATTTGGATAAAGATAATTAATTGATAAGAATCATATTGTTAAATACACATTTTATTTGATCAGATGATGTTTTATGCAGAACACTAAATATTGTGAGAACACACAGAACAAAACGAATCCTTTATTTTTAATTCTATTTTTTTTAAATATAAGAAAATGATAGAAATGTAATGTTTATTCGTCTCTCATGAGATTAATATATATATATATATATATAGTATAGGGATCCGCTACAAAGTCTAAAAACTGTAAAAAGTCTTTTAAAACGTTCATAACCGGCTCATACGAACTTCGATTTTACTCATTTCGACGGCGTTGGAACCGTCTCGTCGAACTCTGTGATCTTAGCTTTTAGGTTTTAGATTTTAGGGTTTAGTTTTTGACTTAGGTTTAACTTTTAGGATTTAGGCTTTTGAGGGGTGGGGGTTAGGTTTTTTGGGGGGGGGTTGGGGGTTTAGGCTTTTGGGGGTGGTGGTGGTGTTTTTAGATGACTTTTTCGGCTTTTCAGGCTTTTTTGTTCGGATTTAGGTTTTTAGGGGTGGGGGTTTTAGGTTTTTCGGGGTGGGGTGGGGGTTAGGTTTTGGGGCGGGTGAGGTAGGGGTTTTAGGCTTTTGGGGGGGGGGTAGGGTTTTTAAAAGACTTTTTACACTATTTATAGTTTTTAGACTTTGTAGAATAACCCTACACTATATATATATATATATATATATATACTCTATAATAAATAAAGGCTTTGGTGGAATATTTGTCACTCTCCTATGCATGCTCAACCTTTTTTTCCCGTCCATCTCTTATTAATTATACAAATTTATTTAATTGATTTTATAACTTTTTGTTTCTCGCCTCTCTCTACTATTAAATAATAATGATTTCTAATTTTTTTTTTAAAAATGTTTTTATTTAAAAAAAATAGGTTTGTTCATAAAACATTTTTATAATTGAACATTTCTTTCATTCTTTTTATAAAACATTTTTAAAAAATAAATATATAATGTTTCTAGAATTTGTATTAAAAAAACTACTTAATATGTCATAAAAGAATTTATAATTGTCACGAAATATTTTATTTAACCCGTGTAATACACGGGTTTTTAAAAACATAATTTTTTTACTACTAAGTATATAACATTACATTTATTCAACCCGTGTAATACACGGATTTTTAAAGACATAAATTTTTTATTACTTTTTTAAGGCAAATTTCTTTATTTTTATGAGAGTGGGACACCAACCACAATGGCATAATTTTTTTAAACCTTGGTGTTTCTAGAGGATTTTCCTCTACCACTGGGTCACCAACCACAATGGCATAATTTTTTTATTACTAAGTATATAACATTACATTTATTCAACCCGTGTAATACACGTGATTCTAACCTAGTGTATATATATATATATATGAACAAATTTCATTTTTATATATAACCTACACAGGTGTAATTCATGTGTAGATTATTTTACCTACACATAGCCTATACTCGTGTAGGTACATTTTAAATATATAATAACATACGAAAAATACTAGTTTAATGGATTTTATTTACATAATGATATTAAAAGAATATATTTTTAAATATTTAATATAAATCTAATTCTAAATACTTATTATTTAGTTAAGGATGGTTGTTATATCATTAACCAAATGAGTTTAATATTAACTAACATTTATCAATTATATAAACAAAAAATAATACCCGATTGATTAAAAAATGTTTTAAAAATTAACTTAACAGAATTTATAGCTGTCACGTCAAAATACATTTTTTAAAGACATATTTTGACGAGTGTATGTGTTAACAGATTATATTATATTTTATTCAACTTGTGTAATACACGGGTTTTTAAAGACAAAATTTTTTTATTAACAAGTATATAACATTATATTTATTTAACCCGTGCACTTGATGAGATTTTAACCTATATATATTTATGGTAAAATACGCAGGGTGGTGATTGTCTTTTAAACAAAGATGGGTTTCCACAGCAAATGTACCCAAACCACTGGAAAGGAGAAAATGGGCTTTATTGTGCTGGGCTTGCAAGAAGAGGCCTGCATACAGCTGCCATGGACGCCCAAAACATAGCCCATCACATTTTCAACGTAATCTCAAAATAAGATAATTGTATTTGTGTAATAAATAAAAATCATTATGATGTTGTGAAACAAATTAATTATTTACTTGTAAGATTTTGATTATTGTTTTTTTACCGTTGGTAAAAAAACCGACAGCTATAATTCTAATCACTGAAGAATTGTTATTATATATAATATATTATTTATATAGTGGCGGGTTCAATACATAACTTATTATAAGTAGAGAATTATGAGAATCGCCTTTTGTACGTAGTGTTTTGCTAATTTAATAGGAGAAAGAAAGAGAGTGGAATAAAATAGTTACATGTTCATTTATGTATTAAAGTTGAAATAAAAGATACAAATGTATTATACGATTCTCGCAATTCTTTACTTAAAATTAGTTATACTAGTTTAGAACCCGTGTAATACACACGGGATAAAATATATATATATATATAGGGAAGGATATTTTGAAAATTCACTAAAGTTGTAAAAACATTGAAAACTTCCCAAAAAACGTGTTTTTACACATTGTTTTTTAAAAAAATTGGAAATCATTCTAAGCAACTTTTATAAGATTTTCGTAAAAAAAAAACAAAAAACGCCGAGCGGTTTTTTTTTTAAAAATGGACAAAAATCTCGGTTTTGGTGTAAAAAAATCGTGTTACATATGTAACACAACATGTTTAATATGTGAAAACACATGTTACATATGTAACACAACTGGGCAGAATTTAAAAAAAAAATTATAAAAACATCTGGTCGGCGCTTTTTTGATTTTTTTTATAAAAAGTTTTGAAATTACATATAAAAGCTTTTAAAAAAAAACCTTTGTAAAAATCCGTTTTTTGAACAGTTTTCAATGTTTTCACAACTTGAAAGGGTTTTCATCCTATACATCCCCTATATATATATGTAAGGAGAGCATCCAGAGAAAACCACATAGTTAGTCGAAAACCAAGAAAACCAGTCTCAACCAATCAATGAATTTATAAATTAATCAATTACTTTTAATACTAAAGGGTATTTTTGTAAAATTACATGTATTTAATATATTATAATTATTAATGTTCAACTGTAATCCCTAAAATATCTCCACTTTCATACTTTTTTTTTCCAATTCAACAAAATGTGAAGATTGAAGATATACTCTACTCTCAAGATTCAAAGATTTGATCCAATCTTCCATTTTTTTATATTGATTCTTCCCCTAATTTTTGATATGGTCCATTATATATTTAGGGCTTTTGTTTACGTTCATCCCCAAATCAAAGACTTTTTCTTCTTCAAGGTACATATGTAAATCATTATATTTCAACGATTTTTTTTTATTTCGAACATAACATTAATCGTTTTTATCTTTGTGGAAGTCAGTTATGGTTTCTGATGAAGATTATCAACAGAATCAATTTTCAGATGTTAATTCTTCTCATGATTCATCTACATTTGTGGTTACACAAGTACAAGGTGAAATTCATTACATTTTTCATCCAAGTTAATATTTTTAATAGTGCTTCATACACTTTTTTTTTGCTGATAAACAGATTATGTAGAGTAACTGAAATTTTACATAAATGTGACCATTTAACAATTTAATCGTATATTGCTTACATATACGTATTCAATGTTCACAATTGGTAATAAAACTACCTAGTATGGTGATAGTATGTACATATCAGTTATGTTTTATTAGTTTTTAATATACTACAACTGATATATACATACATTAACAATTTGAAAACATATTTGTTTCAGTTCATTCTATAGTTAACATTTACTTTTCATATACGTATTTTTTATCTCAGCTTTCTGGATATGTCTTGAACAATTCTGACCTTCGACGATCTATTCACAAGTTGGTTTGGAATGTTTACCTAAAGTCGTCTACCTTTGAAAGAAGATGGAAAAAAATGCTTGAAAAATATAAGTTGGAAGATAACAAATGGTTGTGTGATTTGTTTGATATAAGGGAGCAATGGGTTCCAGGATACTTTAGAGACATCCCTATGTGTTGCTTAATGAAGACAACTTCCATATGTGAGTTCTAATGCATTGTTTAAAGTCAATTCTAGTGGATCCAACACGTTGGTTCAATTCTTGTTGTGTTTCGACACTTCCTTAGATGGACAAAGATATAACCAACGGTGCCTTGAGTTTAAGACTACAACAACCACTCCTATGTGTACCACATACTTGGCTATTGAACAACATGCATCTGACATATACACTCGAACCATTTTCCTTGAGGTCTAAAAAGAGAACACGTATACATAATTGAACAATTGAATACGTATACATAATTGAACACGTATACGTAACTGAATACGTATACATAACCACAGTACAAAAATCAAAATTCTTTTTATTACGATGAATTAAAAAAAATCTAATTATTTCCAGTTGAATACGTATACGTAACCACTTTACCAAACAAGGCCAACTAAAAAGTAACTTAAAACTATAACATCATAACTCTTTAACAAACAAAAAAACCATTACTTTGAGGTCTAAATAATCATAATACAGATGCTATAAAACACCTGTTTTATGATAAATCAAAGATACGTTATGAAAATTAACTATTCAGAAACAAAAATTGTTGAATAATTCTTACAACTTTTGGCCGAATTCCTTGAACGCTACTTGTTCTGATCGATTTTCGCAAGCAATATAATAGTTGGGGTTTTGGGAACTAGTTTAATCGATCTAGGTTTTGTAAAAGGTTTAAGAATTAGGAAAGGAGATTATTAAGGGATTTTGATTTTCAAATCAACCGATTCCAAATTTATGATCTTGTGAAATACCCTCATTACCCTTAAAGCATTAAAATATTGATTAGTTATTATCTAAATTTATAATTAGACCCCTAATTAATAATGGCCATTGATCACAAATAATCAACGAAGCAGATTGGTTTTTTTGGTTTTTTCCTAAATACCGGTTTTCTCTGGAACCTCACCCTATATATATATATATATATATATATATATATATATATATATATATATATATATATATATATAGGGAATGGATCATTTGAGAACTCCTAAATATTTTTAGAACTCTCGAGAACTCGTCAAAAAACCAATCAAAACTATTTTTTTTATTTTACTATTTTTATTATTAGAATACAACATAAAAAAATGAATTTATATATGTAAATTTACATGTCTTCATATATTAAAAAAAATAACACTTGTGTAAATTTACCACTTACACATGTGAAAATGTTTACCATTTACATATGTATATACATTTTTTAAGGATAATTTAGAGAGAATGAATGAATTAATTGAAGAGATAAATCATTTTTTATGTTATATTTTAATAATAAAGATAATGAAAACAAAAAAAATGGTTTTAATTAGTTTTTTGACGAGTTCTCAAGTATTTATAAGTTCTCATTTGAACCTAACCCTATATATATATATATAGGGAATGTATAGGATGAAAACCCCTCCTAGTTGTGAAAACATTTGAAAACTCTCTAAAAATTGGATTTTTACAAGGTTTTTTTTCTTGGAAAAGCTTTTATATGTAATTTGAAAACTTTTTATAAAAAAAAATCAAAAAAGCGCGGACCAGATGTTTTTATAAAAAAAAATTAAAATTCTGCCTAGGTGTTTTATCATATGTTTACACAGGTAATTGGTGTTTTTAACAAATGTATATTTTAAAAGACGTGGATTTTTGTCCATTTTTTTTAAAAAATCGTTCAGCGTTTTTTGTATATTTTTTTTACGAAAATGTTATAAAAGTTGCTTAGAATGTTATCCAATTTTTTTTAAACATGTAAAAAGACGTTTTTTTTGGGGAATTTTCATTTGTTTTCACAACTCAACTGGGTTTTCAAAATATCACTTCCCTATATATATATATATATATATATTTATATATAGGGAGTATCAAATAAAAATTAGTTTTTCACTAAAAAATCTAATAAATGACAAAAATCTTAAGAGACGATATCAAACGAACTCCGATTGAGCTAATTTAAGCGGCGTTGGAACCGTTTTGTCGAACTCTACCATCTTAGCTTTTAGGGTTTAGCTTTTAAGGTTTAGATTTTATGTTTGAATTTTAGGGTTTTAGCCTTATGGTTTAGCCTTAAGGTTTAGCTTTTAGGGTTTAGATTTTATGGTTTAAGTTTTTTTGGGAGGTGGGTGTGGGGGGTTTAGATTTTTAGGGATGGGTGGGGGTGGGTTTAGGTTTTTGGGGATGGGTGGGAGGTTTAGGTTTTTGGGAGGTGGGGTTGGTGGTTTTAGGCTTTTAGGGTAGGGTTTAGGTTTTTGGGGGTGCGGGTGGAGGGGGTTTAGGTTTTTGGGTCCAGGTTAGGGTTCAATGAAACGGTTCTAACGCCACTAGAATGAGCTCAATCGGAGTTCGTTTGACCCACTTCTTATGATTTATTAGTGAAAAACCACTTTTTAGTGGAACCGTCCCCTATATATATATATATATAAGTAGGATCATGTACAAAACATATTTAATATAAAAAATGTAGAAAACAATCTCAAATATTGATCACACTAATTTAATGGCCAAGATTAATTAGGGGTTAATTATAAAATTAATTAGAAATTGAAATCATTAGAAATGGTAAAATAGGGAATTTGGCACTCTATTTTGACTTTTTAAATTAAATAATAGTTCCATCAATTTTTTTAAAATCAAATAATTTTTATATACTTAATTGTTTTTTTAAAAAAATTATACCATAAAATCGAGAATTTTATCCTCTTTAATATGAGTATAGTATTGTTATATTTAAAAAAAATAAAAAGTCGTGTAAAAATGACACTACGCTGATAACAACACACATCCATGCGATAACAACACATAAAAAACATATTAACGCATTGTAAAATGAGATAACAACACAAAAAAGTGTTGTTATCTCATTTTAACTGTGCTGATATTTTTTTTTCATGTGTTGTTATCGTATTTAAATGTGTTGTTATCAGTGCAGTGCTATTTTTATATGATTTTTATGAAAAAAAAATCATTTAAAAAAATATATAGCAATACTATACTCATATTAAAGAGGATAAAATTCTCTATTTTATGGTATAATTTTTAAAAAAAAAAATAAAGTATATAAAAGTTATTTGAGTTTCAAAAAAATAGGTGAAACTATTATTTAATAAAAAAAAAAGTCAAATGAGGGTGTTAATTCCCTCTTTTACCCTTCCATTGATTTCCCTTCATGTACACATGTCAGTACCTTATTGGTTCCTACACTTTTTATGATAAATGTATTTTGTAGCGGATCCTCCCTATATATATATACTAGCTTAGAACCCGTGTATTACACACGGGATGAAGAATATCAATATAAAAAATTCTTAAATATTTATGTATATATTTTACATGTGTAAAAATGTATATATACTAAGGTCATGGGGTATACCCATGTGAAAATTAATATATAATTGAGTTTCGAAAATACGTTAATAACTATTTAATGTAATTTGACTTTCATTTACTATTTGATTGAAAATAAAAGTTACATAATTAAATTTCAAAGTTTCTTATAATAAAGGATAATTTAAAAATAAATATGTTTTATTAATATAATTAGTATTTTCTTTAAAAATATATTATTATTATTATAAGATATAGGTGTATTTAATAAGAGAGAGGCAAGAAAAAAATGATGAGAATGAATATAGAGGTGACACGTGGCATGAAAAACTTTTATTTATTATATATATATATATATATAGGGGAGGGTTAGATTGAAAACTCATTTGAGTTGAGAAAACTCATGAAAACTCAATGTAACTTATGTTTTTTAGCCTTTTTTATTACTATTTTCGTCACCAAAAAACCCAAAAAAATAAAAAAACCGCCAAGTACTTTTTTTTAAAAAAAAGTCTTGAAAAAATAACTTAAATTAACGTTTTTTTTAAATATTGGTCAGCATTACGTCAGCAGTAACATATGTAACACATGAAAAAATGAAAAAAAATTCACGTTTTACATACGTAACAACGTTCAACGATTTTATAAAAAAAAATTTATAAAAAAAACCACTCGGCGCTTTTTTGATTTTTTTTTTTGCCAAAGTTTATAAAATTAGATATAGAATCTATCTAAAAAATTTCTATTTTTTTTAATTTTCATCAATTTTTAGCTGTTACATACGTTAATAGAGAGTTTTCATAGTTTTCTCAACTCAATGAGTTTTCTCCATTTAAAGGTGGTTTGCATTTGATTCTCTTCCTATATATATGGGAAGTTTTAAATACAAAGGGTCTATTTCAGCGCGCCGTGTGTTCCTTTTAATTTTGAGTGGGAGGGATATTTTTGTCATTATACAATTATTAATTTATACATGCGTAATTAAGTGATTTCATTAATAAAAAACGTGATTCAATTGCCGAATCGTAGTGTAACATCCCGAAATAATAGAAACGGATGAATAATGGCAAAGAATGGAATTTAGAATAAAAGGAAAGGGATACGGGCTCGGCTTGGCCCCATGGGCTAAAGGGGAGCCCAACTATATAAGCCACAAATCATAAACCTCTCCTCATTTTCTCCTTGCATGCGCCATCTTTAGAGAGAGAGTGAGAGATCGGGTTAGAGAGAGAAAGCTCCTGTTTCGGCTCAAAGGCTCAGGAATCATCACTCTCAATCTCAGGATCATTTAGCAATGAAGAAGGAACGAAAACATGTAACAACAAACACTCAGATTCGACTTTTAGTTTGAAAATGGGTTTTTAGGGTTTGAAACAAGCTTTCACAAAATATGTGATTTTTACGTGTGAATTAGCATAAAAAGTAGGTATTTAGCTTCATGGAAGCTAGATACAAGTTTTGGAAATAAAAAGATAGAATCTTGGATAAAAAAACGATGAAATCAGCCAAGAACATATGAATCGTCCGAAAACTCTATGAATGGTCTGAAAGCTCTGAAATCGTCAGAAAAGTATTTTCGGACGGAACATTTCGATCGAGAAGTATTTTTCGGACAAGACATTTCGGTCGAAATGTATTTCGAATAGAAAGGGATTTCGGATGAAATATTTCGAAAGAAAGGGATTTCGGATGGAGTATGCCAAGTAATAGAAAATAATTCTAACATAGACGTTTTCGATCGAAATGGTTTTCGATCGAAAGAGATTTCGATCGAACAATATATAAGACAGATAGTTTTCAAATAAAACATATAGGTTACCTTATACCACTCATGACCTTTGACAGATCTGTTAGCATCCCACCTAGCTCGGAGCCCCCTTGCTAAGTGAGATAAATCCCGTAAGAGTCAGGTGAGTTCTATGTGCCCCCTTTTTGTTATGTGCAAATCATTTTAAATGTTTTGGGGCTGAAATGTATACACTAAATGAATAAATGTTATGAATACCAATATTATCAAACGTGCTATGTATATATATGAAAATGAATGATGAACCAAGAATAAAACGTATGTTTACAAATAATGAATGGAAGAATGGCATAACGTAAATGAATGAAATCGTGTCTTATATTCTAAATATTGCATGTTATGAATGTGTGTAAACGTTATGGACGCTTCGATGATAACGACTAATTCGGTAGACGGACGACCACGTGACTATTGTGCAATCGGGACAAATACGTTCCTTCATCAGCTAGGACGTATGAAAGGCATTACTGGACGGTCGAAGCAATTGCCTTATATTATGTAAAACGGTTGCATAAATAATAGTACGCGTGGGAAACGGATGCCTTATGGCGGACGGGCGAATAATACGGTCTACGAATGTAGAACGGTGAGGACGGCCGGTCGAAGGAATCCGGACGATATAGCATGACGTATGATCGAAGGAATCCGTACGATCATGGCAGACGGACTACGACGGTAGGACGAGCATATGTCTTTGTATCTTACGCAAATCAATGTTGGGCTGATCACCCTTATGTGAATGACCAATGAATGTTTAAAGAATGTAAAGGTGAATACATATAATCATGTGCTCACATATGAATGATAAATGAAGGCAAAGGATTGAGTAAATGTTTATTTATATATTTGTACATATACATATACGTATACTTATAAAGAATTAATGATTATACTTGACTGCTTAAAACTAGAACTCACCAGCGTTAGCTGACTTTTAGTATGCATTTCAGGTAGGAAGAAGAAAGGTCGTGCGAAGGCGTGAAGGCTACCCCGCAACAAGACTGGCATCCCACTTACTTAAATTTCATGCTAAGACAATGTTTATGTTTAACGTTAAGACTTCCGCTACCATGTTATGTAATTGAATGCTTCCGCTGTGTTTGAATGTTTTTAATTAAAAGTTTAGTGATTAATAACTATGTTTATGAGTAAATCCAACGAGTGAGGTTTTCCTAGAAAGGGGCCTTACAAGTTGGTATCAGATTAATAGTTTGAGAGATTCAGACATCCCTAAATGTTTGGACTCAAGCTGATAATGGGACCAACGTACGGATGCCAGTCTGGGTAGCCAACTCCGACGCCTGTGCAGTAAGTAAGTAATAAAGTTAATGCTTGTAGATAGGAATAGATGCCTTAACTTAGAACACATAGATGTCAATGTCACCACTGTTGTGAAGAGTTTCGAACCCGAAAAGCAAAGAAAATTATTAATCACAAACCGGTTACTGTAATTAAGAATTTACCTTGCTCGTACTATTCTAAACTATGATCTGAAGGAATGACATTGATGTATACCCTTTTACTTATCAGGAAATCTAGAAACTATGGCTCGTAGAGGAGGAACTGGACGCCGAGCCGGTCACACTGGCCGAGTCGGTAGACCACCAGGGAACCGAAGGCAGGAGGAAGAGGAAAGTGTGCACGTGGAACACACTGAGAGCGTGCATGAAACAAGCGTGACCCATTGAGAGACGGCAATGAAGGCTCCCTACGACTGGAACCCGAAGTCAGGGATGCTATCGCCCGTGAGGTCGTACTGACTCTAAAAAACGTATTGCCTGATCTGCTATCTGAGGCACTGAAGAAGAGCAATGAAGAGAAAGAAAAGAACAATGAAGAGAAAGTGTATGACAGTGATGGGGATGAGGTGACTGTAGGACTGAACACCCGAGGGTGTTCCTACAAGGGATTTAAGGACAGTGATCCGCCCAAGTTTGATGGAAACAAGGATCCGGTAGCTACTTTTGAATGAATTAAAAGGATGAACGGTGTAATCAACATAAGAGAGTGTCGACCCGACCAAGCCATTAAGTACGTTGCTCACTCTTTCACCAACGAAGCACTGAGTTGGTGGAGGAGCATTCAAAGAACTAAGTCGCCAAATGCTCTCAGATGGATGACCTGGGAAGACCTAAAGAAGTTAATAATCCAAAAGTTCTGTCCCTAGAACGAGATTGATCGGGTGGAGAACGAGTTCCTAAACTTCAAGGTGGCAACAAAACCCATCGCCAGTACACTTCCAGGTTTAATGAACTGGCCCAACTGGTACCTCATTTGGTGGAGACTGAAGAGAGATTAATCAAGTACTACGTGAAGGGACTGCCCCAAAGGGTCCACGTTCATGTGAAAGCTAATCTGCCCTCGACCTTCGAGTCGGTAGTAAATCTGTCTAGAATAGTGTATGACGATTATGCTAACGAGGACCCGGTGCTGGAAGCACCAAAGAGGAAATGGGAGAACCTGTCTATGGGGACTGTAAAGGGGAATGTTACAACCGAGGCTAAGAAGCCGAGAACTAATGAGGGCGAAACTTGCTCCAAATGTGGAAAACAACACCGCGGTGAATGTTTGGTTGGCTCTACCATATGCTACAAATGTGGAAAAGCTGGTCATGTCTCCTGAGACTGTAGGAGTGGCATCAAGTGCCAGAACTGTGGTTGGTTGGGACACGCGGCTAAGGATTTCAGGAAAATCGGACAATATGGTTCGGGAACGGAGAAAGAAAGGGAAAAGGAGCAGCCGAAGGGTAGAACTCGGGCATACGCCTTAACTGAGGAAGAAGCGAGAGGGAACCCTGATGTCGTGTCAGGTACGTTGCTAGTTAATGATGAAAATGCTGCTATTTTATTTGATTCTGGTGCTAGCAAAAGCTTTATATCAAACCATTTATGTCGCAAACTAGACTGCTCAATTGATACCATAGTAAAGGCTTTTAGCGTTGAAACCGCCGTGGGTAGAAACTCAACAGTATTTAAAGTAACTGAGGATTGCATGATAGAAATAGAGGGCCATAAGTTTCCTTCTAGACTATTCCTTTTGACCTTAGAAGGATTCGATATAGTATTGAGCATGGATTGGTTAGCTGCCAACGAAGGCCAAATCGTTTGTAAACGAAAGATGATACATCTCAAAGCTACTAATGGCAGTCCGATTACGGTATACGGGGATTGGAATTGCACAATGCCGAACGTCATCTCGATGATCAAGGCCGAAAGTTACATGAGGTGCGGTTATGAAGCTTATCTGGCATATGTTATCGATGATAGAATGAAAAAAAAGGAACTCAAAGATGTGCCTGTGGTGTGCAACTTCCCAGAAGTGTTCCCAGAGGACCTACCTGGCTTGCCACCCGATCGAGAGATAGAATTTCAGATTGACTTACTGCCAGGAGCTGAGCCTGTTGCCAAAGCACCCTACCGATTGGCTCTGTCAGAAATGAAAGAATTGATGTCTTAATTGGAAGAACTGACAGTGAAAAGATTTATCAGACCAAGCATCTCACCATGGGGCGCTCCGATATTGTTTGTAAAAAAGAAGGACGACAGTATGTGCATGTGCATCGACTACCGTGAATTGAATAAATGAATAGTGAAGAACAAATACCCACTGCCTAGAATAGACGACCTCTTTGATCAACTACAAGGCGCGAGTTGATTCTCAAAGATCGATCGTAGGTCAGATTACCATCAATTGAAGGTAAGAAATGAAGATGTACCGAAAACCGTGTTTCGTACGCGTTATGGATATTATGAATTCCTCGTTATGTCTTTCGGACTAACCAACACACCGTCAGCATTCATGGATTTAATGAATAGAGTATGCTGACCAATGTTGGATAGTTCAGTAATAGTTTTTATAGACGAAATTCTCATATACTCAAAGAATGAAGGTGATCACCACTGTCACCTAAGGGAAGTATTGGAGATTCTGAAGCAGGAAAAGTTATATGCAAAATTCTCCAAATGCGCGTTCTGGCTCAGGGAAGTCCAATTCCTAGGTCATGTCATAAACCCAGACGATATTATGGTAGATCCTGCAAAGATCGAAACAGTAAAAGGATGGAACGTCCCGAAAACGCCAACAGAGATACGAAGTTTTCTTGGGTTGGCAGGCTACTATCGAAGATTCATTCAGGATTTCTCGACAATAGCCTCGCCACTGACGAAGCTGACGCGTAAGGGAGTATAGTATCAATGGGGTCTAAAACAACGCGTTTGAAGAATTGAAAACACGGTTAACCCAAGCTCCGGTCTTGACCTTACCTGAGGGAAAAGAAGACTTGATAGTCTACTCTGACGCTTCGGGTCAATGATTGGGTTGTGTACTTATGCAACGAGGAAAAGTAATTGCTTACACCTCGCGACAATTGAAAATTCACGAAGCTAACTACCCGACTCACGACCTAGAGTTAGCGGCGGTAGTTATTGCGTTAAAGATATGGAGACACTATTTATACGGGGTTAAATGCACCATTTACTTCGACCACAAGAGCCTGAAATACTTTTTCGAGCAAAAAGAATTAAACATGAGACAAAGAAGGTGGTTGGAGCTACTAAAAGACTACGACTGTGAAATATTGTACCATCCATGCAAGGCAAATGTAGTGGCTGATGCCCTAAGCAGGAAAGAAGAATCAACACGTATTCGGATCAAAGCATGTCAGCTGATTATAACCCCAGATCTGATGAATGAGATAGCAAAGGCACAAGATGAAGCACTGTTAGAAAGGAATGTGAAACGAGAAATAATAGTAGGAAAACAAAGTAATCTGGAGACAAATGCGTATGGAGTACGAACTCGTTTTGGCTACCTAAGATTGGTGAGCTTAGAGCCAAAATCCTTGATGAGGCCCATAAGTCTCGCTACTCTATCCACCCCGGGACAAACAAAATGTACTAAGACCTGAAGAAAGAATACTGGTGGTCTGGCATGAAGAACGATGTGACCGAATATGTGAGCAAGTGCCTAACTTGTTCGCCAGTTAAGGTCGAACACCAGAAACCATACGGTAAAATGCAACCCTTACCGATACCGGAATGGAAGTGGGAAGAGATCACAATGGACTTTATTACCAAGATACCGAGAACAGCTAAGGGTAACGATACCATCTGGGTGATCGTCGATCGCTTGACGAAAAGTGCTCACTTCTTACCAATACGTGAGGCTTCTTCATCTGAGAAACTAGCTGAGTTGTTCATCAATGAAATTGTGAGCAGACATGGTATGCCAGTGTCGATCGTATCCGACAGGGACATTAGATTTACGTCAAGATTTTGGAAGAAGTTCATTGAAGCAATGGGTACTAGACGGAATATCAGTACCACCTACCACCCTCAAACAGATGGTCAATCGGAAAGGACCATTTAAACCTTGGAGGACATGCTCCCGACCTGTATCATTGATTTCGGAGGGAGTTGGGATAGCCACCTGCCTTTGGCAGAGTTTTCATATAACAACAGCTATCACTCGACCATTGGCATGCCGCCATTTGAGATGCTGTATGGAAGAAGATGTCGAACCCCGGTCTGTTGCGGGGAAATTGGACAGAAAGGCTTTGCAAGTCTCGAAGTGGTCAAAGCTACTTCCGAGAAATTCAACCAGATCAAAGCACGCATGAAGGCCGCTAAAGACAGACAAAAATCATATGCGGATAAAAGAAGAAGAGATTTAGAGTTTTAGGTAGGGGACATGGTACTATTGAAGGTGTCGCCCTGGAAAGGAATTATCCGATTCAGAAAACGTGGCAAATTAAGTCCAAGGTTTGTCGGATCTTTTAGAATCTTAGCAAGAGTTGGAAAAGTTGCTTACAGACTAAATCTACCCGACGAGCTCAGTGGAATTCATCCTACATTCCACGTGACGCACCTACGTAAGTCCCTTGCCGACGACACGACTCACATACCCTATGACGAGATTGAAGTGGATAATAGTTTGAACTATGTAGAAGAACCGGTAGCTATCCTAGACCGAGCTGAAAAACGACTACGCAATAAGTCAATTCCTTTAGTCAATGTACAATGGAAACACAGAAAAGGTTCAGAAGCTACGTGGGAGAAAGAGAACGAAATGAAAGAACTGTACGCACAGTTGTTTGACTAGTAACGAGTTTCGGGGACGAAACCCCTTTAAGGGGGTAGACTTGTAACATCCCGAAATAATAGAAACGGATGAATAATGGCAAAGAATGGAATTTAGAATAAAAGGAATGGGATATGGGCTCGGCGTGGCCCCATGGGCTGAAGGGAGCCCAACTATATAAACCACAAATCATAAACCTCTCCTCATTTTCTCCTTGCATGCGTCATCTTTAGAGAGAGAGTGAGAGATCGGGTTAAAGAGAGAAAGCTCCGGTTTCGGCTCAAAGGCTCGGGAATCATCACTCTCAATCTCAGGATCGTTTAGCAACGAAGAAGGAACGAAAACAGGTAACAACAAACACTAAGATTCGACTTTTAGTTTGAAAATGGGTTTTTAGGGTTTGTAATAAGCTTTCACAAAAGATGTGATTTTTACGTGTGAATTAGAATAAAAAGTAGGTATTTAGCTTCATGGAAGCTAGATACAACTTTTGGACGTAAAAAGATCGAATTTGGATAAAAAACGATGAAATCAGCCAAGAACACATGAATCGTCCGAAAACTCTATGAATGGTCCGAAAGCTCTGAAATCGTCCGAAAAGTATTTTCGGACAGAACATTTCGATCGAGAAGTATTTTTCGGACAAGACATTTCGGTCGAAATGTATTTCGAATAGAAAGGGATTTCGGATGGAATATTTCGAACGAAAATGCCAAGTAATAGAAAATAATTCTAACATAGACGTTTTCGATCGAAATGGTTTTCGATCGAACAAGATTTCGGACAGATAGTTTTCAAATAAAACTTATAGGTTACTTTATACCACTCATGACCTTGCTAAGTGAGATAAATCCCGTAAGAGTATGTGCCCCCTTTATGTTATGTGCAAATCATTTTAAATGTTTTGGGGCTGAAATGTATACACTAAATGAATAAATGTTATGAATACCGATGTGATCAAACGTGCTATGTATATATATGAAAATGAATGATGAACCAAGAATAAAACGTATGTTTACAAAGAATGAATGGAAGAATGGCATAACGTAAATGAATGAAACCGTGCCTTATATTCTAAATATTGCATGTTATGAATGTATGTAAACGTTATGGACGCTTCGATGATAACGACTAATTCGGTAGACGGACGACCACGTGACTATTGTGCAATCGGGACAAATACGTTCCTTCATCAGCTAGGATGTATGAAAGGCATTAATGGACGGTCGAAGCAATTGCCTTATATTATGTAGAACGGTTGCATAAATAATAGTACGCGTGGGAAACGGATGCCTCAGGGAAGACATGCGAATAATACGGTCTACGACGGTAGAACGGTGAGGACGGCCGGTCGAAGGAATCCAGACGGTATAGCATGACGTATGGTCGAAGGAATCCGTACGATCATGGAGGACGGACTACGACGGTAGGACGGGCGTCTGTCTTTGTGACTTACGCAAATCAATGTTGGGCTGATCACCATTAAGTGAATGACCAATGAATGTTTAAAGAATGTAAAGGTGAATACATATAATCATGTGCTCACATATGAATGATAAATGAAGGCAAAGGATTGAGTAAATGTGTATTTATATTTGTACATATACATATACGTATACTTATAAAGAATTAATGATTATACTTGACTGCTTAAAACTAGAACTCACCAGCGTTATCTGACTTTTAGTATGCATTTCAGGTAGGAAGAAGAAAGGTCGTGCGAAGACGTGAAGGTTACCCCGTAACAAGACTGACATCCCACTTACTTAAATTTCATGCTAAGACAATGTTTATGTTTAACGTTAAGACTTCCGTTATCATATTATGTAATTGAATGCTTCCGCTGTGTTTGAATGTTTTTAATTATAAGTTCAGTGATTAATAACTATGTTTATGAGTAAATCCAACGAGTGCGGTTTTCCTAAAAAGGGGCCTTACACGTAGGATTCACCAAACTTTTATAAATCAAAAAATAAAATGGTGAAATCACGTTTGAAATAAAAAATTTAAAGTTGAAATCAGGTTTGAAATCACAAATGTCAAATTCACGTTTGAAGAATGTAAAAGGTAAAATCCACGAATTTGGTTTAACTAAAAAACATAAAAGGTAAAATCCATGATTATCGAAATCATAAATGTCATAAATATCAAATACTTCAAACGTGATTTCAAATTCACGTGATTTCAACAAAGTTAAAATGTCAAGTATTTTAAAATCAAGCACAAAGCGTGATTACGTGATTATAAAAAAAAATCACGCTTCAAGCGTGCATATTAAACAAATTAACATAAAAAACGTGATTATTAAACAAATTAACATTTATGCCCTTTTTAACCCGGATGACACGTTATTTTTTTCAAAGTAATTACGTTTATGTCACCGCATTATCCCCGACCCTAGATCACATGAATTGGATGGTTAGGGGCCCTTCGTACGCTTCATACACTTTTGGTTCTTTGTACGATAACCATCCCCTATATATATTATATATATAAAGGTATATTTTATAAAAAATCTATAAAGTTTAAACCCATTAAACTATAAAATTTTTATAAAAAACTATAAGTTTAAACCCGATATTTTTATTTTGTTTATCTTTTTATTACATGTATTTCTATATAATCGGATTTTTTTATATGATTAATTTTTTTTAAATATAAGTTCATATTCTATGTGCCTCTCTCTGTAGTCTCGCTGTCCATTTGAAATCTTGAAGACGACTCTGACGTGTCTACATAACATTAACATTTGCACCCTACAACTAAATAATTGTTTTTAGCTTGTAAAATGTTTTTTTTAGTTAGACTTTGAATATCACACCAAGAGAGTATACTACTATACTGAGCACTTTTACACGCAAATAGTCTTTTGCTTTCTAAAAGTTTTAACTGTTTTGGAAGGCTCGTACTCAAAGATGCTCATATGGCCCTTGACTATTCGAATATAATTTTTAAAAAACTTAAAAACATTTATATAAATAGATACATGCAGAGGTGTACAAAAAAACCGGTTTGGAAATCCAAACCGGTTCCGAACCGAAACCCGAACCGAAACCCGAACCGTCCTAGAACCGGTTTATGGTGAACCGGTTTCAAACCGGTAGGAACCGCCGGTTTATAACCGGTTTAAGTATTTTGCATGATTAGCGGTTTACAACCGGTTTTTTGTGAACCGGTTTGACGAACCGGTTTGTTAAACCGGTTTGAACCGGTTTAACGGTAATATTTCGAAACTAGCCGTTAGAACCAATTTTTGACCCTTTTTTGACCCATTTTAACCCCCAAACACATTATAAATAGGTAGGGGGTGTTTTGGTTAAATCACACTTCTCAAACCCGCTCTCTACACTCTCGTTTGTAAAAAAAACGCTCAAAAAACGCTATAGCAGGTTCTTCAAGTTTTGATGTTTCCTCTTCCGAAGTTAGCGTTGTGAAAATCTTACCAACAACGAGGAACCCCGCAATTTGGTCAAACTACGATCTATGTGAGATGTCTAACGGGTTGGAACGTGCTCGTTGCAAAAATTGTGGTGGGTTTTTTAAAAAGGAATCAAACTCAACTCTAAAAACTCATATGGAAAAATCCTGCCCGAGTTTGAAGAAAATTCCGGGTGAGGGTCAAGCATCTATGACAAGCGAGGGTGGAATTTGGAACTTCGATCCAAATATTGTTCGAGATAGAATGGCGAAATTAGTTATTCAAAGAGGTTTGCCGTTCAACCACTTCAACAACCCGCTCACAAATAGGATGATTCAAGAAGCTCTTCAACCACGTTATCATCAAGTAAGTCGTAGTACTCTTAGACGTGATTGTCTAAAAATGTGAAAAAAAGCAAAAAAAAGAATTAATTTTAGGTTTTGAAAAATTGGAAACCGGTGTGAACTTAACCACCGACGTTTGGTCGGCTCCACATGGTATTCTCGACTCATATATTTGCGTTACCGCTCATTGGGTTGATCCCAATACGTGACAAATGATGAAACGTACAATCGCGTTTGATATGTTTGAATATCCGCACACGGGTCAAAATTTATTTCACATTTTAGATGGTGAGATAACCGATTTTAAATTACAAAATAAATTATTTTCAATATCTTTTGATAATGCCTCAAATAATACAAATGCGGTTCAAAAATTAATATTAAAATATAATCCGATTTGCAGCGGCGCTTTTTTCCATAGTCGATGTATTGCACACATCATCAACTTAGCCGTGCAAGACGGGCTTGCGGTTGAACCCGTTATTGAATTAAGTAATGCATTTCGAGTCATACTTAAAGACGTTTTTAGTAGTAGTAAAAAAAGATACCATGAATATATTAGATTATGTAACGATACGGGTTTGATTTGCTTAGGTCCCAATTGGGACCTCCCAACAAGATGGAATTCAACTTATAAAATGTTTCATAGTGCTATACGACAAAGAGATACTTTATCAATTTTTCATGATATGCTTTCCTCAAAACCGCGTCGTAAAATTCAAAGTTTTCCGTCTACGAGTTGGGACATTCTTGAAAATATAACCGAATTGCTCGAAGGTTTCAAAACCGCCACTACTTTTTTATCCGGGGTTTATTACCCCACAAGTCTCTTGGCTCTTAAACAAATATTTCTAATGTGTAACAAATTAGCCGAACTTGAAAATAAAAATACTCTTTTTACGAGAATGATAAAACCGATGAAAGAAAAATTTGTTAAATAATTTAAAGAAATGCCTCCGGTTATAACTTGTGCCGCCGCATTAAGCCCTACAATTAATGTTTACGGTGTTGAAACCTTGATTGATAAAATAACTTACGATTTGGATTTGAATGATGAAGATATTCATTTTTCAACCGTAACAAAAACTTATTTTAACAAATGTTTGCAAGATTTGTTTGATATTTATTTACATAAATATGGTACAACACAAACCCCACATGATACGATGGGCGCGAGCGCATCAAGTAGTAGCTCGAGGAATGTGAACTTAAATTTGTATAACGAAATGAGAAATGAATTTACTAAACGGGCTAGAGGATCCACCCCGAGTAGCGAACTCGGAAGGTATACGGGAACAAACTTTTTATCATTTATGAGTCCGGATGTTTTTGAGGACTTTGATATTTTGGTGTGGTGGAAAGGAAACGAATCTACTTTTCCGGTCCTTTCCGCCATGGCCCGTGATTTACTAACCGTCCAAGCTTCCACGGTAGCTTCGGAATCCGTTTTTTCTCTTAGTGGCAGGGTTTTATCTATTCGAAGAACTAGACTCACTCCCGCGGCAATGGAAATGTGCATTTGCTTGAAAGACCATTTGGATGCGGTAGATAGGAGACAAGATAGGAGTTCGCTTGAAGACGAAATTGAAGTTGAAGAATTCATACACGAATCTGAGGTCAACCAAGGATTGGCGAGCCCACTTACAAATGAAGAACTCGCCGAAGATGATAGACTACGAGGATCCATTAGTAACTCCGAGAATGACGGCGAAAATTAAACAAAAAAACTCCAAAAAAAATATTATTCTTTTTGTCGAATTGTAATGTTTAATTTTGTAATGTTTTGTGATTTTCGAACTCCTACAATATGAATAAACGTTGAACTTTATGTTTTTATTTGTTAAATATTTATTTTTTAATAAAACCGGTTTAAACCGGTTCACCAACCCGAACCGGTCCAGAACCGAATTGAATCGGTTCAACAGGTTCGAGATTTTATATATGATAAACCGGTTTAACCCGAACCGGTTTTAGTCAAAACCGGTTTAACAATTGCGTTGACCAAACCGGTTCGGTTCAAAAACCCGGTTTGTGCACCTCTAGATACATGTATCTATAGTTCATTATTATTTATTTAAAATAACTTCTAGTATTATATTGTAGTTTATTTCTTAAATCATACTAGTAGGCACGCACGCGTTGCCGCGGGTATATTGACATCGTTATCGAGATTTTATGTTGTCGAATTTGCACGGTTACATTCGTTACATGTGCATCGCGTCATGTTGGCCAAGGTTTCTGCTGCACGAGGAAGATCATTGCTGGCAAAAACGTCCTCCACAGTGGAGCTTAATTGAGTCAGCCCTGCAGGATCTTATAAATAAAACCATCAAAATGTTAAAAAGATATATAGTGATGTAATAATAAAAAAAAAATAACAAAAACAAAGAAAAATGAAGCTGATGAATTCAAAGGAATGAAGTATAATTCAACCTGAAGTATTTCATAGGCGGCTTTCATTCTCTGCTTCATTGTATCGACTTTAGGAAGGGTAGCTATCGATTATGTTCAACACTCGGCCTATACATACTAAAAAACAATTACAGTATTACACATTAATATTAACATCATAATCATTATTTTACTTGATTAGTATCCGCCTGCTATTTTACCTATTTTAGCCGGTAGCCATCTTGCCTATGAACAAAAGGATTTTATATTCTCTTTAAGATTTCTTTAGGTGATTGTAATCTTAGTTGCTTAAAAAGGAAAAGGTTGCTAACTTTGAAGGATTTTCACAAATAAATGCAACTAGATGGTTATACTCGCGCTTTGCGGCGGGTGTCGCGCCCATTGTTAATAAAATTTAAATGAAAACGTAGGCATAACGTTAAAAATTATGTTAATAAAAATAAACATAAAACTAAATAATAAAAAAGGGAAAAAACAAAATAAAAAATGACCGGTTCGGGTTATCGAAAACCATAAAGCGAATACCGATAAGGGTTCTGATAATACCAATACTGACAATGATGTTGTTCGCTCATAATAGGTTCCGCTCGTGACGCTACCACAAAAAACTTGATTTTGAATACAACTCCGTTAAAAAAAAAAATATCGAAACGTCGACAAAAAAAAACTAAAAACAGTCGCGCACTTCGTATTTTGAAAAAAGTTAACGAACGGAAGTTATTAAAGGAAAACGAAATTAATAGAAAATGAAGCGGCACCATATTAGATAAATATTGTAACTTATATGTTCAAAATACTCAAATACTAACTCACATAAAAATGTATATTATATATAGTATAAGGGTTGAAAATTAAAATATAGAATATAGTAATTTGATGAGAGAGAGAGTTGTGTTTTTTTTTGAACGGCAATACTTAGATATTTTAGAATAATTGTGTTTCTTTGGGGCAACACCTAGAACATCCATGGCAGCCCACCACAGGAGGAACCCCCAACTGGGTAAACCCTCTGACCTGGCCACATACCTTTTTTTTGCTGTTGTCAGGATTCGAACCCAAGACCTCCACTATGGGAAGTTTTGGGGCTAACATTACACCAAATGACCAACGATGAGAGAGTTGTCTGATAACTATAAAGTGGGTTTCTCTTTAGAATGAATTCGTGGGTGTTTGGTATGTGTTCATGCTTCAAGTGGTTGTACCACTTGCAATATAAAGAGTAAGTTACTATTCATGGGGTTGATAATTGTTTGATCTAATAATAATAATAATACTGCCCTTACATGGTGAGAAAATGAATGGTCTTTTATAAAAGTTTTAATTCGGATGTTTTTAAAGGTTTTTGAAAGTATGGTGGTTTGAATAATGACATTGAACTCTAATGGAAGTATTAATTATTGTATTCACTAAAAAATAGAAATACATTATACTTTGCTAAGTATTGATATGTAAAAAAAAATGCATATAATATAATTTTCAAGATTTCTATCAAAAGTAATTGCTTATTATATAATTTTCAAGATTTCTATCAAAAGTAATTGCTTATTGGTACTCTTACTATTGAATACATACCTGATAAGTTTTGCAATCTAAAAATAAAATTCATTGCACAAATCATCCTCATCCAACAATAAGAAACAAATAACCAAAGACAATTTGCAATTTGACATGTTAGCGTACTGTTGTATGCGTAATAGTGTATATTTTTATGCAATATTTTTAACAATTTTATCAGGTTTTAATATTTATAGAATGATTAATACTTAACTAGATACACACAATAGGCAAGTACACATGTCACATCGTGGTATAGTCTATGTAAGAACCAAGTATCAAATCAATGAACACGGTGACTTTTGGTACTCAATAGTTGTTATTGTTTAGTCTAATAAAAAGGATAATGATTTTTAAAAATAAAACAAGTGAGGCAACAAAACGAGACAGTGGGTCGAGAGATAATCAGATCGAATGCATACCACTTGGGTCTTGAATCCACTTGGTATTAAATCAATATTTTAGAATTAAGTTAGTGATGTGGTTAATATGGGGGTGAACAGCTCCTTGGTCGGGCTACTGTCCAAATGACCATCTGGAAGGCTAAAAGGCTCCCGCAAATGCGAACGTTTCCTCGGGTCATTATTCTGACTAAGATTATCTAGTTGTCTTGGCTCCCATGTAGGGTTACCAAAACCTTGGTATGGCTCTTTGACAGTCGGATGCACAAACAACTACATCCAAACCACTCATGAAGACCAGAAATATTAACTGATTTATGTTCTTTAGTAATAAAATTGAATGACTCCCAGGTAGGATTACCACGACCCCAAATCTTTTAGAAAACTAGAATAATAAGACACGCTAGCCCCCGCCAGATCGGAATAAACATATTTCAACTATAACATATTTTATATATAAATATCTCTTCCACCTCAAGCCTTAAGAGTGGCTCCAAGTAGGAGTCCATCGCGAGTCAAGACAGAAGGATATAAAAAATATCGACACAAAACATAAGGTCCAGCTAAGACTCAAAACGCTTTGCTTGAATACCCGATCCCAACCAACCCAAAGTTTAAATTTTTTACCAACCGGACCTAATATAGTATTAAAGATTTGTATAAAGACGTACAAATCTAAATGGATGTCAAAACAAGATGTCTTGCTTAGGATATCCATAAGATTTAAAACTTTAAATGACCGAAAACCAAGTACTCACGTCCATAAAGGAAGATCATAGTTAAAAATAAACAAGGAATATAAACACACCATTCATTAACTTAAAACATAGATTTTACACCAAGTTCATCTCCACCCAAGTGATACCAAAAGACTAGCCAATAATGACCATAGATATGAATACACAAATACCAGGTGATATAATCATTGAATGATCCAAGTATCAAACCAAAGCCTAGGTGAAAGTGATTATGAAAATGTTTTTTGATCTTGGATGAAACTCTCTTTATCTCGCTATCTCTCTCTCTGTTACTCTTCATGGAAGAGACTTGTAGGAGCTCTTCCAAGTTATTGCTTGTGAAATGAGGAGGCAAAGACCTCTATTTATAGGCTGATCCGGAGGGGATGCATGGTCGTGCCTTCGTACGCACGGGCGTGCGTACTGCGTGGTGCGTGCGAATCTCTGCTGTACAGTTGAGCAGCTTTTTCTAGAAAGTCTGGGACAATGCACGACCGTGCACCCTTATGCACGGGCGTGCATGGGGTTGACCGTGAGTTTACCGATTCTACAAGGTTCCTGAATCTTCCTAACTGAATCCAAGGTAGGCACAGCCGTGCCTGGCCATGCACGGGCGTGCCTTTCTTCTAACTTTTAAAGATTGTTAACTTATCGTTCCTTTTTGCACGGGAGGTCAATTTAGTTAAAAAAATCAACAGGGGAGCAATTTAGTCTATTTTTCAGTGTGATTGCTTAGAAATCGATCAAAAATGAGGGTAATTATGCTTATTAAACATGTATAATTTGAGCCATATTATATATCCCCACATTTAAACTTTTTCTTGTCCTCTAACAAACTCATCAATTGATGAGACCCATGGCTTAACAGGATAGTTTTTTTGGTTAGTGGTTTAAGGTTTCTAGTGCAAAAGAAATGTGTGTCAAAGTTCTGTAAAGAGAATATAAATAAAATAAAAGAGTGTGTTAAATATAATAAACGTGTGTCAAGAGAATAAAAATAAAATAAAAGAGTGTGTTAAAAATAATTAAAAAAAATGGAAAACATAAAAAGTGTAAAAGAAATAAAAAAAACATGTAAAAAATTAAAATGTGTGTCAAAGTTTGAATAGAAAACATGAAAAAAAAAATTAACTAAAGACAAAAAATCTGACCACTAGACTACAATAACTTTTACTTTTTATATCTTATGAGCTTATATTAATATGTGTTTAGTTATAGTAAAAAGAGCATTTAATCTAAAAGGTGTAAGAAGGATAATACGTTTGACATGTGTCATTTTATTGTTTTTGAAGGGAGGATATATTGGTCATTGTGTCTAATGTCAGGTCTAGTCATTATGTCTAATGTCAGGTAATTGTTTCAAATATTTTTCATCATTGTGTTATATGTATTCATCATTGTGTTTTACATTTTAGATAATTTCGTATTATTTTTGTCACTGTTTTTTATTTATTATATATAACAAAGTGATGAAAAATATTTGACACAATAACTTAACATTAGATACAATGATCTTACATTAGAAAAATATTTGACATTAGACACAATGATAAGAAATATTTGACACAATAACTTAACATTAGAACATTACCATCAGCTTCTCTATCTCCATCTCCATCTCTATAATTACACTAAAAATCACTACATTTTCTCTCTACTTTTCAATTAAATAATACTCTTTTATATCTTTATCATTACCTTTTCTCTATCATCTACTCACAAACACTTTAAACCACTCCCTAAAATATGCAGAACTCACTCACAAACATATACAAAACCTGCTGTGAATGCTCTTAGACACAATGACGAGCAATAATCACAATAAGCTGGAAAACATAAATTTTTTTTCGTTTTTGTATATAGCTACACTATACTGATTTTAAAGATAGAAAAAACGCTTGTTTTATGGTATAATTATTTTACAAAAATAATGTCGTATGTAAAAGTTATGAACGTTTAGAAAAAGGGAGAACTTGATAAAAAGTCAACAAAAGTGGTCATAACTAAAATACTCTTTCAACAATTTTTTCTCTTACAATTTGATCTTAACAATTAAAAATATATCTAACGACCGTAAATCATTCTCACCCTTTTTAGATTTAAAACCATTTTATTTGAACCTAATCCTATCTGGTGTATATATATATATATATATATATATATATATATATATATATATATATATATATATATATATATATATATATATATATATATATATATATATAGGGGGAAGATCAAATAAGAGGTAGTTTTTCGCTAAGAAATCTAATAAATTACAAAAACCATAAGAAACGACAAAAACCTTAAGAAACGATATCAAACGAACTACGATTGAGCTAATTTCAGCGGCGTTAGAATCGTGTCGTCGAACTCTACTATCTTAGCTTTTTAGGGTTTAGCTTTTAAAGTTTAGATTTTACGTTTGAATTTTAGGGTTTTAGCCTTATGGTTTAGCCTTACGGTTTAGCATTTAGGGTTTAGATTTTATGGTTTAGGTTTTATTTTAGAGGTGGGGGTGGGGAGTTTAGGTTTTTGGGGGTGGGTTTAGGTTTTTTTTGGGGGGCGGGGGTGGGGGGTTTAGGATTTTGAGGGGTGGGGTTGGTGGTTTTAGGCTTTTCGGGGTAGGGTTGGAGGGTGGTTTAGGTTTTTGGGGGTGCGGGTGGAGGGGGGTTTAGGTTTTTGGGTCCGGGTTAGGGTTCGATGAGACGGCTCCAACGGCGCTGGAATGAGCTCAATCCGAGTTCGTTTGACCCACATCTTAGGATTTCTTAGCGAAAAACCATTTCTTAGTAAAACCGCCCTATATATATATATATATATATATATATATATATATATATATATATATATATATATATATATATATATATATATATATATATATATGGGTGAGTTCCAGAGAAAACCAATACTTAGACGAAAACCGAGAAAACCACTAAAAAATCAATTTTAACCGATAATATAATAATATTTATTTTTTATTTTATTTTTATTTTTTATAAGAGTATCAATGTAATATTACATAATTTTACCAAAAAATCATTTAAATATTGTCTTACGTATACGTAACCCATAGTGTTACGTATACGTAAACAGAAAACAAAAAAATTCAAAAAAGATGCGGTTACGTATACGTAACACATAGTATTACACATTGTTTTAATAATTTTCTCGGTTTTCGCCTAATTTTGTGGTTTTCTTTTGATCCCTCCCCTATATATATATATATATATATATTACACAATTTTGTTTTTAAAAAAGGGGCCCAAATATTTCGAAACCCTAAGTTGTTGCTTTATTGCCCTCAAGATTCTAATATAGTTGTTTAACAATCAACTCCATTTTATGCTTCTAGTAGCTTTATTTTATCTCAACTAAGTTTTTATGTGGTAACCTTTTATATGTAGGTTCATATATTATCAAGGTGGTCGGTGAATTTTGTAACTGTGCTATGGAGGTTGATACCAATACTGCATTTGATGGACTCATTATTAGTGCTACTTAGGAAGGTGTGGGATCGAAAGGTGTAACATTTCTTAAAATTTCGTGCCAAAATAAAAATATAAAAGTACAAGGACCATAAATATACTTACATAAAAAATCAAGGATAAAAAATAAAAATTTGATTTCTGGATAGATTGCGGACCACTATTTTATCGTGAAACGGTCCGCAATGGGCAGGAGTGTCAGATAGCGGACCGACATCGATTGAATAACGGTCCGACTAGCCGTCTTCAGCCGCAATTTTTGGTTATGACACGTGTCCTATGACTCAGCCCGAGGAATTGACGCGTGTCTTGATATCGGACCGATATGCACCTCCATAACGGTCCGCTAGCCGTAATACGAGGTGCGGTCCAATCAGATTTGGACGTGTAGAGCTGACGCAAGCATAGTCGGATATCGGACCGCTATGTCTTGCCATGTCGGTCCGACATGGGTCCAGACTCAGCCTATAAATAGCAAGGTTGGGTTTAAGCATTTCAAATCACAAAAACATGAAATTGTGAAGTTAGCTCTGATATCCCACTTCCCAAAACCATTCCCGCTCATACGATTAAGTTCCCGAGGCGCTGGATCATTTTAGTACAAGTCAAGAAGCTAGGAAATGCTCATTTGAATTATCCAAGCTAGACGAATAAACAGAGACGCTACCCACTTAGACACTCACTCTAGAAGATTCATAAGTCAAGACTCTGTCAAGGTGAATACTTGTATTTTTATAAAAAGATTTCAAAACTGAAAAAGGTTTTGATTATGATCTGACTTGAATGAACTAATACAACCATTAGTCGTATAAGGTGATTTACTATATAACAGTCAACTCTTAGAGTCACGTATATATATACACGTGTTACAGATGAGACACTGCAACAGGGCTAGGGGTTGAAGCCTTGGTTGTTATGAATGACCTATCGCTTGAGGTGTAAGGCAGAATATTGAATAAACATAAAACCATATCCAAGGTCCCTGGTGGTTAGAAAGTTAACTGTGTAAATTGACCGTAAACTATGGGCAAATTGTTCTATTTATTCACGCTTGTCAGATTATGATTTCAATATACTAGTATTCACCGGTTTATACTGATAAAATATTTTCAAACGTTTTTACAGGTAACCAAGGATGATTTTATATGATATAGCCATATGATGACGAAGAATAATGATGTCATGAAAAAGGGAACATCCACCCTAGAAACCAGTTCAAAGAAATGACTCAAGTAACCTTGGTTTTGTAAATTAAAACGTTTATATACAATATCAGGGTTTATCCCTGTGTATGAAATGAAATGAAACGGGAGATTCCCCGTCTTTTGAAAAGATCCCGAATTATTAAAATATTCCGCTGTGTTTATAAATCTCTGATAAGATAAAAAAAAACAGGTACCAACTGTTGGTCGCACGCCAAGGTAGGCTAAATCCGGGGTGTGACACGTCGGTATCAGAGCCATTTGTTTTAGCATATTAGGTACTAGCGATTAGTATCTAAGCTGTAACTTGATTATGATATTATTTTGTTTTAGAAAAGAAGATACTCAGGTAAGGTATCTAAGCTTTAACCAAAATAAAACTGCCTGCTAAGAAAAGTAGATAAATTTTCATAATAATTAAGTGATGTCTAGAAATAATTACCATGCTTATATCTTCGGACGATCTGAAGAAGAACGTTATCATCCTACTGGATCCATGGAAAATCCTGTAATCATTGTTGATACCGGTGATTCCCTTTCTGATCCTATCATTGTGTCTGACAATGAGTCCTATCATCAAAATTAATCTAGCTCATCCTGGATGGAAGCTATTTCAGATTTTGAAAATTGGAGAACTTATACTCCACCTCCAGTAAGACAGGTAGATATAAATGAAGCTGGACCAAGCTGGTCTACTAAACCAAAGATGCATGTTAGAATGTCAACAGAGCATGTACACGTAGAGGTGCACAAAAGGCGGTTTTTGAACCGAACCGGTTTCGAACCGGCCCGAACCGGTTTGGTCAACAAAAAGTCAAAACCGGTTTGAGTTCAAACCGGACCGGTTTGAAACCGGTTTGAGATGGTCCGTTGACCGGTTTAAAAAACGGTTTGAAACCGGTTTAAAAAACGGTTTGAAACCAGTTTTTAATCGGTTCGGTTCGGGTTAAACCGGTTTCTAACCGGTTTAAATGTATAGGTTTCAAACCGGTTTTAAACCGGCGGTTTGAACCAGTTTGAAACCGGTTTGGTATAAACCGGTTCACGACCGGTTCGGTTTTCGGTTTGAAACCGGTTTGGTTTTTCAAACCGGTTTTTTTGTGCATCTCTATGTACACGTATCTACAGAGGAAATGAAGGAGGTATCTCAAGAAATATCAGAGGAAGTAGAACCTGAAATAGAGACTCAGGACACATATCTCTATCTAGTTGGTGAAGAAAATCCTTATACTCTTCCAACAATGTTAGAAGAATATATCAATGAACCAACTAATGGTCCTAACGATCCGTACCATAATGTGTTTAACGACATATTATTTGGTATTCGTGAACCACCTCCTGTCCTCCTCAGTATAACTATCCTTTAGCTTATCTTGGAACACCCATAGAATTCCTTGATCATGCCTTAAGAGAAACTGATTAAGTAAAGAAAGAATCAAGGCATCTCAAGGAAAGAGTTCGCCAACTGGAAAAAGAAAAATAAAAGAAAAGATAAAAAGAAAGAATAAATTAACATCACTATAAACCGAGGGTAACCATCTGACCGGTATGTAGTTATCTGGCAAATTGAATGTTCTGTCTAGGGAAAGAATGGTGTATAAATCTCTCCTAGACCCGTCATTCTTTCCTAGGAACATTTCAGTTGGAGGTACTACTTTGGAACAATAACCACCCTAGTCTACAAAATGTAATAAATATAATTTACTATTTCAGTATGTAAAATAAAAAGTATAAATAAAAGTATTTTATTCTGTTTAGATAACTGGAAAACGAAAAGGTCCCTTTTATGTTAAAAAATATGTTCCACCTGGATATGAATTCTAGCCCACAAATGAAACGGATTTAGAAATTGGAACAAGTTCAAGACATACAGGAAGTACTTATCAAAGCTTAGGAGAATTAACACCTCCAGCAAATCCTTATGTACCTTCCATCAGCTTTCATTCTACTCTAACGGCCACAAGCCGGAATCCTGATTATGGAGAAAATCCATATTATAATCCTTATTATTATTAGGGACTACCTGAAATCCCTTATGAAAATAATCCCATTCCTGAAGGAGAAGAAAGAAAAGATTCAAATAGGCCATATGAATATTATGAGCCTACGAGTATACAAAATCCTCAAGAAAATGAGGAAAACTCTGATAATGTTCATATAAGAGCCTTACAGGAACGAGTAGCAGAATTGGAAAGAGAAAATCATAGATTAGCATATGTAGATGCCCAGAATAGAGCGTTAAGACAAATGCTAGAAAATGCCCGTAACCAGGGTTATATGTAAATTTCCTTCCGATCTCTCTAATATATATTCTGAATATTAAAAAATTCCCCTTGTGAATAGAATGTCGAAACAAGGATCTTCTCATAATACAAGGGGCAAGAGTAAGGAAATTTAAAATGAAAATTCAGAACAACTGCAACAGAAAATAGAAATAAAGAAAATTGTTGCAGAAGGAATTGAGGAAGCTCTTCCTAAAATTCTGAAAGCTATGAAGGAAGATAAAGCGAAAAATAAACTGGATGAATCTAAACACAATCGAGAAGAAAACCATAGCTCGAATGGGGATAATTCTAAAAGTGATAATGAAGAAACTAGCAGAAAGAGGAAAAAAGGGATGTGCTTTTCGTGCATTCCAAGGGTGTAAACCTTTGGAATATGCTGGAAATGAAGGTGCAGTAGCAGCCCTGAGGTGGCTGGAAAAATCTGAGTCTGTTATCTCCATCAGCAAATGTGCCGATGAAGATATGATGCTTTACACATCAAATCTGTTTAAAGATAAAGCATTGGAATGGTGGAACTCTATCATATAAGCCATGGTCCGGCACAACGCATATGCAATGGAATGGGAAGAATTTAAGGAGATGGTGATCCAGAGATTTTGTCCCATCAATGAGAGAGAAAGAATTGAAACTAAATTCTTAAATCTTCGCATAGAAGGAACTAAGCATCAGGAGTACGTCTCCAAAATGTTTGAATACGCTCGTCTAGTTCTGCGCCTATCTACCCCCGAACCCAATCTAATCAAGAGTTATATTTGTTGTCTTGCGGAAGATATTAGAGATATGGTCAAAGCCACAATGCCTCAGACCATAGCATCCTCTGTGTAGCTAGGAGGAATCCTAACTGACGGTATGATAAGAAAACAAGAGGAAGGAAAGGCAAGGGGATTGGCCAAGAGGGCTATGGAGAACCAGAAAAATAATTCCCCATGAAAGAAAAGAAATCAGCCTGTTAAAGGGGGATTCAATTCTTCCATCCTTGAATGCAAAATCTGCAAAAAGAGACATACCTCGGAAAATGCTTCTTCAAGAAAACTTATTGTCATTTCTGTAAGCAGATGGGGCATGTGTTTGAAAACTGCCTAAAGAAGAAAAACATATCCTGTTTCAACCGTGGAGAGACCGGCCATTTTAAATCAACCTGTCCAAAGCTTAATCAAGCAAGATCTAGTAGAGCGAAGGCCAATGAGGGAAACAAAAAGAATGTACGAACTTTCGTACTTAATACTCGTGATGCTGCAGCTGTTCCAGGTGTAGGTACTTGTACATTCCTCATTGATAATATTTATGCTAGAGTATTATTTGACACTGGTGCAAATTTAAGTTTTATAGATTATAAATTCTATAATCTAATAAACAAGCCCTTAGTTCCACTAGATAAGATTTATGATGTAGAGACGGCCGAAGGAAATATCGTCAAAATCTCTAAATCTGTAAGGCCCCAAACCCGAGAGTCCTCACTTGTTGGATTTACTCATTTACAAATAGTTCTTAAACTTGAATATCAAAATAACGCAACGGATTCATTCATTCATCATAATTAAAACTTGTTCATACATGCGGAAGCGTAACGTTATCAAATACATAAACATAACATAAACAACTTATAACGGGATGCCAGTCTTCATATCATCCGAGTAACTCCTCTCGCTTGCCAAGCATCACCGTCCATCATCATAACCTGCCCTTAACCTGAATGTGCATACTAAAAATTCAGCTACGCTGGTGAGTTCTAGCTTTACATAAAACCTTAACATAAACATTTTGCCAAAAACATAACATACATTTGTGTAACAAAAGCGTACGTAAAACATGCAATAATATAACATCGTCTTAACATCGTAACATAACATACATAAGTCAACATGAACCGAATCTGCGCCTTCTCGTAACCGTCAATCCCATACAACGCATACCAACGGATGAACTTAAGGCTCGTTACCTCTAAGTCATCCGTCACCCAGGTCCCCTAAGGCTCGTTACCTCTAGGTGGACCAAACATATGTCTCCTAAGGCTCGTTACCTCTAGGTAGACCAAACATACGTCTCCTAAGGCTCCTTACCTCTAGGTAGACCAAACATACGTCTCCTAAGGCTCGTTACCTCTAGGTAGACCAAACATACGTCTCCTAAGGCTCGTTACCTCTAGGTAGACAGAACATAACTTAGGCACTATTTCCCCGCAAGGAATAGTACCTTCCATCGGGATCCCGGTAATCCCATGGGTGACCGTCGTCACCCCATCATCAACCAGTTGTACAACCGTTAGCCAGCCATAAAGCCCCCCGTAAGGGTGAGGCCAATACATACATACATACCTTATCTCCCGTAGGAACTCGTGGCAGATTCGTTCAATCGTGACTTTCATTAAACCTTTACCTCATTTTAGTTAAAGCATTTGTATGTTTTATTAAACAAAACATCATCTCTTTTGTAAACCTTTCGTAAACTTCATTTAGCAAAACATTTCATAAACATCATCCCGTAAACATCATTTCGTAAACATCATTTCATAAACCTCATTTCAAAACATCATTCCGTATGTATGCACACCAGCCCAAAAACATTTAATTAAAACATTTAAAGAAGGGCTTCTAGAACTCACCTTATAAGCTAGTCTCGGTTGTCCTAAACAAAGGCCCAACAACGTCACTTCCGATCTGAATTGATTAGTTAAATACACATCAGACCCAATCCCGACTCTAACGGTTTAACCTTCTAAACATACTGACTTTACTTAACCAGCCTGATGCCTGCGCACTTAGCAAGTGCGCAGGGCCTTGCTCTTGCGTATTTAATAAGTGCGCAGACTTTGCTTCATGCGTACTTGATAAGTACGCATGACCCTCTTCATGCGTACTTGATAAGTACGCATGATCCTCTTCTTGCGTACTTGGTAAGTATGCAGAATCAGCTTCATGCGTACTTGATAAGTACGCATGAACTGCTTCCTCGCAAAAAACCCTAACTTTCGTCTTCGGGTCTGATCATGTCAAGATCTCGAATTTGTTTACTTCAAAATGTTTGCTTTTCATTAAGGAATCCAACTATATGTTTTCCTTCCAATTTCAACCGTAAAAAAGTTACATTTTTAACCAAAACCCGAAAAACCTAAAAACGAACAAAAACTCAGATTTAGGCCCGATCGTTACCTGAATCGTCTTTCTGATCCGGTGGTTCTTCTCACGAGCTCTGGAGCAACACATTTCTCAAATCTCGGGTCGATCCGCCAACTTTCTCTCTCTACGGTTTCTCTCTCTAGAAGTTGCAAATGAGAGAAATGGGTGGTGGCATTGGCTATTTATAGGGGAGGCTCCCCTTCCAGCCCGCCCGCCCGACCCGACATGCCTTGCTCGTTTATTCCGTTATTATTACTGTCGTTTTATTTTTGGGATGTTACAAGTCTACCCCCTTACAATAGGTTTCGATGTTACAAGTCTATCCCCTTACAATAGGTTTCGTCCCCGAAACCTATCATAAGTCAAATAGTTGAGGGTACGACTCCCTCATTTCCGTCTCCGTTTCCCAAGTGGCTTCCGATCCCTTTCGATGCTTCCATTGGACTTTAACCAATTGGATAATCTTATTACGCAAACGCTTCTCCTTTCTGTCTAAGATGGCCACGGATTCTTCGATGTAGTTAAGGCTATTGTCGACCTCGATGTCAGTAAGTGGTACGTTAGCCGATTCATCCGCCAAACACTTTCGCAAGTGTGATACATGGAAGGTAGGATGAATCCCACTTAACTCATCAGGCAACTCTAACCGATAAGCGACTTCACCAACCCGTGCCATTATCCTGAATGGTCCGACAAACCTCGGACTTAACTTTCCTCTCTTCCTGAATCGTATGATCCCTTTCCAGGGTGACACTTTTAACATTACACTATTCCCAACATCAAACTCAATAGGCCTTCGTCGTTTATCTGCGTAGGATTTCTGACGATCTTGAGCGGCCTTCATTCTTGCTTTGATTTGATCAAACCTTTCCGACGTTTCTCTTACGACTTCAAGACTTCCTAATTCCTTTTGTCCAATCTCACCCCAACAAACCGAGGTCCTGCATCTTCTCCCATACAACATTTCGTAAGGCGGCATGCCTATCGTCGTGTGATGACTATTGTTGTAGAAGAATTCTGTTAACGGAAAATGATTGTCCCAACTGCCGCCGAAATCGATAATACAAGCACGATGCATATCCTCCAATGTCTGAATGGTCCTTTCAGACTGACCATCTGTTTGTGGGTGGTATGCCGTGCTAACATTGAGCCTCGTGCCCATCGCCTCGTGTAATCTTTTCCAGAACCTCGATGTGAATCGTGTGTCCTGGTCAGATACGATCGTCAAAGGCATCCCATGCCGTGCTACTACTTCGTTAATAAATTCTTCCGCTAACCTTTCCGACGAGAACGTCTCGCGAATAGGTAGGAAATGAGCACTCTTCGTTAAACGGTCCACAATTACCTAAATGGTATCATGACCTTTAGCTGTGCGAGGTAGCTTGATTATGAAGTACATGGTAATGTGTTCCCACTTCCATTCCGGTATATCAAGTGGTTGAATCTTTCTATACGGTTTCTGGTGTTCGGCCTTTACTTGCGATCAAGTCAAGCACTTACTTACGTACTTTGTCACTTCATGCTTCATTCCAGGCCACTAGTAATCCTTCCTCAGATCTTGGTACATTTTATTGGTACCAGGATGGATAGAGTACCGAGACTTATGAGCCTCATCCAAGATTTTGGTTCTAAGCTCGCCACCCATAGGTATCCATACCCGTCCAAAACGTGTCCTAACACCAAGGGTGTTATATTCCAACTTGTCCTATTGGCCAACCATCCTTTCCTTCTTTATGTTTTCTTCTTTAAGTGCTTCATCTTGAGCTCTTTCGATTTCTCTCATCACATCTGATGTTACTATCAACTAGTAAGCTTTTACTCTAATAGGAGTAGGCACATCCTTTCGGCTTAGAGCGTCAGCCACCACGTTTGCCTTTCCAGGATGGTACATGATCTCACAGTCATAATCTTTCAGGAGTTCCAACCATCGTCTCTGCCTCATATTAAGCTCTATTTGTTCGAAGAAGTACTTCAAACTTTTGTGGTCGGAGTAAATAGTAAACTTCACCCCGTAGAAGTAGTGCCTCCAGATTTTCAATGCAAATACGACAGCGGCAAGTTCCAAATCACGAATCGGATGATTAGCTTCGTGAATCTTCAACTGCCGTGACGCATACGCGATCACTCTCCCGCGTTGCATCAACACGCATCCCAATCCCTGACCCGATGCGTCAGAGTATACCACTAAGTCTTCATTGCCCTCGGGAAGGGACAAGACTGGGGCTTTGGTTAGCTTCTCCTTCAACTCCTTAAACGCTTCATCCTGGGTTAAACCCCATTCGTACTTTACCTCCTTCCGAGTCAACTTTGTCAATGGCGAAGCTATTTTTGAGAAATTCTGGATGAATCTCTGGTAGTAGCCTGCCAATCCCAAGAAACTGCGGATTTCAGTTGGCGTCTTAGGGATATTCCATTCCCTTACCGTCGTTATCTTTGCTGGGTCAACCATAATGCCGTTCGGGTTAATGACATGACCTAGGAATTGAACTTCCCTAAGCCAGAACGCACATTTGGAGAACTTAGCATACAACTTTTCCTTCTTCAGAGCTTCCAACACCTCCTTTAAGTGACATGCGTGATCACCCTCACTCTTGGAGTAGATGAGGATATCATCGATGAACACAATTACCGATCGGTCCAGCATTGGTTGACACACCCTATTAATTAAATCCATGAACGCTGCGGGGGCGTTTGTCAATCCGAAAGACATTATGCGGAACTCGAAATGTCCATAATGCGTGCGAAATGCAGTTTTCAGTATGTTTTCTTCCCTCACCTTCAACGGATGGTACCGGGATCGAAGGCCGATTTTTGAGAACCAACTTACGCCTTGCAATTGATCAAACAGGTCGTCGATCCTTGGTAAAGGGTACTTGTTCTTCACCGTTCGTTTGTTCAACTCGCGATAATCAATACACATTCTCATCGAACCATCCTTCTTCTTCACAAACAACACCGGAGCACCCCACGCCGAGATGCTCGATTGGATAAATCCTTTCTCAAGTAACTCGTCTAGTTGTGCCATTAACTCTTTCATCTCCACTGGTGCTAGTCAATATGGAGCCTTAGCCACGGGCTGGGCATCTGGTACTAAGTCGATTCGGAACTCAATCTCTCTGTCGGGTGGTATCCCAGGCAAATCCTCTAGAAACACCTCCGGGTACTCGCGTACCATGGGCACGTCGTCTAGTTCCTTCACTTCCTTACACTTGTCAATCACATACACCAGATAAGCCTCGCATCCGCGCCTCAGGTAATATGCTGCCTTGATCATTGAGATGACGTTACGCATCGGGGCGTCACGATCTCCAAAAATCTCGACTTTGCTACCATCCGGAGCCTTGAGTCGGATTATCTTTCGTTTGCATATAATTTGCGCTTCATTGGCAGTTAGCCAATCCATACCTAACACGACATCGAACCCACCCAAAACCATGACAAACAACCTGACAGGGAACCTATGACCTTCTATTTTTATCATGGAGTTGTCAACTACATCGGTTACTCTAGCAGTTCTACCCTCAACGGTTTCTACGCTAAAGGCCCTTTGTAACTTACTCACAGTGTACTTCACTCGTTTACAAAAAGTCACAGATATGAAACTCTTACTGGAACCCGAATCAAATAACACATAAACAAAAGTGTTGTCAAGGATGAACGTACCTGACGCCACATCGGGGTCTGCCCTGGCTTGTTCTTGCGTCAGTGCGTACGCACGAGTCTTTGCTCGGGGCCCCTCGTCTTTCTTCTCTGGGCCTTTCCCTTTACTGGCTTCACCGATTCTGGGCTTGGTGCATTCCCGGCTCATATGACCGCTTTCACCACAATTATAACATTTAATGCCTTGCCTGCATTCCCGGGAGTAGTGCCCAGTCTTGCCACATTTGTAGCATAGATTTGTCCCTATCTGACATTCACCCGTATGTCTCACCCCACATCTTCCACAGACTGCCGTCTCGCCTACCCTGGCCTGTTTGTCCCGAGCCCCAAACAACTTCCCACTCGATCGCTTAGCGGGAAAACTCAGCTTCTTCTTAGGCTCTTCAATAGCAGCGACATTCAGCGCCAGATCATCAAATACCACGCCGCTCAGTTCTACTACCGAATCATAGGTAGTAGGGGCGTTTGCCTTAACATAGGTGCGGACCTGGTCCGGCAGCCCTTGAATGTAGCATGCAATCTTTCTTTCCTCAGTCGTGACAAGATGTGGCACTAGACGTGCCAGTTCATTGAACCGTGTGGTGTACTGCCGGTGCGTCATGCTCCCAGCCTTCAAGCCCAGAAATTCCCTCTCTACCTTCTCAATCTCGTTCCTTGGGCAGAAATTCTTGATCACCAAAGTTTTCACATCAGCCCACACCATCGCATCCACAACCTCGCTCCCTTTTGCTTGATGTACACCTTCCCACCAATGGGATGCTTCCTCTCTCAAGGAGTTAGCAGCAAATTTTACAACTTGATTCGTTTGACATTCGCTCAAACGAATGGCAGCTTCCATACGGATCACCCAATCAAACGTAGCCACCGCGTTTTCCTTTCCAATGAGGACCGGTGGGTCACATGCTTTAAATGACTTGTAGTCGCATCCGCATGCATGCAGCGCGTTGTCAGTCTCGTTGTTCTGGGCACCAGTTGCTGCGCTAGACCCACCTTCCCCATTTACCTTCTTCAATGCTTCAGCTAATAGATCTGGCAGAGAGGTCTTCATCAACTCGGTGAACTCTCGAGCTATAGCTGCTCTCACTTCTGGTTCAAAAGTGAAAGGTTGTTCTTCAACTAGTGTCTGCTCAGTTCCATGCACACTAACCGCCAGTTCAGTGTGAACACTTCCTTCTTCGCTATACTCTTGGCGTGCAGGGGTCCTGCCGCACCCACCGTTACGTCCACCGGTACGACCCCCACCACGTCTTCCGTTTCCTCTCCTTGCCATTTCGTTCTATAAGACAAGGAATCCAATGTCATCACGCTAGTTAACAAATAAAATTCAATAAGCACTGTAAGATGTTAATATACACTGGCCATCTGCAATTAACTATTACACTACCTTTCGATTTTTATTTGACCACCTTTGTGATTCCATCAGAACACAAGTCCTTACCAAACCCTTTCTAAGGCATACTATACATGAAAATATATACTACCATCGTACCTGATGCTGTGGCTCGAGTTACCCGTACTGGCATCCGCTTTCGGTCCCAATCACAGTTTAAGTTCAGACACTGCGAGTGTTCGAATCTCTAAAACCATTGCTCTGATACCAACTTGTAAGGCCCCAAACCCGGGAGGCCTCAATTGTTGGATTTACTCATTTACAAACAGTTCTTAAACTTGAATATCAAAATAACGCAGCGGATTCATTCATTCATCATAATTAAAACTTGTTCATACATGCGGAAGCATAACGTTATCAAATACATAAACAACTTATAACGGGATGCCAGTCTTCATATCATCCGAGTAACTCCTCTCGCTTGCCAAGCATCACCGTCCATCATCATAACCTGCCCTTAACCTGAATGTGCATACTAAAAAGTCAGCTACGCTGGTGAGTTCTAGCTTTACATAAAACCTTAACATAAACATTTTGCCAAAAACATAACATACATTTGTTGAACAAAAGCGTACGTAAAACATGCAATAACATAACATCGTCTTAACATCGTAACATAACATACATAAGTCAACATGAACCAAATCTGCGCCTTCTCGTAACCGTCAATCCCATACATCGTATACCAGCGGATGAACTTAAGGCTCGTTACCTCTAAGTCATCCGTCACCCAGGTCCCCTAAGGCTTGTTACCTCTAGGTGGACCAAACATATGTCTCCTAAGGCTCGTTACCTCTAGGTAGACCAAACATACGTCTCCTAAGGCTCCTTACCTCTAGGTAGACCAAACATACGTCTCCTAAGGCTCGTTACCTCTAGGTAGACCAAACATACGTCTCCTAAGGCTCGTTACCTCTAGGTAGACAGAACATAACTTAGGCACTATTTCCCCACAAGGAATAGTACCATCCATCGGGATCCCGGTAATCCCATGGGTGACCGTCGTCACCCCATCATCAACCAGTTGTACAACCGTTAGCCAGCCATAAAGGCCCCCCCCGTAAGGGTGATGCCAATACATACATACATACCTTAGCTCCCGTAGGAACTCGTGGCAGATTCGTTCAATCGTGACTTTCATAAAACCTTTACCTCATTTTAGTTAAAGCATTTGTATGTTTTATTAAACAAAACATCATCTCTTTCGTAAACCTTTCGTAAACTTCATTTGGCAAACTATTTCATAAACATCATCCCGTAAACATCATTTCGTAAACATCATTTCGTAAACCTCGTTTCGTAAACCTCATTTCAAAACATCATTCCGTATGTTTGCACACCAGCCCAAAAACATTTAATTAAAACATTTAAAGAAGGGCTTCTAGAATTCACCTTATAAGCTAGTCTCGGTTGTCCTAAAAAAAGGCCCAACAACGTCACTTTCGATCTGAATTGATTAGTTAAATACACATCAGACCCAATCCCGACTCTAACGGTTTAACCTTCTAAACATACTGACTTTACTTAACCAGCCTGATGCTTGCGCACTTAGCAAGTGCGCAGGGCCTTGCTCTTGCGTATTTAATAAGTGCACAGACTTTGCTTCATGCGTACTTGATAAATACGCAGTACCTGCTTCATGCGTACTTATAGTATTTAATAAGTGCGCAGACTTTGCTTCATGCGTACTTGATAAGTACGCATGACCCTCTTCATGCGTACTTGATAAGTACGCAGGATCCTCTTCTTGCGTACTTAGTAAGTACGCAGAATCAGCTTCATGCGTACTTGATAAGTACGCACGAACTGCTTCCTCGCAAAAAACCCTAACTTTCGTCTTCGGGTCTGATCATGTCAAGATCTCGAATTTGTTTACTTCAAAATGTTTGCTTTTCATTAAGGAATCCAAATATATGTTTTCCTTCCAATTTCAACCGTAAAACCGTTACATTTTAACCAAAACCCGAAAAACCCAAAAACGAATAAAAAATCAGATTTAGGCCCGATCGTTACCTGAATCGTGTTTCTGATCCGGAGGTTCTTATCACGAGCTATGGAGCAACACACTTCTCAAATCTCGGGTCGATCCACCAAATTTCACTCTCTATGGTTTCTCTCTCTAGAAGTTGCAAATGAGAGAAATGGGTGGTGGCCTTGGCTATTTATAGGGGAGGCTCCCCTTCCAGCCCGCTGGCCCATCCGGCCCGACCCGACCCGACATGCCTCGTTTGTTTATTCCATTATTATAACTGTCGTTTTATTTTTGGAATGTTACAAAATCCTTAGACAAATGTACTATCACAATATCTCGACACGTCATGTCTGTACAATTAATGCCTATGACATTAGCAGGATTTGATGTTGTCTTAGGAATGGATTGGTTAGCCAGTAACCAAGCCCATATCCTTTGTGATAAAAAGGCTACAGAAATCCAAACTTCTTCCAAACCAATAACAATCTATAGCGACAAACAAAACCGACACCTGGGAATCATTTCAATGCTGAAAGCAACCAAATACCTTTAGAAGGGATGCATTGCATACTTGGTCTAGATTTCTGCCAGTGCAAAGGAAAAGAAGATTGACGATGTACCGGTAGTAGCTGATTATGCAGATGTATTTCCAGATGAATTACCTAGTATACCACCCGAAAGAGAAGTAGAATTCAAAACCAATCTTGTACCAGGAATTAGAGGTGCACAAAAGGCGGTTTTTGAACCGAACCGGTTTCGAACCGGCCCGAACCGGTTTGGTCAACAAAAAGTCAAAACCGGTTTGAGTTCAAACCGGACCGGTTTGAAACCGGTTTGAGATGGTCCGTTGACCGGGTTTGACCGGTTTAAAAAACGGTTTGAAACCGGTTTGACCGGTTTAAAAAACGGTTTGAAACCAGTTTTTAATCGGTTCGGTTCGGGTTAAACCGGTTTCAAACCGGTTTAAATGTATAGGTTTCAAACCGGCGGTTTGAACCAGTTTGAAACCGGTTTGGTATAAACCGGTTCACGACCGGTTCGGTTTTCGGTTTGAAACCGGTTTTTTTTGTGCATCTCTACCAGGAATGACTCCCATTGCCAAAGCTCCATACTGTTTAGCCCTAACTGAAATGAAAGAATTAAATAATCAATTGGATGAATTTCTAGAGAAAGGATTCATTCGCCCAAGTTCATCTCCTTGGGGTGCTCCAATTATTTTTGTTAAAAAGAAGGATGGTACAATACGGATGTGTATTGATTACCGGGAATTAAATGAAGTAACGATTAAGAATCGTTATCCACTTCCTGGAATCGATGATCTATTTGATCAATTACAAGGTGCTTGCCATTTTTCTAAAATAGATCTTCAATCAATATATCATCAATTGACAGTTCAAGATGAAGATATTCCTAAAACTGCTTTCCGAACCAGATATGGACATTATGAGTTCACGGTTATGCCGTTTGGACTTACTAATGCTCCTACCGCATTTATGGATGTGATGAATCGTATATGTAAACCCTATCTAGATAAATTTGTTATTGTATTCATTGATGATATACTTAATTATTCTAGAAATACGGAAGATCTTGAACTTCTGAAAAAAGAGAAATTGTATGCTAAGTTCTCTAAATGTGAATTTTGGCTTAGAGAAGTATAATTTCTGGGTCATATAGTGAATGCAGAAGGTATTCAAGTAGACCGATCCAAAATTGAAGCTATATCCAAATGGGAAATTCCTAAATCTCCAATAGAAGTCCGTAGTTTCTTGGGTGTTGTAGGATACTACAGACGATTCATTCAAGATTTCTCAAAGATTGAAGTTCCTCTGACTATTTTAACCCGCAAAAATATAAAGTATGAATGGGGAAAGAAGCAAGAGGAAGCTTTCCAAACTCTGAAACAGAAACTAAGTCATGCTCCTATACTGGCTTTACCAGACGGCAATGAAAAATTTGTAGTCTATTGTGATGCTTCACACAACAACCTAGGTTGTGTAATAATGCAAAGAAACAAAGTTATTGCTTATTGTAGGGTTGGATATTTTGTAAGCTAAGTCATAATTGTATGTTTTGAACAATTGTCCTTGTTCTATTTCTTTGTAATTTCAGTTATTTCAGTTTGATGTAATTTCTGTTTTTAGTCTATGTCTGGGCCATCGAAACTACCTAGTTTCGGTTGAGTCTGTTCAACCGAAACTACTAGTTTCGATAGATGGGAAGTTTCGATAGGGTAAAAAGTTTTGTAAATGCTCACCCGAAACTAGTAGTTTCGGTGAGCATAGTTTCTATACTTATCAGCTTCCTATAAATAGCCTAGTTAGGGAATTTTTAGGGTGTGAATAACAGCTGTAACCCTGTATTCTCTCTTTTATAATTTCTTCAAATCAATACACTTTTGGAGTTCTTTCATCTGTTGTTCTTACAATTTCATATTAGTATTGTGTTGATTCTAGTGTGGTTTGCCGATTTATCATCACCATTTTCTGTTCCTAACCTCTGTTTCACCACTATACACACAGATTCTGCCCGTGTGTGTGTGTGTAATAGATCTGTATTTGTGATTCATCTTTGACTCAGGACCTACAATTGGTATAAGAGCTTTATGCTCTTGATTTCTGAGTGTATTCAGGTTTTTGTGATCGATTTGAGGTGTTTTTCGGGCAATTATTGGGGTTTTCTGCATCTGGGTTTTTGAGCACTGTTACATTGAAGTTTTGGGCACTGTTTCATTATCTATAGGTTTATTTGGTTGAGTTTCTTAAATTGAAGACTGAACTCTTATTCTGGAGTACTTTTGGAAGCTTTTCATTGGATTGGATCTCTATTATCATCACTTTGATTTTTGGAGCTTTTCATCAATGGAGTTTTTCTGACTTGGAAGGCATCGAAACTACCAGGGGACAGAATATGTTTTTAGTTGGTCATCGAAACTTATTGTCTGTACTTGTTGTCTGATAAAAGGTATCATCGAAACTACTATTTTTTTTGTCTTATCCTTATCGAAAATAACCTTGCAGCATTTTCATCGAAACTACCCACCCGAAACTATTGCTCTCCCGAAACTAGAGTTTCAATCGAAACTTGTAGTTTCTATTGGTTGTTGTTGGTTTTTATTCAAGTTTACCCCTATCGAAACTAGTAGTTTCGGGCTGTCCCTCTTCAATCGAAACTAAGTAGTTTTGGATAGCATCCTCTCACCCGAAACTAGCCTTTGATCAAGTATTTCTTAGTTATGGCATCTTCAAGCAACAATGAGTATGCTGGGGGAAACAAACCACCTGTCTTGGTGTCCAGTAGAGATTTTGATGAGTGGACCAAGAAAATGAAGACCTTCTTTCAGTTCCATGACCACACTTTTTTGCAGTCAATCACTGATGGTCCACGCAAGCCAGTTACTACCACTGCAGATGTTCAGCATCCCAGAACTGTTGCTGAATGTGATGAGAAGGATATTGTTCTAATTGACCGGGACAACAAAGCTTATGGATCTATTGCTATGGCTCTTCCTATGGATGTGTTCAACATATTTGCTGAGTATACTACCGCTAAGGATCTTTGAGTAGCATTATGTACAAGATATGAAGTAAGTGCTGAGGTTAGGGAAAGCAAGAGAGATTTGATCAAGAAGTAGTATGAGATGTTCAGTAGTGTCCCTTGAGAACCCATGTCTGAGTTGATCAACCGGTTCTCAAGCATTGTCTCTAAGTTGAAGGTTTTGGGAACCGAGTATCCTACTGTTGAGTTAAAAAAGAAGCTGCTTGATTCATTGCTTGAGGAATGGAATATGTACAGAATTATGATCAAGAAAACTGAGAAGCTTAGTGATCTATCATAACAAGAATTCTACAACATTCTAGAGTCTTATGAGTTGGAGATAAAGAAGGGCAGTCACTCCAACTAATCAGTCTGGAAACACAGCTCTTCTTGCTGGTCAAGGTTCTTCCACTTCTTCCAGCAAAACTACAATGGCATACTTTCAGACTGATGTCCCACCTTCCATTTCTTGAATTCAGCCTACCACTTCATTCATCTCTCAGAAGCCAACCACTATGATCCCTGATGAGTATCTGCCTATCATGACTACCTTCATGTCATGTTATGATACACTAATTTCTGGAAACCTTACACCTGTCAGTTTTCAACCTAATGACTTGGAGCAGATCAATCTTGATGATTTGGAGAAGATGGACATTGATTGGTGTATGGCCATGTTGACTCTAAGGGCCAAGAGATTCATTAAGAGGACCGGGATGGATAGATTTAAGCAAGGGAAAACTCTAGGCTTTGATATCAAGAAGGTGAGATGCTATAATTGTGACCAGCTGGGTCATTTTGCAAGAAATTGCAAGGAGCCATCATCAAAGGAGCAGCATGAGAAGAATAACTCATCTGGAAAGCAAGCTGTTGTTTCTCCAAAATCCACCACATCTCCCAGCTCAACAGCTATGGCCTGTCAAGCAGATGGACACTATCATTAGGGAGATCAAGAAGGGGAAGCAACTGACAAGGCACTGATGGCTGACATTGAAGAGAAAGAGAAATGTGTTATGGTTGAGCCGGTTGAGGATCTCACCGTTGTACTAGCTGAGGTAATGTCTAGACTTTGCAATGCTCAATCCTGTTTAATTGAAATTCAAAAATATAGATTCATCAACCAAGCCTTAGTCGATGAACGTGATCATATAAAAGTGATGTATGATTTTGTGGCTAAAAATGAGAAACTTACTTAAAGAAAATTCGTGATATTTCTTGAGAAAACCGATCTTTGATTGTACAACTTCCTACATAAAAGAATAATAATCAAATTTTAACTGAAAGACTTCAAAAGGCTAAAAAGGTAAATTTTCAAGTTGAACACATGGGTATGGATCAGAAAATTTTATTTGGGATCATTGATGACCAAATTCATAAAAAGGTCACATAAGGTATTGGGTATAATTCACACCCACCACCATATTCCAAGTCTGGTAGATTTGCTGATATGCTAGCTCCTCATGTTCCCACACCTTTTGTTTGCAAGTTATCTGCTGATGATTATATTAAAACTTCAGATTCTGACAGTTTTGCTTCCTGTGCAGAGTCAGATTGTGTATGTTCCAAAGATGATTGTGATGGGAGTTCTAGTAAGGGAAATGTTTTAAATGAACTTGAGTCAGATGAATATAATAATATGTCCATGTCAAAACTAGATATTCGTGAACACATTGAAAATTTGTATTTTGGTTCTATGCCTTCTGAGCATCACAGTTTGAGAAATGTTATTTCTAAGTTTAAGAATTCTTTACCTTTTGTTTCTATATCTGTAAATGCTATGAGTTGTATTGCAAACTTTAAAAGTGCAGGAGTTGTTGTGACTGATATTCCATAAGAAACAATGAGCAATCTGGAATTTTTCAGATTAAAGGAAGATCAAAATTTTCAAGAAAGATTTATTGAAGAAAGAGTTGCCTCTAGTTCTGATGCCTCAACATCACAATCATCTTCATCATCCTGTGATGACAATTATCAGGCAAAGCCGTCATGTGATAAAGTTTGTTTTAGCTGTGGAGAATCCAATCATGTTTTCAAAACTTGTAAATTGTCTACATATCAACTCAAAGAAGAAAATGTACCATCTTTTGTTCCAAATTTAGCTGAACATGATTCAAATGTTTTCTCTAAATCACAACATCGAAGAGATTTGAGACGTAAAAGAATTAAAAATGCTAAAAACAGATTGAAAAGAAGTTGGAAAATTAAGAATAATGATCTTTTTGATGAAAATACTTCATTAAAAGAGGATTTTGGCTATGATTTTCGAGACGTGTCTTGTAATGTTAAGAAGTTCGAGGTCAGTAATGGCTTGGGTACCAAAGTCTGATTTCCTTGGTCTATATAGGGGCAATTGAGGAGGACTGGAGACAACATCTGGCATGTCGACAGTGGTTGCTCAAGACATATGACAGGGCATTTTTCTTTGCTGCAAGATTATCATCCAATAGACGGAGATTTTTCGCATTTGCAGGCAATCCAAGAGTAGGAAAGATTGAAGGTCAAGGAACTGTGTCCAACGGTGTAAATAGCTTGTAGCATGTCAACTTCGTCCCATAGCTAAAATACAATCTGATGAGTGTATCCAATATTTGTGACAAAGACTTTTGTACCCTCTTCAACTCTAGAGAATGTTTGATTCTGAAGCCTGGAGTGATTATTCCTGAAGACCTTATTCTTATGCGTGCTCCTCGAAGATTCAATACCTACAGTCTGGATATGAATAATCCTTCAGGAATTGAATCTTGCTTTCTCTCAAATGCTTCAGAAGATGAGTCCTTCCTTTGGCACAAAAGATTAGGACATGTGAACTTCAAGACCATGAACCGCCTTGTGCGAGGAGACCTTGTCACCAATTTGCCTCTGAAATATTTCTCTCCTTTGGAACATTGTCTATACTGTTCCAAGGGCAAGCAACATAAATCCACCCACAAGCCCAAAACCACCAATTCCATTGACTCCCCTCTTCAATTACTTCACATGGATCTCTTTGGTCCTGTGAGTGTCATGAGTCATGGACGAAAATTCTATTGCTTGGTGGTAACAGATAACTTCTCTCGGTTTACATGGGTATTCTTCTTGGAAAATAAAGATGAGACGCAAGAAGTTCTGAAAATTCATCTGCTACAGATTGAGAATCTGTTCAATCTTAGTGTGAAGACCATCCGAAGCGATCATGGCACCGAGTTCAAGAATTCCATTCTGGATTCTTTTTTGTGAAAGTAAAGGTATCTCTCTGCAGTTCAGTGCACCTCGCACTCCGCAACAAAATGGTGTAGCTGAACGACGAAATCGTATGTTAATAGAAGCGGCAAGGACTATGATCGTTGATTCTAAGCTACCTGTCACGTTTTGGGCTGAGGCAGTTAATACCACATGTTTTGTGCAAAACCGTGTTCTTATAAAAAAAGTTGCAATAAGACTCCTTATGAGATTATGTACAAGAGCAAGCCTTCTATTGATTTCTTCAGGAAATTTGGGTGTGTTTGCACAATGCTGAATACTTCAGACCAGCTAAACAAGTTTGAAGCTAAAGCTGATGAATGTTATTTTATGGGCCATTCTTCCAATCAAAGAGCATTTCGTGTTTACAACAAGAGAAGAAGAATCGTGCTGGAGTCCATTGATATCAATTGGCAAGAAAGCAATCACACGGACGCTGGGTACAACCCTGATCGGCTCTTTGATGTCGATTTGTTATTTAAATCATTTAATCTTCATGACTTCACAAATATATTGTTTAAGCTAATCCTCTCATGTATGTGAATAACCTAGGTACCTCTACTGCTTCAAGCTTATCTTCATCCAGTCAACATGTGGATGTTCATCCTGTAATTTTTGCTAAAACTTCTTCGAGATCCTTAGTTTCTGTTGCACCAAGTGAAACCGTTGAGGATCAAACTCCTCCAATAGTGGATGTTGGTCAACAGTCCTCTTCCACAGAGCCTGCAGAAGAAGAAGCAGTGATTCCTGACAACAACATTACCAATTTGGAAGAGAATCTGGCAAAGGATGAGATTCCACAATTACGGGTTCACAAAGATCTTCCCACCGACAACATCATTGGTCCCCTCAACGTGGGAGTCCGAACTCGAAGTGCCACTGAAGCTATGAATGACAGTCTATTTACATGTTACATTTCTCAAGTTGAACCTAAGAATATCAAAGCTGCACTGCTTGAGAACAGTTGGGTGGAGGAAATGCAAGAAGAATTACAGCAATTTACCAAGTCACAAGTGTGGAATCTAGTGGACCTCTTAAAGAACAAAGTCCCAATCGGCACTCATTGGGTTTTCCATACTGAAGGAGGAATCGTGGTTTGCAATAAAGCCCCTTTAGTTGTTCAGGGGTTTTATCAAGAGAAAGGGATTGATTTTGAAGAAGTATTTGCATAAGTGGGATGCTTGGAAGCAATCAGAATGTTTCTTGCATATGCGGCCTATATGGACTTCATAGTCTATCAAATGGATGTTAAGAGCGCATTTTTGTTTGGCAAAGTTCAAGAAGAAGTTTATGTCAAGCAGCCATCGGGGTTCATTGATCCAACTTATCTAGACCGTGTCTACAAACTGGACAAGGCATTGTACGGGCTTCATCAAGCATCTCGTGCGTGGTATGGAACGTTATCTAAGCATCTGCTTGATAATGGTTTCACACGAGGTGCTATTGACCAAACTCTGTTTAAGCAGAAGGATGGTGCAAATACTATTTAATTGTTGTCAAACATTTTTTAAGATATTTGAAGTACAAGCCAAAACATGGGCTTTGGTATGACAAAAATAACGTGTTTGATCTTGTGACTTATTCAGATTCAGACTACGGGGGATGCAAATTAGACCAAAAATCCACTTATGGGGTTGTCAATTCCTTGGCAACCGCCTTATATCCTGGCAATGTAAGAAATATACCACCGTTTCTGTGACATCCGGCCTTTTTAGGTTATCTCCGTTAGCACAAATCCGTTATCTCTTAACCCCGTTAACTAAGTTACAAATCTCAGGGACTATTTCTGCCTATATTCAAACTCAAATACATGGAAACCACAGGGATTAATTCAGTAATTAACCCAAAGTTGTTTTGGTTGACTTTGCAGGTCAAGATTTCATGATTTAGCTCATGTTGACTTTTTGAAAGTCAAACCGTATGTTCTTAAGCCTAATCCGCGAGATATAGCCGATTTCTGTTTGAATTCGTAACTGAAATAAACCTTAATAACAATTACGACCATCATTGAGCCTTTAATCCTTGTTATTATATCGAATCAAACCCAATTATGGGTAATCAATCTATAACCGTCGACTTCATTGTTTTTATGCACAAATTGGTATCAATTAGATAATAATTCCTGAAATCAAACCTCTACACATCTCATTCGAGCCCCACTCAAGCTTTTGCACAGTTCCATTTGGTTGGAGATGAAGCCAGGATCGTCGGAGACCAAACCATGCAAGTCGCGACTGTGACTCAGTCGAGCACCACCAATTCGTCATCAGTTTTGGTAACTAATCACACCTTTAGTTTTGTATCAGTGCATAGATTCAAAGACCCATGCTAATTGAGGTTCATATCATCGATTCGATCACAAACAGTTATCTATGGTTCATACGATTGTGATTTGATCGAACCCTAACTTAGACCCAATCTCAATCCAATTAAAGTACATGGATAGATTCGCATTCCCTAACTCATTGAACGCCCCATGATTTCTACTGAAAACATTATCGAATTCGATCAAATTAAACCTGTGTTCTTAAAACTAGGGTTCAGATTTTTAAATAAGTAACTAACAACTTTAAATTTGTTGTTTTTGAAATTAGCTTCACCCCGAGGATCGAAATCCATTAAGTAACAAAACCCCTAAACTCTTGTTGCAAACCTGTAGCGAAATCGATGGATTTGGGGTCAGGATTGGTTCGGATCGCGATTAAGGAGATGAACACACTGGTGTTCATGATTAAAACCATTCAAATCCGGGACTTGTTGCGATGACCCTTGCGGGCGGAGTGGTTAAAACCTTTGACTCATGCGCAAGGGACCCGGGTTCGAGTCCGGTCTACTGCATATTTTTTTAGAAGCCTTTCACTAGTTTCTTTTTTTAAAAACCTTTCCCATTATTATTATAGTGCAATATTAATACGTTTTAACACCCGAAAGACTCCAGTAGTGTCGGGATTGATTTTATTATACATTTTCGATCCATTTGATTATATTAAAAATAATATATTAATTATATTATTTTACTAACATAATATTATTTTATTAAAAATCAAGCAAACAATTGTTTTATATTAATATTCGAGCTTTTGATTTTATAACTCGTTTTTTTACTATTATTCTCACGTTTCAAAATAATATAATTATTTATATTATTCAAGGTTATTATTTTTAACTCAAACAAACAAACAAAAACAATAATATATATATATATATATATATTATTAACTCATGTTTTGCGACGTTTGATACATACCGCTTTTACTATAATAACTAAACTAGGAATTCCTTGATTCCGATGACTAGTTTGTCTACCTGTTGATCCTAAATATAATTAGGACATCCTGTACATCCGTTTCGTCGTCACAATCCTATTGTATCCCTAACTTTTATGCTTATAATTTTAGGGCATACGTAGGCAGTTCGCAGACAAACTCTTGTGTTTCCTGCTTGTATCCTTGTGTGGTGCTATCTATTTCGTTCGTAGCTCAGGTGAGTTTCACGTCCCCTTTTTACTTGTTTTCCTATTGGGGGAGAAACATGCATACACACAAACAATATTTTACTTGTTTTTTCGTTGGGGAGGAACATGCATACACGAATACCATTTTACTTGTTTTCCCGTTGGGGAGAAAAATGCGTACAAACAAAAATCATTTTACTTGTTTCCCGTTGGGGAGAAAGATGCATACAAACAAACAACTGTTTACTTGTCTTCCCGCCGAGGAGAGACATACTCATGAACGGACATGGATCACATAGTATTTCATTACCACTTGTGTACCTAAATGCAAACATAACATGCAAAGTCCTTACATACTCGGACCGTTAATATATGGAGTATAGCGAGGAAATTTGAGTAGTACTACTGGGTTTGACAAACCCCACCCGGGTTAGTCGCGCTAACTTATTGGAGGTTTAACGGGTGTAAATTGTACTAAACATTTGCCATTTTTGATGTTAGCAATGGCGGAAGGCATCTCAAACATAAACAGTTAGATTCGGTTGCGAACGCTTAGAGTAACTTGTACATTGCCTAGCTAGCAATAGGTGTGACTTACGTATACGGATCCTGCAAACACTCAAATAGTTTATTTACTTGAAAACCTGTGAACTCACCAACCTTGTGTTGACACTTTTTCTTACATGTTTCTCTGGTCGCTAAGGCACAGGTTGCACACTTAGGACATGCATGGAGTCCTACTATCATTTCGTCCTCATGCAAACGGTCAAAACAATTTACTTGTTTTATTAAACTAAACTTGGGCACGCTTGTTTTGCGCATTTCTTTTCTTATTTAAACGCTTTCGCATTAACTCTGAACTTTTATGATATTTCATATATGTCCCATATAGTGTCGTTTGATGTAACTAATGACTAAGATCATGGTTTGTCACACACCAAGCGACAAAACTCCGTTAGTGGAATTTGGGGGTGTGACAGATTGGTATCAGAGACACTGGTTATAGAGAACTAGGATCGTATACTAGACTATAACCGCACACATGCATTAGTTACACGACACAGACACTCATACCTGATACACGTAGCACACACACGTATATTGCAGTGCAGGCAGGTTAACACCAACCATATCACCCTCTGTTGACGAGGGACACATCATTTGCATTGCATCATCATTCACAGTGGCGACACTCGGGGAATCACCAGAACAACATCCACTCCAGTCCGAGGGCAGCGAGACGGAGCCTTCGGAGGAGTCACTTACACCACCATTACCTGTCGGGTTTGGTGAGCTTTCTCAGGTCCATGGTATGGATGACACTCAGCTAGCACACGTCTCTTTGGGAGTTGGGATCATCGGAGGCGAGTCCCTACTGTACCCACTAGCAACAATACGCCGAGTGAAGGCCTACCGTTACACGCATTATGGTAGAATCCATTGACACGTAGATGTCATCACTTTCCCGAGCCATGGGCTCACGTCTTTGGTTGATATTTTGTTGAGGATAGATTGATCACAATGTTGAGAACGCATTGCTCATTGCATACTCAGACCCTATCCTGACTCAGTTGGAAGGACGACTACTTTGCTGCTTCCTGTAACTCATATCCACGAATTAGTTTCACTTCTCGAAGTCGCATTTCGCGTGCATGATTCACCTAAAATCCCCTGGATTGGACCCTCATATTGTGTTTCAACTCGAGTGAATTCTCGGATCAAACGATTCGTGACTGCTCATCCTGATATGAGTCCTAGTTGATCAACTTATAGTTGATGACTAAGCTTCTCAATGACTTATCATATCTGACAACAATTTGTACTCATTAATACATGCTAAAGGACATTATGACACAGGACAGAGAGAACTAGGGTGAGCATGCAAAGCAAATTATCATTACGGGTGCACACATAATAGTAATTTGAGGTGCATGTAAGTCCTGGTGAAACCTAGTGTGTGAATAAATGGTCCTAATCTGTGCTTTACAGACTTAAGTTTCCACTGTCTATGAAAATTCTTGTATCCCACTCAACAACTAGTTGGTATCGTTAAACCTGTTCAACAGTTGATAGACGCGACTATCAGGTTGAAGATGTATACGGACACATTGAATTATCATTAATGGAATCCATTATGTTACTTTCACTCATGTAAGGGTCTTTGTGACCTTAAGACTCTCATCGAAACTTGATTAAGAATACAAACTCGATTGAAACTCTGGTAGAACCTCCTGGTAAACCCACTGACTCCAACCTTCTAAGCGGAAATTATGGAATTCTTACTAAGCTAACACGCTATTCCTCCAACAATAAATTCCCTTTGACTCTATTACCTTATCCTATGACTAATCCTTAGTCTAATTAGATTTATACCCCAGAATATCCAGTTTTTTCAATGACATTAGAAAACGGGTATTTAATCTAACCAACCATCAGTTGAACACAATTACTTAAACATATGACCTATTCCTTGTATTACTGGAATCTATAACTCATTAGATTTTCCTTGACTTTTGCATTGACCGACGCTTACCTTATAAGAACGGGTCTCATTAGAAATCTCAGCATGACTTCACAATCTTCAAGTTGGTATAGTAGTACTCCAACTCTATTAGAAACCAAGTATACCATAGAGATAGCAGACTGTCAGATAATTGAAGCGACCCATATTCTTAAGGGATGTAAACACGGATTGGCTGGTCATAAGCTTAAGGTTGATCTCATGCCAGTCACACTTGGCAGCTTTCACGTAATCATTGGCATGAATTGTTTATCTAAGAACCGAGCCAAAATCATTTTTCGTGACAGAATCGTTCGCCTTCCCCTACCTAGTGGAGAAATTTCTTCTGTCTAAGGCGAAAAGAGTGGTGCAGTCGTGGACATCATATCCTTCATAAAAGCACATAAGTGCTTACGTAAAGGTCATACTGCTATTTTGGCTCTCGTCGCCGAGCAGCCATCTGAGGAGAAGTAGACTGATGACATCCCAATTGTACGTGATGATCCGTAAGTATTTCCCAAAGACTTGCCTGGTCTTCCACCTCATCGTCAAGATGAATTTCAAATTGACCCAGCATCCGGAGCAGCGCCTCTTGCTCGGACACCCAATAGACTTTCACCTAGTGAATTACAAGGACTATTTACACAACTCTAAGAGTTGTTGGATAAAGGTTTCATCCGACCTAGCTTATCGCCATGGGGAGCTCTGGTCCTATTTGTCAAGAGGAAAGATGGAACTTTCCGTTTGTCTATAGGTACGGCCACTTTGAGTGTATGGTCATGCCTTTCGGATTAACCAATGCACCCGCGGTGTTCATGGACCTCATAAATCGTGTGTGTAAACCCTACCTTGATCATTTATTCATCGTTTTCATTGATGACATCCTCATATTTTCCAAGAACAAAGAGGAGCATGAGGAGCACCTACATTTGAGTCTGGAATTGCTAAAGCAGGAACAGCTGTATGCTAAGTTTTCCAAGTGTGAATCCTGGATTCGGGAAGTTCAATTTTTAGGACATGTGGTTAACGAAAAGGGAATACATGTCGATCCATCAAAGATAGAAGTCATTAAGAATTGGACAGCACCGACGACTCCGACAGAGGTGCGACAATTTCTGGGATTGGCCGGTTATTATCGTCGATTCATCGAAGGATTTTCTAAGATTGCCCAACCTCTCACTGCCGTAAAGGGTAAAGCCTATAACTGGGGCGACAACCAGGAGTCAGCATTCCAACCCCTTAAGCAGAAACTTTGCACTACACCTATTCTAGCTCTTCCAGAGGGAACGAATGACTTTGTGGTGTATTACGGGTCTGGGTTGTGTGTTAATGCAATGAGAAAAGGTGATCGCATACGCTTCACGTCAACTAAAGATTCACGAGAAAAACTACACCACTCATGACCGAGAGTTGGGAGCCGTAGTTTTCACGCTTAAGATATGGAGACATTACTTGTACGGTACCAAGTGCACAATCTACACCGATCACAAGAGTCTTCAGCATATCTTTGAGCAGAAAGAGCTGAACATGCAGCGTCGTTGAGTCGAGCTCTTGAATGATTATGACTGTGCGATCAGGTATCATCCGGTAAGGCTAATGTTGTAGCTGATGCCCTAAGTGGAAAGGAAACCAAACCCAAACGAGTTCGAGCATTACAGCTTACTATTCCCACCGAATTACCTGACAAAATCCGTAGTACTCAACTCGAAGCCCTGAAAGAGGAAAACCTACCGCTGGAAGCTACACGCGGTATGGAAGAACAACTCGAGGTCAAATCTGACGGCATTGACTACTTTGTTGAGCGAATACGGGTTCCAGTATTCGGAAACTTAAGGGAACTAGTCATGGATGAAGCTCATTAATCTCGTTACTCTATTCATCCAGGTTCCAAAAAGATGTACCATGACCTAAAGGTACTATATGGGTCGCCAAAGATGAAGGCCGATATAGCCACCTATGTGAGCAAATGCCTGACTTGCGCAAAGGTCAAAGTAGAATATCAAAAGCCTTCTGGTCTACTTCAACAACCAGAGATTCCTTTGTGGAAATATGAGCAAATATCTATGGACTTTAGCACCAAATTTCCCCTAACTCCTAGCGGATGTGACACCATCTGGGTAGTCGTCGATCGTTTGACGAAATCCGCCCATTTCTTAGCAATCAAAGAGACTGACAAAATGGAGAAGCTTACTCGTATATATTTGAAAGAAGTAGCCTCTCGGCACAGGGTGTCAATTTCTATCATTTAGGATCGTGACGCACGATTCACCTCACGTTGCTGGAAATCTTTACATAAAGATTTAGGCACGCGTCTAGATATGAGCACAGCTTACCATTCTCAAACAGATGGCCAGACGGAACGTACAATTCAAACTCTAGAGGATATGCTATGAGCTTATGGGATTGATTTCGGTAACACTTGGGAGTCTCCTACAATAACAGTTATCGCACTAGCATCAAAGCAACTCCATTTGAGGCATTATATGGAAGGAAATGTCGCTCTTCTATTTGTTGGGCCGAGGTTGGGGATAGTCAACTTACGGGTCCTGAACTTGTACTTGAAACCTCTGAAAAGATAGTTCAAATTAGAAATCGTATGGCAGCAGCTCGTGATCGTCAAAAGAGCTATGCCGATAAGCGTCGTAAACCGTTAGAGTTTCAAGTAGGCGATACGGTCTTGTTAAAAGTCTCACCTTGGAAAGGTGTCATTCGTTTGGTAAATAAGGTAAATTATACCCTCGTTATGTTGTACCGTTCAAGATAGTGAAGAGAATTGGCCCAGTGGCGTATCAACTGGACCTACCCGAAGGACTTAGTGATGTACACAACGTCTTTCACGTCTCGAACTTGAAGAAATGTCTAGCAGACGAGTCATTCGTGGTTCCACTTAAGGAACTATAAATCGAAAAACAATTACGCTTCATTGAAGAACCAATAGAAATCATGGATAGGGAAGTCAAGACGCTCAAACTCAGTAAAATCCCTACGGGAGCGCGAGGATCAGATGATATCCTCACCTGTTCAAGCACTCCACGTCAAACACATAAGTTACTATTCTAATTTTAGGGACGAAAATTCTTTCAACTAAAGGATGATGTGACACCCCGGAATTTTTTTATTTATTATTTTAATTTTCGGGACGAAAAATCTTTCAACTAGGGGATAATGTGACATCCGGCCTTTTAGGTTATCTCCGTTAGCACAAATCCGTTATCTCTTAACCCCGTTAACTAAGTTACAAATCTCAGGGACTATTTCTGCCTATATTCAAACTCAAATACATGGAAACCACAGGGATTAATTCGGTAATTAACCCAAAGTTGATTTGGTTGACTTTGTAACTCAAGATTTCCTGATTTAGCTCCTGTTTGACTTTTTGAAAGTCAAACCATATGTTCATAAGCCAAATCCGCGAATTATAGCCGATTTCTGTTTTAATTCGTAACTGATATAAACCTTAATAACAATTAAGACCATCATTGAGCCTTTAATCCTCGTTATTATATCGAATTAAACCCAATTATGGGTAATCAATCTATAACCGTCGACTTCATTGTTTTTACGCACAAATTGGTATCAATTAGATAATAATTCCTGAAATCAAACCTCTACACATCTCATTCGAGCCCCACTCAAGCTTTTGCACAGTTCCATTTGGTTGGAGACGAAGCCAGGATCATCGGAGACCAAACCATGCAAGCCGCGACTGTGACTTAGTCGAGCACCACCAATTCATCATCAATTCTAGTAACTAATCACACCTTTAGTCTCGTATCAGTGCCTAGATTCAAAGCCCCATGCTAATTAAGGTTCATATCATCGATTCGATCACAAACAGTTATCTAGGGTTCATACGATTGTGATTTGATCGAACCCTAACTTAGACCCAATCTCACTCCAATTAAAGTACATGGATAGATTCGCATTCCCTAACTCATTGAACGCCCCATGATTTCAACTGAAAACATATCGAATTCGATCAAATTAAACCTGTGTTCTTAAAATTAGGGTTCAGATTTTTAAATAAGTAATTAACAACTTTAAATTTGTTGTTTTTGAAATTAGCTACACCGTGAGGATCGAAATCCATTAAGTAACAAAACACCTAAACTCTTGTTGCAAACCTGTACCGAAATCGATGGATTTGGGGTCGCGATTGGTTCGGATCGCGATTAAGGAGATGAACACAATGGTGTTCATGATTAAAACCATTCACATCCGGGTCTTGTTGCGATGACCATAGCGGGAGGAGTGGTTAAAACCTTTGAATCATGCGCAAGAGACCCGGGTTCGAGTCCGGTCTACTGCATATTTTTTTAGAAGCCTTTTCACTAGTTTCTTTTTTTTTAAACCTTTCCCATTATTATTATAGTGCGATATTAATACGTTTTAACACCCGAAAGACTCCAGTAGTGTCGGGATTGATTTTATTATACATTTTCGAGCAATTTGATTATATTAAAAATAATATATTAGTTATATTATTTCACTAACATAATATTATTTAATTAAAAATCACGCAAACGATTGTTTTATATTAATATTCGAGCTTTTGATTTTATAACTCGTTTTTTACTATTATTCTCACGTTTCAAAATAATATAATTATTTATATTATTCAAGGTTATTATTTTTAACTCAAACAAACAAACGAAAATAATATATATATATATATGTATATATATATATTATTAACTCATGTTTTGCGATGTTTGATACATACCGCTTTTACTATAATTACTAAACTAGGAATTCCTTGATTCCGGTGACTAGTTTGTCTACCTGTTGATCCTAAATATAATTAGGACATCCGGTCCATCCGTGTCGTCGTCACAATCCCATTGTATCCCTAACTTTTATGCTTATAATTTTAGGGCATACGTAGGCAGTTCGCTGACAAACTCTTGTGTTTCCTACTTTTATCCTTGTGTGGTGCTATCTATTTCGTTCACAGCTCAGGTGAGTTTCATGACCCCTTTTTACTTGTTTTCCTATTGGTGGAGAAACATGAATACACACAAATAGTATTTTACTTGTTTTCCTGTTGGGGAGGAACATGCATACACGAATATCATTTTACTTGTTTTCCCGTTGGGGAGAAACATGCATACAAACAAACATCATTTTACTTGTTTCCCGTTGGGGAGAAACATGCATACAAACAAACATTTGTTTACTTGTCTTCCCGCCGAGGATAGACATACTCATGAACGGACATGGATCAGATATTATTTCATTACCACTTGTGTACCTAAGTGCAAACATAACATGCAAAGTCCTTACACACTCGGACCGTTAATATATGGAGTATAGAGAGGAAATTTGAGTAGTACTACTGGGTTTGACAAACCCCACCCGGGTTAGTCGCGCTAACTTATTGGAGGTCTAACGGGTGTAAATTGTCCTAAACATTTGCCATTGTTGATGTTAGCAATGGTGGAAGGCACCTCAAACATAAACAGTCAGCTTCGGTTGCGAACGCTTAGAGTAACTTGTACATTGCCTAGCTAGCAATAGGTGTGACCTACGTACGTGGATCCTGCAAACACTCAAACAGTTTATTTACTTGTAAACCTGTGTGATCACCAACCTTGTGTTGACACTTTTTCTTACATGTTTCTCATGTCGCTAAGGCACAGGTTGCACACTTAGGACATGCATGGAGTCCTACTATCATTTCGTCCTCACGCAAACATTCAAAAAAATTTACTTGTTTTATTAAACTAAACTTTTATGATATTTCATATATGTCCCATATAGTGTCGTTTGATGTAACTAATGACTGAGATCCTGGTTTGTCACGCACCAAGTGGTAAAACTCCGTTAGTAGAATTTGGGGGTGTGACAGTTTCTCAATCCACCGTCGAAGCCGAATACATTGTTGCAGCCCTTTGTTGTTCCCAAGTAAGATGGATCCACCATCAAATGCTTGATTACGGGATAACCTTCCATGATACCCTCATCCTCTGTGACAACACCGTCGTTCCGAACATCACCAAAAATCCCGTCCAGCGCTCCAAAACCAAACACATTGAGATCAAACATCATTTCATTTGTGACTGTGTCGAAAAGAAACATATCAAGATCGTTAAAGTCAAAACCGACAAGCAAATCGCTGACATCTTTACTAAAGCAATTGACTCTGCCAAATTAGAGAAACTGGTGGAGATGCTTGGAATGCTAAATTTTCAGTAACCTTTGTGCATATTGCCTTATCTGTTTACACTTGTTAATCAGGAAGATTTTCAAAAATATTTTACCATTCTGTATAATTATTTCTTTTTATATGTTCGAAAAGCAAATCTTTTTGGGAGAATTTGAAATTTATGTGAGATAAGAAAATAAAAGAATTGCTTTGTAAATGAGAGAAAAGAAAAGAATATATTTGCATTGTATATAGTTTCCTTGAGAAAAGCTCTTATCCTTATACTCACTGTTAGTATCATTTTTTTGTTTCAGGAAAATTGGATCCGACCCTGTGAGAAATGATAGAGTCTGATCACACTTCTTAAACATGGAATTGATGGTATAGCCGGTAGGCCCGACATATGGTTATAAATCTTTAGTAGTGTGAAAATTTAAATCTCAATCGTACATGTGTGTTTGAACCCACTTTTGAAACATCTGACCCATTTTCAGCTAAGAAAACCGATTCAATCAGATATAGGCTTACGTGTTGGATTCTGATTCATATGCCAGGTGACCGTCAAAAGAAGGAAAGTTACCGCCGATGACCCCGTCTGTTTTGCTTACGCAAAGATCTCGGTAGTTCATATTTTTCCCATCCACTTGGATGATTTGACCCCGTCTGTTTTGCTTACGCGAAGATCTCGGGTGTTCAACCTTTTCCTATCCGCTTGGTTAATTTTACAGCTTCTTCTGTTTTACTTATGCAAAGATCTAGAATGTTCGTACCTTTTAATATCCACTTGGATATTTTTCATTTTACAACTTCTTATATCCTGTTGGATTTTATTTTACTTTTGGCGGTGAATTTGACTTACCAAGATGGTACCCTGGTTAACCTGTAAGAGATGATAAGATGAATGCGGATATTTCTTGAGAATTAATAGGCTTTCAAAACCATATTATTTCAAAACGTGGGGTACGCCGTGTTTCGTGCTTAAATGGTACTGCTTAATCACATGAAATCATTGTACAAACAAATGTTCGGGTTTATTTTGCACAAATATCGGCTATCTTCCGGGATTCACAGTAGTTGACTACAAAAATGAAGTGTTTCAAGGGTTTGACCAAACCTGATCTCATGTTGGATCTTTTCCAAGGCTAAATGTACATATCCTTTAGTTGGTTTTTGCTTTTATTTTTCCATATGAATTTTTAATCTTCCTTATTAGCTTGTTTAAATAGTGTACATATGTTTATTCCCTTTGTTTTTATCCAAGTATGTATGGTCAACCGAAACTACATCCCAACTGCCTGAAACTACTTTTCACCCGAAACTTCTTTTCTTTATCGAAACTAGTAGTTTCGATAGGGCACTTTGGTCTTTTGTCAAGCTCAAATTAAATGTCTTCATAATCAGGTACTTTTTCATGCTCACTTTCACTCTCATTCTCTGAAATCCATTTACACTTTCCTTTTCACACATATAAGCTTGAAATCATCGGTCTAAATCTGCAAAATCAGTGTTCCTCATCTGATTCCCCCGTCGTTTTCACTATCAGGGACTACGTTCTTGTTTGTTTAAGTGCAGTTTCAAAGGAATGAACCTAGGGTTTCATTTTTAAAAGAATTTACAACTGAAACTTCATAATAAGTATTGTCTAGGGCTTAAAACTTGTTTATATATTCTCCGTTGTTGATATCTCACACTCTTAATGCATATATTTGCAGATTTCAGTACAATCCTCGGTAAGATGGAATTTTGACACTTACGGGCCTTTCTTATCTTTTTCTTTTATCTGTGTTTACTTGTTGAGTCTGTTTGTTCATATCTTATATGTGCCTGTACATAATTTTTTCTTATCTTTTTGAAAATCTATATCTGATTAGGGTTTGGCATCGAAACTAATAGTTTCAGGAAAAACGATCTTTGGATTTTAAAATATTATTCTGATTTTTGAACAAGTTTTGCTTACCGAAACTAAGTAGTTTCGATAGTTTTCTGGTCAACCGAAACTAGTACTTTCGGTCAGTAGTTTCTGAAAATTTTCTAAGTGTCAAGAAATCTGATATTTTGTTAACATTGTTATTTGTATGAATGGATCTTCTCTTTGTGAAGAAGCACAATGTTTGTGCATTCCTAAATGCTAATGAACCTAAGAGTGCTGACTTTGTACCAGTTCTCAATTTTCTGGCTAACTCCAACATCAGCTTTGATATAAGCCACAACTTGCCTATGTATGAATCATCTATCAGACAGTTCTAGGTTACTGCAACAAGGCTCTCCATCAATAATATAGAACACACCAGAGCTACAGTCCTGAATCAAGAAGTTTTTTTTTCTGAAGCCACTATTAGAGAGGTACTGCAGTTCAATGACAACCATGAGGCACCCATGGAATTCACAAGCTTCTACATCCGCGAATGTTTTCGAAGAATGGGTCATCCAGACGAATTCAAAAGTGGCCAAATTACAAAGAGTTTCCTTGCTCCCCACTAGAGGTATATCGTGCATGTGTTCATCCATTGCATGTCTATAAAAAAAGATGGCTTCGACTATGCCAATGCTACGGTGGCATCGGCGATTAATCAAGGGAAGGGACTACAATTTTTCTGGACTGGTGTTTAGACAACTGATAGAGAATCTCACCGGGAGGGTCAGAGACAAGTTTCTTGTGTACCCACGATTCCTATAAATGATTATTAAACACTTACACCCCAATCTTCCACAAGAAGGACCACACCTAGTATTTGATCACATGATAGCTAAGACCCTCAGCTATATGAAGAGTTCAAGTTCAAGATCAAACAGGATTGTTGTGAACATTCCTCTTTTTAGAAATGTGATTGGAGAGGACGAAGAGGTAGTTCCTGATATTGATCCGGATGAGATTGTTAACTCCTCATCATCCGAGGAAGAAGAAGAAGCAGAACAAGTTCAAGGGAACCAAGAGGCTGAGGTTGAAGCTGAACAAACTTAGAACAAGAAGCAGAGCAACCCATTCTGGAGGCTCATTTCATGGATGTAGAGTCTTATCTTATGTATAAGTTGTTGTCATTTATTGTATGTTTAAACAGTTTTAGACTAGTTTACTTTATATCATTTCATTAAATGTAATTTCAGATTTCTGTAATTTACTGCTTTATCAGCTAAGTCTGGGCCATCGAAACTACTTTGTTTCAATTAAGTTTGTTCAATCGAAACTAGTAGTTTCGATAGATGGTAGTTTCGACAGTTGTGTATCACTTGTAAATGGTCAATCGAAACTAGTAGTTTCGATTGAACATAGTTTCGATACCTGTCACTACTATAAATAGCCTAGTTTGAGAATGTTTAGGGTGTGAGTAGCGGTTGTAACCCTGAACCTTCTCTTTCACATTGTTCTTGAATCAATACAATTTGCTGTTGTTTATGCACTGTGTTCTTACATTTTCATACCATTTGCGTGTTGATTCCTAGTGTGGTTAGCCGGTTATCTTCACCAACACTGTTTCTATCATCTGTTTCACCACCATACATATAGTTTCCGCCTGTGTGTGTGTGTAATCGATCAAATCAGTGATTTCTAGTTAAATCTGGACCAACAATTGGTATCAGAGCTTTATGCTCTAGTGTTTTTGAGTGTTATCAGGTTTTTGTGATCGATTCTAGGTGATTTGTGAGGTATTTTGAGGTTTTTGTTGGAATCTGCACATAACATCTCAGACGTACTGTTTCATCGTTTTTCAAGGATTTTTGTTTGTGATTTCAAGAATCGGAGGTTGGATTAGTGATCAGGAGTGTTAGACGAAGGTTTTCGCTGGATTGTTTTGTCATTTTTGCACTATTGATTTATGGAGCTTATCATCAATGGAGTATTTCTGAGCTTGGAGAAGAAGGCATCGAAACTACGGGGGACAGTTTCTGATTTTTGTTGATCATCGAAACTTCTGGTCTACATTTTGTCGGGAGAAGGTACTATCGAAACTAGATTTTTGTCTTATCTCTATAGAAACTGTGGTTATCGAAACTTGTCTGTGAAATTTTCAATATCGAAACTAGTTGTTTCGATAAAAGTTGTCCTATCGAAACTAGTTGTTTCGATAGAAGTTGTCCTATCGAAACTAGTTGTTTCGATAGAAGTTGTCCTATCGAAACTAGCTACTGTTTAGTTTCGATTCCGAATATTATGGCTACTTCAAGTTCAACAGAACATTCTGGGGGAAATAGACCACCTGCTCTTGTGTCCACAAGAGAATTTGATGACTGGACTAAAAAGATGAAGCTTTTCTTTCAATTTCACGATTATACATTGTTGAGTTCTATCACCGATGGTCCCCATAAGCCCGTAACTACCACTGCTGATGTTCAACGTCCTAAGTTAGTATCTGAGTATGATGAGAAAGATCTTGCCTTGATTGCCCAAGACAACAAGGCCTACGGGACTATTGCCATGGCTCTTCCTATGGATATTTTCAACATCTTTGCTGAGTACACAACTGCCAAAGACTTATGGGCTGCATTGTGCACAAGATATGAGGGAAGTGAGGATGTCAGGGAAAGCAAAAGAGATCTGATCAAGAAACAATATGCGATGTTCAGCAGTGTAAGGGGAGAATCAATATCTGATTTGATCAACCGTTTCTCAAGCATTGTATCAAGGTTGAAAGTAATGGGAGTTGAGTACCCTACTCTTGATCTAAACAAGAAACTCCTATATTCTCTTCCTGAGGAATGGAATATGTATCGAATCATGATCAAAAAGACTGAGAATCTGAGTGCTCTGTCTCAACAGGAAGTCTATAGCATTCTTGAATCTTATGAAATTGAGATTAAGAAGGGAGCAGTCACCCCATCAAATCAGTTTGGAAACACAGCTCTCATTGTTGGATCAAGCTCATCCGGTAGCCCATACTTTCAGACTGATGTCCCTTCTTCCGCTGCTGCAATTAATTCTACCAGCTCCTCTGCTCCTCAAAAGACTGTCACCATGATTCCTGATGATTATGTCCCAATCATGACTGCTTTCATGTCGTTCTATGATGCACTGATTTCTGGAAATCTAACACCGGTTAGCTTTCAACCTGATGACTTGGAGCAGATTAATCATGATGATTTGGAGAAAATGGACATTAATTGGTGCATGGCCATGTTGACCTTAAGAGCCAAAAGATTCATCAAAAGGACTGGCATACACAGATTCAAGCAGGGAAAGACACTTGGGTTTGATATCAAGAAGGTGAGATGCTACAATTGTGATCAGCTAGGTCACTTTGCCAGAAATTGCAAGGAGCCGTCCTCCAAGGATCAGCAAGAAAAGAAGATTTCCTCTGGAAAACAAGCTGCCAATCCTCCAAAGACAAACACATCTTCAAGTTCCACAGCTCCTGTGTGTCAAGCTGATGGACACTATCATTGGGGAGAACAAGCTGAGGAAGCTGCTGATAAAGCCTTGATGGCTGATGTGGAGGACAAGAGCAAGTGTGTCATGATTGAACCTGCTGAGGATCTCACTGCTGTGCCTGCTGAGGTTATTTCTAAACTATGTAACTCTAGATCTTGCTTAAATGAAATTCAAAAATACAGATTCATCAATCAAGCCTTGATTGATGAACGAGATCACATTAAGGTGATGTATGACTCTGTTGCCAAAAATGAGAAACTTTACCTAAAGAAAATTCGTGACATATCTGGTGAAAATCGTTCTTTAATTGTACAACTCAATACTCAAACCATTAATAATACGATTTTAACTGAAAGAGTCCAAAAGGCAGAAAAAGCCAAATTACAGGTTGACCACATGGATATGGATCAAAAAATTCAGTTGGAATAATTGATAAACAATTTAATAGAAAAGGCACAGAAGGTCTTGGGTATAACTCTCATCCACCTCCTTATTCTAAATCAGGGAGATTTGCTGATATGCCAACTCCACATGTTTCCACACCTTTTGTTTGTACATCATCTCCTGATTTATATTACGTTCTCCGATTCTGACAGTTTTCCTTCTTGTGCAGAATCAAATTGTGTAAATTCCGAAGATGATTGTGATAAGAGTGCTAATGATAGAACTATTTTAAAAGAACTTGAGTCGGATGAATGTAATAATATGTCCGTGTCAAAACCAAATATTTGTGAACACGTTAAAAACTTGTATTTTGATTCTATGCCTGCTGAGCATACGGGTTTGGGATGTGATGTTTCTAAATTTAAAAATGCTTTGCCTTTTGTTCCTAAATCTTTGAATGCTATGCCATGTGTTACCAAGTTTAAAAGTGCAGGAATTATTGTGAATGATGTACCACGTGAAACCATGAGCAACATGGACTTTTTCAGATTAAAGGAAGCACATCGTCTTCAAGACAAAGTTATTGATGAGAGAACCGCTCATGTTCAGATTCCTAAACATCACAATCATCTTCATCTTGTGATGACTATTATTAGGCTAAGATATCTTGTGAAAACGTTTGTTTTAGTTGTGGTGCCTCAAATCATGTTTCAAAAAGTTGTAAATTGACAACTACAAATTTTAATGAAGAATCATCTTCCAAAAGTTCATTAAATTCATACGTGTTGCCTAAGTCTTCTCACAGTAGGAAATCTAGGCGTAAAAGAATTAAAAATGCTAAAAATTATTTAAAACGAACGTGGAAAATTAAAAATAATGTTCTATTTGATGATCGTGCTTCATCAAAGGATGGTTGTAATTCTGATTCGAATGAGATGTCATATCCTGACACTAAAATCTCTTGATTGAAACAATTTTGGTCAAAACGTATAAATGGTTCGTTGTGTATAGGGTCAATCAAGAAGAACCCGCGATGACATCTGGCATGTAGATAGTGGATGTTCAAGACATATGACTGGGCACTTTAACTTGCTGCAAGATTATCATCAAATTGATGGAGAGTATGTTGCTTTTGCTGGAAACCCAAGAGGAGGAAATATTGAAGGACAAGGAACAGTATCAAATGGAGTAAATAGTCTGGAATTTTTCAACTTTGTTCCTCAGTTGAAATACAATCTGATGAGTGTTTCACATATTTGTGACAAGGACTTTTGTGCTTTATTCAATTCAAAAGAATGTCTTATCTTGAAGCCGGGAGTGGTGATTCCGGAAGAACTTATTCTCATGCGTGCTCCCACAAAATACAACACATATAGCTTGGATATGAACAACCCATCGGGCATTGAATCGTGTTTTCTCTCAAAGGCTTCCGAAGATGAATCTTTCCTGTGGCATAAGAGGTTGGGACATGTCAATTTCAAAACAATGAACCGACTGGTTCGAGGCAACCTAGTCACTGGATTACCTCTCAAAGATTTCACTCCTATGGAACACTGTATCTCATATTCCAAGGGAAAACAACACAAATCTTCACATAAGCCTAAAACCACCAATTCCATTGACTCTCCTCTCCAATTGCTTCACATGGATCTTTTTGGTCCGGTGAGTGTCATGAGTCTTGGACGAAAGTCATACTGTCTGGTGGTAACATATGACTTTTCTCGATTCACTTGGGTGTTTTTCCTAGCTAAGAAAGATGAGACGCCAGAGATTTTAAAAACCTATCTGCTTCAAATTGAGAACCTCTTCAATCTAAGTGTGAAGACTATCCGCAGCGATCATGGAACAGAATTCAAAAATGCAACTCTTGATTCCTTCTGTGAAAGCAAAGGAATTTCTCGACAATTTAGTGCACCTCGTACTCCTCAACAAAACGGTGTAGCTGAAAGAAGAAACCGCACTTTAATTGAAGCTGCACGAACTATGATTGTTGACTCTAAGCTTCCCGTGACTTTCTGGGCTGAGTCGGTCAACACTGCATGTTTTGTGCAAAATCGGGTTCTTATCACTAAAAGTTGCAACAAGACACCTTATGAGATCATGTACAAGCGCAAGCCAGTTATCGATTTCTTCAGAAAATTTGGGTGTGTGTGCACAATGCTGAATACTTCAGATCAGCTCAACAAGTTTGAAGCCAAAGCTGATGAATGCTATTTTGTTGGTTAATCATCCAATCAACGTGCTTTTCGTGTCTACCATAAGAAGAAAAGGATAGTGATGGAGTCCATTGATATCAATTGGCATGAAAACAATCATACGGACGCAGGAGACGGTCCCAATTGGCTCTTTGACGTCGATTCAGTTTTTAAGTCATTTAATCTTCCTGATTTCTCTATTGAATCAACTCATGCTAATCCTTACTTCTCTGTGAACAATCTAGGGAACATAAATGATCAAGGCTCTTCCTCATCTGCTCAGGTTGAAATTCCTGTGGTTGCTAATGCTGAATCTGATATGGAGTCTTCCGGTTCTAGTGCAACAAGTGAAACTGTTGAAGACAACTCCATTCCAATAGTAGATGTTGCACCACAATCACCTACTGAAGATCCTATTAATGATATTGCCGATCCTCCTGCTGAAAATCTTACCAATTTGGAAGAAGTCGTGGAAGAAGATGAAATTCCTCAACTGCGAATTCACAAGATTCATCCCACCAATAACATCATTGGACCACTCAATGTGGGTGTTAGTACCCGAAGTGCCTGTGAAGCATTTGAAAACCGCATGTTTTCTTGCTTCATTTCTCAAGCTGAACCAAAGAACATCAAAGCAGCTCTACTAGAAAACAGCTGGGTGGAAGCAATGCAGGAAGAGCTATAGCAATTCTCAAAGCTGCATGTGTGGAATTTGGTAGATCTTCCCAAGAACAAAGTTCCAATCGGCACTCGTTGGGTTTTTCGCAACAAAAAGGATGAAGGCGGCACTGTGATTCGAAATAAAGCTCGTCTGGTGGTTCAAGGTTTCTATCAAGAAGAAGGGATTGACTATGAGGAAGTCTTTGCACCAGTGGCTCACTTGGAAGCCATCATAATGTTTCTCGCCTATGCAGCCTACATGGACTTCACCGTCCATCAAATGGATGTCAAAAGCGCATTTTATATGGCAAAGTTCAAGAGGAAGTATATGTCAAGCAGCCGCCGGGTTTCATTGATCCTAATTTTCCAGACCGTGTTTACAATTTAGACAAAGCATTGTACGGTCTTCACCAAGCACCTCGTGCGCGGTATGAAACTTTATCAAAGCATCTGCTTGAGAATGGTTTCACACGAGGAGCAATTGAACAAACTTTGTTCAAATGGAAGGATGAAAAGGATACAATCATGGTGCAAATTTATGTGGATGATATCATTTTTGGATCTACAAATCCCCGTCTCTGCAAAGAATTTGAAGAAGTGATGCGATCTAAATTTGAAATGAGCTCCATGGGGGAAATGAAGTTCTTTTTGGGACTACAAGTTGATCAGTCTGAGTCAGGAATCCTTATCCATCAAGAAAAATACGTAAAAGAAATCTTAACCAAGTTCAAAATGGCTGATTCCCATCCAGTAAAAACTCCTGTGGAAGTTCGACATTGTTTGACTCCTGATGTGGATGGTGAAAGCGTTGATCAGCATCTCTATCGCTCTATGATAGGATCTCTCATGTATCTCACGGCCAGCAGACCCGACATCATGTTTGCAGTGTGCTTGTGTGCACGTTTTCAGGCTAATCCTAAACTCTCTCATTTATCTGCTGTCAAACGTATTTTAAGATATTTAAGGTATAAGCCAAAACTGGGTCTGTGGTATCCTAAAACTGACTTGTTTGATCTTGTGGCTTATTCAGATTCAGACTACGGGGGTTGCAACTTAGATCGAAAATCCACTTCTGGAGGTTGTCAATTCCTTGGCAACCGCCTTGTCTCATGGAAATGTAAGAAACAATCCACCGTTTCCCAATCCACCGCCAAAGCCGAATACATTGTCGCAACCCTCTGTTGTTCCCAAGTCAGATGGATACACCATCAGATGCTTGACTATGGGATCACATTCCATGAGAAACCCATTCTGTGTGACAACACTGCCGTTCCCCATATCACCAAAAACCCCGTTCAGCATTCCAAAACAAAACACATTGAAATTAAACATCATTTTATTCGTGACTGTGTTGAAAAGAAACATATTCAAATCGTTGAAGTCAAAACCGACAAACAAACCGCAGACATCTTCACAAAAGCTTTTGACTCTACCAGATTTGCCCAACTGGTGGAGATGCTTGGAATGATTAACTTTCAGTAAATTGTGTGAATACTAGCTTATTTTCTAAATTTTGATTAATTAACAAAGAAAATTCCAAAAACATTTTATTTTTATGTACAATTTCTATGCAAATATTTTGGGGGAGAAATATAATATTGAAAAGAATTGCTGTGTATATAATCTTACAAGTTGCAGGAAAAATTGAATCTGACCTTTGAGAAATGATAGTGTCTGATCTCATCTCTTGGACATGGAATAGACCAAAAGCGATGGTGTTTACTGAGGTATAGCTGGTAGGCCCGACATATGGTTAAAACTTGTAAGTAGTGTGAAAACCTAATATATATATCTCATACTTGTGTGTTTGAACCCATTATTGAAACATCTAACCCATTTTTATATCTAAGAAAACCAATTCAATCAGATACAGGCTTACGTATTGGATTCCTATTCATACGCCAAGTGACCGCCAAAATAACGATATTTACCACCGATGACCCCGTATGTTTTGCTTACGCAAAGATCTCGGGTGCTCATCCTTTTCCCATCCACTTGGATGATTTGACCCCGTCTGTTTTGCTTACGCAAAGATCTCGGGTGTTCAACATTTTTCTATCCGCTTGGATAATTTTACGACTTCTTCTGTTTTGCTTACGCAAAGATCTAGAATGTTCGTACCTTTTTAATATCTACTTGGATATATTTTATTTTAAATTTTCTAAATCCACTTGGATATCTTATTTTGTTTTGGTGGTACTTTGACATTACTAAGACGGTACCTTGGTTAATCAGAAAGAGATGATAGGATAAAGATGGGTACTTCTTGAGGATTGATAGGTTTTCAAAATCATTTTATTTGAATATGTGGGGTACACCTTGTATATTGCTTAAATTGTACCTTTTAATCACATGAAATCTTTGTACAAATAAATGTTCGGGTTTACTTTGCACAAATACCAGCTATCTTCAGGGACTCACAGTAGTTAATTGCAAAAGGAAGTGTTTCAAAAGACTGACCAGATCTGATCTCATGTTGGATCTTTTTCAAGAAGATAAGTGTAAATATCTTGTGTATAATTTCATTTCTATAGTTAAGTCTGTTTTAACAATGTATATATGTTAGTCTTGTTTCTGCTATTTAAACTATCGAAACTAGTTGTACATATCGAAACTTCTTTGAACTATCGAAACTAGTTGTACATATCGAAACTACTTTGAACTATCGAAACTAGTTGTACATATCGAAACTTCTTGAACTATCGAAACTAGTTGTACATATCGAAACTACTTTAAACTATCGAAACTAGTTGTTTCGACAGGGGCATTTTTGTCTTTTGTCTTACAAAAATTAAAAGCCTTCATAATCAATCCCTCCCTTCATAATCAATCCCTCCCTTCATACTGATTTTCACTCGTCTTTTTCAAACCCTCTTCGCCTTCTCTGTCATTCGCAAAATCTATCAAGCCATCGGTCTGAGTTGCAAGATATCAGCATTAATCACCTGATTTCCCCGTTGTCACCACCGTCTTCATCACCGGGTATCGTCTCACTACTTCATTTGGATGATTTTTGCAAATCGGCAGACCTAGGGTTTCAAAATTTAAAATTTGTTCGACTAAATCTTCATAATAGCAGTCGTTTTTGTGCTTATCCATGTTTGCAAACATCCCTATCATCTTAGAACTCACAATTATTGTGTATTCTTGCAGATAACAGTCTCACATTTGGTAAGATGAAGTTCTGTCACTTACAGGCCACTCTAAACCCTTCTTTAAATTGTTTATATTTGTCTGAGTATAATGAATCAGAGGGGTTTGCGTTTCAAAACCAAGTAGTTTCGATAAAGGGATTCAACACTTTCAAAACAATTTCTCAAAAGGTTTTCAATCGAAACTACTAGTTTCGACACCCAAACTTGCCTTAGTATCTCTGATCGAAACTAGATAGTTTCGATAAGTTCATCTCCATCGAAACTAGTTGTTTCGACAGTGTTGATTTCAAAAATTTTCTAAGTCTTGGTCAAAGCTTATAGCCTCTATCGAAACTACTTGTTTCGATAAAGTTGTTTGTTAAATTAACCAAGTTCATCTCAAATCAAAACTAGTTGTTTCGACAGTAAGGACTTCAAAATTTTTCTAAGTGTTGATATATCTTGTTTCGATTAAGTATATTCAGAAACTTTACTTATTGTGCAAAACTGATGAATTTTACAGGTATGGATCTCTTATTCGTAAAGAGACACAATGTCTGTGCATTTCTTAATGTCAATGATCCAAAAGCTGCAAAATTCACTCGTGTCTTAAACTTCCTGGCAAACTCCAACATCAGCTTTGCCATCAGCAACAACCTGCCGGTGTTTGAGACATCTATAAGAGAATTTTGGGAGACTGCAGAGATCATCACAGTTGAAAATGTGGAGCACATCAGAGCAACTGTGCTTGGCCAAGAAGTCTTATTTTCTGAAGCTACAGTTAGAGAGGTGCTGCATTTTAATGACAATCCAGATGCACCCATTGAATTTCCAATCTTCTATGTTAAAGAATGCTTCAGAAGATTGGGTCATCCAGAAGAATTCAAAAGTGGTCAGATAATCAAGAACTCCTTACCAAGCCACTGGAGATACGTAGTGCACGTGTTTATTCACTGCCTATCAATCAGAAAAGGAGGTTTTGATTCAGCAAATAGCACTCTAGGCTCAGCAATTTTGGGGTTAGTCAAGGGAAGAGATTACAATTTTTCTGGCTTCGTCTTCAGACAGTTAAAGGACAACCTAACAGGAGCCGTGAAGGAGAAATTTCTGGCATATCCAAGATTTTTACAAATTATCATCAATCATCTTCATCCTGAGCTGCAACAAGGTGGGAACACCTTTGTGTTCGACCATATGATTGCCAAGACTCTCAGCTATATGAGAAGTACCAACAAGAGAACCAACATGGCTATAGCTGACGTTCCCCTGTTTGGTCATATTATTGGTGAAGAAGAAGAATTTATTCTTGATATTGACCCTGATCTAGAAGAAGAGATCTTATCATCTGATGAAGAAGAAATGGAAGTTGAACAAGATCAAGGTAATCAACCTATTGATGAAGCTGAGATTGAGATAAACATCCCTAATGTTCAAGAAAAAGAACAACCCATCATTGAGCCTGTGATAGAGGCTCCTTTTGTTGAACAAATACAGATAATTCAAGAGCCATCAGTTAATGTTGAAGCTGGTATGCATGAAGCTGAGGAAGAAGTTGCAGAATCAAGTGGAACTCTGGATGGAAGAATCTATGGATCTGACTACTACATGTCTGATTCAGATGATAGAGCAAAGCATCTTGCATCTTCCTCCAAACGGCAAGTTGAGTCAGGTTTTGATTTTGAGGAAGAAGAGCCTAGGGCAAAGAAAATCAAGACTGGATTAGAAGATTTGTCATCCTCGTCAGATTCTCTATTAGCTACTCCACAACCAACTCCAGAACCATCTCCACAACCTACTCCACAACCCACTCCACAGCCCACTCCACAACCCACTCTACTACCATCTCCACAACAATCACCCATCCATACTACTCCCACATCACCACCTCATGATTCAACCTCTCCTGTACCAAGAGTTAAAACTTTAAGCCTTGAACTGAAGAAAATGCAGGATAAGATTCAAAAGAAAGATGAAGAAATTGAAGGCTTAAAATCTAATTTGCATGATGTCCAGGAAGAGGTTAAAGACCTGAAGCTAGAAGTTGGGGGTTTACATACCCAGATTGAGATTCAACAAACTCAACTTGAAACACAACAGAGACTAATCTCAAAGAAAAAAAGAAGAATTCAAGGCTTTAGCTGAAGTGGTGGAACAGCTCAAAGCCTCAATGATAAAACATGTACAACAACAACCAACCACTTCAACACCTCAGGGGGAGACTACATCTGTGGTTGAACCCTCATCTCCTGCCATTGTGACTAATCCAGAGTCTGCACTAACTATCTTTACTGGCCATGTTGAGAAGATAAAGGAGGCAGTTGAAGTCAAGGTTGAAGAACCAGAATTAGACCTTCCCTCAGCAAGTGAGAGAAGAGATGCAAGGAAGAAAGGGAAAGGGACTTCTACTGAGATAGAGACCGTGATTCTGGATGAAGAAGACATCCCATCTGATGACGAGCTGAATGCACTCTTAGATGAAATTGAAAACTTTGGGTATAATGATCTTTACCCAGAAATTCTGACTACCAAAGAAAAAGAGACTGAGAGAACCAGATACTTCACAGAAGAAGGAGAGGAGATTCAAACCTTGTCTGATGAAGAAAAAGGCGAAGAAGATGTTCAGGTTAATCTTATAAAGACAGTCACTCCTGAACCAACCACTAATGTCTCTGAATCAAGTCCAGCACAAGATCCACCTTCTATTGCACCTGAACCTCCAACTTCAAGAAAATCGTGGTTTAGGAAAATCATTCAGGAAGAAACTCCTAAAACATATGAATGGATAGCTGAGCATCAAGAACTAAAGAGGCCTCCAATTGGCTGGAAGTATGATGTGAAAGGAAGCTCTTTATTATCAGAAGATATAGAGGGGGAGTTCAGCACTTTAAAAATATGACTGACTTCCAGACCCTTCCTTTCTATGACCTCAGGGATTTAGCCAAACTTCCTCTTCAAAACCCTGGGAAGGTTATGATGGCTTATGACTTTGAGAAATTTCTGCATTCTCAAGTCAATAATGATTTCAAGGGAATGAAGCCTAGGAAAACTCAAAAGAAAATCTCAAAGACAAGGTTTCATCCTAAGACTAACAAGCCATATGTGTTCTTGAGGTACAAGCCTGCCCAAACTCACAAGACCATAACCATTCCAAAATCTGTACCTGTCCATCTGCAAACTTTCAGAAAATGGTACTATGACCCAATCATTGGCAGTGCAGTAATAGAGTGTGAGGGCAAGGAAGACATCACTATCTTTGAGCCTATGGAGTTGTTGAAATTTCAGCCTGAAGATTTGGAGATACTATTCCAGAATCACATTCAGGCATACATTGATGAAGATGAAGCTGATGCCAAGGCCTACCAAAGAGTTGTTTCTCTCCATGTTAAACCTTTTATATCGAGGACAACTGAAGGACCAGCTGCTTGATGAAGAGCTGAAGACAGTAATGCAACAGCTTAGGGGGAGATTGTAGAGTCTTATCTTATGTATAAGTTGTTGTCATTTATTGTATGTTTAAACAGTTTTAGACTAGTTTACTTTATGTCATTTCATTAAATGTAATTTCAGTTTTCTGTAATTTACTGCTTTATTAGCTAAGTCTGGGCCATCGAAACTACTTAGTTTCGATTGAGTTTGTTCAATCGAAACTAGTAGTTTCGATAGATGGTAGTTTCGACAGTTGTGTATCACTTGTAAATGGTCAATCGAAACTAGTAGTTTCGATTGAACATAGTTTCGATACCTGTCACTACTATAAATAGCCTAGTTTGAGAATGTTTAGGGATTGAGTAGCGGCTGTAACCCTGAACCTTCTCTTTCACATTGTTCTTGAATCAATACAATTTGCAGTTGTTTATGCACTGTGTTCTTACATTTTCATACCATTTGCGTGTTGATTCATAATGTGGTTAGCCGGTTATCTTCACCAACACTGTTTCTATCATCTATTTCACCACCATACACACTGTTTCTGCCTGTGTGTGTGTGTAATCGATCAAATCAGTGATTTCAAGTTAAATCTGGACCTACAATGGATCAAGTGATAGAAAATCTGGAACCATTGAACATTCAAGAAGAAGTTGCAAACATTGAAGGTGAAGCTGCTAATATTGATATAGAAGCAAATGTGGAAGGTGAAGAAGAATCAAGTGAAACCTTAGACGAAGCTGTATATGAAACAGAAGACTCTGAGTCTGAGGAGATAGTGGAACCTCCTCCCTCATCATCCAAAAGACCAGCTGATTCTGAATATGACTACGAGTTAGAAGAGCCCCGAGCAAAGAAGATCAAGACTGGGCTAGAATCCCTTACCACCTCCACTGAATCTCTGTTTGAAGCACCTGAACACCCAACACCCATACCTTCACCCATCCATGCTCCCATAACTCCTCAACCCTCTCCACAACCTACTTTTCAACCAACACCACCCGCCTCACCTGCCCAAGAGACATCCCCATCAGTTCTAAGAGTCAAAAAGTTAAGCTTATCCGTGATGAAGCTAAATGGAAAAATGGTGCAAAAATATGAAGAAATAAAGTCACTAAAGTCCGATTTGGTAGAGAAAAAAGGAAGAGGTCAAGGACCTGAAGCTTGAAGTAATTACTTTGAAGAACCAACTGGAGATCCAGCAATCACAGCTGGCTGCTCAACAAGACCTACTTTCTAAGTAACAACAAGAACTTCTTGCTATCACTTCCTTGGTCAATCAGATTAAGGCAACCATGGTTCAATCTACTGCTACACATACTGAACCTGCCTCCACAGCACAGGGGGAGACCAATGTATCACAATCCACAGCTACTGGTGGACCCTTCTCCCCTGCCTTTATAACTAACCCTGAATCCGCTGTGATTGTTTATACAGGAGAAGCTGAAAAACCAAAAGACTAAGTAGAAGTAAAGGTGGAACAAATGGAGTATGACCTTCCTTCTGTCAGTCAAATGAGAGCTGATAGAGAAAAGGGAAAGGGAAAAGAAGCATATGTTGACCTTGTGGTATTAGATGAAGAAGAGGTGGGATCTGATCACGAGCTGGATGATCTCTTAAAACAAATTGATGATTTTGGAACTGTTAATGAGTTTCCAGAGATTGTGAGACTGGGAGAAGAACATGAAGAAAAGATCAGGTATTTTACCGAAGATGGTGATGAAATAGAAGCATTATCAGACACTGGGGTAGAGGACTCAAGCGTTCAAGTTGCCTTTGTTGAGCCTGAAGCCACAGCTGGGCCAACAGGCACTACTAAGGAAGTACTTCATGCCACAACAACCACCACTGAACCCACTTCAACAGAACCATCCTCACTGGCCAATCCTAATCCTGAATATCTTGATCCGAAGAGGCCGTGGATGAGAAAGCTACCTGCTGAGGAGACTCCCAAGTATTATGAATGGTTTGCTGAATACCAAGAACTCAAGAGACCTCTAGTAGGATGGAAGTATGATAGGGAGAGGTCCCTCTACATTGTAAGAAGGTAAAAGGGAGGCGTGTGGCACTTTAAAACTTCACATGAGTTCAGCTCCCTTCCGAGATATGACCTAAGGGCTCTTGCCAAGGTTAATGAAGCTCGTAACTTTGATATGTTTCTGCAACAACAAGCCCAAAATGACTCCAGGTCAATGAAAACCACACTCCCAAAAAGAATCATCTCCAAAACCAAGATTCATCAAAGAACTCAAAAGCCTTGGGTAAGCCTGAGGTACAAACCGGCATAAACTGTCAAATCTATCATGCTGCCACGGTCTGTACCAGTTTAGATCCAAAATTTCAGAAGATGGTATTACAACCCAACCATTGGAAGTGCAATGATTGAATGTGAAGGCAAAGAAGACATTCAGATTTTTGAGCCCATGGAGCTATTGAAGTTTCCACCTGAAGACCTTGAGGTGTTATTCAATAACCCTATCAAGGTCTTTCATGAAGATGATGAGGCAGATGATAGAGCTTATCAAAGGGGTGGTGACTATAAATGCAAAACCCCACTTTCAGAAACCAAGTCAAGAGCCAACTGCTTAGAGAGAGTTAAAGACAATGATGCTGATGTGTGTAAACTATATATATATATATATATATATATATATATATATTTTTATAAGTATTTTTCACACAATTAGAGTTTTAAAAAGGGTTTTCACCAAAGACTAATCACACACACATCGGGCAAGTGTACCCGTCGGATAGAAATATAGTAAAGGTAAGAACCGGATATCAATCTCTGGATACGGTGGAATGCAATAATAGACCGGAACTAAGATTCAATCAAGTGATGGTAAAAAGATATATTGAGAGTTGGTTTTAATTAACTAACATGCAAATATGTAAAACTACACTAAAATCACAAGTCAAGCAATCAAGGAGAAAAGATCACTTCGGTGTCGAATCCATCTAGAATACATTCAATTCACTCATAGAAACATGGCAAATACACGAAACATAGATTGACCAAATTCTCGTCAAAGACATTCAATCAAATGACCATTCGAAAAACTAGAATGAAAGACACAAACTAACCACCTAAAATCATGCAATAATGCTCACTTGTTGTAATCATGTCAATGTTTATAAATATTGAACTAGCTTCTGATTAAGGTACACCAATCTAATAACTAATTGGAAAGATAATACGAGAAACACACTACCCACCTTAAGTTGATTTAATTAGACAACCACATGCACTTCTTCAACATACAATGTTCATACAAAGTTCATATAAATTAGGAGAATGTGTCAACAAATCCTAGATAAACAGAAAACTAAGCATGAAACACCATAACAAACACGTTGTCTTTCCAAACATAAGCATAATGATACACATATAAGAATCATAAATCATAGACAAGACTTCATCCACCATTCCTAGTCAAATGCCATAAACTAGCATACAAACATACACTAATCCATGAATACAAGCATAAACCATAAGTTTTCCAACATAATATGGCATACACAAATACAAGTCTTTAAAACAACTTTAAATACTTGAATACATAATTTCATTGAAGAATAATCATATGATTGTCATAACATTAACATAATGATTGCCAATAATCCATGAATGTTGTCAAACGATTCTAAACTTCATCTAAACCAAAGTGAACAAGAGTTTTAGTTCATCATGAGCACAAGAATGATAAATAAGCAGGGAAAAATAGTAATAAACATGGTATGAAACAAGAATCAAACCACTCCTCCAAGCCTAGATGTTGTTGATGTATGGTGATCCTCTTGATGTTGTAATCCCTCCAAGATGCTTGAAAAGTGACTGGAACAAGGTTGGATCGGAGCTCAAACGGTGGGTTTTTGCTCTGGTTGCTGAATCTATGAATGAGAGCAAAAACCCACTGAACGTGCCTGTCACTGTGGCACGACTGTGAGGTCATGGGTCGTGCCACACCCACGGTCTGAGGGTTGTAATCCCTCCAAGATGTTTTGACGAGGAAGTACGGCTCTGAGGTCATGGGTCAGACTCAAGGGATTACACGCGGCCGTGGGGTGTTGGAGCACGGTTGTGCTCGAGAAAATGGTTTGGCGCGGTCATGCCGGATGCGGGGCGCGATCGTGTATGTTTTGAACAATTGTCCTTGTTCTATTTCTCTGTAATTTCAGTTATTTCTGTTTGATGTAATTTCTGTTTTTAATCTAAGTTTCGGCCATCGAAACTACCTAGTTTCGGTTGAGTCTGTTCAACCGAAACTAGTAGTTTCGATAGATGGGAAATTTTGATTGCAAAGTTTTATAAATGCTCACCTGAAACTAGTAGTTTTGGCGGGCATAGTTTTTACACATATCAGCTTCATATAAATAGCTTAGTTAGAGAATTTTTAGGGTGTGGATAGCAACTGTAACCTTGTATTCTCTCTTTCACAGTTTCTTTGAATCAATACACTTTTGGAGTTCTTTCATCTGTTGTTCTTACAATTTCATATTAGTATTGTGTTGATTCTAGTGTGGTTTGCCGGTTTATCATCACCATTTTCTGTTCCTAACCTCTGTTTCACCACCATACACACAGATTCCGCCTGTGTGTGTAATCGATCTGTATTTATGATTCATCATTGAATCAGGACCTACACCTATGCATCTCGTCAGTTAAAGACTCATGAAAAGAACTATACAACTCATGATTTAGAGTTATGTGCCATAAATTTTGCCTTGAAATTATAGAGACACTATCTCTATGGAGTTAAATTTACAGTTTATACTGACCATAAAAGTTTAAAATATATCTTTGGTCAGAAATAACTGAATATGAGACAAAGAAGATGGTTAGAGATCTTAAGTGATTATGATTGCGAAATCTGTTACCACGAAGGTAAGGCCAATGTCGTTGCAGATTTCTTAAGTAGAAAAGAAAGAGAAAAACCTAAACGGGTTCGTGCTCTCAGACTTGAACTTCGTGTAGATCTCTTGTCTCAAATAAAAGATGCTCAACATTCTGTTCATACAGAAGAAGAGTTAGAACAGAAAGGAATAAAGAGCATGATTGAACAAATGGTGAAAGGAGACGATGAATTACTACACATGAATAAAATAATATGCGTTTCGATCAACAGAAATCTTCGATAAAGAATACTCGAAGAGGCGCATAAATCAAAGTATATGATGCACCCAGGAAGTGATAAAATGTGTAAGAATCTGAAGGACAATTACCGGTGGATTGACATGAAGAAAGATATTTCTATATATGTTGCAAAAAGTCTTACTTGCGCCCAAGTAAAGGAAGAACATAATAAACCTTCTTGTTTATTGCAACAACTAGAAATACCAGTTTGGAAATGGGAAATGATAACAATGTATTTTATTACTAAACTTCCTCGTACCAGTCGGGGAAATGATACCATTTGGGTTATCATTGACATATTGACTGAATCTGCTCATTTTCTCCCGATGAAAGAAACCTTCAGTATGGATAGATTGGCTTGTCTTTATGTACATGAAGTTGTATCGTTACATGGAATGCCATTATCCATAGTATCAGATAGAGATAGTCGTTTTACATCTCGATTCTGGCAAAGTTTCCAAAAGGCCATGGGAACTCGTTTGAACTTAAGCACTGCCTATCATCCACAAACAGATGGGCAGAGTGAAAGAACAATTCAGACCTTAGAAGATATGCTTTGAGCCTGTGTAATAGATTTAGGTGCTAGTTAGGATGATCACCAACCCCTAATGGAATTCTCCTATAACAATAGTTATCACACAAGCATTCAGGCGACACCTTTCTAAGCCTTATATGGAAGAAAATGCCGAACTCCTGTGTGTTGGGCAGAAGTTGCAGAGAACCCACTGTCAGGACCTGAGCTTGTTCAAGAAACAACTGACAAAGTAGCTCAAATATAAGAAAGATTAAAAGCAGCAAGAGACAGACAAAAGAGCTACGCAAACAAGAGAAGAAAGCCACTAGAGTTTGAAATTGGAGACAATGTGTTATTGAAAGTATCACCTTGGAAAGCAGTTGTTCGATTCGGAAAGAAGGGTAAACTAAGTCCTCGATTTGTTGGACCCTTCAGGATTATTAAAGGAATCGGATCAGTGGCTTATCAGTTGGAGTTACGAGAAGAAATAAGTGGAATACACGATGTATTACATGTATCCAATCTTTGTAAATGTCTAGCTAATGAATCTTTAGTAATGCCTCTACAAAATATAGAGGTAAACAAAAAACTAAGATTTGTAGAGCAACCTCTACAAATAGAAGACCGTCAAACTAAAAAGTTGAGGAAGAAAAGATTAAAACTTGCTAAAGTCAAGTGGAATTCTAAACATGGTCCTGAATACACATGGGAACTGGAATCAGAGATGAAGAAAACGTATTCACACATGGGAACTCGAACGACACCTGTGGGGAGAATGTAACATTTCTTAAAATTTCGTGCCAAAATAAAAATATAAAAGTACACGGACCATAAGTATACTTACATCAAAAATCAAGAACAAAAAATGAAATTTTGATTTCTTATCATATCCTATAACGTTCCGCAATGGGCAGGAGGGTCGGATAGCGGACCGACATCGATTGGATAACGGTCTGACTAGCCGCCTTCAGCTGCACTTTTTTGTTTTGACACATGTCCTATGAATCAGCCCGAGGAATTGACGCGTGTCTTGATATCAGACCGATATGCACCTCCATAACGGTCCGATAGCCATAATACGAGGTGCGGTCCAATCAGATTTGGGCGTGTTGGGCTGACGCAAGCATAGTCGGATATCGGACCGCTATGCCTTGCCATGTCGGTCTGAGCCTATAAATAGCAAGGTCGCGTTTAAGCATTTCAAATCACAAAAACATGATATTATGAAGTTAGCTCTGATATCCCACTTCCCAAAACCATTCCCGCTCATACGATTAAGTTTCGAGGTGTCGGATCATTTTAGTACAAGTCAAGAAGCTAGGAAACGCTCATTTGAAGAATCCAAGCTAGATGAATAAGCAGAGACGCTGCCCACTTAGACACTCACTCTAGAAGATTCACAAGTCAAGACCCTATCAAGGTGAATACTTGTATTTTTATAAAAAAAAATTCAAAATTGAAAAAGGTTTTGAATGTGATCTGACTTGAATGAACTAATACAACCATTAGTCGCATACAGTGATTTACTATATAGCAGTCGGCCCATAGAGTCACGTATATATACACGTGTTACAGATGAGACGATGTAGCAGGGCTAGGTTTGAACCCTTAGTTACCTATCGCTTGAGGCGTAAGGCAGAATATTGAATAAACGTAAAACCATATCCAAGGTCCTTGGTGGTTAGAAAGTTAACTATGTAAATTGACCGGAAACTATGGGCAAATTGTTCTATTTATTCACGCTTGTCAGATTATGATTTCAATATACTTGTATTCACCAGTTTATAATGAAAAAATATTTTCAAACGTTTTTACAGGTAACCAAGGATGATTTTGTATGACATAGCCATATGATGACAAAGAATAATGATGTCATGAAAAAGGGAATATCCACCCAAGACATCAGTTGAAAGAAATGGCTCAAGTAACCTTGGTTTTGTAAATTAAAATGTTTGTATACAATATTAGGGTTATCCCTGTTTATGAAATAAAATGAAACGGGAGTTTCCCCGTCTTTTGAAAATATCCTGAATTATTAAAATATTCCACTGTGTTTATAAATCTCTGATGAGATAAAATAAGAAACAGGTACCAACTGTTGGTCGCACGCCCGGGTAGGCTAAATCCTGGGTGTGACAAAAGGCCTAAAGAAGGCCTTTTTTCTTCAAAGCAAGAGATTGTAAGTATCCTTTTATTGATGTTGGTACGGTGAAAAAGATCAAGTGTGGTGAGATACAGGTTTGATATTTTGATTTTCATATTGAGTTGTGTATGTTTGCTACACTCTTTTGTGTTAAAAGGCATTAAGCACGAAGGAACTAAAGTTGTATTTGATTGAGGATGGAAAATGTCATTAGTTTGATGCAATTCTTTTTGGGGGTAACTTTGTAGAATAGTAACCAAGATTCAAAAGTGTTCTAATTAAGTCACTCAATACACATTTTTTTGAAATTTTTTTTTATTTTTTTTGTATTTTTGAATTTTTATAAAAGAAAAACAAACTAAACAAAACTAGACTCAAGAAATTTCCCATCCCCACACTTGAACGACACATTGTCCTCAAAGTGAACCAAGAAACAACGAAAAAAATATGAATAAAAATAAAGACTAAAAAATAAACAACAATAGTAAAGTGGAAACGACTTAGCTGGTAATGATAGCATGATTTTGTGCAGCTTCGTTCTTCTACAGGTGCAGCCGTATAGCATTTCACAAACACTCTGCTGGGTCTCCTTTACATGAATATAAGATTTGAATCGACCCCGCCCGAATGGAGATTGAGTACGGACGGTGTGATCTATACCTGTAACAATAAATCTCACAACAAACCCAAAACAGTATCAAACAGACTCAAAATAAAACCAAACTTATACAAACTATATACTCGGGTTCTAACCCGAGCACCAAACCACTCTAATCAGGAGGCTTCTCCTTTATGCCGCCCCCGTCCGGCCCGTTTAGTGTATATTTTCTACCACCGATTTGATAAACTATTATGGTAGACTTTAAAATTGAATTGAAGTATTTAAACGGGTCGGTCCATTAATATTTAAACTTACCTGGACCAAACCTGATACGTGGCATGTAATGTGGTACATGATCATCTCCCGTATACTGCATCCTATGGTCCTTGTGTGACCATCCCAGGACCCTCAAAACATGCTGGTCCATGCGTCTATGTGCCCTATCCCGTGGTCGTACTGATCTGGGTGGCGATCCAACATTTACTACCTCCATGGGCTCGTTGTGGTTCTGTTCATCTACAACCACTTTTTCCTCTTCTTCAACGGGTGACTCTTTGATCTCCATAGTCGGCTTTCCTTCCATCAGAGCTTCTGAGGTTTCTAACTCGCCAACTGGGTCAAATTCTCCATCTTCTTCAAAAGTTGGCAATCCCACCAACTCGTCACCAAATTCGTCTTCCCATGACGGCTCAACAACAATCTCTTCCTCTTCACCAAACATCAATCCTATAGAATCAGAGAAATCCAAATCTTCCTCTTCTTCTTTGTCTCTAATCCTGGAGCTAAAATATTTTTTGAATTCCTCCTTATCTATTGACTCATCATCATCACTAAAAACCCAAGAAAAATCATAAACGCCCGGCCGAGGTTGCTTAACATCCTGCAGAACCGAAGGTGGGACTAAGACATCCATTTTTGTCCCCGGTTCTGGAGCTGCTTCTTCTCTTTCTAGCTTCAAACTTTCTAGCTCATCCATTAGCCTCCCATTTTCTTCCATAAAGTGCAATTGTTCGGCTATAGTTATCAGGTGCCATTGAGTGTTCATGATTCCTTGCACCTTCCTCTGCTCCTCATTGATTGTATCTTCGTCCCGTATTACCTGCACCGACTCATTCTCACAAGACAAGTGTAAAGTATCATAATGAACTATGTGATCGTGTGTAAAAGTTGACAAACAAAAATCAGTAATGCAATCAAGTTCAGAATACTTACCCGGAGATGGGACATGCATTTCACCATCTGTCACTATTACCTTCACGTCGTCCATTGTTGCCTCCCGTTCTAGAGTTTCCAGAATCACTTCCCCTGATGCAGTTTGAGTTCCGATAACATTCCCTTCACGATTATAAATGACACGCTCCAGATTCTTTGGCCGATGTGATCCAATGCGAGCAATTATTGCTTAGATATCTTTCTCATACTTCTCATTTGCCTCTTTGCACCAGGCATTCAACTCCTCTTGAGTTTTGTATTCCTCATATGGCTGTACCTGCGGATAAGCATGATCATAGAAGTCTGTAGAATATTCCGATGAATATGGGCAATCACAAGTAAAATGGGGTCCTCCACAGATCTCACACATAATGACAAAAATAATTAGACACACTCAAGATACAAGTTAGACAAAATAAAAACAAAGACTTACCAAAGGACACACAAACTAGACTCAACAAAATAGAAAAGACTCAAAACATAGAAAGACCAACTAATCAGATATGTTCAATCAAAGTTAGATACGCTATCGCTTAAGTATCCCCGGCAACGACGCCAAAAACTTGATGTGTGTTGGACGGTCTATAAAAACTAATATAAAACCTAACCTAGACACTCTAGCTTTAAATTTATAAATCTAGACTCAACCTAATACTAGACCACACAAACGAAAAGTATACGACCAATGTAGCAAAGTCAAATGAAGTCCGGATATCGAACCCACGAGACACTAGCGACAACTATATCTAGACTCTGACTCAACTAACTAAACTGAAATGTATTTGGGGAGATTTGTGTAATTGAGATTCTAAAACTAACAAACTAATGGGACTTCTAACTAACGACACCAACTATCAAACAGACTACATGGATGAGATCAACAATGGATAAAGCACTATCGAGGTAATGAATCCTGTTTGCTAAACATGAACTTCTCTCGGCTATAACAATTAGGTCGGAACCGGGATCTTTGAATACGAAACCATAAGTCAATCTAAGGATCCCAGATCATTCTCCGGGTGTGACCTAATAGGAAACCCTAAGGAATGTGTAAACTCACCGGTTGGTCGGATCACCTCTCAGCTATTTCCAACAATGCTAAACTACCCTAAAGATATATTACCTCTCAGTCTCAATATCTTAATACGCCCTAAGACATACGGGGTAACCTGACAACTCTCGATATGACACGGAATATCAATGATGCTAAGAAACCCTAGGAGACCCTCCTTTCAAAGCAATCTACCTAAAAACGCTAACACCAAGGAATACCAGACAACTTCTCACCTTTCAGCTATTGAAGCAGGAAGAACACCTAACCCTAAGATACTCTCCATTTGCGTTTCTATGGACGATGATATCAGTAATCCACAAACTAGTTACAAACACACAGTAGGTAACCTAACATGCATCTTTATTTGAAAGACATTCAACAAAACGCATGTGAAACACAAATCAATTGCAAATCAGAATTAAATATGCATAAACATCATACCAATTGCAATCAAGTTCTTTACTTTATCATGAATCCATCAATAATTAACATAGACCAAAAGAAATCCAACATCCAATCAAACATTCATCGAAAACCTAGATATCTACTATGGTCTAGCCAAGAAACATGTTCAAAACTAGAAAACAAACCTCAAAAGTGATGAACATAATCCAAATCAAACCAATTGTAAACAAGAAAGTAAGAATCACTAACCGAACGAACCAACCCGATCGATAAAGCTTCGAACTTTGCCTCTCGTTACTTCTTCCCCTCTCAAAATCACCCCTTTTCTGTCTTGAGACGGCTGGGAATCGAATAATAATCACATGGGAAGGTTCTAATCTATTAAAACATTAAATTAGGTCAAAATCCTCGAAACTGGATTTCTCGCGTGTCGCTAAAAGCTCCTGACCAGGTCTTCGCTTGTCGCGAAAGACAAAAGAGTCGGGAAAAGTTCTGGTATGCCATATCTTGGCGTGTCGCGAAGAGTTGTGTGCCCATGTTCGCGTGGCGTGAAGAACTAGGGTGACAGAAAGTTAATTTTTGAACTCAGCTAGTCGAGATACCCCAAATCCATATATTATGGGTCCCGTAACTCATTTTCTAGCCCGAGATATGCCTCTCTTAAGTTTAGACTATTTCCTAACTTTTTCTTTTTCTCATCCCGGGTTCTCGTGTTCTCGTTTCTTGAGACATCTTGATCGTGTAAGCTCCAATTCATCCTGAATACCTACAAAACATAACATAACTTAACTAAGTACAAGCTATAAATGACCCAAAACAACTCTAAAACTATACGAAAACGCTATGAAATTCAAGGGAAAACGAGGTGTGCTTTGCAACACATTAAACATCCCCACACTTAACCTTTTTTCGTCCTCGAAAAAGACCTCTTCAATGGAATCACAACTGGAAGTACACTTTAACAATCTTATAAATTCATTAACATAGATATAATCACGCGTTAAAATGCAACAAATGATATTTCGATCCGACTAAACCCAACACCGACTATCAAGCCCCTGATTGTGTTCTAATTCCTACATTACCAAGCATATCAATCTATCTATTGGCCCCACACTCAAGATCCACAGATCCACCTAATCCCGTCTCACGATCATGTTTAGGCACGGGTTAAACCGTATAGATTTCTCCCACCATGTTAAACTAAGATTCACAGGTTTTAGAAATTAAGATGAAATAATGGAATGAAATGTCAATGAGCATTAATTCAAGCAAATGAACTTTCGTCTAGAGGCGCTTCAATCAAGTCGCTATCCCGGAAGGTAACACATAGACTAAGTCATATCAATTTAAGCACATAAGAATCACTTAGGGATGTTTTCTCCAAGTGGCCATCCCGAAGGGTAACACATAAACAAAACTCAGTATTCTAATCAATTACTTATGAATTATGGAATATATGGATGTGGGCGCCACCAAACTCGGATTTATCTTCATAAAAAGAGAGTGGTGTGCTAAGAAAATTTCAAAAAACTCTAAATTCTAGCTTAACGTGGTACCTATCACCCTATGTTGACAGTTTCAGTTTTACCGACACCCTAAGATGATAACCCACAAGATTTCATGATTTAAGTTCAATTAATTATCCTAATCAACACGCACATGATATTTAAGCTATCAAATCGGCTGGGTCTACCAAAACATCACAGATTATACGCGTTTTCTATCATTTATTTTCATTTTAATACTACAAGCATTTCCAGTTATACCTATCATCTTACATTTTGCTTGCAATAACTCTAATTCAAAGGACATTTTTTTGAAATTTTTTTTTAGTTTTTTTGTATTTTTGAATTTTTATAAAAGAAAAACAAACTAAACTAAACTAGACTCAAGAAATTTCTCATCCTCACACTTGAACGACACATTGTCCTCAATGTGAACCAAGAAACAACGAAAAAAAATAAATAAAAATAAAGACTAAAAAATAAACAATAGTAAAGTGGAAACGACTTAGCTGGTAATGACAGAATGATTATGTGCAGCTTCATTCTTCCACTGCTGCAGCCGTATAGTATTTCATTCGCGACTTGCACAAACACTCTGCTGGGTTCCCTTTACATGAATATAAGATTTGAATCAACCCCTCCTGAATCGAGATTGAGTACGGATGGTGTGATCTATACCTGTAACAATAAATTTCACAGCAAACCTAAAACAGTATCAAACAGACTCAAAATAAAACCAAAACTTATACAAACTATATACTCGGGTTCTAACCCACTCACCAAACCACTCAAATCAGGAGGCTTCTCCTTTATGTCGCCCCCGTCCGGCCCATTTAGTGTAATTGGTCTACCACCGATTTGATAAACTCTGATGGTAGACTTTAAAATTGAATTGAAGTATTTAAACGGGTCGGTCCATTAATATTTAAACTTACCTGGACCAAACCTGATACGTGGCATGTAATGTGGTACATGATCATCTCCCGTATACTGCATCCTATGGTCCTTGTGTGACCATCCCAGGACCCTCAAAACATGCTGGTCCATGCGTCTATGTGCCCTATCCCGTGGTCGTACTGATCTGGGTGGCGATCCACCTTTTACTACCTCCATGGGCTCGTTGTGGTTCTCTTCATCTACAACCACTTCTTCCTCTTCTTCAACCGGTGACTCTTTGATCTCCATAGTCGGCTTTCCTTCCATCAGAGCTTCTAAGGTTTCTAACTCGCCAACTGGGTCAAATTCTCCATCTTATTTTAAAGTTGGCAATCCCACCAGCTCGTCACCAAAATCTTATTCCCATGACGGCTCATCAACAATCTCTTCCTCTTCACCAAACATCAATCCTATTGAATAAGAGAAATCCACATCTTCCTCTTCTTCTTTGTCTCTAATCATGGAGCCAAAATATTTTTTGAATTCCTCCTCATCTATTGACTCATCATCATCACTATAAGCCCAAGAAAAATCATAAACGCCCAGCCGAGGTAGGTTAACATCCTGCATAACCGAAGGTGGGACTAAGACGTCCATTTTTGTCCCCAGTTCTGGAGCTGCTTCTTCTCTTTCTTGCTTCAAACTTTCTAGCTCATCCATTAGCCTCCCATTTTCTTCCAGAAAGTGCAATTGTTCAGCTATAGTTATCAGGTTCCATTGAGTGTTCATGATTCCTTGCACCTTCCTCTGCTCCTCCTTGATTGTATCTTCGTCCCGTATTACCTGCACCGACTCATTCTCACAAGACAAGTGTAAAGTATCACAATGAACTATGTGATCGTGTGTAAAAGTTGACAAACAAAAATCAGTAATGCAATCAAGGTCAGAATACTTACCTAGAGATGGGACATGTGTTTCACCTTCTGTCACTATTACCTTCACGTCGTCCATTGTTGCCTCCCGTTCTAGAGTTTCCAGAATCACTTCCCCTGATGCAGTTTCAGTTCCGATAACATTCCCTTCACGATCATAAATCACACGCTCCAGATTCTTCGGCCGATGTGATCCAATGCGAGCAATTATTGCTTGGATATCTTTCTCATACTTCTCATTTGCCTCTTTGCACCATGCATTCAACTCCTCTTGAGTTTTGTATTCCTCATATGGATGTACCTATGGATAAGCATGCTCATAGTAGTCTGTAGAATATCCCGATGAATATGGGCTTTGACGGGTAAAATGGGATCCTCCGCAGATCTCACACATAATGACAAAAATAATTAGACACACTCAAGATACAAGCTAGACACACTAAAAACAAAGACTCACCAAATGACACACAAACTAGACTCAACAAAATAGAAAAGACTCAAAACACAAAAGACCAACTAATCAGATAAGTTCAATCAAGGTTAGATACGCTATCGCTTAAGCGTCCCCGGCAACGGCACCAAAAACTTGATGTGTGTTGGACGGTCTATAAAAACTAATATAAAACCTAACCTAGACACTCTAGCTTTAAATTTATAAATCTAGACTCAACCTAATACTAGACCACACAACCGGCAAGTATACCGACCAATTTAGCAAAGTCAAATAAAGTTAGGATATCGAACCCATGAGACACTGGCGACAACTCTATCTAAACTCTGACTCAACTAACTAAACTGAAATGTATTTGGGGGGATTTGTGTAACTGAGATTCTAAAACTAACAAACTAATGGGACTTCTAACTAACGACACCAACTATCAAACAGACGACATGGATGAGATCAACAATGGATAAATCACTATCAAGGTAATGAATCCTGTTTGCTAAACATGAACTTCTCTCGGCTATGAAAATTAGGATGGAACCGGGATCTTTGAATACGAAACCCTAAGACAACCTAAGGATCCCATATCATTCTCCGGGTGTGACCTAGTAGGAAACCCTAAGGAACGTGTAAACTCACCGGTTGGTCGGATCACCTCTCAGCTATTTCCAACAATGCTAAAGTACCCTAAAGATATATTACCTCTCAGTCTCAATATCTAAATACGCACTAAGACATACGGGGTAACCTGAAAACCCTCGGTATGACACGGAATATCAATGATGCTAAGAAACCCTAGGAAACCCTCATTTCAGAGCAATCTACCTAAAAACGCTAACACCAAGGAATACCCTACAACTTCTCACCTTTCAGCTATTGAAGCAGGAAGAACACCTAACCCTAAGATACTCTCAATTTTCGTTTCTATGGACGATGATATCAGTAATCCACAAACTAGTTACAAACACACAGTAGGTAACCTAACATGCATCTATTCTTTGAAAGGCATTCAACAAAACGCATGTGAAACATAAATCAATTGCAAATTAGAATTAAATATGCATAAACATCATAACAATTGCAATCAAGTTCTTTACTTTATCATTAATCCATCAATAATTAACATAAACCGAAAGAAATCCAACATTCAATCAAACATTTATCAAAAACCTAGATAGCTACTATGGTCTAGCTAAGAAACATGTTCAAAAACAGAAAACAAACCTCAAAAGTGATGAACATAATCCAAATCAAACCAATTGTAAACAAGAAAGTAAGAATCATAAACCGAACGAGCAAGAACGAACCAACCCGATCGATAAAGCTTCGAACTTTTCCTCTCGTTACTTCTTCCCCTCTCAAAATCACCCCTTTTCTGTGTTGAGACGGCTGGGAATCGAATAATATTCACATGGGAAGGTTCTAATCAATTAAAACATTAAATTAGGTCAAAATCCTCAAAATTGGGTTTCTCGCGTGTCGCTATAAGCTCCTGACCAGGTCTTCGCGTGTCGCGAAAGACAAAAGAGTTAGGAAAAGTTCTGGTCATCCATATCTTGGCATGTCGTGAAGAGTTGTGTGCCCAAGTTCGCATGGCGCGAAGAACTAGGGTGATAGAAAGTTGATTTTTGAACTCAGCTCGTTGTGATACCCCTAATCTATTTATTATGGGTCCTGTAAATCATTTTCTAGCCCGAGATATGCCCCTCTTAAATTTGGACTCTTTCCTGACTTTTTATGTTTCTCATCCCGGGTTCTCGTGTGCTCGTTTATTGACACAAACATAACATAACTAAGTACAAGCTATAAATGACCCAAAACGACTCTAAAATTATACGAAAACGCTACGAAATACCAGGGAAAATGAGGTGTGCTTTGCAACACATCAAAGACCCAAAGTGGGGGAGTGGCAGAAGATACGGGGAGGAAAACGTCAAGGAAAATGGGTTGGAAATCATCAGTGGAATTCAAGGGGGGTGTGTATTTAGTTACTTCTTTCTTCGTCTCCAACTTACCTGAAGGAACCAAAGCAATTGATTTACAGTCCTTCTCGGTAGGGTGGTAGACACATATGTTTCGTCAAAAAAGGATAAGGATGGTTGCCATTTTGGTTTCGTCGGATTAGCGGGAGTAAAGGATAAAATGGGAATGGAGTTTCAACTTAGGGCAGTCAATCTAAATAATGCGAGGTTATCGGTAAATCTTGCCAAGTTCAACAAAGATGGTAAACCCAACAGAGATAAGGAAGCAAGAACTATTAGCCATCAACATTTGACCACAGGTAGCGGAGGGTTTGCGGGATACACTGGAAGCAAATCTTACTTTATAACATCCCGAAAATCCGTAAGCTAGTGGTTCGAGTTAGTGGACGACCCGAATAGATAATTAATGTAATGATAAAAAGGGTTAATCCAGTGAGGTGCATTTAACTACCAAAATAGACTTAGTTAGCCGTCTAAAGAGGGTTCGAGATCGATACGCACAAGATGGAACTAGAGGGACTCGGATATTACAGTTAATGGTTTAAATACCAAGTTTAGGGAAACCCTAGGCCATATGGCCTAGGAGTTACATGACGACAGGAGACGTGAGGGAAAGAGGGACGCCGATATCAGAGGACGCTGGGGACGGTGGTTAGAGGGTGGCTTCGAGCGGGAGACTTCACGCATTGCCAAGGTAAACCCTCGTTTATGTTTTATACGAGTTTACATTTGTTGTACTTCTTGAAACCCGATTAGGGTTTTGGAGTCCTTGTTCATGGAAGGTGACTAGAGAGGAGGACGATGGTGATGGCTGGATATGGAGATGGTGGTAGCGCACGTTGATGGTGGCTGGAGTGGGCTGCAAGTGGTGGTGGTTGCGGACGCAGTAGGAGGCCGACACGGCTGTTCCGGCAAGTGCATCTCTCGGCTGTGTTTGTAGCCATCGAACGAGGCGAAGGCAACAACCATTAGCATGCATGTGATGTTGATGACCGACGAGAGAGAGAAAAGAGAAATAAGAGAGGAAGGTTACGGGGGGTGGCTATCATGGTGGGATGCGACGGGAACCATGGGATCCAACGGGTTCATTTATATTTATGTGTTTTCGACGTGTGTTTAGCACGTGTTCTGATCATGTGATCATACGACTGACAGGTTTGGGTTCGAGCGTGAATGGGCAGGTTGCAGAGCAAGGATTTGGATTGCCTCTCAACCGGTGAGTTTCTAGTCCCCTACTTTTAAACGTTTTAATGTTTTTGGGGCTATCGTACATACGTGCAAGAGGTGTTTACTATATTAAACGAGTTAAGTGTTTTGGGTTTAATCTGACGTGTTTTATGAACTAAATCCTTCATTAATTATTTGAAGTTTCTACGGGGTGTCAGTGTAATAATGGGAGTTAGGGTTAAGAGAGTTATTGATGCGTGTGTCATGTTAAGGGTTAGTCGGGGTGAGTCAGGATATAATCAAAACGCTTGTGTGGGTGAGTAAGATATGTTATCCTAGTGCTATGTGTGGGGTGCAGGTGTAGTTAATAAGTCATGTAAATGATGTGTGATGTTATGTGTTATATGTGTTTTGTGTTTGCATCATTGTCTTTGTGACACGACAAATGAGATTATGGAGGACGAAGTCCTTCGGGAAGTCACCAAAGGTGACAATATTGAGCAGGTTAATGATGAGCTCGAGGTGTGTCGAACGCCCTGACGAGGGTGTAGTAACGAGGTATGTGTGTTGTGTGCATATTTATGTGTTAAATTGCATGCAAGTGTTGACTTATAATTATTGTGCCTGAGATGATATTAATTGTGTATGAGATGATATTAATGTGGTGTGTAGAGTTAGATTAACCGTTTTGTCGGGATGGGGACATTGTGTTTACAACTGTTGTGTCAGTTAGCTTGTGAGAGTCTTGGTTAGGGCTAGTTAAGTCGGTGTCTAGAGGTTGGTTGAGATAAACAGTGAATGGTTAATATGCGTGGTAAACTTTGAGTTATCAGAGTAGTAAGCTCGATCCATGTCAGAGAGACTTACTGAGTTAAAATGGTGGGATGAGTCTGGGGTAGTGAATCCTTTGGGATATCATAAGATAACAGGGGTTATCTATATGATAATAATTTATAAAACTAGTTTACAAGGACCGGAGGGTCCTGAGTAGCGATAAATATTAATTGGGACGAGATGGCTTTTGTTTAAATTAAACTATTAGAACTCACTCAACGTAGTTGACTTTATGTTTACATTAGTTTGTTTGCAGGTGAGCTTCGTGGTCGATGTATCTTGGCTTGGGAGAGGTGTTACTCGGATCGGTGTGCAGACATTCATGAGGTAAAGTTATAAACGGTGTTGTTTAATAAAAGTGAGTACTGTTTTTAGAAAGACTTCCGCTGTAGTTTTGATAAATAAAAAGAGTATTTTAAACTGAATACCCACTGATGAGAACCAACTGTAGGGCGCCCGGTTTGGGGCCTTACATACTTAAACGCATTGCTAAGAAATCAGTCATGTTCTACTTTGGAAGAGGAGTTGATACTACCGGAGGATGTGGGGGCGAATCTAACTCAATGGTTTAGCCATTCGTTACTAGGGAAAACTTATGACCTTAGCCACCTAAGTAATCTGCTAGAGTCTGTCAACAACGAAATGGATAAAGATGTGACCTTGAGATATTTATGGGGTATGCAGGTGTTACTAACATTCGAAGAACCATAAGAGGCAAGGGATTTACTTGCTAACTGTTAGGTATGGAAAAAATGGCTTTTAAATTTAGAAGCATTGTCTGGCTAATCATATGTATACGAACGAGTGGTATGTTTTGGAACCAGAGAAACCGTTGTATTCTGATAAACTATAGGGGCTTAGATGTAACTTTTGTAAAGTTAGGTTTTTGGGTCAAGAGTCGCTAACGACTCTTCATGAGTCGCTATGTCAGTTGTCGGCCGACTGTCGACAGTCGGCAATCTTCACCACGACTCTTGCTATGTTCTCTATATATAGCAACCCAAAAACCTAATTATTTAGATCTTGATTCACTCGTTGTTACTATAGTCAATTCGAGAGAAGGTAGGAGGTTGTAGTTGTTGTCTTTGATATCCAGGAGCTTATATGTAATCTTTCTCAGTGGATCTAATAGAATTGTGTGATTTATGCTTTTGTTTGTGTTGCTCTTCATTCTGGGTTTATCATTATCATCAACAATCAGCTTCTTTATAGCTGATCTGTTGGTTGTTACCTGACTAGAATCATTATAGCACAAGGACCCTATCGTCAAGACCTATAATTTGGTATCAGAGCCTTCTGTGCTCTTGATTTTAGTGATTTTTGTGAGTTTTTGGGGTTTTTTGTGATTTTTAGTGATTTTTGTGAGTTTTTGGGGTTTTTTGTGATTTTTGAATTTCTTTGATCTTTGGCCTAATCTGTATCAAGTTCAAATATTGATTGTGAAATTCATCAGAAACTTGTTTGTGAAGAGTTTGACAGATCTAATTGTCATTTTGTTTTAGATCTGAGCATCCAGTGATTGATTCTGTAATGTTTTGTTAAGAAGAGTATGTTGATGTTCTTGAGCCGATTGTCCAAGGTCGACTCTCTTGTCTGAGCCGACTGTCACTTGATTCGGCCGATTGTCTGGGCCGTTAGTCTTTTCATCTAGCGATTGTCTTACTAAACTCAAGTTTACGACTCACTTTTGTGAGGTAGCAACTCTTCTGAGACGACACTTCGAGTGAGCTTTCCAAGCACTTTGTGGTGGTGCCGTATGTTCCTTGTCTTCAGCCGACTCTTCGAGCCGACTGTCTTGCTGGTTCCGAGCCGACTCTCTGAGCCGACTCTTGGATTTTCTCATTTTCTGAACTTGTTTGTGATTTCTTTGATTCAAGATGTCTGTTACTTCTATTACCCAAGCTGATTTGGAGACCGGCTCCATGTCTAGACCTCCTAAGCTTCTATCCATCGATGATTTCCTTAACTGGAAGAACCGCATGAAGGCGTACTTTTACGTGACTGACTTCGGTCAGTGGGTCTCGACTACCAATGGTCCACACTGTCCTATGATGACTGGAGCTGATGGTGTTGTAGCTCAAACTGATCCCGCTTCTTATACCGAAAATGACAAACTTCTTATCCTAAGAGATTATAAAGCCTTCGGTGCTATCAATATGACTCTCCCGGCCGACATCATGAACATGTTTGAGGAATACAAGACTGCTCAAACATTATGGCAGGCACTGTGTGATTTCTATGAAGGGAATTCTGACTTGAAAGAATGGAAGAAAGACATGCTCCAGAAAAAATATGATACCTTCGGGAGTATCAAAGGAGAAGGTTTGTCTAAGCACATCTCAAGGTTCATGGAAATTTCAAGCAAATTGAAGCAAGTCAGGGTAGTCATTAAAAATTCTGATATGATCAAGAATCTGCTAGACTCTTTACCCTAGGAATGGAGCATATAATGTATGTTGATCAAAAGGCAATATGTGAATGAAGCCTCTACCCTATCTGATATAATCAAAACCCTAAAGTCTTTTGAAATGGACATCGAAAAGCGTCAAATGAATCAATCTGGATACACCAAAACCATGGCACCAACCAATGATGCTTTTATTGTTCCAACCTCATCAGGCAATGCTGCAAGCCCATCCCGAATCATTCCTGTTATAATGACCGCTCCCGTCACCAATCAGCAGAATCAACCAAGCAATGAATCAAAGGTTAATAGTACCTCTGCTCTAAATCCATCAAGTGAACACATGGCGTTGTTTGGGTTGTTTGTCAACAATTATCAAGCTCTAATCTCAGGTGAATTAAAGGCTGGGGTGAGCCACATTGAAGATGTTTCCCAAGTTGATCCAGATGATATGGAAGAAGTCGATCTACAGTGGTAAATGGCTATGCTGACTCTTAGGTCTAAGAGATTCATGTATAGAACCGGTAAGAAGTATCTTGGAGGAAAGTCTGCAGGGTTCGACAAGTCTAAACTAAGATGTTACAATTGTAAGCAACTCGGGCACTTCAAGAGGGAATGTCCCCATCCTTTCACCGAATCTCTACCTCAACCTACCATTGTTGCAATTACCGATGGCCAAGAACAGACTGAGAAGGCAAAAGAAGCAGCAAATGCCTTGGTAGTAAACGACTTTGATTGGAGCAATGAAATTGAAGATGCTCAGTTTGAGGTGTGCAAGGCTCTTATGGCAAATACTCCTTCTACACAATTTGTGGTTCATGGAATGGAAGCAAGTCTGGTTGAAAAGGAGAAGAATGAGGTGCTGAGAAAAATTATCATCAACACTGACTCTATTGGTCCTGCTGCTCTCCTTAGACAATTTGCTATTCATGGGACCGAGAGTCAGGTTATTGACACTGAAGGAAGCATGACTGAGAATGCCAACATCAAGATCATGGATGCAGTAAAGGTGATTGATAAAATGAAGGAAACCTGTCCTAGTTCCAGCTCAACGGATCGATTTAACTCTCCGGAGAGTGCAGGTGATGGAACTCAAACCAATGGTGATGGAAGCTCTAATCAAGGATGCATCTGTAGGAAAACCGCTTCTAAGCTAATTCCACCTAAGGTAAAATCCCATCACTGTTCCTCTAAGTGTGTCGACATGATTGCCCACTATCGCACATTAAATCAACTCATTATTCGTGAGAAAGATGATGCTCCTGCTATCCTTAATCAAATCAAAAAGAGCGAGATTTCTCTCAAAGTCAGTTTGAACCAGGCTAATCAAGAAATCTAAACCCTGAAAGAGTTTGTTTATAGAAAAGAATTTTTGATCACAGATTTAACTGAAAAACTAACATCTTCAAGAAATGAAACTGTTAAATTGCAAATAATTATAGACAAATGGAACGTTAGCAAAAAGGCACAAGATACTATGTTGGATTGTCAGAATACTCCTGGTTTTGTGAAAAAGGGGTAGGATATTTGGATTCGAATGAATTTGAGAGGAAGTTGTTTCACCCTCCCACCCATGGTCATTATGACCCTATTCCGTCTCCACATCCTAAAAATGATCTTGCAAAATTATTTGTTTATGCGACTAATGTAAATACTGCATGTTTAAAAGGACAGGATGAGGATGTTAGGGATGATTGTGGTGCTGTATTGGGTCACACGAAATGCAACCGAGAATCTGTTTTTTCTTCATTTTTGAATTTAAATTCCCAGAATCCAGAGTCATGTAATTCGGGCTCTGTTGATAGTAGTAGTGCATCATGTTCTAGGTTAATTAACACTAACTATGATTGTAATGAACACAATAGATGTAATGAATTTATTTCTATGAATGATGTTTGTTTTAATGATTCAATTGATACTGTGTCAAGAAATTAGCTTGAAAGGTTTATGACAGAAGTAATTCTAGTCTTCACCCCAGCATCAACAAGTCAAAGTGATAGTCAAAGTGACTCAGACTATTTGTCTACAAGAGATAGTGAAGAAAGTGCATATGATTCGGACAGATCTGTCGAAACATCCAATGGATCTGATGAAGAAGCAAGTCAAATGACAAATGCAGATAAAGAATCTAACCAAGAATCATCAACCACTCATGTTGATCAAAAGAAGGAGAAATTCATCAAAGGCAAAAGCAAAAAGCAAGTCAAAGTGTCGGTTCAACAGCAATCATCCTCATCATCTTATCAACCGCCACGTAAAAGAAAAACTTAAAAGCATGTTAATTGCTTTAGTTGTGGGAAGGGCGGTCACACTGCAAGGAAGTGCAGTAGTGCATCTTATTATAATAATTGGGTCAAATTTGAACGACCTAAAATGGATAGTGTGAGAAATTTTAACAGACACCAACAAGATCACAATCCTTTTTATCATAAAATTGATAAAATTCGTCAAAATGTAAATCATTTTCTAAAGGGAACATGTTGGTGGAGAACCAGAACTGATAGAATTGCTAAAATTGATGTTCCACCCAAGTTAAGAAAGACTTGGGTTCCAGTTTCTCAATAAATTATCTTGTGTGTGACAGGGTTTTCCCAGGAGGACTATTGATAATGCATGGAATGTTGATAGCGGGTGCTCTCTTCACAAGACCGGGCTAAAAGATCTGCTCACTGACTTCAGAATTATCGATGGGTGATACGCTGCTTTTGCGGGTGATGAAAAATGAGGAAATATTACAGGACAAGGAACTTTATGCAATGGAACTCTTACACTGAAGAAAGTGAATCTTGTTCCAAAACCCTTCTATAATCTTTAGAGTATATTCAAGTCCTTCCTGTAAACACCAATGATCAGAAAACTTATATCTTTACAAAGATTTGATAAATCCAAGTTTCTTGATCTCATGCAGAAATTGGGTTTGTTGAACTTTGAGTAACATCTTCCATCTCTCATGCTTTGTGTATACATCTCTGCTCAAATATTTTTTTCTCTTTTAACAATTCAAAAATATTTTCTTGACCAAAATGAGTTGATGATCGAGCTGCATAATTATTTTATCTTTCATTTAGAAAAATTCCATTTAAAAAGGTTGTTTATAAATAAAATTTTTGGGGGAAAGTGTCTGTGAATAGAAAAGAAAAAGAAAATTGTTTGAAAAAGATGTGTTTCTTGGCTGTTTTCGCATAACTGTTATTGTGGAAAATGATAGTTATACTGACGTAATTTTTCACCGTTTAGGATCAAAAGGGGGAAGCGGTTATACTGAAGGACATGTTGGTAGGCTCAGCATTCAAACATATAGACTGCAACTCAGTGACAAAGACAATGACTGCTGAAAAGTGTATACCCACCTTGTCAAGGTCTGCACATAACCATAGTCCCGTCACAAAGGGGTTACGAGTTCTGTTTATATATACTTATGCAAAAAGAACAAAAAGACACGCAATGACGTGCATTAGGCAAATAAAATACATGCAATGACGTGCAAATCCAAGCAAAAGACACCAATTATGTGCATCCTAATACTGAAATTGTAAATCTTGAGCAAAAGACACGAAACTGAAATTGTAAATCTTGAGCAAAAGACACGCAATGTCAATGTCGTGCATTAGGAACAAAAAAAAAGGATACACAATGTTAGTGTGTATATATATATATATATAGTATATATTTTTGTTTTTGGGTTCGTGTGACTGCGAAGGGATTTTCTTGACAAAAATATGGCTTGTAACATCGACATGCAAGTAAGTCCAACTTATTTCGTAAATCAGGGCATATAAGTCCGTCGTGCTTTGTCCCTGACGCAAAATCCTTTTAAAGATACCTTAAACAGTTCACGGACCCGTTCTAGTTACGCTCATTTAGCTATTTTAGATTTTCTGTGACATCCGGACTTTTCAAGATAACTCCGTTAGCTAAATCCAGCTAAATTCCTAGCCTAGTTAACTCTATCACAAACTTCGGGGACTATTTTTGTCATTTCTCAAACTCTAAATCACATAAAACTAGAGGGACTAGTTGTGTCATTATACCAAACCCTAATCCTGTTGACTTTTGGGGTCAAAATTTGAAATGTTGTGTTCATGTTGACTTTGGAAAGTCAAATAACCATGTTCCTAACTCAATCCAAACCCTAGGGACTAATTTTGCCCTTTTCTAAACTCTAACATAGGAAACTAGAGGGACTAAACCTGTAATTAGCCCATTCTTGATTTCTGTTGACTTTTGAAAGTCAACCCGTATGATCTTGAGCTTGAATTCTCAAATTACAACTGATTTTGTTTGAATCAGTAACGTCAACACATTGAACACCTTTAACGAACCTAATTAAAGCCTTAAACACCGATATTGATTCGTAATCAAACCCAATTATAGGTAATCAAACCATAACCGTCGACACTTTAAGTTTAATCATCAAATTCGATTATTTTATTTGTTATCCTCACAAGTCGAACACCTGCACACGCTAGACGAGTCTCCCTAAAGCTTTTGCACACCTCTGTTTCATCGGAAAAGTGGTCAGTCTCGCCGGAGATCAAACCACGCAAGACCGGAAGACCATTTAGTCGAGCATCTCCAATCTGGCGTCAATTCTGGTAATCAAACACTCCTTTAGCATCGTTTTCTTATGTAGATCAAAAGCCCTATCAAAATCAGGGCTTACATTATCGGATTTAACACGATCCAATACCTAGGGTTCATATATTTTCAGTTTAGTCGAACCCTAACAATTCGACATCCGATAATGAAATTGAACACGTCCTCAGACTCGTCTCGACATCTAGATTGAAAGCCCTAACCTTTTGAAAGCTTACAACATCGAATTGATCATAAACCAAATTCTAGGGTTCTTATGAAACCAGTTTAATCAAACCCTACTTTAGAACCTGTTTAAATCCAATTAATTTATACCATAGGATTCGTAATCTCTCACTTGTTAAAACCCCCATGATTTCAACAGATTTCATTTATCAGAATAACTCGATTTGATTTTGAGTTCATATACTAGGGTTTCGGTTTCTAAAACAGGATTATAATGATCTTAAACGCGATGTTTTCAGATTAAACTCACACACATACTCGCAAACCCTAGATTAACAAAACCCATATGCACTTGATTCCAATCGTGGTTGAATTCATGGGAAATTGACTGGTTGTTGGATTCGGCTTCGATGGGAGGAGGAACCACTGGGTTTGTATGTTAAAACCTATTAGATCGGGGTTTGAATGCGATACCCTAGCGGGCTGTGATGGTTAAAACACTTGGCTGTAGGGGAGGAGACCCGGGTTCGAGTCCATCCACCCCCATTTCGTTTTTAAATTAGTTTTTATGTATTATTTTAATATAAAAACAATCCCCATATTAATATATTAACATATTAATGCATTTTAGCTCCGGAAACCACCCGTGGGCTCGGGTTAGATTTTATAACCCATTTTTTTAGTATAAATTCTCACTTTTAAAATAATATATTTATATTATTTTCAACCCGTGACTCCAATTAAAAACAACATACTTATATATTATTTTCGTCACGTTAATAAACTTTGTGTAACGTTTCAAACTAATGAATAATATAATTATTTAAATTATTACTCATGATATTATGTTTCGAATAAAAATAATATATTTATTATTTTTGCCACGTAATTAATTGTTGTGTTATTTCTCTACGTTTAAAACAATATAATAAATTATATTATTTTCCTAGGCATTATTTAATTGTACAAACACACGAATATTTATTATTATATTATTCGTAACAAGAAAACTCTCGATTCAAAACGAGTCTACCTTAATTATTATATTAAGAAAATCCCTTATTCACGTGGACAAATTCGTCTACTCTTTAATCTTTAGTGCGTCTTAGGACGTTCAATCATCCATGTCATCATCACAGTATCCCATGTGTCTCTAACTATTATGCTTATAATTCTAGGGCACACGTAGACCGTTCACGGGAAACGCTTGTGGTCCCAATTGCATCCTTGTGTGGTGCCATCTACTCGTACTCAACTCAGGTAAGTTTGCATAGCCCCTTTTTCATATCTACATATTTGGGGTGAAACATGATTACATTCAAACTATTTGCAAATACTACAATTCAAACATTATGATCATGTGTGCAATTTGTGTCTTATGCTTGAACACTATTTGTGCAAACAACATTTACATACTTTTTGTGCATAGTGCAAGTGCAATCATTAGCTATGTACAAGCCGACGGTATACAATGATAGATCTATTGTGTCTGACCAACCCACCCGGTTAGGGTGATTGTTGATGAAAACACTTAAGGATAACCTACGTGTTATGTCTATCACTCACAAGGTTTGATTGTGCGCCCCAGTTTAAACTATAGTGATTCTCCATAATTGAATTATTAAACCATGTATCATATGAATTATACACAAACTTTGATTATTACTTGTGGTGTCAAAACCTATGTATGCTTACCAACTATTTTTAGTTGACCTTGTTTCCATCATGTTTCAAGTACTAGTGTTTGAGATCATATGCAAGACACTACATATAGGGTTTGGACTTAGTGAACAAAGAATTTAAACATGTTGATGTATTGGATTTTTGGTTGTTGATTGAACTTATGTAATGAAATCATGATTTAATGAACATATGAAATTATAGTTGATCATGTGCTTATGAACAGTCTACACGTCCGCCCTGACGTATTCCATCGTCGGTTGGGGTGTTACATTTTCGATGATCAACTTCTCTGATTATGCGTTGGCATAGACCTGAAGCTCTCATCATCGCACTCAAAAGACCATGAGGACGGGTAGGTTATACCTGACAAGTGTGGGGAACACTGACTTCATCTTAATCTTACCAGAACAGGATAAGCGTTTTCTAGTTGTATGTTGAAAGAATGGTGCATGGGCTTCAGAGGACAGGCATACCAATAGTCATTTGTAGGTCGTGGATGCCCAAATGCAATAAGAAATGGCTATGTGACAAGTTATGTCGGTATGATTCCACGAGATCAGGTTTGCATGTTCTATAATTTAAATTTTGAAACGTTTGTGGCTCGTTTTAGTATTAATGTTTGCTCTATAGATTTTTGGTGTGTATATATTCTTGTACAAATGACTTTTGGTTCATATCTCAAAAATCAAGCTCGAAAGTCGATTCATTTATTCTTTTTAAAATTTCTGCCCTAGCAGTCGGCCCCTACTTTTTTTACCGTATATATATGTTTGAATAGAGGGATTTTTCTTTCACTTTTTGAAACCCTAGCTTTCACCAGTCTTCTCCGACGATTTTCGCACTATTCCGTTCAAACACCATATTTTCCGATCTGTGGCTTATTGAGTGATTCTTTCACTTCATTAAGGTAACTTTATGATTCTCCACTTGCCTATTAACTTTGTTTATCTGATTAGATTGTAGATACTGTCACAAAATGAGCACTTTGATCCATCTATGATCTGAGAATATTTTGACCGTTCATATTCCATTGAGTCGATTGTCTGGTAAAGAAGATAACAAGAATCGACTCTAGGGAAGCCGACTCTCTCCTCACCATCATCATTATCTAAAAATTCTTTTGAACGCAAGTTCAAAATCATGCCAGATTGTTGGTATGGGCCGATTCTCCAGATTTTGACCAAAGGGATTGCCGACAGTGTCCCTTTTGAGCCGACTGTCACTGAGTTCTCTCGACCGATTCTCTTTTGATCAGGGCAGAATCTTGACCCTGATCTAGCCGATTCTCTGCCTTATGACTAATTTCCTGGTTGACACTCTCATGATCAAGGCAAAATTTTGTCCCTGACCCTGTCGATACTTTGCCTTTGATCAAAATCTTCATCGATTCAGTCTTTGGCCGACTCTCATCGGGAAACTCATCCTTACAGACGATTCTTTGGCCGACACTCTCTTTTATTTATATATTTAAAATTTGTAGTTGTATTACTCATATTGGTTTTTATTTTTATTACAGAATACGGACGACGATCATCTTGCAAGTGATAATCGTCACAACATGGCAATATCGTTTCCTGAATCAGTTCATGAGGAATTTAATGATGTTATGAGATGGATTCTTCAAAGTAAAATTGCTTATGCAATCACTTGGAACGAAGCAGTCTACAGAGATCTGATCGAAGAATTCTGGATCAACGTTGAGTATAAAGTATACTGTGTCACAAAGAAACCTCATGTGAGATCCATTGTTCATGGGAAAGAGGTACTGATTTATGAGAGTACTGTCAGAAATGCGTTACAACTAGATGATGATAGACGGGACCCAAGAGTTATCAATGAAGATGAGACAAGAAACAGATTCGTGCAAGAGTTAGGGTATGAGGGACCGTTCAGAAAGAAAGAAATTTAAAAGTGATTTTCATCTAAAGATTGGAAGCTCATTATGTACATATTTATACACCCTCTTTCCCACAGAAAAGGTGGTTATGATGCATTGAGTGTATATTGGTGTGGAATTATGCTAAAGATTTGCGGTGAAGAAAAATTCAATCTCTCGTATCATTTATTCACCCAGATAATCAACCGAGCAAAAGAAAGCAGGTTGTTGCTTTATCCTCGATTCATACAAATGATCCTTAATTATCTTCTGAAAGATCTACCACCATGTGTGGTCGTCCCATGACCTTTGCAAAGATTGAATCTCGTATCTACACTGATGTACTAAGGGTATACGAGAAGTTCACTGGGAAATGGACTCCTATGTTCAATAATATGTATCGGGAAGAACGTTTACTGATGATTAAAGCCGCTCTTAAAGTCGTAAAAGAAAAGAAAACAGAGAAAGCAAAGATTGCTTAACAGAAAAGAAAGGTTGAGAAAAAGAATGAACCATCAATCAATGATGACGAGATTGCTCGAAAAAGAGAAGATAAAGGAAAGGCAATTGACCTTGATACTGGGAAGAAAAAGAACCAAAGATCTGGAGGTGACAATGAAGGATTCATGAAATCCTAAAGAGACAGTTATGTTCATTAGCAAAGGAGTCCGTCAAGACTAAATACTCCTCCTCCCCATAGTATTACTGATGAAGACATTGAGGCAGATTGCTTAGCCAGCGCCGCTCTAGAAGCCGAAGGAATTCCTCCGTCCAGGCAGACAAAAGGCACGTCAGGAACAAGACATTCGCCTTCTCCACAAATAACATCTATCCCTCCTACCGACACTCCTAAAGGAATGAAATCCATGGCCAAAAGGAATTCTAGGCCATTTATAAATCTGGTTCCTCCTCCTATAAAAGAACCTTTAGATCCAGAATTGGTTAAAGATGTTGGGATTGAGGCTGCTCAGTTACTTAGATGGATGAAAGGACAGATTGAAGCATCAAAGAGCATAGAAGATTATAGAGATTGTGAGATTAAGGATTTAAAAACTACCATCAAGATATTGAATTTTCAGCTTGATAATCAAATTTCTCTAAACAAGAAGATTCACGCAAATATGAATGATATGAGCAAAGCTCTATTGACATTGAAGAGAGGAAGTCGTAGTCTGACCTCGGAAGTGAATAGGCTATGAGAATGCTTGAATGAAGATCCTCTTATCTACGATGAAATCTTTGACTCATCCATCTTCAATGATGCAGTTATCTTTAACCTGGATCAAGATGAAAAGGAGGAAAAGAAACATGAAGATCCAACGGATCCGGAACCAAGCATAGAAATACCAAAGAACAAGAATAACGAGGATGATGAAGGACACGGTGGTACTAGTTTGGGAACAGGCGGAACAAGCTCAAATGCTCATGTTACCCAATCAGGAGGTGAAGAAGGCAATAAGGAAGGAAATGAAACCTTCGATATTCCTGTATCTTAAGAAGCCAAGGAGGATTTTGTGAATGAAGACTTGGAAGATATGCTATAAGAATTTATGGAAGAAGGAAAAGGAGAAAAGATTTGCTATGAAACTGCTTTTGGAGAGTCCATCAACCTTGATGATGATGAACCAATCGACAAGTCTGAATGGTTCAAAACTCCCAAACCTATCCCTCGCCCTCTCCATCAAAATATTAACATTCTTCGTAAAGCATCAGAAAAAAAGGATTATTTCATGGGCATATGACGGTCTAAAGCATCTATTTGCTATTAAAAGAAGAATGGGAGAGATGCAGTACTTTCAAAATGAGCATGATCTTCAATCCTTACCAGCTTGGGATATTTATGCTTTAGAGAAGCTGAGTATGATCAATCATGGCAATCATTCAGAAGGCAAAAATGTTGAACAGATGATTATTTCTGAATGTCACAAAAGGTTTCCCACTTTCAAACCTCAGCAGCCTAAGAAGAAAAGGTCAAAGAAAGAGATAGATCCAGTGACAAACCGCCCTAAGATCATCACTTATGTTCAACCAGCCAAGGTAGTTAATAGGATTCTGATTCCTCCAGAACGAGTGACTTGTCTTCATCACTTCATGAAATGGTACTATGATAATCACACAGGAGAAGCAGTGCTATGTAGAGACGGGACTCCATTGAATGACATTTGTTTACTTGATCCAATGGACATGTTCTCTTTCTCAATTCCTGATCTTGAGGTGCTTTTCAAAAACAACATCAGAAGGGGTGCGGTCATGCAACCGAAGAAGAAGCAACATTATTTGCTCGTGCTGCCACCCAAGTTTTGGATTTAAAGAAGAAAATGGCTAAACTAAAAGCCAACATCAAAGCACAAGAAAAGGATGATCAGCCAAAGGATTCCAAGGAAGAGAGGCCCAAGGAGAATTAAAAAATTAGGAGTGCAATGGTTTTGAGGGAAATTGTTGGAACCTGAGAAACCGTTGTATTCCTGATAAACTATAGGGGCTTAGATGTAGCTTTTTTAAAGTAAGGTTTTTGGGTCTTGATGAGTTGCTATGTCGGTTGTCGGCCGACTGTCGACAGTCGGCAATCTTCACGGCGACTCTTGTTATGTTCTCGATCCATAGCAACCCAAAAACCTAATTATTTAGATCTTGATTCACCCGTTGTTACTATAGTTAATTCGAGAGCATGTAGGAGGTTGTAGTTATTGTCTTTGATATCCAGGAGCTTATATGTAATCTTTCTCAGTGGATCTAATAGAATTCTGTGATTTATGCTTTTGTTTGTGTTGCTATTCATTCTATGTTTATCATTATCATCAACAATTAGCTTCTTTATAGCTAATCTGTTGATTGTTACCTGACTAGAATCATTCTAGCATAGGGACCCTATCGTCAGGACCTATAGTATGGTTACAAATACATGGAGTTCCAGCCTACTTTTAGGAAGCAAAAGTTTTGACTCGATCGCCTCCAACATGGGGAAGATCATAGCTCCGTCTCAGGCTTCGTTTAACGGTGGATCCATGGTACTAGACACGGTGGGTATTCTGGTGGGAGAAGGCAGGAAAAAACCGGACGTCATAATAGTTAGATGGGGGGATCCTTTCGTTGTTGGTTCCAGGTGGAGAGCGGTGACCGGGCGTCGGAGTGGATTGGCAGCCCGGAGAAGACTCAGGTTTGTAGGTCCAGGTAACTGAATTACTGATCGAACTTGTGATATGACGTTGCTATGACACGAAGTGCGGAATCCTTCATGTTAACGTTTGTATACTAACCGACAATTCAAACAACACGCGTAAATAAACTTCTCAAATATATTCCAATTCACAATGGTTACAGACTCAATCAGACAAGTCTATCTCTCAGTTCTCTCTGATCTGTTATGTCTAATGACTCTATAAACACATATATATAGAAAACCAACCTGCTGTAAGCGAACTTATTAAGTTCGCCTGAAACAAACTAAGCGAACTTAACAAGTTCGCATCAGTTAGACCTAAGCGAACTTATTAAGTTCGCCTCTGATAGAGCAGGCGAACTTAACAAGTTCGCCTCTAGGCTCACAAGTAAAAACACTTAGCAACTTTATACATTTACATATCAAAAACACGAAGACATAAAATCTAACTATTACAAGCTTTTGTCATTACAAATCTATGTCCTAACAGACTCCCCCTTGACAATAGCTTGATCTTCTGTCTTCAGTCTATATCTTGAACTCTTCCAGTTATCTGGTAGTCTGCTGCCAGCATGCACTCCATATCTTCTGCATATCTCCAAAACTCTTTTATACTGTAGACCTTGTTCTCTCCATTCATCAGTATACATGATCTCATTCTTTCGCAGCATTCTCTGATCTTTCTTTGAAAAATTAATAAGATTCATTACGTCATAGAAACACACAATGACCTTATTATCTTTATCTTCAACCCTTGCTTCACCAGTATTAACAACAACATACCAGCATTTCATATTCCCAAGAAAGTCTTGAGGAATATTCTTTAATGGTATCTAGTGAATAGCACGTACTGGTTTATACTTATATCTCCAGGTTACTTTCCCAGTCTTTGGATCTGTGTTCTTCACTCTCTTTCCCTTCTGTGGTTTCAGCCGTTCATATTTACCCGAACTACCTTCTTTCTTTATCAGGTTTGTTATCACATCAGCCAACCATTCTTCGATCTATTTATGAGTGGCTTTGAAGCTAGACCATTTATTTCATACCTCGACAAGGTATTGAAATATTTAATCCTCGGTTTTAAGTATTGAACACCGTCAGATCGTTTGATTACAAATAATTTTGATTCACCATCATAAAACCAACTTATGATCCTTCCTACACACTGCTCTTTATTCACATATTTCTCTTTTTGAGCAGGTTGTGCTGGAGACTTGGGTAGCACCTTCATCCAACTGTTTACAACTTTTCTCCACTGTTCTCGTGTCATCCCTGTATCTCTGTACATTACAGGTTCTTCATTTATCTTCGGAGACTCAGTGTGAGTAGTTTCAGTTTCAGCACCTTTATTGAATTGAAGATTCTCATCATCAATATCCATCTTTGACTCAGCTGTATCATCAGGCAGTGTGACGTCTTCAATAGAGTCCATAGAGTCAGTTATTCCGTCATAAGAGAACTCAGGAACAACATCCTCTTGGATGAAGTTATACGGCACCTTAAGACCGTCACAACCTTCATAGGTAACACTGCCTTTATCTTTCTCTATTTCAATCTCTACTATTTCTCCTTCTTCTACCTCAGTATCTGACATATCATCTTCCATGTCATTGAATAAATCGTCAATGTCATCAAGACATTCAATCTTTTCAGCTTCCTCTTTTTCAGAATCTTGAAAGAATTCTAATAACAAAATTTCTTCGTCATTAGTACCCAAAGTATCTTTGTCTTTGTTTCCTTTAATTGATTGTGATATCCACTCCCCCTGATCTCTAGATATAGGATTAGCGTCAGTGTATTGACGATCACCCTCAATATTTCCAGCAGGATCATTGTCTTCATCATCACGTCTTTGAATTGACTCTGACAAGTATCAGGTATCCTCAACTCCCCCTCAGCGTCAAGACGCTGAACGAGTTTGGAAACCAATGCTTGCATATCAGCAATCTGTTGAGCTTGAGTCTGAATCACCAGCTGCCGTTGTGAATCAATAGACACAAGAGAGTTTACCTGTGTTTGTAGAGAAAGCACTTGAGATTCAAGGAAAGTTATCCTGTCAGAATCAGAAGGCTTTGACGGACCAGCTGTTGATTGTGGAATAGAAGGACTTGAAGTAGTAGGAATGACTGGAGGAACAGGAGTATGAACTGGAGATGGATCCTTAGATCTTGGAGGAGTAATTATCAGAGAAGCAACAAAATTAGCATCCTCGACTCCTTGAGAAGATTTTACAGCAGCAATTGACGCAGACATTAACTTTTGCCGTGTAGGATCTGGAGTAAAGTCACTATCAGTGTCAGAACTCTCATCGACCAAAGATCTTTTTCCAAGTACTGATCCGGAAGGAGGATCCCGAACAGACTTGCATCGTGGTCGTCTGGCTTGAGATTTAATGCGTTTTCCAGCATTAACCAGTGGAATAGCAGCCAACCGTTCATAATGGCCTGGAGAAAAATCCTTAGATTCATCAGAATCAGTGTTGTCATCATCAGATGATATTGTATCACTTGAACTGGAACTAGACTCAGCTTCTGTCACCACATTCCCTTCTTGTTCATGAATGGGTGAGTTCACAGCATCATCAACGAAATCATCCATGTTCATTCCTAGATCGTGATCAGGTTCATGAACGACCTCTTCTTGAACTGGTTCCTGAATAGGTATATCAACTGCAACTTGTGGAATAGGAACGTGTTCAGGAATAGGAATTTGAGGTTGTACAGGGACTTGTAGTTGTGGAACTGGTATCTGTTGTTGTTGAACTTGTTGTTGTGCGGGTTGTTGTTGTGGTTGTTGAACATTTAATCCTTGAGGTTGAACAAGTTCATCAGGATGAAACCAGTTGTCATTAGGTGGTGCAACATAATCAGGATTGATTAAGTGCCCAAACAGTGGAGTATTGACTGGAATCATTGCAGCATTCTGCTGTTTCACCTTTGTACAGTCGGTAAAAATACGTTTTGACATCGGAGTCAAAGTTAATCTTATAGCATGTTGTGGAAGATCTGGAATAAGGTGATTGAGTATCATTTGAATGAAGCGAGGATACATCAAGAAACCTTGACCTTCAGCTGGATTGATCTGCATTACCATCTCCTGATAGAAATAAAGAGGAAAATTGAATCGTTTATTCAATGTTAAGGCCACCATTGCTGTTTGAAGATCCATTTTCAATCCATCGATACCAGCTTTGCGCGGAGAGATGCATTGAATAATCACATGCATAAAATACCTCCATTCACCAACTAATCCACCTTTCCGAGCTTGGGTATCATTCTGTCGTCCACGATAACCCATCCGTTGAAAACAACCCACAATAAGAGTGTTAGGATAAGATATTGGATCGTCAGCATTTCCACCTAAATCAAGAGCAGCACGAATCGTCGCTTCAGAAATTGCAATCTCAGTGTTATTTACTGTTGCACGAAGTACATGCGGTTCCACGTCAGTATCTTAATGTACCGTATCCCATAATTGCTGTATGTACACCAAGCTGATATAGGGATCCGCAGATAAGGCAACGTGCAGTCTTGATCGATTCAGAAAATTTATGATGCCTTGAAAATGAACTGCTTCTGGCATATTGGGATCTAACAATGCCACTTGATTATGCTTATATTCGACACGACAAGCCATCTGTGAAAATATTGGACAACACAACAAACATTAGTACACTTACACATATATGAAACACACATATAATAATACACACAAACAAAACAACAAAAAAATAAAAAAATTTCAAACAAAAACAAAAAAAATTTCAAAAAAAAAAAAATCACAAGTCCATTTCACTTCTGACCCCTAGGCGAACTTAATAAGTTCGCTTAGTAGTGCAAGAGGCGAACTTCAAGTTCGCTTCGAACAAGTTCGCTTCGAACAAGTTCGCCTGAACCTGAGACGTTTAAAATTCAAACACAGATTTTCAAAACTTTGGCAAATCGATAGAGAATCAAGAAATAAGCATATACAATCAATCGAATATCAATTTATAACCAAATATGATGATCAATTTTATATTTCGGTCAAAAATTAGGTCAAAATCATCCTTGGAAACGTTCAACGAAAACCGAGACTAAAAACCCCAAATACTCTCAATTTAGCGGATGAATATCGACGAAAATACCTTTGTTAGATTCGCAATCTAATTTGGAATAAGATACAACCAGCAAATAACTCCCACGACTCAGTTTAAAATTTTTGAAAAGTTTGGTCAAGTTCTCTTAATCTGAGGAAGACGATGAGAATGACAAGTTCGCCTGATTAAGCCCTTATTTAGATTAAGTTTGCTTGATTAAGCGAACTTGTTAAGTTCGCTTAACAAGCCTTCGACGAACAAGATAAGTTCGCTTCACCCTTAAGTTCGCTTCACCCAGACTGTCGATTAAGTTCGCTTCACTGATTTAAGCGAACTTATTAAGTTCGCTTCACTGTACACAGGCGAACTTAGTTGCTTTTCAACCATTTTGCCTTGAACACAAATTTTACCAACTTCAACCTGTCAAATCTTGAACTTCCGTCAGCAACACATATTTAATCAAATCCAGAACAATTTTAATAAAAGTTTAGAATTTTCATGGAAAATAAAAATCAAAATCTTTTTGAGTTTTATCTATACAGACGGAAATACATATTTTTTGTTTTTTCTCTGTACAAACTGAAATCACATATTTTTGGTTTTTCTCTGAATAAACCGAAATCACATATTTTTGGTTTTAACATAATGAGCAAGAAGATCATATCAGTATTCAATTAATTCATCACACATATTATCAATAACAAAGGGTAACCTATAGAATGAGACCTATTTAACTCAATTTTATGCATTTTGCACCTTTTTCATTTTGACATTCCTTCAATTTGAATAATATTTGAAATGATACGCGATAAATTTCAAAGTAAATAAGATCAGGTTATAAAATGCTCTTGTATTTATACCGAATTTGAAATATAAAACCTGAATACTTAAATTTGTCAATATTATATTATTTGAAACTATAAGCGTTTATTCTCCAAATTCATGTGATTTAGTACCATTTAGATGATAAACATCGTGTACCCCACATATATGCCAATTAGAAAGTAAATGCACTATCTTCAAGATATATAAAAGATTTTAATAAAGATTATCTGAATATTCAGAATGAGGAGACATCACTTAGCACATGAATAGTAGAATCCAAATTGGATTGTATAGGAATCAATGAGATTCAGAATCGAATGATTCAATGTTTTGGCTTATATTTGTGGAATCATAAGATTCATGTATGTGGATCCAACTGTTATCTGGATTATGAATTCAATGGATTCAGTAAAGATAATATATCAATATGATCCAAGGGCTTGTATATGTTTGACAGATGTTGTCAAATACATATCTTGATTATACTTCAAATTGCATGTTTTTCGGGACATGGGCACTGAAGCAAATCGAATGAATAGTGCTAAGGACATAACCCGAAACTGATCTCATAGGAAAATCTTTATTAAAAACTAATATTCTATATCTGATAATGATCTTTTACACACACACCCAGGCATATAATGGATTTAAATCACAGATGTAATCATATTATATTTAATTTTCACACTATTATTATTTTCAAAACGCTTTTAGCCTATTGACAATTTAAGTTTCAACCTTTATACACAAATTTTAAAACAAATTATCAAGAATAGAGCATTCACAATACTATCATTTCTTATTTATGCAAACTTTGAAATTTAGATCAAATCAACTTATCTTAATCAATCATATATCAAGGTCTACTAAGGTCATGTGAAATGAACTAATCACTGATGTACTATCATTTCTTCTCTAACCTCAAATGATGTCAAAATTTTATATTTTTCAATTTGTTTTGACTTTTTATAAATTAAACTTTTTGACTGAAAATGTAAATGCAGAAATGTAATAAAGCAATAAAAGAACTTAAAAGAAAATTTTCCATGAAATTCTGATTTTGAAAAACTTTTATTCAGGATTGATCATACCAATCATTTTAATTAGGAATTCAAACCTGGTACGATCAAATGCTTTGGTAAACAAATCAGCAAAATTATCTTCAGTGTGTACCTTGACCAGCTCAATCAACCTTTTCTCTGCACAATCACGTATAAAATGATATCGAATTTCGATGTGCTTAGTTTTACTATGTTTAACAGGATTATTCGTTATGGACATAGTAGCATTGTTATCAATAAGCATGGGGGTTCCTATGAAATTCAAACCGTAATCTCTCAATTGTTGTTGTATCCACAGGATCTGTGAACAGCAACTTGCAGCAGCAATGTATTCTGCTTCGCATGTTGAAATCGAGACTGTGGTTTGCTTTTTGCATTACCAAGATACAAGTCGATTTCCTAAGAACTGGCAACCACCTGTTGTAGATTTCCTGTCCAGACAACAACCGCCAAAATCAGAATCAGTATAAGCATTGAAATCAAAGTTAGAACCATGAGGATACCATAGCCCTAAACGTTGTTTTCCTTTTAAATACCGAAAGATTCTTTTCACAGCAATTAAGTGAGATTCTTTTGGCTTTGCCTGAAATCTGGAACAGATACACACGGTGAACATTATCTCCGGCCTTGAAGCGGTTAAGTACATGAGGGATCCAATCATAGCTCTGTAAAGTCGACAATCCACATCTTTTCCTTCCGGGTCAGAATTTAACTTATGATTGACCAGAATTGGAGTATCGTATGGGGTACAGTCCTCCATCTTGAACCGGCTTAAGATGTCTTTGACATACTTGGACTGATGAATAAAGAAACCATCTTCCTTTTGATTTACTTGTAAACCTAAGAAAAACGATAACTCTCCCATAGCAGACATTTCAAATTTCGACTTCATAACACCCTCAAAGTCTTTGCATAACCCTTCATTTGTCGAGCCAAAAATAATATCATCCACATAAATCTGTACCAGTAGGTAATATCCCCCTGATTTCTTTATGAATAAGGTCGAGTCTATTTTTCCACGAACAAAGTCATTCGCCAAAAGATGTGTGGATAATGTTTCATACCACGCACGAGGAGCCTGATGAAGACCATAGAGGGCCTTATCAAGCTTGAAAACCATGTTCGGATTCAGTGGATCTTCAAACCCCGGCGGCTGACACACATAGACTTCCTCCTTGACCTTTCCATATAAAAATGCACTCTTGACATCTAATTGAAACACCTTAAAACCTTTAAAAGAAGCAAAAGCTAGAAACAGCCTTATAGCTTCGAGCCGCGCAACTGGCGCATAAACCTCGGTGTAATCAATTCCTTCTTGTTGATTGAAGCCCTGGACAACTAATCTTGCCTTATTGCGTACCACGACACCTCGATCGTCTTTCTTACATTTAAATACCCATTTTGTTCCTATCGGATACGCACCTTTCGGTAGATCAACAAGATTCCAAACCTTAAGTTTGTCAAATTGAGCAAGTTCTTCCTGCATAGCTTCTATCCAGTTATTGTCATTTAAAGCCATCTCAACATTCTTTGGTTCAACCTGCGAAATAAAGCATGAATGTGAGCAATCATCAAGAACACCAGAATCTTTAATGCAAGTATACAAACAAGTATTGTCAACAAGAGAACGTGTTTTCACTCCATCCTGTAAATTTCCAATTATATTTGTTACTGGATGATCTTTATGTTCCTTGATGGATGCGACCTCAGGAACCGGCAACACGTCAACTTGAGTAGATTCAGATTGATAAGAATAATCTTGAGGAATTGGAATTTCCGAGTCTAAATTTGTTGGAATCTCCCCCTGAGCCTGTGTCGAAGGTAATAGATCATCACTCAACAATGGATCAGTAGAAGAATCTTGAAAAATAGCATTATCCTCCTCACTCTCTGAATCTTGTGGACCTGAACAAGAAGCAACATTAGGATCGGGAGCAGAAGTTGATGGAATCGATGAATTGGAAACTGCATTTGGTATAAATCCATTGTGCTGTGCATCTTGACAAGAATCATAAAGAACAGCAGCATCTTCATCAGAAATGTCAGAAGTTAAATGAAAAGACTTGAATAAGTTTTCAAAATCAAATGCCCAATCCGGACCAATCGCCATTTGTGGTAAAGACCTATTTGAACAGTCAATATTGAACCATTCTTCAACTTGGCGTGTCTCTTTGTTATATACCCTCTTGGTTGTTGAATTAGCCACATACCCCAGAAAAATCCCTTCAATAGCCTTTGCACTGAATTTTGTTAGGACATCTCGAACCTTCAGTAGGGTACACGGATTACCAAAAGGTAGTAAGTATTCCAGATTCGGCTTTCGATTATTCAACAACTCGTAGCAAGTCTTGTTATGTCGCTTGACGGTCAAGACCCTGTTCAAAACATGACACGCAGTATTCACAGCTTCAGCCCAAAAGGTAACTGGAAGCTTTGAATCTGCAAGCATCGTGCGAGCTGTTTCGACCAACGTCCTGTTCTTTCGTTCAGCGACACCGTTTTGTTGAGGAACATATGGCGCACTGAATTCATGTTGAATTCCTTTTTGTAGACAGAATAAGCCCATTTTGCTATTCTTAAATTCGCTGCCATTGTCACTCCTGATTCTTCTGACTTTCAGATTGAATAAAGTCTCCAAACCCAGGATTAAGTATTGTACCAACTCAGTGGTTTCAGATTTAGAGGAAAGAAACTTAACCCATGAAAATCTGGAGTAATCATCAGTTACGACCAAGCAATACGATTTCCCACCAATGCTTCTAATACTAATAGGACCGAATAAATCCATATGCAGCAACTCCAAAGGAGTTACAATAGAATTCGTCGACTTCGATTTGTGAGATTTCTTTCTTTGCTTCCCCTTCTTGCACGGTATACAATCATCAGGAACTGAGAATTTCATTTTCGGAATACCAAGCACAAGATCATTCCTAACAATGTAGTTCATCTTCTTGTAGTTTATGTGAGCTAGCTTCCTGTGCCACAATATTGAATCAGATTCCGACGCCTTGGAGAGTATACATGTTGGAATTGAATCCGTTGTAGTGGCGACACTCATGTCAAGGACATATGTGTCATTTCTCCTTGGAGCCTTCATGAGAATCCATTCATCAGGAATCACAAAACCCGGTTTCAGAATATAGCATTCATGATCGTTGAAATGGAACGAAAACTTCTTGTCACAGACTTGTGATACGCTTAAAAGATTGTGTTCCAGCTGCTCAACATAATTCACCTTTTCAAATTTTACTTTGTCATTCTTTAACGTTCCCTGGCCTGTTATGTACCCGCCTTTATTACCCGCAAAAGCGACATAACCACCATCAATTTTAATCACATCCTCAAGCGATCTAACATTCCCTGTCATATATCGAGAGCAACCACTATCCACATACCATGTATTGTTGATAGTCCTCCTTGGTTGTCCCTACATAAACAACGAGAATCAGTTAGAAAGTGGAACCCAAGCCATCGTGGTCTTGGGTCGTCCGGATTGATCAAAATAAACAACTTCTTGTAATTTACAGTCAATTTTATCATTCACTATTGGAACAGATGTTTGACAATCAGACCTTTTCAAAGAAGAACCATTTTTATTATTTTGAAAACCATTATTTGATATATTATTGTCAGATTCAGATGTTTCCAAAATTTTCTTTAATTTTCTGTTTCTTCTTCTTCTTTGAGGTCTAGACAATTTAACCTCCTGAAAAGTATCTTTTGAAATCCCAACTTTTGGAATCTCAAGTTTCTCTTTGCATACAAAAGATTTAGCATGCAATGCATTCTGTTGTTTAAATCCAGGGGAATTACCAAAAGATCGACCAGGCATATTTTTCTCCAAATTAGAAGACGACTTTCCCTCATCTTTCCTTTTTAGAATCTTCACCACTTTCGGTTGTGAAGGAACAGTCTTCATTTTACCCTTGTTCTTGTATGGACAATTAATCAAAATATGACCAGCCTCATTGCAATGAAAACACACTCTTCTTTCTTGATAACTTCTGAAATAAGATGTTTTCTTTGAATTTGAAGAACTATCAGAAGAATAAGCTTCGGAGGAATGCCCAGAACAATTTATCGGCTTCTTAGGAACATAAGTCTGTTTTGGCACCTTTGAAGAATTCACCTTTTGAAAACCAGCCGCCACAAACCCACTTGACTGTAAGATTGGAGAAAGTTTAGTTAGAACCACTTTCACCTCTTCAAGTTCAGTCAAAATGCACCTATCCCGAGTAACATTCTTCACAACCTTTGGTTCCTCAATTTTCACTTCTCTCGGAATGCCTTCAACCTTTGAATCATCAAACACTTCATCCTCTGTATCAGAATCATACACCATGTCTTCACCCATCACTGGATTCACCTTTAATACTGTCTTGGGATTAATTTCCTCTTCATGAATAATTTCAGGCTCAACCACATAATTTGCATTGAACGGAGGAGGAACAAACCCAATACCAGCAACCCTTTTTGTGGGATCAGCATTAGCATTGAAATAATCCAGAACTACAGATGAATTCTCAAACTGTTCCAGCTTTCTATGTAATTTTATCACCTCAGATTCTTTTTCAGAAATCTCCTTGTTCTTTTGGGCAACAACCTCATTTCGTTTTTCGATTTCAGCATACGCCATATCAAGATGATAACCCTGCTCTTTGTATTTTAAACCAAGAGAATTTAAGTCTCTTTTCAAAGACTCAATTCTATCAATGCATAGTTTATCATTATCTTTCAGTTTCTGTTTAACTGAATGCATTGATTTCATGTCACAAATCAAGTTTGTGTTATCATCCATGACTTTTTGCAGTTTATCTTTAACAGAAATGCAATTAGAACAGTATATATGACAAATAGAGTCTTTTACCTTAGTCGGATCAGACATGTCTGCCATGAATACTTTGGCAATTGGAATATTCTCTGAATCATCACCAACTGAAGTATTTTCTGTAAGAATAATTTCTTCCTCAGCAACCCCTGACACAGCATCAGAATCAATACTTTGCCCTCTTTCTTCCTCATCATCAACACTTGGAACACTATCACCATCACACGAATCATCACTAGAGCTTTCATCATCATTAGACTCTTCTGTTTTTTCTGAATGAATTTCTGCAACAAAAGCCTGACTCACAGCACCCACCAAATCTTCCAGATGAATGCCCCAATCATAGTTTTCGTCATTTTGAGCAACTAAAGCTGATGATGCAGATGTATGATTTGTATTACCAGAAGGACCATGACTTTGATTACCAGATGAACCATGTGACTGATTCCTAGTATGCTGAAAGTTAGATTGCTTCTTTTGAGAATCAAATTCTACCTTTCGCTTATCAAAACCTTAGCAAAGTGACCATACTCTTGGCAAACTGAAAGTTAGATTGCTTCACACACTCCTTAGCAAAGTGACCATACTCTTGGCAGTTGTAACACCTAACTTTGCTCTTATCAAAACCCATACGCGATCGACTATTTGAACCAATATATTTTCTGCCAGTTCTCTTCAAGAAATCTTTAGCTTGTCGCATTAACATGGCCATATTCCATTGGCTATTCATTTCTTCCGGATCAACAGGGTCAATCTGTCTGAAATCTTCATCTATAACCCCAGGATCATGTATTTTACCTCCAATGAAATTTTCATATGATGCCATGAATGAAGAAAACATAGCAAGATAATCATCAGCAACTTTCTGATTCACATGAGATCCAGATGATGTTGAAGCAGTAGTAGCAGAAAATACAGTATGGCTTGAATGACCAGAATAAATTGGAACTCCAGAACACTATTTGAAGACTCTTGAGCATCACCAGAAAAGAATGCCACTCCAGTACTAGATTTACCAACAGATTTGGCAAAATACATTGAGGGATCCTGGATATGCTCCATATTAGTCTCTTTCTTCTTCATATTCATGTCATGTGACTGAATCTTTCCTAGGACTTCTTCAAGAGACATGGTTTTGTACTTAACATTTTATTTGATCAAAACCGTATACACATCAAACTTTGATGGTAAAGCCTCCAAGAATTTATCATTGATTTCCTCAGTCTCATATACCACAGATGCACTAGCCAGTTCACTAAGAAGATGATAGAATCTTGTAGCAAGATCATCCAAAGATTCATTTTGAAAATGTTTAAAGACTAGGAACTGCTTCTTTAGTAACTCCTTTCTACTCTTTTTCACATCCAAACTCCCTTCACACCTTTTCTGTAATGCTTCCCACAGTTGTTGAGAAGACTTGAACTGTTTAAAACTGTGATAAATTTCCTTTGGTAGAGACATCAAAATGCTAGCCATTGCTTTCTTTTCTCGATCAAATAACAGCTTCTCTTCAGTAGTTAAAGCTGACACTGGTTTCGGAACATCATCCTTTCCCATCCAAGAATAAGTAGGATGCGTATATCCTTCCAAAATCGGAATCCACAAACTAGTATCGGTAAAAGATACAAACTGGTCAAACCGATCTTTCCAATTTGAATAATCAGCTAGATTCAACAACTTCGGAGGTTTTTGAGATGTACCAATCTCATTATCATAATTGAACATGTTTGTGACTTGAACCATATTTGCCATGTTAAAAAAAATTTCTGAAAATTTTTCCAAGTATTGAGCAGTCTTACCCTCAGGCGAACTTAATAAGTTCGCTTTAGTGAGTACTAAGCGAACTTTAGATCAGGCGAACAAGACAAGTTCGCTTAAAAAGGAAATCTGGTAGGTTCGCTTAACAATTAAGTTCGCTTAAAATGTGAGAAGCGAACTTAATAAGTTCGCCTGCACAGGAACTCAGCAAGTTTGCTTAAACTGCTGTAACAGATTCAGGGGAATCTTTTCTCAAACACGAACCAAGAACTTTAAAAATCATGATTTCTCAGCGAATTGATGGAATTTAAGGAAATTGAACCGTAGGATTATGAATTTTATCAAATAGAACAGTTCTATCGGACTAATTTCGTCAAAATCACTTCCAAAAACATGAATTCAGCAGAGAAACGATCTTCAAGAACTTGAAAAAACTCCATTGTTGTAGAAAATTCAAAAATGTTGAATTTCTTGTCGAATTGTACACAAAAACCGTCACTAATCACCGAGAATCGTACTTATTTCACGAGCATATTCTCTGCTACCACTTGTAGGTCCAGGTAACTCAACTACTGATCGAACTCGTGATATGACGTTGCTATAACACGAAGTGCGGAATCCTTCATGTTAACGTTTGTATACTAACCGACAATTCAAACAACACACATAAATAAACTTCTCAAATATATTCCAATTCACAATGGTTACAGACTCAATCAGACAAGTCTATCTCTCAGTTCTCTCTTATCTGTTATGTATAATGAGTTTGTAAACACATATATATAGAAAACCAACCTGCTGTAAGCGAACTTATTAAGTTCGCCTGAAACAAACTAAGCGGACGTAACAAGTTCGCCTCAGTTAGACCTAAGTGAACTTATTAAGTTCGCCTGAAACAAACTTAACAAGTTCGCCTCTAGGCTCACAAGTGAAAAACACTTAGCAACTTTATACATTTACATATCAAAAACACCAAGACATAAAATCTAACTATTACAAGCTTTTGTCATTACAAATCTATGTCCTAACAAGGTTCCAGGGAGGGCTCAGGCAGCATATTCCATGGCACAGGGCATCCCTTCGAATTCCAATGACGGCGAAGTGTCGGATAAGGTAGTGTGTTCGGGGGGTCGCATGGGGAGCTCTTTGGAATCCTCCCTGAAACATGCATTTAATTATGAGAGCAATAAAGAGGGAGACATTCCCTATGCATGAATTAAACGGTTTGGGGGGGTACGAAGAAAGAGGGGGTGGCCCCACCTTCTGCTTTTAATACGGATTGAGATTTTTTTGGAGAATATGGGCTCTAACTATAGAGGAAAGTGAAGAAAGAATGGCTGCTAAAGGTAAATTATTGGATTTGTAACAAGCCAAGGAAGTTAGAGTGCAATTGAATACATTGGACACTATGGTTGAATTAATTGGCCAGACTATAAAGGAAAGTGAAGAAAGAATGGCTGCTAAAGGTAAATTATTTGAGTTGGAAAAATTAAAGGCAGAAGGCAAAAGACCAAGATTAAATGGGCAATTGAGGGGTAATTGAGGGGCAATTGAGGGGGATGAGAACTCCTCTTTTTTCCATGGTTTGTATAATTCAAGAAAAGTCACGAACAGAATTAATGGGATTATGGTAAATGGGGTGTGGTCATCTTGTCCCAAAGTTATCAAGGCGGAGGCCTGTAGGTTTTTTGGGGCTCGCTTTCGAGAAATATTGTATTATAGGCCCATGTTGAACTGCTCAGGAATTAAAAAATTATCGGCGGCCTTTGTCTCCATGCCATTCACAGACGACGAGATTAAAAGAGCTGTTTAGGATTGCGGGGGGAGGGGGGACAAGGCCCTGGGTCCGGACGGGTTTAACGTCACTTTCATTAAGCATTATTGGGAACTTCTAAAGGAGGATTTTCAGGAAATTATGGATGTTTTTTATAGGGATGGAGTGATCAGTGGAGCTTGTTGTTCGTCTTTCATTGCTCTCATTCCCAAATGTAAAAACTCTGCATCCTTTAATGACCACATGCACATCTCCCTAATTGGGTGCATTAGTAAGGTGATCTCTAAAATCCTTGACAATCGAATTAAACTGGTTATCGGGCCAGTTATTTCGGATTCTCAAATGGCTTTCCTAGCCAAAAAAAATATCCTTGATGGGCCATTGGTGGTAAACAAGGTCTTGACATGGTTGAAGAAATCGAAACTGAGTGGGCTGGTGTTCAAAGTTGATTTCAACAAGGCTTATGACTCTATCTCACGGGATTTTATTGACTCTATGTTAAAGCAAATGATTTTCCCAGAGAAGTGGATGCTTTGGGTTAAAGGGGTATTGGGGTCGGCAAAGGCATCTGTGTTGGTAAACGGTTCCCCTTCAAAGGAGTTTACTTGTTCCCGAGGAGTAAGACAAGGGGACCCCATCTCCTTTCATTTTTCTTATAGCTATGGAATCTCTTAACTGGATGATTGACAAAGTTGGAGTTCTCGGGCTATTTAGGGGTATTAAAATGGCTAATAATGGGCCGACCATTTCACATTTCTTATTCGCGGATGATGTCATAATCCTTGGGGAGTGGTCGAAAACAAACTTTCAGAATCTATTATGATTATTAAGGTGTTCCTATATCACATCCGGACTGGTTATAAATTTGAACAAATGCAGTTTAATAGGCATACACGCTGAGGACAACAGTGTGGGCGAGCTGGAAGGCATAGCTAGATGCCAAGTAGGTCAACTTCCATTCTCGTATTTGGGTTTAAAAGTCGGAGCGAACATGAATATGTCTAAAAACTGGCGTCCGGTAATTGACGCATTTGAAGCAAAGCTCTCGGTCCGGAAGGAAAATAATCTATCAATTGGTGGTAGGGTAGTATTAATAAAATTTGTGCTGGATAGTATACCTGTATGTTACTTTTCTTTATACAAAGCCCCGGACAAGGTGATAAATATGTTAGAAAAGATTAGAAGAAACTTTCTGTGGGAGGGGGGTCCGGAAACTCTAGGCGGATAAACTAGGTCAAATGGGATAAGGTATGCTCTCCAAAAGGTAATGGGGGTCTCGGTTTGGGGTCTATTAAAGCATTTAATCTGAGCCTTTTAACAAAATGTTGGTGGCAGTTCATCTCAGAAGGAAATTCTTTATGGAAGTAAGTAATTTGTAGCATTCATGGGCAACCAAGGGGTTCCGTTTGCATTCCTGGTAGAAGGGACTTGGCGGGGGTATGGGGTAACATAAAAAAAATGGAGGTCACTTTTAGTACTCGCAGCCTGAATTTTAAGGAAATGGTGGAAGAAAAGGATGGCGTCTGGATTTGGAGGCATAATGAACAGGGAGTGTTTTCGGTCAGATCAATACGTGAACTGCTCAGTCCGATTACTAATTCAGCGGATAGCTATGTGTTCAACTGGTGCAGCTCGGTTCCGTTAAAGGTGAATATATTTGCTTGGCGTGCGAAACTCGACAGGATTCCCACGAGACAAACTCTAATCAAGAGGAAGGTGAATTTAACTTCGGATTGCTGCCCTCTTTGCTCTCAGAATGTGGTGACTGTTGAGCACTTGTTTACCTCTTGTCGCTTCGCTAACATGCTATAGGGATTCATTAGCACATGGTGTAAAGTCCCACCTATCTTTGTTTTCTCGGTAAGGGACATCTTGGATCTTCATAAAGCTAATTTGGTGGCTTCAAAAACACACAAAGCTTTCAAGTGGTAGTACTAACTATAGTTTGGTATTTATGAAAACTAAGAAATTGAGTAGTTTTTGGTGGAAAACGGGCTTCTCTCAGTTGACTATTTGAAGTTCTTAAAAGTATGTACTTTTTTTTTGTTGGAAAACGGAATGAATGAATGAACTAAAAATATATTTTATGTAAAATCAGTTCTCGATCCATATAATTATTAGATTGATAATATCTTAAAACTACATACTCATTCCTTAATAATAATACTTTATTTTCATGAAGATGGAAAAAGAAACTAAGTCTTTCTAATTGATTTAAAACATTAGTTTCATTAGAATAAACGTATATAGATAAATTACCATTTTTATTTTAACTTTGTATTGGTTTAATAATTCATTATTTATTTTCACAGTTCATTCATGTTATTTTTATTCACCTAAGTAATATTTATATTACATTTTACTATGCTAATAATAATTCTTATCTCATGAATGAATTTTTTTAAAATTAAATTAAATGAGTAATATTTCATTTACTAAAGATAAGGATAAATACATGGTAATCATATGAAATTTTTGTGCATGCTACTATATTTACAAGTTTTCTAAATGAATCTGAAGTTTTTAATCATAATTCCTTTAACTTTATTAACATGTGTTACTTGTTTTTGAATAAGAAAACAATGAGATTTTTTTTTTTTAAATATGATATTTATTTAGTTTCAAAAGTTTAAGTTTGATTAATTTTTAGTATAATCTTTTTAAGAAATGAATCAACATGTAAACTTTAATTTATTAACATGTGTTACTTGATTCGATCTAAAGCCAAATGTTAGCTTCCATAATTTTGTCTTGTAATTTTTATTTTCAATGGTTTCTAATCATTTTTGGATTGTACGTCATGCTTTTAATGTCATGTCCCTATATGTCGTCTTGACTTGTAGCAATCTAGGCAAAGCACAAATTTCGTTTGCTTTCTCAATTCTCATGTGACTTGCTCTCATTTAATATATATATATATATATATATATATATATATATATATATATATAATAGGTTGAGGCATCAGAGTTTTTTGACACTTGTTAGTAAAATAACATAAATTAAATTTATAGTGTATTTGCAGAGTAACATAAATTAAACTTTCAGTGTATTTGCAGAGTAAGAAGTAGCGGAAGATGAGTAGTTTTTGCAGCGGTTGTTGAAGCTGTTGAAGCGAATATTGACATTTTTTTTTTTTTTACTTGGGATATAGTATAAAGAACTTGGAGAAAACTATAAAGAGTAAGATTTCTGTAGGAAGAAATCAGAAGCTAAGAGTTTAAGTACTCATGAAGGAAAGAAAATTCTTCTTGATATTTTCGTTGGTGTCTTACAAATGAATTCTTCATGCCATTATATAGGCAGAAGATAGAATCTAAAAAAGCGCACTAAGCTAAAACAATAATACAAAAAGAAAGCACTAACTGATTATCAGATAAAAAATAAAAGAGTGCATAGATCGCACTATCTAAAAGAAAGGTAAAGAATTAAAGTAGAAAAACGACAGAAAACTTTTTCTTTTTTCTTTAGAGATTTGTCGTTGAAACTTTTTAATCTGTCGGCAGCATCTTTGTAGTCGTCATTGCTTACGTTTTGTAGGAAGAAAATTTGTATCTTGCTATTTTCAGAACTATCTGTGGGTGTCTGGGATAGATGGTGGAAAGTCTGGGTCGCTGAAATCATCTGGATTTAGATAATAATCTTCTAAATCCATAATGGTAGGAGCATATTTCATAGATTCTCCCTCTCCTATGAATGGTAGGAGCATATTTCAGTTTTTGAGGCTCCAAATCTGTATATAGTGACCTTCGGCTAAGAGGTGATAGCACTCCCAATGAAAGCTTGATGGTAATTTAGGTGTTTTCTGGTTTTGGGTGATGAATTGTAAGGTGTCTTTTTTGGGTTTTTCTGGGTTTTTTGAAGCAAGGCTAGCGAGGTTATCAACCCAGTATAGATCTGAGAACTGTATTTCTGTTTGTATGGCTAAATTTTTTAGGTAATCTTTGCCAGAGAGTTTGTGGCTGATGAATATTCTCTTTCTGGCTGGTATGTAGGTGTGATCGTTTGCAAAAGTGAAGGAAGAAAAGACTTTGCAACCAATGTAAGGAGGGGCGATATGTGTAGATATGTTTCCCGTGGTCATGACGAACTTTTCTCCGAAGAGATTTATGATACCTTCTGTCTTTGGATTTAACTCCATCTCTATGTAATCAATCATGCCGTTGTGGTAGAATTGTAGAATCAGATCGTTTGGCATGATTGTATCTTTTAAGTTTATTTGGAGAGGTAATAGGCAAGTTCCTTCTCCGTCATCTTCTGTTCTTTCGATAACCCTTACCCCTTTGTACTTTTCTTCATTAAGGGCAATTGTCATGAGCCTGAGTTGTAATTCATACAACACCATTGGAAACTCTGTATTAATTTTTTGGGAGATGATTTGTTCAAACTCTGGAAACTGATCGAACACCGTTTGAAGGCAGGTTTTCCAAGGTGTGTCTAGCATTCTGGCTTTAAATGAGTCATAGCTCCTGAAACTGTTTTCTTTTTTATCGAGCCTTTGTAAAAGTAACTGATTTTTTGCTTCAAGGATTTCGACTTTCTGCTTTAGCATATTGTTCTCGATGAGACTTTGTATATTCTGTGTATTTTTACCCTGTTGTATAAGCTGTCTTTGTAAAATAGAAATCGTTTCTTCTTGAGTCTTTATAATTTGTTCTTGACTCGTCTTTATAACTTGTGAAAATGTTTGAACCTCTTCTGGTTCAATGAAGAAACTGTCTATACCAAAATGATTTCTGGCTGTGTCTAATGCTTCAGAGAAGTTGTGGTAACCTTTATAGATTGGGCCGGGACATTGTATAAACTTTGCAACCGTTTCCCAATTATTAAAAATACCAATTTTTGTTCCTCGAAAGATTATATAGTGTGTAAATTTTTGAGGAAGCTGAATTTGTTTTTCAGGGCATTTGACTCCCTGTTCGCTAAAGTAAATACTTAGCGCGTTTAAAACCTGAACTTTGAAAGAAGAGGCATGGGACATAGTTTGTATATGTCATAGATTGTCCATTAAACACTGCTGTTTTTCTTTAAGCTTTATCCCATTATTGGGACGAAACTTCATTTGAGTATCTTGGCAGGTTTGTAAGGCATAGGAGCCGAAAGAGATTTTATAAGGGAATGCATGTTTTTGGATTTGTTTGTAGGCTGATTTTTTGTAAAGCATATTTTGGATAAAAGTGTCAGGGCTTTGTGTATTTTGTGGGTTTTGAGAGGGTTGTGCAGTTTTAAAGAAATACGGAGGAATCTTTCTAATATTTTGTAAAACTGGTGTAGTTTGTGTAGTTTGTAGTAAAGCCGTTTGTCTAGCACTGTATATTTTTTCGGCTTGGAAAGCTTGACTCATAAGCTTTTCTGTTGTTTCTTCATCGTCGTTGGACGAGATGCTTATAGGGGAAGGATTCTGTTTAAACTGTAATGGTCTGACGACCATCTTCTCCTTGCATTTTTGTTTCATGTCCATCTGAATAGAGTAGTTTGTTAATGTTACGAGATAATAAATCAGCTATCCCGTTGTCTTTTCCTTTAATGTGTTCAAACTGTATAGTGTACCACTACCTTGTATTATATTTTGTAAATTTACCCATCTTGTCCTGTTTGTCTTTTTACTTTGATCATTTTTAATAAATTTTACTATAGCTTCACAGTCTTTTCTGACTGTAAAATCTTTATGTAAAAATATCTTGAATTTTTCTAAAGCGTTTATCAAGGCTTGTATTTCAAAATCTAGGCTAGTCCAAGTGGATCCAGTTTTAAAACTTCCACTATGGTAAGAGCATATTTTTTTCTTCTTTTTTATGGCTGTGAACATTTGGTTTGCAAAGGATAACTGCTCCCCATCCTTCTTTGCATCCGTCTGTTTCTATGATTATATAATCTATTATAAGCGGTAGTTCTAAGGGTTTAATTTCTTTAACCCTTTCTTTTATTCTTTTTACTAAGATAACATCTTCTTGGTTAAAATTTCTTTGTCCGTTTTTGGTGGTTTTGCTGTATAGCGGGCCTATGGTATGCTTAAGTCCTATTTATATGGACTTAAGCATACCATAGGTGTATTGGTGTCAAGCCATAGCCTACATTGTATATTTAACATCTATTAGAAAGAATTAAACAGTCTGGAAAACAATTTATACACACAGAACTTATAGTCGTAGGAATAAAAGCCCTAGGAAGAAAAAACCTAGGAACAAAACTTTTAGCTTTAATATTAGATAAAAGCCAGAAAACAGAAATGAAAAAAGCAATTATTTCAGGAATGGAAATAGATTTAAGCCAAAATACAGCCTTGTTTAATTGTACACCTGGAATACTAAAAGATATTAAAGACTTACAAAAGTTAAAAGTAGCTCTACAGACTAAAGGATATGAAAACTATGAAGGTAATAATATAGTAATAAGTGTAGGAGTTTTAGGAAAGGCCAGTAACAGATCAGGTATGAAATATAAAGTAAATATAGAAGGAATAGTTAATACAATCGCATCAAAATCTATACAAATGATAGAACCGGTCAAAATAGATCCTGAGGAATTAGCAGGATTAGAATGGCAAATAAATGATTTAACAGAAAAAGAAAGCTCAACATTAGTCCCTAAAAAGAGCCATATATATGAAGGGATAGACGGAATACAGAGCCTAAGATTCACAGATTTTAAACAAGAAGAAAATAAATATGAAGAGAGTAGTTATTCTGAGGAACCACCACAAGAACCTCAAGAACCACAATATAATTTTATGAATACAGAAACAGATGATGAATATGAATACGGAAACCCTATATATGATACAGAAAATGAAGAAAGTGACGAAGAATACACACTAAATGCAGAATCCTTAAGATTTGAAAAAGAAGACATAGATTACAGTTTACTAGAAGAAACAAATACAACTTTTAAAACAGAAGAAACCAACAAATCCTATAAACAAATAACAAATAGAAAATTTACAGAAATAAACATACAAGAAGAAGTAGATGAAATGATAGTAGAATGTATGCTTACCTTAGGGATGACATACGAAGAAAGTTACAATAAACTACAAGAAGATTTTAACCTACCATTAGTAAATAGTATAGTCAAGGGAGATACAATGATCTCTGACTTTTATAAACACGATAATAGCTTTATGATTAATGAACATAAACCACCAAAAAGAGATTATACAGAAGGAAGAATAGGAGAAACCTCATATGAATCCATGGGAAGAGAACCATGGACTAAACCTGTTACAAGTTATCAACAAGAATCAAGTTATAAAAGAACAGGAAATAGATTACCAATAGGACAAATCTATAGCGGCAGTATGCTACCATTAGAACAACAAAAACCTCAATTATGGGTAGACGAAGTTCTTATATGGGAACAAACAGTAGTAAGAATGTGGGAAACCAATAAAAAAGACAGTATGGACATGTTTGCCTATTTAAAAACAACTCTAGGCCCAACAGCCCTAGGAATATGGCAAAGTAAAAATGCCTAAAGCCCAGACCAAATAAACATATTAAAAGCCATAGGAGATAATCCTAACAATTTCACCTCCCAAATAAGAGTCCTTATTTTAGGAGTTGATCTAGCAAAAAACAACAGTTTATTACAAGATACAGCTATTAGAAACCTAGAACAATTAAGCATAGCTGACATGAAATATATAAACGAATTTACACTAGATTTTACAAGATTATTAGCACAGACAGGACAAGCTATGGAAGATAGCTTATGTGATAAATACTTTATAAAACTACCAAGAGATTTAGGAAACAATATACACGAAGCTTGGAAGATACAATATAGAAACATAGAAAACATAGGAATCGGACCTAGAATAACCTTTACATTCGGTATTCTAGAAGAAAAATGCAAAGAAGTTGCATTACAAGAACAGTTAAAAACAATTGCTTTTGCATTCTGTAAAACATCTATTTATACTCCACAATCCTATGGATATTACCACAGAAAAAAGAAAATTAGAAAAAGTACCACATATAACAAAGAATACAAACCATATAAAAAATATCAGAATAAATACGTTAGAAAACCTCATACTAGGACATGTAAGTGTTTTATATGCGAAGATACGGAACATCTAGCTAACAAATGTCCAAATAGAAACAAAAATATAGAAAGTAGCAATTTAGTAGAACAAATAAAAGACTACGAAATCGAAGCATTAGATACAGACCACACGGATAATGAATCAATATACAATATATATATAGTGAAGAAAATGAACCAGTAACAAAGATCTCTTATACATACACAAATCCAGAAGAATGTAAGCATGACTGGAAACACAGAAAGGAAACAATTACATCAAATGTTACATTTGTGAATACTACCCAAGTATAGACAAAAGATCTCAATGTAATATATGCTTTAAAGAAATCTGCCATATTTGTATAAAAGATATTCATAACATAGAACCACCTAGCACTAGCCAAAATACAAGTAAAAATACAAACGAATACGATGAAAAGTTCGAAAAATTAGAGCTGGCTATAGAAGTAAACAAACTAAAAATAGAAATTATGAATAAAAAAATCATCAGACTAGAAGAATTCATAGAAAAGAAAAACAGGCATTAGAATTTCTAGAAATAAACAACATGGCCACAGAACCAAACCCTATACAAACTGATGAACAAACCCTCATACAAACCAGTGGGTCAATAAACATGATAAATATACAATGTAGGCTATGGCTTGACGCCAATACACCTATAGACCTAACAGCTTTAGTAGACACTGGGGCAACTAAAAGTGTAATATCACATAGTTTAACCCATGAAAAGTTTCATAAACCTCTCACATACAAGTTAATGACAAGAACTGTAGAAAATAGATTAATAGACATAACACACTACCTAGAACCTGTAGGAATACAATTCCTAGACTTTGTAGGAAATTATAGTACAAAGTACGATATTCCACAAATAAACATAAATCCACAACACATTAAATCTAGAGATTTCGTCCTAGGATTAAATTTTATACTAGGATTAAATGGCGCAATTACTATGTTGGGTATAATTTTGAGACTGATGCTGTCAATTGAAATTACAGTATCGAAACTACTAGTTTCGGTTGAACTTTTGTTCAATCGAAACTACTAGTTTCGGATGAACTTTTGTTCAATCGAAACTATGTAGTTTCGATACCTGTTTTTCAGGCCCATTAGGCGGTGGCTTGGAAAACAAGGCGCATGTGCTTGGCCTCCTATATATAGCAGATTATGTCTTAGGAGTGAGTGTGTGTCTGTAGAGGGAATCACCACCCCATGGGGAGCTCACCCTGGGGTGAGACTAATTGTTAGTGTATGATCGAGCGTTTATTTTCATTTCAATCAAAGAATCATACGTTTTATGCTTTCAATTATCTGTTCTTTTCATATGTTTCTGTTCGTGTATGTGATTCCCGCACCCGTCTCTACCTTTTTCTGATTCAAGAGTGATACCGGATCCAGAGATTCCGCCTCTCGATTCGGACTGTTTGAAGAATTTCTCCGCAGATCTGTTCTCTCAGGTCTGCTCAGGACCTACAAGTGGTATCAGAGCCATGGTGGCTCTTATTGCTCTCGAATCTGCTCAAAATCAAGAAAAACCCGCCATTGAGACGTTAAACTTGAAGAAATCGATGTGTAGCAGGTTCGTGACTGCTGTTCTACATTTCCACTTTCAAAATCTGAAGATGTAAGGCTTTTGAAGCATTTTTCAGACCTGGATTGGGGGTATCGAAGTAGCTGAAGGTTAAAGATGGTCAATCGAAACTATGTGGCGGCTGAACATTTTCTATCGAAACTACTGGTGTTGCCCTAAATTGCCCTAAATCAGAAGTAGAAGACATCGAAACTAGGCTGTCGAAACTAGGCTATCGAAACTAGAGGGTATCGAAACTACTAGATTCGATTGAAGAATCTCCTATCGAAACTACTAGTTTCGATTGAAGAATCTCTCTATCAAAACTTCTTGTTTCGATACTGCCTCTATCGAAATTAGCCTTGTTTCGACTGAAGTAGAGCCTATCGAAACTACAGGCAGAACTGTCCAAGTACTTTCCAAAAAAAAAAAAGAGTTCTTTTTTGGAAATTTTCTTGGATAAATATTTTAACAGGATATTGCATAGAAGGAGGGGAGTTTTGGAAGAAAACTTGGAGACAACCTTTTTTGGGTTTTTGAAAATTTCGTTTCTTCGGCAATATACACGATGTTCTGCCTGATTCAGCCGTAATTCCTTTGATCAAAGTTCAAGTTTGCGCAGCGGGTAACAAAGTCAAGCATACTTGTGACAAACCGGATCATTAGTTGTTGATTACATGGTGATTCGATCCCTTATCTTTTGCCTAGAAATAGGAGGGTCTACACTTCAGGGGGAGAATTACCACGAAAGACTTCAAATTATCAGCAGAGTTATGAAGATGCAAAACAAAGTGAGCTTTTGCTTGAAATTGACCTTTTTTTAGGGGGAGAGAAGGCAAAAGTTGATCAAGTGTTCGAGAATGTCAAGAATCCTTGTAGAAAGATGGTTATTTACTACTAAATACTTGGGATTCAAACCTTTATCATTTGCCTACAAAATAGGAGGGTCTACACTTGAGGGGGAGAATCACAACGAAAGGCATTGGATCATCAGTCAATCTATGAAGACGAAAGACAGAGTCGAACAAGAATTGATAGCATCAGTCTAGGGGGAGATTGTTGGGTATAATTTTGAGACTCATGCTGTCAATCGAAATTACAGTATCGAAACTACTAGTTTCGGTTGAACTTTTGTTCAATCGAAACTACTAGTTTCGGTTGAACTTTTGTTCAATCGAAACTAGGTAGTTTCGATACCTGTTTTTCAGGCCCATTGGGCGGTGGCTTGGAAAACAAGGCGCATGTGCTTGGCCTCCTATATATAGCAGATTATGTCTTAGGAGTGAGTGTGTGTCTATAGAGGGAATCACCACCCCAGGGGGAGCTCACCCTGGGGTGAGACTAATTGTTAGTGTATGATCGAGCGTTTATTTTCATTTCAATCAAAGAATCATACGTTTTATGCTTTCAATTATCTGTTCTTTTCATTTCCATATGTTTCTTTTCGTGTATGTGATTCCCGCACCCGTCACTACCCATTTGTGATTCGAGAGTGATACCGGATCCAGAGATTCCGCCTCTCGATCCGGACTGTTTGAAGAATTTCTTTGCAGATCTGTTCTCTCAGGTCTGCTCAGGACCTACATACTATAACAAGAAACTTCATAACAATCAGTAAACAAATTTATAGTTTCCCAACTTTTAGATACAAAAGTATGAATGAAATTGCTTACAAAAAAGGAGAAAAAGGAAATTTAGAATTTCTAAATAAAAACAAAAGAAAAAATGTTGCTGAAAACGAATCTCTGCATCTCCTTACAAATTTTATAAATCACGAACTTGAAAAAGGACAAGATATAACAAAAAGTATAAATCATCATGTGATTTTACACCTAGAACGACTAGGACTTATAGGAGAAGATATTACAAATTCTAAAGTCAAATATGTTTGCAAATTTAAAATAAAAAATTCAGACATTACTATAAGGAACATAAATATAGATTACAGTCTCCTAAACAAAGAAGAATTTAGAAAACAAATACTAGAAATGACTAAACAAGGATTAATCAGAAAATCTGAAAGTCCCCACAGATCAACAGCTTTCATAGTAAAAAACCATAGTGAAATAAAAAGAGGGGAAGCTAGAATTGTCTATAATTACAAAAGATTAAATGATAATACAAAAGATGATGGGTACAATATACCTAATAAAGACAACTTACTCCAGCTTATACAAAACAACAAAATCTTTTCTAAATTTGATTTAAAATCAGGTTTTAATCAACGTCATTTAGAAGAAGATTTTAAAAAATGGACAGTCTTCACATGCTCTGAAGGGTTATATGAATGGAACGTCCTTAGCTTTGGGCTAAAAAACGCTCCTTCAATATTTCAAAGATTCATGGACAGTTTATTTCTCAAATACAAATTTTGCCTGGTATATATTGATGATATACTAGTAGCAAGCAAAACAGTCCAAGAACATGAAACACATCTTCAACAAGTATTTGAAGAAATAAAAAAGAATGAGATAGTAGTATCTAAGAAAAAGATGGAATTATTCAAAAGAAAATTTTCATTCTTAGGACTAGAAATAGGAGATGGAAAAATAGAATTACAAAAACATATTTCTACAAAAATTTTAGATTTTCCTGAAAAACTCACCAATTTAAAACAAATACAAGCCTTTTTAGGTTTAGTAAACTATGCTCGAAAATTTATTCCAAATCTTTCAAAATTAGTAGGCCCGCTATACAGCAAAACCACCAAAAATAGACAAAGAAATTTTAACCAAGAAGATGTTATCTTAGTAAAAGAATAAAAGAAAGTGTTAAAGAAATTAAACCCTTAGAACTACCGCTTATAACAGATTATATAATCATAGAAACAGACGGATATAAAGAAGGATGGGGAGCAGTTCTCCTTTGCAAACCAAATGTTCACAGCCATAAAAAAGAAGAAGAAATATGCTCTTACCATAGTGGAAGTTTTAAAAATGGATCCACTTGGACTAGCCTAGATTTTGAAATACAAGCCTTAATAAACGCTTTAGAAAAATTCAAGATATTTTTACATAAAGATTTTACAGTCAGAACAGACTGTGAAGCTATAGTAAAATTTATTAAAAATGATCAAAGTAAAAAGACAAACAGGACAAGATGGGTAAATTTACAAAATATAATACAAGGTAGTGGGTACACTATACAGTTTGAACACATTAAAGGAAAAGACAACGGGATAGCTGATTTATTATCTCGTAACATTAACAAACTACTCTATTCAGATGGATAGGAAGCAAAAAGGCAAGGAGAAGATGGTCATCAGACCATTACAGTTTAAACAGAATCCTTCCCCTATGAGCATCTCGTCCAACGACGATGAAGAAACAATCGAAAAGCTTATGAGTCAAGCTTTCCAAGCCGAAAAAATATACAATGCTAGACAAACGGCTTTACTACAAACTACACCAGTTTTACAAAATACTAGAAAGCTTCCTCCGTATTTCCTTAAAACTGCACAACCCTCTCAAAACCCACAAAATACACAAAGCCCTGACACTTTTATCCAAAATATGCTTTACAAAAAATCAGCCTACAAACAAATCTAAAAACAGACATTCCCTCATAAAATCTCTTTCAGCTCCTATGCCTTACAAACCTGCCAAGATACTCACATGAAGTTTCGTCCCAATAATGGGATAAAGCTTACAGAAAAACAGCAGTGTTTAATGGACAATCTATGGCATATACAAACTATGCCCCATGCCTCTTCTTTCAAAGTTCAGGTTTTAAACGCGCTAAGTATTTACTTTTGCGAACAGGGAGTCAAATGCCCTGGAAAAAAATTCAGCATCCTCAAAAATTTACACACTATATAATCATTCGAGAAACAAAAATTGGTATTTTTAATAAATGGGAAACGGTTGCAAAGTTTATACAATGTCCTGGCCCAATCTATAAAGGTTACCACAGCTTCTCTGAAGCATTAGACACAGCCAGAAATCATTTTGGTATAGACAGTTTCTTCATTGAACCAGAAGAGGTTCAAACATTTTCACAAGTTATAAAGACGAGTCAAGAACAAATTATAAAGACTCAAGAAGAAACGATTTCTAATTTACAAAGACAGCTTATACAACAGGGTAAAAATACACAAAATATACAAAGTCTCATCGAGAACAATATGCTAAAGCAGAAAGTCGAAATCCTTGAAGCCAAAAATAGTTACTTTTACAAAGGCTCGATAAAAAAGAAAACAGTTTCAGGAGCTATGACTCATTTAAAACCAGAATGCTAGACACACCCTGGAAAACTGCCTTCAAACGGTGTTCAATCAGTTTCCAGAGTTTGAACAAATCATTTCCCAAAAAATTAATACAGAGTTTCCAATGGTGTTGTATGAATTACAACTCAGGCTCATGACCATTGCCCTTAATGAAGAAAAGTACAAAGGGGTAAGGGTTATCGAAAGAACAGACGATGACGGAGAAGGAACTTGCCTATTACTTCTCTAAATAAACCTAAAAGATACAAACATGCCAAACGATCTGATCCTACAATTCTACCACAACGGCATGATTGATTACATAGAGCGGGAGCTAAATCCAAAGACAGAAGGTATCATAAATCTCTTCAGAGAAAAGTTCTTCATGACCACAGGAAACATATCTACACATATCGCCCCTCCTTACATCGGTTGCAAAGTCTTTTCTTCCTTCCCTTTTGCAAACGATCACACCTACAGACCAGCTAGAAAGAGAATATTCATCAGCCACAAACTCTCTGGCAAAGATTACCTGAAAAATTTAGCCATACAAACAGAAGTACAGTTCTTAGATCTATATTGTGTTGATAACCTCGCTAGCCTTTCTTCAAACAACCCAGAAAAACCCAAAAAAGACACCTTACAATTCATCACCCAAAACCAGAAAACACCTAAATTACCATCAAGCTTTCATTGGGAGTGCTATCACCTCTTAGCCGAAGGTCACTATATACAGATTTGGAGCCTCAAAAACTGAAATATGCTCCTACCATTCATAGGAGAGGGAGAATGTGACATCCGGCAATTTCAAGTTAACTACGTTAACTCAAACATCGTTAGTTCAAACATTATTCATTGCAAACTCAGTTATCTCAGTTAGTCACACGTGCATTGCATTTAATTAATTTAATTAAATGTGTCAGTTAGTTCACACACGGCGAATCGCACTCGAGTCTAACCCGGAACGTTGGTGATTAATCAGGATAAATATTGCGAATATTTAATAATTTATACTTAATATAAATTATGTGAATTTTATGTGATTACGTGAATTATGTGAATATTATTGTTCTCGTACGTGTTTACCGTATGTTAATCGAAATTAGTACTTTTATAAATATTAGAGTTTTATAAAAATAAAAATTGAAAGTTTTTTTAATTATTATTAAGTGTTAGTTAATTAATAATAACATATGGACATTTAGAAAGCCCGTAGCCCAACTTAAAAACCCATTAGTGCATGCATGTATATAAGGAACTTTAAAAAAAATAAACATAAACCCTAACCCCCATTGCCGTCGAGATCGATCCCAACCCCCCACCCCTTGGCTGAGATCTTCAAGGCACCCAAAGGACTATCAATCGAGCTCCGATCGTAACTCCGAAAGTAGATACGAGCTAGTCTAAGCGTTCTTAACGTTCCTACATAAGTCGTTTCGTTCAATTCTATCGCTTTTTGATTTCTAAATTTTAGATCAAAACCCTAGTTCATACAAACATGGATTTTTATAATAAAGATGTTAACTTTGTTATTGTTTTGCATGTATTTGTTGATTATATGGTTATTTGCAAAACCCTAGCTCCATGTGATTAGTAACTTGTTAAATATTGAAACTTTTGATTATGTAAGGGTGTAGAATCGCATGTTAGAGATGTTTGATACTTGTTGTGATTATAATCATGTTAGATAAATCATACGTGATGGATTTGGTGCTTTAAATCTCGTTAAACAAGCTTAAAAACCCTAACTTACTTATAATGGAAACTTTGTAGAAATTCTATCTTGCATACTAGAAGTGATTTAAATGATATGAGGATGTTCATATGCTATTTGTTACATGTATAGATGAATTGTGAAATCAGATTCTAAACACATAACACGGTTTTACAAACTTGCTAAATAAGGAAACTTTAATTTGCAAAAGTATTCATAACTTGCTATTTAAGACATGCATGATATGGTTTAATGATTGGTACATGTTAGTTAGGATATAATAACATGTTGCAATGTGTTGGATTCTTGAAATCATGCATATCTCTCATAGGTTACTAAAGATGGAAACTTTACTTGGAATTATGGCATACATGTTAAGTTCTATGCAATTGTTATGTGATATGATGATCTAGAACATGTTATAGTAATCTTACAAGCATAATAACAATGATAATTTCAAGAAACACGAATCCCGAACAAACTTGCTATTTATAGAAACCTGCTATTTATGAAAACCTGCTATTTATGAAAACCTGCTATTTATGGAAACCTGCTATTTATGGAAACTTGCTATCTTGTTAGAACAAATAGGATTTGTTGCTAAGTGCTACAGCATGATCAATTGTGGATATTATAGAAGTGTTATACTGAACAAACATACTTTAGTACAACGTGTCACCAACGGGTCATCGAGTCAAACTTGGTCAAACTTGCAAACCTTTTCTAAACACTTAAACAATAGTATTGTTTGGATACTAAGGGTTCATATCAACTTGCACAAACACACACTTATAAACCGGTGTTTATAGGTGGCAGTTAGTCGTCAAGCATTCTAAGTTCGCTTTCTTTCGCACGCACTCTAAGGTGAGTTTCACGGCCCCTTTTGTTATGGTTTAAACTTGGGGGAGAAAACATGGGTACAAACATTTAGATCTTACATTTCATTTATATCACTTGTTATACTAAGCGCAGACATATCATGCAAGTCCTTACATATCAAACCGTTTAATATATGGGATAGCGAGGTAATCTTGAGTAGTACTACTGGGCATTGACAAGCCCCACCCACGTTAGTCGCGCTAACACGACAGGTAGTCGAACGGGTGTAACATTGACCTAAACATTTACCATTGATCATGATAGTCATGGTAGAAGGCAGTTCAAACATAAACAGTCAGCTTCGGTGTCGAAACGCTCTAGTAACATGTAACTAGGTTAGCTACCTATGATATAAATTGTAAATGGTTTTATCTAGTATTCTTTACAAGCATTGAAACCTGTGAACTCACCAACCTAATGTTGACACGTTTTAGCATGTTTTCTCAGGTCATTAAGGTACAAGCATAAGCTAAGGCATGCATGCATGCATTCGAAGTCCATCATTTTCAAACTCAAGAACTATTTATTTTATTTATTGTTTAATTATTTATTTTTGGCGCGACTATTTTGGCGTATGCTTTTCATCTAACTTTTCGCTTCCGCAGTCTTACATTAAATCAGTGTTTTCATTACTAGTGTTGCATCGTGACTATGAGCAATACTAGTGGTTTTCTTAAACTCATATAGAGTCGTTCAAAGTAACTAATGACTGAGATCCTGGTATGTCACGCTCTTAAGGGTAAAACTCCGTTAGTGGATTTTGGGGGTGTGACAGAGAATCTCTCCAGTTACAACACATTCTGGATTTAGAAGATTATTATCTAAATTCAGATGATTTCAGCGACCCAGACTCTCCACCATCTATCCTAGACACCCACAGAGAGTTCTGAAAACAGCAAGATACAAGTTTTCTTCCTACAAAACGTAAGCAATGACGACTACAAAGATGCTGGCGACAGATTAAAAAGTTTCAACGACAAATCTCTAAAGAAAAAAGAAAAAGTTTTCTGTCGTTTTTCTACTTTAATTCTTTACCGTTCTTTTAGATAGTGCGATCTGTGCACTCTTTTATTTTTTATCTGATAATCAGTTAGTGCTTTCTTTTTGCATTATTGTTTTAGCTTAGTGCGCTTTGTGCGCCTTTTTAGATTCTATCTTCTGCCTATATAATGGCATGAAGAATTCATTTGTAAGACATCAACAAAAATATCAAGAAGAATTTTCTCTCCTTCATGAGTACTTAAACTCTTAGCTTCTGATTTCTTCTTACAAAAATCTTACTCTTTTATAGTTTTCTCCAAGTTCTTTATACTATATCCCAAGTAAAAAAAAACAAAAAAAAACTCTGTCAATATTCGCTTCAACAGCTTCAACAACCGCTGCAAAAACTACTCATCTTCCGCTACTTCTTACTCTGCAAATACACTGTAAGTTTAATTTATGTTACTCTGCAAATACACTGTAAGTTTAATTTATGTTATTTTACTAACAGGTGTCAAAAAACTCTGATGCCCCAACCTATTTTGGTATCAGAGCAAAGGCTTTTTTAATAACTAAAAGACTAAGATAGGTCCATGTCAGGGAGCTGGTATGCTTAAGTCCTATTTATATGGAAACTCGCTTAGGTGAAGATTAGGGAAAGAGTTTGCTTTGAAATACTAAACTAGTTAAAGAAATCAAAGATTTGTGTCTCTTGTTTATGCTTTACTTGTTAATTATTTTTAAAACTGGGATATAAAAAAATATTTTAAGAGAAAACTAAAAGATAAGATTTTTAGAAGAAATCAGATTTTTAATCAAAAATTATTGACTCTTCAAAAATATTCAAAAAACTAGATTTTCTAAACCTCGAGTTTTCTGATAAAAGTGATCAAAAAGTTATAAATAATAGTTATTATAACCATATTTGTAGGTTTAAAGAACTGCATACACACAGTCTTTACACAGATAATACACATCTAAATAGTATTACAGATTTAATCATAAATTTAGGGTTCAGTTTACAAAAAGAATCTTTTAATAATAAACATCTATTAGAAAGAATTAAACAGTCTGGAAAACAATTTATACACACATGACTTATAGTCGTAGGAATAAAAGCCCTAGGAAGAAAAAACCTAGGAACAAAAATACCTCCCAAATAAGAGTCCTTATTTTAGGAGTTGATCCAGCAAAAAACAACAGTTTATTACAAGATACAGCTATTAGAAACCTAGAACAATTAAGCATAGCAGACATATATATATATATATATATATATATATATATATATGGGACGGTTCCATTAATAACTGGTTTTTCGCTAAAAATACTAAAAAGTGGGTCAAATGAACTCCGATTGAGCTCATCCTAGTGGCGTTGGAACCGTCTCATCGAACCCTAACCCGGACCCAAAAACCTAAACCCCCCTCCACCCGCACCCCTAAAAACCTAAAACCCCCTCCAACCCTACCCCGAAAAGCCTAAAACCACCACCCCCCACCCTCACCCTCACCCCCCCCCAAAAAAAAACCTAACCCCCCCCACCCCACCTCACCCCCCCCCCAAAAAAAAAAAAAACCTAAACCCACCCCCTCCTACCCCAAAAACCTAAACCCCCCACCCCCACCCCCACCTCCAAAAAAACACTTAAACCATAAAATCTAAACCCTAAAAGCTAAACCCTAAGGCTAAAACCCTAAAATTCAAACGTAAAATCTAAACCTTCAAATCTAAACCCTAAAAGCTAAGATGGTAGAGTTCGACGAGACGGTTCCAACACCCCTGAAATTAGCTCAATCGGAGTTCGTTTGATATCGTTTCTTAAGGTTTTTGTTATTTATTAGATTTGTTAGCGAAAAATTACTTCTTATTTGATGCTATATATATATATATATGGGACGTATCGGTTGTAAACCATGTGTTGTTATGAAAACTCTTAAACCCATTCTTATCCATTCATTTATTTTCTTTTATTTCTGGGTTTTTAATCCAAAAGGGGCATATGTGTCTTTTGGCCCTCTTTTAAAACCCTAGATCTATCTCTACCCCCCATCAAACAAGCAGCTTTCTTCTCTCTCTCTACATCTACCCACTCACCCTCAAAGAACCAGATCCGGAAGAACAATGTCTGAAATCGACTTCAAATCTCTGTTCTTGCTTCAAACGCCACCGTGGGTTACACAGATTCTTTTATAGTCATTAGTATTGTAATTTTCCTTATTTTACACAACGTAATTATTTGTAAAGACATTTGTGTATTTGGAAAGGTTATGTATTTATATTTTAGGTTTATGTTGATGGATCTAGATAGAGATAGAATGAATGTTTTTGATGGATAAGTTTTAGGGATTACACCAAAGAAAATCTGTGTTTTGGGTTATTACTCATGTTTATTTTGATTATTATACATGTGTATTTGGTTTTTACACACATGTAAATATCGTGTTCTTCAAAAATTTTCATTAATATGCAGAAAGTTGAAAATATGATTTAATCAAAAAAGAAAAAAAGTAAAATGACAACTTTACCCTCCTATTTAATATAAGCCATAAACTTTTTTTATTAAATATATTGAAATTTCAGATTTAATTCTAGTCACATATTAAATTAGTAGGAAATGAATGTGTGACCAGAAATGAGTTTAAGGGTTTTCACAACAACTCAGGGTTTACAACCGATACATCTCATATATATATATATATATATATACACATACTATATAATAAATAAACGTTTTTATGCCACGTGTCGCCTCCATATTCATTCTCATCATTTTTTTCCCGCCTCTCTATCTTATTAAATACATATCTATCTTTTAATATTTTTTTTTGAACGACAACACCTAGATGTTTTAGGATAATTGGGTTTAGGATAATTGGGTTTCCCTAGGGAAACACCTAGAACATCTAGGGCAACCCACCACAAGAGGAACCCCCAACTGGGTAAACCCCTTGACCTGGCCACAGACCCTTTTTTTGTTGTGGCAAGGATTCGAACCCAAGACCTCCACTATGGGAAGTCTTGGGGCTACCATTGCACTAAATGAAAGTTAAACACATTTATTTTAAATTATCCCTTATTATAAGAAACTTTGAAATCTAATTATGTAACTTTTATTTTCAATCAAATAGTAAATGAAAGTCAAATTTCATTAAATAGTAATTAACGTTTTTTCGAAACACAATTATATATTAATTTTTACATGCTTTTAATTTTGTTTTCTATCCTTAGTATATGTAATACATTTTTACACCTGTAAAATATATAAATAAAGATTTAAGAATTTTATGTATTGATATTTTTTAACCCCATGTGTAGACACGGGGTTCTAAACTAGTATATATATAGGGGATGGTTCAATTCAGAACAATGTTTTTTGCAAGAACAGGGAGAACTAATCCGAGCCACTAATTTTTATTCAATGTTCACAAATTTTAATTAAATCAAAAAGGTATTATGGTAAAGATAAAAAACTTTATCTCTCCAATTAATTAGTTTATCTTTTCTCTAGTTAATTACTTTCTCTCTCTAATATCTAATTAAATAGTTTTTCTTTATTATTTTCAATAAGTGAGTTGAAATTAATCCTACACATAACAACACTTATCTTACACAACACGAAAATTTTCTTACGAATAACGAAATTTATCCTACACACAAAGAAACTTATCATACACATAACGAAATTTATCCTATACACAAATAAATGTATCCTACAAATAACGAAACTTATCATACACACAAAGAACTTATCCTACACTTAACGAAACTTATCAAGCACACAAAGAAACTTATCCCTACACATAACGAAACGTATCTTACGTATATTAACATTTATCCTACACATATCAAAACAGTTAACAAACTCATTCATTAAAAACACATATACGAATTAATTTAAAAAAGTGTTTTAATTTGAAAATATATTAATAATAGGTTTAAATGTAGAGAGAAAACAAGGGGAGATAAAATAGTAACCGTGATAACCACTATCAAACAATCACATAATTTAGGGAAGGGTTCAAATGATTACCATTTTTTTATGTGATAATCGTGATAACCACTATCAAACAATCACATAATATATAAATTATTTTTTCTTTTAATTTTTAAAAGAGTATTTAAGTATCTTGAACATAAATACGGAAATGATTAGTCTTACATATACGTACCAAATAATGTTACATATACGTAACACATAGTGTTTACGTATATGTAATACTAACAGAATAATAATTGTTACATATACCTAACACTATGTTTGAGAGTGTTTATCATGGTTATCACATAAATATTGGTTATCATTTGAACCTCACCCTATATATATATATAAAGAATAAAATGAAAACCCACTTGAGACGAAAAAACCGTGAAAACTCATATGTAACTTCTTTTTTTAGGGTGGTATTATATGTATTTTCGTCACCAGAAAAATGAAAAAATAAAAAAAACGCCGAGTACTTTTTAAAAAAAATGTTGAAAAATAAAAAAAAAATCAACGTTTTTACACCAGACGTCAAAATGTTACATACGTTTACATACGTAAAAAGATTATAAAAAAAGGATTATTGGATTTAATTAATCTCACCTTTTACCAATTGGAAAATAATAATCACAACTAAGAATATTCTTACCACCAATCCCTATTTTCAAACTATTTTCTTACATTGGACCCCGCATTAAAAAAAACTTAATGCCGTTAGATTTTATATGACGTGGACATCTGCAAACCGCGGGAAAGTCGAGCCAAGCTAGCAGTGGTCTAGTGGTGGGTTTTGAAATTGGCTCTGGTGGTGTTTAACTTCACTCGTTAAACACCACCGTTGTCTCTGTTTGGACTTGCCGGAAAAACGAGACCAGTTAAACACCACCAGAGCCAATTTCAAACCCACCACAAGACCACCGCTAGCTTGGCTCGACTTTCCGGCGGTTTGCAGATGTCCACGTCATATAAAATCTAACGTCGTTAAGTTTTTTTAACGGGGGGTCCAATGTAATAAAATAGTTTGAAAGTATGGATCGGTAGTAAAAATATTCTCAGTTGGGATTATTATTAGTCAATTGGTAAAAGGTGAGATTATTAAAATCCAATAATCCAAAAAAAAAAACACTCCGTGCATTTTTGAATTTTTTTACCAAAAGTGATGAAATTAATTATAGAATCTATCCCAAAAAACAAAAACAAAAATTTACCTACGTTTTAAACTTTTACATATACAACACAGAGTTTTTATTATATCCTAACCCTCTATATATATATATATATATATATATATAAATATATAACGAAAACCTACTAGCAAGAGCCAAGCCAAAAAAACCAACTACATCAAAAGAATAGGGTTTTTCAACCACTCGATCCAACACAACTTAACCTTACGATTCCTACTAGAGTACCACAAATAAGAAACATTTACAATAGAATAAAAAAGAATCTCTTTATTTGGCGCGGTTCTTCTAAAAATCTTGTCATTTTTTAATCTCCAAATAATCCACCATGTGGAAAACATAATAGCTTCAATCGCCCTTTTTTCTCCTTGGGCATCCGAATAGAATCCAACCAGCCACATAATGCATTCGGAGTTTTATACACCGGTAAGTCCAATTCAATCCACCTACACATTGTGGACCAAATAGAGGAGACGAACCACATTCTCCAAAAATATGGATCGAAGTTTCTATTATATCTAGACAAACCGGACATACAATAGAATGAATATCGCAGCCTTTATTACTTAAATTTTTGTCTCATAGGAAGACGATTCAACAAAACTCTCCACGCAAGAATGTTCACCTTTGTTGGAACGAACCTATTCCATCTCGTAGGACGATATGGAACTACTTTGAAGGAGGAACTACTTACTATTGTTCATCTTTCATGTAGACGATATGGAAAGATTTCTTAAACGAGACGTATCATCTTTGTGGAGTCTAGCTTGAAGAAAAGCGCGTGGTCGACTCGATTCCTCGAGCAGTTTTCAGGTGAGCCTAACGAGTTTACAAATCGAATTCTTTCGTAGTGTTTGATTGTTTTAGTTGTGTAGCTCAGTATATACATTCAGTTGTTAGGCTTGCCTAAAAACTGCTCGAGGCGTCGAGTCAACCAAGCCATTGACGGAAAGCAACTCCCCACGAAGAAATACTTATCTTTTCAAAAATCTTTTCTTTGAGGTCGAAGGTTAATTTTAGGGTAGTTGTTTCAATAGTTTTAATGTGATTAGGAAGTAGCTTAGTTCTCAACTATAGGAAGTAATGATATTTAAAGGAGCTCTATGTGACATGTGAAGTTTTTTTAGTGTAATTATAAATTAACAAAAATCGGTCGTAAATCCTTGGAACAATATAACTCATTTTATTTACATATTTCATGAAAACAACTAAGGTCTAATCAAGATCAACATTTATGTTTAGCATTTAGCATAATAAATTATCATTATTTGGTCCCTTTTGACCGGTTCATTCTTTTTTTCCATATTTTACCTGATCCATTTTTGGCTCCTGCTGACAAAAAGTTTTGAATCCGCCACCGAGTGCTCGTGAGTTTTCTTAATTTAACAGTTCTTTATGGTCTAAAATAAATGAAAAGTTGAATGACTTTCATATTGATTTTCAGAAGTTGATGATTTTAGTAACGATTGTGTACTGTATTTCTTATCAGGATATTACTGTGACGTGTAGCTGGTGACAATTATTTGAGGTTATCTTCTGCAGGAAGCAAATTGACTGACAAAGTTACCATAATGGTCCAAAGTTGATCAACAAGTACTAACCAAAAGGCTTAATAATGAAAATGTAGCAAAAGTTGATCAAACCAAAAGACTGGCCCATTACAACAATTTTGAGAATGCAAACCAGAACTTTATGCTCTTTTATTTTGGTATGGGTCTTATTATATAAACTTTTCAAAATCTTTTTCTATCGTTTTTAATATGATCATAACAACGGTGTGTATAAACCCAATTACAACATGCGTCTAAAAACGACATGGGTCAAGGGGGTTGCACCGCAATGCGACAATCATGTTAGTCGTTTAACGAGCAGGGTCAAGAGGCGGTGCCCTTGCGAGGCTCGGCGTAGCGGCCCAAAACCTGAAACGATATGCAATATGCAACATTACGTCCAAACCTTTAGAACGTTGTGTCCAAACTTGCAAAGTTACCGTATAGTTGTAATTGATGTTGTTGCACAAGTTTATTAAGAGGCGCCAAACACCTACAATAGTGCCTCCAATTTTACATAAGTTAATGTGGTGATGTAATTAGTTTTGACGTACATGTGTATAATAGTACGTCTGAAAACTTCAACAATGCCTCCAATATGGGTGTCCAAATTTGAAAACTTACTGCATTATTTTGATTGGTTTTGACACATTAGTTTTTAACGGTGCATCTTAGGCCCTCACAACTATGAATCTAAATAACTATAAAATGATATAACAATTCGTGCTAGTTACATGAGGCAACAAAACAAACATTTAGTGTCCAGACATGAAGGTTTAAATACAAATAACTTATGTGTCAACATAAAATAAAAAAGGCAAACAAAAGCTACAAAGGATTCTAGACCATAATCAATGAAATTAATGATTAAGATGAACTCAATCAGTAGTTTTTATGTGTTAAAAGGGTCTGGATAGGTAAATTTGAAATAGGCTACAAATGCCGACTTTTTTCAAGTTCCCATATTTTTTTTAACGCAAATAATTTTTTATACGACGTTATTTTTTATAAGAAAATTACAACATAAAATCGAACATTTAATTCTCTTCAATTTGAGTATAGTCTTGCTTACTTTTATTATAAAAAATAGACTTTTTTTCTAAATGTGGATATGATGTGCATATAACGTGCGTGATTATTACCGTGCGTGGTTATAAAATAGGTTACATAATTATAAGCATAGGTTACGTAATTATTTATATAAGTTGTGTAATATTGCGTGCATAATTAGTTAATATGGTTGCGTAATAATTTATATTATCTGTAATTGTTATGCGTAATTATGTAAATTTTGTGCATAATTATGATGCGGACGAATTTGCCCCTGGCCCAAGGACACATGTCGATGTCGCCTCTTAGTGGCTTTGTATGCTTTGTACGCTTTGTACGATAAAAGTCATTTGTATAATAACCAGCCTATGTGTATATATGTATGTATGTATATATATATAGGGAGGATCCTCTAAAAAGAAGAATTTGCTTAAGTAGCTTAAAAAGGATTTTTAAAAATTAAACATCCGGCTATAACGAATTCCGATTGAACTCATTCCAGCGGCATTGGAACCGGCTCGTCGGACCCTAAACACAACTCCATAAACCCTAAACCTTAACACTAAACCCTAAATCTAAACGTAAAAGCTAAAAATACTAAAACCTAAAGCTAAACCTTAAAAGTTAAATCCTAAAAGCTAAACCCACAAACTTAAACCCTAAAGCTAAATCTTAAAGCTAAAACCTAAAAAACCCTACATGCTAAAACTTAAAAGTTAAACCCTAAAAGCTAAGATAGAAAAGCTTGACGAGCCGGTTCCAATGCCTCTGTATTAAGTTCAATCAGAGTTCGTATGAGCCGGATATCGAGATTTTAAAAATCTTTTTTAGGCTACTTAGGCAAAACCCACTTTTTATTTGATCCTCCCTCTATATATATAGGGAAGGGTTCAAATGATAACCAACTTTTTATGGGATAACCGTGATAATCACTCTCAAACAATCACATAATATATAAATTATTTTTTCGTTTAACTGTTAAATACTCTTTGAACATATATTTTGAACATAAATATGGAAATGAAGAGTCTTACATATACGTACCACATAATGTTATATATACGTGACACATAATATTACGTATATGTAACACTAATAGAATGATAATTGTTATATATATATATATATAGAGAGAGAGAGAGAGAGAGAATGTGTGTGTACAAAGTGGGTTTTGCCCGAAAAAGTTTAGAAAGTAATTTAAGCATTTGATCAAACTAATCTAACGGATAAAATTGATTTAAAAGTTAACTAATGGCTAAAGAGGTAAAATAGAAAATTTGCCCTGTGTTAACTTTTTCTTTTGCATCAAATATAAATTCCACCATCTTTTTAAAATCAAATAACTTTTTTATTCAACATTATTTTTTTTAAAGAATTACAACATAAAATCAAACATTTTTATCTCCAATTAAGATAGTATTGTTTTATTTTTATATAAAAAATGACATTTCTTTAGAAAAACATAATCCACGCTCAAAATATGTGTTGGTTACCATTAACATCACAATTATATCGTATAACAGCACAGTTATAGATGTTAAACCAGCACAATATATACCATATAAACTATGTTGTATAAAAAGTTACCCTTTATCCATGAAACCAGTACCATACACGTAACGGATTCTCCTTGTTTCCTATACTTTTTAAGCAAAACCCACTTTATACGAAACCCTCTCTTACTATGTATGTGTGTGTGTGAGAAAGCATATACTCATTAAAGGTGAGAACTTTAATTTCCTAAAGTTGTCACATCATTTAAGAATTCATGTGATAAATGACACTTCTATTCATTTCCACTAGTTCTTTTATTCCTCTTCCCTTGTAGATATGGAATGGGATTGGAAGATGAAGACTTGGACGACTGATGTGACTCCATTCTTGCTGTTTGAGTCATCTGCTGATTCTGATGATGTCATTACAGATGTTCGTCAAGAACATGAAAAAGAGCAAGAAGCCATGGATGATGATGCTGAATCTTGCTGTTATGATCATTCATTCCAAGTTAATGTCAAGACCCATGTTAACCATCATCAAGATCATGGGGATGATGATAATGGACATGATCATGCTCATAATTATCATTGTTATGATGATGATGTTGATGATGATGATGATGATGATAAGAACTGGGGTGATAGCAAGATGATTGGCCATGAAAAGAGATGTCATGAGGTGTGTGTTGATTCTTCAAACTTGGATGATAGAAACTTTTGGGAAACTTGCTTGGCTTCTTGATTTTGTTTAGGAAGAATAAAGATGAGATCCATAAAAACTCTGTTGATTCTTGGCATTTGAGCTTTACCTTTTAATTTATCAGAATGTTTTTAGTTATTCTCTGTGTTTAAGGTACAACTCTTGCAGCACATAGTACATCTACTTCAAGGCAGTTAGTAGGGGGGTCACAAACAACCGAAACCGCCCAAGTCGGTTTGGCCGGTTTAAGATCCAAACGGTTCGATTTTGACGGTTTGTCGGTTTAACAGTTCGGTCCTGTTTGGAAACCGGACATATAAACCGAACCGGTCTTTTAACCTTAAACATTTATTGGTTCTGATATATATATTTGGAATATGTAGTAATCTAATAGTATTATAATCATGAAACACTTTATCATTTTAAATTTTTTAATACAAACCGCCATGATTTTTTAAATAATAAAAGAAATCTATTAAACCGTCAAAATCGAACCGGTAAACAACCAAACCGGCTAGTAGGGGTGTAAACGGGTAGACTTGCTCATGAGCTACTTGATATCGGCTTGGTAAAAGCTCAAATAGAGCCAAGCTTAAATAAGCTTAAGCTAAAGCTTCACTTATCGACCTCGACTAGGCTAACGAGTGTATTTATTTATATACTTTTTACTTGATATATATTTACATAATAATTATTAAAGTTAATTGCATAAATGGCCCCTGTGGTTTGATCAAATTGCATGTTTGGCCCTTAGGTTTTATGATTAAAAATTTAGCCCAAACATTTGAGACTTGTTGCGCCTTTAGCCCCTGATGTTAACACCAGTTAGTTTTTTAACGGAAAGTTAACCCATGTGCTATCCATGTGACTTATGATTGTAAACTTAATCTTAAAAATGAGTAATATAAGTAAAAATTAGAAAAATTCAATAAAAAAATAGTGATTTTTACTTATTTTTTACAAACTTTTACGATATTTTATTGATTTTTACCAATTTTTTATTATTTTTTAAATATTTTTTAAATATTTTTTACTGATTTTAACTCATTTTTAGAGTTAAGTTTGCAATTGTAAATCACGTTGGGCTAACTTTTCGTTAAAAACTAACTGTTGTTAACATCATGGGCTAAAGGCGCAAACAGGTATCAAGAGTTTGGGCTAAATTTACAGTTTTTAAAACCTGGGAGCCAAACATGCAATTTGATCAAACCACAAGGGTCATTTATGAAATTAACTCTAATTATTATTAACATAAATTATATTAAAAATAACTAAATAATATATATTATTTATAAAAATACAAATATAAGAAAATGTATACAAGTAAAACAATTAACTAACTAGCTTAGCACAAGCCAAGCTTGAACTCGGCTTGAATTTTCATTCCCGAAAACGTAGTTAGCGGTTCAGCCCAGAATTTCCGTCTTCTGATCGAAAACACCCTAAGAGTAGTTCATCCAAGATTAACATGGGTTAGAAAATACTTCATTTAAAACATTTTCATGGTAAACATAGGTTACAACAGTTAAATAAAAGATAATAAACAGTTACTTCACATACAACAATCAAGATCCCTCTTTAAAATCAAAACCGTTAGTCGGACTAGAATGTTGCATTACCAAATCATTGAGTTCTTTCTTGAAACGATTTTTGGCGTTTTTGTTCTTTTTAATCTGTTTCAAGAAATTTTCTTCTATCTCGCTTAGTGATTCGACTTCATTATTATCACTATCACCATCCCGACCATACCGATCTTCATCTTCTGACACGGGTCTTCTGAGTTCACTACTAGTTTGCATCTCTTCGCGATTGTTGAACTCATTATCGGTTTGGGGACACCTGGCGGTCGTCTCCTCTCGCTCTCTAAGTGTTTTTGTGATTAAGGTCTTGAGTAAGTTCATGACTTGTACCGCGTGCATTAATGCTGTCAATGGATCCGACATCTAAACAAGAAACAAAATGCAAAAACAGAATATGGATTGTGAGGCCATAGTACAAAAGCAGCCCATTCTTCATTTCAAACCATTTTCTGAGAAAGTTTGATGTAAGTAACAATATTTTGATGCTAAGTAATAGTCTTTTGACTTTAAAAGTCAAAAGTTTACATATTTATGTGAAAACGACCAATTTGGGTTATATTTTCTTGATAACACACCAAATGGTGAAATTTTTAGAAAAAAATTAACTAAAAAGTAATAATAGTTTTAAAACGTATACAAATCGCTTCAGTGATAAAAGTAAAATTGAAAAAACAATGTTTTATTTATTTGTCTCCATCCGGAGTTTGATTTTATCTCCCTCTCCTGATTTTTTTTTAAGTATAAAAATGTGCATATATGCATATAATTGTGCATGTATTGTATATGCATATATGCATTTAGACAAACGACTACAAATACCATGTTTTTTAAAACTAAACCATACACATTGAAATCTACATGAATTCTAGTCAATTTATATAATAAATAGTGCAATGGTTAGTGCGGTTCAAACGATTCTCAACATAGTGTTGTTCTCAAAAGAACGCCTCCCTAGTTTTATAACCATATCTAATATATTAATCACTTATAAAACAAAATACAAAAATCATTTATAAAATTCAATCCGACTTGACCAGACCAGTTTAAACCCGTTCTAAAATTTGATCTATTTTGCCCCGTTACCCAACCTACCCAATTTTCCACTACAAAGATTAGAAGTGGCAAAATAGGCCAATAGGGGGATCAGGTAACAAGCGAGTTCGTGTCAAAATAAGGAGGATGATTTGTAGACCACCAAAATTATCCATACACCACTAAAAGCAATTTTTTTTTAACCATGAGGACCCGTTACCAGAAAACTCGGGGGATCCTTCCAATATCCTGCTAACCAACATGATCAAGTAAATCGTGATAGAAAACCAGTATAAGTAGAATTCGAAGTTGAGACCTCTACTAGAGAGGAATCAGACGCTTACCGCTACACCATTAAAACCTTTAAAATTACTATTATGCCCTCTAATTAATTAGAAAGCAAAACAATGAATGAGTGAGATTGTACTTTTCAAAAGTTTTAGCGTGTATGGATAATTTTGGAGATCTACAAATCACCTCCAATTTTAATACGGGTTAGGCTGACCTGCCAAAGTTTTTCAAATTTTGTAACTAATTAATGTAATAAATAAGACTGCAAAAACTTTATAATTAAAATAATCTAAGTTTTGTAATGAAAATGATTTAGGAGATCTTTTAAGCATTTGAGAAGACTTTTAGAGACTTTCTACCTGTTTGATCCCGTCAAGCCGTTTGATCCGTTTCCATTTTAGCTCAATTTTAAAATTCTAACAACCGGAGATAAAATACAACCCAAATCGACCCAATTTTAGGCAAACGGGTCGAAATTCCTACCTCTGCTAAGGATCAATAGCTCAGAACCTAAACATAAACATCAAAAGAATTTACCTGAGTCATATTCGGGGCAAAAACCATGGCGATATTTCTAGCATTCATTTTATTTAATTCTTCATGTTCAGCCACATCAGACATAAGATCAATAGCCCAATTAAGCAGCGCGGTCTCAGTGGGTTTTAGCTTTTTCACGAGCTCAACCCGTTCCTCTTCTGTGTTACACTGTAAAACCTCATCAGGAGAAAGCCCGTCAAGCACGCCACATGGCAGCTCCCTGAACCAAGCTTTAATTAAGCCCGCGAGACAATGAACCTCTATGTCTTCAGGAACCATGCCTCTATTTAACTGGGCCCGCACACTCTCCTCATGACTGTTTTCAGGGTTTATACGGAATATTCCTTCTGCCTATAATGGGTTTTTAACATAAAAAAGAGTTGGTTTTGATTATACGAGTCTCGATAATGACAGATAAAAAACAAAAAGAAATTCTTGTGTTTAAATTATATATTTTTTACGTTATGCTTAGTTCAAAGGGGTGGTGATATGTGTTGAATTCGGGTTGGTATCACCTAAACCGATCAAATGGGATGGCAGGTTGTAAGCAGGTTGGTCAGGTAAATGGGTTGTAAACAGGTTAGTGGGTTGACCCAATTATCTACAAGGACCACAACCCAACCCAACCCGGACATGAACGGTGAACCTTTTATTAAACGGGTAAGCCGGTCAAACTGTTTAGACCCAACCCTAACCCGTTTGTTTATGTGTCGTGTTCCATATTATGCTGGGAATTTCCATCCCTAATTCAACTAAGTGGGTGACTATTAGTTGAATGTCCAAAATACCCTTCAATAGCCACAAGTAAAGAAATCTTGGGACCTAGATTAAAGAAGGAAAAAAAAAACTACAAACACAATTTACAACACACTGATATTTACTCTAGCTGGAAAGTTTGTGAAAAGATATAAAAAGAAAGGAACATTACAGTCTTCATGGAGCATGCCACAGTGAAAATTGCATAATGGGCTCACACATAAAGTTATACATAGAGGATAGTCTAAATGGCTTCACACATAGAGAGCCTACTGGGTGGACCTTAGGGGCTTGTGACTCAGCGGTGGGTCCAGAACTTTCAATCATAATATGCACTACCATAACAGGAAGAAAAAAATCAATGGATGGCTAGAGGTTTCAATATCAAGCCTTTCATATGAACATGGATTGTATTTATTTGATAACGGGTCAACACATAAATCAACTAGAAAGGGTCAGATGAGTAGAAAATCACCTAAAATTGTATTCGAATACATACCGTGTTATTAAAAGAAAGGGTTAGATTATTATTTGATAATATAATTTTTGTTATCATATTTAATGCACTAATTATTTCTTATAAAAATTTAAATAAGAAACAAAGAATTTTGATTGTCATCCTTACTCGACCTGACCTGTACTGGAATAAGATTTCCACAAGCACTATCATTTTGTGAGATTTTAAAAGTCCAATAATTTGAATATGTTATATATTTAGATATAGTATACCTTTAGACCTTCTTGAGCATATAACCGCTTCTGCATGAGCAAGAGAATTGTAGGGACACTATTTCCTCTTGAATCATAAGAACACTGCATGGATTCTGCGGAGACACCAAAAACACTAACACTACACAACAAGAAAACATGTGTCAAGAACACAATCATATTTAAAATGAAAAGCATTATTCATCTATATCGAGTTCTAAATCGATATTAAATTTAAAATTCAAATATAACTAGTTGATGTTCCTCATTTGAACAAATATAGTGTATAACACTATAACCATGAAAGTACACATATCTAATTCGTTCGAAAATCAATTAAGACGGGAATAGCACCATCAAGGGGGTTTGTTTGGATGTGCGTTTCGGAAGCGATAATATCAAATTGAACATCACGAGTAAATAAAAGATTAAAAAAAGATAAATACCTTTACCATTTCATAACTAATTTTGTTGCCAATGGTATCAAACTGATAAATTCCTCTTAAAAAGATTAAATAATCATAATCTACAAACAGGATAATCACTTCTGTAAACCGTATCCAAACAACCCCTTACTCAAATTTTCAGCAATCAAAATGTAGGCCCCCAAACTGACCCCCAAATTATTGAACTTTGGATTCTCAGTTTTCACTATTTAACCAGGAATTAAACATATGAGGGTCCCAGATTGTCCCCTTCCTCTAATTTGACTAATTTCCGTTGACCAATTTGTACCTTTTTCTCCTGTCATAAACCCTAAATTCCAAATCATTAACTAAAATTTAAACACAAAAGCAGAAGTAAAGTCCATCCTACATCAATTAATACCGTACAGTACTTATTACTACTTACCACAATCAAATCATTAAACCCTAATTATCCACACCAATTTGTTTCCAAACACAATTAACCACTAAAAAAACCTAAAAAATCACAATACCTAGCACTGGGCGCTCGAGAGGGGATTTCAACCTCGAATTCAACCGGAAGCCCCAAAAATCCATGAAATCGGTCAAACGTAACATGCGTCAAATGCTTAACATCAGTCGGCCAACCGATTTCCATGTGATGAAACTTCGATTTAGATTCGTGTAACCGATTTTCCACTCGGCAAGCCGCCATTGATTTTCTAAAAGCTGCTAGTATCAACTCCAGTAGCGAGAGTTGACTCGAAGAGCCTTCTTTTGTTGTTGCGTTTTCAGCACCGCCGCCACGAACGCCGCCGCAGCCTGCTCCGGTTGCTACGGCCACCATCTGTGTCATCTGGTGCAGCTTTTTTGTTTCAAATTTGTGTGTGAATGTGCATGGATTTAGGTGAACTTTGAAGGATTAGGATTGTGATTGTGAAAGCGAGGGATGGGGTTTATGATAATCGAGGAAGATATGAAGTTGGTTTGAAATTTCAACCTACCCTATTTCTATTTCTCTTTCGAATTGCCGGCCACTCTTTTCTACTTTCTTTTACTTAGACTTTGGAATCTACCCCTTTTTTTTAATGTCTTATCACCTATGACACAATTGTTAAAAAAGTAAATAAATAAGTTAAAATAAAAAGATTTTTTTTTATGGAATTAAGAACTTAATTATTTTATCCAAAATGTTCGGATCGAAAACTTTTAACGGACTCATATTTACTCATATTGCCTCATCGAGAGATTAACAAACGTCTATAAATGAATCAAGCATTCAGTGAACTATTCGACGAAAAGTTGAACACAAGAACGAAAATGAGCACAAGTTTTTATTCATTTAATAAAACAAACGAACATGAACAAATGTCCAGTTCATTCGTTTAGTTCATTTATGTTTGTTCATTAACGTTAGTTTCTGTCTATTCATTTATGTTCAGTTATATCTGTTTGTTTAAATACTTATTCAAATTTACTTATTGCTAATATTAATCTAGAATCAATTTAGCTTCCATATTTTAAAATCCTTAGGCTAAATTCAAAATCAGTTTAATAATTTTTTTAGTTTTTAAATGTTGGATATAAGGATGATAGTATTTATACTTTAATTTGGATATTCATATTTATTTTTAATTGCTGTTCGTTTATGTTCGCTTACGTCTGTGTTAAACAACCCAAATAAGCAGCCAAGTGCAAGGCGCAAGAAGCTGCCAAACAAATTGAAAGATTACGTGATGAATGCTAGCTCAACCAAGAAATAACAAACTATGAGAATGCTATAAGTATGTGGCAAGAAGAATAATGGGTAGCCAAAATGTTCGGTTAGGAAACTCTTAGCAGACTCATGTTAGACGTCGTCGAGTGCATCAATAAGAGATTAATAGAGGTTTGTAAATGAACCAAACGTTCAGTGAATCGTTCGACGAAAAGTTCATTTATTTAATAAATGAACAAACATGAACACAAGAAACGAAAAGGAACAAAAGTTTTTATTCACTTAATAAAACAAACGAACATAAACACATGTCCGGTTCGTTCGTTTATGTTCGGTCCTTAACGTTCGTTTCCGTCCATTCGTTTATGTTCAGCTATATCTGTTTGTTTATATATTTATTCAAATTTACTAATTGCTAATAACAATCTAGAATCAATTTAGTTTTCATATTTTAAAATCCTTAAGCTAAATTCAAAATCAATTTAGTCCATAAACCCTAGCCGCCCCCTTGCACTCCTCACTTCATCATCTTCATCTCCACACTTCTAGAGAGAGAAAGAGAGAGAATCTAGAGAGATAAAGCTTCAAGATCTGCATCCAAGCCTTCATATTGCTCTTAGATCGTTGTTGGGTTATTGAAGCCTAGAGAAGAAGAATCACGCGAATACAGGTTAGAATCATCCTCAGATCTGAGTTTCTGTTTAAAAAGTGGGTTTTAGGGTTTTTAGGGGTTTTTAACATAAAGATTGGATTTTTTCATATGAATATAACACCCAAAATTTTAATAAAAATTAAACTTTCAAAATATGCGGAATTTAGGTCACATAGAACACTCTTGACAAACAACACGTTTTAAAAACAACAAAACGACAACGACAAGTTTTTTTGTAGTTTTGTTGTTTTTACTCATCCAAACGACATCTCCAAAATGACAACAAGTTTTAAACATCTATGAGATGACTCAAACAAGTTTTAAGACTCCTAACCAGGAGTTATAACTCCAACCATTAACAAAAATAACCGAGAATCCAATTCATCATGAAGCTTGACCCGAGACATCAAACCGGAGCTTTACCTACAATGAAACATCACAAAACAACCACTAGTAATGATATACAACCCCCATGTGAGCCCCCAGGCCCTTACAGCATTAAACGACCAAAAACGATATTTCAGCATTTTGGGCGTAAATGTCACCGTAAACAGCCCCTTATGGGCGTAATTTGCATCGGGCCACCGTAATTTACACACAACCGTCGTAAATTACGCCCAACCTAGTGCATACCATATTTTTTGAATTCCTCACGTCGAGACACCCCAAATTCATATATTATGTCTTTCGTAGTTCATTTTCTAGCCTGAGATATACTCAAAAGAAGTTTGGGCTTTTTCCAACGACACGTATTATCGCCTATACATGTTTAACCCCAACCCAAATGCCAATTAACACCCAAAACTTCAAATAACACATAAAGCACCTTACATAAGTTAGTTAGTTAATCGCCCACTAACCCGACCATACTCCTTTGTGAGGTTCTAATGACCTCAAACACCCCAAACGACCTTGAGAAGTTCATAACCTCAATTAACTTCGTGTGAGGTTCTTAGACTTCAAACTCCTCTTTATGATCATATTTACTTTCATGTGAGGTTCAAAGACCTCAAACACCACAAAATTAGTGAAGTTCATGACCTCAATTACTACCATGTGAGCTTTTTAGACTTCAACACCGACTCTTTAACATATCAATAAATGTACACACACGACACCAATCAATCTTTATAACCCGTACGTTATTTATCGATATGTGGGGTTCAAAGACCACAATCCCCTTATTCTAGTTGTGAAGTTTAATGACTTCAAACAACAATTCACCCTCCCAACCCTTGCATACAACATAGCCATACAAACATCACTACATAAACTAATAGCAAGCAAATTGTATGACCTACTACTATCATTACTAAGTAAGTGCAAAGCACTTACCTTGTGCTTTAGATGATTCTGGTTTAGCTACAATCTTAGCCACGTTATCACCTATACAACATACCTAAACATTAGTCTAGACATCCCAATTTACACCAATTGAGATTCTAACACACTTCACCAAATAATGAACATTAACATTTGTCTAGGTTAGATTAACATAATCAAACCCTTAACACCCATCAAACACTCCCTTAACCCAAATGACCCGTTAAGGAATCACCCAAGTTCCACCAAAACTCCCACAAATCACCATAAAATTGGGGCTTTTATGGGTAATTGTGTGTCTATTAACTCCCTAGACACTTATCCAGCCTCAATTTAACATTCTAACATCATTAAATAGAAAACCCCCAAATTTTCCTCAAGAACCCTAATTCTTGAATCCAGAAATTAAGTGTTTAAATGATGTTATCTACCTCCTATGACCTTTAGTTAAGCTAGGTTATTGCTTAAATCAAGTTATTTATCAACCAAATAACCTAAATCTACCCAAGTTCGGATCTCCCCCAAAACCCACCAAGAACATCAACAATGGAGAATCTAGAGATGAATGGGAAGCTTACTTGATGCTTGGAGATGATGTGCACACCAAAACCTCCCAATTTCGCATGCAAAATCACCAACACTTGATCTCAGCTCTTACTCTTTCTCTCTTCTTCTTTGCAAGACACAAACACACACACAAATGTGTGTTTGCTCAACCCCCCACCCCCATACAATCAGATTTTCCAATTTTACAAAACAGCCCCTGGACTTTCAATTTTGGCTCCTTACACCCAAACTAGCTAAAAAAAACTCCGCTTTTACAACAAACCTCAAACTTTTATTTTATTTATTTACACCCCTTATAATATAAATAACATATTATAATAATAAACCTGAAAGTTGGTTCGTTACAATGAAATGGAAAATAAAGCTTTGATTTAGACTCATGGAAGTTAAACAAACGTTTTGGACGTAAAAGTTAGATTTTTAGATAAAAAACGAGCCTGGAACATGAAGATGTTCATTAGGCGACCCTAAGTGGCGACACTGTTCTTGGGGCGACACTAGTCGTGGAAGACAAGACGTAGTCCCCAAGAAATGTCAATGATTGGTGACAATGAGTAGTGTCATCATCCCATCTGGCGACACTAAGAGTGGCGATACTACCCACTGGCCACACTAAGATAGACGATACAAGTCCATAACGCAAGTTATGGCGACACTGTCCTCAACGACACTACTGTTCCACGGCACTAAGTGCCTGGGGACACTTGCCTTGCGACACTATAGGCGGCACTAGCAAAAGTTAACCTATTTCACATGTTGACTTCATACAGACTTACGCAGTGACCCGTCTAGCTTGACAGTTCCATAGTTGATTAGTGATAGCAGAACTGGTGAGTTTCTATTGCCCATTTTCATATGTTTTTGGGATGATGTGCATACTTAAATAGAGATTTTGCAAGAGAGTATTGTTTTATAAAAATTATATATTTATGAAAGAAAAAGAAACAGAGACAGAGTACATATACTATATTTGAAATAAATGTTTTTAAAGAAAGTAAAGAATGACATAGATGCAGTACCTCGGTACTGATTGATAGTGACAGATGCCATGTTATGTGCTTATGTGATAATATGTGCTATTTGTCTGCATTATATGTTATGTGAAAGTAGAGTAGCTGCATAGTAGAACAAAGTAGAAAAGCCTTGCAAGCACAGAGAAGTCCCGTTTTCATAAGTTGGCACATAGTATAACAGAGAAGTCTTAACCTGTACAAGAAACATAGGAGTCTTGCCTTGTGCAAGCAACAGAGGAGTTTAACCTTGTGTAAGAAACAGAGGAGTCTTGTACAGGTGTAAGCATAGAGGAATCTTGTCCTTGGGCAATGGTTCAAATGTGTATGATAGTATGAATGCATGTGTAAGTTCACTTGTTATTACAAGTGAAAGAATGAATGACAGAGACAGAGTGGGACACCTTATTGGTTTCCCTAAAGCAGAGTTTTAACAAATGATAGTAACGAAACGATTTTCATAAATTGTGATGTTAACAGAGTTTTTGAAGTGCAGAGAATGTTTTGTTAAAACTTACAGAAAGAAAGCTTGTGTTTATTTTTATAATTAAGCTACCTTAAAGAGAAATAGAGTTTACAGATAATAACGTAAAGATAAAACTCACTCAGAATAACTAACTTTTAGTATGCATATCAGGTTAAGAAATGATAGATCAGAGGAGCCACGAGGGCTTGATAGCATGGACCGTTGGGTTGCCTCTCTGAAGACTGACATTTCCTTTTATGATAGTTTATCCCGAACAATATTAATTAAGTTTTAATTCATTGTGGATTTTGAATGTCTGAACAAGTCTTCCGTTGTAACAGATATTTTAATTTTCTAGTTTAAGAACTATGTTTATATATGTTTTGTGCCAGCTATGAGACTACCCGGTTTGAGGCGTTTCATCATTATTCGAGCATGGCGAATCTGGCGGTGGCGAGTTTTCCGGTAGTACCCATTACACCGATGGAATTAGTGTTCTCGGGCGCCATAAACCTGCAACCGTGTGTCTTCCTCAAATTTTCAGTCACAATCCGGAACGGTGGATATCACAGACAACCAAGTATTTTGATTTCTATAATATCTTTGAATCCAAACGATTGACGGTCGCTTCCTTCTACTTGGATGAAGAATCCATTGACTGGTTCGATTAGATGCACTGTCATTTTCAATTAACAAGATGGAAACCATTCACGGTTGCCCTAATAAAGCGATTTAAAAAAGGGCCTGGGTCGTATTTCTTTAGGCAATAGTAAGCCCATCTTACCTACGCCCACTATACCACCGATTCTTTCATCGGGTAATTTAACTACCACCAATAGAAGTAACCCTAATTTCACCCCTTGTAGTGTATTATTAAGGCTGACGCTTAACAAAATAATCAAGATTTAGAAGAAAAACAAATATGCGATCAGAAAGTCAAAGATGCGATCTCAAGATAATGATTCCATCGAAATATCAAGATTCGATCGAAGCAAGATGGCTAGATCAAAACATTCTGTCTAAATCAAGTGATCAAGTTTCGATGTTGCGGTTTGAACAAAGTTTGTTCAATATTAAGTAGCACATACTATTGAAAAAAAATTGTTCAATGGGAAGTAGCATACTTCCCATGGCATTTCCGTAATTATATTGAAGTCTTGTAAGGACTATAAATAGATTATATTTTCTAGGGTTTCTAGTGCGCACTGACGTCGCCCAGACAGTCTATAAAAAACTAACACATAAACCTAAACTAGACTCCTAAGTAATAAATGGAGTACCTATGAACTAAACCGCACTCACAGGCAAGTGATCCTATCGAGTGTAGCACATCTTAATAGTAAACCGGATTATCGAACCCTAGAGACACTGAACAGCTAAACTAGACTCTGACTCAGACTAAAGATGATTTGGTTGGGGGTTTACTACACTACTGATTAAACTAACGAATGCAGAACTAACGATCGACTCTAACTATCCAGACAAAGAACTAAGGGAAATACCAGGAATGGGAAGAATACCACCTAGGTCAGAATCCTATTTGCAAAGCTCAACTTCTACCGGTTATGGAAACAATGATGGAACTGGGTTTCTAAGGATGACAACTCTAGACAACCTAATGGATCTCTAATCACTCTCAGGGTGTCACCAACTAAGAAACTCTAAAGAAGTACTAAACTCACCAGATACTCGGATTACCTTTCAGTCTCTCTAACAATGATAAAGTACCCAAAAGACAGATCACCTTTCAGTCTCACTGTCCATAATACATCTAAGATGCACGGGGTAATCTCAGATCAACAACTATGACTCGGATTAGCAACAACTACTAAGAACACCTAAGGGAAACTTCCTTTCAGACAGATTTCACTCAGAATCTTAATACCGAAGACTAACCGATTATCTCTCACTTCTCGGGTATTGAGATAAGATGAACACTCAGATCTAATAACTCTCAACTACAGCTCCTATGGCTACTACGTCTAGCAAACCATACAAACAACCATAAACTCACAGTCTATGATCTAGATACGCTATTCAAACTGGAAGACATCCACATATAACATACAGAACGTATAATAAAAAAACACATCGGATCTAATCATGCAGAAACATCATAGACATCAACATGAGATTACTACAAAATCATTACTCCATTCAATTGAATCCAAAAACCGATAAAAACTGAATCTTTAACAAGCAATCATCATATGACCTAGGCAGTTACAAAGTTTAGCCTAAGATCATGTTTAAAACATCCAAATAGAAGCAAATAAGCAGAAACATAGTTCAAACACAGCAATCAAACACAAAGATTTAAACTTTGAAACCGAATGAGCTAATCTAAACAAACCTGGAATTAAAATTCTTGATCTTGCTCTTCAATCGACTTCTCTAACCCTGGAATCGCCCTAGAACTTGCTCCAGACAGCTGAATTGCAAACTCCCTCAAGAAGGCTATTAAAATCTATTTAATTTGAAAATCTAGGGTTTTGCAGAAATTCAGTCTCCCGCGTACCGCGAAGGGTTTCACTGGGTTCCTCGCGTACCGCGAGGAACAAAACAGTCGGGCCCGGTTTTCTCTTCTCTCGTGTACCGCAAAACATTGTCTCTCCTTCTTCGCGTACCGCGAGGGAACCAAATTCCAACTTTTCCTCTTCTTTTCTTCCGGGCCTCTTCTTTTCTTCCGGGCCTCTTCTCTTGCTCGGATTCTTCATGTATTGACTCGTAATCCACACGAGTTCCTGTAAACACAACAAAGACTCAATAGGAAACAAAAACAATTCAAAACACAGGTAAAACTAACTAAAACGCACGAAAACAATAGGAATAAATATGTGTGTTTTGCACTACATCAAACATCCCCACACTTAACCTTTTTTCATCCTCGAAAAAGTTTGCAATGGAATCATAACTGGACATAGCTTAACAACTTCAATAATTCAATTAGCAAAACATACTCACGCGTTAAAAAGCAATAATTGGTATTTCTAACCGACTAAACCCAACCACTAACTTTCAAGCCCCCGTTTAATGTTCTAATTCATTTTATCAAAGCATATCAATCTATCTATGGGACTCAAAATCAAAAGCTATAGCTCAACCTAATCCTGTCTCACGGTCATGTCTAGGCACGGATTAAACCATATAGATTTCACCCAACACATTACACTAAAATTTACAGGTTTTTAGAAATCAAGATGATCAATGAGTGAATGGATGAACTTAGCATTAAATTAAACAGATGAACTTTCGTTTAGATGCGTTTCAACCAAGTCACTATCCCGGAGGGTAACACATAGACTACAGTTCTAATCATAAAGCACATAAGAATCTAACCCAGTGGTGTTTCAATCAGGCTGGAACCCGACTTGTGACACGTAGGCGAAACTTAGATTTCTAATTAAATAAGCACAAGTATATGGAATATGGATGCGGGCGCCACAAAAACTCGAATTTATTCTCATAAAAAGATAATGGTGTGCCATGAAAATTTCAAAAACCTCTAAATTTTAACTTAACGTGGTATCTATCACCCTATGTTGACAGTTTCATTATTACCAATTACCCTAAAGATGAGAACCCACAAGATATCATAATTTAAATCATTTATGTTCCTAATCAACACAACCCAGGCTATTTACCAAAACATCACTAATTAAACGCGTTTTCAATTATTTATTCCATTTAAAACTCAATAAGCAGATCCAGTTGTACTATCATTTTTCATTTATTATGCAAAAACTTTTGATTTCAAAGGACATTTTTTCAAAATTTTCATTTTTTTTATTTTATAAAATAAAACAAACCTAGACAAACTAGACTCACTAGACGCAGTTCTATCCCCACACTTGAAACAAACAATGTCCCCAATGTGAACTGAGAAACACAAAAAATTAAAAAGACAAAAATAAACTGGGAAGACTTAGCTGGTAATGTATCACTGAAATGTCCAGCTATGATCTTCCACGTGTGCACCGTATAGCATTTCGGTCGCGGTTGCACAACCGACTGTCGGGCTGCCTTTACAAGATAGATAAGATCAGATCGACCCCGCCCGAATGGAGATTGAGTACGGACGGAGCGATCAATACCTCAGCTTTAGCACTTTGATCTCATTCGCCATCGCCGTGAGTGCAGCAGCCACACTAGTATCAGGGTTGACCTGATGCACACCTCTAGGAGAAGAGGTGGGTGCTCTAGCACTAGGAATGGAAGTCCTAGTAGATAGCCGATGTTGCTCAGCGAGAGCGAAGCTTTCGAACATCTCCTCGCATTCAGCAGGCTCCAGTTTATCCGTGATATGGCCTCCCGCAGCTGTGTTGAACATTTGCTGCTTCTCGAAGGTGAGGCCATTATAGAACTTCTCCACAATCGCCCAGTCAGACAGACCATGTTGGGGACATCGGCTCAACAGCGCGTTGAACCGCTCCCAGGCCATGTGATAAGGCTCGTCAGGGTCCATCCGGAAAGAGTGGATTTGGTCCCTAAGGCGAGTGGCCCTGGAAGGTGGATAGTACCTTTTCAGAAACTTGGCTTGCAAGTCCTCCCATGTGGTAATAGAATTGTCGGGGAGTGTGTCAAGCCAAGTGGAAGCATGCCTAGAGAGAGAATGGAAAGAGACGCAAGTAGATTGCGTCCTTAGATACACTCGTGATATTAAAAGTATCACATATGCGCACGAAGCGGGACAGATGTTCGGGTGAATCCTCATCCTCGAGGCCATGAAACTGAGTAGCATGAGTGATCGTACTCATGACATGTGATGGAATCTTCCAAGTATTTGTATTAGGAATAGCGGGGCGGGCGATCGAAGATCGTGCCCTGGTGGCCCCATCACTGGCTCTCTGGTGTACGGTATGTCTCGCTGGTGGGTCAGCGTCACCCATATTAGGAAAAAGGAACCGGACTAGTGGGACGTACCTGGTTTGTGCACAACATTTTCAAACGCTCCCGGAAGTCGCCTCGTGAAGCTCTCGTTCGGGATCTAAGAAAGCAGAATATGGTGGTGATCCCTGCGAACGAGTGTGGCGCATAAACTGACACCAAAATTAAAAGAAATAAAGAAGGACTCAAAAACAAAAAGATTCGATACTATATTAGACACTCAGATAGCAAGTAGAAAGTAAGACACACAATTAAGACTCACAAATAAAAGAAAGAAAACAAACCAAAAATCACAAAAAGAACTAGTCAAAGCTAATATTACTATTGCCAAGTGTCTCCGGCAACGGCGCCAAAAACTTGATGTCGCCCAGACAGTCTATAAAAAACTAACACATAAACCTAAACTAGACTCCTAAGTAATAAATGGAGTACCTATGAACTAAACCGCACTCACAGGCAAGTGATCCTATCGAGTGTAGCACATCTTAATAGTAAACCGGATTATCGAACCCTAGAGACACTGAACAGCTAAACTAGACTCTGACTCAGACTAAAGATGATTTGGTTGGGGGTTTACTACACTACTGATTAAACTAACGAATGCAGAACTAACGATCGACTCTAACTATCCAGACAAAGAACTAAGGGAAATACCAGGAATGGGAAGAATACCACCTAGGTCAGAATCCTACTTGCAAAGCTCAACTTCTACCGGTTATGGAAACAATGATGGAACTGGGTTTCTAAGGATGACAACTCTAGACAACCTAATGGATCTCTAATCACTCTCAGGGTGTCACCAACTAAGAAACTCTAAAGAAGTACTAAACTCACCAGATACTCGGATTACCTTTCAGTCTCTCTAACAATGATAAAGTACCCAAAAGACAGATCACCTTTCAGTCTCACTGTCCATAATACATCTAAGATGCACGGGGTAATCTCAGATCAACAACTATGACTCGGATTAGCAACAACTACTAAGAACACCTAAGGGAAACTTCCTTTCAGACAGATTTCACTCAGAATCTTAATACCGAAGACTAACCAATTATCTCTCACTTCTCGGGTATTGAGATAAGATGAACACTCAGATCTATTAACTCTCAACTACAGCTCCTATGGCTACTACGTCTAGCAAACCATACAAACAACCATAAACTCACAGTCTATGATCTAGATACGCTATTCAAACTGGAAGACATCCACATATAACATACAGAACGTATAATAAAAAAAACACATCGGATCTAATCATGCAGAAACATCATAGACATCAACATGAGATTACTACAAAATCATTACTCCATTCAATTGAATCCAAAAACCGATAAAAACTGAATCTTTAACAAGCAATCATCATATGACCTAGGCAGTTACAAAGTTTAGCCTAAGATCATGTTTAAAACATCCAAATAGAAGCAAATAAGCAGAAACATAGTTCAAACACAGCAATCAAACACAAAGATTTAAACTTTGAAACCGAATGAGCTAATCTAAACAAACCTGGAATTAAAATTCTTGATCTTGCTCTTCAATCGACTTCTCTAACCCTGGAATCGCCCTAGAACTTGCTCCAGACAGCTGAATTGCAAACTCCCTCAAGAAGGCTATTAAAATCTATTTAATTTGAAAATCTAGGGTTTTGCAGAAATTCAGTCTCCCGCGTACCGCGAAGGGTTTCACTGGGTTCCTCGCGTACCGCGAGGAACAAAACAGTCGGGCCCGGTTTTCTCTTCTCTCGTGTACCGCGAAACATTGTCTCTCCTTCTTCGCGTACCGCGAGGGAACCAAATTCCAACTTTTCCTCTTCTTTTCTTCCGGGCCTCTTCTTTTCTTCCGGGCCTCTTCTCTTGCTCGGATTCTTCATGTATTGACTCGTAATCCACACGAGTTCCTGTAAACACAACAAAGACTCAATAGGAAACAAAAACAATTCAAAACACAGGTAAAACTAACTAAAACGCACGAAAACAATAGGAATAAATATGTGTGTTTTGCACTACATCAAACATCCCCACACTTAACCTTTTTTCATCCTCGAAAAAGTTTGCAATGGAATCATAACTGGACATAGCTTAACAACTTCAATAATTCAATTAGCAAAACATACTCACGCGTTAAAAAGCAATAATTGGTATTTCTAACCGACTAAACCCAACCACTAACTTTCAAGCCCCCGTTTAATGTTATAATTCATTTTATCAAAGCATATCAATCTATCTATGGGACTCAAAATCAAAAGCTATAGCTCAACCTAATCCTGTCTCACGGTCATGTCTAGGCACGGATTAAACCATATAGATTTCACCCACCACATTAAACTAAAATTTATAGGTTTTTAGAAATCAAGATGATCAATGAGTGAATGGATGAACTTAGCATTAAATTAAACAGATGAACTTTCGTTTAGATGCGTTTCAACCAAGTCACTATCCCGGAGGGTAACACATAGACTACAGTTCTAATCATAAAGCACATAAAAATCTAACCCAGTGGTGTTTCAATCAGGCTGGAACCCGACTTGTGACACGTAGGCGAAACTTAGATTTCTAATTAAATAAGCACAAGTATATGGAATATGGATGCGGGCGCCACAAAAACTCGGATTTATTCTCATAAAAAGATAATGGTGTGCCATGAAAATTTCAAAAACCTCTAAATTTTAACTTAACGTGGTATCTATCACCCTATGTTAACAGTTTCATTATTACCAATTACCCTAAAGATGAGTACCCACAAGATATCATAATTTAAATCATTTATGTTCCTAATCAACACAACCCAGGCTATTTACCAAAACATCACTAATTAAACGCGTTTTCAATTATTTATTCCATTTAAAACTCAATAAGCAGATCCAGTTGTACTATCATTTTTCATTTATTATGCAAAAACTTTTGATTTCAAAGGACATTTTTTCAAAATTTTCATTTTTTTTATTTTATAAAATAAAACAAACCTAGACAAACTAGACTCACTAGACGCAGTTCTATCCCCACACTTGAAACAAACAATGTCCCCAATGTGAACTGAGAAACACAAAAAATTAAAAAGACAAAAATAAACTGGGAAGACTTAGCTGGTAATGTATCACTGAAATGTCCAGCTATGATCTTCCACGTGTGCACCGTATAGCATTTCGGTCGCGGTTGCACAACCGACTGTCGGGCTGCCTTTACAAGATAGATAAGATCAGATCGACCCCGCCCGAATGGAGATTGAGTACGGACGGAGCGATCAATACCTCAGCTTTAGCACTTTGATCTCATTCGCCATCGCCGTGAGTGCAGCAGCCACACTAGTATCAGGGTTGACCTGATGCACACCTCTAGGAGAAGAGGTGGGTGCTCTAGCACTAGGAATGGAAGTCCTAGTAGATAGCCGATGTTGCTCAGCGAGAGCGAAGCTTTCGAACATCTCCTCGCATTCAGCAGGCTCCAGTTTATCCGTGATATGGCCTCCCGCAGCTGTGTTGAACATTTGCTGCTTCTCGAAGGTGAGGCCATTATAGAACTTCTCCACAATCGCCCAGTCAGACAGACCATGTTGGGGACATCGTCTCAACAGCGCGTTGAACCGCTCCCAGGCCATGTGATAAGGCTCGTCAGGGTCCATCCGGAAAGAGTGGATTTGGTCCCAAAGGCGAGTGGCCCTGGAAGGTGGATAGTACCTTTTCAGAAACTTGGCTTGCAAGTCCTCCCATGTGGTAATAGAATTGTCGGGGAGTGTGTCAAGCCAAGTGGAAGCATGCCTAGAGAGAGAATGGAAAGAGACGCAAGTAGATTGCGTCCTTAGATACACTCGTGATATTAAAAGTATCACATATGCGCACGAAGCGGGACAGATGTTCGGGTGAATCCTCATCCTCGAGGCCATGAAACTGAGTAGCATGAGTGATCGTACTCATGACATGTGATGGAATCTTCCAAGTATTTGTATTAGGAATAGCGGGGCGGGCGATCGAAGATCGTGCCCTGGTGGCCCCATCACTGGCTCTCTGGTGTACGGTATGTCTCGCTGGTGGGTCAGCGTCACCCATATTAGGAAAAAGGAACCGGACTAGTGGGACGTACCTGGTTTGTGCACAACATTTTCAAACGCTCCCGGAAGTCACCTCGTGAAGCTCTCGTTCGGGATCTAAGAAAGCAGAATATGGTGGTGATCCCTGCGAACGAGTGTGGCGCATAAACTGACACCAAAATTAAAAGAAATAAATAAGGACTCAAAAACAAAAAGATTCGATACTATATTAGACACTCAGATAGCAAGTAGAAAGTAAGACACACAATTAAGACTCACAAATAAAAGAAAGAAAACAAACCAAAAATCACAAAAGGAACTAGTCAAAGCTAATATTACTATTGCCAAGTGTCTCCGGCAACGCCGCCAAAAACTTGATGTCGCCCAGAAAGTCTATAAAAAACTAACACATAAACCTAAACTAGACTCCTAAGTAATAAATGGAGTACCTATGAACTAAACCGCACTCACAGGCAAGTGATCCTATCGAGTGTAGCACATCTTAATAGTAAACCGGATTATCGAACCCTAGAGACACTGAACAGCTAAACTAGACTCTGACTCAGACTAAAGATGATTTGGTTGGGGGTTTACTACACTACTGATTAAACTAACGAATGCAGAACTAACGATCGACTCTAACTATCCAGACAAAGAACTAAGGGAAATACCAGGAATGGGAAGAATACCACCTAGGTCAGAATCCTACTTGCAAAGCTCAACTTCTACCGGTTATGGAAACAATGATGGAACTGGGTTTCTAAGGATGACAACTCTAGACAACCTAATGGATCTCTAATCACTCTCAGGGTGTCACCAACTAAGAAACTCTAAAGAAGTACTAAACTCACCAGATACTCGGATTACCTTTCAGTCTCTCTAACAATGATAAAGTACCCAAAAGACAGATCACCTTTCAGTCTCACTGTCCATAATACATCTAAGATGCACGGGGTAATCTCAGATCAACAACTATGACTCGGATTAGCAACAACTACTAAGAACACCTAAGGGAAACTTCCTTTCAGACAGATTTCACTCAGAATCTTAATACCGAAGACTAACCAATTATCTCTCACTTCTCGGGTATTGAGATAAGATGAACACTCAGATCTATTAACTCTCAACTACAGCTCCTATGGCTACTACGTCTAGCAAACCATACAAACAACCATAAATTCACAGTCTATGATCTAGATACGCTATTCAAACTGGAAGACATCCACATATAACATACAGAACGTATAATAAAAAAACACATCGGATCTAATCATGCAGAAACATCATAGACATCAACATGAGATTACTACAAAATCATTACTCCATTCAATTGAATCCAAAAACCGATAAAAACTGAATCTTTAACAAGCAATCATCATATGACCTAGGCAGTTACAAAGTTTAGCCTAAGATCATGTTTAAAACATCCAAATAGAAGCAAATAAGCAGAAACATAGTTCAAACACAGCAATCAAACACAAAGATTTAAACTTTGAAACCGAATGAGCTAATCTAAACAAACCTGGAATTAAAATTCTTGATCTTGCTCTTCAATCGACTTCTCTAACCCTGGAATCGCCCTAGAACTTGCTCCAGACAGCTGAATTGCAAACTCCCTCAAGAAGGCTATTAAAATCTATTTAATTTGAAAATCTAGGGTTTTGCAGAAATTCAGTCTCCCGCGTACCGCGAAGGGTTTCACTGGGTTCCTCGCGTACCGCGAGGAACAAAACAGTCGGGCCCGGTTTTCTCTTCTCTCGTGTACCGCGAAACATTGTCTCTCCTTCTTCGCGTACCGCGAGGGAACCAAATTCCAACTTTTCCTCTTCTTTTCTTCCGGGCCTCTTCTTTTCTTCCGGGCCTCTTCTCTTGCTCGGATTCTTCATGTATTGACTCGTAATCCACACGAGTTCCTGTAAACACAACAAAGACTCAATAGGAAACAAAAACAATTCAAAACACAGGTAAAACTAACTAAAACGCACGAAAACAATAGGAATAAATATGTGTGTTTTGCACTACATCAAACATCCCCACACTTAACCTTTTTTCATCCTCGAAAAAGTTTGCAATGGAATCATAACTGGACATAGCTTAACAACTTCAATAATTCAATTAGCAAAACATACTCACGCGTTAAAAAGCAATAATTGGTATTTCTAACCGACTAAACCCAACCACTAACTTTCAAGCCCCCGTTTAATGTTCTAATTCATTTTATCAAAGCATATCAATCTATCTATGGGACTCAAAATCAAAAGCTATAGCTCAACCTAATCCTGTCTCACGGTCATGTCTAGGCACGGATTAAACCATATAGATTTCACCCACCACATTAAACTAAAATTTACAGGTTTTTAGAAATCAAGATGATCAATGAGTGAATGGATGAACTTAGCATTAAATTAAACAGATGAACTTTCGTTTAGATGCGTTTCAACCAAGTCACTATCCCGGAGGGTAACACATAGACTACAGTTCTAATCATAAAGCACATAAAAATCTAACCCAGTGGTGTTTCAATCAGGCTGGAACCCGACTTGTGACACGTAGGCGAAACTTAGATTTCTAATTAAATAAGCACAAGTATATGGAATATGGATGCGGGCGCCACAAAAACTCGGATTTATTCTCATAAAAAGATAATGGTGTGCCATGAAAATTTCAAAAACCTCTAAATTTTAACTTAACGTGGTATCTATCACCCTATGTTGACAGTTTCATTATTACCAATTACCCTAAAGATGAGTACCCACAAGATATCATAATTTAAATCATTTATGTTCCTAATCAACACAACCCAGGCTATTTACCAAAACATCACTAATTAAACGCGTTTTCAATTATTTATTCTATTTAAAACTCAATAAGCAGATCCAGTTGTACTATCATTTTTCATTTATTATGCAAAAACTTTTGATTTCAAAGGACATTTTTTCAAAATTTTCATTTTTTTTTATTTTATAAAATAAAACAAACCTAGACAAACTAGACTCACTAGACGCAGTTCTATCCCCACACTTGAAACAAACAATGTCCCCAATGTGAACTGAGAAACACAAAAAATTAAAAAGACAAAAATAAACTGGGAAGACTTAGCTGGTAATGTATCACTGAAATGTCCAGCTATGATCTTCCACGTGTGCACCGTATAGCATTTCGGTCGCGGTTGCACAACCGACTGTCGGGCTGCCTTTACAAGATAGATAAGATCAGATCGACCCCGCCCGAATGGAGATTGAGTACGGACGGAGCGATCAATACCTCAGCTTTAGCACTTTGATCTCATTCGCCATCGCCGTGAGTGCAGCAGCCACACTAGTATCAGGGTTGACCTGATGCACACCTCTAGGAGAAGAGGTGGGTGCTCTAGCACTAGGAATGGAAGTCCTAGTAGATAGCCGATGTTGCTCAGCGAGAGCGAAGCTTTCGAACATCTCCTCGCATTCAGCAGGCTCCAGTTTATCCGTGATATGGCCTCCCGCAGCTGTGTTGAACATTTGCTGCTTCTCGAAGGTGAGGCCATTATAGAACTTCTCCACAATCGCCCAGTCAGACAGACCATGTTGGGGACATCGTCTCAACAGCGCGTTGAACCGCTCCCAGGCCATGTGATAAGGCTCGTCAGGGTCCATCCGGAAAGAGTGGATTTGGTCCCTAAGGCGAGTGGCCCTGGAAGGTGGATAGTACCTTTTCAGAAACTTGGCTTGCAAGTCCTCCCATGTGGTAATAGAATTGTCGGGGAGTGTGTCAAGCCAAGTGGAAGCATGCCTAGAGAGAGAATGGAAAGAGACGCAAGTAGATTGCGTCCTTAGATACACTCGTGATATTAAAGGTATCACATATGCGCACGAAGCGGGACAGATGTTCGGGTGAATCCTCATCCTCGAGGCCATGAAACTGAGTAGCATGAGTGATCGTACTCATGACATGTGATGGAATCTTCCAAGTATTTGTATTAGGAATAGCGGGGCGGGCGATCGAAGATCGTGCCCTGGTGGCCCCATCACTGGCTCTCTGGTGTACGGTATGTCTCGCTGGTGGGTCAGCGTCACCCATATTAGGAAAAAGGAACCGGACTAGTGGGACGTACCTGGTTTGTGCACAACATTTTCAAACGCTCCCGGAAGTCGCCTCGTGAAGCTCTCGTTCGGGATCTAAGAAAGCAGAATATGGTGGTGATCCCTGCGAACGAGTGTGGCGCATAAACTGACACCAAAATTAAAAGAAATAAATAAGGACTCAAAAACAAAAAGATTCGATACTATATTAGACACTCAGATAGCAAGTAGAAAGTAAGACACACAATTAAGACTCACAAATAAAAGAAAGAAAACAAACCAAAAATCACAAAAGGAACTAGTCAAAGCTAATATTACTATTGCCAAGTGTCTCCGGCAACGGCGCCAAAAACTTGATGTCGCCCAGAAAGTCTATAAAAAACTAACACATAAACCTAAACTAGACTCCTAAGTAATAAATGGAGTACCTATGAACTAAACCGCACTCACAGGCAAGTGATCCTATCGAGTGTAGCACATCTTAATAGTAAACCGGATTATCGAACCCTAGAGACACTGAACAGCTAAACTAGACTCTGACTCAGACTAAAGATGATTTGGTTGGGGGTTTACTACACTACTGATTAAACTAACGAATGCAGAACTAACGATCGACTCTAACTATCCAGACAAAGAACTAAGGGAAATACCAGGAATGGGAAGAATACCACCTAGGTCAGAATCCTACTTGCAAAGCTCAACTTCTACCGGTTATGGAAACAATGATGGAACTGGGTTTCTAAGGATGACAACTCTAGACAACCTAATGGATCTCTAATCACTCTCACGGTGTCACCAACTAAGAAACTCTAAAGAAGTACTAAACTCACCAGATACTCGGATTACCTTTCAGTCTCTCTAACAATGATAAAGTACCCAAAAGACAGATCACCTTTCAGTCTCACTGTCCATAATACATCTAAGATGCACGGGGTAATCTCAGATCAACAACTATGACTCGGATTAGCAACAACTACTAAGAACACCTAAGGGAAACTTCCTTTCAGACAGATTTCACTCAGAATCTTAATACCGAAGACTAACCGATTATCTCTCACTTCTCGGGTATTGAGATAAGATGAACACTCAGATCTAATAACTCTCAACTACAGCTCCTATGGCTACTACGTCTAGCAAACCATACAAACAACCATAAACTCACAGTCTATGATCTAGATACGCTATTCAAACTGGAAGACATCCACATATAACATACAGAACGTATAATAAAAAAACACATCGGATCTAATCATGCAGAAACATCATAGACATCAACATGAGATTACTACAAAATCATTACTCCATTCAATTGAATCCAAAAACCGATAAAAACTGAATCTTTAACAAGCAATCATCATATGACCTAGGCAGTTACAAAGTTTAGCCTAAGATCATGTTTAAAACATCCAAATAGAAGCAAATAAGCAGAAACATAGTTCAAACACAGCAATCAAACACAAAGATTTAAACTTTGAAACCGAATGAGCTAATCTAAACAAACCTGGAATTAAAATTCTTGATCTTGCTCTTCAATCGACTTCTCTAACCCTGGAATCGCCCTAGAACTTGCTCCAGACAGCTGAATTGCAAACTCCCTCAAGAAGGCTATTAAAATCTATTTAATTTGAAAATCTAGGGTTTTGCAGAAATTCAGTCTCCCGCGTACCGCGAAGGGTTTCACTGGGTTCCTCGCGTACCGCGAGGAACAAAACAGTCGGGCCCGGTTTTCTCTTCTCTCGTGTACCGCGAAACATTGTCTCTCCTTCTTCGCGTACCGCGAGGGAACCAAATTCCAACTTTTCCTCTTCTTTTCTTCCGGGCCTCTTCTTTTCTTCCGGGCCTTTTCTCTTGCTCGGATTCTTCATGTATTGACTCGTAATCCACACGAGTTCCTGTAAACACAACAAAGACTCAATAGGAAACAAAAACAATTCAAAACACAGGTAAAACTAACTAAAACGCACGAAAACAATAGGAATAAATATGTGTGTTTTGCACTACATCAAACATCCCCACACTTAACCTTTTTTCATCCTCGAAAAAGTTTGCAATGGAATCATAACTGGACATAGCTTAACAACTTCAATAATTCAATTAGCAAAACATACTCACGCGTTAAAAAGCAATAATTGGTATTTCTAACCGACTAAACCCAACCACTAACTTTCAAGCCCCCGTTTAATGTTCTAATTCATTTTATCAAAGCATATCAATCTATCTGTGGGACTCAAAATCAAAAGCTATAGCTCAACCTAATCCTGTCTCACGGTCATGTCTAGGCACGGATTAAACCATATAGATTTCACCCACCACATTAAACTAAAATTTACAGGTTTTTAGAAATCAAGATGATCAATGAGTGAATGGATGAACTTAGCATTAAATTAAACAGATGAACTTTCGTTTAGATGCGTTTCAACCAAGTCACTATCCCGGAGGGTAACACATAGACTACAGTTCTAATCATAAAGCACATAAGAATCTAACCCAGTGGTGTTTCAATCAGGCTGGAACCCGACTTGTGACACGTAGGCGAAACTTAGATTTCTAATTAAATAAGCACAAGTATATGGAATATGGATGCGGGCGCCACAAAAACTCGGATTTATTCTCATAAAAAGATAATGGTGTGCCATGAAAATTTCAAAAACCTCTAAATTTTAACTTAACGTGGTATCTATCACCCTATGTTGACAGTTTCATTATTACCAATTACCCTAAAGATGAGTACCCACAAGATATCATAATTTAAATCATTTATGTTCCTAATCAACACAACCCAGGCTATTTACCAAAACATCACTAATTAAACGCGTTTTCAATTATTTATTCCATTTAAAACTCAATAAGCAGATCCAGTTGTACTATCATTTTTCATTTATTATGCAAAAACTTTTGATTTCAAAGGACATTTTTTCAAAATTTTCATTTTTTTTATTTTATAAAATAAAACAAACCTAGACAAACTAGACTCACTAGACGCAGTTCTATCCCCACACTTGAAACAAACAATGTCCCCAATGTGAACTGAGAAACACAAAAAATTAAAAAGACAAAAATAAACTGGGAAGACTTAGCTGGTAATGTATCACTGAAATGTCCAGCTATGATCTTCCACGTGTGCACCGTATAGCATTTTGGTCGCGGTTGCACAACCGACTGTCGGGCTGCCTTTACAAGATAGATAAGATCAGATCGACCCCGCCCGAATGGAGATTGAGTACGGACGGAGCGATCAATACCTCAGCTTTAGCACTTTGATCTCATTCGCCATCGCCGTGAGTGCAGCAGCCACACTAGTATCAGGGTTGACCTGATGCACACCTCTAGGAGAAGAGGTGGGTGCTCTAGCACTAGGAATGGAACTCCTAGTAGATAGCCGATGTTGCTCAGCGAGAGCGAAGCTTTCGAACATCTCCTCGCATTCAGCAGGCTCCAGTTTATCCGTGATATGGCCTCCCGCAGCTGTGTTGAACATTTGCTGCTTCTCGAAGGTGAGGCCATTATAGAACTTCTCCACAATCGCCCAGTCAGACAGACCATGTTGGGGACATCGACTCAACAGCGCGTTGAACCGCTCCCAGGCCATGTGATAAGGCTCGTCAGGGTCCATCCGGAAAGAGTGGATTTGGTCCCTAAGGCGAATGGCCCTGGAAGGTGGATAGTACCTTTTCAGAAACTTGGCTTGCAAGTCCTCCCATGTGGTAATAGAATTGTCGAGGAGTGTGTCAAGCCAAGTGGAAGCATGCTTAGAGAGAGAATGGAAAGAGACGCAAGTAGATTGCGTCCTTAGATACACTCGTGATATTAAAGGTATTACATATGCGCACGAAGCGGGACAGATGTTCGGGTGAATCCTCATCCTCGAGGCCATGAAACTGAGTAGCATGAGTGATCGTACTCATGACATGTGATGGAATCTTCCAAGTATTTGTATTAGGAATAGCGGGGCGGGTGATCGAAGATCGTGCCCTGGTGGCCCCATCACTGGCTCTCTGGTGTACGGTATGTCTCGCTGGTGGGTCAGCGTCACCCATATTAGGAAAAAGGAACCGGACTAGTGGGACGTACCTGGTTTGTGCACAACATTTTCAAACGCTCCCGGAAGTCGCCTCGTGAAGCTCTCGTTCGGGATCTAAGAAAGCAGAATATGGTGGTGATCCCTGCGAACGAGTGTGGCGCATAAACTGACACCAAAATTAAAAGAAATAAATAAGGACTCAAAAACAAAAAGATTCGATACTATATTAGACACTCAGATAGCAAGTAGAAAGTAAGACACACAATTAAGACTCACAAATAAAAGAAAGAAAACAAACCAAAAATCACAAAAAGAACTAGTAAAAGCTAATATTACTATTGCCAAGTGTCTCCGGCAACGGCGCCAAAAACTTGATGTCGCCCAGACAGTCTATAAAAAACTAACACATAAACCTAAACTAGACTCCTAAGTAATAAATGGAGTACCTATGAACTAAACCGCACTCACAGGCAAGTGATCCTATCGAGTGTAGCACATCTTAATAGTAAACCGGATTATCGAACCCTAGAGACACTGAACAGCTAAACTAGACTCTGACTCAGACTAAAGATGATTTGGTTGGGGGTTTACTACACTACTGATTAAACTAACGAATGCAGAACTAACGATCGACTCTAACTATCCAGACAAAGAACTAAGGGAAATACCAGGAATGGGAAGAATACCACCTAGGTCAGAATCCTACTTGCAAAGCTCAACTTCTACCGGATATGGAAACAATGATGGAAATGGGTTTCTAAGGATGACAACTCTAGACAACCTAATGGATCTCTAATCACTCTCAGGGTGTCACCAACTAAGAAACTCTAAAGAAGTACTAAACTCACCAGATACTCGGATTACCTTTCAGTCTCTCTAACAATGATAAAGTACCCAAAAGACAGATCACCTTTCAGTCTCACTGTCCATAATACATCTAAGATGCACGGGGTAATCTCAGATCAACAACTATGACTCGGATTAGCAACAACTACTAAGAACACCTAAGGGAAACTTCCTTTCAGACAGATTTCACTCAGAATCTTAATACCGAAGACTAACCGATTATCTCTCACTTCTCGGGTATTGAGATAAGATGTACACTCAGATCTAATAACTCTCAACTACAGCTCCTATGGCTACTACGTCTAGCAAACCATACAAACAACCATAAACTCACAGTCTATGATCTAGATACGCTATTCAAACTGGAAGACATCCACATATAACATACAGAACGTATAATAAAAAAACACATCGGATCTAATCATGCAGAAACATCATAGACATCAACATGAGATTACTACAAAATCATTACTCCATTCAATTGAATCCAAAAACCGATAAAAACTGAATCTTTAACAAGCAATCATCATATGACCTAGGCAGTTACAAAGTTTAGCCTAAGATCATGTTTAAAACATCCAAATAGAAGCAAATAAGCAGAAACATAGTTCAAACACAGCAATCAAACACAAAGATTTAAACTTTGAAACCGAATGAGCTAATCTAAACAAACCTGGAATTAAAATTCTTGATCTTGCTCTTCAATCGACTTCTCTAACCCTGGAATCGCCCTAGAACTTGCTCCAGACAGCTGAATTGCAAACTCCCTCAAGAAGGCTATTAAAATCTATTTAATTTGAAAATCTAGGGTTTTGCAGAAATTCAGTCTCCCGCGTACCGCGAAGGGTTTCACTGGGTTCCTCGCGTACCGCGAGGAACAAAACAGTCGGGCCCGGTTTTCTCTTCTCTCGTGTACCGCGAAACATTGTCTCTCCTTCTTCGCGTACCGCGAGGGAACCAAATTCCAACTTTTCCTCTTCTTTTCTTCCGGGCCTCTTCTTTTCTTCCGGGCCTTTTCTCTTGCTCGGATTCTTCATGTATTGACTCGTAATCCACACGAGTTCCTGTAAACACAACAAAGACTCAATAGGAAACAAAAACAATTCAAAACACAGGTAAAACTAACTAAAACGCACGAAAACAATAGGAATAAATATGTGTGTTTTGCACTACATCAAACATCCCCACACTTAACCTTTTTTCATCCTCGAAAAAGTTTGCAATGGAATCATAACTGGACATAGCTTAACAACTTCAATAATTCAATTAGCAAAACATACTCACGCGTTAAAAAGCAATAATTGGTATTTCTAACCGACTAAACCCAACCACTAACTTTCAAGCCCCCGTTTAATGTTCTAATTCATTTTATCAAAGCATATCAATCTATCTGTGGGACTCAAAATCAAAAGCTATAGCTCAACCTAATCCTGTCTCACGGTCATGTCTAGGCACGGATTAAACCATATAGATTTCACCCACCACATTAAACTAAAATTTACAGGTTTTTAGAAATCAAGATGATCAATGAGTGAATGGATGAACTTAGCATTAAATTAAACAGATGAACTTTCGTTTAGATGCGTTTCAACCAAGTCACTATCCCGGAGGGTAACACATAGACTACAGTTCTAATCATAAAGCACATAGGAATCTAACCCAGTGGTGTTTCAATCAGGCTGGAACCCGACTTGTGACACGTAGGCGAAACTTAGATTTCTAATTAAATAAGCACAAGTATATGGAATATGGATGCGGGCGCCACAAAAACTCGGATTTATTCTCATAAAAAGATAATGGTGTGCCATGAAAATTTCAAAAACCTCTAAATTTTAACTTAACGTGGTATCTATCACCCTATGTTGACAGTTTCATTATTACCAATTACCCTAAAGATGAGTACCCACAAGATATCATAATTTAAATCATTTATGTTCCTAATCAACACAACCCAGGCTATTTACCAAAACATCACTAATTAAACGCGTTTTCAATTATTTATTCCATTTAAAACTCAATAAGCAGATCCAGTTGTACTATCATTTTTCATTTATTATGCAAAAACTTTTGATTTCAAAGGACATTTTTTCAAAATTTTCATTTTTTTTATTTTATAAAATAAAACAAACCTAGACAAACTAGACTCACTAGACGCAGTTCTATCCCCACACTTGAAACAAACAATGTCCCCAATGTGAACTGAGAAACACAAAAAATTAAAAAGACAAAAATAAACTGGGAAGACTTAGCTGGTAATGTATCACTGAAATGTCCAGCTATGATCTTCCACGTGTGCACCGTATAGCATTTCGATCGCGGTTGCACAACCGACTGTCGGGCTGCCTTTACAAGATAGATAAGATCAGATCGACCCCGCCCGAATGGAGATTGAGTACGGACGGAGCGATCAATACCTCAGCTTTAGCACTTTGATCTCATTCGCCATCGCCGTGAGTGCAGCAGCCACACTAGTATCAGGGTTGACCTGATGCACACCTCTAGGAGAAGAGGTGGGTGCTCTAGCACTAGGAATGGAAGTCCTAGTAGATAGCCGATGTTGCTCAGCGAGAGCGAAGCTTTCGAACATCTCCTCGCATTCAGCAGGCTCCAGTTTATCCGTGATATGGCCTCCCGCAGCTGTGTTGAACATTTGCTGCTTCTCGAAGGTGAGGCCATTATAGAACTTCTCCACAATCGCCCAGTCAGACAGACCATGTTGGGGACATCAGCTCAACAGCGCGTTGAACCGCTCCCAGGCCATGTGATAAGGCTCGTCAGGGTCCATCCGGAAAGAGTGGATTTGGTCCCTAAGGCGAATGGCCCTGGAAGGTGGATAGTACCTTTTCAGAAACTTGGCTTGCAAATCCTCCCATGTGGTAATAGAATTGTCGAGGAGTGTGTCAAGCCAAGTGGAAGCATGCCTAGAGAGAGAATGGAAAGAGACGCAAGTAGATTGCGTCCTTAGATACACTCGTGATATTAAAGGTATCACATATGCGCACGAAGCGGGACAGATGTTCGGGTGAATCCTCATCCTCGAGGCCATGAAACTGAGTAGCATGAGTGATCGTACTCATGACATGTGATGGAATCTTCCAAGTATTTGTTTTAGGAATAGCGGGGCGGGTGATCGAAGATCGTGCCCTGGTGGCCCCATCACTGGCTCTCTGGTGTACGGTATGTCTCGCTGGTGGGTCAGCGTCACCCATATTAGGAAAAAGGAACCGGACTAGTGGGACGTACCTGGTTTGTGCACAACATTTTCAAACGCTCCCGGAAGTCGCCTCGTGAAGCTCTCGTTCGGGATCTAAGAAAGCAGAATATGGTGGTGATCCCTGCGAACGAGTGTGGCACATAAACTGACACCAAAATTAAAAGAAATAAATAAGGACTCAAAAACAAAAAGATTCGATACTATATTAGACACTCAGATAGCAAGTAGAAAGTAAGACACACAATTAAGACTCACAAATAAAAGAAAGAAAACAAACCAAAAATCACAAAAAGAACTAGTAAAAGCTAATATTACTATTGCCAAGTGTCTCCGGCAACGGCGCCAAAAACTTGATGTCGCCCAGACAGTCTATAAAAAACTAACACATAAACCTAAACTAGACTCCTAAGTAATAAATGGAGTACCTATGAACTAAACCGCACTCACAGGCAAGTGATCCTATCGAGTGTAGCACATCTTAATAGTAAACCGGATTATCGAACCCTAGAGACACTGAACAGCTAAACTAGACTCTGACTCAGACTAAAGTTGATTTGGTTGGGGGTTTACTACACTACTGATTAAACTAACGAATGCAGAACTAACGATCGACTCTAACTATCCAGACAAAGAACTAAGGGAAATACCAGGAATGGGAAGAATACCACCTAGGTCAGAATCCTACTTGCAAAGCTCAACTTCTACCGGATATGGAAACAATGATGGAAATGGGTTTCTAAGGATGACAACTCTAGACAACCTAATGGATCTCTAATCACTCTCAGGGTGTCACCAACTAAGAAACTCTAAAGAAGTACTAAACTCACCAGATACTCGGATTACCTTTCAGTCTCTCTAACAATGATAAAGTACCCAAAAGACAGATCACCTTTCAGTCTCACTGTCCATAATACATCTAAGATGCACGGGGTAATCTCAGATCAACAACTATGACTCGGATTAGCAACAACTACTAAGAACACCTAAGGGAAACTTCCTTTCAGACAGATTTCACTCGGAATCTTAATACCGAAGACTAACCGATTATCTCTCACTTCTCGGGTATTGAGATAAGATGTACACTCAGATCTAATAACTCTCAACTACAGCTCCTATGGCTACTACGTCTAGCAAACCATACAAACAACCATAAACTCACAGTCTATGATCTAGATACGCTATTCAAACTGGAAGACATCCACATATAACATACAGAACGTATAATAAAAAAACACATCGGATCTAATCATGCAGAAACATCATAGACATCAACATGAGATTACTACAAAATCATTACTCCATTCAATTGAATCCAAAAACCGATAAAAACTGAATCTTTAACAAGCAATCATCATATGACCTAGGCAGTTACAAAGTTTAGCCTAAGATCATGTTTAAAACATCCAAATAGAAGCAAATAAGCAGAAACATAGTTCAAACACAGCAATCAAACACAAAGATTTAAACTTTGAAACCGAATGAGCTAATCTAAACAAACCTGGAATTAAAATTCTTGATCTTGCTCTTCAATCGACTTCTCTAACCCTGGAATCGCCCTAGAACTTGCTCCAGACAGCTGAATTGCAAACTCCCTCAAGAAGGCTATTAAAATCTATTTAATTTGAAAATCTAGGGTTTTGCAGAAATTCAGTCTCCCGCGTACCGCGAAGGGTTTCACTGGGTTCCTCGCGTACCGCGAGGAACAAAACAGTCGGGCCCGGTTTTCTCTTCTCTCGTGTACCGCGAAACATTGTCTCTCCTTCTTCGCGTACCGCGAGGGAACCAAATTCCAACTTTTCCTCTTCTTTTCTTCCGGGCCTCTTCTCTTGCTCGGATTCTTCATGTATTGACTCGTAATCCACACGAGTTCCTGTAAACACAACAAAGACTCAATAGGAAACAAAAACAATTCAAAACACAGGTAAAACTAACTAAAACGCACGAAAACAATAGAAATAAATATGTGTGTTTTGCACTACATCAAACATCCCCACACTTAACCTTTTTTCATCCTCGAAAAAGTTTGCAATGGAATCATAACTGGACATAGCTTAACAACTTCAATAATTCAATTAGCAAAACATACTCACGCGTTAAAAAGCAATAATTGGTATTTCTAACCGACTAAACCCAACCACTAACTTTCAAGCCCCCGTTTAATGTTCTAATTCATTTTATCAAAGCATATCAATCTATGTATGGGACTCAAAATCAAAAGCTATAGCTCAACCTAATCCTGTATCACGGTCATGTCTAGGCATGGATTAAACCATATAGATTTCACCCACCACATTAAACTAAAATTTACAGGTTTTTAGAAATCAAGATGATCAATGAGTGAATGGATGAACTTAGCATTAAATTAAACAGATGAACTTTCGTTTAGATGCGTTTCAACCAAGTCACTATCCCGGAGGGTAACACATAGACTACAGTTCTAATCATAAAGCACATAAGAATCTAACCCAGTGGTGTTTCAATCAGGCTGGAACCCGACTTGTGACACGTAGGCGAAACTTAGATTTCTAATTAAATAAGCACAAGTATATGGAATATGGATGCGGGCGCCACAAAAACTCGGATTTATTCTCATAAAAAGATAATGGTGTGCCATGAAAATTTCAAAAACCTCTAAATTTTAACTTAACGTGGTATCTATCACCCTATGTTGACAGTTTCATTATTACCAATTACCCTAAAGATGAGTACCCACAAGATATCATAATTTAAATTATTTATGTTCCTAATCAACACAACCCAGGCTATTTACCAAAACATCACAAATTAAACGCGTTTTCAATTGTTTATTCCATTTAAAACTCAATAAGCAGATCCAGTTGTACTATCATTTTTCATTTATTATGCAAAGACTTTTGATTTCAAAGGACATTTTTTCAAAATTTTCATTTTTTTATTTTATAAAATAAAACAAACCTAGACAAACTAGACTCACTAGACGCAGTTCTATCCCCACACTTGAAACAAACAATGTCCCCAATGTGAACTGAGAAACACAAAAAATTAAAAAGACAAAAATAAACTGGGAAGACTTAGCTGGTAATGTATCACTGAAATGTCCAGCTATGATCTTCCACGTGTGCACCGTATAGCATTTCGGTCGCGGTTGCACAACCGACTGTCGGGCTGCCTTTACAAGATAGATAAGGTCAGATCGACCCCGCCCGAATGGAGATTGAGTACGGACGGAGCGATCAATACCTCAGCTTTAGCACTTTGATCTCATTCGCCATCGCCGTGAGTGCAGCAGCCACACTAGTATCAGGGTTGACCTGATGCACACCTCTAGGAGAAGAGGTGGGTGCTCTAGCACTAGGAATGGAAGTCCTAGTAGATAGCCGATGTTGCTCAGCGAGAGCGAAGCTTTCGAACATCTCCTCGCATTCAGCAGGCTCCAGTTTATCCGTGATATGGCCTCCCGCAGCTGTGTTGAACATTTGCTGCTTCTCGAAGGTGAGGCCATTATAGAACTTCTCCACAATCTCCCAGTCAGACAGACCATGTTGGGGACATCGGCTCAACAGCGCGTTGAACCGCTCCCAGGCCATGTGATAAGGCTCGTCAGGGTCCATCCGGAAAGAGTGGATTTGGTCCCTAAGGCGAGTGGCCCTGGAAGGTGGATAGTACCTTTTCAGAAACTTGGCTTGCAAGTCCTCCCATGTGGTAATAGAATTGTCGGGGAGTGTGTCAAGCCAAGTGGAAGCATGCCTAGAGAGAGAATGGAAAGAGACGCAAGTAGATTGCGTCCTTAGATACACTCGTGATATTAAAGGTATCACATATGCGCACGAAGCGGGACAGATGTTCGGGTGAATCCTCATCCTCGAGGCCATGAAACTGAGTAGCATGAGTGATCGTACTCATGACATGTGATGGAATCTTCCAAGTATTTGTATTAGGAATAGTGGGGCGGGCGATCGAAGATCGTGCCCTGGTGGCCCCATCACTGGCTCTCTGGTGTACGGTATGTCTCGCTGGTGGGTCAGCGTCACCCATATTAGGAAAAAGGAACCGGACTAGTGGGACGTACCTGGTTTGTGCACAACATTTTCAAACGCTCCCGGAAGTCGCCTCGTGAAGCTCTCGTTCGGGATCTAAGAAAGCAGAATATGGTGGTGATCCCTGCGAACGAGTGTGGCGCATAAACTGACACCAAAATTAAAAGAAATAAATAAGGACTCAAAAACAAAAAGATTCGATACTATATTAGACACTCAGATAGCAAGTAGAAAGTAAGACACACAATTAAGACTCACAAATAAAAGAAAGAAAACAAACCAAAAATCACAAAAAGAACTAGTCAAAGCTAATATTACTATTGCCAAGTGTCTCCGGCAACGGCGCCAAAAACTTGATGTCGCCCAGACAGTCTATAAAAAACTAACACATAAACCTAAACTAGACTCCTAAGTAATAAATGGAGTACCTATGAACTAAACCGCACTCACAGGCAAGTGATCCTATCGAGTGTAGCACATCTTAATAGTAAACCGGATTATCGAACCCTAGAGACACTGAACAGCTAAACTAGACTCTGACTCAGACTAAAGATGATTTGGTTGGGGGTTTACTACACTACTGATTAAACTAACGAATGCAGAACTAACGATCGACTCTAACTATCCAGACAAAGAACTAAGGGAAATACCAGGAATGGGAAGAATACCACCTAGGTCAGAATCCTACTTGCAAAGCTCAACTTCTACCGGTTATGGAAACAATGATGGAACTGGGTTTCTAAGGATGACAACTCTAGACAACCTAATGGATCTCTAATCACTCTCAGGGTGTCACCAACTAAGAAACTCTAAAGAAGTACTAAACTCACCAGATACTCGGATTACCTTTCAGTCTCTCTAACAATGATAAAGTACCCAAAAGACAGATCACCTTTCAGTCTCACTGTCCATAATACATCTAAGATGCACGGGGTAATCTCAGATCAACAACTATGACTCGGATTAGCAACAACTACTAAGAACACCTAAGGGAAACTTCCTTTCAGACAGATTTCACTCAGAATCTTAATACCGAAGACTAACCGATTATCTCTCACTTCTCGGGTATTGAGATAAGATGAACACTCAGATCTAATAACTCTCAACTACAGCTCATATGGCTACTACGTCTAGCAAACCATACAAACAACCATAAACTCACAGTCTATGATCTAGATACGCTATTCAAACTGGAAGACATCCACATATAACATACAGAACGTATAATAAAAAAACACATCGGATCTAATCATGCAGAAACATCATAGACATCAACATGAGATTACTACAAAATCATTACTCCATTCAATTGAATCCAAAAACCGATAAAAACTGAATCTTTAACAAGCAATCATCATATGACCTAGGCAGTTACAAAGTTTAGCCTAAGATCATGTTTAAAACATCCAAATAGAAGCAAATAAGCAGAAACATAGTTCAAACACAGCAATCAAACACAAAGATTTAAACTTTGAAACCGAATGAGCTAATCTAAACAAACCTGGAATTAAAATTCTTGATCTTGCTCTTCAATCGACTTCTCTAACCCTGGAATCGCCCTAGAACTTGCTCCAGACAGCTGAATTGCAAACTCCCTCAAGAAGGCTATTAAAATCTATTTAATTTGAAAATCTAGGGTTTTGCAGAAATTCAGTCTCCCGCGTACCGCGAAGGGTTTCACTGGGTTCCTCGCGTACCGCGAGGAACAAAACAGTCGGGCCCGGTTTTCTCTTCTCTCGTGTACCGCGAAACATTGTCTCTCCTTCTTCGCGTACCGCGAAGGAACCAAATTCCAACTTTTCCTCTTCTTTTCTTCCGGGCCTCTTCTTTTCTTCCGGGCCTTTTCTCTTGCTCGGATTCTTCATGTATTGACTCGTAATCCACACGAGTTCCTGTAAACACAACAAAGACTCAATAGGAAACAAAAACAATTCAAAACACAGGTAAAACTAACTAAAACGCACGAAAACAATAGGAATAAATATGTGTGTTTTGCACTACATCAAACATCCCCACACTTAACCTTTTTTCATCCTCGAAAAAGTTTGCAATGGAATCATAACTGGACATAGCTTAACAACTTCAATAATTCAATTAGCAAAACATACTCACGCGTTAAAAAGCAATAATTGGTATTTCTAACCGACTAAACCCAACCACTAACTTTCAAGCCCCCGTTTAATGTTCTAATTCATTTTATCAAAGCATATCAATCTATCTGTGGGACTCAAAATCAAAAGCTATAGCTCAACCTAATCCTGTCTCACGGTCATGTCTAGGCACGGATTAAACCATATAGATTTCACCCACCACATTAAACTAAAATTTACAGGTTTTTAGAAATCAAGATGATCAATGAGTGAATGGATGAACTTAGCATTAAATTAAACAGATGAACTTTCGTTTAGATGCGTTTCAACCAAGTCACTATCCCGGAGGGTAACACATAGACTACAGTTCTAATCATAAAGCACATAAGAATCTAACCCAGTGGTGTTTCAATCAGGCTGGAACCCGACTTGTGACACGTAGGCGAAACTTAGATTTCTAATTAAATAAGCACAAGTATATGGAATATGGATGCGGGCGCCACAAAAACTCGGATTTATTCTCATAAAAAGATAATGGTGTGCCATGAAAATTTCAAAAACCTCTAAATTTTAACTTAACGTGGTATCTATCACCCTATGTTGACAGTTTCATTATTACCAATTACCCTAAAGATGAGTACCCACAAGATATCATAATTTAAATCATTTATGTTCCTAATCAACACAACCCAGGCTATTTACCAAAACATCACTAATTAAACGCGTTTTCAATTGTTTATTCCATTTAAAACTCAATAAGCAGATCCAGTTGTACTATCATTTTTCATTTATTATGCAAAAACTTTTGATTTCAAAGGACATTTTTTCAAAATTTTCATTTTTTTTATTTTATAAAATAAAACAAACCTAGACAAACTAGACTCACTAGACGCAGTTCTATCCCCACACTTGAAACAAACAATGTCCCCAATGTGAACTGAGAAACACAAAAAATTAAAAACACAAAAATAAACTGGGAAGACTTAGCTGGTAATGTATCACTGAAATGTCCAGCTATGATCTTCCACGTGTGCACCGTATAGCATTTCGGTCGCGGTTGCACAACCGACTGTCGGGCTGCCTTTACAAGATAGATAAGATCAGATCGACCCCGCCCGAATGGAGATTGAGTACGGACGGAGCGATCAATACCTCAGCTTTAGCACTTTGATCTCATTCGCCATCGCCGTGAGTGCAGCAGCCACACTAGTATCAGGGTTGACCTGATGCACACCTCTAGGAGAAGAGGTGGGTGCTCTAGCACTAGGAATGGAAGTCCTAGTAGATAGCCGATGTTGCTCAGCGAGAGCGAAGCTTTCGAACATCTCCTCGCATTCAGCAGGCTCCAGTTTATCCGTGATATGGCCTCCCGCAGCTGTGTTGAACATTTGCTGCTTCTCGAAGGTGAGGCCATTATAGAACTTCTCCACAATCGCCCAGTCAGACAGACCATGTTGGGGACATCGGCTCAACAGCGCGTTGAACCGCTCCCAGGCCATGTGATAAGGCTCGTCAGGGTCCATCCGGAAAGAGTGGATTTGGTCCCTAAGGCGAGTGGCCCTGGAAGGTGGATAGTACCTTTTCAGAAACTTGGCTTGCAAGTCCTCCCATGTGGTAATAGAATTGTCGGGGAGTGTGTCAAGCCAAGTGGAAGCATGCCTAGAGAGAGAATGGAAAGAGACGCAAGTAGATTGCGTCCTTAGATACACTCGTGATATTAAAGGTATCACATATGCGCACGAAGCGGGACAGATGTTTAGGTGAATCCTCATCCTCGAGGCCATGAAACTGAGTAGCATGAGTGATCGTACTCATGACATGTGATGGAATCTTCCAAGTATTTGTATTAGGAATAGCGGGGCGGGCGATCGAAGATCGTGCCCTGGTGGCCCCATCACTGGCTCTCTGGTGTACGATATGTCTCGCTGGTGGGTCAGCGTCACCCATATTAGGAAAAAGGAACCGGACTAGTGGGACGTACCTGGTTTGTGCATAACATTTTCAAACGCTCCCGGAAGTCGCCTCGTGAAGCTCTCGTTCGGGATCTAAGAAAGCAGAATATGGTGGTGATCCCTGCGAACGAGTGTGGCGCATAAACTGACACCAAAATTAAAAGAAATAAATAAGGACTAAAAAACAAAAAGATTCGATACTATATTAGACACTCAGATAGCAAGTAGAAAGTAAGACACACAATTAAGACTCACAAATAAAAGAAAGAAAACAAACCAAAAATCACAAAAAGAACTAGTCAAAGCTAATATTACTATTGCCAAGTATCTCCGGCAACGGCGCCAAAAACTTGATGTCGCCCAGAAAGTCTATAAAAAACTAACACATAAACCTAAACTAGACTCCTAAGTAATAAATGGAGTACCTATGAACTAAACCGCACTCACAGGCAAGTGATCCTATCGAGTGTAGCACATCTTAATAGTAAACCGGATTATCGAACCCTAGAGACACTGAACAACTAAACTAGACTCTGACTCAGACTAAAGATGATTTGGTTGGGGGTTTACTACACTACTGATTAAACTAACGAATGCAGAACTAACGATCGACTCTAACTATCCAGACAAAGAACTAAGGGAAATACCAGGAATGGGAAGAATACCACCTAGGTCAGAATCCTACTTGCAAAGCTCAACTTCTACCGGTTATGGAAACAATGATGGAACTGGGTTTCTAAGGATGACAACTCTAGACAACCTAATGGATCTCTAATCACTCTCAGGGTGTCACCAACTAAGAAACTCTAAAGAAGTACTAAACTCACCAGATACTCGGATTACCTTTCAGTCTCTCTAACAATGATAAAGTACCCAAAAGACAGATCACCTTTCAGTCTTACTGTCCATAATACATCTAAGATGCACGGGGTAATCTCAGATCAACAACTATGACTCGGATTAGCAACAACTACTAAGAACACCTAAGGGAAACTTCCTTTCAGACAGATTTCACTCAGAATCTTAATACCGAAGACTAACCGATTATCTCTCACTTCTCGGGTATTGAGATAAGATGAACACTCAGATCTAATAACTCTCAACTACAGCTCCTATGGCTACTACGTCTAGCAAACCATACAAACAACCATAAACTCACAGTCTATGATCTAGATACGCTATTCAAACTGGAAGACATCCACATATAACATACAGAACGTATAATAAAAAAACACATCGGATCTAATCATGCAGAAACATCATAGACATCAACATGAGATTACTACAAAATCATTACTCCATTCAATTGAATCCAAAAACCGATAAAAACTGAATCTTTAACAAGCAATCATCATATGACCTAGGCCGTTACAAAGTTTAGCCTAAGATCATGTTTAAAACATCCAAATAGAAGCAAATAAGCAGAAACATAGTTCAAACACAGCAATCAAACACAAAGATTTAAACTTTGAAACCGAATGAGCTAATCTAAACAAACCTGGAATTAAAATTCTTGATCTTGCTCTTCAATCGACTTCTCTAACCCTGGAATCGCCCTAGAACTTGCTCCAGACAGCTGAATTGCAAACTCCCTCAAGAAGGCTATTAAAATCTATTTAATTTGAAAATCTAGGGTTTTGCAGAAATTCAGTCTCCCGCGTACCGCGAAGGGTTTCACTGGGTTCCTCGCGTACCGCGAGGAACAAAACAGTCGGGCCCGGTTTTCTCTTCTCTCGTGTACCGCGAAACATTGTCTCTCCTTCTTCGCGTACCGCGAGGGAACCAAATTCCAACTTTTCCTCTTCTTTTCTTCCGGGCCTCTTCTCTTGCTCGGATTCTTCATGTATTGACTCGTAATCCACACGAGTTCCTGTAAACACAACAAAGACTCAATAGGAAACAAAAACAATTCAAAACACAGGTAAAACTAACTAAAACGCACGAAAACAATAGGAATAAATATGTGTGTTTTGCACTACATCAAACATCCCCACACTTATCCTTTTTTCATCCTCGAAAAAGTTTGCAATGGAATCATAACTGGACATAGCTTAACAACTTCAATAATTCAATTAGCAAAACATACTCACGCGTTAAAAAGCAATAATTGGTATTTCTAACCGACTAAACCCAACCACTAACTTTCAAGCCCCCGTTTAATGTTCTAATTCATTTTATCAAAGCATATCAATCTATCTATGGAACTCAAAATCAAAAGCTATAGCTCAACCTAATCCTGTCTCACGGTCATGTCTAGGCACGGATTAAACCATATAGATTTCACCCACCACATTAAAACTTACAGAAAGAAAGCTTGTGTTTATTTTTATAATTAAGCTACATTAAAGAGAAAGAGAGTTTACAGATAATAACGTAAAGATAAAACTCACTCAGAATAACTAACTTTTAGTATGCATATCAGGTTAAGAAATGATAGATCAGAGGAGCCACGAGGGCTTGATAGCATGGACCGTTGGGTTGCCTCTCTGAAGACTGACATTTCCTTTTATGATAGTTTATCCCGAACAATATTAATTAAGTTTTAATTCATTGTGGATTTTGAATGTCTGAACAAGTCTTCCGTTGTAACAGATATTTTAATTTTCTAGTTTAAGAACTATGTTTATATATGTTTTGTGCCAACTATGAGACTACCCGGTTTGAGGCGTTTCATCATTATTTCAGCATGGCGAATCTGGCGGTGGCGAGTTTTCCGGTAGTACCCATTACACCGATGGAATTAGTGTTCTCGGGCGCCATAAACCTGCAACCGTGTGTCTTCCTCAAATTTTCAGTCACAATCCGGAACGGTGGATATCACAGACAACCAAGTATTTTGATTTCTATAATATCTTTGAATCCAAACGATTGACGGTCGCTTCCTTCTACTTGGATGAAGAATCCGTTGACTGGTTCGATTAGATGCACTGTCATTTTCAATTAACAAGATGGAAACCATTCACGGTTGCCCTAATAAAGCGATTTAAAAAAGGGCCTGGGTCGTATTTCTTTAGGCAATAGTAAGCCCATCTTACCTACGCCCACTATACCACCGATTCTTTCATCGGGTAATTCAACTACCACCAATAGAAGTAACCCTAATTTCACCCCTTGTAGTGTATTATTAAGGCTGACGCTTAACAAAATAATCAAGATTTAGAAGAAAAACAAATATGCGATCAAAAAGTCAAAGATGCGATCTCAAGATAATGATTCCATCGAAATATCAAGATTCGATCGAAGCAAGATGGCTAGATCAAAACATTCTGTCTAAATCAAGTGATCAAGTTTCGATGTTGCGGTTTGAACAAAGTTTGTTCAATATTAAGTAGCACATACTATTGAAAAAAAATTGTTCAATGGGAAGTAGCATACTTCCCATGGCATTTCCGTAATTATATTGAAGTCTTGTAAGGACTATAAATAGATTATATTTTCTAGGGTTTCTAGTGCGCACTGATGTCGCCCAGACGGTCTATAAAAAACTAACACATAAACCTAACTTGGACTCCTAAGTAATAAATGGAGTACCTATGAACTAAACCGCACTAACAGGAAAATGAACCTATCGAGTGTAGCACAGCTTAATGGTAAACCCGATTATCGAACCCTAGAGACTCTGAACAGCTAAACTAGACTCAGACTCAGACTAAAGATGATTTGGTTGGGGGTTTACTACACTACTGATTAAACTAACGAATGCAGAACTAACGATCGACTCTAACTATCCAGACAAAGAACTAAGGGAAATACCAGGAATGGGAAGAATACCACCTAGGTCAGAATCCTACTTGCAAAGCTCAACTTCTACCGGTTATGGAAACAATGATGGAACTGGGTTTCTAAGGATGACAACTCTAGACAACCTAATGGATCTCTAATCACTCTCAGGGTGTCACCAACTAAGAAACTCTAAAGAAGTACTAAACTCACCAGATACTCGGATTACCTTTCAGTCTCTCTAACAATGATAAAGTACCCAAAAGACAGATCACCTTTCAGTCTCATTGTCCATAATACATCTAAGATGCACGGGGTAATCTCAGATCAACAACTATGACTCGGATTAGCAACAACTACTAAGAACACCTAAGGGAAACTTCCTTTCAGACAGATTTCACTCAGAATCTTAATACCGAAGACTAACCGATTATCTCTCACTTCTCGGGTATTGAGATAAGATAAACACTCAGATCTAATAACTCTCAACTACAGCTCCTATGGCTACTACGTCTAGCAAACCATACAAACAACCATAAACTCACAGTCTATGATCTAGATACGCTATTCAAACTGGAAGACATCCACATATAACATACAGAACGTATAATAAAAAAACACATCGGATCTAATCATGCAGAAACATCATAGACATCAACATGAGATTACTACAAAATCATTACTCCATTCAATTGAATCCAAAAACCGATAAAAACTGAATCTTTAACAAGCAATCATCATATGACCTAGGCAGTTACAAAGTTTAGCCTAAGATCATGTTTAAAACATCCAAATAGAAGCAAATAAGCAGAAACATAGTTCAAACACAGCAATCAAACACAAAGATTTAAACTTTGAAACCGAATGAGCTAATCTAAACAAACCTGGAATTAAAATTCTTGATCTTGCTCTTCAATCGACTTCTCTAACCCTGGAATCACCCTAGAACTTGCTCCAGACAGCTGAATTGCAAACTCCCTCAAGAAGGCTATTAAAATCTATTTAATTTGAAAATCTAGGGTTTTGCAGAAATTCAGTCTCCCGCGTACCGCGAAGGGTTTCACTGGGTTCCTCGCGTACCGCGAGGAACAAAACAGTCGGGCCCGGTTTTCTCTTCTCTCGTGTACCGCGAAACATTGTCTCTCCTTCTTCGCGTACCGCGAGGGAACCAAATTCCAACTTTTCCTCTTCTTTTCTTCCGGGCCTCTTCTTTTCTTCCGGGCCTCTTCTCTTGCTCGGATTCTTCATGTATTGACTCGTAATCCACACGAGTTCCTGTAAACACAACAAAGACTCAATAGGAAACAAAAACAATTCAAAACACAGGTAAAACTAACTAAAACGCACGAAAACAATAGGAATAAATATGTGTGTTTTGCACTACATCAAACATCCCCACACTTAACCTTTTTTCATCCTCGAAAAAGTTTGCAATGGAATCATAACTGGACATAGCTTAACAACTTCAATAATTCAATTAGCAAAACATACTCACGCGTTAAAAAGCAATAATTGGTATTTCTAACCGACTAAACCCAACCACTAACTTTCAAGCCCCCGTTTAATGTTCTAATTCATTTTATCAAAGCATATCAATCTATCTATGGGACTCAAAATCAAAAGCTATAGCTCAACCTAATCCTGTCTCACGGTCATGTCTAGGCACGGATTAAACCATATAGATTTCACCCACCACATTAAAACTTACAGAAAGAAAGCTTGTGTTTATTTTTATAATTAAGCTACCTTAAAGAGAAATAGAGTTTACAGATAATAACGTAAAGATAAAACTCTCTCAGAATAACTAACTTTTAGTATGCATATCAGGTTAAGAAATGATAGATCAGAGGAGCCACGAGGGCTTGATAGCATGGACCGTTGGGTTGCCTCTCTGAAGACTGACATTTCCTTTTATGATAGTTTATCCCGAACAATATTAATTAAGTTTTAATTCATTGTGGATTTTGAATGTCTGAACAAGTCTTCCGTTGTAACAGATATTTTAATTTTCTAGTTTAAGAACTATGTTTATATATGTTTTGTGCCAACTATGAGACTACCCGGTTTGAGGCGTTTCATCATTATTCGAGCATGGCGAATCTGGCGGTGGCGAGTTTTCCGGTAGTACCCATTACACCGATGGAATTAGTGTTCTCGGGCGCCATAAACCTGCAACCGTGTGTCTTCCTCAAATTTTCAGTCACAATCCGGAACGGTGGATATCACAGACAACCAAGTATTTTGATTTCTATAATATCTTTGAATCCAAACGATTGACGGTCGCTTCCTTCTACTTGGATGAAGAATCCGTTGACTGGTTCGATTAGATGCACTGTCATTTTCAATTAACAAGATGGAAACCATTCACGGTTGCCCTAATAAAGCGATTTAAAAAAGGGCCTGGGTCGTATTTCTTTAGGCAATAGTAAGCCCATCTTACCTACGCCCACTATACCACCGATTCTTTCATCGGGTAATTCAACTACCACCAATAGAAGTAACCCTAATTTCACCCCTTGTAGTGTATTATTAAGGCTGACGCTTAACAAAATAATCAAGATTTAGAAGAAAAACAAATATGCGATCAGAAAGTCAAAGATGCGATCTCAAGATAATGATTCCATCGAAATATCAAGATTCGATCGAAGCAAGATGGCTAGATCAAAACATTCTGTCTAAATCAAGTGATCAAGTTTCGATGTTGCGGTTTGAACAAAGTTTGTTCAATATTAAGTAGCACATACTATTGAAAAAAAATTGTTCAATGGGAAGTAGCATACTTCCCATGGCATTTCCGTAATTATATTGAAGTCTTGTAAGGACTATAAATAGATTATATTTTCTAGGGTTTCTAGTGCGCACTGATGTCGCCCAGACGGTCTATAAAAAACTAACACATAAACCTAACTTGGACTCCTAAGTAATAAATGGAGTACCTATGAACTAAACCGCACTAACAGGAAAATGAACCTATCGAGTGTAGCACAGCTTAATGGTAAACCCGATTATCGAACCCTAGAGACTCTGAACAGCTAAACTAGACTCAGACTCAGACTAAAGATGATTTGGTTGGGGGTTTACTACACTACTGATTAAACTAACGAATGCAGAACTAACGATCGACTCTAACTATCCAGACAAAGAACTAAGGGAAATACCAGGAATGGGAAGAATACCACCTAGGTCAGAATCCTACTTGCAAAGCTCAACTTCTACCGGTTATGGAAACAATGATGGAACTGGGTTTCTAAGGATGACAACTCTAGACAACCTAATGGATCTCTAATCACTCTCAGGGTGTCACCAACTAAGAAACTCTAAAGAAGTACTAAACTCACCAGATACTCGGATTACCTTTCAGTCTCTCTAACAATGATAAAGTACCCAAAAGACAGATCACCTTTCAGTCTTACTGTCCATAATACATCTAAGATGCACGGGGTAATCTCAGATCAACAACTATGACTCGGATTAGCAACAACTACTAAGAACACCTAAGGGAAACTTCCTTTCAGACAGATTTCACTCAGAATCTTAATACCGAAGACTAACCGATTATCTCTCACTTCTCGGGTATTGAGATAAGATGAACACTCAGATCTAATAACTCTCAACTACAGCTCCTATGGCTACTACGTCTAGCAAACCATACAAACAACCATAAACTCACAGTCTATGATCTAGATACGCTATTCAAACTGGAAGACATCCACATATAACATACAGAACGTATAATAAAAAAACACATCGGATCTAATCATGCAGAAACATCATAGACATCAACATGAGATTACTACAAAATCATTACTCCATTCAATTGAATCCAAAAACCGATAAAAACTGAATCTTTAACAAGCAATCATCATATGACCTAGGCCGTTACAAAGTTTAGCCTAAGATCATGTTTAAAACATCCAAATAGAAGCAAATAAGCAGAAACATAGTTCAAACACAGCAATCAAACACAAAGATTTAAACTTTGAAACCGAATGAGCTAATCTAAACAAACCTGGAATTAAAATTCTTGATCTTGCTCTTCAATCGACTTCTCTAACCCTGGAATCGCCCTAGAACTTGCTCCAGACAGCTGAATTGCAAACTCCCTCAAGAAGGCTATTAAAATCTATTTAATTTGAAAATCTAGGGTTTTGCAGAAATTCAGTCTCCCGCGTACCGCGAAGGGTTTCACTGGGTTCCTCGCGTACCGCGAGGAACAAAACAGTCGGGCCCGGTTTTCTCTTCTCTCGTGTACCGCGAAACATTGTCTCTCCTTCTTCGCGTACCGCGAGGGAACCAAATTCCAACTTTTCCTCTTCTTTTCTTCCGGGCCTCTTCTTTTCTTCCGGGCCTCTTCTCTTGCTCGGATTCTTCATGTATTGACTCGTAATCCACACGAGTTCCTGTAAACACAACAAAGACTCAATAGGAAACAAAAACAATTCAAAACACAGGTAAAACTAACTAAAACGCACGAAAACAATAGGAATAAATATGTGTGTTTTGCACTACATCAAACATCCCCACACTTAACCTTTTTTCATCCTCGAAAAAGTTTGCAATGGAATCATAACTGGACATAGCTTAACAACTTCAATAATTCAATTAGCAAAACATACTCACGCGTTAAAAAGCAATAATTGGTATTTCTAACCGACTAAACCCAACCACTAACTTTCAAGCCCCCGTTTAATGTTCTAATTCATTTTATCAAAGCATATCAATCTATCTATGGGACTCAAAATCAAAAGCTATAGCTCAACCTAATCCTGTCTCACGGTCATGTCTAGGCACGGATTAAACCATATAGATTTCACCCACCACATTAAAACTTACAGAAAGAAAGCTTGTGTTTATTTTTATAATTAAGCTACCTTAAAGAGAAATAGAGTTTACAGATAATAACGTAAAGATAAAACTCACTCAGAATAACTAACTTTTAGTATGCATATCAGGTTAAGAAATGATAGATCAGAGGAGCCACGAGGGCTTGATAGCATGGACCGTTGGGTTGCCTCTCTGAAGACTGACATTTCCTTTTATGATAGTTTATCCCGAACAATATTAATTAAGTTTTAATTCATTGTGGATTTTGAATGTCTGAACAAGTCTTCCGTTGTAACAGATATTTTAATTTTCTAGTTTAAGAACTATGTTTATATATGTTTTGTGCCAACTATGAGACTACCCGGTTTGAGGCGTTTCATCATTATTCGAGCATGGCGAATCTGGCGGTGGCGAGTTTTCCGGTAGTACCCATTACACCGATGGAATTAGTGTTCTCGGGCGCCATAAACCTGCAACCGTGTGTCTTCCTCAAATTTTCAGTCACAATCCGGAACGGTGGATATCACAGACAACCAAGTATTTTGATTTCTATAATATCTTTGAATCCAAACGATTGACGGTCGCTTCCTTCTACTTGGATGAAGAATCCGTTGACTGGTTCGATTAGATGCACTGTCATTTTCAATTAACAAGATGGAAACCATTCACGGTTGCCCTAATAAAGCGATTTAAAAAAGGGCCTGGGTCGTATTTCTTTAGGCAATAGTAAGCCCATCTTACCTACGCCCACTATACCACCGATTCTTTCATCGGGTAATTCAACTACCACCAATAGAAGTAACCCTAATTTCACCCCTTGTAGTGTATTATTAAGGCTGACGCTTAACAAAATAATCAAGATTTAGAAGAAAAACAAATATGCGATCAGAAAGTCAAAGATGCGATCTCAAGATAATGATTCCATCGAAATATCAAGATTCGATCGAAGCAAGATGGCTAGATCAAAACATTCTGTCTAAATCAAGTGATCAAGTTTCGATGTTGCGGTTTGAACAAAGTTTGTTCAATATTAAGTAGCACATACTATTGAAAAAAAATTGTTCAATGGGAAGTAGCAAACTTCCCATGGCATTTTCGTAATTATATTGAAGTCTTGTAAGGACTATAAATAGATTATATTTTCTAGGGTTTCTAGTGCGCACTGATGTCGCCCAGACGGTCTATAAAAAACTAACACATAAACCTAACTTGGACTCCTAAGTAATAAATGGAGTACCTATGAACTAAACCGCACTAACAGGAAAATGAACCTATCGAGTGTAGCACAGCTTAATGGTAAACCCGATTATCGAACCCTAGAGACTCTGAACAGCTAAACTAGACTCTGACTCAGACTAAAGATGATTTGGTTGGGGGTTTACTACACTACTGATTAAACTAACGAATGCAGAACTAACGATCGACTCTAACTATCCAGACAAAGAACTAAGGGAAATACCAGGAATGGGAAGAATACCACCTAGGTCAGAATCCTACTTGCAAAGCTCAACTTCTACCGGTTATGGAAACAATGATGGAACTGGGTTTCTAAGGATGACAACTCTAGACAACCTAATGGATCTCTAATCACTCTCAGGGTGTCACCAACTAAGAAACTCTAAAGAAGTACTAAACTCACCAGATACTCGGATTACCTTTCAGTCTCTCTAACAATGATAAAGTACCCAAAAGACAGATCACCTTTCAGTCTCACTGTCCATAATACATCTAAGATGCACGGGGTAATCTCAGATCAACAACTATGACTCGGATTAGCAACAACTACTAAGAACACCTAAGGGAAACTTCCTTTCAGACAGATTTCACTCAGAATCTTAATACCGAAGACTAACCGATTATCTCTCACTTCTCGGGTATTGAGATAAGATGAACACTCAGATCTAATAACTCTCAACTACAGCTCCTATGGCTACTACGTCTAGCAAACCATATAAACAACCATAAACTCACAGTCTATGATCTAGATACGCTATTCAAACTGGAAGACATCCACATATAACATACAGAACGTATAATAAAAAAACACATCGGATCTAATCATGCAGAAACATCATAGACATCAACATGAGATTACTACAAAATCATTACTCCATTCAATTGAATCCAAAAACCGATAAAAACTGAATCTTTAACAAACAATCATCATATGACCTAGGCAGTTACAAAGTTTAGCCTAAGATCATGTTTAAAACATCCAAATAGAAGCAAATAAGCAGAAACATAGTTCAAACACATCAATCAAACACAAAGATTTAAACTTTGAAACCGAATGAGCTAATCTAAACAAACCCGGAATCAAAAGTCTTGATCTTGCTCTTCAATAGACTTCTCTAACCCTGGAGTCGCCCTAGAACCTGCTCCAGACGGCTGAATTGCGAACTCCCTCAAGAATGGCTATTAAAATCTATTTAATTTGAAAATCTAGGGTTTTGTGGAAATTCAGTCTCCCACGTACCGCGAAGGGTTTCACTGGGTTCCTCGCGTACCACGAGGAACAAAATAGTCGGGGCGGTTTTCTCTTCTCTCGTGTACCGCGAAACATTGTCTCTCCTCCCTCGCGTACCGCGAGGGAACCAAATTCCAACTTTTCCTCTTCTTTTCTTCCGGGCTTCTTCTCTTGCTCGGTATCTTCATGTATTGACTTGTAATCCACACGAGCTCATATAAACACAACAAAGACTCAATAAGAAACAAAAACGACTCAAAACAAAGGTAAAACTAACTAAAACACACAAAAACAACAGGAATAAAGATGTGTGCTTTGCACTATTGGTGCTAAAGACCTTGTTGTGTCAAGGGGGTATAGCCAACTGAACAACGGGGGTCCGGGGGCAGCGCCCCTGGTTAGCAGGGTCCTAGGGGCGGCAATCCGTAGTGGGTCCATGGGGCAATGCCCCTGGATGGGGTTAAGATGCCATATCATCTTGGAAAATTTTTATTTTGTATGTTTTGTTATACATGAAAAACTGAGTATGGAAGTGAAAACTGTTGAATGATGGTCTTTCGGACCAAATTGGTCATGCTGACCAGTTTACTCTTCAGGAGTAAATTTGCTCTTTCGTAGTAAACTTGCTCTCCTGAGCAAGTTTGCTCAACTGAGTACGTTTGCTCTCCTGAGTGAGTTTTGCCTCTCCGGAGTAGATTGGTTCTCCGGAGTATATTGGCTCTCCTATGTAGATTACCTCTGCTAAGTAGAATGGCTTAACAGTTATGTATTGACGGTTGTGACAGTTTTCAGTAAATGACCAATATAACTGTTTACCCTTTTATATAATTGCGAATTTGGTCATTGCATGATACACGAAAAATCGCTAACAGTTTTTCACATATTCGCTCTTAATATCTGATTCTTATCCGATTGAATTCTGTGTATACCACGAAAATAATTCAATCTGAAAGTGAACTATTACATTTGTCAGAGAATCCAAGTCACATCATATACACAAACCTAGAATTCCTACATAAATTAGATATGGTTTTCATCATCATCTTGTTCGTGAGATTTTACAGAGAGAGAAACATCATTATGAGTTTTTTAAACAATCAAAATAACATCCTCTTTTAATTTTGAAATCGACATCAAGAGATCAACAGTATATTCAAGAAACATCTTCGACAATTCCATCTGATTTGTAGTTGATCTTCTTCGTGTTCATCCAGTTTCAAGAACACACATATTTGTGTGTGTGAGAGAGTATAGAGAGAAACAACTGCAAAGCTGCTATCGAAACTGTGAAGCCCTGATCGTAACTTGCCTTGCTGTTTCAATCGTAACTCTCCCCCTTTTTTTTCTTTTTTCTTTTGTCCGGATTTAATTTTTTTTCATGCGTGATATATTTTTCTTTTTTGGGCCGTTTATTCCTAAATTACACATGGGCCGGTAATTCTTGTGATGGGATTCAAAAAGTAGGGTAGATTTTTGTTTGGATTAAGATCTGGACGATAGCTGCTAGTAAAGTTAAACAAATTAAAGTTTGAATTGGTTCTTGTCTGTTTGTGTAAAGTAGGAGGATTGCAAGTCAACTTAGTTAATTTTATTTTGACATCCATTTTTACTAAAATCCCTGGCATTCGAAACTTTTAGAAATAATTCAAACTAGAAAATGATCCCCGCGCTCCGCGACGAGAAGCGGACCTTAAACATTTAAGACAACGACATTAACGTGGCTAATAACAAAAACAAACGTGTAAGTAAATAAAAGAAACGTATGAAGTTACGGCGACTCGGTTAGCTCAATAAAAAAATGTAAAAAAACAAAAGGAAAAAACCCAAAAAAAATTAACACGGAGCAACAAGGAGGTGACATGTAGTGTGGCGCTTAGGAAAGACACCGAATTTTGACATTTTATAAAGTTGAGGGGGAGTTGTGGTCAACACTTGTAAATGAATATAACAAAACTTATACCGGGACACCAAGAAAAAAAGATTAAACACAACCATAATTTTTCTTTTTAAATTAACAAACGAAATTTATTAAGGAAAAATCAAATTATATATACTGCATGGGGTAAACTCGAAACTTTATAAACTTGAAGGGGTTAAAATGAAACTTGAGGGGTAAGTTTTGCCAACTTACAAAGTTGAGGGGAGATTTTTTCGGTGGAAAAAGTCCACCGACATAAAAAAAACGTATGAAGTTGACACAACTCGGTTCTGAATATCGAAAAATAGATAGATTGCGGCGCGAATAGAAGTTAACATTGAAACGGCAAATTCGTAAAAGAAGTTAGTACAAAGTAAAAACGAAATAAAAATAGAAAAACGAACTTTTACAAACGAATATAAAAAAAGTTAAAGAAAAAAGAAACGAAATTTGAGGGGTAGAGTTGAGAGTTTAAAAACTTGAGGGGTAGAGTTGAGAACTTTATCAAGGGGTATTTGAAACTTTTCAAACTTGATGAAAATAGAGAGATCTTAAGGGCCATTAGTAAACCCTTACCAGTGGCTTGAGAGTAGCCACCTTTTTTTTTGAACGACAAAACCTAGATATTCTATGATAATTGGGTTTGACCGGGGCAACACCTAGAACATCTAGGGCAGCCCACCATAGGAGGAACCCTCCAACTGGGTAAACCCCTGACCTGACCACATACCCATTTTTTGTTGTTGCCAGGATTCGAACCTAAGACCTCCACTATGAAAAGTATTGAGGCTACCATTGCACCAAATGACCAATTTTAGTGTGTCCCTAGTATACTATATATTTAATCAGTTTGGGTTCGCAAATTTTGGACGTCGGCTATTGTATATGGGTTGCAAATAGGTTCTAAATAGTTTGGCCTTATTTTGTGTTCTGAGTGGGACGCAAGTTTTAGAGTAGTTGGGCCGCACGTGGATTTTTGGTTTATATAATTGGGCTGGTGATCAATTTAATTTGGATTGCAAGTTTCTTAAAAGTTGATTCGGATTGGTTTACAGGTGTTACAGAATTAATTTGGATATGACAATTTGTGATTGGCTTTGACTTGTTTTTAAGAGTTTTAAACTTGATTACGGTTGCTTTCGGACATCGTTTCGGGTAATTTGAAGGTGATTTTAATTGACACGGAGTCAATTTTTAGTCACCAACATTTAAAAAAAAAAGAACAAACATTTAAATAAAAAAAAGACAATTTCATTAAATTAAAATAAACATAATACAATTAAAAATAAAAAACCTAGAAATAAAAAATTTTAAAAACTAGAAAATTAACAAAATAAATAAAAGCTAGCTAATAAAAATTAAAAATCTAAAAGGTGCATTGCCATCCATACTTTGCGGCAATTTCACGTTTACGTTGCAATACAATCGACAAGTACGGTTCTACGAGATGATCGTGCGATTCGGTGAACGTTTTGATGTCACGATGCTTTTGTTTTTCAAGCATCAACTCAATCGCCGTTTGTTTTCTTTTTAGTTTTGCTTCCGCCATCTTTTCCCGGATACTTTCTTTTTTCTCTTTCTCCAACGCTTTCATAGTCTTGTATTCTTCTCTTTCTCCAACGTTTCCGCCATCAATGCTATGGGTTCCCATTTAGCATTGTTGCGTACAACCTCCCAACATTTTAAGTTGGGGAATGCCTTTTTGTACACTTTGGATCCATATCTTGAGATATTATATTTGGATCGGTTGAACTTTGGGGGTAGTAATATGGTGGTTGTGAGAAATAGCTTGGAATTGGTTGATGAGGTGGTTGTGGTCGTTGAGGATGCGGTTGTGGTCGTTGAGGAGGTGGTTGGGTTCGTCGGGGAGCGACTTGTGCTCGTTCGGGTGGCGGTTGAGATTGAACTTTTAGACTAAATTTTCTAAGCTTTGTTGTTTCTTTTGATAACCCTTCCATTTTTTTTAGAAGTGTAAATATATAGATGAGAGATATATAAAATGAGATGAAAACTATGTCTGTAGAGTATGGGTATATATAAAAATGTTTTTTTTTAAATCAACACCCTCCAACGGCTCTCTCTCTCCAATGGCTCTCTCCCCTCGTCCGAGTAATTTTACTCGATCCACCTACTCGATTCAACCTACTCGGGCAACTCGGATTGAAGGGGGCGGTGTACCCTGGCCTACTCGGTCAACCCCCCTTTCACTCGGGTATTGTTTCACCCTAATTGGTAACAGTGTATGATAATGATAATGTATTCAAGGCAATTAATAAAATTTTAAATGGAATAATAATTGTTCATTAATTATTTTATAGAAAAATGTATTGACATCAATATTTCATTTAATATGTACTATAATTTTTTAAATATTAAATTTGAAAGTATCTTTTTTAACGACAATTTGGATCACTGACGCCAGGGGTGAGCAAAAAACCGAATTAACCGAACCGAAACCGAAATAACCAAAAAAACCGCATCGAAAAAACCGACCCAAACTAAAACCGACGGTTTTGTATTTTTGAAAACCGAAAATTACGGTTTGGTTTCGGTTTTGTATTTTTTGAAAACCAAAAAAACCGAACCGAACGTATACATATACTTTAATTATACATCGTGTGCATCCACGTTTCATAATATATATTATATTGTGTTGTGTGCTTGTATGTTAAAAGTGTATACATATTTGTGTTACACGTATTTGAATTAATAGTAGGTTATTATTTATATTTATTGAATTTATAAATTATAAAGTTTATTTTTTATGTTGAGTATTTTTTTTTAAAAACTAATTATTTTTTTTAAAAAACTAATAATTTTTTTAGCCCCTAATATTTAGGCCAAAATATGTGATAATCATTAGTTAATAAAAAAAATTTAGGTCCAAAATTTCAAACCCATGTTCATTATTTTGGGCCATTTTTCTTTTTCCTCAAAATTTTCAAGCCCAATTGGTTTTAAAACCGAACCGAACCCATTGAAAAAACGGAAAACCAAAAACTGAAGCCGAACGGTTTTAAAAAACCAAAAACCGAACTTACGGTTTTGGTTTGATTTTACCCCCAAAACCGACCCAAACCGACCCATGCACACCCCTAACTGACGGGCCACTGACCCACCGGATTATCTCCTCCTCCTGCAGGAGAAAACTCACCATAGGTGAGAAAACCCCATGGATCAACCTAGACCCCTTTTTTTTGTCATAAGTGGGACTTGAAACCAAGACCTCCCTATTTTTAGTGAAGTTTTGAATATACACATTTATTACTAAGCTAAGCACGTGGCTGAAAGTATCTCATATATAGGGATGGCAATGGGGCGGGTTCGGGCCGGGTATCGGTAATCCCAAACCCATACCCGGTTGTAAAATTGTGTCCCATACCCGTCCCATTACCCGTCGGGTTTGTGTCGGGTAATTACCCGTCGGGTATCGGGTATACCCGCGGGTAACGGGTATACCCGTTGATATCGGGTATACTCGCGGGTATCGGCCAATAACCGTCGGGTATGTGTCTTGTACTTTTCTATGACTCTACTTTTTATATTTATAAATACATATTTTAAAAGAAAAAGTAATTTTTCACATAATAAACTTACTAAAATGAAACATTAATAGCCATGGGTTTAGAGAAAATAAAATTATAAATTACAAATTTTCGGGTATATGATTCGGGTAAACGAGTATGTGATTTCGGGTAATCGGGTCGGGTATCACCTAATCCCATACCCGTCCCATACCCGCGAAATTTTTAAAAATTTATCCCATACCCGGCCCCGTACCCGTCGGGCTTCGGGTATACCCGCCCCGAACTCGTCGGGTTTCGGGTATACTCGTCGGGCTCGGGTTATTTTGCCATCCCTACTCATATAGGTTATGGCTGATTGTTTTATTAATATTTGTTTTAAATAATTATATAAAGACGTAACTATTTAGGTTTTTTAATATTTTTTATCATTTTTAGTTTTTTTAATTATTTTAATATTTGTAATTAATTTTAGGTATATTTTTTTCTCTTATAACTTTTAAAATATAATCTTTTACGGTTGCGACATGTTTATTTTTATATACGTTTCGATATAAACTTCATTGAAAACCAAAACCGAATTTTCTTGACATCGAAACTCGAATGTACAAGTCGTCGAAGCTGTTTCAAGGTTTTATTTTTTTATATTTTTTCGTTGTTTTAATCTAAAACCTTTAAAATATTATGTTTTATAAAATTCCGGATTTGTTGTTTCGATGTGCTTATTTTTATCAACGCTTCGGCGTGAATTTTTTCGCCAGGTGAATACCAGTGTGCATGTCGTCAAACCGAGCATTACAAATTTTAACATCATTGTCACATAACGTCGGTTTCGCCCACTAATTATTAATTATATGAAAAAATAACTAATAATATTATTGACAATAAACTAGGCCGGCTAGAAAAGGAGCATGCTATATAAAAATTTACTTGTTTTAGGTAATAAGGCTAAGGGGTATACTTCATATTTTCACACTCTTCCACACTGTCATACAAGCATCACCTCAAGATTCCACGGCTTTTACACATTCTCTAAATTTGAGGGAAAAAATTCCAAATTTTCACTCTCACATCATTTTTTATTTTTAATTAAATTTAACGGTTATTTCTTTTACTAATTAATAAAAATGAACTAATAATTAAAAAAAGTAAATTATAAAAATATATTAATAATTAACAAAATAATAAAAATACATTAATAACTAAAAAAAAGTAAATAATAATGAAAATGATAAAAAAAATACATTAATAATTAAAAATTCAACTAAATAAACTAGACTTAATCGTTGGCCAGTTGCGGTTGATGTGAGGAAAGATGTTGCACCAAATCATGTCGAAGAATGTTGTCTATTTCGCGATTTCGTGTATATCGGTCATTAACACTTTGTAGGGCATCGCTAATGTAACATCCCAGAAATACGTAAGCTAACAATTCGGGTTAATGGACAACCCGGAACCGTGTTTACCCTAGTGACGAGTAGGCTTGGTCGACAAATGAACCTTTAACTATCAAATTAGACCCGAATGGTTGATATTGAGCTCTGCAGGTTGAAAACGAGCAGTTATGGATTAACATGGACCCGAGTGCAAAACTTAAACATTTAAAAGCAAGTTTGAGAGAAAAACCTAGGACTCATTCGGCCTAGGGGGTTTCGCACGGCTGCAGGGAGAACGACGAGAAGAAAAGGGGCCGACGGAGGTGGTTCGACGGTGGTATCACGCAAGGAACTTTCGAACTATCAACAAGGTAATCTCCGTTCCTACTTTTTATGTGTATAGTTTGAGTTTTGGTTTGAAAACTCGACTAGGGTTTATGGTTGCGAGTCCCGACGACAGCCTAGGGGGCGTATGGCGGTGGGAAACGGTGACCCGGCAGTGGAGGAGACGACGGTGAGGGCGGCGGGCTGCAATGGCAGCGGTGGCGCGTCGGGATGGTACGAAGCGAAGGATGACAAGGTGCGTGGCGGTGACGACTGTCACGAGGGGGCTGCTAGGGTGGTGATCCACGGCGGTAAGCGGCTGTGGTGGTGGTAGCGCAGGGAGATGAGAGCCGGTGGCGGTGACGCCATGATGGTGCATGGCCGGTTAGGATTATGGCTAGACGAAGAAGGTGGTGGCGCGTGTGGAGGTGTTTGGTGGTAACCGGCTAGGTTGCACCCGAAGGGGGAGGCGGTGGCTCTTGGTGGCGATGCTTGATGGAGCCGGCTAGGATTCCCCTACGTGCATGGTTTGCATGTAAGCGGGAATTCCGACTCGTGCACGTGCGTGTTCGAAGGACTTGGGTTTGCATGGTCTTAAACATGCGTGCATTGCATGTAACCAAGGTCCGGGTGTTCTAACGGGTCTAGGATGACCCGGTCTGAACGGTTACGAGAATTAGGTTTTTGCATGGATAAAAGGACGTGCAGATGAGATGAGTATCGGGAATAATTATAATTATACGTAATTGACACATGTATAGGGCATACTCTGACTGTGTGAACATACGTTGACAAGTTCGGGTTCGTACGAGGAGGCCGTTGCAGCACTAGAGTTGGATCCTCATACCAGTGAGTTTCTAATCCCCTCTTTTAAACGTTTTACTGTTTTGGGCTATCGTACATACACGCATGTTTTATCAAACGAACGTATTACGAGTTATGAGTTAAACCTGAAGTGTTTTATGAGATCGTAGGTAATAATGAAGCTAAGGGTCATTATGGGGTCCTTTGGGTGGGTGAACAAGAGTTGTGATGATCTGTGTGTGTCATTTTATGGTCTAGTCGGGGTGAGTCGGGAAGTTATCTAAACCTGTGATGGTTATATAAGGAGAGTTAGCATGGGAACCCTTACGTGGTTCATTAACGAGTTAAGTAGATGCTAGTATGCTGTCATGCGTCGTGTGCTTGATGCTGTGTGTATTGTGTCGTTGTCCTCGTGACACGGCGAGTATCGTGTTTGCATGAATCTATGTGGTGTTCATAGAATGTATGGGCTAGAAGTCAGTATGGTGTTTGTGTGTCGTATAATTTCCTATTCGGAAAGAGTTGGGTAATGTGTCTAGGCGTTATGAGGATACGTCTAAGTAAGCATTGGATTACTCACATAAGTGATCCGTAAGTGGTGGTGAGTCGTAGTACATGCCAATGTAGTGTCATGTGTATATATGTGTTACTTTGTGTGCTTGCATTGTTGTTCGTGTATACGTATGTGGAGGACGTAGTCCGTCGGGGTCATCATTGTACGTGTGATGTGTCAGTCGCCGCATGGTAGATGATATAGTCACCGTGTGGTGGCTGGGTAGTTATCATAGATGACGAGTGTGTCACTATGTTTAGCGGCGGGGCCCTGTAACAAGGGTGGAGCTGAGCTTATGACAAGTATCCCGATGGGGATAACCCTGACAAGGGTGCAGTGATGAGGTATGTATTTGTGTGCTTATATATGTGTTAAATTGCATGCAAGTGATGAGTTATATTAATTGTGTATGAGATGGTATTGATGCTATAAATAAATGGAATCAATGTGATGTGTCGAGTTAGATTGACCGTTGTGTCGGGCTGAGTACCTTGTGTACAACTGTTGAGTCAATTGGTTTATGAGAGTCCTGGTAAGTCGGTGTCTAGAGGTTGGATTAGTTAACCGGTGTTTGGTTAATATATATAGTAAATTGTGAGTTATCAGAATAGTAAGTTCGTTCTATGTCAGAGAGACTTACTGAATTAAATGGCGGGTAGAGTCTGGGGTGCTGAATCCTTCAGGATATTATAAAATAACGGGAGCTATTTATATGATGAAAATCTATACAACTGTTTCCTATTGACCAGAGGGTCTTGAGTGGAGATAAACAATAAATGAGACGAGTTGGTTTTTTTGTTAATTTAAACTATTAGAACTCACTCAGCGTAGCTGACTTTGTATGTACTTTAGATTGTTTTGTAGGTGAGTCTGCTAGATGAGGTATCTTGACTTGGGAGCGAGCTACTCGGGTTGGTGCGCATGCTTTCGTCAGGTAATGTTGTGAAAGTTAACGAGTTTAAGGAAAACATTATTTTGAGAAAGACTTCCGCTGTTTACTTAAATGAAAGTTAAGTGTTTTTAAATGAGTTACCTAGTGATGAGAACCAACTGTAGGGTGCCTGGTTTGGGGCCTTACAAGTTGGTATTAGAGCCCAGGTTTAAGAGAAAACTGGTGTTTTTAAACAAATAAAATGCCTTAACTTAAACTGAAAATGGGACAAGGGTGAAACCAATGCCACCACGAGTAACCGCGAGCCAAAAGGTACGTCCTTCGAGTTGAGTAGTAGTTATTATTTACCATTTGTGTAGTGTTACACTAGGTAAAGCGATTGATGTGAGTAAGTGATTTATGGTTCCGTGTGGGATCATGATGTGTGTTATGTGCTGTAGTAGTATGTTGAACTACGTGAAGTTGTGTGGTGTGATTAAATGAGACTATGATGTGAATTGAGTAATGCGGAGTAGCATTAATTGTAACTATGTGAGATAGTTTGGTGTGTCGATATGATTTAGTAATTTTATGTGTAACCTTGGATGGTGTGAAATTGTGATAAATATGATGACTTGCTAGATTATTGTGTGGTGCTATGTGAGTTGTGTGAAAGATAGAAAGCTAGTGTGAGTATGATGGGGAAGGTTTAGAATCCGATCAGTAATGTGGACCACCAAAATTGCATTTGATCACCGTGATTTGGCAATCTATAATTACTCTCATATTCTGAATTTGACGCCCATAGTAATCACTCCAATGTTCTATCTTGTGCCGGTACTGATGGCCATGATGATTCGGACTACATGGATTAAGCGGGGAGCTCTCATCAGGAGGATGACAGAACGACGAACTAGACTTGCGGCTGTTGTTCGTACGGTTATCATTGGTGAAGACGGGTCTTAGCACCTGTTCCTTTGACAGTGGTTCCACTGGCGGTTGAGGATGAGCAGGAGCTACCAGCACAGGAGGTGATCTAGGCGCTTCCGGCGCCTAATGCTCCCAATACTACCAGGGCAGTTATGAGCGGTGGACTTAGTAGCTCCTTCTATAGGAGAAGTGGTTGGCGAGGAAGGAACGCATTTGTGGTTAGGCATTAGCCTCCGAGGCAGGATTCGGGATCGGGAAGCGGATGGATGGAGGAATCTGACGACGAGGAACAAGTGGGTGATAACTTTGACTTGTTCAGTTATTAGAGCAGTGGTGGTTACCACGAGAAGACTAGAGCATTTTGAGTAGTGGCCGTCAGGCACTTTTGTGATGAAACACTTGTTCTTGGTATTTCGATTTACTTGACTTTGACCTTGGCAGTGAGTCTTACCATGGGGATGGTTTAAAAAGTAGTTAATGATAGTTGAATGTGTGATAGCTTGCTATTGGTGGTGCAGTGTTAATTATGTGTGATTATCTGATCACCTTTTGAAAAATGTGAGTTCATACTAAATGCAATCTTCGATGCGATGCTAGAACTTGGTTGGTTAGACTGTATGGGTAGACCTGAATTTTGATTATATGTGTGTGTCTATGGTCTTAAGATAGTGTCACCTATGTGTTATGTTTAGGTGATGTTTGAAGTGTAAGGGGTGTGTTGCACCTTGTGTAATTGTTCAAGACGAGGTCCTGTGGGAAATCTTAAGTATACATCTTTAGTATGTATAGATGTTCAGGATGAGGTCCTATGGAAATTGTAGATACATACCTTATGATTGGGTATGCATGTTTAGGACCAGATCCCGTGGGGAAATAAGATATTTTTATATCTTGTGTGCATGAATGTTTAGGGATGTTTTGTGTCTAGACTGATTAGTGTGTCGTCTTGAAATATGGGTACGACCGAGTAAACTCTGTACGAGTATATAATGACGTGTGGCAGGGGCTACCGTTGTGGTGAGTAAGAGATAAGGTTCAGGAGTTTGTGTGTCTATAAATGACGAGGTCATATCGTATGCATGTAGAATTACTCAGATCTAGCAGTTGTGTGTGTGCACAAAATGTGTGTTTAGAGTTTCGGGTTACTAGTACATGTGTAGAACAATGTGTGTTCTGTAGATATGTGTGTCGGTGTGTGTCCTTGCAGTACACGCTTAGTTGTGCCTAGGACAGATGGTCGGTGTACTCAAGCATAGTATTTCTATCTTGATGATTTTTTCGACGTTTATACATCGAGGTGGTGCGAGGAGTTTTGACGTCTTCCAGGTGACCAGTGAGGTGCTCTTATGAGATGCCTATGCTTATATCTCGGGAATTCGGAGCACGAAGCCAATGGGTAGAGTTGTGAGAGAAGATGATGAAAGCGTTTACGTGGACGCTTGATGTGCGTGAAGTATATATATAATTTTTAATAAGGATTTTTCACACAGATGTCAGTTTTAAAATTGGTTTTCACCTAAACTAAACCACACACACGAAGGCAAGTGCACCTGTCAGGGCTAATATATAATTGATAAGAACCGGATGTCAATCCATGGACACAGTTTAACTTTCAATCCAGATCTTCAATTGTTTGATTAAGTAGAGAAAATATTTTAATGTTTCGATTTCTTTTTGTGACTTTTTTTTTTTTTCTGAAATGTCAATAATTAAATTTTTTGAGAAAATTGCAAGGATTTAATTTAAAAGTGATAAATGTTTTAGTGAGACAACCATCTTAGTTTAGAATCCACTTACTTAATTATGTCGAGACAAACTATATGGCTAAAACTTGCAATTATGTTAATGTTATTTGAAGCAATTGAATTAGAATCCTTTCAAGGTTTTTAATCCCATAATAATTAAGAAAGACATCGATTAGTAAATTACATGTTGCCCACTTATGATTAGTTTAATTAGATAAAATGGTATAATTTCTTAACTTATGAAATTCTAGGCCAAAGTCATATAAATTTTAAGCTTGAGTCATCAAAACTTTAATTAACACAACTATTGTTCAAAGAAGAATCATAACATTTCTATTAGTTTTTCCAAACACAATTAACGGGTTTGCGTGTCTCAATATTTATTTCACAATAAAGGTTTCAAAGATTCATTCCTAATTCTTAGCTATAACATCATACCAAAAGATAATAAAGTTATAAATAAATGGTAGTCTTATAGGTTTTCCAACACAATATAATTTCGCATTTATAAACCTTTTATTGATTCATAAACATTTAGACATGCAACTCCATCAAGAAATTAACACAAGATTATCATTGCATTAACATAATATTTTAGCCATAGTCATAAGTTCAACATAATTAATTAAGCTTCATCAAACTAAGATGATTGAAAAGAGGTTTAGCTCATGGTGAGCTTGCAAACAACAACAACGCAAATGGAATACATGCAAATCATAATAGGATCAAAGATATAACCAAAGTTTCCAAGTGGAGTAGTGTGATGATCTTCTAGGTGGATTTTGATGATGAAATGGACCTTCCTTAGCCTCCAAATGGTCTCCCAAGCCTAGTTCCCGAGTGTTTGAGTGAGTGGAATTTTCTCCAAGAGGGCTCTCCTAAAAAATGAGCTAAGAAGCTCTATTTATACTGTCTGAGCAATGGGGCACGGCCCGTGCCTGGTGAGGCACGACCCCATGCTAGGACCACAGAGTAACCGTTTTTTTCTATCGTGAATGTACTGAACATGTACTGGGCACGGGGCCATGCTTGTTGGGGCACGGCCTCGTGTTACACCTGGTCGTGGGACAAAGGTATACTGGTACAATTCTAAGTTGACCACGGGGGTGTGCTTTATGTTCAAGTTCCACGGGAAGATGACATGCTTTCCCATAGACCAACTTGAATGGAGTGGTCCCGATGGGAGTTTTGTAGGCTATACGAAATGCCCATAATGCATCATTGAGTCTTTCGGAACAATCCTTTCAATTGTGACCGGCGATTTTTTCGAGAATTCTTTTGATACCTCGGTTTGTTACCTCCACTTGTCCGCTTGTTTGTGGGTGATATGGCGTAGCAAACCGGTGATGAAGCCGTAACGCGATAAAGTTTTTTCTAATTGTGTGTTACAGAAATGTGTTCCCCTATCACTAATGAGAGCTTTTGGTGCACCGAATCGTGAAAACTGTTTTTTCAGGAATTTGACTACTGTCCTGGCATCATTAGTGGGTAGTGCTTGAGCCTCTACCCATTTTGAAACATAGTCGACTGCTACGAGGATGTATCGGTTCCCAAAGGATATGGGAAATGGTCCCATAAAATCGATTCCCTAGACGTCAAAGATCTCACAAACCTGGATAGGTCTTTGGGGCATCTCATTTCTTGAGGAGATGTTACTTGCCCTTTGACAAGCGTCTCATGATTGTACCATGGTTTGAGAATCCTTGAAGATTGTAGGCTAGAAGAATCCGGAGTCGAATACCTTCTTTGCGGTCAAGGTAACTCCATGATGTCCACCGGTTGGACCTTCATGGCAATGCTTTAGGATTCGTTGTGATTCTTCTCCGAATACACATCTTCGCACGAGTTGATCGGCTCCGACGCTGAACAGGTATGGGTCTTCCCAAAAATAATGCCTAACATCTGCCAAGAATTTCTTCTTTTGCTGGTATGACAATCCTTTCAAGATAACCCCACTCACGAGATAGTTTGCAAAGTCAGCGAACCAGGGGTGTTCTTCAACAACCGTATCTATGATCATCAGTAATTCATGTGGAAAGTTATCATTGATATCCACCTTCATGTTTTATGCTGAGGCTGGGCATTCAAGACGTGAGAGATGGTCTGCTGCAATGTTCTCTGCTCCCCTTTTATCGCAGATTTCGATATCGAATTCTTGTAACAAAAGTATCCATCAGATCAATCTGGGATTCGCATCTTGTTTATTGAATAAGTAGCGAAGTGCTGAATGATCCGTGTAAACGGTGGTTTTGCAAAGAACGAGGTATGAACGAAACTTATCGAACGCGAAAACTACCGCTAAGAGTTCTTTCTCTGTGATGGTGTAGTTTTCTTAGGCTTCGTTCAATGTTTTGCTTGCATAGTAGATTGGATGGAAATGATTTTCCTTTCGCTGTCCCAAGACTGCTCCTACTGCAAAATTTCTTGCATCACACATTAATTCAAATGGCAAAGTCCAAATAGGGGCTGCCATGATGGGGGCATTGACAAGCTTTTCTTTGAGTAGTTCAAATGCCTTGTAGCACTCATCAGAAAATACGAAGACGACGCCTTTTCTAGGAGTTAAGTCATAGGGCGAACTATTTTTGAAAAGTCTTTAATGAATCGCCGGTAGAAACCGGCGTGTCCTAGAAAACTCCTAATTGATTTTACGGAAGTCTGAGGTGGAAGTTTTGAGATAGTGTCGATTTTGGACCTATCAACCTCCAGTCCTGCTTGTGAAATTTTGTGCCCTAGCACTATACCTTTTGTCACCATGAAGTGACATTTCTCCCAATTAAGAACAAGGTTGGCATCCTCGCATCTGGCCAACATTTTCTTCAGATTACATAAATAGTGCTCAAAAGAGTTACCGAAGATTGAAAAGTCATCCATGAATACTTCCATTTAGTCTTCGATCATGTCATGAAAGATTGCCATCAAGAAAAGACAACCTTCAAATGTGTCTTGAGAACTTTGAGCAGTTTGGCCTTCTCGTTACCCGTTAATCTGGACGAGATAATCACCGGAAGCTGAGATTTTTCTTCCAAGAAGGCGTATTCAAGATGCGATGGGAGTTCTTTTAACTCTAGAACACGTGGTTCCTCGACGAAAGGTTTGGCCTTGGTTTCTGAGTCTCGGTCAATGACCTCACACGCTGGTGAAGGGCTAGAACTCTCTTGACTTTCTATGTTCAGAACTTCTTCCTCCACACAACTGTTATCAAGAAGGGTTTTCTCAATTAATTGTGTATTCCATGCTTCTTCTTCTCTACTTTCACGAAGATGATAACTGACTATGGAATCACAAACTTCAATGAAATAAAGGGAGTCATCATGATGCTGAGGATGCTTCATGGATTGCCCAATATCGAAGGTGATCTCCTCATTGTTTACTCTTAGGTGAGTTTTCATGTGCACACGTCCATGAGGGCCTTGGCTGTAGCCAAGAAGGGTCGTCCCAAAATGAGGGTAACTTTTTTGTCCTCATCCATGTCCAAGATTACAAAATCGACTGGAAAAACAAACTTGTCAATTTTGACTAACATGTTTTCAACTATGCCACGAGGGTATTTTACTGAACGATCGGCCAAATGGATGCTCATAAGGGTTGGTTTGGGTTCCCCTAACTTTAGTTTCTCAAAAACTGCGTATGGCATTAGGTTAATGCTTTCTCCTAGGTCGGTTAGGGCATTGCTGACTGAGAGATCTCCTATTAGAAAAGGATGGTGAATCTTCCTGGGTCAGTCATTTTTGTTGGAAGTTTGTTTTGTAAGACAATTGAGCATTCTTCATTGAGTATTACATGTGACAATTTCTCGAGTTTCCTTTTGTTTGTCAGAACTCCCTTTAGAAACTTTGCATAATTTGGCATTTGAGCAAGAGCTTCGATAAAAGGAAGATTCACATGCAATTGCTTGAAAAGTCCCAAGAATTTCCCATATTCTTTTTCCAGCTTCTCCTTTCTCAAGCGGCTGGATATGGAAGCGGCGGGACATATGCTAGAGCTGGCTCCTTGTTTCGTTTCTCAACAGCTGGAGTTGTAATCTCACGTATTTCGATTGGAGATTCTTTTTCTACTACGTCCGGTTCTGGAGCAGGAGATGTTCCTTCTTCAGTGGTCTTACCACTCCTAAGTGTGATAGCTTTCACATGAGCGTTAGGATTGGCCACGGTGTTGCTGGGAAGGCTCCCTGGTTGTCGTTCTGAGAGAAGTTGTGCCATCTGTCCTACTTGATTCTCAATGGTTTGCATGGATGCTTTTTGACTTCTCATTTCTATTTCATGCTTTTGGAAACGCTCTTCGTTTCTCTGGTTCTGCTGCTCAATCATTTTGTTGGATGTTTGTGTACTAGCAAGGAGTTGCTATAACAAACTTTCAACGCTAGGTTCTCCGATTGGTTGATTAATGCTACTTGGGCCTTGGTATGGTTGTTTGGGTGGAAAAGGTGCATTTTGTTTCTGGAAGGCTGGTCTCCTATTAAATCCTGGGGGTTGTTGATTATTACCCCCCTCTTTGAAGTTTGAGTTGTTTCTCCAGTTAGAATTATAATTGTTTCCATAAGAGTTGTTTTGTCCTCCTACATAGTCGACTTCTTCCACTATCATTGCTTGTTAACATTCACTGGTTTTGTGCTGTTTTCCGCATGTGTCGCAACGAAGCTGTGCTTTCTTAAGTTCAATTTGCATTTGTTCAAACCTTTTGGTAAGTGCTTCTAATTGTGTTGCAACTAGAGTGTCAGAGTCAACTTGATGTATACCTTTTTGGGTGGGTTTGGCTCTCAGAGGATTGTATGCAAAGCTCTTAGTGGCGGCCTTTTCCAATGCTTGGAATGCCTCAGTTGGGGTTGCTCCTCCGAAATCTCCTGCGGCACATTGATCAATAGCTTGCTTGTGTGCTCCTGAAATGGCATCGTAGAATGTTTGACATTGCAACCATAGATCTAACCCATGATGTGGGTATCTTCTCAAAAGGCTTTTGTACCTTTCCCAAGCCGCATGCAGTGATTCATTATCATCCTGACGGAAACCGATGATACTCGATCTTAACTTGGCAGTTTTATCGGGTGAAAAGTATTTCAATAGGAATTGCTCGGCCATTTCGGCCCAGGTTGTGATGGTGCCAGGTGGCAGTGCATCTAACCATTCCATGGCGCGGCCACAGAGCGAAAATGGAAAGAGGCTAAGTCTAACAGCGTCGTCAGAACAGTTATGGATTTTGAAAGTCGCACAGATTCGTAAGAAACGAGCGTTATGAGCGTTAGGATCCTCATCTGGTAGACCGTTAAATTGAGCAGAGGTTTCCACAAGGTGAATGATGCTTGATTTTATTTCGAAATTGTTTGCTACAACTGCTTGTTGGGAGATACTAGACTCGTAACCGTCAAGGGATGGTTTGGCATAGTACACCATGTTCCTTTCTTCTGAATCCTCCATGGTGTGTTCTGGTTGTGTATCCCCCACTACTTCTTCTGCTATCGCCTCAGCTACTGCTCGTGTCCGTTCTCGTAATCGATGAAGGAAGTGTCGTTCGGGCTCCGAAAATGGTATGACGATATTAGGTTCAGGTGTGGTGGACATTCATTACCTAAACTAGTTGATGGGGATATAAAAGAAAAAGAACTAAGAAAGAAAATTGAAAAATATGTTCACTAGTATTTACGATTTTGAAAATTTGGATTTTCTTGTCGAAACCGTGTCCCCGGAAACGGCGCCAAAAACTGGATGTGCGTGAAGTATATATATAATTTTTAATAAGGATTTTTCACACAAATGTACACACATGAAGGCAAGTGCACCTGTCAGGTGGTAATATAGAATTGATAACAACCGGATGTCAATCCATGGATACAGTTTAACATTCAATCTAGATCTTCAATTGTTTGATTAAGTAGAGAAAATATTTTAATGTTTCGATTTCTTTTTATGACTTTTTTTTTTTTTCTGAAATGTCAATAATTAAATTTTTTGAGAAAATTGCAAGGATTTAATTTAAAAGTGATAAATGTTTTAATGACACAACAATCTTAGTTTAGAATCCACTTACTTAATTATGTCGAGACAAATTATATGGCTAAAACTTGCAATTATGTTAATGTTTTTTGAAGCAATTGAATTAGAATCCTGTCAAGGTTTTTAATCCCATAATCATTAAGAAAGACATCGATGAGTAAATTACATGTTGCCCACTTATGATTAGTTTGATTAGATAAAATGGTGTAATTTATTAACTTATGAAATTCTAGGCAAAAGTCATATAAATTTTAAGCTTGAGTCATCAAAATTTTAATTAACACAACTATTGTTCAAAGAAGAATCATAACATTTCACTTAGTTTTTCCAAACATAATTAACGGGTTTGCGTGTCTCAATATTTATTTCACAACAAAGGTTTCAAAGATTCATTCATAATTCTTAGCTATAACATCATACCAAAAGATAATAAAGTTATAAATAAATTGTAGTCTTATAGGTTTTCCAACACAATATAATTTCGCATTTATAAACCTTTAATTGATTCATAAACATTTAGACATGCAACTCCATCAAGAAATTAACACAAGATTATCATTGCATTAACATAATATTTTAGCCATAGTCATAAGTTCAACATAATTAATTAAGCTTCATCAAACTAAGATGATTGAAAAGAGGTTTAGCTCGTGGTGAGCTTGCAAACAACAACAACAAAAATGGAATACATGCAAATCATAATAAGATCAAAGATATAACCAAAGTTTCCAAGTGGAGTAGTGTGATGATCTTATAGGTGGATTTTGATGATGAAATGGACCTTCCTTAGCCTCTAAATGGTCTCCCAAGCCTGGTTCCCGAGTGTTTGAGTGAGTGGAATTTTCTCCAAGAGGGCTCTCCTAAAAAATCAGCCAAGAAGCTCTATTTATACTGTCTGAGCAATGGGGCACGGCCTGTGCCTGGTGAGGCACGACCCCATGCTGGGACCACAGAGTAACTGTTTTTTTTTTCTATCGTGAATATACTGAACATGTACTGGGCACGGGGCCATGCTTGTTGGGGCACGGCCTCGTGTTACACCTGGTCGTGGGACAAAGGTATACTGGTACAATTCTAAGTTGACCACGGGGGTGTGCTTGGTGGGGCACGGCCCGTGCTTGGCTGGGTGACTTCTGTCTTCTTCTGCAAAATGGAGTATGTGGGTGTGCTTGGTGGGGCACGACCCGTGCTTGGTCTTCTGAGTTTTCTAATTTCTTCTTTTTTCGCCACTTGTTTGCTTGATTGTTCCTTTTAAGCCAGGAGTTCCCTAGAATTCAAATAGAAGCTAAATAAGCGACAAATTCAATCAATGTATAGAGAAATTGACAATAAATGGGTTGCAAATTATGTGAAATATATGTATAATTTAGAGCACATCAACGCTTGACCAGAAATGTTTATAATGAGATCAAGATGTTAACGCTGAAAATTTCAGCACGAAGTAAACAAGGTGACGAAAGAGATGAAGAATTCAGCCAAGGTGAAGCACGCGATGAATGGGGATGTCATCTCTGAACGAGACGACGGATAGCTGGGGCTTGCGATCGGACAGACTTCATGTTCATACATGATGAATGAGATGCGGTCGGTAATCGCATGGTAATAGTAGAACAACAACGAGAAAAGTGAAACTCGGTAGGGGTGAGTGCAGGATTTCCCATAAGTAACTGGGAAGGAAATGCTCATACTGGTAAGCATGTGACTAGCTTAAAAATGAGCTCATGAGAAGCATTCTATTGAAGCAGATGGTTAGCTGGTGTAACAGACATGACCATGATAAGTAAGCTTTTGAGAAACAGTGAGAGCTAATGAGGATGACCCTAGTGTTGGGTGTGTGTACGTACGAAATGGACGTATTGAATGCATGATATTGAAGTAAAGAGACACTATGGTAAAGAAATTTTGAGGAGACCAATGTAGCTTTACACAAGCTCCTGGAGATCAGCGGAGGAGAGCAAAAGTAATGCCCTTATGGGTAGACAATGGACTTAAGTTTGGTAAATCATCACAGAATGACGATTAAGGTATGGAGCATGCTTGGGAGGATGATCGTCGGAATAACGAGTTCATTAGGGTTATACGAGAGACATAGGTAATTTTTCCTGTGAGCTGAAATGAAATTGTGACAAGTGCGCAGACAATTGACGGTTTTATGCTATGTAGTACTAGAGATGATATGCACGATGTTCTTAAGAACAATAAGAGCGATAAGGTATTGTCAAGCTCTATGACAATGAAACCTCCGTGTATAGGTGGGTAATCGAGGCAGTCACAGAAGGCAACTTCTAGCAAGTGTCGGGATAGCGAGAGTTGGAAATGCAGCCGTTTGACTAATGGCTGGAAAGACCAAAGGTGAGTTAATAGGTAGGTGAAACCTACAAGCCCCAAAGTTGAAAGCGGGCAGCAGAGCAGAATCCTTGGAACCCTAAAGGGGGTGGTAATATTGCAAGCCAAGTAATGCAATGAATAGCGTGAAGGTGAAAGCTTGACACCAAATGGCCTTGGTGCACGAGCGAGAACGGAAATAATAAATAGGATTGGTTTGTGCCAACATAGGATTCGAGGACGAATCCTCTTTAAGGAGGATAGACTTGTAACATCCTAGAAATACGTTAGCTAACAATTTGGGTTATGTCACACCCCGCCCCAGGCACCACGCGTGCGACCAACGATTGGTATCATCATTGAACTTTGATTTCAGAGTTTTTATAAATACAGCGGAAGTCTTTTTCAAAAGGATCGTTTCAACATTCTTTCAACCTCAAGGGTTGTATTTGTAAATATCAAAACTCAGTTGGAAGACAAAAGTTTTATATTTACTGTATAAACATAGGGATTTAAATACCCTTTTCATTTTGATTACGAAACAGTGTTTGAAACCAAATACATTTATAGCCACTGGAAATAGTACTACCCATGGTTGATCAATCCCCTGGTTCTATTTCCCTTTTCTCTTCTTTAGGATTTTCTATACACGAGGCTTGAAAATCCAACGTGTAAGTCTATCCTTTTCATAGGTCAGATCTGATGCCTCTCTCATTTTCTTTTCTTGGGTCAGATCTGATGTCTGCCCATACCCCATTCTTATTTCAGTTTACTCATTTCCTAAAACATTTTGAAAATAAAACGTCAGCGCGAATGCCGGTGAATACAATTATCTTGACAGTAAAATCATTTGGCACAAACAAGTATTAATTTCATAATCACAACTTTATGTTCAATCCACACATTCAGCAGGCCCGTCCTGTTCGATCACACCACAGTATACACTGGCGTCATGTCTTATAACAATGGACAGGTTTGCCTCCGAAGTTGTTATAAGAAAAGCACCAGCCGCAATCCAAGAATTTCACCCGAGACCCGTGTATCCCTTGTAAGTTTTACGCATACCTATGGCCTGAATGCTTTGTTTGTAGAAGAACGTTGAGCATTATTTCCTTAACCTTTATTTGCCCATTTTTGTAAATAAAATGTTTGACACAAGTTTTCAGAGAGATAAAGTATTCACCTTGGTTTATAGGAATGAGCCTCTAAGTTGAAAGCTTAAAGACTATCTTCTTGACTTGATTTTTCTAGCGTCTTAACTTTTCTACGAGCATTTCTTCCTACACCGGGCACTATAATGAGCGGGAGTCGAACCGGGATTGTCGGGAATGAGCTAAGGAAGCTCTGGGATAAGAAATGATAGAGAAGATCGAGTATGGGATGTGGAAATGTACTGAACTTGACCATCTATTTATAGGGCAAACTCTGAGCCTGTGACGGACCGTTACGGTTGGTGAAGGTCCGTCACCAGACTATGGTTAACGAGTCATCAGACACGTGTTGCCTTCTGGTCATTTTGGGTCGTGACGGACCGTTACCAGACGTGACGATCCTTAACAGAGTTGATGCGTGGCGCACCACGGTGAGTCTAGGGCCGTGACGGACCGTTACCAGGTGTGACGGTCCGTTATTGGGTTTCCACGCGTCAGATTTTGAAGATGAGTCACTGGACACGTGTCAAGCTATCGGGGTTCGCGTGCCCATCTCGTAACGGACCGTTACCGTCCTTGACGGTCCGTTACCATTGAATTTTCATGATTTCTACATTTTTGAGCCTTGATCTATAGGTTATATACACTTATAGTCCTTGTGGTTTGTACCTTTACCAAATCTTGGATATTTTCGTGGCAGGTGATACATCCTCCCCAACTTGTTTTAATCTCGTCCTCGAGATCATTCGAACAAGTGAGGATATTTCTTTTTCATTTCAGACTCTAGTTCCCACGTGTACTCAGGTCCACGTCTGGAGTTCCATTTTACTTTCACGATCATCAATTTCTTTCTTTTCAATCTCTTTTCCTGCCTGTCCTCGATTTGCAGAGGTTGCTCCATGAATCTTAATTTTTCATCTACCTCTACATCTTGTAGGGGTATTACCAGAGATTCATCTGCCAAACACTTGCGTAGATTTGATACATGGAATACATCGTGTACTCCATTCATTTCTTCTGGTAATTCGAGTTGATAGGCCACAGGCCCAACTCTTTTCAGGATTTTGAATGGTCCTACAAATCTAGGACTTAATTTTCCTTTCTTCCCAAATCTTACAACGCCTTTCCTTAGTGAAACTTTCAACAAAACATTATCACCGACGTTGAATTCTAACGGCTTTCGTCTCTTATCAGCATAACTCTTTTGACGATCACGATCCGTTTTCAATCTATCTTTTATTTGAGTAACTTTCTCAGTTGTTTCCAGGACTATTATAGGTCTGGATAACTGATTTTCTCCTATTTCGGACCAACAGATTGGAGTTCGACATTTACGACCATATAAGGCTTCAAAAGGAGCGGCCTGTATACTCGTATGATAGCTATTATTGTAGGAGAATTCCATTAGAGGTAAGTGGTCATCCCAACTTCCTCCAAGATCAATAACACAAGCCCTTAACATGTCTTCAAGGGTTTGAATGGTTCTTTCACTCTGCCCGTCCGTTTGAGGATGGTAGGCAGTGCTAAGATTTAATTTTGTACCTAGAGATTTTTGGAAACTTTGCCAGAATCGAGAAGTAAATCTACTATCTCTATCTGATACAATAGATAGTGGCACACCATGTAATGATACAATTTTGTTAACGTATAACTGTGCCAACTTATCCACGCTGAACGTTTCTTTCATGGGAAGAAAATGAGCAGACTTAGTAAGTCTATCAAAAATAATCCAGATTGTATAATTCCCACGACTAGTTCGAGGAAGTTTAGAAATGAAATCCATGGTTATCATTTCCCATTTCCATACAGGAATTTCAAGTTGCTGTAACAAGCAAGAAGGCTTTTGGTGTTCAGCTTTTACTTGTAACATGTTAAACATTTTGCAACATAGGTAGCGATATGCTTTTTCATTCCTATCCACCAATAATTGGTTTTTAGGTTTTTGTACATTTTATCGCTTCCAGGATGTATGGTGTATTTAGATTTGTGAGCTTCTTCAAGTACGTTTCCATAGATAGGAACCCAAATTCTTTTATTCATTCGAAGAATTCCATCACTACTTTTGACTAATTGGTCGATCATTCCTCCCAATCCTTCCTTCTTAAGGTTGGGTTCTTGCAAAGCAAGTTTTTGAGATTCCTTAATACGAGTGATAAGATCGATTTGGAGATCGAGTCTTAAAGCACGAACTCGTGTAGGTTTCTCATGTTCCTTTCTACTCAAGGCGTCAGCTACAACATTAGTTTTTCCTTCAGGATAACAGATTTCGCAATCGTAATCATTTAGGACTTCCATCCAACGTCTTTGCCTCATATTTAGTTCTTTCTGACTGAATATGTACTTCAGGCTTTTATGATCAGTGAATACGGTGAATTTGACTACATATAGATAGTGTCTCCATAATTTCAGTGCGAATATTATAGTGCCTAATTCTAAATCACGAGTCGTATAATTATTTTCATGAGTTTTCAATTGACGGGAAGCATAAGCAATAACTTTGCTTCCTTGCATTATCACACAACCAAAGCCGGTGTGTGAAGCATCACTGTATATTGAAAAGCCTTCGTTTCCATCTGGCAAAGCCAGTATGGGTGCTTGTGTCAGTTTCTGTTTCAGAGTTTCAAAAGCTTCAGATTGTTTAGGTCCCCATTCATACTTAACTGATTTGCGAGTCAGAGAAGTTAATGGAACAGCAATTCGAGAAAAATCTTGGATAAATCTTCGATAGTAACCAGCCAATCCGAGAAAACTACGGATTTCTGTTGGAGTCTTTGGGATTTCCCATTTGGATATAGCCTCAGTTTTAACCGGGTCAACCTGGATGCCATCAACGTTAATGACATGTCCCAGGAATTCAACTTCTGATAACCAGAACTCGCATTTTTAGAATTTAGCATAAAGCTTTTCGTTTCTCAAGAGTTCAAGCAAGATTTTCAAATGATTAACATGATCTTCCTTACTTTTGGAGTGGATAATAATATCGTCAATAAATACGATAATGAATTTGTCTAAGTAAGGTTTGCAAACTCGATTCATCATATCCATGAAAGCTGCTGGTGCATTAGTAAGTCCAAACAGCATTACCGTGAACTCATAATGACCATACCGAGTTCTGAAGGCATTTTTGGGAATATCTTCTTCTTGGACTTTTAATTGATGATAGCCAGAACGAAGATCAATTTTTGAAAAGCATCGATCTCCCTGGAGTTGATCAAAGAGATCATCGATTCTAGGGAGTGGATAACGGTTCTTAATCGTGACTTTATTCAGCTCATGATAATCAATGCACATGCGCATTGAACCGTCTTTCTTTTTAACGAACAAGACTGGAGCTCCCCAGGGCGACGAGCTTGGTCTTATGAATCCTTTTTCGAGCAATTCATCCAACTGTTTCTTTAATTCTGCCATCTCCGTTGGAGCTAATGTGTACGGGGCTTTGGCAATTGGTGTCGTACCAGGTACTAGATTAATTCTGAATTCTACTTCTCTTTCAGGTGGAATTCTAGGCAGTTCATCGGGAAAAACGTTAGGAAACTCAGCTACAACCGGCACATCTTCGATCTTCTTTCCAGTGTCGGTGGTTATAGATACGAGGTATGCTAAGCATCCTTTTCGTAAACACTTTGTGGCTTTTAACATTGAAATTATTCCAACAAAGTTGAATATTTTATCGCCATGTATAGTCGAGATATTGCCTTTTGAACGAAGTTCTATAGCTTTCTTATCACACAGGATACGGGCTTGGTTAGTGGCTAACCAATCCATTCCTAGAACAATGTGAAAACCTGCCAAAGTCATTGGCAATAGTTATGCAGGAATAACATGTTATGATAGTGTGATATTACAATTATTTAAGATTTCAGAGATTTGGACTAAGTCACCGTTGGCACTTTCTACCACGTATTTCTTGTCTAATTTAGCTAGAGTTTTATTTAATAGTCTACATAATTTATGATCTATAAAACTTTGGTTTGCACCAGAGTCAAACAAAACTCGAGCGTAAATATCATTGACAAGAAATGTACCCGTAATGACATCGGGCATACCTACTGCTTCATGAGTATGGAGAACGAATGCTCGCGCATTCTTCTTTACTCCATCTGCAGGTTTTGGACCAGTCCCATCAGGTTTCTTTAGCTTGGGACAATTGATTTTGATGTGGCCGGTTTCACCACACTCAAAACAAGTGATTTGCTTATTCTTGAAACAATTCTCTGTTTTGTGACCGGACATCTTGTAAAAGTTGCAGAAAAGTCCAGTACAACATTGTCCTAAATGCCTTTTTCTGCACTTGGGACATTCCGGAATGAAAGAGTTGTTGTTTCGGCGAAAGAAATTGGATTTATTTGATCCACTTGGGCCTTGCCCAGATTACTTATTTTTCTTTCCCTCCTCCTGGTTTCTAATCAAACTGATGGTTAGTGATGCTCCTAGATCCATAGCATCATCAAGGTTTTCACAATTTGCGATTTTGACCATGTCGCGAATTTCTCCAATCAAACCCCAAATATAACGCTTTATCAGGTTTGATTCAGGGGTAGCAAGATGTGGAACTATTCTAGCATATTCAAGGAGTTTGGTGGAATACTCCTGATGATTTGTTCCTATCATCTTAAGACTCAAGAATTTTCCTTCTATCTGTTCCCTCTCATTCTGGGGAACGTACATCTTTTTTACTTGAGTTTTGAAAGCACTCCAGCCTATTGCATAGGCTGCTTCTCATCCTTTGGCAGCTACTATGTTGTTCCACCATTCTAATGCTTGATCTTTAAATAAGTTTGAGGCATAAAGAACCTTTTCTTTTCAGCACATTTGCTGATAGCTAGTACGGATTCAGTCTTTTCTATCCACCTTAATGTGGCGATTCCTCCTTCTCTCACAGAGAAGTTATATGGCTTGCAGTCCTGAAACATCTTGTAAGAACAACCAACTACTTTTCTCTTCTTTTCTATATGACCATAGTTATTACCCATACTCTCATCTTCAGAAGAGTTTTGGTAATATTTTTCTTTCCTAGTCTTCTCAGTCTTATGAGTTGTGGAACTTTCAGGTTTTAGAGTGATTGGTTGGGACTGCGTGATAGTTCGGGTATGCTGGGTTAAAGGTTGAGAATTGATAGATTTTTGATTTGATGGCTGTGTAGATATCCTATCGGTTTATCTCTTTTCTAATTCAGTAAAGATCATTGGAAGGGAATCCTTGATTCCTTCTGTAATCATCTTTTGGAGTTCCTTTCGGGATTCAGTAGCATTTTCAACTGCTGTCTGTTTCTTCTTTCCCCTAGTGTGTTGTGAAGGTCTGATATTTTTTGACATACTATATAGAATTAGATTGGAATTAAAACGAAACTTCTTTATTTAATAAGAATATATTACAGAAGATGATACATATAGGAATTATAGAAATTATTGTTCCTAGAAATTTCTAAAATTATTTTCTTTAAGAGCTTTTATTAGCAAAGCATTCCGAGTTTCAACTTCAGCTTTCTCTCGTTCCAATTCAGTAACATTCGTTCCCTTTCACTTCCCGATGAATTCTCATTTATATGAGGAGCAGGGATGGGAATCGTCTCATAGTATGGAATGTAAGGTATATTAGAGTCAGCACGTTCTTCTTTTTCAGGATTATTTTCATAAGGCATATCGGCATATCCTTCATGAAAATTTCAGGAATATATAGGAGTGATATTATAACTTCCAGCGGTAGGAGCAGAATGAAAACTTTTAGAAGGATTATAGAGAACACTAGGGTTTCCTATTTCTCTAAGGCTTCTAAAAGTTGAACTTTCAGTTTCCTCATTATTTTCTATAGTTGTTTTATTGGTTTTTCGTTCATGATAACTAGCTGGAGAAAATTTACAAATAAATCTAGGACCCTTGCCTTTTCCGATCATTATGAAAAATAAACAAAACGATATTTTATTTTTATAGAAATATATTACAAAATACAATAAAAACGATTCTAATCTTTCATAAGCTCTTTTCCAAGAGTCATCAAGTACTCTACATATTCATTTACTTGTTTCCCATAAAAATTGGTTCTTGTTTTATCCATTATCTTCTTTCTTGTTACTTTGTCCGTTTGGCGTAATGAACGGTCTAAAAATTCAATAGGAGAAGAGGGCATACTTTCCGCATAACCATATTTAGGAGGGGGCTTACGAAGTCCCATCATAATTTCATTATAAACATTTTGGTATTCCGGAGGAGCTTGGAAATACTCTTTGAAAGGGCCATTCTATGGAGGTTCAGGAAATATATAGGGGTCATATAAAATAGGAGTTTCAGAATTATAAGATTGATAGTCGGAACTATTTGAAATAGGATTATTGAACGGATAGTGTTCCGGATTTTCAGAAGCAGGTTTATTTTGGTGGGATTCCTCAGATGGATCCTCTTGTTTGATTGAACGATTGGGGTCATAATAAACAGGTACAGAATTATCTCCAGACATCTGCAATGTTAAAATATTAGTACGTATCTTATTTTTGGTCAAGACTTAGATACTAAAGCCAGTATCCTTATCTTAACTAAAGCTCTACAAGGATGGTTATCTTTCCAGAGTAGTACCTCCAACAGATATGTTCCTAGGTAAGAGCGACGGGTCTAGGAGAGATTTATACACCGCTCTTTCCTTAGACAGAACACTTCCGTTTGTCAGATAACTACATACTGGTAAGAAGGTTACCTTGTTTTCTTATCTTAATTTTTAAGTAATATATAAATTTATGGTTAAAGCCTAGATACCAGATCCAAGTATTTATTTCGCTAAAACCTGTGGCTCTGATACCAACCCTGTCACACCCCGCCCCAGGCACCCCCTAGACGCGTGTGACCAACGATTGGTATCATCATTGAACTTTGATTTCAGAGTTTTTATAAATACAGTAGAAGTCTTTTTCAAAATGATCGTTTCAACATTCTTTCAACCTCAAGGGTTGTATTTGTAAATATCAAAACTCAGTTGGAACACAAAAGTTTTATATTTAATTTATAAACAAAGGGATTTAAATACCCTTTTCATTTTGATTACAAAACAGTGTTTGAAATCAAATACATTTATAGCCACTCGAAATAGTACTACCTAAGGTTGATCAATCCCCTGGTTCTATCTCCCTTTTCTTTTCTTTAGGATTTTCTATACACGAGGCCTGAAAATCCAACGTGTAAGTCTATCCTTTTCATAGGTCATATCTGATGCCTCTCACATTTTCTTTTCTTGGGTCAGATCTGATGTCTGCCCATACCCCATTCTTATTTCAGTTTATTCATTTCCTAAAAAATTTTTGAAAATAAAACGTCAGCGCGAACACCGGTGAATACAATTATCTTGACAGTAAAATCATTTGGCACAAACAAGTATTAATTTCATAATCACAACTTTGTGTTCAATCCACACATTCAGCAGGCCCGTCCTGTTCGATCGCACCCCAGTATACACTGGCGTCATGTCTTATAACAATGGACAGGTTTGCCTCTGAAGTTGTTATAAGAAAAGCACCAGCCGTAATCCGGGAATTTCACCAGAGACCCGTGTATCCCTTGCAAGTTTTACACATACCTATGGCCTGAATGCTTTGTTCGTAGAAGAACGTTGAGCATTATTTCCTTAACCTTTATTTGGCCGTTTTCATAAATAAAATGTTTGACACAAGTTTTCAGAGATATAAAGTATTCACCTTGGTTTATAGGAATGAGCCTCTAAGTTGAAAGCTTATAGACTATCTTCTTGACTTGATTTTTCTAGCATCTTAACTTTTCTACGAGCGTTTCTTCCTACACCGGGCACTATAATGAGTGGGAGTCGAACAAGGATTTTCGGGAATGAGCTAAGGAAGCTCTGGGATAAGAAATGATAGAGAAGATTGAGTATGGGATGTGGAAATGGACTGAACTCGACCATCTATTTATAGGGCAAACTCTGAGCCCGTGACGAACCGTTACGGGTGGTGACGGTCCGTCACCAGACTAGGGTTAGCGAGTCATCAGACACGTGTTGCCTTCTGGTCATTTTGGGTCGTGACGGACCGTTACTAGAAGTGACGGTCCGTAACGGAGTTGATGCGTGGCGCACCAGGGCGAGTCTAGGGCCGTGACGGACCGTTACCAGGCGTGACGGTCCGTTATAGGGTTTCCACACGTCCGATTTTGAAGATGAGTCACTGGACACGTGACAAACTATCAGGGTTCGCGTGCCCAGCTCGTAACGAACCGTTACCGTCCGTGACGGTCCATTACCGTTGAATTTTCATGATTTCTACATTTTTGAGCGTTGATCTATTGGTTATATACACTTATAGTCCTTTTGGTTTGTACCTTCGCCAAATATTGGACATTTTCGTGGCAGGTGTTACAGGTTAATGGACAACGTGTTTATCCTAGTGACGAGTAGGGTTGGTCGAAAAATGAACCTTTAACTATCAAATTAGACCCGAATGGTCGATATTGAGCCATGCAGGTTGAAAACGCGCAGTTATGGATTAATAGGGACCCGAGTGAAAAACTTAAACATTTAAAAGCAAGTTTTAGAGAAAACCCTAGGCCTCATTCTGCCTAGGGGGTTTCGCATGGCTGCGGGGGGAACGTCGAGAAGAAAAGGGGCCGGCGGAGGTGGTTCGGCGGTGGTATCACGCAAGGAACTTTCAAACAATCAACAAGGTAATCTCCGTTCCTACTTTTTACATGTATAGTTTGAGTTTTGGTTTGAAAACCCGACTAGGGTTTATGGTTGCGAGTCCCGGCGACAGCCTAGGGGGCGTATGGCGGCCGTTGACGGTGGGAAACGGTGACCGGACAGTGGAGGAGACAACGGTGAGGGCGGCGGGCTGCAATGGCAGCGGTGGCGCGTCGGGATGGTACGAAATGAAGGATGACAAGGTGCTTGGCGGTGACGACTGTCATGAGGAGGCTGCTAGGGTGGTGATCCACGGCGATAAGCGGCTGTGGTGGTGGTGGTAGCGCAGGGAGAGGAGAGCCGGTGGCGGTGACGCCATGATGGTGCATGGCCGGTTAGGATTATGGCTAGACGAAGAAGGTGGTGGCGCGTGTGGAGGTGTTTGGTGGTAACCGGATAGGTTGCACCCGAAGGGGGAGGCGGTGGCTCTTGGTGGCGATGCTTGATGGTGCCTACTAGGATTCCCCTACGTGCATGGTTTGCATGCGAGTGGGAATTCCGACTCATGCACGTGCGTGTTCGAAGGACTTGGGTTTGCATGGTCTTAAACATGCGTGCATTGCATGTAGCCAAGGTCCGGGTGTTCTAACGGGTCTAGGATGACCCGGTCTGAACGGTTACGAGAATTAGGGTTTTTGCATAGATAAAAGGACGTGCGGATGAGATGAGTACCGGGAATAATTATAATAATACGTAATTGACACATGTCTAGGGTATACTCTGACTGTGTGAACAAACGTTGACAGGTTCGGGTTCGTACGAGGAGGCCGTTGCAGCACTAGAGTTGGATCCTCATACCGGTGAGTTTCTAATCCCCTCTTTTAACCATTTTACTGTTTTGGGGCTATCATACATACACGCATGTTTTATCAAACGAACGTATTACGAGTTATGAGTTAAACCTGAAGTGTTTTATGAGATCGTAGGAAATAATGAAGCTAAGGGTCGTTATGGGGTCCTTAGGGTGGGTGAACAAGAGTTATGATGATCTGTGTGTGTCATCTTATGGGCTAGTCGGGGTGAGTCGGGAAGTTATCTAAACCTGTGATGGTTATATAAGGAGAGTTAGCATGGGAACCCGTACGTGGTTCATTAACGAGTCAAGTAGATGCTAGTATGTTGTCATGTGTCGTGTGCTTGATGCTATGTGTATCGTATCGTTGTCCTCGTGACACGGCGAGTATCGTGTTTGGATGAATCTATGTGGTGTCCATAGAATGTATGGGCTAGAAGTCAGTATGGTGTTTGTGTGTCGTATAATTTCCTATTCGGAAAGAGTTGGGTAATGTGTCTAGACGTTATGAGGATACGTCTAAGTAAGCATTGGATTACACACGTAAGTGATCCGTAAGTGGTGGTGAGTCGTAGTACATTCCCAGGTAGTGTCATGTATATATATGTGTTGCTTTGTGTGCTTGCATTGTTGTCTGTTTATACGGCTAATAGAAATGTGGAGGACGAAGTCCTTCGGAGTCATCATTGTACGTGTGATGTGTCAGTCGTCGTATGGTAGATGATATAGTCACCGTGTGGTGTCTTGGTAGTCATCATAGATGACGAGTGTGACGCTATGTTTAGCGGCGGGGCCCTGTAACAAGGGTGGAGGTGAGCTTATGACGAGTATCCCGACGGGGATAACCCTAACAAGGGTGCAGTGATGTGGTATGTATTTGTGTGCTTATATATGTGTTAAATTGCATGCAAGTGATGAGTTATATTAATTGTGTATGAGATGGTATTGATGCGATAAATAGATGGAATCAATGTGATGTGTCGAGTTAGATTGACCGTTGTGTAACATCCAAAAAATAAAACGACAGTTATAATAACGGAATAAACGAACGAGGCATGACGGGCCAGGCCGGATGGGCCTGCGGGCTAGAAGGGGCGAACATAGGGGAGCCTCCCCTATAAATAGCCTAAGTCACCACCCTTTTCTCTCATTTGCCACATCTAGAGAGAGAAACCGTAGAGAGAGAAAGTTGGCGGATCGACTCGAGATTGAAGAAGTGTGTTGCTCTAGAGATTGTGAGAAGAACCTCCAGATCAGAAGCTCGATACAGGTAACGATCCCGCTTAGATATGAGTTTTTGTTCATTTTGGGGTTTTTCGGGTTTTGGATGAAAATGTAACGTTTTTACGGATGAAACTGGAAGAAAAACATATATTTGAGTTCCTTAATGAAAAGCAAACGTTTTGAATGTAAACAAATTCGGGATCTTGACATGATCAGACCCGAATGCGAAAGTTAGGGTTTTGCGGGGAAGCAGATTCTGCGTACTTACCAAGTACGCATGAAGCAGATCCTGCGTACTTATCAAGTATGCATGAAGAGGATCCTGCGTACTTATCAAGTACGCATGAAGAGGGTTTTGCGTACTTATCAAGTACGCATGAAGCAAAGTCTGCGCACTTATTAAGTACGCAAGAACAAGGCCCTACGCACTTGCTAAGTGCGCAGGCACCAGGCTGGTTAGTAAAGACAGTATAGTCGTCTAAATCAAAATGGTTAAACCGTTAGAGTCGGGATTAGGTCTGATGTGTATTTAACTAATCAATTCAGATCGGAAATGACGTTGTTGGACCTTCGTTTAGGGCAACCCAGATTAGCTTATCAGGTGAGTTCTAGAGCCCTCTTTTAAATGTTTTATTAATGTTTTTGGGCTGGTGTGCATACTTACGAAATGATGTTTAACGAAACGATGTTTACGAAAGGAAAGTCAAAATGTGGTTATGAAGTGTTTTGCCAAAGAGGTTTACGAATGGTTTATGAACGGTTTAAATGATGAAATGTTTTATGAAAAGAAAAAGAGGCAAAGGTTTTAAAGAAGTCATTACAAATCTAATATGTCGAATGAATGGAATTGACGAACGAAGTCTGGGAATGTAATTCCTAGCCTTGTGGTAGATTATGGACAGCGAGCCATAGTTGCCATAAGAACAACAGGGGCAGTGTCGTTGCGGCCTGTCAATGGTTATGATGTTATACAACTGGTAAGGGAGTAACGCGGTTACTCAGGGGTTAACGTGACCCTATGAAGGTTAAATTATGATCCGACGGTGTTATGGCTGTGAGCCATAGCCGTCGATGGAAGTTGTCGGTCTATGGACATGAGAGCCATAGGGGCAACTCACTAGCGTAGCTGACTTTTTAGTATGCACATTCAGGTTAAGGGCAGGTTGTGATGATGGACGGTGATGCTTGACAAGCGAGAAGAGTTACCCGGATGATGTGAAGACTGGCATCCCGTTATGATTAGTTTATGTTACGTTAATGTATTAGACTATGTTACGCTTCCGCATGTTGAACAAAGTTATGAGTATATTTTAATGAAATTTCTCGCTGCGTTATTTTGATATTCAAGTTAAGAACTGTTTGTGAATGAGTAAATCCAACAAGTGAGGCCTCCCGGGTTTGGGGCCTTACAAGTTGGTATCAGAGCAATAGTTTGAGAGATTCGGACACTCCCAGTGTCTGAACTTAAACTGTGAATGGGACCGAAAGCGGATGCCGGTACGGGTAACTCGAGCCACGGCATCAGGTATGAAGGTAGTATATATTTATATATATAGTATGCCTTAGAAAGGGTTAGGTAAGGACTTGTGTTCTGATGGAAATCACAAAGGTGGTCAAATAGAAATCGAAAAGTAGTGTAATGGTTAATTGCAGATGGCCAGTGTATATTAACATCTTACAGTGCTTGTTGAATTTTATTTGTTAAACTAGTGTGATAACATTGGATTCATTGTCTTATAGAACGAAATGGCAAGAAGAGGAAACGGAAGGCGTGGTGGGGGCCATACCGGTGGTCGTACCGATGGTCGTAACGGTGGGCGCGGTAGGACTCCTGCATGCCAAGAGTACAGTGAAGAAGGAAGTGTTCACACTGAGACAGAATTTAGTGTGCATGGGACTGAGCTGACTAATGTCGAAGAGCAACAATTCACTTTTGAACCGGAAGTGAGAGCGGCTCTGGCACGCGAGTTCACTGAATTGATGAAGGTTTCTCTGCCAGGACTGTTGGCAGAAGCGTTAAAGAAGGCTAGTGAGACGGGTGGGTCTAACACGGCGGTTGGTACCCCGAACACTGAGGTAATCAACGCACCGCTTAACCGTGGTTGCGACTATAAGTCCTTTAAGGCATGTGACCCACCGGTCCTGACTGGGAAGAAGGAAGCGGTGGCTACTTTTGACTGGGTGATACGTATGGAAGCCGCCATCCGTCTGAGCGAGTGTCGAGCAGATCAAGTTGTGAAATTTGCTGCTAACTCCTTGAGGGAGGAAGCATCCCATTGGTGGGAAGGTGTGCGTTAAGCCAAAGGGGACGAGGCTGTGGATGCGATGATGTGGATTAATTTGAAAACTTTGGTGATCAAGAATTTTTGTCCAAGGAATGAGATCGAAAAGGTAGAAAAGGAATTTCTAGGGATTAACATGACGCATCGGCAGTACACCACACGGTTCAATGAACTGGCATGTCTAGTGCCACATCTTGTCACGACTGAGGAAAGAAAGATTGTCTGCTACATTCAAGGGCTGCCATACCAGGTCCGCACCTATGTTAAGGCAAACGCCCCTACTACCTATGATTCGGCAGTAGAACTGAGCGGCATGGTATTTGATGATCTGGCGCTGAATGTCGTTGCCATTGAGGAACCCAAAAAGAAGCCGAGCTTCCAAAACAAACGAATAGGTGGAAAGATGTATGGGGCTCATGATAAGAGAGCTCGGGTGGAGGAGATGGTGATGTGTAATAAGTGTGGGAAGGAGCATATGGGGGAATGCAGATTGGGATCCAATCTATGCTTCAAGTATGGCAAGACCGGACACTACTCACGTGAGTGTCCCCGGCTCGTCAAATGCTACAACTGTGGGGAGAGTGGTCATATGAGCCGGGAATGCACCAAGCCTAGGATGGGTGAAGCCGGGAAAGGGAAGAGTACCGAGAAGAAAGAAGAAAGGCCCCGAGCAAAGACTCGCGCGTACGCGCTGACGCAAGACCAGGCCAGGGAGGACCCCGATGTTGCGTCAGGTACGTTCATCCTTGACAACACTTTTGTTTCTGTGTTATTTGATTCGGGTGCAAGTAAGAGTTTTATATCTGCGACTTTCTGTAAACGAGTGAAGTACACTGTCAGTAAGCTAGAAAGGGCTTTTAGCGTAGAAACCGCTGAGGGTAGAACTGCGAGGGTGACCGATGTAGTTGACAACTCTACGATAAAAATAGAAGGTCATAGGTTCCCTGTCAGATTGTTTGTTATGGTTTTGGGAGGGTTCGATGTCGTGTTAGGTATGGATTGGCTAACTGCCAATGAAGCACAAATTATATGCAAACGAAAGATAATCCGACTCAAGGCTCCCGATGGTAGCAAAGTCGAGGTTTTTGGAGATCGTGACGCCCCGATGCCAAACGTCATCTCAATGATTAAGGCAACATATTACTTGAGGCGCGGATGCGAGGCTTATCTGGTGTATGTGATTGACAAGTGTAAGGAAGTGAAGGAACTAGATGATGTACCCATGGTACGCAAGTACCCGGAGGTGTTTCCATAGGATTTGCCTAGGATACCACCCGACAGAGAGATTGAATTCCGAATCGACTTAGTACCAGACGCCCAGCCCGTGGCTAAGGCTCCATATCGACTAGCACCGGTGGAGATGAAAGAACTTATGGCCCAATTAGACGAACTACTTGAGAAGGGATTTATACAACCGAGCATCTCGCCTTAGGGTGCCCCGGTGTTATTTGTAAAGAAGAAGGATGGTTCGATGAGAATGTGTATTGATTATCGCGAGTTGAACAAGCCTACCGTGAAGAACAAGTACCCTCTGCCAAGGATCGACGACCTGTTCGATCAATTGCAAGGCGCAAGTTGGTTCTCAAAAATCGACCTTCGATCTGGGTACCATCAGTTGAAGGTAAGGGAAGAAAACATACCAAAAACCGCATTTCGCACGCATTATGGACATTTTAAGTTCCGCGTAATGTCTTTTGGATTAACGAACGCCCCCGCAACGTTCATGGATTTGATGAATAGAGTTTGTCGACCAATGCTGGATCGATCGGTAATCGTGTTCATCGATGATATCCTTATCTACTCCAAGAATGAGGGTGATCACGCATGTCAGTTAAAGGAGGTGTTAGAGGCTCTGAAGAAAGAGAAACTGTATGCTAAGTTCTCCAAATGCGCGTTCTGGCTTAGGGAAGTCCAATTCCTAGGTCTCGTCATTAACCCGAACGGCATTATGGTTGACCCAGCAAAGATAGTGACGGTAAGGGAATGGGTCATTCCTAAGACGCCAACCGAAATCCGTAGTTTCTTAGGATTGGCAGGCTACTATCGGAGATTCATCCAGGATTTCTCTAAAATAGCTTCGCCATTGACAATGCTGACACGGAAGGAGGTAAAGTACGAATGGGGTTCGACCCAGGATGAGGCGTTTAAGGAATTGAAAGAAAAGCTAACCCAAGCTCCAGTCTTGGCCCTTCCCGAGGGCAATGAAGACTTAGTGGTATACTCTGATGCTTCGGGTCAGGGATTGGGATGCGTGTTGATGCAACGCGGGAAAGTGATCGCGTATGCATCACGGCAGTTGAAGATTCACGAAGCTAACTATCTGACTCATGATTTGGAACTTGCTGCTGTCGTATTCGCATTGAAAATCTGGAGGCACTACCTTTACGGGGTGAAGTTTACTATTTACTCCGACCACAAAAGTTTGAAGTACTTCTTCGAACAAAGGGAACTTAATATGAGGCAGAGACGATGGTTGGAACAATTGAAAGACTATGACTGTGAAATCATGTACCATCCTGGAAAGGCAAACGCGGTGGCTGACGCTCTAAGCCGAAAGGATGTGCCTACTCCTATTAGGGTGAAAGCTTGCCAGTTGGTGGTAACATCAGATGTGATGAGAGAAATTGAAAGAGCTCAAGATGAAGCACTTAAGGAACAAAACATAAAGAAGGAAAGAATGGTTGGCCAATAGGACAAGTTGGAATATAACACCCTTGGTGTTAGGATACGTTTTGGACGGGTATGGATACCTATGGGTGGCGAGCTTAGAACCAAAATCTTGGATGAGGCTCATAAGTCTCAGTACTCTATCCATCCCGGTACCAACAAAATGTACCAAGATCTGAGGAGGGAATACTGGTGGCCTGGAATGAAACATACAATGAAAAAGTATGTAAGCAAGTGCTTGACTTGCTCACAAGTAAAGGCCGAACACCAGAAACCGTATGGAAAGATTCAACCACTATATATACCGGAATGGAAGTGGGAACACATTACCATGGACTTCATAACCAAGCTACCTCGCACAACTAAAGGTCATGACAGCATTTGGGTAATTGTGGACCGATTAACGAAGAGTGCTCATTTCCTACCTATTCGCGAGACGTTCTCGTCGGAAAGGTTAGCGGAAGTATTTATTAACGAAGTAGTAGCACGGCATGGGATGCCTTTGGCAATCGTATCTGACCAGGACACACGATTCACATCGAGGTTTTGGAAAAGATTTCACGAGGCGATGGGCACGAGGCTTAATATCAGCACGGCATACCACCCGCAAATGGATGGTCAGTCCGAAAGGACCATTTAAAAATTGGAGGATATGCTTCGTGCTTGTATTATCGACTTCGGTGGCAGTTGGGACAGTCATCTGCCGTTAGCCGAATTCTCCTACAACAATAGTCATCACACGACGATAGGCATGCCGCCTTACGAAATGTTGTACGGGAGAAGATGCAGGACCCCGGTTTATTGGGGTGAGATTGGATAGAAGGAATTAGGAAGCCTTGAAGTCATAAGAGAAACGTCGGAAAGGTTTGATCAAATCAAAGCACCAATGAAGGCCGCACAAGATCGTCAGAAATCCTACGCGGATAAACGACGAAGGCCTATTGAGTTTAACGTTGGGGATCGCGTAATGTTGAAGGTATCACCCTGGAAGGGGATCATACGATTCAGGAAGAGAGGAAAGTTAAGTCCGAGGTTTGTCGGACCATTCAAGATAATGGCACGGATTGGTGAAGGCGCTTATATGTTAGAGTTGCCTGATGAGTTAAGTGGAATTCATCCTACCTTCCATGTATCACACTTGCGAAAGTGTTTGGCGGATGAATAAGCTCACGCACCACTTACTAACATCGAGGTCGACAACAGCCTTAACTACATCGAAGAACCCGTGGCCATCTTAGACAGAAAGGAGAAGCATTTGCATAATAAGATTATTCAATTGGTTAAAGTCCAATGGAAGCACCGAAAGGGATCGGAATCTACTTGGGAAACGGAGACGGAAATGAGGGAGTCGTACCCTCAACTATTTGACTTATGAAAGGTTTCGGGGACGAAACCTATTCTAAGGGGGTAGACTTGTAACATCCCAAAAATAAAACGACAGTTATAATAACGGAATAAACGAACGAGGCATGACGGTCTGGGCCGGATGGGCCTGCGGGCTAGAAGGGGCGAACATAGGGGAGCCTCCCTTATAAATAGCCTAAGTCACCAACCTTTTCTCTCATTTGTCACATCTAGAGAGAGAAACCGTAGAGAGAGAAAGTTGGCGGATCAACTCGAGATTGAAGAAGTGTGTTGCTCTAGAGCTCGAGAACCTCCGGATCAGAAGCTCGATACAGGTAACGATCTGGCTTAGATCTGAGTTTTTGTTCGTTTTGGGGTTTTTCGGGTTTTGGATGAAAAGGTAACGTTTTTACGGATGAAACTGGAAGAAAAACATAGATTTGAGTTCCTTAATGAAAAGCAAACGTTTTGAATGTAAACAAGTTCGGGATCTTGACGTGATCAGACCCGAATGCGAAAGTTAGGGTTTTGCGGGGAAGCAGATCCTGCGTACTTACCAAGTACGCATGAAGCAGATCCTGCGTACTTATCAAGTACGCATGAAGAGGATCCTGCGTACTTATCAAGTATGCATGAAGAGGGTCATGTGTACTTATCAAGTACGAATGAAGCAAAGTCTGCGCACTTATTAAGTACGCAAGAACAAGGCCCTGCGTACTTGCTAAATGCGCAGGCATCAGGCTGGTTAGTAAAGTTAGTATAGTCGTCTAAATCATAATGGTTAAACCGTTAGAGTCGGGATTAGGTCTGATGTGTATTTAACTAATCAATTCAGATCGGAAGTGACGTTGTTGGACCTTCGTTTAGGGCAACCCAGATTAGCTTATCAGGTGAGTTCTAGAGCCCTCTTTTAAATGTTTTACTAATGTTTTTGGGCTGGTGTGCATACTTACGAAATGATGTTCAACGAAACGATGTTTTATGAAACGATGTTTTATGAAACGATGTTTACGAAAGGAAAGTCGAAATGTGGTTATGAAGTGTTTTGCCAAAGAGGTTTACGAATGGTTTATGAACGGTTTAAATGATGAAATATTTTATGAAAAGAAAAAGAGGCAAAGGTTTTAAAGAAGTCATTACAAATCTAATATGTCGAATGAATGGAATTGACGAACGAAGTCTGGGAATGTAATTCCCAGCCTTGTGGTAGATTATGGACAGCGAGCCATAGTTGCCATAAGAACAACAGGGGCAGTGTCGTTGCGGCCTGTCAATGGTTATGAAGTTGTACAACTGGTAAGGGAGTAACGACGGTTACTCAGGGGTTAACGTGACCCTATGAAGGTTAAATTATGATCCGATGGTGTTATGGCCGTGAGCCATAGCCGTCGATGGAAGTTGTCGGTCTATGGACATGAGAGCCATAGGGGCAACTAAATGGGTATTGTTGGTCCTCGTGCAGTTAAGCCTTGGGGGCAATACAAAAGGGAATTGACGGAATGTATTGTATTGTCGGTCTTCGTGCAGTTAAGCCTTAGGGGCAATACAATAGGGAATTGACGGAATGTATTGTATTGTCGGTATTCGTGCAGTTAAGCCTTAGGGGCAATACAATACTAAATGACGGAACTAATGGTAACACAGATTTGGATAATAATGTATGACTTAAATGAATGTTAAAAGTTTTAACGAACGATCCGTTCAATGGTGTTTATGATGATGATATGATTACGAGGTTTTGATGATGTTAAGTTATTACATGTTTTTACGTACGGTTTTACTAAATGAATGAATGTTATGTTTTTGGCAAAATGTTAATGTTAAAGTTTTATGAAATGCTAGAACTCACCAGCGTAGCTGACTTTTTACTATGCACATTCAGGTTAAGGGAAGGTTGTGATGATGGACGGTGATGCTTGGCAAGCGAAAAGAGTTACCCGGATGATGTGAAGACTGGCATCCCGTTATGATTAGTTTATGTTACGTTAATGTATTAGACTATGTTACGCTTCCGCATGTTGAACAAAGTTATGAGTATGTTTTAATGAAATTTTCCGCTACGTTATTTTGATATTCAAGTTAAGAACTGTTTGTGAATGAGTAAATACAACAAGTGAGGCCTCCTAGGTTTGGGGCCATACACGTTGTGTCGGGCTGAGTACAATGTGTACAACTGTTGAGTCAATTGGTTTATGAGAGTCATGGTTAGCACTAGTAACTCGGTGTCTAGAGGTTGGATTAGTTAACCAGCGTATGGTTAATATATATGGTAAATTTGTGAGTTATCAGAATAGTAAGTTCGTTCTATGTCAAAGAGACTTACTGAGTTGAATGGTAGGTAGAGACTGGTGTGGTGAATCCTTCGGGATATTATAAAATAACGGGAGTTATTTATATGATGAAAATCTATGCAACTGTTTCCTATTGACGAGAGGGTCTTGAGTGGAGATAAACAATAAATGAGACGAGTTAGTTTTTTGTTAATTTAAACTATTAGAACTCACTCAGCGTATCTGACTTTGTATGTACTTTAGATTGTTTTGCAGGTGAGTCTGCTAGATGAGCTATCTTAGCTTGGGAGCGGGCTACTCGGGTTGGTGCGTATGCTTTCGTCAGGTAATGTTGTGAAAGTTAACGAGTTTAAAGAAAACATTATTTTGAGAAAGACTTCCGCTGTTTACTTAAATGAAAGTTAAGTGTTTTTAAATGAGTTACCTAGTGATGAGAACCAACTGTAGGGTGCCTGGTTTGGGGCCTTACAACTAACCTCCTCTAATCTGATTGTGGTTTCAAATTTATCTCTTTTGAACTCGCAAATTGCATGACCTTCATCCTCTAGAATCATGTAATGCAGGATGATGCAAGTGTACATTATACGCCGTATTTTATCGAGCTTCCATGCACGTGTCGGGTTTTTCACCATATAAAATCTTTGTCTGAGTATACCAAATGCTCGTTCAATATCCTTTCTAGCATATTCTTTTTTTTTTCTTTTTGAAAAATTTTCTAGCATCATCTTCTGGACACGTAAACGATTTGACAAAAGCAGAAAACACGCGACAAATACCATCAACGAGGTAATAGCCATACCTATATCTTGTTTCTCTAAGCTCAAAAGACGTGTCGGGTACGGTTCCGTTTATCATGGTGTTGAATATTGGAGAATGATTAAGGACATTTATGTCGTTGTTTGGACCCGAAACTCCAAAGAAAGCATGCCAAAACCATAGATCTTGTGATGCCACTGCCTCGAGCATAATTGTTGGAGTGGGATGGTCACTTTTCATGTATTGTCTGAACCATGCATTTGGGCAATTACTCCATTCCTATTGCATACTATCTAGGCTACCAAGCATGCCGGGAAGGCCATGCACCTCCTCATGCCAATTGTGTAGTTGTTGAATGTCGCGGTGTTCCTCGACCCACGCCAGTCCACCTTATTCCTACGAGGTCCTTCCACGGGGCATACCCTAAGTCTAACAAATTTAGTGAGCTTGACTATCTTTTCTAATAATAATTCTACATTAGTGAGATCCTTATATAATGTTATGTTATACTATGTTTGAATCCGTTGTATTACACGGGTTGAATAAATATAATGTTATATACTTAATAATAAAAAATCATGTATTTAAAAACCCGTGTATTACACATGTTGAATAAAATATAATGTAATCTGTTAACACATACACTTGTCAAAATATGTTTTTTAAAAATTTACTTTGATGTGAAAGTACTAAATTTTGTTAAGTTAATTTTTAAAACATTTTTTTTCAACTGGTTATTATTTTTTTATATAATTGATAAATGTTAATTCATATTAAATTCATTTGGTTAATGATATAATAATTATCCATAATTAAATAAAAAGTATCCATAATTAGATTTATATTGAATATTTAAAAATATATTCTTTTAATATCATTATTTAATAGAAGAGAGAAGCGAGAAAAACATGTTGAGTATGCATCAGAAAATGACACGTGTCCCCATAAGATTGTTATTTATTAATAAAAAGATACAAAAATTATTTTGATATTAAATATGTAGCTGGGTCGAGCGTTGCACGAGTCGAACTCGAGCAGAACTTGGCTCGACTTGTTTACGGCCCTATTATATATACTAATTAAAAAGTTAAGGGAATGAATAGTAAAAATATTATTATTTTGTTAATAAATATTATTTCATATGAGATAACAAAACTAAGCTCGGCGAGTTGCTGAGGATCGTCTTCCGACAGCATGTGCTCTATTATATAGGATTGTTCAGGTGCCATCTCGTTTTTGTGTTTTATGTGGAGAAGCATTAGAGACTACATAGCATATTTTGGTCTCTTGCTCTTTTGCACAAGCAGTTTGGGAATCCATTTCTATTTGGTGCAAGATCTTCCCTATTTTTGCTTTCGGTACTCGGGATATCCCGGACGTGCATAGCTCCCTCCATGACTCCAAGAAATGGAGGAAAGCTATTCACTTGGCTATACTCACTGCTATCTGGTGCATCCGGAAGTCTCGTAATGACATGATCTGTAATCAACGTCGGGCTTCTCTTGCTCTCATCTATACTAATAAATAAATGTTTGAGATGACACATGTCACTTCCTGGTTACTTCTTATTTTTATTTTCCCGCCTCTCTCTCCTATTAAATACTATTTTTTCATTTCTCTCTCCTGTTAAATAATATATATTAAAAAACACAACAAATTTAATTATTGATAGTTATTATATATTAACTAAATAAGCTTAATATGAAATTAATCATGGATAGTTATAGTTAATGATGTTATTTATCATTTAAAAAAAATAAATTTGTATTATGAAAAGTTATTATATTATTAGACTGTTTTTACATTTTAATAAACTCCATTATTTTAAACAACTAGATCAATTTTCGTTTGAATTTTTACCTACAGATTTTTGAATTCAAAATTTTTTTTATCATCAATCATATTTTTATAAATTTTACAAACTGAAAACGATTTTATAGCCATTTAAGATCCAATTAAAAAAAACATTCAATCATATTCTTACATATTTAAAAATCTAATATTTGTTATGATTTGTTAAATCTCACTGTGTTTTTTGTCATATTATTATAGCCGAAAGTATTCAATTAATTATTTTCTTTTTTTCATATTTCGATTTACATCATTACTTATTTTAGCTATTTATGTTTTGTATATGTGGCAACTTCGACTTATTTTCTTATGAACGGGTCTATTTGAGTTATGTTTTTTCTCTAACGGGTCAAACGGTTAAAATAAAATAAAAGTAGTATAAAATGAGAAGACATATCGATTGAAAGTCTCACTAAGTTTAAATTTTATGTAAATAAATATATTTAGATTGTTATATTATAATGAGAATAATATAAATTTTTAGTTATATTTGACAGTAAGCTATACCTAATAAATAAGTAATTAGTCACGTGTCACAATTCAGTGAGCTCAAGATTCTTGTAAGCCTTTGAATTTTTTCCCGTTTATTTTCTTGTGAGACCAATCTATACCAAATAAATAAGTAACAGGTTGAAGTTTTTTTCACATATTGTTTCTCAATTATTTATTATCTTATTTATTAATATTTATTTTCTCAATTATTTCCTTTGTTTTTTTTCACTTATTAATAATTTTTTAATATTTTATTAATCAAACCCCGTGTAATACACGGGTGTGTAACCTAGTTATCGAACAAATTAAGGTTCTTGGGTTTCTATGGTTAAAGTCTTGATCCAGAAATCCTAGCATGTAAATGGATCAACGGTGTAATTTTTGTTTGTCTTAATTTGAGTGCTATATCTTGGTAGTTGTAACCGACGGGTCTAGTTTTTGCTAGTATCCTTTTTTTTATAAATATACACTAAAAAAATTTAAAAAATAAAATAGTTGGTTTGGAGTGAGGGTGTGCAAAGTTGGTTTGGTTATGGGGGCTTAACCTTAACCATAACCGATCTTCGGTTATGGAAGATTGCTTAACCATAACCATAACCATAACCGATGATCGGTTAAGCATGGGTCGATTAACTGTCGGTTATCGATCGGTTTCGGTTAAGTTCGGTTAATCATCCAATGTATTTTTTTTTATTTTGCTTTCAATTCCATATTTACTTTCCATCAATTTTAAATCACGAGGAGCAGATTTCCTAATAATTGATTTATCAAATATGTTTGTTTACCTTTCAAGAATTGAATGTCTTTTGAATATTTCTACTGTTTTATGAAAAGAAAATTGTTTAGTTAATCACTTTATCCAAAAGCACTAAGCAAAGTCTAAATTTATATGACCATTTTGCTTGATAGGTCAATGGGCAGGAACAATGAGCCAATTGCAGAAGTTGATTCTTTTTTATTTTTTTATTTTTATTGCTCGAAGATTAACTTTGCAGAAAAAGATATCCAAGTTGTGATGAAAGCCATTTTGATACCAACGAAACTTATGGATAGCTAGTAAGTAGGGGACTAAAATGTTTTAAATGATTTTAGTTAGATTCAAGTTCGGTTCGGTTTCAGTTATATCGGTTAACCAAAGCTTTATAACCGTAACAATAACCGATTGGTCGGTTAACCAAAACTTCATAACCATAACCATCGGTTATCGGTTAAAATCAATCCGGTTATGTCGATTATGGTTCGGTTATCGGTTATGACGGTTAATTTGCTCACTCCTAAACTTTAGAGCAGCGGGGGCTGATCGCCGCGGGATCGAACTCCAATTCCATCTGTTTTTACTATACAGCTCTTGATTTCCCAAGGGTTCTACACAAATGCATTTCTTTTTTCGTTTTTTTATTAATTTAATTATTTTAATATACTTAATTTTAGGCATATTTGTTTTTCTCTTATAACTTTTAAATTATAATGTTTTCGTACACTATGAACATACCATTGCAAAATGCTTATTTTTATCTACGTTTCGATGTAATTTTATTCAATACCAAGTCGGGTCAAATATAATATTTCTTAATTTTTTCTTTAAGTTCAATTTAATGTTCCTTGACGCTCATTTTTGTAACAATGTAATTAACATTGCGTCGTACTTATTTTTTCCACATTTCGATATAAAATTGACCTAAATTCGATCCCCGAAACTCGCGTCAATAACCCACTTGTTCAAATACAATTTCTTTACCAATGCTTTTTTACTTTACCGGTGGCAGATATTTTCTTTGATAACGCTCATCCAAGTGGGATAATAAATATTTTTTTTCTTTTTCTTAGGGCATGTGGTATAGTGTTAATTATGTGTGATTATCTGATCACCTTTTGAAAAATGTGAGTTCATACTAAATGCAATCTTCGATGCGATGCTAGAACTTGGTTGGTTAGACTGTATGGGTAGACCTGAATTTTGATTATATGTGTGTGTCTATGGTCTTAAGATAGTGTCACCTATGTGTTATGTTTAGGTGATGTTTGAAGTGTAAGGGGTGTGTTGCACCTTGTGTAATTGTTTAAGACGAGGTCCTGTGGGAAATCTTAAGTATACATCTTTAGTATGTATAGATGTTCAGGATGAGGTCCTATGGAAATTGTAGATACATACCTTATGATTGGGTATGCATGTTTAGGACCAGATCCCGTGGGGAAATAAGATATTTTTATATCTTGTGTGCATGAATGTTTAGGGATGTTTTGTGTCTAGACTGATTAGTGTGTCGTCTTGAAATATGGGTACGACCGAGTAAACTCTGTACGAGTATATAATGACGTGTGGCAGGGGCTACCGTTGTGGTGAGTAAGAGATAAGGTTCAGGAGTTTGTGTGTCTATAAATGACGAGGTCATATCGTATGCATGTAGAATTACTCAGATCTAGCAGTTGTGTGTGTGCACAAAATGTGTGTTTAGAGTTTCGGGTTACTAGTACATGTGTAGAACAATGTGTGTTCTGTAGATATGTGTGTCGGTGTGTGTCCTTGTTGTAGTACACGCTTAGTTGTGCCTAGGACAGATGGTCGGTGTACTCAAGCATAGTATTTCTATCTTGATGATTTTTTTGACGTTTATACATCGAGGTGGTGCGAGGAGTTTTGACGTCTTCCAGGTGACCAGTGAGGTGCTCTTATGAGATGCCTATGCTTATATCTCGGGAATTCGGAGCACGAAGCCAATGGGTAGAGTTGTGAGAGAAGATGATGAAAGCGTTTACGTGGACGCTTGATGTGCGTGAAGTATATATATAATTTTTAATAAGGATTTTTCACACAGATGTCAGTTTTAAAATTGGTTTTCACCTAAACTAAACCACACACACGAAGGCAAGTGCACCTGTCAGGGCTAATATATAATTGATAAGAACCGGATGTCAATCCATGGACACAGTTTAACTTTCAATCCAGATCTTCAATTGTTTGATTAAGTAGAGAAAATATTTTAATGTTCCGATTTCTTTTTGTGACTTTTTTTTTTTTTTCTGAAATGTCAATAATTAAATTTTTTGAGAAAATTGCAAGGATTTAATTTAAAAGTGATAAATGTTTTAGTGAGACAACCATCTTAGTTTAGAATCCACTTACTTAATTATGTCGAGACAAACTATATGGCTAAAACTTGCAATTATGGTAATGTTATTTGAAGCAATTGAATTAGAATCCTTTCAAGGTTTTTAATCCCATAATAATTAAGAAAGACATCGATTAGTAAATTACATGTTGCCCACTTATGATTAGTTTAATTAGATAAAATGGTATAATTTCTTAACTTATGAAATTCTAGGCCAAAGTCATATAAATTTTAAGCTTGAGTCATCAAAACTTTAATTAACACAACTATTGTTCAAAGAAGAATCATAACATTTCTATTAGTTTTTCCAAACACAATTAACGGGTTTGCGTGTCTCAATATTTATTTCACAATAAAGGTTTCAAAGATTCATTCCTAATTCTTAGCTATAACATCATACCAAAAGATAATAAAGTTATAAATAAATGGTAGTCTTATAGGTTTTCCAACACAATATAATTTCGCATTTATAAACCTTTTATTGATTCATAAACATTTAGACATGCAACTCCATCAAGAAATTAACACAAGATTATCATTGCATTAACATAATATTTTAGCCATAGTCATAAGTTCAACATAATTAATTAAGCTTCATCAAACTAAGATGATTGAAAAGAGGTTTAGCTCATGGTGAGCTTGCAAACAACAACAACGCAAATGGAATACATGCAAATCATAATAGGATCAAAGATATAACCAAAGTTTCCAAGTGGAGTAGTGTGATGATCTTCTAGGTGGATTTTGATGATGAAATGGACCTTCCTTAGCCTCCAAATGGTCTCCCAAGCCTAGTTCCCGAGTGTTTGAGTGAGTGGAATTTTCTCCAAGAGGGCTCTCCTAAAAAATGAGCTAAGAAGCTCTATTTATACTGTCTGAGCAATGGGGCACGGCCCGTGCCTGGTGAGGCACGACCCCATGCTAGGACCACAGAGTAACCGTTTTTTTTCTATCGTGAATGTACTGAACATGTACTGGGCACGGGGCCATGCTTGTTGGGGCACGGCCTCGTGTTACACCTGGTCGTGGGACAAAGGTATACTGGTACAATTCTAAGTTGACCACAGGGGTGTGCTTTATGTTCAAGTTCCACGGGAAGATGACATGCTTTCCCATAGACCAACTTGAATGGAGTGGTCCCGATGGGAGTTTTGTAGGCTGTACGAAATGCCCATAATGCATCATTGAGTCTTTCGGAACAATCCTTTCAATTGTGACCGGCGGTTTTTTCGAGAATTCTTTTGATACCTTGGTTTGTTACCTCCACTTGTCCGCTTGTTTGTGGGTGATATGGCGTAGCAAACCGGTGATGAAGCCGTAACGCGATAAAGTTTTTTCTAATTGTGTGTTACATAAATGTGTTCCCCTATCACTAATGAGAGCTTTTGGTGCACCGAATCGTGAAAACAGTTTTTTCAGGAATTTGACTACTGTCCTGGCATCATTAGTGGGTAGTGCTTGAGCCTCTACCCATTTTGAAACATAGTCGACTGCTACGAGGATGTATCGGTTCCCAAAGGATATGGGAAATGGTCCCATAAAATCAATTCCCTAGACGTCAAAGATCTCACAAACCTGGATAGGTCTTTGGGGCATCTCATTTCTTGAGGAGATGTTACTTGCCCTTTGACAAGCGTCTCATGATTGTACCATGGTTTGAGAATCCTTGAAGATTGTAGGCTAGAAGAATCCGGAGTCGAATACCTTCTTTGCGGTCAAGGTAACTCCATGATGTCCACCGGTTGGACCTTCATGGCAATGCTTTAGGATTCGTTGTGATTCTTCTCCGAATACACATCTTCGCACGAGTTGATCGGCTCTGACGCTGAACAGGTATGGGTCTTCCCAAAAATAATGCCTAACATCTGCCAAGAATTTCTTCTTTTGCTGGTATGACAATCCTTTCAAGATAACCCCACTCACGAGATAGTTTGCAAAGTCAGCGAACCAAGGGTGTTCTTCAACAACCGTATCTATGATCATCAGTAATTCATGTGGAAAGTTATCATTGATATCCACCTTCATGTTTTATGCTGAGGCTGGGCATTCAAGACGTGAGAGATGGTCTGCTGCAATGTTCTCTGCTCCCCTTTTATCGCAGATTTCGATATCGAATTCTTGTAACAAAAGTATCCATCAGATCAATCTGGGATTCGCATCTTGTTTATTGAATAAGTAGCGAAGTGCTGAATGATCCGTGTAAACGGTGGTTTTGGAAAGAACGAGGTATGAACGAAACTTATCGAACGCGAAAACTACCGCTAAGAGTTCTTTCTCTGTGATGGTGTAGTTTTCTTAGGCTTCGTTCAATGTTTTGCTTGCATAGTAGATTGGATGGAAATGATTTTCCTTTCGCTGTCCCAAGACTGCTCCTACTGCAAAATTTCTTGCATCACACATTAATTCAAATGGCAAAGTCCAAATAGGGGCTGCCATGATGGGGGCATTGACAAGCTTTTCTTTGAGTAGTTCAAATGCCTTGTAGCACTCATCAGAAAATACGAAGACGACGCCTTTTCTAGGAGTTAAGTCATAGGGCGAACTATTTTTGAAAAGTCTTTAATGAATCGTCGGTAGAAACCGGCGTGTCCTAGAAAACTCCTAATTGATTTTACGGAAGTCTGAGGTGGAAGTTTTGAGATAGTGTCGATTTTGGACCTATCAACCTCCAGTCCTGCTTGTGAAATTTTGTGCCCTAGCACTATACCTTTTGTCACCATGAAGTGACATTTCTCCCAATTAAGAACAAGGTTGGCATCCTCGCATCTGGCCAACATTTTCTCCAGATTACATAAATAGTGCTCAAAAGAGTTACCGAAGATTGAAAAGTCATCCATGAATACTTCCATTTAGTCTTCGATCATGTCATGAAAGATTGCCATCAAGAAAAGACAACCTTCAAATGTGTCTTGAGAACTTTGAGCAGTTTGGCCTTCTCGTTACCCGTTAATCTGGACGAGATAATCACCGGAAGCTGAGATTTTTCTTCCAAGAAGGCGTATTCAAGATGCGATGGGAGTTCTTTTAACTCTAGAACACGTGGTTCCTCGACGAAAGGTTTGGCCTTGGTTTCTGAGTCTCGGTCAATGACCTCACACGCTGGTGAAGGGCTAGAACTCTCTTGACTTTCTATGTTCAGAACTTCTTCCTCCACACAACTGTTATCAAGAAGGGTTTTCTCAATTAATTGTGTATTCCATGCTTCTTCTTCTCTACTTTCACGAAGATGATAACTGACTATGGAATCACAAACTTCAATGAAATAAAGGGAGTCATCATGATGCTGAGGATGCTTCATGGATTGCCCAATATCGAAGGTGATCTCCTCATTGTTTACTCTTAGGTGAGTTTTCATGTGCACACGTCCATGAGGGCCTTGGCTGTAGCCAAGAAGGGTCGTCCCAAAATGAGGGTAACTTTTTTGTCCTCATCCATGTCCAAGATTACAAAATCGACTGGAAAAACAAACTTGTCAATTTTGACTAACATGTTTTCAACTATGCTACGAGGGTATTTTACTGAACGATCGGCCAAATGGATGCTCATAAGGGTTGGTTTGGGTTCCCCCAACTTTAGTTTCTCAAAAACTGCGTATGGCATTAGGTTAATGCTTTCTCCTAGGTCGGTTAGGGCATTGCTGACTGAGAGATCTCCTATTAGAAAAGGATGGTGAATCTTCCTGGGTCAGTCATTTTTGTTGGAAGTTTGTTTTGTAAGACAATTGAGCATTCTTCATTGAGTATTACATGTGACAATTTCTCGAGTTTCCTTTTGTTTGTCAGAACTCCCTTTAGAAACTTTGCATAATTTGGCATTTGAGCAAGAGCTTCGATAAAAGGAAGATTCACATGCAATTGCTTGAAAAGTCCCAAGAATTTCCCATATTCTTTTTCCAGCTTCTCCTTTCTCAAGCGGCTGGATATGGAAGCGGCGGGACATATGCTAGAGCTGGCTCCTTGTTTCGTTTCTCAACAGCTGGAGTTGTAATCTCACGTATTTCGATTGGAGATTCTTTTTCTACTACGTCCGGTTCTGGAGCAGGAGCTGTTCCTTCTTCAGTGGTCTTACCACTCCTAAGTGTGATAGCTTTCACATGCGCGTTAGGATTGGCCACGGTGTTGCTGGGAAGGCTCCCTGGTTGTCGTTCTGAGAGAAGTTGTGCCATCTGTCCTACTTGATTCTCAATGGTTTGCATGGATGCTTTTTGACTTCTCATTTCTATTTCATGCTTTTGGAAACGCTCTTCGTTTCTCTGGTTCTGCTGCTCAATCATTTTGTTGGATGTTTGTGTACTAGCAAGGAGTTGCTATAACAAACTTTCAACGCTAGGTTCTCCGATTGGTTGATTAATGCTACTTGGGCCTTGGTATGGTTGTTTGGGTGGAAAAGGTGCATTTTGTTTCTGGAAGGCTGGTCTCGTATTAAATCCTGGGGGTTGTTGATTATTACCCCCCTCTTTGAAGTTTGAGTTGTTTCTCCAGTTAGAATTATAATTGTTTCCATAAGAGTTGTTTTGTCCTCCTACATAGTCGACTTCTTCCACTATCATTGCTTGTTAACATTCACTGGTTTTGTGCTGTTTTCCGCATGTGTCGCAACGAAGCTGTGCTTTCTTAAGTTCAATTTGCATTTGTTCAAACCTTTTGGTAAGTGCTTCTAATTGTGTTGCAACTAGAGTGTCAGAGTCAACTTGATGTATACCTTTTTGGGTGGGTCTGGCTCTCAGAGGATTGTATGCAAAGCTCTTAGTGGCGGCCTTTTCCAATGCTTGGAATGCCTCAGTTGGGGTTGCTCCTCCGAAATCTCCTGCGGCACATTGATCAATAGCTTGCTTGTGTGCTCCTGAAATGGCATCGTAGAATGTTTGACATTGCAACCATAGATCTAACCCATGATGTGGGTATCTTCTCAAAAGGCTTTTGTACCTTTCCCAAGCCGCATGCAGTGATTCATTATCATCCTGACGGAAACCGATGATACTCGATCTTAACTTGGCAGTTTTATCGGGTGAAAAGTATTTCAATAGGAATTGCTCAGCCATTTCGGCCCAGGTTGTGATGGTGCCAGGTGGCAGTGCATCTAACCATTCCATGGCGCGGCCACAGAGCGAAAATGGAAAGAGGCTAAGTCTAACAGCGTCGTCAGAACAGTTATGGATTTTGAAAGTCGCACAGATTCGTAAGAAACGAGCGTTATGAGCGTTAGGATCCTCATCTGGTAGACCGTTAAATTGAGCAGAGGTTTCCACAAGGTGAATGATGCTTGATTTTATTTCGAAATTGTTTGCTACAACTGCTTGTTGGGAGATACTAGACTCGTAACCGTCAAGGGATGGTTTGGCATAGTACACCATGTTCCTTTCTTCTGAATCCTCCATGGTGTGTTCTGGTTGTGTATCCCCCACTACTTCTTCTGCTATCGCCTCAGCTACTGCTCGTGTCCGTTCTCGTAATCGATGAAGGAAGTGTCGTTCGGGCTCCGAAAATGGTATGACGATATTAGGTTCAGGTGTGGTGGACATTCATTACCTAAACTAGTTGATGGGGATATAAAAGAAAAAGAACTAAGAAAGAAAATTGAAAAATATGTTCACTAGTATTTACGATTTTGAAAATTTGGATTTTCTTGTCGAAACCGTGTCCCCGGAAACGGCGCCAAAAACTTGATGTGCGTGAAGTATATATATAATTTTTAATAAGGATTTTTCACACAAATGTACACACATGAAGGCAAGTGCACCTGTCAGGTGGTAATATAGAATTGATAACAACCGGATGTCAATCCATGGATACAGTTTAACATTCAATCTAGATCTTCAATTGTTTGATTAAGTAGAGAAAATATTTTAATGTTCCGATTTCTTTTTATGACTTTTTTTTTTTTTTTTATGAAATGTCAATAATTAAATTTTTTGAGAAAATTGCAAGGATTTAATTTAAAAGTGATAAATGTTTTAATGACACAACAATCTTAGTTTAGAATCCACTTACTTAATTATGTCGAGACAAATTATATGGCTAAAACTTGCAATTATGTTAATGTTTTTTGAAGCAATTGAATTAGAATCCTGTCAAGGTTTTTAATCCCATAATCATTAAGAAAGACATCGATGAGTAAATTACATGTTGCCCACTTATGATTAGTTTGATTAGATAAAATGGTGTAATTTATTAACTTATGAAATTCTAGGCAAAAGTCATATAAATTTTAATCTTGAGTCATCAAAACTTTAATTAACACAACTATTGTTCAAAGAAGAATCATAACATTTCACTTAGTTTTTCCAAACATAATTAACGGGTTTGCGTGTCTCAATATTTATTTCACAACAAAGGTTTCAAAGATTCATTCATAATTCTTAGCTATAACATCATACCAAAAGATAATAAAGTTATAAATAAATTGTAGTCTTATAGGTTTTCCAACACAATATAATTTCGCATTTATAAACCTTTAATTGATTCATAAACATTTAGACATGCAACTCCATCAAGAAATTAACACAAGATTATCATTGCATTAACATAATATTTTAGCCATAGTCATAAGTTCAACATAATTAATTAAGCTTCATCAAACTAAGATGATTGAAAAGAGGTTTAGCTCGTGGTGAGCTTGCAAACAACAACAACAAAAATGGAATACATGCAAATCATAATAAGATTAAAGATATAACCAAAGTTTCCAAGTGGAGTAGTGTGATGATCTTATAGGTGGATTTTGATGATGAAATGGACCTTCCTTAGCCTCTAAATGGTCTCCCAAGCCTGGTTCCCGAGTGTTTGAGTGAGTGGAATTTTCTCCAAGAGGGCTCTCCTAAAAAATCAGCCAAGAAGCTCTATTTATACTGTCTGAGCAATGGGGCACGGCCTGTGCCTGGTGAGGCACGACCCCATGCTGGGACCACAGAGTAACTGTTTTTTTTTTCTATCGTGAATGTACTGAACATGTACTGGGCACGGGGCCATGCTTGTTGGGGCACGGCCTCGTGTTACACCTGGTCGTGGGACAAAGGTATACTGGTACAATTCTAAGTTGACCACGGGGGTGTGCTTGGTGGGGCACGGCCCGTGCTTGGCTGGGAGACTTCTGTCTTCTTCTGCAAAATGGAGTATGTGGGTGTGCTTGGTGGGGCACGACCCGTGCTTGGTCTTCTGAGTTTTCTAATTTCTTCTTTTTTCGCAACTTGTTTGCTTGATTGTTCCTTTTAAGCCAGGAGTTCCCTAGAATTCAAATAGAAGCTAAATAAGCGACAAATTCAATCAATGTATAGAGAAATTGACAATAAATGGGTTGCAAATTATGTGAAATATATGTATAATTTAGAGCACATCAACGCTTGACCAGAAATGTTTATAATGAGATCAAGATGTTAACGCTGAAGATTTCAGCACGAAGTAAACAAGGTGACGAAAGAGATGAAGAATTCAGCCAAGGTGAAGCACGCGATGAATGGGGATGTCATCTCTGAACGAGACGACGGATAGCTGGGGCTTGCGATCGGACAGACTTCATGTTCATACATGATGAATGAGATGCGGTCGGTAATCGCATGGTAATAGTAGAACAACAACGAGAAAAGTGAAACTCGGTAGGGTTGAGTGCAGGATTTCCCATAAGTAACTGGGAAGGAAATGCTCATACTGGTAAGCATGTGACTAGCTTAAAAATGAGCTCATGAGAAGCATTCTATTGAAGCAGATGGTTAGCTGGTGTAACAGACATGACCATGATAAGTAAGCTTTTGAGAAACAGTGAGAGCTAATGAGGATGACCCTAGTGTTGGGTGTGTGTACGTACGAAATGGACGTATTGAATGCATGATATTGAAGTAAAGAGACACTATGGTAAAGAAATTTTGAGGAGACCAATGTAGCTTTACACAAGCTCCTGGAGATCAGCGGAGGAGAGCAAAAGTAATGCCCTTATGGGTAGACAATGGACTTAAGTTTGGTAAATCATCACAGAATGACGATTAAGGTATGGAGCATGCTTGGGAGGATGATCGTCGGAATAACGAGTTCATTAGGGTTATACGAGAGACATAGGTAATTTTTCCTGTGAGCTGAAATGAAATTGTGACAAGTGCGCAGACAATTGACGGTTTTATGCTATGTAGTACTAGAGATGATATGCACGATGTTCTTAAGAACAATAAGAGCGATAAGGTATTGTCAAGCTCTATGACAATGAAACCTCCGTGTATAGGTGGGTAATAGAGGCAGTCACAGAAGGCAACTTCTAGCAAGTGTCGGGATAGCGAGAGTTGGAAATGCAGCCGTTTGACTAATGGCTAGAAAGACCAAAGGTGAGTTAATAGGTAGGTGAAACCTACAAGCCCCAAAGTTGAAAGCGGGCAGCAGAGCAGAATCCTTGGAACCCTAAAGGGGGTGGTAATATTGCAAGCCAAGTAATGCAATGAATAGCGTGAAGGTGAAAGCTTGACACCAAATGGCCTTGGTGCACGAGCGAGAACGGAAATAATAAATAGGATTGGTTTGTGCCAACATAGGATTCGAGGACGAAACCTCTTTAAGGAGGATAGACTTGTAACATCCTAGAAATACGTTAGCTAACAATTTGGGTTATGTCACACCCCGCCCCAGGCACCACGCGTGCGACCAACGATTGGTATCATCATTAAACTTTGATTTCAGAGTTTTTATAAATACAGCGGAAGTCTTTTTCAAAAGGATCGTTTCAACATTCTTTCAACCTCAAGGGTTGTATTTGTAAATATCAAAACTCAGTTGGAAGACAAAAGTTTTATATTTACTGTATAAACATAGGGATTTAAATACCCTTTTCATTTTGATTACGAAACAGTGTTTGAAACCAAATACATTTATAGCCACTGGAAATAGTACTACCCATGGTTGATCAATCCCCTGGTTCTATTTCCCTTTTTCTCTTCTTTAGGATTTTCTATACACGAGGCTTGAAAATCCAACGTGTAAGTCTATCCTTTTCATAGGTCAGATCTGATGCCTCTCACATTTTCTTTTCTTGGGTCAGATCTGATGTCTGCCCATGCCCCATTCTTATTTCAGTTTATTCATTTCCTAAAACATTTTGAAAATAAAACGTCAGCGCGAACGCCGGTGAATACAATTATCTTGACAGTAAAATCATTTGGCACAAACAAGTATTAATTTCATAATCACAACTTTATGTTCAATCCACACATTCAGCAGGCCCGTGCTGTTCGATCACACCACAGTATACACTGGCGTCATGTCTTATAACAATGGACAGGTTTGCCTCCGAAGTTGTTATAAGAAAAGCACCAGCCGCAATCCAAGAATTTCACCCGAGACCCGTGTATCCCTTGTAAGTTTTACGCATACCTATGGCCTGAATGCTTTGTTTGTAGAAGAACGTTGAGCATTATTTCCTTAACCTTTATTTGCCCATTTTTGTAAATAAAATGTTTGACACAAGTTTTCAGAGAGATAAAGTATTCACCTTGGTTTATAGGAATGAGCCTCTAAGTTGAAAGCTTAAAGACTATCTTCTTGACTTGATTTTTCTAGCGTCTTAACTTTTCTACGAGCATTTCTTCCTACACCGGGCACTATAATGAGCGGGAGTCGAACCGGGATTGTCGGGAATGAGCTAAGGAAGCTCTGGGATAAGAAATGATAGAGAAGATCGAGTATGGGATGTGGAAATGTACTGAACTCGACCATCTATTTATAGGGCAAACTCTGAGCCTGTGACGGACCGTTACGGTTGGTGAAGGTTCGTCACCAGACTATGGTTAACGAGTCATCAGACACGTGTTGCCTTCTGGTCATTTTGGGTCGTGACGGACCGTTACCAGACGTGACGATCCTTAACAGAGTTGATGCGTGGCGCACCACAGTGAGTCTAGGGCCGTGACGGACCGTTACCAGGTGTGACGGTCCGTTATTGGGTTTCCACGCGTCAGATTTTGAAGATGAGTCACTGGACACGTGTCAAGCTATCGGGGTTCGCGTGCCCATCTCGTAACGGACCGTTACCGTCCTTGACGGTCCGTTACCATTGAATTTTCATGATTTCTACATTTTTGAGCCTTGATCTATAGGTTATATACACTTATAGTCCTTGTGGTTTGTACCTTTACCAAATCTTGGATATTTTCGTGGCAGGTGATACATCCTCCCCAACTTGTTTTAATCTCGTCCTCGAGATCATTCGAACAAGTGAGGATATTTCTTTTTCATTTCAGACTCTAGTTCCCACGTGTACTCAGGTCCACGTCTGGAGTTCCATTTTACTTTCACGATCATCAATTTCTTTCTTTTCAATCTCTTTTCCTGCCTGTCCTCGATTTGCAGAGGTTGCTCCATGAATCTTAATTTTTCATCTACCTCTACATCTTGTAGGGGTATTACCAGAGATTCATCTGCCAAACACTTGCGTAGATTTGATACATGGAATACATCGTGTACTCCATTCATTTCTTCTGGTAATTCGAGTTGATAGGCCACAGGCCCAACTCTTTTCAGGATTTTGAATGGTCCTACAAATCTAGGACTTAATTTTCCTTTCTTCCCAAATCTTACAACGCCTTTCCTTAGTGAAACTTTCAACAAAACATTATCACCGACGTTGAATTCTAACGGCTTTCGTCTCTTATCAGCATAACTCTTTTGACGATCACGATCCGTTTTCAATCTATCTTTTATTTGAGTAACTTTCTCAGTTGTTTCCAGGACTATTATAGGTCTGGATAACTGATTTTCTCCTATTTCGGACCAACAGATTGGAGTTCGACATTTACGACCATATAAGGCTTCAAAAGGAGCGGCCTGTATACTCGTATGATAGCTATTATTGTAGGAGAATTCCATTAGAGGTAAGTGGTCATCCCAACTTCCTCCAAGATCAATAACACAAGCCCTTAACATGTCTTCAAGGGTTTGAATGGTTCTTTCACTCTGCCCGTCCGTTTGAGGATGGTAGGCAGTGCTAAGATTTAATTTTGTACCTAGAGATTTTTGGAAACTTTGCCAGAATCGAGAAGTAAATCTACTATCTCTATCTGATACAATAGATAGTGGCACACCATGTAATGATACAATTTTGTTAACGTATAACTGTGCCAACTTATCCACGCTGAACGTTTCTTTCATGGGAAGGAAATGAGCAGACTTAGTAAGTCTATCAAAAATAACCCAGATTGTATAATTCCCACGACTAGTTCGAGGAAGTTTAGAAATGAAATCCATGGTTATCATTTCCCATTTCCATACAGGAATTTCAAGTTGCTGTAACAAGCAAGAAGGCTTTTGGTGTTCAGCTTTTACTTGTAACATGTTAAACATTTTGCAACATAGGTAGCGATATGCTTTTTCATTCCTATCCACCAATAATTGGTTTTTAGGTTTTTGTACATTTTATCGCTTCCAGGATGCATGGTGTATTTAGATTTGTGAGCTTCTTCAAGTACGTTTCCATAGATAGGAACCCAAATTCTTTTATTCATTCGAAGAATTCCATCACTACTTTTGACTAATTGGTCGATCATTCCTCCCAATCCTTCCTTCTTAAGGTTGGGTTCTTGCAAAGCAAGTTTTTGAGATTCCTTAATACGAGTGATAAGATCGATTTGGAGATCGAGTCTTAAAGCACGAACTCGTGTAGGTTTCTCATGTTCCTTTCTACTCAAGGCGTCAGCTACAACATTAGTTTTTCCTTCAGGATAACAGATTTCGCAATCGTAATCATTTAGGACTTCCATCCAACGTCTTTGCCTCATATTTAGTTCTTTCTGACTGAATATGTACTTCAGGCTTTTATGATCAGTGAATACGGTGAATTTGACTACATATAGATAGTGTCTCCATAATTTCAGTGCGAATATTATAGTGCCTAATTCTAAATCACGAGTCGTATAATTATTTTCATGAGTTTTCAATTGACGGGAAGCATAAGCAATAACTTTGCTTCCTTGCATTATCACACAACCAAAGCCGGTGTGTGAAGCATCACTGTATATTGAAAAGCCTTCGTTTCCATCTGGCAAAGCCAGTATGGGTGCTTGTGTCAGTTTCTGTTTCAGAGTTTCAAAAGCTTCAGATTGTTTAGGTCCCCATTCATACTTAACTGATTTGCGAGTCAGAGAAGTTAATGGAACATCAATTCGAGAAAAATCTTGGATAAATCTTCGATAGTAACCAGCCAATCCGAGAAAACTACGGATTTCTGTTGGAGTCTTTGGGATTTTCCATTTGGATATAGCCTCAGTTTTAACCGGGTCAACCTGGATGCCATCAACGTTAATGACATGTCCCAGGAATTCAACTTCTGATAACCAGAACTCGCATTTTTAGAATTTAGCATAAAGCTTTTCGTTTCTCAAGAGTTCAAGCAAGATTTTCAAATGATTAACATGATCTTCCTTACTTTTGGAGTGGATAATAATATCGTCAATAAATACGATAATGAATTTGTCTAAGTAAGGTTTGCAAACTCGATTCATCATATCCATGAAAGCTGCTGGTGCATTAGTAAGTCCAAACAGCATTACCGTGAACTCATAATGACCATACCGAGTTCTGAAGGCATTTTTGGGAATATCTTCTTCTTGGACTTTTAATTGATGATAGCCAGAACGAAGATCAATTTTTGAAAAGCATCGATCTCCCTGGAGTTGATCAAAGAGATCATCGATTCTAGGGAGTGGATAACGGTTCTTAATCGTGACTTTATTCAGCTCATGATAATCAATGCACATGCGCATTGAACCGTCTTTCTTTTTAACGAACAAGACTGGAGCTCCCCAGGGCGACGAGCTTGGTCTTATTAATCCTTTTTCGAGCAATTCATCCAACTGTTTCTTTAATTCTGCCATCTCCGTTGGAGCTAATGTGTACGGGGCTTTGGCAATTGGTGTCGTACCAGGTACTAGATTAATTCTGAATTCTACTTCTCTTTCAGGTGGAATTCTAGGCAGTTCATCGGGAAAAACGTTAGGAAACTCAGCTACAACCGGCACATCTTCGATCTTCTTTCCAGTGTCGGTGGTTATAGATACGAGGTATGCTAAGCATCCTTTTCGTAAACACTTTGTGGCTTTTAACATTGAAATTATTCCAACAGAGTTGAATATTTTATCGCCATGTATAGTCGAGATATTGCCTTTTGAACGAAGTTCTATAGCTTTCTTATCACACAGGATACGGGCTTGGTTAGTGGCTAACCAATCCATTCCTAGAACAATGTGAAAACCTGCCAAAGTCATTGGCAATAGTTATGCAGGAATAACATGTCATGATAGTGTGATATTACAATTATTTAAGATTTCAGAGATTTGGACTAAGTCACCGTTGGCACTTTCTACCACGTATTTCTTGTCTAATTTAGCTAGAGTTTTATTTAATAGTCTACATAATTTATGATCTATAAAACTTTGGTTTGCACCAGAGTCAAACAAAACTCGAGCGAAAATATCATTGACAAGAAATGTACCCGTAATGACATCGGGCATACCTACTGCTTCATGAGTATGGAGAACGAATGCTCGCGCATTCTTCTTTACTCCATCTGCAGGTTTTGGACCAGTCCCATCAGGTTTCTTTAGCTTGGGACAATTGATTTTGATGTGGCCGGTTTCACCACACTCAAAACAAGTGATTTGCTTATTCTTGAAACAATTCTCTGTTTTGTGACCGGACATCTTGTAAAAGTTGCAGAAAAGTCCAGTACGACATTGTCCTAAATGCCTTTTTCTGCACTTGGGACATTCCGGAATGAAAGAGTTGTTGTTTCGGCGAAAGAAATTGGATTTATTTGATCCACTTGGGCCTTGCCCAGATTACTTATTTTTCTTTCCCTCCTCCTGGTTTCTAATCAAACTGATGGTTAGTGATGCTCCTAGATCCATAGCATCATCAAGGTTTTCACAATTTGCGATTTTGACCATGTCGCGAATTTCTCCAATCAAACCCCAAATATAACGCTTTATCAGGTTTGATTCAGGGGTAGCAAGATGTGGAACTATTCTAGCATATTCAAGGAGTTTGGTGGAATACTCCTGATGATTTGTTCCTATCATCTTAAGACTCAAGAATTTTCCTTCTATCTGTTCCCTCTCATTCTGGGGAACGTACATCTTTTTTACTTGAGTTTTGAAAGCACTCCAGCCTATTGCATAGGCTGCTTCTCATCCTTTGGCAGCTACTATGTTGTTCCACCATTCTAATGCTTGATCTTTAAATAAGTTTGAGGCATAAAGAACCTTTTCTTTTTCAGCACATTTGCTGATAGCTAGTACGGATTCAGTCTTTTCTATCCACCTTAATGTGGCAATTCCTCCTTCTCTCACAGAGAAGTTATATGGCTTGCAGTCCTGAAACATCTTGTAAGAACAACCAACTACTTTTCTCTTCTTTTCTATATGACCATAGTTATTACCCATACTCTCATCTTCAGAAGAGTTTTGGTAATATTTTTCTTTCCTAGTCTTCTCAGTCTTATGAGTTGTGGAACTTTCAGGTTTTAGAGTGATTGGTTGGGACTGCGTGATAGTTCGGGTATGCTGGGTTAAAGGTTGAGAATTGATAGATTTTTGATTTGATGGCTGTGTAGATATCCTATCGGTTTGTCTCTTTTCTAATTCAGTAAAGATCATTGGAAGGGAATCCTTGATTCCTTCTGTAATCATCTTTTGGAGTTCCTTTCGGGATTCAGTAGCAGTATTTTCAACTGCTGTCTGTTTCTTCTTTCCCCTAGTGTGTTGTGAAGGTCTGATATTTTTTGACATACTATATAGAATTAGATTGGAATTAAAACGAAACTTCTTTATTTAATAAGAATATATTACAGAAGATGATACATATAGGAATTATAGAAATTATTGTTCCTAGAAATTTCTAAAATTATTTTCTTTAAGAGCTTTTATTAGCAAAGCATTCCGAGTTTCAACTTCAGCTTTCTCTCGTTCCAATTCAGTAACATTCGTTCCCTTTCACTTCCCGATGAATTCTCATTTATATGAGGAGCAGGGATGGGAATCGTCTCATAGTATGGAATGTAAGGTATATTAGAGTCAGCACGTTCTTCTTTTTCAGGATTATTTTCATAAGGCATATCGGCATATCCTTCATGAAAATTTCAGGAATATATAGGAGTGATATTATAACTTCCAGCGGTAGGAGCAAAATGAAAACTTTTAGAAGGATTATAGAGAACACTAGGGTTTCCTATTTCTCCAAGGCTTCTAAAAGTTGAACTTTCAGTTTCCTCATTATTTTCTATAGTTGTTTTATTGGTTTTTCGTTCATGATAACTAGCTGGAGAAAATTTACAAATAAATCTAGGACCCTTGCCTTTTCCGATCATTATGAAAAATAAACAAAACGATATTTTATTTTTATAGAAATATATTACAAAATACAATAAAAACGATTCTAATCTTTCATAAGCTCTTTTCCAAGAGTCATCAAGTACTCTACATATTCATTTACTTGTTTCCCATAAAATTTGGTTCTTGTTTTATCCATTATCTTCTTTCTTGTTACTTTGTCCGTTTGGCGTAATGAACGGTCTAAAAATTCAATAGGAGAAGAGGGCATACTTTCCGCATAACCATATTTAGGAGGGGGCTTACGAAGTCCCATCATAATTTCATTATAAACATTTTGGTATTCCGGAGGAGCTTGGAAATACTCTTTGAAAGGGCCATTAGGAAATATATAGGGGTCATATAAAATAGGAGTTTCAGAATTATAAGATTGATAGTCGGAACTATTTGAAATAGGATTATTGAACGGATAGTCTTCCGGATTTTCAGAAGCAGGTTCATTTTGGTGGGATTCCTCAGATGGATCCTCTTGTTTGATTGAACGATTGGGGTCATAATAAACAGGTACAGAATTATCTCCAGACATCTGCAATGTTAAAATATTAGTACGTATCTTATTTTTGGTCAAGACTTAGATACTAAAGCCAGTATCCTTATCTTAACTAAAGCTCTACAAGGATGGTTATCTTTCCAGAGTAGTACCTCCAACAGATATGTTCCTAGGTAAGAGCGACGGGTCTAGGAGAGATTTATACACCGCTCTTTCCTTAGACAGAACACTTCCGTTTGTCAGATAACTACATACTGGTAAGAAGATTACCTTGTTTTCTTATCTTAATTTTTAAGTAATATATAAATTTATGGTTAAAGCCTAGATACCAGATCCAAGTATCTATTTCGCTAAAACCTGTGGCTCTGATACCAACCCTGTCACACCCCGCCCCAGGCACCCCCTAGACGCGTGTGACCAACGATTGGTATCATCATTGAACTTTGATTTCAGAGTTTTTATAAATACAGTAGAAGTCTTTTTCAAAATGATCGTTTCAACATTCTTTCAACCTCAAGGGTTGTATTTGTAAATATCAAAACTCAGTTGGAAGACAAAAGTTTTATATTTACTTTATAAACATAGGGATTTAAATACCCTTTTCATTTTGATTACAAAACAGTGTTTGAAATCAAATACATTTATAGCCACCCGAAATAGTACTACCTAAGGTTGATCAATCCCCTGGTTCTATCTCCCTTTTCTTTTCTTTAGGATTTTCTATACACGAGGCCTGAAAATCCAACGTGTAAGTCTATCCTTTTCATAGGTCATATCTGATGCCTCTCACATTTTCTTTTCTTGGGTCAGATCTGATGTCTGCCCATACCCCATTCTTATTTCAGTTTATTCATTTCCTAAAAAATTTTTGAAAATAAAACGTCAACGCGAACGCCGGTGAATACAATTATCTTAACAGTAAAATCATTTGGCACAAACAAGTATTAATTTCATAATCACAACTTTGTGTTCAATCCACACATTCAGCAGGCCCGTCCTGTTCGATCGCACCCCAGTATACACTGGCGTCATGTCTTATAACAATGGACAGGTTTGCCTCTGAAGTTGTTATAAGAAAAGCACCAGCCGTAATCCGGGAATTTCACTAGAGACCCGTGTATCCCTTGCAAGTTTTACACATACCTATGACCTGAATGCTTTGTTCGTAGAAGAACGTTGAGCATTATTTCCTTAACCTTTATTTGGCCGTTTTCATAAATAAAATGTTTGACACAAGTTTTCAGAGATATAAAGTATTCACCTTGGTTTATAGGAATGAGCCTCTAAGTTGAAAGCTTATAGACTATCTTCTTGACTTGATTTTTCTAGCATCTTAACTTTTCTACGAGCGTTTCTTCCTACACCGGGCACTATAATGAGTGGGAGTCGAACAAGGATTTTCGGGAATGAGCTAAGGAAGCTCTGGGATAAGAAATGATAGAGAAGATTGAGTATGGGATGTGGAAATGGACTGAACTCGACCATCTATTTATAGGGCAAACTCTGAGCCCGTGACGAACCGTTACGGGTGGTGACGGTCCGTCACCAGACTAGGGTTAGCGAGTCATCAGACACGTGTTGCCTTCTGGTCATTTTGGGTCGTGACGGACCGTTACTAGAAGTGACGGTCCGTAACGGAGTTGATGCGTGGCGCACCAGGGCGAGTCTAGGGCCGTGACGGACCGTTACCAGGCGTGACGGTCCGTTATAGGGTTTCCACACGTCCGATTTTGAAGATGAGTCACTGGACACGTGACAAACTATTAGGGTTCGCGTGCCCAGCTCGTAACGAACCGTTACCGTCCGTGACGGTCCATTACCGTTGAATTTTCATGATTTCTACATTTTTGAGCGTTGATCTATAGGTTATATACACTTATAGTCCTTTTGGTTTGTACCTTCGCCAAATATTGGACATTTTCGTGGCAGGTGTTACAGGTTAATGGACAACGTGTTTATCCTAGTGACGAGTAGGGTTGGTCAAAAAATGAACCTTTAACTATCAAATTAGACCCGAATGGTCGATATTGAGCCATGCAGGTTGAAAACGCGCAGTTATGGATTAATAGGGACCCGAGTGAAAAACTTAAACATTTAAAAGCAAGTTTGAGAGAAAACCCTAGGCCTCATTCTGCCTAGGGGGTTTCGCATGGCTGCGGGGGGAACGTCGAGAAGAAAAGGGGCCGGCGGAGGTGGTTCGGCGGTGGTATCACGCAAGGAACTTTCAAACAATCAACAAGGTAATCTCCGTTCCTACTTTTTACATGTATAGTTTGAGTTTTGGTTTGAAAACCCGACTAGGGTTTATGGTTGCGAGTCCCGGCGACAGCCTAGGGGGCGTATGGCGGCCGTTGACGGTGGGAAACGGTGACCGGACAGTGGAGGAGACAACGGTGAGGGCGGCGGGCTGCAATGGCAGCGGTGGCGCGTCGGGATGGTACGAAGCGAAGGATGACAAGGTGCTTGGCGGTGACGACTGTCATGAGGGGGCTGCTAGGGTGGTGATCCACGGCGATAAGCGGCTGTGGTGGTGGTGGTAGCGCAGGGAGAGGAGAGCCGGTGGCGGTGACGCCATGATGGTGCATGGCCGGTTAGGATTATGGCTAGACGAAGAAGGTGGTGGCGCGTGTGGAGGTGTTTGGTGGTAACCGGATAGGTTGCACCCGAAGGGGGAGGCGGTGGCTCTTGGTGGCGATGCTTGATGGTGCCTACTAGGATTCCCCTACGTGCATGGTTTGCATGCGAGTGGGAATTCCGACTCATGCACGTGCGTGTTCGAAGGACTTGGGTTTGCATGGTCTTAAACATGCGTGCATTGCATGTAGCCAAGGTCCGGGTGTTCTAACGGGTCTAGGATGACCCGGTTTGAACGGTTACGAGAATTAGGGTTTTTGCATAGATAAAAGGACGTGCGGATGAGATGAGTACCGGGAATAATTATAATAATACGTAATTGACACATGTCTAGGGTATACTCTGACTGTGTGAACAAACGTTGACAGGTTCGGGTTCGTACGAGGAGGCCGTTGCAGCACTAGAGTTGGATCCTCATACCGGTGAGTTTCTAATCCCCTCTTTTAACCATTTTACTGTTTTGGGGCTATCATACATACACGCATGTTTTATCAAACGAACGTATTACGAGTTATGAGTTAAACCTGAAGTGTTTTATGAGATCGTAGGAAATAATGAAGCTAAGGGTCGTTATGGGGTCCTTAGGGTGGGTGAACAAGAGTTATGATGATCTGTGTGTGTCATCTTATGGGCTATTCGGGGTGAGTCGAGAAGTTATCTAAACCTGTGATGGTTATATAAGGAGAGTTAGCATGGGAACCCGTACGTGGTTCATTAACGAGTCAAGTAGATGCTAGTATTTTGTCATGTGTCGTGTGCTTGATGCTATGTGTATCGTATCGTTGTCCTCGTGACACGACGAGTATCGTGTTTGGATGAATCTATGTGGTGTCCATAGAATGTATGGGCTAGAAGTCAGTATGGTGTTTGTGTGTCGTATAATTTCCTATTCGGAAAGAGTTGGGTAATGTGTCTAGACGTTATGAGGATACGTCTAAGTAAGCATTGGATTACACACGTAAGTGATCCGTAAGTGGTGGTGAGTCGTAGTACATTCCCAGGTAGTGTCATGTATATATATGTGTTGCATTGTGTGCTTGCATTGTTGTCTGTTTATACGGCTAATAGAAATGTGGAGGACGAAGTCCTTCGGGGTCATCATTGTACGTGTGATGTGTCAGTCGTCGTATGGTAGATGATATAGTCACCGTGTGGTGTCTTGGTAGTTATCATAGATGACGAGTGTGTCGCTATGTTTAGCGGTGGGGCCCTGTAACAAGGGTGGTGGTGAGCTTATGACGAGTATCCCGACGGGGATAACCCTAACAAGGGTGCAGTGATGCGGTATGTATTTGTGTGCTTATATATGTGTTAAATTGCATGCAAGTGATGAGTTATATTAATTGTGTATGAGATGGTATTGATGCGATAAATAGATGGAATCAATGTGATGTGTCGAGTTAGATTGACCGTTGTGTAACATCCAAAAAATAAAACGACAGTTATAATAACGGAATAAACGAACGAGGCATAACGGGCCAGGCCATATGGGCCTGCGGGCTAGAAGGGGCGAACATAGGGGAGCCTCCCCTATAAATAGCCTAAGTCACCACCCTTTTCTCTCATTTGCCACATCTAGAGAGAGAAACCGTAGAGAGAGAAAGTTGGCGGATCGACTCGAGATTGAAGAAGTGTGTTGCTCTAGAGATTGTGAGAAGAACCTCCAGATCAGAAGCTCGATACAGGTAACGATCCCGCTTAGATATGAGTTTTTGTTCATTTTGGGGTTTTTCGGGTTTTGGATGAAAATGTAACGTTTTTACGGATGAAACTGGAAGAAAAACATATATTTGAGTTCCTTAATGAAAAGCAAACGTTTTGAATGTAAACAAGTTCGGGATCTTGACATGATCAGACCCGAATGCGAAAGTTAGGGTTTTGCGGGGAAGCAGATCCTGCGTACTTACCAAGTACGCATGAAGCAGATCCTGCGTACTTATCAAGTATGCATGAAGAGGATCCTGCGTACTTATCAAGTACGCATGAAGAGGGTTCTGCGTACTTATCAAGTACGCATGAAGCAAAGTCTGCGCACTTATTAAGTACGCAAGAACAAGGCCCTGCGCACTTGCTAAGTGCGCAGGCACCAGGCTGGTTAGTAAAGACAGTATAGTCGTCTAAATCAAAATGGTTAAACCGTTAGAGTCGGGATTAGGTCTGATGTGTATTTAACTAATCAATTCAGATCGGAAATGACGTTGTTGGACCTTCGTTTAGGGCAACCCAGATTAGCTTATCAGGTGAGTTCTAGAGCCCTCTTTTAAATGTTTTATTAATGTTTTTGGGCTGGTGTGCATACTTACGAAATGATGTTTAATGAAACGATGTTTACGAAAGGAAAGTCAAAATGTGGTTATGAAGTGTTTTGCCAAAGAGGTTTACGAATGGTTTATGAACGGTTTAAATGATGAAATGTTTTATGAAAAGAAAAAGAGGCAAAGGTTTTAAAGAAGTCATTACAAATCTAATATGTCGAATGAATGGAATTGACGAACGAAGTCTGGGAATGTAATTCCTAGCCTTGTGGTAGATTATGGACAGCGAGTCATAGTTGCCATAAGAACAACAGGGGCAGTGTCGTTGCGGCCTGTCAATGGTTATGATGTTATACAACTGGTAAGGGAGTAACGCGGTTACTCAGGGGTTAACGTGACCCTATGAAGGTTAAATTATGATCCGACGGTGTTATGGCCGTGAGCCATAGCCGTCGATGGAAGTTGTCGGTCTATGGACATGAGAGCCATAGGGGCAACTCACTAGCGTAGCTGACTTTTTAGTATGCACATTCAGGTTAAGGGCAGGTTGTGATGATGGACGGTGATGCTTGACAAGCGAGAACAGTTACCCGGATGATGTGAAGACTGGCATCCCGTTATGATTAGTTTATGTTACGTTAATGTATTAGACTATGTTACGCTTCCGCATGTTGAACAAAGTTATGAGTATATTTTAATGAAATTTCCCGCTGCGTTATTTTGATATTCAAGTTAAGAACTGTTTGTGAATGAGTAAATCCAACAAGTGAGGCCTCCCGGGTTTGGGGCCTTACAAGTTGGTATCAGAGCAATAGTTTGAGAGATTCGGACACTCCCAGTGTCTGAACTTAAACTGTGAATGGGACCGAAAGCGGATGCCGGTACGGGTAACTCGAGCCACGGCATCAGGTATGAAGGTAGTATATATTTATATATATAGTATGCCTTAGAAAGGGTTAGGTAAGGACTTGTGTTCTGATGGAAATCACAAAGGTGGTCAAATAGAAATCGAAAAGTAGTGTAATGGTTAATTGCAGATGGCCAGTGTATATTAACATCTTACAGTGCTTGTTGAATTTTATTTGTTAAACTAGTGTGATAACATTGAATTCATTGTCTTATAGAACGAAATGGCAAGAAGAGGAAACGGAAGGCGTGGTGGGGGCCATACCGGTGGTCGTACCGATGGTCGTAACGGTGGGCGCGGTAGGACTCCTGCATGCCAAGAGTACAGTGAAGAAGGAAGTGTTCACACTAAGACAGAATTTAGTGTGCATGGGACTGAGCTGACTAATGTCGAAGAGCAACAATTCACTTTTGAACCGGAAGTGAGAGCGGCTCTGGCACGCGAGTTCACTGAATTGATGAAGGTTTCTCTGCCAGGACTGTTGGCAGAAGCGTTAAAGAAGGCTAGTGAGACGGGTGGGTCTAACACGGCGGTTGGTACCCCGAACACTGAGGTAATCAACGCACCGCTTAACCGTGGTTGCGACTATAAGTCCTTTAAGGCATGTGACCCACCGGTCCTGACTGGGAAGAAGAAAGCGGTGGCTACTTTTGACTGGGTGATACGTATGGAAGCCGCCATCCGTCTGAGCGAGTGTCGAGCAGATCAAGTTGTGAAATTTGCTGCTAACTCCTTGAGGGAGGAAGCATCCCATTGGTGGGAAGGTGTGCGTTAAGCCAAAGGGGACGAGACTGTGGATGCGATGATGTGGATTAATTTGAAAACTTTGGTGATCAAGAATTTTTGTCCAAGGAATGAGATCGAAAAGGTAGAAAAGGAATTTCTAGGGATTAACATGACGCATCGACAGTACACCACACGGTTCAATGAACTGGCATGTCTAGTGCCACATCTTATCACGACTGAGGAAAGAAAGATTGTCTGCTACATTCAAGGGCTGCCATACTAGGTCCGCACCTATGTTAAGGCAAACGCCCCTACTACCTATGATTCGGCAGTAGAACTGAGCGGCATGGTATTTGATGATCTGGCGCTGAATGTCGTTGCCATTGAGGAACCCAAAAAGAAGCCGAGCTTCCAAAACAAACGAATAGGTGGAAAGATGTATGGGGCTCATGATAAGAGAGCTCGGGTGGAGGAGATGGTGATGTGTAATAAGTGTGGGAAGGAGCATATGGGGGAATGCAGATTGGGATCCAATCTATGCTTCAAGTATGGCAAGACCGGACACTACTCACGTGAGTGTCCCCGGCTCGTCAAATGCTACAACTGTGGGGAGAGTGGTCATATGAGCCGGGAATGCACCAAGCCTAGGATGGGTGAAGCCGGGAAAGGGAAGAGTACCGAGAAGAAAGAAGAAAGGCCCCGAGCAAAGACTCGCGCGTACGCGCTGACGCAAGACCAGGCCAGGGAGGACCCCGATGTTGCGTCAGGTACGTTCATCCTTGACAACACTTTTGTTTCTGTGTTATTTGATTCGGGTGCAAGTAAGAGTTTTATATCTGCGACTTTCTGTAAACGAGTGAAGTACACTGTCAGTAAGCTAGAAAGGGCTTTTAGCGTAGAAACCGCTGAGGGTAGAACTGCGAGGGTGACCGATGTAGTTGACAACTCTACGATAAAAATAGAAGGTCATAGGTTCCCTGTCAGATTGTTTGTTATGGTTTTGGGAGGGTTCGATGTCGTGTTAGGTATGGATTGGCTAACTGCCAATGAAGCACAAATTATATGCAAACGAAAGATAATCCGACTCAAGGCTCCGGATGGTAGCAAAGTCGAGGTTTTTGGAGATCGTGACGCCCCGATGCCAAACGTCATCTCAATGATTAAGGCAACATATTACTTGAGGCGCGGATGCGAGGCTTATCTGGTGTATGTGATTGACAAGTGTAAGGAATGAAGGAACTAGATGATGTACCCATGGTACGCAAGTACCCGGAGGTGTTTCCATAGGATTTGCCTAGGATACCACCCGACAGAGAGATTGAATTCCGAATCGACTTAGTACCAGACGCCCAGCCCGTGGCTAAGGCTCCATATCGACTAGCACCGGTGGAGATGAAAGAACTTATGGCCCAATTAGACGAACTACTTGAGAAGGGATTTATACAACCGAGCATCTCGCCTTAGGGTGCCCCGGTGTTATTTGTAAAGAAGAAGGATGGTTCGATGAGAATGTGTATTGATTATCGCGAGTTGAACAAGCCTACCGTGAAGAACAAGTACCCTCTGCCAAGGATCGACGACCTGTTCGATCAATTGCAAGGCGCAAGTTGGTTCTCAAAAATCGACCTTCGATCTGGGTACCATCAGTTGAAGGTAAGGGAAGAAAACATACCAAAAACCGCATTTCGCACGCATTATGGACATTTTGAGTTCCGCGTAATGTCTTTTGGATTAACAAACGCCCCCGCAACGTTCATGGATTTGATGAATAGAGTTTGTCGACCAATGCTGGATCGATCGGTAATCGTGTTCATCGATGATATCCTTATCTACTCCAAGAATGAGGGTGATCACGCATGTCACTTAAAGGAGGTGTTAGAGGCTCTGAAGAAAGAGAAACTGTATGCTAAGTTCTCCAAATGCACGTTCTGGCTTAGGGAAGTCCAATTCCTAGGTCACGTCATTAACCCGAACGGCATTATGGTTGACCCAGCAAAGATAGTGACGGTAAGGGAATGGGACATTCCTAAGACGCCAACCGAAATCCGTAGTTTCTTAGGATTGGCAGGCTACTATCGGAGATTCATCCAGGATTTCTCTAAAATAGCTTCGCCATTGACAAAGCTAACACGGAAGGAGGTAAAGTACGAATGGGGTTCGACCCAGGATGAGGCGTTTAAGGAATTGAGAGAAAAGCTAACCCAAGCTCCAGTCTTGGCCCTTCCCGAGGGCAATGAAGACTTAGTGGTATACTCTGACGCTTCGGGTCAGGGATTGGGATGCGTGTTGATGCAACGCGGGAAAGTGATCGCGTATGCATCACGGCAGTTGAAGATTCACGAAGCTAACTATCTGACTCATGATTTGGAACTTGCTGCTGTCGTATTCGCATTGAAAATCTAGAGGCACTACCTTTACGGGGTGAAGTTTACTATTTACTCCGACCACAAAAGTTTGAAGTACTTCTTCGAACAAAGGGAACTTAATATGAGGCAGAGACGATGGTTGGAACAATTGAAAGACTATGACTGTGAAATCATGTACCATCCTGGAAAGGCAAACGCGGTGGCTGACGCTCTAAGCCGAAAGGATGTGCCTACTCCTATTAGGGTGAAAGCTTGCCAGTTGGTGGTAACATCAGATGTGATGAGAGAAATTTAAAGAGCTCAAGATGAAGCACTTAAGGAACAAAACATAAAGAAGGAAAGAATGGTTGGCCAATAGGACAAGTTGGAATATAACACCCTTGGTGTTAGGATACGTTTTGGACGGGTATGGATACCTATGGGTGGCGAGCTTAGAACCAAAATCTTGGATGAGGCTCATAAGTCTCAGTACTCTATCCATCCCGGTACCAACAAAATGTACCAAGATCTGAGGAGGGAATACTGGTGGCCTGGAATGAAACATACAATGAAAAAGTATGTAAGCAAGTGCTTGACTTTCTCACAAGTAAAGGCCGAACACCAGAAACCGTATGGAAAGATTCAACCACTATATATACCGGAATGGAAGTGGGAACACATTACCATGGACTTCATAACCAAGCTACCTCGCACAACTAAAGGTCATGACAGCATTTGGGTAATTGTGGACCGATTAACGAAGAGTGCTCATTTCCTACCTATTCGCGAGACGTTCTCGTCGGAAAGGTTAGCGGAAGTATTTATTAACGAAGTAGTAGCACGGCATGGGTTGCCTTTGGCAATCGTATCTGACCAGGACACACAATTCACATCGAGGTTTTGGAAAAGATTTCACGAGGCGATGGGCACGAGGCCTAATATCAGCACGGCATACCACCCGCAAACGGATGGTCAGTCCGAAAGGACCATTTAAAAATTGGAGGATATGCTTCGTGCTTGTATTATCGACTTCGGTGGCAGTTGGGACAGTCATCTGCCGTTAGCCGAATTCTCCTACAACAATAGTCATCACACGACGATAGGCATGCCGCCTTACGAAATGTTGTACGGGAAAAGATGCAGGACCCCGGTTTATTGGGGTGAGATTGGATAGAAGGAATTAGGAAGCCTTGAAGTCATAAGAGAAACGTCGGAAAGGTTTGATCAAATCAAAGCACCAATGAAGGCCGCACAAGATCGTCAGAAATCCTACGCGGATAAACGACGAAGGCCTATTGAGTTTAACGTTGGGGATCGCGTAATGTTGAAGGTATCACCCTGGAAGGGGATCATACGATTCAGGAAGAGAGGAAAGTTAAGTCCGAGGTTTGTCGGACCATTCAAGATAATGGCACGGATTGGTGAAGGCGCTTATATGTTAGAGTTGCCTGATGAGTTAAGTGGAATTCATCCTACCTTCCATGTATCACACTTGCGAAAGTGTTTGGCGGATGAATAAGCTCACGCACCACTTACTAACATCGAGGTCGACAACAGCCTTAACTACATCGAAGAACCCGTGGCCATCTTAGACAGAAAGGAGAAGCATTTGCATAATAAGATTATTCATTTGGTTAAAGTCCAATGGAAGCACCGAAAGGGATCGGAATCTACTTGGGAAACGGAGACGGAAATGAGGGAGTCGTACCCTCAACTATTTGACTTATGAAAGGTTTCGGGGACGAAACCTATTCTAAGGGGGTAGACTTGTAACATCCCAAAAATAAAACGACAGTTATAATAACGGAATAAACGAACGAGGCATGACGGGCTGGGCCGGATGGGCCTGCGGGCTAGAAGGGGCGAACATAGGGGAGCCTCCCTTATAAATAGCCTAAGTCACCAACCTTTTCTCTCATTTGCCACATCTAGAGAGAGAAACCGTAGAGAGAGAAAGTTGGCGGATCAACTCGAGATTGAAGAAGTGTGTTGCTCTAGAGCTCGAGAACCTCCGGATCAGAAGCTCGATACAGGTAACGATCTGGCTTAGATCTGAGTTTTTGTTCGTTTTGGGGTTTTTCGGGTTTTGGATGAAAAGGTAACGTTTTTACGGATGAAACTGGAAGAAAAACATAGATTTGAGTTCCTTAATGAAAAGCAAACGTTTTGAATGTAAACAAGTTCGGGATCTTGACGTGATCAGACCCGAATGCGAAAGTTAGGGTTTTGCGGGGAAGCAGATCCTGCGTACTTACCAAGTACGCATGAAGCAGATCCTGCGTACTTATCAAGTACGCATGAAGAGGATCCTGCGTACTTATCAAGTATGCATGAAGAGGGTCCATGTGTACTTATCAAGTACGAATGAAGCAAAGTCTGCGCACTTATTAAGTACGCAAGAACAAGGCCCTGCGTACTTGCTAAATGCGCAGGCATCAGGCTGGTTAGTAAAGTTAGTATAGTCGTCTAAATCATAATGGTTAAACCGTTAGAGTCGGGATTAGGTCTGATGTGTATTTAACTAATCAATTCAGATCGGAAGTGACGTTGTTGGACCTTCGTTTAGGGCAACCCAGATTAGCTTATCAGGTGAGTTCTAGAGCCCTCTTTTAAATGTTTTACTAATGTTTTTGGGCTGGTGTGCATACTTACGAAATGATGTTCAACGAAACGATGTTTTATGAAACGATGTTTACGAAAGGAAAGTCGAAATGTGGTTATGAAGTGTTTTGCCAAAGAGGTTTACGAATGGTTTATGAACGGTTTAAATGATGAAATATTTTATGAAAAGAAAAAGAGGCAAAGGTTTTAAAGAAGTCATTACAAATCTAATATGTCGAATGAATGGAATTGACGAACGAAGTCTGGGAATGTAATTCCCAGCCTTGTGGTAGATTATGGACAGCGAGCCATAGTTGCCATAAGAACAACAGGGGCAGTGTCGTTGCGGCCTGTCAATGGTTATGAAGTTGTACAACTGGTAAGGGAGTAACGACGGTTACTCAGGGGTTAACGTGACCCTATGAAGGTTAAATTATGATCCGATGGTGTTATGGCCGTGAGCCATAGCCGTCGATGGAAGTTGTCGGTCTATGGACATGAGAGCCATAGGGGCAACTAAATGGGTATTGTTGGTCCTCGTGCAGTTAAGCCTTGGGGGCAATACAAAAGGGAATTGACGGAATGTATTGTATTGTCGGTCTTCGTGCAGTTAAGCCTTAGGGGCAATACAATAGGGAATTGACGGAATGTATTGTATTGTCGGTATTCGTGCAGTTAAGCCTTAGGGGCAATACAATACTAAATGACGGAACTAATGGTAACACAGATTTGGATAATAATGTATGACTTAAATGAATGTTAAAAGTTTTAACGAACGATCCGTTCAATGGTGTTTATGATGATGATATGATTACGAGGTTTTGATGATGTTAAGTTATTACATGTTTTTACGTACGGTTTTACTAAATGAATGAATGTTATGTTTTTGGCAAAATGTTAATGTTAAAGTTTTATGAAATGCTAGAACTCACCAGCGTAGCTGACTTTTTACTATGCACATTCAGGTTAAGGGAAGGTTGTGATGATGGACGGTGATGCTTGGCAAGCGAAAAGAGTTACCCGGATGATGTGAAGACTGGCATCCCGTTATGATTAGTTTATGTTACGTTAATGTATTAGACTATGTTACGCTTCCGCATGTTGAACAAAGTTATGAGTATGTTTTAATGAAATTTTCCGCTGCGTTATTTTGATATTCAAGTTAAGAACTGTTTGTGAATGAGTAAATCCAACAAGTGAGGCCTCCTAGGTTTGGGGCCTTACACGTTGTGTCGGGCTGAGTACAATGTGTACAACTGTTGAGTCAATTGGTTTATGAGAGTCATGGTTAGCACTAGTAACTCGGTGTCTAGAGGTTGGATTAGTTAACCAGCGTATGGTTAATATATATGGTAAATTTGTGAGTTATCAGAATAGTAAGTTCGTTCTATGTCAAAGAGACTTACTGAGTTGACTGGTGTGGTGAATCCTTCGGGATATTATAAAATAACGGGAGTTATTTATATGATGAAAATCTATGCAACTGTTTCCTATTGACGAGAGGGTCTTGAGTGGAGATAAACAATAAATGAGACGAGTTGGTTTTTTGTTAATTTAAACTATTAGAACTCACTCAGCGTATCTGACTTTGTATGTACTTTAGATTGTTTTGCAGGTGAGTCTGCTAGATGAGCTATCTTGGCTTGGGAGCGGGCTACTCGGGTTGGTGCGTATGCTTTCGTCAGGTAATGTTGTGAAAGTTAACGAGTTTAAAGAAAACATTATTTTGAGAAAGACTTCCGCTGTTTACTTAAATGAAAGTTAAGTGTTTTTAAATGAGTTACCTAGTGATGAGAACCAACTGTAGGGTGCCTGGTTTGGGGCCTTACAACTAACCTCCTCTAATCTGATTGTGGTTTCAAATTTATCTCTTTTGAACTCGCAAATTGCATGACCTTCATCCTCTAGAATCATGTAATGCAGGATGATGCAAGTGTACATTATACGCCGTATTTTATCGAGCTTCCATGCACGTGTCGGGTTTTTCACCATATAAAATCTTTGTCTGAGTATACCAAATGCTCGTTCAATATCCTTTCTAGCATATTCTTTTTTTTTTCTTTTTGAAAAATATTCTAGCATCATCTTCCGGACACGTAAACGATTTGACAAAAGCAGAAAACACGCGACAAATACCATCAACGAGGTAATAGCCATACCTATATCTTGTTTCTCTAAGCTCAAAAGACGTGTCGGGTACGGTTCCGTTTATCATGGTGTTGAATATTGGAGAATGATTAAGGACATTTATGTCGTTGTTTGGACCCGAAACTCCAAAGAAAGCATGCCAAAACCATAGATCTTGTGATGCCACTGCCTCGAGCATAATTGTTGGAGTGGGATGGTCACTTTTCATGTATTGTCTTAACCATGCATTTGGGCAATTACTCCATTCCTAATGCATACTATCTAGGCTACCAAGCATGCCGAGAAGGCCATGCACCTCCTCATGCCAATTGTGTAGTTGTTGAATGTCGCGGTGTTCCTCGACCCACGCCAGTCCACCTTATTCCTACAAGGTCCTTCCACGGGGCATACCCTAAGTCTAACAAATTTAGTGAGCTTGACTATCTTTTCTAATAATAATTCTACATTAGTGAGATCCTTATATAATGTTATGTTATACTATGTTTGAATCCGTTGTATTACACGGGTTGAATAAATATAATGTTATATACTTAATAATAAAAAATCATGTATTTAAAAACCCGTGTATTACACATGTTGAATAAAATATAATGTAATCTGTTAACACATACACTTGTCAAAATATGTTTTTTAAAAATTTACTTTGATGTGAAAGTACTAAATTTTGTTAAGTTAATTTTTAAAACATTTTTTTTCAACTGGTTATTATTTTTTTATATAATTGATAAATGTTAATTCATATTAAATTCATTTGGTTAATGATATAATAATTATCCATAATTAAATAAAAAGTATCCATAATTAGATTTATATTGAATATTTAAAAATATATTCTTTTAATATCATTATTTAATAGAAAAGAGAAGCGAGAAAAACATGTTGAGTATGCATCAGAAAATGACACGTGTCCCCATAAGATTGTTATTTATTAATAAAAAGATACAAAAATTATTTTGATATTAAATATGTAGCTGGGTCGAGCGTTGCACGAGTCGAACTCGAGCAGAACTTGGCTCGACTTGTTTACGGCCCTATTATATATACTAATTAAAAAGTTAAGGGAATGAATAGTAAAAATATTATTATTTTGTTAATAAATATTATTTCATATGAGATAACAAAACTAAGCTCGGCGAGTTGCTGAGGATCGTCTTCCGACAGCATGTGCTCTATTATATAGGATTGTTCAGGTGCCATCTCGTTTTTGTGTTTTATGTGGAGAAGCATTAGAGACTACATAGCATATTTTGGTCTCTTGCTCTTTTGCACAAGCAGTTTGGGAATCCATTTCTATTTGGTGCAAGATCTTCCCTATTTTTGCTTTCGGTACTCGGGATATCCCGGACGTGCATAGCTCCCTCCATGACTCCAAGAAATGGAGGAAAGCTATTCACTTGGCTATACTCACTGCTATCTGGTGCATCTGGAAGTCTCGTAATGACATGATCTGTAATCAACGTCGGGCTTCTCTTGCTCTCATCTATACTAATAAATAAATGTTTGAGATGACACATGTCACTTCCTGGTTACTTCTTATTTTTATTTTCCCGCCTCTCTCTCCTATTAAATACTATTTTTTTCATTTCTCTCTCCTGTTAAATAATATATATTAAAAAACACAACAAATTTAATTATTGATAGTTATTATATATTAACTAAATAAGCTTAATATGAAATTAATCATGGATAGTTATAGTTAATGATGTTATTTATCATTTAAAAAAAATAAATTTGTATTATGAAAAGTTATTATATTATTAGACTGTTTTTACATTTTAATAAACTCCATTATTTTAAACAACTAGATCAATTTTCGTTTGAATTTTTACCTACAGATTTTTGAATTCAAAATTTTTTTTATCATCAATCATATTTTTATAAATTTTACAAACTGAAAACGATTTTATAGCCATTTAAGATCCAATTAAAAAAAACATTCAATCATATTCTTACATATTTAAAAATCTAATATTTGTTATGATTTGTTAAATCTCACTGTGTTTTTTGTCATATTATTATAGCCGAAAGTATTCAATTAATTATTTTCTTTTTTTCATATTTCGATTTACATCATTACTTATTTTAGCTATTTATGTTTTGTATATGTGGCAACTTCGACTTATTTTCTTATGAACGGGTCTATTTGAGTTATGTTTTTTCTCTAACGGGTCAAACGGTTAAAATAAAATAAAAGTAGTATAAAATGAGAAGACATATCGATTGAAAGTCTCACTAAGTTTAAATTTTATGTAAATAAATATATTTAGATTGTTATATTATAATGAGAATAATATAAATTTTTAGTTATATTTGACAGTAAGCTATACTTAATAAATAAGTAATTAATCACGTGTCACAATTCAGTGAGCTCAAGATTCTTGTAAGCCTTTGAATTTTTTCCCGTTTATTTTCTTGTGAGACCAATCTATACCAAATAAATAAGTAACAGGTTGAAGTTTTTTTCACATATTGTTTCTCAATTATTTATTATCTTATTTATTAATATTTATTTTCTCAATTATTTCCTTTGTTTTTTTTCACTTATTAATAATTTTTTAATATTTTATTAATCAAACCCCGTGTAATACACGGGTGTGTAACCTAGTTATCGAACAAATTAAGGTTCTTGGGTTTCTATGGTTAAAGTCTTGATCCAGAAATCCTAGCATGTAAATGGATCAACGGTGTAATTTTTGTTTGTCTTAATTTGAGTGCTATATCTTGGTAGTTGTAACCGACGGGTCTAGTTTTTGCTAGTATCCTTTTTTTTTATAAATATACACTAAAAAAATTTAAAAAATAAAATAGTTGGTTTGGAGTGAGGGTGTGCAAAGTTGGTTTGGTTATGGGGGCTTAACCTTAACCATAACCGATCTTCGGTTATGGAAGATTGCTTAACCATAACCATAACCATAACCGATGATCGGTTAAGCATGGGTCGATTAACTGTCGGTTATCGATCGGTTTCGGTTAAGTTCGATTAATCATCCAATGTATTTTTTTTTATTTTGCTTTCAATTCCATATTTACTTTCCATCAATTTTAAATCACGAGGAGCAGATTTCCTAATAATTGATTTATCAAATATGTTTGTTTACCTTTCAAGAATTGAATGTCTTTTGAATATTTCTACTGTTTTATGAAAAGAAAATTGTTTAGTTAATCACTTTATCCAAAAGCACTAAGCAAAGTCTAAATTTATGTGACCATTTTGTTTGATAGGTCAAATGGCAGGAACAATGAGCCAATTGCAGAAGTTGATTCTTTTTTATTTTTTTATTTTTATTGCTCGAAGATTAACTTTGCAGAAAAAGATATCCAAGTTGTGATGAAAGCCATTTTGATACCAACGAAACTTATGGATAGCTAGTAAGTAGGGGACTAAAATGTTTTAAATGATTTTAGTTAGATTCAAGTTCGGTTCGGTTTCAGTTATATCGGTTAACCAAAGCTTTATAACCGTAACAATAACCGATTGGTCGGTTAACCAAAACTTCATAACCATAACCATCGGTTATCGGTTAAAATCAATCCGGTTATGTCGATTATGGTTCGGTTATCGGTTATGACGGTTAATTTGCTCACTCCTAAACTTTAGAGCAGCGGGGGCTGATCGCCGCGGGATCGAACTCCAATTCCATCTGTTTTTACTATACAGCTCTTGATTTCCCAAGGGTTCTACACAAATGCATTTCTTTTTTCGTTTTTTTATTAATTTAATTATTTTAATATACTTAATTTTAGGCATATTTGTTTTTCTCTTATAACTTTTAAATTATAATGTTTTCGTACACTATGAACATATCATTGCAAAATGCTTATTTTTATCTACGTTTCGATGTAATTTTATTCAATACCAAGTCGGGTCAAGTATAATATTTCTTAATTTTTTCTTTAAGTTCAATTTAATGTTCCTTGACGCTCATTTTTGTAACAATGTAATTAACATTGCGTCGTACTTATTTTTTCCACATTTCGATATAAAATTGACCTAAATTCGATCCCCGAAACTCGCGTCAATAACCCACTTGTTCAAATACAATTTCTTTACCAATGCTTTTTTACTTTACCGGTGGCAGATATTTTCTTTGATAACGCTCATCCAAGTGGGATAATAAATATTTTTTTTCTTTTTCTTAGGGCATGTGGTATACCCAAGTGAGTGAGAGGTTAGTGAGGGGGAAAGTGGTTGCCACGTGACACCATGTCATTTTCTACAAATCTCACACCACACTCACTTGGCAAGGGAAATACCCAAGTGAGTGAGGTGTGAACATTAAATGCATTTTAATTTAATATTCATTTAAATAATAAATTTATAAATAAAAATTATAATAAAAAAGGACATAAATATAAATTATAATAAAAAAAAGGACATAAATAAAAATTAAAATAAAAAAAAGGACATAAATAAAAATTAAAATAACAAAAAAAACTACTCGATTCCATATTTTGCCTTGATCTCATTTTGTTTCCTCTCGAGAAAGGCTCTTCGGAGGCCAGTGATTTGATCAAGGTCGAGAGCGAGAATTTCCAATTCTTCTTTTTCTTTTTCTTTTTCTTTTTTTCAATTAAATTTCTCTCTTTCTTTCACGTTAAATTCTTCCATTTGATCGACCATTTTTTGCCCGATGTCGACGTGAGTTGGAACCGAGCCGGATCCCGAGCACGAAGCTCGTGCCTTTGCTTTTTTTTGCCGATCGGACGTTGTATGTCGTCCTCGTCATCCATCATCTCCCGGTTGAGATCATACATTGATCTTCCGTCGGACGCGGTCGGACTAGCATCAATGTCCGCCGAGGATCGTTTCTTTGATGATCCGTCTCCGCTTGGATTCACGTACAATGTTTGCCATTTCGGCGATTTCCTTAATAGTTCCCAAGTCGCAATTGGAGCTTGAACTCCTCCATCATCGTCTTGATATCGGAACGTTGCTTGCATTAAAATGTCGGTATCACTACAACCACTTTTTCGGCTTCTCTCACATTGTTGGTAGATGCCATGAAACTTTAAGACTTTTCGGTTAATATGAGTCCATTTAGAACTCCATTGGTCCATAGTTCGATACTCGGGGGGTACGCCCATTAACGCCTCAAACTTTGTAGCGATACGTTTCCATAACGCTTTTTTGTTTTGAGCGTTACCTAAAAAAAATAAAACATAATTAATATTAATTTGTATAATGATGTAATAAAATAAAACATAAACAAATACTATTATATATTAAATACCTATAATGGGATCATCCGAGACATCGACAAACGCCCTAGCCAAGTTTAGCTCTTCGTCCACATCCCACTTCTTTGTAACCCGTGAGGATGATTTTGATGCGGAAATTTTCTTTTTTCGTTTACCTTTACGCACGGGTTGCGTTTCCTCAACATCTTCTTCTTTCTCCTCCGGAACGGGTTTCGTTTCCGGAACAAACTCCGGATCTTGTGAGTTTCCGATAGCCATATTGGGCATAGTAGGCATGTTTGGGATATACCCGGGTGACCCGAACGGGTTTTGGTTAAAAGGTGGTGGTTGGGTGAACGTGCTTGGGTTTATCGGAGACCGTGGGTTGAACGTGTTTTGTTGAGACGCGTAATGAAGCCAAAAGTTGGGATCGTTAGGATTCATGACTTGAATATTTTTATAGAGACAAGATGGGATTTTTTTATAAAATTGATAGTGAAAAGATGAGAGTTTTTTAATTTGTTTTATAAAATGGGGTTAAGTGGTTATTTATAGTGGGTAAAATGGTTTTTTTTTAAATTACCGTTCAATGGTAATATTATTAAATGTTTTAGCCGTTGAATGGCTTTGAAACACCCTCTCAACCCGTGAAGTTCTTCACGTGGAACCCTCACACCCCCTTCACGCCATCAAGAGGGCGGTGTGCAAAACCCAATCACGGCGTGAGCAATGCTCACGGATGGTCTCACGGTGGGTATACCACTTGATATTATTACCGGTGTAGATGACATCTTATAAAGACTACACATATATTAAAATTGATTATTTCGGTTACAAAAAACAAAAATAAGATTTATTACACATCTGTAGAAGAAATTATTGAAATTCATTGCGATTAGTACGTCTTTATACTTGTTTAATAAAATTATAAAAAGATACTGCTTATTTATTATCAACTAGACAGATTAATTATTTAATATCAAATTCAATTTTATTATATATACTATCTCCCTTGAACCATATACTCTTTGTTGCTGCACCGGGTACCAACGCCAAGTCCTTGGGATCATGTTAAGATGAATAAACCGTTAGGCTCATCGCAGGGGAGGGTCCCCTGCGATCCACCTCCGGCTTGAGAATCATATAAGGGAGTCTTAAGGAGTAAGAGTATCAAAAGAGAGCAGTGTAGTTAGGAGTAGTTGAGTGTGAGTAAATGAGTACATGATAGTGGTTCTCCTGTATTTATAGCATAAGCTCTTGGAATAGTAAGAAGATCTCTCAAAATCCTTACCTTCCCTTTTGGGGTTCCTACACTTCCTTGGTAGCGGGAATGCTCCTGGATTTCGTGAGGGACACCCAAAAAGGTGTAATTGACAGACTCTTCCAATTTCCCATATCTGTAGCGTCAAACCCCTACTTTAGGATTTGACCTGCTTTATTGCCTAGATAGTAAAAAGACAGGGGTACTGTATATCCCTGCTTATTCTACCTTTTCCTTATTTGAATGGCTTTGGGAAGTGCTACTCCATCTGGTACTTTGGAGTTTCGGCCGTCTGCTTGCACTGTATACTTGACTAGTCTTATCAACTCAGAGTTCATTGTATTATCCAACGGTATGTTAGTCTACTCTTAGTTTGTCTTACAACCTTCCCTTCCTGGTTTCATCTTTCCGCCTTACCTTTGTCTATCTTTGCCTACGTATCTTGGGTTCTTTGTGTGGTGAGTCTCCCGAGGCTACGCACGTCATTAGCACCCCGAGTCAGCGATGTCCTTGGCTGGTTGGCGAGGGCTTTCCCGACTCAAACTCTTGTTGTTATTTTATTTCTTTCTGACTGATTTGACCCGTACTCATTACTTTCTTTAAATTTCTTATCAAGAGGAGGGGTTTGTCTAGGCTAATGATTTCGCCCTCTCTTTTCTTCTTCCCCCTTTATTCTTCCTTATCTCTATTTCAAATTTCAAAAGCCCTTCATTTATGTTTTCTTCCTTCCTTCCTTATTCTCTCCGGAATTTACTGAGCTCTTCATCGATTTCTCAAGTTAGTTTTCCTTTCCTTTTTGCATCTGATAATGGGTGATCGATGTGACATGAATCATTATTTTTTGCATGCTCGATCTTGGTAAACTTGACGAGATTTGTGCCCTCTACGCTATTGGTCCGGAATTTCAGCCGACGCTCCCCTCTTCTGATCAAACTATTAGCGATTGTCCTTCTGGGTTCATTTCTTTGTACACCAGGTTTTTTGAATTCTCTAATCTTCGATTGCCCCTTTTCTGTGTTTTGTATCAATGTTCTATAGTTTACGGTCTTGCCCTTTGTCAGCTTGCACCATATGGTGTTAGAAAGATTACTCATTTTGAGATCCAGTATAGGGCATTGGGTTTTTCTCCTTTAATCGATCTTTTTTTTTCAGTTTTTTCACTTAGCCAAGAATGGTGAGTGGTTTACCATTCAACTTCGTAAGGAACCTTCCCCTCAATGTGGTCATCATTCCAGCCCGACCATAAAGGATTAGAAGAATTACTTTTTCTGGGTTTCGGCGGCTGTTCTGCCTTTCCCTTCTTCGAAAAGGGATACTAAAGGGTCCATAGTGGTGATAAATCTTCCTAGTTCTTCCTTTGATCCTGGTCATTTTGAACTGCTTGAGAATAACCGTACTTGGGTTCGTCTTTTTTTCGAGGAAGTATTGGTTTTGGCCGGGTTGAGTCATATTTGGAATTCTCATGGGTTTCTTCCCTCCTTTACTAAATCTGGTCATGGTATGTATTTTCTATGTTTTGTTTTGTTTTTTGTCCTTACGAATTTTTTTTTTGCTTTTTTCAGGTATGGATTTGTTGGAGATTATGGGTCTGGATAATGATTCTGGAGTCGAGATTGTTCCTCGCCCTCTTGCTACTGGTGAGGAGGAGGTCCATGCTCTCCATGATAAGATAACTTAATTTGGAGGGGCGTACGCTAGTATTATTCTTTCTGCCCCTATTGTTGAACCTAAGGTCGAGCGGGCCGTTATACCTTTGCCCTCTTCTTCTAAGAGAAAGAAGAAGGTTTTATCTTCTGTTGGTGTTAAGCCTAAACGTGCTCGGACTCAGGCTTCCAAGCATGAGCTTGCTAAGTCTTCTAATATATCTGTTGGTGTTGGAGATGATGTGGAGGTATTTCATGATGTGTCTTTAAAGCCTGCTTCAGTTTCTAAGGTTCCTTCAGTAGAGCTTGATGAGGGTTCGTCTACTAATCCTCTGATGTCTGATGTTGCTCTAAAGCTTGATTATGATCTTGGTGACTCTCCTCATTCTCCTCAATGGGGTGTTCTGAATAGGGAACTTGTTTCCTACCCATTGTTAGTAGGAAAATGATTACCCATTTTGCTACCCCTGCACAGAGTCTAAGGGACAATCGTTTGAGTGATTCTGACCTTCTTGATCACATATACAGTTCTTGGACGCATTTAGGGAGTATTTTACCCGAGGCTAGTCTTCGTTTTGATTCTGTTTTTTCTCATCGCGATACTGCTCGTAAGAAGATGTCCATTGTGAACAATAAGTGTAAAGAGCAGCAGGCTCGGTTGTCTGAATTGGAGCAGCAGGTTGCTGCCTTAAATGAGGAAAAGGATAAAAGTGCAGGTGTGTTGGCTAAGATGAGGATTAAATTTCAGGAGAAAGAGCTTTTGTTGAATGATCGGTTCTCGTCATTGGAGGCTGAGGTTGAGTCTGGGCGTGCTGCCCTGGAGCGTGACAAGGTTTCCCTTTCGAGGAGAAGAAAAAACTTAAGAAAGATGAGCATAAGATGAAGGAGTCGATGGGCGTTTTCTTACTACCAACTAGGAGCTTAGGCATAGCCTTTATGCTTCTGTTGTTGAGAAGAATTGGATGGTCAAGGAAGGGTTCACCCACTTTTTAATCTCGTGCGCTCTAGCTCTGAATTTCTTGGACCTCTTGCCATTTTGCAGAAAGCTGCATATGATCACGGTGCTCATGTCGGTTTTAGTCATGGCTATGATCTTTCTCTTGTTAAACCTATCGAGTATGCCCCTCTATCCCGTCCTGACTAAAGCTACCCCTGGTGCTACTCTTTAAGATGTTCTTCCCTCCTTTATTTCCAAGACTGTTGCTGATGATCAGACTCTAGGTTTTCCTGCTGCTGGCAAGGGTTCTATTGATAACTCGGCCAAGGGTACTGTTTCTGGTGGTGATGTTGGCGGGGTTTAATTTGTTGGATGTCTTAGTAACTATATTTTCAAACTTTGGTTATGTTTATGTTTGCTATGTCATGACTTTTGATCCTTAGCTTTTGTATGGTTGTTGCTATCTTTGTAATGTTGGGCCGTTGGCCGGTTATGACAGTTGGCTTGGTGCCGTTTAATGTTTAACGATTTTGATTCTGCCATTTTGTTTGTTTAACAAATTTGTTTATTGCCTCGTTTGTGAGGGCTTTGTTTTGGTATGTTGGGCAATTTTTTTCATGGGTAGGTCAAGGTCGGATCCCATGGAGCTTCATTGTACGAAGATTGTTAAGGCCGAAGTTCATGTAGTTTGTCTTGTTAATATAGTCGTCCTTTTTACTATGGTTGGCCTTGCAAACGTAGTTGTTTGTTTCTTGCTTAGCTGCTTTTGTAAGTGAAGTCGGCGTTGCCAATATACTTGGTATTTTTATCAGGGTGGTGTATGTATGCAACGCTGGTTAGCTAGACATAACTTTTCTTTTTTGAGTCGCTCCAACTTAGTTATCTTTGGAGATATGCATATTTGTTGAGTTTCCTTGTTATCTTCCTCTCTTTTCTTGGTTGTTTCTGTCTTGGTGGCTGATTGTTTCCTCTCCTTGTATGTTTGTTATATATGCACATGTATATATATATAAGTAATTTTGCTGCAAGTGTATTTGTTCATTAATAAATAATGAAAAAGATGAAAGCTTTTCGAACCATAGTACAATGCATGGTGATCTTAGACATCTTTTAGGGAAAAAAAAAATACAAAGTGAGTCATGCGTTGGCTTCTTCACTTGCAGCTTTCCTGTCTTTTAGATGTAGAAACGTCAGAGATTCATGGCTTTCCAGTGTCTTGGCACTAGCTTGCCATCCATGTACCTCATGTACCTAAGCTTGTAAGACCCTCCCTTGTGTGCTTCTGATATTTGCTTTGGGCTTCCCATTTGGGTCCCATTTTGCCCGTGTTCGGTTGTCTGCTGGCTTCATTCTTCCTTAGCACCAAGTCTCCCGGGTGAAAGGTCTCGTGTCTTACCCTGGAATTATAATATTTCCCCTATTGTGTCTTGTACTTGGCTTCCTTTAGCCTTGCATTCTTTCTTCATTCCTTTGTTAATTCTTGGTTCAACATTAAATATTTGTTGTTGTTTAAGCTTCTGAACCGTACCTTTCTGAGTGAATGGACTCAAATTTCTGTCAGGATCATGGCTTCAGTTCCAAACACTAGGCTGAAAGGCGTTCTGCCGTGTCTCACCTTTTCTGTTTTCCTGATTGTCCATAAAACACTTGGCAATTCTTCTGCCTAATTCTTTCCGTGTCTTTCTAGCCGTGCCTTCAATCCTTCTACTATGCTTATGTTCGTTCTTTCTACCTGACCATTTGCCTGAGGGTAAGCTACTGACGTGAACATTTTTTTTGATGTAAAAGCTTTCGCACCACCCTTTGAAAGGTTCTTCTGCGAATTTGAAACATCCTACTTCTTTCTTTATTTTATCAGAGTTTTATAATGCGGAAAATGGTCCCAGATTATCAAAACCTTGTCATTGAATGACACATGTATATTTTTCATTTACAAATATTGTTTTACATATACAATATCACAAAATCTAGGGATTCTTCATTCCGTCCGGCCTCATCCACGGGAAGCTCTATTCTACATGCTTCTTTCATGCAGTGTTTGGAAAACGTTTTTGAATTAGCTTTCGCTAAGTAAGTACACTACATCGTTCCTTTTATTATAAACCCTTTAGGTTCTTATTATTGTTCAAGTGTCCCGGGCTCTCGGCGCCCCCGTGACCATCTCCGGACGTACCTCCGGTTACCACATTCGTATATTTTATGGGTGTGCTAACCCCCTCCTGACCATCTTCGGACGTACCTTCGATCATAGTATTCATTTCATTCATGGGTGTGCTAACCCCCTCTCGACCATCTTCGGACGTACCTCCGATCAGAGTATTGCAAGGTCCTTATACTCGTCAGTAGAGGCCCCTTGCATTTGTCACGAAGACTCAATTGTCACGAAGGCTCATTCATTTCTTAGCCCCGTAGGCTTTAATCTTTAGTTTTCTCCTTTCATTTGGGACCTTGGGTATCTTAGACTCACAGCCTCCCAATTGTATCAAGCATTTGTTTTCATTTCATGTATATGCTTGATTCATTCCTAACCAGTCCTTACCTTAAACTTCATAATGGTTTCTCCACGATGCACTAAAAAGGTTTATATAGAGGAAGTACCAGCGGCGTATCCACCACCCTTTTAACACTTCGTGAGTACTCCGTTATTCCATTTTAGGGTTTAGACTCTGTTCATCATACTCATTCATACTGGCATTTATAATCATGCATTCACGTATTCATATTCATCATGCATTCACATATTCATGCATTCAACTTTATCATTTATTCATACTTGTCGTATATTGTAAACTTGGGAGATTATCTTTCCAGAGCAGTACCTCCAACATAGATGTTCCCGGGAAAGAGTGATGGGTCCAGGAGGGATTTATACACCAATCTTTCCTTAGACAGAACACTCCGTTTGTCAGATAACTACATACCGGTCGAAAGATCGCCCATTCATTTATCATATATTTTCATCATTGTCTTTTAGTCTATACCCCTAAACATTCATAATGGTTTCACCATGAAGCGGCGTATCCACCACCCTTTGGATACATCGTGGCTACTCCATTATTCCCGTTTAGTGTTTAGACTATTCCCTTATTACTTTTCTTTATTTCCCCGTACCTTAGTTCCACTTAGATAGCACGTAGCATATAATCACATAATTATTATCTAGGGTACAGGTCTAATGTACTTACATTATCCTCGGGTAGTTTCCTAAGTTCGTTCTTAACTTAAAACGTCTCTCCGTTCCTCGCTCGTAACTTTAATGCTCCGTTCTCATAACCGTCGTTCTGGCCTCCTCGGTTTGTGTATCAATGTGTATGTGCTTGTGGTGATGTTGGTGTTGATGTTTCAAAGTGAACGGCCAAGTCCATCTATTTATAGGCTGAGATTGCACCCATAGCGGACCGTTATGCTGGGTGATAGCGGTCCGCTATCGCCCATTAGCCAGCTGTCTGGCGTACTCCCCATGTAGTGGACCATTTACGGCTAGGGTAGCGGTCCGATATCCATATTGCGGCATGGCGGACCGTTGTGGAACTCATAGCGGTCCGACATAGGGCTGAGTCATCAGACATGTATCCGCCACGTGCTATTCTATCATCATTGCCTTTACCAGCACATAGCGGACCGTTTTGAAGCCCGATAGCGGTCCGCTATCGGTCCACATTTCATATTTTTGTAATTTCAGTCCTTTAAATTTGCGGTAATTGCATTTTAGCCCCTGGACTTAAAATTTGGGGTGTTACAGAATTGTTTGCCGTTATCAGTTACGATTTCCCCGGATAAGCCAAACCTGCAAAGAATGTTTTTCGAAAAGAATATTATAACTTTCTTTAGTGTGATCATTGTTACCGGCTTTACCTATGGCCATTTGGTGAAGTAATCTACTGCCACCAGTAGGAACTTGACTTTGCAGCTGCTCTCTAGGAAAGGTCCCACGATATCCATTCCCCATTTGTGTGAAGGCCAGGCTGAGTTTACCGGTATCAGGTCGTGTTTCGGGACGTGATTTACCGATGCATGAAGCTGGAAAGGTTTACATTTCCTTAAGTCCTCCTTGGCATACTTGTGCATGGTCGGCCAAAAGTATCCCAGGTTCATAATTTTTGAAACTATCGTTCTTGGACCTGCATGTGTTCCACATACCCCATGTGCATCTCCCTAATGATGTAGTTTGCCTGTGTTGGGCCTACGCATCGAAGTAGGGGAGCCAAGTACCTTTTTTTGAATAGCTCCCCTTCTACTGGGTATACTGTAATGCTTTTAGCCTTAGCCTCCTAGCCTCGTATTCATCTTCTAGTATCAAGCTTGTCGACATGACTCTTTCATTGGAGTCATCCAGTTGTCTTCGTCTTCTATGATGATATCAGTCATCACTTTGCTTTTTTACTGAGCTTTGTTATAGTACTTCTACTAATACTCTTTTTGTCAAGTGAGCAAAAGCCAGGGACGCAAGCTTGCTGAGGGCGTCCGTTTGCTTGTTTTGTGTTTTAGAGATCTGGATTATGGTGCAACTTTCGAAGTTTTTTATCATCTGCTTTGCTAGGTTTCTGTACATCTTCGTCACTTCCACCTTTGCCTCATACTCTCCATTAACTTGGTTTGTGATCAAAAGTGAGTCAACACGGACTTGTAGTGTTTTGACTCCCATCTTTTGGGTTATTCCTAATCTAGCTAGAAGAGCCTCATACTCGGCTTCATTGTTCATGCGGGGGAAATTTAGGCGGATGGCATACGTAAGCTCTGTACACTCTTTGTCTATGAGTATAAGTCCTGCTCCCGAGCCTTCCACACTTTATGCCACATCAGTATACAACCGCCATTCCCCTTCTTTCCCTTTGAGTTCCTCTGCCTCCTTGCATTTTGGCGTTCTTTCTTCAACATTCCCTACCTTCTTTCCTTTTTCACCTTCTATTGACGTATCTAAAACAAAATAGCCAAAACCTGACCTTTTGCTGCAACCCTGGGAACATAAGTGACCTCATGCTTGCTCATTTCTACTGCCTATTTTGCTAATCTCCCAGCTGTCTCCGGCTTTGTGAGTAGGGTAATTAGTCAGTAATTTCACCGGATGTGCCTGGAAATACCGTCTTAAACGCCGGGTTGTATGTACTACCGCCAAAGAAACTTTTTCTAGGGTTGGGTAATTCACCTCAGCTTCCTTTAGAGCCCTGCTTACAAAATAGACTGGTAACTGGGTCCCCCCTCTGTCTATTACTAGTACCCCGCTAATAGCTTCTTGAGCTTCTGCAACATATAAGGATAATGTCTCCCCTGGATTCGGAGCTACCATGGGGGGGGGGGGGTATGTCGGCGATGCAAATTTTCAACTCCTTGAATGCTTTTTCTGCCTCTTCCGTCCAAAGAAAGTATTTCTTTGTCGAGCTTCCCTTTAATGTTTTGAAAAAAGTCAAGGAACGCTCCGCTAACTTTGTCAAGAATCTGTGCAAGGCAACCAACTTTCCATTCAAACTTTGGACTTCCTTTCTTGTTTTTGGTGATTTCATGTCACACACAACTTTTACATTATCCGGGTTTGCCCGTATTTCCTGTTTACTTATGTAGGTCCTGAGCAGACCTGAAATAACAGATCTGCGGAGAAATTCTTCAAACAGTCCGGATCGAGAGGCGGAATCTCTGGATCCGGTATCACTCTCGAATCAGAAATGGTAGAGACGGGTGCGGGAATCACAAACACGAACCGAAACATATGAAAATGAAAAGAACAGATAATTGAAAGCATAAAACGTATGATTCTTTGATTGATATGAAAATTAAAAGCTCGATCATACACTAACAACTAGTCTCACCCCAGGGTGAGCTCCCCCTGGGGTGGTGATTCCCTCTACAGACACACACTCACTCCTAGGACATAATCTGCTATGTATAGGAGGCCAAGCACATGCGCCTTGTTTTACAAGCCACCGCCCAATGGGCCTGAAAAACAGGTATCGAAACTACCTAGTTTCGATTGAACAAATGTTCAACCGAAACTAGTAGTTTCGATACTGTAATTTCGATTGACAGCATCAGTCTCAAAATTATACCCAACAATCTCCCCCTATACTAATGCTATCAATTCTTGTCCGACTCTGTCTTTCGTCTTCATAGATTGACTGATGATCCAATGCCTTTCGTTGTGATTCTCCCCCTCAAGTGTAGACCCTCCTATCTTGTAGGCAAATGATAAAGGTTTGAATCCCAAGTATTTAGCAGTAAATAACCATCTTTCTACAAGGATTCTTGACATTCTCGAACACTTGATCAACTTTTGCCTTCTCTCCCCCTAAAAAAAGGTCAATTTCAAGCAAAGGCTCACTTTGTCTTGCATCTTCATAACTCTGCTGATAATTTGAAGTCTTTCGTGGTAATTCTCCCCCTGAAGTGTAGACCCTCCTATTTCTAGGCAAAAGATAAGGGATCGAATCACCATGTAATCAACAACTAATGATCCGGTTTGTCACAAGTATGCTTGACTTTGTTACCCGCTGCCCAAACTTGAACTTTGATCAAAGGAATTACGGCTGAATCAGGCAGAACATCGTGTATATTGCCGAAGAAACGAAATTTTCGAAAACCCGAAAAAGGTTGTCTCCAAGTTTTCTTCCAAAACTCCCCTCCTTCTATGCAATATCCTGTTAAAAAATTTATCCAAGAAAAATTCCAAAAAACTCTCCTTTTTTTTTTGGAAAGTACTTGGACAGTTCTGCCTGTAGTTTCGATAGGCTCTACATCAGTCGAAACAAGGCTAGTTTCGATAGAGGCAGTATCGAAACAAGAAGTTTCGATAGAGAGATTCTTCAATCGAAACTAGTAGTTTCGATAGGAGATTCTTCAATCGAAACTAGTAGTTTCGATACCCTCTAGTTTCGACAGCCTAGGACTTCTGATTTAGGGCAACACCAGTAGTTTCGATAGAAAATGTTCAGCCGCCACATAGTTTCGATTGACCATCTTCAACCTTCAGCTACTTCGATACCCCCAATCCAGGTCTGAAAAATGCTTCAAAAAGCCTTACATCTTCAGATTTTGAAAGTGGAAATGTAGAACAGCAGTCACGAACCTGCTACACATCAATTTCTTCAAGTTTAACGTCTCAATGGCGGGTTTTTCTTGATTTTGAGCAGATTCGAGAGCAATAAGAGCCACCATGGCTCTGATACCACTTGTAGGTCCTGAACAGATCCGAAAACACAAATCTGCGGAGAAATCTTCAAACAGTCCGGATCGAGAGGCGGAATCTCTGGATCCAGTATCACTCTCGAATCAGAAATGGTAAAGACGGGTGCGGGAATCACAAACACGAACCGAAACATATGAAAATGAAAAGAACAGATAATTGAAAGCATAAAACGTATGATTCTTTGATTGATATGAAAATTAAAAGCTCGATCATACACTAACAATTAGTCTAGAAGGCAAAAGTTGATCAAGTGTTCGAGAATGTCAAGAATCCTTGTAGAAAGATGGTTATTTACTGCTAAAACTTGGGATTTAAACCTTTATCATTTGCCTACAAGATAGGAGGGTCTACACTTGAGGGGGAGAATCACAATGAAAGGCATTGGATCATCAGTCAATCTATGAAGACGAAAGACGGAGTCGGACAAGAATTGATTGCATCAGTCTAGGGGGAGATTGTTGGGTATAATTTTGAGACTGATGCTGTCAATCGAAATTACAGTATCGAAACTACTAGTTTCGGTTGAACTTTTGTTCAATCGAAACTACTAGTTTCGATTGAACAAATGTTCAACCGAAACTAGTAGTTTCGATTGAACAAAAGTTCAACCGAAACTAGTATTTTCGATTGAACAAAAGTTCAACCGAAACTAGTAGTTTCGATACTGTAATTTCGATTGACAACATCAGTCTCAAAATTATACCCAACAATCTCCCCCTAGACTGATGCTATCAATTCTTGTCCGACTCCGTCTTTCGTCTTCATAGATTGACTGTTGATCCAATTCATTTCGTTGTGATTCTCCCCCTCAAGTGTAGACCCTCCTATCTTGTAGGCAAATGATAAAGGTTTGAATCCCAAGTATTTAGCAGTAAATAACCATTTTTCTATAAGGATTCTTGACATTCTCGAACACTTGATCAACTTTTGCCTTCTTTATCACATTACCTAGGAAATTTCCTTCTTCCAAGCCAAAAGAGCGCATCCCCGGGTTTATCTTCATGTTTATTTTCCTGAGGTTCTTGAGCGTCTGTTCAATGTCTTCAAACATGGACTCCTCACTTTGACTCTTTATCACCAAATCATTGACGTACGCCTCCATGATTTTCCCTGTCTACCCTTCGAATGCTTTATCGATTAGACGCTGGTACGTAGCCCCTGCGTTTTTCAGGCCGAAGGGCATCTTCCTATAGCAGAAAATTCCTTTTGGCATATAGAAAGTTGTTTTTTCTTCTTTCTTGCGATTCATCTTGATCTGGTGGTATCCTTGTAAGCATCTAGGAAACACTTCAACTCATATCCAGCCAAGGAGTCAACCTTCAGATCAATTTCTGGCAACGGGTAACAATATTTAGGGCAAGCCTCCAGATCTTTGAAATCGATACACATCTACCAACTTCCATCCGTATTTTTGACCATCACAGGGTTGGCCACCCAAGCGTGGTATTTTACTTCCCTGAGGATACATGCAGAAACCAATTTGTTAATTTGAATAGCCTGGCATCGGTCCGGTGCCAGACTTTTTTTCTTTTGTGTTACCGAGACGTATTCTGGCATATGTTTAAAGAATGCTCGGCAAGTTCCCTGGGTACCCCTGACATGTCTCCCGGGGTCCATGTGAACACATCCATGTTTTTTCTCAGGATCTGCAAGAGTTTCTGTGTTCCTTTCTTGGTGAGGCGTTTCCCTACTTGGATTGTTTGGTCTGGGTATATGTTGTTTATGCTGAACCTTTCTTCCCCTTGATATTCTAGTTCGTTATCTGTAGTGGCTACCAATAACGTGCCTCGGGACGACCTTATTGTGCATATCCCTCCTTTCGTTGGGAACTTCATCAGGGCGTGAGCTGTGGAGACCACGAATTCCAAAGCACAGATACCTAATCTTCCTATAATGATGTTGTACCTTGAGGCTGACCAGATTATTAGGAAAAGCATTTCCTCTGTCCTTTCCAAGGCTCCATTACCCAGACACACTTTCAGTTTAATTTCCCCAAGAGGCCAGGCTTTCTCTCCTGAGAACCCTACGAGCGGAGCTTTGGAAGGTGTCAGTCTTTTACGCGTCTCCTCGTCGAGTTTTAGGAAGCAGTGTTCGTATCTCCATCGAGGTATACCCGACTTATCTGCCTACCCCCCACATTTGCTCTTATGACCAAGGGAGAGTATGTGGATTCCCATGGGCTTAGGGGTGGAAAAGATATTTCTCTCCTTAGCCACTTTCTCTCTCTGTCAAAACCTCCTTCTCTTCTTACTTTTTGTTTTATGTCGTATGACACCATCATTATTTCCCTTCTTTTTCCTTTGTCTTTCTCCGACCTTGACCCCTCTGTTGTTTTCCCTTTGATATCCTTAATTAGGTGCGCTAATTTTCCGGACTGAACATCGACTTCTATTCTCTTCTTAAGCTGAAAATAATAGTTTGTGTGGTGTCCTATGTCACCATGGAACTCACAGTATCTGTGGGCTGTTCTGGCGTCTGGGGGTTTTGTATTAGGCTTTGGCGGTCTAAAACCGAATTTTGCTTCTTCCGTTTCTAGTATTTCCTTGGGTGTTTTAGTCAGGGCCGTGAATTGTACCTATGTTTGTCTCTCATAAGAGTGAGACTATCTTTCATAAGAACTTCTTGGAGCACTGCTTTAATATGGGGTTCACTTTTCTACAAACAGTAGGAAATGTTGGCTTCGTCCTCCTTGCGTGGGATGCCTCCATCTTGCTCTTCTTGGATATCTCCGGGATTTGTGCAACCTCTTTTCCCCAGAGGAATGCTTCAGCCCTATCCATGGTTCCTTCCAAAGTCTTAGGAATGTTGCTGTTGAGCTCTTCTATAAGCTTTCTTAGGTGGACCCTATGAATAAAACCAGATATGCGCATCTGCTCGATGGCACCACTGATTCTAAGGCCTTCCGGTTTATACCTTCCCATGAACGTCTGAAGATCTTCATCTTCCTTCTGTTTAATGTTATTCAACACTACAAGGTCCTTGGTATATCTTTTTTTCTACATGAAGTGTGCTAGGAAGTTCCGACTTAAATCTTCGAAAGAGTCAATGCTCTCACATGGAAAATGTTGAACCATAAGCGGACCAGTCCAATGAGGGTTTGTGCAAACATGTGACACCATATGGGCATGGACCATTGTTCCACTTTGGCTGCTCCGGAGAAAAGCTCAAGGTGGTCCTCAGTGTCCCTCAGTTCATCGTACACTTTAACATTGGCTATCATTTTGGTCTTGGGTGGGAACCTAAAGTTAGCTATTCGTGCAAAAAATTTTGTTTGGGCATTAGGCACGTACGGCATGGATAAGTCACTTCCAAAGCAGTGGGTTGCTGTAACGAACCAAAATCCGGGTCTCATTATAAAATAAATAAATGTTCAAAATAATATTATGGTGGAAATAATATTTTAGAAATAATTTGAAACAAGTGGGTTTTAAGTTTGTATGGAGTTATGTTAGTTTTTGTGTAGTTTTGAAATGAAAATGGATGAAATGGAAGTTGAGGGACTGAAATTGCAAATATGGCAAATCTGCCATATTTGACTTATATGAAGTCAAAATTTAGATTTTTAGTTGGAGTGGGGGTCGATGCTTTCAAGAGAAAAGGGTGTTGAAGCTAAATCTTGCAATTGAAGCTTGAACTGAGAAAGTGTTGGCTTACACATCATCCTTCTAACATCAAGTAAGTGATTATCATCCTTTTTAGTTCACCGTTGATGGGTTCATAGATGGGTTTTCTAGAAATCCGGAATTTATGATGCATGCGGTTAATTGATGTTAGATTGTTGATAATCTAGCTAAACTAAAGGTAAAGAATGGTGAATAACAACCTAGAACCCTTTGAATTTGATTATGAGAAGTTAGGGTTCATATGGGAAAAATTGGGGGTTTTTGGATTATGATGATAAGATGATGAATTAATGATGATTACGTGTTTATATGATGTTAGACACTTGAACAAACACCAAATTAACCTAATGATAAAAATTGAATGAAAAAATAGTGTTAAGGTAAGGATAATGAAACTCAAGTATGTGAGTTTGGGGTGAAAGAGGGTGTTTGGATATAAGTATAACTCAAACGGGTCAGTTTAGGTTGAAAATAGGAAATTGGGTTGTGAACCCAATTAAAATGTGATTTTGGTGTATGATGGATTACTAAACTAGACAAATGTGTTTAGGTAATCAAATTGCAAAACGTGAAGTGGAATCGGGACCTTCAAATCCACAAGGTTAGTGCTTTTGCACTTACTTAGTAATTGATGATAATTGGTGTTATATGCAATGTTGTATGCATAATGTGTTAAGTTGCATAATGTGTTATGTGGTATGAATGTGTATAGAGGTGTACGGATAAGTGAATGAATGTAGTTATAGTATTAATACTATAATGGATATGTGGATATGGAGTTATAGTCTAAGTACCATAATGGATATGTGGATATGAAGTTATGATCTAAGAATCATAATGGAAATGTGGTGATGAAGTAATGGCCTATGTGCCATAATGGAAATGGAAATGTGTTAATCATGAATATAAAATGAAATGAATAAAACTTGTAGGTGATATGCAAGTCATATGTAGCCTATTGATAAATTGGGTGGAAACGGGTCAAAAGGGTGAATGGGTGGAAATAAGTAGAATCTTACTTGTTTGTTATGTTTTATCTTCATTACTAATGGTGAATATATGTGGTGCTATGTAGGAAAAGCTCCGGGATAGTCAAGGTCAAGACTATGGCGAATGTTGGATTCTCGTATACACTTTTTGGTGATTTCGGGTTTAATTAGAAGTCCATCTAATGGATGTAAATGGATACTTGAAATTGTAGTTTTTTATGCAAAAGTATGTTATTTTGAATGTTAGAACCCATATTTAAGTGTTGGGAAAATTTTATGGCAAAATGGGTTAAAGATGGAAAATTTGGTTAAGTGTTAAAAACTGCACAGGTCTAGAAACTTTCTGTTTGCTGGGGGTCTTCGCGCCACGCGAGAACCAGAGACTTGGTCTTCGCGACACGCGAAGAACTGGTCTCCCGGACCTGCTTTCTTTGGACTCCCTCGCGACACGCGAATGGAGGGTTCATGATTTTCGCGACACGCGAAAATATATAAAAAAACATTCTTGGGATAAATGCTTCCGCGTGTGTAAAATGTTTATTATAACTGGTGTTTAAATTAAGGGTGTTACAACTTGGTATCAGAGCAAAGGTTTGAGGGATTTGGTGTGCGAGGCACCAAACTCAAAACGGAAGCTCTTGATATGGGGGAATGATACGAGAATCCAAGAAGGACTTGACCGAGACTCGGAGCTTTCGGAAGTAAATGGTTAGTAATGTTATGATTAATGTTGTTTCATATGGTGTATATGTATATGTATGTATGATGACAAGGTGATTGTGTGTGCCGAAACTTGTCTTGTGATTTGTTGTATGGATATGATAATTACAATTGGGCATATTGTATTATTAAACATGTCTGGCCAATGTGATTAATAAGACAATATGTGCAAGGGTCCTTATGATAACCATTTAACAATGAACATTTGCAAGGATTAGGTGAAGGTGATTATATACATATGTAGGTATATAGGAAGATATATATATACTTAATACATATAAGGATAAATGTAAGATGGTTATCTAAGGTATTGATAGCATAAGGGTATTAAGGTGTTTTATTCTAAATTCTCAGCTAAGAGATGACAGATGCGAATGAAGAGCCGTTGGATCCAATAATCCATGAAGTGATAAAGGAAGAAGTGGCCAAGGCTTTTGAGCAAGCCACATCATTGTTGATGGAAGAAATGAGAGGGGCTATTAAACTCACTTTCGAAGAGGTATCGAAAGAGCAGGAGAAGGAACCACAAGGTTGTACTCTTAAAGAGTTTATGGTAATCAAGCCCAAGGAGTATAACGGGCAAGTGGACCCGATCCTTAGCCACAGGTGGGTGGTGGTTATGGAATCGAATTTTGAGATGACAAAGTGCAAACCCGAGGACAAGATAATGTTTAGCATGCCATTGTTAACTGGGAGGGCAAAAGAATGGTTGTTAAATCTCTGAAAGGAGAGGGGTGAATTGGGTGTGACCTCCATGACTTGGGAGGAGTTTAAGACGACTTTTCTGAAATACCATTGCCCACAAGCTGCAGTTGACAGGATGACTGAGGAGTTCCTCCTCATGAGGCAAACGACTGAGTCAATAGATGAATTGGCAGGGGCTTTCTTTGATCGCGCCAAGTTCTGTCCGGACGTGGTGTCGACCGAGAAGGCGAAGATTGACAGATTTTATGCTATGTTGACTATGGTGTTCAGAGATAGCATATCTCCATCCTCTTTTACCACACTTGTAGATTTGAAAAACATGTGTCGGGAAAGGGAGGTGGAGTTGAGGAGGCAAGAAGCAAGAGGTGAAAAGAGAAAACGTGAAATTGTGGAACAAGTTGTGAAGAAGATAAAGGGCGGGAGCCCTAGCAAGAAGCCGTTTATCAAGTTTTCTCCACGTTGATGCAAGGTTTATGGAAAGGAGCACTTTGGGGAGTGTAGGAAGGGTACGTCAAATTGTTATAAATGTGGGAAGCCAGGGCATATAGCTAATCAATGTCCAAGCCAAATCCGTATATGCTACAATTGTTACAAGCCCGGGCACAATAGGGCGGATTGCCCTGAGCTGAAGCAAGGTAGAAGTGAAAGGAAGTTTGAAATTCCAAAGCCAAAGGGTAGAGCTTTCCACATCTTGGCGGAAGAGGCGAAGAATAACCCGAAGATGGTGTCAGGTATATTCAATATTAACTCTTTACCTGCACTAGTTCTTTTTGATTCAGGGGCTAGTCGTTCATTTGTGTCTTTGAAATTTGTTAAGCATTCTTCTTTTCTAAGTAGCAAGTTAGATGAACCCTTAGAAATCGAGGCGGCAAATGATAAGAGTTTCATAGTGTTTGATATTTATAAGAATTGCAAGTTAAGGGCGGGGGGTGAAACGTTCCTTATTGATTTAATTCCTATGACCTTGGGGGATTTTGATGTTATTGTGGGGATGGATTGGTTGTCAAGGAACAAAGCAAATATTTTATGTGGACCTAAGGCAATACAACCCGACTCCCCGTCGGGTGAGTCCATTTACATAGAAGGTGAAAAGAAAGGTAAGGTAATATTGTGTTCTTATATGAAGGCAACAAAGTACATGGCGCGTGGGTGCAAGGCGTATATGGCTTGTGTTGCGGATGTGAACGAGAAAGTGAAAGATATTCGCGATGTTCCAGTTGTGAATCAGTTTGAGGATGTGTTTCCAGTTGAGTTACCGGGGGTTCCTTCGGAGAGGGAAGTAGAGTTTGGGATTGACTTGATACCGGGTGCTGAGAGACGAAACCCAAATAAGGGGAGGTGATTTGTAACGAACCAAAATCTGGATCTCATTATAAAATAAATAAATGTTCTAAATAATACTATGGTGGAAATAATATTTTAGAAATAAGTTAAAACAAGTGGGTTTCAAGTTTGTATGGAGTTATGTTAGTTTTTGTGTAGTTTTGGAATGAAAATGGATGAAATGGAAGTTGAGGGACTGAAATTGCAAATATGGCAAATCTGCCATATTTGACTTATATGAAGTCAAAATTCAGATTTTTAGTTGGAGTGGGGGTCGATGCTTTCAAGAGAAAAACAGAGAAAAGGGTGTTGAAGCTAAATCTTGCAATTGAAGATTGAATTGAGAATGTGTTGGCTTATACATCATCCTTCTTACATCAAGTAAGTGATTATCATCCTTTTTAGTTCACCATTGATGGGTTCATAGATAGGTTTTGTAGAAATTAGGAATTTATGATGCATGAGATTAATTGATGTTAGATTGTTGATAATCTAGCTAAACTAAAGGTAAAGAATGGTGAATAACATCCTAGAACCCTTTGATTTTGATTATGAGAAGTTAGGGTTTATATGGGAAATATTGGGGGTTTTCGGATTATGATGATAAGATGATGAATTAATGATGATTACGTGTTTATATGATGTTAGACACTTGAACAAACACCAAATTAACCTAATGATAAAAATTGAATGAAAAATTAGTGTTAAGGTAAGGATAATGAAACTCAAGTAGGTGAGTTTGGGGTGAAAGAGGGTGTTTGGACATGAGTATAACTCAAACGGGTCAGTTTAGGTTGGAAATAGGAAATTGGGTTGTGAACCCAATTAAAATGTGATTTTGGTGTATGATGGATTACTAAACTAGATAAATGTGTTTAGCTAATCAAATTGCAAAACGTGAAGTGGAATCGGGTCCTTCAAATCTGTAAGGTAAGTGCTTTTGCACTTACTTAGTAATTGATGATAAATGGTGTTATATGCAATGTTGTATGCATAATGTGTTAAGTTGCATAATGTGTTATGTGGTATGAATGTGTATAGAGGTGTACGAATAAGTGAATGAATGTAGTTATAGTATTAATACTATAATGGATATGTGGATATGGAGTTATGGTCAAAGTACCATAATGGATATGTGGATATGAAGTTATGATCTAAGAATCATAATGGAAATGTGGTGATGAAGTAATGGCCTATGTGCCATATTGGAAATGGAAATGTGTTAATCATGAATATAAAATGAAATGAATGAAACTTGTAGGTGATATGCAAGTGATATGTAGCCTATTGAAAAATTGGGTGGAAACGGGTCAAAAGGGTGAATGTGTGGAAATAAGTAGAATCTTACTTGTTTGTTATGTTTTATCTTCATTATTAATGGTGAATATATGTGGTGCTATGTAGGAAAAGCTCCGGGATAGTCAAGGTCAAGTCTATGGCAAATGTTGGATTCTCGTATGCACTTTTTGGTGATTTCGGGTGTAATTAGAAGTCCATCTAATGGATGTAAATGGATACTTGAAATTGTGGTTTTTGATGCAAAAGTATGTTATTTTGAATGTTAGAACCCATATTTAAGTGTTGGGAAAATTTTATGGCAAAATGGGTTAAAGATGGAAAAATTGGTTAAGTGTTAAAAACTTCACAGGTCTGGAAACTTTCTATTTGCTGCGGGTCTTCGCGCCACGACACGCGAAGACCTGGTCTCCCGGACCAGCCTTCTTTGGACTCCCTTGCGACACGCGAAGGGAGGGTTCATGATTTTCGCGACACGCGAAAATATAAAAAAAAATTCTTGGGATAAATGCTTCCGCGTGTGTAAAATGTTTATTATAGCTAATTTTTAAATTAAGGGTGTTACAGTTGCCACAAGTGGCTGGATGTAAGCTAACAGTGGTCGGTTTGACATGGGCATCGAGAGAAAAGGGTACGAGAAGTAGTTTGGTTGGAAACCTAGAAAAGTTAGGGAGTGAGGGGTTTGGAACCTTGGGAAGTTCTGAACCATCTCTTGCCCTTGCAGGGCCTGAGAGGGAGATTAGGAAAATCCTACTTGTGGAAAGACTTGACTTGAAGAATGAAAGACGGGGTACCTTGCGTCACGACCACGGTGAGTTAAATGGGAGATGTTGTGTGGAGCTTAGGCCATTACGGCAGGGTTTGCCATGACCATCTGCAAGAGAGAGGCTTCCGGGACTTCTAAAGTGGCCTCCCTAGTTCTGGTCATCATTCCCGAGGTCTCTTGTCTGGGTTGAACGGAATGGGTCTCGGGTTCATCCTCGTAGGACATTCGTACTTTTAACCCTCTCGTTCGCTCGTCTTGAACGTACTCGTGCATTAATTCTTGAAGGCGTGGGAAGTTTTCTCTTTCACCTTCATGGGTTAGCTCATCATGTCACTGACTTCCACTCTTTCTTCGGACGAAGAGTCCGAATGTAAGCCTTGTCTTTCTAGTTCCTTTTCCTTGGACATTATGGCACTTAGAAGCAACAAAAATAAAGAAAACAAAGTTAAGGAGCTCAACTCGTAATTTTCACGAAGTCGTGCCCCATGGTGGGCGCCACTTGTTGCTGCATCGGGTACCAACGCCAAGTCCCTCGGATAATGTTAAGATGAATAAACCATTATGTTCACCGCAGGGGAGGGTCCCCTGCGATCCACATCCGGCGTGAGAATCAGATAAGGGAGTCTTAAGTAGTAAGAGTGTCAAAATAAGAGTAGTGTAGTTGGGAGTAGTTGAGTGTGAGTGAATGCGTACCTGATGGTGGTTCTCCTATATTTATAGCATAAGCTCCTGGAATAGTAGGAAGTGTTGGGATTCGTGCTAGGGTTTCAAAATCTATTTTAAAAGCGCGCAGCGAAAAACAAGCACGAGACCGATCTTGGCCAAAACTCTAGATTGCTCACCAAGAGTCCAGATGCAAGCATATAATCAATAAATCAACAATAGGGTGTTTATGTTTATACCTTTCACGAAGTAGGAGACATCTTCCGAAGATAAGACACCACGTGACAACAATCCTGTCGCTAGATCCAGCTCACAGACTATACTCGAAACTCTAATCCAGCCGTACGAACCCGGACTCTATTTGTCTCATCTATAAATCTCCCGATCACTAAAACGAACCCGGTTTATTTATTCCTTCACCCGGTTTCAAGCGAAAATGGACAACGGCGCAAGACGGTGACCAAGCAACGGAGCCTGGGCGACACGACGACCGAGAAGATTGGCGGCAACGAAAACAGCCGCCAACGGCGGCGGAAACAGACGGCGCAAGAGCCGCAGCGGTGGACGGCGGCCGGCCCTAGGTGGCAACGACGTTAGGTGGCGATGGTAGGCGGCCGACGACGATGGTGCCGGCACTCCAAGGTGGCGGCGCAAAAGTGAGAGAGGGAGGGGAGTATTTTTTTTTAATGTTTTCAATTAAGAATCCTCTACCTTTTAATCCCCTAGCAGTTGTATTTATAGGGAACTCGTAACTTATTCCCCAAGTCAGGGATTAAAGTTACTAACTGGTCCTTATTGATTATCTAATAACCAGTATTTAACCAAAACTCTTTTGTTAAAGAAATATAACACTTATATTTTATAAATACAATTTAATTAACTTTTATAATTAATTATATAATTATATCCAATATATATAACTTAATTATTACGTAATTCCAAATTACATGAACAGTTAGTTTTAGTCATTCGTAATTCCCAATTACGATCTCTCCTTGCCGTCGATTATTCCAAATAACCATAGATGATTATTTCATAAATAATCATTTGCCTTTCGGTTTAGCTTCATGTAAGGCTCGTTTAACTCTTAAACGTCCTTTAATGTAAATTGTTGTTCGTGGTGTAACTCTTTGTATCTTATCTCGATGGCAATGTTGTCGAATGTCCTTACTCGGGTATATATGTCCAACATTCTTCCACTTACACGAGTCTCGATCTTTGTCAACACAGACAGTGGTGGACATCTAGCTATATCTCATTGCCCCATTAAGATATGACATTTTATAAACAGTCTCCTATTCCCAAGTAGTCTAAGTACCCTTACTTAACTATTCGTAATAGTCATGATAATCTGTCAATCATCCTTTCTGTAATGGATATGTATCAAACATGAGACATGGATCACATCATTGATATGCCCTAAATTATACATGTTTTGCATGCATAATAATCCCCATGTTATGGTACTAATTGAAAAAAAGCCTTGCAATTGATACTTAAAGCATTTATATTTCACAAATGCATGTTAAACGGTGTTCAAAAGAAACAAAGCAGAAAAACCCTAAAAACATCAAAAAAATCAAGCTTTTGGAAAGAAGCACGCCCGATCTTTGACCCGCCAAGAAGTCAAAATTGGTCAACACAAGTCAACAAGCAGCAAAAAGACAAAACTGGAGGGTGAGGAGGGATGCACGACCGTGCATCCCAATACACAGGCGTTTATTGCCCTACCTTGCTCCCCAAGTACCCTAGTACACTACCATTTGTACCTTTTAATTCCCGGGGTGTTTGCACGCCCGTGCAAACCAATGCACGACCGTGCATTGCTCATTTTGAGGCCTATAAATAGATGACTTGTGTTCTTCATTCCACACACCTTAACACACCTCAAGATAGATAGAATACATTCATATTAGTCCATTTTAGTAGTCTTAAAGTAGTAGTAGAGAGGCTCTTCCTCTTTCTTCGCAATAGGGGATCCTACGAAACTCAGAATTGTGGTAGTTCGTACTGCCATTTATGGCTAAACCCTTTGTATTGCTTGGGTGAAGATGAAGTTTGGTGTATGTTAATGTTTAACTTATTAATCTAATGGTATGTTTATGTTCTTTAGTCATTCGTCCTTAAAACCATCTTCATGATGGACTTTTTGTTTTTATTTCAATTAGTCTTTATACTTGTGAGTGTTCTTGATTTTAAAGCGTAAGACCGTAAAACCCTTTTTAATCAAACTTCTCTTGAAACTTGCACGTATTTATACAAGCAGATTTTGAAAAGCCAATGCTTGGTTAATATTAATAAGATTGTACGTCTTTATATGAACTTGTTATGAAACCAAGAATTGGTGAACTCACGTTGGGAACGGTACGTCTTTATACATGGTCCCATTGTTGCACCGCCTCCCGGTGGACAAAGTCTAATAACTCTTTTAAATAATAATAAAGGTATTTAAGTTTTATGTCTTAAACCAACTTGGCGATAGGATCAAAGAGTTGAGGGTAACAATGTCCCTACCTGGGAGCCGTACCATTTTATTCTAAAGAACATAATTCATGAACCAAATGTTGTGAGAATGAGGCTCTAGCGGTGTACCGTTCACACATTTGTATTAGTCATACCATCGGATTAGTTAACATAACATTATCACATACCAAGCGGATTCAAATCCCAAAGCAATACTCGTTGTGACATGATTATTCTCGAGCTATTTACTTTCCTGTTATTTACTATTCTGTTCATCACATTTCTCTTATACACCTCACGCACGTTTTTACTTTTCTGCTATTTACTTACCGCCATTTACTTTTCTGTCATTTACTTTCTTGCTTTACAAGCTCACAAAACCCACTCATAACCTAAACCGACTAAACGATAACAAAAGTTGATTATTGAAACTCGACCGTGTCTATTGGTTCGATACTTGGTTCTTACCTAAACTATATTACGCTGCGATAGATACACTTGCCTATTGTGTGTGTGTTTAGTTTGAGTATTTTATCATTTTATAAATTTAAAACCTGATCACGTGAAACCATCTCTAAATATAGCAAAATATATTTTCTATATATCACGCACGCGCATCAAGTTTTTGGCGCCGTTGCCGGGGACACGGTGATTTCAAGAAAGATTCGAGTTAACGGATTAGCCTTTTTAACCTTAACATTTTCCATCTGTTTTTCTGTTACACTGTTGCAGGTAGTGTATGATCCATAGCTCCAATACTGGTTTATATCAACTTATAGCAGAGCCCGAAAGATTCTTTCACCGCCGATTACGTGAAAACCGTACTAGACGAATGGCCGTCGAAAACCGCACTATTTCCGACATTACAAGACCGTCACTTGAAGCTTTGGGGTCTAGTATCACAAGGCCGACAGTTGACGTTAACAACTTTGAAATCAAATCGCATGTCATTCATATGATCCAATCATCATGCACTTTCCATGGATTACCCGATAAAGATCCACATGCCCACTTGCAAATTTTCTCAAAATTTGTGACACTTTCAAACTGAACGGAGTTTCAAATTAGGCTATTCGACTCTGAATGTTTCCTTTCTCTTTAAGGGAACGATCTAAGGCATGGCTAAATTCTCTTCCTACCGGGTCAATCACTACATGGGATGATATAGCTCAGAAATTCCTTTTGAAATACTTCCCGCCAGCAAAAACAGCTAAACTAAGAAACGATATTACCACTTTCGTTCATGAAGATGGTGAGTCACTATATGAGGCATGTGAACGTTTCAAGGATATGTTGAGGAAATGCCCTCACCATGGGCTAGAAGTTTGGTTACAAGTATCATCATTCTACAATGGGTTGAACAATCAAGCTCGTCAGACACTCGACGCTACTGCAGGTGGTATTTTCAAAAATAAGATACCACAGGAAGCTTACAACCTAATTGAAGAAATAGCTATAAACAACTATCAATGGTACAATCCAAGAAGTAATAGGGGAGCCAGGCAAGTTGTTCACTCTGTTGATACTGCCACTTCACTTTCTGCTTAAGCAGATGCCCTCACCACTCGACTCAATCAAATTAACAAGGGCAAGATAAATGCTAGAACCACTGGAGAAACAAAAGGAACCTCTATTGATGTTGAGCAAGTAGACTTTATCGAAACTAATTGCCTGCAAAACAACCCCTACAGCAACACTTACAATCCTGGGTGGATGAACCATCCAAATTTCAGCTGGAAGGATTACAACAATCAAGGACAATATGGTTTTGGATAACAACAATTGCAACAAAGACAACTTCAGAACTTTCAGCCTCGTCAACAATTTCAAGGATTTAATAAGCCAAGTAATGGGTTGAGCTTAGAGGACGTGGTAACTAAGTTGATATCTACAACTGGAAGTCAAGCCCTCTTAGTGGATGCTCGTTACAAACAATATGAAGAAAAGTTTAGTCTCCATGAAGCTGAATTTAGAACAAAAAAAGCAACCCTCCAATCCATTGAGATACAACTGGGGCAGATTGCTAAGCTATTATCTGAAAGATAGCATGGATGTCTTCCAAGCAACATTGAACCTAACCCTAAAGCAAATGTCAGTACTATTACTCTTAGGAACAGTAAAGTTTATCCAGAACCTCAAATGCCAGAAGAAGAAGAAGAAGTTCAAATGCCACAGCCAAAGGAGATATTCATTGGAGTTCCACTTCGCCCACCTACCATGGAATCAAGCACGCAAGAGTTACTATCAAAAGAAACTTCACAACCCATTCCGGTGAAGACCCCTGTTAAAACTTCAACAAAAACTATGCCACCAACTGAAGGAACAAAGAGAACTTTCAAGCCATACATACCTTACCCATGAAGATTGGTAAAACAAAGGACTGATGAATAGTATGAGAAATTCATAGAGATCCTAAGCCAAATCCATGACAACTTACCTTTCCTAGATATCATACAACAAATGCCAAAGTATGGAAGTTTCTTGAAGAAGCACTAAAGAGAACTAACGAATACGTCGCTCACATTGAACGATGCCTTCCAAAGAAACTTTTCAATCCCAGAAAATTTTCTTTACCATGTTCTATCGGACCACTACCTTTAACTTTCGCACTCGTTGATCTGGAAGCAAGTGTGAACGAAATGCTGATGAGCGTGTGATTAGGTTATTAAAATATTTTAATATTAAGGTTTCACGAGATCAGGTTTTAAATTTGTAAAATGATAAATACTCAAACTTAAAACACACACAAAGGCAAATGTACCTATCGCAGCGTAATATAGTTTAGGTAAGAACCAAGTATCGAACCAATGGACACGGTCGAGTTCCAATACTTAACTTTTTTTAACGTTTAGCCGGATTAATTAGTGAGTGAGTTTTGTGTGCTTGTGTGTAACAGAAAATTAAATGATGGAAAAGTAAATGACGGTAAAGTAAATGACAGAAAAGTAAATGACGATAAAGTAAATAACAGAAAAGTAAAAACGTGCGTGATGTGTGTAACAGGAATGTAAATAACAAATAGCAGGAAAGTAAATATCTCCGAAATGATCAGGTGACGAATAGTATTGCTTTGGGCTTTGAATCCGCTTGATATATGCTAATGTAAAGTTGACTAATCAAGTGGTATGACTAATACAGATGTGTGACCCGGCTCACCGCTGAAGCCTCCAGGCTGGTTTAGGACATCAAACTTAAATGCTTAATTATTATTATTAAAAAGGTTATTAGACTTTACTCACCGGGAGGCGGTGCAACAATGGGACCATGTGTAAAGACGTACCGTTCCCAACATGAGTTCACCAATTCTTGGTCTCATAACAAGTTCGAATAAAGACGTACGACCTTATTAGTATTAACCAAGCCTCAGCTTATCAAAATCCACTTGTATAAAGACGTACAAGCATCAAGAGAAGTTTGATTAAAAAGGTTTTACGGTCTTATGCTTTGAAATCAAGAACACTCACAAGTGTAAAGACAGATCTAGATAATAATAAAAAGCCCACCTGGAAGGTGGTTTTAAGAGCGAATAATTAAATACATAAACATACCACTAGATTAATATGTTAAACATTAACATACACCAAACTTCATCTTCACCCTAGAAATACAAAGAGTTTAGCCACGATTGGCCATACTTACTAGCGTAACGCTGAGTTCGTAGGCTCCCCTATTGCGGAAAAAGAAGAGGAGCCTCTCTACTCTCTACTCTCTATTTTAACTACAAAATACTCTCTATGGAATAGTGTCTTGAGGTATGGAAAGGTGTGTGGAATGAAGAACCCAAGCCTCCTATTTATAGGCCTCAGAATGAGCAATGCACGGTCGTGCATTGGGTTGCACGGTCGTGCATTGGGTTGCACGGGCGTGCAAACACCTAGGGAATCATAGGGTATTAGTGGCAGTGTACTGAGAGACGTAGGGAGCAAGGTGGGCTGATGCACGCCCGTGCATTGGGATGCACGGCATCCCCGCCTGCAGCCCACTTTTGTGTTTTAGCTGTTAGTTGACTTTTGTTGACCTTTGTTGACTTCTTGGGGGGGGGGGTCAAAGCTTGGGAATGATCCTTCTAGAAGCTTGGTTTCTTGGTGCTTTTGATAGATTTTATCTTCGTTTATCTTTAGAACACCGAATAACCTGCAATTATAAAATATAAACGTTTTAAGTATCAATTGGAAGGTTATTATTCAATTAGTACCATAATATGGGGATTCTTATGCATGCAAAACATGTATAAATGATGGCACGTCATAACAAACTATAATTAAATTTTGCTTGTCCTCAAGCAAACTCATGCATGATCAGACCCATAACTAAAAACTTTACAAGAGGTAATGGAGCTCCAAGTAGATGGAAATTCCAGGATAACTCATGAGTCGCTTTATTCTATTTTTGGATTTTCTATTTTAGGGTGATGGAATCCATGACAAGCCTACTAGAACTTTAATTATGCATAAAACTTCACTCCTCACAATGTTCACTCAACTCTAGGGTTATATATGTGTGGATAATGTAAGTTAAGTGGAAGACTCAAGTTTGAATCAAATTATGCAATGGTCATAAGCTTGTATGCAAATCAAGTATCCACCAATTAACTAAGTAGTATGCATGAATCAAGAGGACTTTAATAGGGATGTAATGTGGCTAAAAGAAAAATTAAGGGTGAAAGTGAAAATATTTTTGGGTTTTTAGGGATTTAAAAGGGTTTCAAGGGCTACAGCTAACGTGAAACACACAGCTACGACTTCATGGCTTATGATGGAAAATACTAGCGGGTCCTTCTACAGTACTCAGAAAATGAGGGTATAACTAATCTGAGGGCTCATTTATGGTCAAATTGCCAAGACCGAGATCTCTTATCCTTCTCGACTCTTCTCTCACTGCGTAGTACACGTTACTGCCATTTTGTAAGGTTCTCAATGACTCCTATTGGTGATTTAACAGTACCATCCACAAGTTCGATAGTAGCATTGACAGGTCACGGATTCCTAATTTTTAGTTTTTGAAACATGTTATATGGCATTACATTCACACTTGCTCCTAGATCAGCGAGTGCGAAATTTATCGGCAGTGGTCCGATCGAGTATGGTAAAGAAAACTTTCCGAGATCTGAAAGTTTCTTTGGAAGGCATCTTTCAATGAGAGCGACACATTGATTAGTCTTTTTGACTGCTTCTTCCATGTTTCTTTTGGTAGTGAGGAAGTCTTTCAGAAAACGTCCGTACTTAGGAATTTGTTGTATGATATCCAGGAAAGGAAGGATGACATGAATTTGGCTTAAAAGCTCGATGAATTTCTCATATTGTTCGTCAGTCCTTTGCTTTACTAGCCTGCCTGGGTATGGTATGTGAGATTTGAAAGCCCTTTTTGTCAGAACATTTTGAGGAATGTCCACTAGAGCAGGTTGTGGAATCACTTCTGATGGTGATGCTTCAGCGGTTGATTCTATGACAGGCGGACGGAGAGGTACTCCAGTGAATATTTCCCTTCTTGGTGTTTGAACTTCCTCTTCTTCTGGTAATGGAGGTTCTGGATAAACCTTTCTATTTCTGAGAGTGATAGCACTAACATTTGCTTTTGGATTGGTTCAGTGTTGCTAGGAACACATCCTGGTTGTCTTTCGGATAGAAGTTTTGCAATCTGCCCTAGTTGTATCTCAATGGACTGAATAGTTGCTTTCTGTGTCCTAAACTCAGCTTCGTGAAGACTAAACTTCTCCTCATATTGTTTGTGACGGGAATCTATTTCGACAGGAATTTCTGAGCAAGATCATCCCATGTAGTGATTGACCCGGTAGGAAGAGAGTTTAGCCATGCCTTAGCTTGTTACCTTAAGGAGAAGGGAAACATTCAGAGGCAAATTGCGTCATTCAAAACTCCGTTCAGTTTGAAGGTGTCACAAATTTTGAGGAATTTGCAATGTGGCCATGTGGATCTTCATCTGGTAATCCATGGAAAGTGCATGATGATTGGATCATGTGAATGACATACGATTTGATCTCAAAGTTGTTAGCGTCAATCATAGGCCTTGTAATCTAGACCCCAAAGCCTCAAGTGACGATCTTGCAAAGTTGGAAATACTGCGGTTTTCTACGGCCATTTTTCTAGCACGGTTTTCTCGTATTCGGAGTTGAAACAATCTTTCGGGCTCTGCTAAAGGTTGATATAAACCAGTAGTGGAACTATGGATCATACACTTCCTGCAACAAAACGTAACATAAAAACAGATGGAAAATGATAAAGCTAATCTGTTAACTCGAATTTTTCTTGAAATCACCGTGTCACCGGCAACGGTGCCAAAAACTTGATGCGCGTGTGATTAAGTTATTAAAAGATTTTAATATTAAGATTTCACGAGATCAGGTTTTAAATTTGTAAAATGCTAAATACTCAAACTTAAAACACACACAATAGGCTAGTGTAACTATCGCAGCGTAATATAGTTTAGGTAAGAACCAAGTATCGAACCAATGGACACGATCGAGTTCCAATACTCAACTTTTGTTATCGTTTAGTCGGTTTAATTAGTGAGTGAGTTTTGTGTGCTTGTGAAGCATAAAAGTAAATGACAGAAAAGTAAATGACGGTAAAGTAAATAACAGAAAAGTAAAAACATGTGTGATGTGTGTAATAGGAATGTAAATAACAGAATAGTAAATAGCAGGAAAGTAAATATCTCGGAAATGATCAGGTCACGAAAAGTATTGCTTTGGGCTTCGAATCCGCTTGGTATATGATAATATTAAGTTGACTAATCCAATGGTATGACTAATACAGATGTGTGACCCGGGTCACCGCTAGAGCCTCATTCTCACGACATTTGGTTCACGAATTGTAATCTTTAATAATAAAATGGTAATGATTCCCGCTAGGGACAACGTTACCCTTAACCCTTTGAATGCTATCTCTAGGCTGGTTTAGGACATTGAACTTAAATGCTTAATTATTATTATTAAAAAGGTGATTAGACTTTGCTCACCAGGAGGCGGTGCAACAATGGGACCATGTATAAAGACTTACTGTTCCCAACTTGAGTTCACCAATTCTTGGTCTCATAACAAGTTCGTATAAAGACGTACGACCTTATTAGTATTAACCAAGCCTTGGCTTATCAAAATCCACTTGTATAAAGATGTACAAGCATGAAGAGAAGTTTGATTAAAAAGGTTTTACGGTCTTACGCTTTGAAATCAAGAACATTCACAAGTCTAAAGCATATTTAGATAATAATAAAAAGCCCACCTGGAAGGTGGTTTTAAGAGCGAATAATTAAATACATAAACATACCACTAGATTAATTCATTAAACATTAACATACACCAAAATTCATCTTCACCCTTGCAATACAAAGTGTTTAGTCACGAATGGTCATACTAACAAGTGTAACTCTAAGTTTTGTAGGCTCCCCTATTGCGGAAAAATAGGAGGAGCCTCTCTACTCTCTACTCTCTACTCTCTACTCGAACTACGAAATACTCTCTTTGGAATAGTGTGTTGAGGTATGGAAAGGTGTGTGGAATGAAGAACTCAAGCCTCCTATTTATAGGCATCAAAATGGGCAATGCACGGGCGTGCAAACACCTACGGAATCATAGGGTTTGAGTGACATTGTACTGGGAGCCATGGGGAGCAAGGTGGGTTGATGCATACCCATGCATTGGCCTGCTGCCCACTTTTGTCTTTTAACTGCTTGTTGACTTTTGTTGAATTCTTGAGGGTCAAATCTCGGGAATGATCCTTCTACAAGCTTGGTTTCTTTGTGCTTATGATAGAATTTAACTTTGTTTATCTTTAGAACACTGAATAACCTGCAATTATAAAAGATAAACGTTTTAAGTATCAATTGCAAGGTTATTATTCAATTAGTACCATAATATGGGGATTATTATGCATGCAAAACATGTATAAATGATGGCACATCAAATGCCTTACAACATGTTCAGAAAACTGAAAATTGGAAATTCCCAACCTGTCAACACAACTATCAAATTTGCGGATGGTACTATCAAGTCACCTATGGGAGTCATCGAGAATTTACTAGTGAAAGTTGGCAAGTTTGTCTTCCCTGCCGACTTCATGGTTTTAGAAATGGGACCCGACTATTCTGTACCTTTGATTTTGGGACGCCCATTCTTAGCTACTGCTAGAGCAGTCATCGACATGAACGAAGGTATTCTGACACTTCGTGTTGGCAAACAAGCGATAACCTACAACATCGGGGGTAAAGAATGTTTGTCCAATGATCCCTTTGAAATTTCACATTTCATTTACACTAATCTGGACTACCAACTGAAGAAAGCGAAAGAAATCAACAAAGGAAAGAAACCCGACCTTGGAAAGGACCTCAACAACACCAACTGGATTGATAACAATTGGGACCAGCAACCAAAATTAACAAGGAAAAGGACTTTGAAGGAAGGAATGGAAGATACGGGGGAGATCCAAAGCCCCTGCCCGAAGATAGACTGATGAAGCACGTACGGGTCTGGCCAACGACCCTTAAATAAATGTGGCGCTTCCGGGAGGCTACCCGATGATCATGAATAAACTGAGAAGTTGGTGCATACGGCAGAACACATGGACCTTAGGTTTGGTTTTCCAAGTTTAAGTTTATCGTACTTCAGCCTTCAGGTATGCCTTCTCGATACTAGGACCTTAGTAGCTTAACTAATACCTTTTATTTCCCGTTTTTGTTTTATGTTTTTCTTTGTGTGTCAAGTAGCATAACATCACCAAGTAGTCTCTCTATTTCTTTGAGGAGTTCCGCTCCACCTCTACAAGCTTGGGCGCCGACAAACCACATCAAGTTTGTGGGAGATTTGATGAAGTTTTTGGCATAGAATTGGCGACAGTCGCAAGCATTGGCCATAGGATATACACCCAATTGACCGGGGGAGTACCGGTTTCTTTTTCCTTAAAACTTCATGCACTTAATTTTATGCATAGCACTCATTACATGCATTTATACATTGAGGGCAGTGTACAGTTATAAGTATGGGGTGGGAGATTGAGATTCAGGACAAACTTGTTTCCTCAAAGCAGTAAAACTAAACTCGTGATTTTCTACCCATTTGACTAAAACCTTATTTTCACCAAAACTTATTTTCTAAAAAAAACCCCAAAAATTTGAAAAATCTTAAAAAGAATTTAAACCTCTTTGAGTTCGCGCTTAAATAAACTAAAAGGAATAAATGGAAACATGGCAAGTAGAAACAAATGGATATTATGCATAACGAATCACTAAACCCTATCCCATCCATTTTCATGTGAAAATAATCTGAGCCTTTCACAAGCATTACTATCATATTTTCGCATGCTCTTTCGTTTGATATACTGAGTGTTTTTCGAACAGATTTTATGCATAATTAGAACTTGTATGGCTTATACATATCAAGACCATGAAATAGTAATCGTACGAAAATGATTGAGGCACCTAGGACTTTATCACCCTTTACTTTATTATTTACTCAGTCCACATACTAAAAATATTCGCCTAGTTAGCCCTTTGAGCCTTAGTCTTTTCTTTTCTATTACCCATTACCCATTTATCCCCATACCAGCTTTTCGTAAACATTGGTTATTGGCTAATTGTCTTCAAGATGGAGAATGATTAGTTTATCTTATTTCTTCATTTTAAGTATGCAACCGTTAAGACAATTCAGAAAGAATCTTACTCAAGGAATTGGAGTATACAAAATAAAGTGGATGCTTTAGGAAGAAACAACCGAACAATCTATAAGGAAAGATATTGAAAAATATTTCAAGGAAATTGAGGAAAATGATTTATTGAAGAATTAGTCTTGATGTTTATATTCTCAAAAAAAAAGAGAAAGAGAAATTAGTCTTTTACCGGTTAGACATTAAAAAGCTATATATGCATTCTTTTGATTTTTATTTGTTTTCTTGTATTCATTTCGCAAAGCCTGAATTACCGCCCGAAATCCAAGAAAAGTGTTTGAAGCAACATTCGATGTAAGAAAACAGTGTCACAAGTAAGAACAATTACCACCATTCTGCGGCTTACCAAAAGATATGACAAATGTGTAAAATGTGGCAACTGGTGCCACAATGAAAAATGCAGTAAAAATCAGACTTATTCCCATATGAGTATACGCATCTGATCAAAGTAGGTGCTATTAGGTTACAAGCCGAAAGAACCATATGGAAAGACAGTAATGTGTATTACGAAGTGAGGGAAGAGTTGAACATGATAAGAAGTATCGGTCTTGACAATCTAACCATAAACGAGCCCTCATATTAGTTATACCCTCATTATCTGAGTATTGTAGAGGACCCACTAGTATTTTCCTATCTTAAGTCAAGAAGCCTTAGCCGTGTGTCCTACATTAGTTGCAGCCTTTTAAACCCTTTAAACCTCTAGAAACCCAAAAAGATTTTCATTTTCAACCTTTATTTTCTCTTTAGCCACATTACAACCCTTTTTAAGTTCTCTTGATTCATGCATATTACTTAGTTAGTTGGTGGAGACTTGATTTGCATACAATCTTATGACCACCGCATAATTTGATTCGAACTTGAGTGTTCTACTTAACATACATTATACATATATACAACCCGAGAGTTGAGTGAACATTGTGAGGAGTGAAAGAATATGCATAATTGAAGCTCTAGTAGGCTTGTCATGGATTCTATCATTGTAAAAATACAAAAAAAACGCAAAAGTATAATAAGCGACTCATAAGTTGTCTCGAATTTTCCAGCTACTTGAAACTTCATTTTCTTTCGTAAAGTTTTTAGTTATGGGTCTGATCATGCATGAGTTTGCTTGAGAACAAGCAAAGTTTAAGTGTGGGGTGTTATGATATGCCCTAAATTAAACTTGTTTTGCTTGCACAATAATCCCCATATTATGGTACTAATTGAACAAAAGCCTTGCATTTGATACGTAAAGCATTTATATTTAACAACTGCAGGTTAAACAGTGTTCCAAAAGAAACAAAGCAGAAAAACCCTAAAAACCTCAAGAAATCAAGCTTTTGGAAGAAGCACAACCGATCTTTGACCCCCCCCCCCCCCCCAAGAAGTCAAAATTGGTCAACACAAGTCAACAAGCAGCAAAAATACAAAACTGGAAGCTGGGGAGGGATGCACGGCCGTGAATCCCAATTCACGTGCGTGCATTGCTCTACCTTGCTCCCCAAGGACCATAGTACACTGACATTTGTACCTTTTGGTTCCCGAGGTGTTTGCACGCCCGTGCAAACCAATGCCGGTCGTGCATTGCTCATTTTGAGGCCTATAAATAGATGGCTTGGGTTCTACATTCCACACACCTTAACACACCTCAATATAGATAGAATAAACTCATATTAGTCCGTTTTAGTAGTCTTATAGTAGTAGTAGAGAGGCTCTTCTGCTTTGTTCGCTCTATGGGAGCCTACGAAACTCAGCATTATGCTAGTTCATATGGCCATTCATGGCTAAACCTTTTGTATTGCTTGGGTGAAGATGAAGTTTGGTGTATGTTAATGTTTAACTTATTAATGTAATGGTATGTTTATGTTCATTAGTCATTCATTCTTAAAACCATCTTCATGCTGGACTTTTTATTTTTATTTCAATTAGTCTTTATACTTGTGAGTGTTCTTTATTTTAAAGCGTAAGACCGTAAAACCCTTTTTAATCAAACTTCTCTTGAAACTTGTACGTCTTTATACCAGCAAATTTTGATAAGCCAATGCTTGGTTAATAATAAGATCGTACGTCTCTATACGAACTTGTTATGATACCAAGAATTGGTGAACTCACGTTAGGAAGTATACATCTTTATACATGGTCCCATTGTTGCACCACCTCCCGGTGAACAAAGTCTAATCACTCTTTTAAATAATAAATAAGGTATTTAAGTTTGATGTCTTAAACCAACTCAGCGGTAGGATCAAAGAGTTGAGGGTAACGGTGTCCCTAGCTGGGAGCCCTACCATTTTATTCTAAAGAACATAATTCATGAACCAAATGTTATGAGAATTAGGCTTTAGCGGTGTACCATTCAAACATTTGTATTAGTCATACCATCGGATTAGTTAACATAACATTATCACATACCAAGAGGATTCAAAGCCCAAAGCAATACTCGTTGTGACCTGATTATTCTCGAGCTATTTACTTTCCTGTTACTTACTATTCTGTTATTTACATTTATGCTATACACCTCACACATGTTTTTACTTTTCTGTTATTTACTTTACCGTCATTTACTTTTCTGTCATTTAGTTTCTTGCTTCACAATCACACAAAACCCACTCATAAACTAAACCGGCTAAACGATAACAAAAGTTGATTATTGGAACTCGACTGTGTCCATCGGTTCGATACTTGGTTCTTACCTAAACTGTATTACGCTGTGATAGGTACACTTGGCTATTGTGTGTGTGTTTAGTTTGAGTATTTATCATTTTATAAATTTAAAACCTGATCTCGTGAAACCATCTCTAAATATGGCAAAATATATTTTCTATATATCACGCACGCGTATCAATCATCATTCTCATATAGTGTTCGATAATTCTCCTTCTCGATCCAGAATCAAAGTGGTCTATCAAAATCTCAGCTTGGGCATGGCCATGCACATAAACTAGTTTGAATCAACGAGGGTGCCAGATATGTCTCCCACTTACTAGTGTAAGGTTACAAAATTCCATTTTGACTACATACAACTATCACTAAACATCAGACATACTCGTAACGGTAATCCTTATTACTGCCTGGTTAAAGAACAACGTTAGATTATGTCATAGAGCAATCCTCTGTAGAATCAAGTTCCAGTATGTATCTCAGGTATGAGGATATAATGACAGTATCATTTTCAAATCTACTTATGATGGTGATCCATGAAGTAGTTTGAAACTAGTTACTTCCAATATTCATTCTCTAATGAATATCTGTGAATTTGGTCTCCAACTCTTTGGACTTCCATTCTTAATGAACAAACCAACCGATTCACAATAGTCTTAACTTGATTTTATTCCCATAAAATCAACCCACTACGGAATTTAGAATAATAATTTATTCAAGGATCCTAAACGTACTAAAAGCTCAAACTCAGTGGCATGATGATCTTGATATTAACCGTTAATATCCAAGTCATTCTAATGTTACTGTAACCATTCAAGCAGAAACTCCAAATACTAATGGATCCACTCTCCTGTTTGACTATACAGATCAAGCATGTGTCTTAACTCTTAAGACTCTGATTTGGTTCAACAAGCGTGTCAAACTAGGATCCAATCTTCATTATTTAATGTGTCTCTAAGTTTCATGATCCCGTTAATGAAACTTATAAAGAAAACCCTTTGGAACTCTTTCCAACTCTTAGAAGCTATCTGAACTCTTTCAGAATACCTCCTTCCGATGTTTCCATACTGTAACATCTCATGTTGCATCGTACTTACCTTGGAACTCTTCTATTGTAACTTCAGTAGTCTTAGGGTGCATTTAATCATTCTCAATGATTACCTTTTGGTGTTCATATCTTATACTGCTTTGACATCATAACCTTTATGATCTTATCTTTAGCCTAAGAGCCCTTCTTGTTAGTCAAAACACCTCGTTATAACTCTTTATGATGTTCACCAATTTATGCTTCTCAAACATTTCCTATTATTCTAATATACCTGATTTCAAATTTTTTTCATCACATGAAAGTCTTGACATAACTCATTATCTCTCAGATGAATCTAAATTATCTCTTTCATTTTTATCTTGTCCTAATATAATATTGGACTAGAGACAATGTTAGTAGTTTATCTTCAATACCTTGTCCCACAAAGCTTTAAGATAATCTTACTAATGTCAATAGATTGGTAATATTCTCACACTAGAATCTTCTCTTCATATATCACATATATGGTTACAATCTCGAAACATTTGAAATTCACTACTTAAGATACTTTATCTTTCAGTGATATGTTAAACTCGAAATCTTAGAAGTATCACTATACACTCTTTGATTATAAAATACTAATCTTGTGTATCTCTATACACTTCTCATGATAATGTGTCTCCACACTTTATCTTTGGTAAAAGTACTTGCTCCCACTAGCCTTTGCATCCATCACATTAAATCTACTTTGAATTGATCTTATTAATCTACAGATTCATTTCGACATGTATAGTTTATTACGCAAACATTATTGTATTCATAATACATGTCCATTTGATTAGTATCTTCAACTGATCAGAACTTGTAATCTGTTTCTTTGCCAAGAAATTCGCAAAATGAACCGCAATGTAAGCATATCAAAAAACCCTTAATACAAAATTTATATTAAATCTGCTGCAAGAAGATGAGCAAAAATAATAAATAAAAAATTAATATTAAAGACAAACCCTAGATCAAGAAAACACATGAAGCACAAACCCTAATTAATCTCAAACCCATAATTAAATGCTCAGGAAAATAAAGATTATAAAGAAGTGGAACTTTGCCTAATACTTACCTATTCATAGATCTGAAAGCAACCAAAATACTTACCTATTCATAGATCTGAAAACAAAAATCCTAGATCGATGAAAGGAGATTTCACCTTATTGTCGGCTCTGAAAAGATAGTTATAAACCCTAAACGCTCAAAAACATTCACCGTCGCACCCTTCCCAAGAGCAGAAATCGATCCACTAATCACCGAATGCTTTGCTGCCACCGATTGTTGATGATGCCTATCACACACAGCATTAAGCACCCGAAATGAACCTTCACCTGGAATCAAAGGTCCAGAAAGCCACAAAGTAATCGCCATCAAGCAGGGTGAGAATTGTGTTTTCAATTTAGGGTTTGAGGATTTGTTGAGATAGAACGACGGAAATGAGATTCGGGTTTTTACCCCAGAAAAGAGTCTGCGTGTTAATTAATTTTGGGTAAATGGTTTGAGCGGGGTTAAAGGATAGAGCGACACGTGGCAAAAAAATGTAAACATTTATTAGGTTAAGGATAATCATAGATGATTATTTCATAAATAATCATTCACCTTTCGGTTTAGCTTCGTGTAAGGCACGTTTAACTCTTAAACGTCATGTATATTGTTGTTTGTGGTGTAACTTTTTGGATCTTATCTCGATATCAGTGTTGTCGAATGTCGTTACTCGGGCAGATATGTCCAACAGGAAGATCTTCCAAAATCCTTACCTTCCCTTTTGGGGTTCCTGAGCTTCCTTGGTGGAGGGAATGCTCCTCGATTTTGTGAGGGACACCCAATATGGTGTAATTGACAGACTCTTCCAATTTCCCATGTCTGCAGCATCAAACCCTACTTTAGGATTTGACCTTCTTTATTGCCAAGATAGTAAAAAAGAGAGGGTTACTGTACATCCCTACTTATTCTGCCTTTTTCTTATTTGAATGGCTTTGGGAAGTGCTGCGCCTTCTGGTGCTTTGGAGTTCCCTCCGTTTACTTACATTGTATACTTGACCAATATTATCAACTTAGAGTTCTTTGTATTATCTAACGGTATGTTAGTCTACTCTTAGTTTGTCATACAGCCTTGCCTTCCTGGTTTCATCTTTCCGCCTTACCTTAGTGTATATTTGCCTACGTTTCTTGGGTTCTTTGTGTGGTGAGTCTCCTGAGGCTACCCCACGTCATCACTCTTTAAAGTTGACTTCGAAAGAGCATTTGAGTCCTTTGATTGGTCCTTTCTGTACTCATTTATGATGAATATGAACTTTCTAGTTATTTGGTGCGATCGGATTTTGGGTACTCTAAAATCGGCTAGGACTTCGGTCTTAGTCAATGGTTCTCCGACGAAAGAGTTTCCAATTAAAAAAGGAGTTCGACAAGGACATACCCTATCTCCCTTTCTCTTTACTCTGGCAATGGAAGCACTAGGGGTAATTATGAACAAAGCAGTGTCAATTGGGCTTTTTCAAGGGATTAACCTTCATAATAACGACCCGATTATCTCCCATTTATTTTATGTTGATGATGCCTTATTCATTGGTAATTACTCGCCCTCCTCATTCTCCAATTTGGTCTGCTTGCTCTGTTGCTTTTATTTAGCTTCGGGGCTTAAAGTAAATCTTCACAAGAGCAAACTTTATGGGAATGGTGTCGAATCAGAACTCGTTTCCGAGTTAGCTACGGCAGCTCGATGCAGATCAGGGGTGTTTCCATTTCCTTATCTGGGCCTACCAATTGGGGCTAATATGAACCACATTAAACAACGGAAGCCGATAGTAGATTTATTTTAGAGACGGTTATCTTTATGGAAGACTAAAATTCTTTCTTTTGGTGGGCGAATAACTCTAATCAAATCAATCTTAAATAGCTTACCAATTTATTATCTCTCTTTATTCAAAGCCCCGATCAACGTTGCAACCCTTGACAAAATTAGTCGAACATTCTTGTGGTCTGGTTCACTTACAGCAAAGAAAATACACTAGGTCTCTTGGAATAAAGTTATGGCACCAAAAGACAAAGGTGGACACGAGGTTGGTTCTCTCCAAGATATGAACCTATCTCTTCTCTCTAAATGGTGGTGGAGAGCTTCTTCTGATAGATCTTCCCTTTGGTTCAAGGTAATTATTTCTATTCATCATAATCTTTGTCCTTTTACAGATATTCCTCTCAAGCCTAGTATCAATGGAACATGGAAGAATATTGGTGATATTGACATTAAGTTTGCTAGAAGATCCATAAATCTTGATAGCTTGATCATGGGGAAAGATGGTAATGGTACATCCCTACAATTTTGGTTGGACCGTTGGATAGGAGATGGTAGACGTTGTGACCAATTTCCCCACCTCTTCAGTATTGCAAGGTTAAAAGAAGCAAATGTAGTTGACTGTTTGAATGGTTTGAAAGCAGTGTCAACATGGATTTCGGCTTAGAATCCACAAGCCCTTCTTGTCGTCTTTTTTACTGAATGGTCTAGCCTCATTGACAAAATTGGGCCGGTAACACTGGAGGACAAAATGGACACCCGGTTATAAAAGCTTACGTACTCGGTAGTTTTTTCTACTAGTTCTCTCAGGTCGCACATGCAGGTATATAATGGGTCGATCTCCCTTCATAGATGGAATAATTGGGTCCCCATAAAGATGAACTTCTACGGGTGGAGACTGTCACTTGACCGTTTACCCACACCTGATGCCTTGGTAAAGTGTGGAGTCATGGTTACTTCTTCTGATTGCCCTTTATGTCTCCACTCCATTGAAACTATTAATCACATTGCTCTACATTGCGATCTAGCAAAATTGATTTGGATCAGAGTGCAACAATGGTGTAGACTTGCATCCATCCCCCTGGGTTCGATTCAAGATCTTTTAGCCTATCCGTTTATCTCATCTTCATGTGAAAAGAAAGGGAAGTTAATCCATGGTATATTCCTTATTACTCTTTAGTGTATATGGAGATCAAGAAATGATAAGGTGTTTCAAGGAAAGGCGGTTCATCCTTCCAAAATTTTTGAAGACATCAGGACTTTATCGTTCTTATGGATAAAAAAATAGGGCAACAAAGAATGGTTTCATTTGGTTTGGTTGGTGTACTTTTAATCTTCTATTGCAAGTTGGAGTTGTTGGTGTAGGGTTAGATATTTTGTAAGCTAAGTCATCATTGTATGTTTTGAACATTTGTCTTTCTTTTATTTCCATATATTTTCATTTTATGTAATTTACTGCTTTATTAGACTAAGTCTGGGCCATCGAAACTACTTAGTTTCGGTTGAGGCTTGTTCAACCGAAACTAGTAGTTTTGATAGATCTGGAGTTTCGACAGTAGGTTTTTTCACTTGTAAATGCTCAACCGAAACTAGTAGTTTCGGTGAGCATAGTTTCGATGCCTGTCTACTCACTATAAATAGCCTAGTTTGAGAATGTTTAGGGTGTGGATAGCGACTGTAGCCTTGAAATTCTATCTTTCACAGTTTTACTGAATCAATAGACATTTGAAGTTTATTCAACTGTTGTTTTTACAATTTAATATCATTTTGTGTTGATTCTAGTGTGGTTAGTTGGTTTATCATCACCATTCTGTTTCTTACCTCTGTTTCACCACCATACACACAAATTTCGCCTGTGTGTAATCGATCAGTTTGAGTGATTTTGTCTAAAATCAGGACCTACAATTGGTATCAGAGCTTTATGCTCTTGATTTCTGAGTGTATTCAAGTTATTGTGATCGCAAATTGAAGGTTTTCTGGTTCTGAAAGTTTTGGTACTGTTTCATTAGTTCTCGGCACTGTTTCATCATTTTCTGGGTCATTTCTTCGAGGTTCACGGTTTGAAGATTCGATTCGTGTTTAGAAACAAATTTGGAAGATTTACGCTGGATCAGTTGTGGTATATCATTACCTTGATTGTTAAAGCTGTTCCTCAATGGAGTTTTTCTGAAGCTTGAAGAAGAAGGCATCGAAACTACTAGGAAACAGAATCTGTATTTTGTTGTTCATCGAAACTTCTTGTCTGTACTTGTTGTCTGATAAAAGGTATCATCGAAACTACTGTTTTTGTCTTATCCTTATCGAAACTAACCTTGCAACATTTTTATCGAAACTACCCACCCGAAACTAATGTTCTCCGGAAACTAGAGTTTCAATCGAAACTTGTAGTTTCTATTGGTTGTCCTTGGTTTTTATTCAAGTTTCTCCATATCGAAACTAGTAGTTTTGGGTTGTCCTTCTTCAATCGAAACTAATTAGTTTCGGTTAGCATCATTTCACCAAAACTAGCCTCCGATCAAGAATTTCTGAGTTATGGCATCTTCAAGCAACAATGAATATGCTGGGGAAACAAACCACCTGTCTTGGTGTCCACTAGAGACTTTGACGATTGGACCAAGAAAATGAAGACTTTCTTTCAGTTCCATGACCACACTCTTTTGCAGTCAATCACTGATGGTCCACATAAGCCAGTTACTACCACTACAGATGTTCAGCGTCCTAAGATTGTTGCTGAATATGATGAGAAGGATATTGCTCTAATTGCTCGAGACAACAAAGCTTATCGATCTATTGCTATGGCTCTTCCTATGGATGTGTTCAACATATTTGCTGAGTATACTAATGCTAGAGTTCTTTGGGTTGCTTTATATATAAGGTATGAAGGAAGTGCTGAGGTTAGGGAAAGCAAGAAGGATTTGATCAAGAAGTAATATGAGATGTTTAGTAGTGTCCATGGAGAACCCATGTCTGAGTTGATCAACCGGTTCTCAAGCATTGTCTCTAAGTTAAAGGTTTTGGGAATTGAGTATCCCACTGTTGAGTTAAACAAGAAGCTGCTTGATTCACTTCCTGAGGAATGGAATATGTACAGAATTATGATTAAGAAAACTGAGAAGCTTAGTGATCTGTCACAACAAGAACTCTACAGCATTCTAAAGTCTTATGAGTTGGAGATAAAGAAGGGTGCAGTCACTCAAACTAATCAGTCTAGAAACACAGCTCTTCTTGCTGGTCAAAGTTCTTCCATTTCATCCAACAAAACTACAATGGCATACTTTCAGACTGATGTCCCACCTTCCATTTCTGGAATTCAGCCTACCACTTCATCCACCTCTCAGAAGCCAACCACTATAATCCCTGATGAGTATCTGTCTATCATGACTGTCTTCATGTCATGTTATGATGCACTAATTTCTGGAAACCTGACACCTGTCAGTTTTCAACCTGATGACTTAGAGCAGATCAATCCTAATGATTTGGAGAAGATGGTCATTGATTGGTGTATGGCTATGCCGACTCTGAGGGCCAAGAGATTCATCAATAGGACTGGGGTGGATAGGTTCAAGCAAGGGAAGACTCTAGGGTTTGACATCAAGAAAGTGAGATGCTACAACTGTGATCAGCTGGGCACTTTGTAAGGAACTGCACAGAGCCATCTTCTAAGGAAAAGCATGAGAAGAAAAACTCTACTAGAAAGCAAGCTACCAATTCTTCCAAGTCCAACAACACATCTTCCAGCTCAACAGCTCTGGTCTGTCAAACTGATGGACATTATCACTGGGGAGAACAAACTGAGGAGGCAGCCGACAAAGCTTTGATGGCAGACATTGAAGACAAAGATAAATGTGTTATAACTGAGCCAGCACTGATCTCACAGCCGTGCCAGCTGAGGTAATATATCCAGACTTTGTAATTCTCAATCCTGTTTAAATGAAATTCAAAAGTATAGATTCATCAACCAAGCTTTGGTCGATGAACGTGATCATATAAAGGTAATGTATGATTCTGTGGCTAAAAATGAGAAACTTTATTTAAAGAAAATTCATGATATTTCTGGTGAAACCCGATCTTTGATCATACAACTTACTACACAAAAGAACAATAATCAAATTTTAACTGAAAGACTTCAAAAGGCTGAAAAGGCAAATTTTCAAGTTGAACATATGGGAATGGATCATAAAATTTTGTTTGGTGTCATTGATAACCAAATTCATAAAAAGGTCACAGAAGGCATTGGGTATAACTCACACCCACCACCGTATTCCAAGTCTGGTAGACTTGTTGATATGCCCACTCCTCATGGTCCCACACCGTGTGTTTGCACCTTATCTGCTGATGATTATATTAAAACTTCATATTATGACAGTTATGCTTCATGTGTAGAGTCAGATTGTGTAAGTTCAGGAGATGATTGTGATGAGAGTACTAGTAAGGAAAATATTTTGAATGAACATGTGTCGGATGAATGTAATAATATGTCCGTGTCAAAACCAGATATTTGTGAACATGTTGAAAGTTTATATTTTGGTTCTATGCCTTCTGAGCATAACTCTTTGAAGAATTATATTTCCATGTTTAAGAATGCTTTACCTTTTGTTCCTAAATCTTTAAATGCTATGTGTTGTATTGCAAAGTTTAAAAGTGCAGGAGTTGTTGTGACTGATGTACCATAAGAAACCATGAGCAATCTGGAATTTTTCAGATTAAAGGAAGAACCAAGTCTTCAAGATAGAGTTATTAAAGAAAGAGTCACCTCTTTTTCTTATGCCTCAATATCACAATCATCTTCATCATCTTGTGATGACAATTATCAGGCTAAGGCGTCATGTGAGTTTTAGTTGTGGTGAAACCAATCATGTTTTCAAAAGTTATAAATTGACCACATTTCTTGTTAATGAAGAGTCTGTTCCTCAAGTTGCTTTAAATTCAAATGTTTTGTCTAAGTCACCTCATAGTAGAGAGTTGAGATGTAAAAGAATTAAAAATGCTAAAAATAAATTAAAAAGAACTTGGAAAGTTAAAAATAATGATCTTTTTGATGACCATATGTCATTAAAGGAAGATTTTGACTATGATTTCTGAGAAGCATCTTGCAAAATTAAGAAGTTCTAAGTTAGCAATGGCTTGGGTATCAATGTCTAAATGGTTCGTTTTGTGTAGGGGCAATCGAGGAGGACAATACACAATATCTGGCATGTCGACAGTGGTTGCTCAAGACATATGATTGGTCATTTTTCTTTGCTGCAAGATTATCATCCAATAGACGGAGAATTTGTCGCCTTTACAGGCAATCCAAGAGGAGGAAAGATTGAAGGACAAGGAACTGTGTCCAACGGTGTAAATAGCTAGGAGCATGGCAACTTCGTTCTGCAGCTGAAGTATAATCTGATGAGTATGTCTCAGATTTGTGATAAAGACTTTTGTGCCCTCTTCACTAGTGTCTTAGATTTGTGACAAAGACTTTTGTGCCCTCTTCAACTCTAAAGAGTGCTTGATTCTGAAACCTGGGGTGGTCATTCCCGAATATCTTATTCTTATGCGTGCTCCCAGAAGACTCAATACTTACAGTCTGGATCAGGAATCGAATCCTATTTTCCCTCAAAAGCTTCAGAAGATGAGTCCTTTCTTTGGCACAAAAGATTAGGACACGTGAACTTCAAGACCATGAACCATCTTGTTCGAGGAAACCTTGTCACCGGTTTACCTCTAAAATATTTCTCACCCACGGAACATTGTCTCTCTTGTTCCAAGGGCAAGCAACATAAATCCTCTCACAAGCCCAAAACCACCAATTCCATTGACTCCCCTCTTCAATTGCTTCACATGGATCTCTTTGGTCCTATGAGTGTCATGAGACATGGACGGAAATCCTTTTGCTTGGTAGTAACTGATGACTTCTCTCGGTTTAGTTGGGTATTTTTCCTGGCTAAGAAAGATAAGACACCAGAAACTCTAAAGATTCATCTGCTTCAAATCGAGAATTTGTTTAACCTAAGTGTGAAGACTATTCGCAGTGATCATGGCACAGAGTTTAAAAATGCCATTCTTGATTCTTTTTGTGAAAGTAAGGGTATCTCTCAGCAATTCAGTGCACCTCGTACTCCTCAACAAAATGGTGTAGATGAACAAAGAAATCGTACATTGATAGAAGCAGCAAGGACTATGATCGTTGATTCCGAACTGCCTATCACGTTTTGGGCCGAGGCAGTTAATACCGCATATTTTGTGCAAAACCGAGTTCTTATCACCAAAAGCTGTAACAAGACTCCTTATGAGATTATGTACAAGTGCAAGCCTGTTATTGACGTCTTCAGAAAGTTTGGGTGTGTTTGCACAATGCTGAATACTTTGGATCAGCTGAACAAGTTCGAAGCCAAAGCTGATGAATGTTACTGTGTGGGGTACTCTTCAAATCAAAGGGCTTTTCGTGTTTACAACAAGAGACGAAGGATTGTGCTGGAGTCCATTGATATCAACTGGCACGAAAGCAATCATACGGACGCTAGGGACGGTCCTGATTGGCTTTGTGATGCCGATTCTTTCTTTAAATCATTTAATCTTCCTGAATTCACTAACATATCTGTTTCAGCTAATCCTAAACTTTCTCATTTAATTTCCGTCAAACGTATTTTAAGATATTTAAAGAATAAGCCAAAACTTGGTCTTTGGTATCCTAAAAATAACTTGTTTGATCTTGTGGCATATTCAGATTCTGACTACGGGGGATTCAACTTAGACCGCAAATCCACTTCTTGGGGTTGTCAGTTCCTTGCCAACCGCCTTGTTTCCTGGAAATGTAAGAAACATACCACCATTTCCCAATCCATAGCCGAAACCGAATACATTGTCGCAACACTTTGTTGTTCCCAAGTGAGGTGGATCCACCATCAAATGCTTGATTACGGGATTACATTCCATGAAACACCCATCCTTTGTGACAACACCGACGTTCCTCATATTACCAAAAATCCTGTCCAACACTCCAAAACCAAACACATCGAGATCAAACACCACTTCATCCGTAACTGTGTAGAAAAGAAACATATCAGAATTGTGGAAGTGAAAACCGACAAGTAAACCGCCGACATCTTCACAAAAGTATTTGATTCTGCCAGATTTGAGAAATTGGTGGAAATGCTCGAAATGCTCAACTTTCAGTAACATCTGTGCATATTGTTATTTTGTTTAAACTTGTTAATCGGGAAGATTTCCAAAAAGATTTTATCTTTCTGTATAGTTGTTTTCTTTATCTGTTTTTGAAAGCAAAACTTTTGGGGGAGAAATTGGAATTTGAAGTAAGTAAGAAAATATTTGCTTTGTATACTCAGAAAGAAAAGAAAATATTTGCTTTGTTTATTGTTTGCTTAAGAAAAACTCTTATCCTCATACTCACTGTAAGTATCAAGTTCTGTTTCGACCCTATGAGAAATGATAGAGTCTGATCACACTTCTTGAACATGGAATGGACCATAAGCGATGTTGCTTACTGAGGTATAGCTAGTAGGCCCGACATACGGTTATAACTCTTTAGTAGTGTGAAAATCTAAATCTCAATCGTACATGTGTGTTTGAACCCATTTTAAGCTAAGAAAACTGATTCAATTAGATATAGGCTTACGTTTTGGATTCTGATTCATACGCCAGGTGACCGTCAAAGTAACTATAATTACAGCCGATAACCTCGTATGTTTTTCTTACGCAAAGATCTTGGGAGTTCATCTTTTTCCCATCCATTTGGATGATTTGACCCCGTATGTTTTGCTTACGCAAAGAAATCGGGTGTTCAACCGTTTCCTATCCGCTAGGATAATTTTACGGCTTCTTCTGTTTTGCTTACGCAAAGACCTAGAATGTTCGTACCTTTTTAATATCCACTTGGATATTTTTCATTTTACAACTTCTGATATCCAGTTGGATCTTAGTTTACTTTTGGCGGTGATTTTAACTTACCAAGATGGTATCATGGTTAACCTGTAAGAGATGATAAGATGAATGCGGGTATTTCTTGAGGATTGATAGACTTTCAAAACCATTTTATTTCAAAACGTGGGGTACGTCGTGTTTCGTGCTTAAATGGTACCGCTTAATCACATGAAATCATTGTGCAAGCAAATATTCAGGTTTATCTTGCACAAATATAGGCTATCTTTAGGGATTCACAGTAGCTGACTGCAAAACGAAGTGCTTCAAAGGTTTGACCAGACCTGATCTCAAGTTAGAACTTTTCCAAGGCTAATTGTACATATGCTTTATTTGGTTTTTACTTTCATTTATTTTCCTTATAAATTATTTCTAATATTCCTTATTGGCTTGTTTAAATAGTGTACATATATTTTTCTCTTTGTTTTGCCCAAGTATTTCAGATCACTCGAAACTTTCCTTCACCCGAAACTTCCATCCACCCGAAACTTCCAGGCACCTGAAACTACTTTGCCCTATCGAAACTAGTAGTTTCGACAGGGGCATTTTGGTCCTTTGTCATCGCAAATTGAATGTCTTCATAATCTGGTTTGTTTCTCATGCTAAGTTTACTCATTCTCTCCGAAACCCCTTTACACCCTTCATTTCACACACAAAAGCTCAAGATTCTTCGGTCTAAGTTTGTAAATCCATTGTATTTTATTTGATTCCCTCGTCGTCATCATCAGCAGGTACTGTTTTGTGTTAGGATTAATTGCAGCCTTAAAGGAATGAACCTAGGGTTTCCTTTTTTAAACTTTCTCGTATGAATCTTCATAATAAGGAATATCTAGGGCTTAAATCTTGTTTTTGATTTCACCATTGTTGATATCTCACATCTTTGTTGTATATATTTGCAGATTTCAGTTGAATCCTCGGTAAGATGGAGTTTCGATCCTCACAGGCTTTTCTTACCTCTTTACTTAATCCTTTTGTTTCATTTTTTGCCTATTTAAATTTTTTTGAGTCTGTATATATGTTCTTAATCGAGTTTTTCTCTATCTTTTGAGTCCTTGCAGCTGGTCAGGGTTTGGGGGATCGAAACTACTTGTTTCGATAAAGAGGTGTTCCTCTTTTAAAAATATTGTTTCAAAATTTCAACAGGTTTTTATCGAAACTAGTTGTTTCGATACCCAAGCTTTGCCCGAAACTAAGGAGTTTTGATTAAGTATTGCTTCCCGAAACTAAGTAGATTCGATATGGCTTCTTCAACCGAAACTAGTACTTTCGGTCAGGTCACTCTGAAATTTTACTAAGTGTCAAAATTTTCTGATGTTCTGATGTTTATTATTCTAAGCAGGTGTGGATCTTTTATTTGTAAAGAGGCACAATGTCTGTGCTTTCTTGAATGCTGTTGATCCCAAAAGTGCTGACTTTGTACCTGTTCTCAATTTTCTGGCCAACTCTAACATCAGGTTTGCTATCAGCCACAACATACCAGTCTTTGAAACAACTATAAGACAATTTTGGGATACTACAACAAGAGTGATTATTGACAAGGTGGAACACATCAGAGCTACTGTACGTGATCAAGAAGTTCTGATTTCTGAGGCCACAATCAGAGAAGTATTACAGTTTGCTGATAATCATGAAGCACCGGTGGAATTTCCAAGTTTTTACATAAAGGAATGCTTCAGAAGACTGGGTCACCCTGATGAATTTAAGAGTGGACAAATCATCAAGAATTCCCTTCCACCTCTCTAGAGGTATATTGTGCACATCTTCATCCACTGATTGTCCATTCGAAAAGGTGGATTTGACTCAGCAAATGCCATGGTAGCTTCTGCAATGCTAGGGCTGATCAAAGGAAGGGACTACAATTTCTCTTTAAACAACTAAAAGAAAATCTGACCGGGGGTGTTAGAGATAAATTTTTGGTCTATCCAAGATTTCTACAAATTATAATCAACCACCTTTATCCTAATCTTCAACAAGATGGCCATATACTTGTATTTGTTCACATGAGTGCCAAAACCATAAGTTATATGAAGAGTTCAAGTTCTAGAACCAATAGAGTGATTGCTGATATTCCTCTGTTTGGCCACATAATTGGAGAAGAAGAAAAGGAAGAAGATGAACATGAACAAAAACAGAGTGATTGCTGATATTCCTGATGTTGAACCTAATCTAGAGTTTGAATCCTCATCATCTGAAGAGGAAGAAGATGAACATGAACAAAAACAAGTTAATCAAGGAAACCAAGATGATGAAGTAAATGTTGAACAAAATATTGATCAAGAGGTTAAACAAGTAATCTTGGAGGCTCAATTTCTTGACCCAGAAATAGCAATTGTAGAGGAACCAGCAGTAAATGTTGAGGCTGAAGATCAAGGTAATGTGGTTGAAGTTGAATCAAGTGGAACTTTGGACGAAGCAATCTATGGTACAGAATATGATCGGTCTGAATCTGAGGAGCAGACAGAGCCTCCTACATCCTCATCAAAAAGGCAAGCTGATTCAGATTCTGATTATGAATTAGAAGAGCTTAGAGCCAAGAAGATCAAGACAGGGCTGGAGCCTCTATCCTCATCCTCTGAGTCCCTATTTAAATTACCTGAACACCCAACTCCCATACCTTCACCCATCCATGCTACCATCACTCCACAACCCACTCCACTACCTACTCCTCAACCTACTCCACCTGCCTCACCTGCCCAAGATACATCTCCTCATATTCCAAGAGTTAAAAGTTTGAGCCTGAAAGTAAATAGTCTCACAGATCAAGTAGCCAAGAAAGATGAAGAGATAAAGATTCTACTATTTGAATTGACTGAGCAGAAGGATGAAGTGAAAGATCTAAAGCTGGAAGTGGTAGCTTTGAAGAATCAACTAGATCTCCAACAAACACAACTAGTTGTGCAGCAGGACCAATTAGGAAAACAACAACAAGAACTCATTGTTGTAACTTCTTTGGTCAACCAAATCCAAGCTTCCATGATACAGTCTTCACAAACAACTGAAACACAAAGAGAACTCTCATCCATAACTCAGGGAAAGACCATTGCACCCCAGTCCACTTTTGCTGTTGATCCTTCTGTGGATGTAAAGATAGAAGAACCAGAGTATGATTTACCAAGTCTAAGTCAAAGAAGAGCTGAAAGAGAAAAGGGAAAGAGCACAGAGACAGATACAGAGGTTGTGATCCTAGATGAAGAGGAAGTTGGATCTGACCATGAGCTGGATGAACTTCTTAAGCAAATTGATGATTTTGGAACTGTTGATGAGTTTTTTAGAGATTGTGAGACTAGGAGAAGAACATCAAGAGAATCTTCGGTACTTCACAGAGACCAGAGATGAAATTGAAGACTTGACTGACATAGAAAAGGAGGATACACATGTTCAAGTGGCCTTTGTTGAGCCTGTAACCACTGCTAGGCCAACATGCACTCATGAAGAAGCTCCTGAAACACCAAAAAAAGCCACACAAACCACAATTGAGTCAGCTCCTGTTACTAAACCAAATCCAGAATATCCTGATCCCAAAAGGCCTTGGATGAGGAGGTTACCTGTCGAGGAGCCTCCCAAGCACTATGAGTGGTTCGCTGAATACCAGGAGCTGAAAAGACCCCTTGTGGGATTGAAGTATGACAATGAGATGGGTTTATACACTGTGAGAAGATATAAAGGAGGACTTGAAAACTTCAAGACTTCACATGAGTTCAGCTCCCTTCCAAGATAAGATCTGAGGGCTCTAGCCAAATTACCCCTTCAAAATCCTGGTAAAGTTAATGAAGCTCGTAACTTTGAGCTGTTCCTGCAACAACAAGCCCTCAATGACTCCAGGTCAATGAAAACCACACTCCCAAAAAGAATTATCTCCAAAACTGGGATTCATCCTAGAACACAGAAGCCTTGGGTAAGCCTTCGATACAAGCCGGCAGAAACTGTCAAATCCATTCAACTGCCACGGTCAGTACCAGTCCAGCTTCAAAATTTTAGAAAATGGTTTTACAACTCAACCATTGGAAGTGTTGTGATTGAGTGTCAAGGCAAGGAAGACATTCAGATTTTTGAGCACATGGAGCTATTAAAATTTTAACAAGAGGATCTTGAAGTGTTATTCAACAACCGTATCAACATCTTTCATGAAGATGATGAGACTGATGCTAAGGCTTATTGATAGGGTGCGAAAGCACACGTCTTTATTCCTTTGTTTTAATGTGTTCTAAGTAGTTTTATATTAGTTTTGAGTCAATTTTATGTACATTTGAGTCGTTGGTCTTATTTGTAGGAGCTCGGGAATATTAATGAAGAATACGTGAAGAAAACGAGCGAAGAAACGAAGCCCGGAAAAGTCCAAAGATCAAAAGACAATTTTCTGAAATTTAGGTCTCTCGCGGTACGCGAGAGACGAGTGTAATAATTCTCGCGGTACGCGGGAAACTCCAGGAATCCGCCCGACTATTTTGGTCCTCGCGGTACGCGAGGATCCAGTCAACATTCTCTCGCGGTACGCGAGAGGGCCGTTTTCCGCAAAACCCTAATTTTCTAAATTAAAAAGATTTAAACGGCCATTATGAAAAAGTTCGATTCTAAGCCGTTCCAGGGAAGAAAAGAGGCGATTTTGGGAGTTTGGAAGTCAATTGAAGCTTAAAGATTAAAGCTTTGGATTCCGGGTTCGTAGTTATACGTTCTAGGTTTTAAAGACTTGATTTTTATCTTTAATTTTATGTTTTGAACCTATGGATCTTGCTATTTGCTTCTGTGTAGATGTTCTTAGTATGATTCTAGGCTAGATCCTTGATCTACCTAGGTCAATATGATGATTATGTGTTAAAGTTTCGATTTTTATTCGGTTTTTGGATTTGAATGTTGGATTTATGATTTAGTAAAGGTTTGAGTTTGTTTATGTGTGATGTTAGTGCATGTTTAATTCTGATTATGTGGTTGATTATGCTTTTCTGCGTTGATTGTGGTTGTCTGCCAGTTTGATCTTCGTTTCTGGTTCATAGACTTTAGGGTTTGTGAGTTAGAGTGGTGTCTAGACGTAGTAGCCATAGAAAACCTAGTTAATTACTGATTAGAAGTGAATGTGTGTCCTAGTTCAATACCCGAGAAGTGAGAATTAGTCGTTTAGTCTTCGTCATTAGGAATCCGAGTGTCAGCTGTCTGAGAGGAAGTTGGTATTAGGTGTCTAGTGATAGTTGCTATCCGAATCATAGTATCCATTCTAGAACTACCCCATGCATTCCTTGAGTGTATGGTAAGCGGTGAGACTGAGAGGTAATCCGTTTATTAGGGTACTTGTCATAGTAGGAAATACCCGAGAGGTGATCCGATCATCTGGTGAGTTAATATCCTTAGGTTGTCTTCTGGTCACATCCCGAGACCGAGAGTGATCGGGAATCCACTAGATATCTTTTAGGTGTTATATCTTTAGAAACCCAGATCCAACCTAGTTCCAAAACCGATAGAAGTTGAGCTTTACACATAGGATTCCGACCTAGGTAGTGACTTCTCCATTCTTGATTTCATCTTTAGTTTACTCTTGATAGCTTGAATTGTCCTTAGTTTATTGCATTCTTAGTTAATCTTTAGTGTAGTAAACCCCCCAATCAATTAATCATATTAAGTCCTAGTTGAGTCTAATTTAGTTATTCAGTGTCTTTTGGGTTCGATATCCGGACTTCGTTAGGCTATATTGCATTGATCGGTACACTTGCCGGTTGTGTGGTCTAGTTTTAGGTCGAGTCTAGGTTTTATAAATTTAAAGCTAGAGAGTCTAGATTAGGTTTTATTTGATAGTTTATATAGACCGTCTGGACTACATCAAGTTTTTGGCGCCGCTGCCGGGGACACTTGGCAATAGCAATATTAGCTTTGACTAGTTCTTTGTTTGATTTTTGGTTTATTTGAGTCTTTTGTTTTCTTTTGAGTCTTGTGTGCTACTTGTGAGTCTTTATTCTGTTTCCTTCTTAGAGTCTTTCTGTTTATGCCCAATACTCGTTTTCAAGGATCACCATCTTTTGCAGCTTTTCAAGAGCCCGAACGAGAGCTTCACGAGCGCACCCGCGACTTTCGGGAGCGTTTAGAGGAGCTGGTTAAACCAAAGGTACGTCCTACTAGCCGAGTTCCATTTCCTACTATGGGCGACGCTGATCCTCCAGCGAGGCGTACAGTACACCAGAGGGCCAGTGAGGGGGTCACGGGCGCGAGATCTTCGATCACACGTCCCACTATACCGAACACCAATTCGTGGCAGATCCCATCACATGTCATGAGTACGATCACTCATGCCACTCAATTCCATGGCCTCGAGGATGAGGATGCACCCGGACATTTGTCCCGCTTCGCGCGGATATGTGATACATTTAATATCACGGGTGTATCTAAGGACGCAATCTACTTGCGTCTCTTTCCATTCTCTCTTTCTGGGCGTGCATCTACTTGGCTCGACACTCTTCCCGACAATTCTATCACCACATGGGAGGATCTCGAAGCCAAGTTCTTCAAGAAATACTTTCCACCTTCCAGGGCCGCTCGCCTTCGGGACCAGATCCATTCGTTTCGGATGGATCCCGACGAGCCTTACCATATGGCCTGGGAGCGGTTCAACGCGCTGTTGAGCCGATGTCCCCAGCACGGTCTCCCCGACTGGGCACTAGTGGAGAAGTTCTATAATGGCCTCACCTTCGAGACGCAGCAAATGTTCAACACAGCTGCAGGAGGCCATATCATGGATAAACTCGAGCCTGAGGAGTGCGAGGATATGTTCGAGAGCTTCGCTCAAGCCGAACAGCAGCACCCACGTTCTGTTAGGGATTCCATCCCTACTGCTAGGTCACACGCCTCTTCTCCTAGAGGTGTGCATCAGGTCACTCCTGATACTAGCGTGGCTGCTGCCCTCGCCTCGATGGCGAATGAGATAAAGGAGCTCAAGCTCAATGCTTTGAGGTGTCAGGTGTGCAGGGGAGGACACGACACCCGAGATTGCCCGGTAAATAATCAAGAGCATGTGAGCTATGCTGGCAACCAATACCAGAACCGAAATTACAACAATTCTAATACTTTTGGTTCGGGATGGAGATCTGGATTCACTGGTCGTCAGCAACAGTATGGAGGAGCAGAAGAAGGAGCGAGTTCTGGGAGCACTGTTGGGTCACGAAGGATTGAGGAGATGATGGAGACTCAGACACAGTTGCTTGCCCAGCTGGTGCAGAATAACAAGGATGCTCGGCTAAGACTGGATAGCCATGACACTTTGATGAAGAATCAGCAATCGGCGTTCCAGGATTTGCAACGCACGGTAGGAGACATTGCTAGGAGCATACATGATAGACAAGGAAGCCCTTCTACGGGCCCGAACGCTTCAGTGATGGCCGTGTCTATAGAGAGTGTGGAGAGTAAAGTGGTTGAAGAGGTTGACCCCCACTCTAAGGAGCATAATATTCCCTCAGTGGAGGAGGTGAACAAGATTGACTGGGAAGCTCGATTTGCTGAGATCGATGCTAGGATGCTAAAAGAGACCGAGTCGAATGCTGTTTCGACGAGGAGCATGATAGAGAAGGAGGATGAGAGCCCACCGGTAGTAGTAGAAGAAGAGCCGGTGGAGGAGGAGATAGTGGTTGAGGTGCCTACCAAGAAGGCACAGGAGAAGAAGAAGGGGGTGGAGATGAAGTCCCCCGAGATTGACTTGAGTCGTATTCCTTATCCCGCACGTGTGTTGCCACATAAACACGCTAAGGAATACGGTCACTTCCTTGATATGTTCAAACAACTCAAGGTCAATCTCCCGTTTGTAGAGGTCCTCCAGCATATGCCCAAATATGCCAAGTTCTTAAAAGGCCTTCTTTCCAACAAAAAAAAACTTGAGGAGGTCTCTGGAGTCTCACTTGGTGAGCAATGCTCGGCAGTGGTGCAAAAATCATTTGCCAGAAAAGTTGTCTGATTCGGGTCGGTTCACGATCCCGTGCTTGTTGGGCAACCTACCATTACACCACGCGTTGGCCGACCTAGGTGCTAGCATCAATTTGATGCCCTATTCATTGTACAAGCAGCTGGACCTAGGTGAACCACAACCAACGCGCATGAGCATTTCCTTGGCTGACCGCTCAGTCAAGTATCCACGGGGAATAGTGGAAAATCTATTAGTGAAAGTGGGCAATTTTGTTTTCCCCGTGGATTTTGTGATTCTAGATATGGAGGTGGATGACAAGGTCCCACTCATCTTAGGGCGCCCGTTCCTACGGACCGCAAAGGCGATGATTGATGTCTTTGACGGGAAGCTCACACTTCGTGTGGGGGATGAGGTCCTTACATTCAATGCTGTAGAGTCCGGGAAGGATGTTGGCGAGCACAGCCACTCCGTGTGCATGCTCGATTCTTTCATGGACCACCATTGGGACCCCGATCCGGTGATAGAAGTAGGTGAACCCGCCCCGAATATAGAAGAACCATATGATTGGGCGTTGGAGTTAGAAAGGTTGTTAGGGGAGCCGGATGATTACGGTGATGATGAGATGCCCGATGATGTACTGAACATAATGGCTGAATTTGAAGATGTCATGGGCAAAACCCCAAGTATGGGGAAGTTAGTAGATATCGTGGAGGATCCCTATGATGATCCTGGTGAGAGTGAAGAAGCCATACCGCTGAAAATATCTATTCCTGAACCTTCACATGTCCTCACCCTTGTTTGTGCTGAGGGGAGAATTGAAAAACCGACCCCAAATTCTAATCCCCCTAGATCTAGGCCACCACGTAAGAGAATCCGCGAGTCGAGAGAGGTAGAGTTGAAGATGGAGCAAACCCCAAGTGTGGGGATATGTAAAGATGACAGTACACTCGGTTATTTGAACAATGTTATCTTCGGTCCGGGTAGGTCTAAGTTGTGGTGGAAGGACTGGATTGCTACATGTGATATGAGTTTAATGTTTGAGAGTAGTAGTTGTTTGCTAGAGGTATGGAGGACCCGGAGGCCGCGCAGGATGAAGGCGGTACCGGTTAGGATCAAGGAGAAGCCCCCTGATAGGCTTGCTTGAGTCATGGGCAAGTGCCCGGGATGTAGAGTTTGTATGATTTCATTGGGTTGAGTCCGTGTCTTTTCCTTTGTTTGTCGGTTTGTGTTTTGTTTGTGTCAAGTTTTGCAGGAATCCATGCTTGATTCGGTAAGGAAAATCGTCGGGAATGAAGCCCCAGGTATAGTTACATATGTTTTTATGCTTGGGATAGGTTTTTAGTGAGTTTGGGTGAAACAAGATCTTAAATGACCAAAAATATTCTAAGTATAAAACTTGAAAATTTTTCAAAACTTTCTGTCAACGACACCCTCCCGCGGTACGCGAAGAACGAGAGGGAAATATCTCGCGCTACGCGGGAGACAAAGAACAAGGCCGGCCGACTTGTTTGTACCTCGCGGTACGCGAGGTGTGGCCGCCTTGCTTCTCGCGGTACGCGGGGGAGTCCTGTTTTCACCCTACTTCCTTGTTTTCCATGTTCTTCACATCCATCACCACCACTCTCATCAAAATCATCATACATCAACATAATCCCCTATCACCATCCATTTCCACAATTATCATTATCATCTATCATCATCATCTACTACCATTCACTTCATTCACCGACCACCATGACCATGGGAAACTAGAAACTGTTTATGACCGATGTTCGACCTTGCTGTGGTATTCATGTCTATGTGTTTGCCACACGTTGAGTATGTTTTCTCTGCATCTATCTATCTTGAGTCTTTTAAGTGTCTAGTTGAGTTAGTAGTTGAGTTATTATTTGAGTCAGTTTAATGCTGCGGGTATGTTTAGTTTATTTTGCAGGTTTTATCATTCTGTCCGTACTCAATCTCCATTCGGGCGGGTTTGATGATTACCATTACTATCTTGTAAAGGAAACCCAACAGCTGATGTGTAACCGCGACCAAAATGCTATACGGTGCACACACAAGGAAGAACGAAGCTGCATATTAGTTTGCATCTACATTACCAGCTAAGTCGATTCCTGTTCCTTTTTTTTCTTGTTTTATTTTTGCATTTTTATTTTTAGTTTTGTTTTGCTTCACATTGAGGACAATGTGTCTTTCAAGTGTGGGGATGTGAGTGTTTAGCTAGTTTGTCTTGTTTATAAAAAAATTCAAAAATACAAAAAAAAAAAAAATTTAATTAAAAAATTTGAAAAATGTTCTTGAAAATAATTGCATATATTTGGAAAATGATAGTAGAACTGGATCTATTTATGAGTTTAAAAGATTAAATAATTGAAAACGTGTCTAATTAGTGATGTTTTGGTAGACCCAGCTAACTAGTAGAGCTTAAATATCCTGTTTGTGTTATTTAGGATTAATCACGGAATAAAATCATGATATCTTGTGGGTATTCATCTTAGAGTAATGGTAATACTGAAACTGTCAATATAGGGTGATAGGTACCACGATTAAGTTAAAATTTAAAGGTTTTTGAAATTTTTTATGGCACACCATTCTCTTTTTATGAGAATAAATCCGAGTTTCGGTGGCGCCCGCATCCCATAATCCATGTTATTCCATAATTTATGAGCTATACTGAGTTTTGCTTATGTGTTACCCTTTGGGATAGCGACTTGGAGGATACACCCCTAAGTAAGATTTATGTGCTTCATTGATAGAATGTAGTCTATGTGTTACCCTCCGGGATAGTGACTTGGTTGAAACGCCTCTAGACGAAAGTTCTTTTGCTTATTATGCTCATTATCATCCATTCATTCATGATTTCATCTGATTTCTAAAAACCTGTAAATAGTAGTTTAACGTGGTAGGGTAAATCTATATGGTTTAATCCGTGCCTAAACATGACCTTGAGACGGGATTAGGTAGAGCTGTAACTTCTAAGTGTGAGTCACATAGATTGATTGATATGTTGTATAAAATGGATTTAGAACACGTAACGGGGGCTTGAAAGTTAGTGCTTGGGTTTAATCGGACAGAAATACTAATTGCTGCTTTTTAACACGTGAGTATGTTTTGAAAATTGAAATTTATGTTTGTTGAGTTAGATGCCAGTTATGATTCCATTTGCAGATTTTTCGAGGACGAAAAAAGGTTAAGTGTGGGGATATTTGATAGGGTGCGAAAGCACACGTCTTTATTCCTTTGTTTTAATGTGTTCTAAGTAGTTTTATATTAGTTTTGAGTCAATTTTATGTACATTTGAGTCGTTGGTCTTATTTGTAGGAGCTCGGGAATATTAATGAAGAATACGTGAAGAAAACGAGCGAAGAAACGAAGCCCGGAAAAGTCCAAAGATCAAAAGACAATTTTCTGAAATTTAGGTCTCTCGCGGTACGCGAGAGACGAGTGTAATAATTCTCGCGGTACGCGGGAAACTCCAGGAATCCGCCCGACTATTTTGGTCCTCGCGGTACGCGAGGATCCAGTCAACATTCTCTCGCGGTACGCGAGAGGGCCGTTTTCCGCAAAACCCTAATTTTCTAAATTAAAAAGATTTAAACGGCCATTATGAAAAAGTTCGATTCTAAGCCGTTCCAGGGAAGAAAAGAGGCGATTTTGGGAGTTTGGAAGTCAATTGAAGCTTAAAGATTAAAGCTTTGGATTCCGGGTTCGTAGTTATACGTTCTAGGTTTTAAAGACTTGATTTTTATCTTTAATTTTATGTTTTGAACCTATGGATCTTGCTATTTGCTTCTGTGTAGATGTTCTTAGTATGATTCTAGGCTAGATCCTTGATCTACCTAGGTCAATATGATGATTATGTGTTAAAGTTTCGATTTTTATTCGGTTTTTGGATTTGAATGTTGGATTTATGATTTAGTAAAGGTTTGAGTTTGTTTATGTGTGATGTTAGTGCATGTTTAATTCTGATTATGTGGTTGATTATGCTTTTCTGCGTTGATTGTGGTTGTCTGCCAGTTTGATCTTCGTTTCTGGTTCATAGACTTTAGGGTTTGTGAGTTAGAGTGGTGTCTAGACGTAGTAGCCATAGAAAACCTAGTTAATTACTGATTAGAAGTGAATGTGTGTCCTAGTTCAATACCCGAGAAGTGAGAATTAGTCGTTTAGTCTTCGTCATTAGGAATCCGAGTGTCAGCTGTCTGAGAGGAAGTTGGTATTAGGTGTCTAGTGATAGTTGCTATCCGAATCATAGTATCCATTCTAGAACTACCCCATGCATTCCTTGAGTGTATGGTAAGCGGTGAGACTGAGAGGTAATCCGTTTATTAGGGTACTTGTCATAGTAGGAAATACCCGAGAGGTGATCCGATCATCTGGTGAGTTAATATCCTTAGGTTGTCTTCTGGTCACATCCCGAGACCGAGAGTGATCGGGAATCCACTAGATATCTTTTAGGTGTTATATCTTTAGAAACCCAGATCCAACCTAGTTCCAAAACCGATAGAAGTTGAGCTTTACACATAGGATTCCGACCTAGGTAGTGACTTCTCCATTCTTGATTTCATCTTTAGTTTACTCTTGATAGCTTGAATTGTCCTTAGTTTATTGCATTCTTAGTTAATCTTTAGTGTAGTAAACCCCCCAATCAATTAATCATATTAAGTCCTAGTTGAGTCTAATTTAGTTATTCAGTGTCTTTTGGGTTCGATATCCGGACTTCGTTAGGCTATATTGCATTGATCGGTACACTTGCCGGTTGTGTGGTCTAGTTTTAGGTCGAGTCTAGGTTTTATAAATTTAAAGCTAGAGAGTCTAGATTAGGTTTTATTTGATAGTTTTTATAGACCGTCTGGACTACATCACTTATCAAAGGGTGGTGTCTGTAAATGCAAAGCCTTTCTTCAAGAAACCAAGTCAAGAGCCAACTGCTTAGTGAGAGCTGAAGACAATGATGCAATAGCTTATGGGGAGATTGTAGGGTTGGATATTTTGTAAGCTAAGTCATCATTGTATGTTTTGAACATTTGTCTTTGTTTTATTTCCATGTATTTTAATTTTATGTAATTTACTACTTTATTAGACTAAGTCTGGGTCATCGAAACTACTTAGTTTCGGTTGAGGCTTGTTCAACCGAAACTAGTAGTTTCGATAGATCTGGAGTTTCGACAGTAGGTTTTTTCACTTGTAAATGCTTAACCGAAACTAGTAGTTTCGGTGAGCATAGTTTCGATGCCTGTCTACTCACTATAAATAGCCTAGTTTGAGAATGTTTAGGGTGTGGATAGCGACTGTAGCCCTGAAATTCTATCTTTCACAGTTTTACTGAATCAATACACATTTGAAGTTTATTCAACTGTTGTTCTTACAATTTCATATCATTTTGTGTTGATTCTAGTGTGGTTAGCCGGTTTATCATCACCATTTATGTTTCTTACCTCTGTTTCACCACCATACACACAGATTTCGCCTGTGTGTGTGTGTAATCGATCTGTTTGAGTGATTTTGTCTCAAATCAGGACCTACAATTGGTGTTTTGGTTGGGATAGTTTCTTGCTAATCCCTCCGTTTTATTAAATAAAATTTAGTCGTTCCAAAAAAAATTATATATACTATCTAATAAATGTGTAACTAGAAGTGTCACGTGACATTATTCTAGGCCTTCTCAGCCTGTTTTTCTCGCATCTCTCTCCTATTAAATAATAATGATATTAAAAGAATACATTTTTTGATATATTTAATTATGTATAGTTATTGTATCATTAACTAAATGAATTTAATAGTAAATTAATTATAAATAGTTATAATTTATGACGTTACTTATCAATTTTGAAAAATAATTTTTTTATGGATAGTTATTATATCATCTGATTGTTTTTGCATTTAATCAACTCCATATTTTGGGCAACTAAATTAATAATTCGTTACAATTTTTATCTACAGATTTTGAATTCAAAATTTTAAATATCATCAATTAAAATGTTCAATCATATTTTTATAAATTCTACAATCTAAAAACATTTTTATAGTCATGTAGGATCCAATTAAAAATAAAAAAGAAAGCATTCAATCATATATTTACATATTCAAATATCTAATAATTGTTACGATTTGTTGAATCTGCGGTATTTTTTATCATATCATTTTAGTTGAAAGTATTCAAGTAATTTATTATTTTTATTTCCATTTTGATTGATTCATTAAATTAAGCTTTATAAAGTGTTTTAAAATATAATTAATTTTTTTTCCTAATTCTATAAAGTTTTATTAGTATTAAAGAGGAGAGATATTTTATACAACAACTGTTTTCTGTGCATTAAGATTTAAAATTTGAAATCATAACAAGTATGAAAACGTATAAATTTTAATGAATCAATTTAGGAGTTTAAAAAAATAAAATAAAATAGACAATTGAAAAGAAATCAAAATTTTTATTTTTATTTTTTTAAAAGCTTCTATTCTTGCTTTCCGAATTATCCTTCCTTCCTTATCGATAACAATCTCCCCAAGATTTAAGTCGGTGATTTAGGAATCGATGTAACGCGTCTTCCCGTTATTAGTTGCGACTCAGGCCGGTTGTTATCAACAAACGAAACCCTCTGTTGAATCGGTGAATCGCTCTCATCTCTCTCACTACCGATTTCTGTGTTAGCGGAATTTCCTACCGCCGACGCAGAACGACCTCATATGTGACGCGTCTATCCCTGTGCAACTGCTGACCGCTGCCACCCTTCGCGACTAACAGGACTAATGGAGCACCAACCAACACTGTAACAAATCTTAGCGGTCACTACCAAAAAACTGAAAAATTTGCGACAACAGTTTTCGTGAAAAATTTGTCGGAATTGCCCGTTAGCGACTAGTTTCCGACAAAAAGTGTTTGTTAAAAAAACCCTCGTAGGAAATGTTTTTCCAACAAAGTCCCGACCAATTTTCCGACGAAGTAGCGACAAAATCATTTCGTCGGTAATTTCCGACAATATTCCGAAGTTTATATTAAATAAATAAGTTAACTTATTTAATAAATTTGTCGAAAAATTGTAGGAAATCTTATGGTTACTTTTTTGTTTTTATTTTATCGGAAATTTGTTGCTAACTTGCTGGAAATTGTCAGAATTTTTTGTAGAAAATATATATGTTTTCTAGTAGTGTGTGTGATTGATCGCATTCCAAGGTAAAAATGGATTTTCATATTCTTCTTAAATACAACCACCACAAATGCACTCATACTCACCTTATGATCAAATTGGATTTGTGTATCGAAATAGGTTTCCGGTGACTGTAATTAAATGAAGAGAGGATGGCCCACTTTTCTTTTCTCCTTTTTTTTGTTTACTTTATTTTCTTGCACATCGTGATTCCAGACCACGGTTTCTATGCATGTGGATTTAATCTTAATTCTTTATTAACTAAAATATGTATTTTGATAAATCATTTAAAAATTTGAAGTTTCTTTATTTTGACTTTAAAGTGGGTTATCATTCAACTTTAATTTATTTTTTTATGGTATATTTTATTTTTTAACTTTTCATTCCGTTCAGGCTTTCCTGATTGCTACTATAGCATGACACTTAAGACTGTCGAACAAAAAAAGTAGAAGTTACAATTACTAAACCTATTTAAAGATGAACGCGGATGAACAGTGATTTACAAGGGTTTTTGCGTGAAGTACAACCGCATCATTTACTGGTTACGTGTCAGCTTGGGCCACGTGGGATGGCACACACGTGTGCTTTTGTGACCTTGCTAGCGCTTTTTTTTACCACGCGTATAGCCTCCGACTTCTTTCGTCTTCAATCCTCGCTCTCTCTAGGTAAAAGCGTTCGAGAAGAAACCCAGAGAAGATGGTGCAAGGAATCGCATTGTTGCCGTCATCGTTCAATCGTTCATATGTATGATTGTTTAGGGTTATTGGTCTTTTGTTCGATATCGTTTCCATTATCGTTCATTCGTTCACATGTATAACAGTTTAGGGTTATCGATCTTCTGTTCCGATATCGTTTCCATCATCGTTCAATCGTTCACAGGTATAACGTATACGGTTGTTGATCTTCTGTTCCGATTTTAGGGTAAAAGCATTCGATTGGACACGCAGAGAAGATGGTGTTATGGCTCCAATTTTGCCCTCTTTTTTATGGAATTATTACTGTTATTTGTTTTTGTTCGATCAGATATCTGAGTTCGATGTGATTTTTTCGTGTTTATTTATGTTTGACTGCATGCTCTTATTGTGTTGGTCTAGAGAAGGCGGTGTGTTACTTGCTTCATTGGTTTACCATCATTCTAAGCTTAAAATTCTGGATTAAAAATATGTTTGCTTTTGCTTTTTGTATTTAGGGTTACAGTCTACTCAAATTAGAATTGAGAGGTGTGTTGATGGATTGATGTGTATGTAAGAGATGAAAGTGAAATCATACGATTTAACCGTTGGGATTTCAATTGGGGTAGTAATTGGAGCACTTTTGTCCATAATTGGACTACTGTGCTTTAGGTTTCACACGAAGAGCTCTCAAATTGGTAGTAGCAGTATAAAAAGGTTTCTATTATCAGAATTAGCACTATAGGGAGGTATTCATTGTTGACAATCATTTATTTCTGTTTGTTTCCAAATGTATGTTGTATTTATGATTGAGCTCTGAGAGTAGCACACATCTACTTCAAGATTTAAAGATATTGTAAAATTATGGTGCCATACATGAAGAATAAGTTATAAATATTGTTATTTTACCAAGAGTTTTATCTGATGAACAAAGAACAACGATTCTTAAATCGGAAGTCTAGATGAGTAGGTGATGTGTGATATTATATATATTAATTTTACCAAGTTTTAATTGTAGAAATGGACTCACAACTAAATCACACGCTTACGGCAAGTGTACCGGTCACGTGTAGTAAAGAAAGTAAGCCCGAGTTATCGAACTGTGGACACAAGTGTTGGCGGCCCTCGATACTAGACCTCTATTGACTCCTAACCGATGTAAAACAAGTGATTAGTTTTCTTTTTATAATTTTAGAACATGTAAATTAAACTTAACAATTAAAGTACTGACTCGACTCAAAAACTGCAAAGACACGACAAAAGCTAGACACTAGAAAAGACAAAGACAAGAACAAGATAAGACACTGCAAATAGATCAAACAAACTAGAATTCGAATCAAAGACCAACTAAGAGATAAAACACTACCTAGACCTGGAATCCTATTGGCTAATTCAACTGCTTTCGGGCTAACTGACTATATGACACCGATTCTAAAGATAGACTGACTCGGGAATCACTAAGACACGCAGGATCTCCTCTCAGACTCACCTACACCTCTCAACTATCCTAAGGGTCGGATTAAACCCACCGGTAAGGAATTGGATCTCCTCTCAGACTCACCAAGACCTAAAACACCACGTACTCGACAACGGTTTCACCTCTCGGTCTCAACCGCTCTATACTCAAAGACTATCCTAGACAGACCTAAGAGCAAGGTGTAAACCCCCAAAATATTGTTTATGACACGAAATTGCAAATGATAAAGACGACTCGGACAACCCACTCTCGTGCAATTGCAACCCAAACCGCCAAACCAAAAGACAACCTGACAACCTATCTCCTATCGGACTCAAGATTGGTAAAATACTGACTTTTATGACCACACAAACCTACTACAACGATTGGCCTAATCGTCTAGATCACAAACACAGAGTAAATGAACCCACAAAGCACACACAATCTTACCAAAAACACACAAAGCATTCAAATAAAACTTCAAGAACAACAAGTTCATGCAAGATCAGTAGCAAATCAGTATTAGAACACATTCATAAACATTAAATCGGAAGTCTTTACACCGGTATTCATCATACGATCAACAAACAAACCGAAAATAATCAAATCAAGCCAAAATTCATCCTAGTCTAGGTAGCAACAAGTTTAGCTACTCATAATACTTAAAAACAATCTAAAATATACTTGAAACGTGTTTAGAACTCGAAGTAAATGACTGGAATAAGGAAAAGAATGGAAAACCGATGTTTGCAAACCGAAAAGATGCAATTTCTCTCAATTCGGATGATCTCTAGCCTCTATTCTTTGATCCTCCAAGCCCTCTGGTCGTCTACAGCCGCAAGAAAACGATCCCTCTCAATGAAAGTCGACCAAAGCTTTTAACATGGCTGAATTAGGGCATTCTGCCCGACAGGAAGCACGTCGGACCTGGAGTGGAAGTCGGTCTGACTATGGCTGACGCAATCCTTAATGATTACGGCCCAATTATTATGAAATGATTATGTCTTTTTGACGTGCGTCGGACCGACATGGAAACAGAAGTCGGTCTGACTTCTGGTGAAATCCGGAAATTCTTCATATTTTTCTTGTTTAACCCCAACTCTTTATTCCCGCTTCTTTTTCTCACATATTTGACTCACTTTCTTCATGTCACCTGTGAATTCAACATTTAAACAAATCAGTAACATATTCAAATGATTTATAACCAAAACTTGGGAAATTACGAGGCATAATTAGCATATAAAGCATGTATGTTTTGCAACACATCAAACATCCTCATACTTGAAGTTTGTTTGTCCCTAAGCAAAGCCCAAAGCAATACATCCAACCAAGTAATCACACAAATACAAAAACCCCAAGCTAAAGTCAGAAACAGGTCATGAAATCCAACAACAACGAATGACTCCCCAAGTTTTACAACGGTCAATAGATTTACAGTTTAACCGGTCTAGACGGAACCTAACTCTTTGAAAACATGGGCATACCTATTCAAGACTCGCTTCCTTTCAAGCTTTAACTAAGCACAACTCGTACCCCTCACAAGAGTTCTTTCTTCTCGGTTTATTTCTGTGACTAGCAAAAATTGTGCCAGTTCCTATTCTAACGCTCAGACCTACTAATTAAATGCCTAAGTCATATGCTTGAGAATCAATCAAATCTCCACCCAAATGTGAAGACGAACACACATATCAAAAAGGTCTTTAATTGGGTTGTAATGTCAGGGTACGGATAGGGAATTTTAAGTGGATAAGGTGAAACCGGTCCGGACTAAAGAGGATACACAAATAAGAACTAGACTAACTTAAAAAAAAACATACTATTATTCTCTTGCAACCCTCTATTTTATTTTATTTTATTTTTTATGTTTTTTTTAACCATCAACTGTACTTTTTCTCTTTTTTCTTTTTTTTTCTTGCTATTACTAATTATACAACTAAATCAGTCTGGACTAGTGACACGGGGTTAAAAAGTAAAAGGATGTAAGGCTAGGGGTGTATTAAGTGGGTTTTAGAAATGAAAGGGAATCAGGCTCAAGTGAGATAACTAGTGATTAATGTTCAGGTAGGGATAAACAAAAGAAAAGGCTAAACAAAAAGGGTTGAATCCTAATGCCTTAGACTATTTCTGTGTGTTGTCTAAACCTAGGATCTCGACTTGTATCAAGATAATCAAGTTCTAACCAAACAAATCACGTAGGTAAAACACTCATCAAACGAAAAACAGTGAATATAAATGAATATGAAAATGCTCAAAATCTCACTGAAGTGTGTGAAATCGGGTTACCGATACAAGTCATGCACAATTATTACTGTCTAGTTTGCTACACTCTCCTAAGCACCCCAAATGATTTTATTACTGAAAAACCGACTAGTTATTATAAATAAGATTAAAGGACACTCCTGATGAACAGTAAAAGAAGTATTTTTTATTTATTTTCATTTTTACCCCTTATACTATATAATATGCGCGTTTAACCCGTTTTATTTTCTAATAATTTCGTTTTTCTTTAATAACTTTCGTTCGTTAACTTTTTTTTAAAAACGGACAGCGCGTCTGTTTTAGTTTTTTTTTTGTCAAATTCCGATATAATTTTTTTTTAAAACGGAGTTTTATTCAAAATCAAGCTTTTCTTTTGGTATCGTAGCCTATAGCGAGTGCCTTTACCGTTGTGGTACCGTGACGGGCCGAACCTAATATGAGCAAATAACATCATTGTCGGTATTGGTATTAGCGGAACCGGTCTCCGTACTCGGTTTTATGGTTTTTCGACTAACCGAACCGTTAATATTTAATTTTTTCCTTTTTATTATTTAGTTTTATGTTTCTTTTCTATTAACATTATTTTTACCGTTACGCCTACGTTTTCATTTTAATTTTATTAACGATCGACTCGACACCCGTCACGGAGCGCGGGTATAACCACCTAGTTGAAAACTAAAAACAAATGATATGCAATAGAGACGACCATAAATTTTGTATTACCTTAGACAGTGAGCTTCATGCTTATATTTTTCCTCCTTTTGATTAATGTATACTATACTATCTAATAAAAAAAAGTAACTAGGGTTGTATAGATAGCTAAATACGATCACTCCTTATTAGTCTTATTGTTTGTGATAATCTTTTTTTTACAAATAGGGCCCTATTTTTAATTCGCTTTTTGCCCCCAAAAACTTTGAGCCAACCTACTTCAGCTCAGAGGCATACCCACCCTTTATGGGTTGGGTCCCCCGACATCGATGGAAAAAAAAATTATTTGTTATATATACCATATAATCCCGAGCGACCCCCATGAATTTTTTTTTTACCAAAACGACACCCAAAAATTTAATTTAAAGCTTTAAAATTTTACATATATAAACTTATTAATAATTTTTATAAACTAATTGAACAAGTATAAACCTATTATAAAGTATTTAGTTAATTGCACCTAACCATTAATTCTTATAAACAGTTAAGCTCACTAGATCATTAACCATTTAACCCAATAACCATTTACTCTAATCCTTACTATTCATTTCTAAACAATTAACCGGCCTTGTAAAACCTTTCCCTAGGCCTGTAAACGAACTGAGCGAACACAAATGAGGCTTGTTCGTGTCACTACAAGGAAATGACCCTGTGCCGACGTCGCCTATACCGACGACATTTGTCGTCGGCATAGGTCAACCTGTACCGACGACATGTCGTCGGTATAGGTCAAAACCAAAATTTTGTCAGGTACACCCTATACCGACGACATGTCGTCGGTACAGGGTTGAGCCACATGGAGGGAAAAATGGCGCCCAATGAATTATTGGGAAAAACCCTATACCGACGACATTTCGTCGGTATAGGGTTATTTTGAATTTTTTTTGTATTTTTAATATATTAAACATTTCGTCGGTCAAAAAAAATTTTAAATAAAAATATAAAAAAATTCTAAAATGACCTATACCGACGACATGCTTTTTTACTTTATTGACCAGTCAAAACCCTACGAAGCCTATACCGACGACATGTCGTCGGTATAAGGCACCTATTGCGCCGACTTTTTAGCCTATACCGACGACATGTCGTCGGTATAGGGCTAAGCGCGATTAAACACAGACAGCAGCTTTCTGCTTCCCATTTCCACGAAAAAAAACCCCAAAACTATCTCATCTTCTCTCTTTGGCGATTTCCCGTTTTTGGTGTGTTTTGTGGAGCAATCTTCACTAATCTCTCGGTTTTTAAGGTTAGTTAACTTATATGTTTCAATTTTGACCATAAAATCAAAATTTTTGGGTTTTTTGGTTAATTTCTTTGTTTGTTGTTAGGTGTTTGAAGCTTTGACAATTGTTTGAGGATTTCAAGCTATTCGAAGATATTTGCAAACTTGGTTAGTAATTTTTTTATAAATTATGTTTAGATTATGTTTGTATGTATATTGTTGTGTTTATTTTGTATGTATGTATATATGATTTAGATGTGTGATTTTATAAATATTTATGAAATTTTATTATGAAATTAGGTTTAGATGAAATTTGGGAATTTGGATGTATGTTTGTATGTATATTGTTTAGATGAAAATTTGGGATTAAATTAGGTTTAGATGAAAATTTGGGAAATTTGGATATTTATTATTTGACAATTGTTTGAGGATTTCAAGCTATTTAAAGCTAATTGTTTGACAATTGTTTGTGTATGTGTATGTATGTTTATTTATCGAATTGTGTATGTAATTTGGGAATTTGGGCATTTATATATGTATGTTTGTATATATGTTTGTATGTATGTTTATGTATGGAATTGTGTATGTAATTTGGGCATTTATATGTGTATGTGTGTTTGTATGTATTTGTATTATTTTTATGTATGGAATTGTGTTTGTGTATGTAATTTGGGAATTTAGGCATTTATATATGTATGTTTGTATATAATATGTAGGTATATATTTGTGTATGTGTGTTTGTATGAATTTTGATTATGTTTATGTATGGAATTGTGTTTGTGTATGTAATTTAGGAATTTGGGCATTTATGTATGTTTGTATATAATATGTATGTATATATGTGTATGTGTGTTTGTATGTATTTTTATGTATGAAATTGTGTTTATGTATGTAATTTGAGAATTTAGGTATTTATTTATGTATGTATATAATATGTATGTATATATGTGTATGTGTGTTTGTATGTATTTTTATGTATGGAATTGTGTTTATGTATGTAATTTGAGAATTTGGGCATTTATTTATGTATGTTTGTATATAATATATATGTATATGTGTATGTATGTTTGTATGTATTTGTATGTATGTTTATTTAATTGTATGATTTGTGGATGTATGTATATATGTTTGTATGTATATGTAACTTTATTTAATTTTGTTGCAAGTTCGGAACTCATTGCGGTTGACGAGGTGTGAATAACATCATATTTGTGTTTCATTGAATTTATTTAAGGTACGTATTCCGACTTTTATGCCTTTTTGTAGTTAATTTTTTATTTCATTTAGAGTGTAAACGGCTCGTTTATCATAATTTTATAAATACTATTACTTATATATTAAAAAAATATATATTTTATAATTTTATAAAATAAATAAGAAAAAGGCTTACACCCCTAATGTCATTTATGTACGTCTTTGTTTATGTATGTCATGTCTCATATTGTGTACACTAGTATGTTTATTTAGGATAACCCTTTAGAATATACCCGTCCAAAATTTATCTAATAGGGATAAATTTTGGATTGTCCCCTTTGGGACTGCTTTTTGAATATTCTATCTCATTTAGGATATGTATACATTTTACCGGGTTGACATTTAAGATAAAATTGGTAGCTATTTCTCCTTACTCCTTCGAGTTTGCGGTTTATTTGCATACTTGGGGAGTTAAGGGGAAATGCTGCTGATTTTTCTTAAATAGTCAACTCGATAAAATGTATACATATGAGATAGAATATTCAAAAAGTGGGTCAGGATCCACCGCCTTAGAGTACCGATCAAATCATATACATTCATTTATATCATTTATTACATGCACGTATATGTGTATGCTTATGACACTAGATATGGCAATTGATAAAAGTTGGGTTACACTGGGAAATCGAAATTCTCCGGCATTCTTAAGCGGTCTTAGCAACTTTATAGAGACGGCCAAGAACCATGTCGACGGTCGAGGTAGAGCGTTTTGCCCGTGTAGACGTTGTTGTAATGCGTGTCGACAGGATTTGAAAACGATATATGGCCACATATATGACCGTGGGTTTCTACAATCATATAAGAATTGGATTTATCATGGTGAACAGCATCCTCGTGCGGTAGAGATAGCATCATTTTTTGCCCCAAGAACAACACCAACTCCTCCAATAATTACAACAACAAATAATGAGATGTTTGATGCCATAGATGATGTGATGGCAGAGAAAAATACAAACGGGGATAATATAGATGAAGATGGAACTGGTTTAGACCCGGAGTTTGATGCGTTATTTGAGGAGCTAAATAAGGAGTTATACCCCGGTTGTAGTCAAATGTCTTCCCTAAACTTCATAGCCAAATTGATGCATATCAAAGTTATCAACAAATGGACGAATAGTTCGTTTGACCAACTGTTAGAGCTTCTACAAATTGCATTGCCAAAGGAAAATCACGTTCCAGCGTCACATTATGAAGCTAAGAAGAAACTGAGTAAGATTGGGTTAGGATATCAGTCTATCCATGCTTGCATTAATGATTGTGCACTGTTTTGAAAGGAGAATGAATCAATGCAAAACTGTCCGGTTTGTAATGAGAGCAGATGGGTTGACAAAAACACAAAGGGGAAGAAAGTACCACAGAAAGTGTTGCGCTACTTTCCTTTAACTTCACGGCTTCGAAGAAGGTATAGTTCAAGATTAACGGCAAAAGATATGATCTGGCATAATACTGGACGCTCAACGGATGGTATGATGCGACATCCGGTTGATGGGAAGGAATGGCAAGAATTTGATGAGAGATATCCGGATTTTGCTAAAGAACCAAGGAATGTGCGCTTAGGTTTGGCTGCCGATGGTTTTAATCCGTTCGGTAACATGAGTCAGACTTACAGTATGTGGCCGGTAGTGTTAACAACATATAATACACCACCGTGGTTATGTATGAAAGAGTCTTCTTTCATGTTAACCTTGCTAATTCCCGGGCCTAAATCACCTAGTAAGGACATTGATGTATTCTTAAGGCCGTTGGTTGATGAGTTGAAAATTTTGTGGGCTGAAGGAGTTCAGGTGAGAGATGCATCAACCAAAACTGTATTTAGGATGCATGCTGCACTGTTATGGACTATCAACGATTATCCTGCTCGTAGTAGCTTGTCTGGATGGAGTGGTCAAGGCTATAAAGCATGCCCTACGTGTAACGTTGACACACCTTCGTGCGCTATAACGAATAAGATAGCTTTTGTTGGACACAGAAGATTCTTGCCTAGAAAGCATAAATGGAGGAACGATCTGTCGTTTGATGGCAAGAAAGAGACAAAACATCCTCCCCGACGATTGACTAATGCTCAAATATTAGAACAACTAAAAAATCTCCCAGATCGTGTTCCGAGGAAACATCCAATGTATGGAGGGGTAAAAAGAAAGCGCCTAACATCAGAGTTGAATTGGACTAAACGAAGTATCTTCTTTGAGCTCGATTATTGGTCTTCTCTGCTTTTAAAACACAATCTTGATGTTATGCACGTGGAGAAAAATGTGTGTGAGAGTTTATTAGGTACTTTGTTGATGAACGATAAATCAAAAGACACACACAAAGCCCGCAAAGACTTGGAAAATATGGGTATTCGACATAACCTATGGCTAACACAAAAAAACAACAAGTTTTACCAACCACAAGCTCCTTACTCTTTCACACCCAGTGATCAAGAACGCTTTTGTCAGTTTATTCGAGGAGTGAGACTGCCTGATGGATTTGGATCGAATTTCAAAAATAAGGTACTTCCTAATAATTCAAATATAATTAGGTTAAAGTCCCATGATTATCACATCCTCATGCAACGATTGCTGCCAATAGGGGTACGATCGGGTCTGCAAAAAAATATTTCAACAACAATCAATGACGTTTGCACATTCTTTCAAAAAATTTGTGCACGATCAGTAGATGTGAAAGACATGTATGAAGCAAATGAGGAAGTGGTTAAGATATTATGCAATTTGGAAATGATATATCCCCCAGCATTTTTTGACATAATGGTTCATCTCATTCTTCATTTACCTGAAGAAGCTATTCTTGGTGGCCCTGTGTATATGAGATGGATGTATCCTTTTGAAAGATACATGAAAAAGCTCAAAGCATATGTTAGAAACAAAGCCAAACCTGAAGGCTCAATTGCGGAGGGTTATGTTGCAGATGAAGCCTTGACATTCTGCTCTATGTATCTGGATGGTATGCAGACCAAATTTAACCGACCATATAGAAATGCAGATGCTGGCATTCCCAAAAGGCAGTTTCAAGTGTTTTCTTCACAATGTCGACCAATATCGAAAAAGAAAATCAAGGCGCTATCTGAACATGCCAACAAATCATTACAATGGTTTGTGTTGAACAACTGCGATGAAATCAAAGCCTACAAATCGTAAGTGTTTTTGTCCATCTACCCGTGATAAACTATTATTATATTTTCATTTAATTCTACTAATTTAAGTTTTGTTTTGTCCATCTACCAGTGAATTTGAATCTAAATTTCCTGAACGCAATATGCAAACCGATTTTTCTTCATGGTTAAAATATGAAGCAAATGTATTTTCATCTTCATCTTCTACACCCGATAACAAAGAATTAAGGGCATTGGCACATGGTCCCTTGTACGCATCTTCTTACACTGCTTGCATAGTCAATGGTGTTAGATTTGTGGTACAAAATCGTGATTCCCGACGCACTACTCAGAACAGTGGTGTGGTTACAATAGGAGAAGAGGATACTCCATTTTATGGTCAACTAGAAGAGATCATAGAATTGAACTACATAGATGGTAACTCGGTTGTACTATTCCGTTGTAAATGGTTCGACACGAGAGGTAAAAGATTAATTAAGCAAAACAATACTACTATAATTGACATTGGCCGTGATTGGTATGTTGGCAAAGAATGGTATGATGATGTCCAATATATATTAGCCACACAGGCTAAACAAGTGTTCTATCTTCGAGATCCTTCTCGAACCACTGGCCAATGGAGGGTTGTTGAGGACGTTCACCATCGGAAGCTTTGGGATCATCCTACTGTTGTTAATGAGATAGATATATTGCACGACACTCAATCAAATGATTATACTTTGGTTGTCGACACCGGATGCGAAGGTGGTGAATCAAGTCACGTAGGTGGTGACCAAACTCCAATTCCCCATGTTGATAGTCAGTCTATTACACGGGAAACTCAATCATTTTTTGGTAACTTGGTTGTGGACTTAGGCTACTTGCCTATGCGTACAACTTTAAATGAGGGTGGTGACCCAAGTCATGTTGCCTCGATTGATCTCGATGAAAGTTTTATTAATGATGATGAAGAAGATGCATACAATTCAGATGATGAAGAAGATGCATACAATTCAGATGATGAAGACGAACTAAATGACGACGATGAAGAAGATGATGATGTTGTTGACACACGTTATTTTACTGATGATTCTGATTGAATGTATGTTAAAAATGTACTATTTGTCTTTGTTAATTAATAATTATTTGTGCTTACTAATAAATTTTGTTGTAGGAAAAATGGCAACAATGGCGCAATCACACGGTGGAGATGGTGGAGATGGTGGAGACGGTGGAGACGGGGGTCCGTATCACTTCGACTCGGGTTGTGCGACTGGATCTGGTGGTAAGTTACTTTTTATTGTTTAATAGATGTCTTTATAATTGCCTAACTTTTGAATGCCATGTGTCAATATAGGTAGTTCCTCCCAAAAAAAACGATCTAAAGGCAAAAACCTAAAAATGTATAAGAAATTTGAGGAAAATGGGAGGAAGCCTCTTCCCATTGATGTAGAACTTCATGCCGGGGGTACAAGTTTGTGGGTCCCAACGCTTCGGATTTTATCCGTTCTATCTCGTTGGAGGTTGAAAAGGTTGTTCCGCCACATTATCCAAATTGGGCTAAGGTTCCAATTGAGAAGAAACGGGCCATATATCCCACTCTTATAGTAAGTATAGATGTTTTATAATTACTTACAATTTCATAACTATTACATTTATAATTACTTTCCATTTGTAGGATTATTTTGATCTGGAGTCCTGGAGAAACACTGATAAGTGGCGAGGCGTTGAACTCGGAATCACCGCCGAGTGTCAGAGGTCGTATAAAGATCACAAGAATGTGTTGAAAGGTCACTTCCTGGAGAATGGGGGATACGATGATGTGGAGGCGGCGATGAATAATCCACCAGAAGATCTTGATCAAGAATCTTGGCAGACTTTGATTAATGAGCTGTTTTTAGATGCGAGCTATAAAAACCGCGCGACGAAGAACAAACAAAACCGATCAAAACAACGTTACCCAAGTTACCATGGCAGTAAATCATACGCCCAGCGCCGACACATGGAGGTATGAAAATACAATTGTTAGTATTATATAAACATGCTTATTAATTCTTAGTGATATTATTTTTGTTTTTCACAGGGTACCGGCCCAATTGATGTGTTCAAATCGACCCATTATAAAGAAGGGACCGGTTGGGCCAACACGAATGCATCATCAGATTATGTAAGTCAAATGATTTTGTTGTTAGACTTACTAGACTTAGAACATTCAACTGCAACTTAAAACGGGTCAAAATGATTCAAACACACTTTAATAGACTTAGAACATCCAACTTGAGCCCAATTGTTGATTATTTTTGCTAGTATTATTAGTATTTGTTGTTATTAGCGTTGGTTGATTGGAATTTGTGAATTTGGGTCGTTTATAACTTATAGTTTAACAGGTTGGTTATCCATTTTACAGCAGTTATGCTGTCGAATTTTATTAAAATAGTCAAGTGATTGTTTATTACATTGTTTAATGCAGGATCGAATCCAAGAGGAGTATGCAAGATCCTCTGCTGAGTCTAGTGGTGACTCGTCTGCTGTCGATGAGTTTGCATGCATGGAGCGTGCATTGGGTCAACGGCGTGGCCATATCAGGGGTGTCGGTCGTGTGGTGAGTAATCCCACACCGGATTTGTTCAGTACCCCCACTCCACAACCACATTGGCAAGAAGTGGATGAGCGTGTAACTCAACTTCAACAACAACTCCAAGATCAACAACACCGCGAAGCCCAACGAGATGAAGATCAACAACAACGCGAATCCCAACGAGAAGCACAACGAGATGAAGAACGTCGTGTGCATAATCAACAAATGCTTGAAATGCAACGACAAATGGATGAAATGCGTCGAATGTGGGAACGCAGAACTAGCAGCGACGATAATTAGCTTGAAGTTGCTGCGCCTTTGCCTTGGTTGTCGGTGTTATTGTTGAATTTTTGAACAATTTTTATGTTTGTGTGTCGGACAACTTAATGTTTAAATATTTGATTTGTGTGTCGAACAGGTTTCTGTATCGAACAATATGTTTCGGAATTCAATTTTTGAATGGTTTGAATTATCTGATTTGCAGGTTTTGGTAATTAGAAATTAAATATTTCTGGAAAATTTTAAAAATTTAATAAAAATTAAAAAAAATACAGAAAATCCTATACCGACGACATGTCGTCGGTATAGGTATTTTTCAAATTTAATTAAAAATAATTGGAAATAGTCTATACCGACGACATGTCGTCGGTATAGGTTGGGTATATCCCGACGATTTGTCGTCGGTATAGAATTTCTTTTTTGAATTATTTAATTAAACCATATGCCGACGACATGTCGTCGGCATAGGTCTACCTATACCGACGACATCTTTGACCTATTGGGACGAAGCAATACCGACGACATGTCGTCGGTATAGCTTCAAAAAAAATCGTCGGAATAGGGTGATATTGTTATAGTGTGTTCGTTCGTTTAACTGTAACCGAACAAATGAACGGACACGAACACTTAAATGAACGGTATTATCTAGGTGTTGCCCATTTTATCCTAGATAATCTAGGTAATGTTGTTAAAAAAAATGAACGGATTTCAATCCGGCAAAAATATTTCAACTCAAAATATTTCGGTGACGTAACTCAATCCGGTGAAAAAAGTTCAATGATCCAACTCAATCTAGTAAAAAAATTCAATGACCCGGCCTGAGAAAAATCTCTTTTAATAAACATTCGAACATCAAAAATTTCCTACCCCATGAAAATAGCTTTAAAAAGTCTTTCTTTAGTTTGTTCTGAAACATTCATATATCACTCATGGCTTAGCATATAAGGTTTATTCTACATGTTGTTCGTATGATTTATTGTTTTAGTGGCCAATTTTTTATTTTAGTTAACCAATTGAAGGTAATATACGTTCAAGCTTTACCATTCATTTGTAGGTTTTCAGTATTTAGTCGTTTTATTTTTATTTATCATTCTAGCCGAAGAGTTGTTCATCTTATGATAATTCTAGCCTATGTAGTGCTTGCTATTCTTTGTTTCAATTTGCCAGTCGTTTAGCAGTGATTTAAAACAAGCTTATATCAGTTATATGTACGTACTTATTAGCTCCTGATCTTTGTCTATTGCATGTTCAACTTCTGCTAGTGATTTAAATATCCATGCATGCAAATGGGTCCTTCATTCTTTAAAGTCTTGCTTGTATGCTTGTCTTTCAGCATGTTGGTAAATCCACCTTCAACATGACCTTATTTCATCAGGACCAATCACTTCAAACTTGTCCTACTTTCTTCTATATCTTGCTTCAACCATCAAACAAGTCATCTTCTTCACACACTTTCAATTTATATGCATTTCGAACCATCACAAGATGGCCTAGGTTCAAACCTTTCCTAGGTAAACATCCTGGATGGCCATCATCGTTAAAAAAAAATTCATATGTACTTTTCCTGTAATTTCCATTCATAAAAAAGCTTCATTTTTGCAGACATTGCCTCCTCCTTTTGTCCGTATGCATTTTGGAAACAAAGTCCCAAAGGGTCAGTGATGATATGTGCAAGTGAAGGACATTCCTGGAAAGTCAAGATCAATAAAATTGGATCAGAACATTGTTCACAGATGGATGGAACAAAATCATACAAGATATCCCCTTGGGTGTTGGGAATTTTCTTGTCTTTCATCTTGTTGGTCATTCCACCTTCAAAATGACCATATTTAGTTTAGATGGAGTGAACTTCTTCTCCAAAGAAGCTCATGAACATGATGAACAAGGGACCGAAGAAGATGAAGTGAATGTTGTAGATGAAAGTACTGAAGACTATGAAGCTTCCTTTTCTGCAACAGTCACAAGCCTCTTTGTAACATTTATGATCCTTTTCAACTTTAGACATATATAAATTGTTGAGTAAAGTGTCATTTTCGTCTCGGTGTGTCACACCCCTACCGATGGCGGAATTTACGTGAGGGGTGACGAATTAAAATCATCACAATGATTAAAAGAAATACTATTAAATTAACCGGATAATTGTATTACATTGTTTTCAAAACAAATAACCAAACAAAATAGATAAAACAAATTGTCTTTATTAATTCTTGTAAATAACTAAGTCTCCTAGAGCCAAATCTTGAAGTCCTAGCGTGATCATAACAGCAACCTAGCTGTTAGTACCTGAAAAACATACTAAAATATATCAGTTATAAAGTTGGTGAGAACATAGGTTTAAGTAACCATATAGTATATATAACAAAGATTTGCAAATCATAAACAAGTTTCAATAACAAGTAAACAAACTCTTTATACATGAGTCACAACCAACCCTAATGATCGATAGCTCTCTCGTCTAACCCCTTGATGCATAGGTGTTAGACATAGTATGATATCTATATAGAATGCAGTTTCTAAACACCAGCTCCTTCCAAGTTGTAAAGAATATGTCAACTTAAAGGGCGCTCGGTATTGATTGGCACGCGTCAACCCGAGGACTGAATGGGCTTGTCAAACCAAATAGTACTATTCTCTTACTCTCGTGGCTTCCCCGAAGTTAATGGTTGTGTAGATTTAGAAAATAAGATAGTCTTTTGTAGTTTAAAGCATCATAGCAACATGTATAAACCAGTTTAGTGTTACTATTATTAGAAAGTTTGTTATTGACTTAGCAAAATTGTTTTTACTATAGCATTTGAATTCCATTTGATATAGAAGCATGTTTCCACCCCAAAACAAAAGTGTAAAGAGGGGCTATGAACTCACCTTGCAGTATGTGAGTAGAATCTTGACCTGGTAGTAACTCGGTTACTAGAATGCCTTACGGATTAAACCCTAAATAAGTTATAGTGCAAGTTAGTTTAGTTAGAACAATTAAGGGTTTGATATTGTAAATAAAGGAAAGTGGTTGTCGTATACTAGAGTGGTTATCGTATCAGAGTAGTACCTCCAACAGAAAAGTTCCCAGGAAAGAGTTGGTTGGATCAGAACCCCAACTTCCCTAGCCAGAACCTTACTGTTTGTCAGATAACTAAATACAAGTTTGAAGGTTACTCTATTCGTATACTTTATCCGAGTTTAGGGCACGTTTGGTAAGTTTGGGAAAGTATAAGGGTTAGATTGTAGATATTAATCGAGTATGCATAGAATTGAATTGAGTTGGATATTAGAGAGGTTTAATTGGGAATAAAGAGTTATAGTAAAAACATAATTCTAAGAATGAAAAAAAGAATTAAGATCTAGTTTTTAGGTAAAAAGTTGAACAATTTTTAAAGGGTTTATAAACATATTTTATAACTCTTGTGTTTTAAAGAAGAAAACACAATCTTTAAATAATAGTTCATAATATATATAGTTTCAAATTTAAATAACATAATTAGTTTTAAATAAAACATAACTTTAAATTTTTGAGTGAAATACATGGTTCCTCGCGAAACCTTTTATTTTAAAAATATATACATAATATCTTTATGTTATTTAAAGGATAAAGAATACCTTTTATTCTTTTAGTAAAACAATATACACAACATTATGGTAAATTGGAAATTCTAAAGAAAAGAATTTGGTTTAATCACATTTATTTGCTGTGTTTGGGATTGCTTATTTAACTCTAAAAGTGCTTATTGATTTATAACTTTTCAAAATGAGTTTTTAAAAAAGTGTTTGGATTAGCTTTTGTGGTGAGAAAAACCAATAAGTCAATAAGTTGTTTTTTTAAAAGTGTTTGGCTTAGCTTATTTTTGTAAAATGATCAAAAATAACATTCTTTTATATTTGTGGTGGGAAAAGTCATAAGGAGTTTTGAAAAGCCAGGATTTGTGACTTTTGAAAAACAACTTTTTAAAACTTATCAAAAAGTCAAAATTAAAAGGACTTTTATCCATACCAAACATTTTTTGACTTATTGGCAGCCAATAAGTCATTTTCAAACTCAATCCCAAACACCCCCTAAGAAAACATGATAATGTATGTATTTGTGTATGTGAGTACTAAAATAGTAAAAAAAGAAAAGATCAGGGTTAACAGGTCTTGAACCCGTGACTTATGCCGATGAGTTTAATGTTTTAACCAGTGGACTAAGGACTCATTTGCTTAACCTATTTGAAAACAAAAAAAAAGTAAACATAAAATCCAACTCCATCTTCTTCATAACCCATATCGTGAATCAGACTCCAAACAATAAACCCTAAAAATAGATTTGCTAAATAATCAAAGAACAATGCTAGGTTGGCTTGAATTGATGATTCAATGACCTTGAAGATGAAGAATGTTGAAGGAGATGAATGGAAAATGGGTGTGCGGATTGAAATGTCTTGCGGTTACAAGAGATATGTTTTGCTTGGATGGCGTGAGTTCATGACAGAAAATGAAATATCAAATTGCGATCAATCTTCAAGTTTATCAAGAATGAAGGTACGTTGTTACTCTCAAATGTTTCCAAGAAATAATGCCCGCCGAGCAGGAGAAAGCGTTAATTTGATGTTTAATTTTTGGAGAAATAATTTTAAAAATCCAAAATTCTTTCAAGAAAGAGCATACTAGCATCAAAAGTTGTTTAAGAAATTAATGATCGCTTGATATCAATTATTCCCGGAGATAAAAAGGAATACATAAGTGCAGATTGGATATGATGTAGGTAAACTGAGTGGAAGACAATCCTTTTTTAGGATGTCCGCAAGGTCATGTGTAATAGCAACATGATGAATAGTAAGAGACAAAGCCAAAACCGTGTCCCGAATAAAATGTAAATCGATTTCAAGATGCTGGGTGCACCGATGAAAACGAGATTAACCATCAGATACGTAGCACCATTGTTGTCACACCAAAAAGTAGTTGCACAATTTGGAAATAACATGGCTCGTGCATTAGTGACATAATCCACATGATCTCAACAGTAGTATGAGCAAGAGCCCAATATTCGACCTCAATAATAGACCGTACAACAGTGTGCTGTTTCTTGAAACTCCAACTAATAAGGGTAGAACCAAGGAAGACATAATAATGGGTAGTCGAATGATGATAATTAAGACAACTAGCACAATCAACATCAGTACGGGTATGTAAAGTAGTTGTAGAGGAATGAGAGATGGTTAACCCATGAGTTACCCAAAGATAGCTCAAAATAATCTTAGCTATCAACCAGCGTCAATCAGTAGGTTTTGGATGAAACGTAGAGACCTTACAGACAGCATACGCAATCTCATCCTAGAAACATTTTTTTTTCTAAAGTAAATATTGTAAAAAAAATAGTATAATAGTATAATTTAAATGCTTAATTTGTGTTTAAAACACATAAAGATAATGATACTTTATCGTAATAAAGTTAAAATAGTGTAATTTAAATATTAAATTTTGAAATAATAATTTTTTAAAGTGTCATTATCACACATAAATCAAATCTCAAATGTTAAAAGGTGTAGAAAAAACTGTTCACGTGTTTATATATCATCTACTACCACTATATCATATAGATTTGCATATACTTCTACTTATATGTGTAAGCCTAATATTTTTACCAAATTTCTAATTGACTAATTGGACGTTTGTTCTTCTAACTTCAAAGTGGGCTGCTTCTCTTTAATTTAACATGGGCCTACATCTCTTTTAATTAAAGATGGTTACTTACTTCTAGTCTATAGAGATCCACAGCTAAACCCGAACTAGATTCGAAACCGATTGTTAAAACTGGTTTGGGTGAAACCGGTTTGGTTCCAATCCGATCTGCCAGTTTGAGTATAAAGGTTTTGAAACCGGTTTGGGTGTTGAAACCAATTTTCAAACCGATCCGATCCAATCCGGTACGGTTTTCCTTTAGAAACCGGTTTGGGCCGATCCGGTTTTGACTTTCATTGACTCGATTAGAAGCAGTTTTAAAACTGATCCGGTTTGGGCCAAAAACCGGTTTTGTGAACCTCTAATTACTGTGGTTTTCAATAGTCTACTTTTTTCTTAAACCGTCGGCACCCGTTATCAGAAAACTTATAGAACCCGTCAATACCCTGCTAACCAACGAGATTACGTAAATCGCAGCTTGTGCTGGGCAGATAGCTTTCAAGAGGTTATGGCAGGAAACTAGTGGAAACAACATTTGAGCATGAGACCTCTTCAGAAAAGCAGTCGGGTCACTTGCATATAATCTGATTAGTGGATTAGGTCCTGCTACGTACCGCCACATCATCCATGGCCAACATGCTACACACGTTTCCCATACGTACCTTGTTTTATTAGTTATTAAGTTTATCTTAAAGTAGTGCTTAGTGGGTTTAGTTTACCCATGTTCTATTCAGTTATTTCTTTGTTAGTTTTTCATGTTCGTAAGCCTTTAAAAAGGCATCACTATATTGATGAATGTTAAGCAGAAAATTGTAGCAAAATTTAGGGATGGCAAAATAACCCGAGCCCGACGGGGCGGGTATACCCGAAGCCCGACGAGTTCGGGGCGGGTATACCCGAAGCCCGACGGATACGGGGCCGGGTATGGGATTAATTTTTAAAAATTTCGCGGGTATGGGATTAGGTGATACCCGACCCGATTACCCGAAATCACATACCCGTTTACCCGAATCATATACTCGAAAATTTGTAATTTATAATTTTATTTTCTCTTAACCCATGGCTATTAATGTTTCATTTTAGTAAGTTTATTATGTGAAAAATTACTTTTTCTTTTAAAATATGTATTTATAAATATAAAAAGTAGAGTCATAGAAAAGTACAAGACACATACCCGACGGTTATTGGCCGATACTCGCGGGCATACCCGATACCCGATATCAACGGGTATACCCGTTACCCGCGGGTATACCCGATACCTGACACAAACCCGACGGGTAATGGGCCGGGTATGGGACACAATTTTACAATCGGGTATGGGTTTGGGATTACAGATACCCGACCCGAACCAGACCCATTGCCATCCCTAGCAAAATTGCACTTTTGTTCTTCTCTAATTTCTTGGAGTCTAACCCGCTCAAAGGTTCTCTATCTTGGAGTCTAACCCGCTCAACGGGTCTCTGTCAATGGTGCTTTCATTAGCCTCCTCACCTCCCGCAACGAATCCGCCCCACTAGCAGAAACTCGGATGGCTATGGTGGCAAGTCTTGATCGACTGCTATCCTCCCAAGCTACCATGGCTGCCCAAGCTACCTCACTCTTCGAATCACTCAACGCCACCATGAACAACCTCCTCCAAACCATCACGAAACACACCGACACGTCAACATCGTCCACCACATAATCGTCCACCCCATCCAACAACCCACCACCACCACCACCACCATCGGAAAAAACACAACCAAACCCAACCCTCGTACTTAAAATACCTTCTGATGCCTCACCACCACAACGAACCTCTGCAATCACCTTGTTGGAGCCATAACCGCAACCACACCGGCCCCAACACCGACACCAAACCCATCTCCATCACACTCACTGATTCTGAAACTCCTTCTAAACCTGTTCAAAAAGCCAGGGAATCTCCTATGGGCTACGAAGCAGTTGCAACAGTTCAACGGTGCAACGAGGAGATATGAGTGGAGACCACTGTGGCGTGATGTAGTGCGAAGCACACATCTTTATTCCATTGTATTCGTGCGTTTTTAGATAGTTTTGTATTTGTTTTTAGTCGTTTTAGTGTACATTTGAGTCTTTGTGATGTTTTCAGGTGCTCGTATGGATTACAAGTCAAATCCCGAAGAAATCGAGCAAGAGAAGAAGCCCGAAAGAAAAAAAAAAGGGAAAATGTTGAAACCCAAGGCTTCGCGGTACGCAAAGAGTCAGTCCCAGCATCTCGCGGTATGCAAGGTAAGCAAATCCTGCGCCCGACTATTTTGGCCCTTGCGGTACGCGAAGGGCTGGCTTGTGTGTCTCGCGATACACGAGAGATAGAAATTCATTGAAAAAACCCTAATTCGAATTTAAATAGAATTTTAATGCCATAATTAGGGGAGATCGAATTCCAGCCGTCAAGTGGGAAGCTTTTGGCGATTTTGAGGAGGAAGAAGGCTATCGGAGCAAGGAATTGGAGGTTTGGAAGCCGGATCGGTTAGCTTGTAATCGTTCGGTTATCATTTTCCGTTTCTTGTCTTTGATTTGTTTATCTTGCAGTATGATTATGTTTGATACTTCTGTTTTGGGTGTTTTGAACATGGTTGTTGGCTAGATTTCATAACTACCTAGGTTAAAGATGAATACTTTGTGATTTTGGATTTCATTCGGTTTTTGGATCTTAGTTGATGGTTTAATGTTAAAGTAGCGAACTTGATTGCAATTGATCTGATGTGTATGCATGTTTATGTCTAATTTATGATCAATGATTGTTCCATATGTGTCTTTGTGAATGTCTTTCATGTATAGATACATATTAGGTTGCTTACTGTGTGTTTGTGACTAGTTTATGGTTTTTGAACGTTCGAAACTACAGGAACAGTATTTGTGAGTTTAGAAGATATTCATGTTCTACCTACTTCGATAGCTGAAAGGTGAGAAGTAGTCGGTTAGTTGATGTCGCTAGGAATGGTCTATAAAAACTAAATAAAAACCTAACATAGACACTCTAGTAATAATTCTAGACTATCCTAATACTAGACCACAGAACAGGCAAGTGTAACTATCGACTATAGTAAATTCTAATGAAAGTACGGATATCGAACCCACGAGACACTAGTGACAACTAACCTAGACTCTGACTCAACTAACTAAACTGATTTAAAAGGGGAGAATTTGTGTTGTGAACTGACTCTAACAAACTAAATATAACTAACTAACGAACACCAACTATCAAGCAAAGCAATTCGACAGACTCAAGAATTGGGAAAGACACTACCTAGGTAAGAATCCTATTTGTGAAACTTGGACTTCTCTCAGCTATGAAAACTATGATGGAACCGGGATCTTTGAATACGAAACCCTAAAGCAACCTAAGGATCTCAGATCATTCTCCGGGTGTGACCTACTAGAAAACCCTAAGGAACGTGTAAACTCACCGGTTAGTCGGATCACCTTTCAGCTATTTCCGACAATGCTAAAGTACCCTAAAGATATATTACCTCTCAGTCTCATTATCTTAATATGCCCTAAGACATACGGGGTAACATGAAAACTATCGGTATGACACGGAATACCAATAATGCTAAGAAACCCTAGGAAAACCTCCTTTCAGAGCAATTGACCTAAAACCTTAACACAAGAAAATACTCGACTATCTCTCACCTCTCAGCTATTAAGATAGGAAGAACACCTAACCCTAAGATACCCTCAATTTGCGTTTCTATGGAAGATGATATCAATGATCCATAAAATAGTTAAAACACACAGTAAGCAACCTAACATGCATCTATTACTTGAAAGACATTCAACAAAACGCATGTGAAACACAAACCAATTGCAAATCAGTGCTAAATATGCATATACATCATACATCATAAATCCATCAACAATTAATATAAACCGAAAGAAATCCAACATCCAATCAAACATTCATCAAAACCTAGATAGTATAAACAAGTTTAGCCAATCATGAGAAAGACAGGACCCAAAAAGTCAATAAAAACGTTCATCGTAAAACAGAAAATAATTAAACAGCCTACTGGCTTAAATTAATTCACCTGTGTGTCTGTTTAAATTAATTTTCAGTTGTGTGCCTGCTTAATAAATTGACTTGATTAAAATTGACTTGATTAAGCTTTGTAATTAGAGGTGCTTGAGTTTTGCTCATGTTCCACGTCTTCAAAACAAACGCCACACCCAAAGGAATTTTCTCGTGATGCGTGCCCTCTTCCCAACTCTAATTCTGCCATGTGAACTTATTGTCGAGACCTACTTCTGTGATGATCTCCAATTCCAAACCCCTTTTTCGTCCAATCAGCCGTCCACGGCTCTCCCATATATATTTTTATTATTAATTTTTTATTCTTTTATGACCTAGCCCAACTAATTCTCCAATGTCCAAATAGTTATACCATCTCTCCTTTCACTCACGAACACCTACAAAACATAACATTACTAAGTACAAGTTACATATGACCGAAATCGACTCTAAAACTATATAAAAATTGCTACAAAATACAAGGATAAAGATACGTGTTTTGCAACATATCATTAGTCTTTAGTGTTAGGTGCCCAGGTGTAAACGCTCTGAGAGGAGGTTTCCCCTAGGGTTCTTAGTATCCTTGCTAGTCCGTAGCTTATCAAGAGTCTTCGAGTTACCCCTTGCATTCCTTGAATGTACTGAGATAGTGCGACTGAAAGGTAATCTGTCTTTTGTATACTTTAGTATTGTTGGCGAGATTGAAAGGTGATCCAACCAACCAGTGAGCGTCACACATCCCTTAGGTATTCCTTCTAGGTCACACTGATGCGTGTTTTATATGTAGATAAAAATATAAATATATATATATCATTGGCAACGACACAAAAAACTTGATGGCTTAGTTTTAGTAATAAATATATTCTATTTGGAGCTACACAAAATCAGGTTTTAAATTTATAAATTAAAATTATAATTACTTCAACTAAATACACACACAATAGGCAAGTGAACATATCACAGCGTAGTAAAGTATGGGTAAGAACCAAGTATCGAACCATAGACACGGATCCCGTACTCAACCCTTGCGATTGTCTGGCTAAGATAATAAGTTGAAAAATGGGTTTTGTTTTACAAGGAAAATAAACAGATCAGAAATGTAATTAACAAGGTTTTTTCGTTTAAGACGTTACTCTAGTTGTTATCCCTTGTTAATTAATGTTGTATTTAAAGTAAGGTTAGTCATAATTACTAGTACTAACCCTTTCGATAGAGGAGTTAGTATTTAATAACAGAACAGTGGATACGGTTGGCCAACTGTTCCTTAATGAATACAACGGACCCTAAACGGGGTCTTAAGTCCGTCGGTATCTCACAATTCATTATTCGGACTAAGATTATCCAATGACTGACGTACGTCATGTCTTGTAACTTCCTTTGGAAAGTCGGAATGCGCAACTCCCTCTAGAGCTAATTTATGAACGCTCGGACCTAACAAATTATGTTCTTAAATAGTTGTCTTTACTTATAATATTATTTTAAATAAATAAGACTTTCTTTCTCAAGATCAAACCCTATGGATCCCGCTAGAAGTCCTCTGCAAGCCGACACGAGAGAAGTAAAGAAATACCAACACAAACCGCCTGGTCTGGTTAGGGCTCAAACGGCTTGCTGAATACCCAAACCTCCAACCAACGCATAATATTAAATCTATACTAACTGGCCGTGATAGCACCAAGATTTGTATATAGACCGTACAAACATCGAATAAGCTTCCCAAACAAGAAGTCTTGCTTAAGTAACTCACAAGATTTAATATTATTAGATTGGTTTAAAGATCACTTATTCTTGTCTTTTTAAAATAAATCATAGTAAGGACTTTAAAAACATAACATACTAAAAATACTTCATTAATTAATTAAAGTTCAACCAACTCGAGCAACACAAGAGAACTAGCCATGAATGACCATACAAGTGACTCCACTAACCCTTAGATAATGTGTGGAAGTATTCCAACACCAAGGGAGAGTGGGTATAGAATGCCTCTTGTTTTACTCGAACGAGAAGAATCGCTTCATATTACAAGACTTTAAAAAGGAAATAAACAAAGAAAAGCTAAACGGACCAAAACGAGAGAGTTCCGGCTCTTAGCAGAGCACTAAGGCCTTCACACCTCTTGGTAATGGACACCTAAAACACTAGAATGGGCTTGCTATTTATAGGCAAAGACTTTGGCAATGCACGGCCGTGCATTGGATTGCACGGGCGTGCAAAGTACCCATTTCTTTCACGTGCGGAATCTGGAAGTACAGGAGAGTACAGGGAGGCAAAACAGGGGATGCACGACCGTGCAAGGTAATGCATGGCCGTGCATTGCCTTGTTTTGCTCCCTGTTGACTTTTTGAGTTCCAGTTTGACCTTCTGCGTCCGGTTTCGATCAATTGGCCCCCGAATGCTGATTTTACCTTGATTTTGAGTGTTTTCTTCATGTTTTTGTAAATCCGGGTCAATTATCCTATCGAAACACAAATGAGTGGATTAGGCATCAATTATTATCATATTATCTCTAATTGTGATGATTTCGGGGATAATTATGAATGCAAAACATGTATAATTTACGTTATATCATAATACCCCACACTTAAACTTCGCTTGTGCTCAAGCAAAATCATGCATGAGTATACGCGTAGAAGTAAAGTATTGATAAAAGGTTAATCCAAAGTTGTTGTCACAAATGGCTGAATGGCTTTCTTAAAAACAATGATTCGGTGGTTATACCTTTCGAGTGTTTCTCCACAATAGGGTAGCAAGCCTAACATATTTGATGTAACTATGATTATGCACAAAATTACGGTCTCACAAATGTCCACTCAACACTCGGGTTAAATTTATGGATATAGTATGTTAAGGAGAACACTCAATGCTATAATTAATGCTTGCATAATCATAGGCTTGTATAGAAATCAAATCTCCATCAATTGACATAAATATGTGCATAAATCAAGAGGGCTTTATAAAGGGTTGTAATGATTGGCTAAGGGTTAGGGTAGGAAGTATTTGGGAATAGGGGCTAAATATTGAAAATCAGACTTGGCTTGATGATTAAAAAGTGAATGATTTCCTATTCAACTTAGATTAGACATTGTGACTAATTTAAGGACTCTTTTAAGGTCAAGACCAAATCCCTTCTTCAAGAACGTCAACTTCTTCTTGTTTTTGAAATATTTATTGCTATCAATTCTTTATGAATTGTTCGGCTGTTTCTTCCTAATACATTCATTTTAATCGGCTTTGCATACTACAATTTTTTCGAGTAAGTTTGATTCTCTTTTGATGATATTTCTTCACTAGCTTGGGCGATTATGAATTCCTTTTTGGTTGCCCCTTTTTTCTTATCACTATAATTCTTCCTTTTCATATTACATGAGTTTCTTTCTTCGAACATAAGATGGATCTATAAACTTTCGGATGATAATCATTCTTTAAATCATAGCCAAGTCGATTTTCAACTAAAAAGGGTTAAAAGAAGAAAAAAAAAGGCTAATTTTTCGGGTTTAATGGTTTTGAGATGTGGGTTTGGAAATGAATAGGTTTAGGCTCAAAGGGGCTAACTAGGGGATAACGTTTAGGGTAGGTAAAGGAAAAGAAAAGGCTAAAGAAAATGGGTTAATCCTAATGTATCAATCATTTTCATCCATTCTTTTAGTCCATGATTTTGAAATGTATATTTTACACAAGTTCTAACATGCAAAGCAATAATTAGCAGTCACTCTAACAAACGAAATGAGCATGTGATAATCAACGGCGTCAAAAACTTGATGTGTTCGTGATAATGCTCGGATAGGTTCAAATCTCTTACATGGAAACGAAAGGTAAAGGGTAATAAAGTAAAAATGTGCATAAACTTATTTCTTTCTTTCTGTTGTGCTTCCTAATCTTCCCTATTTGTTTCCTTGATTCACTTCAAAGGTATTTCAAATTGCTGTTTTTATAAGCTTGTTTATGCCAAATGATTTTTAAGACTTTTGCTTTAAGATTAATTTGAAAAATGTTTTTATTACTTCTATACATAAATTTTGATTTTATGAATTTGGTATTTGTTAATCATGCAATTGTAATACTTAAAATAAGATTAGGCAGTCAAAATATCAACGGGGTCCACCCCACACTTATTTTCTAACAATATGAATGTATGCAATATGATATGTGTCATGAATAATAAGAGTGTGGTGAATTAATACTCCCCTGATGAGACGTAATTGCCAGGCGTGTAATCGATTCTCATCAATGCCTAGATCGTATTCCCGGGCACGAACCAAAATCTGTATCACCTGTAATGCTATGCAATGCTCAACACATAAAGTAAGTACTAAAAGGAAAAATTAAACTAATATTCGCTTAACAAAGCGGCCAAATAAGGTTGTCAACGGCTGCTCCTGTAACCGGTAAAAATGGTGCCGTGTCTAGTAAACCAACGTCAAAAGCCAAGAACCACAAACTATATAAACAAAAGAAAGAGAGAGTTGCTACTGATATAGCGGGCGAGGCCACTGCTGGTATGGGCCAGGAGGCTACTGATGTGGTTGGTGAGCATACGGGTCCTGTAGATGATCGTAAAAATCCTGCCGCATGTCGTCCACAGTATACCCTAGCTGACCCATACGAATCATCAAATCCAGCATAGAGGGATCCTTGGTGGTGTGATAAATAAGCGGTATCCCATGTTGTTCTCCTTGCCCCCTTCCTAGCTCTAGTTGTCCTTCCCCTGCATCACCATCTGATTCTTCAACTACCCATGTCCAGATGTTACCTTTATGATTTATTAACCGATAGACTCTATTAATTTTCTTCAACATTCCCATACAGATTAGCATCTGGCTATCAACAGTGGTGACTGGAAGGTTCATCTCAAGTAGAGTCCCAAGGCGAGCAGGAGTTAAAACTCCCATGTTGGAGGCCAAATGAGTGATGAAAGGCCCTCCAAACACGTGGCTTAAAGAACAATATCCTGAAGCTCTAGTGAAAAATTTGGCTAACCTGTAGGCCAGGTTGCAGTCAACCTGATCAATGAGGCAGTGAAGGTGAAAGAGGTCCCTAAGGCTTACCACCCCTGTGCTGTGCTTTCTTCCTCCCAGGGTAAGGACTATACATCTGTGAAGTTATCGGTGGAGCGGGTGTTTCAGTTTGGTGCTCTTTTGACTGTGTGGGTCGAATGGTCCAGACCCAATCCTTCCCCAGAATAGGGATGCCTCACCTTCGCCAAACTCACTGTGGCTCTCAATGAATACTGGCTGAGTAATCTCTATGTGCCTATACATTCCCATCCTCACCCCAAACTGGGCCAGTGACATCTCATGCCAATGCCTGGCCATCCTGAATCTGACACAATCATGCAACTCCAAACTAATTACTGGCCTCGTAATTGAGAATGGGGCCAAGAACTCCAAGGTCAGCTCATAATAAGTAGTGTCTCGGATAGCAAAGAACCTTTCTCATGGTTTAGTTATGAGTTCAGCACATTGATTTAGCAGCTCGATTTCCTCCAAAGTGGTGTAGCAAATAGTCTTGTGGATGCCAAACTCTTTTCCTAGAAGTTCCTGAAGCATATGATAGGCTTCCACTTCTGTAGCATCATGTGGGTCAAACACTAGCCAAGAATGCAATTCAAACTGTCCTTGTCACATTGGGTGAGGGTGGTAGGGTGATGGTGGTGATGGTGGAGAAGGTGGAGATCCATTGCCTCCGGACGTAGTTGGGGACGAGGTAGATCGGGATGAAGACCTCACCCGCCTTCCAGCAGTTCGGGATGACTCCGCCATGCTCTTGATTATCGGCATCCAATTTCAAAGCATTAAACTTGTCATCGTCGAAGATAAAGAAGAATGTAAAATCTAAACACATAAAACCATTCGAAAGTTTTACGCCTATTCTTAAGATGCTTTCGAATGGCGGCACTTGTATCCGTTCATTTTTCTTAGCAATAACTCCTGGGTTGCGATCCTTGAAAGTTCCTGCAAAGATAGATTAGCTAGCACAAGTACCAAAATAAAAACAAAAGTAGTAAAAATAAAAATAGAAAGGAAAAATAAAGTAGAAATAAAACAAAAATAAAATAAAGATGAAGATAAAATGAAAATGAAAGATAAAGTAGAAATAAAATAAAAGTAAAATAGAAATAAATAGTCAGTCTAACGACTTATATCTTTCGCAGAATTACCGTGTCCCTAGCAACGGCGCTAAAAACTTGATACGTGTTTTATATGTAGATAAAAATATAAATATATATATCTTTGGCAACGACACCAAAAACTTGATGGCGTAGTTTTAGTAATAAATATATTTTATTTGGAGCTACACAAAATCATGTTTTAAATTTATAAATTAAAATGATAATTACTTCAACTAAATACACACACAATAGGCTAGTGAACCGATCGCATCGTAGTAAAGTATGGGTAAGAACCAAGTATCGAACCATAGACATTGATCTCGTACTCAACCCTTGCTATTGTCTGACTAGGATAATAAGTTGGAAAATGGGTTTTGTTTTACAAGGAAAATAAACAGATAAGAAATGTAATTAGAAAGGTTATCTCGTTTAAGACGTTACTCTAGTTGTTATCCCTTGTTAATTAATGTTGTATTTAAAGTAAGGTTATTCATAGTTACTAGTATTAACCCTTTCGATAGGGGAGTTAGTATTTCGTAACGAAACAGAAGATACGGTCGACCAACTGTTCCTTAATGAATATAACGGACCCTATACGGGGTCTCAAGTCCGTCGGTATCTCACAATTCATAATTCGAACTAAAATTATCCAATGACTGACATACGTCATTTCTTGTAACTTCCTTTGGAAAGTCGGAATGCGCAATTCCCTCCAGAACTACTTTATGAACGCTCGGACCTAACAAATTATGTTCTTAAATAGTTGTCTTTACTTATAATATTATTTTAAATAAATAAGACTTTCATTCTCAAGATCAAACCCCATGGATCCCGCTAGAAGTCCTCTGCAAGCCGACACGAGAGAAGTAAAGAAATACCGACACAAACCGCCCGGTCTGGTTAGGGCTCAAACGGCCTGTTGAATACCCAAACCTCCAATCAACCCATAATATTAAATGGTCGTGATAGCACCAAGATTTGTATATAGACCGTACAAACATCGAATAAGCTTCCCAAACAAGAAGACTTGCTTAAGTAACTCACAAGATTTAAGATTATTAGATTGGTTTAAAGATCACTTATTCTTGTCTTTTTAAGATAAATCATAGTAAGGACTTTAAAAACATAAAATACTAAAAATACTTCATTAATTAATTAAAGTTCAACCAACTCGAGCAACACAAGAGAACTAGCCATGAATGACCATACAAGTGACTCCACTAACCCTTAGATAATGTGTGGAAGTATTCCAACACCAAGGGAGAGCGGGTACAGAATGCCTCTTGTTTTACTCGAACGAGAACAATCGCTTCATATTACAAGACTTTAAAAATGAAATAAACAAAGAAAAGCTAAACGGACCAAAATCGAGAGAGTTCCGGCTCTTAGCAGAGCACTAAGGCCTTCACACCTCTTGGTAATGGACACCTAAAACACTAGAATCAGCTTGCTATTTCGTAATGGACACCTAAAACACTAGAATCAGCTTGCTATTTATTGGCAAAGATTTTGACAATGCACGGACGTGCATTGGATTGCACGGGCGTGCAAAGTACCCATTTCTTTCACGTGCGGAATCTGGCAGTACAGGAGAGTACAGGGAGGCAAAACTGGGATGCACGACCGTGCAAGGCAATGCTGTGTGTTTGTGACTAGTTTATAGTTTTTGAATGTTTGAATCCATAGGAACAGTATTTGTGAGTTTAGAGGATATAGATGTTCTACCTACTTCGATAGCTGAGAGGTGAGAAGTAGTCTATTAGTCTTTGGTGTTAGGTGTCCATGTGTAAACGCTCTGAGAGGAGGTTTCCCCTAGGGTTCTTAGTATCCTTGCTACTCTGTAGCTTATCAAGAGTCTACGAGTTACCCCTTGCATTCCTTGAATGTACTGAGATAGTGCGACTGAAAGGTAATCTGTCTTTTGGGTACATTAGTATTGTTGGCGAGATTGAAAGGTGATCCAACCAACCAGTGAGCGTCACACATCCCTTAGGTATTCCTTCTAGGTCACACCTTGAGAATGATCAGGGATCGATTAGGTGGTCTGAGGGTGTAGTATTCATAGATCCTGGTTCCATTATTAGTTTCCTTAACCGAGAGAAGTCTGAGATTCACTAGTAGGATTCTTAACCTGGGTAGTGCCTTCCTTATTCCTTAGCCTGTCTAAAGTATTCTTCGTGATAGTTGATTCCCGTTAGTTAGTCTCTTTAGTTTGTTAGATTTAGAAACACAAAACCCTCGATATAAATCAGTTTAGTTAGTTGAGTCAGAGTCTAGGTATAGTTGTCACTAGTGTCTCGTGGGTTCGATATCTGGACTTTCATTAGACTTTACTGCAGTCGATAGGTACACTTGCCTGTTCTGTCGTCTAGTATTAGGATAGTTTAGAATTTTAACGAGAGTGTCTAGGTTAGGTTAAATTAGGTAGTTTTTTACAAACCATACCAAGCACATCCAGTTTTTGGCTCCGTTGTCGGGGAAACTTAGGCGATAGCGTATCTAACTTTGATTGAATTTAACTGATTAATTTGTCGCATTTGTGTTTTGAGTCGTAGAGTGTCTAGTGTCCGCATCTTTTCTTTGTTTTTAGTGAGTCTTTGTAAATATTTGTTTATTTGCCTAGCTTAGTATTTTTCATATTTATTTTTATTTTATTTTTTTTATTTATATCTGGTGCTCGTGATCCCTTTTTGTTTGAGTGTCCATTGTAGTGATCTATATGGAGCGTTACTACGAGAACAGCTATCAAGGAAACCGATTTGCTCAAAGGGATCATTACGTGAATGTGTGCTGCGAGGTCTGTGGAGGTCCCCATTACACTCAAGAATGTCCTGATTCATCGGGGTACTCCACAGACTATATGGTAATTAATATCCGCAAGCACAGTTGTATGATGGATATAGAACTCAAGAGGAGTTGAATGCCTGGTGTAAAGAGGCAAAGGAGCAGTATGAGAAGGACATCTAGGCAATAATCGCGCGCATTGGATCACATCGGCCTAAGAATCTGGAGCGTGTGGTTTATGAACGTGAAGGGGAAGTGGTTTTGGAAACCCCAAAACTGGAAACTTTAATGGACGAAGTGCAAGTAACAGTGATAGAAGGTGAAGCACAAGTCCCACCTCCAGGTAAGTATTCTACCCTTGATTTCAATAACGATGAAATTTATACTGAGTACATGTAAGATCATGAAATTCCATGTAAGTCTTTACACTTGTCTGGTGAGAATGATTCGCTGCAGGTAATACGGGACGAAGATAAAATCAAGGAGGAGCAGAGGAAGGTGCAAGAAATCATGAGCACTCGATGGTACCTGATAACTAAGGTCGGGCGACTTCACCTCCTGGATGAATCTGGGAGGCTAACGGATGAGCTAGCAAGTCTAAGGCTAGCAAGAGAAAAAGCAGCTCAGGAACAAGAGGCTTTAACGGAAGAGGTGCAACTCACGAGTCTACAAGACTCCGCACCAGACCCACCTCCGGTTTACACACCATAGAGCTGCGGGCCAGAGCCCATTAAGGATGACTTCTTCAATGATGATGAAGCAGAGGTAGAAGAGTCCTCGGATGGCACTGCGGGTGATGTCCCAGGTAAGTATTCGGAACCCGGTTTGATTGAATATAATTATGATAGTATTGAATTATTTGAATTTCTGGGTGACGAGCTTGATTCTTCGAATGCACTTAATACTTTACGCTTGTTCTTTGAGAGTAATGTGATGCAGGATCTAGAAAATGAAGACGAGTGCTGTGAGAGGGAATAGCCAGGTTGTGTGAGATAGAGGATGAAAGTGAGGATCAGCCCAGCGATCCGTTGGATGAGTTAGAAGAGGAGCAGGTCCCACCTTGGAAGGATGAGTTTAGTGACGAGTTGGGGGACCTGCCGACTTCTAGTGAGGAAGAATTCGACCCACTTGGCGATTTAAAGCTCCTTAAAGATCTGTTGTATCAAGAGCCAAGTGTGGGGATGGAAGAAGAGGTGCAAGTGGATGAGGTCATCAACGAACCACAATTGGAGCTTGTTTTGGACCCACCACATTGCACCAGAGAAAGCAAGAAGAAAAGGCTTGTGGATGAAGCGATGATAAACTGCCATAACAATCAAAGGCACCACGGGTAAGAAAAAGAAAGACTGGGAATATGGTCGGATCAGGAGTGAAGAGACAGCCACAGAAGCCGCACAATGTTCTATCACAGAATAAAGCTGACCGTCTCCTCCACTATACATCACGTATCAGGTTTGGCCCAGGTAAGTTCAAATATTGGTGGTCCGACCCGTTTAAATTTTTCAAAACCAATGTAAAGTCTACCATCGGAATTTGTCAAATCGGTGGTAGACAAATCATATTAAACAAGCCGGATGGGGCGGCATAAATGAGAAGCCTCCTGATTAGGTTTGGTTCTCGGACCAGTGCCCGGGATATATAGTTTGTAATTTTTCTAGCTTTAAATTTCGTGCTATTTTCATGTTTTTCGGTATGTGTGCTTTGTTTGTGTCGTATCTTGCAGGGATTCGCGCTTGATTCGGTGAGGAAAATCATCAGGAACGAAGTTCCAGGTATTTTTACTTTGATTTTTATAGTTCGAACTGGTTTTTAGAGGAATTTGGGAAAAAATTTTAAGGGGTGAAAATTTAGCTAAGTATGAGAAACCATAAAAACTTTCTGTTAACACCCGCTCCTCGCGGTACGCAAAGCTAAGAGGGAAGTCCCTCGCAGTACGCGAAGGACAAAGCTAGAAGTCGGCTTAAAAATTGCCTCCTCGCGGTACGCAAGGAGTGCTGCCTTGGCTCTCGTGGTACGCGGGGGATCCCTGACTCAGCCTTTGTTCCTTATCTTCCCATGGTCCCCCGTACTCACCATCATCCACCACCATTACAACAATTATCCGTTCACCACTCCCACCATCACAATCCTTCATCACCTATCATCATGCATACCATCCATCTACTATCATCCATCATAATCACCATCATCATAACCAAACCACCGACCATGGGAAACATAAGAACCATTCATGACAGTTGATCCACCTTTCTTTGGCATTCATGTCTATGTGTTTGTCACTCATGAGGTACGTATCCATGTGCTCTATCTTGAGTCTTAGTGAGTCAGTCGAGTATTTTGTTTTATATTTGAGTCTGTAAGTGCCATGAGTCGGTTTGATGTTGTGGGTTTGTTTGAGGTTTACTGTGCAGGTATTGATTGTTCCGTCCGTACTCAATCTCCATTCGGGCGGGGTCGATTTGAACCTTATTTATCTTGTAAAGGCAACCCGACAGTCGATTGTGCAACCGCGACCAAAATGCTATACGGTGCACACATGGAAGAGCAAAGCTGGACACACTTCAATGATACATTACCAGCTAAGTCTTGTCGTTTTATTTTTGTATTTTTATTTTCTGTGTATCTCAGTTCACATTGGGGACAATGTTTGTTTCAAGTGTGGGGATGGGACTACGTCTAGTGAGTCTAGTGTCTAAAAAAATACAAAAATACAAAAAAAAATTGAAATGTCCTTTGAAATTAAAAGTTTTTGCATAATAAATGGAAAATGATAGTATAACTGAATCTTCTTGTTGAATTTTAAATGAATAAATAATTGAAAACGCGTATAAATTGTGATGTTTTGGTAGAGCCGGCCAGCTATTAGAGCTTAAATAGCCTGTGAGTGTTATTTAGGGTTAAATAGTTGAATTAATTCATGATATCTTGTGGGTACTCATCTTAGGGTGTCGGTAATACTGAAACTGTCAACATAGGATGATAGGTACCACGTTAAGCTAAAATTTAGAGGTTTTTGAAATTTTTTGGCACACCACTCTCTTTTTATGAGAATAAATCCGAGATTTGGTGGTGCCCGCAATCCATAAATCCATTATCATGAGCTTAATTATTTAGAATTCTAAGTTTTGCTTATGTGTTACCCTCCGGGATGGCAACCTGGTTGAAACACCACTAAGCGACTCTTAAGTGCTTCATTGCTAGAACTGTAGTCTATGTGTTACCCTCCAGGATAGCGACTTGGTTGAAACGCCTCTAGACAAGGTTCATTTGTTAAATTTTTAAAGATCATTCATTTCCATCCATTCATTCATTAATCAGCTTAAGTTCTAAAACATGTAAATTTTAGTTTATCGTGGTGGGAAATCTACATGGTTTAACCCAGGCATAGACATGACCTTGAGACGGGATTAGGTAGAATTGTAGCTTCTGAGTGTGAGACCCATAGATTAATTGATGTGCTATATAATGTAATAATTAAAACACGATCGGGGGCTTGAAAGTTGGTGGTTGGGTTTAATCGGATAGAAATATCAATTGTTGCTTTTTAACGCGTGAGTATGTTTGGCTAATTGAATAATTGAGATTGTTAAGCTAGATTCCAGTTATGATTCCATTGCAAACTTTTTCGGGGACGAAAAAAGGTTAAGTGTGGGGATGTTTGATGTAGTGCGAAGCACACATTTCGTGCGTTTTTAGGCAGTTTTTTATTTGTTTTTAGTCGTTTTAGTGTACATTTGAGTCTTTGTGATGTTTTCAGGTGCTCGTATGGATTACAAGTCAAATCCCGAAGAAATAGAGCAAGAAAAGAACCGCAGAAGAAAAAAAAGGAAAATGTTGAAAACCAAGGCTTCGCGGTACGCAAAGAGTCAGTCCCAGCATCTCGCGGTACGCGAGGAAAGCAAATCCGGCGCCCGACTATTTTGGCCCTCGCGGTACGCGAAGGGCTGGCTTGTGTATCTCGTGATACGCGAGAGATAGAAATTCCATGAAAAAACCCTAATTCAAATTTAAATAGAATTTTAATGCCATAATTAGGGGAGATCGAATTCCAGCCATCAAGTGGGAAGCTTTTAGCGATTTTGAGGAGAAAGAAGGCTATCGGAGCGAAGAATTGGAGGTTTGGAAGCCGGATCGGTTAGCTTGTAATCGTTCGGTTATCATTATCCGTTTCTTGTCTTTGATTTGTTTATCTTGTAGTATGATTATGTTTGATACTTCTTTTTTAGGTGTTTTGAAGATGGTTGTTGGCTAGATTTCATAGCTACCTATGTTAGAGATGAATACTTTGTGATTTTGGATTTCATTCGGTTTTGGATCTTAGTTGATGGTTTAATGTTAAAGTAGCGAACTTGATTGCAATTGATATGATGTGTATGCATGTTTATGTCTAATTTATGATCAATGATTGTTTCATATGTGTCTTTGTGAATGTCTTTCATGTATATATGAATATTAGGTTGCTTGCTGTGTGTTTGTGACTAGTTTATGGTTTTTGAATGTTTGAATCCATAGGAACAGTATTTGTGAGTTTAGAGGATATAGATGTTCTACCTACTTCGATAACTGAGAGGTGAGAAGTAGTCTATTAGTCTTTGGTGTTAGGTGTCCATGTGTAAACGCTCTGAGAGGAGGTTTCCCCTAGGGTTCTTAGTATCCTTGCTACTCTGTAGCTTATCAAGAGTCTACGAGTTACCCCTTGCATTCCTTGAATGTACTGAGATAGTGCGACTGAAAGGTAATCTGTCTTTTGGGTACATTAGTATTGTTGGCGAGATTGAAAGGTGATCCAACCAACCAGTGAGCGTCACACATCTCTTAGGTATTCCTTCTAGGTCACACCTTGAGAATGATCAGGGATCGATTAGGTGGTCTGAGGGTGTAGTATTCATAGATCCTGGTTCCATTATTAGTTTCCTTAACCGAGAGAAGTCCGAGATTCACTAGTAGGATTCTTAACCTGGGTAGTGCCTTCCTTATTCCTGAGCCTGTCTAAAGTATTCTTCGTGATAGTTGATTCCCGTTAGTTAGTCTCTTTAGTTTGTTAGATTTAGAAACACAAAACCCTCGATATAAATCAGTTTAGTTAGTTGAGTCAGAGTCTAGGTATAGTTATCACTAGTGTCTCGTGGGTTCGATATCTGGACTTTCATTAGACTTTACTGCAGTCGATAGGTACACTTGCCTGTTCTGTCGTCTAGTATTAGGATAGTTTAGAATTTTAACGAGAGTGTCTAGGTTAGGTTAAATTAGGTAGTTTTTTACAAACCATACCAAGCACATCATGGTGCTACGTTGAGACCGCACAGAATGCCGTTGTACGACTCGAATGGAGACCCCGTGGTACTCTCATACCATCCTTGAAGACAAGGACGTTTTCAAGAGGTCAGGAATTGATACGTATCACCACGTTATCCATGGCCAACATGCTACACACGTTTCCCATGCATACCTTGTTTTATTAGTTATTAAGTTTATGTTAAAGTAGTGCTTAGTGGGTTTAGTTTACCCATTTTCTATTCAGTTATTTCTTTTTTAGTTTTTCATTTTTGTAAGCCTTTAAAAAGGCATCACTATGTTGATGAATGTTAAGCAGAAAATTGTAGCAAAATTGCACTCTTGTTCTTCTCTAATTTCTTGGAGTCTAACCCGCTCAAAGGATCTCTATCTTGGAGTGTAACCTGCTCAATGGGTCTCTATCAACGATTCTTTTATTATCCTCCTCACCTCCCACAATGTCGCCCCGCAACGAATCCTCCCCGCTAGCAGAAACCCGAATGGCTATGGTGGCAAGTCTTGATCGACTGCTATCCTACCAAGCTACCATGGCTGCCCAAGCTACCTCACTCTTCGAATCACTCAACGCCACCATGAACAACCTCCTCCAAACCGTCACGAAACACACCGGCGCATCAACATTGTCCACCACAGAATCGTCCACCCCATCCAACAACCCACCACTACCACCATCGGAAAAAACACAACCAAACCCAACCCTCGTACTTAAAATACCTTTTGCTGCCTCACCACCACCACAACGAACCTATGCAATCACTTCGTTGGAACCAAAAACCGCACCCACACCGGCCCCAACACCGACACCAAACCTATCTCCATCACACTCACTGATTCCAAAGCTCCTTCTGAACCTGTTCAAAAAGACAGGGAATCTCCTATGAGCTACAAAGCAGTTGCAACAGTTCAACGGTGCAACGAGGAGACATGAGTGGAGACCATTGTGGTGCTACATTGAGACCGCACAGAATGTCGTTGTACGACTCGAATGGAGACCCCGTGGTACTCTCATACCATCCTTGAGGACAAGGACGTTTTCAAGAGGTCGGGAATTAATACATACCGCCACGTCATCCATGGCCAACATGCTACACACGTTTCCCATACGTACCTTGTTTTATTAGTTATTAAGTTTATGTAAAAGTAGTGCTTAGTGGGTTTAGTTTACCCATGTTCTATTCAGTTATTTCTTTATTAGTTTTTCATGTTCGTAAGCCTTTAAAAAGGCATCACTATGTTGATGAATGTTAAGCAGAAAATTGTAGCAAAATTGCACTCTTGTTCTTCTCTAATTTCTTGGAGTCTAACCTGCTCAAAGAATCTCTATCTTAGAGTCTAACCCGCTCAACGGGTCTCTATCAGGTCCTGTTCAAATTAAAACCTACTTTAGCTATTGAATCGTGAGAATTGCATATGTTGTACATAATGTATGAAAATTATTCACATGTAATGGAAGAAAGAAATACAGGTGGTTAAAAATTGTATTGTGTATCACATTAAAACAATATGTATAAGTGTTCATACATATATCGTAGTTCTCTACTTAAAATTGGTTATATATTAAACATCTCTCTAGTGGACAGTGGCGGATCCAAGATTTTTACTCAACGGGTGCAAAAAAACAGTATAAATAAACTTCATTAAAATTTTAAATAATAAAACTTCGTTAAATATAAAAAAACAAAATACATATTTATACAAATGTCCTCTAAGTGATTTCATCTTTTGGAAACATTCAATTACAAATTCATTTATAACACTTTCAAGTTCTTCCTTCTCTACAGTACAAACAACACAAGCATTCAAGAAATCTTCACCAGTTAGATTGCACAAATATGTCTTTACACCAATTTCACCAATATGCAAATCAAATATGCTCGGTTTATTCCAACTATTAAATCCTTCTTTTGCTAAATACATCACGTCCACCTTAGTTCCCAACATAATCTGCAAATAAGTAACAATACAAACAAAACGCTTTGTCCCTTTTAACACTATAGTCTAACAAATTACCATATTTATAGAACTAAGTCGGGACGAAGCGTCGCTCTTTATTTCCTATCATTCTTTTTGGGAAGACATGACCACGTGGTTGACAAGGTCCATTCAACAAATACTTTCTTCATATTTTATCTCTTTGATCAGGGTGATAATCCAACATTCTTTTCCTATCAGCGGGATCCAAGGGAGATTATCTAAATCTACTAAACCAGGTCCGGAAGAGGATGATTTTCGTTTCAAAAACCTTTCAATAATATCCATAGCACCTATTAGAAAAAAATTGAGCAATGTAAGTAACACGCAATAGTTAATAATGAATCAAGTGGTTCAAATATCAATAGAATACAATGTGGTTAATGCAAGATTATATTCTTCAACCTTAAAATAAAAGAAACTTTTAAAATGGATCCAAGATCAAACGTACACAAACATAGAAATTGAAAAAATAAATACTAAATTGGTTCAAGGATAACTAATTGATTGATTATTCTTGTGCGTTGTCTTCGGAACTAGAGTTTCGTAGCCTTGCATCTTCGGCTAGTTCTTCATCGGTGACTGGTTCGGATATTCCAAGATCAACCTCGTTGTTGTGTATGGTTTCTTCGGCTTGAATTTCGTCTTCGAGAGAAGTTTGGTCTTGTATCCTATCCATCGCATCCAAATGGTCCTTCAAGCAAATGCACATTTTCATCGCTAGGGGTGTGATCTAGTCCTTCGTATCGATAATACCCTGCCACTAAAAGAAAACGCAGATTCCGAAGCTACCGTGGAAGCTTGGACGGTTAGTACATCACGGGCCATGGCGGAAAGAATCGGAAACGAAGCTTCGTTTTTTTTCCACCATGCCAAAATATCAAAATCCTCAAAAACAGTAGGAGGCATAAACGCTAAAAAGTTTGTGCCAATATACCTTCCGAGTTCGCTACTCGGGGTGGTACCTCGAGCCCGTTTACTAAATTCATTTAACATTTCGTTATATAAATTCAAATTAACATCTCTCGAGTTACCACTTGATGATGTACCCATTGTTTCATGTGGAGTCGGAGTTGTACCATATTTATGTAAATAAACATCAAATAAATCTTGTAAACATTTGTTAAAATGTGTTTTTGTAACTTGTGCAAAATGGATGTCTTCGCTATCCAAATTGAAAGCGTAAGTAATTCTATCAATCAAAGTTTCAACCCCGTAAACATTTATAGTAGGGTTTAACGCGGCGGCACAAGTTATAACGGGAGGCATTTCTTTAAAATATTTCACTAATTTTTCTTTAATCGGTTCAATCATTTTTGTAAAAAGAGTGCTTTTATTTTCAAGTTCATACAACTTGTTAGCCATTAAATATATTTGTTTTAGTGTTAATGGACTTGTGGGATAATAAACACCGGATAAAAAAGTGGTGGCGGTTTTGAAAACTTCAAGCAATTCGGTTACGTCTTTTAAAATGTCCCAATTTGTAGAAGGAAACTTTAGAATTTTACGACGAGGTTTTGAGGCAAGCATATCATGAAATAGTTCTAAAGTTTCTCTTTGTCGTAAAGCGCTATAAAACATAGTATAAGTCGAGTTCCATCTTGTCTCGACGTCCCAATTCGGACCTAAGCAAAGATCATTCGTATCACGACAAAATTTAATATAATCATGGTATCTTTTTTTGTTACTAAAAATATCTTTAAGCATTTGTCGAAAAGTATATGCTAAGTTGGAAACCTCTTCAATTGCAAGCCTGGCTTGCACCGCCAAGTTAATGATGTATGCGACACATCGACTATGGAAAAAAACGCCGTTGCAAACCGGTTTATATTTAATTTTTAGTTTTTGAACCGCATTTGTATTATTAGATGCATTATCAAAAGACATTGAAAAAAGTTTATTTTGTAATTTAAATTCGTTAATAACACCATCCAATATATAAAATAAATTTTCGCCGGTGTGTGGATATTCAAACAAGTCAAAAGCGATTGTACGCTTCATCATTTGCCACGTATTGGGATCAACCCAATGCGCGGTAACGCAAATGTACGAATCGGGTATACCATGTGGAGCCGACCAAACATCGGTGGTTAAGTTTACACCGGTTTGCAAATTTTCAAAACCCAAAATTAATTCTTTTTTTGCTTTTTTCCACATTTTTATACAATCTCGTCTAAGGGTTGTGCGACTTACTTGATGATAACGTGGTTGGAGTGTCTCTTGAATCATCCTTGTCAAGCGCGGATTGTCAAAATGGTTGAACGGCAATCCTTCTTGAATCACTAACCTCGCCATTCGATCTCGAACAGTATTTGGATCAAAGTTCCAAATTCCTCCTTCGCTTGTCATGGAGGCTTGACCTTCACTTGGAATTCCCTTAAATGGCGGGCAAGATTTTTCCATATGCATTTTCAAACTAGTGTTTGAATCTTTCCCCAAAAACGCACCACACATCTTGCACCGAGCACGTTCCTTCCCGTTTGACAACAAACATAGATCGTAATTGCACCAAATTGCCGGATTTCTCGTTGTTGCTCGAATTTCCACAACGGTAACTTCGTTTGAGGAACCACCAACACCAACACTTGCCATGCTTTTTTTTAGAGTTTAGAGAGAGTTTAGAGAGCGTTTTTGACGGGTTTAAAGAGCGGTTTTAGAGATTAGAGAGTGTAAAGAGAGGTGTGATCAACCCTAAACACCCCCCCACCTATTTATAGTGTTTTAAGGGTGCAAATGGAGACAAAAAAAACGGCTAAAATCGACCCCAACGGTCATATAGTCGTTCCCCAACGGCTCTTTTTTTGCCCAGCTCGAAAACCGGTTTAAACCGGTTTTTAAACCGGTTTATCAAACCGGTTTGTTTGAACCGATCCCTAACCCGATCTCATCCAGAAAGCATCAAACCGGTTTCAAACCGGCGGTTTTTGGGTAACCCGAACCGGTTTAGTCCAAACCGGTTTAACCCAAACCGGTTTGCCGGTTTGGACCGGGTTAAAAAAAAACCGGTTTTTTTGTTCACCACTACTTGGAGGTATATAATTTTGATAAATGTTATAACATGCGATTGAGGAACAACAAATATTCAATCAAAATATTCAAAAATTCAATCTAAAATGTTATAACCTGCGATCAATTTTCAACAAAAAGGCAAAAACAAATATTCATATATTCAATCCAAAGAGGCAAAAATAAATATTCACAAGGCTTTAATCGATTCAAAACCTGTGATGGATAATCAATAATGGATGATTTTGGAATGGAGAATTGCATGCAGACAACTAGAGGAGCACAAAAAACGGAACCGGAACCGAACCTGCCCAAATACTCAGAACCGGTTCTTGAATATCCGAAGCCGGGTACATAGGGTATGGTTTTTTAACCAAGAACCGGAACCGGTTCCTTCTAATACCCGGTTTTCCGGAACCAATCATACCCGGAACCGGTTCTTGAGAATACCCGAAATGTGCACCTCTAACCCTAAACCCTAACACCATACCCGGTTCTGGAAACAATCTAGTTTTTTTTATATAATTTATCTATGTTTTATGACTTTATGTTTAAAACATTTTTCTATTTTGTAACATTTTAAGTTTTTAATGTTATTGGACTTTTTAAGTTAGTTATTTATATCTATACTATATTATAATAGACCCAACAAGGGCATCTTAAATTTTAAGTAGTACAAATATAATTGCTCAAGATACAACAATTGATGCATTTGGTAACTACTTTCTAGGGGTAAATATGTCTTTTTAAATAATACTTACATCTTTACCCCCTCAACTTTACTCAACTTTTGGTTATTTAAACAATAATTACACTTTTAAAATAACTACCCTCCACAATTTTTAAACGGATATTTTTTATAAAAAGTTACACCATAAAAATGAGCATTTTATTCTCTTTAGCTTGAGTATGCTATTGCTATAGTTTATTTTAAAAAAATTAACATGTTACCTGATTACATATGAACACCTATGTTTTTGTTTCCTCTATATTAACTGATGGTATCTTCATGACAATCCCGAAAAATTCTAAAATCCGACAAACGCCGCTGAAATAAAAATCTTAAGTTCAATGATATAAGATCCGATTACTTTGACCGTTTTTCAAATACACACATAGCAAAGTAACCGTACTCTCTGTTTTTAAGTCTCCATATAATCAGTACCCACCCACCAACAATTTTTTTTTGTAAAAGTCCGTACATAAAGTTATATTTATTTAATAAACAATCCATCTCATAAAATTAATAACTAATGATGGATTGTCATTTTAAAACAGTTCCGTTGATATCACATATTTGAACACTTTAAAAATAAATAAGAATGACATATTAATTGGTTAATCTGTCAAATTTTAAAAACTCACCATTAACCCCAATGTAGTTAGTTAACTGAATGAAGGATCAGAACAGAGACGAACAGTTACCGAATGTTATACTCGGCCCAGATTTAGTAGCTACCCATTAAAAATGAAAATAAAAAAAAACAATAGACCCTTAAACATATAATACAAACAATGCATAAATTGTCTTCAGAGTGCATCTACATAGGTGAAAATATTCGGTGCATTCAAATTGACCATCTGAGGGAAAAAAATTAATAAACATTAATGCATTGAATGTATTTAAATGTTTTAACCAGTAAAATTGATATTGAGATAACCTAAATTTAGTGAGAAACTGTATTTTTCGGTGATAACGTGCACGTATCAACTGCAATACTTAAATAAAAACTGAACCCTATAATTTCGAATAGCAATTAATAATCAATTTAAGTTACTATATTTATGACTCGTATTTTCTTATTTGGGGTGTTGTTATTATTTAATTGAGATCTGTAAGGCATAGATAGATCACACTGATGCTACGAATAACAAAACTAACATAAGTACTATATAATATATCATGAGATGATTGATAAACTAACAGAAAACGAGTTTAGATTATAATACAAAAGTAAAGATATTAAATATAATAATTCACTAATCTGATTATGTATGTTCTAACACAAAGAAATATAATTTTACATAATAATGTTCTTAATAAAGAAACTTTACTTCCCTTTTTCCTAAACAATTTATATATAAATATGATTTAAAAATTTAACCCTCACAAGATCTTTGCAGTTCGCCAGTATTGAAACTACAGTAACATGTGTAAACCCTGAAATTGAAAACGTCGATGTTAATTTATTTTATTGTATAAAGTTTTCAGAATGTTAATTTTGACGGTTTAGTGCGCCGCAACGCGCGCGGGTATAACACTAGTGTTTAATTCATGTATTTATATGTTCAACTAAGTTTTTCAAATACCCGGAAATAGGTTCTTGAAATACCCACCTTGAATTATCGGAACCTATTCTTGAATACCCAGAACCGAGTAATAGGGTATGGTTTTTAACCAAGAACCGGACCCGGAACCGGAACCGGTTCCTTCTAATACCCGGTTTTCCGGAACCGATCATACCCGGAACCGAAACCGGTTCTTGAGAATACCCGATTTGTGCACCTCTTCAGACAATGACGAATTGTTACTGCTAGTGGATTAAGTAAAAACATTAAAACTAGTATAAACTTTTGGATTTATACCGATTATCGTTCAATTAGACTGAATTCCTCTTCTCTATTTGATTCTTTTTAAACTCGAGGTAACACAGTAACTCTCTAAAGTTTGATGTTTTGAAATCTGATTGAGATTCTCACTTTTTAATTTTTGTAATTTATAAATGAGTTCTATATAATTGTACTATTGTATTAATTTTTAATATTTTTTTTGAACCCCTGCAGTATTATAACAAACGCGAACCCTACTAAATAAGCCGAGAAACGCCAAAATTACATCAAAATGAGAGGGTTTTTAATCCACTTATCCCAACAAAGGTTAATATGTTTCTATTAACAAACCACAAAAACGAATAACTGACAGTTAAATCGAAATGCCTTCAACTTTCGTAGAATTAGGCCCGAAGATGAGCTTATTCCGAAAACTCCATAACACCCATCAAGTAGAGAAACACACCGCTTCAACCAAGCCTTTCTTCTTTTTGGATAAGAGGAGGGAATCAACATAATTCATAATCATTTTTGTATTAATTGTTAAAGATCACATCAATTTATAGTGTTTACTTATTATGAGTTTTATATAGTCTTAACATCGTATTATTGTAGTAATATATAATCACATATTCACAGGGCGGACTTACATACAAGGGTCATTGTCATGTAACACCAGATAAATTATTTTATGTTATATATTATTTTTTATTTTTTTTTGAGGTTGCTAATAACATATGTAATGGTTATTATTTCAAGATTTCATAAATTATGTGATGAAAAAACATGAAACTAAAAAGTATGAACTAGTTAAATCTCAAAGTGGATCTCTAGATAGATCACAGGTTTCTCATAATGAAGATGTTAATGTTGCCAATTTCTAGACCATCTAATTCTACCAAATAATGAGAAATATAATATAGAAACGACTAGTATGAAATATTTTGACATAGTTTGATATGTGTCAAAAATAATTTAAGAAAAAGAGAGATACTTTAAATAGAAAAGTTATTTCAATTGTAAACTTTATTGCTAAACATACTTCGTATTAGGGGTGTTTATAAACCGTTAAAACTGATCGAACCATCCAATTGAAGTAAGTCAGCCAGTTTGACCGATCTGAGATTCAAACGGTTAGGTTTTAGCGGGTTTAACTGTTTGGTCGCCCTTGTAACCGAACCGGTTGTTTAATCTTTATTACTTATATACATTTTTTTTAAATACGTAGTTATGTATATGTATCATAATAAATTATCGTTTTAATAATGCAAACACAAATTAAAAGAAAGAAAACAATACAAAGAGTGAGATTGGTTTCTTATTTATTTGCAACATGTTTAAGTTCCTTGACGGCAACGATATTAGTTTTGTTATGGTCGTCTTGAAGGCAACATAACCACCAACTTTTACATTAATTTCCATAACCACTTTATTTATTTTAATAAATTTAGTTTTCAATATCGTATAAATAAATATATTTGTATGGAATTCTTAAATTTTATCAAAAGTATTTAAATAAAACTTAAATTTTATTATTATAAAATATATTTATTTTATAAATTTTTAATAAGTTTATATATTTGTAAATTTTATAAACTATTTACAAATTTATATATAAATATAATTTTATAAACACAATTTAATTTTATTAAAATGGAAATAAATAAATTGAATGGGCTACCATTTTAGGATTTTGGCCTTCCTTCCCCACAAACACCCAAGGACGAAGCCCGACAATGGGCGTCCTTAGGCTTCCTTGTCCTTCGCTACCACATAAGCGTCAGCGGATTTCTAGGACCCATTGCGAATGATCTTACACTTACTAAGTTAAAGAAGTTTGTGGCCTTGTGGCATTAGTAATTGTCTTCTATAAAAGTGGTGTGGGTTTAAATTGTTGTAAGTGTAGGTTGATTAGGTGGTATTTACTGTACGAGTAAAAACTTAGTTGTTTGAAAAAACTTATTATTAAGTTAAGAAAACTTTAATGTTGTTTCTATAATTAAACCAAACACCAACAAGAAACAAATATACAAATGAAAAACATTTGATCTTCGTTGCAAGTATACTATTTTCCAAGCCAAATTTGATATGATCTAATTGAAAATTTAACAACAAAAATCTTATATGTATACATTTTTCTATAAAATGCAAGTTTATATAGAAACTAAAACAAATATTGTTGTGTTGTTTTTATGATTAAAATTCTCTATTTGATTAATGTAACAATTAAACATAAAAATACATGCATATCAAATGAAATTGCTATATATGAAACCATTGAAAATAGGAGTATAGAAATTACAACACAGGATATTATTAAAGTTATTTTAACCTTCAAAATATTATGATTTCATATATAAAAAGTGTACTTAGGTTGCACATCTAATGCACGAGTCTTCAATGTTATAGAGTTATTTTTTCTCAAGCTTTCGTGCAACACTTAGTCCCTACTAAACTTAAAACTTCTCGATCCTTAGTCGTATCCTTAAGAGTTAAGATGAACGCAATTTAAAATTTTCTCAAGCTTTCGTGCAACACTTAGTCCCTACTGTTATGTGACTCATGCAACCCTGAAGAGATCAAGCCATGCCATGCAACACAATTTCTAGGCGATGGCTATTTGATTTTCAACCGTTGATTTCCTTTGTTAGTTTCCTATATTTTCTTAGTTGTGAGTCAAGTATATCATAGTGGCTAGTTTCTTTGTAGGGTTATATATTAGCCAACGTACTTTGTTTGTGGGGATTATGAATGAAATGAACTGAAAATGGTTTAATCTCTCCCTAAATTTCTTCTGGCTTCCATCTATTTTCTTTTGACAAGTGAATCCTGATCGGTCCACATCACCTACTAAATCTTATTTTAAAAGAATTCTTCATACTTCTTTATAGTGATTTCTTTTAATCCTATTTATCTTTTATTTCTTCTAATTGTTGACTTAAATATTTAAGAGTGGAATAACAAGACCTTGAACCCTCTTTATAATGTTATATTTCTCGCAGTTTAAAACATTTTTTTAGCTAATCCTTATATACACATGTTTAGCTAAATGTGTTAACCGGTTCAAATTAAAACATGAACCCACATAGTAAACTAAACCCTTGTAGGAAACTCACACCACTATTGTGAGATTACTTATAAACAACATTTATTTTGTTTTTACTTGAAAATATTAGAGTAAATTGTCAATTTCATGCATGTGGTTTACCCATTTTTGTAAATTTCATCCAAAAAAATTATTTTTCTCCTGTGTATTCTTATGGTTTACAAAAGTTATCATTTTTATCCAATCACTTAACTCCATCCATATTTTAACATTAAATAAAGGATAATTATGTCCAATCACTTAACTCGATCAATATAATTCTTTTAAATATTTTAAAGAAATATATAAAAAGACACAAATACTTCTTATTTAACGTTAAAATATGGATAAAATTAACTAGTTAGATGAAAATAGCAAGTTTAGTAAACCACGAAGATACATGAGAAAAATAAACTTTTTGGATAAAACTGACAAAATTAACTAAATCACTAAATGACAGTTTACTCAAAGTATTATAATATTTCAAAAGCTACACTCACTTTCATTATTGTTACACCATCAAAGGTGTGGCAGAATTTACAGAAACATATACAAACAAACACATGGTCGTTTCGCGATAAATAAAATAACAAACCCCCTTCTAAATAAAAAGCTACAAACACGCGATATAATTATCTATAAAAGGTACAAAAACAATCTGTTATCCATCTGTAAATAGCTTCATACTTGAATGAAAGCATACAAACTGCTGCAAAAACGCTGAAAGCGGGTCCCTTGATCATATGTATGCAAGCGAGTTCCTATCGTGATCTTGTGGACGGCCCCTCGTGGGAGTAGGTGGTCTTTGAATATTAAGTTCCTATAAGAGAAAGAAATATAATGATTAGGGTCGTGAACCATTCGGTATAATTTTCATTAGCTGTTCGTTCCTTTATCTCGAAAAGAAAAAAATGGGTTACTTCATAACCGAGTATATTTCCATTTGGGTTTTTTAGGTTTATAAATACATGAACATAACTAGCTTTAAACATGGCAAATAACAAATCAACATATATTTGTTATAAATAAAGATTATATAAATATTAATCGAGATGTAGAAAATATAACAATATGTAAAGAATATTTCAATTATATTTTTTTTTTAAAAGTACCACCTAGATTTTCTAGGATAAATACACCAGACCTACAGTCCTGCAGGGTTTGAACCCCCAACCTTTTTGGTTGTGGGGCAAAACACTTACGATGTGTTCCCGAGATTACTAAAGGGAAGAAAAGAAAAGAAAGGATTCCTTTCCCTTCTTTTCTTTTCCCTTCCAAATTGGGAGGATAGAGATAAGGCTTGTTTTCCCTTCATTTCTCTCCATTTCCCTTCTTAAAAAAAACTCTGGAACACTATTCCTCCCAATTCCTTTCTTTTCCCCCCTTAAAAAAACTCTAGAACAAGGGTTTCCTTCCCCTTCTTTTCTTTTCCCTCCTTAAATGAGACTCGGGAACACAGCGTTACCACCAAGATGTCCCCTTTCAATTATGTATATTTAATTATTTTTGTCCTTCAATTAATTGGTCTTGCAAAGAAAACCATGACTACAAAAGAACCATTATGCTTGGAACTTTTGCGGAAAATAGGTTAACGGTCCAATGTGGTAAAATAAAGCGCGCTTTAATAGGAACAAACCATTTTATATATATTAAAATATATTAAAGTATGACAAAAAAAAGTTTATTTAAAGAATAAAATAGATTATTTCATATTTTCTTACCAAAAAAATTAAAATTTCTAAGGAACTAAAAAGACATAGTTTCGTTGATTCTTTCGTTATTGATTATTATGAGATTAACAAATAGAAGGATTCTTTTTTGTTTTTCCTAGAGGCTAACGACTACTAAAAACACAGTTTAACCCTGAAATGAGGTTAATCATGAAATAGGCTAAATACCTGCATCCAGGTGTCATCTTGTAGTCGTTCTGGAGACATTTCTGGTGATTGAAGTGGCGGTGGCAATGGATGAATTAGTTTGGGAACTATCATTAATCCTCTGCCAATAACTAATATAGCACCAGCATTGTTCGCGGTCCCTGAATTCAATTTCTACCACTTAGACCGAAATTTACCACAATAAAAAGAGAGAACTGTTAAAAGCAAACTATAGACATGGGTCGGTTTCAGTTAAGGTCGTTCTGATTAATTCAGTTATTGGTCTCAAATGGGTCGGTTTCAGTTAAGGTGGTTCCGATTAATTCAGTTATTGGTCTCAAATGGGACGGTTTTTGGGTTATTTGGCTTTGGCCCACTAATTTGGGCTTGGGCCGAAGTATTAGAAAATATCCAATTAACATATAACATTATTTATTTAATTTAATGGTCCAATAGCTATTTTTGGCCAAATATAGCATTTCAGCCTATAACAAAAAATAAAAAAATATACATAAATAAAAATGGGGTGGTCTGGTTAGTTTGGTCCAGTTCTCCACATGAAAAAAAAAGTCAACAAATTTTTTTTTGACAAATACCCCAACAAAAATAAAAGTTTTGTTAAGCTAAAAAACTTACCACAATAGTTGGTTGCTGAAAAAAGGGTAATCAGTTGTCCCTGAGCAAATCTTTCAAATCCATCCATTACACATTCATGTGCTCTTATAATAAGTTGAAGCTTATTCTTTTTACAAAAATCTGAAACCCTGTCCGGCTGCAAGCAGTTGTATAGTCATATGAGTAAGAAATGTAAAATCTAAAAGCCAAAAAATCACAACCTGCTTAAATACAAAATTGGTTGATTTGGTTCTTGTTGCATTTTTGTTGGGTCAAATTGGTTAAGCTAAAATGATTAAGTAAAGATGGGTCAAAAGGTTGAAAGTCATGTGAGATGTACTCATATCCATAGTCCATACAACCTTCTAAATTAGTTTCTTTTTTAAAAGTAAGTTCATTATTGTAATAACATAGTTCTGCAGTCATATTTTAATTTTAGAAGATAAGTATTGTAATAATACAGTTCTATAGTCATATTTAACAGTTAACTAACTATTTATAAAAATCATTAAAAGGAGTGTTAGCTGTTAAAACACGTCAGGGCTAGATGGTTTGACCCATCAACGCTTTTTGGTTCTTCTTTTGAGTTCTATAAATAATTAAAGTGTTTTTAGATAAAATATCCGTGTACTATCTCACATGGGACAATCGACTATTTTGTGCCTAAAGGGGTCGTTAAAAATTGACTTTTTGTTCTGTATGGGTCAACCGGCATTCCGGGGAAAGGTCAAGATGCTGTTGACATAGTGATGTGTCATTTTATTGATTATTTGACTTGTTTGTTATCTAAAAATGCTGACATGAAACTTTCTTTATTATTGGCATAAAAAAGAAAACGTCGTGTCAACATTTTCAAATAACAAAAAAGGCCAAATAATCAAGAAAATGACACATCACCATGCCAACTCAGCATTTTGACCTGATTTCCACGTCACTGGTTGACCAAACAGGACAATCTTTTAATGACCCTGAAGAACAAAAAATAGTAAATTGGTATTCTATGTAATAAAAAAACCAATAATTAATGTATAGATTATGATTAACAAGACTATGCTATTAAACTAATACTATTTTCTCCAAATAAAACGATTAGGAGGTTGTAAGCATTTGGACACTTTGGATGACTTTAAAAGTTTAAATCCATTCAACCCATTGTTAAAGGTTGTATTTTTTTACTTCAAAAAATTGACCTGGTAGAAATATTGCCCAAAGGCAAGTAGCCAAGTAGGGACAAAATTGCCGTCTATTTCGTCAAGCATAAGATTGTTCACTTTCTATATGTTGGATTAAAATAGTTGTTGCAGCCTTGGACGTGCAAAACAACGAATAAAACATCTAAAATTCACAAGTAATACTCCCTCCATCTCAAAAATTACTGTACATAAAAAAATATAATTCAGGATACATAAAATTAATACAGATTTTGATTAGCCGCATGCCAATTTTACGATTAATGCATACAAAATACTAATCGACTTAGAAACAAGCAAGATATTGATAAAAGGTAATTACAACAAAATGGGAAAACCAGGATATCCATCTTTTGAAAATGGACAATTATTTTGGGACAAATTAACATTAACTTTGTGACAGAGGGAGTAATACTTTAATAGATTTGCATATTGTCCGGTATCAAAAGTGGACAATCGTTTTGCAATTCCCTCTGTCCCAAAACTATTGTCCACATTTCTATATTCTTCTGTCCCAAAAAAATTGTCCACTTAAAAAAATGGATAGTTATAAGTTAGAGCACTCTCAGTAGGCACTCACAATACTTTAATAGATTTGCATATTGTCCGGTATCAAAAGTGGACAATCATTTTGCAATTCCCTCTGACCCAAAATTATTGTCCACATTTCTATATTCTTCTGTCCCAAAACAATTGTCCACTTAAAAAAATGGATAGTTATAAGTTAGAGTACTCACAGTAGGCACTCCATCCCCATTTCTATAAAATCATCATTAACTCTAAATTTTATATATTTTCTTGAAACCTCCTACATCCCATTCACCATCTCTATTTGGAGATGGGGAGAAGAGTAAACCCCCCAAATATGGAGGACTACTCTCATTTTTCTATAAATTTTAGAGTATGGGGATGGGGATGGGGATGGGGATGGGGATGGGGAAGGGGAGTGGGATGGAGTGATTATTTTGTTGTTTTTTAAAAACTTTGGAGATGGGGAGAAGAATGGGGGATGGGTTGTGAATGCTCTTACAATTTATCCCACTTCACCCTTAACTACTCTTATCCTTAACATTTGCAAAATTTCCAAGTCAAATGGTATTCTATACATGGTATTAAAAAATGCATTAAATGAACATATCTAAAACTGTTTTTCTTGTTTTGTGATGGAGGGAGTATATAAAAACTGTATGCATACCCCAAAAGTAACAAGACCAGGTCCCCTAGCATTTGGTCTCAAACCTTCTACGCTGTCGTTTTCTGTGGGGTCAGACCTGCAAAATAAATAATGAAATAAATAGATTTTAACAAAATTCTTCAAAAGAAATGCAAAACGCGAATGTTTTATCTTATTGGTGAAAAAAGAACTTACCATAGCAAATCCATTAACACAAGGGATCCAGCATCCATGGTTATGGGCCTTTCTATTTTCTCTATTTGTTCAACTAAATGTATCGATCTCCCTATGCCACCATGCATACATATAATTTTTTTCTCAATAAGTGCTGCAAGTGGAAGGTGGTTAAATAGTTGATTGAACCGAGTCCATGCCCAGATCCCATCATTCTCTCCCTGTACATTATACAATGTCTGTAAGAAGACTAATAAACATTAAAAGTTGAAAAACGGGCAGGACACGTAACAGGTCAAAAATGGGTAGTTATTGGTAAGTATCGGGTTGATCCGAAATACCTTTTTTCCTTCCAAAACATGTTAAATATGCTTACAAAGAATTATAGTATTATAATAATAATCTTAACTTTTTATACACACTTAGACGAGTTTCAGCTCATTTGATCTCTTTTTAAGCAATTTTATAACTTACCCGTTTGACCCATCCATAGTTGTCAAAGGCGCTAGGCCCACTCAAAGTCAAGGCGCATAGGCCTCGCCTAGGGCCTAGGCGCAAGGCGCAAAAAAAGCGATGGAAAAAAAAGCGCACTTAAATGATAAAAAATTTAAAATATATTATCTAATTTATGTATTGAAAAATAATACTATTCTTCAAATAAAAAAAAGAAAAGCTATCATATAATAACATTTAATATCATCTAATTAGTACCAAATATTCTAAAATAGTCAAGATTCAAATGTAATTCCAAAACTTGAATAACAAAATGCTCAAAGTAAAGTACCAAAAGTTCAAATTCAAATACCCAAATGTTCAAAACTTGAAACCCAAAAAGTTCAAAAAGTAATAAATAGTAAAGGTTCAAATGATCATTGTTCTTCATGAGTCATCAAGACCGTCATATGGCGCTCGCCTTAAAATCAAAGCGCATTTACTGCGTCTCGCCTTAAAATTGCGCCTAGGCGCACAAGGCGCTCGCTTTTGATAACTATGGACCCATCTGATTACAAAGTCTCATTATTTCAGTAATAATCTAATTTTTCGAATAAAAAATTCGAGGAGGTTTTGATGACTATAAACACACGTCGGGTGATTTGGCTAGTTTGACTTGTTTAACCCGTTAGAAAAAAAATATATAACCCAAATAAATCCATTAATAAGTAAATGGGTCAAAACTCACAACTCTGCCATTCACACGAAAAGGGAAGAGAAATGGCATGTTCACTCATACCATTCTTTCAACGCATTCAAGACGAAAACCAAAGAGCGCGTTTATATCAGCAGCCTCATGATTTCCACGTATCAAGTGGATATTCTCAGGATACTGAATCTGAAAAGTAATGAAAAAAGAAAAGAATGAAGCTTCAATTTTACATTATATCAGCAAGTCTAACTTTGAGATTTATAAAAAATTAAATAATAAGAAAAATCTGTCACCTTTAGAGCAAGGAGCAGAGTGATGGTCTCCAAACTATGTTGTCCTCGGTCAACATAATCACCAAGGAATAAATAGTCAATATACCTAAAATGCAGAAAAAGGGACATTTAAATACAGATTACATCATGAACATTCCTATTCCACAACAAACATATTACCAATAAACTGGAACAATGATATGCTAATACAACAGTAGCTGGTAGAGCATAATAACAATATTATACTAATAAACAAAAGGCAAGAACAAAAAGCTGCTTTCAATTTATAATATCATTCAATAGTAATATTCCTTTGTGGTTTTATAGCTGTTAAGTTTACAGCCAGATTTCCAGGTATAGGAGACAAGTTATGGAACTTCAGAGGTGGCAACTTAGTCCATTTACTTATGAATGAGTTGATTTTGGTTGTGTTGTATCTAAAGACGGGGCAAATAAAAAGAAGCTATAGAGGGAAGTGTCAAATGGGTCGAACAGATTGAAAGTTGACCGAAGTCTATTATTTTGAGCATGCAACCTCCTAAATCAGTATTCAAAGATCCAGATTATTATTTGCAATAAAATAGTTGTAGTAAACATATCTAATGCATTATCTATTTATGAAAAAATAAACATGGACAAAAAAGTGTTCGCGCGCTAACCCAACCCAACTCGGTTGTAGTAAAAGTTGCCCTTTTCAAGCCGAACCAGGTTTGACCCGTTATGTAACCCGCACGACCCACCTTTAGTTAAAATCAAAACCAAACAGTAATAAAAAAGACTAGATAGTTGACTTAAACATTATGCCAACTTACATGACCAAAGTGTATGCTAAATTTGTAAATTTCAGAACGAATGCTATGTCGGCCTACAAAGCTGAACATTAATTAAATGATATAGAATCAAACTTAGGTGGAGTTTGGTTTGCCCTTCGGAATCTTTATGAATATAGGTTTGATAACAGGATGGAGTGGAACGGGTATGGACTTCTATACTCAACCTTTTAGGTGGGTATGAAACTATGAATGATACCCAATTTCATGGGTATCAACCCCCCACACCCACAAACCAAACTCCACAACAATACAGGAAGAAAAAACCAATTAAAAATATATAACTTGTGATTTAGAGTTTAGACATACGTTATATCTCCGGCAGTGGAAGGATATCCATATTCATCAAACAACCTCATCAAATCACCAAATTGGCCATGTAGATCACCAAAAACTTTAATGGGAGCTTTTAACTGAAGTACTGTAGGCTCATGCAAAAATATCTGTTCAGCAGCATAGCAAAGCTCTCCGACCTCATAAGAATCAAGAAAAAACCTCCTGTTAGCAGGAGGTTTCCAGTTTCGAGGCCTAAGTAAAGTAGATATGACCTGAAAATAGATGAAATACTATTATTTTTCATCACATAAAGTTCATCTTTTTTTGTATTTTCACCATGCATTCCACTATAAATGGCATTGAAGGACACACATAATATTTATTAGGTACTTGATTATTGTGAAGGGTTGGGTAACTTTTCTCTCGAACACTCCAATATTACCTTTAAACGCTACATTTAGTAGCTTGCTTGACCTTATTTTTCAAAAATCAAAGCTAAACCTTTGTTACCCAAAACAATGTCTCTGTTTCCAATGAAGCTTATATTTTCAAAAGCTTAAGCTCCTAAAAGTTGTGTCAAACATGCCCTTTTAATAGATATGACAAAAAAACATACTAGGCAAGGAAGAGACAATTTGTGAAATGGAAACAAAAAAAGTTGGTTACACGAAGGAGGTAAATAAACCCCCCCCCCACCTTTTGGTATCAGAGCCATAAGTGCTCCTGTTATCCCTTTGTAAAGGTTCGGATTAGTATGCTCTGTAACTGCCGACTTTGAGCGGATCTCTCACAACAGAAAACTATGCAGTTAATGCGAAAAAATATCGGTTATCGGTCAAGGATCGATATTTGAGATATCGGTTCTCGCGGTGGGATATCGGTGAGATATCGGTAATTTTTATATCATGCATAAAATTATATATATATATATATATATATAATATTAATTAATATCAATGCTCGATTGCAGCCAAACAAGCCCGATTGGAGTTGGATTGCAGGTCACTCAGCAGTCGAGCAGCGTGGGAACCTCCGATTGCATCTTAGCAGCTTGTTAGGTCATTTAATTCCATGGGTTTTGGGCTTTTGTCTATGGTTTTGAAGTTGGGCTAACACTTTTTAATAGTGGAATGGGCAAGACTAATATCAAAAAGGCCCAACTTAGGCAAACCGATAATCTCGGTCAAAACACCGATATTTTGAAGTTAGAATATCGGCAAATCTGAAGATCTTCCCAAAGAGAAAAAACAAACTCTTAAGTTCCTCGAACGGTTTTTCCCAGCACAAAAATGGTCACGACTTATGCTCTCGTCCCCAACAAAACATTGCATGTTCTTTCTAAAGAAACCCAGATGCTACATCACAAAGGGCCAAGAAGATATACATAGAGCTACATCAACCGTCATCAACGCATGGTATGACATGAACCCTTCAAGCTACTACTTTAAGTTTAATTGCAATGAAGAATGGATCAACATCCGCAAAGACCTTGCAAAAGAAAAGGTAGTGCGCATTGAAGATATACCCCCAAGCGTTCTCCTTGATGATGAAGTTTTGAAGGAAGATAACCCCCAGACCGAAGAATGAAGCCAAAGCTATAGTAGATAATTACAACGAGTGTTTCAAAGAGTGCTCCCTCTTCAACGAAGTCTTCGAGATAAATGTCTCTACAGAAGAAGAACAAGGACATGTGTTTGGTGACATAACCGAAGACCACCCATACCATCTTGATCCACCCGAGATTACGATCGAGATACTCAACATTCCCGCAAAGTTCAAAAGAAAGTAGTCGTGTGATTTAAGTATTTTTAATTAGTGTGTTTATTGCGTGCCGAGTGTTTTTAATCGTGTGCTTAGGAATAATGTAAGCTTAAATCACTATTAAAGTGACGTAAGCAGTTAGGTCATGTTTTTTTTCTTGTTTCTTGTATTATTGGTGATGACCTCACCGCTTATGTAACAGGTGCCCTTTCCTCCCCTATATAAGGAAGGCTCCTCTAGCTTGTAAGATCATCCTTGGAAAGAAATAAAAACTACTTTCTATATTCTCTCTCTAGTTTCTCTCATCCTCTCTTCAAGTTCTTGAATTTCTATTTTATATTTAGCCTTTGAGTCTTTTATCTTTTAGCCCTTGAGTCTTTCTTTTATGTTTCTTACTGGTCTTCTATAGATCAGCCATAACCCCCCCCCCCACCTTTGCCTTTGAGTCTTTCTTTTATGTTTCTTACTGCCATAACCCCCCCACCCCCACCTTTAATTATATTTTACATTTCGATAACCCATTTTGTTAGAAAACTGAATATTTTGACCCCCTAAATAAAAAATAATCAGAAGAATTTATTAATGAGTTGATCCAAATATTAAAAACTGATAATCAGATATCAGTTCCAAAATGAAAATCCAAACACCCTGTTAATTAATTTTACAAATCTTACCTTCTTATGCAAGCCTTGTGGTGACTTTTGCCTTGTGAACTTCTTAGCAGAATGTGACATGTCATTTTGCAGAGGAATCATTCGTCTACTCTCATTTTCAAATTGATCCAATGATAGTTGTCTTACCAATCCTCCAAGGTTACCTACAGCCTCTTTAGCGACCACAACCTGCATAATATTAACATCGATTTAAAAAAGACGTCTTGACACCACTTACTTATGAAAAAATCTATTAGGGTTTGTATTATAAAATTATATTATAAATTCAACATAAAAATGAAACAGGTCAAATGGGTCCGAACAGGTGGAAATTCACCTAAAGATCTATTGTTAATGTATACCTCTTAAATCAGCTTCTTCACAAATTAAGATTTTCATTGTAGTATTGTGCTAATAATGTAGTTTTTGGTAAATCGCATTTAACACATTAATTATTTTTTTAAATTAGACAAAAAAGTGTTTGCGGGTTAGCGCCACCCCACCTATTACCCAACCCACCCATTTGCTTATGAATGCATCGATTTGGTATTTTGGATCATCTCAATTGTCCAGATCAAAACTAGCTAAGAACGAAACCAGCCAGATAGGTCAAACGTATGGAATTCACCAAAAGTTTGTTATTAATGTGTACCAACCTATTCAACGATTCATTCACAAATATCCATTACTAGTACTCCCTCCATCCCAAAATAAGTGTCCACGAGTAAAAATAGATAGCTTTAGGAATGTACAAATCTATATCTATACTATCTAATAAATAAAGGTTTTTCATGCCACGTGTCGCCTCCATATTCATTCTCGTCATTTTTTTCCCGCCTTTCTCTTATTAAATACACCTCTATCTTTTAATAATAATATATTTTTAAAGAAAATACTAATTATACTAATAAAACACATTTATTTTAAATTATCCCGACCCTTATTATAAGAAACTTTGAAATCTAATTATGTAACTTTTATTTTCAATTAAATAGTAAATGAAAGTCAAATTACATTAAATATTAATTAACGTACTTTCAAAAACCAATTACATATTAATTTTTACATATTTTGAATTTTGTTTTCTATCCTTAGTATATAATGTAATACATTTTTATACCTGTAAAATATATACATAAAGATTTAAGAATTTTATGTATTGATATTTTTCACCACGTGTGTATTACACGGGTTCTAAGCTGGTAATACATTATATAATAGCTAAATGTTTTTACCCTTCTAAATTGCACGTAGTTCTAAAATTGTAGGACGAAGGCATTTTTGCGATCGAGTGTAATTAAGAATACAGTGGGGGACTTGATAAATTTATCTTGGAAGTGGACATTCTCTTTGAGACGGACAAAAACAAAAAGGTGGAGAATTTTGTTGGGACACAATAACGTAGCTCTTGGTAATTTCAAATTTAACACGTTAATATTATTTTTTTAGTTGAACAAGAAATGTGTTAGCGGGTCAACCCAACACAAGTTTTTACCTGTTACCCAACCCACTTGTTTTGCCACCTCTAAACATAAACAGAAACAAAAAGGTGGAGAATTTTTTTGGGACATAATAATATAGCTTTTGGTAATTTCAAATTTAACACATTAATATTATTTTTTTTAAATGGACAAGAAATGTGTTAGCAGGTCAACCCAACACGACAAGTTTTGACTTGTTACCCAGCCCACCTATTTTGCCACCTCTAAACATGTTGTTTAGCCTATATAGGAGAATAAAATACACATTTTTTAAAGAATAGAAAGCATACAGCTCTTGGATGAAGTCGAACATCTCCCTCTACATCACTACCTTCTGAATTGCTATCTGCAGGTTGTGAGTTATCATCTGCCACAGACGACTCAGCATTAGCAGCCTGTGCCTGTGCAGCTTGCCAGACAGCATTTGCAGCCTCAGCTTCGGCAGCAGAAGCTTCAACCAGCCTGTCCATTGATTCTTTGTCCATGCTGGCAAAAACTAAAAAGAATGAGTTTCCGTAATTGAGAAAGAAAAAGCAGATGAAGTAGCTTCAGATAGAGGTGGCAAGATGGACGGGTCACGTAACGTTCAAAACAGGTTCAGGTTGAAACAGGCCAAGTTTAGTAGGGGAGTCAGTTCCTGACAAGATATGAACCAGATACTAAATAAACATGTAGCAGGCCGACAGCCTAAACTTTTAGTTATGTGTCAGGTTCGGGTTGACTTGACCAACCCATTTTCAACTTGTCAATCCGTTTTTTTGTTTAAGCTTTGTTTAAAAAAAACAGGTTGGCCAGCCAACCCATTTAACCGCTTAGAAAATCGGGTCACAGGTCGTGTTCAAGTTACGCGTGTTTTAGGTGTCTAGATTAGGTGCCAACATCACAATTAGTTAATCGGTTCATGTTCAGGTTGGGTTATACGAACCCGTAAACCCGCCAACCCTAACCCCGCATGAATTGGCACCCCCAACTTTTAGTACGGGTTGAAACTAGTGCATTAAAGTAAACAATCAATGTACTATATGATTACAAAAAATAACTCGAATATTTGAATAGAACTGAGGTTGTATACTTGTATGCATTAAAAATAAACTTTGGGATAAAATACCATCCAATAAGTAAATAGGTAGAAATTGCCGCCTCTAGCTTCAAATAAAATCAAATTAGTGGGGCCAAAAGGAAAAACAGAATAACCTTAAACCCATAGATGAGGGACTCTGAGGTCCGCCATTTGAAGATAAGGGATCAAATGGGCTCAAATTATTTGTCCTGGGACTGCTTACATTGGATCCCCTCTCCGTTGTTAGTGTAGGTGTATTGACATCAGATTGAAAAGGTGAATTCTCTGCAATAAGGAAATCACCTAACAATACCTCTGCAGCACATAAAATAAGTAAAATATTATTCTTTCACATTACATCTGAGTAAAGAAATTGATCTAATAAAAAGTTTACTCCCATTATCCTGAAAATATGACATGATACTTTCTGCGGTGCTAATATAGGAGGTGATTGGATGTGCGTTTTGAAATTGATTTATGTTATATTGACTAATCTCAATCAGATAATCAGCTGTAACAGAATGTATTATAAAAAAATAGTGTTTGAATGTGCATCTGCTATTTGAAGTTGTAATAACAAGACGTTAGTGTTTAGCAATTTCAAATTATATAAGGAATTAATAGATAACATAATGAAAAATGATACTTTTGTGAAGAATGGAGACATTTTATGAAATGGGAGTGAAAGTGGGTATGAAACTCATTAACAAAATTGATTATCTGTCTATATGATCAGAAGCAAGAATTATTTATCTAAAGAAAAAAATTAATTATTACGACTTCCGTTAAGCAGTTCCAGAAATCTGAACACCCTGATATTCTATTTTTGACAATCATGCTTAGGATCAGAAATTACGGGCACTTTAATTTTTCCCAACATAACTGGCCACTTTCAAACATGGATAGTTATAATTCCCTAATTTTCCTATTTTACCCTTATCATTAAATCTTGCAAGTCAGGTATGTTTGTTTGTTATTAAATCTTGAAAGCCGACAAGTCAATTAATATTTTAAATCCGTTAACGTTAAGATTGACATTTTGCTAATTAAAAACTGCATTAGATGTGCATATATTAAATTATATGTTTTGTGTTTATGTGCATATATTATAGGACTGAAAAGTGTAATTTACTAAAATATGCTTACCGCCTCTAAGACCACCATAGACATATAACCGAACACCAACAGATGCAGCAGCATGCCGACAGCGACGCATAAGCTCTAAAGAAGGTTCTTCTGTTTGCCCTTTGCTACCACGTGGTGCAGTCACTAACCCATGTCTATCTAACCAAACACCAGCAGCAGTGTCCAAAACTGTAAATTCACATAGTAAAGATTACAATTTATCATCTATTAAATATGATTAATAGTAAAAAGTTAAAAGTTGAACTAAAATTAACCTGCAACAGCAGCTTCACCGTCTACTGCCCGACCTCCCCTCACAACACCTCCTGTAACATGTAACCGAGCCCCAACAAAGACCTGATTTGACCAGGAATTGAACTGATAAGTAGGGACATACATATTAAGCACTAACTATTATTTTTTTTAAATTGTTTTTTATCATGATTAAAAAACAATATTACAATAATAATACAAATCCTTGAATAAAATCATTTAACATCTTGTATACATTCAAGTCGTTTCATCCATTTGAGATAAAAACATAAAACACAACACAAGTCATTCCATTTACTCATTTAGAAGTAAATGGGTCGAAATTGCCAGCTTTATCTAAGATAATTACTCCCTCCGTCTGAAATTGTTGTCCACAAACAAATAAGAACAATTCAATTCACATCATTTTAGTTAACAAAATGTTAATTTTACGCTTAATGCACTTCATATGCCATCGACTTGCAATATTTATAATAAGGTAATTATGGGTAAAATAAGAAAACTAGCAGATAATAACTATCTTATTTTAGAAGTGGACAATTAATGTGGACAGTAATTTTGGGACAGAGAAGTAAAAATGAAATCAAGAGGGAGACATGCCAACTGCCAATAACTCAAAATAGTTAATGTGTTTATTATGATTAAAAAAAGTCAAAATATATTACCATAATAATATAAATAATAATATAAATCCAAATACTTACCGAGGCATGTTGGTACCTTGATGAAGGGGCAACTCCAGGTGCAAGAGTCCATTCCCATTGGCCATTCCTATGCATGAGCAATCCATAAGCATCTGCTAATGGCTGCCAAGCACATATAAAGCAGAAATAGAATGCGTTATAATTAACTATCAATTACAAGATTTCATAATCTTTCAACCACTTGAACTACCAAGATCGTTTATTTCCATTTGAGTTCAGAAAATACCAAAAATTTCACAATATAAACACATATGCATATAATACGAAATGCAACAAGTGTAACGTGTATATCATTAACAAAAGAAGAAAACGCGCTATGTAAATAGATAGACAGTGACTGCAATGCATTAAAGTGGTAATAAGAACATCTTTTTATTGCCAACCGAGATAAAGCATGGTAAATGTGCAACAGTGGCATTGTAGTAATTATCCCATGGGCCCTACTTAAAGCAAGCAGTTGATACCTTAGAAGTTGGAACTAAAATCAGAATAACGGAAAGTTACTAATTATATTATTATGTTATGTGTATATTTTAATGACAGCACATACCGTGCCGGAGGTGTCTCTTCCACCACAAAGCAAAAACATACCATCTGAACGCGCACTAGCTGTAGCATACCTGCAAAAAAACAAAATTCGCTTAAAATTATACACATATTCAGTTCGGTTTGGTCTGCTATTAGTCAAAGTTAAACCTTGTAATATGATTGTATTAGAATGTGATTGTATGTGTTTAGGGTTTACATAAAGAGGTGTTTATATAGAACATCATATTACAAGTCTAGTCCCTATACTATATCACTTAGTCTAATATTCCCCCGCAAACTAAGCTCGGGAGAGATTTAGGTTGAAAATATAAAAACATAAAACTAAAAAAGATAGTTGGTCTTCTCCTTCTCCACCATGCTTTCGCCCGTCACACGTTTTTTTTTTCTCAAAGGCCCAATCGAAACTACATTAGGAAAACCCTAATCTTCTTCCATCCATCACCACTTCGTCGTTCGCCGGAGTTCTTCAACAACTATGGGTTTGTTACCCTTTTTTTTTTTTACTCCCTTATTGTAGATCTCTATTTTTTTTTTTTTATGCAACCCTCGAATAAACGGAACTGAAAGCATTGTGGCTTTCACGAGGTGTAAGTCGCCGGAAAAACAGCCACTGTTTGTATAGTGGCGGCGACGGTGGTGTTTGTGGTGGCGGCTAGGGTTCCGCCGCTGTGGCGGCAGGGGTTCCGCCATAGGTGGAGGCGGCAGGGGTTCCGCCATAGGTGGAGGCGGCAGTGGTGGTTGACGGCGGCAGTAGGAGTGGATAGAGAAGACTCGGCGGCAGTGGTTATTGAACGATAAAAAAAAGCTTGTAAAGAAAAGAGAGGTGTGGCGGAGCGACGGCGGCCGCCCTGCCGGAGATGTTTTCAGGTGCTTGTAACCTAGCTCTGATACCAAGTTAAACCTTGTAATATGATTGTATTAGAATGTGATTGTATGTGTTTAGGGTTTACATAAAGAGGTGTTTATATAGAACATCATATTACAAGTCTAGTCCCTATACTATATCACTTAGTCTAATATTCCCCCGCAAACTAAGCTCGGGAGAGATTTAGGTTGAAAATATAAAAACATAAAACTAAAAAAGATAGTTGGTCTTCTCCTTTTCCACCATGCTTTCGCCCGTCACACGTTTTTTTTTTTTTCTCAAAGGCCCAATCGAAACTACATTAGGAAAACCCTAATCTTCTTCCAGCCATCACCACTTCGTCCGTTCGCCGGAGTTCTTCAACAACTATGGGTTTGTTACCCTTTTTTTTTTTTACTCCCTTATTGTAGATCTCTATTTTTTTTTTTTTATGCAACCCTCGAATAAACGGAACTGAAAGCATTGTGGCTTTCACGAGGTGTAAGTCGCCGGAAAAACAGCCACTGTTTGTATAGTGGCGGCGACAGTGGTGTTTGTGGTGGCGGCTAGGGTACCGCCGCTGTGGCGGCTAGGGTACCGCCGCTGTGGCGGCTAGGGTTCCGCCGCTGTGGCGGCGGCAGGGGTTCCGCCATAGGTGGAGGCGGCAGTGGTGGTTGACGGCGGCAGTAGGAGTGGATAGAGAAGACTCGGCGGCAGTGGTTATTGAACGATAAAAAAAAAGCTTGTAAAGAAAAGAGAGGTGTGGCGGAGCGGCGGCGGCCGCCCCGCCGGAGATGTTTTCAGGTGCTTGTAACCTAGCTCTGATACCAAGTTAAACCTTGTAATATGATTGTATTAGAATGTGATTGTATGTGTTTAGGGTTTACATAAAGAGGTGTTTATATAGAACATCATATTACAAGTCTAGTCCCTATACTATATCACTTAGTCTAATAGTCAAACCAAAAACCGAATTCATGCGTTAAAACTATAAAATTACCAATAATTCCAGAAAAAGAAGGAAAAAGGAACCAATGTATTAAAAATGGTGCGATGTAACACAATGCATATAACTATATAATATGTACCTATAATTAAAGTTTCACTTACATTCTAGCCGAAGGTTTATCACCTTCTGGATTTAGCCTCTGCCATGCATATGGTTTTTGAGCAGTATCCAAGGCCCAAGCATCTGACAGTACTTTCTTTCCTACAGAAAAAATAGATGCCATTAATAGTGATAGAAATTGGAAAATAGTCTAACACCAATTCGTCCCCCAAAGTCAACTTTTGATATCAATGATTCAAGGTTAGATTTAGAAAGGGAAAAAAAGAACTTTTAAGGAATGCATTTTTTCTAACACTCTAATAGTTAAATCAATTGTTTAAACCATACTAAAAGTAATTCTCGCCATTGCTGAAATCAAAAGACAATCAATTTGACACTCAAGTACAAGACTCTGATTCAGGAACTTAAACTTTATGGATTTCTTATATAGGGCCCGTGAAATTTTATTGATAATAAAGACAATACAAATGAAATACCGAATCTGCCAGCTTTCAAGACAAGAGAGGCTAGGTTCTTTCAATTTAACTAAACCCTAGATGGCTAGATCAAAAATCAAATCAAGCATAATACTTGAATCCTCCTAATCGTTATGTATATAGTTGTTTCAATATGGAAATAATAATGGCACCTATTTTAATCATGGGAATATTGTCAAAGATTATTTTGATGATAGATATGCCATGGTACCAAATTTACTAATTATTAGTAATTAACACAACCCCAACATAATTCATTCAAGGTGGATGGAAAAATGCATCCTAAGTAATATTTACTAATGTTTGATTGTTTTCCTGCATTTTATTCATCTTTCCAAACATCAAAATGATCAATTATATCATAAACAAACTCACCGTCATTGCCACTAACAGTAACAAGGTATCGTTGGGCAACCAAGTCCATGACATGGCCATATCGTGGGCCCGGCCCGTCTCCCTGAACAACTAGTCTGCGCTCCAGAAACAAGAAGTCAAAGTCAACACTTCAAAGAAAACGTAATCATGAAAGGGTAATTGCAAAAGTGAAATTTCAACAAGTTACCGGTGCCATTTATATTTGTCATTACTCATGTCAAGAACGTAAAGATCATCCGTTGAGTGCCCAGCAGGACCTATTCCACCCTAGTAATGCAACATTAATTTAGCGAAATTCAAAGTCAGAACTAAGCAAATAAACGATGACCCTTCTTTTTTGGGGAAAATTCATCCAATAGTAACCAAGTTTCCCATATGTTCCACTAAAGTCGCTCAAAGTTTTTTGTCTCTCTAAAATCACTCAACTTTCATAAGGTGCTCCACTCTTTTGAAATTTTTTTAAGTTGCGTCTAAAGGAACACCATTAACACACTATACAGACACCACTGACATGTCATATGGGTCGTATGAAATGGCGAAAATGGTCATGCGACGTATTAGACAGGTACATCATATGGGCAATAATTTTATTATACGGGTCGTATGAGGTGATGCCGTCAAACTACACGGCCTATATGATGTGGTACACTAACATTAAAGTGACGGCGTGACCAATGACAAAGTCATACAGCCTGTATGACCATTTTCGCCATGTCATGCGGTGTGTATGATGAAGTCACCTGGTGTCTGTCTGTATTGCCTTTATAACATTATTCTGCATAACATTATCGGTGTATCTATAGAAGTCCCCATTTTTATGAATAAATGGAACATATATGAATCTTGGTTACCATTTAGTGATTGTTTTTTTCAAATTTAACTTGAAGCAGGAGGTAACAGTGAAGAAAGTTGATTGACTTCATAGAGAAAAAAAAACTTTAAGTGGCCTTAGTCGAACATATGAGAAACTTAGTTACTATCCGATAAATTTTTCCCTTTTTTTTCCTTTAGTGAATAAATTTAGTCAAAAATTACCTGAAATACAACCATGGTTCCAACAGCAGCAGCTGCATGAGCAGCTCTGGGTGAAGGTGGTTCTCCGGCGGGTCGAATTCTGAAAAAAAAAGACCTTCACAGTTAGCATTTGATTTCCAATAAAATTAAAGAACTTCAATCCAAAAACAAGTCAAAATCACCTTGTCCATTTCCTGGTCAAAACATCATACGAATGAACAGAGTTTGTCACACCAGCTAACCCTAAAATCACAAAACCAACAAAAATCAATTAACCTGCATCTGTTAACCATCAATTAAGTATAAAACCAAGACAAGTTCATAAAATTACGTATGCCTGGAACGGGGGAGGAGGCGCCACCTTCTATCGCGGTGGCGCCACCAAATAAGATGAGCCGAGGACCGTGAGATTTCGTCGGAGCAACGGCGGTTAGCGTATGTGCACACCGAGGGCCAGGCGCGTCATCTTCAGTGTCCCAATACGTCTCTAACGGCTGATAAGTGGGAGCGGGTTGCAGCCAAGGTTTCGAACCCATCAAACCCTAACCGTAACTCTAAATTTTAATCGATCCAAAATTCACTTGTAATTTCTAAAATTGTGCATACAAAGAGTTGAAAAGTTACTTAACAGGAAGTTTGAGATTGAAATCGAGACTGAATTTGAAGTTTACGAGATGACTGAATTGAAAATCGGATTGAAGAGTGAAATTGGGGGAAGATGGAATTAGTGGGCCAGCAAAGACGAAGGTGCTTTAGAGGTTTGAAGTTTGAAAGGTTGAATCTGATGGACTACTTTCCTGTTGATCCTTGAAGTAACGATCTGTAAAGCGATCGACTAGAAAAGTGAAAGAAAACAAAGAAAGAGAATTAATGTCACACTATTAGTTTGTTAGTTGCAACTTCCTGGGAGTCCACCCGGTTTAGACTCGAGTCAACGTTAACTCGAACTCGAATTAATGGAAACATGTACCAAACTTATTCGAGTAAGAGGAGAGGGAGTGTATGCGGGAAGAGAGTACCGTGAAAAACCTTAAAAAAATGGGATCACCATGTTAATTGCTTCCCGTCACTTTTAACGGCTATAAAGTTGTTCAACGACTTTTTTAATTAACTATTTTTAATTTTAAATCATCTCAACTATTTTTTTAATTCAACATATTTTTATCCTTTCTCTCTTAAATTAAAAATCATGTATCTCCCTCAATTTTTACTTTTTAATTTATCATCATCGTTATCTTTCGAAGAAATATACAATGATTTAGTTGATGAATCGATGTACCGAACTTATTCGAGTAAGAGGAGAGGGAGGGCATGCGGGAAGAGAGTACCATGAAAAACCTAAAAAAAATAGGATCACCATGTTAATTGCTTCCCGTCACTTTTAACGGCTATAAAGTTGTTCAACGACTTTTTTAATTAACTATTTTAAATTTTAAATCATCTCAACTATTTTTTTAATTCAACATATTTTTATCCTTTCTCCCTTAAACTAAAAATCATGTATCTCCCTCAATTTTTACTTTCTAATTTATCATCATCGTTATCTTTCGAAGAAATATACAATGATTTAGTTGATGAATCGGAAGATAAAAGTTTTCTTGTGAGTGTTACTAGTGTTCAACAATTATGAAATTATCAAGATACTGCTACTTTAATAACTTTTGTACGTAGAGATCGCGAAGCCGCCCATGATCGTCTCGGGGATGATACGTTTTGAACTAGGTTTCGGATAAGACAGTTTTTTTCAAAAAAATTGAAGGTGTTATTAAGTTGTATGGAAAAGAATATTTGCGTAGACCGACTTCACATTACATACAAAGTTTGTATGCCGCACATGAAAGCTGACTGTAACACTCAAAATTTTCAACTTGTTTTAACTTTCAACGCACGCAAAAAATAGGTGACAATTACACTCTTGATTAAACGACACATGCCAAAGCAAAGATACAACAAACGACTAGTTTTGTTTATAAACATAACAATCAACAACTTAAAATAAAAACAAGTTTAAACCTCCAAATGTTAATTTAAAACGAGTCTAATGAACTCCAAAGGAGTTCTACTCCAACCTTAAACCACCATAAAACTAACGAAAATCCAATCCGACACGAAGCGTGACCCGAGACTTCGATCGGAGCTTTATCTACAAGAAAACACCATAAAACAACTATTAGTAATGATATACAGCCCCCAGGCCCTTACAGCAATAAACGATTAAAAACGACATTTCAACATTTTGGGCGTAAATGTGACCGTAAACAGCCCCATATGGGCGTAATTTACGCCCACCCACCATAATTTACGGCCACCCACCGTAATTTACGGCCAACCCAGTGCAAAACCCATTTTTTGAATTCCTCATGTCGAGGCACCCCAAATTCATATATTATGGCTTTCGTAATTCATTTTCTAGCCTGAGATATACTCAAAATAAGTTTGGGCTTTTTATAACAACACGTATTATCGCCTATACATGTTTAACCCCAACCCGAATACCAATTAGCACCCAAAACTTCAAATAACACATAAAACGCCTTAGATACGTTAGTTAGTTAATCGCCACTAACCGACATTACTCCTTTGTGAGGTTCTAAAGACCTCAAACACCACAAAACGACTATGTGAAGTTCATGACCTCAATAACACCCGTGTGAGGTTCCTAGACTTCAAATACCACAAACGACTTATGAAGTTCAAGACCTCAAATAACTACCGTGTGAGGTTCGTAGACTTCAAACAACGACGACATTAGTGAAGTTCAAAGACTTCAAGCGACAACGACATTAGTGAAGTTCACGACCTCAATTAACCACCGAGTGAGTTTCTTAGACTTCAAACACCGACTTTTAACCTACCTACAAGTGTACACACACGACACTATTCAACATTTATAACCCTTACGTTATCACCAACACGTGGGATTCAAAGATCCCAAATTCACCATTTATACTTGTGAAGTTTAATGAATTCAATTATACCTTATTCACCCCATTTGTTTGACTCTAAACCACATAAGTCAAATTCACCACATTTGTTTGACTATAAACCACTTAAGTCAATTACCACATTTGTTTGACTCTAAACCACATAAGTCAAATTCATCACATTTGTTTGACTATAAACCACTTAAGTCAATTACCACATTTGTTTGACTCTAAATCACACAAGTCAAATTCACCACATTTGTTTGACTATAAACCACTTAAGTCAATTACACATTTGTTTGACTCTAAACCACATAAGTCAAATTCACCAAATCTATATACACACATTTGCACATATGATAATCAACAAAATCAACATGTATATCAAGTATATGAATTTACTACCACCTATCATTACTAAGTAAGTGCAAAGCTAAACATGACCCGCTTGATCCTCCAAGCTAGCTTCCTTACCACTTGATTACCTATATGACCCATTTACAATTAGTAATCCAAAAGATCACCAATTGACACCCAACACACCTTTATGATCTATAAATCAAGATTCCAACTTAGTTCGGTTATTTCTACCTTAAACAAACCTCCAACACCAAGTATCACCCTTCAACCCAAATGACCCGTTTGACCCAAAAGTCAACTTCCAATCCATCAATTCCCCATCTAGGTTCACCATAAGCTTATGCCCACTAATTTAAACTTGACTCGTAATTATTTATATTAAACAAGTAAACCTTGTAAATCACTCAAGTTTCTACTAAACATTTGGTTTAGGCATTTAATCAAACACCTTATGGGCATAAACTTTAAATCACCATTCACCATTCAAATTTTGGGATTTCACCAAATCTTGTGTCTATTAACACCATGGACACTTACCAACCTTTAATTTATCAATTTAACATCCCCAATTCAAAACCCCCAATTTACAACTCAAGAACCCTAGTTACTCAAACATCAAATTAGGTGTTAAGATCATGTAAAACATGATTTTCCAACATTAGTGATACTAGATTAAGGTTTACAAACAACTTTTAACCATAATCACCACACCAATTGACCCAGTTTGGGTTTTCTACTCAAGAACACCAAGAACTCTAATCATGGATGTTTAGATGATGAAGAATACACTTACATGATGTTTGGAAGAAGATAAATGCACCATAATCAACTGATTTCACATACACCTTCTTGATTTGTGATCACCTCCTATTCTCCCTTGCTCCTCTCTCAATTGTAACACACACACACACACACTAAAGTGTGTGTGTCACCATTTTTATTCCCCACCCAAATCAGCTTTGGGTAAAATACAAAATCAGTCCCTGCAGTTGCAAATTTGACCTCTTGCACCAAAACTAGCCATTTCAACCTTTTTTAACTAGCCTCACACTTCCATTAATGACATATACACCCCCTATGATATGTTTAACATATAATATGGTAAATACGAAAGTTGGTTCGTTACACCGACATGGATTTCAAGGTATGCCAAGAAACCCACTATAGCATACGATGGGATCTCATCGAATATATCGCAAACATCTACAACCTTGACGGCTAATTATTCTTAACTTTTTTTTTCATTTGGTTTTTGTTTTTTATTTATTCATGTATATTTTTTTTATGCTTGAATTTTTCTTTTAATTTAAGGAAAATTATTTTTTTTCATTTTAATTAATATTATATTTTTATAATGTTTTATTTAATTTATTAAATTTAATTAGAAAATGATTTAGGGATTGATCCCCCTATGTATGGACTAGGAAGAGAGAGAAAATCTGACTTGACTCAAGAATAGGAGGAAAACACTCTAACCACCCTAAGCATTATAAGTTTAGCTCATACTCAACTCGAGTTTTCGTGCAGCTCGATTAGTTGATTTTTTTTCAATTTTAAGTATATGTTTTATTTTTACAAGTCTTAAAAAACAAGTTAGTAATAATCTTAAAATATACAAATTTTAAATAACACGCTATCTACTATGAGTGTATATAACATTAGTCAACTTTTAGTTTTCTAGAAGCACGTTCAGCTTCTTCTAAATTTCTTTTCAAGCTTTTTAAGGTTCATTCGGGGTCCATTATATTTATAACCTTCTAAATTCCGTTCAGATACTTGTCTTTTACCTTTTAAGTCATCAAAGCTTGACGACCTCTAACCCTAAATATTGTGTTGAACCATAAGTTTATTGGAAGTTTAGTGAAAATGAGTTTTTCAAGTTGAGTGGTTGGATTAGAAAATTTGGAACTTGGTGTCTCTAATGAAAATTTGTTACATCTTTTGTGTAAATATGTAACTCATGTCATAATTAAAAAGACTTTTTGATTTCTCTTCTTATTAACTTGTGTTCATTACTTTTAATTAGACAGACGCGTTCGTTTAAGAGGAGACGCGAAATCTGTTTTAAGAGAAGCGTGTTGAACACGTGCGTCAACCAAAATTGTCAACGTTTTAGTGTGCTAATTGTTGCAGTCAAAGAGCATAGTTGAAGACTCAACGTAGTGAAGACTCGAGTCAAGAATACTTCAAGTAGGCGTTCGTTGGAGTACCCGCGAAAGACATCGGTTCGATTAATTTGGCACATATAAATTGTATTTTATATCTATTTTTCATTCGGTTTTGTGTACGGCATTATACTATTTGTTTCCCATAATTAACGAGAGTATCGTTAATATTATTTTATAATAAAAAGTGACCCATTTTTCTACAATCTTAAAACATATTTCGTGAGATTGTTGAGACAATATTAAAAACCCTTTTTTAAGGATTTTTGGGTTCAAGAAAGGTTAAAAAAAAATTAGAGATTTTTTGGTAAAATCGTGCAAATATTTTTTGGGAAATTACGTGCGCAGTACAACGTGTTTTGGAATTTTATAAAGATTGATTTACAATCTTAAATTCTAATACCGTGTTACAAAACGAATGGTTTGGTTCATCCGTTTGGTTTTAGAACGTTTATTTTCTAACATTCATGTTAGACCAGGTTTATTGGCATAAACCATATGTTTTTTTGTAAACGTTAAATTTTCTAACATTCGGGTTAGACCGGGTTTATTGGTACCATACGTTTTTTGTAAACGTTAAATTTTCTAACAATCGTGTTAGAACCGATTTAATTTACATAAACGGAAGCTTTAAAACGGTTTTTGTAATCATTCATGTCTAACAATCATGTTAGAATCGGTTTATTGTGTTAAACCTTACATTTTAAACCGACTTTTGTAATCGATTATTTTCTAACGGGCATGTTAGAATCGGTTAATTTTATAATCCACGTGTAAAAACGATTTTTGTAATCGTTTATTTTCTAACGGGCGAGTTAGAATCGGTTTATTTTATAAACCACATGTAAAAATGATTTTTGTAATCGTTTATTTTCCTAACGGGCGTGTTAGAATTGGTTTATTGTTATATATCATACGTTGAAAAATGGTTCTTGTAAACGTTTAGTTTTCTAATAAGTGTGATCAGAAAGGGTTTTTTTACAAACCACAAAGCTTTAAAACGTTTGCTAGACGTTTAGTTCTCTAATGTGCGTATTAAAACGGTTTATAAAAACGGAAAATTGTAAAAATGTTGTGGAAACATTTTTTAATTTTCTAACGAACAGGTTAGATAATTTTATATTGTATAAAACTATTTTGGTGTTTATGGGTCTTGATTTTTATAATCAAAACATAAAAATAAAAATAGTTTACTTTAAAACCATTCTATACTGTTTTGCAAAACTTAGAAATGTTTTGAAAGAATAAAACATGTGGTTTGCATGTAAATTGGTTCGCTACTCGTGCAAGAAGTAGCATGTCTTGAACCAAATAATAGTCCCGTTAAGACTATTTGATAGAAAAACAACTTGATGTTGTTGTGAACAGAATTAATTGTTCAAATATAACTACTTGTGAGTAGGTTATTATATAAACAATAGTTGTTTTGTTTTGGTCATTTAGTGACTATTCAAGTTTAGAGTTTCAAGATGAAACGAGTAGCTTGGTATGTGTGCATATAGTTCTATTGAGGGAGTACCTCAAGATATGCCACGAAATGATATCATTGCGATGATTTCGGTCGGATGAAAGTGTTTGAAGATAATAACACTTTTGTGACTTGATGTCTAGATATCATCTATATATCCATTTAAATTATCAATAAAAGTGTTTTGCATTTTATTGATTTTATTTCAAAGGTTGTATTATTGCTTTGTGTTCAATATCTTCGGATAACACATGCAACTTTAGCAAAGAAATAAATCAATAATATTTGTGATGTACATTTAATTTTATAGAAAATAATGTTAAACGATTTGGATATGGTTTAAACGGATAGCGCAAGAAGAGATTTGCACAACTACAACTTGAGAGTTGTTACCTTGACTAATGAGATAAGACAAAATACATAATTATGAGATATGTAACATACTTCATATGAATACCTCTGAGTGGTATATTAGTGCGTAGCATCCTAACTCGCACACACGCGCGCGTGCGACGTGGGCGATGGGTGTGGCGCTTTGATGGTGTACTTTGCACTTCGCACACTCGCATCAACAACGAGCTTCTCGAGAGCCGCTTTTGTATTTTGACCGCGTGGCGTGGTCCGGAACATTAGTGGCCCGATGCGGGTGGCGGTCGTCCAGGTCCCGTGTGGCGTGGGCGCCTTCAGGATGACGCTACATTTTCGGGCGCAGTATGGAGTCCGGGTGGCATGATCCTGCGTAGCGGGTCCCCGGGGGCGCGGGTATTGAAACACCCTAAACCGGGTACATCTCATAGTTAGCACAAAACATAACAAACATAGTTCTTAAACTGGAAATCAGAATAACTATTACAGCGGAAGTCTTTAATTCAAAACATTCATATCGGGAATCGGAATGTCAGTCTTCAGCACAGCAGCCCGACATCCATGCTATCAAGCCCTCATGGCTTCTCTATTTCTCTTTAGCTTTACCTTTACCACCTGATATGCATACTAAAAGTCAGCTAACGCTGGTGAGTTCTATCTTTACTTTGAAATGTAAACTTTAAACTTTCTTTAGGTAGCTTAGTTTTATAAAAATAAAATAAGCTTCCTCTCTTTACTTTCAAACAAACTTTACCTTTACTTTAAAACTGTACAACGTTACAATTTATAAAATCGTTTCGTTACTATCTTTCTTTTAAACTTTACTTTTGAGGAAACCTATCATGGTGTCCTCATTTACTCTTTCAAAACTTTCATTTCACTCGTACATGACAAGTGAATATCACACACTTTAACTATCAATATATGGATCATTGTCCGAAGACAAGATCCATTTCTCACTTACACCTCAGGGTAAGTCTTTTACTTTAGCGCTGCCCACACCTCAAGGTGGGACTTTCTTTCTCGCTTACACTTCAATGTAAGACTCCTTTAGCATTGCTCACACCTCAGGGTGAGACTCCTTTATCTTTGCTTACACCTCAGGGTAAGACTCCTTTAGCATTGCTCACACCTCGGGTAGAGACTTCTACTTTAGCATGCTTGGAAGACTTTCTACTATGCAATGCAATTACACTACTACACAAAATAAAATGCAATCACTTAACTATCACATATACAAATAGCACATATTAACACATAAGTATAAAACATGACATTTGTCACTGCCACTGTCACTATCGAGCAGCACCGAGGTGCTGCCCTTTTATCGTTCTTTAACTTTATTTCTTTACTTTCTTTAAAATGTTCATTTCAAAGATAGTACTGTACACTTTAGCCTCTTTCTTTCTTTTTATAAAAATAACATTTTTATAAAAACTATAACTTTCTCTTTTACTTTACAAAAATAACATTTTTATAAAAACTATACTCTGCCTTTCAAATCTTTCTACATGTATGCATGTCAGCACAAAACCGTTAGGAAAAAAGGGCAATAAGAACTCACTTCTACTGGTCTTACTATTACAAGTCTCTAACTGTATCTGCTAGACAAGATGCTAGAAATATGTAGTGAATCAACCAGTGAAATCTATCAACAAAATATCTAGTGTCGCCGCCACAAAGTCAGTGTCGCCATGGCAGTGTGTCACACCCCAATGTTCTGAGGGAGTCGGGCGAGACGTCAGGATCATGGCACATCGATTATGTAGCGGAATTTAAAGCATAGTGTTTTTAACAAAACTTTTCTCTCATAGAAGCCTAATACTTATACATGAAGATGACACCAACACGTTTCATCCAAGTAGCACATAAAGATTTACTTCATGCAGGTAGTGACCATCAAGCAAGTAAAACTGAAATTCACGTAGATAGTCATTTTCTTTAACCTGAAATAAAAGCATACTTAAAATTGTCAACAATAATGTTGGTGAGTTCATAGGTTGAGTTTTTGTAAAAACATGTTCATTTATATTGTACTAAAGCAAGTTTTATGTTTGATGTATTATTACAATGCACCAAACATGCTCATATTCAATGTCCACATAATAACGTGCCAAGAGTAATGTACCAAATTTTGTATAATAGTAAGTCCATAATCAACCCTGTACTCAGTACCCAATACGCTCATCGAATCCCTGAGTATTAATAATTAAAGCCACACATGCTAAATGTACAAAAATATATAATAATGTTCACACATAGCAGATAATATGTTGCAATGATTTACAAGCCTCTAGAGAACTCATAAATCGTAGTAGGTTTTCCCAACTGTGCGTGGGAATTTCCCAAGTAGTACTACCTATACATCTGTCGGCTCACAAGAGCTAATGGTTATGTAAATAAGTGGGCTATGTTCATCAATTCGGTCTTACTTATATATATACAAAGATGTTCATTTTATGTTCATGATAAAATGTACAATGATCTCAAAAATGTTTAGAAGTTCATAAAAATGATTAGAAGTTTCATATAAAATGAAAATGATCTGTGTTCTCAAAAATGTTCGTTTTATGTTCATGATAAAAATGTTCTTGTTTAACAAAAATGTTCTTATGTTTACAAAATTGTGACAACCGTGAATTTTACGGTCAACACCTGTGTTCGACGAGTTCGTATAATAATAGTATTATTATTATGTTGAAATATACTTTCATACGAAAGGAACTCGTTAGTGAACGGAAGATAATAGCAAGATTTATTTTGGTGTTATAATGTCAAAAAGTTGATCAAGTTCAGGTCTATACGTGTTAACACCCGAGTCGAGCAGTTTCGTAAAATTCAATTTAAATGCGAAAGGATATATATTTACGAGACGCAAGGACTCGAGAGAAAATATTAAATTCTAACGAGTTATTTTTGGGTAAAATAACGCCACTATTTTTATCGGGTTTGTTTAAGCGAAAAACCGACATGCGATCGGAGACCGCAGGGGCTATAAATACCCCATCTTAGTCCACTATCTCATTTTTCAAAAATTAAGAGAAATTTTAGAGAGAGAGAGTGGAGAGGGCTTGGAGAGTTTTTCGGCAAAGTAGTGGTGGTCCGACGGTGGTGTGTGGCGGTCGACGGTGGTCCGGCGCGGATATGACAGATCGGAGTTCTCTAGGTATGCTTTTCATACCCTCGAATATGACTGATCGGATTTTCGGATTTGAAAAACTAGGTCTCAAAGAATCGTCGATCCCCTGAGATCCGACCGTTGGATCGTTACAATTTTTGGACAGTAGTTTCTTGGCATAAATATGAATGTTTTCGCCGTAGGAAATTCCGATCAGATGTTGGGAAGTATATTTTGAATACGAACATATTGTAACAGTTTGTAGGATCGAAAACAGGAAATTGATCGGGTTGCGTGGCCATCGAAACGGCATTGCATGTCAATTATGGGCATGTGGGAATGCTCGGGAGATAAAAACGATCCTAATGGTGTTTTTGGTTCGTATTGCATGTGATACGGGAGGTTCCGCGTACGCTAACCATTTATACGGAAGGTATAAACTTTACCTATTAAGCTTTGATTTTATGTTAGAATAGTTTTATAAGTCATTGTTTGAGAATTGAACCCGAAAATATTTAGTATTGAGATATTTGGTATTTTAAGTGGTTATTAGGTTATACACCAAACCCTGTTTCACGTGAAACAAATAATGAAACTAATATATTTATTTTTATACGACAATTGTTTTGATGTATTTTTAAAAATTGTTGATCTAGCACCCAAAAGTGGTTTTAATCAGTAGAATATATTTTAAAATGAGTATGTGAAAATTTTGGTTATCTAACTCTTTATAGATTATTTATTAAAATTCACACAAGTTTAATACATGGAAATTTGGGAAAAATACTTATGAGTATTGAAAAATTCTGAAAATTGGACAGTGATAGTTATATAATGAACTAAGAATCCTGTCGAAATTTTATGAAAATTGGAGTTGTTTAAGTATACGTTTAGTATTTATAAAGTTAAAACGGACGATTTATGGTTTGTATCCTTCTGGATAAAATCAGGACTTGAAACTTGGTATGGGATCTTATATTGACTTAAAACTAATATGGTAAAAATTTGGTAAAGTTTTGATGTGTTTAGATATTTTTTCCGAATTTGTAAAATTCTAACAATATTAAATTCATATTAAATAATCTGGATATTAAAAAAATATGAAAATTTTTCAAAAATTTTTATTTATATACATGATCAATTTTTATAAATTTTAAGCAGTAACTTCATGTCTAAGTATGGTTTTGGAATTATAGTCCATTTAAATTTTATAAAAACTTATTAATTTTGGAAAATTTTTATATAAAATTAATTTTATAAAAATTCTAAGGGATTTTGGGCAGAAGTATAACCCCATTTAAAACATAAAATTTGACTTTTAAATTGGGTTCTAATATCACACTAAAACCCTAATTTCGGACGAATCTGATTTTCAAACAGTAAACCGGACTTTACGCGCGTAACCGCGTTTTTGATCAAACGAAACCTTGACTTAAGATTTTATTATATATGACTTTATAACTACTGATGTTTTTTATTAAAATCTAAAACTTAAGGTTTTAAGGTCACGAATTTATATAAAAGTCGTTTTACAATTTCTAAGAGTCCGTACGCGTATGCACGGTTTTGGGTATGCAACCGATTACCTAGCCACTTTTTGTTTTGTTCACTTGGTCACAACCTTTAGGAGTCCTGAATGCATCGTTTGTGTCCACTTGACTAGTAGGACCCTGTTAGGACTCAGATTTTATCGGTTTTTGTCGACTGTGTCGCATCACTCGCCCGCATTGTCCAGGTGAGTTTCGCGGCCCCCTTTTTACTTACTGTTTTACTGTTTTTGTGGGAAAGCTGTTTCATTTTTTTTGTCACATGTTATACGATACATTGATTACATGAGTTATTTTTTTTATAATGCCTTAAAGTCCCCAAATTTTTAGGCAATTAATTAGTTGAGCGTAGCCGTTGGGAATTTTGAGTACTACTACTTGGGTTGACACCCCCGCTCATGGTTTGGTTGCGCCAACCAGACTTGTAGGGTCACTTGGGCGCAAAGTTAGGCAATTTTTTTAGGTGGTTGTTTGCATTAGACTTCCGTATGGGGTACTTTATTTTTTTTTGTCGAGGCTTTGATTGCGGCTCATGGTAATATGTTATCTAATACATGTGTACTCGATCAATGGATTTTTGATCACTTTGGATTTTTTTTATCCGAAACTTTTTATAGAGTCGTAAAACCTGCGAACTCACCAACTATTTATATAGTTGACCCGTTTTCGAAACATGCTTTCAGGTAAACATAATTGAAGAATAGATTTTTATGAGGGCACGCTTTTGGATTAGAACTATTGTTTCTAGTTATGATTATATACTTTGTTTGTAGTCAGGCATTTAGACACTTTGTACTGTTTTAGAGATTTTACTTGTATTTGTACTTTTGTTAGAAGCATGTAGTATGGTTCAATGTGATGCACAATTTTCCTTTAAGTTTCTCTTGTACTTGTGTTCAATGCGATATACCGGTTACATCCCATACTTCCGCCCTGTTGGGGTGTGACAGACTTGGTATCAGAGCACTGGTTATAGAGAATTAGGTTTACCCGAGACTAGACCTAGACTATAACTCTAAGTTTATTGCATTGAACCGTAGGAATTATATGTGCATTGCATACTACCTCTTGCTTATCTACGACACATTGCTTCGTCATAATCATGTCGTTGTCACGGCACTACGTGTACTCTTTGATGATTCCAGTTACGTTTGCGGTATTCTATATCCGTCTCTATCTGTCTTGGTGTTACCTCGAGCTGTACCTGTACCTACACCGCACCTGCATCTACTCCAGTTCTGGAGTCGACTTTTTTATTTAACATCTATTGTTTTCACTTTGTGCGGTATATACTTGCTTTGGTAATCTGCTGGATTGGATGGCTAGAACTTTCGCCATGAGATATGGCAGCCATAATTGCTCGATCTAAAGGGAACCCGAGGTGGAGAAGCAGGACTAAACGAGAGAGAACTCTACGGGTCAGGAGACCCATAAATTTTTTTTGTTTGTTTTGTTGGATCATTGGATCCACGTATATGTACAAATTTGTAGCATGACTTACTCGACTCAGATTTGGGGATCTCTGCCCTATTATTACTGCCTGACTTCCACCACACACTTTTTATTTTATTAGAGGATGCCGGTTGTTCCCCTCTATCGTTACCTCCATCCAACAACAGCCTTAGTCTGCAGATCCATGAGTATTGGTACAAATAATTAAAAGTGATCAGATAGAACATTCACACTTTTACGCGAAAGTGCAACACGATGACGTGATCCAATGAACATTCCAGTTTCTTTTTTTTTAGCTGAGAGCTCGAGATAGAGGAAACACTGTAGGGACCATGCAAAGTAAATTATCATTACGGGTGCACACGTAATCATAATCTGCAGTGCATGAGAACTCTAGTGAGTCTTACTGTCCGAGTTAATGTCCATGATTAATCTGTATTTCTAGTCCTGAATATTGATCGAAACTATCGTAACCTTAGGGTTGAGCCGAATACATCGAATGATGCGATAGGCTACCTCAGGTGACATGGGAATTTATATGGTCTCTTTTATCTTTGAATCTTAATGGATCCAAAACTCTTATCAAGATTTCTTTTGCATAAAAATTTAGACCGAGACACTAAAGAGATCTGTTCTCAATTGATTTAACCTCGGTATTTGGACCGAATTTGACAATTATTTGTTAAGTATTGCTTCACATTTGAGATCCAGCTAAAGATTTTCTCATTTCAATTTTTTTTATATGTTTATCAACGCATGTGACGACTCTCGGTCTAGCGTGAATCAGACCTCGACATTTCTGACTGCCATAATTGATCTTCATGTAACGTTCTCGCAGTTCTGAAGGAAAAAGATAAATTCGAATTTGATCTAATCAACTCCTTACTGAATCTTGAGCAACGTAGATTTTCTCTCATCTATTTTACTTGATAAATCAGATCCCCTGAGAGTTTACAGGCCACGTAAATTCAATATTGGCTTTACAACGCTCGACACTTGCAGTAAGTGTACGACTATAATCGAAGGTCACGACATAATCTTGGATTTTATCTTATAATCCAAATGCACTCTAATATCGATGGAGTAACAATATGATGGAGAAATTACTTAAAGAAATATAAGCTTCTTTTCTTAGACAATATAACCTTTCTATACGATCGTTCGTATAAATCCTCATTTCGGTGTTTGTCATTCCGAGTATACTCCTGATAAATATTCTTAATAATTCAGTTTTACACCTACTTGAAATTTCCATTGCAAGTGCTCTGCAATCACTATGGTAATTTGGTACACTCAATCCCGATTCTCTTAACCGCGACACTTATATTGTGGAAACTTAACTTGAGAAACTTGTTTACTTGGGAGGAGCCATCTTTACGACGTTCATTGTCGTGTTTATTTCTATCATTTGTAGTTCTACTATGGACACCGAGCGGCTTGTGCCCAGGATTCTTTTAGTTGGATTTACAAAAACTTTTTATTTTGGGATAGCTATGGCTTAGTATGAAACTAATGCCCTTTTTTTGTGAACATTGCTACGTATGTTTTGCAAATCTTGATTTCTCTTGGCGCTTCGATGTCTCATTGAAAACCATTTTGATGGAAAAAATGAAACTTTATGTTGGAATGATTCTTTGTGTACCAAAAAATTTATTAGTAATCATTCAAAGTTTATTTATGGTGATTATCGGTATTTGTTACTCTACGTATACTGTCCTTATAGATCCAAATAGGATAGTTTTATATCCTTTTTGTACTTGTTCTCTTTCAAATGTCATTTTGTTGATTGACTTTTTAATTTCCAACTAGGTAGAGACGTATACGTATCCCTTATTCTCAACTTCGTGTAATTAGAAAGCCTTAGAGTAACTACTGTTTAGAAACAACTTCTTAACACGTGCTCTAAGGAATATGAATCTATGACATTAAACACTCATTCCATCAAATTTATGGCTTAAACTCTTATGCAAAGGATTTTAAGGCTATAACCAGTATGGGTGAAATACGAAACGGTAAGTCATAATGGTACCGTTCGAAAGCCAAGTAAGTTGCAGGCATACTGTACTACCAGTTATTGGCAGATAATCTATTTGACCCCCTTCAACGCGAGATCTAAGGACAAACTTTGAAACCTTATGGTCCATTTCCATCGAATTTAATGGAAAAGCGAGGACCTAAGTTGAAATTTGAAAACCTTATCATTTGAAAGATGCGTCCTAAATCATAGTAGAGCAATTTTGAATTTATTTTTGTGTTCTACGAATTCTTAACCGATTAAAGTTGTACGTTACTAGGAAGAGGAACAAGTGACGAATCATAGTTGACTCTGCTATCTTGAAGATCCACTTGAGATTGCATTATCTTTAAAGGACCTATGAGCATGACATCCTCACATTTGGAAAATTCCTGAAGTTTTACTTGATCCTCCCCTATTTTCTGACGTCTACTTTATAAGAATTAAACCCCATGCTAAATTGACAATGATATTATATCAAAGTCTACCCATTTTGTGGATTAGTGAGCTCATAATCATTTTCGGGGGACACTATTTTTAGGAGATTATTTCCACAATATGACTGTTTATTTCCTCATCTAGCTGAATAGCGGATTACGTCCGAATCATTTCAATACACATAAAGAAAGATGCAAACGTCTAATGTTATCCTATCAAATTTGGCCGACTCGATGTGAGGAGTAGACCATATTTTAATATGGACTTCTTGTTAAAATTTCAGAATTCCATTTCTAACCGTTAACCAAATTCGATTTCTGGTGTTAGTTAGTTCAATGTCCAAATATTGAACTTGCACCTAGTCTTTTAACTAATCTACTTGACTAGATCGTTCTGGATCTTCAGTCACTTTCTCTATCTAGATCTTGTGGTGATTTGATTTTTAGTATAACTCATTGCTAACCTTGGGCAATATGTATACGAACCTTTAGTTGAAAATCATCAAACATGGTTATATTATATCGAAACTAACACGCGAGTTAGTACCGAATCCTAATGCTTTGTGGTTAGGTTACATAGCACCGGGTCATCGCTGACATCTATTTTATGATGATGACTCATTTTTGATAACACTTCATAGGATTGAGTAAATTTGACTTTTAGCAAATTTATCTCGACAAAATCCTAGTATAAACTTCTATGTTTGTTAATCTTCGGTTTAACGACTCGAGTTTGGTACAATCATATTGGTACTCATTATATACTTGCTTTGTAAACCTTTAAGCTCGGATTACTCGTTATTAATTCACTCTCTAATGACTAATCATCACTCTTCAATTCTAGTACAAGAAGTGTGAATCTCGTCCTTTGTCATGGTGATTTTCAAATTTCCCTTGTATCTACTTATACGGTTATGTTGTATACACACCAACCATGTTGTGCCGCCTTATGACGCGACCATTATGAGTAATTACTATTACTAACAATAAGTACATACAATAACCTGAGATTCCACAAAGGGATGTGGGAACAAATTTCAATAAATTTCGTTTCTAGGCCTACCTAAAACATTGGGGCGGCTATGATTCATTTTGGGAATTGTTAATCAATTAACGAGCTCTGCACATTTTCTACTTATCCGAGAGGAGTTCTAGATAGAAAAGCTAGCTCGACTGTATAGTAGTGAAATTGTAACAAGCATGGAATGCCTGTTTCCTTTATCTTCGATACGGATAGTCGTTTTACATCCCATTTCCGGCAGACACTGAAGAAAGCTTTGAGAACGCGCTTAGATATGAGCAGCGCTTACTATCCTCAAACTGACGGTCTAAATGAACGAACTATTTATACCTTGGAGGATATGCTCAGGACTTGTGTGATAGAATTTGATGGTAATTTGGATACTCTTTTACCTTTGGTCAAATTTCCTTACTCTAACAGTTATCACACTAGCATTAACTGAGCGCCATTAGAAGCTCTGTTTTGACACAAAGGTTGATCACCATTTTGTTGTGTTGAGGTTGGTAATAATCATTTGATTGGTCTTGTTATGTACAGACTGAAACTACCTCAGGAGCTTAATGGTATATACGATGCTTATCGTATATCAAGTCTCAAAAGGTGTTTAGCCGACGAATCCGTAATTATACCACCTAAGGAAGTTCGTGTTGACGAAAAGTTTCATTTTAACGAGGTGTTATCTATCTGTATTCTATGTACATGATATGATCATCCTTCATAACCTATATTATTTGTTATCGCTGTGAAGCATTTTTATTTCAATGAGTCGTGGTGATTCTACCGATTCTTTGAACCTTAATAGCAACTCCCCTGTTAAAATTTTATGGTTGCTATTTATAATAGTATTCCTTAATGGAAACAAACAGAATGATACTTTTCCTTGCTTATAAAAGGATACTAAATCACCGGGATTTTGTAACATAACATCATTCTAGATTTGTACCAACTTTGTATACCTGTGTAGATCAATCCTTTGGCGGATTTCTTAATCTTCCGAATAACATCAACAGTGTACCGTTTGACGGATTCAGTAAATCAATGATCTATAGATTCTTTGGAATTCGAAGGATTTTTCTCTCATTATTATTCAATTTTCTTTTGAGCCTAACTAGATGTAACCTACTCTCGGTTATTCTTAGATCTCGATTTTTCAAATCTCCATGCTATATCTAGGAAACTAGATTTCCCTTGATGATCATACATGAATCAAGTTACGAAAAAGAACTTATCAACTATTATACCAGTTGAATTTCGGGACGAAATTCTGTTAACTAGGGGAGAATGTGACAACCGTGACTTTTACGGTCAACACCTGTGTTCGACGAGTTCGTATAATAATAGTATTATTATTATGTTGAAATATACTTTCATACGAAAGGAACTCGTTAGTGAACGGAAGATAATAGCAAGATTTATTTTGGTGTTATAATGTCAAAAAGTTGATCAAGTTCAGGTCTATACGTGTTAACACCCGAGTCGAGCAGTTTCGTAAAATTCAATTTAAATCCGAAAGGATATATATTTACGAGACGCAAGGACTCGAGAGAAAATATTAAATTCTAACGAGTTATTTTTGGGTAAAATAACGCCACTATTTTTATCGGGTTTGTTTAAGCGAAAAACCGACACGCGATCGTAGACCGCAGGGGCTATAAATACCCCATCTTAGTCCACTATCTCATTTTTCAAAAATTAAGAGAAATTTTAGAGAGAGAGAGTGGAGAGGGCTGGAGAGTTTTCCAGCAAAGTAGTGGTGGTCCGACGGTGGTGCGTGGCGGTCAACGGCGGTCTGGCGCGGTGGCCGGTGGCGGCCAAAGCTCGTTTTTCACCCGGAACCATTTCTCAACGCTACGAACGCAATGGTAAGCTCAGATTTGTCTAAATCCTTGCTTAAATTCGTTAAAAAGAGTATTTAAATTCTGTCCAGAAAGTTTTATGCATGCGCAGTCTTAAAGATCGGACGATCCCCGAAAATACGACCGTTAGAAATGCATGAATTTTGGATATGATCTTGTCAACACATAGACGCAAAACTCTACCGGAGGAATTTTTGATCAGAGTTTTCTAGGTATGCTTTTCATACCCTCGAATATGACTGATCGGATTTTTGGATTTGAAAAACTGGGTCTCAAAGAATCGTCGATCCCCGGAGATCCGACCGTTGGATCGTTACGATTTTTATACAGTAGTTTCTTGGAATAAATTCCGATAATATGTTGGGAAGTATATTTTGAATATGAACAGATTGTAACAGTTTCTAAGATCGAAAACAGGAAATTGATCGGGTTGCATTGACATCGAAACGACATTGCATGTCAATTTTGAGCATGTGGGAATGCTCGGGAGATAAAAACGATCCTAATGGTGTTTTTAGTTCGTATTGCATGTGATACGGGAGGTTCCGCGTACGCGAACCATTTATACGGAAGGTATAAACTTTACCCGTTAAGCTTTGATTTTATGTTAGAATAGTTTTATAAGTCATTGTTTGAGAATTGAACCCGAAAATATTTAGTATTGAGATATTTGGTATTTTAAGTGGTTATTAGGTTATACACCAAACCATGTTTCACGTGAAACAAATAATGAAACAAATATATTTATTTTATACGACAATTGTTTTGATGAATTTTTAAAAATTGTTGATCTAGCACCCAAAAGTGGTTTTAATCAGTAGAATATATTTTAAAATGAGTATGTGAAAATTTTGGTTATCTAACTCTTTATAGATTATTTATTAAAATTCACACAAGTTTAATACATGGAAATTTGGGAAAAATACTTATGAGTATTGAAAAATTCTGAAAATTGGACAGTGATAGTTATATAATGAACTAAGACTCCTGTCGAAAGTTTATGAAAATTGGAGTTGCTTAAGTATACGTTTAGTATTTATAAAGTTAAAACGGACGATTTATGTTTTGTATCCTTCTGGATAAAATCAGGACTTGAAACTTGGTATGGGATCTTATATTGACTTAAAACTAATATGGTAAAAATTTGGTAAAGTTTTGATGTGTTTAGCTATTTTTTCAGAATTTGTAAAATTCTAACAATATTAAATTCATATTAAATAATCTGGACATTAAAAAAATATGAAAATTTTTCAAAAATTTTTATTTATATACATGATCAATTTTTATAAATTTTAAGCAGTAACTTCATGTCTAAGTATGGTTTTGGAATTATAGTCCATTTAAATTTTATAAAAACTTATTAATTTTGGAAAATTTTTATATAAAATTAATTTTATAAAAATTCTAAGGGATTTTGGGCAGAAGTATAACCCCATTTAAAACATAAAATTTGACTTTTAAATTGGGTGCTAATATCACACTAAAACCCTAATTTCGGACGAATCTGATTTTCAAACTGTAAACCGGACTTTACGCGCGTAACCGCGTTTTTGATCAAACGAAACCTTGACTTAAGATTTTATTATATATGACTTTATAACTACTGATGTTTTTTATTAAAATCTAAAACTTAAGGTTTTAAGGTCACGAATTTATATAAAAGTCGTTTTACAATTTCTAACAGTCCGTACGCGTATGCACGGTTTTGGGTATGCAACCGATTACATAGCCACTTTTTGTTTTGTTGACTTGGTCACAACATTTAGGAGTCCTGAATGCATCGTTTGTGTCCACTTGACTAGTAGGACCCTGTTAGGACTCGGATTTTATCGGTTTTTGTCGACTGTGTCGCATCACTCGCCCGCATTGTCCATGTGAGTTTCGCGGCCCCCTTTTTACTTATTGTTTTACTATTTTTGGGGGAAAGCTGTTTCATTTTTTTTGTCACATGTTATACGATACATTGATTACATGAGTTATTTTTTTTATAATGCCTTAAAGTCCCCAAATTTTTAGGCAATTAATTAGCTGAGCGTAGCCGTTGGGAATTTTGAGTAGTACTACTTGGGTTGACACCCCCGCTCATGGTTTGGTAGCGCCAACCAGACTTGTAGGGTCACTTGGGCGCAAAGCTAGCCAAATTTTTTTAGGCGGTTGTTTGCATTAGACTTCCGTATAGGGTACTTTATTTTTTTTTGTCGAGGCTTTGATTGCGGCTCATGGTAATATGTTGTCTAATACATGTGTACTCGATCAATGGATTTTTGATCACTTTGGATTTTTTTATCCGAAACTTTTTATAGAGTCGTAAAACCTGCGAACTCACCAACTATTTATATAGTTGACCCGTTTTCAAAACATGCTTTCAGGTAAACAGAATTGAAGAACAGATTTTTATGAGGGCACGTTTTGGATTAGAACTATTATTTCTAGTTATGATTATATACTTTGGTTGTAGTCAGACATTTAGACACTTTGTACTGTTTTAGAGATTTTACTTGTATTTGTACTTTTGTTATAAGCATGTAGTATGGTTCAATGTAATGCACAATTTTTCCTTTAAGTTTCTCTTGTACTTGTGTTCAATGCGATATACCGGTTACATCCCATACTTTCGTCTTGTTGGGGTGTGACAAAAATGTTTATATGTTCATAGAAAACGTTTAATAATATGTTTTTCTCCAAAAAGTGCTTGAATAAAAAGGGGAATGTGAAACTCACAATGTTCATAACATGTTTACCACAATGTTTGAATGTTTCATATAAAATGCTCGTATCATGTTCATAAAAATGTTTATATGTATACTTCCCCCAAAATGATCGAAATATGTAAAAAGAGTGGGGCTATGAACTCACCTACATGTCCAGCTAAATGTATCAAGATAATGCAATTACATTGTACGCAAGTAATCACCATCGAAATCCCTAATTATAGTAACAACTTTTGTTATTAGGATTAACCTAATTCACATATGTTGATCTCTATTGATTCGTTGAGGTGTTACACTAATTTGATGTTTGTTAATGGATTACCATTTGTTTATTAGGTAATGATTACATATCTCGAGTAGGAATTTCCAACGAGTACATAATATTTATTTTGTATAAATGATATGTTTTCCAATTAACCGTCTATCTTTATTTATATATATATATATATTCATATACATTTATTCGAATAGATTTATATAAAATACACATACCGATATTATTTATTATACTTTGTTTCATTCGGTATTATTGTATAAAGATCTAAATGTGCTTATGTCCATGATATATTTATACCAACTATGTTCGTTATCCAAAATGTCCCAAATATATATACATATGTATGTTCTTGTACATGATGGCTTTTATCTCATAATATAATACAAATATGTACATATCAAATATTAGTCATATTAGGTCTCGTTTAACCAATTACGCGCCTATATTAATAATTATTTTTATCTACAACGGTTCATCTAGAGCTCAAGACTTATAACCGAATATGTGTCTAACTTAAATAATTAAATACAAAGTATTTAACATGTTTGTACCTTTCAGTACGCTCCGCTTATGAATCGACATGTCCTAAACCGCATGATAAATACAAAAGTCAAGTTTTGATCGTCTTTGACCTTTGTTGACCAACATCCAAAGCTACTCAAGCAACTAATAGTTTTATTTCGGTTCGTATCTAGACCAAACGGACTCCGAATCAGGTGATTCAAAAGCCTATGGTCTCGTACCGTCTCATCGATTACTAGAAAATTGTCACCACCTCTGTCAAATGCCGCCGCCGCCGTCTGCCGCCACGGCAGTGACCGAAATCCGACATGCGTCCTAAAAATATCACCGTTCGCGACCAAGCTTTTTCGTATGGATTATACGTGTTGCTAGGAGCCCAAAAATATAAATTTCGTTGAAAAGACCCAAAATAGATTCTCACCGGAGTTATGCAAACTTGCCCGAAAACTCTATCATCTAAATCTGATTTCAAAAATACTAAATCAATACACGGGAATGAAACCCGGTTACCAATTTCATCTAATCTAATCGGAATTTCATCCAAGATCAAGTATCCCCAATTGTTTATATATATCTAGCTTGTTAAATCAAATCAAAACTTAAGAAACTCACCCCTAAAACCGAGAACCGTCTCTGTTAACTCCCGACTACCACCGTCGTCTATGGTGGTCTCCACCATCTCTGTTTCTAAAGAAGTCTCCACCACCACAGTGATCAGGCCGCCACAACATCACTACCCTTTGTTATCTAGAAAATCGTCGGAATTAGAGAAGGGAAAAAGGGGATCAGTTGTGGGTTTTGTCGGAGAGGGGAAAGGGTCGCCGGAAGCCACCTTTTTTCTTTTTGCTCTCTCGTAGCACACATGTATGTGTGTATTATGTTTATGATTTGTTTGTAGCTTCAAGAAAGAATGGATTTTTATATTTATTTATTTCTTTTTTTTTTCTTAACGACCAAGTTTCATAATATTATTATTATATTATTATAATTAATTTAGCTCGTATTTTGTTTTTCTCTTATAACGTATCATGTATAACGTTTTATAAATTTCCGAATACGTCGTCGAAACGTGCTCATTTTTCTCTAGTTTCGACCTAAGTTTTATCAGAAACAGAGCAGGTTTAAAATAATATATTTTAATATTATTATTAAATATTAATCGTTCGTCTAGGATTTCTAGGTCGAACGTCTTAATTTATGGACCCCAAATTGATACTATCCGAGGCACCCCACTTTTATTATTATTGTAGGTTCTCTACTAGTATTCCGTGTCCACTTAAATCCATGTCGCGCCTAAAATTATTGAATTTATATTTTTAGATGAGTCGACTAACTAAGTATTAATTATTAAAAATATTAATTGTTAAAGTTGTTGTCGAAACAGGTATGAGTTACTAATTATATGTGCATTTATAAAATTATTCCGTAAGAGTATATATACTTTTATGTACTTAATATATGTTATCTCGAATCTTTAAATGATCCGTCAAACAATGTCACGTATAAAGTTCACCTATTGGGCCTACTACTGGGCCGTTAATGGACCGAGCCCGTCTAAGGTGAATTAATTGTCAAGAGTGACTGACTCAAATTTCAGGGTTGTCACACAGTGTCGCCAAGGGACATGATCAGTGTCGCCCGAACTTGCATTAAGGACTTAGTGTTGTTTCTTCTACTGTCGCTAACTGTTAGGACATGTTTTGTAACTGTTGATAAAATTCTGTGTCAGTTCATAGAGAGGCGAACTTAATAAGTTCGCCTAGCCTATTAGAGGCGAACTTGATAAGTTCGCCTGGTTTATCATAGGCGAACTTGTTAAGTTCGCTTAGTCTATCTAAGGCGAACTTGTTAAGTTCGCTTAGTCTATTAGAGGCGAACTTATCTTTAAGTTCGCCTGGTGCAGAACTGGTGCTTATAAATAGTTCAATTACAGAGTCTGTTAGTAGGATATCAGAGTAGACCAGAGAGAATTCTGTGAATCTTGTAACCTGATATTGTGGTGGAAATACAAAGCGTTTATTTATACCGTTGTTGTTGATTGAGTTACACGAGCACGTTGATCATGGATTCCGCACGTTATCACCGTGTCGTACCGCGAGTCTAGAGATCCGTCATGCACCGAATTAGGGAACTAGTGGTATTGGTTATGTTCCTCCACCATTCAACGGAAATTATTCTGTGACACCTGAGATTATAAATGATGAGGAGTTAGATCCTAAGACTGTGTTGAAAGTGAATCCAGTCACAGGTGAAGATATGGTGTATTCTGATGAGAGTGATGATGAATTTTTTGATGAAGCTAAGGTAGAGGGGATACCGAAAGAGGTTAAGAATGAAGACTCAAAGGTTGATTCTAATTCATCTAGAAAATATACATTTGGAAGTTCTTCAAATTCAAGGAGAGTTCCATATGTCAGAGATTATAAAGACATGCGTACATGCTTTCATTGTAATGAGATGGGTCACATTGTGGTGAAATCTCCTTACAAAAATAAAAGGAAGAAGCATGTAGTTCCTGAGAAGGTGAATCCTGAATCAAAACCTGTTGAGAAAAAGTTTATTCATTCTCAAACTCCAAAAGAAGTTCATGTAGGAGAATCTTCTTCAAGTGCATCTTATCGTGTGAAGATTCCTTATATGAGAGATTATCGTGAGACGAGATCTTGCTTTTACTGTGGTCTTGTGGGTCATATTCGGATTGCTTGTCCACACAAAGACAAAGGTAATCGACATGTTACTCCAGAAAAGGTAAGAACTCATGGTAAGCCTTATGTTAACCCAAATGTGGTTAAACCTCATGTTACACCAAAGGGTAATTCAAAATCTAAGGTTAGGCTTTCTAGACCTCAAAGACGGAGGAGAAACAGAAGATTGAGAAAACTTTTAGAACAACAAGAGTTTTCATAATCTAAACATTTTTCAAATGAACAAGATTGTTCAAACACTTCACATTTTACGCAAAAAGAATTTAATGAAAAGAAGTATGTTTGGAAATCTAAAGTTTCTGTTTCTAACTCGTCGGAACAATCTCCGAAAATTGATGAGAGATTCGATTGTGAATGGAGTGAGGTTTATTATTTTGTTACGATGGACGACCCATGACTTCCATGGCTTGGGTCCCAATTTCAAATTAATGTTTCTTGTTAGATGTGCAGGATTAACCAAGAGGGACTATTAATACCATTTTGGTTGTTGATAGTGGTGGTTCTAAGCACATGACAGGGAATGACATCTGCAAGAGTAACAAGTTGTTGATAATTAAGAATCTATTTGTTTCAACGACTTGATGCTCAAGGGGGAGAATATGTCACACACAATGTTTTGGAAAGAGTTTTACAAAGTCCAAATGACAACCTGAAACTTAGGATGACAATGGTGAGCATAAAGTCGTTGATGCAACCATTTGACTAGTTGAGGGGGAGTCTACAGGATAGGGGGAGTACAGAACTATGTTGGTGACAGAGGCAATGACATTCAATTACATTACATCGGTTTGAGTTTTTAATTGATTGACTTGCTTAATCCTGAGTAACCAAGTAAAATGTTTTCATAGAAGGTTTATTTTCGTTTGTTTTACTTTCTTTGAAAAAGATTCTGAAAAAGCCAAACAAATTGAAAAAGATAAAATCAACATTACTTGAAGTTAAAGAAGAAATGATAGTACATCGGTAGATGTGCTTTCACACATGACCTTAGATTGACTGGTTGGTGCTTTATGTTAATATATCTGAATTATATGTTTTGATCTAAACTTCAGAGACTACACAAATAAGAAATGATAGTGTTGTGTATGCATATAATTTGAATTGTCAGTAGACTAAAAGCGTCACTGAACCATTAGTAGTGTGAAAACATAATTGCATATGTTACAACTGTGATTTGAACCCATTTTATGCCTGGGTGTGTGTGTTAAAAGATCACTATCAGATAAAGAATATTAGCTTTTAATAAAGATTTTCCTATGAGATCAGTTTCGGGTTATGTCCTTAGCACTATTCATTCGATTTGCTTAGTGCCCATGTCCCGAAAAGCATGCAATTTGAAGTATAATCAAGATATGTACTTGACAACATCTGTCAAACATATACTAGCCCTTGGATCATATTGATAAATCATCTTTACTGATTCCATTGAATTCATAATCCAGATAACAGTTGGATCCACGTACCTGAATCTTATGATTCCACATATATAAGCCAAGACATTGAATCATTCGATTCTGAATCTCATTGATTCCTATACAATCCAATTTGGATTATGCTATTCATGTGCTAAGTGATGTTTCCTCATTCTGAAAATTCGGATAATCTTTAGTAAAATCTCATATGTCTTGAAGATAATGCATTTACTTTTTGTTGGCGTACTAGTGGAGTACACGTTGTATTTCATACTTAAAATGGTACCTTAACTCACAAGAAAGTGGGAATGAGATGCTTTAGTTTCAAATCTGATAATATTGACAATTTGAATTTGTGTGTCATAGCCTGATCCTATTTTCTTTGAATGTTTATCGCGTATCATAACATGCAATATGAAAGTCTTGAAAAGATAGAGTGTGATAATCTTGATAGATATTGGTTTGATTGGTCAAGGCTTGAAAGAATGACATAGGATACCATTTGATAATATATGGATTTTATATCCAAGATGTGTGATTGATATCTCATATATATTGATATGATCTTCTTACTCGTAATGTTAGACCAAAAAGATGTGATTTTGTATTTTACATTTCAGTTTGTACAGAGAAAAACCAAAAAGATTTTGTGTTTCTTATGTTTGAAAAACCAAAAAGATTTTATTTTTCCAACTTCCATGGAAATCTTAATTGTTGGTTATTCTCCTGTGCAAAAACTTAATATTGCAGACAGAAGTTGATAAGGGGTCCTTCTCCCAAGTTTTCTTCTAAATAGAGAGAGAGTGTGCAGATGAACAAGATAAAGACTACAGTGTGTTTTGATGATATTTGAAGACGGATGACAATCTTCTAAAGCTGTTGTCAAAGGGGAGTCTGTTGGAGCATATTATGGTGACATTAGAGTCTTTGACTTGTAGTTGATAGAATTGTTAGCAACAGTTAAAGGGGAGTCTGTTAGGACATGTTTGTAACTGTTGATAAAATTCTGTGTAAGTTTATAGAGAGGCGTCAGAGGCGAACTTGTTAAGTTCGCTTAGTCTATCTGAGGCGAACTTGTTAAATTCGCTTAGCCTATTAGAGGCGAACTTCATCTTTTAGGCGAACTTGTTAAGTTCGCCTGGTGCAGAACTGGTGCTTATAAATAGCTCAATTACAGAGTCTGTTAGTAGGATATCAGAGTAGACCAGAGAGAATTCTGTGAATCTTGTAACCTGATATTGTGGTGGAAATACAAAGCGTTTATTTACACCGTTGTTGTTGATTGAGTTACACGAGCACGTTGATCATGGATTCCGCACGTTATCACCGTGTCGTACCGCGAGTCTAGAGATCCGTCACGCACCGAATTAGGGACCTACACTAACTAGGAATGTCGCCGACACTAAATGTCGCCATGGTCATAGGCGACACTCCCTAGTGTCGCTAGGGGATGACACGTGTCCCAATTGTTGGTGATTTTGGGGAACACGCTACACTCGGCAACCTTAACCCCGACTAGTGTCGACACATGAAGGTGGCGACACTGATCAGTGTCACATGATGAACAACTCATTCAACCAGACCCGTTTTCTATCCAAACCCATAAATTTTCATGTCCAAAACCTTTATTTAGCTTCCATGAAGCTAGATCTATACTTTAACCAACTTTTAATATGTAAAAATTCGATCTTTATGTTAAAAACCGATTAAAACCCTAAGACCCACTTTTCAACAGAAAACTCAAATCTGGATGGTTTTGTTACCTGATTTCCTACGATTCTTCTCCTCTAAACTTCTCCACAGATCCAGCAATGAATCGGAAGCAGATGAAGGCCTTGAATGGTGATTCTTGAGCTTTCTCTCTCTAACTTTCCCACTTTCTCTCTCTAGTATGCAAAAGATGGAGGATGAAGAATGAGAGCAAGGGAGGGAGGCTAGGGTTTAAACCCCCTCCCCTTCCATACCATTTTGGCCCAACGCTAAGCCCACGAGCCCTTGGGCATCTTTCCACCATCTCGACCTGACCGTCTTACTATCCTTATTGTTTATTTAATTTCAGGATGTTACATGTATGAGTTCCGGGCAAAGCATGACGTGGCCTGAGCGCATGATGGTGTGGCCTCGTGTGGCACTACACATGGACCCGCGGTTGCGGGGCGTAAGCGCCTGGTGGAACGGACCAATGACGAGGCATGACTGTCATGTGGCGCGTCCCTATTAGGGAGCGCGTAGACCCGCGGGTGCATGGCGTCACAGCATGGCTCATGACGTACAAGTGGCGTGGTCCGCGTGTTCACATGTGTGAATTTGAACATATGAAAGCAATATATGTTATTGTAAATCATCTAGGAATCTTGTGAGATTTGTTCTGAGAGATCTACATGTGGAGGTGTCTACCACCTTAATGTTGTTAGAGCTATGTGAAGGGTTTTACCTTCGTTTTGGGAGAGTATCCTAATTATATATAGCTTCACGGGAACAACAAGACATGTGGGCAAATCACTTAAGGAAACTTTATGAATACCATGTTGTTAAGTGTCAACCTGTTTGACTCCATCTCAATATATATAGTGATTGTAGACGAGTAACATTCATCATGTGATGATGAACGTGTTCACCAAAGTGACTCGAGTTAAGACTTATGATTAAGTTCTAATGAGTCAACAGTAAAGCCTTGGAGATCAAAGGTAAATAAGTTATGTTCTTTAATTGAATGATAAAGTTATGTATGTGCTATATACAATAACTTATGAGACTTTCCTAAATACTGAGGTTTAGGATGGTGAATAAGTATCATAATTTTGTCTAAACTAAGGTATTAATGTTGACAAGGATTATTATGATATCCCTGTGAAGAATCAAAATGATGCATCTTCTGTTCACATGCTTGAGTATTGTAGTCTAAAGCATGCTAGACTAGTACTTGTTAATTATGATGCCCCGAGGAGACAAATTAACTACAAACAATCTAAATGTACTTAGACACAAGAAAGAATTTGTGTATGGACAAAAAGATTATATTCATTCAATATAAGGAGATTGATATAACTTATGAAAAACTTGATTAACTATATCGTAGTAAATGATGTTATCTAGTTTAATAAAGAGAACTCATACTGACTTAGAATCTTTCTAAGTATGTGACTTATGACAAGGTTAGTTAAAACATTAGTAAGTGTTGGAAGCTTAAACTAAGGCATGTTTTGCTCTGGTTAGCTCAGAAGCTCTTGTGAGCTAATGTAATTTGAGTTGAAACAATGATGAACTCATTAATAAAAAGATGTATATATTTTCATGAGTGTCTAAATGTCATCATAAGTGAAGTTTGATCAAATAGCAAGAAATGTGGGGGAGAAACCATTTAAGAAACAACCCTTTAAGGTATGCTTGTGTGAGAAGTTTTCTCAAGCCTATGTAGAAAGGGAGAACCTTTCATTACCCCATGTGGATGTTATCAAATAACGCTTAAATGTGGGGGTTAACTTGCATTTGAATCTGGAAAGTTTGGCAATAAGTATTTGGTAATCCAAATTGATATTGTAAACACGTGACCAAGTGGAGTACAAAAAGGTCATAAGGAGTCTATCTAGTGTAACTAGTTACATGACTCGATGCCAATTGGTTAGAATCTTACCGGATGTCTGATACCAAAGACATAGTGGAGATGTGTTCGCCTTGAAATGAGAATTGTACTCTTCAAAGACAATCATTATAACAAGATGTTATAGTCTTAAAGAGCTTGACAATAGGCAATATTAACTTTCTAGCTAATAACACATTATAACAACTCATCTCAATTGCAATTATCTGTATTGACTTGACGAAGTGATAGATAATGGTTTTGGATCCAACAACCCGAGGGTTGATAAGAGATGGAGTTGTGGAATGAAACTTAAGCCCACGGAAAAGGGACACGAGGGAAACCTAACCTAGTTGACCGGAAATCCCAAGATCTAGGTTCAATAGGACAACTTAATCATGTACCCAAGGGTGGTCACTATGGGGGACTAGCTAATACAAGTTGATATACAAGCTAATATATATCCTCCTAAAACTATAATGGGAGTGTTAAAACACTTCCTAGTTCATTCCTATGACATTCAGTGACAAATTATGAGGCTAAGCATAATATGTGGTAAATGATTTGGGTAAATCACGATAACCATAATGCTTTTAATGATTTGAAGACAAATCACTTATGTTAGAGAGAAGTGGGGTCGCTTCGAATGGAATTGGAGGCATAATTTCTAGAGCTCTCGCAGAATCAGGAAAGTGTTCCAGGACCATTATTGGACACAACAGTGAGGGGATGTGCCCGACTAAGGAGAGTCATGTGTGAAGTATATTGTCGTTTATACAAACAGTCGTAGGTTCAAGGACATCGAGTCTACTAATAGCTAGTAAGCTAAGTATGTTTCACAAGGGAAGGTTCAAAGAGTAACTCCTACTTATCCTAGGCAAGACTCAATTGTTGAGGTGTCATTAGGTATTTGTGTGTTTTGATCGATCTCCATTCATGTGTGGGATTGTTGAAAATTTAGTAAAAATTAGTTTTTCACTAACTTTGATGAATGGGATTTCGATCCTCCAGTTGAGTGGTTGGATTGAAAAATTTGGAACTTGGTGTCTCTAATGGGAATTTGTTATATATTTTGTGAAAATATGTACATGTCATAATTAAAAAGACTTTTTGATTTCTCTTCTTATTAACTTGTGTTCATTACTTTTAATTTGGAGTAAAGTCATTTTTTTAATATGGACTCTTGGTTTCATTTTCTATAGATATACATTGAACATTTTCGTTCATTTTATGATGAAGAAAAATTGTAGTAAAAATGACCACACTTTAGAGAAAAGAGAGAAATATTAGAGATGCCTTGGTGTTAAGAAGTTTCATAGAATTGAGTGATGAGTTCTCTCTAATTCCTCCACCGTCTCAAACTTCATCTTTTTCCTACCTTTTCAAAATACACAATTTACCCGGTGATACCTCGGGTGCGTGGACATATCCGACAGTACACATATTGTTCTGGTTGTTGTACCCTGGGAGACAGACGCGTTCGTTTAAGAGGAGGCTCGAAATATGTTTTAAAGGAAGCGTGTTGAACACGTGCCTCAACCAAAACTGTCAACGTTTTAGTGTGCTAATTGTTGCAGTCAAGGAGCATAGTTGAAGACTCAACGTGGTGAATACTCGAGTCAAGAATACTTCAAGTAGGCGTTCGTTGGAGTACCCGCTAAAGACATCAGTTCGATTAATTTGGCACATATAAATTGTATTTTAAATCTATTTTTCATTCGGTTTTGTGTACGACATTGTACTATTTATTTTCCATGATTAACGAGAGTATCGTTAATATTATTTTATTATTATTTTATAATAAAAGTGACCCATTTTCCTACAAAGTTTACATATACATGGATCAAGTTATGATCTTTCTGCCCGTTATTTCACATTTTAAGAAATTTCTTGGTGGTATTATTTTAATAAGAGGATTTAGCATGGACTAAGAGCTATCCAATTTTATATACTTTTAATAGTCTATATGTATATGCATGTTTGTGTGGATTTTTAATTGTAAGTTTTGAAAATTACTTGGCTGGAAGTAAAAAAAATTAGAATACAATCAAAGGAGATTATAGGAAGTGGGAAGCAAAACAGAATAAAACAACTTTTCATATATACTCCAAAAAATGCGCTCATTTGTGATATGCATTTCTTTCTATTTTTATTGGTTGAAATTATTGTAATAGGAAGATAAATCTTTTTGTTCCAAATTTTGTTTATATTCTTTAAGAGAATGGCTTTTAATGTTCCCATTATATAATAGGGAAAACTCTCATTTTGTAGGCAGACTTAATGAATACAAATTGAGTTAGTGTTTGGTATGAATGAATGAATGGTGTAATGGAATGAGTCATTACGTTGAAATGAAACAAAACATGTTTGGTAACCACATAGGAATAGAATGGACCATTACATAAGGAATGTGATTCCTTCCCTTCTAATGATTTTCATTCCTTGGGGGAGGGGTGTGTTTTTTTCATTCCTTCAAGGAATGGAATGATTTTGTTTAATTAATTACCCGAACCATGACTCAAACAATGACCCGACACATGCCTCGACCCATGACCCGACCCATGACCCGACCCATGACTCAACCCATGACTCGATCCATGACCTGACCCATGCCTAGAACCGTCACCTGAACCATGACCCACTCATGCTCCGAACCATGACTAGTCGCTTGACCCGACCCATGCCCTCTTGACCCATTACCCGAATCATGACACATCTCATTCCTTTGTCCATTCCATTCACTCGTCCATTCCATTTTCTCATTCATTCCATTACCTCATACCAAACAGACCCTAAGAGAGTTTAACATCTTTTTTTTCTTGAACTCTTCACTTTTTATTTATAGATCTTGGATGTTGTTGGTGTGAAGTGTTCCATTTCCCTTTAATATTTTGTTTAGAGATTAAAGTAGTGGGTTCTCATTCTTTTTGCTCTAATCTTGGTGGATCGGTTTTCTTTAGTGATTGGGTGGTGTGATGTTATCATTTGTTCCTACTATTGTTAATTCGTATAAGTTATGGGTAATTTTGTTCTTAATTTTAGGTTCAAGTTCTTGCCCATAAATATTATATCCTAGCTAGCCTTTGATAAATAACACAAGTGTCAAACTACCAATATATAAGGTTTGAACTCTTGGGTCGAATCATTTTGTCATATGGTAGCCCCTATAATATAATGAGCAATAATTACCTTGAGCTCGGTAATTAACTTGGGAATTATACAAGTCAGCTAGTTTGTGTTGAATTTGATCAAATTTGTAAATAGATATTTAGTGAGTGAGTTACGAGCTACGAATTAGAAGTCCCACAAGTATTGTCCTACTAAAGAGTTTGATACTTGAGTATACTTATTTTTGCTAATAAAAAGTTTGTCTACTAAAGCATGTTTTAAGCATTTAATAATAAAATACACTCTTTAAATACTTTAAATAACATATTGGTAAAAACATCATCATTAACGGTCATTATCTTCATAGATAACCGATGGTTGGGTTGGTGTTATGTGTTTATTACAAGTAACTGAACGTTTAATAACATATTTGTGTGGGCAATCAAAGGGAAATTCTATACTGTGGCAGTTCGACCAGCTATGTTGTTTGGAACAGATTGTTGGTTAATCAAGAAGACTTAAGCGCAAAACTTGGAGACGGTTGAGATGAGTATGTTGAGGTGGATGTTGTTGGACTGGTATGCCTAAGTAATGACATCTGATAGTATTGCTATCAATGTAGGATCAAAATGGTTGCACTGCGAGCAACGAACAATAAGATTATTTAAATAGTGAATACTGGAGGCGTTTAATTATTTGTAATTAGATTGTGAATAACTAAAACAAATTAAATTATTTAATTATCAAGGCGTTGATAATTAGAAGACTTATTTAATAGTTATTAAAAGGTTTGATAATTACTAATTAGGTTCATTTGCTAGATTAATTATTAATTAGTGAATTAAAATGTATTTGTTTAACAATTAAACTGTTTAATTATTAAAAAACCCTAACTTAATCTCTAAATTTATATATTCTATATATAGGGGATTAAGAGTCGGAGGCTATTTACAGAGAACCAAAAGGAGAAAACCCTAATCACACTCCTCCCCACGCTCTCCCCTTGCGCCGTCAACCGCCACCCAAGGCCTGTCACCGATGCCATCGTGAACCACCGTTGCCTTGTGCACGGTTTTGCCGCCGTCGTTCGGGATTTTGCAAACCGGTTTTGTATCCGGTTTTGTGTGTGGGTCGATCTAGAGGAAACCAAAGGTGTTTGGTTGTCCCGACAGTTCGTGTTACCAAATCTAGCTACTAGGTTCGTTGATCCGTGGTGTTTCCATTTGGTTAGATGTTCACTTCTCGGAAGGTAGAACTCTAAACTAACTATGGTTGTTTTGTTTCTGTTATGTTTACATCTGAACTCTTGGTGGGTAGTCTAGGGTTTAGGCCTAGACTGGTTCATACATGTTTTGTTCCACTGCAGTTATATCAAAAATGTTTTGAAACCCTTGTACGAATCCTAACAGTGGTATCAGAGTCACTTTTGCAAATTATCAGAACAATTATTTTTAATTGCAATAAGGTTTTATTTTATCAAAACTTTTATTTGACAAAAGATTGCACCATTTACGTTTCATTGTATATTGTGTTGTCCTGTAAATCAAGTCGTTGGCCCATGGTTGTAATTATTGTTTATGGTTTTTGGTTGTTTCAATTATCTTGTATTTTTTGTTGTTTTGGAAGCCGTCTTGTAATAGATTAGGTTTATTTCAATTTATTGTAAATTGTAATTATAACCGGATCAAGACAAGACAAGATTGGAATTGAAGATCGAGAAACCTAGAAGACCTAGAGTTCAAGATGGAGATCTTGAAGCAAGTGGGAGTCCTACAAGATCCAAGAGTTGTGTCTTGTTTATGCCGTCCCATTTGACCCGTTTGGTTTTGCTAAATGGCTCTAGGAAAACCGAACACTAAAAGACTTGATTTGCAATTTTGTATGTTTGTAAGTTGTTTGTGACATTTAGAGTAAAAGTGTTTTATCTAAAACTACAAGTAAACCAAAACAGTTTTAAATGGTTTAAAACACGACAACACAATAGAAACGACGAGATTTTAAAATAGAGATTTTAGTAATCTCGTTAAAGGTTTTAAAATAAAGAGTTATTTTATAAATAAAACCGAAGTTTTGTGGAATATAACTAATAAAGATTAATTATGCAAAACTCAGAAATTATTAATAAAAGAGTTTATTAATAGTTTAAATGGCTCGCGATTTAACGACACACTTATTTAATATAGGATATTAAAATCAAGCGTACGTAAGATAAAGTGTTTATCGTCATCACAAACCATATATAAAATTTGGAATTTTATAAACCCGTGTATCTTTCTAGTATGATTTATGCTACACGATGTGTTTTTTGACCCATAACCGGTAAAACACTAAATAAATCCCTTGCGAAATCTATGAGTCTATGCCACCCTACTTTGGAACACTTGAACCAATATATCCGTACCCCTGAGTACATGTGCCTCAGCTTCATACTTGGACCTACGGATGTCGGGACAAGGTGGAATCATGATTCCCGAGAGTCTTGGGCCGATTGACGTACGTTGCTATGAAACACCCTACTTTTATCTCATTATTTTATCAGAGTTATTATGCGAAAATCGGTCCCTGGTTTTTCAAAACCTTGTCACTAAGGTGACACAAGTATTTATTTATAAATATTGTTTTGCATACAATATTATATTACAAATATCTAGCGATTCTTCACTCCGACCGGCCATGTCCTCAGGAAGCCTCATTCCATGTGCCTTTTTCCTGTAGTGTTTGGAAAACATTTTTACATTAGCTTATGCTAAGTAAGTACACTGCGTTCTCATTTTATTACTTATTTCAGGCCCTTCCGCCTTATAAACTTGGCACTTTAACCCGGCCCTTCCGTCTATAGAGTCAACACCTTTTACTTAGGCCCTTCCGCCTGCAGGCTCGGCACCTTTTCATTTCCATTTGCAAGGCCCTTCCGCCCGTAGGCTCGACACCTTTTTAATTTCATTAATAGGGCCATTCCGTCCCGTAGACTCGGCACCCTTTTTCCATTAACCCCGTAGGTTACTCATTTACAAGGCCCTTCCGCCCCATAGGCTCGACACCTTGTTTCCCATTGGGACCTTAAGTGTCATTGACTCACAGCCTCCCAATTTATCAAGCATTTATTTTCATCATGTATATTTACTTTATCATGCATGTTTATGCTTGATTTAATCCAATCCCCTTAAAACTTTGTAACGGTTTCTCCACGAGGCACTAAAGAGGTTTATATATAGGGTGTACGAGCGGCATACCCACCACCCCTTTAACACTTCATGAGTACTCTGTTATTTCATTTTAGGGTTTAGACTCGTTCCCATCACACATTCACATCCAGCTCATATAGCATGATTCTTTATCATGCATTCACATATTCACATTCAGTACGTATTACATGATTACTCGTCATGCATAGCATTATTTCTTATTATGCTTTCATCCCATCCCTGCTCTAATTCTTCGTAAAGTTTCTCCATGTTATGTTAAAGAGGTTTATATATAGGGTGTACCAGTGGCGTACCCACCACCCCTTTAACGTCTCATGAATACTCCTTTATATAGAATTAAGCTTTCATCACGTATTCACGTATTCCTATTTGTTCAGCACACATTTGTTCCATGCTATTTTATCCTTAGTCTATACCCCTAAACCTTTGTAATGGTTTCACCCTGAGGTATCAAAGAGGCTTATATATAGGGTGTACCATCGGCCACCCACTACCCTTTTAATATCTCGTGGATTACTCTGTTATTCTAGTTTAGTGTTTAGACTAACCCACCATTACCCCGTACCTTAGTTCCACACATAACACATAATCATGTAATCACATAATAATTTACCTAAGGTACATGTCCAATGTACTTACGATAATATCAGGCAACTTCCTAAGCTTGGCTTCTCTTTTAAACGAGTCTCCGAAACTCGCTCGTAACTTTAACGCACCGCACTCATAACCGCTGTGCTTGTAACCGTCGTTCCGCTGCTCCTCGGCATGCGTGTGTACAGTGTAATGTTTGTATTTGTGTGTGTAAAAGTGAACAACATTTGCATCTATTTATAGGGCTGATCCGCCATCCATAACGGACAGTTAAGTGGGTTAGTAGCGGTACGCTACCGCCCACTAGTCAGCTGTCTTGCGTATCACCCATGTAGCGGATCGTTAAGCGTTTGGGTAACGGTCCGCTACCCAAATTGCGGGGTGGCGGGCCGTTATGGGTCTAGTAGCGGTCCGCCATAGGCCTGAGTCAGTAAACACGCGTCCCGACTAGGGATGACAATGTGTCGGGTTTAGGTAATCCCAACCCCATACCCGGTTATAAAATCATGTCCTATACCCGGCTCAAAACCTGTCGGGTTTCTATCGGGTAATTACCCGTCGGGTATCAGGTATACCCGTGGGTTTCAGGTAAACCCGTTAGTGTCTAAAAAATACTCATTGGGTATACTCAACCTAAACCCGTCGGGTATCTATCGGGTATACATAAAAATTGTAACTATAATAAAGAAAGAAAGAAATAAAATCATGTCGGGTATATACATTTAAAATAAATATGATATATATACTTAAAATAAATACGATATATATACATAACATAAATAAAAAAGAAAGAAAACTATGTCGGGTATATAATCGGGTAAACGGGTATACGTTATCGGGTAATCAGAGCAGGTAAACGGGTATATCACCATATCCCATACCCGTCCCAAACCCATAAAAAATTTCAAAAGTAATCCCAAACCCGATTACCCGACCTCATACCCGTCCCAAATGTTTCGGGTTTTCCCATCGGGTTCGGGTTTCATTGCCATCCCTAGTCCTGACACGCGTCATTCTCTCATCATTGCCTTCCTCGCTACGTAGCAGACCGCCAAAGAATCCGGTAGCGTTCCGCTACCGTCCCAACTTTCATATTTTTTCACTTTTAGTCCCTGAACTTTGGACTATTTGCATTATAGCCCCCGCACTTTATATTTTCTTGAAAAATTGGGGTGTTACATGCTGATTTAGGACGACTATCGCTTAACCCTATAAGAAGTGCTTCAACCAATTATTAGGAAAGAGTGGGCATAGATGGGGCGAAACGTACCGACCTAGACAACATCTGTCTTAACCAACCCCATAAAGTCTGATAATTGTGTTGGATACAATTGGTAAACGTTACCTACCTATATAACTATGTTTTATGGAAAGTGCCTACCATTCATAAAATATAGCGAAATGTGGATCTCAATTCTTAAGTTGAAATTTTTTATAAAAGGGTCATTTTTAATTAAGTTTTCAAATATCAAAAATACTAAAATCATATCACTTGTTTTGTAGATGTCCTCAACTACAATCAATCCCTCTCACTCCAACTACTCTCTAAGATCCATTTTGGATAAAGAGAAACTCAATGGCTCCAACTTCATTGACCGGCACCGCAACTTGAGAATTGTTCTCAAAGCGGACAAGAAACTTTTATGTTCTTGAAGGTCCGGTTGTGACAACTGACAAAATTCCAGGTTATTATCCGTACAAACCCTAGTCACATTTACACGAACCATTTGCATGATAGACTTATTTTGGTTCAATTAGGTCATTGAATGCTTAGCAAAGTCCACACATTTCATGACATGCATCGGTAATTTTAGAAATTACCGGACCCGACACGCACGTATGTTGGTGACAAATATCAAATGTTAGGAAAATATTCTATCTCATTATTTTATGTGATTATATGTGTAATAACATAAATAAATATGTAAATATATATATCTGGTTTTTCGTTTGAGTTAGTTAACGCGTATTTTAATTTTAATACGTGCATTACACAATTAACGCGTCTACACTATGAACATATATATATATATATATATGTGTGTGTGTGTGTTAGTGTGTGTGTGTGTGTATAGAGGGAGGATCAAATAAAAAGTGAGTTTTGCCTAAGTAGCCTAAAAATAATTTTTAAAAACTCGATATCCGGCTCATACGAACTCCGATTGAACTCATTCCAGTGACATTGGAACCGGCTCGTCGAGCTTTACTATCTTAGCTTTTAGGGTTTCGACTTTGGGTTTTAGAATTTAGGGTTTAGTTTTTTAGGTTTTATATTTAAGATTTAGCTTTAGGATTTAGTTTTAGGGTTTAGGTAGCTTTTAGGGTTTAGTTTTAGGGTTTAGCTTTAGGTTTTATCGTTTTTAGCTTTTAGTTTAGCTTTAGGTTTTATCGTTTTTAGCTTTTAGGGTTTAGCTTTTAGGTTTAGCCTTAGGGTTTAGCTTTAGGGTTTAGTGTTAAGGTTTAGGGTTTAGGGATTTCTGTTTAGGGTTCGACGAGCCGGTTCCAATGCCGCTGGAATGAGTTCAATCGGAATTCGTTAGAGCCGGATATTTAATTTTAAAAAATCCTTTTTAGGCTAGTTAAGCAAAATCTCCTTTTTAGGGGATCCTCACTCTATATGTATGTATATATTTATATATATATATTATACCTGACACATTTTTGTTATATTATGATGATCTTGAAATTCTATTATTAAGACGAGTATTTAGCGGGTATTATATCGCTATTGAATTACCATCACCTACTAACCACCACCATCACCTCACCATCATCACCCTCACCCTACCCCCTTATTCTCGGCCTAACCCCATCCCCAATCCCACCCACTTTGCCAACTTTTGTGAACTTAGTACCATGAGGCCATGCCTTGTCAAATCCAAACCATCATGATCTAGATATTTTGATTTTATATAAGAAAGACTTATCCCACAAAGATCACAACTCTTCACTCTTTCTTTCTCTTTTTTCTCATGACCATAACACATACACACACACTTTCATTATTTCAAGATCAAGATCCAAGAATTCAAGTGCTTCAAGACCTTTTTCAAGGAGTTCTAAGGTGTTTTACAAGGGTTTCAAGCATCCTACAACCATTTACCTTCATATCTTGCTTGCTTGTGGTGAGAATAAATCTTTAATCTTGTTCATGTTTTCATATTTTCATCATTTGGTGGTGTGTAGCAACATTCATCCATAAAAGCTCTTTTGATGTTAAAATGGAGACTAATGATTTCTAATACTTGGTTTTACTAAAGATTCATGACAAAACATGTTGTTGGTTACTAAACTAGTTCAAGAAACATGTTGGAAAATTTGGTGCACAAGTTGGTGGATTTGGACCTAAATAAACAAAAGAACATTCTAAACCATTAAAATCATGCATCAAAGTGACATAAATCCCCATGGATGCTAGTGGGTATTATTTGTTCATGATTAGTATTTTGTTAAATATATGGTATATTTTGGTGACCTTGAAATGGGTTATGGATTATTGTTGGAAATTATAAGATTTTATATAAACTAGTTAATAAATGGGTATTTTGGTATGTTATGCTCCATGGGAATTGTTTTAGTTTTTCTTTAGACATATAAATATATAGATATATATGTTAGAAAGTTTTGGTGTAAAAATGGAGTTTTAATGTTTTAAACCCTAAATATATGTCCATTTTTATGATGTGTACAAGAAAATATAATTTTTAGTTCAAGTTATATATTTTGAGACTAAGTTATGTATATTATATGGGAGAAAACATGTTCTTGGTGTTATTATGGATTTCGAATATGTTTAAACAACGTAAACATAAATATAAATATATATATATATATATATATATATATATATATATTGATAAATATATACATACACTTGATCGTCATACAAAAACCGACAATTGTTTCGAAGCACGATTATTTTGGCAAAGGAATATATATAACTGACGTTATTACTTGTATTCGCGTCGTGTTTTGAAAATGTGAGTTTTGAATAAAAATAAATTATACATATTTTTACCGTACGTAGCGACTTACGACTCGGGTTGAGTCAAATATTTATTTTATGACTCGAAACTAAACATGACACGAAATACTTAAGGATTCAAGAACATTTTGATGAGTAACGTTATTTATATTTATTATAAATAAATATATTTTTCAGGAAACAAAACGTGTCATCGACGGTCATCGTGTCAAAACTATCGGAAACATAAACTAGTATTCATGTCATGTCTAGTTGATCGCATACACGATAACTTATCATTAGAAACAATGTTTAGACCTTAAAGTGTCTTATTTTACCATAGGACACGGTTAGGTCGGCTCACGTATTCACGGACTTTTGCTAGTTGCTACTTGTTTTGCTTTTCTCCATTGGTTGCTCATCTGGTGAGTCTCACTACCCCTCTTTTAATATTTTTGCTTTTAAATACTTGGGGGAGAAAACATGCTATCATCATATTTTGGATACGAGTAGAAACATGACATCATTGGTTGCAAGAGTAGACTCATTATCGCATCTAAGTCCTCTGTTATACTGTGATCATTAGCTGTGGGTAGATGTGGAAATGGTGGATAGATCTATTTGGGTTGACACCCCCACCTGTGGTTAGTCACGCTAACCTTGACCAGAGGTCAAAACGGGTGCATTATTGTCCATCTCATTTCAACGTTTTGCGATAAGACGTTGGTAGAGGCAGAAACAGAAACAATCAAGTTTGATCATAGGACTCATGGTAATTGCATCATTGGTTGTATTGTTTCGACAATGCAATGTGTATGAACTCGTTATCCGGTATCAAAGTGTTTTATGTAAAACAGAGTCATTTAAATATTGAAACCTATGAACTCACCAACATTATGTTGACTTTTTAAGCATGTTTTTCTCAGGAAATTAAGGATGGTGGAGTCACACTGGAGTCGCATGTATTTAGGAGTCTTTTGGGAGTTTTCCTTTTATAGACTATGTGTCTTAGGCCGTAGCCGTAAAACTCATCTTTTGTGAAACATTTAAAACACGTCTTTTGGTAAACAATTTGGAAACATGTCGTTTGTGAATCAGTTTATATTTGGTTATGTGTAAACATTTGGAAACCTTTGGTTGGTTTGTCTAGTTGTGGTTGTTCGATGTAAACAAAGGCTGTGGAAACCATGTTCGTTACACCTAGAATTTCCGCCTTGGCGGGGTGTGACACCAATCCCTAATTAACCTACTACGACTGCATCACAGGCTATTAGAAAGACAAGGGAGAAACATGATGATGACTTGCCATGCATCATGTTGGCAACCATAGTCCTAGAACTCCAGAAAAATCTGAAAGATATGGCAGCCTATGACATGATTGAGCAGCTGAAGGAAATGTTCCAACAACAGGCTCGTCATGAGCGCTTTGAGACGGTGAGATCTCTCATAGGATGTCACATGCAAGAAGGATCTTCTGTCATTACTCATGTACTAAAAATGAAGAGTTATATTGATCAGCTGGAGAGGCTAGGTTTTCCCTTAAGCAATGAGTTAAATGCGGATACGATCCTTAACTCTTTTCCCAAATCATATGATCAGTTCATAATGAACTACAATATGAATGGCTGGGAAAGTCCATCACTGAGCTGCATAAGATACTTAAAACTGCTGAGATGAACATACCTGCCAAGAGTGCTACAGTACTGCTAGTCAAGGAGGGAAGAGTCAGGAAATCTAAAACCAAAAACAGAAACAGAAGAGGAACTTAGTTTAATTTCTGCCAATTGGTCTTTATTTAATTTTAGACAATATCTGTTATTTTCCTAGCTTGACTAGGAACATAGTTTCATTTTATTGATTACGTGAACAAGGTTTTAATTATGTTTTTAGTGGTGATAACATTTTGACTTACATGAATAATGTGTTTTACTTTGAGTCTAGGCCTCATAATGGAATATATGAGATTGATGTGATTGGTTCATGCAATAATAGTTCTATATACGCAATCAACACCAAAAGATCAAAGTCGGACTTCAATCAGTCATATATGTGGCATTGTCAACTTGGGCACATAAGCAAGAAACGCTTATCGAAGCTCCAAATGGATGGAATCTTGGAATCCAACGGAACGGAATCCTTCGAGTTATGCGAATCATGCTTGAGTGGCAAGATGACAAAGGCACCTTGCACTGGTATTGGTGAGAGAGCCACATATCTATTAGGGTTGATACATAATGATGTATGTGGACCTTTCAGGACAATGACTAGAACTGGTGAAAGATACTTAATTACACTTAGTGATGATTACAGTAGATATGAATATGTTTATCTAATGAAACATAAACATGAGGCTTTTGAAGTGTTCAAAGCTTTTGAAAATGAAGTGCAAAATCAATTCGGTAAAACAATAAAAGCCATTCGATCAGATCGAGGAGGTGAGTACTTGAGTTATGAACTCGACGAACATCTGAAACAATGTGGAATAGTTTCACAGTTGCTATCTGCTATAGATGTGGAAAGATGGGGCACTTTTCCCGTGATTGCCTGAGAAATGTCACAACCGCGGGAATGCCGGCCATTTTGCTAAAGACCGCCGACAACCTAAAGCGAGGGATAAGGGGAAAGGGAAGGAGATAGAGAGGCCAAGAACAATAACAAGGGCTTATGCCAGACGCGGGAGGAGGCAAAGGGAAACCTTGACATTGTGTTGGGTACGTTCCTCGCTAACCATACTTATGCATTAGTCCTTTTTTATTCGGGTGCAAGTAGGAGTTTTATATCCACAAAGTTTTGTTCGCTACTAAAAAGCAAGGTTAGAAAGATAGAAGGGCTTCTAGTGTGGAAACTGCCATCGGCAAGACTACCAATGTAGTAGAAGCTACTCATGACTGTTTGATAGGGATTGAGTGTGACACTTCTGATTTTTACTACTTGTACTCGTTCTAGACTTATCAATGAGAATCCTCATGACATTTCATTTTACTTGAAATCCTATTCATACATTGTTACAATACTAGTTCACATGTGAAACATTATGTTTATGCTTGATTACAAAGACTTATGCTTATTTGAGATCGATTCATGGATCACACGTAGACTTAACCGATCATTATGACACATTAAATATACATGAACCACCCCCATACATCTCAAACATGTTCTTATAACTCATTCAATGTGAATTAATACTTAAAAGTACTAGTTAGTACTTTCGTGCGATCGTTCGCCTTTTAAACCGTCGTTAGTTGTGTACCGTCCACAACTGACAAATTCATCTAACATGACATTAATTTATGTTTTAAATTTTTAACATATTCATTTCATTAATTAAAACAAAGTTTGTTTGCAAAACTCTCCTTAAATAAATCCTGAAATTCAAAAAACGATCAAAAACCGCGAAACCGAACCATTGGATCAACCATGGGTCAAAGGCCACCCATGACCCATGGAAGAATTTTGCAGCCCACAAGGCCAAGAAATTTCTGCCACCCCCTTTACACACCCTTAAAACCCTAAATTCCTTTCCAAGATATTTCATATTTACACCCCTTCAACCATTAGTATAAATAAGAGGCTTAGGATCTTGTTTTCTTTGCTAATTCTCCCTTAAACATTCCCAAACCATCATAAATTTCGAAATCCCTACCATCTCTCTTGAATTTTTCAAAAATCCTTAGAGGATTCCAAGAATTTGAAGATCAAGCAAGTAAGTAACCCTCCGAAGTTCAATACCGACTTTTAATTTATTCTTTCTTCATCCCCTCAATATTTTTCTATTTCCTATCCATGATCACTTGATAATGTGAAACCTTAGACCTAAAAACCCTCTAATAACCTTAACTAAACGAACAAATCAATCTAACATCACCAACAATCAAACAAAGGATCCCGTTTACAATGGCGGCTATGCCGTCGCATTCTGTGAATCCTCAAGACAACTATTGCAAAAGTGGCTCTGCCGATGCTTTAGTATGTTCTTGGTAACTTAAAATATGTTATTTATTATATATTACCACTTATATGAACTCATACGCTAATTAAAAACATAGAATCCGCTTGCTTGTGTCGGCTATGCCGATTGCATTCAGTGATTCTCCGAAACTCTTCTGTGAATATCATGGCTAGATCGGTGACACGGGACGTTTTGGCTAACCTAATCTAATTATATTATGTAATATAATAACATAATAACATTCGTCTAATTTTTATTTACGCGTTCGGTAAACTTAAAACCCTAAACGGTCCACTTAAGTGCAAACGTTGATTGTGGACAGAAACAGTGCTGACTTTAACTAAGCTTAACTTGATCATAATTAATCAAAATTGAGCAAACTCAAATTACAGGACGTAGTCGAATTGTCTTTCCAACCAGAATTGGCTCGTTTTCTAATTCTAACGTACGACTCCGTAGTAGCCAAAATGGGACAAAAACCTTTTTCAGTACCTTTTGTCTTGTTTGACTGTTTTGGCTATGATACGAGTTTCAAACAGAAAAACTTTCTAAACGAAACCTTTTCGGAACGATTTAAACTAATCACCTGTAAAATTTCATAATTTTTTGACGTTGTTTGATATTTTTAATGCTATCATTTCTGTTCAGCTACTTTGATGTCCAACTCAGAAAAAAATACTAAAACGTTATTTTTACAACTAATTCTTAACCGTATGACCCGAACCGCCTATCTAACACTCGTAACCATCAAACCTACCCTAAAACTAGTTTATATATTTATTTATTTAGGGTATGGTCCATGATTCACCTTGTCTATTTGTTCAAGTCTCTTATCTCGCCTAGCTTTCAAGGTGAGACTTCATAGCCCCACTTTATTCTAATTGTTTAGGGGAAAACATGTACGCGTTGGCGCGCATTTAAAACATGTTTTCAAATAATTCTAAAACAAGTGAATCTTATATGTATGTGAATAAATGAACACAACATGATAAACGTTAAACTTGCAAATCCTTAACTTGAAATTTTCAAGCCAACGGTAGTACGGATATGGGCCATAGGATGGAAACCGCATACACTTTATGGACAACTTTTGGTTGGACATCTTATTCGTTATTAGTGCAACTTACGAGTTGTACCACTTATTCATTATTCATCATTTTAAGTTGGGTTTGCTAATCATGTGTTTGTTTTATTACGTGCTATATGATGATCTTGGAATATGAATTGTTACCTTTGCCAAACTTATGCTTTTATTAAACCTATGATTTCTCACCAACTATTTTAGTTGACATTTGTTTTTCGTACATGTTTCAGGTGATTAAGTTCGTGACAGGTCAAGTCAAGAACAGATAGGAATTGCTAGATATCAAATGAAGAAAATTTTATTTTAAGTTGTTTGTCTTTTGAATATGTTATTTGTTTTGTTTGAATTCAAAGACTTATGTAATTGGGTTTTGTTAATATTATGAAACTTTAATAGTAAACTTCTTTATTCCATCGTGTTATTTTATCAACTAGTCGCACCCGTGGTTAACATGCACGGTTGGGGTGTGACATTGAGGGCCATAGATTTCCTACTAGGTTATTTCTGTTGACCTTGGGAGGAATTAATATCGTATTGGGAATGGATTGGCTAGCTACCAATGAAGCATATATAGTATGTAGACAGAAGATGATTCATCTCCGAGCCCCCGATGGTAGTCTAATTACGGTTTATGGGGACAGAGATTGTACAGTGCCTAACGTCATCTCGATGATCAAGGCTGAAAGTTTTATGAGACGCGGCTGCGAGGCGTACTTGGCATATGTCATTGATGATAGAAAGAAAGCGACAAATTTGAAAGATGTACCCGTGGTGTGCAATTTTTCGGAGGTGTTCTCCGAGGACTTGCCTCGGATGCCACCCGATCGGGAGAAAAAATTTCAGATAGACTTGACTCCTGGAACCAGCCTGTTGCAAAAACACCCTACCGATTAGCTCCATCGGAAATGAAAGAACTGATGATTAAGTTGGAAGAGCTTTTGGAAAAGGGTTTCATCAGACCGAGCATTTCACCTTGGGGTGCTCCGGTACTGTTCGTAAAGAAGAAAGATGGTAGCATGCGTATGTGCATCGACTACAGAGAACTGAACAAGCACACGGTAAAGAATAGTTACCCGTTACCAAGGATACTCAATCTTTTTTACCTCTCGCAAGCGGCAAGTTGGTTCTCAAAGATCGATCTTAGGTCGGGCTACCACAAGTTGAAAGTTAGGGAAGAGGACGTACCGAAAACTGCTTTTCGAACGTGTTATGGGCACTACGAATTCCTCGTGGTGTCCTTCGGATTGACTAATGCCCCTACGACATTTATGGAATTGATGAACAGAGTCTGCCGTCCAATGTTGGGTCGGTCAGTGATAGTATTTATAGATGATATTCTAGTCTACTCGAAGAGTGAAGGTGATCATGCCTGTCATCTCAGAGAAGTACTCGAGACCCTACAGAGAGAGAGAGAAGTTATATGCCAAGTTTTCCAAGTGCACGTTTTGGCTTAGGAAGTTCAATTTCTAGGTCATGTTATTAACTCGCACGAGATCATGGTGGACTAGCAAATATAGTGACAGTGATGGAATGGAACGTCCCAAAGACGCCGATCGAAATACTAAGTTTCTTAGGATTAGCGGGTTATATCGAAGGTTTATTCATGATTTCTCGAAACTAGCCTCGCCTTTGACAAAGTTAACCTGAAAAGAAGTGAAGTATGAATGGGGTTTCACCCAGGATAGTGACTTTACATAATTGAAGAGAAAGCTAACATAAGCTACGATCCTAACTTTACGCGACAGTAACGAGGATTTGGTAGTTTACTCTGATCCCTATTATCAGGGGCTTGGATGTGTACTTATGCAGAGAGGAAAGGTGATCGTTTATGCATCACGGTAGTTAAAGACACACGAGGTCAACTACCCGACCCATGACCTAGAGCTTGCTGCTGTGGTATTTGCTTTAAAGATTTGGAGGCGTTATCTCTATGGAGTTAAGTGCACCATATATTTCGATCACAAGAGTTTAAAGTATTTTTTCGAGCAGAAAAATTTGAACATGAGACAGATTCAGTGGTAAGAACTGTTAAAAGACTATGAGATATTATACCACCTGCGGAAGGCAAATGTGGTAACAGACGCCCTAATCCGAAAGTAGGGACAAACTCCTATTAGGGTGAAAGCATGCGAGCCGGTGGTAACACCAGATTTAATGACAGAGATAGAGAAAGCACAGACATAGTCACTCAAAGAAGAAAACATAAAAGAGAAAGAATAGTAGGCACCAAGAGAAATTAGTAACCAACACTCTTGGGGTAAATACCCGATGTGGTCGTATGTGGATACCAAGGGGTGGAGAGGTTAGGGCCAAGATTCTTAATGAGGCCCATAAGTCCCGCTATTCCATCCTTCAGGGGACTACGAAGATGTACCAAGATCTTAAGAAAGAGTATTGGTGGCCAAATATGAAGAATGATGTAACTGAATACGTGAGCAAGTGACTGACTTGCTCACAGGTAAAGGCCGAGCACCAAAAATCGTATGGTAAAATTCATCCTCTGGAAATTCCTGAGTGGAAAATGGGAACGTATTACCATGGATTTTATTACCAAGCTACCATGTACAACTAAAGGTCATGACACCATTTGGGTAATCATAGACCGTTTGACAAAGAGCGCACACTTTGTACCCTTTCGCGAAACATTCTTGTCGGAGAAGTTAGCATAAGTGTTCATCAAGGAGACAGTAGCACGGCATGGGGTGACATTGTCGATAGTATCTGACTGGAACACACAATTTACATCGAGGTTCTATAAAAGATTCCATGAAGCAATGGGCACAAGATTGAATATCAGCATGGAATACCACCCACAAATGGACACTCAGTCCGAAAGGACCATTCATACACCGGAGGACATGCTCTGTGCTTGTATTATGGATTTCGGTGGCAGTTGGGACAACCAACTACTACTGGCGGAATTCTCCTACAACAACATTTATCATGCTATTATAGGCATGCTGCCTTATGAGATGTTGTATGGTAGGAGGTGTAGGACTCCAGTTTGTTGGGGAGAGATAGGTCAGAAGAACTGGGTAGCCTTGAAGTGGTTAAAGAGACCTCAGAAAGATTCGATCAAATAAAAACCTGCATGAAAGCCGCTTAAGACAGACAGAATTCCTATGCGGATAAGAGATGAAGACCCGTTGAATTTTGTTGGGAATCCATGTATTGGTTTTACTTTTTAAAATAGTTTTAATTAATCATATTAATTAACAAAGCAGATTTGCATGAGCGGAAGCGCATGTACATGTCACCGGTTCTAAACCGGAATCCCGTTAGTGATCCGATTATATGCGTATAAACAATAAAATAAATCCAACCATAGCGGGTTAGAGATTATACCTTTGACAATTCACGGATATTCACACTTCGGAATAATGAACGTCTCGCTAGTGACTCGACCAAGAAACCCGCAGAGTGAAAAACGTCACACGGTTTGCGTGAAGGGCGGCGACAACAGGTGTTATGTCATAATTTATACATGTTTTACACGCATAATAATCCCCATATTATGGTACTAATTGAATAATAACCTTGAAATTACTACTTAAAATCGTGTATATTTCATAATTGCAGGTTAAACGGTATCGCAAGAGAAACAGAGCGAAAACAGCCTAAAAACATCAAGAAATCAAGCTTTTGGAAAGAGCACACCCGAGCTTTGACCCCCCAAGAAGTCAAAATTGGTCAACAATCAATAAAAGACAAAAGGAGGTAGAAAACAGCCAATGCACGGCCGTGCATCCCATTGCACGACCGTGCAAATCCATTCTGTGTGCCCCAAGATGCTTCGTACCCTGCCAACTGTACCCTGAGTACTTCTTGGTCTTTGCACGACCATGCAAACCAATGCACGGCCGTGCATTGCCCGTTTTGGAGCCTATAAATAGATGGTTAGGGTTCTTCATTCCACACACCTTAATCCAGAGAAATATCACACTCCTAGAGTTCGTAGCTGTAGTTTAGAGTAGTGAGTAGAGAGGCTCTTCCGCTTTTTTCACAATGGGGGAGACTACGAAACTCAGCATTATGCTTGTTCGTATGGCCATTCGTGGATAACCCTTTGTATTGCTTGGGTGAAGATGAAGTTTGGTGTATGTTAAGGTTTAACTTATTAGTCTAATGGTATGTTTACGTTCTTTAATTATTCACTCTTAAAACCATCTTTATGATGGAGTTTTTATTATTATCTAAATTAGTATTTAAACTTGTGAGTGTTCTTGATCTTAAAGTGTAAGACCGTAAAACCTTTTTAATTAAACTTCTTTTGAAACTTGGACGTCTTTATACAAGTGGATTTTGATAAGCCAACACTTGGTTAATATTGATAGAATCGTACGTCTTTATACGAGCTTTGTCGTGAAACCAAGAGTTGATGAACTTGTTATGGGTTAAATCTCAAGCAGGATCCTGAATGATGCATGATCCAGAATCCAAGATCCTGGTAACTTCGGTATCCTGAATATTAATGCTGCTAACGGCTATTTTTCCTCTATTTCTTTTATATACGCAAGTAAAACGTGTTGACTCGTTTTGTCCCTGAAGAATCGGACGAGAAGTCAAAGTGGACGTATCAAACTTGCGAGAGAAGCTCAACAACGGTTATATTTGAAGACCGAGTAAAGCTTCGGGATCCTCAAAAAGTTAGTTAGGATCATTTTCTGTATTTAATCAGCGGCTTGATCGATTAGCAACACACACTTCACTTAGCATTACAAAACATTCGCGAGAAGCTCTGTAACACTTAGTATTCGATCATTTGCTGCTCAACACTTGTAATTCTTTATCATTTATTGAAGAACGAGGCAGGTGTCGATTGTCACCTCCAGAGGTTTTATGCCGGAGATCTTGAATGATCAAGGGCTTTCCTCGTAAACAACCGTGTCACTCTTTACGTTTTTGTATTGTTTCACATTGATTTTACAAGCACACTACCTCACTTTCAAAATTTGGTTACAAAGTTAGTTTACATAATTTTCACCCAAAACAGAACTCATGTTGGGAACGGTACATCTTTATACATTGTTGCATTGTATCCCAGTGAACAAAGTCTAATCACTTTTTTAATAATAATAAAGGTGTTTACGTTTGATGTCTTAAACCAACTCGGAGGTAGATCTTAAGCATACGAATGTACGGATCTACTAAAGAGTTGAGGGTAACGATGTCCCTAACTGGGAGTCTTACTATTTTATTATTAAGGAACATAATTCGTGAACCAAATATTGTGAGAATGAAGCTCTAGCGGTGTACCGTTCACACATTTGTATTAGTCATACCATCGGATTAGTTAACATAACATTATCATATACCAAGCGGATTCAAAGCCCAAAGCAATACTCATTGTGATTTGATTATTCTCGAGCTATTTAGTTTCTTGCTATTTACTTTTCTGTTATTTACATTTCTGTTACACACTTCACGCACATTTTACATTCTCTGTTATTTACTTTACCATCATTTACATTTCTGTCATTTACTTACTTGTCATTTACTTTTCTGTCATTTACTTTTCCGCTTCACAAGCACACAAAACCCACTCACTAATTAAAACGGCTAAACGATAACAAACATTGAGTATTGGAACTCGACCGTGAGCATTGGTTCGATACTTGGTTCTTACCTAAACTATATTACGCTGCGATAGGTACACTTGCCTACTGTGTGTGTTTTAAGTTTGAATATTTATCATTTTATAAATTTAAAACCCGATCTCGTGAAACCTTTTCCAAAACAAATATATATACTTATAAAAACCACGCATCAGCAGGCTACGGCGGCTGGCGGTTGCACAAGGGGGGGTGTCTTCGGTTTAGGTTACGGAAAGGGAAGGGAGGCCCAGAAGTAGATTAGGGTTTTGAGTTAAGGTTGTATTTATAGATTCCATAAATACAAATTGCACCCCTTGAGAATTAACTGTTAATTACCTTTAATCCTCACAGTTTTACTAATTACAACTAATTAGTAAATCTCAACCTTTTAATGTTTAACATTAAACGTTCAAACCTTTGCCTTTTAATTATTTCTCTAAATAATTAATCACCAAATTAACTGTTTAAATATTTCTCTAAATATTTATCCACTGAATAATATATCCGCGTTTCGTGAACTATAATGTTTACGACTAAACATTAATAATTGCTCGTTGTCCAACGTGTAACTCTTTGGATCGTACCTCGATAGCAACCTTGATATTTTCGATGATCGGACATCCCATATCCAAAAATATGTGGGAGTCCGAGTAACGTTGAAGGTGTCCCCATGTAAAGGGTTTACACAATTTAGTAAGAGAGGGAATTTGAGTCCGAGATTCATCGGGCCTTTCAAAATTCTTGCACGAGTCGGGGAGGTTGCCTAAAAACTGGATCTACCCGATGAACTAAGTGGAATTCGTCCCACTTTTCACGTGTCACATTTACAAAAGTGCTTAGCCGACCACACGGCTCAAGTGCCACTTATGGATATCGAGGTAGATAGCAGTTTAAACTACACTTAAGAGCTCGTAACCATATTGGATAGAAAAGAGAAACGACTGAGAAACAAAGTGATTCGTCTAGTTAAAGTTCAGTGGAAATACCGAAGGGGATCGGAAGCCACTTGGGAAACCGAGGAAGAGATGAAAGAGTCATACCCTCAACTGTTCGACTTATGACAGGTTTCGAGGATGAAACCTTTTGTAATGGGGGTAGACTTGTAACATCCTGAAAATCGACGACTTATTAAACGGTTCAAAAGAATAAACGCGAGTCGGGGACTAAACGTGAAATATGGCGAAAGATGAAAGGGAGGGGGAGGGGAGCTTAACCTAGCCGCCACCTCCATCCCCTCCTCATTCTTCACCATCTTCACCCACTTCTAGAGAGAGAGAGAGCGAGAGAGATTTTAGAGAGAGAAAGCTTCAAAATCATCATTCAACCTTATATCTTGCTTGGATCTTCTTTTGGATCGTTTCTAGAAAGAAAGGGAGGAAGAAACGCGCAAAACCTGGTAAGAATCGTCCCTTAAATCTCATGTTTTAGTTTAAATGGGTTTATGGGATAAACTAGGGTTTTTTCAATAAAGGTCGGATTTTTACGTATGAAATGGAGTAAAAAGCCTATATATAGCTTCATGGAAGCTAGATAAAGGATTTGGACGTAAAAAGTTACGGTTTTGGATCAAAAACAGAGAATTTATGAAGGATGTTCATGTGGCGACACTAGTTCATGGGGCGACACTAGTCACGACCCATTTGGTAGTGGTGGCGACACTCAGGTGGCGACAATAACAAGTGGCGACACTATGATAGACGACACAAAGTCCATAATGCAAGTTATGGCGACACTATCACCAGTGACACTAGTGCCTAGCGACACTAGTGCCCAGCGACACTAGTGCCCTAGTGCCTGGCAACACTAGTCCTAGCGACACTATAGGCGTCACTAGCTAAAATTTGATAGAGTTCACGTGTTGATTTCATACAGATCACTAGCACTCCGCATAGCTTGACAGTTCCACAGTTGGATATTGATAGCAGTACTGGTGAGTTTCTATTGCTCATTTTTAGAAGTTTTGGGCCGATGTGCATACTTTGAAAGAAAACATTTGCTAAACTAAAGATAACGAAAAACAATGACAATTTTTAATAACAAAGGTTTTATGACATAAATGATAGAAAGATAAATGATAGAAAGATAAATTATAAACCTATAATGAAAGCAGTATAATAATAATACTGAATGATAGTGACAGATGTCGTGTTATGTACTTATGCGATAATATGTGCTAATTGAATTGTTTGCTTATGTGTAAAGTTTGAATATTATATATGGTTGATAGTGTAACGGTAGGGTTACTGATAGTGATAGTGATAGTGATAGTGATAGTGATAGTGATAGTGATAGTGATAGTGATAGTGATAGTGATAGAATGTGGATAAGAGTCTTGTGTTATGCAAGCACTGATAGAAGCCTTGCAAGCACTGACAGGAGTCTTGGTTTGCACCCAAGCATTGACAGGAGCCTAGGATTTTGTCCAAGCATTGACAGGAGTCTTGGATTCATCAAAGCATTGACAAGAGTCTTGGATTCATCTAAGCATTGACACGAGTCTTGGATTCGTCCAAGCATTGATAGGAGTCTTAGCTTCGCCCAAGCACTGATAGGAGTCTTGGCTTGTACAAGCATTGACAGGAGTCTTGGATTCGTCCAAGCAGCGATAGAAGTCTTGCTTAATGCAAGCATTGTAGTAGAAAAGAATCTTGCTTCGTGCAAGCACAAAGGGGCATAGCTTGTCATAAATATAAAGGCCCATGCATGTTATGACAACATTAATGAAAGAATCTTATATTTTATAAAGTTACATTAATATAGAAAGCAAAGTGACAGTTTTGACAGTAAAGTTAAGTGAAAGTTTTGACAGTAAAGTAAAGTGATAGTTTTGAAAGCGAATGAAAGAGTTTTTGAATGTATACATAATATGTATAATAAAAGAAAACTAATGTAAAGTAAAGTTTATGATTGTGAAAGTAAAGATAGAACTATATTTGACATTTAGTATGCACATCAGGTTAGAGAATGAAAGAAACAGAGTAGCTGCGAGGGCTTGGATAGCATGGACTGCCATGAAGACTGACATTCCCTTATTATGATAGTTTTTAAACAATGATGTTTAAAGTTTTAATTCCTTGTGAATTTACATGGTTTACCAAATACTTCCGCTATGTTGATTATGAATGATTCTTGTTTAAGAACTATAATTTGTGCCAACTATGAGATGTACCCGGTTTGGAGCGTTACAAGAACCGACTATATATGTGGTGTGTGTGTGTGTGAATTACCAAATTCATTTTAATTATAAGTATTTTTTATATATTTTTAGAAAAATATACATTATTAAATCTAAAATTTATACTTTCTAAATATGATACGAATCTATAATATGATTTTTAACATGACATTTTAACAATTTTGATGCACTGTGATGTAAGTATAAGTGCATCAAACAATTTGCAAAAGTGGGTCTACAAAAACGCTAGGGTCAGGGGTAACGTGCTGAAACCTAAACAATTTGCAACACACAAGTATGCAAATACTCGTCTAACCCATAATAACATTGTGTCAAACATATACATCAACACGTTCAACTTTATAGCATTGTAATTGATTTTGATGATTGAGTTTATAGTGTTGCATTAGAAACATGTACAACGGTGCTTCCAACTCTGTAGGTTTGATGCAATGTTGTAATGTGTTTTGACGTACAAGGTTTATAGCAGTGCATCAAAACACGTGCGAGGTGCGTATAAGTTTGCAAATTTAATGCATTCTTGTAATGTTTTTCAATACATGAGTTTTATAACAGTACACATCATAATTATGTGTCTAACTTTACAAGTTTGAGTCACTATTGTAAGTCATTTTGATGAGCCAATATATAAGAGTGTGTCAAAGTCAATACAATGGTGTGTCTAACCCATTAAAACATGGGAAAACTTCACAAAATATTAATCAAGTTTCTCATATGTTCCATTTAAGTCACTCAAATTTTTTTTGTCTCATTTTAGTTACTCAAGTTTCTTATCTGTTCCATTTTAGTCACTCAAACTTTTTTTGTCTCATTTTAGTCACTCAAGTTTCACATATTGTTTTAATCTTGCGTAATTACGAGGTTAACATGTTACTTTTTGTTGGATTTTGTTTTATGAATATGTTGAAAATGTTGGTTTACTCTTTTTGGATATCATTTTCACCATATCCATAAAATGAAATCTAAAAAAAAGTAACTCGTAACATTGTAATTTCGCAATATTGGAACAACATGTGAAACTTGAGTTACTAAAATGAGACAAAAAAAGTTTGAGTGACTAAAATGGAACAGACGAGAAACTTGAGTGACTAAAATGAGACAAAAAAGTTTGATTAACTAAAATGGAACAGATGAGAAACTTGGTTACTATTCTGTAAAGTTACCCCTTAAAACATTGGGTTTTAGAGGTCATGATCCACATATTCAAATCATTTTTGTCATTCCATACATTGATTTTTAGCTTTAGCACTAAAAAAGAGAACTCCACATACTACAATTCGAAAAGAGCGACCATTAAACGATGTAACAATTGGTTTTACTTTTTTTAGAGCCAAAAACACAAAGAAGTTAAACGTAAATTATGATACATAATAATATCCGTATAAGACAAATGACATGTTAAAGAGATAAATTTCCCAAAACCCATAATCATCATAAAATAAAAGAAATGTGAACCAGTTGAATCTAATCATGCCAAATTTAAAATCGAACATGCAAACTTATCAGTGTCAGCTCCATTTTGAATTATATGAAAAATTGTGATGCAAGAACGGAAGCAATCAAATGGCTCAAGAACAATGATTCAATCAAAAGCTTTAATCGAATCGAATAGTTTAAAGAAACCTCAAAGGTGTTCTTTACAATAATAAATAATCTAAAAACTATCAAAACATAAACCTTAAATCTCCTATATATAATTCAACCACTAGACCACTAAAATAGGAAACACAATATTTAAATAAATAGAAAAGATAATATTGAATATTTAAATAAATAGAGAAGATAATTGATGCTCCCGTATCATACTCCCCGTCTTAAAAAAACTCGTCCTTGAGTTTCCCTCGGGTCCAAAGCCGCATCATTCTCCCCGTCTTTGAAAAAGACTCGTCCTCGAGTTTTGGAGCCGACAACTCCAATCCAGACTACAACCACATGGATCGAAAGGAGCATCAAGGTGTCTCCGCCTCTTTCTTTTTTGTCTCAAACTCACGATCTGCAAGAAGACAAAAGCACAACTTTTGGTAATGAACCCCATTCCCATTCTTGAATTGTTTCGATACAAGGAACATATATTTGGCATATATGTTTCATTCCCTTGGGATTAAATGACCACCATAAAGGAAACACTATCTCGATGTTAAGCCAAATACGTTCACCAACATTAATTGGAATTCATCACCAATTAAATTCCTCCCCCTGATTCACCATTTAATTCAAAAGCTTTTAAATGGAAGAAAATCGTTTGACCCTTTCTTGTATCCAAATAAGAAATAACGCTACCTCTTGAATCCGTTGATTTTGGCAACCAAATATAATAAAAAAATTTGTTGTTTTTTTTTCGTAGGTAACCTCATCTCCAAGTTACTCCCTCTCTCTTCAAGCCGACCTAATTCCGTGACAAAAAAAACTAAAAATAACTCGCTTGCCATCCCGAAGCAATCGTCAAACCCGAGTAACGCATCCTCCTGGATCGAAAGGAACATCAACCAGAGTACTATTCAATATGACCATGACCTGTTGAAACAATCTGATCTCAAGGATCGCCTCACCCAGCCCTGGACCCATACCACCTGAGTCGTAAGGATTATTGGATAGTCTTTTATTCTCTATCGGTTCGACCCGCTTAACGAGTTTACTTCCGTCTTCAAAAAATACTGACTCAATGTTAGAGTGTAACTTCTTTCCGTGCAACAGACTCCCTAAACTTTCATTACCCAATTGTGCTTGCCAAGTAGACAAAATTGATGGATTTTGAAATTGAATGTTCTACTGAGGTGAGGGTTCAAAAATAGTTACTGACTTATTTTCTACTACCTCATCATTTTTGGAACCCCCCATTTGATGGTTGCCCATGATTGGAAGATTCATAATAATTGAAGAATTGTTTAAACCTCCCATACTAACGTGCGAGACTTGTGGGCTAGCCAAGGAAATCACATGACTCCACTTGGCTATGGTAGCACCACTAGCGGTCACCGCATCGCCACCATTAGCTATTGCAACACCATTAGCAACCTCATTTTTCTACAAAAAATCAAACATACTAGAAGAAACTAATGAATTTTCATGCTCGTCGATGACTTCCTCTTCTTCATATTCAAGATTGGTAACTACATTAATAGCTTGTTGCTCCCATAAGTATTCTTCTTTGTCCAACTCAATTTCATATTCGTCAAACTTGGGGTTCTCTTTCGAGTCACCCACTAGATAGGTTGGTTCATAGAACCAGGGGTAGGAATGGAATGAAGGATACTCCTCCTCCTCGTTGCAAAAGGAATAGAAAACACTTGTGTCGTTGCTTCTGTCGGCGAGTCTACGAGCAAACAAGTATTCACTTCCACGTTGAGACATTTGAGAACCAAAAGCTCTGATACCAACTGATGCAGGAACTTAAGAAATCAAATGGTTCAAGAACAATGATTCAATCAAAAGCTTTAATCGAACCGAATGCTTCAAAGAAACCTCAAATGTGTTCTTTACAATAATAAATAATAAAAAAACTATCAAAACATAAACCCTAAATCTCCTACATATAATTCAACCATGTGACACCCACATCCGGGCTCACCCGAGATGCCGGTCACTTGTCGGATTTACTCATGAACATATAGTAAACAGAGATCATACATAGCGGAAGACTTTACAATATTATATTTATTTTATATCATAACTTGTTTATGGTACATTCTAGGGAAAGTACAAATACATCTATTCTAATGCCAGTTTGTCAGATGATGCCAGATAACCCACCAGATGCCTCTACTCTAGCCTCGTGCCTTTACTGCAAGAAGCTACATCTTTACCTGATACACATGCTTAAATATCTGTCAGCTTAAACTGGTGAGTTCTAAATTTTAGTCAAAATATATTTGACCTCTGTCTCATACATAAACGAATTTATATGACACACATTTAAAACATCACATTAACTTCTTGCCTAAACATAATACTTTAAACTTGCACACTTGTCTTTTCAAGGTCACGTTAACCTCCAAGCGGTCGTCACCACTTATACATACCCTTGCACAAGGTGTCCATATTACATTCCACAAAGGAATGCAATACATCTCTACGTCTTAAGTTGCAAGATATTATGTGGCATTTGGCCAGACGTGGCAAAATCTTTCCTTTCTTTCAGACCAATATGGTCAAAATATTTGACATGGCAAAACCTGCCAAAAACTCTACCTCTTCATTCTTTGTCAAGACAATAAATGTCAAGACCTCTGCTAGTCAAGGTAAAACCTTGACATCTCTGCCATTACTTATCTGGGCACACCAAGATAAGTTCTAAAACGTTTTATGTGTCAAAACCATTTTCTTTTCATAATCTTTGTAATGTGAAATCATGCCAAAAGGCAAGTTTCCATTCTAACCATTCCTTTCAAAACCAGTCCTTATCCTAAATCCTTGTAAAGGTTTCTCCATGGTATATTAAAGAAGACAAGGTGGTTATCCTCCCGGAGTAGTACCTCCAACAGAGATGTTCCTAGGAAAGAATGACGGGTCCAGGAGGGATTTATACACCACTCTTTCCTTAGACAGAACATTCTGTTTGCCATATAACTACATACCGGTCGGATGGTTGCCCAACGCTTCTTTGCTATTTCATGAATACTCCGTTACTTAGTTTTAAGATTTAAACATCTTTTATACATAACCTCTTGCAACATTAATGCTATCCCAAATATTTAAATCAAGATATATAGCATTTATGTAAATCTTTCCAGCATGCATACTGGCCCAAAACATTTAAAGTAAAACATTTAAAAAGGGCCTCATAGAACTCACCTCTAACTTTCTTCTCTTTCAACAATCTTTACGTGCTAACGTAAATAGCACAACGACTTGGATCAATGTCCTAAGCCATCATAACATCTCTTAATCACAAGTTCCTAGCTTAGTGGAAATAACCAAGTTATTAGGAACTAGTTAGAACCTTACCTTAGAACTATCTCTTGCGTATTGGGATCGGAAGACTGGAAACCGGACTTCTCTACCCGAATCGGGACTCCTTGGCACTCTTATCGAGGCTAACTATGTGTTTTGTATGTGTGTTTGTTGTGTGGAAGTGACTCAAACCGAGCTCTAGGTCCAACATTTATAGGCTGGTCGTCCAACCAGTATCGGACAGCTAAGACATAGGGTGGCGGTCCGCCACCCTTTTGAGGCGGCTTATGTAGAAATAAATACTGATGTCTACAAAATTCTCTAAGTACAAATGCTGTTGATCTTAGAGTTTGCTACTGACCAACAAACTGCTGCGGATAGCCTTATCTGCTGAAGACCAGAGTTGCTGCGGATAGGCTTCTCAGCAGCATCAACACTTGACGCTGCTGATAGGCAAATCATCAGCAGCTTTGGATGGTTGTGTCTTACTGCTGATAAACAACTCTGCTGCTGATAGTTATCCATTCATTGAAGATAAAACGTTGCAGCTGACCAGCCTTGCAAAAGCAAAAGCAACCATTACCACTGACAACTTTCTGCTTCTACTCTGACACACTCCACGCAGAAAGAATGTCATTGGTACACGACAATAAAAGACAACAACGCTCTTCTCCAAGCATGCAAACAATGATGCCGTAGAAGATGTTTGAATAAAGTTAACTAGCAGAGTTATTATTATTGTCTGTACATGTACAATAGCTTCAATACAAGATCAACGGTCTGTGTTAGATCTGATCCTTAGAATCAAGGGTCTGTCTTGATTCTAAGTTACTATATAAGTAGTACTTAGAGTCATTGTATCTTAGTGCTTTTCTTAGAGATATCTCTGTAATCTTGTAACCATTGAAGCTTAATACAAATTGCAATTATCAGTACTTCTTGTGTTTACTTGTTTACTTTGATTAAGTTGTGATTGTTTCCACCAATCTCAACTAGAATAGAACCATCTTGTATTTACCGATCCTACAAGTGGTATCAGAGCTTTGGCTTACAGATTAAACAAACTCACACTTGTTTAATCATTCTTCGATTCTATTCTAAACTATCTCTTTGTTAAAGTCTCTCACCATCACAAATCAAAATGGCTCTAAACAATGGATTTGAAGATATTAGAAGCATCAACAGACCACCAAGACTGGTGTCTGGGGAAGACTACGATATGTGGAAGAACAGAATGGAAAGCTTCTTCTGCTATCAGGAATATGGGATGTGGAAATCCATTAAAGATGGACCATACATACCCATGGTGTCCTCTGCTGATTTCGGAGGTGCACTGGTTCCCAAAGAACCCACCAAGTACTCTGATGAAGACATCAAGAAAATGGAGGTAGACTTCAAAGCCTTGGGAGCCATCCAGATGTGCTTACCAAATGAAATTTTTCATAACTTCAGAGGTTACAAAACTGCAAAGGAGCTATGGGAGGCTCTTAAGAAGATGTTTGCTGGAAGGAAGGTGAGTCTCTAACTGTTTTATATAACAGATTTACCTTTCTTGTAGGTGAGCTGCAGTGCTCAAAGGTGAAGTTGGAGAATGAAGATATTCTCAAGAAGTTCATCAGGTCTCTACCAAGCTGCTGGACACTTTACACAGTGTCCATCAGAAGAACTGAGAACTTTACACAGTGTCCATCAGAAGAACTGAGAATCTGAAGACTCTCCAGATGACTGAGCTCTTTGGAATGATAAAAACCTATGAGTTAGAGATGATTCAGGCAAAAGAAAGAAGCTCAAGCTACCAAACAGCCTCAACATCCACCACCACCTCCTCTGCCCTCCATTCTGACCACTCTGGTCCTAGTTCAAGCAACTATTATTCTCCCATAATCACTCATCCTCAAACTCCAACCTCTCAAACGAACACATCTCCATTTCTCCTAGAAGCCCCTCCTCAAACCTCAACCTCTGCTGCTTTTGTTTCTGAAAATTCAAGCAACATGTCCTTTATCAAGGAGGATCTGGAATGCTTCCATCCAGATGACTTAGAAGAAATGGACATACATCACTCGTATGCCATGCTATCTATAAGAGCAAAAAAATTCTACTCTAGAACCGGAAGACCCATTCCAAGTAACAACTCCAACACCAGAGTTGGCTTGGATAAAAGCAAACTAAGATGTTACAACTATAACCAACTGGGTCATTTTTCTAGAGAATGCAAGGCACCTAAGGCAAACCCAACAGCTCCTCAACCAAGACAAGCTCACCAAGACCAGCCAAGACAACAACAACAAGCTACTCCTCCAGCTCAAACTGCAGCTTGTGCAGCTATTGGAACATCTGACTTTGACTGGAGCTTCCAGTATGAAGATCTGCCTGCTAACAACCAAGCTCTTATGGCAGACACAACTGAGATACCGCCTCAGGTATATGAACAACTCTGTTCCCAAGCTTGTATTGATAAGGTGTTAGGCTACATAAAGCATAATCAAAACCTTACAGATCAAAATGAAGAGTTTCATCAAATGAAATCTGAATTCACAAAAGTAGAAAACAGTTATAAAGAAAAAATTAACTGCCTAAAGAAAGAGATTTCATCACTAAAACATGAACAAACCAATCTTGAAACTCAGATTGATGATCTACTGGCCAGATTAAAAGCTACCAGAGTAGAATTGGCAGAACAGAAAGTTCATGTTGACAAATATGAATTTGCATCCAAAAAGATGCAAAGAGTTGTGGATGCTCAAATTCATGACAAGGTAAAAACTGGTCTGGGGTATCATGCTGAACAATATCAAGCCGTTGCACCTCCTGCTGACTACGTTGTCATCCATGAACCAAGCTTCAATCTCTCAAATCTTGAAAAGGCCAACCAAGATCTTGATCCTTCAAGGTATGATCCATTGGTACAAGAATGCACTACCTCGCCAGAATCTGAGTCAACTAGCTCAGAGTCCACTAAAACTGAGGAGGTCTCATCACCCTTATCACCAGTACAAGTACCAGAACCGCCTGTTCTAGAAGTCATTCAAACAAGTACTCCTGTCCCTTTACCAGCTGTTCCGATTCCTATGCCTTTCAACCAAATCAAAATTAGCTATCCTCCAGAAGGAAGAAAGCTAAATGTTGAGAAGGGGCAGTCTTCAACCTCCAACAACTCAAAGCCTCAAAGAAAGGTGTTTGACATATGTCAGGTGCCTGGAGAAAGAATTTCATATGTTCAAAAGACATTGGAAGAGGCCACCTTTGAGCACAACAAAGCTCACCCCTGGAACTTTAAAGACCTATTCAAAAGAAAGGACAATGTTTACCTTTCAAGGGACAAACTGGCCAAATCATGCTTTGTCTGTGGAAAATACAACCAGACTGCCAGCACCTGCTTTTACTACCTTCAGCAGCAGAGAAACCTCAAATAACATGCTTTTGAGAAGACACACAAGAATAGAAAGGTAAGGAGTTCTGAAGCCAAGGTAACTCATTTCAGAAACTCTCTTTCCCCATCAAGAAAACAGCTGCCAAAGCCTCAACAATCTTGCATCATCTGTAGTGAATCAGACCACTTTGCTGCAAATTGTGAGTTTAATCCCTTCAACCAGATCCTTAATCAAGCCCCTCCTAAACAAAAGCCTATCAGCATGAGAACTTCTACAGAGAAGTCCTCAGTCAACAAGGCAAAGAAGGATAAACACACATTGGTTGTTGAACCATCAGCAGCCAGCAAAAATGTTGGTAATCAAGCCAAGCCCAAGAAACAAAAGGACAAGCCTTTAGCAGCAACCAAGTCTGCTGCTGCTCAAGCAAAACCATCAACATCAAAATCCACTGCTGCTGATAAACCTAAGTCCTCAGCAACAACAACATCGGCTGCTGATAAGCCAAAGTCATCAGCAGCAAAATCTGCTATTGATAAAGCAAATCCATCAGCAGCCAAAGCAACATCAGCTGCTGACAGAGCAAAGAGAACAGGAAAACCATCTCCTTAGCAATGGAGAGCCAAGATCCCAGCTTTGATCCCTCCAAGAATCATCATTGGTTCGGTGGAATGCACACATGCTTAATCTGATATTCCAAGAACCCTTTTCTTCAAGGATGCAAGCTCTTGGCTTCCTCCCACTAACTAGATCTCTCTCATGTGCAGGGGCAGCCAGGTCACAAGAATAACACCTGGGTGGTTGACAGTGGTTGTTCCAGGCACATGACAGGCAACAGATCTATCCTCTCCAACTTCAGACACTTCAATGGAGGATATGTTGCCTTTGGGAGTGACTCAAAAGGATGATCTATCACTGGACAAGGGACTGTGTCAAATGAAAGAATGAGTATTGATAAGGTAAATTATGTCAAGGAATTGGACTTCAATCTCATGAGTGTTTCCCAGGTATGTGATCAAAAGCACTGGATGCTCTTCACAGACAAAGAATGCTTTGTGCTATCTCCTGGCTTATCCAAACCTCTTCCAGAGAAGATTTTATTAATTACTCAAAGAAAAGAAAATCTTTATGTGCTTGACATGAATGAGGTCACTCCATCTGGAAGTGTATCCTGTTTTCTGTCAAAAGCCTCAGTTGATGAATCAGCTCTTTGGCACAGGAGACTAAGCCACGTTAACATCAAAACCATAAACAAATTGGTGAAGGACAATCTTGTCAGAGGGCTTCCTGATAAAGAATTCTAACTAGAAGATCACTGCATTGCTTGTCTGAAGGGAAAGCAACACAAGAGTTCTCACAAGCCCAAGACCTTGAATACAAATGATACTCCACTACAGCTGCTGCTTATGGATCTCTTTGGTCCTACAAATATTATGTCAATGGGTAAAAAGTCATATTGTCTTGTGATAACTGATGACTACACCAGATTCTCATGGGTATACTTCTTAAGAACTAAAGATGAAACTGCTGAAATTCTCAAATCCTACATTTTTAGGGTAGAGAATCAAAGCAACCAGAAAGTGAAGATAATAAGGTGTGATCAGGGCACAGAGTTCAAAAACCACACTTTGAACTGTTTCTGTGAGAGAAAGAGAATCGAAAGACAATACAGTGCTCCAAGAACTCCTCAACAAAATCGAGTTGCTGAAAGAAGAAACAGAACTCTAATTGAGTCAGCCAAATCTATGTTGGCTGACTCAAAACTGCCTCTCACATTTTGGGCAGAAGCAGTAAGCACAGCCTGCTATGTGCAAAATAGAGTTCTCATAGTCAAGCCTCTCAACAAGACACCTTATGAACTATGGTTCCAAAGAGTCCCATACATTGGATTTCTAAAACCTTTTGGATGTCCATGCACAATTCTAATCACACATGGGGTTCTTCCTAAGTTTGGGGCCAAATATGATGAAGGATATTTTGTGAGCTATTCCTCTTAATCCAAGGCCTACAGAGTTTTCAACTCAAGAACAAGAATTGTGGAAGAATCAGCCAATGTGGAATACAGAGAACACATTGTCTGTGAAAAGGGAAAAGGCCCAAACTGGCTTTTTGACATAGACTCCTTCACCCAAATATTTGAACCTCTCATCTTCTCAAATATGGAGTCTTCTTCCTCTCAAGCACCTGCTTCCACCTCCTCTGACTACAGACTGGACTTTCCAAAATATTCTATCAGTCTGAGAAGACCATCCATTGATCCTCTATCTGTTATGGAAGCCATTGAAGCAAGTGCAGCCAGAACCACACTCTCAAATGTCACCAGCAGCAGCCTGTCTGAAAATGAAAATTTTAATGCAGACTCTTCGGTAAATGCTGTAAACACTATTGCTGATAACACTGATGTAGCTGTTGATCTTGAAGACTCTTCAACCATGAATGAAGAAATCCTTGATCAAAATCAAAGCAATCTTTAACAAGGGATACAGCTGGAGGTGGTACCAGCTCAAAGGATCAACAAGGAATATCATCTGGATAATATAATTGGCCAAATTCACCAAGGAGTTCTAACTAGAAGCAAATCTCATGAGGCCAATATATGTTTATTTTCATGTTTTCTGTCTCAGGTAGAACCCAAGAAGATAGATGAAGCTCTGCAACACAGCAGTTGGATTGAGGCAATGCAGGAAGAGTTGTTGCAATTCAAAAGACAGGAGGTCTGGAAGCTTGTTGATCTTCCACCTGGTCAATCTGCCATTGGCACAAGATGGGTTTTCAGGAACAAGCAAGATGAGAGAGGCATTGTAATCAAGAACAAAGCCAGACTTGTAGCTCAAGGCTACACTTAGGAAGAGGGAATTGACTATGATGAGGTCTTTGCTCCTATTGCCAGACTGGAGGCCATCAGAATCTTTCTGGCATATGCTGCATCCAAGAATTTCATGGTCTATCAAATGGATGTCAAGAGTGCCTTTCTGTATGGGAAGATTGGTGAAGAAGTATATGTCAAGCAGCCTCCAGGCTTTGTAGATCCTACACATCCTAACCAAGTGTTCAAACTAGACAAAGTTCTATATGGTTTACATCAAGCCCTAAGAGCCTGGTATGAAACTTTGTCTGGATATCTGCTAAGAAACAACTTCAGAAGAGGTGCCATTGACTAGACCTTGTTTATCAAAGATGAAGAGGGAGAAATCTTACTGGTTTAAATCTATGTAGATGATATCATCTTTGGATCAACAAGGAAGAAGCTGTGTAAAGATTTCGAGATCCTTATGCACTCAAAGTTTGAAATGAGCTCAATGGGTGAGCTAAATTTCTTTCTGGGTCTTCAAGTCAAACAAGTCCCAAATGGAATCTTCATCAGCCAATCTAAATATGTCAAGAGCATTCTGGAAAGATTCAAGATGACTGACTGCTCTGCTGCTCGAACCCCTATGCAAGTACACCATCAGCTGACTCCAGACAAAGATGGTCAAGACACTGATCAACATCAGTACCGTGCAATGATAGGGTCTCTCATGTATCTCACTGCCTTAAGGCCAGATATCATGTTTGCAGTATGTCTCTGTGCAAGATTTCAAGCAGCTCCAAAGATTTCACATCTTCAAGCCGTCAAGAGAATTTTTAGATATCTAAAGGGAGCGCCAAGACTTGGGCTATGGTACTCTAAAAATGATAAATTTAATCTGTATGCATACACTGACAGTGATTATGGGGGATGTAACTTGGACAAAAAGTCCACATCAGGGGATGTCAGTTTCTGGGAGGAAGACTTATTTCATGGCAGTGCAAGAAGCAAACATGTGTTTCAACCTCTACAGCAGAAGCAGAATACATTGCAGCTTCAAGTTGTTGTGCACAAGTCATCTAGATACAAAATCAAATGCTGGATTATGGGATGACTTTCATGGTAACTCCCATTCATATTGACAACATGAGTGCCATATCAATCACAAACAATCTGGTGCAGCACTCCAAGATAAAACACATTGACATCAGGTATCATTTCATAAGAGATCAAGCTGAGAAAAAGAGAATTATTTTAACCAAAGTTCATACCAATGAGCAATATGCTGATTTGTTTACAAAACCGTTTGATGAAGCTAGATTTGGATATTTAGTTGAATCTATTGGTATGATGAACTTTGATTAAAATATGTCTCTAAAATTTGTCTTTGTAAATATTTTTGTCTTTTGTTATAAATAAAAGTTACAAGTCAGCAGCATCCATTTTTGCTGCTGACAGGTTTAATAATCAGCAGCAAAGATTTTGCCACTGACTGCTTTAAGTTATCAGCAGGAACAAGTTTCCTGCGGATAGCTTTAAGGCAGTCAGCAACAACACCCTTGCTGCGGATCATTGCATCCATCATCAGCAATAGAGTTTGCTGCTGACAGACTTAACTATCCGCTGCAACCAAGATTGAAGCGGATAGGCTTAATCTTCCGCAGTAACCAAGTTTGCTACTGATGGGTAAAAATATGTCTAAATTAACTTTTACCCGCTGTAAAAATTCCTTTCAGTCTTTACCATGACTGCTATAGTGTATTACAGCTGTAACAGTAAAAAGTGAATAAGGTTGTACTGTACAAGTCACTTTGCTTTTCCCTCTTCTGCCGTTATAAGAACAAATCAAATCTATTCACCACCCCTTCACATTCAATTTCGCCCTAACTCCCATCACTTTCCCTCAAGCCCCCACAACATTCAAAGCCTTTCATTCTTAACCACCCTTCAAAATCTTTCCCTTTCCCTCCAAACCAATAAAAATGGCAGACATAAACAATCCTGATGATAAGTTCTCCCCATATCACAACCTCACGACATACCTAACCAAAGGAAAGAAGTCTGAGGGATTCGATGATATGATTGATTTTCTGTGCCGATCAAAGATACATTTTGCACTAACAGTCAACCCTACCATTTATATTCCTCATATGGAGGATTTTTGGAACACCGTCGTCTACTCTACCGAACAGGGGATTCCCCAAATAAAAGCCAAGGTAGACGGCAAGGACATCATCATCTCCAAAGCTACTCTCCGAAAACATCTTCAGCTTCAAGATGAGGGGGCAGCCATCTCATACTCAAAGGAAGAATACATGAGGACCTTTGTATCCATATGGTACACTGGAAATCAAAATGAGTACACAATCGACAAGGCACTGATGGGCCCTCCATGGAAGTATCTCTGCCACACTCTTCTACAATGCATATCTCAAAAGAGAAGTGGATGGCATCAAGTGAGCTCTGCACTTGCGTCTGCCGTTCACGGTATGATTACTTGCCAAGGTTTCAACTTTGCACACCTCATCTTTGAGGGTTTGAGATATAACCTTCAAGAGGGTGCAAATCAATAATTTTTTATGTACCCCAGATTCTTGCAGGAGGTTTTTAACCAGGAACTAAAAGATCTCTCAAAACTTGCAAGAATCTACATCATGCTGGGTCATAAAAATAATATTTTTCAAAGTATAAGAACTGTTTCCAAAAAGTTCTCAGGGGTCAATGTTACATTGTTATCTATAATGGTGAACATACAAAGTACCCATGGTGACAGTTCAGCAATCCCAGCTGATACTGATCCCATACCCTCCACTTGACATCCTGAACAACAAGCTGCTTCCATTGCTGGAACCCCTGTGCAAACTACTAAGGATGCACAGGTACAAAAATCACTTACACCTGTTTTGGATGTTATCGTTCAACTGGAACAAAGGGCCCAGTTGCAACAACATATACTAGAAAAAGGAGTAAGAAGATTCCTTCTCTTCTTATCTCGGAGGTACTGATTGACTTGGCTGCCGGTGCACCTAACCCATGTTCATCACCCAAGAAAGTTCACTCTAGTGGTACTGACAGAGTGAATGTGGAAAGGGCTGTCACTACTCCTGGTACATCAACTGCCCAGGAGGACAGTGATAACATAGCTACCCTAACCACGGCAACTCACAGTGAAGATGTTTCCTTTGAAACACTCTTCACTGAGAGGAATCCCAAGCGCCAAGAAAACCAGGGTGATGGGGATGCAGAGGCTAGGCCTAAGGCCCCATCTAGCTCCAAGGATTCCACAACTGTGGATGAGGACAGACTGAAACTTCATAACATGGAATTGACGGCCAGGGTAGCTATGCTAGAGGCTGAAGTGTCCAAACTAAGACACCAAGTCTCTATGCATGAAACCCATCAATGCCCTCTAACTTCTCCCTCCCTTATATCAGTGGGCACTCAAACAGAAAACTCTTTATGCACTGATGCAACCAAAAAGGGGGAGGTAATCACCAAGGAAGATGATGCGGAAAACTTAGAAGAATGGATACAAGAGCAGACTGTGTTTCAAAATTCGCTATACAAACCTGCTTTTGTTCAAATCCATGACTTGCCAGACTCGGTAGATGAAGAGGAAGATACCACTGAGGATTGGAAGTTAGTTGTTCGAGCTGTTGATGAGGTGCTGCAAGATAAAACTCTCCATGAAGACACACCTCCATCATTCAGCATACTTCCTGAAGCTGCAGCCATAATAAGTCAAACATCTACTCCCCAATTCTCACTAACTTCAAACAAGCTAGAATTCGACTCCATTCTAGCTTGGGGGTATGATGGCATAGCTGAGAGATTCTGGATTGGATGGGAGTTTAGTGGAGTAGAAGAGCTAAACTGGAATACTCTTAATGCCCTCCGGGTTTTTAATCTGTATCTGACAAGATGCATCAACACTTCATCAGACCTCTCAGCAGAACTTACAATCAGCAGGTTCTATTACTTAATGGAGGATAAGATGCCCTGGTTTGAAAGACTACTAAAAGAAGCAAATAGGGTAGCTTATCCTGAATCTTCATCAATAGCAGAACAAAGACTGGCTCCAAGAAGACTTAACTTAATCAGGAGCAGTGCTTTAACCGAAGAAGAAATTATCTGCTGGCGAAGATTCCTGTACAACATCATGGTCAGGGACTTGGAAGTGCTAGGATTGGTGAGCACTGAGTCCTCTGATTTCACCTTCTTCTTAAGCAATGGATCATCTCTCTCAATCAACATCAAAGAGATCTTATTCCTACCTCAGACTTCCTACACAAGGTTTTTGAGCTCAGATCACTCATCTGTAACATCAACTCCTTTGAAAGTCAAGAAATGATTTAACTCATCAAGGCTTCTCTTTATAAGGAGGAATCACATGCAATGAATGACTCTGACTCAGATCTATCCTTCCTTTTTTCACCAACAGTCAAACTGAACACAGAAGAAGAATCCAAGAGAAGAGAACAGGAAAAGGTGAAGGATTGTTGTAAAGAAGTGACATGTATGGAATGGGAAGAAGATGAAGAAAGTGTCCTTCCCTTGTCCATTCCCCAAACTGCCAATGAAGCTGAAGCTGAGATCCCAACAGCATCTACTTCATCTGCTGTTGTGGTCAATGAAGCTGAAGCAGAGGCATCCAACAAAGACAAGGGGAAGGGATTCATGACTAAAGAAGATGAAGAGAGGATAATGAAGGAGAAGAAAGAAAAAGAGGAAAGAAGAAGAAGAGAAGAAGAGGAGATGACTGAATTACGAAAAGCCCAAGATAGAAAAACAGTCATTCTCCTCAGAGAACAACAGATCCAGCTGTATGCCAAACAGCTGGATGATCCGAAAGTCAAAATTCCTGCAGTCTATCAAATTCAAGAAGATGAAGCTCTTGCTCTTTAACTACAGGAACAATTTAATAGAGAAGAAGAAGAAAGAGAAAAGAAGAAGAAGGAAGATGCCAAGTTCAGAATAATTATTCTGAACTAGCCAAAGAAATGAGAGATGAGTGGATAAGGGCTCTGGTTTCTCAAGGTGAGGATGCAGACTACCTTGAGAAACTATCAAATAAAGAAATCTACAGATCCTTCATGGGTCAGCAGGGTCAATTGGCAAACAAGAAAAGGGCTGAAGAAGAAGAAAAAGCCAAACAAAAATCCAAGAAGACCATTGCCTTTAACAGAAGATCCCATGAAGAAAGGAAGGTCATGATTTACTTCCTAAAGGCTAGAGGAGAGAGTGAAAAAAGGCTGGGTCCCATGAATTTCATGAACCTGCAAGCCCTTTACCTTAGAGTCAAAAAGGAAGAGGAAGAAAGACTGGGGAAGAAAGGCTCAAAGAAGAGGGTAATCAATCAAGAAGAAGAAAAGAAACCCAAGCCTTCTCCCTCATCCACCACTTCCTCTATCCAACAACCTTCCACTATCCATCCTAGACCTCCCTCCTCTCCACCCACAAAGTCCAAATCCTCCCACCCAGCTCCTACTCATCAACAACCTCCTAAGAAGAAAAGCAAACCTACTAAACCAAAAGACTCAAGAGAAATCATCAACTGGTCCTACAGCACTCAAGATCAAAGGTTTGAAGTCTTCAGGGGAATATCAGAAGAAAGAAGATCACTCTATGCAACTGTTGATGAGATATTACAACTTCCAGATTCTGATCTTATAAGAATAATGGAGCTGGGTGAAGCTCATGAGCCCGAGAATGAAGGTGGGAGACATCTGTTGCTGGTGATCAAACATCACTTCAACCCCAGCAAAGATGAAATTATTGATGCTAAACCTCTCCAATCCCACTCTCCATTCATTAGTTGGTCCTACAATGCTGAAAAGGATGAATTCACACTAACAGATGTTAAAGGACAGAAGATGAGGTGTCTAAGCAAGGCTATCTTCAAAATGCCAAGCAAAGATATCAAGACTCTATCTGAGCTTCCTCTTAACAATCCCAGCAAGGACCCAAGAGGCTATGAGGTAGCAAGCATCGTCAGCCACATGCAAAAGCTTCAGCAACAAAAGCAGTAAGAGAGTTTTGGTAGCATCAGTCTAGGGGGAGTTTGTAGAAATAAAGACCGATGGCTACAAAATTCTCTAAGTACAAATGCTGCTGATCTCAGAGTTTGCTGCTGACCAACAAACTGCTGCAGATAGCCTTATATGCTGAAGACCAGAGTTGCTACGGAGAGGCTTCTCAGCAGCATCAACACTTGACGCTGCTGATAGGAAAATCATCAGCAACTTTGGATGGTTGTGTCTTACTGCTGATAAACAACTCTGCTGCTGATAGTTATCCATTCATTGAAGATAAAACGTTGCAGCTGACCAACCTTGCAAAAGCAAAAGCAACCATTACCACTGATAACTTTCTGCTTCTACTCTGACACACTCCACGCAGAAAGAATGTCATTGGTACAAGACAATAAAAGACAACAACGCTCTTCTCCAAGCATGTAAACAATGATGCCTTAGAAGATGTTGAATAAAGTTAACTAGCATAGTTATTATTATTGTCTGTATATGTAGAATAGCTTCAATACAAGCTCAACGGTCTGTGTTAGATCTGATCCTTAGAATCAAGGGTCTGTCTTGATTCTAAGTTACTATATAAGTAGTACTTAGAGTCATTGTATCTTAGTGCTTTTCTTAGATATATCTCTGTAGTCTTGTAACCATTGAAGCTTAATACAAATTGCAATTATCAGCACTTCTTGTGTTTACTTGTTTACTTTGATTAAGTTGTGATTGTTTCCGCCAATCTCAACTGGAATAGAACAATCTTGTATTTACCGATCCTACAGCTTATTCTGGATTGGGACACACGTAGCGAACCGCTATGCTTCATTGTGACGCACCGCTAATGATTATTGCGAATGTCAGACCGCTAGGGACCTGGTGACGGTCCGCTACCCATGGCACACGCGTCAGATTTTAATAATTAGTCATCCAACACGTGGCATCTCCTAATCCGTCCCTTGTACCCTACATAGCGGACAACTAACCCTTCTTGTGGCGGTTCGCCACCTGTCCAACTGTAAGGCCCCTTACCGGGCACCCTACAGTTGGTTCTCATAACGGGTTATTCCCTTGAAAATACTTATTTTAGATATATTAAACAATGGTGGAAGTCTTTCTAAAAACATTTATTAGTCTTTAATGTCATTAAGTTACCTCACGAATGCTTGCACCCCAATCCGTGTAGCACCGCTACCAAGCCAAGATACGTTAACGCAACACTTACCTGCAAAACAATCTATCGTACACATAAAGTCAGCTACGCTGAGTGAGTTCTAATAGTTTAGTTTAATTAAAATCCAACTCGTCTCAAAGTTTATTTAAACTTTACTTAGGACCCACGGTCTTTATAAAATAGGTCCACAATTTATTAACAAATAGATAACTCCTGTTATCACCCGATATCCCATAATAGCTCATTACCTGAAACTCATCCCATAATAATAATAATAATCCCGCAGTCTCATCGACATAGGTCAAACTTACCTATACTAATAACTCATACTCAACTACATGTATTAACTCGACACTTGGTTAACACAACAAATCCGTAGACATCAACTTACTCAGCCTTGACCAAGGCTCTTATAGATTAACTGACATAATAGTTGTAAGCACTACATCACAATCCTGACGCATCGGTCAATCTAACTCTACTCATCACAATAATACTATCTCACGCACAATAATTATAACTCAATCTTTGTATGCAATTTATCACAAATATATAAGCACACAAACACATACCTCTTCGCTACACCCTCGTCAGGGTTACCCTCGTAAGGGTTACCCTCGTCAGGGCATTCGACACACCCCGAGCTCATCACTGTTCTGTTGGACATCGTCACCTTTGGTGACCTCCCGAAGGACTTAGTCCTCCACAATCCCGTTTGCCGTGTCATAATGACAACAATGCAAACACAATACCCGCCGTGTCACAAGGACAACGACACAATGCACACAACATATGTATAATCACATAACAATATACTCTATATACATGATTCATTAACTGCACCTGCACTTCACACTTAGCACTAGGATAAGATATCCTACACTATTCATAAGCGTTTAGCTCATATCCTGACTTACCCCGACTAATTCATAACACAATGCAATGCTAATATGGCAACACACATACAAATACTATACCTCATTATTTAAGCACATACCACGTACATGCACACCCTGTGACACCTCCTAGTCGTACCCGTACGACCCGCAACTACAATCCCAACTCACCCTTGTTAGGTCACTATACGACCCGTGACCATATATGTCACACCCCCAATTTCAACTAACGGAGTTTTACCGTTTTAGGAAGTGACAAACCAGGATCTCAGTCATTAGTTACATCGAACGACTCTACATGGGACTCAAATGAAAATACCATATTAATCAGAGTTTAATGAGGAAGCGTAAAGAAAAGTAAATGCGCAAAACACACGCGCCCAAAAGTACAAAAGTCCAAACCAAACATAATTCAAAACAAAGTCCAGACAATTTAATAAAACATCAATCAATAGGAGAATCCCATGCATGTCCTATATATGCACCTGTGCCTTATCTTAGTGACCTGAGAAAACATGTAAGAAAAGATGTCAACACGAGGTTGGTGAGTTCACAGGTTTCAATATATAAATAAACGTTTACCAGATTATTTATCATTCAATATGTATCTATAGGTAGATAACCTATGTTTATGTTTAAATTAAGCGCTCGCAACTGAAGCTGACTGTTTATTTATTTGCCTCCTACCAGGTGTATCAACCCGGCGATGTGAGTAGGCTAACATTTCACCCGTTCGACCTCCAATAGAGTTAGCGCGACTAACGCGGGTGGGGCTTGTTGATGCGTGTAAACTATATATATATTTTTATAAGTATTTTACACAATTAGTTTTAAAAAGGGTTTTCACCAAACACTAATCACACACACCGGGCAGTGTACCCGTCTGATAGCAATATAGTAAAGGTAAGAACCGGATATCAATCCGTGGACACGGTGGGATGCGATAATAAACCGGGACTAAGATTCAATCAAGTATGGGTAAAAGATGTTTAATTTGATTTTTAATTAAACTATTATGTAAGAATATAAAACTAGACTAAAGTCACAAATCAAACAATCAAGGAGAAAATATCACTTCGGTGTCGAATCCATTTAGAATACATTCAATACATTCATAGAAACATGGCAATTACACGATACATAAATTGACTAAATTCTCGTCAAAGATATCTAATCAAATGACTATTCGGAAAGATAGCATGAATTACACAAACCAACCACCTAAAGTCATACAATGAGGCTCACGTGTTTAATAATCATGTTAATGTTTATAAAGATTGAACTAGCTTCCGATTAAGGTACACTAATCCAACAACTAGTTGGAAAGATAATATGAACAACACACTATCCACCTCAAGTTGATTAATTTAGACAACAATATGCATTTCTTCAACATACAATGTTCATATAAAGATTATATAAATTAGGAGGATGTGTCAACAATTCCTAGATAAACACGATACTAAATATGACACATCATAACAAATACTTTGTCTTTCCAAACATAAGCATAAGGTTACACATACAAATATAATGATTCATAAACAAGACTTCATTCACCATTCCTAGTCAAATGCCATAAACTAGTATAACTACATACACCAATCCATGAATATAAGCATAAATCATAAGTTTTCCAACATAATATGACATACACAAATACAAGTCTTGTAAACAACTCAAAATACGTGAATACATAATTTCATCAAAGAATAATCATACGGTTGTCATAACATTAACACAATAATTGCCAATAATCCATGAATGTTGTCAAATGTATCTAAACTTCATCTAAACCAAAGTGAACAGGAGTTTTAGCTCATCATGAGCATCAAAATTACAAGTAAGCAGGAAAAAATAGAGAGAAACATGATATGAAAACAAGAATCAAACCACTCCTCCAAGCCTAGATGTTGTTGTTGATGTATGATGATCCTCTTGGTGTTGTATCCTCTCCAAGAATCTTGAAATATGGCTGGAACAAAGAAAACTCGAGCTGGAACAGTAGGTTTCTCCCCTGGGTTGCTGAATGTCTGAATGAGAATTAAGTTCTGTTTAAATAGAAAAGGGGAGGCACGACCGTGCCATGAGAGAAGGCACGACCGTGCCTAGGACATGGACGCGGTCGTGTCTTGGTCTTGGCACGACCGTGTGACGGAGGTTTGACCGATCCGTAGCTTCCATTGGGTACCACTGATCGAGGACGTACGGCTGTTCAGACTCACGAGATGACACGCGACCATGGGCGGCCAAGGCACGGTTGTGCCTTGGAATTTGGCTTGGCGCGGTCGTGCCAGATGTGGGCGCGACCGTGCTTAGGGTTTTGGAGCTTGGCATGACCGTGCCAAATAGGGGCACGACCGTGCCTTCATCACAGAAACCCTAAAACTTCACTTGTTTATCCTGGAATCTTCTTGTTTATTCACCAAGCTTCATAAAAACCTACAAAACAGGAAATGAAGCAAATAAGTGTCTAAACGTTAAATATAACCAAGAATTGATCATTAAATGAACTAAGTTTTGTGCCAAAAAGATGTGTAAATACTAACACATCAAACAACCCCACACTTGAACATTGCTTGTCCTCAAGCAAGAAATCAAAATGAAACAAAACTTCCAATGACACTATGGATCACATCGGGAAAACCGTAAGCATTAATAAACTTATAAAGGTTTGAAGAGATTTTCAAGAAATACAAAATTAACTAAATGAAACCCAATGACGTGATAACCGAATGAGCAAATGAATATGCCTAGGAAATCATTAGCATGCAACTTTATGCTTCTCACAATGTTCACACACACTCGGGAATATATATGATCATACAAGTAATGGAGTATGTATAGAACACTCAAATGCCAAGACAATGAATCATGCATAAATCATAAGCTTGCTAAAAGATCAAATCTCTACCAACTAACATGAAACAAAGCACAAATCAAGAGGGCTTTAAATGGGTTGTAACTTGGCAATGGTTAAGGGTGAGGAAGTGGAATTTTAAAATGGCTAAATGGCTAAAAACCCGACGGTTATGCTAACTCAAAAACTAAAACAACTTCTAATATGAAAAATAAACTAACTAATACTTCCATATAGATAAAAGCTAACAACCGAATTATTTCCACATTTGCTCACAAAATTGCTCTAATCGGCTATAATTCACCTGATTTTGGTGATTTTTTTTCTTTTGAAGGAAACTAAGTCAATATGCATCTTTCCTTAGCTAAAAACTTCTCAAGCATTTAAAAACTACATCAAAATAAAAGCTATAAAATTAACATTAGCCGACCGGATTTCTAACACGGGAGAAAAATAAATGAAAAGGCTAATGAAGGTTTAATGGCGGTGTAATGTGGGTAATTAAGGAAAAGAACAGGATAGGCTCAACGTGGTTAACTAGTGGATGTGTTCGGGTGAGGGAAAATAAAAATAAAAGGCTAACAAAGTGGTTTATCCTAATGCCTCAATCATTTTTATGCAATATTTATGTTCATGATTTCGACATGTATACTAAAAGCAAGTTCTAATAAGCATGAAACATTCGGCACACTCAAATTCGCAAAAACGAGAGCAAACAACGTCTAAAGCTATCAAGGCTAAAAAATAAACTCACGGAAACGGAAAGGAATGGGTGTAAGTAGAAGGTTACATGCAATTCATTCGTTCAGCCCACTAAAACTCATGGTTATCACAAAAAATTGGGTTTGACTCGATGGAATTTCTATTTCAATTGCTTTCGAAAAATCAAACCTCTATTATTTACTAAAAATTATGAATGCTAAACGGTTAACTTTTATTTTATTTTGGTGTTTTTCAATTTTATAAAACTGATTTAGTGTCAATAAAAATTATGAAGGAAGATTTTGCAAAAAATGAAGTGATAAAATGCTCAAAAGGACAAACATCGTGTGAATAAATTCCCACCCTACACTTAGAATCGTGCATTGCCCTCAATGTACAAAAAAAAATGTAAAGTAAAGAATAAACACCCAACCCCACACTTAGAAACATACATTGCCCTCAATGTATTCAAAAACATGCAATGCAATGGAGTGTGAAGGGAGAACTGAAACTTCCCTCGTGTCGATCATGGCACACGCAAAAAGCCTACCCACAAAAATGACGTTCCACGTAGTTCAACGATTCCAAGATCTAATCAAGACTAACCACATCAAACAGGATCAGTAACATCAAGCCAAAATATAAACATAAATGTAAAGACGAATATAAACAACAGTACAGGGAAACAAAAGTACAACAAAAGAACAACATAAAACGCCGAAGCGTGATACAAGAGTTTGTACAATAAACAAGAAAGTACAACACACAAAAATGATACCAAAAGGCAATGGGAGGTACTACTCTCACTGCACACCCTTAAGGTCGACGCCGGAGGCCCCGCCTCCCTCGCCTCCTGCTGCTGGTGGTGATGGTGGTGGCTGCTGATGCGGTGGAGTCGGTGGTGGCTGCTGATGCGGTGGAGATGGTGGTGATGGTGGTGGCTGATCCGGCTGCTACTCCGGCTGCATAAAGAATGGGAGGGGTACCACGTATGGTGCCCCGCCAGCAGCAGCAGCGGCGCACTGGACCTCATACTGCCAGGACCAGTAACGCATGAACATGTCATGTGGAATGACAACCGGAGGTGGTGGTGGCGGAGGAGGCGGCTGGTCGGGCTGCTGATGCTCGTGGCCCTGCTCCTGCTCCTGCTGAGCAGCGTGTGCCTGATGGGCGGCGGCGACGGCCTCGGCCTCGGCCTGAACAAGATCTGGATCGGGACCCGGACGGTCTGGATCCCACGTCCGTCCCCATCTATCTACCAACCTGATCCCTCCTGCGCCTCGACGAGCAACGTGCATGTTCCTCAGTGTCTGCACGGTCATCATAACGGTCTCGGCCACAGGGGTCAGGTCCCCTATCAAATCATCGGTCAATAGTTGGAAGTGCCTAGCCAGCTTGGTCACTAAGTGACCTCCACATATCGCGCTGGTGACGTCGCGCCCTGAGCTGTTTACCAAGTACCCCGCGATAGAATGCGCAAGATTGCAGGTGCGTGGGCGTACAAGGCAAAACAAGTAAAACAACTCCCTAAGGTTCACTACTGTCTCCCCCTGACCTCTCCCAGAAATAGAATAAACAATGCAACGATGGAGAACACGGTGCAAGGGATCCCGAAGGCTCGAAGCCTTGGTCAAAATCGGATCATACATCCCGAATCCAAACTCGTGCCAGAACTGGTCCTTGTCCTCCTCTGTCGGGAACTCGGTGATACCATCGGTGAATATCTCAGTATGAAGCTCCTGCCTCGTATACAGGCCCAATAATATCCCGAACCTAGCAACTGACATCACTCGCCACTCCCCTCCTAGCCTAAACCTAATCGTCTCCGGCTGCTCTAAGTCTGCGCAAGGATAATCGAAGTCGTAAGTGGAGAAAAACTCCATCACAAGCTCGACATACTGGATCGCGTGAAGTCTAAACAAGCGGCGCCATGGGGCGGTGACGAGGTCGTTCCACCGGTCCCGCTGACCGATGGCGTCTATGGCGGCCGGTTCCAAACGACGAGCGGCTAAAATCCGGCCTCTGCATGGCCACAAAACGTCCAGACGAGCCTCGTACTCATGCTCGTTCAAGTCGAACTCAAGATACGGGTGGTCCCTGTTGCCTGCCATCTGCACGACAACAAAATTAAAATCAAAACAGTTATGAAGATGCTAAACTGAAGTTATGAAGTTGCTGACCTAATTATGAAGGGGCACGGTCGCGCCTGGGAAGGGGCACGGCCGTGCCAAGGCCAAAATCTAAGCCCACGGTCGCGCTGTGGCCGACCACGGGCTGTCCCAACAAGGAGGTACGGTCGTGCCTGGGAAGGGGCACGACCGCGCCAAGACCCAAAATGAATCCCACGGCCGCGCTAAGGAAACACACGGTCGCGCCTAGCACAAACCCAAATTGGCACGACCGCGCCTAGTAGCAGGCACGACCGCGCTCAATCAAAAACAACTTCTTAGAAATTTCAAAAGCCGAGCACGACCGCGCCTGGTCATGAGCGTGACCGTGCTCAACCCATTTCAGGGTTTTCAGAGTCCAAATTTTACATTTTTAGCATGATTATGAGGGGGCTTTTAGTATAGCAACATTCCAAGAAGTTAATACTAACGATCCTACGTAATTATATCTAAAATGAGATTCAAAACAGAAAATAAATAAAACCCTAGAATTTCGGTTATAAAAAAAATAATGAAGATCCTAATCCTAAACACGGAAACGAAAAGATTAAGATTGCGGGGGCGTACCTGAAATCGAAGAAATGGAGATCAACAATGCGGAAGAGAAGAAAATCGTACGTAGGGGAGGTCTCGTTTGGAGGGAAATGAGAGAAATAACAAAATCTGCCGTTTAACATTGATTTAACCCGCCCCAAATTGCTGAGGCACGACCGCGCCTAGTGCATAGGCACGACCGCGCCTAGGTTTAGAGGCACGACCGCGCCTATAGCTAGGCACGACCGTGTCTCATGCCCAGCAGACACAGAGACCTGGATTTTTTTATGAGGAGTATTCCAAACCCGACTGCGATTCTTCCTAATCAAAATTTCTAAAAATTCAGAAGACATACCTGTGACATTCCAAACATTATCCCAAATCCACTCGATCCAAAACACGTTCCGATCACCTAAACTAAAAAATAAATGGTAAAATCCTAAAAAATAAAGAAGATAAAAATAAGAAAATAAACATAGAAACAAGATCTAACAATTGTTACCACAGATGATACCGGAACAGGCTAAGTTTATTAACGAGTCGTTAGCTAGACTCAAGTCCTCGAATTCATTTGTCCTTGGGGTGGAGGTCAACTACCTCCAATGCCGGGTCAACCGGTCCGTCAATGTATGGTTTAAGACGATGACCGTTGACCTTGAAGATCCTCCCATCTTCGTGCTCAATCTCGACGGTCCCATAAGGAAACACCTCCTTTACCGTGTAAGGACCTGTCCATCGGGACTTCAACTTCCCGGGAAACAAACGCAACCTAGAGTTGTAAAGCAACATACGACCACCCACTCGGAATTCCTTCTTGTCCTTCAAGCGTCGGTCATGTAAACTCTTAGTGCGCTCCTTGTAGATCGTGGAGTTTGCATAGGCTTGATTCCTCAACTCATCAAGCTCATGAATCTGAGTGAACCGGTTCTCACCCGCGCTTACCAAGTCAAGATTCACCGCCTTCAATGCCCAATAGGCCTTATGCTCCAACTCCACCGGAAGATGGCACGCCTTCCCATAGATCAACCTAAATGGTGTGGTACCAATAGGCGTCTTATAGGCAGTCCGGAAGGCCCAAAGTGCATCATCTAACCTATCCGACCAATCCTTACGGTTCTGACCAACCGTCTTCTCTAGAATCCGCTTTATGCCCCGGTTTGTGACCTCTACCTGTCCACTGGTCTGTGGGTGGTAGGCTGTGGAGAATCTATGGTTCACACCATATCGTGATAGAGCCTTCTCCAACTGGGCGTTGCAGAAGTGGGTCCCACGGTCACTGATAAGGGCTTTGGGGGCACCAAAGCGAGAGAACAGCTTCTTCAGAAATTGAACAACCACCCTAGCATCATTAGTAGGCAAGGCTTGAGCCTCGGCCCACTTAGAAACATAGTCGACAGCGACTAGGATATACCGGTTGCCACGAGAAGCTGGGAAAGGTCCCATAAAGTCAATACCCCAAACATCAAAAATCTCACAAATCTGGATGCTGTTCTGGGGCATCTCATTCCTAGATGAAATGTTGCTCGCCCTCTGGCAAGCGTCACAAGCACGGATCATCTCATGAGCATCCCGGAAGATGGTAGGCCAGAAGAACCCGGCGTCAAAGACCTTCTTCGCGGTCAATGTAGCTCCATGATGTCCACCTGTCGGGCCCTCGTGGCAGTGTCTAAGCACCTGAAGTGCCTCATCTCCAAACACACACCTGCGCACGATCTGATCAGCTCCGACTCGAAACAAATAGGTATCCTCCCAGAGATAGTGCTTCACAACCGCAAAGAACTTTCGCTTCTGCTGATGCGTTAAGCCCTTAATCACAATCCCACTAGCAAGAAAGTTTGCAAAATCAGCGAACCATGGACACTCCTCATCCTGTGTCTGTATGTGCATGAGAAACCCGTGGGGAAAATTGTCATTTATGGATGACCCCACAAGTTCAGATGAAGCTGAGCACTCAAGACGGGACAAGTGGTCCGCCGCGACATTCTCCGCGCCCTTCTTATCGCGGATCTCAATGTCGAACTCCTGAAGCAGGAAAACCCACCGGATTAGCCGGGGTTTGGCATCCTGTTTGCTAAATAGGTGCCGAAGGGCTGCATGATTGGTGAATACAATGGTCTTTGATAGGACGAGATAAGACCGGAATTTATCGAAAGCGAAGACAACGGCTAGGAGCTCCTTCTCTGTCGTGGTGTAATGCTCCTGTGCGTCATTGAGCATCTTGCTCGCATAATAAATCGGGTGAAACTGCTTCTCTCTCCTCTGTCCTAAGACCGCCCCAACAGCGAAGTCACTCGCGTCACACATGATCTCAAATGGCAACTTCCAATCAGGAGCTACCATGATAGGGGCATTCACCAACTTCTCCTTTAACAAGTCGAATGCACTGAGGCACTCGTCGGAGAACACGAACTGGGCTTCCTTCTCAAGAAACTGGGTCATCGGTCGGGCAATCTTAGAAAAATCTTTGATAAAACGCCTGTAAAAGCCCACGTGACCAAGGAAGCTCCGAATAGATTTCACAGAGGTCGGCGGGGGCAACTTAGATATGGTGTCAATCTTAGCTCTATCAACCTCAATCCCTGCACGTGAAACCTTGTGCCCAAGCACAATGCCCTCCTTCACCATGAAGTGACATTTCTCCCAGTTCAACACCAGATTGTCCTCTTTACACCTAGCCAACATCCTCTCCAGATTCTCCAGGCAATGATCAAAGGAACTCCCAAACACAGAAAAGTCATCCATGAAAACCTCCATGGAGTCCTCAATCATATCATCGAAAATGGCCACCATGCAACGCTGGAAAGTGGCCGGAGCATTGCATAATCCAAAGGGCATCCGCCGATAAGCAAATGTGCTATAGGGACATGTGAATGTCGTCTTCTCCTGATCCTCAGGAGCAATCGGGATCTGGAAGTAGCTTGAGAAACCATCCAGGAAACAATAGAACATCTTTCCCGCTAATATCTCCAACATCTGATCAATGAACGGGAGGGGAAAATGATCTTTCCGAGTAGCATCATTGAGTTTGCGGTAATCGATGCAAACTCTCCAACCGGTGACTGTACGAGTAGGAATCAACTCATTCCTCTCGTTGGTGATGACAGTCATGCCTCCCTTCTTAGGGACAACCTGAACCGGGCTAACCCAAGGAGAATCGGAGATGGGATAAATCAAACCAGCATCCAGTAACTTAATCACCTCCTTCTTCACTACCTCCTGCATGTTTGGGTTCAACCTCCTCTGGTGCTGCACAGCGGGCTTGTAGTCATCCTCCATAAGTATCTTATGGGTACAGAAAGAGGGATTAATTCCCTTAATGTCCATAATCCTCCATGCAATAGCCTGCTTGTGCTGCTTCAGCACCTCCAGTAGCCTCTCCTTCTCATCACTCGTCAAATCAGAGGCGATAATGACGGGTAATCGAGACTCGCCATCTAAAAAGGCATACTCCAAATGGCTCGGGAGCTCCTTAAGCTCAACAGGTGGTGGGTCCTCAATAGAAGGCCGCTCAATCGGCTCAGACTCTCTATCAACCATAGCAAAAACCGCTGAACACTGGGGAAACTCATAGCTCACCTGGCTATGCAACTGCTCATCAAACTGATCCTCACCAACTGGATCAAATGTCTCCCCCCCTACAATCTGGGTGTCTAGGGACTCCTCCTCAGCTGTGTCCTGGAGATGATCACTCACACAAGAATAAACAGCCTCAACAAAGTAGAGTGAATCATCCTGATTCTGGGTATGCTGCATGAATCTCCCTACATCAAAGGTCACTTCCTCTTCATCCACCTTCAGTGTAAGCCTCCCCAAGTACACATCAATCAGGGCCTTGGCAGTGGCCAGGAACGGTCGACCTAGGATAATAGGGACATTCTTGTCCTCATCCATGTCCAGAATCACAAAGTCTACAGGAAACACAGAACGATCAACCTTAATCAACATATTATCCACTATCCCTCGCGGATACTTGACCGAGCGATCGGCCAGCTGGATACTCATGCGTGTCGGTGTAGGTTCTCCCAACTCAAGCTTAGCAAAGACCGCATATGGCATGAGGTTAATGCTAGCACCAAGGTCAGCTAAGGCATTGCTAACCGAAAAGCTACCTATCAAACAGGGGATGGTAAAACTCCCCGGATCTCGTCTCTTCTCCGGTAGCTTGTTCTGAATCACCGCCGAACACTCCTCATTCAGCGTCACCTGAGATAACTCCTATAATTTCCTCTTATTCATGAGGATATCCTTTAAGAATCTCACATACTTAGGCATCTAAGCCAGAGCCTCCACAAATGGTAAGTTGATATGCAACTGCTTAAACAACCCTAGAAACTTACCATACTGCTCCTCCATCTTCTGCTTCTTCAATCTGCCTGGGTATGGAATGGCGGGAGTATAATCTCTCACAGGCTCGCGAGGGCGTGATGTGCTCGCCGATTTACCCCTTGGCGGTGTCTCATCAGGAATCTCAATCACAACCTCCTCCTCAGATGGCTCGTGCATAGGAACCTCTGGATCCGGTCCTGTTTCTCTACCGCTCCTCAAAGTGATGGCCTTCACATGAGCATTGGGATTGGGCTTAGTGTTGCTAGGCAGGCCACCTGGCTGTCTCTCATAAAGAAGCTTCGTGATCTGCCCGACCTGGTTCTCTATGGTCTGGATCGAAGCTTTCTGATTCCTCAACTCAGTCTCATGCGTGTGGAAACGCTCCTCCATGTACCGGTTCTGCTTCTCTGCCAACTAATTCTGACTCTCTGAGTTGGCAAGTAGCCGTGCAACCATGTCCTCCAAACTGGATTTACCCTCAGGTGCGGGTGGCGGACCGCTGCTAGAACATTGGCCTTGAAACTGGCCCTGCTGAGGTCGAAACTGGGAACTCTGTCCCTGAGACTGGTGGGACTGATGCTGGAATAGGGGGTGTTGAGTGAATCCGGGTGGTTGCTGGCTATTGTTGCCAGACTTCCAACTGAAATTCGGGTGATTCCTCCACCCCGGATTATATGTGTTGCGGTAGGGATTATTCTAGGGGCGATTCTGGTTAGACATGAAATCAACCTGCTCGTGGGCCCCCTGATCCCCAACCTGACAAGCACTCGTGGGATGCGCCCCACCATAAAACTCATACAAGGACTGGGCCTTGTGGACGTGCATCTGATCAATCTTGGTGGAAAGTGCTTCCACCTGGGCAGCTAAAGAGGTAATTCCATCCACTTGATGGACACCCTGCCTCTGATTTCTCGCTCGGGAAGTATGCTGAGTGTAGCTCTTCGCTGCCACCTTTTCTAGCAATTCATACGCCTCCTGGGGTGTCTTTGTTCCAATATCTCCACCCGCGTATGCATCAATCAGCTGCTTCCCGGTCATCTCCAGACCATTGTAAAAGGTCTCACACTGCTGCCACTTCAACAATCCATGGTGGGGAACCTTCCTCATCAGTTCCTTGAATCTCTCTCACGCCTCATAGATCGTCTCCCCGTCGTCCTGCTGGAAAGAAAGAATCCTAGCCCTTAACTTTGATGTTTTCTCCGGAGAGAAGTACTTTTCTAAGAATTTAGCAGCCATTTGGTCCCAAGTACTAATGGACCTAGGGGGAAGTGACAGTAACAAGGCCTTGGCTCGATCCCGTAAGGAAAACGGGAACAACCGGAGCCGAATAGCATCGTCGGTAGCGTCACGAATTTTGAAAGTGGCGCAAATCTCTAAGAAACCGGCCAAATGAGTATTAGGATCCTCGTGATCCTTGCCATCGAACTGACACATGTTCTGCACCATTTGTATAATGCTGGATTTGATCTCGAACTGATGTGCGCCAACCGTCGGCCTATTGATGCTCGACTCCAAACCCTCAAGTGTCGGTTTGCCAAAATCCGAAAGCGTCCGACCCGCATCCTCGTTCGCCATCTCCTCTACCTCTTCAACAACAACCTCGTCAAATTCTAGTAACCGGGCCACAAATCGGGAACGGGCTCGCAATCTCCGATGAAGATCACGCTCCGGCTCGGAAGACGGTTCAGGAACCTCCTCCATGCAAAAACCCTAATCCACGTGTCTGCTTGGATCGGGTCATCCTGGATCCGTATAGACTCGCATGCATGCACGTTCAAGTGCCATGCAAAACCTTGATCTCATAGGTCACCCGTACATGAGCCAAGACTCCCTTACACATTCCAAAACTCACCATGCAAGCTTTAGGCTCACCAAACCCTAACCTTGCAACCACGTAAGTTTGGAGCGGGTATCCATGCACGCGCGTATACCACCATGCAGACTCCCAAATCGGCTGTGACCCGACCCCTTCGTCGTTCACCAACGTGTGCTACCACCGCGCATTACACCATCACGCACCACTATTAACCTCTACGTCGTGCCTAACCGTAACCGACACAACACCACATCACCTCCGCCGTCGTAAAGCACCGCCACAGCAGCCTTTTCCCATGACCGTCGACACCTCCCCTCGTCACCGTCATCAGTTTCGGCCATCCCTGAAGCCACCACCTTCTTCTCCGGTTGAAACCCTAGCCGCTCGCCATCGATCGTCACCCTCACGCACCTCGTGGTCCACCGAAGCCACCACCACAGCCGGTAGCCACTACCACTATCGGTTACCATGCATGCCCCTGCCTTCGTCATCGTCGTCCCCTTCGATCACCTTACTCCAAACCAAAACCCTAGTCGGGTTCTCGAGCACCACGGATACGAGAAACGAATACAAACGGATGGGTTTAAGGTGTACCTTATGTGCGAAGTTCCTCCCTTGCTCGCTACCACCGTAGGTGTAGGTCCTGAGCAGAACTGTAGACATAGATCTGCGGAGAAATTCTTCAAACAGTCCGGATCGAGAGGCGGAATCTCTGGATCCGGTATCACTCTCGAATCACAAATGGGTAGAGACGGGTGCCGGAATCACATACACGAACAGAAACATATGAAAATGAAAAGAACAGATAATTGAAAGCATAAAACGTATGATTCTTTGATTAAAATGAAATTAAACGCTGGATCATACACTAACAATTAGTCTCACCCCAGGGTGAGCTCCCCCTGGGGTGGTGATTCCCTCTACAGACACACTCTCACTCCTAGGACATAATTTGCTATATATAGGAGGCCAAGCACATGCGCCTGGTTTTCCAAGCCACAGCCCAATGGGCCTGAAAAACAGGTATCGAAACTACCTAGTTTCGATTGAACAATTGTTCAACCGAAACTAGTAGTTTCGATATTGTAATTTTGATTGACAGCATCAGTCTCAAAATTATACCCAACAGTAGGACCACCCCGTCGCTTGCCTCTTCCTCACCTACGTCCCCTTTCCAGCCGTCGCACACCTAGAGCCGATATGGCTCTAGGGTTTGTTCTATAAGTGGTATTTAAACCCTCATATATTACATTCAGGCCCCTCCTCTCTTGATTCGTGCGTTTCGATCACAAACCCTCTTTAAGCGACTAAACGTGTCGTTTAATGTCGTCAAAACGCCCCATGCACTACAAAACTTACCCCTTATTTCGTTTAATATAGACTCGGGTCACTCACAAACCCGAACCCTTAACCTTCTTAGATTTTCGGGATGTTACAAGTCTATCCCCCTTAAAAGAGGATTCGTCCCCGAATGCTGCGTCAGTATAAACCAACCCAACACATCCTTCTGTTCTCCATCATGCACCAATACCTTTGGTGACAAGCACTCACTTAAACACTTATCGAATCTACTACATCATTTCGTAACTCGACCAGCCTCCTTGGGGTTCAAATAAATCTTCTCCATTGCCCGCTTTCTACTTTGTGACTTGTAGGTTTCACCTACCCATTCCTTCGCCTCCCGTCTCCCTAGTTATTAGCCAAATGGCTTCATTTCCCACTCTTGTTATCCCAACACTTTCTAGAAGTTGCCATCCGTGATTGTCTTGAATGTCCACCCTTTCCAGAAGGTCTTGTTGTCATTGTCCTTGACATTAACTTTTCGCCCTTATTGCTTTAATAACATTGCTTATACCACCCCTGGTACCACGTAGTATAGCATATCTAGTTACCCGCTCACTTGCCACATTCCATCTTGAGTTACGGGCACAATTGCCCTAAGGGTTTCATCATTCTGACGATCATCCTCCCAAGTAGGTTCCTTAACTTTCATGGATGGATTCATTCGCCGTCCTTCCAAAGTGATGTCGTCGTACTTCTAGCCTCATACCTTGATCACCGTCCTGTGATGATTTCTCAAACTCTAACCCATTGCCCTTCCCATAAGGACACCACTAATGTCTTTCTTCAATGATCTTTAGGAGCTCGTGTAAAGCTACCCTGGTCTCCACTAAATCCCTTTATCCTAAAATCTCTTTATTTCATTATCACGCATCTAATACGCCCCGTAAGTATGTACACACCCAACGCTAGGGTCATCTTCATTAGCTCTCAATGTTTCTCAAGGCTCATATGCCTTCGTCGTGTCTGTTTCAACATCTAAGCGCTTGCTTTCCTTGAATGCTCCACAGGAGCTCATAATAAGCTGGTCTTGGATTTACCAGCGTAGGCATATCTCCCTTAGTCACTTACATACAATCTTGCACGTGTCCCTCCTGAGTGTGACTCTCAATTAAATCACACTGGTACTTTATCAAGCATTCCTCGTGAGTTTCACCTTGCTCTACGTTGCTATACCATTACCATGCGATCCCCGACCGTATCTAATTTATCATGTACGAACATGAAGTCTGCATGCCCACAAGCCTCAGCTATTCGTCGTCTCGCTCAGGGAAAAACATCCCTAATCTTCTGGTGTCTCATCTCGATTGAATTCTTCATATAGAACGTATTCCATGAAGGTCCTTCGTCATCTGGTTATCTTCGTGCTGAAATTTTCAGGGTCGTCACCTCGACCTCATCAGAAACGTTTTGGTCAAGCGTCTACGTAAACGCTTTCATCACTAACTCTACAGTTCCGCCCTTCGACTTCATGCTCCGAATTCCCGAGATATAAGTATAGGAATCTCATAAGAGCACCTCACTGGTCGCCTAGAAACACGTCAAAACTCCTTGCCTCACCTCGATGATTCAGCGTCGAGAAAATCGTCAAGATAGAAATACCATACTTGAGCACAATAACCATCCGTCCTATGCACGACTAAGCGTGTACTACAAAGACACACACACATAACTACAGAACACACATTGTTCTACACATGTACTAGTAACTCAACCTTCTAACTCGCACAAAGTGGACATACACAACTAGCTAAATCGAGGTAAATCTACACGCATACAATATGACCTCATCATTTATAGACACACAAGTATATCATGTTGTTTGGCCCGAAGGAACTAGCAACACGATCTCCCGCCTAGCTGTCGTCAGACACAATAACCTGTTGATAAAAGTCAACACCATATCAAGATTACACTTGATCTCCCGCCCGACTAATTCCAGACACCATATCAAGCTTACGCTTGATCTCTCGCCACGACTATCAAGTACGCAACACCATTAACTTATACTCAGAAGTAACTCAATTAACGACATACAAGTTTATTCACCAAACTCTCTCATGACCTTAAGCACCAAAACATTTACCTCGCGAAGATCTGTGCCTTAAGATATAAATACATTTAATATCATAGTAAGTCCAAACACACCCCTTACACTTCACACATCACCTAAGCATAACACATAGGTGACACTATCTTAAGACTGTAGACGCATACAAGTAATCAAAACTCAGGTCTACACAGGTCTACTCGTACCGTCTAATCAACCAAGTTCTAGCATCACATCAAAGATTACATTTAGTATGAACTCACGTCGTTCAAAAGGTAATCACAAAATCACACATAATTAACACTGCACCATCAATAGCACACTACCACACATGCGACTATCATTAATTACGTTTTAAACCATCCCGTGGTAAGACTCAATGTCAAGGTTAATATCAAACAATTGAAAAAAAAACCAAGAACAAATATTTGGTCACAAAAGTGCCCGACGGCCACTACTCAAAATACTCTAGTCCTCTCGTGGTACCCACTACTACTCTAGTCATTAAACAAGTCGAAGTTTTCCCCCACTTGCTCCTCGTCATCGGATTCCTCCAACCATCCATTTCCTGATTCTGCGTAGTGTCTCGAGGGCTGACTCCTGACTGCAAATGCATTTCTTCCTCTCCTGTAAAAGGAACTTCTGAGCCCGCCCCTCATAGTTGCCCTAGTAGTATTGGGGGCATTTGGCGTCGGAAGCGCCAAGATCACCTCCTGTGCTGTTAGCTTCTGCTCGTATTCAGTCGTCGGTGGAACCACCTTCAATGGAACATGTGCTAAGACTCGTCTCCCTCCAAAGATAACCGTGCGAACGACAGCCAAACGTCTAGCCCGCCGCTCTGTCAACCTCTTGATAAGAGCTCCTCGCCTAACCCATCTAGTAAGAATCGTCATTGCCATCAGTACCTGCACAAGATAGAACGTTTGAGTGATTACTATGGGCGTCAAATTCAGAATATGAGAGTAATCATAGACTGCAAAATTACGATGACCAAATGCAATTTGATGGTCCACATTACTGCTCGGATTCTAAACTTTCCCCATCATATTCACACTAGCTTTCTATCTTTCATACATCCCGGATGCACATGCATCCCACACAACTCATATAGTATCACACAATAATCTAGCAAGTCATCATGTTTATCACAATCTCACACCATCAAAGTTTAAACACAAAATTACTAAATCATATTGACACACCAAACTATCTCACCTAGTTACAATTAATGCTATTCCACATTACTCAACTCACACTAAAGTCTCATTCAATCACACCACACAACTTCAAGTTGTTCTACATAATACTACAAAACATGTCACACTACATGATCCCACACGGAACCATAAATCATTTACTTACACCGATTACTTTACCTAGTGTAACACTACACAAATGGTAAATAATAATTACTTCTCAACTCGAAAGACGTACCCCTTGGCTCGCGGTTACTCGTGGTGGCATTCGTTTCACCCTGGTCCCATTTTCAGTTTAAGTTAAGGCATTTTATTTGTTTTAAAAATACCACTTTTCTCTTAAACCACAGCTTTGATACCAACTTGTAAGGCCCCTTACCGGGCACCCTACAGTTGGTTCTCATAACAGGTTATTCCCTTGAAAATACTCATTTTAGATTTATTAAACTACATCAGAAGTCTTTCTAAAACATTTATTAGTCTTTAATGTCATTAATTTACCTCACGAATGCTTGAACCCCAATCCGAGTAGCACCGCTCCCAAGCCAAGATACATTAACGCAACGCTTACCTGCAAAACAATCTATCGTACACATAAAGTCAGCTACGCTGAGTGAGTTCTAATAGTTTAGTTTAATTAAAAGCCAACTCGTCTAAAAAGTTATTTAAACTTTACTCAGGACCCACGGTCCTTATAAAATAGGTCCACAATTCATTAACAAATAGATAACCCCTGTTATCACCCGATATTCCATAATAGCTCATTACCCGAAACTCATCCCATAATAATAATAATCCCGCAGTCTCATCGACATAGGTCAAACTTACCTACACTAATAACTCATACTCAAGTACATGTATTAACTTGACACTTGGTTAACACAACAAATCCGTAGACATCAACTTACTCAGCCTTGACCAAGGCTCTTACAGATCAACTGACATAATAGTTCTAAGCACTACATCACAATCCTGACGCATCGGTCAATCTAACTCTACTCATCACAATAATACTATCTCATGCACAATAATTATAACGCAATGCTTGTATGCAATTTATCATATATATATAAGCACACAAACACATACCTCTTCGTTGCACCTTCGTCAGGGTTACCCTCGTCAGGGCGTTCGACACACCCCGAGCTCATCACTGTCCTGTTGGACATCGTCACCTTTGGTGACCTCCCGAAGGACTTAATCCTCCACAATCCCATTTTCCGTGTCATAATGACAAAAATGCAAACACAATACCCGTCGTGTCACAAGGACAACGACACAATGCACACAACACATGTATAATCACATAACAATATACTCTATATACATGATTCATTAACTGCACCTGCACTTCATACTTAGCAATAGGATAAGATATCCTACACGTATTCATAAGCGTTTAGCTCATATCTTGACTCACCCCGACTAATTCATAAATGCTATGCTAATATAGCAACACACATACAAATACTACACCTCGTTATTTAAGCACATACCACATACATGCACACCATGTGACACCTCCTAGTCGTACCCGTACGACCCACAACTACAATCCCAACTCACCACTGTTAGGTCACTATACGACCCGTGACCATATAACCACCTTTAGACCTAGATCACATGATCTCATAAACACCCCCGTAGACCCTCCGACTCATTACTGAATGTTTTAGTTTATAAACACCTCGGGTTAGAACCCAAAACTCTTAACACGTTTAATACATTAAACATTTCTCGTAAGTATGTACGATAGCCCCAAAAACGTTAAAAGCATTTAAAAGAGGGGGATTATAAACACACTGGATATGAAGATCCAACTCTTGAACTGCAAAGGTCTCCTCATACGAACCTGAACCTGTCAACGTAAGATCACATGGTTAGAGTATGTTCCAACATGTGTCACTACTTAAAAACATAAATGTTCCTGATAATCATCTCATCCACACAACCCTAACAACCATGCAAAAACCCTAATCCACGTGTCTGCTTGGATCGGGACATCCTGGATCCGTATGGACTCGCATGCATGCACGTTCACATGCCATGCAAAACCTTGATCTCATAAGTCACCCGTACATGAGCCAAGACTCCCTTACACGTTCCAAAATTCACCATGCAAGCTTTAGGCTCACCAAACCCTAACCTTGCAACCACGTAATTTTGGAGCGGGTCTCCATGCACGCGCGTATACCACCATGCAGACTCCCAAATCGGGTGTGACCTGACCCCGTAACCGGCACAACACCACATCACCTTCGCCGTAAAGCACCGCCACGGTAGCCTTTTCCCGTGACCGTCGGCACTTCCCCTCATCGCCGTCATCGGTTCCAGCCATCCCCGAAGCCACCACCTTCTTCTCCGGTTGAAACCCTATCCGCTCACCATCGATCGTCACCCTCACGCACCTCGTGGTCCACCGAAGCCACCACCACAGCCGGTAGCCACTACCACTACCAGTTACCATGCATGCCCCTGCCTTCGTCATCGTCGTCCCCTTCGATCACCTTACTCCAAACCAAAACCCTAGTCGGGTTCTCAAGCACAAAGGATACGAGAAAAGAATATAAACGGATGGGTTTAAGGTCTACCTTACGTGCGAAGTTCCTCCCTTGCTCGCTACCACCGTAGGACCAACTCGTCGCCGACCTCTTCGTCACCTGCGTCCCTTTTCCAGCCGTCGCACACCTAGAGCCGATATGGCTCTAGGGTTTGTTCTATAAGAGGTATTTAAACCCTCGTATATTACATTCAGGCTCCTCATATCTTGATTCATGCGTTTCGATCATAAACCCACTTTAAGCGACTAACTGTGTCGTTTATTGTTGTCAAAACGCCCCATGCACGACAAAACTTACCCCTTATTTCGTTTAATATAGACTCGGGTCACTCACAAACCCGAACCCTTAACTTTTTTAGAATTTAGGGATTTTACACCAACTATCAAAATTTTCATTTTCAGTCCTTGAACTTTAATTTAGTTACATCCTAACCCATCATACTTTAACATAATGTCATTTAACCCCCTAGGGTTTTATCAAATTACCACTTCAACCTTTATTCTGGTATTTTGCTTGAAAATTGGGGTGTTACAAATCTACCCCCCTTACAAAGGTTTCGTCCCCGAAACCTATTACTTACTCGAATAAGTAGGGATATGATTGCCTCATCTTTTCTTCTGTCTCCCAGGTGGCTTCAGATACCTTTTGATGTTGCTTGATTACTTGATTTCTTAATCTCTTTTCTTTCCAGTCGAGTATAGCCACTGGCTTCTCGACATAATTCAATCTTTCGTCTATCTCTATATCATTCAGTGGTACATGAGAGGTTTCGTCTGCCTGACACTTTCGTAAGTGCGATACATGGAATGTTGAGTGGATTCCACTCAACTCTTCTGAAAATTCCAATCTATACGCAACCTTCCCTAATCGAGCTAAAATTTTAAATGGTCCAATAAATCTTGGACTCAACTTCCCTCTCTTTCTGAATCTAATGATTCCTTTCCATGGAGATACTTTCAGCAGAACGTAATCTCTAACTTGAAACTCTATTAGTCTTCGCCTTTTATCTGCGTAGGACCTTTGTCTGTCCTGAGCGGCTTTTAGACGAGCTCTAATCTGATCTAACTTTACACCTGTCGCTTGGAAAATTTCTTTACTTCTTAATTCTTTCTGACCAACCTCTCCCCAACATATGGGAGTTCTATATCTCCTTCCGTATAACATATCGTATGGAGACATGCCAATACTTGCATGATAGCTGTTGTTTTACGAAAATTCTACCAAAGGTAGATGACTATCCCAACTTCCACTGAAGTCAATAATGCAAGCACGCAACATTTATTGAAGTGTTTGTATTATTCTTTCACTCTGACCGTCTGTTTGAGGGTGATATGCTGTGCTAATTAATAAGTTAGTTCCCATCTTTTCATGGAACTTCTTCCAGAAACGTGACGTAAAACGTGTGTCTCTGTTGGATATAATTGAAACCGACACTCCATGCTGTGAAACAATTTCTTTAATAAATGCTTCTGCTAACCTTTCTAAAGAGTATGTCTCACGTATCGGTAAGAAGTGAGCACTATTAGTCAATCTGTCTACTATCACCCATATGGTATCATAACCTTTAGCTGTTTTTGGTAGCTTTGTTATGAAGTCCATAGTGATATGCTCCCATTTCCATTCTGGAATATCTAGTGGCTGCAACCTACCATAAGGCTTTTGATGCTCTGCTTTGATTTGAAAACAAGTCAAGCATTTAGCCACATATTTCATGATATCGAATTTCATACCGGGCCACCAATAATCTTGGCGTAGATCTTGGTACATTTTTGTGGTACCTGGATGAATTGAATATCGTGACTTATGAGCTTCATCGATCATTTTAATTCTGAATTCACCCATATGTGGTATCCACATACGGCTGAATCTAATCTTAACTCCATACGCATTTTCTTCCAAGTATTTTTCTTGTCCAGCCATTCTTTCCCTCTTAATATTCTCTGCTTTCAATGCTTCTACCTGGACATTTCTGAGCTGAGTCATAAAGTTAGGAGTTACAACTAACTTATATGACTCCACCCTAATAGGAGGATGCTCTTCCTTACGGCTTAGAGCATCTGCCACCACATTGGCTTTGTAGGTCCCTTATTCGGTGCGTGACGGATCTCTAGACTCGCGGTACTACACGGTGATAACGTGCGGAATCCATGATCAACGTGCTCGTGTAACTCAATCAACAACAACGGTGTAAATAAACGATTTGTATTTCCACCACGATATCAGTTTACAATAATCCTGTCTCTAATCAGTTCCTCTGATATCGTCTATTCTGTGTCTCTTCTAAAATTGACTCTATTATGTCTATTTATAAACTACTGTTCTGCACCAGGCAAACTTATTAAGTTCGCCTCTAACAGACTAAGCGAACTTAATAAGTTCGCCTCTGATAGACTAGGCGAACTTAATAAGTTCGCCTCTGATAGGCTAGGCGAACTTGTTAAGTTCGCCTATAGCAGAACTTACACAGAATTTTATCAACAGTTACAAAACATGTCCTAACAGACTCCCCTTTAACTGTTGCTTACAATTCTATCAAATACAAGTCAAAGACTCTAAGACTAAGACATAATATCTTCAAGCTCGTTGTCACCAGAATATGCTCCAACAGACTCCCCCTTGACAACATCTTCAGAAGATTGTCATCAGTCTTCATATATCATCAAACACACTGTAGTCTTCATCTTGTTCATCTGCACATTTTCTTTCTATCTAGAAGAAAACTTGGGAGAAGGACTCCTTGTCAACTTCTGTCTGCAATATTCAATTTATGCAAAGGAGAACAACCAAGAATAACCAACAATTAAGATATCCATGGAAGCTGGAAAAATAAAATCTTTTTGGTTTTTCAAACATAAGATACATAAAATATTTTTGGTTTTTCTCTATATAAACTGAAATGTAAAATACAAAATCACATCTTTTTGGTCGAACATCACGAGTAAGAAGATCATATCAGTATATATGAGATATCAATCACACATCTTGGATAAAAAATCCATATAATATCAAATGGTATCCTATGTCATTCTTTCAAGCCTTGAGCAATCAAACGAATATCTTTCAAGATTATCACACTGTATCTTTTCAAGACTTTTATATTGCATGTTATGATACGCGATAAACATTTAAAGAAAATAGGATCAGGCTATGACACACAAATTCAAATTGTCAATATTATAAGATTTGAAACTAAAGCATCTCATTCCCACTTTCTTGTGAGTTAAGGTACCACTTAAGTATGAAATACAACGTGTACCCCACTAGTATGCCAACAGAAAGTAAATGCACTATCTTCAAGACATGAGATTTTACTAAAGATTATCCGAATTTCCAGAATGAGGAGACATCACTTAGCACATGAATAGCAGAATCCAAATTGGATTGTATAGGAATCAATGAGATTCAGAATCGAATGATTCAATGTTTTGGCTTATATATGTGGAATCATAAGATTCAGGTACATGGATCCAACAGTTATCTGGATTATGAATTCAATGGAATCAGTAAAGATGATTTATCAATATGATCCAAGGGCTAGTATATGTTTGACAGATGTTGTCAAGTACATATCTTGATTATACTTCAAATTGCATGCTTTTCGGGACATGGGCACTGAAGCAAATCGAATGAATAGTGCTAAGGACATAACCCGAAACTGATCTCATAAGAAAATCTTTATTAAAAGCTAATATTCTTTATCTGATAGTGATCTTTTAACGCACACACCCAGGCATAAAATGGGTTCAAATCACGGTTGTAGCATATGAAATTATGTTTTCACACTACTAATGGTTCAGTGACGCTTTTAGTCTACTGACAATTCAAATTATATGCATACACAACACTATCATTTCCTATTTATGCAGTCTCTAAAGTTTAGATCAAAACATATAATTCAGATATATTAACATAAAGCACCAACCAGTCAATCTAAGGTCATGTGTGAAAGAACATCTACTGATGTACTATCATCTCTTCTTTAACTTCAAGTAATATCGATTTTATCTTTTTCAATTTGTTTGGCTTTTTCAAAATATTTTTCAAAGAAAGTAAAACAAACGAAAATAAAATCTTCCATGAAAACATTTTAAGAAAAACATTTTACTTGGTTACTCAGGATTAAGCAAGTCAATCAATTTAAAAACTCAAACCGATGTAATCCTGTAACTGAATGTCTTTGCCTTTGTCACCAACACAGTTCTGTACTCTCCCTGTCATGTAGACTCCCTCTCAACTAGTCAAATGGTTGCATCAACAACTTTATGCTCACCATCGTCATCCTAAGTTTCAGGTTATCAGAGCTATTGCTCGTGATTCTTGTTGATTTGAGACGGTTTATATGCAAATTGACATCAAATTCATCATTTTTGAGTTTTTCATTTCAATGAAGTTTTCAAGACTGATTTTGATCTGAATTGGTGTTTTTGAAGAGGATTATGATGAAATTGATCCAATAGAAAGCTTTTAATTGACAAATTACACAATCCTACGGTCCAATTTTCTGTTAGGACATGTTTTGTAACTGTTGATAAAATTCTGTGTAAGTTCTGCTAGAGGCGAACTTAACAAGTTCGCCTAGCCTATCAGAGGTGAACTTATTAAGTTCGCCTAGTCTATCAGAGGCGAACTTATTAAGTTCGCTTAGTCTGTTAGAGGCGAACTTAATAAGTTCGCCTAGTGCAGAACAGTAGTTTATAAATAGACAGAATAGAGTCAGTTTTAGAAGAGACACAGAATAGACGATATCAGAGGAACTGATTAGAGACAGGATTATTGTAAACTGATATCGTGGTGGAAATACAAATCGTTTATTTACACCGTTGTTGTTGATTGAGTTACACGAGCACGTTGATCATGGATTCCGCACGTTATCACCGTGTCGTACCGCGAGTCTAGAGATCCGTCACGCACCGAATAAGGGACCTACAAGTGGTATCAGAGCCATTGCTCTTGATTAGCAGAAGATTCGTGGTGTTTTCGTGTCCAATCAACATCAAATTCATCATTTTTGAGTTTTTCATTTTCATGGAGTTTTCAAGACTGATTCAGATCTGATTTTGTGTTTTTGAAGAGGATTTTGACGAAATTGATCCGATAGAAAGCTTCTAATAGAGAAATTACACAATCCTACGGTCCAATTTTGATTAATTCCTTCAAATCAGTGATTAATGATGATTTTCGTATGTTTCTGGTTCGCGAGTTTGGTCTGAAGAGTTCTTGTTATTGAATCTGCTGAAGCAAGCGAACTTGTTGAATCTGTGTGCAGGCGAACTTAGCAGCAGGCGAACTTATCAAGTTCGCTTCTCACAGGATTAAGCGAACTAATTTTAGGCGAACTTGATCAGATTTTTGAATTCTGGTTTAAGCGAACTTATTAAGTTCGCTTCACATTAAGTTCGCTTGGGTGTTTGTCATTATTCTTGTAGGTCCCTTATTCGGTGCATGACAGATCTCTAGACTCGCGGTACGACACGGTGATAACGTGCGGAATCCATGATCAACGTGCTCGTGTAACTCAATCAACAACAACGGTGTAAATAAACGATTTGTATTTCCACCACGATATCAGTTTACAATAATCATGTCTCTAATCAGTTCCTCTGATATCGTCTATTCTGTGTCTCTTCTAAAACTGACTCTATTCTGTCTATTTATAAACTACTGTTCTGCACCAGGCGAACTTATTAAGTTCGCCTCTAACAGACTAAGCGAACTTAATAAGTTCGCCTCTGATAGACTAGGCGAACTTAATAAGTTCGCCTCTGATAGGCTAGGCGAACTTGTTAAGTTCGCCTCTAGCAGAACTTACACAGAATTTTATCAACAGTTACAAAACATGTCCTAACAGACTCCCCTTTAACTGTTGCTTACAATTCTATCAAATACAAGTCAAAGACTTTAAGACAAAGACATAATATCTTCAAGCTCGTTGTCACCAGAATATGCTCCAACAGGCTTTCCCTGGGTGATATAGGATTTCACAATCATAATCCTTTATCAGCTCTAACCATCTTCGCTGTCTCATGTTCAGATCTTTTTGCTCAAAGAAATACTTTAAGCTTTTATGATCCGTGTAGATTGTGTACTTAACTCCATATAGATAGTGTCTCTATATTTTAAGTGCAATTACTATAGCAGCTAACTCTAAATCATGGGTCGGGTAGTTAGCTTCATGGGGTTTGAGTTGTCATGCAGCATAGGCTATAACCTTGCCTCTCTGCATTAATACACACCCCAGTCCCGGATACGAAGCATCAGAGTAAACTACCAGATCCTCTGTCCCTTCCAGTAAAGATAAAACCGGAGCTTGAGTTAATTTCTCCTTTAGTTTCTGAAAAGCATTTTCTTGTCAATGGGGTAGCAATCTTGGAGAAATCCTGAATAAATCTTCTATAGTAACCAGCCAAACCTAAGAAACTATGAATCTCTGTAGGTGTCTTTAGCGGGTTCCATTTCATTACCGTTTCTATCTTTGAAGGATCTACAAGAATACCTTCTGCGTTTATCACATGACCCACGAATTGAACTTCTCGGAGCCAAAACGCACACTTAGAGAATTTTACATACAACTTTTCTTTTCTAAGTGTTTCCAGCACTTCCGTGAGGTGACATGCATGATCTCCTTCATTCTTTGAGTAGATTAGAATATCATCAATGAACACGATCACAGATCGGTCCAAGATTGGTCGACAAACCCTATTCATGAGGTCCATGAATGCAGCGGGGGCATTAGTCAAACCAAATGACATTACTAAGAACTCATAATGTCCGTATCTCATACGGAAGGCTGTTTTTGGAATATCTTCATCTCTAACCTTCATCTGATGATAACCTGACCTTAGATCGATTTTAGAGAACCAGTTTGCTCCTTGTAATTGATCAAACAAGTCATCGATCCTTGGTAACAGATATTTGTTCTTTATGGTAAGCTTATTTAACTCTCGGTAGTCTATGCACATACGCATACTATCGTCTTTCTTCTTCACGAAAAGAACTGGAGCACCCCAAGGCGAGATACTCGGTCTTATGAAACCTCTGTCTAACAACTCTTGAAGTTGTGACATTAGTTCCTTCATTTTGGATGGAGCTAAATGATATGGTGCCTTAGCTACAGGCTTAGCACCAGGCACTAAGTCGATTTGAAACTCCACTTCTCTTTCTGGAGGTATTCCTGGTAATTCTTCTGGGAATACATGTAGGTCCCTCGGGTGTGGCGGATCGTCACATGCAAGTGGGTCTACTAGTCGGACCGGGTGCGGAATGCCCGTGACTAGGCGGAGAGTCTAGCTAAACAAAGTAAACCGACAAGAGAAAACACTTTAAACGTTCTTTGTATTATAAACACTTGAAGGTTACAGAGAAAAGCATTGAGATTACAATCTGCGTATTTGCACTAAAGCCTGCGTACTTAACTTCTGTCAACCTATCCTATTTATACAAGACCTGATGCCTGCGCACTTAGCAAGTGCACAGGGAAAAATTCTCTTGCGTACTTAGCAAGTACGCAAAGTTGTTCTTACGTACTTGCTAAGTACGCAGGAGCTTTCTCCTGCGCACTTACAAGTGCGCAAAACACTTGGAGAATTTTGCAACAATCAACATGTAAAAGTAAATACAACTCGATAAACTAATATATAAAGACTCTTACATACAAAGACAATTACAATCAAAATAATACAACCTAAGACTAAGACTCTATCTATCCATAGTGTTTGTCACAGGAAAGTGCTTCAACAAACTCCCCTTTGACAACAGCTCTGGATAATCTTCAGTCTTCGGTCTTCACATCTTCAGTCTTCACATCGCTTGATCTTTAGCTTCCATCTTCTTTTTGTAATCAAGGCAGAACTTAATCACCTTGTCATATTTAGAAGCAAGGAGCTTCGTCCACTCATCCGTGTAGATGCAATAACGTTCTGCTAGTACCTCTAGATCTTTCACAGAAAAGTTGATGAAGCAGACTTCATCAAATATTCTGATCAGCTCCTTTGGCACTATGTTCCCGCTCTCTGAACGTCCTTTACCCATGATCACAGCCTCGCCCGTTTTTGGATCTACGTACCAGTACCACATGTCACCAAGAATATCCTGAGATAACTTGCTCAGGGGAATCTTAGTTTCACATCGTACTGGCTTGTATACCAATTTATTTAAGTGCTTCTTAGTCACAGGATGTACAGCGTGCTTATCCTTGACTCACATGGGCACTGGCTTGAACATCTCGAACTTCCCTGATCTTGCTTCTCGCTGCAGAACCACCCACAAACCCATCGCCACGGCGTGATTGGAATGACCCAGCAGCTGTCGGTTTGCTAGGTTCACAAGGTCGTATTTGGGCAAGGAACTGAACGCTTCACTGGTGGGTTTCAAGTATTGAACCCCGCCAGATCTTTTGATAGCGAACAACTGCTTGTCCTCCTCGAACATTACAGCCAAGATCATCCTTGTTGCTCCGTGTTTGTCTATTATAGACGTCTTTTGCCACACAGGAGCTGGACCTTTTGATGAAGTAGAAGGCATTTTTGTTTCTTTCGGTGCCTCTGGGTCAACTGGGGAGGCTTCAGTCGAGGCTTCTACAATACTGGCCTGCTCGACTGAACCTGTATCGAGCGGAGCATCGAAGGATGGAAATTCAAAGAACTCTCCATCTTCTAGCTCGTACTCTCCTACCCCGTAACCCTTGGGAATTTCGATCACAACATCTTCATCATCATCATCCCAGTCATCACAAGAGTCGATCTCTCCTTCTTCTAGATTGAAGAGAGCATCGATCTGTGCTTCTTTGGAATAGTCAGGCTCTAGATATAAGATCTCATCATCAGATAAGTCCTTAAGTACTTCAGCCACTGACTTTCCTTTATCACCACCACCACCACCACCACCACCAGAGGTATCACCACCCTCTTGATGAGTAGACTCCCCCTGAGCCATTAGAACAGAAGAGATGGGCACGATTGCTAAAGTTTGGTGCTCACCTCCACTAGGACCGGCTTCGGGATCCTTGTCCTTGTCGTCATCCTTAGTCAAGTCGACCAGATGACACACCTCATCACCAGTAGTCCTCTTTTCCTTCTCTTTCTCTTTGTCCTTCTCCCCCTGAGCATCAAGCTTCTTGGTCAGATCAGCAATCAGCTTGACCATCAGCTCATGCTCCTTCCTTTGAGCGTCAAACCTGAGCTCCAAGGACGACCCATGACCCAGAAGCATTTCATTTGTCTTGATTAGGAGTTCATTTTGGGCCAGGACGTTTTTCAGTCGTTCCTCAGTCCCTGTTCTCTGGCTACGAAGGATTGTAACTTCATCTACCAAAGAATTGATCTGTGCTTGTTGAGCATCAGACTCCTCCTTCGATTTCTGAATAGTCTTCAGTAATCCAGCAACTTGGGTTTCCAGAACATCTATCCTAGCATCATTCGGATCAGGATGTCTGGATGAGGACGCCTCGGCAGTGTGAATAGGGGAGGAGAATATGGTATCAAATTCAAACCCTTGCGTGAAATCTCCATAATTGAAGGGTTGACTGAGAGGCTCAATTGTGGTAGTTGGGATGGAAGATGTGACGAGAGTTGTTGGGGTAATGGTAGGGGTGATGGTGACGGACTCTGTGAGAATTGGAGTAGTCACCGCCACCTGAGTAGTTGTGGTAGGGAGGGTCACTATCACAGGAATCACTTATGTGAATGTAGTGACGGCCACTTCACTTTGCACTTGTGGCCTCCTCCTCCTACGGTAAAGCTGCTGTGAAGGTGGGGTGGAGGTTGAATCCGGACTAGCAGCTGACACTTGTACTGGCTGCTGAGCCTCCACCTCACTGGGGATAGAGGGCTGTTGCCTATCGCCCCTGTTCTTGTGAATGCTTTCCCTTCTTTGTCTTTGTACAGCAGCGTCAGAGTCAGAGCCTGGCTCGTATTCGCTGCTAGAGGACTGTCTCTTTCTCTTGGAGGACGACTCAGGTAGGGTTACCTTAGCCGTTCTCCTCGGGTGTACCTGCAATGGTGCATCATCGGAATCAGAAGAATCTGACTCAGTCACTTCCGAGTCGGATCCTTCAGCACCATCATTTCCTCCTTCGTCGTCTCTATCATCAGACGATCCATCATCACTCTCCATTTCCTCTTCTTGTTGTTCCTGTTGTTCGTCGGAGTGTTCACTCAATTCCGGCTCCGAGTCGTGACTGTACCATCTCCAGTTACCTGGGGCCACATATGCTTCATTGATGAGGTGGCCAAAGAGTTCTGTATGCACAGGGGTAGGATCTACACTGCCTGGCTTTAGGAATTGTGCGAATACTCTTTTGTCCACCCTTTTTACTTGCAGTCTCTCCCCTATAGCAGGAAGGTTTGTCAACGCATCATTAATCAGAAGTTGCACAAACCGAGGGTATAACAAGAACCGAAACCTCTCCGCTGTGTTGATCTGGTCATTGATGGCCTTAAAGATGTAGCGGGAGAAGTTGTAGCCCTTGTTGAGAGAAAGGCCGACCATGGCTGCTGCAAGGTCATGACCCATGGCATATTTCCCAGCTTTCCTTGATGAGATGCACATGATCATGACATGGGCGAAGTATCTCCATTGGTCTAACACCCACATCTTCTTGTATGAAGCATAGTCCCTCGCACCGACATATCTCATTCTTTGTCTCCAACAGCCGTCCACAAAGTAGTCTGGATAGGCTGTCGGGTCGGTTGCAAGGTCTCTGAATTGAAGGACCCTTCGTATAGTATCTTCAAAGAAAGCAATAGCATGACCAGCAACGGTAGCCCTTATAACGTTGGGGGTTACCGTGCAGTCGTGCTCTGCAGTCTCCCAAAACTGCTCGAGGTAGGGTCTTGACACGATCGGGTCAGCAGAAATGGCGTAGCTGATTCTTGAACGGTTCAAGAAATCAACTATGTCTCTGTACTACAATGCTGCACCCTTCCACTCAGGTTCAGTGTTAGCTAACAGGTTGAATTCGTTAGTAAACGCCCGAGCCATGATCTGCAAAAACACACAGAGAACATAATCAGAACAACACGTATCATTGGAAACGAATAAACACGACTCAGTATAGCAGTTACTCTTTGAACTTAATTTCAGACTTAGGAATTTTTTCCAAATGTTGGTCCTGCGTACTTAGCAATTACGCAGGAGTTTCCTCTAGCGTACTTAACAAGTACGCATGAAGTGCTTCTTGCGTACTTGTTAAGTATGCAGAAATTCAACTTGATGTTCCAAAATTGGTGTGTATTGGGTCACCACTAGGTCGGAATCAACGATTCTAGCCTATGGGACCAACAACAACACCAAACACCTGCTAAAGTGGGCCAATTTTGACCTAAAAATATTCGACCGAACCACTGTCGGTTCAACTTCTAGCCTAAAGTCAAAATCAAACACTCGAATGGATGATTAAAGGTAGATTAGTGATCGAAAAATGATTATTAACAAGTTTTAATTATTAGGTATTACCCAAACAACCCAAAAATTTTCTAAAAACCTCGAACAATAACCTAGGATAATCGGTCCAAAATCGAGAGTTTTTGTGGATGGATTAAGCCCAAAATCTCACCAAATCGATGTTATGAGGTGATGAAACTAGTAGTGGGACGAAAAAAATCAGATTGGAACACTTAGTCAAATTTCAGAAAAGTCAGACACAGTTGCGCACTTGATTTTGGCCTTGCGCACTTGAGAAATGGTCTTGCGTATTTAGATTTCCTCTTGCGTACTTGTAAGTACGCAGGATTAAATGTAAGTACGCATGATATAACTTAAGTTCGCACAAGTTCAGTCTTGCGCACTTATAAGTACGCAGGAGATAAGTCTTGCCTATTTAGTAAGTACGCACAAAACTATACTTTTTGCCAGAAATGGTAAGTACGCAGGATACCTTTTCAGCAACTTTCACCAAACTTTTCCGGTCACCTGAAACTCGCCGGAGATGGTAAAATTCGTCTGATGATCAATGCAAATGAGCCAAAGGGTCAGAAACTTGTTTCTAACCAACCTTTAATGCTCAAAACACTCAAATACACAACAAAAATCAGTTTTTGAGTGATTTTTGCTTCTAAAATAGTGCTCAAGAGCTACCCCTATTTTATCACAAAAATCAACAAAAATACCTCTTTTTGCTTGTAAAAACTCTCCAAACTCACTCACAACACTCGAAAGCAGGAGCAAATGCTCGGATACCACTTGTAGGTCCCTCGGGTGTGGCGGATCGTCACATGCAAGTGGGTCTACTAGTCGGACCGGGTGCGGAATGCCCGTGACTAGGCTGAGAGTCTAGCTAAACAAAGTAAACCGACAAGAGAAAACACTTTAAACGTTCTTTGTATTATAAACACTTGAAGGTTACAGAGAAAAGCACTGAGATTACAATCTGCGTATTTGCACTAAAGCCTGCGTACTTAACTTCTGTCAACCTATCCTATTTATACAAGACCTGATGCCTGCACACTTAGCAAGTGCGCAGGGCAAAATGCTCTTGCGTACTTAGCAAGTACGCAAAATGCTCTTGCGTACTTAGCAAGTACGCAAAGTTGTTCTTGCGTACTTGCTAAGTACGCAGGAGTTTTCTCCTGCGCACTTACAAGTGCGCAAAACACTTGGAGAATTTTGCAACAATCAACATGTAAAAGTAAATAAAACTCGATAAACTAATACATAAAGACTCTTACATACAAAGACAATTACAATCAAAATAATACAACCTAAGACTAAGACTCTATCTATCCAGAGTGTTTGTCACAGGAAAGTGCTTCAACAATACATCAGGAAAATCACATAATATTGGCACATCTTTTAATTCCTTAGTTTTCACTTTGGATTCAATTGCGTATGCCAGATAGGCCTCATTGCCTCGACTCATAAACTTCACAGCTTTCATCATGGAGATGATTCTAATGACATATCTTATTTTATCACCATGGATGGTAATCTTGTTGCCGTCATGAGTCTGCATTTGGACTACTTTCTTGTTGCAAATGATCTGGGCATCGCTTGTTGCCAACCAATCCATTCCTAAGACTACATTAAATCCTTTGAGGATCATTAGATATAGTCTAAGGGAAAATCTATGTCCTTCAAGATCGATGAAACAATCTTGAATGACTTATGCTACTTTCATCGTCTTCCCAATAGCTGTTTCAACTTCAAAAGTTTTGTCTAATCTTACAGTAGGTTTAGCTAAGAAAGGATAGAAATCTAGAGATACGAAACTTCTACTAGCTCCTGAGTCAAATAACACAGTAGCATATACGTTATTAACAAGAAATTTACCTGATACTACGCCAGGCAATGCCTTAGCCTCCTTTGTCGTCAAGGTATAGGCCCTACTCTTGGCCTTTAGGGCTTCCTTTTCCTTTCCATCTTTAATCACTACTGTTGTTGAAATCTTCAGGGTTGGGCATTCTATAATTCGGTGTCCAAGTTCTCCACACTTGTAACACCTCAGTCCCAACTTACTTGGACAATTGGTGGCTATATGTCCTAGTTTACCACAACTGTACCAAGTATTTGTCCCATACCTGCATTCTCCAGTGTGTAGTTTACCACATTTGGTATATTTAAAACCACCACTCTATTCCTGCTTCTTTCCTCCTCCTCCTCCACCCCTCCATTCTTCTTGTTCTGATTTTTAGAAATGTCAGACCATTTTCTTTTTGATTCCACAGGGCGGGAACCGAAGACTTCATCGTACATGGTTGAAGCAAGCTGTACGACAGACCAAAAAGTATTCAAGTCTGAAGTCTTTACTAACCTCCGTATCTTGGATGGTAAACCTTGCACGTATCGCTTGATGCGTACAGATTCAGGAGTTATCAGATGGGGTACTAAACGAGCCATTCTATTAAACTTGGTAGTATAATCTCGGTGATTCATACTACCAACTTCCAGTCTCTTTCGAGTTTGTCCATCTCATTATCTGGACAGAACTCCTCTATCACCAATCTTTTCAATTCTTCCCAAGTCATCCGGTCAATAGCTTTATCTTCCAAAGCTATGACTAAGTATTCCCACCAGCACAAAGTTTCCAAGACAAATGAATGGGTTGCATACTTGACCTTCTGATCATCTCTGCATTCACTAATCTTGATTACTGCCTCTATCTCTCTTATCCAGTGATGAGTAACAGTGGCATCCTATGTTCCTTCAAACTTAGGAGGGTTTCCGTCTTTGAATTCCTTATAAGGACATCCTTTCTTCCTTTTCTTCCGAGGTCTTGCCTCATATGAAGCATCAGATTCATAATCATAATCGAAATCATCCTCATTCTCATTGTGTAAATTATTAATTTTTTCTACGGGTTGAGTCTCATCTTTCTTCTTTCTATTCTCTTCTAAGCTTGTCAATAAGATTGGCAAAGCTGTATCTAACGCTTTGGCAATAGCCAAATCTACAAGATTCTTAAGTTGTAGATCTACCACAGGTTCTTCTACCCGTTATTCTCTCTCTATATGTTTTATCTCTGGTTCGGCATTGGCGGTAGACCGTGTTTTCCTTCTAGAAGTATTGGGATTAACCCTTCATCCTCTTCTACCTTTACCTCTACCAACCATTCCTCTACAAAAAGATATAGAGTGTTTTAGTATTCGCATGATGGATTGATAGCTAGAACACAAGTGTATTATAAATATTAATAATTGTGTCCACGACGAAATTAATCATTTACGCCATTTTCGGTGCTCTAGTTATCCTTCTATCATGTTTCTACTAAATATCCCTACCTTTTCCTTTCTCTATCTTTAGCATCAGGCTATCTTAACTAGCATCTCTACTGGCATTCTCACTGTCCCTTAATCTTAGTTTAAGTCTAGATACTTGGGCAAGTATCTAAATCTCTTAAACTATAGCTCTGATACCAACTTGTGACACCCACATCACGGCTCACCTGAGATGCCGGTCACTTGTCGGATTTACTCATGAACATATAGTAAACGGAGATCATACACAGCGGAAGACTTTACAATATTATATTTATTTTATATCATAACTTGTTTATGGTACATTCTAGGGAAGTAAAAATACATCTATTTTAATGCCAGTTTGTTAGAGGATGCCAGATAACCCACCAGATGCCTCTACTCTAGCCTCGTGCCTTTACTACAAGAAGCTAGATCTTTACCTGATACACATGCTTAAATATCTGTCAGCTTACGCTGGTGAGTTCTAAATTTTAGTCAAAATATCTTTGACCTCTGTCTTATACATAAATGGATAAATATGACATGCATTTAAAACATCACATTAACTTCTTGCCCAAACATAATACTTTAAACTTGCACACTTGTCTTTCCGAGGTCACGTTAACCTCCAAGCGGTCGTCACCACTTATACATACCCTTGCACAAGGTGTCCATATTACATTCCACAAAGGAATGAAATACATCTCTACGTCTTAAGTTGCAAGATATTATGTGGCATTTGACCAGACGTGGCAAAATCTTTCCTTTCTTTCAGACCAATATGGTTAAAATATTTGACATGGCAAAACCTGTCAAAAACTCTACCTCTTCATTCTTTGCCAAGACAATAAATGTCAAGACCTCTACTAGTCAAGGTAAAACCTTGACATCTCTGCCATTACTTATCTGGGCACACCAAGATAAGTTCTAAAACGTTTTATGTGTCAAAACCATTTTCTTTCTATAATCTTTGTATGTGAAATCATACCAAAAGGCAAGTTTCCATTCTAACCATTACTTTCAAAACCAGTCCTTATCCTAAATCCTCGTAAAGGTTTATCCATGGTATATTAAAGAAGACAGAGTGGTTATCATCCCAGAGCAGTACCTCCAACAGAGATGTTCCCAGGAAAGAATGATGGGTCCAGAAGGATTTATACACCACTATTTCCTTAGACAGAACATTCTGTTTGCCAGATAACTACATACCGGTCGGATGGTTACCCAACGCTTCTTTACTATTTCATGAATACTCCGTTACTTAGTTTTAAGATTTAAACATCTTTTATACTAACCTCTTGCAACATGAATGCTATCCCAAATATATAAATCAAGGTATATAGCATTTATGTAAATCTATCTAGGATGCATACCGGCCCAAAACATTCAAAGTAAAACATTTAAAGAGGGCCTCATAGAACTCACCTCTAACTTTCTTCTCTTTCAACAATCTTTACGTGCTAACGTAAATAGCACAACCACTTGGATCAATGTCCTAAGTTATCATAACATCTATTAATCACAAGTTCCTAGCTTAGTGGAAATAACCAAGTTATTAGGAACTAGTTGGAACCTTACCTTAGAACTATCTCTTGTGTATTGGGATCGAAAGACTGGAAACCAGACTTCTCTACCCGAACCGTGACTCCTTGGTACGCTTACCGAGGCTAACTATGTGTTTTGTATGTGTGTTTACTGTGTGGAAGTGACTAAAACCGAGCTCTAGGTCCAACTATTTATAGGTTGGTCATCCAAACCGTAGCGGACCGCTAAGACATAGGGTGGCGGTCCGCCACCCTTTTGAGGCGGCTTATTCTGGATTGGGACACACGTAGCGGACCGCTATGCTTCATCGTGATGGACCGCTAAGGATTATTGCGGCTGTCGGACCGCTAGGGACCTGGTGACGGTCCGCTACCCATGTCACACGCGTCCAATTTTAATGATTAATCATCCAACACGTGGCATCTCCTAATCCGTCCCTTGCGCCCTACGTAGCGGACCGCTAACCCTTCTGGTGGCGGTCCGCCACCTGTCCAACTATCAAAATTTTCATTTTCAGTCCTTGAACTTTAATTTAATTACATCTTAACCCATCATACTTTAACATAATGTCATTTAACCCCCTAGGGTTTTATTAAATGACCACTTCAACCTTTATACGGGTATTTCCTTGAAAATTGGGGTGTTACAAATCTACCCCCTTACAAAGGTTTCGTCCCCGAAACCTATTACTTACTCGAATAAGTAGGGATATGATTGCCTCATCTCTTCTTCTGTCTCCCAGGTGGCTTTAAATCCCTTTCGATGTTTCCACCGAACTTTAACTTGCTTGATTACTTTATTTCTTAATCTCTTTTCTTTCCAGTCGAGTATAGCCACTGGCTTCTCGACATAATTCAATATTTCTTCTATCTCTATATCATTCAGTGGTACGTGAGAGGTTTCGTCTGCCAGGCACTTTCGTAAGTGCGATACATGGAATGTTGAGTGGATTCCACTCAACTCTTCTGGCAATTCCAATCTATACGCAACCTTCCCTACTCGAGCTAAAATTTTAAATGGTCCAATAAATCTTGGACTCAATTTCCCCCTCTTTCTGAATCTAATGATTCCTTTCCATGGAGATACTTTTAGCAGAACGTAATCTCCGACTTGAAACTCTATTGGTCTTTGCCTTTTATCTGCGTAGGACTTTTGTCTGTCCTGAGCGGCTTTTAGACGAGCTCTAATCTGATCTAACTTTACACCTGTCGCTTGGACAATTTCTTTACTTCCTAATTCTTTCTGCCCAATCTCTCCCCAACATATGAGAGTTCTACATCTCCTTCTGTATAACATCTCGTATGGCGACATGCCAATACTTGCATGATAGCTGTTGTTATACGAAAATTCTACCAAAAGTAGATGACTATCCCAACTTCCACTGAAGTAAAAAATGCAAGCACGCAACATATATTTAAGTGTTTGTATTGTTCTTTCACTCTGACCGTCTGTTTGAGGGTGATATGTCGTGCTAATTAATAACTTAGTTCCCATCTCTTCATGGAACTTCTTCCAGAAACGTGACGTACAACGTGTGTCTCTGTCAGATATAATTGAAACCGACACTCCATGCCGTGAAACAATTTATTTAATAAATGCTTCTGCTAACCTTTCTGAAGAGTATGTCTCACGTATCGGTAAGAAGTGAGCACTCTTAGTCAATCTGTCTACTATCACCCATATGGTATCATAACGTCATAGTCACCGTATATCACAACTGCCACTGCCGTTCTATCACAACTGCCACCCCCATCACCTTTATCACCAACACAATGATAACGACCATTACAAACACCATTGCCATCACCGACACAACCACACCACCATTCTCATCGTCAAGTTCCAAAAAAAGCTAGATGGAGAGGGATTTTTATATCTCTATTGAGTTCTCAATAGTTCGTCATAGAGAGATGAGTTTTCATTTCTATAAAACAAAGATAAAATAAGTAGTGAAAGTTTCTTCCTAACAAAATACACTCCATAATTTTCTAGTAATTCGTAATGTGGAAATCATAGTTTTTCAACTCAAGAGTAACGATATGATTTATTTTTTTACATTCGTTTCAATGTGACTACCGCTCACATATTGGATGATCAAACTACAATGAAGACCCTAATAATAGAAAATTTTACTGGTGGAGGCCCGTGGGTCAATGGATCCCCATGACCGCCCTCTGGTTCCGCCTTTAAATCATTAGCATGGCTACGATTTACACATGTAACAAGAAATCTTAACAGTTAACACTACGAGCTTGCTCTTACTAACTATGCTTATTTCTTGTCTTATTTGATTAAAAAAAATTAAATACATTTTTTAGAAAACAGGAAAAAAGAGGTGGATTTACGTTATTGTCCAAACATATCTTTATTGCTAACTTGTTAAATAGTATACTTTCACTGTAACCAAACTTTAGTATCATAAAAACCATGATTACTATCTTTTTATAGATGTTAATCATATTTCTTGAAGTGAAATAATAAGACTTTGTTTAACTCTTGTCAAGTGAAGTGCACCAACCCATTGACCTGTGATCTACTGGCATCGGTGATTGACATCACAAAAGGGGTCTGGATTCAAATCCGACAAATACAGTTTTAGGTGGTATAAAAAATTATTGTTAAAAAAAAGTGGAGTGCATCAAGTTGGAACTGGACTGGGCCGCATGAACGGAACCGGACCGATGTTGAACCAAAACCGAAAAATAAAAAATTATGAAATTGAAACCTAACTGATATGAGTCGGTTGAGTACCAATTCTAACCCCGTTTGACCTAAAACTATGTCGTGTTAAATTTAAAACATAAATAAAACCAGGCTAGTTCGATAGCAGAAGAAAATCTACCAGTTTAATAAATATAATAATTAACAAACTAATTGAATATGTCCTTTGGTTAGCCAAATAGTAGTTTGGTTATTTCGTTTTTTTCACATCTTATTTGTCATGAAAAGTAATGATACTTGTAAAAGTTAACTAATCTATACTCCTTTATAATACATACTAGCTTAGAACCCGTGTAATATACACAGGGTGAAAAATATCAATAAATAAAATTCTAAAATCTTTATGTATATATTTTACAGGTGTAAAAATATATTACATATACAAAGGATCAGTGGCGGAGCCACATAGGGGATAACGGTGTCGCCCAACACCAGTCAATTTCGCGTCCCATATGTAACGTGTAATAGGAAAATTCCGAGCGACACCATTGTTTTTTTACGATTGACACCATTGTTTTTTACGATTGACACTGATGGTTTTATAAAAAAAAATCCAAACATTTTACATTATAAAAAAATTTATAGTTTAAAAATTAAGCTCAATTACTTAATTTTTAATAGTGGACTTTAGATCATTAAAGGGGCATGTTTAATTTGTAATCTTTTAACCCAAATAACTATTATAATTTATAAGCTCATGTATAATTAGTTTATATCATTTGTTTAACCTAAATAAAAAAAGAAGGCAGTTACATGAAAACACGTAGGGAGCTACTATAAAAAATGTATTTTTTTATATATTTAAAATGATTTTGTATTTTTATTATGTGTTCTTTTTAATGACATTGTACTTTTATTATGATATTGACTTTTATTATGTGATTCGACCCGACCCGACCCGAAAATCTTGACTCCGGGTTATCATAAACCCGAGCATCGAAAAAAATGACACCATAGGAAAAAATTCTTGGCTCCGCCACTGCCAAGGATAGAAAACAAAATTCAAAATATGTAAAAATTAATATATAATTGGTTTCGAAAATACGTTAATTATTATTTAATGTAATTTGATTTTCATTTATACTATTTGATTGAAAATAAAAGCTACATAATTAGATTTTAAAATTTTCTTATAATAAGAGATAATTTAAAATAAATGTGTTTTATTAGTATAATTAGTATTTTATTTACAAATATATTATTATTAAAAGATAAAGGTGTATTTAATAAGAGAGAGGCCAATGAGCTGGTGGTAGAGTGGTAAGGAAGAGACCTGGTGTTCCTTGTGACCCAAGTTCGAATCCTGCCCTCCCTATTAGTTTCTGAGGTATGCAAATGAGGGCTAGTTCTTAGGCTGATACACCAGGGTTTTACCCTGCCGATCCAGGGTTCGAGCCTCGGCCCTCCCTCAAGTCCGGAAGGGGCCGTATTGGGTGGGATTTTTCCTTGGATGCTCTCCAACTTTGACGTCAAGTGGGCCCGGTTAAGACAACATATTGGCCGGAGTTGGACGAGGCTCTCCCATGTGACGGGGAGGTGCGACGTCACAACATTAAATGTTCGGCGTTAAAAAAAAAATAATAGAGAGAGGCGGGAAAATAATGATGAGAATGAATATGGAGGTGACACGTGTCATGAAAAAACTTTTATTTATTATATAGAATAGACTAGAGGGATACAAAGGTAATCTCACAAAAAATTTAAGATGCTCTCTCAACTAGGTTTAAGACGTCGGAACCGGAGACGTTTCTTCAATTCCTCCTTCCGGAGACGTTTCTTCTCTTCAGAGACGTTTCCTATGATTACAACCTGTGACGAAACTTGAAGAAAAACCCAGGGGGGCCCGAGGTGGAGTCCTATAATTTTTTTCCCTATCGCTATGTCTCAGCTTATATTTTCGGGTCCACGATTCGGTTCGGGTCGGGTCAAACAATATAAACTTTAAATATCTAATAAACGACCGTTCTTACACATAAAAAAACTAGATATTTTTTAACAAACAATTTAACAAAGATGAATGACTTCAAAGAGAAAGGGTGTGTACCTGGAAAAAGAATTACAGCTCAGCTCGACGACCTTTAAGATCTTTGAATTCATCGATTATGGATTCCGAATCAAACTTTTCAACTATTTCATCGAAAAGGTTGCACCAACACTGATCCTTAGTGTGCAATAAGAAGAGGTCTAGATGCAAATTCAAGAAGGAAACACATCTGCAGGTAAGATTAAGAGATATATTTACCCCAAACGATACAACTAAGGTTTAAAACACTAGTAATATCCAATTTCACCATTATAAATCTTAGTTTTTGCAACCTACATTCAATACAAGAACAAACTATGAGGAAAAAAGATTACCTTTCAAGATTGTCGGTCCTCTTCCTCTCTAATCTCTTCGGTTCGTCCGTCTTCGTCTGCTCTAGTGCTCTTCTTCGTCGGCCGTCTTCTTCTCCTAGTCTCCTCGCCGTCCGTTGTTCAGCCTCTTCAGCGGCTTCACTGCTGCTTCAGCCCTTCACGGCTTCATGAAAGGTGAAAGGCCCAATTAGTCTTTTTTTTTTAATGAAAGGTCAAAGCCTAAAAGGCCAAAAGTCACGGGAATACGAGATGCTTTTTTTTTAAAACAAGTTTTAAAATTTGACAAAAAACCCCCTAAACTTTGGAAGTGGGGGCCGGAACTTAATACCTATAAAATTTTCTTCCGAATACGTATATAGTTACACTTCTGAGCGAAAAATCGGGGGTGCCGGCCCTATGTCACCTTCACCCCTGATTACAACCGCCAACGCCATCAAAGCCACATTCAATTACCTCCTCCGTCGGAGACGTTTCGGCTTCGTGGTCGATCACGCCAATATAAAACCCCCATTGAATCTTACCCTCATCTATTTCCGCCCCCCTCGACAGTCCACCATTGCAGGTACGGTTTCTTCTATTTGGTTTCTTCATTTTCTTACATATGCCTGTTGTTACAATCCGATTTTTTCCATTTGGTTGTATTAGTTTGGTGTTGTAGTCTGATTACAATTTCTAACAGTTATGGCTGACCTGACATAAACAATTTGTTAAATACTGTTGTTCCAATTCGATTCCTATTTTGGTTGTATTAGGCTGGTGTGTAGGTTACAATTTCTATTTTGTGTTATTACAATTTCTACCAAATATCATAAACCAAGAGGTTGCATATCATAATCACTAAAAATAACTAGGTGTATGATTTGCAGTGGTGGTTATAGGTCTAAAATAAGTGGTGTGTTATTTGCAGTGCTTGTTTTTGGTTTATAGCAGGAATGAATGATAATTAGAAGCAAACATCTAAACCCACCCCCTTTCGAAACCTATATTTTCTGGAAATGATAATCTGATTTTACACTATACTTTGCAGTAGAAATTGGTTGGTTGGGGTTATGTTGTACATGTAGGAGCATCCACTATGATACACCTTAGATGAAGGTTTCAACATGTTAGTTTTGTGGTGGTGAAGATCACAACCATTTGCCCCATCTCTTTACTAAAGAGAGTGAGTGATCTTCTTAGATGGGAATACAAGAACCCGTCTTCATTTCGGCTTCCATGGAAGCTAAAAACCCTCCCCATATTCGCCGAATGCAGCACCTTTTACCACACCTTAGAAAGACCATCCCCTTTGACAGCATCAGAAGAGCATGATCTTGAACTAGCCCATAAAAGACTAACCATAATATGTGATAAAGCCTTAGAAAGCAATGTGCCTGCAGTCATTGATGCAGAAGATACTTGTATCTAACCAGGCATTGATTACTTCACATATTCGGCTGATGTCAAGTACAACAAGGGCAAAAAGCCCTTGATTTCTGGCACGATTCAAGCTTATTTGAAGGATGCTGGCCAGAGGTTGTTTGAGACCAAGAAATCTGCTGATAAAATGGGTTTGCCAATCGGGTTTAAGCTCGTAAGAGGAGCTTATTGTCCAGCGAAAGAAAATTGGCTAACTCCCTTGGTGTTGAGTATCCTATACACAATAGCATCAGTTAGATGGATATCTGCTGGAGTTAGGTCACAAAGACAATGGATGGCTACAAAATACTGAATTTATATGTGAAAACTTGATAGAATAGTTACATAAAATATTTCTAGATTTTGGTTAATTGATATACAGGTCGTAAAGAAAAATACGCATTTTATCTTTATGTAGTGGTTAAAGATGTCTAAAAGGTGAAACTCATGTAAAGGGGAGTGATTTTTGAGAAGAGCTGATGAGTATTCTTCTTAAAGACGATTTACAAGAACCAAAACAGTATAGTCAAAGCAGATGCATATGAGCTGAAGATACGATCGCTTCATGCTAAATATATAACATCACTAGAAGATTGTGGATGAGATGTGTTAACATATTAAAATTTCTATAAAAAAAGTATCCTACCATAATCCATGGGACATCATGTGATAAAAAACACAAAGAAGGAACATTCTTTCTTAATCCAGTCTTTAGTCTTTGAAACAGGTACTTGGGTAATACAAGATCTCAGAAAGCATCAGAGAGTTTTTAAACTAAAATCATATAGCTGTTAATTGTAATCAGACTACAACACCAAACTAATACAAGATCTCAGAAAGATGGTCTTGACCGATGGTTAGCCTGCGATTGTTAAAATCATATAGCTTATAGCTGATTTTGAGTTTTTTCTTTTGGTAAAAACAAAAATCAACGACTACTAATTAGACTATTTTGGTGTTTTCAGTTTGTTATTTTGTGACATTGAATGTGCCATTTTATGATTCTGAATATGATAATTGCTATTGTAGTGTACTTTGTAACAACTAAATTGTTTAGGATGGTCTTGACCGATTGCAATAGGAACAACATTAAGTCGACGTTAACGTCCTTTAAAAGCACGATTTAACATTATCAAACGTCTTAGGGACGAGAAAGCTCATGTAAATGATGTCGATAGCTAGGTTTTTCTACAACAGTCCGTTATGAACCTCTTTAAGATCTCAGACATCTTCATGCCTTTCACTACGGTTGATAAAAAGTGGAATTCTTAAAAAAGGAATTCAATCTTTATAACGACCTTGCATAGGAGATGCTCTGGCAGGTCAAATGCAAACAGGGTGAATGGGTCAAAAGTGACCCAAAGTGTATTAAAATGCTTACAGCCTTTAAACCTATTTATTCAATAAATTAGATTAATATCTTTATACTAAGTTTGTTTTAACATATTTCATAAATTAATTGTTTTTTGAATATTCAAGGGAAAAGAGAAAAAAATGGATGATCAACCAATCCAACGCGTTTTGAATCATAACTAAAAAAATGATCTAATACAACCCTACTTTTTCCGGATATCCAACTCGCTCAACCTGCTCAATTTGCCACCTTTACATTACAACAAGCAACTAACTTGAGCAAAAAAATGCAAAGTACTATTGTTTATCTACATTTACATTACCATAAGGTGTCCAAGGTTGCTCATATTTCACATGTAGTGTTTTTAATTTTACATAGCTGCAAGGATGTTTTAGTGGTAACAAAAAATATACATATCTTTAATACTTGAAAATTTAACCCAAATTAAGATGACTCATGCTCAAATAAAATCTTACCAACAGATGGGGAGTCAGATTTAACTCCATTAACAGGTGATTGGTTGTTGATGGTGGTTCAATTTTTGAACTAAGAATGAGCAGCTAAGGTCTTAGCATGAGGAACAAAGGGTAAGCTTTGGGATTCTAATTATATTCAAATTTTGGGTTTTTTTTATAATTTGTGCTCTTATTGTTTCTTTATTAGTTGTTTCACTATATTAAATAGAGAAACCCAAATGAAGACGTTCAATTCTCCGCAGCAGCGCGCGAGATACCTCTTACGTGTGATAGTACCTCATATAAATATTTTATAAGCAAGTTGCATTTGCGTTTGCAAATGAGGTGTAATTTATTAAAAAAATGCATTTAATTAAGCAAATATTTGCACAAAATTAATTTGTCGGGGCCGTACATCGTGCGGGTTCCCTACTAGTGTTTGATAATGATTATTGAACGCTCACACCAAACATGTAACCCCCTACCGTTTTCCGATAATTTAAAACAAAAACGACGCCGTTCCGTTGCTGACATATTTTAACACCACAACACGTCGAACCGGATGTTCTTTACTTGGTTATAAGAAATAAAGTTATATTTGTTGTGAGGAAAATAATAAAGATAATGGGCTAGCGTAAGACTCGGTTAAAAGCGATTTTGTAAACCTAATTGAACCGGACAGGTTTCCGGATCAATTAGACAAAAAAAAATCATTTTCTGGCCCTGAACTGAATCTGTTCGGTTCAGTTTGAAATTATATTATTTTATATTCTTTAATCAAACAGTGTCGTTTATATGAATAAATCTGCTTGAATCACTAGCTCAAAAGTTTAAGTCTAATTTAAGATCGAACTAGTTCTAAACTGAACTGATTTTTTATTCTTTTAGGTTTTGCTTCGGTCCTAATTGGTTCAATCAATCCGAGCTCGCCCCATTACACACCTCCACAAACTAAATATGTTATTTTATTGCATTCTATATCCGATTCATAAACTTTTTTGTTTAGTTTCTTCATCAAAAGTGTAAAATACACAAAAGAATTAAGAGGATAGTCTCTTATTTCACAATTTAGATATTATAGGTATTCTTTTTTCACTCAGATCAAACATCAAAAATCTCGAAATTCAAGTAACATTTTAAAATCTATTTTTCTTTCAACAATCAAGATATTAAACTTAGTGACTGATATAACAACAAATGTAAGTAAACTATTCTGTCAATCATGTCTCGAGTTTATTGTAAACGTGTATGTTGAACCGGTAAGCGAAAATACGAGTATTTGAACAAAAAACAGTATATAAGTTCAGTAATATATTTTAGAGCGGCGAATTTATTTACTTCTGTTGAACTTGAACCCAAAACCTTCAAATCTAGATGCTATAAGAGCCTTTTGTCTCTGTTACATAACCACCAACCCATGAAAAAAAAAAAAAATGAAAGCATGGCATGAATTAACACTTTTAAAAATAAAAAAGTGGTGGGTGTTGTCTTTCCAAAAGTGGCCCCTAGCCTAGGTTGCATCCAAAGCTCCCAACCACAAGTGGAAGAGTTTGATTTTCCATTGGAATTGACACACAGCCAAATCTTGCTCCCATTGTTAGTTGCATTTATCCCAAATTCCAAAACAAACAAAAGCCAATCACATAAAACTTCAACAATATCAAAAGATAATAAGATAGAAAAAGAAATGCAACCAATCATTTCTTTTCCCAAATTCTCATGTCTTCTTTTTCTCTCTGTTTTTATTCCAATTTGTAATGGTCCACACACACCACACTTGTACAAACAACAATTGTTTAGTGTACAACTTTTCTTTTTAATAAATTTATATGTAAACAATATTCATGGAAAACTTAAATGACTTAAAGTAGATCAAACCGGTTTTCCTCTAAGTTAAGCAACAATATTACTATACTATTTGATGGAATACATTCCAAAATAAAAAATAAAAACTAGAGAGAACAAATGACATATGAGATAAGAGGCATAAATATGAAGCTTTACACTTGATTGTTGGAAACCAAACAAACCTTTACATACTTGTGCTAGATCAATATTCAGTAGTAATAATAATAGTAACATTACAAGGTTTTTAACAAGCATCCATGATCTTCTGAAGTTAGCTTCAGTACAATGATCATATCACATCATTTGATCAAATTCACTACGAATGCTTGACAATAATCGATAACCCATGTAAAATTACCATTATACGCTTGATATCGATAACCCATGTAAAATTACCATTATACCCTTGATTAAGCAGAAACACCCCCTTTAAACACCCATGCTCCACTAAAGTTTGTTTCAGTCTTGATTTCATCAAGTTCACAACGAACGCGGTGAAATTACGATTTTACCCTTGCTGGAGAGACATCCCTCTCTCATCCACCTCCACATGTTAGAGCATCAACAAAGTGCATAAAAATCACATAAAAAGTAAGGAAACTAGTAATAGTAGTAGTAATAAAAATGTCAAAAGCTTTATGTTACGTATACTTTAGTAGTCGAAAAGTTAAGATTCGGGTCGGGACATGTCGGGTTAGGGGTCATCTACAAACAAAAAGGTTCAAATTAAGAGCTCATAAAGCTTTTGATCTCATCCATCAACGTGTGAAAATGCTCATTATTTGGCAAGAAATAGAATCCAATTGTGGCCTTTTTCAAGAACAATAACTTCACTTCTTGACCCGCCTCTTCCAACCCTTTAACATACCCCAACTGCCAATCTTGAACCAGGTCAAACCCGGCCACAACAACTAAACTTTTTGGAAGCTTGACCCCTTTCAAATTGACCCCCCGGTGTCCAAATATGTTACAAGCAGGATGATCCCTATCTTCCCCTTCAGGCAAAAAAGCCCTCCAATACCAATCTCTATCTTGAACCCTAACAAAATATTTCCCATCTAATTTCATTTCTGATTCTGTTCTTTCCTCCCCACCAAATAATGGGTGTAGTAACATGTTTCCGAGCACCTCGACCCCGGACTCCGCCGCGCGAACCGCCACGTGATGCGCTATGTTCCCGCCGGAGCTGTCCCCGGCTAAATAAACATGGACTTTAGGGGTCTTACTACTCAAAAGCCATGATCTAGAATGAACCCATTTTAGGGTTTCCCATCCATCTTCATAAGCACATGGGTACCGATGCTCCGGTGACCGCCGGTAGTTCACCGACACCACAACGCCTTTGATTAGGCCAGTGAGGCGACGGCAAAACATGTCGTAAATCGCGCTGTTAGCGGACGAATGAGTGAAGCTTCCGCCGTGGAAGAAGATTATAACGGGGACGATTTCCGTCGTGCTTAGCGGGTTTTCGAGGTCCAAGATTCCGGCGCCCGGTTGACGGGTAGACTCAGTTTCCGGCGGGGCGCAACGGTAAATTCGGTTGAGGAGACCGGTGGTGCGGTCCACGACGTCGAAGGAGTAGACGTCGTCGACCGGGATGGTGTTGGCGGCAACTTTACGGTCGAGAAACTCGGCTAGTTCGCGGTTGAATGTCCCGTCCGGTCGCCGGAGCATGTTGTAAGCTAACTTGAAGTTGGAGATTAAGATCCATGTATGAAGGGGAGCTACTTTCTATCAACAAAAAGAAACAAAAATTAGGATTTAGTTGTTTGATCAAATGTTTGAAACAAAGTATTCTTGGGATTAAATAAAAGAGGAGTCTTATCGGTACACCACCCTACATTCGGGTCATATTAACTTTTTCCGCCTATAATACAGGTCGTATTACAGGAAAAAAAAAAAAGTAATTTTCGGATTAAACTAGGGGCAAGCTTATTGGTACAAATTATGGACCATCTTATCAGTACACCAGCCTCAGTACCAGCCGTATTACCATTTTTCACCTGTTACATGAGTCGTATATGTATGTTTTTCTCTCATTCGGACCGTATTAACTTTTTTCACAAACAATACATCAATACAACTGTAGACGTGATTGATGTGATATGTTTGAACCGTTGTTGATTTGACCAAGTACAATAAAACTTGTATTGTATGATACAGCCCGTATGATAAGACCGATACACAAGTGTCTGACTGAGGGCGGTGTACAGATACCTTCAAAAAATAAAAAATAAAAATATATATTTCCAACGATTAACATCTGTCCACACCAGGTTGATCAGAATCAAATGGGTAATCATAAAAACACAAAAAAGAAAATAAATAAATAAATAGCCCCAAATCAAAGAAAAAGAAAACCCAGAAAAAAATCATCAAAATCTTGGATCAAAACCCATAAAAGATGAAGAACAGATTGAACTTTAATCCCCAGATCAAAACAAAATCCGTACAAAAATACAGAAAATATGTAACTATTTTGGGATAAACATGACAAAAATAAAAGAAACTAGTCAGATCAGAAAGCAAGTAACATTACCTTGGCTTCATTCGCGTTGATTTCATTACTGCCGGCCATGGATCAAGATTCAAAAAAACCTTAATTTTATCGAACAACGACCAGATTAGAAAGTTTGACCAGACTTATCTGAAGAAAAAAATTGTGGGATTTGGAGGGTCTAGAGAGAGAGAATTGTAGAGAGAGATTGGGAAAATTTGGTGGATTGAGGTGGTGGAGTGAAGGATAAGAGTGTGTGATGTGTGTGAGAGAGAGAAAGGGGGTGGGGACGTGGAGTCAAACACAAAAGAACGAGGGTTGTGGACGGAGACGAGAGAGGCGACAAAGCAGGCGGCTGAAATGCTGTTGGAGTGGGACCCACCTACACACCTAACACTAAAATGGTTATGGATTTTATTTTAGGTTTTCTATAGATGGAAAAGGAAATTTTATTTTGGAGTTATGTGGGAGTGGTTAAGTTATCGCGCGTGTGTGGTGTCGAGATGAGTGTATACTTTTGATACGTGTTAAGTTTTGATGGTCATGATATTTTAAAAGATAAACATGGGTGATGAAAAAATTCACAAGTTTAGCGTCTCTATGTGTCTTTGAACACTTGACTAGTGGAATACTTCCACCATCATTTCATGGATGGTTGCTTCGTACCCGACAACACCCTCGAATGGTTTGAACTTGCTTTGGTTTCATGACGAAATGGATGCTTAACATTCGCACATCCGACCCAATGTTAGATGACCACATTGCCTCATTGATTGGTTTATTACTCTCTCTGGTCAGTGACGGATCTAGGAAATATTTTCATTGGCTTCACTGTTTTTAGATGCTCTAATATCATAGGGTCGAACATAAAAAAATTCGGGTCGGTTCATGTCGGTTCGGTTATTCGGGCTGGGAAAAGTTCATCATATAACAAAAATACAATAACATTATAAAATAACATCGTCATTAGAAATTAAAACACACATTATATAAAAATAAAATAGTCTTTATGAATTAAATAAACTAGAGTTGTTCTCTACGAGTTTTCATCTTTTAAAATCGTTGCATTACATCTTCGTCCGAAACTTGTTGAAAGAACTCATTTTCTATGTAACAAATGCGTGAATCGTTCATGTATCCATCACCCATCCTATTACGTAAATCCATCTTCACATGCTTCATTGAAGAAAAACATCTTTCAACACTTGCTGTTGCAACCGGTAAAACTAATGATAACTTTATTAAACGATAGACCAACAGATAATCAATGTGTTTATTTGTTTCCACCATCATTTTGGCAAGATCACTTACTCCATTTAGGTTCGTAAACCGCTTATTTTTTTCACATTGTCAATGTAGCGGTCGAATTGATACAATAGCTTGTTTTGCTCATCAAAATTAAAATCATGCGGATACATCTCGACCAACTTTAGCAAGTTTAGTTTTTTAAAGGCACTAAAATTATCACATGGGCTCAAAGAACTCATAAACGTAAGCAAGTTAGTGGTTACCTCATTAAAACGGTTTCCAAGCTCTTGAATTTGCATATCGAGAACCGTGTTGAAACTATTGACCATATAATGGTGACGATTGGTGATGCCGGTCTTCCTTCTTCGATATTTCGGGTCAACATACTCGGTTTCTATGTTAATCATTTCAATCTCATATTTTTCACAAAAGGATGTGAACAAGGCCAATAAATCGCTCCTTCACAAATCCTAATTTATCAACATATCTCAAAATCACGACCATTTGTTCTTTTTTAGAAATATCCCTCTATTCATCCACTAATATGGAAAAGACATCATCACCAAGTTTTTCAAATATCTTTTTAAAACTTATTCTACAAAACAATTACAAATGTCCTTTTGGATTGATGGAGCCGTCATTTGAATATTCCCCGGAGCATTACTTAATATAACCTTACCAATTTCTTTATTTATTTCTCCCAGAGTTTTAAAAACTCTATGAAATATCCGCTATAGAGAGATTTTTCAGACTCATCATGACCACGAAAAGGTAATCCACCATTCAACAATCCTTTAGCAAGTCTAACCGAAGTACTTAATCGGATTCTATATTCTTTTTTTGTTTATCGGTTGCTTTTTCAAGGCCCACTTGTATAGATTGAGCTTCTTTTAGTAAATCTTCCCTTTTTTACGTGCTTTGTCATGAAAACTATTGCATTTTCCAATATGACGGGCATATCTTTCCCGAGCCTTTTGCCAACACCGTACCCCTTAACCCCCAAATGCATCATTCTGTCCACTTCCCTTAAACAGGTAACAATACAAGCAATATGTTTTATCTGTTTTGACATTGTATTCTAACCAATTTCCATATTCTTGTGTGTACCATTCTGTATTAAAACGTCTTAATTTACCACCATAATCCGTTTGTGGAAAATCATGCCCTGTTGGTTGACATGGACCTCTAAGAAAATATGCCCGTCTAATTTCATCTTTTTGACTTAGATGATAAGATCAAATTGGTTTCCTTTTGGAAGGATCCCATGGAAGCTCATTCAAATCTATTCGAGACGGTTTACTATTTGAAGATGATGATTCAATGTTTGATGGTGGCGGTGCTCTATGAAAATATCTTTTAATATCCATAATAGATTAATACCTAAGAATCAAATTCAAATTAACATTTAAAATCTTAATAACATCTAATCTAATTCAAACAAGTATACAACAAACATTAAAATTAACCCTAAGTCCCTAACAACAAACATTCAAATTAACATTTAATCTAATTAGCTAAATTCTAACCTGTGGTTGCAGGTGGTCCGAGCAGGTGAGCGCCGGTGGGTGCAGGTGATCCGAGCAGGTGAGCGCTGGTGGGTGCAGGTGGTCTGGTCACCGGTGGCGGCAATGGCGTCGACGGCAGCAGGCAGCCCAGCAGCAGCGAGCCCTGTGTTCTGAGTCTTCTGACTTGTGTTTCCCCTAATTCCTCATTTACTATCCCTAATTTGTATTCCATTTCCAGGTCTGTAGGCTGTAGCCCAATTAAATAGCTCAAGCCCAACAAGAAACAAATGAAACTATTAAAGGGCCTGGACAACTGGACTGGACCAGTGGGCTAAATCAGCTAAATTTTTTTTTAAAATGTTGGTGAAGAGATTCGAACCCATAACCTCCATGTTATAATGTAAAGTCTAAACCACTACACCACTTGTTATACTTTGTAAGGGGGTTCACCCTACAATTTTTTAAGGGGTTCACCCCAGTTTTTTTTACCTAGCGTTACACTATAATTTCGAAACTCGGGGGGTTCCTGTGAACCCCCCCTACACAAGTAAATCCGCCCCTGTCTCTAGCGACCTATGATCCAACGTGCAACTATCATCACTCCCCTTTATCATGCCCATTACTCTCTATGATAGTCATTAAGTGCGAAATTGTGTTCAACAGTGCATCATGTCACCCCACGTAGCATCCTACAGACAGACTTCATCACTCACGTAATTTAGCTCTCACCCACGAGCATTACTCTTAAGTCATGGATCTCGTGTCGTAGGTCATCGCTCCCACCATTATTGTGCAATCACCAGTTTCAATAATTTGGAAGTATGACATGAGTACACACATAGTCTGAAGGTTCTAGCCTTCTCTGATACTACTTGTCAAGGACTCGTCTTAATGAGCATTGTGTAGTGTCCTTATCTCGAACGAACATCCTTCCATTAAGCGTATGCTTGGGGTTTACTAGTTTTTTTATGCTTTGCGGTCACAAGGGGAGTGGCCCCAACTCTCGACCAATGTGGTGTCGAGCTGATTATACACTCTTGACACGTACTACACTGTAATCGTTAGAAAAAGATAAGCACTTAGGACTAAGAAACCACACGTTCAACATACTTTCAAATGGACTTGCCCTCTCAACATTTTAGCTCGTGACAATGCAATATATTTATATTATATTATAAGATGTAAACTTTAAAAGATTAAAATAAATTTTAGTTTACATCAATGTTTTGATGACCGGACTGGGAATCGGACCCTCTAGTTCGGCCTGTGGTTTTAACCCGTTTGTTTTTTTGACTGGTGAACGGGCGGTCAGTCGGATCGACCGGGATTTTTTTAATTTTTTCGGGTTTCTTTGGGTTCAGTGAACGGGTCAGGTGGATTCTTTGGGTTCAACAAATGGGTTAGACAGTATGAGAGAATCCACCTGACCCATTTAATGAACAGACCAATCAAGATTTTTTTTAAATAATTTTTTAAAGGTTAAAAGCTTTAACCAGTTAGTTTTTTTAAAGCAAATTTTTTATTCTTATGGGAGTGAGACTTGAACACATGACCTCCACAAACCTTGGTGTTCCTAGAGAATTTTTCTCTATCACTGGGCCACCAACCCCAACGGCTTTAACCACTTAGGTACTAAATTATTGAAGGCTAAAGCCAGTAATTTCCAGTAATTTGATCAGTATCAAGCTCGTATCAGTTAATGTTGCTGCACTGGATACCGGGGTCCTTTCCTTGAGATCCTGCTAAGAAGGAACAAACCGTTAGGCTCATCGTAGGAAAGGGTCCCCTGCGATCCACCTCCGGTGTGAGAATCAGGTAAGGGAGTCTTTGAGAAATAAGATCAGGGAGTATGAGAGTAGTATATTGCTAGAGTAATTGGGAGTTAATGAATGTATACCTGCTGGTGATCTCTTATTTATAGTGTGATTCCTTGGAGCAATGTGAGTGATCCTTGAAAGATCCTTACATTCCTTTTCAGGCCTTCCTAAGCTCCTTTGACCAAGAGACAATTCCTCGATATTGTAAGGGACACCCAAAATGGTGTAACTACTGAAGCTCTACCCTTCCCAATACCTGCTTCGTCGAACCCTAGCTTAGGGTTTGACCCGCTTTGTCCTTGAATTGTAAAGTGAAAGGGTTATTGTTCTGGCTCTGAGTCTCCTGCCCTTTCCTCATTCATATGGTATTGGGAAGTGTTGCGCCGTCTGAAGACTTTAGGGGTTCACTTCCCAACTTGTCACTGTTCATTTGTGTAGTCTTATCAATTCAGGTCTCCTTCGATTATCCAATGGTCTCTTGACTTATCCTTGGCTTGGCCTGTGGCCCGACCTTCTTAGGTTCGCTCTTCTGCTCTGCCTTTGCAACTGGTGGTGTCCTTACGTGGTTAGCTTCCTAAAGCTACCCCCGTCATCAGCCCCCCAGTCAGGGATATCCTTGGCTTGCCTCTGCGAGGATTTTCCTGACTCACCCTCTAATTTCTAGATTCTGACTTATTTGACCTGTATTCATTGCCTTTCTGTCAGTCGGCGCTTAGACTCCCTAGGCCAATGATTCACCTCTTTAACTATTCCCCCTTTTATTTCTTTTAACCCTTTTTTTGAAATTCAAAACCCTTTCATCCTTTCTTATTCTTCCCTAATTTCTCTCCATACATCCTCTTCCTGATCGGAGATTCTTCAAGTTAGTTATCTTTTCTCCTTTTTCTCTTCGCTATGGGTGATCGATGCGATATGGCTCACCAATTTTGCATGCTAGATCAAGAAAATCTTGATGAGCTCTGTGCACTTTACACTATTGGTTCGGAATTTCGACCGACACTTCTTTCCTCTGATCAAGTGGTTATCGCTTATCCTTCCAGGTTCGTTGCTTTATACACCAGGTTCTTCGAGTTTTCTAACCTCCGCTTACCTTTGTCTATTTTCTGTCTCAACGTGTTGGAGTATTACGGCCTTGATCTTGGTCAGCTTGCCCCTTTTGGTGTTAGCAAAATTACCCGTTTCAAGGATTAGTGTAGGGCTTTAGGTTTCTCTCCTTGTATTGATCTTTTTCGTTAGTTTTTTCATTTGGCTAAGAATGGAGATTGGTTTACTATCCAACTCCGTAAGGAACCATCTCCCAGTGTGTTCACCATTCTAGTCCTACTATCAAGGATTGGAAGAACTATTTTTTCTATGTTTCTTCACGTGTCTTACCTTTTCCCCCTTCTAGGAGGGATACCAAAGGGTCTATTGTTGTTATTAACCTTCCCAGTTCCTCCTTTGATCCTCGTCATTTTGCGTTGCTTGAATCAAATCGTACTTGGGTTTGCCCTTTCCTCGAGGAGGTGTTGGTTTTGGCCGGTTTGAGCCGTATTTGGAAATCTCCTGGGTTTTTCCCTTCTTTTACTAGATCTGGGCGTGGTATGTGTTTTCCTTTTATTTTGCTTTACCTTCTTGCTTTTTGCTAATGTTAGTGTTTGCTACTTGCAGTTATGGATTGGCTGGATTTGTTGTGTTTGGATAATGATTCTGGTGTTGAGGTTGTTCCTCGCCCCCTTGCTGCTGGTGAAAAAGATGTCCCTGCCCTTCATGGGCAAGTTATTTATTCTGGTGGGGAGTACACTGGCATTCTACCTGTTGATCCTCCTGCCAAACCTGAGGTTGAGCGAGCTATTATCCCTCTACCTTCTTCGTCTAAGAGGAAGAATAAAGTTTATGCTTCTGTTGTTGTGAAGCCAAAGCGTGCCCGAACTCGGGCTTCTAAACTTGAGCTTGCCAAGTCTTCTGGCATTCCCGTTGATGTAGAAGACACTGATGTTACCCCTGACGCTTCTGTGAAAACCCCTCCGGTTTCTAAGGTTCCTTCTGGTGACTTTGATGAGGGTTCTTCCACTAACCCCTTGATTTCTGAAGCTGTTCTTGGGCTTGATACTGATTTTGGGGATACCCCTCACTCTCCTAAGTGGGGTGTTTTGAGTAGGGAACTTGTTACCGATCCACTCGTGAGCAGGAAATTAATTTCCCATTTTTCCACCCCTGCTCAGAGGTTGAAGGACCATTAATTAACTGATTCTGATCTTGTCGACCATATGTTTAGCATTTGGGCTCATCTTGGTAGCTTGTTGCATGAAGCTGGTTCTCGTTTCAGCTTTGTTTTTACTCATCGTGATACTGCTCGCAAGAAGATGTCTATTGTGAATAACAAGTGTAAGGAGCAACATGCTCGCTTATCTGAGTTGGAACAACAGGTTTCCAATTTGAGTGGAGAGTTGGGCAAGAGTGTAAGTGTTTTGACTGAGATGGATCTTAAATTTCGTGAGAAGGAGCGTCTGCTGAATGACCAATTAGCCTCTCTTCGGACCAAAGTTGAATCTAAGCGTGCTGTGTTGGAGCGTGAAAAGGTTGTCCTTTTGGATGAGAGGAAAGCTCTAAAGGATGATGAGGGGAAGATGAAAGAGGCCATGGGTCGTCTGATCATTACTAACCAGGAGTTGAGGCATGACCTTTCTATTTTGGTTGATGAAAAGACCTGGTTGATCAAGAAAGGGTTTACCCATTTTTCAGCCTCCTTCGCTCTAGCTGCGAATTCCTTCGCCCCCTCGCCTCTTTTCAGAAGGCTGCATATGAGCATGGTGCTCATGTTGGTTTAGTCCAGGGTTACGAGCTAGCTTCTGTTAAGCCTATTGAAGATGCCCCTTTGTACCGCCCTGATTCTAAGGATGTACTTAAATATGAAGCCAAGGCATTCCAAACTGTGGGCTTTCCTTTCTTGCAGTCACTCACAGCTTGCTTTGATAAGCCTTTATCTATCTTGCAATCTTTAAAGCCTGATGTTCGATCCAAGAAAGACATGTTGCAGATGATGCATCTTAGGACCTGTAGCGGCTAGACCAGTCAGATAAGTCCTGGCATTTCTTCAGTAAACATGCTTTCTCCAACTCAGGTTACCCTAGGTTTTGCCCTCCTCGAGGTTCTTCCTATCTCCAAGGTTGGTATTGATGAACAAGCTCCAGACTCCCTTGATCTCTGTGCTGCTTTTGCTGATGGGTTAGCCTTAGGCGCTGTTGATGGTGGTGTTGGTGAAGTTTGACTTGCTTGTTCTTTTGGTTGTTATGTCTTTGAACTTTTGTTTGTATTTGTTGTCTTAAAACTTCTGATGTTTGCATGCTTACTTTTTCTTTGTAATGTTTGGTCGTAGGCCACGTATGACATATTGGCTTTGTGCCATTTATCTTTTATGCATCTCTGCTTTGTCATGCTCTTTGTTTGGCATTTGGCGAATGATTTGTTGCCTCTTTACTACTGCCTCTTTAGTGAGGGCTTGTTGCTGCTGCCTCATTAGTGAGGGCTTTTTGCTGCTGCCTCATTAGTGAGGGATTTTATTGTTGTACCGATCGGTTTTATGCATGCGTAGGTCAAGGCCGGATCCCATGGAGCATCATTGTTTTAGGAGCTCAACCTTTACACGAGAAGGTCAAGGCCGGAACTCGTGGAGTTTATTTGTTATGAGGGTTCTCCACCCTGTTATGCCTTTTGTTTTGCGGCGGTTGCTGTTTGTGTTAGATCTTATAGTTCCTTTTTTCTTTTATGGGTGCTTGATTTCATCAATATCTTGGGCTTTTTCTTGGCGTTTGTTAGCCATTTTCCCAATCTTTGGTTATATCCTTTCTCTTTTTTTTGTAACTAAGTATCCCTTTGTCCTGTGCATGTGTGTCTGTATGGAAGAAAGGGAAAATTTATTTAGTTGCAAGCTTCTATCTTTCATTAATAATTTAAAGAGGAGTGTGGCTCTCTTAGACCAAAAACGTTCTTCATAAAAAAACAAAAACAAAACAACACAAAAGATGACACTCCTGGTTCCGCGTTATAATTCTTTCCTTGCAACTTTTCTGTCTTCTACGCATAAAAGCGTCAGAGGTTCATGGCATTCTAATGTCTTGGCACTGGCTTGCCATTCATGTATGCCAACTTGTAGGATCCTCCTTTTATTTGGGTCCCATCTTTCCTGTGCTTTGCTGCCTACTGGCCTCATTCTTCCTTAATACCAAATCTCCTGGGCGGAAAGTCTCATGTCTCACCCTTGCATTATAGTACTTTTCCAAATGTTTCTTGTACTTGGCTTCTTTCATCCTTGCGTTCTCTCTTCTTTCTTCCGTTAGTTCTAAGTTCAGCATTAGGTCTTCATTGTTACTTAGGCCTCTAAAGCCTGCCCTTCTTGGCGAGTGTACTCCGATTTCTTCCGGAATCATGGCCTCTATCCCGAACACAAGGCTGAATAGTGTTCTGCTGTGGCTAGTCTTCTCAGTTGTCCTGATTGCCCAGAGGATGCTTGGTAGCTCTTTTACCCAGTTCTTCCCGTGTCTTCCTAGCCTTGTCTTCAGTCCCTCAACTATACTTCTATTCATTCGTTCTACTTGGCCATTAGCCTGAGGATAGGCCACCGATGTAAATGTTTGTTTGATGCGAAAGCCTTGGCACCATCCTTTGAAGGGTTCCTCTGCGAATTGCTTTCCATTGTCAGTCACTATCTCGCCTGGCAACCCAAACCTACAGACTATGTTTTCCCAGAAGAATTTTATGACTTGCTTTCCGGTGATGGTTGTCACCGGCTTCACCTCAGGCCACTTGGTGAAATAATCCACTGCTACTATCAAAAACTTGACTTTGCAGCTACTTTCGGGGAAATGACCTACGATATCCATCCCCCACTTGTAAAAAGGCCAGGCGGATTTTACCGGTACCAGATCGTGCTTGGCAACATGTTTTATTGGTGTGTGGAGTTGGCATGATTCACATTTTATTCCTTTGTGTCTTTGTGCATGGTTGGCCAGAAATACCCTAGATTCTTTATTTTTGAGACTATTGTCCTTGGGCCGGCGTGTGTTCTGCAGATTCCCATGTGCATTTCCCTTACAATGTAGTTGGCTTGAATTGGACCTACACACCTAAGCAGAGGAGCCAATTACCCTTTCTTGAACAATTCTCCTTCTACTAGGGTGTATTGCAACGCTTTCAGCCTCACCCTCCTGGCTTCATCCTCATCCTCCGGTATCAACCTTGTTGCCAAGTATTCTTTAATTGGAGTCATCCAATTGTCTTCATCCTTTGTGATCATATCTGTTACTACCCTCCCTTTTACTGAGCTTTCCTCGAGCACTTCCACTAAAACTTTCTTCGTCAAATGAGCGAAAGCTAGAGACGCTAGTTTGCTGAGGGCATCCGCTCATTTGTTCTGCGTCCTGGAGATCTGGGTTATGGTTCATTTTTCGAAACTTTTCACCATCTGCTTTGCTAGGTTTTTATACATCTTCATCACTTCTTCTTTGGCTTCATTTTCCCCATTAACCTGGTTTGCAATTAAGAGTGAGTCGACACATACCTGTAACGTCTTGACTCTGCTTTTCTGGGCTGGCCTCAACCCGGCTAGGAGAGACTCGTACTCGGCTTCATTGTTTGTGCTTGGGAAGTTCAGGCGGAGAACATATGTGAGTTCCGCGCCTTCTGGGTCTATAAGTGTAAGGGCAGCTCCTGAGCCTTCTGCGCTTGACGCTCCATCTGTGTATAACAACCACTCTCCTTTTCTTCTTTGCAATTCCTCCTGGTTGTTGCTTTCCTCCATTTTTTCACCAACGTCCCACATTTCCTTCTCTTCTTCGCCTTCGATTGATGATTCTAGAACAAAATCTGCCAGGATCTGCCCCTTGACTGCAGACCTAGGGACATATGAAACTTCGTGTTCCCCCATTTCTACCACCCATTTTGCCAGTCTCCCAGCGATTTCAGGTTTTGTTAAGATGCTTTTGATAGGATAATTGGTTAGTACTTTTACTGGGTGTGCCTGGAAAAATCTCCTCAGCCACCGGGCCGTGTGCACCACTGCTAGAGCCACCTTTTCAAGGGTTGGGTAATTCACCCCGTCTTCTTTGAGGGCCCTGCTTAAGAAATATACTGGTGATTGGGTTCCCTGTCTAATACCAACACTCCGCTTATTGCTTCCTTTGTTGCCGCTACGTACAGCGACGGAGTCTCTCCGGGTCTACCATCGGTGGTATGTTGGCTATACGGTTCTTCAATTCTTCAAATGCATTCTCCCCTTCTTCGGTCAAAAGGAAATTCTTCTTGGCTGAACTTCCCTTTAGCGTTTTGAAAAAAGGTAGCGAACGCTCCGCCAGTTTTGATAAGAACCTGTGCAGGGCAGCCAGTTTGCCATTTAGGCTTTGCACCTCCTTCCTTGTTTTAGGTGACTTCATATCGCTCACTGCCTTTACCTTGTCCGGGTTTGCGCTTATCTCCTTCTTGTTCACCACATGACCCAAAAACTTTCCTTCTTTTAACACAAAGGAACATTTCCCTTGGTTCATCTTCATATTTATTTTTCTAAGGTTCTTGAATGTCTTCGATCATTCTCTCTTCACTTTGACTTTTTATCACCATGTCATCAACATACGCCTCCATGTTTTTCCCTATTTGCTCTTCAAAAGCCTTATCGATCAAACGTTGGTACGTTGCTCCCGCATTCTTTAGGCGGAACGACATCTTTTTGTAGCAAAAAAATCCTTTTGGTGTGTAAAAGGCCGTCTTTTCTTAGTCTTTACGCTTCATCTTGATATGGTGATACCCTTTATAGGCATCTAAAAAGCACTTCCATTCAAAACCGGTTAAGGAATCAACCTTGAGGTCAATTTCCGGAAGCGAGTAGTAGTCTTTGGGGCAGGCTTTATTTAGATCCTTAAAATCAATACACATTTGCCAGCTTCCATCTGTTTTCTTAACCATCACAGGTTTTGCCACCCAAGTGTGATATTTGACCTCCCTAAGGATACCTGCAGACACCAACTTGTTAATTTTCAATGCATATAGCCTGGCACCGGTCTGGTGCTAGGATTCTCTTATTTTGAGTTACCGGGACGTGTTCGGTGGATATGTTCAAAGAGTGCTCGGCCAGATCCCTGGGCACCCCCGTTATGTCTCCCGAGGTCCATGCGAAAATATCTACGTTACTCCTTAGGATCTGCAAGAGTCTTCGCCTTCCTTCCTTGGAGAGATCATTTCCGACTTGTATTGTTTACTCCGGGTATATTTTGTTTATGCTGACTCTTTCACCTCCATCGTCTTCTATTTCATTTTCTATAGCTGCTACTAACAATGATCCTGGGGTTGATCTAACCGTTCAAACTCCTCCCTTTGTTGAGAATTTCATCATAGCATGAGCTGTCGAGACCACTGCTTCGAAGGCGCAAATACCTGGCCTTCCAATGATGACATTATATCTAGAGGCCAACCGGATTATCAGGAAAAGCATGTCTTCGGTTCTCTCCAGGCTGTCGTCGCTAATCCGTACCCTTAGCTTTATCTCCCCAGGGGCAATGCCTTTTCTCCTGAGAATCCCACAAGCGAGGCCTTGGAGGGTGTTAGCTTCTTACGTGTTTCCTCGTTCATACATGACCTTGAAGCCGCTGCCTCCATCCAGGTACACTCGGCTTATCCGTCTCCCCCCTATGTTCGCCTTTATTACCATGGGGGAGTATGTGGACTCTCTCGGACCAAGGGGTGGAAAAGATATTTCTCTTTTTGGCTTTATCAAAACCTCCTTCTCTTCGGACCTTCTGCTTTACACCATATGACACCATCATGATCTCTCTTCTTTTACCTTTGTCTTTCTCTGACTTCGAACCTTCCCTCGCTTTTCCTTTAATATCTTTTATCAAATGGGCTAACTCCCCGGACTGGACGGCTACTTCGATCCTCTTCTTTAGCTGGAAACAATCGTTTGTATGATGCCCTGCGTCACCATGGAATTCGCAGTATCTGAGGGTTGTCTTGGCGTCTGGGGGCTTCGCGCCAAAGTTTTGGTGGTCTGAAGCCAAATCTTGCCTCCTCTGTTGCCAAGATTTCCTTGGGTGTCTTAGTCAAGGCGGTGAACTGTACTTGCCTATGCTTTTCTTCATTTCGGTCTTGGTGTCTCGGGTAGGAGTGAGGCTTGGCTTGCCTTTCATAAGAATGAGGTTGTCTTTCATAGGGCTTCCATGGCATGCTACTGTAACTTGGGATCCTTTTTTCTACAAATGGTTGAAATGGTCGGCCTCGTCCCCCTGGTGTGGGGTGCCCCCATCCAGGAGTCCTTACCTTCATCGGTATCTCTGGGGTCTATGCGGCTTCTTTACCTCGAAGGAACGCCTCAGCTATGTCTATGGCCTCCTCCATGGTCTTGGGTACGTTTCTGTTTAGTTCTTCTATGAGTTGCTGGGACGGACCCCATGGATGAAACCGGAGATGCGCATCTGCTCCATGGCCTTACTGATGCTAAGGCCTCCCATATTATATCTTCCCATGAAGGCTCAGAGGTCCTCGTCTTCAATTTTGTTTGATGTTGTGTAATACAACCGGGTCTTTAGTGTATCTTTTTTTTTTGCATAAAATGGGCCAGGAAACTTCGGCTTAGGTCCTCGAAAGAGTCTATGCTCCCATGTGGCAAGCTGTTGAACCATAACTGGCTGGTCCAATGAGGGTATATGTGAACATATGGCACCAAACTGGCATAGGCCACTGTTCTACTGTTGCTGCCCCCGAGAAGAGCTCGAGGTGATCTTCAGGGTCTCCCAAACCGTCGTACACTTTGACGTTGGGTGACATCTTGGTTTTAGGAGGGAACCTGAAGTTCATGATTCATGAGGAGAACTTTGTTTGGACATTAGGGGTACATGGTAAAGACAAATCTGCACCCAAGCTGTAAGCTGCGGCGAGTGGCTGGGTATAGGTTACTAGTGGCGTGTTAAATAGGTTCTGAAAGTATCCGGGTTGAAACCTTACGGTCGGTAGGGAGAGAGGTGTCTGAAAACTCGGGAAGCTCTGGGCAGCCCCAGCCTCGCGGGTGGAAGTAAAGCCTGAGAGAGTCCTCCCTGAAAGGGCATCTGCCTTAAGGGGTGAAAGTAAGGGTACCTGACGTCATGGCTAGGCATGGCCAGACCGTAAGGGCCGTGAGAGACATGTACCCTTATGGTCGGGTTTGTCATAACCATTTGCATAAGTGAAACCGCTGGGACTTCTAGGTTAGTCCCCCCATGTAACATCCTAAATTCTCAAGAAATAAAAAGTTTAAGGTTTAAAATGAAAAATCTGAAGTTGGAGTAGATATCGGACCGATATCATTTCTCCCATCAGTCCGAAGTGAGTTGGGGGTCATATATCGGACCGATCTCAGTTGAATAACGGTCTGATAACCGCCATTGCGTCGTAATTCCTGGTGCTGACACGTGTAGGATGAGTAGCCACGCGTGTACAACCGATACCGTACCGACATGAAATCATAGTGGTCTGCTATGCCCATGACATCATACACATAACGGTCCATTATGTGCTCGCAAAGCCTATACACCGCCTCACCTAGATGTCGGACCGACATCACCAGGGATAGCGGTCCGACATGGGTCGCATCTCAGTCCTATAAATAGATGGCTTTGGCCATCCATTTGAAAACATCACAAACACCATCACCTCACACACACACGAATTTTAGAAGGAGCAAGGGTCTCAGTGCGACGCGTTTGAGTACGAGTGCGATACGCTGCGAGTGCGGTTCGAGTTCGGAGAAACGTATAAAGCGAGGAATGAACTTAGGAACTACCTGAGGATAAAGTAATTACACTGGACTCGTACCCTAGACATGATTATGTGAAATACGTGCTTAAATGATATGAGTTATGTGATATGTGATATGACGAGGGTACGTGGTAATGACAGATTAGTCTAAACACTAAACGAGAATAGTGGAGTAGTCACGACGTATCCAAGGGGTGGTGGATACGCCGCTGGTACTTCCTATATATAAACCTCTCGGTACTTCGTGGTGAAACCATTATGAATGTTTAGGGGTATAGACTAATTGATAATAATTAAATATAGTGAACATACGGGAGAACATCCAACCGGTATGTAGTTATCTCACAAACAGAATGTTCTGTCTAAGTAAAGAGTGATGTATAAATCTCTCCTAGACCCGTTACTCTTTCCTGGGAACATCTCTGTTGGAGGTACTACTCTGGAAGGATAATCACCCCAGTTTACAATATATGACGAATATGAATATATGATGGAAGTATACCATGCATAATGAATGGGAATACCTGATGAATATGAATACGTAAAATACATGATGAATACGTGAATGCATGATGATATGTGCAAAAATTAATGTGTATGATGGAAAGAGTCTAAACCCTAAAATGGAATAACGGAGTACTCACGAAGTGATAAATGGGTGGTGGATACGCCTCTGGTACTTCCTATATATAAACCCTTTTAATGCATCGTGGAGAAACCGTTACGAAGTTTTAAGGTGAGGACTGGTTGGGAAATAAGTCAAGCATATACATGAAATGAAAATAAATGCTTGATACGTTTGGGAGGCTATGAGTGAAAGATACTCAAGGTCCCAAATGAAATGAGATACCCGGCCTGTAAGGTGGATCTCAATAAATAATAAAGAAGAGAACTAAAAAGATTCCAAGCCTACGGGGCTGACGAAAAGAAAAAGGAACTCCAGGCCTACGGGGATGAAGGAGAAAAAGATTCCAAGCCTACGGGGCTGAGGAATGAATGAGTCTTCGTGACAAATGCGATGGGTCTATACTGACGAGTATAAGAACCTTGCCAATACTCGGACCGGAGGTACGACCTAAGATGGTTGCGAGGGGGTTAGCAAACCCATAAAATATACTAATGATGTGAACGGAGGTACGTTCAAAGATGGTCACGGGGGTGTCGAGAGCCCGAAAAACTTAAATAATAATAATAACCTAAAGGGTTCATAATGAAATGAAAAGATGCAGTGTACTTATTTAGCGAAAACTAATTCAAAAATGTTTTCAAACACTGCAGGAAAGAAGCACATGGAATGAAGCTTCCTGAGGACAGAGCAATCGGAGTTAGAGATCCCTATGTATAATGATGTAATTGTACATCTTTTGTAAAACTATAATATTCTAATGAAAGATATACCTTAACCATGCATGGCAAGGTTTTTGTCAAACTGGGACCATTTTCCGCAAATTAAAATCAGATAAAATAATAGTAAAATAAGTAGGGTGTTTCACCCCGGTGCTGGATTCTCCGCCACTTCTTCATATGACAGTTGCACCCTTAGGCCCCTCGTTCGCTCCTCCTGGACATATTCACGCATCAGTTTCTGGAGGCGAGGGAAGTTCTCTCTAACTCCTTCACTTTTGTCATGTCGTTAACTTCCACGGAGTTTTTGGCAGAGTAAGAGTGTACATCGCCGGTAGGTTCCTTGCCTTTGGACGTCATGGTATCTAAAGGCAACAAAAAGAAAAGGAATGAAGTTAAGGAGCTCAACTTTTGGTTCACACGAAATCGGGCCTCACGGTGGGTGCCACTTGTTGCTGCACTGGATACCGGGGTCCTTTCCTTGAGATCCTGCTAAGAAGGAACAAACCGTTAGGCTCACCGCAGGGGAGGGTCCCCTGCGATCCACCTCCGGCGCGAGAATCAGGTAAGGGAGTCTTTGAGAAATAAGACCAGGGGGTATGAGAGTAGTATATTTCTAGAGTAATTGGGAGTGAATGAATGTATACTTGCTAGTGATCTCTTATTTATAGTGTGATTCCTTGGAGCAATGGGAGTGATACTTGAAAGATCCTTACCTTCCTTTTCAGGCCTTCCTAAGCTCCTTTAACTAAGAGACAGTTCCTCGATATTGTAAGGGACACCCAAAATGGTGTAACTACTGAAGCTCTACCTTTCCCGATATCTGCTTCGCCAAACCCTAGCTTAGGGTTTGACCCGCTCTGTCCTTGAATTGTAAAGTGAAAGGGTTACTGTTCTGGCTATGAGTCTCCTGCCCTTTCCTCATTCAGAAGGTACTGGGAAGTGGTGCGCCGTCTGAAGACTTCAGGGGTTCACTTCCTAACCTGGCACTGTTCACTTGTGTAGTCTTATCGATTCAGGTCTCCTTCGATTATCCAATGGTCTCTTGACTTATCCTTGTCTTGGCCTGTGGCCCGACCTTCTTATGTTGCTTTAAATGTGATATATAAAGTGAGTTCATAACCGTAACCGTCTAGCTGGTCGTCACATTTTCTCTCTTTCACTACATCTGATTAGCAGTTCGTATAAATTCTTATTACAATTCTTCACTTAAAATTTACATACCGAACGCATGCCTTAACATTAACATTTGTGAATTTTAGATTTATGAGATAAAATATTTTAGGATTAATTACACGGATGGCCCCTGTGGTTTACACGGATTTTAATTTTGGCCCCTAGGAATAGGAAACTACAAGTTTGGTCCAATAGTTTGCACGACTGTAGCACGTTTGGCCCCTGATTTGGATGTCAGTTAAGTTACTCTGTTAAATACATGTGAAATTACCAAAATACCCTTCAATAATAAACATTTAAATCCTAAAACTAAAAATAGAAAACATTAATATTAAATTAATGGGTCCCCACCCCACCCCACCCCACCCCCGTCTTCCTTCACCTCTTTCTTCATTTGCAGATGAAATCTGATTCCGGTCATCTTGCCCAAACCCTCCGATCTTTCACTATAACTAGATCATGGCGTTCTCAGATAACTCTCGGCGATCTCTCATCCCTAATTTCCTGTACTCATCGTCTCCAACCACCAACCTAATAATGAGCAAAGTCACCAACCATTCTAGCCTAATCTCGTTCCCTTCTCCTTCACCGGACAACGTTAACCAATCCGATAGCTTGAGAAATTCATAATCCCCTTAAAGCTTGTTTTATAGAAACGGGCTCCGGATACCCGATTCCTGATGCAGATGATAAACGCATCCTCATTGGCTTCTTTGATGGGTTTTTCCTAGGTGTGGCCCCACTTGTTTCATCGGAGATGCCCAAGTATTCAACCAGATTGCTTCCTTGATGACGACCGGATTGCTTCCTTGATGACGACCTGATTTGGCCAGGTTCCCAGCCGCCTAAGATGGTCTCCCCCACCACCGGCGTGAAGAGGAGGACGATGGTGGCAAGATGAACCAAAACTTTCCTGTCAAAGTAATTCGGTAAGCAGCCCAGCAACCCGATTCAAGCCGATTGTCGTTCGAAAATGCAATTCAAGCCGATTCAAGCAACCCGATTCAAGCGAGTTCGATGCTTTGTTGCGTGTCGATTAAGTTCGATGCTTTGACGGAGACGGATGATTTCTAGCTCGCCGGAAGCGAGTTCGATGCTTTGTTACGTGTCGATGAAGTGAATGATTGAGCCAGGGATTTTGATTATCACTTCCTCAGATGATTGGATATCCGACGGAGACCCTACTTCACCACCTCCATCACTTCTTGGTGGCTCGGGTAAGCCGGAAACCCTACTTCACCAGCTCTGTCACTTCTTGGTTAATCAGTTGGGAGGGATTTGGTGTAGGAATCGTCGGCGAGTAGGCCGGGTTGGTGGTTCCGGTCACTTACAGATCTTGTGGAGTTGTGGGTAACGAGTGGGGGTAGGGGAAGGGACTTCGGGGTTTTCAAGGGTGGTGGAAGACTTTGACTTATGGTGGGTCCCTCCTAAGAAAATCTAATTTTTATTTTTGCTTTTAATATTAAGGGGTATTTTGGTAATTTCACACGTACTTAACAGAGTAACTTAACTGACATCCAACTCAGGGGCCAAACGTGTTACAATCGTGCAAACTATTGAGTCAAACTTTTAGTTTCCGATTCCTATGAGTCAAAAGTGAAATTCGTGTAAAAGAAAGGGTCATCCGTGTAATTAATTCAATATAAATAAAGTTATCGTAAAATGTTTTTTCTTTTTAAAATAGCAATGCCAACTTTGTCAATCTAGAAGTCCACCTTCTCACACCTAATGCCCATCGATCAATCCAGTTCATTTTCTTGATTGTAGTGTCTTTCCATTTACCAATTAAATCAACAAGATGTGAGTCGATTATTACAAATATTTAAATTATATAGAGAATAACATGATTTAAAATAAAAAGTGAAAAAAACTATAATTTTTTTATTGTCGGTTATGATTTAGGTGTCCAATTTATGTTTTTCTTAAAAAAAAAAAAAATTCTGCTTACGGGTCGTTCTATACGTACCTCTGTTTGACTGATTTTTACTTTATTAAACCCTCTCTCTATGTTTTAAAATAAATACAATTCAACCTTTTTTTTACTTTTGTCTTTTTTGTTAATTAATCATTGTTGGTTAATTAGTTGTTTAAGTTTATCTTTTTGAGTCAAAAATAAATATCAGAGCATTAGTTTTAAAGACGTTTTTAAAAACATTATATGATTATTTTTTTAATGACGTTTTGTAAAAAAAATATAAACTAGATAGAAAAAGTGTTTTTAAATACGTTTTAACTTTTTATCTCAGATGTGGCGGACTTGCGGTGGTGAAGGGGGGGGTATATGCTTTATTTTATAAAAAAAGTGCTTTTAAAGTTAAAAAACAGTTTTAGAAATAATGATTTTTTGAATGTGGTAAAATGATAAGTTTAAAAGTTATTTTTCCGGGAGAAGGGGGTACGACAAGTAGCAGGGGGAGGTATAGCCTAACCGGTTTAGGGTTATAGAAAATGTTTTTAAACTTAAAAACATTTTTATAAATAATGATTATTTGAAAGGGGTAAAATGGGTGAGGGGTACAACAAGTAGGATGGGGGATTGGGGGGTACGACAAGGAGGATGAGGGTATGACAAGGAGGGGGGATGAGTATACGTTTTATGTTATAGAAAGTGTTTTGAATCTTAAAAGAACGGTTTTAGAAATAATGATTTTTCGAATATGATAAAATTACAAGTTTAAAAGTTATTTTTCGGGGGGAGGGGGTACGTTTTATGTTATAGAAAGTGATTTTAATCTTAAAAGAACGGTTTTAGAAATAATGATTTTACGAATGTGATAAAACTATAAGTTTAAAAGTTATTTTTCGGGAGAGGGGGTACGACAAGTAGAAGAGGGGAGGGGTATACGTTTTATGTTATAGAAAGTGCTTTTAAACTTAAAAGAAACGGTTTTAGAAATAATGATTTTTCGAATGTGGTAAAACGAAAAGTTTAAAAGTTATCTTTTCTGGGGGGGCGGGGGGGTACGATAAGTAGGAGAGGGGAGGGGTATACATTTTATGTTTTAGAAAGTGATTTTGAATTTAAAAGAACGGTTTTAGAAATAATGATTTTTCAAATGGGGTAAAATGACAAGTTTAAAAGTTATTTTTGTAGGGGAGGGGGTACGACAAGTAGGAAGGGGGGTATGTATAGCCTAACTCTAAACATAAACATATTGATAACACTTCCGGTTTTTATGTATTGAATTTCATTTGGTTATGTTGCTACAAAAATTCGTGTAATATGTACAATATTCTTGTATTAGTGCTATGGAGAGAGCCCTTCAGTTTCAGATCCATCCAATTGAGCATGTTGGACGATTCTTCTCCGCTCAAAGCTAAGAATAAGGTTGAAAATATCACAAACAAACGTTAGAAGGTCCTGAGACAGAAACCGATGACACTCCGATGATCAAATCTATATGCATATATGAGACGTATTAAGCATAAACGTAGAGGATGGAGAGATCCACTTAGGCCATATGGTGTACTCGCCCCACCCCACTCCTTGCGGGGGTTGAGCCGGAAGAACGGTGTCACACCCCGCCAAGACGGAAACGCGAGACGTAACATTCATGGTTTTTCAAAGCATATGATTATTGCAAACACAAACACACAAATTGGATACAAGTTAAACTTTACAAACTACCGTAATTGTTTTAAAAGCAAAAAAGTAGGATTTTACAAATATGACCCAAAGGTGTTGGGTTATACAAGGGAAATCCCTCAAAATTTGTAAAACCAATTGCACAAAAACTATTTAATGTATATGATAAATAAAACAAGTAGTGTTTGACCCATTCGTAAATTAGCTAGTAATACGAAAAATATGTTCATAGATGAGGCATAACCAAACCAAGACACATGTGTTTTGCCCCTCCCTCGTACCTCACGAGCACGTGAGTAGACACTCTACAATCATTCGATCAGGTGGATCGTCGGTTAGCGCGACTAACCATGACCGGAGGTGTCAATCCCAATAGTACTATCTATAAAATCTCAGGCTAGTCCTTAGCTAATGGTTATAAATGTGTTGATACAAACATAAAGGTCGGGTTTTGTTTTCTTGTTATCATATAAAAACGGTTGTAAGTATGCTTTTCCCCCAAAGTTTACAAAACAAGTAAAAACGGGCCATGAAACTCACCTTGTGAGTTATCGGTGTGAGAATGCTAGCAAAAGCCAAAGCGAAATGTGAGACCGTCCTAAACGTGACCTAAACAGTTACGGTTGTCTTAGGACCTTATGATATGATGTTAACATACAAGTTTATCGTGTATAAGATCCACCCAAAATGTGAGACTCGATGAGGTACGTGTTATGTTTTGAAAGCGTGTCCCGACGAACTGTTGGTGACTTGTCTTTGAATTTCACGAAATGTATACATATTTAATCATAAAATATATATACAATATTGATGTTATTTATATAAATACTAGTATATAAGTTGCCGTATATTGAACGTGTTAGGGTTTTGGTAGTTATTCACCTTAAACTATTTTATTAAAGTAAACCCTTGCTTATAGAAATTTTCAGAATTTTAAGTCATTCGTGTGTCATCCTTTTGATTAACCAAACGAACTCGTTTAGTTATGAAACTTTAACCATAGTTACCTACATGTCTTAGGGTTATAAAAATGTATTTAACATCCTTTTATGAGATGTTTAAGTATTTTAAAAAATTTTATTTAGACAAAGAGGTATAGTAGTGGTTTTTCTAAAGTGCTTTAGGGATTTTGGTTAGTTGACTAACCAAAACTCATTCTTATGACACAAGCCCATACAACTTTTAATCCTTAAACAAAGGACTAACTTTAGGAAGTGGAAAGAGGTTGTTTGGACACTTTATGATCAAGTTATGACTTCAACAAGTAGAACCTGTTTTCTACCGAAAATGCCAAAATGACCTCTTATCTTGTATGAATAGTATGAGGTATCAAAACTCAATGAAAATTCATGAGACCAGTTAGGTTGGAAAGCTGACTCTTTGTACTTGGATTTGACCTAGAATTCTTCAAATTTGGATATGTATGGATCGATTTATGACCAGCATGTTGTCAACTTCCATAGTATTCTTTAACATGACTCCTTTTGATGTGTACTTGTTTTAACTCTTGGTTAAAGTTTTAGTTGTTGTTTATGTTGTGTCTAGTATGATTAGGTGTTCAAAGTCCAGATTTGTCCATGGCAACATTTTATTCCATATGTTTTATGTCCATGTTCAACATTTGTCCAAGATCCAATATTAGGGTTTGTGTGTGTAACACATGTTCATAAACGTTAAATACCCAACTACTTGTTTTAACAACATAAATTCAAGATTTTTACATATGTGAAACAAAATCACCAACAAGTTTACTTTTTGACCAACTTTTCTTATAAAAACATGTATATACAAGGTTTTGTTCTTGTTTAAAAACTCTAGTATGTTCATAGAGTATGAACATGTATTTTTTTTAAAGAAACCTTTTGTTCAAAAGATTAAACCATGTTATTAGCTAGTTTTTAAGAATTTTTCTTTCGGGTGGTGTTTTATACAAGAAAGTACTTGTAATATTAATAAAAGAAGGAAGTAAAGGAGTGTAGAAAACTCACTACACGTAAGCAAGGAGAAGGAAAATAAGAAGGTAGTTCCAAAGCTTGAATTCTTGCTAATCTACCTTGAAATACACTAGGTCTTCTTGATTCTTGGATGAGTTTTGAATGAAGAAATGGATTTGTGTGTGCCGTAACTTAGGGAGAGAAAGAGGAAGAGTGTGATTTTCAAATTGGGTTAATGATGAAGTGTAAGGAAAGTATGGTATATAAAAAGTCTGGATTGAATTGAGAAGTGGAGAAGGAGGCATGGTGTATAACTTAACAATTAGGGAAAGAAATATGGCATGGGGATGGAGCCCACATGCCTTGGCCGTAAGTTTTCAAATGGGGGTGGGGTTGGGGTAATTAGATGATTAAGTGATTAAATTATGTAGATATTTTGATCATTAGGACATTTAATCTCGGTTAGGGTTCAAAACGATGGATTAACTTGGTTTAACGCTGTTAATCGTACATTAAATTGACGGTTAACTTATTTGATGAAAAACATCTAATTGTATGTTGTATAAATCATAGATATAATTAATTCCGTGTATATACGTTTAAAGATGGCGGTGTAAGGTAAAACCTTCGAATTCTGCCGTCGTGGATTATTTTATGTAACGTGACTTTATTCTTTAAAATTTTGATGTATAAACATAATATTGTATGTTATGGATCTATGGACATTATTCCAGACATTTATTTAATTACCAACATTCGTATTAGTCGGGTTATAAATGTACCAGGAATTCTCAAAATTACTCAATGTGTAATGTAATAATGCATGACTTTACTAGACTTTAATGACATGATTTTTCACATTAAGTCAATCAGGAAATATGATAAATGTAAACGCATATAAAATGTGTACGGATATTGAACTGGAAATGTCGGGTGTCACATTCTCCCCCTGTTAGAAGAATTTTGTACCGAAATTCGTGTTGTGCCATCTTGAACTGGTGTATCCTGAACAAGGACGGGTGCTTGTTTTTCATTTGATCTTCATGTTCCCAAGTATATTCGGGACCACGTTTTGAATTCCAACGTACCTTAACCAGTTTAATGCGACTACGCTTAGCATCTCGGCTTTCAAGTCTGTAACCTCAATCGATTCCTCGATGAAATAAAGTTTGTCATCAATATGAATTTCATCGGGTGGCATGATCAACGTTTCATCTGCCAAACACTTCTTGAGATTTGACACATGAAAGGTATTGTGTATGTTTCTTAGCTCTTATGGTAGCTTGAGCTTGTAAGCTACGGGACCAACCTTAGCCAGTATTTCGAATGGTCCGATGTATCTAGGGTTGAGTTTACCACGGTTACCAAACCTTGGAATGCCATTCCAAGGAGAGACTTTCAACAGTACTTGGTCTCCGACTTGAAATTCTAATGGTTTCCGTCTATTATCGGCATAGCTCTTTTGTCTATCTTGGGCTGCTTTTAGATGATCTTTAATCTTAAAGATCTTATAAGTGGTTTCCTGAATAATCTCACGACCTGTCAAATGTTTGTCGCCGACCTCCGCCCAACGTAGCGGCGAACGACATTTTCGACCATACAAAGCTTCAAACGGGGAAGCTTTTATGCTAGTGTGGTAGCTGTTATTGTAGGAAAATTCATCTAACGGTAAGTGAGTATCCCAATTTCATTTGAAATCAATCACACACGCACGGAAACTATCTTCTAATGTTTGGATAGTCCTTTCACTTTGACCGTCCATCTATGGATGATATGTTGTACTCATGTCTAGGCGTGTGCCTAAGGCTTCTTGTAAATACTGCTAGATACTTGACACGAAACGGCTATCTCTATCTGAGATAATAGATACTGGCACACCATGTCTTGCCACAATTTCTTTAATGTAAAGTCTTGCAAGTTTCTCGGTTTTGTCGGTTTCCTTAATTGGCAGAAATTGAGCGGATTTCGTTAAGCGATCGATAATTACCTATATGGTATCATAACCACTAATTTTGTGATGAAATCCATGGAAATTTGTTCCCATTTCCATTGGGGAATATCTGGTTGTTGTAATAGACCAGATGGTTTCTGATATTCTTCCTTGACTTTTGAACACGTTAAGCATTTACTGACATATATGGCAATATCTCCTTTCATATTAGGCCACTAATAGTATTCGTTGAGATCTTTGTACATTTTGTCTGAACCTGGGTGGATCGAGTACTTAGACTTATGGGATTCGTCCACAACTAACGCATGGAAGTTATCGGTACTCGGCACCCAAATTCTGGCAATGAAGTATAACGTATCATCCAACTTAGATTCCAATTGTTTAATCATCCCACGTAGAGCCTCATTCCGTAAGTTCTCTTCCTTAAGTGCCTCTTGTTGTGCCATTCGGATTTGGAAAGTAAGGCTTGTATGAATTGTTAATCCTAGTGCACGAACACGAAGAGTTTTAACTCGTTCCTTATGGCTAAAGGCGTCTCCTACGACATTGGCCTTTGTAGGGTGATACTTGCTATCACAATCATAATCGTTTAACAATTCTACCCAACGGCGTTGTCTTATGTTAAGCTATTTCTGATAAAATATGTGTTGGAGGCTCTTGTGATCTGTAAAGATAATACATATAGGTAATGCCTCCAAATCTTGAGTGCAGATAAAACAGCGCCCAATTCTAAAACGTGAGTCGTGCAGTTTTTCTCATGCGCCTTTAACTGTCTAGATGCATAGGCTATGACCTTATCTTTCTGCATCAATACACAACCAATACCTTGGTGTGATGCATCGCAGTACACCACTAAATTGTTAGTTCCATCGGGAATGGATAGGATCGGTGCACTACACAGTTGATGATACCCTGAACGTAGATCGATCTTAGAGTAGAAACTAGAACCTTATAGTTGATCAAATAAATATTCTATTCTAGGAAATTGTAAGCTTGTTTAACTCTCGGTAATCGATGCACATCCTAAAGATTCCATACTTTTTCTTCACGAACAAGACAAGAGCTCCACATGGTGAGAGACTCGGTCTTATGAAGCCCTTATAAAGCAACTCCTGTAGTTGATTGGATAGTGCTAGTCGATACAGCTATCGTGCAACAGGTGCGACTCCTCGGTGGTGGTAAACCAGGTAAGTCTTTGGGAAAGACTTCAGGGTAATCCCTAACGAATGGTATGTCCTCGAGTCAACGTTCCTCCGGTTTCTTCTCGACGACGTGATCCAGGAATGCGCAATAGCCTTGAGTAGATGCTTACGGGCTTTCATGCTGATGATAATTCTTAGTATCGTTCCACTCTTTTCTCCTTGAATAGAAAGAATTTTCCCGTTCGGGAGTGGAACACATACAATCTTCTCAAAACAGACGATCTCGGCATGATTTTTCGACAAACAATCCATGCCAAAAACAATGTCAAAACTTCCCAGATCAACAGGTAGAAGGTCTATACTAAATGAATGGTTTTCTAAACATAAAGTACAACCTTGAATAACTTCTCCGATTTCAAATAATTTCCCGTTTACTAATTCAATCGTATAACTTTGGTTTAGTTTGCTGGCCTTAATACCAAGTAAAGATTTAAAGTCATTTGACACAAAACTCATATCAGCACCCGTATCAAAAAGTATAGAAGCATAGTGATTATTTATCGAGAACGTATTAGTAACGATGTTGAAATCCTGGCGTGCATCTCCGACCCCCATCACGAATGCTCTTCCTCTGGCCTGATAGTTGTTTTGCTCCTTCACTTTAGGGCAATCTTTCCTGTAGTGCTTAGGATCTCAACATTCGAAACATCCTTTCTTAATCTTATTGGGGGTGGCATTAGTTCGACAAATTTGAGATTGATGTCCAAAGTTTTTGCACTTATTACACTGAGTGCATTTCCCCACATGGTGATACCCACACTAGTTACACCTCGGTTGGTTGCCAGTTGATGTGCCATCATTTATACATGTTTTGCATGTATAATAATCCCTATATTATGGTACTAATTGAATAATAACTTTGCAATTGATACTTAAAACGTTTATATTTTATAATTGCAGCTTATTCGGTGTTCTAAAGATAAACAAAGATAAAACCTGTCAGAAGCACCAAGAAACCAAGCTTCTAGAAGGATCATTCTCGAGCTTTGACCCCCAAGAAGTCAACAAAGGTCAACCAGCAGCTAAAAGACAAAAATGGGCACCCCGGGGGGGGGGGGATCCCAATGTACGGGCGCGCATTAGCCCTCTTTGCTCCTCACGGCTCCTAGTACACTGCCACTCGTATCCTATGATAATCCAATGCATGACTGTGCATTGCTCATTCTGAGGCCTATAAATATGAGGCTTGGGTTCTTCATTCCACACACCACAAGAACCATCAATACACTATCCAGAGATTGAGAACTTCGTAGTTAGAGTAGAGAGGCTCCTCCTCTTTGTCCGCAATATGGGAGCCTACGAAACTCAGCGTCATGCTAGTTAGCATGGCGATTCGTGGCTAAACTCTTTGTATTGCTAGGGTGAAGATGAAATTTGGTGTATGTTATTGTTTAACGTATTAATCTAGTGGTATGTTTATGTCTTTAATTATTCGTTCTTAAAACCACCTTCCAGGTGGGCTTTTTATTATTATATAAACCTGTCTTTACACTTGTGAGTGTTCTTGATTTCAAAGCGTAAGAGCGTAAAACCTTTTTAATCAAACTTCTCTTGATGCTTATACGTCTTTATACAAGTGGATTTTGATAAGACAAGGCTTGGTTAATACTAATAAGGTCGTACATCTTTATACGAACTTGTTATGAGATCAATAATTTGTGAACTCATGTTGGGAACGGTACGTCTTTATACATGGTCCCATTGTTGCACCGCATCCCGGTGAGCAAAGTCTAATCACCTTTTTAATAATAATAATAATAATTAGGCATTTAAGTTCGATGTCCTAAACCAGCCTGGAGATAGCATTCAAAGGGTTGAGGGTAACGTTGTCCCTAGCGGGAATCAATACCATTTTATTATTAAAGATTATAATCCGTGAACCAAATGTCATGAGAATGAGGCTCTAGCGGTGACCCGGGTCACACATTTGTATTAGTCATACCACTGGATTAGTCAACTTAACATTATCATATACCAAGCGGATTCGAATCTCAAAGCAATACTCTTCATGAACTGATCATTTCCGAGATATTTACTTTCCTGTTATTTACTATTCTATTATTTACATTCCTGTTACACACATCACGCATGTTTTTACTTTTCTGTTATTTACTTTACCGTCATTTACTTTTCTGCTTCACAAGCACACAAACCCACTCATTAATTAAACCGGCTAAACGATAACAAAAGTTGAGTATTGGAACTCGACCGTGTCCATTGGTTCGATACTTGGTTCTTACCTAAACTATATTACGCTGTGATAGGTACACTTGCCTATTGTGTGTGTTTTAAGTTTGAGTATTTATCATTTTATAAATTTAAAACCTGATCTCGTGAAACCTTAATATTAAAATCTTTTTATAACTTAATCATGTGCACATCATGTTTTTAGCGCCTTTGCCGGGGACACAACGATTTCAAGAAAAATTCAAGTTAACGGATTAGCCTTATCATTTTCCATATGTTTTTCGGTTATGTTTTGTTGCATGTAGTGTATGATCCATAACTCTACTACTGGTTTATATCAACCTTTAGCAGAGCCCGAAAGATTCTTTCACCGCCGAATATGAGAAAACCGTGCTAGAAAAATGGCCATAGAAAACCGATCTATTTTCGACTTTGCAAGAGCGTCACTTGAGGCTTTGGGGTCTAGCATCACAAGGCCTACGGTTGACGCAAACAACTTTGAGATCAAATCGCATGTCATTCACATGATCCAATCATCATGCACTTTCCATGGATTACCCGATGAAGATCCACATGCCCACATTGCAAATTTCCTTAAAATTTGTGACACTTTCAAACTGAACGGAGTTTCGAATGACGCAATTCGCCTCCGAATGTTTCCCTTCTACTTAAGGGAACGAGCTAAGGAATGGCTAAAATCTCTTCCTACCGAGTCAATCACTACATGGGATGATCTTGCTCAGAAATTTCTGTCGAAATACTTCCCGCCAGCAAAAACTGCTAAATTGAGGAATGATATTACCACTTTCACCCAGGAAGATGGTGAATCACTATATAAGGCGTGGGAATGTTTTAAGGACATGCTGAGAAAATGCCCTCACCATGGACTAGATGTGTGGCTACAAGTATCATCATTCTACAATGGATTGCATAATCGAGCTCGTCAGACACTCGACACTACTACAGGTGGTATTTTCGGAAACAAGAGGCCACAAGAAGCTTACATCCTAATTGAGGAAATAGCTATGAACAGCTATCAATGGTACAATCTAAGGAGTAACGGGGGAGCCAAGCAAGGAGTTCATTCTATCGATACTGTCACTTCACTTTCTTCTCAAGTAGACGCCCTCACCACTCGACCCAATCAACTTAGTAAGGGCAAAATAACCACTGAAACTACTGAAGAAGTAAAAAGCATCATTGTCGATGCTGAGCAGGTCGACTTTATCAAAACAAATCGCCCTCAGAACAATCCCTACAGTAATACTTACAATCCTGGATGGAGAAACCACCCAAATTTCAGCTAGAAGGATAACAACAACCAAGGACAATCCGGCTTCGGACAACAACAACAGTTTCAACAAAGACAATCTCAAAACTATTAGCCTCGTCAACAATTTCAGGGAACTAACAAGCCAAGTAATGGGTTAAGCTTGGAGGTGTAACGAACCAACTTTCGGGTTTTACCTTATGTTTTGGGTAAAAATTATTGAGGCTAATTTTGTAACCAAACTTAGTAAGTGAGGTAGTGTGCTTATAGGATTCGTGATGAACAAAGTGTATAAAGCAATAAAACGACACGAGTGTTTACGAGGAAAGCCCTTAATCCCTAAGGATTGCCGGCATAAAACCTCAGGAAGTGACTAAACGTCACTTGCCTCCTATTTTATAAAATAATGAAAATGATTACATGTACGAGTAGTAGATGATCGATATCTAAGTGTTACAGAGCTTGTTGCGAGTGTATAGTGCTAATAGTGTTGTTTATCATGCGATGATGTGATTCCTAATCGATCAAACTGTTGATTATATACAGAAATTATGCTAACTAACTATCCGAGAATCCCGGAATCGACTAATTCCTCTAATATGACCGTTGGAGGCCACTCCACGCGTCTTCAACACGTTCTCCTTGACTTCCAGAGCGATTCTTCAGGGACGAGCTTGACTACACATGTTTTACCTATGAATAAGTCAAGATAGAAGAAAGATATAACGGTTAAGTATTAAGGATACCAAAACCTATCAGGATACCGAAGTACGTTGAAGATCCAGGATCCTTAGCTGTAAAATGACCCCTAACAATTGTCCCCAGATTTTAACAGCTGTCAACGACATCTGTAAAAAATTTAAAATTCAAATAGTAAATGATGATAGGGTTGCGATAAGACTTTTACGACCGCCAAGGCGATTTAACCGTTGCTCCCTGTAGGTTATAATCATTATTACCCCTTCTTCTCCATTCTCATCTTCTTCAAGGCCAAAGAATGTAAAGAATTCTTACTGTGATTTCTGATTTTCTCCCTTCTTTCTAATCCTTCGCAACCATGGGCAAGAAAATGACCAGGTCAGCTTCTTCCATTATTGCTGAAACAATAGAGGATTAGGGATCAAGGTATCCTTGACCATTCCGATCTTGAACTTTGCTCTTTCACCGATCAGGACATTAAACTGCTGAAATCAAACAATGTTTTTCCTTAAAAAACCATTTTTAGGTCTTTCGATTCTAGAACAAAAGCTGATTTGATCTCTAAAACTTGGGTTTGTTTTCATAGCTATCCTTTCACTTTGGGTCTGTCATATCCATTTCCTCCACTCATCACTGAGTTCTTTAACCTTATTGGCCCGAGCTATTCCCAAATCATGTCCATGGTTTGGAGAATCTTGGCAACTCTAGAGAGGTTGAATCGTTCACATTCGTTGACCATTGGTGTCCCCGATCTGGCTTATACCTATAACTTGAGAACCCATGGCTCCTCTCACTTTGTTCTTCAACTTAACTTTGGACAAACTCACTTAGTCCCAAAAGCTACCTAGAATGATACCGATTGGAAGGGAACATTCTTTTTTGTAAAGAGAGATTCAATTCCTGGTAGGAATCTATTGCTGCTTGAATGGGTTAAGAAGGGTAGGAAATAGCTAGGATCCCCGCAATTTATATTATATTTCGTCTGTTGCTAATGATCTTTGTTTTATCCTTGTGCAACTCCTAAATTTGCTGAATTGGTTCCTGCAAGAAGTGACACAGATAAAAGAATTGAAGAGTTATTGGAAATACCTGTGGCAGAGAGATCCTTTCATTTCGAGTCAACCATTAGTGAAGCGAGTTTTGAGAACCAACATTTCGAGTCTAAGATGTCTTCAGGTACAGAATAATTAGCATTGATATTACCATATGTTATGATTCTGAATTGCTTTATCTTTATGTAGGAATCCCTAAGTCAGGCTTCCAGTTTGCTTTGTCTGATCTAGATAGCCTTTTGTCCGGGGCTGTTGTTGTCAAGAAGGAGGGTTCTACACCTGTGACCACCAAATCTCGTATCCCATTCCTCCGATCTAAGGCTTCACGGAGTAAAAAGAGAAAGACGACTGATGTGATGGACCTGGAGATCTTTGAGGGCATGAACTCTGCTAAAACCACCAAGAAGCTTCAAGGCTTGTTGAATCTGGTAACTAATTTTTTGGTATCCCTAATTTGATGTTAGGATCCCTGAATAATTAATATGTCTGAATTTTGCAGGGTCTTGAGAGGCTGAATGCCAACTTGGCTGTGGCAGAGAAGAATGCTGAAGAAGCTTTGGAGAAGATTGAGGATCTAAAGAAAATCCTGGCCTCCAAGTCAAAGCACATGGAGAAAGAGATCCAGGCTCAGAAGGATAAGCCGCAGGAGAGTTCAGCCCAATACGAATTGAAGATGCAGGAGAATTCGGCCCAGTATGAGCAGAGGTTGCATGATACTGTAGATGATGCCAAGAAATCCGCGGCCATGACTATACTCCAATCCAGGATCCAGATGGCTGAGCAAGCTGTAGCTGAAGGTTTTGATCCTACATCCTGGGATCTTCAGGGATGGCGTTCTTCTTTGGCTAAGCTTGGTGGTGAAGCGGTGGATTAAGATTGCTGAGGAGGTTGAAGATGGCGATGAAAAGAAGCAAACTGACCAGGGCAATGAGGGTAATGATGCCTAGGCCTGAGCCCTGGAATTTGTGGTTCTTCGATTGTTCTTGTTGGTTATTTGTCTTCAAACAATTTCCTTTTATGTCTGTGGTTGTTGAACAATTTACTTTTTCCTTCACTAGGATCCCTATATTGGGATATACAATTTGACAATTTGTGAACCGGGTGGATGGGTCCAGGTTTTGGATAAAGCCCGGCTCACTTTTCTTTCCTGCACTTTAGTTATAATCAAGTATCTTTTAACTTATCTGCCATGATTGATATGCGTTTGGTTTTCTTTGACATGTTCTAAAAGATCAGGATCCTTAGGCAGTTAAGCCCTGAGATATTTAGAAAAATAGGTTTAGGTATATTTTCAGGATACCGGATCCTTAATAATATCTTAGGTTTTCACTAAACTTAAATTTAGAATAATATAGTTTGGTTTTGATAAATAGTATGTAGTAATACCAGTTGCAAACATATCATGACCTAGTCATTCAAGTTTCAAATCTTAAAAAATTAATAAGTAACACGTACCTTTGTTGAGAACTAAGTCAGGTAGATACACATACCAAATTATAACTTGGAGTTCAAAATACGACAACCGTTGGTTGTCCCCTGTGTATAGTCATTAAATACGTCGTAGATTTAATAATTGTACTTCAGGATCTTCATAAGTCTTCAATCCGTTTGAGTTAGCATATTGACGCTAAGTTCTTGGGTTAACACATAAGTGTTAAATACCTGTGACAATTTAAAATCGTGGGCCAAGCCAGAATAACGTGGGCCAAGCCAGAAAAACATGGGCCAAGCCAGAATAACGTGGGCCAAGCCAGAAAAACGTGGGCCAAGCCAGACTTAAGTTAGCATGAAAATGCTAAAAACCTTAGGAGTAACACGTCTGTTACTATCGTAGGATTCAAGATATAGCCAAAAGTGATGAAATTATCAGTCATTGTTACATGGACTGGTAGCACCACCTTGAACTATACTTGAACATCGTGCGCTACAGGCGGAGTGTTTAAACTCAATTCTTAGAAAGGTGAAAACCTTTAAACCTTTGAGGTATTCAGGATACCCTAACTTAGGAGAGATGACCAATCTCTAACTTCTGTCAGGATCCTTGGGGATCCCTCCGGCAAAACATGAAACCTTGTTGAAGGTGGTGTTAGACTGGCTAATAACCCTCTGACGCTCAAGTCGGTACTTTGATAAAGAATGATAAATACGAAAATAGTCAGTGATAGAAGACATACCAGTCTTAGTTAAAATTTAAGTTCTAACTTACATAAAGTAGGCTTTGAGATGGATGGCGTTCCAGGATCTTGGCAGGATTTCTCCTTCCATAGTAGCCAACCAATATGCACCCTTGCCTGCTTCTGAGTCAATCGAGTATGGGCCTTCCCATTTTGGTGCAAGTTTTCCATCGCTGGGATTGGTAGTATTTTGGAATGCTTTTCTTAATACAATATCACCCACTTGGAATCTTCTGATCCTTATGTTTTTGTTGTATGACTTCGTTATCCTCTGCTGATAAGCTGCAATACGAACTTTGGCAAGATCTCTGAGCTCATCCACAGTGTCAAGATCATGAGCAAGAGCTTCGTTGTTAGTCTCTCGAGTTTGCGGATTGGTTTTGGCAGTAGGGATAAGCATCTCTGTAGGGATCATGGCTTCAGTACCGAACACCAATGAGAATGGGGTTTGTCCTGTTGCGTACTTCACGGTTGTCCTATCTGCTCAAAGTACAAACGGTAACTCTTCAGCCCATCTTCCTTTCTTTGCTCCCAATCTCTTCTTGAGGTTGTTAATGATGATCTTGTTGCTAGATTTCGCTTGTCCATTGGCTTGAGGATGCACGGGAGTGGAATTTATCATTTTGATTCCCCAACTGGCACATAAGTTAGTTGTTCTGTTGCTAATAAACCGAGATCCATTATCACAAACTATCTCCACCGGGATCCCAAATCTTGTCAGGATATTGCGCTTGATGAAGGAGATGACTTCTTTTTCTTTGAATTGGATAAATGCCTCATCTTCAATCCACTTGGAGAAGTAATGTCATTGCTAGCATAAAGACCTTTCCTCCTGGTGCCTTGGGAAGTTTGTCGACTATATCCATTCCCCATTTCATGAATAGCCATGGAGAGATGATTGGATATAAAGGTTCAGCCGGGTGATGGAGTATGTTGCTGTGTCTTTGGCAGGCGTCACATTTCTGGGAGTAAGTCATAGCATCTTTCCTCATGGTAGGCCAGTAATATCCTGTTCTCAGGATCCTTGAAAATAACGCTCTACCCCCAGTGTGATTACCATAGTCACCTTCGTGTATAACTTTCAGGACTTCACGTGCTTCAGGATCCTCCAAGCATCTTAAGTGTGGACAAGCAATAGACTTTCTATACAAGACATTGTGCAATATTATAAAACGTGAAACCCTCATGTGAAAAGCTTTGTGATTCTTTTCCTCACTTGGGATCTCACCATCCTGCAAATATTTCTTAATGGGTGAAATCTAGGATCTTTGACTAGGTTCAAGATCCCGAATGTTTGCTTCTTCTTCAGCATTGGAAACTTCATTTACCTTCTCGATTGCCGGGCTCAGAATGTGTATGATAGGTATTTTGATACCTTCTGGTATTCTAAGAGCTGAAGCAAGGTTTGCTAAGGCATCAGCCTCAGTGTTATATTCTCTAGGCACCTGTGTTATGTTAAAAGTTTCGAATTCCATGGATAGTTGCTTAACTGTTGTGAGATACTTGGCTAGCTTCTCACCTTTTACTGCATATGAATCATTGAAATGGTTAGCAATTAACAATGAGTCTACATATACCTGGAGATACCTGATCTTGATATCCCTGGCTAATTGCAATCCTGCTATCAGCGCCTCATACTATGCTTCATTGTTCATAGCTTGGAACTCACAACTTATGGATTGGGGTATTATGTCCCCTTGTGGCAATTTCAGTATGATCCCTAGACCTGTTCCTCTTACATTTGATGCACCGTCAGTGAATAACGTCCATTTATCCCTGGAATCTTCCAATTGCTGAACTTAAAGATCTTCTTCATGTTGGATATCACTGCTGAAATCATCCACAAAGTCCGCAAGTGCCTGAGACTTTATTGCTGTTCTAGGTTCATATACGAGGTCATAGGCGCTGAGTTTGACTGACCATTTAGCCATCCTTCCTGACATCTTTGGATTTCTTAAGACACACTTAATAGGGTGGTTAGTTTTAACATGAATATCATGAGTTTCAAAATAATGTCTTAGTTTAGTGGATGCCATTATTAAAGCTAAGATTAACTTTTCTAAATGAGAGTACATGGTTTCTGCTGCCAGCAAACTTTTACTTACATAGTATACCGGATGTTGCTGTCCCTCGTGATCCTTGACTAGTACAACACTTACGGTGCTTTGCGATATTGCCAAGTATAGGGATAATGGTTCGCCGTCTTCTAGTTTCATTAATAGAGGAGTTGATGACAAGTATTCTTTCAGTGATTGGAGTGCTCGTTCATGCTTCTCTTCTCATTCGAATCTTTTGTTCTTCCTCAGGATGTCGTAGAACTCTTTGCACCTTTCTAAGGATCTCGATATGAACCTGTTGAGTGCTGCTACCCTGTCGGTTAGTCTCTGGACATCCTTGGTGTTTGCTGGGGATTTCAGATTGATGATCACTTTGATTTGTTCTGGACTGGCTTCTATCTCTCTCTTGGTTACCATGTAGCCCAGGAACTTTCCTGCCCCCACTCCGAAGCCGCATTTGGAAGGATTTAACTTCATGTTGTACTGGTCCAGGATATCAAATCCTTCTCTAAGGTCCCTGAGATGATCCTCAGCTTTCGTTGATTTTACCAGCATGTCATCTATGTAGACCTCCATGGTGTCCCTTAGTTTCTCTTTGAACATCATGTTCACCAGCCTTTGGTATGTAGCACCTGCATTTTTCAAACCAAAAGGCATAGCAATATAACAATAAATACATGTAGGAGTCATGAACGCGGTATCCTCCTGGTCTGAGGGGTCCATCTGAATCTGCTGCAATCCTGATGAAGCATCCATGAATGTCAGCATCTCGTGGCCCGCTGTAGCATCAACCATTGAGTCTATGTGTGGTAATGGAAAAGGGTCTTTGGGACATGCTTTGTTCAAATCGGTAAAGTCTACACAGACTCTCCATTTCCCATTCTTCTTCTGGACCACCACCACATTAGCTAGCCACCTTGGGAATTTCACTGCCCTTATCATTCCAGTTTTTAATAGTCTCTCGACCTCTTCTTGGATAACTGCATTTCTTTCTGGCGCAAACTTTCTTCTCTTTTGGTATATTGGCCTGAAACTATTATCAACACCCAATTTATGCGTAATAATATCTTTAGAGATACCTGTCATGTCTTCATGTTTCCAAGCGAAGGTTGAAGTTCTGCTCTTTAGTAGCTCTAAGAGATCTTGTTCAATATCCTTGGGGATACTGGTTCTGACAAGCACATTGACGTCAGGATCCTCCACACTTAGGGATATTTCTTTAACATCTTGTTCTTTGGTTTCTAGGACGTCTCGGGCTTGTTTCTTTAGTTGCTATGCTTGCCTGGTTTTGGCGGAGGCTTTCATCGAAGAGGTGTAGCAATCCTTAGCCTCTTGCTGATCACTGTTAATCTTCACTACCCCCCAAGGGGTTGGCATCTTGACACACTGATGGTATGTTGAGGGTACCGCCTTCATGTCGTGTATCCACAGCCTTCCTAAAATGATATTATAGCAAGACAAAGAATCTATTACACAAAATTTTTGTATAGCATTTACCCCTTCGATATATATCGGTAGCTTTATCTCTCCGACTGTGTTTCTGACTTCTCCGCTGAATCCTACCAGCACTGAGCATTTTGAAATAATTTCAGAATCCGGGATCCCCATTCTCTTTAGGACTTCATGCTGAATTATGTTCACCGAGCTCCCTCCGTTAATCAATATCCTTTGGATGAAGTGATTCGCAATATACAGAGTGATTACTAGACCATCATGATGAGGATCCTGTACGTCATCCCTGTCATCCTCGTCGAAAGAGATCACCTTTTCCTCAGTTAAGCTGGAGGTTCTGAAAGGCCTGTCTCCTTTTTCCGCCTTCGCTTCCTTGGCATTCCTTTTTGCTGCAGAGTAAAAGTGCCACAAATATCAGATCCACCAGATATAAAACCTATTACCTTAGCATCCGGCGGTGGGGATTTTGCTCTTTGCGGGATCCGGTCGTGATCCTTAGTCTTGTTCTTTCCTTTGCCTAGAAATTCTTTGAGATGCCCTTTGCTTAAGAGATAACTTATCTCTTTCCGCAAAGCAATGCAATCTTCCGTCATGTGACCAAAGTCCTCGTGGAAAGCACACTACTTGGACTTGTCCTTCCATCCTTACCTATTAGGGATCATTTTGCAGCTAAGAATCCTGAATCTTCAACATACTTCGGTATCCTGACAGGTTTTGGTATCCTCAATATTTAACCATTATATCTTCCTTCTATCTTGACTTATTCGCAGGTAAAACGTGCGTGGTCAAGTTCATCCCTGAAGAATCCCTCTTGAAGTCAAGAAGAACGTGTAGAAGACACGTAGATTGGCCTCTAACTGTCATATTTGAAGATTAAGTCGATTCCGGGATTCTCGAATAGTTAGTTAGCATAATCTCTGTATATAATCAGCAGCTTGGTCGATTTGAAAACACACAACAATGCACTGAGCAATAGAATACACTAGCAATCAGTCTTGTAACACTTAGATATCGATCATTTGCTGCTCAACACTTGTAATTCTTTATCATTTATTGAAGAAACGGGGCAGGTGTCGATTGTCACCTCCCGAGGTTTTAAGCTAGAGATCCTGAATGATCAAGGGCTTTCCTCGTAAACAACCGTGTCACTCTTTACGTTTTTACATTGTTTTACATTAATTTTACAAGCACACTATGTCACACCCCAACCGACGGCGGAAACATCGAGGCGGGACATGTAAACTGTCCATGAGCTCAAGGTCGACTAAATTGTAATATATTAAATCCAATTCCATTCAAACAAACATGAATCAATTCCAAAGTAAATAAATGAAATACAAATTGTTTCTGAATTAAAATTAACTAAGTCCAAAGCCTATGTGTATCATGTCTTGATCAAAATCATATGATAGCACCTGAAACATGAATAAAATAAGGTCAACTAAAAAGTTGGTGAGCATACACAGGTTTGTACATAGATAGCGTATAGATTGTGAATAAACAAATCCTTACATAACATGATAAAATAAGGCATTTATGGAGAGTAGCCATTGTGTAACCAAAGTACAATCAAACCTTTGTAACTAGCATGCAAAATTGTGTTGTCGGTAACAATCACCCTAATCTGGGTGGGTTTGTCAGACTCAATAGATCTATCATTGTTTACCGTCGGCTTGAATAGTTAATGATTACACATAAATTGCACACAAAAGTTAGCACAACTAGTACTCAGGCATAAAGCTCTAATTGCACACATGAATGTAAAGAGGATTTGTATTTGTGTAGTTTGTGTAAATGTAAGCAATAGTTTGTATAGTGTTCATGTTCCACCCCAAAAAGTGTAAAAGAGTAAAAGGGGCTATGTAATACTCACTTGATTCAAAAGGCGTAGCTAACATGGGAGACTAGGTAGTAACGAGATCCTTGTAATGCACAACGTTAACTTAGAGTGTAGTATGTATTGAATTAATAGTGTGCACAATAGTCTATGTCTAAGTCTAGGGTTGAATTGGATGTGTGTTAAAAGAGTTGGAGTTGTAGGCGTTAAGTTTTGTTAAGTATAACTTAAATAAACAATCTTTGTTTAAATATAGATTAAATAAATAATTGATACTTTATTTATTTATTTATTTATAAAAATCTGTACTTAGTCATTTAGTGATAAAGATGTACCGAGCGTTTTATGTTAAATATAGATTTACTAAATAACTTTTGTTAATCTATTTTTATAAATATGTGTAAATATAATTTTGTAGATTTAAATGTATAACTTCTATTTATTTTAGAAGAAGGCATTTCATTTTTTTTAATAAGGTTAATATAAATCTTTATAAAATCAATTATTTTTATTTGAAAATTCATTTGGAATGCTTATTGACTTTAAAATATAAATTTTAGTATTCTGCCAAGATTTTCTCACACACACGACCGTGCTTGGAACAAGGCACGATCGTGCTAGGACCACGGGCGCGACCGTGCTAGTCAGGGCGCAACCGTGTTGATTAAACAGAAGACATAACTAAGCTATTCACTAGGCACGACCGTGTCTAGGCCAGGCACGACCGTGTCTAGGATTCTGAGGCACGACCAAGTCTAGCCAAGGGGCACGACCGGGTCTGAGTGTGAGGCACGACTGCGCTTGGATTGGCACGACCGTGTCTCCATGAGGCACGACCGTGCTAGGAGATTAGCGCGACCGTGTCTGTTCCAAAACAGAAACGAATTGCTTAAATCTTATGATGCTAATGTTGGAAATCATAAGGCTTTCATCCATTAGGTGATTACTAGTCTATTGGTATAGGTTAATTTCATTTAAAACATGTCCAAAGTAGGATTCGATTAAATCATTTTAGAATGAACCCTAGATTCGGGTTCGTGTTAAATTAGCTATTGTAAGCTCAAATTAGGTTGGGGCTTTTGATCTATAGACTAAAACGAAAGTGTAGGAGATTTCAATTACCCGGAAGACGATGAATCGATAGCGTACGGTAGGAATGAGTTCCGGCGGCGACGGGTTTGGTTTCCGGCGTCTTCTGCTGCAATTCCGGCTGCTTCAATGTTTTCGGGAGTTTCAGAGGGGTTCGATGGAGTGTTTGCTTGGGAGGATTTCAATTCAGAATAGACGAATTGTGGTTCAAATGAAAGAATTTCGGTTTTTGAGACTAATTGAATTTTTTGGAGTTATTGGATGTAATTGTCGACATTATTCGATTTATTGTTTTCGTTATTGGTAATGATGTGTATATCGGTTACGAATTCAAACGATTCTGTGTTTAAAACTGCATTTACGTTTCAACTGACGCGAGGCGCGACCGTGCCTATACGAGGCGCGTCCGTGCCAATGCACCGGGCGCGACCGTTCCAAAGCAAGGCGCGCGACCGTGCCATGGCACTTGGCGCGACCGTGCCAGAACGTGGCGCGACCGTGCCAGAACGAGGCACGACCGTGCCTGTTAGGGTTTCTTGTTAATTTATAAAATTAGTCCTTGCAACTTCAGCTTTGACAGAATTAGCTTGGTTAGGATTTAACAGAACACCTAACGGGATTACTAACTGATTTAACTCTAGGAAGTGTTACCACGTGATTATGAGTTCTAAAACTTTGAATTAAAATACGTTCAGTTAACAATTAATGAGGCATAGGTTTGAACAAGTATAGGATTTAATGTAGTGTTGTTATTTTATTAAGTAAAATAAATTAAAATAGGGTCGAAAATTCAGAGATGTTACAGTCTCCCAATGTTAAGGGAATTTCGTCCCGAAATTTAACTAATGGAGGCTATTAAATCAGGCAAGTGGTGAGAGTTTTGGATTCTCGGTGAGTTTTGACTGTTAGATCTTGGGATGTGTAACCGTTGACATAGTTTAGGCCTGATACTCGGTCGGATATGAATGATGATAATGAATTTAGTTTTGAAATGAACTTAAGGAGGAGGTCGTCAAATAATAATTTGGATTCTAAAGGTGGAGTGCATTACTTTGAATGAATTTAATGGGTTCTTGATAATTAGGGTTTGTGTAAGATATAGTCTAATATACTTAAATTTGGCAGGGGGTAAAAGATTTCACAAACATTAGTCTGGGTCAAAACTTCACGTGATATGAGCGACGCTACTTCTGATAATATTATAGGACACTTATATATAGGAAGTACCATCGGCGTATCCACCATGCCCTTGTCATATCACATTAGTTTCGTTGTTACATATCATGATAAGTTTTAGCTCACAACACACGACAAAATTTCACTATGCTTTCCATGCGCTGATTTTCATAATTCCGTGTGCACCCGTAATTACTCAAATCATCGCATGGTCCATATAGATCTTTCCGTTGTGTGTGGGTCAAGGGGGGCATAACTTTCACTCCATTCATGTCCATTGTTTTCACATAAAAGTCGCTAGCAAGTAACTATGTCCTTAATCGGGTTAGTTCGCAACTAAAGAGTAGTATAACTTAAAGTTTCTTAGTTTGCTCGTGTTTGAACAAGAATACGTCAAACCCCAAGTCGTTTCAGTGTATTATGGTCTTCAAATTTGGTGAACAAAAGTGCATGACCATGTCTTGTGTATAATGAAATCAAACAATTGCAATAATTGTAAGCAAATTTTGTTTCGTGTATAAAGTAAACACACAAGTCTCATGTATGATCTAGTGTCACGTAGCTCGTAATCAAATAGGTCTCATGTGTAGCGTGAACAATTTAGTTTCATATATTTTGTAAATCATTAAGCTCCTATGTGGAATGTAAACAACATAGTATCATGTGTATTGTAGAAAATGAAGTTCATGTATGGTGTCGACAACTTAGTGTCATGTATTTTGTAAATCAATAAGCTCTCATGTGGTATGTAAACAACATAGTATCATGTGTATTGTAGGAAATGAAGTTCATATATAGTGTCGACAACTTAGTGTCATGTATTTTGTAAATCAATAAGCCCTCATGTGGTATGTAAACAACATAGTATCATGTGTATTGTAAGAAATGAAGTTCATGTATGGTGTAGACAACTTAGTGTCATGTATTTTGTAAATCAATAAGCCCTCATGTGGTATGTAAACAACATAGTATCATGTGTATTGTAGGAAATGAAGTTCATATATGGTGTCGACAACTTAGTGTCATGTATTTTGTAAATTAATAAGCCCTCATGTGGTATGTAAATAACATAGTATCATGTGTATTGTAGGAAATGAAGTTCATGTATGGTGTTGGCAACATAGTATCATGTATTTTGTAAATAAATATCTTACATGTGTAATATAAACAATTTAGTATCATGTATATTGCATAATGTGCATAATTTAGTATAATGTACCTTGTAACCAAATGGGTTTCATGTTCAATGTGGTCAATCTAGAATTATGTACCAATCAAACAATTGTTATGAATCATGTATATTGCAAACAACTAAGTTTCGTGTATTATGTGCTCAATCCAGTAGTATGTGTATTGCAAATAAACATGTTTCGTGTGTTATGTGATCAATCCAGTAAATTGTGATTTGTAGGCAAACTAGTTTCATGTATTATGTAATTTGTGTAGCATTGGATATATTGAGAATAATTGAGTTTCATGTACCATGTGGTTGCGTTGGGTTTATTGTGAACGTGCATACGTAAGTTATTGAACTTCGTGTGTGATGTATACTAACGGGTTTTGTATGTGATCGAGTGTTGCGGATAAGCGTGTTGTTTGGTGTTCCTGTATAATGTGGTAGTTAGGTTCTAGCTCTTAAATCTCATTGAGGTTGATGGGGAGGGTTAACGTCTACGCGGTATGGATCGTCTCTTGAAGCGACAAGCGAAAGGTAGCGAGGAGGTTCTGAAAACATTCGGGGAAATGTGTTTACAAATACTGATCTTTGTTTGAAATTAGAAAGTGGTAAAATGTTCTTGGTTGTAGATATATAAAGTAGTGAATCCATTGAGTCACATAATTTAAATAAATAGACAATTTATGGGAAAAATCTTTTAATTTAAATTTTCAGCTATTAATAAGAGAATATTATTTTTTTATTTTTTTTATTTTTTTTTTGCGGAATTGTTGGCTAAACAAGTAGTCGTATACTAATTTATCCAGGGTTTAGAAATATTCACTTTAATGAGGAAAATCATAATTATTGATCAATTCGAAATAATATTTTTATAAAATAGATTGTATTAAGTTTCCTTATCAGGTGAAAAGTTTTATGGAAAATTTATGTTTTTGATACTATCTAAAAGTTTGATAAATATTTTGTTTGAACAAGATAACGAGGTTTGTTTAAATCAAACAATAGGGTGATTTGTTTACGAATGAGATTGCTGGTAGCGTACTAAATCGTATTGAATGAAGAAGGTGATATTTGGAACATTTTGATGAAAATATGATGGGTGTGATTCACACTCAACAGGTCAAACCCATAAATAATAACTTTAGAATTGAAATATATAAAATTGATTAAATGTTGAAATGTTAAACATTACTCAAAACATAAGGAAATGGTTCTCAAATAGAAAATTTAAAGACATTAATTAGAAATTTCTCCTAACGTCTCTGATAGCTTTCCACAAGGACGAAGATAATCACCAAGATGAGCACCGCTATGGTCACTCGGGTAGCCGACCTGACTTCAGCTCTCTAGCTGTCTCCGTGTGATGCTCCAGTATTTCTTTTTCGGGGATGGAGATTAACTCCTTTTGGTACCCTATTTGGTTTGCTAGGCTATCCATTCTTTGTCCTTGTAAGTCGTGCATTACCCCATGCTCTATCCTTTGCCTCTCAAATTCTGAGGTTCTTACATATTGGTGAAAGTCATTGGTTGGAATTCCCATAACACCAGTGGGTGCCATGGTATGCCTTACCCAAGGGTTGGGAAGGTACGGGTCGGGCATTAGATATGGGTCTCTTAGTGGGGATGGTAACTGATTGTGGAGATGGGGTGTCTGATACGGGTTTCTGGGTGCGGGTGATCCAGGTGTTCGAAGTCTTGGGCCGATGTTCCTAATCCAATTTGCCCTTACATCGAACTTTGGTCTAGCAGCTGGGGGTGTTGGTGACCGATGCACGGGTGTCTCGATGTCTTCTTCCCAATCAGAATCTTCTCCGGGACGGTATACCGGAGAGGAAGGAGAGTAGGATTCCATGTCTAGTAGGAAACAATGAAAAGGTTGTAAGTGATAATAAAATATTGAGTGTTAAATATAGGAGTTCTCATAGGTTTAGAGTTTGACTAGTCATAACACTGAGCCTTCACAACAGTATTTTAGAAATACAATTGACCTATAAGCAATGCATCCTTGAGGAGGATTCCCAGGAAAGAGGGGTGGCTTACTAGGACACACTTAAGTACCCTATATTTCCTTAGCCAGAATCCCTCATGGGCCTACACACTCTTCCAGCCATCATGTAGTAATAACACTATTGTTGAGCTCATGGTCATGATGAGAATTGTTGTGGGCTGGCCTTTGAGGCCCGAAGGTGAGGCTTATATGTTGTAGTAGGTTTCTTCTTCTTGGAGGGTAAGTGGGCTTTTGGTTAATTGTTAATGGGCGTTAGCCCCAATAGTTTAGATTTAGATCACAAGAGGTGGTGGCATTATATGTGTAAGTTTAGGGGTGCATGAAAAGCTAAGTGTGTATAAGTGTGTGTTAAAACTTAGGATATCACTTAAATGAATCAAACAGGTAGCGTGTAGATAGCAATGAACATAAGCACAAAAGTTAGTAAGTAGTGTGACACATAAACTATTTAAGTATTGTATCATGTAGTGTAATTACTTAGTAAAACATGTAAAATATTCACATAAGAAGTAATCATGTAATATGTAATAGCATAGCATAGTATGGGTGTCCTAAGGTTATAGTCTAGGTCAAGAGTGTCTAATAACCTAATTCCCTATAACCAAGGCTCTGATACCAATCTGTCACACCCCAACCGACGGCGGAAACGTCGGGGCGGGACATGTAGACTGTCCATGAGCTCAAGGTCGACTAAATTGTAATATATTAAATCCAATTCCATTCAAACAAACATGAATCAATTCCAAAGTAAATAAATGAAATACAAATTGTTTCTGAATTAAAATTAACTAAGTCCAAAGCCTATATGTATCATGTCTTGATCAAAATCATATGATAGCACCTGAAACATTAATAAAATAAGGTCAACTAAAAAGTTGGTGAGCATACACAGGTTTGTACATAGATAGCGTATAGATTGTGAATAAACAAATCCTTACATAACATGATAAAATAAGGCATTTATGGAGAGTAGCCATTGTGTAACCAAAGTACAATCAAACCTTTGTAACTAGAATGCAAAATTGTGTTGTCGGTAACAATCACCCCAATCTGGGTGGGTTTGTCAGACTCAATAGATCTATCATTGTTTACCGTCGGCTTGAATAGTTAATGATTGCACATAAACTGCACACAAAAGTTAGCACAACTAGTACTCAGGCATAAAGCTCAAATTGCACACATGAATGTAAAGAGGATTTGTATTTGTGTAGTTTGTGTAAATGTAAGCAATAGTTTGTATAGTGTTCATGTTCCACCCCAAAAAGTGTAAAAGAGTAAAAGGGGTTATGTAATACTCACTTGATTCAAAAGGCGTAGCTAACATGGGAGACTAGGTAGTAACGAGATCCTTGTAATGCACAACGTTAACTTAGAGTGTAGTATGTATTGAATTAATAGTGTGCACAACAGTCTATGTCTAAGTCTAGGGTTGAATTGGATGTGTGTTCAAAGAGTTGGAGTTGTAGGCGTTAAGTTTTGTTAAGTATAACTTAAATAAACAATCTTTGTTTAAATATAGATTAAATAAATAATTGATACTTTATTTATTTATAAAAATCTGTACTTAGTCATTTAGTGATAAAGATGTACCGAGCGTTTTATGTTAAATATAGATTTACTAAATAACTTTTGTTAATCTATTTTTATAAATATGTGTAAATATAATTTTGTAGATTTAAATGTATAACTTCTATTTATTTTAGAAGTAGGCATTTGATCTTTTTTTTAATAAGGTTAATATAAATCTTTATAAAATCAATTATTTTTATTTTAAAATTTATTTGGAATGCTTATTGACTTTAAAATATAAATTTTAGTATTCTGCCAAGATTTTCTCACACACACGACCGTGCTTGGGACAAGGCACGATCGTACTAGGACCACGGGCGCGACCGTGCTAGTCAGGGCGCGACCGTGTTGATCAAACAGAAGACATAACTAAGTTATTCACTAGGCACGACCGTGCAGGCACGACCGTGTCTAGGATTATGAGGCACGACCAAGTCTAGCCAAGGGGCACGACCGGGTCTGAGTGTGAGGCACGACCGCGCTTGGATTGGCACGACCGTGTCTCCATGAGGCACGACCGTGCTAGGAGATTAGCGCGACCGTGTCTGTTCCAAAACAGAAACGAATTGCTTAAATATTATGATGTTAATGTTGGAAATCATAGGGCTTTCATCCATTAGGTGGTTACTAGTCTATTGGTATAGGTTAATTGCATTTAAAACATGTCCAAAGTAGGATTCGATTAAACCATTTTAGAGTGAACCCTAGATTCAGGTTCGTGTTAAATTAGCTATTGTAAGCCCAAATTAGGTTGGGGCTTTTGATCTATAGTCTAAAACGAAAGTGTAGGAGATTTCAATTACCCGGAAGACAATGAATCGATAGCGTACGGTAGGAACGAGTTCCAGCGGCGACGGGTTTGGTTTCCGCCGTCTTCTGCTGCAATTCCGGCTGCTTCAATGTTTTCGGGAGTTTCAGAGGGGTTCGATGAAGGTTTGCTTGGGAGGATTTCAATTCAGAATAGACGAATTGTGGTTCAGATGAAAGAATTTCGGTTTTTGAGACTAATTGAATTTCTTGGAGTTATTGGATGTAATTGTGGACATTATTCGATTTATTGTTTTCGTTACTGGTAATGATGTGTATATCGGTTGCGAATTCAAACGATTCTGTGTTTAAAACTGTATTTACGTTTCAACTGACGCGAGGCGCGATCGTGCCTATACGAGGCGCGACGGTGCCAAGGCACTGGGCGCGACCGTTCCAAACCAAGGCACGCGACCGTTCCAGAACGAGGCGCGACCATGCTTGTTAGGGTTTCTTGTTAATTTATAAAATCAGTCCTTGTAACTTCAGCTTTGACAGAATTAGCTTGGTTAGGATTTAACTGAACACATAACGGGATTACTAACTAATTTAACTCAAGGAGGTGTTACCACGTGATTATGAGTTCTAAAACATTGAATTAAAATACGTTCAGTTAACAATTAATGAGGCATAGGTTTGAACAAGTATAGGATTTAATATAGTGTTGTTATTTTATTAAGTAAAATAAATTAAAATAGGGTCGAAAAATTCAGAGATGTTACACATTACCTCACAAACTAAGTTTGGTTACAAAATTAGTCTTGTTATTTGTTACCCAAAACAATTTGGCGCCCACCGTGGGGCAAGTGGTGCTTTTCATCTTCAAATCTTTACTAAATTTTGTGTTCAATCGCTATCTTTCAAAGCTATTTTCAAAAATGTCGTCTCAATCCAAAATTATTTATGTCTCTGCTCCATCTTTGAGCTCTGGATTGGTCAACCCTATTCCTCCTCCTCCATTTCAAAAAAGTTTTAATCAGCCGAAGAAAACTACTCCTGCGGGTTTTTCGGGATCCGGAATACCTGTTGGTGGACCTGTGATCGTATCAAACAATGATATCCTCGATCTGTTCTCGGAGATGAAACAACAAATGTAACAACAGAGGAAGACTAACCAAGCACTGTTTCGGGAGATTAAGAAGGTTAAGGAATCGAAGAAACCAGTGGAAGTGACGACCCCACTGCAACCAAGGATCTTGGATTTTAATTATTCAGGATCCTCAGAAATCCATAAGGGAGACTTCCTTCCCATGCAAACAGGGATCACTGCAATTGGCCCTACCCCGGCTGTCAGAGTTATGACAAATCAGGATCTTGGAGTTACTTCGGGATCATCGTTCCGAAATCCCGAGAACGGTAACACATTCATTCAATTTTCAAATGCTAACGAATTTGTGCAGGAGACAGGAATCACTCCGTCCATGGCCAAGGAATTAAAGAAGTTGAGAGAGATGATCTCCAGTGTATCAGGTGTGGTCCAACCTATACCGGAGATGTCCTCTACCAGTCACAGGATCTCCATATTAGCTCCACCGTTATGTAATGCTGAGATCCCTAAGAGCTTCCAGACTCCTAACATGAAGTTGTACGATGGAACTACAAATCCCGAGGAGCACGTCGCGCAGTACAGGGAACGGATGGAGATAAACCCCATTCCCTTGACCTAAAGGAAGCCTGCTTATGCAAAGGCCTCGGCTTTACCTTTACAGGATCAGCCATGAAATGGCTACTTAATGTTAAACCTTATTCTATTACTTCGTTTGCTCAGTTAATCAATTTGTTTAACAATCAGTTCTCTTACAGTAGGACATTTGAAAGGTTAATAAGTGACTTATACAGGATAACTCAGAACAGAGGAGAATCCCTTCGGTATTATGTCAGCAAGTTCGGCCGGGAATCCCTGGATATCCCGAACCTTGACAATGCCAATGCAGTCCAGGCCTTCAAGATGGGACTATAGAAGGATTCTCAATTTTACGAAGACCTTGTTATGAATCCTTACAGGAACCTTGGTGAAGTCAGGAACCGGGCATTGGGATTTATTAGGCTGGAAGATGATAAAAATATCCAGCAGAGAGTGAATGCTCCGACAAGCTACACTCAACCTAACCGGAAAGCTGAACCTGCACCTTTCAGGTCGTACAGATCCAAGCCATATTCTAAGCTGGACAATCACAGGGTCAATGTTGTAGAAGATGAAGATGACGAGGACGAGGAAGAATATCCTAAGTTGTCTGAATACTGTTTTTCTCTTGATACTACTGGTTTGCTATTTGCTATGCAGGATCTTGGAGAAAAAGCCAGGTGGCCTTGCAAGTTTGAGAGGAACTCAAGAGGAAAGGACAAGTCCAAGTGGTGTGCATTCCACGAAGACTTTGGCCACATAACTGAGGATTTTATTTCTTTGCGGAAGGAGATAAGCTATCTCCTGAGCAAGGGATATCTCAAAGAATTTCTGGGCAAAGGAAAGAACAAGACCAAGAATCAAGACAGGATCCCGTAAAGAGCAAAATCCCCACCGCCAGATGTCAAGGTATTGGATTTATATCTGGTGGATCTGATATTTGTGGTACTTCTTACTCTGCAGCAAAAAGAAATGCCAAAGAAGCGAAAACATAGAATGGGGACAGACCTATCAGGACCTCCAGCTTAACTGAAGAAAAGGTGATATGTTTCGACGAAGATGACAGAGATGACGTACACGATCCTCATCACGATGGCCTGGTGATTACATTATACACTTCAAACCACTTCATTCGCAAGATACTGATCGACAGAGGAAGCTCTGTAAATATTATCCAGCACGAAGTCTTGAAAAGAATGGGGATGCCGGATTCTGAGATCATCTCGAAATCCTTAGTATTAGTAGGATTCAGTGGAGAGGTTAAGAACACTATTGGAGAAATAAAGCTACCAATGTACGTCGAGGGGCTAAATTCTATACAAAAGTTTTGTGTTATCGATTCATTATCTTGCTATAACATTATTCTAGGAAGACCCTAGATACACGACATGAAAGTAGTACCCTCAACATATCACCAATGTGTCAAGATGCCAACCCCCTGGGGAGTGGTGAAGATCAACAGCGATCAACAAGAGGCCAAAAACTGTTACACTTCTTCAATGTGAGCCTCTGTCAAAACTAGGCAAGCATAGCAATTAACGATGCAAGCCAGGGATGTTTTGGAAACTAAAGAACAGGATGTTAAAGAGGTATCCCTGGATGCTGAGAACTCAGATGTAAAGATCCTGGTAGGGAGCAATATCCCTGAGGATATTGAAAAAGATATCCCGAATTTCCTGAGGGGCAGAAAAGCAACATTCGCTTGGAAGCACGAAGATATGACAAGTATATCCAAATATATCATAACTCATAAAATTGGAATTGATAAAAGTTTCAGGCCAATACATCAAAAGCGAAGGAAATTTGCTCCTGAGAGAAACATAATCATCCTAGAAAAGGTGGAAAGGCTTCTCAAGTCTGGAATGATAAGGGAAGTAAAATTCCCAAGGTGGCTAGCCAACGTGGTGGTAGTCCAGAAGAAGAACGGGAAGTGGAGAGTTTGTGTAGACTACACGGACCTCAACAAGGCATGTCTTAAAGACCCCTTCCCATTACCGCACATAGACTCATATATGGATGCTACAGCAAGCCACGAGATCCTGACCTTTATGGATGCCTCTTCAGGATTTCAACAGATCCAAATGGAACCATTGGATCAGGAAGACACGGCGTTCATGACCCCGACATGTATTTATTGTTACATAGCTATGCCATTTGGTCTTAAAAATGCAGGTGCCACATATCAAAGACTGGTAAATATGATGTTCAAAGATAAGATTGGGGACACTATGGAAGTCTACATAGATGATATAGTGGTAAAATCAAAGAAAGCTGAGGATCATCTCAGGGATCTCAGAGACGCATTTGATAACCTGGACCAGTACAACATGAAGCTGAACCTTTCGAAATGTCACTTCGGATTGGGTGCAGGAAAGTTCCTGGGCTACATGGTAACCAAGAGAGGGATAGAAGCCAGTCCAGAGAAAATCAAAGCAATTATCAATATGAAATCCCCAACAAATACTAAGGATGTCCAGAGACTGACCGGCAGAGTAGCAGCACTCAACAGATTTATATCAAGATCCTCAGAAAAGTGAAAGGAATTCTACGACATCCTGAAGAAGAACAAGAGATTCGAATGGGAAGGGAAGCATAAACGGGCGACTCCAATCATTGAAGGAATACTTGTCATCAGCTCCTCTACTGATGAAACCAGAAGACGGTGAACCATTATCCCTATACTTGGCAGTATCCCGAAGCACCATAAGTGATGTATTAGTCAAGGATCATGAGGGACAACAACATCCGGTATACTATGTAAGTAAAAGTTTGCTACCAGCGGAAACAAGGTACTCTCATTTTGAAAAATTAATATTAGCTTTAATAATGGCATCCACTAAACTTAGACATTATTTTAAAACTCATGCTATTCATGTTAAGACTAACTACCCTATTATGTGTCTTAAGAAAGCCAGAGATGTCAGGAAGGATGGCTAAATGGTCAGTCAAGCTCAGCGCCTATGACCTCATATACGAACCTAGAACAACAATAAAGTCCCAGGCACTTACAGACTTTGTAGCTGATTTCAGCAATGACATTCAACACGAAGCAGACCTTGAAGTCCAACAACTAGAAGAGTCGAAGAATGAGTGGACCTTATTCACTGATGGTGCATAAAATGTAAGAGGAACAGGTCTGGGAGTCACACTAAAATCGCCACAAGGGGACATAATACCCCAATCCATAAGCTATGAGTTCCAGGCTACGAATAACGAAGCGGAATATGAGGCGATGATAGAAGGATTACAACTAGCTCGGGATATCAAGATCAGGTATCTTCATGTATATGTAGACTCATTATTAATTGCTAACCATTTCAATGGTTCATATGCAGTAAAAGGTGAGAAGCTAGCCAAGTATCTCACAATAGTTAAGCAACTATCCATGGAATTCAAAACTTTTAACATAACACAGGTGCCTAGAGAATATAACACTGAGGCTGATGTCTTAGCAAACCTTACTTCAGCTCTTAGAATACCAGAAGGTACCAAAATACATATCATACACATTCTGAGCCCGGCAATCGAGAAGGTAAATGAAGTTTCCAATGCTGAAGAAGAAGCAAACATTCGGGATCTTGAACCTATTCCAGGATCCTGGATTTCACCTATTAATAAATACATACAGGATGGTGAAATCCCAAGTGATGAAAAGAACCACAAGGCTTTTCGCATGAGGATGTCTCGTTTTATAAGTTTTGAGAATGTTTTGTATAGAAAATCAATTGCAGGTCCATACTTAAGATGCTTGGAGGATCCTGAAGCACGTGAAGTCCTCAAAGATCTACACGAAGGAGATTGTGGTAATCACACCGGGGGCAGAGCGTTATTTTCAAGGACCCTGAGGACAGGATATTACTGGCCTACCATGAGGAAAGATGATGTGACTTACTCTCAAAAGTGTGACGCTTGCCAGAGACACAGCAACATACTCCATCAACCGGCCGAACCTTTATACCCAATCATCTCTCCATGGCCTTTTATGAAGTGGGGAATGGATATCGTTAGCAAACTTCCCAAAGCACCAGGACGAAAGCTCTTTATGCTAGCAATGACGGATTACTTATCTAAATGGATCGAAGCTGAGGCATTTGTCCAACTCAAAGAGAAATAAGTCATCTCCTTCATTAAGCGCAATATCTTGACGAGATTTGGGATCCTGGCGGAGATAATTTATGATAATGGATCTCAATTCATTAGCAAAAAAACGACTGACTTCTGTGCCAATTGGGGAATCAAAATGATAACATCTACCCGAGTACATCCTCAAGCCAATGAACAAGCTGAATCTAGCAACAAGATCATCGTTAACAACCTCAAGAAGAGATTATGAGAAAAGAAAGGAAGATGGGCTGAAGAGCTACCGTTTGTACTTTGGGCAGATAGGACAACCCCGAAGAATGCGACAGGACAAACTCCATTTTCCTTGGTATTTGGAACAGAAGCCATGATCCTGACAGAAATGGTTATCCGTACTGCCAGAACCAATTTTCAATCTTCAGAGACCAACAATGAAGCTCTCGCTCAAGATCTTGACACTGTGGATGAGCTCAGGGATCTTACCAATATTCGTATTGCAGCTTATCAGCAAAGAATAGCAAAGTTATACAACAAAAACATAAGGGTTAGAAGATTCCAAGCAGGTGATCTCGTATTAAGAAAGACATTTCAAAATACTACCAATCCCAATGATGGAAAGCTTGCACCAAAGTGGGAAGTCCCATACTTCATTGACTCAGAAGTAGGCAAGGGTGCTTATTGGTTGGCTACTATGGAAGGAGATATCCTGCCAAGATCCTGGAACGCTATCCATCTCAAAACCTACTTTATGTGAGTTAAAATTTAAATTCTAACTAAGACTGGTATGTCTATTTTTATACTTATTACCCTTGATCAAAGTACTGACTCGAGCGTCGAAGGGGTGTTAGCCTGGGCTAACACCCACCTTCACCAAGATTTCTTGTTTTGTAGGAAATATCTCCAGGGATCCCGACAGAAGAAAGAGATTAGCCATCTCTCCTGAGTTTAGGTATCCTAAATACCTCAAAGGTTTAAACGGCTTTCGCCTTTCTAAGTAGATTGGGTTTCTACACCCCGCCAGGAGCGCACGATATCCAATTATAGTTCAAGGTGGTGCGACCAGTCCATGTAACAGTGGCTGATAATTTCATCACTGTTGGCTATATATTGGGTGCTACGAATATAACAGACGTGTTATTTCTCAAGGTTCTTCTGAGTATTTAACACTTACGTGTTAAACTATGATTTTTAGCATTTTCATGCTAACTCAATACTGGCTTGGCCCACGTTACTGGCTTGGCCCACGTTATCTGGCTTGGCCCACGTTATTGGCTTAGCCCACGTTATTGGCTTAGCCCACATTATTGGCTTAGCCCACGTTTTCTGGCTTGGCCCATGATTTTAAATATTTAACACTTATGTGTTAACTCAAAAACTTAGCATCAATATGCTGACTCAGGATCCTTAAACAAGTTAAAGACTAATAAGGATCCCGAAGTGTACTTACTAAGCCTACGAGGTATTCAATGATTGTACACTGGGGACAGCCAACGGTTGCTATATTTCAAACTCAACATCATAATCTGGTATGTGTGTCTACCTAATTTAGTTCTCGACAAATGTATGTATTACTTATTAATTTTCATTTATAGAAGATTCAAGATTTGAATGACTAAGTCATGATATGTTTGGTATTCTTGCGTAATATTTGTCAAAACCAAACTATATTCTCCTAAGTTAAAGTTTGATAAAAACCTGAGAGGTAATTTATGAATAATTATTAATGATCTGATATCCTGAAAATATATCTAAACCTATTTTTCTAAGTATCTCAAGGTTTTGCCACTTAGAGATCCTAATTTTCTAAAACATGTCTAAGCAAACCAAGCACATAACAATCATGGCAAATAGTCGTAACCATTTACTAATATTTAAAGTGCAGGAAAAGAAAGTGATTCGGGCTTCATCCAAAACCTGGACCCATCCACCCGGAATCACAATCCGTCAAATTGTCTATCCCATGACAGGGATCCCAAAAGCTTAAAAAATAAAATTTTTCATCAACCAAAGACATGAAAGGAAATTGTTTCAAGACAATCCAACACACAGAAGAACCACAAATTCCAGGGCTCAAGCCTAGTCATCATTACCCTCATTGCCCTGGTTAGCTTGCTTTTCACCATCACCAGCTCCAGCATCCTCATCAACCTTGCTAGTCTCCACTGCTTCACCTCCAAGCTTAGACAAAGAAGAACGCCATCCCTGAAGATCCCAGGCTGCAGGATCAAAACCTTCAATAGCAGCTTGCTCAGCCATCTGGATCCTGGATTAAAGAATAGCCATGGCCGCAGACCTCTTGGCATTATCCACAGTCTCCTGCAACTTTTGCTCGGACTGAGCCAAATCCTCATGCATTTTTTTCTTCAAAGTTTGGATCTCTTTCTACAAGTACTTGGACTTGTTGGCAGCAATTTTCTTCAGATCCTCAACCTTCTACAAAGCTTCTTCAGCGTTCTTCTCTGCCGCAGCCAAGTTGACGTTCAGCTTCTCAAGACCATGCAAGATTCGAATACATGAGTAATTTAGGGATCCTGACATTAACTTAGGGATACCAAAAAGTTACTTACCAGGTTCATCAAGCCTTGCAGTTTCTTGGTAGTTTCAGCAGAATCCATACCCTCAAAGAATTCCAGATCCATCACATCCGTTGTCTTCCTCTTTTTGCTTCCAGAAGCCTTAGACCATAGGGCCGGGATACGAGACTTGGTGGTGGCAGGTGTGGAACCTTCCTTCTTGACAACAATAGCCCTGAACAAAAGGCTGTCAAGATCAGACAAAGCAAACTGGGAACTCGACTTGGGGATTCCTACACAAAGATAAAGCAATTCAAAATCATAACATTTGGTAACACAAATACTAATTGTTCTGTACCTGAAGACATCTTAGATTTGGAATGTTGGGTCTCAAGGGTCGCTTCACTGACAGTGGACTCAGAACGGAAGGATCTCTCCCCCACAGGTATTTCTAACAAGGCTTCAATTATCTTTTCTGTGTCACTTCTTGCAGGAACTAGTTCAGCAAATTTTGGAGCTGCACAAGGATAAAACAAAGATCATTCGCAGCAGGTGAAATGTAATATAAATTGCAGGGATCCTAGCTATTTCCTACCCTTTTTAACCCATTGAAGCGGCAAATGTTTCCCATCGGGGATCGAATCCCTCCTTACAAAGAAAAACTTCCCTTTCTAGTCGGAATCGTTTTGAGTGGCTTTCGGGATCAAATGAGTTTGCCCTGACTTAAGCTGAAGAACAAATCGAGAAGAACCATGGGTTCTCAAATTATAGACAGAGGCTAGCTCAGGGACGCCAATGGTCAAAGAATGAGAACGATTCAACTTTTCCAGAGTTGCTAAAATCCTCCAAACCATCGGCATGATTTGGGAATAGCATAGATCAGTAAGTTTGAAAAACTCGGTGATGAGTGGAGGAAAAGGATATGACAGACCTAGAGTAAAAGGATAGCTATGGAAGCAAACCCATGTTTTAGAAATCAAATCCGCTTTTGTTCTGGAATCGAAAGGCCTAAAAACGTTTTTTTGAGAAAAAATATTGTTTGATTTCAAGAGTTTGATCCACGAATCAGTGAAAGAACAGAGTTCAATATCAGAGTGATCAAGGATCCCGTGATCAACGAAGTCCTCTATTGTTACAACGATGATGGAGGAAGCCGACCTGGTCATTTTCTTACCCATGATTGTGAAAGATTAGAAAGAAAGAAGAAATCATAAACGAAGATTTTTACCTGCTTTGGTCTTGAAGAAGATAAGAATGGAGAAGAAGGGGTAATAATGATTTTATCCTGCAAAGAAACAACGGTTAAATCGCCTTGGAAATCGGGAACAGTCATATCAGAACCCTATCATCATTTACTATTTGAATTTTAAAATTTTACAGATGTCGATGAGATTGACAACTGTTAAATTTGGGGACAATTGTTAGGGGTCATTTTGCAGCTAAGGATCCCGGATGTTCAACATACCTCGGTATACTGACAGGTTTCGGTATCCTCAATATTTAACTGTTATATCTTCCTTTTATCTTGACTTACTCACAGGTAAAACGTGCGTGGTCAAGTTCATCCCTGAAGAATCGCTCTTGAAGTCAAGGAGAACATGTAGAAGACACGTAGATTGGCCTCCAACGGTCATATTTGAAGACTAAGTCGATTCCAGGATTCTCGGATAGTTAGTTAGCATAATCTCTGTATATAATCAGCAGCTTGGTAAATTAGAAAACACACAACAACGCACTTAGCAATAGAATACACTCGCAATCAGTCTTGTAACACTTAGATATCGATCATTTGCTTCTCAACACTTGTAATTCTTTATCATTTATTGAAGAAATGAGGCAGGTGTCGATTGTCACCTCCCGAGGTTTAATGCCGGAGATCCTGAACGATCAAGGGCTTTCCTCGTAAACAACCGTGTCACTCTTTACATTTTTACATTGTTTTATATTGATTTTACAAGCACACTACCTCACAAACTAAGTTTGGTTACAAAATTAGTCTTGTTAATTTTTACCCAAAACAGTACCCTTCTCAAATTTGCGAGGCCGTCTAGCTTTTTCTCCAAGATCCTGCATAGCAAATAGTAAACCAGTTGTATCAAGGGAAAAACAATATTCGGACAACTTAGGGTATTCTTCATCTTCCTCGTCATCTTCTACAACGTTTACCCTGTGATTGTCAGGCTTAGAATACGGCTTGGATATGTATGACTTGAAAGGTGCAGATTCAGCTTTCCGGTTGGGTTGAGTGTAGCTTGTCGAAGCATCCACCCTTTGTTGGATCTTTTTATCATCTTCCAGCCTAATAAACCTCAATGCCCGGTTCCTGACTTCATCAAGGTTCCTGCAAGGATTCATAACAAGGTCTTCATAAAATTGAGAATCCTTCTTTAGTCCCATCTTGAATGCCTGGACTGCAGTGGCAATGTCAATGTTCGGGATATCCAGGGATTGTCGGCCGAACTTGCTGACATAATCCCGAAAGGGACTCTCCGTTGTTCTGAGTTACCCCGTATAAGTCACTTGTTAATCTTTCAGAAGTTCTACTACAAGAGAATTGATTGTTAAACAAATTGATTAAGTGAGCAAACAAAGTAATAGAAAAAGGTTTAACGTTAAGTAGCCATTTCAGGGCCGATCCTGTTAAGGTAGAGCCAAAGCCTTTGCATAAACAGGCTTCCTTTAGGTCCAAGGAAATGGGATTTATTTCCATCCTTTCCCTGTACTACGCGACGTGCTTCTCGGGATCAGTAGTTCCATCGTACAACTTCATGTTAGGAGTCTGGAAGCGCTTGGGGATCTCAGCATCACATATCGGTGGAGCAAATCTGGAGATCCTGTGACTGGTAGAGGATTTCTCCGGTATAGGTTGGACTACACCTGGAACACTAGAGATCATCTCTCTTAACTTCTTCAGCTCCTTGGCCATGGACGGAGTGATTCCTGTATCCTGCACAGATTCATTAGTGTTTGAAAATTGATTAAAAGTGTTACTGATATCAGGATTTCGGAATGATGATCCCGGAGTAACTCCAAGATCCTGATTTGTCGTAACTCTAACAGCCGGGGTAGGGCCAACTGCAGTGATCCCGGTCTGCATGGGAAGGAAGTCTCCCTTATGGATTCCTGAGGATCCTGAATAATTAAAGTCCAGGATCCTTGGTTGCAGCGGAGTTGTCACTTCCACCGGTTTCTTTGACTCTTTGATCTTTTCAAGTTCTCTAAACAGTGTCAGGTTAGTCTTTTTTGCTGCTCCATCTGTTGCTTCATTTCTGAGAACAGGTTGAGGATATCATCATTTGAAACTAGCACAGGTCCTCCAACGGGTATCCCGGATCCCGAAAACCCAGCGGAAGTAGTCTTCTTTGGCTGATTGACATTCTTTTGGAATGCAGGAGGAGGAATAGGGTGGTTCAACCCAGGGCATTAAGATGGATCCGAAACGGAAATATTTTTCGATTGGGACGATATTTTTAAAATCAGTTTTGATAAACAATGATTGAGCGTAAATTTTAGCAAAGATTTAAGAATGAAAAACACCACTTGCCCCACGGTGGGTGCCAAATTGTTTTACGTAAAAATTATTGAGGCTAATTTTGTAACCAAACTTAGTAAGTGAGGTAGTGTGCTTGTAGGATTCGTGATGAACAAAGTGTATAAAGCAATAAAATGACACGAGTGTTTATGAGGAAAGCCCTTAATCCCTAAGGATTGCCGACATAAAACCTCAGGAAGTGACTAAACGTCACTTGCCTCCTAGTATTTTATAAAACAATGAAAATGATTACATGTACGAGTAGTAGATGATCGATATCTAAGTGTTACAGAGCTTGTTGCGAGTGTATAGTGCTAATAGTGTTGTTTATCATGCGATGATGTGATTCCTAATCGATCAAACTGTTGATTATATACAGAAATTATGCTAACTAACTATCCGAGAATCCCGAAATCGACTAATTCCTCTAATATGACCGTTGGAGGCCACTCCACGTGTCTTCAACACGTTCTCCTTGACTTCCAGAGCGATTCTTCAGGGACGAGCTTGACTACACATGTTTTACCTACGAATAAGTCAAGATAGAAAAAAGATATAACAGTTAAATATTAAGGATACCGAAACCTATCAGGATACCGAAGTACGTTGAAGATCCAGGATCCTTAGCTGTAAAATGACTCCTAACACCTTATAATATATTCTTTATATTGTAGGAGTATATTTATATAAATGAAAATTGGAGGGTGCTATTTAATTGATGAAACTACCTAGTTTTGGTTAGAGGAGTCAAATTTCAAATTAGAGGGACTAGGCTTGTAATTTTAACAAACCAGATTTGTTTTGTGGGGGTGTGGATGGATACACACACATAAGTGTGCGTGTGTGTCGTGAATGAGAGAGCAAGAGGAGGAGGAAGAATCAAGAGCTAAAATTGAGGAGTTGCATGTGAAATTAGTTGATTTCTATGCATTCAGGTTCTTCCAACCATCAAGTAAGTAACCTTCTCACCTCTTGATTCACCATAGATTGTGTTCTTGGTGGGTTTTATATAAAATCTAATGTTGGGGCTGAATTAGATGATCAAAATCGTAGAGATCTGTTAAAAAGTTATAATCTTGCTTGTCTACAAGTAATGAGAGGTAGATAACATCACCTAAACATCTAATTTGATGATTCAAGAATTAGGGTTCTTGAGGGTGATTTGGGGGTTTTCAATTGATTGATGTTAGAATGATAAATTGAGGTTGGGTAAGTGTCTAGAGAGTTGATAGACACATTTTTATGTAAGAAACCTCATCCAATTACATGAATTGAAATTTAGGGTTCTTGAGAACCTAAATTGGGGGTTTTCTAAATTGGGGTTTTTGATTGAGGTTTGAAAAGTGTATGATGTTGTGGTGTGTCTATGAACACTAAACCAAATATAAACCACAATCTTAATGGGTGAATTATGATGTGTTAATGTTAGGTGAATTTGGGTGATTCCTTAACGGGTCAAAATGGGTTGAAAGGTTGAATGGGGTGTTGGAAGTTTGGTTGAGGTAGTAACAACCAAACTAAGATAGAATCTTGATTTTTAGATCATAACGGTATGTTAGGTGTCAATTGGTGATCATTAGATTACTAATTGTAAACGGGTCATATATGTGAGCAAGTAGTAAGGAAGCTAACTTGGAGGATCAAGCGGGATCATCTTTTAGCAAAAAGGTAAGTGCTTTGCACTTACTTAGTAATGATAGGAGTATGTCATACATTATTGATTGTTATTTGTATATGTAGTGATGTTTGTATGATCTTGTTGTATGCAAGGGTGGGGAATAAAATAGAGGTTTGAAGTCTTCGAACTTCACAAATGGAAAGGGAGGGGTTTGGGATCTTGAATCCCACATGTTGGTAAATTATGTATGGATTATAAAGTTGGATTTAGTAACATGTGTGAACACTTGTTGTATGTTAGAGTCAGTATTTGGAGTCTAAGAACCCCACTCGTGGTAATTAGGGTTATGAACTTCGCTTATGTTGTTATTGCTTGTAGTCTTGAACTTTACTATATTTGTTATTTTTTGAAGTCCTAGAAAGCAAATGGAAAGGGAGGGGTATGGGATCTTCGAATCCCACGTGTCGGTAAATAACGTAAGAAGTATAAAAGACGAATAGAGGTTGTGTGTATACATTAGTATGTTGTGTTAAATGGTCGGTATTGAAGTCTAAAAACCTCGTCTGGTTGCCATTGAGGTCAAGAGCTTCACTAGTTGTTTTATACTTATTTAGTGGTGATAGGTGGTAATGATTACACACTATGTATATGCATGATGAATTATCTTTTAACTTATGTGCATTTGAGTGTATGATATTAATTACAAGTATATGGGTTGGATATACATGGGGGAGCGGAAGGTAATTGAATTCTAAGAATCTTATATAGATGGATTATGTTGAGTTCTAGGAACCTCACAAAGGTAAATTAGAGTTGAGGTTCCGAGCCTCACAAGGATGGTTGAATTTGAGGTCAAAGAACCTCACAAAAGTGTTGGTATTTGAGGTCTAAGAACCTCACAAGGGTGGGTTTGAATTGTGGTCAAAAGAACCACACAAATATGGTTGGGATTTTTAGATCTAAGAATCTCATAAGGGAGTGAATAACTTAAGGCCTCGAACCTCACAAGGGTGTGTTGTCATCTAAAAGCGTCGAGCTTTGTAATCGGTAGTTTATTCAATTTTAGTAGAAACTTGAATTGTTGTTTGGTTGATTTGGATTCACAAGAATCCTCATGGAGTGTTAAGGAAGTGTTATATGATGATTATAATGATAATATAATGTTGTGGAATTGTCAAAATGACCTGGGGTCGAGTCGGGAGGGCTGGAATATACTTAAAACCGATTTTGGTATGTGTAGGTCTGGCACAAGCGCAAATTGCGCTGGTTCTGGCGCATGATGCGTTGGGCAACGCATGCTGCACGGAAATCCTTCTGTTTTGCGCAGAATTAAGTCTAAAAAGTGGCATTTGGACCCGATTTAAGGCATTAACTTGTAAAGGGTCCTAAGGGGTGTCTATCATTACTAATGGTTATTCGTTTGGGTGTTTTATTTGTAGGAAAGCTCCAGTCTAGTCTCGGGTCGTGTTTCAAGTCTCAGATTCTCATTGGAAGACCTTTTGATGTAATTGGTTGTTGTCTAAAGCCTCTATGTGAATGCCTAATATTTTTAGAAGTATATAAGGATGTAACTAGAGTGGTAATGGTTATGTTTTGAATTGTCGTCAGCTAAACTTGGGTTTAAGTCAAATGTTGTAGTTGACTTGTTTATGTCAAAACTCATGGTTGCTTTTAGGATGTCGGTCGAGTATTTTAAACCAAACCATGTGGTTGTCATTTTATTGTAGTTAACATATGTTGTTTTGTCAAAGAGCATTTAGTGGGACCTATTTTCGCGTGATTTTGAAAGTTAAAATCAGTTGAAAAATTTTGGGTGTTACAAGAGGATGCGGTAACTAAACTGATTTCTACGACTGAAAGTCAAGTCCTTCTAGCAGATTCCCGTCACAAACATTATGAGGAGAAGTTTAGTCTTCACGAAGATGAGTTTAGGACACATAAAGCAACTCTTCAGTCCATTGAGATACAACTAGGGCAGATTGCAAAACTTATATCCGAAAGACAACCAGGATGTCTTCCTAGCAACACTGAACCAAATCCAAATACAAATGTTAGTGCTATCACTCTCAGAAATAGCAAGGTTTATCCGGAACCCCCATTACCAGAAGAAGAGGAAGTTCAAACACCAAGGATGGAAATATTCACTGGAGTACCACTTCGTCCGCCTGTCGCAGACTCAACCGCTCAAGCATCACCACCAAAATTAATTCCTTAACCTGCTCCAGTGGACACTCCTCAAAATGTTCTGACAAAAAGGGCTTTCAAATCTCACATATCATACCCAGGAAGGCTAGTAAAACAAAGGACTGACGAACAATATGAGAAATTCATCGAGCTTTTAAGCCAAATTCATGTCAACCTTCCTTTCCTAGATATCATACAACAAATGACTACGCACGGACGTTTTCTGAAAGACTTCCTCACTAAGAAAAGAAACATGGAAGAAGCAGTAAAAAAAGACTAATCAATGTGTCGCTCTCACTGAAAGATACCTTCCAAAGAAACTTTTAGATCCCGGAAAGTTTTCTTTACCATGCTCTATTAGACCACTGCCGATAACTTTTACGCTCGCTGACCTGGGAGCAAGTGTGAATGTAATGCCATATAACATGTTTCAAAAACTAAAAAGTGGAAATCCGTGACCTGCTAATGTTACCATCGAACTTGCGGATGGTACTGTTAAATCACCTATAGGAGTCATTGAGAACTTACTAGTGAAAGTCGGCAGGTTTGTTTTCTCTGCCGACTTCATGGTCTTAGAAATGGGGCCCGACTATTATGTGCCTTTGATTTTGGGTCGTTCATTTTTGGCCACTGCCAAAGCTGTCATTGACATGAATGATGGAATTTTGACACATCGTGTTGGAAAAATAATTAGTAACTTACAACATCGGAGGGAATGAATGCTTATCAAATGATCCCTTTGAAATTGCTCAGTTTATCGATACCAATCTGGACTACCAACTGAAAAAAGCTAAAGAATTCAACAAAGGAAATAAACTAGATCTTGGCAAAGATCTTGACAACACAAACTAGATTGATAACTACTGGGACAAGCTACCAAAGTTGAAGGACTTGAATGAAGGAACGGGAGACACGGGGGAAGTCAATAGCCCCTACCTGAGGAAAGACTAATGAAACACGTACGGGTCTAGCCAACGACCCTTAAATAAACGTGGTGCTTCTGGGAGGCAACCCGATGACCATGAATAAATTGAGAAGTTGGTGCATACGGCAGAACACGTGGACCGCAGGTTTGGTTTTTCCAAGTTTAAGTTTCTCATACTTCAACCCCCAGGTATGCCTTCTCGATGATAGGACCTTAGTAGCTTATCTACTACCTTTTATTTCCGTTTTCTGTTTTTATGTTTTTTTTATGTGTCAAATAGCATAGCATCACCAGGTAGTTTGTCTACTTCTTTGAGGAGTTACACTCCACCTCTACAAGCTGGGATGCTGAAAAACACATCAAATTTCTTAGAAATTAGATGAAGTCTTTGAAGCGCAGTATTGACTACAACAATAAGTTTTGGCTATAGGTTATACACCGAATTGACCGGGGGAGTACCAGTTTTTTTCCCTTAAAACTTCATGCATTTAAATTCCTGCATAGCATTCCATTACATGCATTTGTACATTGAAGGCAATGCATAGTTTTAAGTGTGGGGTGGGGAATTAGAGATTCAGGACAAACTTGTAACCTCAAAGCAGTAAAACTAAACTCGTGATTTTCTACCATGTTGACTAAAACCTTACTAAAATCCTACTTTTCTTAAAACCCTAAAAAAAAATTCAAGAATTTTAAACCCTAAAACCTAAATCTCTTTCGGTTCGCGCTTAATTAAACAAAATGAAGACATGGCAAGTAGAAACAAATGAATATTATGCATAACAAATCACTAAACCTTATCCCATCCGTTTCCATGTGAGAATAATCTAAGCCTTTTCACGAGCATCATTATCATTATTTTTCCCATGCTCTTTCGTTTGGTATATTGAGTGTTTTTCGATCAAATTTTATGCATAATTGTGTGACTTATACATATCAAGATCATGAACTAGTAGAAGTATTAATATGATTGAGGTACCTAGGACTTTATTACCTTTTAACAATATCCGCCTAGATAGCCCTTTGAGTCTTAGCCTTTACTTTTCTACTACCCACAATTATCAACAAACCAGCTTTTCGTAAACACCGGTTATTGGCTAACTGTCTTCTAGATCGAAAAATATTAGACTATCTTATGTCGTTATTTCAAGTTTACAACCATTGAGGCAATTTGGAAAGAATCTGTTTCACTCAAAAGAATTGGAATATACAAGAAGAAAGTGGATGTATTAGCTTGAAACAGCTGAACATTCTACAAGAAAGATATGGAAAAAATACTTCAAGGAATTTGAGGAAGAGAATTATTGAAAAATTAGTCTTGATGATATGTTGTAAAAAAAATATAGAAAAATGAGAAAAGAAAAGGAAAGAGAGAAGTTGGTCTTTTACCGTAAAGAGCTAGATATGCATTCTTTTGATTTCAATTTACTTTATTGTATTCATTTCGCAAAGCCTGAATTACCACCCGAACCGAGAGAAAGTTTTCAAAGTAACAAGTGATGTAATAAAACGATGGCGCAAGCAAGAACAACAACCACCATTATGCGGCTTGTCAAAAAGCGCCGCTAAAAGAAGAGCAAAAAAAAAAACAAATGTGTGAAGTGTGGCAACTGGAGCCACGATGGACAGTGTAGCAAGAATCAAACTTATACAAAATAAGTTAACTGAAAGCCAGATGAGTGTTCTCCTTTTATAACCTACGCATCTGATCAAAGTAGGAGCTGTTAGGCTACAAGCCGAAAGAACCATACGAAAAGGCAATAATGTGTACTACGTAGTAAGGGAAGAGTTGAGAAGGATAAGAGATCTCGGTCTTGGAAATCTGACCATAAACGAGCCCTCAGATTAGTTATACTCTCATGATCTGAGTAATGTAGAGGGGCCCGCTAGTATTTTCCATCTGAAGCCATGAAGCCGTAGTTGTGTGTTTCACGTTAGCTGCAGCCCTTGAAACCCTTTTAAATCCCTAAAAACCCAAAAAAAATTCACTTTCACCCTTTGTTTTTCTTTTAGCCACTATACAACCCTTTTAAAGTACTCTTGATTCATGCATACTACTTAGTTAATTGGTGGAGACTTGATTTGCATATAAGCTTATGACCATTGCATAATTCGATTCGAACTTGAGTGTTCCACTTAACTTACATTATCCACACATATAAAACCATAGAGTTGAGTGAACATTGTGAGGAGTGAAGATTTATGCATAATTGAAATTCTAGTAGGCTTGTCATGGATTCCATCATCCTAAATTAGAAAACACAAAAATAGAATAAAGCGACTCATGAGTTATCCCGGAGTTTCCATCTACTTGGGGCTCCATTACCTTTTGTAAAGTTTTTAGTTATGGGTCTAATCATGCATGAGTTTGCTTGAGGACAAGCAAAGTTTAAGTGTGGGGTGTTATGATGTGTCATCATTTATACATGTTTTGCATGCATAATAATCCCCATATTATGGTACTAATTGAATAATAACCTTACAGTTGATACTTAAAACGTTTATATTTTATAATTGCGGGTTATTCGGTGTTCTAACGATAAACAAAGATAAAACCTATCAAAAGCACCAAGAAACCAAGCTTTTAGAAGTATCATTCCCGAGCTTTGACCCCCTAAGAGGTCAATAAAGGTCAACAAAAGTCAACCAGCAACTAAAAGACAAAAGTAGGCAGTAGGGGGGGGGGATGCACGACCGTGCATCATAATACACGATCGTGCATCAGCCCTCCTTGCTCCCCACGACTCCTAGTACATGCCACTCGTACCCTGTGATTCCTTAGGTGTTTGCACGCCCGTGTAATCCAATGCACGGCCGTGCATTGCTCATTCTGAGGCCTATAAATAGGAGGCATGGGTTCTTCATTCCACACACCTCAAGAACCATCAATACACTATCTAGAGAGTGCGAACTTCGTAGTTAGAGTATAGAGGATCCTCCTCTTTGTCCGCAATAGGGGAGCCTATGAAACTCAGCGTTACGCTAGTTAGTATGGCCATTCGTGGCTAAACTCTTTTTATTGCTAGGGTGAAGATGAAGTTTGGTGTATGTTAATGTTTAACGTATTAATCTAGTGGTATGTTTATGTCTTTAATTATTCGCTCTTAAAGGTGGGCTTTTTATTATTATCTAAATCTGTCTTTACACTTGTGAGTGTTCTTGATTTCAAAGCGTAAGACCGTAAAACCTTTTTAATCAAACTTCTCTTGATGTTTGTACGTCTTTATACAAGTGGATTTTGATAAGCCAATGCTTGGTTAATACTAATAAGGTCATACGTCTTTATACGAACTTGTTATGAGACCAAGAATTGGTGAACTCATGTTAGGAATGGTACGTCTTTATACATGGTCCCATTGTTGCACCGCCTCCCAGTGAGCAAAGTCTAATCACCTTTTTAATAATAATAATTAAGCATTTAAGTTTGATGTCCTAAACCAGCCTGGAGATAGCATTCAAAGGGTTGAGGGTAATGTTTTCCCTAGCGGGAATCAATACCATTTTATTATTAAAGATTATAATTCGTGAACCAAATATCGTGAGAATGAGGCATGTTTTTACTTTTCTGTTATTTACTTTACCTTCATTTACTTTTCTGCTTCACAAGCACACAAAACCCACTCACTAATTAAACCGGCTAAACGATAAGAAAAGTTGAGTATTGGAACTCGACCATGTCCATTGGTTCGATACTTGGTTCTTACCTAAACTATTACGCTGTGATAGGTACACTTGTCTATTGTGTGTGTTTTAAGTTTGAGTATTTATCATTTTATAAATTTAAAACCTAATCTCGTGAAACCTTAATATTAACATCTTTTTATAACTTAATCACGTGCACATCACCGGTATATCCTTTTGTTTCACATTGTTAGCAGCAAAAAACTTTCACGGTTTCCTGTTTCTTGTAACCTTGCTTTCCAAATTTGTTATTTGATTTCCCCACCCATTTCCTATTTTCCACAGACTTCTTCTCTTTTATGTCCTTTTTCCCAAACAACCCATTTCGAACAGCATCATCCCTCAACTTGTAGGCCAAGACTATGGCACTCTTGGCATCAATAGGGTTCGACGAGGTTACTGTCCTACGGATTTATGGTGCAAGACCCCAAAAGTACCTTTCAACTCATTTATATTTCGGTGTGAACATTTGCGGCACCAGAATTTCCAACTCGTTAAATCGATTGGTGTAACCAGCCACATCATCTCCGATCATTTTCAAAATTTCAGCCTTAATTTTCTGTTGTTCATTTCGAGGGCAGTACTCCTCGATCATCAACACCTTCAGTTCATCCCAAGCTAGTTGGTAGGCGACTTGCCTTACCAATGTCTTCATCTGAGAGTTCCACCATGTCAACGTTTTGTCAGTAAGTGTGCAAGTTTCATATTACACCATGCAGTCTACCGATCACTCGCTGATATCCATCACCGATTAAATCTTTTCTATCCATCACATGATACCTACCACACCTTCAGTGCCATTAAAAGCTTCAGGGATTGCACAATTGGAACGTCTTATAGGTGCATTTCTTATTCAAAGTATATGTACTGACAAAACCACCAATTTATTAACGTTATCAATCTAAAACCGTGACTGCTAATTACGGATGTGAATTTCCGTTTTAATACCTCTAGAACCTCCACCTGTACCGTTGTCTCCCGCACCGCTGTCTCCCGCACCGCCTCCGCCGGTGCCACTACCATTGCCTTCGCCATTAGTACGTCCGGCTTCATATTGTGCTATTGCAACCGCTACGCGTTGTGATACAAGTTATCCCACCTCTGAGGAAGTCATCTGACTGTTCTCGCATGTGGTGTCTCGAGGTGTCCTTCGCTTGGGCGACATGGTATTCTTTCTAACATACAATTTAAAAAGAACAAAGCATTATATAAAAATAATGGCAATACATGGCATAAGGACATAACAACCATCAATCACAACATAACCATCACATACACAGTACATTGTTTCCAAAAGGGATACAAAATAGATGGGTTCATATGACCTCATCAGTACTAGGTTTTAAACTACATAATGTCTTATGGGCAAAACCCGCCGCACTAGGTCTAGCGTAAATAGTGAGAATACATGTCGAAAAGCACGACAAGTCCAGCAATAGCGGTGCTCACTCTGGCCAGCAACTCGGTAGCCACAGCCCGCTCCTCTAGTGTGGTAACTCTATCTCATAGAGTGGATGTCACCAGCCAATCCATGTCCACTTATATCTCCATATGATCTGAGGCCCTCTAGAGATTTCTCGTGTTGTCCTCCATCGCTCCTAGACACCACCTGAGCTCCTACTACATTTGTCTGATCGCTCCTCGTGAGTGTTGGCCCGAGCGACCAACGTAGGGATAGTGAGCTCTATCGATTCCCCGGTGTCACACCCTGGTTTCAGGACACCCCGGGCGTGCGATCAGATTGGCACCTCCAATCTTATTTTATTTAGAAAATATGAGTTGAGTTTTGCAGCGAAAAAAATCTTTTAGGATCGACAAGTCATAAATCTCAACCCGAGGGTTGGTATTGTATATTTTCCAAATCGTGGGGATAAATAATCATTTTCATTTCTTGGGGATTTAAATGCCCCTTCTGTTTACAAAACAATGGTCAACGACCATTTACATGTCGTCTACATCAGGAGGGAATAAAGAGCCACAAGGTAGTTGGCCTGTGCCTGGGGAGTTAACCCTTCCAATACCAAGCCTTTTCGGCTTAGGTATCTGGGGGTTTTACCTTTCGGCACATATCCTCATGTATAACAAGGGAGTTCCCATGTCTAGGAAATTGTCATCCTAAACACATCCTCTTGTTTTTATTTCCTGTAGAGTTATCTCCATGCCTAGGAAATCATCATCCTCAGCACATAACCCTATCAAAATATTTTATATACACATTTATAAACATTAAAGGATCTGGTTTTAAATGATTAATTATTATCAGTAGAATATGGGTTTATTGTGATTAAAAGTTAGTTACAAGGGATTAATGGTAAATACCCGCGGCAGTTGTATGGAAATAGTTGCATTATAAATATACCATTATAATCAAACCCTAAAACCTGATCACACCCAACCCAAATCGCCGCCTCCCCCCCCTTCCCCTTCGGTTCCGTCGCCGATCGCAACCTATGACACAGTACGCCGCCGTCGCCGGCCACCACCATGCACCACACGCTGTCGCTGCCATCGCGAGACGCCGTTGCTGTCTTTTTTCGTTTCACACAAACCGTATGATGTGTTTTGCAGTTTTTCGTGATCGTGTCATCTAGCGTGACGTTCGTTGATCTAAGGTGTTTTGATTTGGTTATCGTCGAAGGTATAATCTTTGAACACCCTATGGTTGGTTTATATTATATTGTTTATACGCGTGTAATCGGATCACTGTCCGGGATCTAGATCTGATCTGATATTGTACTCTGAATCGCTTGCGCTAAAATATATCTGATTTATTTATTTAAATAAGTTTAAATATTATTTGTTTTAAAAGTTAAAACTGGTACAATGATTCCCAACAGTGGTATTAGAGCCACCTTTACGCGCGTTTAAACATATTATTATTTATTAAATCGATCTATTGTTTTATTTGTCAAAACTTTTGTTTGACAAAAGATCGAGCCTTTTTCGTTTGTTGTGATTGTGTTGATCGAATCGAGCACTAGAGACCTGTGGTTGTATTGTTTGTGTTGGTTGATTTTTCTTTGTATTTTTATGGGTTATTTGGAACACCGTTGAAATAGTTAGGTTTATTTTATTTATTTATTTTTAGTGTATTTGTAAATAAATAGTGTAATCCTAAAGAGACGAAGACTTGAAGACCAAGGCAGACAATGACAGGGTTAAAGATGGAGATCTTGGACTAAGTGGGAGATAGCAGATTTGTTGATTTTGTTATCCCTTAGACTAGTCCGATTATCGTTTGATGGCTCGAACAAAACCGGACAATTTTTTCTAGTGTAATTGGAATCAGGATGATCCAGAAGAACAACACGTTCATCAAGGAAGAAAATCAACCATTTCAGCCAGTCTATGGAACTAACATAAGGAGGCTATACTAATTTCCTATAAAAAAAATTGAACTCAAATTCATCAAATGGAACATGAAAGCAGATGTTAACTTACAACACATGGGATATATGGGGGTTCATCCTTCCTCATCCCGATTATTATCAGCTTTCACCTCTGCAGTCAGAAATTTTGAGTTTTAGTGGCAATATAACATCCAATATAAACATGGGACCGAATTACCACCTGACCAGCAAAACAGCTGCACCTTTTTTCATCAACTCTAGATATCTATAATTCTATATGATTCAAAGTCATATGCAACTGTAACTGCTAACCTCTGTTCTGAGCTTGAAGGGTTGTTGAGAAGTTGCCTCAGCTGTCCTCCTTTTCCATCTACCACCACCAAAACTTTAAGATGACTCAGAGCTCTAAATAAGAAAAATTAAAGCTAGAAAAAACACTTTCAAGCCCTGCAAGTCATAAAACAATGGATCATGACTTTTCAGAGTCAACCCTGTTGTTGTAAAACTAAAAGATTATCCATTTTCTCACCCAAGGATGCTTTTCAGGTTGAATTGTATATTTTGCAACAAAAGCAGCTGAGGCTGCTACCATTGATGGCAAGAACCTTAAGCAACTGTAATCTAGCAAGCTTAGCTCTAGAAGAAACCAACTCAAAAACTCAAATGTTAACAAAATCCAGCTTTTGAAGAAAGAAAGCAAGAAATAGTGAGAAAGATAAACCAGTTAAAGAAGAAAGAAGAGACACAAAAAGAGAAACAGTCTCCTTAAGACGCCGGTAATTAAATGGGACTTTAATGGCGTCGATGATGAACCGCCTAGGGCGTTATCGCCGGGAAGCCGGATTTAGCTCCGGCGGCTTAAAAACGGGAAGACTCAGGCTTTTTAAAATGGTGTATGAAAAGTCAATTATAACCCCCTAATATCCTTTATAAAGGAGTATAGATAAATCAGTAACACATTCGCTTTATTTTTAAGATCATACAAATTAAAGTCTGCTCGTTTTAAGATCATACTAATTAAAGGCTGCTCATTATAAAGGCTGATCATACTAAGATTCAACCTTGGTAATAAAAAATGTTAAAAATATTATAAAACTCAAAAAAGAAATAAAGCTCAACTTTCAAATTGCAATAAACAAGAAGATGCATGTCTAGAAAAATAGAGCTTACCAAACGAAAGGGTGCTCCAGTAATTGAATACCATGAGGGCGTATCTCGGAACTTTTTATTTGAGAAATTCGGTTTAGTCACAGTACGTTTATTACCATTGTTTGAGCAGGTTTTTCCAGCTTGTGCAGGTGACCAAGTACTGTAGTTGTCTCCATTGGAACTACTTGGAAGTGCTGCTTGCAAAATGGATCAAATTCAATCAAGTGCTATTAAACTAATAAAAAAATAATCAATTATAAATGGACACTGATGGAATTATTAAAGGTGTAAGCAGATTAATGAAGAGAATTCTTATTAAAGAATCCTATGATATGCAGATATGTTTTATTTCAAATCAGGCTTCAAAAAAATTATGAAGCTAAAATTAGATGAGCACCCCAGAAACACCAAGTACCAATTGTGAAAAACAAATATAACAAAATAGCATCCACATGTTTATAGAAAAATTATAAATAACATAAAAAGACATAAAAAAGGAAAGGTCAGTGTCCATTATGGAGCAGATGGATAAATTATTATGGAATCTAAAAGAAATATACATCAGAGAAAAGAAGACTGCAGATCTCGTGACAAGAGAATAGAGAAACAAGATGGTGTATATGATGCATTTGTGTTAAACTTTAAAAAACTGAACATAATTGGAAATAGATGTAACAAGGATACCTAGAATAAAACCATCATATATGAATATTCTTGATGCATACCGGGGTCAGTGTGCTGCTTGAATTCCTATCAACAAAACGCTGAATTTCTACAATGTCATTAGATATAGACTCTTCAGAAACATTTGAGATGTCATCCGTATTTTCTGAATCACTATGTCCTCTGCCATCAGGCATGAGGTTGTCATCTTGGGGAAGTTCTGTGGGTGTAGAAAAAGCTTAGTTACTTTGCCATCAATGATGTAGAATTGCTATTACACCATATTAATCTTCAAATTATAGCATAAGCTTAATTTTCTAATCAGTTCAGCCCAAAACCCGACCTGCCCGTTTTAACTGTCATCCTTTATGCAATTCTCACACAGGCATTTCATCGAGCAGGTGGTATGCACATATTAAATCCAATGTAGAAATATCAAGTTTTAATCAGTTCAGCCCAAAAACACAAAGAATCATCTTCAATTCAATAATTCATGGTAAAATGAAAACATTGTTTGTCGTAAATCTAAAAGAAATTACCTACAAAGCATTCAATTACACCAAGTTAAGGCTTACTTAGCCTGGATCTTCTTGACACAATAGACAACAAATGAATCAATGGAGGAAAGATTTAAGATTTAAGTTGAAGAAATTAAAAAGAAAAGTTAACCTGTATGGTTGTATACAACTTGGAAGCAGTGGAGAGAGTTCTTTGCTTGATCACCTAGACACCCACCATATTTCTAAATCGTTACTGGCTTTCCTCTCTTGTTCTTGCAGGGATTAAAAAAATCAAGAACTTAATCACTGCAATTTTATCGAGAATGAAAATTAACAAAGATTTAATGGAAGTCTAGAAGAGATTAAAGAACTGGGTCAATAACTTAATCATTGCAATTTTATCAAAATTGAAAATTAACAAAAATATTAAAGCAAGTCTAGAAGAGATTAAAGAACTGAATCAAGAAGTTAATCACACACACAACCCTAGTATTCCAGATTGCAATTGCTCTCTGTATCAAAAACCTTTACCTTTTGGATTAAGGAAATCCAACCATCCAAAAGTGAGATCTGATTTCCGTTTGGTGTAGATATTCAAATGGAGTTTCACCGTATGGCAATCTGTTTCCGCCACAAGTCGCTTTATTCCGGATCCACGAACCATCTCCTCCGAATCAAAATAAACACAAAAATACTTAGGTCGCAACGGAGAGGCAGGTCTGGTATGAGGTTTGAGGTGGAGAATTCAAAGAGGGAACTGAATCGATTAAAACGTATAAAGACGATTGGATGGTACCGGAGGAGGTGTAAGGACGCGTACTCCGGCAGGCCTCCGGTGAGTCTCCGGCAAGCCTCCGGTGAGTCTCCGGCGTCTTAATTCCGGCGTCTTACAAAAGAGGCTAAATTACCTAATTGTCCTTCCTATCCGTTTATGATATAGATAGTTTTATTTAAAACAATTTTAAATTAACTAAAAAGTTGATTAGTTTAAAAATAGTTAACGACAAATGATCAATTTTGATTAAATAAGTTATTTAAAATTGGCTCGAGTCGAGTGTTGAAAGTCGTTTCACGAACTAAAATTAGTAAAATCGGTTTACTAGAATTGCACGACTTGAATCATGCTTCTCGTCGTCCAAAATGTTTTTGACCCTAAACGGTAATTTTAAAATATTAAAGTAATCCCAATATATAAAATCGATATTTTTGCACCACCTAAATTGTAACACTTCAACTGATCTATCCGAACCTCCGGTGTTAATGAATTACCCTGCATCCGGCCCTACGGTTTTGGTTGAAGGTAGAACCACGTTTCCTGAGTTACTTAGGTCGGATCTACAGTTACAATTGAAGAATAAATATCACTTGAGTCGTTTAAGTGGGCGTAGTTGAGGAAAACGTATCCAAGCCTGACAATACTCGTCAAGCCCCTCAAACCGAGAATTGTATAGTTGAAACAATTGGTAATCGTTACCTACCTACCTAGCTATGCCAGTGGAGAGTGCTCAGCCATTCACTGAGCCATGTTGAATCGGAATCTCATTCCTAATTATATTATTTTTGCAATTGGGTCATAAATTTTAATTAGGATGTTATGCATGAAAATACTAAAACTTTATTTTTGAATTTTGTAGATGTCTAAAGAATCTAATCCCAAGTCCTCATTCTCCCTAAAGTCAATCCTTGAGAAGGATAAGCTTGACAACTCAAACTTCATGGACTGGTTTCGAAACCTGAAGATTGTCATCAGGGCCGAGAACAAAAGGTGTGTTCTTGAGGAACCAATCCCAGAAGAACCATCTGCTGCTACGGGCCTGGCCCGTAAGACATAGGATAAGCATATTTATGACTCTATCAAGGTCTCTTGCTTGATGCTGGCATCTATGATACTAGAACTTCAGAAGAATCTGGTGGACATGCCAGTGTACGACATGATTAGGAAACTGCAGGAAATGTTCCAGCAGCAAGCCCGTCATGAACGCTTTGAAGTGATGAGATCACTGATAAGCTATCGTATGCAAGAAGGTTCTTCGGTCAGCACTCATGTGTTGAAGATGAAGGGGTACATTGGTCATCTAGCACGTCTTGATTCCCCTATAAGCAATGAATTGGCAGGGAATATAATCTTCAACTCGCTGCCAAAATCATATGATAATTTCACTTTGAACTATAATATGAAAACTGCCGAAATGAACATACCGACTTCTGCCAAGTCCGGTCCAATGCTGATGATCAAGGAGGGCCGAGTCTGGAAATCTGAAGCCAAGGGAAAAGGCAAGAAAAGCTTCTAGAGCAAGGGCAAGTGCAAAGTTGTTGCCAAGAAACCTCTGAAGGATGTCAAATGCTTTCATTGTGATGAAGTTGGACACTGGAGGAGGAATTGCCCAAAGTATTTGGCCGAGTTGAAGAAGAAGAAGTCTGTTGGAGGACAATCCTCAGGTATGTTCGTTATTGAGATCTTCTATCTGTCTAGCAAATCTTAGGTGTTTGAAACTAGATGTGGTTATCACATTTGTAATGATTTGCAGGGACTAAAGAAGGTTAGGAAGCTGAAGCAAGGCGACCTGGAGCTCCATGTGGGAAATGGGCAAAAGGTTGTAGTGAAGGTTGTAGGAGAATATACTCTTTTACTTCCTTCTGGTTTAGAACCTTTTTTTGAACAATGTTTATTTTACTCCTAATATGACTAGGAATATTGTTTCAGTATCCGCTTTGCAGGAACAAAGATGTACTTATGCTTTTGACAATGATTTCATTTCTGCATATTTAAATGGTTTGTTTTATTTTTCTGCAAAGCCTCATAATGGAATCTATAAGATAGAAGTCCCTGAAAATAACGTTCTATTTAACTTCTACTCCAAATGTACGAAATTGGATTTCAATGATACGTATCTATGGCATTGTAGACTTGGACACATAAACAAGAATCGCATGAAAAACTCCAGACCGCCGGAATTCTGAATTCTACAGGTCAAGAGTCATTTGATGATTGCGAATCATGTTTAAGTGGAAAGCTAACCAAGGCTCCTTTCACCGATATCGGTCAAAGGGCTAAGGATCTGTTAGGACTCGTACATACTGATGTTTGTGGTCTATTCAGAACAATGTCAAGAAGTGGAGAGAGATACTTCGTTACATTTACTGATGACTTCAGTAGATATGGTTATGTTTATCTTATGAAGCATAAACATGAAACGTTTGAAATGTTCAAGCAATACCAGAACGAAGTACAAAATCAGCTTGGTAAGACGATTAAGATGCTTCGATCTGATCAAGGTGGTGAATATCTTAGTCAAGAGTTTGACGAACATCTGAAGAAATGTGGGATCATTTCTCAACTTACTCCGCCAGGAACACCACAGCTTAATGGTGTGTCCGAAAGGAGAAATCGAACTCTATTAGATATGGTTCGATCAATGATGTGTCGTACAAACCTCCCATACTCCTTCTGGAGTTTTGCTCTCGAGACTGCCACAAGAATCATAAATCTAGCTTCTACAAAGAAGGTGGACAAAATGCCTTATGATATATGGCATGGGGAGAAACCCAAAGTGTCCTACCTTAGGGTTTGGGGATGTAACGCATATGTTACCAGTGAATCTACGGATAAGCTAAATCCCCGTGGCGATAAAGTTATTTTCGTCGGATACCCTAAAACAATCGGTCAGTACTTCTACAATCCTGTTGAAAACCGGGTTTTCATTAAACGCAGAGCTACCTTCTTGGAGAAGGAACTTCTTGCGCGAGGGATTGGAGAGAACCGTGTGGATATGAATGAGATCCGAGAACCACAAGTAACCGAACCCCAAACTGAATCTGCAGTTCAACATGAGACTGCTGAAACTGAATCTGGAAATGTTCAAGATTCAATTGTAACACAAGCTGTTCGTAGAAGTACTAGGGATCGTTAAGAACCCGACCGATATATCGGGATTCACCAGATTTACGATATCCTGATAGTTGATCTGGCTGAGCCTACTAGTTACAAATCTGCAATCTTAGATTCTGAATCTAAGAAATGGCTTGAAGCCATGGATGCTGAAAACCAATCCATGTATGACAACCTTGTATGGGACTTGGTTGATCTTCCTCCCGAAAGTCGGACCGTAGGAAGCAAGTGGACTTTCAAGAAGAAAATCAACATGGATGGAAATGTGCAAACCTTCAAATCAAGGATGGTAGCGAAAGGCTTTACTCAGACCCAAGAAATTGATTATGATGAAACCTTCTCACCAGTAGCCATGCTTAAGTTGATTAGGATCTTGCCTGCCATTGCCGCGTATTATGACTACGAGATATGGCAAATGGATGTCAAAACCGCGTTCCTAAACGGGCATCTTACTGAAGATGTCTATATGGTTCAACCGGAAGGTTTTGAAGATCCAAAGAATCCTAAAAAGGTCTGCAAGTTAAACAAATCCATTTGTGGATTAAAACATGAATCCAGAAGCTGGAATCTCCGCTTTGACTAGAAAATCAAAGAGTTTGGTTTTGTCAAGAACGAAGATGAACCGTGTGTTTACAAGAAGGCAAGTGGTAGCCATGTAACTTTTCTGATTCTGTATGTAGATGACATACTACTCATTGGAAACCATATCCCTATGCTACAAGAAGTAAAGTCCTGGCTGGGTAAGTGTTTGGCAATGAAAGATCTTGGTGAAGCTACTTATATTCTAGGAATAAAGATCTATAGAGATAGATCAAAGCGGCTTATAGGTTTAAGTCAAAGTACATACATTGATAAAGTCGTTCGTCGCTTTTTCATGCAAGAATCTAAGAGAGGGTCTTTGCCTATGGCACATGGAACCATACTGAATAACAAACAGGGCCCTTGGTCTGACTAGGAGAAGAAGAAAATGGAAAAGGGTTCCATATGCTTCTGCAATATGTTCCATCATGTATAGACCTGACGTATCGTACGATTTACGCATTACTAGCAGATATCAGCAGAATCCTGGTGAGAGTCACTGGATAGCTGTGAAGAACATCCTAAAGTACTTGAGAAGAACTAAGGACATGTTCTTGGTATATGGAGGACTGGAAGAAGAACTAGCTGTTAAATGTTACATTGATGCTAGCTTCCAGACTGATCGAGATGATTCTCGATCACAAACGGGATTTGTATTTATTCTGAACGGTGGTGCTATCACTTGGAAGAGTACTAAACAAAGTGTTTGTTGCTCAATCCACCACCGAATCAGAATACATTGCCGCTTCGGAAGCTGCAAAGGAGGCTGCTTGGATGAAGAAGTTCATTGATGATCTCGGGGTAATGCATAGCATTCAGAAACCAATCGAGATACTGTGTGACAATACTGGTGCCATTGCTTAAGCCAAGGAACCAATGTCACACCACAGTATGAAGCACATACTCAGAAGATTTCATTATATCAGGGATATACTGGAATGGGGAGACATCATGTTAAACAAAGTTCACACAGATCAGAATCTAGCCGACCCGTTCACTAAGCCTATGCCTCATTCTAAACATGAGGAGCATGCTGATAAGATAGGCCTTAGATTTGCTAGACAGTGGGTTTGATCTGTATTTAGTATTTGGTGCTTTCGGGCAATACAGTTACATTGCTATTTTATATTTGATTTAATGGTTAAATGCATTATAAATAGATGTTACTGTGTTCGATATTTTATACGTTTTAGAAATCCTTGAATATTATATTCTAAATGTCCGTAGTCGATCAAATTCATGGGAATCAATATGTATGTAAGACTATTGTGAATCGGATGGTTGGTTCATTATGAATGAAAGTCCAAGTAGTTGGAGATTATGTTCACATATAATCATTAGGGAATGATTATTGGACGTAACGCGTTTCAAAACTATCTTCATGGATCAAAGTCTTGAGATGTTTTGAATATGGTAAGATCTATCGATCCTCGACCCGAGGCACATACTAGAACTAACTTTGACTAAAGTTTGTTCTCTGATCTTATCTAACGATGTACCTTAATAAGCAGTATTAAGGGTATGATCAGGAGTAATCTGAAGTTTAGTGGGAGTTGTACGTGGCCAAGGGAATTCTGTTCTCCTTTAATTAGGAGTTGGACATTATTGCGCCCTCGTTGATTCGAACTGGTGTAAAACGCATGGCCATGCTCAAACTAAAGAGTATTTTGTTTACACCACTTTGAATTGGAGAACGAGAACAAGAATAGTTGAACAACATATGAGAAGTCAATTGCATCCATGTCTCTTGTTCAACGGATGCCCTAAACAGAAAGGATACATAGATATGTTTACCATGACTGTTACACTTGGTAAAGTAAAGGTTACTTGTACACAAGGAAATAGTTTGACGATTGTAATACGTCATGCCTTGCTAGGGGCAGTGAGTTGCAGCTAGGCTTCCACCACTGTCTACGTTGAACCGATTAATTGATAAATCGTCAAAGTTGGAGATTGTTGGATATATGATGTCCGATCGTCAATTAACTTAATGTTACTAACGAGGTACGATCCAAAGAGTTACACTTTAGGCAACGAACAAATGTGTAATATTTAATTGTTTAATATTACAGTTCACGAAAGACGAATTAGTAAACGGCAAATAAATATTTACCGAAATATTTATTCGGTGATTAATTATTTAGAGAAATATTTATGAGCGGAGGGATTTAATGATTAAGTGTTAAACATTAAATGATTTGGTTTTTACTGATTAATTATTATCAGTAGAATATGGGTTTATTGTAATTAAAAGTTAGTTACAAGGGTTTAATGGTAAATACCTAGGGGAGTTGGATGTAAATAGTTGCATTATAAATATACCATTATAATCAAACCCTAAAACCTAACCACACCCAACCTAAATCGGCGCCCCCCTTTCCCTTTGGTTCCGTCGCCGACCACCACCTTCGACGCCGTACGCCGCCGTGGCCTGCCACCACCGTGCACCGCATGCCGCCGTGGCAGTCCGTTTCCATTTCGCGCAAACCGTGTAACGCGTTTTGTAGTTTTTCGTGATCGTGTCATCTAGCATGACGTTCGTTGATCTAAGGTGTTCTGATTTGGTTATCGTCGAAGGTATAATCTTTGAACACCCTATGGTTGGTTTATATTATACTGTTTATACGTGTGTAATCGGATCACTGTCCGGGATCCAGATCTGATATGATATTGTACTCTGAATCGCTTCCGCTAAAATATATCTGATTTATTTATTTAAAAGAGTTTAAATATTATTTGTTTTAAATGTTAAAACTGGTACAATGATTCCCAACAAAATACAGTATCAAAACTTTTAACAATAATGCGGCTACAATCTACCATTCAGCGGAACTATTTCATCCGAGTGTACAACCACGGTATACACCGATAATTTCCGTAATACGATTGCTAGCATTACCAGGCTTACTTACTGCGATGTCCTATAACTTAGACCCCGTCTTACGTCCCATTACAGACAATTACCAGCCCAATATGGGAATTTCACCCATAAAGCGTGTATCCCTTGTTCAAGTTTTACGTATACTTATGGCATGAATGTTGTCCGTAGATGCCCTTATGCATCAAACTTTTGAATACATGTATTACCATTTGTAAACGTAAAACTTTCAAGGTTTTGAAAATAAAGACCGATAAACATATTCACCTTAACGTATGGCTTGGCTTATCTCAAGCTGATCCTTGAATGCTTGTAGAAGTCCTTAATACAAGTTCCTAAACAAAATAGCGACTTAATACGAGAGTGCGGAAAATAAGCGTAAGTCGGAGGTTTTACCGGAACGAAGGCACGATTATCGAGGAAAACAAATTCAAGGAAAGTTGGAATGTAATTTGTGTGTTTGAATTGTGAGAAAGAACTGTGACCGAGCTCTCTATTTATAGGCAAGATCCAGGCCCGTAACGAACCGTTACGAGGGGTGACGGTCCGTCACCGCCTCCCCATGACGGACCGTTATGGATTGTGACGGTCCGTCACCACTTTAGGGATGCAGAATCATCATGACACGTGTCACTCTCTGGTGAAATTGCGGCGTGACGGGCCATTACCAATGGTGACGGTCCGTTATAGGGTTACACGTGTCAAACGACACCGCTGAGTCACCCGAACACGTGGCACAACCGGATTGATTCCTTCGTCAGGCCATAACGGACCGTTACAGTTCGTGATGGTCCGTTATCATCGCGGAATTCAAATTCTAGGGTTTTTTACCCTTGAAATTTGATAGTAGTACCATATGAACCTCAAAATTCAGGATTTGCCACATTTAGCCCCTGAAGTTCAGTGATTTTACAATTGAGGAGTCGAAAAATGGCCTGGTGTTACATCCTCCCCACCTTTATTCAAATCTCGTCCTCGATATTTGTTGAAACAGGTGCGGGTATTTCTTTTTCATTTCCGACTCCAGTTCCCACGTGTACTCAGGTCCACGTCTGGAGTTTCATTTCACTTTTACCAACACCAGCCTTTTCCTTTTTTGCTTTTTAATCTGACGTTCCTTAATTTGCAGAGGTTATTCAATGAATTTCAATTTTTCATTCACCTCTACATCTTGTAGAGGCATTACCAGAGATTCATCAGCCAAACACTTTCGTAGGTTTGACACATGGAATACATCGTGAACACTGTTCATTTCCTCTGGTAATTCGAGTTGATAGGCGACCGGTCCGATTCTTTTCAGAATCTTGAATGGTCCAACGAACCTTGGACTCAATTTTCCTTTCTTTCCAAATTGAACCACACCCTTCCAAGGTGAAACTTTTAATAACACCCGATCGCCCACATTAAATTCCAACAGCTTTCTACGCTTATCATCGTAACTTTTCTGTCTGTCACGAGCCGTTTTTAAACGTTCACGAATTTGCAAAACATTTTCAGTTGTTTCCTGAACTATCTCAGGACTTGACAATTGATTTTCTCCAATTTCTGCCCAGCAGACCGGAGTTCTGCATTTTCTGCCATACAAGCCTTCAAACGGGACAGCTTGGATACTGGTGTGATAACTGTTATTATACGTAAATTCCATAAGAGGTAAGTGGTCGTCCCAACTTCCTCCGATGTCTATCACTCAAGCTCGAAGCATATATTCCATAGTTTGTATCTCCCTTTCACTCTGACCATCCGTTTGAGGATGATAAGCAGTGCTAAGGTTTACTCGAGTTCCGAGTGCTTTTTGGAAGCTTTTCCAGAATCGAGACGTAAAATGACTGTCTCTATCTGACACAATGGATAACGGTATACTGTGCAAAGACACGATTTCGTTGACATACAATTGTGCCAACTTATCTATGCTATACGTTTCTTTCATTGGTAGGAAATGAGCAGACTTTGTCAGTCTATCAATGATAACCCAGATCGTATCATTTCCTCGGCTCGTCCGGGGAAGTTTCTTAATAAAGTCCATAGTTATCATCTCCCATTTCCATACAGGAATTTCAAGTTGTTGCAATAGCCTAGCTAACTTTTGATGTTCTGCCTTAACCTGTGAACATGTCAAACATGTTGCAACATAGGAAGCAATATGCTTTTTCATCCTGATCCACCAGTAGTCTGGTTTCAAATCTTTGTACATTTTATCGCTTCCTGGGTGCATGGTATACTTTGATTTATGAGCCTCTTCAAGAATTCGTTCTCAAATATCTCTAGTAATCGGCACCCAAATCCATTTGTTCATTCGCAGAAGGTCATCGTTTCCTTTGATCAACTGATCAATCATTCCTTTCATGCCTTCTTTTTGAAGGTTTGTCTCTTCTAAGGCTAATTTCTGTGCCTCTTTGATTTGTCCAATGAGATTGAATTTTAATTCGATTCTCAAGGCACGAACCCTTTTAGGCTTTTCTTGCTCTTTCCGACTCAAGGCATCGGCTACAACATTAGCCTTACCTTCATGATAGCAGATTTCGTAGTCATAATCACTAAGTATTTCTAACCACCTTCTCTGCCTCACGTTTAACTATTTCTAACCAAAAATATATTTCAAACTTTTATGGTCAGTGTACACTTGAACCTGACTCCATAGAGATACTGCCTCCATAATTTCAGCGCGAAAATTATGGCACCCAACTCTAAATCATTAGTCGTATAGTTCTGTTCATGAGTTTTCAATTGCCTTGACGCATAAGCACTGACTTTGTTTCTTTGCATCAACACACACTCGAGATCGGTGCGTGAAGCATCACAATAGATCACAAAGTCTTTAGTTACATCTAGCAAAGCCAGTATTGGAGCATTCATTAATCGTTGCTTGAGCGTCTCAAAAGCTTCTTCCTTCTTTGGTCCCCACTTGTATTTCACATATCTCTTTGTCAAGGAAGTGAGAGGGACAACAATTCGGGAAAAGTCCTGGATAAATCTTCTATAATACCCCGCCAGACCTAAGAAACTCCCAACTTCGGTCGACAATTTTGAAACTTCCCATTTAGTAATTGCCTCGATCTTAGTAGGATCAACTTGGATTCCCTTAGCATTTATCACATGTCCGAGGAATGGTACTTCAGATAACCAAAATTCGCATTTGGAGAATTTGGCATACAACTTCTCGTTTTGGAGTAATTCAAGTATTACTCTTTGTAAGTCCCGATCTCTATATGGATCTTCGAATAAACACATAATAACGAACACGACATCAAGTCTCACAATCAATAGGTGGAAACTATTGATTATGGTGATTCAAGAACATGAAACTGAATGTAAAATCACTTGTATTACTCAAGATAATTACAAAGAAAAACAAAACACAAAACCACTAACCCTACTCGGTTAGGGTATACATGTATTTATACCTAGCCTATACAATCTAGGCCCCCATACACGTACTCTGCCACACTCAACCCGTGAACCCCTATGTTCACGGTTACATCCAAACACCCAAACAAAGCTTAATCATAATACGGGCCCTACAATCACCCCCTAGGATTAAGCTGTCAAAAATTGATATCTTCATGGTGACTCCCACTTCCAGCATAGAGTTTCTTGTTCATGATATCGGCAACTGCTTGTAAAGACTTTGGCTTGTTGTTAAAATAGTTGCTCACTTCTAATCTGACTTCCTGCTAATACATTGATGTCTTGTTCACTAAACTTAGACAAATCAAATGGATCAATGATTCTGAACTCGGTAGTTCTAGTCACAATCATAGCTTCAGCAGAAACTGGATCATAAGCCTAGAACTCAAAGTCCTTTAGTGAGTTAACAGGCATCTTCATGTGAACAGGCACCTTCTTCGTGATCTTCGTCACTGGCGAGACAACACTATATAAAATCCTTCTAGCACAAGGTTCCTTTACTCCCTTAGCTTTCTTCAACTTTGATTCAGCTGTCTTCATACTAGCAAATTTGGTCAAACACTGTTGATTGAGAAAATGATAGAACATGTTTGCCATTGTATCATTTCCATGATTTACAAAATATGTTTCATTTAATTCCCGAAGATCAACCTTTGTCCAGGAACTAAAGTCATTAGCATGCTTGTAGTATTCAATCCGACCACTGTTTCTTTTCACCACAAACATCTCTTCTCATCATCAAATTACCAGGCAGCAATTCCCAACCTGTCACCCCTTTTGGAGTAGTATCCATCAATACTAGTAGTAACATGAATCTCAGAAGGTGGACCAGGAGGTAACATCCATGAAGGATGTTCTTTTATAATCTTTGCTCCCGCACTTGATGATTCATTAGCTTCACTTGTTGAGCTAACTAGATTTACTTCATCATCAATATCTTGATTTAGTCTTTCTTGTTCTTAATCAGATGAACTATCAAACATTTCAACTGTAGTTCCATCCTCGGGGCTTGTATCTTTGTCTTTATCTAGGTCATCAGAAGGTAGATTGTCTTGATTATCAGCAAGATTCCCTTCAAAATCAAAATTATAAAGATCATCATCTTGATTTTCCTTAGTTTGATTGCCCTGATCATCCCCCCTGGTATCTCCACCTCCATGGTTATCATCATCATTATTATTATCATCAGCTTGCTTCTCAATGTTTTTGGCTTTAAGAACATCTAACTGTTTCTTAAGATCATACACAAGTGCAGTTAGAAAACCCTGATTTGCTTACAAAGTCATAATCTTTGAATTTTGGGTAGCAAAAAAAAAAACTTGTAACTCTACTGCAAATACCCTTTCTTGTAGAATGTGTTGATCTACAGGAGCAGGAGTGGATGAATCCACAGGACTCTTGCCCTTAGCTTTCTCGGCTCTGTATGCTTTAGCCAATGATACAAAGAACTGATCAGTGTCGAAAGCAGTTATAGAAGGGCTCACCTGGGATGATGACTGGGGTAGGGTTGAGGTGGGTGGTGGTGAATGTGGTATCTGAGGGGATACAGAAGGTGTTGGAGTAGGAGTTGGTGTGGGTGGTATTCTTTTTCTTCTCGGATCTCTTCGTTTTCTTGGTCTAAAGTGAAGATCATGATCCGGTGTGTACTCAGGATCGGTGTTGTCTTGATTTGACGAAGAGGTAAGAGGAGGATTCTCAACTCAACGCCTTTTGCTTTCAATCTCCCGAACAAACCGATTGATTGGTGCTAAAGGTCTTTCAGGTGTGCCCTCACTGTCAGAAGAAGATATGATCTCAGCATCTTCTAACTCAGGCACAACTGGTCCTTGTGTTTCTGGTTCTGGTTCATTAGGTTGCTCTAACTGTGGTTGAGGAGGGAGTTGTTGTTCCTCAGCAACCTCGGCATCAACATGTACAGCCGGCTCTTCCACTTCTTCATCAACTAGGGCAGCGAATCTGCCAAATTTCTCAAGGGGATGCAGCCCCTGATAAACTCTTTTCCCTTGCTTGTTGACGTTTATAAATTTGAAGATCATTGGGCCCATAGCTTTCAGGTCCAATGTTTCAATTGTAGGTTCCAGATCAGCATGGTTTCTATTGAAAATAATTTGGAGAAACCTAGGATACATCAGAAAAATATCCTTTTTGCCTCCTTTTATATTGCTTTTTAACTCTTCAAATACCATCTTAGAAAAGTTGTAATTCCAGCTCATGGTTAGGGCAACCATAGCTGAAGAGATGGTAGCATTTATCTCATCAAACCCACCCTTTCTTCCCGACAAGTACTTCATGCACACGTGTGCAAGATATCTTCAATAAGGATGCAATAACTTCTTCTAAACGGGAGAGGGGGGTAGTTTCCTTCATATCCCATTCTTAACAAGATTGGAGTGACTATATCTACATCTAACTTTTTTAGATAAGCAGGTTCATCTCCAAACTATAATGCCTCTCTGAGTATAGCCTCTGACATTCTTATCCTTTTGTTCTGAATGGTTCCAATGATGCATTCTTCTCCATTATCATTTGGATGAATAGAGGCAGTAGCCCAAAACTCCTGAACATGACTTTTGTAGATAATTGGATTCTCCATGATAGCAAAATTGATGGGGGAAAGTGTCAACCCCACAACCATAGAGTTGAAATACTCATGCTCCTCGGGTGGATTTAGAGTGAAAGCACACACGTTGTCATCAGGAACGAATCTCATCTCAGCCATATTTGTACAAAAACTTTCTAAGTTAGAACCATAATTAACACATGATATTTAAATTTAATGTTTAAAAGTTTCTCGAGAAAATAGGGGTATTCGGTCTCCAAGGGGTTTACGGCTCCCATGGGATTCACGAGAAAAGGGTCTACGGTCAAAGAGGGTTCATGGACAAGAGGATTTCAAGCTTTCTGTGGTTTTCGGTCAAACCTAACTTCACGGCCTTTTGGGGTTCACGGTACGATTACCTTACACGGGAATTTCAAAGGTTCACGGTATTTTAAACTATACCGTGAACCCAAGATTGCAGGTAACATAAGAATCAATATTCTTTCCAAATTACACCCTTAGACCTGAATCTTTCAAGCTCTTTCTCACACACAATCGATCGTCCACCAAGAACGACCCTAAACACAGCCTCAATTTCAAGTTTTATCAAACATTGACTATCCTTGAAGATCATGCCTGTAACAATGGAGTTTTACGGCTAAATGGGAATCAATACAGGTCAAAATGAAGATTAGATGTACCTGAACTAGCAAAGGAACTTGTAACAGGGAGAAATATGCAAGAGATTTGCGAAGGAATCAGTAAATCACTAATAAGATTGAGATAGAAAGATCTTGAAGGAACCGTCAACATGAAACCCCACACACAGGGTTTATTTCAGCTTTAAAAAAAAACAAAGGATCCCGACTCACTCATAGTGGGGGCCCACCGTGAACCTTGGTGAGCCTTTCCAATAACCCGTATATCCAAAAATGATTTAGTCCCTTAGATGCATTGTTAATTTTTTTTAAACAAGGTCATTTTTATATAAATTATATAATAATTCAAAATGAAAAGTAAAATAATAGAATAAACTTGACTCAAATAATGTTCTTATTTCTATACACAGTGACCATCAACGAGCCTTTAGGAAGATTGCAATGAGATCATATCGTTCTATAGACCGATCAAGGAACATTTTTCAGCATGTAGTTTTTACTCAGACAGGTCAAGCAGATTGCTAATATTCAGATCCTTCTAAACTCATGCTTTAGCTACAAACCTAAGTTTTTCAGTGTGATTTCAGTTATCATATTTTGGGTAGAGTTATTTATGACTTAATGGGTCACACACTTATATCTTAGAAACCTGTAAATAAATGATTGTGAATTATGTGAGTTCTTGATAAACCTTAATGGACCCCACAACTTATCAGGTAAACCTTCCATTTCTCATGATCTTTTGAGCATCTAAATAATAACTAACTGATCATAAATAGCAAGGGTTTATGCAACTTTTTAGGAAATCTCTGACAGAATTTGATCAAAAACACAGCACTACGGGCTTACATGTTCAGAATCAACAAAAGCTCAGGGTCATAGCACAACGGACTTACATGCCTTGACAAGAGATCCCTTTCCAGTCACATATTCCAAAAAAGAAATATATATATATACAAGTATATTTATATGTACGCCTTTAGACATGTCTTCAAATTGATTCCTAATGCACGATATTAACATTGCGTGTCTTTTTGCTCAGAATTCTGCTTTGTAGAGTAGCTTTGCACTATCATTGAGTGTCTTTTCACCTATTGCATGTCAATGCATGTCTTTTATCTATATATATACAATATGTACAGACTTGTAACAAGTCAGCTCGCAACCCCTTTGTGAAGGGTTTCGGTTAGTGCAATCCCAATAGAGCAAGGGTTATCACAGTTTATCAACCTTTATGTTTAAGTTTTTCTATTATTAACAGGAAAAGTAGATTACTCTAATCTATGAGATGTTCCCCACTAAGGACATAAGAATATTTGTTCAAGTGTATCACATGCAGAGCCTATCAACATATCCAACACTGATCCTAGTCATTTCAATTTAGTGCCTTACATATATTGATCCTAGCCTTAAGAAACGAACAATCATATCACTTCCCATTTATTTGCAGACAACCAACTCAAAACTTGACACGAATAACAATAAAAGCAGACTCTTTTTGTAATTTTCTTGACTGTAATAAAATAAAAGCAGACTCTTTTTGTAATTTTCTTGACTCTAATAAAATAAAAGTAGACTCTTTTTATAATTTTCTTGACTCTAATAAAATAAAAGCAGACTCTTTTTTGTAATTTTCTTGACTCTTCCCCTAAATTTTTGCATAAAAATAAACTTGGACAATACAAAAAAATGTACAAATTTAAACTACAAAGAAAAATCTTTTTGTGACCTGTTCAATCTTTAAAACCAATCATTTTCAGGGATTCTACAAGCATATTGAATCGAGATGTATCAAATGCTTTGGTGAAGATATCGGCAACATTGTTGTCAGTATCAACACGTTCAAGACATATGAGATTTCTCTCAAAACAGTCCCGGATAAAATGCACCTTGATATCAATATGCTTGGTTTTGGAATGTTGGACCAGGTTTTTCACAATAAGCACAACAGCCTCATTATCACAGAAAATAACAGTATTTAGAAAGGTCAAACCGTAATCCAGCAATTGGTGTTGCATCTAGATGACTTGTGAGCAACAAGTCGATGCAGCAACGTATTCAGCTTCAGCAGTGGAGGTGGAGACTGTGTGTTATTTCTTACACTGCCAAAAGATTAGCCTATCTCCCAGAAATTGACATCCACCACTTGTGTATTTCCTGTCAAGTTGACAACCTCCATAATCACTGTCAGAAAAAGCATACAAGTCAAAATTAGAATCCTTGGGGTACCAAAGGCCATGCCTAGGCTTGCCCTTGAGATACCGAAAGATACGATTAACAACAGTTAAATGGGACATCTTGGGATTAGCTTGATAACGAGCACACTGACACACTGCAAACATGATGTCCGGATGACTGGCCGTTAAGTACATCAGTGAACCTATATTAGATCGATATTGTTTTTGATCAACAACAACACCATTTAAGTCAGCATCCAGAACTAGCCGAGCAGACATAGGTGTAGAAGCAGCTTGAGCATCAGTAAATTTGAACTTGTCAAGAATGTCGTCCACATATTTGCCTTGATGGATGAGAGTACCATCACTTGATTGTTGAACCTGTAGACCAAGAAAGAATTTCATTTCACCAAAGGCACTTATTTCGAACTTCTTTTCCATAACCTTCCTGAATTCTGTGCATAAATCCTCATTTGTGGACCCAAAGATGATATCGTCCACATAAATCTGCACCAGAATTAGATCATCATCCACCTTTCGAATGAACAAAGTTTGATCAATTTCACCATGAGTGTAACCATGAGCAACTGTCATAGTGGCATACCAAGCACGAGGTGCCTGGTGTAAGCCATACAGAGCCTTATCTAGTTTATAGACGTAATCTGGATGATCACAATCTTCAAACCCAGGTGGTTGACATACATAAATTTCCTCCTTGACCTTTCCATACAAAAATGTTGTCTTGACATCCATTTGATAAACAATGAAGTTCATGTATGACGCATATGCCAAGAAAATCCGGATTGCTTCCAAACGAGCAACCAGTGCAAACACTTCTTCATAGTCGATCCCCTCTTGCTGATAGAACCCATGTACTACCAGACGAGCTTTGTTACGAATGATCACTTTGCTTTCATCTTGCTTGTTTCTGTATTCCCAACGAGTGCCAATAGCTTTCTTGCCTTGTGGTAATGGCACTAATTCCCAGACTTTGAGCTTTGCAAACTGATTTAACTCTTCATGCATGGCATCAACCCAGCTAGGCTCAAGAAGAGCCATTTGTATATTCTTTGGTTCGATTTGGTAAATGAAACATGAATACAGACATCTGTTGATATCACCAGCAGTACTTCTAGTCTTTAAACCATCAATTAGTGACCTAATGATGCTATCCACCGAATGATCCTTATTAATCCGATGAGATGGGGTTTCAGGAACTTGAACTGTCAAAGGCAGATTGGTTTCATTCTCTTGTGTCTCCTCATTGGATTCATCATTGTTGTCGAAAATCGGCTTCTCGACCATACTTTCATCAGGAATCAGCTCCTAGAATTGAAAGGCATCTAAAGTCTCATGTGTAGAAGTACCTTCCTTGACTAAAGACGTAGAGTCCTCTTCATTTACCGGTGAATCCTCATAGACATTTGTTACATCAGGAACCAGCTCATGAGTAGAAGAAGAAACGACCACATTATTTTGCCTTAGAACCTCCGGTGGATCAACAGTTAACATTGGTCCTGTATATGGAACGTCATCTTCATCACTCAGTTCAAAAGAATCATTATCGGTTCCTACAATCTCATCAGTGTAAACATTAAACGACTTAAAAAGTGAGTGATATCAAATAACCATGCTGGACCACATTATGCATCAGTTGGATTCTGCTCTTGCAAATTAACATATGTTGTAAACCCTGTAGGCTGTGGTGTTAGAACCGTAACCCACAAAATAGCATTCATCAGCCTTCTCATTGTATTTTGGAGTGGATTCCGCGTGTAAGACAGTACATGGACATCCAAAGGATCTGAAGTATCCAACTCTGGGTTTCTCATTGTAAAGAATCTCATATAGAGTCATCTGTAGACGTTTGTTGAGAAGAACCCGATTCAGCACATAGCACCCTGTGTTGACAGCCTTATCCAAAAGAATAAGGGCAGCTAGGATTCAGAGAGCATGGTTCTAGCAGCTTCAATGAGAGTTCTGTTCTTTCGCTCTGCTACACCATTTTGTTGAGGTGTACGTGCTGCATTGTATTATCTGGCTATCCCCTTTTCAGTGATTCAAGATTGCATTCTTGAATTCAGTTCCATTGTCGCACCGAATAGCCTTCACTTTCACATCCCATTGATTTTCCACCAAAATGATGAAATTCTTAATTAGCTCTGCAGTCTCACTTTTGTTAGCTAAAAAGAAAACCCAAGAAAAACGTGAGTAATCATTAGTTATAACCAAATAGTAAGACTTTTGCCCGATGCTCATCACATTCACGGGACCAAAGAGATCCATATGAAATAGATGGAGACAGTCAATTGAATTTATCATCTTTGACTTATGGGGCTTCCTGTGCTATTTCCCTTTGGCACATGCAACACATTTCTCAATAGAAAAGATTTCTTTTATAGGTAAATCACGAACATGATTACCTTTAGAAATATGATTTAGATTTTTCAAATTAACATGGCCAAGACGACGATGCCATAACATAGCATCAAATTCAGCTGATTTTGATAAAAGACATGTATTTTCATAAATAGGTTTACTGTTCATGTCGATAACATATGAATTTCCCTTACGGGGTGTTCTTAACAAAATCCATTCCTTGGGCACCACGAAGCCCGATTTTAAAATCAAGCATTCCTTATTTGTGAAATGTGTTGTGAAGTCTTTATCACAAATCTGGGAAACACTAAGCAAGCTATGATTTAGCTCAGAGACGTAGCTTACGTCATGAAAACTTAAAGAACCATTAACCACAGTACCTTTCATGCTGATTTTCCCACCTTTACCTCTCGCAAATGAAACATAACCTCCATTAAAGTTTTGCACGTCATGAAGTAGAGATATGTCTCTTGTCATGTACCTGGAATAACCACTATCAATGTACCAAAGGTTATTGACAATCCTCCTTGGTTGTTTATGCACGAGAAGAAAGATTAATTAGTAATTGGTACCTAGGCCATAGTAGATCTGGGTATTCCCTTAGCATCAATGTAAGACACCTCCTGTAGACACATATCATTGTTTGACTCAAATTTGGATGTCGATTCAATCTTCTCCTTAGCTTTCCAGACATGCTTAGGTGGAATAGGTGTTTTATTTTCTTTAGAAACATGATATTTAGATTTCTCCTTTTATTTAGTTTGTTTAATCTTTTGCCTTTCATAGTAAGCCTGCCTGTTTCGCTTTGCGACATTCCAATCTCCATCAGAAGGTTTAACATAAGACGACTGACTCTTCATTGCCTTAGGCTGAGCGGCCTTCATTGGCTTGGAGTTCATGACTTTCTTATGAGTAGTCTTCTGACTTTGCTCATAATAAGGGACATAAGGACGATGACCACAACTTCTTGCTAAATGACCAGACTTTCCACAAGTATAGCATGACTGTTTCTTTGCAAAAGGTGCACATCCTGACTTGTCTGACCACTGATGAGACGAAACAACCTGTTTGATATTGCAAACCTGCTTAGGTTTCCTGTGTTGATGAGCATGACTCTTTTCAAACCTCATATGTTGATGATCATATTTAGAATAAAATTGATCCATTGTGAAATGCATAGGTGAGGCATTTGAGGTTTGACCAGAGACTCTTTACTTAGTCAAAGGTCTGGTTTTCTGAAAAACATGCTTTTCAACTTTACCATTAACTGACGGTTTCACAAAAACAGTACTTTTACTCACATTCACATTTTTTGAAACAGATGATTTAAAAATAGAATCATTTAAACCAATAAAATCACGCACGTAAGGTTTGTTTCCTTTTAAAACAGTACTGACAGAAACATTGTTTTTGTTTATTTTAGAATTTAAATTTAAACTGCAAACTTGTGACTCATCAACTTCATCATCCTCACTTGACTAATCCTGTATTTCTACTTTTTCTGCACATGAGGTAGATGCATTAGAACTATAAACACATATATCATTTGAGGTTAAGGATGATGATTTAGACTCATCAATGCCTGACTTGTTTCCAGAAGTTAACATGTTGAACTCCTCTACTTGTTCCTCAACGGATGGAGGAAAAGTGGTAAAGTTCCCATTGAACGGAGGAGGCATGTTATTGTACCCAAGCCCCTTGCTCCCATTAACCGGCTTATGAAGTTGATTTTCAAGTATATCAACTGTCACACCCCAACCGACGGCGGATTATACGTCGGGCCGGACACGGTTGTTCAATAGCACAAGGTTGACTATTAAAGTTTAAATAGTTTTATTAATAATCTTCAAGGTTTTAATACAAGGGAAAGATCAAAGCATAACAAGAATACAAGTTTAATTTAATAAGCATTCTAGGTCCAAGCATCCTATGTGATCACAATAAAGTCTCATGCTGATGTACCTGAAACATGTGAAAGAATCTGTCAACTAAAAATAGTTGGTGAGATACGAAGGTTTTGACACAGTTTAACAAAGCCTTTTGGAAAGTATTACAATTCACTATGCTTATGCATTCTATAGTGTAAGTGTGAGAACAAAGCATCTTAAACATTGTGTATATCAACCCTCCAACCAAGTTTAGGCATAACCCGCAGGTTACCCTTATAAGTTTCAAGTTTAAAGTTTAAATTCAGTAACAATCACTAAGGGCTCCCCCCGAACGGTCAATCAATCAAGGTGGATTGGTCAAATACAATAGATCTATCATTGTTACTATAGGCTTGATCAAAGTTAATGAATATGCTAGATATAAGTTTAATTCAAGCATGCAAGTCTCAAGTATAACATAAGAATAAGCATATAGTCATAGTTGTACAATAATTGTGTAAGTTTGAAGTTTGAACATGTTTCACCCCAAAAGAATGTAAATGGTAAAAGGGGCTAAGTATACTCATATGGATTGACGAAAGAGTATTCGACAAGATTAAGTGCTGCAAGACTTTGAGGGAGAATATCCTCACAATAAGCCTAAGAATACAAGTCTAAAGTTTCAAGTTTGTTTCTACAAGTCTAAGGCAAAGATCTAGGATTCCAAGATTGACTAGGATTGTCTAGGGTTCCAAATAGGATATGGGAATAGTTGTGTTTATGAAGTTTGAATCAAGTTTAAAACAAAGGTTTTGAATGAATGACACAAGACTTGTATATCAACGTTTAATAAGTTTATATTTTAGAATAACTAAAAAAGTTTTACAACTATAGTTTACATATATTAGGTTACAATAATCAGAACTATTTTCTAAGTATTTGTAAATGGAGTTGAAGTAATTGTTGAAATATTATCAAAGATTTATAATAATTATTTAAAGTATGGATAATTATTAAAGATTACTAATACTTATTGTAAGGATAAATAATAAGTATTTAAAGAATAAATATTTATTAAGGATTCATAATAACATTTAAAGAATAAATATTGGTTAAGGGTTATTAGTAATTATTAAAAAGTAAATAATTATTAAGGTTAAATAATTATCAAAAAGGATAATCATCTCATTTAGGATAATCACCATAAATCATTTCAAGATTTATCAAAGTATCAAGTATTTATTTTACAAATTCACTTGTAATTAAATAAATCTTAGCATATGATTATAAGTTAAATAACTAACATGAAAATATAAGTTTATAGCAATGTTAAATAGGATTTATATTTTGATTTATGAGTTTATAAATGTTAACAAGGTTTAAATGAAAGTGTAAGTTTATAAAAGTTTTAAATAAAGTTGTTTAAATAAAACTTACAAGTCTATAAAAGTTTCTATTTAACTTTAGGTTTTATAAGGTTTATAAACATTCTAAAATAAATAAAGTATATTTATTTTCTATGTTTTAAGATAAATAAATAAGCAATTTTCTGCTTTATATAAAATATGGATTTTTTTGAATGTACAAGTTTCAAATTTATTAGGTTTAAGGTTTTCTGATTTTTAATTAAGTTTTATAAACTTTTATGAGTTTGCAAAATTTTATATAAGTTTAAAGGTTTATAAGTTTAAATTAAAGATTAGGATAAAAGAATTCTTTACAAATAATATAATAAGTTTACTTTAAATAAATAGTTTCTGTGAAATCATAAGTTTTATAAAAGTATAAAAGCACTTTTATAGTTTTTAAGTATTTAAAACTATTTTTAAAGATTTAATTGTTATAACTTTTAGTTAAGTTTAATTAATTAAAATGGTTCTGGAAAATAAAAATGTAACTACAAACCATTTTTAAGTTTATAAATATTTAACAGATTTTATAAAAATAATTAAAGTATTTAAAACTGATTGAAAAAGCATGAAAAAAATAAATGTAATAAAATGGGCCTGGCCGGATCGAACTCGGCCCTGCCCTGGTCACAAACACACACACGACTAACCATCCTGACTACGGGTTCGTTAGTGTTGTAACTTGGAAAAGAAATAGTTAAACAACATTTCAAATCACGCCCCAAATCCGTATGAACCCTAGAACTTCAAACCCAGATTACACATCGATTCACCCTCTGTTAGCATAAATTGACAGAGGGCTTTTAATCTATGATGGAAGACGAATCTTTTAGCTATTCGATTTACCTGAAACGAGGTTGAAATGAGGGAGAACGTGTTGCGTTCGGAGTCGGCTGTCAACGGGTTCCAATCGAGCAATGCAGGTGCAAATTGGATTAATTGAGAGTAGGAGGAGTATGAGTGGTGTGTCGTTTTGGTGTTGCAACAGGTATTTATACTTAATTTCGTCGATTAATGCCCGGTTAGTTGGGAAGATTACAAGTGAATGAAACGAGTTTAAGTTCGAACCACGCTGGCGTTTAATTTGAAATTGGACATTGAATGTCATTGGGTTTCGGTCGCACGCTCGAGGCGAAGCTCGAGGTTCGTTGAATCTGGTTGATTACGCATTTTTGGAAATCCAGAGGTGAAAATCGGTCATGGTGGGATCGAACTTGGGACTGGATTTGATTTCAGAAGTTTGACCAAGTTGCACAAACAGTCCCTGAAGTTTGAACCCTTTATCATTTTAGGCTAAAATATGGATTTAGGTTTAAAATAAGTTTCAGCTATAGCAGTTTTGGTCCCTAGACTTTGTAAAACAATTACATATGTTTTATTTTTATACAAATCCCCTTTAGAGTTTTCTAAGTTTCATTATCCTATAATTTTGTAAAAATTTTCTAAACTTATAGTTTATAAGTTTCAAGATTTTTATAATAAGTTTAATAACTTAGTTATATAAAATAATAATCATAGATTTTTATAAAGTGCTAATAGTTTAACATGTTTATAAGATACTTACATATACATATTTTAAATAAGTCTTTTATTTAGATATGTATATATCTCAAGAAAAATTGTTTTCTTAAACACACATTTTTGAATTTATCATGTAAAAAGAATAGGTTTTAAATTTGAATTTATCATGTAAAAAGAATAGGTTTTAAATACTTTGATTTATAATTCCTGTAAGGGTTTGGGAAAGGATAAATTGGAAAAATCCTGAATATTACAGTCTCCCCTACTTTAGGGAATTTCGTCCCGAAATTAAAGTAAGAGGGTCAAGACTCAAGATTTTGATACGTACAAGGATCATGAGAAAAGAACTTAATGTTCCCAAGCAAGCTCTGGATTACGTTTAGATTTCTAAATGGGATGTAACGATGGGAATAAGATTTTGTTTGGGTTTCTAAGTTTTACAGCCCATGGTTGCCAGAAGTTTGTCTAAGAAGTATATGGTTTCATCGAAGTATACGAGGATTTAGTTTTCAGAAGTGTACTTAGGAGAAGAACTATTGAATCATCATTCAGAATCCAAGGTGAGATGCATCACTCATAATGGATTCGATGATAATTTGATGATCTGAGTTTGTAGTCTAATATGTCTAAGGATTGTCATGGTACCTAAGTTTTGTTGCTATCTTTTACGATAGGTCTTAGATCATAACACACGGCAGAAGTTACTATGTCTTTCTATGCGCTGATTTTCATACTTACGTGTGCACCCGTCAGTATTTAAATCATCGCATAGTCCGCATAGGTCCTTCCGTTTGTGTGTGTATCAAGAAAGAGTACAAGAATTTGTTTAACTCATGACTATTGTTTCCACGTAAGCGTAGTTATCAATTAACGAAGTCCCTAGAGGGAAACGTAAATCAGTAACTAAAGAGTAATGATGTGGCATGACTTAAAGTTTCAAAGTTTCCTCGTGTTTGAATAAGAATACGTCAAACACCGAGTAGTTTGAAGTTTTACACATTCCTCGTGTTTGAACAAGAATACGTCAAACCCCGAGTAGTTTAAAGTCTTTCACTTTCCTCATGTTTGAACAAGAATACGTCAAACCCCGAGTAGTTCAAAGTCTTTCACTTTCCTCGTGTTTGAACAAGAATACGTCAAACCCCGAGTAGTTCAAAGTCTTTCACTTTCCTCGTGTTTGAACAAGAATACGTCAAACCCCGAGTAGTTCAAAGTCTCACATCTTCCTCGTGTTTGAACAAGAATACGTCACACCGAGTAGTTTTAAAGTTTCACATTTTTCTCGTGTTTGAACAAGAATACGTCAAACACCGAGTAGTTTTAAAGTTTTGCACGTTCATCGTCAAACATCGGGTAGGTTAAAGTTTTACACATTCGTGTTTGAACAAGAATACGTCAAACATTGAGTAGTTTAAAGTTTTATACGTTCATCGTGTTTGAACAAGAATACGTCAAACATTGATTTGTTTCAAGTCTTACACGTTCATCGTTTTTGAACAAGAATACGTCAAACATTGAGTAGTTTCAAGTCTTACACGTTCATCGTGTTTGAACAAGAATACGTCAAACATTGATTTGTTTCAAGTCTTACACGTTCATCGTATTTGAACAAGAATACGTCAAACATTGAGTAGTTTCAAGTCTTACACGTTCATCGTGTTTGAACAAGAATACGTCAAACATTGAGTAGTTTAAAGTCTTCTAGTTTAACCTTAGTGGGTAAGAGTGTTCTATCACGCTTTGAGTATAAGGTGGTTACCTAAATACTCTGGTGTTTAAGAGAGGCGTGAAAAAGTTTTTGTAATAGGATCAATTGTCATACGTTCCTCATTCCTATATAGAGGATTCTGATCGTTTAAGGGGACCAGACGTCGATGTTTGGTTTTGATTCAAAGGCAAATGAGGTACTCTGCTATAGAGAGCAACGTCCTTCTTCATGCTTGTTTCTAGTGTTAGAAATGAAGTTTCTTGTGCATTTGAGTAACAAGTCTTATAAGTTTCACTTAAGGTGATCGTACAAAAGTTTTCAAGGTCAAGGATCTGGATATGAGTTAGGAAGCAAAGTAAGTCATTTGATCTTAAGTTTTAAATTGAAGTTAAGCTTTACATGACCTTTCGCTGTATATGCTTCCTTTGGTAGCCGAAAGATGTTGAGCTTTATGTACACGGGTTTGAAGGTCGTATTATCTTTTGTATAACGCAACAAGGTGTGTCCCTCTAGACTTAAAGTTTTGATATTTGCAGTGAAGTGTATTTCGTGTATGCGTAAGTTTATTGTTTTTTTCACTCGTAAAGTGTGCTTGAGTTCTGACTCTAGTTGTGGTCTATGGCTAATCTCTTATGTAGCAAGATTTTAACGAGGAAAGTCTTCTAGTGTAAGGGAACGGGAAAGTTTTGATAGTATTTAGGGAAGTATGCCTACGAATAATTGATCTTGTTTTATAAAAGAAACTCGTAGTTTTACTTTTGTTTGTGTATAGATAGTGTGGTCAAGGAATAATGAGTTAGACAAAGGATGAGTAGTTATAAGAAAGATTCCTCAAGAGATAGGTACGATTAACAAGAAGTTAGTTTAGCCAAGGCTAAGTCTTAAGAAGTAAATATCATAGTTGATCGAGATAATGGTTCATAAGCCACGCTGTTTTAAAAGAACCTTTTTTTTAAGTAGGATGTTTATTCAAAGTTTATTCTCTTAGTCATACTTGCCACTTAAGGGTTTATTAATTTAGTAGGTAGGGTTTGTTTGAATCACATATAGAGATGAACTGTTCACGAAGAATGTTTTAGATAAAAGTACTAAGTTGAAATAAATAGAAGGGATGTTTAAGAATCTTTGATAAGATTTGTGTAAAAAGATTTAAAATTAATTAACAATTGGGTTGCAAAGTAGGACTTTTCATTAATTTCCTGAAAGGTTTGGGACATGTAGCCCCTACGTAAGGAATTTGTTTCTTAGACGAGGATTAAAACAAGGAAAAATAGAAATTTCAATTTAACGGTTCAGATGGCTCTCCACTAGGCAGCAGATGAATACTAAGACAAGTACCGCTAAGGTTACTTGAATAGCAAACCTAGCCTCCGCTCTAGTGGTTTCCGTACGGCAGTCAAGTATCTCCCTGTCTTCCTGTAAGGTCGTGATTTTCTCTTCACCGGATTGGATTCCTCAAGTTATCCGTCCTTTGGCTCAGTAGGTCATGCCTCATTCCGTGTTCCATCTCTCACCTTACAATCCCACGGTTCCCACGTATTGATGGACGTCATTAATCGGGACTCCCATTACAATGGTGGGTGTTCTAGCATGTCTTGCTCTTGGGTATGAGTCAGGTGTCAAGTATGGGTCTATTGGTGGGGATGAGAACCGGTGGTGAAGTTATTAAATGTTAAAGGTTGAAGTTTTTCATGAAGTTTAAGTTTATTTATCCATAATACTGAGTCATCACAGTAATATTTTGAAATGTTTCTTGACTTATAATTGGTGTGCTCATGAAGAAAATCCTCGGGAAAGAGAGGTGGGTCCTAAAGGACTCACTTAAGCACCCTATTTTAACTAGACAGAACTCCTTATGAGAGTATACACTCTTTTAGTCATTATGTAAATAATACTATTGTTGAAGCACTTTCCTGTGACAAACACTCTGGATAGAGTCTTAGTTTGTATTTCCTTGTTTGTAATTGTCTTTGTATGTAAGAGTCTTTATGTATTAGTTTATCGAGTTGTATTTACTTTTACATATTGAATGTTGCAGAATTCTCTAAGTGTTTTGCGCACTTGTAAGTGCGCAGGAGAAAGCTCCTGCTTACTTAGCAAGTACGCAAGAATACATTTGCATACTTGTTAAGTACGCAAGAGCATTTTTCCCTGCGCACTTGCTAAGTGCGCATGCATCAGGTCTTGTATAAATAGGATAGGTTCACAGATGATAAGTACGCAGACATAAGCAGACCCAGTAGCAAATACGCAAATTGTAATCTCAGTACTTCTCTCTGTAACCTTCAAGTGTTTATAATAGAAAAGAACGTTTAAAGTGATTCTCTTGTTGGTTTACTTTGTTTAGTTTGACTCTCCACCTAGTTACGGGCATTCCGCACCCGGTTCGACTAGTAGACCCACTTGCATGTGACGATCCGCCACACCCGAGGGACCTACAAGTTGTATCAGAGCATTGCTCCTGATTTCGAGTGTTGTGAGTAAGTTTGGAGAGTTTCTACCGAGTTTTTACAAGCAAAAAGAGGTATTTTTGTGATAAAATAGGGGTAGCTCTTGAGCACTATTTTAGAAGCAAAAATCACTCCAAAAAACTGATTTTTGTTGTGTATTTGAGTGTTTTGAGCATCAAAGGTTGGTTAGAAACAAGTTTCTGACCCTTTGGCTCATTTGCATTGATCATCAGTTCAATTTTTACCATCTCTGACGACTTCCAAGTGACCAGAAAAGTTTGGTGGAAGTTGCTGAAAATGTTTTGTGCGTACTTACCATTTCTGGCAAAAAGGACAGTTCTGTTGCGTACTTGCTAAATACGCAAGACTAATCTCCTGCGTACTTACAAGTGCGCAAGACTGATCTTCTGCGAACTTAAGTTATATCATGCGTACTTATCATTTACTCCTGCGTACTTATCAAGTACGCAAGACCATTTCTCAAGTGCGCAAGGCCAAAGTCAAGTGCGCAACTGTGTCTGATTTTTCTGAAATTTGACTAAGTGTTCACTATGTCGAATCTTCAGAATTTGGGAAACGTGTTAAACTATGATAATGAGATCGGTACACCACAGAAACCGCCAAAGTTGCTAAACGTAAAAGATTATTCTACTTGGAAAGCACGTTTTGAGCACTACATTTCGTATACCGACTCATCGCTATGGATACCAATCCTTGAGGGATATAAGCATCCCACACACATCTATCTTGATGAAGCCATGCCCAAACCCATCTCTAAACTTTCTGACGAAGAAAAGAAAGCGTATGATCGAGAGAAGAAGGCACATGGTTCAATCACTATGGCTTTAACTTGGGAATTGTTCCACAGTTTCCGAGGTTATGACAATTCTAAGGATCTTTGGAAAGCTTTACAGAAAAGATTCGAAGGAAATAGTGATATCAAGAAGAGTAAGAGGGATCTACTCCGGAAGCAGTATGAATGCTTCAGATTTTTAGAGAACGAATCTTTAGATGATCTCATCTCTAGATTCTATCATCTACAGACTAAGTTGAAGGCTTTTGAACTCAGGTATCCAGATGAAGAGCTGGTGGAAAAGTTTTTGGATGCTTTGCCACCCAAATTTGAGATGTACACAACCATGATGAGGGAAAATCCAAAATTCTATGAGATGACAGTAGAGGAGGCAATAGGAAAGGTTCAAGCTCATGACATGAACCTAAAGAGAAAGGAGAGCTCAGGAAGACCACAGATACAAGACCCTTCTATGTATCATGGGACGACTTCTACATCCAAGTCATCGGGCTCTGGAATTGCCCTTTTCACTGGAAACTCTACAAATGAAGACCACTCAAATGGTTGCGATGGCCATGCGTGCTACGCATCTGGATCAGGGTTGGGGTCTCATCATCAACATACCTCAAGAAATCCTCCTGTTACAACTTCAGCTAATCAATCAGCTATAGCCAAAATAGCTGAAGATCATGTAGCACTATTCTCATCTTGTATGCTTGCGTATGAGAATTTCATAGGTGGCAAGCTTACCGATCCCGAGACGATTGAAGAAGATTTTAATCAAGTGGATCCTGATGACATGGAAGACATGGATATTCAATGGAATATGGCCATCCTACTGAGAAGAGCCAAGCATTTCCTGAACAGAACAGGAAGAAAGTTTATTGGCGGGCATGCTAATGCCAAGGTCGGGTTTGACAAATCTAAGGCCAAATGCTATAAGTGTCAAAATTTTGGACACTTTGCTCGTGAGTGTCAGAAAGACAGAGCACCTGCCTCTGGTTTTACCAGACCTAGCCAAGGAAACAGCCATGGTTACAACAACCCAAACCACCACAGTCAAAGCCAAGGTGGAACGTCCAATGCACTGGTAGCTCAACAGGACGAAAGCTTTGATTGGGGTGTTCATCTAGAGGATGCCATCATCGCACAAACACATGTTGGTCTCATGGCTGAGACCATGGAATTGATGGAAGCAGAGAAAAGGGAAGCTTCTATGGCTGACTTAAAAGAGTCTACTAATGCTGCTACAGAGGAAGAGAAGGAAGCTGAAGGAAAGGAAGCGTCTGTAGCTGAGATAGAGGAATCGACTACTGCTGTTGCTCTCATGGCCATTGGAGAAGCAACATGAGGTAGACTCTAATCCCTTTTCTGTTATTTCATGTTCTAAGTGTCTAGAGCTAAATCTTGAAATTTCTAAGCTCCAAGACAAAATCGAACCCCTAAGTTTGGCAGCTCTAAACTATAAAGAAAAAGAAAAACGTTTTAAAGATTCTGTTGAAACGTTGAAAAAAGAAAAATGTGAATTTTCTCTAAAAATAAGCGATCAACAGCTTCATTTAGATGTGGCATACGGGGGTTGGAAAAACGGAACAATGAAATCAACAAACTGCAAAATGAGATCTTGCAGTTAAAATGCTCTAATGAGAAGTTGAAAAACTCTCGCTTTGTGGTGGAACACTATGAATCTATAGTGAGACAAATGAATGGGTTAGGGTTGGGTACTAATGCCATTCCTCCACCAGTGAGCGGGAAGTTTTTCAATAGCTTAATAGACATTGATCTCACTTGTCTAGATGAGTCCTCTGATAAGGATGATTCCCCTAAAAAGGATGAATCCTCAAGTAAGGCTAACTCCACATCTAGTGAGGAGTTTGTTACTGCTTCTGAAGATGGGTCGGTTAACACTTGCCTTGAAGGAGTAGTATCAGAGGAGTTGTTAACTGAACAGAAAGTAAAGAAAAACATTGTTACTAATAGTGATAATTGCATTTTAACTGAACCCGATATCATTGAAACAAATGATAAACTAAAGGTAATGCTTTATGGGGGGTCTAGAAATCTTAATTAAGTTAAGAAAGAGGCTTTTTCAGCTCACTATGGGCTTGGTTACAAAGAAAATTTGGAAAAACACTATACTCCCAAAAACCAAACTGTAAAGGTTCAAACTTCTGTTCACAAACCAACTCCTCCTGCTCATAATGCTGAGTCATCAAATGTCAAAAATAATGAGCCTTACAGGAGGACTTACACAGACAAGAGGACTTGCTTTCACTGTGGTTTGGTCGGTCACATTCTTGTGAACTGTCTTGATAAGAACCAAGGTAAACGGCCTGTTGTTTCACAACCTGCTGTTATCCCTAAGTCGCCATCAGTGAAATCTCCCAAATATACAAAACAAAATGGGATGAAACCACCAGTCAAACCGATGGTAAAGCCTAAGATCAAATCTGAAGCTAAACCATCAGTTTCAAGAAAGGTAACGCAACCTGCTGTACCTTGTGTAACTACCTCTGGCAGTACACGTACTGGTGAGAAATATGTGGAGAAACTTTCTAAACCACAGAGAAGAAGAAGGAACAAGAGGTTGAGAAAGCAAGAACAGCTGACTTCCGTTCAATCAGGTGAAGCTTCCACAAGTTCACCTGCTGTTGAACCAAAGTCTCCTGTTCCTGTTAAGAAACAGAAGAGATCCTGGACTGGCAAATCCACAAATTCTCAATCTCCCAATTCTAATTCTTTTAAAGATTCATAAATTTTGAACAGTCATCACGACTGTGAGTTAAAGGAAGTAGTTTATTTTGAAAAGGATGGACGACCCAAGACCACAATGGCTTGGGTCTCTAAATCTAACTAATTCTTTTGTGACTCGTGCAGGGACGTCCGAAGGGTACTATCTCTAACCGCTGGTATGTAGATAGTGGATGCTCCCGGCAGGAAACATGGCCTTGCTTCAAGATGTTAAACCATTCAGAGGTGGGTATGTGGCCTTTGCCAGAGAAAAAGGCGGCAGTATCACGTGTCAAGGCGTGGTTTCGAACGGTTGTGTCAGCTTTGACAATGTCAACTTTTGCGAGCAGCTGAAGCATAACCTGTTGAGTGTCTACCAAATGTGCGACAAGGAGTACTCGGTGATGTTTGACAAGTCAGAATGCCTGATTCTAAAACCTGGTTTTGAATTTCCTGAAGACTAGATTCTGATGAGAGCGCCAAGAACAAACGACACCTATCAGATCGATATGAGCGTGGCAACAACCACCTCATCAGTTGCTACTTGTTTGCTTACAAAAGCGACAGAACTTGACTCTATCTTGTGGCATAGGAAACTCGGACATATTTCTTATCGTAAAATGAATCATTTGGTCCGAAACGGCTTAGTAACCGGTGTTCCTAAGCTGAGATTTACCGTTGCAGATGACTGTATGCCGTGTAAAAAGGGCAAACAGCAACGGAAGTCTCACAAGCCCAAGCTCCAAAACTCCATCGATACCCCTTTGGAGCTATTACACATGGATTTGTTTGGCCCCATAAGTATTAGGAGTATTGGAGGTAAGTCGTTCTGTCTGGTTGTAACTGATGATTTCTCACGTTTTTCTTGGGTGCATTTTTTAGGTACAAAGGACGAGACTGCTGATATTCTTCAATACCTGATTCTAAACTTGGAATCCCTTTGCAAGCTGAAGGTTAGAAGAATAAGGACTGACAACGGAACTGAATTCAAGAATAATTTGATGGAGCTTTTCTGTCTCAAGAAAGGGATCCGTCACGAATTTAGCGCCCCGTACACACCTCAGCAGAATGGAGTAGCAGAACGGAAGAACAGAACACTGATCGAGACTGCAAGGACTATGCTGTCGGATGCAAAGCTTCCTGTCACTTTCTGGGCAGAAGCAGTTAATACAGCTTGTCACGACTTGAACAGAGTTCTGGTTGTGAAGAGGCACAACAAGACTTGTTACGAGTTGATCAACAATCGACCTCCCAATCTTGACTACCTAGTTCCTTTTGGTAGTCCCTATTCCTTGTTGCTACAATACAAAGACCGTCAGTCTAAGTTTCATGCAAAAGCTGTGGAAGGCATCTTCTTAGGATATGTTGCCAACTCGCCTTGCAAGAGAGTGTACAACATAGGAACTCGTACTGTCGAGGAATGGTTTGAAGTGGATTGTAGTAAACACAGCATTCCACCAGAACCAACTGGTCCAGCTTGGGGTTTCGATTATGATGCGCTATTCAAATCTTTTAATCTTTCGGATTTGTCTGCTGATGATGCCGCAAATGTATATGAATTATTAAGTGGCGGTGATGACTATACTTTCTCAACCCGTGCTACTATACCAATTGTAACTCCTTCTTCCAATGCTGCATCTGCATCTGGAACTCATGACAGTGATAACTCTGAAGATGTTCATGTTGATGGAAATGACGCTCAAGCTAATCCCAACACTAGTGTAGGAAATGAAGCTCCAGCTGATCTAATTAACATTGAATCTTCTTCTTCTGGAACACAGGAAATGGGGGAGTTAAGCACAAATCTCGATTCAGAAATTCAGGAACCGATTGTACCAGAGATGAGAGTGCATAGGAATCATCCAATCGACAACATTATTGGTGATCCTTATGTCGGTGTTCAGACTCGTCATCGAACCATCACTAATAACACTAGTCTTTACTCAGAGATACTTGACACTGGTGTCATGGAAACATGTCTGCATGCTGCATTCGTGTCCCAGTTAGAGCCGAAGAATGTGAAGGAGGCTCTCACTGACAACTGCTGGATTGAGGCGATGCAAGATGAATTGTCTCAATTCCAAAAGTTGCACGTGTGGGATTTGGTTGACTTGCCAAAAGGCTTTCAGCCAATTGGAACCAGATGGGTGTTCAAATGCAAGACGGATGATCGTCATGTTGTTGTGAAAAACAAAGCAAGATTGGTTGTTCAGGGTTTTTATCAGCAAGAGGGCTTGGATTACACGGAAGTATATGCCCCAGTTGCTAGAATTGAGGCCATTCGACTGTTCTTGGCGTATGCCACATATGTCGGCTTCAAGGTCTATCAACTTGATGTGAAGAGTGCTTTCCTTTATGGTAAAGTTCATGAAGAGGTCTATGTCACTCAACCTCCCGGCTTTGAAGATCTGCATAATATCAATAAAGTGTATAAGCTCGACAAAGCACTTTATGGTCTTCATCAAGCACCGTGGGCATGGTATGAGACATTATCTAAGCATTTACTGTATACGTCGACGACATTATTTTTGGATCTACCAATGAAGGGATGTGTAGGGAATTCGAGCAGGTGATGAAGTCCAAGTTTGAAATGGGTAATATGGGTGAATTGTCATTCTTCTTGGGTCTGCAAGTCAGTCAAAGAGAGGATGGCATTTATCTACATCAAACCAAGTATGTGCAGGACATCTTGTCAAAATACAAGATGAATGATAGCAGTACTTATGGCACACCTATCCCAGTCAATCATGGTCTGCACCCTGACAAAGATGGAAAGGATGTAGATAGCAGATTGTACCGTGGGATGATCGGATCACTTATGTATCTCACAGCTTCAAGACCCGACATAATGTTTGCTGTGTGCTTGTCTCAAGGTTTCAGTCTCAACCGAAGGAGTCCCATATGATAGCTGTGAAGAGGATTTTCAGATACTTAAAAGGGAAACCCCGATTGGGTCTTTGGTACTCTAAGCAGCAGTCATTTGACTTCAAAGCCTACACTGATTCAGATTATGGCGATTGTAGCCTTGACAGAAAGTCAACTTCTGGTGGATGTCAATTCTTAGGAGACAGACTGGTCTCCTGGCAGTGCAAGAAGCAGTCAACGGTTTCTGTCTCAACTTGTGAAGCAGAATACATTGCTACGGCGAGCAGTTGTTCTCAGATATTGTGGATTCAGCAGCAATTGAGAGACTACGGCTTAAACTTCACTGGAACTCCATTATTCATTGACAACAATGCCACCATGTCCATCACAAATAACCCGGTGAAACATTCCAAAACTAAACATATAGAAATTCGCCATCATTTCATCCGTGATTGTGCTGAAAAGCATTTAATTGAACTTGTAAAAGTTCACACGGATGACAATCTTGCTGACCTTTTCACAAAGACATTTGATCGATCCCGTTTTGAGCATCTTGTCAACTTGATAGGAATGTTCAATCCTGAGTGAAAACTTGTTTTTCATAAATCAATTCAATTCATGGAAGTTAAATTTTATTTCTTTTAAATTTTTCGTATAGTTCTCTTAATCTTCAAAATATCTTACAAAATCAAAAATTAAAAAAAAAATTTAGAAAATGGTGAAAATTTCAAAGTTAACTTGAGAAAAGAGGAAATGATAGTACATCAGAAATGATCTAAATGCCATAGACTGCACGTATAGGAAATGATTGCGTCATGCTTACTTAATTGTTTAAATTGTTATGTTTTCAATCTGCATGCTTACAAGTAATTTGAATTGTCGGTAGGCTGTATGCGTCTTTGAATCACTATTAGTGTGGAAACTAAATCCAAATTACAACTGTGATTTGAACCCATGTTTGCAAGTGTGTGTGCGTAAAAGAGTAGAAAAGATCATTATCAGATAAAGGATGTTAGATTTTGGCAATGATTTTCTTTTGAGATCAGTTTCGGGTTATGTCGTTAGCACAATTAATGCGGCTCATCTCACTGCCCATACTCACAAGTATGCAAGGAGAGATTGAATCAAGACATGTCTCTACATCAACCGTTGAGCATGTATTCACCCTTGAATCACTTCTAATTCATTGAAATCAAATCCAGATAAAAGTTGGATCCCCTTACCTTATTCAAACACCATATATATTATCCTGAATCATCATACCGATACTCAATGAAGAAAATCAAATGAAACCAAGACATATGAATCACTCGATTCTGAATCTTATGATTCCTGATAATCCTTATGGATTCTGCTTGATTTTTCTTGTGCTAATTGATGTAACTTCATTCTGAAAATTTAGAAAAACATTGAGAAAATCTTAGATGCCTTGAGATAGTGCAATTTACATTATTGTAGCATATCAGTGGGGTACACGTTGTATATCTTATAAATAATACCTTAATACACAAGAAAATGATACAAATATGTTTATAGTTTCAAATCTTATAATATTGTTAACTTGAATTACTTGTTTATGTGCTTATTATGTTTGAATAAACAGTAATCCATGACATGATCCCATATTCTTTGATGTTTATATTGTATCGTTTTTGCTAAAAGATAGCCTGATATGATCCTCTGCTCATGTCTTTGATCAAAAATAGTTTGTGTGAATATGTGTATATTTCTATCTTGAAAAGATCAAAAAGATTTTAAGTTTGTGTACAGTTCTTGTTTAATCAGAAAAGCCAAAAATATTTGTGTTTAACCTTCCTGAATTGATTTTGAATCCTCTTGATTGAACATTTTTATCTTGTTCGTTATTTGAGTTGAAATCTTCATAATTTAAGTTAAAAGTGTGCGCACATAAGGGTCTCTGCGTACTTGATAAATGCGCATGAGGTAAACCCTGCGTACTTAACAAGTACGCAAGACTTAAGTCGTGCGTACTTAGTAAGTACGCAGGAGTTAAGTCCTGCGCACTTAGCAAGTACGCACGACATTTGTGTGTTGGGTATAAAAGGAGGACTTAGAAATTTTTTCAGTTTCATCGCTTTCAAAACAGTTTCCCTCCGACCATTTTCCTAAAAAAATTGTGTGTTCCCAAACCGATTTTTCATCCCGTGTTCATTTTCATCATCATATTACATTGACTTGGTGAGAATCTCAGTCCATTTAGTCCTTAAAATCTCCTGTTCTTGACCGATCCGTCGTAGGTTTTGGAAGTGAAAAATTTGACCGATTTTTGTGTTCTAAATGAAAATTTAAAACCTAAAACTTGTTAATAATCACTAATCGAAGCTACATTGCCATAAACAGGGTTTGATTTTGGGTTTGACCCCTTGAGTGACCGATGTTTTCAGTCGGTTAATATCTAGGTCAAAATTGACTAAGTTTAGCAGTTCATTGCGGGTGATAGTGGTCCCATAGGTCGTAATCAGGTATTTCGACTTAGTGGTGACCATAATCCACGGCAATGCATCTAATCTGTTGAAATTTTTGGATTTCTGAAATTAGGCTAAGTGTAAGGTCTTGCGCACTTAACAAGTACGCAAGAAGTAATTCCTGCGTACTTGTTAAGTACGCAAGAAGAAACTCCTGCGTACTTGCTAAGTACGCAAGAACAAACTCCTGCGTACTTGCTAAGTACGCAGGACCAACACTTAGAAAATTTTCTAAGTCTGAAATTTCAGTTCAAAGAGTAACTGCTATACTGAGTCATGTTTATCCATTTCCAATGATACGTGTTGTTCTGATTATGTTTTCTGTGTGTTTTTGCAGATCATGGCTCGGGCGTTTACTAACGAATTCAACCTGTTAGCTAACACTGAACCAGAATGGAAGGGTGCAGTGTTGCAGTACAGAGACATAGTTGATTTCTTGAACCGTTCAAGAATCAGCTACGCCATTTCTGCTGACCTTATCTCGAGCAGTTTTGGGAGACTGCGAAGCACGATTGCACGGTAACCCCCAATGTTATAAGGGCTACCGTTGCTGGTCATGCTATTGCTTTCTCTGAAGATACTATAAGAAGGGTCCTTCAATTCAGAGATCTTTCGACCGACCCGACAGCCTATCCAGACTACTTTGTGGACGGCTGTTGGAGACAAAGAATGGGATATGTCGGTGCGAGGGACTATGCTTCATACAAGAAGATGTGGGTGTTAGACCAATGGAGATATTTCGCCCATGTCATGATCATGTGCATCTCATCAAGGAAAGCCAGTAAAGATGCCATGGGTCATGACCTTGCAACAGCCATGGTCGGCCTTTCTCTCAATATGGGCTACAACTTCTCCCGCTACATTTTCGAAGCCATCAATGACCAGATCAACACAGCGGAGAGGTTTAGGTTCTTACTGTACCGTAGGTTTGTGCAACTATTGATTAATAACGCATTGCCAGACCTACCTGCTATAGGGGAGAGGCTGCAAGTAAAGAGGGTGGATAAAAGAGTATTCGCACAATTCCTTAAGCCAGGCAGTGTAGATCCTACCCCTGAGCATACAGAACTCTTTGGCCACCTCATGAATGAAGCATATGTGGCCCCAGGTGACTGGAGATGGTACAGTCATGACTCGGAGCCTGATCAAAGCGAACACTCAGATGAGCAACCACAAGGAGAGGAAGTGGAAAGTGACGATGGATCGTCTGATGATGGAGACGATGAAGAAGGAAATGATGGTGCTGAGGGATCCGACTCTGAAGAGATTGAGTTAGATTCTTCTGATTCCGATGATGCACCATCGCAGGCACACCCAAGGAGAACGGCAAAGGTAACCCTACCTGAGTCGTCCTCCAAGAGAAAGCGACAGTCTTCTAGCAGCGAATACGAGCCAGACTCTGACTCTGACGCTGCTATACAAAGACAAAGACGGGAAAGCATTCATAAGAACAGGGGCGATAGGCAACAGCCCGCTATCCCCAGTGAGGTGGAGGCTCAACAGCACGTACAAGTTTCAGCTGTTAGTCCTGATTCAGCCACCACCCCACCTTCACAGCAACTGTATCGTAGGAGGAGGAGGCCACAAGTGCAACGTGAAGTGGCTGTCACTACAATCACAGAGGGGATTCCTGTGATAGTGACCCTCCCTACCACAACTACTCAAGTGGCGATGATTACTCCAATTCTCACGGAGTCAGTCACCATCACCCTTACCATTACCCCTACAACACTCATCACATCCTCAATACCATACACCACCACTGAGCCTTTAAGTCAACCCTTCAATTATGGATATTTCACACAAGGGTTTGACTTTGATACCATATTCTCCACCCCTATTCACAATGTTGAGGCGTCATCATCCAGACATCCTGATCCGAATGACGCAAGGATAGCTGATCTGGAAACCCAAGTTGCTGCACTACTGGAGACTGTTCGAAAATCAAAGGAAGAGTCTGACGCTCAACAAGCACAGATCAATTCTTTAGTAGACGACGTCAGAATCCTTCGTAGCCAGAGAACGGGGACTGATGAACGATTGAAGAACGTCATGGCCCAGAAAGAGCTCCTAATCAAGACAAATGAAATGATTCTGGGTCACAGGACGTCCTTGGAGCTGAGGTTTGATACTGACGGGTGGTCCATAGGACGACCCTTAAGAGCTATAAATGGTATTTTAATCCTACATTTAATCGAGTAATTTTCTAGAATTAGATGACTACGTTTGCTTGTGTTTCAGGTACATTCGGAGCTTAAAAGTGTGGAAATGAAGGTTCGAATAAACGCGGATGGATTGGAGAGTGAAAGACGGAGCATAGGTGAAAAAAATAATTTCTTTGAATTTAAGAATTAAGAAGATAACATGATAGAGGAAGAAATTACGAGAACGTGGGCGCAAACGGCGAAGAAAACGGAGTTGAAACGAAAAAGTTATGAAGAAAACAAAATTGCATGCTGAAGCCTACCGTAGCTTACGGTGGCTACCGTAAGTTACGGTAGCCCCCAGCACTTTTCTTCCACCGTAAGGTAGTAGAGACCCACCGTAACATTTTTAAAGCTACCGTAAGCTACGGTAGATACCGTAGCTTACGGTGGTCACTGGCGTGAAAAGTGTAACTGCCCTATTAAAACAGTTCTTCAAGGGGCTTTTCATATCCAATCATCGGGAGACGTTTTGCAGCAGTTTCAGGGGCGATTTTGGGTGATTTTCTTGGTTAGAAGCAATTTGGAACAATTGGGTTGGTGTTTTTGATTCACATGAACATTGATAGTTGCTTGATGATGATCAACCGAACGATGTGTGGCTAAGTTTTCATATGTTTTCCTCCGGATTGTAAGGTTTATCTTTTGAATGTTTGTTGATGTTTATGTTATTTGTAGGACAATAATCTAATCATTTTGGTTGTGTTATTGTGGTGTGTTATGTGTTTGATTGTAATCGTTGATATTGTTTAACATCGTTTTCTAAACCACCAGTTCTTGGTGCCGCTGGCAATCGAGATTTATTGGGAGGAATTCGGGGTTGGATATATTTAATTGATCATCGGGTGACAATCTTGCGTTCTTGTAATCCAAGCACTTGGTCCCCTATTATCACAATCAAACATATTTTCATGAACTATGTCTATGTAGTTCTTCCTAATTAAACATCAGTATTATCATTCATGGAAACCTGAAACCGGGGGAAGACATATTCTCTCATTTCTGAATTACAATCTTTTGATTTGTGATTAATTTAGATAATTCTAGTTTTCAAAACCAACAATCAAAATTCTGAAAATTACATTTCTGCAATCTAGTTTAATTTTAGTTTACTATAAAAGCTACTTAGATAACACATTTTCCACAAACTCCTCGTGTTCGATACCCACTTACCGCTAGCTATTTAGTTGTAATTGGTTTATATTTGATTGAGACTGCGACCTCACGTCAAATTGGCGCCGTTGTCGGGGAGTAGTGCGCAACGTGTGTTAACTTTCGTAGTTTTTTGTTTGTTATTTTCGGGTTTACGCTGGTTGTGTTAGTGTGCAGGTACTTACAGGTGTATGCATACTAGAGGCTCCAAAAAGTCATCACCATTAGCATTTGATCCGGAAATTGAACGGACACTTTCACGGAACCGGGTTTTACTTAGGGAGAACAAAGTCATTGGGTCTCCTACTACATCGAAAAGCATCATGGATCCACCAATTCTCACTACTGGTCAAACACTACCAACCACCACACCTCCTATTCCATCAAGTCCTATAACAAGTGAGAGCAAACCCACAAATACCACTGTTCCTACAAGCATACTTCCACTAAATCCATTGAGCTACCAAACGGCATCAACCTTACCACCATTTAGCCATTTCTTCCCGACTCAAGGTCAATCGTCCTCCCAACAGAGTCAACCATTCCCATTTCAACAAGACCCACCTATAACCTTTACCACCCCGGTTCAACAACAACAACCACCATCGAGGTTTCAATATCAGGGTGGTGTACAACAACCACCATCGATGCCGTTTATGAGGGTGCAAGATGATGGGTTTGATGACGGTTATGAAGATGAATATGAGGTTGATGATGAAGGTGAATATACCCTTGGGGGTAATGGAAATCAAACGGGATTTCAAGGAGGGAGTGGATTTGTGCGGAGACCGCAAGGTATACCGCAAGCTCCACAAGGTCAACCTCGACAAGTTCAACAATATGAACAACCAGTGCCTCAACAACAATTTCAACCTCAACAACAATTTCAACCTCAACAACAATTTCAACAACAAATTCCTAGACAAGTTCAACCTCGAAGACAAATGCCTAGGCAAGCCGGTTTGCCACCACAAGTACCGTTGGGCGTTCAAGGAGACAGAATCGAGGGGTAGTAAGGGGGGTTGAAGCTCATTTTAGGCCGGTTATCACAAATAATCCCTCCCCTGTGGTAATACCTCAAAATAACGATGGGAGAACCTTTGAGGTGCGAACCAACTCGTTACAAAGTTTGCCTAAGTATAAGGGATTGGCTACGGAAGAACCATACTTTCATTTGGAGGCCTATGATTCGATTTGCAATACCATTGGAGGCCAAGGTTTTTCTTCCGATGATGTCAAGTTGGTATTTTTTCAGTTTTCATTGGAAGATAAAGCAAAGAGGTGGTTTAATACGTTGCCTTCCGCTTCAATTTATACTTGGGCTGAAATGCAACAACGGTTTTTGGAAGAGTTCTTCACCGCTCAAAAGACAAATGATGCAAGAAAGGCATTACGAAGCTTCCAACAACAATCGGGTGAGATGTTTCACGAGGTTTTTGAGAGATTTAATATGATGATTAAAAACTGTCCTCATCATGATATTGCACTTTGGGAGTTGTTGAATGCTTTTCATGAAGGGTTGAATTTGGAGGACGAGCGGAATTTGATGTCGGTCACTAATGGTACATTCGGTACTAATTATGAACAAGAGGATTGGGCATTTTTGGAACAAATGTCGGTAACATTAAAGAGGAAGGCACAGTCGGCACGAAAAGCAAGACCGGCTATTTCGAGACCCCAAGTTTATGCCGCCAACAATGAAGAAGTACAAACACCGAATCAAGTTTATGATGTTTGCACAAGTTGTAACGAGTTAGGCCATTCAGCGGATAATTGCACTTTGGGGGTTCAAGAAAATTTCGAAAAAGTCAATGCAATTCAAGGTCAAGGACAAGGTGGGGGTGGTAGAAATTATAACATGAATTCAAATACGTATCATCTGGGGTTGCGAAATCACCCGAATTTTTGTTATGGCAATCCCGCGAATCAATCCAACCCACATTTCCAAGGAGCACCTCAATCAAACTTTGTTCCGCGTCAACCATATGCAAATCAAGGTAATCAAGGTTATCAAAGACAATACCAACAACAAACTGGGGGACCGGGACCAACCAATTCAAGTGGGAATGAGGTTATGGATGTGTTAAAGACGATGCAACAAGAGATGCAAAGAAGAAATCAGTTGGATGATGCTCGTCTACAAAAAGACGAAGTTCGTGACAAGGCCATTCAATCTTTGACCACCCAAATGGGTCAACTTGCAACTGAGGTGGCCCTTTTAAAAAAGAACAAAGGTCAACTACCAAGTGACACAGTGACAAATCCCAAGAACATCAAAAGCGTGAACATTAATGTGGTAAGTACCGTTCCCAATAGTGAATTTAATGAAACATTTCTAACCTCTTCGTGTCAAGTGAATGCAGGTATAGGAAAGGAGGCGGAGGCGAAAAATGACAAAGAGCATGGGGCACCAATCGTGCCAATCCGAGTGGAAAAATTAAAAATTCCTCATGCATTGTTGGACTATGGGGCGGGCATGAGCGTGCTACCAGGCGAGTTGTATGACATGTATGACTTTGGCCCACTGCAAGATATAGACACCATGGTGAGCTTGGCAGATGAAAGTTGGAGGCGTCCACGGGGAGTAGTTAGGAATGTTAAGATTCAGTTGGGAGAATTTGAGTACCCAGTGGATTTTCTGGTCCTAAACTATGCTTCTACTAAAATGGCAGCGCAACAAAGGGTAATCTTAGGCCGACCGTTTCTATACACAGCAAATGCTCAAATCAATTGTAGAGACGGGGTTATTACCATGACAAAAAAGAACTGTAAGTTATCATTTGATGTTCAAACTAGAGTGATTATTTATGAATCCAATGAGGGGAAGGGTGGTGAGTCTAGTGATTGTATGACAAAAGTGTGTCAAAGAATGAAAATAAATCACCCACCGGATCGTGAAGAAAAGCATACGGGATCAAGTAGGAGTGTATTTGATTACCCACCGAATCGAAACGGGACGGATGCATTTTACTCAATGGCACGATGTAGTGATGGAGATGGCCGGAATCGTTTCTTTGAGCCACCATAAACGGGGGTGGCACGGTCTGGCTGAAGACCCGAAAATTTAGCGCTGCTCGGGAGGCAACCCGGGGTTTTTCACTGACATTGTTATTTCTTTATTTTTCTATGTTACAGGGCTATGGCAACACTCAAGTGTGAGGAAGATGTGCGGATAGTTGTGTGAAGGTGGTGATAGGAAATCGGATCATTTACAACATCTGTTGTGTCAAACTTCATCAGGTCTATGTACTCTTTCCTTAGACTTGTCATGTTCTTTAGCCTTGAAATTTTGGTAGTTAGTTTGTTTGTTTGTTAAAAAAAAAAAAAAAAAAAGAAAAAGAAAAAAGTTTGGTGTGTTTTGAGCGATCTTTCTCTTCAAAGCCATACATTGGGGACAATGTATCCCAAGTGTGGAGATGGGGGAAATTTTTTGAAAAATTTTGAAAATTAAGCGAAAAAATGGTCCAAATTTGAACACTTAAGTACTAAACCGCATGACACATCGGCAGCCCATATTTCCTTTTTTTTTCTTGGTGAGAGTTTGAGCCATTTCTTTGAATTGTTAAAATATATCTTTATTGATGAGAGTGGCAATGGGTTGGAGTGCATTAGAACTTGTGCTTGAATTCGGTTTGAGGCCTTAGCTTGATATGTATGTGAAAAGGATAAGGGCATTTAGGTAGCCTCGTCACGATGTGTGTGAGTGTGGGATTCGGGGGTTGGGCCTCATAAATTACACATATGAGCATGGTAGCGAGAGGGGCGGGGGTTTGGTCCATTAGTAACCATATTTGAGCCTATTTTCGATCATTTGATAACCCATGCTTACCGCCCAAAATATCTTACCTGTTTGAGAAGACCCGGTTTAGTAGTTTAGTAGTTTTAGTACGTAGTATTTGATGTTTTTGTTTTGTTTAAAAATGAAAAAAAAAATCTGAGAAAAATGCAAAAAGAAGGAAATAAATGCGATGGTAGTTGAAGGAGAATGAAAATGAAAAAAGAAAAAAAAACGAATGAGAATAAATGTGGTAGTAGTTTGAAAAAAAAAATGCGAGGCTTTGTAGTTAGTTAATTAGTTGAGTTTATTTAGATGTAATAATAAGACCGGGTCGGATCATTAGCTACTACATATATATTTTCATGTCCTACCCATATGCCTAGCCACGTTCCAACCCTTAAGTCCCTTTGATTCACGTGCGCATTTTAGTAAATTCTTTAGGCGAAGGACCGATTTAAGTACAAGCCTATTATTGTGCAATCACCCATTTGTTTTAAGTGTGTTCTAGCTCATCCTTGCTAGTTATTATTTGTCGCCGAGAGGAGAGTCATTGTGAGGGGTGTGTTATGCGGGGTTTAAGAAAAAGTTAGTAAAATGAGGACATTTGTTTGCTTGATTCATGTTGATCGCTTGTGAACTTGGAAATGTTTTTTGATGAGTTGCTTGGGGGCAAGCAACGGTTAAGTGTGGGGATGTGATGGGTGGTCCATAGGACGACCCTTAAGAGCTATAAATGGTATTTTAATCCTACATTTAATCGAGTAATTGTCTAGAATTAGATGACTACGTTTGCTTGTGTTTCAGGTACATTCGGAGCTTAAAAGTGTGGAAATGAAGGTTCGAATAAACGCGGATGGATTGGAGAGTGAAAGACGGAGCATAGGTGAAAAAAATAATTTCTTTGAATTGAAGAATTAAGAAGATAACATGATAGAGGAAGAAATTACGAGAACGTGGGCGCAAACGGCGAAGAAAACGGAGTTGAAACGAAAAAGTTATGAAGAAAACAAAATTGCATGCTGAAGCCTACCGTAGCTTACGGTGGCTACCGTAAGTTACGGTAGCCCCTAACACTTTTCTTCCACCGTAAGGCAGTAGAGACCTACCGTAACATTTTTAAAGCTACCGTAAGCTACGGTAGATACCGTAGCTTACGGTGGTCACTGGCGTGAAAAGTGTAACTGCCCTATTAAAACAGTTCTTCAAGGGGCTTTTCATATCCAATCATTGGGAGACGTTTTGCAGCAGTTTCAGGGGCGATTTTGGGTGATTTTCTTGGTTAGAAGCAATTTGGAACAATTGGGTTGGTGTTTTTTATTCACATGAACATTGATAGTTGCTTGATGATGATCAACCGAACGATGTGTGGCTAAGTTTTCATATGTTTTCCTCCGGATTGTAAGGTTTATCTTTTGAATGTTTGTTGATGTTTATGTTATTTGTAGGACAATAATCTAATCATTTTGGTTGTGTTATTGTGGTGTTTATGTGTTTGATTGTAATCGTTGATATTGTTTAACATCGTTTTCTAAACCATCAGTTCTTGGTGCCGCTGGCAATCGAGATTTATTGGGAGGAATTCGGGGTTGGATATATTTAATTGATCATCGGGTGACAATCTTGCGTTCTTGTAATCCAAGCACTTGGTCCCCTTTTATCACAATCAAACATATTTTCATGAACTATGTCTATGTAGTTCTTCCTAATTAAACATCAGTATTATCATTCATGGAAACCTGAAACCGGGGGAAGACATATTCTCTCATTTCTGAATTACAATCTTTTGATTTGTGATTAATTTAGATAATTCTAGTTTTCAAAACCAACAATCAAAATTCTGAAAATTACATTTCTGCAATCTAGTTTAATTTTAGTTTACTATAAAAGCTACTTAGATAACACATTTTCCACAAACTCCTCGTGTTCGATACCCACTTACCGCTAGCTATTTAGTTGTAATTGGTTTATATTTGATTGAGACTGCGACCTCACGTCAGATACTCAAAGGAAAGAGCATGAGCTGATGGTCAAACTAATTGCTGACCTGACCAAGAAGCTTGATGCTCAGGGGGAGAAAGAGAAAGAAAAGGAGAAAGAGAAAGAAAAGAGGACTACTGGTGATGAGTCGTGTCATCCTGTTGACTTGACTAAGGATGACGACAAGGACAAGGATCCCGAAGTAGGTCCTAGTGGAGGTGAGCACCAAGCTTTAGCAATCGTGCCCATCTCTGCTATTCCAATGGCTCAGGGGGAGTCTACTCATCAAGAGGGTGGTGATACCTCTGGTGGTGGTAGTGGTGACAAAGGAAAGTCAGTAGCTAAAGTGCTTGAGGACTTATCTAATGATGAGATCCTATACCTAGAGCCTGACTATTCCAAGGAAGCACAGATCGATGCTCTCCTTAATCTGGAAGAAGGAGAGATCGACTCTGGTGACGATTGGGATGATGATGATGAGGACGTTGTGATCGAAATTCCCAAGGGTGACAGGGAAGGAGAGTATGAGTTAGAAGATGGAGAAATCTTTGAATTTCCATCCTTCGAAGCTCCGCTCGACACAGGGTCAGTCGAACATGCTGGTAATGTGGAAGCCTCGACTGAAACCTCCCCGGTTGACCCTACACCTGTGGGCCCAGAGGCACCGAAAGAAACAGATATGCCTTCTACTTCATCAAAGGGTCTAGATCCTATGTGGCAAAAGACGTCTATCATAGACAAACACGGAGCAACAGGAATGATCTTAGCTGTAAGGTTCGAGGAGGATAAGCAGCTGTTTGCAATCAAGAGATCTGGCGGGGTTCAATACTTGAAACCCACCTATGAAGTGTTCAGCTCCTTACCCAAATACGACCTTGTGAACCTAGCAAACCGAGAGCTGCTGGGTCATTCCAATCAAGCAGTGGCGATGGGTTTGTGGGTTGTTCTGCAGCGAGAAGCAAGATCTGGGAAATTCGAGATGTTCAAGCCTCAAGTGCCCAAGAGAGTTAAGGATAAGCACGTTAGACATCCTGTGACTAAGAAGCACTTAAAGAAATTGGTATACAAGCCAGTGCAATATGAAACTAAGATTCCCTTGAGCAAGTTATCTCAGGATATTCTTGGTGACATGTGGTACTGGTACGTAGTTCCAAAGACGGGCGAGGCTGTGATCATGGGAAAGGTACGTTCAGACAGTGGAAACGTAGTGCCAAAGGAACTGATCAGAATATTTGATGAAGTCTGCTTCATCAACTTTTCTATGAAAGATCTAGAGGCACTAGCAGTCAGATACTGCATGTACACTGATGAATGGACAAAGCTCCTTGCTTCTAAATATGACAAGGTGATTAAGTTCTGCCTTGATTACAAGAAGAAGATGGAAGCTAAAGATCAAGTGCTGTGAAGAATGAAGAATGAAGACTGAAGAATGAAGACCGAAGACGATGATAATCAGAGCTGTTGTCAAGGGGGAGTTTGTTGAAGCACTTTCCTATGACAAACACTCTGGATAGAGTCTTAGTTTGTATTTCCTTGTTTGTAATTGTCTTTGTATGTAAGAGTCTTTATGTATTAGTTTATCGAGTTGTATTTACTTTTACATATTGAATGTTACAGAATTCTCTAAGTGTTTTGCGCACTTGTAAATGCGCAGGAGAAAGCTCCTGCGTACTTAGCAAGTACGCAAGAATACCTTTGCGTACTTGTTAAGTACGCAAGAGCATTTTGCCCTGCGCACTTGCTAAGTGCGCAGGCATCAGGTCTTGTATAAATAGGATAGGTTCACAAATGATAAGTACGCATACATAAGCAGACTCAGTAGCAAATACGCAAATTGTAATCTCAGTACTTCTCTCTGTAACCTTCAAGTGTTTATAATAGAAAAGAACGTTTAAAGTGATTCTCTTGTTGGTTTACTTTGTTTAGTTTGACTCTCCACCTAGTCACAGGCATTCCGCACCCGGTTCGACTAGTAGACCCACTTGCATGTGACGATCTGCCACACCCGAGGGACCTACAACTATTGTTTCAACTATTGTTTAAGTTTATGATCCTGACGAGGTTCAGTAGGCTTCTTCATTTTGGAGGATAAGTAGATTTCTTTGTTAATGCACTTTAGGTCAAAAGATGTTAAGTTTTGATTACAAGAATGGTGATGTGTGTAAGTTTTAAGAATGTATGAAGATTTTTTTTGGGATGCATAAAAGTGTAGTAAAAGCTTAAGATAGTTATCCAACGAAGTTTAGGTAGATAATATGAAGGTAGAAATAAGCACAAAGGTTCTTAAGTATCATGAAATCATGAGATTTGTAGGGTAATATATGTACATATAGTTTTAAGTATTGTATCATAAGGATTTGAAGTCTAGATCCAGTTATGACGAGTAGGCATGTTGTTATGTGACAATCACTAAGTGAAGGAACATAAGATTCATAAAGTAAGGATTATAGACGTGGATTTGAAATCATGAGGTATAAAGCATTTAGATGGTACTAAATTTAGTGAACGTTACTAAATAGGCACTTTGACACATCAAGAGTAATTCAAGTTCCCTAACGTTTTGAAAGCTTATGCATTCCTATAAGTGAACACTCATCCCAAGAAATCCCAGGAAAGCATACAGGTCCATCAGTTGATTTGGATTTGTACGAAATGTTTTCCTCGACAGATTTTCTCAGAATACAGGCATTCACTCTTCCGGTCCGCACAAGTTCCCTACGTTGTTTAGAACTTGAATATTCTTGATGAGAGTTAGTTTGTTTGAATAGACCTGAAGTCTAAGATTACAATCTCGACGTAGTAGATTCTTGTAACACGTAAGTAGGTAGAAGTATAAGATTTCCAAGTATAAGCATATACGTATCATGTTTAAAGTTTAAGGATAGAATGAAGAGGAGAATTCCTAGTAAAGGGCATGAGATAACTCATGTTTGGGTCTCCTAAGTTATAGTCTAGGTCATGTGTCTAAAAACCTAATTCCCTATAACCAAGGCTCTGATACCAATCTGTCACACCCCAACCGACGGTGGATTATACGTCGGGGCGGACGCGGTTGTTCAATAGCACAAGGTTGACTATTAAAGTTTAAATAGTTTTATTAATAATCTTCAAGGTTTCAATACAAGGGAAAGATCAAAGCATAACAAGAATACAAGTTTAATTTAATAAGCATTCTAGGTCCAAGCATCCTATGTGATCACAATAAAGTCTCATGCTGATGTACCTGAAACATTTGAAAGAATCTGTCAACTAAAAATAGTTGGTGAGATACGAAGGTTTTGACGTAGTTTAACAAAGCCTTTTGGAAAGTATTACAATTCACTATGCTTATGCATTCTATTGTGTAAGTGTGAGAACCAAGCATCTTAAACATTGTGCATATCAACCCTCCAACCAAGTTTAGGCATAACCCGCAGGTTACCCTTATAAGTTTCAAGTTTAAAGTTTAAATTCAGTAACAATCACCAAGGGCTCCCCCCGAAGGGTCAATCAATCAAGGTGGATTGGTCAAATACAATAGATCTATCATTGTTACTATAGGCTTGATCAAAGTTAATGAATATGCTAGTTATAAGTTTAATTCAAGCATGCAAGTCTCAAGTATAACATAAGAATAAGCATATAGTCATAGTTGTACAAGAATTGTGTAAGTTTGAAGTTTGAACATGTTTCACCCCAAAAGAATGTAAATGGAAAAAGGGGCTAAGTATACTCACATGGATTGACGAAAGAGTATCCGACAAGATTAAGTGTTGCAAGACTTTGATGGAGAATATCCTCACAATAAGCCTAAGAATACAAGTCTAAAGTTTCAAGTTTGTTTCTACAAGTCTAAGGCAAAGATCTAGGATTCCAAGATTGACTAGGATTGTCTAGGGTTCCAAATAGGAGACGGGAATGATTGTGTTTATGAAGTTTGAATCAGTTTAAAACAAAGGTTTTGAATGAATGACACAAGACTTGTATATCAACGTTTAATAAGTTTATAGTTTAGAATAACTAAAGAAGTTTTACAACTATAGTTTACATATGTTAGGTTACAATAATCAGAACTGTTTTCTAAGTATTTGTAAATGGAGTTGAAGTAATTGTTGAAATATTATCAAAGATTTATAATAATTATTTAAAGTATGGATAATTATTAAAGATTACTAATACTTATTGCAAGGATAAATAATAAGTATTTAAAGAATAAATATTTATTAAGGATTCATAATAACATTTAAAGAATAAATATTGGTTAAGGGTTATTAGTAATTATTAAAAAGTAAATAATTATTAAGGTTAAATAATTATCAAAAAGGATAATCATCTCATTTAGGATAATCACCATAAATCATTTCAAGATTTATTAAAGTATCAAGTATTTATTTTACAAATTCACTTGTAATTAAATAAATCTTAGCATATGATTATAAGTTAAATAAGTAACATGAAAATATAAGTTTATAGCAATGTTAAATAGGATTTATATTTTGATTTATGAGTTTATAAATGTTAACAAGGTTTAAATGAAAGTGTAAGTTTATAAAAGTTTTAAATAAAGTTGTTTAAATAAAACTTACAAGTCTATAAAAGTTTCTATTTAACTTTAGGTTTTATAAGGTTTATAAACATTCTAAAAATAAATAAAGTATATTTATTTTCTATGTTTTAAAATAAATAAATAAATAAATAAGCAATTTTCTGCTTTATATAAAATATGGATTTTTTTGAATGTACAAGTTTCAAATTTATTAGGTTTAAGGTTTTCTGATTTTTAAGTAAGTTTTATAAACTTTTATGAGTTTGCAAAATTTTATATAAGTTTAAAGGTTTATAAGTTTAAATTAAAGATTAGGATAAAAGAATTCTTTAAAATACAAATAATAATATAAGTTTACTTTAAATAAATAGTTTCTGTGAAATCATAAGTTTTATAAAAGTATAAAAGCACTTTTATAGTTTTTAAGTATTTAAAACTATTTTTAAAGATTTAATTGTTATAACTTCTAGTTAAGTTTAATTAATTAAAATGGTTATGGAAAATAAAAATGTAACTACAAACCATTTTTAAGTTTATAAATGTTTAACAGATTTTATAAAAATAATTAAAGTATTTAAAACTGATTGAAAAAGCAAATGTAATAAAATGGGCCTGGCCGGATCGAACTCGGCCCTGCCCGGGTCACAAACACACACACACGACTAACCATCCTGACTACGGGTTCGTTAGTGTTGTAACTTGGAAAAGAAATAGTTAAACAGCATTTCAAATCACGCCCCAAATCCGTATGAACCCTAGAACTTCAAACCCAGATTACACATCGATTCACCCTCTGTTAGCATAAATTGACAGAGGGCTTTTAATCTATGAAGGAAGACAAATCTTTTAGCCATTCGATTTACCTGAAACGAGGTTGAAATGAGGGAGAACGGGTTGCGTTCGGATTCGGCTGTCCACAGGTTCCAATCGAGCAATGCAGGTGCAAATTGGATTATATGAGAGTAGGAGGAGTACGAGTGGTGTGTCGTTTAGGTGTTGCAACAGGTATTTATACTCAATTTCGTCGATTAATGCCCGATTAGTTGGGAAGATTACAGGTGAATGAAACGAGTTTAAGTTCGAACCAAGCGGGCTTTTAATTTGAAATTGGACATTGAATGTCATTGGGTTTCGGTCGCACGCTTGAGGCGAAGCTCGAGGTTCGTTGAATCTGGTCGATTACGCGTTTTTGGAAATACGGAGGTGAAAACCGGTCATGGTGGGGATCAAACTTAGGACTGGATTTGATTTCAGAAGTTTGACCAAGTTGCACAAACAGTCCCTGAAGTTTGAACCCTTTATCATTTTATGCTAAAATATGGATTTAGGTTTAAAATAAGTTTCAGTTATAGCAGTTTTGGTCCCTAGACTTTGTAAAACAATTACATATGTTTTATTTTTATACAAATCCCCTTTAGAGTTTTCTAAGTTTCATTATCCTATAATTTTGTAAAAATTTTCTAAACTTATAGTTTATAAGTTTCAAGATTTTTATAATAAGTTTAATAACTTAGTTATATAAAATAATAATCATAAATTTTTATAAAGTGCTAATAGTTTAACATGTTTATAAGATACTTACATATACATATTTTAAATAAGTCTTTTATTTAGATATGTATAAATCTCAATAAAAATTGTTTTCTTAAACACACATTTTTGTATTTATCATGTAAAAAGAATAGGTTTTCAATACTTAGATTTATAATTCCTGTATGGGTTTGGGAAAGGATACATTGGAAAAATCCTGAATATTACATCAACTAACTTACTGGATTGACCAAAGAGCTCTACCTTGAATGTTGCTTCAGCAAAGTTTGATTTTGCTTGCTCTAATTCAGTGGTCAATCTAGTAATTTCTTGCTTAGCATCAGTAAGCAAACAACATTTTGAACTAAGTTGAGATTTAATCAATGATATGTCCCTTTTATTTGCTTCTATTACCTCTTTATAAGCCTTTTCAGGTTTGGCAAACTTAGTTTTGTGGTATTTGAGATTTTCCATTTCAAAAATCAGGTGAGCATTATGTTTTCTGTATAATTGAACCTTATCAATGCATAATTTAGAGCATAAATTAGCAGTTACCTTAGGTGGAGTAGCAGGAGATGAGGTGGATGAGGACCCTTCAACAATGTCAGCCATGATTGCATGGTTCAGGTTCAATTCCTTGAGTTGATCTCCCCAGTCATATCCACCAGTTTTCTGGCTGATTAAAGCTTTAGTATTGTCAACAACCTTTCCTCCTGCAGATGTTCCAACTTCATTACCCCTCTGCTCCCTGGGTTTAGTGCATTCCCTGGCAAAGTGACCCGGTTCATGACAGTTGTAGCAGCGAAGATTTGACTTATTGAATCCAATCTTCTTTCTAGTATCTTCACTCCATCTGAATTTTCCAGTCTTGTTGATGAATTTCTTTGCTCTAAACACAGACATGGCCAATTTCCAAGAAATATCCAACTCCTCTACATCTTCTGGATGTATCTGATTAAGCGCAATAGTAAGTATCTCTGATGGTGACAAATTTCCAGAAGCAAATGCTGCATAGCAGTTCATGATTCTAATGCAAAGAGATGTATTTGCTTCAATCAATGTAGCATGTTGTGCTGAATATGCTTGTTGCTCTGGTACAGTAGACTTAGCAGCTGCAGAATTACCAGAAGTTCCTTCCCTAGATCCAGATACTCCTTGAATCACACTAGACCGGAATGCATTATTACTGCTCTGTGCCCCTGGAGAATTTATAGTGTTCACATGGTTGACTTTTCTTTGCTGGTCATCCAGATCATATGATTTGATAATTGAAATCAAATCATTCAGAGAGACTACATTCAAATCTTTGGTTCTCTTTAACATAGCAACATTCCAATCCCAGCTTCGTGGTAGACCATTCAGAAGTTTTCTATTTAAATCACCATCACTTACCACAATCTGTGCACCTCTCATCTCTGAAACTAACCTAGTAAACCTTTGTAACTGAACATCGAGAGATTCACCCAGAATATGATTGAACATATTAAACTTCTCGAAAATCATCTCTTTCCTACTAGCCTTCGTGTCATCATTCCCCTCAAATGTCATTTCCAAAGACTCCCAAAGATGTTTAGCAGATGTACATTCTTTAAAGTTATGAGCAATATCAAGTGATAAAGCCATAGTTAGAGAAGCCAACGCTTTTAGATCCCACTCAACAAGATCAAAATCTTCATCAGTGTAGTTCTCAATCTGCTTTGGAGCTTTTGTACCATCTTCTTTATCATACATGGGAATCTAAGGTCCCTTAATAATGCTTCTCCAGATCTTAGCCTCTGAAAGTAAGACATAGTTCTTGTATCTGAACTTCCAGTCAACAAAGTCTTCAGCAGAAGTAATTCTTGGTGGTTTGGTACTTGTTCCAGTCTGAAGATCTAGCATGCTGTTGAGATTTATGGTTTGCTGAGAATTCATTTTGATCAGAGTACAAGGTCCTAGATCTAACCTGTAAAGCTTGAAATAAAAATAAACACAAAAGAATTCTTAATTACAAGTTCAATCGTGAACTTGTAACTTCCCTTAAACTAGAGTTGACCCATGAACTCAGCAATTAATTTGTTGAATCAGTGAACTGGAGTTAACCCGTGAACCCAAATAAACCAGGTTCCAGCAGTGAACCTATCTCAGACCGTGAAGCTAAGACCCGGGTAGACTTCCCATGATCTAAAGCCGTGACACTTAGCCGTGAACCAGACCGAGTAACAGAGCCGTGAATCCAGAGTTAGAAGGCCAACCCGAGAACCTTGAGTCGTGTAGACTCACCGTAAATATAGCCCGTGAATCAAGCGTGGACTTGATTCTAATTCCAAAAATAATCCCGAAGATTAAGGGATTCAAATTTTGAACTTCAAATCTAACCCGATGAACTCGATGAAGATCTTAAGCACTTTTCACCGTAAATCAATCTAACCCGATGAACTCGATGAAGATCTTAGCAAAATAGCAATATTTCCACGTTTTTCAGTAGAAAAATATGAATAACTACCACCAAAACAACGGATTAGTAACACAAACCAGCGAAAACAGAAAAAAAAAAATACCTCAAAAACGAGTGTCTTGAATCGTTGATATAAAAAACCGAGCCCAGAATGACTTCAATGGCTCTGATACCAATTGTAAGTCCCAATCTCTATATAGATCTTCGAATAAACACACAAGAACGAACACGACATCAAGTCTCACAATCAATAGGTGGAAACTATTGATTATGGTGATTCAAGAACACGAAACTCAATGTAAAATCACTTGTATTACTCAAGAGAATTACAAAGAAAAACAAAACACAAAACCGCTAACCCTACTCGGTTAGGGTATACATGTATTTATACCTAGCCTATATAATCTAGGCCCCCATACACGAACTCGGCCCCAAGGCTGGCCCAAACACACTCAACCCCTGAACCCCTATGTTCACGGTTACATCCAAACACCCAAACAAAGCTTAATAATAACACGGGCCCTACACTCTTAAATGATCTGCATGTTCTTCCTTACATTTATAATAGATAAGTATATCCTCTATGAATACGATATTGAACTTATCTAAGTAAGGTTTTGCAGATTCTATTCATCATATCCATGAATGTTGTCGGAGCATTAGTGAGTCCAAAAGGCATCGCTGTTAACTCATAATGTCTGTATCTCGTTCTAAACGCCGTATTGGATATGTATTCCTCTTGCACCTTTAATTGATGGTACCCAGAACGAAGATCAATCTTAGAGAAACAGTCAGCTCGCTGAAGTTGATCGAACATATCATCAATCCGAGGGAGTAGATATCTGTTCTTGATCGTAACCTTGTTCAGCTCATGGTAGTTAATAGACATACGCATTGACACATCTTTCTTCTTGACAAATAACACCAGAGCTCCCCATGGTGAAAAACTCGGTCAAATAAAACCTTTTTCCAACAACTCTTCAAGTTGTTTCTTCAATTCCGCGATTTCCGTTGGAGCAAATCTGTACGGGGCTTTAGCTATCGGAGTTTTTCCCAATACCAGGTTTATTCTAAACTCCACTTTACGCTCTGGCGGTAATCCTTGGAGTTCCTCGGGGAATACTTCAGGATACTCAGATATAACTGGTACGTCTCCCAGTTTCTTTGCTTCCGTTTTGGTTGTAATGGACACAAGGTATGTTAAACATCCCTTGTTCAGATACTTTTTTTCCTTAAGGAATGATATAATCCCCACAGGGTTGGAACATTTATCTCCCTTGATAGTAATCATCTTACCATCAGGCACACGAATTTTGATTGATTTCTTGTGGCATAATTTACGGGCTTGGTTGGCAGACAGTCAATCCATTCCCAAGACAATGTCAAAACCCGCCAATGTCATAGGCAACAATTGTACATGTAAGACATGCACGGATAGTGAAATATTGCAATCATTCAAAGAACTAGAGATTCGAACTAAATCTCCATTGGCAGTCTCGACCTCATAGGATTTGTCTAATCTACCTAAAGGTTTATCTAACAGCTTACAGAATTTAATATCTATAAAGCTTTGGTTTGCACCAGAGTCAAATAGCATAGACATTATTTACAAAGAACGCACCGATAATGACATCCGGTAGTTTGGCTGCTTCATTGGCATTTAAGACAAATGCCCTAGCGTTCTTTTTGATGCCTTCAGCCAGTTTAGTTCCTGAGGTCCCTGCCTCTTTTGTCTTAGGGCACTGGGTATTAATGGGACCCAGCTCTCCACAACCATAACAAGTAATGGGCTTCCTGTTCTTATAACAGTTTTCTATGGAGTGTCCAGACATCTTACATGTGTTGCAAAATGGTCTTGTAGCACATTTGCCGAAGTGTTTCTTCTTACAAAGTCGGCATTCAGAAGGTGATGAATGAGTATCTTTATGGGTAAAGCCTCCTTCTCGTTTCTTTTGCTCGTTCTTATTTTGTGGTGTGCTTTCCTTCTTTTGCAGCACTTCTCTGTTTCTCACCATTCCGTCGGTGAGTAGAGCACCCAGTTCGATAGCTTCATCCATCGATGTTGGTTTAGAAACCTTTACCATGTCTCTGATTTCTAATCCCAAACCCCATATATATCGTTTGATAAGATTGGATTCAGGGGTGGCAATGTGAGGTACTAACCGAGCATATTCAAATAGCTTGGTTATATAATCTTGATGGTTTGTACCCACTATCTTCAGGTTCAGAGAATTATTCTCAATCTTTTCCCTCTCATTGAGGGGATAAAATTTTCTTTCCACTCTTTCTCTGAAAGTGGACCAGTCCATTGCATAAGCTTGTTCTCTGCCTTTGGCGGAAATAATCTGGTTCCACCATTCTAAGGCCTGATCTCTAAAGTGATTGGAAGCATACAGTACCTTTTCTTCTTCGGAACATGTACTTATGGCAAGGACTGATTTAGTCTTTTCTACCCATCTTAATGCGGCTATAGCTCCTTCCTTTCTGGCAAACTCATACAGCTTGTAGTCTTGAAAATTTTTATATGAGCATCCAAGATTCTTCCTTTTCTTGTAGGATGAATCATAACCTTCTTTGGTACTAGCCACAGAAGAATCATGGCTTTCCCGGTAGGTTCTTTTGGAGGTTCTGCTATGATAATTAGAATTGCCTCCTTCTGTTCTCCTTGTTTGATGAGGTTCAAGCATTTCTTTCTTTGTTTCTTCGTTTTTAGAAACTTGAATTATTGATTCCTTTTTCCTTGTAGCTTTACTTTCGGCGATAGCTGCTATGATCTTAGGAATTGCCCTCTCAACTCCTGAACCAATTAATTCCTCCATCTATACTTTCTAAGCATCTTGCTTAGTAGCGTTGTTGTTTTCAGCTCTTTGCTTTTTCTTACCTCTTGTATTGTTTGATGATCCGCTTTTCGACATTCTATAAATAAAAGAATATCAATATCCAAATATCGAATATATAATCATAGATTTTATTTATTCACAAACTACAATTACAAAATACAATATACACGATACAGAAATTCCTAAGCACTACTATTCCTGGCTTTTTCCAATTCTTGCCGCAGTGCTTCATTTTCAGCTTTTGTTTCTGCATTTTCTCACTCTAGTTCAGCGATTCGATTTAATAATTCCCTAACCCGTCCATCTTCGGGTGGTTCTTCCCTTGCCCTAGGAACAGGTATATCGGGGAATTCCTAGGAAGGAAGGTAAAGGAGATTGGAATCGGCCCTTTCATCTCCTTCTAGGTTATAGAGATGATCGTACAGAATTTCAAGAATCCCTTCATATATATATTATATGGGATTATGGGAGTTATATTATAACTTCCTTCCGTTGGAGCAAAGTGGATACTGATTGATGGAATATACGGATTAGGAACAAATTCTAATCCTTCAGGACTTATACACATCGAACTTTCAGTATCTATTCCCGGTTCGTAACATGTTTCATTAGTTATTCTCTGATCATAGTCTGTTGGTGCATATCTACATACAAAACTAGGTCCTTTTCCTTTCCCTGGCATTTTATATAATCTGTATATGAAAAAGAAAATATAACATTAATACGAAAATATATTCATCACATAAAGTATGATTATAAAGTACAAGATACAAATTACATGATAGGAAATTTATACTAAACATCCTATCTAATCTTCCATGAGCTTCTCTCCCATTTTTACCATTTCTTCTCCCCGCTCCTTTACTTGAGCTCTGATTTCCTTCCTCTTCTTTTTATCCTTAAACCACCCATACTTGACTTCGTCCGTTTCACGTAACGAACGATCCATACACTCAATCGGGGATGAGGGAGTTTTATAGAAATGCCCGTATTGAGGTGGTGGTTCTCGAATTCCCACTACTATATCATTATAAATGTTATGATAGTTGCAAGGAAGATTGAAATAATCCTCGAAGGGACTATAGAGCATTGGCTCAAGAGCCACGTAAGGATCTTGGAGAGGGGGAGATTCAGGACGGAAAAAGACATAATCGTCCGGATCCACGGATGCCGGAACATATTGCGGAGATTCCTCTTCGGGAGTCTCTTCCACCGGTGCATTATTACCTTCTTCCATCTCCGTGGAAGAAATTGTAAACTTTTCTGTGGGAATCTCCACTTTCATTCTTAGCTTTCTGAGCCGACTGGGTCCAGCCTCATCAACAACAGGTGGTGGTGGTGGTGGTGTGTCAAACCGCCAGTTGCTAAAATCAGATCCCTTCATCAGTCCTGAACTCTCAGATTGATACACTGGAGTATAATGGATAGGAGAGTCCAAATTTTTTGCAAACAGATCGTCATCATCAGGAACAGGAATAGGCAACCATTGAGATCCAAGAGCCGGATGCTCAGGAGTCTCTTGTTTAGTGGGCCTATTAGGATCGTAATATATGTGATGACTACCGTCTCCAGACATCCTGAAAACTTAAAATATTAGTGTCTACCTACTAGTCTTACTAGGCATTCTGTCCTCATTTTAGTTAAAACTTAGATACTAAGGCTAGAATCCTTACCTCAACCTTGAGGTATTTAAATGGGATTTAAACTACGGTTAAAGCTTAGATACTAGGGCTAGTATCTAATTCGTTAAAACCTTGGGCTCTGATACCAACCTGTCACACCCCAGTTTGAAACACCCTACTTATTCCTTTATTATCTTATCAGAGTTTAATGCGGAAAATGGTCACAGATTTTTCAATGCCTTATCACTAGAGTGATAAAGGTATATTTTATTATAATATTATTTTTACATTAAATATTACATCATGTAACATAGGGATTCTTCAACTCCGATCAGCCACGTCCTGAGGAAGCCTCATTCCACGTGCTCTTAACCTGCAGTGTTTGGAAAACGTTTTTGGATTAGCTTACGCTAAGTAAGTACACTGCATCGTTCATTTTATTGTGAACCCTTTTGGTTCTTATTATTGTTCAAGTTTTCCAGGCTCTCCCATGACCATCTCCGGACGTACCTCCGGTCACGTCATTCGTTTATTTTAATGGGTGTACTAACCCCCTTGCGACCATCTTCGGACATACCTCCGGTCTGAGTTTTTATCTGAGACCCGCCCCGTAGGCTGGACATCTCTTCCATACTTATTTCTTATTAAGACCCGCCCCGTAGGCTGGACATCTCATTCCATTCATTCATTTCTTATTGAGACCCGCCCCGTAGGCTAGACATCTTTTTTCATTGTGACCTTGAGTATCATAGACTCACAGCGTCCCAATGTATTCCCAACCAGTCCTCGCCTTAAAACTTCCTAACGGTTTCCCCATAATGCACTAAAGAGGTTTCTATATAGGAAGTACCAGCCGCATATCCACCACCCCTTTAATACTTCATGAGTACTCCGTTATTCCATTTTAATACTTAGACTCGTTTCCATCACACATTCATATTTACACATATAGCATGATCGTCTATAACGCATTAACATATTCACATTTAACACACATTGCATATTCGCACATATAGCATGACCTTTTGTCATACTTTCATATTCATTCCTGCTCTAATTCCTTATAAAGGTTTCTCCATATTACGTTAAAGAGGTTTATATATAGGAAGTACCAGCGGCGTACCCACCACCGCTTTAACGTCCCATGAATACTCCTATACTTAGAATTAAGCTTTCCCATTTAATTTTAGTAGCATGATCTCTTTATGCTTTTATCTTAACTCTTGCTCTAATCCTTTATAAAGTTTTCGTCATGTTATGTTAAAGAGGTTTATATATAGGAAGTACCAGCGGCGTATCCACCACCCCTTTAACATCTCATGAATACTCCTTTGCTTAAGATTAAGAGTTTCTCATCATTTATTTGATAGCATGACTTCCTCATGCTTTTATCTCATTCTTCCTAATTACTCGTAAAGGCGTCTCTATGATGTATTAAAAAGGTTTATATATAGGGTGTACCAGCGGCGTACCCACCACCCCTATAATACATCACAGATATTCCTCTATTTAGAATGAAGCCTTCCCTTATTAATACTTATCATATATTATAAAATGGGGTGATTATCCTTTCAGAGTAGTACCTCCAACAGAGATGTTCCCAGGAAAGAGTGACGGGTCTAGGAGAGATTTATACACTACTATTTCCTTAGACAGAACATTCCGTTTGTCAGATAACTACATACCGGTCGGAAGATCTCCCGTTTGTTTACTATATTTTTATTATTATCTTTTAGTCTATACCCCTAAACATTCATAATGGTTTCATCACGAAATACCAAGAGATTTATATATAGGAAGTACCAGCGGCGTATCCACCATCCCTTGAATACGTCGTGGCTACTCCATTATTCTAGTTTAGTGTCTAGCCTAACCCTTCATTACCCCGTACACTCGTTATATACATATCACGTAACACATATCATTTAAGCATGTAATTCACATAATCATGTCTAGGGTACGGGTCGAGTGTACTTATGATAGTCTCGGGTCATTTCCTACGCTGGCTCCTCGCTTAAACGTCTCTCCGGATCTGAACCGCACTCGTAACGTATCACTCTCGCACTTAAACGCGCCGGGTCCCTTGCTCCTTCTCAGACTCGTTTGTGTGTGTTATAGTGTTTGTGTGTGTTGTATATTCATTTGAACGACCAAAAGCTTCTATTTATAGGCTGCCTGGAGGTCCATGTCAGACCGACATGTCATGCCAAGTTGGACCGACGTGTAAATCATATCAGTCCGACATCCACATGTCGGACCGACGTGTAAAGCATATATGTCCGACGTGGGTGCTGAGTCATCAAAACACCTGTCAAAGCCTTTTGGATTGCTTTAGGAACACATGTCGGACCGTTATGATTAGGACATAGGTCCGACATACCTCATTTTCAGATTCTTCTCATCGAAACACCCCATTTTCATATATTATGGCTCCCGTAACTCATTTTCTAGCCCGAGATATGCTTAGGCGAAGTTTTGGGCTATTTCCGGGCGAATAGTCTTCCCGTTTCATACTCGGTTGGGTTCTTAGGCCACGTTTCTCAATCGACACGTGTCCCAACTTATATTTAGGAGTTTTGGTATGTTACTACTCTCCCCCCCCCCCCTTAACTTAGGTTTCATCCTCGAAACCTGTTAATCTTTGAATAATTGAGGATAACTTTTCCTCATTTCATCCTCACTTTCCCAGACCATCTTTGATCCTTTTCTGTGCCTCAATTACACTAATACTTGTTTGGTCGTCTTGTGACGTAACTGCTTTTCCTTTGTGTCTAGAATTTTTACGGGTTCTTTGACATATGTCAGTTTCTCGTCAACTTCTATCTTTTTCAAAGGTTCTTGAGCAGTCTTGTCTGCTATACACTTCTGTAGATGTGGAACGTGTTTCAGTTCTTCAAGTAGCTTTAGTTGACAAGTCGCTCTTCTGACTTGTTTAATGATCCTTAAAAGGACTAATGAATCGTGGACTTATCTTGCCACATTTCTTACGTCGGATTTGACCTTTCCAATGAGACATAAAACATAATCTCCTTTTTGGAATTCTATTGGTCTATATCTCGTGCCTAAAGGTTCTCTAATTCCTTTATTCCAGTAAGTGATGATTGCTAATGAGCCTTAGTCACTGGCTTAGCTTCAGGAATTAAGTCGAATTCGATCTTTCTCTTAGATGGGACACTTGGAAGATCGTCTGGAATTCTCCTGGGAATTTGGAACCTGCTCTAGTTCTTTCCCTTTTATCTTCACACCGGTCGTATAAGCTATGAAGGCTTCATGACCTTGTCTCACATTGCTATTTATCTTAGCCATCATACATAACGTAATCTAGTTTCGTTGTTTGCCAATGATATTAACTTCCTTTCCTGGCGTCTTGAATCGCATGCTTTTTTATTACACATAGTATACGAAGATAAAAAATTCGATTATGTCAAATTCTTGCATCAGCATCGACGAGATATTCTTCTCCTTCTATTTAGTAGTTGGCAATCTTAAAATATTTTGGTTACTACACGGTCTCTATCACTCACGAATTTAACCTTTAATGTTCTAGCCAACTTCATTGAAGTTTCTTGAATTCACCTATCTTAATGAAATAAATAATCGACCAGTCTCCGTATCAAATTAAACACCAGTAGGTAAGGGATTCAAGAGGAAGATACCTGATACGATGACAAGGACATCTTTTGCTTCCTCGGTCATGATCTGGAAAGCCCTACCTCTTGGTTTCGGAGCCTCGGTCCTTTTTATTTCATTGTCTGCTACTCTTGGCCCTTCACCGGCCTTCTCAGTTTGAGATCGTAGTTCAGGACATTCTCTGCTGAAATGTCCCATCTTGTAACAAGTGTAGCATAGCCTAGTTGAATTCATACACCGTATTACAGTGGGTCCAAGTTTCCCACATTTGCTATAATTTAGAATCTTGAACCGGCATTCTCCAGGATGCCTCCTTCCACAGATTTTACAGTCGTTTATTTCTTTCTTTTGAGAGGGATTACTATCAGGTCTTCTAAATTTAATTCTCCTCAGAGGCATAGGAGATGGATAATCCTCTCCTTTTCTCTTCTTGTCCTCTTCTTCCTTTCTCTTGAGCTCTGTTTCTCGTCCTCGTGCCCAATCAATCATTTCTTCCAAGTTCGCGCACTTGGATGGATGAATGAATTCTCTAATTTCTGTTTTCAGAATGAGGTGGTATCGTGTCATCCACGTCTCAGGATTTATTAACAACGCGGGACAGAATCTGGCTTTATCGAAGAAAATGCCAGTAATCTCATCCACAGATTCGTTTGTTTGACGGAGTTGAAGGAACTCCTTGGTGATTCTGTCTATTGCCGCTCTTAGGCAATAATGCTTCAAAAAAATTTCCTTGAATTCTTCTCATTTCATCTCTTTGATCTTATCTCTACCTTTCTCTCTCTTCACTAGGCCCCACCAATCGTTGGCTCTCACTTTTAATTGGTTGGTGGCAAAGGTTACCTCGTCCTGTTTACTGCAGTGACAAGTATCTAAGGTTGTTTCCATTGAAGTTATCCACCTTTGACTTTCTAAGGGATTAATAGCTCCCTTAAACTCCAGTGGTTTGCAGGTCATAAAGTCCTTATACGTGCATCGAGTCAATTTAAAATTTCCATCCTCTCCGTTATGGGATTTCTCTATATTTCTACGGTTTTCGAACCAGCTTTCCAGTGAGCTTTGTAATTCAGCTTGCATAATCGGGAGGTTTGTATCGAACGCCTTCCTTACTTCTAACGCAATCTATCTCCGGATATTCTCCGGGACTTGTTCTACTTCGTTCTCATTGTGATGTGGAGACGCAGCTCTCCTATGACCATTGCGTATTTCGTCGTTTTGATGTTCAGCCATCGTTTGCTAAAACATGGCATCGTTTTAAATCTCTCGTTCGTTTACCCTAATCATAGTCTAGGGTTTCATATTTACAGGCCTCATACTATTCTAACCCTAATTAAGCATTCTAGGGTTTCATATAAGGCCCCATCTATGCATTTTACACATATGCACATTCATTCATGCATTTTAATCATGCATAATCACATTCCCGGCATACTATCTGCTGAAATAAGTTTTCATGTGATGTTTGCGATATCATGATGGTCCCATACATTAGCTCCAATACTGTCCAAGTATAAAGCAATGTATGTTACATATCATGATACTCCTAATTATCACATGGAGCTTATATCATACAATTTCTGCCCAAGCATACTCACACGTTTTTGTTTAAGCATTGGAATTTAAATATACCTGCTTCCTTGGACGGCCTCGAATTGAATCCCTATTTATATCACGAGCACTTATGGTTTGAGTTTAAGTATCCTTTCTGATACTTAAATCCCTCAAATCGTGCCCTGATACCAACTTGAAACACCCTACTTATTCCTTTATTATCTTATCAGAGTTTAATGTGGAAAATGGTCACAGATTTTTCAAAACCTTATCACTAGAGTGATAAAGGTATATTTTACTATAATATTGTTTTTACATTAAATATTACATCATGTAACATAGAGATTCTTCAAATTCGATCAGCCACGTCCTCGGGAAGCCTCATTCCACATGCTCTTAACCTGCAGTGTTTGGAAAACGGTTTTGGATTAGCTTACGCTAAGTAAGTACACGGCATCGTTTATTTTATTGTGAACCCTTTTTGTTCTTATTATTGTTCAAGTTTTCCAGGCTCTCGGCGCCCCCGTCATCTCCGGACGTACCTCCGGTCACGTCATTCTTATATTTTAATGGGTGTACTAACCCCCTCGCGACCATCTTCGGACGTACCTCCGGTCCGAGTTTTTATCTGAGACCCGCCCCGTAGGCTGGACATCTCTTGCATACTTATTTCTTATTGAGACCCGCCCCGTAGGCTGGACATCTCTTTTCATTGGGACCTTGAGTATCATAGACTCACAGACTCCCAATGTATTCCCAACCAGTCCTCACCTTAAAACTTCCTAACGGTTTCCCCATAATGCACTAAAGAGGTTTATATATAGGAAGTACCAGCGGCATATCCGCCACCCCTTTAATACTTCATGAATAGTCCATTATTCCATTTTAAGACTTAGAATCGTTTCCATCACACATTCATATTTACACATATAGCATGATCGTCCATCATGCATTCACATATTCACATTTAACACACATTGCATATTCGCACATACAGCATGACCTTTTGTCATACTTTCATATTCATTCCTGCTCTAATTCCTTATAAAGGTTTCTCCATATTACATTAAAGAGATTTATATATAGGAAGTACCAGCGACGTATCCACCACCCCTTTAACGTCCCATGAATACTCCTTTACTTAGAATTAAGCTTTCCCATTTAATTTTAGTAGCATGATCTCTTTATGCTTTTATCTTAACTCTTGTTCTAATCCTTTACAAAGGTTTCGTCATGTTATGTTAAAGAGGTTTATATATAGGAAGTACCAGCGGCGTATCCACCACCCCTTTAACATCTCATGAATACTCATTTGCATAAGATTAAGCGTTGCTCATCATTTATTTGATAGCATGACTTCCTCATGCTTTTATCTCATTCTTGTCCTAATTCGTCGTAAATGCGTCTCTATGATGTATTAAAGAGGTTTATATATAGGGTGTACCAGCGGCGTACCCACCACCCCTACAATACATCACAGGTATTCCTTTATTTACAATTAATCCTTCCCTTATTAATACTTATCATATATTGTAAACTGGGGTGATTATCCTTTCAGAGTAGTATCTCCAATATAGATGTTCCTAGGAAAGAGTGACGGGTCTAGGAGAGATTTATACACTACTCTTTCCTTAGACAGAACATTCCGTTTGTCAGATAACTACATACCGGTCGGAAGATCTCCCATTCGTTTACTATATTTTTATTGTTATCTTTTAGTCTATACCCTAAACATTCATAATGGTTTCACCACGAAATACCAAGAGATTTATATATAGGAAGTACCAGCGGCATATCCACCATCCCTTGAATACGTCGTGGCTACTCCATTATTCCAATTTAGTGTCTAGACTAACCCTTCAATACCCCGTACCCTCGTTGTATACATATCAAGTAACACATATCATTTAAGCACGTAATTCACATAATCGTGTCTAGGGTACGGTTCCGGTGTACTTACGATGGTCTTGGGTTGTTTCCTACGCTGGTTCCTCGCTTAAACTTCTCTCCGCATCTGAACCGCACTAGCAACGTATCACTCTCGCACTTAAACGCGCCGCACCGGGTCCCTTGCTCCTTCTCAGACTCGTTTGTGTGTGTTATAGTGTTTGTGTGTGTTGTATATTCATTTGAACGGCCAAAAGCTTCTATTTATAGGCTGCCTGGAGGTCCATGTCGGACCAACATGTCATGCCAAGTCGGTCCGACTTCGGCTGAAGTTGGTGACACGCGTGAAAACCTCTTTTTTTTGCTTCTGCAGCACATATCGGACCGACGTGTAATTCATATCGGTCCGACATCCCCATATCGGACCGACGTGTAAATCATATTGGTTTGAAATCCACATGTCGGACCGACGTGTAAAGCATATCGGTCCGACGTGGGTGCTGAGTCATCAAAACACCTGTCAAAGCCTCTTGAATTGCTTCGGGAACACATGTCGGAACGTTATGCTAAGGATATCGGTCCGAAATACCTCATTTTCAGATTCTCCTCGTCAAAACACCCCAGTTTCATATATTATGGCTCCCGTAACTCATTTTCTATCCCGAGATATACTTATGTGAAGTTTAATTCCAACGTATTCTAACCCTTCTACTTTAATAAAAGGTCATTTTAACCCGTAGGGTTTCATCCAATGACCATTTTAGTCCTTCAACTCGTATTTTCTCAGAAATTCGGGTGTTACAACTCTCCCCCCCCCCCTTAAATTAGGTTTCGTCCTCGAAACCTGTTAATCCTTAAAGAGTTGAGGATAACTCTTTCTCATTTCATCCTCAGCTTCCCAAGTCATCTCTGATCAATTTCTGTGCTTCCACTGAACTAATAATTGCTTAATCGTTTTGTTGCGTAACTGCTTTTATTTTGTGTCTAGGATCTTGATAGGTTCTTCAATATAAGTCAGTTTATCGTCGACCTCTATTTCTCGTAGAGGAACATGTGCAGTCTCATCTGCCAAGCATTTCCTTAAATAAGATACATGAAACGTGTTGTGTATCGTATCCAATTCTTCGGGTAGCTCTAACTGATAGGCTACTTTTCCAAGTCTTCTGATGATTCTGAAAGGACCAATGAATTGTGGACTTAGCTTTCCACGTTTCTTGAATTGTATTAGACCTTTCCAAGGAGATACTTTCAACAAGACATAATCTCCTTCTTGGAATTCTATTGGTCTACGTCTCTTGTCTGCGTATGACTTTTGTCTATCTTGTGCAGCTTTCAAACGTGCCTTAATTAAGTCAAGATTTTCTGACGTGGCTTGAACTATTTCTCTACTACCCAATTCTTTCTGACCAATTTCTCCCCAATATACAGAAGTCCTACATCTTCTACCATATAGCATCTCATATGGTGGCATACCAATACCGGAAAGGTAGCTGTTATTGTATGAAAATTCTGCTAATGGCAGATGATTATCCCAACTTCCACCAAAATCAATTATACAAGCACGCAACATATCTTCGAGAGTTTGTATCGTCCTTTCACTTTGACCATCAGTTTAAGGATGATATGATGTGTTGATCAATAATCTAGTTCCCATCTCCTCATGGAACCTTTTCCAAAAACGTGAAGTAAAACGGGTATCTCTATCAGAGACAATCGAGACTGGCACTCCATGTCTAGAGACAATCTCTTTGATGAATAAATGGGCTAACTTTTCTGAAGAGTATGTTTCACGTATTGCTAAGAAATGAGCACTCTTAGTTAACCGATCCACAACCACCCAAATGGTATCACAACCCCTAGCTGTCTTTGGTAGCTTGGTTATGAAGTCTATAGTGAGATGTTCCCACTTCCATTCTGGGATTTCTAATGGTTGTAATTTTCCGTATGGCTTCTGATGTTCTGCTTTAACTTGTAGGCAAGTTAAGCATTTAGCTATATATTTTATGATATCAAATTTCATTCCGGGCCACCAATAATCCTTGCGCAGATCTTGGTACATTTTCATAGTACCCCGATGAATAGAATATCATGATTTATGAGCTTCATCGAGAATTTTAAGTCTAAACTCACCTGATCGTGGTATCCACATACGACCAAATCGAGTCTTGACTTTATACTCATTCTCTTCTAGAAAATTCTCTTGACCAGCCATTCTTTCTTTCTTAACATTCTCACCTTTTACTGCTTCGATTTGTGCGTCTCGAAGCTGGCTCATGAAATCAGGAGTTATCACTAACTTATAAGCTTTCACCCGAATAGAATGATGCTCTTCCTTGCAGCTTAGAGCATCGGCTACCACGTTAGCCTTTCCGGGATGATACAAGATCTCACAATAATAATCCTTGACCAGTTCTAACCATCGTCGTTGCCTCATGTTTAAGTCCTTCTGGTCAAAGAAATATTTAAGACTTTTGTGGTCAGTGTAAATCGTACACTTCGTTCCGTACAAGTAATGCCTCCAGATCTTTAGTGAGAATACCACCGTAGCTAATTCCAGATCATGAGTTGGATAGTTTGTTTCATGTGTCTTTAGCTGTCGAGAGGCATATGCTATCACCTTTCCTCTTTGCATCAGAACACATCCTAATCCAAGCTTGGAAGCGTCAGACTACACCACAAAGTCTTCTATTCCTTCTTGCAATGCCAGAACTGGAGCTTGTGTCAATCTTTCTTTCAATATCTGGAATGCTTTCTCTTGTGCCGCATTCCATTCGTATTTCCAGTTCTTTCAAGTTAGCTTAGTTAATGGGGTGGCTATCTTAGAGAAGTCCTGGATGAACCTCTTATAATAGCCAGCTAATCCCAAGAAACTTCTAACTTCCAATGGATTCTTAGGTGGAGACCATTTTATTACAACCTCTACCTTTGCTAGGTCTATTGAGATAACTTCTGCGTTTACAACATGACCCAGAAATTGAACTTCCCTCAACCAAAATGCACACTTTGAGAAGTTGGCGTATAATTTCTCTTTCCGTAAAGTACTAAGTACTTCACGAAGGTGTTGTGCATGCTCTTCTTCATTCCTTGAATAAATCAGGATGTCATCAATGAAGACAATAATGGATTTGTCTAACATTGGTCGGCATACTCTATTCATGAGGTCCATGAAAACTACCGGAGCATTCGTCACTCCAAACGGCATCACTACAAATTCATAGTGTCCATAACGAGTTCTAAATGTTGTCTTAGGTACATCTTCTTCTCATACCTTGACCTGATGATAACCGGATCTCAAGTCAATCTTGTAAAACCAACTTGATCCTTGTAATTGATCAAACAGGTCATCAATTCTAGGTAAGGGATACCTATTCTTGATAGTCAGCTTATTCAATTCAAGGTAGTCTATACACATCCTCATACTACCGTCTTTCTTCTTCACGAACAGAATCGGTGCACCCCAAGGGGATACACTTGGACGTATATATCCCATGTCTAACAACTCTTACAGTTGTGATATTAATTCCTTCATCTCTGTTGGTGCTAACCGGTATGGAGCCTTAGCTACCGGTTTAGCTTCAGGAATCAAATCGATTTTAAATTCGATCTCTTTCTCTCTCAGGTGGAGCACCTGGAAGATCGTCTGGGAATACTTTTACTACTGGAACTTGATCCAAGTCTTTTCCTTTCATCTTTACATCAGCCACGTAGGCTAAGAAGGCTTGATGACCTTGTCTCACGTAGTTACTTATTTTGGCCACTGTACATATCATGATCTAGTTCCATCGTTCACCAATAACACTAACTTCCTTTCCTGTAGGCGTCAGGAATCGTACAATCTTATGTTTGCCTATAATCGTTGCAGCATGTGAAGACAAACAGTCCATTCCAATGATTACGTCAATTCTTGCATCGGCATCGGAATTAAGTCAACGAAATATTCTCCTTCCTCTATTAGTAGTCGGCAATCTCGGCATATTTTAGTCACTACGCAGTTTCGATCACTCACGATTTTGACTTCTAATGCCTTAGCCAACCTACATCTATTGAAGTTTCTAAAGTTCGCATATTTTAAAGAAATAAACAATCGACTAGCTCCTGTATTGAATAAAACACAAGCAGGTAGGGAATTCAAGAGGAATATACCTGATACAACGTCAGGAACATCTTTCGCTTCCTCCGTAGTGATCTGAAAAGCCCTTCCCCTTAGCTTCAGAGCCTCGATCCTTTTAACTTCGTTTTCTGCCACTCTTGACCCTTCTCCGGTCTTTTCTGTCTGAAATTTTAACCAGGACATTCTCTGCTGAAGTGTCCTGGCTTATAACAGTTGTAGCAAAATCTAGTTCCACTCATACACTGCAATGCAGTGTGTCATACCTTCCCACATTTGTTGCAAGTTGTGGACTTGAATCGGCACTCTCCCGGGTGCCTCCTTCCACAAGTTTTTCAATTTTGGATAATTTTTCTTTTGGAGGAACCACCTCCCGGTTTACTAAACGTAAACCTCTTAAGAGACATAGGAGAAGGATAACTCTCTCCTTTCCTCTTCCCGTCTCCTTCAGCTTGTCTTTTGAGCTCCGTTTCGCGCTCCCGAGCCTAATCAGTCATTTCTTCCAAGTTCGTGCACTTGAATGGATGGATAAACTCTCTAATCTCTGTTTTCAAAACGAGATGGTATCTCGTCATCCACATCTCAGGGGTTGTTAACAAAGCCGGACAGAATCGGGCTTTGTCAAAGAAGATCCCTGTGATCTCATCCACAGTTTCTGTCATCTGATGGAGTTGAATAAACTCCTCAGTGATTCTTTCAATTGCTGCTCGATGACAATTGTGTTTCAAGAAAAGATCCTTGAATTCTTCCCAACTCATTTCCTTGATTCTATCTCTACCTTTTTTTCTCTTTTCACTACACCCCACCAATCACAGCTCGCTCTTTTAATTGGTTGGTAGCGAAGGTAACTTCATCTTCTTTCTCACAGTGGCATGTATCGAATGCCCTTTCTATTGAGGCGATCCATCTCTGACTTTCTAAGGGATTAACAGCTCCCTTAAACTCTAAAGGTTTGCATGTCATGAAATCCTTGTATGTACAACGAGTTGACTTCATATCAACTTTTGGATTTCCTCCTTCTCCATTATGAGTAACTTTTTTATGATTTTCACACCAGCTTTCTAATGAGCTTTGTAGTTCAGCTTGTAGAATCGGGAAGTTTGTATCAATTGCCTTTCCTACTTCTATTGCGATTTGTTTCCGGGATTTGCTCAACTTCGTTTTCATCATGATGTGGAGATTCAGCTCTCCTGTGGCTTCCCTTGTCACGTACTTCATCATTTTGATGTTCAGCCATTTGCTGAAACATTATGTCGTTTAATCTCTCATTTGTTTACCCTAATCATAGTCTAGGGTTTTTTTATACTACACGCATTTTATCAATTTAATCCTATTCCAGTATTCTAGGGTTTCACATAAGGCCCCATCTATGCATTTTACACATATGCACATTCATTCATGCATTTTAATCATGCATAATCACATTCCCGGCTTACTATCTGCTGAAATAAGTTAACATATGATGTTTGCGATATCATGATGGTCCCATACATTAGCTCCAATATTGGTCAGGTATAAGGCAATGTATGTTACGCATTATGATACTCCCAATTATCACATGGAGCTTATCTCATACAAAATTCAGCCCACGTATACTCACACATTTCTATTTTAAGCACTGGAATTTAAACATACCTGCTTCCTTGGACGGCCTCGGATTGAATCCCTATTTATATCACGAGCACTTATGGTTTGAGTTTAACTACCCTTTCTGATACTTAAATCCCTCAAACCATGCTCTGATACCAACCTGAAACACTCTACTTATCTTTCTATTTCACCAAAGTATTTTATTGCGGAAAACGGTTCCAGTTTATCAAAACCTTGCCATGAATGGCTAAGGTGTATTTTTCAATATAATAATATTTTACAAAAGATGATATAATTACATCATTTTACATAGGGATTTTCCAACTCCGATAGCTCTGCCCGTAGGAAGCTCTATTTCATGTGCTTCTTTCCTGCAGTGTTTGGAAAATATTTTTGAATTAGCTTACGCTAAGTAACTACACAGCATCGTTCATTTCATTATGAACCCTTTAGGTTCTTATTATTGTTCACGTTCCCTCGGGCTCTCGGTGCCCCGTGACCATCTTCGGACGTACCTCCGATCACGATATTTGTTTATTCTATGGGTGTGCTAACCCCCTCGCAACCATCTTAGGCTGTACCTCCGGTCCGAGTATTGGCAAGGTTCTTATATTCGTCAGTATAGACCCCTCGCATTTGTCACGAAGACTCATTCATTCCTCAGCCCCGTAGGCTTGGAATCTTTTACTCTTTCAGCCCCAAGGCCTAGAGTTTCCTTTTCTTTTCCTCAGCCCCGTAGGCTTGGAATCTTTTTAGGTCTCTTCTTTATTATTTATTGAGATCCACCTTACAGGTCAGGTATCTCATTTCCTTTGGGACTTTGAGTATCTTTGACTCATAGCCTCCCAAATATATCAAGCATTTATTTTCATTTCACGTATATGCTTGATTTACTTTCCAACCAGTCCTCATCTTAAAACTTCATATCCACCACCCCTTTAACACCTCGTGAGTACTCCGTTATTCCATTTTAGGGTTTAGACTCGTTCCGTCATACTTATTTATGTTTGCATGTATCATCATGCATTCACGTATTTATCATGCATTTCACGTATTCATATTCATCACGTATTATTATGCATGGTATAATTTCATCATATATTCATACTTGTCAAATACTGTAAACTAGGGTGATTATTCTTCCTAAGCAGTACCTCCAACAGAGATGCTCCCAGGAAAGAGTGACGGATCTAGGAGAGATTTATACACCACTCTTTCCTTAGACAGAACATTTCGTTTGTCAGATAACTACATACCGGTTGGATGTTCTCCCGTACGTTCCTATATTTCATTATTATTACCTTTTATATATAGGATGTTAGAGCTTATTTGGAAGCATGTGACAAACATCTTCAGAGCTGTTGTCAAGGGGGAGTTTGTTAGAGCATGTTTTGTGACAAGCAGCTTGAAGATTGTTTGTAGTTTATGAGAGTCGTTTGTATCTGATCGAGCTGTATAGTCGAGTCTTTGTTCATGTGTGTTTTCGGTTGTTTTAGTGGATGCGTACTTAGCAAGTACGCAGGGAGAGTTTGTCCTGCGTACTTAGCAAGTACGCAACCTGAGTCTGTGAGTATAAATAGCTGTTAGGGTTCTTGTAGAAACAGGTCTGAACAAGTTCTTGAGAGAAAACCCTTTCAGGTTAAGCTCCATCTGACTAGACCAGAAACAAGGGTATGTTTCCTATCCCATCGGCCAATGATAAAAGGTTCCATCTTCAACTAATAATCCAACGAATATCCAGCTTCATCTTGAAAACACATGATAGAATCAAACACTATAAATATAGTTTACACGAGAAATCATAGTTGAGATCCACGTTACGTCAAAGAGGTATATATATAGGAAGTACCAACGGCTTTTCCACCACCTCTTTAATGTCTCATGAATACTAGATATTATCCCCCTCATTTCTCTGTAAACTATGACCAGCTTCATCACCACTTCACTCAAATCCTCAAAAAGCACAACTAGCCAACTCCAGGATTTTATTCTTTATTCCTTTGCAAAGATCCAAAACAGCAAATCCTTGGGTTCAAGTTGTTCCAGTATTCATCCCCTATTAAAGAAGTATCCGAGGACACTCGTAGCCTACATATTCAGGTTTGAATACCTAAACAAGATGATTCTTTTTCCGAAAGACCCAAAGCAGCCACATCTTCACAAATAGAACGAGACCTTTAGCCGATGACGACCCAATTGCTCCCATTAGTTCAGCATTCATACCCTATTAAATAAGTATCCCGGATACTCGTAGCCTACATTTTCAGGTATGGACCCTTAAACAATGTATGACAAGTGGTATCATCCAACAAAAATCTCGTTCGTGTTTCGCCAAGCCACATCGTATACAAATTCTGGTCCGAAAAAACCAAAATTACTATCTTCTCAAGAATGGGCCGAAACACGCGTACAAATTTTTTTTTTTTTTTTTTTTTTTTGAATCCCAGATGCTAGTCCATGCGTACTTAGTAAATACGCATATGTAGGGTGTTGCTGCGTATTTAGTAAGTTCGCAAAGCCAAGTACTCATGCGTACTTGCTAAGTGCGCAGAGAAATGCTCTTGCGTACTTAGCTAAGTACGCAGGTCACTTCTCATGCGTACTTACTAAGTACACAGGGCTAACCCATGCGTACTTAGCAAATACGCAGAAAAGGTGATTCTGCATACTTGTTCAGTACAGCAGTGTTCTTGACGGATCTTGAGGAGAATGCTCGAAAAGTGACGGATCTGAAAAATTAATGCTTCCAAAAGCTTCGAAAACATCATCTAACAAACCCTTAGCCTTCCAAACACCAAATGAAGTGATAACAAACTCGATTTTAAGGATTTTAGGTTACGAACTCGTTTTGCTCAAAACCCTAAAAAAATCGAAACTGGAACACAAATCAACGAACACCGAGGCTCTGATACCACTTGTAGGTCCCGGGAGCCTCGTCGCGTAGCGGATAATAACACGATCTGTTCTGTGATTTGTGTGGGAACCAAGAAACAAGACAGAGAACACGAACACAGATAAAAGACGATGAAACGAAACGTAATCCATAACAAAGAAGTCATCCCGTATTACAGACTACATACCGAAGGAACACACATCTCTCATCTAAGCTCACGGTCCAGGGGTCGGGAGAGCTCTTCCCGACCCGGACAACCTGTTCCAGAGTTCCACCTACAAATGAAGACAAGTCTTCTATTTATAGGCGAAGGAACACTTCCTGCGTACTTGACAAGTACGCAAGGCAAAAGCCTTGCGTACTTACTAAGTACGCATGGTTTGGTCATGCGTATTTGACAAGTACGCAAGGCAAAAGCCTTGCGTACTTACTAAGTACGCAGGACCAAACTGGTGTGCGGGCTAAGTACTCAGGAACACCCTCCTACGTACTAGCCACGTACACCGATACATAGAATTTAATCTATAGTTACAAAACATGCTTCTACATAGGAAGTACCTTTTATTACCCCGTACCCTCGTCATATTACATATCACATAGCACATCTTGTTTAAACACGTATTTCACATAATCGTGTCTAGAGTACGGGTCCAGTGTACTTACTTTATCCTTGGTTAGTTCCTAAGTTCGTTCCTTTCTTTAAACGTTTCTCTAAACTTGAACCGCACTCGCAGCGTACCGCACTCGTAACCACCGCGCTTGTAACCGTCACCTCAATCTTCTCGGTATGCGTGCGTGATAGTAGTGGTGATGGTGTTTTGTGATTTCAAATGAATAGCTGAAGCTCTCTACTTATAGGCTGAGTTGGGGCTCATGCCGGACCGACATTGGAACCATATCGGTCCAACATCCCCTATGTCGGCTTATTTGGTTTGATGAGCACATAGCGGACCACTATGTGTGTGGATGTCGGTCTGTTTTCAAGACACGTGTAAGAATTTAGGACTGAGTCATAAGACACGTGTCAGTACCAGAAATTGCGGCGCAATAGCGGCCATCGGACCGTTATCCAACTGATGTCGGTCTGATATCTGACCCTTGGTTCACTTCGGTCTGTTGGGAAGGATGATGTCGGTCCGACGTCCATCCAGATTTCAGAATTTTCATTTTCAGTCCTTGAACTTTAATTCCAACGTATTCTAACCCTTCTACTTTAATAAAAGGTCATTTTAACCCCTAGGGGTTCATCCAATGACCATTTTAGTTCTTCAACTCGTATTTTCTCAGAAATTGGAGTGTTACATAACCCTTCCAATACAAAGCCTTGTCGGCTTAGGTATCTGTGGGTTTTACCTTCAGGCACCTATCCTCGTGTATAAAAAGGGAGTTCCCATGTCTAGGATTTGTTTCTAGGATTTGCTCAACTTCGTTTTCATCATGATGTGGAGACTCAGCTCTCCTGTGGCTTCCCTCATCACGTACTTTGTCATTTTGATGTTCAGCCATTTGCTGAAACATTATGTCGTTTAATCTCTCATTTGTTTACCCTAATCATAGTCTAGGGGTTTTTTTTATACTACATGCCTTTTATCCGTTTAATCCTATTCCAGTATTCTAGGGTTTCACATAAGGCCTCATCTATGCATTTTACACATATGCACATTCATTCATGCATAATCACACTCCCGACTTACAATCTGCTGAAATAAGTTAACATATGAGGTTTGCGATATCATGATGGTCCCATACATTAGCTCCAATACTAGCCAGGTATAAGGCAATGTATGTTACGCATTATGATACTCCTAATTATCACATGGAGCTTATCTCATACAAAATTCAGCCCACGTATACTCACACATTTCTGTTTTAAGCATTGGAATTTAAACATACCTGCTTCCTTGGACGGCCTCGGATTGAATCCCTATTTATATCACGAGCACTTATGGTTTGAGTTTAAGTACCCTTTCTGATACTTAAATCCCTCAAAGCGTGCTCTGAAATCAACCTGAAACACTCTACTTATCTTACTATTTCATCAGAGTATTTTATTGTGGAAAACGGTTCCAGTTTATCAAAACCTTGCCATGAATGGCTAACATATATTTTTCATTATAATAATATTTTAAAAAAGATGATATAACTACATCATTTTACATAGGGATTTTCCAACTCTGATAGCTCTGCCCGTAGGAAGCTCTATTCCATGTGCTTCTTTCCTGAAGTGTTTAGAAAATATTTTTGAATTAGCTTACGCTAAGTAATTACACTGCATCGTTCATTTCATTATGAACCCTTTAGGTTCTTATTATTGTTCACGTTCTCTCGGGCTCTCGGTGCCCCGTGACCATCTTCGGACGTACCTCCGATCACGTTATTTGTATATTTTATGGGTGTGCTAACCCCCTCGCAACCATCTTAGGCCGTACCTCTGGTCCAAGTATTGGCAAGGTTCTTATACTCGTCAGTATAGACCCCTCGCATTTGTCATGAATACTCATTCATTCCTCAGCCCCGTTGGCCTAGAGTTTCCTTTTCTTTTCCTCAGCCCCATAGGCTTGGAATCTTTTTAGTTCTCTTCTTTATTATTTATTGAGATCCACCTTACAGGCCGGGTATCTCATTTCATTTGGGACCTTGAGTATCTTTGACTCATAGCCTCCCAAATGTATCAAGCATTTATTTTCATTTCACGTATATGCTTGATTTACTTCCCAACCAGTCCTCATATTAAAACTTCGTAACGGTTTCTCCACGATGTATTAAAAGGGTTTATATATAGGAAGTACCAGCAGCATATCCACAGTCCTTTAACACCTCGTGAGTACTCCGTTATTCCATTTTAGGGTTTAGACTCGTTCCGTCATACTCATTTATGTTCGCATGTATCATCATGCATTCACGTATTCATCATGCATTTCACGTATTCATATTCATCACGTATTTTTATGCATGGTATACTTTCATCATATATGTATACTTGTCATATACTGTAAACTGGGGTGATTATCCTTCCAGAGAAGTACCTCCAACAGAGATGCTCCTAGGAAAGAGTGACGGGTCGAATAGAGATTTATACACCACTCTTTTCTTAGACAGAACATTTCGTTTGTCAGATAACTACATACCGGTTGGATGTTCTCCCATACGTTCCTATATTTCCTTATTATTACCTTTTAGTCTATACCCCTAGACATTCATAATGGTTTTGCCATGAAGTATCAAAGAGGTTTATATATAGGAAGTACCAGCGGCGTACCCACCACCCCTTGGATACATCGTGACTACTCCATTATTCCTGTTTAGTGTCTAGACTAACCTTTCATTACCCTGTACCCTCGTCATATTACATATCACATAGCACATCTTGTTTAAACACGTTTTTCACATAATCGTGTCTAGGGTATGGGTACAGTGTACTTACTTTATCCTTGGTTAGTTCCTAAGTTCGTTCCTTTCTTTAAACGTTTCTCTGAACTTGAACCGCACTCGCAGCGTACCGCACTCGTAACCACCGCGCTTGTAACTGTCACCTCAATCTTCTCGGTATGCGTGTGTGATAGTAGTAGTGATGGTGTTTTGTGATTTCAAATAAATGGCTAAAGCCATCTATTTATAGGATGAGTAGGGGCTCATGTCGGACCGACATTGGAACCATATCGGTCCGACATCCCCTATGTTGGCTTATTTGGTTTGATGAGCACATAGCGAACCACTATGTGTGTGGATGTCGGTATGTTATCAGGACACATGTAAGAATTTTGGGCTGAGTCATAAGACACGTGTCAGTACCAGAAATTACGGCGCAATAGCAGCCATCGGATCGTTATCTAACTGATGTCGGTCTGATATCTGACCCTTGGTTCACTTCGGACCGTTGGGAAGGATGATGTCGGTCCGACGTCCATCTAGATTTCAGAATTTTCATTTTCAGTCCTTGAACTTTAATTCTAACGTATTCTAACCCTTCTACTTTAATAAAAGGTCATTTTAACCCCTAGGGTTTCATCCAATGACCATTTAAGTCCTTCAACTCGTATTTTCTCAGAAATTGGGGTGTTACATAACCCTTCCAATACAAAGCCTTGTTGGCTTAGGTATCTATGGGTTTTAGCTTCCGGCACCTATCCTCGTGTATAAAAAGGGAGTTCCCATGTCTAGGAAATCTTCATCCTAAACACCTCCTTTTGTTTTTATTAACTGCAAAGTTATCTCCATGCCTAGGAAATCATCATCCTCAGCACATAACCCTGTCAAAATCTTATATATACACATTTATCCCCGAGACTATCCCGAAGGACTAGCCTCACAGATAATCATTAATTACCTGAAAACATTTTGAAAAATAAAACGTCAGCGCGAACGCTGGTGAATATGTCCATCAGGACCCAATTTGTTTGGCAAATACAGTAACAAAAAATTTAACCATAATGCGGGTACATTCTACCATTCAGCGGAACTATTTTTTCCGAGTGTATAACCACGGTATACACCGATAATTTCCGTAATAGGATTGCTGGCATTACCAGGCTTACTTACTGCGATGTCCTATAACCAAGACCCCGTCTTACGTCCCATTACATAAAATTACCAGCCCCAATATGGGAATTTCACCCATAAAGCATGTATCCCTTGATCAAGTTTTACGTATACTTATGGCCTAAATGTTGTCCGTAGATGCCCTTATGCATCAAACTTTTGAATACATGTATTGCCATTTGTAAACGCAAAACTTTCAAGGTTTTGATAATAAAGACAGATAAACATATTCACCTTAACGTATGGCTTGGCTTATCTCACGGTGATCCTTGAGTGCTAGTGGAAGTCCTTAATACAAGTTCCTAAACAAAATAGCGACTTAATACGAGAGTGCGGAAAATAAGCGAAAGTCAGAGATTTTACTGGAACGAAGGCATGATTATCGAGGAAAACGAGTTCCAGGAAAGTTGGAATGCAATTTGTGTGTTTGAGTTGTGAGAAAGAAGTGTGGCCTAGCTCTCTATTTATAGGCAAGATCCAAGACCGTAACGGGCCGTTACGAGGGGCAACGGTCCGTCACCACCTCCCCATGACGAACCGTTATGGATGGTGACGGTCCGTCACCACTTTAGGGTTGCAGAGTCATCAAGACACATGTCACTCTCTGATGAAATTGCGGCGTGATTGTAACATCCATGGTTTTGCCGGCCATATGTTTTTTATTTTATACAATAATAACACAACATCTAAACCCCGTACTTGACAAACTCACTATGCCACACTAATTATATTTTTTTAACATATATCAATTCAAGGTTTCAACTTTACAATTAATGAATTATTCTTCTATTACATATATAGCACCGGCAAGTACATTTTTTTTCTATTACTTTATTATTTCAAAAGGTGACTTAGAAACCTTGATCATGTAATTTCCCACTTTATATAAATATATATATATATATATATGTATGTATATGAACATTTTGCATGTATGCAAACACATTTATATATCTGAAATTATTAAAGAAATCACACAAGAATAATTGTTAGTTTTAAACAAATATGTATTTTCAATTAAATCATTCTAAACCTATAATAAAATTTGTTTTATAAATCTTAATGAAATAAAAGATAGTTTACGTTAAAAGTTGATTTTAATCCATTAAAACTTGGATTGAACCTCTCACTATTGCACTTGGACCCCATTTACTACATTCGAACCCCCTTTATTCACCTTGGACCCCTTCAAAACCTGTTTTAACCCCCAACCCCACTTCAATTGAACTCTCTGGTCTTGAACCTCTTTCCTCGCAATCGTTGACCCTGAGAAAGTCAACAGCCCCAATTTCATTGTCGAAACCGTTGAATTTATGCGCATTAACACAAGTAAATCATACTCGAGCGTTACTACACCAGTTTCGAATGATATTGATGAGCTAATTTAATAAAAATCAATGGTTGAAAGTCGAAACCCATTCCCGTAACCGTTCTAAACGATTCGGATCGATTAGTGAGTTACGAATGGAATTGGGCTATAATGTCGAACTTAAACGTGCACGACACACCCTCCAAGCTTTCTGAACTCACAATTTCAGTCTAACTCCTCCTAGGAACTCGACCTAAGCCGGAGAATTCGACCCCAAAAACTCCAGCCGTTCGTCCTTCTAGCATACTCATTCCAGGTAACTTTCATACCAATACCCTCGTTTTGACCTCCTGATCGAAAGCCCTAACCTTTAACTTACAAACTCGTGAGTTTCATGGCTAATTTTGGGGCTAGGGTTTACGGCATTCACGATGGGGAAGAAGACTGTTTAGAGTCTACTTGTTAAATATCAAGCAATCCGGATTACCTCCAAGGCAAAAGCCCAGCTCCACCGGTTAAGGTCCTTGACTGTCTCGCGCAAGGTCGTGGGTTCGAGTCCTGGGACCAGCATTATTTTTTTTAAACCGTTTTAAGCCCCCATCCCTTCTATAAAAATTATTTTTATAAACCCTTTATCACATCGATCAATGTTATGAACTCGAATTGTGGAATTTTCAAGAAAACCATTTTTACTAATATTATTGGGACTAAAACCTAATAAAACCTAGTGTTTAATATATGTACTCTAAACAAATTATTCATTTATTTTCCTTGACGTATAATTTACAATCGTAAGATAGTTATGATCATTTTTATATACTCCAATCAATAATTAACTTTGATTTAATCATTAATTAATTAATTAGAAGACTATTTTTTTTACCAAAGAAATCAAATTAAATAATGAAAGGATATATTTTTCCTTCATGTAATTACTTATTTACCCATTCAATGATTCGTTCATCCACTTATTTAACTACCTTCTTATGCAATTTGCGGTTATGAAGCTTTAGCACATAAATCATCCTTCTATTTAATAAATAATTAGGGTTTGAATAACTATTTAATTAGAAACTTTGTATTTCAAAATTTTGGTTTTATTTATTTCATTAAAACTATTTATTATTTATTTTAAACCCCGGGTTAATTGATAAATAATTAGACCATGATTCTCTTTTAAAGACTTTTGTACATGGGAATGAAACGAAATAAATAAGAGGTTTTATTTATCCAATTATATATCTAATCAACTTATCATTATTCACCTACTTACCATACAAAGAAGAGCAAACTAACTATTCATTTAAGTTTCCTATCATAAACAAAAATACGTAAAATAGTTACTCATATATACACATACTCAATTGTTTACAAAACAAATGGGACCATATGATCAAACACTCATACTTTTCACAAGGATTTTCATAAGTATCTTTCGAAGTTCAAACAAACATTTCTTACATAACCAAGGACCCCCACACCCATCCCTTTTAAATCAATTGAACCCATCATTAATACACGTATACCATTAAATCTTAGGTTAACCTTGTGGTTAGCTAGACTCACATGCAACAACTTGTCCGTGTGATGTCCAAGCTACATATTACACTATGAGTTTACATAGCCCCCTTTTCCTTTTTATACTTTTTAGGTGAAACATGTCTACAATTACATTACTTACACAATTCAGTACCTTTGTTCTTATGCAAATGTCTTTATGCTTTATGTCTTAAACTGCTTGGTGACTAAAACGTGTGTTAATGTTAGTACAATCATTAACTTGCGCGACAGGCCTAAGGTGGTACCTTTTATGATCATTTATATGGGAAACCAATACATTACTTAACACGAACCTTGGTAGGTTAGTGTATACACTTGGTACTTCACGCAGTCCGGGGGACTGTGCATACATATTTACACGGTTTGATTGTACGCTTGGAACCTTGTATGTTTTCATATTTATGCTCTAGACACGCTCTGAACATATTGAATTGTAAACTCTACTTAACTTTGTTTTGTGTCAAAATCTATGTTACTCACCAACTACTTTTAGTTGACATTTACTCATATGTTTCAGGTGCACCAGTTTGAGGACAATACATGATAACATAGGACTATGGACCTAGTTAAATTTAATCCAAATTATTGATTATGATATGTTTCTTTTGTACAATGTGTATCTTACTTCCTTGTAATAAATACTTAATATGATGGAATGAATATTGAAACGTATTAAATAGTTGATCATGTGCTTTTGAACAACTGCGTCAGCCCCGGTGTATAATCCGCCGCCGGCCGGGGTGTGACAGATTGGTATCAGAGCCATAGTTATAGGGAACTTGGTTATCAGACACACATGACCTAGACTATAACCTAGGAGTCCCCAAACATGAGTTTAACTCGTGTCTTTTATTAGGAACTCCACTCTATACTCATTTATACACATACTTACCTACATCTATCTACTTCTGTCTACATGATACAATTTCATGAACTACAACATTCCAAGGACTACATGAAACTATTTGAAACTACATGGATTACTTGAAACATATTCTTAGTCTATAGTCTATAACCTTAGGATACCCTTGTGTAATCACCCTGCATGTTATCTTAGGCGTTACATTACCCGATACAACATGTGTTACCTAATGTGCTATGTTACATGCTTACAAAGATTACTACTCATGTGATAACTTGCTTGTTACACTATTTGATTAGTCTGCATACTACCTATTTGATATCACCAGATACTATCCTAAGCTTTGCTATACACTTATTCATACTGAAGACTTTATACACTTTCATCTTTTACACATCATCACTAATCACTTATGGGAAGATTCAAACTTCTAGGCCCAATGCCTATTAAAATTTTAAAATCCCGTCAAAGTTTTGGGTTCTGAAAATTAGTAGAGAACATGTGCAATCCGGAAGGGTGAATGCATGTACCTTGGGTCTTCTGTCTAGGAAAGCATTTCATATAAATCCAAATCAACAGAAGGATCTGTATGCTTTCCTGGGAATTCCCGAAGTGAGTGTTCACCTATAGGCTAAAGCATGTCTTCTTGAAAGTATACGAACTTAAATCACTTTGACTCGTCACAACATTCATTGGGTTATGTCTCCAAATGAATACATTCTAAGCATCATTCGTTTAATTACTACAATTTGGTACACCTGCCTAAACCTCCCTATTTGATTCTTAAACTTAGACTCGTCACAACATTCATTGGGTTATGTCCCCAAATGAATACAAAATAAGCATCATTCGTTTAATTACTACAATTTGGTACACCTACCTAAACCTCCCTATTTGATTCTTACACTTAAACTTAATTAAGTTCATATACCTTCCATCCTTATGCGTTGAAAATCTTATCATCTTTATCATCTCTTGGGAGAGATTTACTCCCTTAGACCCCACCATCCAAGGGAAGGAAGCTGCTTGAATAGACGAAACACACCCTTGAGCCACAAGACAAAATCCCTAACAATTCTCACCATAACCATGAGTTCAAATAATAATGTTAATGGTACATGATGGCTGGAAGAGTGGGTGTAAGTCCATGAAAGGTTCCGACTAAGGAAAGACTGAGTACTTCAGTATGTGTCCATTGCGACCCACCTCTCTTTCCTGAGAATCCTTTTCATGGGTACACTACTTATAGGTCAAGTGCTACCCCCGATATATTATTATAAGAACTCGGTGTTATGATTAGTCGAATTCTAAACACATAAACACCTTTAACACTTATCATTACACTTACGAACTTTTCGTGCTAGACATGGCCTCTTACCCCCCTCACTCCCCTAAGAATCACCCCGAAACAGAGTCAACACAAGAGGAAGACTTTGTGTCCCCATCACCAGACAACCAGTCACCGTCACAACCAGCTGCCAGGTCCATGTTTGACCGCAGAGTAGATTGGCTTAGGAGCAGGCTTGAGACTTCGAGCAGCTGAATCATCTCCTCCGAGAGACCCTTATCCAGCACCTAACCTAAACCCTCCAGAACCAAGAGGAAGACAAGTCATGGGACTTACCCGTGCGATAGGAGTTCCAGCTGATACTACTCACCTATTTGTAAGGACCGCAAAGTTTCTGAAGCAAGGAATGGAGATCAGAGAATACTTGATGCACATACGGACATAACTAGGGCTAAATCCCCGTTTGCAATATGAATAACCACATCGATGCTCGTCTTGGTGCCCATCTGCTTCCTGGTGAAAAACCATCTGAGATGTTAGCCGGATACTCTATTTCTCGTTTTCTAAATTTTTTTAATTTAAAATCCATATCCTTCACCCAAATATAAATACTATTATTGGCTAGCCTTGGTGGTTGACATCTAAATCTTCCTTGTAAACTAATTATTTTGTTATTTCTCGATTTAACTAATATAGTTATTTTGTTCAAACAAAATCTTTACCAAACCCTTGGTTTATAAATTTTATCTAGAGTATAAACTATTTACAAACTCATTTACCTCGTAAGGAAACTTAATACCGTCTTGTACAAATTTTTTTATAAAAGTATTAACAAATATTTCATCCTTTTAATAATAACTTGATTAATTATTTTATATTGACTATTTATTCCGTTAAACTAATTATTATTTAAATCTTGGCTTAATTATTAAATAATAAGGTCATTATTATCTTTTAAAACAATTTCTTCATTATAGTTGAATTAAAAGGCTTCTATTTATCCAATTATCCATCCGCTCAAATTATTATTTTCACTTATTTATTAATTTACAAACAAGAGTAAAATTTCAATTATTTGCTTAATTACAAACAAAAAGCACAAATTAGATATCTGATTACCTGCAAGACTTTCCCATCACCTTACACATTCGGGAATGTAAGAGCTTACTAGTCACTTCAATAAGATGAATCATTTCGCGTAGGCGCTAACCACCCATATAAACCTCGAAAAAGTTTAAAACTTGAAACCCAACTACCTACCACGTACATGAAACTTCAAGCAACGCGCTTGCCCACAACACTCGATCACCGACAAGATTCGATAATTTACGTTACTCATGAAGTTCAATTATTTACATATGGACAGTCACAATATACCTGAGACTAAACTGTTTACATTATACACGCAACTTGATTGTTCACGTTATACATGAAACTTGGTACATGATTATTTACATTATACAAGAAACTTGATTACTTGCAATATACATGAAACTAGATTGATCACATTATAGATGGAACTTGATGCATGATACTAGATTGTTCACACGATACATGATATTTGGTTATTTAGAATATGCATAATACTAGATTATCTACGCTATACATGAAACTTGAGTGCCTACATTACATACAAAACTAGACCACTTACATTGTTCATAATTAATTGTCCACTTTATACATGAGGCATGATCATTCACTTTATCAATAAAAGTTGATGGCTATAAACTTTGAGCTATTCGGGGTTTGACGTATTCTTGTTCAAACACGAGGAAGCTATAAAATTTGAGTTACTCGGGGTTTGACGTATTCTTGTTCAAACACGAGAGAGCTATAAACTTTATGGGTAACCTGGAGGGTGTGCCATTTACTTAGGGCACCCATGTACGGGGTTGTGCCACCTTGTTAGTCCCACCTTGTTAGTCCCACCTCTGTACCCACATGCAATAGAACGATCTATACGGACCATACGACGATTTGAGTAATTACGGGTGCACACGTAATTATAAAAATATGCGCATGGAAAACATAGTAAATTCTGTCGTGTGTGATGACATAAAACCTATGGTGATATAAAGTAACGAAACTAATGGAATATGATAAGGGCATGGTGGATATATTGTTGGTACATCCTATATATAAGTGCTCCTGTCATATTGTCAGAAGTAGCATTGTCCGTGTCACGTAGGGTTTCCTACCACTTTAACCTTGACCAACAGTTGTGAAACCCTTATTCCGTGACATTACTCGAGCATATTAGACTATATCCTAAACAAGTTTTAATCATCAAATTCTCATCGCTCCCATTGCAAGTGATGCATCCCATCCTTGGAGTCCAAAATCATTTTTAGGCAGTTTTCTTCTTAATTCTCTTCAAACTAAATCCACTACCACCACCCACGCCTTACACAATGACTTGACCTGAGTTTGAATATCTGACCTTAAACTTGTCATCAATTATACTTCTCAAACTGACAACCAAAGCTCGTTGAGAATCCAAACCCTCATCTTTCCTGATTCAGTAGCCTACATCAGTTGAATTTTGGGACTGACAACCAAAGCTCGTTGAGAATCCAAACCCTCATCTTTCCTGATTCAGTAGCCTACATCAGTTGAATTTCGGGACGGAATTCCCTCAACTTGGGGATTGTCACACCCCAACCGACGGCGGAAACGTCGGGGCGTGAAGCGTGCAGACTATTCATTGCTCATGGTTTACTAAAGTTTGAATATTAAATAATCAATTTCATTGTAATCAAATAAGTTCAACCAAAACATAGATTCAATCCACCAAACAATAATGAAAATTACATCAAAATATAACTGGTTTAATTAGAACTAGGTCCAAATCCTATGTGTAGCATATCTTGATCACTTCAAACATTAGTACCTGAAACATGGTTAAAACGAGAGGGTCAACTACAAAGAGTTGGTGAGAAAACATAGGTTTTGTTGTGTGATAGCAAAAACGTGATGTGTGCATACAGTTCATACAAAACATGTCAATAAAGGCATTTATGGAGAGAAACCATCGTGTGACCTGTGTATTCAATCAAACCTTTGTAACTGAAATCAAATCGTGTTGTCAGCAACAGTCACCCTACCTGGGTGGGTTTGTCAGACTCAATAGTACTATCACTGTATACTGTCGGCTAATAGTTAATGATTGTGAATAGCGTATATAGTCTACACACCTAGCACTCAAGCATAAGGCACAGAATTGCATACATGTATGTAGGATGGAAACTGTATTCGTGTATAATTGAAAACATAGTAATAGAACGCATGTTCCACCCCAAAAGCTGTAAATAGTTGAAAAGGGGGCTATGTAAACTCACGTGTTATGCAGAGTGTAGATCACACAAGCAAGTATGTAATGGCGGTGTGTTGTAGATCGCTAAGTTCGACCTAATGAACAATGTATACGATTATGTATTATTGAGTTGCGTTATTCGATGTCGGAAGCGTATTAAGTTTAAGGTTTGTTTAAATAAAATATACTATTTGTTTAAAATGTTTGCTAGATAGTATTGATACATATATATTTATTTAATTTTAAGTTTAAATAAATAATATTTTTTAAAGACAAAACATATAGAATATATTGTCGTTTATAAAAATAATTATATAAACTTATAGTATTTTATTGATTTTAATTTAAAGAAAGATTAAATAGTCGATCTTTGATAAACAATAACTGGTTCTGGATATTTTATAAAATAATACTCTTTATAGCATTAGAACATAATATATATTAAATTGGTTAAAATTAAGATTCTGATTGAAAACGAACACGACCGTGCTCGTATAAGGCACGACCGCGCTCGTCAACGGGCGTGACCGTGGTGGTCTGAAGCGCGCCCGTGGTCGAGTCAGAAGGTTACAAAAGGGTCTGTTTACGAGACACGACCGTGCTCGTATCCGGCACGACCGCGCCTAGGTCAGGACTTGGTTTGATCGGCAACCACGACCGGGCCTCTCTCGGGGCACGACTGTGCTTGCTCAGGCACGACCGCGCTCGTAGGACAGCGCGACCGTGTCTGGTCGATTCCAGAAGCAATTTCGATTGTTCTTATATTAAAATCTGTTGGATTCATAGGGTTTTCATTAAACAAGTGTTGGCGAATCCAATCACACCATTTAATTGGATTTATAACGTGTTTATCGTGTAGTTCGATTAAAACCATTTATTTTCAAAAACTTAGATTCGAATCAGTTTAATCGTGTATTAATCTTCTGAATTAATTTAGGGCTTTTGTTTAGGATGGAGAAACGAACAAGTTGGACTACTACTTACCTGTTTAGATCGGGCAACAAGTGCAGACGGCTACGGGAGGAATATCGCGGCTTTTAGGAGGTCGACAGAGGATTTGGGACGATGTTTAGACGAATTGAGAGTTGTGGAATGTTTATAGGAGTCGTACGAAGTCTGTATCATGGTTTGATTTGGTCTTAATTACGAGATTTGATTTAAAAAGGAAGTTGGTTTAAAGGTACGTGAATTCGGACGATTTGACGTGTATTTGGTCGGGTTTTAGGCTTAATTGGTCGAATAACTTATTCTACAAGTATCGCGATTTCTAAAACTTATTTAAATCTATTTTTGGACAAGATCTGTGTCGGTTTGACTTTGCAGAGTCAAACTGTATCTCAGGCGCGACCGTGCTTAAAGTTAAGCACGACCGTGGTTGTGGCACAAGCGCGACCGTGCTTAGGACTAAGCACGACCGTGCTTGTGTAGGTTTTCAGAAATTTCAAGACTAGTCCTTGTAGTTTTGTAATATTTGATGTTGTTTTGAGTTTTTGTCAAGTTTGGTCCTTGAGGTTTGTAAGATGGTTTTAGTTAATATTGTAATATAATAAACGCGTGTATGCTTGTTATTGAACATGAAACAATGATCGTAAAAATTGGAATCGGAATCGTCTTTTATTGCACGGCATAGATTAAATAGGAAAACATGAAAATCAGAAAGGTTACAGTATCCCCATGTTGAGGAAATTTCGTCCCGAAATTCAACTGGTTGAGGCTACTGCTTCAGCAAAAAGATGTGGGTACTTGAGCTTCATTTGGTCTTCTCGTTCCCAAGTAAACTCGGGTCCTCGTTTAGATTCCCAACGAACCTTGACAATAGGAATACGGCTGCGCTTGAGTTGTTTTATCTCACGATCCATAATCTCGACTGGTTTCTCAACGAAGTGCATCGTCTCATCAATGCGCACATCATCAAGCGGTATATGGAGGTTCTCATCAGCCAGACACTTCTTGAGGTTGGATACATGAAATGTAGGATATACGTTGCCAAGTGATGGAGGTAACTCGAGCTTGTAAGCCACTTTCTTAATCCTTTCGAGGATCTTGAATGGTCCCACATAGCGAGGTGCTAGCTTGCCTTTCTTCCCAAAACGGATCACCCCCTTCCAAGGAGACACCTTTAGAAGTACAAGGTCACCGACTTGGAATTCCAAGGGTTTGCGTCGTTTGTCGGCATAGCTCTTTTGCCGACTCCTCGCAACTCGAATGTTATCACGGAATTGAATAATCTTGTCGGATGTTTCTTGAATTAACTCGGGACCGGTGATTTGTGCTTCACCAATCTCGTTCCAACAGATGGGAGAACGACACTTACGACCGTAGAGAGCTTCAAATGGAGCCATGTTGATGCTGGTGTGGTAACTATTGTTGTAGGAGAATTCGATAAGTGTCAAATGCGAATCCCAATTGCCACCAAAGTCGATGACACAGGCTCTCAGCATGTCTTCAAGAGTTTGGATTGTTCGCTCGGTCTGACCATCAGTTTGGGGATGGTAGGCCGTGCTCAGATCCAGTCGTGTACCAAGTGCTTTTTGAAGAGATTGCCAAAACCGGGAAGTGAAACGTGCATCTCTATCGGAGATTATGTTCAAAGGAACACCGTGACGACTCACAATCTTGTCAATGTAAATACGGGCCAACTTCTCCACCTTATAGTCTTCACGGATAGGCAAGAAGTGTGCGGACTTAGTGAGACGGTCAATGATCACCCAAATGCTGTCATAACCGCTCGAAGTGCGAGGGAGTTTAGTAATGAAATCCATAGCTAGATTCTCCCATTTCCACATGGGGATTTCCGGTTGTTCAAGTAAACCGGAAGGACGTTGATGCTCAGCCTTGACTTTGGAACAAGTGAGACATTTTGCTACGAACATAGCAATGTCTTTCTTCATACCAGGCCACCAATATTGGGAACGAAGATTTTGGTACATTTTATCCGCACCGGGAAGAATGGAATACCGAGACTTGTGTGCCTCGGTCATGATGAAAGCTCGGAGATCGTCACGATCGGGAACCCAAATACGATCTAGAAAATAAAGCAAGCCATTGGTTTTAGTCTCTAGTTGGAATTCAGTACCACAAGACATTTCCATATACATATTGCCCTCGGTGACCGAGACACGTTGAGCGGCTAGAATACGAACTTGAATATCGGAATGGATCTTGACACTTTGAAGCATGACATGTTCCTTGCGGCTTAGCGCATCGGCTACAACATTAGCCTTGCCGGGGTGATAACGAATCTCGCAATCGTAATCGTTGAGGAGTTCAACCCAACGTCGCTGCCTCATGTTGAGTTCTTTTTGGTTGAAGATATGTTGGAGGCTTTTGTGGTCGGTGAACACCACACATTTCGTGCCATAGAGATAATGTCTCCAAATCTTCAATGCAAATACGACAGCACCCAACTCAAGATCGTGCGTCGTATAATTCTTCTCATGGATTTTGAGTTGTCTTGATGCATAAGCGATCACCTTGCCTCGTTGCATGAGAACGCAACCAAGACCTTGGTTTGAAGCATCACAGTAAACAACTAGATCATCTTCACCTTCAGGAAGGGTGAGGATAGGAGCATTGCACAACTTTTGCTTTAGAATTTGAAAGGCTTCGGCTTGTTTCGGTCCCCACTCATAAGGTTTACCTTTTTGGGTTAAGGCAGTGAGGGGAACAGCGATCTTGGAGAAGTTAGAAATGAACCTTCGGTAATAACCCGCTAAACCAAGAAATGAACGAACTTCGGTAGGGTTTTTAGGAGCTTTCCAATTCTTAACAGCTTCAATTTTGGCGGGGTCAACATGAATTCCTTTTTCATTGACGACGTGACCCAAAAATTGCACTTCCTTTAGCCAAAAATCACACTTGGAGAACTTGGCGTATAGCTGTTCGGTTTTCAAGAGATCCAAAATCAACCTAAGGTGTTGTTCATGATCTTCCTTAGTCTTTGAATAGATCAAGATGTCATCAATGAACACGATAACAAATTTATCAAGGTATGGTTTGCACATGCGATTCATGAGGTCCATGAAAACAGCAGGTGCATTGGTTAGCCCAAAAGGCATAACCATGAACTCGTAGTGACCATATCTCGTTCGGAAGGCGGTCTTGGGAATATCCTCCTCTTGCACACGGAGTTGATGATAACCGGATCGAAGATCAATCTTCGAGAAGTAGGTAGAACCTTGGAGTTGATCGAAGAGGTCGTCAATCCTAGGTAAAGGGTAGCGGTTTTTTTGATTGTGAGTTTGTTGAGTTCTCGATAGTCAATACACATGCGGAATGAACCATCCTTCTTTTTAACAAACAAGACTGGTGCACCCCACGGTGAATGACTCGGCCGTATGAAACCTTTGTCGGCGAGTTCTTGAAGTTGGCTTGCAAGTTCTTGCATCTCGGAAGGTGCAAGCCGGTATGGAGCTTTAGCCACCGGGTTTGCTCCAGGTGCAAGATCGATGCGAAATTCCACTTGTCGAACAGGTGGAAGACCGGGCAAGTCATCAGGAAAGACTTTGGGAAAATCTCGAACGATGGGGATGTCTTGTACACTCCTCTTCTTGTCTTCTTTTTGGATAACATGGGCTTGGAAAACCATGCACTTCTTTCGTATATACTTTTGGACGGTGATGCATGACATTAGTTTGAGTCCTTTGCAAGGTTTCTCACCAAAGACCTTCAATGTTTCACCAGATGGGAGTGGTATACGGATGCATTTTTCAAAGCACATGACTTCGGCGTGGTGCTTTGAAAGCCAATCCATACCTATGATGACGTCAAAACTCCCTAATGGCATTGGTATGAGGTTGATTGGAAAAGTGTGATTATTTAACTCTAGGGAACAATCATGGATGATGGTGTCAATAGTAACGGTGTTACCATCGGCTACCTCAACGGTAAAGGTTTTCTCTAGTGTAGACCGGGTTTTTGCAAGTAAAGGTTCGAAGTCTAGTGACACAAAACTCTTATCGGCTCCGGTATCAAATAGTATAGAAGCATAACGATTATTCATAAGGAACGTACCGTTAACCACATCAGTGTTGGCCTGAGCCTCATTGGCGTTGATGTTGAAAGCACGCCCACGAGCTCCGCCTTGGTTAACATTGACCAGTCTGGGGCACTGGTTACGGAAGTGGTTCGGGTCGCCACATTCAAAGCAAGCACGTCCATTTACAATGGTTGGGATGACTTGGTTAGTTGCTTGTTGATTGGCTTGATTTGCTGGGTTGGTTTGGTTGGCAAGTGCCTTGGCTCGACAAATATTGGCTGTGTGGCCATGTTTCCCGCAGTGGTTGCAAAGGCGACAAGGTATGCTTGGAGGGTGATGATAGTTGCAGGTGTTGCAAAGTGGGTGGCTGCCCCCATAGGGTTTCTTTGCTGGGTTCTGAGCCATGGGTGCAACTTGATTCACTGGAGCAGCCGGAGTGATTACAGCACAGTTCTTGACCTTTCTTTTCCTAGTATTGCGGTATGGTTCAGTTTGGACTTCTTTGACATGAGCGGGAGGTGTTGTTGTGTCAGAAACTTTCCTGGCACCCTTTCTTGTAAGTGTACCCGCTTTAACATGGTTATCAGTAAGTGTGGCTGACAAGCGGATAGCATCCTCCAAAGTAGCAGGATTTCCTCCTACCACAGTATCTTGAATTTGTCTATGTAGACCACCGATGTACTTTTCAATACACCTAGACAGAGGTGTAACCATATGTGGCACAAGTAGACTCAGCTCGTGGAAACGGGTGGTGTATGCTAAGCTTTCACCACTATCTTGAGCAAGATCCCAAAATTCCGCCTCCAGCTTCTTCATCTCATTTCAAGGACAGAATTCCTCAGTCATGATCCTCTTCAAATCATCCCACGGCAGTTCCATTGCTACATCCACTCCCCAAGTCCTTTTCTCACCATTCCACCAAGTAAGCGCCCTTTTTTGAAAGACACTAGTAGTATGACGAACACGGAGGTTGTCGGGACAGTCGCTATTGAGAAAGGTGCTCTCAATGCTTTCAACCCATTGAAGGAGTCCCGTGGCTCCTTCGTTACCATAGAATTTGAGGGGATTGCAGGAGTTGAAGTGTTTGAAGGTGCATTGTGGCGGGTTGGCACCACCACCACCTCCAGTGTTAGCACTCCCACTAGCATGGCCATTAGTGTTGTTGTTGGCTTGGGTAATTTGATTTACCAGCTGTGTGAGTAGAGCATCCAGGTCAGTGTTATTGCTGTTGTTGCTGTTGTCACGACGGGGAGGCATTCTACAGATTTAGACACAATAAGAGTTGTGAGAATTTCTTGGATTAAATAGAAGGATAAATAGATATAAGTAATTCATAGTTCGGATTGTACTCAAATAGTGACATAATCACTCGAGTACTATGACATATTAAGGTTAATTTAAACTCAGATAATTATCAAGGAGACGTGCTTTAGCCTATAAGTAAACACTCATCCCAGGAATTCCCAGGAAAGCATACGGATCCCTCGGTTGATTGGGATTTATATGAAATACTTTCCTAGACAGAAAACCCAGAATACAGGTGTCACTCTTCCAGATTGCACGTGTCCTTTAACAATTAAACAAAGTCTAAAAACCTTAACGGGTGTAAAAGAAAATTTTATAGACCAAGCTATGCTGATGATGACATGGAAGCAGGCAAGAAGGATATGTGGCTTAGGATGTGGGTAGGGATATTGTTTATTTAAGTTGTTATTTATATATACATATAAAACATTTAGCATATATCACATAGCATGTAGCACATAGCATGTAAATCATGAAGCATGGCATAAGTGGGTACCCTAAAGTTATAGTCTAGGTCATGTGTCTAATAACCTAATTCCCTATAACCAAGGCTCTGATACCAATCTGTCACACCCCAACCGACGGTGGAAACGTCGAGGCGTGAAGCGTGCAGACTGTTCATTGCTCATGGTTTACTAAAGTTTGAATATTAAATAATCAATTTCATTGTAATCAAATAAGTTCAACCAAAACATAGATTCAATCCACCAAACAATAATGAAAATTACATCAAAATATAACTGGTTTAATTAGAACTAGGTCCAAATCCTATGTGTAGCATATCTTGATCACTTCAAACATTAGTACCTGAAACATGGTTAAAACGAGAGGGTCAACTACAAAGAGTTGGTGAGAAAACATAGGTTTTGTTGTGTGATAGCAAAAACGTGATGTGTGCATACAGTTCATACAAAACATGTCAATAAAGGCATTTATGGAGAGAAACCATCGTGTGACCTGTGTATTCAATCAAACCTTTGTAACTGAAATCAAATCGTGTTGTCAGCAACAGTCACCCTACCTGGGTGGGTTTGTCAGACTCAATAGTACTATCACTGTATACTGTCGGCTAATAGTTAATGATTGTGAATAGCGTATATAGTCTACACACCTAGCACTCAAGCATAAGGCACAGAATTGCATACATGTATGTAGGATGGAAACTGTATTCGTGTATAATTGAAAACATAGTAATAGAACGCATGTTCCACCCCAAAAGCTGTAAATAGTTGAAAAGGGGGCTATGTAAACTCACGTGTTATGCAGAGTGTAGATCACACAAGCAAGTATGTAATGGCGGTGTGTTGTAGATCGCTAAGTTCGACCTAATGAACAATGTATACGATTATGTATTATTGAGTTGCGTTATTCGATGTCGGAAGCGTATTAAGTTTAAGGTTTGTTTAAATAAAATATACTATTTGTTTAAAATGTTTGCTAGATAGTATTGATACATATATATTTATTTAATTTTAAGTTTAAATAAATAATATTTGTTAAAGACAAAACATATAGAATATATTGTCGTTTATAAAAATAATTATATAAACTTATAGTATTTTATTGATTTTAATTTAAAGAAAGATTAAATAGTCGATCTTTGATAAACAATAACTGGTTCTGGATATTTTATAAAATAATACTCTTTATAACATTAGAACATAATATATATTAAATTGGTTAAAATTAAGATTCTGATTGAAAACGAACACGACCGTGCTCGTATAAGGCACGACCGCGCTCGTCAACGGGCGTGACCGTGGTGGTCTGAAGCGCGCCCGTGGTCGAGTCAGAAGGTTACAAAAGGGTCTGTTTACGAGACACGACCGTGCTCGTATCCGGCACGACCGCGCCTAGGTCAGGACTTGGTTTGATCGGCAACCACGACCGGGCCTCTCTCGGGGCACGACTGTGCTTGCTCAGGCACGACCGCGCTCGTAGGACAGCGCGACCGTGTCTGGTCGATTCCAGAAGCAATTTCGATTGTTCTTATATTAAAATCTGTTGGATTCATAGGGTTTTCATTAAACAAGTGTTGGCGAATCCAATCACACCATTTAATTGGATTTATAACGTGTTTATCGTGTAGTTCGATTAAAACCATTTATTTTCAAAAACTTAGATTCGAATCAGTTTAATCGTGTATTAATCTTCTGAATTAATTTAGGGCTTTTGTTTAGGATGGAGAAACGAACAAGTTGGACTACTACTTACCTGTTTAGATCGGGCAACAAGTGCAGACGGCTACGGGAGGAATATCGCGGCTTTTAGGAGGTCGACAGAGGATTTGGGACGATGTTTAGACGAATTGAGAGTTGTGGAATGTTTATAGGAGTCGTACGAAGTCTGTATCGTGGTTTGATTTGGTCTTAATTACGAGATTTGATTTAAAAAGGAAGTTGGTTTAAAGGTACGCGAATTCGGACGATTTGACGTGTATTTGGTCGGGTTTTAGGCTTAATTGGTCGAATAACTTATTCTACAAGTATCGCGATTTCTAAAACTCGTTTAAATCTATTTTTGGACAAGATCTGTGTCGGTTTGACTTTGCAGAGTCAAACTGTATCTCAGGCGCGACCGTGCTTAAAGTTAAGCACGACCGTGCTTGTGTAGGTTTTCGGAAATTTCAAGACTAGTCCTTGTAGTTTTGTAATATTTGATGTTGTTTTGAGTTTTTGTCAAGTTTGGTCCTTGAGGTTTGTAAGATGGTTTTAGTTAATATTGTAATATAATAAACGCGTGTATGCTTGTTATTGAACATGAAACAATGATCGTAAAAATTGGAATCGGAATCGTCTTTTATTGCACGGCATAGATTAAATAGGAAAACATGAAAATCAGAAAGGTTACAGGGATACTGTAACATCCATGGTTTTTCCGGCCATATTTTTTTATTTTATACAATAATAACACAACATCTAAACCCCGTACTTGATGAACTCACTATGCCACACTATTTATATTTTTTTAACATATATCAATTCAAGCTTTCAGCTTTACAATTAATTAATTATTCTTCTATTACATATATAGCACATGTAAGTACATTTTTTTCTAGTACTTTATTATTTCAAAAGGTGACTTAGAAACTTTGATCATGTAATTTCCCACTTTATATATATATATATATATATATATATATGTGTGTGTGTGTGTGTGTATGAACATTTTGCATGTATGCAAACACATTTATATATCTGAAATTATTAAAGAAATCACACAAGAATAATTGTTAGTTTTAAACAAATATGTATTTTCAATTAAATCATTCTAAACTAATAATAAAATTTGTTTTATAAATCTTAATGAAATAAAAGATAGTTTATGTTAAAAGTTGATTTTAATCCATTAAAACTTGGATTGAACCTCTCACTATTGCACTTGGACCCCATTTACTACATTCGAACCCCCTTTATTCACCTTGGACCCCTTTAAAACCTGTTTGAACCCCCAACCCCACTTCAATTGAACTCTCTGGTCTTGAACCTCTTTCCTCGCAATCGTTGACCTTGAGAAAGTCAACAGCCCCAATTGCATTGTCGAAACCATTGAATTTATGCGCATTAACACAAGTAAATCATACTCAAGCGTTACTACACCTGTTTCGAATGATATTGATGAGCTAATTTAACAAAATACAATGGTTGAAATTCGAAACCCATTCCCATAGCCGTTCTAAATGATTCGGATCGATTAGTGAGTTACAAATGGAATTGGGCTATAATGTCGAACTTTAAACGTGCGTGACACACCCTCCAAGCTTTCTGAACTCACAATTTCAGTCTAACTCCTCCCAGGAACTCGACCTAAGCCGGATAATTCGACCCCAAAAACTCCAGCCGTTCGTCCTCCTCGTATACTCATTCCAGGTAATTTTCATACCAATACACTCGTTTTGACCTCCTGACCGAAAGCCCTAACCTTTGACTTACAAACTCGTGAGTTTCATGGCTAATTTGGGGGCTAGGGTTTACGGCATTCGCGATGGGGAAGAAGACTCTTTAGAGTTTACTTGTTAAATATCAAGCAATTCGGATTACCTCCAAGGCAAAAGCCCAGCTCCACCGGTTAAGGTCCTTGACTGTCTCGCGCAAGGTCGTGGGTTCGAGTCCTGGGACCAGCATTATTTTTTTTAAACCGTATTAAGCCCCCATCCCTTCAATAAAAATTATTTTTATAAACCCTTTATCACATCTTTCAATGTTATGAACTCGAATTGTGGAATTTTCAAGAAAACCATTTTTACTAATATTATTGGGACTAAAACCTAATAAAACCTAGTGTTTAATATATGTACTCTAAACAAATTATTCATTTATTTTCCTGACGTATAGTTTACAATCGTAAGATAGTTATAAAAGACAGAATCATGGTATCAAACATAGCAATCAAAGAATAAAAATTGAATCTTGAAACCTAGAACGCTATTACTAACGAACCAGGATCCAAAGCTTCAACCTTTGGCTTCCAATCTGCTTCCTCTCTCCCAAAATCGCCCTTGCTCTCTCTCTAGACGGCTGGAATTCGAACTTCTGACCTAATTGCAATCAAATTCTATTTAAAAGTCGATTTAGGCTTTTTCACGGATTTTCAGTCTCCCGTGTATCGCGAGAAGTTGGGTTAGGTTCCTCGCGTACCGCAAGGAACAAAATAGTCGCGGCCGATTCTGAATTTCCTCGCGTACCGCGAGGCCCTCTCTCTTTCTCTCGCGTACCGCGAGGCCTCAAAATTTTAACTTTTTGACTTTAAACTTCCGGCCTCTCTTTCTTGCTCTATATCTTCTTGTATTCACTTGTAATCTTCACGAGCACCTATAAACATACAATAGACTCAAATACAAACTTAAACGACTCAAAACGAAGATAAAACTAAGTAAAAACGCACAAAACACTAGGAATAAAGATGTGTGCTTCGCACTACATCAAACATCCCCACAGTTATCCTTTTTTCGTCCTCGAAAAAGTTGCAATGGAATCATAACTGGGATCTAACTTAACAAACATCATTTACCAATTAGCAAAATATACTAAAGCGTTAAAAGGCAACAATCAATATTTCTGTCCGACTAAACCCAAGCACCAACTATCTAGCCCCCGTAATGTGTTCTAGATTTATTTGTTTAAGAAATTAGATGAAATATGAATGAATGGATGATAATGAGCATTAATTCAAGCAAATTAAACTTCATCTAGAGGCGTTTCAACCAAGTCACTATCCCGGAAGGTAACACAGACTAAGTCATATCAATAAAGCACATAAGAATCACTTAGGGGTGTTTTCTCCAAGTGGCCATCCCGAATGGTAGCACATAAGCAAAACTCAGTATTCTAACAAATAAGCTCATGAATTATGGAATTAATGGATGCGGGAGCCACCAAACTCGGATTTATTCTCATAGAAAGAGAGTGGTCTGCCAAAAATTTCAAAAACAAATAGATATTATTATAACGTGGTAACTATCACTCCGTGTTGACAGTTTTAGTATTACCGACACCCTAAGATGAATACCCACACGATTTCATGATTTAATTACGTGATTAATCCTAAGTAACACTCACAGGCTATTTAAGCTATTCAAGCTAACTGGGTCTACCAAAACATCACTAATTAGACGTGTTTTCTATTATTTAAATCATTTAAACACAAACAGATCCAGTTGTACTATCATTTTCCAAGTATAAGCAGTTATTTCCAAGGACATTTTTCAATTTTTCTTTGCATTTTTTAATTTTTATAAACAAGACAGACTAGACACTCACATCCCTACACTTGAAAGACACATTGTCCTCAATGTGAAGCAAGACACAACTAAGAATAAAAAATAAATCAGGAATCGACTTAGCTGGTAATGTATATGCTCTCGAATGTTTCCAACTTCGTTCATCCTTGTGTGCACCGTATAGTATTTCGGTCGCGGTTGCATAGAATGCCGGGTTGCCTTTACAAACTGTATATAAGTGATGATCGATCCCGCCCGAATGGAGATTGAGTACGGACAGAATGATAAAACCTGCAAAATAAACCTCACAACAAACCCGCAACATTAAACTGACTCAAATTAAAATAAAGACTCGACTGACTCACTAAGAATTAAAGACTCAAGATAGATAGCATGCGGAAAAACTAACTCACTGGGTGGCAAACACATAGACATGAAAGCCACAGCAAAGTAGATCATCGGACATGAAAGGTTTCAAGTTCCCTACGAAAGTGGTGGTCGGATGGTATGTGATGAATGATGGATGGATGGATGATGGTAATGACGACGGTGGTGAATGGGTATAGGAAACCATGGGAAAACTAAGGTGAAAAATATGGCTCAGGATTTCCCCGCGTACCGTGAAGAAAGAAGGGATACTCCTCGCATACCGCAAGGAGCTTGAATATGAGCCGGCCAAAACCTGCCATCCCTCGCGTACCGTGTGGGAATCCCCTTCCACTCTCACGTACCGCAAGGGGATCTCATTAACAGAAAGATACGAAAATTTTCAACTTTTATACTTAGAAAATTTTTTGATCATTTAAAATTTTTCTTCATAAAACATATTCCAATGATAAAACCAATGTAGAACATACCTGGAACTTCGTTCCCAATGATTTCTCTTGCCGAATCAAGCGCGAATCCCTGCAAGACACGACACACACAAAACACACATACCTAAAAACACATAAAAAAACACGGACTCAAACCAAGTAGTGCATACAAACTCTACATCCCGAGCACATGCCCGAGACTCAAACAAGCCTATCATGAGGCTTCTCCTTGATCCTAACCGATACCGCCTTCATCCTACGCGGTCTACCAATTCTCCACATTCTTAACAAATAAATACCACCCACAAACATTAAAACTCTATCACATTTATCAATTAAGTCTTTCCACCATAGCTTAAACCTACCCGTTCCAAAAATAACCTGGTTCAAATACCCCAACAAGCTGTCACACCTAAACATCCCCACACTTGGAGTTTTCAATCTCCTTAAATCAGATGAATCTTTCAAAGCACGGGTTTTCTTTCGGGTGGCCTAGATCTGTGGGAACTAGCACTAGGGGTTGGTTCGGTGGTCCTAGCCTCAGAATGAACAATGGTGATGGGTAAGAGTTCAGGAATATGATTCCCTATGGTTATGGCCCCTAAACCTTCACCAGGATCTCCTGGATCCTCTACACTCTCCAATAACTTTCCCACACTTGGGGTTTTGCCTATAATCTCATCAAATTCTGTCATCATCTCCAGCAGATCATCAGGCACCTCTTCGTCACTGTACTCGTCCGGCTCATCCAACAACTTTTCCAACTCCAACGCCCAATTAGATGGTTCTTCTAAATTAGGGGCGGGCTCACTAACTTCTATCTCACACGGATCAGAGTCCTGATGGTAGCCCATGAAGGCATCAAGCATGCACAAGGAGTGGCTATGCTCGCCAACATAATTCACGGACTTTGTGGCATCAAAGGTGATCGACTCATCCCCCACACGAAGTGTGAGCTTTCCATCAAAGACATCGATCAATGCCTTGGCGGTGCGCAAGAATAGGCGCCCGAGGATGAGTGGGACTCTATCGTCTACATCCATTTCCACGATGACAAAATCCACGGGGAATACAAATTTTCTGACTTTCACTAACAGATTCTCCACAATTCCCCATGGATACTTGACTGAACGGTCAGCCAAGGAAATGCTCATGCGCATCGGCTGCGGTTCACCTAGGTCTAGCTGTTTATAGACAGAATATGGCATCAAATTGACGCTAGCACCCAGGTCAGCCAATGCGTGGTTTAAGGTCAAACCTCCAAGCAGACACGGGATCGTGAAACGACCCGAATCTCCCATCTTCTCTGGCAGTTTGTTCTGAATCACTGCAAAACATTGCTTACTAAGTGAGACTTCAGAGATCCCCTCTAGCTTCTTCTTGTTTTAAAGAAGATCTTTAAGGAACTTACCATACTTTGGCAATGCTGGAGGACCTCTATAAACGGGAGATCGACCTTGAGTTGTTTGAACATGTAAGGTCCGGATTCTCGAGGATCTTCAATCAACGGATTCAACGACGTGTTGAACCTAGCGGAAACAGACTCGACACATGACTTGTTGGTATAATCAAAGAGGACGAGACACAATCAAATATCAAACGATTCGTATATTGATTAAATATTGAAAATACAATGCAAGATCGTTCAACAACTCGTCTAACCCTCTGACTCGTTCACTCTCCGACTGTCTCAGTCGTCCAACTTGTCTAACCTGAATATTGTTACAAGATAAGCTATTTATAACCAAGACAAAAGTATTCGGTGGGCCTGGGCATGGAACGTATACTTCAAGTATGTAGCTGGCTCTGAAGTATGCTGCTGGACTCTTTCTTGCTTTTTCCAATCTTCACCTTTCGAACTTCTGAACAACTCGGTGATTCTTTGATGCGTCAGCCTATTATATTTTTTGTCCTTATTAAACATATCAAGGAAGGTACCGTATTCCCTAGCGTGTTTATGTGGCAGTAACCGCGCTGCATAGGGAACACGACTCAAGTCAATCTCGGGGGTCTTCATCTCCTCCCCCTTCTTCTTCTCTTATGCCCTCTCGGCAAGCTTCTCCATCTCTATCTCTTCATCCACCGGCTCTTCTTCTTCTACCGGTGGGCTCTCCTTCTCTTCTGCCCTTCTACTCCTAGTCGACACAACATTCAACTCGGGCACCTTTAACATCTAGCATCAATTTCAGCAAATCGAGCTCTCCAGTCTACCTTCTTCACCTCTTCAACTGACGGGATGCCATAGTTAGCATCGTGGGAGACTTGCTTCTCTACTCTCTCCTCCCCTCTATGACTCAAGATCGACACGGCCATCACTGAAGCGTTAGAACTTATAGGCCGCAGACCCTTCACTCTACTTCTCCTTCAAGATCCTCGCGATGTCTCCTACCGTGCGCTGCAAGTCCTGAAATGCCGACTGCTGATTCTTCAATAAAGTGTCGTGGGCATCCAGTCTTTGCTTAGCATCCCTATCCTGCTGAACTAAATGGGCAAGCATATGTGTCTGATTCTCTATCATCTCCTCTATCTTCCTGGTGTTGACACTGCTTCCAGAGCTCGCTCCTGCTTTAGCTCCTCCATACTGATGCTGGCAACCATTAAAACCAAGCGGGTTATTTCCAGATCTCCATCCTAAGCCATAAGTATTGTTGTAATTGTTGTACCCTCGGTTCTGGTTCTGGTTGCCAGCAAAGCTTACCTGCTCTTGATGATTGACGGGGGCAATCTCTTATGTCATGGCCTCCCCTGCACACCTCACACCTTTTAACACTAAGCTTCAGCTCCTTGATCTCGTTTGCCATTGCTGCAAGTGCAGCAGCCACGCTAGTCTCAGGAGTGACCTGATGCACACCTCTAGGAGAAGAGGCGGGTATCCTAGCACTAGGAATGGAAGTCCTAGTAGATGGTTGTTGTTGTTCCACCAGAGCAAAGCTCTCGAACATCTCATCACACTTATCAGGCTCGAGCTTATCCATGATACGGCCTCTCGCAGTTGTGTTGAACATTTTCTGCTTCTCAAAGGTGAGACCATTGTAGAACTTCTCCACTATCTCCCAGTCGGAAAGACCATGCTGGGGACATCGGCTCAACAGTGTGTTAAACCGCTCCCAGGCCATGTGATAAGGCTCGTCAGGATCCATCCGGAACGAATGGATTTGATCCCGAAGGCGAGCGGCCCTGGAAGGTGGATAGTACTTCTTGAAGAACTTGGCTTGAAGATCCTCCCATGTGGTGATAGAATTGTCAGGAAGGGTATCAAGCCAAGTAGATGCGCTACCAGAGAGCGAGAATGGGAAGAGACGCCACTAGATAGCGTCCTTAGACACACCCATGATATTGAAGGTATCGCATATCCGCTCGAAGCGGGACAGATGTCCAGGTGCATCCTCATCCTCAAGGCCATGAAATTGAGTGGCATGAGTGATCGTGCTCATGACATGTGATGGGATCTGCCATGTGTTGGTGTTCGGAATAGCGGGACGTGTGATCGAAGATCTCGCCCTGGTGACCCCATCACTGGCCCTCTGGTGCACGCTACGCCTCGCTGGTGGATCAGCGTCGCCCATGATAGGAAATGTAATTAGACTAGTAGAATGTACCTGGGATTTGCGCAACTCTTTCAAACGCTCCCGGAAGTCACGGGTGTGCTCGTGAAGCTCTCATTCGGGCTCTAAAGAAGCAGAATATGGTGGTGATCCCTGCGAACGAGTGTGGTGCATAAACTGAAAGACACAAAGGAAAATAAGAAAGACTCAAGAACAAAACGACTCGATCCTATATTAGACACTCAGATAAGACACACAAGTAGAAAAAAAAGACAAAGACACACAATTAAGACTCAAAAACAAAACAAACCAAAAATAACTAGAAGAACTAGTCAAAGCTAATATTGCTATTGCCAAGTGTCCTCAGTAACGGCGCCAAAAACTTGATGTCGCTCAGACAGTCTATAAAACTAATGAATAAAAATCTAACTAGACTCCTAAGTGATAAAAGGAATACCTTCAACTAAACCGCACTGACAGACAAGTGTACCTATCGAGTGTAACACAGCTTAATGGTAAACCGGAATATCGAACCCTAGAGACACTATGATAACTATACTAGACTCTGACTCGAACTAAAGATGATTTGGTTGGGGGTTGACTACACTAAAGATTAACTAAGAATGAAGCAAACTAAGAACAACTCAAGCTATCAAGACCAAGACTAAGGAAGAAATCAGATGATGGGAAGAATACCACCTAGGTCGGAATCCTACTTTCAAAGCACAACTTCTACCGGTTCTGGAAACTAAGATGGATATGGGTTTCTAAGGAAACAACTCTAGACAACCTAGTGGATCCCTAATCACTCTCGGGGTGTCACCAACTAAGGAACCTAAAGATGTAATAAACTCATCAGATAGTGGATTACCTTTCAGTCTCTCCAACAATGATAAAGTACGCTAATGGACATATCACCTTTCAGTCTCACTGTCCACCATACATTCGAAGAATGCACGGGGTAATCTCAAGATAAGAACTATGACTCAGAATAGCAACAATCACTAGACACCTAATACCAACTTCCTCTCAGATAGCTGACACTCGGATTCCTAATGACGAAGACTAAACGACTATCTCTCACTTCTCGGGTATTGAGACAGTACACACTCAGTTCTAACTAACATTCAACCACAACTCCTATGGATCACTATCTCTAGCAAACCACACAAACAATCAAAAATCCTAAGATATATGACCTAGATACGCTAATCAACCTGAAGACATCCACAATCAACATACGGAATCAATAATCAAACACAAATCAGATCTAAATATGCATATACATCACAATCATTAACCATCAAATAGAATCCAAAACCAGTAAAAATCGTAACTTTACGCGGTAATCATCATAAACCTAGGCAGTACTAATGATCTAGCCAAGAATCATACTCAAAACATCCATACAGAAGTAAAAGACAGAATCATGGTATCAAACATAGCAATCAAAGAATAAAAATCGAATCTTGAAACCTAGAACGCTATTACTAACGAACCTGGATCCAAAGCTTCAACCTTTTGCTTCTAATTTGCTTCCTCTCTCCCAAAATCTCTCTTGCTCTCTCTCTAGACGGCTGGAATTTGAACTTCTGACCTAATTGCAATCAAATTATATTTAAAAGTCGATTTGGGCTTTTTCACGGATTTTCAGTCTCCCGCGTACCGCGAGAAGTTGGTTTAGGTTCCTCGCGTACCGCGAGGAACAAAATAGTCGCTGCCGGTTCTGGATTTCCTCGCGTACTGCGAGGCCCTCTCTCTTTCTCTCACATACCGCGAGGCCTCAAAATTTCAACTTTTTGACTTTAAACTTCCGGCTTCTCTTTCTTGCTCGATATATTCATGTATTTACTTGTAATCTTCACGAGCACCTGTAAATATAGAATAGACTCAAATACAGACTTAAACGACTCAAAACGAAGATAAAACTAAGTAAAAACGTACAAAACACTAATAATAAAGATGTGTGCTTCGCACTACATCAGTACGCTTTAAGCATGACTAGCCGCTATTAGCAGAATCCCAGTGAGAGTTACTTGATAGCTGTGAAAAACATCCTTAAGTACATGAGAAGAACTAAGGAAATGTTCTTGATATACGGAGGACTGGAAGAAAAACTAGCGGTTAAATGTTACACGGATGCTAGCTTCCAGACTGATCGAGATGATTCTCAATCCCAAACGGGATTTGTATTTGTTCTGAACGGTGGTGCTATCACTTGAAAGAGTATTAAACAAAGTGTTATTGCTCAATCCACCACCGAATCAGAATAAATTGCTACTTCAGAAGCTGCAAAGGAGACTGCTTGGATGAAGAAGTTCATTGCTGATCTTGGGGTAATGCCTAGCATTCAGAAACCAATAGAGATACTGTGTGACAATACTGGTGCCATTGCTCAAGCCAAGGAACCAAGGTCACACCATAACATGAAGAACATACTTAGAAGATTTCATTATATCAGGGATATACTGGAACGGGGAGACATCGTGTTAAACAAAGTTCACACAGATCAGAATCTAACTGACCCGTTCACTAAGCGTATACCTCATTCTAAACATGAGGAGCATGCTGATAAGATAGGCCTTAGATTTGCTAGACAGTGGGTTTGATCTGTATTTAGTTTTTGGTGCATTTGAACAATATAGTTACATTGTTATTTTATATTGATTTAATGGTTAAATGCATTATAAATATATGTTATTATGTTCGATATTTTATACGATTTAGAAATCCTTGAATATTGTATTCTAAATGTCCGTAGTCGATCAGATTCATGGGTGTCCGTAGTCGATCAGATTCATGGGAATCAATCTGAATGTAAGAGTATTGTGAATTTGATGATTGGTTCAATTGTGGATGAAAGTCCAAATTATTGGAGATCATATTTACAGATAATCATTAGAGAATGATTATCGGACGTAACTCGTTTAAAAACTATCTTCATGGATCAAAGTCTTGAGATGTCTTGAATATGGTAAGATGTATCGATCATTGACCCGAGGCACATACTAGAACTAACTCTGACTAAAGTTTGTTCTTTGATCTTATCTAACGATATACCTTAATAGGCAGTAATAAGGGTATGATCAAGAGTAAATATGAAGTTAAGTGGGAGTTGTACGTGGCCAAAGGAATTCTATTATCCTTGATTAGGAGTTGGACATTCTGGCGCCCTCGTTGATTCGAACTGGTATAAGACGCATGGCCATGCTCAAACTAAAGAGTAGTTTGTTTAGACCACTTTGAATTGGAGAACGAGAACAAGAATAGTTGAACGACATATGAGAAGTGAATTGTATACATGTTCAATGAATGCCCTAAACAGAAAGGATACATACATATGTTTACCATGAATGTTACACTTGGTAAAGTAAAGGTTACTTGTACACAAGGAAATAGTTTGACAATTGTAATACGCCATACCTTGCTAGGGGCAGTGAGATGCAATTAGGCGTCCACCACTGTCTACGTTGAACCAATTAATTGATGAATCGTCCAAGTGGGAGATTGTTGGATATATGATGTCCGATCGTCAATTAAGTCAACGCTACTAACGAGCTACGATCCAAAGAGTTACACTTTGGGCAACGAGCAAATATGTATATTTTTTAAATGTTAAATATTATATATCACGAAACACGGTTTTACTAATCGACGAATAAATATATAATGAAATATTTGTCGATGTTGCGTTGATTAATTATTTAGAGAAATAATTATTTGCAGAGGATTTGAATGTTGAAGTGTTAAACATCAGATAAATATATTTTTACTAATCATTTATAATTAGTAAACTATGAGGGTTAAAAGTAATTAGTTGTTAATTACTAGGAATTAAAGGTTAATTTCCAAGGGTGTGGTTTGTAATTAAGTGGATTATAAATATAACCTTAATTTACAAACCCTAAACACTCCTAACCTTGAAAAAGCCGCCACCCTCACTCTCCCTCTTGCGTAGCCGCCGTCGGACACCGTGCACCGCCACCACCATCGCTAGCCTCCACCGTTGTGTTCCTTGTGCGCATTCGTGTGACGTTTTGCTGCAGGTTTCGTGATCGAGTTATCTAGCGTGACGTTCGATGAACCAAGGTGTTTCTGATTTGGTTTATCGTCGAAGGTATAATCCTAAAACACCTTATGGTTGCATTTAATTTTATTGTTTATACGCGTGTAATCGGATCATTGACTGGGATCCAGATCTGATCTGATATCGTACAAAAATCGCTTCCGCTAAATATATTTGATTTATTTATTTAAACGTGTTTAAATATTATTTGTTTTAAAGGTTAAAACTGGTACGATGATTCCTAACGATTGCTGTGAAGCAGCTTTAACATTTCATCACGGGTGATTAGTTGTAGTTCCAAATCAGTGTTTTTTGTCTCCCCTACAACATAAAGAAGAAGAGACGGTGGTGCTATGCCATAAACTACTAAGAAAGGAGTAGTGCCCGAAGAAGTGTGATAACCGGTGTTATTTGAGTATTCAGCCCGTGAAAGGAAATAGCTCCATCAAGTAGGTTGTTCATGGGCAAAGCAACGTAAATAGGCTTCAAGACATCGGTTTAACACCTCGGTATGTTCATCCGTTTGGGGATGGTAGCCGGTACTCATCTAGAGTTTAGTCTGGTTCAAGCGAACCATCTCTTGCTAAAAATGACTCAAAAAGATGGCATCCCGATCAGAGATAATGGATCTTGGAAACCCTTGAAGGCGAACGATTTCCTTGCAGAAACTTGAGGCCATGCCTTTAGCAGTAAACGGGTGAGCCAAGCAAATGAAATGGGCATACTTGCTAAGCCTGTCGACCACCACCAGAATTGTGTCAAACCTGTTAGAAGGGGTAAACCCACAACAAAATCCATGGAAAGGTCTTCCCAGATACGAGTGGGAATGGGAAGAGGCTGAATAAGAACGGCAGGAGACAATGTCTGATACTTCTGTTGCTGGCAAATAAGGCACTGTTGGACATAGACTCGGACTTCTTGTTTCATATGTGGCCAATAATACTGGTCAGAGAGTCTTTTCAAGGTTTTTAGGAACCGACCATGGCCACCAACTGGGGTATCGTGTGCTTTCTGCAAGAGTTACACTTGATGGTAGGAGTATACGGAATAACCAACCGTCCCTTAAAAAACAAGAACTGATCCACCATGGAATAACCCGGCACAGCAGCCGGATCGGCTTGTAACTGCTGTAGGATGTTGCTCGTAGAGGGATCAAACTGCATGCCTTCTTTTATATCAACAAGTACTATATAGTAGGGGACAGTTAAAACTAATAATTCCCCCAAATGTGGCCTTCGAGAGAGAGCATCTGTTCCTCGGTTTTCCTTACCCGCTCGATGAGTGATTGAGAAGTCATAGGGCGTTAGTTTAAGTAACAACCGCTGCTGCTCAGTGGTTGTGATCCGTTGCTCAAGTAAGAACTTTAGAGTGTAATGATCCGTACGAATGATCAAATGTCGGCCCAATAAATAATGATTCCATTTCTGTACAGCCAATACTAGAGCCAACAATTCCCAATCGTAAGCTGATTTAAAATGGTTAGAAGGAGAAAACCCTTTGCTAAAGTAGGCAACTGGGTGATCAGTCTATGAGATGATTGCTCCCACACTCTCTGAAGAAGCGTCACATTCTACCACAAATGTCTTGGAAAAGTCAAGTAGTTGGAGAACATGAGTAGATAACAGTGCTTGTTTCAAGGTATTAAAGGCTGCTAAAGCCTCGGCTGACCAGATTAACCCATCTTTTTTAGTGAGGGATGTAAGTGGACGGGCCATTAAACCATAGTTCTTGACAAAGCGGTGGTAGTACCCTGTGAGTCCAAGAAAGCCTCGGACTTCTTTAACATTTGAAGGCACCGACCATGATTGGACAACCATAATCTTTTCCTGCTCGACCTGGACGCCTTCAGCTGTTATCACATGACCCAGAAACACGACCTTGGCCTGTCCAAAACAACACTTGTGGAGTTTGACAAAAGAAATTGGTTATCATGTAATAATTTCAGCGCTTGATCCAAGTGTGTGATGTGCTGCTCCATATTGTGGATGTAAATTAAAATATCATAAAAAAAAAGTATGAATTGACGCAAATAGGGTCGAAAAAGGTCATTCATAACAACTTGTAATGTAGAGGGAGCGTTCGTTAGCCCACAGGGCGTAACTTTAAACTCATAGTGCCCTGAATGAGTTTGAAAGGCGGTTTTTTCAATATTCGGGTCGTGAACTCTAATTTGATAATAGCCCAAACGTAAATCCAATTTAGAGAAGACTTTAGCCCCCATACAGTTCATCCAGGAGCTCATCAATGTTGGGAATTGGATATTTGTCGGCTATTGTGAGTTTATTAAAGGATCGGTAGTCCACACACATTCTCTAGGTATGATCTATCTTCTTGACCAGTAATACCGGGCTGGAAAATGGGATATTGTTGGGCTGAATAAAGCTGGCTTTTAACAGTTGGTCCACTTGCTTCTCAATCTCTGATTTTTGGGAATATGGGAAACGGTAGGGACGAATATTATGAGGGGTGGAGTTTGGAATTAAAGGGATGGAATGAGTTTGGGATCAGTAAGGGGGTAAGGCTTGTGGTTCGTCAAAAAAAGCTTGATATAGGTTAATAACCGGCTGCAATATGGGTGGAATGGGTGGGCTATATTCTGGTTCGATGGCTAAGTGTTGAAAGCTGGAGGATTTCTGAGGTCCAGACGATACCCCCTACAGTTTGTATTGTTTCTCAATCTCTTATACACCGTGTTTAAAGTGGCCAGCCATTGGATTCCTAGGACCAAGTCAGCTCCGCCAATAGAGAATGGATAAAAATATCGCATAATTTTAATGTCATCCATAATGAGATTCAAGTCCCTGCAAACTTGATTACAACGATTAACATCTCCATTCCAGATTTGGACACCAAAGGGTGATACAAATTTGGTGGTTAGCTTCAACTCACGTACCAAAATATCAGAAAAAAAATTATGGGTCGAACCCCCCCAACCAAAATCAGTACCTTGGTGGTATCAATCATACCGTGGACTTTCATAGTGGTCGGGAGCGTTTTTCCCAAGATAGCGTGTAAGCTAATTTCAACAACCTCATCTTCATTACCACCAGAATTCAATACCTAAATGGTGGCTGGGACTTTCGAGTCATCCTCTATTTCCGGAGCTTTGAAGGTGCTAGTTTTACACCGGTGCCTTAGCCCGTATTTGTCTTCGCGTCTGAAACCCCCCTCGAAGAAACCGCGATTGCTTCTTTGAATCAGAAATACATATGGGAGTTTTTGCACTGCTATTCGGTTGGGCTGAGATGCTAGGGTTGGTTTTGGGTCAGTTTGGGCAGGCTTTGAACTTGTTGGCCAACCAGTGGTTCTCCCGGTTCTAGTATGGTTAACATTTGACTCATATTCGAGGGCGAGACTCATTGCCTTGTAAACCGTCCTGGGTTTATGAATCCGTACATACACTTTGAGTTCTTCCTTCAACCCATTTAAGAAAATTCCTAGTAAGCAGTGATCTAGCCAATCCGAGACTCGTGACGATCTCTTCGCGAATTCTTGATGGTATTCCTGCACTGTTCCTGTTTGCTTGATGCTGCATAGATGCTCATCTAGGTTTTGAAATTCAGTCGGGCCAAAGTGCTTCTGAAAAGGCAAGGATCAAGTCCTCCCAGAATCCAATTTCCTTATCAGTACACAACCATGATAATAAGTCCAACGCATCCCCTTCAAGATGCATTGAAGTGACATCCACTTTTTCTTCATCGGGTACATTATAGTAACGGAAATATTTCTCAGCCTTGATAATCCACCCTCTCGGGTCCCCCTCGCTGAAAGTCATAAAATCAATCTTGTTGTATGGTCGGTAATTATGATTGTAATTCCTAGAGGTATCTCCATCTTCGTTTATGTCGTATCCTCGATCAGACCTCTCCACGTGTGATTTGAGGGCTGCAACCTCAGCCCTAAATACATCCATTGTCTCTAATTTTGCAGTGATTGCTGCTAACTGAGCCGTTAGTGCGTCTGAGGAAGAAGCGCCCTCTGTGTTCCGGGTGTTCACCATGATTGCTTCGAAATTCCCGGCAATGGAACCAAAATGATAGAACCCAGGGATTGAAGCAGTCGGCTTGATTGAATTCAAATGAAAGACCCAATTCGAGAAGCGTTAACTCTCCAAATCATAAAGTACTTGATAATAAAAACACTGAACAAAAAGTAAACAAAGCAAAGCCTATTACTAATACTTGTTCATTGCTGATAACTGCTTCAGGTAGTGGGATATGTAACTGCTCTCCCACTACTCTTCTTTCCTGCCATTGCTTTGACCCAGTGGGCCAACCCATGCTCCGAAAACTAAATTGAAGTGCCCCAGGTCTGATCCGCTATCTTTCTTCATTCGCCGCTTATACACCTTAAGTGGGGTCGTATCAATAAGTAGTTCTTAAACTTAACTACTGTCATATATATTCAGTGGGTATGTTTTAAGTAACCTATGTGATTATCTTGGAAAGACCATGTGTAAATTTAACAAGGGAATTAAAAACAAAAGTATTGAATTTAACCTTGTGTTGTAGTAGAGAATTTGTGATAATAGTTTCGTTTTATGCGGTTTGTTACCGTCAAATTAGTGCAGTTTTTATGCACTATGTAGCTGCCAAAACAGTGCAAATTTGTGTAGTTTATTCTTGTCAAATTAGTGCAGTTTTTATGCATTATATAGCTGTCAAAAAGTGCTGATTTATGCACTTTATTGCTGTTTAATTAGTGCAGTTTTTATGCACTATATAGCTGCTAAAACAATGCAGATTTGTGCAGTTTATTGTCTTAAATTTGTGCAGTTTTTATGCACATTAAGATGCCAAAACAATGCAGATTTATACAGTTTGTTGCTGTCTAATATGTGCAATTTTTTATGCATTATATAGCTATCAAAAGATTGCAGATTTATGGAGATGCGATCATATTGGCATGTTTTTAGAAGCTTTGACAGAATGTAAATTTTCTTTATGTTGTGCTTACATGTAACATTTATTACATTTAATAGTTGATACTATTACTATTATAACTACATATTGTCGTAATTACTATGTCAGCTTTCGTTACCCTAATTGGACAAAACCGGTAATAGATTATTTTCTTTCTTTTTAGGTTATGATTATTCTTGATTGAAATGGTCATACAAACCCAACCTCGGTTTTTGATTCTAATACATCCTAAAAGAGTATTGGCCGGATTTATAAATACTTGAATACTGACGCTTGGTCAAGGTATGCAAGCACTAATAATTTAATTTCTTCACATATTTTACAACTTACTGTATTTAAAGTAAAAATAGTTAAGTGAAGGGTTTTGTAGTTGTTTTGGATTTGGTACTAAATTGGAATGCAAGATGATATGTAAAACGTAATTTAATTAATAAGAACAATGTACTCATCATCAATATTGAAATGAATTTGATTATATTGATTTGGGTTCATAAGATTCATATTTTTTCTCGATTTGTATATTATTAATTATAACCTAAAGTTGTTGGTTATACATAATTTAAATCATATGTTATCTAAAAAAACATTTTACGATTCCTAAACCTTAATTAACATATAGAGTAAACTTCAGTTTTCTTCCCTGAGGTTTGAACCAAACTTTAGGTTTCATCCCCCTGTAACACATATCATCCATGACGTTTTATGTTTTAACAGTTTCCGTCCCTAGTCCTTAACTCCGTTAAAATTTATGTTAGTTTTTATTGAAATTACTAATATGCCCTTAGCTCCATCTTCTTCTTCATCCTTAACCCACCACCCAAAACTAAAAGAAAAGTTAGTAGGATCTAAGTTCAAATAAAAATCACACTGATAATCAATCACAGCTCGTATGTTTTGGAGGATCGCTTTTTTGGCTATCTATCAGATCTACTGTTTTTCATTTTTCCATTTCTTCAATACACATGAGTGTATATCAGAAATTACTCGCCACTAGTCATGCAAATAAGTTATATCTACAGAAAATATATATACAAAAATCACATGTTCACAGAGATCTAGAGTTGACTTCATATATCATATAACCTATACTACAAATCTAAAATGCACAAACATAAACCTCTTTCTTTCTTTTTTGTTAATTTGATGCACATCAATCTAATTTTGAGTTTCAAAGGCTTTAATTTCATCAAGAATATCAAACCTTAATCATTTCTAGGGTTTGGTAGATCAAAAATCACATGTTCACAGATTTTGTGAATTCCAGATTTAGAGTTAACTTCATAATTCATATAACCTATACTACAAATCTAAAATGCACAAACAGAAACCTCTTTCTTTCTTTTTTGTTAATTTGATGCACATCAATCTAATTTTGAGTTTCAAAGGCTTTAATTTCATCAAGAATATCAAACCTTAATCATTTCTAGGGTTTGGTAGATCAGTCAGCTCCAAATGCACAAATTTCAGTGCATAATTCATATGTAGGGTTTGGAAAATCCAAGCGTCTTTGCCGTCACCGGAGATATTCACCGTCTTCGCGTATGCCAATGCGTACTCAGTTATGACCTTCGAGTCCGACCGATACCGTTCTCTATTCATGTACTCCGTAACAAATTTCACGCACCTATCTGGAACAACATACCAGACTCCGGCATCGTTAGCTTCGATGGAGAACTTCCAGCTTTCACAGAACGAACATACCAGACGCCGATGCTCGTTGATCTCCCCGTGGCAGGAGGATTAATCGTTCCGATAGGGAGCTAGTAGCGGGTGAGACGAGGAGGAATGTGACGGCGAATCTGCCGGAGTCCATGCCGGAATAAGGGAAAGTATATCGGACCACTCTATCCGATTAACTGCACTTTATATAATTGTTGACTAAATTACTATTTTTACCCCTGTACTATTTATACATTTATACATGTGCCTTTTCATATTATTGACAATTTTTTCTTAACACTTTGGGTTAAGGATGAAGAAGAAGATTGAGCTAAGGGCATATTAGTAATTTCATATAAAAACTAACGGAAATTTTAACGGAGTTAAGGACCAGGGACAGAAACTGTTAAAACATAAAACGTCAGGGATGATATGTGTTACAGGGGACGAAACCTGAAGTTTGGTTCAAACCTCAAGGACGAAAACTGAAGTTTACTCTAATATATATTTGATCTAATATTTATTTTTTTTTCATTCAACCCGTGTATCACATGAGTATCTAACCTAGTATTATATATAATATAAGTGAGAAATTGAAACATAAAAAGAATTATACGCTTAAACCTATAGACATAGGTAAAAGTTATGAGAGTGAGCAGTTGTGTTTTGTATAGTATATACTTTCTGGTAACTTTCTTTTTTTACTTTATTAATAACTAGTGGGTTACCCGCGCTCCGCGGCGGTAGTGGGTCAATTTTTAACAAAATTTAAATAGAAATGTACGCGCAATGTAAAAAATAAAGTTAGTGTGGCGGGACGAACACAAAGTTTACCAAATGAAGTTAAAATAAATAACAATTAAAAGTTAAAAAAAATATAACAACCCAAAGCGCGGCGACTCGGTTATGAAACGTATGTTCAAACTGGTTTCTTAACAAATATTTTCATAACTATAACAAATTTAACAAATCATAAAATTATAAACTATCTCTAATTTATGAAAAAAATTTGATTTTAACCACACATTCTAATCACATTAACAAAAATTATTTTTTATACTAAAAGATAATAAAGAGATAATAACTTTATTTAAAAAAAAACTATTCTCTATAAAAGATAATAAAAAATAAAAACTTTATTTATCCTTTAAAACTAAAAAACAAAAAGGAACATGTTATATAGTAAAATATAATAAATAAATGCATAATCAATTGAAAAAGGAAAAAGAAAATGTGGTGGACAGCCGCACACTTGAGTTAATGAAAAACTTTTACTATAGACGTCAAGTTCAAATGTATGATTAATAATAACTCTCTTTTTACTCCTTTTGATTATTCAGTTATTTGACTATTAGAAGCATATCTAAAAAAACAAAGTTAAACTAATAAATTATTATTTACTTATTAATAATAACTAGTTGACTTAACCCGTTCGTTACGTCGGGGGCGTTGATTAGATTCGAAACTTCATTAAAAAAACGAAACAGTGACGTAAACCCCCTCCTTTTTCATCCGATCATTCCAGTCACCGCACCACGCGGCATGTTGCCATCCCAAGCTCTAGTCACACTTGGCGCGGGAAGCGCCAACACCACCCCCACCTCACTGTCAGCTCTATCTTCGGCGGTCGTCGGCTTGACATGTCGATCTGCATTCCTCTTAGTAAGAGTTCCACGCTTGCCCAATCTCGTACGCTTTGTCTTAGCCACCTAATCCTACTCAAGATAGAACGTTGGAGTGATTACTATGGGCACAAATTCAGAATATGAGGATAATCATAGACTGCCAAATCACGGTGATCAAATGCAATGTGGTGGTCCATATTACTGCTCGGATTATAAACCTTTCCCATCATATTCACACTAGCTTTCTACTTTTCACACACACCGGATGCACATGCATCCCACACAACTCACATAGCACTACGCAATAATCTAGCGAATCATCATATTAACCAAAATTGCACGCCACATGGTTACACACAAAATCATTAAACCATGTCGACGCACCAAACTTAGCTCATAATGTTACAATAAATAATACTCCACATTATCCAACTCACAACACATAATTTCACCTAATCGCACCATACAACTCCACGTAGTGTTACACTACACAATTAATAATCTGATAATTAATGTATAACTCAAAAGACATACCTCTTGGCTCGCGGTTACTTGTGGTGGCATTCGTTTCACCCTCATCCCATTTTCAATTTAAGTTAAGTTAAGGTATTTTATTTTTATAAAAACACTGATTTTCTCTTAAACTTGTCGCTGATACCAACTTGTAGCCCCAACCCGGGCATCCTACAGTTGGTTCTCATAACTGCTTAATCTCTTTAAAACCCTTGTGTTATTAATCAAACTACAGCGGGAGTCTTTCACAAAAACATTAATTACTATTTAATAACGTTATCGTCGTTAAGTTTACCTCACGAATGTCTGCACACCAATCCGAGTAGCACCGCTCCCAAGCCAAGATACGCCGACCCCAAGCTCACCTGCAACACAATTTAGCGTACACACAAAGTCAGCTACGCTGAGTAAGTTCTAATGGTATAATTTAAACAAAAACCAACTCGTCTCATTTAATATTTATTTCCACTTAAGACCTTCTGGTCTGTATAAAACAGTTTTTATAAATTATTATCATATGGATAACTCTGTTATCTTACAATATCTCAAAGGATTCACCACCCTACACTCAACCCATCATTTTAACCCAGTAAGTCTCTCCGACATGGATCGAGCTTACCACTCTGATAACTCAAAGTTTACCACACATATTAACCACACACTGGTTATCTCAACCACCCTCTAGACACCGCTTAACCAACCCTAACCAAGACTCTCACAAACCAACTGACACAACAGTTGTAACACAATGTCCTCATCCCGACACAACGGTCAATCTAACTCTACACACCACATTAATATCGTTTACACATCACAATAATATCATCTCACACACAATAAATATAACTCAACACTTGTATGCAATTTAACACATATATATGCACACAAACACATATCTCATCACTGCACCCTCGCCAGGGTTACCACACCAAGTTCCATATAATCACAAGCATGCAACTCATTATTCCTTTTCCTTTTTTTCTTTTTAATTAAATATTAACTTTAAGATTTAATTATTTTAAATTAAATGCGGGGCGTGAAACCACTACCCACCTTAGTGATGTTGGGCAGTGATTTCCCCTGTGCTGATATGGCGCTGACGTGGCGGGGCATGAAAAAGGGGGCGTGAAACCACTACGGATGGTCTAAGCATAACTCCGACTCTAAAATGGAAACAGGTATTTGGTATGGGTAATGAGACGGGTAGTTGGATATGAGACAGGGTATGTGATTAGTTATAAATTTTTTCGCATGTTTGGGACGAGTATGGTATTAAGTGATACTCTCCCCGATTACCCTATCCCATTTACCATAACAAAACCGAATATATTAATATTATATAGTCTTAATAAATATATTAAATAGTATGTGGAAGTTGTTAGAAACTTTAAATTATTAGTAATAGGGTTGTTAGAATTGTAGTTGAGTATTTGATATTTTTAGTAGGTTTTTTAATCGAGTTTAAGATCGGATTTCGGTTAATAGACATCCTTACAGGTAATTTTTAACCACCTAAAGTGAGAAACAAGTATACCTGATTAGTAATGAGTAACAGGTACTCGCCGAGTATATGGTCATGTATGAGACATAATTTATAATCGGGTATGAGACTGTGATTATCAAAAATCTATTCCACACTCGACCCATTACAATGTCTACATTATGATCGAATATAACTTGTATATAGTTCTTCGATACTATAAAATCACATATGACTCATTGATGCTAGATTAGCATATAATACAAAAGTATTAAGTGGCATATCATAACCATTCAAAGACAAGCGACAACATTTAACTTACTGATACGTTTAAATGTCATATCTTGTCTTTTAATATTGTCTAGTAACAAATAAGGACATTATACTAGTGAGAAATTTACTATGTCAATCTTTTTTGTAGAGGTGTTTAGTATTAAAGCGTAACTTGAAAAAACCAAAATCAGAACTTACTTGAACTTGAATAACTGAAACTGAATTAAGGTTGGACCCTAACAGAACAACCACTAGTCGACCTTAGTGCTCCAAAATTTTGTTTACGTTAGCAACGACCCCTAATGCCGAGAGCAAGCGCCTTTAGTGTTCAAACCGCCTGCCTTTCGGTCTTAGCGTTCCAAACAACAAGTAATTTGACAACCGATGATGCTAGCGACGGATCGTGGGCCCCCTAACGCCAAACAAAAAGGTCGAATGTTATAACAACGAAATGCATTGTCCTAACAACCTACTATGGTAGCAACTTCACAAATCAAATTTTGAATTATTGATTTTCAAACGACCTAAATCGATATAAAATCCGGAATTTATTAAAAAAAAACTTTATGCTATCTCCATTTTACAACTTGAAAAGATGTTCGCCTTGTTTGAGATTACTTATTTGAAACTACTTATTGGCTTATTCAAAAAGTCATAAGTCATAAGTCATAAGTAAGGTTCTCCTTACTTCTCAAAAACCACTAAAAGGAGGAGAAAAAGCAAGGGGAGTCATACATATTTATTGACTTATCTTCTTTTTTAAAAAGTTAATAAGTTATAAGGAGGTTAAATAAGTCAATCCAAACACCCCCTAATTTGTATTTTAAATTGTTCTAATCCTCTAGTTTGTTAAATGAAACGAGATAACGGGCACTGATGTTGTTCAGTAGTTATCGTTTCATATCATGAAAACACCGGGACTTGGTATAATTTACGATAAAAAAGTGTCTTTGCGATGATTTCGTGTTTTACATTGATCGAAAACTATAAAAACGAATACCGATACCGGTTCTGGTAATACCAATACCGGCAATGATGTCGTTCACTCATTATCGACGAGGTTCGTCATGGTAACGGTACTCGCCATAGCTTACGACACAAAAAAATACTCGGTTTTAAACACAACTCCGTTTTTGAAAAGGATTATATTGAAATGTCAACAAAAGAAATTAAAGACAGACGCGTATTCCGTTTTCTAAATAAAGGTAAACAAACGAAAGTTATTACAAGTAAACAAAAATAATAAAAAATAAAACATATTAAAGACGTATATTATATGTAATAATATGAGATGGAAACGAAAATAAAAAGAAATTAACATCACTGTTCATTCACTACGCAAATCTATACTATATAATAAACTAGGTTAGAGACCCGTATAGTACACGGGTTGCATATAAATAATGAAATAAAGAGTATGTTTTTAATTCCATATCTTTTAGTACACATTTGGGAGTACTAATTATAATGTTTCGGGCATTTCTAACCTTTAGAGATTTCTATGTAGTTGCCACTTTCAAGTTTTCCACACAAGTATGCAGTAACAACATCCATAAGTTTTCTTAATTCTTTTTGAGATTGCGAGGCCGATTAAACATCTAAAGGTTATCGCATCCACTACAGGGGAACACGTTTCCTCATAATCAACTTCTGGGATTTGGGAAAAAACCTTAATGTTACAAGTCATGTCTACATTGCATAATCTCATAGTTTTCGTTTCTTTTTATTTAAAGACACCCATTTATAACCTACTGGGTTGACGTCAATGGGTGTTCGAACTACAGGTCCGAAAACGTTTCACTTGTAATGAAAATTTAATTCTGCCTTTTAAGCTTGCCAGTTTAGGCTGTCATCTCTGTGTATGTACTCTTACAGAGTTTTAGATATATAATCTTTTTCTTCTATTACATCTGTTGCTATAGCATATGCAAATATTTCAGAACACGTGTTTCATTTCGGTTCCATACTGTACTGCGTTGTACATAATTTATTGAGATCTCATATTTGCTTGGTATATGAGTTTCTTCTGGAACTCCATTTTCCTCTTCTAGGGTATTATAATTATCTTCTGGAATCATATTATTCTCTTCTAGGACATTTACCTCTTCTAGGGCTTTATCGCTTCTTTCTGCGATTTTGTTAATCTCTGATGGGATTTTATCTATAACCTCTTCTAGGGTTTTGTGTATAACCTCTTCTAGGGTTAGACCAACTGCCTTATTTTGCTCCTTTTATTCTCATGGGTTTTTATATTTGGAACCGATTTATTTCTCATGTTTCATGTGTATGGTAATCTTTCTATGATTACTTCAGTTTGAGCAAATAAAGTTTATGCTGGTATATATGACTTTATTACTCTGTTTGTGTGTGTGGATATGCATTAGATAATTCATTTGCTATTCTTTACAAAAGCATGACATATTAGACTTCAGACACATATTAACCACTTCAGGTGTGATAATGATGCATACGATGTTTTTGTTTTCATGTATTACCAGTCTTTCCTTTCTTTATCTAATCTCCCCCTAATACTGGGAATAGTGTCTTATTTAGACAACATATTACGTTGTAAACATTTCCTATTCTGGTACATTATGATTGCGGTATTGGTACATAGATCACACAACAAAAATATTTATTGTTGAGACAAACTTAGTTTTCTTCCGAAGAATATTTGTACAGGGGATTATTTGTGATCAGCAGTTGGTTTTCAACTGATTAGTGCAGCGTTATGCCCTATGTAGAAGATGGAAATTCTCATCTTATCAATAGATGTCTAGCTATTAACTGTAATCGTGTAATTAATAATTTAGCTAAAACTTATGTTTAAACATAATCTGCTGGATGTTCAATATTTATCCCTATAGACATACAATAAGTGGGCAAATGCTACATATAAGGTAGTTAAAAGACTCATACGTGACCATATAGAGATGTATCTCTTAAGATTGTAAAATACTGAAAATGGTCCACATGGAGATTAACATGCCCGCATATATCCTCTTGACTTCTTCCTAGATATAAGAGGTATTCTTTATACGAGTTTGTATTCAGAGAGCTTAAATATTGATTTGCTGAGAGAACTCACTGCACATGATAAGTCTTTTGGTAGCAAATATTTTAAATTTGTTTTGAGAGGGTGCTTGTTGGCACTTTTGATTTCACCTCATCACGATGCTATCTCGATGACCTATTTGGTCATGTTGTATGACGAAAAATATCTTTGGCTAGTAACTTCTGGTTACTCATCACATTTGAATTTTATTAGACATATTTTCTACAATATAATCTAGATGGTAAAATCTCTAATTCTGTAATATGGTCTTCTGGCATATTTGTCATGCGTAATTAGAGATATTTGGTATTGTTTTCGTCATTTTTGTTGTAAATAGCCATCTAGCCGAATATATTTGGAAACTTAGTAAGTTTCTTCAAGATTTACTAGAATATAAGACATATCTAGTACACGTATGTAAGGTGACACATACTCTTCTGGAGCATTTAATAAGGTCAACGCATTAAATAGTACCAATAAATGTCTCTGCTAGAGACTGGTAAAAATATTTCTTATGTTTTAAAATATCGTTAATCGTGTCATCAAAGGCATTCATCGCTGATGGTAACCATAACTATATTAGAGTATTATGACATAATATTAGCACCTGGTAGGTAAGACAATCATGCTCTTCTGGAACATTCGATAAGTTACGAACACTGTTATTTACTAGGTATTCATCGGTGGTGGCTAAACAACAGTATACAAATGAAGGGGATGATAACGGGGCTACAAAGGTGCCTCGGTAAGGTTTGTTTCAACCTATTTTCTAAATTCCTTAATGGTTGGCTATTCCACATTTGTAGCACATGTTTTCTTTCCCCATGTTAGACCTCCCCTCGGTGGTTGCCCCGTGCTATGTTGGCTTAAACCATTGATGTTAGGAATTTGATAGTGAACCTCTCGCCTCCATAAGTTGTCCCATCCACGCTCACGACCTCTACTGGGGCCACGCCTTCTCCTCTCATCCATTCGCCATGAACAATAACTGCATTCACTTCAGGGAACATGCCAGTATCGGTTAATTGTGTCCATGAGTTTATTATTTCTTCCGGTGATTGGATGACATGATTTGTGTTCCGAGTATTTTGTGAAAACACATTATCAATACTGTTGCAACAGGAGCATGTTATAAGTATGATACGTGGAGAACGTCTTGTCGAACATGTTAGTATCAGGGATATTCTCTCCGCATAGTTTAAATTTTTGAGGTTATACGAAAAAGATCAGGGTTGCATTGCTTAACCATCTTTAAAGTTTTACAATCGCTAGAGAAGAGAACTTATAATGAGCTTTTGGAAAGAGGTTGAACGTCTGGCGGCCAAAACTATTGTTAAGGTTCTGCCACAGGAAAATAGAGTCCTTAATGGCGAAGAGTTCCTTCTTTAGATCTTATAGGAAGTGGGGGCGAAGAAATGTCATGGTTTTAGCCTTCGTTTGGAGGGAAGTCTTCTTCCCTTAAAGTATTATCACTCCCAGACTATTTGTCGACAAATGGATTTTGGCATCTAAATTCCTCGGCTATATGCCGTCAAGGAGTGCGACAAACTCGAGTTTGGAAGCTTTGACATTGTATTTAGTGGAAGATTTACTAGAAATTTATATAAGAAAGAATTTCGGGCTCCCGACAAGTACAACACATGCAGTCACTTTAGAACATTATGTTAACCATTTAGTAATCATCTAGAAAGTTCACCAATTACTGATACACAATCTTTAATCTAATGTGATTAGTGCAATAACTTGAGTAAATTTAAGTTTGAAATAGGGTAACTACACTAAGAGTGAAACCACTAATCTTAAATCAAACGGCATGCACACCATACTAGTCAATCTTAAACACAGGATAATAGTTTAATCTTATATTAACATTTCATCTAGAACCCCGTCACGTTTACTAGTGCATGATGTAAGTGACAAGTAATACATAAGTTATATCTAATAATGGTAGAATTATGTATGACTAATATATTTGGAGGTTGTAATACGAAAATGTTTGATACCATATTACCATTACATTTGTCGCCAGCAGTTTCGTGGTTAATTTTAGTTCTTGTTTCGAAAATAGTCTAGGGGTTCGAAGACAACATAAAATCAAAGATATTACCTTCTTATGTACGTGATAGTGGCCGATGGTGCCTTGCAATGTCGATCGATCGATCAGGTGTCTTGCATGTGATGACTCTGATTTAACAGTTTATCGCCGGCCATGGTTCACGGATATGGGGTTGAACACTTGAGGCGGTTCCACAACACCGTGGATGCGGAGGAACAATTAAGACTTGATGGTCAGGTTGTGCGATGATGTTTGTCGGAGACGAACATGTGTGAAACCGGAAAAAAAAATCTGTGCGGCTTAGCGAAATCAAACAGAAGATGTGGTTTTTTTTTTTTTTTTTCATGGCTAAGATGCAAACTACATGGGGCAATTGATTGGTATTGGCTTAAACATGCCTAGTTGGACAATCGGCAGCGGCAGGAACAAAAGAAAATCTGGTGTTTAGAGTTGCTCCACAACAACTATGGTTAAAAAAAACGAAAATCTAATAGAACGACGAGCGAACTCGTGCTGATTACGTGATAGGGGAAACTGATTTTATTGATATTATATTTCGTCTATACATTACATTATATAGAGTTACAATAGGAAAAACCCTAAAGCCCATTACATATTGGGTTGGGCCATAAAATAATCTGCATTTATAACATAAATATCATTTAAACGTTTCCATATTTCTTATGATTTTAAATTTTAAACATTAAATGTAGGATAACTTGTTAGCGACCAATAACTTCATTTTTTAAATACATTATTTATAATTAAATTTAACTAATTCATATGATTTAGAGGTGTTAATTTTTTATTTTTTGAAATATTATAGTTTGTTACTATATAAGTGTTTTATTTATGCTAAAAATAATTCTATACATTTACACAGACACATATTTAACTAATTCATTATAACTGTTACAAAAATCTAGACTTCACCAGAAGTCGATACGTGACAGATAAAGTCAGTCATTTATTATAATAAGTATTTATTTTTTGTATTCTTTTCATGATTCAACCCGTGTAATACACGATAATCTAACCTAGTTTATTTATAGATAAAAGATTAAAAAAATCTTTCTATAAATACAAATAAAATTTATAAACCAAATTAAATAAATAAAATAGGATTAATACGTTTAATGCTATTGACTTTGAATAAACTTAATAAAAAAACAAAAATACCATTAATATCTTATTCACTTAAAACCTACCCAAAAAAAATAAAGTTGGATAACTAAAATATTATTATTTTATTTAACAGTACAAATGTTAATGACAATTGTTTTAACAGTGAGCTCGGTATGTACAAATGTTAATGACAATTGTTTAACAGTAGGCTCGGTATTTATCCACTTGATAGTGGAAGTTTTATTTAATTAAATTTTAAACAGAATTGATAAATTGGGTAAGTGATTAAAAAAGAAAAGAAAACAATGGTTAAAAAACATGTGTTTTTTTTGTTTGAAAGGTACATTTCTTTTAATTATGTGTGAGTGAGATTTTTTTTAAAAGTAAATTTCTTTAATTATATGGGAGTGGGACTTAAATCCATTACTTTTTTTGAACGGCGAACATTGAATGTTGTGACGTCGCGCCCCCCGTCACATGGGAGAGCCTCGTTCAACTCCGGCCAATATGTTGTCTTAACCGGGCCCACTTGACGTCAGAGTTTGAGAGCATCCAAGGAAAAATCCCACCTAATACGGCCTCTTCCGGGCTTGAGGGAGAGCCGAGGCTCGAACCCTAGATCGGCGTGGGTAAAACCCTGGTGCATCAGCCTAAGAACTAGACCTCATTTGCATGCATAAGAAATTAATGGTGATGGCAGGGATTGAACCCGGATCTCTTGGGACTTCATGCTTCACCTCAACCACTACACCACAACCTCTTTGGCCTTAAACCCATTACCTACTCAAACTTAAAAACCATGTGTTTCGTGTTGCAACTTTAAAAGCCTATAAACGATTTCAATGGTAGAGTTAATAAAAAAAATAAAGAAAACAATTGTTAAAACCATGTCCTCGTTAATGGTGTTGCAGCTTTAAAAGACTAAATACGAATCCAATAGCATTTTCAATATGTGCTTCAGTTTGTGTTTTAGGACATTCTTAGCAAAAAAAAAACAAAACAGAGAGTGGTATTGAGGTCGGATGATGTAAACCCAAATCGCAAGATGAAGAAGGGAATATGGAGCAACACATGTGATAGATCCGGTGCTTGGATGTGGTGGTGGTGGCACGTAATGCTTGTAAGAATTTGAATAGGGGTGTTGATATGGTAGTTGAATTCATATTATTGTAAACGATTTATTGCAAATAGGCTGATTGATTTGTCCATGTAAAATTGATGCCGTTTTGGGGAAAGATCACTTACATATCGATAAATTAGTTTCAAAATTGAGTTTAAAAGAAGATTTTGGTTTTAAATTTGATTTTAATTTTGGAGTAAAGTACACGGATGGTCTATGTGGTTTATCAAAATTTTGGATTTGGTCCCTAAATTTTCAAAAGTACATGGATGGTCCATGAGGTTTGCACTTTGTAACGCATTTAGTTCCCAAACTTTGCAAAATGTACATGTATGACTGGTTTGCAGGGCCGACCCTCAGGGTGTGCCAGGTGGGCGACCGCTCAGGGCCCAAACTTTGAGGGGGCCCAAATTCTCAGTGGCGAAGCCGTCCGACGAGCTGTTGTGATTGTGAGCTCTGAAACTGAATTGAAGAGTGAAATTATCATCGTCGGAGCTTTTTCCGGTCGTAGATGAAGAGCTCTGAAACTGAATAGAAAAGGAAGAAGATGGCTGATATGAAAATGGTGATGAAAGACGAAAAAGAAAAACAGAAACAAACTACGAAAGTACATAGAGTATTGAAAAGTCTTTATTGGAAATTAGGAAAACGAAAATTTTATCGGGAGGTGGAAACATAGAAAGTTAACCGAGTAAAAATCAAAGTGAAAAGTCCCCTCACGTCCAATTTTTTTTGTCTTTTCTATTTATTACTTATTTTCATTTGACTATATGTTTTGCTTGTTTTATTTATTTTGTTAAGGAATTTATCTTTTTGATAAGTAATTACTAATTTAATAATTATTCGATAAATATTATATTACGACTCCCTAGTTGAAAAGGTATAGATCCGTTACAGTGTGTCGATTAACATATTTAAAAAAAATTATAAATTTATTAGTAGTTATATATTTTTGAAAGGTCCAATAAATTAATAAACATTTTAAAACTCAATGTTAGAAGAATATGGATTATGAATAGTTGATTAACAATCTTGTTTCCAAGAATGCTAAGAGTGATTAATGATTCGCACTAGTTAATTTAATCAAGTATAAAATATCTAGATTTTTATTTTATTTGATTTTTGAATTGTATTTGTGTATTACTTTAATTAATTGAACGTATCTTTATTTATAAAGTTTTCGATAAACAAACAAACATATTCAACAAAATCACATTAAACAAATAGGTCTATGATAAACTTTTCAATAAGTTTTTTCTATTTCTTTTTCAATATTTTTATAAATTTGAAATATTTTTAAGCACTGTTCACATCCTACACTACAGGCTTTTATGGATTTTTTAGATTTGATTTTTTGAGTAGTTTGTATATATAGTTATCGGTTTGTACTTAAAAGTTTAGCTTCTTTTGCTTGTACGCATCCTAGGTTGTACAAAATTATAAGTTTATATTTTAGAGGTCATTTTTTAATTGTATTTGTGTATTACTTTAATTAATTGAACGTATCTTTATTTATAAAGTTTTCGATAAACAAACAAACATATTCAACAAAATCCTATTAAACAAGTAGGTCTAGGATAAACTTTTCAATAAGTTTTTTCTATTTCTTTTTCAATATTTTTATAAATTTGGAATTTTTTAAGCACTTTTCACATCCTACACTCCAAGCTTTTATGGATTTTTTAGATTTGATTTTTTGAGTAGTTTGTATATATAGTTATCTGGTTTGTACTTAAAAGTTTAGCTTCTTTTGCTTGTACGCATCTTAGGTTGTACAAAATTATAAGTTTATATTTTAGGGGTCTATTTTTACTCGTGAGGCATTCAAAATCTTAAGTACGGCCCTGCCTCAGGGGTCCATTTTTTTCCACTCGCACAGGGCCCTCGAATTCTGAGAGACGGCCCTGGTGGTTTGCACTTTGTAACGCCTTTAGTCTCTAACTTGGACCTCTAAAACTTTTAGATTTGTTGGTTGGAGACTAAATGCGTTACAAAGTGCAAACCACAAGAACCATCCATGTACTTTTAAAAACCTAAGAACCAAATCCAAAATTTTGATAAACGACAGGGACCATCCGTATACTTTACTCTTAATTTTGTCTTCCGTTTAATTTTATTACAATTTTACTTAACGAAAGGTTTTATTTTGGTTTTAAATTTGACATTAATTTTAGCATCCATTCCATTTGATTTATTTTGGAGAGTTCTTAATTTCATTAACTTTTGGTTTCAACCCGTGATTTTGGTTTTAAAAGTTTGACTTTAATTTTCTCTTTCATTTGTTTTGATTTAAAATTTCCTTAACTAAAGGTTTTATTTATGTTTTAAATTTGACTTTAATTGTCTTCCATTCCATTTGATTTATTTTGTTGAGGCGTTAGTAAAAAGAACATTAATGTGATATAAAATTGACAGGTGGCAACCAAGAAAATTGATAGTCATAGAAATAATACCATGAATATTTGGGTGATTTAGGCAGGAAATTTAGTCAAAGTAGCGTTGCGGTGCTGCCACGTGACATTAGAGATATTGCGTTATTAGGTTAGATAAAAATTATTAATGTCACGTGTCGCATCCACATTTTTTCTTATCATTTTTTTCTCGCATCTCTTTCTTATTAAATATACCTCTTTTTTTAATAATGATTTATATTTAAAGAAAAATATTAATTATACTAATAAAACACATTTATTTTAAATGACCTCCTATTTTAAGAAACTTTAAAGTTTAATTATGTAACTTTTGTTTTTAACTAAATAACGATGTAAGTCAAATTATATTAAATAGAAATTAATGTATTCAAACCGTGTAATATATGGGTTTATAAATATATAAACTTTTTATTACTAAGTATATAACATTATATTTTATCAACCCGTGTAATCACGAGTTTTTTAATTTTTTTTATTACTAAGTATATAATATTACATTTTATCAACTCATGTAATACACGAGATTTTAACCTAGTATGGTATCTATATAATATTAAAATTTACTTTTTCAACGTTATATAAAATAAAAGTATGAATTAATTACACGGATGGTTCATGTGGTTTGGTCAAATTACGGATTTGGTTCCTAACTTTGAAAAATTACGGATTTAGTCCAACATAGTTTGATTTTGTTACACCGACGGTCCCTAAAATGGATGGAGGTTAACTTTTTCAATTAAGTGGCAGTGAAATGATCAAAATACCCTTAAATACAAAAAAAAATATATTTAAAACATAAATTTTAAAATCAAAATAAAATTATTATGGGCCCACCACATTTCATCAGCCTTCGTCTTCCCCCCTTCACCTCACATATTTCCGTCCACCTCCTCCGGTGGCCCTTAAAATTTCGGCAACCATTTTTTCACATATTCTTCCTTGTTCTAGAGACCTAACACCACGTCACCCACACTTGTAGTTAGCCGGAAAATCTGAAATCCCCATCATCTCCTCTCGAAAACCTGTCGACAGCATCACCTGAACAAATTCTATTAATACCACACCTAAAACCCAACCAATCAAAGTCATCTACACCCCTAATGAAAGAATCATACCCAATTTGAGATTCTCAAAGACGATTACTTCAATTTTATGACCACACCAAGCTCTGTTCCAAAGATTTCTTGGCGTCGATCACTTCTGCCCCTCACTCTCTCTTAGTTATATTTTCGATATCTTCGTATTCTAGTAACCTCCCACCAGTACAGATCTAACACAGCGATGATCGAGTGATCAATGATGGTGACAGTTGTGTGGTGGAGAAAAGAAGTATGGCAGCTGTGTTTGTGGAGTGGTGCAGTGTGGTGGTACGGTTTCCGGTGCTGCCGATGTAGTGGTGCGGTGTCCGATGGTGCCGGTGTAGTGGTGCGATGGTGCCAGTTATGAGGAAGATGACCAGATGGAGTGAGTGGCTGCCGGAGAAGACGAGCCGCAGGTGGTGGTGGTAGTGTGATGGTGGCCAGAGGAAGTGGTGCCGGTGTAGTGGTGCGGTGGTGCTAGTACCCCTTGCACACCAAAACCTTCGATCAAATCCACAAAATGGGGGTTGAGTTTTTAGGGTTTTGGGAGAAGGTGAGGATGTGTGAGACCTACCACTTAGTTTTTATTTTAATTTAATTTTTTTTTCTATATTCAAGGGTATTTTGGTCATTTCACTGCCACTTAACTGAAAAAGTTAACTGATGTCGCCCAGACGGTGTATAAAAACTAACAAATAAACCTAACCTAGACTCCTAAGTAATAAATGGAGTATCTATGAACTAAACCGCACTGACAGGCAAGTGTACCTATCGAGTGTAGCACAGCTTAATGGTAAACCGGATTATCGAACCCTAGAGACACTGAACAGCTAAACTAGACTCAAACTCGGACTAAAAATTATTTGGTTGGGGGGTTTTCTACACTACTGATTATACTAGCAAATGCAGAACTAACGATCGACTCTAACTATCCAGACAAAGAACTTAGGGAAATACCAGGAATGGGAAGAATACCTCCCAGGTCGGAATCCTACTTGCAAAGCTCAACTTCTACCGGTTATGGAAACTATGATGGATCTGGGTATATAAGGATAACAGCTCTAGACAACCTAGTGGATCCTTAATCACTCTCAGGGTGTCACCAACTAAGAAACCTAAAGATGTAGTAAACTCACCAGATGGTCGGATTACCTTTCAGTCTCTCTAACAGTGATAATGTACCCAACATACAGATCACCTCTCAGTCTCACTGTCCATAATACATCGAAGATGCACGGGGTAATCTCAGATCAACAACTATGACTTGGAATAGCAACGATCGCTAAGAACCTAAGGCAACTTCCTCTCAGACAGGTAACACTCGGAATCCTAATGATGAAGTCTAACCGACTACCTCTCACCTTTCGGGTATTGAGATAAGATGAACTCAATCTAGCAAAGGATCAACTACAGCTCCTATGGATCACTACGTCTAGCAATACCACACAGTCACTAACAACAAGAAAGTAACCTAAACATGCATCTATAATTGAAAGACATTCAACAGGATAACATGTGGAGTAATGGTCAACACAAAACCAGAATTAACCATGCATATTCATCACACTAATCAAACCAAGATCGTTTACAAAATCATTAATCCATTCAAAATAACAAAAAACCAATAAAAATCATAACTTTAACAAATATTCATCTAAGGACACAGGCAGTATTAAGGTTTTAGCCTAGATTCATGATTAAAACATCAATAACAGAAGTATTAAGCAAGAACATGGTTCAACACAAACAATCAAAGACAAAAGATGGAAACTTGGAAACCGATTAAGCTAATACTAACAAACCCGGATCCAAAGTCTCTAACTTTGCACTCCAATTGGCTTCCAATCTCCAGAAATCGTGTCACACCCCACCAAGGCGGAAGTACGGGATGTAACCGGTATATCGCATTGAACACAAGTACAAGAGAAACTAAAAGAAAAATTGTGCATTACATTGAACCATACTACATGCTTCTAACGAATGTACGAATATATGAAAATCCTGAATCAATACAAAGGGTCTAAAATGCCCAACTACAACCAAAAGTACATAATAATAACTCTTCCCAAAAGCAAGCCGTTTAAAGCTCGTTATCCCCATAACTATTTACCTGAAAAGCATGTTTCAAAAACGGGTCAACTATAAAAATAGTTGGTGAGCACGCAGGTTTTGCGACTCTATAAAAAGTAAGTAAATAAATTTCAAAATGTAATAGTAACCATCCGTAGATGATCAAGTACACGTGTTAAGATATAATTACCCTGAGCCACAATCAAAACCGTCAGACTAGTTGTTGCCCCTGTATCCAGGTGTCGAATGTGAACACCTACTATGCCTATTATGCGCCCAAATGACCCTACAAGTCTGGTTGGCGCGACCAACCCTGGCCGGGGGTGTCAACCCAAATAGTATTATTCATAATTTCCACCGGCTATCCAAGCTAATTGATTACGTTAAAGTGGGGACTTAATACATCCATAAGTAAACCCAGGTAACCCTATTCCCAAGTAACAACGTGTAGAGTGAAACAGATTTTCCCCCGTAAAACAGTAAAAATTGAAAAGTGGGGCCGCGAAACTCACCTGAACAACGTCGGTGATAAGTGTGACATAGTCAACAAAAACCGCAAAGAACGGTTAACATCCAAATTATATCAAAGGCCAGCAGCCAAATGCAAGCAAAGTGTGGCTAGCAACTCAGTGCTACCAAGGTACGGCTAAATTCGCAAGAACCGCAAAAACAAGTGTCCTAACCGAGTCCTACTAACCAAGTAGACACGAAAAAATAGCATTTAAGACGCCTAAAGTATAAAACTGAGTCTACTACTCAAAAGTGGCTATGTATTCGGTTGCATACCCAAAACCCGTGCACACACGTACGAACCGCTCAAAAGTTGTAAAATCGGCTTTTATATAAATTCGTGACTTTGAAACCTTAAGTTTTAGATTTTATTAATGAATATCAGTTGTTATAATATCATATATGATAAAATCTAAAGTCACAGTTGCGTTTGACCAAAAACGCGATTATGCGAGTAAAGTAAGGTTTACGGTTTAAAAGTCCGATTCATCCGAAATTAGGGTTTTAGTGTGATTTTAGCACCCAATTTAAAAGTCCAAATTTTATATTTTTAATATGATAATACTTCTGTCCAAACTCCCATTAAGACTTTTATAAAAGTATTTTTATACAAAAATTTCCAAAAATATTAACTTTTTATAAAGTTTTAATGGACAATAATTCTAAAATCATATTTATACATAAGCTTAATGCTTGAAACTTTCACTAATTATTCATATATATATATAAAAATTTCTGACCAATTTTCATAATTTTTCAATATCCAGATTATTTATTATGAATATAATATTGTTAAAATTTAACAAATTCGGTAAAAATACTTATAATTGTCCAAACTTCACCAAATTTTTACCAAATAAGTTTTAACTCCATATGAGATTCTATTATAAGTTTCAAGTCCTAATTTTATCCAGAAGTATATGATCCCAAATTCAATCTTTAAAACTTCATAAATACCAAACACATATTTAGACAACTCCAATTTTTATAAATTTTGGACAGGAGTCATTGTTTTTCATATACTAATTACTGACCAAATTCCAGATTTTTCCAATACTCAGAGGTATTTTTCCCAATTTTCATGTATTAAACTTGTAGAAATTTTAATAAATAATCTATAAATAGTTTGGTTACCAAAGTTTCCAGATCTTACTTTTTATATAAATACTATTTTTAAAAAATAATTTTGAAAGCTAAATCAAAATTTTATAAAAGTCCATGAAAAAAACAATTGTTGTATAAAAATAAATATATTATTTCCACGTGAACCGGGATTGGGTTTATAACCTAATAACCACTCAAAATATCAAATATCTCAATACTAAATATTTTCGGGTTCAATTCCCAACCAATGACTCATAAAACTATCCTAACATAAAATTAAATCATAACGGGTAAAGTTTATACCTTTCGTATAAATGGTTCGCGTACGCGGAACCTCCCGTATTTCACATGCAATACGAACTAAAAACACCATTAGAATCTTTTTTATCTTCAGAGCATTTCCATATGCTCAAAATTGACATGCAATGCCGTTTGGATGGCCATGCAACCCGATCAATTTCATTTTCGGTCCTATAAATTGTTACAATATGTTCGTATTCAAAAATTTAGTTCTCAACATCTGATCGAAATTTTCTACGGTGAAAACATTCATATTTGTTCTAAGAAAATACTATCCAAAACTCGTCACGATCCAACGGTCGGATCTCCGGGGATCGACGATTCTTTGAGACCCAGTTTTTAAAATCCGAAAATCCGATCAGTCACATTCGAGGGTATGAAAAGCATACCTAAAGAGCTCTTATCAAACATTCTTCCAGTAGGGTTTTGCTTCTATGTGTTGAAAAGATCATATCCAAAATTCATACATTTCTATCGATCGGATTTCCGGGGATCGTCCGATCTTTAAGACTTCGCATGCATAAAACCTTCTGGACAGAATTTAAAAACTCTTTTTAATGAATTTAAGCAAAGATTTAGACAAATCTGAGCTTACCATTGCGTTCGTAGCGTCGAGAAATGGTTCTAGGGGAAAAAACCGCATCTCCAGCCACCTTCGGCACCACCGGACCACCACCACCACCTGAATTCTCTGCCCTCTCTCTCTAACTTCTCTCTAAAATTTTTCAAATGAGGGATTTAGTGGGGTGCCCCACTATATATAGTGGGGTGGTGTTGTACCGCGTGTTGTGATAACGGTATCCCGCTGAAACGAACCCGATAAAAATAGAGGCGTTATTTTATCCAAAAATAAATTATTATAATTTATTATTTTCCCTCGAGTCCTTGCGTCTCGTAAATATATATCCTTTCGGATTTAAATTAAAATTCACGAAACTGTTCGACTCGGCTGTTAACGCGTATAAACTAGAACTTGATCAAAATTTTGACATTATAACACCCAAATAAATCTTGCTATTATTTTTTCGTTTACTAACGAGTTCCTTTCGTTTGAAAGTATATTTTAACATAATAATACTATTATTATTATATGAACTCGTCGAACGCGGTGTTGACCTGAAAATTCACAGTTGTCACATTCTCCCCCAGTTAACAGAATTTCGTCCCGAAATTCAACTGATATAATAGTTGACAAGTTCTTTTTCATAACTTGATTCATGTACGATCATCAAAGGAAATATAGTTTCTTAGATACAGCAGGGAGATTTGACAAATCGAGATCTAAGAATCATAGAGAGTAGGTTACACTTAGAAAGGCTCAAAAGCAAATTGAATAACCGTGAGAGAAAAATCATTCGAATTCCAAAGAATCTATAGATAATTGTTTCACCGGATCAGTCAAAAAGGGACACTGCTGGTGTTATTCAGAAGATTAAGAAATCCTTCATAGGATTGATATACACAGGTATACAAAGTTGGTACAAATCCAAAATGATATTATGATACAAAATCCCAGTGATTTAGTATCCTTTTATGAGCAAGGAAAAGTATCATTCGGCTTGTTGCCATTAAGGAATACTATTATAAATAGTAACCATAAAATTATAGTATGAGAGGTGCTATTAAGATCCAAAGAGTCGGTAGAATCACCACTACTCATTGGAATAAAAAAGTATCACAACGATAACAAATATCATAGGTTATAAAGGACGGTCATATCATGTACTTAGAATACAGAGAGATAACACCTCGTTAAAATGAAACTTGTCGTCAATGCGAACTTCCTTAGGTTGTATAATTACGGATTCTTCGGCTAAACACCTTTTGAGACTCGATATACGATAAGCATCGTATATACCATTAAGCTCCTGAGGTAGTTTTAGTTTATACATAACAAGACCAATCAAATGATTACTACCAACTTCAGCACAACAAAATGGTGATCAACATTTGTGTCAAAACAGAGCTTCCAATGGTGCTCATTTAATGGTAGTGTGATCACTGTTAGTGTAAGGAAATCGGACCAAAGGTAAAAGAGTATCAAAATTACCACCAAATTGTATCACACAAGCCCTTAGCATATCCTCCAAGGTATGAATAGTTCGATCACTTAGACCGTTGGTTTGAGGATAGTAAGTGGTGCTCATATCTAAGCGCATTCTCAAAGCTTTCTGTATTGTCTGCCAGAAATGGAATGTAAAGCGACTATCCCTATCGAAGATAAAGGAAACAGGCACTCCATGCCTTGCTACAATTTCACTACTATACAGTCGAGCTAGCTTTTCTACCTAGAAGTCCTCTCGGATAAGTAGGAAATGCGCAGAGTTAGTCATTAGTTAGTTAACAATGTCCCAAAATGAATCATAGCGGCCTAAATTTCTAGGCATGCCTAGTAACGAAATCTATTGAAATTTGTTCCCACATTCACTGTGAAATCCCGGGTTGTTGTATCTTGTGATTGTCAGTAATAGTAGTTATTATTCAATAGTTTGTACATTGTTGCATCATAGGGCGATACAAAATGGTTGGTGTGTATACGACATAACCGTAAAAGTAGATACAAGGGAATTTTGAAAATCAACATAACAAAAAGACGAGATTCACACTTCTTGTACTAGAATTGAAGAGTGATGATTAGTCATTAGAGAATGAATTAATAACGATAAATCCAAGCTTAAAGCTTTACAAAGCAAGTATATAATGAGTACCAGTATGATTGTACCAAACTCGAGTCGTGAAACCGAAGATTAACAAACAAATGATATTATACTAGGATTCTGTCGAGATAAATTTGCTAAGAGTCAAATTTACTCAATCCTATCAAGTGTTACAGGAAATGAGTCATAATCATAAAATAGATGTCAGCGATGACCCGTGCTATGTAACCTCACCACAAAGCATTAGGATTCGGTACTAACTCGCATATTAGTCTCGATATAATATAACCATGTTTGGTGATTTTCAATTAAAGGTTCATATACCTATTGTCGAAAGTTAGCAATGGGCTATATGATAATCGAGTCACCACAAGATCTAGATAGAGAAAGTGACTAAAGATCTAGGACGATCTAATCAAGTAGATTAGTTAAAAGACTAGGTGCCAGTTCAATAGTTGGACATTGAATTGACAACCACCAGCAGTCGAATTTGGTTAACGGTCAGAAATGGAATTATGATATTTTAACAAGAAGTCCATATTAAAAAGATGGTCTACTCCTCACTTTGAGTCGTCCAAATTTGATAGGATAACATTAGACGTCTACATCTTTCTTGATATGTATTGAAATGATTCGAAAGTAATCCGTTATTCATCTAGATGAGGAAATAAACAGTCACGCTGTGGAAATAATCTCATAAAAATAGTGTCCCCCGAAAATGGTTATGAGCTTGCTAACCCACAAAATGGTTAGACTTTGATATAATATCATTGTCAATTTATCATGGGGTTTGATTCTCATAAAGTAGACATCAGAAAATAGTATAGGATCAAGTAAAACTTCAGGAATTTGTCAAATGTGAGGACGTCATGCTCATAGGTCCCTTAAGGATAATGCAATCCCAAGCGGAACTTCAAGAGAGCAGAGTCAACTATGATTCGTCCCTTGTTCCCCTTCCTGGTAGTGTACAACTTTAATTGGTTAAGAATCGTAAAACACATAAATAAATTCAAAATTTCCCTCCTATGATTTTAGGACACATCTTTCAAATGAAAATGTTTTCAAATATCAACTTAGGTCCTCGCTTTTCCATTAAATTTGGTGGAAATGGACCATAAGGTTTCAGAGTTTGTCCTTAGATCTCGGGTTGAAGGGGTTCGAATAGATTATCAGCCAATAACTGGTAGTACAGTATGCCTGTAACTTTCTTGGCTTTCGAACGGTACCACTATGACTTACCATTTCGTATTTCACCCATACTAGTTATAGCCTAAAATCCTTTGCATAAGGGTTTAAGCCATAAATTTGATGGAATGAGTGTTTGAATGTCATAGATTCGTATTCCTTAAGGGCACGTGTTAAGAAGTCGTTTCTAAACAGTAGTTGCTCTAAGGCTTTCTAATTACAGGTGACGGAGAGTAAGAGATGTGTATACGTCGCTACCTAGTTGGAAATCAGAAAGTCAATCAACAAAATGACATTTGAGGGAGAGCAGGTACAGAAAGGATATGAGACTATCCTATTCGGATCTATAAGGACAGTATACGAAGAGTAACAAATAGCGATAATCACCATAAATAAACTTTGAATGATTACTAGTAAAATTTTCGGTACACAAAGAATCATTCCAACATAAAGTTTCATTTTCTCCATTAAAATGGTTTTCAATAAGGCATTGAAGCACCAGGAGAAATCAAGATTTGCAAAACATACGTAGCAATGTTTACAAAAAAAGGGCATTAGTTTCATACTAAGCCATAGTTATCCCAAAAATAAAAAGTTTTTATAAATCCAACCAAAAGAATCCTGAGCACAAGCCGCTTAGTGACCATAGTAGAAATACAAATGATAGAAATAAACATGACAATGAACGTCGTAAAGATGGCTCCTCCTAAGTAAACAAGTTTCTCAAGTTAGGTTTCCACAATATGAGCGTCGCGGTTAAGAGAATCGGGATTGAGTGTACCAAATTACCATAGTGAGTGCAGAGCACTTGCAATGGAAATTTCAAGTAGCTGTAAAACTGAATTATTAAGAATATTTATCAGTAGTATAGTGAAAATGACAAACATCGTAATAAGGATTTATATGAACGATCGTATAGAAAGGTTGTATGGCCCAAGAAAAGAATCTTAATTTGCTTTAAGGAATTTCTCCATCATGTTTTTACTCCATCGATGTTAGAGTGCATTTGGATTATAAGATAAAATCCAGGATTATGTCGGGACCTCCGATGATAGTCGTACACTTACTGCAAGTGTCGAGCGTTGTAAAGCCCATACTTAATTTACGTGGCCAGTAAAATCTCAAGGGATCTGATTTATCAAGTAAAATAGATGAGAGAAAATCTTCGTTGCTCAAGATTCAGTAAGGAGATGATTAGATCGAATTTGAATTTCTCTTGTTCCTTCAGAACTGCGAGAACGTTACATGAAGATCCATTAGGGGAGTCAGAAATGTCGAGGTCTGATTCACGCTAGACCGAGAGTCGTCACATGCGTTGATAAACATATAACAAAATTAAAATGAGAGAATCTTTAGCTGGATCTCAAATGTGAAGTAATACTTAACAAATAATTGTCAAATTTGGTCAAAATACCGAGGTTAAATCAACTGAGAACAGATCTCTTCGGTGTCTCGGTCTAAATTTTTATGCAAAATAAATCTTGATAAGAGTTTTGGATCCATTACGATTCAAAGATAAAAGAGACAATATAAATTCCCTTGTCACCTGAGGTAGCCTATCACATCATTCGATGTATTCGGCTCAACCCTAAGGTTACGATAGTTTCGATCAAGATTCAGATGACTAGGAATCGGGACTGGAAATACAAATTAATCATGAAAATTAACTCGGACAGTAAGACTCACTAGAGTTCTCATGCACTGCATATTATGATTACGTGTGCACCCGTAATGATAATTTACTTTGTATGGTCCCTACAGTGTTTCCTCAATCCTGAGCTCTCAGCGAAAAAAAGGAACTGAAATGTTCATTAGATCACGTCTTCGTGTTGCACTTTCGCGTAAAAGTGTGGATGTTCTATCTGATCTCTTTTAATTATTTGTACCAATACTCATGGATCTGCAGACTAAGGCTGTTGTTGGATGGAGGTAATAATAGAGGGGAACAACCAGCGTACTCTAATAAAAGAAAAAAGTGTGCGGTGGAAGTCATAAAGTAATAATAGGGTAGAGATACCTAAATCAGAGTCGAGCAAGTCATTCTACAAATTTGTACATATATGTGGATCCGATGATCCAACATTACAAAAAGTCAATGGGTCTCCTGACCCGTAGAGTTCTCTCTCGTTTAGTCCTACTTCTCCACCTCGGGTTCCCTTTAGATCGAGCAATTATGGCTGCCATATCTCATGGCTGCCATATCTCATGGCGAAAGTTCTAGCCATCCAATCCAGCAGATCACCAAAGCAAGTATAAACCGCACAAAGCGAAAACAATAGATGTTAAATAAGAAAGTCGACTCCAGAACTGGAGTAGATGCAGGTGCGGTGTAGGTACAGGTACAACTCGAGGTAACACCAAGACAGATAGAGACGGATGTAGAATACAACAAACGTAACCGGAATCATCAAAGAGTACACGTAGTGCCGTGACAACGACATGATTATAACGAAGCAACGTGTCGTAGATAAGCAAGAGGTAGTATGCAATGCACATATAATTCCTACGGTTCAATGCAATAAACTTAGAGTTATAGTCTAGGTCTAGTCTCGGGTAAACCTAATTCTCTATAACCAGTGCTCTGATACCAAGTCTGTCACACCCCACCAAGGCGGAAGTACGGGATGTAACCGGTATATCGCATTAAACACAAGTACAAGAGAAACTAAAAGGAAAGTTGTGCATTACATTGAACCATACTACATGCTTCTAACGAATGTACGAATACATGAAAATCCTGAATCAATACAAAGGGTTTAAAATGCCCAACTACAACCAAAAGTACATAATAACTCTTCCAAAAAGCAAGACGTTTAAAGCTCGTTATCCCTATAACTATTTACCTGAAAAGCATGTTTAAAAAACGGGTCAACTATAAAAATAGTTGGTGAGCACGCAGGTTTTGCGACTCTATAAAAAGTAAGTAAATAAATTTCAAAATGTAATAGTAACCATCCGCAGATGATCAAGTACACGTGTTAAGATATAATTACCCTGAGCCACAATCAAAACCGTCAGACTAGTTTTTGCCCCTATATCCAGGTGTCGAATGTGAACACCTACTATGGCTAATTATGCGCCCAAATGACCCTACAAGTCTGGTTGGCGCGACAAACCCTGGTCGGGGGTGTCAACCCAAATAGTACTATTCATAATTTCCACCGGCTATCCAAGCAAATTGATTGCGTTAAAGTGGGTACTTAATACATCCATAAGTAAACCAAGGTAACCCTAATCCCAAGTAACAACGTGTAGAGTGAAACAACTTTTCCTCCGTAAAACAGTAAAAATTGAAAAGTGAGGCCGCGAAACTCACCTGAACAACGTCGGTGATAAGTGTGACATAGTCAACAAAAACCGCAAAGTACGGTTAACATCCAAATTCTATCAAAGGCCAGCAGCCAAATGCAAGCAAAGTGTGGCTAGCAACTCAGTGCTACCAAGGTACGGCTAAATCTGCAAGAACCGTAAAAACAGGTGTCCTAACCGAGTCCTACTAACCAAGTAGACATGAAAAAATAGCATTTAAGACGCCTAAAGTATAAAACTGAGTCTACTACTCAAAAGTGGCTATGTAGTCGGTTGCATACCCAAAACCCGTGCACACACGTACGAACCGCTCAAAAGTTGTAAAACCGGCTTTTATATAAATTCGTGACTTTGAAACCTTAAGTTTTAGATTTTATTAATAAATATCAGTAGTTATAATATCATATATGATAAAATCTAAAGTCACAGTTTCGTTTGACAAAAAACGCGATTATACGCGTAAAGTAAGGTTTACGGTTTAAAAGTCCGATTCATCCGAAATTAGGGTTTCAGTGTGATTTTAGCACCCAATTTAAAATTCCAAATTTTATATTTTTAATATGATAATACTTCTGTCCAAACTCCCATTAAGACTTTTATAAAAATATTTTTATACAAAAATTTTCAAAAATAGTAACTTTTTATAAAGTTTTAATGGACAATAATTCTAAAATCATATTTAGACATAAAATTAATGCTTGAAACTTTCATTAATTATTCATATACATATATAAAAATTTCTGACCAATTTTCATAATTTTTCAATATCCAGATTATTTATTATAAATATAATATTGTTAAAATTTAACAAATTCGGTAAAAATAGTTATATTTGTCCAAACTTCACCAAATTTTTATCAAATACGTTTTAACTCCATATGAGACTCTATTATAAGTTTCAAGTCCTAATTTTGTCCAGAAGTATATGATTCTAAATTCAATCGTTAAAACTTCATAAATACCAAACACCTACTTAGACAACTCCAATTTTTATGAATTTTGGACAGGAGTCATTTTTTATCATATACTAATTACTGAAAAAATTCCAGATTTTTCTAATACTCAGAGTTATTTTTCTCAATTTTCATATATTAAACTTTTAGAAATTTTAATAAATAATCTATAAATAGATTAGTTACCGAAGTTTCCAGGTCTTACTTTTTATATAAATAATATTTTTTAAAAATAAATTTGAAAGCTAAATCAAAAGTTTATAAAAATCCATAAAAAACAATTGTTGTATAAAAATAAATATTGAACCGGGATTTGGTTTATAACCTAATAACCACTCAAAATATCAAATATCTCAATACTAAATATTTTCAGGTTCAATTCCCAACCAATGACTCATAAAACTATTCTAACATAAAATTAAATCTTAACGGGTAAAGTTTATACATTTCGTATAAATGGTTCGCGTACGCGGAACCTCCCGTATTTCACATGCAATACGAACTAAAAACACCATTAGGATCGTTTTTATCTCCAGAGCATTTCCATATGCTCAAAATTGACATGCAATGCCGTTTGGATGGCCATGCAACACGATCAATTTCCTGTTTCGGTCCTATAAACTGTTAATCTGTTCGTATTCAAAAATATAGTTCCTAACATCTGATCGGAATTTCTTACGGTGAAAACATTCATATTTGTGCTAAGAAACGTCACGAACCAACGGTCGGATCTCCGGGGATCGACGATTCTTTGAGACCCAGTTTTTCAAATTCGAAAATCAGATCAGTCACATTCGAGGGTATGAAAAGCATACCTAAAGAGCTCTGATAAAAAATTCCTCCAGTAGGGTTTTGCGTCTATGTGTTGGCAACATCAAACCCAAAGTTCATGCATTTCTAACGGTCTGATTTTCGGGGATCGTCCGATCTTTAAGACTTCGCATGCATAAAACCTTCTGGACAGAATTTAAAAACTCTTTTTAACGAATTTAAGCAAGGATTTAGACAAATCTGAGCTTACCATTGCGTTCGTAGCATCGAGAAATAGTTCTTGGGGAAAAAACCGCATCTCCGGCCACCTTCGGCCACCGCGGACCGCCGTCGGCTGCCATCGGACCACCGCCGGACCACCACCGGACAACCACCACCACCACCTAAATTCTCTGCCTTCTCTCTCTAACTTCTCTCTAAAATTTTTCAAATGAGGGATTTAGTGGGGTGCCCCACTATATATAGTGGGGTGATGTTGTACCGCGTGTGTGATAACGGTATCCCGCTGAACCGAACCCGATAAAAATAGAGGCGTTATTTTATCCAAAAATAGAGGCGTTATTTTATTCAAAAATAAATTATTATAATTTATTATTTTTCCTCGAGTCCTTGCGTCTCGTAAATATATATCCTTTCGGATTTAAATTAAAATTTACGAAACCGTTTGACTCGGCTGTTAACGCGTATAAACCAGAACTTGATCAAATTTTTGACATTATAACACCCAAATAAATCTTGCTATTATTTTTTCGTTTACTAACGAGTTCCTTTCGTTTGAAAGTATATTTTAACATAATAATACTATTATTATTATATGAACTCGTCGAACGCAGAGTTGACCTGAAAATTCACGGTTGTCACAAATCGCCCAGGACCTCTCCCAAGACGGCAAAAAAATCGAACTCCCTAAGAATAGCTATCACAATTCTATTTAGTTTCAAATTAGGGCTTTTTGTGAAATTATCTAGCCCTCACGTATCGCGAGAGATTGTGGCCAGCCCTTCGCGTACCGCGAGGGACAAATTAGTCGGGCCCAGTTCTGGGATTCCTCGCGTACCGCGAGACATTTTCACTCCTTCCCCGCGTACCGCGAGGGACTAATTTTCACCATTTTTCATTATTTATTTTGGGCTTCACTCTCGTGCTCGATATATTCATGATTTGACTTGTTATTCACACAAGCTCCTGTAAATACAACAAAGACTCAATAGGAAACAAAAACGACTTAAAACTATCTAAAAACGCACGAAAACAATAGTAATAAAGATGTGTGCTTTGCACTACATCATTAACCTCCATCCACTTGACTTTAGGGACCGTCACTGTAACAAAATCAAACTATATTGGATCAAATCCGTAGTTTTTCAAAGTTAGGGACCAAATCCGTAGTTTGGCCAAACCACGGGGACCATCCGTGTAATTAATTCTAAAAGTATATTTATCTAGAACAAATGAGAATTTAGACACTAGAATACAAAGTAGCATTCAACTTTTTGCGGCAACATTTTTCAACTACCGCCAATAGTATTCACTAGATTCAATTAAGTCAAGCTAGACGATTGAATTCAAATCACCACCAACACATTCATCTCCGGCGACTTACAGGTAATTAATTCTCGATGTTTAATTAACCTAATTACGCTTCAAAAGTTGTTCAATCATACTCGTTGTCGATTATGTGATTTGTTGCGGTACTTTATCTCGTAACTTAGGGTTTCAATTGATAAATCGGTTTGTTCGTCTAGGTTTTTATCATCTATTGCCGGTGAATACGTTTAGTGGTTTGATCTTCGAGGATTCGTTGATTTTGTGGCTATTGAGCTTGTTTTAAGTTCTGATAAAGTAATCAGCAGCCACAAAATGTTCATCTGTTATGACATTGACTAATCGTTGAATCAGCTTATGTGTGGATTAGTTGATCGGAACTTTAGGTCTATCAGATTCATGTAGAACAAGAGAGGTTGACTTTTGATGTTTAGGACTAAGTTGACTTACCTTGTGCATCCTTGAAATTTGAAGATAAAATGATATCTAGGTTGAATTTGATGACAGATTGATAAACATAAAGGTGTTTGTGATCAATTTGTAGTTAATCTGTATCATTTTCGAATCTGGAATGACTATCTTGGGGAGGGGGTTAATTAGGTATTTGAGAATTGGGATATGATATGTGATTTGTTGTTGTAGTTTATCTCGTAACTTAGGGGTTTCGATTGATAAATCGGTTTGTTCATCTCCTTTTTATCATTTATTGCCGATGAATACGTTTAGTGTTTGTGGTTAGTTATTTGATCTTTGAGAATTCAGTGATTTTGTGGCTATTGAGCTTCTTTTTAGTTCTGATAAAGTAATCAGCAGCCACAAAATGTTCATCCGTTATGATATTGTTTAAGATTTTATATGGCATGATTAATCGTTGAATCAGCTTATGTGTGGGATAGATGATAGGAACTTCAGGTCTATCAAATTCATATAGAACAAGAGAGGTTGACTTTTGATGTTTAAGACTAAGTTGACTTACATTATGCATCCTTGAAATTTCATGATAAAATGATACCAGGATTTAATTTTATGACAGATTAATAAACATATAGGTGTTCGTGATCAATTTTGTTGCGAATCTGTATCATTTTTGAATCTGGAATGACTGTCTTGGGGAAGGGGGCAATAGGTATTTGAGATTTGGGTATGATATGATTATATGATCTGTTTGTTTGCAGGGTTTGCAAGCTGGAATTTGGGGATGATGTGAAGGAGCACAAACGCTTTATGCTATTCTAAGACTCCATTCATTTACAGTGTTTATGTTATAATGTACTTTAGGGCTTGGACTGCACTAATAGGTGACATGGGATATGCTCTAAGTAGATTGGAGATTGATCCGGATTATTCTGATGGCGAATCTTCACCTGTTGGAGATGATAATGACAGTCAACAATCTTCATCACAGAATGATTTGGATCATGAAGTTGCTCAGCTAACAAAGCTGAGGTCAGCACCCCATGATAGATTGAAACGGGTTCTTCCACGAAGGGAGGAAGTTAGTGTTTCTCCTGTGAAGATGTTAGCGGGCCGAGAAGGGAATTATTCAGGCAGATCGAGGTTTTCTTCAGCAGATCGTTGTCATATTCTAAATAAATATTTACCTGTTAAAGGTCCTTCTATTGTTGACCAACTGACTACCCGTGCTTATGTCTCACAATTTTCAAAAGACGGTTCCCTTTTTGTTGCTGCATTTCAGGTATTCTTGTTTTTTTTTGTCCTGTCATTGGAGTTATGATAATCTAAACACAAACTGAATTGGAATTCTGCTTCCAAACTGTTACCTCATTAAAGTTTATTGTCTTATCCCTGTCCAGAACAAGAATATTCTGTTTTAAGGGTTAAGATTGTTCCTCAATTAGGACTACAGTGTGTTCTAAACTGGTAAAAATCTGTACTTTTTAATAACAGGGAAGCCACATTAAAGTTTATAATGCTGAAACGGGATGGAAACTTCACAAGAATATTGTTGCTGAAAGCTTGAGATGGACGGTTACTGATACATCTATTTCACCAGATAACCGTTTCCTGGTGAGTTTTTTTTTCCTGAAAGTGATTCACATCCAATTCGCACAGTGCGACCAATTGTTCATATTTTACTTGGTATTGTCTTTTAAATTTACATATCATATTGCTATTTGCAGATTTATGCAACTATGTCTCCTATTGTCAACATTGTTAATATTGGATCTGCTGCAACAGAGTCTCATGCGAATGTCACGGTATGAATAATGAACTACATTTCTCTTGTGGGGAGTACTATGTGTATTTTGAAGGTGTGACCTTATGAGTAATTTCTTCAATTTTTTATTTAATTAAGGTCTCCATAGTTCATAAATGCATTCATAAGGAGAGTTGGTGATCAAGGGTGTATAAAGAGAGAAACCTTTTCACACAAAGCTAGTATACAAAACCATCAGTGTTCACATGGTGATGTGCTAAAACATGAATAAAGTTCAAAGAAGCTTATTGAAGGTGAAATTAAAGATGGGAAACATTGTTTGGGGACTGGACGGTTAATTAAATGTCTGTTCATGCATGGGAAACGATGGACCATTATGAGAAATAAAATAAAGCAAAATCATATGATAGGATTTGAGTTTATTTAAATGCTTGTTTATACATGGAAAACAATGGACTATAGAAATAATATAAACAAACCAAACCAAACCAAACCAAACGTACCCAGTATAATCCCACACATAGCTAACGCTATTAGTAGGGTCTGGGAAGGGTGTGATGAGGGCAAACCTTACCCCTATCCCAAGGGATAGAGAGGCTGCTCCCGTTTAGACCCCCGGCTCCATGGGAAAGAAAAAGATAAAAATATAAATAAAATTAATGAGTAATAAAGTAAAATAAATCTAACAGTAATCTAACAATTAGCAGTGTATGACTAGAGTATATTAGTCACAAGAAACACAACACACCTACAAGAAACAAGACATACACAAAATCTTTGCTAAACAACTCTACTCTCCCACACAACGGGTCACTCATCCTAAAACCCTAATACGACGTCTCCATGAAATCCTATCATTGATCATGTCCTCTGAGAGGTGTAAATCTAGCAAATCAAGCCTAATCCTCTCATCCCACGTTAATTTCGGTCTCCCCCTGCTCCTTTTCCCCTCTACAACGAGAGTTTCCACCGTTCTCACTGGATCTGTGCTCTGTCTCCTCTTGACATGTCCAAACCATCTCAATCTTCCTTCTCTTATCTTATCTGAGATACATGTGACTCCCAATCTCTTTCGAACAACTTCATTTCTTATTCGGTCCTTTCTTGTGTGTCCACACATCCACCTCGACATCCTCATCTCAGCTACATCCATTTTTCGAGCTTGTGTCTTCTTGATGGCCCAACAATCGGTTCCATATAGCATCGCTGGGCGAACTGCTACCCTATAAAATTTACCCTTTAACCCTATTGGGAACCTCTTGTCGCACAAAACACCTGAGGCCGCTCTCCATTTACACCAACCAGCCTGCACCCGATGGACTACATCATTGTCGATGTCCCCGTTACTCTGGATGACAGATCCTAGATACTTGAACTTCAGTGTCTTAGGGACAACCCCACCTTCAATAGAAATCTTGGTCTCCTCGTCGACGTTTGCACCACTAAAGTTGCAGTGAAGGTACTCGGTTTTAGATCGGCTTATCTTCAAACCTTTGTGCTCTAAGACTGTTCTCCATTCCTCTAGTCTGTTGTTCAATGTCTCTTTACTTTCTGCAATCAACACGATATCATCAGCAAAAAGCATGTACCATGGAATTGCATCTTGAATCGACTTTGACAACTCATCCAAAACTACTGCAAAGAGAAAGGGGCTTAGTGCCGACCCCTGGTGAACTCCCACTTCCACCGGAAAAAAGTCTGTATCCCCCACGGGTGCTTAGCCTTATGATACATATCCCTAATTGCCTCAATATATTTACTAGGGATCCCTCTTCCCTCCATACTTTCCCAGATCAATCTTCTAGGCACACTATCGTACGCCTTTTCAAGATCGATGAACACCATATGTAAATCATGTTTCTTCTCTCTGTACTTTTCCATTAATCTTCTTAAAATGTGTATCGCCTCCGTAGTGGACCGGCCTGGCATGAACCCAAATTGGTTTGCTGTAACCTGAGTTTGTCGTCTAATCCTTGTATCTATAACTCTTTCCCATAATTTCATTGTATGACATAGGAGCTTAATCCCCCTGTAGTTAGCACAACATTGAGCATCTCCTTTGTTTTTATATAGGGGTACTAAGACACTACGCCTCCACTGATCTGGCATCTTCCCGGTTTTGAAGATATTGTTGAACAGTCTTGTCAACCACTGAACGCCTTCCTCTCCCATACACTTCCACGCTTCAATGGGTATGTTGTCTGGACCGACTGCCTTAGCTCTTCCCATCTTCTTAAGAGCACTCCTCACTTCTTCCTGTGTGATATTTCGACAATAACAATTATTTCGTTGACTGGATTGAGTAGTGGGATTCTCCGTTATGGCTAGACTTGGTCTACAACTGTTGAAAAGGGTGTAGAAATAGTTTTGCCATCTCAGCTTGATGTCTCGTCCCTTTACCAAAACTCTTCCATCATCTTCCTTGATAAACTTCACGACCTCAAGATCTTGTCTCCTACGCTCCCTATTTTTGGCAATCTTAAACATCTAGTTTTCTATACATCGTTTCATAGGCAAAATTCTTTGCCTCACTCACTGCCTTTTTAGCTTCCCTCTTTGCCTGTCTATAGTTCTCCCGTATTGTCATTATCTCCTCTCCATTACTGCACTGCAACATCTCTTTAAAGCGTTGTTGCTTGTCCTTTATCTTGCTCCGCACCTCCTCATTCCACCACCAAGACTCCTGATGTCCTCTTGTTGCTCCCAATGTGACTTCGAGGGTTTCCTTTGCTGCCTGCGTAACAGTGGTTTCCATAGAAATAATATAAACAACTAATCTTTAATTTTCCGTGATTAGTTCTTTCAAGGCCTCTTTGTTTCACTTGTTGATTTAATTCTGGGTAAAATACAGTTTTTACTATAATATAACTGTTGTTCCCTTCTCCCAGTCACATGTAAATAAATGTTTTCTCAATGATTCCATATTCATTCTTCTCTTATCTTCAATATGCTGTCAAGTATCAATAGTTTGTTTAGTTTTAGTATGTTGTACTTCATAATTGTATCAATGGATTGATTCAGTTTTTTACGTGAAAAATAATGTTTGATTATAACTGTGATTTGCAAATTTGCAGGAGATACACGAAGGGCTAGAATTTTCTGCTGATGATGAAGGAGGATATTCATTTGGAATTTTTTCTGTAAAATTTTCTAGTGATGGCAGAGAACTTGTAGCTGGAAGTAGTGATGATTCAGTTTATGTTTATGATATTGAAGCAAACAAACTTTCCCTTCGAATTCAAGCGCATACGGTAATGCCATTTACTATTGTTAGGAATAGTCTTAATTTTACGTCTAGGTTGTTGATTTAGAAAGATTGTAGTTTTTGATTAATGTGTATGCCTTTCTTGAACATTATACATATAAGTTTAAAAAATAAACATTTGATGCGTGTGGCATGTCGAGTGTGGAGCCTTTTACAGGAGCCGGCCCTAAGGGCTTCCTACTCGTGGGTTGGGCTTAGCTTGTAGGTTAAGTTAGAAACCCTAATCTAGTCTCTATATATATCAATCATTGTACTTGTAATTCTCTGAGCACCTAAATATAATAAACACCCTAGTTGCAGCAAGTGGACGTAGGTCATACCGGCCGAACCACTATAAATCTCGTGTGTCGTTTATTGCTTTAGCGTGTGTTTGCGGTTGTTGTGTTCGTGTGATATCTAACAACTGGTATCAGAGCTTGGCTCTTGATCGTATCACCATCACAACCGCCCCTGGAGTAACTAGGGTTCTGACCGCCGCCGCCGTCATCGCCGGATTTTAGGGTTTTTCAGCCCTGAAATCGTTTTCCGACGCTGTTTCAGCAGGAATCAGCCTGGGATTTCGTTTCCTGACACTCGCCACCCCTTTTCCGATCAGATCTCAGCCGCCGCCGCCGTATCCCGCCGCCGCCGTCGCCGGAGCTAGGGTTCCGCCGCGACGCCTGCCGGAATCTCGTTTTTCTGGTCAGATCTGACCGATTTTGCCAGATTAGGCTCGATTTCAGTCCAGATCGTCGGGGACAGCTTCTGGTCACCGGAATTCTACTGTTTCAGCCTTGTTTTGTCGCCGGAATTGCGACATCAGCCTTCTGTCACCGGAATTCTACTGTTTCAGCCTTGTTTTGTCGCCGGAACTGCGACATCAGCCGTTTTGCTGACCTTTAGCCGCCAGTTCAGGCCGCTACTGCTGTCCATCACCGCCCACTGCCGCCAGAACAGATAAGTATTCGTTTCTGTTCCTGTTTTCGCTTCCGCTTATACAGTTTGTTACTGTTTTTTAATCATACGAACTCGGTTGTCATCAGTTTCTTGGAGTCTTGATAGTAGAAGACAGTGTTCAATAGAACAGTCAACAAGTTCAGGCTCCAGCCACTGCTGTGTTTGTTCACTGTTGTCAGACTCTGATTCGACTCATTACAACCTTGCAGTTTGTTTTAAATGGCAGAGGACGGAAAGTTGAAAATTGAGAAGTTCGATGGTCAAAACTTTGGATGGTGGAGGATGCAAATCACAGATTTGCTTATATAGAAGGATCTGGATTCAGTGCTAGAAGCACCGCCCACACCAATAACACCAGCATGGTTAGCTCTTGACAAGAAGGCGAAGTCAACGATCAGGCTTGCTCTGTCAATGAATGTTGCGTACAATATCCTAGACGAGACCACAGCACGTGGAATCATGGAAGCATTGTCTAACATGTATGAGAAGCCTTCAACAGCGAATAAAGTCTTTCTGATTCGGGAGTTAGTCAATACTCGTATGAAAGAAGGGGGTTCTGTCAGTGACCACATCAACCTCTTTAACTCTCATTTGAGACGCTTAGCATCCGTTAAATTCAAGATTGAGGATGAATTGCAAGCCTGCTTACTCTTGTCTTCATTACCTGACAGCTGGTCAGGAACTATCACTGCAGTCACTAGTTCAGTTAATTCTGATGCGTTAACTTTCAGCAAAGTTCGTGACTTAATCCTAAATGAAGATTCTAGAAGAAGAAGCATCGGGGAATCATCTAACTCTTTGTTAAACACTGAATCAAGGGGGAGGAAGAATGAGAGAGGAAAGAATAGAGGCAGGTCTAAGTCCAGAAGGAGGGGTCAGTCAAAAACAAGGGCTGACATTGAATGCTGGAATTGCAAAGAAAAGGGCCATTTTAGAAGTCAATGCCCTAAACCATCGGCAGCCAAAGAAAAGAAAGAGATGAACAATGTGACAGGTGAAGAATCTGATGATACTCTAATCTGTGAAGAGACGGATGATACTCTTATCTGTTGTGTTGAAAGCCCAGTTGAATCATGGATTATGGATTCGGGAGCTTCTTTTCATGCAGTCTCCTGCCCGGATATGGTCAAGAATCTAAGAACAGGTAACCTCGGTAAGGTTCGTTTAGCTGATAACAAGACTCTAAACATTACAGGAATAGGTGATGTCGACTTGAAGACCTCACAGGGTACCATTTGGACGTTGAAAGATGTCAGAGTTATTCCTAATCTAAGGAGGAAGCTAATTTCTGTCGGAAAGTTAGATGATTTGGGTTATGAAGTTAATTTTGGAGGAGGTCAGTGGAAAGTCAAGAAGGGTAATCTTGTGATCGCCAAAGGTAAGAAAAGAGGTACGTTATACATGGTTGAAGTACCTGCTGATGGTGTAAATGCTGTTACACCTGGTCCGAGTCCATCTGATTTATGGCATCAACGGCTCGGACACATGAGCGTCAAAGGAATGAAGATGTTAGCAGCTAAAGACAAGTTTCCAGACTTGAAGAAAGTGAAAACCGGGTTTTGTGAATCTTGTGTTCTCGGTAAACAGAAGAAGGTATCATTTGTGAAGACCGGAAAGACTCCAAAAGCCCAGAAGCTAGAGCTGGTTCATACGGACGTGTATGGACCGACATCAGTCTCATCATTGGGAGGATCAGTTTACTACGTGACTTTCATCGACGATGCCACACGAAAGGTATGGGTTTATTTTTTGAAAAATAAATTTGATGTTTTTAATACCTTTAAGAATTGGAAAGCTGCTGTTGAAAATGAAACTGATTTGAAGGTTAAATGCTTAAAATCGGATAATGGGGGCGAGTACATCAGCAAAGAGTTTCTTGATTATTGTGCCCAGCACGGGATTAGGATGATCAAGACTGTCCCGGGAACTCCTCAGCAGAATGGAGTTGCAGAGAGGATGAACAGAACACTGAACGAGAGGGCTAGAAGCATGAGATTGAATGCAGGGCTTCCTAAGACGTTCTGGGCTGATGCAGTTAACACTGCTGCCTATCTGATTAACCGTGGACCTTCAGTTCCCTTGGGTTTCAAAATACCAGAGGAAGAATGGCAAGGAAAGGAGGTAAGTCTCAAACATCTAAAGGTCTTTGGTTGTAGTGCTTACAGTCTGTTGAAAGATGGTGACAGGGATAAACTGGATTCAAAAACCAAGAAATGCACATTCATTGGTTATGGGTCAGACAGCATGGGCTACAGGCTTTGGGATTTTGAAAACAAGAAGGTAATCCGAAGCAAGCATGTCACATTCAATGAGGCTGAGTTATACAAAGACAAGAAAGAAAAGTCACAGGTTCAGAAAGAACAGGTTGAGTTTGAAGACGAGGGCGTAAATAAATCTGGGGAGACCGTTACTCCAGAAGACATCTCTGATAGTGGGAGCACAGGGGCCGACTCCGATAATGATGATGTTGAGTCAACCAGTGAGAGCACAGGTTCTGGTAATAATCCTACTGATAGTGAAAGTTCAGAGGAAGAAGAAGAATCTACATCTTCAGCTCCGCCTGCTCCACCTCCTGAAACTCAGTGGGTCAGGCGATCTACTAGAGCTACCGCACCTCCTGAGAGATATTCTCCATCTGCTAATTTTCTGTTATTAACAGAGAATGGAGAACCTCAGTGTTATTCAGAAGCCGTTAATATGAAAGATTCATTGCAGTGGGAGATAGCGATGAAGGATGAAATGAAATCTTTAGAGAAGAACAGAACTTGGGCTCTAACAAAGCTTCCATCTGGGAAGAAAGCATTGCAGAACAAATGGGTATTCAGGATCAAAGATGAAAGTGATGGTTCTAAGCGTTACAAGGCTAGATTGGTAGTTAAGGGGTTCCAACAGAAACCGGGAGTGGATTACAATGAAATCTTCTCTCCAGTTGTGAAGATGACTACTATCAGGTTAGTCTAAGTATCGTTGCTGCTGAGAGTCTTCATCTAGAGCAGCTAGATGTCAAGACAGCCTTTCTGCATGGTGATCTGAATGAAGATATCTACATGGCCCAACCAGAAGGTTTCCAGGTTAAGGGCAAAGAAAACTTAGTCTGTAGATTAAAGAAAAGTTTGTATGGGCTGAAACAAGCTCCGAGGCAATGGTATTTGAAGTTTGACAACTTCATGAGTCGTAACGGGTATACAAGATGTGAAATGGATCATTGCTGCTATGTCAAGAAGTTCAGTACATCTTATATCATCCTTCTCTTGTATGTGGATGATATGCTAATTGCAGGTTCCGATATGAAGGAAATAAAGAAATTGAAGAAGCAAATGTCCGAGGAATTCGAGATGAAGGACCTAGGTGCTGCCAAACAGATACTCGGAATGAGTATCTCCAGGAACAAAGACAGATCTCTGACACTATCTCAAGAAAAGTACATTGGGAAAGTGTTAGAGAAATTCAAGATGAAAGATGCCAAGTCCCGAAGCACTCCTTTAGGGAGTCAGTTTAAGCTTTCAAAAGACCCGTCGCCTAAAACTGAAGAAGACATAGCCGAAATGGCTAAGGTTCCTTACGCATCAGCTGTGGGAAGTCTTATGTACGCCATGGTGTGCACGAGGCCCGACATAGCACATGCCGTGGGGGTAGTCAGTCGTTATATGTCTAATCCAGGAAAAGAACACTGGGAGGCAGTCAAATGGCTGCTAAGATATTTGAAAGGCACTTTAAAGATGGGGTTACGGTTTTCAGGCAAAGACATTGTTCTGAAAGGCTATACGGATGCTGACCTTGGGGGTTGCAAGGAGTCGTATAAGAGCACAACTGGGTATGTTTTTTCAGTGGGAGGAACTGCGGTCAGTTGGATGTCCAGATTACAGAAGAGCGTTGCTCTTTCAACTACTGAAGCTGAGTATATGGCTTGTGCTGAAGCCAGTAAAGAGTTGATTTGGTTGAAGAATTTTCTGGAAGAACTTGGGAAGAAACAGCCAGATAGCCCGTTGTTCTGTGATAACCAGAGCGCCATACATCTGGGAAAGAATCCTGTGTTTCATGGCAAGACGAAACATATTCAGCTGAGATATCACTTTATTAGGGGGTTGATTAATGATGGCACCCTAAAGCTCGAGAAGATTAAAGGAACAGAGAATCCAGCTGATATGCTGACTAAGGTGGTTACCTTAGATAAGTTGAAGCTCTGCATAGCTTCAACTGGCCTTCAGGTTACTTGATGAGAAGGCCGCTGCAACTAGCGGTAATGGGGATTACAGAAGTACAAGTGAAGTCGGAGTGAAGCTTGAAGATTGTCAAAGCCTCCAAGTGGGAGATTGTCGAGTGTGGAGCCTTTTACAGGAGCCGGCCCTAAGGGCTTCCTACTCGTGGGTTGGGCTTAGCTTGTAGGTTAAGTTAGAAACCCTAATCTAGTCTCTATATATATCAATCATTGTACTTGTAATTCTCTGAGCACCTAAATATAATAAACACCCTAGTTGCGGCAAGTGGACGTAGGTCATACCGGCCGAACCACTATAAATCTCGTGTGTCGTTTATTGCTTTAGCGTGTGTTTGCGGTTGTTGTGTTCGTGTGATATCTAACATGGCACTCATTACTTGTGTGTATGTTGGGCTTAGAATATTAAACACTTGGATGAGAAGGATGAGGTTATGAAAGGAACAGTAAGTAGTAACTTAAATGAAAACAGTTGTAAATTCTTGTGAAGTTTTAAAAAGTTGTTATGGTAATAAAAAGCCATGAACCACCCTTGATGACGTACCAAAACACACACATGCATATTTATCATGGATGAATGGGCAACCCTAGTTATATGTTCACTAGTTTCCAAAAAAGTTATATGCTTGCTAATTTAATGATTTTCTATCACCATGAATGGAATTTAGAAGCAGTAAATCATCAACCTAGAATCTGCATACTCACAACTATAGGTGGTAAAATGGGTATGGTGGGTAACCGGTCAAAACGGGCAACTTTTGGAACAGTTCGGGTTGATCTAGAGAAAAGTTTCTGCAAAATTTTTAAATCTTCAAAAAACAATTAGTTTGCCACATACGATCTCAAAATTTCTTTGATATCAATAACAATCTAATTTTTTAAGTAAAATGACATAGGAGGCTTAAAGCAGTAAAAATACACTTTAGGCAACTTTCAACTTCTTTGATCACCCGAACTCGTTTCAGCTAGTTTTATAGGGATAATGTATAAAGAGGCCACCAATCTATTGAAATTACTTTATATGTCTCCTAAATAAAAAATACACTTTAGGCAAAGAACACGCTGGATGAAGAATACAACGTCAAAATATTTGAAAAAAAAACAAAAAACAGCATTGGTTACCTTTTCTATCCTGTATAGTAAAAAATAATCAAACGATCAAAAAATTGAAGAAAATTTTCGTCATTCACCATGTTTTTGGTGAGATTCGATATAATGAGTCTGGATACATACTTGGGTGGCCTATAAAGTAATTTTCATAATGATTTTACCATAATGAAAAGAAATTTAGTTGGGTTGCCTCCTTACACATTATCCCCTTTTTTAATATACCATATGACCTGTTAAGAGATAAAATATAACCCAAATCAAGTTGTTCATAAGTCAATGAGTTAAAACTGCCACTTGTACTCACAAATTATTATGAATGTTCACTCGTTTATTATGACTGTTCAATCAGTTGTGTAACCTATTGCAGTATGTTATTACTTAATGCAGTCAGATGTAAATAGTGTGTGCTTTGCTGATGAATCCAGCAATCTAATATATTCTGGGAGTGATGATAATCTCTGTAAGGTAAATCTTTATAAGTTTATATCCAACTTTTATATCTTTGTATTAAAGAACAGAAAAAGTTTGCAATAAGTTTATATTCAAATTTTATATCTTTGTATTAAATAACAGAAAAAGTTTGCATTAGGACTTCTTTTCTTGAATAGATGGAAATATTAGGCAGTCTTTGGTATGCAGGCATCAAAGGAGGAATGGAAGGGTTCATTCCATTGGAATGAAAAAAAAGTAGTTTGTTTTGTCTAAAGGGATAGAATTACTCATGCAAGGAATGTGATTTCTTCTAATAAAGAAACTTTTTATCTGTAGTACCAAAAATCAATAAAGAAACAAACTGATGAACAGTTTCTCACAGTTTTAATTAAGAAATTACCAGCATTAATAAACATTTTGACATCCGTTTACAGATTTAGTTTGACTTATATGTATACCAAACAATAATTTGAATGAATGAATGATCATTCCATTCCTATGCCAACCATTCTATTAACTGGTCAGGTAAGAGCATGATGATGGAAAGGAATAACTCATTCTCCTACCTGATCATTCCATTACCATGTCCATTTCTTTTCTGTCCAACCAAACAATAATATTAGGGATTTTTCAGGTTTGGGACAGGCGTTCCTCCAGATCAAAAGGAAAGCCAGTTGGAATCCTCACAGGCCATCTAGAAGGAATTACATTTCTTGATACCCGTAATGATGGTCGCTATTTTATTTCAAATGGAAAAGATCAGACTATTAAGCTTTGGGATATCAGAAAAATGTCCTCTAATGCGCCTCGGTATGTTAATCTGATTAAATCATTTTATTTGTAAACAGATACATTATCTTTACAAAATTATATATGCTTAGAAACCACAAAAATAAATGTATATAAGCAGTAGTTTAGTTGACTATTTATTCTGTTTTTTTTTTGAGTTGGGGGGGTTGGGATGGGGGAATAAAGATCATGACAGTTAGTTGTAGTTCAAACAAGGTCATTTCAAACTCAGCTTCATCTAGATACTTAAGTTTGTTCATATAATTATATTATAAATACTTATAGTTATGATTTTTTTTTCCTTTTCAGCACTCCTGGATTCAGGAACTATGAATGGGACTATAGATGGATGGACTACCCACTAAGGGCACGGGACTTGAAGCATCCATCTGATCAATCTGTTGCCACGTATAAAGGTCATTCAGTATTGCGTACACTCATACGCTGCTATTTTTCACCAGAATATAGGTAATTACAACAATTATCGTCTGCATGATTATGTTAACTATGATTGTACTTGTATCCTTATGAAGATGATTTTGGCCATCATGTGTGAGTTAGCACTTTGCTTGACAATTTTGACCCATTTACTTATAAGTAATCAGGTTATGTTTTATCTCTAATGGGACAAACTTGTAAAAAAATGTATATGTATATATATAGCTTGAAAGGAAACGGGTTAAATGGATCGAACGGGTTGAAAGTCGCTCAAAGTGTATTTTTGTGCATAGTCTCTTAAATCTTTTTTTTTCAAAAAATTTGGTAATGATTGAAATAATAAGTATTTGTAAACATATTGACACACAATTGTATATAAATTATTTAAAAATTTTGATGAAAAACATTTTGGGTCAACCAAACCCTATCAGACCAGTACCCAAAGTTACCATTTTGACCCATTACCCAACCTGAATGACCCTCCCGTTCTGCCACTCTACTTTGCAGTAACTGGTCCTGTTTATTCCTAAACAAAGTGATGTACCGTTGAATTACATTTTATGTGCTGAGGATTCTTTAAGGGCTCTATTGTAGTAGTAAATATTCATGTTCTGTCTTATATGAAGTGTCCCATTTATAATTTAGGAGTTCAAGGAAAAATATTTGTAGAATACTAGTCCATTAAATACATCATCAAAATGACCTTTTATTCAGTCATTTCTTTAAGTAATTTAAGAATATCTAGCTCAGAATTGGCTCGAAGAAAACTTATTAAATTCAGCTCGAGATAATTTGGCTCGTATAAATTTTCGAGCCAGTTTCGAGCTGGTATGAGCTCGCTCACTGGTCTCACATGTAGACTCTTTTGAATTTTGGCCAAATTTCCTTTCACCTTTAGTGAACTTAACAAAATAATCTATTTTTGTCCCAAATTAAAGAGTACTTCAGATTGGATGAGACCGATGATCCTAGATTACAATTATTATTAGCTTGTGTTTAATCACAAGTAAATTTATCCGCAAACTTGCAATATTGATAATGGACCTTAACTGATTATTTATGATGTTGCAGCACTGGCCAAAGATATATCTATACTGGATCTCACGATTCTTGTGTTTATGTTTATGATTTGGTAAGTATCACGCTCCTTAAACTGCAAATTTTTTTCATCAAGTTGCATTAGTCTTAGGGGTGTAAACAAGTCGAGCTGCTCGTGAGCTACTCGAGCACGAACTTCACATATTGAACTCGAGCAGGCTTACGAGCCTTTTATTTATAGAATTTTTATTCAATGTATTAAATATATATTTATATAATAATTGTTATTATATATACATTTGTGATAAAAAATAATTAAATAATATATGTTACGTTATATATGAAAACTATAATTATAAATATATATAAATAAAATAATTAAATAACTAATAAATAACAAACTAGCCGATCTTGGGCTCGGCTCGGCTTGGCTTGTTTGCACCCCTAATTATTTAGTCTGCTTTTAAAATAATTTTTGCATCAGTATAAATTGTTGATGGGTATATAAAATTGTGATCCTCAAAAGAGATCGTACATGCTAGGAAGGTCAAAATGGGTTAGTTTTTTGTATGGGTTGCATTGGGTTGGGTTGACTCGAAAGTCGAAACACTATATGTGCAAAATATTTAGAAATAATTCATGTCAAATATGGTTAAGAAAGTTACAATACTATCATAGCTATATGGTTTTTTTGATAAAATAATTTAGGTGGTTTTATGCATTAAAAATATACTTTGAGCGAGTTTTGACCCGTGGGCCTTTCTCTTTTGATCTTTTTTTTCGTTTTACTCATTGACCAGTTTAGAGATAAAACATAAGCCAAATCCGCTCATTTATAAGTGGATGCTTGGGAGTGCTTATTGACTTATTGGGTTTTTCAAAAAGCCAATAAGTCATTTTCAAAAGCCAGGATTTTTTGGCTTTTGAAAATGACTTATTGACTTATTAGCTTTTCAGAAAAAAAAATGCTAATTTTTTTACTTATCGGCTTTTTGAATGAAAAAGCCAATAAGTCGGTAAACACTTTACCACCACACTCCCAAACACCCTCTAAGTAAACAATAATCAGGTCAATAATCGGCACTTTTACACACGTGCTTACTTCGGTCAGATGGGTTGAGCTGGTTGACCTATCAACAATTTTTTGTCACTTTCTATATTTTGTAAATAATTAATGTAATGAATTATAATTACAAAATAATATTTATTGTTCAAATAATACGATACTATTTTTATACAAAACAATTCAGGACATTGCTAGCATAATAGCATTTGAATACATTTTTATGCAACTTTTTGACCCATTAACCGGTTCCACACAATTCAGTTTTAGCTAGTTTCCACATTTTGCCCATCATCAATAAAATACAACCCGAGTTGAACCGTTTCCATTGTTTGTAACCTATTAACTTTAACCATTATCAGGTGACTGGGGCTCGAGTTGCAAGACTTGTGCACCATAAATCAACCGTGCGAGACTGCAGTTGGCACCCTTATTATCCAATGCTCGTAAGTTCTTCATTCGATGGAGATATTGCAAAGTGGGAATTCCCTGGTAACGGGGAGAACCCGACTCCTGTGAATAACAGTAGACCTCGAAGACGATATTTTGACTGAATAACTACAAAATAAAATATGTAAGTTTTTTTTTCCTAAAATAAAATTAATAATAATAAGGAAAAGTTGGAACAAATGAATATAGGAAATGACTTTTTGTTGTTGTGCAGTATACACCAATCTTTTTTTCATTGGAATAATGGAATTTTTTAGATACATGTATAATTATGTTCCTTAAAAAGATAGTTTCGTGTACGGATATATGTATGTATGTATGTATGGTGATATTATATAATTGCTCTCTCTTTACGACTTTTGATTATCTTATATCCCATATGTATAAGTGTATTATACGATTCTCAACATTTTACTGGTTTAAAACAAACTTGCCCCTATACATACACGTGTGTATATGTGTATGTATGATTTATGATGTATGACATATACAGTATGCATGAGGCATGTTGTATGTGTTTGGTGTATGACATGTGTGAGATGTGATGTATATGGGTTGTCTAATGTGTGCAGCTGAGTCTGCTAAGTAGTTGTACGTATAAAAAGCATTCTCTGTAGATGGTTATAAGTTTTGTGACCGGGAAACCTTTTTAACTCGTAGAAAAGATTATGTACCACGGATGTGTTTTAGTTTTGATGACGTGGTTTTACGTATCTTTTATCTTTTATATTAAATAAACCAGGTTAAAATCCTGTAGTAATAAAAAATTTGTATTTTAAAAAACCCGTGTATTACACGTGTTGATAAAATGTAATGTTATTTACTTAGTAATAAAAAGTTTATATCTTTAAAGCCCCGTATATTACACGGTTTGAATACATTAATTTCTATTTAATATAATTTGACTTACATCTCTATTTTAGTTAAAAACAAAAGTTACATAATTAAATTTTAAAGTTTTTTAAAATAATAGAGAATTTAAAATGAATGTGTTTTATTAGTATAATTAATGATTTTCTTTAAATATAAACCGTTATTAAAAAAAGAGGTGTATTTAATAAGAGAGAGATGCGGGAAAAATGGTGAGAAGAGATGTGGACGCGACACGTGTCATAAATAATTTTTATTTATTATATAGTATATAGAAGTATAGATGAACATCTACGATGCCACATGACAATTATAGGCCTTCTCATACTAATTTTTCGGTCTTTCTCTCCTATTAAATGATGACATTAAATAGTATTGATATTATTTAAACCCTTTTTAGATTAAAAAACATATTTTTAGTAAATTAAAAAACTAGATCTTTTTATTATAAAACGCACTTAAAAAACCAAATTCAAATAAAATACGAATTTTTTCTAAAACACCGAACTTTTAAAAAAATACGAAATATTTTAAAATCGGTCTCTAAAATATGGAAGTTTAATAAAAAAAACAATTTTTTTTAGAAAAAAGAAAATATTTAAAAATCAGAGTTTTCAAACAACGAGATTTTTTTTATTAAAATAGACATTTTTTCAAAAACAGTTATTTACAAAAACGATTTTTTTAAACCGAAAGTTTAAAAAACTGATATTATTATTTTATTAGTTAAAGTACTTATTTATACGTAATTTTAATCATATTTTCTCTCAAAATATCGTTTTATGATTTATAAATCTTTATTATTAATTATTTAATTTTTTCTTTATTTAATTCGTGTAATACACGGAGTACTATCCTAGTTAATAATATATTTTCACATAATAAAACCCTTAACTCTTTGTCATAGTATAAAATTGATTTAGCTCATGGAATACAAATTTCACTGATATGCAATGTTTTCCTAACCGGACCGCACAACGAACCACCGTCTTAGAGGTTTATTGGTATGACCGGATTTAAAAACCGGATGACGTCATAAATAATATAAAAATTAAAACTATTTATATAGATACAAAATATAAAAATGTTTTTTGTTTTATGTAAATTTACAATTTTATCGACATATAAAGGTTTAAATAAATAAAATATGCAAACTTGAAATACTAAATTAATTAGAAAATGAGATTTTGAAGAAAAAAATACAAAAAATAATTTTTTTTTAAATCCGGTCCGATCACCCGGTCCAGTTCATCCGGTTCGCCGGTCCGAACGGTAACCGGTCGGTTCAACTACACACAACTGGACCGATTATGTGTCCGGTTCCCGATCTGACTGGCCGGTCCGGGCTGATTCTAAAAACACTGCTAATATGTATGTGTATGTATGTATGTTAATGGGTGGTCCCTCATGAAAAAAAACAAAACTCAATTGTTTGTGACTGTGTTTTGTTTTGTGGAACGACAAATCTATCCTACTTTTACTTCTAAATTATACTAAATAATTCATCCCATGTCTAAGTTTGAATCTAGAACCTCCCATCTAAGAGGCACTCTACCAAATAGGCTAGTCTCATATTAGCCTTTGTGTTTTCTTGATCGTTGCTAGTGAAATAACATAATAATTGCTTAGGAATTTTCATTGGCATTAATATCAAATTTTATGAAGTGTTTATTTATTAATTTGACTATTATGCAGTTAATTTCAGTTTTTTTTTAAATTTTAGCTCGTCCTATCAAATTTAGTTTTATGTTATTAAGAGGGCTTGATGTGATATTAAATCTAGTAAATTATTGTTTGAGTCCCTGACGTTTGATTATTTTAACTAGTTGAGTCCCTTATATTTAAATTCGTCTTTTTTAACCCTAACGTTTCATTTTTGCTTCTGTTTGAGTCCAGATGACTAACTCCGTTTGATTTTCTGTTAAATTTTTTCTTGAATGACCAAAATACCATTGAGCACTCAAATGGTAAAAAACATTATATATTCAACCATCTCTCCTCTCATCATCACTACCACCACCCCCACCACCACCCTCCGCCGCCACTACCACCACCCTCCGCCACCCCCACCACCTCCGCCGCCACCACCACCTCCTGTAGAATTTTAAGCCTGTGATATTAGATATAAAATGGCAGTTAGCTCAGATGAATTCAACCAATTGCATTCAGCTACTAGAAACATTCAGACAATGTAGAATCAAACCATTAACTAATAGTAAATAATCAACAAGCTGGTAATTGTACATATACAATCAGACTCGTTAACTGAAGCAATTTCTTATGCTCCACCGGGATAAATTTAGGGTAAACTGCTTCGTTTTCTTCGTTACATAGGGTTTCGCCGACGTCATCGCAATCAACTTCCTTATCATTATTACTTCCCGATGTTCCGACTTGACTGTGTTTGACAGCGAGACTGATCTCTTCATCGACGGCAGCCATTAACGGCTGACGAAACTTCTCTTGTTCGTCCACAGCCGCAAGGATCGAAGGTTTTGATTTGAGGAGTTCTTCTTCTTTGTTTTTGATAGCAGACTTTCCTTGAGCAATGGATTCCTCGAGCTGAGCGATACGGTTGAGCTTCTTCTTCAGGTTACGGATGCGCTTGTTGATGAGAGTGAGTACTGGTGATTGAAACGTGTGTGAAGGCCTGCTCCGCCGTGGACGGCGGAGTGAGAGTGGAGCGAGGGTTTTGATTAGGGTTTGTAGCGGAAGATAAAATGGGGGAAATAAGATGGGTGGGTGGTACTTAAAAGCCTTGGGGGATGGGCGGTTACGGATACTGGATCATCCCGGAGGAAATAAGATTGGTGGTGGCGGTGGTGGTGGCGGCGGGTGGTGGTGGTGATGGTGAGAGGAGAGAGGGTAGAATATATAATGTTTTTTTACCATTTGAGTACTCAAGGGTATTTTGATCATTCAAGAAAAAAATTAACAGAAAAGCTTAGTAATTTGGACTCAAACAGAAGCAAAAATAAAACATCAAGGTTAAAAGAGACGAATTTAAACATAAGAGACTCAATTAGTTAAAATGGTCAAACGTCAGAGATTCAAAAGTAATTTACTGTATTAAATATTATATATAACTAGCAATTAAGCCCGCATGATGTGACGGGTTTGCGAACTTCGTTACGCGCGTTGCGCCGGTGAGATTAACGCGACTAAGTAAATAAAAGAAACGTATATAGTTTTCACGACTAGGTTATGCAGATCGAAAAATAGATAAATTGCGGCGCGAATAGAAGTTAACATTGAAACGAAAAATTCGTTAAAGAAAGTAATAAAATAAAAACAAAATATAAATATAAAAAAATAATTTTTACAAACGAATAGAAAAAAGTAAAAGAAAAAAAAATAAAATTTGACGGATAAACTTGAGAGTTTAAAAATCTGAGTGGTGGAGTTGAAAAATTTGTTCAAGGGTAAACTTGAAACTTTATAAACTTGAGGGGTATATTTGAAAATTTAGAAAGTTAAGGGGTATTATTTGAAAATGTAGAAATGTGAGGGAGGTATATGAAACTTTGGTCGGTGGATTTTTATTGGCCACCGACATTGCAAATTAAGGTAATGTTTGGTATGCATGAATGTATGGTGCAATGGAATGTGTCATTGCGTTGGAATGAAAAAAAAACATGTTTGGTAATCATATAGGAATGAAATGGATCATTACATAAGGAATCTGATTCTTTCCCTTATAATGATTTTCATTTCTTAGGGAATGGTTTTTTTTTTTCCATTCCTTCAGAGAATGGAATGATTTTGTTTAATTAATGACCGGAACCATGGCTCGACCCATGGCCCCACTCATGACCCGAACATGACCGGACCCATGACCCGACCATGCCCCGAACCATGAACCGTCCCATGCCCCGACCCATGACTTGAACCATGACCGGACCCATGCCCCGAACCATGACCCGTCCCATGTTCCGATCCATGTCCTGACCCATGACCGAACCATGGCCCGAACCAATTCATGCCCCGAACATGACCCGATCCATGCCCTGACCAATTACCAGAATCATGACACGTCCCACGACCCAAACCATGTCCCGAACCATGACCCGGCCCACGACCCGACCCATAATATAAATTTAATATTTAAAAATATTTTATTTTTCATAAAATATTTTCCTGTCTACCAATGAACATGAAGTAATGATTTATTTTATTCTTATAGGGTAACCAAACAGGACAATGGAATAGTAATGATTTATTTCTTTTCCTTGTCTATTTTATTCACTCGTCCATTTCATTTCATTAGCTCATACCAAACAGATCCTAACTGCAAGTAAATATCAAATTTCTCTTTAGAGTTTTCTTTTTTATGCTTTGTGTCAAAACAGGCTAAACAACGAATATGTTTCCACCGCATCCAAAAATTTACGTTACCTACGATAAAAATGAGCACATAAAAGAAATTATCTTAAACTGAAAAAGAATTTGCATTGCTTTTAGCTAAAACCTCTTAAATGTGGTTGCATCCCTAACCGGAATATATAAGAAAAAAAACTAAGATGCATTCTGAACGCACAAGAAACAAACTAAAAGACCGACTATTGATCCAAGTATGTAGAATGTACATGAAAATAAACAACTAAAATATAGTAATTTGTTTGAGTTCTGACAACTAATGAAAAAATAAAATTGTAAGAGAACTACTAAGGGTAAAGGGGGCATCATCGGGTAAGGCACTCGGGTAGGCGGGTTGATGCGGGTACACAGCCGCCGTCAACTCGGGTTCAATCACGGGTAGTCAATTGCGGGTATATTTACCCGAGCATCAAACTCAAAATCGAGCCGTTGTAAAACGGCTATATAGCCGTTGCCCATGTTTAAATAAAAAAAACTTTTTTTTCCTATATATACAATACATTTATACCATATTTTTCACACCCAAAAAATTTCATTCAACTATATTTCTACTTAAAAACCATAGATTCTAAAAAAGCAAAAGCCGATACTCGATGTAAAAAATCAAAGGCCGGTTCAAGCCAAAACCCCTCAACACAACAACCTACTCAACCATCACACCATCCGCATCAACCGGCACCGTACCCATATTATCCGTATGGTCAAATTTCCACTCAAATGTCCGTAATTCCTACTCAAATTGCACCCGGTCAATACACCTATCCATTACAAGATCAACTTACATTTTAGTCTTTTGCACTCCGCTACCAAAACCTACCATTCCGTATCCCAAACCGTAACGATGAAGATCGACCACTCCCGATCTTTAATGATGACGAAGATGAAGTAGAGGTTGGTGAAGAAGAAGATGACGACGTGAAAGAAGTAGAGGTTGGTGAAGAAGAAGATGACAAACCCGGAAATAAAGGAAAATTCCACGCACGTGCGACACGTCAACAATGAACCGATACACAAAATCTCGCTTTGTGTAAGGCTTGGATTCATATTTCCGAAGACCCGGTAGTCGGAAATCAACAAAAGAGAACCAGATTTTGGAAGCGTATCCTTAAGCATTACAACCAACAAGTTGGTGGAAGCAACCGAACTATTCACCAACTAAATTCAAGATGGACGGCTTTAAATACGCAAATGAGTTGGTTCAACGGTTGTTGAATTCAAACGGTATATTTATATTTTGACTATTTACGTTTATACAAGTTGTTTTTTTAAGTTTATATTTATTATAACCATATAGGACCGTCTACGTACGAGTGGATCCGCTGACTTAGATGTGATGAAGAAAGTGTGGAAGGATTTCCAAACTAAACACAAAAAAACTTTTTCCCACGTTGAGTGTTGGGAACTTGTACACCAACATGATAAATGGGAACAAGTGCCGTTGATGGGGGAGGAGTTTCCGGTCAATCGGAAAATAAACGAAAGTCTTCGGATTCCGCCAACTACTCAAATGATGAACACTTTACTGCTTGGGCACCCGACCTCAACGAAGACACAACTCCAACAAGACCAAGACGAAAATCAAAGAAATCGGACGAGTCGTCAAGCAAAGGTAGTCTAGCCGAACCGGTTGCTCAATACACAACCATGAAGGATCAACGGGAGTCTACACGGGAGGTTATTTTGAAAGAACTATTGGATTGAAAAAAGTCAAAAGATCAAGATATTAGGGTGATGGTAGAAGAACAACGGGCGGCTATTCGGGAGGATCGTATGGACCGTGATTTAAAGATATTTACGGATCCTCCTAATCATGTGACCGGACCGATGTTGGAAATAGTTCTAAAACGAAAACGTGAAATAGCTAGTCGATACGGGTGGCCTTGTGATTTCTAAATTTATTTTTATTTCTTTTTAAATTTAGTGTTTTTTTTTAATTTTTAATGTACTTTTTTTATTAATGAATTTGTTTTTATTGTTATTATTATTATTATTTGTTTTACTTTAAAAAAGAATTAATTTAAAAAAAATGAGGGTATTAGGGTTGTGCCCTCTTTACTTTAGGGTATTAGGGTAGCAAAATGGTAAAAGTGAGGTGACACAACCTTATTGGTTGGTTTTGTGAGGGTAGATTTTTGGTGAGGGTTGTGCCCCCTTCACCCTAAGAGCATAGGGCTGGTACTTCCTACAATAGCTCGTGGTTTGCAACTCCCTCGTAATTAGTTTAATAAAAGCTTGCTCGTAATTCAACTCGAGCTGATGTAGTTTCTTGTTTCCGATTTGTGCGATTGTACTTGTTGCTTATGTTGAAAAAATTAGTGAAATATGGTTTTCACTAACTTTGGACACAAATAATTAAATGTAATTGCGATTAATTTAATTATTTTATACTATGTATCGTGTCTAAAGTGGAGTTAAGATGAATGAAATAAACGAGTGGTTGGAATAAACAATGCCATGTCAATAATCATGTCATGACCTATAATAACTTGTTTTCATTCAAATGGATGTCACTTTTGACTACAATCAAATGGATGGTTCATATGACATTTTAAGAATGTTTCATGAGATCTCAAAAGTCCTTAATGTTACAATTAGTTTGAGATATCAAAAGTCCATTTTATTAATATCAATTTACTATGACTTTAACTCTTGATTATTGCATGATTAATTGTCATGAAAGTTATGGTTTGTGAATATATAATGAACATGAAAATTCATTTTATTTAGAAAAAAAGATGATGAGTATTACTCAAAATCACACCGACTAAAAGAACCTAAGCATATTTCTTTCTTCCAAGAAAAGTTAGAGAGGAGTACTCTCTAAACTTCATCTTCATCTTTTCCAAGATCTAATACACTAGTTTACCTGGTGTAACCTCGGGCGCGTGGCCTTCTCCGGCAGTACATACTGCTTCGGCTATTGTACCGTGAGAGACAGACGCGTTGCCTAAATAGAGGAGCGAAATCTGTTTTAAGGGACCCATGTTGAACACGAATCCTCAACCACAACCGCCAACGTTAGTTTGTTCATTCTTGCAGCCAAGGAGATTACAAGAAGACCTTGTTGAAGAACAAAGTTGAAGACTCTACCTATTGTAGACCTTGTCAAGGAGCATAGTTGAAGACTAAGTTGGTGAAGAGTCAAGTTAGGGATTCTACACGAAGAATTGTTGAAGTACCTGATAAAGACTGGCTCGAATCAAAGTTGATATGTATATTTGCATCTTATATATAATTTCATTCGGTTTTGTGTACGGTATTGTACTAGTTTATTTCTCATAATTAACGAGAGTATCATTAGCATTATTTTATTATTATTTTATCAATAAAAGTGACCCAAGTTCCTACAACTTCAAGGCGAGTGCTCTTTTTTCTTAAAGCAATTTCGCCTCTTATCTAAAGTGCAAAAGGTTGTTGGCAAATTGTCTCCCAAAGTATAATGAAGCAACTTATGTAGATTTGTTAATCCACTCTTGCACGAGGAGTAGACAACCCGGATGAACTAGTGATATTTCTAGGATTTCGGTTTACTAAAAACTTATTTTCTATAGCAACAAGGTTTATTATTATTTAGTAATGAAAAGAGAGAGTTTTATAGAGGATTTTGTTGAGTGGATGCCAAAAACGAAATGGGGAGGGGTTATGTTTATAGACGTGTGACACCCCTTCGTGAACGATCACACCCCTTCATTTTTTTCACATGGTGTTTAACATGTGAAGCAATATCCTAGATGCGAACCAACACACCTTTTGCGAAACTACGTGACTATTCATGAGTTTCACATGTGAACCATTGCGTTTGGCATTTCTGTGACCGTTTCAACAAACCATAGCGTATGTTCGCCTTTGAAACATTTCGAATCAGACTTGTAGACGTGAACCATTGTATTTGTATGTTCCATACTTGCGCGAACCGGTGTCACCAACCATGGTGACTACCTGGTTTTTTTAATCATACCATTGCGTTTCAAATAACAAAAATAATAAAGACAACTCTCAAGCGGCAATGCGGGCATGCCTCCATCAAAACCGCCAAATTAGCGCCACATCGTAGTCGATCTCAAGCATGCACGCGCGTAGGTGCGCCGCACCTTTAGGCTCTACCACTTGTTCCTTATTGCTAAGGAAGTAAGTTCAATCTCATTTTCCACCTTATAAACCCTTCATGGGCTTTTCTTTGCTCCTGTGGGACAAAACCAAAATTCCAAAACTCTACTAATTTCTTTTCCTAAGACTCAAAACATACAACCTTTTCCAAAAAAAAATAAAATATTTTCTCAACAGATTTCGCTCGAGCTACTTCGCTTTCATAAATATTCGATCTGACGGTAGCTCATTCTTGGCTCGCTCAAATAGTTTTTCATCCTTGATTTTTCTTGTATATTTGTTGTTAACTTGTTATTTGAGATTTGTATAAAAATATACAAAATTATCAAATTTCAAAATAAACGAGTCCTAGGTAGTGATTCCAGTTAGGATTATAGATTACGCTACAATATCGAGTCCGACTTGTGTTGACTCGGCTCGTTGGTCACCTTTGAACCATTTCGAATCAGACTTATAGACGTGAACCATTTCTGGGATCGTTTCAGCAAACCATTGCGTATGTTTGCCTTTGAGCCATTTCGAATCAGACTTATAGACGTGAACCATTACGTCTATGTGTTCCATACTCGCACGAACCGGTGTCACCAACTGTAACGATACAGAGAAGATTAGCAAGGCTTATTGTAACAGTTTAGACAAATCTCACATCGGCTGTGGCCAGGAGAGATTCTTGGTTCATAAGACATGCCCAACCTCAAATATCAACAATGTGTTTTGGGCGCATTAGCTGTGGATGAGAGGAAAACTCTGTCACACCCCGCCTAGGGTGAAAACACGGGGCGTAACGATCTATGGTGTTCATAGCCTTTTATTACAACAAACGACTTCTAGATGCATTCATAATCAAAGGTTTAAGACTTTACAGAAGATCACAAATTGTCTTAAGACATTACATGCAAAGCACCACACTTAAACCAAGTGTACGGCTTTTTAAACAGCAAGTTTGTCGGCTATGACCTAAGTGCTCCTAGGTTATAGCAGGAAAACTCCAAAAGATGGTCTACGTGCATGCATGCCCTCTTTCCCATGTTTCTAGTTACCTGAGAAAACAAGCTTAAAAAGTCAACATAAAGTTGGTGAGTTCACAGGTTTAGTTGAAATGTTTGATGTTGGACCACAAGATTTCTATTTGTGTATTGTTCACCCGAACAATGTTGTACCACTATTATTAGTCAAAACAATAGCGTAAGTCTCCCGTAACCGAAACTCAACGTTGTAGTTGTGCCCCTAACCTAATGTCCTTAACGCCAAGACATTGTAATAGTTGATGAAAATTATGCACCCGTTTTGACCTCCAATCCAGGTTAGAGCGACTAACCACAGGTGGGGGTGTCAACCCAAATAGATCTATTCATGCTTTCCACATTTATGTCATAACTAACCGTTACAGAATAAGAGGGGACTTTGATGCGTTAAACGAGTTGACTCATGTAACAATGTAGGTACTTGTGTCCAGTTGTAAGTTGAGCAAGTTTTCCGCCCCATATGTTTAAAAACAAATTTAAAAGCAAGTAAAAGTGGGGCCGTGAAGACTCACCGTAGCTAACAGTGTGGTGAGTGATGATGTAAGTAGCAAGTCCAATCAAGTCCAGACCTAGTCGTGCCCTAAATTAATTAAACACCTTAAGGTCCAAGTAGTTGTTAAAGGGGTGGGTTGGTCACACGACCAAAATCCCGAAATCTTCACCCTTGCCTTGTAATAATTTACAGGGGTCCGACCCGATCGCCATTGGTGATATAACTTGTTGTTCAAGTAGTTATATTTATTAAAATTACTTTAATAAATATTATGATGTAGACTCTAATTTCTCATTTTCGATGTAAGTTGTTCCTCATGATAAATAAATATATAATCCATATATTTATTAAAATAAAGTGTAAATAAGGTGTCATAAAATAATGATCGTATTATTTTATTATCCAAAATTATTTCTTTTTGTTTCAATAATATATATACGTATAATATACATAATTATTTCCTTACAAAATCCATGTTGAGCATATATATGTTTTACAAAGATATCCAAGTGCTTTATGGCAACTTATTTTATATAATTTTAATAAAATTATAATTAATATTTATGTTATTAATAACTAATAAAAGTTATACTAATATATTAAAAATAATGATTGATATTTAACCGTTATAATCATAATATCATTGAGGGTTTTAAACCCTACGGTTCTAACCGTCCTCTTTTATGCTATAAACCCGTCTTTTATTTATTATTCAAAATAATAATCGGGTATAATCATTTTATAATAATATCACCAACTAGGTTAACGATAGTAAAAATAGGTCGAGTGCTCACTTAAAAAGTCGAGAGAGAAGGTGGCGGAGTTGACGCGATACTTGGTTTCATCGTTTGACGTCCCGTATCACCCGGTTAGCTTCCGAAATAGCTCGTACACTTCGTATAATCGAGACCCGGTGCCCGTAGGTGAAAACCTAAGACCCGTACTAGGTGATGGAGCTTGGTTCTTGTTCTCGAAACCCATAAAGGTGGTGGAGGTGTTCGGGACTGCCATGAAGGGGATGGCGGTGTGCGATGGTGATCGGTGGTATGGTGTGGGCTTGTGGTAATCGTAAGTCGGGTGAGGGAGAGGGTGGTGGTGTCGGGTTGCTGCTATGGCTGTGAACCAAAGAGGGATGGTGGGCTCGGGTATCGCCGAGAGAAAGAGTGGGAGGTGTTGAAGCACTTTCCTGTGACAAACACTCTGGATAGAGTCTTAGTTTGTATTTTCTTGTTTGTAATTGTCTTTGTATGTAAGAGTCTTTATGTATTAGTTTATCGAGTTGTATTTACTTTTACATATTGAATGTTTCAGAATTCTCCAAGTGTTTTGCGCACTTGTAAGTGTGCAGGAGAAAGCTCCTGCGTACTTAGCAAGTACGCAAGAACACCTTTGCGTACTTGATAAGTACGCAAGAGCATTTTGCCCTGCGCACTTGCTAAGTGCGCAGGCATCAGGTTTTGTATAAATAGGATAGGTTGACAGATGTTAAGTACGCAGACATAAGCAGTCTCAGTAGCAAATACGCAAATTGTAATCTCAGTACTTCTCTTTGTAACCTTCAAGTGTTTATAATAGAAAGAACGTTTAAAGTGATTCTCTTGTTGGTTTACTTTGTTTAGTTTGACCCTCCACCTAGTCACGGGCATTCCGCACCCGGTCCGACTAGTAGACCCACTTGCATGTGACGATCCGCCAGACCCGAGGGACATACAAGTGGTATCAGAGCATTGCTCCTGATTTCGAGTGTTGTGAGTGAGTTTGGAGAGTTTCTATCGAGTTTTTACAAGCAAAAAGAGGTATTTTTGTTGATTTTTGTGATAAAATAGGGGTAGCTCTTGAGCACTATTTTAGAAGCAAAAATCACTCAAAAACTGATTTTTGTTGTGTATTTGAGTGTTTTGAGCATCAAAGGTTGGTTAGAAACAAGTTTCTGACCCTTTGGCTCATTTGCTTTGATCATCAGTTCAATTTTTACCATCTCCGGCGACTTTCAAGTGACCGAAAAAGTTTGGTGGAAGTTGCTGAAAAGGTGTTGTGCGTACTTACCATTTCTGGCAAAAAGGACAGTTCTGTTGCGTACCTGCTAAATACGCAAGACTAATCTCCTGCGTACTTACAAGTGCGCAAGACTGATCTTCTGCGAACTTAAGTTATATCCTGCGTACTTATCATTTACTCCTGCGTACTTATCAAGTACGCAAGAGCAAATATAAATATGCAAGACCATTTCTCAAGTGCGCAAGGCCAAAATCAAGTGCGCAACTGTGTCTGATTTTTCTGAAATTTGAATAAGTGTTCACTATGTCGAATCTTCAGAATTTGGGAAACCTGTTAAACTATGATAATGAGATCGGTACACCACAGAAACCGCCAAAGTTGCTAAACGTAAACGATTATTCTAACTGGAAAGCACGTTTTGAGCACTACATTTCTTATACCGACTCATCGCTATGGATACCAATCCTTGAGGGATATAAGCATCCCATACACATCTATCTTGATGAAGACATGCCCAAACCCATCTCTAAACTTTCTGACGAAGAAAAGAAAGCTTATGATCGAGAAAAGAAGGCACTTGGTTCAATCACTATGGCTTAAACTTGGGAATTGTTCCACAGTTTCCGAGGTTATGCCAATTCTAAGGATCTTTGGAAAGCTTTACAGAAAAGATTCGAAGGAAATAGTGATATCAAGAAGAGTAAGAGGGATCTACTCCGGAAGCAGTATGAATGCTTCAGATTTTTAGAGAACGAATCTTTAGATGACCTCATCTCTAGATTCTATCATCTACAGACTGAGTTGAAGGCTTTTGAACTCATGTATCCAGATGAAGAGCTGGTGGAAAAGTTTTTGGATGCTTTGCCACCCAAATTTGAGATGTACACAACCCTGATGAGGGAAAATCCAAAATTCTATGAGATGACAGTAGAGGAGGCAATAGGAAAGGTTCAAGCTCATGACATGAACCTAAAGAGAAAGGAGAGCTCAGGAAGACCACAGATACAAGACCCTTCTATGTATCATGGGACGACTTCTACACCCAAGTCATCGGGCTCTGGAATTGCCCTTTTCACTGGAAACTCTACAGATGAAGACCACTCAAATGGTTGCGGTGGTCATGCGTGCTACGCATCTGGATCAGGGTTGGGGTCTCATCATCAACATACCTCAAGAAATCCTCCTGCTACAACTTCAGCTAATCAATCAGCTATAGCCAAAATAGCTGAAGATCATGTAGCACTATTCTCATCTTGTATGCTTGCGTATGAGAATTTCAATTGTGGCAAGCTTACTGATCCCGAAACTATCGAAGAAGATTTTAATCAAGTGGATCCGGATGATATGGAAGACATAGACATTCAGTGGAATATGGCCATGATCTTGAGGAGAGCCAAGCGTTTCCTGAACAGAACAGGAAGAAAGTTTATTGGCGGGCATTCTAATGCCAAGGTTGGTTTTGACAAATCCAAGGCCAAGTGCTATAAGTGTCTGAACTATGGACACTTTGCTCGTGAATGTCAAAAAGATAGAGCACCAGCTTCGGGTTTCACCAGACCTAGCCAAGGAAACAGCCATGGCTACAACAACTCAAACAACCACAATCAAAGCCAAAGTGGAACGTCCAATGCACTGGTAGCTCAACAGGACGAAAGCTTTGATTGGGGTGTTCATCTGGAGGATGCCATCATCGCACAAACACAGGTTGGTCTCATGGTTGAGATCATGGAAATGATGGAAGCAGAGAAAAGGGAAGCTTCTATGGCTGACCTAAAAGAGTCTACTACTGCTGCTACAGAGGAAGAGAAGGAAGCTGAAGGAAAGGAAGCTTCTGTAGCTGAGAAAGAGGAATCGACTACTGCTGTTGCTCTCATGGCCATTGGAGAAGCAACAAGTTCATCTCCTGAGGTAGACTCTAATCCCTTTTCTGTTATTTCATGTTCTAAGTGTCTAGGGCTAAAACTTGAAAATTCTAGGCTCCAAGACAAATCGAACCCCTAAGTATGGCAGCTCTAAACTATAAAGAAAACGAAAAACGTTTTAAAGATTCTATTGAAACGTTGAAAAAAGAAAAATGTGAATATTCTCTAAAAATAAGCGATCAACAGCTTCATTTAGATGTTTCATACAGGGGGTTGGAAAAACGGAACAATGAAATCAACAAACTGCAAAATGAGATCTTGCAGTTAAAATGCTCTAATGAGAAGTTGAAAAACTCACGTTTTGTGGTGGAACACTACGAATCTGTAGTGAGACAAATGAATGGGTTAGGGCTGGGTACTAATGCCATTCCTCCACCAGTGAGCGGGAAGTTTGTCAATAGCTTAATAAACATTGATCTCACTTGTCTAGATGAGTCCTCTGATAAGGATGATTCCCCTAAAAAGGATGAATCCTCAAGTAAGGCTAACTCCACATCTAGTGAGGAGTTTGTTGCTGCTTCTGAAGATGGGTCGGTTAACACTTGCCCTGAAGGAGTAGTATCAGAGGAGTTGTTAACTGAACAGAAAGTAAAGAAAAAACATTGTTACTAATGGTGATAATTGCATTTTAACTGAACCCGATATCATTGAAACAAATGATAAACTAAAGGTAATGCTTTATGGGGGGTATAAAAATCTTAACCAAGTAAAGAAAGAGGCTTTTTCAGCTCATTATGGGCTTGGTTACAAAGAAAATTTGGAAAAATACTATACTCCCAAAAACCAAACTGTAAAGGTTCAGACTCCTGTTCATAAACCAACTCCTCCTGCTCATAATGCTGAGTTATCTAAGGCCAAATCTAATAAGCCCTACAAGAGAACTTATGTAGACAAGAGGAATTGTTTTCACTATGGCTTGGTTGGTCACATTCTTGTGAACTGTCCTTCAAAGAACCAAGGGAAACGGCCTGTTGTTTCACAACCTGCTGTTATCCCTTAGTCGCCATCAGTGAAATCTCCCAAATATCCAAAACAAAATGGGATGAAACCACCAGTCAAACCGATGGTAAAGCCTAAGATCAAATCTGAAGCTAAACCATCAGTTTCAAGAAAGGTAACGCAACCTGCTGTACCTCGTGTATCTACCTCTGGTAGTACACGTACCGGTGAGAAACCTGTGGCAAGACTCTCTAAACCACAGAGAAGAAGAAGGAACAAGAGGTTGAGAAAGCAAGAACAACTGACTTCCGTTCAATCAGGTGAAGCTTCCACAAGTTCACCTGCTGTTGTTGAACCAAAGTCTCCTGTTCCGGTTAAGAAACAGAAGAGATCCTGGACTGCCAAATCCAAAAATTCTCAATCTCCCAATTCTAATTCTTTTAAAGATTCATCAATTTTGAACAGTCATCACGACTGTGAGTTAAAGGAAGTAGTTTATTTTGAAAAGGATGGACGACCCAAGACCACAATGGCTTGGGTCTCCAAATCTAACTAATTCTTTTGTGACTCGTGCAGGGACGTCCGAAGGGTACTATCTCTAACCGCTGGTATGTAGATAGTGGATGCTCCCGGCACATGACAGGAAACATGGCCTTACTTCAAGATGTTAAACCATTCAGAGGTGGCTATGTGGCCTTTGTCGGATAAAAAGGCGGTAGCATCACGTGTCAAGGCGTGGTTTCGAACGGTTGTGTCAGCTTTGACAATGTCAACTTTTTCTAGCAGCTGAAGCATAACCTGTTGAGTGTCTCCCAAATGTGCGACAAGGAGTACTCGGTGATGTTTGACAAGTCAGAATGCCTGATTCTCAAACCTGGTTTTGAGGTTCCTGAAGACTGGATTCTGATGAGAGCGCTAAGAACAAACGACACCTATGAGATCGATATGAGCGTGGCAACAACCACCTCATCAGTTGCTACTTGTTTGCTTACCAAAGCGACAAAACTTGACTCTATCTTGTGGCATAGGAAACTCGGACATATTTCGTATTGTAAAATGAATCATCTTGTCCGAAACGGCTTAGTAACCGGTGTTCCTAAGCTGAGATTTACCGTTGCAGATGACTGTATGCCGTGTAAAAAGGGCAAACAACAACGGAAGTCTCACAAGCCCAAGCTCCAAAACTCCATCGACACCCCTTTGGAGCTATTACACATGGATTTGTTTGGGCCCATAAGTATCAGGAGTATTGGAGGTAAGTCGTTCTGTCTGGTTGTAACTGATGATTTCTCACGTTTTTCTTGGGTGCATTTTTTAGGTATAAAGGATGAGACTGTTGATATTCTTCAATACCTGATTCTGAACATGGAATCCCTTTGCAAGCTGAAGGTTAGAAGAATAAGGAGTGACAATGGAACTGAATTCAAGAATAATTTGATGGAGCTTTTCTGTCTCAATAAAGGGATCCGTCACGAATTTAGCGCACCGTACACACCTCAGCAGAATGGAGTTGCAAAACGAAAGAACAGAACACTGATCGAGACTGCAAGGACTATGCTGTCGGATGCAAAGCTTCCTGTCACTTTCTTGGCAGAAGCAGTTAATACAGCTTGTCACGTCTTCAACAGAGTTCTGGTTGTGAAGAGGCACAACAAGACTTGATACGAGTTGATCAACAATCGACTTCCCAATCTTGATTACCTAGTTCCTTTTGGTAGTCCCTGTTCCTTGTTGCTACAATACAAAGACCGTCAGTCTAAGTTTCATGCAAAAGCTATGGAAGGCATCTTTTTAGGATATGTTGCCAACTCGCCTTGCAAAATTGTGTACAACATAGGAACTCGTACTGTCGAGGAATGGTTCGAAGTGGATTGTAGTAAACACAGCATTCCACCCGAACCAACAGGTCCAGCTTGGGGTTTTGATTATGATGCGCTATTCAAGTCATTCAATCTTCCTGATCTATCTGTAGTTAACGCCGCAAATGTATATGAATTATTTGGTGGCGGTGATGACTTTACTTTCTCAACCCGAGCTGCTGTACCAATTGTAACTCCATCTTCCAATGCTGCATCTGCATCTGGAACTCATGACAGTGATAACAGTGAAGATGTTTATGGAGATGATGCTTAAGCTAATCCTAACACAACTGTAGGAAATGAAGCTCCTGCTGATCCAATTAACATTGAATCTTCTTCTTCTGGAACACAGGAAATGGGGGAGTTAAGCACAAATCTCGATTCAGAAATTCAGGAACCGATTGTACCAGAGACGAGAGTGCATAGGAATCATCCAATCGACAACATTATTGGTGATCCTTATGCCGGTGTTCAGACTCGTCATCGAACCATCACTGAGAACACTAGTCTTTACTCAGAGATACTTGACACTGGTGTCATGGAAACATTTCTGCATGCTGCATTCGTGTCCCAGTTAGAGCCGAAGAATGTGAAGGAGGCTCTCACTGACAACTGCTGGATTGAGGCGATGCAAGATGAATTGTCTCAATTCCAAAAGTTGCACGTGTGGGATTTGGTTGACTTGCCAAAAGGCTTTCAGCCAATTGGAACCAGATGGGTGTTCAAATGCAAGACGGATGATCGTCATGTTGTTGTGAAGAACAAAGCAAGATTGGTTGTTCAGGGTTTTTATCAGCAAGAGGGCTTAGATTACACGGAAGTATATGCCACAGTTGCTAGAATTGAGGCCATTCGACTGTTCTTGGCTTATGCGACATATGTCGGCTTCAAGGTCTATCAACTTGATGTGAAGAGTGCTTTCCTTTATGGTAAAGTTCATGAAGAGGTCTATATCACTCAACCTCCAGGCTTTGAAGATTCGCATAATATCAATAAAGTGTATAAGCTCGACAAAGCACTTTATGGTCTTCATCAAGCACCGCGGGCATGGTATGAGACATTATCTAAGCATTTACTGTCTAATGGTTTCGACCGTGGACAGATTGACTCGACTCTCTTCACTAGGAAAACAGGAGGTGACATTCTTCTAGTACAAGTATATGTTGACGACATTATTTTTGGATCTACCAATGAAGGGATGTGTAGGGAATTCGAGCAGGTGATGAAGTCCAAGTTTGAAATGAGTAATATGGGTGAATTGTCGTTCTTCCTGGGTCTGCAAGTTAGTCAAAGAGAGGATGGCATTTATCTACATCAAACCAAGTATGTGCAGGACATCTTGTCAAAATACAAGATGAATGATAGCAGTACTTATGGCACACCTATCCCAGTCAATCATGGTCTGCATGCTGACAAAGATGGAAAGGATGTAGATAGCAGATTGTACCATGGGATGATTGGATCACTTATGTATCTCACAGCTTCAAGACCCGATATAATGTTTGCTGTGTGCTTGTGCTCAAGGTTTCAGTCTCAACAGAAGGAGTCCCATATGATAGCTGTGAAGAGGATTTTCAGATATCTGAAAGGGAAACCCCAATTAGGTCTTTGGTACTCTAAGAAGCAGTCATTTAACTTCAAAGCCTACACTGATTCAGATTATGGCGGTTGTAACCTTGACAGAAAGTCAACTTCTGGTGGATGTCAATTCTTAGGAGACAGACTGGTCTCCTGGCAGTGCAAGAAGCAGTCAACGGTTTCTGTCTTAACTTGTGAAACAGAATACATTGATGCGGCGAACGGTTGTTCTCAGATATTGTGGATTCAACAGCAATTGAGAGACTACGGCTTAAACTTCATTGGAACTCCATTATTCATTGACAACAATGCCACCATGTCTATCATAAATAACCCGGTGAAACAATCCAAAACTAAACATATAGAAATTCGCCATCATTTCATCCGTGATTATGCTGAAAATCATTTAATTGAACTTGTAAAAGTTCACACGGATGACAATCTTGCTGACCTTTTCACAAAGGCATTTGATCGATCCCGTTTTGAGCATTTTGTCAACTTGATAGGAATGTTCAATCCTGAGTGAAAACTTTTTTTTTTCATAAATCACTTCAATTCATGGAAGTTAAATTTTATTTCTTTTAAATTTTCTGTATAGTTCTCTTAATCTTCAAAATATCTTACAAAATCAAAAATTAAAAAAAGGGAAATGGTGAAAAATTTCAAAGTTAACTTGAGAAAAGAGGAAATGATAGTACATCAGAAATGATCTAAATGCCATAGACTGCACGTATGAGAAATTATTGCGTCATGCTTACTTAATTGTTTGAATTGTTATGTTTTCAATCTGCATGCTTACAAGTAATTTGAATTGTCGGTAGGCTGTATGCGTCTTTGAATCACTAGTAGTGTGGAAACTAAATCTAAATTACAACTGTGATTTGAACCCATGTTTGCAAGTGTGTGTGCGTAAAAGAGTAGAAAAGATCATTATCAGATAAAAGATGTTAGATTTTGGCAATGATTTTCTTTTGAGGTCAGTTTCGGGTTATGTCGTTAGCACAATTAATGCGGCTCATCTCACTGCCCATACTCACAAGTATGCAAGGAGAGATTGAATCAAGACATGTCTCTACATCAACCGTTGAGCATATATTCACCCTTGAATCACTCCTGATTCATTGAAATCAAATCCAGATAAAAGTTGGATCCCCTTACCTTATTCAAACACCATATTCATTATCTTGAATCATCATACCGATATTCAATGAAGAAATCAAATGAAACCAAGACAAATGAATCACTCGATTCTAAATCTTATGATTCCTGAAAATCTTCATAACTTGAGTTGAAAGTGTGCGCACATAAGGGTCTCTGCGTACTTGATAAGTGCGCATGAGGTAAACCCTGCGTACTTAACAAGTACGCAAGACTTAAGTCATGCGTACTTAGTAAGTACGCAGGAGTTAAGTCCTGCGCACTTAGCAAGTACGCACGACATTTGTGTGTTGGGTATAAAAGCAGGACTTAGAAATTTTTTAGAGTTTCATCACTTTCAAACTTTTCCTGTTGATATTCCCTCCGACCATTTTCCTCAAAAATCGTGTGTTCCCAAACCGTTTTTTCGTCCCGTGTTTAGTACCATCATCATATAACATTTAGTTGATGAGAATCTCAGTCCGTATCATCCTTTAAATCTCATGTTATCGACAGATTCATCGACGGTTTTAATAGTGAAAAATTTGACCGTTTTTGGTGTTCTAAATGAAAATTAAGACCTAAAAATTGTTATTAATCACTAATCAAAGACTATTGACTCCTAATTTGTCCTTAACATGGTTTGATTTTGTCTTCGATCGTTGGTTACCTTCGGACCAAGGCTAGGTCAAAATTGACTAGGTTTAGCAGCTCATTGCAATTGATAGTGGTCCCATAGGTCCTAATAGTGTATTTCAACCATGTGGTGACCTAATCCATGGCAATGCCTCTCAAATGTTGAAATTTTTGGATTTCTGGAATTAGGCTAAGTGCTAGTTCTTGCGCACTTAACAAGTACGCAAGAAGTAATTTCTGCGTACTTGTTAAGTACTCAAGAACAAATACCTGCGTACTTGCTAAGTACGCAGGACCAACACTTAGAAAATTTTCTAAGTCTGAAATTTCACTTCAATGAGTAACTGTTTTACTATGTCATGTGTTTTCATTTCCAATGATACGTGTTGTTCTGATTATGTTTTCTGTGTGTTTTTGCAGATCATGGCTCGGGCGTTTACTAACGAATTCAACCTGTTAGCTAACACTGAACCAGAATGGAAGGGTGCAGCATTGCAGTACAAGGACATAGTTGATTTCTTGAACCGTTCAAGAATCAGCTACGCCATTTCTGCTGACCCAATCGTGTCAAGACCCTATCTCGAGCAGTTTTGGGAGATAGCGGAGCACGATTGCATGGTAACCCCCAATGTTATAAGGGCTACCGTTGCTGGTCATGCTATCGCTTTCTCTGAAGATACTATAAGAAGGGTCCTTCAATTCAGAGATCTTTCGACCGACCTGACAACCTATCCGGACTACTTTGTGGATGGCTGTTGGAGACAAAGAATGGGCTATGTCGGTGCGAGGGACTATGCTTCATACAAGAAGATGTGGGTGTTAGACCAATGGAGATATTTCGCCCACGTCATGATCATGTGCATCTTATCAAGGAAAGCTGGTAAAGATGCCATGGGTCATGACCTTGCAGCAGCCATGGTCGGCCTTTCTCTCAATAAGGGCTACAACTTCTCCCGCTACATTTTCAAAGCCATCAATGACCAGATCAACACAGCGGAGAGGTTTAGGTTCTTACTATACCCTAGGTTTGTGCAACTATTGATTAATGACGCGTTGCCAGACCTACCTGCTATATGGGAGAGGCTGCAAGTAAAGAGGGTGGACAAAAGAGTATTCGTACAATTCCTAAAGCCAGACAGTGTAGATCCTACCCCTGAGCATACAGAACTCTTTGGCCACCTGATCAATGAAGCATATGTGGCCCCAGGTGACTGGAGATGGTACATTCATGACTCGGAGCCTGATCTAAGCGAACACTCAGATGAGCAACCACAAGGAGAGGAAGTGGAAAGTGATGATGGATCATCAGATGATGGAGACGATGAAGAAGGAAATGATGGTGCTGAGGGATCCGACTCTGAAGAGACTGAGTCAGATTCTTCTGATTCTGATGATGCACCATCGCAGGAACACCCAAGGAGAACAGCAAAGGTAACCCTACCCGATTTGTCCTCCAAGAGAAAGCGACAGTCTTCTAGCAGCGAATACGAGCCAGACTCTGACGCTACTCTACAAAGACAAAGACGAGAAAGCATTCACAAGAACAGGGGCGATAGGCAACAGCCTGCTATCCCTAGTGAGGTGGAGGCTCAACAGCAAGTACAAGTTTCAGCTGTTAGTCCTGATTCAGCCACCACCCCACCTTCACAGCAACTGTATAGTAGGAGGAGGAGGCCACAAGTGCAACGTGAAGTGGCCGTCACTACAATCACAGAGGGGATTCCTGTGATAGTGACCCTCCCTACCACAACTACTCAGGTGGCGGTGACTACTCCAATTCTCACGGAGTCAGTCACCATCACCCCTACCATTACCCCTACAACACTCATCGCATCCTCAATACCATCCACCACCACTGAGCCTTTAAGTCAACCCTTTAATTATGGAGATTTCACACAAGGGTTTGACTTTGATACCATATTCTCCTCCCCTATTCACAATGCTGAGGCGTCATCATCCAGACATCCTGATCCGAATGATGCAAGGATAGCTGTTCTGGAAACCCAAGTTGCTGAACTACCGGAGACTATTCGAAAATCAAAGGAGGAGTCTGACGCTCAACAAGCACATATCAATTCTTTGGTAGACGAAGTCAGAATCCTTCGTAGCCAGAGAACGGGGACTGATGAAAGATTGAAGAACGTCATGACCCTGAACGAGCTCCTAATCAAGACGAATGAAATAATTCTGGGTCACAGGACGTCCTTGGAGCTGAGGTTTGATACTAAAAGGAAGGAGCATGAGCTGATGGTCAAACTAATTGCTGACCTGACCAAGAAGCTTGATGCTCAGGGGGAGAAAGAGAAAGAAAAGGAGAAAGAGAAAGAAAAGAGGACTACTGGTGATGAGGAATGTCATCCTGTTGACTTGACTAAGGATGACGACAAGGACAAGGATCCTAAAGCCAGTCCTAGTGGAGGTGAGCACCAAGCTTTAGCAATCGTGCCCATCTCTGTTGTTCCAATGGCTTAGGGGGAGTCTACTCATCAAGAGGGTGATGATACCTCTGGTGGTGGTGGTGGTGACAAAGGAAAGTCAGTAGCTGAAGTGCTTAAGGACTTATCTGATGATGAGATCCTATACCTAGAGCCTGACTATTCCAATGAAGCACAGATCGATGCTCTCTTTAATCTGGAAGAAGGAGAGATCGACTCTGGTGACGATTGGGATGATGATGATGAGGACGTTGTGATCGAAATTCCCAAGGGCAACGGGGAAGGAGAGTACGAGTTAGAAGATGGAGAAATCTTTGAATTTCCATCCTTCGAAGCTCCGCTCGACACAGGGTCAGTCGAACATGCTGGTAATGTGGAAGCCTCGACTGAAGCCTCCCCTATTGACCCTACACCTGTGGACCCAGGGGCACCGAAAGAAACAGATATGCCTTCTACTTCATCAAAGGGTCCAACTCCTGTGTGGCAAAAGACGTCTATAATAGACAAACACGGAGCAACAGGGATGATCTTGGCTGTAAGGTTCGAGGAGGATAAGCAGCTGTTCGCAATCAAGAGATCTGGCGGGGTTCAATACTTGAAACCCACCAGTGAAGCGTTCAGCTCCTTACCCAAGTACGACCTTGTGAACCTAGCAAACCGAGAGCTGCAGGGTCATTCCAATCACGCAATGGCGATGGGTTTGTGGGTGGTTCTGCAGCGAGAAGCAAGATCTAGGAAATTCGATATGTTCAAGCCTCAAGTGCCCAAGAGAGTCAAGGATAAGCACGTTAGACATCATGTAACTAAGAAGCACTTAAAGAAATTGGTATACAAGCCAGTGCGATGTGAAACTAAGATTCCCCTGAGCAAGTTATCTCAGGATATTCTTGGTGACATGTGGTACTGGTACGTAGATCCAAAGACGGGCGAGGCTGTGATCATGGGAAAGGTACGTTCAGTCAGTGGAAACGTAGTGTCAAAGGAACTGATCAGAATATTTGATGAAGTCTGCTTCATCAACTTTTCTATGAAAGATCTAGAGGCACTAGCAGTCAGATACTGCGTGTACACTGATGAATGGACAAAGCTCCTTGCTTCTAAATATGACAAGGTGATTAAGTTCTGCCTTGATTACAAGAAGAAGATGGAAGCTAAAGATCAAGTGCTGTGAAGACTGAAGAATGAAGACCGAAGACGATGATAATCCAGAGCTGTTGTCAAGGGGAGTTTGTTGAAGCACTTTCCTGTGACAAACACTCTGGATAGAGTCTTAGTTTATATTTTCTTGTTTGTAATTGTCTTTGTATGTAAGAGTCTTTATGTATTAGTTTATCGAGTTGTATTTACTTTTACATATTGAATGTTGCAGAATTCTCCAAGTGTTTTGCGCACTTGTAAGTGCGCAGGAGAAAGGTCCTGCGTACTTAGCAAGTACGCAAGAATACCTTTGCGTACTTGATAAGTACGCAAGAGCATTTTGCCCTGCGCACTTACTAAGTGCGCAGGCATCAGGTCTTGTATAAATAGGATAGGTTGACAGATGTTAAGTACGCAGACATAAGCAGTCCCAGTAGCAAACACGCAAATTGTAATCTCAGTACTTCTCTTTGTAACCTTCAAGTGTTTATAATAGAAATAACGTTTAAAGTGATTCTCTTGTTGGTTTACTTTGTTTAGTTTGACCCTCCACCTAGTCACGGGCATTCCACACCCGGTCCGACTAGTAGACCCACTTGCATGTGACGATCCGCCACACCCGAGGGACCTACAGGAGGTGTGGTGGTGGTAATTGTACTCGGTGGTGGAGGGGTGGTAGTTTACGGTGACCAATGGTGGTGGGGTGTTGTTGTGGTGGCTGCCGAGAGAGAGCAAGGAGGAGGGGAAGAGGGTGGCGTCGGGTGTGCCTAGCCGAGAGGGAGAGAAAAGCAAGAGAGGGAGTTTGAGGCTTGTATGCATGGCTATTTATAGTCTTCTAGTTAGTTAATACACACAAGGTATTAGGTTTCAAGGGGACATGGTTGTCTACTTGTCTCCCAAGAGACATGATGATCTCATGTTGGTCTCTTGGAGACATTTATGTTTGGTGGTGTCAAGACAAACAAAGGGGAGCACCCATTTCCGTGAGGGGTAGGGACGAGGGAGAAGGGGGTAGGGTAGGGTAGGGTAGGGTAGTAGGGTGGTATTTAGTGTTAGGTGTCTTACCCGGAAGAATACCCGCTAAATGTAACCCGGTTTTTAATAGTCGTTACGTGGTCGGTAGGGTGTGGGTCGGGTATATAAAAAAATACAAGTTTAATAGTTTTGCCATAATACGAGTACGTGTAAAACACTTAGAATTAGTTTTCATATAGTTGGGTATTCTCTAATATTAAAATGAAGAGAATGTTTCAAGCTGTTTGTTTTATTAAAGTTTATCACCAACGCGTACGAGTATCGATGTATTTCGGAAATTCCTAAATTTCCTCCATAAGTTGTATGCTGAGTGGACTTTGCTAGACCCGGTAAGACCTAATTGATTAATATTAAGTCTAATATGCAAGGTCTAGTGTAATTATATTTAAATAATTATTAGGTAAATTACCAGTTGTCACATTCTCCCCAAGTTAGAAGAATTTCGTCCCGAAATTTAGTTGATGTTGTCTGTAGTTGATGTCTCGTTGAACAACCGGGGAAACTTAAGTCTCATCTGGGCTTTGCGTTCCCAGGTGAATTTTGTTCCTCATTTAGAGTTCCATCTGACTTTCACTATGGGGATGCGACCTCATTTCAGTTTCTTAATTTCCCGATCCGTGATTTCTACTAGTTGTTCCACAAAGTGGAGTTTGTCGTCGATTTTAATCTCCTCAAGTGGTATAAAAAGCGATTCATTTGATAAGCACCTTTTTTGGGTTTGACACGTGGAAGGTGTCGTGTACACCACTGAGTTCTTAGGGTAGCTTAAGTCGGTAAGCCACTGGACCTATTCAAAAGGTCCGATGTATCGGAGGTTGAGCTTACCTCGTTTCCCAAATCTAACGACTCCTTTCTAAGGCGAGGCTTTTTAATAGTACGTTGCCTCCGACTTGGAATCCCAAGGGTTTGCGTTCTTACTTCTGAAATTCACGTTTCTATTACACATTAATTTCGTTAATGTCTTAAGAGCTATTATTGACTTCATTGTCATTGTGAAACTCGTTATCAGAGTGAATTTCCTTTGGTAGTATAAGTAACGAGTCTTTAGACAATCGTTCCTTACACTATGCATAACTTATGTCATGTAATCTGTCGAGTTTCCTGAGGCAACTTGAATTTATACGCCATGGAACAGATTCTATCCAGAATCTTAATCGTTCCAACGTATCCTAGAGCGAGTTTCTCGTTCTTTCTAAAAAGAACTATACTTCTTTTTGATGATATCTTATGACAGAACCTTGTCATTATGTTGAAGTTACAAAGGTTTCCTTATAGTAGTCAGCATGATATCCCCTGACTACTTCAAATTGTTTAAACCGTGTCTCCTACTGCAGGAGTTTCATTAATCAACTCTCAAATGATTTTTGAAATATTAAGTTGTCTATTTCTAATTTAGTCCATTATGCGAGGATTGACGTTTTCGTCAATATGACTCTGTATAGTGTGCAATTCACTATTGCGTGATATTCAATTTCGTGGTAGCCAAGCATTCAAGCTCCTATTAAAGTCAACCTCATAAGTTCTATGGTTTGAATCGTTCTTTCCACTTGACCACTTGTCAGAAAATATTTAGAGTTGCTCATTCACAAGGGTGTTCTTATAACTTTCTTCCTTCTCTTGGAAGTAAGATGTCTATCATTATTAGGGATAATGAACATGTACTTTAGGTCTGGATAATACTTGGACATACAGTCTAGTCGACGCTCCTAGCTTTGAAATCTTCTATGTAAGACGATAGTATACCGACTTCTGGTTAATCGATTCATGATAACCCACCTGGTTTATGATGTTTTGATGTGTCTTCAACACCAGTTATGCAAATCTTGACGTATAAAGCAATTCCTTTCTTTATACTTAGTAGAATTTCTTAAAGTCTTTGTACATTTTGTCCGTTCCTACAGGTATGGAGTACTTAGACTCGAGCTATAACCAAACTTGATTTTTCTATAATGCTCGTGTCATGAATCCACGTCCTGATCTTGAATTTGAGAACTTCAGCACTTAGGTTCCAATTTTGATTCTTCTCCATCAAGAATCTATTCTTTAAGTCAGCATTCTTGGTTGTTTCTCCTGGGCATTTATCCTTTGGGGCTGATCTCTCTATCGCATGCCCTTAGATGGCGTCTAACTACTTCCCTAACCGTTTAATATGTTAGGTATTATATCAGAATGATTTTTCCTTTTCTATTCTGACGCGTAGTAAATATTTCCTACTCGGAGCTATATTGGGGACCCTCGAAGTCGGTGATAATGAGACATTCAACGATGTCTTTAAATCTCAAGTGTATAAAGCTATGGTTCCAAAATTTTCAAACTATAGGTAGTGTTGTTTTCTTCTACTATGACTTGACGAAGCACAATCGTAATGTCGTTGTCCTTTTGTCTTAACACATAATCGATATCTTAACGTGATGTGACTTGATATGTGACCCAGTTGGTTATGTTCTCTTAGGGAAAAGATAGATCTTGTGCATGAGATCACTCCCGTTTTAGTAAGCTGTAATGTTATCTCTTGATTTTCTTACTACTTAATCACTATCAGTGATGCCTAAACTCTAAAAATTTCCCATGCTTTGTTGATATAAGCCATCAAAATCAAGAAATTTTTCATTCTCAGTGGATGTATTAAATATTCCCCACCATTTTCATGGATTTATGTGAATGTCTCTAATTCATATACCAAGAAAATGCATTTCCTGAAGTCGAGATTCGGACTCAGAGAATTTGGCACTAATCTACAAAGGTGTTCATGATCTTCTTGTCTTGTGAATAGTTTAAGATTTCATTGATGAACAACGTCATCAATAAGGTTTACAACTTGATTCTTAAAATACGTAAACACTACAAGTGCGTTGATTAAATCAAACGTCGCTACCAGGAATTCATTGTTTCCATACCAAGTCCTAAGGACTGCCATCATTTTGTCGCTCTACTGAATTCTCAATTGATGGTATCCTGGCTTATGGTCGATCTAATTCGATCCTTAAAGTTGATCTACCGATTGTCGACTCTTAGGAGAGGGTACTGGTTCTTTTCTGGTTAACTTGTATCGTCCTCAGTAACTAATACTTACTCTAAAGTCTAAACAAATAATCTTTCTTGAAATATGTATCCCTAGTCCAGTAGTTCTCGTAACTGGTTGGATAATCTTAGCATTTCAGTGGTTACTAAGTGCTAGGGGAAAGTTTTGGCAATTCTTTAAGAACACCTCTTGTTAATCTTGCGTAACGGGAATGTCGTGTACATGTTTCTCCTTGAGTCACTTCTTAGTCATAAAGGTTTATTAAACCCGACCCTGCTTCCTCAAGCATTTCAGAGTCTTTACGCAAAGTGGTTTTCAAACTTTTTCTGAATCCTTTCGCTTAGTCATAAGTGTCTTATCGTTCTATAGAAGGGTCCGAACAAACTTTTCCTGACACGCGACTCTGATTTGTCTCCCGGGTTTGTCAATCCTTGCTTTTAATAGTTTGACAATCATAGGTATCCTTTAGACTACTAGATTCTTGACCGATCAAAAATTCAACTTGGTTGAATATATTTATCGTCTCTAGTGCCAAACAATTCAGGTGCAAACTGAGATTACTAAACATTACGTTCAAGTACTTCAGGTTCATAATCCTAATAAATAACCTCCAACATAAGATATAGTTCACATTCAAAAGTCTTTATGTTTGCCAGCGGTTTTTGATTCTAGCTTAGTTGGTAATCTGTTGTCCTTGGTTTAACCTTGGGCACATTTGCTTGAGATGATCGGCGTTGCCACACTCGAAGCATGCTCTGTTGCCCTGCTCCTTCATGCGCTCCGCCTTCTGGCATAGTTAGTGTAATGAAGATAGTTGCATTTGTTGTACTTTAACCGTGGCCTCGTGTATTGTTTCATCTTGTGTATAGCAGTCCCGTAGTTCTGTGTTGTATTTTTCTTCTTATTATTCCGAGTCTTTTTTATTGACAAGCCCTTTTTTGCTTTCTCCATCCTTAACTAAAGCTCTAGTTTTTCAACAACTCATTTGTCAGGGTTCATGCCTTTAGAACGACATCTTCCAGAGTGGTAGATTCAACAGTCATGACTATACTGTGAATATGAGGATTTAGTTCCATGGTATACTGATTGACCTTCCTGGTTTCCAAGGTCACCATGGGTGGTAGTATGCTTGATGTGCATCATCAATCAAGGTTAGATTCCATAACTCTGGCTGTATTTCACTCTCAGGGTAGTATCCTTTAATGAGTAGAGTGTTGAACTCATCCCAAGGCATCACATTTATGATAATGCTACCTCGAGTTTGTACTTGAGTATTCCTTCATGCTAACGCCTTACTTTGAAACGAACGAGTAGTGTACATTGCTTGTTGTTTGTTAGAACATCCATTGATGTTGATAATTTTTTCCATCCTATTTACCCATTTGAGGGTTTTAGTGACTCCGTTCGTTCCATAATAGTCCTTTGAACATAAAGTTTCTATAGGAACATACTTCCTTTCTCGTATGAGTACGAGGTTTACTAGTCACCATTTGCTGTCGTTTTGATACTTCAGATGGGCTTAACGATTTGTGTACTAAGGGTAGCAAGTTTATCTACTTTTCGAGTGGATCTACGGATGACAATTTGCCCTCCGAGTCATTTGTATTACGTTGATTTGCTCCTTTGGGTGACATATTCTCTAGGTACGCCAACGTAACGGTGCCCATGTCGTACTGAGCATCGGGATGATGTAGCAATAGATTTAAGTCTATCATACTCCCGTTAGTACTTTGAAGATCCTTTGCTTCAATGCTTTCAACTGTTAACATGCCTAATTTGGTACAAGGCTTCTCAAGTAACCACATCATAAGAATATTAACATAGTTGGGTGGACAATAGGAGTGTAACCCTAATGTATAGATTCAATATGGTGTAATAGGATAGGCACCAGCCTATAGACGTGTCTCTGGTTTATAGATAGGTTAAGGTAGAAAGAATATGGACTTCGTTTGCCGAGTGTCCATGCTAATCCCGACAGCATATAGCATTGCTCCGGGCCACTAGATTATGCGGGACCAAATCCTTACTCTATTATGTCTCGCTGTCCTGTCTAACGACCATCTCTCGAGTTGCCAATAACTCATGGTCGATCATGTCCTTTTCTTCGGTCGTGCGTTCCATCATTTCCTGTTGATAGTTGTACATTTAAAAATTTTTCGTGCCAAATATTATAAAAATAAAAAGTATATGGACCATAAGTACAATTACATCACAGATCAAGGACTAAAAATGAAAAATTTGGAAATGGGTTAGATATCGGACTGATATCTCTTTTCATATCGGTCCGAAGCGAAACATGATCGGATATCAGACCGATATCCATTCTTATAACGATCTGCAATGGAACGAGGAGTCGGTTATTAGACCGACATCAATCCATAACGGTCCGACGACCTCCTCTCAGGTGCAATTTGTGGCGATGACACGTGTCCTTTGACTCAGCCCTAGAATCTGACGCGTGTCGTGATGTCGGACCGACATGGACCAGATAAAGGTCCCACATGAACCCAAAAACATGTGCGGTCCAATCAGGCGGTGATACTTAGGGCTAACGTGGCATGGATGGATGTCGGACCGACATCCATTTGATAACGATCCGACATGGACCCTCATTTCAGCCTATAAATAGATTTCACTTACCGTTCACTTTCCAAAACACACAAACCAAATTCCAAGTTGTTATAAGCTATTTCCACTCTCATAAAACCATTCCCGCTCATGTGCCGGATCATCATAGAAGTAACCAAGAAGCTAGGAAACGCTCATTTGGAGAAACCAAGCAAGGTTCTTAAGCAGAGACGCTGCCCATTAGGACATTTACTCTAGAAGATTCCTAAGACGAGACTCTGTCAAGGTGAATACTTGTATTTTTATAAAATGATTTCAAAACTGAAAATAGTTTCGATTATACTCTGACTTGAATGAATTTATACAACCATTCATTGCATAAGTTGATTTACTATATAGCAGTCAGCCCATAGAGTCACATATATATACACGTGTTACAGATGAGACGCTGTAACAGGGCTAGGGGTTGAACCCTTGGTTGTTGTAAAGCCCATCGCCATAAGCGTAAGGCAGATAGACATAAAAATATATCCAAGGTCCCTTGTGTGGCTGGTGGTTAGTCCGTTGACTGTGTAAATTGACCAGAAACTATGGGCAAATTGTTCTATTTATTCACGCTTGTCAGATTATAATTCCAATATACTTGTATTCACTAGTTTATACTGATAAAATATTTTCAAACGTTTTACAGGTAACCAAGGGTGAATTGATTTTGATTAGCCATATGATGACAAGGAAAATGATGTCATGAAAAAGGGAACGTCCACCCTAGACATCAACTGAAAGAAATGGCTCATGTAAAACCTTGATTTTGTAAATGAAACGTTTGTGTACAATATCAGGGTTCATCCCTGTTATAATGAAATGAAACGAGAGATTCCCCGTCTTTTGAAAAGATCATGAGTTATAAAAAATATTCCGCTGTGTTTATAAATCTTTGATGAGATAAAATAAGAAACATGTACCAATCTTCGGTCGCGCGCCCGGGGTGTCCTAAACCCGGGGTGTGATAATTTGGTATCAGAGCCATTTGTTTCAGCATATTAGATACTAGAGATTAGTATCTAAGCTTTTAACTTGATTGTGATATTATTTGGTTTTAGCAATTAAGATACTCAGGTAAGGTATCGAAGCTTAAACCAGTATAGACTGCCTGCTAGAAAAGTAGGTAGATCTTTATAATAATTAAGTGATAACTATACAGATGTCTGGAAATAGTTATTATGCTTATATCTTCGGACGATCTGAAGAAGACCGTTATCATCCTACTGGATCCATGCAAAATCCTGTACTCATTCCTCATACCGGTGAATCACTTTCTGATCCTATCATTGTCTCTGACAATGAATCTTATCATCAAAATCAATCTAGCTCATCCTGGATGGAAGCTACTTCGTATTTTGAGAATTGGAGAACTGATAGTCCACCTCCAGTAAATCAGGTAGAGATAAATGAAGCTGGACCTAGTCGGTCTACCAAACCAAGGATGCGTGTACGAACTCCAACCGAGAATGTGCATATGTCTGTAGAAGAAATGGAAGAAGTATATCAAGAAATACCTAAGGAAGCAGAACTTAAAATAGAAACTCAAGATCCATACCTCTATCCAATCGATGAAGAAAATCCTTATACTCTTCCAATGATGTTACAGGAATATATTGAAGAACCAACTGATGGTCCTGATGATCCTTACCATAATGTGTTTAACGACATATTATTTGGTATTCGTGAACCCCCTCCTTAGTATAATTATCCTTCAGCTCATCTTGGAACACCCATAGAATTCCTTGATCGCGCCTTAAGAGAAACTGATGAAGTCAAGAAAGAATCAAGGCAGCTCAAGGAAAGGGTTCGTCAACCGGAGAAAGAAAAGAAAAATAAAAGAAAAGATAAAAAGAAAGAATAAAATAACTAGACGTACGGGTAACCATCCGACCGGTATGTAGTTATCTGACAAACTAAATGTCCTGTCTAAGGAAAGAGTGGTGTATAAATCTCTCCCAGACCCGTCATTCTTTCCTGGGAACAATTTAATTGGAGGTACTACTCTGGAACGATAACCACCATGGTCTACTAAATATAATAAATCAGACAAATTATTATTACAGTATGTAAAATATAAAGTATAAATAAAAGTATTCTTGTTTTATTCAGATGACTGGAAAAGGAAAAGGTCCCTTCTATGTTCAAAAATATGTCCATCTGGATATGAATTCCAGCATACAAATGAAACATATTTAGAAACTGGAACAAGTTCAAGACATTTAGGAAGTACATATCGAGGCTTAGGAGAATTAACTCCTCCGACAAATCCTTATGTACCTCCCATCAGTTTTCATTCTGCTCTAACGGCCGCAAGCCGAAATCCAGATTATGGAGAAAATCCATGTTATAATCCTTATTCTTATCAGGGACTACCTGAAATCCCTTACAAACATAATCCTGTTTCTGAAGGAGAAGAAAGAGAAGATTCAAATAGGCCATATGAGTATTATGAGCCTACGAATATACAAAATCCTCAAGCAAATGAGGAAAGATTTGATAATTATTATATTAGAGCCTTGCAGGAACGAGTAGCAGAATTAGAAAAAGAAAATCATAGATTAGCATCTGTAGACACCCAGAATAGAGCATTAAGACAAATGCTAGAAAATGCCCGTAATCAGGGTTATATGTAAATTTTCTTTCTGATCCTTGTAAAATATATTCTAAATATTAATAAAATTCCTCTTGTGAATAGAATGTCGAAACGATTTCCTTCTTATAATACAAGGGGCAAGAGCAAACAAATCCAAAATTCTGAACAACTGCAACAAAAGGCAGAAATAAAGAAAATAGTTGCAGAAGGGATAGAGGAAGCTCTCCCTAAAATTTTGAAAGCTATGAAAGAAGATAAAATGAAAAATAAAGTGGCTGAATCTAAGAATAATCATCATGAAGAAAACCATAGTTCAAACGGAGATAATTCTAATTCTGAAGAAGTTAGTAAGAAAAGTAAGAGGAAGAAGGGGTGTACATTTCGTGTATTACAAGGATGTAAGCCCTTGGAATATGCTGGAAATGAAGGAGCAGTGGCAGCCCTGAGATGGCTGGAGAAAACTGAGTCTGTAATTTCCATCAGCAAATGTGCTGATGAGGATATGGTACTTTATTCATCAAGTTTATTCAAAGATGAAGCATTGGAATGGTGGAATTCCATTATTCAAGCCATGGATAGACACAAAGTCTATGCCATGGAATGGGAGGAATTCAAAGAAATGGTAATTCAAAGATTTTATCCCATAAATGAAAGAGAGAGAATAGAAACCAAATTTCTAAATCTCTATATGGAAGGAACTAAACATCAGGAGTATGTCTCCAAGATGTTTGAATATGCTCGTTTGGTTCCACATCTATCTACCCCCGAACCCAATCTAATTAAAAGATATATTTAGGGTCTGGCTGAAGAAATCGGAGACATGGTCAAGGCTACTATGCCTCAGACCATTGCATCTGCCGTACAGCTAGGAGGAATTCTAACTGACGGTATGATAAGAAAACAAGAAGAAGGGAAGGCAAGGGAAGTGGCTAAGAGGGCTACAGAGAATCGAAAAAATAATTCTCCTTGGAAAGGAAGAAGCCAGCCTGCCAAAGGAGGATTTAACTTTACGATCCCAGAATGCAAAATTTACAAGAAAAGGCATACGGGAGAATGCTTTTTCAAGAAAAAATATTGTCATTTTTGTAAACAGACTGGGCATGTGTTTGAGAACTGCCCAAGAAAGAGAAATATCTCCTGTTTCAATTGTGGAGAGACTGGCCATTTTAAATCAACCTGCCCAAAGCTTAATCAAGCAGGATCTAGTGGAGCAAAGGCCAATGAAGGAAACAAGAAAAATGTACTAGCTTTCGTACTTAATACTCGTGATGCTACAGCTGTTCCAGATCCATTCACTGGTACATTCCTAATTGATAATATTTATGCTAGAGTACTATTTGACTCTGGTGTAAATTTAAGTTTCATAGATTATAAGTTTTGTAATATATTGAACAAGCCTTTAGTTCCATTAGATAAGATTTATGAAGTAGAGACGGCCGAAGGAAATTTAGTCAACATTTCTGAATTCCTAAATGATTGTACTATCACAATACCAGGACACATCTTACCTGTACAATTAACGCCTATGACATTAGCAGGATTCGATGTTGAGTTAGGAATGGATTGGTTAGCTAGTAACCAAGCTCATATCCTTTGTGATAGGAAGGCTAAACAAATCCAGATTCCTTCTGGAAAAATCTTTAACAATCTATGGCAACAAACAAAATCTACCTCTGGGAATCATCTCAATGCTGAAAGCAACTAAGTGCCTTCAGAAGGGATGCATTGCATACTTGGTTCAAATTTCTACCAGTACAAAAGAAAAGAAGATTGAAGATGTACCGGTAGTAGCTGATTATGCAGATATATTTCCAGAGAAATTACCTGGTATACCATCCGAAAGAGAAGTAGAATTCAAAATCAATCTTGTACCGGGAACGGCTCCTATTGCCAAAGCTCCTTATCGTTTAGCCCCAACCGAAATGAAAGAATTGAAGACACAATTAGATGAATTTATAGAGAAAGGATTCATCCGCCCAAGTTCATCCCCTTGGGGTGCTCCAATTCTTTTTGTTAAAAAGAAAGACGATGCAATGCGGATGTGCATTGATTACCGGGAACTAGATTGTTAACAATTAAGAATCGTTATCCTCTTCCTAGAATCGATGATCTGTTTGATCAATTACAAGGTGCTTGCCATTTTTCAAAGATATATCCTTGATCAGGATATCACCAATTGAAAGTTCAAGAAGAAGATATTTCTAAAACTGCTTTCCAAACCAGATATGGACATTATGAGTTCACGGTTATGCCTTTCGGACTTACTAATGCTCCTGCCGCATATATGGATATGATGAATCGTATCTATAAACCCTATCTAGATAAATTTGTAATCTTTTTCATTGACGTTATACTTATTTATTCTAGAAATGCAGAAGATCATGAAAATCATCTCAGAGTAGTACTTGAACTTCTGAGAAAAGAGAAATTGTATGCTAAATTCTCTAAATGTGAATTTTGGCTTAGAGAAGTACAATTTCTCGGTCATATAGTGAATGCAGAAGGTATTCAAGTAGACCCATCTAAAATTGAAGCCATATCCAAATGGGAAATTCCAAAATCTCTTACAGGAATCCATAGTTTCTTGGGTCTTGTAGGATACTACAGACGATTTATTCAGGATTTCTCAATGATTGCAGCTCCTCTAACTACTTTAACTCGTAAAAATGTAAAGTATGAATGGGGAACAAAGCAAGAAGAAGCTTTCCAAACTCTAAAATAAAAACTGACTCATGCACCAATACTGGCTTTGCCAGATGGCAATGAAGATTTTGTTGTCTATTGTGATGCTTCTCACAACGGTCTTGGTTGTGTATTAATGCAAAGAAACAAAGTTATTGCCTATGAATCTCGTTAGTTAAAGACTCATGAAAAAATTACACAACTTATGATTTAGAGTTAGGTGCCATAATCTTCGCCTTGAAATTATGGAGACACTATCTCTATGGAGTTAGATTTACAGTTTATACTGACCATAAGAGTTTGAAATACATCTTTGGTCAAAAGGAACTGAACATGAGACAAAGAAGATGGTTAGAGATCTTAAGTGACTAAGATTGTGAAATTTGTTACCACGAATGTAAGGCAAATGTTGTTGCAGATGCCTTAAGTAGAAAAGAAAGAGAGAAACCTAAACAGGTTCGTGCTCTTAGACATGAACTTCATGTAGATCTCATATCTCAATTAAAAGATGCTCAACATTCTGTTCAAATGGAGGAAGACTTAGAACAAGAAGGAATGGAAAGCACTATTAAACAATTAACTAAAGGAGACGATGAAATACTCCGTATGAATACAAGAATCTGGGTACCGATCACCGTAAATCTTCGGGAGAGAATACTCGAAGAAGCACATAAATCAAAATATATGATGCACCCAGGAAGTAATAAGATGTATAAAAATTTGAAGGATAATTACTGGTGGATTGGCATGAAGAAAGATATTGCCATATATGTTGCAAAATGTCTTACTTGCGCTCAAGTAAAGAGAGAACATCAAAAACCTTCTGGTTTACTGCAACAATTAGAAATGCCAGTTTGGAAGTGGGAGATGATAACAATGGATTTTATTACCAAACTTCCTCGAACCAGTTGGGGAAATGATACTATCTGGGTTATCATTGACAGATGAACTAAATCTGCTCATTTTCTCCCAATGAAAGAAACCTTAAGTATGGATAGATTGGCTCGTCTATATGTAAATGAGATTGTATCTTTACATGGAGTGCCATTATCCATAGTGTTAGATAGAGATAGTCAGTTTATGTCTCGATTCTGGCAAAGTTTCCAGGAAGCCATGGGAACTCGTCTGAACTTGAGCACTGCCTATCATCCACAGATAGATGGGCAAAGTGAAAGAACGATTCAAATGTTAGAAGATATGCTCCTAGCCTGTGTGATAGACTTGGGTGGTAGTTGGGATGATCACCTACCCCTAATGGAATTTTCATACAACAATAGTTATCACACAAGCATTCATGCAGCACCTTTCGAAGCCTTATATGGTAGAAAATGCCGAACACCTGTATGCTGGGCTGGTATAGGAGAAAACCAATTGTCAGGACCTGAACTTGTTCAGGAAACCACTGACAAGGTAACTCAAATACAAGAACGATTGAAAGCAGCAAGAGATAGACAAAAGAGCTACGCTAATAAAAGACGAAAGCCACTAGAATTTGACACTGGAGATAGTGTGTTATTGAAAGTATCACCTTGGAAAGGAATAGTTCGATTCGGAAAGAAGGGTAAACTAAGTCCTCGATTTGTTGGACCCTTCAAAATCGTTAAACGAATAGGACCAGTGGCTTATCAGTTGGAATTACTAGAAAAGATGAGTGGGATACATGATGTATTCCATGTATCTAATCTTCGCAAATGTTTAGCTAATGAATCTTTGATAATGCCTCTTCAAGACATAGAGGTAAATGAAAAACTCAAATTTATAGAACAACCTCTACAAATAGAAGATCGTCAGACTAAAAAGTTAAAGAAGAAAAGATTGAAACTAGTCAAAGTCAAATGGAATTCTAGATGTGGTCCTGAATACACATGGGAACTAGAATCGGAAATGAAGAAGAAATACCCACACCTATTCCAGTAAATCTCGAGGACGAGATTATTCAAAAGGTGGGGAGAATGTAACATTTAAAAATTTTTCGTGCCAAATATTATAAAAATAAAAAGTATAAGGACCATAAGTACAATTACATCACAGATCAAGGACTAAAAATGAAAAATTTGGAAATGGGTTAGATATCGGACTGATATCTCTTTACATATCGGTCCGAAGCGAAACATGATCGGATATCAGACCGATATCCATTCTTATAACGATCTGCAATGGAACGATGAGTCGGTTATCGGACCGACATCAACCCATAACGGTCCGAAGACCTCCTCTCAGCCGCAATTTGTGGCGATGACACGTGTCCTATGACTCAGACCTAGAATCTGACGCGTGTCGTGATGTCAGACCGACATGGACCAGATAAAGGTCCCACATGAACCCAAAAACATGTGCGGTCCAATCAGATGTTGACACTTAGGGCTAACGTGGCATGGATGGATGTCGGACCGACATCCATTTGATAACGGTCCGACATGGACCCTCATTTCAGCCTATAAATAGATTTCACTTACCGTTCACTTTCCAAAACACACAAATCGAATTCCAAGTTGTTATAAGCTATTTCCACTCTCATAAAACCATTCCCGCTCATACGTTTAAGTTCCCGAGGTGCCGGATCATCATAGAAGTAACCAAGAAGCTAGGAAACGCTCATTTGGAGAAACCAAGCAAGGTTCTTAAGCAGAGACGCTGCCCATTAGGACATTTACTCTAGAAGATTCCTAAGACGAGACTCTGTCAAGGTGAATACTTGTATTTTTATAAAATGATTTCAAAACTGAAAATAGTTTTGATTATACTCTGACTTGAATGAATTTATACAACCATTCGTTGCATAAGGTGATTTCCTATATAGCAGTCAGCCCATAGAGTCACATATATATACACGTGTTACAGATGAGATGCTGTAACAGGGCTAGGGGTTGAACTCTTGGTTGTTGTAAAGCCCATCGCCATAAGCGTAAGGCAGACAGACATAAAAATATATCCAAGGTCCCTGGTGTGGCTGGTGGTTAGTCTGTTGACTGTGTAAATTGACAAGAAACTATGGGCAAATTGTTCTATTTATTCACGCTTGTCAGATTATGATTCCAATATACTTATATTCACCAATTTATACTGATAAAATATTTTCAAACGTTTTATAGGTAACCAAGGGTGAATTGGTTTTGATTAGCCATATGATGACAAGGAAAATGATGTCATAAAAAAGGGAACGTCCACCCTAGACAACAATTGAAAGAAATGGCTCATGTAAAACCTTGGTTTTGTAAATGAAACGTTTGTGTACAATATCAGGGTTCATCCCTGTTATAATGAAATGAAACGGGAGATTCCCGTCTTTTGAAAAGATCCTGAGTTATAAAAAATATTCCGCTGTGTTTATAAATCTCTGATGTGATAAAATAAGAAGCATGTACCAATCTTCGGTCGCGCGCCCGGGGTGTCCTAAACCCGAGGTGTGACAATAGTAGAGATGAGCACTATGTATGCGTGTTCCAACTCGTATATATTTCCAAATGTGTCACAATTTCTGTTCCACGTATGAAACTATGGTGGTAGTGTTGTATTATCAAAGACGTGTTTGGATGGTATGTTGGTTTACTCTATAAACCTTGTCTACTTATCTAGTATGATTTCTAATTGTATTTCCCTTTCAGGTATGGAGGGTTAGAAGTCAGAGTTTGATTCTTGCTACTATCGGGAAAGGAACTGTTACCGAAGAGTTCGTTGTGTCTTGAGAAGATGATCAGTTGCGAAGTTCACGATGACATAAAATAGGTAGATAGCGTGATCCGAAATCCAAGATCCTGGTAACCTCGGTATCCAGAACATTAATATAGCTAACATTTATTTGTCCTCTATTTCGATTTATGTTCGCAAGTAGCACGTGTGGATTCAGTCATTCTTGAAGACTCGCTCACTACAACGTGGACCACGTGGGAAATACGCATAAAGAGGCTTATAACGGTCATATGTGAAGACCAAGTCTGACCGGGATTCTCGGATAGTTAGTTAGGATCAATTTTGTATTTATTAAACAGCTGATCGACTTAGAAAAACACACAACTCACTTAGCAATACACTCGCAAGCTCTGTAACACTTAGTATTTGATCGATCACTGCTCATACTTGTACTTTTTCTATCGATTTATATAAGACTAGGAGGCAAGTAACTTTTAGTCACTTCCCTAGGTTTTATGCCAGCAATACTTAGGGATTAAGGGCTTTCCTCGTACATCATCATGTCACGTTTTGCTTTTACGATCTTAAGATTGCATTTTCATCAAGCATACTACCTCACAAACTAAGTTTGGTTACAAAATTACTTGTTATAATTTTTACCCAAAACAGATGGTATGTTGGTTTACTCTATAAACCTTGTCTACTTCTCTAGTATGACTTCCAATTGTATTTCACTTTCAGGTATGGAGGCTTAGAAGTCAGAGTTTGATTCTTGCTACTATCCGGAAAGGAACTGTTACCAAAGAATTCGTTGTGTCTTGAGAAGAGTATCAGTTGCGAAGTTGACGATGACATAACATAGCTAGATACGTTAAGTATATAAGTATACATGTATACTATATGTATCCATAGTTCATATATGTTAGGTCTAAATGCATGGTATGATATGCGCTCAACTTCCTATGATTCACTGATTTGAACTTAATACTGTACCGACTGTCATATCTTAGATGTAGTTTACACAACAGGATCGTCCGGAAATCATGTATATTTAAATTTACCATTACGTTGCGCACCCGTAAGTGTAAATTTACTTACATAATCATTCTAGCTTTTTCGTATAATGTGTTTCCTGAAGTTCTAAGGGTTCAAGCTTAAGGTTATAGTTTAGGCCTCACTACTGGAACCTGGTTCGCTATAACCAATGGCTCAGATACCAATCTGTCACACCCCGCCTAGGGCTGAAACACGGGGCGTAACGATCCATGGTGTTCATAGCCTTTGATTACAACAAACGACTTCTAGATGCATTCATAATCAAAGGTTTAAGACTTTACAGAAGATCACAAATTGTCTTAAGACATTATATGCAAAGTACCACACTTAACCAAGTGTACGACTTTTTAAACAGCAAGTTTGTTGGCTATGACCTAAGTGCTCCTAGGTAACAGGAAAACTCCAAAAGATGGTCTACGTGCATGCATGCCCTCTTTCTCATGTTTCTAGTTACCTGAGAAAACAAGCTTAAAAAGTCAACATAAAGTTGGTGAGTTCACAGGTTTAGTTGAAATGTTTGATGTTGGACCACATATTTCTAGTTGTGTATTGTTCACCCGAACAATGATGTAACAGTTGTGTATTGTTCACCTGGACAATGTTGCACCAAGTGTGTATTATTCACCCGAACAATGTTGTACCACTATTATTAGTCAAAACAATAGTGTAAGTCTTTTATTATTACCATGAGCTCCCGTAACCAAAATACGAGGTTTTAGTTATGCCCCTAACCCAATGTCCTTAACGCCAAGACATTGTAATAGTTGATGATAATTATGCACCCACGTTGACCTCCAATCAAAGTTTGAGCGACAAACCACGGGTGGGGGTCTCAACCCAAATACATCTATTCATGCTTTCCACATTTATGTCATAATTAACGGTTACAGAATAAGAGGGGACTTTGATGTGTTAAACGAGTTGACTCATGTAACAATGTAGGTAGTTGTGTCCAGTTGTAAGTTGAGCAAGTTTTCTCCCTCGTATGTTTAAAAACAAATTTAAAAATGAGTAAAAGTGGATCCGTGAAGACTCACCGTATCTATCAGTGTGGTGAGTGATGACGTAAGTAGAAGGTCCAATCAAGTCCCGACCTAGCCGTGCCCTAAATTTATTAAGACACCTTAAGGTCCAAGTAGTTGTTAAAGGGGTGGGTTAGTCACACGACCAAAATCCCGAAGTCTTGACCCTTGCTTTGTAATAATTTACAGGGTCCGACCCGATTGCCATTGGTGATATAACTTGTCGTTCAAGTAGTTATATTTATTAAAATTCCTTTAATAAATATTATGATGTATACTCTAATTTCTCATTTTCGATGTAAGTTGTTCCTTATGATAAGTAAATATATAATCCATATATTTATTAAAATAAAGTGTAAATAAGGTGTCATAAAATAATGATCGTATTATTTTATTATCCAAAATTATTTCTTTTTGTTTCAATAATATATATACGTATAGTATACATAATTATTTCCTTACAAAATCCACGTTGAGCATATATATATGTTTTACAAAGATATCCAAGTGCTTTATGGCAACTTATTTTATATAATTATAATAAAATTATAATTAATATTTATGTTATTAATAACTAATAAAAGTTATACTAATATATTAAAAATAATGATTGATATTTAACCGTTATAATCATAATATCATTTAGGGTTTTATACCCTACGGTTTCTAACCGTCCTCTTTTATGCTATAAAGCCGTCTTTTATTTATTATTCAAAACAATAACCGGGTATAATCATTTTATAATAATATCACCAACTAGGTTAACGATTGTAAAAATAGGCCGAGTTCTCACGTAAAAAGTCGAGAAAGAAGGTGGCGGAGTTGACGCGAGACTCGGTTTCACCGTTTGACGTCCCGTATCACCCGGTTAGCTTCTGAAATAGCTCATACACTTTGTATAATCAAGACCCGGTGCTTGTAGGTGAAAACCTAAGCCCCGTACTAGGTGATGGAGCTGCTATGGCTGTGAACCGAAGAGGGAGGGTGGCCTAGGGTATCGCCGAGAGAAAGAGTAAGAGGTGTGGTGGTGGTTATTATACTCGGTGGTGGAGGGGTGGTAGTTTACGGTGATCAATGGTGGTGGGGTGGTGTTGTGGTGGCTGCTGAGAGAGAGCAAGGAGGAGGGGAAGAGGGTGGCTCGGGTGTGGCTAGCCGAGAGGGAGATAAGAGCAAGAGAGGGAGTGTAAGTTGTGTGTGTTTGAGGCTTGTATGCTTGGCTATTTATAGTCTTCTAGTTGGTTAATACACAGAAGGTATTAGGTTTCAAGGGGACATGGTTGTCTACTTGTCTCACAAAAGACATGATGATCTCATGTTGGTCTCTTGGAGACATTTATTTTTGGTGGTGTCAAGACAAACAAAGGGGAGCACCCATTTCCGTGAGGGGTAGGGACAAGGGGGAAGAGGGTAGGGTAGGGTAGGGTAGGGTAGTAGGGTGGTGTTTAGTGTTAGGTGTCTTACCCGATAGAATACCCGCTAAGTGTAACCCGATTTTTAATAGTCGTTACGTGGTCGGTAGGTTATGGGTCCGGTATATAAAAAAAATATAAGTTTAATAGTTTTGCCATAATACGAGTACGTGTAAAACACTTAGAATTAGTTTTCATATAGTTGGGTATTCTTTAATATTAAAATGAAGAGAATTTTTCGAGCAGTTTGTTTTATTAAAGTTTATCACCAACGCGTACGAGTATCGATGTATTTTGGAAATTTCTAAATTTCCTCCATAAGTTGTATGCTGAGTGGACTTTGCTAGACCCGATAAGACCTAATTAATTAATATTAAGTCTAATATGCAAGGTCTCGTGTAATTATATTTAAATAATTATTCGGTAAATTAGCAGCTGTCACATTCTCTCCAAGTTGGAAGAATTTCGTCCCGAAATTCAGTTGATGTTGTTTGTAGTTAATGTCTCGTTGAATAACTGAGGATACTTAAGTCTCATCTGGTCTTTGTGTTCCCAGGTGAATTTTGGTCCTCGTTTAGAGTTCCATTTGACTTTCATTATGGGGATGCGACCTCATTTCAGTTTCTTAATTTCCTATCCGTGATTTCTACTAGTTGTTCCATAAAGTTGAGTTTGTCGTCGATTTGAATCTCCTCAAGTGGTATAACAAGCGATTCATCTGATAAGCACTTTTTTAGGTTTGACATGTGGAAGGTGTCGTGTACACCATTGAGTTCCTGGGGTAGCTTAAGACGGTAAGCCACTGGACCTATTCAAATTGTCCGATGTATCGGGGGTTGAGCTTACCTCGTTTCCCAAATCTAACGACTCCTTTCTAAGGCGAGACTTTTTAATAGTACGTTGCCTCCGACTTGGAATCCCAAGGGTTTGCGTTCTTACTTCTAAAATTCACGTTTCTATTACACATTAATTTCGTTAATGTCTTAAGAGCTATTATTGACTTCATTGTCAATGTGAAACTCGTTATCAGAGTGAATTTCCTTTTGTTGGGTTATCGTGCACTGGTTCTAACATTTAAAACGAAACTTTATAAAATCAGATTTATAATAGCGGAAGCGTTTACAAAAGTACACGATAATAAAGATCCGATCTTTATCCGACAGTGATCCGATTACACACCGTTTAGACAATAATAAAATTAAATAAACACAACCATAGGGTGTTTAGGGTTTATACCTTTGACGAACAACCGGATTGTAACACTCGCGTACAAAGAACGTCACGCTAGATGACTACAACGAACTCGAGAGACGAAATCGTCACACGAAACACTCTTACTCCCAAACCCAGTTTGCAACTCGTTTTCGGTTCGGCTCGCGGAGAAAGGGACACGGCGATGGGGTGGTCGGCTTCGGTGGGCTGCGCAACGAGGGCAGTGTAACAAACCAAAATTCGGGTTTCGTTATAAATAAATAAATGTTCTAATAAATATTATGGTGAAAATAATATTTTATAAATAAGTTAAAACAAGTGGGTTTCAAGTTAGTAATGGGGTTATATTAGTTTTTAACTAATTTTGGAATGAATATGGGTGAAATTGAAGTTGAGGGGCTAAAAGTGTAAAATGGCAAATCTGCCATATTTGACTAGTGAAAGCCAAAATTGGTCTTCATTTGGTGAAAAGGGTCGTTCATTTCAAGAGAGAAAAAGGGGAAAAGAGGAGTTTGAGCTAAATCGTGCAATTTAGCTTGAATTCGTGAAGGTTTTGGCTCACACAACACCTTCCTAACATCAAGTAAGTGATTATCTTACTTTTGATTTCACCTTTGATGTGTTCTTGGTGGGTTTTGGGTGAAATCCAAAATTTATGATGCATGTGGTTAATTAGCGTTAGATTGTTGATAATCTAGCTAAACTAAAGGTAAAGAATGGTGATTAACATGCTAGAACCCTTTGATTTTGATTATGAGAAGTTAGGGTTCATATGGAGAAATTTGGGGGTTTTTGGATTATGATGATAAAATGTTGAATTATTGATGATTAAGTGTTTATATGATGTTAGACACCTGAATGAACACCAAATTAACCTAATAATAATTATTGAATGAAAATTTGTGTTAAGATAAGGATAATGAAACTCAAGTAGGTGAGTTTGGGGTGAAAGAGGGTGTTTGGATATGAGTATAACTAAAACGGGTCAGTTTTGGTTGAAAATGGGAAATTGGGTTATAAACCCAATACAACCCAATTATAATGTGATTTTGATGTATGGTTAGATTACTAAACTAGGTGCATATGTTTAGGTAATCAAATTGCAAAACTTGAAGGTGGTGCGGGATCTTCTAACCCGAAAGGTAAGTGTTCTTGCACTTACTTAGTAATTGATGTTAAATAGTGTTATGTGTGGTGTTATATGCAATGTTGTATGTATAATGTGATAAGTTGCATAATGTGTAATGTGGAATGAATGTGTATAGAGGTATATGAGTAAGTGAATGAATGTAGTTATAGTTTAAATACTATAATGGATATGTGAATATGAAGTTATGATCTAAGAATCATAATGTAAATGAGGTTATGGCCTTTGTGCCATAATGGAAATGGAAATGTGTTGATTATGTATGACAAATGAAAAGAATGAAATTTGTAGGTGAAATTCAAGTGATATGTAGCCTAATGACACATTTGGGTGGAAACGGGTCAAATGGGTGAATGGACGAAAACAAGTAGTATTTACTTGTTTGATATGTGTTATCTTCATTACTAATAGTGTTATATGTGATGTTATGTAGGAAAAGCTCCGGGATAGTCAAGGTCAAGTCTAAGGAGTATGTTGGCTTCTCGTATGCACAGTTTTGGTGATTTCGGGTGTATTTAGAAGCCCATCTAATGGATGTTAATAATACTTGAAAATTGTTGTTTTGATGCAAAATTATGTTGTTTTGAATGTTAGAGCCCATATATAAGTGTTGGAAAATTTTTATGACAAAATGGGTTAAAGATGGAAATTTTGGTTGTGTTAAAAACTGCACAGGTCTGAAAAATTTCTGGAAAAAGAGGCTCTTCGCGCCACGTGAAAAACCAGGATCTGGTCTTCGCCTAGCATCCGGACCTGCCCTTTTTGGACTCCTTCACGCCACGCGAAGGGAGAGGTTCTACTTCTTCGCGACACGCGAAGATATAAAAAAAAATTCTTGGGATAAATGGTTCCGCGTGTGTAAATGTTTATTATAACCGAGTGTTTGAATTTAAGGGTGTTACAGGCAGGGGTGCGTCTGCCTGTGGTCGCCGGAAACGGTTCACGGCGGCGGTGGCTCCCTGCGGCGTTTGACTGAAACCCGCAAAGGGGTGGGGCCGGCTTCGGTTTCGCAAAGGGGAAAAGGGAGGCAAAAAAAAAAACTCATTAGGGTTTTGACTTAAACATGTATTTATAGTAAACTAATTTACAAGTCAACCCCTTGTGTAATTAACATTTAATTACTAACTAATTAACCTTTAATCAGTTTCAGTCCCTTCAGTTTATAATTACTTTAATTATAAATGATACTTGCGTAAAAACCGATCACTTTATATTTAACAGTTAAATATAAAATCCCGACTATATATATATTTATTAATATATATATATATATATATATATATATATATGAAACCATATTCCGTCTACCGTTATATTTAATTATTATAAATAATTAAACACAACATAAATAATAAATATCTCTCTAGATATTTAATACACCAAATTCTAAATTCTTGTTTCGTGTAATAACATTTAACAAATTAAACGATATAATTTGTTCTTTACCCAAAGTGTAACTCTTCGAATCGTACCTCAATAGCAATGTTGATATTATCGATGATCGGACATCTGATATCCAACAATCTCCCACCTGTTTGATTCATCGATTAATCGGGTCAACGTAGACAGCGGTGGACGCCTAGCTGCATCTCACTGCCCCTAACAAGGTATGACGTATTTACAATCGTGAACTAATTCCTTGTGTTCAAGTAACCTTTACTTAACCAAGTACAATAGCCATGACAAACATATCTATGTGTCCTTTCTGTTTAGGTCATCCGTTGAACATGAGACATGGATACATGTCACTTCTCATATGTGGTTCAACTATTCTTGTTCTCGTTATCCAATTCAATAATGGTCTAAACAAACTACTCCTTAGTTTGTGCGTGGCCAAACGATTTATATAAGTTTGAATCAACGAGGGGGCCAGAATGTCCAGATCCTAATCAAAGGATAACAGAATTCCTTTGGCCACGTACAACTCTCACTTAACTTCATATTACTCCTGATCATATCCTTATTACTGCCTGTTAAGGTACAACGTTAGATAAGATCAAAGAACAAACTTCAGTAAGAGTTAGTTCTAGTGCGTGCCTCGGGTCGAAGGATTAATAGATCTTACAATATTCAAAACTTCTCAAGACCTTGATCCAAGAAGATGGTTTTGAAGCGAGTTACGTTCAATAATCATTCCCTAATGAATATCTATGAACATGATGTCAAACTATTTGGACTTTCATTCCTAATGAACCAATCATCCAATCACAATAGTCTTTCGTTCAGATTGATTCCCATGAATCTGATCGACTACAAACATTTATAATATAATATAATATTCAAGGATTTCTAAAACGTACAAAATATCGAATCATAGAAACATCTAATTATAATGCATTTAACTATTAAATCAATATAAAACACTGATGTTTCTATATATAGTTCGAAAGCACCCAATACTAACAAATCAAACTCAAGTCTAGCATGTCTAACACCTATTAACATGCTCCTCATATACAGATTGAGGTATAGGTTTAGCGAATGAGTCAGCTAGATATTGATTTGTGTGAATTTTGTTTTAGCATGATGTCTCCAAGTTTCATGATCCCATTACTTATGGTGGAAAATCTCTTTTGGAACTTCTTTCCAAACTATTATAAGTTATCTGAATTCTTTTCAGAATACTATCTTCTAATGTTTCCAAGTCACAACATCTCATGTTTGTGTAATTGTTATTGATGAAACTCTTTCATTAGATAACGCTGATGTATATTATGGTGTATTCATCTAATCATTCTCAATGATCGTCCTTTTGGTGTCTATATCTTAACTTTTAAGACAGTAGTGCTTTGATTGACAAGTTGTCATACTAGTTATGATTCTTGTTTCAAGAACCCTTCTTGATAGTTAAAGTTGGTACTCTTGGCATCTTATCCGATAAGATAGCATTATCACATCATAACACTTTATGATCATCACCATTTTGTGCTTCTCAAGCATAATCCTTTTGTCATAATTAAATTTCAAAGCTCTTTCATCACATGAAAGTATTGACATTACTCATTATCTCTTAGATGAAACTACATGAACCTTTTCACTTTCATCATATCCTAATGTAATTAAGGATCACATATAATGTTAACAGATAGTGTTAACGATTTGACTTTAATGATTTGTCACACAAAAACATTTAAGACAATTTTACCATCGTCAATGAATTGCTTTGATTATTACTTTAGAATTTTTCTTTCATATATCTCCTATACGGTTGCAATCAATGCAAGCTTTGAAATTAATCTCTAAAGATACTCTATCTTTCAATTATATGTTTAAACTCATAATTTTAGCAATTTATCACTATATATTCTATGATAACACTTATCATCCCCTTCTGTGGTGTTTCATGTATCACTATACATTCCTTTTGATAATGTGTCTTTACACATTTCTTTGTCGTAGGTACTTACTCCCACTGGCCTTTGCATCAATAATATTGAATCCCTTTTCAAATTGATCTTATCAAATTAATGATTCAATAGCTTTAGACATATTCAGACATTTGTACTCTTCTTGAAGCCACTTTATTACAAGAACATTTTAGTATTCATAATACATGTTTATTTTGATTAGTTTGTTCACTGTTCAAAAACTTGTAATATCTTTCCTCTTAAGGATACTCGGAATCCAATTCTTATTTTATCAACTTTTGATAATATGTTAGTCTTCTAGTATTAATAATCCATATTTGTTGTTTCCAAAAACAACTTCTATATCTTAATGAATCTCATTCATGTGCAAATCTGATCAAATCTTTATTTATCATAAAATGGATTGTGTGTCTGGATCATCACAAAATGATTTACTAAAGAATCTTATGATCTCAAATGTCTATTGTAAAAAAGATCTCATCTTTTGCTTATGATAAACTTTCATATATTATTAGAGATCTCATCTTTATGTGCATATATGAACTTTGTGTTTATGCAATTGAATAATACCATTTATTCAGAACTTTAAACAACAATTGTTTATTGTTCAAGAACCAGGTATATCTTAGTCATGAACATTTTGAATCTCATGATTAGGCTGAAGGCTTATTAAGGTGGCACACGAAACTCTTTCGTATAGGAGTTCATAACGTCCTATCCTTAATTGTTCATTGGATTCTTTCCTTCATATTCATATCCCATATGAATTATTACACCTGTTCTGGATGAACCTTATGGTTCAAGGCTAGTGATTTGGATTTTGTGTAGCTGCTTTCATATGACTAACTACTTAGTCTTAGAGAAGTGATAACTTTTATCGCTCTTTTATATCTTATCTTATAAGATCGTTTCTATAGAAATTTTATTGAAACCATTTAAGTCAAATGGAAACATTATATCTCATATATATCTCTTTTACATGACTTAATATGTTTCATGATATCTATTAGATCTGATCTAATGAAGTATCTAATGGACTTGAATAACATGTCTCACATGTCTTTGATATTTCATGTCAAAATAGATTGGTATTGAATTCACAATTCATAATCAGGCAACAATCATAATGCATAAAAGATTTAAATAAGTCATACTCAAAATAATCAAGCAATACTCAAAAGAAATTAAATCCGGAATTTAAATTTGTTCTAGAAAAAAATAAAATAACATCATCAAATGGTGTAATCAACAACTTGAAGTAATCTTCAAGCTTTGTCCGTCTTCCTTTTCTTCTTCCTTTCCTTCTTTTCTCTCATCTCTGCAAAAAGAAAGTTTGCATACGTTAAAATTCTAACTTTTAAGTGATAAAGAAACAACGAAAAGTTGCCTAGATACCAGGAGTATATGCATATAAGCATCCTCTACCTTTAGCAGCTTCGAGCATCTCTCTTACACGGCACTTCGGTTTAGAGATATTTGCTTTGGTCTTACCAATAGCTATGGCCTTATCCCCGGTTTCGACAGTCTTTACCGGTACCCTTTTACTTGTGAAACACAAGTGAAGTTCATCATTAATCATAGATTTAAAGATGTTGTCACTGGGATAAATCCATGTTCCTTCAAGCTGATCAATGAAGCACGACATCTTTAAAGCATCACCGGGCACCCACTCGGCATACCGAGATATGAAATCCCTAACATAGGCATACCGAGAGATGAAATCCCTAACATAGTCAGTTGTTAAATGAGTTATCAACAACAATATCTATGATCAAGTGATCATCTATAGGAATGCATGCTTTCTCAATGTCCGGTAATTTCTTTCTCATGATCACAACACGTTCTGGATTCTTCAAGGCAATGTCTCTAATGTGTGACATTAAAGAGTGAGAAGAATCCATGTTGTAATCTAGATGGTATCTCTCCTTCAAGTTACTGATCATGTCATAAGCAGACAATCGCTGGATTGAAGCTTGAATCCTAGGGCTAACAGATGCCAACATAAGGTCTGATATAGCATGGGTATCACCCCTAAGTTTGTTCCAGACATTTAGAACAAACTTGCTAGCATCCTCAGGTGGCTGCTTAGGTAAGGGGTACTTAAGAATATGTAATTTCTTGTTGTATCTGAGGACGTTCTTCAGATTCTAGTACCAGGTCAAGAAATTTGTTCCATCGAGTTTAACGTTTAGGATGTTGTTAAGATATCTTGAATAATTAAATAAACAGATGGAGACATCTACAAAACTCAATTAAAGTTTAGTATTTTCATGCTTTAAAATATATCCTAATTAAATTAATGACCCGAGGGCAAAAAAATATATAATTAGGAACGAGATCCTGATTCACCATGTCTCAGTGAATGGCTAAGCACTTTCCACTGGCATAGCTAGCTAGGTAGGTATGAAAATACCAATTGTGTCGACTACATAATTCTCGGTTTGAGGGTCATGACGAGCAAGGTCAAGCTTTGGGTATGTTTCCCTCAACAACGCCCACTTATACGACTTAAGTGATATTTGTCCTTCAATTTTGACTGTAGACCCGGCCTAAGTGACTCAGGAATCGCGGTCCTACCTTCAACAAAAAACGTAGCGCCAGGTGCAGGGTAATTCACTAACACCGATGTTTCGGATAGATTAGTTGAAGTGTCACAATTTAGGGTGGCGAAGAAATATCGATTTTAATTGGGATTTCTTTAATGTTTTAAATTTACCGGTTAAGGGTCAAAACATTTTGGACGACTAGGAGCATGAACCAAGTCGTGCAAATTATTTAGTAAACCAATTTTACTGTATAAGTTCGTGAAACGCTTTCAACACTCGACACGATCCAATTTTAAATACCTTATTTTTAAACTAAATTGGTCGTTAGTTGCGAACTTAATTTTAAACTAATTAATCTTTAATTAATTTAAATATGTTTTTAAATAAAACAATTAAATTTAAAAACCCGTTTTACTTTTAAATAAAAACTACTTTTATTTAATTACCTTTCCGAGAAATTTTAAACCTTTTAATTTTCTCGTCGTTTTATAAGATTGTGTAAATTATTATCCTAAATAGTTGTAGCAACCACAAAAATATAAAACAATCATCGAGCCAATAGAAAAGGGGTGTTCGGTTTCGTTCGAGCCATCAAACGAGTAACCGAACCGGTCTAAGGGACAACAAATAAAATATAAATTTGTCGCCTCCCACTTAGTCCAAGATCTCTATCTTCAAGTCCCATCTTTGTCAATCTCCGGCCTTCGAGTTTTCGTCTTGTTAGGTTTACAATATTTACACTTTTCCAATAAAAATAAATAAACAAAAGAAACATAACTATTACATCCGGGTTCCAAATAACCCAAAAATAAATACAAAGAATATAAAATCAAAATCATGATAAACACAACCACGAGTCACTAGGGCTCGATGTACCAAACACAATCACAACCAAAACGATAAAGGTTCGATCTTTTGTTAACCAAAAGTGTTAACAAATAAAACGGAGATCGAAAAAAAAATAATTATGTCTAAAGGAGGTGGCTCTGATACCACTGTTGGGTTATCGTGCACCGGTTTTAACATTTAAAACGAAACTTTATAAAATCAGATTTACAATAGCGGAAGCGTTTACAAAAGTACACGATAATAAAGATCCGATCTTTATCCGACAGTGATCCGATTACACAACGTTTAGACAATAATAAAATTAAATAAACACAACCACAGGGTGTTTAGGGTTTATACTTTTGACGAACAACCAGATTGTAACACTCGGGTACAAAGAACGTCAAGCTAGATGACTACAACGAACTCGTCACACGAAACACTCCTACTCGCAAACCCGGTTTGCAACTTGTTTCTGGTTCGGCTCGCAGAGAAAGGGACACGGCGATGGGGTGCGTCCGGCTGTGGTGGCCGGCAGCGGTTCACGACGGCGGTGGCTCCCTACGACGTCGGACGGAAACCTGGAAAGGGGTGGGGCCGGCTTCGGTTTTTCAAAGGGGAAAAGGGAGGCAAAAAAAAAAACTCATTAGGGTTTTGACTTAAACATCTATTTATAGTAAACTAATTTACAAGTCAACCCCTTGTGTAATTAACATTTTATTACTAACTAACTAACCTTTAATCAGTTTCGGTCCCTTCAATTTATAATTACTTTAATTATAAATGATACTTGCGTAAAAACCGATCACTTTATATTTAACAGTTAAATATAAAATCCTGACTATATATGTATATATATATATATATGAAACCTTATTCCGTCCGGTTATATTTAATTATTATAAATAATTAAACACAACATAAATAAAAAATATCTTTCTAGATATTTAATCCACCTAATTTTAAATTCTTGTTTCGTGTAATAACGTTTAATAAATTAAACGATATAATTTGTTCTTTGCCCAAAGTGTAACTCTTCGAATCGTACCTCGATAGCAACGTTGATATTATCGATGATCGGACATCTAATATCCAACACCTTTGTTAGTATAAGTAACAAGTCTTTAGACAATCGTTCCTTACACTATGCATAACTTATGTCATGTAATCTGTCGAGTTTCCTGAGGCAACTTGAGTTTATACGCCATGGAACCGATTCTATCCAGAATCTTAATCGTTCCAACGTATCCTAGAGCGAGTTTCTCATTCTTTCTAAAAAGAACTATACTTCTTTTTGATGATATCTTATGACAAAACCTTGTTATTATGTTGAAGTTACAGAGGTTTCCTTATAGTAGTCAGCATGATCTCCCTGACTACTTCAGATTGTTTAAACCGCGTCTCCTACTCTAGGAGTTTCATTAATCGACTCTCATATGATTTCTGAAATGTTAAGTTGCCTATTTCTAATTTAGTCCATTATGCGAGGATTGACGTTTTCATCAATATAACTCTGTATAGTGTGCAAATCACTATTTCATGAAATTCAATTTTGTGGTAGCCAAGCATTCAAGCTCCTATTAAAGTCAACCTCTAAGTTCTATGGTTTGAATCATTCTTTCCACTTGACCACTTGTCAGAGAATATTTAGAGATGCTCATTCACAAGCGTGTTCTTATGACTTTCTTCCATCTCTTGGAAGTAAGATGTCTATCATTATTAGGGATAATGAACATGTACTTTAGGTCTGGCTAATACTTGGACATACAGTCTAGTCGACGCTCCTAGCTTTGAAATCTTCCATGTAAGACGATAGTATACCGATTTCTGGTTAATCGATTCATGATAACCCACCTGGTTTATGATGTTTTGATGTGTCTTCAGCACCGGTTATGCAAATCTTGACGTATAAAGAAATTCCTTTCTTTATACTTAGTAGAATTCCTTAAAGTCTTTGTACATTTTGTCCGTTCCTGCAGGTATGGAGTACTTAGACTCGAGCTATAACCAAACTTGATTTGTCTATAATGCTTGTGTCATGAATCCACGTCCTGATCTTGAATTTGAGAACTTCAGCACTTAGGTTCCCATTTTGATTCTTCTCCATCAAGAATCTATTCTTTAAGTCAGCATTCTTGGTTGTTTCTCCTAGGCATTTATCCTTTGGGACTGATCTCTCTATCGCATGCCCTTAGATGGCGTCTGACTACTTCCCTAACCGCTTAATATGTTAGGTATTATATCGGAATGATTTTTCCTTTTCTATTCTGACACGTAGTGAGTATTTCCTACTCGGAGCTATATCGGGGACCCTCGTAGTCGGTGATAATGAGACATTCAACGATGTCTTTAAATCTCAAGTGTATAAAGGTATGGTTCCAAAATTTTCAAACTATAGGTAGTGTTGTTTTCTTCTACTATGACTTGACGAAGCACAATCGTAATGTCATTGTCCTTTTGTCTTAACACATAATCGATATCTTAACGTGATGTGACTTGATATGCGACACAGTTGGTTATGTTCTCTTGGGGAAAAGATAGATCTTCTGCATGAGATCACTCCCGTTTTAGTAAGCTGTAATGTTATCTCTTGATTTTCTTACTACTTAATCACTATCAGGGATGCCTAAACTCTTAAAATTTCCCATGCTTTGTTGGTATAAGCCATCAAAATCAAGAAATTTTTCATTCTCCGTGGGTGTCTTAAATATTCCCCACCATTTTCATGGATTTATGTGAATGTCTCTCATTCACATACCAAGAAAATGCATTTCCTGAAGTCGAGATTCACACTTAGAGAATTTGGCACTAATCTACAAAGGTGTTCATGATCTTCTTGTCTTGTGAATAGTTCAAAATTTCATTGATGAACAACGTCATCAAAAAGGTTTACAACTTTATTTTTAAAATACGTAAACACTGCAAGTGTGTTGATTAAATCAAACGTCACTACCAGGAATTCATAGTTTCCATACCGAGTCCTAAGGACTGCCATCATTTTGTCGCTCTACTGAATTATCAATTGATGGCATCTTGGATTAAGGTCGATCTAATTCGATCCTTAAAGTTGATCTACTGATTGTCGACTCTCAGGAGAGGGTACTGGTTCTTTGCTAGTTAACTTGTATCGTACTCAGTAACTAATACTTACTCTAAAGTCTAAACAAATAATCTTTCTTGAAATATGTATCCCTAGTCCAGTAGTTCTCGTAACTGGTTGGTTAATCTTAGCATTTCAGTGGTTGCTAAGTGCTAGGGGAAAGTTTTGGCAATTCTTTAAGAACACCTCTAGTTAATCTTGCGTAACGGGAATGTCGTGTACATGTTTCTCCTTGAGTCACTTCTTAGTCATAAAGGTTTATTAAACTTGACCCTGCTTCCTCAAGCATTTCGTAGTCTTTACGTAAAGTGGTTTTCAAACTTGTTCTGAATCCTTTCGCTTAGTCATAAGTGTCTCATCGTTCGATAGAAGGTTCCGAACGATCTTTTCCTGACACGCGACTCTGATTTGTCTCCCGGGTTTTTCAATCCTTGCTTTTGATATTTTGAAAATCGTAGGTATCCTTTAGACTACTAGATTCTTGACCGATCAAAAATTCAACTTGGTTGAATTTATTTATCGTCTATAGTGCCAAACAATTCAGGTTCAAACTGAGAGTACTAAACATTACTTTCAAGTACTTTAGGTTCATAATCCTAATAAATAACCTCCAACATAAGATATAGTTCACATTCATAAGTCTTTATGTTTGCCAGCGGTTTTTTATCCTAGCTTAGTTGGTAATCTATTGTCCTTGGTTTAACCTTGGGCATATTTGCTTGAGATGATCGGCGTTGCCGCACTCGAAGCATGCTCTCTTGCATTGCTCCTTCATGTGCTCCGCCTTCTGGCATAGTTAGTGTAATGACGGTAGTTGCATTTGTTGTACTTTAAACATGGCCTTGCGTATTGTTTCATCTTGTGTACAGCAGTCCCGTAGTTCTGTGTTATCTTTTGCTTCGTATTATTCCGAGTCTTTTTTATTGACAAGCCCTTTTTGCTTTCTCCATCCTTAACTAAAGCTCTAGTTTTTCAACAACTCATTTGTCAGGGTTCATGCCTTTAGAACGAAATCTTCCATAGTGGTAGATTCAGCAGTCATAACTATACTGTGAATATGAGGATTTAGTTCCATGGTATACTGATTGACCTTCCTGGTTTCCAAGGTCACCATGGGTGGTAGTTAGCTTGATGTTCATCATCAATCAAGGTTAGATTCCATAACTCTGGCTGTATTTCACTCTCAGGGTAGTATCCTTTAATGAGTAGAGTATTGAACTCATCCCAAGGCATCACATTTATGATAATGTTGCCTCGAGTTTGTACTTGAGTATTCCTTCATGCTAACGCCTTACTTTGAAATGAACGGGTAGTGTACATTGCTTGTTGGTTGTTAGAACATCCATTGATGTTGATAACTGTTTCCATCCTTTTTACCCATTTGAGGGTTTTAGTGACTCCGTTCGTTCCATAAAAGTCCTTTGGACAAAAAGGTTCTATAGGAACATACTTCCTCTCAAGTATGAGTACGAGGTTTACTAGTCACCATTTGCCGTCGTTTCGATACTTCAGACGGCCTCAACGATTTGTGTACTAAGGGTAGTAAGTTCATCTACTTTTCCGAGTGGGTCTACGGATGACAATTCGCCCTCCGAGTCATTTGTATTACATTGATTTGGTCCTTGGGGTGACATATTCTCTAGGTACGCCAACGTACCGGTGCCCATGTCGTACTGAGCACTGGGATGATGTAATAATAGATTTAAGTCTATCATACTCCCGTTAGTACTTTAAAGATCCTTTGCTTCAATGCTTTCAACTGTCAACATGCCTAATTTGGTACAAGGCTTCTCAAGTAACCACGGCATAAGACTATTAACATAGTTGGGTGGACAATAGGGGTGTAACCCTAATGTCTAGACTCAACATGGTGTAATAGGATAGGCACCACCCTATAGATGTGTCTCTGGTTTATAGATAGGTTAAGGTAGAAAGAATATGGACTTCGTTCGCCGAATGTCCATGCTAATCCCGACAACATATAGCATTGCTCTGGGCCACTAGGTTATGCAGGACCAATTCCTTACTCTATTATGTCTCGCTTTCCTGTCTAACGACCATCTCTCGAGTGGCCAATAACTCATGGTCGATCATGTCCTTTTCGTCGGTCGTGCGTTCCATTATTTCATGTTGATAGTAGAGATGAGCACTATGTATGCGTGTTCCAACTCGTATGTGTTTCCAAATGTGTCACCATTCCGCTCCACGTATGAAACTATGGTGGTAGTGTTGTCTTATCAAAGACGCGTTTGGATGGTATGTTGGTTTACTTTATAAATCTTGTCTACTTCTCTAGTATGACTTCCAAATGTATTTCCCTTTCAGGTAGAAGTTAGAGTTTGATTCTTGCTACTATCGGGAAAGGAACTGTTACCGAAGAGTTCGTTGTGTCTAGAGAAGAGGATCAGTTACGAAGTTGACGATGACATAACATAGGTAGATACGTTAAGTATATAAGTATACAGGTATACTATATGTATCCATAGTTCCTGTATGTTAGGTCTAAATGCATGGTATGATATGCGCTCAACTTCCTATGATTCACTGATTTGAACTTAATATTGTACCGACTGTCATATCTTAGATGTAGTTTACACAACAGGATCGTCCAGAAATCATGTATATTTAAATTTACCATTATGTTGCGCACCCGTAAGTGAAAATTTACTTATATAATCATTCTAGCTTTTCCTATAATGTGTTTCCTGTAGTTCCAAGGGTTCAAACTTAAGGTTATAGTCTAGGCCTCACTACGGGAAACCTGGTTCGCTATAACCAATGGCTCAGAGACCAATCTGTCACACCCCGCCTAGGGCGGAAACACGGGGCGTAATGATCCATGGTGTTCATAGCCTTTGATTGCAGCAAACGACTTCTAGATGCATTCATAATCAAAGGTTTAAGACTTTACAGAAGATCACAAATTGTCTTAAGACATTACATGCAAAGTACCGCACTTAAACCAAGTGTACGGCTTTTTAAACAGCAAGTTTGTCGGCTATGACCTAAATGCTCCTAGGTTATAGTAGGAAAAATCCAAAAGATGGTCTACATGCATGCATGCCCTCTTTCCCATGTTTCTAGTTACTTGTGAAAACTAGCTTAAAAAGTCAACATAAATTTGGTGAGTTCACAAGTTTAGTTGATATTTTTGATGTTGGACCACAAGATTTCTAGTTGTGTATTGTTCACCCGAACAATGATGTACCAATTGTGTATTGTTCACACAAACAATGTTGTACCAGTTGTGTATTGTTCACCCGAACAATGTTGCACCAGTTGTGTATTGTTCACTCGAACAATGTTGTACCACTATTATTAGTCAAAACAATAGTGTAAGTCTTTTATTATTACCATGAGCTCCCGTAACCGAAACTCGACGTTGTAGTTATGTGTCACACCCTGCCGAAGGCGGAAACACGGAGGTGAGACGAGAGCGGTGCATCGAACACTTAGGCGCAAGAGAATGCTAATGGGTACATCGTAATTTACAAAAGAACCATTACTAAACCCAAAAATTAAAAGAAATCATACAACATCTGAAATTCAAACTACAAATGGAACATCTTATAAACAACCAAATTCATAGGTACTAAGTTTGTTCCAAAGTGAAACCACAAAATCTAAACAAAAGCGTGCCCCCATGAACTTTATCTTCATTTCTGTTTACCTGAAAGCATATTTAAAAAACTGGTCAACTATATAAATAGTTGGTGAGAATCGCAGGTTTTACGACTCTATAAAAGTTTATAAAAATCCAAAGTCAGTACACATGTATTAGATAACATATTACCATGAGCCGTAATCAAAGCCTAGACAAAATAAAAATAAAGTACCCCATACGGAAGTCTTATGCCAACAACCGTCTAAAAATAATTGGCTAACTTTGCGCCCACGTGACCCTACAAGTCTGGTTGGCACGACCAAACCATGAGCGGGGGTGTCAACCCAAGTAGTACTACTCAAAATTCCCAACGGCTACGCTTTGATTACAAAAAAAAAGTGGGGACTTTAACGCATAAATATAAAAATAACTCATGTAATCATTGTATCATGTAACATGTGACTAAATAAATAAAAACGAAACAGCTTTCCCCCAAAAACAGTGGTAAAACAGTAAGTAAAAAGGGGCCGCGAAACTCACCTGATAGTGAAACGCGAAAAAGTGCGGTAAAACAGTGAAACAGCCAACGATGGTATCCTAATCGAGTCCTACTAATAAGTAGACACAAAATGTATTTAGGAAACCTAATATGTGTGACTAAGTCAACAAAAGTCAAAATTGGCTATGCAATCAATTGTATAGCCAAAACCCGTGCACGTGCGTACGAACCGTTAATAATTGTAAAACCGGCTTTTATATGAATTAATAATCTTAAAACTTTAAGTTTTAGATTTTTAATAATAACATCAGTAGTTAAAAATATCACATTTGATAAAATCTCATGTCACGGTTTCGTATGTTCAAAAACGCGATTATGTGCGTAAAGTCCAGTCTACGGTTTAAATACGATTCGTCCAAAATTAGGGTTTTAGTATGATATTAGCACCCAATTTAAAAGTCAAATTTTGTGTTTTAAATGGGTTTATACTTCTGTCCAAAATCCCTTAGAATTTTTATAAAATCAATTTTATATAAAAATCTTCCAAAATTATTAACTTTTATAAAATTTAAATGGACCATAATTCCAAAAATATACTTAGACATAAAGTTACTACTTCAAATTTATACCAATTGATCATATATATAAATAAAAATTTCTGACCAATTTTTATATTTTTCCAATATCCAGATTATTTAATATGAATTTAATATTATTAAAAGTTTACAAATTCGGGAAAAATAGTTAAACACATCCAATCTTACCAAATTTTTACCATATTAGTTTTAAGTCAATATAAGATCCCATATCAACTTTCAAGTCCTGATTTTATCCAGAAGTATATAAACCCTAAATCATTCGTTTAATCTTTATAAATACTAAACGTATACTTAAACAACTCCAATTTTTATAAAATTTTGAAAGGAGTCTTATTTAATCATATAATAATCACTGTCCAATTTCCAGAATTTTTCAATATTCAGAAGTATTTTTCCAAAATTTCCATGTATTAAACTTGTGTGAATTTTAATAAATAATCTATAAAGAATTAGATAAACAAATTTTCCAGATATTTATTTTAAAATATATACTACTTATTAAAACCACTTTTGGGTGCTACATCAATGATTTTTAAAAATTCCTCAAGAACATGCTTGTTCTTGAACATTTAACAATTAATATGTTTATTCAAGGATTATACCTTCCAAAATCAACAAATGAAGATGATATTTGATGCTAATCTACTGAGTTTTCCTTGATTTATAACCTACAATCATAATGTGGTTCAATTCCAAGATCAAAAACTCAAAAATCAATAAAATACTCTTTTTAATCAAGAAGATGCAAGTATGAACACCTAAGTGTTCATACACTTTGATCATCAAATCTTGCAAGTTTTTCACTAGATAACTCATTGTTGATGATTACAACTAGTTTTTATCCACAAATCCTTGTTAAAATCACAAGATTCAAGCTAAAAACTCTCAAAATCAACAAAACTTGAAAATCAAAGTGAGTGTGTGTGTTCTTGGTGTTCTTGAGAACACATGCAAGAATCAAAACAGAAATTTTAAAGATGAAATCATGTTAAAATACCTTTAAAACACTAAAACAAAGCTCATCAATCCATTGGAACCAAGAATCAAAGCTTGGAATTGGATTATTCTTGAGTTTGTATGAGATTTGGGAGTGTTTGGGTCTTTGGTTGCAAAGGGGGGGGGGGTGTACGACTGGAATGAGAGGGTAGGAAGAGAAAAAATGAGGGTGGGGAGGGGTATTTATAGGGGAGGTTGAAGTCTTGGTCAAAAAGACAATTTTTATAAAAAAAAAATACCCACTTTTTATAAAAATTACACCCCTAAACACTAAAACTAAGCATTTTTATCAAATATAAAAATTAAGTATCTAAAATGATGAATTTAAAAAATTTTTAAAACATAAAAACTCAAAAAATTTCAAAAAGTTATACCGGGTGAATACCGGGTTTTTAACGGAAGAACCACCTGTGATCGTTAGTTTAATCAAGAATCACAAAAGTTAGCACATATAATATTATAAAATACCATTCTTAACTAAAATATAAATATAAAAATTATTTTCGAGAATTTAATTTTTACCGATTATTTAACGCGTTCGCAGTATACGTAGTGTATGCACTTAACCGGGTTTTCTAGTTCGGACTTTAGTGTTTGTCTAAGGTAGTATTCCTAGAATTCCTAGAAACACTAAAAATATATAAAATTATAATATAAAAAAAATCTCACGTATAAAAGTCGGGAAACGGTAAGGACCTGAAAAACCGCAATTGTCACATTATGCCCCTAACCCAATGTACTTAACGCTAAGACGTTGTAATAGTTGATGAAAATGATGCACCCGCTTTGACCTCCAATCAAGGTCAGAGCGACTAACCACGGGTGGGGGTGTCAACGCAAATAGATCTATTCATGCTTTCCACGTTTATGTCATAACTAACAGTTATAGAATAAGAGGGGACTTTGATGTGTTAAACGAGTTGACTCATGTAACAATGTAGGTACTCGTGTCCAGTTGTAAGTTGAGCAAGTTTTCTCCCCCGTATGTTTAAAAAAAATTTAAAAACAAATAAAAGTGGGGCCGTGAAGACTCATCGTAGCTAACAGTGTGGTGAATGATGATGTAAGTAGCAAGTCCAATCAAGTCCCGACCTAGCCATGCCCGAAATTAATTAAGTCACCTTAAGGTCCAAGTAGTTGTTAAACGTGTGGGTTGGTCACACGACCAATTGCCTTGTAATAATTTACAGGGGTCCGACCCGATCGCCGTTGGTGATATAACTTGTCGTTCAAGTTGTTATATTTATTAAAATTCGATTAATAAATATTATGATGTAGACTCTAATTTCTCGTTTTCGATGTAAGTTGTTCCTTATGATAAATAAATATATAATCCATATATTTATTAAAATAAAGTGTAAATAAGGTGTCATAAAATAATGATCGTATTATTTTATTATCCAAAATTATTTCTTTTTGTTTCAATAATATATATAGGTATAATATACATAATTATTTCCTTACAAAATCCATGTTGAGCATATATAGGTTTTACAAAGATATCCAAGTGCTTTATGAGAACTTATTTTATATAATTATAATAAAATTATAATTAATATTTATGTTATTAATAACTAATAAAAGTTATACTAATATATTAAAAATAATGATTGATATTTAACCGTTATAATCATAAGATCATTTAGGGTTTTATACCCTACGGTTTATAACCGTCCTCTTTTATGCTATAAACCTGTCTTTTATTTATTATTCAAAATAATAACCGGGTATAATCATATTATAATAATATCACCAACTAGGTTAACGATAGTAAAAATAGGTCGATTGCTCACGTAAAAAGTCGAGAGAGAAGGTGGCGGAGTTGACGCGAGACTCGGTTTCATTGTTTGACGTCCCGTATCACCCGGTTAGCTTCCGAAATAGCTCGTCCACTTCGTATAATCGAGACCCGGTGCCCGTAGGTGAAAACCTAAGACCCGTACTAGGTGATGGAGCTTAGTTCTTGTTCCCAAAACCCGTAAAGGCGGTTGAGGTGTTTCGGGACTGCCATGAAGGGGGTGGCGGTACGCGGTGGTGATCGGTGGTATGGTGTGGGTTTGTGGTGATCGTAAGCCGGGTGAGGGAGAGGGTGGTGGTGTCGGGTTGCTGCTGTGACTGTGAACCGAAGAGGGAGGGTGGGCTCGGGTATCGCCGAGAGAAAGAGTGGGAGGTGTGGTGGTTATTGTACTACGTGGTGGAGGGGTGGTAGTTTACGGTGATCAATGGTGGTGGGGTGGTGATGTGGTGGCTTCCGAGAGAGAGCAAGGAGGAGGGTAAGAGGGTGGCATCGGGTGTGGCTAGCAGAGAGGGAGAGAAGAACAAGAGAGGGAGTGTAAGTTGTGGGTGTTTGAGGCTTGTATGCATGGCTATTTATAGTCTTCTAGTTGGTTAATACACACAAGGTATTAGGTTTCAAGGGGACATGGTTGTCTACTTGTCTCCCAAGAGATAGGATGGTCTCATGTTAGTCTCTTGGAGACATTTATGTTTGGTGGTGTCAAGAAAAACAAAGGGGAGCACCCATTTCCGTGAGGGGTAGGGACGAGGGGGAGGGGGTAGGTAGGGTAGTAGGGTGGTGTTTAGTGTTAGGTGTCTTACCCGGTAGAATACCCACTAAGTGTAACCCGGTTTTTAATAGTCGTCACGTGGTCGGTAGGGTATGGGTCGGGTATATAAAAAAATATAAGTTTAATAGTTTTACAATAATGCGAGTACGTGTAAAACACTTAGAATTAGTTTTCTTATAGTTGAGTATTCTCTAATATTAAAATGAAAAGAATGTTTCGAGCGGTTTGTTTTATTAAAGTTTATCACCAACGCGTACGAGTTGTATCACACGGATAATTCCCAAGTAGTATAAAGGCTAAAAGTGAAAAATATAAAATTTAGGGGTTGAATTAGATGTTCTCCAAAGATGGAGGGCTAAAAATGAAAATCTGAGAAAAGAAGAGGTAGCGGACCGCTACCCAATACCTTGGCGGTACGCTACGTGGAGACGAAGGAATCCACCAAGAGTTGACACGTGTCCCTGTGACTCACCGGTTGAAATCTGACGGGTGTAGGGCTGTCCAAAATGCTCGACGCTCGAAACTCACTCGAACTCGTTCGAAAAATGCTCGGAAATATGCTTGTTCGATTCCGGCTCGGTTCGGTTTGTAAGCGAACCGAGCACGAGCAAATGTACGCTCGCTCGTTGCTCGTTCGGTTTGGCTAGAATTAAATTTTAATTTATATATATATATATATATATATATATATATGTATATATATATATATAATTAATGAATTAATATTTTATACGTTTATAAATAACTCTTTTGATCCAATCCATTATGGAACTTCTTATAGTGAGTCAAGAATAGCCCAACTTAAAACCTAAAAAGAAAAAAACCTCTTTAGTAATTACGTTACTTCACTAGTTCACGCTCAAAGCCTTCTCCTAAATTCAAGTCTCAAATCGTCTCTGCCTAAAATCTCTAACCCTAATCGGATGTCGCCCGCATGAGAAGCCTTTGCGGCTCTGCGATTCAAGTCTCAAATCGTCTCTCCCTCTTGGTCAGTCGACCAGCCTTTGCAGCTCACGATCAACGACACCGAGCGACGAGCATCTTTGCGGCTCACTCGGAAAATTAATGCTCGGATAATGCTCGTTCGATTTTCTGCTTGATTATAAACGAGCCGATCGGCTCGGTTCGATTTGTAAACGAACCAAGCACGAGCAAAGGTCCGCTTGGTTTGGTTCGGTTTGTTAATAGCCCTAGACGCATGGATGGGTGGCAGACCGCTAGCGAAGACCCTGACGGTCTACTATGTAAGCACCAAGCGAATTAAGCTGCTTCAATGAGTGGCATACCGCCACAACCTTATGTAGCGGTCCGCTACGGGTCTGAAGTTGGCACTATAATACTTGGTCGATCCTAGCTCACTTCACACCACCATTACACATTAGAACATACACACACACACACTCTCTGGTGATCCATTCCCGTGCCCCAGTTCGCTTGCAAGAGTCCGGTTTCTAGCAGATCGTCCGCAAACTGCCATAGATACTGTCGAGGGAAGGTTTCCAAACATCCTGACGTTACTCTGTGCAAACCTAAGATAGTTTTATTGATTATAGTCTTGTTGGATATGATTTAAGTTTATCTCAAGGTGTTGATTGTTATATTGGATTCGAAAGGAGGTTCTGCTTGAGGTGAGTTTCTCTGAACTGTGCTCTATAAAATGTTTTGTAAATGATTTTTATCTGAGATCCCAATACCATCCGTGCATATATATCCTATAATAAGTACTTATTATGGCCATGATTGGGTGGGACTGACGGGCGAGAACTGGTCCTCTCGTATTTGGCCGGACTTGTATCCGGAAGCCAGGGAGTCGCCTGTATATATGTATGTTGTAGACTCACATTCCATGTGAGGTTACTGGGTGATGGATTGGGAGGAATGATTATTAGACCCAGACCCGAGTAAAGCTGAGGTCCTGGGGTATTCTTGTATCAAGGATATAAGTTCTGAAAATACGATTTTGTTTATGGACTCACCAGCGTTATGCTGATCCAAAATGTTTTCAAATATTTTTGAGCACATGTGACCACTAGCATGTAGTTAGCATTCCAAGAGATGTACATGTGATTTGAGATATGGATGACTGAGGGCAGGTTCTTGTGTAACCATAAGGCCTGAGTGGATGGCACGTTCTCCGTGAACTATAAGTCCAGAGTTATATGTTGTATTTACCAGTCAGTCGTTATTGTAAAACGTTATTATATACAAAGTGAAGTAAGTTATGACTTTTAAGTCTTCCGCTGTGTGTTTTTGGTATCAACGTCACAGTAACTAGAAGGAGACCTTTTGACCGGTATGTAGTTATCTGACAAACGGAATGTTCTGTCCAAGGAAAGAGCGGTGTATAAATCTCTCCTAGACCTATCGTTATTTCTGTTGGGAATCAAGCACCAGTTTTTAACTTTAAAAAACAATAATTATTTAAACCTTTTAAATAAATAAATCAGATGTATTTAGCAAAAGCGATTTATGGTACTAAACAGATAAAATCTAGATTCTTGTTAGTGATTCGACTACACGCGTATAAACAATATAATAAAAACCAACCATAGGGTGTTCAAGGATTATACCTTTGAAGATAACCAAATCAGAACACCTCAGATCAACGAACGTCATGCTAGATAACACGTACACGAAAATCTACAAAAAAACACGTCACACGGATTGCGCAGACGGAAGCCGGACACGGCGTTAGCATGTGACGGTGGTGGTCCGGTGAACGGCGGCGGGCGGCGACCCCTTATGGCGTCGACCGAAAATCGGAGGAAAATGGGAGGGGGTTTCGAAAACCTTGTGGTGGCTAGATTAGGTTTTAGGGTTAACACTTAAGGATATATTTATAATTGTATTAATTACAAATCACACCCCTGGGTATTAACATTTAATTCAATGTAATTAACTATTAATTACAGTTAACCCTTATAGTTTACTGAAATAATTAATCTGTAAAAACCTGATCATTTAATGCTTAACACTTAATCATTGAATCCCTCTCGTAAATAATTATTTCATTAAATAATTAATTACCTCAATCACTGATAAATATTGCTCTAAATATTAATCACCGTTCATTATATCCGTCTTTCATGAACTATAATATTTAACAATTAAATATTATTACATGCTAGTTGCCTAAAGTATAACTCCTTGGATCGTACCTCGTTAGTAACGTTGACTTAATTGACGATCAGACATCATATATCCAACAATCTCCCACTTGGACGATTCATCAATTAATCGGTTCAACAAAGACAGTGGTGGATGCCTAGCTGCATCTCACTGCCCCTAGCAAGGTATGACGTATTACAATCGTCAAACCATTCCCATGTGTACAAGTAACCTTTACTTTATCAAGTATAATAGTCCTAGTAAGCATATCTATGTATCCTTTCTGTTTAGGGCATCCTTTGAACATGAGACATGGATACAATTCACTTCTCATATGTGGTTCAACTATTCTTATTCTGGTTCTCCAATTCAAAGTGGTCTAAACAAACTACTCTTTAGTTTGAGCATGGCCAAGCGTGTTACACCAGCTTGAATCAATGAGGGCACCAGAATGTCCAACTTCTAATTAAAGAAGAACAGAATTCCTTTGGCCACACACAACTCTCACTAAACTTCAGATTACTCCTGATCATACCCTTATTACTGCCTGTTAAGGTATAGCGTTAGATAAGATCAAAGAATAATCTTTAGTCAGAGTTAGTTCTAGTATGTGACTCGGGTCGAGAATCGATAGATCTTACCATATTCAAAACATCTCAAGACATTGATCCATGAAGATAGTTTTGAAACGAGTTACGTCCAATATATATTCTCTAATAATTATCTTAGAACATGGTTTCCAACTCCTTGGTCTTTCATTCATAATGAACCAACCATCTGATTCACAGTAGTCTTACGTTCAGATTGATTCCCATGAATCTAATCGACTACGGACATTTAGAATAAAATATATACAAGGATTTCTAAAACATATAAACTATCAAATACAGTAACATCTAGTTATAATGCATTTAACCATTAAATCAAATATTACAATTAATGTAATTGTATAGTTCGAAAACACCAAATACTAAATACAGATCAAACCCACTGTGTAGCAAATCTAAGGCCTATCTTGTCAGCATGCTCCTCATGTTTAGAATGAGACATAGGCTTAGTGAACGGGTCGGCTAGATTCTGATCCGTGTGAACTTTGTTTAACATGATGTCTCCCCATTATAATATATCCCGGATATAATGAAATCTTCTGAGTCTGTGCTTCGTGTTGTGGTGTGACCTTGGTTCCTTAGCTTGAGCAATGGCACCAGTATTGTCACACAGTATCTCAATTGGTTTCTGAATGCTAGGCATTACTCCAAGATCAGCAATGAAGTTCTTCATCCAAGCAGCCTCCTTTGAAACTTCTGAAGCAGCAATGTATTCTGATTCGGTGGTAGATTAAGCAACAACACTTTGCTTAATACTCTTCCAAGTGATCGCACCACCATTCAGAACAAATACAAATCCCATTTGAGATCGAGAATCATCTCGATCAGTCTAGAAGCTAGCATCAGTGTAACATTTAATAGCTAGTTCTTCTTCCAGTCCTCCATATATCAAAAACATGTCCGTAGTTCTTCTCAAGTACTTAAGGATGTTCTTTACAGCTATCCAATGACTCTTACCAGGATTCTGTTGATATTTGCTTGTCATGCTTAAAGCGTACGACACACAAGGTCTAGTACATAGCATGGCATACATGATGGAACCAATTGCAGAAGCATATAGAACCCTTTATATTTTCTTCTTTTCCTCGTCAACTGAGGGCACTGTTTGTTATTCAGTATGGTTCCATGTGCCATAGGTAAAGAACCTCTCTCAGAGCCTTGCATGAAAAGGCGTCGGACGACTTTATCAATGTATGTACTTTAACTTAAACCTATAAACCGCTTTGATCTATCTCTGTAGATCTTTATTCCAAGAATATAAGCAGCTTCACCAAGATCTTTAATTGCGAAACATTTACCCAGCCAAGACTTTACGTCTTTTAGCATAGGGATATGGTTTACAATGAGTAGTATGTCATCTACATACAGAATCAGAAAGGTCACATGGCTCCCATTTGCCTTCTTGTAGACACACGGTTCATCTTCATTCTTGACAAAACCAAACTCTTTGATTTTCTGGTCAAAGCGAAGATTCCAGCTTCTGGATGCCTGTTTTAATCTATAAATGGATTTTTTTAGCTTGCATACCTTATTAGGATTCTCTAGATCTTTAAAACCTTCTGGTTGAACCATATAGACATCTTCAGTAAGATGCCCATTAAGGAATGCGGTTTTGACATCCATTTGCCATATCTCTTAGCCATAATATGCGGCAATGGCAAGCAAGATCCTAATAGACAAAAGCATGGCCACTGGCGAGAAGGTTTCATCATAATCAATTCCTTGATTCTGAGTAAAGCCTTTCGCTACCAGCCTTGCTTTGAAGGTTTGGACATTCCCATCCATGTTGATTTTCTTCTTAAAAATCCATTTGCTTCCTATGGTCCAACTTTCGGTAGGAATGTCAACCAAGTACCATACATGGTTGTCGTACAAGGATTGTATATCAGCATCCATGGCTTCTAGCCATTTCTTAGATTCAGAATCCAAGATTGCAGATTTGTAACTAGTGGGCTCAGCCTGATCAACTATTAGGATGTCGTCAATCTGGTAAATCCCGATATACCGGTCGGGTTCATGACGATCCCTAGCACTTCTGCGAATAGCTTGTGTCATAGTTGAATCTTGAACATTTTGAGATTCAGTTTCAGCAGTCTTATGCTGAACGGCAGGTTCAGGTTGTGGATCTTGGATCTCATCCATATCCACACGGTTATCTCCAATCCCTCTTGCAAGAAGTTCTTTTTCCAAGAAGGTAGCTCCGTGTTTAATGAAAACTGACGTAGTAACCGGTTGTTTTAGGGTATCCGAAGAAAACAACTTTATCGCCACAAGGATTTAGCTTATCCGTAGATTCACTTGTAACATATGTGTTACATCCCCAAACCCTAAGGTAGGACACTTTGGGTTTCTCCCCATGCCATACCTCATAAGGCGTCTTGTCCACCTTCTTTATAGGAGCTAGATTTATGATTCTTGTGGCAGTCTCGAGAGCAAAACTCTAGAAGGAGTGTGGGAGGTTTGTACGACACATCATAGATCAAACCATATCTAATAGAGTTCGATTTCTCCTTTCGGACACACCATTGAGTTGTGGTGTTCCTGGTGGAGTAAGCTGAGAAATGATCCCACATTTCTTTAGATGTTCGTCAAACTCTTGACTAAGATATTCACCACATCGATCGGATCAAAGCATCTTAATCGTCTTACCAAGCTGATTTTGTACTTCGTTCTGGTACTGTTTGAACATTTCAAACGTTTCATGTTTATGCTTCATAAGATAAACATATCCATATCTATTGAAGTCATTAGTAAATGTCACGAAGTATCTCTCTCCACTTCTAGAAATTGCTCTGAATGGACCACACTGTAACATCCCGAGTTTTAGAGCACGAGAGAATTCACGAGGAATTAAAACTTAAATAAAAAGAAAGGAAGCGGGCTTGGGCCGGGGTGTATGGGCCGAAAGGGGCAAGGGTCGGGCCCTTATAAGCCTCAAGATCAGCCAAAAGCTCTCATTTCCACTATCATTTTCGTTTCTAGAGAGAGAAGGTGAGAGAGAGTCTAGAGAGAGAAAGTCCCGTTTTTCAAATCCGAGCTCATAGGACTGTGGGCATACGTATCTGGACTGTTTAGCTGTGAAGGAGAAGCGATTTCAGGTAACCTATTCTCTTAGATCTGAGTTTTAGTTCGTTTTTGGGATTTTCGGGTTTTGGATAAAAAGGCAACGATTTTGCGGATGGAACTTGAAAATGAGCTTAGGTATAGCATCTAGAATGGAAACCGAACATTTTGATCTAAGAAAAGTTGAGATACTGACTCGATCAGACTCGCATGCAAAAGCTTCAGATTTTTAGGAAGACAATCTGTGCAGACCCATCGAAACTACCTAGTTTCGATATGTGCAGACTCCATCGAAACTACAAGTTTCGATATGTGCAGACCCATCGAAACTACCTAGTTTCGATATGTGCAGACCCATCGAAACTACTAGGTTTAAGCATAGAGATGTCTAGTGTCATCTAGGAGCACTACCTTACAAGTATGGCTTTATTATAACAGATCGTGGGTGACATTAGTGACGCGCAGTAACCAGCTAAGAGTATTTCAGAACTGCTTATCAGGTGAGTTCTAATCCCCTTTTTGCCTTCTTTAGGGGTGGTGTGCATACTTAGTGTAAAGTGTTTATTATATTTTATATATTATAAACTGAAGAGAAAAGCCATGTTTTAGTGAAAGGTTTAAAAGAGGCAAAAGTATGTTTTCAGTAAAGTAAGATATATCATTTGGCAAGCGTTTACTATATTTTCATATACATAAACAAAGGCATGATATATATGATAAGCTATGTTTCAGAAAGTAAGATGTATTTTATGATAAGCTACGTTTCAGTAAAAGCAAAGATATATCATTTGGCAAGCGTTTACTATATTTTCATATACATAAACAAAGGCATGATATATGTGCTAGTATGTTTTCAGTAAAGTAAGATATATCATTTGGCAAGCGTTTACTATATTTTCATATACATAAACAAAGACATGATATATATGATAAGCTATGTTTCAGAAAGTAAGATGTATTTTATGATAAGCTATGTTTCAGTAAAAGCAAAGATATATCATTTGGCAAGCGTTTACTATATTTTTATATACATAAAGAAAGGCATGATATATGTTAAGTTATGAGCAAGATTTACAGAAATATTTATGAACAGTAAAGTGAACAGTTTTCCTTCGGGAATATGTACCAGCTATAAAGGTCCTTGGGATAGATGTTACTTGTACAAGATGTCAGATATGGGTTCTACCCATTAGTAAGAACCTTTGGGTTCGTTAACGGTTGTACAACTGGGATGAGTGACGGCGGTTGCTCGGGAGGTCCACGCAACCTCCCCTTAGCGTTAAGCGGTATTGTCGGTTCATGGGTGTAAGACATGGGGGCATTGACCAGGGTATTGTCGGTTCATGGTCGTTGATCATGGGGGCATTGACCAGGTACTCGTCGGTTCATGGATGAAAGCCATGGGGGCGGTACAGTAGTGACAAGGAATTGACGGATAAGCGGTATTGTCGGTTCATGGTCGTTGATCATGGGGGCATTGACCAGGTACTTGTCGGTTCATGGATGTAAGCCATGAGGGCAGTACAGTAAAGAGGAATTGACGGTTTATTATACGTTTTAAACTGTTTGAAAAGTAAAGTGTGTTAAGTTTAGCCTTAATGGCAGTATATATGTTTGAAAAGTAAAGTGTGTTAAGTTTAGCCTTATTGGCAGTATATATGTTTTAGTAAATCTTTTGTATAATTGATTTAAAGTAAACGTTAGAACTCACTCAGCGTTGCTGATTTTTAGTATGCATATCAGTTAAGTGTAGGTGGCAGTAGATGGAAGTGGAAGCTTGGCTTGGCGAGAAGAGTTACCCGAAGACCAGCAGTTGGCATCCTGTTTATGTTTTCTTTTGATTATGTTGATTAAGACAAGTTTCAGTTGTATTTGACAAGTTATGTTTAGACATGTTATGTTTTCCGCTGCATATGTAGAGATTTAAATCGTTTCCGCTGTGTAATGTATGTCTTATGTTTAAAGTGCTATGTGTTGATGAGTAAAACCAATAAGTGAGGTCTCCCGGGATCGGGGCCTCACACACACACATCAGTATGTATAAGTCATAACAAATCCTTGGCCCTTTGACTGATACCGGTAAAAGGAGCCTTGGTTAGCTTTCCACTTGAACACGATTCGCAATCACCAAATGACTCTTGACCAATAGAATTCAGAATTCCGGCGGTTTGGAGTTTCTTCATGTGATTCTTGTTTATGAGTCCACGTCTACAATGCCAGAGATATGTATCATTGAAATCATATTTCGTACGTTTGGAGGAGATATTAAATAGAACGTTATTATCATGGACTTCTATCTCATAGATTCCATTATGGGGCTTTGCAGAAAAATAAAACAAACCATTCAAATATGCAGAAATGAAATCATTGTCAAAAGCATAATTAAATCCTTGTTTCCGCAAAGTGGATACTGAAACGATATTATTAGTCAAATTAGGAATGAAAAAAACATTGTTCAAAACAAGTTCTAAACCAGAAGGAAGTAAAAGAGTGTATTCTCCTACAGCCTTCACAGTAACCTTTTATCCATTTCCAACATGGAGCTCCAGGTCGCCTTGCTTCAGACTTCTAACCTTCTTTAGTCCCTGCAAATCATTAAAAATGTGATAACCACATCCAGTGTCAAACACCCAATATTTGTTAGACAAAGAGAAGATCTCAATAACGAACATACCTGAGGACTGTCCTCCAGTAGACCTTTTCTTCTTCAAATCGGCTAGATACTTTGGGCAGTTCCTCCTCCAGTGTCCGACTTCATCACAATGAAAACACTTGACATCCTTTAGAGGCTTCTTGGAAATAGCTTTGCCTTTTCCCTTGCTCTTGAATCTTTTCTTGCCTTTTCCCTTGGCTTCAGATTTCTTGACTCGGCCTTCTTTGATCATCAGCACTGGACCAGACTTAGCAGGAGCCGGTATGTTCATCTCGACAGTCTTAAGCATCATATGCTACTCTGGGATGGTCTTGTCCCAAGCATTCATATTGTAATTCAAAGTGAAGTGGTCATATGATTTTGGCAGTGAGTTGAGGATAATATCCCCGGCCAATTCATTGATTAAAGGGGAGTTAAGACGTCCCAGATGATCAATGTATCCCTTCATCTTCAACACATGAGTGCGGATGGAAGAACCTTCTTGCATACGATAGCTTATTAGTGATCTCATCACTTCAAAGAGTTCATGACGGGCATGCTGCTGAAACATTTCTTGCAGTTGCCTAATCATGTCGTATGCTGGCATGCCCACCAGATTCTTTTGAAGTTCTGGTATCATAGACGCTAGCATCAAGCAAGAGACCTTGATAGAGTCATCAACATGCTTATCCCAGGTCTTACGGGCTTGGCCCGTAGCAGTAGCTGGTTCTTCTTGGATTGGTTCCTCGAGAACATACAGTTTGTTCTCAGCCTTGATGACTATCTTCAAGTTTCGGTACCAGTCCATGAAGTTGGAGTTGTCAAGCTTATCCTTCTCAAGGATATATTTTAGGGAGAATGAGGAATTTGTATTAGATTCGTTAGACATCTACAAAATTCAAAATAAAGGTTTTAGTATTTTCATGCATAATTTCCTAATTAAAACTTTATGACCCAATTGCAAAATTATATGATTAGGAATGAGATACCGGTTGCTCATGTCTCAGTGAATGGCTGAGCACTCTTCACTGGCATAGCTAGACAGGTAGGTAACGATTACCAATTGTATTGACTATACAATTCTCGGTTTGAGGTGCATGACGAGTAATGTCATGCTTTGGACACGTTTCCCTTAACTGCGCCCACTTAAATGACTTAAGCGATATAGGTCCTTCAATTATAACTGTAGACCCGGCCTAAGTAACTCAGGAATCGCGGTTCTACCTTCAACCAAAACCGCCGGATACAGGGTAATTCACTAACACCAGGGGTTCGGATTGATTAGTTGAAGTGTTATAATTTCGGGTGGCGCAAAATATCATTTTTTTATTTTGGGATTTCTTTAATGTTTTTAAATATTACCGTTTCGGGTCAAAAACATTTTGGTCGACGAGTAACATAATACAAGTCGCGCAATTTTATTAAGCCGATTTTACTAGTTTTAGTTCGTGAAACAACTTTCAACACTCGACACGATCCAATTTCAAATACCTTATTTAATCTAAATTGATCATTCGTCGCGAACCGATTTTAAACTAATCAACTCTTTTAATTAATTTAAATTGTTTTAAATAAAACTGTTAATTTTAAAACTTGGTTTTACTTTTAAATAAAATACCTTTTTATTTAATTAATTTTCCGAGAAAAATAAACAATTTAATTATCTCGTCGTTTTTAAATTGTGTCAAAAATTTTATAAAAATTTTGCGGTTTAATTATTATCCTAAATAATTATATCACAACCACAAAAAAAACATATAACCGAGCAACTAGGAAAAATGTCCGGTTTCATTTGAGCCATCAAACGATAACCAGACTGGTCTAAGGGATAACAAAATCAAATAAATTTGCTATCTTCCACTTAGTCCAAGATCTCCATCTTTAATCATGTCATTGTCCGCCTTGGTATTCTAGTCTTCGTCTCTTTAGGATTACCATATTTATTTACAGATACACTAAAATAGATAAATAAAACTAAACCTAACTATTAAATCGTGGTTCCAAATAACCCATAAAAATACAAAGAAAAATTCAACACAAACAATACAACCACGGGTCTCTAGTGCTCGATTCATTCAACACAATAAAAATAAACGAAAAAGGCTCGATCTTTTGTCAAACAATAGTTTTGATAAATAAAACAATAGATCGATATAAAAAAAATATGTGTAAACGCGCGTAAAGATGTCTCTGATACCACTGTTGGGAATCAAGCACCAGTTTTTAACTTTTAAAAACAATAATATTTAGACCTTATAAATAAATAAATCAGATGTATTTAGAGAAAGCAATTTATGGTACTAAACAGATCAGATCTGGATTCTTGTCAGTGATCTGATTACACACGTATAAATAATATAATATTAAACAATATAATATAAACCAACCATAGGGTGTTCAAGGATTATACCTTTGACGATAACCAAATCAGAACATCTCAGATCAACGAGCGCCACGCTAGATGACACGTACACGAAAAACTCCAAAAACACGTCACACGGATTGCGCAGACGGAAGCCGGACACGGCGGTAGTGTGCGACAGTGGATCACTGTGGTGGTCCGGTGAACGGCTGCGTGCGGTATTAACATTTAATTCCGTGTAATTAACGGAAATCGGAGGAAAGGGGGAGGGGGTTTTGAAAACCTTGTGGTGGCTAGATTAGGTTTTAGGGTTAACACTTAAGGATATTATTATAATTGTATTAATTACAAATCATGCCCTTGGGTATTAACATTTAATTTCGTGTAATTAACTATTAATTAAATTTAACCTTTGTAGTTTACTGACAACAATTAATCAATAAAAACCTGATCATTTAATGTTTAACACTTAATCATTAAATCTCTTTCGTAAATAATTATTTCATTAAATAATTAATTACCTCAATCATTGATAAATATTACTCTAAATATTAATCACCATTCATTATATCCGTCTTTCGTGAACTATAATACTTAACAATTAAATATTATTACATGCTCGTTGCCTAAAGTGTAACTCCTTGGATCGTACGTCGTTAGTAACGTTAACTTAATTGACGATCGGACATCATATATCCAACACTTTCCTAGGAACATATCTGTTGGAGGTACTATTATCGTTAGATAACTGTCAAGTGTTACAGGTGTGACACGAGTATCGATGTATTTCGGAAATTCCTAAATTTCCTCCATAAATTATATGCTGAGTGGACTTTACTAGACCCGGTAAGACCTAATTAATTAATATTAAGTCTAATATGCAAGGTCTCGTGTAATTATATTTGAATAATTGTTCGGTAAATTACCAGTTGTCACAAACTCCATAGTTAAGTGTGCTCGAGTGGGAGTAATCCAGGGATGAGCGACCCCTGGGAAGTTTTCAATCGGGCAATTAAAAACACATATGTGAGCTCCTAGTGGGCAAAGCGGACAATATTGTTGGTACGAGAGGCCGGATGTTACAAATGGTATAAGAGCCACTCTTGTGCCATTCGAGATGGTGGGGAAACCTCATCAAGGATGGTGAGTCCCCAGGAGTGTCCATGAGGACACCTTAGGCAAATCCCACATCCCTGATTGAGATGGTGGGGCAAACCTCATCAAGGACGATGAGTCCATAAGGGGGTGATTGTAATGATACAGAGAAGATTAGCATTACCCATTGTAACACCCTAGGAAAATCCTACATCGGTCGTGGCCAGATGAGATTTTTGGTTCATAAGACATGCCCCGCCTCAAATATCAACAACGCGTTTAGGCGCATTGGCTATGGATGTAAGGAGAACTCCACAGTTAAGTGTGCTCGGGTGGGAGTAATCCAGGAATGGGTGACCCCCTGGGAAGTTTTCACCTAAGCAACCAAAAACAAATCCGTAAGCTCCTAGTGGGCAAAAATGAGAATATTATTGGTACAAGAGGCCGGCTGTTACAACAACTGTAAGGCCCCAAACCTAGCACCCTACAGTTGGTTCTCATGACTGGTTATACTCTTTAAAAACATCTAACATTCATTTAAGTAAATAGCGGAAGTCTTTCTCAAAATAGTATTATCTTTAAACTCGTTAATTTTCATAACGTAACCTGACGAATGCATGCGCACCAACCCGACTAGCCCGCTCCCAAGCCAAGATACCTCGTCTAGCAGACTCACCTGCAAAACAATCTAACGTACATACAAAGTCAGCTACGCTGGGTGAGTTCTAATAGTTTAATTTAACAAAAGCCAACTTGTCTCATTTAATATTTATTTCCACTCAAGACCCTCTGGTCTTTATAAAATTGTTTTATAAATTGTCCTCATTTAGATAACCCTGTTACCTTATAATATCCCGGAGGATTCACCACCCTAGACTCAACCCACCACTTTAACTCAATAAGTCTCTCTGACATAGAACGAACTTACTATTCTGATCACTCAATTTACCATATATATTAACCATACACTGGTTAACTCATCCAACCTCTAGACACCGACTTACCAGTCCTAACCAGGACTCTCATAAACCAACTGACTCAACAGTTGTACACAATGTACTCAGCCCAACACAACGGTCAATCTAACTCGACACACCACAATTGTTCCGTCTATTTATCACATCAATACCATCTCATACACAATTAATATAACCCATCACTTGCATGCAATTTAACACATATATAAGCACACAAATACATACCTCATCACTGCACCCTCGTCAGGGTTATCCCCGTCGGGATACTCGTCCTAAGCTCAGCTCCACTCTTGTTACAGGGCCCCGCCGCTAAACATAGCGACACACTCGTCATCTATGATGACTACCCAGCCACCACACGGTGACTATATCATCTATCATACGGTGACTGACACATCACACGTACAATGATGACCCCAAAGGACTCCGTCCTCCACATCACTATTAGCCGTATACACGGACAACAATGCAAGTACACAAAGCAACACATATATACACATGACACTACCTGGACATGCACTACGACTCACCACCATTTACGGATCACTTACGTGTGTAATCCAACGCTTACTTAGACGTATCCTCATAACGTCTAGACACCTCACCTAACTCTTTCCGAATAGGAAGTTATACGACACACAAACACCATACTGACTTCTAGACCATACATACTATGGACACCACATAGACTCATGCAAACACGATACTCGTCGCGTCACGAGGACATCGACACAATACACACAGCATCAAGCACATGACGCTCAACAGCATACTAGCAACTACTTGACTCGTTAATGAACCACATACGGATTCCCCTACTAACTCTCCTTATATAACCATCGCAGGATTAACTAAATTCCCGACTCATCCCGACTATCTCATAAGATGACACATACAGATCATCACAACTCTTGTTCACCCATCCTAGGGATCCCATAACGACCCTTAGCTCATTATTACATAATGGTATTCCAAAACGCTTCAAGTTTAAATCTTAACTCGTAATACGTTCGTTTAATAAAACATACAAGTATGTAAGATAGCCCCAAAAAAGTAAAACGTTTAAAAGAGGCGATTAGAAACTCACCGGTATGCTGAGTCTCAGTCCTCGCTCTATAACTCGTCCGTCCATGCTTGGAACCCAAACCTGGAATACGCGTTATCCCTAATCAGAATACGTTCAATATGTACATCGGATAACGTATACATAATATAAAATCCTGACATCTGTCCTGTATTTCGAACCGGGTTCCTTGTATGCACGCGTATGTGCCATGCAAACCATAACCTCCTCCTGCAACCCTTAGCCGTCATCGTCTCGCAATACTAACTCGCCTTGACCCATATAGGACTTGCACGCCCTAACTTGAACACCCGTGCAAACACATAAGTGCCATGTAACAAAACATAATCTCCCAAAACATTGTCATGCAATCCTAGCTCCATGGTTACTCACGTACCCGAGTCGGGTTCCCCTCGTCGTACACCTCCATACATGCCACCATTGTCTTCTCCGTCGAGCCGCAGCAGTGCTCCGCTACCACGGCCAATGCGGCTGCCATATTCCCTTATCGTGTCTCCCCGCTCGTCATCCTAGCCTTCTTCATAGCGAGCAAGGCCCGAACCGGGTAGAACCCTAGCCGTGCCTCGACGTCGCACCACCTCCATCTCCGAGTCACTCCTCCTAACCCGTCACCCTCTCTCTTCTCGATCGTCGGCCACAAGCCCCAAGTACCCGTCCCTGCTCCTTACCGGAGCTCTCGTCGCTTGCCACTATAACCGGCTTCTTCCGGATTTCATCTCCAACAGCCGGTCGTTGCCATGACCGTCACCCCATTGATTCTGGTTAACCTGCTATCAGGTCACCACCACTCTGCCATTGCCGGCCACCCTTACTCATAAACCAAACCCTAATCTAAACAATGCAAGAACACTTACGTGAAAGAGAGAGATCACGAACGAGAGTTACCTTAGTGAGTTGTGGAAACCCTTGATCGAAAACCGCCGCCTCTCCTCCTTGCTCTCTTCTGCGGTCGCGCAACACCCCTAGGCCGAATGGCCAAGGGTTTCTCCAAATCTTTGCTTTTAAATGCTACAAGTTTACATCTCGGTCCCTGCGTTCCCCTTTCGTACGTTTTGATCCCAAACTGTGTTTAAACGGTTAACCGGTTCACTTACAGGAGTTAAACGCACCTTTTGTGGCAATCCATGCGCCTTGCTACACTTTAAAAATTTTCGGGTCGCATGTTACCCGTTTGATTAGCTTTACGGATTTTCGGGATGTTACACCAACCATTGTTACTACCTAGTTTTTTTTAATCATACCATTACGTTTCAGCCGTACGAACCATTACAACCTTTCATGCTCAACCTCTTCCATCTGACATGTCGAACCATCTAGTTTTGATTGTGATTGAGTCATGAGCCCTAGGTCCGAATCGCTTTTACGTACACGAACAAAAATAATAAAGGCACATCTCAAGCGGCTCGCGGCAAAGTAAGCATGCCTCCATCAAAACCACCACATTATCATCACTGTCGGTCTCAGGTATGCACGTGCATAGGCGCGCCACACCCATTAGGCTCCACCACTTGTTCCCTGTTGCTAAGGAACAATCCCATTTTCGACCATATAAACCTTTCTTGATTTTTTTTTGCTCCTATGTGGGACTAAACCAAAATTTCAAAACTCTACTCAATTTTTTCCCCTAAGATTCAAAACATAAAACCTTTTTCTTTTAAAAAATATTTTCCCAACAGATTTTGCTCGAACTACTTGGCTTGCATATATTTTCAATCTGACGGTAGCTCATTCTTGGCTCACTCAGGTAATTTTTCATCCTTGATTTTTCTTATATTTTTGTTGTTAACTTGTTATTTGAGATTTGTACAAAAAATATACAAAATCATCAAATTTCAAAATAAACAAGTCCTAGGTAGTGAATCCAGTTAGGATTATAGATTACGTTATGAGCTCGAGTTCGACTTGTGTTGACTTGACTCGCTGGTCAAACAGGTCTAGGGAATCAGTTAATCCTTACTTGTCTTTCTAACAAGTATCAATTACTATCATTAAATCCTTTGGTTATGTGTGATGATTTCACTAAAAAGTGAAAAACGCCCTGCCATGTCAGGTTACTGCCATATAGGCAAAAGTGAAACCACTAACCAGAACCACCATGTGTAATGGTTTCACTATTCATAATTAATTTAAAGTATATATATATTTTTATTTTTAAGCACTAATCAATGACTTTATTGGTTGAAAACTCAACCCAACGTCCCACGCTTCATGATTTGCCTCACCATGGCGCCCTTCAACGTACCTAATAACACCCAAAGGGGTAGTGTTCCACGCCGGATCACGGGCCACGTGGTTCATGCCCCCCTTAACCATACCCACTACACATAGCCCTAAGTCCACTTGGTTATTGGGTCCTATTTTGTTTTAAATATTTATATATTGCTGATGTGTTGCAAAACACATGCTTTTATCCTATTGTTTTTGTGTTTTTAGCTAGTTTCGTATTCGTTTTTGTTCGTTTTTGGTTCGTACTGAGTCTGGGTCTTGTTTACAGGTGCTCGTGTGCAAAAGTAGCAGAAATCAAAGGTTAAAACCTGGAGAAATCGAGCACACGGGGAAAGTGGAGAAAAGAATAAAGAAAAATCAAAATTCTAGAAAATCAGTCCTTCGCGACACGCGAAGAGGGGGAAAATGGTCTTCGAGACACGCGAAGGCCATGAAAAGGGCCCCGACTAATTTAGCCTTCGCGCCACGTGAAGAGCTTCTGTCCTTGGTTCGCGACACGCGAAGATCTTAAAATCCGGCAAAACCCTAATTTTCGAATATTTAAATATTTGATTACCATTATGTTGGGAGTTGGACTTTTAGCCGTCACTTGAGAGTCTTTGGGCGATTCTGGGAGCAAGAGAAGCAATTGAAGCCAAAGTTTGGAGGTTTAGAGAGAGCATTGGTTAGACATTAATCGTTCGGTTCTCGATATTGATGTTCTTGTGTTTGAATATTTCAATTGATTCTGTTTTCATGTTTTTTGCTACTGATTTGCTGTGTTTGAACATGTTTCTTGGCTAAACCTTTAGATACTACCTAGGTTTGATGATTAATTGTTAAAATATTGGATTTTTATCGGTTTTTGGTATTATTTGATGGTTTAATACTTTTGTAAAGGATCTAATTGCAATTGGTTGATGAATATGCATGCTTAGTACTGATTTATTGTTGATTTATGTTCCGCATGTGTCTTGTTGTGTAACACCCAAAATTCAACCCGATTTAAACTTTTAAAACAACGCGGAAGTTAGGTCCCAAAACGACATTTAACATATCCACACGTTAAGTTTTACAAACACGAATTAACTAACATAATTACCTTAATTAGTTTAAACAAAAATACCAACAAGTTATCCACAACTTGTAATAACTCCAAATAGTTTGTAAACACTCCTCACGAGAAGGTAAACAAAAACCAATTACAAAACATAACCACGAGAATCCAATCCACATGATGCGAGACCCGAGATCACTCCTGAGCTTTCCCTACATTCAAAACATCAATTTGAACATGGTTAGTAAAGATAAGCAGCCATAGGGACCTCCCACAAGCCCCTACAACAAAAACATGTCAAAACCCAAAAATCAGCCAACTGCGTATGCCCGGCGTCAGACAGCCTAGACCGACGTCCTAGACCTGCACCAGCACTCCCAATTTTGTAATTTTGGCATTTTCGACCCTCCCAACTCGACCCGTTTGCATTTTTGAGCCGTTATTGAACATAAACTTATATTTAAACTCCATATAAGCCTACCCGCATATACTAACATATATTTGTTAGTTTTTCGTCCCCAAACCCGAGTACCACTACTCGTTTCCCACTCATTAAGAGTTTAACACAAGTTCTATTAATTCGTTAGTTTAGGTACATAACAACCTACAACTTTAAACACATAACGACCCATACACATTGTATGTTTTACCATTCTTTCAACTTGACATATCCACATGTCTAACGAGAGATTCATCTCTCGCTTTCTCACATGGAGTATTTGACTACATGCCGACCCATGAAGTATCCACACTTCATGTCACCCGTGAAGTACTTGACTTCACTTTCACCCGTGAAGTACTTGACCTCACTACCACCCGTGAAGTATCCACACTTCACATAACACCTCCATGAAGTATCCACACTTCATGTAATCAACCAATTTACCGTTTTACTACCAACAGTTGACTTGCACCACATTAAATCAATTTTAGTGTAATGTTATCACATTCTACATTTTAGTTGACTCTTGACCACATTAAGTCATTTATACCATTTAACCACATATCACCCATTAGTTTGACCAATAACCACATGAGTCAATTTACATCTATTTACCACATTTGCACAATCAAGTTTGACTATTAACCACATAGTCTAATTACACATATTTACCACATTTGCACATTCAAGTTTGACTATTAACCACATAGTCTAATTACACCTATTTACCACATTTGCACATTCAAGTTTGACTATTAACCACATAGTCTAATTACACCAATTTCAACATAATAGTTTGACCTTATACCACTAAGGTCAAATTACACCAATTTCACCATTATCCACAATGGTTTGACTTATACCATATTAAGTCAATTTTAAATCAATTTCACCATTATCCACAATGGTTTGACTTATACCACATTAAGTTAATTTTATATCAATTTCACCATTTATCCACAAATGGTTTGACTTATACCATGCTAAGTCAATTTACAACAAATCACCACATTCTATATTTTAGTTTGACTATATGCCACACTAGTTAACTACACCAATTTACCACGTTTAGTTTGACTGTATTCCACATAGTTCAACTACATCACTTTTACCAAGTGTCATTCATTAGTTTGACTAATTTCCTCATTATGTCAACTACAACAATCCTACCACATTCACACTTTACTTTGACCATTTACCACATAAGTCAAAATCAACATACAACACATAAATAGAATTAACAATACATCTATTTACATGTAACCACTACTTATCTACTACTAAGTAAGTGCAAAGCACTTACCTTTGCCAATGAAGATTCCAATCCGTCTTCAAAGCTAACATTTTTAACGCCTTGATCACCTAAACAATCCACATGTTTAGTAATCTAATTTACCCCAATACATTCACCAATTGAAGTTTAACTCCCACCCAAGATCTTATGATCTTCACTAACATCTAATATTTGTTACTAAGCCCCATACAAACTTTTAATCATTGTTAATCCAATTCTACCCATTTTGACCCGTTAAGGTTTTCACCCAATTTCCAAAATTTCATCCAATTCGTAATTCACCAATTCAATTGAGTTTTATACTTGAAAATGTGTTTATATTACACCATAAACACTTATCCATACTAAATTCACCATTTGAACACTTCTAATTATAAAACCCCCCAATTAGGTTCTCAAGAACCCTAATTTTTCAAATCAACAAATTGATTGACGTTTCTTATCAATCAAGGCGTCTATTACCCCCATAAACACTTACCAACCATCATTCCATCAATTAAACATCCCAACTTATAAAACCCCCCAAATTACCCTTAAGAACCCTAACTTTATGATTCTTGAATTAGGTGTCAAAAGGATGTTATTAACCACTCTTTAACACTAATCAAGCTAGGTTTTAACTTTAAACAAGTTATTAACCTCAATCAACCACCAATTCAGCCCCTAGCTTGATTTCTACCAAAACCCACCAAGAACACCATAAATGGTGGATTCAAGAGAAGAAAGAGATCTTACTTGATGTTTGGAAGAGATTGTAGGAATCATCACCCTCAATCCAAGCATGTAGAAATCGTTCTTGAACAAGGCTCGTCTTCTCCTCTTTCTACTTTCAAGATCATGACACAGACACACACACTAATGTGTGTGTGTCACCACCCCCACCTACACATAATTATGATTATGTGAATTTACAAGTTTAGTCCCTTAACTTGCAATTTTGACTCCTTGTTCCCAAATTATATGATTCCACCACTTTACAAAGGTCTCCAACTTTCTTTTATTAATATTTACACCCCATAATATGATTTCCATATTATTTTTATAAACATGAAAATTGGTTCGTTACATGTCGAATGTCTTTCAGTTATAGATGCATGTTTAGGTCACTTACTGTGTGTTTGTGATTGTTTATAGTGTTGTTAGACGTAGTAATCCATAGGAGCATTAGTTGGTGGTTGATTAGAGCTGAGTGTTCTTCCTATCTCGATAGCTGAAAGGTGAGAGGTAGTCGGTTAGTCTCTGGTGTTAGGTGTCTAGGTGTAAAGGCTCTGAAAGGAGGTTTCCCTAGGTTTCTTAGTATCCTTGCTAGTCCGTGTCAATTCGATTATTCTTGGATTTCCCCGTGCATTCTTCGAATGTATTGAGATAGTGAGACTGAAAGGTAATATGTCTTTAGGGTACTTTAGTGTTGTTGGAGAGACTGAAATGTAATCTGACTATCTGGTGAGCGTTATACATTCTTTAGAGTTTCCTTCTGGTCACACCCGGAAATTGACAGGGATCCACTAGGTTGTCTAAGAGTGTCACAGTTTAGAATCCCAGTTCCATCATAATTACCATAACCGAGAGAAGTCTTAGATTCACAATTAAGATTCTTATCTAGGTAGTGCTTCCAGTCCTTGAATTTTTCTAAATTCCCTGAGTGATAGTTAGTTTTCATTAGTTATTTTTCAATTACTTATTTCTGAGTTTATTTAGATTAGCCTTAGTTCATAGATTTCCCCCCCAAACCAAATATCTTAGTTACTTGTCGGAGTCTAGTTTAGTTATTTTCAGTGTCTCATGGGTTCGATATCCGGACTTCCATTAGGTTGTATTACAATTAATAGGTACACTTTCCTGTCATTGTGGTCTAGTTTAGAGGATTTCTAGAGTTTAACTAGAGTGTCTAGGTTAGTTTTTGTTTAGTTTTTATAGACCATACCGAGCACATCAAGTTTTTGGCGCCGTTGCTTGGGACACTTGGCAATAGAAAAATTAGCTTCGATTAGTTCTTTATTTGGTTATTTGTTTTTATTTTCTTTTTTGTGTTTAGTAAGTTTTAGTAATTTACTTTTTATATTAGGTCTTAATTGCTTTCTTTATCCTGTTTGATGTTTGTGTGAGTCATAGTTAGAGTATTTCTTTTGTCGTTAGTCATTTTTCCTTTGTTTTCTTTTCCAGTTTATTCAACACACTTGTTCACAGGGATCACCCCTCTTTGCTGCTTCTTTAGAGCTCGAGCGAGATCTTCACGAGCGCAGCCGTAAGTTTCGCGAGCGCTTGAGTGATTTCTGTGAGAAAAAGGTACGTATTCCTATTCCTATTGCTGATATGGGTGACGCTAATCCATCTACTCGACGTACCATCCACATCTTGTGATGGTTTCAAAGGGGCTAGGTCTTCTATCACCCGCCCTAACGTATCTAACACTAATAACTAGCAGATTCTATCTCATGTCATGAACACCATCACTAACTCTACTCAGTTCCATGGCCTCGAGGATGAGGATGCACCAGGACATTTGTCCCGCTTTGCGCGTATTTTTGATTCCGTTCGCATTACTGGTGTCACTGAGGACGCAATCTATTTGCGTCTTTTCCCGTTCACACTCTCGGGTCGTTCTGCCACTTGGTTGGATACTCTGCCCTAGAATTCCATTACCACTTGGGAAGGCCAAGTTCTAGAAAAGGTACTATCCACCTTCTAAGGTCGCCCGTCTGAGGGACCAGATCCACTCCTTCCGCATGGACCCTGACGAGCCTTACCATATGGCTTGGGAGCGGTTCCACACTCTACAGAGTAGATGCCCCCAGCATGGCCTTTCTGATTGGGCACTCGTTGAGAATTTCTATAATTGCCTAAGTTTTGAGAAGCAACAAATGTTCAATACTGCTGCAGGAGGCCACATCATGGATAAGAAGAAGCCGAGCGAGTGTGAGGAGATGTTTGAGAGCTTTGCTTTGGCCGAGCAGCAGCAGTCTTCTACTAGGAATTCCATTCCTAGTGCTAGGACACCTGCCTCATCTGATAGAGGTATTCATCAGGTCACAACTGAGACTAGTGTGACTACTGCACTCGAGTCTATGGCTAAGGAGATCAAGGATTTGAATATGAGTGCTCGGAAGTGTGAGGTGTGTAGGGGAGGTCACGACACCATAGATTGCCCTATCAATCTCCAGGAGCAGTTGGACTTTCTGGGGAATCAAAAACCCCCTATATATAACTCAGGATGGAGGAACCACCCCAACTTCAGTTGGAGATCTTGAGGGAACCCACCAGGGTTTCAATCCCGCCAGAATCAGTTTGGTAAAGGAGATGGAGGTGCAGGTTCGGGCAGTAGTGGGAGTGAGAATAATATAGAGGAGATGTTAGCTACCCAGACACAGATGCTAACGCAGCTAGTGAGTAGAGATCAGGAGACTCAGCAGAAGCTGAAAGAGCATGATACTTTGTTAAGGAATCAGCAGTCTTCATTCTTAGATTTGCAGAGGACAGTGGAAGACATTGCGAGGTAGCTGACTGATAGAAAGGGAGGTTCTTTTTCGGGTGGAACTGAGACCAACCTGAAAGCCACATTGAAGGTAGTGACGACTCGCAGTGACAAAGGAGGAGAGAAGGAGCAGCCACCGGTGTATAATGATAAAGAGCCGGTGGACTAGGAGATAGAGATGGAGACCCCTAGGAGGGCGTACGAGAGGCGAGTCCCAGCAAGTACCACGCCTAGCAGTGAGTCTTAGGTAGAGAAGAAGAGTGAGGGGGAGAAGAAGATTCCCGATGTTGATCTAAGCCGTGTGCCATATCCAGCTCGCCTTATGCAGCAGAAATATGCTAAGGATTATGGACGCTTTCTGGAGTTGTTTAAATAGCTCAAAATCAATCTTCCGTTTGTCGAACCACTCCAGCATATGCCTAAGTATACTAAATTCCTTAAAGATCTTCTCTCTAGCAAGAAGAAGCTGGAGGAGCTTTCGACAGTAACTCTGAATGAAAGATGCACTGCGGTGGTCCATAACAAGTTGCCGGAGAAATTAGAAGATCGGGTGTTTTCATGATCCCGTGTCTGTTTGGCAGCTCTACTGTGCACCACACGTTGGCCGATCTCGGTGCTAGCATCAACCTGATGCCATACTCTCTCTTTGAGAAGCTAGGCCTTAGAGATCCAGTCCCTACGCGCATGAGCATATCCATGCCCGACCGTTCGGTCAAATATCCATGGGGAATAGTGGAGAACCTGTTAGTCAAAGTTGAAAATTTTGTTTTCCCTGTGGACTTCGTCATTCTTGATATGGAGGTTGATGATAGAGTCCCACTCATTTTGGGATGCCCTTTTTTGTGCACCGCCAAGGCATTGATCGATGTCTTTGACGGTAAGATCACACTTCGTGTGGGGGATGAAAACGTCACCTTTGATGTCATGAAATCGATGAAGAATTCGAGTGGTTAGGACGATTCTGTGTTCTTTCTTGAAACTTTCATATCTCACATGGATCGTTGCCTTGACTACGTTTGTGGAGCTGACTTGCTTAACACGCATCACCTGGGTGATGAGAACCAGGCGGTTGAGACTGATGTTCCCCCGGAGCACAGTCCGAGCTATCTGGCTAGTAAGCCTCCCGAGTACCCAGATGTGTTTGAGAGTAACGAGGAGGAGGAGGAGAAGCCCTAGGTAGAGGCACCACCGTCCCCTGAGATTAAGGAGCTACCTTCGCACTTGGAGTATGCTTTCTTGGATAGTGAGGCCGGTTTACCTATCATTATTTCTGCTGCACTGACATAGGAGGAGAAGAAGAGGTTGATTGATGTGTTGAAGAAACATAAACAGGCCATTGCATGGAAACCCATGGACATAAAGGGTATCAGCCCTACCTTTAGCATGCATAGGATACTCATGGAGGATGAGCATAAGTCTGTTGTTCAACCTCAAAGGAGGCTTAACCCTAACATGTCTGATGTGGTGAAGAAAGAGGTTCTTAAACTCCTCGATTCTGGATTGATATATCCTATTTCTGATTCCACATGGGTAAGCCCAGTTCAGGTTGTCCCGAAGAAGGGTGGGATGACAGTTGTGACGAATAAGAAGAATGAGTTGATTCCCACTAAACAGGCCAATGTTTGTTTAAGTATATAAATGAACTTAACTGAAAGACTAACAAAGGAAGGCACCTAGTTTGGAGGTAGCCGTGTTTTGCTTCCACCCAAGAGCCACATTTATCGTTCGTGACAGTCCGTTACCGTCGATGACGGTCCATTGCCGCTTAAATTTTCCAAATTTTCATTTTTGCCTCTGGACTTTGTGTTACTTGTCGTTCTTGTTTCTCGAGTCCTGAAATTTTGGGATGTTACAGTTTTAGGCTTATTTTTTAGAGTAAACCGCAGTTTACGTACCTGAGGTTTACACCAAAAATCACTTTACGTCCCTCCTTTCAAAAATATGCTATTTACGTCATCGTACTTTCTGATTTCATCACTTTCAGTCCTTCCACCCAACATCCGTTAATTAAACGTTTGACGGCAGGGGTACCCTCGTCTTTTCCAACATAAGAAATGAGGGCAATTTGGGAATTTAATTTCCCTGGTCATAACCCTAACCATTATCGTCTCTCAAATTAAACACTATCAGCATTCTTGTCCCTAAAATTCCTGATTGCGAGCTCCCGCCTATTTTTGAAGCTGAGACGATGACGAGCACTCTTTGGATGATTTGTGGAGAAAAACCTAAAGACTATATCGATCCAGACGAGGTGTACTGTAAGTTTGTTAAATTTCTCCTCTTTTGTAACCTAACCGGTAATATTAGTGTTTTACTTCACATTTTACAAATTCAAATGTAATGTTGTTACAGCAAATGAACCAACATTGTTTTCTCCCAAAATTTCCCAAATAGGACTTATGTCAATGGGAAAGTTAGTTTTGTAGATATGTGTGATATTGATGACTTTGGTAAATATGTGCTTGAAGAAATGGTTAAGAGCATAGGATATCCAGTTGATATGGTATTTTATTATCATTTTAAGCTTCCTTATGTTGGTTTGGATATGGGTCTAAGAACACTAGATTTTGAAGTAGATTTTCTAAGCTTGATTGAACAAGTCAGAAGAGGTGTTAAACTAACTGAAATATATGTTGAACACCGGAACTCTCGAGTGATTATGAAGACTATATCAGACAATCATGAAGGGTTTGACTGTGGTGATCATGAGAAGTTTACTAGTAATGACACAGATGATAATGATGAAGAGCATGTGCATGAAGCTGAATTTATGGATGGATTACAGGATGAGGTTGAGAATTGTAATGATGAAGAGAATCTTCATGAAGGCAGAATAGATGGATCATAAGATGAGGATGAAGACTCAGATTATGTGGTTGATGACACAATTGTGGAGGATCTAGAAATGGACATGGAGTAATATACGGAGGCTGTAGAGAGTGAAGACATGGAAGATAGAGATGTTGAAACTGATGATGAGGAGTATATTAATGTAGACCTTGATGACTTTGAGAGTAAAAGTGAGAATGAGGATCATGTCACCCCATTACAAAGGGTCTTCAAGACAGGCTCAAAAAGGTAATTCAAAGGGATGTGGCCCCCAGGGAATAAATGGGGAAGGAGTATGTGATAAAGGCAAGAAACCTAGGAAAAAGGATCATATGCCCACTTGCCTATGGGTGTTACATCTTTCTAGGCATGAAATCTTGGATGCTTGGTGTGTGAAGACTATGAGAGAGGCACATCAATGTCTACAAACAAGAGAAGTGAAGCTTTACGCTATGTCTACTATTGCTAGAGAAGTTGTTCCAATACTTGCAAGCAACCCAAACATACCATTGAATGCTTTGGTTGACCAGATTCAGAAAAAAAAAATCAGATATAGGTTTCATCTCAGAAAGTGTGTAGGGATAGGATGATTTCTGCCAAGAAGATCATTGGTGACTACAAAGAAGAATATTCATTCCTGAGAGATTAGTGTGAGGAATTGCTAAGATCCAACCCAGGTAGCACAGTGAAGATAGATGTTCAGCCATAGTGCAACCCTAGTAGTCCAACAAGGCAGTTCATGAGAATATACATTTGCTTTGAAGCACTTAGGGAAGGTTTCAAGATTTGTGGTAGAGATATACTAGGATTAGATGGATGTTTTATGAAAGGTCCTTACCCAGTTCAGATATTAAGTGCAGTTGGTGTTGATTACAACAATGGTATATATCCAGTTGCTTTTGCACTAGTGGAGGCTGAAACATTTAATTCGTGGACATGGTTCTTAGATAATCTTGCATCAGATTTAGATCTGAATGAAAGATCAAATTTCACATTTATCACTAATAGGCAAAAGGTAATGACTACTACTTCCCAAATTTCACATTTATCACCGTTATTAATGGTTATTTTTTTTTTCAGGGGCTCATTCCTACTATATCCAAGTTGTTCCCTAATGCTGAGCACAGGTTTTGTTTGAGACACATCCATGAAAACATGAAGAAAAAGTGGAGGGGAAATTTATTCAAGAACATGCTTTGGAAATGTGCTAGTGCTACAACCAAACCTCAATTTAACAAAGCCATGGATGAAATAAGGAAGATAGATGAAGATTTATATGTCTGGCTAAAGGAAATTCCACCTGCTAGTTCGTCAAGATCTCATTTTTCTGGTAATTTTTTTACATCGGTTAATTTATATGTCTGGCTAAAGGTTTTGTTTTAAATTTACACCTGTTAATTAAATTTACATAAACAGGAAGGGCACAGTGTGATGTACTGTTGAATAACTTATGTGAGGTCTTCAACAAACAATTATGTGTAGCAAGAGACAAGCCAGTGTACACCTGCTTAGAGTACATTAGGGAATACCTGGTTAAATGAATAGTAACAATGCACAAGGTAATTGCTAAAATGATGGTATATTGATACCTGCTGCTACAAAGGTATTCAATGCAACTAAGCAGGATGCATCTCAATACAATGTTCTTATGTCAGGGAAACAGAAATACCATGTAAATGTGAATGGACCATGGAATAACCAATGTGTGGTGGATATGGAGTTGAAAACTTGTACTTGTAGGAGATGGGAGTTGACAGGGATGCCCTGTAACATGTTGTAGAAGTAATCTGGGACATGACTAAGCATGGTTGTGGAAATCGAATTGCAAAGAATTAGGTTTCTAAGGTTTACTGGTTAGAAACTTGGAAGAATTTTACATGAACACAATTACCCTAGTTCCTGGGAGAGAATTTTGGATGCCATCCACATGCCCTACAACACTGACTCCTCCAAAGCATCATACCCTAATTGGCAGGCCTAAGAAGAAAAGAAAAAGGTCAATTCAAGATATTCAAGAAGGGTTCTTCACTAAAGGTAAGATGACCAGAAAGGGAACCACGTCAACTTGTGCCAAATGCAATAATAAGGGACACAATTCCAGAACCTGCCATGGTCAGGGAGCATCACCTGCTGCTAGTCAGCCTGCATCACAAACTACTAATCAAGGAGCACAGCACTAACTCAGCCTGCATCACAAGCTGCTAGTCAAGGAGCACCAGCCCCAACTCAGCCGGCATCACAAGCTGCTACTTAGGATATTGGTGTTTTACTTTATGGTTATGTTTGTTTGGTATTTTGAACAAGACATATGTTTATGGTTGTGTATTAGTTATGGTATTATGAACTTATGGATGTTTGGGTTTGTCTGGTTTAAAACAATGTTTTGTGTGACATCCGGCAATTTTCAGGTTATTTACCGTATAACCTTAGAACGCGTTTATAATTTAATTATGTGAGTCGTAGACTTAATTTCAGTTAATTAGGTCATTATAAAGTCTAGCAAAGCCCTTCATATGCATAGGTTTGCATTTCGTGAAATTTCAGAAATTTCGGTACCGCGTATCGGTAAAATGTCCGTAGTTAGCATTGTTGACGACCCGGTTAACCTTAAAAATATCAGTTTTGATGAAAATTATATAAACTGGTTTATATTAGTGGATTATGTGTGAAAATTATGTGTTACTTGTTAAATATCGCTTTCGGTGATTTTAGTTGCGTTTTACCCGGTACAATCGCGTACCGGATAAGTTGAATTGAACTGTTAGCAAAAATTATTATTTTTACTAATTATGATAGCAAATAATTAGTGGGTACTTTATATATTTTTATTTTGATAAAAAATCATGTTTAATGTGGTAAAATTTTATAAAAGTGTTGTAGTTTTTATAAAATGTCACCTACACTTGTGTGGTGTAGTTTTTATAAAACAAATGAGGTTCTAGAATACCTCTCTCTCCAAAAATCAGCCATAAAAATTGGGTCCCACACCCTAATCAAGTATTAAAAACACTTATTTAATTCCTTACACACTTTGTACAAAACTACACTCCACAAATTTGATCATTCAACTTGCATGGTATTTGAATGGAAGATGTCAAATATTCTCTCTCTCACCTCTCTCTCTCTTTGGGCCGAAATCCATCCCCCATCCCCTATAAATACCCCTTCAATCTTCATTTGCAACTCCACACCATTACTATCATCTTCTCTTTAAGTATTTTCAAGCATTCTTGAGTTTTTGGTGTTCTTAGAGCATTTTCTTGAAAATTCAAGAGTTGTGGAGCCAAATACTCAAGAAAACCATCCATCATATTGCATTTCACTAGTATTCTCCTTGATTTAGTCAAGTGGTATGACTCTCCATCTCTTTCTTTACTTTTCTTAAAGAAAGCATTGATTTTTTGCAAGTATTGTTCAACTTTAATAAAAGGATTTTTATGAACTATTAAAATCAGCAAATAATGGGTCTTTATTAAAGATTTTCATGGATTTATTTGTATGTATGGATGTCGTGTATATGCATGTATGTTTATATGCTCATATCTTGCAAAATGTAGTGAATTAGGGCTTGATCTTTACATGCAATCAAATGTTTTGTTATGGTTTGTTTCAAACAGAAAATAATGGTATATTATTGCATAAAAACAAGTTAGTTTATGCGTGGATCATTGAATTGATGATTTAAGTGTTTATTGCTAAAGATTGTTGTCCAAAAGCATGATTTAAACTAGGGTTTTGGCATGGATTATTTAGATTGGGTAAAATCTGGAAATATGTTGATAAAAATGACATAAGTGTTTTCACATGTGATCTAGGACTTATAAGCATATGTATGAGTGTATATATGTGTTATAAGTTTATATCCACATGTTGGTTGTTGATAAGTAATAACACTTGAGGTCTTCGTATGTGTGTATGATCCACCGTTTTTTTGTTAAAAACATAACCGCGTGTCGAAGTCACCAACGGGTTGCTTAAATAAATATTTTCTTAAAAATATTATAAGTCTAAGTAGGTTGGGTGAACATCTTGCCTGTGAGACTTTAGGTTCAATTAGTAATGTATCCCTCATGTTTAGGGCACCGTTAGAATCAACCCGTGTTCGTGGGCCTATTTTTGCTAGCACTCATTTTCCCGTCATTCGTTACTTCAAGATGAGTTTTTCATGGCACCTTTTTAAACTATTCTTTTGTTTTATAAATTATGGGGGAAGAACATGCTTTCATTCGTTTATCATGATACTAGACTTACGTTATGTGTTCGTTTGATGGTCTCGAGTAAGGGCTTCTGTTATGTGTTCATGTATGTCGTTCATGAATAGCCCCACCGTTATAATCATTAGCCTCGTGTAGGCCACAAGGTGTTTTGGTAGATCTATTTGGGACTGACTTACCACTCTCGTGATCAGTAGCCCTGATCGGTCGTTCGTACGAGAGAACATATTTTGAAAGGATTCGTGGGGACATGTTGTATTCGTGTCTTGGTTTGATTATAAACTCTTGGTATTGTTATCATGTTGTATTCCTTGCAAGCTTATGACATATCACATGTTTGTCCAAGTTTCTTGATAGTTCGTTAAATTCGTTTATGTTATAGTTAAACCCGTGAAACTCGCTCAACTTTATGTTGATGTTTTTAAGCATGTTTTTCAGGTACTTAGATGCTCTCGCGCGGTTATGAAAACGGGCTTTTGGGCAAACACTTGCATCGGAATTCTGTTGGGACATTTTAAACTTTATTTTTGATCCTCATTTGTTGGATCATGAAAAATCTCGTTTTAAATTTTAATGCCTTTCAATTTGGATAATTGTAAGACTTATCTTTATTTTGTTAAACCTTTCCGGTGTTTTTAATAAATGTGTTTGCTTATTATCATTGGGCTCCAACTTATGTGACCACCATGCTTACCTCTCGTTTTCGCTGCGAATCTTCGTTTTCGGAGTGTGACAGAAGTTGGTATCAGAGCCCATGGTTATAGTGAACTAGAAAATGTTTTCATAAAAATCTAGACTATAACTTTTAAAATTGGGTTTTTGGGTTAAAGACGTTTTCATACCGCATGCATCTTATATTAAGAGTAATTGTTAGTATTTAGGTAGTATTAGGATTCTTCCTCTATGTGCCTTACGTGCCTTAAGTGTGTTGCATACGTACGTGCTTACATTTATGGGCAAATCATTTATATCGTGTAAATATACCGTGTCACAGATGTCTCTTTCGCCTTCCATCATCTCGATCTCTTCTGATAGTGATCCAGATTTTCACCAGTTTCGCCGATGTCTCCAGATTCGGTTCTTGATTTCGGACTTGACCCGAACATGCCGAATTTTGCTAATCACCCATATTATGGGAATGGGTGGATAGAAGAATCTGAAGACGAAGAGGTACCATCTGGTGAAGAAGAACTTGAAGATGAATAGGTACCAATAAGTGAAGAGGAATCTGGAGATGAAGAGGAGTCTAGCGAAGAGAAATCTAATGATTAAAAGGAGTCTAGTGAGGAAGAGCCATTTAGGATGAGTCCTTTGGTTAAAAAACCAATCAAGGAAGCTCTAGTTGCTAAGTTAGGTAATTAGGAGACTCCAGCTAGTGAAGAGCCTACTCTAGTGATTCCCGTGACTATTAGCCATGTTCATGAAAACGATGAGGTTATAACTGCCTTTGAGCGTGTTAGGCCAACTACGAGAAATTTACGTCTTCCATCTCATCGATCTTATCACGAACTTCCAGAAGGTCCACTTCTGAAGTTTACTACTAGGAAGACTGTGTCGCCAGCAAAGAAGAGAAAACTGGCCGATAGAGATGACGACGATGCGGCAACCGGGAAAGAAGACCATGTTCAGGCCCAAGAAGATATGGTTGAATTGAGGAGAAGGTTGGAAGAAAGCAAGAAGAAGGCCGAAGAAGCAATAAAGATGGCCGAGGAGGCTACTGTGAGAGCCACGGAAGCGGAAGTCAGAGAGGTTAAGACTTTACAGCGCGTAGGTGCACTTGAGGAGCGCCTCGAGTCCTCTCTAGCCCTTGTAGTTACGTGTGTTCTGCTCGCTACCACTGTTGCTTGCCTCGGTGTTCTGCCTCGTCAGAACCGCTAGTCCTTGTCCTTGACGATGTTGTTTTTGGAGTTTATGTCTTTTCTTTTGTTACATTGGAGAAACTTTTTAGGGTTGGTCGTATGCCACACCCGTTTTTGTAATCATTTGGTTTAATGATGTATTCAAGTTTGAACTCTAATTTTTAACAAATATGACATGAAGTGGTTGATTTTGGTTTATCGTGGTGTTTGTTAAATTATTTTCGTACATACATGAATGACAAGGATATTGCGTGATATATATTGTCTCACTCGTTGTATTGTTTGTATTGGAAAAAGGAACATGCCACCGCGGAGAGAAGACCAAAATGCCAGCCCACTCCCCACTATGGCCGAGGAATTGGCCCAGTTGATTTCACAACACGTCAACACCGCCCTCGCTAATAGGACAGCCAACCAGAATATGAACCAAGGAAACCATATTGAAGGGTGCTCTTACAAGACCTTTCAAGCATGTCAGCCCCGACTCTTTTCTAGAACTGAAGGACCAGTCGGCATTGTCCGCTGGATTGAGAAAATGGAGTCTGTGATGGTCATAAGTAATTGTACTGCAGCTCAGCGCGTGAAGAATGCAACAAGTTCATTTCAAGATGAAGCTCTAACCTGGTGGAATACTCAGATTCAGGGTCTCGGTGAGGCTAATGCCTACGGTCTCACTTGGGATCAATTGAAGGAAATGTTGTTGCGTGAGTATTGTCCACGCAATGAAATTCGGAAATTAGAAGCAGAATTATGGAATTTGACCATGGTAGATGCTGAAGTAAGGGAATACACGACCAAGTTTCATCAGTTGGCACAACTTGTACCCCATCTCGTAATACCGGAGCACAAAAGAATTGAGCGTTACATTTGGGGATTGGCACCTCAAATCCGTAGTATGGCGACGTCAGCAAACCCTACGAATATGCAGAGTGATGTGCAGTTAGCACACTCCTTGACTGATGATGTTGTTCGTATGGGGACATTGAATAAGAGTGGTTCAAGGAAGAAGCCGATGGAAGTTGTTGATGGAACAACTGAGAAAGGAAAAGTATCAACTGAAGGAAAGCGTAAGTGGTCTGAAGGATCTGGGAGTCATGCTGGTAACTCTCAGAACAAAAGGAGGAATCAGGGAAGGATGTTTGCAACCAACACCACGGTAACAAGAAGGTATCAGGGTCCTATCCCAAAGTGCAACAAATGTGGTTATTTTCACACTGGTCAGTGCAACGTCTGCGACTGTTGCGGCAAATTTGGACATCAAGCCCAAACCTGTCGTGTGAAATTGGGTGTGAAGAAAGAAGAATCGAACCCTGGATGCTTTAAATGTGGAACTGTAGGGCATTTCAGGAAGGATTGCCTAAAACTGAAGAACCAGGGAACCCGTGGCAGAGCATTTGTGATGGAGGCCAAGAAAGCACGAAAGGATCCATCGGTCGTTACTGGTACGTTTCTCGTAAATGACCGTTATGCTTACGTTTTATTTGATACCGGAGCCGATAAAAGCTTTGTTTCCAAAAACTTTGAACCTTTTCTTAGCTCAAAATCAAGTAAATTAGATGTTAAGTATTCTATAGAGTTATCTAACGGAAAGTTAATAGAAGCCAACGAAGTCTTTCGTGAGTGTACCATGCGTTTGGGAAATCGTACGTATAGTATTGACCTTTTACCAGTAGAACTTGGAAGTTTCGATGTCATTATTGGAATGGATTAGTTATCAAAGAATCATGTAGAGATTGTGTGCGATAGGAAGATAGTTCGTCTTCTACCCCCAACTGGCAAACCGCTGGAAATTCAAGGTGATGAGTGTGCCCCTTTGAGAATTGTTAATATGATGAAAGCTCAGAAGTATTTGCGAAAAGGATACCTATCATACTTAGCCCACGTGGTTGACACTAGTGTTGAGGAACAACATCTTGAAGAGATCCCCGTAGTTCGTGATTATCCGGGGGTATTTCCTGAAGAGTTACCTGGATTACCGCCGCAAAGGCAAGTCGAGTTCAGGATTGACCTAGTGTCCGGAGCAGCGCCGATAGCTCGATCTGCTTATCGTTTGGCACCATCTGAAATGCAAGAGCTATCCAAGCAATTGCAAGAATTGTTAGATAAAGGTTTTATAAGACCGAGTTTCTCGCCCTGGGGAGCGCCGGTTTTATTCGTGAAAAAGAAGGATGGTTCTATGAGGATGTGTATCGATTATTGAGAGTTGAATAAGCTCACCATCAAGAATCAGTATCCATTTCCAATAATTGATGACTTGTTCGATCAGCTGCAAGGATCAAGTTATTATTCGAAGATCGATTTACGTTCAGGCTACCATCAATTGAGGATTGTTAAAGAAGATATTCCGAAGACTGTGTTCCGAAAACCCGGTATGGTCATTATGAGTTTTTGGTCATGCCTTTTGGTTTGACAAACTCTCCTATGGTATTCATGGATCTCATGAATAGAGTGTGCAGACCATACTTGGACAAGTTCATGATAGTGTTTATCGACGATATACTCATCTATTCACGGACCAAGGAAGAGCACGAGCATCATTTGAGACTGATTTTGGAAATGTTGAGGAATGAGAAGCTATATGCTAAACTTTCCAAATGCGAGTTCTGGATCCGAGAAGTTCACTTTCTTGGACACATTATCAATGAGAAGGGTATTCACGTGGACCCAGCAAAGATTGAGGCAATTAAGAATTGGGAAGCGCCGAAGAGTCCAACCAAGGTATGACAATTCCTAGGTTTGGCGGGCTATTATCGGAGGTTTATTGAGAATTTCTCCAAGATAGCGCAATCCCTAAAGCAATTGACCCAGAAAGACAAGGAGTATATATGGGGAGAAAAGCAAGAGGCAGCGTTTCAATTATTGAAAAAGAAGCTGTGCAGTGCCCTTATCCTGTCTCTTCCCAAGGGGACGGATGGATTTGTGGTGTACTATGACGCCTCTAACCAAGGTCTTGGTTGTGTCCTAATGTAGAATGGAAAGGTCATAGCTTATGCATCTCGTCAACTCAAGGTGCATGAACAGAATTATGCGACGCATGATTTGGAACTGGGTGTGGTGGTTTTTGCACTAAAAATTTGGAGGCATTACCTTTACGGTACTAAGTGCACAATTTTTACAGATCATAAGAGTCTCTAGCATATTTTTGACCAGAAAGAGCTGAATATGAGGCAGAGACGTTGGATGGAATTGCTCAATGACTACATTTGTGATATTCGTTATCACCCAGGCAAGGCTAATGTCGTGGATGATGCCTTGAGTAGGATGGAGCGAGTCAAGCCCTTACGCATGCGTGCGCTGGGATTGACCATTCACACAAACCTCACAGCTTAGATTCGTGATGCACAACAAGAAGCTCTAAAGGAAGAGAATTTAAAGGATGAGAGTCTTCATGGTATGGTTAGAGAACTTATACCCAAGTCTGACGATGCCTTGTACTTCATGGATAGAATATAGGTGCCTTTGGCCGGCAATTTATGAGAAATGGTTTTGGATGAGGCCTATAAATCAAGATATTCGATTCACCCAGGATCAACGAAAATGTGTAAGGATCTTAAGGAGCACTACCGGTGGCTGAACATGAAAGGTGATATTGCTTCATACGTTGATAAATGTTTGACTTGCGTAAAACTCAAGACCGAGTACCAAAAGCCATATGGACTTTTGCAACAACCGGAGATTCCGCAGTGGAAATGGGACTGTATTGCCATGGATTTCATCACTAAATTACCCAGAACGTCTAGTGGCTATGATTCCATCTGGGTGATTGTGGATCGTTTGACGAAATCGACACATTTCCTACCCGTGAAGGAATCTTACCGAATGAAGAATTGGCGAGCATATACCCCAAGGAAGTAGTGTCCCGGCAACTTCGATCATCTCCGATAGAGATAGTCGTTTCACATCGAAATTTTGGCGGTCACTACAAAAAGCCTTGGGTACTTGTTTGGATTTAAGCACGTGTATCATCCGCAGAGTGATGATCAAAGTGAAAGGACCATCCAGATTTTGGAAGACATGTTCCGTGCCTGCATAATCAACTTTGGTGGAACTTGGGATACTCACCTACCGTTGGCTGAGTTCTCCTATAATAACAGTTACCAAATTGGCTTGAAAGCCGCTCCGTTTGAAGCCATGTATGGGAGAAAATGTCGCTCACCGCTTTGTTGGGCAGAAGTTGGTGACAAGCATTTAGCTGGACCAGAGCTTGTCCAGGAAACTACCGATAAGGTTTTCAAGATCCGTGATCGTTTGAAGGTTGCCGAGGACCGTCAGAAGAAATACGTTGATAGAAGAAGGAAACCATTAGCATTCCAAGTGGGAGCCAGAGTTATGCTGAGGGTCTCTCCTTGGAAGGGGGTAGCTAGGTTTGGCAAGCATGATAAGCTTAGCCCACGCTACATTGGCCCTTACAAGATTATCGTGTAGAGCCAGTTGCTTATCGACTGCAGTTACCGTGAGAACTGAGTGGAGTTCATAACGTGTTCCATGTGTCAAATCTGAAAAAGTGTCTGACTGATGAGACACTCGTGATACCTCCAAGTGAAGTACGTGTTGATAGCAAGCTTCATTTTCATGAAGAGCCCGTGGAGGTTTCGGATTGGAAGATTCACAAGACCAGGCGTAGTCGTATCAAGTTGGTCAAGGTCAGATGGAATTCAAAGCGTGGCCCCGAATTTACGTGGGAACGCAAAGATGAGATGAAACGGAAGTACCCTCATTTGTTTAAGTCTGTCCGTAACCAGGCTTCGTAGCGTAAAATTTCGTGACGAAATTTCTTTAAGGAGGGGAGGCTGTGACATCCGGAAATTTTCAGGTTATTTACCGTATAACCTTAGAACGCGTTTATAATTTAATTATGTGAGTCTTAGACTTAATTTCAGTTAATTAGGTCATTATAAAGTCTAAAAAAGCCCTTCGTATGCATAGGTTTGCAATTCGTGAAATTTTAGAAATTTCGGTACCGCGTATCGGTAAAATGTTCGTAGTTAGTATTGGTGACGACCCGGTTAACCTTAAAAATATCAGTTTTGATGAAAATTATATAAAGTGGTTTATATTAGTGGATTATATGTGAAAATTATGTGCTACTTGTTAAATATCGCTTTCGGTGATTTTCGTTACGTTTTATCCGGTACAATCGCGTACCGGATAAGTTGAAATGAACTGTTAGCAAAAAATATTATTTTTACTAATTATGATAGCAAATATTTAGTGGGTACTTTATATATTTTTATTTTGATAAAAAATCATGTTTAATGTGGTAAAATTTTATAAAAGTGTTGTAGTTTTTATAAAATTTCACCTACACTTGTGTGGTGTAGTTTTTATAAAACAAATGAGGTTCTAGAAGACCTCTCTCTCCAAAAATCAGCCATAAAAATTGGGTCCCACACCCTAATCAAGTATTAAAAACACTTATTTAATTCCTTACACACTTTGTACAAAACTACACTCCACAAATTTGATCATTCAACTTACATGGGATTTGAATGGAAGATGTCAAATATTCTCTCTTTCACCTCTCTTCTTTGGGCCGAAATCCATCCCCCACCCCCTATAAATACCCCTTCAATCTTCATTTGCAACTCCACACCATTTCTATCATCTTCTCTCTAAGTATTTTCAAGCATTCTTGAGTTTTTGGTGTTCTTAGAGCATTTTCTTGAAGATTCAAGAGTTGTGGAGCCAAATACTCAAGAAAAGCATCCATCATATTGCATTTCTCTAGTATTCTCCTTGATTTAGTCAAGTGGTATGACTCTCCATCTCTTTCTTTACTTTTCTTAAAGAAAGCTTTGATTTTTTGCAAGTATTGTTCACCTTTAATAAAAGAATTTTTATGAACTATTAAAATCAGAAAATAATGGGTCTTTATTAAATATTTTCATGGATTTATTTGTATGTATGGATGTCGTGTATATGCATGTATGTTTATATGCTCATATCTTGCAAAAAGTAGTGAATTAGGGATTGATCTTTACATGCAATCAAATGTTTTGTTATAGTTTGTTTCAAACATAAAATAATGGTATATTATTGCATAAAAACATGTTAGTTTATGCGTGGATCATTGAATTGATTATTTAAGTGTTTATTGTTAAAGATTGTTGTCCAAAAGCATGATTTAAACTAGGGTTTTGGCATGGATTATTTAGATTGTGTAAAATCTGGAAATATGTTGATAAAATGACGTTTTATAGTAATAATGACCAGATCTAAAAGTGTTATTTAGGTTGTGATGATTTGCTAAGTGTATGACATGTTTATGTTGCTTAAAAGACGCTAAAAATGTAGATTTTTGTATGAAAATAGAAAGATTTATAAATCTGGAATCATGGCTGTAATATGATGATATTTTATGCCTAAAATATAGATTTTTAGTAATATGTATGATTCTTGGTGTTTGGATGCGTTTCGTTACGTTTTACGCTAAACTAGTCGATTAAAACGGTAGTTTTCGGCATGAAAAATGTGTATTTGTTAAATCTGATTTTGAGCAGTAAGTTTGAGTATATTATGATTAAAATATAGCTCTTAAGGTATATAATGAGTTTATGTTATGAAATATGCGTTTGTACTTGTCGTTGACGTTTCGGTTGTCACGTATGTGTTAGAAATTGCCATGATTAGGTACTTTATGTCAAAATAATGAAAGATTATTTTGTTTGATGAAATATATTTTATTAAGTATATTTTGATGATATATGATGTTATATGAACTCATGTGTTAGAAATTTGGAAGTTTGTTCCTTAAAAGTTAATCGTTTTGCTCGAAAAGTGCTTATATGCAAATATTGTGACTTAAGTGTTTTCACATGTGATCTAGGACTTATAAGCATATGTATGAGTGTATATATGTGTTATAAGTTTATATTCACATGTTGGTTGTTGATAAGTAATAACACTTGAGGTCTTCGTATGTGTGTATGATCCACCGTTTTTTTGTTAAAAACATAACCGCGTATTGAAGTCACCAACGGGTCACTTAAATAAATATTTTCTTAAAAATATTATAAGTCTAAGTAGGTTGGGTGAACAGCTTTCTTTTGAGACTTGAGGTTCAATTAGTAATGTATCCCTCATGTTTAGGGCACCGTTAGAATCAACCCGTGTTCGTGGGCGTATTTTTGCTAGCACTCGTTTTCCCATCGTTCGTTACTTCAAGGTGAGTTTTTCACGGCCCCTTTTTAAACTATTTTTTTATTTTATAAACTATGGGGGAAGAACATGCTTTCGCTCGTTTATCATGATACTGGACTTACGTTATGTGTTCGTTTGATGGTCTCGAGTAAGGGCTTCCGTTATGTGTTCATGTATGTCATTGATGAATAGCCCCGCCGTTATAATCATTAGCCTAGTGTAGGCCGCAAGGTGTGTTGATAGATCTATTTGGGTCTGACTGCCCACTCTCGTGATTAGTAGCGCTGATCGGTCGTTCGTACGAGAGAACATATTTTGAAAGGATTCGTGGAGACATGTTGTATTCGTGTCTCTGTTTGATTATAAGCTCTAGGTACTGTCATCATGTTGTATTCCTTGCAAGCTTATGACATATCACATGTTTGTCCAAGTTTCTTGATAGTTCGTTAAATTCGTTTATGTTATAGTTAAACCCGTGAAACTCGCACAACTTTATGTTGATGTTTTTAAGCATGTTTTTCAGGTACTTAGATGCTCTCGCGCGGTTATGAAAACGGGCTTTTGGGCAAACACTTGCATCAGAATTCTGTTGGGACATTTTAAACTTTAATTTTTATCCTCATTTGTTGGATCATGAAAACTCTCGTTTTAAATTTTAATGCCTTTCAATTTGGATAATTGTAAGACTTATCTTTATTTTGCTAAACCTTTCCGGTGTTTTTAATAAATGTGTTTGCTTATTATCATTGGGCTCCAACTTATGTGACCACCATGCTTACGTCTCGTTTCCGCTACGAATCGTCGTTTTCATAACAAAGAAACCACACTTGTTTACATAACAAAGAAACCACACTTGTTTACTGTCTTATGGATGGATGTTTTCATAACAAAGAAACCACACTTGTTTACATTACACTTTGAAAACACACTTGTTTATATTACACTTTGTGTTTTACTTCCATGTGTAATCATCATTTGACCAATCAGACTCTTACTCATCTTCGTATGGATAATGGAACTCACTCTCAGGGTCGTAGTCTGGTTTTGGATTATCATAATTCCAAGCATTCTTCAAAACATCAGGGTCGTAGTCTGATGGGTCTGGTTCTTTCTCATCCATATTTGTAGGTTGTTCTTTCACATTTGCATTTGCAGGTTGTTCTTTCACATTTGCATTTGCATTTGCATGTTCCTCCACATTTGCATTTGCAAGTTCCTCCACATTTGCATTTGCAGGTTCCTCCACATTTGCAGGTTGTTCCTCCACATTCGCAGGGTGTTCCATTTGATAACAATAGATGTGTGCAACCATAGATGAGAGAGTAATGTATTTATACATTAATGAATTATAACTGTTAGATGTAAGGACAGAAAACTTTGAATTATGACCGTTTGAAGTAAGGACAAATAACATTGAATTATAACCCTTGGAATGTTAAATTACATATAACATAAACTAGCCTAATTACATAACAGAGAAACAAAAACCATGTCATTGCGAAATTACATAACAGAGAAACAACAACCAACTAATTGCAGCAACAATTTTCCATGCCATCAGTTGATTTGCTCTAGCCTTAGCTAATTCCTCTTGCTTGTTCTTAGATCTTAATAAACCAGGGATTACTTGTTTTGCCCTTGAACAGATTGGGGGATCAAACCAACTAACAAAACCACAACTTGCAACCTGAAATTCAAGATTTCTGTTAATTTAATTCAATACTTGAACAAATGAAATACAATGACTAAAAGAGGTAAAATTACTTACACAACAATGATATCGTCGACTTTGATTTCTTTCAGACCATGAAGTTCGAATCAAGGTTGTGGAACCACAAGAACAAATTACTTGCCTGCCTTGCCCCATGTTTGCAGTCCACATTGAAGATGAAGTCGTAGACATCGAAGCTGACTGTTGGGGATGAAGGCACTGGTTGAGGGATTAATAGGGAAATTTTATTACAGTTTACGTCCATGGGGGTAATAATGTAGTTTACTCAAAAGTCTAACGTTTAATTAACGGACGTTGGGTGGAAGGACTGAAAGTGATGAAATCAGAAAGTAAGATGGCATAAATAGCATTTTTTTGAAAGAAGGGAAGTAAAGTGATTTTTATTGTAAACCTCAGGGACGTAAACTACAGTTTACTCTATTTTTTAATTAACATTATTTTTACCATTGCGCCTACGTTTTCATTTACATTTTATTAGCGAACGGTCCAATACCCATCGCGGAGCATGGGTAAACCCAGCTAGTTTTTATTAAAAGACAGGTTAAAATGTTCAAAACTTAATAAGCCTTTGTAACATGCTTTATAAAAATAATAAAATTGTAATTTTCATACACCTATAATTAATTTAAAAATAAAACTATTATTATTTAAGTTGTATTATTCATTTATAAAAAACAAATTTTAAAATTTTATTAAAAGTTTAAATATATATTTTTATCAATTATATAGTACAGTGGAATCAACATAGTTATACATAGTAAAGTGAAATAGTTAGTAACGCTTTTGTCCTATAGTGATTTTTTTTTGAGTTTTTTTTTTTTTGTTTTTTTAAATTGTTTCGTCTATATTTGTATTCGCGTTTTTTGAGATTTTACGGTGAAGTGACGTTCACTTTTACGACGGGGTATTACGTTTGAGTTTTTTTCTTTTGTTTTTTTAAATATTGAGTTCAAGAATGAAACATTTTTAAGAAAATTGTTGCGATTTTGTAAAGTGGAATCAACATAGTTATTCCGTCTATATTTGTGTTCACGTTTTCTGAGGTTTTACGGTGAAATGATGTTCACTTTTACGACAGGGTACAACGTTTGAGTTTTTTTCTTTCGTTTTTTTAAATTGTTGCGTCCAGATTTGCGTTCATGTTTTTTTTACACTACGATCTCAAGTTTTACGGTGAAGTGACGTTCACTTGTACGACGAGGTACATTATAAGGTTTTATGGTATAGTGATAGCCGTTGCGACATGTTTTTGTATCTAGATTTTTTTTGTTACTTGACGCTATGCTTTCAGGTTTTTTTAATAAACAGGGTGACGCTTGCCTTTACGAGGGGTTATGTTTTAGGGTTTATGACGGAGTGACAGTCGTTGCCGCATAAAAACTGAACAGATAACGACCAAACTCACTCGACTATGAGCGAACATCATTGTTGCCGACATTGGTTTTATGGTTTCCGATGACCCGAGCCAGCATCGATATTCGCTTTATCGTGATTCGACATTGGTTTTATGGTTTTCGACAAAATTGAACCGGCATTGATATTCGCTTTATCGTGATTCGCTTTTATGGTTTCCGATGACCCGAGCCGATAACAACCAATGTCACGCTACGTATCGCTGTGAAGAAACAACTAAGCTTCCGTCGTGTAGCGCGAACCTTTTCATAAATAGAACACACGCAATGCGCTTGGACCCAACTAGTTAGATTAAAGTACAACTACTTTGAACATTAGTTGTTCCATTTAAATTGTGCCATGTGTTTGCTTTTTTTTTAATTTTATTTTCACCACTCATACTATATATAATATACGTTTTTAACTCGTTTCATTTTTAAATAATTTCGTTTTTCTTTAATAACTTTCGTTCGTTGGTTTTTTTTTAAAACAGAGTGTGCGGCTTTTTTTAGTTTTTTTTTTGTCAACGTTCTGATATAATTTTTTTTAAACGAAGTTGTATTCAAAATGGATTTTTTTTTGTATTGTAGCATATAGCAAGTGCCGTTACCGTTGTGGTAAAGTAACGCTTTTTTTTCATTTCCACCCCTCATACTATATATAATATACGTTTTTAACACGTTTCATTTTCTAATAATTTCGTTTTCCTTTAATAACTTTCGTTCATTACTTAAAAGAAAATGGAGTACGCGCCTCTTTTGGGGCTTTCTTTTCAACATTCCGATATAATTTTTTTTGAAAACGAAATTGTATTCACAATCGAGTTTTTTTATTACCGTATACTATGGTGAGTGTCGTTATCGTTGTTGTACCGTGACGAGCCGAACCTATTATAAACGAACAACATCATTGCCCGTTGTTGTATTATCAGAACTAGTCTTTGTATTCGCTGTTATGGTTTTCGACGACCCGAACCGGTAATATTTTATTTTTGGTTTTTTCCTTTATTTATTATTGCCGACGTTTTCATTTAAATTTTATTAACGATCGGCTCGACAACCGCCGCGGAGCGCGGGGAACCAACTAGTTGGATTTTAATAATCCAAACTATGACCTATTGGCTGATAATAGTTCATAATATCAATTTGGCTGGTGACAATCCTAACTTTAACTTTTGTTGTCCATGGTTGTCCTAGTAACATAATCATTATAAATTTACGCTCTATTTACACTTGATTTACACTCGATCTCACTTGTACGTTTCTTCATTTCGCTTAAAATCATCATTTTGAGCCAAAACACGTGTAAATGGAGAGTACATTTATGATGATTATGTTACTGGGACTGGTATTAACAACAAAAGTTAAAGTTATGTCTGTCACCGACCAAATTGATACTATGGAATTATTATCGGCTAGTAGCCATAGTTTGGATTATTAAAATCCAATTTTCCATTTTTAAATTGTAAACATGTTGCATGTGGGACCCACGATTTCTCTATTACATGCAAGGTTTTGAAAACCGGACCGGTTAAACCGAGAACCGGCATCTTTGTCGTTCGGCTTGCATTGTTTGGACCGCTGGAGTTGAACCGGTAGGTTATGATGGAACCGGCTTGAACCGGGCAAAGGTCAGGCCGGTGAAGAAACTCATATTCTAACCATGGCTTCATATCTTGGTTGAAACAGTTTCAGATCTCACGTTGATGCTCAGGTCTCTCGTCAAATTGACCTCAGATCTAGCGTAAGAACTCAGATCTGGAGCTCAACACAAATCTCTCATCCGAGATTGCTTTAGTCATGCGTCGTTACTCAGCCGAAGTAGAGAGAAAAGGTAGGAGTTAGAAGAGAAGAGGCGTAGACCGGTGTTTATCGATAAGAGGCGAAATGGTGTTCTCTGTAAGTTTAGAAATGGGGGTTTTGGGGTACAGGGGAAATGGCGTACAATTGCTTTCCATCTTTTTTATATTAAGGCCATCCGTAGTAGTTTTACGCCGCCCTCTTTCACGCCCCGCCACGTCAGCGCCACATCAGCACAGGGGCAATCATTGTCCGGAATCACTAAGGTGTGTAGTGGTTTCACGCCCAGCATTTATTTTTTAATAACTAATTAATAATTAACTAAATTTTTATTTTTAATAAATAAAAAACTTAATCATAAAATCTAAAAAAATACATTCTTAAATAAATGAAAAACTACTCTTCATTAAAAAACCACTTACGTAACATAAAATAGTTTTTTTGAAAGTAACTCCGTTTTCATTAAAATTTATACCTGGATGTTCAGAAAAATAAAATAAACAAGCCCCTGTATTTCGTTTTTTTTAAACTACCGAGCATTAGTTATTTAAAAAAACCAAATTAAATATTAAACTAAATGTTTAATTAAAAAAAGAAAAAGGAATAATGAGGTGAAAGGATTGGATTTGATTGTTGATTTGTGAGATTGCCCTTTTGCCCGTGATTGCACCCACACCCTTCCCCATTCATGATCTTTCACGCCTAGGGGGCGGTGTTACTGGGAGTGAAAGGGTTGATTTGGATCACCCCCCACTTTCACGATACCACTACACATGATCTAATAGTTTTTTTATTTATTTCTTGATGTCATTGTCATATGATAATTTATTTATTTTTATTTAAATTCACAATTTAAAATACAAATAAAATCATTTGTTTATACTTTCTTTTAACTTTTATATTTTCTATATTTATAAAAAAATTAAATTTATTAAAGACATCCGGTTATTAAATACGGTACGATCGGTTCGTCGTCCGGTACTATTTTGAAAACATTGTTTACACGTCATATGTCTATTATTAATACAAGACTAACTTGACTGTCGGAGCTTAGATACAGGTCATCTCTATTTTACAGCTCAAATTCGGGTTAGGGAAAAGCTGGATCCAGTCTCTCACACGCTCAAAGACCCGGACCCGATATTATTTACAACAACAATATCCTAATTAAATTTAATAAAAAATAAATAAACAAATAACTAGACAATTGAAAGTGAAATTAAGTACAACCATTTCCCTACAACAACTCATAAATAGAACAATATTTCAAAATTCCGTACAAAGTGAAATTGGTATAAAAATTAAAGAATCAATTAAATTGGTTATAAAAACTTAGAAAAAAAAATTCTTAACAATTTGACATTTTATATTCTATAATACAACAAACTAAAACTATACGAAGTAATTTCCCATTCTACCCTTTCCATTGCACGCACTGTGAAGTGGGACGTGTCTTCTGTGTACCCGTTTCAATCGGGCACGGCGTCTGAACTGGTAGCACCATACAATTATACTGTAAACACAACAAACTACTCACCGGGATCGCCTCCGTCGGCTTGATGGGCACCGCGGTCAAAAAGTTATGCTGCAGATACAACAGCTGCACATTTCCAGCCTTCACCCGGTCCATCAATGCAGACGGAACTGAACCAGTGAACCGGTTATTATTAAGGTAAAGATTCTGTACGGTCGAGAACAGCGGAGACACCTCTCCGTAAAACATGTTGTGACTCAGATCAACGGTCTGGATTGCAACTTCATTAAACGGCTGAACCGGACCGGAAAATAAATTTCGTCCTAGTTGGAGGTTACTGATAGGAAAACTAAAAATGCAACCCGGGATTGGACCGGTGAACCGGTTTAGACTTAAATCTAGGTAGTTTAACCCGTTCAGTTGAGGTAGTAAATACTCGACCGGTCCGGTGAACCGGTTCACACTTAAATCTAAGTATTGTAAAGAAGAAGAAAGAAAACCGGGAGGTATTGAACCAGATAAGTTGTTATGTTTGAGATCCAACCGGTTTAGGGTTTGAGAAACGAAAGCAGGTAGTGACCCGGATAAACGGTTGTGACAGATAACGACGTTAGTTAACGCCGTTAAACTCCCAACCGCCCATGGAATATTTCCGGTGAGCTGGTTATAACTCAGATCAAGCGTTCGTAGCCCCGTAAGCCCACCCACCGTCGCCGGAATTTCGCCGGAGATAAAATTCCGACTGATTCCTAAAAACCGGAGATTTTTCAGCTCCGACAAGGTCGCCGGAAGTGTACCGGTAACACGACCGGGGACAATTGTGAATTCGGTGAGGTTTGTTAACTTTCCGATAGCCGGATCGATACGGCCGGAGAGGCCAGGGGCGCCAGCGCGTGGATCCCCTAGGTTTAAAGCAACAACTCGTTCACCGGCGCAGAAAACGCCGGCGAAGTTGCAGGGATCCGTGGTGAAATCCCATGACGAAAAGTAATTTGAACCGTGCATATCTTCTAGTGATTTTCTAATAGATTGTAATGCTAAAAAATCCGTGGGATCTAAAATAGACAAAGAAAAACGAACTTGGTGAATAACTATAAATAAATTAATTATAATCAATAACAACATTCTGTTCATCATCATAACAAACTAACTAAAAACAACAAAAAAACCTAAAAGAAAAAAAAATACAAAAAGATGAAAAGGAATGTACAACCGGAAGGATGAAATTTATAAAATTAGAAGAAGAATGTGGTTGTTTCTAGAGAGAGAAGATGATGGTGATGAAGAAGTAGTTGTAAGTTGTAACCTTTGCAAGTGAAACCTGAAAGCTAGTTGGTGATGTTTATGTGTGTCTTGACTGTCTATTCTGAAATGGAAAATATTTATTTATTTAATTATTTATTGTTATTATTTGTCTGGTTTGCTTGGTTTCTGAGAACACCAACGGTTGTCCGAGCCTACGTGGGAGGTTCGGGTGTCAGGTCAGACGCAGCAGATGTTTTCTTTTGCCACGTCATTTTGCTGAAGCAACCAACCATATTCGGTCCTATATTTTACACAATAGTAACCAAGTGTTCCATTTAAGTTACTGAAAGTTTTTTTGTGTTTTTAAAGTCACTCAACTTTCAGTAAGTGTTCCAATCCTATGTAATATTTTTATAAATTTTTTAAAATTGAATAAGATAAATGAAATATATATAAATCTTGTTTAATATTTAGCAATTACTTTTTTTCAATTCGACTTAAATATAATAATTTTGAAACTTGTTTATTATTTTGTGAATTTTTTTCTTCACTATTACCTCATATTTTAAGTTAATTGGAATAAAAATTTCACATATTGGTAACTAATATTCATATATATTTCATTTACCTCATTCAATTTTAAAAAATTTAAACATTTATAAAAATATTACATATGATTGGAACACTTAGTGAAAGTTCAGTGACTTTAAAGGAACAAAAAAACTTTGAGTGACTTAAATGAAACACTTAAGAAACTTGGTTACTATTTGGTTTTATAGTCTTTTTACTAGCAACACCAATATATAATTTTTTTTATATCTGATTTCATTTCATAAAAGTAAAAATTAGGAGAGTATAAATGTGTATACGAGAAATGAGAGACATTGAAAATGTTTTAAATGTATAAAGTTAAGCTGTTTTTTTTAAATAGATTGGATATGTTAAAAGTGTTTACGAGAAAAGAATATACGTGAAAAGTATATTTGTAGAAAAATAGATATTCGATAAAAGTTTTACATATAATAAAAAAAGTAAAAGTGGATGAAAATTTATACATTTTTTTATGATATGTGAACGTAAATTAGATGCGTGAAGGGTGATCTGTTTGTCAAAGTGATCCCGAGTATCCGGACCAGGGGCAAAGGATAGTGAGCCCCCCCCCCCTGATTTTTCGCTCAGTGGTGTTAATTTATACGTATTTGGACGATTTTTCGCTCAATAGTCTTAATTTATACGTATTCGGCCGAAAATTTTATAGCTTCGGCCACCTTGATAGGAAAAAAAAATCACGGCCCCCTATACGTTTTTCTTCAAGCACCGCCACTGATCCGGACCTTTGTTGTTAAAGAAAAAAAGATGCGAGAAATAACGTTAACCTAACGCGCGCGTGTATATAGATGTAAGATATTTTAAGAAAGATTATTCTAGTGATTTTTTCTTAGGTATATACAAGTGTAGAAAAGATACTTGTGTGTTTTTATTTAGAAATTGGAATACCTTTATAATACAAATTAAATTAAAATAATAATAAATAAAAGTTATGTATTATTAAAAGAAAACTTTTTAACTAAAATAAAGTAATAGATATATTGAAAGTTGAAAGTATAGTTATATAGTTATATCTTTTACTCCAGCTATACTTAAACAGTTAAACGACACATTCAACCCTTTTTGGTGTTTACCGTTTTTATTAATAGGTTAGTCATCTAAGGCATGGTTTCGATTCCATATATCTATAATTCTATAAATTTATAAAAAACAATATTTTCCATCAAAATAATACCAAAAACATCATCATAATGATCTAAAAATATCATTGTGTAGCTGCGTTAAATTTCCTTGTTAAAATGACATATAATTCGCTTGATTAATTATATAATTTATTAAAAGTGATGGCTCATGATTCATGAACAGCAAGTTTCTTATTATTATTAGACTAAATTATAATTTTTGTCTTTTAAGTTTGTCTAAATTATGGAATGGATCATTTAAAAATTTGACTTTCACTTATTGTCCTTTATTTGAAAAGTTTCCTTATTTTTTGTCCTTTAATCTAACTGACGTTAAGTTTTTCAGTTAAGTCACATCATATGCAATACACATGAGAATATTTTAGTCTTTTTACCCTTAAAGGATAATTCTTATAATTTAATAAGTTTTTTTACATTTATTAAATTATTTAATTTAATGTTATATACTCAGGTTTTAATAAATTATTTTATTTAAAGACATATTCAGGTTTTAAACATCTTCATCATATTTTAGTTAACCACCAACCTCCCATTTCTCAAACCCTGGCACTCAAAGAGAAACGGTAGAGAGAGAGAGGTGGCCAGCCTCTCCTCCGGCGACTCTCGGCGACGGTTAATGACCGTCCACCTCACCCTACACCACCATCATCCTCCCATAGTGGCGACAGTGAATGAAGATCATTTGTGTTGTTTCGGTGGTTTCCGACGGCCCAAAAAGGGTGCTTTCGACACCAATGGTGGTGGTCTGTGACCACGAAATCGGCGGCAACAAGGTCTGACGGGGGCTAGGGTTCCCTTTAAACCCGTTTTTTCTTCTGATGGCGGAGCCATGGCGGTGGAACAAAGGTGAATCCGACGGGCCTCGTGGTCCTAAACACGACGGTAGTGGTGGTTATCCTCAAATCGGCGGCGACAGTGGTAGATTTAGCCGCCAACGGCCACCAAGTAAGCCCCTCTCCTTTATGCTCGTATTTCCGGCGAAGTCGGCTGCCTGGGCGAAACCCTAGCAACGGCGGCGGTGGCTCAGGGTGTTCTGACGGCGACGAAACCCTAGCATGTCGGGAGGTAGTTCTATTGGTGGCTATAGGTGGCGGTGGGGGTAGTGGTGCTGCCGGTGGTGGTGGGTGTAGTGGTGCTGTCGGTGGTGGTGGGTGATGGCAGAAAGGTGCGGTCCTAGGGTTGGTATGAAAGAACAAAGGAGACCAGGAGGGCGAAACCCTAGCAGCGACGGCGGTGGTGGACGACGATGGTGGTGGCGGTGGACGGTGGTGATGGCGTGATTTTGTATGTGTGTATATATATATATGTAGCATGTATATATATAAAAAGAGAGATATGAAGTTTTTTAATAATAATAATAATATTACAAAAGGTGTCATTTTGGAGTAAAAAGATTAAAATGCCCTCATGTGCGGTGCACATGAGGTGACTTAACTGAAAAACTTAACGTCAGTTAAATTAAAGGACAAAAAACGAGGGAACTTTTCAAATAAAGGACAATAAGTGAAAGTCAAAACTTTAAAAGACTCATTCCATAATTTAGGTAAACATAAAGGACAAAAATTATAATTTAGTCTTATTATTATTAACTTTTTTTTTTACATTTTTAACATATATGTTTCTATTTTAATGGTATACGCATACATGGAAGTTGACTTGAATGTTACATGTTAACTCTCCCGGCCACATGGCCCTAGTTCGAATCTCTCCCTTTTTTTTACTTCTTTTTTGATATTTTTAGGTGCTAAGACTGAACGTAATGGTAGTGTGAGGGTGGGGGTGTGGTGCCACATCACCCACCACGGGTGTGAAACACCACGCCGGGTGGGGGTGAGGGGGGCGTGGTGGTGTTCACTAGCGTGAGCCATCGTTTAAGTAATAATCTCATTTTCTCCGGTGGATTTCAACCTTCAACTAACCAAGAAGAAGACATCCGGGAGATATTGGAGATGTGGGGTAGAGGTGCACAAAAGGCGGTTTTTGAACCGAACCGGTTTCGAACCGGCCCGAACCGGTTTGGTCAACGCAAACACTAAACCGGTTTTGACCCAAACCGGTTCGGGTTAAACCGGTTTTGCAAGTATAAAATGTCGAACCTATTGAACCGGTTCAGGTCGGTTCTGGACCGGTTCGGGTTGGTGAACCGGTTTAAACCGGTTTTTTTTATAAAAAAAAAATTTTAAAATAAATTAAAAAATATTACAACATTACAATACGAGAAAAAGAAAAACATATAGTTCAACGTTTATTCATATTGTAGGGGTTCGGAAATCACAAAACATTACAATATTAAACATTACAATACGAGAAAAAAAAATATATATTTTTATTTTTTGGAGTTTTTTTGTTTAATATTAGCCGTCATTCTCGGAGTTACTAGTGGATCCTCGTAGTCTATCATCTTCGGCGAGTTCTTCATTTGTAAGTGGGCTCGCCAATCCTTGGTTAACCTCAGATTCGTGTATGAGTTCTTCAACTTCAATTTCTTCTTCAAGCGAAGCCCTATCTTGTCTCCTATCAACCGCATCCAAATGGTCTTTCAAGCAAATGCACATTTCCATTGCCGCGGGAGTGAGTCTAGTTCTTCGAATAGATAAAACCCTGCCACTAAGAGAAAAAACGGATTCCGAAGCTACCGTGGAAGCTTGGACGGTTAGTAAATCACGGGCCATGGCGGAAAGGACCGGAAAAGTAGATTCGTTTCCTTTCCACCAAGCCAAAATATCAAAGTCCTCAAAAACATCCGGACTCATAAATGATAAAAAGTTTGTTCCCGTATACCTTCCGAGTTCGCTACTCGGGATGGACCCTCTAGCCCGTTTAGTAAATTCATTTCTCATTTCGTTATACAAATTTAAGTTCACATTCCTCGAGCTGCTACTTGATGCGCCCGCGCCCATCGTATCATGTGGGGTTTGTGTTGTACCATATTTATGTAAATAAATATCAAACAAATCTTGCAAACATTTGTTAAAATAAGTTTTTGTTACGGTTGAAAAATGAATATCTTCGGAATTCAAATCCAAATCGTAAGTTATTTTATCAATCAAGGTTTCAACACCGTAAACATTAATTGTAGGGTTTAATGCGGCGGCACAAGTTATAACCGGAGGCATTTCTTTAAAATATTTAACAAATTTTTCTTTCATCGGTTTTATCATTGTCGTAAAAAGAGTATTTTTATTTTCAAGTTCGGCTAATTTGTTACACATTAGAAATATTTGTTTAAGAGCCAAGGGACTTGTGGGGTAATAAACCCCGGATAAAAAAGTAGTGGCGGTTTTGAAAACTTCGAGCAATTCGGTAAAATTTTCAAGAATGTCCCAACTCGTAGACGGAAAACTTTGAATTTTACGACGCGGTTTTGAGGAAAGCATATCATGAAAAATTGATAAAGTATCTTTTTGACGTATAGCACTATGAAACATTTTATAAGTTGAATTACATCTTGTTGGGAGGTCCCAATTGGGACCTAAGCAAATCAAACCCGTATCGTTACATAATCTAATATATTCATGGTATCTTTTTTTACTACTACTAAAAACGTCTTTAAGCATGACTCGAAATGCATTACTTATTTCAATAACGGGTTCAACCCCAAGCCCGTCTTGCACGGCTAAGTTGATGATGTGTGCAATACATCGATTATGGAAAAAAGCGCCGTTGCAAATCGGATTATATTTTAATATTAATTTTTTAACCGCATTTGTATTATTTGAGGCATTATCAAAAGATATTGAAAATAATTTATTTTGTAATTTAAAATCGGTTATCACATCATCTAAAATGTGAAATAAATTTTGACCCGTGTGCGGATATTCAAACATATCAAACGCGATTGTACGTTTCATCATTTGCCACGTATTGGGATCAACCCAATGAGCGGTAACGCAAATATATGAGTCGGGAATACCATGTGGAGCCGACCAAACGTCGGTGGTTAAGTTCACACCGGTTTCCAATTTTTCAAAACCTAAAATTAATTCTTTTTTTGCTTTTTTCCACATTTTTAGACAATCACGTCTAAGAGTACTACGACTTACTTGATGATAACGTGGTTGAAGGGCTTCTTGAATCATCCTCGTCGTGAGCGGGTTGTCGAAATGGTTGAACGGCAAACCTCTTTGAATAACTAATTTCGCCATTCTATCTCGAACAATATTTGGATCGAAGTTCCAAATTCCACCCTCGCTTGTCATAGATGCTTGACCCTCACCTGGAATATTCTTCAAACTCGGACACGATTTTTCCAGATGAGTTTTTAGAGTAAAATTTGATTCCTTTTTAAAAAAACCACCACATTTTTTGCAACGAGCACGTTCCAACCCGTTAGACAACTCACATAGATCGTAGTTTGACCAAATTGCGGGGTTCCTCGTTGTTGGTATTATTTTCACAACGCTAACTTCGTTAGAGGAAACACCATAACTTGAAGAACCTGCCATTGCGTTTTTTGAAATTTTTTGAGCGTTTTTTGAGCGTTTGAGAAGTGTGATTTAACCAAAACACCCACTACCTATTTATAATGTGTTTGGGGGTTAAAATGGGTCAAAAAACGGTCAAAAAACGGTCAAAAATTGGTCCCAACGGCTATATAGCCGTTTCCAACGGCTAGTTTTTTTTTTGACCGTTAAACCGGTTCAAACCGGTTTACCAAACCGGTTTCTCAAACCGGTTCACAAAAAACCGGTTGTAAACCGCTCGTCGCACAAATAGGTTAAACCGGTTGTAAACTGGCGGTTCGTATCGGTTTGAAACCGGTTCACACAAAACCGGTTATGGGGCGGTTCGGGTTCCGGTTCGGAACCGGTTTGGATTTCCAAACCGGTTTTTTTTGTGCACCTCTAATGTGGGGTAGTGGATTTAACTCTTATTTTTTATTTTAATATCAGAATTACATAAATGGTCCCTTGAGTTTTAGTTAATTTTAATTTCTTTTTAACTTGAGTAAATTACATAATTAGTCCTTTTATGGTCCCTTGTAAGTTTTTTATGGTGTTTTTTTAATATTATGTTGTTTTTTTATTTTTAAATATTTTTAGTATTAGTTTATTGAATTAACTAAATTACTAAAACAATAATTATGTAATTATTACAAAACTGGCTACCCTCACCCCACCATTACACACCTGGTGAAGGTGAGGGTGAGAGAAGCCAATGTCTACGTGACGCATATGTGGCATATAAAAGCTCTCACCTTTACCCTACCACTACACATAGTCTAAGATACCGGCTCTGGATTGCCAGTATGAGAACTATTTAACAATTCAATTTTCATTTAACATTTCTATGTTATTTTTTATTTCTTTTTATTTTAATTCCTTTATTTTTTGAGTTCTTTTTTTTACTCATATATTTCTTTTTTAATAACTATTTTTAGCAATTTATATTTATTACTTTTTAAATTAATATTTTCATTAATTTGGAATTTTAGTTTAATTTTAAAATTCCATTAATAATTAGTATTATTATTTTAATTATATTATTATTATTTTTAATTTTTGGGTTTCTTTTCTTTTTTTACGGTTATTTTTATTTTTATTACTATTACTATTAATATTATTAAAATTATTATTGTCACTATCTTTTACGGATGAATATGGCTATATTTTCGTGTTTCTCTACGTATATTTTCATAACAGCGTAATGTTCTCTTATATTTCGAGCATACCCTGCTTGCAACATGCTTATTTTTTTCTACGTTTTCATATAAATTTTATTTAAAATAGTCCCGCCGTGGAGTCCCAGTAATTACCCGCTAATTATATGTTTACAGAGATTGCTCACAACTTTTTTTTCTCTTTAACCACTTACATTTTTTGTCTCTTGATTCTTCTTCTACTCATAAGAGCATTCACGTCCTACACGTCTATGTTACAATCCTCACACTCTTCGTACCTACACGTCTCTTCATGTCACCTTCCATAAAAAATCGTCTCACGTTTCTAAGAGCATGTGGTATGGGTGCCATGAAGGGGGCGTGAACGCCATTAACGGTGTGATCCCTGTGAAACATCCCCCCCCTGTCGACGTGAGGGGCGTGTGAGGTTATTGCGTGAAATATCTCACAAGCTCTCTTTCTCTCTCACACGTTGGTATCTCTCTCTCACACACACACACACACTACAACCACACTACTCACACAGTCACACAACTCTCACTCACTTGGGTATATCACATACCAAGTGAGAGTGATGTGAGCAAATCACTCAGATGATGTGACGTCCACATGACAAAAAAAATACCCTCACTTAAGTATACCCCATGAGTTAAGTCTTTTACTATTACTAATACCACTACACCTTCTTTCTCAGTTATGCCACCTTCTGTGTCATCCACTTCTATTACCTCATCCCCATCCCACCCCCACCCCCACGCAACCTCTTACACTTAAACTTTCATAACATAAATTGTTCCATAAGATAAGGGTATTATGTTATATATATATATATATATATATATATATATATATATATATATATAGATATTATAAGAGGATATAGGAAGTTCTCTCTTTATTTCTGTAACCTTATTATTTATTAAATATATAAAATCATCCTCAGTTTTTTATAAATAAAATAAAAAGTAATTATACCTCATGTTAATCCTTTACATTGTTTATAGAATAGTACTATAACTACATAACATAAACGTGTCAAACTATCTAAGCATAAAGTTTTGCATTATTAAAACATTATTATTGACTTTACGCACGAAAACTAATCACTTTAACTAAAAAGACTAACATCAAATTATAAAATCATAAATATGTTTATTTTTATGTATTAAATTTGTACATCAATATTCATGTCCACACAACTTTTTAACTATAACTATAAAATAGGTGAAAAAACTAATTGAATTTATCAGTCGTTAAAACTTAAAACCATCTTTAAACATACAAACTTGACTCCCCTTGTACTTTTAAAAAATCCAAATCCCCAAAAAAAAGTTCATGTGCTCGACCAAAAAATCATGTATTCAACAACCACTAGCTTAGCCTAGTGGCAAATGTGTATACTCAAGACTTCACTAAATTGGTGATGTCTTGGGTTCAAGTCCCACTTGAAACAAAAAAATGAGGTTCAGGTTGGGTCAGGGGGTTTTCTCATCTATGGTGGGTTTCCTCCTGAGGGAGGTGGAGATTATCGGATGGGTCAGTGGCCCGTCAGTGATCCAAATTGACGTTCAAAAAAAACAAAAATTGCGCCAGAAAAAAACTTTAAAAAAAGTAACGGATCCAAGAAATGATTTCTTCCATTATCTGTCATGAGAAAAATGTCAAATGCGGTATTTCTCTCCACGTGGTGTATTTGGAAATCAATAAATGATAAAGTGTTCAATAAGAAAGTGAAGAATGTTTCAAGGATAATCGGAAAATTGGGTGTCTTTTAATTTAGATGTAAATGTTGATGTATGAGGAGGTATAGAAGATGTATGTATCCTTTTTTATATATATTGTTGTTGTCTTTGTCTGAACTACCTTTTGTTTATATATTTGAAGTTTGTTGCGGTTCCAAAAAAAAAAGAAAGATATTTTATTTTTTATTATTTAAATTAAAACATTTTTCACATATTTATTGTGTTAAGTGTTTTTTTCAATGTTTTATGTAAAAATCAATTAAAATAATAGAGAATGCGTGTTAGGTGTTTTTAGAGAGGTCATTAGTGGTTAGATAATCTATTAGAGCTAGACATCTCATCATTTGTCCAGAGTCAGTCGTTGATGTTTCTGTCTAAATCTGACAAAATTGGCCCAGTTCAACTATTACGTACCATGTTTGTCGATTCAACCACGTCTGGGTCCAACCCAAGCGGTTAAATGGATGTGTACCGAACCCTTGAAGATATCGGTTTCCAGTTTAACCGGTTTGGTCCAGTTTTCAAAACCATGCGGTGTGAATCTTTCTTTAAAGTAAATGCAAGAAACATAGAATGATCTGAATATGTTGTACTTTTAATTAATAAACAAAATTAATGTCGTCAACATCTTTCTGGAATGATTATTGGGTGGGAAATGACACTCCTTGAAATCGGTTTCCTTGTTTATATGCATTAGATAGATCATATAAAGATGGATTAGATCATAATAGGTGTTGGTCGAGTTTGGAGGATTGGAATTGGCGATGAGTTGTCAGTCAAGTCCGTGAGGTGTTGTATAGATCATTGCATGCTTCCGGCTGGGTCGAGAACTACAATTTGGAATCGATTTCTTCCAAAAAAAAAAAGGTAAACAGATTAGCATGGAGAATATTGATTGGCAGGATTCCAACTAGAAGTAACTTGGACAAAAAAGGATTGGATATACCATATTACCATCCTTGTTATGTCCAGTATGTGAAGAGGGAATCGAGACTATGTTTGATGTGCTCGGTGATTGCGGGTTAGCGACGCGGCTGTGGGGAGTAATTGAAAGGTGGCTGGAAATTAGGATTCTGGGCTCAAAGTGTCTCGGTGACATTGTAACATGGTTAGAATCGACCAATATGAGAAAGGACAAGAAAGATTTAGTGAAGGTCAGGGGCGAAACTTTATAGGGGCCAGAGGGCCCCCCCCCCCCCCCCCCACACACACACACACACTCTTTTGCTCGAAAATATTGATTTCGGCCCAGTAGGTTTATTTTATATTAATTATATAGATCACAACTCTCGTTCCACCAAGATGGTATATACCACAAAATACAAGTGCGTGATTTATGAATGTTTGGAATCAAGCTCATACTATTCTCTTTTCTTGTTCTTTCATATCTTTAATATTGAAATCAAAGGGAATAAATATCACTTATCTATAATCAACTTATTTTTGCTTCGCTAAGATGATGGGTATAGAAATGGATAGGGGGTCCACAGTTGACCGCCAAAAGTAACACGATTGACTTTACAAAACGGAGTCTTACCCATCATAAGCATAAGAAGCAAAAACTAGAAGAATAAACAAAAGATAACGTGCGAGGATTCTTAACTTTTCATGAAGAGAAGATATCCGAGTCAAGATACGTGATTAGGTGATCTGTCTTCACTATCTTAGAAGATTCTCACTACTATCCCGCCACTCATGTTAGCGTGAATTGTCACTGAACACTAACCCAAAGTAACACCCAATAAAATCTCCCTACAGTACGCTTATGCTCCTAAGTCACTGAATACGACGCTGAAGAGCACGTGGGGCACATGTGAGTTTTTGTTTATAAACATTTTCAATCTTTAAGCTTGTTTTATGAAAAAAAAAAACTTTAGTATTATAATATTTTTTTTAATTTAGAACACATATTTTTAGATTATTATTAATTTTTTTTCTAGTTCTTTATTTTAAATATTTAATTATTTATCATCATGGAGTATATAATTAATAAGAAAAACACAATCCTATTGAAAAGCTCATGAATCATAATCAATTCCTATAAAAGCTATGGTGATTTTAATGGACAAATCGGCGTATTCGCATTAGTTTTCCTTTTTAATGAAATATAACCGGTAGTGGTACTCCCTCTCTTAAAAAAATCAATAATTAAATTATGGATTTTCTATATTTTAAAAACAAATTTTAACTACTTTTATGCCAACTAACATTAGTCACTTAATATTGATAACCTCTTATTTCAATTCACAAATTATTTGATATTGTTATCATTAGCAAAGGGTTTGGACATGTGTATTTATTTATCTTTACTTAGTATTATCTTTAGTCCTATTTGAAATTGTTAGTCTATACATGCTAAAATGTATATTTTTTTATGATTCTAACATTTTAAAATTGAACTACGATTAAGTATGATCATGTGTTCATACTTATGTCCAAATCACAGAAAGTATAACCAAGTGATCCAAAACAAAGGCATAAAAACACCAAATGAGAAATGTGGTCGATATATGTAACCAGTAGATAAAGTTCATTCAATATAAGGTAAACAGTGGATGCATGGAGTGACCAACAAACGATTGTGAGCAAATACCCAAAACATGAATCCAAGAACCATGGTCGATCAACGAGTCGTCATATGAACGATCGCGTCCAACACATAACAAAACTGATGTTTCAAATTCGATTGCAAGAACAACAGTGCCAAAATGACCCGAACACACTTTAATACATCTAATATATCCAACTAAAAGTTTAAACGGGTCAAATGACCCGAACCCACTTTAATACACCTAATATATCCAACTAAAAGTTTAAACGGGTCAAAAATGACAACTGAAAGTTTTTTATTTACCCAAGTCCCAGCTGCATTATCGTTATACCACTGGTCTCTCTTGCAATGCATACTTTTCCAACCTTCAACATGGTGCGCCTTTCCGCGTTCTTTAACCTGTAAATAAGAAAAATACTATTGTTGAGATTTCAAATAACTGTTAATACATCTTATAATGATACAAACTTTTTACCTCCTTGTGTCGCCTGTTGGCAAGAGATTGACTCTCGTGATAACTTCCATAAGTTACTTTTGCTCTATTTGCCTTATCTTTTTGGGAGCAATTGATATATTCGGGAGTTGTGAACAACTCCTCAATGAGCTGAACCCATGCATCCGGTTGCATTGACTTTGGGGGATTTCTCTTTGCCCCTTCAACGTCTTCCAAACCTCCATGGGTTTCAAAATGCTTATTCAGTTTTGATTTTCTGTCCTTGTAACGATTTACCATTCTGTCATGATCACAAGCTTGATTCCTTTCCAGTGCTCGAAGTTTTGGAAACTTTTAAGATCAAAATACAAACACAGAGGCCCGAGCATTCAATATATTCTTGAGTGATTTTTTGTTTACAACCACTTTAAATATTATTCTCAATATTGTGCTAAGAGAAGAAACAACAACTAATAAAATTTATTCACAACCATTCTTGGTTATTTATGTTTGTATTGAGGCTATAACTTCCTTAACTAGTGACAAGTTCGATGATTCTTTCCAGAGAAAAAAACAAAGAGAGAAGGCTTACATTAGTCTATACTATATAATAAGTAAAGGTTTTTACTGCCACGTGTCGTCTCCATATTCATTCTCATAGTATTTTTCCCGCATCTCTCTCTTATTAAATGCACATCTATTTTTTTAATAATCATAACTTTTTAAGAAAACACTAATTTATACTAATAAATAAATGTTTAAGTTTGACACTTGTCACTTTCTCATGTCTTTTCATAATGGTTTTCCCGCCTCTCTCTCCTAATAAATACACATGTATCTTATTAAATAATAATAATCATATTATAAATATATTATTAAAGAAAAATACTAATTATATTAAATAAGAATATATATATATATATATATAATAGGAAATCAAAATATAACTAATAAAAAAAAATACTAATTTATTATATACACACATTTCCACTTGATATATCTCGAGACGATCATAATAGTCTGACAAGTTAGATGATCATAATAGTCTGACAAGTTAGGACATATTTACAAATTTATAAGTTATATCGTTTTCAATATACAACCCGTGTAATACACGGGATTCTAACCTAGTTTATAATATAATATACTGATCACAAAGTAGGGTATAAATGTTGGTCTACATTATAAGTTATAATATGAATAACCCATAACACATAAAAGGGTTATTCCAAAAGCATAGTTCGATTCACATCTAGAGGCTCGTTCACTCTTTATCATCCAATTGAGGCGATTTACCTGAAAACGTTTGGATTAAAACAATTAGCCAATACTAAGCGGATACATACCATTTTTTAATACCTATTGTACTTAGACGCTATGCACAAAATAGTCCGAAAACACCCCAACTCTAATTTGGGCGTCAGACCAGCGTTGATCTGGTCAACTCTCATCCAACGCTCCTAACCAGACTCAAACTTGGCTAGCTCCTTTTGTAACATTCAAATTCTATTTTTCACATTTTTACTTGCAATTGTCCATTCCCAAGAGGTAAGATTAACCACATAATATGATGTATACACACACAAACACTACACCATTCAAAACTGCAATTCACCCATGCGAATCATTATACATATTTTTATTTCACTTTGTTCAAAATCTTTTGTGAAAGTGTCAAACTTTCCATACAACAAGTTGAGGTTCATGGACCTACTCATGTGAGTCAATACTCTCATGAGGTTTTGTGACCTCAATTACACAAGCTAACTTCACAATTCGATAATATGATATTCGTAATCTCATTTATAAACGCTCATACCTTCTATCTCCTTATAAAGTTCGTACATCTCATTATTGAAGGTTTTACCATCTTTTTACACCACACAAAGTCATATTTATATGTCTTCTACATTGTAATTTCACACATGATGATTCAAGTATGTAGCATGCATGGTTTAAAATCAATTTAAATCACATACTTTCACATAATCACATCATCATGTTATTTCTAACAAAATTATCCTTTAATGGAAATTTAACTCGATATAAAGTCTAGGGAATATTATGTACCCACCTTTGTGTTTTAAGCTCTCCGATTGCACATTCATACCCAAGTTTTGTTGACTTCCTAAAAGCCATTTACATTCTCATTAGTGTGTGCTTAATTGAGCATAATACTTAACTAATTTACGTATTAGTAAAGTTAGATAATTTAAGCACTAACCAAACTCTAATTAACCTTATTAATCTATTGAAATTCGTTGGAGTACGTTTGGATTAAATAGAGTTTAAAACTCTTGAGTTGTTCAACCTAAACCGATTTGTTATGTGCAAAACTTGAAATGCACACTTGATCACTTTGAGTTACACCTTTAGCACTTTAAACACATTTGAATGTGTACAAGTGATGGCAAATTCATCATATTGGCATAAAACACCATTTTTACCAAAAATCATAATTTTCACTTGTTAACCTTATATCTTGATTTAAACTCAATCAATAGTGATTTTGATTCATTCTCATCAATTAGTGATGATTAAAATACACCATTGCATAAAATTTCGATTTGGGCCAAATTTTATCAAGATCACATATAACCAATTTTTGAATTTTGCAATGTATTCATGATCAATGAATTCCAATAGGTTATAAGCATCACTTGTGATATCTCTACACCTTTAGATACTATAAATTTCCATCAATTTTTAGAAATTAGTTTTGAAGTCCAATTTCACTAAGAACTCAAAATTAAAACTTGATGATTTTACATCATTATTGAAATCCAGTGATTCTAACAACTTTTAATCATCTTCGGTAATGATTCTAAGCTAGCGACTACCTAAGAAACCATCAATTTGCATAAAGTTCGAGTGGTGTTCGTATTCTACTCAAGTTTCACCAGATAAAGAGTTTGAGGAATCAGAAGGTTACCATATGAGTTGATATATTGTTTCTAATCACTTAGAGGTAGGGTTGTAAATGAACCGAACGTTCAACGAACCTTTCATGAACCGTTCGGCGGCAAGTTCGTTTGTGTTCGTTCGTTTAATAAATGAACGAACATAATGGAACTTCGTTCGATTAGTTAAATGAATGAACATGAACAGAGGTCGTGTTTGTTCAATTGTGTTCGTGAACATTCGGTAATGTGTTCGTAAACGTTCGTTCGTTTATGTTCGTTTGTTAAAGGTTTTGTTTATACTTTTAATTATCACCCTACCATTTAAATCTTTTAACTTTTTATAACTTTCATTTATAATATTTATTTATTTTTCGTCAAAGATTTTTTTTATTATTACTCATACTTTTAAACTTTAAAATTTTGACTGATTAAGTGACTAGACGATATGAAATGAAGAATTTCAGGCTTGTATCTTGTTAAACACTTAGTCATTTAAAACTTAGATGTTTGAGAAATTATTTTGGGATGATTATGTTTATGATTACTATTTTGAAGTATTTTTAAATAATAATGTCAATTAAGTATTTAACTTTGTAATGTTTGAGATTATGAATGTTTATTTTTATTTTTCAACTTAATTTATGTTCATTTGCGTTCGTTTGTGTTCATTTACGTTCGTTTATACAATTAGCAAACGAACACAAACAAGAAATTTCGTTCGGTTATGTGTTCACAAACTGTTCGTTAGTCCGATAAATTCTTAACAAACAAACATGAACAAGGTCTAGTTCGGTTCATTTACGACCCTACTTAAAGGGATTAAAAGTAAAACCGGATTGAAACCTTCAATTTCTTCTTACTCTTCCCTGAATTTTGACTTTTGTATTTGTTTAACATGGGAACTTACTCAATACTTTGGCTTTGTTCAGATTTATTTAAGTTTGTATTGCATACCTTTAGTCCCTCTAATTGAGGTTGCCAATTTTTGGCTACAAAAGTCAACACTTACACTTTTAGCCGTCATTTTGACTATTTTTGACATTTTTAAGCTCAATTTTAACAATAACTTAAACTAGATGGTTCTCAGCCCCGCGCTTCGTGGTGGGATGTATCTACCTAGAACGAAAAAAGAGAGTTGAATAAGGTTGTATAAATGAACACCCGCGCCTCGTCACGAAAGTGTGGTCGTTTTTCGCCAACCCCCAGCGGAGTTTGGTCGTTATGGGTTCGTGCCGTCGAAAACCATAAAAGCGAATACTAACACCGATTCCGATAATACCAATACAGGCAATAATTTTCGCTCATAATAGGTTCGGGTCGTCACGGTACCATAATGGCAATGACACTCGCTATGCGCTACGATACCAAAAAAAATACTTGATTTTGAATACAACTCCGTTTTAAAAAATATATATATAGGAACGTTGACAAAAAAACAGCGACGCGTCCCTTTGTGAAAAAAAGTTAACGAACGAAAGTTATTATAGAAAGACAAAATTAATACATAATTAAACGGGTTAAAAATTATAAATTATATATAGTATAGAAGTGAAAATGAAAAAAAAATATCAGCAGCCAACCTGCTATGTTGCTTCACTGTTTATAGAAGTTTGGTTTTTAATAATATTAGGACCCGTTTGGTTCACAAAATTGTAGGATCGTTAAAGTACAAGATGGTTCTGTTCTTAGTTGAAATTGGCAGAAACAATAACAACTACACAAGTATATTCGAGTAAACAGAAAGAATACTTATAAGAACATTGTTGTATTAAGCTTTTGCAAATAAACGATTATAAATGAAAACTCAATCAAAAAGCACACATACAATGAAGTGTTTACACAGTATTTATACTCACTTAGAATCAAGACAAACCCTTGATTCTAAGGATCAGATCTAACACAGACCGTTGATCTTTTGTATATAGCTAACTATTACAAGTTTAGTCTAAACTAGCTAACTTTATTGAAGCGTGATCGATGTCGTTAGGTCGGTCAAAAACAATCCTTAAACACTTAACTAGTAAGGGTAAGAAGAGTATCGTATCCACGAGGAATCAGTGGTTAGTGGAATTGCTTAGTTTGATAGTTAGAATGAAGACACAGATCAAATAAAAATGCAACCTCCTCCAAACTTCAGATTCTAGGTTCATGCAAAACTCAGTTATTTAATTGGACACCACATAGACATAGTGTTGGAAAATCAGTTAAAATAGTAATTGAAGACAGACTGTTGTCAGCAACCTATACAACCAGTTCCGTCACAAACCAGTATAATTCAATCACCCAATTTATGAATGCCAAGTTACCCCCTTTAGTCACCCGACCCTGCTACTAGGGTTTTGTCATCAACCGAACAAGATCGTAAAGCAAGCAAACTCAAAGCACTCAAATAAACTGTTTACATAACTAATACATCAATCTACTCAGTTATTGTCAGAAACTAAATAGATCCAAAAACATAAATAAACTGAATCAAAACATGAAACCTATATGAACCGTCCGCCTGGAGGAAGCCACAAGTGAATTACTCACCCATGGTGATGGAGATCATCTTCAATCTTCAAGTGGATCTTGGAATCGTGTTTCCTAGCCTCCAATCGCCCCCAAATCGCCCAAGAACTGTGGTGTAAAAGATGGATTTGAATTTGGGGAAGAAACCCCCAAATAAACCTCAAAATCGGTTGTTTCCCCGAAGTTCCACGTCTGAAACGTATCCAGCGTAAGCTTACGCTGGGGTGGCGTAGGCTTACGCTGGGGGCCTGAAGGCTGCTGTGAAGAAAACACTCAGGCGTAGGCCTACGCTGATGGGGCGTAAGCTTACGCCGGTGGCGTAGGCTTACGCTGGATCTGTATTTTGCCCCGTTTTCTCCGTGTCTCTTCCGACTCTTTCATCTCTCGTCTAATATCTTCCAAAATTGTACTTTAAGCTTCCAACACCTGCACATGCATGGCTACACAAAACCTTTGTATTCCACATATCAAAATGCATAAATATAACATATTGAACCTCTTAATACATGAAACTTTGGTCACTTATCATATCCCCACACTTACTCTTTTGCGTCCCGAAAAAGAATTATGCAATGGAATCATAATTGAAACCTGCTCTCATGATCTCATACAATTAAAACATAATCACGCATTGACTGTAACAATTGGTATTTCTTTCCGACTAAACCCAACCACCGATCTATTGAGCTCCCGATTCTGTGATCTACTATCCTATTTATTACCAAGCAACAGTTTCTCTATGGATCTCAAATTCAGGAAGCTACAACTTAGTCTAATTCCATCTCAAAGTTGTGTTTAGGCACGGGTTAAACCTTATAGATTTCCCACCACTATAAACACTAATTTACGAGTTTTTGAAAATTATGGGATTATGGATCGATGGACGCATGTTTTTGAGCTTTTATTATTATTTTATGAATGAACCTAACCCAGTGGTGTTTCAATCACGCTGGAACACGATATATGACACGTAGACTGCAGTTCTTAAGCCATGAAGTACATAAGCTTCGGAGCATGGGTGTATCCTTCAAGTCACCATCCCGAAGGGAAACAGGTACTCCTAACTTAGTCATCCAATATTGATCACTTAAGTCCCGCCCATGGGTGTATCCTTCAAGTCACCATCCCGAAGGGAAACACGTAGGCTGAACTCAAGCTCTCAATTTTGTTTAATTAAGCTCATGCAAGATGGATTATGGATTGCGGGCGTCACCAATTTTTGGATTTATTTTCATAAAAAGAAAGTGGTGTGTCAAGTAATTTTAAAAACTTATAAATTTTTGCTTATAGTGGTACCTATCACCCTATGATGACAGTTTCAACCTTGCCGAAGCCCCTAAGATAAGAACCCACAAGACGTCCTGAATTAATTGTCAATTAACCCTAGATACAATATCAGGATATTTAAGCTCTTTAGATCGGTTGGGTCTACCAAAACATTACAAATCAAACGCGTTTTCTATTTATTATTCAATGTAATCACACAAGCAAAGTTTCCAATTATATCTATCATTTTCCATTTAGTTACAAAAATTCTGATCCAAGGACATTTTTGAAAATTTTTAAATTTTTATGGATTTTTCAATTTCTATATATATATTTTTCTATACAAACTCAGTCTCCCATCCCCACACTTAAACTCTACATTGCTCCCAATGTAGGATGAGAGACGATGAAAATAAATATGCAAAAATAAAACTCGAAACAAACCCAAAAGCATCAAACTGACTCAATGTATAACAACATAAAACTGACTCGATATAAACCAAAAAAAACACACACCTCTAAAACTCTACAAACGGGCTAGCATTCATTTGAAAACACGCACACTCACTTGACAACCCATGAAAATTCCCCACCCTTGGCCGGCTCACACACAAAACAAAGAAATAATTTCTTAACTCACTTTCGTAGGAATCACGGATGCATTTAGCATATGCATCAAGCCTTTTAAACCCCTCGGTAGCCCGAGTGGACGAGTTGAGTCTCGTGAGGGTTTCTATTGAACACACCCGCAAAGTTCATTTAACTAGACATGAATGTAAAACATACCTTAGGCTACCTCCTAAGAGTGCTAAGTTTAACGTCCTCAGCCTGACGCAGTGTACCTTACTTCGGTCATGGTGGTCGGGTAGGATGCTTGCAGTCCTCCTTCCCCACACTTAAATTCCTCTCATCATCCACTTTTCTCCAAGCCTTCATAAACAGAAAAAAGAGTTCTTGATCTACATCATGAACTCGCGGTTTCTTCCCTTTCCGCTTTCTCTTTCTGACCCTTTTCTTCCCATTGTCTGGAGTCTCACCATTCTTCATCTCAGCTGACCTGTCAAACACAACACAAGCATTCTCGACTGTATGATTCACCTTTTCAGGTGATCCACATTTGTTAGCTTTCGGGGTTGGCAAGTTTGAAAATATTTTAAGACTCATTTTCTGAGCCCCAAACCTCATCCTTACCGTTCCCTCAGCACAGTTAATATTTGCCTGAGCAGTGGCCAAGAACGGTCTACCCAAAATAATAGTTGGCTCTGTGTTCTTGACACAATCCAACACCAAGAAATCCACTGGGTAATAAAACTCTCCTACCTTCACAATCACATCCTTTACAATCCCCCGAGGATGTGCGGGAGTCTGATCAGCCAACACCACGGTGGTGTTAACTCTCTGTAATGGACCAAAATCGTGCTGATCATACAGACTCCCTGGAATTATACTCACAGATGCTCCAAGATCCAGCAATGCTCTATCCAGTTTAATTTCACCTATATGTATAGAAATAATAGGTGTCCCTGGATCTTGGAGTTTTGGGGGAAAGGTACCAGTAAACACAGCATTCACACTAACACTTAGCTTTACCTGTTCGGGACATTTGTGCCGTCGTTTACGGGTACTCAAACCTTTCAAGCACTCAACACTATCAGGATTTTCTTTAAGTTCTTTCAAAAATGGTAGATTAATATTATGATTTTCAAATTTCTCCCATCTTTCATCTTGTGTTGGATCCCGTTCACTTAACACTGGTGGGAACACTGGTGGGAGCAAAGCCGAAGGGAATGGAATTTTCAGAGATTTATTCACATTTTCATTTTTCAGATTATGTTGTGAAATTAAATCCTGATTATGATCAGATTCAGACTCACTGTACTCCACCACTTTCTCTACTACCAGTGGTGGAGTATGTTCAACATCAGAAAAATCAGATGAGGGTTGAAGACTTACATCATTTAGGTGTGCACTGTTTGTGGTTTGAGAATCTGAGGATTGATGTGCACTGCAAGGCTTACCTAATTCTTTGATGATGCTTGCAACTACCCCAGCTAAGTGGGAAACAAGATCTATCAAAGCTTGATGAGCTTTTGCCTGGATCTCCTGTTGCTGCATCACTGCTTGTACCACTTTGGCCATCTCCTTCATATCTGACCGGATGACCTCCAGTTCAGATTGATAGTTGTCTTGTTCAGGTGGTCCGCTCGGGTGGTAGTCTTGATTATAATTTTCCTGATAGTTTGGGTACTCAGGACCACCACCACATTGATTGTATCTTGGGCAGTCTTGTGCCCAGTGGCCAGTGATGCCAAAGTTACTGCATGGCTCATAGTAATACTGGTCATCATGATAATTCCTGTCCATGCCGACCTGCACAAGTGGCACACCCAAGTAGTTCTGATCGAAGAAATAAACAAAATAAACAAAAAATAAATAAATAAAAACAGAAGTAAAGAAAGTCTTTTTGGGGTTTTGATAAGAATTAAAATCGACTAAAGGCAATAAACTAAAGCAATAGAACTAAGCGCACCGATTCCCCGGCAGCGGCGCCATTTTGATCGATGTCGTTAGGTCGGTCAAAAACAATCCTTAAACACTTAACTAGTAAGGGTAAGAAGAGTATCGTATCCACTAGGAATCAGTGGTTAGTGGAATTGCTTAGTTTGATAGTTAGAATGAAGACACAGATCAAATAAAAATGCAACCTCCTCCAAACTTCAGATTCTAGGTTCATGCAAAACTCAGTTATTTAATTGGACACCACATAGACATAGTGTTGGAAAATCAGTTAAAATAGTAATTGAAGACAGACTGTTGTCAGCAACCTATACAACCAGTTCCGTCACAAACCAGTATAATTCAATCACCCAATTTATGAATGCCAAGTTACCCCCTTTAGTCACCCGACCCTGCTACTATGGTTTTGTCATCAACCGAACAAGATCGTAAAGCAAGCAAACTCAAAGCACTCAAATAAACTGTTTATATAACTAATACATCAATCTACTCAGTTATTGTCAGAAACTAAATAGATCCAAAAACATAAATAAACTGAATCAAAACATGAAACCTATATGAACCGTCCGCCTGGAGGAAGCCACAAGTGAATTACTCACCCATGGTGATGGAGATCATCTTCAATCTTCAAGTGGATCTTGGAATCGTGTTTCCTAGCCTCCAATCGCCCCCAAATCGCCTAAGAACTGTGGTGTAAAAGATGGATTTGAATTTGGGGAAGAAACCCCCAAATAAACCTCAAAATCGGCTGTTTCCCCGAAGTTCCGCGTCTGAAACGTACCCAGCGTAAGCTTACGCTGGGGTGGCGTAGGCTTACGCTGGGGGCCTGAAGGCTGCTGTGAAGAAAACCCTCAGGCGTAGGCCTACGCTGATGGGGCGTAAGCTTACGCTGGTGGCGTAGGCTTACGCCAGTTGGCGTAGGCTTACGCTGGATCTGTATTTTGCCCCGTTTTCTCCGTGTCTCTTCCGACTCTTTCATCTCTCGTCTAATATCTTCCAAAATTGTACTTTAAGCTTCCAACACCTTCACATGCATGGCTACACAAAACCTTTGTATTCCACATATCAAAATGCATAAATATAACATATTGCACCTCTTAATACATGAAACTTTGGTCACTTATCAAAGCGTCTTCTTTATGCATTATTACTTGCATGCTTGGAAAAGAGCATTGTTGTTCGTCATTAGTTGCACCATTGAGGTTCCTTCTGCTTTGAGTGTGTCAGTGGCTTTTGCAGAAAGTTGTCAGTGATGCTTGGCATGGATAGTCAGCTGCAACGTTTTATCTTCAAGGCACAGGGCTGTCAGCAGCAAGGATGATGATCAGCAGCAAGATGTGACCATCCAAAGCTGCTGATGATTTGCCTATCAGCAGCATCAAGTGTTGATGCTGGTGAGAAGCCTATCCGCAGCAACTCTGGTCTTCAGCAGATAAGGCTATCCAAAACTCTCTTACTGCTTTTGTTGCTGAAGCTTTTGCATGTTGCTGACTATCCTTTCAACCTCATATCCTCTCTGGTCCATGCTGGGATTGTTAAGAGGAAGCACAGATAGAGTCTTGATGTCTTTGCTTGCCATTTTGAAGATAGCCTTGCTTGAACACCTCATCTTCTGTCCTTTAACATTGGCAGTGTGAATTCATCCTTGTCAGCATTGTAGGACCAGCTGATGAATGGAGAGTGGGATTGGAGAGGTTTGACATCAATGATTTCATCTTTGCTGGGGTTGAAGTAATGTTTGATTACCAGCAGTAGATGTCTCCCACCTTCATTCTCAGGCTCATTGGCTTCACCCAGCTCCATCATTCTTCTTAGATCAAAATCTGGAAGCTGTAGTACCTCATCAACAGATGTATAAATTGATCTTTTAGCTTCTGTCCTCCCCCTGAACACTTCAAACCATTGGTCTTGAGGGCTGTATGACCATCTGATTATTTCTCTTGAGTCTTCTGGTTTGGAAGTGGGTTTGTTTTTCTTTTTGGGAGGTTGTTGATGAGTAGGAGCTGGGTCTGAGGATTTGGACTTTGAGGGAGGAGAGGAAGGAGGTCTAGGATGGAGAGTGGAAGGTGGTTGGATTGAGGAAGTGTTGGTGAGAGAGAAGGCTTGGGTTTCTTTGTTTTCCTTTCTTCTTGAATAATTGCCCTTTTCTTGGAGCCTTTCTTCTCCAATCTTTCTTCCTCATCCTTCTTGACTTTAAAATAGAGGGCTTGCAGGTTCATGAAATTCATGGGACCTAGCCTCTTTCCACTCTCTCCTCTAGCCTTAAGGAAGTCAATCATGATCTTCCTTTCTTCATGGGTTCTTTGATTCAAGGCAATGGTCTTTTTGGACTTTTGTTTGGCTTTTTCTTCTTCTTCAGCCTTTTTCTTCTTTGCCAATTGACCCTGCTGACCCATGAAGGCTCTGTAGATTTCTTTATTGGATAGTTTCTCAAGGTAGTCTACATCCTTACCTTGAGAAATCAGAGCCTTTACCCACTCCTCTCTCATTTCTTTGGCTAGTTCAGAATCAGTTATTCTGAACTTAGCCTCTTTCTTCTTCTTCTTTTGAATTTCTTCTTCTTCTTTATCAAATTGTTCTTGCAGTTGAAGGGCAAGAGCTTCATCTTCTTTAATTTGATAAAATGCAGGAATCTTTACTTTCAGATCATCCAGCTGTTTTGCATACAGCTGTATCTGTTGTTCTCTGAGGAGAATGGCTGTGAGTCTATCTTGAGTTTTCTTTATTTCAGACATCTCCTCTTCTTCTCTTCTTCTTCTTCTTTCTTCCTTTTCTCTCTTCTCTCTTAGAAACCTCTCTTCATCTTCTTTGGTCATAATTCCCTTTCCCTTATCTTTGTTGGATGCCTCTGCTTCGGCTTCACTGATCACAACAGCAGATGATGGTGCTGCTGTTGGAATCTCAGCCTCAGCTTCATTGGCATTTTGGGGAATGGATAAGGGAGGGGAACTTACTTCATCTTCTTCCCATTCTATACCTGTCACATCTTTCCATGCCTCTTTCATCTTTTCCTCTTCTCTTCTTTTTGATTCTTCTTCTATGTTTAGTCTGACTATTGGAGAAGAGAGAAAGGATAGGTCTGAGTCAGATCCAGAATCCTCCTTATAAAGAGAAGCCTTGATGATTTTGATCATTTTCTTGACTTTCTAAGGAGTTGACATTGAAGATGGGTGATCTGAGCTCAAAGACCTTGTGTAGGAAGGCTTATGGTAGGAGCAAGATCTCTTTGATGTTGATTGATAGAGAAGATCCATTGCTCAGGAAGAAGGTGAAGTCATGGGAGGCAGTGCTTGTCCATCCTTGCACTTCTACATCCCTGACCATTTTTGTTGTACAGGAATCTTCTCCAGCACAGAACTTCTTCTTCAGTGAGAAGACTGCTCCTTATTATTTCAAGTCTTCTAGGAGTCGGTCTTCTTTCTGCTGCTGTTGAAGATTCAAGATAGGCTACCCTTTTTGCTTCTTGTATTTGTCTTTCGAAGTTGGGTAGATTATCCTCCATCAAGTCATAGAACCTGCCAATAGCAAGTTCTGCTGAGAGGTCCGTTAAGTTGTTGATACATTGTAGATGGTATAGGTGAAGGACTTGGATGCTGTTGAGAAAGTCACAGTTTAGCTCTCTACTCCGCCAAACTCCCAACCAATCCAGAACCTCTAAGACTTTCCATCATACCCCCAAGCTAGTATTGTGTCAAACTCTAGTTGTGTTAAAGTCAGTGTAAACTGGGGGGCAGTGGATTAACTTATGATGGCTGCTGCTTCAGGGATGATGCTGAAAGATGTATATGTTTGTTCTATGTCTTCAGCATCAGTCAGCATCTCATCAACAGCCCTGACGACTAACTTCCAGTCTTCAGATGTCTCTTCTTCTTCGTCATCTGAAGCTAGCAAGTCATGAACCTGTACAAAAGCTGGTTTGAATAGTGTGCTTTGAAATACAGCCTGCTCTTGAATCCAGTCATCAACACTGTCTGAGTCTTCCTCCATTGGGACCATCTCCCCCTTTTTGGTTGCATCAGTGGACAAATAAGCATTAGTTTGGGTGCCCACTGATATAAGAGAGGGAGTAGGCACAGTTGGGCATTGATGGGCTTCATGCATAGAGACTTGGTGTCTTAGTTTGGACACTTCAGGCTCTAGCATAGCCACCCTGGCCGTCAATTCCAAGTTATGAAGTTGCAGTCTGTCCTCATCCACAGTTGCGGAATCCTTGGATCTAGATGGGGCCTTAGGCCTGGCCTCTGCATCCCCATCACCCATGGTTTCTTGGCGCCTGGGATTCCTCTCAGTGAAGGGAGTTTCCAAGGAAGCATCCTCACTATGAGTTATCGTGGTTGAGGTCTTAGCGATGTTGTCACTATCCTCCTGGTCATTTGATGGACCAGTAGTAGTGACAGCCTCTTCCACATCCACTCTGTCATAACTCCTAGAGTGGACCTTCATGGTAGAAGAATTTGGGTTGGATGTGTTGGAAGCAAGATCAATCAGTACCTCCGAGATAGTGGTAGTTGGAGAAGGTACATCATCTTGATCAGGTTCCTCAACACTTAAGTTCAGAAAAGAGAGGAGTGGCTCAGGAGTTTGCTCTATGGATCCGGGATGTGATCTTGATCCTAATAGAGATGCTTCTGAAGAAGTCTCTCTAGTGTTGTGGCTATCCCTTTTGATATTCTCATCAGAATGTTGGGATTCTGAATGAGGGCTTAGAGGTTGGGTTTGGGCCTTGGAGGCAAGAGAAGAAGGAGTTCTCTTGCCCCTTTTCCTGGTATATGTCGTTGCAACCGGGGCCCTGTGTTCCGGTTGAACGATAACATCCAAAACAGGTGTAAGTAATTTTTGTACCTGTGCATCCTTAGTAGTATGCACAGGGGTTCGAATGGTGGAAGCAGACTGTTGTTCAGGATGTAAGGTGGAGGGTGTGGGATCAGTATCAGCTGGGATTGCTGAATTGTCACCCGGGGTACTTTGTATGTTCAGCATTGTAGATAACAATGGAACATTGACCCCTGAGAACTTTTTGGAAACAGTTCTCATGCTTTGAAAAATATTATTTTTATATCCCAACATGATGTAGATTCTTGCAGGTTTTGAAAGTTCTTTTAGTTCTTGATTGAAAACCTCCTGTAAGAATCTTGGGTACATAAAAAATTGTTTCTTTGCACCCTCTTGAAGGTTATATCTCAACTCAAAGATGAGGTGTGCAAAGTTGAAGCCTAGGTTAGTGACCATATCATGGAAGGCGGAGGCAAGTGCGGAGCTCACCTGATGCCATCCACTCCTCTTCTGAGATATGCATTAGAGAAGAGTGTGGTAGAGATACTTCCATGGAGGGCCCATCAGCGCCTTCTCAATTGTGTACTCATTCTGATTTCCAGTGTACCCTATGGATACAAAGGTCCTCATGTACTCGTCCTTTGAGTATGAGATGGCTGCTCCCTCATCTTGAAGCTTAAGATGTTTTCTGAGTGTGGCTTCCGAGATGGTGATATCCTTGCCGTCTACCTTGGCTTTAATTTGGGGAATCCCCTGTTCGGTAGAGTAGACGGCGGTACTCCAGAAATCCTCCATATGAGGGATATATATGGTAGGGTTGGTTGTGAGGGCAAAATAGATCTTTGATCGACATAAGAAGTCGATCATATCATTGAAACCTTCGGATTTCTTTCCCTTGGTAAGGTATGTTGTAAGGTTATGGTATGGGGAGAACTTATCGTTAGGGTTATTGATGTCTGCCATTGTTGTTTGATTTGGAGGGAAGGTTTAAGAATATGAAAGGCTTTGAATGTGGTGGGGACTTGAGAGAAAGTGATGTGGGTTTAGGGTGAAATTGAAGGTGAAGAGGTGGTAAGGAAATTTGATTTGTTCTTATAACGGCAGAGTAGGGAAAAAGCAAAATGACTTGTACATTACAACCTAATTCACCTTTTACTGTTACAGTTGTAATACACCGAGGCAGTCATGGTAAAGACTGACGTTAATTTTTACAGCGGGTAAAAGTTAATTTGGACTTAAATTTACCCATCAGCAGCAAACTTGGTTGCTGTGGATGAATAAGCCTGTCCGCTGCAAACTTGGTTGTTGCGGAAGGTTAAGTCTGTCAGCAGCAAACTCATCTGCTGCTGATGGATTTAATAATCCGCAGCAAGGATGTTGCTGCTGACAGTCTTAAAGAAATCCGTAGGAAACCTGTTCCTACTGATAACTTAAAGCAGTCAGCTGCAAATCTTTTGCTGCTGAAGATTAAAACTGTCAGCAGCTGAAGGACAAAAATGCTGCTGACTTATAACTTTTATTTACAACATAAGACAAAACACATTTTAAGATAGAATTTTAGAGATAGATTTTAATCAAAGTTCATCATACCAATCGATTCAACTAAATATCTAAATCTAGTTTCATCAAAAGGTTTTGTAAACAAATCAGCATATTGCTCATTCGTATGAACTTTGGTTAAAATAATCCTCTTTTTCTCAGCTTGATCTCTTATGAAATGATACCTGATGTCAATGTGCTTTGTCTTGGAGTGCTGCACTGGATTGTTTGTGATTGATATAGCACTCATGTTGTCAATGTGAATTGGAGTTGCCATGAAAGTCATCCCATAATCTAGCATTTGATTTTGTATCCAGATGACTTGTGCACAGCAACTTGAAGCTGCAATGTATTCTGCTTCAGCTGTAGAAGTTGAAACACATGTTTGCTTCTTGCACTGCCATAAAATCAGTCTCCCTCCCAGAAACTGACATCCCCCTGAAGTGGACTTTTTGTCCAAGTTGCATCCTCCATAGTCACTGTCAGTGTATGCATACAGATTAAACATGTCATTTTTAGAGTGCCATAGCCCAAGTCTTGAGGCACCTTTTAGGTATCTAAAGATTCTCTTGACGGCTTGAAGATGTGAAACTTTTGGAGCTGCTTGAAATCTTGCACAGAGACATACTGCAAACATGATATCTGGCCTTGAGGCAGTGAGATACATGAGAGACCCTATCATTGCACGGTACTGATGTTGATCAGTGTCTTGGCCATCTTTGTCTGGAGTCAGCTGATGATGCACTTGCATATGGGTTCTTGCAGCAGAGCAGTCAGCCATTTTGAATCTTTCCAAAATGCTCTTTACATATTTGGATTGGCTGATGAAGATTCCATTTGGGACCTGTTTGACTTGTAGACCCAAGAAGAAATTTAGTTCACCCATTGAACTCATTTCAAACTTTGAGTGCATCAGAATCTCAAAGTCTTTGCACAGCTGTTTCCTTGTTGATCCAAAGATGATATCATCAACATAAATTTGAACTAGTAAGATTTCTACCCCTTCATCTTTGATAAACAAGGTCTGGTCAATGGCACCTCTTCTGAAGTTGTTGCTTAGTAGATATCCTGACAAGGTTTCATACCAGGCTCTTGGTGCCTGATGTAGGCCATACAAAGCTTTGTCTAGTTTGAACACTTGAGTAGGATGTGCAGGATCTATAAAGCCTGGAGGCTGTTTGACGTATACTTCCTCACCAATCTTCCCATACAGAAAGGCACTTTTTACGTCCATTTGATAAACAGTGAAATTCTTGGATGCAGTATATGCCAGGAAGATTCTGATGGCCTCCAGCCTGGCAACAGGAGCAAAGACTTTATCATAGTCAATTCCTTCTTCCTGAGTGTAGCCTTGAGCTACAAGTCTGATTTTTTTCTTGACTACAATACCTCTCTCGTCTTACTTGTTCCTGAAAACCCATCGTGTGCCAATAGCATATTTACCTGGTGGAAGATCAACAAGTTTCCAGACATCCTGCCTCTTGAATTGCAGCAATTCTTCCTGCATTACCTCAATCCAGCTGCTGTGTTTGAGTGCTTCATCTATATTCATGGGTTCCACCTGAGATAGGAAACATGAAAACAAGCATATAGTGGCCTCGTGAGATTTGCTTCTTGTGAGAACTCCTTGGTGTACTTGGCCAATAATATTTTCATGAGGATGTTCTTTGTGGATCCTCTATGCTGGTACCACATCCAGCTGTATCCCTTGCTCCATATTGCTTTGATTTTGATCAGGGGTCTCTTCATTCATGGTGGAAGAGTCTTCAACATCATGTTGCTTCAGTATTCATAGAAGTTTGGTTTTTAATAATATTAGGACCCGTTTAGTTCACAAAATCCAGGGGAGTTGGAATTGGAAAGTTTTTCATCCAAAAATGTGTTTGGTTGAAACACAATGGAATTTGAGTTGGAATTCTTTCCATCATTCATGGGATTTTCAAATTCCTTCCACTTGTTGATGAAATTTATAACATTCCAATGGAATGTCTAAAATTGACAAAAAGCCTTCACATTCTTCATTAGAACATCTGTTATGATAGAAGCAAAAAATTAATGTTGCTTAAAATCATGAAGGGATGATTAAAGCATGGGGTATACCCGTGTGATGTGATAATAAAGTGCACGCCACGTGACGCCACATCGCTATCCTCATTATCACACCATCCATCACTTGGCAAGGGGTATACCCATGTGATTGTGCTGGTGTGATGATTAAATGTTATTTTTTTAATTTTCATTTAAATAAAATAAAACATAATATTTCTTAAAAAAAATACATTAATTAAAATAACTAAAAATACATTAATTAAAATAACTAAAAAAACATTACTAAAAAAAATACATTAATTCAAACAACTAAAAAAAAATATACATAACTAAAAACCTACGGGATACCATGACGTTATTTGATCTCCTTTTGTTTTTTATCAAAAAACGTTGCGCGGTGGGGAGTGAATCAAGATCCATGCCAAGAATTTCGATCTCTTGTTTTGTTTGTTTTCAATTCATCCTCTCGTCTTGGGCATTGTTAAATCTTGTCATTTGTTCAACCATTCTCTCACCGATTTCATCGTGACTTGCAATCGAACCCGAGCCTGTTGCTTGGGCTTTTGCTTTTTTCTTCCCTACCGGACGGGGTATTTCTTCCACGTCTTCCGGTGCATCTACGTTGAGATCGTAGAAAGATCTACCATCGGACGCGCCCGGACTAGCGTCAATGTCGGTTGATGTTCGTTTTTTGGATGAGCCGGTTCGGGTGGTGGCAATGTATAGTGTTTACCACTTAGGCGATTTCCTACAAATCTCCCAATAATCAATTGGTGCATCGCCACCAACGTCGTCTTAAAACCGGACCGTTGCTCTCCCCAACATATCGGCATCGCTCTCACCGCTTCTTCGGTCCCTTAAACATTCTTGGTATATCCCGTGGAACTTTACAACCTTTCCATTTATATGAGTCAATTTTGAACTCAATTGGTCTAAAGTTCGGTACAAAGTCATTTCGAGTATCGGCCACGGTTTCTTGTGGCATTTGTTGAGTTTTCGGTACAAATTCAAGTGGTGTACCCGGTTGGGACATTGGGGATTGGTAGTTAAACATTTGAAAGTTCGGGTTTGGTTGAAAGTTTGAGTTCAGTTGGAAGTTCAGGTTCGGTTGGAAATTCGGGTTTGGTTGAAAGTTTGGGTTTAGTGGAAAGTTTTGGTTCATTTGGTTGGCCATGAACGCGTTATCACGAGCCGCGTATTGAGCCCAAAAGTGTGAGTTCGGATCATTACTCATTTTTTTGGCAGAAAAGTAGAAGATTAGCGAGTAGAAGGGTAGAAATTTAGAAGATTAGTGAGCAGAAAAGTGAATATTATGAAGTAAAAATTGGGTATTTATAGTAAGTAAAATTAAATATTATTAATTATTATTATTTATTTAAAATTTATTATTTCCAACGGTAAAAATTTGTACCGTTCAATCCGTACAATCTTTAAAATTGATCCAACCCATCGCGTGATAATTCTCACGCCAATGTATCACGGCGTGAAAACAAATTCGAGGGGGCGGTGTTTCAAGGTGATCACGGCGTGATTGGGGTTGTCACATAGGAGCACGACGTGATTCAAGCTTGTATACCGGATGGCCTTAGACCAACAATCAATTGATAGAAATAAATAACTAGAACCCATAAATCTAAAATTCAATCATATCCAAGAACTTGTATCTATAATCGTTTTGAAGAACTCGTTCCCAAAATCGATTGAAGAAACCCAAAATCAGTTTGAAGAATTCGTTCCAAAAATCAATTTGAAGAAATCGTCCCAAAATCGAACCCGTAATCATCTTCATATTTGTCATCGCTAGAAACCTAAAATCGATTTGAAGAAATCAGTTCTGAAATCGATTTGAAGAACCCGTTTCATCTGTAAGGGAGTTTGATGAATAAAAAAGTTGAAGTTTATTAATAAGTTCCAAAATTAGTTTAAAATCACTTCCACATAGGTGATTGAAGGATTTGACTTCCATGAAGAACTCGTTTCATCTATAGGGAGATTTTGATGAAGAAATCAGTTCCGAAATTGATGAATAGGTTCAAATTAAGTTCTGGATAGATGGACATGAGATTAGATCAAAATCACAATGAATGAATTGATTTAAAGAACATCAGATCGACCATGAGATTAGGGTTGAAGTTTGGATGGTGGAAAAAGGGGAGAGTGTTAATGGGTATTTTTGTCATTTGGTTTTTCAGCATTCCAATTCTATTTTATAAATTTATCAATCAAACACGTTCACAAATTTGAACAGAATTAATTCCAATTCCTATAAATTCTAATTCCTTTAAAATATTCCATTTTCTTTCAAAATATTTCGTAAACCAAACAACCCCTTACTAATGAACCCATATCAACATGTCACAAACAAAAGCTTATAATTCTAATAGGAAATTAAAATATTGTAAGTATATTACACCGAATTGCAGAAAGTGTGAATATCACTCACACGGGATGGCAAAAAAAACTCGAGTCCTACAACTACATCCGAAACCCGAAACAACTGGGACGCATATACGCGATACCCGACGGGTATTGGATTAGTTTTAAATTTTTCCTCGAGTATGAGATTAGGGGATACCAGGCCCGATTATCCAAAATCATATACCCGTTTACCCGAACCATATACCCGATTTTTTTTTTTTTCCTTTAACCCTATCTATTGATGTTTCATTTTAGTAGGTTCATTAATTGAAAAACTAAATTTTTTTTCTATTAAGATATGTATTTGATGATATTATTTTTATTTTGTATGTTGTGAAGTATATATATATAAAATTATATAAACCATTATTTATTTATGATGACACTTATGTGTATGTAAGACTATGTGTTATAGTTGCTATAAAAATAAAAATTATACAATAATTATAATGGTAAAAAAGAAATGTATTTGAAAATCCTAACAAGTGATTTTTAACAAACTTACGGACATACTTAATATCTGACGGATAATTAACCGACAAATACCCGACGGATATGGGACACGATTTTACAACCGCATATAAAATCGGGATTATCAATACCCTCGTGAACCCGACCCATTTCTATCGGAGGTAAAGCATAAACAATTTCATCCCTGTGTATATTAGATTTAAAGTAACATAAAACCAACAGTAAATAATTAATACTGTATTAAGAGTTAATTAGATGGATGGTTTGATAAAGCTATATTACGATTTTGGCCTCGAATTTTAGAAATTACACGCACAACTAACACTTTTTGTCCTATTTACTAAACGGAGTTAAAATTTTATTAAATCTTGTCAAATTGACTATTTTACCCTTAATATTAAAAAAGTAAAAATCCCATCCTCTCGTCTTATTCCCTTGTCGCATCCCAGCCCTCTACCCCCTTCCTTGTCACGTGACTGAACACTCTCTCTTCCACCAGAGTTGCTGACCTCAATTCTTGGTTCTTCTATGGTCAATACGTCCCCCAAATAACCCCCTCCGCCCAGTGACGGACCTAAAAAAAATTTATGGGGGTCGAAAATTTTCGATGTTCGAATGTTTATTAAAATAGATTTTTCGTAGGTCGGGTCATTTAGCTCTTTTACTAGATTGAGTTGGGTCATCGAACTTTTTTCGTCGAATTGAGTTAGGTCACCGAAATATTTTAAGTTGAAATATTTTACAGGAGATTTTTTTTTTTGAACAACAATACCTAAATTATCTAGGATAAATGAGCAACACCTAGATGATATCGTTGATTTAAGTGTTCGTGTCCGTTCATGTGTTCGGTTACAGTTAGACGAACGAACACGAACAAGCCTCGTTTGTGTTCGTTCAATTCATTTACATGCCTAAGGAAGGGTTTTACAAGGCCGATTAATTATCTAGGATAAATGAGCAACACCTAGATAATATCGTTCATTTAAGTGTTCGTGTCCGTTCAAGTGTTCGGTTACAGTTAGACGAATAAACACGAACAAGCCTCGTTTGTGTTCGTGCAGTTCATTTACATGCCTAAGGAAGGGTTTTACAAGGCCGATTAATTGTTTAGAAATGAATAGAAAAACTTAGGGCAAATGGTTATTGAGTTAAATGATTAGTAACCTAGTGAACTTAATTGTTTATAAGAATTAATTGGTATATTCAATTAACTAAATACTTTATAATATGTATATATTTGTTCAGTTAGTTTATAACAATTATTAATAAATTTATATATGTAAAACTCTAAAGTTTTAAATTAAATATTTGGGCTTCATTTTGGTCAAAAACAATTTCATATGGGTCGGTGTCAAAATTTCATGGGGGTCGCTCGGGATTATATGGTATATATAACAAATAATATTTTTTTTCCAATGGTGTCGAGCGACCCAACCCACAAAGGATGGGTAAGCCACAAAAAAAAAGTTATATAATAGTAATAATTCAAAACCCTCCACGGGATTCACTTTTCCCTAAAATTGAACTTTTCCATCTCCACTCAGTAAAAGGGCTCAATGAAGAATCAAACAAATTTGTTTAAGTACCACAATATTGGTTGGGGCTACTATTTATATCAAAATTTAAATATAAATTCAATATGAATTGTCACTAAAAACAAATGGAAATGGTAAGATTGGGATGATGACCATCCATTCAAAAGACCAAAAGTGCTTCGTGGGTGAACAACGATGTCTATGACTGTACCTTTTAAAAACTTGTGATATATTGACAATTCATGTAATTAATTATTATATTAATTAATTAAGTATAACTTGTACATGTTTTTTTTAACGGTAACACCTAGATATTTTAGGATAATTGGGATTTCCTGTCGCAACACATAAAACATCCAGGACAGTCCACCTCAGAAGGCACTTGTATATGTATCAAATAGATTATTATCATCAGAGGTGGCTCAGTGGCATGTGTCGCCACACGGGGCACGTAATTTTGATGGTTTTCGAGGGGCATAAAATATTTAAAACTTATATATATATATATTATATATAAAATTATATTTTATAAAAAACTATAAATTTATATATATATTATAAAATTATATTATATATATATATATATATATTATATATATAGGGAAATACTTACCAACTTTTTATTTGATAACCGTGCTAACCATTATAAAACAATCACATAATTTATAAATTATTTTTTTCTTTTAATTGTTAAAATAGTATTTAAGTATCTTGAATAAATATTTTGAACGTAAATACGGAAATGATTAGTCTTACGTATACGTACCGAATAATGTTACATATACGTGACACATAGTGTTTACATATATGTAACATTAACATAATAATAATTGTTACATATACGTAACACTATATTTGAGAGTGGTAATCATGGTTATCACATAAATATTGATTAACATTTGAACCTCATCCTATATATATATATATATATATATAAAATATATATATATATATAAAATATATATATATATATATATATATATATATTTTGATGGTTTTCGAGTGACTTTTATTTGTAGTCGCGTTTACCATTTGAAATCTCGGATACGGCTGTAATTATCCTAGCCGAAAAGGGTGACATAACGTTCACCAAACAATCCATATATTTATATAAAAAATAATTATATCAGGATTGCTACTACCAATAAAACCTTCAACCATCACTAAATGCCTCCTATTTTTCTCCCATGACTATTTTCACCTTTTCTTTGACTGTGAGAGAAAGAAAACAAAATGATATCATTCTATGTTTGAATATTAATATTCTTATGAATTATACTCAAAATTTGACCACAAATATATTTTATTTAAAATCTAGTAAAGCAAATAAAAGAAACAATTATACATAACAAAGAGCCATAAATAATGTTGTTTTAAGTGGATCAGACTGGTCAGTCGACCCAAACCACTCATAAAACCGTTATGATTGAGCCTCTTAAAATGCCTCCATTTGTACCGACAAACCAAATCAGTAGTTGAACCGAATTTTAAAAAAAAATTTGTTTGTAAGTTAAAGGGTAAAATAGTCATTTAACATAAGTTTAGCTTATCTTTTAACAACCATCCATTTAAAGACCAAAAGTGCTTCGTGAGTAAACAACGAGTTCTGTGAGTTTAATTTCTAAAGCTTGTGATCAAAACCTTTAAATAACCTTACAACATTGACTCATTGAGTATTCGTGTAATTAACTCTTACATAAATTAAGTATAAATTGTTACTGAGGTGGGAATGGTATCCTCCAAAATTACACCAATTAGAATATGTCATGTCAATTAGCTAAAGTATCATCTATGGTAGGAGTGGTACCCTCCAACCCTTTTATTTTTTTGTTTTTTTTAAATTAAAACAAATTAATAAACAAATTAAAAAACAAAAAATTTAATTAATTAATTAAAAATACATAACAATAAATAGAAAAAAGTAATTAATAAATAAAAATTTATCTGGTATTTGTTTCCGTTCAAATCCGGGGTGTTTCTTGCAATATGTTCCACGAGATCAAATCGAAGTCTAATATGTGTAGCTACATCGTGCAACTCCGAAAGGACGTTATCGTCAATAACTGGTTCGACTGTAGGATCCCTTATGTAAACAGGTGATATTGCGTTCTCGTCATCTTTTAAGATCATATTGTGCAATATCATGCACGTATATACCTCGTTCCTAATTTTCGCCAATTTTAAATGCCGGTTTGGTCGACGAAGTATACCCCATTTCCCTTTTAACACACCGAAAGCTCTCTCGACATCCTTTCTTGCCGACTCTTGCACCTTCTTGAATGCTTTTCCTTACGGATTGTTGGATATGAGAACGATTTAACAAACGCAGACCAAGTAGGGTATATCCCGTTCGTAAGATGATTATGTATGTATTTATAGGGGTAAATTAAATTTATTTAGTTTTTATTTTAACGGCTATATAGCCGTTCAACGATATAGTCAAACACCTCAATTTTACCAAGTCGTTCAAATTTTGACGGGTTCTACAAGCCGCCAACCCTTACCCGCTTTGGATGCGGCGGTGTACCCTCCAAGCCGCTGGTAACCCGCATGGTACCCGCACTCCACTCTCACCACCCTTATACGTATGAAATTGATTATTGTCAATAGCCCAAAAGGCAAATAAAATTTCAGAGCACCAAACCAGTGGCGGATCTAGAAAAAAATTTTAGGGGTAGCAAAAAAAAAAATTTGTCCGTATTTTAATGTAAATGAAACCAAAAAAAAATTTTTACCGTACTTTCATGTAAATGAAACAAAAAAAAATTACCGTTGTTTCATGTAATTGAAACAAAAAAAATTTTCACCGTATTTTCATGTAAACAAATTTTTTTTACGGTAACATGCGACTGCAGAGGCGGAGAACTGGGGTTTGGCGGAAGCGGCGCCGGCGGTGGTCTCAGCTCAGGTCGAGCGACTGGTCGAGTGGTCGGTCTCTGACTCACAATTCTCACTCTCTGTATTTCTTTTTTGCCGGCCGATTGGGTAAGTTGGGTTTGAGAATTGATACTTTGAGGTATTGGGTTTTAATAAAACATTTGGGCTAGCTATAGCCCAAATGTTTTATTAAAACCCAATACCTTAAAACCTTTAATAAAATGTGGGGATTTTTTTTATAAAGTATTAGGTTTTTTATAAAATTTTGAACTTTTTATGAAGTGATTTTTTTATAAATTATTAGGTTTTTTATAAAATTTTGGATTTTTTATGAAGTGTTGAGCTTTTAAAAAAATTTGAGGGGTAACGTAATTTTTTCTCAGGGATAGCATAAGTGATAACCGGATACATAAAAGCGTAAAAAAATATCAGACACGAAAAAGTTGAGGGGTAACAAATGATACCTCTAGCTTCTACATAGATGTGCCCTTGCACCAAACAATCCATAGATAACCCATCATAAAATGCTTCCTGTTTTTCTCCCATGACTATTTTCACCTTTTCATTGACTTAGAGAAAGAAAACAAAATATCATTTATAGGTTTGAATATTAATATACTCAAAATTTGACCATAAATACTTTATCTAAAAAGAAATCTAATAAAAGAAAGTGTAAACTTCGGTTTTAGTCCCTGTACTTTGGGTCAATTCTTTATTTTAGTTCATTTATTTTAATTTTTTTTTTTTAGTTACTGTGGTTTCATTTTTGTTTCAATTAAAGTCAAATGGTTAACAACGTTAAAATTTTCTGTTAACTTTTTGTAAAAAGATAAAAATACCCCTCTAATTAAAAATACTCAACTTCATTATCTTCTTTTTCATAAAAACCCTAAAATATACACCCACCTCCACCTCCACCTCCATTATCACCACCACACACAAAAATTCGGCCACCCTTCACCACCCTAAATATTCGGCCCCCCACTTTCTCTACTAAATTACCCTCTGTTTGTCTACCAAATTACCCTCTGTTTGTCTAAAATATGAAGAGACATTCAGATTCTAGTTCAAAAATCGTTAACGAACATCCGGATCCGAGCACAGATGGTCAAATTCATTAGCAAAAAAGTCAAAATTCAAGAACAAAATTCAAAATCAAGGAGAAATAATCAGTGTGTGTGACTGTAACTCTCCTTGCAACTAACCCTAAACCTAAAAAACAAAAGTTAAAATTCAAGAAGAAGATTCAAAATCAAGGAGAAATAATCAATCAATCAATGAAAACCCACCACCACCACGTTTTTTCGACGAAGCCACCACCCACCTCCGTTCACTACATTGCCACCTCCATTTTTGGGTTGCAATCGTTCACTACACTTCCACCTCGTCGTCCTCACGCGTCGCCTAAGCGATTAGCCTGAGCACTTGAAGGATCTTGTTGCCGAAAGTCGGAGTCTCTTCATTGCTGACTTGTCATGCGTGAGAGGAAACCGAGATTGATTCAACAAATCCATTCTTACACTCGGAACAGATGACGTCAGGGTGGAGGTGAGTGGTGGTGGAGAGTAGCCGGATTTCTATGGGTAGTGGTGGCAATGGAGGTAGAGGTGAGTGGAGGTAGAAATGGAGGTGGAGGTGGATTTTAGGGTTTTTATGAAGAAGAAAGATAATATAGGTGGGCATTTTTCATTTTTGTCTTTCTATAATTTTTATTAGTAATAGGGGTATTTTTGACTTTTCACAAAAAAGTTAACAGAAAAAACAAACGGTGTTATAGGTGTGGCTTTAATTGAAACAAAAATTAAAACACAGTGACTAAAAAGAGAAATTAAAACTAATGGACTAAAATATGAGAATTTACCCAAACCACAGGGACTAAAACCAGAGTTTACTCTAAAAGAAATAAAAGAAACAATTATACATAACAAAGAGTTATAATTAATGATGTCAGAACTAGATCAGACCAGCCGGTTCGATTGGGTCTCTTAAATCGATGAACCGGATCGATGGTGGGATCGAATTTTTAAAAAGAAAATTTTTTTTTCTTTTCACAAAGTTTAATTTACAGATTTATTGTCTATTTAGACATCTAAACTTTATAATATTATATATATATAGGTTAGGTTATGGTAAAAAAAAAGGTCTTAAAAGTAAGAAGAGTAAGAAGTATTATGGTCTTGACATATGTCATTTTATTGTTTTTTAAGGGAGGGCATATTGGTCATTGTGTCAAATATGTTAGGCCATTGTGTAATGCATGTTATTGTGTAATGTCAGGTCTGGTCATTGTGTAATGTCAGGCCATTGTGTTAAATATTTTTTATCATTGTGTTATATGTATTTATCATTATATTTTACGTTTTATATAATTTCGTGTTATTTTTGTCAATATTTTTTATGTATTATATATAACATAGTGATCAAAAATATTTGACACAATGACCTTACAGTAGACACAATGACTAAACCTGACATTACACAATGACCAGACCTGAAATTACACAATGACCTGACATATTTGACACAATGACCAATATGACCAGACCTGACATTAAACACAATGACGAGCAAATTACACAATGAGCTTGAAAAAGTAATTTTTTCGTTTTTGTATATAACGACACTATACTCGTTTTAAAGATAAAAAAATGCTCGTTTTCGTCATTATGTTTTACGTTTTAGATAATTTCGTGTTATTTTTGTCATTATTTTTTTTGTATTATATATAACACGGTGATGAAAAATATTTAACACAATAAATTGACATTAGATACAATGACCTGATATTAGAAAAATATTTGACATTAGACACAATGATGAAATTATTTGACACAATGACTTGACATTAGACACAATGACGAGCAAATTACACAATGAGCTGGAAAACGTAATTTTTTTTTCGTTTTTGTATACAACGACACTATACTCATTTTAAAGATAAAAAACGCTCGTTTTTATGGTGCCAAATGTCAGGTTTGATCATTGTGTCAAATATTTTTCATCATTGTGTTATATGTATTTATCATTGTGTTTTACGTTTTAGATATCTTCATGTTATTTTTGTCAGTGCTTTTTAAAAATTATATATAACAAAGTGATGGAAATATTTGGACATTAGACACAATGACCTGACTTAGACACAATGATGAGCAAATTACACAATGACGAGCAAATTACACAATGAGCTAGAAAACGTAATTTTTTTTCGTTTTTGTATATAACGACACTATACTCGTTTTAAAGATAAAAAAACGCTCGTTTTTATGGTGTCAAATGTCAGGTTTGGTCATTGTGTCAAATATTTTTCATCATTGTGTTATATGTATTCATTATTGTGCTTTACGTTAGAGATATCTTCATGTTATTTTTCTCACTGTTTTTTATGTATTATATATAACAAAGTGATGAAAATATTTGACACAATTATCTGACATTATAAAAAAAATTTGACATTAAACACAATGATGAAAAATATTTGACACAATTACTTGACATTAGAGACAATGACCTGACATTAGACACAATAACGAGCAAATTACACAATGAGCTGGAAAACGCAATTTTTTTCGTTTTTGTATACAACGACACTATACTCGTTTTAAAGATAAAAAACGCTCGTTTTTATGGTGTAATTTTTTATAAAAAATAATGTCGTATGTAACAGTTATGAACGTTTAAAAAAATGGGAGAACTTGATAAAAAGTCAACAAAAATGGTCATGACTAAAATACCATTACAATAACTTTTTCTCCTACAATTTGATCTCAACCATTAAATCATTTCTACAATTTGATCTAATGGCCCTAAATCCTTCTCATCGTTTTTATTTAAAAACCCCTTTTTACTTAAACCTAACCCTATATATGTAACACTAGGTTAAAACTCATGTATTACATGGGTTGAATAAATATAACTTGTTATAAAACAACAGTTTTTATGAAGATTTGTATGTTTGATGTTATCAGTTACCGGTGAAATAAGAAATAATGAATACCTAAGAATTATAAATGACAAATAATGAAAATTTAAGAATTATAAAATTGTAGTTTAAAATAAGATATAATTAAAATTTTCTTATGATTTAGTAATTTTTAATAAAATATTAGAATAAATTTTAGATATTTAATTATTTAACATTATCATTATTTAACAGCAGAGAGGCGGAAAACAAAAATCTATACTTCAGCAGAAGTTGACACGTAACAAGTATAGTTATTTATTTATTATAATATAGGTTAGAAACCCAGTATATTACACAGAGTGAATAAATACAATGTTATATATATTTAGAAATAAAGATTTACATATTACATATTTATGACATATTACATAGTTTTTTAATACAAATTTTAGAAACGTTATATATACTTCTTTGAGTTAATTGCATAAATGGCCCCTGTGGTTTGATCAAATTGCATGTTTAGCCCCCAAGTTTTAAAAATTGCAAACTTAGCCTAAACATTTGAAACATATTGCGTCTTTAGCCCCTGGTGTTAACACCAGTTAGTTTTTAACGGAAAGCTGCTCCTCCCCCTCCTCCTCCTCCTCCTCCTCCTCCTCCTCCTCCTCCTCCGGTTATGGGTTAGACTCCCACACACACACACACACACACACCTCAAAGGTCCTCCTCCTCCGGTTATGGGTTAGACTCCCACACACACACACACACACACACACCTCAAAGGTTAAAAAAAAATTATTATATATTTTTATTTTAATGTTTATAATTGTTTTTTACATATTTTATTTTTTCTCTTATAAACTTTAAAATTTAATGTTTTCTTAAAGTTTAGACATACCTTTACGACGTACTTTTTTATATCTGCGTTTATATATAAATTTTAATAAAAATCGAGTCAGGTCAAATATAATATATTTAACTTTTTCTATTTTAAATTTTGTATACCGTTACGAAGTACTTATTTTTATCTAAGTTTTGATATAATTTTTATTAAAAAAACGAGACATGTCAAATATAGTATATTTTTACTATTTTTATTACATACAACAATTGATTGATGTTTTTTAATATTTACTTAATTTTTAAGATAATTTGTTTTTCTCAAATAACCTTTAAAATATAATTTTTATAAATTTTAGAATACACTGTTGTGACATGTTTACTTTTATATACGTTTTGATATAATTTTTTTTTTTTTTCAAAATTGACCCGGCTACAAGCTTTATAAGCACTCCGGTACAAACTCCTCAAAGTTACTATTGTTTTAATATTATAATTACCTTTATACATATTTCGTTTTCTGTTATAACTTTTAAAATATAAGTCCTAATACACAATTATGACACACAGTGGTGGATCTAGAGCAAAAGTTCAGGGGTAATGAAATTTTTTTTTGACCGTACTTTCATGTAAATGAAACAAAAAAAAATTGACGGGACTTTCATGATTTTTTTTACCGTACTTTCATGTAAATGAAAAAAAAAATTTTTACCGTACTTTCATGTAAACAAATTTTTTTTACGATAACAGGCGACTGGTGAGACGGAGGACTGGGGTTTGGCGGAGGCGGCGCCGAGCGGTGGTATCAGCTCAGGTCGAGCGGTTGGTCTCTGGCTCTCACAGTTCCCGCTCTATGTCTTTCTTCTTGGTCGACCGCTTGGGTAAGTTGGGTTTGAGAATTGAGACTTTGAGGTATTGGGTTTTAATAAAACATTTGGGCTGGCTAAAGACCAAATGTTTTACTAAAACCCAATACCTTAAAATCTTTAATAAAATGTGGGGACTTTTTATAAAGTATTAGGTTTTTTATAAAATTTTGGACTTTTTATGAAGTGTTGAGATTTTAAAAAATTTTGAGGGGTAACGTAATTTTTACTCAAGGGTAACATAAGGGGTAACCGGATACATAAAACCATAAAAAAAAATTCCACTGGGCGTAAAAGTAGGCTACCCCTACCCTAAGGGTAGGTCCGCCCCTGATGACACACCTATTTTTATCTAAGAATCATATTCGACTTTTTGGTTATACGATGGTGTCTTACGTGTAACTAAACCTAATACTTATTTAAACTTTTTTATTTTAACTAATCTACTTCTAAAGTACATCTTCTTCTAAAGTACATCTTATCAATAATAAGACCTCACCGCATAAAAATAAATTTCACCAATATTTTGGATACCATTAAGCTTTGATAACTTTTTTATTTTTTTTTATACGTTTTCCCCGTAATATCAAGCGGGTTAAAGGTGACATTTTCCCTTATTAATACACACCAAAAGGTAAAATTATTTTTCCTTTTAAATACACACCTATCCGGTTTTTAAATCGGTATCGAACCAAACAGTCGGTTAGTAAAACACTAGCCATAACTACAAATCCACGTGTCTTGCAACCACTCGTCGGATTCAAGCAACCGTTGTATGGCTGCTTGAAGATTAGTCATTACACCATATAAAGAGTCAAAAACACCGCCAGTCACCGGAACCGTTTCAGTCCACAATCCACATACCCCATGCCTCACCACTAGTACATTCCGCATCACCACTTGTACATTCCACTTCTCCCATGGCCATCCACCTCTTCTTCCTCCTCCTCTTTCTACTCACACTTCCTCTCTCCACCAGCCTCCACCACCGGTCACTCCTCCAAAAGAGCAACGTTTCATGTCCTATGAACTTCGACTTGCTCCCTCGCCTCGTCGGCTCAAATCGCCCTTCCGTCGACGCCGCAACCGCCTGCCGCTACGCTCAGCAAGGTCTCCGGTTAGTACAAGCAGATTACCTCCGCCGTACAAGCTCCTTCGTGCCGCCGTCGAACACCGCCGAGTCGTGCTGGACGTCGTACCAAGCAGTCTCCGAATACTTTTACCCTAATTTTGACCTCCGGCGAAACTGCGGCTACGAACCGGACTCGATCGTCGTCCCTGGCTGTATGAATATAACTAACCGTCAGCAATTCGAAAGTATCGTATCTAGATCGTCGTTAAACACCGTCGTTTCAACTTGCAATCAGTCGCTCTCCGGCTCATCCTGTTCGTCGTGCACCGTCGCGCTTTCTAACCTCCATGCGTCGGATTTGAACGGAGCGTCCGTCGGAAACCTAACGGACTGCCGCGCGTATCCGTTCATCTACGCCGCCGCGTTCGTCAACCGATTCGGTCCTACAGACAGAGGTACGGCAGTCTGTTTATTCTCCATTGATATCGATTTCTCAAAATCAAACAACAAATCAAAGTCTGTTATTATCGTTATCTTCGTTGTAATCATTGCAATCGTTCTGTCGGCATCTGCAATCGGATTTTGGTATTATCGGAGAAAAAAACCTAAAAAATTGAATCGTAACAGAAGTAGAAAACCTGAAATGAACTCCGTCTCTGCTTTGGATTCAATTACCGGGAGCACAACTTTAATCAAATACACAATTGATGAAGTCAAAGAAGCTACTAGAAATTTCTCGAGAGAGAACATGATTGGTAAAGGAGGTTATGGAAATGTTTACAAAGGAGTTTTACCTGATGGATCTGAAGTTGCATTGAAACGGTTTAAAAACTGTTCGGCCGCGGGTGATACGAGTTTTACGCACGAGGTTGAAGTAATCGCGAGTGTGCGCCATGTAAATCTCGTGGCGTTGCGAGGATATTGCACCGCCACGACACCGTATGAAGGTTACCAACGAATCATTGTGACGGATTTGGTTAAAAATGGTAGTCTCCATGATCATCTTTTTGGGGATCATGTGACACGGGCCAACCTGAGTTGGCCCGATCGTAGGAATATCGCGTTAGGTATGGCTCACGGGTTGGCGTATTTGCACTATGGTGCCCAGCCTGCGATTATCCATAGAGATATAAAAGCTAGTAATATTCTTTTAGATGAAAATTTTGAGGCTAAAGTGGCTGATTTTGGGCTGGCTAAGTTTGCGCCCGAGGGTGCGACGCATTTGAGCACTCGGGTGGCGGGTACGATGGGCTATGTTGCCCCGGAGTACGCTTTATACGGTCAGTTAACAGAAAGGAGTGATGTTTATAGCTTTGGGGTTGTGCTTTTAGAGCTTTTAAGTGGAAGAAAGGCTCTTTTATCCGATGGTGATGGTCAACCGGTTGTTTTAGCCGATTGGGCTTGGTCAATGGTGAGGAACAATACGCCTTTAGAAGTTATCGACGATGGCATGGCGGAATGTGGTTCACCCGAGGTCATGGAGAAGTATGTATTGGTCGCGGTTCTTTCTTCTCACCCGCAGTTATACGCTCGGCCTACAATGGATCAAGTGTTGAAAATGTTAGATATGGATTTACCGGTTCCTTCAATTCCCGAAAGGCCGATATCACTTATAGCCGGAATTGAGGATATCGAGAGATCCGTTAGTAGTAGCGGGTCGGGTCAATTGTGTACTCCTAGAGGATATCAAGCATATCCAATTGAGATGGATGTGCGGCCCGCCTCCAGGGAGGAGGCGGTGAACGAGGAGGAAGATTTCATAGAAAACACGGTCTTTCAAGTGAAAGATAGCGTCCGACGGAAGTAATTCTTCCGGCTCCCTCCTACATTTGTATAATTTAAGATTTTGAGTTCGAGTCTTACACATATATTGTTAGGTAAATTAGGATTTCCACGATGGAGCGACTATTCGGTCTCTTACAATAAGTTTCCACTTTGATTTATTAATCGTTTGTAAAATTAAAAGAGAGTGAAGGGTTTTTTAACCATCAACTTTATAGTTTTCTTCTTGCAAATTTATAGTGTATGGTAGGTGTTTTTTTAAACGTTAGAGAGAATCAGGGTGGAAGGGGTGGGGTGCGGGTTGTGCTTCGGGTAACACGGGAACACCACCGTAAGTGGCACGGGTTCCGCATGCGGGTTGAAAATCGGGTTCCTGGACCCATGGATGAAGCCGTGTGGGGTAGTTTTCAGTTGTGAGGCAGCACTAACTGGTTGGTTCAAAAGGTTCATTCGGGAACATCGTCGTAACCCATTCGAGTAATGTTAGGTGGCACAATATGATTGGTTGGTTCAAGGGAAAGGGTTCCACCCTAGTGTGGATAATTATTGTTATATTTTTTATATTAGTGTCTATGTTATATAGCAAATTTATAGTGTATGGTAGGTTATGTTTTAAACATTATTCACATAGAGAATCATGTAGATAATTATTCATGTTATATTTTTATGTTAGTGTATATGTTATATAGTTGATGTAGTACACGAAATTATTTTTTATATTATAAAACATGTCTTGAAATGTAAGAAACTAACTACCGGTGATAATTATTGATACGACCCGAACATGCTACGAAAATTAGAGGTGTTTATCGGGTTTTTTAATCGGGTTTCGGGTTACTCGGTTCGGGATATTCGGGTTTTTTCTTATAAGAATCCTACCCGTTTACCGACCCAAAAAAGATTCGGGTTAATCGGTTTCGGGTTATTCGGTTTCGGGTTTATTCGGGTTGGGTTAATCGGTATTCGAATTTTTAAATACAAGTTGCAACGCATACTTTATTATTTAACTTAACATTATATTTATTAAATAATAAGCACAAAATGTCAAATAAAAATATTCTCAATATGATTTTTCCTTCAAACTCATGCACTAAACACATATTAACTAAAAAAACACCAAATAAAATAATCAAAAAACTAAAGTGTATCAACCAATCCTATAAACTAAAAAAATGACAAATCGTATCAACCAACAAATTCGTTAACAATGTTCACTATTCAAATTCTTACATTTATGTCCGCTCGTACGTTTTCAATCATAAATTAAAAAAAAGGTGAAATAAAATAAGCATTAAAAATGGTTAGATGTATACTGAGCTAAGATCACAAATAAATATTAATAATAAAATACCTTTTTATTATTATTCGGGTTAATCGGGTTAACCCGATTAACCTTTTTTTAACCCAATTACCAAACCGAATACTACCTTCGGGTTCGGGTTCCATCTTAAACGGGTTCGGGTTAATTTGGGTCGGGCTCGGTATTCGGGTTTCGAATAAAATGAACACCAATACACACCATGATACTGCTAGGCTACATGCCATTTGGTTATTACATGAATATTTATGATCAAATACCAGTGACAGATACAAAAAATTTCGCCGTAGGAGCCGAATATGGACCAGGACAAATAATGAGAAATGTCGTCGGAGGTGTTAACATAAAACATAAACAAGAAAGTGAGTGTTACACAATAAAGTCAAATTTTAAGATAAAAGGTCACAATTGAAACTACTTTTTTGTTTTCGTGAATTATTGTTTGAAAACAATGGTCCCCCGAGTTGCCCCTTAATTTTTATGACTTAGTCAGTCCACCCTTAGACTATGTGTAGCCCCCTAACGCCCCCCCACACTCTTGGCTCATTGGGCCACCTCACCACCAACCCCTTTCTCTCCCTCGTGTCCGTTAAAGCCACGGCGCCCCGCCCTTGACACCCGCGTAATTTATGATCAAATACCAGTGACAGATACAAAAAATTTCGCCGTAGGAGCCGAATATGGACCAGGACAAATAATGAGAAATGTCGTCGGAGGTGTTAACATAAAACATAAACAAGAAAGTGAGTGTTACACAATAAAGTCAAATTTTAAGATAAAAGGTCACAATTGAAACTACTTTTTTGTTTTCGTGAATTATTGTTTGAAAACAATGGTCCCCCGAGTTGCCCCTTAATTTTTATGACTTAGTCAGTCCACCCTTAGACTATGTGTAGCCCCCTAACGCCCCCCACACTCTTGGCTCATTGGGCCACCTCACCACCAACCCCTTTCTCTCCCTCGTGTCCGTTAAAGCCACGGCGCCCCGCCCTTGACACCCGCGTAATGGTATTTAGCGCCCCTACTTTACTGATGTGTATGTGGGCTTTAACCCCATACACTTGGTCTTATAGTTTTAGTTAGTCTTCAAAAGAGCCATCAATTAGAGATAAATAACTCATAAAAATTGTCTGGTATTAAATATAGTAAGCGCTTTAGAGGCGTTATTTAGGGATGAAATGAAAACTCTATAGCTAAACGTGTCTGGATGAAAGAAATTTTAGAATTGATAACCTCCTACAATTTTTTTAATAATATTTTTTGTTTGAGTTACTCATATTTGCTCTAGGTTATGGTTTGAAATTTGAAGTTTATAATCCCCTTTTTAGAAACATGAGTAAGGATTTATACATCATTAAAACTAAAGAGTCGGCAACCTATACACCATTAAAATTATTTCATACACCACATACACGATCAAAGTCCTATTTGTTTTATTCGATTAAGTGATTTTTGAAATATTTTTGAAATCGATAGCTTTCAAAACATCCTTCTACCATGTCTATTATAGTTGCTTCCAGAATTCCTATTTCTATGATCAAGTGGTATACCATCCGTGACTCACGCCGTGAATAGGTAGTGCACACCACCCCCTTGATGGCGTAAGGGGGTGGGTGAGTGGTTTACGTGAGGATCTTCATGAGAAGGAGAAGCACAAATGAATCCGTTGAACGGCTAATTCTTCAAGACTCCAATAGGAATTCCTCATTTTCTTAGGCTTGATCGGAGATGGTGACACTGCTCTGTTTTATTTTCTCAATAACAAACCGTCAAGAGAAGATGACAGGGATAATATTTGCTGGATATCTTTAGTGGGGATGGCTAAATTACTTTTGTACCCTTGGTTTAACTGTGGTTTTCCAATTTTGGGCGGAAAGTAAATAAATCTTTAAACTTAATTTATTGGTTTTGTGGTTGCATCTTATTTTTAGAATTTTTTTTTAATATAATTTTAATTATTAATAATATTTAAATGAATATTAAACAAAAAATGTATTTAATGTTCACACCATCCTCACTCACTTGTGTATTTCCCTTGCCAAGTGAGGTTGGTGTGATAGTTGAAGAATATGATGTGGCGCCACGTGACAACCACTTTTCCCCTCACTAAACTCTTACTCACTAGAGTATACTACATGCTCTAAGTCTCATTTCGCTTCCGGATCATCATTTGTGCCCCTAATTTTTTTTTAACGGCAAACTCACACACACTCTAAATCTACTCCTAATCTACATCACTTGTCCATGACAGGACTAGAACTCACCACCCGGGGGCGCAGCTTAGTGAAGGCCCGCCCCTCCCCCCCCCCCCCCCCCGATTTTTCGCTAAGAAGTGTTAATTTATACGTATTCGGCTGAAAATTTTATAGGTATTAAGTTCCAGCCCCCCTGAAAATTTTATATGTATTAAGTTCCGGCCCCCCTCCCCAGTCGCGCCCCCTTGCATTTTTCTTCAAGCTTCGCCACTGTCACCACCTTTTTTGGAAAAGACATCATGCAACACACCTAGGTACCATTGGTCCAAATGCCCTTTTGTGCCCCATTTCATACCCTATTTTCGTTAGTGCTGGTGTAGGAGGTGGACATGTGATGATCAGGGGCGGACCTAGTAAGGACGAATGGAGGGCAGCCGCCCTCTATAAAATTTTCTTTTTAGTGTTATATACCTGTTAAAATCACGATCACCCCCCATAAAATTTTGCAATTGCCCCCCGATCGTCCCCCATGAAACATTTTTAGTGTTATATATCGCTTGTCAACCGACCCAAAAAATTTCAACCCCCATAAAAAAAATTCTAGGTCAGCCACTGGTGATGATCCTAACCCCAAATCTCTTATGCACGCGCTTGTCGTAGTTATCGACCAATAGATGAGGTATTTTAAACAAAAAAATTTTCTTCCATTGATCCAACTTTTAGATTTTTCTTTATTTTAATGTTTTCTCTGATATTATTTTTGTAATTTTCATTCTCTTTAACATTATTCTTGCTAAACTATTCATATTTTGGTTAGATTTTGTTCATTTTCAGCGTTTTGAGTTGTAAATCATATAATACTACAATTTTGTACGTCGGCGTGAATAGTTACTCCTCTAAGTAAATTTTGACGCGTGTTGCATTATTAATATACAATTAACATGCAAGTTTAGACCAAGTGAAACTCTTAACCTAATGGTTCTACCCCAATGCTCTAACCTACGTGTTAGGGGTTCAAGCCCTACACATGCTGGGTTTTTTATGTTTTTTCTTGCAATTTGTTTGCCAGTGGTAATAGTTAAGTTAATTAACAACTAGCTTTAAACAAATTAGGTGTCTTGGCCCGATTATTGTTTCACACTCCTCCAACTCGCAGGTCATGGGTTCGAAGCCTGCCCGTGTGGGTTTTTGATGTTGTTAATGGAAGCTCATGTTACATTCCGTGAACCAATGGAACTAGTAGTATACCGGTCCTAGTCCGGGTTTCCAAAATTTATAACATTCAAACTCAACAAAAGCATACCAACAAAACATATGCACTAACATGAAAAAGGTTGCTTCAACAAATACAAGGCAAATACGCAATTTACAGAGGAAAAAAAAACTTCGGTTCAATAAAATACTTGTTTGTCAGTTGATCGAATGCAGTTTGTTCGGTTAGTTCTATAAACGCATAAACATGAAGAAACATGTTTTACAAAAAAAATGTATTGATATTTCATCTATTATATTTGTTTTTGTAGAAAACAAACTATCATTCTTGTAGAAATGAACTACTTCGATGAATTGTGAAAATTAAAATGTAGTGGATTTGACCGTACAATGAAATGAACTATTTGTTTTTTAAGGCAGTATCGGATTGACAATTTGGGTATGTAGAGTCTTATATTTGTATAAGATGTTGTCATCAATGTATTTTTGAACAATGTTTAGTTAAGTTTATTTACTTGTAATTTCATTTTATGTAATTTCTTGTTTTTTATTCTAAGTCGCTTGTTTTCACTTATAAATGTTCAACCGAAACTACTAGTTTCGGTGAGCATAGTTTCGATGCCTGTCAACTTACTATAAATAGCCTAGTTTGAGAATGTTTAGGGTGTGGATAGCGGTTGTAACCCTAAATTTCTCTCTTTCACAGTTTTCTAAATCAATACACATTTGGAGTTATTTCATCTGTTGTTCTTACAATTTCATATCATATTTGTGTTGATTCATGTGTGGTTTGCCTGTTTATCTTCACCAATTCTGTTTCTACCCTCTGTTTTCACCACCATACACACATATTCCGCCTGTGTGTGTGTAATCGATCTTCTGTTGATTTCCGATTGAATTCTGGACCTACAATTGGTATAAGAGATTTATGCTCTTGATTTCTGAGTGTATTCAGATTTTTGTGATCGATTTTAGTTGTTTTTCGGTATATTATTGAAGTTTTCTGTATCTGAGTTTTGGAAGCACTGTTCCATCGATTTCCGGTCGTTTCTGTTAAGGTTTTCGGGATTAAAGGGTATTTTCATGATCAGGAGTATTGTTAGAAGCTTTTCGCTGGATTGGATTGCTATTTCTTTGCTTTTGATTTTTGAAGGTGTTCATCAATGGAGATTTTCTGAGTTTTGGAAGAAGACATCAAAACTACTAGGAGACAATTTCTGTCGTTCTGTTGGTCATCGAAACTTCTTGTCTGTACTCTTGTCTGGAGAAGGTATCATCGAAACTAGTTATTTGTCCTGTTATATCGAAACTAACCTGTGCAGATTGATCACCCAAACCTACTGCACTATCGAAACTAGTTTCAATCGAAACTTGTCGTTTCTACTGAGTTCGCTGGATTTTCTGCTGTCTTCATCATCGAAATAGTTGTTTCTGGATTCTGTTTCTTCTATCGAAACTAGGAGTTTCGGGCGAGTCTTGTTCAATCAAAACTAGGAGTTTCGGTCAGTTTTGTTCTCTATTGAAACTAGTTGTTTCGATCAACCCTGTTCACCCCAAACTAGCTACTGTTTGATTTTAAATTTTATGAGTTATGGCATCTTCAAGCAACAATGAATATGCTGGAGGAAACAAACCACCTGTCTTGGTGTCCACCAGAGACTTTGATGATTGGACCAAGAAAATAAAGACTTTCTTTCTGTTCCATGACCACACTCTTTTGCAGTCAATCACTAATGGTCCACACAAGCCAGTTACTACCACTGTAGATGTTCAGCGTCCCAAGCTTGTGTCTGAATATGATGAAAAGGATATTGCCTTAATTTCTAGAGATAACAAGGCTTATGGATCTATTGCTATGGCTCTTCCTATGGATGTTTTTAACATATTTGCTGAGTATACTACTGCCAATGATCTTTGGGTTTCTTTATGTACAAGGTATGAGGGAAGTGCTGAGGTTAAAGAAAGGGATTTGATCAAGAAGCAGTATGAGATGTTTAGTAGTGTCCCTGGAGAACCCATGTCTGAATTGATCAACCGATTCTCAAGCATTGTCTCTAAGTTAAAGGTTTTGGGAACTGAGTATCCCACTGTTGAGTTAAACAAGAAGCTGCTTGATTCACTGCCAGAGGAATGGAATATGTACCGAATTATGATCAAGAAAACTGAGAAGCTAAGTGACTTGTCACAGCAAGAACTCTACAGCATACTGGAGTCTTATGAGTTGAAAATAAAGAAGGGTGCAGTCACTCCAACTAATCAGTCTGGAAACACAGCTTTTCTTGCAGTTCAAAGTTCCACCACTTCATCCAACAAAACAACAATGACATACTTTCAAACTGATGTCCCACCTTCAATTTCTTGAATTCAGCCTACTGTTTCATCCACTTCTCAGAATCCTACCACTATGATCCCCGATGAGTATCTGTCTATCATGACTGCCTTCATGTCATGCTATGATGCACTGATTTCTGGAAACCTGACACCGGTTAGCTTTCAACCTGATGACTTGGAGCAGATCAACCCGGATGATTTGGAGAAGATAGATATTGATTGGTGCATGGCTATGCTGACTCTAAGGGCCAAGAGATTCATCAAGAGGACTGGGATGGATAGATTTAAGCAAGGAAAGACTCTAGGGTTTGACATCAAAAAGGTGAGATGCTACAACTATGACCAGCTGGGTCATTTTGCAAGAAATTACAAGGAGCCATCATCAAAGGAGCAGCATGAGAAGAAGAACTCATCTGGAAAGCAAGCTGCCATCTCTCCCAAATCCACTACAACTTCCAGCTCAACAGCTCTGGTCTGTCAAGCTGATGGACACTATCATTCGGGAGATCAAGAAGGGGAAGCAACTGACAAGGCACTGATGTCAGACATTGAACACATGGGTATGGATCAGAGAATTCTTTTTGGAATCATTGACAACCAAATTCATAAAAAAGGTCACAGAAGGCATCGGGTATAACTCTCACCCTCCTCCGTATTCCAAGTATGGTAGATTTGCTGATATGTCAGTTCCTCATATTCCCACACCCTTTGTTTGTAATTTTTCTGCTGATGATTATATCCAAACTTTAGATTCTAAAAGTTTTGCTTCCTATACAAAGTCAGATTGTGTAGGTTCCGAAGATGATTGTGATGAGAGTTCTAGTAAGGGAAATGTTTTAAATGAACCTGAGTCGGATGAATGTAATAATATGTCCGTGTAAAAACCAGATATTTGTGAACACATTGAAAATTTGTATTTTGGTTCTGAGCATGACAGTTTGTGAAATGTTATTTCTAAGTTTAAGAATGCTTTGCCTTTTGTTCCTAAATCTGTAAATGCTATGAGTTGTATTGCAAATTTTAAAAGTGCAGAAGTTGTTGTGACTGACATTCCACAATAAACAATGAGCAATCTGGAATTTTTCATATTAAAGGAAGATCAAAGTCTTCATGAAAGAAATATTGAAGAACGAGTTGCCTCTAGTTCTGATATCTCAACATCACAATCATCTTCATCTTCTTGTGATGATAATTATCAGGCTAAGCCGACATGTGATAAAGTTTGTTTTAGTTGTGGGGAATCAAATCAAGTTTTTAAGACATGTAAATTGTCTACATATCGTTTTGAAAAAGAAAACGTACCATCTGTTATTCAAAATTTAGTTGACTGTGCTTCAAATGTTTTCTCTAAATCACAACATAGTAGAACTCTGCAACGCAAAAGGATTAAAAATACTAAAAATTGGTCGAAAAGGATTTGAAAAATTAAGAATAATGATCTTTTTGATAATACATTAAAGGAGGATTCTGACTATGATTTTCGAAATGCATATTGCAAAATTAAGAAGTTCCAAGTTAGCAATGGTTTGGGTACAAATGTCTAAATGATTCATTTTGACTGGAGACAATATATGGCATGTCGACAGTGGTTGCTCAAGACATATGACTGGTCATTTTTCTTTATTACAAAATTATCATCCAATAGACGGAGATTTTGTCGCCTTTGCAGGCAATCCAAGAGGAGGAAAGATCGAAGGACAAGGAACTGTGTCCAATGGTGTAAATAGCTTGGAGAATGTCAACTTCATCCCACAGCTCAAGTGTAATCTGATGAGTGTGTCTCATATTTGTGATAAAGACTTTTGTGGCCTCTTCAACTCCAGAGAATGTTTGATTCTAAAGCCTGGAGTGGTTATTCTCGAAGACCTAATCCTCATGCGTGCCCCTCGAAGATTCAATACTTACAGTCCGGATATGAATAACCCATCAGGAATCGAATCATGATTTCTCTCAAAAGCTTCAGAAGATGATTCCTTTCTTTGGCACAAAAGATTAGGACACGTGAATTTCAAGACAATGAGCCGCTTTGTTCGAGGAAACCTCGTCACCGGTTTACCTCTAAAAGACTTCTCACCAGTTTACCTCTAAAAGACTTCTCACCGGTTTACCTCTAAAAGACTTCTCACCGGTTTACAAAAATGTGGGAGTCCGAACTCGTAGTGCCACCGAAGCAATGAATGATGGTCTCTTCTCTTGCTTCATATCTCAAGTTGAACCTAAGAATATCAAAGATGCTTTGCTTGAGAACAGTTGGGTAGAGGTCATGCAGGAAGAATTGCGGCAGTTCAACAAGTTACATGTGTGGAATCTGGTAGACCTTCCAAAGAACAAAGTCTCAATCGGCACTCATTGGGTATTTCGTAACAAGAAGGACGAAGGGGGAATCGTGATTCGTAACAAAGCCCGCTTGATGGTTCACGGGTTTTATCAAGAAGAATGGATTGACTTTGAAGAAGTCTTTGCACCAGTGGCTCGCTTGGAAGCCATCAGAATGTTTCTCGCATATGCAGCCTATATGGACTTCACAGTTCATCAGATGGATGTCAAAAGCGCATTTCTGTATGGAAAGGTTCAAGAGGAAGTTTATGTCAAGCAGCCACCAAGTTTCATTGATCCAAGCTATCCTGACAGAGTTTACAAACTTGACAAGGCATTGTACGGTCTCCATCAAGCACCTCGTGCGTGGTATAAGACGTTATCTAAGCATCTGCTTGATAATGGTTTCACACGAGGGGAAATTGACCAAACTTTGTTCAAACGAAATGATGGTGCGGATACTATTTTGGTGCAAATCTATGTTGATGATATCATTTTTGGATCCACAAATCCTCGGTTGTGTAAAGAGTTCGAGGAAGTGATGCGTTCTAAGTTTGAAATGAGTTCTATGGGAGAAATGAAGTTCTTTCTTGGTTTGCAAGTAGATCAGTCTGAGTCAGGAATTCTTATCCATTAAGAGAAATATGTCAAAGAAATCCTGACCAAGTTCAAAATGACTGAGTCTCATCCTTACAAGACTCCCGTGGAAGTTCGACATTGTCTGTCTCCTGATTTGGATGGTGAAAGCGTTGACGAGCACCTCTATCGCTCAATGATAGGATCTCTCATGTATCTCATTGCTAGCAGACCCGACATCATGTTCGCAGTGTGCTTGTGTGCACGCTTCCAGCCTAATCCTAAAATCACTCATTTAAGTGTTGTCAAACGTATTTTAAGATATTTGAAGTACAAGCCAAAACTTGGGCTTTGGTATCCCAAAAATAACTTGTTTGATCTTTTGGCATATTCAGATTCAGACTACGGGGATGCAACCTAGACCGAAAATCCACTTATGGGGGTTGTCAGTTCCTTGGCAACTGCCTTATTTCCTGACAATGTAAGAAACAGACCACCGTTTCCCAATCCATAGCCGAAGCCGAATACATTGCCGCAACCCTTTGTTGTACCCAAGTGAGGTGGATCCACCATCAAATGCTTGATTTTGGGATCATCTTCCATGAAACCCCCATCCTGTGTGACAACACCGCCATTCCCCATATCACTAAAAATCTCGTTCAACATTCAAAAACCAAACACATGGAGATCAAACACCACTTCATCCGTGACTGTGTCGAAAAGAAACATATCAAAATCGTTGAAGTCAAAACCGACAAGCAAACCGCCGACGTCTTTACAAAAGCATTTGATTATGCCAGATTTGAGAAATTGGTGGAAATGCTTGGCATGATCAACTTTCAGTAACTCTTGTGCATATTGTCTTTTCTATTTAAACTTGTTAATCGGGAAGATTTCCAAAAAGATTTTATTTTTCTGTATAGTTTTTTCCTTTTTCAGTTTGTGAAAGCAAAGCTTTTGGGGGAGAAATTGGAATTTGTAGTTAGTTAGTAACAAAAAAGATTTGCTTTATATAGTCAAAGAGAAAATAAAATATTTGTTTTGTTTATTGTTTTTTTAAGAAAAACTCACTGTAAGTATCATGTTTTGTTTCAGGAAAATCGATCCGACCTTGTGAGAAATGATAGAGTCTGATCATACTTCTTGAACATGGAATGAACCATAAGCGATAATGCTTACTGAGGTATAGCCGGTAGGACCGACATATGGTTATAACTCTTTAGTAGTGTGAAAACCTAATTCTCAATCGTACACGTGTGTTTAAACCCATTTTTGAAACATCTAACCCATTTTAAGCTAAGAAAACTGATTCAATCAGATATAGGCTTACATGTTGGATTTTGATTCATGCGCCAGGTGACCGTCAAAGTAACGAAAGTTACCGCCGATTACCCCGTCTGTTCTTCTGTTTTGCTTACGCAAAGATCTAGAATGTTCGTACTCTTTTAATATCTACTTGGATATTTTTCATTTTACAATTTCTGATATCCAGTTGGATTTTATTTTACTTTTGCCGGTGATTTTGACTTACCAAGATGGTACCCTGGTTAACTTGTAAGAGATGATAAGATGAATGCGGGTATTTCTTGAGGATTGATAGGCTTTCAAAACCATTTTATTTTAAAATGTGGGGTACGCCGTGTTTCGTGCTCAAATGGTACCTCTTAATCACATGAAATCATTGTACAAACAAATGTTGGGGTTTATCTTCAGGAATTCACAGTAGCTGAGTGCAAAATGAAGTGTTTCAAGGGTTTTGACCAGACATGATCTCACGTTGGATCTTTTCCAAGGCTAGGTGTTTATATCTTTTATTGTTTTTACTTTTATTTTTCATCATAAATTTCTTAATCTTTCTTATTAACTTGTTTAAATTGTGTACATAAGAGAGTTTTCCTTTTTTCTAACCAAGTATCTCATGTCACCCGAAACAACATTTCCATCGAAACTACTCAAATCGCCTGAAACTACTTTGCCCTATCGAAACTAGTAGTTTCGACAGGGGCATTTTGGTCTTTTGTCAAGCTCAAATTAAATGACTTCATAATCAGACTCCTTCTCATGCTCATTCTCACTCTCACTCTCCGAAACCCTTTTCACCCTCATTTTCACACACAAAAGCTTGAGATTCAACAGTCTAAGTTTGCAAAATCAGTATATCTTATCTGATTCCTCTGTCGTCTTCTTCATCAGGTTTGATTACTCAAAATTCTTGCTACTATTTCATATAGCGATGGCTTGGGTTTCATTTTTAAAATTGTTATGACTGAAATCATTTATTTAGGGTTGTTCCATGCTTAGAATCTGTCTATCAACTCACCATTGTTACTATCTCATTATTCTATTGTTTAATTTTGCAGATTACCTCAAAACTCTTGGTAAGAAGGAGTTTCGACACCTCACAGGCTTCCTTTACCATTCTTTTATTTCTGTTTATATTTGAATATAGTTTTAACTTAGCTTTCTCTGCATTTTGATTACTTGTATACCTGTTCAGGGTTTGGATACCGAAACTAGTTGTTTCAATAAAAGGGTGTTTTGTTTTAAAATTTTTGTTTTTCAGAATTTGAACAGGTTTCTATCGAAACTAGTTGTTTCGATACCCATTGCTGCCTGAAACTTTGTAATTTCGACCAAGTCCTTTTGCCCGAAACTATGTAGTTTCGATATGGTTTCTTCACCTAAAACTAGTAGTTTCGCTCAGGCTTTTCTACAATTTTTCCTAAGTGTTGGACTGATTTTTGAAAAAAAAAATTGTTTTGTTTCTGTGCAGATATGGATATTTTATTTGTTAAAAGGCACAATGTTTGTGCTGTCTTGAATACTACTGATCCCAAGAATGCATATTTCATACCTATTCTCAACTTCTTAGCCAACTCCAACATCAGCTTTGCTATAAGCCACAACCTGCTAGTGTTTGAAACAACTATAAGGCAATTCTGGAATTCTGCAACAACAACAGTCATTGACAATAATCAAGAAGTACTACTGTCTGAGGCTACTATCAGAGAGCTGCTGCACTTTAATGATAATACAGAAGCACCTGTTGATTTTCCAAGTTTTTATGTCAAGGAATGTTTCAGAAGGTTAGGGCATCCAGACGAATTCAAAAGCGGACAGATTATCAAGAATGCCCTTCCACCTCTATGGAGATACATTGTACACGTTTTTATTCACTCCATGTCTATCAGAAAAGGTGGTTTTGATTCAGCTAATGCCATGGTGGCATCTGCAGTCTTGGGGTTGATTAAAGAAAGGGATTACAACTTCTCTGGGCTGGCCTTTGGGCAATTGAAGGAAAACTTGACTGGAGGGGTTAAAGAAAAGTTCTTAGTCTATCCTAGGTTTCTTCAGATAATTATCAATCACCTTCATCCTAACCTGCAACAAGATGGCCATGTATTCGTCTTTGATCATATGACAGCCAAAACCCTAAGCTACATGAAAAGTTCAAGCAAAAGAACCAACAGAGTGATTGCTGATATTCCTCTGTCTGGTCACATTTTGGGTGAAGAAGAAGAGGAAGTTCCCGACGTAGATCCACAACTGCAAGTTGAATTATCATCTGAAGAAGAAGAAGAAGCAGAGCAGGTTCAAGGGAAACAAGAGGCTGAGCTTGAAGTTGAGCAAAATATAGAACAAGAAATGGAACAAACAGTTCAACAAGCTCAGTTTATAGACCAAGAAATAGAAAACTTGGATCCTTTGAATTTCCAAGTACCTGTTGAAAACATAGGAGCTGAAGCACATGATGAAGCTGAGTCAAGTGAAACCTTGGACGCAGGTATTTACGGTACAAAGTATGATCAGTCGGATTATGAGTCCGAAGATGAGGAGCAGACTGAGCCTCATGTATCCTCCTCCAAGAGATTTACATACCCAACTTGATGTTCAACAGACTCAACTTGAAACCCAACAGAAGATAATCTCTCAACAACAACAAGATTTTAAGGCTTTATCTGATATAGTTGAACAACTCAAGGCTTCAATTGTTAAATCTTCTCAGCAAGGAACCCCTTCCACAGCTCAGGGGGATACCACTTCTGCTGGTGGACCTTCTTCCTCTGCCTTTGTTACAAATCCTCAGTCTGCATTGACAATCTTCACTGGACAAGTTGCCAAGACAAAGGAATCTGTGGAAGTCAAGATTGAAGAAACTGATTATGATCTCCATCAGCTAGTGAAATGAGAGCCACTAGAGAAAGAGAAAAAGGAAAAGAATCAAGTGTTGATGTTATTATTCTTGATGAAGAAGAAGTTGGATCGGATCATGAGTTGGATGAACTACTAAAGCAGGTTGATGACTTTGGAACAATTGAAGACTGCCCTGAAATTGTTACCTTAGGTGAAGAACAGGAAGATAAGCTCAAGTATTTCACTGAAAAAGGAAATGAGTTTGATGTTGCATCTGATAATGAGCTAGAGGATCAAAATGTCACAGTGACCTTTGTTGAGCCTTTAAACACTGCTGGGCCAACAAGCACAACTAAAGAAGCTCCAACAGCAACTTCAACACCAACTGTCACAGGATCCGATACTCCATCCGTCCAGGCCTCAGATCCTAGAAGGTCTTTGTTCAAAGAAATGCAAGCTCAGGAACCACCAAAGCACTATGAGTGGTTCACTGAGTATCAAGAGTTAAAAAGGCCACCAGTCGGGTGGAAGTACGACAAAGAACGATCACTTTTCATAGTCAGAAGATACAAAGGAGGAGTGGAGCACTTCAAGTCTCCTCATGACTTCAGCTCCCTCCCTAAATATGACTTAAGAGCCCTTGCCAAGCTACCTCTACAAAACCCTAGAGATGTGGGCATTACAAGAGATTTTGAGACCTTCTTGAGAAATCAGACCTTCAATGATTTCAGGTCCATGACCACTGCTAAACCAAGAAAAGTTATCTCTAAGACTAAAATTCATCCTAGAACTCAAAGGCCTTGGGTAAACCTTCGGTACAAGCCGGCAGAAACTGTCAAATCCATCATACTGCCACGATCTGTACCTGTGCAGCTTCAGAATTTTAGAAAATGGTTTTACAACTCTGCCACTGGAAGTGTAGTGATTGAGTGTGAAGGAATGGAAGACATCCATATTTTTGAGCCCATGGAGTTACTAAAATTTCAACCTGAGGATCTTGAAGTGTTATTCAACATCCCTATCAAGATCTTTAGTGAAGATGACGAAGCTGATGCCAAGGCATATCAAAGGGTGGTGACTATTAATGCAAAACCTCACTTTCAGAAACCAAGTCAAGCGCCAAATACTTAGAGAGAGTTGAAGATATTGATGCAGCAACTTAGGGGGAGATTGTAGAGTCTTATATTTGTATAAGTTGTTGTCATCAATGTATTTTTGAACAATGTTTAGTTAAGTTTATTTACTTGTAATTTCATTTTATGTAATTTCCTGTTTTTTATTCTAAGTCTGGGCAATCGAAACTACTTAGTTTCGATTGAGATTTGTTCAATCGAAACTAATAGTTTCGATAGATAGGAAGTTTCGATAGGCTTGTTTTTCACTTGTAAATGTTCAACCGAAACTACTAGTTTCGGTGAGCATAGTTTCGATGCCTGTCAACTTACTATAAATAGCCTAGTTTGAGAATGTTTAGGGTGTGGATAGCGGTTGTAACCCTGAAATTCTCTCTTTCACAGTTTTCTGAATCAATACACATTTGGAGTTATTTCATCTGTTGTTCTTACAATTTCATATCATATTTGTGTTGATTCATGTGTGGTTTGTCTGTTTATCTTCACCAATTCTGTTTCTACCATCTGTTTTCACCACCATACACACATATTCCGTCTGTGTGTGTAATCGATCTTCTGTTGATTTTCGATTGAAATCTGGACCTACAGGGTAAACTGTAAAGAAAGTGTCATGATATTGCTAAAAACCTCCACTTAAAGTGCGACTAATCATCAGTAAACATTTGGCATGCATTTAGTAAAATTAGTACCATATAAAGCATTAAATGAAACATGGCTTGTGACTGTAGCTAGGCTAGGAAAACGGACGGGTCAGGTCGGGTTGGGTAACGGGTCTGAATTAGCGGATTTAAAACAGGTCCAATTTGGTTCCGTTAAAATTGGGTTCTTACAAAAATAGGTTCGGGTCAAAACATGTCGCTTTAAAAATTATCAAATGCCCAAAATTAGCGAAACATGATAAAAAAATTGTTAAAAAATCTATTAGGCATATGAGAATTTCTATAAAAATAAATTAATCAAAACATATTTACCCAAGTGAGACAAATGATCTTTTATAATTTAATTGCTATAAAAATCATTTCCAAACCTACAAGATCCAAGGATGAATCACTACAGATACACAGTTTTACAGATTGATTGTAACTTACTGAAACTAAAATTCAAAAAAATCATGCATGCAATTTTTCTTTAACAAATCCTAGCGTGAGGAAGACGGCGATAAACGGTTTCAAAGACGGCACAAAAAGTAGCATCAAAATAGCTATATAAAGAACAAAAACAGCAGGCATCAAATCTAAATCCAAATCTAACTTCCTTTCAAAACCGTAGTATATGTGTGAGCTTGTGAAGTCCTGCTCTACAGGGTCAATTTCCCGGTCACACTTATTTGGAAGAGGGGGTAGCAGACTTTGGTTCAGAATTGCTTCCATCTTGGACCTGCACCAAAAATGCTAAATATTTTGAAGCCAATAAAATGTGAGTAAGCATAAGTTGAGAGTATTCCCATGATTTTAGGAACAACATTTATACATGCCTGCAAATATGCAACTATTTTTTTCACTAAAATTTCACATTTCTTATTACTTCTGTTGCAATTTATGGCTTTCTCCCTCACAGTGAAACTTGTTGCATATTTGGAAACCCAAAATGAAAGTTGCTGCATTTCTTGGAACAAAGGGAGTATAACGTACGCATAATGCACCATTCATTCTTATCATCTCATATGTCAAACAAATGCATAAGAAAATATTCCATTAACCATGAGACAAGTTAGACAAAAAAAAAAAGAAACAGACTGGGTTCATATCTGCAAACTTTGGGTTGACTCAAATTTTCAATACAATCACTATGTTGGATTGTGAAAGACCAAGAAAAAAGAAACAGAAGCACGTTAAGGAGATAAATGAAAGATCAAGTGTCTTCTTAGTGTTTATTGTAAAAAGATTCTGACATATGATTCTTGAAACATGATGACTAAAGAATGAACACTATATAATGTAGCTGGGGGAGACGTAGGGAGGGGAGACGTGAATTCAACTGTTATATAAAACCAAATCCTATTAACCCATGATTTGCAAGATTGGGTACATATTAAATGTAGATGCAAAACTTGAAATACCAATTTTTTTAGTTTCTGTTCACTAAACCACATAAAATCAATCTTTTTAAATGACTAAAAACTAAGTTTTAGTAAAAAAAAAAAGCAGCAGAGATGGACTAAATTTGCTGTGAATGATTTGAAAGTGCTTATGCAAATATGATTATTTGACCTCTAAACAGTTAGATAGTTACAAACAAAATTTGTTTATCCAACTATTTATCAGATAACCAGTTCCAAAATGCAAATCCAAACATTTTGTAGGTTCTTTGGTCCTGAAAAAGAATGTCGATTCTTGATAATTATGCAGGAAATCAAGATTTCAGTAACACATCAACAGAAAATGTGATATTTCACCATACCATGAAAACTAATTACATTTGTCTGATATGTTGCATACATGCAGAAATCAGAATACGATGTAGTACGTACGTGTCATTTTTTAGTGGATCATTCTTTTCCCCCTCTATCTTTTATAAAATAATGATATTAAAAAAATATTTTTTTAAATATTTAATATATTAATTATAGATAATTATTATATCATTAAACAAATGAATTTAATATAAATTAACATTTATCAATTACATAAATAAAATTAATACACAGTTGAAAAAAAGAAGTTTTAAAAATTAACTTAACACAATTTATAGCTGTCACGTCAAAGTATATTTTTTTTAAGATATATTTTGACGAGTGTATAAGTTAACAGATTATATTATATTTTATTCAACTCGTGTAATACATTTTTAAATACATAAATTTATTATTACTCAGTATATAACCTTACACTAGTTTAGATCCCGTGTATACACACGGAGTGAAAAATATCAATATATAAAATTTTTAAATCTTTATGTATATATTTTAAAGATGTAAAAATATATTACAAATACTAAGGATAGAAAACAAATTCAAAATATGTAAAAAAATAATATATAATTGAGTTTCGAAAATACGTTAATTACTATTTAATATAATTTAACTTTTATTTAATATTTGATTGAAAATAAAAGTTAAATAATTAAATTTTAAAGTTTCTTATAATAAGGGATAATTTAAAATAAATATGTTTTTATTAGTATATTAGTATTTTCTTTAAACATATATTATTATTAAAAGATGGAAATGCATTAAATAAGAGAGAGAGGCGGGAAAAAATTGTGAGAATGAATATGGAGGCGACACGTGGCATAAAAAACCTTTATTTATTATATAGTATAGATTTGTTCAACACGTGTAATATACGGTATTCTTTTTTTTTTAACAGCAAAGGCTCGGACACCCGCCGGCCCCACACCACCTAGGAGGAAACCCATAACTGGGAAAACCTCATGGCTCAACCTGAAACATTTTTGTTCAAGCAAGACTCGAACTCATGACCTCTCATATAAAAAGTAATGGACTACCACTCAACCGAAAAATTTAGGTTAATATAAGGTATTCGTAAAAAAAATATGATATATCAAAACCTTGACTGCGAATCCACATAAACCAATAGAATCCTACCCCTCTGGATAACCAATGCCCAATGGATTATGGAATAACCTGGTCTGAATAAACCAATAATAGCTCGTACGACCTGAAGTGGAAGAAGACGACGACTCGTGTACGGCCGCAGCAACAGATCGCGGTCGGCGACGATGGAGAAAGGATCTGCAAGCAGCTCGCCGGCGACGGAGAAGACTCCTCAAACAACCTCTTCTACGGTAACTTAAACCTCCATCTCTTCACTTCCTTCCTATATCTCTTTTCGTTCCGTTGATCGAAACGTGAAATACGACTGATTCATGCTGAATATTCGATACTGCAAGCGATTTGATGCAAATAATCTTGTATTTAAGGCGTACAAGTGGAATTAGGGTTTTAAACGAGCTGAATACGTAGCTAATTGTGGAGATAATGATATATTGCTAGTTTTATAGAATTTTTTTTCAAATTAGTATTTATTTTAAAAAAAAATAGGATAACAGGGAAAGTCAAAAAAAAATTCGGATAATGGTTAAACCGCTATTAGCAATGGCGGATTAGGAGGAATATTTTCAAAAAAACTGACACCATTGGTATCCGCTATTAGCAATCGCTGATTAGGACAAAAAAACTGACACCCACTGTATCCGCGTTTAGCAATCGCGGATTAGGAACAAGCTCTGTAACCATGGTTAACTTCAACCCAGTCCGTGAATGAACAACACAAAAGAAGCCACTTTGAATGAACAACACAACACAGAAGCCACTTTGGATTCTTTGAAACATGATTTGACCAAGACAAATGCTCTCACATGCACTTCTGAAAAGCAATAACACCATTATTGAGACTGAAACATTTATTGTGTGTGGGTGGGTGTGTTGCTGGATCAATCAATTAGACTGAAAAAGGCTGAAGGATTCCTGAATTTTCTGAACCCACTCACATGGTGTAATTTAATTGATGTGGGTGGGTATGTTTTTTAATTTGAATGAGTTTGTTGGATGAGGAAGATGAGCTACAGATGTGAGATATATAAAAAAAAAAATTTGGGTTGCAGGTTTTTTAACGAGGAAGACGAAGAAAAAAAAAAAAATTTCACCTTATCCGCTATTAGTAGCCGCGGATTAGCTTATTTTCTCTTCCACCTTATCCGCTTATAGTAGGCGCGGATTAGGTTAAAATAATATTTTTTTTCGAAACCCTACTTATTAATATTAGTAATATATTTGTTAAAATAAATGTGTTATATATTAGTAATATATTAGGTTAAAATAAATGTGTTATATATTTGTTATCATAAAATATAAAATACTTAAAATTTATTATAGTTTTAGTAATTTATAAAATATTTGTTATCATAAAATATAAAATACTTAAAATTTATTATAGTTTTAGTAATTTATAAAATATTTGTTATCATAAAATATAAAATACTTAAAATTTAATATAGTTTTAGTAATTTATAAAATATTTGTTATCATAAAATAATTTATTACATGAAATTAATTAAAAGTTACAATCTAACTAATTAATCAATGTCTATGCGGATATTGGATCAGACAGCCACCGGTTCCACAACCAACTGGTTTATGTTGTCTTGGTGGTTGTACGCGTCTTAGTACCGGTTGTTCGGGCTCATCATCATTTGGTGGATTCGAGTCTTCGGGTTGACTCATCTGTAGATCCAAGCTTATTGGAAACGGAGTTAAATGTTGGTACCGTGGCTGTTGTACATTGAGACCGGTATAACCGTAATTCTGGAAGGGTCGCGGCTGGTCAGAGTATATCGGAGGAATCATCTGACTAGAAGGCGTGTAGTCAAACAATGAGGATACCCAATTGTTTTGATTGGTTTGGGTACCTAATTGAATGTTTGATGATCCTTGTCCAACATTTTGAAATGTAGGTCGATAAGTGTCTTCCCAATTGGGTGTTGCCCCTCCAAAATTTGAGGTACCCTCTCCATAATTGGGTGTTGGCCCTCCAACATTTGAGGTACCCTCCCTATAATGTTGGGTACCCTCCCCCTCTTGAACATCAAGAATGATGTTTACCCGACTTCCGCGTCTACCACGACGCCCCCGAGCACGCGGTGCATGTTGGGGGAGAGTGTTATCCGGTCCCAGATTAACTTCATTAGTTTGTATATACGAAGGCTGACCAGTATGACTAATTGATCCAATCAGTTGACTAGCCATGCCTTGGACCCCTCCAAAATTTTCGTAGTAATGATCAGGGCCCATGTTCCGCATTCTGTTCGCTTCGTCACCAATGAAGCTTAAACCATCCACCTGCAAAACCAAAATAATTAAAAGCTATACATACACATTACTTACTTATTAAATTTAATTCTACATTAGTAATTATACAAACCAAGTATCTTGCTTGTCCACCGTGATCATGGAATCCAGTATGGATAGGACCGGGCACGTGCCTCGGGTCCTTTATATATAACACAGTATGCCGGTGGAACCAGTCATTGTAAGTATGGTGTGTTGTAGGCGTGTTGGTGAGCACACCTTCCACCACATTAGCATGTCTGTCGTTCCAATTTTGGATATATGGTGCATTATGAATTGACCAGTTCGTTTGCAGCCTCCCTTTCCGTATTGTTTTACGGAGTGTGAGAAGTAGACTACGTGACAAAGGAATGGGCCAGGGACCTGTTGAAGAAATCCAAACTGCCTCATCACCCTTTCCACCGGATGATATTCAACAACGTTCCAATAAATTAACAAACATTTTGACCTCCAACTGGTTATTCCTGTTGTGCACATTGGCGGGAGTCTTTGCATCACGTCCCGATAAGGCATCCAATCAAACTGTTAACAAAAGAACCTGTTAATATTTAGTATTTAAAATCGATTTATAAAAAATATATGCTATAGAAAACATACATCGGCCTCTAATAGATTCTGTAATGTTGTACGGTGGGCCTTTATCACGTGTGAAGGAGTCTCTGTTTTATTAAAATCATGCTCCGCCCACCTTCGAAAAGACAATAATAAGTGTTAGAATATTAATATTTATATAAGTATTAAAATAGTACGTAACTACCTTGCACCATATGGTCTGGTCCAATCTATATTCTGATTGATGATTATTGGTGCTATAGGTCGAATCCGGGTCCATGCCCATATTTGTAGTAGTGCCATTGGGCCGCCTATTGCCGATGTCTTTGGCCTGGTTCCCTTATACAGTTCTCTATACAAACACGCTAGGGAAGCAGCACCCCAACTCATTTGCCCACTAATATTAAAGTCAGTCAAATGATTTAATAAATGTAAAGACACGTGCGCATTATTCGTATCTGGTAATACTGTCTTAGTAGCCAGTATTAGGCAAACACAGCGTGCACGCTGAATACACTCTTCATCCGTTGAAGCATCAGTTAGAGCGTAATCCATCATAAACGTTAACAAAGTACTGATTTTTACCATATGACTTTTGAAATCTGTTGGGTTTGCATCCCAACCTAAGTAAGTTTGGCACATCTGTCTGCGTTGATCGTCGTTGTACGAATCCTCCTTCCAACTTAATGCCATGCCCTCAATGGGTAACCCCCAAAGAACGTTCACATCCTCCAACGTTACGTTGACCTCACCAAAAGGCATGTGAAATGTGTTCGTTTCGGGCCGCCACCTTTCAACCAGTGCTTCTATGAGCGCCCGATCAAGTCTCCTATAGGTACATCGTAGGACACCGCCAAAACCAAATAAATCGATGTATTTTAAAACTTTTTTTGGAAAAGTAATACTTTTCAAGGTAACTAGCTCCCAAAAAACGGCGTCACCACGTTTAAAATCTATTGTACACCTATCCCCCTCTTGTGGGTTTAGGAACAATTTTCTGGCGCGGTGTTCGGCTCCAAGGTATAAAAGACTTTCGTCTCTTGGACCCGGGTTGAGATGCAAGTTGAAATTCATTTTTTTGGTTGAATGAGGTTGTGGGTTATAAGTGTTTAGTGAAAGTGTAATGGAAGAGAGTGTTGGTGTGTTTGATTGTAGTTGTGGGTAATGGAAGAGAGTGTTGGTGTGTTGGTGTGTTATATATAGGAGAATAAATGAAGTAAAAAATAATAATAACAATAATAATAATAAAATAAGATAATAACAATAATAATAATAAAATATATTAAAATAATAATAATAATAATATGTATGTATCCAACTTTCTCAACCAATCAATATATATATATGTATGTATGTATGCAAAGGGTGGAGAATCATCCAACCACTATCAAAATTCTCCTTCCCACTATCAAAATTCTCCTTCCCACTATCCAAAATGACCGACAACAATGACGATTTTTACTGTTCTCAGCCTCCACCTAAGTCTGAAAGACTTACAGACAAAGTTTGGAGACGCCTAAGGAGGCCATCCGTGTCAGAAACGTCCGGCTCGTCTTCTAAGAATCCCCAACTAAATGAACCAGAAAATCAACCACAAAATGAAGCTGAAAAAAAAATCTTTGCAGTTCCCATCGACGAGTCGAAAAACTGGTCCAAAGATGTCGTAGAGTTTTATACTAATGGAGATGCCCCCTTTTGCTATACTCGTTTCAGTGGACACAAACTAGACAAAAATTTCTGGGGTGCCCTATTAGGTTGCCATTCGAATCCATCTCTTACAGAAACGGTAAAATTAGTTACCTTTACGTTCATTATACTGTACATAATAATGTAAATAACTTTATGATTTTTTTTCGTACAGCACATTGAAGCATGGGCAGCAAGACTTATGCGTATCAGACAATCAAAGCTTTTAAAAAACCCAGGCGTGAAACAAACTTGGACGGTCTTACCACCTTGTTTTTTTGAAGAAATGAGAGATCTGAACTCTCAAAAAGCACTTGATTTGGCCGGAAGAGATTCAAATTCAACATATCCTCCATTTTGGGAGGTTGACACTATTTACCTCCCATTATGGGTCGGCAAAACATACTGGCTACTTATTAGTATTGATATGCGGAACATGGTATTAACTCAATACTGGACTGATTACAGATGGAGAAATGAGAAAAAGGGTATAGCATCACACTATATGGAGGTGCTTCCGTTATTCTTTGGGTGGTTTCTTGACCATATCAAGTTCTGGTCTAGGTCATGTCACCGCACAAAGTGTGATGTTACAGTTGGTTTAGTTGAATTGAATGTGCCAATATGCAATGGTAACATTGCAAATTCAGGGGTTCTTGTTTGTATGATGATGGAGAAAATGGTTCTCAACAAACCGTGGCCGATAGAAGATGATGTCGAGAGTGCTTTTGTAAATTACCGACGCTACATGGCCGACGCTTTGTATTACTGGCGTTGTGTTCCGGGTAGTTAATTTATATCTTTATTTAGATTTACATGTGGAGATGACTACAAGCTATATTGTCCTATTTTAATTTGATGTATGTTTAAGTTTTCAATAATGACGTAATGTTTATTTTAGTTATTATTATTATTGTTACTATTATTATTATTATTCATATTATTGTTACTTTTCATTATAAATACATTCATCCCTCACTTCACTTTCATCATCTTCAAAAGCCCTCCCTCACTACAAAATGGATCCTTCTTTGTCATTCAATCCCTTTGTGGTACAGTTATATTATGGGGGTGAAGTGACACAAACACAAGGGGGTGTTATAGGTACTCCGGGAACTCGTACCACTACGTTTTTAGTTACTTCTCCTATCGGTTATACCCAGTTTGTTGATAACATCTGTAGATGTGTTCAAATTGACCGACAATCTTGTTGTCTAGGGTTAACACTCTACTATGAATACAATGGAGGTTCATATACCTCATGTATTAATCAAGAAAGTGATATGTACTTAATATACCAACTGGCTTCCCTCGTTAAGGGTTACACCTGTAAAGTTCATGTCACATGGACGACAGTAGTTCCAAACTTCCAGCAACATGTACATGGGAGTCCCTCAACCATTGAAGACAACGACGAAGGTTATTTTACTTCTTTCTTTTTTTTACTTCCAGCAACATAATATTATGTAAATGCTAATACATATATTTTTTTAAGGGTCTCATAATGAAGAGATGGAAGACACAGCAGAGAGTGAACCCTCTGTTTCTGAATATGAATCAGAGGAGGACGGACCAATGGAGGACGAAGCAATCCCTCCCTTGCCCCAACAACAAAGTCAGGGACTAACCCATTTCCCTGAACTTAATGTTGTTGGTACAGCAATGGATCCAGACTTTATTCCCCTTGATAATTTTGGGGAAGATGAAATGGAGTTTTGGGACGAGAAAGATCCAGAAATACGTTTAAATATGTATTTCGCTTCAAAAGACAAAGTTGATTACGCTATCAGAATGTGGAATATCGGCGAAAACAGAGAGATATTTATGGCTGATACCAGACCAAAAGTCGTGACCGCGAAATGTAAAAGTATCAAGCACACGAACGACCATTCCTCTCAACCATGTCTTTGGACATGTACGGCCAGAAAAATAAAAAATTCAAACCTTTTCAAAATGACAACATGGACACCGGCTCACTCATGTTTCAGCACTGTTTCTCGCAACAACAACCGGGCCCTAAGATCAAAATTCGTAGCACTCCACATCCAAGAACAAGTTCTTGGAGATGTGTCGTATCCTGTGAAACAAATTCAGTCTCTGATCAAAGAGAAACTGAATGTTGATATCACTTACGGCAAGGCTTGGGCGGCCCGGAGAAAAGCCATCAAAAACATATACGGTAGCTGGGATGATAACTTCTGGCAGTTACCGAGCTACATAATGGCACTACAATCATCAAACCCCGGTACGGTTGTCCAGTGGTTACATCACCCCAACAGTCCATCTCAGTGCTCAGTATTCAAGTATGTATTTTGGGCATTCCGTCCAAGTATTGAAGCCTTTCGATACTGCATTCCTGTAATCTCTATAGATGCCACCCATCTAAGGGGGACTTACAAGGGAAAAATATTAATGGCGGTTACAAAAAATGCAAACAACATGATCTTGCCGCTTGCGTACGCCATGGTGGATGAAGAAACAAACGACAGCTGGAAGTGGTTTCTTACCCAATTTGCCGAGAACGTTCAAGACCCCAGAAGGCGAACGTTGTGTGTGATTTCTGATAGGCATGCGGGTATAAAACACGCCATGGATAAATTAGAATCCTGGAAGCAACCGAACGACTACCACCGATTTTGTCTAAGGCATATAAGAAGCAATTTCATGGCGAAATTCAAGAGTGTGAGCTTAAAAAGGATGTGTTGGGACATCGGAAGCACAACACAAGAACGGAAGTACGAACGCCTGATGGAAGAGCTTAAAAGAACAAATAGACAAGCCTGGAAGTACCTGCAAGAAATTGATAAAACAAAATGGACGGTCCTGCATGACCGGGGGAATCGCAGATGGGGTATCCTCACCATGAACATATCAGAAAGCATGAACAATGTGTTACGTGGTGCTAGGATGCTCCCGATAAAGGCAATGATTGAATATACTTTTAAAAGAGACGTTGAACAATACGTAAAACACTACACAACCGCGTATAATTGTTCAACGGATTTTCCTGCACGGATGTGGACGTTGTTCCATAATCGTGAAATAAGGTCTCGACAGCACCGGGTATTCCCTTATTCAGCACATCATCAAAGGTACATGGTGGAGACACCACTACAAACATCGGATGAAACTGGCTTTAGTCCTTATACGGTAGAATTCCAAGAACAAACCTGCTCGTGTGGTAAGTGGCAAATTTACCGGTTCCCGTGTAGCCATGCAATTAGGGTTTGCCACGACCTACGTTTAAGTCCAAAAACTATCGCGGATCCAAGGTTTCATTCGGAAACATACCGTGCACAGTACAACAACGAGTATTTTCCGGTGCCCCATAAAGAAACTTGGTTGTACGCCGGTTGGAAAATTATTGGGGACCCATAAAAAATAACTGTAGTTAGAGGAAGACGACGTGCGAGGAGGATGCATAACGAGATGGACGCCAGCTACGCAGACGAGAGGACGGGTCGCAAGTGTTCCGGTTGTAAAAAAACGGGTCACAACATCAGCAGTTGTCCAAACCGACAACGTTAATGGCTGTATTTTTTTTTTTCATGTATTTGACCTTCTGTTTTTTTATAACCTAAGTTAAAAAATGTTAAAAAATGTCTTTGGTTGGTTGGTGTATCCATTAATTGTGTTTAATGTCTTTGGTTAGTTGGTGTATCCATTAATTGTGTTTGCATTAAGAACAAATGTTAGATATCTTATTTTTTATTTTTATTTACACATAAGTCATCTATGTTATATATCAATGTCTAGTTATACTTTTTTTTTAAAATGAATTGTTATATATATTTAGTTTTTTGAAAAAAAAAATTAACAAAAACTAAAAAAACTATAAATGTATATTAGGGTTTCGAGAAGGCAGAAATAAAAAAAAAATTACACCTAATCCGCTATTAGTAAAAGCGGATAAAGTATAAATAAAAAACCTAATCCGCTTATACTACTATCGGATAAGGACAAATTTTTTTTTTTTCTTCTTCGTCTTCCTCGCATCTCAAACCTGCAAACTCCATTTTTTTATATCTTCTTCATCACATCACATCACATCACAGCTCATCTTCCTCATCACCAAACTCATTAAAAATTCAAACTCATCTTCCTGTTGCAAGTTTCAGACTTAATAATGGAACCTAGTCACATGGGTTCAGTCTTTTGCAGGAATCCTTACTGTTCTAAGTTTTCAGTCTCAATAATGAAAGCTTTTCAGAAGTGGGTTCATGTTTCAGAGAGTGGGTTAATGCTTTTCAGAATTAAAAGAACCATGTGAAGGCATTTCTATTGTTCAAAGAATCCAAAGTGGCTTCTTTTGTGTTGTTCATTCACGGACTGGGTTGAAGTTAACCATGGTTACAGAGCTTGTTCCTAATCCGCGATTGCTAAACGCGGATACAGTGGGTGTCAGTTTTTTTTGTCCTAATCAGCGATTGCTAATAGCGGACACTAGTGGTGTCAGTTTTTTTTGAAAATATTGCTCCTAATCCGCCATTGCTAATAGCGGTTTAACCATTATCCGAATTTTTTTTTGACTTTCCCTATTATCCTAATTTTTTTTTAAATAAATACTAATTTGAAAAAAAATTCCACATTTGTCGCCAGCAGTTTCGTGGTTAATTTTAGTTCTTGTTTCGAAAATAGTCTAGGGGTTCGAAGACAACAGAAATCAAAGATATTACCTTCTTATGTACGTGATAGTGGCCGATGGTGCCTTGCAATGTCGATCGATCGATCGATCAGGTGTCTTGCATGTGATGACTCTGATTTAACAGTTTATCGCCGGCCATGGTTCACGGATATGGGGTTGAACGCTTGAGGCGGTTCCACAACACCGTGGATGCGGAGGAACAATTAAGACTTGATGGTCAGGTTGTGCGATGATGTTTGTCGGAGACGAACATGTGTGAAACCGGAAAAAAAAATCTGTGCGGCTTAGCGAAATCAAACAGAAGATGTGGTTTGTTTTTTTTTTCATGGCTAAGATGCAAACTACATGGGGCAATTGATTGGTATTGGCTTAAACATGCCTAGTTGGACAATCGGCAGCGGCAGGAACAAAAGAAAATCTGGTGTTTAGAGTTGCTCCACAACAACTATGGTTAAAAAAAACGAAAATCTAATAGAACGACGAGCGAACTCGTGCTGATTACGTGATAAGAAACAAAAGAGAAAGTAGGGGAAACTGATTTTATTGATACTATATTTTATCTATAAATTACATTATATAGAGTTACAATAGGAAAAACCCTAAATCCCATTACATATTGGGTTGGGCCATAAAATAATCTGCATTTATAACATAAATATCATTTAAACGTTTCCATATTTCTTATGATTTTAAATCTATACTATATAATAAATAAAGGTTTTTAAGTGATACGTGTCGCCTCCATATTCATTCTCACCATTTTTTCCCGCCTCTCTCTCTTATTTAATACACTTCTATTTTTTAATAATAATATATATTTAAAGAAAATATTAATTATACTAATAAAACACACTTATTTTGAATTATCCCTCATTATAAAAAACTTTAAAATTTAATTATGTAACTTTTATTTCAATAAAATAGTAATTGAAAGTCAAATTAAATTAAATAGTAACTAACGTATTTTCGAAACTCAATTATATATTAATTTTTACATATTTTGAGTTTGTTTCTAATCCTTAGTATATGTAATACTAGGTTAGAATCCCGTGTATTACACGAGATTGTATATTAAAAAAAGATAAAACTTATAAATTTATAAATACGTCATAACTTGTCAGAATATTATGATAGTCTCGAGATATATCAAGTGGAAATGTGTGTATATAACAAATTAGTATTTTTCTTTAATTAGTTATATTTTGAATTCTTATTATATATTCTTATTTAATATATGGTCCGCCTTAATTAAAAAAAGTTGATATACATGGGCAATTTCTAAAGTAGTTATAAACTTATATATGGTCGGCCTTAATTAAAAAAGTTGATATACATGGGCAGCCTCCACGTATTATCCCTACTACTAAAATATAAAGTTTTAAATAAAAGGTGTTTTGGGTCAATGCGACACAACTTGCCCGTTCCAAAGAACTACCCATTTTTACCCGTTACCAGTCTGCCTGTGTTGCCACCTCATTCTTTTTCTTGTGATGATTCTCTAGACACTAATTACCCTTCCTGACCCTGTTGAAACCCGATGAATTGTTCATGCAGAAATCAACAATGACAGGAACAAGTGTGATTGTTGCGTATGCTGTGCAATGTGACAACTGTTACAAATGGAGGAAAATGGCAAACGAAGAACACTTTGAAGAGTTCAGATGTAACCAAACCGACGACCCATTTGTTTGTAACAAACTCTCAGGGACCACATGTGAAAAGCCCGCTGACATCAGCTTTGATTCGTCTCATGTTTGGGTCATGGACAAACCAAACATCTCGAAAACCCCAAAAGGTTTCAAGAGAATAGCTACTCTTAGAAGTGATTACTCTAAAGTGTATGTACAGTATATGACACCTCAAGGGAAAAAGATAAGAGCACGCCCGGGAATGGTGGATTACCTTCAAGAACACCCGGAATGCGGCCCGATATCACCATCTGATTTTTCCTTTGAAGCTCCAAAAATAATGCGCGATACGGTTCCTAAACATGTGGTAAACAATCCAGCTAGTTGCACCAAGAAGAAGCAAAAGTTGAAGTAAGAGTGTGTTTGGTTAAAGGGAGGGTATGGTTGTGAGGGAATGAGATTGATATTCATAAAATAGGGAATCCTTCATACCCACATAAGAAGATTACTTAAATGCCCTTCTATATGGAGGTAATACTAGGCTTAATATTGGTGATGTGACCATATCCGAAGTATGAGTAGGTATTATATGACGAGGCTAGTATATTGTTGAACTATGATGGATGTGCATTTGGTATGAAACTATGAATATGAGTATAGCTAATTTCTTTTTTGTTTTGTTTCTGTATAGATGGAAACCTTCTTTTTAGGGGGTCAGAACGGGTTGTTTTATAAAAATGATATTTTGGTTCGGGTCAGGGTTTTAGGGTTTACTATTTTACTCCAATTTATATACGTATGGGTTTTAGGGTTTACTATTTTACTCCGATTTATATACGTATGGGTTTTAGGGTTTATTTTTATTTATTACTAGATAAAAATTATTAATTAAAATAATAATAAATATTTAAGAATTATAAATTAAATAAAAATTAAAGAATTATAATATTATATTTTAAAATAAAATATAATTAAAATTTTCTTATGATTTAGTAATTTTAATAAATTTTAGATATTTAATTATTTATATTCATTATTTATTTAATATGAAAGAGAGTATTTAATAGAAGAGAGAAACGAAAAAAAAATCTAGACTTAACCAGAAGTCGACACGTGACAAATATTCATTTATTACAATAAGGATATAAGGGATGGTTCCATTGTTAATCTCCCATTTTTATGTTAACTTAATAGCTTAAATCCATGGTGGAAAAAAACAAGATGTAACAAGATCATGTCATGTCTCCACATTCTTTTTTTGAGTAAATTACAAATTATGTCCTTTAACTATCGGTCAAAATTGTAGGTATCGTTATTTGTCTTAAATAATTACACTGGACGTCAATTTTTTTGAAACTTTTGCACAATTTAAGTCCTTTCCACTAACCACATCCAAAAGTTCCGTTATGTATGGTCATGTGCCCCTCACATGAGGGCATTTATGTCTTTTTACCCCATTTTTATATATACTCTCACTATTTCTCATATGACATGTCTCTCATATTCCCTTTTCTCTCATCTCTCACTATCAAACCTTAAACCCTTGTTATAGACTTACGGCGAACCCGGTGACGTTGATCGTGACTTTGAAGCGTTAGGGTGGATGTAAGGCCCCAAACCGAGCACCCTACAATTGGATCTCATCACTGGGTATTCTCTTTAAAAGTACTCGTTTTATTAATCAAACATACAGTGAAAGTTTTTTATAAAAATAATAATCTTTTAAACTCATTATCGTTATTAACCTTACCTTACGAATGCCTTCACATCAATCCGAGTAGTATCGCTCCCAAGCCAAGATGTAACATCTCACCTGAACTCACCTGCAAAACAACCTAATGTACATACAAAGTCAGCTACGCTCAGTGAGTTCTAATAGTTTAGTTTAAATAGAAACATTCACGTCACCAATAAAATTACTTCAACTCAGGACATTATTGTCCTTTATAAAATAGGTTGTCGTAAATTGACATATTGATAACCCTCGTTATCCATAATATCCCATAAGGGTTTAACAGCCCAAGACTCAACCCGAACCCGTAATCCCGTAAGTTCCCCGACATGGACCGAACTTACCGCTCTACTAACTTGTAATTCACCACAAGTATCAGCACAAACTCTGATTCAAACATCCAAACTCATACACATAGACTCACCTAGCCCTAACCATGACTCTTATTATGGTTACCACACATTAGTCATAAACACGACCTCGTTCCCCACATCACAATCAAGCTATTGCTTAGCATCAAAGCTGATGGACCCCGATCCAGCGCCATAAGAAACGGGTCAGGCGTAACCCGACGATGTCACTCAAAGCATGAAAATGGGTAGCAGGTCAAGCATCACCCCACGTTCCACCACCTGCAGTTTCTTTGCTAATTCCACATGTTTTTATTATTGCATTTTATTTCCATGCTTTGTTCACTTGTACTTTAGCTTTCTTAGGTAGTAAGTAGTTTCTATTTCTCTAGAATTTAGTGTCACACCCTGGCCGGCGACGGATTATACGTCGGGGCTGACGCGGTTGTTCATAAGCACATGATCATCTATTAAATATGATAATATTTATTATTCGAATTACAAGCATCCGTTACAATTGAAAATAAGAAAACAAAGTGTTCAAACATAACATAATTAAATTAGACTAGGTCCAAATCCTATGTGATCAAATTGAATCCTCAAACTCGTGCACCTGAAATATGTGAGTAAATGTCAACTACAAGTAGTTGGTGAGTAATATAGGTTTTATCACCAAACAAAAGTTGTAAAAGGATTTGAAGTTCAATATGTTCAAAGCATAACTAAGGCATAAATGTGAAAACATACAAGATACTCTAAATTCAATGTACGTCTAAAAGGAATTAAGGAGATATTGGGACTTTAGGGTTTCATGGGGGTTTGAGAATGAGCATAGGGTTTATGCAAGTTTTGTAGAAAAATATATGTATTTATAACGCTAAAAGGTTTGGACTTTATTCATTAGTAGATAAATCTTAGAATGGAAAAAGGTGTGAATTTGTTAAATAAACATGTTACGGAAATCAAAAATAATACATTTGGATTTATTTATATAATTATTCTAAAAATAATTTATAAATAAATTATAAAGTGGGAAGAGGTTTAATTAATTTTATTTTATTTTAATAAAATGATTAATTAACTATTACTTAATGTAAATGAGGTGGTTAATTAATCTATTAGTTAATGTAAATAAAATGGTTAATTAATTTAATTAATGTAAATGAAATGGTTAAGTATCCTATTAATTCATTTTAAATGAATTATAAAAGACTAACTAAGCCTTAAATAGAATTAATTGAGCGTTATATAAAATAATTATTTAAAATAATTAGTTAGGTATTTATAGGTTTAAATGTATTTTTAAATAATTATTCACACAAAAAAATTATTTATAAGTTTGAAGGAAAATAATAACGCCTACACATTTAATTAAAATTTGTGTAATAAACATTATTTATATAAGGATAAATAACATAATTAAACTTGTCTAAACAAATTATTTATATTATTTTATCTAGAAATTTACAAGTGTTTTAATAAAATAAAATAGTTAAAATATCAATTTATATTTTCTGTTTTTATAAATATCACAGAATATATTTGTGAAGTTTATAAAAATTAAATTTGGAATCAAATAATGGGTTAAAAGGGATTAAAAAGAGGATAATTGCAAAACTTGGCTATTAAATAACATATTTTCGTATAACAAGGACATTGTCAAATCCTAAGTATGGGGTGTTAGAAAACTCACCAATGCATCGGCAGCATAATTTTGTCCCAAGTATTACAAATGCATGATTAACAACTATTCAATCCATTGAATTGAAATACACATAGAAGTCATTAAAACATTTTCAAAAATAATCTGTAAAGTTGGTAGCTTCGTAAATAATCTAAAAGATAAAAGTCTTAAAAATCATTTGGAATAAAACTATCTTATAAAAACAATAATTTGAAATACCGTTGAAATGAATCAAGGAAACAAACAGGGAAGATTAGTAAGCACAACAGAAAGAAAGAAATAAGGTTATGCCCATTTTTACTTTTATACCCCCTTTATCTTCCGTTTCATGTGAGAGTTTGAGTCTATCCGAGCATTATCATATAGCACATCAAGTTTTTGACGTCATTTGCCAAATTTTACATGCCCATTTCGTTTGATAGAGTGTTTGTTAATTATTACTTTGCATGTTAGAACTTGTGTAACATATACATTCCGAAACCATGGACTAAAAGAATTCATAAAAATGATTGAGGCGTAAGGATTAACCCATTATCTTTAAACCTCTTATCTTCTTTTACCTACCCTAAACATTACCCCTTAGTTAGCCCCTCTGAGCCTAAACTCTTTTCAGTTCTAAACCCACATTTCAAACCCATAAAGCCAAAAGTTAGTCGTTTACCTTTTACCCTGTTTAGTTAGAAGTCGACTTGGCTATGATGTGAGGAGTATTTATCCACAAAAAGGTTTATAAATTCATCTTATGGTCAAAGAATGAAATTAGCAAGAAAAAGGATGAATATGGAAAGAAAAGAAAAAGGGCAACAAAAGGAAGTTCATACTCGCCCAAGTTATTGAATAAATTTCATCAAAAGAAAATCAAACTTGCTTGAGAAAATTGGAGGATGCAAAGCTAATAAAAAATATTGATGTATTAGGAAGAAACATCTGAAAAGTCTATGCGGGATTGATAGTAGCGAATGCTTCAAAATAAGAAAAAGTTTGCATTCTTGAAGAAGGAAATTGGTCTTAACGATTTGACCTTAAAAGAGTCCTTGGATTAGTCACAATGTCTAATCTAAGTTTAGTAACAAGCTCACTCACCTTCTAATCATTAAGCCAAGTCGGATTTTCAACATTTAGCCATTATTTCCAAATATTTCCTACCTTAACCCTAAGCCAATCATTACAACCCTTTTTAAAGCCCTCTTGATTTATGCACATATTTTATGTCAGTTGGTGGAGATTTGATTTTTATACAAGTCTATGATTATGCAAGCATTAATTATAGCATTGGGTGTTCTTCTTGACATACATTATCCATATATTAAACCCGAGTGTTGAGTGAACATTTGTGAGACTGTAATTTTGTGCATAATCATAGTTCCATCAAGTATGTTAGGCGTACTACCCTATTGTGGAGAAAAATTCGAAAGGTACAAACATCAAGTTATTATTGTTAAAAGAAGTGTTTAACCAATTGGGACAAAAGCTTAAGATTAACGTTAAATCAATGTTTTATTCTATGGGTATAATCATGCATGAGTCTGCTTGAGGACAAGCAAAGTTTAAGTATGGGGTGTTATGATGTGTCATCAATTATACATGTTTTATATGCACAATTATCCTCATATCTAGCACAATTATAAACAAAATGATAAGAACTAACACGTAATTTATCTAATTGTATTACAAACAGGATAATTACTCTTGAAATGTAAAAACACATGAAAAACACTCGAAATCAAGGAGAAATCAGCATTCGGAAGCCAATTGAACAAAACCGGACAAAGGAAGGCAATGCTGGAAGTCAAAAAGTCAGCATGAAGCATAATAGGGCAATGCATGGTCGTGCATTGCTTTGCATGGCCGTGCAAACCTGAAAATCTTCCATGTACTCTCATGCTCTGCCTGATTCCCTCACGTGCAAGAAATGAGTGTTTGGCACCACCGTGCATCCTATTGCACGACCGTGCATCACCAAAATCTCAGTTTATAAATAGCAAGCTCATTCTAGTGTTTTAGATGTCTAAGATCAAGAGTAGGGAAGGCCGTAGTGCTCTGCTAAGAGCCGAAAGTCTCTTGGTTTTGGTCCGTTTTAGCTTTCTTGTTTATTTTCCTTTTTAAAGTCTTGTAATATGAATGTTTCTTCTTGTTCGAGTAATCAAGAGGCAACCTATACCCATTCTCCCTTGGTGTTGGAATACTTCCACACATTATCTAAGTGTTAGTAGAGTCACTTGTATGGTCATTCATGGCTAGTCCTCTTGTGTTGCTCGAGTTGGTTGAACTTTAATTAACTACTGAAGTATTTTTAGTATGTTATGTTTTTAAAGTCTTTATTATGATTTATCTTAAAAATACAAGAATAAGTGATCTTTAAACCAATCTAATAATCTTAAATCTTGTATGTTACCTAAACAAGACTTCTTGTTTGGGAAGCTTATTCGAGTTTGTACGGTCTATATACAAATCTTTGTGCTAGCAATGGCCGGTTAGTATAGACTTAATATTATGGGTTGATTGGAGGTTTGGGTATTCAGCAAGTCGTTTGAGCCCTAACCAGACCAGGCGGTTTGTGTCGGTATTTCTTTACTTCTCTCGTGTCAACTTGCAGAGGACTTCTAGCGGGAGCCATGGGGTTTGATCTTGAGAATGAAAGTCTTATTTATTTAAAATAATATTATAAGTAAAGACAACTATTTAAAAACATAATTTGTTAGGTCCGAGTGTTCATAAAATACCTTTGGAGGAAGTCGTGCATTCCGACTTACCGGTAGAAGTTACAAGACATGACGTACGTCAGTCATTGGATAATCCTAGTCCGAATAATGAGTCCCGAGATAACCGGCGGACTTGTGACCCCGTTCAGGGTTCGGAGATTCATTAAGGAACAGTTGGCCGATCGTATCCATTGTTCCGTTACGAAATACTAACCCCCCTATCGAAAGGGTTAGTACTAGTAACTATGATCAACCTTACTTTAAATATAACACTAATTAACAAGGGATAACAACTAGAGTAACATCTTAAACGAGATAACATTTCCAATTAAATTTCTTATCTTTTTATTTTCCTTTTAAACAAAACCCATTTTCCAACTTATTACCCTAGTCAGACAATAGCGAGGGTTGAGTACGGGATTCGTGTCCATGGTTCGATACTTGGTTCTTACCCATACTATACTACGCTGTGATAGGTACACTTGCTTATTGTGTGTGTTTAGTTGAAGTAATTATCATTTTAATTTATAAATTTAAAACCTGATTTTATGTAGCTCTAAAAATAAGATATTTAGTACTACTAAAAACACGCTATCAAGTTTTTGTTGCCGTTGTCGGGGACACGGTAATTCTGGGAAAGATCTAAGTCATTGGACTCGGTATCTTTGCAGGATTTTTTAAGGATCGCGACCGCGAAATTTTTGTTAAGAAGAATTAATGACCATAAGTGCCGCCGTTCGAAAGCAAAAATATTTTCTTAATTAGGCGTAGCGCTTTCGAACGGTTTTACGTGTTTAGATTTCATATTCCATTTTTGTTTTTGATAATGACAAGCTTGATACTCAGATATTGGATTGCGTAGAACGAGGTGAATTTCCAAATATAAAATTGGAATTTTTGTTGGTGATGCTCCCTGTTGACCGAGGTTATTTTTTTTTAGGTAATACGTTTTGGAATATTTATATTACTCTTTAATTAAAGATTAATTCAAAAAGTCAAGGACTGGTCAACAGAGGGGATGCACGACCGTGCATCCCATTGCACGACTGTGCATCCCATTGCACGACTGTGCATCGGTCTTCCGCACATTAGGTGTTAAATATGGGCAGAACTATCACTTTCTCAAAACCCCAACCCTTGAACACATTCGGAGTCGGCCGAAAACACCTCAAAACCCCCGATTTCTCACGGTTTCTCTCGTTTCTTAGCTCTAATCTCACCCCCAAGGTATATAAACTTGTCCATTATCTTTTTTGAGTTGATCTTTGCTTCATTTAAGTATAATTTTTCTCATATAGGGCTAGGGTTTCGTTTTGAATTTTGGTATGAATATGTTTGAATTTGAACTTATTGCTTAATCTAAATGCACATTTGACCATGTGAGATCATAATTTAACTCTTTTTAGCCTCGTTTAGATAGATTTGTTCTACCCATGTGATTCGGGTTCTTGATTTTTGTTTAGAAATTTTGAACTTGAATGTATGAATTGAAGCATAAACCTTATATATATATATATATATATATATATATATATATATAATGTAGTATAGCTTGTTGGGAGATTGTTGATTTGATAAACTACGCTGCGATAGGTACACTTGTCTGTTGTGTGTGTGTGTTCAGTTGAAGTATTTATCATTTTAATTTATAAATTTAAAACCTGATTTTGTGTAGATCTAAATAGAATATATTTATTACTACTAAAAACGCGCTATCATTATTGTACTACCAAAACATTTGATGTAGTTCCTTGGTTCTGACTTCTGTTGTTCTGATTGTTGTAGCTTTGGTTGTTTCCCGGACTCGGTCTAGTAAAACCAGGAGCCGGTGCTTTATCTTTCTAACATTCCCTTGCAAAATGCCTGAAGTTTTTGATAGTTATAACACTTAACCTTTGACTTGTCAAACCCGACTCTTGCCTTAGAATGTCCACCTATAAACTTCCTTCCAGTTCTATTCAGAAAACGCTTAGACCTTCTTGAGATCATCGCCATATTCCATTGAATATCTAGATCTTCCATGTCATCAGGATCGACTTGATTGAAATCTTCTTCAATGGTCTCAGGATCTGTAAGTTTCCCACCAATAAAGTTCTCGTAGGCAAGCATACATGATGCAAATAAGGCGACATGATCCTCAACAGTCTTAGCAATAGCACTTTGGTGAGTGGATAATGAAGACGTCGGACCTCTTGAGGAGTTTTGAGTAAATGAATTGAATCCTGATAAATGGCCAAAGTTTCATGTATTAAAAGGTGTAATATGTTATATTTATGCAATTTGATATGTGGAATACAAAGGTTTTGTGTAGTCATGCATGTGCAGGTGTTGGAAGCTTAAAATGTGATCTTTGAAGATATTATGAGAGAGTCGAAAGAGACACGGAGAAAACGGGGCAAAACTGCAGGCACAGCGTAAGCTTACGCCCTCCCGGCGTAGGCCTACGCCTAAAGATTTCCTTCACAGCAGCATCAGAGGCCCGGCGTAAGCTTACGCCCTCCCAGCGTAGGCCTACGCCTAAAGATTTCCTTCACAGCAGCATCAGAGGCCCGGCGTAAGCCTACGTCCTCCCAGCTTAAGCCTACGCTAGGTGCGTTTCAGACGCGGGGTTTGGGCGAAACAGCCGAATTTCAAAGGTTATTTAGGTTTTTCTTCCCCAAAATTCGAAACCATCTTTTACACCACAGTTCTTGGGCGATTTTGGTCATTCGAGGAGGTTAAGGAACACGATTCTAACATGAAAGTGAAGATTGATACTCGAAATATTGAAGAATCGAAGATGCATTCCACAACCATGAGCGGCTAATCCACCGGTAATCATTCCCGGGTGGATTGTTTGTAAGTTTTTAGGGTTTTATCATGTGCTAGCTTTGAGAAACAATTCTTGTAATCGTTTGGTTTGAAATACTTGAATCTTTGTGTTTAGTATGGTTATGAACTCACGGGAGTCGATAAATTCTTGCACCATTGACCCCGTTAGATGATAATTGCTATGAACTTTGATTTATGTTGAATCTATTGATTAATCTAATTCTATATTGCATACATTTGTCTCGATTTCATTCGTGAATATTGTCTTACACTATTTGCCGATGATGTATGAATGTTGATGTTCTTGGTTAGATTTGGTCAATTAGATTTGGATAACCATTCGATTGTTTGAACTCAAATGTTGGTGTGATAATTCCTAATTACTTGTGAACTTGAAACCCGGGTGTGATACCCTTTTAATTATTATTTACAACTTAAACCGTTTTGTTTGGTACTTGATTTGTTTGTTGAGTTTATAAAGTTTTCACTTAAATCATTGATTGTGTTTGGTCAGAAAGACCCGTTGTAACTTCATAATTTGCATTGTTAATTGAAGTTGAGCACCGACCACAAACTCTTCGTGGTTCGACACCCTTCTTACCCTAACTAGTTTAAGGTGATTAGGACACTCTATTTCTTTATCTTTGACCGGTCCCTTCGACACCGATCAAATTTTGGCGCCGTTGTCGGGGAGTGTGTGCGCTTGGTGTTTTATTTTTAATTGACTCGTGTTACTATTTGTTACTTGTTTTGTTTAGTTAATCTTCTTCTATTTTTGTGTTACGCGTGGTGTTTGTTTATGTGTGCAGGTGACAGATTAGTGCATGCGTACCCGTTCATCCGGGAGGACTTCACCGCTTGTATTTGAACCAGAAATTGAGAGGATAGCAAGGCAAAACCGAACCCAACAACAACAAAATTTACAACCTATTTCATCGGAACCATCATCCATGGATGGTCAAAGCAGTCATTCTGGAACTAGCATAAGAAACCGTGGCCCAACTCCAAACAGAGGCCTTATCCCTAACCGCCCACCAACTCCACCTCACCGAACCCCAACCCCATCCATACCTATCAATAACAACCAACCCCGTGGGTCGGGTCCAGTTCAACAAAACCGACCCGTTAACATCCATACCAATCCCACATACCAAGGAAGAAGGGGACCACAACAAAATCAAACCCCTCCCGGAAACATCTTTGGAACTCAACCAAGAAACGAAAATGAGAACGAGGGTTGGGAGGATGAAGATGGTGAATATTTTGGGTATAATGATAATGAAGATGTTAGGAATGGTGAAGGGTTTGGAGATTATGAGTATGAAGATGGTGAGAGGAGCCAATATGGAGAGTATAACGAGGGGCAAGGCTTTGGAGAGGAAGAAGAGGTGAATTATGTTCACCAAAGGGCGAGACAACCAATGGGTCGAACAGTTCGACCAGAGAGATTTGGGTATCCTCCTAGACAGGAAGGGAGGAGAGCTACTGGGGGCTACAATAATGAAAACCGAAGACAACCGGTAGCCCCTATGGGTGGAGTTAACGGTCGCTTTCGACCGGCTATTTCGGAGAATGCTTCTCCAATTGTTCCACCAATTCCCGGAATGAGGCGATTCAAGTCAAGGCCAAATTACATCAACGTTCTCCCACATTTTCATGGTATGGTCACCGAAAAACCATACACCCATTTAGCCGAGTTTGCTGCCATTTGTAGCACAATTGGGGATGAAAACTTTGACCAAAATGAGGTCAAACTCTGACTTTTTAAGTTTTCCCTCAAAGATCGAGCAAAGCAATGGTTCATCACATTGCCGGCTAATAGCATCTACACATGGGATGAAATGCAACAAGTTTTCTTGGACGAATATTACTCGGTTGCGAAGACAGATGACTCCCGAATTGAGATTCGGACTTTTCAACAACAAACAGGTGAACCTTTACATGAAGCTTTTACCCGTTTCAAGGAGTTGTTAAGGAAATGCCCCCACCATCAAATTGAGTTGTGGGAACTAGTAAAGTGTTTTGTTGATGGTTTGACTCAAGAGGAGAGGAAGTACTTGAAGTCCACCAGTAATGGGACATTGTTGTCTAATCCCGAAGAAGATGATTGGGATTTCTTATAAAGAATGAGCCAAAGTTCAAAATCCGAGGCATCGGCTAGCCGAAGAGCCAAACACCCAATTTCAAAATCTGCCCCAGACTATGAGACGAATGAGAGGTTAGCCTCTATGGAGAAAGAATTGGCCAATTTGAAAAGAGGAGAGAAAAAGGAAGTAGCGGGAGTGAAAACCCGTTTTGATGTTTGTGAGAATTGTGGGGATTTGGGACACAAGGCCATAAGTTGCCCATTGCAAGATGGTAGACAAGAAGAAGTGAACCAAGTTTTTGGTGATAGGAAACCATATAATACAAACTCAAACTCCTATCACCCGAGCTCGAGGAATCATCCCAACTTCAAATACGGGGATGCATCAAACCAATTGAACCCAAATTTCCAAGGTTCAAATCAAGGTACTTCGTCATACCAACCTCGTCAACAAGGGAACTACAATTCGGGCGGTTACCAAAGGAGTTCATATAACAATAACCGGAACACAAATTACCCCCCAAGGAATTACAATCAAGATCATCAACGACAAGGTGGATCATCGGGGGGTGATGACGCGGTTAATTCAAAACTGGATGCACTGTTGGAGATGATGAAAGAGTCAAAAAGGGAGAATGAAATGAGAGACAAGTCTTTTGTGGCGTTGGAAAGACAAGTGGGGCAAATGGCCGAAGAAATATCTTTGCTAAAACAAAATGAAGGTAAACTGCCAATTGACAACACATTGAAGCCACAACATCATGTTAGTGCAATTGATGTGGCTCATGGTAATGAAGAAGGTGAAGAAGGAGAAGAGGAGGAAATTGAGTGTGGAGAACCCTTAGTTCCTATTCAAATTGGGGAATTCAAAACTAAGTTGGCACTGCTAGATTACGGAGCGGGGGTGAGCATTCTACCAGGGAGCGTGTATGACCAATACAATTTTGGTCCATTAGAAGAATACAACACCACGTTGGTGTTAGCAAATGCTACATGCACACGTCCTCGGGGGAAATTAGTGGGAGTGGCTGTGAAGATTGGAGAATTCTACTATCCTGGAGATTTCTTAGTGCTTGATTATGCACCACTTGCTAAGGAGGAGACACGAGTGATTTTGGGAAGACCGTTTTTAGCAACCGCAAATGCACAAATCAATTGCCGAACCGGCACTGTTGACATGACCTTTGGGAATCGTAAGTTGAACATTAATATTTTTTCAAATTCATTTACATATTCGGTTGAAAATAAGTGTTCAAAAGCAGTCACTACTAACGTGGGTCATCCTCGTGCCAAGGCAAATGAGGGTGACACCAAAAACAAAGGTATCATGTTTGACAGGTTTAATGTGAAAGACGAGCCGAAGGCAATCGAGAAGAAAACTGAGAGGTTGAAAGATGAAAAGAAACCACCCGACCATGTCCAACATCCGAACGAGAAAGTAGATTTGTGTGATGTGAAATTTACGAGAGATGAATCTTGGAGTTGGAGTGATAAGAACCGAAGTGGTGAGGGAGCTAGTGGAAGCAATTTTGTGTTTCAACCTCCATAAGGAGGTAATGTCGGGCTGAGGACAATAAACTTAGCGCTAACCGGGAGGCAACCCGGCTTGTGATTGCTTGTATTTTGTCTTTGCTTTGTTTTGTTTTGTGTGTTTTAGTTTTCGTCACCATAGCAACACTCAAGTGTGGGGAAGACTCATGGAAGACTTACGAGTCTATTTTTGGTGATGGTTCAAGCACTCTATGATCACCTCTAATCAGGTCCACGTACTCTTTCTCATATTTATGTTGCTTTGATTGAACGAATTTGTTTTATTTTTGTTTTGGTGTGTTTATGTTTGAAACTTGGTTGATTGTGATTGGGTTGGTGCTTATGGTTATGGGAATCTTTGAGTTGGATATTGGGAGTTATTGGGTATTGGTTATTTTTGCACCCACTAACCGCACTTTTACATTTCATAACTATTGGGACAATGTAAGGTTCAAGTGTGGGGATGTGGAAAATCTTGGAAACCATACAAATTTTTTAAAAATTGTTTTACAAAGTGTTTGGTAGAGGTCTTTGGTCATGGTTAATTCATTAAGTTACTCGATTAAGTTTTTCCAACAAATGTTAAAAATATATATATATATATATATATATATATATATAATAAATTGGAAATGTTGGAATTGGGAGTAACAAAGTTGAAGGTGATGGTTTGCATGCACATGTCGGTAACCTATTTTCCACCGTTTCTGTGAGACTTTGAGCCAAATTGATTTATATTCTCTTATTTGAGTGTTTAGTCACTTTGTTTCATATTTTAGAACTTGCATATTGTTAATACATGTTGAAACCTTGAACCAATTGATTGTGCAAAAATGATAAAGGCATTAGGAGAAACCTTTTTATTTTTAGCCATTTTTATGCCTTTACCCGTTAATATCCACTAGATACCCATTATGAGCCTATACCTTTTCTTTTGACAAAACCCACAACATTCACCCATTCACCTTTTAGCCTTTTCTTTTTAAACCCGTGAGTTGGAATTCAATTAACTTAGATTGGTGTAGTTGCATTGAATACAAAAAAAATGAAAAATGAAAGAAAAAGAAATACAAAAATAGTATTTGGTCAACATGTGCCCAAAGGTTTTGAATATTAGTTGAGCTAAAATAAAAGATGTTATTGGGGCAGTTTAACTCAAGTTTCATTTGATAGTGTGAAGAAATAAGAAATAAGAAATTTAGTGTTGATGGGTCATTTATACCCATGGTAGAATTTTGAAGGTTTAAGAGTTGATTTGTAACTTTATTAGTTGAATTCCACTCACCTTTAGCCACTTTAAAAATCTTTATCCATACCTGTAACCCTAGCCTACATTACAACCCTTAAAAGACCTTTTGATTTGTGCGTTTTAGTTGTGTTAGTAGGTGGAGATGTGATCAATTTGCAAGCCTATAATAATGTGATTCATTGTTTGGTTTCGAGTGAAAAATACTAGCACATCATCGCTAGTCCATATATGAAGCCGAGTGGAGTGACTGATTGTGAGGGGTGTGTACATGCAAAACCATAGCTAGATATGAGTTAAGCGCGTTCCAATATTTTCTTTTGTTTAAAAATTCATTGATGGTTTGTTGGATTGTAAAGCTGTTGAGAGTATAATGTTTATGAATTTTGCATGACCTTGGACCTTAACTTATGTTTAGTGAAAACAATTATTTAAGAATTTGTAATGTGAATTTAAAAGCAAATGACTTTGCTTGAGGGCAAGCAAAACTCAAGTGTGGGGATATGATAAGTGGCCAAAGTTTCATGTATTAAAAGGTGTAATATGTTATATTTATGCAATTTGATATGTGGAATACAAAGGTTTTGTGTAGTCATGCATGTGCAGGTGTTGGAAGCTTAAAATGTGATCTTTGAAGATATTACGAGAGAGTCAGAAGAGACACGGAGAAAACGGGGCAAAACTGCAGGCACAGCGTAAGCTTACGCCCTCCCGGCGTAGGCCTACGCCTAAAGATTTCCTTCACAGCAGCATCAGAGGCCCGACGTAAGCTTACGCCCTCCCAGCGTAGGCCTACGCCTAAAGACTTCCTTCACAGCAGCATCAGAGTCCCGGCGTAAGCCTACGCCCTCCCAGCGTAAGCCTACGCTGGGTGCGTTTCAGACGCGGGGTTTGGGCGAAACAGCCGAATTTCAAAGGTTATTTAGGTTTTTCTTCCCCAAAATTCGAAACCATCTTTTACACCACAGTTCTTGGGCGATTTTGGTCATTCGAGGAGGTTAAGGAACACGATTCTAACATGAAAGTGAAGATTGATACTCGAAATATTGAAGAATCGAAGATGCATTCCACAACCATGAGCGGCTAATCCACCGGTAATCATTCCCGGGTGTATTGTTTGTAAGTTTTTAGGGTTTTATCATGTGCTAGCTTTGAGAAACAATTCTTGTAATCGTTTGGTTTGAAATACTTGAATCTTTGTGTTTAGTATGGTTATGAACTCACGGGAGTCGATAAATTCTTGCACCATTGACCCCGTTAGATGATAATTGCTATGAACTTTGATTTATGTTGAATCTATTGATTAATCTAATTCTATATTGCATACATTTGTCTCGATTTCATTCGTGAATATTGTCTTACACTATTTGCCGATGATGTATGAATGTTGATGTTCTTGGTTAGATTTGGTCAATTAGATTTGGATAACCATTCGATTGTTTGAACTCAAATGTTGGTGTGATAATTCCTAATTACTTGTGAACTTGAAACCCGGGTGTGATACCCTTTTAATTATTATTTACAACTTAAACCGTTTTGTTTGGTACTTGATTTGTTTGTTGAGTTTATAAAGTTTTCACTTAAATCATTGATTGTGTTTGGTCAGAAAGACCCGTTGTAACTTCATAATTTGCATTGTTAATTGAAGTTGAGCACCGACCACAAACTCTTTGTGGTTTGACACCCTTCTTACCCTAACTAGTTTAAGGTGATTAGGACACTCTATTTCTTTATCTTTGACCGGTCCCTTCGACACCGATCAAATCCTAAGGCAGCAAGACATGTAGAATTTCCACAACCATTGGTATGACTAACTTCCTGTGTAGGGTTCCCTGAGAATAAAGCAATTCCTGGACCAGATGATTTTGAGGTGGAAGAGTTCCCAAAGTATAATGACGGATCTTGAACTTGAGGTCTATTTCCAGCTTATTTCTTTCTCAAGTTCATGCCATGGGCTTGAATCTTCCCTATTGCTGTATCAATGGACATCTCGTGGAATTTGTTGTTTTCTCTAAACAATGTTGTGTACATGTCAAATTTTGGAGGTAGTGCATCTAGAAACTTTTCAACTAACTCCTCATCAGGATATTTCAACTCATAAGTTTTTAATTCAATCAACAAGTGATAGAATCTAGAAATCAAGTCATCGGTGGACTCGTTCTCTAAATGCTTAAAACCTCGTATTGTTTCCTTAACAACTCCCGTTTGCTTTTCTTCACATCTGTGTTCCCTTCAAAAATCTTTTGAATAGACTTCCACAATTCCTTTGACGTATCATACCCCAATAATTCTCTAGGTAATGCCATGGTGATAGAACCATGTGCTTTCTTTTTAAGATCATGTACTTTCTTTTTAGCATCGTCAAGTCTGGACAAAGGCTTAGGAACAGTCTCCCCTAGAAACGCATGTGTCGGATGTTTATACCCTTCCAGAATGGGTATCCACATGTTCGAATCATCATACGAAACACAATCCTCGAATCTTGCTTTCAAGTTGGAATAGTCATTCACATTTAACAACTTAGGTGGTTTCTGTGGAGTCCCTATTTCATTATCATAGTTCAACATGCTGCTAATGTTCTGAATATTCGACATTGTGAAAGACTTAGTCAAAATTCAGAGCAAACAATCAAACTTGCATACTTGTTGTTTGGTCTTGCGTATTTATTAACACTTGCGTATATAAATCAACCCTTGCGTACTTGTTAAATACGCATGAACATAAATGTTCTTGCGTACTTAGTAACTATGCATGAAGAGAATTAACTACGCAAAGGTTTGGTCTTACGTACTTGATAAGTACACAACAGTTGAATAAGTACGCAGGAACAGTAGATGATGCAAACAAGTACGCCAAATGAATTTTTGAACTTTATCCACCCACTTGTCCGGTCAATCTTAGTTGACTTGAGAATTCTGAAATCTTCAAATCTTGTAGTAATAAAGAAATTGATCAAGCTAAAAGTTTAGAACCTTGATTCTAAACAATCCTTGATGAACGGATCACTCAAACAACAACAAACAAAGGTGAATTTTGGGATTTTTAGGGCTGAAAGTGAAAACTCAGCAGGGAAGTTTTCAAGACTGAAAATCACCAAATGTAGGTTCAAACACGAGTAAATCGATGTAAATCTTAGTCGGAAAATGCTCCTAACACACTCACAACACTCGAAATCAAGAGAAAATGCTCTGATACCACTTGTAGGTCCACGTGTGTCTCGGATCGTACTCGTGTGCATGTGTAATCTACTCCACCAAGGTGCGGAATCCCCGAGACTAGACGGAACGTAATGCGACAAAGGCAATCAGGACAACAAACACAAGTAACAAAATACGTGGTCTGATATCGTAGCAAACCTATTACAAGTAATAGCACTCCAAAAGTTCTGGAACAGAGGTATACAAAGTTAGAGCATACTTACAAGTTCTTGGACTCAACTACTTATACTAGACCCAGGTCCTGCGTACTTAACAAGTGCGCAGGACATATGCTTCATGCGTACGACATATGCTTCATGCGTACTTGTCAAGTACGCAGGACACCATGTGCGTACATAACAAATACGCAGGAACAAGTTCCTCTGCGTATTTGTACTGTACCCAACACTTACATACAACTGAAATAAATGATAACAAGTACAAGATCAAACATACACGATTACAACTCGATAAAGACAAATACATTCAAGACTGATTAAAGATAATACAAAAGACTATTGCAAATCAGTACAATATCCAGAGTGTCTGTCACACAGAAATGCTTCTACACCTCTTTTATGTTTTTACTATTTTGGGGCTATCGTACATACTCACATGTTTTATACTATGTATCAAACAGATCATTATGTAATAAAACTGAAGTGTTTTACGGGATGATTATGTAATAAACCTGAAGTGTATTACGGGATGATTATGTAACAAACGAGTCGTGACTGAACCTGAAGTGTTTTACGGGATGATTATGTAATAAACGAACTAAGGGTCTACGCGGTGTCCTTAGGTTGTGTGCATTATGGGTTGGGATGTTTAGGGTGTATTGTACTACAGATGACCTAATACAAGACCATGATCTTCACATTGGTTGTATAGAGAAAGCAAATGCAGTGAAACCCACTACTAAAAATCAAAAATATCGTGTGCTCATTGCATCACGTGTCATACGCCTATTTTTGGATACTTTAGTTTTTTTTTTATAAAAAAAATTATCAAGATATTATCAACTCAAGAATCCAACCAATTTGAAAAATCAATATTCTAATTTTATTTTGCAAGTATTTTAAGATGACTTCACATTAGCAATTCCTTTTGTTAGGGATTGATTTTTATGTAGGATCCTGAGTCTAGCGTAATCCGGAATCCAAGATCCTGGTAAACTCGGTATCCTGAGTATTAATATTACTAACGGTTACTTGTTCTTTATTTTCGATTATTGCTTGTAGGTAAAACGTGTATAACCACTCACTCCTGAAGACTCGCTCATCAAGTCAAAAGAAACGCGTGGAAGGCTTCTACAACGGTCACATTGAGAGAATAAGTCGCGATCCAAGATTTCCGGAGAGTTAGTTAGATTTATCTTTGTATATAAACAACAATATGATCGATTAGGAAACACATCAGTTCACAACACAATTCACTTAGCAATACGCAACACTCGTACACAGCTAGGTGACACTTAGCATTAGCATTCGATCGATTACTGCTCACACTTGTAATTTTTCTATTGATTTATACTAAACTAGAAGGCAGGTGACTTTCAGTCACGTCCCGAGGTTTTATGTCGGCAATCCTTAAGGATTAAGGGATTTCCTCGTATATCATCGTGTCAAGCTTCATTTTTACGGTTTTAAGTTTACATTTTGATTAAGCACACTTCACAAACTAAGTTTGGTTACAAAATTAGCTTACATAATTTTTACCCAAAACACATTTGTGTTAAGTTACATATATGGCTTGAATTGATTGACAAACACATTTGAATGCGCTTCAAATTGAATGAGTTTGAAAACAAACATGTCATCTTAAGAATATTTAAACCACCATGCAATAAAAAGTATTGAAGCTCTCATTTTATTATTCTATATTTATTTGTGCATGGAGCAACTTAGACCCTATGTATGGCTACCACTTGCAACCGACATTAGTATGAAGATAATGCTTTGCAACAACAATTATACAATGTTGCAAATATGATAAACCTTTGAGAAGACTTTCAATTTATATTAAAAAGTTCAACCTGTTATAAAAGGTTTAGAAATTAAATTCATAATTTTTGAAGTTTTCAAAAATCAATGTGTACTAGAAAAGATACTGTGCATATTGATCGATATAAACTTGGTTCAGTTGGTTGAATAATGCCTAGACCAACATTTATGATCTAGTGGGTTTATTTTTTATCTTTATTTTTTTGTATTAATCATGTATGATATTGTTACAAACAAGTATAATGATTTATAGTATTTTTATAACAAAATGATTTAAGGCAGAAAAATTAACACTAATAATAATGTATTAAAAAAAATTATATCATAATTCTTAGAAAAGAAAGGTGTTACATATATTTGAAAAGATAGCAGATCATGACGTTAAAGGTACAATCAATAAAAAAACAAATTGTCATCTGGAAGCCCCTATTGTGAATTTTTTTCTAAATTATATTTCAATGTTGACGGTTAATTCAACAGAAAGTGAAGATGCGTTTATCTGATGTCACCATCCGTTTGGCCGGGCCGGTACCAACAATTCTCTCCAACTGAACAAAAGTACAAGTAAAAAGAACTATAAGTACGGGCTAATTGGTCAATTCAGACTGTCTTATCTCTTAACGAGTCAAAAGTGTCGCACCAAAATAATTAGCTTAAAAAGAAACAAATCAAACGGGTCAACGTCCGCAAAGAGTGTACTTATATAATGCATAAAACCTCTTATAATATTTTATTAGAAAAAAATTATTATTGAAAAAGTTGCAAAACTTTGACAAAAAGTGTTTTGGGTGAAACCAATCTGACCGTACCAAAAAACTTGTTTTTCAGGTTTTGTCGATTCAGGTTGTGTCAATTCAAGTTGTGTCAATTCAGGTTGATTCTTATCTCTTAACGGGTCAAAAGAATCGCACCAAAATAATTAGCTTAAAAAGAATTAAAGAAACAAATCAAATGGGTCAGAGTCCGCACAAAGTGAACTTGTAATGCATAAAACCTCTTAAAATATTTTATTAGAAAAAAAAAATTACAATTGAAAAGGTTGCAAATTTTTGGACAAAAAATGTTTTGATTGAAACCAATCTAACCCATTCCAAAAATATTGTTTTTCAGGTTGTGTTATCTCTTAAAGGGTCAAAAGCGTTGCACCAAAATAATTAGCTTAAAAAGAAACAAATCAAACAGGTCAAAGTCCGCACATAATGCATAAAACCAATATTTTATTAGAAAAACAAATTATTATTGAAAAAGTTGCAAAAATTTTGGACAGTGTTTTGGCTGAACCAAATCGGCCCATACCAAAAAATTACCATTTACCCAGACCAGCCCATTTTGCCATCTTTATCAGAAAGTCTACCAAAGAACAATGGTTACCCGGAGAAAATCAAAGCGAGAGAAGAGCACCGTGCAGTTCATGCTATGTGATCCTTCAAGCATATTAACAATCTGAAATCACACAAGAATCTTCAAAATAAATATTTGATGAAGAAAATGTTTAATGCGAAATATGGAAATTAGGGTTAAAAGAGCATGCCTCTGGGTAGAACTCTTTCCTCTCAGGAAGAGAATAAATTATCAAATTCTGAATTCCGCGAATCTGTTTTCAGTGAAACATCAAGTAATGCAAAGAAAAACTGAACTCGAGTGTTTTAAAATGAGAGGTGGCAGGGTTAAAAACGGAGCAAGCGGGTCGAACGGGTTTAAAACCATCTCATGTGTATTCAAATGCATTAAACCACCTAAATCGCTTTATTAAAAAAGTTTGAATATTATTGTAGCAATATCGCTTTTTGTAATCATATCAAGTGCATTTTTTTGGTTAATGTTAAAAAATGGATTTAAAGCAAGTGTTTTGTGCCAGCCCAGACCGACTCGACCCGTTTTGACTTGTTACCCGACCAGTCCAGCACACCCATTTTGCCACTTAAACCTGCTGCAGGCTACAACTTTGGTAACTCAAATTTTAGCTATATAGATGGAAATATATGCATCATAAATGAACAATTTAAATGATAACAAAAATTAAGCTTCAAGGAGCTTAAGTTACCTTGTATCTGTGGTAGAAGTGGGCTCTCTCAGTGTACAACATGATCTTCTTTTTTCCTTGAAAGAACCAAACTCGTGAACGAGATATATCACTTTGTTTTGTGTATCTAAACAGTCGAAAATATCATAAAATTATCTTCAAAACAATATATAAAAGATTTGATCAAGAGTTCATAATAAGATAGAAAAGAAAAAGAATATCCCACTCTCCAAGCAGACACATGGATGCATCTTGTGACTTCAAAAAATTCCGTACGCGAACAAACTCAAAGTAAGAACTAATAAATAGCATAATCCCACCCTGCATGAAATTGATCATTTATGATCACCAAATTACATCATTTAGTAGGAGGTGGTGAACTGAGAGAGTTGGGTAACGATCAAAGCGGGTAACTTTGGTGTAGGACAGATCAAGATTGGGTTGGACCAAAGCACCTTCTGTCCAAAATCTTCAATTTATAATAAATAATTAGTGTAAATATGATTACAAAAATTATATTACTTCAATTATAATCTAATGTTTGAAGCTGTAGGCATTGAAAACACACTTTGTGAGACGTTTGACATGTTTCCTTTTAAGCTAATTTTTATTGTATTATACCCTTTTAAAACATAAACCGGATAAATTCGTTCATATGAAAATGGTCAAAATTGCCACATCTACATTTAATTGATGCATTATAATAAATTATAATACCTGGACAGAATCTTCTATTTTTGGGAAAACCTACAACAACAAACATGAAAAATGTCAAATGGGCTAAATGTGGTCACCAGTCCATATAATGGGCCAACTGGGCTCACGGGCCTGATATAGATGCATTATTAAATAAAAAAACTAGAAAGGCAAATGAACAATCATACCTTTTTCTTGAAGTAATTAAGGCGGGCATCATCAGCATCTACTATTGATTCGGTATCAATACGCTCATAAATCTGAATGTTAAAAAGTCAAAATAAACAAATAATAGTAAGATGGTGATAGTTTTACTTAAATCAGCAGTACAGTTGATAGGATAAAGATTTACAAACATTTTTGAAAATACAAACCTGCCTCACTTGAAGCAAAACCTTTGGAAGAACACCTTTGTGTTCATGCAACAATTTCACCTGCAAATTTAAACTTCAAACTTATATAAATTTGTCTTAGGGGATACATTCTAATGACTAGTTATTTTTTATTTTATTCTAATTACACTACAAAAACGATGTATTTCTCCAAACAAAAACAAAAAAAGACATCCAACGGTTGTGTGCAAGAAGGAAACATTAAAAAATGTTCTCACCCTTCCTTCATAATTGAGGCAGTGGTTGTTGAACACAGTGTTAATATCTGGTAAAAGAAAAATAATACAAAACATCATAAATTCAAATGTTATTATATATGCAAAAACTATGAATGCGAAGTCCTAAATGCTTTGAAATAACAATAATACCAACCCTAAATTAAAATGACATAAATGAATAGATCAAAGTAGTCAACACATGACTAGGCCTATAAATTAACTATATAGTACTAGAGTCAATTATCTATATTACTAGAACAAACAGAATAGAAAAAAAGGATCTTACCTGGATTTACATGAGACCCTAAAATAATTGTCTGGCGATAAAACCGAGCTTGTCCATCAAGATACCTATGCATTGAGACCGATACACTTAAAATCCAATCTTGATTTATACCACATTTATATTTAAGCTGTTAAAGTTAGTATATACACGATAAAAGATATTTCTCTAAAAAAACAGAACAGACATACCACGGTCTTATGCGCATTATATCAGTTGCATGCTGCTTGGATGGTATATGATTCAACTGCTCAACAACAGTACTCACATGGGACCAATTCTGCACAAGTGATGTTGCATATTTTAATAAGAAAAAAGATAATTATACAGAAATTGTTTTAGACAGTTTACCTGCATTGCTATAATATCTGCATGGTCAATAATCAGCACCTATTCACAACAGTTCCTTAAATTAGCAGCCTAGCAGATAATAAGCAAGGAACGAATGTGTGTGTGTGTGTTTCACCGTATAAAATAGGTGGTAATAAGCATCAATATAAACGCTATAACAAGAATATGAATTACCTCGATAGAAGACAAATAATCCACATCTTTTTCCTTCTCTGCTTCAGCCTCCCCAATTTTCTAGAAAAAACAGGTCAAACAGTCGCATTTAACAAAAAAAAGAAATAAAACTTAATGAAAACAATACAACTAAGATAAAGCAAACTCAACGTTTTTAACTAATTTGAAAATATATATATATATATATATATATATATATATATATACATATATATATATAATAGCTTTCATATACCCACAGTGATCAAACCAAGAGGAGAGGCAACAATGATGTCTGAGGTATAAAAATCACTGTACAACTTTATGGTCTTCCTACAAAATACACAAAATAATCAAAAGATTAAAGCACTAACAAACAAGGAAGTGAGGATAATCAAAAACACCAATTGGATGCATATAGTCTCATGTATAAGTCAACAATTCATAAGATTGCTTTCTACTTTTAACACACAACAAACTCGTAGCACCATCAAAAATTCAAAATTATGTAAATAAATTTGTTATTTTGAGTACGGATATTTACTTGGTAAACTTTATGCCGATCATGAAATGATCATTATTATTCCCTCCAAAAAGTGCCTGGAAATCTAACGGCTTCGACTTTCTCCATGGTTTGGAAATACCATCTTCGTCATTAGAACGTCCACTACCAAATTCACCAGAGAATCGACCAATGTGGTCAACATTAACCTGTTGAAATAAAAAAAAAACATATCCGATTATTTTCTTCTGAATTTGTCAAAAAAATATTCTTTTGTAAAATTAAACTTACCTTATGCCCTTCAGGAGTAAGCTGAATCAGCCTATTAATTACTCGGAACGCAATGCTTGCCATTGGCAATAAGATCAAAACCTGAAATTGGTTACAGTAATTACTGCCCAAAAATTATATAGTAGTGAAGATATTATACCAATTTTTTACGTAACATAAATAGTGTAATTTACCTTAGGTCGAGTAAATCCTTGGTCAAGAAAATTCTCACTGTTCAAAACTTCCTCACCCTTTGACTCTTTATGCTTTGCCAACGTTTTGTCATTTTTCATTACAAGATCTCTTGTTTTAAATATATGATTTAGCTGCATAAAAAAGCCTTGGTCACCCTTCTAGTTTACACAAGAAAACTCTTATGCGTTTATGGTAGGTTTGTAAATGAATATAAAAACATACACACCGAGTGTAACAAGTAGGCATCCATGAAACTCAAGTCTTCTTCCCTTCCTTTAAGATAAAATGGTTTTTTGTTGTGGTGTAATATATCCCGATAACTGTTGCCTATTTATATAAGTAGACATGAAGCTAATTAGATAGGCTGTTCAATATGTTCTCAAAATGGTGCCTTCTTATCTGACTTTTGTAAATTGTCAAAAAATCAGTGTATTAACAAACAAATTAGTTCACAAACACCTTTAATCATTCACTTACAAAGAGAGAAGAATGATCTCTGTCTTGATGAATGAAGCTCATGCCCTCCAGGTGCCTTGTAATTATTCAACCAATGGTCATATAACTTCATATTTAAACCATAAGAAGAAGTCGGGTAGGAATCCTGCAAATCATAGCAAAGATTTAAAAAAAAGACTAATTATAAATTCATTGAAAAGTAAAAATGTTGCATAATGGCCAAAAATACCTCTAAATGCAGCTCTTTAGTTGCTATCCACTTGCAGTTAGCTGAATCAACCCCCCATTTATATTTCCCTTTTTTTGTTGAAAGATTTTCAACCTCTTCTTTTAATAACTTGTAGTCCAGGTGAGCAGAGAAAGAACTGCATGAAATTCATAATTAAGCAGAACTTTATATTCAACCAACTACTCTTGCAGGAGTATATAATTCTTCTTTTCTGTTTTAACAAATGAGACATGTTAAAGTTATCACAATACCTTGAGCTTTCTGATTCTTTTGCAACAGAATGACTATTTCCTGTAAATTCTTCATCCTCATCATCGTCATTGTCGTCATCATCATCATCAATATCGTCATTATGTTCTTCTATGGCCGCCAAACTAGCTCCTTCTAGATCATTTGGATCCAAATCGCCACTTTCGGATTCGTTTTCAGATACTAATATCAAAATCAAAAAGATATTAAAAAAGAAGTTTGATTTACAAAGGTGAATGGTTCCTTAGAAAGTAAGAGTAACATTATGTGCTTCTTACCATCCTCATCTTCTTCAGAAGCACTTAGAGATTCTAAATCATTTTGCTCATCTTCATCTGTGTCACTTTTACCTTCTTCTGCGCGTTGTCTATATATAACAAAAGTTCAAATTATAACTCAAATCTTTAAAGTTCAAACTATTAGCATATTTTTGCCTTCTCAGTCCTATGAATATTTTGAAAGAAAAAACGAGTGTCCTTTTCTAGAACCAATAATAATGCAACAAAAACATGTCAAGCATAAGAAAAAATAATCAACTTTTTTAGCCCAAACAGATCACCTCCTCTTGTAAGCATCAGCCATTGATTCACTAGTTGACCCAAGTGTCTTCAACAAATTATCATACATTGTTGGTTCTTTGTAAACAGCCACCTCTTCTTGTTCATCTTCAGAAGCTACATTCAAGCGTACCTCTGATGAAGTGGCTGCAACTCATAACCAATTAACTTCAACTCGATATTAGTTCCTCATATATGCAAAGATAAATGGTTACAATTAGGGTTGTAAACGAACCAAACAAGACATTGTTCATGTTCGTTTATTTAGCTTTTATCACACAACCCAACGGTTCACAAACACATAACTGAACGAAATTTTGTGTTCGTGTCCGTTTGTTAAGGAAATGATTTTGTTCGTTTTCATTTGTTAACATTATAAACAACGCAAACGAACATATAATTATTTAATTTTAATGGTAAAAAATTAAAAGAAACTAAAAACTTGAAACAAACGAACAAATTACCAATCGTTCACGAATACCGCTTTTCTTCGTATCGAACAGAATTTCTTTGTCCGTCTTCGTTAAATGAATGAACTTTGGATTGTAATAAGTTAAACCTAAAAATGCCTAATTAATATCTTGAAGATAACCAATTTCACTTGCCTGAATCACTTGGAGACGAAGGATTATCCAGAATTGTAACATCGTCACCGTGATTTCTTCTATCGCGCTTATTAATCTTCTTTACGATTTCATTCTTTCCAGGACGGTTGAATCCTGTATCGTGATTTCAAATTAAATCAAATGAAAACGGAAAATGCAGAAAGTAAAGAGAGATTTGAGTCTTAATTACCTCGTTTATTGCCGTACTTAGGTTTAGCCATAATGGATATTTCTGCAAAATGAAGTGGTATATATGGATGAAGAAGAATCGAGAGAGGCGATTAGTTTACTGAAAACAGTAGGTTTAAGGAGCGTTTTAGTGTTTCGATAGTTACCTGCTTGCCGGACGACAACAAATTCTGTAGCGGAGGAGACGGAAAAGAAGGAAGAGAGAAGACGACGGTGAGGAACCCCGGCGGAGTAAAGGCTGCTTGTATTTGATGTATGCTTAAACCCTTTAAAACCCTGCTTGTATTTGATGTGCGATGAACTCCAGAGACCAGAAGGCAGAAACCTAATATGAAGCAATTTGAGCCGCGCGTGGTTTTTTAATAGCCCAGTTTAACCCGTTTAAAAATTTTGATGGACCCAAAACTTTAAATTATAAGCCCATTTTTGAACTTCTATTGCAAGTAGGTCAACTTTGGAGGAAGGTTTATTTAAATCTTTTTCCAAGGAAAACGAAAACAAATCTTAGCCTTAGATTTAATCTTCAATCCTAACTTTATTGTTCTAACTTCCACATTGATGACAAATTTTCAGTGGAAGGTAAGCACGAACAATAAAAACGGATTTTCTAGAAACATCTATCTCTATCATATATAACAAAAGAATAAAACTTCCGGCCACTTGTCAATCATACAGCCAACTTCAAACAATGGGTTTAAAAAAACCCGTTTAATGACTATACGGGTATACATGCGGGTCTTTAACCCGGGAACAACACAACCCGTTTATGAACCCTTATAATCGTCGTTCCAACCGAAACGCATCTCTTTCATCTTCAAGAACCCTCCTTCAAAATCAAATCGGTATGCAACTCTTCCCTCTTCATCTATTATTTCAATTTCACTTTCATTTTTTGACAATATATGTTGGATTCTTGTGTTAAAGTTCAACGATTTCAAGTCTAGTGAACTGCTTGTGTGTGTTGCCGATGGTGTTTTCAGTTTCCATCTTTTTTCTTCTCGGAGATTATATAACTTTGTGATTGGAAGTTTCAATCAAAGGTTTTTAACTTTTTCTTAATTATTATTGTTGCCGACGGTGTTTTCAGTTTCCAACTTTTTCGTGTCGGAGATTATATAACTTTGTGATTTGAAGTTTCAATCAAAGGTTTTTAACTTTTTCTTAATGATTATTCAATAACCAGTTGAGAATTGTTTAAAATTGATCAATTTTGCTTTATTAGTTTATATCTAATCTAGGGTTCCTACTTCCTGTTTAGGGGAAAATAATATATGTGTTAACCGGATAAATCACTCAAAAGTGGTTTCAGATTTTTAAAATTGGGTAATCGAATGGGCTCAGAAATTTCCGGTAGAATAGGCTTAAAGAGGCTCTGTAACAAGCATCTGAAGAGACTATATAGCATAGATTGTTATTTTTAAACTTCTGAATCACTTTTTAATATCTGTGTTTAGAATCCTATTAAAGATGCATCCGTCATTCTTCAAATTTTTAAAGGACCCGACATCCCCACATTTGGTAATTTTCTCATTCAGAACTGTTAATTTCATATTTTCTTAAAAATATGTGGCATGATTGACTTTTTTTAAATTAGTATCAAAATAATTTTCATTAATAACTAGCTTAATGTTAACTATATATAGTTAATTTTTGCATGTTAACTGAGTAATTGAATTTTATAAACCAATACTTAAAACTTTAATTATGATTTGAAATTACTAAAAATATTCTCCCATGATTGACTTTTTTTTAATTAGTATCAAAAAAAAATTCATTATTAAATTTGGAAAGAATTAAAAATAATATGGTATACTTTATCGAAATAACTGACGAATATTAAAAACCAATATTCATTAATAACTTTACAAATTACACTTTTTAAAAATTATCCTATTGAAATAATAATTATATAGTCAGTTTCCTTTTACCAAATTAAAAAAAAACTACAATTAAGCGAAATTAAATGTAAACAAGGCAACCTTTCTTAATTATCAAATTTTTGGAAATGATTTCAAAAATCAAACTTGCAAATTATTTTAACAGAAATATCAAACACTCAAATATTTTGATTTACCCAGATTTTGTAAGGATTTCAAATTTCAATTTTTCAAATCGTGTAAGATTTTAAAAACAAATAATTAAATAATTATTGCAATGTTGCATCAAAAATACCCTATAAATATCCACACCCCATTCATTCGATCTCTGCACTAATCAATCACTTCCTTACCTCATGGATTCTTTGAAAGCAAGGTATCATGTTGTTAATTATACTCTTCATTATAATGTTAAGATATTACCTTTCTGCAAAAGATATTGATTTCTCTTTTGGTTATATAGATTGATGGAGTCCGAAAAGGTTTCTATGCTAAATGTCATTGATGTTTTACAAGACAAGTTTACTATCAATGTGCGTATAATCAGATTATGGAAGCAGCCATTGTGGGAAAAACCCAATGATATAGGCTCAATAGACATGATTATCATGGATAACAGGTTACAATTATAAATAAATTTTACTAAATTTTTCATTTATTGACTTTCTTTTAAAAAGGTTTATATTTGGACATATGCAGGGTATTGGAATTTGACTACAAATTTAGCATCTATGCTTAACGTACATTTTTTTAAATATGCAGGAAACAAGTTACAAGCATTTGTTTTGAGCAGATTCTTTTATAAGTTTGAGAAACATATTCAAGAGGAAAGTTGTTATGTTATAAAGAATCCTACTTTAGGTTACAACAACTCAAAGTACAAGTACATTGATAATGAAAACAAAGTTTGTTTTCACTATAAAACCACACTAATAAAAGCCCCCGATTTTGGTGGATCAACATATGGTTTCGTGTTTGCATCATTTCAGGATATACTAGATCACCACGTATCTGAGAACGGGACAATTGGTAAGTTTCTTTTCTTTTATGAATTCTAAATGATCAAAATAATATGTGTAGTAGTATTACCTGTCAATATTGAAACTAACATTCTTTTCTGTCTTCTATATAGATGTAATTGGCTATGTCACCAAATGTTTCAACCCAGATAAGTTTAAAAAGAAAGATGGCACCGAATCTGAAAAAACGAATCTGAAGATTGCTGATCTTGAATGGGTGAATTTTTTTGTGATCATTTTAGTTTATCTTATCTTTATATAATAATGTCTAAATTTTTAAATGTTATTATTTCTTAGGGACAGAAAGATATTTCTAACTCTATGGGATGAATACTCTCAACAGATGTCTAATTATATATCAACTAATCCAGATTTCTATGATCATGTAGTGATTATATTGCAGTTTGGAAAATTGAAGTGGTTCAAAGGTTTTAATCTAATCCTATTATCTTTTTTCAGCACCAATGTTAGCAAATATAACTATCTTTCCCAGATGTCTAATTACATATTTGTGCTTATAAAATATCAAGAAACCTATATGTTAACAACTCATTCACTGTTAGTAGGCTATTAATTAACCATTTGGTCCGGATGAAGTTTTTTCCTTTAAGAAAAGGTTTGTTGTCTACATATTAATCTTAATTTGATATATGCTATTTTGATTAATATTTGTATATCAATTCCAAGATAAATAAAACATGCAACTATATACAGCTTGGTTGCAAATTCTGATGCTGTAACATCATCGAGTAGCCGTGGATTTGTTTCATCAATCATCTCCGGTGTCGAGGATGAATTTCTAAGCCGGTTTCAGTTCTGCACTATTACAGAAGTATTTGACATTCGTGAGGTACGTTTGTTTAAATATTAGATAATGTTAGATTTTAAAGTTTTCATCTATATGATAATTAAACTTTAATATAATAAAATGTACATGTTAAATCAGTTATAATACTTGCAACAATAAGGGGGATATGCAGAGATCAACCTTGGTTTTATATGGTGTGTAAGCATTGTAACATGAAGGTCACAACCAAGTATGTCAGCACTGAAATTGGCGACGGATCTGATGATTTTGTGGAAAACAAGATAATGGAATGCAGTAATCCACAATGCAATCGTCTTGTTGTTAATGCATACCCAAAGTCAGTTAAATATTCATGCTTTGTTAATTACTTTTTATTTGCAACAGTTTTCTTTAAAAAAAAATAAAAATCACATGTATTACATGTACACAGATTTAAAATTCAGATCAGGGTTCAAGATCCTACCGGAACAGTGACACTCACTTTGTTTGAGAGCGATGCTTCAAAGCTTCTACACAAAACAGCTAATTAGTTAATGGAAAATCAGGATGAGGTACATTCATAGACTTCTTCATACTTTCAAATATATGGTTTCATTTATAAAATTTATTGTTGATCCTATTAATCTACTATTATATTTATAGTGGGGTGAGGGTTTATTTCTTGATGAGTTAGACACATTGTTGGGAAAAAAACTCGCTTTCAAGATTGAGGTGACCGAGTTTATCTTGAAGAAAACAAACTGGCATATATATGGAATTTCAAAAGTGAGTGAAGACTATAAAATAATTGCAGAACTTGAAAAGAAAACAATTATCTCAGGTAACCACTTAAACATATACAAATTAAAACAACCATGTATTAAATATAAAATTAAAAATTATGTTGTCTAACCACCGTTTATCTTGATGTATTAAAATTCATAATACAGACCACTGATTTTGACTCAATGAATTACACAATGTCTGAATTCTCATCTCAAGATTCCGTTGCAGTAAAGGTATTAATTATAAGTTTGTGTTTAATTTTTTACCTCGTAATATTTTAGACCTACTTATATTAACATATTTTTATTTATGTTTCTTTTCAAGGATTCTGTATCATGTACTGCTGACAGTCTAACACCGCTGTCCATTTCTAAGAACATCAATTGTCAACCTGGAAAACTTGATAAAAGAAACTTGACAGAAATATATGATGATGACCTGTCTATGTCTACAACAAAAGCCCGTGCAGGTTATAAAAAGGAATATTACGGTGGAGAGGAAAAGATCAAACTGCTGATACCAAAGCTTGAAAAATGATCTTAATGTCATGAGTTATTAAACTTATTTTATCTATCTCTATCTTTCAACTTTTATTTCAGTATGTTATTTGTGGTGACAATGTTGAATTTCTTAATTTGATGAATGTATTTGGTTTACGCTTTTAATTATTGGTAGTTGAGCATAAGTTTTCAACATTGGATTTCACATATGACAGATTTATTCATAATTTTACTTCATTTTCATTTAGGTTTTTTTATCATTAAATAGATTATAGTAGATGCTTTTCAAAATTCAATTATTTACGTATTAATTTATAAACATGCCAAAACACAAACTATATGATTTTAACATACCTATTAATATTATGTTAACCTTATTATTCTATTAATTATTTTTTTAATTAAATTAAACGTAGAAATTCAACCGTATCTACATTTCAAAGTTTCCCATTACTTATCAACTTTTGCTCTGTATCATTATCGTGATCATTATTATTATTCAACGATATGATTTAAAAGTCTTCAATAATAGTGTAAATTTTGATAAAACTACTAATGAATATTTAAAAATTTTACACACTTTAAAAATTAGAAGTTTTTAATTTTTTCTAACTGATCATTTAAAACGTGAATTTTAAATAGAAACAAACCAAACTTGTGTTAAATTTTTGAAATTCAAATTTTTAAACCTATGATTTTGGATATTCTACATACCAAAATTGACTATATCAAATTTTCATTTAGATTCAATAATTTACAAAAATAACACCAATCAATATTTTTAAAATCGATTTTTAATCCATAAATTCCTTAATCATATTAAAACTTTGTATTACACGAGGTTGAGTATTACAAATGATGCAATAATTTACAAGAAATCTTTTAAACTAATTTTTAATGTGCGCAATTTTTTAAACCAATACTTCAAAACTTTAATTATGATTTGAAATTGCTAAAAATATCCTAAATTATTACAACGAATAATTTTTTTATATAACAAAAAAGTCAAATAGTTATGACTTTGATTTTTTTTCTAAATTTATATTTATTTAAAACAGAATCATAATTTTCCCTAATTTTTTGGGGTTAAACAAAGAGTTAATATCGTGATTTTAGCGGGTTGATTATATAATACGTTTTGTGTTTTCATAAGATTAATTTATTTAAATTATGAATGTTTTTGCATTTTCAGATTTATTACTAACTGAAGATCAAATTAAGAACTTGACTTTGTTACAAATAGAGAAATTTATGCTTCGTAATAACTCTACATTACGAAACTATACCACCATGCCTTATCCTGACGACCAGAGTATATCTTCGGCACAAAATAGGTTTATTACTAAAGAATTGTCTTATGATATCCATTCTTTGCAGAAGGAGCTACATACTCTTCTGATTTCGTTAACAGATGAACAACGAAACGTTTTTTACAAGGTAATGAGAGCTGTTACAGATAAGAAAGGAGGTGTATTTTTTCTGTATGGTTATGGTGGAACTGGTAAAACCTTTTTATGAAAAACATTATCAGCAGCAATTAGATGTAAAAGTGAAATCGTTTTAAATGTTGCGTCAAGTGGTATTGCTTCGTTGTTACTGACAGGAGGTAGAACAACCCATTCTAGATTTCTTTGAATGACATTTTGAACCCAAATTCTTCAAGTTGCGTTAAGTGGTACTGCGTCAAGTGGATGAAGCTCCGATGGTTCATAAGCATGCATTTGAAGCTTTGGATAGATCTTTGAATGACATTTTGAACCCCAATTCTTCAAACAAAAGTAATATACCATTTGGAGGTAAAGTTACTGTATTTGGGGGTGATTTTAGACAAATACTACCTGTCGTGCCAAACGGAAGCAGACAAGACATTGTCGGTGCTGCTTTATGTTCATCCTACATTTGGAGAAAATGCAAGTTGCTAAAGTTAACAAAAAAATATGAGACTGACCGTTAGGAATGACAACACTGATATAGAAAAGACACAAGACTTTTCAAAATGGCTTTTACACTTGGGAGAGGGAAATGTTGGTGGCATTAATGATGGCGATGCGGTGATTGATATACCTGATGATTTACTTATTACTGATTATGTCGATCCTATTGGAAGTTTAATTGACTTTGTCTATCCATATATTCTTCAACACTACAAAAATCCTCAATTCTTTCAAGAAAGAGCAATACTTGCTCCAACTAATGAAGTAGTGCCGGAGATTAATGATCGTTTGTTGTCAATGTTCCCCGGTGAACAAAAAGAATTCCTAAGTTCAGATAGAATATGCCAGTCAGAACAATTAAACGATAATTTTCAACAAAGTTTATACTCGCCAGATGTTCTTAATGGTCTTAAACTTTCAGTATTGCCAAATCATAGTTTAGTTTTGAAGGTAGGTGTGCAAGTAATGTTGCTTAGAAATACTGATCAGAAAAATGGGTTATGTAATGGAACTAGATTACAAGTCAAATCTCTTGGCAATCGTGTTATCGAGGCGGGGATCATTTCTAGAAGCAATATTGGGACTCACACATTTATTCCAAGAATAAACTTGACGCCTACAGACAAAAGAATCCCTTTCAAACTACAAAGAAGACAGTTTCCACTCTCCGTTTGTTTCGCCATGACAATAAATAAGAGTCAGGGTCAGTCACTATCAAGGGTTGGATTGTTCTTGAGGCAACCGGTTTTCACTCATGGTCAATTATATGTTGCCCTTTCAAGACTTAAAAGCAGAGACGGGTTAAAAATTTTAACCTTAGACAAGGATGGAAAAATTTCAAACAAAACATCCAACATTGTATACAAAGAATTATTTACTGATTTATTAATTGTATTCATCATTTATTTAGTCTTAATTTGTATTTTGTTTTACATTTATTTTATTAATAACCCCGTGTAATACACGTGTTCTAACACTAGTTAAATATATATTACTACTACTTTAAAAGGCAATAATTAGGAGCCACCGACAAAGCCCTCATTCTGAGTTTTCTAATTGATTTAGCATTTCATATCAAATTGTGGGTTTGGTTCAATGGTTCAAGCAGTTGGTGCGTCTTAGGTCACATGTTTGATTCCCGTTTGAAAAACTTTTTTTTGTTACTTTTTAATTTTCATTACTTTTTTTTAATTATTAAGCAGTAATGTGTGAGACATAATATTTTTTTTCTTATATATGGTTTAATCTTCAAAACTAACCCGTCTCAAATTTGTACGTTTCTTTTATGTACTTAAGCACGTTAGTGTCACCGCCATAACGCGCGTAACTAGGTTCACAAACGTGCCCTTACCCACGTTAGTCTCATCGTACGGCTTCAACGCGACGCGCGTGTCTTAACGTTTAAACTTTGGGTTTTGTCACGAGTGTACGCCTCCGCTACAACGTCCGAGTATAAAGTGCTTGTGTTTTTTTATTATATAAGGCCTTAAATATTATCGATGGTCTAACTGCAACGCGTGAGTTTACGTAATGCTTTTGATTTTTTTTATACAAAGTTTCTAAGCCATTGATTGATTTCGCGGTTTCACGAGCCACAACGTGTAAATGTTTTTTTTACTTTATTTTAATTTCTTTCATGAATTTGGCAAATGTTGACATAACATGAACGCGCGATAACTAAGTATTGTTTACATCCCAACGTGCGAGACGAGTCGCAACACGTGGAGAATTGACATACTTAATTTTATTAATGGTTGGTTCAACGTCCCCGCTGCACCACGTGGGTCTTCACATTAGTTAAAATAAAAAGGTAAACAAAGACCTTCACAAATCTATATCTATACTATCTAATAAATAAAGGTTTTTTACGCCACATGTCATCTTCATATTCATTCTCATCATTTTTTCCCGTCTCTCTCCTATTAAATACACCTATATTTTTAATATTTTAATAATAATATATTTTTTTAAAGAAAATACTAGTTATACTAATAAAACATATTTATTTTAAATTATCCCTTATTATAATAAACTTTGAAATCTAATTATGTAACTTTGATTTTCAATCAAATAGTAAATGGAAGTCAGATTACATTAAATAGTAATTAACGTATTTTTGAAACCCAATTATATATTATTTTTTACATATTTTGAACTTTGTTTTCTATTCTTAGTATATGTGATACATTTTTACACCTGTAAAATATATATATATATATATATATATATATATATATATATATATAAAGATTTAAGAATTTATGTTGATATTTTTTACCCCGTGTGTATTACACGAGTTCTAAGCTAGTTATCATCATTTAAACGATTCTCATCAATGAAACAACTACTTTTACAACTGAGTGTATCATGTAGTCTTGGAAGAGACTTCAAGATTTTTGGTTTCAATGTTTGATTTTAATTTTCAACTAGAAATATGGCCCACGCAGTTGCGGCGGGGCGTACGGTGACATTAACGTGTTTAAGTACATAATTAAATCCCACGCGATGCAGCGGGTTTGCGAACCTCGTTACATGCAATGCAGCAGGTTGGCGAACTTCGTTACACGCGTTGCCGTGACGACAATAATGTGACTAAGCATATAAAAGAAACGTATGAAGTTGCCACAACTCGTTTCTAGAGATTGAAAATAGGTAAATTGCGGCGTGAATAGAAGTTAACATTGAAATGACAAATTAGTTAAAGAAGTTAATAACAAAGTAAAAACAAAATAAAAATAGAAAAACTAATTTTTACAGAATATAAAAAAATAAAAGAAAAGAAATTTGAGGGTTAATGTAACGAACCAACTTTCGGTTTGATAAAATAATATGCGAACCATATTATAAAGGGGTGCAAATAAATAAAGGAAAGTTGTGGGTTTTTGTTGCAAATGGTGGGTTTTGACTAACTTGTGGAAAAAGTGGGTCAAGACTGAAAATGGAGGGACAAAATGTGAAAAGTGGAAATTGGTGGTGGTCTTGGTGGAGAAAATCGTAGACATACACACATATTGTGTGTGTGTGTTTCGAAAATTTCAAGAGAGAAAGGGAGAGAAGGAGCTTGATCAAGAACTCAGATTCTGGAGGTTGCAAGCTTGATATTGAAGGTTTTGGTGTGCACATCTCCTTCATAACATCACGTAAGTGTTCTATTATCTCCTACATCCACCGTTGTTGGTATTCTTGAGGTTTCTGAGAAAAAAACGAATTTGAGGCTGCATTTGGTGGAATTGGTGAAAGATAAATTGAAATAACTTGTTATCTAACTTGATTAAAGCTTAAGGGTTGTTAATAACATCCTTTAATAGTCCAATTTAAAAATCTTGAAGTTAGGGTTCTTGAGGTCAAAATTAGGGGTTTTGCAATCGGGGTGTTTTAATGTTAAATCGAGTGTTAATAAGTGTTTTGTGGTGTTATATAAACACAATAACAAGTATAAAACTCAATTAATTTGATGAATTGAAAATAGTTGAATTTGAGGTAAAATGGGTGAAAACCTAAATGGGTCAAAATGTGTTGATTTTGATTCGAAATCTTGAAAGATTGTGTTAAAGCTGAAATGAACTAAGATTATATGAGGGTTATGATCATAAGATATTGGGTGGGTGTCAAACCTCAAATTGGTGATTTGTAAATGGGAGTTTTGGGTGGAACTTGGGTGATTCCTTAACGGGTCATTTGGGTTAAGGGAGTGTTTGATGGGTGTTGAAGGTTTGATTATGTTAATCTAACCTAGCCAAATGTTAATGTTGGTTATTTGGTGATAGGAGAGTGTTAGAATATCAATTGGTGAAAATTGAGATATCTAGACTAATGATGAGTTGTATTGTATAGGTGATCACGTGGCTAAGATTGAAGCTAAACTGGATTCATCTAAATCACAAGGTAAGTTCTTTGCACTTACTTAGTAATGATAGAAGTAGGTCATACAATTTGCTTGCTGTTTGTTTATGTAGTGATGTTTGTATGGATATGTTGTATGTAAGGGTGGGGAGGGTGAATTGTTGTTTGAAGTCATTGAACTTCACAGTTGGAAAAGGGGATTGGGATCTTTGAACCCCACATGTCCGTAAAAAACGTATAGGTTATAAAGATTGACTGGTGTCGTGTGTGTACACTTGTTAGTATGTTAAAGAGTCGGTGTTGAAGTCTAAGAACCTCAAATTGTTGTAATTGAGGTCATGAGCTTCACTAATTGTCGTGGTGTTTGAGGTTTTTGAACCTCACATGGGAGTAAATATGATCATATAGAGGAGTTAGAAATCTAAGAACCTCACACGAAGTTAATTGAGGTCATGTACTTCACAAAGTTGTTTGAGGTCTTTTAGAACCTCACAAAGGAGTATAGTCGGGTTAGTGGGCGACTAACTAACTAATGTATACATACATAAGTGGTAATGTATGCAAGGTGTTTTATGTGTTATTTGAAGCCTTTGGGTGCTAATTGGCATTCGGGTTGGGTTTAAGACATGTATAGGTGATAACACGTGTTGTCGGAAAAAGCTCAAACTTCTTTTGAGTATATCTCAAGCTAGGAAATTAATTATGAAAGCTATAATATACGAAATTTGGGTGTCTCGAGGAGAGGAATCCAAGAAAGTGGGCTTCATGGGGGCATAATTTACGCTGGTTGGGCGTAAAATACGCCCGTGAGGGGCTGTTTACTGCCACTTTTATGCCAAAAATGTTGAAATGACGTTTTTTGGTCGATTATTATTGTAAGGGATCGGGGAACTCACATGTCATCATTACTAGTAGTTGTTTTGTGGTGTTTCATTGTAGGTAAAGCTCTGGTTTGATGTCTCGGGTCAAGCTTCATAATGAATTGGATTCTCGGTTATTTTTGTTAATGGTTGGAGTTATAACTCCTGGTTGGAGTTTAAACATTCCGATGGAATGTTTTGAATTTCATGGATTATAGGAAGGAAAGTTAAATTCTAATGAATGAGGGAATGCTTTCCGATTCCAATTCCTCCTTACCAACCAAACACAATTTTGAATAGAATATTTTCTAATCCCATATCCCTTGAATTCTACGAACCAAACGGGTCCTAAGAACAACCAAGCGTCTAGTCTGGTGGTCGCCATGCTCCTTTTCAACCCGTGTGACACGGATTCTAATCCTAGCCCCCATCGTTTCCACTTCGCTGGAGTCATAATTGTTTTACTTTTTAAATTCAAAATTTTTTTTAAATTTTTTTCTTGATAATTTAAATATCTATGCTTAATTTTGGGGTATAACTTTTAAAATATTTTTAGCATTTTGACTTTTAAAATACGACGTTTAACAAAATTTCAAATACACTGTTGTTGTTTCGATATAAATTTTATTTGAAAGCGACCCGCATCAAATATAATATATGTTTTTTCACAACAAAGTAGTGTTTTTTTAATATACCGTTGTGATACGCTTATTTCTACATACGTTTTAATATAAATTCTATTTAAAACGGCCAGATCTCGTGACTCAAATATAATATATTTTTAATTTTTTTCACAACGTATGGTTTTTTAAAATTCTGAATATATCTTACGACGTAGGTATTTCTACCTATGTTTCGAAGTAAGTTTTATTCAAAACCTAGGCATCACAACGCTTTCTGCCTAAGTTTCGATACAAATTTTATTGAAGACTGAGACGCAACATTTTTAAAATTCTGAATATACCAAAACAGAGCCGCCTTGACACTTTTACCTACGTTTTGATTTGAATTTTATTTAAAACCGAGCTGCCCCTTCTTTAGCCAGTTCAACCCTTTTATGATTATTATTAGTGTTTTTTTAATTATCTTAGTTATTTAATTATTTTAATGTTTATAATAATGGCCAAAACCCAATGGTAGGATGTAATATGTTTTGACTTTTTTTTTTAAAACAACATAATATTTTTTTCAAAATTTTTAAATATACCGTTATGACGTGTTTATTTCTACCTATCGAGTCGTCCGATGGGGATTAAACACTCGTTGATTACAAATGGAACTAAATTGGTCTTATTGCCATCCCTATCATTAAGCAGGAGGGGAGGTGGTGGTCCATACGAAGGTGCAGGAGAGGTTATCATTGTAGGGGATAAATTGATTTATTTTATAATTGTAGTGTACCGTTATAATAACTAGTTTTATCTCGCGCTATGTGGCGAGAGTTTAGTAGTTATTCATTCAGTTTGTCCATGTGGATAAAACTTACGTTGAAACATAGACTCGCTGTAGTGTACGGTACAAAAAAAAATACTCTGACCGCTGATAAAAAAAAAAACAAAGCCGTGCATCCCATTTAAAAAAAAGTTAACGAACGAAAGTTATTACAGAAGAACGAAACTATTATAAAATCAAATGGGTTAAAATCGTATACTAGCAAATTTATAAAAAACAAAAGTTTTGAAGCAAAGATAAAAAAAAAACTCGTATAGTTTACTAAAAACAATAACCCATTGAACTTTTGTTGCAATTTTATAAAAAAACTAACTTGAAGAAAAAAAAAAGTAAAGTTTACTCTATTGAACTTTTGTGCCAAATCTATATAAAAAACAAAGTTTTAAGTCAAAAATAAAAAAAAAAGGTAAAAGCTCACTATTCGTATTAAACTTTTGTGGTAAATGTATAAAAAAACAAACTTTTAAGTAAAAAATAAAAAAAAGTAAAAGCTCACCGTTCCATCACATGCCCCTTAATCTATATCTATACATACTAATAAATAAAGATTTTTGATGCCACATGTCATTCTCATATTCATTCAAAACCCTTTTTTTCGTCTCTCTCCTATTAATTATATAAATTTCTTTAATTATTTTTCGCGTCTCTCCTATTAAATAATGATTTATATATTTCCTTTTATAAAACTTTTTTTATTTAAAAAAATAGGTTTGTTCATAAAACATTTTTATAAATTAAACATTTCTTTCATTCTTTTTATAAAACATTTTTAAGAAATAACTATGTAACATTCATAAAATTTGTATTAAAAAAGTATTTAATATATCATAAATATGTAATGTCTAAATCTTTATTACTAAGTATATAATATTGTATTTATTCAACCCGTGTAATACACGGGGTTCTAACCTAGTATGATAATATTTAAGAAACTTGATGTAAATAAAATAAATCAAAACTTAAATAACTCACGTGTCATAATTTTTGAAACTTTTTAAATTAAAAGATGCTTGTTTTTATATTAATTTTGTTAGAACAATAATTCCTAGACTTGAATTCTTAACGTGTTGGTTATAAGATACATTGATCAGTTAACATCATGATATCCCAGGCTTGTTTTTATATGAATCATCCCACATATTTAAAAGCTCATACGCCTTGATGAACTAATTCCTCCAAAATTAAAAGGCTTTAAATAGTATTTAGTAATGTAGTAGATCACTATGTACATAACAAACATTTTCTCTAAAGGCTCCTTGTAATAGATATGCAACAATTTTTTTACAACTGTCATGGTATCATGTAACAAACTTTTTACAACTGCCATGGTATCTTTCAAGAATCAAAAGAATGACAGATTTGTAACCATTCTTGTAATAATGTACATAATTACTGTCTATTCAATGTAACTAAACTTAATAATACTTTAAAAGAACTTTTTCATTTTGTAATATGCAGGTTCTAAATCTCTAGTTTACATTAATTGTGGTGACTTTCTGCCAAGCCTATTAGTTTTAATTGTTTTTCCAGATATAAGACATGTATAGTATTAGGTGATGCAATCTGATTACCTGAAACATATATAACCCATTTAATCGAACTATACCGGTATTTTTATATTTGTTACCTTTGTCATTATGTAATAGAACTAGCTGAATATCCGCGCTTCGCGGCGGGTGTCAGATTGTTTAAATCGCTCATAATAGGTTCAGTTCGTCACAGTACTACAACGGTAACGGCACTCGATATAGGGTACGATACAAAAAAAAAATTCCATAGTTTTGAATAAAACTTCGTTTTCAAATAAATTTAAATCGAAAAGCTTAAAAAAAGCTTTCATTTGGTCCAATTATCAGTTTAAGTTAAGACATTGGGGCTTCGCCGGGGTCGTAGGGCTGATCGCTAATAAAATTTAAACGAAAACGAAGATGCAACGTTAAAAGTAATGCTAATAAAAAAGAAACCTAAAACTAAATAATAAAAAAGGGGTAAAAGTTCGGATCGTCGAAAACCATAAAAGCGAAGACCGAGACTGGTTTTGCTAATACCAACACAAGCAATTATGTTGTTCGCTCATAACAATTTTGTTCCGGGACTGTACCACTACGATAAGAGCATACGCTATAGGCCACGATAGAAAAAAAACTCGAATTTGAATACAATTCCGTTTAAAAAAAATTTATATCGAAACGTTGACAAAAAAAACTAAAAACAGTAGCGCACTCGCATTTTGGAAAAACGTTAGCGAATGAAAATTGGTGAAGAAAAACAAAATCATTAAATAATTAAACGGGTTAAAAGCGTATTTATATATAACTAGGGGTTGACCCACGCGCTGTGGCGGGTCGGTTTTCTAAATAAAATTTAGACAAAAACTAAGATGAAAATAAACACGTCACACCAGCATATTTTAAATTTAAAAAAACATTATATTGGCGATTCACGGCGGGTAGGCTAGCTGATTTTTAATAAACGTTAACCTACACAAATTTAACATTTAAAGAAAAAACATGGAAAACCATGACCACGTAAGTTTAATCTAATCTAAAAAACCTTAAAATTAACCCTTCAAAAATGAACGCGCTCTTTTCGTTAAAACGTTTCTTATATGTATCTTGTCTATAGCAAATACGGAATTAATAATCATAATTATTTACAAACTAAAGCATAAGATCATATACCATCTGTGCTTGCTTGTTATTGTGATCGGCTCACCACCGTCTTGTTTTCATATCAATTTTAATAAATGAAATTAGTTTCCATTCGATCATAAGTATCTTTGGAACAATATTTTTTTTTAAATTGATAAAATAGTTTTTTTTTTTTAATTTGAATTATGAACATCTCTGATGTCCTAGTCTAGAGAAATCTTAGGTAATCATCTCTCTAGTTTGCATAAAGCAATCAATCATTTCCCTAAATATTTTATCACAAATCTTATTTTGAAACCATCGATCAAAAAACCAAAACATCTCTCTCTTCTGGTGTTAACCTGAGAGCACAACATCACCAGAATCCTCTTTCTCTACCGTCTCTTCCGGCCACCATCACCACCATCAAGCCGCCCAACACCACAGCCGCCGCCGCCACCACCACCGCCACTCTAGACATCACCTTCTCCGTACAGAAAAATCATCGACCTTTAAACCCTGCTTTACTCCAAGAGTCCGATAACAATCAAGAAAACCCCTATCTGAAACCAAGCAGTTGTCATAGATCTGGATCTTCTACGTTTACATCCGGAAAACCCTGACCTCCGGAGCCGTTGGTTCCTGATCGTCGACGGTTCTCTCTCTCTCTCTCTCTCTCTATATTTGCGATTTCTCTCTCTCTCTCTCTCTCTCTCTCTCTCATCTCTATCACAGTAGTCGGACTGCAGTCTGCCGGCAAAACCGGTGACCGCCTTTGTACCTCGTCTTCGCGCCTTCAGATCTTACTCCCAGCCTTCAGATCTATACCTTCGTCTTCGTTTAAAGACAGAAATTTTAGCGCGTTTTTACTGCGGGTGACAGACGGGGGAGACGCAAGGGTCTCTGATTTTCAGTTTTTTTAAAAACACATTTATTGAAAACGTTGCCAAATACTATCACAACGTGGGTGTGAAGAAACTCGTGGAGTGGAGATGAAGGGCTGTCACCTGCTGAAAGTCACCAGCATGTGACATTATCCATGCAAAAGAAGTTGTACATTGCTCCTTGACACTTGCAACTAAAAATAAAAATAAAGAAAAAAGTATTCCCATATCTTGAAAGAATTCCTTTGACTTTCTCATGTTTGGTGCTAGCTTATTTTCCAAAAATCACACATCATTACGTGGACTTAAAATGTGGATTGCAAGTCCTGAAGCAACCGCCCAAAATAGACACCGCCCAATTAAGGGTAATCTACTAGTCTACCACCTTTTTAGCTTTTATATTTTTAATTCATTGTGTAATAAAATTATAAATTAACAAATAGTAAGACATGTACTTAAGAATCCTAACAAATAATTTTTAATAAACTAATAGATATATCTAGGGCTGCCCAAATTACTCGACACTCGAAACTCGCTCGATGCTCGATCGAAAAATGCTCGTTTGATTTCGGCTCGGTTTGTAAATGAGCCGATCAACTCAGTTTGGTTGGTAAAAGAATCGAGCACGAGCGAAGGTACGCTCGCTCGTTTGGCTCGAAATATTTTTCAGTTTATTATATATCACACACACACATACAATTAAATTGGCCCACTACCTAATTTTGTATAAAATTACTAGCATCACCCGCTACCTAATTGTCTAAGTTTTAAAACTTCAAAACCCTAGTTCCATAAACAAATTACCTAGCTCAGGCACTCAGCTGCTCTTGTCCGCTCTCAATCTCGTTCACACTTTGCTGCCTCAATCCTCACACTAGGGCTGCCAAATTGCTCGACGCGCGAAACTCGCTCAATGCTCGATCGAAAAATGTCTAGAAAATGATATTTCAATTTCAGCTCGGTTTGTAAACGAGTTGATCGGCTCAGTTCAGTTTGCAAACGAACCGAGCACGAACATGCCCTTGCTCGGTTCAGTTTGGCTCGTGAACAACCATAGATGTACCCGGTACACCACGAGTAATGAGTAATAGATACAGTATGAGACCGAATGTGATGTACAATTTATTAATTGTCTAATTGAGATTGTAACTACAAACACCTGTCCTAAGACCTAGATCCGCCATCCGTCTCATCGCCATACCTAGGCAGGTGGTGGTCTCATCGAAGGTGTAGAAGAGGGCTATTGTTGTAGGGAGTAAATTTGTTAATTATATATTCGTAACTAGGTTAGAATCCCATGTGTTACATGAGTTGTATATTGAAAACAATATAATTCAATAGGTATATACGCTTTTTCCGAACTTAATTCATAAACCTTGATACAACTTTCCTTTTGCAAATAGGAGAAGACATGAGTATCATTAGAATTATTTGTAATATATTCTGACACTTCTTAAATGTAGTTTGATATAACTTATTTTAATTTAAATATAAGATGAAATAAAAAAATTAACCAGTAACTTAAATAAAATCTTCCTTGATTTGAAGGTACAATTGACCAAATTTAAACAGGTTTTTAGCAAATATAAATGGTTTACAAAAAATATGTAAAATACAAATTTTATAAAGAAACAAAATTGAAAATAAAAAAAATAATTATTTAAATGATATACATAATTATAGTTGTGATCAGGGCCGGCCCCGAGGATTCGAATGCCCTACACGAGCCGAAAAAAAAGGCCCATAACGAAATATATAATTTTATAAACTATTTTTTAACGAAAATTAACGTTATAGCATAGACATAACAAAATCATAGTATCAGAATGACATACGGTAATAACGAAAATTTTATAAACTATTTTTTGTTTCCTTTTACGTTTTTGAGCACCCGATGCTTGTTTAGGAGGAGGCATAGTTTCTTTAACAATTTAAAATAAAAAAATTAGGGTTAATATCAAATAATCATTCTACCAAATTTATAACTCAAAAACATTAGGGCTAATAATATCAAAATTTTAACTCAAAAAAATTAGGGCTAATATAAAAAATCAACAAATTTACAACTCAACAAATAATGGAATGGACAAAATTAGGGCTAATATCAACTCAACAAATCCATAGAAATCACAAAATTATGGCTAAATTAAAATTATTAACCTTAATAATGGAATGAAATGGATGATGGGTGTGGAGTGGAGGAGGCGAGAGCCGACTGAAATGGAGAGGACCTGAACTGAAGCAGCAGTTGGGTGGAGCGGAGGAGGCGAGGCTGCCTGGTCGCCGGTCGGCCCACTGGTGGCGGTCGGAGCGGAGGTCAGAGCGCGGAGGCTGGAGTCGTCCGGGAGGAGATCGCTCGCAGGCTGGCCGATTCCAGGTAAGGTAGCGACTGAATTTTTTTTACTTGGCCTAAGTGGATCTCTTGCTATATGGGACTGGGCCAGGCCCAACAACCCAACATTTTTCTTATTAAGTCCAAATAAATCATTATATTTTAAAAAAGGCCATTGTTTTTTAAAAAAATACCTATTTTTTTTAAAAAAAAAGGCTCAATTACTTTAAAAAAAAACCCAATTTTATATAAATTTTTTTTTGGGCCCCTCGAGATGTTGGGCCCCTTACGATCGAGTTGCCCGCAGGCCCATTGGGCCGGCCCTGGTTGTGATTTATAATGGATCTTTATGAATAATGTTATTATTCAAATTTCCCCTTTAATTTCCCGTATCTACTTCATGTTTCATATAAAAAAATGTTGAAGAGAGTGTGTCGCATTTAATAAGAGAAAGCTAGAAAAATAAATGTGAGGTTGTACCACAGAGTGACACGTGTCCAATTTTATTTTTATTTATTAGAATACTAGGTTAGAGACTCGTGTACTACACGTGTTGGAATAATAAAAAAAATGTTACAACTATAAAATGTAAATATAATTTTTTTATAATTAAAGTTTTATATTACATTACATTACAAATACAATAATAAAAAAATAAAATTACAGTTTACAAATCTATAGATACTTCTTTGTACAACTTGCAATTTGACCCGTTATAAAATGCAAACAAAATAAATAGAGTGCAACATGCAATGTAATCTGACACTTGCAAATATAACCCATTATATGGACAGTGGTCTCTGAAGTCTTGATGGACTCCTCAGGCTTCTTTGAAGCTGGTGTAAAATTTGATGATTTCTCAAGGGCAATCTTAAGAGAAAATAAAAGGTTAAAGATAAAAACAAAAGTAATTTACAAATACAAAAGTAAATTATTTACGACTCAATAATATCTCGTAGCTCAACTCGTTAAGTTGTCATATCGCAAAAAATAATTCTGATTTCTCTTATATGACTACATAGAATAACAATAAAATAAGATAACGTCAAAAATATAAACCAACTTGATTATATCAATTCAAACATAATAAGTTAATAACCACACAAATTTTGTACATATTAGGGAGATCAAATGAAAAGCTATTAGAAGATAAGTAAACAAATGGGTAGGAATAAACAAAAATGACCAATGCAAAAGGCTAATAACCAAAGAAAAACGTGGTCAAAAGTAACGGACATGTCAGCTGTCATGTCATCATTTTTAATTGTTTTTTTTATTTCAAGGTTTATATACATGGGCCCTTAAAAATTCCAAACAAACGCATAAACTATTATAATAATAATTAACCGTTGGCAATAAAATATGACCCGAATCAACCCATTAATAGGGATTAGCCGTAGTATATTGTTCGTATTTTTTAATCATATCTCAAGTGCATACAAAAGCAAGGACAAAGTTTAAACCGCATATAATACAAAGAAGCAAGACTGTATATAACATCTATTTTGCATATAATGAGATCTACTATGAATACAATTGAATTCAATGCTTATGATGATATTTTACAAAAAAATATATATATATATTACCAAATATTGACCATAAGCTGTCATCATCCCAACATAATATGGATCACAATAAGGATTTGAAGCATAAGCCTGCAACACATAACAAACAGCTCAGGAAGTGCTATGAAAACATTGACATCAAGTTGTAATTATGAATTACATGTGAATAAATAGGCGGGTCGACACTGACATGTTGGATAAGTGGCCAAATCAGGTTCAGACTAAAACGAATGCATTTAAGTGTGGGTTAAATTGGGTCAGGCCGATCAAAATATAAACCTTTTTTAATTAAAATTAGTTTAGAAGGTTTCACGCATTTTAATAAGTCTTGGATGACTTTCAACCTTGGGTTTGACCCGCTCGACACATTACCTTTGAGTAAAATTTGTGCAATAAAAGTGCAGTAAAAAGCAGAAAATTTTGTGCAGTAAAAAGCAGAAAATTTTGTGCAACAAAAATGCAGTGAAAAACAACAAAAAGTCAATAAAACTTGTGCAATAAAAGTGCAGTAAAAATCATGAAAACTGCAGTGCAGTATAAATAAACAAAAAACTGATTTCTCACATGATGATATCTCACATGCTGCTAACAGTAATGAATACACTGAGACCCATGAACACGACCTCTTTAGCACCCGTAATGAGTACATGATGTTAGATGTGGAAATTTTGACATATTTACTTATAAATGGGTCAGTTTGGATTATGGTTAATATTAAACAGATCAAATCAAATAAGTTTAACCAATCGGGAAACGGGTCAAATGAGTAAAACTATTAATTTATATAAATTTTAAGTAAAAAAATTACTTGCTTGTAGGGAAGGCATAAGAAGGAACATGCTTTTAGTTTGTCTCCACTTGAGAATGGGTTTTACTCACTTGAATACAATGCATCATCAATGTCTTCCTTACAAGCATTCTCCATTTGTGTTGCAGTTATAAGTTAACAAAACCCATGAGGAATATCATAACAAATAACTTGATTTTTAAAAGTACACAATAGCAAACAACATTGAAGCAATGATATGGAGATAATCAGATCAATAAGAAAAAAACAAATTGCATCTACTAAATCACAAAAATCGCATCTATTGAATCTACCGAGAAAAGTTGAGATATGATGAAAGAAATAAGAATCAAAGATATGGATGTTGATTTACCTGAGAAAAACTTGTTTAAGAGGGATAGACCGATCGATCCTAACCTAATACAGAAAACGCAAGAAAAGAAGTAAGGATCTAGATGGATGAGAAGGTAGAAGGTTAAAAACCAAGGATTCAAAAGAGATTAAACCCCCAAAACCTCACCTTGAAGATGAACCACGAAACTCAGTCGGTAATGGCGTCTTTAACTGGGAAGATGAATTAGGGTTTGAGATGAGTAAAGGAAAACGCAAAGAAAAGAAGTCAGAACCAAGATGGGTCAAGTCTGGGTATTCGGATCCACATAAGATCCGCGTGCGGAAATAATGTGGAATGAGCGGAAAAAAAAAAGAATATGAGGCGCTAGTTATCTGTCACGTGTTCAAAAAAATTTTGTTTTATTAGTATAGACTAGTGTTAGAACCCGTGTATTACACGGGGCTGACTGATGAATTGAAAATTATGTATATCATCAAACAGTATATGTGAAACATAGTAAAGGGTCAAAATGAGTTCAAGTCAAATTAGGTAGTTCTAGTGCAGGTTGGAACATGTAGGGTGGTATTGTGTCGACCTGCAAACATTTTTTTGTCTCTACAATTTAGAATTATATAAATAAATATAGCAATGATGTCACAATAGAAATCTAACGATTTAAGAGGTGTTATGTTTTTTGAATACATCTTGGGCAACTTTCAGCCCGCTTGACCTGCTCAACCCTTTCCATTTAAGCAAAAAATGTCCTGAATTTTAGTCATTAAGACAATAAGACAATACATTCTAAGCATATAAAACCTTAAATATTAACACTAACTTATGTATAAAAGATTTATGCAATATTCAAACTTTCAAAGTACACAAATTACAATCTATAAAAAGTTGTCAAAGTAAGCTTTGTCTTCATTTCCCCACGTCCCAACCTTGTATTCAATTCCTGCTACATAGCTTAGACAATATAAATTGTAAAAAAAAGGTAATCAAAAGGGAGATACTTGAATTATGTAAAACTCTTTTAATTCAAACTCTCTTATGATATACACATGCCATGATGCAGGCTGCTGCTAAGACTAACACTTACCAGAATTGTTGTTACCAAGTTCGTAGCTGACTCCTGATCCCGCAGCAACCAATGCTACTATGTAAGGCCCCAAACCAGGCACCATACAGTTGGTTCTCATGACTGGTTTTACCCTTTAAAAGTACTTTACTTTCATTTAAATAAACAAAGAAAGTCTTTCTCAAAATAATGTTATCCTTTAAAGTCGTTAATTTTCATAACGTTACCTGACGAATGCATGCGCACCAACCCGAGTAGTCCCGCTCTCAAGCCAAGATACCTCGTCTAGCAAACTCACCTGCAAAACAATCTAACGAACATACAAAGTCAGCTACACTGAGTAAGTTCTAATAGTTTAATTTAACAAAAGCCAACTCATCTCTGTTTCATATTTGTTTCCACTCAAGACCCTTAGGTCCTTATAAAAATAGTTTATTAAACTTTTATCATATAGATAATCCCCTGTTATCTTATAATATCCCATAAGGCTCACCACCCTAGACTCAGCCCATCATTTAACTCAGTGAGTCTCTCCGACGTGGATCGAGCTTACTACTCTGATAACACATAACCGACTATACATATATTAACCATACACTGGTTAACTCAACCAATCTCTAGACACTGGCTTATCCAGCCCTAACCCAGACTCTTACAACTCAACTGACACAACAATTGTACACAATGTACTCATCCGGACACCACGGTCAATCTAACTCGACACACCACATTGATACCTCTACTTACCACATCATTATCATCTCATACACAATTAATATAGCTCATCACTTGCATTCAAGGTAACACATGTAAATATACACAAACACATACCTCATAACTGCATCCTCGTCAGGGTTATCCCCGTCGGGATACTCTTCATAAGCTCAACTCCACCCTTGTTATAGGGCCCCGCCACTAAAAATAGCGACACACTCGTCATCTACGATGACTACCCAGCCACCCATACGGTGACTATATCATCTACCATACGGTGACTGCCGGAGCACACGTACAATGAAGACCCCGAAGGACTCCGTCCTCCACACCACTGTTGACCCAACACGTGGACACCAATGCAAGCACATAAAGCAACACATATAATACATAACACTACCTGGACATGTACTACGACTCACCACCTTTTCACGGATCCCTTACGTATTTAAACTAACACATACTTTAGACGTGTCCTTTTTAACGTCTACACACATTACCCACCCCTTTCCGAATAAGTAATTATTTGACACACAACACCATACTGACTTCTAGCCCGTATATACTATGGATACCACCTAGACCCATGCAAAAACGATACCCGCCGTGTCACGAGGACAACGACACAATACACACAACTTTAGTCACATGACGCATAACAACGTACTAACATCTACTTGACTCGTTAATGAACCACGTACGGGTTCCCATGTTAACTCTCCTTATATAACCATGTAACATCCCGAATTTTCATACACGGGTTGTTTAAGCTAACGGATAACCCGAGCCCCTTGTTTAGGCAACGATTAATGAAGGTTTTCGCATGAGACTTTATTTATGATATTAAAAGGACCTGGTTGGCCAAAAGGAGAATGGTTCGGGACCGGAATTAATGAGATGGAAACGCAGGGACCGAAAACGAAAATAGTGGCCATTTAAAAGCCACTATTATGCGCAACCCTAAGCCATTCGGCTAGGGTGGAGCTCGCGATGGCTGAGAGCAAGGGAGAAGGAGAAGGAGACGATCGTGGTCAGTGATTCCATGTGGGTTTAAGCCAAAACTTCGCAATTATAATCAGGTAATCCTCATTTATCTTTTTTGCATGTAGTTTATGTAATTAACAGGAAAACCCGATTAGGGTTTTGGTTGATTGGCCGTGAGCGACGACAAGGAGGAGAGGGAGGATGATCGTTATGGCGGGGTAAGATGGTAGTGGTGTCCGGCGATGGCTACGGCAAATGCGGAACCCGACGTCAGTGGTAGTGCACTACGGTGGAGACAGCCGTGTAGGGTAACACAACACGGTAGTGGTGCGTGGTGACGCCCGACTAGGATGGACGTGAAGATGAAGAAGAGACACATGGTGGTGATCGGATGACAGTGCACGTAGAGGAATACGACATGATGGTGAACGACGGAGGTGATGAAGTATGGGGTGGACTCGTACGTTAGCAACGGTGGGATCAGCTAAAGCTTTGCATGGTATGCATGCGTTCTTAGAAACTGGTTCGAGTACGCGTATTCTCATGGGTTAGGGTTTTGGTTACGATGGAGGATACGGAGGACGTGCATGTTAGTGCACGATGAGAAAGACGAAGTCAACATGCATGATGGTGCGTTGTGCAGGGGATGGGGTCGGTGACGGGAACCGAGTAGAGTTGCATGATAGGTTTACGTGCATACATGGGAACCCGACCCATGTACCCGTGTGTTCAAGGAGCTTGGATTCAATAACATGGATTACGGATAGATGGGTTTGATTGTAGGGCTTTACGTTATATGTCATGTGACATATGCTTAGAACGTAATCTGACCGTTGACCGAACGTTTGACAGGTTTGGCTTTGAGTAAGAGGACGAGTTGCAGAGCAAGGACTGAGGTTCATCATAAACAGTGAGTTTCTAATCCCCTCTTTAAGTGCTTTAATGTTTTGGGGCTATCATTCATACTTTCAAGACGTGTTTTATTACATTAAATGTATAACGAGCTTGGGGTCTAACCCGATGAGTTTACGAATTTAAGTATTCAAATAGGGGGCTAAGGGACTATGCGTTGTCCTTAAGATGTGTAGGTTAGAGGTGGGTATATGGTCGTGGGTCGTATAGTGACCTAATATGGGTGAGTCGGGATTGTATTTACAGGTCGGAAGGGTACGACCAGGAGGTGTCACAGGGGTGGATGTACGTAGTATGTGCTTAGATAATGAGACTTAGTATTTGTATGTGTGTTGCTATATTAGCAGTGTGTTGTGTTATGAGTTAGTCGGGGTGGATATAAGCTAAACGTTTATGAATACGTGTAGGATATCTTATCCTAGTGCTAATTGTGAAGTGTAGGTGCAGTTAATGAGTCATGTATATAGAGTATACTGTTATGTGTTTATACATGTGTTGTATGTATTGTGTCGTTGTCCTTGTGACACGGCGGGTATTGTGTTTGCATTGTTGTCATTATGACACAACAAACGGGATTGTGGAGGACGGAGTCCTTCGGGAGGTCACCAAAGGTGACGATGTCCAACAGGACAGTGATGAGCTCGGGGTGTGTCGAACGCCCTGACGAGGGTGCAGTAATGAGGTATGTGTTTCTGTGCATATATATATATATATATATATATATATATGTATGTGTGTGTGTTAAACTGCATACAAGTGTTGAGTTATATTTATTGTGTATGAGATAGTATTGTTGTGGTGAGTAGAGTTAGATTGACCTTTGTGTCAGGATTGTGATGTGTTGTTTACAACTGTTATGCCGGTTGGTTTGTGTAAGTCTTGTTTAGGGCTGGTTAAGCCAGTGTCTAGAGGGTGGTCGAGATAACCAGAGTGTGGTTAACAAGCATGGTAAGCTTTGAGTTATCAGAGTGGTAAGTTTGATCCATGCCAGAGAGACTTACTGGGTTATAATGGTGGGTTGAGTCTGGGGTGGTGAACCCTTTGGGATATCATAAGTTAACGGGGGTTATCTATTTATTAATAAATGACAAATCTACTTTCTAAAGGCCAGAGGGTCTTGAGTGGACATAAATATTAAATGAGACGAGTTGGCTTTTGTTTAAATTAAACTATTAGAACTCACTCAGCGTAGCTGACTTTGTGTGTACGTTAGATTGTGGTGCAGGTGAACTGGGGCTGGCGTATCTTGGCTTGGGAGCGGTGTTACTCGGATCGGTGTACAGGCATTCGTGAGGTAAGTTAAATAACATTAATGACCTTAAAGAGCATTAATTAATTTAGAAAGACTTCTTATGTACGTTTGTTAAATTAAACAAGTACTTTTAAAGAGCGTAATCAGTTATGAGAACCAACTGTAGGGTGCCCGGTGTTGGGGCCTTACAAACCATCACATGTTTAACTAACTTCCTGACTAACTCATAAGGTGACACACGCAGATCATCACACTCTTGTACACTCATCCTAAGGACCCAACAACGACCCTTAGCTTCATTATTACATAACGATCTCATAAAACGCTTGATGTTTAAACCATAAATCCTAATACGTTTGTTTAATAAAACATGTGAGTATGTACGATAGCTGATCGCGTGTTGAAGGCTAATAAAAACAATATTAAAACCTACTTCTTAGCTACTTAGACTGCAGTATAGGAAATAGGGTGTCGAATCCACAGGGAACTCGTGGAGAATACTATTCAAATTAAAACTATTCAATGACTACTAAAGTTTAAAACTTTATCAATTAAATTAATGAGAATTGTAAAAAGCAACGAACTTTGACTTAAGAAAACGATTAGAGAAAAACGACCACTCCGGGTTTCAGATTAAGCAACACAAACGCACAATTTTAGTTTCAACCCAGATAGGAGAATACATAGACATAACCTTGTTTAACTGTTTAACCCAATCACACAATATCAAATTCAATCACAAAACCAAATTATTCCCGATGCAAGAAAACCAAGAAACGATGATAGATGTGACAAATCAAACACATGAAATTGTTCATAAATCAAACATATGAAATTGTTCATAAATCAAACATACAATTGAATTCAAATAACTTAATGGGTTCACAAAACTCAATCCAAACCGATTATCAACTAAAATCATACGAATAAATGCATAAATCGTTCACCCGGAGGGATCACGAAGAGCTTAGCCGCTCATGATTGTAACAAACATCCTAATAATTAATCTAGAACTTACAAGCATTGAAAACTAAGATCAATTGGACAAAAAAACTCTGTAAATCGCCTCAAGATCCTCTGGGACGGCTGGAAAGAAGGTTCTTCGAGAATGGGAGTCACAATGGCTTATAATTGGAATTAGGTTAAATTTGCCGAAAATACACATCTTCGCGTGCCGCGAACTAAACTTGTCCATCCTTCGCGTGGTGCGAATTCCACTTTAGTCGGGTGGGCTTTTCAAGGCCGTCGCGTGTCATGAACTTCTTCCCCTGGGTCTTCGCGTGACGCGAAATCTAAATTCCAAGAGTTTTGACTTTTGTTGACTTTGACTTCTCCGAGGCCCGTTGATGTGTTGTGTGATAAGTATAAATATATATATACATATATATTTGCTTTAGAAATGGTTTCACGAGATCAGGTTTTAAATTTATAAACTGATAAATACTCAAACTTAAAACACACACAATAGGCAAGTGTACCTATCGTAGTGTAATATAGTTTAGGTAAGAACCAAGTATCGAACCAACGGACACGGTCGAATTCCAATACACAATTTTTTTATCGTTTAGCCGGTTTAATTAGTGAGTGAGTTTTGTGTGCTTGTGGAGCAGAAAAGTAAATGACAGAAAAGTAAATGCCGGTAAAGTAAATAGCACAAAAGTAAAAACGTGCATGAAGTGTGTAATAGAAACGTAACAAACAGAATAGTAAAAAACAGGAAAGTAAATATGTCGGGAATGATCAGGTTATGAATAGTATTGCTTTGGGTTTTGAATCCGCTTGGTACGTGATAATGTTAAGTTGACTAATCCAGTGATATGACTACTTCAAACGTGTGACCCGGGTCACCGCTAGAGCCTCGTCCTCACGAAATTTGATTTGAAAATTTAAAAGCTTTAACAAGTGGTAGTGCCTCCCGTTAAGGACAACAATTACCCTCAACTCTTCGAATGGTTATCTCCAGGTTGGTTTAAGACATCGAACGTAAAATGCTTTATATTAGAGTTAAATATGTGATTATATTTTGCTCATCGGGAGGCGGTGTAACAATGGGACCAAGTATAAAGACGTACCATTCCCAACATGAGTTCACCAATTCTTGGTCGCATAATAAGTTCGTATAAAGACGTACGACCTTACTAGTGTTGACCAAGCCTTGGCTTATCAATATTTTCTTGTATAAAGACGTACAAGTTTCAAAAGAAGTTTGATTAAAAATGTTTTACGATCTAACACTTTAAAATCAAGAACACTCACAAATATAAAGACGGAGTTAGACAATAATAAAAACCCACCAAAATGGTGGTTTTAAGGACGAATAGTTAAAGACATAAACACATCACTTGGATTACGTTAAACATTAACATGCACCAAACTTCATCTTCACCCTAGCAATACAAAGAGTTTAGCCACGAATGGCCATACTAACTAGCATAACGCTGAGTTTCGTAGGCTCCCCTATTGCGGAACAAGAAGGAAGAGCCCCTCCACTCACTACTCTCTACTGTAACTATGAAATACGCTCTCAAATGAGGTCTAGATGGTTGTTGTAAGATATGTATGGGTGTGTGAAACCAATAACCCAAGCCCTCTATTTATAGGGCTCAGAATGAGCAATGCACGGCCGTGCATTGGATTGCACGGGCGTGCAAACACCTCGGGAATCAAACAGGGTACAAAGTACACGGTACTGGGCTCTGGGAGTAGAGTGGGGCAACGCATGGGCGTGCATTGGGATTTTAGCTGATGGTTGACTTCCTGTGGTCCAATTTTGACTTCTTGGGGTCAATGCTTGGGTTTGGTGTTCCAAAAGCTTAATTTATTCATGTTACCGAATAACCTACAATTGCGAAATATTAACGTTTTAAGTATCAATTGCAAGGTTATTAATCAATTAGTACCATAATATGAGGATTTTTATGCATGCAAAACATGTATAATTTAGGACATATCATAAAACCCCACACTTAAACTTTGCTTGTCCTCAAGCAAACTCATGAATGAGCATACTCATAACAAAAAATTTTACAAGGGGAAATGGAGCTCCAAGTATTTGGAAACTCCGGATAACTCTTGAGCTGCTTATTCTATTTTTGAATTTTTCTATGATGGAATTCATGACAAGCCTACTAGAACTTCAATTATGCATAAACTTTCACTCCTCACAATGTTCACTCAACTCTAGGGTTATATATGTATGGATAATGTAAGTTAAGTGGAACACTCAAGTTCGAATTGAATTATGCAATGGTCATAAGCTTGTATGCAAATCAAGTCTCCACCAATTAACTAAGTAGTATGCATGAATCAAGAGGAGTTTAAAAGGGGTTATAATGTGGCTAAAATAAAAATAAAGGGGTGAAGATGAAAATCTTTTAGGGTTTTTAGGGATTTAACAGGTTTGAAGGGCTGCAGCTATCGTGAAACACACAGCTACGGCTTCATGGCTTAAAATGGAAAATACTAACAGGTCCCTTTACAGTACTCGGATCATGAGGGTATAACTAATCTGAGGGCTCTTTTATGGTCAGATTGACAAGACCAAGATCTCTCATTAGTGCCAATTCTTTCCTTACTACGTAGTACACATTTTTGCCTCTCCGTATGGAACTTTCGGCTTGTAGCCTAATAGCTCCTACTTTGATCAGATGCGTATACTCACTTTGGGAGTGAGTTTGATTCTTGCTACATTTTCCGTCGTGGCTCCAGTTGCCACACTTCACACATTTTTCGTATCTTTTGGCTCTTCTTTTGGCGGCACTTTTTGACAAGCCGTAGAATGGTGGCAGTTGTTCTTGCTTGCGTCACTGTTTTCTTACATCACTAGTTGATTTGAAAATCTTCTCTCGGAGTTCAGATGGTAATTCAGGCTTTGCGAAATGAATACAGGAAACCAAATTGAAATCAAAAGAATGCATATCTAGCTCTTTAAGGTCTAACCGGTAAAAGTCCAACTTCTTTTTTTTTACATCAAAACAATTTCTTCAATAATTCTTTTTCCTCAATTTTCTTAAAATAATTGTTCCATCAATTCCTTGCAGATAGTTTGGTTGTTTCTTCTTAATACATCTACCTTCTTGTATATTCCAATTCATTTGAGTAAAACAGATTCTTTCTGAAGTTGCCTCGATGGTACTAACCTTGAAATAATGACATAGGATAATTTTTCCATTTTGAAGACAGTTAGCCAATTACCGGTGTTTACGAATAGCTGGTTGGGTGATAATTGTGGGTAGTAGAAAAGAAAAGGCTAAGGCTCAAAGGGTTATCTAGGCGGATTATATTTTTGGGATTTTTAGGTTTAAGGATAAGGGTAATAAAGTCGTAGGTGCCTCAATCACTTTCATACTTCTACTAGTTCCTGGTTTTGATATGTATAAGTCACACAAGTTCTACTAGTTCCTGGTTTTGAATTTTTCTATGATGGAATTCATGACAAGCCTACTAGAACTTCAATTATGCATAAACTTTCACTCCTCACAATGTTCACTCAACTCTAGGGTTATATATGTATGGATAATGTAAGTTAAGTGGAACACTCAAGTTCGAATTGAATTATGCAATGGTCATAAGCTTGTATGCAAATCAAGTCTCCACCAATTAACTAAGTAGTATGCATGAATCAAGAGGAGTTTAAAAGGGGTTATAATGTGGCTAAAATAAAAATAAAGGGGTGAAGATGAAAATCTTTTAGGGTTTTTAGGGATTTAACAGGTTTGAAGGGCTGCAGCTATCGTGAAACACACAGCTACGGCTTCATGGCTTAAAATTGAAAATACTAACAGGTCCCTTTACAGTACTCGGATCATGAGGGTATAACTAATCTGAGGGCTCTTTTATGGTCAGATTGACAAGACCAAGATCTCTCATTAGTGCCAATTCTTTCCTTACTACGTAGTACACATTTTTGCCTCTCCGTATGGAACTTTCGGCTTGTAGCCTAATAGCTCCTACTTTGATCATATGCGTATACTCACTTTGGGAGTGAGTTTGATTCTTTCTACATTTTCCGTCGTGGCTCCAGTTGCCACACTTCACACATTTTTCGTATCTTTTGGCTCTTCTTTTGGCGGCACTTTTTGACAAGCCGCAGAATGGTGGCAGTTGTTCTTGCTTGCGTCACTGTTTTCTTACATCACTAGTTGATTTGAAAATCTTCTCTCAGAGTTCAGATGGTAATTCAGGCTTTGCGAAATGAATACAGGAAACCAAATTGAAATCAAAAGAATGCATATCTAGCTCTTTAAGGTCTAACCGGTAAAAGACCAACTTCTTTTTTTTTACATCAAAACAATTTCTTCAATAATTCTTTTTCCTCAATTTTCTTAAAATAATTGTTCCATCAATTCCTTGCAGATAGTTTGGTTGTTTCTTCTTAATACATCTACCTTCTTGTATATTCCAATTCATTTGAGTAAAACAGATTCTTTCTGAAGTTGCCTCGATGGTACTAACCTTGAAATAACGACATAGGATAATTTTTCCATTTTGAAGACAGTTAGCCAATTACCGGTGTTTACGAATAGCTGGTTGGGTGATAATTGTGGGTAGTAGAAAAGAAAAGGCTAAGGCTCAAAGGGTTATCTAGGCGGATTATATTTTTGGGATTTTTAGGTTTAAGGATAAGGGTAATAAAGTCGTAGGTGCCTCAATCACTTTCATACTTCTACTAGTTCCTGGTTTTGATATGTATAAGTCACACAAGTTCTACTAGTTCCTGGTTTTGAATTTTTCTATGATGGAATTCATGACAAGCCTACTAGAACTTCAATTATGCATAAACTTTCACTCCTCACAATGTTCACTCAACTCTAGGGTTATATATGTATGGATAATGTAAGTTAAGTGGAACACTCAAGTTCGAATTGAATTATGCAATGGTCATAAGCTTGTATGCAAATCAAGTCTCCACCAATTAACTAAGTAGTATGCATGAATCAAGAGGAGTTTAAAAGGGGTTATAATGTGGCTAAAGTAAAAATAAAGGGGTGAAGATGATAATCTTTTTGGGTTTTTAGGGATTTAACAGGTTTGAAGGGCTGCAGCTATCGTGAAACACACAGCTACGGCTTCATGGCTTAAAATGGAAAATACTAACAGGTCCCTTTACAGTACTCGGATCATGAGGGTATAACTAATCCGAGGGCTCGTTTATGGTCAGATTGACAAGACCAAGATCTCTCATTAGTGCCAATTCTTTCCTTACTACGTAGTACACATTTTTGCCTCTCCGTATGGAACTTTCGGCTTGTAGCCTAATAGCTCCTACTTTGATCATATGCGTATACTCACTTTGGGAGTGAGTTTGATTCTTTCTACATTTTCTGTCGTGGCTCCAGTTGCCACACTTCACACATTTTTCGTATCTTTTGGCTCTTCTTTTGGCGACACTTTTTGACACGCCGCAGAATGGTGGTAGTTGTTCTTGCTTGCGCCACCGTTTTCTTACATCACTAGTTGCTTTGAAAATCTTCTCTCGGAGTGCAGATGGTAATTCAGGATATTTGACCCTACATCACATCCCCACACTTACACTTTTGTGTCCCGAAAAAGAATAATGCAATGGAATCATAATCGGAAAACTTGCTACTTATACTTTCATTATACACAACCCAGATTTTCATGACACGCTAATCGTAACAATCGGTATTTTGATCCGATTAAACCCAACCACCGACCTATCGAGCCCCCGATTCTGTGATCTATACATTATACATTACCAAGCAGACATTTTATCTATGGGTCTCACATTCAGAAAGCTACGACTTAGCCTAATCCCATCTTAAAGTATATCAAGGCCTAGGTTAAACCATGTAGATTTTCCCACTACTATAAACACTAATTTATAAGTTTTAAAAATCAATGATGAATTATGGATCGATGAATGAATGATGCAAACTTTTATTAATGTTGTATGAATAAACCTCACCCAGTGGTGTTTCAATCAAGCTGGAACTCGACGTGTGACACGTAGGCTGCAGTTTTAGCAATGAAGTACATAACTCAACTTAGAGGCGTTTCAACCAGGTCACTATCCTAGAAGGTAACACATAAGTCAAATCAGTCATCTATGATTGACCACAAGAGTCTGCCCATGGGCGTTTCAACCAAGCTTGTAACCCGAAAGGTAACACGTAGGCAAACTCAAGCTCTCAACTGATTAATTAAGCTCATGCAGATGTGGATTATGGAATGCGGGCGCAACCAACTTTCAGATTTATTTTCATAAAAAAGAAAGTGATGTGCCAAAAGATTTCAAAAACTTATAAACTATTGCTTATAATGATACCTATCACCCTATATTGATAGATTCAACCTTACCGACACCCCTACGATGAGAACCCACAAGATATCCTGAATTAATTATTCATTTAAATCTCGATACACTATCAGGATATTTAAGCTCTTCAAGTCGGTTGGGCCCACCAAAACGTTACAAATTAGACATGTTTGATTATCATTATTGTTTCAATTAAATTCCACACGCAAATTCCCGATTGTACTATCATTTTCTATTTAATTGCAAAACTCTAATCCAAAAACATTTTTGAATTTTTTTTTTATTTTTTATTTTTATAGATTTTTATGATTTTATGACTCAAAATACAAACTCAAAATACAGATCTGGACTAATGTCTCCCCTCCCCACACTTAAACTCTACATTGCCCTCAATTTAGGAAGAGCGACTCAAAAACGAAAGACACAAAACTAAAATTAAAACTTAGCTGGATTGACGATCGTATAACATTTCATTCGTGATCTTGTTCCACAGATGCAATCGGTTTGCCTTGTACAAGAATGTTCAAAGTCGGAAATCACCACCTAAATGGAGATTGTGTACGGGAAATTCAATCCAAACCTGCAAAGTTAAGCTCAAACAAAACCCACAACATCATATCGACTCAATGTACAAACTCAATAAAAATTAAAAGACATTACTGACTCGACACGACTCAAAAATTACAAATATAAAAAAATAAAAAATTAAAAAAACTTCATGGCAGGGTCTTAGCGTGTCGCGAAAGACAGGGAGATGCTCTTCGCGTGTCACGAAGAGGTGAAAGTTGACCAGCCTTTGACTTTGTTCCTTCGCGGGTCGCGAAGATTGGAGGATGGGTATTCGTGTGGCGCAAGGGAGTGCTGGTAACAGAAAGATGGGATGAAAATCCAACTTTTTGTCTTAGAATTTTTTTTCACCTCTTAAACTCAAAATTTTCAAACTCTTCAAAAATTCATTCCAACACTTAGATTATATACACACATACCTGGAATGTCTTTCCTGATGACTTTTATCACCCAAATGGCCACGAATCCTTGCAAAAATTTATAAAAACGCAAAACTATACCCAAAAACTTAAAAATTTCTACAAACTCTACAATGGCATCCTACCCCCCACGGGTTTGTGTATTGCCCTCAATCACTCTCATTCCGACCTGAATCTCCCTAGAGACGTCCCCACACTTGGACAATTGCATACAACTAACTAAAATAAAGAAATGACAACCTAACTCACTTTCGTAGGAATCACAGATGCATTTAGCATATGCAACATGCCTTTTAAACCCGTAGCATCATAATCAAGGTTAACCTCTTTAACTGCCTATAACGCCCTATGTGCAATTTCAACCGGAAAATGGCAACCCTTTCCATTCACCAATCTGTACGACGTGGTGCCGATAGGAGTTTTAAACGAGGTGCGCTAAGCCCACAAGGCATCATCAAGCTTTACTGACCAATCCTTTCTATCTGACCGCACTGTCTTTTGCAGAATCTCTTTGATCTGTCTGTTTGAAACTTCTACCTCACCGCTGGTCTGTGGATGATATGGGGTAGCTATTCTGTGATCCACGCCATACCGTTTAAGTAATTTCCCGAATTTGAAGTTCTTGAAATACGAGCCCCCATCACTTATGATCACGTGAGGGATTCCAAACCGGGCAAAGATGTTGGTTTGCAAAAATTTGCACACTACAACATGATCGTTTATCTTGGTTACTATAGCCTCTACCCACTTGGACACGTAATCCACAGCCACTAGAATATATAGATACCCACAAGAGTTCGGAAACGGCCCAATAAAATCTATACCCCATATCAAATATGTCCACAACCAAGTTCGGCTGTAGGGGCATCTCGTTCCTCTTTGAAATACTATCCATCTTCTGGCAGTTCACACAATTCTTAGCGAACTCAAAAGCATCCCGAAAAATGGATGGCCAAAATAGGCCTGCTTCGAATACCTTACGCCATGTCTTTTGCCCACTGAAATGTCCTCCACAAGCAGATGCATGTACCAGCCCTAAAACACATTAAATCTCTGACTCTGGTATACATCTTCTAATCAGTTGATCTGCGCCGACTTTAAATAAATCTGACTCATCCCAAATGTACTGGCGCGCCTGTGCATTGAATTGGTGCATCTTCTTCTTAGACCAGTGTTCTAGAATTGCACCTGTAGCCAAATAGTTTACAATATTAGCAAACCAGGGAGTAGTAGAAACTAATAATAATTGTTCATCAGGGAATGTTTCATTTATCTTCCCATCAGAATCACTTTCTTCCTACACAATGCATGACAAATGATCCTCCACTACATTCTCACTACCCTTCTTATCACAAATCTCCAAGTTAAACTCCTATAACAGCAGAACCCACCGGATCAACCGTGGCTTGGCATCCTTCTTTGCCATTAGGTACCTGACTGCACTATGATCAGAATAAACAATAACCTTACCGCCCCAGATATATGATCTAAACTTATCCAATGCATATACTACTGCTAGTAGCTCTTTCTTAGTTGTTGTGTAGTTAAGCTGAGCATCTGAAAGAGTCTTACTTACATAGTATATCACCACGGGTTTCTTATCCACCCGTTGTCCCAACACTGCCCCCACAACATAGTCACTAGCATCACAGATAATCTCAAAGGGTAAAGACCAATCCGGTGATTTTAAAATAGGGGCCTCCACCAATTTTTGTTTAATTAGCTCAAATGAATCTAAACATGCTTTATCAAAAACAAAATTAACATCTTTAAGTAACAGATTACACAACAGTTGTTTATGACACTAAAACCTTTAATGAACCTTCTATAAAACCCGGCGTGTCCTAAGAAAGAACGAACGCCCTTGACACTGTTTGGTGGAGGTAGAGTTGAAATTACCCGGATTTTTGCATGGTCGACCTCGATACCCTTACTAGAAATAACATGCCCCAAAACCACCCCTTCTTGAACCATGAAGTGGCTTTTCTCCCAACCGAGTACCAGATTAGTTTCAACACATCTTTTTAATACCTTAGTTAATTGATTCAAACATGTTTCAAAAGTTGTGCCAAAGATTGAAAAATCATCCATGAAGACCTCCATGGACTCCCCGATCATATCTGAAAAGATACTCATCATGCACCGTTGGAAGGTGGCCGGGGCGTTACACAAACCGAATGGCATTCGCCTAAATTCGAAGGTGCCATACGGACAAGTGAACGTGGTCTTTTGTTGGTCCTCTGGATGTATTGCAATTTGATTATATCCCGAGTACCCATCTAAGAAACAATAAAATTTCTGACCGCAAGTTTCTCGATGATTTGATCAATAAAAGGGAGAGGGAAGTGGTCTTTAGATGTTGCAGCATTTAACTTCCTGTAATCTATGCAGATTCGCCACCCGGTTACCGGCCGAGTGGCAATCTCTTTACCACTTTCTCCCTTTATTACCTAGATGCCAGCCTTCTTAGGCACTGTTTGAGTTGGACTCACCCAACTGCTGTCAGAGATAGGGTAGATGATACCCGCATTCAACCACTTGAGCACATCCTTCTTCACCACTTCACGCATGTTGGGGTTCAACCTTAGTTGAGCATCCCAAATAGGTTTTGCCCCTTCTTCTGTGACGATTTTATGTATAACAATTGCTGGGCTGATCCCTTTTAGATCCGCTATGGTCCACCCAAGTGCTGCCATATGGGAAACTAACACCTTCATCAATGCTTGTTCCTGTTCTTCAGTTAAACCTGCAGCAATGATAACAGGAAGAGTGTTATTATCGCCCACATATTCATATTTTAAATGTTTAGGTAAATCTTTCAGTTCCAACTGGGGTGGTGATTCCAATGATGGTTTCAGTTGAGTATCAATATGCTCTGGCAAACTTTCCACTTGGAGTGACCAATTCGGCACTCTTTCTCTCATAGCATACACTTCCACCTGTGCCTCTGCTTCCTTCATCTCATGTTCATACGCATCCTGTTTCCTGTCACACACAACACATAGCTCCAGGGTTTCACCCACATTTTCATGAGGATTACACCCCTCAACAACGTCTGCCATAAAGCATTCGCCATTGATTGGAATAACAACAGAACTAGAAAATATATTTAACCTTAACCGTCGGTTGCCAAATGCCATGTCCACTGTACCTGTTACGCAATTGATTACGCATTGAGCTGTTCTCAGGAATGGTCTTCCCAGTATCACATTAGGATGCCTGTCACTAGTAGGAGCTGCATAATCAAGCACTAAGAAATCGACGAATAATAAAAATCTTCCACCTTAACGATTACATCGGTTAATATCCCCCTGGGTAGTTTAAGAGTGAGATCTGCCAGCACCACTGTGGTGTCGGCCTTTTGTAGAGGACCAAAATCGTACCGGTCATACAAACTTCCCGGGAGGATACTAACACTAGCTCCAAGATCTAGGAGAACCTTATTGATTTTTAGTTCACCAATTTGCATCGAAATTAAAGGTGCTCCTGGATCCTGCAGCTTAGGTGGTAATGCGCCCAACAAAACGGCACTGACATTGTCGGGCAGGTCAAGCTTTTTAGGCATTTTAAGGTGCCGTTTTTGGGTGCATAATTCTTTCAAGTAATTAGCATAAGCAGGGACTTGCCTAATTGCATCTAAAAGAGGGAGGTTAATCTTTACTTGTTTGAACATGTCCCACAATTCATCCTGTTGTGGGCCCCTTTTAGTCACATTATTTTTAGATGGTACTAGTAAAGCAGAAGGATAAGGGATGGTATTACTCTTCACCCCTATACCTTGAGTGACAACTGTGGTCGGTTTAGATTTAGTTGTTTCAGAAAAAAGTTACTTTTTTAGCCGGTTTAGTGAAAGCCATTTCTGAATCGCTGTCACTCTCACCATCTTCTCCTAGGTCAAACACTCCCTTAACATCCGTTGATGCTGAGGTGACTTTGTTATAAACCTTACCACTTGTGAGAGTACTTACCTGGGAGACATTAGCATTCCTCGAACCAGAAGAGCTGGCACCTTGGTGTTGTGGGTTTAGCTTAGTGTCACTTGGGAGTTGCCCCGGTGCTCGTCCCGCCACTTCTGCTATCTTTTCTGCCAGTTGTCCTAGTTGTCTTTCGAACGACTCATTGGTTTTGATTTGAATATCTTTATCCTGCTCAATCCTTTTCAAAGATTCTAATATGGCTGTGAGCTGCGGGTCACCACCAATGGCGGGTTTGCTATGTTGGTAGTTTCTCTGCTGATAGCCTCCTTGTTGATACCCCTGATTACCTTGATTCCTTTGATACCTGCCTTGATTATTGCTTTGTTGACGGTTCTGGTACTGCTGCTAACTCCTAACCTGCACATCAGCACCCTGAAAATTAGGATTCAATTGGTTAGATGCATTACCGTACCTGAAATTAGGATGATTCCAGAGTCCCGGATGGTAGTGAGTTGCATTCGTGTCCTGTTGTCTTCGTTCACCACCAAGCTGATTTACTTCCTCGGCATTTCCCAATTCCCTTGGGCAATCAGCGACTTTATGTCCTATCTCGTTGCACCCATCACATACCGGATACACTTGTGACACATTTTCCACATCCTTACCACTAGGCCTACCAAGACGTGCCATCTGAATCTCCATAGCATCTAACCTTTTCTGTGTCTCGTAGTCCACTGACTTTGCAGAAGCACATGTCTTTGCCCTCCTACTAACATGGGCTTGCCTTTTTTATGTCACCACCATCCTTTCTAGTATGTCCCAATCATCATCCACATGGTTAGAGAAGAACGACTCGTTACTAGTGGAGTTCACATCTCTCACATCCTCAGGTAGCAGACCATCATAGAACGCCTGAATTAATTCCCACTTCTATATACCATGATGGGGGCAATTTCTTAGTAGCTCTTTAAATCTCTTAAATGCCTCATAGAAAGGCTCCCCGGACTGTTGCCTAAAGTCTCTGATTGCAGCTCTGGCTTCATTTGTTTTGTGTGGTGGGAAGTACTCATCCAAGAAGTGTTGCTGTAACTCTGCCTATTTGGCAATACTAGCAGATGGTAGAGAAAGAAACCATTGTTTTGCTCAGTCCTTTAGTGAAAACTGGAATAACACAAGTTTCACCTCGTCTGTAGTAAATCCCTAACCACCGATAGTTCCACAGGTGGCTTCATACTTGGAAATGTGGGTTTAGGGTTCCTCAGTAGCTCTCCCAAAGAAATGTGGAAGAATCCCTAAACATCCAGGTCTGATCTCGAATGCATTTCCCCTATGAACTGGTGGTATGACGGGGGAAGCATTTAGAGCTAGAGCGGCGCGGAAGTGACTGTCCACCCCTTGATCGTGCCTGGCTGGGTGCATGTTCCTAGGCTGCTCCTCTCTATAGTTCTGAGGGTTCTGAGGAGGTTGCCTATACCTGTTTTCTCTTTCAAAGTTCCCCACATTACCCTGACGGTTGTTCCTAGGTTGAAACCCGAACTCTGCCCTTGGAGGTGGTTGAACCCATCCGTCTACTACATCATGCCTTTGATTTCTGGGAGGGAATGCCTCCTGATGGTTCATGTCATACCATTCCTCTTCTTCATTCCAGTTCTCGTGTTGATAACCATGTTGTGGCCTGTGACTTCGTCCCGGTGACAACTGCTCATCATCCTCAAATTCAGAATAGATTGGGTAGCTGTCATAAGGTTGATAGGGCTGATTACGGAATAGGGGTTGTGGTAAAGGTTGTTGGAATCGGGGTGGTATTGGTTGATTTTGTGGAGGTTGGTCTTGGTTTAGTGGAGGAGGTTGGTTTTGTGGATGTTGGTCTTGAGGTGGTTGTTGTTGTTGATGCGGAAATAGGAGATCTGGAAGTGGTGGAATAGGTGGGTTTTGACCCCCACCTTGGTTGGGATTTGGGTTTGCCGGTTGATTTTGTGTCATCATCACAGATGGACTGTCAAGCTTCTCTAGGACTGTTTGGACTGTTCCTTAGAGTTTTCTGTTGGCTTTTGCTGTTTTCTCTATCTCTGGATCAAATAATAATGGAGAATTTATGCCTGAGCGCCTAGTATGCATAAAACTGTCCCTGCACACGTAAGCACACAATTAGTAGCACTGAACAAAATAAATCACAAATAGCACCTTGCACGGCAGCGGCGCCATTTTGATCGCGTGTCGAAGGCTAATCAAAAACAATATTAAAACCTACTTCTTAGCTAGTTAGACTGCAGTATAGGAAATAGGGTGTCGAATCCACAGGGAACTCGTGGAGAATGCTATTCAAATTAAAACTATTCAATGACTACTAAAGTTTAAAATTTTATCAATTAAATTAATGCAAATTGTAAAAAGCAACGAACTTTGACTTAAGAAAACGATTAGAGAAAAACAATCACTCCGGGTTTCAGTTTAAGCAACTCAAACGCACAATTTTGGTTTCAAACCAGATAGAAGATTACATAGACATAACCTTGTTTAACTGTTTAACCCAATCACACAATATCAAATTCAATCATAAAACCAAATTATTCCCGATGCAAGAAAACCAAGAAACGATGATAGATGTGACAAATTAAACACATGCAATTGTTCATAAATCAAACACACAATTGAATTCAAAGAACTCAATGGGTTCACAAAACCCAATCAAACTGATTATCAACTAAAATCATACGAATACATGCATAAATTGTTCACCCAGAGGGATCACGAAGAGCTTAGCCGCTCATGATTGTAACAAACATCCTAATAATTAATCTAGAACTTACAAGCATTGAAAACTAAGATCAATTGGCCAAAAAACTCTGGAAATCGCCTCAAGATCGCTCTGGGACGGCTGGAAAGAAGGTTCTCCGAGAATGGGTGTCACAATGGCTTATAATTGAAATTAGGTTAAATTTGCCGAAATACAATTCTTCACGTGTCGCGAACTAAACCTGTCCATCCTTCACGTGGTGCGAAATCCAATTTAGTCGGGTGCGCTTTTCAAGGCTCACGCGTGTCGCGAACTTCTTTTCCTCGGTCTTCGCGTGGCGCGAAATCTAAATTCCAAGAATTTTGACTTTTGTTGACTTTGACTTCTCCGAGGCCCGTGTATGCCGCTATCCTCTTGATTTAAACTTTGTATCTTCCGCTCACTTAGCACTTTAAACCTGTAACATTCACAAACACCAAATGCACGTAAAACAGACTCGATATACAAAACTAAACTACTAAACTATACAAAAACCGACACTTATACTCGGGATATTTGACCCTACATCAGTAGCCCCAAATCAGTAAAAAGTTTAAAAGAGGGGATTAGAAACTCACCGGTTATTCCGCGTCCAAATCCTAGCTCTGCACCACGAGTGCTCGCTAACGAGTCAAACGTATGATCACACGATTAGGATACGTTTAAAACATATGTTGGGTAACCGGTAACACTATAATAAAACCCCGAGTTCCATCTGCTTGTCAATGCAATCTCCATAAAACCCTAATCTCATGTTACCTTCGAACTGGATCGTTCATGACAGCTTAGAACTCGTAAACCTGGACCTAGCTTTCTAAGCATGCACGTATGCACCCTAGTCCCACGAGCCCACACGTACTCGGATCGGGTTTCATATTCGTATGCATGCCATGCATAGTAAAAACCCTAACCACGTAAAATGTAGGCACTTGCGTAGGGTTTCCATACATGCACGCCATGCAACAACCCTAGCCGAGCCCGTCATTGCCAGCGCACATGTCCACCTCGTACTCCACCGTCACCACCGTTTTTGCTTTCGACATCAGCCAAAACCCTAGCCGGGTACCACGAATCACCACCACCATGCGCCACCATCGTGCTCCATGGCTGCCATCGTGGCTTCCGACATAGCCATTCACAACCTTCCTCGTGTCACCCTTGTCGGTTCCTTGTTGCACCACCTCGGCTGCCACCACGGCTGTCGCATGCCTTCCCCGCTGCCGCCGAGTACCTCCGCGACTTGCATCATCGTGCCGCCACGCTAGCTCGGGTCACCACCGCATCACGCCACCACTATCATCGGCCTCCTCCTCGTCTCCGTCCACCATCGTTCTCGGTCCACCATCCAAACGAAACCCATAATAGAGTGTTCACACAACACGCAACAAAACACGAAGAAATGCGCATAGAGTTTAAACGAACAATACATTGACGAGACGTGGAGTTCTTCCCCTTTCCGGTCGTCCCTTCTCCTCCGCTTGCTCCCTTGGTCGCCGTCGAACTCCCTAGATCGTTTTTGGTCTAGGGTTTGCACTAATATGGTATTTAAACCATCCAAGGTTTCATTGCGGGTCCCTCCTTTTACAACCAACGCGTTTCTTACCCGCACTTTTGAATTATCTACTAACCGGGTCCTCCGTCTTTGATAAACCAAGCTCTACGTGAAACCGTTATAGTCGAAATTGTTTAAAAATAGATTTCGTTTCCTCAATAACCCGACTCGTTAGTTAGCGGATTTCCGGGATGTTACAAGTCTATCCCCTTAAAAGAGGATATGTCCTCGAATCCTGTGTCTGTTCAGACCAACACAACTCACCCTTCTGATCCAACTAGTGCACCCAATTTAGTTGGTGACATTCATTCACTTCCACATACATCTTCTCTGGTACTACGTAGCACAACACCGCCGATTGTCCGCTCACTTGTTACATTTCATTTCAGCTCCTAGGCAAAATTGCCTATGACTCTCGTATAGCTCTAATGAACCCGTCATTCCGACGATCATTCTCCCTAGTAGGTTCCTTAACTTTCATGGACGGATTCATTCGCCTTCCTTCCAAAGTGAAGGCGTCGTACTCCTTGCCTCATACCTTGATCACCGTCCTTCTCAAACTCCAGCCCATTACCCTACCCATAGGGACACCACTAATGTCTTTCTTCGATGATCTTCAGGAGCTCGTGCAAAGCTACCCTTGTCTCCACTAAATTTCTTTATCGTAGTATCTCTTTACTTCATTATCATGCATTAAATACGTCCCGTAATTACGTACACACCCAACGCTAGGGTCATCTTCATTAGCTCTCAATGTTTCCCAAAGCTCATATGCCTTGGTCGTGTCCGTTTCGATCATCTAATCGCTTGCTTTCCTTAAATGCTCCATGTGAGCTAATATTAAGCTGGTCTTGGATTTGCTAGCGTAGGCATATCCTTCTTAGTCACTTACGTGCAATCTTGCACTTGCCCCTCTTGAGTTTCACCTTTCTCAATGTTGCTCTACCATTACCATGCGATCCCCGATCGCATCTCATTTATCATGTACGAACATGAAGTCTGCCTACTCACAAGCCTCAGCTATTCGTCGTCTCGCCCAGGGAAGAACATCCATGTTCCTCTAGTGTCTCACCTTGGCTGAATTCTTCATATGGAATATGTTCCATGAAGGTCCTTTGTCACCTTGCTAACTTCGTGCTGATATCTCAGCGTCATCACCTTGATCTCATCATAAACATTCTCGGTCAAGCTTCCACGTAAACGCCTTCATCATCTACTCTCACAGCTCCGCCCATTGGCTTAGTGCTCCGAATTCCCGAGATAAAAGCATAGGCATCTCATAAGAGCACCTCACTGGTCGCCTAGAAAGACGTCAAAACTCCTTGCATCACCTCGACGTATCAGCGTCGAGAGAATCGTCAAGATAGAATATCATACTTGAGCACACTAACCTTCCGTCCTATGCACGACTAAGCGTGTACTACAAGGACACACACTGATACACATAACTATAGAACACACATTGTTCTACACCTGTACTAGTAACTCAACCTTCTAACTCGCACAAATGCACATATACAACTATCTAGATCTAGTTAAATCTACGCGCATACAATATGACCTCGTCACCTATAGACACACAAGTATATCATGTTGTCTGGCCCAAAGGCACAAACAACACGATCTCCCGCCTGACTGCCGTCAGACACAATAACCCGTTGACAAATGTCAACACCATATCAAGTATACACTTGATCTCCCGCCTGACTAATGCAAGACACAATATCAAGCTTACGCTTGATATCCTGCCACGACTATTAAGTACATGACACAAATAACTCATACTCATAAGCAACTCCATTAACAATATACAAGTTTATTTACAAAACTCTCTCATGTCCTTAAGCACCAAAACATTTACCTCGCGAAGATCTATGCCTTAAGATATAAAGACATTCAATATCATAGTAAGGCTAAACACACCCCTTACACTTCACACATCACCTAAGCATAACACATAGGTGACACTATCTTAAGACCGTAGACACACACTAGTAATCAAAACTCAGGTCTACACAGGTCTAATCAACCAAGTTCTAGCATCACTTCAAAGATTACATTTAGTATGAACTCACGTTGTTCAAAAGGTAATCACATAATCACACATAATTAACACTGCACCACCAATAGCAAGCTATCACACATGCAACTACCATTAGCTACGTTTTAAACCATCATGTAGTAAGATTCAATGTCAAGGTTAAAATCAAGCAATTGAAAAAAAACCAAAACCAAATATTTCGTCACAAAAGTGCCTGACAACCATTACTCAAAATGCTCTAGTCCTCTCGTGGTAACCACCACTGTTCTAGTTATCGAACAAGTCGAAGTTATCCCCCACTTGATCCTCGTCATCGGATTCCTCCAACCATCCATTTCCTGATTCTGCGTAGTGTCTCGAGGGCTGACTCCTAACTACAAATACATTTCTTCCTCTCTTGTAAAAGGAACTACTGAGTCCGCCCCTCATAGTTGCCCTAGTAGTATTGGGGGCATTTAGCGCCGGAAGCCCCAAGATAACCTCCTGTGCTAGTAGCTCCTGCTCGTACTCAGCCGCCGATGGAACCACCGTCAATGGAACAGGTGCTAAGACTCGTCTCCTTCCAAAGATAACCGTGCGAACAACAGCCAAATGTATTGCCCGCCGTTCTGTCAACCTCCTGATAAGAGCTCCCCGCCTAATCCATCTATTCCGAATCGTCATGGCCATCAGTACCTGCGCAAGATAGAACGTTGGAGTGATTACTATGGGCGTCAAATTTAGAATATGAGAGTAATCATAGACTGCCAAATCACGGTGATCACATGCAATTTGGTGGTCCACATTACTGCTCGGATTCTAAACCTTCCCCATCATATTCACACTAGCTTTCTATCTTTCACATTCCCCAGATGCACATGCATCCCACACAACTCACATAGCACTACACAATAATCTAGCAAGTCATCATGTTTATCACAATTTCACCATCCAAGGTTACACACAAAATTACTAAATCATATCGACACACCAAACTATCTCACATAGTTACAATTAATACTACTCCACGTTACTCAACTCACACCATAGTCTCATTCAATCACACCACATAACTTCAAGTAGTTCTACATAATGCTATAGCACATATCACACCACATGATCCCACACAGAATCATAAATCATTTACTCACATCAATCACTTTACCTAGTGTAACAATACACAAGTGTAAATAATAATTACTACTCAACTCGAAAGACGTACCTCTTGGCTCGCGGTTACTCGTGGTGGCATTCGTTTCCCCCTTGTCCCATTTTCAGTTTAAGTTAAGGCATTTTATTTGTTTAAAAACACCAGTTTTCTCTTAAACCTCGGCTCTGTACCAACTTGTAAGGCCCCAAATCAGGCACCATACATTTGGTTCTCATAACTGATTTTACCCTTTAATATTACTTTACTTTCATTTAAATAAACAGCGGAAGTCTTTCTCAAAATAATGTTATCTTTTAAAGTCGTTAATTTTCATAACGTTAAGTGACGAATGTATGCGCACCAACCTGAGTAGTCCCGCTCTCAAGCCAAGATACCTCGTCTAGCAGGCTCACCTTCAAAACAATCTAACGAACATACAAAGTCAGCTATGTTGAGTGAGTTCTAATAGTTTAATTTAACAAAAGCCAACTCATCTCTGTTTGATATTTGTTTCCACTCAAGACCCTTAGGTCCTTATAAAAATAGTTTATTAAACTTTTATCATATAGATAATCCCCTGTTGTCTTATAATATCTCAAAAGGCTCACCACCCCAGACTCAGCCCATCATTTAACTCAGTGAGTCTCTCTGACGTGGATCGAGCTTAATACTCTGATAACACACAATCGACTAAACATATATTAACCATACACTGGTTAACTCAACCAATCTCTAGACACTGGCTTACCCAGCCCTAACCCAGACTCTTACAACTCAACTGACACAATAATTGTACACAATGTACTCATCCCGACACCACTGTCAATCTAACTCGACACACCACATTGATACCTCTACTTACCACATAATTATCATCTCGTACAAAATTAATATATCTCATCACTTGCATTCAAGGTAACACATATAAATACACATAAACACATATCTCATAACTGAATCCTCGTCAGGGTTATCCCTGTCGGGATACTCTTCATAAGCTCAACTCCACCCTTATTATAGGGCCCCGCCACTAAAAATAGCGACACACTCGTCATCTACGATGACTACCCAACCACCCATACGGTGACTATATCATCTACCATACGGTGACTGTCGGAGCACACGTACAATGAAGACCCCGTAGGACTCCGTCCTCCACACCACTGTTGACCCAACACGTGGACAACAATGCAAGTACATAAAGCAACAAATATAACACATAACACTACTGGACATGTACTACGCCTCACCACCCTTTCACGGATCCCTTACATGTTTAAACCAACACATACTTTAGACGTGTCCTTTTTAACGTCTACACACATTACCCAACCCTTTTCGAATAGGTAATTATTTGACACACAACACCATACTGACTTCTAGCCCGTATATACTATGGATACCACCTAGACCCATGCAAACACGATACCCGCCGTGTCACGAGGACAACGACACAATACACACAACTTCAATCACATGATGCATAACAGCATACTAGCATCTACTTGACTCGTTAATGAACCACGTACGGGTTCCTATGTTAACTCTCCATATAGAACCATCACATGTTTAACTAAATTCCAGACTAACTCATGAGGTGACACATGCATATCATCACACTCTTGTACACTCATCCTAAGGACCCCACAACGACCCTTAGCTTCATTATTACATAATGATCTCATAAAACACTTCATGTTTAAACCATAACTCGTAATACGTTCATTTAATAAAACATGTGAGTATGTACGATAGCCCCAAAACGGTAAAATGTTTAAAAGAGGGGATTAGAAACTCACCGGTTATTCCACGTCCAAATCCTAGCTCTGCACCACGAGTGCTCGCTCAAACCCCGAACGTCAAACGTATGATCAGGATATGTTTAAAACATATGTTGCGTAACGGGTAACAATATAATAAAACCCCGAGTTCCATCTGCTTGTCAATACAATCTCCATAAAACCCTAATCTCATGTCACCTTCGAACTAGATCGTCTGTGACCCGCTTAGAACTCGTATATCTAGACCTAGGTTTCCAAGCATGCACATATGCACCCTAGTCCCACGAGCCCACACGTACTCGGATCGGGTTTCATATTCTCATGCATAGTAAAAACCCTAACCACGTAAAACGTAGGCACTCGCGCCGGGTTCCCATACATGCACGCCATGCAACAACCCTAGCTGAGACCGCCATTGGCAGCGAACATGTCCACCTAGTACTCCACCGTCACCATCATTTTTTCTTTCCACGTCGGCCAAAACCCTAGCCAGGTACCACGAATCACCACCACCATGCGCCACCATCGTGCTCCATGGCTGCCATCGTGGCTTCCGACATAGCCACTCACCACCGTCCTTGCGTCACCCTTGCCGGTTCCATGTTGCACCACCTCGGATCCCACCACGGCTGCCGCATACCTGCCCCGCTGCCGCCGAATACCTTCGCGACCTGCACCATCGTGCCGCCACGCTAGCTCGGATCACCACAGCATCACGCCGCTACCACCACTATTATCGGCCTCCTCCCCGTCTCCGTCCACCGTCGTTCTCGGTCCACCATCCAAACGAAACCCTTAATCGAGTGTTAACACAACACGCAACAAAACACGAAGAAATACGCATGGAGTTTAAACGAACATTACCTTGACGAGACGTGGAGTTCTTCCCCTTTCCTGTCGTCCCTTCTCCTTCGCTTGCTCCCTTGGTCGCTGTCGAACTCCCTAGACCGTTTTTGGTCTAGGGTTTGCACTAATATGGTATTTAAACCATCCAAGGTTTCATTGCGGGTCCCTCCTTTTACATCCAACGCGTTTCTTATCCGCGCTTTTGAATTATCTACTAATCGGGTCCTCCGTCTTTGATAAACCAAGCTCTACGCGAAACCGTATGCACCCTAGTCCCACTAGCCCACACGTACTCGGATCGGGTTTCATAGTCGCATGCATGCCATGCATAGTAAAAAACCTAACCACGTAAAACGTAGGCACTTGCGTCGGGTTCCCATACATGCACGCCAAGCAACAACCCTAGCCGAGCCCGCCATTGCGAGCGCACATGTCCACCACATACTCCACCGTCACCATCGTTTTTGCTTTCCACGTCGGCCAAAACCCTAGCCGGGTACCACGAATCACCACCATGTGCCACCATCGTGCTCCATGGCTGCCATCGTGGCTTCCGACATAGCCACTCACCACCGTCCTCGCGTCACCCTTGCCGGTTCCTTGTTGCACCACCTCGGCTGCCACCACGGCTACCACATGCCTGCCCCGCTGCCGCCGAGTACCTCCGCGACCTGCACCATCATGCCGCCATGCTAGCTCCGGTCACCACCGCATCACGCCGTTACCACCACTATCGTCGGCCTCCTCCCCGTCTCCGTCCGCCGTCGTTCTCGGTCCACCATCGAAACGAAACCCTTAATTGAGTGTTCACACAACACGCAACAAAACACGAAGAAATACGCATGGAGTTTAAACGAACAATACCTTGACGAGTCGCGGAGTTCTTCCCCTTTCCGGTCGTCCCTTCTCCTCCGCTTACTCCCTTGGTCGCCATCGAACTCCCTAGACCGTTTTTGGTCTAGGGTTTGCACTAATATGGTATTTAAACCATCCAAGGTTTCATTGCGGGTCCCTCCTTTTACATCCAACGCGTTTCTTATCCGCACTTTTGAGTTATCTACTAACCGGGTCCTCCGTCTTTGATAAACCAAGCTCTATGCGAAACCATTATAGTCGAAATTGTTTAAAATAGATTTCGTTTCCTCAATAACCCGACTCGTTAGTTAGCGGATTTCCGGGATGTTACATACTAAAGGGATGAATGAAGTATCGTTAAAAAATGAACATTTTCTCAGCAAAACGATGAACAATGAACTACTTAACAAGATGGTTACCAAAGCGAAATTCATCAAATATCTCCAACGAAATTTAAAAAAAATAATGAAAGAATTTTGTGATAGGGTCTAACCGACATGTCTCATGGTGATAAAATTGTGAGTTTAAAAAAGCAAAATACAATGAAATCAAACTTAATAATGCTTTTAAATAAAAGTCGATACTTAATCATGACAAATCCTTGTGAAGAAAGCAAAGTGACATTTGCGTCTCTGTACTCGATCCAGACTGTAATTCTTTTCCCACTTTTCAAATAAACCCCCTTTGACGGTAAATCAGTTAAGTTGAATAAAACAACTGAATTCACACCAAGACCGAGATGATTTGTCGTTGATATATCCAAGACCCGGATTAAAACTTGTATCTAACTCAATCGCGAAAAACAGGTCAGAATTTGGGGAATCGGGTAAATACTGATTACAGAAAAATAAACGCAAAGCATCAAACATCCATACGAGGTAACTACAGGAACAAGAAGGTAACAGCACGAGCTGATCACGCACAATTGCTCACGCACAATTGCACACAACAAAACTGCACGAAATTTTTTTTACAGAACCGCGATATGGAAAGTGTGTCCAAACAGATTCATGAGTTCTATTTGGGACAAAATTAAGGCGATATCCATACCAGGTAACAGCAAGAGCAAGAACCTAGCACATCTAATTTCACACAACAAATCTGCACAAAATATAAATCACATAACCGAGACATAATACCAATACATAGGTCAGGTTTCCAAAACGATTCATAACCTTTGGGTGAGATAAAATTTGAATCAGGGCCGACTGAACCTAAACTATATTATTATACTAAAGATTTCTTTGCTTATTTTATTTTTTTCTGATATTATATACATACGTATTATATGCATACGCTTGATCATATAACACACAATAAACACACACATAATACATGCATGCACACAATAAACATGCATAATATATAAATAGGCCCTATAGAAACAAATCCTATTATAAATTAGGTTTAAATCGAATCACGAGTTTACCTTCTGAAGAAGTAGAAAGGCTTTCAACTTCAGTCAGAAAACTATCCCTCTATCTGCATAAATAATAATAATAATAATAATAGTAATAATAATAATAAATATAATAATAATAAATAAATAAATAATCTTAATATGATTAAAGTTGCAAAAATTAGTTTGCATATGGTTTATGTTTAGATTCATATTTGTACCTACATTTCCAGTTAGCGATGTCATCATAGGTTTTTGCAATTGCATCAACACTCCAGCGTCTCATCTTCGACTATAGAAAATTGTGTAAAATACACATAATTAATTAATATGGCCTATAACTAATATAAACAACTTCATACAGAAAATAAAATAACATAATCAAATCTCTTTATGTTGTAAACATTTATTTATATACATCTAATGATGAAATCCGTGTATTTATAGCAATAAGTTTGTATCAAAATCATAAACAAATCAACCCATATTTACTAGAAATAGGGATAGACATCAAACCTTTATCCATCTAAGACGTAGTGCCACGTCAGTCATTGTTTTGTCTAGAAATTTCAATACATTTTTTGCACAAAAAAATGGTGGTAATTTGAACAAAGGCTATAAAAAAACACAAATTGCAACTTTCAAGTATGATGAAACAAAATGTACATCGTTAATATCCGATGTTTATATCTAAAAGAAACATCAAAACCATATGAACCTTTAACACTCAAATAGTTACACAAAAAATGTAAACATATTACCACATCAATGAGTAATCTGCTACATGATTTCAGGTGTCAACATTGAAATCCTTGAGACTTGGCCAAACAAATCTCCAAGGATTACCTCTGCAGGTTAGCCATAAAGTATAAAAACTCCAGTTTAAATGTTATTTATATAACAATAATGAATAAATTGAAATCTGTAACAATAACAACATTCAAGAGGTTGAGCTTAACAAGAATTTGTATAGATTCCCTCATTCTAATGAGATCTTTGTGCCCTTAAAAAAAATCTAAATCATATAAAGTGTTTCAAACCGAGTTATACCTATATTACGATAATAATCAAATACAACAAATATTAGTGATATAAATCAATTGCCCTAATCATGGTAACAAAACCTTCGAAAAAGTGACCTGCAATCCTTTCCATTATGTGTAAAAAACTCTGGTCCAAAATCAAAATGGAGTAAAAAAGCAAGATCGGATAGGTCACAGCCCAAAACCAAAATCGAGTAAGAAATTCAAGATTAAAAACGGGGACCTGTCAAATAAGAGAATGACGACGAAACTAAAAATTTACCTATTGCAAATTGGGAGTTGTTCATCATAATCTGGTGTTAATTCCTCAATTAACAACTCAATAACATGTGAAAGTTAATTCTCCTAATTTTTTTCATCACCCAAAGCATAAATAATTCACATCACTGTTGGTAGAATCTACAAATTACATAACCAAATCCCTAATTAACATCTTAACAAACTATAACGTCGCATAAACATAAAAAAAAACCCTAAAAACAGTTACAAGAGTGATAGACGATTACAGATAGCGAGTAGAGGACAAGGTCCATTATCATTCTGAAGGATAATCAGAGTATTCTGTCCCAGAAATTGAATAATTTTGTCTTGTGTAACAATTCTTTGGTCATCGAAGGATCCTCCCGAACCCGCTGAGATCAGAAAAAAGAAAAAAGAATTCATAATCAATTGAAGTTTGCCCCGTAAATTTGAGATCCAAATCAATTTAATAACCGCCAACAAAAATATTAACAGTAATTTGAACCTATCAAATATGGTTCACCGCATAAAAGAAAAACATTACCTTTCAGAGAGAATAATGATTCATTAAATTTACATACCTTCACAAACCCTAATCGAACATGCTTTGATGAATTTATGAGCGGAATGAGTTTGAACTTCAGTGGTTCCAAAATAATCACATCAAGAAAGGGAAAAGGAATGAATCGAAAGAAAAATAACAAAAACACGAATGAAAATTTAAATGGATGTGGAATCTTTCCTGTGCGTGGAAGAACCAGGTGTGGAAGAGTCGACGATGGTTTAGGCAGCTTGGAGTATTGGGGAAGAAGAAAGGATTTAGGCATACAAATTAGTGTTGAAAATGGAAGGCTGCGATTGTGAAACGGGTGAGTCTAGAATCCGCGCTTTTTACCAAATAAGAAGAAACCAAAGCTGAGATTGAACCATAGATTGTTAAGTGTCCTATACTTTTACTTGTTTATTATATAGTATAGATATGTACAGTTACAATAGTGTGATAATATTTAAAAACTTGATATAAATAAAACTAAGAGTAAATTACTGTTTGAGTCCCTGACATTTGACCATTTTAACTATTTGTAGGATCGGTGAATACAAGATGGTTCTATTCTAGTTGAGATTGGCGGAAACAATCACAACTAAGCAATGTAAACAAGAAGAATACTGATAAATGCAATTTGTATTAAGCTTCAAAGATTACAAGATTACAAAGAAATCTCTTAAGTCAAGCACTTTTATACAATGACTCTAAGTACTACTTATATAGTAACTTAGAATCAATACAGACCCTTGATTCTAAGGATCAGATCTAACACAAGCCGTTGATCTTGTATTGAAGCTATTCTATATGTAACGACAATAAAAACTACAAAAGTTATCTTTACTCAAACGTCTTCTTAGGCATCATTGCTTGAGTCCTTGGAAGAAGAGCGTCATTGTCTTTTATTGTCTTGCACCAGTAACATTCTTTCTGCGTGGAGTGTGTCAGTGTTGCAGTAGAAAGTTGTCAGTGGTAATGGTTGCTTTATCGAAGCCAGTCAGCTGCAACGTTTGATCTTCAGTGGGAATGGCTATCAGCAGCAATGTTGTTGATCAGCAGCAGGACACAACTGTCCACAGCTGTTGATGATTTGCCTATCAGCAACAACTTTGGTCTTCAGCAGATAAGGCTATCCGCAGCAGATTTGTTCTTCAGCAGAAGAACAAGTATCCGCTGCAGATAAGCTTATCCGTAGCAGTTTGTACTTAGAGAACTTTGTAGCCATCAGTCTTTATTTCTACAAACTCCCCCTAGACTGATGCTACCAAAACTCTCTTTACTGCTTTTGCTGCTGAAGCTTTTTCATGTTGCAGACGATCATTTCTACCTCATAGCCTCTTGGGTCCTAACTGGGATTGTTTAGAGGAAGCTCAGATAGAGTCTTTATGTCTTTGCTTGGCATTTTGAAGATGTCCTTGCTTGAACATATCATCTTCTGTCCTTTAACATCAATCAGGATAAACTCGTTGGTATCAGCCTTGAAGGACCAACTGGTGAATGGAGAATGGGATTGAAGAGGTTTGGCATCAATGATTACATCTTTACTAGGGTTGAAGGGATGTTTGATCAATAGCAAAAAATGTCTCCCACCTTCATTCTCTGGATCATGGGCTTCACCCAACTCCATCATTCTTGTTAGATCTGAGTCTGGGAGTTGCAGTACCTCATCAACAGATTTATAGACTGATCTTTTTAGTTCTTCCTTTCCCTTGAAAACTTCAAACCATTTATCTTGAATGTTATAGAACCAGACAATTATTTCTCTTGAGTCTTCTGGTGTGATGGTAGGTTTGGTTTTCTTCTTAGAAGGCTGCTGATGAGGAGGAGCTGGGTGGAAGGATTTGGACTTTGTGGGTGGAGAGGAGGGAGGTCTAGGATTGAGAGTGGAAGGTTGTTGAATAGAGGAAGTGGTGGATGAGGAAGAAGGCTTGGGTTTCTTTTGTTTCCTTTCATCTTCTTGATTAATCACCCTTTTCTTTGAGCCTTTCTTCCCCAGTCTTTCTTCCTCTTCCTTCTTGACTTTAAAGTAAAGGGCTTGCAGGTTCATGAAACTCATGGGACCCAGCCTTTTCCACTCTCTCCTCTAGCCTTTAGGAAGTCAATCATGACCTTCCTTTCTTCATGGGTTCTTCTGTTAAAGGCAATGGTCTTCTTGGATTTCTGTTTGGCCTTTTCTTCTTCTTCATCCCTTTTCTTAGTTGCCAATTGACCTTGCTGACCCATGAAGGCTCTGTAGATTTCTTTATTTGATAGTTTCTCAAGGTAGTCTACATCCTCACCTTGAGAAATCAGAACCTCTATCCACTCCTCTCTCATTTCTTTGGCTAGTTCAGAATCAGTTATTCTGAACATAGCCTCTTCCTTTTTATTCTTCTCTCTTTCTTCTTCTTCTTCTTTATTGAATTGTTCCTGCAGTTGAAGAGCTAGAGCTTCATCTTCTTGAATTTTAGAAGCTATAGGAATCTTGACTTTCAGATCATCTAGATGCTTAGCATAGAGGTGGATCTGTTGTTCTCTAAGGAGTATGGCAGTTTTTCTTTCTTGTGCTTTTCTTAATCAGCCATCTCCTCTTCTTCTTCTTCTTCTTCTTCTTCTTCTTTCCTCCTTTTCCTTCTTCTCTTTCAATAACCTTTCTTCATCTTCTTCTATCATAGGTCTCTTCCTCTTGTCTTTGCTGGATGCCTCAGCTTCAGCTTCATGGACCACAACAGCAGATGTAAGAGATGCTGTTGGGATCTCAGCTTCAGCTTCATTGGCATTTTGTGGAATGGACAAGGGAAGAACACTTTCTTCATCTTCTTCCCATTCAAGTCCTGTCACTGCTTTCCATTCTTTCTTCATCTTTTCCTTTTCTCTTTTTCTGGATTCTTCTGTTGTGTTTAATCTGACAGTTGGAGAGGAAAGAAAGGATAGGTCTGAGTCGGAGTCGGAGTCATCCATTACAAGTCGTCCTTCCTTTTCAAGCTTAGCTTTGATGGTTTTTATCATTGCTTGACTCTCTAAGGAATTTACATTGCATATGTGTGATCTGAGCTCGAAGACCTTGTGCAGGAAATCTGAATTTAAGAGTAGGATCTCATTGATGTTGATTGAGAGAGATGATCCATTACTCAGGAAGAATGTGAAGTCAGAAGACCCAGTGTTTGACCATCCTAGAACTTCCAAGTCTCTGACCACTGTGTTGTAGAGAAATCTTCTCCAACATAGAGCTTCTTCTTCTGTTAAAGCACTGCTCCTGATCAAGGCAAGTCTTGGAGCCAGTCTTTGTTCTGATGTTGTTGAAGATTCTGCATGGTGTTTAGGATAAGCCACCCTGTTTGCTTTTTCTAGGAGCCTTTCAAACCAGGGAAGATTATCCTCCATCAAGACGTAGAACCTGTCGATTGCAAGTTCTGCTGAGAGACCTGTAGAGTTGTTGGTGCAGCTGGATAGGTACAATTCAAGCACTTGGATTGGATTTAGTGCATTCCAGTTCAGCTCTTCTACCCCACCGAACTCCTTTCCGATCCAAAATCTCTCAGTTGAACCATCATACCCCAAGCTAGTATGGAGTCAAATTCTAGCTTATTTGAAGACAGTGTGAATTAAGGGGCAATGGTCTGTCTTGATATGGCTGCAACAGTGGGAAGTATACTGAATGATGAAGGTGTGTCTTCATTTTGACTTTCATCCTTTAACACCTCATCAACAGCTCGGACAACTAACTTCCAATCCTCAGTGATTTCTTCCTCTTCATCTACTGAGTCTAGCAAGTCATGAACTTGAACGAAAGCAGGTCTGAATTGGAACTTTGAAAGGTTGTCTGCTCTTGTATCCATTCTTCGAGGCTGTCAGCATCGTCTTCCACAGCAACTATCTCCCCCTTTTTGGTTGCATCAGTGCACAGAGTCTGGTCAGTTTGAGTGCCTACTGAGACAAGGGAGGGAGTAGTCACTGGAGGGTATTGATGGGCTTCATGCATAGAGACTTGGTGCCTTAGTTTTGACACTTCAGCCTTTAGCATTTCCACCCTTGCCGTCAATTCCAAGTTATGAAGTTTCAGTCTATCCTCATCCATAGTTGTGGAATCCTTGGATCCAGATGGGGCCTTAGGCCTAGCCTCTGCATCCCCATCACCCTGGTTTTCTTGGCACCTGGGATTCCTCTCAGTGAAGAGTGTTTCGAAGGAAACATCCTCACTGTGAGTTGCCGTGTTAGGGTCTTAGTGATGTTATCACTGTTCTCCTGGTTAGCTGATGTACCTGGAGTAGTGACATCTCTTTCCACATTCACTCTATCAGTACTCCCAGAGTGAACCGTCTTGGGTAATGAACTTGGGATAGGTGCACTAGCAGCTAAGTCAATCAATACCTCCGAGATAGTGGTTGTTGGAGAAGGTATATCATCTTGACAAGGTGCCTCTGCACTTAAGTTCATAGAAGAAAAATAATGGAATGGCTCAGTGGGTTGTTCTATGGATCCGGGATATGATCCTGATCCTAATAGAGAAGCTTCCAAGGAAGTCTCTCTAATGATGTGGCTATCCCTTTTGATATTCTCATCAGAATTTTGAGATTCTGAATGAGGGCTTTTAGGTTGGGATTGGGCCTTTGAGACAAGAAGAGAAGGAGTCTTCTTGCTCATTTTTCTAGTATATTTTGCTGCAACTGGGGCCCTTTGTTCCAGTTGAACGATAACATCCAAAACATGTGTAAGTAATTTATGTGCTTGTGCATCCTTAGTAGTATGCACAGGGGTTCGAACAGTGGAAGCAAATTGTTGTTCAGGATGTGAAGAGGACGGTGTGGGATCAGTATCAGATGGGATTGTTGAACTGTCACCCTGGGTACTTTGTATGTTCATCATTGTAGATAACAATGGAACATTGACCCCTGAGAACTTTTTGGAAACAGTTCTCATACTTTGAAAAATGTTACTTTTATGACCCTACATAAGATAGATTTTTGCAGGTTTTGAAAGCTCTTTTAATTCATTGTTAAAAACCTCCTGCAAGAACCTTGGGTATATATAAAATTGTTGCTTTGCACCCTCTTGAAGGTTGTATCTTAAACCTTCAAAGATGAGATGTGCAAAGTTGAATCCTTGGCCAGTATCCATACCGTGAACAGCAGAGGCAAGTGCAGAGCTCACTTGATGCCATCCACTTCTCTTCTGAGATATGCATTATAGAAGAGTGTGGCATAGATACTTCCATGGGGGGCCCATCAGTGCCTTCTCTATTGTGTACTCATTCTGATTTCCAGTGTACCCTATGGATACAAAGGTCCTCATATAGACATCTTTTGAGTATGAAATGGCGGCCCCCTCGTCTTGAAGCTTGAGGTGTTTACGGAGAGTAGCTTCAGAGATGGTGATATCTTTGCCGTCTACCGTGGCTTGGATTTGGGGAATCCCTTGTTTGGTAGAGTAGACGGCGGTGTTCCAAAAATCCTCCATATGAGAACTAATGTCTAAACAAATTTATTCTTCTAGCTTCGTCATGGTTGTACTTTTAAGTGTTGTGCCTAAGTCTCCTTCTCTTGGTTAGTACCTGAAATACATACTCAAAATACGTCAACAAAAATGTTGGTAAATTCATGCGTTTAAGACAACAGACACAAATAAATAAGTTTGGAGCATAATAAATAAGTTCACAATTAACCATGTGCCCACAACCCGTGGACATCTAGAAATAATATTCCCCTAACCCATACCCCTTATTGTTATGGGTTTAATCGCTCATGTCTGCCAACATAAGCTTAAAATTGTTAAACGGATACATGTCACAAGATATTTATCATCATTATATGATTATCATTCAATGGGAGGTTGTCTCGGTTACGTCGGGCCCATGGTGTGCATGGGTTTCACCATATAGTACTACCCATATATTCGCTAGCTCCAAAGGAGTTAATGATTGTGTACAAAAGTTCGGGGATTCGTTATGGCAACTAAAATGGCCTTATTCAATTATCACACCAAGTATAAAATAGTTTAGGAGTATATATCTCATGTCCCCAAAACGTGTATAGAAATAATTTATAAAACGGGGATCACATGAACTCACCTTGTGGTAGCTTGAAAAATACGTCAGTTGGTACAAACTAGGGCCCCTATGTTTAGAACGATGTGTTACTAACAATTCAAATATCATAGACTAGTCCATACGTGTCGATGTCCTGAGGTGATGTTGTACACTATGTTCAAAAGAACCCGTTGTTATTAGTTTAGTTAATATATTATTTATCACCGAATAAGTTTAGGTTAAGTATATATATTAATACTTAAGTTATTATAGTTCTTAGTTAGTGTTGTAAAAATCGGGCCTAGGCGCTAGGCAGCCATTTAACTTGTAATTTTGAGCTAGTTGGACCATTAATCGGAATCGGTCCTAGGTAAGCCTAGGCGGCCAGATTCCGGCGAAAATTCCGACAAAAACCTGAAATTTTCGGCCAAATTCCGGCGAAAACCTTGGATTTTCCAGCCAAACCCTTCAAATTCTAGCCAAATATGTGCATAAATATTTAAAAATGAACATTTTTATAAAAACTACATATAAAAATGTGTGTATATGTATAAAAAACTGAAAATTACATATACAAATTCCAATCCGATTAATCCCGCCTAGGCCCCGATTAATCCCGCCTAGGCCCCACCCCACCGCCCGCCCGCCTATCGCCTAGCAATTTTTCTAACCACGTTCTTAGTTATTATATAAGTTATCTATATCTACAAAAGAAGGTAAAATAATAATATTGTAATACTGCTATATTCTAACATGTTGGTTTTGCCAAAACTCACGTTTTTGAAATGATTAATTAATATATAATTCAAGACTATCTATAATATTTAAGTGGGAGTAATAATTAGGTTATATAAGACAAAAAAATTATGCAAAAGTAAGGTTTATAACTATTCTATAATTTTTGTTACTTTTACTTAATTAATTATTGTTTTAAAGCGTTTAAATGATATATTTTCTTAAATAATTAAAATTACCTTCACATTTCTAAGTTATATTTTTCTACAGAAGGTTATGACTCATAAGTTATAAAAATAATTTTTATATAACTATTTTCTATGTTTTTATATTTTTAGTGCATTTAATTATCTAGAAATGACCTAAATTCCTAATAATTATTAAATAAACTTAGAAATTCAATTTTATATTTTATACAGCCTTAATACAGTTTTTTAAGTCCTAAAAATTATAAAACTCAGTTTTTGATCAGAAGCACTATTTATTGAAATTTCATGTTGTTATCTGTTTATTTTACGTACGGTTAATCATGTTTCTTAGTAATTGAAGACCTGCACCTAAATCAACAGTTTTTCTAGGTTTAGAATTAGAAAGTTTCCTATAAAGTTTCATAATTTTCTGAGGTGCTTAACTATTTTTCCCAATTTACGGCTCTAAAACTAGTTTCAAAATCGTACGGTCGTTTTGTAAACGTTTTGAGTGATTCTTTTTGGAAAACTCTTTATTTGGGACATATGTCTGGAAAAATTCTGAGTTGTAAGTTTGTTGGTGAAAATGTTATTTTTGAATAAATAAGATTGTGGAATCCGTTTTCGACGGTTTCACAGCGGTTTTTCGATGGTTTTTTATATCTTTTCAAGTTTAGAGCCATAAGTTGTTATGAGTCAGCTTTAGGAACTTAGTAATCTGTAAATTTAGTATTTTTAATGGTTTGGACATATAGGGGGTCATACGTGCCTACAACGGTGTAAAATAATAAAAATAACGCTTATAAACGTAAGGTTTTCGGGTAGTTTGCGTACCTTAACAAGGGCTGGGTGTTTAGCAAGATCGGGGGCTCCAACAAGAGTGTTTAACTTCTGGAATAAATCAGATTTCAAAGGGCTAAGTGAAAATATGGATGGAACGATAATTTGACCGTTTAAAGTGAGTGATCAAGGCTTCTCATGCGCAAACCGTTTCGGGTGAAGGTTTGTGCATGGTCTGAAGTTCTAAATGGGTCATCTCAGATTCGAATAATGGTCTTTAGTAAGGTTATGGTGGAGGTAAAAACTTAGCTTTTGATTATATAGTTTAAAATCCGATTTTCGGGTTTTGCAATTCTACTTTTCAAAAGCTACATGTATGCCAGATCTTGATCAAGTCATCTGTGGTTATATCATCACCCATGAATATGTCTGTCCATGGCTGATTATATGAACGAATTGGAAAGGAAAACCCGGGTGGAACAAACAAGTGTACTTACTTGTTTACGTGAGCTTTGTTTGGGTGCGCTTCTTCTTCACTGTGAAAACAACAAGGAAATAGGGATGGGTTTATCTAGACAAAAATCGTGTATAAAGAATAAAGATGGTGTGTATATAAGAGATTGAATGGCGAATGGTGTAGTAGCTTACATGGGATGATCTTGGCTTGAATCCCTGCTTGTTCTTCACCAAGAATTCGAATTCCTGGAGTGGATGATGAGGGTTGTCTTCGAACTCAGGGGCTGCTGGGAGGTTGCTTGAAAGCTTGAAGTAAAAATCGAGTATAAGAGATTAATTTGGAGAAAACCTGATGCAAACCGATTGGGGAGGAAGGATTTCCTGGGATTTCATTCTAGGGACCGTATATTATTTCGGGTATTGGAGATATGGCAAGATTTGTAAAGGATTTGGTGTAGGGTTTGACTTGTAGATAGATATGGTAGGATTTCTAAGATATTAAGAGATATGGAAGGGTAATTAAAAAAAATAAATTCAATTGTAAGGAGTCCTACAGTTGGACGAATTTGAAAGAAAAAAAAGGTGGTTTGCTAGTTTTTAGGAATTAATCAATTGTGAAGATTTTATAAAAGTAGTCTAGCCTTTTATGTAAAAAAAAATTGATTTGTTTAAAGGTTTTAACTAAATAAATAAAGTAGGTAAATAATTACTCATATGTAGGGTGTTTCTTATGTAATTATAAGTTCATAATTTATGTAGGTAGTATATATTTAAGTAACTCTTATTGTACTATGTTACGTATGGTATGACCCCGGGTTCCGTACTGGAATCAAGTCGGGTACGACTAGAATCGTAATTATTATGTATAATTGCTCGGGTTTTATAATATGTTTATATTTAATGGGTTTTTGGACGATTGGGCCAAGCCCAATGACTAATGTATGGAGTAAGCTTAATAACTCGTAGATGGGCCAAGCCTATTGGACCTTGTTTGTAACCACTTATTGTGTCATAAATTTCTATACTGCTACCCGTCTATGTTTGTGTCATTTATATCTTCTAGAATAAATAAATAAATAAAATATATATATGTTCACTAGAAAACTCATTTTCATGAGAAAACAAAAAAACTCCTCATTAAAGGTGTTGCATATGTGTAGTACACCCAAAAACCTAACCCCCACCTAAAAACCTAAACCCCCCACCCCCACCAAAAAACCTAAACCCACCCCACCCACCCACCCACCCTACAAAAACCTAAACCCCCCACCCACCCCACCCCCCCCCCCCAAAAAAAAAACCTAACATAAAAGCTAAACTAAACCTAAAAGCTAACCCTACTACACATATGTTGTAGGGTGCTGATTTTTTTTTTGAAAGAGGACGACGTGGGGAACAAGGTCTCCGAAGCGGTTTTTTAGTTTTTGATTTATATTTTGAGTTATGATTTTTTTATTATTTTTTTACATTTAATAAATAGTTTTTTTGGTTTTCTCATGAACAAACGAGTTTTCTTATGATCTTTCCCCTATATATATATATATATATATATATATATATATATATAGCCCTAAAATTGGGGTTGTTACAACGACGATGGCGATTTATGCTACGAGTATGTTAAAAGCTACGAGATGAACGTAATAAGTTATGCTACTGTTACTTCTATTGCTAATGTAATTGTTACTAATAGCAAACAGAAGATTTGCAGAAGTAAATCGGAGAAAAATCTATACATACTAATAAATAAAGGTTTTGGGGTGTCACATTTCATTCCCATATTCATCCTCAATATTTTTTTCCTACCTCTCTCTCCTATTTAATGATACAAGTTTCTATAAAAAATTACAATTTTTGTTTCCCACCCCTCTCTCGTATTAAATAATAATGATTTTTATAAAACAATTTTTAATTAAACAAATAGCTTTGTTCATAAAACATTTTTATAGTTTGAACATTTCTTTCATTCTTTTTATAAAACATTTTTAAAAAATAACTGTATAACATTTCTAAAATTTGTATTAAAAAATCTATATCTATACTATATAATAAATAAAGGTTTTTAGTGCCACGTGTCGCTTCCACATTCATTCTCACCATTTTTTTCCCATCTCTCTCTCTTATTTAATGCACTTCTATCTTTTAATAATAGTATATATATTTAAAGCAAATATTAATTATACAAATAAAACACATTTATGTTTAATTATTCCTTATTATAAGAAATTTTAAAATTTAATTATGTAACTTTTATTTCAATAAAATTGTAATGAAAGTCAAATTACATTAAATAGTAATCAACGTATTTTCGAAACCTAATTATATATTAATTTTTATATATTTTGAGTTTGTTTCTATCCTTAGTATATGTAATATATTTTTACACATGTAAAATATGTATATAAAAATTTTATATATTGATATTTTTCAACCCGTGTATGACGGGATCTAAACTAGTATGAAAATAAAATGAAGTGATGGTAAAACTCATCAGGAATTGAGACAGTCGGTGACGGAGCTGAAGAACTTTGGTGGTGATATGGCAGCGGTGGACATCATAGATAGATCAAGTTGTGATGAATTCAGGCGGAAGGTGGATGCTTTTATCGCAAGGCATCAGAAGTTGTTGAGAGATGAGTGGTGGTGGAGAAGAGAGAGAGGTTATTATATAAAGTTTTTAACTATTTGAGTCCCTGAGGGTATTTTGGTCATTTCAGTTAAAAGTTAACTGTTAAATCTAACGACGTTAGTCATTTGGACTCGTATAGATGCAAAAATGAAAAGTCAGGGTTCAGAATAACGATTTTAAACATAAGAGACTCAACTAGTTAATATGATAAAACGTCAGGTACTCAAATATTAATTTATTCGAAAACTAAACTAAAATGTCAATAACTCATGTGTCATAATCGTTGAAACTTATATTAAAATGTCCCACAAATTATAAAGCTAAAACATAACATGAGTTTTCAACTTCAAACCATCACGATTATTTCATAAATCATAATTCATATTATCAGATCACAAGGGCGTGCTGATGTTTATGGAATTCGCACATTTACGTACATCTTCCGTTCAAGATCCAAATATATTTTGATCCCTAGTTCGTACTGTTTAGCTTACGGAATCAAAATCAAACAAACGTGCAAACATTACCTTCTTCTGGATTCAATTTCGTCCAATTTTCAGCTCTAAACAACTGATGATATGAACGATTGGATTTCGACCTTACGAGCCCAAAATGCGGGTTTTAATCGGTGGATTTATGTTGTCATTGCTACTATTTACTGGTGACGTTTTTGTTTCTTCGTTATTTCAATCGAGCAAGTTTAATTTGAAGAAAACCTAGACGTGATTTACAGCACAATCGAGTATGAATTAGGGTGAAATTGCATGCATATTGTGCATGTTTTGTTTTTGTTACTGTGGATTCATGTAGATGCCTCATGTTTATCGTCAAAATACAAACACTAGCTTGGATTTTGAGATTATTGTCAAAATAAGGAGACCTAAAAACCTAATTAGTAATTAGTTTTCTAGATTCAAGTTACAATACAACAAATTTTTAGTGATTATGTAAAGTTATTGTGGATTCATGTGACTGATGATCAGTGAGTCATCTTAATTGAAATTATTGGATAAGTTTAAGTACAAATAAATGTGAGTTGACTCAGGGAATCAAGTTGAAGGAGTTCATAACCATGTGATTATTATATCTTTGAAAAATGTGTTTGATGATTTCATTAACTTTTTTTTGAGTATGAATGAGGGTGAAAATGCATGCATATTGTGGATTCATGGCTTTATGTTTTTTAGACTGTGGATTAACGTAGACGCCTCAAGTTTGTCGTCAAAATACAGACACTAGCCTGCATTATGAGATTACTGACAAAATAAGGAGACCTAAAAACCTAATTAGTAATTTCTTTTCTAGACTCAAGTTACAATACAATGAATTATTTGCGATTATGTAAAGTTATTGTTGATTCATGTTACTGATGATCAGTGACTCCTCTTAATTGAAATTATTGCTCATGTTTCAAGAACAAATAAATGTGAGTTGACTCAGGGAATCAAGTTGAAGGAGTTCATAACCGTGTGATTGTTAAGTCTGTGGAAAATGTATTTGATGATTTCATTAACTGTTTTTGCAGCTGCTTTACTGAATTGCAGTTTGATCTCTGTTGGGAACTTGGTAGCTTCTCTACTTATTTTGTTTGTTCATCTAGAAAGAGGTAAAGATAATATTGCTTGTTTATCCTTGTTTTCCATATTATCAAGTATGTTGAAGTTATTTCATTGATGTTATAGGATATAAATTCAAGTCTAGCTTAGTTAACAATTTAGTAATTACTCACACACATGCTGCTTTCATGTTGAGACCAAAGATTCTTTAATTTAACCTTGGAAATTAGGAAACAGTTGAACCATAAAGAATATTTTGTTTATTTTGAAATATGTGAAGATGATTGCTGATGTGCAAAAGTAAGAAAATAGTCATCACAATTCTTCCTCAATTAGATGACCAAACTGCAATATCCCATGCCCCTATGTTTCTTATGACTATAATGAACCACACCTGCAATAAACTCTTTCAAGATTTATTCGTATGCTTGTTATTTCTGGATAATCGGCTACTGGATAATCGGCCACCTGACGGCTGCTTAAAGAAGTATTTAAGTTGTAAGAAGTTGAGTTCCAGTTTCTCTCTGCACTATTTAAGCATTTTAACAGTCTTATATATGTGTCTGACATAACATTCTCTTATATTGTGTATATTCAGCAATCGACACCACATCAAGCTTACTTAGTTAGTTAGATCATTTGGGAGAACTCTACGAGGGTATATTGTTATTTACTCGTTTGTTGTTATCCTTTCGCGAGTGACTTTTCTATTTGCATGGGCCATTTGGTGTGGAAGATGCAGTTTAGAAGAACCATTGTGGGCAAAGTTTATAGGATTCATGATGTGAGATTTTTTTATTGTTTCAGTCTCATGTTGTTATCAGTTCCAACTACTCTTGCTATAGCAACTGGTTTTGTGCATGCTAATGAATTAACCTTTTGCAGAGTCCAAACATGGAGGTCACCAATAGTAATTTATGTTTTGATCTTGCAACTATTAGTGGCATTCACTGCTTTTAGTGAACTCCATGATATCAGATTAGATCTGTTTACATGGGCAGATTCATTTTTGGGGAGTCTTGCAGTAGCCATAGAGCAAATAGGTTGGTACAAATTAATGATTTCTTTCCAACATACCAAGCCTCAACTTTGCATTTACTTAACACACCTCTATCTCCTTCAAATTTGACATATAAGAACTGAATCTTGGAGTGCATATTGCATAATTTGTATGACAATAAGCATATCGTTCATGAATTTTAGAACATAAATTTCCCATTGACTGTGGCATACCCTGTTGCAATTTTGTTGTTATTAGTTTCTAAATATTCAGTCATAATTCAAACAGAAGTCGAACATTTTAAATTTGAGCAAAATAAATCCTTGATAACCTTTATTATTATATTGTTATTATTTATTATTATAGTAATTATTTATTAGTATTAAAGTTATACTTTATTTATTATTTCAAATCTAAAACTATATTCATAGTTTTTATTACTACTGTGAATTTCATTCCATTTTCTGCAAACCAAACGCCACAGATTCCATCTCTTTTGAATTCCAATTCCTTTTGACATATTACATTCCTTCCAAAAAACTTTTTGGGAACCAAAAGGCCCCTTAATAACGTTAACTGACTGGAATTTTCTGTTTGATTTGGTGGTATGGAAGGTTCACATGTGAAGGTTGTTTTGTTCTTGCTATTGCCAGCTGTTCAGTTGGTTGTGGGTATCAGCAACACTTCTTGGATTTCTTTACCATTTTTTGTTTCTAGCTGTGTGGGTCTTGTGGATTGGTCATTAACAAGCAACTTCCATGGCCTTTTCAGGTGAGTGTATATCAGTTTTCACAGGATTATCCTAGTACAGTTATGTTGATTCTTGCTACATAGAGTATCATTATTCATTAATGATTTTTTCTTGCATTTGTTTACATTGTCACGAAGGTGGTGGAGACCTCTTTGGCTGTACGCGGGCTTCAATATTTTCTTTCTCTATGTCTATCAGCTTCCCACAAGATTACCTAAGTTCTTTAGTGCAATCGGTGATTTCATTGGCTTATACAGAATTTCTTCAGCATCTAGTTGGCCACAAATTTTTTCTGGTCTTTCACTGATCATATTTTTCTTTGGGGTACACCTTTTTCCAAGAACTTGTTGAACATTACTTTAGTTGTCAGTTTGTTTAAAATTTTACTTCGGGCCTCCGGGCTTTCGGGCCACACCTTATTTAGAGGGGACAAAATGGGCGGGTTGGGTAACATGTCAAAACGGTTATTCTTTGAGACAGGTCAAAATGGGCCGGGTTGACCGAAAACATTTTTTCCCAAAACTTCTATAAACAATTATCATGTCAAATACGGTAACAGAACTTATACTATTTCAATAGCAATCTAATTTTTATAGTCAAACGATTTAGGAGGTTTTATGCATTAAAAATACACTTTGGGCAACTTTTGGCCCGTTTCCTTTTAGGCTGTTTCTTTTACTTTACCCTAGAGATCACGTAACTCAATCGACCCATTCATTAGCAAATGGGTTGAAATTCCAACCCCTACTTTTTTTTTCAGAAAACAATCTTTATCGTTTGGTGTATTTCTACTAATCACCCATGTAGATGACTGGAAGTTATGATGCTTCATCATAACCAAGTTTGGTACAGTTAATACTCAGTGCAACATTTATGCAGTTATCTTTTGTCAAGCTTGACTTGGAGGAAATGAATTTCATAATGTCCATGAGAGAAGGCAACTTGACTGAACATCTTCTGCCATCAACGAATTCTTTCTTCATTCGTGAATCAAGGTAACTGATTTGAAATATGATGCAATTATTCATCTATTTTATTGTTATACTAAGCGTATTCTTTTTGTCCTTGGTAGTGCATTTGTGATAAGACCCCAAATTATTTTTTATTATTTTAATTATGAAAGTTATAATTTTTACAATTAGATGGTGGTTTTTATTAAGTAACTATTTATTTTGGGATATACTTTGTATACAAGATAACCCGGGGAGCAAGTTAAAGAAATGTAAAAATAGTGCTTTAGGGGTGTATTATTTTATGCTGAATATTGATAGTTGATTTGGTATTTACCAATTGGGATAGCTGATCAACCTCTTGTATGCTGATAAAACCTTTTATTCTTTCATTTTTAGGTTCATTTTAATTGTTTATTTGATCCAACTGGATTAGAGATAGTTGGCTTAGATTATCAACCAAACAATGGCTTTAATATCAATATATTTGCATTATCACATTTAAATGCACTAAATTAAATTTTAGTCAAGCAGATTTCTTAAAGTAGATATCATGAGGGATTTGTATATAAAACCATAGATACAAAAGACGACAATCACTATACAAAGTTCATGAGCAAGGACCATTTGTGTCGGTTTTCATGGGGCAGTTTGTTTCAAGCTAGTGATTACAATCTCAGTGTAGAGGTATCTTGCCTCCCTCAACTGTATCTCACTATTTTCGTTTCAAAGCTCTATGAGACTCCCTCAACTGTATCTCACTATTTTCGTTTTAAAGCTGTGAGAATTTTGTGCAACTGAATTTATTTTTGCCCAATAAAGCACTGTTCTGATGACTTCTTCCCATTATTCTGTGCAACTATGCATTTACTGAGATTCACATCTGAAGTCATCTTGCTTGAGATAACTGCAAATTATTTTACTTATTTGTCCAATTCCAGCTACTATTTAAAAGGGAATGTAAACATGCCAATTTATCTGCTCACAAATATTTGGTTATTTGTAGATCTGGTGAAAGGGACACCAACCTTTTGTTAAGAGGTGCAGTTTTCCGAACATTCAACATCAACTTTTTTACCTATGGTGCCCCGGTACATATCCTTAGCTACACTTACTCATTATCCTTGGATATATAAAAGACAAGTGTTAGATTATGCTTATGTTGAATATGATATTTAATATATATTGCCACAAGCTTTTGGCATGTCAGTTTCATCAAATTTTTTAATTTTTATGAAACAGAACCAAATCCAGTTTTCTGGGAAGTATCTAAAGTAAATCATTATTAAGCAGTTTACAATAGACACAAGTTTTGGGAAACCAAGAATACAAAATTTCACCTAGTGAATCTGATTCCTACCCAGCGATTCTTGTAACATTTAAATTTGCCTCAGAAGTTGTATAGTCAAGGCCCTTTTAGTTATTACCATCCATCAACATACAATCTCTTCACAGATGAAATCTTTATGGTTATTTCTAAAGAATATACTACCTCATTAATAAGTGATTTACCAATAAAGTCCACATGGAATGTTTGATAAGCAGCTAAATTTTCCGACAATTATAGCGGCACGATAATGAGAAAATTTCTTGTGGTAGCTCTATCAATGTATGCATGTGTTAATATCTTATATGAATTTCGTTATATATTGTGATTGACATTTATCATATGATTGTTGCTTCCTTGAGCCAGATACCATATTTTAGTTTCAGGTTATGTTGAGCATGCCAATTTACCTTTCAATTTATTTGAACTTTTCAGTGATTAAATTGACAGGTGTCTTTGTTTGCTCTTTCTTTATGGAGCTTCTATTTTGCAAGTGTGTGCGCGCTTGGATTACTTGGATATGTTGGCTACATTATATTTGCATTCCCATCTTTGTTCCATTTGCACCGGCTAAACGGGATGCTCCTAGTCTTTATTCTCTTGTGGGCTGTCAGTACATATACTTTCAATATAGCCTTTTCATACCTGAATGGGAAACTCGGAAAGGTAATTTTAACTCATTCAACTCGTTTACATATAAATGGATCAATTTGGGTTGTATTTTTTCAACAGTGGGTTAGAAGGGTTAGGCTCTAAAATGAGCTAGAAAATAAACGGGCCAAATGGGTAGAACATGTTAATTAGGTAAAAAATTGCCAATATTTATTCATATGCTTACAACGTCGTAAATTGTTTATCTAAAGGTAATTAATAATGAACTAAAAAAGTAACACTTCAAATGGGTTGAACGGGTTAAGTGTGTCATAAGTCGCCTAATATAACTATTCATACGCTTACCCTATACTAAATTGTTTTGCTTAAAGGTAATCATATTATTATTTTAACAATATTTGTAATCATATTTAAAACATTAATTATTCACATATTTAAAAAATGTCCAACAAAAGTGTTGGCGTCTCGGCAACCTGAGCCAAGCTAACCCATTTTGACCCACACATAATATCACACATTTTGACTAGAGATGGTTTTGACCCATTACCCAACCCACATAACCCACCCATTTTGCCACCTATGGTTTTCTGTTTCACTCCCTTGTTTTGTTAACTTCTTTGAGAAATCTTACTCATTCCATTAATTATGTTATCTACATTGCATATGCAGGACACAGAGGTTTGGGAAATGGTGGGGTTATGGCATTATCCTTTTCCTGGTTTCTTTATCCTTGCTCAGTTTGGTCTTGGAGTGTTGGTTGCACTTGTTAATCTTGTGAACAACTCTGTTTTCCTCTACATCTCTGATGAGGTCCACCAGACATCCAACAAAGACCCTACTCCTAAAGGTGAGTAGATGCTTATGTTTCGCTATTCAAATATTATTGTAACAATATAGTTTTCTAGTCGTATTTACCACATCAAAACTTTACAAAATGGGTCAAATGGACATTCCTATCCCTTCTCAACCTGTTCTGAAACAAACAAACAAACATAACCAGTAAAATCCCATCCAACAGTAGGTCTGGGTAGGGTGAGATGAGGGCAAACCTTACCTCTATCCCAAGGGGTAAAGAGGCTGCTCCCATAGAGACTCCCGGCTAAAAAAGACCTCTTTTTTGAAAACAAAAATTCACAAGTAAAAAATGCAACGAAGCATAAAATATTAGTAGCAGAAGGTAAAAGAACAAAAGTGCATAAAAATCCAAAGACTAAGGCAGCTAAGACTAAAAGCACACTGTATACTAAAGGTATGCCTAAAACTAGAGGCACACCTAAGGCTAAATGCAAACCTAGGAAGTAGCTAACATGACACCTACGACTAAAGGCAGGCTAAACGCAGTACATGCCAAAATACGAAGTCCTAGCTATAGGTCCTAGCTAATACTAAACTATACGCGCCCTAAAAATCTTTAACCCTTATCCGTCTTCTCCAAGAACCCCTATCACTGATCATGTCCTCGGAGAGGTGCAAGTCTAACAAGAACCCCGTATCCGTCTTCTCCAAGAACCCCTATCAACTTGTTCCCCCCCTGATAGGAAAAAAAAAATCCCGCCCCTCTGCGTTTTTCTTCAAGCTTCGCCACGGTTTGAACTCCAATTTATGCACCAAATTTTTACTTCAATTTTCACTAGATAATTTAGATTTACACACTAATATGTTACAATCAGATTAGTTTTTTTGTAAAGCTGAAGAAAAATATTTTTATTAAATCTTATATGCACTTAATTATTTCAAAAGCTGACTATTTTCTCAAGGCCTAGTGGCACCTGGAGTTTTCCCTCACCCAAGTGGTGCAGGTTCAAATCCCACAAAGTGGATAATAGGTGGATATTAGGAGTAAAATTTAGGAGGGTGTGTGTGTTTGCCGTTCAAAAAAAAAGTAATTATAAATGAACAAAAAGCTTAAAAGTTATATTCAAAAACTAATATTTACTTTTTATGTTAAATATCTAACAAATATGTGGATTATGGAAATCTTGTGTGATGAATAGTATTACCACCAAATTTGGTGTAGAATCGAGTAATGAACAGTGTTACCCCCAAAACCTACACCATTTTGGTGTCTTGGTTGGAGATGGTTTACATCACATTTGCACTTTATTCTCACACAGTGACACAACTCATAAGGTGAGCCAGAATTTTATTTTCATTTGCTCTTTCTTATATATTTTTGTCATCAATTATTTCTCATTTCTTGCTGGATGTAAAACATCATACTTGATCAGATAGTATTCTCTCTATAAGCACACACTCTTCTTCTGATTCATTATAGTTGCAGCTAAAGAAGAAACAAAAGTGCTGATTGTAGCCACAATCGCTTGGATACTGCGCAAATGTAATCGAGCTATAATGCTGGTACAGATATTTCTCATTGCAATGAAGCCTGGTTTCATCCATGCTGTATATAGTAAATTTTTATTAATTATATCATTTACCTTATATCTAATCTAGTTATTGAACTAGCTCTTATAAGTGCCAATATTAATCTGTGCTTCAGTGATATTCTATTTTCTGTATTTGTTGAGCCACCGCATCAACACGCGAGTGCAAGGGCGTTACTTCTTCTGTGTGAGATTCATTTCGCAATCTTGTACGCTCTTCAGATAAATATGGTCTCTGGAGCCTTGAAGAAAAGTGACACTATAAGTTCGGAAATTTTATCTCAATTAGGTATTGGCTTTTTCTAATTGCTAAACAGTATTATTTTATTATCATTACTATTATACTAGAGTTCCTTAATTATGTTTACTTGGAGCCAAGTCTTATTGTAACACTTGGGCCCAATAATTATCCAGCCTATAAATATAGGACTCTTGTAACTAGAGGTGCACAAAAAAACCGGTTTGGAAATCCAAACCGGTTCCGAACCGGAACCCGAACCGCCCCATAACCGGTTTTGTGTGAACCGGTTTCAAACCGATACGAACCGCCAGTTTACAACCGGTTTAACCTATTTGTGCGACGAGCGGTTTACAACCGGTTTTTTGTGAACCGGTTTGAGAAACCGGTTTGGTAAACCGGTTTGAACCGGTTTAACGGTCAAAAAAAAAAATAGCCGTTGGGACCAATTTTTGACCGTTTTTTGACCGTTTTTTGACCCATTTTAACCCCCAAACACATTATAAATAGGTAGTGGGTGTTTTGGTTAAATCACACTTCTCAAACGCTCAAAAAACGCTCAAAAAATTTCAAAAAACGCAATGGCAGGTTCTTCAAGTTATGGTGTTTCCTCTAACGAAGTTAGCGTTGTGAAAATAATACCAACAACGAGGAACCCCGCAATTTGGTCAAACTACGATCTATGTGAGTTGTCTAACGGGTTGGAACGTGCTCGTTGCAAAAAATGTGGTGGTTTTTTTAAAAAGGAATCAAATTCTACTCTAAAAACTCATCTGGAAAAATCGTGTCAGAGTTTGAAGAATATTCCAGGTGAGGGTCAAGCATCTATGACAAGCGAGGGTGGAATTTGGAACTTCGATCCAAATATTGTTCGAGATAGAATGGCGAAATTAGTTATTCAAAGAGGTTTGCCGTTCAACCATTTCGACAACCCGCTCACGACGAGGATGATTCAAGAAGCCCTTCAACCACGTTATCATCAAGTAAGTCGTAGTACTCTTAGACGTGATTGTCTAAAAATGTGGAAAAAAGCAAAAAAAGAATTAATTTTAGGTTTTGAAAAATTGGAAACCGGTGTGAACTTAACCACCGACGTTTGGTCGGCTCCACATGGTATTCCCGACTCATATATTTGCGTTACCGCTCATTGGGTTGATCCCAATACGTGGCAAATGATGAAACGTACAATCGCGTTTGATATGTTTGAATATCCGCACACGGGTCAAAATTTATTTCACATTTTAGATGATGTGATAACCGATTTTAAATTACAAAATAAATTATTTTCAATATCTTTTGATAATGCCTCAAATAATACAAATGCGGTTCAAAAATTAATATTAAAATATAATCCGATTTGCAACGGCGCTTTTTTCCATAATCGATGTATTGCACACATCATCAACTTAGCCGTGCAAGACGGGCTTGGGGTTGAACCCGTTATTGAAATAAGTAATGCATTTCGAGTCATGCTTAAAGACGTTTTTAGTAGTAGTAAAAAAAGATACCATGAATATATTAGATTATGTAACGATACGGGTTTGATTTGCTTAGGTCCCAATTGGGACCTCCCAACAAGATGGAATTCAACTTATAAAATGTTTCATAGTGCTATACGTCAAAAAGATACTTTATCAATTTTTCATGATATGCTTTCCTCAAAACCGCGTCGTAAAATTCAAAGTTTTCCGTCTACGAGTTGGGACATTCTTGAAAATTTAACCGAATTGCTCGAAGTTTTCAAAACCGCCACTACTTTTTTATCCGGGGTTTATTACCCCACAAGTCCCTTGGCTCTTAAACAAATATTTCTAATGTGTAACAAATTAGCCGAACTTGAAAATAAAAATACTCTTTTTACGACAATGATAAAACCGATGAAAGAAAAATTTGTTAAATATTTTAAAGAAATGCCTCCGGTTATAACTTGTGCCGCCGCATTAAACCCTACAATTAATGTTTACGGTGTTGAAACCTTGATTGATAAAATAACTTACGATTTGGATTTGAATTCCGAAGATATTCATTTTTCAACCGTAACAAAAACTTATTTTAACAAATGTTTGCAAGATTTGTTTGATATTTATTTACATAAATATGGTACAACACAAACCCCACATGATACGATGGGCGCGGGCGCATCAAGTAGCAGCTCGAGGAATGTGAACTTAAATTTGTATAACGAAATGAGAAATGAATTTACTAAACGGGCTAGAGGGTCCATCCCGAGTAGCGAACTCGGAAGGTATACGGGAACAAACTTTTTATCATTTATGAGTCCGGATGTTTTTGAGGACTTTGATATTTTGGCTTGGTGGAAAGGAAACGAATCTACTTTTCCGGTCCTTTCCGCCATGGCCCGTGATTTACTAACCGTCCAAGCTTCCACGGTAGCTTCGGAATCCGTTTTTTCTCTTAGTGGCAGGGTTTTATCTATTCGAAGAACTAGACTCACTCCCGCGGCAATGGAAATGTGCATTTGCTTGAAAGACCATTTGGATGCGGTTGATAGGAGACAAGATAGGGCTTCGCTTGAAGAAGAAATTGAAGTTGAAGAACTCATACACGAATCTGAGGTTAACCAAGGATTGGCGAGCCCACTTACAAATGAAGAACTCGCCGAAGATGATAGACTACGAGGATCCACTAGTAACTCCGAGAATGACGGCTAATATTAAACAAAAAAACTCCAAAAAATAAAAATATATATATTTTTTTCTCGTATTGTAATGTTTAATATTGTAATGTTTTGTGATTTCCGAACCCCTACAATATGAATAAACGTTGAACTATATGTTTTTCTTTTTCTCGTATTGTAATGTTGTAATATTTTTTAATTTATTTTAAAAAAAATTTTTTATAAAAAAAACCGGTTTAAACCGGTTCACCAACCCGAACCGGTCCAGAACCGACCTGAACCGGTTCAATAGGTTCGACATTTTATACTTGCAAAACCGGTTTAACCCGAACCGGTTTGGGTCAAAACCGGTTTAGTGTTTGCGTTGACCAAACCGGTTCGGGCCGGTTCGAAACCGGTTCGGTTCAAAAACCGCCTTTTGTGCACCTCTACTTGTAACCCTATTCAACAACAATAATTCTTTCGATATACCTTTTGGGGCATGATATGAATGGTTCAATATGAAATAACTCAATAGTATTTCAAATTAACGAACATATCCAGTAACATTCAAATCAACTTAAATTATCGTAGAAAGTTTTTAATAATATAGCACATAACTATAAACTTATGGGTGTGTGGATTTGAGTGTAAATTGGTATTGTGTATTCAAGTCATAAGAATTAGTTTTGAGTGTTCTTCAAACAGTGATTATGGATATAAATTTCTAACTAATTAGTGTTACTATTAGAATATATTAGTATATAGTTAGAGATAAAGTATTTAGAGAGAATCTTTGTTTGTTATGTAAAGCATACCATAGATAGATAGAGAAGAATTCAAATGTACAAGTCTATATGTATCAGTATTCAGAGGAATCAAGGACGATCAATTTACCATACTCTATTATGGTATCAAAGCTAAAATTCTGAATACCGAAAATTCCTTCCCTCTCGGCTAATCCTAAAATTGCCGTCATCTGCCCTGAGCCAATCTACCTTCTGTCGCTCATTCTTCCCTTCTGTCAATCCCTTCACAATTTCTTCCCTTCATCGATCTTTTCTTTACCATGGACAACAAGCTCCACCTGACGATCACAATCACAAACATGCGGAATTTCATACCGTTCACACTTGAGATGGAGAATATCTCTTTGTTTATTATGTAAAATGTACAAGTCTATATGTCGGTATTCAGAGGAATCAAGGGCGCTCGATTTACCATACTCTATTAGTTACAATAATCAAATTTGGAGAAGCAGGCAAGGGGAAGCTATAAGAAAGCTGATTAATGAGACAAAAGTAGAGATAACTATCTATAATTTCAATCAACCAGATTAATATCTATAACTTCAATCAACCGGTAATCTGGTTTTTCAAGTTGTCATAATCAATTTGAAAACGACCGTGTAAGCTCCCCGTTTTAAGAGGTTTCAAATTTTAATTCATAACCAATATGGGGGGAATACTCTCACAGACGCTGGCACTTAATTTCTAAACTTAAAGAAGTCGGTAATTTACAAACGCTTTGTCACACTCTTTTCCTGGTTTTATTTTTATCTTGTCAATAAGATCTTTATCCAAATTGATGCAGGTCTCCTTGAATGCGATAGCTCCTTGGATTTTGTGAAAATAGCTTTGCTTGCATGTTTTTGTGCCATTCAAAAACATGGTCACAAGCTTCTGTTTTCATTCTCAGCAATTGTGCAGCATACACCTTGTCCTCCAGTTGGATTTAGCATTTTGAAAGCTGGTTTAAACAAATCAGTTCTATTATCTGTTTATGCCAATGGAAACACTACAGACAACAATGATAATCCCTCCCAAGGTACAAATCTGTCCATCATTAGATGGAAATTCGTCTTAATATTGCAATATATTCTCCTGATCTTTTAGTTTCTATACTTGTTATTATATTATAGATCTTTCTTATCCATCATAAGATGAAAATTGGACTTAATATCACAATATAACACATCTAATCTTCTTGTTTGGGTAAACTTGCTAGAAAATGCATTCTACCATTCTTTCAGAACGTATTTTTTTCAACCATTTAATCCAACATTTTTGTAACTTTTTTCTTCCAAAATATGCAATCAACACATTTACGATTTTCTTCAGGGTAAATTCCACCAAGTTGTAACATACTTTCATTATTTCCCATTGTATACAACTTACTTTACTTTTCACCATTGTATGTAACATACTTACATTGATGTGCAGTTGTATGTAAAATAGTTGTACTCAACATAATTTCACATTTTGTTGCGGTTAATGTTAATAATCACACACTTGCTCAAAATGCAAGTATGTTAATGGTAAAAAATAAATGAAGTTATATTCAATAAAAAAAAGGTGAGAGTATGTTATATTTTGGTACAATTAACCTTAACAGGGGTGTGTTTGGTTTGTGGAAATGAAAGTGATTGAAATTGTTTGGTTGACGGGTTAGAATTAAAAGATGGGGATAAACCTCACCTACGAAGGTGGGCTTACAATTTTTCAAATGGGCCCCCTCCTTTGTCTCTCTCTCTCATACACACAAACTCACTTTTTAGGAAAAAATAATTCCAATCCCAACTTATAAATTGAAATATTTTTTGAAACAGTCATACATCTCTCTCCTCAACCAATTTCAGGCCCATTTACAACAAACCAAACGCCACCTGATGGTTAAGGAAAAAGTACCTTACAAATATCAGTGAAAAAGTGAATAATACATTCCATTTTCTATTATGAAATCTTTCTCATTGTTACATTTTCATCTTTTTACAGAGAGAAAAGTGGCATCATATCTCAGTGCAATAGGGCAGAAATTTCTGTCACTTTACCGGTCATTTGGCACTTACATCGCGTTTATAACTATACTTATCACAGTCTACATGACTAGACCAAATTACGTGTCATTTGGGTACCTTTTTCTTCTTCTTTTCTGGATTACAGGTAGACAGCTTGTTGGGAAAACAAGAAAACGTCTATGGTTCCCACTAAAAGCATATTCAATCGTGATGTTCATTCTCATCTACATTTTAAGCATATTCCGGAGTTTCCAGGAGTGGATATCCACAAAAGTCGATCTTTATACATACTTAGGCTACAATTCAGAAGCAACTGTATTCCAAAATGTTTCAGAATCCTTAGCAATAACAATTGCAATGCAACTTTACAGCTATGAAAGGAGACAAAACAGGTACCCTAATTTAGAAGACACGAATCAGATGCAATTTGGAGTTATTGGATTCATTAGACGGCTTTTAATATGGCATAGTCAAAAAATCTTGTTTTTTGCTATGTTTTATGCATCAATATCTCCAATAAGTTTTTTCGGTCTCCTTTATCTTCTGGGTACTGTTTTCTGCTCAATTTTACCTAAAGCTTCGCGGGTCCCATCGAAATCGTTTTTGGCTTACACGGGATTTGTTGCGACATCAGAATATTTATTTCAGTTATGCGGGGGACAATTTGAGATGTTTCCTGGACAGAAACACTCTAATTTGTCTAATTTTCTAGGTTTAAAGTTGTATGAATCCGGGGCTAGGGGTTTAGAAGCAGGGTTAAGGGCTAAAGTACTAGTAATCGCTGCATGTACCCTTCAATATAATGTGTTCCATTGGTTAGAAAAGATGCCTAGTTGGCTTTCGGGCGTTGGTCAATGGGAAGAACCTTGCGCATTGTTTTTCTCTGAAGAGGATGTGTTACCTATTGCAACGCCAAATGGGGATAATATGTCTTCACCTGTTAAGAAATTTGGATTAAAAAGCAGCAACTCATGGCCAGCAAACAACCAAGAACTGGAAGGTCAACGGGGTATGAAATTAGCACACTACAACAACTCTATTAAATCTACATATTTTTTAATGTATATGTTAAATATAAATATTAATATTGTATGTTTAGGGTTTATTCATATTATTAGGCGATATTATTAGTATAGGGGCCGGCCCATTTATGCTATGTCAGCCGGCCCTAGGTTCCTGTGTAGATCCCTATATGTATATATATGTCATATTGTAAACCTAGAATATACAAATCAATATACAATACAATTTACCAATTTTATCTTGGTATCAGAGCAAGGTTCTAGATACAAACCCTAGCCGCCTAATATTCATCGCTATTGTTCATCGACATTGTTCATCGGCACTGTTCACGGTACTGTTCATCTTACTTTTTTTTAAACCCAGCCTCTTAAAAAAAACCTATTGTCATCAACAATCCCTTTCTTTTTTCTTTTTTTTATCAATCATACCAATGGCAAACCCGATTGTAGCCCTCACCTCAATCGAGAAAACTTCCCACAACTCTCACAAGTTTAGTTTCATGCTATCTCCTACAAACTATGGTCACTGGAAACTTTTGATTCAGCCTTTTCTGACTACACATGGTTTATTCGGCTATGTTGATGGGAGTATTCCCTGCCCTCCCTCAACGATCTCCTCTCCTGGAACTTCTGGAAAGGAGGATGCTGCTGTTGTCACCAGACCCAATCCTGATTACACGACATGGTTGTCTAATGATGCCCATGTTCGTATGCTGATCATTTCAACCATTTCTGAGGCATATTTTCAGCATGTTCAAGGTACAACTTCACGGGATCTGTGGCTCAGCCTTGAACGTGCTTATGCTCCAAATACTTTTTTCTAGAGAATTTACCCTGAAAACACAACTACTGAAGATACAGATGAAAGGAGACGAGACATCTGGTGCCTACCTTTCCAGGGCACAAGAATATGCCAATGCCCTTGCAAATACTGGGCGAACAATGCCTGACGCAGATATAGTTATGTTAGTTGTAGCAGGTCTTCGCGAAGAATACAACGGGCTCAAACAAAGTCTCCTTACGAGACAGTTCACAACTGTCTTCTCCGAGCTTCCTGGTCTACTTGCAGACCACGAGTTTTTGATACACAAACCGACTACTGACACCATACCTAGTCAAGCCTTCACGGTTGCCACAACAGCCAGCCCGTCTCTGCCTCCGGGTGATACGGTTCAAGCCATTCAACAATTGGTTGCCCGCTTAGGCTTTCAGCTGCAACCATCTACAGGTACGTCCCAAGCTGCTGCTCCTCAAGCCTTTTACTCCAACCGGCCCGTTCAATCAAACTATAGCCGCAGCCGAGGTTCTTACCGCGGCGGTCGCGGTGGCCATGGAAACAACAACTACAACCGTAATCAAGGAAGCAACAATCGCAACCCAGGTCAGTTTAGTTGGGCTTCTAATCAAAACACCGTTTATGGAACTTGTAACAGGTGTGGAATTGGACATGTACCATCTCAATGTCTAAACCGAGACCCATCCACCTTCCGGGCGAGACAGCCGTCCGCCAACTTTGCTGAATATCGCTCACAAGCATCCCCATCATGGCTCCCGGACACGGGCTCCAACAATCATGTAGCACCGGATATGTCAGGTTTTAACTCCGCTGAGTCCTACTACGGTGATGACAATCTCCGTGTTGGTAATGGTAAGGCTCTCCCCATTTTACACATTGGCTCCTCCACACTTTCCTCACCTAAAAAAACCTTTTACCTGAAGCATATACTTCATGTACCAGCTATCAAGAAACACCTTTCTGTACAAAAATTTTGCCACGATAATCATGTTTATTTTGAATTTCATGCAATTCTTTTTGCTGTGAAGGACAAGTATACAAACATTACCCTTCTCACGGGTCCAAGTGACGGGGGACTCTACTCTATCAACCTTCCGACCCAAAGATTTTTTTTTCATTTATCACTTATTTTTTAATAATATTACAAGTTTCATCCTCAAAATTATAGTTTTAACAAAATTAACCAAGACTTTTACATTTTTTTTTCATTTATCACTTATTCTTTAATAAAACTACAAGTTTCATCCTCAAAATAATAGTTTTAACAAAATTAACCACGACTTTTACATGTGTTTGCATCAAGATGTTGTACATATAGGTTTTTAGGTTGTACATATATATTTTTTATGTATTAAAACGTATATAAAGCATATTTATAGCTAATTTTTTGGTAAATAATTCTAAAAACATATAAAAATTCCAATCCGATTAATCGCTAGTCAGTACCCACCGCCCGACTAGCGCCTAACGAATTTTACAACATTGCTCCATGTTCTTGTTCGTTCAAGAAACCTGTTCTAGTCCCTGTTCTTGTTCGCTCAAGAAACCTGTTCCAGTCCCTGCTTGTTCTTGTTCGTTCAAGAAACCTGTTCTAGTCCCTGTTCTTGTTCGCTCAAGAAACATGTTCCAGTCCCTGTTCGTTCAAGAAACTTGTTCCAATCTCTGTTCTTGTTTGTTCAAGAAATCTATTCTGGTCCCACATTCTTGTTCGTTCAAGAAACCTGTTCCAGTTGATTCTTGTTCCTTAAAAAACCCGATCATGTTTCGGATTTCCTGTTCCGGTTTCCCTGCTCCTGTCTTTGTTCCGGTTTCCTGGATCCCTGCCCCTGTCCTGTTCCGGATTCCTGCTCCTGTCCTGTTCTGATTTCCTTCTCCTATCCTGTTCCACTTTTATGTTTAGAGAATTTGGCTTGTGTATATCTACCGTTTTTAAGCGTGGATTTTTTTCCAAGCTCTGTATTATTATCTTTACACATTCATATGCATGTGGAGTTATTTGTTATTTCCTTATACTTGTAAAATTGGGATATTTTTACACACTTAAAACCATCAAATATTTATTTATTTATTTCTAGGGAAAACTTCACACAATAGTAACCAAGTTTTCCAAGTGTTCCACTAAAGTCACTCAAATATTTTTTGTTCCTCTAAAGTCACTCAATTTAGAGGAACAAAAAAACTTTAAGTGACTTTATTGTAACACTTGGTAAACTTGGTTACTATTGTGTGAAGTTACCCATTATTTATATATGTTTGCATTAACCGTGGAGATTTCATATATGTGTTGTAGTGGACTTAACCAAGAATATCAACAGAAGATACATGCTTGGATATTTCTGGGGACAGGTTAATGAGAACCATAAATGGAAGGAGAAGCAAGTTCAATCATTAAGAAAAGAGAGATTTGAAATGCAAAAGACTTCCTTAAAAATATATTTAAAGTTTTGGATGGAGAATATGTTCATACTTTTTGGTCTTGAGATCAACATGATTGCATTGCTTCTTTCAAGCTTTGCTCTTCTTAATGCAATATCATTGCTGTATATTGCATCACTTGCTGTTTGCGTTCTTCTAAACCGGCAGCTAGTACAAAGATCATGGCCATTATTTGTTGTATTGTTTGCTAGTATTCTTTTACTCGAATATTTTTCCATCTGGAAGACTGAAGAGAATTTAAGTGGACTTGCTCCAAGTGATACTACCTTGCATTGCCATGATTGCTGGCGGATTTCAGAATTTCATTTCAACTACTGTCGCAGCTGCTGGCTAGGTACTGTTCTCTTGATACCTTTAGGTAGCATTTGTATGATGGGATCAAAGAATGAATGGAATGAGAAAAAAAAAGTTTATTGCTTTGTTTGATGGAATGGAAGGGACCATTCCTGAAGGAGTTTGATTCCTTACATTTTGTTGATATTCATTCCATGGTTAGTGGCTGTTTTCTTTAATTGTTCTTCTTTTTTTGCCATCCCGTCATGTAACAGAATGATAAATTACAATACAACCTAGTTTTATTTATGTAATATTGAATAACAGAAATATTTATAGTAAAAAGGTAAATCTTCATTAATTTATTATTGTTTCGAAATAAAAACTGAAACTAATTTTTTCGTTATAATTTTATGAGATTTTAATGAGTTTTAATTATGTTTATTTTGTATTATTTGTACATAGAAAATTCAGTAACTTTTACTAAATTAGGTATAATGTAGAGTATGTCTTCATGTATCCTATATAGTACAAAAACATAATGGAGGCCACCCATGTACTGAAACTAATTTATAGGTGAACCAAGTATCTATCTTGTTTCGTTTATACTAAATATGGCCAAATACATGCCTAATGATGAAAATACCGTTAACTTGTTTGGAAAGACTATAATTCTGTTGTATCGTGTTATCAATAACTAATAGTTTAATGAAAGTAAACTGTTTTTGACGTGTTATTATATTCTGGCATGTTTTTAGCCAGATTTGGGAAACTACATACATACTTTGGTGACCTGTAATGTAGTTTCAATATATAGGTGTCCTGAATGAAAAAAGTTGAATACTTGAGTTGACTCCAGATACCTTATCCTTAAATATTTATATGAAAACTCATTCATTTGTACAACAACTCAACCAAACATGATAACAGAATGTGAAGAACCTTTCTATCATTATAGTCCTTTACATTTTTGTTCACTTTCATCTTTTGTGTAGGACTTACTGTTGATGATCCAAGAGTTCTGATCAGTTACTTTATAGTCTTCATGTTTTCATGTTTCAAGTTTCGAGCCGATCGGTTTTGCAGTTTCTCAGGATCATATACATACCGCCAAATGATATCTCGACGCAAAAACTCCTTCGTTTGGCGAGATCTCTCTCTTGAAACCAAAACCATTTGGACTCTTCTTGACTACTTAAGACTATACTGTTATTGTCATCTCTTGGATCTCGTGCTTGCTCTAATTTTAATCACGGGAACTCTAGAATACGATATTTTACACCTTGGATATCTTGCTTTTGCCCTTAGTCTTTTCCGGTTGAGACTTACAATACTAAAGAAAAAGAACAAAATCTTTAAGTGGTTACGAATTTACAACTTTGCGGTTATTGTTCTCTCTCTTGCCTATCAATCGCCATTCATGGGTGCTTTTAACGATGGGAAATGTGAAACAATTGATTATGTTTATGAGGTTATTGGATTTTATAAGTACGATTATGGATTTCGGATTACCTCAAGGTCGGCTTTGGTTGAGATTATCATCTTTATTCTTGTATCATTACAATCATACATGTTTTCTTCCCCCGAGCTGAATTATGTATTCCAATATCTTGAGGCTGAACAAATCGGTGCTATTGTTCGTGAACAAGAGAAAAAAGCAGCATGGAAAACCGAGCAATTACAACATATCCGTGAAGATGAAGGGAAAAAACGCCAACGTAATATGCAAGTCGAGAAAATGAAGTCTGAAATGCTTAATTTACAAATTCAACTTCACACGTGTTCTGCACATGATCATGAACATCATCAACATGCACATGGTTGTGATGGCTCACCTTGTGGTGAAGGCTTACGAAGAAGGCGTGGAGTCTCTCTAAATACCGATACTGCCACTCACAAAGATGTTTTTCAGAAACAAGAGTCAGACATTAATATGGATATGGTATTACCTTTTGAGTTTCATGGAACTGAAAGTTTAAGAGCATTTGAGTCTCGAGAAAACTCGAATCTTATTGAAGCAACTGAATTTGATGAAAAAAGCCATATGAAGGAAAGTACTTTGATTTCTGCTGTACAGTTGATAGGTGATGGTGTTTCTCAAGTACAATCAATCGGCAATCGGGCAGTTTCCAATATAGCAAATTATTTAAACATCCCTCAAGATTTAGATTTAGATTTAGATTCAGATTCAGATGAACCTAGTTCATTTGCACCAACAGGTAAACATAGTGAGACAGAAAGTCAAGACGGAAGTCAAATTCACATGGTTTCGAACCGTTCATCTTCTTTGCATTCTGAAAGAAGTAGAACTGGCTCTGATTCAGCAAGTTGTGGGATAATCTTTCAACATATATGGAACCAGATGCAATCAAACAACGATGGTGTCTGCTATATTTGTTTTCTTCTTGTCTTTCTTTGGAACTTCAGCCTGCTTTCTATGGTGTATCTTGCAGCTCTCTTCTTATATGCTCTTTGTGTCAACACCGGGCCCAATTATATCTTTTGGGTTGTGATGCTGATATATACAGAGTTCTATATTTTGATCCAGTATGTGTATCAAATCATTATTCAACATTGTGGTATCACTATTGAATCGGTTTCTCTTCCAGAATGGGGATTTCCTACAAAAAGAATAACCTCTTCGTTTGTAGTTAGTTTATTACCGCTTTTTCTAGTTTACCTATTTACCCTCGTTCAGAGCTCCATAACTGCTAAAGACAGTGAATGGATTTTCTCAACTGAATTTTCCACCCTTAGGGGCAAAGTCATTAATACTACAGAGATTCTTATGAGTTCGAGTTGGAGTGAAACGACGCAAAAGATGCTTCACCTTGCAAAAAGTATTACTAAACTGATTATTGGAAACTGTGTTAGCTACTGGAAATCACTAACACAAGCAGCAGAATCACCACCGTATTTTATTCAATTATCATTAGATGTTCATTCATGGCCCGAATACGGGATTCAACCAGTAAGAATTGAATCTGGAGTAAACGAACTGCTTAGATTTGTTCATAATTCAAGGTGTAAAGAATCAGATGCTGCCTCGTGTCCTTGTGCGAGTAGTGTCCAAGTTCGTAGCATTGAAAAGAGTAAAGATAGTCCAAATGTGGCATTAGCTGTTTTTGAAGTGACATATGCATCCTTAAAGGAGGAATGTATTTTAGCAGAAAGGTACAAGTCTTTGACTCCTGCTGCTGATGTGGCAAAAGATATAACAGAAGCCCAAGACTTGGGTTTTTCTAATCAAATTGATTTTCCTTATTCTATTATCTCAGTAATAGGGGGAGGCAAAAGAGAGATTGATTTATATGCGTATATATTTGGTGCTGATTTCGCGGTCTTCTTTTTGGTTGCCATCTTCTACCAGTCTGTTATAAAGAACAAAAATGAATTTCTAGATGTTTATCAGCTGGAAGATCAGTTTCCAAAGGAGTTTGTGTTCATCTTAATGGCAAGTTCTGTTTCACATTTCATTACTAACTTTCAGAAGTGGCAATTTCAACCTTTTCATATATAAATGGGTCAAAAGTCATCATGTATTTAAAAGTATTTATATTAGTTTTTTAATGGTTTTCCCCCTAAAATAACAACGTACTTCCACTTTTTTTCTTCCCGTTTTAGTCTTTTACTTTTTCTGTACAGGAGTTATAAAAGATGGTTTTCGTCTCATTTGGGTCATTATAGGATATTTTAATGATGACCCAAATGTTAGATCAAGTCCGCAGAGACGAAATGGTAAGATCCCTATAATGACCCTAACGGGGTGAAAAACCTATCTTTTCAAATGTACAAAAAGAGTACGATGACTAAAACTGGATAAAGATGTAAAGGTCATTGGTATGCTTTACAGAAAACTCTAATTTTAATAATACCCACTTTCCAATCATATTTAACACATTAGTCATTTACAGACTTCAAATAACAAACAACAAATGTGTTGGTGGTGGCCCCACCTGTTTTGGACCATTAGCCAACCTTGAACCACCCCTGCCCACCTATTTCATGACCTCAACAAACTATAATATTTTTTATGGTGGAAGCTAAAGCTCATTTAAGTTGCATTAACGTTTTTGCAGGCTATATTCTTCTTGATTGTGCTTGATCGTGTTATATACTTATGCTCATTTGCCACCGGGAAAGTAATCTTTTACATTTTTAATTTAATAATTTTCACATACTTTGTCACCGAGTATGCCTGGAGTATGGAGCCTTCACAGCACAATGCAGCAGGTTTAGCACTTCGTGCTATATATGTTACTAAAGCAATATCTCTCGCCCTACAAGCAGTACAAATAAGATCAGGGGTCCCACATAAAAGCTCTCTTTATAGGCAATTTCTTACGAGCAGTATTTCTAGAATAAATTATTTGGGCTACCGACTCTATCGGTCACTACCGTTTCTATATGAATTAAGATGTGTTCTTGATTGGTCATGCACCACCACATCTTTGACTATGTATGACTGGCTAAAGGTTAGTATTCCGGCATCTCTACGTGCTCCTATACATTTAGAAAGGTAAATGTCATATATACTACGGTGGTCCATTGTATAACTATTTTCGATCCGCTTTGGTGATCAAGTTTTTTGTTAGGCCAACTTTGGTAATTGAAGTTTTTTCCCTGCCGGGTAGTTATACAAGTCTTGCCCCCATCTGGTAGTTATATAAAATCTTAATTTCTAGTTATTATTTTCTACGTTATGAAAATACGAAAGTGGGCTTACCAAGAAGCTTGTAATTACCAAAACAAATTGAAAAAAAGTTGCAAAAAAACCGAAACGGACCACCACTACAAGTATATTGTTATCTTATGACATTTATCCTTCTAGAATCAAACTTAATCATGTTTAGTGGATTTTTTTTGTGTTGCCTATTTTCATATTTTAAGAAATTGGCCATTTGTAGCTAAAGGGAACCAAAATTGGTTTATGTTTTGTGCATTGTGGTTTATAGCCATGAGAAAGCTCTTTGTTTGTCTAGCAAGATGGTTAAGAAATAGAGGTGGTGATATCGACCTGTTTGTTAGGTGTGGAGTCTCGTTTAGAGGCGGCCGGCCCTAATTAGGGTTAGCCGGCCCTAATGGGCCTATCTCTACAGTTTGGGCCTAACTTGGAGAACAAGTTAGGAACCCTAGTTTTAATCTATAAATATCCTATGTTATAATTGTAATCTGTGTGCCTAGAGCTTAATGAAATAACCAAGTTGCAGCCCGTGGACGTAGGTCCCCCACTGGGACCGAACCACGTAAAATTCTTGTGTCGTTTATTTTTCTGTACCGCGTGATTATCGTTTGTGCATGTGTGTGTGTTGATTCCGCTGTGCCACGTTGTTCCTAACACTGTTTGCTTATGAATGGGTAGATTCGGGTACGTTTATTAACGAGTCAAATGGATAGCATAAAAAATAGCTAAAAATGCAATGGGTTACAAATAGGCCTGGGTTGAAAGTCACACAAAGTGTATTGTTAATGCACAAATCCTCCTAAATTGTTTTATTTAAAAAATTATATTGTTATTGTAATAATATTATTTTTGTAATCATATGGACACACTAACTATTTATCAATAAAAAGAATAGGATAAATAAAAATGTTCCGGGTGAGCCGGAACTGACCCGTACCAGAAAATCACCCATTTTGAACCAAACCCGTTTTGACTCAATACTCAACCTGCTCGGCCTACCTATTTTCCACCTCTAGTTAAAAAAGAAAAGAAATAGAACAGTGAAGCATGGTAAATGTGTAAAACCTTAATAGAATATCAGGAAAAAGTGCATCTCTTTCCTCAGGCTGACACAAAGGAAACGTAATTATCCAAAGAAACTTAAACCGTTTCAATAGATTTCATCCTCGTCATTACATCTTGAATGATTTTCATTATTGCATGCTCTATTGAAAGTGTTTTCCTGTACTTTACAACTTACATGGATGAGTCTTGTGTATACAAACTGATACTGTAATTTTGCGCTTATAGTTGGAAGACATAAATGCAAGTTTGTACCTTGTGAAATCTGATGCAGTCCTAAATAGGGCTGGTCATAGACAAGGAGATAAGCAGAGGAAAGTTATCAAATTTTGCAATGGCTTATGCTTATTCTTTATCTTAATCTGCGTCATATGGGCTCCTATGCTTGTAAGATATTTCTCTATTGCTCCCTCCTTGAGTCTTTACATCTCAGTGAAATTAAACAATGTAGCTAAAAGAGGAACGGATGAGTTAAAAGTCACCCTAAATCTATTATAATGCTTACAACCTGCCAAATCATTTTATATAGAGACTTGGATTATTATTGTATATTGTTTTTGTAATCATATGAGCACATGAAATAACATTAAAAATGGACTAAAACTGTTGGCTGTCAACTGAATCTGTCATCTCTAAGTCTATGCATGAAAAGCACCCTAATAGGTTAGAGAACGGATCCATTCCTGTAGCATGAAATAACATAGAAGCTGGTTTATACTTTATAATTTCTTTTCCCTTAAAACCATGTAAAAGGTCTATAGCATCGAGTGCTTTCTTTATACTCTTAAAATCATGTAAAAGGTGAGAGTCCCACTCTGTAAAGAAATTGCTTAAAACTAGATGTGGCAAGATGGACAGGATGGGTAACACGTCATCTTTTGGTATGGATCAAAAAGGCTGGGTTAGCCACAAACACTTTTCTGTCTGTTTTTCAAATTTAGTATCAACAACTAAAGTTTTAGTTATGATAACAAAAATAGATTGTTACAACAATAATAACCTAAATCTTCGTATATTAGTTATTGAGGTTGTAAGCATTAAAAATAACTTTGGGCGACTTTCAACCCATTTGACATGTTTCCCTTTTAGCTGGTTGTTTTTATTTTACCGTATGAGATACAATATCGCCCGGATCAACCCACTAATGAGTACATGGGTTGAAATTAACACCTATATTTGAAACCAACAAACAATGGAGATACTCCAAAGCTTAAAATTTCTTTTTATTGTGACTTATACAAGATTTTGAAGTAATGCTTATTTGATTGTGAGGAAATGACCTACAATTTATATACAAAACAATGACTAAATAAGGAAACTAGATGAGAACTAGGAGGCTAAATCAATCGTAATTCATTATAAATTATATAATATAATATTAAGAAAAGTCAACACTTCTCCTTCTTGATCGTTATTATCATACCCAATACCTTTATGAGTTCTTTGAAGGCAGCTATTTCGGCTTCTAGGTTTCCGAAATCTGTCTTTTGATTGACTCATTCAAAAAAGGAAAATTCTGTTTTGACCTTGGCTGTTTGCTTTTGAAGAATTTGAGACTGTTTTGCTTAAGACTAATGCTTTCTATAAAAAGTTTGCTAATTGGTGCAAACTTGTGGTTTTTCCCTTGCAGATGTATAGTAGTGGTAATCCAACTAACATAGCAAACCCTATTAATGATGCCAGTGTTCAGTTTCACATAAAGACAAACGGTGGACGATTAATGTTGTACGAGACAACACTTTGTGCAATTACACCATGGAATGCGTTGAAGTATTATGCTAATCTCGATCCCCATAATTATCTTGATTCTTATAATGTTGATGATATTCAAATGATATGCTGTCACGCTGATGCTATTAGTCGGTGGATTGTTCCTGATGTCATTCAGAAAAGATTTATTCAGTCTCTCGATATGAAAATTGATATGAAGTTTTCTTGGGTACTCACACGAGACAGACCTAAGAATAAAGAAGTTGTAAAATATGAACAAAATATTCAACGGTCAGATCTTCCTGATCCATCTGAACTTGAGCATGTTCTTAATGGTTCCAGTAATAGCTTTAGGATAAATAACACTTACCCTAGATATTTTCGGGTCACTGGTTCTGGGGACGTCAGACTCTTTGACCCAAAGGTATATGCTTCTTCTGTATCTACTCTCTCTCTCTCTCTCTCACACACACACACACATCTACAGCCATTGTTGGATCAGATGGGTGCATTTCCATCAAACGCATTTTAGGTTTGCCAAAATGAGCATGATATTTTCATGAATTATCGATGAAGGTGGAAAACGGGTCAACGGGGTTCGGTCAAAGAGGGTTCATTTGAATCAGGTCGGGTTTGGTTGACCTGTTTCTTCTCCAAATCTTATATAAATAAACAGTGTCAAATATGATTTTAAAAGATATTATTCAAAGAAAAATGTAGTATTTGGATAAAATAATTTGAGGTTTATCCCTTAAGGCGGCAAACTGGGAGGCAGATGGGTTGGGGGTGGTGTAACATGTAAAAGCTGAGTTTGGATCAAAACGAATATAAATATTTGATGTGTCAATATAATCACAAAAGATATTATTTTATTTATAGACTAATGTTTTGAATAAATGATTTTGCGAGTTTTTAGGCATCAAAAATAAACTTTAGACGGATTCCCCATCTGTTTGACCTATTTCCTTGTTATTTCTTTTTATTTTAGCATAACCCGATCAGTCCATTCATTTATAATGGGTCCAAATTTCACGTCTAGTTATCAGTATCACCTAAAATTGTTGAACAATGCCATATGCTTGGAATGGAAATGACCCACATCCAACTGTACATAAATGCATTTCTATATGGGTAGGTTAAAAAAGACGCATAAACAGTGGAGGTAAGAAGTTTTGTGAATACCGAATGTTACTATTTTACAGGAAGGTGCTGTGGACGCGAAGCTTCTCCTAAACCGTGAGAATAATTCAAAATGGTGGTCCTTTTATGATATTAGCTGGCTGGATTCAAAAGTATGTGGAGATTTGATGGGCCCCAGGGCCATTGTTGTTTCAGAGGAAACGCCACGTAAGTCTCACTTGGAATGGAAGCATAGTAACATTTATGAGTCTACAAAACAAGGGGAAATTTTATATATATCTTCTTGAAATTCAAATTTTCATATAGATCCTTTTGAACTTTATAAGATCATATTTTACCCATTCAAAATAGTAAAAGTATCATATTTACCCATTCTATAGTAAATTAAATAAATCAGTTGCTTCTAACATTCTTTTCACTGAATAAATAAAGAGAACATTACACGTTAAGGTGATTCACGTTACTAATGTTATTATCCTGTTTGTTTATTTAATAAAACATATTGTTATAAGTAAATGATTTTATTTTATTTCCTAAAGACTGGGTAAATATGATATTTTTAGAGTTTTGAAAGGGCAAATGTGATACTATGTTATTTGAATGTATATATGAAATTTTGAACTTTTAGAAGGCTATATATATGGAATTTATCCATAAAACAACAATTTGATGATGTTTTATTTCTTTCAATTTAAGAGGGTCTTCTTGGTGAGACACTTAGCAAATCAAGTATATGGGGTCTCTACATTACCTTTGTGTTAGCAGTCGGGCGGTTCATAAGGCTTCAATGCTCTGACTTGAGGATGAGAATTCCATTCGAAAACCTTCCTTCTTGTGACAGGTACTATCTGTTACCACCTTAGTAAACGAATTCACACTTGTCCAAAAAAAGGTGGAAAATGGGTGGGTCAGTAGGTTGGATAACAGGTCAAAATGTGTGTTTTTCAGTACGGTTTGTTAGTCATTATATTCTAGGAGGTGCTAAAGTGTAATATTGTTTCCTATATATTTGGTGTCTTGTAATCAGTTTCAATCAACTCAATAAAACATCAGACCTTACGGTTTCTCTTGGTATCAGAGCCAAGGAAATCGAGAAGCCCTTCAACCCTTTCAACTGCAGTTTATCCCTTCTCCACTGATCGGTCTCTCCCTGCGTTTTTGATCCTAACCATGGCGATGATTTCACCTTTCACAATTGTGGAGAAAACTGCACATAATTCCCATAAATTTGCTTTCACTCTTTCACCCACCAACTATGGGTATTGGAAAGCAATGATCCAACCTTTCCTTGTTACTAATAACCTTTACGGATACATAGATGGCACCATCTGCTGTCCACTGTCAAAAACAACAGCAACAACCGAAACTGCCTCCATGGATAACCCTAGTTATCTTCATTGGATTGCCAATGATGCACACGTCAGAATGATTATCATCTCTACCGTTTCTGAAGCCTCTTTTCAATACGTTCAAGGCACAACATCCAGGGATCTATGGCTTGCTCTGGAACGAGCATATGCACCAAACACTTCTTCCAGGGAGTACACACTCAAAACTCAACTTTTAAGGATTGAGATGACAGGTGATGAAACTCCACTCTCTTATCTTAGCCGTGCACAGGAATACGCCAATGCCTTAGCCAATATTGGCGAACCCTTCAAGGATAAAGATCTGGTCATGCTTGCTATCTCCGGTCTCCGAGAAGAGTACAACGGATTGAAGGCAAACCTTCTTGCTCGCTCACCACCGGTCATTTTTACTAAACTTCATGGTCTTCTTACCAATCATGACTTCATGATCAACAAAACTACTCGAGCAACACCACAAGCCTTCATGGCATCTACTAATGATTTTCTGCCACGACCAGGTATGTTACCACAGATGTAAGGCCCCAAACCCGGGAGGCCCCACTTGTTGGATTTACTCATTCACAAACAGTTCTTAAACATGAATATCAAATAACGCAGCGGAATCATTCATTCAACATAACTAAAAACTTGTTCATACATGCGGAAGCGTACATTGTCAATTACATAAACTTAACATAAACAACTCATAACGGGATGCCAGTCTTCATGATCGACCGGGTAACTCTTCTCGCTTGCCAAGCATCACCGTCAATCGTCCATACCTGCCTTAACCTGAATGTGCATACTAAAAAGTCAGCTACGCTGGTGAGTTCTAGCATTTCATAAAAACTTTAACATCAACATTTGCCAAAAACGTATCATTCATTTAGTACAACCTTTCACAAAAGCATGTAATAATAACATCTTTAAAAAGGTTTCGTACCCATATCATCATCAACATCATAATCATAAACACCGTTAAACGGATCGTTCATTAAAACTTTTAACATTCATTTAAGTCATACATTATTATCTAAATCTGTATTACCCTTCGTTCCATCATTCATTATGGTATTGCCCCTAAGGCTTAACTGCACGAAGACCGACAATACCATACATTCCGTCAATTCCCTTTTTGGTATTGCCCCCAAGGCTAACTGTGCGAGGACCGACAATACCCATTCAGTTGCCCTTATGGCTCTCATGTCCATAAACCGACAACTTCCATCGACGGCCATGGCTCACGGCCAATGACACCGTCGGATCATAATTTAACCTTACATAGGGTCACGTTAACCCCTGAGTAACCGTCGTTACTCCCTTACCAGTTGTACAACATCATAACCATTGACATGCCACAGAGACAATGCCCCTGTTGTTCTTGTGGCAACTATGGCTCGCTGTCCATAATCTACCACAAGGCTGAGAATCTCATTTCCCAGACTTCATTCGTCAATTCCATTCATTCGACAGATTAGATTTGTAATGACTTCTTTAAAACCTTTACCTCTTTCTCTTCTCATTAAACATTTCCTCATTTAGACCGTTCATAAAACATTCGTAACCCTTTTTGGCAAAAACACTTCAAAACCTTTCCTTTCGTAAACATCGTTTCGTTAAAACATCATTTCGTTAAACATCATTTCGTTAAAACATCATTTCGTTAAACATCATTTCGTAAGTATGCACACCAGCCCAAAAACATTATATAAAACATTTAAAAGAGGGCTTCTAGAACTCACCTGACACGCTAATATGGGTTGTCCTAAACGAAGGTCCAACAACGTCACTTCCGATCTGAATTGATTAGTTAAATACACATCAGACCAATCCCGACTCTAACGGTTTAACCTTTCTAACATACTGACTTCACTTAATCAGTTCTGATGTCCGCGCACTTAGCAAGTGCGCAGACCCTGCTGCATGCGCACTTAGCAAGTGCGCAGGCCCCTCTTCCTGCGCACTTGATAAGTGCGCAGGCCCCTCTTCCTGCGCACTTGATAAGTGCGCAGGCCCCTCTTCCTGCGCACTTGATAAGTGCGCAGGCCCCTCTTCCTGCGCACTTGATAAGTGCACAGGCCCCTCTTCCTGCGTACTTGATAAGTACGCAGGACCTGCTCCGTGCGCACTTAGCAAGTGCGCACGACCTGTTCTTCGCGAAAACCCTAACTTTCGCATTCGGGTCTGATCATGTCAAGATCCCGAACCTATTACATTCAAAACGTTCGTTTTCCATTAAGGAACTCAAATCCATGATTATCTTTCAGTTTCATCCGTTCAAACCTTACCTTTTCACCCAAAACCCGAAAACCCCAAAAACGAACTAAAACTCAGATTTAGGTCGGATTGTTACCTGAATTGAGTTTCTGATCCGGAGGTTCTTCTCACAAGTTATGGAGTAACACTTTGCTGAAGTCTCGGGTCGATCCGCCAACTTTCTCTCTCTACGGTTTCTCTCTCTAAAAGTTGCAAATGAGAGAAAAAGGGTGGCATAGGCTATTTATAGCCAGCTTTCCCATCCGACCCGACCTGCCATGCCTCGTTCGTTTATTCCGTTATTATAACTGTCGTTTTATTTTTTTGGGATGTTACAAGTCTACCCCCTTTACAATAGGTTTCGTCCCCGAAACCTATCGTAAATCAAATAGATGAGGGTACGACTCCCTCATTTCCTTCTCCGTTTCCCAAGTGGCTTCCGATTCCTTTCGATGCTTCCATTGGACTTTAACCAATTGGATAACTTTATTACGTAAACGTTTCTCCTTCTGATCAAGGATGGCCACGGGTTCTTCGATGTAATTAAGGCTGTTGTCAACCTCGATGTCAGTAAGTGGTACGTGAGCCGATTCATCCGCCAAACATTTTCGCAAGTGTGATACATGGAAAGTAGGATGAATCTCACTTAACTCATCAGGCAACTCCAACCGATAAGCGACTTCCCCAACCCGTGCCATTATCTTGAATGGTCCGACAAACCTCGGACTTAACTTTCCTCTCTTTCTGAATCGTATGATTCCCTTCCATGGTGACACTTTCAGCATTACTCTGTCACCAATATCAAACTCAATAGGCCTTCGCCGTTTATCCGCATAGGATTTCTGACGATCTTGTGCGGCCTTCATTCGCGCTTTGATCTGATCAAACCTTTCCGACGTCTCTCTTACGACTTCGAGACTTCCTAATTCCTTCTGTCCAATCTCACCCAACAAACCGGGGTCCTACATCTTCTCCTATACAACATTTCGTAAGGAGGCATGCCTATCGTCGTGTGATGACTATTGTTGTAGGAGAATTCAGCTAACGGCAGATGGCTGTCCCAACTGCCACCGAAGTCGATAACACAAGCACGGAGCATATCCTCCAATGTCTTAATGGTCCTTTCGGACTGACCATCCGTTTGCGGGTGGTATGCTGTGCTGATATTAAGCCTCGTGCCCATCGCCTCGTGAAATCTTTTTCAGAACCTCGATGTGAATCGTGTGTCCCGGTCAGATACAATCGTCAAAGGCATCCCATGCCGTGCTACTACTTCGTTAATAAATACTTCCGCTAACCTTTCCGACGAGAACGTCTCGCGAATAGGTAGGAAATGAGCACTCTTCGTTAAACGGTCCACAATTACCCAAATGGTGTCATGACCTTTAGCTGTGCGAGGTAGCTTAGTTATGAAGTCCATGGTAATGTGTTCCCACTTCCATTCCGGTATATCAAGTGGTTGAATCTTTCCATACGGTTTCTGGTGCTCGGCCTTTACTTGCGAGCAAGTCAAGCACTTGCTTACATACTTCGTCACATCACGTTTCATTCCAGGCCACCAGTATTCCTTCCTCAGATCTTGATACATTTTATTGGTACCGGGATGGATAGAGTAACGACACTTATGAGCCTCATCCAAGATTTTGGTCCTAAGTTCGCCACCCATAGGTATCCATATCCGTCCAAAACGTGTCCTAACACCAAGGGTGTTATATTCCAACTTGTCTTGTTGGCCAACCATCCTTTCCTTCTTTATGTTTTCCTCCTTAAGTGCCTCATCTTGAGCCTTTTCAATTTCTCTCATCACGTCCGGTGTTACCACCAACTGGCAAGCTTTCACTCTAATAGGAGTAGGCACATCCTTTCGGCTTAGAGCGTCAGCCACCACGTTTGCCTTTCCAGGATGGTATATTATGTCACAGTCATAGTCTTTCAATAGTTCCAACCATCGCCTCTGCCTCATATTAAGTTCCTTCTGTTCGAAGAAGTACTTCAAACTTTTGTGGTCTGAGTAAATAGTAAACTTCACCCCGTAAAGGTAGTGCCTCCAGATTTTCAATGCGAACACGACAGCAGCAAGCTCCAAATCGTGAGTCGGATAATTAGCTTCATGAATCTTCAACTGCCGTGACGCGTACGCGATCACTCTCCCGCGTTGCATCAATACGCATCCCAATCCCTGACCCGACGCGTCAGAGTATACCACCAGGTCTTCACTGCCCTCGAGAAGGGCCAAGACTGGAGCTTGGGTTAGCTTCTCTTTCAATTCCTTAAACGCCTCATCCTGGGTCGAACCCCATTCGTACTTTACCTCCTTCCGAGTCAACTTCGTCAACGGCGAAGCTATTTTCGAGAAATCCTGGATGAATCTCCGATAGTAGCCCGCCAATCCCAAGAAACTACGGATTTCAGTTGGCGTCTTAGGAACATTCCATTCCCTTACCGTTACTATCTTTGCTGGGTCAACCATAATGCCGTTCGGGTTAATGACGTGACCTAGGAATTGGACTTCCCTAAGCCAGAACGCGCATTTGGAGAACTTAGCATACAACTTTTCTTTCTTCAGAGCCTCCAACACCTCCTTTAAGTGACATGCGTGATCACCCTCATTCTTGGAATAGATGAGGATATCATCGATAAACACGATTACCGACCGATCCAGCATTGGTCGACAAACTCTATTCATCAAATCCATGAACGTTGCAGGGGCGTTCGTCAATCCAAAAGACATTACGCGGAACTCAAAGTGTCCATAACGTGTGCGAAATGCCGTTTTCGGTATGTCTTCTTCCCTCACCTTCAACTGATGGTACCCGGATCGAAGGTCGATCTTTGAGAACCAACTTGCCCCTTGTAATTGATCGAACAGGTCGTCGATCCTTGGTAACGGGTACTTGTTCTTCACGGTACGTTTGTTCAACTCGCGATAATCAATACACATTCTCATCGAACCGTCTTTCTTCTTTACGAACAACACCGGAGCACCCCAAGGTGAGATGCTTGGTTGGATAAATCCTTTCTCAAGTAACTCGTCTAGTTGTACCTTAAGTTCTTTCATTTCCACTGGTGCTAGTCGATATGGAGCCTTAGCCACGGGCTGGGCATCTGGTACTAAGTCGATTCGGAACTCAATCTCTCTGTCGGGTGGTATCCCAGGCAAATCCTCTGGAAACACCTCCGGGTACTCGCGTACCACGGGTACATCGTCTAGTTCCTTCACTTCCTTACACTTGTCAATCACGTACACCAGATAAGCCTCGCATCCGCGCCTCAAGTAATCTGTTGCCTTAATCATCGAGATGACGTTTGGCATTGGGACGTCACGATCTCCAAAAACCTCGACTTTGCTACCATCCGGAGCCTTGAGTCGGATTATCTTTCGTTTACATATGATTTGTGCTTCGTTGGCAGTTAACCAATCCATACCCAGCACGACATCAAACCCTCCCAAAACCATAACAAACAATCTGACAGGGAACCTATGACCTTCTATTTTTATCGTAGAGTTGTCAACTACCTCGGTCACTCTCGCAGTTCTACCCTCAGCGGTTTCTACGCTAAAGGCCCTTTCAAGTATACTGACAGCGTACTTCACTCTCTTACAAAATGTCGCAGATATAAAACTCTTACTGGCATCCGAATCAAATAACACAGAAACAAAAGTGTTGTCAAGGACGAACGTACCTGACGCCACGTCGGGGTCCATTCTGGCCTGGTCTTGCGTCAGCGCGTACGCACGAGTCTTTGCTCGGGGCCTCTCTTCCCTCTTCTCCGGGCCTTTCCCCTTCCCGGCTTCACCCATTCTTGGTTTGGTGCATTCCTGGCTCAGATGACCGGCATCCCCACAGTTATAGCACTTGTAGTGTTGTGTGCACTCACGGGAGTAGTGCCCGGTCTTGCCACACTTAAAGCACAAGTTAGATCCCAGTCTACATTCACGTACATGCTCCTTTCCACACTTCTTACAAACAGTCGGCTCATCCACCCGAGCCCTTTTATCGCGAGCCCCAAACATCTTTCCACCAGTTCGCTTGTTTGAGAAGCTCGGTCTCTTCTTTGGTTCCTCGATGGCGGCGACATTCAGTGCCAGATCATCAAATACTACGCCGCTCAGTTCTACTACCGAATCATAGGTAGTAGGGGCATTTGCCTTAACATAGGTGCGGACCTGGTCCGGCAATCCTTGAATGTAGCAGGAAATTTTTCTCTCCTCCGTCGTAACAAGATGTGGCACCAGACGTGCCAGTTCATTGAACCGGGTTGTGTACTGCCGGTGCGTCATGCTCCCGGCCTTCAAACCCAGAAATTCCCTCTCTACCTTCTCGATCTCGTTCCTCGGGCAGAAATTCTTGATCACCAAAGTTTTCAAGTCAGCCCACATCATCGAGTCAACAACCTCATCCCCCTTAGCCTGACGTACACCTTCCCACCAGTGGGATGCTTCCTCCCTCAAGGAGTTAGCAGCAAACTTCACTACTTGATTAGCTCGACACTCGCTCAGACGGATGGCGGCTTCCATACGTATCACCCAATCAAAAGTAGCCACCGCGTCCTTCTTCCCAGTCAGGACCGGCGGGTCACATGCCTTAAATGACTTATAGTCGCACCCGCGAGCAGGCGGTGCGTTGTCGGTCTCGTTGTTCTGGGCACCAGTTGCCGCACTAGATCCGCCTTCCCCACTAACTTTCTTTAATGCTTCAGCCAACAGACTTGGCAGAGAATTCTTCATCAACTCGGAGAACTCTCGAGCTATGGCTGCTCTCACTTCTGGTTCAAAAGTGAAAGGTTGTTCTGCAACTTGCGTCTGTTCAGTTCCATGCACACTAACCGTCGGTTCAGTGTGAACACTTCCTTCTTCGCTGTGCTCTTGGCGCGCAGGAATCCTGCCACGCCCACCATTTCGACCGCTGGTACGACCACCGGTACGGCCACCACGCCTTCCGTTCCCTCTCCTCGCCATTTCGTTCTATAAGACAAGAAATCCAATGTCATTACGCTAGTTAACAAATAAAATTCAATAAGTACTGTAAGATGTTAATATACACTGGCCATCTGCAATTAACCATTACACTACCTTTCGATTTCTATTTGACCACCTTTGTGATTCCATCAGAACACAAGTCCTTACCTAACCCTTTCTAAGGCAAAATACATACACATATTCTACTTTTCATACCTGATGCTTTGCCTCGAGTTACCGGTACTGGCATCCGCTTTCGGTCCCATTCAAAGTTTAAGTTCAGACACTGGGAGTGTCCGAATCTCTCAAACTATTGCTCTGATACCAACTTGTAAAGCCCCAAACCCGGGAGGCCCCACTTGTTGGATTTACTCATTCACAAACAGTTCTTAAACATGAATATCAAATAACGCAGCGGAATCATTCATTCAACATAACTAAAAACTTGTTCATACATGCGGAAGCGTACATTGTCAATTACATAAACTTAACATAAACAACTCATAACGGGATGCCAGTCTTCGTGATCGACCGGGTAACTCTTCTTGCTTGCCAAGCATCACCGTCAATCGTCCATACCTGCCTTAACCTGAATGTGCATACTAAAAAGTCAGCTACGCTGGTGAGTTCTAGCATTTCATAAAAACTTTAACATCAACATTTGCCAAAAACGTATCATTCATTTAGTACAACCTTTCACAAAAGCATGTAATAATAACATCTTTAAAAAGGTTTCGTACCCATATCATCATCAACATCATAATCATAAACACCGTTAAACGGATCGTTCATTAAAACTTTTAACATTCATTTAAGTCATACATTATTATCTAAATCTGTATTACCCTTCGTTCCATCATTCAGTATGGTATTGCCCCTAAGGCTTAACTGCACGAAGACCGACAATACCATACATTCCGTCAATTCCCTTTTTGGTATTGCCCCCAAGGCTAACTGTGCGAGGACCGACAATACCCATTCAGTTGCCCTTATGGCTCTCATGTCCATAAACCGACAACTTCCATCGACGGCCATGGCTCACGGCCAATGACACCGTCGGATCATAATTTAACCTTACATAGGGTCACGTTAACCCCTGAGTAACCGTCGTTACTCCCTTACCAGTTGTACAACATCATAACCATTGACATGCCACAGAGACGATGCCCCTGTTGTTCTTGTGGCAACTATGGCTCGCTGTCCATAATCTACCACAAGGCTGAGAATCTCATTTCCCAGACTTCATTCGTCAATTCCATTCATTCGACAGATTAGATTTGTAATGACTTCTTTAAAACCTTTACCTCTTTCTCTTCTCATTAAACATTTCCTCATTTAGACCGTTCATAAAACATTCGTAACCCTTTTTGGCAAAAACACTTCAAAACCTTTCCTTTCGTAAACATCGTTTCGTTAAAACATCATTTCGTTAAACATCATTTCGTTAAACATCATTTCGTTAAAACATCATTTCGTTAAACATCATTTCGTAAGTATGCACACCAGCCCAAAAACATTATATAAACCATTTAAAAGAGGGCTTCTAGAACTCACCTGACACGCTAATATGGGTTGTCCTAAACGAAGGTCCAACAACGTCACTTCCGATCTGAATTGATTAGTTAAATACACATCAGACCAATCCCGACTCTAACGGTTTAACCTTTCTAACATACTGACTTCACTTAATCAGTTCTGATGTCCGCGCACTTAGCAAGTGCGCAGACCCTGCTGCATGCGCACTTAGCAAGTGCGCAGGCCCCTCTTCCTGCGCACTTGATAAGTGCGCAGGCCCCTCTTCCTGCGCACTTGATAAGTGCACAGGCCCCTCTTCCTGCGTACTTGATAAGTACGCAGGACCTGCTCCGTGCGCACTTAGCAAGTGCGCACGACCTGTTCTTCGCGAAAACCCTAACTTTCGCATTCGGGTCTGATCATGTCAAGATCCCGAACCTATTACATTCAAAACGTTCGTTTTCCATTAAGGAACTCAAATCCATGATTATCTTTCAGTTTCATCCATTCAAACCTTACCTTTTCACCCAAAACCCGAAAACCCCAAAAACGAACTAAAACTCAGATTTAGGTCGGATTGTTACCTGAATCGAGTTTCTGATCCGGAGGTTCTTCTCACGAGTTATGGAGTAACACTTTGCTGAAGTCTCGGGTCGATCCGCCAACTTTCTCTCTCTACGGTTTCTCTCTCTAAAAGTTGCAAATGAGAGAAAAAGGGTGGCATAGGCTATTTATAGCCAGCTGACCCATCCGACCCGACCTGCCATGCCTCGTTCGTTTATTCCGTTATTATAACTGTCGTTTTATTTTTTTGGGATGTTACAACAGACCCAAATAAATTCTTTGCAGCAGGTTGTATCACAGTTTGGGTATCAACTCAGCCCTATTGCCTCTCAAAGTACTCAGCCTCAAGCGTTCTATGCTAATCGCCCATCAAACAATTATCGGGGCAATCGCCGTGGAAACTCACGTGGCAATTCACGAGGTCACTATAGCCGAAACCGTGATAATTCTCGTGGAGATAGCAGCCGACAGCAACAATTCGCATGGGCATCCACTCAAAACACTGTTTTTGGCCACTGTAATCGTTGTGGTATCGGGCATATTCCCTCCCAATGTCCTTCCCAGCCTGGATCGTCTACTGCTCGTGCACCCTCTTAAGCAAACTATGCCCAGACTTCCGACAATGGCTCTCAATCTGGTTCCACTTGGTTTCCCGACACAGGGTCTAACAGCCATGTCACCCAGATTGAACAAGTTTGGATAACTCTGAAGCATACCATGGTACCGACTCTCTACAATCCCTTACCTATCTTTCATATTGGCTCTTCACATATTTATTCACCACACAAATTCCTTAATCTATCTAATATTCTTCATGTTCCAGCAATTAAAAAGAACCTTTTATCAGTCCAGCAATTTTGCACCGATAATAAAGTTTTCTTTGAATTTCACTCATCCTTTTTTATTGTGAAGGACGAGTTTACACGAGCTATCCTACTCACGGGTCCAAGTGACAATGGTCTATACAAACTCAGCCTTCCCCAGTTGAAGTCTCTTCCACGTCTCACCTTCACTACCACTAAAGCTTCCTCAAATGTTTGGCATGACCGCCTTGGACATCCCCATGCTCGTGTTTTTCAATCCATTATGTCAACTTGTTCTTTACCTGTTTCTACAAAGTTGTTTCCATCTTTATGTTCCTCTTGTCAAATGGGAAAATCATCTAAGTTATCTTTAAATAAATCAAACTTTCGTAGTAATAATATTTTGGACTTGGTATATTGTGATCTTTGGGGTCCGGCTCCATCTCTTTCTTTTGATGGACACCGGTTTTTTATGTTATGTGTTGACCATCACTCCCGATACATGTGGTTTTATCCCTTAGCCCACAAATCTGATGCTTATTCCACTTTTAAATCCTTTGTTACAATGGCAAAAAGACAATTTAATACCAAGCTAAAAAATGTGCAAACCGATTGGGGGGGTGAATTTCGCTCTCTTGCACCCTTTTTCTCTTCTCTTAGGATTCTTCATCAACGTTCTTGCCCACATACTAGTGAACAGAATGGTATTGTGGAACGTCGACACCGTCATGTTGTGGAAACGGGCCTAGCTTTACTTGCTCACTCCCAAGCCCCACAACGTTTTTGGAACTTTGCCTTTGACACGGCCGTTTATCTAATAAACCGGTTACCCTCTAGAACCTATTCCAACAAATCACCCTTTGAACATATCTTCAAACGGCCACCTGATTACTCGTTCCTTCGTGTATTTGGGTGCCAATGCTTCCCCTATCTTCGCCCGTATAACCGCCACAAAATGGATTTTCGGTCCACACTCTGTGTTTTCCTCAGGTATAGCCCCATCCATCATGGATATCGGTGTTTGGACCCTACTAATGATCGTGTGTACATTGCAAGACATGTTCGTTTTAATGAACACATCTTACCCTTTACCCCTGTTCCACCACCCAATCCACACCCTATGTCTCCTTTTCCACTCCTGTCACCTCCACTTCTACACCTACTACTCAGCATCACTCTCCACAAACACCTCCTACACCTACTGCTTCAGATCCCACCCCTGTTCCCACCCCTGTTCCAGCTCCAAACTCCATAAACAACCCTGTTCCGGCTCCAAACTCCAGCTCCCAAACCATTCCCCACCCACCACCACCTTCCCCACCTCGTACCGACCGGCCAACCTTAGACCTAACCCAAAACCCCCAGCTTGTTACACTCCCTCTTCATATCATACTACCACTAGCCCACCTTCCCCTACTGAACCTACTTCACTCACCGTCGCCAACAAATCACCGGAGTGGCGTAATGCAATGGCTGAAGAGTTAAATGCTCTTGTTAAAAATGGAACATGGTCTCTTGTTCCCTATGTTCAAAATACTAATATTATTGATTCTAAGTGGGTTTATAGGATCAAAAGGGATGAGAATGGTAACGTGACCCGTTACAAAGCACGGCATGTTGCAAAAGGTTTTCGCCAAAAACCAGGTGTTGACTTTCAGGAAACATTCAGTCCTGTTGTAAAGGCTACTACCATCCGGGTGATCTTGTCTCTTGCGGTTACAAACCAATGGTCTCTCCGCCATTTAGATGTACAGAATGCGTTTCTTCATGGTAACTTGACTGAAACTGTTTATCTTCGTCAACCACCGGGTTTCATTGACAAAACTCATCCGGATTATGTTTGTCTTCTTCACAAGTCCTTATACGGCCTCAAGCAGGCTCCAAGAGCTTGGTTTCAACGTCTATCTACCACTCTACATCAGATCGGCTTCTCTGGCTCCAAAACATATCCATCCTTGTTTATTATGAAGTCTCACGGCACCCTTGTATATGTGCTGGTCTACGTCGATGACATAATTGTGACCGGAAACAATACCGAGGCCATCAATAAAGTCATTTCCCGTTTGAGTTCATCCTTTGCTGTCAAAGACTTGGGAAATTTACATTACTTCTTGGGCATAGAAATCGTCCCTCATGGCAAAAATATCATCTTATCACAACGCAAATACATCTCTGATTTGCTCACTCGTTCGGGTCTCTCAGATTGTAAGCCGGTTGCTTCCCCAATGAGCTTTTCCCAATCTTTGGCGCTTGATGACACCCCTCTCCTTTCAGTTCCAACGAAATATCGGGAAACTGTTGGAGCACTTCAATATGCCTCTCTCCCGACCCGACATTGCATTCGCTGTGAACAAGGTGTGTCAGTTTATGCACGCTCCAACCGATAATCATTGGACAACAGTTAAACGAATTCTGCGCTACCTTAAAGGCACTTCTCACTTTGGTCTCTTCATTAGGCATGATTCAGATTCCTTTTTGCATGCATTCACGAATGCTAATTGGCAAAACACGCTTAAAGCTTACTCCGATGCTGATTGGGCCGGTTGTCCTGACGACCATCGGTCAACGGGGAGATTTGCTATATACCTAGGGTCCAACCTCATCTCATGGAATGCCCGTAAACAACGCACCGTTTCACGCTCTTCAACAGAATCGGAATACAAAGCTCTTGCCGATACCGTTGCTGAGCTAACTTGGTTGGAAGCACTCCTAAATGAACCTGGCATCATCACCAAATTTTCACCCACACTTTGGTGTGATAACTTAGGTGCCACATATCTCTCCAAAAATCCTGTGTTCCATGCTCGCACCAAACATGTTGAAGTTGATTCCCATTTTGTTCGAGAAAAGGTGGCTCAAGGCAAATTAACAGTTCAATTCATATCTACGAATGATCAAATAGCTGATGTTTTTACAAAACCTCTACCATCACAAAGATTCCTGTTTCTACGGTCCAGGTTGCAGGTCGTTCCCCGCCGTCAACTTACGGGGGAATGTTAGTCATTATATTCTAGGAGGTGCTAAAGTGTAATATTGTTTCCTATATATTTGGTGTCTTGTAATCAGTTTCAATCAACTCAATAAAACATCAGACCTTACGGTTTCTCTCGGTTCATAAGAGGAGGGGTCATGTTGGGTTGACTAGCCAACACTTTCTTGTTTTTCTAAAGAACGTAATTAATGTATTATATATGATTGCAAAACTACACTTTCTGCGGACTTTTGACTCATTTGACCAGTTTCACATTTAGTTAAGTTTTGAAGATTTACCCATTTATCCCATTGGAGTAGAGGTTGCAAGATGGGCCGGTCAGACGGGTATGCTAACATGTCAAAATGGTTTAGTATGGGTCGGATAGTCTGGGGATTGAGTTGACTGCTAATTTTCTTATCCATTTTTCAAATTTTTTATATGCAAGTAATGTCTTAATTATAATTACGAACGTGTTATTATTACAATAATAATCTGGATTTGTTAATAAAATGATGCATTACAAATAAACATTAGACAACTTCTAATCCTCTTGACCCATTTGATTGGTTTGATATAAAACACAACCTAAATTGGCCCATTTGTAATTAAATGTGTCGAAATTGCCACTTCTATGTTGTAGATGAAGTGTAATAAACCACATAATTGTTATTGATTGAATTACGATGAACGATTACAAAGGATCCTATACATAGGATTACATATTACACTTAACTACCATCAAGAAGAATAAATATGAAATACTATCTAATAATAATACTAATAATATTGTCTAACAAAGTGTAACATGAAATCAACCAATTTTTTTTTAGGTAAGTGGGCCGAAAGTCGAAACTGGAAACTCTAAATTCTAACATTAATTTGAAAAATCATTGAAGAAACAAGTCACTATAGTCTAACTGATAATGCAACAACAAGCGGTATAATGATCTACCTGGTATACTTTTAATTTATTTTCTTATTGATATGCTCTTAAAACTTCGGTTTTGTGCATAGGTTAATCGCCATTTGTGAGGATATATATGCTGCTAGAGCCGAAGGCGAGCTAGTAGTTGAGGAGGTTTTGTACTGGACATTGGTGAAAATATACAGGTCACCACACATGCTGCTAGGGTACACCAACCCTGACTAGCCTTATAATAACTCATAAGGCAAGGTTTTCTTTTATATTTATTATCTTCTTTTATATTTATTACTATGTTGGAAACCCATGTAAAAATAAAGAAAATATTAAATAATTAGTAATGAAGATTTAGAAATTATAAAGGAAATATTAAATAGTAATGAAGATTTAGAAACTATAAAGGAAATATTCAATAGTAATGAAGATTTAGAAATTAACGAAGGAACTATTAAATAATTAGTAACGAAGAAAAAGTAAACGGGAAAAAGAATCTTGGGTAAACAGAATTGTAACACGTGACACAACCAGTTACTTATTTGTTAGGTATAGATTCGGTTGTTTAGTTCTTCTCTTTCCAAAAAGCTTTCCTTTTTGTTTGAAATCTGAGTTGGTCAGATGTCTTTAACAAATTAGATGTTTCAGATCTCAAACATTAGTCAACTGAAAAAATAAAAAGGCATAATTTCATATATCCCCTCAAAACTTGCATAATATCATATTTACCCGGCAAAAAAATTGTAATATCAAATATACACTTTTAAATTTATGACATTTATACCCTTTCCTTAAAGTTAAAACTTGCTTTTTCATATGAGAGTTTGTAGTCTAAAGAGAGAAAAGGGTATAATGGTTATATCATAAATTGTACAACAAACATACACAGTAAAATTGGTATATATGAATTTAAATATCTTGATTGGTTATATTTGATATTAATTTTTTGTTTAGGTAAATATGATATAATACAGGTGTATATACATGGTTGTAAAAATCGCTAGGCGCTAGTCGGGCGGTGGGGTAGGGCCTAGGCCTAGGCGGGATTAATCGGGGCCTAGACGGGATTAATCGGATTGGAATTTTTATATGTAATTTTCAGTTTTTTATATATATACACACATTTTTATATGTAATTTTTATAAAAATGTTTATTTTTAAACCACACCAAAGGTTTTCGCCGAAATTTGGCCGGAATTTTCAAGTTTTTGCCGGAAATTTCAGGTTTTCGCCGGAATTTGGTCGGAAATTTCATGTTTTCGCCGGAATGTTCGCCGGAATCTGGCCGCCTAAGCCCGCCGGGACCGACTAGGACCGCCCAGCGATTAATGGAGCGACTTGGCCAAAATTAGTCCTCACTGGGCCGCCTAGGCGCGATTTTTACAACACCACTGTGTATAAATGAACTCATAGGGAGGACACAAAAATGATATTTAGTTTATTTTCTCCCTTCTTATTCTTTATTCAAAATGACATATCTACCCTTTCTGAATAGCATTTGCGACTTGAAAACGGTGATGAGACCAACGGACAAAGTGGGCTAGCATCTCAATGAGTAGAAGGCGCTCTTACAAACCCTAAAGCTGACTTAGACTATGATGAGACACTGAGTGATGCCTATTTTATAGTCTGTAAACTAGTATTCTGATCATTATTGTGTACAATCTCAAAGATCAATATGGATACAAACAAGTCAAGTTGTTAACAAGTAATTCAAGATCAAGTTAGATCGAGTCAAAATGCATCGATTTTGAGTACCAAAATATGAGTTTGGAACCTATAAAGATTCCAGTCCGATTTCTTAGCTCTACTCAAATTTTATTGAGCTTTTCTGAGTCCATTCTATGAGTTTATATGTATGTTGGCTAAATTTGGGTGTATATTTTATGTCAAACTCGAATTGAACTTCATTTTACATATTTCAAGCCGTAGTTTTGAGTATTATTTCGAACTATTTGAGCTCATTTGCAGCATGTGGTTACTATATATCTATATGGTGCGGCTGGCCACATCCATCATAGAGAACGGGGAACTGTGAGAGTCACATAAACATGTGTATCTAATGCGGTTCTAGAAGTTCTCTAATTAGAATTAGTTTTGTATTGAAGATCCTATGTATAGGGTTATTCAGTACAAATAAGATTTAAAGTAGATAACTTCGAGAACCACATAGACATTGGACACAACGTTTCAAATGTGATGCAAAAGACGGTTTTTAACATCATCTTTCTCTCTCTAACTACATATGATTTCATGAATAACTTACAATTAGAGGTGCTCAAAATAACCGGTTTGGATTTTCAAACCGGTCCAAAACCGGTTTACGGCAAACCGGTCCAAACTCGATTCTAACCACCGGTTCAGAACCGGTTTGTACTTCTTTGTAGAAAACCGGTTCATACCCGGTTTGTATGAACCGGTTCGTGATACCGGGTTATTAAACTGGTTTAGGAGCTCACATTAATCAAACTCCATTGCATGCGTGGTCAGGTGCAAAACCCCATTTTGATACAGCTCCTTCACAACACAGAAGGAAGCTAGAAACAGATCTGAACGAGCCATTCCTTGAAGCAAGAGAGATGTGGATTTCCTTGAAGGTGAAAAGTGGAAATGGAATTCCAAAGAGACAAGCACTTGTTCTAACACCCCTTGTCACTTTGTTGACCCTTTTCCTATTTATCTTGTTGATGACAATGCTTTCAGAACTGGACCGGACGTCGAATCGGTGGACTTACCGGTTCACTGGTCGGACCGGTCCGGTCGGATTTAAGAACCGAATGACATTATAATTAATTAAAATTTTAAAACTAATTAAAAGTTCTAATATAAAAATTACACAAATATATACATAAAATAAAATCAAGTATATTTGGTTTCTTTCAATTTACTTCAAGTGGGCCGATGATTTCAAAGGTTTTAACTAATGTGGGCCGATGGGTTCACAAGAAATCATATAATTATATTAAGGTTTTTAGGGTTATTAGGTTAGATTTACCCAAAAGGTGGAGTACAAGCAACAGTCGTCTTCCCTACTTTTTACCAATCTCGGCCGCCAACTTCATCTTTATTTTCCATTCAGATTTGTGTAACAACGACAAGATTTGTTCCTATTTTCTCTATATTAGCTTTGTGACATGGTAAGATTACAGGTTTCCCGACTAGGAAAGACTTCCGGCGTTCTTTTATGTCTAGATCTGAGTTTCAACAACGATTTCCGGTGTTCTTTGTTATTCAATCCGGTCTGACCGCCACCGGCCAACCGGTCCTACCACCGGGTCGCTGCAGGACCGTTTCAACACACGTAACCGGACCGACAAAACCCGATTGGACCGGGTTGGTGGCCGAACCGGTTCGGGTCACGACCCGGGTTCAAGGAACATCGAACCCAACCCTACCAAATCGGATTGGACCGGGTTGGCTAGCCAAACCGGTTCAGATCCTAAACCGGTTAACCCGGTTTTTTTTTTTAAATAGCCGTTAATTTTTTTAAAAATTAAGTGTTAGAGATGTTTTTTGCCCCTTTTTTTTTTTTTACCTTTTTGTGTTTTTTTGACCCCATAAATTAGTATAAATACTTATTGGTTGTATGGGTTGAACTAGGGGTGTTCAAACGAATCGAATCGGGTTATTCGGTTTATTCGAATCGCGTTATTCGAATTCGAATAAGAATCACTTAAACCGATTCGAATAAGCTTATTCGAATCTAATCGAATTCAAATAAGCTTATTCGAATCTAATCGTATTTGAATAAACCGAATTATTATTATTATTAAAAAAATTAAAAAAATTACAAATATTCAGTCATGTCAACCATACCGTAATTTAAGAGGGTTCGAAACAACCCCAACAACATTACACAACTAAAAAACGCAGCCTTAAACAACATAAAAATAGTCCCAAATGTCCAAATGAAAGAAATGTCGCCTTTGAGAAATTGATAACTAGGTAAAGGTTTTGTGGATTTGAACTTTGAAGCCCATAAAAAACTTTAAAAAAGCCCACAAATAATTTGAAGTTAGAAGCCCGAACCAAACATATTTTTATAAGAGGATAATATATATTTAAAAAATTATAAAATATATAATATATAAATTCGGGTTATTCGAATCAAATCGAATCGGGGATTTTAGAATTCGAATTCGATTCGAATTCGACTTATTTATTCGAATCGAATAATTATTCGATTAGAATAAACTAAAATTCGAAATCAAAAATTTTATTCGAATTCGGTTCGAATCGAATGAGATTCGAATAATGAACACCCCTAAGGTTGAACCATACAATTTTCTACTCTCATTTTTACTTCTTTAGCAAAAAACGATCTCGAAAATGGCCGAAAACGCCGGTCCATCTTCAACATTCGATTCGAATAAGCTAAAATTCGAAATCAAAAATTTTATTCGAATTCGGTTCGAATCGAATTTTGGTTTATTCGAATGGGATTCGAATGGGATTCGAATAATGAACACCCCTAGGTTGAATCACACAATTTTTTACTCTTATTTCTACTTCTTTAGCAAAAAAACGATCTCGAAAACAATGTTTTCAGAACCGGACCGGACAGTGAACCAGACGCTTTAAAGGTTCACTGGTCCGACCGGTCCAACCGTTCCGACCGGATTTAATAACCGGATAATTTAATAAATAATATAAATTATATATATTTCTATATATACTTAATTAATAAACTATAAAGATAAAAATAAAAATAATAATATTATATAACTAATAAATAAAAAAATTGATGTGAATGTTATCTTACCATCTCCATTTGATATTTTGACCAACACATGGTTTCACCGTTTCTCCCTTGAAACCATAAACCACCAAATAAAAGGACAAAAACCACAAAAAAACTAAAACAAGCTAGCTCTCTTCCAGCAAAAATTCCTCTAGTCTTGTTGGCCGACCTCCACAAGTATCCTCACAACTCAGTCTTCCAGATCTGTAGACGAAGGTTAGAACTTAGATGTTCAAATCTGGCCTAGACGAAGCTCAGACTTGGTCCAGATCCGGCAAAAACTAGGTCGCGCTCGTCGATTACGATGCAGATCCAGCTAAAACAAGTTTGACTTCGTTGATTTGTAGTGGAGCTCCGGCAAAACGAGTCTAGGTTCATCGATTTCGATGCAAATCCGGCGAGGGAGAACTTAGCACCGTCGATTTCTCTTCATTCCGGTCCGATCGCCGAACCGCCAGTTACCGGTTCGACCGCAAAACCGCCTGAACCAGCCGGTTTTTTGAAGAACGGCTCTAATATGTATAACCGGACCGCTGCCGGCACCGGTTCCCGGTCTGACCGGTCCGGTCCGGTCTCAAAAACATTGCTCGAAAATGACCGAAAACGCTAGTCCATCTTCAATGGTTGTAAGAGTTATTCCAACCACACGAAAGCTAAGTATTTGGCAATATTTTGATTTGTGTGAGATGTCAAGCGGACCAAACAAGGCTCGTTGCAAGTTGTGCGGATCGTTTTTTAGTAAAGAGTCCAATACAACTTTAAGCCGTCACCTAGAAAGGTATTGCAAGTTGCATGACGAGACGAAGATTGCAAATCCGAACAATGCGGATAATTAGTTGGTATTACACGTTGTATTTCAATAAAATGTTTTAGTAACGTGTTATGTAAGTTGGTATTGATGTTGTATTTCAATAAAATGGTTTCGTAACTTAAAAATACACTTTAATATATTAAGTTAAAAGTTTTCTTAAAAAATTCACTTTAATATACAAAACGAAGATTGCAAATCCGAACTCCCTCGTAGGCTCTCATGGCCGATTGCATCAATCAATCCTCCTTCCACCTCGTACTCGTATATCTCTCCCTCGACTTCGATTTCGCCTTCAAGGGAAGATATATGTTGTATTCTTTCCATCGCGTCCAAGTAATCTTTTAAGCAAAGACACGTTTCCACCGATTCAGGAGTTAGTCTTGTTCTTCTTAAAGAAATAACCCTGTCACTAACAGAAAAAACAGATTGCGAAGCTACCGTAGAAGCTTGGACAGTTAGTAGATCACAGTCCATAGCAGATAGGACGGGAAATTGGTCTTCCTTCCCTTTCCACCAAGCCAAGATATCAAATCTCTCAAAATCATAAGCATTCATACCGGTTAAAAAATCCGAACCGATATATCTACCCAATTCGCTACTTGGGGTATTACCCCGTTGACATTTACTATTTTCATTAACTATAGTATTAAATAAGTTTAACATTGGACTCCGTCTACTACTTGCACTTATTGTAGCGTTTCTAAATGACTCGTGAAAGGTAGATGTTGTACCATATTTTTCAACATAAACAGTAAACAAAGTTGACAAATTTTGAGTAAAAATAGTTTTTGCTCTATCCGTTAAAAATACGTCTTCTTCGTATAAATCCAAACCGTAAATTATTTTTTCAATTAAAGTTTCAACACCCGAAAAATTTAAGCACGGGTTTAAGGCGGCGACACAAGTAATAATCGGAGGCATTTCTTTAAAATATTTTTTGATTTTCTCTTTCATTGGCGGTATCATTTCTTTAAATACGCCGCCTCGTATGGAATATTCGTTTTATTTTTCAACCATTAAAAAGAGTTGATTTAAAACCAAAGGACTTGTGAGATAGTAAACTCTCGATAAATAAGTTGTAGCGGTTTTAAAAATATGGAGCATATCGGCTACACCTTCAATGATACCCCAACCCGATGTCGGAAATTGTGTTACTTTATTTTGCCTTGCTAGTTGGTCATGAAACATTTGCAAACTTTGTTTTTGTTGAATGACTTTTTCGAACATGTTACACGTTGAGTTCCAACGTGTTGAAACGTATCAATTTGGACCTAAACATTCGGTTTGCCCGTCTTTACAAAATTTTATATATCGATGGTATCTTTTTTTACTTGTATGAAAAATGTCACTCAACATTTGTTTAAATTGATTTCTAACATCGTCAATGTGTTTAAGACCATCTTGCACAACTAAATTAATAATGTGTGCAACACATCGGCTATGGAAAAAATACCATCACAAATCAGGTTATATTTTAAAATAAGTTGGTTTACCGCGACGGTATTATTCGATGCGTTATCAAACGATATTGAAAAAACTTTATTTTCTATTTTAATAATTCTTATAACTTTGTCTAAAATATAAAATAAATTGTCACCGGTGTGGGGGTATCCAAACATATCGAACGCAATAGTATGTTTCATCATTTGTCAACTTTTCGGATTTCTCCAATGAGCGGTTACGCAAAGGTAAGAATTCGGCAAGTTGTGGGGAGCCGACCAAACATCACAAGTTAAATTAATACCGGTTTTTAAACTTTCTAATTTATTTTTCCACAAATTTATACAATCTCGTCTAAGAGTAGCACGACTTACATGAGTATAGCGAGGTTGGATGTTGAATAAGTCGAGTCAAACGCTCATTGTCAAAGTGTTTGAAAGGTAGACTCTCTTGAATCACAAAATGCACCATCTTCTCCCGAACCAAGTCAGCATTATACGCAAAAGTATTACCTTCGTTCGTTATACTTGTTTGACTTTGTGAAGCTTGAGCCTTCAACACCGAACAATAGTTTTTTTCAATGTAATCCTTCAAAGTCGTGTTTGCGTTTTTTCCAAAAAAATGCCCGCACAACTTGCACCGAGCCTTATGACCACCATTCGATATTTCACATAAATCGAAATGTTGCCAAACATTGGGATTCCTTGTTGAATGATCAGCACAACCGTGGGAGCACTAACACTTTGAGAAGCACCACCAATATTAGATTGTTGAGATTCGTTTACCATTTTGAGAGTTTCGACTTTCGAGTGTGAGCGTTTTTGAGAAATAAGAGCGTTTTTAAGAAATGAGAGTGTTTTGGAATGGTGTGATTGAACCAATACAACCTACACCTATTTATACAAGTTTGGGGGGTCAAAATTACCAAAAAACGAAAAAACGGTCATATAGTCATTCTAACGGCTATAAAGCCGTTAATTTTGTGCTGGGCAAAGGTCCGAACAGGTTCGGAACCGGTTTGAAAACCGGGTCGGGCCCGAAACCGGTTTGAGCATGAACTCGGTTCGGGTCAGGTTACGAACCGACTGAAATGTTTTTTTTGGAAACTGGTTATACACCTACGGGTTGGATCGGTTCTCGGATTGGGTCGAGTGAAACCGGTTTAAGCATGAAACCGGGTCGGTTCAGAACCCGGTGACCCAGTTTAAAACCGGTTTTCTTGTTCACCTCTAGTTTAAACCGGTTTAAGACCCAAACTGGTATGTAACCGGCCGGGACCGATTTAATAGGGTTAGGTATTCCATGCTTGTAAACCGGTTTTTACCAGAAATTGACCAAACCGGTCTGGTTCGGTCAAAAAAATCCGCTTTGTGACCTCTACTTACAAGTATTTATGTGGTCTCGTAGTTGTTTACTTCAAATCATATTTGTATTGATATGTGAAAACCATAAAGATATGTGAAAACGTGAAAATCATTTCTAGCCGATCACAAAATTTAGTGGTTATTTATATTTATTCTTTCATAAAAGGGTTTTTTTTGGTAATTGTACATCCAAGTTAGTTTTGGTATTTATTTTCTTTAATAAAATCTCACTTATATCTCCACATTCATTTTTTATTTGAATCACATTTAGTTACGATTTCATGCGATTATCAAAATCATGATAAAAATCACATCTATACTATATAATAAATAAAGGTTTCACAATGTCATGTGTCCTCTTCACATTCGTTCTTATAAATTTTTTCTCGCATCTCTCTCTTAATAAATACACTTCCATATTTTCAGTAATAATATATTTTTAAACAAATTATTAATTATACTAATAAAACACATTTATTTTAAATTATCTCATATTATAAGAAACTTTAAAAATGTAATTACCTATCTTATGTTTTCAATCAAATAGTAAATAAAAGTCAAATTATATTGAATAGTATTTAATGTATTTTTGAAACTCAATTATATATTAATTTTTACATATTTTTTTATTTTATTTTCTATTGTTAGTATATGTAATACATTTTTTCACCTATAAAATATATATATATATATAAAGATTTAAAATTTTATGTATTAATATTTTTTCACTCTCACCTCACCCTGTGTAGCACACAGGTTCTAAGCTAGTATCATGATAACAAAAAGTTTTTCAAACTTCATTGATCATCGACATGTAATCTTGAAGGTATGTGAAATCATTGTTTTTTTTCACTTTTCTGTATCTCATATAGCATCTGAGATTTCTATTTCTTTTTTAATTTCAAAACGAATTTTTAAAGATGTACTTCAAGAATTCAATCACAATTTTGCTTACTAATGCTATCGATACTGAAAGTATGGTATGAATCTATCTTCCATTACTCAATCTCAATCGATATATATATATATATATATATATATATATATATAGAGAGAGAGAGAGAGAGAGGATGTGGATCAATACCAAACCCGTTTTTATTAACAAAACCTAAAAATTCTACCATATACTTTGATCAACTTTGATATAATAGATCCAATGGTTCACAATTTATTAGAATTTTTTTATTAATTTCTTTTAATAAATATATATGGTTAGAAGGGTATTTTCGTCCATTAACTCAATTCCTTTTATACACTCCAAATCTATCAAAGACACACCAAAAGCCCCATTTTCCTCCGCCGAATCCCCTTCCTCCGGATCTTGCCCTAAATCTTCTCCATCGGATAACAAGAACTGAACCGATCAAGAATCGATCGAAGAATCGTCTAGTAGACGGAGGTGGAGAGGGTTTAGAGGCTTCGATTCAAACCAAAAACCCCTCTTCCATAAACACACAACACAACTAATTTAATTCACCGGAGGAATTGAACGGGGACGAATCGGAGGAGAAAACAACTGAACGGTTTGTAACACCAATTGCAGGTATCTTCTTCTCCACATCCTTAAACTAGGGCTTTTTGTTGACTTTCAACCATTGTACTTGGCTTTTTCGTTGGAAACAAACCATGATTATGCAAAAACTAAGCTTTAAACCAAAAAAATGAGCTTGCATTCTTAGTTAAGTTGTTTGAATCCATCACGTGGTTGACCTTTTGAACCGTTGTAAGCCCACCATTTAATTTTGGACAAAAATTGTTTTTGTTCCATTTAACTTTCCATAATTTATTCCAAGTATGTTGTTTTTTTGGAGTTTTTCAAGAGCGCTGGTTACTTTTCTGCAAAATGCAAAGTACTAAGATTCAAAAAGTCTACTGATCCAGTCTCTAGTGTATTATTTTTGCTGCAAAAAAAACAAGTAAAATGGTTCACAAATGTTGATTGCTTAACTTGATAAAAAAAGAAGTTTTTAACGGAATTTTCGGATTTGTATTGATTGTTCTAATCACTATTTTTGCTAAACAAGCAAAAAGAATTATTTTTGCTACCTTTTTCATGAAAGCTAATGATAGTTTGCAATACTATGAGCACATTGTTTTATCATTTTAACGGTTATAATTTGTTAGTAATTTAGGTGATGTTTGGTCTGTAAATAACTTTGAAAATAGTATACCGTTGACGGGGTTATTATCGATGGCCATGGTTATGTGAATGAAAGTATGATCACAGGAGAAGCTATTCCAATTGCAAAAAGTCATGGTGATAGGGTATGCTTGTTTTGTTTTCTTCTTTTTAACAATTGCATGTCAAATTTAAATTGACTAATGATAGTTTGTTAAATTTGAAATAATTTAAGGTTATTGGTGGGACTGTGAATGAAAATGGATGCTTGTTGATCAAGGTGACTCATATTGGGTCAGAAACTACACTTTCACAATTTGTTCAAATAGTTGATGTTGCTCAACTTGCAAGAGCTAATGTTTCTTACACTCATACAACCCATTGTTAGTTTTTTATGTAAATTTCACATATGCAGCATTTCAAGCTATTGCTCACACATACTTCTTAGTTTATGTCATGCACATCGTCACATATTCTTTTCGTTGTTGTTTTTATGCAAGCTCTGTTCGTTACACCAATATAATTGTTCTTTACACCAATGTAACGATCTGTATCACACCAATTTAACGATTGTGACAATAATGTAACTACAGTTTTACACCAATGTAATGATCTGTAGTTTGCATTTATGCAATCCATATGCGTTACACTAATGTAACCGGTAGTTACACTAGTGTAACTATTTTTTACCATGACGTAATTACGAAGGCCTGCTTTTTTTTACATGTAATTAGAGTATTAAACCAGTGTAACTAGTTTTGTGGTGTAAATGTTTCTTTTGGTGTATTCGTTACATTGATGTAATCACGTACGTTTATAAAAAAATAAAAAAAAATTGACGAGACTATAACTGAATTAAAGAGAAAAATGAGAAAAGTTTAATGGTGCAATGGTTATAAAAAAAATAACATAACATAAAAAAAGTTATTAAAGAAAAAAAAAAGTAAAGGGAAGTTTTTAACAAAAAAAGGAAAATGAATGATTTTTAAGAGTGACATTTGTCACACTCTTGTTGAATCTGTTTAAAAAGATAATAATTAAAAAATGGAAAATGGAGGATAAATGGTTAAAATGACATCTTTACCCTTTTTAATTAAACTAATAAGAGGGACACATGTCAACATCTTGTGTTGTTGAATTAAAATTAACCATTAGATGGGGGTTTTGAGGTTTTCACAATAAAGGTAGGTTTTGAATGCAACCACACCTTAGGGGAGGGATATTCTAAGAAGGCTAAAAATTGTAGGAGTGTAGAAAGCCACCATGGAGTGACATGTGTCCAAAGAGGGGACCCAAAGGGGAAGGGCAAAATCGTGAAAGAAACATGCGCTTGATTTTTCAAATGCTCAAAATACGCACATGCAAGTCACATGCGTATTCCTCCATAATTTTTAAACGTTCATAACTTTTTAATGCGTTATTATTTAAAAAAATTGCACCATAATAACGAACGTTTTATCTTTAATATGAGTACAATATTGTTATATAAAATTTTAAAAAATTTACGTATTAAGTGGGGTTTTTTATTCATAGTGTTTTTGCACTAGGTTGTACAAACTCTATAAAACATCATAAAAAACGACGTACAAATACCATAAAAAGGTCATGAATTAAAAAAATCATAAAAAACATTTAAACTGAACATTTTATGGTGTTTTTGAAGTGAGCGTATTATGGTGTTTTTAAAAGTAGGCAAGTTTTTGGTGTTTTTGAACTAGAGGAGTTTATGATATTTTTAAAAGAGCTTGTTTCGTCTAGAAAAGAAAAAAACACCATAAATAAAACACCTAAAACCATTATGGTAATGACGTCCAGAAATGCGTTTTCTATTTTCTGCTTGATCGCGTACGAGCTCCTGCAACTCTCGCGTTCATAGAGTTGAACACCAAAGATAACGATTCCTCGGAGGTGTTGGAGAATCTGAAAATACGCATTTTCTGTTTTCTGCACAATCACAGTTCAAAACACACCATAAAGTTGTCCAGTTTAAAAACACCATAATATGCCAAGTTCAAAAACATTATAAAAGAAGACACCATAAAGAAAACACCTAAAACCACAATGATAATTGCATCAAAAAACACCATAAAACGCATTTTCTGTTTTTTGCACAATCACCGTTCAAAACACACCATAAAGTTGCCCAGTTTAAAAACACCATAACACGCCCAGTTTCACATGCATTTTTCTGTTTTCCGCACGATCGGTGATAAAAAACACCATAAAACTCTATGAAAAAGACACCATGAAAAAAACGTCATGAAAAAACGCAGTGAAAAACGTCCATGAAAAACGCAGTGAAAAAAGTCATAAAAAAAGCCATGAAAAAACACTGTGAAAAAAGCGCCATAAAAAAACGTTATGAAAAAACACAATGAAAAACGTCTTGAAAAAACATCATGAAAAAACACAGTGAAAAAAGTCCATGAAAAACGCAGTGAAAAAAGTCGTAAAAACGCCATTAAAAAACTTCATAAAAAACGTTATGAAAAAACACAATGAAAAACGTCTTGAAAAAACACCATGAAAAAACGTCATAAAAAAACATCATGAAAACGCTGTTAAAAACGTATAAACCCAGTTTAGCGATTTTTATTAAATATAGCAAGACCATACTCGTTTTAAAGATAAAAAACGCTCAATTTTATGGTATGATTTTTTTTTAAATAATGACGTATAAAAAAGATATAAACGTTTAAAAAATGGGGGTGGAAGGTGCATGTGACTTGCATATGTATGTTATTTCTCTGTGTTGGACACAATTACTATTATACCCTTCCAGCCTTTAAATTCCCTCCCCTTTTATGTGACATGTTTAGAACCATCCATCTCCAAGATCAATGGCTAAAAATCCTTCCTACATTTTTTTCCTTTATCATAACCCCATACTATATATATATATATATATATATATATATATATATATATATATATATATATATATATATGTGTGTGTGTGTGTGTGTATAGGATACCGAGGAATACAAAGGGACTAAGATAGGGACAATGTAGGCTGTCGTTTGGAGGACCATGAGAGAAGGTGTCCCACATATAAATGTAGTAACTGTAAGGCCCCAAACAAGACACCCTACACTTGGACCAGATCACAGTGTACTGCTTTAAAAATACTTAACTCTTTATAAAACATGCGGCGGAAATCTTGACTCAAAACAATACATATGTTTTAAAATCGTTATTATTCTTTACATTATCGTACGGAATGCCTTCACACTAACATGAGTAGTGATCGGTGTCGAAGCGACCGGTCAAAGATAGAGAATTAGTGTGTCCTAATCACCTTAAACTAGTTAAGGTAAGAAGAGTGTCTAACCACGAAGAGTTTGTGGTCGGTGTCTAACTTCAATCGACAAAGTAATTTATGACGTTACAATGGGTCTTTCTGACCAAACACAAGCAATGATTGAGATTTTATAGTAATAACTTCAACAAACAATGACTATCAAGTACAATTAACGCATCAACGATCACTAGTAATCAAGTAACAAGTAAGTAGTTTGATTTGTAAGCAATGATTAAAAAGGAATCACACCCGGGTTTCAAGTTCATAATCAATCATGGATTATCACACCAAAGAAATGAGTTCAAGTAATCAAACGGTTATCTGAATTTATTTGGCCAATTCCAACCAAGAACATCAACATTCATACATCATAGGCAAATGGTGCAAGACAACATTCACCAATGAAATCTAGACAAATGTATGCAATATAGAATTAGATTAATCAATAAACTCAACACAAACCAAAGTTCATAGCAATTATCATCTAATGAGGGCAATGGTGCAAGAAAATATTGACTCCCGTGAGTTCATAACAATGCCAAACACAATGATTCATTCAATTCAAACCGAACGATTACAAGAATTTTTACCACAAGTCTAAAGCATGACAAAACCCTAAAAACTTACAAATAATCCGCCAGGAATGATTACCGGTGGATTAGCCTCTCATGGTGATGGAAATCATCTTCAATTCTTCAAAACTATCGGTATCAATCTTCAATTAGATGTTGGAATGGTGTTTCTTAGCCTCTAAGAACTCCAAAAATCTCCCAAAAATGCTCTCCCAAAATCTCCTAAAACTGCTCTCCCAAAAGCTGATTTCGAAATTGGGGGAAGAAACCCCCAAATAATCACTTAAAATTGGCAGTTTTCCCTTAAAATATGGTCAAAATATGATACTGGTGTAACATCCCGTAAATTCGTGAGCTAATGACTTGGGTCGGGTGGTGACCCGAATCCCTATTAAATAGATGTGTTTGCATAGGTGGCACATAAATGGTTAATCAATGGATCTAAAAGGGGATGGTTAGCCACGAAGGGATCGGTTGGGATCGAAAACGCACAAGGGAACCCGGGGACTAGAGTGTAAATCTTAACGGTTTAAAAGCATCTTAAACTCAAACCCTAGGGTCATTCGGACCCTAGGTGTGCACGACGGCAGCAAAGAGAGTGGAGGAGAGGGGGACGCCGGAGGACGGTGGTTCCGCAGTAGCTTCGGGCAGGAAACTTCACTTTTAGCAAGGTATATCCTCGTACAATCTCCTTTCATGTTTGTTTGCATGTTTGTATGAAACCCGATTAGGGTTTGGATGTTTGTTTACGACGATTACAGGGATAAACGAGGATGGTGGCCGACCTATGGAGGTGGTCACGGGGAGGAGAAGAGGACGGCGCGACTGAGGTGGATGGTGGTTGTGATGACAGCGGCGACAAGTTAGGATGGCGCAAAGCGGGGGTCGGCTGAAGAGTGTGTTCGGCTAGTGTTGGTCCAACTTGGATTACGAAGGTGATGGAACCAGGGGAAAGGCGGTGACAGTAGTCGTGATAGCGAGGTGGCATGCGGCTGAGGACGGTGGTGGTGGCGTATCCGGTGTGCGGAAGGAATCGGGTAAGGGCTGTCGGGGGGTGGTGGTGCTCGATGGACGCAAGTGCGTACGCGACGTCCATGGTGATGGCAGTGGTGGTTAGAGGAGGACGTCAACGGAGTGCATCGATAGTGCACGACGGGCTCGGCTAGGGTTTCATAAGGCATACATGCAAGGAGGACCCGACGCGGGTTCATACGTTAGCATGGTTAGGATTTTACGCTGCATGGCTTGCATGTGGGTATGAGACTCGGTTCGAGTACGTGTGCTCCCGTGGGAGTTCAGTTGCATGGTCACGTTGTGCATGCATGTGATGAAGCCGGTTCGGGTATGCGAGTTCCAAGTAAGTCAAGGACGATCCGGATAACATGAACATGTGGAACTAGGGTTACATAGGGATGATATGTCAAGCTAATGAGACTGGGTATTGGGATCTATTTTATTTATACGATATGCAATGTATGTCTAGAACGTGTTCTGATCACGTGATCACAAATTTGTCAGGTTTTGCATTCGAGAGTGGACGGACGAGTTGCTGAGCAAGGACTGAGACTTGGCATAACCAGTGAGTTTCTAATCCCCTCTTTTATATGTTTTTAACGCTTTTGGGGCTATCGTACATACTTTAGAGACGTGTTTTATTACATTAAATATGTATCGAGCTTTGAGGTCTAACCCGATGAGTTTACGGATTTAAGTATTTAAATATGGGGCTAAGGGACTATGCATTGTCCTTAAGATGTGTAGGTTAAAGGTGGGTATATGGCCGTGGGCCGTATAGTGACTGTTTTGGGTAAAAATTAACAAGACTAATTTCGTAACCAAACTTAGAAAGTGAGGTAATGTGCTTGTAAAATAAATGTAAATCAATATAAAAACGGTTGTTTACGAGGAAAGCCCTTGGTCGTTCAGGATCTCCGGCATAAAACCTCGGGAGGTGACAATCGACACCTGCCTCGTTTCTTCAATAAATGATAAAGAATTACAAGTGTTGAGCAGCAAATGATCGATATCTAAGTGTTACAAGACTGATTGTGAGTGTATTATATTGCTAAGCGTGTTCGTGAAGTGTTTTCTAATTGACCAAGCTGCTGATTATATACGAAATACAAGTTAACTAACTTTCCAAAGATCCCGGAGCCTTACTCGGTCTTCAAATATGACTGTTATTGAGCTTCTCTCGCAAGTTTTACACGTTCTCTTTGACTTCTTGTCCGATTCTTCAGGGATAGACGAGTCAACAAGTTTTACCTGTGCATATAAAAGAAATAGAGGAAAAATAGCCATTAGTAACATTAATATTCAGGATACTGAAGTTACCAGGATCTTGGATTTCGGATCATGCATCATTCAGGATCTTGCTTGAAATTTAACCCATAACAATTGTCCCCAAAATTTAACAGCTGTCAACATGATCGACATCTGTAAAATTTTGTAAAATTCAAATGGTAAAAAGATAGAGTCACGATAAGACTCTTCCTGAGTCCCAATGCGGAATAGCCGTCATCCCAGTAGGCTATAATTATCCTTTCTTCTCTTTCTTATTCAAGTTCATCGTCTTCTTCCCTTTGAAGTCACAGAAAAGGTATAAGCTTTCTCTCGATCTTGTTTTTCTTTCGCAGTAATCTTTCATTTCCGTAAATGGGCAAAAAACAACCAACTCGCTCGCGAGCTCCGGCTGTCGTCGAATCAGTGGAGTATTTTTCTGATCTAGGTTTGCTTAGCAATCCTGATCAGGATAAGTGCACCTTTACTGACCAGGATATTAAGCTTTTGAAAACTTCAAACATTTTTCCCAAAAAAACCATATTTATGGCTTTCGACCCAAAGGTCAGGGCTGATTTCTCCTCATCGACTTGGGTCTGTTTCTTAGCTTATCCCTTCACTCTCGGTCTTACCTATCCCTTTCCACCACTGATTTCCGAGTTTTTTTAAGGTTACCGGTCTGAGGTATTCTCAAGTCATGCCCATGGCTTGGAGAATCATGTACACACTAAAGCACATGAATCGTCTCCATTCTCTTACTATTGGAACTCCTGAAATAGCTAATGTGTATAACTTGAGAACCCACGGGTCCTCCCGAATTGTTTTCCAACTTAAATCTGGTTTTACACCTTTGGTCCTTAAAGCCACTCAGAACGATATCGACTGGAGGGGTAAATTCTTCTTCATGAGGCGAGATTCTATTCCGGATGGGAAACTCTTGCCACTCTAATGGGTTAAAAAGGGTAGGAAATAGTTAGAATACCTGCAATTTTTAGTGTTTCCAACATTTTATGATGACTTTCATTTCTCATGTAGCTCCGAAGTTTTCTGAGTTAGCTCACACTCGAAGCGATACCGACAAGAGGATAGAAGCTTTGTTGGAGATACCTGCTACTGAGAGATCCTTCCACCAGGAGTCTGTTATTAGTGAAGCCAACTTCAATACTCAATACTTCGAACCCAGCATGTCTTCAGGTAAGAATAATTTTTTTCTTGATGGTTCCAGATATACCGAATCTTTATAGGGATCCCGAACTACAGACTTTATCTGATAAGGAAAGAGAAATTTATTTGAATGTTAGTTAAATATGAATTTAGGAATTTTAACCTAATATCCTGAAACAGGTGTCCGAAGATCCAGCTCCAGGTTTGCCCTTGATGATATCGACAGTATGGTCTCCAAAGGTAAAGCCATTAAGAAGGAGATGAGCCAGCCAACCCTTGAAGCTTTAAAGCCAGATGCTCCTAAGCCGGAATCCTCAACTCTTCGCCCCAAGGCTGCCGCTAGCAAGAAGAGAAAGCCTTCTGACATCGCTGATGTAGCTTCCCTTGAGAACCTAGGCTATGTCGACGTCCACAAAAAGCTTCAAGTTTTTGGTCATTTTGTAAGAAACTTTGGTATCCGGGATCCTGAACCTGTATTAGAGAAATGCTAACATATTTTCCTGTAACAGGCCCTGGAACAAATGACCAGATGCTACAAGTTGGCGGTGAAAGAAGCTGAAGAAGCTAAACAGATGGTGAGCGACCTACAAAAAATAGTCGCAGCTAAAAATAAGAAATTAGCGGATGAGGCCAAGGAGCTTAGCAGGGTGAAGGCGGAGCTTGAGGATGTTTATGCCAAACTTGCCCAAGATCTCGAGGAATCCTACGAACAAGCCAAAACATCAGCTGCCATTTCAATATTCAAAGCCAGGATAAAGATGGCTAAAGAGGCTGATGATAGGGATTTTGACCGGGCTAAATGGGATATCTAGGAGTGGAAAAGGCTTGTGGCTGAGCTAGGAGGTGAGCCGGTGCAGGACGAGGAGGTGGACAACCAAGTGGCTGAGATTGAGGGCTCTGTGAAGGTGGCAGCGGAGGTGGTCGAACAGGACAATGAGGGCGATAAAGAGAAAGCCTGAGTCCTGTGTTTATGATTCCTGTGGTTTTATGTCTTTAACTTTGATCCTGTTTCTTTGTTGAATAATTTAATTTCCTTCTTTTTGGGGATCCCTGAATGGGATGAACAATTTGACAACTCGTGTCCTGGGTGGATGGTTCCTTTTTTGGATGAAACCTGGGACACATTTCAATTTCCTGCACTTTATATGATAATTAGTAGCTTTGACTATTTGCCATGATTGTTGTTTAGTTGTGTTTGTAGAAAATCAGGATTTGTTAGGTAACTAAATTTTAAAACAAACAAGTTTAAGCATGTTTTCAGGATACCGGATCCTTAAAGACAATAACATTTTGGTTTGTGATCAAACTTTGACTTAGGAAATTACAGTTTAATTTTGACAAATTGTATGGAAAAATAATAATTACAAGCATATCATGACTTAGTCCTGTGAGTCTCAAATCTTCCATAAATTGAAAACTAACAAGTAACACATACCATTGTCAAGAACTAAGTCAGGTAGACACCTATACCAGATTATGATGTTGAGTTTGAAATATAACAACCGTTGGTTGTCCCCAGTGTATAGTCATTAAAAACGTCGTAGACTTAGTAATAGTACTCCAGGATCTCACAAGTTTTTAACCCATTTAAGGATCTTGAGCCAGCATATTGATGCTAAGTTCTTGAGTTAACACATAAGTGTTAAATATCTGTGACAATTTAGAATCATGGGCCAAGCCAGAATAACGTGGGCCAAGCCAGACTTAAGTTAGCATGAAAATGCTAAAAACCTTAGGAGTAACACGTCTGTTACTATCGTAGCATTCAAGATATAGCCAACAGTGATGAAATTATCAGCCACTGTTACATGGACTGGTCGCACCACCTTGAACTATACTTGAATATCGTGCACTCCTGGTGGTGTCACACCCCCAAAATCCACTAATGGAGTTTTACCGTTAGGAGCGTGACATACCAGGATCTCAGTCATTAGTTACGTGAACGACTCTATATGAGTTTAAGAAAAACCACTAGTATTGCTCATAGTCACAATGCAACACTAGTAATGAAAATACTGATTTAATGTAAGACTTGCGGAAGCGAAAAGTTAGATGAAAAGCATGCGCCAAAACAGTCGCGCCAAAAATAAACAATTCAACAATAAATAAAAATAAATAGTTCTTGCGTTTGAAAATGATGGACTTCGAATGCATGCATGCCTTAGCTTGTGCTTGTACCTTAATTACCTGAGAAAACATGCTAAAACGTGTCAACACTAGGTTGGTGAGTTCACAGGTTTCAATGTTTGTAAAGTTTACTAGATAATACCATTTACAATTATATCATAGGTAGCTAACCTAGTACATGTTACTAAAGCGTTTCGACACCGAAGCTAACTGTTTATGTTTGTACTGCCTCCCACCATGACTATCACAATCAATGGTGAATGTTTAGGTCAATGTTACACCCGTTCGACTACCTGTCGTGTTAGCGCGACTAACGCGGGTGGGGCTTGTCAATGCCCAGTAGTACTACTCAAGATTACCTCGCTAACCCATATACTAACGGTTCGATAAGTAAGGACTTTCATGATATGTTTGCGCTTAGTACACAAGTGATATAAAAGAAACATAAGATCTGAATGTTCGTACCCATGTTTTCTCCCCCAAGTTTAAACCATAAGAAAAGGGGCCGTGAAACTCACCTTAGAATATGTGCGAAAGAAAACGAACTTAGAATGCTTGACGACTAACTGCCACCTATAAACACCGGTTTATAAGTGTGTGTTTGTGCAAGATGATACGAACCCTAAGCATCCAAACAATCCCATTGTTTAAGTGTTTGAAAAGAGTTCACAAGTTTGACTCATGTTTGACCAAGTTTGACTAAGTTTGACCAAGTTTGACTAAGTTTGACCCGACGACCCGTTGGTGACCCGTTTAGTGATTTAATGTTTGTTCAGTATAACTCTTCTATATTATACACAATGATCATGCTGTAGCACTTAGCAACAAATCCCATTTGTTCTAACAAGATAGCAAGTTTCCATAAATAGCAGGTTTCTATAAATAGCAGGTTTCTATAAATAGAAAGTTTCCAAAAATAGCAGGTTTCTATAAATAGAAAGTTTTCAAAAATAGCAGGTTTCTATAAATAGAAAGTTTGTTCAGGATTCGTTTCTTGAAATTATCATTGTTATTATGCTTGTAAGGTTACTATAACATGTTCTTGATCATCATATCACATAGCAATTGCATAGAACTTAACATGTATGCCATATTTCCAAGTAAAGTTTTCATCTTTAGTAACCTATGCGAGATATGCACGATTTCAAGAATCCAACACATTGCAACATGTTATTATATCCTAACTAACATGTACCAATCATTAAACCATATCATGTATGTCTAAATAGCAAGTTATAACCACTTTTAACAATTAAATTTTCCTTATTTGGAAAGTTCGCAAAACCGATCTAGGTATTCAAAATCTGATTTCACAATTCATGTAAAAATGTATCAAGTAACACATAACCATCATCACATCCTCCTAATCATGTCTAGCATGCAAGATAGAAATCATGAAAAGTTTCCTCTTTTAGTAAATCGTCCATTACTCTCTTTATTCACACAATTAACACGTCCAATCAATTTTAAATCTTTTAACTAATATAATTTCAACTATATTAATCATAATCCACGTCTAGCATACGATTCCTATACTTCACATAATCAACAATATTCAATTTTCAACTCGTATGACAACTAGGGTTTCACATAATTTCATAAAATCACCAAATCGATACAATACTATCAATCAATTAACCAATTCATTATCATATTTCAAAATCATTACGTTTGGATAATCTAGGGTTTCGATCTCAAAAATAATAATGAAATAACGACGGATTTTTATAAAATAACTTACGTAGGAACGTTAGGAACGCGTAGACTAGCACGTATCTACTTCCGGATTCACGATCGGGGCTCGAACGAGGTGTGTTTGGGCTACTTGAAGATCTCGGTCGAACTAGGGGAGGTGGGGATGGGGTCGACGGCTTTAGGGTGGTTAGGGTTTATGTTTAACTTTTTTAAAAAAAAAAAAGTTTTATCCTTATCTCATACTTAATGGGTAATTAATTTGGCCTGCGGGCTTAATTAAGGCCCATAAGTCTAATTAGTTAGTTAATAACTTAATTAATAATTAAAAAATCGGTTTTTATTTTTATAAAAATACTAACTTTTATAAAAATACTAAATACGATTTACACACGATAAGCACGTACGAAAACAATAACATTCGCATAATTCACGTAATCACATATAAATCATAAAAACTCATAATTTATATTAAATATAAATTATTAAATGTTCGTAATGTTAATTTCGATTAATCACCAACGTTCCGGGTTAGACTCGAGTGCGATCCGATGTGTTCGAACTAACTGACACATTTAATTATTCCTAATTAAATGCAATGTATGTGTGACTAACTGAGATAACTGAGTTTGTAACGAAAAATGTTTGAACTAACGAGGTTTGAGTTAACGGAGTTAACCTGAAAATGCCGGATGTCACATCATCCCCTTGTTGAAAGAATTTTCGTCCCGAAAATTAAATGAAGTCCGTAACGTCTGAAACAAAAAGTTTAGGTTTGTCACATCATCCCCTTGTTGAAATAAATTTCGTCTCGAAATTTAGTTAGTACCTTCCGTGTTTGCCGTTGAATGTTTGAACAGGTGAGGATACTTTTTCATCATTTGATCCTCGCGTTCCCACGTGAACTCCGGTCCACGCTTCGAGTTCCAGCGAACTCTGACAATAGGTATCTTACTGCGCTTGAGAGTCTTGACCTCTCGGTCCATGATTTCAACGGGTTCCTCAATGAAACGTAGTTGTTCATCAATTTCCAACTCCTCGAGTGGAACTACAAGTGTCTCATCTGATAGGCACTTCTTTAGGTTTGAGACATGAAAGACATTGTGCACTCCATTGAGTGTATCTGGTAGGTTCAGTTGGTATGCTACTGGACCGGTCCTTTTCTCTATCTCGAATGGTCCAACGTAACGCGAGTTTAACTTTCTTCGTTTCTCGAAACGAATCACACCTTTCCACGGTGAGACCTTTAATAATACTTTGTCGCCCACTTGAAATTCTAGCGGTTTTCTACGCTTGTCTGCATAACTCTTTTGACGGTCTCGAGCTGCCGCCATACGGTTTCGGATTTGCACGATTTTCTCTGAGGTTTCATGCACAAGTTCAGGACCCGTAAGTTGACTATCTCCAACTTCAGCCCAACAAAGTGGTGATCGACACTTTCTCCCGTACAAAGCCTCGAACGGTGCTGCTTGGATGCTAGTATGATAGCTGTTATTGTAAGAGAATTCCACTAAAGGCAAGTGAGTCTCCCAACTGTTTCCGAAATCGATCACACAAGCTCGTAGCATGTCTTCTAGGGTTTGTATGGTACGCTCACTCTGGCCATCTGTTTGAGGATGGTACGCTGTGCTCATATCCAGGTGCGTGCCTAGAGCTTTCTGTAATGATTGCCAGAAACGTGAGGTGAATCTGGCGTCTCTATCAGAAATGATGGAGATTGGCACTCCATGTCGGGATACTACTTCTTTAAGATAGAGGCGAGTTAACCTTTCCATTTTGTCGGTCTCTTTGATAGCAAGAAAATGAGCGGATTTGGTTAGGCGATCCACTATCACCCAGATTGTGTCACATCCAGTAGGGGTTCGGGGTAATTTGGTTATGAAATCCATAGAAATCTGCTCCGATTTCCACATGGGTATTTCCGGTTGTTGAAGTAATCCGGATGGCTTTTGGTACTCCACCTTGACCTTGGAACAAGTCAGACACTTGCTCACGTAGGTGGCTATGTCGGCTTTCATGTTCGGCCACCAATATAAAACCTTGAGATCGTGATACATCTTTTCGGATCCCGGATGGATAGAGTATCGGGATTTGTGAGCTTCATTCATGACTAGATCTCTTAGGTTTCCATATACTGGTATCCATATTCGTTCCGCAAAATAACGAATACCATCTGCTTTAACCTCAAGTTGTTTCTCCATACCACGAGTGGATTCTAATGATAAATTCTCCTCTTTTAAGGCTTCGAGTTGGGCATTACGGATTTGTTCGGGTAATCTTGTATGGATAGTGAGTTGTAACACTCTAACTCGTCGGGGTTTGGTTTCTTTTCTGCTTAGGGCATCGGCGACCACATTAGCTTTGCCCGGATGGTACTTGATTGCACAATCATAATCGTTTAATAACTCAATCCAACGACGTTGTCGCATGTTTAACTCTTTCTGCTCAAAAATATGCTGAAGACTCTTGTGATCGGTGTAAATGGTGCATTTGGTACCGTACAAGTAATGTCTCCATATCTTGAGTGCAAACACCACGGCTCCTAACTCCAAATCATGAGTCATGTAATTCTTTTCATGGATTTTTAACTGTCGAGAAGCGTATGCGATAACCTTGTCGCGTTGCATCAACACACAACCGAGACCTTGGATGGAGGCATCGCAATACACCACAAAGTCATCTGTTCCCTCTGGCAGAGACAGGATGGGTGCGCTACATAGTTTCTGCTTCAGTAGCTGGAATCCTGATTCTTGAGTCTTGCTCCAATTATAGGTTTTATCCTTTTGGGTTAAAGCGGTGAGGGGTTGGGCAATCTTTGAAAATACTTCGATAAAACGACGGTAGTATCCGGCCAATCCTTGGAATTGCCGAACTTCGGTCGGAGTTGATGGTGCCGCCCAATTCTTGATAGCTTCCACTTTGGCTGGGTCGACATGTATTCCTTTCTCATTGATCACATGTCCTAGAAATTGAACCTCGCGAATCCAAAAATCGCATGTGGAAAACTTTGCGTACAACTGTTCCTGCTTCAGTAGTTCAAGGATCAAACGCAGATGCTCCTCATGCTCTTCCTGACTCTTAGAGTATATGAGGATATCGTCAATGAAGACAATGACGAATTGGTCCAGATAAGGTTTACACACACGGTTCATGAGGTCCATGAACACCGCAGGTGCGTTGGTTAATCCAAATGGCATGACCAAAAACTCGAAGAGGTCGTACCGGGTTCTGAATGCAGTCTTGGATATATCTTCATCTCGAACTCTCAGCTGATGATATCCAGATCTTAAGTCGATTTTCTAGTAGAAACTTGACCCTTGAAGTTGGTCGAATAGATCGTCAATACGGGGTAGTGGGTAGCGGTTCTTGACTGTTACCTTGTTTAACTCTCGGTAATCAATGCACATGCGAAAAGTTCCATCTTTCTTTTTAACAAATAGGACTGGAGCTCCCCATGGCGATGAGCTCGGTCGGATGAAACCTTTATCCAACAACTCTTGTAGTTGTGTAGATAGCTCTTGCAACTCGCTTGGTGCCTGTCTATATGGTGCTCGAGCAATAGGCGCTGCTCCGGGTGTGAGGTCAATCTGAAATTCGACCTGACGATGGGGTGGAAGACCAGGTAGGTCTTCAGGAAATACTTCTGGGAATTCGTGAATGATAGGGATATCTTCTAACTTTTTCTCCTCAGTGGACTTGTCAGCGACAAGGGCTAGAATTGCGGTATGACCCTTACGCAGACACTTCTCAGCCTTCATGAAAGATATGATGCCCATGGCTGCACCACTTCTTTCGCCATGAACGGATATGATCTCTCCACTAGGAAGGGGTATACGAACGATCTTCTCACTACAGATGATCTCAGCTTGGTTTTTAGACAACCAATCCATGCCCACAATTATGTCAAAACTGCCAAGTGTAACTGGCATGAGATCGATGTCGAGTTTGTGACCAGAAAGTTCTAACTGACATCCCTTGAGAATGTGGGTTGCCTCGATTACTTTACCGTCTGCTATCTCTATGGTATAATGATGTTCTAGTAAAGTTGGGTTTATTCCTAACCGACCACTAAGTTCTCTAGATATAATACTTCTATCGGCGCCAGTATCAAAAAGTACAGAAGCATAATGTGTCACACCCCCGACCGATGGCGGAATCATCGGGGCGGGACATGTAGACTGTTCATGAGCACAAGGTTGACTAAATTGCATATATTAAACAACAATTTCCATTGCAAGTAATCCAAATACAACCACATCCAAGATAGAACAAAATTGAAATACATAGAGTTCTTTTATTTAAATTAACTAAGTCCAAGCCTATATGTAGCACGTCTTGAACAATCTCACACACTAGAACCTGAAACATGAATAAAATAAAGTCAACTAAAAAGTTGGTGAGTATAACACAGGTTTATATAGATAGCATATAGTTTGTAAAACAAATCCATACATAACATGATAAATAAGGCATTTATGGGGAGCAGCTATTGTGTAACCATGTACAATCAAACCTTTGTAACTAGCATGCAAAATTGTGTTGTCGGTATCAATCACCCCAATCTGGGTGGGTTTGTCAGACTCAATAAATCTATCATTGAAAACCGTCGGCTTGAATAGTTAATGATTGCACATAATCGCATACAAAGGTTAGCACACCTAGCACTCGGGCATAAAGCTCAAATTGCACACATGAATGTAAATAGGATTTGTACTTGTGTTGTTTGTGTAAATGTAAACATGTAATTTGAATAATGTTCATGTTTCACCCCAAAAATGTAAAAGAGTAAAAGGGGCTATGTATACTCACTTGGTTTGAAGGTGTTGCTAACAAATGTACTAGATAGAATGAAGATCCTTGAAATGCACAAGTTAACCTAAAGTGTAATGTATATGGTATTAATAGTGTGCACAAGAGTTTAATTCTAAAGTTGCATTTGGACTTGTGTAAAAAGTCATTGATTTGTAATCGGAGGTATTGTATAAAAATATATATAAAGTTTGAAAGAATATTTTTAGAACATTTTGATTAAGGTTTGAGTTTGAATAATTAAATAAATGATGTAAATAATTATTACTTATGAAAATATTATAAGTGTTAAATGAAATTAAGTGTAAATAAATAAATATTTTTGTTTAAATATAAGGTAAATAAATAATCATTATTTTATTTATTTATTTATAAAATGTAACTTAACCATTTAAATACTTTTTAAATGAAAGGTTTAGTAATAATTGTAAATTAAATTTTATAAACTTTAAATAAATAATTTTCCATTTATTAAATATTTGTTCTTTCTAAATAAGGTTAAATGCAATTTTATAAAAATCAACTATTTTTATTTTGTAATTTAATCAGAATATTTATGGTTTGAAAACTATATAAAATTTATAATTCTGCCAAGAATTTAACTCACACATGACCGTGCCTGGGAAGGGCACCACCGTGCTCGAACCACGGGCGCGACCATGCTAGTCAGGGCGCGACCGTGTTGATCAAACAGAGGACTTAAACTAATTAAATCATTAGGCACGACCGTGCCTTGGCCGGGCACGATCGTGTCTTATGATTCCAAGACACGACTGAGATTAGCCAAAAGGCATGATTGGGTCTGGACAGAAGGACACGACCGCGCTGGTAATCGGCACGACCGCGTCTAAGGAGGCACGACCGCGCTAGATGATTAGCGCGACCGTGTTTCTTCCAAAACCGACACGAATTGGCTGATTTTTATATTGTTACTGTTGGGAATCATAGGGCTTTTATTTACCGTTCTATTACTATTCTTTTTATATAGATTAATTGTATGTAAGTCATGTTTAGAACCGGATTCGATTAAATCATTTTTGAACAAAACTCAGATTCGGGTTTCGGACGAATTCTATATTGAAAGCCCAAATTAATATGGGGCTTTTGATCTATAGACTAAATAGACTGAGGGAAGAGTTTCAATTACCCGGAAGGACGACGAATTGATAGATGACGGTAGGAAGGAGTTCCGGCGTTGATGAGTTCGGTCTCCGGCGTCTTCCACTGCACTTCCGGTTAAACCAGTGTGTTCAGGGGTTTCAGAGAGATTCTATGGAGTGATTGATCGAAGGAATTGCACTTTAGAATAGGAGGATTTTGGTTCAAGTGAAGGATTTTAGTTTTCTTTGAGATGAATCGATTTCTGTTGTCAATTGTTACGATTGATAATATTATTGTCTTTGATAACGAAAGTGAAACGTATATCGGTTACGAAACTCAACGATTCTCGCGTTTAAAACTGATTTTACGTTTCAACTGATACTAGGCGCGACCGTGCCCAAACGAGGCGCGACCGTGCTAAGGCACTAGGCGCGATCGTTCCAAAGCTAGTCGCGCGACCGTGCCAAAGCACTCGGCGCGACCGTGCCAGAACGAGGCGCGGCCGTTCCTATTGGGGTTTCTTGTTATTTTTCAACATCAGACCTTGTAACTTTGGTCTTTGACATGTTTGTATAAATAGATGTTTATGTAGTGTTTTAGTAGGTTATAACCGTGTAAAATTTACGGGTTAACATGGAAATATAGTATTTAATTGATGGTACGAATAGAACAAAACAGTGCACTAGAATTTGGTTTGAAATGCATTACATTGAATTTGAAATACGGATACTAAAAATCAGAAATGTTACATAATGATCGTTTAAGAGAAACATACCGTTCACCACGTTCCGATCATTCCGAGCTTCTCCCGACCCAATCACAAATGCTCGGCCCTTTGCACCATTTCCGTTGTTATTACCATTTCCACCCTGGTGGTTATTACCATTTCCATTACCGCCCTGATTATTGTTGCCATTTCCATTCCCGTTTCCGTTCCTCCTCATCTGCGGGCAATTTTTCTTGAAATGCCCTTCTTTACCACACTCAAAACAGCCTTTGGGTGCGTCTCCAGGTGGTGTCTGTTTGTTCTACAGATCTACTCTACAGTCTTTGGTCAAATGACCCATTTTTCCACACCGTTGGCAATGGTACCGGTCACATGCTCCATGATGGTGAAAGTTACATTTATTGCACTTCGGGTACTTGCCAACATAAGAACCCTGATTCTGCTAAGAAGAGTTAGACTGACTGTTGTTCTTTGACGGTTCAAACTTACACTGTTGCTGTTGCTGAGAAGGTGGGTTTGACTGGAAGGTTTTGGGGAATGAACTGTCAAACTTCCGCTTGTTGTCAGTTGTCTTTGATAATGCACCTCTAGGGGGTAGAGTACCCTGAGCGACTGCCTGATCGGTCAGCCTGTGAGCCAACCTGATTGCTTGTTGGATCGTAGTGGGATTAGAAGATGTCACCATGCTCTGAATTTGCGGGACCAAACCATCAATGAATTTCTCGATCCTTTTATAGGGAGGTGCTACCATTTACGGACACAAGTTCGCCAGTTCATGCGAACGAGTAGTGTAGGCTTCAATTTCATATCCCTCCATCTTGAGATTCCAGAACTCGCCCTCAAGTTTCTGAACTTCATCGCGGGGACAATACTCCTCCCGCAGCATAGTCTTAAATTCATCCCATGGCAATGCATTTGCCATCTCAAGAGTTAGCATTTGCACCTGAGAGTTCCACCAAGTAAGGGCTGGACCCTCAAGTGTGCCAGATGCATATTTCAACTGATTATTCAGTGGACAGTTACACACTGCAAAAGCGGATTCAGATTTCTCCATCCAGCGGAGTAAGCCAACAGCCCCTTCGGCTCCATTGAATGAGTGAGGCTTGCAATCCATGTACGCCTTGAAAGTACATACCTGCTGGTGGTTATGCTGACCTGAATTGTAAACAAGAATGCGCTTTAAGAATACCATATTCGAATTTGAGTTTAGGATCAAAGATGACTCACTAGAGTAGATAATATGTTGCTTTACCTCCAGCATTAATAGCGGCGTGAGTATCTGCTACTGCTTCAGCCACACGCTCATTTATGAGTGCCGTGAGCTCGGCTGCAGTCATGTTAATGTTTCCGCGACCACCGCGTCCTCCGGCGCGTCCACCACGTCCATTTCCTCTTCCAGACATTATCTTTACATTCACAACATACAATAATGAGAAAAATACATCGCATTTTATCACCATACAAGTACCAGTAAATAATGAAATTCAAACCACAACATCTAACATTTCAATAATAGTAATACTTGATAAAATAAATTGTAACGATTATAACTAAATTCAACCAAACATCAAAATTGTAGAAACATCTGTTGGATGGGAACAACCCTGCCCATCTAGGTTCAAAAGAAAAGACGTAAATAAGTAATGAAGATAGATGATCAAATGTCACTGCCAACTGATGTAACATCGGATGCTGCATCATCATCCTCATCCTGGTCTCTTGCAGGTGCATCCTCTGGTGCAACTCCTGCTGCTTCAGCAACTGCAAGTCGAGCCTCCACTTGCTCAATCCTGGTGTGGAGTATATCTAGGTTCCACTCTGCAGTGTTCAGCCGGTCCTCCATATCCACACATCCATTTGCCAAATTCTCATGAGCTGTATCAGTTGCTGCTAAATCTGCAGTCAGTTTGGTGATCCTCTGATTCATCAACATCTCTCGCTGAAGTATGCTAGTAATCTCTCCCGCTGCGTCCCTCATGTTCTGGATCTCCTGGTCCATCCTAGCCACAAAGGCAGCTATTACCTGCTCATAGGGGTACTGCAATGGTGGCAAAGCTCGTACAGAAGATGATGAAGAAGAAGAAGCAATGTCAGTAGTGAGTGGAGGTGGGACTTCCTCCTCGCGGATCCAGTTCCTGATCCTATCGGGATACCAATCCCAGTCCTGCGTGTTGCCTCTGACACGCACATGAATAGGCTCGTCATACTCTACAGTGGTATTGATCGGGTTGAGTCGACGTCTCCTCGGCTCTGGCAAAGGTACGGTAGGAACATCGTGCTCCTGAACTACTGGGGATGTAGGTGAATTTGGTGGGGTCGACATTTCCTGTAACGGGATGAGTGAGTGCCATGTTTGAGTGTAAGTGCTGTGTAACTAATGCATGTGTGCGGTTATAGTCTAGTATGCATTTCCTAGTTCTCTATAACCTGTCTCTGATACCAATCTGTCACACCCCCCAAAATCCACTAACGGAGTTTTACCGTTAGGAGCGTGACATACCAGGATCTCAGTCATTAGTTACGTTGAACGACTCTATATGAGTTTAAGAAAAACCACTAGTATTGCTCATAGTCACAATGCAACACTAGTAATGAAAATACTGATTTAATGTAAGACTTGCGGAAGCGAAAAGTTAGATGAAAAGCATGCGCCAAAACAGTCGTGCCAAAAATAAACAATTCAACAATAAATAAAAATAAATAGTTCTTGCGTTTGAAAATGATGGTCTTCGAATGCATGCATGCCTTAGCTTGTGCTTGTACCTTAATTACCTGAGAAAACATGCTAAAACGTGTCAACACTAGGTTGTGAGTTCGTAGGTTTCAATGTTTGTAAAGTTTACTAGATAATACCATTTACAATTATATCATAGGTAGCTAACCTAGTACATGTTACTAAAGCGTTTTGACACCGAAGCTGACTGTTTATGTTTGTACTGCCTCCCACCATGACTATCACAATCAATGGTGAATGTTTAGGTCAATGTTACACCCGTTCGACTACATGTCGTGTTAGCGCGACTAACGCAGGTGGGGCTTGTCAATGCCCAGTAGTACTACTCAAGATTACCTCGCTAACCCATACACTAACGGTTCGATAAGTAAGGACTTTCATGATATGTTTGCGCTTAGTACACAAGTGATATAAAAGAAACGTAAGATCTGAATGTTCGTACCCATGTTTTCTCCCCCATGTTTAAACCATAAGAAAAGGGGCCGTGAAACTCACCTTAGAATATGTGCGAAAGAAAACGAACTCAGAATGCTTGACGACTAACTGCCACCTATAAACACCGGTTTATAAGTGTGTGTTTGTGCAAGATGATACGAACCCTAAGCATCCAAACAATCCCATTGTTTAAGTGTTTGAAAAGAGTTCACAAGTTTGACTCATGTTTGACCAAGTTTGACTAAGTTTGACCCGACGACCCGTTGGTGACCCGTTTAGTGATTTAATGTTTGTTCAGTATAACACTTCTATATTATACACAATGATCATGCTGTAGCACTTAGCAACAAATCCCATTTGTTCTAACAAGATAGCAAGTTTCCATAAATAGTAGGTTTCCATAAATAGCAGGTTTTCATAAATAGAAAGTTTCAAAAATAGCAGGTTTCTATAAATAGAAAGTTTGTTCAGGATTCGTGTTTCTTGAAATTATCATTGTTATTATGCTTGTAAGGTTACTATAACATGTTCTTGATCATCATATCACATAGCAATTGCATAGAACTTAACATGTATGTCATATTTCCAAGTAAAGTTTCCATCTTTAGTAACCTATGCGAGATATGCACGATTTCAAGAATCCAACACATTGCAACATGTTATTATATCCTAACTAACATGTACCAATCATTAAACCATATCATGTATGTCTAAATAGCAAGTTATAACCACTTTTAACAATTAAAGTTTCCTTATTTGGAAAGTTCGCAAAACCGATCTAGGTATTCAAAATCTGATTTCACAATTCATGTAAACATGTATCAAGTAACACATAACCATCATCACATTCTCCTAATCATGTCTAGCATGCAAGATAGAAATCATGAAAAGTTTCCTCTTTTAGTAAATCGTCCATTACTCTCTTTATTCACACAATTAACACGTCCAATCAATTTTAAATCTTTTAACTAATATAATTTCAACTATATTAATCATAATCCACGTCTAGCATACGATTCCTATACTTCACATAATCAACAATATTCAATTTTCAACTCGTATGACAACTAGGGTTTCACATAATTTCATAAAATCACCAAATCGATACAATACTATCAATCAATTAACCAATTCATTATCATATTTCAAAATCATTACGTTTGGATAATCTAGGGTTTCGATCTCAAAAATAATAATGAAATAACGACGGATTTTTATAAAATAACTTACGTAGGAACGTTAGGAACGCGTAGACTAGCACGTATCTACTTCCGGATTCACGATCGGGGCTCGAACGAGGTGTGTTTGGGCTACTTGAAGATCTCGGTCGAACTAGGGGAGGTGGGGATGGGGTCGACGGCTTTAGGGTGGTTAGGGTTTATGTTTAACTTTTTTTAAAAAAAAAAAGTTTTATCCTTATCTCATACTTAATGGGTAATTAATTTGGCCTGCGGGCTTAATTAAGGCCCATAAGTCTAATTAGTTAGTTAATAACTTAATTAATAATTAAAAAATCGGTTTTTATTTTTATAAAAATACTAACTTTTATAAAAATACTAAATACGATTTACACACGATAAGCACGTACGAAAACAATAACATTCGCATAATTCACGTAATCACATATAAATCATAAAAACTCATAATTTATATTAAATATAAATTATTAAATGTTCGTAATGTTAATTTCGATTAATCACCAACGTTTCGGGTTAGACTCGAGTGCGATCCGATGTGTTCGAACTAACTGACACATTTAATTATTCCTAATTAAATGCAATGTATGTGTGACTAACTGAGATAACTGAGTTTGTAACGAAAAATGTTTGAACTAACGAGGTTTGAGTTAACGGAGTTAACCTGAAAATGCCGGATGTCACATCATCCCCTTGTTGAAAGAATTTTCGTCCCGAAAATTAAATGAAGTCCGTAACGTCTGAAACAAAAAGTTTAGGTTTGTCACATCATCCCCTTGTTGAAATAAATTTCGTCTCGAAATTTAGTTAGTACCTTCCGTGTTTGCCGTTGAATGTTTGAACAGGTGAGGATACTTTTTCATCATTTGATCCTCGCGTTCCCACGTGAACTCCGGTCCACGCTTCGAGTTCCAGCGAACTCTGACAATAGGTATCTTACTGCGCTTGAGAGTCTTGACCTCTCGGTCCATGATTTCAACGGGTTCCTCAATGAAACGTAGTTGTTCATCAATTTCCAACTCCTCGAGTGGAACTACAAGTGTCTCATCTGATAGGCACTTCTTTAGGTTTGAGACATGAAAGACATTGTGCACTCCATTGAGTGTATCTGGTAGGTTCAGTTGGTATGCTACTGGACCGGTCCTTTTCTCTATCTCGAATGGTCCAACGTAACGCGAGTTTAACTTTCTTCGTTTCTCGAAACGAATCACACCTTTCCACGGTGAGACCTTTAATAATACTTTGTCGCCCACTTGAAATTCTAGCGGTTTTCTGCGCTTGTCTGCATAACTCTTTTGACGGTCTCGAGCTGCCGCCATACGGTTTCGGATTTGCACGATTTTCTCTGAGGTTTCATGCACAAGTTCAGGACCCGTAAGTTGACTATCTCTAATTTCAGCCCAACAAAGTGGTGATCGACACTTTCTCCCGTACAAAGCCTCGAACGGTGCTGCTTGGATGCTAGTATGATAGCTGTTATTGTAAGAGAATTCCACTAAAGGCAAGTGAGTCTCCCAACTGTTTCCGAAATCGATCACACAAGCTCGTAGCATGTCTTCTAGGGTTTGTATGGTACGCTCACTCTGGCCATCTGTTTGAGGATGGTACGCTGTGCTCATATCCAGGTGCGTGCCTAGAGCTTTCTGTAATGATTGCCAGAAACGTGAGGTGAATCTGGCGTCTCTATCAGAAATGATGGAGATTGGCACTCCATGTCGGGATACTACTTCTTTAAGATAGAGGCGAGTTAACCTTTCCATTTTGTCGGTCTCTTTGATAGCAAGGAAATGAGCGGATTTGGTTAGGCGATCCACTATCACCCAGATTGTGTCACATCCAGTAGGGGTTCGGGGTAATTTGGTTATGAAATCCATGGAAATCTGCTCCGATTTCCACATGGGTATTTCCGGTTGTTGAAGTAATCCGGATGGCTTTTGGTACTCCACCTTGACCTTGGAACAAGTCAGACACTTGCTCACGTAGGTGGCTATGTCGGCTTTCATGTTCGGCCACCAATATAAAACCTTGAGATCGTGATACATCTTGTCGGATCCCGGATGGATAGAGTATCGGGATTTGTGAGCTTCATTCATGACTAGATCTCTTAGGTTTCCATATACTGGTATCCATATTCGTTCCGCAAAATAACGAATACCATCTGCTTTAACCTCAAGTTGTTTCTCCATACCACGAGTGGATTCTAATGATAAATTCTCCTCTTTTAAGGCTTCGAGTTGGGCATTACGGATTTGTTCGGGTAATCTTGTATGGATAGTGAGTTGTAACACTCTAACTCGTCGGGGTTTGGTTTCTTTTCTGCTTAGGGCATCGGCGACCACATTAGCTTTGCCCGGATGGTACTTGATTGCACAATCATAATCGTTTAATAACTCAATCCAACGACGTTGTCGCATGTTCAACTCTTTCTGCTCAAAAATATGCTGAAGACTCTTGTGATCGGTGTAAATGGTGCATTTGGTACCGTACAAGTAATGTCTCCATATCTTGAGTGCAAACACCACGGCTCCTAACTCCAAATCATGAGTCATGTAATTCTTTTCATGGATTTTTAACTGTCGAGAAGCGTATGCGATAACCTTGTCGCGTTGCATCAACACACAACCGAGACCTTGGATGGAGGCATCGCAATACACCACAAAGTCATCTGTTCCCTCTGGCAGAGACAGGATGGGTGCGCTACATAGTTTCTGCTTCAGTAGCTGGAATCCTGATTCTTGAATCCTGAAATTATCATTGTTATTATGCTTGTAAGGTTACTATAACATGTTCTTGATCATCATATCACATAGCAATTGCATAGAACTTAACATGTATGTCATATTTCCAAGTAAAGTTTCCATCTTTAGTAACCTATGCGAGATATGCACGATTTCAAGAATCCAACACATTGCAACATGTTATTATATCCTAACTAACATGTACCAATCATTAAACCATATCATGTATGTCTAAATAGCAAGTTATAACCACTTTTAACAATTAAAGTTTCCTTATTTGGAAAGTTCGCAAAACCGATCTAGGTATTCAAAATCTGATTTCACAATTCATGTAAACATGTATCAAGTAACACATAACCATCATCACATTCTCCTAATCATGTCTAGCATGCAAGATAGAAATCATGAAAAGTTTCCTCTTTTAGTAAATCGTCCATTACTCTCTTTATTCACACAATTAACACGTCCAATCAATTTTAAATCTTTTAACTAATATAATTTCAACTATATTAATCATAATCCACGTCTAGCATACGATTCCTATACTTCACATAATCAACAATATTCAATTTTCAACTCGTATGACAACTAGGGTTTCACATAATTTCATAAAATCACCAAATCGATACAATACTATCAATCAATTAACCAATTCATTATCATATTTCAAAATCATTACGTTTGGATAATCTAGGGTTTCGATCTCAAAAATAATAATGAAATAACGACGGATTTTTATAAAATAAATTACGTAGGAACGTTAGGAACGCGTAGACTAGCACGTATCTACTTCCGGATTCAAGATCGGGGCTCGAACGAGGTGTGTTTGGGCTACTTGAAGATCTCGGTCGAACTAGGGGAGGTGGGGATGGGGTCGACGGCTTTAGGGTGGTTAGGGTTTATGTTTAACTTTTTTTTTTAAAAAAAAGTTTTATCCTTATCTCATACTTAATGGGTAATTAATTTGGCCTGCGGGCTTAATTAAGGCCCATAAGTCTAATTAGTTAGTTAATAACTTAATTAATAATTAAAAAATCGGTTTTTATTTTTATAAAAATACTAACTTTTATAAAAATACTAAATACGATTTACACACGATAAGCACGTACGAAAACAATAACATTCGCATAATTCACGTAATCACATATAAATCATAAAAACTCATAATTTATATTAAATATAAATTATTAAATGTTCGTATTGTTAATTTCGATTAATCACCAACGTTCCGGGTTAGACTCGAGTGCGATCCGATGTGTGCGAACTAACTGACACATTTAATTAATCCTAATTAAATGCAATGTATGTGTGACTAACTGAGATAACTGAGTTTGTAACGAAAAATGTTTGAACTAACGAGGTTTGAGTTAACGGAGTTAACCTGAAAATGCCGGATGTCACAGGTGGGGTGTAGAAACCCAATCTACTTAGAAAGTCGAAAGCCGTTTAAACCTTTGAGGTATTTAGGATACCTTAACTTAGGAGAGATGGCCAATCTCTTTCTTCTGTCGGGATCCCTAGAGATACTTCCTGCAAAACAAGAAATCTTGGTGAAGGTGGGTGTTAGCCTGGCTAACACCCCTCCGACACTCAAGTCGGTACTTTGATCGAGAGTAATTAATATGAAAATAGTCAGGGATAGAAGACATACCAGTTTTAGCTAGAATTTAAATTCTAACTTACATAAAGTAGGTTTTGATATGGATAGAGTTCCAGGATCTTAGCAGGATATCTCCTTTCATAGTAGCCAACCAATAAGCTCCCTTGCCTGCTTCTGAATCAATCAAGTATGGGCCTTCCCATTTTGGTGCAAGCTTTCCATCATTGGGATTGGTAGTATTTTGAAATGCCTTTCTTAATACGAGATCACCTGCTTGGAATCTTCTAACCCTTATGTTTTTGTTGTATGACTTTGCTATCCTCTGCTGATAAGCTGCAATGCGAATTTTGGCACGATCCCTGAGCTCATCCACAGTATCGAGATCCTGAGCAAGAGCTTCGTTGTTGGTCTCTGAAGATTGGAGATTGGTTCTGGCAGTAGGGATAACCATCTCTGTCGGGATCATGGCTTCTGTTCCAAATACTAAGGAGAATGGAGTTTGCCCCGTCGTGTTTTTCTTGGTTGTCCTATCTGCCCAAAGTACAAACGGTAGCTCTTATCTTCCTTTCTTTGCTCCTAATCTCTTCTTGAGGTTGTTAACGATGATCTTGTTGCTAGATTCTGCTTGCCCATTGGCTTGAGGATATACTGGGGTAGAAGTTTTCATTTTGATTCCCCAACTGGCATAGAAGTCAGTTGTTCTCTTGCCAATGAACTGAGATCCATTATCATAAGTTATCTCTACCGGGATCCCAAATCTCGTCAGGATATTGCGCTTGATGAAGGAGATGACTTCTTTCTCTCTGACTTGGACAAATGCTTCAGTTTCGATCCATTTAGAGAATTAATCTGTCATTGCTAGCATGAAGACATTTCCTCCTGGTGCTTTGGGAAGTTTGCTAACGATATCCATTCCCCACTTCATAAACGGCCATGGAGAGACAATTGGGTATAAAGGTTCGACCGGTTAATGAAGTATGTTGCTGTGTCTCTGGTAAGCGTCACATATTTTAGAGTAAGTCACATCATCCTTTCTCATGGTAGGCCAGTAATATCATGTCCTCAGGATCCTTGAGAATAACGCTCTGCCCCCGGTGTGATTATCACAATCTCCTTCGTGTAGATCTTTGAGGACTTCACGTGATTCAGGATCCTCCAAGCATCTTAAGTATGGACCTCCAATTGATTTTCTATACAAACATTTTCAAACATTATAAAGCGAGACATCCTCATGCAAAAAGCCTTGTGGTTCTTTTCATCACTTGGGATTTCACCATCCTGCAAGTATTTCTTAATAGGTGAAATCCAGGATTCTGGAATAGGTTTAAGATGCCGAATGTCTAGTTCTTCTTCAGTGTTGGATACTTCATTTACCTTCTCGATCGCTGGGCTTAGAATGTGTATGATAGGTATTTTGGTACCTTCTGGTATTCTAAGAGCTAAAACAAGGTTTGCTAAGGCATCAGCCTCAGTGTTATCTTCTCTAGGCACCTGTGTAATGTTAAAAGTTTCGAATTCCATGAATAACTGCTTAACTATTGTGAGATATTTGGCTAGCTTCTCACCTTTTACTGCATATGAACCATTGAAATGATTAGCAATAAACAATGAGTCTACATATACCTGAAGATACCTGATCTTGATATCCCTGGCTAATTGTAATCATGCTATCAGCGCCTCATATTCTGCTTCATTATTCATAGCCTGGAACTCACAGCTTATGGATTGGGGTAATATGTCCCCTTGTGGCAATTTTAGTATGATTCCCAGTCCTGTTCCTCTTACATTTGATGCACCATCAGTGAATAAAGTCCATTCGTCCTTCGATTTTTCTAGTTGTTGGACTTCTAGATCTGCTTCTTGTTGGATATCACTGCTGAAATCAGCCACAAAGTCTGCCAGTGCCTGAGAATTTATTGCTATTCTAGGTTCATATATGAGGTCATAGACGCTGAGCTTGACTGACCATTTAGCCATCCTTCCTGACATCTCTGGTTTTCTTAAGACACACTTAATAGGATAATTAGTTTTAATAGGAATAGCATGAGTTTCAAAATAATGTCTAAGTTTAGTTGATGCCATTATTAAAGCTAAAATTAATTTTTCTAAATGAGAGTACCTGGTTTCCGCTGGTAGCAAACTTTTACTTACATAGTATACGGATGCTGCTGCCCCTCGTGATCCCTGACTAGTACAACACTTACGGTGCTTTGGGATACTGCCAAGTATAGGGATAATGGTTCTCTGTCTTCTGGTTTCACTAATAGAGGAGCCGATGACAAGTATTCTTTCAGTGATTTGAGTGCTCGTTCATGCTTCTCTTCCCATTCGAATCTTTTGTTCTTCCTCAGGATGTCGTAGAACTCTTTGCACCTTTCTGAGGATCTCGATATGAACCTGTTGAGTGCTGCTACGCTGTCGGTTAGTCTTTGGACATCCTTGGTGTTTGCTGGGGATTTCAGATTGATGATCGCTTTGATTTGTTCTGGACTGGCTTCTATCCCTCGCTTGGTTACCATGTAGCCTAGGAACTTTCCTGCCCCCACTCCGAAGTGGCATTTGGAAGGATTCAACTTCATGTTGTATTGGTCCAGGATATCAAATGCTTCTTTAAGGTCCCTGAGATGATCCTCAGCTTTCTTTGATTTTACCACCATGTCGTCTATGTAGACCTCTATAGTGTCCCCAATCTTGTCTTTGAACATCATGTTCACCGTCCTTTGATATGTAGCACCTGCATTCTTCAAACCAAAAGGCGTAGCAATATAACAATAGATACCTGTAGGAGTCATGAATGCGGTGTCTTCCTGGTCCGATGGTTCCATTTGGATCTGTTGAAATCCCGAAGAGGCATCCATAAAAGTCAGGATCTCGTGGCCAGCTATAGCGGCCACCATTGAGTCGATGTGCAGTAATGGGAACGGATCTTTAGGACACACCTTGTTGAGGTCCGTGTAGTCTACACAAACTCTTCACTTCCCGTTTTTCTTCTGGACCACCACCACATTGGCTAGCCATTTTGGGAATTTTACTTCCCTAATCATTCTAGACTTGAGAAGTCTTTCCACCTCTTCTTGGATGATCATGCTTCTTTCAGGAGCAAACTTCCTTTGCTTTTGATGTATTGGCCTGAAACTTTTGTCAACTCCAAGTCTATGGGTTATGATATTTTTGGATATACCTGTCATATCCTCGTGCTTTCATGCGAAGGTTGCTTTTTTGCTCTTGAGGAAGTTCAGGATATCTTTTTCAATATCTTCAGGGATATTGCTCCCTACAAGGATCTTTATATCTGGATTTTTAGCATCTAGGGATACCTCTTTAACATCCTGTTCTTTAGCTTCTAGAACATCCCTGGCCTGCTTTGTTAATTGCTATGCTTGCCTGGTTTTGACGGAGGCTTTCATCGAAGAAGTGTAGCAATCCTTAGCCTCTTGATGATCACTGTTAATCTTCACTACTCCCCAAGGGGTTGGCAATTTGACACACGGATGGTATGTTGAGGGCACCGCCTTCATATCGTGTATCCATGGCCTTCCTAAAATGATATTATAGCAAGACAGAGAATCTATTACACAAAATTTTTAATAGAATTTATCCCTTCAAAGTATATCGGTAGTTTTATCTCTCCGACTGTGCTTTTGACTTCTCCGCTGAATCCTACCAGCACAGAGGATTTTGAAATAATTTCAGAATCCGGGATCCCCATTCTTTTCAGGACTTCATGCTGAATTATACTCACCGAGCTCCCTCCGTCAATCAATATCCTCCGGATGAAGTGGTTTGCAATGTACAGAGTGATTACTAGACCATCGTGGTGAGGATCCTGTACATCGTTCTTGTCGTACTCATCGAAAGAGATCACCTTTTCTTCGGTTAAGCTGGAGGTTCTGATAGGCCTGTCCCCTTGTTCTGTCTCTGCTTCCTTGGCATTACTTTTTGTTGTAGAGTAAGAAGTGCCACAAATATTAGATTCACCAGATATAAAACCTATTACCTTGGCATCTGGCGGCGAGGATTTTGCTCTTTGCGGGATTCTGTCTTGATCCTTGGTCTTGTTCTTTCCTTTGCCTAGAAATTATTTGAGATATCCCTTGCTCAGGTGATAGCTTATCTCCTTCCGCAAAGCAATACAATCCTCAGTTATATGGCCAAAGTCTTTGTGGAATGCACACCAATTGGACTTATCTCTTCCTCCTGAGTTCTTCTCAAACTTGTGAGGCCACCTGGCTTTTTCTCCAAGATCCTGCATAGCAAATAGCAAACCAATTGTATCAAGAGAAAAACAGTATTCAGACAACTTAGGATATTCTTCCTCGTCCTCGTCATCTTCTACAACATTGACCCTGTGATTGTCTGGCTTAGAATACGGCTTGGACCTGTACGACCTGAAAGGTGCACGTTTAGTTTTCCGGTTAGGTTGAGTGTAGCTTGTCGGAGCATTCACTCTTTCCTGGATCTTTTTATCATCTTCCAGCCTAATAAACCTCAATGCCCGGTTCCTAACTTCATCAAGGTTCCTGCAAGGATTCATAACAAGGTCTTCGTAAAATTGAGAATCCTTCTGTAGTCCCATTTTGAAGGCTTGGACTACAGTGGAAACATCAAGGTTCGGGATATCCAGGGATTCCCGACCTAACTTGCTGACATAATCCCGAAGGGACTCTCCGTTGTTCTGAGTTATCTTGTATAAGTCACTTGTTAACCTTTCAAAGGTCCTACTGCAAGAGAACTGATTGTTAAACAAATTGATTAAGTGAGCAAATGAAGTAATAGAATAAGGTTTAACGTTAAGTAGCCATTTCAGGGCTGATCCTGTTAATGTAGAGCCGAAGCCTTTGCATAAGTAGGCTTCCTTTAGGTCCAAGGAAATGGGGTTTATTTCCATCTGTTCCCTGTACTGCGCGACGTGCTCCTCGGGATCTGTAGTTCCATCGTACAACTTCATGTTAGGAGTCTGGAAGTGCTTGGGGATCTCAACATCACATAACGGTGGAGCGAATCTGGAGATCCTGTGACTGGTAGAGGACATCTCCGGTATAGGTTGGACCACACCTGGTACACCGGAGATCATTTCTCTCAGCTTCTTTAACTCCTTGGCCATGGACGGAGTGATTCCTGTCTCTTGCACAAATTCGTTAGTATTCAAAAATTGATTAAATGTGTTACCGTTCTCAGGATTTCGGAATGATGATCCCGGAGTAACTCCAATATCCTGATTTGTCGTAACTCTAACAGCCGGGGTAGGGCCAACTGCAGTGATTCCTGTTTGCATGGGAAGAAAATCTCCCTTATGGATTCTCGGGGATCCTGAATAATTAAAATCCAAAATCCTTGGTTGCAGCGGGGTCGTCACTTCCACTGGTTTCTTTGATTCCTTAACCTTCTCAATCTCCCGAAACAGCGCTTGGTTAGTCTTCCTCTGTTGTTCCATTTGTTGTTTCATCTCCGAGAACAGATCGAGGATATCATTGTTTAATACGATCACAGGTCCACCAGTAGGTATTCCGGATCCCGAAAAACCTGCAGGAGTAGTCTTCTGCTGATTAACACTTTTTTGAAATGGAGGAGGAGGAATAAGGTTGACCAACCCAGAGCTCGAAGATGGAACAGAAACAGAAATATTTTTAGATTGGGATGACATTTTTGAAAATAGCTTCGAAAGATAGTGATTGAACACAAATTTTAGCAAGGATTTAAAGATGAAAAGCACCACTTGCCCCACGGTGGGCGCCAAACTGTTTTGGGTAAAAATTAACAAGACTAATTTCGTAACCAAACTTAGAAAGTGAGGTAGTGTGCTTGTAAAATCAATGTAAATCAATATAAAAATGTAAAGAGTGACACGGTTGTTTACGAGAAAAGCCCTTGATCATTCAGGATCTCCGGCATAAAACCTCGGAAGGTGATAATCGACACCTGCCTCGTTTCTTCAATAAATGATAAAGAATTACAAGTGTTGAGCAACAAATGATCGATATCTAAGTGTTACAAGACTGATTGGGAGTGTATTCTATTGCTAAGCGTGTTCGTGAAGTGTTTTCTAATCGGCCAAGCTGTTGATTATATACGAAATACAAGTTAACTAACTTTCCGAAGATCCAGGAGCCTTACTCGGTCTTCAAATATGACCGTTATTGAGCTTCTCTCGTAATTTTTACACGTTCTCTTTGACTTCTTGTCCGATTTTTCAGGGATAGACGAGTCAACACGTTTTACTTGCGCATATAAAAGAACTAGAGGACAAATAGCCGTTAGTAGCATTAATATTCAGGGTACCGAAATTACAAGGATCTTGGATTCCGGATCATGCATCATTCAGGATCCTGCTTGAAATTTAACCCATAACAGTGACCTAATAGGGGTGAGTCAGGATTATAATTACAGGTCGTACGGGTACGACTAGGAGGTGTCACGGGGTGTGCATGTACGTGGTATGTACATAGATAATGAGACATAGTAGGATATGTGTGTTTCTATAGTAGCAGGGTGTTGTGTTATGATTTAGTCGGGGTTAGTCACGATATAAGCTAAACGTTTATGAATACGTGTAGGATATCTTATCCTAGTGCTATGTGCGAAATGTAGGTGCAGTTAATGAGTCAGGTACATAGAGTATAACGTTGTGCGTTTATACAAGTGTTGCGTGTATTGTGTCGTTGTCCCACGACGGGAATTATTATTGTGTTGTTGTCCTTGTGACACGGCAGGTAATGTGTTTGCATTATTGTCATTATGACACGGCAAACGGGATTGTGGAGGACTAGGTCCTTCGGGAGGTCACCAAAGGTGGCAAATTCTGATGCAGGTTAACGATGAGCTCGGGGTGTGTCGAACGCCCTGACGAGGGTGCAGAGATGAGGTATGTGTTTGTGTGTATGTACATATGTGTTAAATTGCATACAAGTGTTGAATTATATTCATTATGCGTGCAAAAAAATATTAATGCAATGTGTAGATGATATTTATGAAGCGAGTAGAATTAGATTGACCGTTATGTCTGGATGTAGCTGTGGTGTTTACAACTGTCGTGTCACTTGATTTATAAGAGCCTTAGCCAAGGCTGAGTAAGTCGATGTCTAGGGATTTGTTGTGTTAACCAAGTGTCGAGTTAATACGTGTACTAGAGTATGAGTTATTAGTGTAGTAACTTCGATCTATGTCCATGAGTCTGCGAGATGATTATTATTATGGGATGAGTCTTGGGTGTTGAATGTTATGAGATATCGTGTGATAATAGGGGTTATCTATTGATAATGAATTGTGAAACTATTTTATAAGGGCCGAGGGTCCTAAGTAAAGTACAAACAACTTTTGTGACGAGTTGGCTTTTAATTAAGTTAAACTATTAGAACTCACTCAGCGTAGCTGACTTTGTGTGTACGATAGATTGTTTTGCAGGTAAGCGTTGTACTAACGTATCTTGACTTGGGAGCGGTACTACTCGGATTGGTGTGTAGGCATTCGTGAGGTAATTCATGATGATAACGATGTTATACAATATTTAAAGATTTTTGAAAGACTTCTGCTGTAATTTGATTAATAATAGTTATGTTTAAAAGAGGATGACCCGTCATGAGAACCAACTGTAGGATACCCGGGTCGGGGTCTTACAACTGGCGTAAGCTTACGCCCTTGCTCTATGTTTTCTGTTTGACCTAGAATAATGGTGTAACCTTACGCCCCTAGGGTAATTCTTCACCAACTTTTTGAATCCGGGTCGTGAGCTACCCAAAATTCATATATTATGGGTCTTGTAACTCATTTTCTAGCCCGAGATATGCCTGTTTCAGGTTTTAGCCTCCACAAATTCCACATCAGCCTTCATCTTTTACATAGTTTCAGATCCAATCCCTCTACTTCCTCCCAAATGCTTCCAAAACACGTACTTAGCATCCAAACACCTATAAATCATAAACACATGCAAATTAAACGCGTTCCATGCTAAATCACACATAAAAACATATAGTTAAGCATTATAAACACCAAATAAACACCTACACGTCAAGTAGTCTCGCTCCCAAAGCCAAGATACGTCGTCACACAAACTCACCTGCAAAAAAGTCTAACATACATACAAAGTTAGTTACGCTAAGTGAGTTCTAACAGTTTATCTTAAACAGAAACCTTCTCGTCACATACGTCTTTTATTTAAACTCAAGACCTTCACGTCAGGTATAAAATAGTTCGCCATTTATTAACATATCGGTAAACCATGTTACCTAAAACATTTAAACTCTCTTTAGGGTCCAACAACCCACGACTCAGCCCATAACCATAACTCGTAAGTCTCACCATTTGGATTGAACTTACTAACTTGTGACCTACCACACATATTAACACGTTTAGGACCGGTTAACACAACTGACTCCTAAACATAAGCATGACAAGCCCTAAACAAGACTCTCACAAAGTCTACAAACGCACCCATCGTAAACACGACTTTTGATGTGTCGTGTGATAAGTAGTAAATATTATATAATAATATTTAGAGATTATGGTTTCACAAGATCAGGTTTTAAATTTATAAAATGATAATTACTTTAACTTAAAACACACACAATAGGCAAGTGTACCTATCGCGGTGTAATATAGTTTAGGTAAGAACCAAGTATCAAACCAATGGACACGGCCGAGTTCCAATACTAAACTTTTTTTATTGTTTAGCCGGTTTAATTAGTAAGTGACGGTAAAATAAATAACAGAAAAGTAAAAACGTGCGTGATGTGTGTAACAGGAATGTAACGAACAGAATAGTAAATAACAGGACAGTAAATATCTCAGAAATGATCAGGTCACGAAGAGTATTGCTTTGGGCTTCGAATCCGTTTGGTACGTGATAATGTTAAGTTGATTAATTCAGTGGTATGACTACTACAACTTGTGACCCGGGTCACCGCTAGAGTCTCGTCCTCACGATATTTGATTCACATATTAAAATATTTAAATTAAAATATTAGTGCCTCCCGCTAGGGACAACATTTACTCTCAACCCTTCGAATGCTATCTCCGGGTTGGTTTAAGACATCGAACTTAAATGCTTAACATTATTGTTAAATAGGTGATTATATTTTGCTCACCGGGAGGTGGTGTAACAATGGGACCGAGTCCTACTAACCAAGTAGACACGAAACAAGCATTTAGGACACCTAACGTGTGTGAATGTCAACAAAACAAAAGTGGCTATGCAGTCGATTGCATACCCAAAACCCGAGTATACGCGTACGAACTGTTAGAAATTGTAAAACCTCTTTTATATAAATTTGTGACCTTAAAACCTTAAGTTTTAGATTTTAATAAAGAACATAAGTAGTTATAAAATCATATATGATAAAATCTCAAGTCATGGTTTTGTTAGATCAAAAACGCGGTTACGTGCGTAAAGTCCGGTTTACGGTTTGAACATCTGATTCGTCCAAAATTAGGGTTTTAGTGTGAGTTTAGCACCCAATTTAAAAGTCCAATTTCATGTTTTTAATGTGGTCATACTTCTGTCCAAAATCCCCTAAAACTTTTTATAAAAACAATTTTATACAAAAATTTCAAAAAATAATAACCTTTTATAAAGTTTTAATGAACCATAATTCCAAAACCATACTTAGACATAAAGTTACTTCTTAAAACTTTCAACAATTGATCATATATATAAATAAGAGTTTCTGACCAATGTTCATAATTTTTCAATATCCAGATTATTTATTATGATTATAATATTGTTAAACATTAACAAATTCGGGAAAAATAGTTAAACTTGTCAAACATCACCAAATGTTTACCAGACTAGTTTTAGGTCCATATGAGATTCCATTCAAAATTTAAAGTCCAGAAGTTGTCCAGAAGTATATGATCCCAAATAAACTTTATAATTACTAAACACCTACTTAAACAACTCCAATTTTCATGAAATTTGGACAGGAGCTATCATTTGTAAGATACTAACCACTGTCCAAGTTTCAGATTTTTCTAATACTCAGAGGTATTTTTCCTAATTTCCATGTATTAAACTTGTAGGAATTTAAATAAATAATCCATAAATAGTTTGGTTACCAAAATTTTCAGATCTTCATTTTAAAACATATCCTACTGTCTTAAAATAATTTTGAGTGCCAAATCAATAATTTTTAAAAATCCATCAAGAACATGGATGTTCTTGATCATTCAAGCTAACTAAACAATTCTTAATCCAAATATACCTCAAAATCAGCCTTGAATGATGTTTATGGAAGCCAATCTCATGTGATTCCTTGATATTTAAACTTACAATCACAATGTGGTTCCAATCCTTGCTAAAATTAGATAACTAGATAACTCATTGGGGATGATTAAAACTAGTTTCTATCAACAAATCCTTGTTAAAATTGCAAGATTTAAGCTTTAAAACACTAAAAACACTAAATCTTCAAAATCAAAGTAAGTGTGTGTGTTCTTGGTGTTCTTAAGAACACATGTAAAATCAAAATCAGAATTTTTAAAGTGAAAAACTTGATGAAATACCTTTCTAATCCCTGGAATAAAGATCAAAACATGCTAAAGATCAAGAACCAAAGGTTGTATGGAGGTGTTCTTGAGAGCAAAGTTGAAATATTTGGGGTGTTTGGGTGTGGGGATCAAGTTCATGGCTCAAAGAAGAAGAAAAGAAGGGAGGGGTGGCTCTTATAGGGGAAGATGATGCTTGCACTTTTTTAAAAGAAAATTTTATAAAATATACCCACTTTTTATAAAAATTACACTCCTAAACAATTTAATAAATATTTTTATCCAAACATAAAAATCTAGTATCTAAAATAATAAATTTTGCTAATTTTTGAAACAATAAAACTTAAAAAAAAATAAAAAGTTATACCGGATGAACCACCTGTGACCGTTAATAAAAAATCACAAAACTTGGCACATATAAATATTATAAAACATATTCTCAACCAAATTTAAATATAAAAATTAATTTTTAGAAATTTAATTTTTCCGTTTATTTAACACGTTCACGGTACATGCGGTCTATGCACTTAACCGGGTTTTATAGTTGAGACCTTAGTGTTCGTCTAAGGCAATACTCCTAGAATTCCTAGAAACACATAAAATATAAAATCTTGAAATATAAAAATATAAACATATAAAAGTCGAGAAACGGTAAGGACCTGAAAATCCACGGTTGTCACATTCTCCCCCAATTAAAAGAATTTCGTCCCGAAATTCAACTAGTGTTTGACAAACCAAGAACTTAGAATCATAGAAAATATGTTACACCTAATCAGTCTTAAAAGCCCATTGAGTAATACGAGGTAAAGATCCTTCGAATTCTCCAAGGAATCCATAGATCATCGTTTCTCGGACCGGTCGGACCGGGACCCGGAGACTAAGACAGTCCGGTTGTATGTGTTAAGACGGTCCTGCAGCGACCCGGCCGGTTGAACCAGAAACCGGTGGTCAAACTGGAAACCCGACATTTGCGAGCGGTTGGACCGGTGGTGGCTATTCATCGTGATTACATCATCTTTGTTGCCATTTTCTAAAGCAATCTCCGGTCAAAAACCAAGGTTGCAGAGGTGAGTAGCTAGAATATAGGGCGTCAGTGAGCTTATAGACGAAAAGAAACCGTCATGGCAGTGGAGAACAACCATCGAAGTAGTAGCGAGAGAAACAACATCCAAATCTAGTGGAGAATGAGGATTGAAGGTGGAAGATACAATGTTTTTGTGATGAGAGGAAAACTCGGTTCAAAATACTCTGTCTTGAAAAATTGAAATAAATTGAAGTCTCTGCACATGGGGAAGATAAACTGAAAAGGTAAAATGACAAAAAAATGAAAAGACTCAAAAATGCGGACAAATGCACAAAAACTCATAAATGTTATTTTTTTCAAATAAATTTAAGAACTAAAAGTCTCAACAACTTATTAATTGCTTTTATATTTTCTGTAAAAAAATATTTAAACTTCTAATAATAAATTTTAGAACTAATATATTTTTAAATTAATTATTACGTCGTCCGGTTCTTAAATCCGATCTGACTAGTGTAAAGCGTCCGGTTCGCTGTCCTGTACGGTCCTAATAACATTGGTTGAAAGGTACCTAGTTTGATATAGTAAAAGTTGGTACACTACTGGTAAAAATCCTGTCATATAATAGATATATCGTAGGTATGCAAAATTTTATGAATCCAAAATGATATCAAGATAAAAATTTCAGTGATTCAGTATCCTTTCACGAGATTCCATTTAGTGCTACTAAGAAATACTATCACATATAGAAACCATAAATTTTTAACAAGAGATGTACTATAAAGGTTCAAAGTGTTGGTAGACTTTAGCATGTCTCATTGGGAATAAAAATGTGTCATATCGATAACCAATACTCTATGTTATGAAAAATGATCATATCATGTACTTAGAAATCAAAGAGATAACACCTCGAATAATGAGCTTGTTATCAATTCGAACTTCCTCATGTGGTATAAGTATAGATTTGATGGCTAAAGTCTTTCGAGTATGATAACATGATAAATATCGGAAACGTCACGAAGTCGCTGAAGTAGTTTCAGTTTGGACACCACCGGACTGAATCTCACAATGATTTCATACGGTCCAAAGTATCTTATGTTAAGCTTACCACTCTTTCCAAATCAAATTATACCCTTCCAGGGTGATACCTTAAAAAGTACTTGTAACCGATTTGGATTTCCAGAGGTTTTCTTCGAACACCAGCATAACTCGACGGTTGGCCTCCGACAACCTTATGTCTGCCTTATGTTTGACTTCCGGACATGCCAAACTGATTATCACCAACGTCGGTCCAACGAGGATGTGATTGCTATTTACGTTCTAACAAAGTTTCAAATGACATATAATCAATGCTAGTGTGATAATTGATATTGGAAGGGAATTTGACCGATGGTAATTGAGCGTCTCAATTACCACCGAAGTCTATCACATAGCCCTGAGCGGATCCTCTAAGGTCTAAATGGTTCGCTCACTTTAAAAAGTTAGTTTGAGGATGGTACTCGGTGCTCAAGTTTAAACGCGTTCCCAAAGCTTTGTATACGAGTTTGTCAGAAACGAGATAAACGACTATCCCTAACAGAGATAACAGAAACAGGCACTCCATGCCTTGCTACAACTTAAACTAATATACATTTGAGCTAATTCCTCCATATTGGAGTCATTTCGGATAGGCAAGAATCGTGCAAATGTCATTAATAGGCCAACAATGACTCAAATCAAATCGTGACCGCCAGACGTTCTGGGTCACTTAAAATGAAATCCCTTGAAATTTGTTCCCACTTCCACCGTGGAATCTCGGGTTGTTGTACCTAGTGATTGCCAGCAATTGTAGTTACTAATAAAAAGTTGGTACATTGTTGCATCATAGGGCGATACAACATGGTTGGTATGCATACAATATAACCGTAAAAGTCAATACGTAAGGATTTTGAAAATATAAAATCTTGAAATATAAAAATATAAAAGTCGAGAAACGGTAAGGACCTGAAAATCCGCGGTTGTCACATCATCACTAAGGCCTATCAAGATTTAGCGCAATAAATCTAACACATAACTCATACATTCGAAGGATTTCACTGCTCTCATCACTATCACCCTCGTAAGGGTTACCCCCGTCAGGGTATTCATAACTCTCTGGGCACCCCCCACCAATGGGTCTCAACTCTCCCCCCAAAGCACCTCGTCACATCACATAGTGACTACCACATCATTCACACGATGACTGCCACATCTCCCTCATGGTGACAACTTCGAAGCACGTCACCGTTGGGCGTATTACACGGACAACGATGCTAGCACATAAAACAACAAGTTATACAACACATGACATCACATAAGCACAGGGGCGGCCTAATGGGCTTAGGTCCTAAAGCGACAGCTTTAGGGGCCCCAATTTAAGAAAAATATCTTATATATATTAAAGGTATTTGGGCTTGGTTGGGTTGTTGTCACACCCCAACCAACGGCGGATTAAACGTCGGGGCGGACGCGGTTGTTCAAAAGCACAAGGTTGACTATTAAAGGTTGAATATTTCATTAATGACTTTCAAAGGTTCAATACAAGGAAAAGAAACACAAGGTTCGACAAAACATAACAAGAATACAAGATTTAATTTGATAAGTATTCTAAGTCCAAAGCATCCTATATGATCACAAGAAAGCCTCAAACTTGAGCACCTGAAACATGTTGAGTAAACTGTCAACTAAAAATAGTTGGTGAGATACGAAGGTTTTGACATAGTTTAACAAAGTCTTTTAAAGTTTTACAATTCACTATGTACATGCATCTATGTATAAATGTGAGAAAACAAACAAGTTTAAACATTGTGCATATCAACCTTAACCAAGTTTAGGCATAACCCGTAGGCTACCCTTAAAAGTTTAAGGTCCAGTAACAATCACCATGGGCTCCCCCCGAAGGGTCAATCAAACTAGGTGGATTGGTCAAATACAATAGATCTATCATCGTCACTGTAGGCTCGGCCAAAGTTAATGAGTATGCTAGTTTTAAGTTTAATTTAAGCATGCAAGTCTCAAGCACATGACACAAAGAAAGGCATATAGACGTAGTTGTGTTTGAATTATATAAGTCTAAAAGTTTGATACATGTTTCACCCCAAGTTTATAAACAAAAACAAAACAAAAAGGGGCTAAGTATACTCACATGGTATGAGGTAAGAGTGTCCAACAAGATTTTGTGTAGAAAGGCTTCGAGGAAGGATATCCACACAACAAGCCTAATGACATGTCTAAAGTTTAAAGTTTGATTCTAAATCTATAGCAAAGGATCTAAGATTCAAAGATTAACTAGGGTTCCAAGGGAGATGGGAATGATTGTGTTATTTATAAAGTTTTATCAAGATTCTAAATAGGGTTTTAAATGGATGACACGAGTATTGAAATATCAAAGTTTATTAAGTTTATTAATTTTATAGTTTTAAAATAATTATTAGTCAAAATAATTATTTAAAATGCCATGAGATCATTAATTACACATGATAGGTAGTAATAATTTAAATTAGTTTTCTAAGTGTTAAGGATAAAATATTTATTAAGTAAAAGAATAAGTGACTAATAGATAATAATTATCTAAAAGTATTTGAAAATAATCACTTTATCTAATTAAAATAATTAATATAAATCATTTAAGATTTATTAAAGTATTTAAACATGAATCATTTATTTTATAAAAATAACTTTATCTAAATAATGTTTAAAATGTGATTATAAGTTTAAATAAATAATATGCAATTATAAGTTTATAAAATGTTAAATAAAATTATAAGTATTTTAAATAATGTTTATATAAATTTATTAAAGTTTCTGTTTTAATTAAATAGATAACTATCCTTTGAGTTTTAAATAAAATATAAACTTTATAAAATGTACAAGTTCATAAGTTTTCTGATTTCAAGATAAAATATAAGTTTTATAAATTTTTCTGATTTTATAAAATTAATATAAGTTTTCTGATTAATTAAAGTTTATACTAAAGTTTAAAAAAAAATAAGTTTATTTATTTCAGAAAATAATAACAAATTAAAATTCTGATTTTATAAAATAGTTTATGTTTAAAATATAAGTTTTATAAAAGTTTGAAGTATTTTTATAGTTTTTAAGTATTTAAAACCATTATTAAAGATTTAATTCTTTTACAAGTTTTACTAAGTTTAATTAAATAAAAATATTCTGGAAATACAAGTACAATTAAAAATCAATTTTAAGTTTATAAAAGTTTAACTGATTTTATAAAAATAGTTGAAAAAATTAAATCTGAATAAAAAGCATAAAAAAAAATTAAAACACAAAACTCAGGTTGGCCGGATTCAAACCCGGGCTGCCTGAGTCCACACACCAACGCACAAACCACCCCGCTACGGGCCTCGCTAATGTTTAACTTGGAAAAGAATTTATTTAAACACAATCCCAAATCACCCATAATTCCCGTATGAACCCTAGAATCTAAAACCCCCAAATGCGAATCGATTAACCCTCTGTTAATGTAAATTGACAGAGGGCTATTGATCTCTGGATGAAAATGACGAGATTGGTCACAAGAATTACCTGAATCGATATCGAATCGAGGGAGAACCGGTTCAAGCTCAGAACGGCTGTCCACAGGTTTGAATCGGCAATTGCAGGTGATGAACGATGAAATTGGGAGTTCAGAGAGTTGAGTGAGGTATCGTCGATGTGTTTCAGTAGGTTTTTATAGTAAATTTTCATCATTTAATGTTAGAACAGTTGAGGAGATTACGGTTGAGTAAAACGAGTTCAAATTCGAATCCGCGGGCGTTTAGAGTTTAATTCGAGCATTGATACACATTGGGTTTTGGTCGCATGCCTGAGTAGAAACTCGAGGAGCATTCAATTCAGCCGGATAACGCGTTTTCGCTAAATCGAGCTCAAAACCGGGTTTTGTGAGATTTGATCCTGGGATCATTTTCAGATTCAGGGAAATGGCCAAATTGCACATTTAGTCCCTGAAGTTTATAGGTTTTGTTATTCTATGTTAAAACATGAATTTTTGTTTACAATAAGTTTCAGAAATGATAGTTTTAATCCCTGGACTTTATAAAAATAATTAATATGTTTTGTGTTTATAAAATTCCTCTAAGTTTTTATAAGTTTTATACTTTAAAATTATAAATTAATTTAGGTTTATAATTTGCAAATTTAGGTATAAGAATTTTATTATTTCTAATAAATATAAACTTATAAAGTTTTAAGAATATATATATATATATATACTATTTTTTTTTATGTATATACATATATATATATTTTTAAATAATATATATGTATATATATATTTGTAAGCTTCAAGTGTTTTTATGTAAAAAAACTAATATTTATTATTTAAGGAAAATAATAATTAGTATTTATTATTAAATTAATGTTTCAAGAATTTAAGATTTAATAAATTCCAACAACACATGCAAAGGTTATGGAAATAATACATTCATTAGATAGGTTACAAAGAATAAATACGATAAATGTAAAAAAGATACATCAAACAATCCGGGAGTTGTTTAATATTGTTTTAAGCCCATTAGAAACCAACAATGAAGGGGAAATTAAAAAAAACACGGTGCCAGTTATTAATTGCCTTAAAAATCCTAGGTAGAGAGATTGAAAATCGTTTTGAATTGCATTTGTTCCACGAATCCAGAGCTGGATTTTGAATCGCTTGTGTTCTTGGAATCTGTTGTTCACGAATCACGCCTGTTTTCTTAGAATCGGCTGCGCTCGATCTCTTCGAATCCAGAGCTGGGAATCGCAAGGGGCTGCTTCACCTTGTTCTTGAATCTGTTTAAAAGAGTTAAAGGTAAGAGTTTCTAGCCTTGGTTCCTCTAATCCTCAAATTGCTGGATTTTTGCCTATTTTCACATAAATTTGCCCTAATTTGCTTGATTATATTTTGATTTTGCCCTAATTTGATTTCATAACTTAGTAGTTGGTTTCTCTCCTGATTTGATTTCATAACTCAGTACCCTGTTTTGATTATATCATAATCAGTAGTTAATTTCTTAATAAGAAACCATTTGCACTTGGTTTTGTTGCTCCATCTGCTTCCTCTCTTATGTTATCTTTAGATACCACTGCACATGATTTCAAGGTTGATTTCGTAATCATTTGCAAATGGTTATTTAGAAACCACTGCACATTAAGCAATGTGAACACCTAGTAGAACACATCTATAATATTTTACAAATTCATGGAAAATCTTAGAAACACAATGCAGATATCATTGGAGCTAAGTCTACTATGTCAATGATGCTAAATTGCTTGTATATTTATTTATATGGTTAATGCCCTTTGGGCTTATTAGAATGTTGTTATAGATATAGTTTAAATTTATGTTTGAAATATGCTTTAATTTACTGTATTTTATTTGATGAAACTTTGTTTTTTCTCTTGGTAATTGATTGTTTCAACTTATTGATAAATTAGGTAAATTTACTAAGTCGATTAGGTAAATTGATTGTTTGATGAGACTTAATTATAATCTTATGCCCAATATATGTCAAATGGAGATCATAACTAAGAACTTGAAATTTTTTGGAAAAGGGCCCGAATTTTTTCTTCGCTTTAGGCCCCCAAAATGGTTGAGCCGGCCCTGCATAAGCATGATCTACAACTGACCGTCCTTACATGAACCACTTACGTATTGGAACAAACACACACCCTAGACGTACCCACGTAACGTCTAGACACACCACCCGACTTATCCCAAATGAGTCATTATACGACACACGAGTGTCGTACCGACTTCTAACCCGCACAACCTAAGGACAACACATTGACCCTTAGATTTGTTTATGAATAGTTAACTCGTAAAACTCGACAGGTTTAGCCCATTTCTCGTGTCACATTAATTTATACGATAAAACGTGTAAGAATGTACGATAGCCCCAAAAACAAGTAAAAAAGGGATTAGAAACTCACTGGTTACGAAGATCCAAATCAAACCCGTCCGTTCACGCTTGAAACTGAACCTGTCAAACGTATGATCACATGATCAGAATACGTTCTAATCGTACGTCGGATAACGTATAAAAATATATGCCCCACTCTGTCTCAACCACTCGTCATTCCGATCATCGAACCCTAGCTCCATGAATACACGGATCGGGTTGTTTATGACCCGTTTAGAACACGTGTACCCAAGCCGAGTTCCCATGCATGCATGTACCCCATGCAAAACCTACATGAGACTTACCCGGCTAACACCACCACTACCATCACCGAGGGCATCCATCCGAGCCCTAGCTCCACGAATAAACGGATCAGACCGTTTATGGTCCGTTTAGAACCTGTGTACCCGATCCGGGTTCCCATGCATGCATGCATGTACCCCATGCAAACCCTAGCTGACACCACCACTACTATCACCCATGGCCTCCATCCGAGCCACCCTAGTTGCCGGAGACATTATCATCCCCGTCCTTCAACGTTGTGCACCACCACAGCAGAGGCTGGCAACCGCCACCGCCTCCTCAACGCACCTCCATAGCTCATCACCCCATCTCTCTCTCCCTCTCGGTCGTCGATCACCACACCAAAAGGGTCACCACAGCCCCGTCGCACCATCACCTCCATAGCAACCACCCTTAGCCACCACCGTCATCACCTACGGCCACCACATCATTACCCGATAACCATCTCATTCTACGCAAAACAAAAGAAAGAACGTGATTAAAACGTAAACAGGAACTACCTGATCGTGTTCCGGAAGTCACACCCCGTAAGCATTCGCTGGACCACCTCCCGCCGTTGTCTTCCTCCCTTCTCTGTCGCCGTCTCGCTCTCTTTCTATGTTCTTAGCTTTCAGATTTTCGGGATGTTACAGTAACCCGAGGTGGACCTTCTGATATCCGGGACCCAATCAGCATCAGTGTATGAAACGGTGGAATGAATGTCTGACTTGTGAATGGTAAGCCCATAGGTGATGGTACCTTGAATATAACACAAAATGTCTTTAAGTGCATGCATATGAGTGAACCGCGGGGCATGCATGTGCATGCAGACCTGTTAAACTGCATAACTGATATAAGGTCTCGTGAAAGTGAGATGTTGTAAAGCCCCATACAAATGACGATATTCTGTGGTATTCTCAAGTAAAGTGCCATATGTGGAGCTCATTTTGTGGTTGGTATCAACAGGATTGTGTTGTATTACATGTAGTCATACCTGCACGATGAAGAATTTCACTAGCATACTTTTGTTGGTTCAAAAATAAAGATTGGTTAGCATGGCGAGTGGCAGCGACCCCAAGAAAATAATCGATCGGGCCGAGATCCTTCGTGGCGAATTCGTTAGCCAAAGGTTCAAGAATAGATGTCGAAGCACATCTGAGGAAGTAACTAATAAAATATCATCTGCATAAAGTAAAATGTTGACTTTTTCATGACCATGACGATAAACAAACAGAGAGTTCACGTTGGCTATGACGGAAACCCATACGAGAAGCGTATTTAGCAAAGCATTGATACCACGCTCTTGGCGCTTGCTTGAGATCATATAGGGATTTCTTCAGCAAACATACGTGATCAGGGAAACGAGTGTCTCTGAACCCCATGGGTTGATGCATGTAAACAGTCTCGTTAAGTTTCTCGTGGAGAAAAGCATTCTTGACGTCTAATCGATGAATAGGCCAAGATTTGGAAAATGCGATGTTGAAAATTTCACCACAATCCACACCTACCTGTGGTCAGGGCCGGTCTCGAGAATCGTCAAAACGTTTTGGGCCCGGGACATATAAAAAAACGGGCCCCATAATATAAACATAATGGCATAATAAAAAACTACAACAAACGAATAACGATTAACAAATCATACATAACGATTAATGAATCATGATGCATACCATACCTCGATTAGTCTAGTGGGCTTTTTTAATTTCTAAGTGGGTTAATAGGATAAATGGATAATCAGTGTTGTAAAAATCGCTAGGCGCTAGTCGGGCGGTGGGGTAGGGCCTAGGCCTAGGCGGGATTAATCGGGGCCTAGGCGGGATTAATCGGATTATAATTTTTATATGTAATTTTCAGTTTTTTATATATATACACACATTTTTATATGTAATTTTTATAAAAATGTTCATTTTTAAACCACACCAAAGGTTTTCGCCGGAATTTGGCCGGAAAGTTCAGGTTTTCGTCGGAATGTTCGCCGGAATGTTCACCGGAATCTGCCTGCCTAGGCCCGCCTAGGCCCAAAATTCCTCCTTAGCCGAGCGCCTAGCGATTAATCGGCGCCTAGGCGCGATTTTTACAACACTGTGGATAATACAAGTAGTGGGCCTTTTTTAATTTCTAAGTGGGTTAATAGTATAAATGAATAATACAAGTTGGGCCTTTTATAAAAATATATATATATACATATATAATATAAAAAAAAATTAAAAACTACCGGCCCCTTAGGAGACCGGGCCCTGGACGGTCGCCCTCCCCGCCCCCCCTAAGGGCCGCCCCTGCCTGTGGTGATCAACCGCCATATACCAAACGGGCTTTATACCATTCCAATGAGCCATCTGAACGTGTCTTATGGCGAAAGATCCCCATACTTCTCACAATACTCATATTAGAATGTCTAAGTACCAATTCCCACGTCATATTATCGATAAGAGCACGAAACTCATTGAGCATGGCGCTCTTCCAATCCGGGTTGATTAAGGCTTTGGTAGGGTTACGTGGTAGGGGAAACAGTGGTAGAAGTGTGGAGGTTGAAGAAGTGTTGCCTAAGTTTGGAGATACCCGACATACTACGAGTGGTGATAGTGCGGGTAGGGGGTTTTTGGATTGGCGGGTGGTGGTGGGGGTTCCAGATTGGTGGTTTAGGGAGGGACGGCTAGTTTAGGGCGTCGAGAATAGGTAACATGATAGGTTGTGGATGTTTGTGTTGGGATGAGGTGTGGTAGTTATGTTTGAAGCCTATTGTTGTGGGGTTAGACAGGGGTTAGGAAGCATCGGAGACGCAGAAGGTGGGGTAGATGGATGGGTAACCAAGAAAGAAACAAGGGGAGGAGCATGTTTGAAGTTTGTGTATGGTGGTGGATGGTATGAGTGGATAGCACAAGTATCCGAAGACACGAAGATGAGAGTATGAAGGGTGTCGATTGTATGAGCGGAATGTGGGAGTGAGAAGCGTTTGAAGTATGTTATTGATAGAACGTATCTTGTGTTTTGTTTTCCCGTTTTGGGAGGATGTATATGGGCACGAGAAGCGAAGAACCATGCCATGTGTGTCACAAGAAAGTTTGAATGAATTCTTATCATATTCTTTACCATTATGACATTGTAGTGATTTTATTGTCCAAATTGTCCCGTCTTAGCTAGTATACCATCAACCTTAAAAGACAGAAGCTTAACAAACCCCATGTCCTCAATGCAATCTCTGTGCCTTTTATTCAATTTACATATAGCTAGAAACAGTTAGTGAGGCGACTGGGCGTGTCCGAATCCCAAACCATTGTTTTCGATATGTTAACCCTCTCTTCTTTTTTATCTTTTCATATGCCATAACGTCTTCAACATTGGGTCCTAACTAGTACAAATGAATCCAACGTTCAACATCTAAAATTTATCAAAAGCAGCTTGAGAGGGGTTGGGAAAAGTTGTATGACATTGTTATGTTTCCAATACTAGTGGAAAGCCATTATTTTCTAGGGCAATAATTGTAATAAACAGTATGAATGAGGAAGAAAGCTTCGTTGGATGATACTGATTTTTTTAAAAAGGATACACCTTTGAAAGTGGTAAAGATATTTCTTGGATTTTATACTTTCAGTGATCACCTTATATTACTAAAATTTAGAATGTAATGTTGTTTTTTTCTTACAGAAAATCTTTTTGTTAAATATTTTAGATGAGTTGGACATCCAAAATGGAGTGATATCCAAGCCGGAAAAACAAAATCAGTTGGACTACAAGGATTGTGGGGTGTTTGTAATGCGGATGTTTATGGTGAGCTATGACATAAACTAGGAATGTGGTTTACCAAAGGACGAAAAGAAGAACAAAGTAAAACTTTTAACATGAAGGTTTTGGTTTTTGTTTGGATTATGCTTCTGTTTGGGATGTTGTTTTTTAAACAATTGGTTGTTATGTAGATGTTCATGTGTATTGCATTTTGGATATGCATTATCTTACATATGTGTAAGGTACATTACTACTATTAATAATGAGACTAATTTTTATTCATTTGTATTTTGTGGTTTACTACTACCTTTTCTAAAATTAAACCAATACATCAATTTGGTTTGGTGTGTATTTCCTTTTTTATGTGTTGCACTCAGGCCGGTCCCGAGAATCCTTAAAACGTTTTGGGTCCGGGACATGTAAAAAAAAAAGCGGCTCCATAATATAAACTTATAGTGGCATAATAAAAAACTACAACAAACAAATAACGATTAACGAATCATACATAACGATTAATGAATCATGATGCATACCTTGAATAATCGATTCGACGATTCTCGATCGGCTTCCTGCTCGATTACTCGATTAGTCCCTGCTCGATTAATCATTAATCAACTATCAATATTCAATTATCATTAACAAATCCACAATAATCATAATAACAAAACAAGTCTACAACAAACGAACAACGATTAACGAATCATACCATGAAGGCTCGAATAGTCCCTGCCTCCCTGCTCGATTACTAATTACTCGATTAATCCCTCCCTGGCCTTCTCGTTTCTGCCTTTCTGGCCTTCTCGATTAGACCCTCAGACCCAGTCCCTGGTCTGTGGCTTCTGGCCTAGTGGCCTTCTTCTTCTGTTGCCGTTCTTGAATCAGAAAGCAGAGCCGACTGTCGTTCAGCTCTTCACTTCTTTGGATGCCGACTGCCGTTCTTACGTCCTGCCTCCTGCGTCTTCTGAGTTCCCTTCCAGCTCCAGCCCCAAACCCACTTATTTTGTTATTTTTTAATAAGTTTGAAAATCTAGTGAGCCTTATTTTAATTTCTAAGTGAGTTAATAGGATAAATGGATAATACAAATAGTATGCATTTTTTTAATTTCTAAGTGGGTTAATAGGATAAATGAATAATACAAGTAGTGGACATTTTTTAATTTCTAAGTGGGTTAATAGGATAAATGGATCACACAAGTAGTGGTCTTTTTTTAATTTCTAAGTGGGTTAATAGGATAAATGGATAATACAAGTAGTGAGCTTTTTTTAATTTCTAAGTGGGTTAATAGGATAAATGAATAATAAAAGTTGGGCCTTTTATAATATATATATATATATATATATATATATATATATATATATATATATATATATAATTTTAAAAACTACGGTCCCCTTAGGAGACCGGGCCCCGGACGATCGCCCTCCCTACCCCCGTAAGGGCCGCCCCTGGTTGCACCCACCCCACACCAATTGATTTTTTTTGTTCCATTAGGATGGTTCCACATCACATTTTGATTTTTTTTTATTTATTTTCACCTCTCATACTGTATATAATATACGCTTTTAACCCGTTTAATTTTCTAATAATTTCGTTTTTATGTACTAACTTTCATTCGTTAACTTAAAAAAAGGGAGTGTGTGGCTGTGGTTAGTTTTTTTGTCAACGTTCCGATATAAAGTTTTTTTAAACGGAGTTGTATTTAAAATCGAGTATTTTTTGGGATTGTAGGCTATAGCGTGTGTCGTTACCGTTGCGGTACCGTGAGCAGTACTGGTATTGTCGGAACTGGTATCGGTATTCTTTTTATGGTTTTCGACGAGCCGAACCGATAATGACCAAACTTCTAAAGCGTGGCGCATAGGAAAAACGACCAGACTCCCGCCGCGAAGAACGGGTGAAACAAACTAGTATATGCAAATATGCTAGGCACTGTTGTGTAATATGTAAATGTGTTATTTACAAGTATGTAATAACCTTCATTTTCAGGTACTGATGTGTAACATGTATATATGTATACTAATGGAGTGCCCGCGCGATGTGGCAGGAAACACAACACTCAGGTTGGTGATTTTAGGGGTGTGCACATAGCGGTTCAGTTCGGTTTTGAGCCATAACCATAACTATAACCAAAATTTTCGGCTAAAGTATTTCAAAAACTGACCAGTTTTGATTATTTCGGTTTTGGTTAATCAGTTATGAACATTTGGTTGGTTCAATTTTCGATTTATAACCAAAGTTTTAACTTAGACCAAAAAAATTTAAGTTGAGCTGAAAATGTTGACTTGAGTTGAAGTACTGAAGAAAAAGAACCCACTATTATCGGTTATAAACATTAGATCGTATCATGTGTTTACCGATGTTTCAATATATATAGAGACTAGGTTACACACCCGTGTATTACATGGAGTTTGATTAATGAAATATTAAAAATTTATTAATAAGTGAAAAAACAAATGAAATAATTGAGAAAATAAATATTAAATAAATAAAATATTTATAAAGAAAATATTAATAAATAAGATAATAAATAATTGAGAAACAATAGGTGAAAAAAACTTCAACCAGTTACTTATTTATTTGGTATAGCTTGGTCTCACAAGAAAATACGTGAGAAAAATTTCAAAGGCTTACAAGAATCTTAAGCTCACTGAATTGTGACACGTGACTAATTACTTATTTATTAGGTATAGCTTACTGTCAAATATAACTAAAAATTTATATTATTCTCATTATAATATAACAATCTAAATATATTTACTTGCATAAAATTTAAACTTAGTGAGACTTTCAATCAATATGTCTTCTCATTTTATACTATTTTTATTTTATTTTAACCGTTTGACCTGTTAGAGATAAAACGTAACTCAAATCGACCCTTCATAAGAAAATAGGTCGAAGTTGCCACATATACAAAACATATATAAACATATACAAATAGCTAAAATAAGTAATGATGTAAATCGAAATAGAAAAAAAGAAAATAATTACTTGAATACTTTCGGCTATAATAATATGAGAAAAAATAACAAATATTAGATATTTGAATATGTAAATATATGATTGAATGTTTTTTTTAATTGAATCTTAAATGACTATATAATCGTTTTCGGTGTGTAAAATTTATAAAAATATAATTGATGATAAAAAAAATTTGAATTAAAAAATCTGTAGGTAAAAATTCAAACGAAAATTGATCTAGTTGTTTAAAATAATGAAGTTTATTAAAATATAAAAACAGTCTGGTAATATAATAACTTTTCATAATACAAATTCATTTTTCAAAAATGATAAATAACATCATTAACTATAACTATCCATGATTAAATTTACTATGTTTCTTAATATATAAGAGAGAGAAACGAAAAAATTAGTATTTAATAGCAGAAAGAGTCAGAAAAATAAAAATGAAAAGGAATCATGAAGTGACATGTGTTATCTCAAACCTTTATTTATTAGTATAGATTTGTTTTGCTCTTTACTTTACTTTGAGATTTGTTTTAAGCGGCAACTTTCAGCAACCTTGTAAAAACTACAAGGGCTAGATTATAAAACCAAGTGCGACGTCGTTTACTCATTAGAGCTTCCAAATTGTAAGAATCATCTTCCTCCTCCCCTTCCTTATCTCCCCCCTCCCCTTCTTCTCCATTGAAACACATAGCTCTGCTATAGAACCAAATGCGACGTCGTTTAATCGTTAGAAGTTCCAAACTGTAACAAATCATCTTCCTTCCATTGATGAACATGAATACCTTACTTCCGACGTCCTTCTACAAACCGCCAATTTCAAATTTCTTCTCGATTGTTAGATTAACTCGTGCAAGAAGCTTCAGTGTTCATGCATCTTCAAATGAATTCGATACGAAGACGGTGGAAGAGGAGGACGGCAAGCAGGAATCAATCGGAGCGACGCCGAGTGGTGCGGCGATTGAGAAAGACCTAAAAAAGGTAAACGCGAAACCCTAATTGGATCTTACATGAATGAGTTGTTGATTCTTAACAGAATAATTTGGTGATTAAAGCGTTTGAGATTAATTAGCGTAAAAGTGACCGCCACGTCATTGCCACGTAGGTCTTCTGAGGGTTCCGGATTGGAAATATCGACCGGTCTTTTGAGGGTTCGGGATTAGGGTTTATCTTACGAGTAACTAGCCTCTTTATTTTATTAGGATAAATCACGCTACCAAATTCAAACTAAACTAAACTAAACTGATTCATTGCTGGTAACTCATGAGAAAGAGACGAATTTGGCTGGCACCATATTATGTATTCTGTATTCAAGTAATTGGAAATTGACCATAGTGATTAACGGATGGATACATAAGTTCTTATGAGACCCCAAGGGGACATCCAGGTGATAAAGTGGTGTGTTCCTCAACTTCAAATCCTACGGAATGAAGGTGTGATGATTTTAGAAATAGAGTAGGTGTACAGTAGAGAGAGTGTGTGTTCGCCGCTAAAAAAACATAAGTTCTTATAAAGAAGTTTCTTAGTGATCCTACTCGTCGTACTTGTTTCTTTGCAAATAAATTCATCGAGAAACAATCCAAAATCACTCATTTTGCAAAGGGGTGTCAATCATGCCGAATTGATAGGTGACTAGGTTGAAATGGATGAACTCAAATACAACCCTATATATGTATATCTGTGTAATGCATCGAAGTTAATCCAAGCACACTTAAACCATATAACATGAACATGACCATGCAACCCGTTTATCTAAACAGGCGAAACAGGTTGACCGGGTTGTAAACAAATTGTAATAAAGGTATAAACATGTAAAAGAGCCAAAGAGGTCATAAATGTATAAATGTTGCTTTTTTATTCTAATTTTAAACGGGTTGTCATGTGTGCCCATTTAATTTTATTACAACCCAAACGCAACATGTATGTTAAACGGGTTAAACAAGTCAAACCTATGACGTTTATTGAACGGTCAGAGTGTCTGCCAACCCAAAGCCTAGTTATTTTGGTTTCGTGTAAAAAAGCTCTTATGAAGATGAAGTTTATGAGTTATCGTGTATTCTGGTCCTGTAACAGGTTGTGCAGAAAACTGCTGCTACATTTGCACCCAGGGCTTCCACAGCTTCAAAGAATCCAGCAGTACCTGGAACAACGTTATACACTGTTTTTGAGGTTCAAGCATATGCGTCAATGTTGTTGGGTGGAGCTCTGTCTTTTAACCTTATATTCCCATCAAATGAACCTGATATATGGAGACTAATGGGAATGTGGTCAATCTGGATGTTTAGTAAGTATCACTCTATGCTTTCATCATTTATCGTTTCTTTTTTATCTGCATCAGATGCCATGGTTTTGAAAAGTTTACGTAAAAGGATTATTTTGACTTAAATTTTATCCCACGAGTGAAGTAGCTAAACATGTAACGGATTAAAGGGACTAAGTAGCTTAAAATGAAACGGGTTAAACAAGCTAAATGACTAGATTGTCATCTGAAGCATGTTCAAATGCTCCCAACTTACAAATAGCTTTTTTTTAGTTAGATTAATATTCTAATTATATTTTATTCATGAACTATTTGTCTGTTTATATTATTTTTAAACATGGACCAAAAAAGTGTTGGCGGCACCCTCGACCCATATTAAAAAGTAAAAACCATATATCTTAATCCTAGCGTGTTTTGACCTGATACCCAAAGGTAGCAAAATTGATCCATTTACTTATTAATGGGTCGATTTGGGTTGTGTTTTATCTCAAACGTGTCAAATGGGTCAGAGCAAAACATCTAAGTAAAGAGGGAGCCGGTTAAATGGGTCAGATTACTATTTTTGCACCAAAAAAATTGACAATGTCTTAACCTGAACTTATTTTGACCTGGTTACCAACCTGCCCATCTAGCCACCTCTAACCTAGCCTGCCTGACTTGCTCATTTTGCCACCTCTAAACCATAAGATTTTAATTTAATGGGATCTTGATATTAAAAGTTCAATTGTTTACAGCTATTCCTTCCCTTCGTGCAAGAGACTGCTCAAAGAATGAAAAGGAAGCTCTCAACTATCTGTTTCTTGTTGTCCCATTGCTGAACGTTATGATCCCGTTTTTCTTGAAATCTTTTGCGGTTGTCTGGTCCGCAGACACTGTAGCTTTTTTTGCTATGTATGCATGGAAGGTAATATTTTTTTATTTATTGTACTTTATCGACCGGAAGTTTAGACCCGTTTACTTTCGAATGAGTTGATTTGGGTTGTGTTTTCTCTTAAGCGGGCAAGATCATAAAGTTTAGCTAACAGAGGAACGGGTTGAATGTTGCCCAGTCTCTATTATTCCTAAACATTTTTATTCAAATCTTTAGGATGTGTTTGTTTGGTTGGTGGGTTAAGAACTTAAGATTAAGATATGGGTATAAAACCCATAGATCAAAATTGTTTATTTGGTTGGTGGGTTAAGATTAAAATTCGTAATCATGTGTAACAAATTAATTGTTTTATTAAAAAGAAGTAAAATAGACAAAGAAGTTTTTGTGAGTCAACCCGACCCGACCCGACCCGCATGAATCATACTAAAACCAAATTGTTTCAACCCAAAATCGTTCCTGCCCATCTTGCTACACCTACTCTCTCTCTTCATTAACTTTGTATGTTTGTTTAATGTTCTTTTGCAGCTAGGGTGGCTACAGAAAAGTGATTAGTTCTTGCTAATTGGTGTTTGGAACTTAATAGTTTGTTTAAGGACACAGGGTTTGTTTACAGTAGGGTAGGAACATGTATATGGATATTCATAGCCTATGTGATGCATTGATGTATACTTTTCATGATTCATGATGAAAATGAATTATCATTAAAAGGCTCATGCATTCAATACAAGTCTTGTTGTCGGTCTCCAAGACAAGTTTAAACTAGAAGCCTCGCAGAATTCCGAATCAGCCCGGGTCCTGGGCGGCTTGGCCACAATGAGGATCGGGCCTAACAAGCCCAACCGGGCCGAATCTGATTCAGCCTGTTTTTATGTATTATTTTATTATACAATATAGGTGGAACTAATATTATTTCAAGTAACTTGTAATTTGAAAATGTTTCAATATGGTATTTATTACACATTAACACAAATTTCTTTTAACAATAACTAAAATAAATTACAAAATTAATAGAAATACAAATACAACTAAATGTATTTAATATTTTCCTTAAAAGAACACATAGTAAACATTTTCAAATTTAACAGGGTTTTAATCGGTCCTTGCAAATTACAGGGTCGCTTAGGAACCTGCAGGCTTAACTGAGCCTTGTAAAGCCTGCCTTTGTTGAGCGGTTTGGGCTTCAGTTGTTATTTGTGCATCTCTAGATGGCTGGCCATAATAACTCATCTAGTCACTTTCAACAAAACCACCAACATCATCTAGTCACGACTAGGGGTGTAAACGAGTTGAACTAGTCGTTAGCTATTTGAGATATGCTCGTTAAAAGTTCGTATCGAGTTGAGCTTAAGCGAGCTTGAGCCTTATATTCGAGCTCATGTAATATATGAGCTCGAGCCTGAGCTTCAAGTATCGAGCTTGACTAGGCTCACGAGCGCAAAGAGTCTGTTATTTGTATAAATATAATACTTTTATTTACTATATTTATATATAACTACATGATAAATATTGTTACATATGAAAATACAATAAAAATAACTAATTATAATTATAAATATATACGTAACTGCAATTTTTTTGTCTTTTGTTTACGTATATGTAACACAATACGTAAAATGATTTTTTTGGTAAATTGTATAATATTACATTGATTCTCTTAGAAATAAAAATTAATTAAAAATTATCATTATTATATGATTAGTTAGAATTGATTTTCATGGTGGTATTCACATAACTATGTGATTTTCTCATATCACTCCCTAGTTATATATGTATATAAATTAAATAATTACCAAATAATAAATGAACCGAGCTTGAAAAGATCCAAGCTAGAACTTTAGACATAAAGCTTGAAACAAGCCAACTCGAGCCCTTTTAAATTAAATGAGCTGAGCTCAAGCTTGGCATGGCCCATTTACACCCCTACACGACCCGATGATGTTGGTTTCTATAATTGCTCGTTACATGCAACATCATATCGTCCTTAAATAACTCCTAGATACTCGCTCATTTTGATTATGAATAACTAATTCATGACAAACAAAAGCTAAGAAATTTTAATGTAGAACATATTACATACCGCATAACATTTTGCTCGTTGAGGCACCATTAAACTCTCCTACAGATACTCCTCATCGCTATCTTCATCATCATCGTAATCAGAATCCGATTCACTGTTTCTAGGCTCCATCAAAGTATTCATGTCAAACGATGACTCGTCTTCCATCTCATCAATATCTATCGTGTCATATTTCATCCTCTGCTCAAATTTAACATCAGAACAATTAAGAAGCCATGCAAGAGAACATTTAAGTCCCTTTTTAGCAACCATTTGATGCCTCGGTCTTATAGTCGACTCCAAACCATAAGTAAAGAAAGCCGGGAAATCAACCAACTCGTCCAACTCCCTTCCCATCTTACCTTGAAAATAATCAAAATTTAATTTCATTATATCCATATTCAATGCAAGCAATTGTGGACATCCAACAACCATCTTCTTCACTTGTTTTTCAGAAAATCCACAACTTTTTAAAAAGTCTACATGCTTCACAACAGCCGCGCTACTTAAACTTACAATCTGTGGCATTTTCTCTATAAGTTTCCCGAAATCTTCACGGGTCAAATCAACAAGTGATGCAAGGAAATTCTGCTGTTTAGGTAGCTTCAGGCCAAGGTCAAGCCCTATAATTTCAGGATATTGTGCAATGACAGAGGAAATAGATGCCTCCCGGACACCAAATTCAGTTAAAAGCTTGACATTTGGTTTAATTTGATCTGCTAACCCGAACCCAAGTATGTGAGGTCGTTTTTCAATCAATCGAGCCACAGCTAATGTCGGGATTCCCAAATTTTCAAGATATTCAACAAACGGTTTAATCACTCTTCCAACTCTCATACCTAAAATTTCTGGGTATTTTGTTAAAAGCCCACCAATTTCTCTTCTTGAAACTCCTATTCCAACTAAATAAGCCACAGACGTGCTCATGGTACCCTCGAGTTTATACCCTAATACTTCTGGATACTTTTCAAGAACTCGAGGAATGTCGTTTGGTTTTATATCCATGCCCTCAAGATACTTAACAACTGGTGCAAGATCCACTACAACACTGGCATGAAGAACTTGAGGGTATCGCCTTAAAAACTCGGTTAAATTTGATCTTTTAACGCCTAACTTACCCAAATAATCAAGAACTGGGATCATGTTTTTCTTGACACTACAACCAAGAACAAGAGGATAACTGTTTATGTCTTCAATTGTTAACCCTAGTGTATGAAGAAAATCCACACGTTCCTTCATAACATCAACTGTTACAGGAAGCTCTAAACCATCAAGCTCGTTTGGTTCAATACCAACACTTCTTAAAAACTCATAAACGCGTGCTCGGTTTGCAATTCTTTCATTTTTCATTTCTAATAAGCTAGCACGACCGTATAATGATGAGGATTTTCCTTGTTTTTTATTCGAACGGGCAGAGTCTGAACTGGATGCATATGGCCTACTAGCAACAGAACATTGCAATCTTGTGACAAAATTATTTCTCTTTTGGTAATAACTTGAAACCAATAACTTTGGCTTGCAAAACATACGGGAAGATAACTCGTGGTGCACGATTAAAATACTTGATTTAGGTATGCAATTATAGCCTATGATCTTCATGCTTTCTGTACATCCAAAAGAATCTGCACTCTATAATATTGCTAGATTTAGAAGCCTTGTTAAATGTTATAATATTAATTCTATACAAAATTGCTAATAAAAGATGAAATTAGGCACACAAACAGAAAGATAAAACTAGTGTTGTAAACAAACGGAATGTTCGGCGAATCGTTCGGTGGGAAGTTCGTTTACATTCGTTTGTTTATAGATGAACGAACACGAACAAAGAAATTCTATTCAATTAATTAAATGAACGAACACGAACAAAAGCCTTCATTCAATAGTGTTCGTGAACGTTCGTGTGAGTTCGTTTGTTAATGTTCATTTGTTACAAGATGTTAGTAGTTTTTAAAATTTTTACCATTAAAATTAATTATTATATGTTTTCATTTATGTTCGTTTATAATGTGAACAACCGAACAAATTCATTTCCCTAACAAACGAACACAAACACAAAATTTCATTCGGTCATGTGTTCGTTTGTCCAATAAAAGCTTACGAAAAGAACATGAACAACGTATCGCTAGGTTCGTTTACAGGCCTGTTCATCATAAAACCCTAGGGATAATCACTGACAAAAAGATGACAAAGATGAACAATTTCTCTTCCAATTTAAAAATAAGCAGAGAAATTACGTCTATATTCATTTCGAACAGAAACATAAAACCCTAACTGACAAAATGATTCGCAAGTCGAACTACGCAATGGACAAACAGAAATCTAGGGTTTTCATACATGAATAAGCTTATGAATTGAACTATAGTATGAGGAATTGTGAGAAGGAATTACCGGAAACCGCCGGTGATCGGAGGAGCGGGGGCGGAGCTGCTGGTTGAATTTGCGACAGTGGAAGTGTATCGGATATCGGATATTTCCACTTTATTATAATTATTTTTTTTTTCAAGATTTTGAATGTTGATTGATCTCAAACATGTCACTAGAATTAAAATAGGAGGATTACAATACGTGAAGGTATTATTAAGCAGCTTAATTGTAAATTTAGTCCCTTTTCTATTGCTATATTCAATTTCAACCTCGTAAATTTATTTTATCCATATTCAGTCCTCCTTTACTACGGATGAGATTGGCACCGTGCCGGTACCGAAAATATCGGTACCGAATTTATGAAAAAGTGGGTACCGGTATTCGTTACAAAATGTTCATTTTTTTCGGTACTCGTACCGTACCGGTACCGAATTTATGGAAAAGTGGGTACCGATTCCAGTACCGAATATATCGGTACGGTACCGGTGGTATTCGGTACCAAATGCTCATCCCTATCCTTTACTTCCTTCATAAACTATCTCATCATTTAGTTGTTGTCCAAATTTTAAATTGTTTTAAGAGTTAATTACATAGATGGTCCATGTGGTTTGCACAAATTGTAAGTATGGTCTTCAAGTTTGAAAAACTATACAATGGTCCATAAGTTTGCCAAAACGTAATACCGATGGTCTCTGTAGTGGATGAATGTTAAGTTTTTCAGTTAATTTTTTTAAAACGACCATTATACCCCTCATTATAATATTATAATTTTTAATTTTTTTTTTCCAATTGGGTGTTAACACTTTATATTGATTGATAAATGTTAATTCATATTAATTTAATTTGATTAATCGATACATGGAGAATATTGTCAAATTTTTTTCATCACATTTTTTAATTATTCATATAATACTTGTTCAAATTTCAAAATTTTCATGCATACGAGGAATTTTTTAACGGGTCATTACAATTAACCAGTTTAATTCAAATTCATTTATGTGATTAGTTTAATCAATTAATTTGGTATTTAAGGTGATGAAACTTCCAAAGATATAACGTATCAAAAGAAAGAAAAAAGTTGTTAGAGGAATGGTTTAGGCGGAAAAAGAAGTCTAAGGATGCCTAGAATAATGCCATATGCAACCATATTTACTCTTTTATTAAGTTTTTTTTTTCAACGGCAAACGTTACTACTACTCTATTTTTACACCAATAATCATAAACTACTCCCTTGCCCATGTTTGAATCAAAGACATCCCATCTAAGAGGCGTATGCCTTTTATTAAGTACTATAGATATAGATACTATCTAATAAATAAAGTTTTTTCATGTCACTTATCACTTCCATATTCACTCTTATTATTTTTTCTTGTATCTCTCTCTTATTAAATACACCTTTATCTTTTAATAATATTATATTTAAAAAAAATATCAATTATACTAATAAAACACATTTATTTTAAATTATCTCTTATTATAGATAACTTTGAAATCTAATTGTGTAACTTTTATTTTCAATCAAATAGTAAATAAAAGTCAAATTAAATTAAATAGTAGTTAACGAATTTTCGAAACCCAATTATATATTAACTTTTACATATTTTGATTTTTTTTCTATCCTTAGTATATGTAATATATTTTTATCCCTGTAATAAGATAAAAATTTAAGAATTTGATGTACTGATATGTTCTAAACCAGTATAGATATATAGCAAAAAGTAAACGAAAAGCTTTGTTGTTATTGTTGGTTTAGTGGTAGTCCATGTCATGCGCCAACCATGCGGCAATGGTTCTGTCACACCCTCAAAATCCACCTGCGGGGTTTTATCACGAGGAGCGTGACACACCAAAATATCAGTCATTAGTTACACGGAACGACTCTATATGAATTTGAATGAAATACCATTGCTGCTCATAGTCACGAGACAACAATCTTTAAGTTTGAAAATGTTATGGAAGCGTAAATAAAATCCAATGCAAGTAAAAATCAAATGCGTAAAACAAAGCGCCCAAACCATGCAGTTTAAATAATTAAAGATAAATTCAGTGCTTAAAAATGATGGGACTCCATGCATGTCCTATGCTCGTGCTCAATACCTTAGCGACCTGAGAAAAAACATGCTAAAAGTGTCAACACAATGTTGGTGTGTTCACAAGTTTGAATGTAAGTAAAAGTTTGATGTTTGCTAGAAAGTGTAAATAATGTATACCGATAGATAGCTAATCAATGTCATGCTACTACAAGTGTTTCGAAACCGAAGCTGACTGTTTGTGTTTGTTTGCCTTCCACCATGTGTACCGAACAATGGCAAATGTTTAGGTCAATATTACATCCGTTCGACCTCCATTCGTGTTAGCGCGACTAACGTGGGTGGGGCTTGTCAAAACCCAATAGTACTACTCAAGATTACCTCGCTATGTTCCAATACTAACGGTTCGAGAATGTATGGACTTATGTGGTATGTTTGCACTTTAGTAAGCAAGAGATAATACAATAATACAAGATCTAAAATGTTTGAGAGCATGTTTTCTCCCGCAAAAGGAAAGTAAGTAAAAGAGAGGGGTAGTGAAACTCACCTTCGTATACGTGCAGATAAATGCTAAATGAAAACTGTTGGACCTCTAACTGCCACCTAAAACCATAGGTATATAAGTGTGTGTTCGTGTATGTTGACATGAACCCTGAGTATCCAAACAATACCATTGTTTAAGTATTTAGAAAAGATTTACAAGTTTGACTCAAGTTTGACCTGACAACCCGTTGGTGATACGTTGTATGAAATTATGTTTGTTTAGTATAACACTACTACATTATACACAAATGATCATGCTGTAGCACTTAGCAACAAATCCTATTCTATAAAGCTAGCAAGTTTCCATAAATAGTATGTATGTTCTAAGCTCGTGTCTTTCGAAAACTATCGTTACTAATTATGTTTGACATGCGAATCTAACATGCTCTAGATGGTTAAACATGTAACACGCACCTAGAATATAACATGTTGATCACATCACAGTTTAGGGTTTCCTTTTATAGTCGGCTAAAGATAACATGCATGGTTTCTAGGGTTTAACACATTACAACATGTTATTATGTCCTACATAACATAGTTCTATCATCAAATTATACCACACATGTCTAAATAACCGTATATGACCACTTTTGCAAATTAAAGTTTCCTTATTTAGCAAGTTTGTAAAACCGTGTTAGGTATTCAGAATCTGATTTCATAATTTATCTACACATGTAACAAGTAACACATAAACTTCATCACATCATGTAGTTCAATGCTAGCATGCAAGTTTCAAGACCTAAAAAGTTTCCTTCTTTGGTAAGTTACAATTAATTCACATGTTTTCTACAAAACTATACTTTCACATGCTTCAAAACTTCATATATAATTAATTAGAAACATTCTACGTCAACAAACAATTCATATTCAACAAGTACTTCGAATAAAGTTTCATTTTTAAAAAAGTCTATGATTTCTAGCTTGTTTAACGGAATTTAAAACACCAAATCAATTGTATACCATCTAACTAATATAAATATAACCATAACAAGTATTGATGTGTTAGTATTTACACATCTTTTTGGCACAAAACTTCGCTCATTTAATGATCAATTCTTGGTTATATTCAACGTTTAGACACTTATTTGCTTCATTTCTTGTTTTGTAGGTTTTTGTGAAGCTTGGTGAATAAACAAGAAGATTCCAGGATAAACAAGTGAAGTTTTAGGGTTTCTGTGATGGAGGCATGGTCGTGCCCCTATTTGGCACGATCGTGCCAAGCTCCAAAAAACCACGGTCGCGCCCACATCTGACACGACCGCGCTAAGCCAAATTCCAAGACACAACCGTGCCTTGGCCGCCCACGGTCGCGTGTCATCTCGTGAGTCTGAACAGCCGTACGTCCTCGATCAGTGGTACCCAATGGAAGCTACGGATCGGTCAAACCTCTGTCAAGTATCATACACATCAAATATGCAATCTAGAAATCACAAAAAGTTTCCTTTATAGGCAAGTTATGATCTTTACAACTAGGGTTTCACCAATAACCATAAAATCATCAAATACATATAGAACAATGTTAAAGACACCAACTTTATTACAAAAACTCATGTTTGGATGAACTAGGGTTGAAATCACAATTTTAGAAATCTTAAAATCATAAAATTGGACGAAACAACTTACGTAGGATTGTTAGAAACGCTTAGAGGAGTCCGAAAACGTGTTTAATTGCAAGATTGAAGATCGATTAGAGGGTGTTTGGCTTGCTTCTTGTTCTCGGCGCAACAAATGGGGGGGGGGGGTCTTGGATCGCGACGGCTAGGAGCAAAAAGGAAGGCTAGGGTTTGATTTTTTTTTTTTATAAAATTATATATATAAAACATTCATGGGTTTTTAAAATGGGTTTAGATAATCCATGAGCTTTTTAATTTAAGTTTTACTAAATGACAAATAAAACCCTCCACTATTATTTTTATAAAAACTCCATGTCTATAAAAATAATTAATACAATTAATTTCCGATCAACTACGCGATGACACGAAAATTCACATAATTCACAGAAAGGTCACTTAGCACATAAATTCACATAATTTATATTAAAATAATTGTTCGTAATTATTTTTATTTGTTCACCAACGTTACGGGTTCGACTCGTGCATGATCTGAAAATTCTACGAATTACCGATACGTAAGTGTTTGTGTGAAACTGACACATCTAACTAATCCTAATTAAATGTAATGCATGAGTGAATGTTCGAAATAACTGAGTTTGAATAAATAAATGTTTGAGATAACGATGTTGGTGTTAACGGAGTTAACCTGAAAATGTCGAATGTCACATCATCCCCTTGTTGAAAGAATTTTCGTCCCGAAAATTAATCCAAATTGCTAGTTGTCTGAAACCAAAAGTTTGGGTTGTCACATCATCCCCTTTTTGAAAGAAATTTTGTCTCGAAATTTAATTAGTACATTTTGTGTTTGCCATTGAGTGCTTGAATAATTAAGGATATTTCTTCATCATCTGATCCTCTCGTTCCCATGTGAACTCCGGTCCACGTTTCGAGTTCAAGCGAACTCTAACAATTGGGAACTTATTGTGCTTAAGCGTTTTGACCTCATGGTCCATGATTTCAACAGGTTCCTCTATGAAACGTAACTGCTCATCGATTTCTATTTCCTCGAGTGGAACCACTAGTGTCTCGTCAGATAGGCATTTATTAAGGTTTGAATCATGAAAGACATTGTGTACTCCATTAAGTTCATCTGGTAGGTTTAATTGATACGCAACCGGATGGTCCAACATAACGCGGGTTTAGCTTGCTCCGTTTTCCAAAACGGATCACACATTTCCAAGGTGAAACTTTTAATTACACTCTATCGCCCACCTGAAACTCTAACGGTTTTTTACGTTTGTCTGCATAACTCTTTTGACGGTCACAGACTGCCACCATACAGTTTTGAATTTGCACAATCTTTTGTGAAGTCTCGTGCACAAGTTCAGGGCCTGTAATTTGGCTATCTCCAACTTCATCCCAACAGAGAGGTGATCGGCATTTCCGTCCATATAATGCCTCGAACGGTGCTGCCTGGATGCTAGTATGGTAGCTATTGTTATAAGAGAACTCCACCAAGGGTAGGTGAGTCTCCCAACTATTTCCGAAATCGATTACGCAAGCCCGTAACATGTCCTCTAGGGTTTGAATTGTACGCTCACTCTGGCCATCAGTTTGGGGATGGTACGCTGTGCTCATATCCAGACGCGTACCAAGAGATTTATGTAGGGATTTCTAGAAGCGTGAAGTGAATCGAGCGTCTCTATCTGAAATGATTGAAACTGGCACTCCATGCCGAGAGACTACTTCTTTTAAATAGATGCGAGTTAGCTTCTCCATTTTGTCAGTTTCTTTGATAGCAAGGAAGTGAGCGGATTTGGTTAGGCGATCCACTATCACCCCGATTGTGTCACATCCAGTAGGGGTTCGGGGTAATTTGGTGATAAAATCCATGGAAATCTGCTCCCATTTCAACATCGGGATTTCCGGTTGCTGGAGCAATCCGGATGGCTTTTGGTACTCCACCTTGATCTTTGAAAAAGTTAGACACTTGCTCACATAGGTGGCTATGTCGGCTTTCATGTTCGGCCACCAATACAACACCTTTAGATCGTGGTACATTTTGTCAAATCCCGGATGAACAGAGTATCGGGATTTGTGAGCTTCATCCATAACAAGCTCTCTCAGGTTTCCATATACTGGAATCCATATTCGCTCCACGAATAGAGAATACTATCATATTTAACTTCCAGTTGTTTCTCCATACCACGAGTGGCTTCCAACCATAAGTTCTCTTCCTTTAAGGCTTCAAGTTGAGCATTACGGATTTGTTCGGGTAATCTTGTATGAATAGTGATTTGCAACGCTCGAACTCATCGGGGTTTGGTTTCCTTTCTACTTAGAGAATCGGCTACCACGTTAGCCTTGCCTTGATGGTACTTGATGGCATAATCATAATCATTTAAGAGTTCAATCCAACGACACTTTCGTATGTTCAACTCTTTCTGTTCGAATATGTGCTGGAGACTCTTGTGATCGGTGTAAATGGTGCATTTGGTACCGTACAAGTAGTGTCGCCAGATTTTCAGTGCAAATACCATGGCTCCCAACTCCAAGTCGTGAGTCGTGTAGTTTTTCTCGTGGACTTTCAATTGCCGAGAAGCGTATGCGATAACTTTCTTCGTTGCATTAGCACACAACCGAGACCCTGGATGGAAGCATCACAATATACTATGAAGTCATCCGTTCCCTCTAGCAGGGATAGGATGGGTGCGCTACAGAGTTTCTGATTCAGAAATTGGAATGTTGAATCTTGAGTTTCGCTCTAGGTATACGGTTTACCTTTTTGAGTTAGGGCGGTGTGAGGTTGAGCGATCTTAGAAAATCCTTCGATAAACCGACGGTAGTAGCCAGCCAATCCCAAAAATTGTTGCACCTATGTCGTAGTCTTTGGCGCTGCCCAATTCTTAATGGATTCCATTTTGGATGGATCGACATGTATTCCCTTCTCATTGACTACATGTCCAAGAAATTGAAACTCGCGAATCCAAAAATCGCATTTTGAAAACTTGGCGTATAGCTGCTCCTGTCTCAACAGTTCAAGAATTAAGCGCAAGTGCTCTTCGTGTTCTTCCTTACTCTTAGAATAGATAAGGATGTCGTCAATGAATACGATGACAAATTGGTCGAGGTAGGGTTTACAGACACGGTTCATGAGGTCCATGAACACCGCGGGTGCGTTGGTTAATCCGAATGGCATGACCAAAAACTCGTAATGGCCGTATCAGGTTCTGAATGCGGTTTTGGATATATCTTCATCACGAACTCGTAGCTGATGATATCCAAATCTTAAATTGATTTTTGAGTAGACACTCGACCCTTGAAGTTGGTCGAATAGATCGTCAATGCGGGGAAGTGGGTAGCGGTTCTTGATAGTGACCTTGTTCATCTCTCGGTAATCAATACACATACGGAAAGTCCTATCTTTTTTTTTGACAAATAGGACTGGGGCTCCCCATGGTGATGAACTGGGTCGGATGAAACCCTTGTCCAACAGTTCTTGCAACTGTGTGGATAACTCCTGCAGCTCCCTTGGTGCAAGTCTATAAGGTGCTCTGGCAATAGGTGCTGCTTCGGGTGTTAGGTCGATTTGGAATTCGACCAGTCGATGGGGTGGAAGACCGGGTAAGTCTTTAGGAAAAACTTCTGGGAAGTCATGAACAATAGGGATATCTGTAAGTTTCTTCTCCTCGGAAGGTTTGTCGACGACAAGGGCTAGTATCGCGGTATAACCCTTGCATAGACATTTCTGCGCCTTCATATAAGATATGATGCCCACGACTGCACCACTCTTCTTGCCTTTTACAGAAAGGATCTCTCCACTAGCTAGGGGAATACGAACAATCTTATATTTACAGATGATCTCAGCTTGGTTTTTAAATAACCAATCCATGCCAACAATTATGTCAAAACTGTCAAGTGTAACTGCCATGAGATCGATGTCGAGTTTGTGACCAGATAATCCTAACCTACATCCTTTAAGGATATGAGTTGCCTCGATTAACTTACCGTCAACTATTTTTATGGTATATTTGTGCTCTAACGGGGTTGTGGTCATCCATATCTATTTACTAAAGTTCTCAGAAATAAAACTCCTAACGGCACCGGTATCAAATAGTACAGAAGCAAAATGATCATTTAAAGGAAACATACCGGTAACAACGTTGTGGTCCTTTCTAGCTTCTCCTGAGCCGATCATGTAAGGTCCCAAACCCGGGAGGCCTCACTTGTTGGATTTACTCATTCATAAACAGTTCTTCAAATGTGAATATCAAAATAACGCAGCGAAATAATTCATTCAACATAATTAAAACTTGTTTAAACATGCGGAAGCGTAACATTGTCTTAAACATAAAACATAACATAAATGAAACATAACGGGATGCCAGTCTTCATATCATCCGGGTAACTCATCAAGCCGCCCAGCATCACCGTCCATCATCATAACCTGCCCTTAACCTGAATGTGCATACTAAAAGTCAGCTACGCTGGTGAGTTCTAGCTTTACATAAAACCTTAACATAAACATTTTGCCAAAAACATAACATACATTTGTTTAACAAAAGCGTACGTAAAACATGCAATAACTTAACATCATCATAACATCGTAACATAGCATCAAAACATAAGTCAACATGAACCGAATATGTGCCTTCTCGTAACAATCAATTCCATACATCGTATACCAGCGGATGAACTTAAGGCTCGTTACCTCTAAGTCATCCGTCACACAAGTCCCCTAAGGCTCGTTAACTCTAGGTGGACCAAACATATGTCTCCTAAGGCTCGTTACCTCTAGGTAGACCAAACATACGTCTCCTAAGGCTCGTTACCTCTAGGTAGACCAAACATACGTCTCCTAAGGCTCGTTACCTCTAGGTAGACCAAACATATGTCTCCTAAGGCTTGTTACCTCTAGGTAGATAGAACATAACTTAGGCACTATTTCCCCGCAAGGAATAGTACCTTCCATCGGGATCCCGGTAATCCCATGGGTGACCGTCGTCACCCCATCATCAACCAGTTGTACAACCGTTAGCCAGCCACAAAGGCCCCCCGTAAGGGTGAGGCCAATGCATACATACCTTAGCTCCCGTAGAAACTCGTGGCAGATTCGTTCATTCGTGACTTTCATAAAACCTTTACCTTATTTTAGTTAAAGCATTCGTACGTTTTATTAAACAAAACATCATCTCTTTCGTAAACCTTTCGTAAACTTAATTTGGCAAAACCTTTCATAAACATCGTCCCGTAAACATCATTTCGTAAACATCACATCGAAAACATCACATCGTAAACATCGTTTCGTAAACATCATTTCGTAATCGTCATTTCGTAAACCTCGTTTCGTAAACCTTATTTCAAAACATCATTCCGTATGTATGCACACCAGCCCAAAAACATTTAATTAAAACATTTAAAGAATGGCTTCTAGAACTCACCTGATAAGCTAATCTGGGTTGCCCTAAACAAAGGTCCCACAACGTCACTTCCGATCTGAATTGATTAGTTAAATACACATCAGACCAAATCCCGACTCTAACGGTTTAACCTTCTAAACATACTGACTTTACCTAAACAGCCTGATGCCTGCGCACTTAGCAAGTGCGCAGGGCCTTCTTCTTGCGTACTTAGTAAGTGCGCAAACTTTGCTTCCTGCGTACTTGATAAGTACGCAGGATCCTCTTCATGCGTACTTGACAAGTACGCAGGATCTTCTTCATGCGTACTAGATAAGTACGCAGGATCTGCTTCCCTGCAAAAACCCTAACTTTCGCATTCGGGTCTGATCTCATCAAGATCCCGAACTTGTTTACATTTAAAACGTTTTCTTTTCATTATGGAACTCAAATCTACGTTTTTCTTCCAGTTTCATCCGTAAAAACGTCACATTTTCGTCCAAAACCCGAAAAACCCAAAAACAAACAAAAACTCAGATCTAGGTTGGATCGTTACCTGTATCGAGCTTCTGATCCGGAGGTTCTTCTCACAAGCTATGGAGCAACACACTTCTTCAATCTCCGGTCGATCCGCCAACTTTCTCTCTCTATGGTTTCTCTCTATAGAACTTGCAAATGAGAGAAATGTGGAGTGTGTTAGGCTATTTATAGGGGAAGGGACTCCTCCCCTCAAGTTCGCCGGCCCATCTGGCCCGGCCCGTCACGCCTCATTCATTTATTCCTTTTGTCTCACGTATAACCCGTTATTTTAATCGTGGTCTTATTTTTGGGATGTTACAAGTCTATCCCCCTTACAATAGGTTTCGTCCCCGAAACCTATCATAAGTCAAATAGTTGAGGGTACGACTCCCTCATTTCCGTCTCTGTTTCCCAAGTGGCTTCCAATCCCTTTCGATATTTCCATTGGACTCTAACCAATTGTATTACTTTATTACGTAAACGTTTCTCCTTTCGATCTAGGATGGCCACGGGTTTTTCTCGATGTAGTTAAGACTGTTGTCGTCCTCGATGCCAGTAAGTGGTACGTGATTCATCCGCCAAACACTTTCGCAAGTGTGATACATGGAAGGTAGGATGAATCCCACTTAACTCATCAGGCAACTCTAGCCGATAAGCGACTTCACCAACCCGTGCCATTATCCTGAATGGTCCGACAAACCTCGGACTTAACTTTCCTCTCTTCCTGAATCGTATGATTCCCTTCCAGGGTGACACTTTCAACATTACTCTGTCTCCAACATCAAACTCGATAGGCCTTCGTCGTTTATCCGCATAGGATTTCTGACGATCTTGTGCGGCCTTCATTCGTGCTTTGATTTGATCAAACATTTCCGACGTTTCTCTTACTACTTCAAGACTTCCTAATTCCTTTTGTCCAATCTCACCCCAACAAACCGGGGTCCTGCATCTTCTGCCATACAACATTTCGTAAGGCGGCATGCCTATCATCGTGTGATGACTATTGTTGTAGGAGAATTCGGCTAACGGCATATGACTGTCCCAACTGCCGCCAAAATCGATAATACAAGCACGAAGCATATCCTCCAATGTCTGAATGGTCCTTTCGGACTGACCATCCGTTTATGGGTGGTATGCCGTGCTAACATTGCGCCTCGTGCCCATCGCCTCGTGAAATCTTTTCCAGAACCTCGATGTGAATCGTGTGTCCCGGTCAGATACGATCGTCAAAGACATCCCATGCCGTGCTACTACTTCGTTAATAAATACTTCCGCTAACCTTTCCGACGAGAACGTCTCGCGAATAGGTAGGAAATGAGCACTCTTCGTTAAATGGTCCACAATTACCCAAATGGTGTCATGACCTTTAGCTGTGCGAGGTAGCTTGGTTATGAAGTCCATGGTAATGTGTTCCCACTTCCATTCCGGTATATCAAGTGGTTGAATCTTTCCAAACGATTTCTGGTGTTCGGCCTTTACTTATGAGCAAGTCAAGCACTTGCTTACATACTTTGTCACCTCATGTTTCATTCCAGGCCACCAATATTCCTTCCTCAGATCTTGGTACATTTTATTGGTACCAGGATGGATAGAGTACCGAGACTTATGAGCCTCATTCAAGATTTTGGTTCTAAGCTCGCCACCCATAGGTATCCATACCCGCCCAAAACGTGTCCTAACACCAAGGGTGTTATATTCCAACTTGTCCTGTTGGCCAACCATTCTTTCCTTCTTTATGTTTTCTTCCTTCAGTGCTTCATCTTGAGCTCTTTCAATTTCCTTCATCACATCTGATGTTACCACCAACTGGCAAACTTTCACTCTAATAGGAGCAGGCACATCCTTTCGGCTTAGAGCGTCAGCCACCACGTTTGCCTTTCCAAGATGGTACATGATTTCACAGTCATAATCTTTCAGGAGTTCCAACCATCGTCTCTGCCTCATATTAAGCTCTCTTTGTTCGAAGAAGTACTTCAAACTTTTGTGGTCAGAGTAGATAGTAAACTTCACCCCGTAGAGGTAGTGCCTCCAGATTTTCAATGCAAATACGACAGCAGCAAGTTCCAAATCAAGAGTCGGATAGTTGACTTCGTGAACTTTCAACTGCTGCGACGCATATGCAATCACTCTACTGTGTTGCATCAACATGCACCCTAATCCTTGACCCGAAGCGTCAGAGTATACCACCAAGTCTTCATTGCCCTCGGGAAGGGCCAAGACTAGAACTTTGGTTAGCTTCTCTTTCAATTCCTTAAACGCCTCATCCTGGGTCGAACCCCATTCGTACTTTACCTCCTTCTGAGTCAACTTTGTCAACGGCGAAGCTATTTTTGAGAAATCCTGGATGAGTCTCCGATAGTAGTCTGCCAATCCCAAGAAACTGCGGATTTCAATTGGCGTCTTAGGAATATTCCATTCCCTTACTGTCATTATCTTTGCTAGGTCAACCATAATGTCATTCGGGTTAATTATGTGACCTAGGAATTGGACTTCCCTAAGCCAGAACGTACATTTGGAGAACTTAGCATACAAATTTTCCTTCTTCAGAGCTTCCAATACCCCTTCAAGTGACACACGTGATCACCCTCATTCTTGGAGTAGATGAGGATATCATCGATGAACACGATTACGATCGATCCAACATTGGTCGACAAACTCTATTCATTAAATCCATGAACATTGCGGGGGCGTTCGTCAATCCAAAAGACATTACGCGGAACTCGAAATGTCCATAACGCGTGTGAAATGCGGTTTTCAGTATGTCTTCTTCCCTCACCTTCAACTGATGGTACCCGGATCGAAGGTCAATTTTTGAGAACCAACTTGCGCCTTGCAATTGATCGAACAGGTCGTCGATCCTTAGTAAAGGGTACTTGTTCTTCACCGTTCGTTTGTTCAACTCGCGATAATCAATACACAATCTCATCGAACCATCCTTCTTCTTCACAAACAACACCGGAGCACCCCAAGGCGAGATGCTCGGTTGTATAAATACCTTCTCAAGTAGTTAGTCTAATTGGGCCATAAGTTCTTTCATCTCCACTGGTGCTAGTCGATATGGAGCCTTAGACACGGGCTGGGCATCTGGTACTAAGTCGATTCGGAACTCAATCTCTCTGTCAGGTGGTATCCCAGGCAAATCCTCTGGAAACACCTCCGGGTACTCGCGTACCACGGGTACATCATCTAGTTCCTTCATTTCCTTACACTTGTCAATTACGTACACCAGATAAGCCTCGCATCCGCGCCTCGGGTAATCCGCTGCCTTGATCATTGAGATAACGTTTGGCATCGGGGCGTCACGATCTCCAAAAACCTCGACTTCGCTACCATCCGGAGCCTTGAGTCGGATTATCTTTCGTTTGCATATAATTTGCGCTTCATTGGCAGTTAGCCAATCCATACCTAACACGACATCGAACCCACCCAAAACCATAACAACCAACCTGACAGGGAACCTATGACCTTCTATTTTTATCGTGGAGTTGTCAACTACATCAGTCACTCTCGCAGTCCTACCCTCAGCGATTTCTACGCTAAAAGCCCTTTCTAACTTACTCACAGTGTACTTCACTCTTTTACAAAAAGTTGCAGATATAAAACTCTTACTAGCACCCGAATCAAATAACACAGAAACAAAAGTGTTGTCAAGGAAGAACGTACCTGACGCCACATCGGGGTCTGCCCTGTCTTGTTCTTGCGTCAGTGCGTACGCACGAGTCTTTGCTCGGGGCCTCTCTTCTTTCTTCTCTGGGCCTTTCCCTTTCCTGGCTTCACCCATCCTGGGCTTGGTGCATTCCCGGCTCATATGACCGCTTTCACCACAATTATAACATTTAATGCCTTGCCTGCATTCACGGGAGTAGTGCCCAGTCTTGCCACATTTGTAGCACAGATTTGTCCCTAGCCGACATTCACCCGTATGCCTTACCCCACATTTTCCATAGACTGCCGTCTCGCCTACCCTGGATTGTTTGTCCCGAGCCCCAAACAACTTCCCACCCGATCGCTTAGCGAGAAAACTTAGCTTCTTTTTAGGCTCTTCAATGGCAACGACATTCAGCGCCAGATCATCAAATACCACGCCTCTCAGTTATACCACCGAATCGTAGGTAGTAGGGGCGTTTTCTTTAACATAGGTGCGGACCTGGTCCGGCAGCCCTTGAATGTAGCTGGCAATCTTTCTTTCCTCAATCGTGACAAGATGTGGCACAAGACGTGCCAGTTCATTGAACTGTGTGGTGTACTGCCGGTGCGTCATGCTCCCGGCCTTAATCCCCAGAAATTCCCTTTCTATCTTTTCGATCTCATTCCTTGGACAGAAATTCTTGATCACCAAAGTTTTTAAATTAGTCCACATCATCGCATCCACAGCCTCGTCCCCCTTGGCTTGACGTACACCTTCCCACCAATGGGATGCTTCCTCCCTCAAGGAGTTAGCAGCAAACTTCACAACTTGATCCACTCGACACTCGCTCAGACGGATGGCGGCCTCCATACGTATCACCCAGTCAAAAGTAGCCACCGCGTCTTTCTTTCCAGTGAAAACCGGCGGATCACATGCCTTGAAGGACTTAGAGTCGCAACCACGGTTAAGCGGTGTGTTGATTGCCTCAGTGTTCGGGGTACCAACCGCCATGTTAGACCCACCCGTCTCACTAGCCTTCTGCCAACACTCCTGGTAGAGAAACCTTCATCAACTCAGTAAACACGCGTGCTAGAGCCGCTCTCACTTCCGGTTCAAAAGTGAATTGTTTTCCTTCGACATGAGTCGGCTCAGTCCCGTGTATACTAACTTCTGGCTCAGTGTGAGCACTTCCTTCTTCACTGTACTCTTGGCGTGCAGGGGTCCTGCCGCGCCCACCGTTACGACCGCCGGTACGGACCCCACCACGCCTTCCGCTCTTTCGTCCTGCCATTTCGTTCTGTAAGACAAGGAATCCAATGTCATCACGCTAGTTAACAAATAAAATTCAACAAGCACTGTAAGATGTTAATATACACTGGCCATCTGCAATTAACCATTACACTACCTTTCGATTTCTATTTGACCACCTTTGTAATTCCATCAGAACACAAGTCCTTACCTAACCCTTTCTAAGGCATACTATACATGTAAATATATAATACCTTCACACCTGATGCTGTGGCTCGAGTTACCCGTACTGGCATCCGCTTTCGGTCCCATTCACAGTTTAAGTTCAGACACTGGAGTGTCCGAATCTCTCAAACTATTGCTCTGATACCAACTTGTAAGGCCCCAAACCCGGGAGGCCTCACTTGTTGGATTTACTCATTCACAAACAATTCATATACTTTGAATATCAAAATAACTCAGCGGAATCATTCATTCAACATAATTAAAACTTGTTCAAACATGCGGAAGCGTAACATTGTCTTAAACATAAAACATAACATAAATGAAACATAACGGGATGCCAGTCTTCAAATCATCCGGGTAACTCATCAAGCCGCCCAGCATCACCGTCCATCATCATAACCTGTCCTTAACCTGAATGTGCATACTAAAAGTCAGCTACGCTGGTGAGTTCTATCTTTACATAAAACCTTAACATAAACATTTTTCCAAAAACATAACATACATTTGTTTAACAAAAGCGTACGTAAAACATGCAATAACTTAACATCATCATAACATCGTAACATAGCATCATAACATAAGTCAACATGAACCGAATCTGCGTCTTCTCGTAACCGTCAATTCCATACATCGCATACCAGCGGATGAACTTAAGGCTCGTTACCTCTAAGTCATCCGTCACACAGGTCCCCTAAGGCTCGTTACCTCTAGGCGGACCAAACATATGTCTCCTAAGGCTCGTTACCTCTAGGTAGACCAAACATATGTCTCCTAAGGCTCGTTACCTCTAGGTAGACAGAACATAACTTAGGCACTATTTCCCGTAAGGAATAGTACCTTCCATCGGGATCCCGGTAATCCCATGGGTGACCGTCGTCACCCCATCATCAACCAGTTGTACAACCGTTAGCCAGCCACAAAGGACCCCCGTAAGGGTGAGGCCAATACATACATACCTTAGCTCCCGTAGAAACTCGTGGCAGATTCGTTCATTCGTAACTTTCATAAAACCTTTACCTCATTTTAGTTAAAGCATTCGTACGTTTTATTAAACAAAACATCATCTCTTTCGTAAACCTTTTGTAAACTTCATTTGAAAAACCTTTCATAAACATCGTCCCGTAAACATCATTTCGTAAACATCACATCGTAAACATCGTTTTGTAAACATCATTTCGTAAACATCATTTCGTAAACCTCGTTTCGTAAACCTCATTTCAAAACATCATTCTGTATGTATGCACACCAGCCCAAAAACATTTAATTAAAACATTTAAAGAAGGGCTTCTAGAACTCACCTAATAAGCTAATCTGGGTTGCCCTAAACAAAGGTCCCGCAACGTCACTTCCGATCTGAATTGATTAGTTAAATACACATCAGACCAAATCCTGACTCTAACGGTTTAACCTTCTAAACATACTGACTTTACCTAAACAGCCTGATGCCTGCGCACTTAGCAAGTGCTAAGTGCGCAGGGCCTTCTTCTTGCGTACTTAGTAAGTGCGCAAACTTTTCTTCCTGCATACTTGATAAGTACGCAGGATCCTCTTCATGTGTACTTGACAAGTACGCAGGATCCTCTTCATGAGTACTTGATAAGTACGCAGGATCTGCTTACCCGTAAAAACCCTAACTTTCGCATTCGGGTCTGATCTCGTGAAGATCCCACACTTGTTTACATTTAAAACGTTTGCTTTTCATTATGGAACTCAAATCTATGTTTTTCTTCCAGTTTCATCTGTAAAAACGTCACATTTTCGTCCAAAACCTGAAAAACCCAAAAACGAACAAAAACTCAGATCTAGGTTGGATCGTTACCTGTATCGAGCTTCTGATCCGGAGGTTCTTCTCGCAAGCTATAGAGCAACACACTTCTTCAATCTCGGGTCGATCCGCCAACTTTCTCTCTCTACGGTTTCTCTCTCTAGAACTTGCAAATGAGAGAAATGTGGAGTGTGTTAGGCTATTTATAGGGGAAGGGACTCCTCCCCTCAAGTTCGCCGGCCCATATGGGCTGGCCCGTCACGCCTCGTTCAATTATTCCTTTCGTCTCACGTATAACCCGTTATTTTAATCGTCGTCTTATTTTTGGGATGTTACAGATCACGAAGGCCCGAACCTTTGCTCCATTCCCATTATTGTTACCATTTCCACCCTGATTATTGCCATTACCATTCCCATTGCCAGCTTTCTTTAGCTGAGGGCAGTCCCTTTTGAAGTGGCCCTCTTTAGCGCACTCAAAACATCCCTTGGGTGCGTCACCGGTTGGTGTTTGTTTATTCTGCAGATCTCCTCGATAATCCTTAGCCGAATGGCCCATTTTTCCGTACCGCTGGCAGCGGTAATGGTCGCATGGCCCGTTATGGTGGAAATTACACTTTTGGCACTTCGGGTACTTACCAGCATACGAACCCTGATTCTGTTGAGTAGAGCTAGACTGTGAGAGGTTTTTTGCAGGTTCGAACTTTCGCTGCTGCTGCTGCTAATGCTGGGGTGGGTTGGACTGAGAAGATTTGAAGTGCATACTGTCGAACTTACGCGTGTTGTCAGTCAGCTTAGAAACCGCTTTTCTGGGAGGTAGTGCACCCTGAGCGACTGCCTTGTCAGTTAACTTGTGAGCTAAACAGATAGTTTGTTGGACGGTGGTGGGGGTTGATGAGGTCACCATACTCTGAATTTGAGGGACTAGGCCTTCGATATACCTCTCGATACACTTGTAAACTGGGGTCACCATCTGAGGGCATAAAGTAGCTAGCTCGTGAGAGCGGGTGGTGTAAGTTTCAATCTCAGACCCTTCCATTTTGAGGTTCCAGAACTTGACCTCTAGTTTCTACACCTCGTCGCGAGGGAAGTATTCTTCTTTCAGCATGGTCTTGAATTCCTCCCATGGCAAAGCGTTTGCCATTTCCAAAGTTAGCATCTGTACCTGGGAGTTCCACCAGGTAAGGGCTGGACCCTCCAGTGTGCCAGATGCATACTTCACCTGGTTGTTTTGCGGTCAATTACACATGGCAAAGACTGACTCAGTTTTCTCCATCCAGTGGAGTAGACCTACTGCTCCCTCAGCTTCACTAAAAGTGTGGGGCTTGCAGTCCAAAAAGGTCTTGTAAGTGCAGACCTGCTGATTGTTGTGCGGACCTGGATTAAAGACAAAGAATATGTTTAGGAATATTGGATTCGGTAATGAGTTTAGAATGAGTGTTGACTCACTAGAGTCGACAAATGATAGATTTACCTCCAACCGGGTTGGCTGCTAAAGCTTCAGCCACACGCTCATTTATCAGGCCGTGAGTTCGGCTGCTGTCAGATTGATGTTGCCACGTCTGCCGTTACGTCCACCTCGTCGTCCAGACATGATCTTTACATTCACAAATATACAATAATGAGAAAAATATATCGCATATTATCATCATACAAGTATAAGTAAATAAAAGAAAATTAACCCACAACATCTAACATTTCAATAATAATCTTTGATAAAATAAATTGTAAAGGCTACAAAGTAATTTCAATCAAACATCAAAATCCAGAAACATATGTTGGATGGGAACAGCCCTGCCCATCTAGGTTAAATAAAAGCAATAAGTAAAATGATAGACTGTCAATCATCACTGTCAACTGAGGTTACATAAAAAACAGAATCATCATCCTCATCCGGCTCCTCCTCGAGCTCATCCTCCTGTGCAACTCCTGCAGCGTTGGCAGCCTCGAGCTGCCCCTCCAGCTCCTTGATCCTAGCTTCCGCTGCCTCAAGGTTAAGATGCTGCATGTTCACTTGTGCCTATAGCTCATGGAATGTTGTCACTAGTTTATCGTGTACTGTGTTTGCTCTTGCCTGAATCTTAGTCAGCTTTTCTACCCTCTGATCAGTCTGATGTCCACGCTGCAACAGTCCAGTGATCTCACCTGCAGCCTTACGCATGTTACCTATCTCTCTGTCCATCCTCTCCACTATGGCAGTAAAGGCCTGCTCCAGTGGGTATTGCAGAGGTGGTAGAGTCTCCACAGAAGAAGTGCTAGCTGCAAGGTGTGGGGCGGGACCCGCTCCTGACTGACCCAATTCCTGATCCTGTCCGGTACCAATCCCAATCTTGTGTGTTACCGCTGACACGCACGTGGAAAGGCTCGTCATATACTATGGTGTCATCAGTAGGTGTCTATATCCACCTCTTAAGCTCTGGTGAAGGTACTGTGGGAACCTCGGGTTCCTGATCAACTGGGATGTAGGTGACCTTGGTGAAGAAGACATTTCCTGTAGTGTGATAAGTAATTGACATGTATGAGTGTAAGTGTTGTGTAACTAATGCATGTGTGTGGTTATATTCTAGTATGAAAATCCTAGTTCACTAGAACCAATGGCTCTGATACCAATCTGTCACACCCTCAAAATCCACCTGCAGGGTTTTACCGCAAGTCGCGTGACACACCAGGATCTCAGCCATTAGTTACACGGAACGACTCTATATGAATTTGAATAAAATACCATTGTTGTTCATAGTCACGAGACAACAATCTTTAAGTTTGAAAATGTTGCGAAAGCGTAAATAAAATCCGATGCAAGTAAAAATCCAATGCGCAAAACAAGGCGCCCAAACCATGCAGTTTAAATAATTAAAGATAAATTCAGTGCTTGAAAATGATGGGACTCCATGCATGTCCTATGCTCGTGCTCAATACCTTAGCCACCAGAGAAAAACATGCTAAAAGTGTCAACACAATGGTTGGTGAGTTCACAAGTTTGAATGTAAGTAAAAGTTTGATGTTTGCCAGAAAGTGTAAATAATGTATACCGATAGATAGCTAGTCTATGTCATGCTACTACAAGTGTTTCGAAACCGAAGCTGACTGTTTGTGTTTGTTTGTCTTCCACCATGTCTACCGAACAATGGCAAATGTTTAGGTCAATATTACACCCTGTAACATCCCAAAAATACAGCCGTAAACGGTTAACGGTCAAAGGGACGTCAAACGTAAAGCTACGAATGGTATCGGTAATGAAAAGCGATACCAAAAGCTTAACGGGGGATTTGGGATTGAATAATAATAAGTTGGGATGAATTTCGGTTAAGAAACGTGACCTAAGAACTTAACCGGATGCGAAACGGAAAGACTATTCGCCTGAAAATAGCCCAAAACTTCGCGTAAGCATATCTTGAGCTAGAACTTAACCGGATGCAACGTTCATCCAACTATGGTGAAATCATATGCTTTGAAAAATGCATCTGTATTCCCTTACCATCCGGAAGCACATTGCAAATCTATGGTGAAAAACCATCAAGCGGTCTAAAACTCATGTCTTATACCACAGCCCGTAAGTATCTACAGAAGAATTACGTGGCATTTCTAGCTAATGTCGTGGAAAAGAAAGGGAAGGGAAAGAACATTCAAGACATCACTGTCATCCGTGAGTTTCCCGAAGTGTTTCCCGAAGACTTACCAGGCCTTCCTCCCATACGACAAGTTGAATTCAGGATGACAAATCCTGTAGCAAAATCACCATATCGCCTTGCACCTTCGAAAATGCAGGAGCTAGCAAGCCAACTTCAAGAGCTTTCCGAAAAAGGGTTCATTCGTCCTAGCGTCTCCCCTTGGGGAGCACCTGTCCTGTTCGTCAAGAAGAAGGATGGATCATTTCGTATGTGCATCGATTATCATGAGCTTAATAAGCTTACCGTCAAAAATCGTTACCCATTACCCAGAATTGACGACCTTTTTTATCAACTCCAAGGTTCTGCATGCTTTTCCAAAATCGACCTCCGTTCTGGCTACCATCAACTTCGTGTCCTTGAGGAGGATATTCCAAAAATAGCCTTTCGTACAATATATGGCCACTATGAGTTCATGGTTATGCCTTTCGGCTTAACTAATGCACCCGCGGTATTCATGGATTTAATGAACCGTGTGTGTAGACCGTACCTGGACAAATTTGTAATTGTTTTCATCGACGACATCTTGATCTACTCAAAAACTAAAAAGGATCACGAGGAACACCTACGGTTGGTATTAGACCTCTTAAAAAAGGAGACATTGTTCGCCAAATTTTCCAAGTGTGAGTTTTGGCTAAATGAAGTCCAATTCTTGGGTCATATAGTCAACGAGAAAGGAATTCATGTGGATCCTGCAAAGATAGAAGCGGTGAAAAACTGGAAAGCTCCAAGGACCCCTACTGAAGTCCGTTCATTCCTTGGCCTAGCTGGCTACTACCGACGTTTCATTTCTAACTTCTCGAAAGTTGCCGTGCCCCTCACAGCCTTAACCCATAAAGGAAAGCCTTACGAGTGGGGACCAAAACAAGAAGAAGCCTTTCAAACTCTCAAGCAAAAGCTTTGTGACGCTCCAATCTTGACCCTTCCAGAGGGTAATGATGATTTCGTGGTTTACTGTGATGCATCCAACCAAGGTCTCGGTTGTGTCCTTATGCAACGAGGCAAGGTTATTGCTTATGCGTCAAGGCAACTCAAAATCCATGAAAAAAATTATACAATGCACGACCTTGAGTTAGGTGCAGTTGTCTTCGCTCTAAAGATTTGGCGACACTACATCTATGGTACAAAGTGTGTGGTATTCACAGACCACAAGAGCCTTCAGCACATTTTTAATCAGAAGGAACTCAACATGAGGCAACGTCGTTGGGTTGAACTACTTAATGACTACGACTGTGACATTCGTTATCATCCTGGAAAGGCGAATGTTGTAGCCGATGCCTTGAGCCGAAAGGAACACACCATGTTGCATTGTGTGAGAGTTCAAAACGGTATCCAAATCCGCATCCTCGAAGCACAACACCTTTCGGTCACCGAGGGGAAGATGTACGTAGAAATGGCATGCGGAGCTGAACTCCAATTAGAGACTAAGCCCAACGGCTTACTCTATTTCTTGAACCGTATCTGGATTCCTGATCGTGATGACCTTCGTACTATCATTATGAACGAAGCTCATAAAACCCGCTATTCGGTCCATCCTGGTGTAGAAAAAATGCACAAGGATCTTCGTCACCAATACTGGTGGCCCGGTATGAAGAAAGACATTGCGTTATACGTAGCAAAGTGTCTCACTTGCTCCAAGGTTAAAGCCGAGCACCAACGTCCGTCTGGCCTTCTAGAACAACCAGAGATTCCCGTGTGGAAATGGGAGTGTATAGCGATGGATTTCATTACCAAGCTACCCCGTACCACTCATGGTCACGATAGCATTTGGGTGATCGTGGACCGACTAACTAAATCCGCACATTTCTTGCCTGTTCGTGAGGATTACGGAGTCGAAAAATTGGCTCGGATATACGTTAATGAAATAGTTAGTCGCCACGGTGTGCCTCTTAACATTATCTCTGATCGTGACGGTCGTTTCACTTCCCGTTTCTGGCAATCCTTACAACCCGCTCTTGGTACACAATTAAATCTCAGCACAGCATACCATCCTCAAACCGATGGTCAATCCGAAAGAACCATACAGACCTTAGAGGACATGCTTCGGGCATGCGTCATTGACTTCGGTGGTAACTGGGATTCGCATCTACCGTTGATCGAATTCTCTTACAATAATAGTTACCACACAAGCATCAACATGGCACCTTTTGAAGCCCTTTATGGTCGTAAGTGTCGTTCCCCTGTTTGTTGGAACGAGATTGGTGAATCACAAATCACCGGACCAGAACTAATCCAAGAGACATCAGACAAGGTCCTTCGTATTCGCGATAACCTCCTAGCAGCCAGAAGTCGGCAAAAGAGTTATGCCGACAAGCGTCGAAAGCCCCTAGAGTTTCAAGTCGGTGATCTTGTACTCCTCAAAGTGTCACCTTGGAAAGGAGTAGTACATTTCGGAAAGAAAGGAAAGCTAGCTCCTCGTTTTGTGGGCCCTTTTAAAATTCTCGAAAGGATCGGAAAGGTGGCCTACAAACTTGAACTACCTGAAAGCCTTAGCAACGTTCATCCAACTTTCCACATCTCTAACCTCAAGAAATGTCTTGCCGATGAGAACCTTCTCATACCCCTCGACGAAGTACGCATTGATGACACTATGCACTTTGTAGAGAAACCCGTGGAGATCATGGATCGTGAAGTCAAGCAGCTCAAGCGTAGTCGTATTCCTATAGTCAAAGTGCATTGGGAGTCTAAACGTGGCCCCGAATTTACTTGGGAACGTGAAGACCAAATGAAAGTCAAGTACCCGCATCTTTTCTCTAGACCCTCCTCTTAAATTTCGGGACGAAATTTCCTAAAGTAGGGGAGACTGTAATATCCAGGGTTTTCCCGATGTATCGCTTTCTATTTTCAAATTGTAACCCGATGAAACTCATCCATTGCAATAAACGTATCACTTCCTAAATCTCTACGAATACTGTTAAACTTGATAAACATAATTAATAGATACGTATACGAGTGTATTCTACGAAGAAATAAAAAAATAGATGAAAACATTAAAAATTTATATTATGTAAAAAAAATGATAATAATAAATTATTAATACTTAAACTTATAAAAAAAATTAAAAACCTATAAACTATTTTATTAGATTTTATAAAATAAAATCATTTTAATTATTTTATAAAGTCTAGGGGCTAAACCGTCTTTTCTGAAACTTATCTTTAACAAAAACCAAGTTTAAACATGAAATGTTAAACATCTGAAACCTCAAGGGTCTGTTGTGTCATTAGCCCAAACCCCCGGAACCCAAACCAGTCACAGGTTCGAGTCCCGCAACCCCCGGTTTTCGTCCCTTTTCATCCAAAATCGTGATTCCGCCAGATTCACTGAACCTCGGGTTTCCATTCGCGCATGCGACCCAACCCCGATGCCCATCAATGCCCGATTCCAACCGTGGTCGCGCATGGGTTCGAATTTAAATCCATCGGCGCAACCCCCACCTCCCCAACCGTTCGCGCAATTAATGACCAAATTGGCTATAAATAACCCCAGTGCTACCTCAACGAAACCTCACTCAAACTTCCTACACTCTCAATTCTTCGAACCAGTACCTGCATTGCCGGATTTGGAACCGTGACCGTCGGCGTCCAACCCAAACTCAATCTCCCTCAATCCGATATCGTTTCAGGTAAACTCGAAGGCCAAAATACTCGTATTCGTGTATAGATCAAAAGCCCTCTGTTTAATTTCATTAACAGAGGGAAAATCAATTCGTATTTGGGGCTTTGATTTTCTAGGGTTCATCCGATTTGGGGGCTAGCTTGGGATTGTGTTTAAGTAAATCCTTTTCCAGATTATAACACAACAGAGTCGCTGGTCCAGTGGTTTGTGCGCGTTGTGTGGACTCAGGCGGCCCGGGTTCGAATCCGGCCGGCCTGAGTTTTTGATTCCGAATTCTTTTATACACTTTTAATTAGTTTTAAAAATCCCTTTTATTTTTATAAAATATGTTGAACATTTATAAACTCAAAATCGATTTTTATTTTTGTTTTCCTTATCAGAAAACATTTTAATCAAATAAAACCAAACTTAAAACTATAAAAATGTAATATTTAATATTAGTTTTAAATTCTTAAAATCTATAAAACAACCCTAAACTTTTATAAAACTTATATACTCGACAGAAAGTTTTTATAATGTTATAAAATCAGAAAAATTTATAAAACATATATCCTTATATTAGAAATTAGAAACTTATAAACTTGTACGTTTTATAAAATTTATAGAATTAAAAACATAAAACTTATTTATTTATTTTGTAAACAGAAAATAAATATACATTATTTATTTAGACTTGCAAATAATTTCTAAATATTACTTAGAATAATTACGAGTCATTTAAATAAAATACTCAATAGATAAATACTTTAATTAATGCATCGTTTTAAAATTTTGATAAAACATTTATTTACAAACTCTTTTAGATAATTATTATTTTGTCTTTAATGATTATCTACTCTATTTTAAATAAATTGCTATTGGGAATTATTCATTGGGTAATTATTATTAACCCATGATAATTATTCTTTTAGATAACTATTATTTTAAATAATTATTAAACCCTTGTTAATAATTATTTATTAACCTTAATACTTATTTATCCATTACTCAAATTATATTTTATAAAACTAGTTAAAGTATGGTTAACTAAAACTTACTATCACTTAAACTTTATAGCACAATCATCCCCGTCTTCCCACTTGGAACCCTAGTCAATCCCAAAATCTTGAATTCTTGTCCTATGATCAATCCTTAAACTTTAGACTTGTCATTTAGGCTTATTGTGAGGATATCTTTCCTCAACGCTTCACTACATTTAAACCGTTGTTGGGTACTCTTACATTCCACTCAAGGTGAGTATACTTAGCCCCTTTTTGTTTTGTTTTTATTTTATAAACTTGGGGTGGAACATGTTCAAACTTTTTAGACTTATACAATTCAAACTTAACTATGTTTACATGTCATCTATGTGTTGAATGCCTTGAGACTTGTACGTTAAATTAAACTTAATTCTAGCATGCTCATTAGCTTTGGCCGAGCCGATAGTATCAATGATAGATCTATTGCATTTGACCAATCCACCTTGATTGATTGACCCTTCGGGGGGAGCCCTTGGTGTTTGTTACTAAACAAAACTTATACTTGAAACTTATAAGGGTAACCTTCGAGTTATGCCTAAACTTGGTTGGAGGTTTGACGTGCACAATTTTTAACTTACTTGTTTTTCTCACATTTATGCTTAGATACATTAACCATGGTGAATTGTAAAACTTTTAAAGACTTTGTTAAACGGTGTCAAAACCTTTGTATCTCACCAACTATTTTTAGTTGACAGTTACTTAACATGTTTAAGGTGCACAAGAGTGAGGCTTATCTATGAAAACGTAGGATGCTTGGACTTAGGAAGACCATCAAGAATTAAACTTATGTTATTTTTCATGTTTGAACGATATGTTACTTTTGTCATGTTGAACCGTTAATTTATTAATGAAATATCTCAACTTTATTAGTCAACCTTGTGCTTTTGAACAACCATGTCCGTCCCGACGTATAATCCGCCGTCTGTTGGGGTGTGACAGTCACCGACTTCAGCCGAAGTCGGACCGACTTGGGATGACATGTCGGTCCGACATGGGTCTCAAATCAGCCTATAAATAGATTCTTAAGGCCGTTCAAATGGAGAATCATCACACACAAACACAATACACACACAAAAACTCTGAGAAGGATTAGAAGACCCGGTGCGACGCGTTTGAGTGCAATTGGGGTACGCTGCGAGTGCGGTTCGGATCCGGAGAGACGTTTAAGCGAGGAACGAGCGTAGGAAACGACCCGAGACTATCGTAAGTACACTGGACCCGTACCTTAGATAAATGTTTATGTGAATTATGTGATTATGTGTTATGTGCTATATGTGGAACTAAGGTACGGGGAAATAAAAGAAGGTAATGAGGATTAGTCTAAACACTAAACAGAAATAATGGAGTAGCCACGACGTATTCAAGGGGTGGTGGATACGTCGCTGGTACTTCCTATATATAAATCTCTTAGTACTTCGTGGTGAAACCATTATGAATGTTTAGAGGGATATAGACTAAAAGACAGTAATGAAAATATAGTAAACATACGGGAGAACTTCCAACCGGTATGTAGTTATCTGACAAACAGATTGTTTTGTCTAAGGAAAGAGTGGTGTATAAATCTCTCATATACCCGTCACTCTTTCCTGGGAACATCTCTGTTGGAGGTACTATTCTGGAAGGATAATCACCTCAGTTTATAATATATGATAAGTATAAATAAGGGAAGGCTTAATTCTAAATAAAGGAATATATGTGATGTATTATAGGGGTGGTGGGTACGCCGCTGGTACACCTTATATATAAACCTCTTTAATGCATTATAGAGACACCTTTACGAGGAATTAGGGCAAGGATTGGATAAAAGCGTGAGGAAGTCATGCTATCAAATAAATAATGAGAAACGCTTAATCTTAAGCAAAGGAGTATTCATGAGATGTTAAAGAGGTGGTGGATACGCCGCTGGTACTTCCTATATATAAACCTCTTTAACATAACATGACGAAACCTTTGTAAGGGATTAGAGCAAGAGTTAAGATAAAAGCATAAAGAGATCATGCCACTAAATGAGAATTAGACGGGAAAGCTTAATTCTAAGTAAAGGAGTATTTATGGGACGTTAAAGGGGTGGTGGATACGCCGCTGGTACTTCCTATATATAAACCTCTTTAGCGTAACATGGAGAAACCTTTATAAGGAATTAGAGTAGGGATAAATATGAAAGTATGACAAGAGATCATGCTATATATAGGCAATGTGTGTTAAACGTGAATATGTGAATACATGATAGATGATCATGCCATATGTGTAAATATAAATGTATGATGGAAACGAGTCTAAGTATTAAAATGGAATAAATAGTACTCACGAAATGATAAAGGGGTGGCGGATATGCCGCTGGTACTTCCTATATATAAGCCTCTTTAATGAGTCATGGGGAAACTGTTACGAAGTTTTAAGGTGAGGACTGGTTGGAAATAAATTGGGAGACTGTGAGTCTATGATACTCATAATCCCAATGAAAATAGATGTCCAGCCTACGGGGCGGATCTCTAGAATGAATGGAAAAATGTGTCGAGTCTACGAGACGGAAGGGCCTTAAATATGAGAATGGAAAGGTGCCCGGTCTATAGGCGGAAGGACCCGGTAGAGGTGCCCAGTCTATAAGGCGGAAGGACCTAAAATGAATGATAATGAAATATACGAATGACGTGACCGGAGGTACGTCCGGAGATGGTCACGGGGGCGCCGAGAGCCCAGGAAACTTGAACAATAAGAACCTAAAGGGTTCCTAATAAAATGAACGATGCAGTGTACTTACTTAGCGAAAGCTAATTCAAAATCGTTTTCCAAACATTGCAGGTTAAGAGCATGTGGAATAAGGCTTCCTGTGGACGTGGCTGATCGGAGTTGAAGGATCCCTATGTTACATTATGTAATATTTTATGTAAAAACAATATTATAATAAAATATACCTTTATCATTATAGTGACAAGGATTTGAAAAATCTGGGACCGTTTTCCGCTATAAAACTCTGATAAACTAGTATAGTAAAAGTAGGGTGTTTCACACCTGTTCGGCCTCCAGTCGTGTTAGCGCGACTAACGTAGGTGGGGCTTGTCAAAACCCAGTAGTACTACTCAAGATTACCTCGCTATGTTCCAATACTAACGGTTCGAGAATGTAAGGACTTATGTGGTATGTTTGCACTTTAGTAAGCAAGCGATAATACAATAATACAAGATCTAAAATGTTTGCGAGCATGTTTTCTCCCCCAAAAGGAAAGTAAGTAAAAGAGAGGGGTAGTGAAACTCACCTTCGTATGCGTGCAGATAAATGCTAAATGAAAATTGTTGGACCTCTAACTGCCACCTAAAACCATAGGTATATAAGTGTATGTTCGTGTATGTTGACATGAACCCTTAGTATCCAAACAATATCATTGTTTAAGTGTTTAGAAAAGATTTACAAGTTTGACCCAACAACCCGTTGGTGACACGTTGTATGAAATTATGTTTGTTTAGTATAACACTACTACATTATACACAAATGATCATGCTGTAGCACTTAGCAACAAATCCTATTTGTTCTATAAAGCTAGCAAGTTTCCATAAATAGTATGTATGTTCGAAGCTTGTGTCTTTCGGAAACTATCGTTACTAATTATGTTTGACATGCGAATCTAACACGTCTTAGATGGTTAAACATGTAACACGCACCTAGAATCTAACATGTTGATCACATCACAGTTTAGGGTTTCCTTTTATAGTCGGCTAAAGATAACATGCATGGTTTCTAGGGTTTAACACATTACAACATGTTATTATGTCCTACATAACATAGTTCTATCATCAAATTATACCACACATGTCTAAATAACCGTATATGACCACTTTTGCAAATTAAAGTTTCCTTATTTAGCAAGTTTGTAAAACCGTGTTAGGTATTCAGAATCTGATTTCATAATTTATCTACACATGTAACAAGTAACACATAAACTTCATCACATCATGTAGTTCAATGCTAGCATGCAAGTTTCAAGACCTAAAAAGTTTCCTTCTTTAGTAAGTTACGATTAATTCACGTGTTTTCTACAAAACTATACTTTCACATGCTTCAAAACTTCATATATAATTAATTAAAAACATTCTACATCAACAAACATTTCATATTCAACAAGTACTTCGAATAAAGTTTCCTTTTTAAGAAAGTCTATGATTTCTAGCTTGTTTAACGGAATTTAAAACACCAAATCAATTGTATACCATCTAACTAATATAAATATAACCATAACAAGTATCATACACATCAAATATGCAATCTAGAAATCACAAAAAGTTTCCTTTATAGGCAAGTTATGATCTTTATAACTAGGGTTTCACCAGTAACCATAAAATCATCAAATACATATAGAACAATGTTAAAGACACCAACTTTATTAAAAAAAACTCATGTTTGGATGAACTAGGGTTGAAATCACAATTTTAGAAATCTTAAAATCATAAAATTGGACAAAACAACTTACATAGGATTGTTAGAAACGCTTAGGGGAGTCCGAATACGTGTTTAATTGCAAGATTGAAGATCGATTAGAGGGTGTTTGGCTTGCTTCTTGTTCTCGGCGCAAGGAGGGGTCTTGGATCGCGACAGCTAGGAGCAAAAAGGAAGGCTAGGGTTTGATTTTTTTATAAAATTATATATATAAACATGCATGGGTTTTTTAAATGGGTTTAGATAATCCATGGGTTTTTTAATTTAAGTTTTACTAAATGACAAATAAAACTCTCCACTATTATTTTTATATAAACTCCATGTCTATAAAAATAATTAATACAATTAATTTCCGATCAACTACGTGATGACACGAAGATTCACATAATTCACAGAAAGGTCACTTAGCACATAAATTCACATAATTTATATTAAAATAATTGTTCGCAATTATTTTTATTAGTTCACCAACGTTACGGGTTCGACTCGTGTGTGATCCGGAAATTCTACGAATTACCGATACGTGAGTGTTTGTGCGAAACTGACACATCTAACTAATCCTAATTAAATGCAATGCATGAGTAAATGTTCGAGATAACTGAGTTTGAATAAATAAATGTTTGAGATAACGATGTTGGTGTTAACGAAGTTAACCTGAAAATGTCGGATGTCACAGGTTCGAAATTTTAAGCGGCTGTTTTCACTTTAAATGACTCTCATGCCGGCCACCTTACCTTAGTTTAGAATTGTTTTTAAAAAAAATTCTTATTGTTTTAATGTTTATAATTAATTTTACGTATATTTTGTTTTCTCTTATAATTTTTAAAATATAATATTTTCTTAAATTCTAAATATACTGTTACGATGTTATTTTTATTTACGTGCAGGAATAATTTCTTTCAAAAACAAGTCGTAACAAATATAATATATTTTTACTTCTTTTCGCTTTCGTGTTTCTTAACATAAAGTTTTCTTAACAACATAAACGTAAATTTCATCTACGTAATTTCGTCTACTTTAAATTATATATAGTGTAAGGGTAAAAATGAAAGAAAAAAAATCAACAGGCTGCCTGCTTTGCTTGAACAGCCTGCTAGGCGGCTTCACTATTCATGATAGTTGTTTTTTAGTAGGTTTACTAATGGAAACAAGCAAAACCATTAAATCAAAACATGAAAACAATTAAAATCCAATCAAATCTAAAACTTAACAAACACATCAATGTAATCCAAATTACTTTCTATCAAAGACTACAATCTATTTTTCACTCGTCTCAAAATACATCCAACAACAACCATTCAATATCAAAACTTACATTTACCGTTACCTTCGGGTTAACGAGCTTCTTCTTTCGGCTTCTTTTTCTGCAACCAAAACACAAAACTCAGCACCGAGCATCTCGTGTATATCAAGACCCTTTTTGGTGCTCAAATCAAGGATTTCAAGAATCACATCTAGTGTAATACTAAACCCCAATGTAGACAAAACCCTAATAGCATTTGCAATCCTGCATATGTTTTGTCGGATTTCCAGTGAAGTGTAAGTTTGTTCTTCTTCTTCAAGGCCTATTGAGATTTGTGAGTTGTTTTTCGGGTCGGGTTTAGTGGGTTCATCTTCAATCATGCTATCTTTGATTTCAACATGTTCACCGACCCATATGAACCCGTTGCATCCAAGTATCAAGTCGATTCCATATTTTTCTAGGTGGTGGAAATGCTGTTTGCGCCTTTTTACTAGATATGGAGATACTGTGAGCATTTGACCCTTTTCTAGCTGCGTAACAGAAAATTAGCATCTTTAATGATTATGCTAAAAATCATGACATCAAATATATACATTGTGTACTAGATGTGGCAAAACAGGTGGGGCAGGTATTGGGTTTGTAACTTTGTATCAGAAAAGATCATTTTACGTAAGGGTCAAAACGAGCCGAGTCGGGAAGCTAACAATTTTTGGCCAATTTACTTAAATTTCTAAAGAATTGATGTTATAAATATGATAAAAACAGCTATTATTAAATATAATTTAATTTAAATAAAACATTTTAGGGCAGTGTAAGCTTTTGAATACAACGCCAGAGATGTTTGACAAGTTACCCGTTCGAACCATTTCATTGTTAGCTACTTTTTAAATTTTAAATTTTTTGAATCGTTGTCAAACTACTCAAAAGTGTGTGGGATGTGAGTTCAAATTCTCTTTGATATAACTTCAAAGTTCAAACACTATGCAAGTCTCTATGCGTATGTGATCAAGGTGGCAATTTTGACCCGTTACTAATGAACGGGTCATTTGGTTTGTGTTTTATCTCAAATGAGTCGAAATCAAAAAAATTAGCTCAACGGGGATCAGGTATGTTGAAACTCACCCAAAGTCAATTTCTGAGCATATGGCCCTTTAAATCTTTTTATTCAAAGAATTAATTAATTATTATAATAATATAGTTTCTGTATTCACAACTAACGCATTAACTATTTATAGAAAAATAAAAAACGAACGAAAATGTACTAGTGTAACAACCCAACCCATTTCAACCCTTGCTGCTAATGTTTCAACCCGAACTCGTTATGTCCTGCACGACCCGCCCATAATCACAACATGACTACATAAGTTACAGTAAGCAAGTCAAACCTTTCCATATTTCTGGCTCCTTGCTTGCAGTTGTAGACTCCCATCTCGCATGAAATCACGGACCTCAGCCTAGAAAAGTAAAAAGGAGCAAATGATTTAAGAATACACTTCAGGACTATCAACCCAACTTACCTGTATCATTTTTAACCAAGTTTTCAAAGTTAACCCACTTAACAATTTTAAATGAGATAAAATATTTATAAACACGCCGGGTCACTATCGATCCAACCCATTTCATTTTTAAGCATACTTACATTAACTGTTTGAGATAAGATATAAACGTAAATTAACCTATTTATAAGTAAATGGGTCAAAAATGCCTCTATAGTTCTAGATGCTATCACCAATTAAGGACTTCTTTACAAATCAAAAGTCAAAGCCAATAGGGGATCTGATTTTCTGAACTTTAATTTGTATACCAAATATTCCCAGAAATTCAGAAAAATATAATTCAAGGAATAATAAACTAGTTTCAAGAAATGAGGTTAAGGACTTACACAAATGACATCATTTTCTTCAAATATGCTACGCATATTGAGCTCATCAACTGCAGTTCGCCGTCTCTAGCAATTAAAGGTATAAAATGAGAAGTGAATAATACACAAATCTAGACAATCTTGGAAATAACACATAAAAACAGTTGAAAAATACTCCTTATGAAGTGCTGATTCACAGAATAGTAGAATACAAATCACATATGCTATAACATTATTCAAAGAGTAATTGAGACATCGTAGAATTCCTTCTGCTCCATAAATAAAATTGTATATAAAGCTATAAATCATCTTGGTTAAAAAGAAATACAGAATTATACAACTGGAGTTTGATACTGTTAGGAATCAAAGTCGGTAACGCAGCGGAAACAAACACACACACGCACAAACGATTAGAGTAGAAAGCGGTAAAAGACACAAGAAGTAACGTGGTTCGGCCAAAGTGACCTACGTCCACCGGGGCAACTAGGGTTTCTCTGTAGTGGGTGCTCAAAGATTACAATTACATAAGCGAAGTATAAATAGACAGACTATTACGGTTTCTAACTTAATTCCCAAGTTAGGCCCAAACACGTGTACAACCCATTAGGGCCGGCTACCCTCTAACGAGCCTCCACGTCCAACAGATACTATCTATTCCAAAAATGTTTTGAAAGTTGGATATTTCCGACCCAACTTTACTAATTTGCTCGTTATCAACCGTTATAAGACATTAGTGAGAAAGATTGTGGTTCACACACTATCTCAATTTTGTGTCAATAAGGAGTACTTTAGGTATTTGATCGTTAGACAAAGACTTAAATTAAACATTGTGACATGTCAAAGGTTGCATGTTTCTGGGAAAGAGGAGTAGGATTCTATTTTATTACTAGAAAGTATCAAAGTAGAAAATATTGTTCAATTTCAAGACCATAATACTTCTAGTTAACTTCAGTTATCTAAGTTGTAGGTCCCTAAAAATCACAAGTAGACTAAGGAAGAGTAGGGAACACATGGTGGAAAATAAAATTAATGTGCCAACTGCACCATATGATAGACGTGCCACATTAGCACGAATTTCAGGGCATGGGAAATTACAAAATTTACCCTGAACATGTGCTCAGATAAAAAAAAATACAAAATTTAATCTGCACATGCAGTCATAATCTCATATCACTATCTACTCAATTGCACAACAGTGTCTTCAATTATTAACACTAGCATTTAAACATTCATGAGAAAATACTTTTGCTTCCCAGGCAGCATGTTAACTGGCTCAAGTTTTTTTTTGGGTCATTATGAAATTAAATGTGAACTTCTGTACATTTGAGAAATTATGTTCTTTAGAATAACCTATAAAGCCAATAGTATACATGAATCAATGATGTTGATGCAAGTGATTGAAAGCTAAAGACTAGCATACATGGCCAGTGTTTTCCCCCAGCTAGACTTCCAGATCAGAGTTTGAGCCTCTAGGGGTGTGATGGGTAGGAACCAAGTGGGTCCAGACCAAACCCAAACGAAGAAATATAAATAATTCAGACCAAAACTCGAACCAACCAGCTCGGTATCAGTTCAGTTCAGTTTCAGTTTAGAACCGGTTAGGTCCAAAAACAGGGCCATGAACCAAGTACATATTTTGGTTTGTTTTATATGAATATATAAACCTAAAATAGCACCGTTTGAAGTAACAAAAATTAAAAGAAAAAAAATTGGTTCCACTTTTGAACTAGATGAAACCGAACCAGAAACCACCTTTTCAATTAGGATAGAACCGAACCAAACATTGCCGGCTTGGTCCGATATCAGTTTGGTTCTTTGGTTTTGTCGGTTTGGACCAAGTTTTGCTTGCCCCTAAGGAGTTCTATTAGTGACAACTAGAATCCAAATGTCAGCATACCAATCATAAACTAACATCGAGCATACGGCATAGTGGGAGATGTACCTGGATCCCATCTGGCAAATTCATTGAAGAAAGCATCAGTACTGCATCTTGACTAAAATTAATCTCCAACCTCCACCGTTTTGGAGCCACCTTCACATATATCAACAAAGATGAACACTTACCCATAATAGATCTCAACTATAAATGAGTGGAAAATATACTACGGTATAAATGTATCATTAAAATCAACAGAAGTAACATATCCAGTTGTGACTTGCCTCAATAACACGACCTACAATGATATCACCAACCTCAGGCTTATACCTACACCAATTTGAGATCCAGCAATTAGCTTTAACTTTAGCCGGATCATTTCAGAGTGATTTCATGAAACATATATTCAGATAAATAGATTGCTGAATACCTGGCTCTCAAAGTGCGAACATAAACCAATTTATTTACACGCTCAATTACTCCACATACAGTTGCCACAACCTCACCATCAAGCTCTGTAGTCCCATGACCCCTAAAAAATTACAATAATATCAATTATCAAGATTGGCAAAGAGTAAAAGACAAATAGCATTACGTTATGTATGACTAGAACTGAACCAAAATCAGTTCAAAATTTGAACCTAAAATTCAAAGTAGCTAGAACAGACTCAAAAACAGTTCAAAATTTAGACCTAATGACCTAATCTTGAACTCTATGATGCCTAAGAGTACACTACGATCATTATGATGAACAGGAAAAGAGTAAAAGACAAATAGCATTAGGTTATGTATGGGATCTCCTATTGGGCTAATCTTGCAATTAGTTTAAAGTTTTGGGTTACCTTTAAATGGGGTGGTTTTATTAATTAGAATAAAGATGATATAGGATTGTTCCCTAAATTTGGTTTTTTCTCACTTAAATTAGCTTGGGGTTAAGTTATTGGGTTATAAATACGGATAGGAATCTCTATTATTTTGTATTGTATTTTCTGAATTTTTCTCAAGCTTTTCTTCAAGCATCAATAAAGAAGCGGGTCGACTTTTTTGTGATTTTCTGGTTCTGTTCTAGCAATTCAATTAGCTTCATCTCCAATCTAGAGCCTCTGTAACTAGAACTGAACCAAAATCAGTTAAAACTTTAAACTTGCAAGCAGCTAAAATTGAATCAAAAACAGTTCAGACTTTAGACTTAATGATCCTGTTCTTGAACTCTATGATACCTAAGAGTACATTACGAACAGGAAAAGAATAAAAGACAAATGGCATTAGGTTATGTATGGGATCTCCAATTTAGAGTGCCTCTGTAACTAGAATTGAACCAAAATCAGTTCAGAATTTAAACTTCAAACTTGCAAGCAGCTAAAATTGACTCAAAAACTGTTCAAAATTTTAGACCTAATGATCCTAATCCTGAACTCTATGATGCCAAAGAGTACATTACAATCATTATGAACAGGAAAAAAGTAAAAGCCAAATAGCATTAGGTTATGTATGGGATCTCCAATATAGAACCTCTATAACTAAAACTAAACCTAAATCAGTTCAGAATTTAAACTTCAAACTTACAAGCAGCTAAAATTGACTCAAATACAGTTCAAAATTGAGACCTAATGATCCTAATCGTTACTCAAAGTTCAGATGTCAAAACCAATATACGCATAAAACAACGAATCGAACATAGGAATAAGCAAGAACTAGTATCGATTAGGGTTTAGGATTACTTGAGAACGCCGTCTTCTTGGTTAACGGGAATGGAGTCGGCGACGGTGACGGAAGCATTAGAACTACTTCCAGAAGAGAGAGATTCGAGTGCTCTTTGCAGCCTTAATTTTTGCGTATGATTCAATGATAGCTCCATGCCTCTCATCTCTGTATTTGTGTGTTTAGAAGAAAGACGCCTAAACCCTAAACCCTTTTTTTCCCAGTGGTATATAACCCGAAAGTTGGCAAATGTTTTTTTTCTATTATTATTTTACTAGGTAAATAATTAGTAACTAATATTTTCCCCCGCGCTACGTGGTGAGAGTTTGGTTGTTTTCTGTCTGGCTCGTTTGCAGGAATAAAACTTGCGTTGAAACATACTATAGCCTACGATAAAAAAAAACACGATTTTGAATACAACTATGTTTCCAAACGTTAATAAAATAACTTTTTAAACCCACATGTTACGACGGGAAGGTTAAAAATTATAACGCTCCGTTTTAACGGCCCCTCAAATTTTATTGACCCCACGAAAAAAACTAACATTTAACCATTAAAAAACCTGAAAGCAAAAAAACATTATTATTTTTTCAAATAAATATGTCATTAGTTAAATTATTAATAATCCAAACTATGACTCACTGGCTGATAATAATCCAAACTAACAGTTTGGCTGGTAATAATCCCAAATTTCACTTTTGTTGTTATTAGCAGTCTTAGTAGCATAATCATTATAGATTTACACTCGATTTACATTTATTTTCGCTTAAAATGACGATTTTAAGTGAAATGAAAAATGTACAAGTGAAATCAAGGGTAAATCGAGTGTAAATATATGATAATTATGCTACTAGGACTGCCATTGACAACAAAAGTGAAAGTTGAGATTATCACCAGCCAAACTATTAGTTTAGATTATTTTCAGCCAATGAGTCATAGTTTGGATTATTAAAAACCAAGTCGCCTAAAAAAACCAAAAGAAAGTGTTATTTAAAAAAGAAAAGGGAAAGAAATATGACTAATAAAATTGAGATATTGTAAACTACCGTTTAACCATTAAAAAAACTCGAAAGTAAAAAACATTATTATTTTTTTAGATAAATATGTCATCTGTTAAATTATAAGAAAGAAAAATATAATAGTGTTATTTTAAAGAAAAGGAAATAAATGTGACTAATAAAATTGAGATATTGTAAATTAAGTTAATACTTTATCTTATACTTTTGGTTGCCCATGTAATATTTGGTTCTTTAATAATAAAAATAAAAATACAATAATGTGTACAAATATTTAAATAATGTGTAAAACAAGAAATAAAATTATTTATTTTTTTAATTAAGTAATAATTAGAATTCAAATTTTATATTATCTTTTTTAAAAAATAAAAACATTAACGTAATTAAAATTTTAAATTCAAACTTACTTAAAATAGGGAAAATTAGAAGATTTTAGTGAGAAAAAAATATGATGATGACACATGTCATTCTTTGAAATCATTTATTAGAATAAGGATGTTTTACTTAAAACTAAATAAATTCACATGAAAAACTGAGGCCTTCCAATTCTTTTGTCTTTAAAAATCAAAACCCCTAAATAAATATGGAGTACAGTTATTGTGGGAATAAAACTGCTCATCCGAATTGTTATGGGTCAATTTTTACCTCTGGTATCCCGGATCCTCAGATAAGTATCGAAATCCATGATCCTTACTATGTTCTAGTATCCTGATTAACTGATCGTTGTAATAACTTGGTCATGCACGTAACGACCATTTATCATTACTACTAGCTGAAGACGCGGGATTACATTAACTACAACGGATATATGCATGAAAGAAGGCTTGTAACGGTTCATTAAAGGCATTTCCGCGATATTAGCTTAGCAATTAATGTCATGAATTGTATTTATATAGGCAATGATCGATAGGAAAAACACACAACACACTCACTACTCATTTGTAACACTTAGCTCCGATCAGATTGCTCTCTAATTTGTACTTTTACAGTGATTGAATAAACCAAACAAGGCAGCCTGACTTTAGTCGGCTGCCGAGGTTTTACGTCGGAGATCCTCAAAGATCAAGGGCTTTCCTCGTAACGCATCGTGTTATCTCTGTGCTTTTACTTCATTTTACACAAGATTATACAAGCATACTACCTCACATACAAAGTTTGACTACTTGATTATCCTTGTTAATTTTTGGTCAAAACAGTTTGGCTCCCACCGTGGGGCAAGTGGTGTTTTTTTCTTGAAAATCTTGTTAGAAATTACAATCCATTTTTATTTCTCAAAATTCTTTTCGAAAAATGTCGTCCCAATCCAAATTATTTTCTTCCTCAACTTCATCTTCAAGTTATGGAGTAAATCTTCCTTTTTCTCCTTCTCCGGTATCTCAGAAGAAAAATGATAAGATTTCCCACAAAACTACATCTGCCGGCCTTAGCATTCCGAAATCATCTGCTGCTCCCAATATCCCGAGATCCGGAACAAATCCCGTAGTACCTATATTTGTTTCAAATGATGATGTTCTCTCTATGTTTACACAAATGAAACAAGCAATGGAACAGCAACAAAAAAACTAATCAAATGTTCATAAGGGAAATAGAACAGATGAAGGAATCAAAGAAACCAGTGGAGGCAACAACTCCAATACAACCAAAGACCCCGAGTACTCCAGGATCTTCTGGAAACTATTTAGGAGATTTCATCTCCATGCAACAAATCGGGACGAATAATCCAACTCAAACTACTAGAGTTACATCAACCAAGGATCCTAGTGTTCCATCAGGATCCTCAATAATGACGGCGGTAACATTTGCGACAATCAATTTTAAAAACTAATAGTGTTGAACCTATGCAGAATACTAGGATTAGTCCAATAATGGCTAAGGAATTAAAGAAACTAAAGGACATGATCTCGAGTGTACCTGGTGTGGTACAACCAATACCTGAAATATCCTCGTCAAGCCATAGGATATCCAGATTTGCTCCACCTATATGCGATGCGGAGATCCCAAAACGTTTTCAGACCCCAAAAATGAAATTATATAACGGAACTACGGATCCTGAATAACATGTTGCCCAATATAGAGAAAGGATGGAAATCATCCCCATCACTTCAGATTTGAAGGAAGCCTGTTTATGCAAAGGCTTTGGATCAACTCTCACCGGATCCGCCTTAAAATGGCTACTAAGCATTCCTCCTTATTCTATTACTTCATTTGCTCATCTAGTTAATTTATTTATGTAAGGCCCCAAACCCAGGATGCCTCACTTGTTGGATTTACTCATTCACAAACAGTTCTTAAACATGAATATCAAATAACGCAGCGGAATCATTCATTCAACATAACTAAAAACTTGTTCATACATGCGGAAGCGTACATTGTCAATTACATAAACTTAACATAAACAACTCATAACGGGATGCCAGTCTTCATGATCGACCGGGTAACTCTTCTCGCTTGCCAAGCATCACCGTCCATCGTCCATACCTGCCTTAACCTGAATGTGCATACTAAAAAGTCAGCTACGCTGGTGAGTTCTAGCATTTCATAAAAAACTTTAACATTAACATTTGCCAAAAACATATCATTCATTTAGTAAAACCTTTCACAAAAGCATATAATAATCTAACATCTTTAAAAAAGGTTTCGTACCCATATCATCATCAACATCATAATCATAATCACCGTTAAACGGATCGTTCATTAAAACTTTTAACATTCATTTAAGTCATACATTATTATCTAAATCTGTGTTACCCTTCGTTCCGTCATTTAGTATGGTATTGCCCCTAAGGCTTAACTGCACGAAGACCGACAATACCATACATTCCGTCAATTCCCTTATGGTATTGCCCCTAAGTCTTAACTGCACGAAGACCGACAATACCATACATTCCGTCAATTCCCTTTTGGTATTGCCCCCAAGGCTAACTGCGCGAGGACCGACAATACCCATTCAGTTGCCCTTATGGCTCTCATGTCCATAAACCGACAACTTCCATCGACGGTTATGACTCTCAGCCATAACATCGTCGGATCATAATTTAACCTTACATAGGGTCACGTTAACCCCTGAGTAACTGTCGTTACTCCATTTACCAGTTGTACAACATCATAACCATTGACATGTCACAGAGACAATGCCCCTGTTGTTCTTGTGGCAACTATGGCTCGCTGTCCATAATCTACCACAAGGCTGGGAATCTCATTCCCAGACTTCATTCGTCAATTCCATTCATTCGACAGATTAGATTTGTAATGACTTCTTTAAAACCTTTACCTCTTTCTCTTCTCATTAAACATTTCCTCATTTAAACCGTTCATAAAGCATTCGTAACCCTTTTTGGCAAAAACATTTCAAAACCTCTCCTTTCGTAAACATCGTTTCAACATTTCAAAACCTTTCCTTTCGTTAAACATCATTTCGTTAAAACATCATTTCGTTAAACATCATTTCGTTAAACATCATTTCGTTAAACATCATTTCGTAAGTATGCACACCAGCCCAAAAACATTATATAAAACATTTAAAAGAGGGCTTCTAGAACTCACCTGATACGCTAATATGGGTTGTCCTAAACGAAGGTCCGACAACGTCACTTCCGATCTAAATTGATTAGTTAAATACACATCAGACCAATCCCGACTCTAACGGCTTAACCATTCTAACATACTGACTTCACTTAATCAGTTCTGATGTCTGCGCACTTAGCAAGTGCGCAGACTCTGCTTCCTGCGCACTTAGCAAGTGCGCATACTTCCCTTCCTGCGCACTTAACAAGTGCGCAGGTTCCTCTTCCTGCGCACTTAGCAAGTGCGCAGGACCTGCTCTGTGCGCACTTAGCAAGTGCGTACGACCTGTTCTTGGCGAAAACCCTAACTTTCACATTCGGGTCTGATCGTGTCAAGATCCCGAACCTGTTGCATTCAAAACGTTCGTTTTCCATTAAGGAACTCAAATCCTTGATTATCTTTCAGTTTCATCCGTTCAAACCTTACCTTTTCACCCAAAACCCGAAAAACCTAAAAACGACTAAAACTCAGATTTAGGTCGGATCGTTACCTGAATCGAGTTTCTGATCCGGAGGTTCTTCTCACGAGTTATGGAGTAACACTTTGCTGATGTCTCGGGTCGATCCGCCAACTTTCTCTTTCTACGGTTTCTCTCTCTAAAAAGTTGCAAATGAGAGAAAAGGGGTGGCATAGGCTATTTATAGCCCGCTGACCCATCCGACCCGACCCGTCATGCCTCTTTCGTTTATTCCGTTATTATAACTATCGTTTTATTTTTGGATGTTACAATTTAATAATCAATTTTCTTGCAGTAGAACATTTGAGAGATTAACTAACGATTTATGCAGGATAGTTCAAAATTATGATGAATCCCCCAGGGATTATGTAAGCAGGTTTGGCAGAGAATCCTTGGAAATCCCCAATCTTGATCTTGCTACTGCTGTTCAAGCCTTCAAAATGGGATTAAAAAGAGATTCTCAATTCTATGAAGACCTCGTAATGAACCCATGTAAAAGTCTAGATGAAGTTAGAAATCGAGCTCTCAGATTTATAAGGCTTGAAAAGGATAAGAAAATCCAAAGAAGGATCGATGCTTCGTCCAAATATGATCATCCCAACCGAAAGTCAGAATCCTCAACCTACAAACAGCATAAATCTGTCACACCCCGACCGATGGCGGAATCATCGAGGCGGACAATGTGATGATTGTTCAAAAGCACATGATAACTAAAGGTTGCATAATTCATTAATTAAATTTAAAGACAACAAGTTCCAAATACAATACATTTCAAATAACCTAGTCTAGTTCAAAACAGTAATTTATTTAACTAGGTCCATAGTTCCTAAGTGGAGAGATCTTCGGCAAGCAGTCACATATCCAAACCTGAAACATTATTTAAATCAAGTGTCAACTAAAAAGTTGGTGAGTACATAGGTTTAGTAAATCCGGTAATTAGTAGTGTAAATCATTTTGCAACTCATTGTTTATCTTGTTAAACATAGTATATGATGTATCATTTATTTAATCACAATTCAAACCGAGTTTGACGCGCTTGAACAGAGCACAACAGCTAAGTCCGGTATGTTTGAATATAGTTACCCACTATATCCGATATGATTGAATATAACACGCGGTTATATCCGAGTATGCAGTAATAAACACCCTAACCGGGTGGGCTGGTCAGGCACAATAGATCTATCAATATTACAGTTGGTTGTCTTGTGTTTAAATGTATGTACATCCAAAGAATAAGCATATAGTCTCATGTATAACACGTATAAACAATGTGAGTAGCATGTATAATGTTTCACCCCAAAACGTATAAAAATGTAAAATAGGGGCTACGTAACTCACCTGGCTAGCGGATATGATAATCCACGAGTGCGGGTGATAAGGACGTTGAAACCTAAGCACGATGAAATCCTATGTGGATAGAGAAGTATTATTGTATGTTTGTATGTGCGTATTCGTATTTAAATGTATATTGGTTTTATAATAATATTCCTTAATATTTATTTATAAAATATAGTAGGAATATGATAATGGTTTTGTAAAACTTTAATTCAAATATATATATATATATATATATATATTGTTTTAAACAAGTATTTATTATATTTAATGTATTTATAAATAACAATAACAATTAAAAGAAAATTCTTTATTTGACTAATTATATTATATAGATTAAAATTTGTTTTAACAAGTTTATTAAAAATATTGCAAGATCTATAAAAATGAGACCTTTTACATATTAAATGTATTTTAATAAGTTTATAAACACGTTACAAGATTTATAAAAAAATATACGACATTTTATATATAAAAAAATGTGTTTAAATAAGTTTATAAAAATGTTGTAAGATTTATAAAAATATTGGACATTTTATATATATAAAATGTGTTTAAATAAGTTTATAAAAATATTATAAGATTTATAAAATTTGGAATAGTTTAAGGATTGTTTAATAGATTTCAAAATAAACGAACGATCAAACCGACTCGTAATAGTCTTTAGTGTATAAAAATAATATTTAATTAAGTTAAAATAATTATATAAAATAAATAAAGTGAAAACATAAGTAAAAAAATTGGGCCGAAGGCCAACCGGTTTCGAACCCGCGACCTGAAGCTCAAACACACACACGCATAACCAGCCGGGCTACTGCCCATCGCTGGTTATGTGTGTATCGTTTAATTGATATACACACATCTAAAACTGGTCGCTGGTTCTCGGTAATCCGGCAAACCATGTCCGAGGACTTGGGTTTGCCCGGAAACTGTCGTGCGAATGCCTCGATTTCACTTCTAATCGTTTACCTGTGATAAATAGAAGACAAGGGAATCGAATTGAGGCTCGAACCAAGTTGCAACAGGTCTGGTAGGCAAAGCTTTGGAACTCGAAAATGTCACTAGTGGGGATTGATTTCTGGGTGGAATTAGCCCTTGTAATCCTGGTCACAGCTTCACTTAGGGTCGACGAAGGTGATGCAGTCTTCAATTTGGAGTGAGAGAGGGTGGAAGGATGGTAGCGAGCTTAGGCAAGTTCGATAATGGCTATTTATAGCGGAGCTCGTTCCTTATATTAAAACACGCAATTGAGTATGTCGGGGCATTCGTCTGGACGAGACGAATCTGTCGAGACCTCTTGAAGGCGTGGAGGTGGCCTGTCGGGCACGAATTTGGACCGGGATGTCTCGGCCACCAACAGGATCAGACGATCCTTGTGATTGGCAGACCAATTGGTCGAGGGTTCTGGTTCGCGTGGGGGAGACGAAGCCAGAGGTGCTTTTGTCGGGCGTTGAGGTGCAGGGGACAGCCCTGTCGAGTGGGTCGCCGGAAAAAGCTTTGGACCGCCGGTCACTGGGAGGGACGACCGGAAAGACGAATTGGGATTTGGCAGGAATGATCCCTGAAGTTTGGTTTTGATTTAAAATGGTCCCTGAGATAATTACGGTTGAGTCCTTGTAGTTTGATTTGTACACCTTTAGTCCCTTAACTGAATTCTGGTTTAAAACCTTTTAGTTTGGAAATTTTCAAAACAGCCCCTTAACTTTTATAAAAGTAAATAAATCAAATTTCTTTTTATTTTCAATTATATTTTTATAACTTATATTATTTATTATTATCATAAATATTTTTATAAAAGTTATTTATTTTATTTGAATAGGTTATCTTATTATAAATGAATCCTTTTAATTTAGATTTTTGTATAAAATTTTATATAAGTTTAAAACTTATAAAATTTTATTTATTTTAAATCCTTAAATTAAATATATGTACATATATATATTTTTATATACTTGTACAAAATTTTAAATAAAACCACTTGCATTCCATTGAATAGAAAATGTTTAAAGGATACATAATATAAAAGCGTGAATAAAAACCGAAATGCCCAGGGATTATGTAAGCAGGTTTGGCAGAGAATCCTTGGAAATCCCCAATCTTGATCTTGCTACTGCTGTTCAAGCCTTCAAAATGGGATTAAAAAGAGATTCTCAATTCTATGAAGACCTCGTAATGAACCCATGTAAAAGTCTAGATGAAGTTAGAAATCAAGCTCTCAGATTTATAAGGCTTGAAGAGGATAAGAAAATCCAAAGAAGAATCGATGCTTCGTCCAAATATGATCATCCCAACCGAAAGTCAGAATCCTCAACCTACAAACAGCATAAATCCAAACCATATTCAAGACCTGAGAACAATAGGATCAATGCAGTCGAAGATAATGAGGATGAAGGAGAGTATCCTAAAATATCTGATTATTATTTTTCTGTTGATATGTTAGGACTAATGCTTGCGATGCAGGATCTTGGAGAAAAAACAAAATGGCCCAAGAAAAGTGATAAAACAACCACTTGGAAAGATAAATCCAAATGGTGTGCATACTATGAAGATTTCGGCCATACCACTAAGAATTGCATTGCATTACGAAAAGAAATAGCTTACCTCCTAAGTAATGGACATCTAAAAGAACTCTTGGGAAGAAAGAAGGACAAAAATCGAAATGATGAGAAATCCTATCAACGAGAGACATCCCTACCCTCGGATGCTAAGGTAATTAATTTTATATCTGGTGGTTCTGATATTTGTGGTAGCTCTTATTCTGCAGCCAAAAGATATGCTAAGGCAGAAAAGGGAGACAGACCAACAAGATCCTCAACCTTAGCAGACAAGGAAATGATCTCGTTTGATGAAGAGGATAGAGAAAATGTTCAAGATCCCCATCATGATGGTCTAGTTATTACTTTGTGTATTGTCAATCACTTTGTGCGCAGGATCCTAATAGACGGAGGCAGCTCATTGAATATTATCCATCTGGATGCGCTGAAAAGAATGGGTATCCCCGAGACGGAGATCATAGCAAAATCCTCAGTACTAGTAGGATTCAGCGGAGAAGCTAACTACCGTTGGAGATATCAAGCTACCTATTTATATCGAGGGAGTAAATTCTATCCAAATATTTTGTGTTAATGATTGTTTATCTTCTTATAATATTATCTTAGGAAGACCATGGATCCATGACATAAGGGTTGTTCCATCAACGTATCATCAGTGTGTGAAAATGCCAACACCTTGGGGGTGGTGAAGATAAATAGCGATAAAAAAGATGCAAAGGATTGTTATACTTCATCAATGAACCCTTCCACGAAAACAAGGCATGCATTAAAGAAACAAGCACAAGATGTATTGGAAGCGATAGAGTAGGAAATTAGAGAAGTTTCCCTAGACCCTGCGAATCCAGACATCAAAGTGCTTGTAGGATCTAATATCCCCAAGGATATTGAACCAGAACTCATAGATTTCTTAAAAGAAAGAAGATCAACATTCGCATGGAAACACTAAGACATGACAGATATATCTAAAAACTTTATAACACATAAACTTGGTATAGATAACAATTGTTGGCCTATACATAAAAAACGGATAAAATTTGCACCCGAAAGAAATATTATCATATAAGAAGAAGTTGAAAGACTGCTCAAATAAAAAATGATAAGAGAGGTAAAATTCCCAAGATGGCTAGCAAATATGGTGGTGGTACAAAAGAAGAATGGGAAATGGAGAGTTTGTGTAGACTTTACCGACCTCAACAAAGCCTGACCCAAGGATCCTTTCCCCTGGCCACATATAGATTCAATAATTGACGCCACAGAAGGCCATGAGATGCTGACCTTCATGGACGCCTCTTCGGGATTCCAACAAATTCAAATGGAACCTTCGGATCAAGAGGATACTGCCTTCATGACCCCGACATGTATATATTGTTATATTGCTATGCCTTTTGGTCTTAAAAATGCAGGAGCCACATACCAGAGGCTGGTCAACATGATGTTCAAAGACAAACTGGGGGACACGATGGAAGTATACAGAGACGACATGGTAGTCAAATCAAAGAAAGCTGAAGATCATCTCAGAGATCTCAAATAAGCTTTTGAAATTTTGGATTAATATAATATGAAGCTTAACCCTTCAAAATGTCACTTTGGAGTCGAAGCTGGCAGGGATATATGGTAACCAAAAGAGGAATGGAAGCAAGTCCAGAGCAAATCAAGCTATCATCAATTTAAAATCACCATCAAATGTAAAGGAAGCATAAGGACTGATAGGAAGGGTAGCAGCGCTCAACAGATTTATTTCAAAATCCTCAGAAAGATGCAAAGAATACTATGATATCCTGAAGAAAAACAAGAAATTCGAATGGAGCAAGAAACATGAAGAAGCATTCCAAGCATTAAAGAAATATCTAGCATAAACACCTCTGCTAATGAAACCAGAGGACAATGAACCATTATTCTTATACCTAGCCGTGTCCAAAAACACGCTGAGTGTCGTTCTAACCAAGGATCACGAAGGACAGCAACATCCTATTTATTATGTAAGTAAAAGCCTATTAGATGCGGAAACCAGGTATTCCTATCTCGAAAAATTAATTCTAGCATTAGTTATGGCATCTACTAAACTTAGACATTACTTTGAAACTCATCCTATACATATTAAAACTAACTATCGTATAAAGTGTGTTTTGAGAAAACCAGAGATGTTAGGAAGAATGGCTAAATGGTCTGTGAAGCTAAGAGCTTATAACTTGATATATGAGCCCAGAGCAGCGATTAAATCCCAAGGACTAGCAGACTTTGTGGCAGATTTCAGAAGTGATATCCAACAAGAAGCTGATTTAGAAGTCCAACAGCTAGAAGGAACAAATAATATATGGATCCTACACACTGATGGTGCATCTAATGTAAGGGGCACAGGATTAGGTATCATACTAAAATCACCACAAGGGGACATAATACCCCAGTCAGTTAGTTGTGAATTCCAAGCAACTAATAATGAAGCAGAATATGAAGCACTAATAGCAGGATTACGACTAGCCATAGATATGAAGATCAGGTATCTCCAAGTATACGTTGATTCATTATTAATCACTAATCATTTTAATGGTTCTTATGTAGCAAAAGGGGAAATATTGATACAATACCTTGAAATAGTCAAAGATTTACTAGGAAAATTCAAGATTTTCCAAATTAAACAGGTTCCTAGAGAAGAAAATACTGAGGCCGATGCCTTAGCAAATCTGGGATCAGCACTTATAATACCATTGGACAGCATTATCCCAATAATACACATCATGAGCCCAGCTATTGACCCCGTAGAAGATAAACACGTATCAAATATAGGGGACCTGGAAAACCAGGATTCTGGACAGGTTAAAAGCTCATGGATAGCACCCATCAAAAAATATTTGGAAAGTGGTGAAATCCCGGAGGATGAGAAGAATCATAGAGCCTTCCGCATAAAGGTACACGTTTTGTTATTTTACATAATATCCTATATAGAAAATCAGTTGCACGTCCATACTTGAAATGCTTGGAGGATCCTGAAACAATTGAGGTTTTAAAAGATATACATGAAGGAGACTGTGGCAACCATACTGCGGGGAGAGTACTCTTTTCCAAAGTACTAAGAACAGTATACTACTAGCCAACCATGATGAAGGATGCTATGAATTATGCCCAAAAGTGTGATTCCTGTCAAAGACATAGCAACGTACTCCATCAGCCAGCAGAACCCTTACATTCAGTCGTATCCCCTTGGCCATTTATGAAATGGGGAATGAACATAGTCGGCAAACTTCCTAAAGCACCAAGTGGAAAGGTGTTTATGCTAGCAATGACTGATTACTTTTCTAAGTGGATTGAATCAGAAGCCTTTATTCAAGTCAGAGATAAAGAAGTGATATCTTTCATAAAGCGCAATATCCTCACATGGTTCAGGATCCCCGCAGAGATAACATGTGATAACAGATCTCAATTCATCGGAAAAAGAACTAATTTATGTGCCCGTTGCGGAATAAAGATGATAACTTCAACACCCGTGCATCTTCAGGCCAACGGACAGGCAGAGTCAAGCAACAAGATTGTCATAAACAACCTCAAAAAGAGACTAGGTGCCAAGAAAGGAAGATGGACAGAAGAGTTACCCTTAGTCCTTTAGGCAGATAGGACAACCCCGAAAAATGCAACAGGGAAAACCCCATTCTCATTAGTCTTTGGTACAGAAGCCGTAATCCCAACAGAAGTAGTTATCCCTACTGTAAGAATCAGCCTTCATGATCCTGAACCAACAATGAAATCCTTGCTCAAGATCTTGACACCATCGATGAAATCAGAGATCTCGACAAAATCCGGATTGCATCGTACCAAAAGAGGATAGCTAATTCTTACAATAAAAATATCAAAGCTAGAAGATTCCAAATGGGTGACCTGGTACTCAGAAAAACCTTTCAAAATACTATCAAGTCCAGTGATGGAAAACTAGCACCCAAATGGGAAGGACCATATTTAATAGATTCAGAAGCTGGCAAAGGAGCATACTGGCTAGCAACTATGGAGGGAAACATATTGCCAAGATCATGGAATGCTATTCATCTCAAGACCTATTTCATGTAAGATGAGATTCATATCCCAACCAGATCCGGTATGTCTTTAATAATTATTTATTCGACTTATTCATCTTCTTCATCTTTGATACTGACTTAAGCATCGGAGGGGTGTTAGCCAAGACTAACACCCACCTTCACCAAGGTTTGAAGTTTTGCAGATTTTATTCTTGAGGATCATAACAAAGGATAGAGATTGGCCATCTCTCTAAGCTAAGGGTATTTTAAATCCCCTCAACGGTTTAAACGTTTTCACCTTTCTAAGAATTGTGTTTCTACACCCCGCCTGAGCGCACATTATCCAAATGTAGTTCAAGATAGTAGGAATCAGTATACGTAACGGTTACTAGCAATTTCACTATTATTGGCTATATTTAGGATCCTTACGAATAACATAAACATGTTATACTACTACCGGGCATGACCCCAACTATTTAACATCAATGTGTTAAGACTAATGTTTTGGCATAAACATGCCACATCTGAGGTGCAACCCTAGTATCTTAACGGGAATTTCCCCAGAATTAGCATTTACATGCTCCCGAGTATATCCCCAGAACTCTTCAAATTCAATCGCCTTAATCATTCATGAAAGAAACAACGAAGTTTATCCGATCATCAAAATACCAACTAACAACCGAAGACATAAAAAATGGCAGAAGATCTCCACCAGGGTTGGATGCTCTATTTTAATCAAAGAAAACCGTTCGGCCTAGATCTACGCGCCACATCGGTCAAAATGATTTAAATTTTAAAGTTTTTTACAGCTTTTCGAATGACCTTCACAACTTTCAAAAACTTGGGGACAATTGTTATGGGTCAATTTTTACCTCTGGTATCCCGGATCCTCAGATAAGTATCGGAATCCCTTATCCTTACTATGTTCCAGTATCCTGATTAACTGACCGTTGTAATAATTAATATTACGCGTTTGTTTTGACTTGGTCATGCAGGTAACGACCATTTCTCATTACTACTAGCTGAAGACGCGGGATTACATTAACTACAACGGATATATGCGTGAAAGAAGGCTTGTAACGGTCCATTAAAGGCATTTCCAGGATATTAGCTTAGCAATTAATGTCATGAATTGTATTTATATAGGCAATGATCGATAGGAAAAACACACAACACATTCACTACTCATTTGTAACACTTAGCTCCGATCAGATTGCTCTCTAATTTGTACTTTTTACCGTGATTGAATAAACCAAACAAGGCAGCCCGACTTTAGTCGGCTCCCGAGGTTTTACGTCATAGATCCTCAAAGATCAAGGGCTTTCCTCGTAACTCATCGTGTTATTTCTGTGTTTTTACTTCATTTTACGCAAGATTATACAAGCATACTACCTCACATACAAAGTTTGAGTATTTGATTATCCTTGTTAATTTTTTGTCAGAACAATACGTCTCTCTCACACACATTCAGTATGGGATAATCACCAAATCAGTCATTTGACCAATGATCTTTACTAAAATAGCCATTGACTAAAAACTTTTCCAAATTGACCATTTACAGCGAAATATTGGCATAACCAATGATCTTTACTAAAATAGCCATTGACTAAAAACTTTTCCAAATTAACCATTTAGGGCGAAATATTGCCATAATATTTCGCCATTCCCTGCCTCAATTTTCCGTTGTTAAAAAAAATCCAACTTTTTTTTGTAATATACCTGATAATGGCGAAATACTACAACGAAAATACTGAATGGCGAAACATAATGGCGAAAAATTCCAAAAAGGTGTCAGCGAAAAATTCATAAAGGTGTCAACGAAAAATTCAAAAAAGTGGCGAAATTTCAGACGAGTATTTCGCTGCAGCGAAAATTCAAAAAGGTTGGCGAAAAATTAAGAGAATCTTTGGAAAAGTAGGTATGATTTGGCATAAAGGTGATGGCGAAATATCAGAGAATCTAGCGAAACCTAGTGGCGAAATATCAAAAAATCTAGCGAAATTTTATGGAATCTAGTGTTATGATGTGACATTTATTTCACTGTTTGACCAGATTTGAATCCCACTTCTATATATTTTGCACCCCACACCATTATTTCGAATCCCACTCTATTTTATTGTCGGAGCTTATTCTGGTGACAACGAGCTTGAAGATTCTATGTCTTAGAGTCTTTGACTTGTAATGTGTTAGAATTGTTAGCAACGGTTAAGAGTGAGTTTGTTAGAGTATGTTTTGTAACTGTCCCTGAATTCTATGTTGTAAGTTAGCGAAGCTGTCAAGTTCGCCTAAAAAACTTAGAGCGAACTTGATAAGTTCGCCTAAGCTTGTTAGGGGCGAACTTAACAAGTTCGTCTATGGTCTTTGTGGTTTCCCTATAAATAGAGGTTTACATGTCAGTTTTAGCGGTCTAGAACAGAGTAGAACAGAAAACAGAGAGAACTTGTAAACTATATTCTATGTGGAAATACAAAGAGGATTATTTACATTGTGTTGTTGATTGCTTTACACGTTGCACGTTGATCATGGATTCTGCACATTTTCACCGTGTCGTACCGCGAGTCTAGAGATCCGTCACACCCGAGTGGGACCTACATGGGGTATCAGAGCTTTTGCTCTTATTAGTAGCAGGTTCGTGGTGTTTTCGTGTACAATCAACATCAAAGATCATTGATTTTGAAGACTTTCATCTTTTTCGTGTTCTTGATAAAAATGGAGAAATTTTGATCATTTTGGATTGATTTTGAATTCGTTTGAAGAAATTGATCCGATAGGATTGTTTCTAATCATCTTTTATACATTCCTACGGGTCAGATTTGTCATGTTCGATCATATACATCATAAATCATGATTTTCAACAGAGTTGGTTCGTATTTGTGTTCTTCCTAAGATTCAACGTTTCAGGCGAACTTGCTGATTCAGTTACAGGTGAACTTATCGAAGCGAACTTGCAGTTTAGGCGAACTTATCAAGTTCGCTAGTGTTTATAAAAAATAAAAAAAGAGTTTTTTGGAGGGAAATTTTTTCTTGTTCAATTTTTTGAGGGGGCACTTATATAATTGTTTAAGTCATTTTTTAGAATATTGTAATTTTGAATTTTTTACTTCCCTAAAAAAAGTGTCTTTTTTTAGGGAATTTTTTTCTTGATTGTTTACACAGAATTCTCAGGATGACGAATTTTTCGAAGAGTATGAGAGATTTGTTGGAGAAACAATTCCTGATTTTCAAGTATTTGGATGATGAATCTATTGATGATATAGGTACCATATACTACCATCTTTTAAGAGAGTTGGTAAAATGTGATGTTTCTTATACTAATACTGAGGTGAATGAGAAGCTGTTGGATGCTTTCCACCTAAGTTTGAGAAATACTCAGTGCTCATCAAGAAAAATGATAATTTAACCGATATGTCTTTAGCGGACGGTACGGTAAGAAGGTGATGTGCCTGAAGTTAGTGACAAAAGTGAAGACGCGAGTGTCAAGGTTGTACTCAATGAAAAAGTTCCAACTCAAGCATTTGTGGCCTTGATTAAAGAAGAATTAGAGATGCAGAGTGACTCTGAAAGTGATATTTTTACTGAATCAAGTGATAGCGAGAGTGATCACTCTTCTTCTTCTTTAGAGGTAAAAGTTGAGGTTCATACTGACGCTGGATCTGATAATAGTTCTTCAGACAGTGATTCTGGGAGTGTTACTGAAAGTGAAGAGCCTATTTGTCAGAATGTGGAGGCAAAAGTATCTATTGAAGAATTGATGAATGATAATATGGTTGCTGGGAAGGTTACTGAAAAAATTGCTGAGATGTTATCTAAAGCAAATGCATTCATGGTTGATTCGAAACAGGTACATGAGGTTGTTTCCTATTCAAAATGAATTGAATCTGATCTTAAAATAATTAGATTGTGTGATGATAACACAAATCTGATCTATGACATGAATGCAATATATACATCAAATCAAGTTTTGAAAGAAAATGAAAAGCTTTTAAATGCAAGAATTGAATCATTGAAAGATGATATCAAGATTTTACAGATAAAAGTAAATGAACAAGTTTTTCACATTGATGTGGCATATTCTGAATATGAGAAAATGATAAATGAACTTGCTAGTCACAAAGCGAGGTCACCAAATTAATGAGAAAACTCGAAAGTTATAAGAATTCCAGTTTTCTATTGGAATATTATAATGAAAAAGCTTCAAGTGATAAAGTGGTTGGAGGTATAGGTTCTTGTCCATCTTTTGATGACAAGGCTTTTGGTGGAGGTGTTGGATATTGTCCACCTTTCAATGGTAATTACATTTCTCGTACCATTGAGACTGTGACAGATGAGGATCTGGAACCAAAAACCATCCTCGAGGTAAATCCTGTTACAGGAGAGGACATGGTATATGATTACTCAAGCGATGTTGAAGTGTTTGATCCAAAGAAATCTGAAGGAACAGTGAAAGACTGCAATGTTGATGAACCAGTTGTGGTTAAGAAAGTTACGAGGGATTGGTGCGTCTTGACTAAACCGGATGAAGATATTGAACAACCACAAACTAAACCAATAAAAAAGTTTGTGAGCAATGGTTTTGATTTTCAAGAAAATAATAACATTGAGAAAATTTCTACTCTTTATTTTATTAAAACCAAAGTTAATTCAGAGAAACCTAAGGTTGTTCAATAATCTAACACTACTTCTCAGTGTGAATCATCTAGTTAAAAAAATGTTAAGAAAGAAAAGTTTGTCAGGGTTTACAAAGAAAGACGAACATGTTTTCATTGCAGCGTTGTTGGCCATATCTTGATAAATTATCCAGAAAAGAATATGGGAAAGTGTCTAAAAGATCCCAGATTGGGAAGACCTTTTGTTAAACCACCAGCAAAGCCAGTGGTGAAATTTGTTCCTGTGAAACCAAAGTCACAAATTCAACCATCAAAAGCTGTGAATCAAAGTGAAGAGTCTAGTTCTAGAGGTTCAAGAAATATGGCACCTAAAGTTCCTTACGAAAGGAAGTTTATTGAGCGAAGAACTTGTTTTCATTGTGGTATAATGGGACACATTTGTGTGAATTGTCCTTCAAAGACCCAGTCTTATGAAACATCAAAGACTAGACTATTTGTGACAGGATCAGTTGGTACAAAATCTCTTAATTCACAATCTGAGGTTGGGCTCTCTCGACCTCAGCGACGGAGAAGAAACAAAAGATTGAGAAAACTTTAAGAACCACGAGAGGTTTCACAATCTCAACATGTTTCAAATGAACTAGAATGCTCAAACACTTCACTTTTTAAGAGAAAGGAACTTAATGAACAGAAGAGTGTTTGGGAAAGAAAAGTTATTGTTTCTGATTCAACGGAACAATCTCCAAAAATTGAAGAGAGATTCGAATGTGAATTGCGCGAAGTCATTTATTTTGATACAGATGGACGACCCAGGACCACCATGGCTTGGGTTTCCCTTTCAGACTAATGCTTCTTGTTGAATGTGCAGGATTAACCAAGATGGACTATTAATACAATTTGGTTTGTTAATAGTGGTTGTGTAAGACCCCAAACCCGGGAGGCCTCACTTGTTGGATTTACTCATTTACAAAAAGTTCTTAAACTTGAATATCAAAATAACGCAGCGGAATATACTTCATTAAAACATCACCATTACATTGTTCAACACGCGGAAGCGTAACTTAGTCTATTACATAAACATAACATAATCTAATCATAACAGGATGCCAGTCTTCGTATCATCTGGGTAACTCATCAAGCATTCATACGTTTTATTAAAAATCATTCCTTCATTCATAAACACTTCATAAATTTCTTTTGGCAAAATATTTCATAAACACTTCTTTCATAACCCTTCCTTTCAAAACATCGTTCATAAACATCATTTTATAAAACGTCACGTACAACATTCATAAACATCGTTTTATAAAATAGTCACATCGTTACGTATGCACACCAGCCCAAAAACATTATTAAAACATTTAAAAGAGGGCTTCTAGAACTCACCTTCTAAGCTAGTCTCGGTTGTCCTAAACAAAGGCCCAACAACGTCACTTCCGGTCTGAATTGATTAGTTAAATAAACATCAGACCAATACTGACTCTAACGGTTCAACCCTTCTAAACATACTAACTTTACTTAACCAGCCTGATGCTTGCACACTTAGCAAGTGCGCAGGGACTTGTTCTTGGGTACTTAATAAGTGCGCATACTTTGCTTCATGCGTACTTGATAAATACGCAGTACCTTCTTCATGTGTACTTGATAAGTACGCATGACCCTCTTCATGCGTACTTGTAAGTACGCAGGATCCTCTTCTTGCGTACTTGGTAAATACGCAGGATCATCTTCATGCGTACTTGATAAGTACGCACGAACTTCTTCTTCGCAAAAACCCTAACTTTCGCCTTCGGGTCTGATCACGTCAAGATCCCGAACTTGTTTACTTCAAAACGTTAGCTTTCCATCAAGGAACTCAAATCTATGTTTATCTTTCAGTTTTATCCGTGAAAACGTTACCTTTTCACCCAAAACCCGAAAAACCCAAAAACGAACAAAAACTCAGATTTAGGTCCGATCGTTACCTGAATCGAGTTTCTGATCCGGAGGTTCTTCTCACGAGCTATGGAGCAACACTTTGCTGAAATCTCGGGTCGATCCGCCAACTTTCTCTCTCTACGGTCTCTCTCTCTAGAACTTGCAAATGAGAGAAATGATGGAGACTTTGGCTATTTATAGGGGAGGCTCCCCTTCCAGCCCGCCGACCCGACCCGAAATGCCTCGTTCGTTTATTCCGTTATTATAACTGTCGTTTTATTATTATTTTTTTTGGGATGTTACAAGCAATGTTTTGAAACCCGGACCGGACCGGCCGGTCGGACCGGGAACCGGTGGTCTGACCGGTCCGGTTACATGTGTTGAACCGTTTCTGCAGCGAACCGGTGGTCGGACCGGTTGAACCGGCGGTCGGACCGGAATCCGGGTGGTCAGACCGGTTGAACCGCTTGACTATTTTTTTTTAATCTTTTTTAAGTCTCTTGGCTTCTTATTTCGTAGGTAATTGTTAGTTTAAAATTATTGGAATTGACTTGTTGGTGGTTTTTGAAAGGATTAAAAGCTATTTAGACTGATATATTTTTATAATATTTATGACATCGTCCGGTTCTTAAATCTGGTCCGACCGGTCGGACCGGTCCGACCAATGGACCGGTAAGGAGACCGGTTCGACGTCCGGTCCGGTTCTGAAAACATTGGTTACAAGTCTACCCCCCTTATAATAGGTTTCGTCCCCGAAACCTATCATAAGTCGAATAGTTGAGGGTACGACTCCCTCATTTCCGTCTCCGTTTCCCAAGTGGCTTCTGATCCCCTTCGATGCTTCCATTGGACTTTAACCAATTGAATAATCTCATTACGCAAACGCCTCTCCTTTCGGTCTAAGATGGCCACGGGTTCTTCGATGTAGTTAAGGCTGTTGTCGACCTCGATGTCAGTAAGTGGTACGAGAGCTGATTCATCCGCCAAACACTTTCGCAAGTGTGATACATGGAAGGTAGGATGAATCCCACTCAACTCATCAGGCAACTCTAACCGATAAGCGACCTCACCAACCCGTGCCATTATCCTGAATGGTCCGACAAACCTCGGACTTAACTTTCCTCTCTTCCTGAATCGTATGATTCCCTTCCAGGGTGACACTTTCAACATTACTCTGTCCCCAACATCAAACTTAATAGGCCTTCGTCGTTTATCCGCATAAGACTTCTGGCGATCTTGTAAGGCCTTCATTCGTGCTTTGATTTGATCAAACCTTTCCGACGTTTCTCTTACGACTTCAAGACTTCCTAATTCCTTCTGTCCAATCTCACCCCAACAAACCGGGGTCCTGCATCTTCTCCCATACAACATTTCGTAAGGCGGCATGCCTATCGTCGTGTGATGACTATTGTTGTAGGAGAATTCGGCTAACGGCAGATGACTGTCCCAACTGCCGCTGAAATCGATAATACAAGCACGAAGCATATCCTCCAATGTCTGAATGGTCCTTTCGGACTGACCATCCGTTTGTGGGTGGTATGTCGTGCTAACATTGAGCCTCGTGCCAACATTGAGCCTCGTGCCCATCGCCTCGTGAAATCTTTTCCAGAACCACGATGTGAATCGTGTGTCCCGGTCAGATACGATCGTCAAAGGCATCCCATGCCGTGCTATTACTTCGTTAATAAATACTTCCGCTAACCTTTCCGACGAGAACGTCTCGCGAATAAGTAGGAAATCAGCACTCTTCGTTAAACGGTCCACAATTACCCAAATGGTATCATGACCTTTAGCTGTGCGAGGTAGCTTGGTTATGAAGTCTATGGTAATGTGTTCCCACTTCCACTCCGGTATATCAAGTGGTTGGATCTTTCCATACGGTTTCTGGTGTTCGGCCTTTACTTGTGAGCAAGTCAAGCACTTGCTTACATACTTTGTCACTTCATGTTTCATTCCAGGCCACCAGTATTCCTTCCTCAGATCTTGGTACATTTTGTTGGTACCAGGATGGATAGAGTATCGAGACTTATGAGCCTCATCCAAGATTTTGGTTCTAAGCTCGCCACCCATAGGTATCCATACTCGTCCAAAATGTGTCCTAACACCAAGGGTGTTATATTCCAGCTTGTCATGTTGGCCAACCATTCTTTCCTTCTTTATGTTTTCTTCCTTCAGTGCTTCATCTTGAGCTCTTTCAATTTCTCTCATCACATCTGATGTTACTATCAACTGGCAAGCTTTCACTCTAATAGGAGTAGGCACATCCTTTCGGCTTAGAGCGTCAGCCACCACGTTTGCCTTTCCAGGATGGTACATGATCTCACAGTCATAATCTTTCCGGAGTTCCAACCATCGTCTCTGCCTCATATTAAGCTCTTTTTGTTTGAAGAAGTACTTCAAACTTTTGTGGCGGAGTAAATAGTAAACTTCACCCCGTAGAGGTAGTGCCTCCAGATTTTCAATGCAAATACGACAGCAGCAAGTTCCAAATCGTGAGTCGGATAATTAGCTTCGTGAATCTTCAACTGCCGTGACGCATACGCGATCACTCTCTCGCGTTGCATCAACACGCATCCTAATCCCTGACCCGAAGCGTCAGAGTATACCACTAAGTCTTCATTGCCCTCGGGAAGGGCCAAGACTGGAGTTTGGGTTAGTTTCTCCTTCAATTCCTTAAACGCCTCGTCCTGGGTCGAACCCCATTCGTACTTTACCTCCTTCCTAGTCAACTTTGTCAATGGCGAAACTATTTTTGAGAAATGCTGGATGAATCTCCGATAGTAGTCTGCCAATCCCAAGAAACTGCGGATTTCAGTTGGCGTCTTAGGAATATTCCATTCCCTTACCGTTACTATCTTTGCTGGGTCAACCATAATGTCGTTTGGGTTAATGACGTGACCTAGGAATTGGACTTCCCTAAGCCAGAACGCGCATTTGGAGAACTTAGCATACAACTTTTCCTTTTTCAGAGCTTCCAACACCTCCTTTAAGTGGCATGCGTGATCACCCTCATTCTTGGAGTAGATGAGGGTATCATCGATGAACACGATTACCGATCGGTCCACATCGGTCGACACACCCTATTCATCAAATCCATGAACTCTGCGGGGGCGTTCGTCAATCCGAAAGACATTACGCGGAACTCGAAATGTCCATAACGCGTGCGAAATGCAGTTTTCGGTATGTCTTCTTCCCTCACCTTCAATTGATGGTACCCGGACCGAAGGTCGATTTTTGAGAACGAGCTTGCGCCTTGCAATTGATCGAACAGGTCGTCGATCCTTGGTAAAGGGTACTTTTTCTTCACCGTACGTTTATTCAACTCGCGATAATCAATACACATTCTCATCGAACCGTCTTTCTTCTTCACAAACAACACCGGAGCACCCCACGACGAGATGCTCGGTTGGATAAATCCCTTCTCAAGTAACTCGTCTAGTTGTGCCATTAACTCTTTCATCTCCACTAGTGCTAGTCGATATGGAGCCTTAGCCACGGGCTGGGCATCTGGTACTAAGTCGATTCGAAATTCGATCTCTCTGTCGGGTGGTATCCCAGGCAAATCCTCTGGAAACACCTCCGGGTACTCGCGTACCACGGGTACATCGTCTAGTTCCTTCACTTCCTTACACTCGTCAATTACGTACACCAGATAAGCCTCGCATCCACGCCTCAAGTAATCTGCTGCCTTAATCATCGATATGACGTTTGGCATCGGGGCGTCACGATCTCCAAGAACCTCGACTTTGCTACCGTCCGGAGCCTTGAGTCGGATTATCTTTCGTTTACATATAATTTGTGCTTCATTGGCAGTTAGCCAATCCATTCCTAACACGACATCGAATCCACCCAAAACCATGACAAACAACCTGACTGGAAATCTATGGCCTTCTATTTTTATCGTGGAATTTTCAACTACATCAGTCACCCTCGCAGTTCTACCCTCAGCGGTTTATACCCTAAAGGCCCTTTCTAGTTTACTCATAGTGTACTTTACCCTTTTACAAAAAGTCGTAGATATAAAACTCTTACTGGCACCCGAATCGAATAACACAGATACAAAAGTGTCGTCAAGGATAAACGTACCTGACGCCACGTCGGGGTCCACTCTGGCCTGTTCCTGCGTCAGCACATAGGCTCGAGTCTTTGCTCGGGGCCTCTCTTCTGTCTTCTCCGGGCCTTTCCCTTTTCCGGTTTGACCCATCCTGGGCTTGGTGCATTCCCGGCTCATATGACCACTCTCTCCACAGTTGTAGCATTTGAAGCCTTGCGGGCATTCACGGGAGTAGTGTCCGGTTTTGCCGCATTTGAAGCACAGATTTGACCCTAGCCGATATTCACCCGCATGTCTTACCCCACATCTTCCACAGGCTATCGCCTCGCCTACCCTGGCCTGCTTGTCCCGGGCCCCAAACAACTTCCCACCTGATCGCTTAGCGGGAAAACTCAGCTTCTTCTTGGGCTCTTCAGTGGGAACGACATTCAGCGCCAGACCATCAAATATCACGCCGCTCAGTTCTACTACCGAATCATAGGTAGTAGGGGTGTTTGCCTTAACATAGGTGCGGACCTGGTCCGGCAGCCCTTGTATGTAGCATACAATTTTCCTTTCCTCAGTCGTGACAAGATGTGGCACCAGACGTCCCAGTTCATTGAATCGGGGTGTGTACTGCCGGTGCGTCATGCTCCCGGCCTTCAAACCCAGAAATTCCCTCTCTACCTTCTCAATCTCGTTCCTTGGGCAGAAATTCTTGATCACCAAGGTTTTCAAATCAGCCCACCTCATTGCATCCACAACCTCGCTCCCTTTTGCTTGACGTACACCTTCCCACCAATGGGATGCTTCTTCTCTCAAGGAGTTAGCAGCAAATTTTACAACTTGATCCGTTCGACATTCGCTCAGACGAATGGCAGCTTCCATACGGATCACCTAATCAAACGTAGCCACCGCGCCTTTCTTTCCAGTGAGGACCGGTGGGTCACATGCTTTAAACGACTTGTAGTCGCATCCGCGTGCAGGCGGCGCATTGTCAGTCTCGTTGTTCTGGGCACCAGTTGCCGCGCTAGACCCACCTTCCCCATTAACCTTCTTCAATGCTTCAACTATCAGACCTGAGAGAGAAGTCTTCATCAACTCGGTGAACTCTTGAGCTATAGCTGCTCTCACTTCTGGTTCAAAAGTGAAATGTTGTTCTTCAACCAGTGTCTGCTCAGTTCCATGCACACTAACCGCCGGTTCAGTGTGAACACTTCCTATTTCACTATACTCTTGGCGTGCAGGGGTCCTACCATGCCCACCATTTCGAACGCCGGTACGTCAACCGGTACGGCCCCCACCACGTCTTCCGTTTCCTCTCCTTGCCATTTCGTTCTATAAGACAAGGAATCCAATGTCATCACGCTAGTTAACAAATAAAACTCAATAAGCATTGTAAGATGTTAATATACACTGGCCATCTGCAATTAACCATTACACTACCTTTCGATTTCTATTTGACCACCTTTGTGATTCTATCAGAACACAAGTCCTTACCTAACCCTTTCTAAGGCATACTATATACGTAAATATATACTACCTTCATACCTGATGTTGTGGCTCGAGTTACCCGTACTGGCATCCGCTTTCGGTCCCATTCACAATTTAAGTTCAGACACTGGGAGTGTCCGAATCTCTCAAACTATTGCTCTGATACCAACTTGTAAGACCCCAAACCCGGGATGCCTCACTTGTTGGATTTACTCATTTACAAAAAGTTGTTAAACTTGAATATCAAAATAACGCAGTGGAAAATACTTCATTAAAACATAACCATTACATTGTTCAACATGCGGAAGCGTAACTTAGTCTATTACATAAACATAGCATAATCTAATCATAACAGGATGCCAGTCTTCGTATCATCCGGGTAACTCATCAAGCCGCCCATCATCACCATCCATCATCATAACCTGCCTTAACCTGAATGTGCATACTAAAAAGTCAGCTACGCTGGTGAGTTCTAGTTTTAACATAAAACTTTAAACTTCAAATAATTTGCCAAAAACATAACTTCACACTTCATTTAATAAAGAGCGTACATAAAAATAATGCAATAACAAAACATAACACTTCATAAAAATAAGTCAACAAACATATCGAATCTGCGCCTTCTCGTAACCGTCAAATCCAAACGTCACATAATGGCTGAATAACCTAAAGATCACCACCACTAGGCCCATCAATCACCGTACTGTCCTTCGGGTGAAGAACTCCTAGGGCCCGATACTTAGGTTATTCAACACTACTTCAAGCACGGCATCACAAGGATGACATGTACCAAACTTCAAGCACTGCGTCCCGTAGGGCACAAGTACCTAACTTCAAGCACGACTACCCCGTAAGGTAAATCGTACCAAACTTCAAGGATCACGATAATCCCCTTGGCGACCGTCATCGCCCCATTTGTACAACAGTTGGCCAGCCACAGAGGCCCCTAAAAGGTAAAGGCCCATAACATACTTCCCATACCCATAACCTTCATTCCCTAAGGAATATTGGCAGATTCGTTCGTTTGTGACTTTCGTAAACATTCACTTCTTTTACTTCAAAACTTCAGTTAAAGCATTTGTACGTTTTATTAAAAATCATTCCTTCATTCATAAACTTCTTTTGACAAAATATTTCATAAACACTTCTTTCATAACCCTTCCTTTCAAAACATCGTTCATAAACATCATTTTATAAAACGTCACATACAACATTCATAAACATCGTTTTATAAAATAGTCACATCGTTACGTATGCACACCAGCCCAAAAACATTATTAAAACATTTAAAAGAGGGCTTCTAGAACTCACCTTCTAAGCTAGTCTCGGTTGTCCTAAACAAAGGCCCAACAACGTCACTTCCGATCTGAATTGATTAGTTAAATAAACATCAGACCAATACTGACTCTAACGGTTCAACCCTTCTAAACATACTAACTTTACTTAACCAGCCTGATGCCTGCGCACTTAGCAAGTGCGCAGGGACTTGTTCTTGCGTACTTAATAAGTGCGCAGACTTTGCTTCATGCGTACTTGATGAATACGCAGTACCTTCTTCATGTGTACTTGATAAGTACGCATGACCCTCTTCATGCGTACTTGATAAGTACGCAAGATCCTCTTCTTACGTACTTGGTAAGTACGCAGGATCATCTTCATGCGTACTTGATAAGTACACATGAACTGCTTCTTCGCAAAAACCCTAACTTTCGCCTTCGGGTATGATCACGTCAAGATCCCGAACTTGTTTACTTCAAAACGTTAGCTTTCCATCAAGGAACTGAAATCTATGTTTATCTTTCAGTTTTATCCGTGAAAACGTTACCTTTTCACCCAAAACCCGAAAAACTCAAAAACGAACAAAAACTCAGATTTAGGTCCGATCATTACCTGAATCGAGTTTCTGATCCGGAGATTCTTCTCACGAGCTATGGAGCAACACTTTGCTGAAATATCGGGTCGATCCTCCAACTTTCTCTATCTACGGTCTCTCTCTCTAGAACTTGCAAATGAGAGAAATGATGGAGACCTTGGCTATTTATAGGGGAGGCTCCCCTTCCAGCCCGCCGACCCGACCCGACATGCCTCGTTCGTTTATTCCGTTATTATAACTGTCGTTTTTTTTGGATGTTACAGGTTGTTCATAGCACATGACGGAGAATGACATCTGCAGGAGCAACGAGTTGTTTGATAACTGATAAGTCTATTTGATTCAACGACTTGATGCTCAAGGGGGAGATAATGTCCCACACAATATTTGTTTTGGAAAGTGTTTGACCAAGTCTAAAAGACAACCTGAAACTTTGGATGATGATGATGAGCATAAAGTCGTTGATGCAACCATTTGACTAGTTGAGGGGGAGTCTACAGGACAGGGGGAGTACAGAATTGTGTTGGTGACAAAGGCAAAGGCATTCAATTACATTCGATTATATCGGTTTGAATTTTAATTGATTGAAATGCTTAATCTCAAGTAACCAAGTAAAATGTTTTTCTTAAAATGTTTTCATGGAAGTTTTACTTTTTGTCAAAAATATTTTGAAAAATCCAAACAAATTGAAAAAGTTAAAATCGGCATTACTTGAAGTTATAAGGAGAAATGATAGTACATCAGTAGGTGTTCAATCACACATGACCTTAGTTGACTACCTGGTTTCTGTATTTATGTTTGTGCTTAAATGTTTTGATCAGAACTTCTTAGACTGCACAGTTTGGGAAATGATAGCTTCATAACTTCTTATGCTTAACAAAAGATGATACTTGATGCTTAAATTTTCAATTTGAATACTAGCATGTAGTCTGAATTGTCAATAGGCTATGAGTATCTTTGGTCAATTAGTAGTGTGACAACATAATGAACTTTGTAACAATCGTGATTTGAACCCATGGTATGTCAGGTGTGTGTGTGTAAAAGATCATTATCAGATATAGAATATAAGATCTAAAGTAATTGCATGTCGGGTGGAATTTTGAAGTTTTAAACCCAAAACCCTCAGCTCAACACATGATGAAATCTTGCATGATCCTCGAAGTAATTGCACAATTTAATCCATATTCAGTCTCAGTCGATTTCAAATAGAAATTAGGTAGAGAGAAAGTAGTAAAGATGGTTGTGAAAGAAAGTGATAAAGACAGGTAGTTGAAAATTCCTAAAATACCCTGCCTGGTGATGTAATTGAGCGCTATAGAAAGTTGTAAATCAAGCTTTACACGATGTACAATGGCACTGTAGCCACCGACATCCTGTTTTACTACTAATGGTAATAAGATTCAGTAATAATAATAAAAATATTAAATTGTAATAAAAAAATATTAAATACTTAGTAATAAAGAAAAAATAAGTACACAAAAACTTATTGGGCTTACAAAATTATAATACGTGATGCAACCAGTTACTTGTTTATTATCTGTAGATTTTTCTCGACAATCATATAAACTTAAATGTGAGCTACTTTCTACATGATATTATTGGGTGGATGACGAAGGAAACTATTATCGGGGTGTAAAATAAGCGTTTTACTCACTCAATCCCCTTGCCCTCCTCACCTACCACCAGACGGAGGGCTATGTACTTAACCACGCTGATGACGCGCTACCTTTAATATCACCAACTAAGGGGTTGTTTGGCAAGTGTTGAACCATTAAGATGTCTGAATGGTTCAGTATGGTTTTCAGCTGAACCATTAAGAGGTAAAATGAACCATTAAGAGGTGATCTTTAAGCGAAACAAACACCCCTTACCTCTGACCGATTCAGATGTAGCTTCTTAATGGAATCATTAAGAGGCTACCTAACAGCCCTAAGTGTCGGTAGTTACCCTAAAGTTGACGAATTTTGGCTTGGGAATGAATTATACATCATATTTTATGTCACTCGGATAATCACATGAGTATAAGGTCATTCGTAGTGGTTTTACGCCCCCATCTTTCAAGCCCCCGCCACGTCACTGCCACATCAACACAAGGGCAATCATTGTCCAGAATCACTAAGGTGCGTAGTGGTTTCACGCCCCACATTTAATTTTTAATCATTAACTAATTATTTAACTAAAATACAAATATTTATTTAAAACAAAGATAACAAAATACAAATTTATTTAATTAAAAAACAAACATATTAAAATACAAAAAATCAATCGTCACTTGGACGATTACTCAAAGTATGCTATGTCAAATCACCGCGTAGGCTTAGATGTGTTTTCCTGTTGCGTATTGCGTTACTAATTGTGTGTTTATCTTTGGAGCTTAGTTGTGTCAGCGACGTTTGCGGGTTATCATTTTAGTTTTGGCAACTAACTAGGCCCTTGTCTTCCAATATCATGTTATATAATATTATGCAAGTGTACATAACATTCCTTATTTTATCTTTGGACCAAATTCGACATGGACTATTAATCATTGCCCATTTTTTTGTTTAGAACTCCAAACGCACGTTCGATATCCTTCTGTGTCGATTGTTGTGATTTTTTTGAAAAGTACTATTTTCGAACCAATTGGGCTAGTATATGTTTTGACAAACGTGGCGTACTCCGGATATATACCATCGGTAAGATAATACATGCGCTCGTACTCGACATCATTCACAATGAATGAAGAACCAAGTGCAATTCCGTCTAATATGTCATCGAATATAGGCGATTGATCCAAAACATTGATATCGTTGTTTGACCACAACACCAAAGAATGAATGCCAAATACAAAGATCATATGACGCAACGACTTCAAGCATTATGGTCGGACAATTTGCCAATTCCCAATGTGTGCAATCGATACTACCAAGCATACCGGGAAAGCCATGTACGGCTTCATGAACCTTCTATATTTGTTGAATGTCACTAAAAGTAAGTCTCGTTAAATGCCTCTTGTCGTAAAGATTAATCACACCTAAAAACTTTTTATTAGTAAATAATATTATTATTATTATTATTAGGCAAATTAGTTTTTAATAATTCAAATTATGACTCATTGGCTGCTAATAATCCAAACTAACAGTTTGGCTGATGATAATATAAACTTTCACTTTTGTTGTCAGTGACAGTCCCAATAGCATAATTTTCATAGATTTACGTTCAATTTACACTTATTTTCACTCAAACCGACGATTTTAAATGAAATGGAGAAACATACAAGTGAAATCAAGTGGGAACCGAGTGTAAATATATGATAATTATGATACTGTGACTGTTATTGACAACAAAAGTGAAAGTTAAGATTATCACCAGCCAAATTGTTAGTTTGTATTATTATCAGCCAAAGTTTGTATTATTATCAGCCAATTAGTCAATTTTTGAATTATTAAAAACAAATTATTAGTCAATGTTTGGATTATTAAAAACTAGAGTAAATTACAGAAACCGTCCTTTATGTTTATACTATTTTTAAGATATTGTCCTTTAGCCAAAAGTTGTTAGAGATCGTCTTTTATGTTTACAAATCTTACATGTTACGTCCTTTGGCCCTAACCCAGTTAAATTTCTCAGTTAAGTTTGGTCATGTGCAAGGCACACAAGGGTACTATTATAATTTTACCCATTTAATTAAAAAAATATTAATTAAAGTATCTATAACCCCCCTCTTTCTACTATTAGAGGGAGGGAGGGAGGGTTTATAGATATTTTAATTAACATATTTTTTAATTAAATAAGTAAAATTACAAAAGTACCTTCATGTGATTTGCACATGACCAAGCTTAACTGAGAAAATTTAACCTGGTTACGGTCAAAGGACGTAATGTGCAATATTTGTAAACATAAAAGATGATCTCTGACAATTTTTGGGCTAAAGGACAATATCAGAAAAATGGTATAAATATAAACGACGATTCCTGTAATTTACTCCAAAAATTAATTTATCGTAATAAAAATAAATAAAGGCTCAATATTCCAATAACTACATAAGACTATCCGTAGTGCACCCGTGAGAGGCTGGGCGTGGTGCCACCTCACCCCACCACGGGCGTGAAACAACGCGCCGCTGTTGGGTGGGGGGGGGCGTGGTGGGTTGAAGGTGGTGGTGTTCACAACGTGGTTAGGCAATTTTGTGACCGTTGGGGTGATAGCCTTTGGGGTTGAGAGCCGTTGGGCTATCCGTTGCCATTAATAATTTTTTTTAATTTAAATTTAACCTATATAAATAGCAGAGCAAATTACAAATTACGTCCTTTAAGTATTACCCATATTTCAGAACACGTTCTTTGACCAAGAAAATTACAGAAAACGTCCTTTATGTTTAAAAAACTTTGCACGTTACGTCCTTTAGACTAACGGGCGTTAAATTTTACCGTTAAATCATGTCAGGTGCCTTGCATTTGAGGGCGTTTTGGTCTTTTTACCCACAATTTCAGGTACCTAGATTTGAGAATGGGTGGGGCTTTTACAAATTTAGGGTTTTAAATTTATTTTTGTGGGTAAAAATACCAAAATGCCCTCACATGCAAGGCATGTGACCTGACTTAACGGTGAAATTTAACGCCCGTTAGTTTAAAGGATGTAACGTGCAAGGTTTTTTAAACATAAATGACGTTTTCTGTAATTTCCTTAGTTAAATGACGTATTCTGAAATATGGGTAATGCTTAAACGACGTAATTTGTAATTCTCTCTAAATACCAACCAAAATAACTAATTTCCTACACAATATTTCTTCATTCTCCTCTCTATTATTTTATAAAAATTACAAAAATGCTTCCATGGCAATTTGTAAACAACCGAAACCACCCGAACAATCCGAACCGCCCGAACAACCCTAACCGCCCGAAGGATATTCGGTTGAAGGTTGACAAGTTTTCGGGAAACTACAAAAAAAAAGTTAAACAACCGCCGGAGTGGTCAAAGTGACCTTGATATCTTTCAAGAAGCGTATACAGAAGATAATAATGAGTCGATGTTTAAAATGGTTCCACTTTGAGAATTATTAAGAAAATGCATGAAATTTGAACAAGTCCCGTTAATGAGACAATCATCATCTAAACGATCAAAAACGTCAATCATCGTTTAATATTATGTTGTTTTATTTTAATATTTTTTTATAATTTTAATATTATGTTGTTTATTAATATTGTTTTTTTAATATTACGTTTTAATTTTTAGTTTTAATTAAATTAAAAAAATAATAATTATGTAATTATTACAAAACTGGTCACCTTCACCCCACCATTACACACGGTGAAGGCAAGGGTGAAATCTGACATAGTCTATGTGGCGCTTACGTGGCGTGGGGTGTGCTCTCACTTTCACACTAGTAGTTAGAATAGTCTAAGAAGAAATTACACGTGTCTCAACAGCCGGTCGTTATCCTGTCATTGTCTCTCACACACACAGTCACAAACACCCTATCAAGTCCCAATCCTTGATTATCTTCATTCTTCCGTAAATGATCCACTAAAGGAAAATCACACGTATTCTTTACAAAACTTGAATCATAAACTTCTCACTCGATCGAACTGAAGATGAATTTTTTAAATCTATGTTATCAGACGATCCTGAGCCGGAAAATATGGATAATTACCTGAAGTCAAACGCTGACCGTCCTCCAAATCACCAACAAACTGAAAGAGCTGAAATCGATTATACGAATTCAAATTCCGCTTCTTCTGGAGAGGTTTCCGGCAGAATCGGCGGCGGTGGCGGTTTGTGGAGCTTCGGAGATCTAGTAAAGGCTGTAACGACCAGATCGGAATCAGTACTGGAGACATACCGTCGAGATCTGAAGGAATTCGGATCCGGTTTGAGAAAAGAGTCCGATCTGTTCCGTGAAGTCGCGAATCGCGCAGTGAAGGATCTGCCGACGTCAATCGAGGTCGGAGCGTCCGCGATCGACGGAGTGTTGAAATCGACGGTGGATATCATCTCACAAGGTAAAGACGTTCTTCTCGAACCTTCTAATGTTGATGATTTTGATACTTCGGAATCCGTACGGAATTCGAGAGTGTATAGCCGTTTTGAGTCTCAATTAAATGCTATTCAAACTGATGCTCGAACTTATTGCGATGATCCTGAGGATTTAGATGATTATAATGAGTGGAAATTAGGTTTTAAGTTGAGTGATAGAGAATTAGAAATTGAGAAACTGATTGGAGATAACAGATCTGTAGAAGCAATTCATAAAAAAGTTGTTCCAAATCAGGTTGATGATGCTAGCTTCTGGTGTAGGTATTTCTATAAGGTTTATAAGCTTAAAGAGCAGGAGGACATGAGAGTTCGTTTCGTAAGTAGATCGCTAACTGTTCATGATGATGAAGAAGTATTGAGTTGGAATGTTGATGATGATGATAGATCTAAAACTGTAACCTCTAATGCTGTTGAGGATGATAACATGAACAACAACAGTAAGGTTGCCATTGTTAACATCAACAATGTGCCAAAAATTGATCAAAATCATGATTGTCTTGATGAGAAGAACAGTGTGGAGGAGCTGAAGTTGAGTGGTGGAGACGCGTGTGATCATCAGAGGGTTGAATTGGTGCCAAAAACTGATGAAAATGTTGATTGTAATGAGAATTCTGGTAAGGATTTGCAGAAGGATGAAGATCTTGAGTGGGATGAAATTGGGGATATTGGGGAGGATGATGAAAAATATGTCCCACGAGGTGAAAGCACGAAGAAAGGTGAGGTTTTTAAGCGCGTAAATATGGCTGAAGATGATGAGGATTTGAGTTGGGATATAGAAGATGATGATGAACCTGTGAAAACCAGTAGCAGGAAGTAGTTGTATGAATATGTTGTTCAGCAGGAAAATGCAGTGTAATTCAGTTGTACTAATATATGCAATCAGTGACATTATTTGGGGGTGTTTGGGATTTTGCTTCTAAAACTCTTTTTTTTTCAGGTTGTTCGCAGTCGATTTGGTCAGTTTAACAAAAATTCAAAATCAAATCACTAACTATAGTTTTGGTCAAGTGCAAATCAAATTCTGAATCGGCTCATCGAACTCTACCATCTTAGCTTTTATGGTTTAGAAATTAGCTTTTAGCATTTAGCTTTAGCGTTTAGTTTTAAAGTTTAGCTTTTAGGGGTAGAATTTAGCTTTTAGAGTTTAGTTTAGGGGTTTAAGGTTCAACGATACGGTTTCAACGCCGCTAGAATTAGTTAAATCGGAGATCGTTAGAGTTGTCTAATGTCATTTTTCAAATATTTTTTAGCTTTTTAGGCAAAATAGACTTTTAGGGGAACCTTCCCTGTTAGTTATGTATTATATTATGCATGATGTTTAGTATTATATATTTATATTATTCATAATGTTTATAATGTAGTTATATATTACACAAATAGTATGATATAATTATATAAATAAAAGGTTTGTTTAGTCTTACGGGTTTAATCAAGATCGGTGTATAAAGTTCAGGTTCTGATTCGTTTATTAAACGAGTTTTTAATTTAGGTTTGAGCTTATCTCGAGTCTATCAAATAAGTAATTATACTCTTAACTTATTTAGAAGTGTCGGTGGCAAAACCGACAACTTCTCCCGGGCCCTCACTAAGCTTCCCTCATGTTTAGAACCAGTTCTAAACCACCAAAACCAGACTTAAAGCTGTTAGTGATATGATTCAAATATAATTCCTCACCCATTAGACAGTGTTTCATCAAAATAAAAGAAAAAAAAATGCCTGGTTCTGGACCGGACAAAACCAGTCAGGAACCCAACTAGATTGGACTAAGAACCGATCTTTTGACACGATGGCCAGAGAACCGGATCAGTCCACTATGGTTAGTGGTTCGTGTTGACTTGCCGGATGCATGATGTACTTCTCATAGGACCAAGAAGGCGAGAAGGAACACAAAAGCACACACATTAAGGTAGCAAAAGTATATAACTACTAACAAAAATAACACATGAAATGATAAATACAAACCATAAACCATACACATCCTAAGTTTTGAATAAGCCTAAACAAAAGAAGAAAAGATCACCACCCCCACCGTATTCCACCTGCGAGCCGCCTATTCTTATTTTTGCGGTGTTGAAATAGGCTTAGTTAGAGGTGCCAACACTAGACGAAGTTCTCAACCTCAATTTTGTTCGACTAACATAACTTGAAAACATGTCGTTAAAGCTTTCGCCCCTAAAAATCGCACTTCCACCCGAGATATCCGAAGAAACCATCATTTTCATATTTGTATGATCAATATAACTATCGTTCTTCTCTTCACCAGAAGTCTTACTTTCAGTCAACTCCTTTCGACCACCATCGCCACTTTTCTTGATGACACTAGACGAAAAGCGCACCAATTTTTTCGATGGTTTGACTTTAGGAGTAGAAAAGGTCTCGGTTTTCGGGCCCGGGATCATTTCACGGAAAACGGGTCGGTTTGGAGCGGATGATGGTGTTTGGGAGACGAGTGGTTTAACGGTCAGAGGGTCCGGCATGTTGTTTTCGGGACCGTGTGAAAGTCTAGGTGAAAAACCAAAGGTGAGTTTGGATAACCTCTCATATGAACTCCTAGCAAAACTTATTTTTGTATGATCTTTAGCCATTAGGTTCAAGAAAGTAGTGATTTGAAGGAATTTGGTAACAATATGTGGGTATTTAACAGGGAATTAAAGTGGCGTTTGCCAAATAAATAAAGAATAAATTAAAATTAAAATTAAAGTTCGAATAATTGAATGATGGTTATTAAGCACGTGGTTCGACATGGATTCATGTCTAAATCGTGGATGTAGCCAATCAAGTGAATCGCGTTATATTCATATGTTCTTATTGTTCTAGCTCTTTATTCGTGTTGCAATTGTTAGCATGGGCGGATCTACCTTAGACCCAGGGGGTAAGGTACATCTCAACTTTTGACGCGTGATGAATTTTTTTTTTACCGTTTTTATGTTTTCCGATACCCCCAACGAAATTTTTGATACCCCTGAATTTTTTTCTTAGATCCGCCACTAATTATTACCGCGTGTGTTTCTTGATTTGCTCGTTTCTTCAACGTTTCTGAACATAAGTTTATAAGTAATACTAATGAACGGATCAATTTAGATTATGTTTTACGTAAGTGTCGAACCACAAAAAACGTAACTAAAAGGAAAGTGAGCAAATACACCAATCACCTAAATTAATTTGTACAACTTTTTAAAATGTTTTACTTAAATATCTAAATTGTTATTAAAATAATATTGCTTTTATAACAGTATTATCCTTCAAGAAAAAGGATATGGTCTAGTAGCACTCCCAACACTATTGGGTTCTCATTTTCTCCCGCTAAACACTTGGCAATAAGAATACATTCACGCCTTAATTATTATGTTTATACAAGTACATCAAAATAATTTTTACGGGTCAACCTGGAACTAAATACCCGTTTTAAATAAGATAAATTGATTTTTAATAATTCAAACTATAATCCATTAGCTGATAATAATCTGTACTAATAGTTTGGCTAGTGACAGTCTTAACATTCACTTTTGTTGTTAAGGGAAGTTCCAATAACATAATAATAGCGGATTTACACTCGAATTACAATCGGATACCACTTGATTTCGCTTGTATGTTTCTCCATTTAATTCAAAATAATCATTTTGAGCTAAATAAGTGTAAATATAGTGTAAATCCATTATTATTATGCTATTAGGACTGCCATTGACAATAAAAGTGAGGGTTGGGACTGTCACCAGCCAAACTGTTAGCGTGAATTATTATAAGTCAATGAGTCATAATTTGAATTATTAAAATCCAATTTGTCTTTAAATAAATTTGTTGTGACCCGGTACTCAACGCGCTTGACCTGCTTTACTATCTTTAGTTAGAACTAAAGCCCAATCAACCAAGATTCATGTTTTAAACGCGTAACTGGAGTAATTAAAGCATAAATTTCAATGTACTATTTTTATATTGACCTATTGGGATCATATTCCATTTTTTTTCTTGTACCTAATTTATGGTGTTACAACGTGTTGATGATCAATCATCAAGTGTGCAGAATCAGATTCTAAGAAATCTATCCAAATTCCTAAAAACGAACCACAAATTTTGAGAATATATAGAGGTAATGTTCAAAAATCGGAAAGTCACACCGACATCCAAATATAACAGATCTGATATTATGCTTACAAAATTGTATTATTATTATTATTATAATAATAATTTAAACATTTTTTTCCTAATAAAGGGATTTAAAAGGCCTAATGCATCTTAAATCTTTTAGTTTAACCCATAAAACATGTTTTAAATTGTAGGAATATTACGTCATTTTTATTAAAATAATAATAAAATAAAATGACGATATTCTCGTCATATGTGAGAAATAAACTTAGTACAATACCGTTTACAAACCCGAAAGAAAATAAATATAAATTACAAATTTATCTTAAATAAATGATTCGAACCGGTGGCTTCAACGGGAGAGTGGGAGGGAGGGAGGAGAGAGAGAGAGAGAGAGAGAGAGAGAGAGAGAGAGAGAACAAAAACAAGCTAAACGTTTTCGGTTTTGGTTGAGGATTCGTGTTCAACACGGGTCGCTTAAAACAGATTTCACGCCTCCTCTAAAACGAACGCGTCTGTCTCCCAGGGTACAACAACCAGAACAGTATGTGTACTGCCGGAGATGTCCACGCGCCCGATGTTTTACCAGGTAAAGTATGTGTTTAGAAATGGTAGGAAAAGATGAAGTTGGTGATGGTAGAAGAATTAGAGAGTGTTCCTCTTTAAATTATATGGAAATAATTCTCTAGTATTTTCTCTCTTTTTTCGATACATTTGTTCATCTTTTTCATCATATATAAAAATAACCAAAAGTTTCCTTATACCAAAAGACTCCGTATTTAATAATATATTAATATGACATAACTTCATATTTTAATTTGTATTAAACATAATAAAAAGAGTTTAATATAAATTTATGAGACAAAACCAAAACCACTATATGGTTCATGACAAGGAATTAAGAGTCAAAAATAAAACACTCACAATTTTTTATGACAAAATATTTGTTAGCATTTAATAAAAAATATGCAACAAATTTCTATTAGAAACACACAAGTTTCACATTTTCCATTCCAACTAATCAACTTCGAGCATCGATATCCCATTCATCTTAGCTCCGTTTTGGATACAATTTGTTTCGTTGTGAAGCTCTCACGCCACAGAACACAAACCCAAAAAAACAATAATTATATTAATCGCAATTACATATAATTATTAGCATCCAAAGTTAGTGAAAATCACATTTTAACTAAATTTTCCAACAATCCCCCACATGAATAGAGATCGATCAAAACACACAAAATATCCAATGAAAACTCGACAGTTGAGTCTTGCATAGGATAGGTAGGTTTCCCTTTGAACCTTCCCTTGTGAAGCATACTTAGCTTACTAGTTGTTTGGTAGACGCAATGTCTTTCAACCAACGACTATTTGTATAAATGACAATATACGTTCAAACAAGACTCTCCCTAGCGGGACACATCCCCTCATTATCGTTCCATTATGGTTCTCGAACACTAGTCTGGTTATGTGAAAGCTCTAGGAATTGCGCCCCCACAATTTCATTCAAAGAGACCCCACTTCTTTTTCACATAGGTGATTTGTCTCAAATCATTAAAAGTATTAAGTTTACAATGATTTACAAAAATCATAAACCACATTATACTTAACCTCACAACATGTCACAGTTGTTATAAGAATTGACTAGGAAGTGATTAAACTCCCTTTTACAATTTAAGAGGATATATGTAAACACACACACACACACACATATATATATATATATATATATATATATATATATATTAGCTTATATATCAACTTATACATTAACTATGCCCCACAGTGACCACTCTTAGATATACAATTAGGTTGTCATATTGAAATTAGATCTTGGGATCTCCACTCAACTAAGATATGTTTTCCTTCATATATAATCTTTCATGGGCTTTAGTCTCATTCCACAACTCAATCTCTCATCAACCCTCGGGTTGTTGGATCTGAAACATTATCTATGACTACGTCAAGTCAATACAGATAATTGCAATTGAGATGAGTTGTAATTTATGCCTTTGGTATGTTATAGCAGACATCTAGTAAGATTCTGAATGTAACCAATATGCATACGAGTCTTGCAACTAGATACACTAGATAGACTCCTCATGACCTTTGTGTACTCCACTCAGTCACGTGTTTGCAATATCAATTTGGATTACGAAAATCCTCATTGCCAAACATTCCACATTCAAATGCAAGTCACCCCCAAATTTAAGTGTTATTGAATAACATCCAAATAGGGTGAAGAAAGGTTTTCCATTTCAACACGGGCTTGAGAAAACTTCTCACACAACCATTTCTACATACCCTAAAGGGTTGTTTATTAAATGGCTTCTCCCCCATATTTCTTTCTATTTGATCAAACTTCACTTATGACGACATCATCACATATTTAGAATGATTCCAAGTCATATGAGTTCTCCTCATTAAACTAGATAACATCATTTTCAATGACACAATTATTCAAGTTTTTCATAAGTTATATCAGTCTCCTTGTATTGAATGAAGATAATCATTTAACTTTGTCCATACACAAATTCATTCTTGCATCTAAGTACATTTTGAGTGTTTATAGTTAATTTGTCTCCTCAGAGCATCAAAACTAACAAGTACTAGTCTAGCATGATTTAGACTATAATACTTAAGCATGTGAACAGAAGATGCATCATTCTGATTCTTCACAGCCTTAAGGGATATCACAATATTCCTTGTCAACATTCATGCCTTAGTTTAGAAAAAATCATGAGACTTATTCACCATCCCATAACCTCAACATTTAGAAAAGTCTCATAAGTTATTGTATGTTACACATACTTAACTATATCATTCAAGTTAGGAACATAACTTGTTTGCCTTTAATTTTCAAGGCTTCACCATTAACTCATAAGCACTTAAAGCCAAGTAACTTTGGTGAACACATTCATCACCAAAAAAGGGATGAATAGTACAAGTGTACAATCACTTTTATGTTGAGATAAAGTCAATTAAATTGACACTCAACAACATGACATTCAACAAGTTTGTCTTTAAGTGATTTGCAAACTTTACTTATTGTTTCCTTGAAGTTATGTGTATTTAGGATACTCTCCCAAGTTGAAGGTTAAAACCCCAACATAGTTCCAACAACTTGAAGGCGGTAGACTCATCTACATGTCCTTCATTTCCAACAGTAAATCTTTCATAACGAATCTCACCCGATTCATTAAAGAATTATATTAACATATATTTCTTTCATATGTTAGAATCCACACTAGTGAATTTTCATGATTACTTCTAATGAAGTATGTTACATATCTCATATTTATGTATTTTATCTTAATACATTTGCATTTGTGATAAGTCATTTGAGACATGTCTCATTAGTAAAGGTAACAACTCTCAAGTTGTAGTTGTGCAAATCTTTTCTTGCGCTATCCGTTTAAACCATATCCAAATAAAAAGTTTAACTATTTTCCACTAAGTAAATATTATGCATACGTCACAAATAGTATTGATTTATTTCTTTGCTGAAGTTGCATGTGTTATCCAAATATATTGAACATAAAACAATAATACTACCTTTGAAATAAAATAAATAAAATACAAAACACTTTTATTGATAATAATTTAAACGGATATATAGATGACATCTACACATCAAGTCTCAAAAGTGTTCTTATCTTCAACACTTTCATCATCCGACTGAAATCATCGCAATGATATAATTTCATGGCATATCTTGAGGTACTCCCTCAATAAAACTCTATGCACACATACCAAGTTACTCGTTTCATCTTTGAAACACTCTACTTATCTTACATTTTTATAAGAGTATTTTATAGCGGAAAACGGGTCCCAGATTAACAAAACCTTGCCATAATTGGCCAAGGTAAAATTTTTATTATAATATTATTATTTTAGCATCGATATCCCATTCATCTTAGCTCCGTTTTGGATACAATTTGTTTCGTTGTGAAGCTCTCACGCCACAGAACACAAACCCAAAAAAACAATAATTATATTAATCGCAATTACATATAATTATTAGCATCCAAAGTTAGTGAAAATCACATTTTAACTAAATTTTCCAACAATCCCCCACATGAATAGAGATCGATCAAAACACACAAAATATCCAATGAAAACTCGACAGTTGAGTCTTGCATAGGATAGGTAGGTTTCCCTTTGAACCTTCCCTTGTGAAGCATACTTAGCTTACTAGTTGTTTGGTAGACGCAATGTCTTTCAACCAACGACTATTTGTATAAATGACAATATACGTTCAAACAAGACTCTCCCTAGCGGGACACATCCCCTCATTATCGTTCCATTATGGTTCTCGAACACTAGTCTGGTTATGTGAAAGCTCTAGGAATTGCGCCCCCACAATTTCATTCAAAGAGACCCCACTTCTTTTTCACATAGGTGATTTGTCTCAAATCATTAAAAGTATTAAGTTTACAATGATTTACAAAAATCATAAACCACATTATACTTAACCTCACAACATGTCACAGTTGTTATAAGAATTGACTAGGAAGTGATTAAACTCCCTTTTACAATTTAAGAGGATATATGTAAACACACACACACACACACATATATATATATATATATATATATATATATATATATATTAGCTTATATATCAACTTATACATTAACTATGCCCCACAGTGACCACTCTTAGATATACAATTAGGTTGTCATATTGAAATTAGATCTTGGGATCTCCACTCAACTAAGATATGTTTTCCTTCATATATAATCTTTCATGGGCTTTAGTCTCATTCCACAACTCAATCTCTCATCAACCCTCGGGTTGTTGGATCTGAAACATTATCTATGACTACGTCAAGTCAATACAGATAATTGCAATTGAGATGAGTTGTAATTTATGCCTTTGGTATGTTATAGCAGACATCTAGTAAGATTCTGAATGTAACCAATTTGCATACGAGTCTTGCAACTAGATGCACTAGATAGACTCCTCATGACCTTTGTGTACTCCACTCAGTCACGTGTTTGCAATATCAATTTGGATTACGAAAATCCTCATTGCCAAACATTCCACATTCAAATGCAAGTCACCCCCAAATTTAAGTGTTATTGAATAACATCCAAATAGGGTGAAGAAAGGTTTTCCATTTCAACACGGGCTTGAGAAAACTTCTCACACAACCATTTCTACATACCCTAAAGGGTTGTTTATTAAATGGCTTCTCCCCCATATTTCTTTCTATTTGATCAAACTTCACTTATGACGACATCATCACATATTTAGAATGATTCCAAGTCATATGAGTTCTCCTCATTAAACTAGATAACATCATTTTCAATGACACAATTATTCAAGTTTTTCATAAGTTATATCAGTCTCCTTGTATTGAATGAAGATAATCATTTAACTTTGTCCATACACAAATTCATTCTTGCATCTAAGTACATTTTGAGTGTTTATAGTTAATTTGTCTCCTCAGAGCATCAAAACTAACAAGTACTAGTCTAGCATGATTTAGACTATAATACTTAAGCATGTGAACAGAAGATGCATCATTCTGATTCTTCACAGCCTTAAGGGATATCACAATATTCCTTGTCAACATTCATGCCTTAGTTTAGAAAAAATCATGAGACTTATTCACCATCCCATAACCTCAACATTTAGAAAAGTCTCATAAGTTATTGTATGTTACACATACTTAACTATATCATTCAAGTTAGGAACATAACTTGTTTGCCTTTAATTTTCAAGGCTTCACCATTAACTCATAAGCACTTAAAGCCAAGTAACTTTGGTGAACACATTCATCACCAAAAAAGGGATGAATAGTACAAGTGTACAATCACTTTTATGTTGAGATAAAGTCAATTAAATTGACACTCAACAACATGACATTCAACAAGTTTGTCTTTAAGTGATTTGCAAACTTTACTTATTGTTTCCTTGAAGTTATGTGTATTTAGGATACTCTCCCAAGTTGAAGGTTAAAACCCCAACATAGTTCCAACAACTTGAAGGCGGTAGACTCATCTACATGTCCTTCATTTCCAACAGTAAATCTTTCATAACGAATCTCACCCGATTCATTAAAGAATTATATTAACATATATTTCTTTCATATGTTAGAATCCACACTAGTGAATTTTCATGATTACTTCTAATGAAGTATGTTACATATCTCATATTTATGTATTTTATCTTAATACATTTGCATTTGTGATAAGTCATTTGAGACATGTCTCATTAGTAAAGGTAACAACTCTCAAGTTGTAGTTGTGCAAATCTTTTCTTGCGCTATCCGTTTAAACCATATCCAAATAAAAAGTTTAACTATTTTCCACTAAGTAAATATTATGCATACGTCACAAATAGTATTGATTTATTTCTTTGCTGAAGTTGCATGTGTTATCCAAATATATTGAACATAAAACAATAATACTACCTTTGAAATAAAATAAATAAAATACAAAACACTTTTATTGATAATAATTTAAACGGATATATAGATGACATCTACACATCAAGTCTCAAAAGTGTTCTTATCTTCAACACTTTCATCATCCGACTGAAATCATCGCAATGATATAATTTCATGGCATATCTTGAGGTACTCCCTCAATAAAACTCTATGCACACATACCAAGTTACTCGTTTCATCTTTGAAACACTCTACTTATCTTACATTTTTATAAGAGTATTTTATAGCGGAAAACGGGTCCCAGATTAACAAAACCTTGCCATAATTGGCCAAGGTAAAATTTTTATTATAATATTATTATTTTACAAAAGATGATATAATTACATCATTCTTTATAGGGATTTCTCTAACTCTGATAGCTCTGTCATCAGGAAGCTTCATTCCATGTGCTTCATTCCTGCAGTGTTTGGAAAACGTTATTGAATTATCTTATGCTAAGTAAGTACACTGTGTCGTTCTTTTCATTATGAACCCTTTAGGTTCTTATTATTGTTCAAGTTTTCCAGGCTCTCGGCGCCCCCGTGGCCATCTCCGGACGTACCTATGGTCACGTCATTCGTATATTTTATGTGTGTGCTAACCCCCTCGCAACCATCTTAGGCCGTACCTCTGGTCCGAGTTTTGGCAAAGTTCTTATACTCGTCAGTATAGACCCCTTGCATTTGTCGTGAATACTTATTTATTCCTCAGCCCTGTAGGCTTGGAATCTTTTCCTCCTTCAGCCCCGTAGGCTTGGAGTTCCTTTTTCTTTTCCTCAGCCCCGTAGGCTTGAAATCTTTTTAGTCCTCTTCTTTATCATTATTGAGATCTACCTTACAGGCCGGGAATCTCATTTCATTTGAGACCTTGAGTATCTTTGACTCAAAGCCTCCCAAATGTATCAAGCATTTGTTTTTATTTCATGTATTTGCTTGATTTACTTCCCAACCAGTCTTCACCTTAAAACTTCGTAACGGTTTCTCCACCACCCCTTTAACACTTCGTGAGTACTCCGTTATTTCATTTTAGGGTTTAGACTCGTTCCATCATACTCATTCATATTTTCACGTATCATCATGCATTCACGTATTTATCATGCATTTCACATATTCATATTCATCATGCATGGTATATTCCCGTACTCATGTACTTTCATCATATATTCATACTCTTCATATATTGTAAATTGGGGTGATTATTGATGTGTCGTTTTTAGTATATAAAAATATAATAAATATATTTTTAGGATAGTTTTATGAGATCAAGTTTTAAATTTATAAAAAGATTATTACTTTAACTTAAAAACACAAACAATAGGCAAGTGTACCTATCACAGCGTAATATAGTTTAGGTAAGAACCAAGTATCGAACCAATGGACACGGTCGAGTTCCAGTACTCAACTTTTGTTATCGTCTAGTCGGATCAATTAGTGAGTGAATTTTGTGTGCTTGTGAAGCAGAATAGTAAATGACAGAAAAGTAAACGACGCTAAAGTAAATAACAGAAAAGTAAAAACGTGCGTGATGTGTGTAACAGAAATGTAACAAATAGAATAGTAAATAGCAGAAAAGTAAATATCTCGGAGATGATCAGGTCACGAAGAGTATTGCTTCGGGATTCGAATCCGCTTAGTACGTGATAATGTTAAGTTGACTAATCAAGTGATGTGACTACTACAAACTTGTGACCCAGGTCACCGCTAGAGCCTCGTCCTCACGACATTTGATTTGCAAATTAAAATCTTTAAAAAGTGGTAGTGCCTCCCGTTGAGGACAACAATTACCCTCAACCCTTCAAATGGTCATCTCCGGGTTGGTTTAAGACATCGAACGTAAAATGCTTTGTATTAGAGTTAAATAGGTGATTATATTTTGTTCACCGGGAGGCGGTGTAACAATGGGATCAAGTATAAAGACGTACCATTCCCAACATGAGTTCACTAATTCTTGGTCGCATAATAAGTTCGTATAAAGACGTACGACCTTAATAGTGTTGACCAAGCCTTGGCTTATCAATCTCTACTTGTATAAAGACGTACAAACTTCAAGAGAAGTTTGATTAAAAAGATTTTACGATCTTACACTTTAAAATCAAGAACACTCACAAATATAAAGACAAATTTAGACAATAATAAAAGCCCACCAAAAAGATGGTTTTAAGGACGAATGATTAAAGACATAAACACATCACTTGGATTAATACGTTAAACATTAAAATGCACCAAACTTCATCTTTACCTTAGCAATACAAAGAGTCTAGCCACGAATGGCCATACTAACTAGCATAACGCTGAGTTTCGTAGGCTCCCCTACTGCGGAACAAGGAGGAAGAGCCCCCCATATTATGTAAGTTAAGTGATAAGTCATATGTAGGAAGTACCAGCGGCGTATCCACCACCCCTTTAACACTTCGTGAGTACTCCGTTATTTCATTTTAGGGTTTAGACTCGTTCCATCATACTCATTCATATTTTCACGTATCATCATGCATTCACGTATTTATCATGCATTTCACATATTCATATTCATCATGCATGGTATATTCCCGTACTCATGTACTTTCATCATATATTCATACTCGTCATATATTGTAAATTGGGGTGATTATTGATGTGTCGTTTTTAGTATATAAAAATATAATAAATATAATAAATATAATAAATATAATTTTAGGATAGTTTTACGAGATCAAGTTTTAAATTTATAAAATGATAATTACTTTAACTTAAAAACACAAACAATAGGCAAGTGTACCTATCGCAGCGTAATATAGTTTAGGTAAGAACCAAGTATCGAACCAATGGACATGGTCGAGTTCCAGTACTCAACTTTTGTTATCGTCTAGCCAGATCAATTAGTGAGTGAATTTTGTGTGCTTGTGAAGCAGAATAGTAAATGACAGAAAAGTAAACAACGCTAAAGTAAATAACAGAAAAGTAAAAACGTGCGTGATGTGTGTAACAGAAATGTAACGAATAGAATAGTAAATAGCAGAAAAGTAAATATCTCGGAGATGATCAGGTCACGAAGAGTATTGCTTCGGGATTCGAATCCGCTTGGTACGTGATAATGTTAAGTTGACTAATCAAGTGATGTGACTACTACAAACTTGTGACCCAGGTCACCGCTAGAGCCTCGTCCTCACGACATTTGATTTGCAAATTAAAATCTTTAAAAAGTGGTAGTGCCTCCCGTTGAGGACAACAATTACCCTCAACCCTTCGAATGGTCATCTCCGGGTTGGTTTAAGAAATCGAACTTAAAATGCTTTATATTAGAGTTAAATAGGTGATTATATTTTGTTCACCGGGAGGCGGTGCAACAATGGGATCAAGTATAAAGACGTACCATTCCCAACATGAGTTCACCAATTCTTGGTCACATAATAAGTTCGTATAAAGACGTACGACCTTAATAGTGTTGACCAAGCCTTGGCTTATCAATCTCTACTTGTATAAAGACGTACAAGCTTCAAGAGAAGTTTGATTAAAAAGATTTTACGATCTTACACTTTAAAATCAAGAACACTCACATATATAAAGACAGATTTAGACAATAATAAAAGCCCACCAAAAAGATGTTTTTAAGGACGAATGATTAAAGACACAAACACATCACTTGGATTAATACGTTAAACATTAAAATACACCAAACTTCATCTTTACCTTAGCAATACAAAGAATCTAGCCACGAATGGCCATACTAACTTGCATAACGCTGAGTTTCGTAGGCTCCCCTATTGCGGAACAAGGAAGTAGAGCCCCCCATATTATGTAAGTTAAGTGATAAGTCATATGTAGGAAGTACCATCGGCGTATCCACCACCCCTTTAACACTTCGTGAGTACTCCGTTATTTCATTTTAGGGTTTAGACTCGTTCCATCATACTCATTCATATTTGCACGTATCATCATGCATTCACGTATTTATCATGCATTTCACATATTCATATTCATCATGCATGGTATATTCCCGTACTCATGTACTTTCATCATATATTCATACTCGTCATATATTGTAAACTGGGGGTGATTATTGATGTGTCATTTTTAGTATATAAAAATATAATAAATATATTTTTAGGATAGTTTTACGAGATCAAGTTTTAAATTTATAAAATGATAGTTACTTTAACTTAAAAACACAAACAATAGGCAAGTGTACCTATCACAACGTAATATAGTTTAGGTAAGAACCAAGTATCGAACCAATGGACAAGGTCGAGTTCCAGTACTTAACTTTTGTTATCGTCTAGCCAGATCAATTAGTAAGTGAATTTTGTGTGCTTGTGAAGCAGAATAGTAAATGACAGAAAAGTAAACGACGCTAAAGTAAATAACAGAAAAGTAAAACGTGCGTGATGTGTGTAACAGAAATGTAACGAATAGAATAGTAAATAGCAGAAAAGTAAATATCTCGGAGATGATCAGGTCACGAAGAATATTGCTTCCGGATTCAAATCCGCTTGGTACGTGATAATGATAAGTTGACTAATCAAGTGTTGTGACTACTACAGACTTGTGACCCAGGTCACCGCTAGAGCCTCGTCCTCACGACATTTGATTTGCAAATTAAAATCTTTAAAAAGTGGTAGTGCCTCCCGTTAAGGACAAGAATTACCCTCAACCCTTCGAATGGTCATCTTTAGGTTGGTTTAAGACATCGAACGTAAAATGCTTTGCATTAGAGTTAAATAGGTGATTATATTTTGTTCATCGGGAGGCGGTGCAACAATGGGATCAATTATAAAGACGTACCATTCCCAACATGAGTTCACCAATTCTTGGTCGCATAATAAGTTCGTATAAAGACGTACGACCTTAATAATGTTGACCAAGCCTTGGCTTATCAATCTCTACTTGTATAAAGACGTACAAGCTTCAAGAGAAGTTTGATTAAAAAGATTTTACGATCTTACACTTTAAAATCAAGAACACTCACAAATATAAAGACAGATTTAGATAATAATAAAAGCCCACCAAAAGATGGTTTTAAGGACGAATGATTAAAGACATAAACACATCACTTGGATTAATACGTTAAACAATAAGGGATATCTCAATGAAGAACTCAAGCCATCTATTTATAGGCCTCAAAATGAGCAATGCACGACCGTGCATTGGATTGCACGGGCGTGCAAACACCCCGGGAATCAAACAGGGTACAAAGGACAGTATACCGGAGTCTGGGGAGGCCAGACATGAAATGCACGACCGTGCATCCCTCTGTCTGCTCCCTCTTTTAGTTGCTGGTTGACTTGTGTTGGCCTGGTTTGACTTCTTGGGGGGTCAATGCTCGGGTTTGGTCCTCCAAAAGCTTGATTTCTTCATGTTTTAGGCTGGTTTTTGCTCAGTTTATCTTGGAACACCGAATACCCTGCAATTGTGAAATATTAACGCATTAAGTATCATTTGCAAGGCTTTTAATCAATTTGTACCATAATATGGGGATTATTATGAATGCAAAACATGTATAATTTTAGGCATATCATAATACCCCACACTTAAACTTTGATTGTTCTCAAGCAAACTCATGCATGATCATACCCATAACTAAAAACTTTACAAAGGTAATGGAACTCCAAGTAGTTGGAAACTCCGGGATAACTCTTGAGTCGCTTATTCTATTTTTGTGTTTTTCTATGATGGAATCCATGACAAGTCTACTAGAACTTTAATTATACATAACCTATCACTCCTCAAAATGTTCACTCAACTCTTAGGGTTATATATGTATGGATAATGTAAGTTAAGTGGAACACTCAAGTTCGAATCGAATTATGCAATGGTCAAAAGCTTGTATGCAAATCAAGTCTCCATCAATTAACTAAGTAGTATGCATGAATCAAGAGGACTTTAAAGGGTTGTAATGTGGCTAAATTAAAAATAAAGGGTGAAAATGAAAATCTTTTTGGATTTTTAGGGATTTTTATAGGGTTTGAAAGGCTGCAGCTACAGTGAAACACACAGCTATGGCCTCGTGGCTTAAAATGAAAAATATTAGCAGGTCCCTCTACAGTACTTAGATCATGTGGGTATAACTAATCTGAGTGCTCGTTTATGGTCAGATTGCCTAGACCAAGATCTCTTATCATTCTCAACTTTTCCCTTACTGCGTAATACACATTGCTGCCTTTGCGCATGGATCTTTCGGCTTGTAGCCTAATAGCTCCTACTTGGATCAGGTGCATATACTCACTTTGGAAATAAGTTTGATTCTTGCTACACTTTCCATCGTTGTTCCAGTTGCCACACTTCACACATTTGCCGTATCTTTTGGCTCTTCTCTTGGGGACACTTTATGACAAGCCGTAGAATGGTGGTAATTGTTTTTGCTTGCGCCATCGTTTTATTATATCACTGGTTGCTTTGAAAACTTTCTCTCGTAGTTCGGGCGGTAATTCAGGCTTTGCGAAATGAAAGCAGAAAAGCAAATTGAAATCAAAAGAATGCATGTCCAGTTCTTTAAGGTCTAGCTGGTAAAAGACCCACTTCTCTCTTTCTTTATCTTTTCTTCTTTTTCTATTTTATTTTATTTTTATTTTTTTTCTTTTTGTATCAAGACAAATTTTTCAGTAACTCTTTTTCCTCAATTTCCTTGAAATAATATTTTCATAAATTTCTTGCAGATAGTTCGACTGTTTCTTCCTAATACATCCACTTCTTGTATATTTCAATTCTTTGAGTAAAACAGATTTCTTTCCAAAATTGTCTCAATGGTAATAAACTTGAAATGACGACATAAGTTAATTTTCCCATTTTGAAGACATTCAGCCAATAACCGGTGTTTACGAAAAGCTGGTTGGGTGATAAATATGGGTAGTAGAAAAGAAAAGACTAAGGCTCAGAGGGCTATCTAGGCGGATAATATTATTGGGATTTTTAGGGTTTAAGGATTATATATAGGGGTAATAAAGTCCTAGGTTCCTCAATCATTTTCATACTTCAACTAGTTTATGATCTTGATATGTATAAGTCATACAAGTTCTAATTATGCATAAAATTCGATCGAATAAACACTCAATATACCAAACTAAAGAGCATGTGAAAATGATAATAATGCTCGTGAAAAGGCTCAGATTATTTTCACATGGAAACGGATGGAACAGGGTTTAGCGATTTGTTATGCATAATATCCATTTGTTTCCATTTGTCATGTCTTCATTTTATTTAATTAGGTGCGAACTCAAAGAGGTTTAGATTTAAGGTTTAAAATTTTTGAAATTTTTTGAATTTTTCAAAAGGTAGATTATTGTAATGTTTTAGTCAAATGGGTAGAAAATCACAAGTTAAGTTTTACTGCTTTGAGGATACAAGTAGTCCTTAATCTCTAATTCCCCACCCCACACTTAAAACTGTGCATTGCCCTCAATGTACAAATGCATGTAATGAAATGCTATGCAAGAATTTAATGCATGAAGTTTTAAGGGAAAAGAAATTAGTACTCCCCCGGTCAATTCGGTGTATAACCTAAGGCCGAAACTTATTGCTGCTGTCAGGCGGTGCCTATCAGCTGCTTGTCAACATGTTGCTTCAAAGATGCCATCGAATTTCAAAGAAATTTGATGTGGTTTTCGATTCCTCAGGTTGTAGAGATGGAGTGTGATTCCTCAAAGAAGTAGAGAGACTATATGGTGATGCTATTCTACCTGACACATAAGGAAAAACATAAAAGCAGACAAGGAAAATAAAAGGTAGTAGTTAAGCTACTAAGGTCCTAGTATCGAGAGGGCATACCTGGGGCTGAAGTATGAGAAACTTAAATTTGAAAAGTCAAACTTGAGGTCCATGATTCTGCCGTATGAACCAACCTCTCAATTTATTCATGATCACCGGGTTGCCTCCCGGAAGCGCTACGTTTATTTAAGGGTCTTTAGCCCGACCCATACATGCTGCATCAGTCTTTCTTCAAGTGGGGGTCATCAACTTCCCCCGTGTCTCCTGTCCCTTCATTCAAGTCCTTGAACCTTGGTAGCTTATCAAAGTATTTGTCGATCAAATTAGTGTTTTCAAGGTCCTTGCCAAGTTCAAGTTTCTTTCCTTTGTTGAATTCCTTAGCTTTCTTAAGTTGGTAGTCCAGATTAGTATCGATGAATTGTGCAATTTCAAAGGGATCGTTTGACAAGCATTCATTTCCTCCGATGTTGTAGGTTACTGATTGTTTTCCAACACAAAGTGTTAAGATTCCTTCATTCATGTCAATGACGGCTCTGGCGGTAGCTAAAAATGGGCGACCTAAAATCAAGGGTACTGAATAATCGGGTCCCATTTCCACTACCATGAAATCGCAGGGAAGACAAACTTACCTACTTTTACTAGTAAGTTTTCAATGACTCCTATAGCTGACTTAACTGATCCATATGCGAGTTCAATAGTTGCATTAACAGGTCATGGGTTTCCAATTTGGAGTCTTTGGAACATGTTATATGGCATAACGTTCACGCTTGCTCCTAGATCAACTAGTGCAAAAGTGATCGGTAGTTGTCCGATAGAGCATGGTAGAGAGAATTTTCCAGGATCTGAAAGTTTCTTTGGAAGGCACCTTTCAATGAGAGTGACACAATGGTTAATCCTCTTTACTGCTTCCTCCATGTTTCTCTTGTTTGTAAGGAAGTCTTTCAAGAAACGTCCATACTTAGGCATTTGTTGTATGATATCTAGGAAAGGAAGATTGACATGGATTTGACTCAAAAGCTCGATGAATTTTTCATATTGTTCGTCAGTCTTCTACGTTACCAACCTTCCTGGATATGGTATGTGAGAGTGAAATGCTCTCTTTGTTGGAGCTTTCGGAGGGAGATCCATCGGAGGAGGAATAACATTTGATTGTAACCCTTGAGTGGTTGTTTCTGTGATATGTGGATGAAGTGGTACTCTAGTGAATATTTCTCTCCTTGGTGATTGGACTTCTTCTCCTGGCATTGGTGGCTCTGGATAGACTTTGCTATTTCTAAGAGTGATAGCACTCAAGTTAGCTTTTGGATTGGTTTCAGTGTTACTCGGGAGACATCTTGGTTGTCTTTCGAATAATAGTTTTGCAATTTGCCCTAATTGCGTTTCAATGGCTTGAAGAGTTGCTTTTTGTGTCTTGAACTCAGCTTCATGAAGACTAAACCGTTCCTCATATTGTTTGTGACGGGAGGCCGCTAGAAGTGCTTGACTTTCAGTTATAGAGATCAACTTAGTTACCACTTCCTCTAGGCTTAACCCATTAATTGGCTTGTTAGCTCCTTGAAATTTTTGACGAGGCTGATAGTTTCTAGGATTGTATTTGTTGAAACTGTTGTTGTTGTCTGAAGCAAGATTGTCCCTGATTGTTATTATCCCTCCAGCTAAAATTCGGATGGTTCCTCCATCCAGGGTTGTAAGTATTGCTGTAGGGGTTGTTCTACGGGCGATTTGTTCCTATAAAGTCAACCTGCTTAGCATCAACAGTGATTCTTTTTTACTTCTTTAGTAGTTTCAGGGGTTGCTTTGCCCCTGCTAAGTTGATTAAGTTGAGTGGTGAGGGCATCTACTTGAGCAGAAAGTGAAGTGACAGTATCGAAAGAGTGAACTCCTTACCTTGCTCCCCTGTTACTCCTTGGATTGTACCATTGATAGCTATTCATTGCTATTTCCTCAATTAGGTTGTATGCTTCTTGTGGCCTCTTGTTTCCAAAAATACCACCTGCAGTAGCGTCAAGTGTCTGACGAGCTTGGTTCTGCAACCCATTGTAGAATGATGACACTTGTAACCAAACCTCTAACCCATGGTGAGGACATTTTCTCAAATATCCTTAAAGCGTTCCCATGCCTCATATAGTGATTCACCATCATCCTGAGTTAAAGTGGTGATATCATTTCTTAGTTTAGCAGTTTTAGCTGGCGGGAAGTATTTCGACAGGAATTTCTGAGCAAGATTGTCCCATGTAGTGATTGACCCAGTAGGAAGAGAATTTAGCCATGCGTTAGCTCGTTCCCTTAAGGAGAATGGAAACATTTGGAGGCGAATTGCGTCATTCGAAACTCCGTTCAGTTTGAAAGTGTCATAAATTTTGAGGAAATTTGTAATGTGGGCATTTGGATCTTCATCGGGTAATCCATGGAAAGTGCATGACGAATGGATCATGTGGATAACATGAGACTTGATCTCAAAGTTTTTAGCGTCCACCGTTGGCCTTGTGATGCTAGACCCCAAAGCTTCTAGTGACGGTTTTGCGAAATCGAAAATAATGCGGTTTTCAGCTGCCATTTTTCTAGCAAGGTTTTCTCGTATTCGGCGGTGAAAGAATCTTTCGGGCTCTGCTAAAGTTCGATATAAACCAGTAGTGGAGATGCGGATCATACACTACCTACAACAAAATGTAAGAGGAAAACATATGCAAAATGATAAGGCTAATCCGTTAATTTGAATTTTTCTTGAAATCACCGTGTCCCCGGCAACGGCGCCAAAAACTTGATGTGTCGTTTTTAGTATATAAAAATATAATAAATATATTTTTAGGATGGTTTTACGAGATCAGGATTTAAATTTATAAAATAATAATTACTTTAATTTAAAAACACACACAATAGGCAAATGTACCTATCGCAACGCAATATAGTTTAGGTAAGAACCAAGTATCGAAACAATGAACACGGTCGAGTTCCAGTACTCAACTTTTGTTATAATCTAGCCGGATCAATTAGTGAGTGAATTTTGTGTGCTTGTGAAGCAGAATAGTAAATTACAGAAAAGTAAATGACGGTAAAGTAAATAACAGAAAAATAAAAACGTGCGTGATGTGTGTAACAGAAATGTAATGAATAGAATAGTAAATAGCAGAAAAGTAAATATCTCGGAGATGATCAGGTCACGTAGAGTATTGCTTCGGGATTCGAATCTGCTTGGTACGTGATAATGTTAAGTTGACTAATCAAGTGATGTGACTACTACAAACTTGTGACCCGGGTCACCGCTAGAGCCTCGTCCTCACGACATTTGATTTGCAAATTAAAATCTTTAAAAAGTGGTAGTGCCTCCTGTTAAGGACAACAATTACCCTCAACCCTTCAAATGGTCATCTCCGGGTTGGTTTAAGACATCGAACGTAAAATGCTTTGTATTAGAGATAAATAGGTGATTATATTTTGTTCACCGGGAGGTGGTGCAACAATGGGACCAAGTATAAAGACGTGCCATTCCCAACATGGGTTCACCAATTCTTGGTCGCATAATAAGTTCGTATAAAGACGTACGACCTTAATAGTGTTGACCAAGCCTTGGCTTATTAATCTCTACTTGTATAAAGACGTACAAGCTTCAAGAGAAGTTTGATTAAAAAGGTTTTACGATCTTACACTTTAAAATCAAGAACACTCACAAATATAAAGACGGATTTAGACAATAATAAAAGCCCACCGAAAAGATGGTTTTAAGGACGAATGATTAAAGACATAAACACATCACTTGGATTAATACGTTAAACATTAACATGCACCAAACTTCATCTTCACCCTAGCAATACAAAGAGTCTAGCTACGAATGGCCATACTAACTAGCATAACGCTGAGTTTCGTAGGCTCCCCTATTGCGGAACAAGGAGGAAGAGCCCCTCTACTAACTACTATTACACTCTAACTACGAAATAAGCTTTTTCTGGTGTGTTCTTGGGATGTGTAAGGGATATCTCAATGAAGAACTCAAGCCATCTATTTAAAGGCCTCAAATTAAGCAATGCACGGCCGTGCATTGGATTGCACGGGCGTGCAAACACCTCGGGAATCAAACAGGGTGTAAAGGATAGTATACCGGAGTCTGGGGAGGCCAGACATGAAATGCACGACCGTGCAAAGGGATGCACGACCGTGCATCCCTCTGTCTGCTCCCTAGGCTCGTGTTTTAGTTGCTGGTTAACTTGTGTTGGCCTGGTTTGACTTCTTCGGGGTCAATGCTCGGGTTTGGTCCTCCAAAAGCTTGATTTCTTCATGTTTTAGGCTGGTTTTTGCTCAGTTTATCTTGGAACACCGAATAACATGCAATTGTGAAATATTAACGCATTAAGTATCATTTGCAAGGCTTTTAATCAATTAGTACCATAATATGGGGATTATTATGCATGCAAAACATGTATAATTTAGGGTTTATCAATTATCCTTCCGGAGTAGTACCTCCAACAGAGATGTTCCCGGGAAAGAGTGACAGGTCTAGGAGAGATTGATACACCACTCTTTTCTTAGACGGAACATTTTGTTTGTCAGATAACTACATACCGGTCGGAAGTTCTCTCGTAGTTTTACTATATTTCATTACTATCTTTTAGTCTATACCCCTAAACATTCATAATGGTTTCAACACGAAATACCACGAGGTTTATATATAGGAAGTAGCAGCGGCGTATCCACCACCCCTTGAATACATCGTGGCTACTCCATTACTCTCGTTTAGTGTCTAGACTAACCTTTCGTTACCCCGTACCCTTTGTCATACATATATCACATATATATCATTTAAGCACGTAATTCACATAATCGTGTCTAGGGTACGGGTCCAGTGTACTTACATTATTTTCGGGTAGTTCCTAAGTTGGTTCCTTATCTAAAACGTCTCTCCGTTCCTTGCTCGTAAATTCAACGTTCTGTACTCGCGACCACCACGCTCGTAACCGTCATTTGGGGCTCCTCGGTATTCGTGCTAGTGTGTGTGTGATGGTGATGTTGGTGTTTGTGTTGTTGTTGTTTCTCCATTTGAACAGCTAAATGAATATATTTATAGGGCTGAAGTGCCACCCGTAGCGGACCGCTAAGCTAGGTGGTAGCGGTCCGCTACCACCTTGTTCCAACTGTCTGGCGTACTCCGCACGTGGAGGACCGTTACGCTTTGGGTAGCGGTCCGCTACCCAATCCTATTCAGTGAGTCATCATACACCCGATGTCTGGGCCAATTGCGGCTAGCGGACCGCTAGAGGCTTTGGTTGTGGTCCTCTACCGCCTCATTTTTCAGATTTTTGGTAATTTAAACCCTTAAACTTTGGGTTAATTACACAATAACCCTTGGACCTTTATATCTTTAAAATTTGGGGTGTTACAACCCCCCCCATATTAGGTTTCGTCCTTGAAACCTGCTAATCCTTAAATAATTGAGGGTAGCTCTTTATTATTTCCTCTTCACTTTCCCAGGTCATTTCTGACCCTTTTCTGTGCTTCCATTGCACTAACACTTGTTTAATCGTTTTGTGACCTAGCTGCTTCTCCTTTGTGTCTAGAATCTTGATAGGTTCTTCAATATAAGTCAGTTTAACATCAACTTCGATCTCTTTCAAAGGAACATGTGCAGTCTCATCAGCTAAACACTTTCTTAGATAAGATACATGAAACATGTTATGTATTTTATTTAATTCTTTAGGTAGGTCTAACTGATAAGCTACCTTTCCGACTCTTTTGATGATTTTGAAAGGACCAATGAATCGTGGACTTAGCTTTCCACGTTTCTTGAATCGGATTAGACCTTTCCAAGGAGATACTTTCAATAGGACGTAATCTCCTTCTTAGAATTCTATTGGTCTACGTCTCTTGTTTGCGTATGAATTCTGTCTATCTTGTGCAGCTTTTAAACGTGACTTGATTAAGTCAAGCTTTTCTGACGTGGCTTGAACTATTTCTTTGCGACCTATTTCTTTTTGACCAATCTCTCCCCAACATATGGGAGTCCTACATTTTCTACCATATAACATCTCATATGGTGACATACCAATACTGGAATGGTAGTTGTTATTGTATGAGAATTCTGCTAATGATAGATGATTATCACAACTTCCGCCGAATTCAATTATACAAGCACGCAACATATCTTCTAAAGTCTGTATCGTCCTTTCACTTTGACCGTCAGTTTGAGGGTGATATGCTGTGCTGATTAGTAATCTAGTTCCCATCTCCTCATGGAACTTTTTTCCAAAAACGTGAAGTGAAACGAGTATCTCGATCAGAGACAATCGAGACTGGCACTCCATGTCTGGAAAAAATCTTTTTGATAAATAAACCGGCTAACGTTTCTCAAGAGTATGTTTCTCGTATGGCTAAGAAATGAGCACTCTTAGTTAATCGATCCACAATCACCCAAATGGTATCATAACCTCTAGCTGTTTTGGGTAGCTTGGTTATGAAATCCATAGTGAGAAGTTCCCACTTCCATTATGGGATTTCTAATGGTTGTAGGTTTCCGTACGGCTTTTAATGTTCTGCTTTAACTTGTAAACAAGTTAAGCATTTAGCCACATACTTCATGATATCAAACTTCATTCCGGGCCACCAATAATCTTTGCGTAGATCTTGGTACATCTTTGTAGTACCCGTATGAATAGAATATCGTGACTTATGAGCTTCATCAAGAATCCTAAGTCTAAACTCACCTGATCGTGGTATCCACATATGACCAAATCGAGTCTTGACTTTATACTCGTCTTCTTCTAAAAACTTCTCATGACCAACCATTCTTTCTTTCTTAACATTCTCACCTTTTAATGCTTCGATTTGTGCGTCTCGCATTTGGCTCATGAAATCAGGAGTTATCACTAACTTATATGCTTTCACCCGAATAAGATGATGCTCTCCCTTGCAGCTTAGAGCGTCGGCTACTACGTTAGCCTTTCCGGGATGATATAAGATTTCACAATCATAGTCGTTAACCAGTTCTAACCATCATCGTTGTCTCATGTTTAAGTCCTTCTAGTCAAAGAAATATTTAAGACTCTTGTGGTCTGTGTAAATCGCACACTTCGTCCCATATAAGTAATGCCTCCAGACTTTTAGTGCGAATACTACCGCAGCTAACTCTAGATCATGGGCTGGATAGTTTGCTTCATGTGTGTTTAGCTGTCGAGAGGCATAGGCTATCACCTTTCCTCTTTGCATCAAGACACATCCTAACCTAAGCTTGGAAGTATCATAATACACCACAAAGTCTTCTACTCCTTCTTGCAATGCCATGGCCGAAGCTTTTGTTAATCTTTCTTTCATAGTCTGAAATGTGTGCCGCATTCCATTCATACTTTGAATTCTTTAGAGTTAGTTTAGTCAATGAGGTGGCTATCCAAGAGAAGTCCTGGATGAATCTTCTATAATAGCCAGCTAATCCCAAGAAACTTCTAACTTTCGATGGATTCTTAGGTGGAGACCATTTCATTACAGCATCTACCTTTGTTGGGTCTACTGAGATACCTTCTGCGTTTACAACATGACCCAGAAATTAAACTTCCCTCAACCAGAATGCACATTTTGAGAATTTGGCATACAACTTCTCCTTCTGTAAAGTACTAAGTACTTCACGAAGGTGTTATGCATGCTCTTCTTCATTCTTTGAATAGATTAGGATGTCATCAATGAAGACAATAACAAACTTGTCTAACATTGGTGATGTGTGTTTTTGTATGTATATAAAAATGGAAATATATATAACCCTGGCAACGACGCCAAAGACATGATGGCGTGTTTTTAGTAGTAATAAATATATTCTATTTCGAGCTACACAAAATTAGGTTTTAAATTTATAAATTAAAATGATAATTACTTCAACTAAATACACACAATAGGCAAGTGTACCTATCGCAGCGTAGTATAGTATGGGTAACAACCAAGTATCGAACCATGGACACGGATCCCGTACTCAACCCTCGTTATTGTCTGACTAGGATAAAAAGTTGGAAAATGGGTTTTGCTTTAGAAGGAAAATAAAAGGTTAAGAAATGTAATTAGAAGTATTATCACGTTTAAGGCATTACTCTAGTTGTTATCCCTTGTTAATTAATGTTATATTTAAAGTAAGGTTGGTCATGGTTACTAGTACTAACCCTTTCGATAGGGGAGTTAGTATTTTGTAACGGAACAGTGGATACGGTCGGCCAACTGTTCCTTAATGAATATAACGGACCCTAAACGGGGTCTCAAGTCCGTCGGTATCTCACAATTCATTATTCGGACTAAGACTATCGAGTGCCTGACGTACGTCATGTCTTGTAACTTCCTTTGGAAAGTCGGAATGCGCAACTCCCTCCAGAGATACTTTATGAATGCTCATACCTAACAAATTATGTTCTTAAATAATTGTCTTTACTTATAATATTATTTTAAATAAACAAGACTTTCATTCTCAAGATCAAACCCCATGGCTCCCGCTAAAAGTCCTCTGCAAGCCGACACGAGAGAAGTAAAGAAATACTGACACAAACCGCCAGGTCTGGTTAGGGCTCAAACGGCCTGCTGAATACCCAAACCTCCAATCAACCCATAATATTAAACCTATACTAACTGGCCATGCTAGCATCAAGATTTGTATATAGTCCGTACAAACATCGAATAAGCTTCCCAAACAAGAAGTCTTGCTTAAGTAACTCACAAGATTTAAGATTATTAGATTGGTTTAAAGATCACTTATTCTTATCTTTTAAGATAAATCATAGTAAAGACTTTAAAAACATAACATACTAAAAATACTTCATTAATTAATTAAAGTTCAACCAACTCGAGCAACACAAGAGAACTAGCCATGAATGACCATACAAGTGACTCCACTAAACCTTAGATAATGTGTGGAAGTATTCCAACAACAAGGGAGAGCGGGTATAGGTTGCCTCTTGTTTTACTCGAACGAGAAGAATCGCTTCATATTTCAAGACTTTAAAAAGGAAATAAACAAAGAAAAGCTAAACGGACCAAAACCGAGAAAGTTCCGGCTCTTAGCAGAGCACTAAGGCCTTCATACCTCTTGGTAATGGACCCCTAAAACAATAGAATGAGCTTGCTATTTATAGGCAAATATTTTGGAAATGCACGACCGTGCATTGGATTGCACGGGCGTGCAAAGTACCCATTTCTTTCACGTGCGGAATCTGGCAGTACAGGGGAGTACATGGAGGCAGATATGGCCGTGCATTGCCATATACTGTTCCCTGTTGACTTTTTGATCTCCAAGTTTGACCTTCTACGTCCGATTTCGTTCAATTGGCCCCGAATGCTGATTTTACCTTGATTTTGAGTGTTTTCTTCATGTTTTTGTAAATCCGGGTCAATTATCCTATCAGAACACAAATGAGTGGATTAGGCATCAATTATTATCATATTGTCTCAAATTGTGATGATTTCAGGGATAATTATGCGTGCAAAACATGTATAATTTATGTCATATCATAATACCCCACACTTCAACTTTGCTTGTGCTCAAGCAAACTCATGCATGATTATACCCGTAGAAGTAAGATATTGATTAAATGCTAATCTAAAGCTTTTGTCCCAAATGGCTGAATGGCCTCTTAAAAACAATTATTTGGTGGTTATACCTTTCGAGTGTTTCTCCACAATAGGGTAGCAACCCAACATACTTGATGGAACTTATGATTATGCAGGTCTCACAAATGTTCACTCAACACTTGGTTAAATATATGGATATTGTATGTTAAGAAGAACATTCAATGCTACAATTAATGCTTGCATAGTCATAGGCTTGTATAGAAATCAAATCTCCATCAATTGGCATAAAATATGCATAAATCAAGAGGGCTTTGTAAAGGGCTGTAAGGATTGGCTTAGGGTTGGGGTAAGAAGTGTTTGGGAAAAATGGCTAAATGTTGAAAATCTGACTTGGCTTGATGATTAAAAGTTGAATGATTTCCTATTCAACTTAGATTAGACATTGTGACTAATCTAAGGACTCTTTTAAGGTCAGATTATCAAGACCAAATCCCTTCTTTCAAGAATGTCAACTTCTTCTTATCGTTGAAATATTCATTGCTATCAATTCTTCATGAATCATTCGACTGTTTCTTCCTAATACATTCATTTTGATCAGCTTTGCATACTCCAATTTTTCAAGTAAGTTTGATTCTCTTTTGATGAGATTTCTTCACTAGCTTGGGCGATTTACTAATTTCTTTTTGGTTGCCCCTTTTTCTTTTCATAATAATTCTTCTTTCATATTAGATGAGTTTCTTTCTTCGAACATAAGATGGATCTATAAACTTTTGGTGGATAATCATTTCTTCATTCATAGCCAAGTTGATTTCAACGAAAAAGGGTTAAAAGATAAAAAGGCTAATTTTTTGGGTTTAATGGTTTTGAGATGTGGGTTTAGAAACGAAAAGGTTTAGGCTCAAAGGGGCTAACTAGGGGATAATGTTTAGGGTAGGTAAAGGAAAAGAAAAAAAACTTAAAGAAAATGGGTTAATCCTAATGCCTCAATCATTTTTATGCATTCTTTTAGTCCATGATCTTGAAATGTATATTTTACACAAGTTCTAGCATGCAAAGCAATAATTAACAATTACTCTAACAAACGAAATGAGCATGTGAAATATGTGAAAATCAATGATGTCAAAAACTTGATGTGTTCGTGATAATGCTCGGATAGGTTCAAATCTCTCACATGGAAATGAAAGGTAAAGGGTAATAAAGTAAAAATGTGCATAAACTTATTTCTTTCTTTCTGTTGTGCTTCCTAATCTTCCCTATTTGTTTCCTTGATTCACTTCAATGGTATTTCAAATTGCTGTTTTTATAAGCTCGTTTATGCCAAATGATTTTTAAGACTTTTGCTTTAAGATTAATTTAGAAAATGTTTTTATTACTTCTATACATAAATTTTGATTTCATGAATTGGGTATTTGTTAATCATGCAATTGTAATACTTAAGACAAGATCTGGCAGTCAAAATATCGACGGGGTTCCACCCCACACTTAGTTTCTAACAATATGAATGTATGCAATATGATATGTGTCATGAATAATAAGAGTGTGGTGAACTAATGCTCCCCTAATGAGACGTAATTGTTGGTCGTGTAATCGATTCTCATCAATGCCTAGATCATATTTCCGGGCACGGACCAAAATCTGTATCACCTGTAATGCTATGCAATGCTCAACACATAAAGTAAGTACTAAAAGGAAAAATTAAACTAATATTCGCTTAACAAAGCGGCCGTCAACGGCTACCCCTGTAACCGGTAAAAATGGTATCATGTCTAGTAAACCAACGTCAAAAGTCAAGAACCACAAACTATGTTAGAAAAGAACCACAGGTACCAAAGATAAAGGGTGAACAGAGCTGCTACTAAAAAGGAGGACGTTGCCACTGTTGGTGCGGGCCGGGAGGCTGCTGCTGATGTTGCTGATGGGCATACAGATCATGAGTGTGATCGTAGAAGTCCTGTCCATGCCAACTATCTTCTGACCAAGCTGACCCATACAGATCATTAAATCTAACATCGTGAGTGTGGTACATACCTGGGCCTTGATGCCCTAGCTGTCCCACAGGTGCTCCCTCGTCCTCTGATTCTTCAACTACACCCGTCCAAATATTTCCCCGATGGCCTACTAATCGGTACACCCCATTCTTCATCATATGCATGTTGATCAATACTTGGGTGTCAACAGGTAGAATGGGTGTATCCATTTCTATAAGTATACCGAGGTGCACAGGTGACAAGACTCATATGTAGGAAGCAAGGTGAGTAATGTATGGTCTACCAAATATGTGGTTGTTGGAACAGTAGCCAGTAGCTCTAGTAAAGAATTTGGCCAAGCTGTAAGCCAAGTTACAAGGAATCCCATCAATCAAGCAGTGTAAGTGAAGGAGATCTCTAACGCTCACAACACCTGTGTTATCCTTTCTTCCCCCGATCGAAAGGACAATGCATCGGTGCAGGTAACGGTGGAGGGGATGTCTGATCTTGGTGCTCTTTTGAATGTGCGGGTCAAAAGGTCCAGATCCGATCCTATGCCAAAACGCTGATGCTTCTCCCGCGGCGAACTCCGCTTTACTGTCAGTAAATATCGGCTCCGTAATCTCCCTGTACCTATATAATCCCATTTTTACCCCAAACTGTGCCAGTGACATTTCATAAAAATGCCTAGGCATCCTGAAGCGCACACAATCATGCATTTCCATACTTACCACTGGCCTATCGAATTGGAAGGATGCTAGGAACTTAAGAGTGAGTTCATAATAGGTTGTTTCTCTGATAGCAAAGAATCTATGCCATGGCTTTGTGATCAGGGGAACTGCACTGTCTAAGAGATTTATATCCTCTAAGGTTGGGTAGCAAATGGTTTTGTGTGACCCGAAGGTTTGCCTCAGTAATGTAGGCAGGAGTTGGTAGGCATGGACCTCGATGGCATCATCGGGGTCAAAGATAAGCCATGGGTGCAAATCCTGTGGCCCTTCTGGCATGGGCTGCAGGTGAAAAGGCGGTGGAGGAGATGGTGGAGTCTGCAGCAAGCCACTCATGTGGGCAGATGAGGATGAACACGACATAGAGCCTGATCGGGTGTTTCTTCTCTTTCGCCCCACTTGTCGGGAAGACTCAGCCATGACCTACAAAATCATCATTAAAAGGAGTTAGTATTATAAAATCAAGAGTGATTAAACATATATATTTTAACAGCGCCAAAAACTTGATGGTGTGTAAAGTACGATGCATATTGGTGCCAAAAACTTAATAAGAATCATGTTTTTATAAAAATATATATGTATATAATTTTTGGACCACACAAGGGGGACACAATTTCGTGCATGGTTATGGCACGTTATGTCTCTCGAGTCCCCAAACGGTCAATTGCAATCAATCAAACAAGGCGCAAATTCAAACGGTGTAATATGACTACCGAAATAGATGGTCAAAATGTTGACTTTTGAAAAGTCAAACCAGCCAAAATTCTTGACCTAATTTAACTAATCAACAATTTCCCACCAACTATGTTAAAACCTAAACACATTCAAGCAAGATTCATGCTTCAATTTGTAATTCCAAGTTCAAGAACTCTAAGTCAAAATTCAAAAACCCATCCATACAAATCAAACAAATCCTACCCATACAAGGCTAAAATGAGTTACATTATGATCCTACATAGTCAAATATGCATCTAGATCAAGGATTGAGTTCATATTCAAGCATATTCAAACTAAAGTTCAAAACGAGACCCTAGCCTCATTTGAACAAGATTAGTCACATTTGAAGCATAAATCACACTAAAATTGACAATGGACAAGTTTACATACCCCGGGGAAGAGATTGGAAGCAAAAATCAAGAGAAACTGTGAGAAATCGGGGGTTTTGGAGTGATTTTAGCCGAAACCGAGCGTTTTCGAAGTTGGGGGTTTTGAGGAAAATGAGTTTTTCTGCAATTTTAACACCAGACGCGCACGAATCTCAATGCACAGTCGTGCATTGGGTTGCATGGCCGTGCAATGGCCCCTTTTGACCAATTTGACTTTTTTTACTAAAAATAGTACTTTTAAAATAAAAATATTTTTTTTAAATAATAGATTAATAAAAAATAATTTAGATTTTATTAAAGTACTAATTTATTTAAAAATATTAAAATAAATTGGCCAAGGGAGATTGTCATTATCAAAATCCCGATTATATGTTAAAAAAAACTTACATTGATTATCGGCATCCAATTTCAGAACATTAAACTTGTCATCATCGAAGATAAAGAAGAATGTAAAATCTAAACACATAAAACCGTTCGAAAGTGTTACGTCTATTCTTAAACTGCTTTCGAATGTCGGAACTTGTATCCGTTCATTTTTCTTAGCAATAACTCCTGGGTTGCGATACTTGAAAGTTCCTGCAAAGATAAATTAGCTAGCACAAATACCAAAATAAAAACAAAAGTAGTAAAAATAAAATTAGAAAGGGAAAATAAAGTAGAAATAAAACAAAAATAAAATAGAGATGAAGATAAAATGAAAATGAAAGATAAAGTAGAAATAAAACAAAAGTAAAATAGAAATAAATAGTTAGTCCAACGACTTAGATCTTTCGCAGAATTATCGTGTCCCCGGCAACGGCGCCGAAAACTTGATGTGTGTTTTTGTATATGTATATAAATGGAAATATATATATAACCCTGGAAACAATGCCAAAGACATGATGGCGTGTTTTTTGTACTAATAAATATATTCTATTTAGAGCTACACAAAATGAGGTTTTAAATTTATAAATTAAAATGATAATTACTTCAACTAAATACACACAATAGGCAAGTGTACCTATCGCAGCGTAGTATAGTATGGGTAAGAACCAAGTATCGAACCATGGACACGGATCCCGTACTCAACCCTCGTTATTGTCTGACTAGGATAAAAAGTTGGAAAATGGGTTTTAAGGCGTTACTCTAGTTGTTATCTCTTGTTAATTAATGTTATATTTAAAGTAAGGTTGGTCATAGTTACTAGTACTAACCCTTTCGATAGGGGAGTTAGTATTTTGTAATGGAACAGTGGATACGGTCGGCCAGCTATTCCTTAATGAATATAACGGACCCTAAACGGGGTCTCAAGTCCGTCGGTATCTCACAATTCATTATTCGGACTAAGATTATCCAGTGACTGACGTACGTCATGTCTTGTAACTTCCTTTGGAAAGTTGGAATGCGCAACTCCCTATAGAGCTACTTTATGAATGCTCGGACCTAACAAATTATGTTCTTAAATAAGTGTCTTTAATTATAATATTATTTTAAATAAACAATACTTTCATTCTCAAGATCAAACCCCATGGCTCCCGCTAGAAGTCCTTTGCAAGACGACACGAGAGAAGTAAAGAAATACCGACACAAACCGCCCGGTCTGGTTAGGGCTCAAACGGCTTGCTGAATACCCAAACCTCCAATCAACCCATATTATTAAACCTATACTAACTGGCCATGCTAGTAACAAGATTTGTATATAGACCGTACAAACATCGAATAAGCTTCCCAAACAAGAAGTCTTGCTTAAGTAACTCACAAGATTTAAGATTATTAGATTGGTTTAAAGATCACTTATTCTTGTCTTTTTAAGATAAATCATAGTAAAGACTTTAAAAACATAACATACTAAAAATACTTCATTCACTATTTAAAGTTCAACCAACTCGAGCAACACAAGAGAACTAGCCATGAATGACCATACAAGTGACTCCACTAAACCTTAGATAATGTGTGGAAGTATTCCAACACCAAGGGAGAGCAGGTATAGGTTGCCTCTTATTTTACTCGAACGAGAAGAATCGCTTCATATTACAAGACTTTAAAAAGGAAATAAACAAAGAAAAGCTAAACGGACCAAAACCGAGAGAGTTCCGGCTCTTTGCAGAGCACTAAGGCCTTCACACCTCTTGGTAATGGACCCCTAAAACACTAGAATGAGCTTGCTATTTATAGGCAAAGATTTTGGTAATGCACGGCCGTGCATTGGATTGCACGGGCGTGCAAAGTACCCATTTCTTTCACGTGCGGAATCTGTCAGTAAAGGGGAGTACAAGGAGGCAGATATGGCTTTGCACGACCTTGCATGGCATTGCACGTCCTTGCATTGCCATATACTGCTCCCTGTTGACTTTTTGATCTCCAAGTTTGACCTTCTGCGTCCGGTTTCGTTCAATTGGCCCCCGAATGCTGATTTTACCTTGATTTTGAGTGTTTTCTTCATGTTTTTGTAAATCCGGGTCAATTATCCTACCGGAACACAAATGAGTGGATTAGGCATCAATTATTATCATATTGTCTCTAATTGTGATGATTTCGGGGATAATTATGCGTGCAAAACATGTATAATTTATGTCATATCAATTGGCCGTCATAGTCTATTCATGAGGTCCATGAAAACATCCGGAGCATTTTTCACTCAAAATGGCATTACTACACTTTCATAGTGTCCGTAACGAGTTATAAATTTTGTCTTAGGTACATCTTCTTCTAGTACCTTGACTTGATGGTAACCGGATCTTAAGTCAATCTTGCAAACCAATTTGATCCTTGCAGTTGATCAAACATATCATCAGTTCTATGTAATGGATACCTATTCTTGATAGTCAACTTGTTCAACTCGTGGTAGTCTATACACATCCTCATACTACCGTCCTTCTTTACAAACAGAATTGGTGCACCCCAAGGAGATACACTTGGGGGTATAAATCACTTGTCTAACAACTCTTGTAACTGTGAAATTATTTCCTTCATTTCTGTTGGTGCTAACCGGCCAGGAATTAAATCAATCTTAAACTCGATCTCTCTCTCTCTCAGGTGGAGCACCTGGAAGATCTTCGAGGAATACTTCTAGGAATTCCTTCACTACTGGAACTTGCTTCAGTTCTTTCCCTTTCATCTTTACATCAGCCACGTATGCTAAGAAGGCTTGATGACCTTGTCTTACGTAGCTACTTATCTTGGCTATCGTGCACAGCGTAATCAAATTTCGTCATTCACAAATGATACTACTTCCTTTCCTGTAGGCGTCGTGAATCATATGATCTTCTGATTGCATATAATCGTTGTAGCATGTGAAGATAACCAGTCCATTCCAATGATCACGTCGAACTCTTGCATTGGCATCGGAATTAAGTCGACGAAATATTCTTCTTCCTCTATTAGTAGTCAGCAATCTCGACATATTTCAGTTAATACGCAGTTTCGATCACTCGCGATTTTGACTTATAATGCCTTAGCTAACCTACTTCTATTGAAGTTTCTAGAGTTCGCATATTTTAAAGAAATAAACGATCGGCTAGCTCCCGTATCGTATAAAACACAAGCATGTTGGGAATTCAAGAGGAATGTACCTGATACAATGTTAGGAACATCTTTCGCTTCATCTGTTGTGATTTTAAAAGCCCTGCCTCTTGGGTTTGGAGCTGTCACACCCCAACCGACGGCGGAAACGTCGGGGCGTGAAGCGTGCAGACTGTTCATTGCTCATGGTTTACTAAAGTTTAAATAATTAATAATCGTTTTCATTGCAATCAAACAAGTTCAACAAAACATAGATTCAATCCACCAAACAATAATGAAAATTACATCAAAATATAACTGGTTCAATTAAAACTAGGTCAAAATCCTATGTGTAGCATATCTTGATCACTTCACACATTGGTACCTGAAACATGGTTAAAACAGGGTCAACTAGAAAGTTGGTGAGAATACATAGGTTTTATTGTGTGATAGCAAAATACGTGTTGTGTGCATACAGTTCAATACAATCATGACAATTAAGGCGTTTATGGAGAGAAAACATCGAGTGACCTATACAATCAAACCTTTGTAACTTGCACTCAAAATTTGTGTTGTCAGTAACAGTCACCCTACCTGGGTGGGTTTGTCAGACTCAATAGATCTACCACTGTTTACTGTCGGCTGTTAGTTAATGATTGTACATGAAGAGCATAATAATTGGTCTACAAAATGTACTCAAGCACAAAGCGCAAAACTGTAAACATGCATAGGATGGAACTGTATATGTGTATAATTGAAAACATGTAAATAGAACGCATGTTCCACCCCAAAACGTTTGTAAAATAGAGTAAAAGAGGGGCTATGTAACTCACGTGTTATGTAGCGTGTAGGTTGCACAAGCAAATGGAAAACAGCGATGTGTTGTAGATTGCTAAGTTCGACCTAATGAACAATGTATACGATTATGTATTATTGAGTTGCGTTTATTCGGTGTTGGAAGTGGATTAAGTTTAAGGTTTGTTTAGATAAAATAATAACTATTTTGTTTATTATTTATTTAAATACAAGTTTAAATAAATACTATTTGTTAAGGACAAAACGTATAGAATACATTATTGTTTATAAAAATAATCATATAAACTTTGTAATATTTTATTGATTTTAATGTAAAGAAATTTTATAGTCGATCTTTGTTAAACGATAACTGGTTCTGGATATTTTATAAAATAATACTCTTTATAACATTAGAATATAATATATATTAAATTGGTTAAAATTAAGATTCTGTTTAAGGGATGAGCACGACCGTGCTTGTATATGGCACGACCGCGCCCGGCACGTACGCGACCGCGCTTGGTCGGTAACGCGCCCGTGGTTGGTCAGAAGTCAAAACAAGAGTCTGGTCCTGAGACACGACCGCGTCCGTATCCGGCACGACCGCGCCTAGGTCAGGTCTTGGTTTGTTCGGCAACCACGACCGGGCTTCTCTCGGGGCACGACTGTGCTTGCTCAGGCACGACCGCGCTCGTAGGACAGCGCGACCGTGTCTGGTTGATTCCAGAAGCAATTTCGATTGTTCTTATATTAAAATCTGTTGGATTCATAGGGTTTTCATTAAACAAGTGTTGGCGAATCCAATCACACCATTTAATTGGATTTATAACGTGTTTATCGTGTAGTTCGATTAAAACCATTTATTTTCAAAAACTTAGATTCGAATCAGTTTAATCGTGTATTAATCTTCTGAATTGATTTAGGGCTTTTGTTTAGGATGGAGAAACGAACAAGTTGGACTACTACTTACCTGTTTAGATCAGGCAACAAGTGCAGACGGCTACGGGAGGAATATCGCGGCTTTTAGGAGATCGACAGGGGATTTGGGACGATGTTTAGACGAATTGAGAGTTGTGGGATGTTTATAGGAGTCGTATAAGGTTATTCATGTAGTTTGATTCGTTTGATTTGGTCATAATTACCCGATTCGATTTAAAAAGGAAAGTGTGGTAAAAGTTTGCGAGAAATCGAACGATTGGGCGTGTATTTGGTCGCGTTTTAGTCCCAATTCGTTGAATACCTTCTCCTGCAAGTTTCGCGAACTTCCAACCGCGTTTACAATCTATTTTTGGACAAGATTCGAGTCGGTTTGACCTTTTCAGAGTCAAACTGTATAATAGGCACGACCGTGCTTAATGTTAAGCACGACCGTGGTCATGGCAATATCAAAATGTTAAGCACGACCGTGCTTAATGTTAAGTCGAAACCCCTTTCTATTCGAGTCGGTAAGATTGTTTTCGTTAATATTGTATTATAATGAACGCGTGTATGCTTGTAAGTGTATATGAACAATAAATGTAAGGTTGAAATCTTTTATTGCACGGCATAAAATACATAGGAAAAATATGAAAGTCAGAAAGGTTACAGGAGCCTCGATTCTCTTCACTTCATTTTCTGCCACTCTAGACCCTTCTCCTGTCTTTTCTGTCTGAGATCTTAGCTCAGGACTTTCCCTACTAAGGAGTCCTAGCTTATAACAGTTGTAGCACAATATAGTGCCACTCATACACTTCAGTGCAGTGTGTCCAGCCTTCGCACACTTGTGACAAGTTATCATTTTGAATCGGCACTCTCCCGGGTGCCTCCTACCACAAGTCTTACAATTTTGTACACCTTTCTTTGGGGAGGAACTGCCTCCCGATGTGTTGAATTTGAACCTCTTAAGAGGCATAGGAGAATGATAACTTTCTCCTTTACTTTTCCCGTCTCTCTCGGTCTGCCTTTTGAGCTCAGTCTCACGCTCCCGAGCCCAATCAATCATCTCCTCCAAGTTTGCACACTTGGATGTATGGATAAACTCCCTAATTTCTGTTTTCAAAACAAGATGATATCTCATCATCCACATCTCCGGGGTTGTTAACAAAGTCGGACAGAACCTGACCTTGTCAAAGAAGATCCCGGTGATCTCATCCACCGTCTCTGTTGTCTGACGGAGTTGATGAAACTCCTCCATGATTCTCTCGATTACCGCTCGAGGGCAATAATGTTTTAAAAAGAGGTCCTTGAAATCTTCCCACCTCTTTTCCTTGATCTTATGTCTACACTTTTCTCTCTTTACTACTCCCCACCAATCATCAGCTCGCTCTTTCAGTTGATTGGTGGCGACGGTAACCTCGTCCTCCTTCTCACAATGGCATGTATCGAAACCCCTTTCTATTGAGGCAATCCACCTCTGACATTCTAAGGGATTAACAGCTCCCTTAAACTCTAAAGGTTTACAAGTCATGAAATCCTTGTATGTGCAACAAGTTGATTTTGTATCAACCTTTGAATTTCTTCCTTCTTCATTATGGGTAATCTCCTTATGGTTTTCAAACCAGCTCTCTAATGAGATTTGTAGATATGCTTGTAAGATCGGGAAGTTTGCATCGAACGCTTTTCCTATTTCTATTGCGATTTGTCTTCGAATATTTTCCGGGACTTGGTCGACTTCGTTCTCGTCATGACGTGAAGATTCAGTTCTCCTGTGACTCCCTTCATCACGTACTTCGTCGTTTTGTTGTTCAACCATTTGCTGAAACATGGCATCATTTTAATCTCTCATTCGTTTCACCCTAATCATAGTCTAGAGTTTTATACTACAGGCCTTGAATTAATTTAACCCTAATCATGCTCTCGAGGGTTTTCACATAAGGTTCATTGATGTGTGATATTATATATATATATATATATATATATATATTAATTTTACCAAGTTTTAAATTTAGAAATGGACTCACAACTAAATCACACGCTACAGCAAGTGTACCGGTCACATGTAGCAAAGAAAGTAAGCCCGAGTTATCGAACCGTGGACACAAAAGGCGACGGCCCTCGATACTGAATCTCTATTGACTCCTAACCGATGTAACACAAGAGATGATTCTATTTATTACTTTTATTAATTTTAGAACATGCAATTTAGAATAAAACAACTAACATATTGACTCGACTCAAAGACTGAAAAGACACGACAATACTTAGACACAAGAAAAGATAAAGACAAAAATAAAACACCAAAAATAGACCAAACGAACTAAGATATTAAATAAAGATCAAATATGAGACAAATACCACCTAGACCAGGAATCCTATTGACTGATTCGATTGCTTCCAGATAAACTGATTGCATGACAACGGTTCTAATGATAGTCTGACTCGGGAATCACTAAGACACGTAGGATTTCCTCTCAGACTCACCTACACACCTCAACTATCCCAAGGGTCGGATTAAGCTCACCAGCAAGGAATTGGATCTCCTCTCAGACTCACCAAGACCTAGAACACCACGTACTCGACAACAGTTTCACCTCTCAGTCTCAACCGCTCTATACTCACAGGATATCCTAGACAGACCTAAGGGCAAGGTGTAAACTCCCAAAATACTGTTTATCACACAAAATTGCAAATGATAAAAACGACTCGGACAATTCACTCTCATGCAATTGCTACCCAAATCGCTAAACCAAGAGACAACCCGACAACCTATTTCCTCTCAGACTCAAGGTTGGTAAAACACTGACTTTTATGACCACACAAACCTGCTACAACGATTGGCCTAATCGTCTAGATTACAAACACAAAGTGAATGACCCAAAAACCCGAAATCTTACCCAAAACACACAAAGCATTCAAATAAAACCTCAAGTGCAGCAAGTTTTTGCAAGATCAGTAGCAAATCAATATTCAAACACATCCATAAACATTAAATCAGTAGTCTTTATAAAAGCACTCGTCAAACGATCAATAAAAACCCGAAAACAATCAAACCGAGTCAATATTCATCCTAATCTAGGTAGCAACGAGTTTAGCTACTCATAATACTGAGAAATAATCCAAAATAAATTGAAGACATTGTTTAAACTCGAAACAAATAGAAATAGAAGAAACCGAATGATGAAAACGAGATTAGCAAACCGAAAAGCAATCCAAGTATTCCCAAAGCTCCAAACTCGACCCTGACGTCTCTCTGCTCTCTACCAACCACAAACAATCGATCCCCCTCAATGAAACTCGTCCAAACTCTTTATAACGGCTGATTAGGGCTTTTTTAGTCCCGTCAGGTGCGTAACGGACCGTCACCAACCGTGACGGTCCGTCACAGGGCTAAGGAAACAATAATTATTTATTCCTCGATGTGACACCCGGTGGCTGGTCGTGACGGACCGTCACCACCTGTGACTGTCCGTTACGGATTCAATTCTCCAAACTTTTATTATTTTTCTTCCAACTCTTTCCTGCCCCGTTTCTTCAACAAAATTCTTCGGTTTGTCATATGAACCTGTCTATTCAACAATATTCTCATTAAGTACCAATTTCTTTAGATTTTTACTGATAAAACCAAATAAAACGGATTAAAACAAGTACTGAAACATATGTGTTTTGCAACACATCAAACATTCTCACACTTGAAGTTTGCTTGTCCCTAAGCAAAGCCCAAAGCAGTACATCAAACCAAGTAATCACACAAATACAAAATCCTCAAGCTAAGGTCAGAAACAAGTCGCGAAGTATAATAACAACGATTGACTCCCCAAGTTTTACAACGGTCAATAGATTTACAATCCAACCAGTCATAGATGGGACGTAACTTTTTGAAAACATGGGCACACCTAATCAAGACTCACTTTCTTTCAAGCTCTAACTATGCACAACTCGTACCCCTCACAAGAGTTCTCTCCTCTCAGTTTATTTATGTGACTACCGAAAGATGTGCCAGTCCCTATTCTAACTCTCAGACCTACCAATGAAATGTCTAAATCATATGCTTGAGAATCAATCAAATCTCCACCCAAATGTGAAGACAAACACACAGATCAACAAGGTCTTTAACTGGGTTGTAATGTTATCCTAGGGTTCAGGGTATGGATAGGGGATTTTTAAGTGGCTAAGGAGAAACTGATCCGGACTAATGAACTCAAAACAAAAAGAACAAACAGATAAAACAAAATTATGTTGAATTATGAGGATCTTTGATCCTCACACTTATTCCTTGGAATACCCTATTTTGTGATTTTCTCATGAATTTTCTATTATTATTATTATTTTCAACTGTAACCTTTTCTTTTCTTTATTTTTCTTGCTATTACTAACCGTACAAGCTTAAATAAATCCGAAACAGTGACACGGGGTTAAAAAGTAAAAGGCTGCAAAGGCTAAGGGTGTCTTAAGTGGGTTTTAGAAACGAAAGGGGATAAGGCTCAAAGGGGCTAGCTAGGGGTTAATGTTTAGGTAGGGATAAACAAAAGAAAAGGCTAAATAAAAAGGGATAAATCCTAATACCTTATATCATTTTTGTGTGCTGTCTAAACCTAGGGTCTCGATATGTATCAAGATAATGAAGTTCTAATGAGACAAATCATGTAGGTAATACACACATCAAACGAAAAGCAGTGAATATAAAACGACTATAAAAGGCTCAAAATCTCACTAAAGTGTGTGGAATCGGGCTACTGATACAAATCATGCACAATTATTACCGTCTAGTTTGCTACACTCTCCTAGACATCCCAAATGATTTTATTACTGAAAAAACGACTAGTTGAATACACTTAATCCTGAATACTTGGAGAATACCGCGTTAGAGAGACGCAAAGCTACACCCGACCCGCTTAAAGCTCTTGATTTACATTGTACAAAAATAGGTCTTTTGTGTGCCCGGATATATAAACAGCATGTGAAGCTCTCGGGACTTGCAAAAACAAACAAAATCTTTTTGATTAAATTTTTTTTTTGTATTTTTATTTTAGCTAAATCTACACAATCCCCCCATCCTCACACTTGAAATGCACATTGCCCCTAATGTGTTCGGAAGAAAGATAAAAAGAAACTAAAAATAAAGAAGACAAAAAAAACAGAATGGAAAATCAAACTCCCTTGGTGATGATGATACTTAGACGTGTGTGGACTATTATGACTGTCAAGTGCAACACAGTCTGTCATTCTAGATATAATACTACACAATCAATCATCAAGCATAAAATAGATATACATGAACTGAAATACATAAGATAATTTACCATTTACAGGGAAATAACACTGTATAATAAACCAACCGTTCACCATACCGTACCTGAATACAAAAGCTAGTACAAATACAATGATAAATAAAAATACAGAAGGAAACTACTAAATACATAAACAGAACAATACAAAAGATCAAAATACAATAACAAACCCGATCTATGGCGGTGGTGGCTGGGGGGCGGGAGGAATCTGCACGAAAACCATAATGCGATGTAACATCGCCTGCTGAGCCACAAGCTCAGCATGGAGGTCCACTAATGTGATTGGTGGCGCGCCCTCTGGTCGGGGTCCGGCCGGTGGAGGTCGGACTCGTGGCTGGCGCGGTGGTGGGACTCCAATCGGTGCCACGTCCTCTGGTGCCAATCCCTGTGGTGGTGCTGCTAAAACAGCTGGCCTGGACTCCAAGAATCTCTGCGGGGCGCCCTCTATCATGATCCCCATCTGGATCATATCATCGTACCTGACCGGTGTAGTCTCTAGACCAGCCGTCAGGGTATCTAGGGCGTGAACGAGGAAGACGCCTAGCCGGTCGGCAATGCGTGTGATGTATGGCCCCTAACATAGGCGGGCCACCTTGATCCGCGACCTCACCGGTGATGCAAACAATATGGTGGCTAGATTGGCCGGGGCCGGCCGAATAATGCAATATAAAATGAAAAAGGTGTAGCTCGGAGACCTTCTCGATGCTCTGATGGCGACCGGTGATCGTGCAAGTGATGATACGGTGTAGATAATGATGCACCAGGTCGCGTATCGGTGAGGCTGGGCAGCTCGGGTGCCAGACCCCGTCTGCTATGGTCGGCCACCACTCCATCAGCTGCTGCTGAGTGATGTCGAAAGCCGCCTCCCGCGTAGTGACGGTGCGGAGGCTCTCGGTGAAGATGTGGTGGAATACCTCTGCCTTAGTGTACAGACCAATCCGGGAAGCAAACTGGCTGATAGACATGTGGTGCAGGGCTCCTTCCAGGCTAAACTTAATGATTGTCGCCGCCATCAAGTCACCACGGTGCAGCCTGAAAGTAGAGAAAAACTCCAAGGTGAGCTCGACGTACTACTCCCTCAGAACGTCCAGGAGCTGCCTCCAGCGCGGAGGCAACAACTACTGCAGCTACTCGCGAACACCCAACTGGCCCATGAGCGGCCATTCGATGGTCCGACCGGCATGTAAAGGTGCTCTCACCATATGAGCGAGCCTATCGTGCTAGGGGGTACCAGCTGGTAGGGGTGCAATGGTGGTGGCGTTGGTGACGGCGTGTCCGGATGGCCCTCTCCGTCGACAGCATCTCCCTGGTGCTGGGTCTCCTCTAGGTGGACCCGTTTCTGGGCCTGAGACGATGATGACGCCATATCCAGCAAAAAAACATGTTAGTACAACCAGTAGGGGCGTGCCGGACTGAGATAGGCCAATATATTACAACGACAGATATAGAACTAACTAATTAATTAATTATGTACAACAACAATTTATATAAACAGTACAATATTTACACATTTAAAGGTAAAGTTATATACAAGAATTAAGTTTTTAATATTTACAAAAAAAATTTGAGTACAGAGAGCATTAAAAATAATGTACAAAAATCAATTATATTATTTTAATATTTACAAAAATTAAGTTACAAAAAAATGAAAAGTAAAACATATGTATATAAAATTATTTTATCTTTACAAGGGCAACTACTGATTATTGGGAAAAATACAACAAGTAATATTTTTTTCTAATCGAAGTTAAAACAATAAAATCTATACCCTAACTAGCAACATAAACAACAATATAAGATTCCCCAGTAGCTGTGACGGACCGTCATGGGTGGTGACGGTCCGTCACCCAATTTCTAGCCCTAATTTCTGAATCAAACCCGTGACGGACTGTCATGGGTGATGACGGTCCGTTACCTAAATTTTTCAGGCAACTGGTGTTTCTCCCCCTTGAATGGGGAGTGCGTACCAGGGGGGTTCAATTGGATACCTAATTTGCCCCAAACGTCTAAATTACAACTCATATTTACAAAATAACATGAAGTAGTACACAACCCTACTAGGTCTGCAATTAGGGGTGTGGGGCATACCCGGTGACGATGGAGGTTGATGGTGGTGACAACGGTTGTCCGTGACGGGTCGTAGATGGTGGCGGCAGTGGGTGGCCGAAGATGGTGAAGGCAGTGTCGTGAGATTGATGGTGGAGACACGGGGTGGGTTGGAGGCAATGGTGGGGTGTGGTGGTGGAGGTAGGGGAGTGTCACACCCTGAAATTCCATAGCGGGTTACCCGCGGGTTGTGACTGTCAAGGATCATCAGTCCCGGTCATTTCGAACGACCTCTAAATGGTTTTCGAAAAGACTTTCCGTTTGAACATCATACAAGAATAAATAAGTAATACAGAGTTTGAAAATGCAGAAGAATAAGTAATGTAGCAAAATACAGAAGCATAATAAATTAGGTTCCCATAAACCTAGCTTCTAAATGAAAACATGAAATGCGAATCCAGACATGCAATCCTAGTCCGTGCGTGAATGCTTAGCGACCTGAGATAAACATGCTTAAAAGTGTCAACACAGGGTTGGTGAGTTCACAGGTTTAAGTAACAGAAACAAAATAGAAAACAATGTAACAGTATGTATGTATGCTAGTGATTCGATTGTTGATCAGACAATAAACAATAACTATATAAGCAACATCGAAACCGAAGCTCAATGAAGGAATGCAGAAACTAGCATTTTGCCTCTTACGTGCCCAACACGCAATGGATTAGGTCAATTATGCACCCGTTTAACTCCAGTCAGAGTTAGCACGACTAACCCCGGTGGGGGTTGTTAAACCCAATAGTACTATTCATGAACCACCTGGCTTTGTGTAATAATTAATGGTTCGAATATGAGAGGACTTTATGTGCGGGAAATGAACCCACATATATATGTTAAAGCAAAATCAAAGTAATCAGCATACGAGTAAGTAAGAAAATGGTTTAGCATGTATCTCCCCCAAATGGAAAAGTAAGTAAAATGGGGCCGTGAAAACTCACCTGGCAATGCAGTGAGTGAAGAATGAAAGCAACAAGAGAAATCTAGCAACTCTAGATAACCGACCTAACCGAGCCCTAGGAATAGTAAGGCTATAAGGTCTATGAAAGTAAACATGGTTTATGTAACCACATTCATCCAAACGACTCAACGTTGAAAGGTTACATTGACGTTTTGAAAAGGTTTGTCCAAAGTTGACCAAGATTTGACCAAAGTTGACCGAGGCTTGACCAACTTTGACCAAGGTTTGACTAATGTTGACCAATGTTGACTAATGTTGACCAATGTTGATCAATGTTGACCAATGTTGACTAATGTTGACCAATGTTGACTAATGTTGACCAATGTTGACTAATGTTGAAGTCATGTACAAATAGCACATAAGTAACATATAAGTAGTACATATGTAACACATAAGTAACATACAAGTAATACTTAAGTAACATCTAAGTACTACTTAAGTAACATATGAGTCATACTTTGTGACATAACATACATGTTTCAATTAGTTGCATAAGTAATTAACATGTGACAAGTAACATGGCATTTGCACATATTCATGGTATATTTCATACATGTTAACCATTCATACACACAAGTTATGTGCATTAATAACCTATTCACATTATTTCCACTTATTTGTACTAGTAACATAACATGTCATTACTATATTATGGTCATTAACATGGCAAAGTTTCCCCTTTTAAGAAATTAGGGTTTTAATGTACTTTAAGTGTCATGGCTCAACTAAACAAGTTATACATGAATTTATACTAGTAACATACCATGAACATGATTCTACACATAAACTTTCTATTCTAAGCAAAGGTGAAGTTCACAAACTAACAAAGTTTCCTTATTTAGCAATTTCCTCCAAAACATGTCATAATACCATTCCAAATTACATATTCTTACATAATTCATCTATTCATATAGTAATAACACCAATTAACTCATTTTAAACATTTATATCCTACACATACAAAATATGAACAATTAAAGTTTCCTTTTTAGGAAAGTGGTCCAAACGACCCTCTTGCACATGTGTAACTTCAAATAACTCTTTCTACTAGTTTAATATATATTATAGAACTATATTATCAAGTTTTTATCCATTAGAACCTCATAACACAAAATATGCAAAATTAAAGTTTTCTTATATAGTAAGTCGACCATAGCATAGAGTAAAACAACATTTCAACCAAAAAAATTACACTTCCTATTCATGCTACTAATATAAAACCATTTAAACTCTTAAACATATCATACATCCATTTATACAAAAACTCATCCAACAAAGTTTCTATAAATAGAAACGAGCAAATAATAACATAAACAAGTACTTCAAACCCTAAAATGTGCATATATGTGTCAACAACTTCATTTTATGAAAACTCTTAGTTAAAAACATGTATTTAGACACTTGTAACAAGGAAAATCGTTTGGATAGATGTGTTTCTCATTTTGGCAGAAAATAATAAGAAAAATATGAATGGGATGCTTACAAAACCAAGGTATGGTGTAGATATGGTCTTACACTAGCTTGAATCCTTCTTGTATCACCTTGAAACACCTTGAATGGAGCTTGAAATGCTTGAAATGGATAATGGATTTTTGAGAGAGATGGGGGCTAGGGGAGAGGGTTGTGGTCGAGAGAAAGAGAGGGAGAGAGAGTGAGATTAGGGTTAGGGTAAAATGAGGGTTAAGGGGTTTGTGGGTGTTTTATTTAAATGGGTTATGGACTTTCTTGCATTTTTAGGCTTTTTAATAAAGGAAATGGGCTCTAATGGACTATTATAGTTAAAAATCTGAATTCTTTAAGCCCGTGACAAAACCTTTATTTTTATAAAATCAAATTTAATGTTGTTGGCACATATCGCGAATCCGCTTAAAAAGCGTCAAATAAAAGTTGTTCTAAAAATTCTTGAAAAATTCACATAATCATGAAATATTAAATCACAGTATTACATATAATTTTTACACGCCAATTATATGCCTAAGTATTATTTCTAATATTCATTAACGTTCTTGTGACAGGACGCGTGTGTGACCCGGTAATCCGTCCGATTACCGATGCATGTAATGAAATGAAACGTATAGACTTGCTATATGAAATATGTACTTAATTACTCTATAATTAAGTATGATGCAAGTGTAATCATGTGAATTCAAGTAATAGTCGGGTATGTATATTAACCTGAATTTGTCGGGTATCACATAATCCCCTTGTTAAAAGGAATTTCGTCCCGAAATTCAGTTCGCGTCACTGGTAGATGATGTAGTTTTGAACAAGTGAGGGTATTTACGCTTGAATTGATCCTCGCGCTTCCAAGTGAACTCGGGTCCGCGTCTAGAATTCCAACGAAACTCAACGATGAAGTAAAGCTGATCGTCTATTTGAATCTCCTCCAATGGTATGACCAGTGTCTCACCTGATAAGCACTTCTTCAGATTCGACATGTGAAACACGTCATGAATGCCACTGAGGGTTTTCGGTAGGTTGAGTTTGTAAGCAACAGGACCAATCCTTTTCAGAATCTCGAAAGGTCCAATGTAACGAGGGTTCAGTTTTCCACGCTTGCAGAAGCGTATCACTCCTTTCCATGGCGAGACTTTCAGTAGCACTTTGTCTCCCACTTGAAATTCTAATGGTTTGCGTCTCACGTCAGCGTAACTCTTTTGATGATCACGCGCGGCTTTGATACGTTCGCGTATCTGTACGATCTTCTTTGTAGTTTCATGAATAATTTCTGGACCTGTGAGTTAGCTATCCCCCACTTCTGTCTAGCAAATTGGCGATCTACACTTCCGTCCATAGAGTGCCTCGAATGGTGTGGCTTTGATGCTAGTGTGGAAGCTGTTGTTGCATGAAAATTCGACCAACGGTAGATAAGCATCACAACCGTTTCCAAAGTCAACCACACAAGCTCTAAGCATGTCCTCCAGGGTCTGGGTGGTCCTCTCACTCTGACCGTCCGTCTTAGGATGGTATGCAGTACTCATATCTAACCGAGTACCCAAGTCTTTCTGTATGGATTGCCAGAATCGGGATGTAAATCGACTATCCCTATCTGAAATGATGGAGATTGGCACTTCATGTCTTGCGACTACTTCCTTTAAGTAAATTCCGGTTAGTTTCTCCATCTTGTCCGTTTCTTTAATGGGAAGGAAGTGTGCAGATTTTGTTAGCCTGTCGACAATTACCCAGATTGTGTCACAGCCGTTAGAGGCCCTGGGCAATTTCATGATGAATTCCAATGAAATCTGTTCCCACTTCCATTGTGGGATCTCTGGTTATTGGAGTAACCCTGATGGTTTCTGATACTCCACTTTGAGCTTAGCACAAGTCAAGCATTTACTGACGTAGGTAGCAATTTCGGCTTTCATGTTAGGCCACCAATAATGTTCCTTGAGGTCATGGTACATTTTGTCAGCACCGGGGTGAATCGAGTACCTGGACTTGTGTGCTTCATCCATCACTAGATCCCTTAAGTCCCCAAAGTTCGGTACCCAAATCTGATCCATGAAGTAACGAATGTCATCGGATTTGACCTCAAATTTTTTATCCATACCACGTAAGGACTCATGGCATAGGTTCACCTCCTTGATTGCTTCAAGTTGGGCGTCACAGATTTGTATGGGTAAATTCATGTGGATGGTTAACTGTAACGCTCGTACTCGTCGCGGCTTGGGTTGATCCTTCATGCTCAAGGCATCAGCAACGACGTTTGCCTTTCCAGGATGGTAACGGATGGCGCAGTCGTAGTCGTTTAGCAATTTGACCCATCACGTTGCCTCATGTTAAGTTCCTTCTGGTCGAAGATGTGTTGAAGGATTTTGTGATCGGTGAAAATTGTACATTTTGTGCCATACAGGTAGTGTCTCCAGATCTTGAGCGCAAATACTACCGCTCCCAACTCCAAGTCGTGGGTAGTGTAGTTTTTCTCGTGCACTTTCAATTGGCGAGAAGCATAAGCAATGACATTCTCCCTTTGCATTAACACGCACTCGAGTCCTTGGTGTGACGCATCGCAGTACACCACGAAATCGTCCGTTCCTTCTGGTAACGATAGGATCGGCGCGCTGCAAAGCTTCCATTTGAGTAATTGAAAAGCGGTTTCTGCCTTGTCGTTCCATTCGTATTTCTTATCCTTGTGCGTGAGAGTAGTGAGGGGTTGGGCTATCTTAGAGAAATTTTTGATGAATCCTCGATAATAGCCCACAAGACCTAAGAACTGTCGCACCTCAGTCTGAGTCTTAGGTGCCTCCCAATTCTTAATCGCCTCGATTTTGGATGGGTCAACATGTATGCCCTTCTCGTTGACCACGTGTCCAAGGAATTGTACTTCTTGAATCCAAAAATCGCATTTCGATAACTTGGCGTACAATTTCTCCTCCTTTAGTATCTCCATGATTAACTTCAGATGTTCGGCATGCTCCTCCTTACTCCGTGAGTATATCAGAATATCGTCTATGAACACAATCACAAACTTGTCCAAGTGGGGTTTGCACACTCGGTTAATGAGGTCCATGAATACCGCCGGTACATTGGTTAACCCAAATGGCATGACCATAAACTCGTAGTGGCCATAACGAGTTCGGAAAGCGGTCTTTGGAATGTCCTCCTCCTGAATCCTTAGCTGATGGTATCCCGACCGCAGATCGATCTTCGAGTAATAGCTCGACCCTTGTAATTGATCGAACAGGTCATCGATCCTTGGTAGTGGATATCGGTTCTTGATCGTCACCTTGTTCAGTTCCCAGTAGTCGATGCACATACGGAACGATCCGTCTTTCTTCTTAACAAACAATACCGGTGCTCCCAAGGTGAGAAGCTTGGTCTGATGAAACCTTTGTCTTACAGTTCTTGTAATTGATTTGAAAATTCCTGCATTTCCGATGGCGCAAGTCGGTAAGGTAACCTTTCTATCAGAGCAGCTCCTGGGGTGAGAGCAATCCGGAACTCGACTTGCCGTTGCGGTGGAAGTCCGGGCAGATCGTCAGGAAATACTTCCGGGTAGTCTCGGACGATCGGTATATCTTCAATCCTCCCTTCTTCTGCTTTCTTTTCTGTCACGTGTGCTAGGATCGCATGGTAACCCTTTCGCAAGTACTTCCGGGCCTTCATGCACGTGATGATCCTTAATGCGGTACCACTTCGTTCTCCTTGGATGGTTAGTGGTTCCCCGTCCGGTAGTGGAATGGGGACTATCTTCTCGTGAAAAACAATTTCGGCTCGGTTCTTGGACAACCAGTCCATGCCGACAACTATGTCGAAGCTTCCCAATGTTACCGGTAATAAGTCTATAGTGAAAGAGTGATCGGCTAACGTTAAGACACAACCGGGAATCACTTGTTTTGTCTCTATTAGTTTACCATCTGCTAGTTCTACCGTATATAGGTAATCTAGAGCGATCGGAGTAATACCAAGTAATGAACAAAACTCAGTTGATACAAAGCTTTTATCAGCACCCGTGTCAAACAAGATAGAAGCATAACAGTTGTTTACGAGAAACGTACCAGTAACAATGTTGAGGTCTTGTCTAGCCTCGCCGGCTCCAATGACAAACGCTCTGCCCTGAGCACGTGTATTTCCAGGTCTACGATTCTTTGGGCAGTCTTTGTGGAAATGTCCGGGGTCACCGCACCCGAAACATCCGCGGTTTCCCTCGCCAGCTGGGGCCTGTTCAACTAGTCGACAGTTCTGACCAGTGTGGCCAAAACGCTTGCATTTCTGGCATCGAGAATCTTCACAAGTGCCATTATGGTGGAATTGGCACTTATTGCATTTAGGTAGGGTTCCGGTGTATGCCCCATTTTGCCTCTTTTCTGGTTGGTTTGCCACAAACACTCTGGCCGGTTCCTGTTTCTTTGGGTTATTGGGCACATAGGATTTAGCAGGAGCGTTTTCCCACTTCCGTTTGTTGTCGGAGACTTTTATGAAGTTTTCCTTCTTGTTGAACAGTCCCTGACGGACTGCCAGGTTCGTGAGGTTATGAGCCAGTCTGACAGTGTTGTGGATAACCGTGGGCTCAGCAGAAGTAACCATACTCTGTATTTGAGGTGCCAAACCCCAAATGTACCGCTCAATCCATTTGTACTCAGGCGTAACCACGTGTGGTAGCCGTCGTGCTAAGTTATGGAACCTTGTGGTGCATCCCGCAATATCCACACCCTCCATTTTTAGATTCCAAAATTCTTGTTCCAGCTTTTGGAGTTCATTACAAGGACAGTATTCCTCTTTCAGCATTTCCTTGAACTCCTCCCAAGGAATGGCGTTTGCATTGCAAGTCCCTGGAACCTCGTCGCGTAGCGAAAATACACGGATCTGTTCTGTGATTTGTGTGGGAACAAAGAAGAACGAGACAAAGAGAAACACGAACATAAAGAAGAGAATCAACACAAAAATTATACGCAATCCATAACAACAAAGTCATCTCACATTACATACCGAAGAAGTACACATCTCGTGTCTACGCTCACGGTCCAGGGGCGGGAGAGCTCATCCCGCTCGGACACCTCTCGACCTAGTTCCCAGAAGTTCCACCTACAAATGAAGACAAGTCTTCTATTTATAGGGGCAGGAACACTACCTGCGTACTTGGCTAAGTACGCAGGGCATTGGTTATGCGTACTTACTAAGTACGCAAGGCAAAAGCCTTGCATACTTACTAAGTAAGCAGGACCAACTGGTGAACAAGCTAAGTACGCAGGAACACCCTCCTGCATACTAGCCTAGTACACCAATACATAGAATTTAATCTATAGTTACTAAAACATGCTTCTACAGACTTCCTCTTAACTATAGCATCAAATTCTATCTATCACTAACACTGATTTACATCAGTTTACAAAGAATGTCCTAACAGACTCCCTCTAAACTAATGACATCAAGTGTCTTCTGGCGAGACTTGATCTTCCGGCATTCCACTTGTCACACCCCGCCGAAGGCGGAAACACGAGTGGGACCGATATATCGCATTGAACACAAGTAAAAGAGAAACTAAAAGGAAAATTGTGCATTACATTGAACCATACTACATGCCTCTATCGAAAGTACAAATATACGGAAAATTCTGAATCAATACAAAGGGTCTAAAATGCCCAACTACAACCAAAAGTATATAATAATAACTCTTCCCAAAAGCAAGCCGTTTAAAGCTCGTTATCCCCATAACTGTTTACCTGAAAAGCAAGTTTCGAAAACGGGTCAACTATAAAAATAGTTGGTGAGCACGCATGTTTTGCGACTCTATAAAAAGTAAGTAAATAAATTTCAAAATGTAATAGTAACCATCCGCAGATGATCAAGTACACGTGTTAAGATATAATTACCCTGAGCCACAATCAAAAACGTCAGACTAGTTGTTGCCCCTGTATCCAGGTGTCGAATGTGAACACCTACTATGGCTAATTATGCGCCCAAATGACCCTACAAGTCTGGTTGGCTCGACTAACCCTGGGCGGGGGTGTCAACCCAAATAGTACTATTCATAATTCCCACCGGCTATCCAAGCCCATTGATTGCGTTAAAGTGGGGACTTAATACATCCATAAGTAAACCCAGGTAACCATAATCCCAAGTAACAACGTGTAGAGTGAAACAGCTTTTCCCCCGTAAAACAGTAAAAATTGAAAAGTGGGGCCGCGAAACTCACCTGAACAACGTCGGTGATACGTGTGACATAGTCAACAAAAACCAAAAAGTACGGTTAACATCCAAATTCTATCAAAGGCCAGCTAGCTAAATGCAAGTAAAGTGTGGCTAGCAACTCAGTGCTACCAAAGTACGGCTAAATCCGTAAGAACCGCAAAAACAGGTGTCCTAACCGAGTCCTACAAACCAAGTAGACACGAAAAAATAGCATTTAGGACGCCTAAAGTATAAAACTTAGTCTACTACTCAAAAGTGTCTATGCAGTCGGTTGCATACCCAAAACCCGTGCACACACGTACATTGTAAAACAGGCTTTTATATAAATTCGTGACTTTGAAACCTTAACTTTTAGATTTTATTAATGAATATCACTAGTTATAATGTCATATATGATAAAATCTCAAGTCATAGTTTCGTTTGACCAAAAACGCGATTATGCGCGTAAAGTAAGGTTTACGGTTTAAAAATCCGATTCATCCGAAATTAGGGTTTTAGTGTGATTTTAGCACCCAATTTAAAAGTCTAAATTTTATATTTTTAATATGATAATACTTCTGTCCAAACTCCCATTAAGACTTTTATAAAAATATTTTTATACAAAATTTCCAAAAATAGTAACTTTTTATAAAGTTTTAATGAACAATAATTCTAAAACCATATTTAGACATAAAATTAATGCTTGAAAATTTCACTAGTTGTTTATATACATAAATAAAAATTTCTGACCAATTTTCATACTTTTTCAATATACAGATTATTTATTATGAATATAATATTGTAAAAATTTAACAAATTCAAAAAAAAAATAGTTAGAATTGTCCAAACTTCACCTAATTTTTATCACATTATTTTTAGCTCTATATGAGATTCTATTCTAAGTTTCAAGTCCTAATGTTGTCCATAAGTATATGATCCCAAATTCAATCGTTAAAACTTCATAAATACCAAACACCTACTTAGAAAACTCCAATTTTTATGAATTTTGGACAGAAGTCGTGTTTTATTATATAATAAATACTGAACAAAATCCATATTTTTCCAATACTCAGAGTTATTTTTCCCAATTTTCATGTATTAAACTTGTATAAATTTTAATAAATAATCTGTAAATAGTTTAGTTACCAAAATTTTCAGATCTCGCTTTTTCTATAAATATTACTTTTTAAAAATAAATTTGGAAGCTAAATCAAAAGTTTAAAAAAATCTATCAAAAACAATTGTTGTATAAAAATAAATATATTAGTTCCACGTGAACCGGGGTTGAGTTTATAACCTAATAACCGCTCAAAATATCAAATATCTCAATACTAAATATTTTCGGGTATAATTCCCAACCAATGACTCATAAAACTATTCTAACATAAAATTAAATTTAACGGGTAAAGTTTATATCTTTCGTATAAATGGTTCGCGTACGCGGAACCTCCCATATTTCACATGCAATACGAACCAAAAACACCATTAGGATCATTTTTATCTCCCGAGCATTTCCACATGCTCAAAATTGACATGCAATGCCGTTTGGATGGATATGCAACGCGATCAATTTCCTGTTTCGGTCCTATAAACTGTTACAATATGTTTGTATTAAAAAATATAGTTCTCGACATTTGATCGGAATTTCCTATGGTGAATACATTCATACTTGTGCTAATAAACCACTGTCCAAAAATTGTCACGATCCAACGGTCGGATCTCTGGGGATCGACGGTTCTTTGAGACCTAGTTTTTCAAATCCGAAAATCCGATCAGTCGCATTCGAGGGTACAAAAAGCATACCTAGAAAGCTCTGATCACAAATTCCTTAAGTAAGGTTGTGCGTCTTTGTGTTGAAAACATTATATCTAAAATTCATGTATTTCTAACGGTCGGTGCGCATGCATAAAACGTTCTGGACAGAATTTAAAAACTCTTTTTAACGAATTTAAGCAATGATTTAGACAAACCAGAGCTTACCATTGCGTTCGTAGCGTCGAGAAATGGTTCTAGGGGAAAAACCGCATCTCCGGCCGCCTTCGGCCACCGCCGGACCACCGTGGACCGCCGTCGGCCGCCACCAGACCACCGCCGGACCACCACCGGAATTCTCTGCCCTCTCTCTCTAACTTCTCTCTAAAAGTTTTTAAATGAGGGATTTAGTGGGGTGCCCCACTATATATAGTGGGGTGGTGTTGTACCGCGTGTTGTGATGACGGTATCTCGCTGAAACGAACCCGATAAAAATAGAGGCGTTATTTTATCCAAAAATAAATTATTATAATTTATTATTTTCCCTCGAGTCCTTGTGTCTCATAAATATATATCCTTTCGGATTTAAATTAAAATTTTATGAAACCGCTCGACTCGGGTGTTAACGGGTATAAACCCGAACTTGATCAAAATTTTGACATTATAATCACCCAAATAAATCTTGCTATTATTTATCGTTCTCCAACGAGTTCCTTTCGTTTAAAAGTATATTTCACATAATAATAATACTATTTTATTTATTATTATTATACGAACTCGTCGAACACGGGTGTTGACCGTAAAAGTCACGGTTGTCACATTATCCCCCAGTTAACAGAATTTGGTCCCGAAATTCAACTGGTATAATAGTTGAATTTTTTTTTCGTAAATTGATTCATGTATGATTATCAAGGGAAATCTAGTTTCCTAGATATAGTAGGGAGATTTGACAAATCGAGATCTAAGAATCCCAAAGAGTAGGTTACACCTAGTTAGGCAAAAAAACAAATTGAATAATCATGAGAGAAAAATCCTTCGAATTCCAAAGAATCTATAGATCATTGTTTCACCGAATTAGTTAAAAGGTACAATGCTGGTGTTATTCAGAAGATTAAGAAATCCGTCATAGGATTGATATACACAAGTATACAAAATTGGTACAAATCCAGAATGATATTATGATACAAAATCTTGGTGATTCAGTATCCTTTCATGAGTAAGGAAAAGTATCATTTGGCTTGGTGCCATTAAGGAATACTATTATAAATAGTAACCATAAAATTATACTATGAGATGTGTTATTAAGATACAAAGAGTCGGTAGAATGACCACGACTCATTGGAATAAAAATGTATCACAGCGATAAAAAATATCATAGGTTATAAAGGATGGTCATATCATGTACTTAGAATACAGAGAGATAACACCTCGTTAAAATGAAACTTGTCGTCAATACGAACTTCCTTAGGTTGTATAATTACGGATTCGTCGGCTAAACACCTTTTGAGACTTGATATACGATAAGCATCGTATATACCATTAAGCTGCTGAGGTAGTTTTAGTTTGTACATAACAAGACCAATCAAATGATTACTACCAACTTCAGCACAACAAAATGGTGATCAACATTTGTGTCAAAACAGAGCTTCCAATGGTGCTCATTTAATGGTAGTGTGATCACTGTTAGTGTAAGGAAATCGGACCAAAATTAAAAGAGTATCCAAATTACCACCAAATTCAATCACACAAGCCCTAAGCATATCCTCCAATGTATGAATAGTTCGATCACTTAGACCGTCAGTTTGAGGATAGTAAGCGGTGCTTGCGCGTTCTCAAAGATTTTTATAGTATCTGACATAAATGGGATGTAAAGCGACTATCCCTATCGGAGATAAAGGAAACAGGCACTCCATGCCTTGCTACAATTTCACTACTATATAGTCGAGCTAGCTTTTCTATCTAGAAGTCCTCTCGGATAAGTAGGAAATGTGCAGAGTCTGTCATTAATTAGTTAACAATGTCCCAAAATGAATCATAGCCGCCTAATGTTCTAGGCAGGCCTAGTAACGAAATCTATTTAAACTTGTTCTCACATCCACAGTGAAATCTCGGGTTGTTGTACCACGTTATTGTCGGTAATAGTAGTTACTATCCAATAGTTGGTACATTATTGTATCATAGGGAGATACAAAATGGTTGGTGTGTATACGACATAACCATAAAAGTAGATACAAGGGAATTTTGAAAATCAACATAACAAAAGGATGAGATTCACACTTCTTGTACTAGAATTGGAGAATGATGATTAGTCATTAGAGAATGAATTAATAATGAGAAATACAAACTTAAAGCTTTACAAAGCAAGTATATAATGAGTACCAGTATGATTTTACCAAACTCGAGTCGTGAAACCAAAGATTAACAAACAAAGGATATTATACTAGGATTCTGTCGAGATAAATTTGCTAAGAGTCAAATTTACTCAATCCTATCAAGTGTTATAGGAAATGAGTCATCATCATAAAATAGATGTCAGCGATGACCCGTGCTATGTAACCTCACCACAAAGCATTAGGATTCGGTACTAACTCGCATATTAGTCAAGATATAATATAACCATGTTTGGTGATTTTCAATTAAAGGTTCATATACCTATTGTCGAAAGTTAGCAATGGGCTATATGATAATCGAGTCACCATAAGATCTAGATAGAGAAAGTGACTAAAGATCTAGGACGATCTAATCAAGTAGATTAGTTAAAAAACTAGGTGCCAGTTCAATAGTTGGACATTGAATTGACAACCACCAGCAGTCGAATTTGGTTAACGGTCAGAAATGGAATTATGATATTTTAACAAGAAGTCCATATTAAAAAGATGGTCTACTCCTCACATTGAGTCGTCCAAATTTGATAGGATAACATTAGACGTCTACATCTTTCTTGATATGCATTGAAATGATTCGGAAGTAATCTGCTATTCATCTAGATGAGGAAATAAACAGTCACGTTGTGGAAATAATCTCATAAAAATAGTGTCCCCCGAAAATGATTATGAGCTTGCTAACCCACAAAATGGTTAGACTTTGATATAATATCATTGTCAATTTATCCTAGGGTTTGATTCTCATAAAGTAGACATCAGAAAATAGGATAGGATCAAGTAAAACTTCAGGAATTTGTCAAATGTGAGGACGTCATGCTCATAGGTCCCTTAAGGATAATGCAATCCCAAGCGGATCTTCAAGAGAGTAGAGTCAACTATGATTCGTCCCTTGTTCCTCTTCCTGGTAGTGTACAACTTTAATTGGTTAAGAATCGTAAAAACATAAATAAATTAAAATTTTCCCTCCTATGATTTTAGGACACATATTTCAAATGAAAATGTTTTTAAATTTCAACTTAGGTCCTCGCTTTTCCATTAAATTCGGTGGAAACGGACCATAAGGTTTCAGAGTTTTTCATTAGATCTCGCGTTGAAGAGGGTCAAATTGATTATGATGCCAATGACTGATAGTACAGTATGCCTGCAACTTTCTTGGCTTTTCGAACGGTACCACTATGACTTACCATTTCGTATTTCACCCATACTAGTTATAGCCTAAAATTCTTTGCATAAGGGTTTAAGCCATAAATTTGATGGAATGAGTGTTTGAATGTCATAGATTCGTATTCCTTTAGGGCACGTGTTAAGAAGTCGTTTCTAAACAGTAGTTGCTCTAAGGCTTTCTAATTACAGGTGACGGAAGGGATGTGTATACGTCTCTACCTAGTTGGAAATCAGAAATTCAATCAACAAAATGACATTTGAGGGAGAGCACGCACAAAAAGGATATGAGACTATCCTATTCGGATCTATAAGGACAGTATACGTAGAGTAACAAATAGCGATAATCACTATAAATAAACTTTGAATGATGACTAATAAAATTTTCGGTACACAAAGAATCATTCGAACATAAAGTTTCATTTTCTCCATCAAAATGGTTTTCAATAAGACATCGAAGCACCAGGATAAATCAAGATTTGCAAAACATACGTAGCAATGTTCACAAAAAGGGCATTAGTTTCATACTAAGCCATAGCTATCCCAAAATAAAAAGTTTTTGTAAATCCAACCAAAAGAATCCTAGGCACAAGCCGCTCAGTGTCCATAGTAGAACTACAAATGATAGAAATAAACACGACAATGAAAGTCGTAAAGATGGCTCCTCCCAAGTAAACAAGTTTCTCAAGTTAGGTTTCCACAATATGAGCGTCGCGGTTAAGAGAATCGGGATTGAGTGTACCAAATTACCATAGTGAGTGCAGAGCACTTGCAATGGAAATTTCAATTAGGTGTAAAACTGAATTATTAAGAATATTTATCAGGAGTATAGTGAAAATGACAAACATCATAATGAGGATTTATACGAACGATCATATAGAAAGGTTGTATGGCCCAAGAAAAGAATCTTAATTTGCTTTAAGGAATTTCTCCATCATATTGTTACTCCATTGATGTTAGAGTGCGTTTGGATTATAAGATAAAATCCAAGATTATGTTGGGACCTCCGATGATAGTCGTACACTTACTGCAAGTGTCGAGCGTTGTAAAGCCCATACTGAATTTATGTGGCCATTAAACTCTTAAGGGATCTGATTTAGCAAGTAAAATAGATGAGAGAAAATCTCTGTTTCTCAAGATCCACTAAGGAGTTGATTAGATCAAATTCGAATTTCTCTTATTCCTTCAGAATTACGAGAACGTTACACTTTGATCCATTAGGGGAGTTAGAAATGTCGTGGTCTGATTCACGCTAGAGCGAGAGTAGTCGCTTGCGTTAATGAACATATAACAAAATTGAAATGAGAAAATCCTTAACTGGATCTCAAAGGTGAAGCAATACTTTACAAATAGTTGCCAAATTTGGTCCAAATACCTATGTTAAATCAACTGCGAACAGATCTTTTCAGTGTCAAGGTCTAAATTGTCATGCAAAAGAAATCTCGATAATAGTTTTGGATCCATTACGATTCAAAGATAAAAGAGACAATATAAATTCCCATGTCACCTGAGGTAGCCCATCGCATCATTCGATGTCTTTGACTCAACCCTAAGGTTACGATAGTTTTTGATCAATATTCGAATGACTGGGAATCGGGGTTAGAAATATAGATTAATCATGAACATTAGCTCGGACAGGAAGACTCACTAGAGTTCTCATGCACTGCAAATTATGATTACGTGTGCACCCGTAATGATAATTTACTTTACATGGTCCCTATAGTGTTTCCCCTATCCCAAGCTCTCAACTAAAAAAAAAGGAACTGGAATGTTCATTGGATCACGTTATCGTGTTGCACTTTCATGTAAAAGTGTGGATGTTCTATCTGATCACTTTTAATTATTTGTACCAATACTCATGGATCTGCAGACTAAGGCTGTTGTTGGATGGAGGTAATGGTAGAGGGGAACAATCGGCGTCCTCTAATAAAAGAAAAAGTGTGTGGTGGAAGTCAGGCAGTAATAATAGGGCAGAGATCCCCAAATCAGAGTCGAGCAAGTCATGCTACAAATTTGTACATATACGTGGATCCAATGATCCAACAAAACAAAAAGTGTCAATGGATCTCCTGACCCATGAGTTCTCTCCCATTTTGTCCTGCTTCTCCACCTCGGGTTCCCTTTAGATCGAGCAATTCGGTCTGCCATATCTCATGGCGAAATTTCTAGCCATCTAATCCAGCAGATCAAAAAAGGAAGTATATACCGCACAAAGTGAAAGCAATAGATGTCAACTAGAAAGCCGGCTCCACAGCTGAAGTAGATGGAGGTGTGGTGTAGGTACCGGTACAGCTCGAGGTAACACCAAGACAGATAGAGACGGATATAGATTACCGCAAACGTAACCGAAATCATCAAAGAGTACGCGTAGTGCTGTGACAACGACATGATTATGACGAAGCAATGTGTCATAGATAAGCAAGAGGTAGTATGCAATGCACATATAATTCCTACAGTTCAATGCAATAAACTTAGAGTTATAGTCTAGGTCTAGTCTCGGGCAAACCTAATTCTCTATAACCAGTGCTCTGATACCAAGTCTGTCACACCCCGCCGAAGGCGGAAACACAGAGTGGGACCGATATATCGCATTGAACACAAGTACAAGAGAAACTAAAAGGAAAATTGTGCATTACATTGAACCATACTACATGCCTCTATCGAATGTACAAATATACGGAAAATTTCGAATCAATACAAAGGGTCTAAAATGCCCAACTACAACCAAAAGTACATAATAATAACTCTTCCCAAAAGCAAGCCGTTTAAAGCTCGTTATCCCCATAACTGTTTACCTGAAAAGCATGTTTCGAAAACGGGTCAACTATAAAAATAGTTGGTGAGCACGCAGGTTTTGCGACTCTATAAAAAGTAAGTAAATAAATTTCAAAATGTAATAGTAACCATACGCAAATGATCAAGTACACGTGTTAAGATATAATTACCCTGAGCCACAATCAAAACCGTCAGACTAGTTGTTATCCCTGTATCCAGGTGTCGAATGTGAACACCTACTATGGCTAATTATGCGCCCAAATGACCCTACAAGTCTGGTTGGCGCGACCAACCCTGGGCGGGGGTGTCAACCCAAATAGTACTATTAATAATTCCCACCGGCTATCCAAACTAATTGATTGCGTTAAAGCGGGGACTTAATACATCCATAAGTAAACCCAGGTAACCCTAATCTCAAGTAACAACGTGTAGAGTGAAATAGCTTTTCCCCCGTAAAACAGTAAAATTTGAATAGTGGGGCCGCGAAACTCACCTGAACAACGAAGGTGATAAGTGTGACATAGTCAACAAAAACCGAAAATTACGGTTAACATCCAAATTCTATCAAAGGCCAGCAGCCAAATGCAAGCAAAGTGTGGCTAGCAACTCAGTGCTACCAAGGTACGGCTAAATCCGCAAGAACCGCAAAACAGGTGTCCTAACCGAGTCCTACTAACCAAGTAGACAAGAAAAAAATAGCATTTAGGACGCCTAAAATATAAAACTGAGTCTACTGCTCAAAAGTCTATGCAGTCGGTTGCATACCCAAAACCCGTGCACACACGTACATTGTAAAACAGGCTTTTATATAAATTCGTGACTTTGAAACCTTAACTTTTAGATTTTATTAATGAATATCACTAGTTATAATTTCATATATGATAAAATCTCAAGTCAGTTTCGTTTGACCAAAAACGCGATTATGCGCGTAAAGTAAGGTTTACGTTTTAAAAATCCGATTCATCCGAAATTAGGGTTTCAGTGTGATTTTATCACCCAATTTAAAAGTCTAAATTTTATATTTTTAATATGATAATACTTCTGTCCAAACTCCCATTAAGACTTTTATAAAAAATATTTTTATACAAAAATTTCCAAAAATAGTAACTTTTTATAAAGTTTTAATGGACAATAATTCTAAAACCATATTTAGACATAAAATTAATGCTTTAAACTTTCACTAATTGTTCATATACATAAATAAAATTTTCTGACCAATTTTCATAATTTTTCAATATCCAGATTATTTATTATGAATATAATATTGTTAAAATTTAACAAATTCGGGAAAAATAGTTAGAATTGTCCAAACTTTACCTAATTTTTATAAAATTAGATTTAGCTCCATATGAGATTCTATTTTAAGTTTCAAGTCCTAATGTTGTCCATAAGTATATGATCCCAAATTCAATCGTTAAAACTTCATAAATACCAAACACCTACTTAGACAACTCTAATTTTTATGAATTTTGGACAGGAGTCGTGTTTTATCATATAATAAATACTGACCAAAATCCATATTTGTCCAATACTCAGAGTTAGTTTTCCCAATTTTCATATATTAAACTTGTATAAATTTTAATAAATAATCTGTAAATAGTTTAGTTACCGAAATTTTCAGATCTCGCTTTTTATATAAATATTACTTTTTAAAAATAAATTTGGAAGCTAAATCAAAAGTTTATAAAAATCTATCAAAAACAATTGTTGTATAAAAATAAATATATTAGTTCCATGTGAACCGGGGTTGGGTTTATAACCTAATAACCACTCAAAATATCAAATATCTCAATACTAAATATTTTCGGGTTCAAATCCCAACCAATGACCCATAAAACTATTTTAACATAAAATTAAATCTTAACGGGTAAAGTTTATACCTTTCGTATAAATGGTTCGCGTACGCGGTACCTCCCATATTTCACATGCAATACGAACCAAAAACACCATTAGGATCATTTGTATCTCCCGAGCATTTCCACATGCTCAAAATTGACATGCAATGCCGTTTGGATGGCCATACAACCCGATCAATTTCCTGTTTCGGTCCTATAAACTGTTACAAACTGTTCGTATTCAAAAATATAGTTCCCAACATCTGATCGGAATATCCTATTGTGAATACATTCATATTTTTTCTAAGAAACTACTGTCCAAAAATTGTCCCGATCCAACGGTCGGATCTCTGGGGATCGACGATTCTTTGAGACCTAGTTTTTCAAATCTGAAAATCCATTCAGTCGCATTCGAGGGTACAAAAAGCTTACCTAGAGAGTTCTGATCACAAATTTCTTCGGTAAGGTTGTGCTTCTATGTGTTAAAAACATCATATCCAAAATTCATGCATTTCGTCCGATCTTTAAGACTGCGCATGCATAAAAACTTTCTGGACAGAATTTAAAAACTCTTTTAAACGAATTTAAGCAAGGATTTAGACAAATCTGAGCTTACCATTGCGTTCGTATCGTCGAGAAATGGTTCTAGGGGAAATAACCGCATCTCCGTGGACCGCCGGACCACCGTGGACCGCCGGACCACCGTGGACCGCCGTCGGCCGCCACCGGACCACTGCCGGACCACCACCGGACCACCACCACCACCACCTTAATTCTCTGCCCTCTCTCTCTCTCTAACTTCTCTATAAAAGTTTTTAAATGAGGGATTTAGTGGGATGCCCCACTATATATAGTGCGGTGGTGTTGTACCGCGTGTTGTGGTTACGGTATCCCGTTGAAACGAACCCGATAAAAATAGAGGCGTTATTTTATCCAAAAATAAATTATTATAATTTAGTATTTTCCCTCGAGTCCTTGCGTCTCATAAATATATATCCTTTCGGATTTAAATTAAAATTTTACGAAACCGCTCGACTCTGGTGTTAACGCGTATAAACCCGAACTTGATCAAAATTTTGACATTATAATCACCCAAATAAATCTTGCTATTATTTATCGTATTCCAACGAGCTCCTATCGTTTAAAAGTATATTTCACATAATAATAATACTATTATTATTATTTTACGAACTCGTCGAACACGAGTGTTAACCGTAAAAGTCACGGTTGTCACACCACTTGAGATCTTCAAATCTTCAAACTTCAGTCTTCAGTTGCCTAGTGATGACACACACGAATCCCTCTTAATTGTAGCTTTCATTGTAGACCAAACCAAGTGCTTCAATAGGAACCAACTAGCTGAACACACTTCATTGTAGTTCATCCTCTCAGCAGTAGCTTGCTCTACCCTGACATAGAACTCTGAGTATGACAATGTCTTCCTAACCAGGTAACAATAGTAGACTAAGAGAACTCCAAATCAGCTGGTATATGATAGAGAGTTTGAATTTTCAATAACCTGCATCAAACTAATCAGCTCCCATAGGAATTCCAGTAAGATAAACTTAAGTCTTCAACCAGATGTGTCCAACTCTGTCCTGTATCTTCACGAGTTAACCAAATTCCCGAAGATGTTCATTTCCAATATCCCCTTTCAGGTTAAGCTCCATCTGACTAGACCAGAAACAAGGGAACTTTTCCTATCTCGTCGGCAAATGATAAAAGGTTCTATCTTCAACTAATAATCCAACGAATATCCAGCTTCATCCTGAAAACACTTGACATAATCAAACACAAAATCATGCTCAGCAGTGATCACCTTTTATCCGAAGTCCAACATTCTTCAATTAGATCTTCATTCCTGTTTCACACCTCCTAATCTGTATACGTTCACCGCGGTGAAGTTCCATAACTAGGTTGTCTATCTGGATTCCTCCCAGATCCCAAATGAGAAATCCCATCATAATTGAATCACATCAAATCTTGAACACAGGCTTAACCAATGAGCACGAAAAATATAGTTTACACGAGAAATCACGGTTGATGATACATCCCCCCATTTCTCTGTATACTATGACCAGCTTCATCATCACTTCACTCAAATCCTCAAAAAGCACAACTCGCCAACTCCAGTATTTTATTCTTTTATTTCTTTGCAAAGATCCAAAACAGCAAATCCTTGGGTTCAAGTTGTTCCAGTATTCATCCCCTATTAAAGAAGTATCCCGGATACTCGTAGCCTACATATTCAGGTTTGAATACCTAAACAAGATTATTCTTTTTACGAAAGACCCAAAGCAACCACATCTTCACAAATAGAACAAGACCTTTAGCCGATGATGACCCAATTGCTCCCATTAGTTCAACATTCATACCCTATTAAATAAGTATCCCAGATACTCATAGCCTACATTTTCACGTATGGACACTTAAACAATGTATGACAAGTGGTATCATCCAACAAAAATCTCGGCCGTGTTTCGCCAAGCCATATCGTATACAAATTCTTGTCCGGAAAAACCAAAATTACTATCTTCTAAAAAATGGCCCGAAACACGCGTACAAATGATCCCTTTTTTTTAATCCTAGATGCTAGTTCATGCGTACTTAGTAAATACGCACATAAAGGGTGTTCATGCGTATTTAGTAAATACGCAAAGCCAAGTACCCATGCGTACTTGTTAAGTGCGCAGAGAAATGTTCTTGCATACTTAGCTAAGTACGCAGGTCACTTCTCATGCGTACTTACTAAGTACGTAGGGCTAACCCATCCGTACTTCATAAGTATGCAGAAAAGGTGATTCTGCGTACTTGTTCAGTACAGCAGTGTTCTTGACGGATCTTGAGGAGAATGCTCGAAAAGTGATGGATCTGAGAAATTAATGCTTCCAAAAGCTTAGAAATCATCATCTAACAAACCTTTAGCCCTCCAAACACCAAATGAAGCGATAACAAAGACGAATCTAATGATTTTTAACAGAAAAAGTAGCAAACTTTCATAACTCAGATCTGCTCCAAAAACCCAAAACTAGAATCTGGAACACAAATAAACGAACACCGAGGCTCTGATACCAGTTGTAGGTCCTTGGAGCCTCGTCGCGTAGTGGAAATACACGGATCTGTTCTGTGATTTGTGTGGGAACAAAGAAGAACGAGACAAAGAGAAACACAAACATAAAGAAGAGAATCAACACAAAAATGATACGTAATCCATAACAACGAAGTCATCTCACATTACATACCGAAGAAGTACACATCTCTCGTCTATGCTCAAGGTCCAGGGGCGGGAGAGCTCATCCCGCCCGGACACCTCTCGACCTAGTTCCCAGAAGTTCCACCTACAAATGAAGACAAGTCTTCTATTTATAGGGGTAGGAACACTACCTGCGTACTTGGCTAAGTACGCAGGGCATTGATCATGCGTACTTGCTAAGTACGCAAGGCAAAAGCCTTGCGTACTTACTAAGTACGCAGGACCAACCGGTGAACAAGCTAAGTACGCAGGAACACCCTCCTGCGTACTAGCCTAGTACACCGATACATAGAATTTAATCTATAGTTACTAAAACATGCTTCTATATGCATTGTCCAATCCTAGAGTTTGGATATGAGAGTTCCACCAGGAGAGGGCTTTCCCCTCAAGAGTTCCAGCTCCGAACATGACCCGGTTTTCCAGTGTGCATTGACTCATGCTAAAGACCGATTCAATCTTTTCAATCCACCGTAACAGCCACTGCTCCTTCCGTCCCGGTAAAAGTATGCAGCTTGCAATCCATGAAGGATTTATAGGTACAAGCCTTTGGTCCATGCCCCGTTCCTGTGTGTCAACGATAGAGCGCATTTAGGTTAAATTTCCCTTGGGTAGGATTACATTACTTGCAATATGTATGCTATTTCTGGTTTGTACCATACCTCCGCTCTCGCCGTGATTTCCTGATCCTTCGCCGGATCGATGGGCTTCATGATTAGCGAGTGCGTCTGTGACACCCAGTAATTCAGGTCAATATCCATATTACATAAATGCACGTTCATAACATATATTTCCTAAAGTTTTATTTTGACTAAGTAAAGTCAAGGAGTCTAGCAAAGGAACTTATATCAAAATAGTAATTGATAAGAATTACTAGGAAAATAAACAGTGATAACCCGCAAGGTACGGTCGTTGGTGATTAATAAGAATTCTATTCTAGTAAAAGTCTAGGGACACGCTTTAATGTAAAAACATAAATATTGGTGACTAACTTTTATAAAAAGTTGACACATAAATAATTGTTACATGACCCGATGTTATTTTATGTGTATGCATATATATATTATAGTTATAATAATAACTAAGACGAGTTTAGATAGTAGTTTATGAAAACTAGTCAACACCACCCAAAAACTTATAAGTTATGAATCGTTTAAAAAGTCCTACACCGGGTATTATATAACGGGATCACCTACCGGGCTCACACTACCTAAAAATCTACGTAGCTAATATTTATATTAGAATTTTGAAATTACAAGTCCCAAGCCCATTTCCATTGGGCACCTCTCGGCCGAACATATGTGGGGCCACCCACATTGACCACCAAATACACCATATTCCATCCATTATGTCATGGAGCCCATGCTTTTCAAATCCTCTTCAAGCAAAAGTCAAATCCAAACCTTTATTTCCATACTTGGTGATGATCTTAGTTAGCCCAACACTCCATCTCCTTCTCTTTTCTCATCCATATATACGAATCCACACACAAACACTCTTGCACTTGGTATTTTCAAAATTTAGAACCAAGTCTCTAGAGGTTTAGCTAGGAGCTTAAAGTGTCAAGGAAGTCTTGGAGTATAGAAGTCGGGTTTTGGTAGCATCAAGAGCCTCTACCATCCTTCTAAACGTTGTTCTTCACCTAGCTTGTCTAGCGGTATGAAACCGACACTACACTTTATTTTCGTTTATATTTTAGTTCAAAGCTCGTTGTTCACCATAACAATAAAAAGATTTAAAGACTTAAAGAGTTTTTATAAAATTTAAGTTTATTAAGTTAGACACTAAGATTTTGCATAAATATACACACACACACACACACACACATATATATATATATATATGGGCCGAAAATGTGTAGGTTTACATATACATTTTTGTGTTTTGATTATTTGATGATAAAATGTGAGATTTAAAATAAAGAGTATGATTAGTGTATCACAAAGTAAACATTAGAGATATAAAAACTAAGACTTGTTTATATATATGCATGCTTGGCCGAAAATAGCAAGATAATGTGTAGTTAGTAATAGAAAACATGTCTTGTAATGATAATAGAGAAATGTACATGATCATAAGGTTAAGTTGTAGATGTGTATAAATGCATATAGAAATCGGGATAAATGGGTATATTCATGTAGTTGTATGATCAAAGGTATAAACATAAAATAATAAATATATTCATGTCTTGAAAATATGCCACGAAAAATGTTACATACTTTAAGAATTGGGAATTTGTAAGTTGTAGTTATGTATTGGACATGAAATATTGGTATGATTTAATGTCTAGGACATTAGTAAATATAAGAGTCATATAGGCATATATTATGATGGGATAATCATAAACAAAATTATGCGCATGAAATTAAAGACGCCCGGTTAAAAAGATAAAAGTTCATATGTTATCATGGAGCATATTTAAATGTATGTAGATTGACGAGATACTTGTATGCATGTGTTGGTAAAAAAAATATGAATGCATGATGAAACTACACAAGTTGATAAATGTCGTTCGGAACATAAATACTTGCATATGGATGTGTTAACGTAGTTTATACGTGCGTAGGATAAAAAACATGCATAAATATACTTGAACGATATTTGTGGTTTTAAATAATTATTGATAGGAAATAATTATATGATGATACATGGACTATAACATAAATATATTATAAGACGTTGCAAAAATAATATTTATTTTTGACGAACGTAACAAGTCACCAATATAGAAATATAAAATTTTCTTGGAAAATAAGTAAAGCGTCTAGACTGGAATAATAATCACCAACGAGTCGTCACGAGAAAACATTGTTTAAAATAAATAAAGACGTACTTAACAGGAATAGTTAAGCCGGGTGAACAACTTGCGTTTAAGACGGGTAGTCTTAACGTGTATGGTATCCTTGTGTAATTAGGATACGGATAGGCGGGTCTGCTGTTATTCAAATAATTGCTAGCATTCATACTGTCGAGGTGAGTTTCACTAACCCCCCCTTTTTCTAAGTTTTTGAAATATTTTGGGGTGGAAACATACTTGTAAAGAATTTTCGTATGTAAATGAATGAACTAATGATCTGACCGTATGTGTGTATTGAGGGAAAAATAAAGCGCTTAAAGTCCTCGGAATAAATTAGTAACCATTAGCTATGGACTTACCCCGGGATTTTATGGATAGTACTATTGGGGGTGACGCCTCCGGTCATGATTAGTCACGCTAATCAGGGGTCCAAATGGCCGAATGACCGCATATTGTCTTAACTCGCAGAAAGGCGAGGGGAGGCACAGAAAGTTGGGGTTTGGTTACGGTCTCGTACATTACATACTGTTTTGTATTCCTTGCAAGTTTACAAATGGGGTCAATTGATCGGATTAGTATTCGAATTCATTGGTAATACATACAAAGAGTTTTGATCGGAAAATGATCAGGTTTAAACATTGGGTTTATGATAACTCTTGATAATAACTTGTGAACTCACCAACCTCGTGTTGACATTTTTAAGTATGTTTTCAGGAAATTGAACGTGATCCAGGCTAGCAATGTAGGTTACATACATACATGAGGATACAACTTTTGGAAGGATTTCACTTGTATAACTCATGGTCTTGAGTCATATTTGCGAAATCTTAAACTTTGTAAAAACTAAATTATGTTTTAGGATGTAAACATTTAAACTTTGATTATGTATCCAATACCATGTATGTGTTTGTGGTAATCATATGCTTTGGAAACCATGAACGTTACGCCTCGCGGTTCATTATGTATCCAATATCATGTATGTGTTTGCGGTAATCATATGCTTTGGAAACCATGAACGTTACGCCTCGCGGTTCCGCCTTGGTGGGGTGTGACAGATTGGTATCAGAGCCATTGATTATAGCGAACTAGGAGTCTAAAATGGAACCTAGTCTATAATTTAAATGACTCACTAAAACGTTTTCATTGTATAAGCATTGCATAACCATTCATCATGTCATATGGATATTGTAGTCACCCCATGTCACACACTAACCCCACTTAAACTCCATAGTTAGGAAGCGTCTTACAAAAAAATGGCTGAATCCACTGGTGAGACCATGCCCAGAGGACCAAGGATCGACGTATCATAATGGGAATGGCTTTGCCAAGTAGTTCAAATGTGGAGGGTGGAGGAGGACCTCCCTGCGACTCTGTCGGATTAGCATGCGAATCACAACCAGTACCGCTCACCGGGGAGTGCGCAGAATGCACCATCCCTCTACTAGTGTCCCAAAGTAGTAAGCAGGGGATAGAGATTGATCACATGGAAAGGGATGTGAAATCCATCCGAAGGGACTTGGTAACTCTTCCAACTTTAGTGGAAAACGTTAATGGGATAGCGGAGGATCAGAGATTAATCGACCAGTCTCTTCAGCATGCATCTAGCCACATGATGGAGTTCGAGAAAAGACTAGCGGAGATGGAGAGGAGGACCGTTTCAGCTGAGCGAAGGGAGGAGGCAGCCGAGAAGAGGGCGATTGATGCTGAGCTCCGGGGTACTCTAGATGAGGCACGTGTGGAGGAGATGCTGACCTCAGCTACCGTTCCTACAGGAATGCTTTCCTATTTCTAGACCTATTATGGGCGGGTTGTGCCTGTAACGCATTATGTAGTTTGAAACTTTGGTACTGATGTGGTCATGTGAACCCATCCCTTTTGTATCCTTGTCTTTTGGAACAATGTACTATGTATGTTTTAACTATGTATGTGATGGTGTATGTTGTGATGATGGTTGTTTACGTTTGATGTTGTTATACCCTTATGTCATGTTATATCATTATTATTATATAATGTTGTTTCTTTTTTAAATGTTATGTTAGAAAGAACACCATGGAACCTAAGCGAAGGACGCCCCGTGACACTACTGGTGACAACAACGAGACAATTTCCCCAAACATGGAACAACTCATAGCACAGCGAGTAGCTGCCGCCATGGAGCAGTATGAAGCAAATCAAAATAGTGGCGGAGGAAATGTAGCGGTACCGGCGGAGGAGGTGCAGGAGGTAGCGGCACAGCCGGAGGTTCCGGAGGTAATAGAATAAATTATCACAGTCGTAACACATAGTCATGATCTAGATTAATAGCATTATTAAAATAGTGACTTATGACCCTACAGATGCTCCAAGCAGGAGGTGCACCTATAAAGCCTTCCTATCCCGCAACCCCCGCAGTTTCAATGGCACAGAGGGTGCAGTGGGGCTAATGAGATGGATAGAAAAGATGGAGTCGGTGATTGATATTAGTGAATGCACTGCTGACTGCATGGCGAAGTATTCTAAATGCACGCTCACTGATAAAGCTTTAACTTGGTGGAATACCCAAATGAAGACTTTGGGGAGAGAGACAGCGTATCAATTGTCTTGGGAAGACTTGAAAAACATGATGATTGAGGAATATTGTCCTCGAAACGAATTGCAAAAGATTGAAACTGAGATGTGGAACCTACAAGTGATCGGAGATGATGTGGCGGGGTACACCGACCGTTTCAATGAATTGGCGATTCTAGTACCGCATATGGTCACACCAGAACATAAGCGCGTGGAAAGGTATCTGTGGGGCCTTGCGCCTCAAATTCGTAGTATGGTAACATCATCTAATCCAATAGATGCCAAGAGTGCTATAACTTTAGCATTCAAGCTAAGGGATGATGCGGTACGTAATGGATTGTTTGTGAGGAAAGAGAACGAGGAAGGTAGATCTGGGGAGAAAAGGAAATGGATGGGAAATTCAAGTAACAAATCTGGAAAACAAGGGTTTAAGAAACAAGGAACTGTGAAGGCTTTTGCAGCCAACACAATGGAAAGGAAGGAGTATGATAGGGGCTTACCGAGGTGTAAGAAGTGCGGAAATCATCAAACCGGTGAATGTATCAAATGTGGAAAGTGCGACAGGTTTTGCCACACCACACAAGCTTGTCGAGTTAATAACCGAATGTGGAAGAATAAACCGGGATGTTTTGTTTGTGGCGATCCGAAGCACTTCAAGAGGGATTGTCCCAAGTGGAAGAATCAGAACAACGCTCAGGCACCAGGGAGGGCATTTGTGATGGGTGCAAGGGACGCACCCCAGGACCCAAACATCGTCACCGGTACGTTCCCGATAAATAATCACTATGCCTCTGTACTTTTTGATTCAGGTGCGGATATGAGCTTTGTGTCGAATGATTTTAAATCCTTACTCGGTATTTAGGCCAGCAAACTAGATCAAAGTTATACAATTGAATTAGCAAATGGGAAATTAATAGAAACCGGAGAGGTCATTAGGGGTTGTACTTTATGTTTAGAAAACCATACATTCAGTATAGACCTTCTACCCGTCGAACTAGGGAGTTTTGATATTGTTATTGGCATGGATTGGTTATCAAAGAACCATGCCGAGATCGTATGCTTTGAGAAGATTGTACGTATCCCACTACCAAGCGGAAAAATTCTTTCAATTCAAGGCGAAAGGTGTAGAACGATGTTGAAGACGATAAACTGCATGAAAGCTCATAAGTATCTACGCAAGGGTTATTACGCATTTCTGGCTTACATCGTCGAGAAGAAACCCGAAGAACGTCGACTTGAGGACATACCAATCGTCAGAGATTACTCAGAGGTATTTCCTGAGGACTTACCAGGATTACCACCATCAAGACAAGTCGAGTTCCGGATCGACCTAGTTCCAGGAGCTGCACCAGTTGCACGATCGCCGTATCGCCTAGCCCCTTCCGAGATGCAGGAACTGTCGAGCCAACTACAAGAATTACTTGACAAAGGTTTCATAAGACCGAGTTTCTCACCATGGGGAGCTCCAGTCCTGTTTGTAAAGAAAAAGGATGGAACCTTTAGAAAGTGCATTGATTACCGGGAATTAAACAAACTGACAATCAAAAATCGGTATCTTCTTCCTCGAATAGACGATTTGTTTGATCAACTTCAAGGTTCCAGTTTCTATTCTAAAATTGATCTATGATCAGGGTATCATCAACTGAAAATTCAGGAAGAAGATATACCAAAAACGGCTTTTAGGACTAGTTACGGTCACTACGAGTTCCTAGTTATGCCATTTGGCTTGACTAATGCACCGGCCGTTTTCATGGATCTCATGAACCGCGTGTGCAAGCCATACTTGGATAAATTCTTGATTGTGTTTATCGATGACATATTAATATATTCACGAACCAAGGAGGAACATGAACATCATTTGAAATTAATCTTAGAACTACTCAGGAATGAGAAGCTTTATGCCAAATTGTCTAAGTGTGAGTTTTGGATCCGAGAGGTTCATTTTCTCGGACACGTCATCAATAAGAGGGGTATTCACGTAGACCCAACCAAGATTGAAGCTATCAAAAACTGGGAAGCACCAAGAACTCCGACTGAGGTGCGTCAATTTCTGGGTTTGGCAGGCTATTACAGGCGATTTATCGAGAATTTTTCAAAGATAGCCTTGCCTTTGACCACGTTAACTCAGAAGGACAAAAAGTTTGATTGGACTGATAAACAAGAATCAGCTTTTCAATTGTTGAAGCAGAAGCTTTGCAGTGCACCAAGCCTATCCCTTCCCGAAGGAACTGACAATTTCATCGTGTACTGCGACGCATCACACCAAGGTCTGGGATGTGTGTTGATGAAGAGAGAAAAAGTCATAGCGTATACATCTAGGCAGCTGAAAGTCCATGAGAAAAACTATACGACTCACGATCTGGAATTGGGTGCTGTCATGTTTGCACTCAAGATTTGGAGACATTACTTATACGGTACAAAATGTACTATCTTTACAGACCACAAGAGTCTCCAGCACATCTTTAATCAGAAAGAACTCAACATGAGGCAACGTCATTGGGTAGAGCTACTGAATGATTACGACTGTGATATCAAGTATCACCCTGGTAAGGCAAACGTCATAGCAGATGCCTTGAGTCGTAAGGAACGGGTTAAAACTCTCCGTGTTCGTGCCCTAGGATTGACAATTCATACGAGTCTCACGACTCAAATCCGGATGGCACAACAAGAGGAAATCAAAGAAGAAAACATTCAGAATGAAGCTTTACGGGGAATGATAAAGCAGTTGGAACCAAAGTCAGATGATACTTTATACTTCATGAATAGAATTTGGGTGCCATGTTTTGGTAACTTACGGGAGTTGGTTATGGACGAAGCCCACAAGTCCAGGTACTCCATTCACCCAGGTTCGGATAAAATGTATAAGGATCTGAAAGAACTCTACTGGTGGCCGAACATGAAAGGAGAAATTGCTATTTATGTCGGTAAATGCCTGACATGTTCAAAGGTAAAGGCAGAACATCAGAAACCGTCAGGATTGTTACAACAACCCGAGATACCTCAATGGAAATGGGAACATATTTCAAAGGATTTCATTACAAAGTTACCCAAGACGTCGAGCATGTATGACACTATATGGGTAATCGTCGATCGTTTGACGAAATCAGCTCATTTTCTACCCATCAAAGAGACGGATAAAACCAAGAAACTTGCAAAGCTTTATATCAGGGAAATTGTGGCTAGGCATGGAGTGCCAATTTTTATTATCTCTGATAGAGACAGCAGATTTGTTTCTAGAATCTGGAAATCATTACAAGAAGCCATGGGCACACGTCTTGACATGAGCACGGCATATCACACACAAACAGATGGTCAAAGTGAAAGGACCATTCAAACTTTAGAGGATATGCTCCGTGCGTGTGCAATTGATTTCAGTTGAAATTGGGATACTCATTTGCCGCTGGCTGAGTTTTCATACAATAACAGTTACCACACCAGCATCAAAACCGCTCCATTTGAGGCTTTGTATGGTCGAAAATGTCGTTCACCGCTATGTTGGGCAGAATTTGGCGACAAGCATTTAACCGGTCCTGAGGTTATTCAGGAGACTACCGACAAGATCTTCAAGATCAAGGATCATTTGAAGGCCGCCCGTGACAGGCAAAAGAGTTACGCGGATAACAGACGAAGACCATTAAAATTCCAAGTTAGGGACCGCATCATGTTGAAGGTCTCACCTTGGAAAGGAGTTGCAAGATTTGGCAACCGTGGCAAGCTTAACCCTAGGTACGTTGGACCATTTGAAATATTGGCTAGGGTTGGCCCTGTAGCATACAAGCTCAAGTTGCCACAAGAACTAAGCAATGTACATGATACGTTTCATGTGTCAAATCTCAAGAAGTGCTTATCAGACGACACATTAATTATACCGCCTGATGAGATTCACATAGATAACAAGCTGCACTTCGTTGAGGAACCCATTGAAGTCACAGATTGGAAGGTTCAGAAAACAAGGCGTAGCCGGGTTAAATTGGTTAAGGTACGTTGGAATTCAAAGCACGGCCCCGAGTATACGTGGGAGGGGGAAGATAAAATGAAAGCCAAGTATCCGTCCCTGTTCACGAACACTCCAAGTAAAGATGGCAAGAACTAAATTTCTGGACGAAATTCTCTTTAACATGGGGAGAATGTGACACCCAATAATTTAGGTCAATATCCATATTACATAAATGCACGTTCATAACATATATTTCCTGAAGTTTTATTTTGACCAAGTAAAGCCAAGGAGTCTAGTAAAGGAACTTATATCAAAATAGTAATTGATAAGAATTACTAGGAAAATAAACAGTGATAACCCGCAAGGTACGGTCGTTGGTGATTAACAAGAATTCTATTCTAGTAAAAGTCTAGGGACACGCTTTAATGTAAAAACATAAATATTGGTGACTAACTTTTATAAAAAGTTGACACATAAATAATTGTTACATGACCCGATGTTATTTTATGTGTATGCATATATATTATAGTTAAAATAATAACTAAGACGAGTTTAAATAGTAGTTTATGAAAACTAGTTAAAACCACCCAAAAACTTATAAGTAATGAATCGTTTAAAAAGTCCTACACCGGGTATTATATAACGGGATCACCTACCGGGCTCACACTACCTAAAAATCTACTTAGCTAATATTTATATTAGAATTATGAAATTACAAGTCCCAAGCCCATTTCCATTGGGCACCTCTCGGCCGAACATATGTGGGGCCACCCACATTGACCACCAAATACACCATATTCCATCCATTATGTCATGGTGCCCATGCTTTTCAAATCCTCTTCAAGCAAAAGTCAAATCCAAATCTTTATTTCCATACTTGGTGATGATCTTAGTTAGCCCAACACTTCATCTCCTTCTCTTTTCTCATCCATATATACGAATCCACACACGAACACACTTGCACTTTGTATTTTCAAAATTTAGAACCAAGTCTCTAGAGGTTTAGCTAGGAGCTTAAAGAGTTAAGGAAGTCTTGGAGTATAGAAGTCGGGTTTTGGTAGCATCAAGAGCCTCTACCATCCTTCTAAACGTTGTTCTTCACCTATCTTGTCTAGCGGTATGAAACCGACACTACACTTTATTTTCGTTTATATTTTAGTTCAAAGCTCGTTGTTCACCATAACAATAAAAAGATTTAAAGACTTAAAGAGTTTTTATAAAATTTAAGTTTATTAAGTTAGACACTAAGATTTTGCATAAATATATACATATATATATATATATATGCCGAAAATGTGTAGGTTTACATATACATTTTTGTGTTTTGATTATTTGATGATAAAATGTGAGATTTAAAATAAAGAGTATGATTAGTGTATCACAAAGTAAACATTAGAGATATAAAAACTAAGACTTGTTTATATATATATGCATGCTTGGCCGAAAATTGCAAAATAATGTGTAGTTAGTAATAGAAAACATGTCTTGTAATGATAATAGAGAAATGTACATGATCATAAGGTTAAGTTGTAGATGTGTATAAATGCATATAGAAATCGGGATAAATGGGTATATTCATGTAGTTGTATGATCAAAGGTATATAAACATAAAATAATAAATATATTCATGTCTTGAAAATATGCCACGAAAAATGTTACATACTTTAAGAATTGGGAATTTGTAAGTTGTAGTTATGTATTTGACATGAAATATTGGTATGATTTAATGTCTAGGACATTAGTAAATATAAGAGTCATATAGGCATATATTATGATGGGATAATCATAAACAAAATTATGCGCATGAAATTAAAGACGCCCGGTTAAAAAGATAAAAGTTCATATGTTATCATGGAGCATATTTAAATGTATGTAGATTGACGAGATACTTGTATGCATGTGTTGGTAAAAAAATATGAATGCATGATGAAACTACACAAGTTGATAAATGTCGTTTGGAACATAAATACTTGCATATGGATGTGTTAACGTAGTTTATACGTGCGTAGGATAATAAAGATGCATAAATATACTTGAACGATATTTGTGGTTTTAAATAATTATTGATAGGAAATAATTATATGATGATACATGGACTATAACATAAATAATTATAAGACGTTGCAAAAATAATATTTATTTTTGACGAACGTAACAAGTCACCAATATAGAAATATAATATTTTCTTGGAAAATAAATAAAGCGTCTAGACTGGAATAATAATCACCAATGAGTCGTCACGAGAAAACATTGCTTAAAATAAATAAAGACGTACTTAACAGGAATAGTTAAGTCGGGTGAACAACTTGCGTTTAAGACGGGTAGTCTTAACGTGTATGGTATCCTTGTGTAATTAGGATACGGATAGGCGGGTCTGCTGTTATTCAAATAATTGCTAGCATTCATACTGTCGAGGTGAGTTTCACTAACCTCCCCTTTTTCTTAGTTTTTGAAATATTTTGGGGTGGAAACATACTTGTAAAGAATTTTCGTATGTAAATGAATGAACTAATGATCTGACCGTATGTGTGTATTGAGGGAAAAATAAAACGCTTAAAGTCCTCGGAATAAATTAGTAACCATTAGCTATGGACTTAGCCCGGGATTTTATGGATAGTACTATTGGGGGTGACGCCTCCGGTCATGATTAGTCGCGCTAATCAGGGGTCCAAATGGCCGAATGACCGCATATTGTCTTAACTCGCAGAAAGGCGAGGGGAGGCACAGAAAGTTGGGGTTTGGTTACGGTCTCGTACATTACATACTGTTTTGTATTCCTTGCAAGTTTACAAATGGGGTCAATTGATTGGATTAGTATTCGGATTCATTGGTAATACATACAAAGAGTTTTGATCGAAAAATGATCAGGTTTAAACATTGGGTTTATGATAAGTCTTGATAATAACTTGTGAACTCACCAACCTCGTGATGACATTTTTAAGTATGTTTTCAGGAAATTGAACGTGATCTCCAGGCTAGCAATGTAGATTACATACATACATGAGGATACAGCTTTTGGAAGGATTTCACTTGTATAACTCATGGTCTTGAGTCATATTTGCGAAATCTTAAACTTTGTAAAAACTAAATTATGTTTTGGGATGTAAACATTTAAACTTTGATTATGTATCCAATATCATGTATGTGTTTGCGGTAATCATATGCTTTGGAAACCATGAACGTTACGCCTCGCGGTTCCGCCTTGGTGGGGTGTGACAGCGTCATCTACGCGTTGCGCGATGAGAGCTTCAATTTGGGCGGTGGTCATGGAACTGATACTTCCTCCTGAGTTGCAGGGTGTTATCCGTGGCGGCATGTTTCTTTATAATCATAATGAAAACAAAGGTTAGATATTGCGTAATAAATAACAATCAACACGCACGCATAAAATAACACACACCATTCAACAACCAATCAGCCATACAATATAATCCAAAGACAAACACTTGATAAATAAGTTGTATAATACAAAGTATTTTCAGAAGCAAACACTCCTCCAAAACAGGTAACATCTTAAAAATATTGCGTGAGCACAGCCCGCTCACGATAGGCTAATCAACTGGAAGGTGGAAAAGTACCACTCTTCAAAGCGGTGAAAAGCAACAGGGCATAAAGAATCATCAGAACCCTGGCGGGCTCTAACTCTTCTAGAACTGTGTTTGCAGTAAGCTCTGCTGCTAGGGCGGTAGAGTCAGCAAGTGAGGCTCTATGCTCTACTATTGCGGCTCGCTGATGAGCCATCCCTAGCTACTCTTCGGTCTTCTCTAAGCGGCTAGACAGTGTAGTGGTCCTAGCTGCCTCCCTCTGGCGATCCTCTAGTAAACCCGCTACCTGCCCCTGCAAGGTCTGCAGTGCAGTCTTTATCGCTGTGGCTCTCTATTCCGCCTCTCGAGCTTTCTCCTCAGCAGTCTCGATCCGGTCTCGCACTATCAAGAGTGCCTGGTCCATTATGGCAAGCTCGTCCTGAAGGGACGATATGTCAGCATCATGTAACTTGCTGTGCGTCGCAAGTATCGGTAGCACCTCCCTCGTAGGCTGGATCCAATAGGGTGGTGGATAGGATGGTCCAGATGACTCTCCCGTGGATGAGGTGTCTGATGGTGCAATCCGGGCCCTTTTGGCCGATGGTCCAGCAATGTCAGATGACTGGGCTGGTCACTTTCCCTTGCGAATGTTCCTCTTCCTAGCGGTAAGCTTGGTCTTCGCTCCTACTGGTGCAAGCAATAGTGACGGTGGAGTCGGGTCCGCTGGCGAGGTGGTGAGGGTAGGATAGAGCCGTCATCGGATGATGAGTACCCATGCAGCACTGAGTAGGGCACTGACTCGCTCGAATCGCTCCCCTCGCCGGCGTCTCCATTGCCTCCGTGGGCTGGTGCGTCATCCGCCTCCTCAGGATCCTCCTCAGGGTCCATCTCTACAACCTCCTCTGGGTCTTCCATCTGCTCCCCATCACTAAGTGAGTGTGGTGATGAGGGTGGGGTGAGTGGCTCCGCAGGTGATGGTGGTGTAGCCAGAGTGTACTCCTCCTCGGAGTCCGAGATCACGATAGGGTCCGATGATGTAGACATCCTGTAACAAGTCAATATCCAGTAATCCAATGTACTCATGTATGAATATGCATGTATGATGTGATGTGAATTACGTGAGCCTATAGTTATAGTCTAAGCACACTAAATGCAACTTAGTTCTCTATAACCAGGGCTCTGATATCAATATGTCACACACTGAAATTCCACAGCGGGTTACCCGTGGGTTGTGACTGTCAAGGATCATCAGTCCCGGTCATTTCGAACGACCTCTAAATGGTTTTCGAAAAGACTTTCTGTTTGAACATCATACAAGAATAAATAAGTAATACAGAGTTTGAAAATGCGGAAAGTAAAGTACGGAAGCATAAGTAATGTTGCAAAATACATAAGCATAATAAATTAGGTTCCCATAAACTTAGCTTCAAAATGAAAACATGAAATGCGACTCCAGACATGCAATCCTAGTCCGTGCGTGAATGCTTAGCGACCTGAGATAAACATGCTTAAAAGTGTCAACACAGGGTTGGTGAGTTCACAGGTTTAAGTAATAGAAACAGAAATGAAAACAGTGTAACAGTACGTATGTATACTAGTGATTCGATTGTTGATCAGACAATAAACAATAACTATATAAGCAACACTGAAACCGAAGCTCAACGAAGGAATGCAGAAACTAGCATTTTGCCTCTTACGTGCCCAACACGCAATGGATTAGGTCAATTATGCACCCGTTTGACTCCCAGTCAGAGTTAGCGTTACTAACGCGGGTGGGGGTTGTAAACCCAATAGTACTATTCATGAATCACCTCACTTTGTGTAACAATTAACGGTTCGAATATGAGAGGACTTTATGTGCGGGAAATGCACCCACTTATATATGTTAAAGCAAAATCAATGTAATCAACATACGACTAAGTAAGAAAATAGTTTAGCATGTATCTCCCCCAAATGGAAAAGTAAGTAAAATGGGGCCGTGAAAACTCACCTGGCAATGCGGTGAGTGAAGAATGAAAGCAACAAGAGAAATCTAGCAAATCTGGATAACCGACCTACCCGAGCCCTAGGAATAGTAAGGCTATAAGGTCTATGAAAGTAAACATGGTTTATGTAACCACATTCATTCAAACGACTCAACGTTGAAAGGTTACATTGACGTTTTGAAAAGGTTTGTCCAAAGTTGACTGAGCTTTGACCAACTTTGACCAAGGTTTGACCAAGTTTGACTAATGCTGACCAATGTTGACTAGTGTTGATCAATGTTGACCAATGTTGACTAATGTTGACCAATGTTGACTAATGTTGACCAATGTTGACTAATGTTGACCAATGTTGACTAATGTTGAAGTCATGTACAAATAGCACATAAGTAACATATAAGTATTACATATGTAACACATAAGTAACATACAAGTAATACTTAAGTAACATATGAGTCATACTTTGTGACATAACATACATGTTTCAATTAGTTGCATAAGTAATTAACATGTGACAAGTAACATGGCATTTTCACATATTCATGGTATATTTCATACATGTTAACCATTCATACACACAAGTTATGTGCATTAATAACCTATTAACATTATTTTCACTTATTTGAACAAGTAACATAACATGTCATTCCTATATTATGGTCATTAAGATGGCAAAGTTTCTCCTTTTAAGAAATTAGGGTTTTAATGTACTTTAAGTGTCATGGCTCAACTAAACAAGTTATACATGAATTTATACTAGTAACATACCATGAACATGATTCTACACATAAACTTTCTATTCTAAGCAAAGGTGAAGTTCACAAACTAATAAAGTTTCCTTATTTAGCAATTTCCTCCAAAACATGTCATAATACCATTCCAAATTACATATTCTTGCATAAGTAATCTATTCATATAGTAATAACACCATTTAACTCATTTTAAACATTTATATCCTACACATACAAAATATGAACAATTAAAGTTTCCTTTTTAGGAAAGTGGTCCAAATGACCCTCTTGCACATGTGTAACTTCAAATAACTCTTTCTACTAGTTTAATATATATTATAGAACTATATTATCAAGTTTTTATCCATTAGAACCTCATAACACAAAATATGCAAAATTAAAGTTTCCTTATATAGTAAGTCGACCATAGCATAGAGTAAAACAACATTTCAACAAAAAACAATTACACTTCCTATTCATGCTACTAATATAAGAACCATTTAAACTCTTAAACATATCATACATCCATTTATACAAAAAACTCATCCAACAAAGTTTCTATAAATAGAAACGAGCAAATAATAACATAAGCAAGTACTTCAAACCATAAAATGTGCATATATGTGTCAACAACTTCATTTTATGAAAACTCTTAGTTAAAAACATGTATTTAGACACTTGTAACAAGGAAAATCGTTTGGATAGATGTGTTTCCCATTTTGGCCGAAAATAATAAGAAAAATATGAATGGGATGGTTACAAAACCAAGGTATGGTGTAGATATGGTCTTGCACTAGCTTGAATCCTCCTTGTATCACCTTGAAACACCTTGAATGGAGCTTGAAATGCTTGAAATGGATGATGGATTTTTGAGAGAGATGGGGGTTAGGGGAGGGGGTTGCGGCCGAGAGAAAGAGAGGGATATAGAGTGAGATTAGGATTAGGGTAAAATGAGGGTTAAGGGGTTTAAGGGTGTTTTATTTAAATGGGTTATGAGCTTTCTTGCATTTTTAGGCTTTTTAATAAAGGAAATGGGCTCTAATGGACTATTATAGTTAAAAAGCCAAATTCTTTAAGCCCGAGAGCGCTTGGTTTAACGAGTCCTCGGCCTGACTCATCATCACACTTAGTTCCGTGGTGGGTCGAGGTGCACAACCTCAACTAAGCATTTCCCAACCGGGCCAATGATGTAGTGTTTCAATCTATTCCCATTTACCTTAAACTTTGCTCCATCGTCTCCCTTAATCTCTATCGTCCCGTATAAAAAAACCTGAATAACTGTGAACGGACCTGACCATCGGGATCTCAACTTTCCCAGGAATAACCTCAACCGAGAATTAAACAACAAGACTCGATCTCCTACCTCAAACTCCTTGCCACCTTTTATGTGGCGATCATGCAACTCTTTAGTCCTCAACTTATAATCATATGAACGCGTATATGCATGATCCTCAGTTCCTCTAACTCATGCAACTCGTACATCCGGTTTACCAGCGCCTTAGACTCGTCAAGATTGACGGTGCAAGGGCCCAATATGCACAATGCTCTAACTCCACCGACAGATGGCACGCCTTCCCATAAATCAACATAAACGGTGTGGAACCGATAGGTGTCCTAAATGTTGTACGGAAAGCCCAGAGTGCATCATCTAGCTTATCTGCCTAATCCTTCCTATTTGACCCAAATATTTTCTCCAAGATCCGCTTAATCCCACGGTTGCTAACCTCCACCTGCCCACTAGTCTGCGGATGATAAGCCGTTTTAAGTTGATGGGTGACCCCATATCTCCGCAAGGTTTTCTCCATTTGTGCATTGTAGAAGTGGGTACCCCTGTCGCTAATTAGTGCCTTCGGTACACCAAACCTAGCAAATAACTTCCTGAAGAACCTCACAACTACTCTCGCATCATACGTGGGTAGAGCTTCAGCCTCCACCCTCTTAGAAACGTAATCCACCGCGACGAGTATGTACTTATTTCCTCGAGATAATGGGAACGGTCCCATAAAATCAATCCCCTAGACATCAAACACCTCAACAATCTAGATAGGGTTCTGTGGTATCTCATTCCTAGAAGAGATGTTCCCCGTCCTCTGGCATGCATCACATCTCCTAACAAACTCGTGAGCATCCTTAAATATCGTCGGCCAATAGAAACCTGAATCAAACACTCGCTTAGCTGTGTAGCTGGCCCCGTTATGACCTCCGATGGGACCCTCGTGGCACTGCCCTAGAAAACTCTCAACCTCACTCTCGGCTACACATCTCCTAATCACCTGATCCGCTCCTACTCTAAACAAATGCGGATCCTCCCAAATGTAGTGCCTGATATCCGCGAAGAATTTCTTCTCCTGGTGAGTCATGCCCTTTATCAAGGTGCCATCAACAAGGTAGTTCGCGTAGTCCGTGAACCAAGGGCAATCATCCTCACTCACACACACCCTCATCAAACTCTCCACGGGAAACTGATCATCAATCTGGACTCCCGTGTGTCCACTCTCAGCACCCTCTAATCGTGACAAGTGATCGGCTGCCACATTCTCTGCCCCTTCTTATCCTTAATCTCTATTTCAGACTCTTGCTGCAACAGGATCCAACGAATAAGGCATGGTTTAGCTTCATGCTTGCTGAAGAGATATCACAATACTGCATAGTCTGTGTATATGATGGTTTTGGACAGCGTAAGATAGGATCTGAATTTGTCGAAAGCAAACACCACCACTAACAACTCGTTCTCCATAGTGGTGTAATGCTCATGAGCATCATTCAAGGTCCACCTAGCGTAGTAAAAGGGATGGAAGTGTTTGTCCTTCCGCTGTCCTAAAACCGCCCCTATTGCGAAATCGCTCGCATCGCACATTAACTCGAATGGCAGTGACCAATCTGGGGCTACCATGATAGGGGTATCAACCAAATTGCCTTTCAACAACTCAAAAGGTCTCAAACACTCATCAGAAAACAAGAAGGGCACATCCTTCTCCAATAACTGAGTCATCGGCCTTGCTATCTTAGAAAAATCATGAATGAATCTCCGATAAAAGCCGGTGTGGCCAAGAAAACTCCTAATTGCCTTCACGTATGTCGGCGGTGGAAGTTTAGAACTCGTCTCTACCTAAGCTCTATCCATCTCTATGCCTGCATGTGATATCCAATGCCCTAGAACTATGCCCTCTCTCACCATGAAGTGGCACTTCTCCCAGTTTAGCATCAAATTCGTCTCCTCACATCGTGCCAACATCCTCTCCAGGTTCCTCAAGCAGTGGTCGAAGGAACTCCCAAAAACTGAGAAATCGTCCATAAATACCTCCATGAAATCTTCGACCATATCATGAAAGATGGCAATCATCAACGCTGAAAGGTAGCTGGAGCGTTGCGTAGCCTGAAGGGCATGCTGTGGTAAGCAAATGTACCATAGGGGCACGTGAAAGTGGTCTTCTCCTGGTACTCGGGTGCAATAGAGACCTGGAAATAACCGGAAAAACCATCTAGAAAAGCAACAGAATTGCTGTCCCGCCAGACGCTCCAGCATCTGATCAATGAACGGTAGTGGAAAGTGGTCCTTCCTGGTCGCATCGTTCAATTTCCTATAATCAATGCACACTCTCCACCCCGTAACTGTCCTCGTCGGTATCAACTCATTCTTCTCGTTCACTACAACCGTCATTCCCCCTTTGGGGACAACCTGCACCGGACTAACCCACGTGAAATCAGAAATGGGATAAATCAACCCCACATCTAACAGCTTCAACACCTCTTTCTTCATGATCTCCTGCATATTAGGGTTCAGTCTCTGCTGCCCTAGCACAAATGGCTTAAAAGCATCCTCCATCAGAATCTTATGCATGCAAAAAGAAGGGTTTATACCCTTGATATCCATCAGCTTCCACGCAATAGCATGTTTTGTGCCTTCAGAACGCCAGTCAACCTATCCTTCTCATCTCCTGTCAGATCAGCAACAATGATCACGGGAAGCTTCCTTTCATCATCTAAGAAAGCATACTCTAGATGAGAGGGTAACTCCTTGAGCTCTAAGGAGGGAGGTGGGCTCTCAACAGACTGCCTCTCAATAGGCTCACGCTTCTCTATCTCCTCAAACTCAGTGGGATCCTGGGTAGCCTCACTCTCTAGAGGGCTCTGACTCTCATCAACGGCTGCAACATTCATCTCAATCTCGTCGTTCTCTCTAACCAGGATTTGCGTATCAGACGCATCTTTCCTACAGATATCACTCAGGAACTCTCCTACATGTGACATAATCGACTCTATGAAGTAAAGTGTGTCGTCCTGGCTGCTCGGATGCTTCATGGACTTATTCACCTCTAAAGTCACCTTCTCATCATTCACACCAAGGGTCAGCTTACCTCTAAAAAACATCAATCATCGCGTGAGCGGTAGCAAGGAATGGACAGCCTAAAATAAGAGGAACGTGCTCATCCTCGTCCATATCCAAGATGACAAAATCCACAGGGAATATGAACTTGTCGACCCTAACCAACCTATTCTCAACAAAATTGCGTGGATACTTAACGGATCGATCGGCAAGCTGAAAAATCATCCATGTCGGCTGCGGCTCTCCTAGGCCTAGCTTCTTAAAAACAGAGTAGGGCATCAGGTTGATGCTAGCACCTAGGTCGGCAAGAGCGTTGCCAACAGATTACACACCAATGACACAAGGGATAGTGAAACTCCCAGGGTCCTTCATCTTCTGTGGAAGGCTGGGTTCTATAACCGCTGAACACCGTTCATTCATCACCACGGTGGAAAGTGCCTCAAGTTTAGTTTTGTTCGTCAAGATGTCCTTGAGGTACCTGGCATACTTGGGCATACTAGACAGTGCCTCAACAAATGGGATATTAATGTGTAACTGTCGCAGCATGCTAAGGAACTTCTGGTAGTGACCGTTCTCCTTCTCATTTCTAAGCCTACCCGGGTATATAAGCGGGGGTTTATACTCTCTCACAAGCGTCTCAGTCACCTTCCTAGTGGAATCATGTGGCTGTGTTGTACTTGCCGGGCTTCGCCTCTCTTGCACCTTGCCAGGATCCGCCTCCATCTCAATCTCCTCATCGACCGGCGCATCATCAACTACAGCCGGCTTCTCAGTCTCGGCACTTCGGCCGCTCCTAGTAGTCACTGCCTTTGCGAATTGTCGTGCGGGACCGAGGTTTGCATCTGTGTTGCTAGGCAGACTACCCTCCTTCATACTCTTTAACATCTCAGCTATCTCACCAACATGCCTCTCTAGATTCTGCAATGCTACTCCCTAGCTCTGAATCACCGTGTCATGCTCCTTAAACTTCACCGCAGTCTCCTGATATCTCTTCTCATCACGCTGCAGTAGCTGAGCCATCATCTCATCGAATCGGTCCTTCTTCTCCCCACTTCCATGACCTGAATTCTGGAACAAACTTTGGTTCTGATTACTCCTCCAATTGGAGCCAGAGTTGTTTCTCCATCCAGAATTACCGTAAGAGTTGTTACGGTTCTGTTTTCCTAAGTACTCTACCTGCTCCTGGGTCGCCTGACAATCAGCAGTGTTGTGGCCTCCCTTGCAGATCTCACAGCTCCTATCCGACTTCACCTGCAAATCTTTCACTATCCTAGCTAAAGCCTCCATCTGTGCTGCTATGGCTGTAGTCATATCAACATGCATAACCCCTCTCTACGAACTCTCAGTATGCGGACTCCAGTAAGAAGTCATAGCAATATCCTCAAACGGATCAAAGCACTCCCAGGGGACTTACTCGTCATCATGTTCCCTCCTGCAACGGTATCGAACTGTCCTCTACTAGCAATAGAGAAACCATTATAGAACTTCTCAACCAAGCACCAAGCCTCAATACCATGACGCGGGCAATCATTACATAACCCTTTGAATCTCTCCCAAGCGTCGTGAAAACTCTCCCCCTGTTGCTGCTTAAAAGTATGGATCAAACTCCTGTGGTGAGCAATCTTAGACAGGGGGTAGTATTTAGCAAGAAATTTATCTTTCATAGCAACCCAAGTGATGATGTAACCGTTAGGTAGGGATTCCAGCCAAGTGGCGGCTTTATCTGCTAGGGTGAATGGAAATAAACGCAACAATTTTGCATCCTCAGTGACGTCATTAAGGCGGAAAGTATCGCAGACCCTACTGAACCTAGCGAGATGAGAATGAGGGTTATCGTGAGAGTTCCATGGAATTGGACGTTGGTGGCGATGGTGCTCATTACATGGGATGGAAACTGCAAAGAGTTGGCCTCGACTGCGGGTTGGGTGATGCTATAACCTATGCCACCGTCGATCGACTTAGCGTAATCAGAAACGGTCTTTCGTGCTAGTTGGTCGCCCATTTCTTCAGTAGATGCTTCAACGGCCTCTTTAACAGGTTTCTTTTGGAACAAACGCTCGGGCTCGAGTACAGCAGCAAACTCAGCAGATCCTGTGGAACGAGTGTGGTGGGAACGTTGCATACACTGTAAAAAGAAAAATAAATGCAGAAATAAAGATAGTATACTAACTATTCCTAAAGGCAGCTAAAAATAGAGAAGAAATAACATAAAATAAGAAAAGAAATAAGAACACACTAAACAAATACGTAGCACAATAATGAACAAAAGTGGTTAGATCACCAACTCGGGTCGTTCTCGAAGTCGCCAAAAAGTGTCCCCGGCAACGGCGCCAAAAACTGGATATGTGATATTATATATTAATTTATAAAGTTTTAAATTTAGATATGGACTTACAACTAAATCACACGCTACAACAAGTATACCGGGCACATGTAGCAAAAAAAGTAAGCCCGAGTTATCGAACCGTGGACACAAAAGGCAGCGGCCCTCGATACTGAACCTCTATTGACTCCTAACCGATGTAACACAAGAGATGATTCTATTTATTACTTTTATTAATTTTAGAACATGCAATTTAGAATAAAACAAATAAAATATTAACTCGACTCAAAGACTGAAAAGACACGACAATACTTAGACACAACAAAAGATAAAGACAAAGATAAGACACCAAAAATAGACCAAACGAACTAAGATACTAAATAAGGACCAAATATGAGACAAATACCACCTAGACTAGGAATCCTATTGACTGATTCGACTGCTTTCGGATAAACTGACTGCATGACACAGGTTCTAAAGATAGACTGACTTGGGAATCACTAAGACACGTAACATCTCCTCTCAGACTCACCTACACACCTCAACTATCCCAAGGATCGGATTAAGCTCTCTAGCAAGGAATTGGATCTCCTCTCAAACTCACCAAGACCTAGAACACCACGTACTCGACAACGGTTTCACCTCTCAGTGTCAACCACTCTATACTCACTGGCTATCCTAGACAAACCTAAGGGCAAGGAGTAAAATCCCAAAATACTGTTTATGACACGAAATTGCAAATGATAAAAATGACTCAGACAATTCACTTTCATGCAATTGCTACCCAAATCGCTAAACCAAGAGACAACCCGACAACCTATCTCCTCTCGGACTCAAGGTTGGTAAAACACTGACTTTTATGACCACACAAACCTGCTACAATGATTGGCCTAATCGTCTAGATCACAAACACAAAGTGAATGACCCGAAAACCCGAAATCTTACCCAAAACACACAAAGCATTCAAATAAAACCTCAAGTGCAACAAGTTTATGCAAGATCAGTAGCAAACCAACATTCAAACACATCCATAAACATTAAATCAGTAGTCTTTACAAAAGCATTCGTCATACGATCAATAAAAACCCGAAAACAATCAAACCAAGTCAATATTCATCCTAATCTAGGTAGCAACGAGTTTAGCTACTCATAATACTGAGAAATAATCCAAAATAAACTGAAGACATTGTTTAAACTCGAAACAAATAGAAATAGAAGAAACCGAAAGATGAAAACGAGATTAGCAAACCGAAAAACAATCCAAGTATTCCCAAAGCTCCAAACTCGTCCTGGACGTCTCTCTGCTCTCTACCAGCCGCAAACAATCGATCCCCCTCAATGAAACTCATCCAAATTCTTTATAACGGTTGATTAAGGCTTTTTAGGCCCGTCAGGTGCGTACGGACCATCACTACAGGGCTAAGGAAACAATAATTATTTATTCTTCTATGTGACACCTGACGGCTGGTCATGACGGACCGTCACCACCTGTGATGGTCCATTACGGATTCAATTCTCCAAACTTTTATTATTTTTCTTCCAACTCTTTTCCGCCTCCTTCCTGCCCCGTTTCTTCAACAAAATTCTTCGGTTTATCATATGAACCTGTCTATTCGACAATAATCTCATTAAGTACCAATCTGTTTAGATTTTTATTGATAAAACTGAATGAAACGGATTAAAACAAGTACTGAAACATGTGTGTTTTGCAACACATCACTCATACTCATGTATTTATGCATATATACATATACATCCCTTCATGTATCTTTAATCATGAATTTTCACATTCCCGGCTTACTATTTGCTGACATAAGTTATCATATGACGTTTGCGATATCATAATGGTTCCATGCATTAACTCTCATACTGGCCAGGTATGAGGTAATGTATGTTTCCATCTTGATACTCCCAACTATCATATGGAGCTTATCTCATACAAACTTCTGCCCATGTATACTCGCACATTTCGGTTTAAGCACTCCTACTTCCTTGGATGGCCTCGGATAGAATCCCTATTTATATCATGAGCACTTATGGTTTGAGTTTAAGTACCCCTTCTGATACTTAAATCCCTGAAACCGTGCTCTGATACCAACTTGAAACACCCTACTTATCTTACATTTTTATCAGAGTATTTTATAGCGAAAAACGGGTCCTAGATTAACAAAACCTTGCCATAATTGGTTAAGGTAAATTTTTCATTATAATATTATTATTTTACAAAAACGGTATAATTACATCATTCTATATAGGGATTTCTCTAACTCCGATAGCTCTATCCTCAGGAAACTTCATTCCATGGGCTTCTTTCCTGCAATATTTGGAAAACGTTTTTGAATTAGCTTACGCTAAGTAAGTACACTGTGTCGTTCATTTTATTATGAATCCTTTAGTTTCTTATTATTGTTCAAGTTTTCCAGGCTCTCGCCGCCCCCGTGACCATCTCCGGACGTACCTCCGGTCATGCCATTCGTATATTTTACGGGTGTGCTAACCCCGTCGCAACCATCTTAGGCCGTACCTCCGGTCCGAGTTTTGGCAAGGTTCTTATACTCGTCAGTATAGACCTCTTGCATTTATCAAGAAGAATTATTTATTCCTCCGCCCTGTAGGCTTGGAATCTTTTCCTCCTTCAGCCCCGTAGGCCTGGAGTTCCCTTTTCTTTTCCTCAGCCCCGTAGGCTTGGAATCTTTTTAGTTCTCTTCTTTATCATTATTGAGATCCACCTTACAGGCCGGGTATCTCCTTTCATTTGAGACCTTGAGTATCTTTGACTCATAGCCTCCCAAATGAATCAAACATTTGTTTTCATTTCATGTATTTGCTTGATTTACTTCCCAACCAGTCCTCACCAAAAAACTTCGTAACAGTTTCTCCATGATGCACTAAAAGGGTTTATATATAGGAAGTACCACCGGCGTATCCACCACCCATTTAACACTTCATGAGTACTCCGTTATTTCATTTTAGGGTTTAGACTCGTTCCATCATACTCATTCATATTTGCACGTATCATCATGCATTCACGTATTTATCATGCATTCACGTATTCATCATGCATTTCACGTATTCATATTCATCATGCCTGGTATATTCCCGTACTCATGTACTTTCATCATATATTCATACTCGTCATATATTGTAAACTGGGGTGATTATCCTTCCGGAGTAGTACCCCCAAAAGAGATGTTCCCATGAAAGAGTGACGGGTCTAGGAGAGATTTATACACCACTCTTTCCTTAGACAAAACATTTTGTTTGTTAGATAACTACATACCGGTCGGAAGTTCTACCATACGTTTACTATATTTCATTACTATCTTTTAGTCTATACCCCTAAACATTCATAATGGTTTCACCACGAAATACCAAGAGGTTTATATATAAGAAGTACCAGTGGCGTATCCACCACCCCTTGAATACGTCGTGGCTACTCCATTACTCTCGTTTAGTATCTAGACTAAACTTTCATTACCCCGTACCCTTTGTCATACATATATCACATAACATATATCATTTAAGCACGTAATTCACATAATCGTGTCTAGGGTACGGGTCCAGTGTACTTACATTATCTTCGGGTAGTTCCTAAGTTCGTTCCTTGTCTAAAATGTCTCTCCGTTCCTTGCTCGTAACTTTAACATTCCGTACTCGCAACCACCACGCTCGTAACCATCGTTTGGGGCTCCACGGTATTCGTGCTAGTGTGTGTGATGGTGATGTTGGTGTTTGTGTTGTTGTTTCTCCATTTGAACGGCTAAATGAATCTATTTACAGGGCTGAAGTGCCACCCGTAGCGGACCGCTAAGTTAGGTGGTAGCGGTCCGCTACCGCCTTGTTCCAACTGTCTGGCGTACTCCGCACGTGGAGGACCGTTACGCTTTGGGTAGCGGTCCGCTACCCAATCCTATTCAGCGAGTCAGCATACACGTGTCATCTGCTCGATGTCTGGGCCAATTGCGGCTAGCGGTCCACTACCCCCTCATTTTTCATATTTTTGGTAATTTAAACCCTTAAACTTTTGTTAATTACACAATAACCCCTGGACTTTTATTTCTTTAAAATTTGGGGTGTTATAATCTTGAAACTCTAAACTTGAATGGTCACTAAATATAACACCCAAAAATTCAACCCAATTCAAATTTTAAAAACATACAAAAGTTAGGTCCAAAAACAACATTTAATGTATCAACATGTTAAGTTTTACAAACATGTATTAAACTAACGTAATTTCCACAAGATTAGTTTAAACAAAAGTTACCAACAAGTTATCCACAACATGTAAGACCCAAATAGTTTGTAAAACAAGAAAGATTAACAAAAACAATTACAAACATACCACGAGAATCCAATCCACATGATGCGAGACCCGAGAATCACCCCGGAACTTTCCCTACATTAAAAACATCAATTTGAACATGGTTAGTAAAGATAAGTAGCCATAGAGACCTCCCATAGGTCCCTACAACAACGACATGCCAAAACCACGAAAATCCGGAATTTCCTGCGTCTACCAGAACCAAATGGGCGTATCATAAGCTTCAGATGTATGATACGCTACCCGAGCGTATGACCAATACAAGTCCTAACATTTCACCATTCATCAACTTGACATAATCACATGTCTATTGCGAGAACCACCACTCGCTTTCTCGCATGGAGTATCTGACTCCATGTCGACCCATGAAGTATCCACACTTTATGTAACCCGTGAAGTATTTGACTTCACTTTCACCCGTGAAGTACTTGACCTCACTACCACCCGTGAAGTATTTGACTTCACGTAAACATCTCCTAAAGTATCCACACTTCATGTAATCAACCAATTTACCGTTTTACTACCGACGGTTGACTTTTACCACATTAAGTCAATTTTAGTCTAATGTTACCACATTCTACATTTTAGTTGACTCTTGACCACATTAAGTCATCTACACAATTTATCTACATATCACACATTAGTTTGACCAACAACCATATAAGTCAACTTACATCTATATTTTAGTTTGATCATTTACCACATTAATCAAAATCAACATACAACACATAAATAGAAATAACAACGCATCTTTTTACATGTAACCACTACTTATCTACTAATAAGTAAGTAAGGCGACCTCAGGTGCAAGTCGGTGCGCTTCCGGCGACTAAAGGTGAGGGTTGTTCCAAAAGCGCGCGCTTCAGAGCGCTTTGAGAGGAGGCGATAGATGTGGGCTTCTGCGCTTCTTGTACATGAAACTAAAAATGACTCTGAAACTAACCTGTCGAAGAGGAGGCGATGGAGAAGAACGACGATAGGTTTGTGGAGACGAAGAAACTGTTGAGGGGGTGGTTTTGCTTTTTGGTACAGTGCTTTTGTTTCTTGTGAGGAGAGAATAAAATAAAAAGTTTTAGGTTTTTTGAAAATTGGAGAGTAAAACGTGTATTGAAAATGAAAATTGAGGTGCATTGGAAAGTGAGAAAGCTGTAATTTGCAGTTGTATTTTTATCTTTTATTCTAATTTATTGAATATTTAATTACGTATTAATTTTTTAAAGTTCAATTCTTTAACTTTGCAGCTGTATTTATTTTCTTTTATTATAATTTATTGAACATAATCATTTACGTTTTTTTTACTTATCCTCTATTTTTATTATTTTGGGTATATTTAATATTTTATGTATTTATATAATATGTAGTTTATTTCTATTAATTATATATTTTTATATTTATTATTGTGTGATTAGATTGTTGTTCATATAGTTTATAGTTTTTACGTTGCACATGTATGTTATTTAAATATTAAATCACATATATAGTTTATTTATATTTAAGTTGTGGGTTCAAATGCTAGAAACTTACAGGAAATATAAAAAATATGTATAGAAACATATGTGCCTCTCGTACGAAAAGCGGTGCGCTTTTGCACTTCGTGCTTTGGTTTGGGACCCTCTCGCTTTTGTGCGCCTTGCATTTTTTAAAACCAAGATTCCAATCGGTCTTCAAAGTTAACACTTTAATGCCTTGCTCACCTAAACATCTCATATGTTTTAGTAATCTAAATTACCTCAATACATACATTAATTGCAGTTTAACACCCACACAAGATCTTATGATCCTCACCCATAATATAATCTAGGTTTATTAAGCTTTACACAAGCTTTTATCCTTCCTAATCAAAATCAACCCATTTTGACCCGTTAACAAATTACACCCAATTTCCACAATTTCATCTAATTTATAATTCACCAAAACAATTGAGTTTTAAACATGTAATTGTGTTTATTTAACACCATAAACACTTATTCATACTCAATTAATCAATCCAACACCCAAATTGCAAAACCCTCAATTTGGGTTCCAAGAACCCTAATTTTCAAAACCATCAATTAGGTGAAAATAACATTAATTGGTTGAACCTCTAGCTTTAGTAATGCTAGATTAACAACCCTAACCAACATTTTATTCATCACTACCCTCAATTTAGTCCATTTAGGGTTCATGACCCAACACCCATCAAGAATACAACAATGGAGGATTTAAGAGATGGAGAAGACACTTACTTGTTGATTAGAAAGGATTGTGTTGGGAGAACAATTCCAAATCAAGCATGCAATCCACTGATATTGAGTTTTTGGTCTTTCTCCCCTTCTCATCTCAAACTTGCGACACACACACACACCTTGTGTGTGTCGACCCTTTTTTTATCTCCACCAAATCCACTTTGTGCCAAATACAAGATCTGTCCCTTCACAATCTTATTTGACTCCTCCTTCCAAAACTAGGAAATTCCATCATTTAATAACACCCTCCGACTTTCTTTTATTTAAATACACCCCTAGAAAATGATTAATATATTATAGGACAAATCTAAAAGTTGGTTCATTACAAATCACACCTCCAATTTTGGGTTTCGTCCCCGAAACCCGATCCACCAAAAGATTAAAGTAACACTCGAGTATCTATCCTCAAATTTTCGAGTAGTTTTCGCCCATTTTCTATAGATCCCATTGAACCAACACTTGGTTAACAAGCTTATGCCACAAGCGTTTCACCTTTTTATCTAAGATAGTCACCAGTTCCTCTAGCTTTGCAGGTATTATCGCCCGTATTTCGACCAAGGTCAAAACTACTTCGATTATTGATATTAGTGCTAGTGATCATATGTGCTTTGATTTCAGTTTGCCTTCTAATGTTCAATTACTTAATGCTCTCGTTTATGTTCTTCTTCTGAACGAGCATATCTTAACTGTTACGCAGGTCGGAACGGTTAATCTCATAAAAGACTTTTCTATCTCGAATGTCTTCTTTGTTCCTTAGTTCAAACATAATATTTTGTCAGTTCCCAAACTTTGTAGGGAAACAAAAGGGCTTGTTCAGTTTTCTGAAACATCTTATTATTTGCAGGCCCCTTCACTGAGTAGTCCATTGGTTCTGGGGTTCTTCTCAATGGACTTTATCTTTTGCAACCTAATATGCTTTTCTCTGATTCTGTTGATTTCTTTTCTCATTGTAATTCTGTTGTTTCTATTAAGCTTTGGCATAATATACTTGCACATTGCCTTTGTTTAAACTCAAGCAATTAAATGTTCTTCCTAATACACATAATTAATCTTTTGATCACGGCACCATATATCCTCAAGCTAGACAACATAAACTACCATTTCCTACTAGTACTAGAACTACTTCACAATTATTTGATCATTCATGTTGATGCATGTGGGCCGTATCGTTCTACTACTTATGGTGCTTACAAGTATGTCATCACAATTGTTGATGACTATTTACAATTATAATTATTTTTCAAGTTCATGAGTATTTTATCAAGCTCGACATCGGCTCGTTTATTATTTATTAATTAACTTATTTACATTTATAATTATTTTTTACATATTAAAACATTAAAATTTTTATATATAAGATAAGGTATATTATTTAGTTATTTTTATCATAATTTTATATATAATTATTATATATATAATATATTAAATTAAAATTATATAAATAATAGATTTGTTTGGGCTGACCAGCCAGCTTGAGCTCAATAAGTGAAGCTCGGGCTTGTTTTTTAAACAAGCTTATTTTTAGGCTCGGATCCGTTTAAGCACGACTCTATTCGAGCTTTTAGCGAGCCAATCTCGAGTAGCTCACATGTCACACCCCGGCCGACGGCGGATTATACGCCGGGGCTGACGCGGTTGTTCATAAGCACATGATCAACTATTAAAATGCGTTACAATATTTATTCATCATATTAAATATCCTTTACAAAGAAAATAGTAACATGTTGTTCAATTGAAACATAACACAACCAAAGTTAAATTCATTAATACTAAGTCCATAGCCCTAAGTGATCAAGCATAGTTCTTAAACGGGTGCTCCTGAAACATGTAAGTAAATGTCAACTACAAGTAGTTGGTGAGTAACATAGGTTTTGATACCAAACAAAGTTGATTAATGTTTACAATTCAATATGTTCAAATCAAATCTAAGGCATAAATGTGAAAACATACAAGGTTCCAAAGCGTACAATCAAGCCGTGTAAATGTATGCACAATCCCCCGGATTGCGTGAGGTACCAAAATGTAACAAAACCCGCCAAGGTTTTGTGTTAAGTAATGAATCGGATTCTCGTATAAATGATCATAAAAGGCACTACCTTAGGCCTGCCACGCAAGTTAATGATTGTACTAGACATGAATACATGGGTGGTCACCAAGCAGTTTTAAGACATAAAGCATAAAGACAAGTATATAGAGTTTATAATAATAATAAGTTTGAATTTATTTAAATAATTATTCTAAAAATAATTAATAAATGAATTTGTGGTTTAGAAAAAGGTTTAAATAATTATTTTATGTAAATAAAGTAATTATTTAAATTACTTAAATGATTTCTTTTACTTAAATGATAATTTAAAATAAATATTATATAAATATTGTTATAAGTAAGCTTAAATGAAATTAAATGAATTTGTATAATTATTTCTATAAATTTTTAAATGTTTTAAATAATTATTCTTAACCAAATAATTATTTATACTTTTTTAAGAAATGGGTTAATAACGTTCAAATAATTATTTATAACTTGTTCTACAATAAAAACGAATTATATGAAAGATGTATAAAACTTTATAAAATGAAGTGGGTTTATAAGAATAACCACCCAAATATAATTTGTTATTTAAAGGTTTCATACGAAAAGTATGGTTCGTTAATTATTTTAAATCAAAATTTTCATCCTTACAATTATTAAATAAGATATTTCCGCTTGAAAATTAACAATTTAAAATCATTAGAATGATTTTGAGTTCTATAGGGTTTATAAAAATATTTTTTGTAAATAGTTGTACTTGAAAACGGTTTAAAAAATAAGTATAGTCTCGGGACCCGAACCCAGGTGGTTTAGGTGTGGGTCAAAGGCGTGAACCACTGGGCTAGCGGCTTAGTAGTTGACACAAGACTGATTTGTATGGTGATGTACAAGAATTAACGGCGAACCAGGTTCAGGTATGTTACACGTGCAAAATGAAAAGGCTTGGGGGTGGTTTCGAACCCGCGACCCACCCTGAGTGTGTAAGCCATGGGTTTTTACCGGTCGAACTGGGCAGTTGCCATGTTTGAAATGGGAGTGCTTAATTTAAATCAAATAACCCCAAGCCTCCTTCTCCCCCAATCATCCTGAATGAAAACCCTAGCCCCTCAATGTCTCCGATCGGCCATCCATTTGCACTTGGAACCTTAGGGCTTTTGACCTAGGTTCGAAACGACAAAGTAGATGTATTAGTTACCTGAAATGGTAGCGTGTAGAGGGAATTCGACGAGAAAACGTAACTCGGGTTTCTTGGAGTTCAATCGCGAACCAGGGAGATTGTAAGGTGGATTTGGGTGTTTGGAGAGTACGAGGGGGATGTCGTGCACATTTATGGGTTGTTATTGCAGTCCAATTTCACATGAAATGTATGCATTGATTGTGGGTTTGATAAGGGGACGGTTATGGAACGTTTTGAGTTCATTTGTTTGATTATGCCTTAATTGCTTTATCAGGTGCACTTGATTTTGGTCGTATCACAAATCCGAAGCATCATTCAGTATTAACAGCTTCAATTCAAATGGTTTAATCGCAATTGTTGTTGCGTTTGACTTAGGGAAAGTCAAAATAGGAGATAGATGGTTTCAGGGTTCAATTCTAACCGGAGGGGGGCTTCAAATGAGGTGTAGGTCCCTTCGTGTGTGTCGGATCGTTGCATGCAAGTGGTCTACTAGTCGGACCGGGTGCGGAATACCCGTGACTAGGCGGAGAGTCTAACTAAAGCAAAGTAAACCAAACACGAGAGTCACAATAAAAGCTCTTTCTATTATAAACACTCGACGGTTACAGAGAGATCACAAATTACGTACTTAATAGACTGAGTTCGTCTAAGATATGAGTTCTGCGTACTTATCCTCTGTGAACCAAACCTATTTATACAGACCTGATGCCTGCGCACTTAGCAAGTGCGCAGGACCAAATGCTCTTGCGTACTTAGCAAGTACGCATGGGTCTTCCTGCGTACTTGCTAAGTACGCAGGAGCTTTCTCCTGCGCACATGTAAGTGCGCAAAACACTTAGAAGAAATGCAACATACACTATGTAAAAGTAAATACAACTCGATAAACTATTACATAACGACTCTTACATACAAAGACAAATTACAGACATTAGAAATACAAACTAAGACTCTATCCAGAGTGTTGTCACAGGAAAGTGCATCAACATGAGGTCCAACTGAAATGAGGGGGTTCAAGGCATTTGAATGGGTTCAAGATTATCTTTATTTGATTTAATTCAATTTAATTGTTTATAAGAATGCCTCTTTTTATTTGTTCGTTTTTAACTACGACTTGTCTGGTGAAGAACAGCTCAGCACGTAGATCGTCAGCCTCTCTAAGAGCACGATCAAGGTGTTCATCCATTGAGTTTGGCAGTTCTTTAGGGTATCCATAGCAAGGAGGTGGTTTCCTGTGTCCCATCCTAAGATCGTGATATGCTGAGTTAACAGACCACACGACTTTTCCGTCGGTTGCATACTGACGTCCATCGGAGGGATCTACATAGAAGAAAGGTTCCTTGAAAACGGGATGTTCTGGAATAGGATCAAAGAAATACTTTCCACCACTGCCTTCACAAACGGCAGCCTTGTCGGATTCAGAAATCGAATGTGGAGTTTCTTCACTTGGACTGGGTGGATGTTCTTGAATTGTTCCGGTAGGGTATACTATGTCTAACGATTGAGGTAGTGGCATAGATGTCATAACAGGACGTAAAGATTCTCTTGAATCTTCCATTTCCACTGAATACTCTGATTCTTCCCTCAGAGGTTCAAGCCTTGCTTGAGTCTGCTCCACTTGTTCTGCGACCATTCTGTTCCAATTCTCCGGGGTCGGTAGATAGTGGACATAATCATCATAGCTTGGTACTACTTGATTAGATGATTCTCCAGGGAAGTAGTTTGGGTAATTATAAGGATAATAGTATGGATCTGACATCCTGTAATTTATTGGTTATGTTAAAGGCATCTTCCTACCGTTCGTTCAGTAGGCACAACTATTGGTTAAAGCTAAGATACTATCATACAAGTATCTAATTTTGCTAAAACCCTTAAATGTGGCTCTGATACCAACCTGTCACAACCCCGGGCTACCCCTGCCCGGGCGTCGCGAGACAACGCTGGTATCTGAATGAGGTCCCATATATTTGGACAGCGGAAGTCTTTGTTTTTACTTGATGCCCTTTTTGTAATGAAATGTCATGTAAATAACCTCAAGGGTTAATTCTGTACTTTTTGTCAAAACTTGGGATCCACGTCCCTTTTCATTTCATGATAATAGACATTCAAAAGTCTATTATATAATGTACATCTGCTGAATTAATTTACATAATACAAGCCATTTAAAATGTCTAGGATCTACGTCCGTTCCAACATTTGGTCTTGTATTAGTCTGCCACAGGGATTTAAATATGCCTAAAGATCTTGTCTTTACTGCACCACCCTGAATTTAATGATTTCTTTCACTACCTGTGAAAAACGTTTTGAAAATGAACATCAGCATAAAGCCGGTGAATCACATTTAACTGACACGAAAATGATTTCTAACATAAACCAAATTAAAGCCTTTAAGCACGTTTCTGTATGGTAAATCTACACATTCAGCAGTCTTTTTCACCTGAAATATATACCACCTACATACACTGGGTTAACTGCCATGGGGTCAACTGGCTGAGCTCTATGTCTCAGACTGATAGCCTATTCCCAGGGTCGTGATGCTAAGAACCTTGTTCTTAGTCTTACATGATACTCAGGAACTCGTCCCTCGTATAATCTGCTAAGGAACCATATCCTCAGTCTTATGATACCCCCTTACATGATCTGTACCCAGCCACGGACCGGACTTTCACCCGTCACATGTATACCATTTGATCAAATCTACGTATGCTTATGGCCTGAATGCTATCACGTAGATTACCCTTATGATTAAAGCATTTAATTTGTTTCATGCCGTTTTCGTAAATAAAATGGTTTTATCGTTTGAAAAGCGTTGAATGTGTTCACCTTGATTTTGATGGCTGGTAGGGTTGTAGGCTTGAATTTGAGCAGAACCTCGACACGTTTCTTCCTAGGGAAGACACGATTAACGAGAATATATATGAGATAATATATATATATAATTGCGGTTATATATATATGAATAGTTTTAACGATACCTACTTTGCGGGATTTGGACAGAACTACGGCTTGAGTTGGGTGTCGTAGGATTCTTGAACAGTGCTTCGGGACGTCGTAGAGTTTTGAGAGATCGGGTTTGTGTATAAGGAATGTTTGGAAACTGTATAGAATTTCAATCCCGTTGAAGGCCTTTTATAGGCTGATTTTCCAGTCTCTCGCGTACCGCGAGGCCGGCCAAGGAAATCCCTCGCGTACCGCGAGAGGATGAGGTGTCACGAACGGTGCTGAGTCAGCATGACACGTGTCGGCTGGTGGCAAGGGTGAATGACACGTGTTTTCTGGCCCTGACGCGTGTACTATTCCCTCGCGTACCGCGAGGCTTGGTTGGGAATCTTCTCGCGTACCGCGAGAAGGTGATTTTCTGGCGCATAAGCAGTCCCCTCGCGTACCGCGAGGTTTTGTCAAAATATCCCTCGCGTACCGCGAGGGAGTGAAATTTTAAAATTTTTTTTTCTTTTTATTTTGGGTGTTACAGGCACAATCGCCAAAGCTTGGTGCTCAGCTCCACTAGGACCGGCTTCAGGATCCTTGTCTTTATCATCATCCTTAGTCAAGTCGACTGGATGACAAGGCTCAGCACCAGTGGATTTATTTTCTTTCTCTTTCTCCTTCTCTTTCTCTTTCTCTTTCCCTTTCTCCCCATGAGCATCAAGCTTCTTGGTCAGTTCTTCAACTAATTTGACCATCGCTTCGTGCTCTTTTCTCTGTAAATCCATCCTTAGCTCAAATGAAGTTCTATGGCCTAGAATCATTTCATTGGTTTTCATCAGCAGCTCGTTCTATGCCATAACATTCTTCAGTTGCTCATTTGTCCCTGTTCTCTGGCTGTGGAGAATCCTAACTTCATCGGCCAGGGAATTGATATGTGCTTGCTGAGCATCAGACTCCTCCTTTGACTTTTGAATGGTCTTCAACAGTTCAGCAACTTGGATCTCTAAGACATTGATCCTTGCTTCATACGGATCAGAATGCCTAGATGATGAGGCTTCAGCATTATGGATGGGGGAGGAGAAAGTCAAACCCTTGTGAGAAATCACCATAGTTGAAGGGTTGACCTGACGGCTCAGTGGTGTGAGGTGGGTGTGGGGATGTAATGATGGGAGTGGGTGTTATGGTTGGGGTGATGGTGACTGACTCCGTGAGAAATGGAGTAGTCACCGTCACCTGGACGGTTGGAGTAGGGAGGGTCACTGTCACAGGAATCTCCTCTGTGATCGTCGTGACTGCCACATTACCTTGTACTAGTGGCCTTCTCCTCCTTCTGTACAGTTGTTGTGCTGGTGGGGTAGATTCTGACTTTGGACTGTCAGCTGCAGGTTGTACTTGCTGCACAGTCGGGATCTCTACAACCCTGGGGATAGCAACCTCTTGCCTATCGCCCCTCTTCTTGTTGGCACTCTCTTGCCTTTGTCTTTGTAGAGCAGCGTCAGAGTCAGAAGTCGGCTCATATTCGCTGCTCGAGCTTTGTCGCTTTCTTTTAGAAGACGACGTAGGCAGGGTTACCTGTGCCGATTTCCTTGGGTGTGCCTGGGATGGTGCGTCATCGGAATCAGAAGAATCTGATTCTGTTGCTTCTGAATCGGATTCCTCAGCACCACCATCACCACCTTCGTCATCACCTCCATCACTTTCATTCTCTTCTTTTTGTTGTTCATCAGAATCATCACTCATCTCTGGTGCCGAATTGGGACTATACCAATTCCAATCTTCTGGTGTGACATATGCTTCATTAAGCAGGTGGCCAAAGAGTTCAGTATGCACAGGGGTAGGATCTACATTGCCTGGCTTTAGAAACTGAGCAAATACTCTCTTGTCCACCCGTTTTACTTGCAGTCTCTCCCCGATAGCACGTAGGTTTGGCAATGCATCATCAATCAAAAGTTGCACAAACCTCGGGTACAATAGGAACCTAAACTTCTCTGCTGTATTGATCTGATCATTGATTGCTTTGAAGATGTAGCGAGAGAAGTTGTAGCCCCTATTAAGAGACAAGCCCACCATGGCTGCTGCAAGATCATGACCCATGGCATCTTTCTCCGCTTTTCTTGACGAGATGCACACGATCATGATGTGGGCAAAATACCGCCATTGATCCAAAACCCACATCTTCTTGTAAGAAGCATAGTCCCTCGCTCCGACATATCCCATTCTATGCCTCCAACATCCATCCACATAGTAATCTGGATAGGATGCCGGGTCGGTAGCGAGGTCTCCGAACTGCAGGACCCTTCTTATTGTAACCTCAGAGAAAGCAATAGCCCGACCATCAACGGTAGCCCTTATGACATTAGGGGATACCGTGCAGTTGTGCTCTGTCGTCTCCCAGAATTGCTCCAAGTAAGGTCTTGAGACTGTTGGGTCAGCTGAGATTGCATAACTTATTCTTGATCGGTTCAGAAAATCAACGATCTCCCGATATTGCAAAGCTGCCCCTTTCCACTCAGGTTGAGTGTTTGCTAACAAGTTGAATTCGTTAGTAAATGCCCGAGCCATAGTCTGCAGAGACACACAGAAAACATAATCAGAACAACGTATGTTATTGGAAACAAACAAACATGACATGGTGTAGTAGTTACTCATTGAACAAAAATTTCAGACTTAGAAAAATTTCTAAGTGTTGGTGCTGCGCACTTAGCAAGTGCGTAGCTTTTTCTTCTTGCGTACTTAACAAGTACGCAGAAATTGCTTCTTGCGTACTTGTTAAGTGCGCAAGAACAACACTTAAGAACAAAATTCAGAAGTTGATTGGTCGTTCAAAAAAAACGGGTCGATTAGGTCGCCACTAGGTCGGAATCAAGGATGCAAACCTATGGTACCATTATCAACACCACAAACTACCAACATTTCACCAATTTTGACCTAACACTGTCGCCGACCCACTGTCGAGTAAACTTCAACCGACGGCTCGAATCGAGGATCAAAGGGTGATTAGAAAATCGATTAAGGTTCCTATTTGCATGAAACACACAGTAAGTTACCCAAACAACCCCAAATTTTACCCAAAAATTCAAGATTTTTAACCTAATGTTTTCTAAGTCACAAATCGGTCGAATGTCACGATTTTATGGATGGAATCGGTCTAAATTCTCACCAATGCGATGTAATGAGATGATGAAAGTATAGACGGGACGAAAAGATGGTTTAGACACAATCTATTTTGAGTTAAATTTGTAGAGGGAAGCTCTTAGGTTTGAAAGTGTGAAACTCAGAAAAAATTCTAAGTGCCATTTTTATACCCATTACTCATCGGTCGTGCGTACTTGTTAAGTGCGCACGAGTTAACTCTTGCGTACTTACAAGTACGCAGGACTTAACTCTTGCGCATTTACAAGTGCGCAAGACTAACTCTTGCGTACTTGTTAAATACGCAAGGTATACTTCGTGCGAACTTATCAAGTACGCATAGCCCTTAAGTGCGCAAATTTCCAACTCAGAATTATGAAGATTTTTCAAATCAACGAACGAACAAGATAAGAAATATTCAAGCACGAGGATTCAAATACAATTCATGAAGGTTAAACATAAAATATTTTTGGCTTTTTCTGATTAAAATTGAACAATGCATAAACTTAAAATCATTTTGTTCTTTTCTAGATAAATATATACAAGTATTCACAAAAACTATTTTTGATCAAAGACACGAGCAGAGGATCATATCAGGCTATCTTTTAGCAAAAATGATACAATATAAACATCAAAGAATATGGGATCATGTCATGAATTACTCTTTATTCATACGTAATAAGCACATAAACAAGTAATTCAAGTTGACAATATTATAAGATTTGAAACTATACGCATCTTTGTATCACGTACGCAAATTTAAGACTTGCTCTTGCGTACTTGTAAGTACTTGAGAAATAGTCTTACGTATTTAAGACTTGCTCTTGCGTACTTGTAAGTACGTAGGAGGAAATGATTAAGTACGCAGGATATAACTTAAGTTCGCACAAGTTCAGTCTTGCGCACTTGTAAGTACGCAGGAGATAACTCTTGCGTATTTAGTAAGTACGCAGAAGACTGTACTTTTTCCCAAAAATGGTAAGTACGCAGAATACCTTTTCAGCAACTCTCACCAACCTTTTCCGGTGACCTGAAAATCGCCGGAGATGGTAAAAATTGGTCTGATGATTAATGCAAATGAGTCAAAGGGTCAGAAACTTGTTTCTAACCAACCTTTGATGCTCAAATAACTCAAATACACAACAAAAATTGGTTTTTGAGAGATTTTTGCTTCTAAAAAAGTGCTCAAGAGCTACCCCTTTTTTATCACAAAAATCAACAAAAATACCTCCTTTTGCTTGTAAAACTCAGTAAAAACGTCTCCAAACTCACTTACAACACTCGAATTCAAGAGCAATGCTATGATACCACTTGTAGGTCCCTTCGTGTGTGTCGGATCGTTGCATGCAAGTGGTCTACTAGTCGGACCGGGTGCGGAATACCCGTGACTAGGTGGAGAGTCTAACTAAAGCAAAGTAAACCAAACACGAGAGTCACAATAAAAGCTCTTTATATTATAAACACTCGACGGTTACAGAGAGATCACAAATTGCGTACTTAACAGACTGAGTTCGTCTAAGATATGAGTTCTGCGTACTTATCCTCTGTGAACCAAACCTATTTATACAGACCAAATGCCTGCGCACTTAGCAAGTGCGCAGGACCAAATGCTCTTGCGTACTTAGCAAGTACGCATGGGTCTTCATGCGTACTTGCTAAGTACGCATGAGCTTTCTCCTGCGCACATGTAAGTGCGCAAAACACTTAGAAGAAATGCAACATACACTATGTAAAAGTAAATACAACTCGATAAACTATTACATAACGACTCTTACATACAAAGACAAATTACAGACATTAGAAATACAAACTAAGACTCTATCCAGAGTGTTGTCACAGGAAAGTGCATCAACATGAGGTCCAACTGAAATGAGGGGGTTCAAGGCATTTGAATGGGTTCAAGATTATCTTTATTTGATTTAATTCAATTTAATTGTTTATAAGAATGCCTCTTTTTATTTACGGTTCCAACGCCGCTGGAATGAGCTAAATCGGAGTTCGTTTAACCCACTTCTTAGGATTTATTAGCGAAAAACAACTTTTTAGTGGAACCTTCCCTCATATATATAAATAATACACACACACACACACATATATATATATATATATATATATATATATATAAGATATAAATACATTATTAAGGCTCATAAGTTTTATTTTTGATTCACTTACTATGACAAAGTAAATATATATATATATATATATATATATATATATATATATATATATATATACTTTGTCATAGTAAGTATATATACATATATTTGATAGATAATAATATCTAAACGTAAGGTTGAAAACTGAATTGCTACACAAAAGGAAATAGTTATTAATGTGTCATCTTGTGTTTGAACAAGTATGAGATTGAAATGGGATATCACTATTGTTTAGAATAAAATAATAAATAAAAAAATAATTATAGAAAATCATGGATGTTACATCACACCCCTACAAAGAAGGATAAAACAACATATAAGCACTATGCACACACATGAAATATTAGGTGGCCATTCATATCCGGTTAGGGTTGGCAGGTTGGTATCACTCAAACACAACCTGCTTGACTATTCGACCCATGTAACACAGACACAACCCGCGTAACCCATTTATCTAAATGGGTTAACGAGTTGTAAAAAATTTAAGGACACTTTGATGAATAGTGGATAACCTCGCCCATTTTCAGGATTCGCGGTGAGTTGATGAGTGGTTTTTATGAGAGACATAAAACTAGCCTTTTATGGGTCGTTGGATCTGAAGGTTACAATGTCGTCTTTAATTGCCTGCATTTTAAGAGAGTACTAAAAACGAAGTTTTAGAAATAACACGGAACAAAAATATAACATCAAATCTCATAATAAGATTTTAAGGAGATTCAAAATTAATGAACTAGTTTAGAATCATTATAAACAATAAAAAGCCGTAGATATTGCTTATTTCAAACTATCGAAATTTAATAACCAATTCTCCTAATTGCAGCTTTAGTGTTATATATTGACATCCCTGTAGAGGTAGGCATCCCCCAAAGATCTGCGTTGAGTATGTTTCGTTTTGCGGTAGTCTTAAATGAGTTGTCGAAGTCGATTTAGGACAGCATTCCATGGTGCATGCTTTTTGTAGATGATATCGTGTTGGTGGCGGAGAACAAACATGACCTAAATGAGAGTTTTGAGGGGTGGTGAGCAGCTTTGGAAAGCAAAGGCTTACGTATTAGTCGGTTTAAAACTGAATACCTTCAGTTTAACATCAATGGTGCCAACAAAGAGGAAGGTACATAAATAACTATTAAAGGACAAGTTATACCAAAGACAACTAAGTTCAAGTACTTAGGGTCGTTCCTCCAGAGTGACAGTGATGTAGCTCATCGAGTTTAGGCAGGTTGGTACAAGTGGAGAGCAGCCATATGAATTTTGTGTGACAAGAGGTTCCCAACTAGATTAAAAGGAAAATTCTATAGGGTTGTCGTTTGACCAGCTATGTTATACAGAACTGACTATTGGGCCATCAAGAAGACTCAATAATGAAAGTTAGAGGTGGCAGATATGAGGATGCTAAGGTGGATATGTGGGCACACAAGGTTGGACCGGATAAGAAATGATATTTTTGGGTTAATTTGGGGGTGACAAGCATTTTAGATTAGATCAGGGTGGGGAGATTGAGATGGTTTGGGCATGTGAAGAGGAGACAAACAACGACACAAGTTCGAAGTGTGGAAACCATCCAAGTGGATGGGAGGAGGAGCACATGGTGACCCAAACTAGCATTGGATGAGAAGACTATAAATGATTTGTTAGACTTGCACATCTCTGGGGACATGATCAATGATAAGAATTCGTAAAGAAGATGAGTTATGAATTTTTAGAGGGGCGTATAGATTAGTCTTAGCCAAGGGTTCGTGTCTTGGCTTGTCCTTACCTTTTAGGTGTTGTTTTTTTCCTAGCTATCAGTGAGAGTTATTTTCTATGTGGTTGCTCCTCTTTATTTCCTTTTCTTTTCACATTTGTTCTCCTTTTTTCTTTCTTTCCCTTATATTTTTTATATATGTTGTATGCTTCTAACAGAAAGGAGGAGGAACTTTTCGAAGCTGTGAGTCTTTTTGAATCAACCTCTCTATGCATTAGGATAGAGGTAACGATTGCCGCCGTCTCACCCTCCCGAGATCCTACTCTCTAAGTGAGGTTTTTACTCGGATTGTTTGTTTAGTGTTATATGTTGACAATGTTAGCATTAACTTATAAGCAAATTTGTTATGAATGAGTTGTCTCTAATGGGTCAAAAGTTGACCAAAGTCACCAAAGGGTGCTTATATTTAGGTTTGTTCATTGGTGTCGGATTCAGACTCGGGTTCCAGGTTGGTTTGGCGGTTTATACAAACCAAACTGGATACATAATCATGTAAAAAACTTGACCCCTACGCTAAACATGTGTAATCCATGTAATCTGAACACGTGGTGAACTCGGTTATTTAAAATGGGTTGTAAACGGGATGTCCAGGTTAACAGGTTGTAAACAAGTTGGTAGGCTGAACTTTAATTTTTAATACTAGTTTTAAAAAATTGGCGATTGGACACGGGTTGCTCGGGTCAACATGAACCTAACCTGTTTACGGCCCACGCCTAACTCTAACCCATTTATTTCATATCTTGATCCTGTTATTTTTTTGTGTCATGCCGAGAATTGCCGCCTCTAACTTCCTATTTTTAACACATAAAAGCCCTTATATCTTTTTATTCATAAGTTCAATTATTATTGAAAAATAACTTATGCCATCTCTAGACATACTGATCAACTAATTGAAAAAATAACTTATGACATCTCTAGACATACTGATCAACTAATTGAAAAAATAACTTATGCCATCTCAAGACATACTGATCAATCATATCCGTACCAAAATCACTACCTCATACCCGTTCTGTTTGCCATATCTAGTCAAATGAGTGATCGACCAAATTCCTCAAACACTTCACTTCCAACAGTTAATACCAAACCACCAGCACCACGAGCTCCAACAACGTATACATGAGCACTTCCATCATCCTAATATAAAATGATTAAGAATTAAGGGGTGATTGCAATTGTAACATCCATAATTTTCCGGACATAATTTTTTTTATATTATTTTATTTATCTTATTCTATTCCATAATAGACATTTAAAGTCTCGTACGTGTTCAACTCATTATGTCACATTAATTATTATTATAAACATATAACAATTCAATTCTTTTCGGACCTTGCATTACGTATCACTTCTCTATAACACATGTGAGCATATATATATATATATATATATATATATATATAAGGGGGGAGGATCAAATAAGAAGTTGTTTTCGGCTAAAAACTCTAAGAAGTGACAAAAACATTAAGAAACGATATCAAACGAACTCGGATTGAGCTCATTCCAGCGACGTTGGAACCGTATCGTCGAACTCTATCATCTTAGCTTTCAGGGTTTAGATCTTAGCGTTGAATTTTAGGATTTTAGCCTTAAGGTTTAGCCTTAGTGTTTAGATTTTAGGGTTTAGGTTTTTTTTAGGGGGTGGGGTGGGGGTTTAGGTTTTTGGGGGTGGGTATAGGTTTTTTGGGGGGGTGGGGTGGGGGGGTTTAAGTTTTTGGGGGGTGGGGGTGGTGGTTTTAGGCTTTTCGGGGTGGGGTTGGAGGGGGGTTTAGGTTTTTGGGGGTGCGGGTGGAGGGGGGTTTAGGTTTTTGGGTCCGGATTAGAGTTCGATGAGACGGTTCCAACGAATCGGAGTTCGTTTGATCTACTTCTTAGCGTTTCTTAGCGAAAAACCACTTCTTAGCGGAACCTTCCCCTATATATATATATATATATATAAGTAAAAATAATTTTACTATACTAAGTATATATATTAGAATGAAACATGTGGATTCTTATCATACCTATATTTTATTAAACCAATTATTTCAAAATGTAACTTAGAGACTTTAATTGTGTATATCCCACACTTTTATATATGTATTATATGGATATACATATATATATATATATATATATATATACATATGTAAATGATAATTATATATTTTACAATCTCAAATAAATCATCCTAAACCTATAATACAATTTTATAAATTCTAAAGAAAATAAAAGTTGGTTATATTTAAAGATGGTTTTTTATTCTAGACCAACTAAAGTGGTTTGAACCCCATCTATACCAATTAAACCCCTTCAAGCCTTTGAACCCCCTAAGCAAATGAACCCTCATTTGAGCCCCCTCAACCCATCAATTGACTCTCAGGGTCAACAACCATCGAATTCAGTTTCATAATCGACTGATTTTGGAAGTTAATGCTTGCCAATCTTGCTAGAACATTACATGATCAAATCCAAATGCATTTAACAAACCAATTAGACATAAAACAGAGACAAAACCCGAAACCAAGCCCCTCCATCTGACAGTTGACTTTCCAAGTCAAACCACTATCGAATTCGATCCAAACGCTTGAAATTCGAAGCTAACCCTTAATCAATCCCGTAACCGACGACCTTAAACCCATTACTAATTAGAGCTATTCGAACAAAATTAGACCATGTAACTTGATCACATACAATCGCGACATCTTCTATAACCTCCCTGAATTCTCAAAACCACTTCGAACCATCTCTGGAACGTGAGCGGACCCGAAGAACATCAACCCTACGGCTTCAATTGGTCTCATTTTCCTCGGAACCATTTCAGGTAACAAGCCCCTCCTTCTACTCGTATTGAATCCCTGAATGAAAGCCCTAACTTTAGGGTTCCAAACCTGTTCGCAATCTCGGTCAATTTTGGGCTAGGGTTGGGGCCGATCAAATGAGGAAGAAGAAGGGTTTGAGTTTGTTTGTTATAAGTTTCTTGCATTAACACTTTAACAAGGCATGAGCCCAGGTCACATGGTTAGGACCCTTCCCCCCCCCCCCAACACGACTGAGGTCGCGGGTTCGAACCCGGCCAGATCCAGTTTTGGCCAATTATTCTATTTTTGTTGTATTACCCTATCTTACCCACTTTTACATATATTTTTACATACACACTTTTAGAGAACATTTGGTAAAAACCCCTTGATATATATATACATATATATATATATATATAAGGGGAAATCATAATTTTAAACCGTTTCTTTTATAAATATTCAAGAGTTTACAAATTTCAATTGATATCATTTTCAAATAAAAAAAATATATATACATTGATAGTTATGTCTAAATAATTATTATCATGAGCATTATTATTTCTAAAACATATATTATAAGTAAAAGCTTTGGATTATGAAATATTGTTAAGTATAAAAGAAAACATGTTTATATAGAATTATTAGAATAAAGAAAATCTAATAAATCATAAGTTATTTAAACAAATTCTTTAACATATTATTTATTTGTAATCCCTAATTTTTAAATTATAAAATAAATACGATTATGGTTGTAGAACCCTTTACATTGTAAAGAAATTTTACAATCTTTTATATAAGTTATTTTTGTTATATAAAACCATTTAAACTAAATTTGTTACTTTTAAATTAATAATTAATTATGGTTTAACTATTAACTAATTAGATCATTATTATTATACTCTAAATTTTGGTTTAATTACTAAATAATTAAATCTTTATTGTTCAAACATTTATTATTTCATAGAAATTATACCCTAAATAATTAAATCTTTATTGTTTAAACATTTATTATTTCATAGAAATCAAACTAAATAAATAAATAGATGATTTATTTATTTAAGTAGTTAATAATTATGTATTTAATTATTTACAAACTATGTATCCAATTATTTATACACCTAGCTACAAACAAAAGAAATCATTAATTATATTTTCATTTAATCAAATTGAAATGAAACTAATTATCATGATGTACATAGATATTATTCAAATAATCATTTTACTATCAAGGACACCCACGGCAGATCCTTCCCACATTAGGGATCCCCACTTTACATATTACATCACATGATACAATACATGAAATTTTATGTGTTACACTACTTGATAATTCGCATGCTTATAAATATTGCTATTTATGTAATACCTTGTTCGTCACACTGTTTGATTACATGTTACCTATTTCATCCCATTAAATGTCATCCCAAGCCCTACCATACACTTATCTAAGACTTTATACACTCTCACCCTTACACATTGAAAATTAGGTCACCATCATTATACATGAACAAAATTCAAATTCTTGAACCTAAATACCCATTAATAAGAAATTAAAGGAGCCCACTTATCCTCCAAAAAGAGGAAGTCTGCTGAAAAAAACGAATCTCATCTGTGGGCCTCAAAGCCTAGTCCCTAAAAAAATCCCATCATGACCATGAGCCCAAACAATAGTGTTATTAGTACACGATGGCTGGAAGAGTGGGTGTAGACCCATAAGAGGTTCTGACTAAGGAAAGACTGGTAATTAAGTGTGTCCCTTGTGACCCACCCCTCTTTCCTGGGAATTCTCTTCATAGATACACTACTTATAGGTCAAATGTTACTCCTAACCTACTGTTGTGAAAGCTCGGTGTTATGATTAGTCAAACTCTGAACTTATGAGAACCTCTATACTTAACATTTAGTATTATCACTTACAATATTTTTCTTTTCATGCTCGACATGGACTCCTACCCTCCTCCCTCCCGGTATACTCTCCCGAGATGGAGTCAGAGAACGAGGAAGACATCAGAACCCCATCACCAGACCATCAGTCACCGACACCCCCAACTACTAGGTTCATGTTTGACATAAGGGCAGATTGGATGAGGAACACCGCCTGAGAGAATCTGTACCACGCTCATCAAGAGACCCCTATCAAGCACCTCACTGACACAACCTGCTACCATCCCTACTGAGAGACCTTTACTTAACACCCGACCTCTATCACCCAAACCTAGGAGCCGGACAAACTATGGGAACCACCAGTGCTATAGGAGTTCCAGCGGATGCCACTCATTAATATGTGAGGACCACCGAGTTCATGAGGCAAGGGATGGAGCACGTGATAATGCACGACCTGCTAGGCCAGCGAATAGACAGCCTTTTGGGTCAACTGCGGTACCAGGAAGACCTGATTGCAAACTTAGGTACTCACATTGACATGATGGAAGATGACCGGGAAATATTTGATGAACGTACGGAAGTAGCTAGAGCTGAGTCCCGGTTTGCCATACGAGTAACCATAACAATGTTCATCTTGGTGCTCATCTGCTTCCTGGTGGAAAGCTACCTAATGCGTTAGCCAGATTTTCTATGTTTGTCTTTAAATTCCAGCTTAAAAACCTCTGCTCTATGTTTAGATTTTAGTATTTTACAATTTTCAATGATGAAGTTTGATATTACAACTTAAATGTCACCACTCGCTGATCTAACATTGCAAGTATAAAACACACCCGATATACCTTCATCAAGATCACCCAAACATCACCCCTTTAAAGTTCTTAAAAAATATATAAATACAAATTTAAATCGCTTAATTTGTCAAAGTATTTATTTGGCTATGCTATCAAATGAATACGATTTAAACAACATCCTCTTACTTATTGCAGGTTAATACACATATCTAAACCTTCTCTGTAAACTAATTATTTTGTTATTTCCAAATTTGACTAATGTAGTTATTTTGTTTAAACAAAACCTTTATCAAACCTTTGGTTTATAGATTTTATCTAGATTATAATTTATTTACAAAACTCTTTACTTAGTAAATAAACTTAATGAAATTTATTTTATAAAAACATTAACAAATAGATCATTATCTTAGTTAATAATTAATTATGACTTGATTAATTATTTCATTACAACCTCGTAATTCGTTAAATTAATTACTTTTAAAATCTTGGCTTGATTACTAAATAATTTAGCCATTATTTTCTTTGAAACATTCTCTTTATGATAACTAAATTAAATAAATAAAAGGTTTTTATTTATCTATCCATTTATCTATTTATTTAACTTATTACTTTCACATATTTATTAATTTACAAACAAGAGTAAATTTCAATTACTTATCTATTTACAAAAAAAAAATCAGTTATTCATGTACACATTATTCTAAAATACCTGCAAAACCTCCTCATTATCTTGCACCTTCGGAAATGTATGAGCTTACCAGTCACTTAAAGGAGATGAATCATTTCGCGTAGGTGCTAACCACCCATATAAATCTCAACAAAACTGAGAACTTAAAACTCAACTACCTACCTTGTACATGAAACTCCAAGCAACATGCACGTTCGCAAAACTTGATCATCTACAAAACTCGATAGTCTACGTTTGTAAGGCCCCTTTTTACCCACTTGTTGGATTTACTCATAAACATAGTCATCAATACTGAACTATGAATTAGAATCATTCAAACATAGCGGAAGCATTCATCATTCGAGTACATAAACAGTGGAAGTCTTAACATTTAAAACATAAACATTGTATTAACATAAACTCAAGTAATTAGGATGTCAGTTGTGCCGAGTAGCTGTCACGCCTTAGCACACCTCTTCTTCTTTCTACCTGGAGTACATACTAAAAGTCAGCTAACGCTGGTGAGTTCTAGTTTAAAAGCAATCAGATATTAACATTACTTTATAAGAATAAACATATATATATGTATATACTTATTTGTACATTCTTTACTTTACTACTTTCATATAACATTCATAGTTGGTACGTATATAAATACATACATGCTTATTTCTTGGTGCACATTCATTGGTTATACACATATGGGTGATCAACCCGTCATTTGGTTACGTATGTCACAAAGACAAACGTTCTCGAACTACCGTCGTAGCACATTTACTTAACCGTACGGCACTAGAAACCGTCCGTCATATCTTAAACCGTCCGGCAAACCATCGGTCGTCCGTCTTTACAGTTCTACCGTCGTAGTCCGTCATATTCGCCCGTCTACCCTAAGGCATCTGTTTCCCATGCGAACTATTATTCATCCAACCGTTCTACTTATCATTGATAAGGCATTTGCTTCGACCGTCCATTGATTGCCTTTCATACGTCCTAGCCGATGAAGGAACGTACTTGTCCCGGTTGCATGATAGTCACATGGTCGTCCGTCTACCGAAGTAGCCGTTATCATCAAAGTGTCCATAACGTTTACTTATACTTGGGCAAGCAATATATACATGGATATAAAGCAAGATTTCATTCTTACACGTTATGTTATTCTTTTCATACTTGGCAAGCAATATATACATAGATATAAAGCAAGATTTCATTCTTACACATTGTGTCATTCTATTCATACTTGGCAAGCAATATATACATAGATATAAAGCAAGATTTCATTCTTACACATTGTGTCATTCTTTTCATACTTGGCAAACAATATATACAAAGATATAAAGCAAGATTTCATTCTTACACATTCTGTCATTCTTATATTCAACATGTATTGTCATATACACAACATAACATTCATTCATATCATGTATACACTCCAGCCCCAAAACATTTAAAATCATTTGCACGTAACACATAAGGGGCACATAGAACTCACCTAATGAGTGGTTTCTGAAATACACTTAGCTGGTTACCGAGCGTCACTAATGTCACTCACAATCTGTATAATGAAGTCATACACATAAGGTAGTGCTCCTAAATGATACTAGACATTACTATGCTTGAACACAGTAGTTTCGGTTGGTGGCTCATACCGAAACTATGGTAGTTTCGGGCCATGGGTTTATATCGAAACTATGGTAGTTTCGATAAGTAACTTATGTAAAATCTTAGTAGTTTCGGGTCATGGGTTTATATCGAAACTAGGGTAGTTTCGATAAGTAACTTATGTAAAGTCTTAGTAGTTTCAGGTCATGGGTTTATATCAAAACTATGGTAGTTTCGATAAGTAACTTATGTAAAATCTTAGTAGTTTCGAGTCATGGGTTTATATCGAAACTATAGTAGCTTCAATGAGTCTGCATGTATCGAAACTAGCTAGTTTCGATGGGTTTACCTATATCGAAACTAGTAGTTTCGATGCATCAGTCTTCTTCCCAGGCCAGAACCCTAGATCTGGCAAATTATTTCTAGTTGAACAAGCCTTGAACTTTTTACGTTCGAAACGTTCCTTTTTCATTCATTAGCACAAATATGTGATTTGTTACAAGTTTTATACGTAAAAACCATGTCTTTATGCGACTTAAACCCGAATTCCCAAAATGTGTAAAAACTCAGATTTAGAGGTGATGCTTACCTCTTGAAGTTCGGTTCCTGTTGCTAAATGTTGCTGTGATGAAGACGAACGATTCTTGAGCCTTTGAGCTTCTTTCCCCGCTTTCTCTCTCTAGAGCCGGTCTCTCTCTCTCACTCTAGAAACTTGTGCATAAAGGAAAATAAGGGGAAATGGTTGGTGGCTGCTGATTATAAGGGTTTCCCTTCATATTTTGGGCCCATGGGCTGAACCTTGGCCAAGCCCATCTTGCTTTTCTTTTATTTTTTTCTATTTATTCGGGAAGTTACAAGTTACCCTCCTTATTGAGGTTTCGTCCTCGAAACCTGCTACAAGTTAAACAAATTTGGAAACAGTCCTTTCATCTTGTCTTCTTTCTCCTAAGTGGCTTCGGACCCTTTCCTGTGCTTCCATTGTATTTTGACTAAAGGAATTGACTTATTTCGTAGTCGTTTCTCGGCTCGGTCGAGAATAGCTATTGGTTCTTCTATATAGTTCAAACTGTTATCGGCTTCGATGTATGTGAGCCGTATCGTCAGCAAGGCACTTGCGTAAGTGCGATACGTGGAATGTAGGGTGAATTTCACTGAGCTCATCGGGTAGGTCGAGTCTGTAAGCAACCTGACCAACTCTTGCTACGATTTTGAAAGGTCCAACAAACCTTGGACTTAATTTTCCACGTCTTCTGAATCAGATTTGGACTTAATTTTCCACGTCTTCTGAATCAGATGATTCCTTTCAAAGGTGACACTTTCAGTAGTACCATGTCCCTTACTTGAAACTCTAAATCTCTTCTTCTCTTATCCGCGTATGATTTCTGTTTGTCTTTTGCGGCTTTCATTTGAGCTTTTATCTGGTCAAACTTCTCTGAAGTAGCTTTGACCACTTCTAGGCTTGCAAAGTCTTTCTGTCCAATTTCTCCCCAACAGACCGGGGTTCTACATCTTCTTCCATACAGCATCTCAAATGGCGGCATGCCAATGGTTGAGTGATAGCTGTTATTATATGAAAATTCTGCCAAGGGCAAATGACTGTCCCAGCTACCACTGAAATCAATGATACAGGCCCGGAGCATGTCCTCCAAGGTCCGAATGGTCCTTTCCGATTGACTATCGGTTTAAGGGTGGTAAGCTGTGCTGATGTTTAGCCTAGTGCCCATTGATTCGTTGAATTTCTTCCAAAACCTTGATGTGAATCGAGTGTCCCTGTCCGACACGATCGTTAATGGCATACCATGTCTGCTTACAATTTCCTTGATGAATATTTCTGCTAACTTCTCAGACGAAGAAGCCTCACGTATTGGTAAGAAGTGAGCAATTTTCGTCAAGCGGTCGACGATCACCCAAATGGTATCATTGCCTTTAGCTGTTCGCGGTAGCTTGGTAATGAAGTCCATTGTGATCTCTTCCCACTTCCATTCTGTTATCGGCAAAGGTTGCATTTTACTGCATGGTTTCTGGTGTTCGGCTTTAACTAGAGAACAAGTTAGGCACTTGCCCACATATTCAGTCACGTCGTTCTTCATGCCAGGCCACCAGTATTCTTTCTTTAGATCTTGGTACATTTTGTTCATCCCGGGGTGGATAGAGTAGCGAAACTTATGGGCCTCATCAAGGATCTTGGCCCTAAGTTCACCAATCTTAGGTATCCACATCCGGCCACAACGAGTTCGTACACCGTATACGTTGGTTTCCAGATTACCCTGTTGCCCTACTATTCTTTCCCGATTCCTCCAACAATGCTTCTTCCTGTGCTTTCGCTATTTCATTCATTACATCCGGTGTTATAATCAACTGACATGCTTTGATTTGAATAGGTGTTGGTTCTTCTTTCCTGCTTAAGGTGTCATCCACTACATTTGCCTTGCCTGGATGGTAAAATATTTCGCAGTTGTAGTCTTTCAGTAGCTCTAACCACCTTCTTTGTCTCATGTTTAATTCTTTTTGCTCGAAAAAGTACTTCAGGCTCTTGTGGTCGGAGTAAATGGTGCATTTAACTCCGTACAGGTAGTGTCTCCATATATTTAATGAGAAAACTACCGTCGCGAACTCCAGATCGTGAGTCGGGTAGTTAACCTCATGAATCTTTAACTGTCGTGAGGCATAAGTGTTTACTTTTCCTCGTTGCATAAGTACACAACCCAACCCCTAACCCGAAGCATCAGAGTATACTACCAAGTCTTCGTTACCCGCAGGTAAGGTCAAGACTGGAGCCTGGGTTAATCGTGTTTTTAGTTCTTTAAACGCATTGTGTTGGGTTAGACCCCATTCATACTTTACTTCCTTTCGCGTTAGTTTCGTCAGCGGCGAGGCTATTCTCGAGAAGTCCTGAATGAACCTCCAATAGTAGCCTACCAATCCCAGAAAACTTCGTATCTCTGTTGGCGTCTTTGGAACGTTCCATTCCTTTATTGTCTCAATCTTTGCAGGATCTACCATAATTCCGTTTGGGTATATCACATGACCTAGGAATTGGACTTCCCTAAGCCAGAACGCGCATTTGGAGAATTTGGCATATAGTTTCTCCTGCTTTAGGACCTCCAAAATCTCCCTTAGGTAACAGTGGTGATCACCCTTGTTCTTTGAGTAGATGAGAATGTCGTCTATGAAAACTATCACTGACCGATCCAACATTGGTCGGCATACTCTATTCATTAAGTCCATGAACGCTGCAGGTGCATTGGTTAGTCCGAAGGACATCACGAGGAATTCATAATGCCCATAACGCGTGCGAAACGCGGTTTTTGGTACATCCTCCTCCCTTACTTTCAATTGATGGTAACCCGGCTTAAGATCGATCTTTGAGAACCAACTCGAGCCTTGCAGTTGATCAAAAAGATCGTCTATTCTAGGCAATGGGTACTTGTTCTTTACTGTTCGTTTGTTCAATTCACGATAGTCGATGCACATGCGCATGCTTCCGTCTTTCTTCTTTACAAATAATACCGGAGCGCCCCATGGTGAGATGCTCGGTCTGATAAATCCTTTCTCTGTCAATTCTTCATGTTGAGACATTAATTCTTTCATTTCTGACGGAGCCAATCGATCGGGTGCTCTAGCAATGGGCTGAGCCCCTGGCAGTAATTCAATCTGGAATTCTATTTCCCGATTGGGCGGCAAGCCATGTAGGTCCTTTGGGAACACTTCTGGAAAGTTGCACACCACGGGCATATCTTTGAGTTATTTCGTTTTCTTTCTATCGTCAATAACATACGCCAGATAAGCTTTGCAACCGCGCCTCATGTAACTTTCAGCCTTGATCATTGAGATGACGTTCGGCATCGTGCAATTCCAATCACCGTAATCGGACTGTCGTCAGTGGCTTTGAGATGTATCGTCTTTTGTTTACATATGATTTGAGCTTCGTTGACAGCTAACCAATCCATGCCCAATACTATATCGAATCCTCCTAAGGTCAGAAGGAATAATCTAGAAGGAAATCTATGGTCCTCTATTTCTATCATGCAATCTTCAGTTACTTGAAATACTGCCGAGTTTCTACCAACGGAGGTTTCTACGCTAAAAGCCTTCACTATAGTATCGATTGAGCAGTCTAGTTTGTGACAGAAGTTGTTCATATAAAGCTTTTACTACACTAGAATCAAATAAAATAGCCGCATGTTCATCATTAACTAGGAATATACCTGACATGACATCAGGGTTTCCTTTTGCCTCCTCCTCCTCAGTTAGGGCATAAGCCCGAGTCCTAGCCTTTGGCTGTTCCTGATCCTTTTTCTTTTTCCCGAACCATATTGTCTGGTTCTCCTGCAATTCTTGGTCAGATGTCTGAATAGTCCACAACCTTGGCATTTAGTGTCTCTTACACAGGCGCGAGAATAGTGCCCCGCCTTCCCACACCTATAACAGATGGTGGAACCAACTAGGCACTCACCTTGGTGTTTCTTCAAACATTTCTTAGAAGCTTCGTATTCTTCAGTTCTTGGCTTCTTAGCCTCAGCTGTATAGTTCCCCTTTCCAATTCCCTTAGACACGTTTTCCCATTTCCTTCTTTGTGTCTCAGGTAACAGACTAGGCAATATGCTCTTCAGTGTCAGTACAACCTCACGGGCAATAGCATCCCTAAGTTCGGGTTCCAGTCGTAATGACCCTTCATTGCCATCTCTCGGTGGGGTCACATTAGTGCCACGCACTCTCTCGATGTGTTTCACGTGCACGCTTTATTCTTCCTCTTGTCTTTGGTTCAATGGCTGCTTACCTACTCGGCCCATATGGCCGCCTTGGCGTGCAGTTCTTCCTTACTAGCCATAGTTTTCTAGAATTTTCTGATATGTAAAGGGAATACATCAATTTCATTCCTTCAGATCATAGTTTGGAACAGTACGAGCAAGGTAAATTCTTAATTACAGTGACCAGTTTGTGATTAATAATTTGCTTTGCTTTTCGGGTTCACAACTCTTCACATCAGTAGTGACATTGACATCTAAGCTTTCTAAGTTAAGGCATCTATCCCTAACTACAGGCATTAACTTTATCACTTACTTATTGTGTTGGTGTTGGCGTTGGCTACCCAGACTGACATCCGTGCATTGGTCCTCTCACACCCCCAAAATCCACTAACGAAGTTTTACCGTTAGGAGCGTGACATACCAGGATCTCAGTCATTAGTTACGTTGAACGACTCTATATGAGTTTATTAAAAACACTAGTATTGCTCATAGTCACGATGCAACACTAGTAAATGAAAATACTGAGTTAATGCGAAATGCGGAAGCGTAAAGATTGGAGGAAAAGCATGTGCCAAAAACAATTGCCCCAAAACATGCAATTCGAAAATAAATAAAGAAGTAAGTCCTGCGTTTGATAAATAATGAAACTCCAATGCATGCATGCCCTATCTCGTGCTCGTACCTTAACGACCTGAGAAAACATGCTAAAACGAGTCACACTAGGTTGGTGAGTTCACAGGTTTCAAATGTAAGTAAAGTTTACTAGATAAAACAATTTATAATTATATCAATAGGTAGCTAACCTAATAACATGTTACTAAAGCGTTTCAACACCGAAGCTGACTGTTTATGTTTGATCTGCCTCCTACCATGTCTATCATGAACAATGGTAAACTGTTTAGGTCAATGTTACACCCGTCGTGTTAGCGCGACTAACGCGGGTGGGGCTTGTCAATGCCCAGTAGTACTACTCAAGATTACTTCGCTATCCCATATATTAAACGGTTCGATAAGTAAGGACTTACATGATATGTTTGCACTTAGTACAATAAGTGATATAAATGAAATGTAAGATCTAAATGTTTGTACCCATGTTTTCTCCCCCAAGTTTAAACCATAAGAAAAGGGGCCGTGAAACTCACCTTAGAGTGCGTGCAGAAGAAAGCTAATTAACTGCTCGACTACTAACTGCCACCTATAAACATTGGTTTATAAGTGTGTGTTCGTGCACGCTGATAGGAACCCTAAGTATCCAAACAATCCCATTGTTTTAAGTGTTTAGAAAATATTTATTAGTTTGACCAAGTTTGACTAAGTTTGACTAAGTTTGACCAAGTTTGACTCGACGACCCGTTGGTGACTCGTTTAGTGATTTAATGTTTGGTTTGAATACTAACACACATAGTATACAAGTAATTCAAGTTTCATGCTACACATGTCACAACTAACTTAGCATGGCAAGTTATGTCTACACAATGCACGTTCAACAAAGTTCTTACTTTTAACAATATATGAACACAAGTTTGGTTTCAATAGATTACATCATCTCTAACACGTTTGCATGATCATGACATGTTTATCTACACATACTAATGCATGAATGATCATTACAACATACACTTCAAGTCTAGACATCAAGTTTCAAATTCTAAAAGTTTCTACTTTTAGTAACCTATGATCTATGCATGCTATTTGTATCCAACAACACTTTAACAAGCTTCATTCCATTCATAATAACATACTAGTATCATTTAATAATGTCATGCATGTCAAGAAACCTCACATTCAAAAATCATCTTTCAACAAAGTTTCCCTTTTTAGAAAGTCGTCCATTTTAAGCTTTGTTTACACAATTTAACACGTCTATTCAATCCAAAATCACTTAGCTAATATAATTTCAATTATAATAATCATAGATCACGTCTAGCATGCAATTCCTATACGTCACATAATCAACAAATCTTAATTTACACCTCGTATGAAAACTAGGGTTTCCTATATATCAATAAAATTATCAAATCGCTACAATAATATCAATCAAATAACCAATTCATTAATATTATTTCAAAAACATTAAGTTTGGATGAACTAGGGTTTCGATCATGAAAAATCATAATGAAATAATGACGGAATTCAATAAAACGACTTACGTAGGAATGTTAGGAATGCCTAGACTAGCTCGTATCTACTTCTGGATTCACGATCGAAGGTCGATTGAGGGGTGTTTTAGTGCTTTGAAGCTCTCGGCCGAATGGTGGTGAGGGAGGGGGTTCGCGACGGCAAGGGATGGGGGTTTAGGGTTTTTGATTTTTTTTTAAAGTTCTTATATATTACATGCACTAATTGGGTTTTTAAGTTGGGCTTCGGGCTTAATTAAGGCCCATAGACTATTATTAATTAATTAACACTTAATAATAATTAAAACTCTCAATTATTATTTTTTATAAAAACTCTAACTTTTATAAAAATACTTAATACGATTAACATTCGATAAACATGCGCGATAACAAGAATATTCACATAATTCACGTAAAGTAACGTAATCATATAAAACTCATATAATTTATATTAATTATAAATTATTAAATGTTTGAAGTATTAATCTTGATTAATCACCAACGTTCCGGGTTAGACTCGTGTGCGATCCAGAAATCCTACGAATTGCCGTTGTGTGTGAATTAACTGACACATTTAATTAATCCTAATTAAATGAAATGCACGTGCAACTAACTGAGATAACTGAGTTTGCATGAACAATGTTTGAACTAACGATGTTTGTGTTAACGGAGTTAACCTAAATTTGCCGGATGTCACATCATCCCCTTGTTGAAAGAATTTTCCTCCCGAAAATTAAATGAAGTCGGTAACGTCTGAAACAAAACGTTTAGGTTTGTCACATCATCCCCTTGTTGAGATAAATTTCATCTCGAAATTTAGTGAGTACCTTTCGTGTTTGCCGTTGACAGTTTGAAAAGGTGAGGATACTTTTTCATCATTTGATCCTCGCGTTCCCACATGAACTCCAGTCCACGCTTCGAGTTCCAGCGAACTCTGACAATAGGTATCTTACTGCGCTTGAGAGTTTTGACCTCTCGGGCCATGATTTCGACTGGTTTCTCAATGAAACGTAGTTGTTCATCAATTTTCAACTCCTCGAGTGGAACTACAAGTGTCTCATCTGATAGGCACTTCTTTAGGTTTGAGACATGAAAGACGTGCACTCCATTGAGTGTATCTGGTAGGTTCAGTTAATATGCTACTGGACTGATCCTTTTCTCTATCTCGAATGGTCCAACATAACGCGGGTTTAACTTTCCTCGTTTCCCGAAATGAATCACACCTTTCCAAGGTGAAACCTTCAATAACACTTTGTCGCCCACTTGAAATTCTAGCGGTTTTCTACGCTTGTCTGCATAACTCTTTTGACGGTCATGAGCTGCCGCCATACGGTTTCAGATTTGCACGATTTTCTTTGAGGTTTCGTGCACAAGTTCGGGACCCGTAAGTTGGCTATCTCCAACTTCAGCCCAACAAATTGGTGATCGACACTTTCGCCCGTACAAGGCTTCGAATGGTGCTACTTTGATGCTAGTATGATAGTTTTTATTGTAGGAGAATTCCACTAAAGGCAAGTGAGTCTCCCAACTGTTTCCGAAATCAATCACACAAGCTCGTAGCATGTCTTCTAGGGTTTGTATGGTACGTTCACTCTAGCCATCTGTTTGAGGATGGTACACTGTGCTCATATCCAGGCGCGTGCCTAGAGCTTTCTGTAATGATTTCCAGAAATGTGAGGTGAATCGGGCGTCTCTATCGGAAATGATGGAGATTGGTACTCCATGTCGGGATACTACTTCTTTAAGATAGAGGCGAGTTAACTTTTCCATTTTGTCAAACTCTTTGATAGCAAGGAAATTAGAGGATTTGGTTAGGTGATCCACTATCACCAGATTGTGTCACATCCAGTAGGGGTTCAGGGTACTTTGGATGGAGGCATCGCAATACACCACGAAGTCATCCGTTCCCTCCGGTAGAGATAGGATGGGTGCGCTACATAGTTTCCGCTTCAGTAGCTGGAATGCTGATTCTTGAGTCTCGCTTCAATTATAGGGTTTATCTTTTTTGGGTTAAGGCGGTGAGAGGTTGGGCAATCTTTGAGAATCCCTCGATAAAGCGACGGTAGTATCCGACCAATCCTAGAAATTGACGAACTTCGGTTGGAGTTGTTGGTGCTGCCCAATTCTTGATAGCTTCCACTTTGGCTGGATCGACATGTATTCCTTTCTCATTGATCACATGTCCTAGAAATTGAACCTCGTGAATCCAAAAATCGCATTTGGAAAACTTAGCGTACAGCTGCTCCTGTTTCAGTAGCTCAAGGATCAAACGCAGATGCTCCTCATTCCCGACTCTTAGAGTATATGAGGATATCGTCAATGAAGACAATGATGAATTGGTCAAGGTAAGGTTTACACACACGGTCCATGAACACCACGGGTGCGTTGGTTAATCCAAATGGCAAGACCAAAAATTCAAAATGGCCGTACCAGGTTCTGAATGCAGTCTTGGATACATCTTCATCTCGAACTCTCAGCTGATGATAACCAGATATCAAATCGATTTTTGAGTAGAAGCTTGACCCTTGAAGTTGGTCGAATAAATCGTCAATGCGGGGTAGTGGGTAGCGGTTCTGGACTGTTACTTTGTTTAACTCTCTGTAATCAATGCACATACAGAAAGTTCCATCTTTCTTTTTGACAAATAGGACTGGGGTTCCCCATGGAGATGAGCTAGGTTGGATGAAACCTTTATCCAACAATTCTTGTAGCTGAGTGGATAACTCCTGCAACTCGCTTGGTGCCAGTCTATAGGGTGATCGAGCAATAGGCACTGCTCCGGGTGTTAGGTCGATCTGGAATTCGACTTGACGATGAGGTGGAAGACCAGGTAGGTCTTCAGGAAATACTTCTGGGAATTCACGAACGATCGGGATATCTTCTAACTTCTTCTCCTCGATAGACTTGTCAGCAATACGGGCTAATATCGCGGTATGACCCTTAAGCAGACACTTCTGAGCCTTCATGAAAGATATGATGCCCACGACTGCACCACTTCTTTCGCCCTGAACGGATAGGATCTCTCCACTAGGAAGGGGTATACGAACGATCTTCTCACTACAGATGATCTCAGCTTGGTTTTTAGACAACCAATCCATGCCCACAATTATGTCAAAACTGCCAAGTGTAACTGGCATGAGATCGATGTCATGTTTGTGACCAGATAGTTCTAACTTACATCCCTTGAGAATGTGGGTTACCTCGATTACTTTACCGTCTGCTATCTCTACGGTATAATGATGTTCTAGTAAAGTTGGGTTTATTCCTAACCGACTACTAAGTTCTCTAGATATAAAACTTCTATCGGCGCCAATATCAAAAAGTACAGAAGCAAAATGATCGTTTAAAAGAAACATACCGTTAACAACGTTCTGATCATTCCTAGCTTCCCCCGAGCCAATCACGAAGGCTCGAACTTTAGCACCGTTGTTGTTATTGTTGTCGTTACCAGCCTGGTTGTTGTTACCATTTCCATTACCGTCCTGATAATTGTTACCATTGCCATTCCCGTTTCCATTTCTCTTTAACTGCGGGCAATTTTTCCTAAAATGCCCTTCTTTCCCGCACTCAAAACAGCCTTTAGGTGCTTCACCAGGTGGTGTCTATTTGTTCTGCAGATCTACCCTACAATCTTTGGCCACATGACCCATCTTTCCACACCGGTGGCAATGGTACCGGTCGCAAGCTCCATGATGGTGAAAATTACATTTGTTGCACATCGGGTACTTGCCAACATATGAACCCTGATTCTGTTGAGAAGAGGTAGACCGATTGTTGTTATTTGACGGTTCAAGCTTACGGTGTTGTTGTTGTTGTTGCTGTCAAATTTCCGTTTGTTGTCAGTTGTCTTTGATAATGCACCTCTAGGGGGTAGAGTGCCCTGAGCGACTGCCTGATCGGTTAGCTTGTGAGCCAACCTGATAGTTTGTTGGATTGTAGTAGGATTAGAAGATGTCACCATGCTCTGAATTTGCGGAACCAAACCATCAATGAATTTCTCGATTCTCTTATAGGGAGGTGTTACCATTTGTGGACAAAAGTTCGTCAGTTCATGCGAACGAGAAGTGTAGGCTTCAATCTCAGATCCTTCCATCTTTAGGTTCCAGAACTCGCCCTTAAGTTTCTGCACTTCATCGCGGGGACAATACTCCTCCCACAGCATAATCTTAAATTCGTCCCATGGCAATGCATTTGCCATCTCAAGAGTTAGTATTTGCACTTGGGAGTTCCACCAAGTAAGGGTCGGACCCTCAAGTGTGCCAAATGCATACTTCACCTGATTGTTCGGCGGGCAATTGCACAATGCAAAGGCGGATTCAGATTTCTCCATCTAGCGGAGTAAGCCAACAGCCCCTTCAGCTCCACCGAATGAGTGAGGCTTGCAATCCATGTAAGCCTTGAAAGTACAAACCTGCTGATGGTTGTGTTGACCTGAATTGTAAACAAGAATGCTCTTTAGGAATACCATATTCGAATTTTTGTGTTTAGGATGAATGATGACTCACTAGAGTCGATAATATTTTGATTTACCTCCATCATTAACAGCGGCTTGACTAGCTGCTACCGCTTCAGCCACACGCTCATTTATGAGTGCCACGAGCTCAGCTGCAGTCATGTTGACACTTCCGCAACCGCCATGTCCTCCGGCGCGTCCACCACGTCCATTTCCACGTCCAGACATTATCTTTTCATTCACAACATACGATAATGAGAAAAATACATCGCATTTTATCATCATACAAGTACCAGTAAACAAAAGAAAATTTAAACAACAACATCTAACATTTCAATAATAATAAACCTTGATAAAATAAATTGTAAGGGCTACAAAGTAAATTCAATCAAACATCAAAATCCAGAAACATCTGTTGGATGGGAACGACCCTGCCCATCTAGGTTCAAAAGAAAAGACATAAATAAGTAATGAAGATAAGATATCAAATGCCACTGCTAGCTGATGTAACATCAGATGCTGCATCCTCGTCCTCGGCCGGATCTCCTGCGGGTGCATCATCTGGTGCAACTCCTACTGCTTCAGCAGCTGCAAGTCGAGCCTCAACTTGCTCAATCCTGGTGTGGAGTATATCTAGGTTCCACTCGGCAGTGTTCAGCCGGTCTTCCATATCCACACATCCATTTTCCAAATTCTCATGGACTTTATCAGTGACTGCTAAATCTGAAGTCAGTTTGTCAATTTTCTGATTCATCAGAATCTGTCGCTCTAATATGCCAGAAATCTCCCCCGCTGCGTCCCTCATGTTCCGGATTTCCCAGTCCATCCTAGCTACAAATGCAACTAACACCTGCTCAAAGGGGGAACTGCAACGGTGGCAAAGCTCGCACAGAAGATGATGAAGAAAAAGCAATGTCAGTAGAGAGTGGAGGTGGGACTTCCTCCTCGCGGATCTAGTTCCTGATCCTATCGGGATACCAATCCCAGTCCTGTGTGTTACCTATGACACGCACATGAATAGGCTCATCATACCCTACAGTGGTGTTGATCGGGTTGAGTCGACGTCTCCTCGGCTCTGGCAAAGGTACGGTAGGAACATCTTGCTCCTGAACGACTCGGGATGCGGGTGAATTAGGCGGTGTCGACATTTCCTGTAACGGGATGAGTGAGTGCCATGTATTAGTGTAAGTGATGTGTAACTAATGCATGTGCGTGGTTATAGTCTAGTATGCATTTCCTAGTTCTCTATAACCAATGGCTCTGATACCAATCTGTCACACCCCCAAAATCCACTAACGGAGTTTTACGGTTAGGAGCGTGACATACCAGAATCTCAGTCATTAGTTACGTTGAACGACTCTATATGAGTTTAATAAAAACACTAGTATTGCTCATAGTCACGATGCAACACTAGTAAATGAAAATACTGAGTTAATGCGAAATGCGGAAGCGTAAAGATTGCAGGAAAAGCATGCGCCAAAAACAATTGCGCCCAAAACATGCAATTCGAAAATAAATAAATAAGTAAGGCTTGCGTTTGATAAATAATGAAACTCCAATGCATGCATGCCCTATCTCGTGCTCGTACCTTAACGACCTGAGAAAACATGCTAAAACGTGTCAACACTAGGTTGGTGAGTTCACAGGTTTCAAATGTAAGTAAAGTTTACAAGATAAAACAATTTACAATTATATCAATAGGTAGCTAACCTAATAACATGTTACTAAAGCGTTTCGACACCGAAGCTGACTGTTTATGTTTGATCTGCCTCCTACCATGTCTATCATGAACAATGGTAAACTGTTTAGGTCAATGTTACACCCGTTCGACTTCCTGTCGTGTTAGCGTGACTAACGCGGGTGGGGCTTGTCAATGCCAGTAGTACTACTCAAGATTACTTCGCTATCCCATATATTAAACGGTTCGATAAGTAAGGACTTACATGATATGTTTGCACTTAGTACAACAAGTGATATAAATGAAATGTAAGATCTAAATGTTTGTACCCATGTTTTCTCCCCCAAGTTTAAACCATAAGAAAAGGGGCCGTGAAACTCACCTTAGAGTGCGTGCAGAAGAAAGCTAATTAACTGCTCGACTACTAACTGCCACCTATAAACATTGGTTTATAAGTGTGTGTTTGTGCACGCTGATAGGAACCCTAAGTATCCAAACAATCCCATTGTTTTAAGTGTTTAGAAAATATTTATTAGTTTGACCAAGTTTGAGCAAGTTTGACTCGACGACCCGTTGGTGACCCGTTTAGTGATTTAATGTTTGGTTTGAATACTAACACACATAGTATACAAGTAATTCAAGTTTCATGCTACACATGTCACAACTAACTTAGCATGGCAAGTTATGTCTACACAATGCACGTTCAACAAAGTTCCTACTTTTAACAATATATGAACACAATTTTGGTTTCAATAGATTACATCATCTCTAACACGTTTGCATGATCATGACATGTTTATCTACACATACTAATGCATGAAAGATCATTACAACATACACTTCAAGTCTAGACATCAAGTTTCAAATTCTAAAAGTTTCTACTTTTAGTAACATATGATCTATGCATGCTATTTGTATCCAACAACACTTTAACAAGCTTCATTACATTCATAATAACATACTAGTATCATTTAATAATGTCATGCATGTCAAGAAACCTCACATTCAAAAATCATCTTTCAACAAAGTTTCCCTTTTTAGAAAGTCGACCATTTTAAGCTTTGTTTACACAATTTAACACATCTATTCAATCCAAAATCACTTAGCTAATATAATTTCAATTATAATAATCATAGATCACGTCTAGCATTCAATTCCTATACGTCACATAATCAACAAATCTCAATTTACACCTCGTATGAAAACTAGGGTTTCCTATATATCAATAAAATCATCAAATCGCTACAATAATATCAATCAAATAACCAATTCATTAATATTATTTCAAAAACATTAAGTTTGGATGAACTAGGGTTTCGATCATAAAAAATCATAATGAAATAATGACGGAATTCAATAAAACGACTTACGTAGGAAATGTTAGGAATGCCTAGACTAGCTCGTATATACTTCCGGATTCACGATCGAAGGTCGATTGAGGGGTGTTTTGGTGCTTTGAAGCTCTCGGCCGAATGGTGGTGAGGGAGGGGGTTCACGACGACAAGGGGTGGGGGTTTAGGGTTTTTGATTTTTTTTTTTTAAGTTCTTTATATATTACATGCACTAATTGGGTTTTTAAGTTGGGCTTCGGGCTTAATTAAGGCCCATAGACTATTATTAATTAATTAACACTTAATAATAATTAAAACTCTCAATTATTATTTTTTATAAAAACTTTAACTTTTATAAAAATACTTAATACGATTAGCATTCGATAAACATGCGCGATAACAAGAATATTCACATAATTCACGTAAAGTCATGTAATCATATAAAACTCATATAATTTATATTAATTATAAATTATTAAATGTTTGAAGTATTAATCTTGATTAATCACTAACGTTCCGGGTTAGACTCGAGTGCGATCCGGAAATTCTACGAATTGTCGTTGTGTGTGAATTAACTGACATATTTAATTAAACTTAATTAAATGCAATGCACGTGCAACTAACTGAGATAACTGAGTTTGCATGAACAATGTTTGAACTAACGATGTTTGTGTTAACAGAGTTAACCTGAATTTGCGAGATGTCACATCATCCCCTTGTTGAAAGAATTTTCGTCTCGAAAATTAAATGAAGTCGGTAACGTCTGAAACAAAAGGTTTAGGTTTGTCACAGGTCCCATTATCAGCTTGAGTCCAGACATTTAGGGATGTCTGTATCTCTCAAACTATTGCTCTGATACCAACTTGTAAGGCCCCTTTTACCCGGTGACCTCACTTGTTGGATTTACTCATAAACATACTCATCAATACTGAACTATTAATTAGAAGCATTCAAACACAGCGGAAGCATTCATCATTCGAGTACATAAACATCGGAAGTCTTAACATTTAAAACATAAACATTGTCTTTACATAAACTCAAGTAATTGGGATGTCAGTTGTGCCGAGTAGCCGTCACGCCTTAGCACACCCCTTCTTCTTTCTACCTGAAGTGCATACTAAAAGTCAGCTAACGCTGGTGAGTTCTAGTTTTAAAGCAATCGGATATTAACATTATTTTATAAGAATAAACATATATATATAGATATATGTATATACTTATTTGTACATTCTTTACTTTACTACTTTCATATAACATTCATATTTGGTACGTATATAAATATATACATGCTTATTTCTAGGTGCACATTCATTGGTCATACACATATGGGTGATCAACCCGTCATTTGGTTACGTAAGTCACAAGGACAAACGTTCTCGAACTACCATCGTAGCCCATTTACTTAACCGTCCGACACTAGAAACCGTCCGTCATATCTTAAACCGTCCGGCAAACCTTCGGCCGTCCGTCTTTACCGTCCTACCGTCGTAGTCGGTCATATTCGCCCATCTGCCCTAAGGCATTCGTTTTCGATGCGAACTATTATTCATGCAACCGTTCTTCTTATCATTGATAAGGCATTTGCTTCGACCGTCCATTGATTGCCTTTCATACGTCCTAGCTGATGAAGGAACGTACTTGTCCCGGTTGCATAATAGTCACATGATCGTCCATATACCGAAGTAGCCGTTATCATCGAAGCGTCCAAAACGTTTACTTATACTTGGCAAGCAATATATACATAGATATAAAGCAAGATTTCATTCTTACACGTTATGTTATTCTTTTCATACTTGGCAAGCAATATAAACATAGTTATAAAACAAGATTTCATTCTTACACATTGTGTCATTCTTTTCATACTTGGCAAGCAATATATACATAGATATAAAGCAAGATTTCATTCTTACACATTGTGTTACTCTTTTCATACTTGGCAAGCAATATATACATAGATATAAATCAAGATTTCATTCTTACACATTGTGTCATTCTTATATTCATCATGTATTGTCATATACACAACATAACATTCATTCATATCATGTATACACTCCAGCCCCAAAACATTTAAAATCATTTGTACGTAACACATAGGGGGCACATAGAACTCACCTGATGAGTGATTTCTGAAATACACTTAGCTGGTTACCAAGCGTCACTAATGTCACTCACAATCAGTATAATGAAGTCATACACATAAGGTAGTGCTCCTAAATGACACTAGACATTACTATGCTTGAACACAGTAGTTTCGGTTGGTGGCTCATACCGAAACTATGGTAGTTTCGGGCCATGGGTTTATATCGAAACTATGGTAGTTTCGATAAGTAACTTATGTAAAATCTTAGTAGTTTCGGGTCATGGGTTTATATCAAAACTAGGGTAGTTTCGATAAGTAACTTATGTAAAATCTTAGTAGTTTCGGGTCATGGGTTTATATCGAAACTATGGTAGTTTCGATAAGTAACTTATGTAAAATCTTTGTAGTTTCGAGTCATGGGTTTATATCGAAACTATGGTAGCTTCGATGAGTCTACATGTATCGAAAATATGTTGTTTCGATGGGTTTACCTATATCGAAACTAGTAGTTTCGATGCATCAGCTTCTTCCCAGGCCAGAACCATAGATCTGGCAAATTATTTCTAGTTGAACAAGCCTTGAACTTTTTACGTTCAAAACGTTTCTTTTTCATTCATGAGCACAAATATGTGATTTGTTTCAAGTTTTATACGTAAAAACCATGTATTTATGCGACTTAAACCCGAATTCCCAAAATGTGTAAAAACTCAGATTTAGAGGTGATGCTTACCTCTTGAAGTTCGGTTCCCGTTGCTACACGTTGTTGTGATGAAGACGAACGATTCTTGAGCCTTTGAGCTTCTTTCCTCGCTTTCTCACTCTAGAGCCGATCTCTCTCTCTCTCAATCTAGAAACTTGCGCAGGAAAGAAAATGAGGGGGAAGGGTTGGTGGCTGCTGCTTCATATTTCGGGCCCATGGGTCGAACCTTGGCCAAGCCTACCTTGCTTTTCTTTTATTTGTTTTCTATTTATTCGGGATGTTACAACGTTACTCGTGAGATTCAATAATTTACGTATGAACATTCACAACTTACATGATGCTAGATTGATCACATTATACACGAAACTTGGTTGTTTGCAATATACATGATACTAAGTTGTTCACATTATAGACGAAACTTGATTACTTGTAATTTACATAATGCTAGATTGTTCACATAATTCATGATACTTGATTACTTGCAATATACATGATACCAGTTTGTTCACATAATACATGATACTTGATTTCTTGTAATATACATAATGCTAGATTGTTCACATAATACATGATACTTGATTACTTGCAATATATATGATACCAGACTGTTCACATGATACATGATACTTGATTGGTTGCAATATGCATGACACTAGATTATTTACGTTATACATGAAGCATGAGTGTTTACATTACACACAAAACTAGACTGCTTACGTTGTTTGCAATTGATTGTCCACTATATACATGAGGCATGATCATTCACTTTATCCATGAAAGTAGATAGCTATAAACTTTGAGCTACACTGGGTTTGACGTATTCTTGTTCAAACACGAGAAAGCTATAAACTTTGAGTTACTCGGGGTTTGACGTATTCTTGTTCAAACGCGAGAAAACTATAAACCTTATGGGTAATCTGGAGGTTGTGCCATCTACTCAGGACACCCATGTATGGGGTGGTGCCACATCATTAGTCCCTATTTCCTAACGGACTTTATCATCTAGAGACACGCTCACTTACTAGCAACTTATACCCTTGACCCACACACAATGAGAATGATCTATACGGACCATACGACGACTTGAGTAATTACGGGTGCACAAGTAAATATAAAACTCAGCGCATGGAAAACGTAGTGAATTCTGTCGGGTGTGATGTCATAAAACCTATAGTGATTTACAGTAACGAAACTAAGGTGATGTGATAAGGGCATGAAGGATACGCCGCTGACACTTCCCATATATAAGTGCTCCTGTCATATTGTCATTGGTAGCATTGTTTGTGTCATGTAGGTTCCCTATTAATTTGACCTTGATCAATGTCTTTGAAATCTCCACCAAGTGATACCTTCTGAACATACTAGACCATACCCTAAACAAGCTTAAATCATCAAATTTTCATAACTCTCATTACAAGTGATGCATTCCATCATTTGAGTCCAAAATTATTCTAGTGTAATTTTCTCTCTAATTCTCTTCAAGCTAAATTCACTACCGCCATTCACGCTTGACTCAATGACCTGACCTTGGATATCAGACCGCAACCTTGTCATCAGTTATACTCCGTAAACCGAAAACCAAAGCTCGTTGAGAATCCAAACTCACACCTTTTCCTAAATCAGTAACCTCCAACAGTTGAATTTTGTGACGAAATTCCCTCAACTTGGGGATACTGTAACATCCATAATTTTTCGGCCATAATTTTTTTTATGTTATTTTATTTATCTTATTCTATTCCATAATAGACATTTAAAGTCTCGTACGTGTTCAACTCATTATGTCACATTAGTTATTAGTATAAACATATAACAATTCAATTCTTTTCGGACCTTGCATTACGTATCACTTCTCTATAACACATGTGAGCATATATATATATATATATATATATATATATAAGTAAATTTTTTTACTATACTAAGTATATATATATATTAGAATGAAACATGTGGATTCTTATCATACCTATATTATATTAAACCAATTATTTTAAAATGTGACTTAGGGACTTTCATTGTGTATCTCCCACACTTTTATATATGTATTATATGGATATACATATATATACATATGTAAATGATAATTATATACTTACACTCTCAAATAAATCATCCTAAACTTATAATATAATTTTATAAATTCTATAGAAAATAAAAGTTGGTTATATTTAAAGATGAGTTTTTTTTTCTAGACCAACTAAAGTGGTCTGAACCCTATCTATCTCAATTAAACTCCTTCAAGCCTTTGAACCCCCCAAGAAAATGAACCCTCAATTGAGCCCCCTCAACCCGTCAGTTGACTCTCGGGGTCAACAACCATCGAATTCAGTTTCATAATCGACTGATTTTGGAAGTTAATGCTTGCCAATCTTGCTAGAACATTACATGATCAAATCCAAATGCATTTAACAAACCAATTGGACAGAAAACAGAGGCAAAACCCGAAACCAAGCCCCTCCATTCGACAGTCAACTTTCAAGTCAAACCACTATCGAATTTGATCCAAACGCTTGAAATTCGAAGCTGTTAATGTACAAAACTTGTGTAAGGACGTTATACAATCAATACTAAATGCAAATGATGAATCAATTTAAACAAATTTAAGGTTATTAACCCTTAATCAATCCCGTAATCGACGCCCTTAAACCCATTACTAATTAGCGCTATTCGAACGAAATTAGACCATGTAACTTGATCACATACGACCGCGACATCCCCTGTAACCTCCCTGAATTCTCAAAACCACTTCGAAACATATCTGGAACGCGATCGGACCCGAAGAACATCAACCCTACAGCTTCAATCGGTCTCATTTTCCTCACAACCATTTCAGGTAACAAGCCCCTCCTTCCACTCGTATTGAATCCCTGAATGAAAGCCCTAACTTTAGGGTTCCAACCCTGTTCGCAATCTCGGTCAATTTTGGCTAGGGTTGGGGCCGATCAAATAGGGAAGAAGAAGGGTTCGAGTTTGTTTGTTATAAGTTTCTTGCATTAACCCTTTAACAAGGCATGAGCCCAGATCAAATGGTTAGGACCCTTCCCCCATACAACTGAGGTCGCGGCTTTGAACCCGGCCAGACCCAGTTTTGGCCATTTATTCTATTTTTGTTGTATTACCCTATCTTACCCACTTTTACATATATTTTTACTAGAGACCATTTGGTAAAACCCCTTGATACACACACACACACATATATATATATATATAAATAAAGGGGAAATCATCATTTTAAACCGTTTTTTTTATAAATATTCAAGAGTTTACAAATTTCAATTGATATCCTTTTCAAATAAAAAAAATATATATATACATTGATAGTTATGTCTAAATAATTATTATCATGAGCATTATTATTTCTAAAACATATATTATAAGTGAAAGCTTTGGATTATGAAATATTGTTAAGTATAAAAGAAAACATGTTTATATAGATTATTAGAATAAAAAATCTAATAAATCATAAATTATTTAAACAAATCCTTTAACAGATTATTTATTTGTAATCCCTAATTTTTAAATTATAAAATAAATACGATTATGGTTATAGAACCCTTTACATTGTAAAGAAATTTTACAATCTTTTATATAAGTTATTTTTGTTATATAAAACCATTTAAACCAAATTTGTTACTTTTAAATTAATAATTAATTATGGTTTAACTAATAACTAATTAGAACATTATTATTATACTCTAAATTTTGGTTTAATTACTAAATAATTAAATCTTTATTGTTTAAAAATTTATTATTTCATAGAAATTGTACCCTAAATTTTGGTTTAACTACTAAATAATTAAGTCTTTATTGTTTAAACATTTATTATTTCATAGAAATCAAACTAAGTAAATAAATAGATGATTTATTTATTTAAGTAGTTAATAATTATGTATTCAATTATTTACAAACTATGTATCCAATTATTTATACACCTGGCTACAAACAAAAGAAATTATTTAATTATATTTTCATTCAATCAAATTGAAATGAAACTAATTATCATGATGTTCACAGATATTATTCAAATAATCATTTTACTATCAAGGACATCCACGGCAGATCCTTCACACATTAGGGATCCCCACTTTACATATTACAAAACATTGGTACTCATATTCCATCAATCATAGGTTAACCCTGTGATTAGCTAGGACTTTTACGCCACAACCGCATAACTACCCTTGCAAGGTGAGTTTACATAGCCCATTTTTTTTCTATTTATGCTTTTGGGGTGAAACATGTTTACAAGTGCTTTACTTACACAATTCAATATATATATTCTTATGCTTTGACCTTTATGCTTTATGTCTTAAACTACCTAGTGACCATTACTTGTGATCATGTCAATACATTCATTAATTTGCAACCCAAGCCTAAGGTAGTACCTAACATGATCATTTATACGGGAATCCAAAATTATAACTTAACACAAAACCTTGGTGGGTTTTGTGGAGTATCATCTTACTCCATGGGTATCATCTTACCCTTTCTTTTTCAAAATGGAAATCAGTGGGATTACGTATCTAGTTTTCTATTAACAGGCTTGATTTGTACGCTTGGAACCTTGTGTGTTTTCACATATATGCTTTAGACATGCTTTGAACATATTGAATTGTAAACTTACTCAACTTTGTTTGGTGTCAAAACCTATGTTACTTACCAACTAGTTGTAGTTTACATTTACTTACATGTTTCAGGTGCACCCGTTTGAGGACAAGTCTTGATCATGTAGGACTATGGACCTAGTTAAATTTAATCCAAATTTTAACTATGTTATGTTTATTTTGTACAATGTGTATTTTATTTCCTTGTAATAAATACTTAATATGATGGAATAAATATTGAAACTTATTAAATAGTTGATCATGTGCTTTTGAACAACCGCATCAGTCACGGCGTATAATCCGTCACCGGACGGAATGTGACAACAATATTATGTATGTGAAAAGGTTGATTTGAATCATATTTTATTGCTAACAGTTGAATGAGAAAAAATATTGAGGAAAAGACTCAAATGGCTTGATTATTTTTTTAGCCCGCCAAAACATACTAAAGAGATTAAGTCCTCCTATATTGCTTTTGTCAATTAAAAGTAAGATATTTTTTGAAAAGAATTTTTGTAATCATATTTATTGTTAATTGGATATTCAGAGACAAAAATAAGAATGTAGATGATGAGTATAAGTGGCTCTACGGTACAAGCAACTAAAATAATTGTTTTAGGCCCCCAAATTTTAAAGACCTCAAAAATTGAAGAAACTACTTCAATTTATATTTTAACGTAAAAATATATGTGATAATTTATCAAGTTTTTAGAGGGAAATGATAATCTGTCAACTTTTGTGTTAACATTATACATTTTCACGCTCCATAAAATCACATTTTAGTAAGTTTTATATATTTAGAAAATTTTCACAAAAAGTCAATTTTGTTGTTTGTTTTAGGCCCAAAAATATGTTGAGCCGTCATATATAATCTCAATTGCTATATACGTTGTAATGGTTTAACACTAAAATATTTAGACTATTTTTTTCAAATATATGTGTGCTCTAAAGATTTTAAACTTAACAATTTTGTCAACATTTGTCATAACACGTGACACGACTATGTCATATGCTATGAATATATTTTCTTTTTAAAAGTCACATAGTTATGAAAAACTTTTACATAACCATGTCTTATAATTTTACAATATTCTTAAGAAAATCAAAGAATCTTACACGTCTATGTAAATTGAATTACACAACCATGTGGTTTGATTAATATTTCCCTAGTTTAACATGACCAAGTGAGAGAAAACACAAGGTTGTGAACTAAAGAAGTAAAGATCACTTGCATGTGTCAACACCATTTAACAAAATCTCTATTTTGATAGGACAATACACGATTATGTTCAAATGATTCAGAGTGTAAACAAACAAAATAAATAAACGTACTCAGTAAAATACTACTCATAGCAAGGCTACTTGAAATTGGCTTGTCTATACACGAGTTGAGTCGAGCTCACTCAATCTGTAAACAACAAAGCTCAAGCCAAGAAAACTCTCTCGTTTTAACTGTTTAAATTAAATCCAAATTTTAATGTTTATAAGTTATAATCTAAATAATAGTTTTACATAATCTAAGAGCATTCAAATCAGGATCTCTATCTCCATCATCATCTTTATAATTTTGAGTTTTCTTCTATTTTGAATTTGCATCAGCATCTCTATCTCCATCACTATCTTTAAATATAGTTTAGTAAATAGCAATTATCTAAATATAGAGATTCATTTTCATAAATCTCTATATTTTTTGTAAATGTCTAGAAAAAAGAAAAATAATAAAATAAGTGTTTGTTAGTAAAATAGAAATAGAGAATGCGATGTGTGAGGTTAAAACAAATTTAAAGATGAATTTGAAAAAAAATGTGATATTTAGTTAAATTATAGAGATGGAGATGTAGAAGCTGATGTGCTCTAAGCTCGCTGGCTCGTTTAAATTAAACCCAAATTTTTATTGATTAGAGCTTCCCCAATAACACTTTTGAGAACGTTTTTTTAGGGAGGGGACATTTGACCTTGTTCTTCACCATTAGGGAACCCATGTTTTTGAACAGCCGTTCAGCCACGTGAATGCCAAGAACAGAAGGGAGGTAGGCCGGCTTGTTTTTTTTAGTTATATTAAAATGTATATATAGAGAGAGATAACTATTTAGAAATAAAAATATATGATGGTGTAATAATGTTTATGGGTCTCTTTATCGACAACGTTTTTGTAACATCCCGAAAATCCAGAAACTATTGGTTCGGGTTAGTGGACAACCCGAATCCATATCCAACATAATGATAAGCAGAGTTGATCAAACAAGGTGCATTTAACTACCGAAACAGACGCAGTTAGCCGTTTAAAGAGGGTTCGAGATCAAAACGTGTGAGATAGAACTAGGAGGACCAGGATGGGACTTTTTGGGGTTTAAATACAACTTAATGAGCAAACCCTAGGGCATTTTGGCCGCAGGCGTGCGACGGCTGGAAGAGAGCCGCGAGAGAGAAAGAAACTGGACGGGAAGAGGAAGACGACGGCCACGGTGGGTTCCGAGGTGGTGATGCGATCACACGACTCCGTTAAGGTAAATCCGTTTACTCTTATCGCACTCTTATTGTTGTTTCATGTATCCGGTTATCGGGAAGAGGGTGGCGGCTGGTGGTGGCTACGGTTGCCAAGTCTACGGCAGCGGCTACGGAAGTTGCCGGTGGTTGGCGACAACATGGTGGTGATGCACAATAGTAACAAGCGGCAGGAGAAAGGCACGGGGATGAACCGGTTGGCATGGTGAGCGGCTGCGGAGAATGAGAGAGTGTGGGTAGCGGGCTTCGGTATTGTGTCATGGAGGGTGATGCCGGCGGCAACTGAGGTGGTGTACTACGGCGGCAAGCGGGGGAGATCGACGGTGGTAATGAATCCGACGTGTGGAATGGTACGTGTGGAGTTCATCGGCTATGATAGGGGTGGAGTGGCCAATTAGGGTTGGCACGACGAGGAAGATGAAGACGATGGGACACGGTGAAGAGAAGGGAGGATGTGCGTAGTAGTGCACGGTGATGAGGACGAAGGAGAAGGCGGTGAGGAGCGAGGTGGAGCACGGTTGTGGATACGGGAAACGACATGGCGGCCGGTTAAGTCATTGATGCGTGTAAACTATATATATATTTTTATAAGTGTTTTACAAAATTAGTTTTAAAAAAGGTTTTCACCAAATACTAATCACACACACCGGGCAGTGTACCCGTCGGATAGGAATACAGTAAAGGTAAGAACCGGATATCAATCCGTGGACACGGTGGGATGCGATAATAAACCGGGACTAAGATTCAATCAAATATGGGTAAAAGATGTTTAAGTTGATTTTTAACTAAACTAATATGTGAGAATATAAAACTAGACTAAAGTCACAAATCAAACAATTAAGGAGAAAATATCACTTCGGTGTCGAATCCATTTAGAATACATTCAATACATTCATAGAAATATGGCAAATACACGATACATAAATTGACTAAATTCTCGTCAAAGATATCTAATCAAATGACTATTCGGAAAGCTAGGATGAATTACACAAACCAACCACCTAAAGTCATACAATGAGGCTCACGTGTTTAATAATCATGTCAATGTTTATAAAGATTGAACTAGCTTCCGATTAAGGTACACTAATCCAACAACTAGTTGGAAAGATAATATGAACAACACACTATCCACCTCAAGTTGATTAATTTAGACAACAATATGCATTTCTTCAACATACAATGTTCATATAAAGATTATATAAATTAGGAGGATGTGTCAACAATTCCTAGATAAACACAATACTAAATATGACACATCATAACAAATACTTTGTCTTTCCAAACATAAGCATAAGGTTACAGATACAAATATAATGATTCATAAACAAGACTTCATTCACCATTCCTAGTCAAATGCCATAAACTAGTATAATTACATACACCGATCCATGAATATAAGCATAAATCATAATTTTTCCAACATAATATGACATACACAAATACAAGTCTTGTAAACAACTCAAAATACTTGAATACATAATTTCATCAAAGAATAATCATACGGTTGTCATAACATTAACACAATAATTGCCAATAATCCATGAATGTTGTCAAATGTATCTAAACTTCATCTAAACCAAAGTGAACAGGAGTTTTAGCTCATCATAAGCATCAAAATTACAAGTAAGCAGGGAAAAATAGAGAGAAACATGATATGAAAACAAGAATCAAACCACTCCTCCAAGCCTAGATGTTGTTGTTGATGTATGGTGATCCTCTTGGTGTTGTATCCTCTCTAAGAATCTTGAAATATGGCTGGAACAAAGAAAACTCAAGCTGGAACAGTAGGTTTCTCCCCTGGGTTGCTGAATGTCTGAATGAGAATTAAGTTCTGTTTAAATAGAAAAGGGGAGACATGACCGTGCCAGGAGAGAAGGCACGACCGTTCCTAGTACAAGGACGCGGTCGTGTCTAGGTCTTGGCGCGACTGTGTGACAGAGGTTTGACCGATCCGTAGCTTCCATTGGGTACCACTGATCGAGGACGTATGGCTGTTCAGACTCACGAGATGACACGCGACCGTGGGCGGCCAAGGCACGGTTGTGTCTTGGAATTTGGCTTGGCGCGGTCGTGCCAGATGTGGGCGCGACCGTGCTTAGGGTTTTGGAGCTTGGCACGACCGTGCCAAATAGGGGCACGACCGTGCCTCCATCACAGAAACCCTAAAACTTCACTTGTTTATCCTGGAATCTTCTTGTTTATTCATCAAGCTTCACAAAAACCTACAAAACAAGAAATGAAGCAAATAAGTGTCTAAACGTTGAATATAACCAAGAATTTATCATTAAATGAGCGAATTTTTGTGCCAAAAAGATGTGTAAATACTAACACATCAGTCATGCATGGCGTAGTTGCGTGCGGCATGGGAAACCTGACTCGGGTGTATGTGCATTCCGTGAAATCAGGGCTTGCACGGTGACGTTTGGTGATTCGGATGTTTGCATGGCACACGAGTATGCATCCATAAAACCCGGTTCGAGCCTTCAGTTTCTGAATGGGTCAAGGACGATCCGGTACGGGTGAACTTGTGAAACTAGGGTCTTGCGGAGGAATTATGACGAGCTGAAGAGATGAGCTTTGGGGTTTAATTATAAATATATATTATTCGATGTAAGTTTAGAACGCGTCTGATCATGTGATCATACGTTTGACAGGTTCAGGATTAGAGTGAGAGGACCGTTGCAGAGCAACTCAGATCTCCATAACCAGTGAGTTTCTAATCCCTTTTTTACTATTTTACTGTTTTGGGGCTATCGTACATACTCTCGTGTTTTATTCTATTAAACAAACGTATTACGAGTTATGACTAAATATGAGGTGTTTTACGAGATAATTATGTGTTAACGAAACTAAGGATCTATGGGGTGTCTTTAGGCTGTGTCAACCAGGGGTTGGGATGATTGGTGTGTGTCATACTACGAGTGTAAGACCCCAACCCGGGCATCCTACAGTTGGTTCTCATAACAAGTTATTTCCTTTATAAATACTTATTTTAAATACAACAAAACTACAGTGGAAATCTTTCTAGAAACACAAATTAATATCGTCATTAAATTACCTCACGAATGCATTCACACCAATCCGAGTAACACCACTCCCAAGCCAAGATACATCAACCACAAAGCTCACATACAAAATAATCTAACATGCACACAAAGTCAGCTACGCTGAGTGAGTTCTAATAGTTTAATTTAAACAAAAACCGTCTCGTCACATTTAATAATTATTTCCACTCAGAACCCTCTGGTCCTTAATAAAATAGTTTTGACATTTATTACCAATAAATGACCCTTATTATCTTATAATAACCCATAACGATTCACCACCCAGACTCATCCCATAATTTATCCAGTAGTATTGAAATCAAGTAGTCTTACTGACATGGATTTACTCTCTAACTCGCACCAAATGCACACATAACTTATCATCTTCAAGGTATATATATATATATATATATATATATATATATAGGTATAGCACCTCAACTCTCTAACTCGCACCAAATGCACACATAACTAACTAGACCTAAGCGAATCTACGTGTAAACAATATGACCCCGTCATTTATAGACACACAAACTCCTGAACTCTACTTTCTAATCATTACAACGGTAGCCCTTGCCATACGTCATCACATACTCACACAGAGTTCGCAAGGTGGTACCCATACGAGTCATACGAATGTTTCCAGACTACCACTACTCAGTCTAGACACCTAACATTCCTCTAAATCTTCATACACACAAGTTACAGAAATATCAAAATTCCTCGCTGGAATTGTCCTGAACATTTATACCTGTACGTTTATATATGTATATATACTTATTAATTTCCACATGACCCCGCCCTGTTCATTTACACAGAGTGCAATACGCCTGACACACTCCAAACCTCTCCTAACGCATTGACGTACACGACCACTACATTAGACTGCTGACACAAGCAATTTCATCTTTATGTTCATCAAAGTCTACTTGAGCATACATGCTAACTATATTTTAGCATCACAACTAAGATTATACCTATAAATGAACACACATTGTTAACGAGGTAATCACATAACCACACAAACTTCAATACTGCACTTATATTAGTATGCTCACCACAAATTATGCAATTAATTTTATTGATGCTTAACACCACCCCACACTAAGATTCAAGGTCAAGATCACAAATAATTAATAAAAACTCAAAACAATTATCTTGTCACAAAAGCGTCAAACCATTCCTACTCTAAACACGCTAACCCACATGTGGTAATGTATCACCGATCTAATCGTTGAATAAGTCAAAGTTATCGCCCACTTGCTCGTCGTCGTCAGACTCCTCAAGCCATCCATTGCCCAACCCTGAATCATGCCTTGGAGGCTGATGCCTGACTACAAATGCATCTCCTCCTCTCCAACCACCCCTCATGTAGAAAGAGCTAGTGAGTCCTCCTCTCGCAGGTGTCCTAGTAGCACTGGGAACATCAGGCGCCGGAAGCGCCAAAATCACTTCATGGGTCGGTAGCTCATGCTTATCCTCGGCTGACGGTGGCACCACCGACAATGGAACAGGTGCTAAGATCCGCCTCCTCTCGACGACTACAGTGCGTACCGCAGCCAAACGTCTAGCCCGACGCTCTGCCATCCTCCTGGCGATAGCTCCCCGTCTGATCCACCTCGTCCTAATCGTCACAGTCATCGGTACCTGCACAAGATAGAATGTTGGAGTGACTACTATGGGCACAAATTCAGAATGTGAGAGTAATCATAGACTGCCAAATCATGGTGATCAAATGCAATTTGGTGGTCCACATTACTGCTTGGATTCTAAATCTTTCCCATCATACTCACACCAGCTTTCTATCTTTTACGCACACCGGATGCATGTGCATCTGACACAACTGACATAGCATCACACAATAATCTAGCACATCATCATAATAATCACAATTGCACACCACATATAGTTACACACAAATTCATTAAACCATGTTAACACACCAACTATCTCACATACGCAATTTTATTCGTGTAGAATCGTTTATTCTCATTGAGTTTAGAATACAAATTTGTCCGTGTAGGTTGACTGTGAGAAACCCTCACGAGGTCTATCCATCCCTAACTATTCATACCATTACCAGCTTCATTACAGGTGAGTTTACATAGCCCAATTTTCCTTTTTATACTTTTGGGGTGAAACATGTCTACAATTACATTACTTACTCAATTCAATGCATATGTTCTTATGTTAAGGTCTCTATGCTTTATGTCTTAAACTGCTTGGTGACCATTACATGTGTTCATGTTAGTACAATCATTAACTTGCGAGGCAGGCCTAAGGTAGTACCTAACATGATCATTTATAGGGGAATCCGATTCATTATCTAACACAAAACCTTGGCGGGTTTTTGTGTATACATCTTACTACTTTTTCAAAAGGAAATCAGTTGGATTGCGTAACTATTTTCCATTTACACGGTTTGATTGTACGCTTTGGGACCTCCTATGTTTTCACATTTATGCTTTAGACTTGCTTTGAACACATTGAGTTGTAAACTTTACTTAACTTTGTTTGGTGTCAAAACCTATGTTACTCACCAACTACTTGTAGTTGACATTTACTTACATGTTTTAGGTACATCGTTTGAGGACCATGCTTGAACACTTAGGACTACAGACCTAGTTGAAATAAATTAAAGTTTTTTTTTAGTTTCATGAACAATATGTTTCAATTTCTCTTGTAACAGATATTTAATACGATGGGTAAATATTATAATGCATTTAATAGTTGATCATGAGCCTTTGAACAACCGTGTCAGCCCCGGCGTATAATCCGCCATCGGTCGGTGTGTGACAGATTGGTATCAGAGCCATGGTTATAGGGAATTAGGTTATTAGAAACCAATGACCTAATTTATAACCTTAGGACACCCCTGTGTGATTATCCTGCATGTTATCCTAGGTATTGCATTACATAATACAATACATGTTATTTTATGTGCTACGTTACTTAATAACTTACATGTTTACACAATTGCTATTCATGTAATACCTTTTTGCTACACTCTTTGATTAGTCTACATACTACCTACTTGATCTCACTAAATGCTATCCTAAGTTTTGTCATACACTAATTCATATCTAAGACTTTATACATTTTCATACCTAATGCCTATTAAAATTTAAAATCTCGTCAAAGTTTTGGGTTCTGAAAATTTGTAGAGAACACGTGCAATCCGGAAGGGTGAATGTCTATACTTTGGGTCTTCTGTCTAGGAAAGCATTTCATATAAATCCAAATCAACCGATGGATCTGTATGCTTTCCTGGGAATTCCCGAAGTGAGTGTTCACCTATAGGCTAAAACATGTCTTCTTGAAAGTATATGAACTTAAACCACTTTGATTTGTCACAGCATCCATTGGGTTGTGTCCCAAGTGAATACAATCTAAACATCATTCGTTTAATTGCTACAATTTGGTACACATGTCTAAACCTCCCTATCTGATTCTTACACTCAATCTTATTTAAGTCCCTATACCCCCCCCCCCCATTCATCCTAATGCCTTGAAAATCATATCATCCTTATCCCTAACGATTCTTACCATAACCATGAGCTCAAATAATAATGTTAATGGTACATGATGGCTGGAAGAGTGGTGTAAGTCCATGAAAGATTATGACTAAGGAAAGATTGAATACTTAAGTGTGTCTCTTGTGACCCACCTCTTTTTCCTGGGAATTCTCTTCGTGGGAACACTACTTATAGGTCAAATGTTACTCCTAACATACTATTATAAGAACTCGGTGTTATGACTAGCCAACTTTTAAACTCATGAACACCTTTGTACTTAACACTTACCATTACATTATCACTTACGACATTTTTCGTGCTAGACATGGCCTCTTACCCTCCTCACTCCCCGGAGTATCACCCCGCAACAGAGTCAGTACAGGAGTAAGACTGTGGATCTACATCACCATGCAACGGTCACTGACACGACTAGCTGCCAGATCCATGTTTAACCGCATGACAGATTGACTTAGGAGCTCCGGCATAAGACTCTGATCAGCTGAACCACCTCCACCGAGAGACCCCTCTCTAGCACCTAACCTATACCATCTAGACCCAGGAGCAGGACAAGCCAAGGAACCTACCAGTGCCTTAGGAGTTCCAGCTGATACCGCTCACCATCATGTGAGGACCGCAGAGTTTCTGAGACAATGAATGGAGCTAGGAATAAGGCACGACCTGCCGGGTCAACGAATAGATAGCCTATTGGGCCAAGTACGGTACTAGGATGACTTAATTGCAAATCTTGGCACCCACATAGACATGATGGGAGGAGACCGGGAAATACTTGATGCACGTATAGAAATTGCTAAAGCTGAAGCACGGTTTGCAAAACGAATAACCATAACGATGTTCATCTTGGTGTTCATCTGCTTCCTGGTGGAAAACTACCTGAGATGTTAGCCAGACATTCTATTTCTCGTTTTTCTTAAATTTAAATTGAAATCCATATCTAGTACCCAAATATAAATGTTATTATTTTTGGCTCGCATTAATGGTTGACATCTAAACCTTCTTTATAAACTAATTATTTTGTTATTTCTCGAGTTGACTAATGTAGTTATTTTGTTCAAACAAAACCTTTATCAAACTCTTGAATTATAGATTTTATCTAGATTATAAATTATTTACAACCCCTTTACCTTATAAAGAAACTTAATGCAATTTGTTTTATAAAAACATTAACAAATATCTAATTATCTTAGTTAATAATTAATTATGACTTGATTAATTATTTCATTACGATCCCTTAATTCGTTAAATTTATTTACTTTTAAAATCTTGGCCTGGTTATTAAATAATTTTGCCACTATTTCTTTTGAAACATTCTTTTTATGATAATTAAATGAAATAAATAAAAGGTTTTTATTAAACTATCCAATTATCTAGTTAATCAACTTATTATTTTCCCTTAATTATAAATTTACAAACAAGGGTAAATTTTAATTATTTGTTAATTTACAAACAAAAAGCACAATTCAGTTATTCGCGTTCACATTATTCTAAATACATACAAAACTTTCTCATTATTTTGCACTTTCGGGAATGCATGAGTTTTCTAGTCGCTTCAAGGAGATGAATCATTTCGCGTAAGCGTTAACCATCCTTATAAACCTCAACAAAATTGAAAATATAAAACCCAACTACCTACCTTGTATATGAAACTCTAAGCAACACGCACATCCGCAAAACTTGATCATCTACAAAATTCGATAGTCTATGTTACTCGTGAGATTCAATAATTTACATATGAACATTCACAACCTACATGATACTAGATTGATCACATTATACATGAAACTTGGTTGTTTAAAATATACATGATACTAGGTTGTTCACATTATAGACGAAACTTGATTACTTGCAATATACATGATACTATATTGTTCACATGATACTTGATTACTTGCAATATACATGATACCAGATTGTTCACACGATACATGATACTTGGTTGTTTGCAATATGCATGACACTAAATTGTTTACACTATACAAGAAACAAGAGTGTTTTCATTATACACGAATCTGGATTGGTTACATTGTTGCAATTGATTGTCTACATTATACATAAGGCATGATTACTCACTTTATCCATGAAAGTATGAGTTTTCTAGTCGCTTCAAGGAGATGAATCATTTCGCGTAAGCGTTAACCATCCTTATAAACCTCAACAAAATTGGAAATATAAAACCCAACTACCTACCTTGTATATGAAACTCTAAGCAACACGCACATCCGCAAAACTTGATCATCTACAAAATTCGATAGTCTATGTTACTCGTGAGATTCAATAATTTACATATGAACATTCACAACCTACATGATACTAGATTGATCACATTATACATGAAACTTGGTTGTTTAAAATATACATGATACTAGGTTGTTCACATTATAGACGAAACTTGATTACTTGCAATATACATGATACTATATTGTTCACATGATACTTGATTACTTGCAATATACATGATACCAGATTGTTCACACGATACATGATACTTGGTTGTTTGCAATATGCATGACACTAAATTGTTTACACTATACAAGAAACAAGAGTGTTTTCATTATACACGAATCTGGATTGGTTACATTGTTGCAATTGATTGTCTACATTATACATAAGGCATGATTACTCACTTTATCCATGAAAGTTTATAGCTAAAATTTGAGCTACTCGGGGTTTGACGTATTTTTGTTCAAACGCGAGGAAGCTATAAGCCTTGAACTACTCGGGGTTTGACGTATTCTTGTTCAAACACGAGGGGGCTATAAACTTTGTGGGTAAAACTTGAGAATTATGCCATCTATTTAGGACAACCATGGGGTTGTGCCACATTGTTGTTCTTTGATTGATTACATTATCTATGGACATAGCTATTTGTTGGCAACATATAAGTGAAAACAATAGTTATGAATTTAGTGATCTTGTGTCCCTTCTGTACCCACACACAATGGAATGATCTATACGGACCATACCATGATTTGAGCAATTACGGGTGCACACGCAATTATAAAAGTCAGCGCATGGAAAACATAGTGAATTATGTCGAGTGTGATGACATAAAACCTATAGTGATATACAGTAATGAAACTAATGGGATATGATAAGGGCATGATGGATGCGCCGCTGGCACTTCCTATATATAAGTGTTCCTGACATATTGTCAGTAGTAGCGTTGTTCGTGTCACGTAGGGTTTTCTGTCACACCCCGACCGATGGCGGAATCATCGAGGCGGGACATATAGACTGTTCATAGAACAAGGTTGACTAAATTGAAATATATTAAATGTCAAATTCCATTACAAATATTCAAACAAACATGAATCAAGTTCCAAGTACATAATGAAATACAATTTGTTTTTGAATTAAGATTAACTAGGTCCAAAGCCTATGTGTAGCATGTCTTGATCATACTCATATGAAAGCACCTGAAACATGAATAAAATAAGGTCAACTAAAAAGTTGGTGAGTATAACACCGGTTTGTATATAGATAGCATATAGTTTGTAAAACAAATCCTTACATAACATGATAAATAAGACATTTATGGGGAGTAGCTATTGTGTAACCAAGTACAATCAAACCTTTGTAACTAGCATGCAAAATTGTGTTGTTGGTATCAATCACCCCAATCTGGGTGGGTTTGTCAGACTCAATAGATCTATCATTGAAAATCGTCGGCTTGAATAGTTAATGATTGCACATAATCGCATACAAAAGTTAGCACAACTAGCACCCGGGCATAAAGCTCAAATTGCACACATGAATGTAAATAGGATTTGTATTTGTGTTGTTTGTGTAAATGTAAACATGTAATTTGATAGAGTTCATGTTTCACCCCAAAAATATAAAAGAGTAAAAGGGGCTATGAAATACTCACTTAAAGCAAGCAAGGAGAAGGACGGAATGGTGTAGGAAGCTTGAACTCTTGAAATCACTCTTGAAACGCCTTGAAACTTCAAAGCTCTTAGCTAAAACTTTCCACTTTTTGCTCTTGGATTTTGAAATAATGCTAGTGTGTGTGTGGGAATCGTATATATGTAGAGAAAAGGAAAGAGTTGGAGTGTTGAACTTAGCAAAATCATTGCATATCATAGAATATTTGATGGACTAGACTCTTGATTTGATTCTTGCTTGATTTTTGGTTTAATGAATATGGGTTTCATGACACAAAATGATGGAGTTTGATGGGTTTGGTGGTGAAGTGTGGGTGTGTATGTATGTATCGATTTATATAGAGAGAAGAGATGGAGATGGAGTGTTGGTTCCATCTTCATCATCACAAGGTATGGGAGGTTTGATGGATTTGACCTTTTCTTGTCTTGCACTTGAAAGGGTATGGTGTATTATGACACAAGCGATGGTGCCATGGAGAAGACAAGAAGGTGGGTCCCCCTTCTAGGGCCAATTCGGCCGAGAATAGGGTATGGGTGGGGGGTTGGGTGTTGTCAAATCTGGTAGTTAGGATCCAATGGTTAGTTAGGTCGGTTCTAGTTAGGATACACCCGGTGGATGATACCGTGATATAATACTCGGTGTAAGAAATTTTTTTTTTTAGTGATTAAAACTTTATATCTATATACCTAGATGTATATATATAAAATTATTAGATGAAACGGGGTTTGAGTATAGATATTAACAAGTCATCATCATTACTAATTGATGTTGGAGTGGAGTATAAGCAAGGATATAATGACGGTGATGTGATCTTTATGTTGCTTACATCTTTGGTCATAATCATGATGATTATGACGCTTAAGTGCTGTGTAAGCAAAGCAATCATGATGATGATGTGATCTTTATGTTGCTTGCATCTTTGGTCATAATCATGATGATTATGACGCTTGAGTGTTGTGTAAGCAAAGCAATCATGATGATGATGTGATCTTTAGATGTGGTATAATACCTGAGATTTATACCCGCTTTAATATCTTTATTTATTAAAACGTCTCACTAGACTTTTACTGTCAAGTTCTTGTTAATCACCAACGACCGTACTTTGCGGGTTATCACTGCTTATTTTCCTTGTAATTCTTAAAAATTACTATTTTGATATAATTTCCTTTGTTAGATTCCTTGACTTTACTTAGTCAAAATAAAACTTCAGGAAATATATGTTATGAACGTGCATTTATGTAATATGGATATTGACCTGAAATACTGGGTGTCGCAGTATATAACCGAGTAAAACTTGAGTATTTGTGTTGAATCATTGTATTTAATTGTAGATACGAATAGAACAAATCAGTGCACTAGAATTAGGTTTGAAAAGCGCTATATTGAATCGAAATACGGATACTAAAAATTAGAAATGTTACTGTCTCCCCATGTTGAGAGAATTTCGTCCCGAAATTTAGCTAGAGGAAGCGACGGCATCAGTAAAAAGATGAGGGTACTTGAGCTTCATTTGGTCTTCTCGTTCCCAAGTGAATTCAGGACCACACTTAGATTCTCAACGAACCTTGACAATAGGAATACGACTTCGCTTGAGTTGTTTAACTTCACGATCCATGATTTCTACCGGTTTCTCAACGAAGTGCATCGTCTCATCAATGCGCACGTCATCAAGCGGTATATGGAGATTCTCATTAGCGAGACATTTCTTCAGATTAGCTACATGAAATGTAGGATGCACATTGCCAAGAGATGGAGGTAAGTCGAGCTTGTAAGCCACTTTCCCAATCCTTTCAAGGATCTTGAATGGACCATCATAGCGAGGTGCTAACTTGCCTTTCTTTCCAAAGCGAATCACACCCTTCCACGGGGACACCTTTAGAAGAATAAGGTCACCGATTTGGAATTCCAAGGGTTTTCGACGTTTGTCGGCATAACTTTTTTGCCGACTCCTCGCTACTCGAATATTGTCATGAATTTGAATGATCTTATCGGATGTTTCTTGAATTAGTTTGGGACCGGTGATTTGTGCTTCACCGATCTCGTTCCAACAGATAGGAGAACGACACTTGCGACCATAAAGAGCTTCGAATGGAGCCATGTTGATACTTGTGTGGTAGCTATTATTGTAAGAGAACTCGATCAGGGATAAATGTGAATCCCAATTGCCACCAAAATCGATTACACAAGCTCGAAGCATGTCTTCAAGAGTTTGGATTGTTCGCTCGGTTTGACCATCAGTTTGGGGATGGTAAGTCGTGATCAAATCCAATCGTGTACCAAGAGCAGTTTGGAGAGATTGCCAAAAACGAGAAGTGAACCGAGCATCTCTATCGGATATTATGTTCAAGGGAACACCATGACGGCTCACAATTTCGTCAATGTAAACCCAGGCTAGTTTCTCAACCTTATAGTCTTCGTGGATAGGCAAGAAATGAGTAGATTTGGTGAGACGATCAATGATCACCCAAATGCTATCATAACCACTCGTGGTGCGAGGGAGCTTGCCGAATAGAAATTTTGAATTCTAGATGTAAGTTGTATTATTTGGAATGAGTTTGATGGGATTTTGAAATTTAGGGTTTGCGTAAGATGTAGTCTAATATGCTCAAGATTGTCAGCGGTTAAGAGATTTCATAGACATTGGTCTGGGTCAAAACTTCACGTGACACGAACAACGCTACTCATGATAATATGATAGGACACTTATATATAGGAAGTACCATCGGCTTATCCACCATGCCTTTGTCACATTACATCAGTTTCGTTGTTACACATCATGATAAGTTTTAGGTCACAACACACGACAAAATTTCCCTATAGTTTCCATGCGCTGATTTTTATAATCTTGTGTGCACCTGTAATTATTTAAATCATCGTATGGTCCGTATAGATTGTTTCATTGTGTGCGGGTAAGGGGGGCACAATTTCACTATGATCACGTCTATTGTTTACACATAAAAAGTCGTTAACAAGTAACTATGTCCCTAATCAGGTCAGTTCACAACTAAAGAGTAGTAAAGTAGTAATATTTAAAGTTTCTTAGTTTGCTCGTGTTTGAACAAGAATACGTCAAACCCCGAGTCGTTTCAATGTATTATGGTCTTCAACTTTGGTGTACAAAGTGCATGACCATGTCTTGTGTATAATGTAATCAATCCATTGCAATAATTGTAAGCAAATTTTTGTTTCGAGTATATAGTAAGCACACAAGGCTCATGTATGATCTAGTGTCACGTAGCTCGTAATCAAATAAGTCTCATAAATAGCGTAAATAATTAAGCGTCTTGTATTTTGTAAGTCAATGAACTCTGATGTGTAATGTAAACAACATAGTATTTTATGTATAGTAGGAAATGAATTTCATGTAGGGTGTTGGCAAATTAGCATCATGTATATTGTACAATGTGCACAACTTAGTGTGATGTACTTCGTAACCAAATAAGTTTCATGTATAGTGTGGTCAATCTAGAATTATGTATCAATGAAGCAATTCTTATGTATCATGTATATTGCAAACAACTAAGTTTCGTGTATCATGTGCTCAATCCAGTAGCATGTGTATTGCAAATAAACATGTTTCGTGCATTACGTAATCAATCGAGTAAATTGTGATTTGTAGGCAAACTAGTTTCATGTATCATGTAATTTGTGTAGCATTGGATATATTGAGAATATTTGAGTTTCATGTACCATGTGGTTGCGTTGGATATATTATGAACATGTATACGTAAGTATTGAACTTCGCGTGCGATGTATATTAACGGGTTTTGCATGTGATCGAGTGTTGCGGACAAACGTGTTGTTTGGCGTTCTTGCATAATGTGGTAGTTAGGTTCGAGTCCTCAAATCTCGTTGAGGTTGGTGGGAAAGGTTAACGTCTACGCGGTATGGATCGTCTCTTGAAGCGTCAAGTGAAAGGTAACGAGGAGGTTTTGGGAATATTCGGGAATTGTGTTTACAAATACTGGTCTTTGTTTGAACATAGAAAGTGGTAAATTGTTCTTGGTTGTAGATATATAAAGTAGTGAAATCATTGAATCGCATATTTTAAATGAATATGCAATTTATGGAAAAAATATATTTTTAAGTTAAATTTTCAACTATTGGCTTAAACAAGATTTAGCCAAAGTTTTAGAAATATTTACTTTAATGAAGAAAAACCATAATTATCTATCAGTAAAAAAAGGTATATTTTTATAAAATTGGTTGTATTAACTTTCCTTAATTAGGTGAAAAAGTTTTATGGAAAATTTTATGTTTTTGATATTATCTAAAAATTTGATAATCATTTTGATTAAACAAGGTAACGAAGTTTTGTTTAAATCATAGAATAGGATGATTTGAATAAGATTGTTGGTAGTGTACTAAATCGTATTTGAATGAAGAAGGTGATACTTGAGAATTTTTTTTTTTTTGTAAAAAATATGATGGGAAAATTCACGCTCCATGGGTCAAATCAACAATTAATAACCTTAGAGTTGACGCATATGAAATCGATTAAAGGCTGAAATGTTAAACATTATTCAAAACATAGGGAAATGGTCCTCAAATCGAGAATTTAAAGATAATAAATAAAAATTTTCATTTAATGTCTCTGGTAGCTTTCCACTAGGAAGAAGATAATCGCCAAGATGAGTACCGCTATGGTCACTCGTGTAACAGATCTGGCTTCAGTCCTGGCGGTCTCCGTGCGATGTTCTTGTACTTCTTTTTCGAGGATGGAGATTAGCTCCTTTTGGTACCCTAATTGGTTTGCTAGGCTATCCATTCTTTGTCTTTGCAAGTCGTGTAATACTCCTTGCTCTATCCTTTGCCTCTCAAATTCTGAAGTTCTTAAATATTGAGGGAAGTCATTGGTTGGAATTCCCATAACACCAGTGGGTGCCATGGTATGCCTTACCCAAGGGTTAGGAAGGTACGGGTCGGGCATTAGATATGGGTCTCTCAGTGGGGGTGGTAATTGATTGTGGAGATGGGGTGTATGATACGGGTTTATGGGTGCGGGTGATTCAGGTGTTCGAAGTCTCGGGCCGGCGTTCCTGATCCAGTCCGCCCTTACCTCAAACCTTGGTCTGGCAGCCGGGGGTGTTGGTGACCGATACACGGGTATCTCAGTGTCTTCTTCCCAATCAGATTCTGTTCCAGGACGGTAAACCGGGGAGGGAGGAGAGTGGGAGTCCATGCTTAGTAGGAAAACATTGGAAAAAGTTGTAAGTGATAATGAAATATGAAAGGTCAAATATAGAAGGTCTTATGGGTTTTAGAGTTTGACTAGTCATAACGCCGAACCTTCACGATAGTATTTTAGAAATACACTTGACCTATAAGCAATGTATCCCTGAGGAGAATTCCCAGGAAAGAGGGGTGGGTCACTAGGACACACTTAAGTACCCTATCTTTCCTTAGCGAGAATTCCTCATGGGTTTACACACTCTTCCAGCCATCATGTATTAAGAATACCATTGTTGGGCTCATGGTTAAGATGAGAATTGTTGTGAACTGGGCTTTGAGGCCCAAAATTAGGGTTTATGCATTTCAGTGGGCTTCTTCTTCTTGGAGGGTAGATGGGCTTCTTGGTTTATCGTTGGTGGGCATTAGACCCAATAGTTTAAGGCTTTGCTCATAAAGGGTGATGGTATCATGTATTTGGATCCAAAGGTGTATGAATAATTTTGGTGTATATGTGTGTGTGTTAAACTTAGGATAGTGTTTTAAATAAATTAAGTAGGTAGCTATGAATAGAAGAAAAAGTGGGCAGGTAACGTGACACATAAACTATTAGGTATTGTATCATGTGATGTAATCATATAGTATAACATGTAAAAATATTCACATAGGAGAATAATCATATAGCATGTAGGTAGTAATGAGTGTAAGCACAAGAGTTATCAAGTAGTGTGACACATAAGTGATTATGTATTGTATCATGTAGTGTAAGTACTTAGGATAGTATGTAAAAATAATCACACAAGAATTGATAATGTAACATGTAGTAGCATGGCATTGTATGGGTGTCCTAAAGTTATAGTCTAGGTCAAGAGTGTCTAATAACCTAGTTCCCTATAACCAAGGCTCTGATACCAATCTGTCACACCCCGACCGATGGCGGAATCATCGGGGCGGGACATATAGACTGTTCATAGCACAAGGTTGACTAAATTGAAATACATTAAATGTCAAATTCCATTACAAATATTCAAACAAACATGAATCAAGTTCCAAGTACATAATGAAATACAATTTGTTTTTGAATTAAGATTAACTAGGTCCAAAGCCTATATGTAGCATGTCTTGATCATACTCATATGAAAGCACCTGAAACATGAATAAAATAAGGTCAACTAAAAAGTTGGTGAGTATAACACCGGTTTGTATATAGATAGCATATAGTTTGTAAAACAAATCCTTACATAACATGATAAATAAGACATTTATGGGGAGTAGCAATTGTGTAACCAAGTACAATCAAACCTTTGTAACTAGCATGCAAAATTGTGTTGTCGGTATCAATCACCCCAATCTGGGTGGGTTTGTCAGACTCAATAGATCTATCATTGAAAATCGTCGGCTTGAATAGTTAATGATTGCACATAATCGCATACAAAAGTTAGCACAACTAGCACTCGGGCATAAAGCTCAAATTGCACACATGAATGTAAATAGGATTTGTATTTGTGTTGTTTGTGTAAATGTAAACATGTAATTTGATAGAGTTCATGTTTCACCCCAAAAATGTAAAAGAGTAAAAGGGGCTATGAAATACTCACTTAAAGCAAGCAAGGAGAAGGACGGAATGGTGTAGGAAGCTTGAACTCTTGAAATCACTCTTGAAACGCCTTGAAACTTCAAAGCTCTTAGCTAAAACTTTCCACTTTTTTGCTCTTGGATTTTGAAATAATGCTAGTGTGTGAGTGTGTGTGTGGGAATCGTATATATGTAGAGAAAAGGAAAGAGTTGGAGTGTTGAACTTAGCAAAATCATTGCATATCATAGAATATTTGATGGACTAGACTCTTGATTTGATTCTTGCTTGATTTTTGGTTTAATGAATATGGGTTTCATGACACAAAATGATGGAGTTTGATGGGTTTGGTGGTGAAGTGTGGGTGTGTATGTATGTATCGATTTATATAGAGAGAAGAGATGGAGATGGAGTGTTGGTTCCATCTTCATCATCACAAGGTATGGGAGGTTTGATGGATTTGACCTTTTCTTGTCTTGCACTTGAAAGGGTATGGTGTATTATGACACAAGGGATGGTGCCATGGAGAAGACAAGAAGGTGGGTCCCCCTTCTAGGGCCAATTCGGCCGAGAATAGGGTATGGGTGGGGGGTTGGGTGTTGTCAAATCTGGTAGTTAGGATCCAATGGTTAGTTAGGTCGGTTCTAGTTAGGATACACCCGGTGGGTGATACCGTGATATAATACTCGGTGTAAGAAAATTTTTTTTTAGTGATTAAAACTTTATATCTATATACCTAGATGTATATATATAAAATTATTAGATGAAACGGGGTTTGAGTATAGATATTAACAAGTCATCATCATTACTAATTGATGTTGGAGTGGAGTATAAGCAAGGATATAATGACGGTGATGTGATCTTTATGTTGCTTGCATCTTTGGTCATAATCATGATGATTTTGACGCTTGAGTGTTGTGTAAGCAAAGCAATCATGATGATGATGTGATCTTTAGATGTGGTATAATACCTGAGATTTATACCCGCTTTAATATCTTTATTTATTAAAACGTCTCACTAGACTTTTACTGTCAAGTTCTTGTTAATCACCAACGACCGTACTCTGCGGGTTATCACTGCTTATTTTCCTAGTAATTCTTAAAAATTACTATTTTGATATAATTTCCTTTGTTAGATTCCTTGACTTTACTTAGTCAAAATAAAACTTCAGGAAATATATGTTATGAACGTGCATTTATGTAATATGGATATTGACCTGAAATACTGGGTGTCGTAGTATATAACCGAGTAAAACTTGACTATTTGTATTGAATCATTGTATTTAATTGTAGATACGAATAGAACAAATCAGTGCACTAGAATTAGGTTTGAAAAGCGCTATATTGAATCGAAATACGGATACTAAAAATTAGAAATGTTACATTTTCTATTATTCTAATCTTCACCAATATATGTGGAATCTTTACCCAGTGATACCTTTTGAACATGTGAGACTATATCCTAAACAAGTCTATATCATCAATTTCTCATCGCTCTCATTGTAAGTGATGCATCACATCTTTGAAGGTCCAAAACTAATCTAGGGCAATTTTCTCCTTAATTATCTTCAACTAAATCCACTACCACCATCCATGCCTGACACAACGATCTGACCCGACCTTGAGTATCAAACCTGAACCCTGTCACCAATTATACTCCTTAAACCGACAATCAAAGCTCGTTGAGAATCCAAGCTCACATTTTTCCTAATTTAGTAGCCTTCAACAGTTGAATTTCGGGACGAAATTCACTCAACTTGGGATACTGTAACATCCATGATTTTCCGGCCATAATTTTTTATTTTATTTATTCATTTTATTATGTACAATAATAAACGTTTAAAGTCTCATACTTGTTCAAACTCATTATGTCACATTACTTATTATTTCACACATATATCAATTCGAACCTTTTCAAACCTTGCATTCCATATTTCCCTATAACACATGCAAGCATGTTTATAGATTTACATACATATTGGCGAACATTTTGCTATAATAAGTATATATGTTAGGATGAAACATGAGACCTCTTATCATACATACATATATATATATATATACTTTATTTCAAAGTGTGACTTAGAAACTTTAATCATGTATTATCCCACTATTGTATATAACACATGGATGTATATTTATTAATAACTGTATATTTATAAATAAAAATTTTGTTATAATAAATATACATTTAACTAAATCATATGAGTGTTAATCATGTAATTACATCTTTTATTATTCTATCATACATATATGTTTATTATAAATATACAAGTTAATGTATGTATTTGATCCTATTGAATGAAATCATTTATACTACTTTCGATATTAAAAAAAAAGTGAAAACGAAGATTTATTTTATAAACTAATTATAGCTAAACAAAGGATATTTAGATCTTTATAAAATTTATAAAATAATTTTTTATATAAATAATTAAAATGATTTTTGAAACAGTTACATTGAGCCATAAACCCCTTTCAAGAGCCTTGAACCCCCCCCCCCCCAATCAACCAATTTGAACCCTTTTCATGTTTGAACCCCCATTCACGTCACTTTTGACTTTAGAAAGTCAACAGGCACAAATTCGTTTCAATTTCCCCGAATTCAGGGGTGATAACCCGTCCAAATCATACAAGAACGTTACTCGACCATTTCTAAATGATTACATCAATCCAATTTAATCGCAATCAAAGTTTTTAAAGCACATTTATGAGGTTTTCAGTTTTGGATGAACAAACCCCGAAAGCATACTTAAATAGCACGATTTCAGTCCCATTCGACAGTTACGAGATACCCCCACTCTCCTAACATCCCCTCTAATCACTTGCAATAGTCCAAAACCTAAAAACGATTGATCTCAGCCCTTTTCCTAGCCATCTCGGTTCGCGACAGCAGAGAGAATCCAAACTCCATCCTTTGCGACGAATCCAAGTCCAATTCTAGGTAATTTTAATGGCTTTCCACTAGTGATAGTCATGTAATTAAAATCCCTATCAGTGGATGATTATCGAAGAGCAATTTAGATGGATTTGGGGCTAGGGTTCAGTTTAGGTAAATGGGGAAGAAGGAGGGGGTTGGGTTGATGATTAACTGATTAACGAGCGAGCTCCTGGTATGGCTTGATGCCCAGATCACTTGGTTAGAGCATTAGGCCCTTGCATCCGATGTCGCGGGTTCGCGTCCCAGGGGCGAGTTTCTTTTTTTAGCCCTTTTAACTTCTAATCCCCTATAAAAAGAAAAGCTATCCAATAAAATCTCTACAAACTTACGCCTACTTTAATGTTAGTACAATAATTAACTTGCGAGGCAGGCCTAAGGTAGTATCTAACATGATCATTTATAGGGAAATCTGATTCATTAACTAACACAAAACCTTGGCTGGTTTTTGTATATACATCTTACTACTTTTTCAAAAGGTAATCGGTTGGATTGCGTAACTATTTTCCATTTACACGGTTTGATTGTACGCTTTGGGACCTCGTATGTTTTCACATTTATGCTTTAGACTTGCTTTGAACACATTGAGTTGTAAACTTTACTTAACTTTGTTTGGTATCAAAACCTATATTACTCACCAACTACTTGTAGTTGACATTTACTTACATGTTTCAGGTACATCGTTTGAGGACCATGCTTGAACACTTAGGACTACAGACCTAGTTGAAATAAATTAAAGTTTTGTTTAGTTTCATGAACAATATGTTTCTATTTCTCTTGTAACGGATATTTAATACGATAAGTAAATATTATAATGCATTTAATCGTTGATCATGAGCTTTTGAACAACCGTGTCAGCCCCGGCGTATAATCCGCCGCCAGCTGGGGTGTGACAACGGGGTCCTTCGGGTGGTCACTAAAGGTGACAATGCCATTGAGGGCAGTGATGAGCTCGTAGTTTGATGAAAGCCCTGACGAGAGCGGTTGTGACGAGGTATTGTTTGTGTGCATTTATATGTAATTCAAGTGCATGCAAGTGATTATTAATAACTATTGTGTTGTGATGTTATTGCTTTGATGTTAAGTAATGTATTGACTGTGGTGTGGGAACGAGGTCGTGTTTACGACTGCAGTGTAGAAGCCCTTTGGTGAGTGTCGTGGTTAGGGCTAGTCGAGTTTATGTTTAGGAGTTGATTGCTTTAACCAGATTTCGTGCGGATACGTATGGTAAACTACAGGTTAGTGGAACAGTAAGTTCGGCCCGTGTCGGTAAGACTTACTAGGTTATGGATGTGGATTGAGTCTTGGGTTGTTAAACCCTTACGGGAATTTGGGGTTAATGAGGGTGATTGATATATTAATAAACAACAAACAATCTCATAAAGGACAGTAATGTCATGAGTTGAATTAAATTTTATCGGTGACGTGAATGTTTCTATTTAAAATAAACTGTTAGGACTCACTCAGCGAAGCTGACTTAGTATGTACGTTAGATTGTTTTGCATGTGAGTTTCATGGACGACGTATCTTGGCTTGGGAGCGGTGCTACTCAGATCGATGTGCATGCATTCGTACGATAAGGTTAAGAACGAATATGGATTCCTAATAATAGTTACTATTTTGAGTAAGACTTCCGCTGTATGTTTTATATAAGAGTTAAGTGTTTTTAAATAAAACATTGTGATGAGAACCAACTGTAGGATGCCCGGTTTGGGGTCTTACGGTTTTGATGTTTTTGAAAGATGATTGTTTTTCTAATGTGACTAGGGCTGTAAACGAACCGATTCGAACCAAACAAAGCCTTGTTCGTATTCGTTTGTTTAACATTTAATTTGTTCATGAACGGTTCACGAACACTAACGGAACGAAATTTCATGTCCGTGTTCGTTCATTAAGGAAATGGATTTGTTCACGAACGTAACCGAACGAAGCCTTGTTTGGGACTTTTGATGTCAAACCTAATGTCTTCCTAAATGAACAATTAATAAAATCATTTTAATATCACGTTTTATGTACTTGTATCGAACTTACTTTACTTAGTTAATTGTTAGGGTAAAAAAGAAAATAAAAATTAAAGAATATAAAAAGTTTAGATATAATAAAATAGAAATATACAAAAATCTTTAATGAACAACATAAACAAACGAACATGAACGAACACGAACGAACACGAACATAAACGAACGAACGTAAATAAACGAATGTTCACGAACACGTCACGAACGAGACCTCTGTTCATGTTCGTCCATTTAGCTAACCGGACGGAATTACTTATTCATGTCCGTTCATTTATTAAACGAACTTCTCGCCGAACAATTCACAAACTGTTCGTTGAACGTTCGGTTCGATTACAGCCCTAGATGTGACGGCTGACTAGATACATATTTACTATAAGTTATAACCCAAACAACAATGCAATCCTAATCTTTTCACGTCCAAGCTCTACATATTCTAAGCTTGTCGCCTTGCTCGTTTGACTCGTATTTAATCTATTTATAAATTCAACATATATGTACAAATATTACTTTTTATTAAAATTAAAAAAAAAAGTAATAGAGCTGGCTCGTTTAGTTACACACTGGTTTGAGTGTTTTACTAGACGAGCTCGAGATCAAATTTCCACTTATAGAGCATTCACAGTAGCTTTCTTATCCCCATCTCTATAATTACATTAAAATCATTATCTTTTCTCTCTAATTTTCAATTAAATAATATTTTTTTATACCCTTATCTTTACCTTTTCTCTCTCCTTCACTCATAACAACTTTCAAAAAAATATTAAAAAATTATACAGGTTAACAGTGTTTCCCCCAAATATACAGAAAATTTATACATTTTCTCTCTCCTCCATTCACAACCACTTTAAACCATCCCCTAAAATATACAGAACCCACTCACATAAATATACAGAACCTTCTGTGAGAGCATTCACACCAACTCCCTCATCCCCATCCTTACAATTTAACTAAAATTATCATTTCTTAAATTTATATCTCACTTTTCAAAAACCTTCCACACCAGACTCCCCATATTTATCTCTTATTTCAATTAAATAATTCTTATTTATTTATTTGTTATAATTTTTTCTCTTTCTTTCACTCACTCATACTTACAAAAAGTATAAAACAATTTATAGAAGATAAAGATGAAGTGAATGATGACCCCTTAAATATAAAAGGTGATTATAGTTTACTTTAAAATTATAAAGGATTAAGATGGTTATGAGAGAGCTAATCTAAGTGTAAAATTAGATATTTTTTTAAATTTTTTTAGAATTTAAAGATGTAGATAGGCATGAAGGAAGCTGATATGAACGCTATTAAGAGTAAACAAATATTATTGTACCGTTCACCAAGCTACCCTAAACAAGTGACGCACGCACACCATATTCGGATCCACCCGCTAAGTTCACGCGTAACCGCCACACGCCCACACCATCTAGAAACCAATTCCAATCGGCACAAATAATTTCTATATAAACCCACAATTAAACAATTTTCTTTTTGGAGCCGTTTCCAGCTTCGTAACCCAAACCCTAGAATTCCTCAATTCATTTCAAAACCCTCGTATAATCCTGAAATTCCATCTCTAAAACCCTAATCTGACCACCAATTTCACTTTTCTCAAACCCTACCGGTCAAATTCGTTGGAAGCTTCGCGAAATTTTGAGTTCTTTTGTATTAATTTTGGTGTGTAAATTGGAATCGGGGATGAGACAAGCTAGTATAGAAACACTGACGACATCTCCGTCGTCGTCATCACCGGCGGCGGCGACAACGGCGTCTACGTCGGTGACCGAGACGGTGAACGGAGAACATGATTTTAGGGTTTCGGGTTACGCGCTGTCGAAAGGGATTGGGATTGGGAAGTATGTAGCGTCTGATACGTTTACGGTTGGTGGTTATTCATGGGCGATTTATTTTTATCCTGATGGGAAAAGCGTTGAGGATAATGCGACATATGTTTCGTTGTTTATTGCGTTGGCTAGCGAAGGATCTGATGTTAGGGCTCTTTTTGAGTTGACGCTGTTGGATCAGAGTGGTAGAGGGAGGCATAAGGTTCAGAGTCATTTTGGGAGAGCTTTGGAGAGTGGACCGTATACCCTTAAATATAAGGGGAGCATGTGGTAAGCTAATGCATATCTTGTTGAAATTGTTGATTCTGATTGTTTTATCTAAATGGGTCGTGTTCGTGGGTTGATCATTTTAACCCAAAATTACCAAAATGGTCATTTGGCCCGTTGACTTTACCAAAATGGTCACAACTTTTTAGCTTAGCCGGCTCCAAATTTTGTGACCGATTGAAATCCGTCAGACTTACCAATCAGATGGTCTAAAGTATGACATATTCCGATCGCGCACGGAATTTACTATTGGTTTCATGACCATGTTTTAGACGGCTAAAAAGTTGTGAACATTTTGGTAAAGTTAATCGGTCAAATGACCATTTTGATAATTTTCCCTTTATTTTTTCATATATATATGTTTACGTAGTAAATTAAACTATTTAGATAGTTTTTATTTTAAAATTTAAATGTTCAAGTACAAATTGGCATATTTAAATCTACTTGTTCAAAAAAGTTAAAACATATACAAACAAATTGAAATAATTTTGTTTTCCGGGTTAAATGCGTTGTGTTCGTGTCAACCCGTGAATACGCATGTTGTGTTCGGGTTGACGTGTGTGACACAATTTTTGGGTTCTTGTTTCATGTCGAGCTCGACCCACCTATCCGCGAACACAACCCGTTGTTGAGGATGGTAATTGATGGAGGGAATTGGTGGTCTCATAATTAAAATTTCCGCGAACACAAATGTCGTGTTCGGGTTCGATTGTGTTTATGAGTTACCATATAATGTTGTTGATGATGGTAATTGATGCTTGTTCTTTTTTTGCGGGTGATACATCGTTGAAAAGGTAATTTGATGGAGGGAAAGTTGTGTGGTTAGGATTTTACATTCATCTCAACGATAAGTTTCTTAAGTCAAATCTTTACTTGTTTTTAAAATCTCTTAGTATAACCCAAAATAATAAAGAACTTCAACAATCTTCAACATGTAAATGTGTAAAGTTTTAAACTGTTGCATGGCATCTTATGGTAACTCTAATAACAATTAAATATGGCAACATAGTTACCCAAATACCCGTGTTTGCATTATAGAAAATAAAAAACGTCTATATTTATCCAAGGCTGATTCTGGGTGCGCTATGTTTAACATTTATTGTTCATGTGTTCTTTTATGTTATAGGTTAAAAGTGTGAAAGTTCTTGTTGCCTCTTTATGACAAAGAGCAGTGTTGTAAAAATCGCTAGGCGCTAGTCGGGCGGTGGGGTAGGGCCTAGGCCTAGGCGGGATTAATCGGGGCCTAGGCGGGATTAATCGGATTGGAATTTTTATATGTAATTTTCAGTTTTTTATATATATACACACATTTTTATATGTAATTTTTATAAAAATGTTCATTTTTAAACCACACCAAAGGTTTTCGCCGGAATTTGGCCCGATATTTCAGGTTTTCGCAGGAAATTTCAGGTTTTCGCTGGAATGTTCGCCGGAATCTGGCCGCCTAGGCCCGCCTAGGCGTGATTTGGACCGTCTAGCGATTTTTGGACCGACTAGGTCAAAATTACTCGTTACCTGACCGCCTAGCGATTAATCGGCGCCTTACAACACTGACAAAGAGTACAACTGCCAACATGCTAATATATGTGTTGTTTTTACCTCTCCCACAAACCCCTATTATAAGAAGTCAAAACGTAGGTTGCATCATAAGAAATTAAGTTCAAGATCTGGTTTTTTTAATGATAGAATCTATAAGCGTCAAATAGAGGTGGTTATTTTGTAGAACTGTTGTGTATAGTGGTGTGCGAAGTTCGGTCTAGACTGACAAAACCAAAGAACTGAACCAATGATAGTTAGTCCGGTTCTTGGTTCGAGATATTTCAAACTCCGTTCTTGTTTCGATCCGCTCTGCTATGTGATCAGAACCAAACCAGTTTTTTTCCTATAATTTTTATTTTTCTACTTTGTATTCTATTTTCTTGGATGGGACAAATGCTGAATCAGTCTAGATCTGTCCAGTTCTCTTTAACATTATACATAGCTTTCCAGTTCTGGTTCTGTTCAGTCTGTTCTATACTTCTAGTCTTGTTCGGTCGTTACTATGAAAACCCCCAGTGGTTTATGCATATATGTAGCCATTCATTGTCTAGAAACAATAAATTTTACTAATGAGGGTATACAGGCGGAATCCATTATAGGGTGATCAAAACTTTTAGTACAAATAATGAAGTAAAATTTTTCTGCCTCCAAATAAAAATTGTAATAAATTTGTAATTTTTGCTCCGTTATCTTTTTACCTAGTTACCGGTTTCAAGATTCCTATTTCTTATTGTGTGATTATTAAATAAGATCTGCTGTCTGCATACTATTTATTAGAGGTGGCAATTTTGACTGTATACTTGCAATGTCAATTTGGGTCGTATTTTTATCTGTGAGGAGCCAAATTGGCCAAATAAAAAAGTAGTTACAAAGGAAACATGTCCAATGGGTCATACATTGATTGAAGTGTATTTAGAATGCTTACGAGCTTCCAGAGTTTTTTAAGCAAAAATTTAGATTGATATTGTACTAATATAGTTTTTGTATTCACTGCCTATTTATTAAAAAAAAAATTTGGACAAAAAGTGTATTGGGTGAACCTAACCGGACCTGACCCTTTATGTTCCATACTGGAAGTATCCCTTTTGACCTGAGCCCAGCCCACCTGACCGGCCCATTTATGGTCTGCTTTTCTATTGTGCCGATTTGGGCTAGGTATTATCTTTAGCGGGTCAAAAAGGTAAAATAAAAAGAAAAGTTTTAAAAGGAAATGGTTCAAACAAGTCGAAAGTTGCCCAAAGTGTATTTTTAGTGTACTAAACATCTTAAATCATTTTGTTCGAAAATTTGTATTAGTATTGAAATAATATTATTTTAGTAATCATATTTGATTTTTTGACACACCAACTGTTTATACTGAATTTGAAAAAAGAAAGGTTTCGGCCAATCCAGCCCCCATACCAAAATTTACCCATTTGACCAGTTATCCAACCCACTAATTTGCCACCTCATTTTTTCCATGCTCAAGGATTATATGCAAAAGGCTTCCTTCTTATCATTGTGTTTTGCTTGTGGCATCGTACAGGGGTTATAAACGTTTTTTCAAAAGATCTGCATTAGAGACATCAGACTATTTGAAAGATGATTGCCTTCATATTCATTGCTGTGTTGGTGTTGTTGGGTCCCGCATGGAAGGCCCTAAGACATACTCTATCCATGTGCCACCTTCTGATATTGGTCAACACTTTGGTCAACTCCTTGAATGTGGAATGGGAACCGATGTTTCTTTTGAAGTTAAAGGTGAAAAGTTTGTTGCTCATAAATTGGTACTTGCAGCCCACTCACCGGTTTTCAGGGCCCAACTTTTTGGTCCAATGAGAGATCAAAATAGCCAGTGTATTAACATTGAAGACATCGAGCCCCCGGTCTTTAAGGTTTGTTAAAAGTTCTAAATTTTTTATTAAGTAAGCATCAAAATGCAATTCATGATGGCTATAGGTGGCTAAATGGGGAGTTTGTAACCGGTCAAATTGGGTAGTTTTTTGGAAACAGATCAGGTTGAAGTGTTTTCTTCCAATTTTTATAATTGACCAGTGTGTCATACAATTTGTGGTTTTGCAGGCATTGCTTCATTTTATTTACTGGGATAGTTTACCCAACATGGAAGAGCTAACCGGACTCAACGCCAGATGGGCTTCAACATCGATGTTTCAGCATCTGCTTGCAGCTGCTGACATGTACGGTGTAGATCGGCTAAAACTGATCTGTGAAGCTAATCTTTGTCAAAATGTTGCTATAAACACGATTGCAACCACATTAGCATTAGCTGAACAGCACCAGTGTTTCCAGTTGAAAACCGTATGTCTCAAGTTTGTTGCTTTGCCTGAAAATCTCAAAGGTACAATGCTTATTATACTGTTGTTTTATGTTTATATACCATTGAAATTGCAACCTGTTTACTGAAAACAGGTTGACTTGTGCTTTATTTTACTTAGGGGTGTAAACGAGCCAAGCCGCTCGTGTGCTACTTTTGACTGGCTTGCTAAAAACTCGAATCGAGCATAGCTTAAACGAGCCCGAGCTCAGGCTTATATTGGGGCTCATTTAATAAGCTTGCGAACCAAATGAGTCTTTTGTTTATATATATTTTGTTTTATGTATTAAAATATATTTATGTAATAATTATGATTATATATAAATTTATGATAAAAATAATTAAACTAGAAATATTAAGTTATAATTATAAGTATATATAAAAATAAAATATTTAAATAATTAATAAATAATAAACGAGTGAAGCCCGAGTCGAGCTTGAGCTTTAGAAATAAAGTTTTAAATGAGCCGAGCTTGAGCTTATGTGGGCTCGGGCCCGGCTCGACTCGCTTACATCCCTAAATTTTTACTGATCAAGGGTTGAATAGGTAAAATTTATAACTTAACTAAAATGGAAACGGGTCAAGCAAGTTTAAATTTAAAAGTGGTCTGTCAGATAATCATGTGTTAATAACTTTCTAAAGTGTGTTATTAAAAATGGATTTTTATTATGATAATTGCTTTTATAATCATATTTAATATATTAATCATTTATATAATTTAAGAAAAAGACAAAATTGTTAATGGGTCAACCCAACTCAAACCGTCCTATCAATTAAACCATGACCCAACATGCCAAATTGCATAAGCTAACCCGTTCTAAAAATGTTAGCGGGTCAACCCACCTTTACTCATATGGGTCATGAGATCAACTGTATGGAATCTTGTATCTTGTTTGATAGCCTGTGACAGGTCAACCCAACCTGGCCGGTTCTAAATCTTGTTGCCTGTTCACCAGCTGTGATGCAGACCGATGGATTCGATTACCTAAAGGAAAGCTGTCCACGTGTCATGACGGAACTCTTGGAGTGTGTAGCAAGGATCAGTGAGCATGGTCCCACCACAAGTAAGCGTGCTAGTGAAGTTAGTATACCTGATGGTGCTCATGGTAGAAGGTTAAAACAGAGACTGTAATTGGAAGGTCAATTAGATGTTTTCTAGGGTCAGGAGGAAGGAAGTATGCATGTATTTTTATTTGGTATGAAGTGAAAATGTATATTATTGGGTGTGGAATTTACTTTCTGGCTTGTTAAATTCATAATCCATTAGAAAGCATTTTGGTTGCGGTTTTATTTAGAGGTTTTCTTTTTGTAATTTCATTCAAATAATTGAAAGATCAATTTAGATATTTTCACCAACAAAAATGAGACAGTTTCAAGCTTTGTAGTCTCACTTGTGTGCAATGCTAGATTTCATATTTGTAACATCTCGAAATAATAAAAACGTTTAAATGATAACGGAATCGGGATTTAATCAAAGAATAAATATGAAGTAAGGGAGAGGGCTTGAGCTTGGCTCCAATGGGCTGATATAGAGGTGCTCAAAAGAACCGGAACCGAATCCGATCCGATGGATTATCCGAAACCGGATCCGTCTGGAACCGGTTTTTTTGGGACCGGACCGGATTTTGTGAGAACCGGCGGATCCAGAACCGGTTCTGGTTTTTTTGACGGACCGGATAAAAATCGGACAAAATGGAACCGGTTCGTAACCGGTTATAGCCGTTGGAAGAAAAAAAAACGGCTATATAGCCGTTTTTTTTATTTTTTTTAAGGCTTGAAACTTAGTATAAATAGGTATTGGGTGTATGGGTTAGTTCACCACAACATTCTAGCTCTCAAAACTCAAAAACGCTCTCAAAACGCAAAAAAACGCTCACAAAACGCAAAAAAAAAAAACGCTCTCATTGCTTCCGCTTCCGCAAGCACTCAAAATTCGGTTGGTGGTTCTACTAGCAATGTCACGGTGGTGTCAATACTTCCTTGCTCCCGAAACCAAGAGATATGGGCTTATTTCGATTTATGCGAAATGTCGAACGGTTCGCAAAAGGCTCGTTGCAAACGTTGTGGTAGAATTTTGGGTGCGGCGGGAAATAGCACTTTGAGGAAACATATTGCTAGTCACGCAAAACATACTCAAGGTGAAGATCAAACTCAAATTGGTAGGGATGAAGGAGTTTGGCAATACAATGCCGAGAGGGTTCGTGAGAGAATGACACATTTCGTCATTCAAGAAGGATTGCCTTTTGATCACTTTGATAATCCGCGCTTGACGAGGATGATACAAGAGACGCTTCAACTGAGTTACACAAATGTAAGTCGTTCTACTTTGAGAAGAGATTGTTTAAAAATGTCGAGAGGGTTCGTGGAAACCGCGGAATTTATGAGGCGGGAGATGGAGCATAGGGCTCGACACGACCTATTGACTCAAAGGATCGACGACCTGGCCAATCAGATATGGACCCAGGAAGACAAGATCACAACCTTGGAGGTAGACAAAGAAATCCTCGAGCACCGCACCGAGACCACTAGGACAGAGGCTAGGTTTGCCATCCGGGTAACCCTAGTAGTTATTGTGGTAGTACTTGTCTGCTTTTTAGTGGAAAGTTATCTAAGGCGTGCATGAAGCCTCTACTCCTACCAAATTTTAATTTTTGTCTTATTTAAGGGCTAGAAGCCCCAATTTTGAAATATTTAATGAAAGTCATTTGGAAATTTCATCTTGTCATCATCTATTAGTTTAACTTTCTTTTCATCATTACAAACTTAACACTTCTACCCAAACACTTTCGTCAAGAGTAGCTCACGTTAATACTTGAGATAATTAACAACGTTGCATTAAACTATAAAAAAAAATCCTAAGTGACACACGCATACTTGAAGAATAAACTTTGAACAAACCTTGTAATTCGTAAGCACTCTTTTAAAAACAACTCGACTTACGAACCACTGCCGTAATCAACTATGATCATTACCCCTCATATAGACTTCACACTTCTAAACTTGACCAACTTTTCGTTTGACAATCATACATACCTTTTCATAAGTCTTACTTATACTATTTATCAATGTCCAACTCGTCATTTTAAACGTCCTAATTACACTCTATATAAAAGAAAACTATACCTGCTGTTGTGAAACAAGATAAATCATTTGTAAACACACTATCATAAACCTTATCAAAACTTTTCCCGTTACCCTATGCTAGGAAACTTTCCTCATTCAACCCTTGTCACGTAAAAGATCTGCTATGAATCACAACGGAGACTAAAAACTTAAATGCACGTTATTAAAAACATTAAACTTTGTATACACAACTATAAGGTCAGAGACTTTTGAGTCATGTAAAACTTGTACAAATACTCAAGCCCGTATTCCTAAAACTAAACATGATCAATAAAGGATCAAGTAAAGCTTAATACTGAAACTTGAAACTCAACTGACTTATCCTATTCTTAGTATTGAAAACTTTGTGTCTTAACCAAACCCTATAAAACTTGAAAAACGTACATTCCATATATACGAGAAAACTTCACTCTTGATACTAGACACTAGCAGGAAGGAGGACATTACTCTCTTTAGCAGAGTACATCCCCCTGACTCCTATCTAAACCAAACATCGGGATCCACTAATCTTCTGGACAACTCGAATCTTCTGTGAGAAAGCGTATAACGGTTAATCCTGTTCCAAACGCTGTCCCATACCTCTCTTAAATACTAGAGTATTTAGATAACCGCTTTATACTCAAAACGTAATCATACACTTCTATACACTGAGGCTGAACTAAGAGACTTTAAACTATCCGATGTTTGACGTATTCTTGTTCAAACACAATTTAAACTATTATATGTTTAACGTATTCTTGTTCAAACATAATTTAAACTATCCTATGTTTGACGTATTCTTGTTCAAACACAATTTAAACTATTCTATGTTTGACGTATTCTTGTTCAAACACAATTTGAGCTACCCCATGTTTGACGTATTCTTGTTCAAACATGATGAACGTATGAGACCTTAAACTACTCCATGTTTGACGTATTCTTGTTCAAACATGATGAACGTATGAGACTTTAAACTACTCCATGTTTGACGTATTCTTGTTCAAACATGATGAACGTATAAGACTTTAAGCTACTCCATGTTTGACGTATGCTTGTTCAAACACGATGGACGTATAAGACTTTAAACTATTCCATGTTTGACGTATACTTATTCAAACATGATGAACGCATAAGACTTTTAAACTACTCAAGGTTTGATGTATTCTTGATCAAACCCGAGGAAAGTGTAAAGACTTTTAAACTACTCAAGGTTTGATGTATTCTTGATCAAACCCGAGGAAAGTGTAAAGACTTTAAACTACTCAATGATTGAAGTATTCTTAATCAATCACGAGGAAACTTTGAAACTCTAAATCTTGTCACATTCTTTTCTCTAATCTTTGAATGACGTTTTCTCTCTAAGGGACTCGTTAATCAATGATCACTCCTATGTGGAAACTTTAGTCGTGTGTTAAACAAATTCTTGTACTCTTTCAGGATCCACACACAAACGGAAGGACCTATGCGGACTATGCGACGATTTGAATGCTTGCGGGTAGCACACGTAAGTATGAAAAATCAGCGTATGGAAAGACATAGTAAACCCTGTCGTGTGCTATGATCTAAGACTTATCGTAAAAGGGTAGCCACGGAACTTAGGTACCGTAGCAAATCCTTAGACGTATTAGACTACAAACTCAAATTCTTGAACTATCATCGAATCCATCCTGAGTGAATACATCTCACTTTAAATCTTGAATAGAAATTCAACAGTCATCCTCTCCAATGCTTTTGAAAACGAATCTTCATCTATCTGAATAAAACTATATACTTCTTAGGGAAACTCTTGGCAACCGTATGCTTTGAAACTTAGAAACCTAAGCAAACTTTTTCTCATTATCCTTGTGCGTATCAAAGACTTAAATCCTGAACTAAACCCTTATACATTAATTTCGGGACGAAATTTCCTAAAGTAGGGGAGACTGTAATATCCAAGATTTCCGACGAAATATTTTTTTTCTAAAATCCGTTATAAATATAAATATTTAGAACCTATATTTATCTAATTTATATAACTATGCTTATGTAATTATAATTGAGGCTTATTTTAATATATATATATATATGTGTAAAATATGCTTGATTCTTAAAAACTTTATAAACTTATAATTATATAAATAAAAATAATTCATAAACTTATTCTAGAATACTTAGACTCGTAAACCATAAATCTTAGAAATTATTTTATGAATTCATAAAATAATAAAAGGCAATAAAACTTACAAAACTTATCTAGTTTATTTAAAAAAAAACATATTATTGTTTTATAAATTTCAGGGAACAAAACTGTCATTTTCTGAAACTGGTTTTAAACTAAAACTTAACTTTTAAACGTAAAACGATAAAACTACAAACTTCAGGGACTTGTTCTATAATAAAACCAAACTTCCGAGACTGAATCCAGTCGCGAGTTTGAGTCCCGTAGAAACCGGTTTTCATCCCCTTTCATCGAAAACGCGTTTTCCGTCCAGGTTCGTTGTACCTCGGGCGTCGCCTTCCGCATGCGACCGAAACCCAAGTCATTCCGAAACCCAATTTCGGCTATAATGACCGCGTGAGTCGAATTCAATTCCGTCCCGTTTATCCGCCAACTCCCCAACCAATTCGACATTTAAACCTCAAATCGCCTATAAATACCCACTCGAACACCTCAACGACATCACCCCTGATCTCAGTGAACTATCAATTCATTCGATTCGAACCTGCAAGTATCGATTCAAGCTCGTGACCGCCGAAGCCAAAACCAAACTCAAAATAGATCAATCCGACATCATTTCAGGTAAATCATGCATCCATTTGCGTCGTTTTTACCCAAGGATCGAAAGCCCTCTGTCAAATTTCAATGACAGAGGCGAATTCGACATGTATTTAAGGATCGACATACTAGGGCTCAAACGGGAATTTGGGGGTCGTTTGAAATGACGATTAAAAACTTTATTCTTCGGTTATATTCTCAGCGAGGCCCGTAGCCGGGTTGGTTAAGTCTTGAGCGTGTGAACTGGGCGACCCGGGTTCGAATCCAGTTTTGGTATTTTGATTCTTTTGCCACTTGTGATTAAGAGTAATTTTCCAAAAAATTTTTATAAAATCTATTAAAACTTTTTATACTTGAAATCGATTTTTTTTTCTTTTTAGGTTTATTCCAGAAAACATTTTAATAAAATCAAACTAAAGATTTAATATTATAAATACAAAAAAAACCCTATAGAAACCTTCTTTAAGTTTATAAAACTTAATAATTAATAGAAATTTATTTAATTATTATTTTGTCTAATAAACAAAGAGTATTTTCGCCTAAACCTTAAATACTAATTGCAACGTCTATTATTATTTAAATACAAAATCCATACACTTACATTTCCATTTGAAGCTTATTAAATTATACATTTACTTTACTTGGTCATTTGAAGAAAATAAATACGTTGTAAATGGAATGCTTGGAAACTTATAAACTTTATGAAATTACGAAATATATATATATATATATGCTCGCACATTTATTTCTATAAATTACCTATTTAAAATGTTAACCAACATTTCAAACATTAATTAGTAAAATTACAATTTGTGATGAATTCTTAAATAAATATTCTTTTCTCCTAGATAAATTGATAATTATACTTAATGATAAAAATCTAAGAAACTTAATATCCATTTTACTAGATATCATCCTTTTAGAATAATAAATTTCTGTTACTAAAATACTTGTTTACTTATTACTAAGTTAAAACTCTAAATGCTTGGAAAGCTAATACCTAGCATACGTAAATAATGAGTGTTTGTTTAAACTTCACACGTAACGATAATCTAAAAACTTGTTATGAAGCTAAACTTTGTAACACGACTACTCCCACTTTCCAACCCAAGAAACCTAGTCGATCTTGAAATCCTAGATCTTTACTATAGACTTATAGGATCATACTTAAATCTTTAAACTTACATACTTAGGCTTATCGTGAGGATATTCTCCCTCCAAGTCTTGCAAATACTTATCCGTGTCGGATACTATTCATCATCCATGTGAGTATACTTAGCCCCTTTTTCCTTTATATACTTTTGGGGTGAAACATGTTCAAAACTTTAAACTTATACAATTCTTGTACAACTATGACTAGATGCTTATTCTTATGTTAAACTTGAGACTTGTATGCTTAGATTAAACTTAAAACTAGCACATTCATTAGCTTTGATCAAGCCGATAGTAACAATGATAGATCTATTGCATTTGACCAATCCACCTTGATTGATTGACCCCTTCGGGGGGGGGGGAGCCCTTGGTGATTATTACTACATTAAACTTTAAACTTGAGACTTATAAGGGTAACCTACGGGTTATGCCTAAACTTGGTTGGAGGTTTGAAGTGCACAATGTTTAAGATACTTGTTCTCATACTTACATTATAGAATGCATATATCATAGTGAATTGTAATTCTTTCCAAATACTTGTTAAACTGTGTCAAAACCTTCGTATCTCATCAACTATTTTGTAGTTGACAGATTCTTTCACATGTTTCAGGTTCTACATCATGAGGCTTATTTGTGATCACATAGGATGCTTTGGACCTAGACTACTTATAAATTAAACGTTGTATTTCTTGTTATGTTCCTTGTATTGAATCTTAATTTACTATTTAATGAAATATCGAAACTTTAATAGTCAACCTTGTGCTATTGAACAACCGCGTCCTCCCCGACGTATAATACGTCGTCGGTTGGGCTGTGACAGCTAAATTTAAAAAATATTTTTCGGAAATGCCGGCCGTTGTTACATGTTCGCCCGCCTTAAACCAAACAATTAATGTAACCGGTGTTAAAACATTAATTGGATCAATATCGTATGATTTAAATATGTTCGAGGAAGACCCAAATTTTGAATCAAAGGCAATAAGGGATTTTTAATTCGGCTTTTAATAATATGTTTGATTATTATTTACGCAAATATGGTGGAAGTGGTGATCCATCAAACATACGTGAATCAATGGGTTCGGGTTCAAGTTCTAGTAGTTCAAGGAACCCGATGCTAAATTTATTTAACACTTTAAGAAACGAAAATACTAAACGAGCTCGTGGAACCACACCAAGTAGCGAGCTTGGGAGATATCAAGCAACCGACTTTATTTCAACTCTAAGATCCGAAGAGTTTGAAAACTTTGATATCTTGAGTTGGTGGCAAGGAAGGGAATCCCAATATCCCGTTCTAGCCGCAATGGCCCGTGACCTACTAACCGTCCAAGCTTCTACGGTAGCTTCGGAATCTGCTTTTTCTCTTAGTGGCAGGGTTTTATCTATTCGAAGAACGAGGCTTACACCGGAATCTATGGAGATGTGTATTTGCTTGAAGGACCATTTGGATGCCGCCGAACGTGTACAACATGTTGCAAAACTAGAAGGCGAGCTTGACATTGAACAAGAAATACATGAATTCGAAGTAGAACAAGGGGCGGCGAATCCACTTTCGGACGAAGAACAAGCTTATGATGAAGCCCAACGTATCTCAAGCGAAGAAGAATGAAAACCGATGTTACGAAGACTACGACGAAGAATATTGAAAACATAATAAATAATATATATTTTGTGATTCAATTATGTTTTTTGTATTTTTTTTTACGAACTATTGTTAAATCACTTAAAAAACTACAAAATTAATAAAACATGTATTTTATAGTGTATATTTGTTAATTTTTTTAATTTTTTTTAAAAAAAAAAATCCGGTGGAACCGGTTTTTTTTGTCCGGTCCGGTTCCATAAATTCGGTCCGGTCCCAATAGGTTCCAAGTCTCCACTCTCTTAACCGGATCCGATCCGAAACCGGTTCCATTGGATCCGGTTGTTGACCATTGTTGACGGATCCGGTTCCGAAAAAAACCGGTTTGTGCACCTCTAGGCTGATATGGATCCAAGTATATAAGAATATAATCAACTCATCTTCCTCATTCCACCTTCTTTAAACTTGAAAACCCTAGAGAGAGAAAGAGAGAGTTTTAGAGAGAGAGCTCAAGAAGGCACTATCAAGGTTGGATCCTGCTTCCATCTTGTTTCTCCACCATCCTTGATCGATTCTACACGAATAACCACGAGTTTTGAGGTAAAAATCAACCTCAGATCTGAGTTTTTTTTAAAATGGGGTTTTAGGGTTTATGGGGTTTTTAAACATAAAGGAATGATTTTTACATATGAAAAGTGGATTAAAGCTTAGATCTAGCTTCATGGAAGCTAGATAAACGTTTTGGACGTAAAAAGTTAAGGTTTTGGATCAAAATCAGACCTGCAAATGCTCAATGTTCTTGAGCCGACTCTCCACTTGCATGTGGAGACTCTCAGCGAGGAAGAAGAAGAGAGTTGACTGTCAGAGCCGACTGTCAGAATCAACTGTTAGAACTGATTGTCAGAGCCGACTGTCAGAAAGTCGTCTGTCTGAGAGTCGACTGTCTGAGAATCGTCCCTCTAAGAAAAACACTGAGTATCAACCCATTAAACCACAAAGTCCTGAACGCAAGTTTAGGCGACACTCATGAGTGTGGCTAGCAACTCTCCTAGCCGACACTCTCGAGTGTGATTAGCAATTCTCCTAGCCGACACTCTCGGTGATACCCACAAAACTGCCGACTCTTGCGTGAAATAATAGAAATTATACTTTAACTTATGTGCAGATCGGTATACGCATTAAGAGTAGCTAAAACATCACCTTCGAGTTAAGCACCGGAAAACATGTGAGTTCTATGTGCCCCCTATGTGTTACGTGCAAATGATTTTAAATGTTTTGGGGCTGGAGTGTATACATGATATGAATGAATGTTATGTTATGTGACATATGACAATGTACACTGATTATAAGTATGTCAAGTATGTTTTTAAATAAAGAAATGAAAGCATGACATAATGTATAAGAAAGAAATCCTGCTTTATATCCATGTATATATTGTTTGCCAAGTATGAAAAGAATGACATAACGTATAAGAAAGAAATCCTGTTTTATATTCATGTATATATTGCTTGCCAAGTATTGAAAGAATGACATAACGTATAAGAAAGAAATCTTGCTTTATATCCATGTATATATTGTTTGCTAAGTATGAATGAACGTTATGGACGGAAACGATGATAATGGCTACTTCAGTAGACAGACGACCACTTGACTAGTATGCAACTAGAAATGAAAGTCTAGAAAGGTAGACTAAATTAAGGCCACTACGGTGGAGTAAGTCCCTAAATCGATGCACGTCTGTATAACTAGTTCAAGTGGGAAACATATGCCTTAGGGCAGACGGGCGAATATGACGAACTACGACGATAGGACGGTAAAGACGGACGGCCAAAGGTTTGCCGAACGATTAAAGATATGACGGACGGTTTCTAGTGCCGGACGGTTAAGTAAATGGGCTACGACGGTTGTTCGAGAACGTTTGTCTTTGTGACTTACGTAAGCAAAGTAACGGGTTGATCACCCATATGTGTATAACCAATGATTGTGCACTAAGAAATAAGCATGTATGTATTTATATACGTACTCATTACGAATGTTATAAGAAATAATTAAAGAAAAGAAAAAGAATATGTATATAATATATATATATATATATATTATGATAAAGTTTATATCTGATTGCTTTTAAACTAGAACTCACCAGCATTAGTTGACTTTTAGTATGCACTTCAGGTAGCAAGAAGAAGGGGCGTGCTAAGGCGTGATGGCTACTCAGCATAACTGACATCCCATTTACTTGAGTTCATGTTAAGACAATGTTTATGTTTAAATGTTAAGACGTATATATATATATTATGATAAAGTTTATATCTGATTGCTTTTAAACTAGAACTCACCAGCATTAGTTGACTTTTAGTATGCACTTCAGGTAGCAAGAAGAAGGGGCGTGCTAAGGCGTGATGGCTACTCAGCATAACTGACATCCCATTTACTTGAGTTCATGTTAAGACAATGTTTATGTTTAAATGTTAAGACTTCCGCTGCTACGTTATGTATTTGACTTATTGTACGCTTACGCTATGTTGAATGATTTTAATTAAAAAGTTCAGTATGGATGACTATGTTTATGAGTAAATCCAACAAGTGAGTTCTTCCGAAAAAGGGGGCCTTACAATATGTAAATGTTGCATTTTTCTTATGTGGTGCCTTTGCGCAAAAGGGTTCAAGAATCATTTTCTTAGTATTCTTTTATTCAGGGCTAAGTTATTTTATATGGCCTTTTTTATTTATTTCGGTGGACATGATCTTAAAAGATCTCTTTCAAGCATATCATATATATTGGAATGTGTATCTATGAGGTAGTATGAAATTTTGTTTTATGATATTCGAATATGGAATTTTGTGTCACTTTTAAATTGAGTATCTAGGGTTTGTTATGAATCCTCTGTTAAAAATATTTCCTTTTTTATGTTTAAAGAAAATAATATGTAAATATGATCGTGATGTATTGATGTCTACCTTTTAAATGCATATCTACACAAGGGCTTGTTCAATTCGAACCGATTTTAATTTTAAGTAGAGAGCTTCATTAGTGCGTGTATTGGAGCTCTGAAGGTGCTCGTCCTTGATTGTCTGATAAAGACAACCTAGTGGGACAAGGACTTTATGACCCAAAAGTTAGCTACTTAGCTTGAGGAAGACTTCTGGCCTTAAGTGGGCATCAATTTCTATTTGTTTTGAGAAGGCGTACTTGTTATCACGAGAGCTTAACGAATGAAGCATCCTTTCTTTTGTGAGCATGATCTTGTTCCTGCAAGAAGCAATGTTCAAGCATAATTTATGAGCCTTCTCTTTCGTTTGTAAACGTTTGGCTAGTGCGATAGGTGTTGAAATTAGCTTGGTCTTTTGGTCAGAGAGCAGTATGAATATTGTTCTTCCACGAATTTTCTTGGTGCTTCTTAAGCGCTTCTTTCCTAAGAAGGTGCACCATCTTCATTTCTTCGCTTCTTTCTTACAAGCATTCTTTTTATGTTTTTCACGATATGCGCTAGTCTTCCCGACCATACTGCTCCTTTAATATTTCCCATTTGTAACGGGGCGAGGAGGTTGGAGGCTTGTAATTTGCTTCTTTAGTGGTCGAGATTCTTTGTAGTGTCTTGGGCTGAGTTTTGAAAGCTACGCGCTTCTCTTCATCATGTTGATTACTCGAAGGCGGTGATCTGTTTGGACCCTCTTGACTCCCATGGTTCATGCGGTCTTCGACAAAATGCTAGAAGCGATGCTTCTTTCCGGGTGAATGGTTGTTTTCCTTTTCCGTGCTTCCAAGTTATTCTAGACTTTTCACCTTTTAGATATGCTTTGATTCGCTCGGGTGCTTCTTTCCTAGACTGGATCAGCTTAGCGTATTACTTTTCTATCGGAGAGTAATTTGTTTTGGCATCCTTCAATGCACTGCTTATTACATAGACCGGCATTTGAACCCAGTTCCTCTCGATGAGCAGCACTGTGCTGACAGCTTCATTACCTGAAGTCTTTCTTTTCTAGGCATCCCCTTCTATGTCTTGAAGAAAGGCAAAGATCTCTCAGCACATCTTGATAAGAAACGTTTTAATGTTGCAATTCTCCTGTTCAGGCTTTGTATCTCCTTCTTCGTTTTGGGAGATTTCATGTTTATGACTGCCTGGATTTTACCATTTGCCTTGTAGTTGTCAGCGGAGTTTATGCTTCCTTTGTGAAGATTGTTGAATCGAAGTCATGTCGGCCCTATTTATTCAGAGCTTGTCCTTCGCTTGGTATCATCTGCTTCCGATGATCTTCTTATGTCATTGTTAGAATCTTGATTTTGGTTTGTAATTTAAAGTTGGATATCTTGTGGGAGAAGCACGATAAGGCGTTGGATTGCTTCTTGAATCGTTGGTGTTTGACCAATGATGTCATGAGGTTTCTTCCTGGTATCCCTGGCGTATGGGATTTAGCCAATGAGACTTGATCGGGGATGGGTTTTTGGCATCCACGAGATGTGATTAGCTTTAGTTTCGGCTTGGATGACTTATTTAAGCCTCTGACCAAGTTCTTCCTTTGTTGACATTTAGAAGCTTTAGAAAGTGTTTATCTTTCTATTAGTTAGTAAGTCGTCGTCGTCATCACCCGGAGGTTGAACTTATTATGTAAATATGTTAGTTTCTTTTTGTGAAGACGGACTTTCGGCTAACGAAAGTGACTTTCATATGTGCCAAGGCAGGCTTGACCAAGGTATTTGTCTTCTTGTACGATCGTCCTTGGTTTTTAGGAACCAAACGTCTATTCTTCTTGGTCATTTTATATGTACTTCTGGCTTCTAGTGGAGACTTGAGTAGCTCCGTGCGAGGTTAAAGTGCTTGAAAGATACCATAATTGGTGTTTGTTTGCCTCATGCACTAACCTGTTTCGTGCATTTGGTGAGGTATGCTTCATGCGCTTGGCGAGGTAAGCATTAAGTTGTGTAGGTACTTTGCCGAGGTGCTTTGGCTCTTTGGCGAGCTGCTTTAGTGCATCAACGGAGTGCTTCTGTGTAAGTTGTTCATGTCCTTGGTTGAGCAAGCTTCGAATGAGTTAGTTGCTCTCCTTCTTCGAATGAATTAGTTGCCTTTGATGCTTTGGTGCTTCAGCGGGTAGCTTTTCTTCTTCCTCAAATTACCTTAATGCTTCTGCAAACTGCTTATGTGTTTGTGTAGGTTGCTTGTATGCTTCCTTAAGTTGTTTTGGTTAGCATAGATTTTGTTATACCAAAGCCTTCATCGAGGGCCCTATGTGAGCCTTGTCATTAGCTTAGTGGAGATAAGACCACCACACGTTTTCTACAGGCGAATGTGTTCAGAATAGGCAACTTTGTGTCAAGTGCTTTGATATTTTGATGAGCTGCTTCTACTTTTCAGCAAGGAGCTTCGGCCTTTGGCCTTGCCTTGCTTCTGCATTCTTGCTTGTGACATTTCTTTATTTGATGGGAACATGGACTAACCCGATGAGGGTTTTGTTTAATAGTTGTCATTATAACTCCTGACATATCACGTGTTTGAGCCTTATTCTTGTCTCTTTTGATGATAAATGTTTGGAGACAAATGTTAGCTTGTATATAGTACACGTGTATGAGGTGCCTTCATGCCTTCTTTTGGGCAACCCCCTTTCTTTCTTTCCTTGGTGTAAGTCTCGATTTTGCTTTTTTGGTGTAAAGAGCTAAAGTCCACCGTTAGGACAAAACTCATTTGTCCAGGTAATTAATTGCTGTGGTGTTTTGTCTGAACGTGTTGACATAGTAAGATGCTTTGCATGTTACTATTACACGATGTTTCCTTGCCACGTCACCATCAGACTTCCTCATGCGGTGGCTGCTTCGTGCGCATCCCGCTTCTTGCATTTAGCCGCGGTTCTTGTGCGTATCCATATCCTCAGCCCCCAGTCAGAGGTGGTGATTGTGCAACAATGGGCACATCTGACTATCTCTTTGTCAACTGTTATTTGCTTTCGCACATTCTCTTCTTTGCTTCGTGTATGAAGTTGTTTCTATATATAAACTCTTGCTGGGATTATGGAGGCAATATAATTCAAGAAATTTGATGCTTTGGAAACTATTTTCGTTTATGGAGTTAGAAGCTCTGTTTGTGACAAAGCTTATGTGGTGAAAGCAAGAATAGATTTTATTTGCTAATCCCATGTGCCTTCATGTCTTTTTTTCCAGCTATAAGAGGTTATGTGGTGATGCTAATTCTCCAAGAACGATCCCTGGTGGAAGTGTACTCGAAGTTTGAGGTTGTAATAACTGTTTTTAAATTTACATCATAGTTGTATAGTATGAGCGTTTTTTTCGTATGCGTTTCAAACCATATGAGACAAAGTTATGACTCTAGCATTGATTGTAGAATCGTTTCTTGTCGTCATAGTTAATGTGGTCTTGTGACTCATGCATGGAGGCGTGTTATTTTGATTCGGTTATATCCACGGTGTATGGGATGTAACCGAGGAGACTAAAATTTTATTAGCTTGTGACACTTGCTTGAGCTGTTTTAGCTTCTTACAGTAATGGTTTTGGGTCATATTGTCATACTTTGATTCTTTATGGTAAAATTTGAGCTTCATGCTTTGGTGAAATGCTTTCACAACCTATGTTGCTGTTGCAGCGAGCTTCCTTGGTACTTGTAGTTAACTGCTTTGCTTCACCACCATATATGTGTACATATGTGTTGGAGAAGGGTTGTACCTTCTGCTTTACATGTTGTACATGAATGTGACATGTGTAACATTAAAAAAATTTCTGGACAAGAAGGTTGTGGACAAAAGAATTGTCATAATAAACTTGTCAACATCACCTTTTTTAGTGGAGATGTCCATTTCCATGTGCAAGGTCATTGTTACCTTTTTGCAGAAAAGAACAAATTTGGCATCTTCATCTTGTCAACATATCATGACATGTCGCTTTCTATGTTAATATGTTTAAGCAAGATGAATAGTTGCCTCTCAGAAAATATTTTTCGTCGGTCAGTGCTTCTTGCGGGAAGCAATAAAATGTTGAATTGATCCCTGCTTGCCACTGGTAAGATACTTTAATCAAAAGACAAGAGAAAGTGAGCAGCTATCGGTCCCATAAAGTATGAAGAAGGCTTGTGGTCACATGAAGTGGGCTTATATATACCTATTTTGCCATAAATAAATTCTGAAAATGTGATTTGACCAAAAGTTCTTTGTTTCATAAAACTTTTTAACAGGTCACGTCCCTTAAAAAATGCTTCATCAAAAAATATGGTAATATAGTAATGGAGATCTGTAGAGTCAAAAGGTAAATAACCCTTCATTATGATAATGTGAGACTCTTTAAAAAAGGTGGTCTGACACAGGAGCAGACATGTCACTTTATGAAAAAAGAGGTCTAACGCAGAAGCAGACATGTCGCTTTCTGAAAAAAGAGGTCTGACGCTGAAGCAGACCTGTCGCTTTCTGAAAAAAGAGGTCTGACGCAGAAGCAGACCTGTCGCTTTCTGAAAAAAAAGGTCTGACGCAGAAGCAGACCTGACACTTTCTAAGCTGTTTGAAGGAAAGATACTGTGATTTCAAAGTTTTTGGGGAGAGACCAACAAGTATATCAAGACTATTTTCTCTTTTCCTAAATATTCTTTGCTATATCTCCTTTACTTGAAAAGATAAAAAATAAAGCAAGTGTGCTTAAAAGAATGTTTAGTCAATATCATTTTTTGATATTCAAGTGTCCAAAATGCAAAAAGATGCTCTTCAAATTTAAAGACACGTAAATGTATTCATGCCAATTTTAGAGATCATTAATATGTGCTTTATTAACCCAACAAGTGAGGTAAAGAATTTTAAGAAAACAAGCCATCATAAACTTGGTGAGACCCTTTAAAACGTAATTTTGTATGACAAGAAACGGTTTAAAGTAGATTATGATGGAGAAAGCATGAGGTTTTAGAGCTTGGTAACCAAAGTTACGAACATAGATCTGGATATTGCATAAGGAAATGTGTAGGAGGCGTAGAAGCGACCTTCTAGGAACGTTCTCTCCTGACATGGAAAGTACTTAGAAACAAAAGGAGCTCAACTACGAAGATTTTCTATTCTAAGTAGTCGAGCCCCACGGTGGGCGCCAACTTGTTGCTACAACGAATAGGCTAAGTATACCCGATGCTGCAACAAATAAGACAGGAGAGGGTTTTAACATTCCTCGGATGCCAGCTTCCGAACCTTCTACACCTGACTGCTAAGATGAAGGAACTCGTTAGAAGGGGTCCAAGACCGGGGTCTCGGAACCACCCTCCGACGCTCAACATTAGAGTTTATCCAAAGTGAATAAGTATATATAACATGTAAACATATATAGATATATAAGATTATGTAAATGTATAAGCGCATAAGGAGTAGAGAGTATAAATGGTGGTGGTTAAGATCCGACAGGCTAGCTACAAGCAGCTGTAGTGGTACCTCAGCAGCATGAAGCTGCTTCCTTGACAGTCGGGTGCTGTCAAGAGCTCCTTACAGCATATCAGAGATTTAAGGAGAGAGTTAGATGCTCTAGTCTAGGCCAGTCAAATGAGATGGTTGTGAAGAGGGGGATGGCCCCCTATTTATAGGGCTGGAGTCATGGAGCCTAATGGGCTTTGGGCCTAAAGTGGATCTTGAGTGATGTGGGCTGCAAGGAGCCCAGCAGATCCTCCCAACTGATTATTGGTTTAGCCCAGTAGCTAATATTTGAGGACCAACTTCTTGTGGTTAGTCGCGCTTCATGTACGTACCCACGTCATCAATAAGAATTGTATAAAAATTTGTAGATAGTGTATAAAACATAATCTCATGTGGTGAGAGATGAAAAGAGGCTCTTAAAAATAATCATTTTATGTATCACATCTGGGATTTGATATGAAGTATACTCTATGTGCTTCTTACAATTCCCTTGTTAAAATTGGTTTTTTACTAAACATCTCAGTGTCCAAACAAACTTTATATACTATTTTGTTCTTTATAGTTATATCAACCAAATTACTTTTGTTAAGATTTCAAGCAATTTTTTTTTAACATAGATCAACAATATATATTTAATAAAGTTCTAACTATAATATAAAGAAAAGTAAGGTATGGTTCTATTCTAATATAATATGGAGTGTGAAATTAGTTAACTAATAGGAACTCTAATGCACGGGAAACATAGACCACAAATACGAAGTGGGACGATACACAAATACGAAGTGGGACGATAATAATGGCGTATGAAGCTGAACCATATGCGTGTGTTGTAATAGAATTACAATACCCGTAGACCTGGTAAAACAGGCGGGTAGGGTTAGGTGGGGTGCCAAGTCAAGACGGGATTGGGTCAGAGCAGACTGATTTAAAATATGGTCATTGATTCAAAATGAATTGATTTAAAAAAATGTCATTTTGGTTCTGTCATAATGAGCTAATTTAAAAAATGGTCATTTTAGTTGCAACACATGTTTCTAAAAAAAATCACAAAAACTATACAACACAATTTAAATATAAATCACAAAATTGGCAACCGTGCAAGAAAGAAAGGTGAAGCAACAAGTTAGCAACGCTATTAAAAAAATCACAAAAACTATACAACACAATTTAAACATAAATCACAAATTTGGCAACTATACAAATTTAAACAAGTTAGCAAATTCCATAGTATAGAAAATTCTATTTTTCTTGACAAAATCCTAAATAAAGTATAAAAGACACCTTGTATATGTTTAGTAGACGCCTTGGGAAGAAAAATAAGCAAAGGGTAGAAATAAACATAGGAGGAAGAAGAAATGCAGGGAAGAATAAATGAAGGGAAAGAAGTCTAAGGGAAGAAGACGTTAGGAAAAGTTTAGAAAAAAGAAGCATCAGGGAGTTGTTTTGTGTCTTTTATTTTTTATTTTTTTCAACGTCAAATCTACACTACTCATACTCCTAAATTACATCAAATAATTACCACCTGCCTGAGTTTGAACCCAACACTTCCTATCTAAAAGACAAGAGCCTCTTCCAAGTGGGCTAGAGGCAAGACCTCCCAAGTTGTTTTGGGTATTAAAATTTAAAAGATTCAACATGGGAAAATGAATTTACAAAATTGACAAATGTACTTCAATTAAAAATTAATAACCAAAGGGGCTTTGTTCTGGCGGTACCCCAGTAACTTCTAAATGGAAGGTCACTGGTTCGAATCCGGGCCACAGCAAAAAACTGGTCTATGGCCAGGTCAGAGGGCTTACTGTCACACCCTGAAATTCCACAGCGGATTACCTGCGGGTCGTGACTGTCAAGGATCATCGGTCCTGGTCATTTCGAATGACCTCTAAATGGTTTTCGAAAAGACATCCCGTTTGAACATCGTACAAAATAAATAAGTAATACAGAGTTTGAAAATACGGAATGTAAAGTGCGGAAGCAACAGTAATAGTATCAAAATACAGAATCATAAACATTTAGGTTCCCATAAACCTAAGCTTCTAATGAAAACATGAAATGAGACTCCAGACATGCAATCCTAGTCCATGTGTGAAAGCTTAGCGACCTGAGATAAACATGCTTAAAAGTGTCAATTCATGGTTGGTGAGTTCACATGTTTAAGTAATAGTAACATAAATGAAAACAGTGTAACAATACGTATTTATACTATTGATTCGATTGTTGATAAGACAATAAACATTAATTATATAAGCAACACCGAAACCGAAGCTCAACGAAGGAATGCAAGAAGTAGCATTTTGCCTCTTATGTGCCCAGCACACAATGGATCAGGTCAATTATACACCCGTTTGACTCCCGGTTAGAGTTAGTGCGACTAACCAGGGCGGGGGTTGTTAAATCCAATAGTACTATTCATGATCACCTCGCTTTGTGAAATAATTAATGGTTCGACTATGAGAGGACTTTGTGTGCGGGAAATGCACCCACTTATATATATTAAAGCGAAATCAAAGTAACGTCATACGACTAAGAAAGAAAATGATTTAGCATGTATCTCCTCCAAATGGAAAAGTAAGTAAAACGGGGCCGTGAAAACTCACCTGATGCGTGAGTACCGTAAACGTGCAAGTAGTAAAAGTCCAAGAATAAACCGACCTATGCGTGCCCTAGAAAATATAAGACATCTTAAGGTCTAAGTAATGATTCTACATGTAAGTTGGTCATGTAACAGTTTCACCCAACTCGTTACGTTACGTGTAAGTTTTGGTTTAAAAACATTTGACTCGGCGACCCGTTAGTGATATGTATTTGTTACCCAAAAATATATATTTATAGAAAATAAATACAAGTCATATACTCGATAAAGTGTGTTCATGTCTACAAATAACTCGGTGTCAACTTAGAGTTCGAGCTTCAAAATAAAGTTTGACTCGACCCAAGTCGTAACTCGATGTGAACGGTAAATATATATATTATATATTTATTTAAATTAATATTTTCAAAATAGTACACATTTTTAAGTAAAAAATAATATTTATATTATTTTCTAAAAAATATAACTTTTAGGAATATAACATCAAAATAAACTGTCGGTTTTCATTTTCACTACCAAAATATATACAAGTATATATTTATAAAGACGTATATAATTTAAGATCTACTCTTACTTTCCAAATACTTATATATTTAAAATAGATGGACTTTAACATAAAATACGGACTAAGTTTTCCATCATCTTTTTATACAACTTAGTACATAAAATATACTAAGAAATATTCCATAACAAAAGTCATAAGAGCTACTTAGTAAAAATGTTATCGTGATAACTTAATAATAATACAACTATCCATTAATATTGACATAACTTAACCAAGAAAATATAAACTTGTAAGTAACTAAGTGTTCATAATACCACATGTTAAACACTACAAGATTTTCATGGACAAGGTAAACCCACTTGATGCATATACACTTTATTTTAGTTCATGAATCCATAAAGTTATTATTACTAATTTTACACAAAAATAAGTCTCATGTAGTCATTTTATAGAAACTTCATGTTTAATAAAATGAATTTTTATGGGTGAAGTTTGGTACATAACACATGTAGAAAAATATAAAACAAGAGCAAAATATAAATGATTAGAAGAATTTCTCACTAAAAGCAAGCAAGTCAAGATGAATGAGTTGTTGTAGGTGGCTAGCAATCACCAACGATCACTTGTCCTTCACCAAAGGAAGCTTGCAATCCACTTGTAGGCTTGAAGTAATGTTTGCAAGATGAAGAGTAGGAGTTGGTGGTGGAGCCGTAACAAATGGAGAGAATGAGAGAAAGTGAGTTTGAAATGTTTGTGTAAGTGAAGTGAATGAGTTGTTTCATTTAAAAAGGTTTCGTAAGTCAAAGATCATTGGGAAGGGATGTGTGTATGGGTTTAACTCTCGGTCACAAAGGGGAGGGGCTTAGGGCCAAAAATTGCACGGGTCCAATATAGGTTCTCTTTGATGCAAAAGGTGACTAAACATTCAAATGGGAATTCTTGGTTTTAGGTAAAAGTCAAAAGATGGTGACTATGTGATGTGTGGGTGTGCCCACTGCCTTGCCGAAAAAGCAACAATGAACAGGAGGTGGAAATTCGAAAATAGCATGGATTTGATTTGTGTATGCAAGTTAACAATCCATATAAAAGTTGACTTATCCAAAATAGAAAATTTTAAAACAAATAAAAAGATGGATGTGTGTACATCTCAACAAGCATGCACGAGAGGAAAAACTAAGTTTTTAATTGTCCTTGATGAATAATATAAGGGTATCTAACTTGAAATAAATCAATTGGGTATTACCGTGGTAGCGGGTATAACTTAAACACGATATAAAATAATAATTTTATTAAAAACGACCTTAACAAAATTATAAATTATATATGTAGTGGTTCACTAATATATATAAACATATGTTTAGAAATTTAATATGTCGAGATAGCGTGTTAAAATAAAATAGACCGGTGAAACGGTAGAGACGCACGTTTAAACACTAAGTTGATATAGATAAACACACACACATATTTAAGTTCTAAAATAGTGTTGTAACATCTCGAAATATTTATTAAAACATAAATATTAGTTATCACCAACGTTCGTGTGTGCCGCTTATACTTCGTGTGACCCGGTAATTTACCAAATTACCGATGCGTGAAATGTTAGGAATGGACTTTACTAATTATGAAATGAACTTCATTAAACATAATTAAGTCTAACACAAATATAATGTATGAAAATTATGACAGAGACGGGGACAGGTATTGAACTGAAATTGCCGGTTGTCACACTTACCTAGTTGGGGGTTCCTCCTGATGTGTGCTGGACGGTCTATAAAACTAACTATAAAAACTAACCTGGACACTCTAGTTTTAAATTTATAAATCTAGACTCAACCTAATACTAGACCACACAATCGGCAAGTGTACCGACCAATGTAGCAAAGTCAAATGAAGTCCGGATATCGAACCCACGAGACACTAGCGACAACTCTATATAGACTCTGACTCAACTAACTAAACTGAATTATATTGGGGGGGGGTTTGTAACCTAATGGAACTCTCTTACTAACGACACCAAATAGAAAGCAAGAAACTTTAGACAACTCACAAATGAGAAAAACACTACCTAGACCTTGGATCCTATGTATGTACCATGGAAATCTCTCGGATACGGATACTATGATGGAACCGGGCTATTAGAATACGACACACTTATACAATCTTGTGGATCCCGGATCATTCTCCAGGTGTGACAAAAAAGGAAACCTAAGGGACGTGTGAAACTCACCAGTTAGTCGGATCACCTCTCAGCTATCTTCCAACAACCCTAAAGTACTCGCTAGGCAGATTACCTCTCAGTCTCACTATCTCAATATACCTTTCAGTGCTAGGAGTAACTTGAATTCACTTGACAAGACACGGAATAACAATGACGCTAAGAAACCCTAGGAACCCTCCTTTTAGAGCAGTTGACCTAAAACCCTAACACCACAGATTACCCGACAACTTTGCACCTCTCAGCTATTGAAGCAGGCAAAATACTCAATCCTAATAAACTCTCAATCAATGTTCTTATGGATATGACGTTAATCAACCATAAACAAATCACATGCACACAACTAGTGACCTAATACGTAACCATACATGAAAGGCATTCACAAAGCAGCATATGGAACAATCAATAGATCATAAATCAAGATCAAATATGCATATACATCCAATCAAACAAAACCAAGTTCTTTACTTTAACGTTAACCCATCAACAAATAACCGAAATCCAAAATCAAACCAATTAACAAAGAATAATCATCAAAATCTAGGTAGCTATGAAAGTCTAGCTAATCATCATGGTCAATAACATCAAAACAGAAGAATCAAACACATAAATCATGGTATCAAATCTGGAAAAGTAGAACAAAGAATGATAACGAGAACCGGATGACGAAATCGACCCGATCTTCAATCTCCAACTTCAATCCAAGTCTCCGATTGATCCTAGAAGCCTTCTCCCACTTGGAATCACCAAAAAGCTCTCAACTTTACGTCTGGAATTGACTCCCTAACCCTAGAAACGGACTTAATCTTTTATACCTTAAAAGTACCTAAAATTCGGCGTAATTAGGGTCTCCCGCGTACCGCGAGGCCCAGAGAACAAGTCTCTCGCGTACCGTGAGAGACAAAATAGTCGTGTCAGAAATTACACCCCTCGCGTACCGCAAGGGGGAAGCCCCTACTGGCTCGTGTACCGCGAGAGAACCATATTGACAAAAAGTTTTCTTCTTTTTCTCGTTTTGCCTTGTTCGCTCGTGCCTTCACCATACTTGATCGTTTAAGCTCCAAAGTGACCCAATTACCTACAAAACAAGACACAAATCAATACTAACTATAAAAGACTCAATACGACTCTAAAACTATACAAAAACGACACGAAATAGGACGGAAATGCATGTGTGCTTTGCAACACATCAAACATCCCCACACTTAACCTTTTTTCGTCCTCGAAAAAGATCTCTACAATGGAATCAAAACTGGAATACAAGCTTTAACAATCTTATAAATTCATTAGTACCGATATATTCACGCGATAAAATGCAACAAATGATATTTCGATCCGATTAAACCCATCACCAACTATCAAGCCCCCGATTGTGTTCTAATTCCTACATTACCAGTCATATCAATTCGATCTATGGGTCCCACACTCAAGAGCTACAGATCCACCTAATCCTGTCTCATGGTCATGTTTTGGCACAGGTTAAACCGTATAGATTTCTCCCACCACGTTAAACTAAGATTTACAGGTTTTAGAAATTCAAATGAAATAATGGAATGAATGAATGAATATGAGCATTAATAAGCAAATTAAACTTCATCTAGAGGCGTTTCAACCAAGTCGCTATCCCGGAAGGTAACACATAGACTAAGTACAATCAATAAAGCACATAAGAATCACTTAGGGGTGTTTTCTCCAAGTGGCTATCCCGAAGGGTAACACATAAGCAAAACTCATACTTCTAATCAATTACTCATGAATATGGAATTATATGGATGTGGGCGCCACCAAACTCGGATTTATTTTCATAAAAAGAGAGTGGTGTGCCTAGAAATTTCAAAAAAGCTCTAAATTCTAGCTTAACGTGGTACCTATCACCCTATGTTGACAGTTTTAGTATTACCGACACCCTAAGATGATAACCCACAAGATTTCATGATTTAATCTCAATTAATTATCCTAATTAACACGCACAGGATATTTAAGCTATCAAATCGGCTGGGTCTACCAAAACATCATAAATTAGACGCGTTTTCTATCATTTATTTTCCTTTAAACACAAAAAAAGCAAATCCATTTATACCTATCATCTTCCATTTTGCTTGCAAAAACTCTAATTCAAATGACATTTTTTTTTCAAAATTTAAAATTTTACCTAAAAATACAAAAATAGACTCAACTTACGAAACCTAGACGACTGTCTCCCATCCCCACACTTGAAAGACACATTGTCCTTAATGTGAATCGAGAAACAACAGAAAATAAAAATAATAACTCAAAACACAAGAAATTAGACAAATAAATAAAAATAATAAAGTGGAGACGACTTAGCTGGTAATGATAGCATGATTCTGTGCAGCTTCGTACTTCCACTTGTGCACCGTATAGCATTCCATTCGCGGGTGCACAAACACTCTGCTAGGTTCCCTTTACATGAATATAAGATTTGAATCGACCCCGCCCGGATGGAGATTGAGTATGAACGTTGTGATCTATACCTGCAACATTAAACTCACAGCAAACCCAAAACAGTATTAAACAGACTCAAAATAAAGACTCAAAACTTGTACAAACTATACACTCGGGTTCTAACCCGAGTACTAAACCACTCTAATCAGGAGGCTTCTCCTTTATGCCGCCTCCGTCCGACCCGTTTAGTATGATTTGTCTACCACTGATTTGACAAACTCTTGTGGTAGACCTTAAATGGGGTTTAAAAAATCTAAATGGGTCGGTCCACCAATACTTGAACTTACTTGGACCAAACCTGATACGTGGCATGTAATGTGGTACATGATCATCTTCAGTGTATTGCATCCTATGGTCCTTGTGTGGCCATCCCAGGACCTTCATAACATACCTGTCAATACGTCTTTGTGCCATGTCCTGTGGTCGTGCTGATCTGGGTGGCGATCCACCATTTACTACCTCCACGGGCTCGTTGTTCTCTCTCTCTCGAGTGCAATGTGGTGGGTCCGACACCAGCTCTATTTGTGGTTCGTTGATAACCTCCTGTACTTGCATCTCTTCTTGCATCCCCACACTTGGCTCTTGGCACAGCAGATCTTCAAGTAATTTCAGATCGCCAAGTAGGTCGAAACTTCCTTCACTAGGAGTCGGCAGGTCCACCAACTCATCACCGAATTCATCCTCCCAGGATGGGACCTGCTCCTCTTCTATCATCTCAACCAAAAACTCATCCTCACTATCATCCTCTATCTTGAATAACCCGGCTAGTCCCTCTTCAAAGCACTCATCGTCAGTCGGGGTTTTAGGGATCTCTATCAGTTCTTCTTCTTCAATTACATCTTCCTCATCACTCCAAAAGCCATCATCAATATTCCATGGTGTGGGACACCAAAATTTTTGCTCGATGTCTTGCTGAACCGGAGGTGGGACTTTGATGTCCATTATCGTCTGTGACTCCTGCATTGTATCATCATCACTATCATCCCAAGAAAATTCATAAACACTCGGCCAAATTTGCTTAACACCCTGCACGTCCGAGGGTGGGACTAAGACGTTCATTTTTGTCCTTGGTTTTATCTGCGATTCCTGTGAAAAATCATCCTCACAAGACAAGTGTAAAGAATCGAATGGAACATTGTGATCTTTCATGGAATCAATATAAACTTCATCACTATTTAGATTAAGAGCAGAAAACTTACTTGGAGGTGGGACTTGTGCTTCACCTTCTGTCACTGTGATTTGCATGTCGTCCATTATAGTCTCCAGTGATGGGGTTGTCAGAATTAACTCCCCCGATGCAGTTTCAATCCCAATCTCATTCCCTTCATGATCATAAACCACACGCTCCAGATTCTTAGGCCGATGTGATCCAATGCGAGCAATTAATGCTTGGATATCTTTCTCATACTGCTCATTTGCTTCCTTGCACCAGGCATTCAAATATTCTTTAGTTTTGTATTCCGCATATGGCTGTACCTGCGGATAAGCATGATCATAGCATTTTGCAGAATCCCCCGATGAATATGGACAACGACGAGTAAAATGGGGTCCTCCATAGATCTCCCACATAATGACAGAAAATTATAAAAATTAATTAGACAGACTCAAGATACAAGCTAGACACACTAAAAACAAAGACTCACAAAAGGACACACAAGCTAGACTCAACAAAATAGAAAAGACTCAAACACAAAAAGATCAACTAATCCGATAAGTTCAATCAAAGTTAGATTCGCTATCGCCTAAGTGTCCCTGGAAACAACGCCAAAAACTTGATGTGTGCTGGACGGTCTATAAAACGAACTATAAAACCTAACCTGGACACTCTAGCTTTAAATTTATAAATCAAGACTCAACCTAATACTAGACAACACAACCGGCAAGTGTACCGACCAATGTAGCAAAGTCAAATGAAGTCCGGATATCGAACCCACGAGACACTAGCGACAACTCTATCTAGACTTTAACTCAACTAACTAAACTGAATTATATTAGGGGGGGTTGTAACCTAATGGAACTCTCTAACTAACGACACCAAACAGAAAGCAAGAAACTTTAGACAACTCACAAATGCGGAAAGCACTACCTAGACCTTGAATCCTATGTATGTACCTTGGAAATCTCTCGGATACGGATACTATGATGGAACCGGGCTCTTAGAATACGACACAGTTAGACAACCTTGTGGATCCCGGATCATTCTCCAGGTGTGACCAAAAAGGAAACCTAAGGGAAGGATGAAACTCACCAGTTTGTCGGATCACCTCTCAGCTATCTCCAACAACCCTAAAGTACTTGATAGACAGATTACCTCTCAGTCTCACTATCTCAATACACCTTTCAGTGCAAGGAGTAACTTGAATTCACTTGACAAGACACCGAATAACAATGACGCTAAGAAACCCTAGGAACCCTCCTTTCAGAGCAGTTGACCTAAAACCCTAACACCACGATTAACCGACAACTTCGCACCTCTCAGCTATTGAAGCAGGCAAAATACTCAAAACTAATAAACTCTCAATCAATGTTCCTATGGATATGACGTTAATCAACCATAAAAAAATCACATGCACACAGCTAGTGACCTAATACGCAACCATACTTGAAAGACATTCATAAAGCAGCATATGGAACAATCAATAGATCATAAATCAAGATCAAATATGCATATACATCCAATCAAACAAAACCAAGTTATTTACTTTAACGTTAACCCATCAACAAATGACCGAAATCCGAAATCAAAGCAATTAACAAAGCATAATCATCAAAATCTAGGTAGCTATGAAAGTCTAGCCAATCATCATGGTCAATAACATCAAAACAGAAGAATCAAACACATAAATCATGGTATCAAATATGGAAAAGTAGAACAAAGGAAGATAACGAGAACCGGATGACGAAATTGACCCGATCTTCAATCTCCAACTTCAATCCAAGTCTCCGATTGATCCTAGAAGCCTTCTCCCACTTGGAATCACCAAAAAGCTCTCAACTTTATGTCTGGAATTGACTCCCTTACCCTAGAAACGGACTTAAGCTTTTATACCTTTAAAGTACCTAAAATTCTGCATAATTATGGTCTCCCACGTACCGCGAGGCCCAGGGAACAAGTCTCTTGCGTAGTCTCGTCAGAAATTACACCCCTCGCGTACCGCAAGGGGGGAAGCCCCTACTGGCTCGCGTACCATGAGGGAACCATATTGACAGAAAGTTTTCTTCTTTTTCTCGTTTTGCCTCGTTCGCTCGTGCCTTCACCATACTTGATCGTTTAAGCTCCAAAGTGACCCAATTACCTACAAAAAAGACACAAATCAATACTAACTATAAACGACTCAATACGATTCTAAAACTATACAAAAACGACACGAAATAGGACGGAAATGCATGTGTGCTTTGCAACACATCACCTCATGAGGTGAGATATCCTTGATGTTCTAGGTGTTGCCCCTATGAAACCCAATTATCCTAAAATACCTAGGTGTTGCCGTTAAAAATAAAAATAAAAATTAATTGTTATATTATTGATGCAATTTATTTTTAAGTTAGTTATGATATAACTACGTTAAAAACTTAGGGTCTGTTTGGTATGGGGTAATGGAATGAACAAGGGAATGGAATGAACGAAGTAATGGAATAGACAAAGGAATGAAATGGACAATTCCATTGTCTTGTTTGGATACCATGTGGGAATGGAATAAATCATTACTTTATGTTATTTGGTAGGCTAGAAAAGACGAATGAATAAAATCGGTGGTGAGTGGTAGTGGTGGTGGTGGGTGGTGGTGGTATTGGGTGACGGTGGGTGATGGCAGCGGCGGTGGGTGGTGGGCGATGGTGGGTGGTTGTGGGTGGGGGTAGCGGTGGTAGGAGGTGGCGGAGGAGGCAACCGTGGTGGTGGTGGTTGTGGTGGGAGGTGGTGGTGGATGATGGTGGTGACGGTGGAGGTGGAGGTGGTGGGAGGTGGCGGCGTCGACGATGGCATCGGTGGGGGTGGGTGGTGTTGGTGTGGTTGTGGGTGGCGGTGGCGGCGGTGGTGGTGGTGGCTGTGAGAGATGGCGGAGGTGGCGGCGGCGGCGACGGTGGTGGTGGTGGGTGGTGGTGGGAGGTGGTGGTGGGTGGTGGTTGGTGGTGGTGGTAGGAGGATGTGGTGGTGATGAAGGGTGAAAGAGGGGATGGAATGAAAAAAACAAGGGGGTGGATGCAATGAATTTGAGGGATTTAGAGGGAATGACATTCCTTGTGGAATGAGTGTTCCATCGTCCAACCAAACACCATTTTTTTAGTTCCCTCCTATTTGTCTATTCCATTTCACCTTCCATTCCTGCATACCAAACGCTAGCTTAGAATATCTTCTTACACTGTGTATAATGTGGTGCGATTGAACAGGACGGGCCTACTGAATGTGTGGATTGAACGTAAAGTTGTGATTATGAAATTAATACTTGTTTGTGCCAAATGAGTTTTATCGTCAAGATAATTGTATTCACCGGCGTTCGAGCTAACGTTTTATTTTCAAAATGTTTTCAGAAAGTGAATAAATTGAAATAAGAATGGGGTATGGGCAGACATCAGATCTGACCCAAGAAAAGAAAATGTGAGAGGTAGACATCAGATCTGACCTATAAAAAGGATAACTTGCACGTTGGATTCTCAGGCCTCGTGTATAGAAAATCCTAAACAAAAGAAAAAGGAGATAGGACTGGGGGATTGATCAACCCTGGATAATACTATTTCCGGTGGCTTTAGATGTATTTGATTTCAACTCTGTTTTGTAATCAAAATGAAAAGGGTATTTAAATCCCTATGTTTATAAAGTAAATATAAAACTTTTGTCTTCCAACTGAGTTTTGATATTTACAAATACAACCCTTGAGGTTGAAAGAATGTTGAAACGATCTTTTTGAAAAAGACTTATGCTGTATTTACAAAAACTCTGAAATCAAAGTTCAAATGTGATACCAATCGGGCTCGCACATGTCCGGGGGTGCCTGGGGTGGGGTGTGACATGGATGGTGGTGACGGTGGAGGTGGTGAGAGGTGGCAGCGGGTGGTGGCGGTAGCAGTGTTGTAAAAATCGCTAGGCGCTAGTCGGGCGGTGGGGTAGGGCCTAGGCCTAGGCGGGATTAATCGGGGCCTAGGCGGGATTAATCGGGGCCTAGGCGGGATTAATCGGATTATAATTTTTATATGTAATTTTCAGTTTTTTATATATATACACACATTTTTATATGTAATTTTTATAAAAATGTTCATTTTTAAACCACACCATAGGTTTTCGCCGGAATTTGGCCGGAAAGTTCAGGTTTTCGTCGGAAATTTCAGGTTTTCGCCGGAATGTTCACCGGAATCTGGCCGCCTAGGACCGCCTAGGCCCAAAATTCCTCCTTAGCCGAGCGCCTAGCGATTAATCGGCGCCTAGGCGTGATTTTTACAACACTGGGTGGTAGCGGCGGCAGCGGTGGGGGTGGGTGGTGGCGGTGGGTGGGTGGCGTTGGTGTGGTTGTAGGTGGATGTGGTGGTAGCGGCGAGAGATGGCAGTGGGTAACGGTGGCGGTGGTGGTGGTGGGAGGTGGTTGTGGGTGGTGGGAGGTGGTGGTAGGAGGGTGTGGTGGTAGGAGGGTGTGGTGGTGATGAAGGATAAAAGAGGGGATGTAATGAAAAAAAAACAAGGGGGTAGATAGATTGAATTTGAGGGATTTAGAGGGAATGACATTCCTTGTGAAATGAGTGTTCCATCGTCCAACCAAACACCATTTTTTAATTCCCTCGTATTTGTCCATTCCATTCCTGCATACCAAACGCTAAATTAGAATATCTTCTTACACTGTTTATGGCAAATTAATCTATAAAAATATCCGGATCATTACACATTTTTATCATTTATTGTTTCTTTTTTTATCAGGACCCATTTTAACACGATCCAATTTTGACACCCCCTGACCAGAATTCTTGGATCTGCAACTGATTTCTTTGCTCTCCCCTGATTCCGCCGATGCTCGAGCTCGACTCATTTCGAGCTTTATATATAACAAACAATAAAAACTTTGATAAAAATAGTATTAATAAAGTCATGAAAAAGTGAAAAAATGTAAGTAATGAGAGAGTAAAGATAGTACGTGTAATAACAGTAATATCGTATAGATACACACGCAAGAAAACGAAAACATGCTAACAAGTAATGAGTAATCAAATACCCGACAAGTATAATATCCGTCGTCCCATTTCCATTATAATAGTTTATTTATGGTTTTATCCGGGCGGGTTCGGTTTGGTCGGGTCGGGTTCTAAGCTCTCGGCAACCCTCCTTCAATCACATCATCTGCTCCTTTTTACTTTCTCCATATCGATTACCACCCACCCAGAACCTCCTTATTATTGATCAAACACAAACCCTAACTTCACCAACTCTAACAAACGAACACACACTGTTGCATCGTTTACAGCGATCTCCAATTCTAGCTGCTGATCAATGGCGGACTTCGAGCCAACTCCTCTAAAAACCCTAGCGATCACAAGGTATAATTATTTTCTTCTCTCAATTGTTCATCTTTTAGTAGCGAATCTTCGATCTCCATTTATGATTACATATGCGTTTTATGATAAATTGATAATCCTTTGAGATGAAAACGAAAATCGTATCATTGCATGAGTTTAGGGATATAATTTTTTTTTTATTAAAATAATATTTTTTTCGATTACTAGAAAAGAAGGACGATTACAATAAAGTGGCAGGTAAACGGGCAACAATTTACGCTGCAACCCCCTTTTGAATAGCAAAACCGATCCTACTAAAAACAAAGCTTTGGGTCTTAGGAGCCGAAATATTATTATGCACGACTCGTTGAACCCTGTTTAGGAATTCCACTAACTCCGGTTCTAAGAACCCAAAAGTATCAAAAGCAAAAGGGATAAACACGTGTTGGTTCTCTAAACAAACTTTCTCGTGTTTAGCAACTTTGCATGATTCTGCCTTTAAAGCAGCATGGCCCGCCACAACCCCATTGTCCCTGAGCCTCACAAGAGGGGACACTCCTGTAAGGTCCACACAAGCGTGTTTCCCCCCTTCCCAACCAAACACAAGAATATCAGCCGACCGTATAGTAGACCTCTTTTCAAACGGATCTGTCAGAAAGTTCACGGGGGCCTCTTTTTTGGCAGAAATTCCTGCCTGTTTGAGAACATCACAAAGAATATCCCTAACCAAATCATGCCTGTATTTAAATCCGGGTAACTCTTTGCAATGGAACGCATGCTCGCCAAAAGAATCCAAACAAGCCTTGCGGCAAACTGGGCAGGGCTCATCAGTCGGAAACAAGGGGATCATTAGCCGATACTTGAGGATAGCCCGGTACTCCACAACCGACATATGCTGGTCCAGTCCTTCAATGAGGATAACTGTTAGAAAATCGCCCGAGGAGCCCGGAGACATTCAAACACCGCTTTTTGGCGAGGTGATAAATCAAACTTTACTCCCAAATTCTGGACGATTCTGCTAAATAATGCATTCGCCAAAGCATGTTGGGCTTTAGGTGGGGCGGTGTCCTTATTAGAGAAACCGCTAAGATCGAAATCAGGAAGGATCATGCGCAAGCGATCCATCGCACACCCATAATCAGAGTCTAACCCATCAATATCACAACCCCGAAGAATGTGGTCCTGTAAACTCCAAGATTGTGCCCTCGAGGCCACAAATGCATAAGCAGATACATCCTGAGCCGCACATAAACCCAAACCCCAAAAACGGGTTGGAAGTGATGCCAACCTCCATTGAAAATCCCCAAAAAAAGCACCACCACAAACCACGATATCCTCGATCGCACCCCGGAGGCCCTTGTCAAAAATTGAAACAGCTTCCCCCACATACATAGGATGGCATGTTCTAAGGCCGAATAATAGCTTTGCAACTCCCATACACGAGCGAAGCAAAAGGAGCTCGCATTGAGGGTCTCGCAAATGTGGGAGACAGCTCATCAATTCCACCGCACAAGAAGCCCTTTTCACAGCTAAATTACTGATGAACCCTGCATCTCTGCTAACGGCGCCCCTAAGGAGTTTCACACCCAGCACTGGCCTTCCAATCTTATAAGGGAACAATCCATCTTGTACCTTCACCCCATTGCACGACTGCCAAAAAAACTTCCGTTTTCTTGACGTTAAGTTCAAGGCCCAAACAGGGCCCCTCCGACCTGATAATAGCTAGGGTTTTAGCCACCTCTTTAGCGTCTCCGATAATCGTACCATCATCTAGGTACCAAGCATGGAAGAGAAGCTTGCAGCAATCCCTGATCTGATAACCCTGAGCAATTCAACGGCGATCGTAGACCCCTCTCCACAAAGAGCATCCAAAATATGTTGGGCTCTCAATCCGTCCCTCCCACAAGAGGTCCCTTTGAGGAAAGCTTTAATGCATTCAAGCACGACATCATCATCCACAACAAGAGGATGCTCATAAAGTAAGGAAACAGGCATAACCGGAGGGGGCAGGATGGGATGCTTTGCCACCAACACTTTCATAGTATCATTACCGAAAGGTGCAACCCCTGAAGAGCATAATACTTTGACCGCAGCAGTGAAATGCTCATCCGCAACTTTCCGCAAACATTATTTAACATTGTTGCACGCCATAGAATTATCGGACCCAGGGACAAGCACTAGCACTACAAGGTTTTGTTCTCTTCTCTCAATTTTTACCATCCCATTATTCTTAAATGAACTTTTAGCCATTTGATTTTTGGTGTGTTACAGAGCCCCTAGATTATTTTTAAGTTTTATGGACATGAGCAGACCTACAAGTTGCATACCCTGAAAAAAGTTGTACTGGTTTTTATATTCAAAAATCAAAACTCAGAAGGTAAAAGCACAATTTGTTATTGTCTGCATCATTTGAATTAATTTTATTACCAGTGTATAATAACATTTTTCTTCCTAGATATTGCCAAATCTTTCTAATCACTTATTATTGTATGTATGCGTGTTTTATCTCATTGGTGGGTTGTGTATATTATTTCTCTGGTTATTGAAAGAGTTGATTTGGGTTTTTTTTAAATCTCAAACGCGTTAACTCGAATAATTTAACTAAACAGGAAACAGATCAAGTGGGTCAAATGGGTTGACAAGTTATCCAAAATCTATTTTTAATGCATTATTGCATATAAACTCATACATTATTTTTATTTAGATATTAGATCATTATCTAGTTATATTGTTTTTGTAGCCATAATTAGCACACTCATTATTTGTAAAAGAAGTTAATGTTCTATTTTAAGTGCATATAACCTCCTAAATCATTTTACTCAGAGATTAGATCATTATTTTAATTATTTTGTTTCTATAATCATAATTAGCACACTCATTATTTGTAAAAAGAAGTTAATATAATGGACAAAAAAGTAATTAGTATTACTAATCGTTTTAACACATTCACTGTGGTAATGATACTTTTAAATGATCATAATCAACACATTCCCATATCGTTTTATATTAAAATGTGATAGTTGCAGCACATGATGTTAACTTATGGTAGATATTTAATCTAATTTTCTTTTGAGTTTCATATGATGACTATTTTTATATATGTTGTCACCAGGCACAAATGTGCAGCTTGTTTTCAGCAGTTTAAGAAAAAGGAGCACCTTGTTGCACACATGAAGATATCCCATCACTCTGTGCATCAGCCAAAATGCGGTGTTTGTCAAAAGCATTGCAAATCATTTGAATCGTTGAGGGAGCATATATCAGGTATGATAACATTTGATACTTAACACTAGAGAGTAGAGTAGCTAATTGCTGCCCTTTATATGAAAGAAGGTCAATTTGGGCTGTATCTTACTATGTTAACGGATTCAATAGAAATTTAGCTGGAACTATACCTGGGTCATACGGATTGAATGGTTTAAAAGTTTGCACATAGCACACCCAAAACATTGCTTTGTTTAAACATATGGATCATTATTTTGGCAATAGTTTTTGTAACAAATTTTATATATAATTATTCATGAAATTCGAGAAAAGGAAAAATCTTGTTGATAGGTCAATACTTAATACGATCCGACCCACTAAATATCTACCCTTTTGACCTTTCAAAGTTTTACCCAACCTGCACATTTTCCGTCTACACTTAACTATATGTTAAAGTTCGATTGAATGGGTCGAATGGTTAGAAGTCTCACATAGCACACTGAAAATTGTTTTATTAAAAAAAATTTCATTATTTTAGTAATAGTTTTGTAACATGTGTAATATATTAATTATTTATGAACTTCAGATTGATGGGTATGGTGGTTGTTGTTGTATTTATGAACTTCAGGGCCCTGTACAAACTCTTACTTTATTTAACCCTTTACCCAACCCGCCCACTTTCCACATGTACTTATTCGTTAAAATTTGATTGTTCTTTATTTATGTTTTTATGAATCATGTAGGTCCATTAGCTAAAGCTCATTGTTCAAGTATATTCTCTCAATATGGTTGCCAACTCTGTATGGAAGTTTTTGAGAGCCCTATTATTCTTGGTGAACATAAAGATCAATGTCTCCTAACTGCTCCTGCTTGCCTTGTAAGCTTATGTGGAATAGTTTTTTATGATAAGTAATTACTAAAGGTGGCAATCTCGACCCGTTGGGTTAGTTTTCCATCTCTAACGGGCCAAACAGTTAGAATAAAAGAAAAATATCTAAATGGTAAACGTGTCAAATGCGCCAAAATGTCGAAAGTTGACCATATTTATTGTTAGCGCCTAGCTGCATACGACCTTTTAAATTGTTTTATTTAGAACAATAAATTATTATTGCATGATTAAACCCCTTATTTAGAACAATAAATTATTGTTCAAATAATTTGGTTTTTTATAAGGGCAATTATTGGAATAAACCGTATGGACTTTCATTGAACCGCACATAAGTTTCTGAACTTTATTATTGCATGATTAAACCCCTTATCTTTTTGAACTTAACAATAAAGACCCTGGACTTTATTTTTAACAAGAAAGTCTTTCGTCTTTGTATGATTAAATCCCTCTTTATATCATTTAATGAAGAGGCTCTTTTTTGCATGATGAAGTCACTAAACTTTGTTAAAAGGACCATACTGTTAGGTTTTAGAAGTCCAGGGACTTAATCATGCAAAACGTAAGTCTAGGGACTTATGTACTAATATTACGTTATAGTTGCCTCTTTTATAATCATATTTAACACACTAGTTATTTATAACACATATAAAAAGTTTGTACAAGTTGTGTTTTGGGTCAACTCAACTCAACTTGATCTAATCTAACCAATCCATACCATAAATTACCCGTTTTTACATGAACCCACCTGATCTGCCGACTTGGCCATCTCTAGTAACTCTAAATATTAAGATACGGATTACGTTCCCATACATTTATGTTAATTTATTGCAGGGAACAATAAATATTCCCTACATCGATTATGAAGCTTTAGAAGATGAAAACTACATTGGTAAACGTCTTGAAGCAGTTGCCATTGATTGCCAAATGGTTGGGTGTGGTAGTGATGGATCACTTGACCTATTAGCTCGTGTTTGTCTGGTTGATGAAGAAGAGAATATAATATTTCACACTTACGTGGAACCTCAAATATCCGTAACTGATTATAGGTATTTTGTGCTGTTTTCTGTGTTTCTTCTAGAATTGTACGAGTCTAGAGGTGGCCATTCAACTCATTTTGTATGAAAATGGATCAATTTGGGTAATTGGGTTATATATATACATATATATAAGTTGGCTAAAAAAGAAACGTGTTGAGTGGTTTAGAAGTCGCCTAAAGTATGCTTAAGTGTTTACAATCTTCTAAGTTGTTTCTTTTAATAAAGTTGGATAATTCATAATTGTTGCAATCATAGTATTAATTATGACCAAATTCAAAATAACTTGACAAAAGCTTTGACCAGTCAACTCGCTCCACCCTAAAATTACTTGTTAACAAACTCATCCTACGCATTCTTTGTTCTATCTGTATCTATGACAAGGGGTGGCAATTTCAATCCATTTGTATGGAAACGGGTTCGTTCAGGTTTTATTTTATTGATAGCGGGTCAAACGGGTCAAAAGTCCCCTAACAGATGTTTTAATGCTTACAATGTCCTAAAATCGTTTAATTTAAAAGAAATGATATTTATTTTAATCATAGGTTGTAATCATATATAATATTTTAAATTATTTACAAAATTCATAACTCACGGAAGTGTTGACGGGTCAGTGTGAGTTGACCTTTTAACCAATCCGTCTACCCATTCTTTTTTCCAGTTTGCATCCATGACTAGGGTGGGAATTTTGATCCATTTATATGGAAACTGGTTAATCATTTGTTTTCTGTTGATAGCAGGTCAAACTGGTCATAGTAGCTGAACGTGCTTACAACCTCCTGAAATAGTTTTATTTCAAGTGAAATGTTATTTTTAGTTTTACTAGGAGCTTTTGCAATAATATCACATTAACTATTTAGGAAAGGTCTTAAAAATGGTCAAATTTTCAACTTGTACAGAAAAAAAACTACCCTTTTTGACCCGTTATCCGGCAACTGTTTTGGCACCTTTATATGTAACCATTGAACAGGGTTACATAGCATTGATGTTACATGAAACTTTTGCTTCAGATATGAACTGACCGGCTTCACAGAAGAACATCTAACAGATGCTATGCCACTTAAGGAAGTACAAGAAAAGATTTCCCAAATTTTATATAATGGAGAATCAATTGGAAAAGCAAGGTTGGATGGTGGAAAAGCTAAACTACTTGTGGGTCATAATTTAGAGCATGATTTGGATTGCTTGTTAATGAGTTATCCTGAGAAATTATTTAGGTCAGTTTTTCCGATTCAAAGTACTTTTACAGATTCATATATATCACACACACAATAGTTCTAGGAGTGTAAACAAGCCGAACGGAGCTTGAGCCACCTCTACGCGGCTCGAGCTCAACTATTTTAATTAAGAGAGCTCAGGCCCATTTCGAGTCTTGTGTAAAGCTTGAGCTTGTCTCGTGATTGGTTTTACAGTTGTCAGAAAAAAACTGATTATATGCCTATATATTTATTTAAAATTAATATATATACACACACACACATATATATTATTTAGTTATATTATATATTATATATCATATACTATACACCCTTGACCCAAAAGTGTTGTCTACATTACTATGTTACTTCGTCCCAAAAAATCCACTTTTTGTTTTATCCATCTGACCCGTTAGAGAGAAACATAACCAGGATTGACCCTTTCATAAGTAAATGGGTTCAAATTGCCACATATACCTTCATGTTTGCAGAAAAACAACACATTCTCCATAATTGTCAGAGCTAGACTAAAAACCGGAGCCCATGGTTCTTTTTTATTTTTATTTTCTTTCAGTTTAATATTTTGTATTGTATAAAGTGAACAAAAATTCTGCTTGTCTTTCTACATATTTCAGTTTAACAGCTTCTTTTCTGTGTAGGGACACCGCAACATATCGTCCATTGATGAAAACTAATTTGGTGAGCCACTCTCTCAAGTACCTCTCTAAAACATATCTAGGGTAAGTTGCTTGATTTCACCTTCTTAGCGTTTTTTTTTTGCCTTTTCATTCAAACTTACATTCTAGCAATTTACCTGTGCTCACATGTGTTTTAGTCTCCAAAGTTATTTAAAATGACACATATAGTTAGAATTTGAAAAGTGAATGTGGTTTTTACTTATTTAATGCACTAAATTAGCCTATAAATGAGTTATTGAGTTATATTAGTACAGTTAATTTAATCACTATTATAATGTGGTGTATCTGTTTCACAAAGATATGTTTGTTAAAATAAATTCTATTGTTGTAGTTTTAATATTGCAAGATAAAGACTAATATTTGTATCATTATATGTAATTGCTAGATATTTACCGTGTATGTTTGTTTGTTTGTTTATATGTAATTGCTAAATAATGTATTTTTAACTTTGGACTTCCATTGTATCTTACTGTTTCTTTAAAGAATGATACCATCCAATGATATGAAATCTTGTTTAGATAATGAAACCACATGCCATCAGGCTTCTGGTCTGGTGGTCAGGAGGTTTTCTGTAAAGGGAGGTCATGGGTTCGAATCCTGACAAGAGGAATTTTGCCAGTACCCTCTACAGGACTAGGAGTTGGCCTTTCAAAAAAAAAAGATGACAAAACTGTCATGCACCAAACCAGTATCAGAATATTGCAAGTTAAATTATTTTATATTATTATCCACACTAATAATCTGTGAGTTTATATTTTTTTTGGATAAAAATGTTCCATGTCAACCCAACCAGTATCAGAATATTACCTCTTACCGCCTCCCACCCCACCCCACCCCACCCCACCCATTTTGACGCCTCTAAAACATATTTACCAACTCTGCAATTCTTTTAACAATTTTATGTTTTCAGGTATGATATCAGGTTAGGGACACATGACATTTATCAAGATTGTGTATCTGTAATGAGACTTTACAAGCGTATGCGTTCTCAAGAACATCAAGATGACAAAACTGCAACATCATGCACCAAACAAAACCTTACTTTTGATAACCGAACATCAAAGGATCTCGAGGACATGTCCCCAGATGAACTCTTTCAGATTTCAACACCAAATTATCGGTGCTGGTGTTTGGATTCTCGACCATCGGATTAGAGATTTTGAGTTAATCAGTGTTTGGTTTTGGTAAGAGACTAAATAGTAGATTGTGATACATGTCAAGGTTTCTTGATTGTTAATATATGGTGACAATACAAACTACTAATAGTTTCTTAAGATGATGTATCCGGATGCTACTAAGTATTCGACTTTTTCATTAAGATTATTAATACATTTAAATTACTATAATTATATGAAATTAACCCAAACAAAATTGATACCACTCATTTTGACCCAAACTTGTTTTGCTAAGAACCTATTTAACCTGTTATCCGGCCTGACTCATTTTGCCACGTCCAGCAATTTAACTTGTTTCATTATTACCGTCACCAAACTACTAAAAATACTTTATAGAATTCAAATATGCATCACATTTCTGTACCAGATCCGTCATAAAACATGCTAGACACCTTTTAACTTTATGAAAAAATAAAGTTACCTTATCGTACATCCTCACATGCTATTTGTACACCCTCATTTTTTTACATATTATTGTCGGGTATTGCGTCTTTTTTTGACACTATATGGCTGTATTGTGCTTTTTTTACACAATATGGCCGTATTGTGCAACATGACGTGACTAATATGATATGTCTGGACGTTTTGTCAGCTAGAGTTTTGCCTATAAGACCCGTATAGCACCTATACGAGTTGTATAGACGTAATTGGGGTGGTGTACGCATAGTAGGCCTTTTTCTAATTTGATAACTTCAAAAATATCAGGTCAATAAATTGAAATTTTTTTCCCCACAAAGTCGATGTGTTTTTATCATTTTAACATAGACGAAATTGAATACATATCTAGGTGAACTATAAATTGGTTTCAATGGTAGCAATTTTGTTCCCAACTATCCATTCTCAATTCTCTAGGTTCCTCTCATCTCAAGCTGAATATTTATACCCAAGCATTTTAGTTAACAAAGATATAGGAAACAAAAACAATTAGAAAGACATCGATTACAATAAATGTTTATTTGAACTTGAGTCAATAGTTATTTAAATTGTTACTAAATCACCAGTATTACTGGTATTTACAAATAAACATTAAACGAGTTAACCCGAAACACAACACAATTTTAAGTGTGTGTAGGTTAGGAACTTAGGGTTAATGTTTTTAACCCGAATAAATATATGGGTATTTCTCACGAATGACATCATTATTTGAATAGTATTACAAACAAATTGATCCCAGAATCACATTATTATACCACTGAAAATGAGCATCAAGAATCACATTAATATACCATAAATAAAAACCTATATTCTTTATGACGAATAAAGTTCATGAATCACAATAATATACCAATAAAAATGAGCATCAACCATCTACACTTCTAGCCTCAAGCAAAACACAACTATAAGGTGTCATTTGATAACCAAGTGATCCCGGAATCTTCTCAACAACAGGATCACCCGTCATCGAGAAGAATCCGGGATACGGAAGACCTGTATCCACCAACCGAACCCACTCCATACCCAAACGAGGCAGCGGCAGAGTGGCGGTTACTGGTCCATCTCCGCTGTTAAAGGCGGCAAACATGTCACCAGTCAATGGGTTTTCATCATCTTGGTCATACTTCAAACCCATGGCTAAGAATTTGCTAGTGGGATCTTCCCAGTTTGGTGGAGATAAATCCAGTCCAAACCAGTCGATATTCTCGACCTTTAAGAACTCACTCCTTTGAAGAAGATCGCTTCGTTTGATCTTTAACGAACTCAAGAACGAAATGAATTCAATCGTTTGAACTGCGAACCCGGTTTTTAACGATTTCCAGTTAAACGGTTTTCGATCTTTAACCAAAATCTTCCCCCCTGATGATTGACCACATTCATCTCCCATATTAAGAACAGGAACACCCAAAGAAATATATAAAATAAAAAGAAAATTACGGATTTGTTTAAGTCGAGTTTCAAGCACGATTTTCTTCTTTGTAGCACCTTCTTCGCCACAATTCCAACTGAACTCTGAGGCACTACTAAAGCTCACCAAGTCCACAAGAGAAAGCCCGTGGTTCCGAGCCACGAAATTGAAAGAAAAAGCGGGCCCACGCCCGTTTAAGAAGATATCGCCACTGCCACATAAGTGGGTTGCAAGATTACTAACGAGACTCTCACCTCTTAGATAATTTCTTACCTCACTACAGAATCTAGCATTCATTTCTGCCCATCTCTTCCAATGAGGAAACTGGATTTCTTTTGTGGAATTTACAATCAGGTCGAATGAGTCAGCAATGATTTTGGTTTTTGAGAGTATAGGATCAAACGCGATTGTTTCAATTAAAGGCGGGCGAGAAAGATGTTCACCATGAAACCCGTTAACCATAGAAGAAGAATTGATAAAACAAAACCCATCAATATGGTAGTTGATCACCCAATGCTTAAGACTATCTAGGATCAATTGTTGAACAACCGGGTGGGCACAATTGAGGGCATTATTGGAAGAATAATAAGACGGTTTATCTATTTTCGCCAAAGATGCATTATCACAAGTATGAGTGACAACAACTTCTAGCAAAACCTCAATTCCGTTCGCGTGTAATCTCTTTACCATTTCTTTCATAGAGCTAATAGTTGATATGGAGCCTCCTTGAGGACCATATGAGTTTTGTGGTGAAAATAAATGTGAAGGGTAATATGGTCCTTTTTTCTTATCAAATGGAACTATTGGTTCTAACAAGATTGCATTAACACCCAAATCCTTGAAGTGATGCAACTTTTCAGTAATGGCAGAAAAGGTCCCTCTGATTTCGTTTGGTATGTCACTTGACGTGTCACTTGTGAAATCCATCACGTTTAACCGATAAACCATTAGTTTCTCCATTGGTAAATTAGGGCTGACATCATCACTCCAATCAAAAGTAGGTTCTGTACAAATTTCCCCAAGAGAATTCTCTCCTATGACCTTAGAATACGGGTCTAGTACAATGGAAGACTTTTCTTGACCATTTTTGCATCGATAGCCATACGACGCAAAGTTCATTACATTATCCATTGAGGCATGCCATATGTCACCCGATCGATTAACATAAGGATCTAAATCAATCTCTAAAACGGGCTCTTCACTAGAACTGTCATCAAATAAGCACAAGATCACACTTTTGGCATTTCTTGAAAAAAGAGAAAAATTTAAAGATCCATCAGCTGAATAAGAAAGGCCAAGTGGAGAAGGATGCCCAGATTTTATACCCACCGGGAAACAGAAATTTGTCTTTCTATGGCTTTTGATTTCAATCTTTTCACCATTGAGAGGACATTTTAACAAAAATGAAACATAAAATGGAGCTAAACTTGCATCAAACTCCAATCCAACCGAAAACTTGTTTAAAGAATCAATCTCAAAAGGGATTTCAAAGATTCCAGAATCGCCCGATTGTAAAGGGATTAGTGATGATGAATCAGATCTGAACACACCCCAATTCATAATTACTTCATCATCGTTGCCATTAAGTTGCAAAGATGAAATTTCTACATTTACTCCATATTTTCCATCTTTTAACCTAGTAATAATAACGTTCACATTTCCACCCTTCTCTGTCCTAAATAAATAAGTGGATAACTTTTCACCGGTTTGAATAACAGGAAGAGTTGAGGTAGCCAAAACTGCAAACCTAGGATTCTGGTACAAACCTTGTACAATGTTCTTTGCAGTTTTTCCAAAAACTAGGTTCTGCCCGAAATCCGTTCTTCCCAAACTTTGTGTCACTCTTCTACCATATTTGCAACTATTAGCAGCAACTGATTTGGAGATCTTGATGGCTCCACAGGTTAAGCAAGTAGGCTGAGTAGCAGAGGATAATGAAAGCATTGCCATGATATATCTGAATGATATACAAACAACGAGTGCAGAGGGCAGACATAAAACTTGCAGAAACCAAGATTATTCTACTCACTTCTCGATCTTTCTCTGCTTAAAGTAAGAGGAATTGGCACCATAATCAAAACTTCAAATAAACGATACAGGAAATTACATTCAAATGCTGATTAAAAATGTCGGGGGTGTTATCCAGTCTACTAGTGACATGTATCAATAATAACATACATATTCAATGAGGTCAATGATTAACTTAAACTACTCCCTCCATTCAACAACTAGAGTCTACATACCATAGTTTGCACAGATCAAGGGTTGTAAAAAATCAATTTTGTCTTGTAAAAATGGTTAATTGCACCCAAATCATAGTTGTCAAAGGCGCAAGGGGCGCTCATGGCGCAAAGGGTGAGCCTTAGGCCTAGGCGCAAGGCGCTTAAAAAGCGAGGTCCCGAGATCAGGAAGGCGAAGAGCATAAACATACAATTTTTAGAGGTTCTAGACATGTTTTAGGCTTGTTTAGGGCTAGTTTAGGCTGGTTCCAGGGCATTTTTGGATGTTTCAAACTAGTTTGGCCGGAATTTGAAGAACTTTAGCCGGAATCTGACCAGAAGCTCGCCTGAGCGCCTGGATGGCCGCAAGGCGTTTTGCCTCGCCTAGGTCGCCTTGGACATACACTCACCTTTTAAGTTTTACCATTGTGTATCACACTTACATTTTCGTGCAATTGTATATAACATGTTACATTAAAGGGTACAAAAGGTGCAATTATTTTACATACAATTGCACGAAAATATAAGTAAGTTGCATACAATGGTGGAACAAAAGATGAAATTATGTTATATATATTTTTGGTGCAATAAATCCTTAACATTTAAGCAGAGAGAATGTGAAAGAAGCTGTGCTTAGTAACAATGACTATAGAACTAGATCATCCTTAACAAAGGGATTATGAAACCTAAAGCCAAAATTATCAAATGACTTAATCTAACTGCATATCAAAAAAGAATCATAATCACACATTGGAATTAAACGACGAAATTCATTTCTATATCACAATAATCGATAAATATTCAGTTTAGAAAACCTAGAAACAATCAATATCCGAAACGTCGATCAGTTCTAGAATCTTTTGACATCAAATATAAATAACCAGATTCAGGTATAATATGCTATGAAATTCAATGAAATACGAAATACTCACAGCATTTGAGATCGACGAGCAGCGGAGATGAAAGTGAATCTACGTGGAGATGATGAAGTATGTGGAAATTCGATTCAAATAGGAGTAGAATGTGCGAAATTCGAAGTTGTATCTGTTTCCAAGGGCTGCAGATTTGTTCTTCGTCTTTGGATTTTTATTAAATAATCACGAAACTGCCATTTTTGGATCGGAAATCTCTCATATCTATAGCCCATAAATATCAATTTTTATTTACATATAACTAGAAATTTTGTAAACGTACCTTAAACGATTGAAGCGGTAACATTAACTTGGCTAAACACAAAAAGAAACGTGGTTAAATAAATAAAAGAAATGTATTAGGTTATGACTACTCGGTTGTGGAGATCGAAACATAGATAAAAGACAGTTATATAACGCTAACGATGTTTTTCAGTCGGTCTTATTTTTCACGGTACCATCACGTTACCTTCAGTCAATATAACCCACCATATTTTGAATACAACTCTGTTTTTAACAAAATTTATGCCTAGACGTTAAAAAATTAAACAAACAAAAGAAAATTATTAAGGAAAAATCAGATTATATATAGTACAGAAGATTAACTTGAAAATTTAGAAACTTGGGGGGTTAAAGTGACATTTTACAAAGTTGAGAGGTGAATTTTTAAGGTTTTTAAAAGTTGAGGGGTAGAAGTTGTCGGTGACAAAGGCCACCGACACTTCTCTTTATGTTTATTGATAATTTCTCACAATAGTATAAATTATAAAAAAATATGTTAGAGTAGTTGTCGTGTATTAAAATTTTATACTTAGGTATTCATTTTATCGCAATGAATGTAAATTTGAAATTGATGGATAATATTAGAACATTTGCAATGGAAGACTAGTTATATGACGGTCATGCATAGGGGTGTTCTTCAGGGTTTTTAATCGGGTTTCGGGTTATTCGGTTTGGGTTATTCGGTTCGGGTTATTCGGGTTTTTTTGTTATAAGAATCCTATCCGTTTACCGACCCAAATAAGATTCGGGTTAATCAATTTCGGGTTAATCAGTTTCGGGTTATTCGCTTTCGGGTTTATTCGGGTCGGGTTAATCGGTATTCGGGTTTCTAAGTACAAGTTGCAAATCATACTTTACAATTTAACTTAACATGATATTCATTAAATAATAAAGCACAAAATGTCAAATAAAAACACTCCCAATATGATCTTTCATTCAAACTCATACAGTAAACACATATATTAACTAAAAAACACCAAACAAAATAAGCATAAAACCAAACCGCTTCAACCAATCGTGTAAATTTAAAAAAAAAAGTCAAATCGTATCAACAAATAAAATGTTCACTCTTCGAATTGCCACCTTCATATTCGCTCGTCCATTTCCGGTCATATATTAAAAAATTCAAATAAAATAATCATTAAAAATGGTTACATATATATTGAGCTAAGTTTAGAAATAAATATTAATAATAAAAATACCTTATTATTATTCGGGTCAATCGGGTTAACCCGATTAACATTTTTTAACCCAATTATCAAACCGAAACTACCTTCATGTTCGGGTTCCATCATAAACGGGTTCGGGTTGTTCAGGTTTCATCTTAATCGGGTTCGGGTTAATCCGGGTCGGGTTCGGTATTCGGGTAAAAAGGACACCCCTAGTCATGGATAGAGAGGTTAAGAAGCACATATTGTTGCTTGGGTCCTAGGGTGAAATTTTGGCTCCAAGTCCTTAATCACATACTTGTTTTGTGGGAGGAGGGTGGTTAATTTTTTTATTTAATTTTAATAAATCTTTGTTTATTTTGTAAACAAATTTGTTTATTTTATAAGAAAACTTATTAAGCTTTTATTAGAAAATTTTAAATTAAAGTTACAAACCAAGGACTGGTTGGGGCGGGGGGGGGGGGTGTTTAGATTTTTTAAATTTAACTTTAATTAATTTTTTATTTATTTTATAAACAAATTAATTTATTCTATAAAATAACTTATTTATTTTTAATTAAACTTGCATTTTTTATAGAGAAATAAGATTTTAATAATCCAAACTATGACTCGTTGGTCGATAATAATCCATATGAACAATTTGACAAATGACAATCATAACTTTCATTTTCGTTGTCAAGGCAATCCTAATAACATAATCATCAAAGATTTAGAATTTATTTCCACTCGGCTTTGCTCAAAATGATAAAGTTATAAACAAAGTGGGAAAACGTACAAGTGGAAATCGAGTGTAAGTTTTATATGATTATGATATTAAGACTGCCCTTGACAATGAAATTAAAAGTTAGAAGTGTCATTGGTCAAATTGCTTGTATGGATTATTATCGGGCAATAAGTATTAAAATTCAATTTTCTTTTTTTATAAATTAAACAAATTCATTTATATATTTTTTAATTAAACTTTTATAATTTTCTATAATGTTTTAATTTTAGATTATGTGATAATATGCGATGTTTAAAACTTATAAATATTTTTTTTTTATAATTTTGCATCAATTATTTAATATTTAAATACATTAAATAATATATATATTTTTATTTTTAGTTATACTATATTAAAAATTAAATTAGTTATTAAAAATGATAAAGTGGTTATGAGAAATAATGTAAAGTAAATGATGATGTGAGAATGTAAAGAGGTTTGTGAGATAGCATGGATTGTTTGGGAAAAAATTGTAAGAAAAGTTGTTGTTGATGTGCCAGGTTTGTAGAGGTTTTCGAGTTTCTGAACTGCAAATGCTCTTATTAAGTCTTTTATTAAAATTGATACATATGCAATTGATAATCCCTTGATATGAATTTTTATCAAAATTTAAGCTACAAAAGTGTTTAAAATTAAAACAGAAAAATCTAAATGTTGAGTGTAACCTTTAATATTTTTACTCAAATACCAAATGAAAAAAAAATATTTTATTTAAAAAAAATATAGTAGATCAAATAAGTTTGAACAAGCACAACTTTTTATTTTTTATTGACAGTACATTATATAGAGAAAACAATTTAGAGACCACGTCTTTAGAGCTTTTAACCCGCGTTAACTTGGTCCGGACCTAACAATGAGCCGGGTATGAGACGAGTATTGGTAATCCCAGTCTCATACCCAATTATAAAAACGTGTTCTATACTCGGTCTCATACACATCGGATCCCGTCACTCAACACTAATCAGGCAAGCAGATATAACGTGGCATTAGGTATACCCTTATGTTGCTAGCAATTAACCGTTAGGATGCCCGTTACCTAAAACTCGATCTTAAATTCATCTCACCAACTAACTTAAAATATTAAATACTTAACTACACTTCTAACAATTATATAATTTTTGCAATTCAAATTCTAACAACTTTAAGATACTATTTCTTATATATTTTTTAAATTATATAAGACATTAATATATTTGGGTAAACGGGTTTGGGTAAAACGAGGGTATCACCTAATCTTATACCCGTCCCAAACCCGTGAAAGTTTCTAAAGCTAATTTCATACCCAGTGCCATACCCAATAACTGTCCCGAATGTTTCGGGTCTTCCGGTGGGGCTGGGCTTTTTGGGCCGAGTCCAGAACCGATTATGCCTCTCTACCTTTAGGCTGAGTGCCATAGTTCAAAATATATTATTGTACACACAAAAAGGAAAATACCATTATGATTAACCAAACAGATGCAAAAAGAATGGGTGTTAGGTGCCATTGATCGCCATTGGGGTTGGTGGCCCAATGGTAGAGGCAAAGCCTCTAAGAACACCTAAGGGGTTTGGAGGTCACGGGTTCAAGTCCCACTAGTGACAGGATTAAAAGAAATTCGCCTTTCTAAAAAAAAAGGTGCCATTGATCAGCTGAACAACTTGTTTTTCTGTACACAAAAATGTGATATCTTGACTCGTTCTTGACTCAGTTCTGAGTTACATACATTCTTCAACTCAGTACATCTTATCTTCCACCATCCATTACCACTTTCGGGAACTCGGGCCTGCTTTAGAACCTCCCTCGGGCGTCTCTGAAATAAATTCAAAACCCATTTAGATCAAGAATCATACACAAGAAACCGGGCCAATTCAAACTGCTGAAATACCCATTATGTCCTCAGAACTGTCTTCTTGAATTCCTTGTTTACCCTCCCTATGAATACTCCTTTTTGTTGCAACAAGTGGACTGTTTTCTTCTTCATCAACAACTCTTGGTCTTTCAAACTCAATTGAACCTTTGAAAACCGGGTGCACGTATGCATCTTGGAGATATAACTTCAAGTTAAGGTTCGGTTCTGTTGCCCGTTCTAGTGTATCTTTTTTCATTGCATCCTGTAATCAAAACAGAATCATGTAAGCATAATATAGACGAAAGGGTAGTTTCGTCTTTTCACAAAGATGAAAAAATGGAGATTTGGTTAATCATCGAATAAACAAAAGGGTAGTTTCGTCTTTTCACATAAATGAAAAAATGAGATTTGGTTAATCATCGAATAAACGAAAGGGTAGTTTCGTCTTTTCACATAGATGGAAAAATGGAGATTTGGTTAATCATCAAATAAACGAAAGGGTAGTTTCGTCTTTTCACATAGATGGAAAATGGAGAGTTGGTTATGTCTAACCTCTAATGGGAATCGTTTGAATTGAGATTCAAACCGGCCCTTGCAAAATCTAAAGAACCAGAAGGTTAAGATGGGAAGAGGAATGAGGAGATATGTTGCATTAGTTGCCCTTTTTGTGTTTAGTAATCCTAAAAATAGGAATTGTGAAATCATTAATCCAATGATTATTTGGCGGTGAACATCGGGCCAAAATGTTGCACCACTCTCGTACTTCTGATCGTACACATTGATAATCTAACATCCACAAACCAAAAATACCAAAAAATTGTCAGTTTTGATCCGTTTACCTATAAACAGGTGGGTCGATATGGGCTATGTTTTCTCTCTAACGGGCGGGTTAAACTAACAGATTAACTAAAAGTGAAACGGGTCAAAAATCATCAATGTCGTATTCAAACGTATAAAAGCCTCCAAAATCACTTTAATGAAAAGAGAGAAGATTATTTTTTGTAACAACATAGTTTTTGTAAGTGCTCACTCCATAAAATGATAATCAACATCTGTCCAAGGTGAGCCAACTTTTTTAGACGGGAAAAACCATCAGAGTTTCAAAATTTTGGTTAACAGTAACCACATTTAAAAAAAAATCGATTTAATCTCTGACCCGCAACATGATGACGTCCTAGTATACATGTCAATAACTTTTGACCATAGTAGTCAAAGGCGCCAAAGGCCACCTAGGCGTCCAGGCGAGACGTAGCAAAAACGCCTTGTGTGCAGCAAGGCGCAAAAAACTTGAAAAAACATGTCTGAATCTAAAAAAAAACTTGTCTAAACCAGCCTAAACTAGTCTAAAACAGTCTAAACAAGCAAAAAAAAATAGTGTAAACTAGTCTAAACCAGTATAAACTAGCCTAAAACATGTCTAAAACAGCTAAAAATGGCCTGAAATACACATGCACCTTGCTTGTCTCGGGCTCATGCGTTTTAAGTGTCTTGCATTAGGCCACAGGCTCACCCTTTGCACAACACCTTGAGCCTTTGACTACCTAGCTTTTGACGCTGTTAGACTTTTAAGCTTCGACCAACAAAACATGGATAAAAAGTGTTGGTGAGTATGCACAACCAGACCCGGCCAGCCCAGTTTAACAACTCTAGATCTCTTTTTGGTCAATTGGCATATGCTCATTTATATTCTAGGTTTTGAAGAGATAAAAATAGTAGTAGAATGGTTTACCTGATGGCGAAAAACCAGATAGGCAAAGGCAAAAAAGACAACAATGAACGGGAGTAGTATAGGGGTGACAGTACAGTACACTAAACCAAGCAGGAAGTACAACTGTATTCGAGGCTCAGATACTGCCCAAGTCAAGGAACCAGCATCCATTGCCTCTTCTCTGTCCTTTTCTGTCTTTACAAGAAATGCGTTTTTCAAGTGAAAAACAATCAAAGGAACCAATCTAAGGATCTCTGCAGCAACTCCTGACCAACCATCTACCATTACATATGTTATGAAAAATGTTGCTTTCATTGGGATCGACACACCAACCGTTTTTGGAATCCTGAATTTAAGAAAGTAAAGAGAATAATAAACTGTGAATAGTTGATTAATTATAGAAATTAGAGATGGTAAAATACGCAGGTCGGGTAATTGGTCAGAACGGGTAACTTAGTAGTACATGTCGATATGACTGGGTCGACCTGTAAACACTTTCTTGTCATTTCTATTTTGATTGTTGGAAGAGCAAATGATATAGACTAGCAATATACTTTTGTCTTTGGTCATTTTGGTAATTATACTCTCCTTTTTTAATCTACATTGGCCCATTTTAATTAAATGTTTTTTGTCCCTATTTGGTAATTAAAGTAAAAAAAAAGGTATATATACCAAAATGACTAAAGGTGAAAGCATATTGCTATTGTATGACGTTTGCCCTTGCTATGAATAAATAATGTACTAAATGTGAGTAGATAAACTATATTATTACAATAATAATCTTTATTATAATGATACAATGTGGTTTTATTCATTTTGTATACACTTTGGCCGACTTTCAACCCATTTAATGTTGGCATAATGGGTAGGTTGAGCGGTTGAGTAACAGGTCAAAAATCAGTCTGTTGGGTTGACCCAAAACACTTTTAGCCCAAAAATTTTTAATTGTGTTAAATAATTAGTGCGTCAACTATGCTTACAAAAATTATACGAGTTCAATAATGACAACCTTTTGAATAAAATAATATAGAAGGTTTTATGCATTAAAAATGACACTTTGGGTGATCTTCAACCCGTCAGATTCATTTCTTCTTAAAATATTTTTTTTTCATTTAACACGTGTAATAGAAATGGGAAAAAATAACATCATACTCAGTTGGGGACTGCTGCATGAATTCTTTAAGTTGCTGAAGGGCAGTTCCAGTAATTATGCTTCCAAGAAACACATTCACAAGCAAAAATAAGTGATATTTCTCAGCTGAATGCGTCTCCAAAGTTGATAATGCAGTAAATCCCTCTATCTTTGACATGATCATTATAATTGTTGGTAGAAGAATGAGAAATATCTTCAATATAATCCCAGGAAGATAACCTTGAATTATAGACTTGACTGATCCCCTGTCAATTCACAAAAAAAGGAATGATTTCTTTTCAAAAAAAGAAAAGAAAATAATTAGATGTGGCAATATCAACCCATTTACCTAGGAAATAGGAATGGGCTGTTCAGGTTATATGTTATGTTTAAGGGGTCAAACGGGTAAAATCTAAAAACTTGGTTAAAAATGGAACAGGTCAAGTGGGTAAATAGTTGAAAGGGCAATTGTTGAAAAGAAAAACTAAAGACTTGTGTTGAACTCAATAACTCACAAATAAGTCCTTGGACTTATTTTGGCATGATCAGATCCCTTAACTTATGTAACTTAACGATAAAGTTCCTACACTTCACTACTGACATAAAAATCCTTATTTTTTGCATGATTAAATCGCTGACTTTTCGAAATCTAAAAAAAGGTCAAGTTTTGCATGATTAAGTCCCTAAACTTTATTAAAAGGAGTTTTTCGTTAAGTTTTAGAAGTCTAGGGATTTTATCATGGATAGGGCTTTTTGAAAAATTGGCTTTTTTTTAAATCATAACAAAAACATTTAATATTTAGAAAAAAAAAATAAGAAAAAGGAACAAAAATACTTAGGGGTCTACCTTTCAACCCAACTCGAGTTATAATATAAATTACCCATTTTGACCCAAACCCCTTTCGAGCTGATACTGAAGCCACCCAATTTGCCATTTCTAAATATAATTGATTTGGAGTTTGAAATTCACTCACATTTCAATAAGAGGTCTCAAAAAGGGAACAGCCTTCTGAAGTCCCTCAAGATTAGCCAAAGTTTGAACAAAGGCTATAGGGACCATAAAACAGAAAGTAAGACCAAATAGAGCAATAGCCATGAGCAATCTTCTCACTTTAAGCTCAACATATGGTATGGCTAAATTGTCCCAATAAACATCACGTGGTTCGGGGGCCCACTGTGTGAGCCAAACGGTGGGATTATGTGATTGGTCTGTTTGAGCACAAACAGCTGCACCCCATCGTGATCTGAACGAAACAAATGCTGCTGGCATAATGGCATTTGGGTCATTTAACACTCTTTCTCTTTCAGCCTCCTCCTAATGTATCCAATCATAAGAAAAAATAAATTAAAAGGTTATAAAATTGTACTATGTAAGCATTGTGGTTAGAGGTGGCAAATTGGGCGGGCCAGGAGAGTTTCATAACTGGTCAAACCGGGTTTTGTTCAAACTACATATTTTGTACATGTTGAAACGAGTTGATTCAGGTTATGTTGGCCAGAAACACTTTTTGTTCAAAAAATTTATATATAAGTAATGAAATAATTAACGTGTCAAAGTTTTGACACATCAAGTCCGGTCGAGTCAGGTTTCCCTGAAACACTTTTTGTTCAGAATATTTATGCTTTTATAAAATAATTAGTGACACAGATATGATTAAAAACTGTACTCGAGTAAAATCTAAATTTTTTGAATGACGTGATTTAGGAATATTTATGCATTAAAATTACACTTTGGATGACATTTGACCTGTTTGACCCATTTGACTTGTTTCCTTTTAAGCTCATTATCTTGATTTCACCCTTTGACACCCTGGATTAACCCATTCATAAGTAAATGGGTCACAATTGCCACCTCTAGCTTTGGTATATAAGAAATCAATCTATTTAGTTTGTATGCTTACTTCTTTGCTTAGAGTCTCGATTTGTTCCGTATAAAAATCAATCGCATCAACATTTTTTCCCCAAAGACCCCAAAGACCTGTCTATACACACAACTAGACGTAAAATGATATAAATGAACAGAGAAACTAATATGTCAATCGGAAAACGTTTAGCTAAATACCTTGGTAGTTGGCCTTTTATTAGGGTGTCTCTCAAACTTGTTGGTGTAGTAGGTAAGCCAGTTTTGCAAACTCTTTTTTACTAGCACCATATCTGCAAGAGTATTTGCATTGTACACTACCTACAACTCCAGAGTTACATATATAAATTCCTACAAAAACTTTTATTCTAGTTTGATTACCAAGCAGATGATTAAGAGACTAATTGGATTTACATTTTGGAGCTGATTTTCTGATTACTGTTTGAATGAACAGAATCTGCTTCTCATTATCTTAACTTTTAGGGTTAAATAATAAGTTTTGGATGATCAGATTCATACATGATGCGACAAAACTAATAATCTAAAGCTAAAACAAATTACCTATTTACCGGTTTTTATCATAATTAAAGATTTTATTCGCATTTCACAAAATGACTCTTTTCTGTAATTTGTTTTTGGTCAATTTACTTTTTAAGTCCTTACTTTATTATTTTTACAACTTCAAATAGCCGAAGCGTGTCCAAATACCATCTTCTACGGTCCATTTTTTTACTTTTGATCATCTTATACCACCTAATCATTTTCAAAACACCTACTAAAAGCTTCACCAAATAGGATGTGTTCTATAATAAAGTTCCTCAAAGAAGAAGCATACCTGATGTGAAAGGTAATGATCAGGGTGATTAACACAGAAGAAATGTTCAACATGCTCACCAACTGATTCGTCAGCATCTGGAGGAACATTCCTCACAAGAACCTGCATGAGACGTTATCACATTACAAATGATCAGGGCCTCATAGCTACTGTGTTAATTGTAATTACGAAAACAATATTATTACAACAATAATCAAATTGTATGAATAAAAATCATTTAAGATGTTTGTATTAAAATTTGAATTTGGCTGACCTTCAACCGGTTTGACATGTTCCCTTTTAGCTAAATTTTTTATTTGACCCGATTGAGATAAACAACAACATAAATCTACTAGTTCATGAGTAAACGGGTCAAAATTGCCACCACTAAATTCTCTGCCAATTGGACACTCACTGTAAATTGATCAGGACGACGTCTTTCATTCGCAATAAAATGCAGCCTCATTTTTGCAACAATCATGTATTCATTGTAAAGAATGTAGCATGTCCAAATTGTGAAGACGTAAGCCATTACTATATGGGCGTATAACCTGATTAAAAAATACATATACTTGAATCCTTGATTATGGTTACTAAAATCATGGATAAAAGTGTGTAAAGCGAACATATTTTTGGACCTGCTTGACCCAGGGGCGACATTGGATATTGAGAGCTTGTCAATATCACTGTATGTTAGATCTTTCATATTCGTTTTCATCTCCTCAAAATTCTCCCCAGAATAATTAACAGGCACCAACACAGCAAACGAAAGCAGAGTGATGGGGCAAAATATTTTCAAACTGCATGCAAAATTCACATTAATAGAACCAGGTAAACTAAGGTGGTGTCAGTTTTGCTGGAATTAGAGAAGGAACAGAATGGTCTATGACTCCATTCCAGTGAAATGGGAAAAAACGTGTTTGTTTCTTCTCACAAAATGGAATGGACCGTTCCTAACGTGATTCCTTCTATTTAGCTGATTTTCATTCCATGACATTCGTTTTTCCATTTCATCATGGGATGGAATGAAAAAAAGACAATGTAACTTAATTATATTTATGAAAAAAAGACAATGTAAGATAATCAAAACTTTAAATAAATTACTTTTTGATTTTCCAAAACTAATTAGAAAATATGCCTTTGCATTGTAATTTTAATCAAGGATTTTATGAACTTTTATTACCTTTAATTTGTAATATTCATGCATTCAAAGTTCCATAACTCATACTAAATAATGTATAAAGTAGAGAGAAAACTATATGAAAATTCATTTCATCCCTACATACCAACCATGCTTGATAATTGAACCTAATGACATATTCTATTACCTTATTTATTCTGTTACCTAAAACCAACTGTTACTTCATCCTTCCATTCCAAAATACCAGATTGTAAGTGAAAAGTAGAATTCAATTTTAACCTACTCGGACTCCAAAAGGAACTCACCCAAGAAGGTAGATTCGAATGTACACAGCGGAATCAAGCCCCGCATGTTGAATAAGCTCTGGCTCTGGCATTCTTAAGGCAGCAGGCATCCAATTCAAGAATTTTAGGTACATTTTGACATCTAAATTGACAAATTTCTTCACAAAAGTCCCAGAACTAGTTGGACTATCTCTTATGCCTTTGAGATACCATTTTGGGAAGTAAACTCTATCATTGACAGGCTGAAGGCGTAAGATAGCAAATGCAACAAGAAACAGTATCGCAGATAGACAATTAATAGCAGCAGATACAGCAATATCCGAAAGAGTAGCCATGTTCTTTCTCCAAAATCAAACACCACCTAAGGTTTCAGTCAAAACACATTTGAAAAGCATGAAATCAGATAGTGTCTAACTTTCTATCATCACTTGTATCAACAAATTAGGACTTTATGAGCTTCAGATTATACCTAACACACAATCCCTAAAATATGAAATCAAAAGGTTCATTCTGTATTTTATTATCTCCTGCAATCTGAACTCTCAATATCTAGCAAGATTACAGGGAAAATGATACGACTCCACGGGTCGACCCATCTGGGTCCAACAGGCCTTGGGTTAGTTACTTTGACCCAGTTAATCAGCAGCAAAAGTGTAGGGCTGAATTAGTGGGGGGCTGAAAGTTAGGGGAGCCAAAGTCAAGAGGAAAGTCAAGACTCAAGAGGCTGAAAGTAGGGGCTGAAGTTTAGGAGTAGTATATGTTTTATTTCACATTTAAGTATTCCATTTCCTGTTCTAGTTGGGTAGTCTTGTTATTTTTTATTATCTAAATTATAAGTTCATCTTGTAATTGGAGAGCAACCCTTCTCGAATTGGGTAATCTATCCATGTTTTTCTATTAATAAAGCAACCTACTTTTGAGGTTCTATCATTTGGTTCCATTGCCGGGAAACTCGAAGATGGAGCAGACCCGGAACAATCAGAAGGAAGGCAGTATCGTTGCCCAGTTGGCAGCCATTGAGGCTAAACTTGATTCTTTGATAGCCCTGAAGAAGGATATTGCAGAAATCAGGGAAGCTTGGCTACAACAGCGAGCTGACACAATCAAGGAACCCGAGGATGAACACCAAGATCTAGTGGAAGATCTGGGAATGGAGAAAATTCCTGGTGACTCTGCTGGACAGAAAGAATTGGACATCGCGCCAATTTCAAGTGAACCTGCTGCTCAACTATTAAAGGCTTGGCGCCTGGATGCACTTATGACAAAAAGAATTGGAGAAAGGTTGCAAAGGACACAGCAAATGCACAATGTTGGCGGGAAGCAGAAACAAAAACAGGCTTAATTGCGAGCAAAGGTCATCTAGGTGGGGTCCAGATGAAAAAGACCAGGAAAGTGCAAGGCTTACACAATCCCTTTAGCCCATCAAAGGGTCTATGAAGCAGGTCAACTTACAATTTTTGAATGGCTTATTGCTTGGTGCAACCATCCGTTAACAGAAGCTACACCGGGCCTTCACAATTTAGCAACTTTTCACCAACCCCACCATCTTAACCATCTCACCAGCGAACCCTTTGAGGAGCATTACACAGGTTGGCAGATTGGTTTTCCCATATCCGACTTGAGGACAAGTCGTTTCTTCGGGCGGGAAGTATTGATACGACTCCACGGGTCGACCCATCTGGGTCCAACAGGCCTCGGGTCAGTTACTTTGACCCAGTTAATCAGCAGCAAAAGCGTAGGGCTGAATTAGTGGGGGGCTGAAAGTTAGGGGAGTCAAAGTCAAGAGGAAAGTCAAGACTCAAGAGGCTGAAAGTAGGGGCTAAAGTTTAGGAGTAGTATATGTTTTATTTCACATTTAAGTATTCCATTTCCTGTTCTAGTTGGGTAGTCTTATTATTTTTGATTATCTAAATTATAAGTTCATCTTGTAATTGGAGAGCAACCCTTCTCGAATTGGGTAATCTATCCATGTTTTTCTATTAATAAAGCAACCTACTTTTGAGGTTCTATCAGAAAATCACCAAAACGTACAAGTTGACAACTTTTTTTGCAAAATGAACATTGTCTTTTACCTTTTCAAAAGTAAACATATCCAAAATCAACCAATTAAATAACGCCACATAAGCTTAGCCAGCTAGATTACATCCGGCACAAATAACTTGGAAAAATGAAATAGGGTCCACAAAACCAATCAAAACCATTAAAAAAACGCCACGTAGTCTATAGGCTAGATTCCAGCCGGCATCTTTCTGCATGTGGTCTGTTTTGATTGGTTTTTTGGTGGACCCCTTTGTACATTTCCAAGTTTTTTGTACCAGCTAAATTCAAGCCTCCGGACTGAAATCTAGCCGGCTAAGCTTATGTGGCATTTTCTGATTGGTTCCTTTTATATATGTTTATTTTGGAGTGGGCTAAAGTACATTTTGGTAAAAAAAAAGTTGTCAAAATGTTTATTCTAGTGATTTTCCCGAAATTACGAACTAAAATTAGAAATCAAATTCATGTATCGTAAAACCTAAATTTCCAGAAACAATTATCACGATCAAGGGCAAAAGGCCGGAAAATCATAACAATGCGATGGCATTGGCTTATGAAGCAAGATTTTAGACAGCTTCACACGATTACGATCATGAAATTATATGATTGAGATTTTACCTCTTTTATATCAGCAAATTGATTGATCTAAACTTGAAGACGTGTGTAATGAACGAATTTGATCCCCGTTGTAATGATTGATGTGCGAATTATAGGGTTTGGATTTTGGTTTGGGGGGAATGCAAGGGTTTACGAATTGGGGGAAGGCGTAAACTGGAAAAAGAGGGAAGAGCGGCATGAACAGGTATCAAGTGCGGAAAGATAGCGCCATCGGAGTTTATAAACGTTATGGATGTTGGGTACGCACGTGGGAACTCGCATACCTTCATGTTTGAATTGCATATAATAACTCAAGGATCAAACATGTGTGATATTGTAAAAGAAAATTTTGATGTTTGATGGCATATAATAATTTTTTTAACGGCAGTTTGGATCACCGACGGGCTACTGGCCTACCCGATCATCTCCACCACCCTCAGTAGCAAATCCAGTATAGGTGAGAAAACCTCCTGGTCTAACCTGGAACCCCTTTTTGTCACAAGTGGGACTTGAACCCAAGACCTCCCCATTTTAATGAAGTATTGGGTACCTCACCTCGACCACTTGGGCTGAAGATCATTTGCGCATATAATACGGGTGGGTCCTATAGACTAAAAGTCAAACCGGCAACGTCTAGGCATGTCACATCTTGCCAACCAATACGGCTGCATTGTGTTCAAAAAAGCCTAATACGGCCGATATTGTGCCTCGTATAACCATATACGAGTCGCATTATGTTGGGTGTCTGGATAACATTTTTTGGTGTTCATATAACCTGTCCAGTAAATAATACTCTTGTATGAGAAAATCTAGGTCAATTTAGTTTAATCATGGTAATTCTAGGTCAAATGATCGGTCAATCTACATATGTCAGGATCATGATCAATCATAATAAATGTTTTCAGAACCGGATCGGTCCACAAGTTGGATTGGTCAGACCTGATTTAAGAATCGGATTAAATCATAAACTACAAAAAAAAAAAATTTATTTATATATATCTAACTTAAAATAGAATATGAAAATATTATATGTTTTGGTGTGGATTTACAATTTCTATAAAATATAAAGACTTAAATAAATAAAATATGGATCCTAGAAAGATTTTGAAGGAAAAAGAAAACAAAAAAAAGTTTGAAATTCGATACGTCCACCCAGTCCGGTTCACCAGCCGGTTCAAATGGAAATGGGCCAAATAGGCATAGCTGGACAGGTTCTGGTCTGACCGACCGACCCGGTTCTTAAAAATCTTATCATAACCGAATATACTCTTTAAGACCTAGTATGACCGACTAAGACATGTAAGGTCCATTATAACGCATTACAACATAATATAACTCGTTATAATCTAATCTAACCCTTTGAGGCATAATATGATACATTAAAGCTCATAATGCTTTGTTAACAGATATGACACATTAAGTCGACTATACCCATTCACAACTCAATCCAAACTAGCCCAACATTTTATTATAAAACTAATTTCTCCCATCCACCTACACAACCCAACCAAACCTACTTTTCCACACTCACTAGCAACCCAATCAAACTTATTTTTTATTATACTAGTGTTAAACCCGCGCGCGCTGCGCTACGTTAAACCGTCATAGAAATATCATAGAACTTAACATGTTCAAAATTTTATACAATAAACTAAAAATGTGTACATTCCGATTACCGATTACTTTATATTGGAAGTTTCTAAATACAACAGGTTGGGACGGAGATCCAGATCCAACGTATTCTATGAACAGTGAAGTTTCTGTCTCCTTCCTTCATTGCACCTGTCCCATGTTAAGTTTGAAATGATCCATGACAATTACGTACCATTGAATATGCTCATCCATGTCATGTTCATCTTCTAGTTTTGGGGAGGCTGGAAGTGAAATGCCTAGGCTGCTCCGACAGGGAAGCATGAAGTGATTCTGACGGAAATATTAGAAAGAAATTTTTTTAAGTGTGTGTTGCAAGACTAAGATACCAGGATTAGAATGAAGTATACATCTCTTTATCAACCAAAATCATCATAAAGACATTCAATCTACAAACAGCAATCAACCGTAGGGAAAACAAATTATAACTCGAACATACTGAATAAGAAATCTGTTAGAGGCAACCTAACCATCAAATTCATAAAAAGCAATCACAAGAACGGTACAGAAACATCACCTAACAAAGCTGAATTCCAGTCCCACTTCTATGTTCCTGCGATCGTATGAAATCATAATAATGAAATTAGAATAACAACAATATGAGGGGGACGGATTGAAAAAACACAAGAGCGTAAGTAAAACCTGATAATACGGGGATTGAGCAGGACGTTTGTGTCTGATGATTGCCCTGGTCGAGTTTCTAAGAGTGGGGGGCTGACAACGTAAGGTCGGATTAAATTGCATAACGCCAACGCCATTGAATTACATTCAATCGCCATTCAATTCTCTTGAAAATGGACTGAGGGAATTGCAGGAGGGTGCTGGCCCAGGCACCATGAATCGCCGGAGTACGCAGAGGAAAGGTTAAATTGAGGATGGGTTAAATGGGTAATTAAGTGTTGGGCTTTTAAGTGTATGGGTTAAATGGTAATTATTAGACTTTAATTATAGACATGGGGTTAGAAGTTAATTAAACACATTTTATGCATTGGTAATGTAACATCCCGGGTTTTTCAGTTTATAAATAAAATCTTAAGGGGGCGACGAGAAATTAACGAGAAGTAATGGGATTGTATACAAAGTCGTGAAACGGGTCGAGCCCGGGGAACCGATGGTGCGTGGAAGCCAAGCCGGGCCCACGGGAGGAGCACCATTAGGGTGCGACACAAATGGGAGGACCCCATTTACACCTTACGGCAACCGGGAGCAAGGGAGGGAGAAAGGGGAGCCGTTCTTCGCGCAAATAGTTCGATCCAAGGTAAATCGCAAACCTATAATCATCGTATACTTGTTTTAAGTCCCGGATGATCATAATGATCGTTTTATGATTCTAGGGTTTCGAGAAAAAGGCGAGTTCGAGGAAGACGAGACGTATTGGGAGTTCGACGAGCACGAGTTCTCCGATCTTGAGGTATAATCCTAAAAACCATTATGTTTATTTGTTGGTAGGATCAAATGAGGGAAACCATACGCATACATGGTTTCAGCTGAGACCCTTTAAGGTGGCCGGCGACTTGTTTGATGACCGACGGGCGACGGGGATGGTCCAAGGACCCAGTTGGATGTCTGGGGTGGTTTCGGGTGATCGTGGCAGCAACGAAGGGAGGCCGGACCAAGGCTGGTCGGCTTGACAGGGGCAGCATGAGCAGGTGGGGCGGCTCGGTGGAGGTGCAGGGCGGCTAACGGCTAGGCGGGAGCGAACCGAAGCCCACGTCGGGGGCTGTGGTGGTTGCGGAGGTTCACAACAGCAGTGGGGAGGGTCGTTGGCGGCTGTGCAGGGCTGGTCGAGGGTGGTGGACGCACGAGGGTGGTTCCGTAATGGAAGCAAGGGTGCCGGGTTGGCGTTTTGCGAGATCGTTGAACCGTAGGGGGGTTTGCATGGGACGCAAGCGAATGTTACACATTGCATGCAATTCATGCATGGCAACGTGCATACGCAAATGGCCTTGCACGTGATCACAATATACGAGTGAGTGAGAGTATAATGCCGTGTCGTATATTAACTCGAGTATCATATACATTTATAGGTACGAGATTGAAAGACTAGCACGGGAGGATAGCAGGTTCTAGTGATTAAGGGTTGTCACGTAAAGGTGAGTTTCTATCGCCTACTTTTAATTTTTTTAGTGTTTTGGGCATGAATACATGTGTAGGGAGTCGTTGATAATCGTATGCGTAGACGGTGTCGTGTGATTAATATTTATTCTGATAATTATGGTGTTTGCATGTGGAGTATGAGAGTGTGTCACTTATTTGACGGTTGTGACAGGTGGTTAAGCGTAAGCTTAATATTGTGTTGACGTTAGTCAACGGGTTATTGTGTCTGACGGCAGTCAGGCGGTGACTGTGTTTGCCAGTACCTTCGGATAAAGCAAGCGGGGTTAATCGTGTGTCGTTGATTATAAACAAATATTTTGATATAAACTATTTGTGAGCTAAAACCTTTGAGACTTAAACCATTTTTATAACGGTTTTGGGATCTATTATCCCTAATAAATTACTATAGAACTCACTCAGCGTAGCTGACGTTTTTAGTATGTATTTCAGGTAAAGAGAAGATGTGAGCCAGCGGCTTCTGGATGGCGTTTGGTTACTGTTTGCGTTTGTGAGGACATTTAGTTATGAGTTATTTTTTCGAGATATTTGATACTAGTATTTACTTTGGATTATGTTTGGGTCGGGTCATTGACCAGTTGTTTGACTATTTGATTTCCGCTGCATTGAATTGTGTTTAATTTGATGTCTACGACTACTTAGCTTGCGTTTGTACCAACAAGTATGGTTCCCAGGTTTGGGGCCTTACAAGTTGGTATCAGAGCGGTGGTTTAAATAATCTGGGCATCCTCGATGCCTAGACTTAGACTGAGAATGGGACCAATGTGTAGGGAATGTCATCATGCGTAACCAAAAGCTAGAAGCGCCAGGTATGAGTTAGTATGTGTGTGGGTTGTGTTAGTAGGCTAATACAGGGGCATTATGCCAAGATGTAGTATAAGGATGGTTTAAAACCTGAAAAGCAAGGCGAAAGGGTAATGGTGATTGGCCACCTTGATTAACAAATTTCACTGCTCGGATTGTTTTAAATTGTACCTAAATATTGCTATGTTTGTTAGTATTTCAGTAAACTAATGGCACCAAGAAGACAAGTTGATGTTAATGCTAGTGTTAGGGGCCATTGTAGGAACGCTCAAAGTGATGATGCTAACCATGATGAAGTATCGGTTCACACCGAACCGTCAGTGCGTGCTGAACCTTCTGTGCATTCTGAGCACAATGAAGGGTTCCAGTTCGAACCAGAGGTTCGCGAAGCGGTGAAGAATGAAGTAGTAGGAATGATTCATGAGTACTTGCCTGATATTGTGAAGGTAGTGTTCGCGGAGTTAGAGAAGACGGTGCTTGAGGAGGTAGAGGAGAAAAAGAGATCGCCCGGAAGTGGTGGCAACTGTGACTATGGGCACTTTAAGAAGTGCGATCCATCGAGATTTGATGGTTTGAAGGATGCAGTGGCCATTTACCACTGGCTTACTGAGATGGAATCCACCATCTCTATCAGTGAGTGCAGGCTGGAGCAGACTGTGAAGTTCATTTCACACTCTTTCTCTGATGAGGCCTTGTACTGGTGGAACTCGGTGAAAGAAAGAAAGACTACTTAGGAGTTGGAAGCCATGACTTGGGATGATCTAAAGGGTTTAGTGAGGAAGAAGTTCTGTGCTCCAGGAGAGCTAGAAAGGGTAGGGAGAGAGCTTCTGACTCTCAAAGCCGGTAAATCAACTCACAGTGAATATACGTTAAAGTTCATAGAGATGGCACGTCTGGTGCCGCACTTAGCAGGTAACGATGAGCAGTGGATGAAGCTGTATATAGCTGGTCTACCGAACCGTGTTAGGCATCTAGTCAAGGCTCAGCAACCTTCAAGTTTTGACGATGCGGTGGAGCTAAGTGGGACATTGTACGATGATGTCATGGGTATTGAGGTGCAAGAGAAGAAGCCAGCAGAAAAGAAATGGACTGTGCCCATCAAAAGATTCGGTAAGGACTTGAAAGTTCCATTTGTGAAGAAAGCTAGGACTGATGGTCCGGGGGCATGTCGCAAGTGTGGTAGGATGCATTCGGGTGAGTGTAGGGTTGATTCTGGTTCGTGTTACAGATGTGGCAAGGCGGGGCATTTTTCTAGGGATTGCCGGCGTGATCCTAAGTGTTACCGGTGTGGAGTCATAGGCCATATGGCGAAGGATTATAAGGCATGTCAGAATGCGAGGCCAAGCAAGGGAGCAATCCCAATAAAGAAAGAAGATGAGAAGCCTAAAGCAAAGGATAGAGCCTTCACCATGACTACAGCTGAAGCAAAGACTGACTCGGACGTGGTCTCAGGTACCTTTCTTATTAGTAATGTACTAGCTTATGTTTTATTTGATTCGGGGGCAAGCATGAGTTTTGTGGCCCCATCTTTCTGGAAGAACTTGTGTATGATGGATAGAATGATTGAAAAGCCGTTTAGTGTCGAGACGACGGTGAGATCACCCACCAGGGTAGTTGAAGCATCAGATGATTGTTATATCGACCTAGAGGGCCATAAGTTCCCTGCTAGAATATTTATTATCGCTCTAGGAGGCTTTGATGTCGTGTTGGGAATAGACTGGTTGGCCGCATTTGATGCGAACATCGTTTGCCAGAAAAAGATGATAAGGTTAAGATCTTTAGAAGGAACGGTAGTGACAGTGTATGACGACAGAGTAAGCTCTCTATCGAGAGTCATTTCTATGATGAAGGCAGTGAAGTCCTTGAGGTGGAGGTGGGGGTGTGGGGCATACCTAGCCTATTTCACTAATACCGAAGCGAAGAACATGGATTTTTCAGAAGTCCCAGTGGTGCAGGACTTTCCAAATGTTTTCCCTGACGATTTGACGGGAGTACCACCAGAGAGAGAGATCGAGTTCCAGATTGACTTACAACTAGGAGCTCAACCGGTTGCTAAAGCGCCGTACCATTTAGCACCGAAAGAGATGAAGGAGTTGATGGAGCAACTGCAAGACTTGCTAGACAAGGGGTTCATTAGACCAAGTATCTCGCCATGGGGTGCACCGGTCTTGTTTATAAAGAAAAAGGATGGTAGAATGCGTATGTGCATTGACTACATGGAGCTTAATAAGTTGACAGTGAAGAACAAGTATCCTCTACCGCGTATCGATGACCTGTTCGATCAATTGCAAGGTGCAAAGTGGTTTTCGCGTATAGATCTGAGATCGGGGTATCACCAGTTGAAAGGGAGGGAAGAGGACATACCGAAGACAACATTTCGAATGCGCTATGGACACTATGAGTTTTTAGTGATGTCCTTTGGATTGACAAATGCTCCAGCAACATTCATGGACCTGATGAATCGCGTGTGTCGGCCAAAGTTGGACAGATCAGTGATTGTGTTTATTGATGATATTTTAATCTATTCTAAGAGCGAGGAGGAGCATGGTGAGCATCTGCGAGAAGTGTTAGAGACGTTGAGACGAGAAAAGCTTTACACTAAATTCTCAAAGTGTGCGTTTTGGCTGAGAGAGGTGCAATTTCTGGGGCATGTGATTAACCCAGAGGGGATAATGGTGGATCCTTCTAAGATTGAAGCGGTAGTGAAGTGGAACGCTCCTAAGACTCCAACCGAGGTACGCAGTTTCTTGGGGTTGGTAGGCTATTATAGGAAGTTTATTAAAGACTTCTCTAAGCTAGCAACACCATTAATTAAATTAACTCGGAAAGGAGTAAAGTTTGCATGGGGAGCAGATTAAGAGAATGCATTTCAAGAATTGTAGAAGTGATTGAGAGAGGCACCAGTATTAACGTTGCTAGAGGGAACTGATGATTTAGTGGTGTATTCGGAGGCATCATACTTGTGTTTGGGTTGCGTATTGATGCAATAGGGAAAGTGTAGAAATAAAGACTGATGGCTACAAAATTCTCTAAGTACAAATGCTGCTGATCTCAAAGATTGCTGCGGATCGACAAAGTTGCAGCTGATAGGCTTTATCCACTGCTGACCAAAACTGCAGCTGATATGCCTTATCTGCTGCTGACCAAAGTTGCAGCTGATAGGCCTTATCTGCTGCTGACCAAAGTTGCAGCTGATAGGCCTTATCCACTGAAGATCAAAGTTGCAACTGATAGCCTTCTCACTGAAGATCAAACGTTGCAGCTGACTGTTCTTGATAAAGCAACCAATACCACTGACAACTTTCTACTGTTACACTGACACACTCCACGCAAAAAGAATGTCATTGGCACAAGACAATAAAAGATAACGACGCTCTCCTTTTGAGTATTCAAGCAATGATGCAAAGAAGACGTTTGAATAAAGTTAACCTTTGTAGTTATTATTATTGTCTATATATGTAGAATAGCTTCAATACAAGATCAACGGTCTGTGTTAGATCTGATCCTTAGAATCAAGGGTCTGTCTTGATTCTAAGTTACTATATAAGTAGTACTTAGATTCATTGTAAAAGTACTTTTTGCTTAAGAGTTTTCTCTGTAATCTTGTAACACTTGAAGCTTAATACAAATTGCATTTATCAGTATTCTTCTTGTCTACTTGTTTACTTTGCTTAAGTTGTGATTGTTTCCGCCAATCTCAACTGGAATAGAACCATCTTGTATTTACCGATCCTACAAGTGCTATCAGAGCTTTGGCTCACAGATTAAACAAACTCACATTTGTTTAATCATTCGCTGGTTCTATTCTTATCTATCTCTTCGCTAAAGTAACTCATTGTCTAAAAATCAAAATGGCTCAAAACAATGGATTTGAAGACATTGGAAGCATCAACAGACCACCAAGACTGGTGTCCGGGGAAGATTACGACATGTGGAAGAACATAATGGAAAGCTTCTTCTGCTATCAGGAATATGGGATGTGGAAATCCATTAAAGATGGACCATACATACCCATGGTGTCCTCTGCTGATTCCGGAGGTGCACTGGTTCCCAAAGAACCCTCCAAGTACTTTGATGAAGACATCAAGAAAATGGAGGTAGACTTTAAAGCCTTGGGAGCCATCCAGATGTGCTTACCAAATGAAGTTTTTCATAACTTCAGAAGTTACAAAACTATGGGAGGCTCTTGAGAAGATGTTTGCTGGCTCAGAGGAAGTCAAAGAAAACAGAAGGGACATCCTGAAGCAGCAGTACGAAAACTTCGTCTGGAAGGAAGGTGAGTCCCTAACTGTTTTATATAACAGATTTACTTATCTTGTAGGTGAGCTGCAGTGCTCAAAGGTGAAGCTGGAGAATGAAGATATTCTCAAAAAGTTCATCAGGTCTTTACCTAGCTGTTGGACACTCTACACAGTGTCCATTAGAAGAACTGAGAATCTGAAGACTCTCCAAATGACTGAGCTCTTCGGTATGCTGAAAACCTATGAGCTAGAGATGATTCAGGCAAAAGAACGAAGCTCAAGCTATCAAAATGCCTCAACATCCACCACCACCTCTGCCCTCCACTCTGACCACTCAGGTCCTAGTTCTAGCAACTACTATCCTCCCATTGTCACCCATCCACAAACTCCAACCTCTCAAACAAACACCTCACCATTTCTCCTAGAAGCTCCTCCTCAAACCTCAACCTCTGCTGCTTTTGTCTCTAAAAACTCAAGCAACATGTCCTTTATCAAGGAGGATCTGGAATGCTTCCATCCAGATGACTTAGAAGAAATGGACATACAACACTCGTATGCCATGCTCTCTATAAGAGCAAAAGGTTCTACTCTAGAACCGGAAGACCCTTTCCAAGCAACAACTTCAACACCAGAGTTGGATTCGATAAAAGCAAACTAAGATGTTACAACTGTAACCAACTGGGTCACTTTGCTAGAGAATGCAAGGCACCAAGAGCCAATCCAGCTACTCCTCAACCAAGACAAGCTCACCAAGCCCAACCCAGACAACAACAACAACAACAACAACAAGCTACTCCTCCAGTTCAAACTGCAGCTTGTGCAACTGTTGGAACCTCTGACTTCGACTGGAGCTTCCAGTATGAAGATCTGCCTGCCAACAACCAAGCTCTTATGGCAGACACAACTGAGATACCGCCTCAGGTATATGAACATCTCTGTTCCCAAGCTTGTATTGATAAGGTGTTAGGCTACAGAAAGCATAATCAAAACCTTATAGATCAAAATGAAGAGTTTCATCAAATGAAATCTGAATTCATAAAGGTAGAAAACAGCTATAAAGAAAAAATTAACTGCCTAAAGAAAGAGATTTCATTACTAAAACATGAACAAAGCAATCTTAAAACTCAGATTGATGATCTACTGGCTAGATTAAAAGCTACCAGAGCAGAATTGGCAGAACAAAAAGTTCATGTTGATAAATATGAATTTGCATCTAAAAAGCTGCAAAAACTTTTAGATGCTCTAATTCATGAAAAGGTAAAAACTGGTCTAGGGTATCATGGTGAACAAATACCAAGCCGTTGCACCTCCTTCTGACTACGTTGTCATCCATGAACCAAGCTTCAATCTCTTAAACCTTGAAACGGCCAACCGAGATCTTGATCCCTCAAGGCATGAACCGTTGGTACAAGAGTGCACTACCTCGTCAGATTCTGAGTCAACTTGTTCAGAGTCCACTAAAGTTGAGGAGGCCTCATCAACGGCTCAAGTACCAACACCGCCGGTCTTGGAAGTCATTCAAACAAGTGCTCCTGTTCCTTTCATTCCCTCAGTACAAGTACCAGCTTCAGTACAAGTACCAGCTGCTCCAGTTCCTATGCCTTTCAGCCAAATCAAAATCAGCCATCCTCCAGAAGGAAGAAAGCTAACTGTTGAAAAGGGACAGTCCTCAACTTCCATCAACTCCAAGCCTCAAAGGAAGGTGTTTAACATATGTCATGCTCCTGGAGAAAGAGTTCCATATGTTCAAAAGACATTGGAAGAAGCCACCTTTGAACACAACAAAGCTCACCCTTGAAAAATCAAAGACCTTTTCAAAAGAAAGGATTATGTTTATCTTTCAAGGGACAAACTGGCTAAATCATGGTTTGTCTGTGGCAAATACAATCACACTGCCAGCACCTGCTTCTACTACCTTTAGCAACATAGAAACCTCAATCAACATGCTTTTGAGAAGACAAAGAAGAACAAACAGGTAAGAAGGTTTGAAGCCAAGACAACTCAATTCAGAAACTCTCTTTCTCCACCAAGGGAGCAGTTGTCAAAACCTCAACAAACTTGCATAATCTGTGGTGAACCAGGCCACTTCGCTGCAAATTGTAAGTTTAACCCTTTCAACCAGATCCTTCATCAAGCCCCTCATAAACAAAAGCCAACCAGCAAAAGAACTTCTACAGAGAAGCCCTGTGTCAACAAGGTAAAGAAGGATCAGCAGGCATCGGTTGTTGATCCATCAGCATCAAGCAAAAATGTTGGAAGCAAGTGAAGCCCAAGAAAACAAAGGACAAGCTTTTAGCAGCAACCAAATCTGCTGCTGTACAAGCAAAATCATCAGCATCAAAATCTGCTACTGATAAGCCAAAGCCATCAGTAGCAACAAAATCTGCTGCTGATAAACTAAAGTCCTCAGCAGCAAAATCTGCTGCTGATAAAGCAAATCCATCAGCAGCCAAAGCAAAATCAACTGCTGACAAAGAAAAGAGAACTAAAAGACCATCTCCTCAATAATGGAAAGCCAAGATCCCAGTTTCTATCACTCCAAGAATCATCATTGGCTCTGTTGAATGCACACATGATGAATCTAACATTCCAAGAACCCTTTTCTTCAAGGATGCAAGCTCTTGGACTCCTCCCACTAACTAGATCTCTATCATGTGCAGGGATAGCCAGGTCACAAGAATAACACCTGGGTGGTAGATAGTGGTTGTTCCAGGCATATGACAGGCAACAGATCCATCCTCTCCAACTTCAGACACTTCAATGGAGGATATGTTGCCTTTGGAAGTGACTCAAAGGGAGGATCTGTTACTGGACAAGGAACTGTGTCCAACGAAAGAATGAGTATTGATAAGGTCAACTATGTCAAAGAATTGGACTTCAATCTCATGAGTGTTTCCCAGGCCTGTGACCAAAAGCATTGGATGCTCTTCACGAATAAAGAATGCTTTGTACTGTCTCCAGTCTTGTCCATACTTCCTCGAGAAAAGATTTTATTAACTGCTCAGAGAAAAGAAAATCTCTATGTACTGGACATGAATGAAGTCACTCCATCTTGGAGTGTTTCCTGTTTTCTGTCAAAAGCCTCAGTTGATGAATCAGCTCTCTGGCACAGGAGATTAAGTCATGTTAATATCAAAACTATTAACAAACTGGTGAAGGATAATCTTGTCAGAGGGCTTCCTGACAAAGAATTCCAGCTAGAAGACCACTGCATTGCTTGCTTAAAGGGGAAGCAACACAAGAGTTCTCACAAGCCCAAGACCTTGAATACAAATGACACTACATCTGCTGCATATGGATCTCTTCGGTCCTACAAATGTCATGTCAATGGGCAAAAAGTCATACTGTCTAGTGATAACTGATGACTACACCAGATTCTCATGGGTATACTTCTTGAGAACTAAAGATGAAACTGCTGAAATTCTCAAATCCTACATTCTAAGGGTAGAGAATCAAAGCAATCAAAAGGTGAAGATCATAAGGTGTGATCAGGGCACAGAGTTCAAAAACCACACTTTGAACTGTTTCTATGAAAGCAAGGGGATAGAAATACAATACAATGCTCCAAGAACTCCTCAACAAAATAGAGTTGCTGAAAGGAGAAACAGAACTCTAATTGAGTCAGCAAGATCTATGTTGGCTGACTCAAAACTGCCCCTCACATTCTGGGCAGAAGCAGTTAGCACAACCTGCTATGTGCAAAATAGAGTTCTCATTGTAAAGCCCCTCAACAAGACACCTTATGAACTTTGGTTTCAAAGAGTTCCCTACATTGGGTTTCTAAAGCCTTTTGGGTGTCCATGCACCATTCTCATCACACATGGGGTTCTTCCTAAGTTTGGTACCAAATCTGATGAAGGATATTTTGTGGGCTATTCCTCTCAATCAAAGGCCTACAGAGTATTCAATTCAAGAACAAGAATTGTGGAAGAATCGACAAATGTGGAATGTAGAGAACACATCGTATGTGAGCAGGGAAAAGGCCCAAACTCGCTCTTTGACATAGACTCCTTCTCCCAAATATTTGAGCCTATCACCTTCTTAAATATGGAGTCTAACTCTACATAAACACCTGCCTCCATTTCATCCACTGACTACAGACTGGATTTTCCCAAACCTTCTATCCGTCTGAGAAGAACATCTATTGATCCTCCATCAGTTGTGGAAGAAATTGAAGCAAGTGAAGCCAGAACAAGACTCTCCAATGTCACCAGCAGCAGCCTGTCTGAAACGGAAAATTTAGATGAAGACTCTTCGGTAAATGCTGTAGATGCTATTGCTGAAAATATTGATGTGGCTGCTGATGTTGAAGACTCTTCCACCATGAATGAAGAGACCCCTGATCAAAATCAAAGCAATCTGGGGCAAGGGATACAGCTGGAGGTGGTACCAGCATAGAGGATCCACAAAGAACATCCTCAAGAAAATATTATTGGCCAAGTCCACCAAGGAGTTCTCACAAGAAGCAAATCACACGAGGCCAATATATGCTTGTTTTTATGTTTTCTATCTCAGGTGGAACCCAAGAAGATAGATGAAGCACTCAAACACAGTAGTTAGATTGAGGCAATGCAGGAAGAGTTACTGCAATTCAAGAGGCATGATGTCTGGAAACTTGTTAATCTTCCACCATGTCAATATGCTATTGGCACACGATGGGTTTTCAGGAACAAGCAAGATGAGAAAGGCATTGTAGTCAAGAACAAAGCCAGACTTGTAGCTCAAGGCTACACTCAGGAAGAAGGAATTAACTATGATGAAGTCTTTGCTCCTGTTGCCAGGCTGGAGGCAATCAGAATCTTCCTGGCATATGCTGCATCCAAGAATTTCACTGTCTATCAAATGGATGTAAAGAGTGCCTTTCTGTATGGAAAGATTGGTGAGGAAGTATACGTCAAACGGCCTCCAGGATTTGTAGATCCTGCACATCCTACTTAAGTGTTTAAACTAGACAAAGCTCTGTACGGCTTACATCAAGCACCAAGAGCCGGGTATGAAACTTTGTCAGGATATCTACTAAGTAACAACTTCAGAAAGGGTGCTATTGACCAGACCTTGTTTATCAAAGATGAAGGGGGAGAAATCTTACTAGTTCAAATCTATGTTGATGATATCATCTTTGGATCAATAAGGAAAAAGCTGTGCAAAGACTTTGAGATTCTGATACACTTAAAGTTTGAAATGAGTTCAATGGGTGAACTAAATTTCTTCTTGGGTCTACAAGTCAAACACGTCCCAAATGGAATCTTCATCAGCCAATCCAAATATGTAAAGAGCATTTTGGAAAGATTCAAGATGGCTGACTGCTCTGCTGCAAGAATCCCTACGCAAGTGCACCATCAGCTGACTCCAGACAAAGATGGCCAAGACACTGATTAACATCAGTACCGTGCAATGATAGGGTCTCTCATGTATCTCACTGCCTCAAGGCCAGATATCATGTTTGTAGTATGTCTCTGTGCAAGATTTCAAGCAGCTCCAAAGGTTTCACATCTTCAAGCTGTCAAGAGAATTATTAGATACCTAAAGGGAGCCCCAAGACTTGGGCTTTGGTACTCTAAGAATGACAAGTTCAATCTGTATGCATACACTGACAGTGATTATGGGGGATGCAACTTGGACAAAAAGTCCACATCAGGAGGATGTCAGTTTCTAGGAGGGAGACTGATTTCATGGTAGTGCAAGAAGCAAACATGTGTTTCAACTTCTACAGCTGAAGTAGAATACATTGCAGCTTCAAGTTGCTGTGCACAAGTCATCTGGATACAAAATCAAATGCTGGATTATGGGATGACTTTCATGACAACTCCAATTCACATTGACAACATGAGTGCTATATAAATCACAAACAATCCGGTGCAGCACTCCAAGACAAAGCACATTGACATCAGGTATCATTTCATAAGAGATCAAGCTGAGAAAAAGAGGATTATTTTAACCAAAGTTCATACAAATGAGCAATATGCTGATTTTTTTATAAAACCTTTTGATGAAGCTAGATTCAGATATTTAGTTGAATCCATTAGTATGATGAACTTTGATTAAAATCTATCTCTAAAATTCTGTTCTAAAATGTGTTTTTGTCTTTTGTTGTAAATAAAAGTTATGAGTCAGCAACATTTTTGTGCTTCAGCTGCTGACAGGTTTAATCTTCAGCAGCAAAGGATTTGCCACTGACTGCTTTAAGTTATCAGCAGGAACAGGTTTCCTGCGGATAGCTTTAAGGCTGTCAGCAGCAACATCCTTGCTGCAGATCATTGAATCCATCAGCAGCAATTGAGTTTGCTGCTGACAGACTTAACCTTCCGCAGCAACCAGCTTGCAGCGGACAGGCTTATTCATCCATAGCAACCAAGTTTGCTGCTGATGGGTAAATTTAAGTCCAAATTAACTTTTACCCGCTGTAAAAAAAAATAAAAAATTAACGTCAGTCTTTACCATGACTGCCTCGGTGTATTACAGCTGTAAAAGTAAAAAGTGAATAAGGTTGTACTGTACAAGTCATTCTGCTTTTTCCCTCCTCTGTCGTTATAAGAACAAATCAAATTTCCTTACCACCTCTTCACATTCAATTTCACCCTAAACCCACATCACTTTCTCTCAAGTCCCCACCACATTCAAAGCCTTCCATCCTTAAAACATTTAAAGCCTTCCATATTCTTAAACCTTCAATTCCCTCCAAAATCAAACAACAATGGCAGACATCAATAACCCTGATGATAAGTTCTCCCCGTACCACAACCTTACAGCATACTGAACCAAGGGAAAGAAATTCGAAGGATTCTATGAAACGATCGTCTTCCTATGTTGATCAAAGATAACCAACCCTACCATATATATCCCTCATATGGAGGATTTCTGGAATACCGCCGTCTACTCTACCAAACAGGGGATTCCCCAAATAAAAGCCAAGGTAGACGGCAAGGACATCATCATCTCTGAAGCTACCCTCCGAAAACATCTTAAGCTTCAAGATGAGGGAGCAACCATCTCATACTCAAAGGACGAGTACATGAGGACCTTTGTATCCATAGGGTACACTGGAAATCAAAATGAGTATACAATAGAGAAGGCGCTGATGGACCCTCCATGGAAGTATCTCTGCCACACTCTTCTCTAATGCATATCTTAGAAGAGAAGTGGATGGCATCAAGTGAGCTCCGCAGTTGCCTCTGCTTTCCATGGTATGACTACTGGCCTAGGTTTCAACTTTGCACACCTCATCTTTGAGGGTTTGAGATATAACCTTCAAGAGGGTGCAAAGCAATAATTTTTTATGTACCCAAGATTCTTACAGGAGGTTTTCAGTAACTAAAAGAACTTTCAAAACCTTCAAGAATCTACATCATGTTGGGACATAAAAATAATATTTTTCAAAGTATGAGAACTGTTTCCAAAAAGTTCTCAGGGGTCAATGTTCCATTGTTATCGACAATGCTGAACATACAAAGTACCCCGGGTGACAGTTCAGCAATCCCAGCTGATACTGATCCCACACCCTCCACATCACATCCTGAACAACAATCTGCTTCCACCATTCGAACCCCTGTGCATACTACTAAGGATGCACAGGTACAAAAAGTACTTACATCTGTTTTGGATGTTATGGTTCAACTGGAACAAAGGGCCTCAGTTGCAACGACATACACCAGAAGAAGTAGCAAGAAGACTCCTTCTCTTCTTGTCTTAAAGGCGCAAACCCAACCTCTAAGCCCTCATTCAGAATCCCAACATTTTGATAAGAATACCAAAAGGGATAGCCACAACACTAGAGAGCTTCCTTGGAAGCCTCTCTATTAGGATCAGGATCACTTCTCGGATCCACAGAGCAACCCTCTGAGCCATTCCATTATTTCTCTTCTCTAAACCTAAGAGCAGAGGCACCTGGTCAAGATGATATACCTTCTCCAACAACCACTATATCGGAGGTATTGATTGACTTGGCTGCTGGTGCACCCAACCCAGGTTCATCACCCAAGAAGGTTCACTCTGGTAGTATTAATAGAGTGAATGTGGAAAGGGCTATCACTACTCTTGGTACATCAACTGCCCAGGAGGACAGTGATAACATAACTAAGACACTAACCACGACAACTCACAATGAGGATGTTTCCTGTGAAACACTCTTCACTGAGAGGAATCCCAGGCGCCAAGAAAACCATGGTGATGGGGATGCAGAGGCTAGGTCTAAGGCCCCATCTAGCTCCAAGGATTCCACAACTGTGGATGAGGACAGACTGAAACTTCATAACTTGGAATTGACGGCCAGGGTGGCAATGCTAAAGGCTGGAGTGTCCAAACTAAAACACCAAGTCTCTATGCATGAAGCCCATCAATGCCCAAATGTGCCTACTCCCTCTCTTGTATCAGTGGGAACTCAAATAGATATATCCCTTTTCATTGATGCAACCAAAAAGGGGGAGGTGGTTACTAAGGAAGATGTTGCTACAGCCTCGAAGAATGGATACAAGAGCAGACTGTGTTTCAAAGTTCCCTATACAAACCTGCTTTTGTTCAAATCCATGACTTAACAGACTCAGTAGATGAAGAGGAAGATGTCACTGAGGATTGAAAGTTAGTCGTCCGAGCTGTTGATGAGTTGCTACAAGAAGAAACTCTCCATGAAGACACACCTCCATCATTCAACATTCTTCCTGAAGCCGCAGCCATAATAAGTCATTCATCTACCCCCAACTCTTCTTAATTTCAAAGAAGCTAGAATTTGACTCCATTCTAGCTTGGGGGTATGATGGAATAGCTGAGAGATTCTGGATTGGATGGGAGTTTAGTGGAGTAGAAGAGCTAAATTGGAACTCTCTTAATTCCCTCCAAGTTCTCAATCTGTATCTGGCAGAATGCATCAACACTTCATCAGATCTCTCAGCAGAACTTGCAATCAGCAGGTTCTATGACTTAATGGAGGATAACATGCCCTGGTTTGAAAGACTACTAAAAGAAGCAAACAGGGTGGCTTATCTTGAATCTTCATCAGCAGCAGAACAAAGACTGGCTCCGAGAAGACTTGACATAATCAAGAGCAATACTTTAACTGAAGAAGAGGTTATCTGCTGGAGAAGATTCTTGTACAACATAATGGTCAGGGATGTAGAAGTGCAAGGATGGATAAACACTGACTCCCATGACTTCACCTTCTTCCTGAGCAATGGATCTTCTCTCTTAATCAACATCAAAGAGATCTTGCTCCTACCTTCAGCTTTCCTGCACAAAGTCTTTGAGCTCAGATCACTCATCTTCAATGTCAACTCCTTAGAAAGTCAAGAAATGATCAACATCATCAAGGCTTCTCTTTATAAGGAGGAATCTGGATCTGACTCAGACCTATCCTTTCTCTCTTCTCCAACAGTTAGACTGAACACAGAAGAAGAATCAAAGAGAAGAGACGAGGAAAATATGAAAGAAGCATGGAAAGAAGTGACAGGTACGGAATGGAAAGAAGATGAAGAAAGTTCCCTTCCCTTGTCCATTCCCCAACATGCCAATGAAGCTGAAGCTGAGATCCCAACAACATCTACTACACCTACTGTTGTGGTCCATGAAGCTGAAGCAGAGGTATCCAACAAAGATAAGGGAAAGGGACTAATGACCAAAGAAGATGAAGAAAGAATTAAGAAGGAGAAGAAAGAAAAGGAGGATAGAAGAAGAAGAAGAAGAAGAAGAGGAGATGGCTGAACTAAAGAAAGCTCAAGACAGAATCACAGCCATTCTCCTCAGAGAACAATAGATCCAGCTGTTATCCAACAACCTTCCACTCTTCATCCTAGACCTCCCTCCTCTCCACCCTCAAAGTCCAAATCCTCACACCCAGCTCTTACTCATCAACAACCTCCCAAAAAGAAAAACAAACCTACTTCCAAACCAGAAGACTCAAGAGAAATAATCAGAAGATCATACAGCTCTCAAGACCAATGGTTTGAAGTTTTCAGGGGGAGGAAAAAAATTAAAAGATCAATTTATACATCTGTTGATGAGGTACTACAGCTTCCAGATTCTGATCTAAGAAGAATGATGGAGCTGGGTGAAGTCAATGAGCCCATGAATGAAGGTGGGAGACATCTGCTGCTGGCAATCAAACATCACTTCAACCCCAGCAGAGATGAAATCCTTGATGTCAAACCTCTCCAATCCCACTCTTCATTCATCAGCTGGTCCTACAATGCTGAAAAATATGAGTTCACATTGACAGATGTTAAAGGACAGAAGATGAGGTGTTCAAGCAAAGCTATCTTCAAAATGGCCAGCAAAGACATCAAGACTCTATCTGAGCATCCTCTTAACAATCACAGCAAGGACCAGAGAGGATATGAGGTTGAAAGAATTGTCAGCCACATGCAAAAGCTTCAGCAACAAAAGCAGTAAGAGAGTTTTGGTAGCATCAGTCTAGGGGGAGTTTGTAGAAATAAATACTGATGGCTACAAAATTCTCTAAGTGGGAGTACAAATGCTGCTGATCTCAAAGATTGCTGCGGATCGACAAAGTTGCAGCTGATAGGCTTTATCCGCTGTTGACCGGCTTTATCCGCTGCTGACCAAAACTGCAGCTGATATGCCTTATCTGCTGCTGACCAAAGTTGCAGCTGATAGGCCTTATCCACTGAAGATCAAAGTTGCAGCTGATAGCCTTCTCACTGAAGATCAAACGTTGCAGCTGACTGTTCTTGATAAAGCAACCAATACCACTGACAACTTTCTGCTGTTACACTGACACACTCCACACAGAAAGAATGTCATTGGCACAAGACAATAAAAGACAACGACGCTTTCCTTTTGAGTATTCAAGCAATGATGCAAAGAAGACGTTTGAATAAAGTTAACCTTCGTAGTTATTATTATTGTCTGTATATGTAGAATAGCTTCAATACAAGATCAACGGTCTGTGTTAGATCTGATCCTTAGAATCAAGGGTCTGTCTTGATTCTAAGTTACTATAGAAGTAGTACTTAGATTCATTGTAAAAGTACTTTTTGCTTAAGAGTTTTCTTTGTAATCTTGTAACACTTGAAGCTTAATACAAATTGCATTTATCAGTATTCTTCTTGTCTACTTGTTTACTTTGCTTAAGTTGTGATTGTTTCCGCCAATCTCAACTGGAATAAAACCATCTTGTATTTACCGATCCTACAGAAAGGTAATATCTTACGCATCAAGGCAATTGAAGACACATGAGGCGAATTACCCTACCCATGATTTAGAGTTGGCAGCTGTATTATTTGCACTCAAGTTGTGGAGACATTATTTGTATGGAATCAAGTGCACAATCTACACGGATCATAAGAGCTTGAAGTACTTCTTTGAGCAGAAAGAATTAAATATGAGGCAGAGGAGATGGTTAGAGCTAATCAAGGACTACGATTGTGAAATCCTTTACCACCCTGGTAAAGGCAAGGTGGTTTTTGACGCATTGAGTCGTAAAGAGGAGCACACGCCAAATAAGATTAAAGCGTATCAACTGATTGTAACGCCAGATTTTCTGACGCAATTAAATGATGTGCAAGCGGAGGCCTTGCGGGATGAAAGGTTAAAGGAGGAAAAGATCTTTGGGCAACATGATTTGTTTCCTGAGAACTGTCAAAGGGTGTGGGTCATGGATGACTGTATCTGGGTACCAAAATTTGTAGGATTTAGAAAGCAAGTACTTGACGAAGCACACAAGTCAAGGTACTCGATACACCCGGGTACGATGAAGATGTACCAGGATATGAAGGGAAACTACTGGTGGCCAGGAATGAAGCACGATGTGAATCAGTACATGAGTAAATGTTCGATGTGCTTGCAAGTTAAGGCCGAGCATCAAAAGCCTTGTGGAAAAATCTAACCTCTAGAGATTCCGAAGTGGAAGTGAGAGCATATTACAATGGATTTTGTTACAAAGTTTCCTAAGACCGTGAAAGGTTACGATACGATTTGGGTAGTAGTGGATCGGTTAACCAAGAGTGCTCATTTTCTACTGATCAGGGAGACATTTTCGTCTGAGAAATTATCAGAGGTGTTGGTGAATGAGATTGTTGCCAGGCATGGGGTGCTGATATGTATTGTATCCGACCAGGATACGTGATTTACGTCCAAGTTTTGGAAAAGATTTAAGGAGGCTATGGGGACGAGGTTGCATATCAGCACAACATACCACCCTCAGACTGACGGACAGTTGGAATGGACAATACAAACTATAGAGGACAATATTACGTGCATGTGTGATTGATTTCAGAGGTGCATGGGATAGCCACCTACCATTGGCAGAGTTCTCTTATAACAATAGTTATCATGTGACTATTGGGATGCCGCCATATGAGATGATATATGGGAGAAGGTGTAGGACCCCGGTTTATTGGGGTGAGATTGGACAGAAGGAGTTAGGGAGTCTGGACTTAGTGAAAGCAACTTTTGAGAAGTTTGAAATAGTGAAGTTAAGGATGAAAGTCGCTCAGGATCGGTAGAAATCTTATGCCGATAAGAGACGGCAACCCATAGAGTTTAATGCAGGAGATTATGTTATGCTTAAGGTGTCGCCCTGGAAGGGAATTATTCGTTTTCAAAAACGGGGAAAACTAAGTCCACAGTATATCAGACCATTCATGATTGAGGAGCGTGTTAGTAGTGTCGCCTACCGACTGTTGTTGTGTAAGGCCCCAAACCGGAGAGGCCTCAATTATTGGATTTACTCATCAACACATAGCACTTAAACATAAAACATTCAACAGTTCGTAGCGGAAACGATTTAAACTTTAGCATAACAGTGGAAGCATAACATGTCTATCACAACTTGTAAAATACAACTGAAACTTGTCTGAATCAACTAAAACATAAACATAAACGGGATGCCAGATGCTGATATTCGGTTAACTCTTCTCGCCAAGCCAAGCATCTACATCCATCAACTGCACCTGCACTTAACTGATATGCATACTAAAAATCAGCAACGCTGTGTGAGTTCTAACGTTTACTTTTAAATCAATTATACAAAGGATTTACTTTTACATACGTACTGCCCTTAAGGCAAATCTTTACATACTTTACCTTTTAAATCAGTTTTAATTAAAAAACATACTTACCATAACCGTCAATTCCTTTACGTTGTACTGTCCTCATGGCACACGGCCATGAACCGACAAGTACTTCTTTACCGTCAATTCCTCTGTCTGGTCATTGCCCTCATGGATTACACCATGAACCGAAAATACCTCTTTACCGTCAATTCCTCTGTCCGGTCATTGCCCTCATGGCTTACACCATGAACCGACAATACCGCTTTACTGTCAATTCCTCTGTCCGGTCGTTGCCCTCATGGCTTACACCATGAATCGACAATACCGCTTTACCGCTAAGGGGAGTTGCGTGGTTCTCCCGAGCAACCTCCGTCACTCATCCGAGTTGTACAACCGTTAGCGAACCCGAAATTTCTTACTAATGGGCTTAACCCATATCTGACATCTTGTACAAGTAACATCTGTCCCAAGGACCTTTACAATATGGTACACATTCCTGTAGGGAATATCTTTACTTTCTTTACTTGCTTTCCTTTACTGACTGAAAACTTAACACATAATATGCCTTTATTTATGTATAAAATATAATAAACGATTGCCATAAAATATCATTGCTTTACTAAACATAGCTTATCACATATATCTTGCCTTTGTTTATGTATATAAAAATATAGTAAACGCTTGCCATGAAATATATTTACACTTTACTTAAAATGTACTTTTGCCTCTTTTAAACTTTACACTAAAACATAGATTTTGCCTTGTTCATTAATATAATAAACAATTTACACTAAGTATGCACACCACCCCTAAAGCAGGCAAAAAGGGGATTAGAACTCACTTGGTATTTTAGCTGAACGTCTACTTGGATCTCACACAATCTAAACAATCATAACAATTTGACACATATCAGACCTATCCCGTCACTAAGCCATTCACTACATTTCTGACTAGGAGAACTTAGGGTAAGTTCGCCTCTTAGGCCCAGCGAACTTACCAAGCGAACTTAATAACTTGAACTTGCCAAGTTCGCTACCTCAAGGCCCGGGCTTCATGTTCCCCAGCCAAACCCAAACCATGATAAGGATGTCTACGGTGTAAACTACATTTCCTTAATCCTAACGAAAATCAGACATGGTATCGTTTGTTTTTATCTAAATCCCGAAAATATAAATTGTCCATTTCCTTTATTGAATCCATTAATAATAGTCCATAACGAATCGTGTTATAACATTCTAGCATCGAATTCTTTTGTCAAATATAATATTTACTCGTAGACCTCGACACGATGCTCATAACCAACCAAAAATCTAATTAACATTCTACATGTTTAGGAGTTATACCTTCTCGAGCACGAACTCACAAAATAACTGAGACTTAACATGAACCGCTCCTTTCGACTACACCACAACTAGACCTATCATGAACCACCTTCATCCACCTTTAAGAAACACCATCATCCTCTTTACCTTGCATTCACCACTATTTCCACCACCGAGAGCCACCACGAATCCACCACCTTGAGGATCACCACCACTAAGCTGCCATTGTCACCCTCATTCACCTCCGACCATCGCTGTTACCATCATTCTCCCCATGTACGTGATGTGTTAGGATTTACACATATTTTTGGCATAAAACTTCGCTTATTTCACGATCAAATCTTGGTTATTTTCAACGTTTGAACACTTATTTGCTTCATTTTCTGTTTTGTAGGTTTTTGTGAAGCTTGGTGAATAAACAAGAGGATTCCAGGATAAAAATTGAAGTTTTAGGGTTTCTGTGATGGAGGCACGGTCGTGCTCCCTACTTAGCATGACCGTGCCAAGCTTGCAAACCCTAGGCACGGTCGCGCCCACATCTTGCACGACCGTGCTAAGCCAAAATTCAAGGCACAACCATGCCTTGGCTTCCCACGGTCGCGTGTCACCTCGTGAGTCTGAACAGCCGTACGCCCTCGATTAGTGGTACCCAATGGAAGCTCCGGATCGGTCAACCCTCTGTCACACGGTCACATTAAGACCTAGACACAACCACACCTTGGTACCTGGCACGGTCGTGCCTTCTCTCTTGGCACGGTCGTGCCTCCCCTTTTCTATTTAAACAGAACTTAAACTCTCATTCATGGATTCAAGAACCAGAGAGAAAAATTCCAGCTCGTATTACCCTTGTTCCAGCCATATTTCAAGCTTCTTGGAGAGGATACAACATCAAGAGGATCACCATACATCAACAACAACATCTAGGCTTGGAGGAGTGGTTTGATTCTTGTTTTCATATCATGTTTCTCACTATTTTTCCCTGCTTATTTGTAATTTTGGTGCTCATGATGAGCTAAAACTCTTGTTCACTTTGGTTTAGATGAAGTTTAGATACATCTGACAACATTCATGGATTATTGGCAATTATTATGTTAATGTTATGACAACCGTATGATTATTCTTCGATGAAATTATATATTCGAGTATTTTGAGTTGTTTACAAGACTTGTATTTGTGTATGCCATATTATGTTGAAAAACTTGTGGTTTATGCTTATATTTATGGGTTGGTGTATGTATTTATACTAGCTTATGGCATTTGACTAGGAATGGTGAATGAAGTCTTGTTTATGAATCATTATATTTGTATGTGTACCCCTATGCTTATGTTTGGAAAGACAAAGTGTTTGTTATGATGTATCATGTTTAGTTTTATGTTTATCTAGGAATTATTGACACATTCTCCTAATTTATATAACCTTTGTATGAACATTGTATCTTGAAGAAATGCATATTGTTGTCTAATTTAATCAACTTGAGGTGGGTAGTGTGTTGTTCATATTATCTTTCCAACTAGTTGTTGGATTAGTGTACCTTAATCGGAAGCTAGTTCAATCTTTATAAACATTGACATGATTGTTAAACACGTGAGCTTCATTGTATGACTTTAGGTGGTTGGTTTGTATAATTTATGCTAGTCTTCCTAATGGTCATTTGATTAGATATCTTTGACTAGAATTTAGTCAATTTATGTTTCGTGTATTTGCCATGCTTCTATGAGTGTATTAAATGTATTCTAGATGGATTCGACACCGAAGTGATATTTTCTCCTAGATTGTTTGACTTGTTATCTTAGCTTAGTTTATATATTTGCATGCTAGTTAAGTAAAACAAACTCTTTAAAATATCTTTTTACCATCACTTGATTGAATCTTAGTTCCGGTCTTTTATTGCATTCCACCGTGTCCACGGATTGATATATGGTTCTTACCTTTACTATATTGCTATCCGACGGGTACACTGCCTGGTGTGTGTGTGATTAGTCTTTGGTGTAAACCCTTTTTAAAACTCAAAATGTGTGAAAAAAATACTTACAAAAATATATATATATATATAGTTTACACACATCAAGTTTTTGGCGCCGTTGCCGGGGTTACGGTTTGTGCAAGAACGATTGGAATTATTATTTAGTCATTTAGTACATATTTGTGTATATCTTGGTAAATAGTTTTCTTTATTTAATTTTATTTTAATTTTAGTTTTATTTTATCATTATCATCTTATATCTGTGTATAGCTTTTTGAATTTCATTTTTTATCCTCGCTTTTATTTTCGATTTCATTTTTATCTCGTACCCGTGATCATTTTGTTTGAGTGTTCTTTGCAGTGGTTTTCATGGATCACGACTATGGGAGTTACAGTGACGAGTACCCATTTGATCTATGGGGTTACCACGAGGAGATTTGGTGCGAGATTTGTGGGGGCCCACATTACACATTAGATTGTTATCAGTTCCCGGGCTACCCCGCAAGGCGCTATGAGGACCCTATATCCGGCCCGGTTGGTGATTTGGATGAATTGGAAACGTTATTATTTGAAGAATCAACCGTGGTAAATGTAGAGGAGTCGCACCAAGAGGAAGATTTGCAAGTGGATGATTTCATCAACGGACCAATGACTATGGTGACGCCCGATCCTCCGTTGTGCACCAAGAAGAGCCGGCCCGCCACTGATCATGATCACGATTCGTCATACGAGTCATCCGAACAGCGGGAGAAGGCGAGACATTTCACGGACCAACCGACTTGGAAGGCGCGACATCGGTCCACAAAGCACGGCAAGTCAACACTTTCTTGCCGGGATGATCGCCTCCTTCACTACATCATGCACCTCAGGTTTGGTCCGGGCAAATACAAGTGTTGGTAGCACGACCCGTCACTTTGTTTTTACATTTACTATTGGTTGTCACTAGTCGGTGGTAAATGCACTAAACCAAACGGGTCGAATAGATATTCAAGAATCATAGGCCACCCGTTTGTTGATTTGCCCCATCATTTGTCCTAAATTGACGCGCATTAGGACACGAGTCTAGCTAACGACTCGTTAATAAACTTAGAATATTCGGTTTTCATCCGTTAGTTATGTTTGTTCGTTTTTATCTCCCAAATTGTTTTCCTATTTTCCTTCTTATTTTTCTAGGATTTTACAGTTTATTTTTGAGTTAGGTTATCGGGATGTGTTTTTGGATCGAGCAGATTTGGGATAGTGATTGGGATGTATCAGGTATGTCTTCTGAATTTTTAGAAATTTTAGTTTGGAAGAATCACAGTCGGGTTTGGTACAAGCTGCATAAAATTCAGGGTTTTCTGTCTGCTGGGCAAGAGACACGGTTGTGCCTCACTATAGGCGCGGTCGTGCCTTTAACCCTAGGCGCGGACGTGCCTAAGCACTTGACGCGGTCGTGACTCTAACCCTAGGCGCGGTCGTGCCTAAGAACTTGACGCGGTCGTGCCTCAGTGTTCGGGGGTGGTTCAAATTAGTTTCAAAGACAGATTTTTCATTCACCTCCCCCACCGAACCCCCTATTGCGATTCTCCCTAATTTCCGCAGCGTTGCTTCCTTCTCCACGATCTAAGGTACGTTTCCGATTCCTTTTCTTTTGCGTTCTTGTTTAGACCTAGGATTTTACTCCATTGGTGTGTGTAGAAATCTAAGTTTTAGCTAGTTTTAGGTTTTGGTAATCTTTGTCCGTTTATTTATTGTTTGCAGTTAGTTTAGGTCATACGTGCTCCCTGGGATGCTAGGACAAGAAAGCCCCTTCATAAAACGTGTTTAAATGGCGAATTTTGAAATCTGAAAACCCTAAAATGGGTTGAGCACGGTCGCGCTCATGACCAGGCGCGGTCGTGCTCGGCTTTTGAATCCTAGGAGAGCTTGGTTTGGTAAAGCGCGGCCGTGCTTCTGTTGAGCGCGGTCGTGCCTATTGGATTTTGCCTTAGCGCGGTCATGCCCCGCACCTGCCGTTAGCGTTGTCGAGTACTTGTGCCTATGGTCGGCCACATCGCGACCGTGGGCTGGACAATTGGCCTAGGCGAGACCGTGCCCCTTCATAACTTAGGTCAGAAACTTCATAAATTCAGTCTAGCGTCTTCATAACTGTTCTGATTTCAATTTTGTTGTCTTGCAGATGGCAGGCAACCGGGATCACCCATACTTGGAGTTTGATCTCAACGAGCATGACTACGAGGCTCGTCTTGATGTTCTGTGGCCCCGTCGAGGCCGGATTTTGGCTGCTCGTCGCCTTGAGCCAGCTGCTATCGACGCCATCGGTCAGCGGGACCGGTGGAACGATCTTGTCACCCGCCCCTGGCGCCGTTTGTTCAGGTTCCACGTATCCAGTACGTAGAGCTAGTGATGGAGTTTTTCTCCACGTATGAGTTCGATTATCCTTGCGCAGACCTAGAGCAGCCTGAGACGATTAGGTTTAGGCTAGGCGGGGAGTGGCGAGTGATGTTTGTTGCAAGGTTCGGGAGACTATTGGGCCTGTATACGTAGCAGGAGCTTCAGACAAAGATATTCACCAAGGGTATCACCGAGTTTCCGACGGAGGAGGACAAGGACCAGTTCTTACACGAGTTTGGTTTTGGGATTTATGATTCGAGTCTAACCAAGGCTTCGAGCCTTCGGGATCCTCTGCACCGTGTTCTTCATCGTTGTATCGTGTATTCTATTTCTGGTCGAGGACAGGGAGTGACGGTGGTGAACCTGAGGGAGCTATTTTATCTGTTTTGCATTGTACGCCCGTGCACCTGCAATCTTGCGCATTCTATCGCGGGGTACTCGGTGAACAGTTCAGGGCGCGATGTTACCAGTGCTATCTGTGGAGGTCACTTTGTGACCAAGCTGGCGAGCCACTTTCAGTTGTTGACAGATGATCTGATAGGGGACCTGACCCCTATGGCAGAGACCGTCGTGATGACCGTGCAGACACTGAGAAACATGCACGTCACTCGTCGTGGCGCATGAGGGATTAGATTGGTTGACAGATGGGGACGGATTTGGGATCCAGACCGTCCGGGCCCCGATCCAGATGTTGTCCAGGCCGAGGCCAAGCCTATAGCCGCCGCCCATCAGGCGCATGCAGTTCAGCAGGAGCACGAGCAGCACGGGCATGATCACGAGTACCATGTTGAGGATCCGATTGCCCCTCCACCTCCTCCGCCTCCACCACCACCTCCGGTTACCGTCACCCATGATTTATTCATGCGCTACTGGGCCTGGCAGTATGAGTTCCAGTGCGCCGCTGCTGCTGCTGGCGGGGCACCATACGTGGTTCCCCTCCCATTCTTTATGTAGCCGGGGCAGCAGCCCGATCAGCCACCACCATCTCCACCGCATCATCAGTCACCACCACCATCTCCACCGCAACATCAGTCACCACCACCATCACCACCCGGAGGAGGTGGAGCCGAGGGGGGAGAGGGTGCCGGCCTTGCTCTCCAAGATTTTGAGATGGAGGAGTAGTTCCCTCCACTGTTTTGGTATCACTTTTTGTTGAGTTGTACTTTTGTTGTACTGTACGAACTCTTATTACACGCTTCGGCGTTTGTTGTTGTTTCCTTGTACTTTTGTTTTCGTGTACTGTTATATATATATTTGTCTTTACATTTCTGTTTATATTTTGGGTTGATGTTACTGATCTGTGTTTGATGTTGTTAGTCTTGATTAGATCTTGGAATCGTGGAACTTCATTTTTGTGGGTAGGCTTTTTGCGTGTGCCATGATCGACATGAGGGAAGTTTCAGTTCTCCCTTCACACTTCATTGCTTTGCATTCCATTTCGCATAGCATGTTTTTGTATACATTGAGGGCAATGTATGTTTCTAAAGTGTGGGGTTGGGTGTTTATTCTCTGCTTTGCATTATTTTTTGTTGTACATTGAGGGCAATGTACAATTCTATAGGTTGAGAATTTATTCACGCGATGTTTGTCCTTTTGAGCATTTTATCACTTCATTTTTTACAAAATCTTCTTTCATAATTTCTCTTGGCACTAAATTAGTTTTATAAAATTAAAAAAAACACAAAAATATAATAAAAGTTAACCGTTTAGCATTCACAATTTTTAGTAAATAATAGAGGTTTGATTTTTCGAAAGCAATTGAGATAGAAATTCCATCGAGTCAAACCCAATTTTTTGTGATAACCATGAGTTTTAGTGGGCTAAACGAATGAATTGCATGTAACCTTTTGCTTACACCCATTCCTTTCCGTTTCCGTGAGTTTATTTTTGAGCCTTGATAGCGTTAGACATTGTTTGCTCTCGTTTTTTACGGATTTGAGTGTGCCAGATGTTTCATGCTTGTTAGAACTTGCTTTTAGTATACATTTCGAAATCATGAACATAAATATTGCATAAAAATGATTGAGGCATTAGGATACACCTCTTTGTTAGCCTTTTATTTTTATTTTTCCCTTCATCCGAACACATCTACTAGTTAGCCACGTTGAGCTTATCCCATGTTTTTCTTTTATTACCCACATTACACCGCCACTAAACCTTCATTAGCCTTTTTTTATTTATTTATTCTATTTTTCACCCGTGTTAGAAATCCGGTTGGCTAATGTTAATTTTGTTGTAATCTTCAAATTCTTGAGAAGTTTTTAGCTAAGGAAATATGCATATTGACTTAGTTCCCTTAAAAAAAATAAAAATAAAAATAAATAAAAAAATGAAAAAAATTCATCAAAATTAGGTGAATTATAGCCGATTAGAGCAATTTTGTGAGCAAAGATGGAAAGAATTCGGTTGTTAGCTCTTATCTATACGGAAGTATTAGCTAGTTATTTTTCTTATTAGAAGTTGTTTTAGTTTTTGAGTTAGCATAGCCGCCGGGTTTTTAGCCATTTAGCCACTTTTAAATTTCACTTCCTTACCCTTAGCCATTGCCAAGTTACAACCCGTTTAAAGCCCTCTTGATTTGTGCTTTGTTTCATGTTAGTTGGTAGAGATTTGATCTTTTAGCAAGCTTATGATTTATGCATTATTCATTGTCTTGGTATTTGAGTGTTCTATACATACTCCATTACTTGTATGATCATATATATTCCCGAGTGTGTGTGAACATTGTGAGAAGCATAAAGTTGCATGCTAATGATTTCCTAGGCATATTCATTTGCTCATTCGGTTATCACTTCATTAGGCTCCTTGGGTTTCATTTAGTTAATTTTGCATTTCTTGAAAATCTTTTCAAACCTTTATAAGTTTATTAATGCTTACGGTTTTCCGATTTAATCCATAGTGTCATTAGAAGTTTTGTTTCATTTTGATTTCTTGCTTGAGGACAAGCAATGTTTAAGTGTGGGGTTGTTTGATGTGTTAGGATTTACACATCTTTTTGGCACAAAACTTCGCTTATTTCACGATCAATTATTGGTTATTTTCAACGTGTGGACACTTATTTGCTTCATTTTCTATTTTGTAGGTTTTTGTGAAGCTTGGTGAACAAACAAGAGGATTCCAGGATAAAAATTGAAGTTTTAGGGTTTCTGTGATGGAGGCACGGTCGTGCTCCCTACTTGGCACGGCCGTGCCAAGCTTGCAAATCCTAGGCACGGTCGCGCCCATATCTTGCACGACCGCGCCAAGCCAAAATTCAAGGCATAACCGTGCCTTGGCTTCCCACGGTCGCGTGTCACCTCGTGAGTCTGAACAGTCGTACGTCCTCGATCAGTGGTACCCAATGGAAGCTCCGGATCTGTAAACCCTCTGTCACACGGTCGTGTTAAGACCTAGACACGACCGCGCCTTGGTACCTGGCACGGTCGTGCCTTCTCTCTTGGCACGGTCGTGCCTCCCCTTTTCTATTTAAACAGAACTTAAACTCTCATTCATGGATTCAAGAACCAGAGAGAAAAATTCCAGCTCGTATTACCCTTGTTCCAGCCATATTTCAAGCTTCTTGGAGAGGATACAACATCAAGAGGATCACCATACATCAACAACAACATCTAGGCTTGGAGGAGTGGTTTGATTCTTGTTTTCATATCATGTTTCTCACTATTTTTCCCTGCTTATTTGTAATTTTGGTGCTCATGATGAGCTAAAACTCTTGTTCACTTTGGTTTAGATGAAGTTTAGATACATCTGACAACATTCATGGATTATTGGCAATTATTATGTTAATGTTATGACAACCGTATGATTATTCTTCGATGAAATTATATATTCGAGTATTTTGAGTTGTTTACAAGACTTGTATTTGTGTATGCCATATTATGTTGAAAAACTTGTGGTTTATGCTTATAGTTATGGGTTGGTGTATGTATTTATACTATCTTATGGCATTTGATTAGGAATGGTTAATGAAGTCTTGTTTATGAATCATTATATTTGTATAGGTACCCCTATGCTTATGTTTGGAAAAACAAAGTGTTTGTTATGATGTTTCATGTTTAGTTTTATGTTTATCTAGGAATTGTTGACACATTCTCTTAATTTATATAACCTTTGTATGAACATTGTATGTTGAAGAAATGCATATTGTTGTCTAATTTAATCAACTTGAGGTGGGTAGTGTGTTGTTCATATTATCTTTCCAATTAGTTGTTGGATTAGTGTACCTTAATCGGAAGCTAGTTCAATCTTTATAAACATTGACATGATTGTTAAACACGTGAGCTTCATTGTATGACTTTAGGTGGTTGGTTTGTATAATTCATGCTAACTTTCCGAATGATCATTTGATTAGATATCTTTGATGAGAATTTAGTCAACTTATGTTTCGTGTATTTGCCATGCTTCTATGAGTGTATTAAATGTATTCTAGATGGATTCGACACCGAAGTGATATTTTCTCCTAGATTGTTTGACTTGTGAACTTAGCTTAGTTTATATATTTGCATGCTAGTTAAGTTAAACAAACTCTTTAAAATATCTTTTTACCATCACTTGATTGAATCTTAGTTTCTGTCTAATATTGCATTCCACCGTGTCCACGGATTGATATCTGTTTCTTACCTTTACTATATTGCTATCCGGCGGGTACACTGCCCGGTGTGTGTGTGATTAGTCTTTGGTGAAAACTCTTTTTAAAACTCAAATTGTATGAAACAATACTTACAAAAATATATATATAGTTTACACACATAAGTACGCGACCGTTAACCACCGTCGGGTTGTCTTCCCACATCAACACCTTATCACCACCACCCTTTCTGCCATGAGAACCGCACAGCCACCACCATCTCCGCCCTGCTCACCCCACCCGGTCACCACCTTAAGGCTGTCACCAACACCTCGCTAATCGCTAAGACGTGAAACTACTGTATGTTTCGTCACTTGATAGCCACCGGTCGTACCACCTTACACGAACCCATAGCTGCTGTCGGAGCTATGGCAGCAGCTTTTGTCGCCGTCGTGAACCCTCCTTCAGTTATTTCTTCGCTACTGTGAGTTACGGTACATGTCGTCCTTGTGTGCTTGAGACAAGGTGGTACTTCTCCATGTAAATCGAGTAAGGATTGAAGATCGTTTGGCCGGATTACGGTTTAATGGAGGAGGGGAGTTGCAGGTCAACAATGGTGAGGAACGGTGGAATGGTTTTGGTGAAAGAGAAGGAGGAGTGGAATTGAAATCATGTGTGGCGGCCGTGGGAAAGAAATAGGGATTATGTTTTATTAGATTTTTCACTTTACCCCTGTTGGGAATAAATTTGAAACTGATGCTGTCAATAGAAACTACAGTATCGAAACTACTAGTTTCGGTTGAACAATTGTTCAATAGAAACTACCTAGTTTCGGTACCTGTTTTTCAGGCCCATTTGGCGGTGGCTTGGAAAACAAGGCATATGTGCTTGGCCTCCTATATATAGTAGAATACCTCATAGGAGGAGTGTGTGTCTGTAGAGGGAATCACTAATTGTGAGTGTGTGAGGAGCTTTATCATTTTCATATCAATGAAAGAATCATACGTTTTATGCTTTCAATTATCTATTCTTTATCACTTTTATATATTTCTGTTTGTGTATGTGATTCCCGCACCCGTCTCTTCCTTTTTTTCTGATTCGAGAGTGATACCGGATCAAGGGATTCCGCCTCTTGATTCGGACCGGTTGAAGAATTTCTTCTCAGATCTGTGTTTACAGGTCTACTCAGGACCTACAACCCCTTTATCCTTAAAGAATTGCATTACTAGCCCTTAGTTTAAATTAGTCCTTAACCCACCGCATCATAATTTCGTTCTTTGACAACCTTAATCCTAAATGAAACCGCGTGCTTTAACTTATGAGGGATTTAGGATGTTACATGTTGCCAGATGAACTGGTAAGGATACACCCGACTTTTCATTTGTCCCATTTACAGAAATGTTTGGCAGATGCTACGGAGCACGTGCCGTTGGATGATATTGTGGGAGGATGTAACACCTGCCCTAAAAAATGTCCAAGATTTAAGCAAGGTACAAACCACAAGGACTATAAGTATAAATGTATGAAAGTACAAGGACCGAAAATAAGAAAACATCAAAATAAAACGGTAACGGACCGTCACGGACGGTAACGGTCCGTTACGGGCTGGGCACGTGAACACTGATGACGCGCCATGTGTCCGGTGACTAATGAACGAATTCTGACACGTGAAAACCCTATAACGGACCGTCACGACTGGTAACGGTCCGTCACAGCCCCAAATTCACCCGGGTGCGCCACGTATCACTCCGTAACGGACCGTCACGCCCTGTAACGGTCCGTCACACCGCAAACTGACCAGAGGGAGATACGTGTCTGATGACTCGCGAACCCTAATCTGGTGACGGACCATCACCACCCGTAATGGTCCATCTTGGGTCCAAAATTTGCCCTATAAATAGCTGACCGAATTCAGTTGTTTTCTCATCCCAAACTCATTCCTCTCCTCACAATCTTGTCCCAGAGCATCCCTAGATGATCCCTGATGCTTCCGGTTCAATTCCCGCTCGTTTTAGTGCGCGGTGTTGGAAGAAACGCTCATAGAAGAGTCGATACGTTAGAGAAATCAAGTTAAGAAGATAGACTATAAGCTTTCAACTTAGAGGCTCATTCCTATAAACCAAGGTGAATACTTTATCTCTTTCAAAACTTGTGTCAAACATTACTTTTACGAAAATGGCCAAATAAAGGTTAAGGGAATAATGCTCAACATTCTTCTACGAACAAAGCATTCAGGCCATAGGTATGCGCAAAACTTGCAAGGGATACACGGGTCTCGAGTGAAATTCCCGGATTGTGGCCGGTGCTTGTCTTATAACAACTTCGGAGGCAAACCTGTCTCCCTTGTTATAAGACATGACGCCAGTGTATACTGTGGTGCGATTGAACAGGACGGGCCTGCTGAATGTGTGGATTGAACATAAAGTTGTGATTATGAACTAATGCTTGTTTGTGCCAAATGATTTTACTGTCAAGATAATCGTATTCACCGGCATTCGTGCTGACGTTTTATTTTCAAAATGTTTTCAGGTAACGAATAAAATATGATGAAAATGGGGATTCGGGCAGACATAAGAACTAACCCAATAAAAGTGAAAAGGATAACTTATACGTAGGTTTCTCAGGCCTCGTATAAAGGAAATCCTAAAGAAAAGAAAAAGGAGATAGGACCAGGGGTTTGATCAACCCTGGATAGTACTATTTTCGGTGGTTGTAGATGTATTTGATTTCAAACTCTGTTTTGTAATCAAAATGAAAAGAGTATTTAAATCCCTATGTTTATAAAATAAATACAAGACTTTTTGTTTTTCAACTAAGTCTTGATGTTTACAAAAACAGCCCTTGAGGTTGTAACAAATGATGAAACGATCCTTTTGAAAAAGACATCCGCTGTATTTATAAAAACTCTGAAATTAAAGCAGGTACCAATCGAGCTCACACACGTCCAGGGGGTGTGACAGGTTGGTATCAGAGCCACAGGTTTTAGCGAATTAGAGACTTGGATATAGTATCTAGACTTCAACCATTAATGCTTTTAAGATAAGAAAAACAAGGTAACCTTCTGATCGGTATGTAGTTATCTGACAAATGGAATGTTCTGTCTAAGGAAAGAGCGGTATATAAATCTCTCCTAGACCCATCGCTCTTACCGGTGAACATCTCTGTTGGAGGTACTACTCTGGAAAGATATCCATCTTTGAAGAACTTTAGTTAAGATAAGGATACTCGTCTTAATATCTAAGTCTTGACCAAAATAAGATAAGTACTAATATTTTAAGACTGCTGATGTCTGGAGATAATTCTGTACCTGTTTATTATAGCCCCAATCGTCCAATTAAACAAGAGTCAACTGAATATCATCCCTTAGGATCTCAAATGAACCCTATCTCTTCGCCCTACTATAACAACAATCCGTTTGCCATTCTCCTTAATAACAACTCTCCCGAATACCACCCTCAATCTTATAACTCTTCTAGTCAATGGATGGAGGCTGGTTCTAACTTCAGCAACTGGAATACGAATGTCCAACAGCTGTAACGAAACAACGAGGCCGAATCAAGTTATATTCAGTAGAATATTTCAACAGAATAGGATCCATCTGAGGAATCCCATCAATATGAACATGCTTCTGAAAATTCCGAAGATTATCCTTTTAATAATCCTGTTTAAAATAATTCTGACTATCAATCTTATAACTCTGGATCCCCAGTCTTGTACGATCCTTATATGTTTCCTGAACCTCCATATGATGGCCCTTTCAAAGAGTATTTCCAAGCTCCTCCAGAATACCAAAATGGTTATAATGATATTATGGTGGACTCCGTAAGCCCCCACCTAGATATGGTTATGCCGAAAGTATGCCCTCTTCTCCTATCGAATGTTTAGACCGTTCGTTGCGCCATACGGACGAAGTAACAAGAAAGAAGATAATGGACAAAGCAAGAACCAAATTTTATGGACAACAAGTATACGAATATAGAGAAGACTTGATGACTCTTGGAAAATAACTTATGAAAGATTAGAATCGTTTTTGTTGTATTTTGTAATATATTTCTATAATAATAAAATATCATTTTGTTTATTTTACAGAATGGTTGGAAAAGGTAAGGGTCCTAGATTTATTCATAAATTTGCTCCAGCTAATTATCATGAACAAAAAACAAATGAAACAACTATAGAAAATAATGAGGAAACTGAAAGTTCAACTGTCAGAAGCCTCGATGAAATAGGAAACCCTAGTGTTCCCTATAATCCTTCTATAAGTTTTCATTCTGCTCCAACCGGAGAAAGCTATAATATCACACCTATATATTCACAAAATTTTCATGAGGGATATGCCGATATGCCTTATGAGAATAATCCTGAAAAAGAAGAACGTGCTGACTCTAATATACCTTACGTTCTGTACTATGAAACGATTCCCATCCCTGCTCCTCATATAAATGAGAATACATCGGGAAGTAAAAGGGAACAAAATTTGTTGAGTAGAATAGCATAATTGGAACGAGAGAAAGCTGAAGTTGAAGCTCGGAACGCTTTACTAATGCAAGCTCTTGAAGAAAAGAATTTTAGAAATTTTTAGGAACAATGATTTCTATATGTATTGTAATATATTCTTATCAATAAAAAGGTTTTGTCTTGATTCCAATCTTATTTTTTTATAGAATGTCGAAAAACACCGGATCTTCTCAAAACATGAGAGGAAAAAGGAAACAAGTAGCAATTGAAAACGCTGCTGAAAATCCTAATTCTCGTATGAATCTCCAGAAAATGATCACGGAAGGAATCAAGGATTCTCTTCTAATGATCTTTACCGAGATGGAAAAGAGGCAAGCTGATAAACTATCTGCCCAACCATCAATTCTATAATCTTTTCGTTCTCAACCTTTGACTCAACATACTCATACTATTACTCAATCCAAGCCTATTACTCTTAAACCCGAAGGCTCTACTACTCATAAAACCAAGAAGACTGGGAAAGAAGAATATTATCGTAACTCTTTTGAAGATGAGAGAATGGGTAATAACTATGGTCATGTGGAAAAGAAGAGAAAGATAATTAGTTATACATATAAGATGTTCCAAGATTGTAAACCTTGTAACTTTTCTGGAAGAGAAGGAGGGATAGCCACGTTAAGGTGGATCGAAAAGACTGAATCTATGCTTGCTATAAGCAAGTGTGCTAGGGAAGACAAGGTTCTATATGCTTCTAATCTGTTTAAAGATCAAGCTCTAGAATGGTGGAACAACATTGTTGCTGCCAAAGGAAAAGAAGTAGCCTATGCAATGGGCTGGAATGCCTTTAAAACAAGGGTAGGGAAGAAATACATTCCTAGAATGAGAGGGAACAGATTGAAGGGAAATTCTTAAGTCTTAAGATGATTGGAACAAATCATTAGGAATATTCCACCAAGCTCCTTGAATATGCCAGAATAGTTCCACATCTTGCAACTCCCGAGTTAAATCTGATAAGGCGTTATATTTGGGGTTTGATCGGTGAAATTCACGACATGGTCAAAGTCGCAAATTGCGAAAATCTTGATGATGCTATGGATCTAGGAGCATCACTAACCAGCAACAACTCTTCCATTCCGGAATGTTCCAAGTGTAGAAAGAGGCACTTAGGACAATGTCGTGCTAGACTTTTCTTCAACTTCAGCAAGATGTACGGTCACAAAATAGAGGATTGTTTCAAAAAGAAGCAAATCACTTGTTTTGAATGTGGTGAGGTTGGCCACATCAAAATCTATTGTTCCAAATTGAAGAAGCCTGAAGGGACAGGTCCCAAACCTGCTGATGGGATAAAGAAGAATGCACGAGCATTCATTCTCAATACTCATGGAGCAGCAGGTATGCCCGATGTCATTACAAGTACATTTCTTGTCAATGATATTTATGATTGAGTTTTGTTTGACTCTGGTGCAAACCAAAGTTTTATAGATCATAGATTCTGTAGACTGTTAAATAAAACTGTAACTAAATTAGACAAGAAATATATGGTAGAGACTGCCAACGGTGACCTCGTCCAAATCGTTGAAATCTTGAACGATTGTAATATCACACTATCAGGACATGTTATTCCTGCACAACTGTTGCCAATAACTTTGGCAGGTTTTGGCATTGTCTTATGAATGGATTGGTTAGCCTCTAACCAAGCCCGTATCCTGTGTGAAAAGAAAGCCATAGAACTTCGTTCGCCAAAAGGCAATATCATTACTATAAATGGTGACAAAATATCCAAATCTATTGGAATAATTTCCATGTTGAAAGCCACAAGATATCTACAAAAAGGATGCTTAGCATACCTTGTATCTATAACTACCGACACTAAAAAGAAGATTGAAGATGTGCCGATTATGGCTGAATTTACTCATGTCTTTCCTGATGAACTACCTAGAATTACGCCTGAAAGAGAAGTGGAGTTCAGAATAAATCTAGTACTTGGTACGGCACCAATGGCCAAAGCCCCGTACAGATTAGCTCCAACTGAAATTGAAGAATTAAATAAACATGTAGAAATAAAGATTGATGGCTACAAAATTCTCTAAGTACAAACAGTTGCGGATAAGCTTATCTGCAGAGGATAATTGTTCTTCTGCTGAAGAACAAATCTGCTGTGGATAGCCTTATCTGCTCAAGACAAGAGTTGTTGCGGATAGGCTTCTCAGCAGCATCAACACTTAATGCTGCTGATAGGCAAATCATCAGCAGTTTTGGATGGTTACATCTTGCTGCTGATCTCTAACTTTTCTGCTGATAGCCATTCCCACTGAAGATCAAACGTTGCAGCTGACTGGATTCGATAAAGCAACCATTACCACTGACAACTTTCTGCTGCAACACTGACACACTCCACGCAGAAAGAATGTCACTGGTGTAGACAATAAAGAACCACAACGCTCTTCTCCAAGCATGCAAGCAATGATGCCTAAGAAGACGTTTGAGTAAAGTTAACTAGTATAGTTGTTATTGTCGTTTCATGTAGAATAGCTTCAATACAAGATCAACGGCTTGTATTAGATCTGATCCTTAGAATCAAGGGTCTGTCTTTATTCTAAGTTACTATATAAGTAGTACTTCGAGTCATTGTATTAGTGTGCTTTTTTCTTAAGAGTTTTTCTCTGTAATCTTGTAAACCTTGAAGCTTAATACAAATTGCTTTTATCAGTATTCTTATTGTTTACTTGTTTACACTGCTTAGTTGTGATTGTTTCCGCCAATCTCAACAAGAATAGAACCATCTTGTATTCACCGATCCTACAAGTGGTATCAGAGCTTTGGCTCACAGATTAAACAAACTCACACTTGTTTAATCATTCTCTGGTTCTATTCAAAACTATCTCTTTGCTAAAGTCACCCAGTATCACCAATCAAAAATGGCACAAAACAGTGGAGTTGAAGACACTGGAAGCATCAGCAGACCACCAAGACTGGTGTCTGGAGAAGACTATGATATGTGGAAGAACAGAATGGAAAGCTTCTTATGCTATCAAGAATATGGGATGTGGAAATCCATAAAGGATGGACCATACATACCCATGGTGGCCTCTGCTGATTCCAGAGGTACACTGGTTCCCAAAGAATCCTCCAAATACTCTGATGAAGACATTAAGAAAATGGAGGTAGATTTCAAGGCTTTGGGAGCCATTCATATGTGCTTACCAAATGAAGTTTTTCACAACTTCAGAGGGTACAAAACTGCAAAGGAGCTATGGGAGGCTCTTGAGAAGATGTTTGCTGGTTCAGAGGAAGTAAAAGAAAACATAAGAGACATCCTGAAGCAGCAATATGAAAACTTCGTCTGGAAGGAAGGTGAGTCTCTAATTGTTTCATTTAACAGATATACTTATCTTGTAGGTGAGTTGCAGTGCTCAAAAGTGAGCTGGAGAATGAAGATATTCTCAAGAAGTTCATCAGATCTCTACCCAGTTGTTGGACACTCTACACAGTGTCCATCAGAAGAACTGAAAATCTGAAGACTCTTCAGATGACTGAGCTTTTTGGTATGCTAAAAATCTATGAATTAGAAATGATTCAGGCCAAGGAAAGAAGCTCAAGCTACCAAACAGCCTCAACTTCCACCACCACCTCTTCTTCCCTCCACTCCAACCACTCAGGTCCTAGTTCAAGCAACTATTATCCTCCCATTGTCACTCATCCCCAAACTCCAATCTCTCAATCAAACAACTCACCATTTCTTCTTGAAGCCCCACCTCAAACATCAACCTCTGCTGCTTTTGTCTCTGAAAACTCAAGCAATATGTCCTTTATCAAGGAAGATCTGGAATGTTTTCATACAGCAATATGTCCTTTATCAGATGATCTAGATGAAATGGACATACAACACTCGTATGCCATGCTCTCTCTAAGAGCAAAAAGGTTCTACTCAAGAACAGGAAGACCCGTTCCAATCAACAACTCTAACACCAGCGTTGGCTTGGACAAAAGCAAACTGAAGTGTTACAACTGTAACCAACTTGGTCATTTCGCTAGGGAATGCAAGACACCAAAGACAAACCCAGCTGCTGCTCATACCATGCAAGCTCACCAATCTCACCCAAGATAGCAACAACAGCAACATGCCACTCCACCTGCATAAACTACAGCCTGTGCAGCTGTTGGAACTGCAGACTTTGACTGGAGCTTCCAGTGTGAGGATATTCCTGCCAACAAGCGCTCATGGCAGACACATCAGAGGTACCACCTCAGGTATATGAAAATCTGTGTACTCAGGCTTGTATTGATAAGGTTCTTGGATATAGGAAACATAACTAGAATCTCATAGATCAAAATGAAGAATTTCACCAAATGAAATCTGAATTTAAAAAGGTTGAAAACAGTTACAAGGAAAAGATTAATTGTTTAAAGAAGGAAATTTCATCATTAAAACATGAACAAACAAACCTTGAAACTCAAATTGATGACCTTCTGGTTAAGTTAAAAGCTACAAGGTCCGAATTAGCAAACCAAAAGGTCCATGAGGAAAAATATGAATTTGCATCCAAAAAGCTGCAAAGACTTTTGGATGCTCAAATTCATAAAAAGGTAACTGCTGGTCTTGGATTTCAAGCTGAACAACCCTACAATGCTGTTCCAAACTATGTAGCTATCCTGAACCAAGTTTCAATCTTTCTAACCTTGACATAGCTAACCAAAATCTTGACCCTGTTGTCCAAGAAACCCCAGTGAAAGAATGCACTACTTCATCCGAGTCTGAGTCAACATGCTCAGACTCCACTGAAACCAATAAAGCTTCATCACCTCCTACCTGTGAAGCTTTTAAAGCCAACAATCCAAGCCCTTTCATCCCTTCAAAAACAGTACCAGTATCTCAGCCAACCAAACAAATCAGAATCAGCTATCCTCCAGAAGGAAGAAAGCTAACTGTTAAAAAGGGACAGTCTTTAACCTCCACCAACTCAAAGCCCCTACCCAAATCCCAACAAAGGAAGGTGTTTGACATATGTCATGCGCCAGGAGAGAGGACTTCATATGTTCAAAAGACATTGTGTAGCATCCCAAAAATAATAAATAAGTAAATAATAAAACGATAGAGACTTAATCATCATAAAACAAAAGAAAAATGGATGGGCTTGGGCTCGGCTTCAACGGGCCGATGGAAGCCTAGGTATATAAGAGGCAAGGCAGCCCACCTCGCCATTTCAACCTCATTTCATCACTCTAGAGAGAGAAAGGGAAGCTCGGGTCTAGAGAAAGAAAGTCGACGGATCGACACGAGATTGAAGGAGCACGTTACTGCTGAGCTCGTGAGCAAAACCTCCGAATCATGATTCCAATCCAGGTAACGATTCGACCATAATCTAAGTTTTTGTTCGTTTTGAGGTTTCTCGGGTTTTAGCTAAATAGGAGATGTTTTTATGGATGAAACATGATAATAAGCTTAGAACTAGCATCTAGAATGAAAACCGCATGTTTTGATCAAAGAAAATTGTAAGATTGGCATGATCGGGTTAGCATGCAAGAATTTCGGATTTTTGTTCAGGAAACAGGTATTGCATACTTATCAAGTACGCAAGAAGGATTTCCTGCGTACTTACCAAGTACGCAGGAGGAGGATCTTGTGTACTTACCAAGTACGCAAGAAGAATGCTATGCGCACTTGTCATGTACGCATGATCAAGGCCCTGCGCACTTACTAAGTGCGCAGGCATCAGGCTAGACAGTGAAGTCAGTGTGATTACCTAATTCAGTATGATTAAACCGTTAGAGTCGGGATTGGGTCTGATGTGTATTTAACTACCTAATTCAGATCGTACGTGATGTTGTTGGGCCTTTGTTTAGGACAACCAAGACTAGCTTATCAGGTGAGTTCTATGTGCCCCCTTCTATGTTATGTGCAAATCAATTTAAATGTTTTGGGGCTGAAGTGTATACACTAAATGAATAAATGCTATGAATGTCAATGTGATCTGTAACCTTTCTGATTTTCATGTTTTTCCTATTTATTTTATGCCGTGCAATAAAAGACGATTCCGATTCCAACCTTACATTCATTGTTCATGTGCAATAACAAATATACACGCGTTTATTATATTACAATATTAACTAAAACCATCTTGTAAACCTCGAGGACCAAACTTGACCAAAACTCAAAACAACACCAATATTACAAAATTACAAGGACTAGTCTTGAAACTTCCAAAAACCTACACAAACACGGTCGTGCTTAGTCCTAAGCACGGTCGCGCTTGTGCCATGACCACGGTCGTGCTTATCATTAAGCACGGTCGCGCCTCTTTTACAGTTTGACTCTGAAAAGGTCAAACCGACTCAAATCTAGTCCAAAAATAGATTTCAAACGAGTTTTAGAAACCGCGGGACTTGTAGAAGAAGTTACTCGACCTTTTGCGACGTAGACCCGATCCAAACACGCATACCATCGTCCGAATTCGCGTACCTTTAGACCGACCTTCCTTTTTAAATCAAATCTTGTAATTTGAGCAAGAATCAAACGAATTAAGTTAATCCAATACCTACCCGCGACTTATATAAGCCTCCTTAAACCCTAAATCCATCATTACATCGTCCCTATCTCGTCTGTCGATCCAGAAAAGCTGCGAAGTCCCACCGTAGCCGTCTGCACTGGTTGCCCGTTCAAAACAGGTTAGTAATAGGTCATTAGGATCGTCTCTCCAAGCTAATCGAAAGCCCTAACTTAATTCGTAACCGCATTACACGATTTTACCGAATTGAATATGAGTTTTTATAAATAAATGGTTTTAATCAAACTACACGCTAGACGTGTTATAAATCCAATTAAATAGTATGGTTGGATTCGCAAACACTCTCTCAATGAAAACCCTAAGTTTCTAATCAGTTTTATTACGAGAACTAGAATAATTGCTTCTGAATTTGACCAGACACGGTCGCGCTAACCTATGAGCGCGGTCGTGCCTGACCAAGCACAGTCGTGCCCGAGAAAGGCCTGGTCGTGTTTATCGAACAAACCAAGTCCGGACCTAGTCAAACCCTAGACGCGGTCGTGCCGGGTACGAGCACGGTCGTGTCTTATGAACAGACTCTTGTTGTGACTTCTGACCAACCACGGGCGCGTTACCGACCAAGCACGGTCGCGTACGAGCTGAGCACGGTCGTGCCGTATACGAGCACGGTCGTGTTCATCCTTTAACAGAGTCTTTTATTTAATATATTTTATATTTTAATCAGTTTTAATGTTATAAAAATTATTTTATAAAATATCCAGAACCAAGTATTGTTTATTAAAGATCGATTACTTAATCTTTCTTTAAATTAAAATCAATAAAATACTACAAGTTTATATAATTATTTTTATGAACAACAATATATTCCATACGTTTGGTCTTTAACAAATATTATTTATTTAAACTTATATTTTAAATAAATGTATATTCTATTACTATTGATTAAATAAATAGTATATTTAAACAAACCTTAAACTTAAACAAATCCGCTTCCGACATCGAATAACGCAACTCAATAATACGTAATCATATATTGTTCAATAGGTCGAACCTAGCAATCCACAACACACCACCGTTTCCCATTTGCTTGTGCGATCTATACGCTACATAACACGTGAGTTACATAGCCCCTCTTTTACTCTATTTTACAAACTTTTGGGGTGGAACATGCGTTCTATTTACATGTTTTCAATTATACACATATACAGTTCCATCCTATGCATATACAATTTTGCGCTTTGTGCTTGAGTACTAGGTGTGTAGACCAATTATTATGCTCTTCATGTACAATCATTAACTATCAGCCGACAGTAAACAGTGGTAGATCTACTGAGTTTGACAAACCCACCCAGGTAGGGTGACTGTTACTGACAACACTATTTTGCGTGCAAGTTACAAAGGTTTGATTGTATAGGTCACCCGATAGTTTCTCTCCATAATTGCCTTAATTGACATGTTGTATTGAACTGTATGCACACAACACGATTTTGCTATCACACAATAAAACCTATGTATTCTCACCAACTTTTTAGTTGACTCTGTTTTAACCATGTTTCAGGTACCAATGTTTGAAGTAATCAAGATATGCTACACATAGGATTTTTGGGCCTAGAATTCAATTAAACCAGTTTATTCTATGTAATTTACATTTTTGTTTTGTGGATCGGTTGTGTTTTGATTAAACTTGTCGAATGCAATGAAAACAATTATTTAATATTCAAACTTTAGCAAACCATGAGCAATGAACAGTCTGCACGCTTCACGCCCCGACGTTTCCGCCGTCGGTTGGGGTGTGACATGATCATACGTGGTATACAAATATATATATATATATATATATATATATATATATATATATATATACTTATATATGAAAATGAATTATGAACAAAGAATGAAACGTATGATTATAAAGAATGAATGAAAGAAGGACATAACGTAAATGAATGAAATCTTGCTTTATATTATATATATTGCATGTTATGAATGTACGTAAACGTTATGAACACTTCTATGACAACGGCTACGTCGGTAGACGGACGACCATGTGACTATTTTGCAACCGGGAAAAAAAAGCGTTCCTTCGCAAGCTAGGACGTATAAAAGGTACTCATGGACGGTCGAAGAAAATGCCTTATTACATGTAGAACGGTTGCATACATAATAGCCACGTGGGAAACGGATGCCCCAGGGCAGACGAGCGAATGACCGTACTACGACGGTAGAACGGGTTAAGAGCGGACGGACAAAGGTTGCCGGACGGATTTATGTATCGACGGACGGTTTTCTAGAGCCGGACGGTTGATGAAAAGGGTGATGACGGTAGCTCTCACTGCGATGTCTTTGTGACATTCGCGACAAGTATGATGGGTTGATCACCCTTATGTTTATGGCCAAATGAATGTTCTCCCCAAGTAAGTATGTATGTACATATGTATGTACTCAGTATGAATGTTATGTGAGAATAGTAAAGCAAAGAATATGTAAAGGCTCGAATGTTAAGTATATTATATATATATATATAATACTCATGATAAGATAAATATTATGTATGATTGTCTTTAAACTAGAACTCACCAGCGTTAGCTGACTTTTAGTATACATTTCAGGTAAAGGAAGAAAGGGTCGTGCGATGGCGTGAAGGTTACCCGACACGAGACTGGCATCCCACTTTAGTATATGTGTTAAGACAATGTTATGTTTTTAATTGTTAAGACTTCCGCTGTCATGTTATGTAATGATTGAATTCGAATGTTTTAAATTTAAGTTCAGTAATTACGACTATGTTTATGAGTAAATCCAACAAGTGAGGTTACCCGGGAAGGGGCCTTACACATTGGAAGAAGCCACCTTTGAGCACAACAAAGCTCACCCCTGGAACTTCAAAGACTTGTTTAAAAGAAAGGACTATGTGTACTTTCAGAGGGACAAACTAGCAAAATCATGCTTTGTATGTGGGAAATACAATCATACTGCCAGCACCTGCGTCTGCTACCTTCAGCAACAAAGAAACCTCAAGCAACATGCTTTTGAAAAGACGAAGAAGGTAAGAAGCTTTGAAGCCAAGGCAACTCATTTCAGAAACTCCCTCTCCCCACCAAGGAATAAGCTGCCAAAACCTCAACCATCTTGCATCATCTGTGGTGAATCAGACCACTTTGCTGCAACTTGTAAGTTTAATCTCTTCAACCAGATTAACCAAAAGCCTATCAACAAAAGAACTTCTACAGAGAAACCATCTGGTAACAAGGTACAGAAGGATGGGCATACATCTGTTGTTAAACCATCAGTAGCTAGCAAAAATGCTGTTGATCAAGTACAGCCCGAGAAACCAAAGGACAAGCCTTCAGCAGCAACCAAGTCTGCTGCTGCTCAAGTAAAACAATCAGCAGCAACAAAATCTACTGCTGATAAGCCAAAGTCCTCAGTAGAAAATCTGTTGCTGATCAAGCAAATCTGTCAGTAGCCAAAGCAACATCAACTGCTGACACAGCAAAGAGAGCTGGAAAACCACCAATTCAGCATTGGAAAGTCAAAATTCATCCAAGAATCATCATTGGTTCCTATGATTGCAAACATGCTGATACTGAAAATCCGAGAACCCTTTTCTAAAAGGAAGCAAGCTCTTGGATTCCTCCACTAACTAGATCTCTCTCATGTGTAGAAACAGCCATGTCACAAGAATAACACCGGGGTGGTAGACAGTGGCTGTTCTAGGCACATGACAGTCAGTAGATCCATCCTCTCCAACTTCAGACATTTCAATGGAGGATATGTTGCCTTTGGAAGTGACTCAAAAGGAGAATCTATTACTAGACAGGGAACTGTGTTCAATGAAAGAATGAGTATTAATAAGGTAAACTATATCAAAGAATTGGACTTCAAAATCATGAGTGTTTCCCAGGTCTGTGATCAAAAGCATTGGATGCTCTTCACGGATAGAGAATGCTTTGTACTGTCTCCTGGTGTATCCAAACCTCCTCCAGAAAAGATTTTATTAACTGCTCAAAGAAAAGAAAATCTTTATGTTCTTGACATGAATAAGGTCACTCCATCTGGCAGTGTATCCTGTTTTCTGTCAAAAACTTCAGTTGATGAATCAGTTCTCTGGCATAGGAGATTAAGCCATGTTAACATCAAAACCATCAACAAATTGGTGAAAGATAATCTTGTCAGAGGGCTTCCTGATAAAGAATTCCAGCTAGAAGATCATTGCATTGCTTGTTTGAAGGGGAAGCAACACAAGAGTTCTCACAAGCCCAAGACTTTGAATACAAATGATACACCACTACAGTTGTTGCATATGGATCTCTTTGGTCCTACAAATATTATGTCAATGGGTAAGAAGTCATACTGTCTGGTGATAACTGATGACTACACCAGATTCTCATGGGTATACTTCTTGAGAACAAAAGATGAAACTGCTGAAATTCTCAAATCCTACATCCTTAGGGTAGAGAATCAAAGCAATCAGAAGGTAAAGATAATAAGGTGTGATCAGGGCACATAGTTCAAGAACCACACTTTGAACTGTTTATGTGAGAGCAAGGGAATCGAAAGGCAATACAGTGCTCCATGAACTCCTCAACAAAATGGAGTTGCTGAAAGAAGAAACAGAACTCTAATTGAGTCAGCAAGATCTATGTTGGCTGACTCAAAACTGCCTCTCACATTTTAGGCAGAAGCAGTAAGCACAACCTGCTATGTGCAAAATAGAGTTCTCATAGTCAATCCTCTCAACAAGACACCTTATGAACTATGGTTCCAAAGAGTTCCATACATTGGATTTCTAAAATCTTTTGGATGTCCATGCACAATTCTGATCACACATGGGGTTCTTCCTAAGTTTGGTGCCAAATCTGATGAAGGATATTTTGTGGGCTATTCCTCTCAATCCAAGGCCTACAGAGTATTCAACTCAAGAACAATAATTGTGGAAGAATCAGCCAATGTGGAATGCAGAGAACACATTGTCTGTGAACAGGGAAAAGGCCCAAACTGGATTTTTGACATAGACTCCTTCACCCAAATATTTGAGCCTCTCATCTTCTCAAATATGGAGTCTTCCTCTTCTCAAGCACCTGCTTCCACTTTCTCCTCTGATTACAGACTGGATTTTCCAAAATCTTCTATCAGTCTGAGAAGACCATCCATTGATCCTCCATCTGTTATGGAAGCCATTGAAGCAAGTGCAGCCAGAACCATACTCTCAAATGTCACACCCAGCAGCCTGTCTGAAATGAAAACTTGAATGAAGACTCTTCGGTAAATGTTGTAGATGCTGCAAATACTATTGCTGATATTACTGATGTAGTTGTTGATCTTGAAGACTCTTCAACCATGAACGAAGAAATCCCTGATCAAAATCAAAGCAATCTTGAGCAAGGGATACAGCTGGAGGTGGCACCAGCACAAAGGATCAACAAGGAACATCCTCTGGAAAATATTATTGGCCAAGTTCACCATGGAGTTCTAACAAGAAGCAAATCTCATGAGGACAATATATGTTTGTTTTCATGTTTTATATCTCAGGTGGAACCCAAGAAGATAGATGAAGCTCTGCAACACTTCAGTTGGATTGAGGCAATGCAGGAAGAGTTCCTACAATTCAAGAGACAGAATGTCTGGAAGCTTGTTGATCTTCCACCTGGTCAATCTGCCATTGGCACAATATGGGTATTCAGGAACAAGCAAGATGAGAGAGGCATTGTAGTCAAGAACAAAGCCAGACTTGTAGCTCAAGGCTACACTCAGGAAGATGGAATTGACTATGATGAAGTTTTTGCTCATGTTGCCAGACTGGAGGCCATCAGAATCTTCCTAGCATTTGCTGCATCCAAGAATTTCATGGTCTATCAAATGGATGTCAAGAGTGCCTTTCTGTATGGGAAGATTGGTGAAGAAGTATATGTCAAACAGCCTCCAGGCTTTATAGATCCTGCACATCCTAACCAAGTGTTCAAACTAGACAAAGCTCTGTATGGCCTACATCAAGCCCCAAGAGCCTGGTATGAAACTTTGTCTGGATATCTACTAAGCAACAACTTCAGAAGAGGTGCAATTGACCAGACCTTGTTCATCAAAGATGAAGGGGGAGAAATCTTACTGGTACAAATCTATATAGATGATATCATCTTTGGATCAACAAGGAAGAAGTTGTGTAAAGACTTTGAGATCCTGATGCACTCAAAGATTGAAATGAGTTCAATGGGTGAACTAAATTTCTTTCTAGGTCTTCAAGTAAAACAAGTTCCAAATGGAATCTTCATTAGCCAAACCAAATATGTCAAGAGCATTCTGGAAAGATTCAAGATGCCTGACTGCTCTGCTACAAGAACCCCTATGCAAGTGCACCATCAGCTGACTATAGACAAAGATGGTCAAGACACTGATCAACATCAGTACCATGCAATGATAGGGTCTCTCATGTATCTCACTGCCTCAAGGCCAGATATCATGTTTGCAGTATGTCTCTGTGCAAGATTCCAAGCAGCTCCGAAGATTTCACATCTTCAAGCTGTCAAGAGAATTTTTAGATACCTAAGGGAGCCCCAAGACTTGGGCTATGGTACTCTAAAAATGATAAGTTCAATCTGTATGCAAACACTGAAAGTGATTACGGGGGATGCAACTTGGACAAAAAGTTCACATCAGGGGGATGTCAGTTTCTGGGAGGGAGACTGATTTCATGGCAGTGCAAGAAGCAAACATGTGTTTCAACCTCTACAGCAGAAGCAGAATACATTGCAGCTTCAAGTTGCTGTGCACAAGTCATCTGGATACAAAATCAAATGCTGGATTATGGGATGACTTTCATGGAAACTCCAATTCACATTGACAACATGAGTGCTATATCAATCACAAACAATCTGGTGCATCACTCCAAGACAAAACACATTGACATCAGGTATCACTTCATAAGAGATCAAGCTAAGAAAAAGAGAATTATTTTAACCAAAGTTCATACCAATGAGCAATATGCTGATTTGTTTACAAAACCTTTTGATGAAGCTAGATTTAGATATTTAGTTGAATCTACTGGTATGATGAACTTTGATTAAAATATGCCTCTAAAATCTTGTTTTGTAAATGTGTTTGTCTTTTGTTATAAATAAAAGTTATAAGTCAGGAGCATCCATTTCTTGCTGCTGATAGGTTTAATCATCAGCAGCAAAGATTTTGCCACTGACTTCTTTGAGTTATCAGCAGGAACAAGTTTCCTGCGGATAGCTTTAAGGCTGTCAGCAGCAACATCCTTCCTACAGATTATTGCATCCATCAGCAGCAAAGAATTTGCCACTAACTGCTTTAAGTTATCTGCAGGAACAAGTTTCCAGCGAATAGCTTTAAGGCGGTCAGCAGCAACATCCTTGCTGCAGATCATTGCATCCATCAGCAGCAATTGAGTTTGCTGCTGACAGACTTAACCATCCGTCGTAACCAAGCTTGCAGCGGATAGGCTTAACCATCCGCCGCAACCAAGGTTGCAGCGGATAGGCTTAACCATCCGCAGTAACCAAGTTTGCTGCTGATGGGTCAAAATAAGTCTAAATTAACTTTCACCCACTGTAAAAATTACCTTCAGTCTTTACCATGACTGCTATAGTGTATTACAGCTGTAACAGTAAAAGGTGAATGAGGTTGTACTTTACAAGTGAGTTTGCTTTTTCCCTCCTCTGCCGTTATAACTTAAATCAATTTCTCCATAACCTCTTCACATTCAATTTCAACCTAACCCTCATCATTTTCTCTCAAACCTCCATAAGCATTCAAAGCCTTCCATACTTAACCACCTTTCAAAACCTTCATCCTTCCCTCCAAACCCAAACAAATGGAAGAGGTAGACATAAACCGTCCCGATGATAAGTTTTCCCCATACCACAACCTCACAGCATACTTAATAAAAGGGAAAAAGTCCGAGGGGTTTGATGACATGATCGACTTTCTGTATCGATCAAAGATATATTTTGCACTAACCGTCAACCCTACCATATACATCCCTCATATGGAGGATTTTTGGAACACCGCCGTCTACTCTACCGAACAGGGGATACCCCAAATTAAAGCCAAGGTAGATGGCAAGGACATCACCATTTCTAAAGCCACTCTCCGCAAACACCTCAGGCTTCAAGACGAGGGGCCGCCATTTCATACTCAAAAGAAGTCTACATGAGGACCTTTGTATCCATAGGGTACACTGGAAATCAGAATGAGTACACAATAGAGAAAGCACTGATGGGCCCCCCATGGAAGTATCTGTGCCACACTCTTCTACAATGCATATCTCAGAAGAGAAGTGGATGGCATCAAGTGAGCTCTGCACTTGCCTCTGCTATTCACGGTATGGTTACTGGCCAAGGATTCAACTTTGCACATCTCATCTTTAAAGGTTTATGATACAACCTTCAAGAGGGTGCAAAGCAGTAATTTTATATGTACCCAAGGTTCTTGCATGAGGTTTTTAACAATGAAATAAAATAACTTTCAAAACCTACAAAAATCTACCTTATGCTGGGTCATAAAAGCAACATTTTTCAAAGTATAAGAACTGTTCCAAAAAGTTCTCAAGGGTCAATGTTCCATTGTTATCTACAATGATGAACATACAAAGTACCCAGGGTGACAGTTCATCAATCCCAGCTGATACTGATCCCACACCCTCCACTTCAAATCCTGAATAACAAACTGCTTCCATTGCTCGAACCCCTATGCATACTACTAAGGATGCATAGGCATATAAATTACTTACATCTGTTTTTGATGTTATCATTCAACTGGAACAACGGGCCCCAGTTGCAGCAAAATATACTAGAAAGAGGAGCAAAAATACTCCTTCTCTTCTTGTCTCAAAGGCCCAATCCCAACCTAAAAGCCCTCATTCAGAATCCCAAAATTCTGATGAGAATATCAAAAGGATAGCCACATCATAAGAGAGACTTCCTTGGAAGCTTCTCTATTAGGATTAGGATCACATCCCGGATCCATAGAACAACCCTATGAGCCATTCCATTATATTTCTTCTCTGAACTTAAGTGCAGAGGCACCTTGTCAAGATGATATACCTTCTCCAACAACCACTATCTCGGAGGTATTGATTGACTTGGCTGCTAGTGCACCTAACCTAAGTTCTACACCCAAGAAGGTTCACTCTGGGAGTGATGATAGAGTGAATGTGGAAAGGGCTGTCACTACTCATCAAACATCAACTGACTAGGAGGACAGTGACAACATCACTAAGACCCTAACCACGGCAACTCACAGTGAGGATGTTTCCTTTGAAACACTCTTCACTGAGAGGAATCCCAGGTGCCAAGAAAACCAAGGTGATGGGGATGAAGAGGCTAGGCCTAAGGCCCCAGGATAGACTGAAACTTCATAACATGGAATTGACGGCAAGGGTGGAAATGCTAGAGGCCGAAGTGTCAAAACTAAGGCAGCAAGTCTCTATGCATGAAGCCCATCAATGCCCTCCAGTGACTACTCCCTCCCTTGTCTCAGTGGGCACTCAAACTGACCAGACTCTGTGCACTGATGCAACCAAAAGGGGGAGATAGTTGCTGTGGAAGAAGATGCTGACAGCCTCGACGAATGGATACAAGAGCAGGCTGCATTTCAAAGTTCTCTATTCAAACCTGCCTTTATTCAAGTTCATGACTTGCCAAACTCAGTAGATGAAGAGGAAGAAATCACTGAGGATTGGAAGTTGGTTGTCCAAGCTGTTGATGAGGTGTTAAAGAATGAAATTCAAAATGAAGACACACCTCCATCAGTTAGCATACTTCCTGAAGCCGCAGCCATAAAAGGTCAAACCACTGCCCCCCAATTCACATTGTCTGCAAATAAGTTAGAATTTGACTCCATTCTAGCATGGGGGTATGATGGTCTATTTGAGAGATTCTGGACTCGGAAAGAGTTCAGCGGAGTAGAAGAGATGAACTGGAATGCACTAAATCCACTCCAAGTGCTTGAACTGTACCTATCCAGCTGCATCAACACTTCTACAGATCTCTCATCAGAACTTGCAATCTGCAGGTTCTATGACTTAATGGAAGATAATTTGCCCTGGTTTAAATAGTTACTAGAAGAAGCAAAAAGGGTGGCTTATCCTGAAAACAGTGCAGAATCTTCAACAACAGCAAAACAAAGACTGGCTCCAAGAAGACTTGACTTAATCAGGAGCAGTATTTTAACAGAAGAAGAAGTTGTATGCTAGAGAAGATTTCTGTACAACAAAGTGGTCAGGAACTTGGAAGTTCTAGGATGGTCGAGCACTGGGTCTTCTGGCTTCACATTCTTCCTGAGTAATGGATCAACTCTCTCAATCAACATCAATGAGATCATACTCCTAAATTCAGACTTCCTTCACCAGGTCTTCGATCAGAACACACATCTCCAACGTAAATTCCTTAGAAAGTCAAGCAATGATAAAAACCATCAAAGCTCAGCTTGAAAAGGAAGGACGACTTGCAATAGATGCCTCCGACTCTGACTCAGACCTATCCTTCCTTTCCTCACCAACAGTCAGACTAAACACAGAAGAAGAATCCAAAAGAAGAGAAAAGGAAAAGGTGAAGGAAGGGTGGAAAGAAGTGACAGCTCTTGAATGGGAAGAATATGAAGAAAATGTCCTTCCCTTGTCCATTCCACAAAATGCCAATGAAGCTGAAGCTGAGATCCCAACAGCATCTCTTACATCTGCTGTTGAGGTCAATGAAGCTGAAGCAAAGGCATCCAACAAAGACAAGGGGAAGAGACCTATGACAGAAGAACATGCAGAAAGGTTATTGAAAGAGAAGAAAGAAAGGGAGGAAAGAAGAAGAAGAAGAAGAAGAGAATAAGAGCAGATGGTTGAATTAAAAAAGGCTCAAGAAAGAAAAGTGGTCATTATCTTCAGAGAACAACAGATCCAGCTGTATGTTAAGTACCTGGATGATCTGAAAGTCAAGATTCCTGCAGCTTTCCAAATAGAAGAAGATGAAGCTCTAGCTCTTCAGCTGTAGGAACAATTCAATAAAGAAGAAGAAGAAGAAGAAAGAGAGAAGAAGAAAAAGTAAGAGGCTAAGTTAAGAATAACTGATTCTGAACTAGCCAAAGAAATGAGAGAGGAGTGGATAGAGGATCTGATTTCTCAAGGTGAGGATGCAGACTACCTTGAGAAACTATCGAATAAAGAAATCTACAGAGCCTTCATGGATCAGCAAGGTCAATTGGGAAATAAGAAAAGGGCTGAAGAAGCAGAAAAAGCCAAACAGAAATCCAAGAAGACCATTGCCTTTAACAGAAAAACCCATGAAGAAAGGAAGGTCATGATTGACTTCCTAAAGGCTAGAGGAGAGAGTGGAAAAAGGCTGGGTCCCATGAGCTTCATGAGCCTGCAAGCCCTATACATTAAAGTTAAGAAGGAAGAGGAAGAAAGAGTGGGAAAGAATGGCTCAAAGAAGAGGGTAATCAATCAAGAAGAAGAAAGGAAACCAAAGAAACCCAAGCCTTCTCCCTCATCCACCACTTCCTTTATCTAAAAAACTTCCTCTCTCCATCCTAGACCTCCCTCCTCTCCACCCACAAAGTCTAAATCCTCCCACCCTGCTCCTACTCATCAACAACCTCCCAAAAAGAAAAGCAAACCTACTACCAAACCAGAAGACTCAAGAGAAATCGTCAACTGGTTCTACAACACTCAAGATCAATGGTTTGAAGTCTTCAGGGGAAGAACAGAAGAAAGAAGATCAGTCTATACAACTGTTGATGAGGTATTGCGGCTTCCAGATTCAGATCTAAGAAGAATGATGGAGCTGGGTGAAGCTAATGAGCCTGAGAATGAAGGTGGGAGACATCTGTTGTTGGTGATCAAACATCATTTCAACCCTAGCAAAGATGAAATTATTGATGCCAAACCTCTCCAATCCCACTCTCCATTCATCAGTTGGTCCTACAATGCTGAAAAGGATGAGTTCACATTGACAGATGTTAAAGGATAGAAGATGAGGTGTTCAAGCAAGGCTATCTTCAAAATGCCAAGCAAAGACATCAAGACTCTAATTGAGCTTCATCTTAGAAATCCTATAAAGGACCAGAGAGGCTATGAGGTTGCAAGAATAGTCAGCAACATGGAAAAGCTTCAACAACAAAAGCAGTAAGAAAGTTTTGGTAGCATCAGTCTAGGGGGAGTTTGTAGAAATAAAGACTGATGGCTACAAAATTCTCTAAGTACAAACTGCTGCGGATAAGCTTATCTGCAGCGGATACTTGTTCTTCTGCTGAAGAACAAATCTGCTACGGATACCCTTATCTGCTGAAGACCAGAGTTGCTGCGGATAGGCTTCTCAGCAGCATCAACACTTAATGCTGCTGATAGGCAAATCATCAGCAGTTTTGGATGGTTACATCTTGCTGCTGATCTCTAACTTTTCTGCTGATAGCCATTCCCACTGAAGATCAAACGTTGCAGCTGACTGGATTCGATAAAGCAACCATTACCACTGACAACTTTCTGCTGCAACACTGACACACTCCACGCAGAAAGAATGTCACTGGTGTAGACAATAAAGAACCACAACGCTCTTCTCCAAGCATGCAAGCAATGATGCCTAAGAAGACGTTTGAGTAAAGTTAACTAGTATAGTTGTTATTGTCGTTTCATGTAGAATAGCTTCAATACAAGATCAACGGCTTGTATTAGATCTGATCCTTAGAATCAAGGGTCTGTCTTTATTCTAAGTTACTATATAAGTAGTACTTCGAGTCATTGTATTAGTGTGCTTTTTTCTTAAGAGTTTTTCTCTGTAATCTTGTAAACCTTGAAGCTTAATACAAATTGCTTTTATCAGTATTCTTATTGTTTACTTGTTTACACTGCTTAGTTGTGATTGTTTCCGCCAATCTCAACAAGAATAGAACCATCTTGTATTCACCGATCCTACAAAACAGTTGGATGAATTACTCGAAAAAGGATTCATAAAACCAAGCTCGTCGCCTTGGGGAGCTCTGGTCTTGTTCATTAAGAAGAAAGACGGTTTAATGTGCATGTGCATTGATTATCGTGAGCTGAATAAAGTCACGATTAAGAACTGTTACCCACTCCCCAGAATCGATGATCTCTTTGAACAACTCCAGGGAGCTCGATGCTTTTCCAAGATTGATCTTCGTTCTTGCTATCATCAATTGAAAGTCCAGGAAGAAGATATTCCCAAAACCGCCTTCAGAACTCGGTATGGTCATTATGAGTTCACGGTAATGCCGTTTGGACATACTAATGCACCAGCAGCTTTCATGGATATGATGAATCGAGTTTTCAAACCTTACTTGGACAAATGCATTATCGTATTCATTGATGATATCCTTATCTATTCCAAGAGTAAGGAATATCATGTTAATCATTTGAAAATCTTGCTTGAACTCTTGAGACACGAAAAGCTTTATGCTAAATTCTCAAAATGCGAGTTCTGGTTATCAGAAGTTCAATTTCTTGGACATGTCATTAACGCTGATGGCATCCAAGTCGACCCAATCAAAATTGAGGCTATATCTAAATGGGAAATCCCGAAGTCTCCAACAGAAGTCCGTAGTTTCCTCGAATTAGCTGGTTACTATCGGAGATTTATCCAAAATTTCTCTCAAATTGCTATACCATTAACTTCTCTGACTCGTAAGTCAGTTAAGTATGAATGGGGTCCTAAACAATCTGAATCTTTTGAAACTTTGAAATAGAAGCTGACACAAGCACCCATACTGGCTTTGTAAGATGGAAATGAAGGCTTTTCAGTATACTGTAATACTTCACACACCGGCTTTGGTTGCATGTTAATGCAAGGAAGCAAAGTTATTGCTTATGCTTCTCGACAATTAAAAACTCATGAAAAGAATTATACGACTCATGATATAGAATTAGGTGCAATAATCTTCGCATTGAAATTATGGAGGCACTATCTATATGGAGTCAAATTCACCGTATCCACTGATCATAAAAGCCTAAAGTATAAATTAAGTCAGAAAGAACTGAATATGAGGCAAAGACGTTGGATGGAAGTCCTAAATGATTACGACTGTGAAATCTGTTATCATTAAGGAAAAGCTAATGTTGTAGCTGAAGCCTTAAGTAGAAAAGAATATGAGAAACCTAAACGAGTTCGTGCTTTAAGACTCGATCTCCAAATCGATCTTATCACTCGTATTAAGGAATCTCAGAAACTTGCTTTGCAAGAACCCAACCTTGAGAAGGAAGGATTGGGAGGAATGATCGACCAATTGGTCAAAGGTAATGATGGAGTTCTTAGAATGAATAAGAGAATTTGGGTTCCTATCTATGGAAACGTACGTGAAGAAATTCTTGAAGAAGCCCACAAATCTAAATACAACATGCATCCTGGAAGCGATAAAATGTACAAAAACCTAAAAGCCAACTATTGGTGGATAGGAATGAAGAAGCATATTGCTATCTATGATGCAAAGTGTTTAACGTGTTCCCAAGTAAAAGCTGAACACCAAAAGCCTTCTGGCTTATTACAGCAACTTGAAATTCCTGTATGGAAATGGTAAATGATAACTATGGATTTCATTACTAAACTTCCCCGAACCAGTCGTGGGAATGGTACAATCTGGGTTATTATTGACAGACTTACTAAATCTGCTCATTTTCTTCCCATGAAAGAAACATTCAGCATGGATAAGTTGGCACAATTATACGTTAACGAAATTGTATCATTACGTGGTGTGCCACTATAAATCGTGTCAGATAGAGATAGTAGATTTACTTCTCGATTCTGGTAAAGTTTTCAAAAAGCTCTAGGTACAAAATTGAAACTTAGCACTGCCTACCATCCTCAAACGGACGTGCAGAGTGAAAGAACCATTCAAACCCTTGAAGAGACATGTTAAGGTCTTGTGTTATTGATCTTGGAGGAAGCTGGGATGATCACTTACCTCTAATGGAATTCTCCTATAATAATAGCTATTATACGAGTATACAAGCCGCTCCTTTTGAAGCCTTATACGGTCGTAAATGTCGAACTCCGATATGTTGGTCTGAAATAGGAGAAAATCAGTTATCCGGACCTGAAATAGTCCTAGAAACGACTGAGAAAGTTATTCAAATAAAAGATAGATTGAAAGCGGCTCGGATCGTCAAAAGAGTTATGCTGATAAGAGACGAAAGCCATTAGAATTCAACGTCAGTAAAAATGTTCTATTGAAAGTTTCACTATGGAAAGGCGTTGTAAGATTTAGGAAGAAAGGAAAATTAAGTCCTAGATTCGTAGGACCATTCAAAATCTTGAAAAGAGTTGGGTCTGTGGCCTATCAACTAGAATAACTAGAAGAAATGAATGGGATACACGATGTATTCCATGTGTCAAATCTACGCAAGTGTTTGGCGTATAAATCTCTGGTAATGCCCCTACAAGATGTAGAGGTAGATGAAAAATTAAGATTTGTGGAACAACTATTGCAAATCGAGGAGAGGCAGGAAAAGAGATTGAAAAGAAAGAAACTGATGATTGTGAAAGTAAAATGGAATTCCAAATGTGGACCTGAGTACACGTGGGAACTTGAATCTGAAATGAAAAAGAAATATCCTCACTAGTTCAAGTAATCTAGGGGACGAGATCAAAACCAGATGGGGAGGATGTAACACCTGCCCTAAAAGATGTCCAAGATTTAAGCAAGGTACAAACCACAAGGACTATAAGTATAAATGTATGAAAGTACAAGGACCGAAAAGAAGAAAACATCAAAATCAAACGGTAACGGTCCGTTACGGGCTAGGCACGCGAACACTGATGACACGCCACGTGTCCGATGACTAATGAACGAATTCTAAAGCGTGGAATAAAACGGGTCGTCACGACTGGTAACGGTCCGTCACAGCCCCAAATTCACCCGGGTGTATCACTCCGTAACGGACCGTCATGCCCTGTAATGGTCCGTCACACCGCAAACTGACCAGAGGGCGACACGTGTCTGATGCTAGCGAACCCGTAACGGTGACGGACCGTCACCACCCGTAACGGTGTCACACCCAGAAAACGACGATTCACAGCGGAAACGAGACCTAAGCATGGTGGTCAAATAAGTTGGAGCCTAATGTTAATAAACAAACACATTTATTTAAAACATCAGAAAGGTTTAACAAAAGATAAGTTTTACAATTATCCAAATTGAAAGGCATTAAAATTTAAGACGAGAGTTTTCATGATCCAACAAATGAGGATCCAAAATAAAGTTTAAAATATCCCAACAGAATTCCGATGCAAGTGAGCCCATTTTCATAACCGCACGAGAGCATCTAAGTACCTGAAAAACATGCTTAAAAACATCAACATAAAGTTGAGCGAGTTTCACGGGTTTAACGATAACATAAACGAACGTAACGAACTATCAAGTAACTTGTACAAACATGTGATATGTCATAAGCTTGCAAGGAATACAACAAGATGACAATATCTAGAGCTTATAATCAAACCGAGACATGAATACAATATGTCCCCACGAATCCTTTCAAAATATATTCTCTCGTACGAACGACCGATGAGCGCTACTGATCACGAGAGTAGGCAATCAGTCCCAAATAGATCTATCAACACACCTTGTGGCCTACACGAGGCTAATGATTATAAAGATGGGGCTATTCATGAACGACATACATAAACACATAACGAAAGCCCTTACTCAAACCATCAAACGAACACAAAACGTAAGTCCAGTATCATGATAAATGAATGAAAGCATGTTCTTCCCCCATAGTTTATAAAACAACAAAATATTTTAAAAAGGTACCGTGAAAAACTCACCTTGTAGTAACGAACGACGGGAAAACGGGTGCTAGCAATTGATACACTCACGAACACTAACGGTGCCCTAAATACGAAGGATACATTACTAATTGAACCTCATGTCTTAAAAGAAAGTTGTTCACCCAACCTACTTAGACTGATAATATTTTTAAGAAAATATTTATTTAAACGACCCGTTGGTGACTTCGACACGCGGTTTTGTTTTTAACGAAAAACGGTGAATCATACACACATACGTAGACCTCAAGTGTTATTACTTATCAATAACCAAAATGTGAATATAAACTAATAACACATATATACACTCATACATATGCTTATAAGTCCTAGATCACATGTGAAAACACATAAATTACAATATTTGCATATAAGCACTTTTCGAGCAAAACGACTAACTTATAAGGAACTAACTTCCAAATTTCTAACGCATGAGTTCATATATCATCAAAATATACTTAATAAATTATATTTCATCAAACAAAAAATCTTTCATTATTTTGACATAAAATACCTAAACATGGCAATTTCTACCACATACGTGACAACCGAAACGTCAAACGACAAGTACAAACGCACATTTCATAACATGAACTCATTATATACCTTAAGAGCTTTTTTTTAATCATAAAATATACTCAACTTACTGCTCAAAATCAGATTTAACAAATACTCGTGTTTCATGTCGAAAACTACCATTTTAATCGACTAGTTTAGCGTAAAACCTAACGAAACACATCCAAACACCAAGAATCATACATATTACTAAAAATCTATATTTTAGACATAAAATATCATCATATTACAGCCATGATTCCAGATTTACAAATCTATTTATTTTCATAGAAAAACTATCTTTTTAGCGTATTTTAAACAACATAAACATGTTATACACTTAGCAAATCATCACAGCCTAAATAACACTTTTAGACCTGATTATTATTATCATAAAACATCACTTTTATCATCATATTTCCAGATTTCAAACAATCTAAATAATCCATGCTAAAACCCTAGTTTAAATCATGCTTTTGGACAACAATCTTTAGCAATAAACACCTAAATAATCAATTCAATGATCCATGCATAAAATAACATGTTTTTATACAATAATATACCATTATTTTCTATTTTAAACAAACCATAACAAAATATTTGATTGCATGTAAAGATTAAGCCTTAATTTATCACTTTTTGCAAGATATGAACATATAAACATACATGCATATACACGACATCCATACATACAAATAAATCCATGAAAATCTTCAATAAAGACCCATTATTTTCTGATTTAAATAGTTCATAAAAATCCTTTTATTCAAGATGAACAATACTTGCAAAAATCAAAGCTTTCTTTAAGAAAAGTAAAGATAGATATAGTGATTCATACCACTTGATTAAATCAAAAAGAATACTAGAGAAATGCAAGATGATGGATGATTTCTTGAGTATTTGGCTCCACAACTCTTGAATCTTCAAGAAAAAGCTCCAAGAACACCAAAACTCAAGAATACTTGTAAGAACATTTAGAGAAAAGATGATAGAAAGGTGTGGGATTGAAATGAAGATTGAAGTGGTATTTATAGGGGGTGGGGGATGGATTTCGACCCAAAGGGAGAGAGAGAGAGAGAGAGAGAGAGAAGATTTGACATCTTCCATTAAAAATACATGCAAGTTGAATTGTCAAATTTGTGGAGTGTAGTTTTGTATAAAGTGTGTAAGTAATCAAATGAGTGTGTTTAATACTTTATTAGGGTGTGGGACCCACTTTATGGCTGATTTTTGGAGAGAGAGCTCTTCTAGAACCTCATTTGTTTTATAAAAACTACACCACACAAGTGTAGGTGACATTTTATAAAAACTACAAACACTTTTATAAAAACGTGATACCGAAATTTCTGAAATTTCACGAAATGCAAACCTATGCATACGAAGGGCTTTGCTAGACTTTGTAATGACCTAATTAACTAAAATTAAGTCTAAGACTCACATAATTAAATTATAAACGCGTTCTAAGGTTATACAGTAAATAACCTAAAAATTGCCTGATGTCACAGCCTCCCCTCTTTAAAGAAATTTCTCCCCGAAATTTCAAACTATGAAACCTGGTTACGGACGGACTTAAACAAATGAGGGTACTTCCGTTTCATCTCATCTTCGCATTACTACGTGAACTCGGTCCACGCTTTGAATTCCATCTGACCTTGACCAACTTAATACGACTACGCCTGGTCTTGTGAATCTTCCAATCCGAAACCTGCACGGGCTCTTCACGAAAATGATGCTTATCATCAACACACACTTCATTTGAAGTTATTACGAGTGTCTCATCAGACAGACACTTTTTCAGATTGGACACATGGAATACGTTATGAACTCCACTCAGTTCTCGCGGTAACTGCAGTTGGTAAGCAATTGGCCCTACACAAGCAATAATCTTGTAAGGTCTAATGTAGCGGGGGCTAAGCTTATCATGCTTGCCAAACCTAGCTACCCCCTTCCAAGGAGAGACTCTCAGCATAACTCTATCTCCCACTTGGAATGCTAATGGTTTCCTTCTTCTATCAACGTATTTCTTCTGGCGATCCTGGGCAACCTTCAAACGATCATGGATCTTGAAAACCTTATCGGTAGTTTCCTAGACAAGCTCCGGTCCAGTTAAATGCTTGTCACCAACTTCTACCCAACAAAGCGATGAGCGACATTTTCTCCCATACAGGGCTTCAAACGGAGCGGCTTTCAAGCCAGTTTGGTAACTGTTTTTATAGGAGAACTCAGCCAACGGTAGGTGAGTATCCCAGCTTCCTCCAAAGTCGATTACGCAGTCATGGAGCATGTCTTCCAAAATTTGGATGGTCCTTTCACTTTGACCATCACTTTGCATATGATACGCCATGCTTAAATCCAAACGAGTACCCAAGGCTTTTTGTAGTGATCGCCAAAACTTCGATGTGAAACGACTATCTCTATCGGAGATGATCGAAGTCGGCACCCCATGCCGGGACATTACTTCCTTGAGGTATATGCTCGCCAATTTCTTCATTCGGTAAGATTCCTTCACGGGCAGGAAATGTGTCGATTTCGTTAAACGATCCACAATCACCCAGATGGAATCGTAGCCACTAGACGTTCGGGGTAATTTGGTGATGAAATCCATGGCAATATAGTCCCATTTCCATTGCTGAATCTCCGGTTATTGCAGAAGTCCAGATGGCTTTTGGTACTCGGTCTTAACTTTTGCGCAAGTCAAACATTTACCAACGTATGAAGCAATATCACCCTTCATGTTCGGCCACCAGTAGTGCTCCTTAACATCCTTATACATTTTCGTCGATCCTGGGTGAATCTAATATCTTGATTTATGGGCCTCATCCAAAACCATTTCTCGTAAATTGCCGGCCAAAGGAACCCATATTCTATCCATGAAGTACAAGGTATCATCAGACTTAGGTATAAGTTCTCTAACCATACCACGAAGACTCTCATCCTTTAAATTCTCTTCCTTTAGAGCTTCTTGTTGTGCATCACGAATCTGATCTGTGAGGTTTGTGTGAATGATCAATCCCAGCGCACGCACTCGTAAGGGCTTGACTCGCTCCTTCCTACTCAAGGCATCAGCAACAACATTAGCCTTGCCTGGGTGATAACGAATATCACAATCGTAGTCATTGAGCAATTCCATCCAACGTCTCTGTCTCATATTCAGCTTTTTCTAGTCAAAAATGTGTTGGAGACTCTTATGATCTGTAAAAATTGTTCACTTAGTACCGTAAAGGTAATGCCTCCAATTTTTTAGTGCAAAAACCACTGCACCCAGTTCCAAATCATGCGTCGCATAATTATGTTCATGCACCTTGAGTTGACGAGATGCATAAGCTATGACCTTTCCATTCTGCATTAGGACACAACCAAGACCTTGGTGAGAGGCGTCACAGTACACCACAAATCCATCTGTCCCCTCGAGAAGACACATGATAGGGGCACTACACAGCTTCTTTTTCAACAATTGAAACGCTGCCGCTTGCTTTTCTCTCCAGATATACTCCTTGTCTTTCTGGGTCAATTGCGTTAGGGATTGCGCTATATTGGAGAAATTCTCAATAAACATTCGATAGTAACCCGCCAAACCTAGGAATTGTCGTACCTCGGTCGGACTCTTTGGCGCTTCCCAATTCTTAATTGCCTCAATCTTTGCTGGGTCCACGTGTATACCCTTCTCATTCATAACGTGTCCAAGAAAGTGAACTTCTCGAATCCAGAACTCGCATTTGGAAAGTTTAGTATATAGCTTCTCATTCCTCAACATCTCCAAAATCAGCTTCAGATGGTGCTCGTGCTCTTCCTTGGTCCGCGAATATATGAGTATATCATCGATAAACACTATAACGAACTTGTCCATGTAGGGTCTGCACACTCTATTCATGAGATCCATGAATACCACAGGAGAGTTTGTCAAACCAAAAGGCATGACCAAAAAGTCATAATGACCATACCGGGTTCGGAACGCAGTCTTCGGAATATCTTCTTCAACAATCCTCAATTGATGGTAGCCTGAACGTAAATCGATCTTCGAATAATAACTCGGTCCTTGCAGCTGATCGAACAAGTTATCAATTCTCGGAAATGGATATCGATTCTTGATGGTGAGCTTATTCAATTCTCGATAATCGATACACATCCGCATAGAACAATCCTTCTTTTTCACGAATAAAACTAGCGCTCCCCAGGGCGAGAAAATCGGTCTTATAAAACATTTATCTAACAATTCTTGCAATTGCTTGGATAGCTCTTGCATTTCAGATGGTGCCAAATGATAAGGAGATCGAGGTATTGGCGCTGATCCGGACACTAGGTCAATCCAGAACTCGACTTGCCTTTGCGGTGGCAATCCAGGTAACTCTTTAGGAAATACCTTCGGATAATCACGAACTACGGGGATCTCTTCAAGCTTTTGTTCCTCAACTCTAGTGTCAACCACGTGGGCTAAGTATGCTAGGTATCCTTTTTGCAAATACTTCTGTGCTGTCATCATATTAACAATTCTCAAAGGGGCACACTCATCACCTTGAATTTTCAGCGGTTCGCCAGTTGGGGGTAGAAGACGAACTATCTTCCTATCGCACATAATCTCTGCATGATTCTTTGATAACCAATCCATGCCAATAACGACATCTAAACTTGCAAGTTCTACTAGTAAAAGGTCAATACTATACGTACGATTTCCCAAATGCATGGTACACTCAAGAAAGACTTCGCCGGCTTCTATTAACTTCCCATTAGCTAACTCTATAGAATACTTAACATCTAATTCACTAGATTTTGAACTAAGAAAAGGTTCAAAGTTTTTGGAAACAAAGATTTTATCGGCTCCGGTATCAAATAAAACGTAAGCATAACAGTCATTTACGAGAAACGTACATGTAACGACAGATGGATCCTTTCATGATTTCTTGGCCTCCGTCACGAATGCTCTGCCACGGGTTCCCTAGTTCTTCAGTTTTGGGCAATCCTTCTTGAAATGCCCTACAATTCCACATTCATAACATCCAGGGTTTGATTCTTATTTCTTCACTCCCAATTTCACACGACAGGTTTAGGCTTGATGTCCAAATTTGCCGAAACGGTTACAGACGTAGCACTTACCAGTGTGAAAATAACCACATTTGTTGCACTTCAGGTTAGGAACCTGATACCTTATTGTTTCCATGGTGTTGGCTGCATACATCCTTCCCTAATTCCTCCTTTTGTTTTGAGAGTTACCAGCATGACTCCCAGATCCTTCAGACCACTTACGTTTTCCTTCAGTTGACATTTTTCCTTTCTCAGTCGTTCCATCAACAACTTCCACCGGATTCTTCCCTGAACCACTCTTCTTCAATGTCCCCATACGAACAACATCATCAGTCAGGGAGTGTGCTAACTGCACATCACTCTGCATAGTCGTAGGGTTTGCTGACATCACCATACTACGGATTTGAGGTGCCAAGCCCCAGATGTAATGCTCAATTATTTTGTGCTCTGGTGTTACGAGATGGGGTACAAGCCGTGCCAACTGATGAAACTTGGTCGTGTATTCCCTTACTTCAGCATCTACCATGGTCAAATTCCAGAATTCTGCTTCTAATTTCTGATTTCGTTGCATGGACAATACTCACGCAGCAACATTTCCTTCAATTGATCCCAAGTGAGACCGTACGCATTAGCATCATCGAGACTCTGAATCTGAGTATTCCACCAGGTTAGAGCTTCATCTTGAAATGAACTTGTCGCATACTTCACGCGTTGAGCTGCAGTACAGTTACTTATGACCATCACATACTCCATTTTCTCAATCCAGCGGACAATGTCGACTAGTCCTTCAATTCCAGAAAAGAGTCAGGGCTGACATGCTTGAAAGGTCTTGTAAGAGCACCCTTCAATATGGTTCCCCTGGTTCATGTTCTGGTTGGCCGTCTTATTAGCGAGGGTGGCGTTGACGTGTTGCGAAATCAACTGGGCCAATTCCTCGGCCGTAGTGGGGAATGGGTTAGCATTTTGGTTTTCTTTTCGAGGTGGCATGTTCCTTTTTCCAATACAACAATACAACGAGTGAGACAATACATATATCACGCAATATCCCTGTCATTCATGTATGTAAGAAAAGGATTTAACAAACACCATAATAAACTAAAATCAACCACTTCATGTCATCATTGTTAAAAATTAGAGTTCAAACTTGAATACATCATTAAACCAAATGATTACAAAAATGGGTGTGGCATACGACCAACCCTAACAAGTTTCTCCAATATAACAAAATAAAAAGACATGAACTCCAAAAACAACATCGTCAAGGACAAGGACTAGCGGTTCTGACGAGGGAGAACACCGAGGCAAGAAACAGCGGCAGCGAGCAGAACACACGTAACTACAAGGGCTAGAGAGGCCTCGAGGCGCTCCTCAAGTGCATCTACACGTTGTAAGGCCTCAACCTCTCTGACTTTCGCTTCCGCGGCTCTCGCAGTAGCCTCCTCGGCCATCTTTATGCTTCTTCGGCCTTCTTGCTTTCTTCCACCCTTCTCCTCAATTCAGCAACATCTTCTCGGTCCTGAACATGGTCTCCTTTCCCAGTTGCCATATTGTCGTCATCTCTATCGGCCAATTTTCTCTTCTTTACTGGCGACACAGTCTTCTTAGCAGTAAACTTCAAAGTGGACCTTCAGGATGTTCATGATAAGATCGATGAGATGGAAGACGTAAATTTCCCGTAGTTGGCCTAACAGGCTCAATGGCAGTCATAACCTCATCGTTCTCATGAACATGGCTAATAGTCACGGGAATCACTAAAGTAGGCTCTTCACTAGCTGGAGTCTTCTTATTGCCTAACTCAACAACTAGAGCTTCCTTGATTGGTTTCTTAACCAAAGGACTCATCCTACCTGGCACTTCCTCACTAGACTCCTTTTCATCTTCAGATTCCTCTTCGCTAGACTCCTCTTCATATTCAGATTCCTCTTCACTTGTTGGTACCTTTTCATCTTCAAGTTCTTCTTCACCAGATGGTACCTCTTCGTCTTCAGATTCTTCTATCCACCCATTCCCATAATATGGGTGATTAGCAAAATTCGGCATGTTCGGGTGAAGTCTGAAATCAAGAACCAAATCTGGAGACATCGGCGAAACTAGTGAGAACTCTGGCTCACTATCAGAAGAGATCGAGATGATGGAAGGCGAAAGAGACATCTGTGACATGGTATATTTACATGATATAAATGATTTACCCATAAATGTAAGCACGTACGTATGCAACACACTTAAGGCACGAAAGCAACATAAAGGAAGTATCCTAATACTACCTAAATACTAACACTTACTCTTAATATAAGATGCATGCGGTATGAAAACGTCTTTAACCCAAAAACCCAATTTTTAAAAGTTATAGTCTAGATTTTTAAGAAAACATTTTCTAGTTCGCTATAACCACGGGCTCTGATACCAACTTCTGTCACACCCTGAAAACGACGATTCGCAACGGAAACGAGACGTAAGCATGGTGATCATATAAGTTGGAGCCCAATGATAATAAGCAAACACATTTATTTAAAACATCGGAAAGGTTTAACAAAACAAAGATAAGTCTTACACTTATCCAAATTGAAAGGCATTAAAATTTAAGACGAGAGTTTTCATGATCCAACAAATGAGGATCCAAAATAAAGTTTAAAATGTCCCAACAGAATTCCGATACAAGTGTTTGCCCAAAATCCCGTTTTCATAACCGCGCGAGAGCATCTAAGTACTTGAAAACATGCTTAAAACATCAACATAAACTTGAGTGAGTTTCACGGGTTTAACGATAACATAAACTAATGTAACGAACTATAAAGTAACTTGGACAAACATGTGATATGTCATAAGCTTGCAAGGAATACAACAAGATAACAGTACCTAGAGCTTATAATCAAACCGAGACACGAATACAATATGTCCCCACGAATCCTTTCAAAATATATTCTCTCGTACGTACGAATGACCGATCAGCGCTACTGATCACGAGAGTGGGCAGTCAGTCCCAAATAGATCTATCAACACACCTTACGGTCTACACGAGGCTAATGATTATAACGGCGGGGCTATTCATGAATGACATACATGAACACATAACGAATTACTCGAGACCATCAAACGAACACATAGCGTAAGTCTAGTATCATGATAAACGAACGAAAGCATGTTCTTCCCCTATAGTTTATAAAACAACAAAATAGTTTAAAAAGGGGCCGTGAAAAACTCACTTTGTAGTAACGAACGACGGGAAAACGGGTGCTAGCAATTTATACGCCCACGAACACTAAAGGTGCCCTAAATACGAGGGATACATTACTAATTGAACCTCATGTCTTACAAGCAAGTTGTTCACCCAACCTACTTAGACTTACAATATTTTTAAGAAAATATTTATTTAAATGACCCGTTGGTGACTTCGACATGCGGTTATGTTTTTAACAAAAAATGGCGGATCATACACACATACGTAGACCTCAAGTGTTATTACTTATCAATAACCAAAATATGAATATAAATTAATAACAAATATATACACTCATACATATGCTTATAAGTCCTAGATCACATGTGAAAACACTTAAGTCACCATATTTGCATATAAGCACTTTTCGAGCAAAATGACTAACTTATAAAGAACTAACTTCCGAATTTCTAATGCATGAGTTCATATATCATCAAAATATACTTAATAAATTATATTTCATCAAACAAAACTCTTTCATTATTTTGACATAAAGTACCTAAACATGGCAATTTCTAGCACATGAACTCATTATATACCTTAAGAGCTGTATTTTAATCATAAAATATACTCAAACTTACTGCACAAAATCAGATTTAACACTCGGTTTCATGTCGAAAACTACCATTTTAATCGACTAGTTTAGCGTAAAACCTAACGAAACACATCCAAACACCAAGAATCATACATATTACTAAAAATCAATATTTTAGACATAAAATATCATCATATTACAACCATGATTCCAGTTTTACAAATCTATCTATTTTCATACAAAAATCTACATTTTTAGCGTCTTTTAAGCAACATAAACATGTTATACACTTAGCAAATCATCACAACCTAAATAACACTTTTAGACCTAATTATTATTATCATAAAACATCACTTTTATCATCATATTTCCAGATTTCAAACAATCTAAATAATCCATGCTAAAACCCTAGTTTAAATCATGTTTTTGGACAACAATCTTTAGCAATAAACACCTAAATCATCAATTCAATTATCCATGCATAAAATAACATGTTTTTATGCAATAATATACCATTATTTTCTGCTTGAAACAAACCATAACAAAATATTTGATTGTATGTAAAGATCAAGCCCTAATTTATCACTTTTTGCAAGATATGAACATATAAACATACATGCATATACACGACATCCATACATACAAATAAATCCATGAAAATCTTCAATAAAGACCCATTATTTTCTGATTTTAATAGTTCATAAAAATCATTTTATTCAAGGTGAACAATACTTGCAAAAATCAAAGCTTTCTTTAAGAAAAGTAAAGAAAGATATGGAGATTCATACCACTTGACTAAATCAAAGAGAATAATAGAGAAATGCAAGATGATGGATGGTTTTCTTGAGTATTTGGCTCCACAACTCTTGAATCTTCAAGAAAATGCTCCAAGAACACCAAAACTCAAGAATACTTGTAAGAACATTTAGAGAAAAGATGATAGAAAGGTGTGGGATTGAAATGAAGATTGAAGTGGTATTTATAGGGGGTGGGGGATGGATTTTGACCCAAAGAGAGAGAGAGAGAGGAGAGAGAGAGAGAGAGAGAGAGAGAAGATTTGACATCTTCCATTAAAAATACATGCAAGTTGAATTATCAAACTTGTGGAGTGTAGTTTTGTACAAAGTGTATTAGGAATCAAATGAGTGTGTTTAATACTTTATTAGCGTGTGGGACCCACTTTATGACTGATTTTTAGAGAGAGAGCTCTTCTAGAACCTCATTTGTTTTATAAAAACTAGACCACACAAGTGTAGGTGATATTTTATAAAAACTACAACACTTTTATAAAATTTTACTTCTTTAAACATGGTTTTTTATCAAAATAAAAATATAAAATATATCCACTAATTATTTGCTATCATAATTAGTAAAAATAATATTTTTTGCTAATAGTTCATTTTAACTTATCCGGTACGCAATTGTACCAGGTCAAACGCAATGAAAATCACCGAAATCGATATTTAACAAGTAGCACATAATTTTCACATATAATCCACTAATATAAACCAGTTTATATAATTTTCATCAAAACTGATATTTTTAAGGTTAATCGGGTCGTCACCAACGCTAAATACAGACATTTTACCGATACGCGGTACCGAAATTTCTGAAATTTCACGAAAGGCAAACATGCATACGAAGGGCTTTGCTAGACTTTATAACGACCTAATTAACTGAAATTAAGTCTTAGACTCACATAATTAAATTATAAACGCGTTCTAAGGTTATACGGTAAATAACCTGAAAATTGCCAGATGTCACAAACGGTCCGTCACGGGTCCAGAATTTGCCCTATAAATAGCTGATCAAATTCAGTTGTTTTCTCATCCCAAACTCATTCCTCTCCTCACAATCTCGTCCCAGAGCATCCCTAGACGATCCCCGAAGCTTCCGGTTCGATTCCCGCTCGTTGTAGTGCCCGGTGTAGGAAGAAATGCTCATAGAAGGGTCGATACGCTAGAGAAATCAAGTTAAGAAGATAGACTATAAGCTTTCAACTTAGAGGCTCATTCCTATAAACCAAGGTGAATACTTTATCTCTTTCAAAACTTGTGTCAAACATTACTTTTACGAAAATGGCCAAATAAAGATTAAGGGAATAATGCTCGACGTTCTTCTACGAAAAAAGCATTCAGGCCATTGGTATGCGAAACTTGCAAGGGATACACGTGTCTCGGGTGAAATTCCCGGATTACGGCTGGTGCTTGTCTTATAACAACTTCGAAGGCAAACATGTCACTTGTTATAAGACATGACGCCAATATATACTGTGGTGCGATTGAACATGATGGACCTGCTGAATGTGTGGATTGAACATAGTTATGATTATGAACTAATGCTTATTTGTGCAAAATGAGTTTACTGTCAAGATAATCGTATTCACCGGCGTTCACGCTGACGTTTTATTTTCAAAATGTTTTTAGGTAACGAATAAAATATGATGAAATTGGGGATTCGGGCAGACATAAGAACTGACCCAAGAAAAGTGAAAAGGATAACTTATACGTAGGATTCTCAGGCCTCGTATAAGGAAAATCCTAAAGAAAAGAAAAAGGAGATAGGAACGGAGGATTGATCAACCCTGTATAGTACTATTTCCGGTGGCTGTAGATATATTTGATTTCAAACTCTGTTTTGTAATCAAAATGAAAAAGGTATTTAAATCCCTATGTTTATAAAATAAATACAGGACTTTTTGTTTTTCAACTAAGTCTTGATGTTTAAAAATACAACCCTTGAGGTTGGAACAAATGATGAAACGATCCTTTTGAAAAAGACTTCCGCTATATTTATAAAAACTCTGAAATCAAAGAAGGTACCAATCGAGCTCACACACGTCCAGGGGGTGCCTGAGGCGGGGTGTGACAGGGGGGTTTTGCATGGGACGCAAGCGGATGTTACACATCGCATGCAAGTCATGCATGGCAACGTGCATACGCAGATGGCCTTGCACGTGATCACAATATACGAGTGAGCGAGAGTATAATGCCGAGTCGTATATTGACTCTCGTATCGTGTACATTTTTAGGTACGAGATTGAAAGACGAGCACATGAGGATAGCAGGTTCTAGTGATCAAGGGTTGTCGCGTAAAGGTGAGTTTCTATCGCCTACTTTTAATTGTTTTAGTGTTTTGGGCATGAATACATGTGTAGGTAGTCGTTGATAATCGTATGCGTAGACGGTGTAATGTGATTAATATTTATTCTGATAATTATGGTGTTTGCATGTGGTGTATGAGACTGGGTCACTTACTTGACGGTTGTGACGGGTGGTTAAGCGTAAACTTAATATTGTGTTGACGTTAGTCAACGGGTTATTGTGTCTGACGGCAGTCAGGCGGGTGACTGTGTTTGCCGGTACCTTCGGATAAAGCAAGCGGGGTTAATCATGTGTCGTTGATTATAAACAATCATTTTGATATAAACTATTTGTGAGCTAAAACCTTTGAGTCTTAAACTATTTTTATAACGGTTTTAGGATCTATTATCCCTAACAAATTACTATAGAACTCACTTAGAATAGCTGACGTTTTTAGCATGTATTTCAGGTAAATAGAAGATGTGAGCTGGCGGCTTCTGGATGACGTTTAGTTACCGTTTGCGTTTGTGATGACATTTAGTTATGAGTTATTTTGTCGAGATATTTGATACTAGTATTTACTTTGGATTATGTTTGGGTCGGGTCATTGACCAGTTGTTTGACTATTTGATTTTCGCTGCATTGAATTGTGTTTAATTTGATGTCTATGACTACTTAGCTTGCGTTTGTACCAACAAGTGGGGTTCCCGGGTTTGGGGCCTTACCGGTAATGTGTACATCATGCAAAAAAATTTGTGTTAGGTGTCTTAACTTTTTTGGTAAATTACAAGAATATCCTTCCAATATATATATCATATAGTAGTAGAGATAAAAATAATTCATGATTATTTCTATTTTATTAAAAGTTATTAGAAATATAAAAAATAATTATTTTATTTCAAAACCTTGATGAGGGTGTTGGGATCTAATACCAGTTTTTAACCTTTAAAAACAATAATTATTTAAACCTTTTAAATAAATAAATCAGATATATTTAGAGGAAGCGATTTAGAGTACAATTAACAGATCAGATCTGGAATCCTGACAGTGATCCGATTTAGATTACAAGCGTATAAACAATATAATATAAACCAACCATATGGTGTTCTAGGATTATACCTTCGAAGATAACCAAATCAGAACACCTTAGATCAACGAGCGTCACGCTAGATGACACGTACACGAAACCTGCAGCAAAAACGTCACTAGAATGTGAAGAGGGTACTGGCGACGGCGGCGGCGGTCACGGCCGGGGACAGCGGCGGTGTTCTCGGCTTCACGGCGGCGCAAGGTGGCCCACGGCGGTGGTGGTGGCGTCGACCGAATGGGAGCAAGGGGGCACATGTTTAGATGGTGGCTTTCAATTCTGTATTAGGGTTATGAATTAAGGTTATATTTATAACTGCCCTACTTATAGACCGGGCCCCTGAGGTATTAACAGTTTATAACCAACTAATAATTAACTGTTTAATTATTAACCCTGTATTTTACTAATTATAAATAATCAGTAAAGATGCATTCTTTTAAATGTTTAATAGATTTAAACATTTATTCCCCGGAAATAATTATTTCACTAAATAATTAATTATCTCAATCACCGATAAATATTTCTCTAAATATTTATTCATCGTTTATTTAATCCTTCTTTCGTGATCTATAATATTTAACAATTAAATATTATATATATTTGCCCGTTGCTTAAAGTGTAACTTTTTGGATCGTACCTCGTTAGCAATGTTGACTTAATTAACGATCGGGCATCATATATCCAACACAGGGGTACCTAATTCCGAAGACGGGTACGTCTCTAGTATAGATGAGGGGTACGTCCCCAAATCAGAGGACGTGTATGTTACTGACCACGGAGAGGAATACGTACCTAATTCTGACGACGAGGACACATATGACAAGCGTTTGAGGAACCATGATTAATGGAAAGACGAGCGCTCAACGAATTCGGATTGCACGTTTGATTTAATCGAGCATCTTTAATTATGTTTAATATTATGTATTTTAGTTTTACGTTGTGTGATTTTTAATTTTTAGGTTCTATAATTTTTTATTTTTAGTTATGTTTAACGAACTCAGTTTTAATAAAATTTGTTCCAGAATGTTTATAAAAAAACTAAATAATATTGTGTTTTTAGATTTTTTTAAAAGTTAAATATTAAAAGTTATTAAAGGAAAATTAATCTATAATTAAAATGACTTATTAGGAAAGAAAAAGGAAAAGGAAAATAAAAAAACAACAAATAGATAAGTGCATGTGCTCCAACTTTGGTCGCAACCACGACCAGGTTGAGATAATTAATAGATTTTTCTCTTTCTATTTTTGATTCTAGCGACCAACCTCCCCAAAAAAGTCACTGATGGGAGTGGTCTTAAGACATTCATGACATAATATAACTTGTTACATCGTAACATGACTTATCACAACCGGATATTCTAAGTAAACAAAGACTTTTGTAATAATAAAATAATTTATATCGTAGTTTAGTGACATACATATGAACAACTTACAAAGTCCCTGTTTATATAGATTAAACTTAAGAGAAAGTGGGTGTAGCTTCAAAAGAATTTCGACAGTTATATGCTTTGAAACTTTCTTAGCCTCGCTAACGATAAGCTTAATATTCCGGTGTGAGAATTAATCATCGTCTTCTCTTTGATTTCAGATGGTGTATATATACTGTCGAGACATCCCCCTCCCTCGTTATATTGACATGGCACATGATCCCTATTCGTACCAGTTTTGTTATTTAGTTGTTTATAAGTGACTAGGTTTGAAACTCATGTATTACACGGGTTGAATAAATTCAACTTGTTGTAAACCAGCAGTTTATATGAAGATTTGTATTTTGAATATCATCAGTCATCGGTGAAATAAAAAATAATAAAGATTTAATAATTATAAATAACAAATAATGAAAAATTAAGAATTATAAATAACAAATAATGAAGATTTAAGAATTATAAATAACAAATAATGAAGATTTAAGAATTATAAAATTATATTTTAATATAAGATATAATTAAAATCTTCTTATGATTTAGTAAAGTTTAATAAAATATTAGAATAAATTTTAGATATTTAATTACTTAAAATCATTAATTTAATAGAAGACAGAGGCGAGAAACAAAAATATAGACTTCATCAGAATCCGACACGTAGCAGATAAAGTTATTCATTTATTATAATAAGGATTAGTTTGTTACCGGTGGTCCCCTAGGTAATTACGGTGCCTTATGATCCTCTTTGAAATATCCGAAGCATGTTAACCAAACCTTATTAAAATTGCATCCTGTCTTGCCATAGCCGTACTGAACCATCCTCGTATTCTTCGTTCCATGCTATCATATTCGTATTTCTTTGACTTTTTTTTTCCATATATGGGTCGTAGGGCATCTCCTAATCGCATAAGGGGTTGTTTCCAAATACCAAACACATATTGGGTTGTCGCCAATTCAAATAGCGACAACTTTTCATTCTCTAGACTTGTTTTTAGGCTTGTCATTGAGGTCGGTAAACTATGTAAGTTGTCGCCATTTAAATTGACAACTTTTTCAATTTGTATTGTCAAATCAAACAAGAATTAAAGCATGCAAGGAGTCTTAAATTCAAGGTTGTCACCATTTGAATTAATGACACATTTTTTTTTTAAATTTGTGGCTACGGTTAAAGATGGGAGAGGGAGAGTCAAGCCTGTGAATCTTGATAATTAAGACTGTCCCTAATTAGAATGACGACACCTTTTTGAAATTTGTGGATATGGTTTATGTTGTACAAATCAAGCATGTGACTAGAAGTTGTCACCAATTCAAATGGTGACAACTTACATGGTTTACTGACCTAAACGACAAACCTCATGACAAGCCTAAAAACAATTTTAAAGAATGGAAAATTATCGCCGTTTGAATCGGTGACAACCTCATTTGTTCGGTAATTGGAAACATCCCTTAGGTGATTAGAGATGCTGTACCGCCCATTTATGCAAAAAAATAAATAAATAAAAAATTCCTATTTCTTTGTTAGTTCGGATCAGTTATACCGAACCCGAACCATTATAATATATACCGTACCTTTTGATGTGTTATCCCCTGCAACTCTACAAGTCTCTATTTATAAGCTAACAAAACCAGTTTAAATTCATACAATTAACAAGAGGTTCAATATATAAAGGGAGATTCTAATAGGACACGGAATATTACTAATTGGACACGTCACAACCATATACGTCTCGTATAGGGCAATACGCAGCGTATAGGGTTTAGGTCTCCTGACATGGAATGACACGTGTCATTCCTTGTCTGGCGGTTGGGACCCATACATGGCGTATTGCCCTATACGCAGCATACGGGTCAGGACTAATATTTTTGCCTCAAAACTTGGCAGATTTTGAGGTATAAAGCCACTATACGTGGCGTATAGGGCTATACGCCACGTATAAGAACTTTTTTTAAATTATATTATATTTATCTTTTTTAATTTATATAACTTTGTTAATATAAGTTTGTTATCTTTTTTAATTTATATAGTTTTTATCTTTTTTTAATTTATATAATTTTTATCTTATTTTAACATTTTTTATATTTTTACATTGATAATTTATCATTACCACCAAACAAACAAATTAAACATTACAAGCAAAACAAATAACCAAAACATTACATACATTACATCAAAATATTAAATATATTACATCAAAATGTTTTTACATATATAACAAAAGAAACAACTGAATACAAATAAAAACAACTACGTCTGACCCGCGCCGCCCTGATCCTGACCGGCGCCGCCCTGATTCTGACAGGCGCCGTCCTGATCCTGACCCGCGTCGCCCTAATCCTGACCTATGTCGCCCTGATCCTGACCCGCGTCGCCCTGATCCTGACCAGGGTCGCCCAGATACTGACGTGGCGGTGGTAGTGGTAATGGTGGTGGCTCGATGTCGGCGGCTCGTGAAATATCCACGAGCCGATCAACCGCCCATATCATCAAGTCCTCTATCCGGTCGCTATGATGAGCTTGTCGCCGTGAGTCGGCAACAAGTCAATCAAGCAAGGCCTGGGTGGCCCTGTCCAGCCTAACAGGTCGACGTACGCGTCGGGGATACTGTGGCGGTCGGTCGTGTACGGGCTTGACGTGCGGCGGGTCTTCCATCGCCACACCCTGTAGCGGGTCAGGCATATCCAGCTCCGCTTGTCCTGGCATCTGCGGTAACGGCTCCGGGACCCAAACCTGGTCCCAAACGGCCCCTATAAACCGAAGGCCGAGGCCTGGGAATCGGTGTGTGATGCGCATGTCGTTCGCCGTGCGGTAGTCTAATCGGACAGGCGGGATGGGCTCGAGCATCTGATGCACGTGATCATGCCACGACGCAAGAGCACGCATAACAATAGTGATGAAAGCACCGCCATACAACAGTCTGCGCTTCTGCCTGTGAAAGGCAGATGCAAAGTACAGCGCCAGGCATGTGGCTAGGGCGCACCGCCTGCCGGTAAGCAAGCAGAAGAGAAAGAACAAGTCTCTCTCTTTGCACCACTCATGGCTTTTCCGACGCGGTGCAATAGACGTTGAAGTAAGCCGGTGTAAATATCTGTAGAGGGGGTCTCTAATCCCCGAGACCCTCCCCTTGGTCCTCAACCATGGGCCATCAGAAATAAGACCCCAAAAAACAAGGAGCTCCTCTCTGTCCACCTCCGTCACAGCCTGGGTGTAAAGTGGCGTGACCGTCTCGGGCTCGAAATACAAGCCCGTCGCGGCTGCCCACTGACGGAGCGTTAGACTGTAAGCCTGGCCGAACATACGGAAGGAGACCTACTGTGGCTCCTCTCGCAGCTCCTGCTCGGCAACAGCCTCCGGCGCCTGCTCTGTGAAGGTGAACGTCGAAAGAAACTCGACAACCACCTCTCTGAACGTCTCGGTGAACGACAGATCAAAAAACGATACCACGGCGTGTCCTCGCCTATAATGGCCTTAGCCCGCTCTACCTCGCCGACCTCCGCTAGATGCTGCCAGTCCACCGCCGTCCCCGGGCCCATCGTCACCTCCCGTAACTTCTGGTACCGACTAAACGCGCCCGAGGCGGGCGGAAAATCCAGAAAAGGCTAGTGAGCAAGATCGTACACATCCGCCGCCTCAATATCAATATCCTCCTCGTGATCCGAATCCGACATACTTGGAAAAAATCAATGTCGATATATATACAACAAATCTATACTATATTTTAATATAATATACTTTAAAAAAATACTAATTATACTAATAAAACATATTTTTTTAATAAAATAATAAATAAAAGTCAAATTAAATTTATTTTTGAAATTCAATTTTATATTAATTTTTACACATTTTGAATAAATTATATTAAATAATAATAATAATGTTTTTTATTTTAAATAATAATGTTTTTTAAAACATATTAAATAATAATAATGTTTTTTTATAAATTGTTTTTTATTTTAAATAATAATGTTTTTTATTTTTAAAAAACCCTATACGCCACGTATAGCACTATACGTGGCGTATAAGATGTTACCGGGTAATGTAAGCCATACGCAGCCTCGTTACGGGGTAAAGTAAGCCATACGCGGTCAAAGGAGACCATACGCAGCCTCGTTATCGAGAACAAGAGCCATACGCTACGTATAGCACTATATGTTGCGTATGGCTTCATCGTCTTCCTCAGATGAACTATACGCCACCTATAGGGCTATATGTGGCGTATAGTTCATAAGTTTCAGTAAAAAATCTACCTATTCTACCCACTTTTAACCGCTAATAATCAAATTAAAGCAAATATTATTGAACGGGAGGCAAAAATACGTACCTTTATGAGTAAATGTGAAGATTTTGGACCCAACAATCTCAATCAACGACCGACTATGGCTGCTTCCTATGTGTTTGTGTGTAAAGTTTTGGGTAGTGTTTGGGTCTGTATGAAGGGCCTCCTGTGTATATCAGGTTGCTATACGCCACGTATAGCCCAATACGTGGCGTATAGCTCATGTCGTTTCGTATTCTATACGCAACGTATAGTGCAATACGTTGCGTATAGGAAATAAATATCTGAAATTTGAAAATTTCAAATTTTCCCTCCATTTTATAGGGTTATACGCCACGTACAGGGCTATACGTGGCGTATAGACCATTACTTTTCATATTCACCATTTCTGTACGCCACGTATTACCCTATACGTGGTGTATAGAAAAATTTTAAATTTTTTTTATTAACTTTATTTTATTAAATGTATTTTTATTAACTTATAAAAATGTATTTTATTATAAACATGTATTTTATTTTAAAATTTTATTTACTTTATTTTATTATATGTATTTTTTTAGAAACAAACCGATAAAAAATAAAATAAAATACAATTACAAACAAACGTTCGATACGATCCTTGTATATATTTTTCCATTCTGCTGCAGCATCATTTCGGTGCAAAATCCAAAGAGCATTCGGTACGGGCATCGAAAAATCTCCGTCTAAGTTGGCGTGGATGAAATGAGCATTGTTGACATGAATGAACGATACGATTTTATGGTGAACGTGAACGTTAGGACCAAACCATAATGGGAAAAAGGTTTGACTACCGTCGATGCTTAAAAGTTGAACAATGAAGCCAAATCTTTGAGCAATTAGGAGTCCTGTGTAGGGCATCGATATCCAATGACTAATGGGTGTGGCTTTCACCTTCTGCCAATCTATCGTGTGACGTAGCTTATCATACTCTTGAAAGGCGATTATGTCGAAAACAGTTCTCCACCATTCTTTGTGACCTTACATCTCCTATAGAAGTTGTTGTCAAATAAAAAGCCACTTCTTTTCATCGAACCCTAAGCCCACATCTACCGATCGAAAACCACAGTTACCGTCGGGTATTACAGCTTGTATATGTGAAATGTAGTGATGAAACACACATGGAATGGAATCCTTAAAACAATAAATATTGTTAACTACAACATCCCCTATCATCAATGGAAACCCGTTATCATCTTGTGGTTGTTTTCCTTTACCGGTCGTTGAACGAAGGTGTTGCATGACGGGTTACGACTGAACTCGCTGTTCAAGAGTCCTGTGACGCAATATACGAGCTATGTCTTGCAATGTCACATCTGCTTTGTTGGGATTCTGTGAACGAGCTGTTTCTCGCGACATCATGTTTCCTTTGTTGTTGCTTTTTCAAAGTTGGACGACCACGAGTATCTTCTTGTACCACATGCGCTTTCTTGTTAGTTTTGCTTGGAAAGACTACCCATGCGATTCTCGACTACAGAATTTTTTTCACCTGACCGGGTCGTGACATTATTTTGTTTCTCACAAGCCCAGGTACTTTATCCACGTCTACATTTTCATTCTCAACAAACGACGGTTTTAAATCAAGCTTCCACAGAAGACGTCCACTGCATCTAGCGGGATTCCGCCACCTGTATTAAAACGAGATAGTCAGAACAGTTTGGAATTATAAGAAACGAGATAAATCGTAAAAGGTTGTATTTATGACCTGTAGCTTCAATCTTTGCTAGACGACAAGCACACGGCAACCCACAAGTACTGAAAAGCTGGCAACCACACGATGCATTTTGTTTCCGTATAATTGATAACTTATACCACTTGTTTTCTAACAAATCTAGAGCTTTATGTGAAACTTTACCATGTAGGTTATCAAACAATTCAATTGCTTCATGGCTGTCCATTTTCCTTATCAGGCTTTTTCCAAACCTGTACTATAATTCTACGTACTGAGATGTTACAATTTCATCGACAAACCCGACAAGTCTATCCAGCGAGCTGTTTGCATTTCTAAGATAGCTCTTTAGGAGCAAATGCTGGCTCTCGACTCTGTTCGTTGTACGTTTTCCAAAATTGAGGTTTCTGTTGGACTAGGCTAATACAAACTTTTCTTTATATGAGTCCAACCAATTTTTTGTCACAAAATCTATAACTCCTGGTAAAATAATATTATAAATTAAAAAATATTATAAATTAAAAATATTATAAATTAAAAAATAAACCCAAATAAGTATTATAAATTAAAAATAATATATACGGATAAAAATAAAAACATACTTCCTCGTCTGACTGCATACAGTCGTTCGTAAAGTCGGTTGAAATTGTATTAGTATACATCTGGTGTGAGAGACTCACACAATACCTCCCATGAATATTTGAAATTTGCCCGGTCTTCGTCTGTAAACTAGGGGTTTTCATGGTTTTTAGGTCAAACCACAAACCAAAGCGCTAGTACGGTTTTTTATCACTAAAAACCAAAACCGAACGGTTGAAAATAAAAAATCAAATCAAACCGAACCATTATTACCGGTTTGGTTTCGTGGTTTGGGCTTTTTAGGCTCATTTAGGCAAGCCCATGAGCTATCAAAAAATTGCTAAAAGTTAGCCCAAAAATCTGCTAAAAAAACCCAAAAATCTATCAAATTCACAATTCAAAGGTTCCTGTAAAAAATCATTACTAAAAATAAAAAACATAAACTTGGTGTAACACTTGGAAGTCAATTTTGAAGTTAGAACTTGGAAGTCGATGACCTAGGCTTAGAGTGAAAATCTTGCCTCGGACAAAATGTTGAATAGCAAATAGGGTTTGAAAAGTTTTAATTTTCAATTGAAAAATGTGAACATGTGGTGTACGCATTAGGTTATTTTTTTTAAAAAGCTCCAAGCCCAAACAGGAAACAAGCCAAGGTTTATATATATACACACACATATATATATACACGGTCCGGTCCGGTTTTTGACGAACGGTTTTTGGTATAAACCGTAAACCAAACCGTTCACTACGGTTTGAAACTTTTGAAACCGACCGAAAGTCTAGAAAAAAAACCAACCGCGAAACCAAACCAATGACCGGTTTGGGCTGTTTCACGGTTTGAAACCGAAACGTGAACACCCCTACTGTAAACGATGCCTTGCAATGTTTTGAGATATTGTCGTGGATGTGCCACCTGTATAGGTACTTAGAAGTGAATATTTTATCACACGCGTTCATAAGAGCTTTTTCCATGTCTGTTACTATCACACGCAGCTCCATACACTTTTGCAACATACTTTTGATTTTCAGTAGCACACATACGAAGTTTTTCTCCCGTTCTTTGGATATAAATGCATGAGCGACGCAAAACGATTGGTGTGTGGAGGTCACACCGACAACTTGGACAAATGGAAGTCTATACATGTTTGTTTTGTACGTCGCGTCGATCATCAACACGTGCGGGAACGCACGCCACATCTCGTACGATTTCGGATGAACAAAGAATATCTCCTACACGACATTTGTGGCGGGATCCTCCCGAGTATAGTAGACGTACTTTTTAGAAGAAAGCAGGTTTTCCAGAACCTGCATTGGAGTTTCACCCACTCTCATTTCGTTTTTTATCTTTTGTATCGCATTATAAATGTCTTTTTTAATACACATACTATCTGGGTTTTGTTCCCTTATGGTTGCCAGAATATTACTTGGCAACATGTTTTGCGAATACAGCTTCGCCACCAAAAGGTATTCCGACTGAGACAGTCTCCTGGAAAACGAGTGCGCCTCAAAATGTTGAGTAGGATCATGGTTATGACTGCCATCCATCACCGTTAACTTCCAATCACAAGTATTTTCTTCGTAGTCTCCTTCTAATTTAAAAAGGACAACCTATTTTCTTGCTACCGGCGCGTCTAACCGTGGCTGTAGACCTACGTTCGTCGTGACGTTCACACACAAGCCATACCTTAATCACCGGTGCCGACGGGTTGTCACCTTTTCTCCTCGATCATCGGGTGAGAATGATGTAACCATTCTCACGTCCTCTACGGACAGCCCAATCCACCAACTGTTCACGAGACTGAAAATTCTGCAACAACGGTACGGTTAAAGTTAAGCAACAACAAACTATATGTAAGTATATATATGTAGGAATGTTATACCTGGCCAGTTTTATACGACACGGTTGAATTTGTTTGTTCCTTGTCTTCAGACTGGTTAATCGGTTGTGTCGGGTAAAAGACTTCACCGTATAAGAAGTCATTGGTGTGTTGTGTCGGGTAAGAGACTTCACCGTATACGAAGTCGTCGGTGTGTCGGGTAAGCGGGTTCATCGTATACGAACTCGGGATTGCTTAGTGGCTCGCTCAAATCTGGAAGCCTTACCCGGTGATTAGAATAAACGTCGGACGAGACCTCCTCCTGGTTCACACCTTGAATGCCAGAACTTTACGGGTTGTGTGACACCCGACATTTCAGGTCAATATCCGTACACGATATAAACGAGTTTATATTATATTAGTTTTCGTCATTCACCTAATTACATAAATAAGGACATTAAAGTCTATCAAAAGCCGTACATTATCTCATTTCATATTTTGGTAATTCTAGGAGTTACCGGTTCATGTAACCGCATAACCCGACTAAATACGAACGTTAGTGATTAAATTAAATAACCAAGAAAAATATCCAGACGTATGTATTACACCAACTTTACGTTGGACAATAATTTATTTTTACACTAAAACAAATATACCGAATTAAATTACCATTTAAAACTCTAATTAATATTGATACACTTAATGAATTAATTTATTTACACTTAAATCTAATTATTAGATCAAATTAACCCAACCCACCCCTTGACTTTCTCGACCAAAATCCCAGGGAATGCTCCATTCCCACTTCCTACGACCCATACCTCATGCCTTCGAGAATTAGATAAAAACCATACCACCTCAATCAAAAATCTCACGAACCCTTTTATCTATCTCATTCCTTACGGCACCTACACCACACATATTTACCATTCTCCTGCTTCAAGCAGTAGAATTTCCCATTTGAAGGTGTTCTAAGGAGCTTACAAGGATTTTTCTCAAGGATTTCTAACCAAGCGAAGTCAAGATCATCTTCTTTTTCCCGCAAAAATTATCATCTCTGTCTAGAGGTAAAAATTCGATACTATCCATATTATTTTCTTTAAACCGTAGCTAAACATACAATTTGTTCGAACGCAAGTAAAAATAATAAGAAAAGTGTGTCGAGTTCAAGACTTAAAATACGAATTTATGCACGTGAGTACGTGCGCTATAAGAATATAATTTTGAGACTAATACTGTCAATTCAAAAATTGCAGTATCGAAACTAGGTAGTTTCGATACCTGTGTTGCTCAAATCGAAACTAGGTAGTTTCGATACCCGACTACTCAATCGAAACTAGGTAGTTTCGATACTTACTACTCAAACGAAACTAGGTAGTTTCGATACCTATTACTCAATCGAAACTAGATGGTTTCGATAACCATTTTCGCTCAATCGAAACTAGGAAGTTTCGATATCTGTTCTGCTCAATCGAAACTAGATAGTTTCGACACCTGTTCATCAGTCCCATTGGGTAGTAACTTGGAATTATTTTGTTATAATGAAACAAGTGTTGAAAAACTAAGAAGATAATTTAAGTAAAATAACCGGAATTACTAAGTCGGTGAACAATTTGCATTCGAGATATTCGGTCATAACCCGAAATACCCCTTTTGTAAATAGGGTACGATTAATCAAGTTTGACTGGAACAATTATCGTTGCTAACATACACAAAAACGAGGTGAGTTTCACGGCCCCTTTTTACTGTTTTCTATATTTGGGGGAAGAACATACTTACAACTATTTTATGTGATAACAAGAGAATAAGACTCGACTTTTATGTTTGCATGAGTTGAACAATTTAGGCCGCTAAAGTCCTCAGGAACAACTTAGTAACCATTAACTATAGCCTAGGGTCCTATGAATAGTACTATGGGGAGTGACGCTAACCACAATCTGGAGGATTTATGGCCGCATAGCATCTGATAACGATTGAGAGGGGCAAAAGAACAATTGTCATGGTTTGGTTACGCCTCATGTATGAACATATTATTTGTGTTCCTAGCTAGTTTACAAATGGGTCAAACATTTCTTATTCTGATTATCACATACAACTGGAACTATTTATGAATAAACGAGTTTTACAAAGAACTATTTGAGTAAACCTGTGAACTCACCAACCTAGTGTTGACATTTTTAAGTATGTTTTTCAGGAATGGGAACGTGATCGCAAGGTTAGCAATGTAGATTACATGCATGCACGATGGATACGACTCAAGGAGGATTTCTCTTGTATAACTCATTGTAATTGAGTCATATTTGCGAAATCTTAACTTTTGTAAACTCATATTACATTTTGGAATGTAAAACTTTAAACTTGTTTATGTAAAACTTTAAACTTTAAACATTTTCATTGCATAAGCATTGCATAACCATTCATCTTGTCACATGGATATTGTAGTCACAAGCATGTCGTCACACTCTGACCCCGACTCTTCCTCTGAATCCAACGAGGAACTTTCCGTCACACGCCCCAAAAATCGAGTACAAGTTCGTAGCTCTACACCACCAAATGTCGCCCTGGGAGAACCGCCTATCGTCTACCGAAAGAAAAGCGGAGGACCAGTCATGGTAAAAAGTGCTAGGAAAAAAGTTCGATTCCCGCGCAAGAGGACCATGGCAGCCCGTGACCCGGAAGACTTGGAGACTGATAAGGAACCACCTAAACAACGACCCTGCTACCACCCTACTATGGGGACTATCAGCTGGATGCCCCGTACACTGGCACGATGGAGGGAAATGGAGAGCATCCCCTCTACCTTTAAGCTCGGAGAGTCCTCCAACTCCTCAACACCCCTACCCCACACTGGGGAAGCCATGGAGCTCACAGTGCTTACATTGGTAGCACGCGTTCATACGCACGAGGAACGTCTTGATGACCTCCTAGATGATATCCGGGAACATGGGGATGCAGCCACGCGACTACGTTAAGGGCTCGAATCTCGAGTACAGACTCTGGAGGACAACACCCGAGACATACAGGGTGCCACTGACTACCTAGGGTTGAGAGCTGATATGGACTGGTAGTTCACTCTCACGGTCCGAGACATGGTGGAGGCGCTGGAAGAAAGGACTTTGGCTGCAGAATTTGTGGCTAGGGCTAGCTTTGTCATGGCAGGACTTGCCATGATGATTGGGTTGTACTCCCACATCTTCTTTTAGACCTATTACGGGCGGGTTGTGTCCGTAGCGCATTATGTAGTTTAAAACTTTGGTACTGATGTGGTCATGTGAACCCATCCCTTTTGTATCCTTGTCTTTTGGAACAATGTACTATGCATGTTTTAACTATGTATGTGATGGTTTATGTTGTAGTGATGGTTGTTTACGTTTGATGTTGTTGTATCCTTATGTCATGATCTATCATTATTATTATATAATGTTGTTTCTTTTTAATTGATATGTTAAAAAGAACGTCATGGCACCTAAGCGTGGGACACCCCGTAACACTACTGGTGACAACAAGGAGACGATTTCCCCAAACGTGGAGCAACTCATAGCACATCGAGTAGCTACTGCCATGGAGCAGTATAAGGCAAATCGAGATAGTGGAGGAGGAAACGGTAGTGGTACCGACGGAGGAGGTGCAGGAGGTAGCGGTACAGCCGGAGGTTCCGGAGGTAATAGAATAAATAAGCCGTAACACATAGTCATGATCCGAATTAACAACGTTATGACTTGTAATGCTACAGATGCTCCAAATAGGAAGTGCTCCTACAAGGCCTTTCTATCTTGCAACCCCCGCAACTTCAATGGCACCGAGGGTGCAGTTGGGCTAATGAGATGGATAGAAAAGATGGAGTCGGTGATTGATATTAGTGAATGCACCGCTGACTGCATGGTGAAGTATTCTACATGCACGCTCACTAATAAGGCTTTAACTTGGTGGAATTCACAAGTGAAAACCCTGGGAAGACAGATTGCATACCAACTGACTTGGGAGGAGCTGAAAGCCATGATGACTGAGGAGTACTTTCCTCGAAATGAGTTGCAAAAGATCGAATCTGAAATGTGGAATTTACAAATGATAGGAGATGATGTGGCTGGTTACACTGACCGATTCAATGAGTTAGCAAGTTTAGTTCCACACATGGTTACCCCAGAATACAAGAAGGTTGAAAGATATTTGTGGGGTCTTGCACCTCAAATCCGAAGCCTGGTGACTTCATCGAACCCTATGGATGCCAAGAGCACTATAATTCTAGCTTTCAAGCTAAGAGATAATGCTGTGCGTGATGGTTTGTTTGAGAAGAAGGAGACCAAGGAAGGAAGGTCTGGGGAAAAGAGGAAATGGTTTGGAAAACCAAGTAATCAAAACAAGAATCAAACTTACAAGAGACCTGGAACTATGAAAGCCTATGCTGTCAACACTGTGAAACAAAAAGGATATCTTGGAACACGACCGAAGTGTGACAAATGTGGATATCATCACAGTGGAAGATGTACCCAATGTGGAAAGTGTAAAAAGTATGGGCATCTAGCCCATAACTGTTGGAACAATGCGAACCCTAATAAGATCAATCAAGTAGCAGGAAAGGTCAACCCAGGAGCAGAAAGGATGAATCAGGGATGCTTTGAGTGTGGAGATCCAAAGCACTTCAGGAAAGACTGTCCAAAGTTGAAGAACCGAAACAACAATCAGGCCCGTGGAAGAGCGTTTGTGATGGGGGCTGGGGACGCATGACAAGATCCAAACATTGTCACTGGTACGTTCCCGATAAATAATCACTATGCCTCTATACTTTTCGATACGGGTGCTGATATGAGTTTTGTGTCAAATGACTTTAATTCCCTACTCGGAATTAAGTCCGGCAAACTAGACCAAAATTATACAATTGAATTAGCAAACGGGAAATTAATTAAAACCGAAGAAGTCATTCAGGGTTGTACTCTATGTTTGAAAAACCACACATTTAGTATAGACCTGTTACCCGTTGACCTGGGAAGTTTTTACGTTGTAATTGGTATGGATTGGTTGTCGAAGAATCACGCCGAGATTGTTTGTTTTGAGAAGATTGTTCATATTCCCCTCCCGAACGGAGAAGTTCTTTCGATTCAACGTGAGAAAAGTGGAGTGACATTGAGGATGATAAACTGCATGAAAGCTCGTAAGTACCTACGTAAAGGCTATTGCGTGTTCCTGGCTCACGTCGTCGAGAAGAAACTCGAGAAACGTCGACTTGAAGACATACAAATCGTTAAGGATTACCCCGAAGTTTTTCCTGAAGACTTACCTGGATTACCACCACCGAGGCAAGTCGAATTCCGAATCGACTTGGTACCAGGAGCCGCCCCAGTTGCGCGATCACCGTATCGATTAGCACCTTCTGAAATGCAGGAATTATCAAATCAACTCCAGGAGTTGCTTGATAAAGGTTTCATAAGACCGAGTTTCTCACCTTGGGGAGCTCCGGTCCTATTCGTAAAGAAAAAGGATGGAACCTTTAGGATGTGTATTGATTACCGAGAATTAAACAAGCTTACAATCAAAAACCGATATCCACTTCCTCGAATAGACGATTTGTTCGATCAACTACAAGGTTCTAGCTTCTACTCTAAGATCGATCTACGTTCGGGGTATCATCAACTAAGAATCCAAGAAGAAGATGTACCAAAGACGGCATTTAGGACTCGTTATGGCCACTACGAATTCCTAGTTATGCCGTTTGGTTTGACAAACGCACCAGCTGTTTTTATGGATCTCATGAACCGAGTGTGCAAGCCATACTTGAATAAATTCGTGATAGTATTTATTGATGATATATTAATATATTCACGAACCAAGGAGGATCATGAACATCATCTGAAATTAATTTTGGAACTACTCAGCAACGAGAATCTTTACTCTAAATTCTCTAAGTGTGAGTTTTGGATCCGAGAAGTGCATTTTCTTGGACATGTCATCAACAAGGAAGGAATTCACGTTGATCCATCTAAAATAGAAGCGATCAAAAATTGGGAAGCACCAAAGACTCCGACCGAAGTGCGTCAATTTTTGGGCTTGGCAGGCTACTACAGACGATTCATTGAAAATTTTTCAAAAATAGCCCTGCCCTTAACCACATTAACCCAGAAAGAAAAGAAGTATGATTGGAGTGACAAGCAACAGTCAGCTTTCCAATTACTGAAGCAGAAGCTGTGTAGTGCACCGATCTTATCTCTTCCGGAGGGAATCAACAATTTTGGCGTATACTGCGATGCATCACACCAAGGACTTGGTTGTGTGTTAATGCAAAGAGACAAAGACATCACATATGCCTCACGACAACTAAAAGTGCACGAAAAGAATTATACGACCCACGACTTGGAGTTGGGCGTAGTTGTGTTTGCGCTCAAGATTTGGAGACATTATCTTTATGGTACGAGATGCACTATTTTTACTGATCATAAGAGTCTCCAACATATCTTTGATCAAAAAGAACTTAACATGAGACAACGTCGTTGGGTAGAACTACTAAACGACTATTATTGTGATATCAAGTACCATCCTGGGAAAGCCAATGTCGTAGCAGACGCCTTAAGTCGCAAGGAACGAGTTAAAACTCTTCGTGTTCGTGCCCTAGGATTAACAATTCATACGAGTCTTACTACTCAAATCCGAATGGCACAACAAGAAGCACTTAAGGAAAAGAACATCCAAAATGAAGCACTACGTGGAATGATCAAACAGTTGGAGTCTAAGTCAGATGATACGTTTTACTTCATGGACAGAATTTGGGTGCCGAGTAACGGTAACTTACGTGTGATAATTATGGATGAAGCCCACAAGTCCAGGTACTCCATTCACCCGGGTTCAGATAAGATGTATAAGGATCTAAAAGAATTATATTGGTGGCCTAATATGAAAGGAGATATTGCCACATATGTCAGTAAATGCTTAACGTGTTCAAAAGTAAAAGCCGAACATCAGAAACCGTCTGGCTTGTTACAACAACCCGAAATTCCCCAATGGAAATGGGAACAGATTTCTATGTATTTCATCACAAAATTACCCAAGACGTCGAGCGGGTATGACGCGATATGGGTAATTGTCGATCGTCTGACAAACTCAGCTCATTTTCTACCCATCAAAGAGACGGATAAAACCAAGAAACTTGCAAAGCTTTATATCACGGAAATTGTGGCTAGGCATGGAGTGCCAATTTCTATTATCTCTGATAGAGACTGTAGATTCGTGTCTAGAATCTGGAAATCATTACAGGAAGCCATGGGCACACGTCTTGACTTGAGCACGACATATCACCCACAAACAGATGGTCAAAGAGAAAGGACCATTCAAACTTTAGAGGATATGCTCCGTGCGTGTGTAATTGATTTCGGAGGAAATTGGGATACTCATTTACCGTTGGCAGAGTTTTCCTATAATAACAGTTACCACACGAGCATCAAGGCAGCTCCGTTTGAAGCTTTATATGGTCGTAAATGCCGCTCACCGCTATGTTGGGCGGAAGTTGGTGAAAAACATTTGACAGGTCCTGAGATTGTCCAGGAAACCACTGATAAGATCTTCAAAATTAAGGATCGTCTGAAAGCGGCCCGAGACAGACAGAAGAGCTATGCTGATAACCGACGAAAACCATTAGAATTTCAAATTGGTGACCGAGTAATGTTAAAAGTCTCACCATGGAAAGGCGTTGCAAGGTTTGGTAACCGTGGTAAGCTCAACCCTAGATACGTTGGACCATTTGAAATACTGGCTAGGGTTGGCCCTGTAGCCTACAAGCTCAAGCTACCGCAAGAACTAAGCAACGTACACGATACATTTCATGTGTCTAATCTCAAAAAGTGTTTGTCAGACGAGACTTTGATCATACCGCCTAATGAAATTCACATTGATGATAAACTTCATTTCATCGAGGAACCGATTGAGATTTCATATTGGAAAGTTCAAAAGCTGAGACGTAGTTGAATCAAACTGGTTAAAGTACGTTGGAACTCAAAACGTGGTCCTGAGTATACATGGGAACGAGAAGATCAAATGAAAACGAAATACCCCTCCTTGTTTAAGGATACACAGTTCAAGATGGCATGAATTGAAATTTCGGGACGAAATTCTGTTAACATGGGGAGACTGTGACACCCGACATTTCAGGTCAATATCCGTACACGATATAAACGAGTTTATATTATATTAGTTTTCGTCATTCACCTAATTACATAAATAAGGACATTAAAGTCTATCAAAAGCCGTACATTATCTCATTTCATATTTTGGTAATTCTAGGAGTTACCGGTTCATGTAACCGCATAACCCGACTAAATACGAACGTTAATGATTAAATTAAATAACCAAGAAAAATATCCAGACGTATGTATTACACCAACTTTACGTTGGACAATAATTTATTTTTACACTAAAACAAATATACCGAATTAAATTACCATTTAAAACTCTAATTAATATTGATACACTTAATGAATTAATTTATTTACACTTAAATCTAATTATTAGATCAAATTAACCCAACCCACCCCCATGACTTTCTCGACCAAAATCCCAGGGAATGCTCCATTTCCACTTCCTATGACCCATACCTCATGCCTTCGAGAATTAGATAAAAACCATACCACCTCAATCAAAAATCTCACGAACCCTTTTATCTCTCTCATTCCTTACGACACCTACACCACACATATTTACCATTCTCCTGCTTCAAGCAGTAGAATTTCCCATTTGAAGGTGTTCTAAGGAGCTTACAAGGATTTTTCTCAAGGATTTCTAACCAAGCGAAGTCAAGATCATCTTCTTTTTCTCGCAAAAATTATCATCTCTGTCTAGAGGTAAAAATTCGATACTATCCATATTATTTTCTTTAAACCGTAGCTAAACATACAATTTGTTCGAACGCAAGTAAAAATAACTAGAAAAGTGTGTCGAGTTCAAGACTTAAAATACGAATTTATGCACGTGAGTACGTGCGCTATAAGAATATAATTTTGAGACTAATACTGTCAATTCAAAAATTGCAGTATCGAAACTAGGTAGTTTCGATACCCGACTACTCAATCGAAACTAGGTAGTTTCGATACTTACTACTCAAACGAAACTAGGTAGTTTTGATACCTATTACTCAATCGAAACTAGATGGTTTCGATACCCATTTTCGCTCAATCGAAACTAGAAAGTTTCGATATCTGTTCTGCTCAATCGAAACTAGATAGTTTCGACACCTGTTCATCAGTCCCATTGGGCAGTAATTTGGAATTATTTTGTTATAATGAAACAAGTGTTAAAAAACTAAGAAGATAATTTAAGTAAAATAACCGGAATTACTAAGTCGGTGAACAATTTGCATTCGAGATATTCGGTCATAACCCGAAATACCCCTTTTGTAAATAGGGTACGATTAATCAAGTTTGACTGGAACAATTATCGTTGCTAACATACACAAAAACGAGGTGAGTTTCACGGCCCCTTTTTACTGTTTTCTATATTTGGGGGAAGAACATACTTACAACTATTTTATGTGATAACAAGATAATAAGACTCGACTTTTATGTTTGCATGAGTTGAACAATTTAGGCCGCTAAAGTCCCTTGGAACAACTTAGTAACCATTAACTATAGCCTAGGGTCCTATGAATAGTACTATGGGGAGTGACGTCCCCCGGTCATGGTTAGTCGCGCTAACCACAATCTGGAGGATTTATGGCCGCATAGCATCTGATAACGATTGAGAGGGGCAAAAGAACAATTGTCATGGTTTGGTTACGCCTCATGTATGAACATATTATTTGTGTTCCTAGCTAGTTTACAAATGGGTCAGACATTTCTTATTCTGATTATCACATGCAACTGGAACTATTTATGAATAAACGAGTTTTACAAAGAACTATTTGAGTAAACCTGTGAACTCACCAACCTAGTGTTGACATTTTTAAGTATGTTTTTCAGGAATGGGAACATGATCGCAAGGTTAGCAATGTAGATTACATGCATGCACGATGGATACGACTCAAGGAGGATTTCTCTTGTATAACTCATTGTAATTGAGTCATATTTACGAAATCTTAACTTTTGTAAACTCAGATTACATTTTGGAATGTAAAACTTTAAACTTGTTTATGTATCCATTCATCGTGTATGTGTTTGCGGTAATCATATGCTTTAAAAACCATGAAATGTTACGCCTCGCGTTTCCGCCTTGGCGAGGTGTGACAGGTTGTTTTCCAGTGACTCGTTAGAATATACGTGAAAACCGTAGTTACCATCCCACCACCAAGACACGACTATAGTTTTTTGAGGAAATTATGGAAAAAAAAAATTGAACGATACGTTCAAATGAGAAATCTCTCGTTAAATACAAAAAATTTTGGAGCTATTCGCATCGTATAGGTCGTACACCTGGTTATTTCAACCCCTATACGCATCGTATAATCCAATACGATGCAGTTTAGGGTACATAGTATCTTTTGCAACTAGTCAACTATCACATCACTATACGCCGCGTATAGTACTATACACGGCGTATAGTGATGTGATGGTTGACTAGTTGCAGAAGGTATCTCGTACACTAAACTGCATCGTATTGGGCTATACGATACGTATAGGGGTTGGAATGACTAGGTGTACGATGTTGTCGGTATTGAAAATTGTGAAGAGCCTATACGAAGCGTATTGCCCTATACGAGGTGTATAGGGCCCGATGTACTTAGTAATTATCGTGTCTTGTTAGTAAACCCATGTATAAATTAAATTAAAGACAAAATGGGTGAGAATATGATTACTTACTCATAAAATATTTATATTTTCTAACTATTTTAACATAATTATTTAACTAGTTTCAAAATCAACCACCACTTTTTTGAAGTACACGTACTAGGTACATTAGCCACCAAATGTAAATATCCATCTCTGTTATTTGTCTCCTTCTTCACCAGTCATTGTACCCTCTGCAATTCCTCTTCGAAAATGACAAATTTAATAATGTATCAGTATAATCTATTCGATTTCATGTGTCGAGAGGAAGAGAAAGAACAAGTGTTCGATCTAGCTTTTTGAACTTCAAATCCAGTAAAAAAACATGGGGGATTTGTGCCAATTTGATGTGATTGTGATCGGAGCCGGCGTGATGGGGAGTTCGACGGCGTATGAAGCAGCTAAACGTGGTCAAAAAACGCTACTCCTCGAGCAATTCGACTTCCTACACCCCCGCGGATCGTCTCACGGCGAGTCTCGAACAATCCGAGCAACGTACCCGGAACCCTACTATTCTCCGATGGTGATCGAATCGAAGAAACTGTGGAGAGAGGCCGAATCAGAAATTGGCTATAACGTTTACTTTGAAACCGAGCAATTGGATGTAGGTCCGTTGGATAACAGTTCTCTCCTTGCGCTCATCGCCAATTGCGAAAAACACTCGATTAACCACGAAATTCTTGATCGTCATGAAGTGAGAAGACGTTTCTCTGGAACGGTTGAGATTCCGGAGGATTGGGTTGCGGTTGTGACGGAGCTAGGGGGTGTTCTGAAGCCGACTAAAGCCGTCGCGATGTTCCAGGCACTCGCGATCAAATATGGCGCGGTACTTAAGGACAAAACGGAAATTGTGGATGTTGAGACTGTTAACCATGGCGCGGTGCTCAAAGACGAAACGAGAATTGTGGATGGTGAGATTGTCAAACATGGCGTGGTGCTCAAAGACAAAACTGAAACTGTGGATGCTGAGACTGTCAAACATAGAGGTGGAGTTTTGGTGACTAGTAGATTAGGGGAGAAGTTTTGGGGGAAGAAATGTGTGGTGACCGCGGGATCTTGGGTGAGTAAACTGGTTCAAAAGGTTAGTAACGGTCGCATGAATCTTCCAATACAACCAGTGGAAACAACTCTATGTTACTGGAAAATCAAAGATGGTTACGAGCTTGATTTCACCATCGGAGCAGGTTTCCCTTCGTTCGCAAGCTACGACCACCCTTACATCTACGGAACACCGGCTTTGGAGTTTCCTGATTTGATCAAAGTCGCTGTTCACGGTGGCCAGGAATGCGATCCGGATACGAGGACATGGGGGGCTGCCGCACCTATTAACAAAGGGACATCAATGCTTATGAGGTATCTGAAAGAATGGATAAAATCAACGTTTGGTGATCGAATTGATTGGGAAGACGGGCCGGTGATGAGTCAATCTTGCTTGTATTCAATGACACCGGATGGGGATTTCGTTATTGATTTCTTGGGTGGTGATTTCAATGAAGATGTGGTGGTTGCCGGTGGGTTTTCTGGTCACGGGTTCAAGATGGCTCCAGTGGTTGGACGGATACTGGTGGATTTGGCGCTAGGCGGGAAGGCGGCTGCGGCTGTATGGGATGAAGAACTCAAGCATTTTAAGTTGAACAGGTTTGAAGGTAATCCTAGAGGAAATGTTAAAGGGTTTGAAGACCAGGTTCGAATTAGTTCAAGGCTTTGAAGATCGATTTTAGTGGGTGTTTGGGATTAGGGTGGTCATCGGAATAAAACTGAGAAGGGGATTGATCTAAAGTAGTTCATTATGAGTCCAATTCACGTTAGTTAAGAACCTCGCTTAGGAATTTATAGCTTGACCTTTGAATGTCTAAGGGAGAGTTTGGATATGATTTTGAAAATAATTTATTGGCTTTTTGAACGACTAATGAGTCGATAAGTCATTTTCAAAAGTTAGGATTTCTTAGCTTTTGAAAATAGCTTATTGACTTATTGACTTTTTTTTTTAAAATGCTAATTTTTTTACTTATCGGCTTTTTAAAAAAAGTGAATAAATCAATAAGTACTTTCTCACTGCACTTACAAACACACTCTAAATATAAAACTATATCATTTCAAGTTTAAAAAATAAAAAAGTAATTCAAACATGTTGAATGAGGAAATGTATTTCAAACTTTTTTAATTCTTCAATGAACTTTTTTTAACATTAAATCTTAGAAAAAGATAAACAAGAGTTTCCTTGGTTTTCAAAAACCTCAAATTATCTTCTCATCTAGCTTGGCATAAATAAAGCCATATAACTATATAAATATTTAGGCCACATATAACGAAAACACTTATACATTATCTATATAGTATATTATATTATAATACTATGTTAAAACTCATGTATTACATGAGTTCGATAAAAACAACTTGTTATAAACCAGCAGTTTATAAGAAAATTTGTATGTTATATGTTATTAGTGAAATAAGAAATAATGAATATTTAAGCATTATAAATAATGAAAATTTAAGAATTATAAAATTATATTTTAAGATAAAATATAATTGAAATTTTCTTATCATTTGGTATTTTTTTAATAAAATATTAAAATAAATTTTAGATATTTAATTATTTAACATCGTTATTATTTAATGGGAGAGAGAGAGATGTGAAACAAAAATCTAGACTTCACCAAGACTCGACACGTAGCAAGTTATTTATTTATTGTGATATAGGTTAGAAACCCGATGTATTACACGATTTGAATAAATGCAATGCTATATACTTAGATCATTCGGTATACCCTCCTATACCACGCCGTGATCCAACGTGGAGCAAAGAATCACGCCGTGATTCAATGGGCACACCGCCCCCTTGAGCCGTGATCCCCTCATGTGATTCCTTCCCGTGATTTTTTTCACGCCAAGCATCCCATTCAACTCCCCCAACATAGCCGTTGGGGAACGGCTATTTTTCAAAAAAAAAATTAATTTATCTTTTTCACATTATCTATATAAACACAAAAAACATTCATTTTAACCACACAAGTTTTTATACCACTTACACACTTACTAAATTTATAAAATGTCTTCATCATCAAGCGAGAAAGCCTGGGTAATGGCGTTCGGAAATATGGCATCGGCGGCGGTTAGGTGGTGGCAAGAAGCGGAATCGTCCTCAAGACCATTAAAACGAAGCACACGTCTCAACCGTGACCGGGTGGTTGCTAACACATTTTTGCTCAAATATTACTTTGACGAAGGTTGTTTGTACGGGGATGAGCAATTTAATACCCCGTTTCAAATGAGTTGGAAATTATTTTAAAAAATTAATATTGATCTCGAGAGAGAAGTGTCTTGGTTCCATCAACGTGTTGACGCGAGAGGTCGGGTTGGCTTCACCTCCATTCAAAAGTGTACGGCCGCGATTCGTAAAATGACGTATGGTACCTCTAGTGATTCGTTCGAAGATTACTTGAAGATGTCAGAACGAACGATCAAGTCATGTATTTACAAGTTTTCTAAAGCTATAATTTTATTGTACGGTAAGAGATATTTACGAAAACCGTCGGCTAGCGACATTCAACAGTTATATGCTTTTCATGAAGCTAAACACGGATTTGTCGGGACGCTCAGTAGCATCGATTGCACGCATTAGGATTGGAAAAGTTGCCCCAATGCATGGCAAGGTCAATTTTCACGCGACGATCATCCTCGACCAAGTATTATGCTTGAAGTTGTGGCTTCAAATGATCTATGGTTTTGACATGCATTCTTTGGCATTGTCGATGCGAAAAATGACATTAATGTTATTAATCAATCGCCTATATTCGACGATATGATCAATGGAACCGCACCCGACTCATCGTTTGAACTTAGAGGATCGTATTAGAAGTGTGGCTATTATCTAGCCGATGGAATATATCCAGAATATGCTACAATTGTCAAGTCTCTTACGTGTCTAGAAGGTATTAAACGTAATAATTATAAAAAGGCTTATGAGGCGGCAAGAAAAGATATCGAACGAGCGTTCGGTCTCTTGAAGAATAAGTGGCATATAATCGAACGGTCGGCTCGATCTTGGTCACAAATCAAAATCCGGAACAATATGTATGCTTGTGTGATTTTGCATAATATGATTTTAGAGTATCAAGAAGTGACAATTTGTCAATACAACCCAAATGAGGAGGAGGTTACGCACGAAGAAATTGTTGAAGATCAAAAGCGAGTAAACCGACAAGAAATACGCAATCGAGAAATTCATAACGCACTAAAGGCGGACTTGATTGAGTATGTTTACGAAAAATCAAATAATTAGTAATGTAATTTTTATTTTAGTAATGTAATTTTTTTTAATAATTAATGTAATTTTTTTAATTATTAATGTAATTTTTTTTAATTATTAATGAAATATTATTTATTATGCTTTATTTTATTTTTAGTTTAATTAAATATTATGTTTTATTTTATTTAAATGAAAATTAAAAAATAAACATTTAATTATCACACCAGCACAATCACACGGGTATACCCGTTGCCAAGTGATGAGTGGTGTGATAATGATGTTAGTGACGTGGTGTGCACTTTATTATCACACCACACCATAATCACACCAGTATACCCCATGCTCTTAGTAATAAAGATTTACATATTACATATTTATGACATATTACATAGTTTTTTAATACAAATTCTAGAAACGTTATACAATTATATTTTTAAATGGTTTATAAAAAATGAAAGAAATGTTTTATAAACAAACCTATTTTTTAAATAAAAAACGTTTTATTAAAATAATTATAGAAATCATTATTATTTAATAGGAGAGAGAGGCGGGAAAAGAAAAATTATAATAAATTAAAAAAAAATTGTATATTTAATAGGAGAGAGAGGCGGGAAAAAATGTTGAGGTTGCACATGAGAGTGACAAGTGTCCCAACAAAACTTTTATTTATTATATAGATATAGATATTTAAAAGTACGATATTGTCTTTTTTACATTAACTTTTAAGAGTTTAAGGGGTAAATTGTCTTTTATGAATTATGTGATTAAATACAAAAAAGTAACTGAAATCTAATTATGTAAACAATCAATTTATTATTTAACTAAATTCTCAAAATCATTTTTTATTTTATATGATTTTATATTACTTTATTTTATAAAGTTTTATTAAACCTTCAAATATATATGATACATCACAAATTAATTGTTTAAGTGTTTTACCAGTGTCTGTGTTAGTGTGTTGTGTCCGTCACCGAATCACGCAGGCAACCCTATAGTTCTTTTAAATAGCTCTAGACCAAAGAGCCAAACCAATTATAGTTAGACTTGATTGTCTTCTAGCTCATTCTCATTCTAACGAACTCACCTAAGCCATTCTAATCGTACACCCTAAACGGGAACCCGATCCATATCAGAGATCATGTCGTCTCCCTATCATCGGTTAGCTTAACATGTATGTTTTACATTATTGTTTTCCATTATCATGTTCAAGAACTGATCAACATGTGGTATTAGAGTTGATGTTAATTAATCGGTTCTTGTTTCATTCCTTAAACTTGAATTAAAATCAGAGAACATTTTTTTTTGTTAAAACCGTATGAAAAATCGTGCTCATCTGTTTCACGGTTTTCTATTTTGTTAATATATCATGTTTTTTTGATTTCCTAAAATCAAGATCCATTAAGTTTTTGAAATCTGTTAAAAATTATGTTTCAAGATTTCGATTACAGGCTTAAGGGATTAGACATGGAGATCAGTGACGGTTTCCTGGTGCACTTTATCATGACCTCTCTTCCTAAATCTTTTGAAGCTTTCAAGATCAACTTTAACACACAGAAAGATAAGTGGACGATGAGTGAGTTGATTGCAATGTGCGTCCAAGAAGAAGAGCGTTTGAAGCTAGAGAAACCGGGTGTTGCTTATCTCATGACCGTTGATTCAAAGAAGAGGATGGGAAATTTCCGTAAGAAGGAATTTACTAAGGTCCATAAACAAGATGAAAGTGTTACTTCCAACTCTAAGAACTTCAAAGGGAAGTTTCACTGCAAGTTCTGCCGTAAAGCTGGACATAGGCAGAAAGACCGCCCATATTTTAAGGAGTGGCTGAGCAAGAGAGGTAATAATCTTTATATGATACTTGAGTCCTATAATTTAAATGTTCCAACTAATACATGGTGGTTTGATTCTGGTTCTATGGTTCATGTAACCAACTCCTTACAGGGATTCCTTACAATCCAAAAGGTGGAAAGAAACCGAAGAACACTTAAAATGGGAAATGGAGAAGAACTAGTTGTCGAAGATGTGGGAACCTTATAATTAATAATAAAAACTGGTTTATGTATTAAACTTTATGATACCTTATATATTCCTGAGATTAGTCGGAATCTAATATAAGGACCAAAGTTAGACATTGACGGTTTTGTTTGTTCTCATGGTCATGGCAAACTTTCTATTATGTTAAATTCTCAAGTGTTTGGAAGTGGTTATCTGGATGGTGTTCTCTATAGATTAGAACTAGATGATGAATTTTCCAAGTCTTTGTGTAACATCCCAAAAATAAATCGACAGTTATAATAACGGGTTAAAATGCGAGAACGAACGGAATAAACGAACGAGGCATGACGGGCCGAGCCGGCGAACATAAGGGATCGCTTCCCTATAAAAAGCCTAAGTCACCACCCTTTCTCTCATTTGCAACAACTAGAGAGAAAAACCGTAGAGAGAGAAAGTTGGTGGATCGACCCAAGATTGAAGAAGCGTGTTACTCCATAGCTCGTGAGCAAAACCTCCGAATCAGAAACTCGTTACAGGTAACGATCTGATCTAGATCTGAGTTTTTGTTCGTTTTGGGGTTTTCGGGTTTTGGATAAAAAGATGGCATTTTTACGTATGAAACTTGAAAATAAACATAGATCTAGCATCTAGAAGGAAAAACGAACTTTTTGAACGTAAAACGTTGGGATCTTGACGAGATCAGATCCGCATGCAAGAACTTAGGGTTCTTAGGGAAGAAGACTGCCCGACAGGCGAACTTATCAAGTTCGCTTGACAAGTTCGCATGGGGCAAAAAGTAAGCGAACTTAGATGAGCGAACTTAGTGACTTCGCTGGGTTGAAACCAGCGAACTTATGTAAGCGAACTTAATAAGTTCGCTGGGCACGGATCAGGCGAACTTAGCCTAAGTTCGCATGTATGTTCGCTAGGTTGGTAAAGGGCGAACTTAACTTAGGTTCGCCTAGTTCAGTATGGTTAAACTGTTAGTGTCGGGATAGAATCTGATGTGTATTTAACTACTTAATCCAGATCGTGCGTGATGTTGTTGGGCCTTCGATTAGGACAACGAGACTAGCTTATCAGGTGAGTTCTAGAAGCCCTCTTTTAAATGTTTAAATAATGTTTTTGGGTTGGTGTGCATACGTAGCGATGTGACTGTTTTATGAAACAATGTTTATGAATGATGTTTTGGAAGGAAAGGTTATGAAAGAAGTGTTTATGAAATATTTTGCCAAAATAAGTTTATGAAGTGTTTATGAATGATTTTTAATAAAACGTACGAATGCTTTAACTGAAGTTTTGAAGTAAAAGAAGTGAATGTTTACGAAAGTCACAAACGAACGAATCTGTCATTATTCCTTAGGGAATGAAGGTTATGGGTGTGGGATGTATGTTATGGGCCTTTACCTTTTAGTGGCCTTTGTGGCTAGCCAACTGTTATACAACTGGGGTGATGACGGTCACCAAGGGGATTACCGTGATCCTTGAAGTTGGTACGATTTTACCTTGCGGGGTAGTCGTGCTTGAAGTTTGGTATTGTGCCTTACGGGGTGCAGTGCTTGAAGTTTGGTACGTGTCATCCTTGTGATGTCGTGCTTGAAGTTTGGTGTTGAATGGCCTAAGTATCGGGACCTAGGTTTCTTCGCCCGAAAGACAGTACGGTGTTGAATGGCCTAAGTATCGGGCCCTAGGTTTCTCCGCCCGAAAGACAGTACGGTGTTGAAGGGCCTAGTGGTGGTGATCTTTACGTTTCTCCACCGGTATGCGATGTTTGGAATTGTCGGTTACGAGAAGGTGCAGTTTCGATATGTTCGTTGACTTATGGGTTATGTTATGTTATTGCATGATTTTCGTACGCTTTTATTAATGAAGTTAAATGTTATGTTTTTGGCAAATATTTGAAGTTAATGTTTTATGAAAAGCTAGAACTCACCAGTGTAGCTAACTTTTTAGTATGCACATTCAGGTTAAGGCAGGTTATGATGATGGACGATGATGTTAGGCGGCTTGATGAGTTACCCGGATGATATGAAGACTGGCATCCTGTTATGATCAGTTTATGTTATGCTTATGTATTAGACTATGTTACGATTCCGCATGTTGAACAATGTTATGATTATGTTTGAATGAAGTTTTCCGGTGCGTTATTTGATATTCAAGTTTAAGAACCGTTTATGATTGAGTAAATCCAACACGTGAGGCCTCCCGGGTTTGGGGCCTTACACTTTGTTATCATATAATATCAATGAAAACTTAACAAAGACTAAATGAAAGCGAGACTTAGAAACTTCATCCATGTTATGGCATCAACGCTTAGGCCACATTTCACGAGAACGCTTGTCTCGACTCGTGAAGGATGAAGTGTTACCATCTCTCGATTTCAATGATTTTGGAACATGTGTCAAATGCCTTAAAGGTAAAATGACAACAACAAATAATAAAGGTGCCACTAGGAGCTCTAATTTATTAGAACTCATTCACACTGATATTAGTGGTCCTTACCCCATTGCTGGTATAACAGGACATAATTCGTTTATCACTTTTATCGACGATTATTCTTTGTTATATGTACTTGTATTTTATTAAGGACAAATCTGAATCACTTGCGACTTTTAAAGATTATAAAACTAAAGTTGAAAAACAACTTGATCTTCAAAGAAAAGTTATGAGATCAGATAGAGGAGGTGAATATTATGGTAGACATACTGATGTAGGTCAGGCTCCTAGTCCATTTTTTGAGTTTTGTAAGGGCCAGGGGATCGTGAAACAGTACACTATGCCCGGTACTCCTCAGCACAACAGTGTTGCTGAGAGAAGAAACAAGACCTTAATGAACATGGTACGCAGTATGTTAGCCAACTCAGGTTTACCCTCATTCCTCTGGACCGAGGCATTAAAAGCATTCGTTCATATACTCAATAGAGTTCCTTCAAAATCTGTCCCTAAAACTCCTTATGAACTCTGGACAGGAAGAAAACCGAGTCTAAGATATATGAAAGTATGGAGTTGTCTTGCCGAAGCTAAACTCTATAATCCTTTCTTAAAGAAACTTAACACGAAAACTATCACTTGTTACTTCATCGGTTATCTCGATCACTCAAAAGGTTATAGATTCTACTGTCCTTCTCACGTCACTCGTATTGTAGAAACCAAGCATGCCAAATTCCTTGAGGATTTTAAGGTCAGTAGGAGCAGTGAAAATCCTTATCCAGATTTAGAACAAGTACAAGACGGGGGGGAGAGATTCGTCGCTTACTTTACCTTCGATTACTCCTCTTGTACACGACGCTGCATCACACGTCACTGCACCAACTCTTCCACACTCAGATCTTATTGCTACTCCTTTTATACCTGTCACACCCCAGCCGACGGCGCATTATACGTCGGGCCTGACGCGGTTGTTCATAAGCACGTGATCATCTATTAATAAGTGATAATATTTATTCATCACAATTTAAAGCATCCGTTACAAAAGAAAATAGAAAACAAAGCGTTCATAACATAACATAAGTTAAATTCAATCTTTATTAGAGCTAGGTCCATAGTCCTATATGATCATGTAGTATCCTCAAACTGGTACACTTGAAACATGTGAGTAAATGTCAACTACAAGTAGTTGGTGAGTAACATAGGTTTTGACACCAAACAAAAGTTGTAAAAAAAGAGTTTACAATTCAATATGTTCAAAGCATAATCCAAGGCATATATGTGAAAACATACAAGATTCCAAATCGTACAATCAAAACGTAGTAAATGGAAAACTGGTATGTACAATCCAACTGATTGTGTTTTGGAAAAAGTAGTAATATGATACACACAAAACCCGCCAAGGTTTGTGTTAACTATGGTATCGGTTTCCCGTATAAATGATCATAAAAAGTACTACCTTAGGCCTGCCTCGCAAGTTAATGAGTGTACTAAATATGAACACGCGTATGGTGGCCAATTAGTTTAAGACATAAAGCACATAGATAATAGCATGAGAACAATGGTATTGAATTTGTATATGTAATGTATGTAAACATGTTCCACCTCGAGTATTTGTAAACCATAGTAAATAGAAAGGGGGCTATGAAACTCACCTAAAATGAAGCTAATACGTTGTATGAATTGCAAAGGAAAGATTGGCCCCGTGAGAATTCCTCACTACAGACCTACACAGTTAATTCGTATTCTTGGCTCAATGTACGACTAAATGAACTAAGAATTTCTAAAGTTTCTAGGGGTTTTTTGGAATTTGGGATTGGATATAGGGTTTGTACGGGTTTTTAGGAATATATATGTCTATTATAAGTATTTGAAATAATGATGAAATGGTATATATAATTGATTAGAATTTCTAATTAATTACACAATTTATTGGGTTTATAATAATAATACATTTACATTTATTTAAATAGCTATTCTAAGAATAATTAATAAATGAATTGTGTTTTAGGAAAAAATGTCTAAATAGTTGCTTTATGTAAATAACAATAATTGTTTTAAATAATTTCTTTTACTTAAATGATAAATAAAAGAGATATTAAACAAGTATAATTCAGCTGTAAATGAGATTAATTGTATTTGTATAGTTATTTATCAAAAATATTTATTTAATTGTTTTTATAACTTTAAAATGTTTTAAATAATTATTATTTACCAAGATAATTATTCATAAATTTAAAATAAGTTAATAATGTTCAATCAGTTAATTATAATTTTTTTAATAACATTACTATTTTATGAATAAAACAACAAAATTAGATATGTCTAACAAATCATTTATTTCGTCTATTTAGAAATTTATAATGTGCTGTAATATGTTTTCAATAGAGTAAACTAAATAAAGTAATATTTTTTTTTAGTTTCAGTTTTTATAAAATCACAGAATGTGTTTATTAAACTTGTAAAAATTACATTAAAATTTTAAAACATAAAATTATATATATATATAAAAGAAAATTGACAAAAAGGGGTGGTTAACCGTAAGCTCTTGACGATTCCACAAAGGATCTTGTTTACAACATTAATTATTTATAACACACATATATATATATATATGTATATATACATATATACATGCGCGTGTGTGTGAGGGGTTAAAAAATAAGGATTACATCTGGTTAATAAATAGAATTTGCGTTCCTTGCGAATTTAGTATTTTAGATTCGTTAAAGTACGTGTAAGTTTTTAGAGATTTTATTGGATAATTTTTATAAAGTAACGGAGGGTTAAAAAGGGCTAAAAAAAGAAATACGCCCTGGGGCAAAGGTGTTAACCATCTGAACTGTGCTGTAAGCCATGACTAATATCAGGAGCGCAACTATTTAACCATTTAGACTCGCAAGCCTTCTTCCCCAACATGCCCAAATCGAAACCCTAGCCCCTAAATTCCTATCTGATCGCAGCCAAATCAAGGGGCTTTTGAACATGAATTGAAGTCGAGTACGAGGGAAAGATTATTACCTGTTTATGAGACCCGATTTGTTGAATAAGCAAGCCCGATTCCCCTTCCTACTGTCACGAACCGAAGGTGGCAATGAAGGACTGTGATCGATTGTTTTTGGGTTTAGAATGAGCGCAAATGATTGTAGAAGGTGATAGAAAGGTGAATGCATCATGTAACTGTCGAATTGAAAGGTGATTTGAGGGGCCTTAACCCGTTTTCGTGGTTTGAATGCTCACAAAACCGAAAGTCCTTTAATGGCCTTAAAAGCCTTGAGTACGATTCAATTGGATTGATATAACTGTTTGGAAACGGTCGTGGAATGATTTCACGTGGTTTGTGAGCCATTGCACTCTTGAATTTGTGGAAATCAACCCAATTTTGGCCATGTTTGACTTCGAAAGGTCAAAATTGGTATGTTGCGAAGTCAGGTTTTCCATATCAAGGGGAGGGGTCCAATGAGGAGGGGGAGGGGGGGGGGGGTCAAATGGATAGGTAAAGGGTCTAAAGTGAATAGGGGGTGTTCAAGTTCCATTTACTTGGTTTTAAAAGAAATTATATAAATATAAACTAAATTTATTTAAAAAAAACATATTTAAATTTAATCTAAATAAATTTATAATGTAAAACATATATATCTTTAAATACAAAACTTATAATATAGTTTGTTTACTAAATTTTTTAATTATATATATACGTTTATATATTTATATTGAGAGATGATAACATATGTATGTATACATATTTATAAATGGTTGAGGTTACATGATTAAAAATCCATAGGTTACATCAGGATTTAATTGGTCTATGTGTATTTATTGTAAATATAAAATTGTATAAATATAATCCTGAATTTGATACATTTGTAATTATTGTTTATGTGACACAATGTATTAGGCTAGAAAGACATTAAAATATTATTATTGTATATAAAAGAAAAGAAAAAATAAAATAAAAAACTACTTTCGAAAAATCGTGGATGTTACAGTATCCCCAAGTTGAGGGAATTTCGTCCCGAAATTCAACTGTTGGAGGCTACTGAATCAGGAAAAAGATGTGAGTTTGGATTCTCAACGAGCTTTGATTGTCGGTTATAATTTAATGCTAAGGTTCGGGTCTGATGCACGGGGTTAGGTCAGGTAATCGTGTTAGGCATGGGTGGTGGTAGTGGGTTTAGTTTGGAGAGAATTAAGGAGAAAATTGCCTTTTGGACTCAAATGATGGGATACATCACTTGCAATGAGGGCGATGGAAATTTGTTGATGAGAACTCGTTTGGGATACAGTCTAATATGTTCAAAGATATCGCCCTCGGTAACAATCTCACAGACATTGGTTGAGGTCAAACTAATAGAGAACCTACGTGACACGAACAACGCTACTACTGGCAATATGACAGGGGCACTTATATATGAGAAGTGCCAGCGGCGTATCCACCATGCCCTTATCATATCGCATTAGTTTTGTTACTGTATATTACTATAGGTTTTATATCATCACACACGACGGAATTCACTATGTTTTCCATGCGTCGACTTTTATAATTACGTGTGCACCCGTAATTACCCAAATCGCCGTATAGTCCGTATAGATCGTTCTATTGTGTGTGGGTACAAAGGGGTCATAAAAACATTTAGTTCATAACTATTTTTTTCATGTATAAGTAACTGTGTCTCTAGATGGTAAAGTCAATTAGGAAATAAAGACTAACAATGTGGCACAACCCCATACATGGGTGCCCTAAGTAGATGGCATATCCCTCCAGATTACCCATAAAGTTTATAGCTCTCTCGTGTTTGAACAAGAATACGTCAAACCCCAAGTAGCTCAAAGTTTATAGCTATCTCTTTCATGGATAAAGTGAATGATCATGCCTCGTGTATATAATGGACAATCAATTGCAAACAATATAAACAGTCTAGTTTCGTGTGTATTGTAAACACTCAAGTTTCATGTACAACGTAAGTAATCTAGTATCATGCATATTGCAAACAACCAAGTATCATGTATCATGTGAATAATCTAGTACCATGTGTATTGCAAACAACCAAGTTTCGTGTATACTGTGATCAATTAAGTTTCATGTATAATGTGAACAATTTAGTTTCACGTGTATTGTGAACGTTCAAATGTGAATAGTTAACTCTCATAAGTAACGCAAACTATCAAACTTCATAGGTGATCGAGTTTTGCATATAAGCGTGTTGTTTGACGTTCATATATCATGTAGGTAATTGGGTTTTAAGTTTTCCATTTTGTTGAGGTTTATATGGGTGGTTAACGCCTATGCGAAATGATCCATCTCCTTGAAGTGGCTAGTAAGCTCATACATTTTCGAGGGTGTATAAGATAGTGTGGAAGTTTTGCAGGTATTTTAGAATAAGGTGTACATGAATAACCAGTGTGTGCTTTTTGGTTTGTAAATGAACAAGTAATTGAATTTTACTCTTGTTTGTAAATTAATAATTAAGTGAAAATGATAAGTTGAATAACTAGATAATTGGATAATTAAGTAAAAATCTTTTGTTCATTTAATTTTAATCATCATAAGAGAATGTTTCAAAAGTAAATAATGGCTAAGTTATTTAGTAATTAAGCCAAGTCTTAAATAATTAGTTTAACGAATTTAAAAGCCATTATTAGTTATATTTGTTAATGTTTTTTATAAAACAAACTGTATTAAACCTCTTTACAAGGTGAGAGGGTTTATAGATAATGTATATTCTAGGTATACCTATAAACCAGAGATTTGATAAATGTTTTGTTCGGACAAAATAACAATGTTAATTAAACCAAATAAAAATTTGTGTACGAAAGAGGTTTAGGTATGTGTAATAAGTTGCAATACTTAAGAGGATGGTGTTTAGATTGTATTCATTTGATAGCATACCCAAATAAATACTTTGACAAATCAAGTGATTCAAATTCGTATATTTTCGAGAAACATGCTTTAGTCTATAGGTAAACACTTACCCCAAGAATTCCCAGGAAAGCATTCAGATCCTTCGGTTGATTTGGATTTATATAGAATGCTTTCCTAGACATGACATCCAAAGTACACGTGTCACCTTTCCAGATTACACATGTCCTCTACTAATTAACAGAATTTAAAACTTTGACGGGATTTCAGAATTTTAACGGATGGCGTTTGATGATAATATAACGGATGTATTTCATACTAGCAATAGCAAATCAACGAGAAATGGTATTTAAGTTGTAATATGAAACTTAACTTTGAATGATGAAATGTCAAATATTTATTTCAGACATAAAGTAGTGGTTTAAAACTGGAACTTAAAGATAAGAATAGAAAATCTGGCTAACGCCTCAGGTAGCTTTCCACTAGGAAGCAGATGAGCACCAAGATGAACATTGTTATGGTTACCCGTATAGCAAACCGGGCCTCAGCTCTAGCTACTTCCGTACGTACGTCAAATATTTCCCGGTCTTCTTCCATCATGTTAATTTGGGTACCTAGGTTTGCAATAAGGTCCTCCTGGTACCGCACTTAACCCAAAAGGCTGTCGATTTGCTAACCTAGAAGGTCTTGCCTTATCCCTTGCTCCATTCCTTGCCTCATAAACTCCGTGGTCCTCACATATTGGTGAGTGGAATCAGCTAGAACTCCTATAGCACTGGTGGGTGCCATGGTCTGCCTTGCTCCTGGGTTTGGGTGGTATAGGTCAGGTGTTAGGTAGGGGTCTCTCAGTAGAGATGGTGGCTGGTTGGCCGGTGAGGTGCTTGATAAGGGTCTCTCGATTTGGGTGGTTCAGATGCTCGGAGTCTCAGACCTGTGCTCCTAAGCCAATCTTCCCTTATGTCAAACATGGATCTAGCAGCTGGAGGTGTCGGTGACTGGTGGTCTGGTGATGGGGATCCGATGTCTTCCTCCTGCTCAGACTTTGTCTCGGGATGATATTCCGGGGAGGGAGGAGGGTAAGAGTCCATGTCTAGCAGAAAAAGAAAACGATTGTAAGTGATAATAAAATACTAGATGTTAAGCACAGAAGTTTTTGTGAGTTCAGAGTTTGACTAGTCATAACACCGAGTTTTTACAATAGTATGTTAGAAGTAACACTTGACCTATAAGTATTGTACTCACGAAGGAAATTCCCAGGAAAGAGGGGTGGGTCACAAGAGACACACTTAAGTACCCAGTCTTTCCTTAGTCAAAATTTCTTATAGGTCTACACCTACTCTTCCAGCCATCATGTACTAATAACACTATTGTTTGGGCTCATGGTCATGATGGGAATCTTTATGGACTGGGCTTTGAGGCCCAAGGGTGGGATTCATTTACTTCGGCATGCTTCCTCTCCTTGGAGGGTAAGTGGGCTCCTTTAGTTTGTTATTAATGGGCATTAGGTCCAAAGGTTAAATTTTGTTCACAGTCGATAATGGTGGCATAATTCTTAGTGTGTAAGGATGAGGGTGTATGAAGTCTTAGATATGAGTAAGTGCGTAGTAAAGCTTAGGGTGGCATTTAGTGGGAATCAATAGGTAGCATGTAATCAAACAGGGTGGCAAATAAGGTATTACATGAATAGCAATTTTGTAAACATGTGAGTTCTCAAGTAGTGTAGCACATAAAATATCATATATTGTATCATGCAAGGTAATACCTATGATAACATGTAAGATAATCACACAAAGGGTATCCTAAGGTTATAAAGATAGGCCCCATGAGAATTCCTCACAACCGACCTACATAGTTAATTCGTATTCTAGGCTCAATGTACGACTAATTGAAGTAAAGAATTTCTAAAGTTTCTAGGGGTTTTTTGAAATTTGGGATTGGATGTAGGGTTTGTACGGGTTTTTAGGAATATATATGTCTATTATAAGTATTTGAGATAATGATGAAATGGTATATATAATTGATTAGAATTTCTAATTAATTACACAATTTTAAGGGTTTATAATAATAATACCTTTGCATTTATTTAAATAGCTATTATAAAAATAATTAATAAATGAATTGTGTTTTAGGAAAAAGGTCTAAATAGTTGCTTTATGTAAATAACAATAATTATTTAAATTATTTTAAATAATTTCTTTTACTTAAATGATAAATAAAAGAGATATTAAACAAGTATAATTCAGCTGTAAATGAGATTAATTGAATTTGTATAGTTATTTATTAAAAATATTTATTTAAGTGTTTTTATAACTTTAAAATGTTTTAAATAATTACTTTTTGCAAAGATAATTATATATGAATTTAAAATGAGTTAATAATGTTCAATCAATTAATTATAATTTTTTTAATAACATTACTATTTTATGAATAAAACAACAAAATTAGATATGTCTAACAAATCATTTATTTCGTCTATTTAGAAATTTATAAGGTGCTGTAATATATTTTCAACAGAGTAAACTAAATAAAATAAAATACAAATTTAGTTTCAGTTTTTTATAAAATGACAGAATGTGTTTATTAAACTTGTAAAAATTACATTAAAAATTTAAAACATAAAATTATATATATATATATAATAAAAATGACAAAAAGGGGGGGTTAACCGTTAGCTCTTGACTATTCCATAAAGGATCTTGTTTATAACATTAATCATTTGTAACACACACTAAATCACTTCGGGTCAGCGGGGCCTTCAAGCATCCGAAATACGACACACACACACACACACACATATATATATATGTGTGTGTGTGTGTGTGTATACATATATACATGTGTGCGTGTGTGTGTGTGAGAGGGGTTAAAAAATAAGGATTACATCCAGTTAATAAATAGAATTTGCTTTCCTTACGAATTTAATATTTTAGATTCGTTAAAGTAGGTCTAAGTTTTTAGAGATTTTATTGGATAATTTTTATAAAGGAATGGAAGGTTAAAAAGGGCTAAAAAAAGAAACACGCTCCTTAGACTCGAAACCGCGACCTGGTGCGAGTGAGGCAAAGGTGTTAACCATCTGAACTGGGCTGTAAGCCATGACTAACCCCAGGTGTGCAACTATTTAACCATTTAGACTCGCAAGCCTTCTTCCCCAACATGCCTAAATTGAAACCCTAGCCCCCAAATTCCTATCCGATCGCTGCCATATCAAGGGGCTTTTGAACATGAATTGAAGTCGAGTACGAGGGAAAGATTATTACCTGTTTATGAGACCCGATTTGTTGAATAAGCGAGCCCGATTCCCCTCCCTACTGTCGCGAACCGAAGGTGGCAATGAAGGACTGTGATCGATTGCTTTTGGGTTTAGAATGAGCGCAAATGATTGTAGAAGGTTATAGAAAGGTGAATGCATCCTGTAACAGTCGAATTGAAAGGGGATTTGAGGGGCCTTAACCCATTTTCGTGGTTTGAATGCTCACAAAACCGAAAGTCCTTTAATGGCCTTAAAAGCCTTGAGTACAATTCAATTGGATTGGTATAACTGTTTGTAAACGGTCGTGGAATGATTTCACGTGGTTTGTGAGCCATTGCACTCTTGAATTTGTGGAAATCAATCCGATTTTGTCCATGTTTGACTTTCAAAAGTCAAAAAATAGAATTCAACAAGTATCGTAAGATGTTAATATACAATGGCCATCTGCAATTAACCATTACACTACCTCTTGATTTCTATTTGACCACCGTTGTGATTCCATCAGAACACAAGTCCTATCCTAACACTTCTAAGGCATACTATATATGTAAATATATACTACCTTCATACCTGATGACGTGGCTCGAGTTACCCCCACTTGCATCCGCTTTCGGTCTCATTCACAGTTTAAGTTTAGACACTGGGAGTGTCCAAATCTCTCAAACTATTGCTCTAATACCAACTTGTAAGGCCCCAAACCCGGGAGGCCTCACGTGTTGGATTTACTCATTAACAAACAGTTCTTAAACTTGAATATCAAAATAACGCAGCGGAAAATTTCAGTCAACATAATCATAAACATTGTTCAACATGCGGAAGCGTAACATTGTCAAAAACGTAAACACATCATTACTAAAACCTATCGGGATGCCAGTCGTCATGATCAGCCGGGTAATTCATCTCACTTGCCAAGCATCACCGTCCAACTTCGATACATGTCCTTAACCTGAATGTGCACACTAAAAAGTCAGCTATGCTGGTGAGTTCTAGCTTTTCATAAATCATTAAGTTCAAATATTTGTCAAAAACATAACATTTAACTTCATTAATAAAAGTGTACGAAAGCATGCAATAACATAACATAACATCATAAACATAAGTCAACGAACATATCGAATCTGCGCATTCTCGTAACCATCAAATCCAAACGTCACATACTGGTGGGATAACCTAAAGATCACCACCACTAGGCCCTTCAACAACGTACTTTCCTTCAGGCGGAGAAACCTAGGGCCCAATACTTAGGTCATTCAACACCGAACTTTAAGCACGGCATCACAAGGATAACACGTACCAAACTTCAAGCACTTTACCCCGTAAGGCACCAGTACCAAACTTCAAGCACGACTACCCCGTAAGGTAAATCGTACCAACTTCAAGGATCACGATAATCCCCTTGGTGACCGTCATCACCCCAGTTGTACAACAGTTGGACAGCCACAAAGGCCCCTAAAAAGTATAGGCCCATAACATACATCCCATACCCATAACCTTTATTCCCTAAGGAATAGTGGTAGATTCGTTCGTTTGTGACTTTCGTAAACATTCACTTCTTTTACTTCAAAACTTCAGTTAAAGCATTCGTACGTTTTATTAAAAATCATTCATAAACACTTCATAACCTTCTTTTGGCTAAATATTTCATAAACACTTCTTTCATAACCTTTCCTTCCAAAACATCATTCATAAACATCATTTTATAAAACGTCACGTACACCATTCATAAACATCGTTTTATAAAATAGTCACATCGTTACGTATGCACACCAGCCCAAAAATATTATTCAAAACATTTAAAAGAGGGCTTCTAGAACTCATCTGATAAGCTAGTCTCGTTGTCCTAATCAAAGGCCCAATAACGTCACGCACGATCTGGATTGAGTAGTTAAATACACATCAGATCCTATCCCGACTCTAACTTTTTAACCATACTAAACTAGGGGAACTTAAGGCTAAGTTCGCCTCTTACTAACCTAGTGAACATACAGGCGAACTTAAGGTTTAGTTCGCCCTTTGTCATTAGGCGAACATGTCTAGCGAACTTACCAAGTTCGCTTCTACTTGCCATCAAGCGAACATACACCATCGAACGTATCTAAGTTCGCTTAAACTCACATGCAGCGGTTCGCTTAATCCTCCCCAGGCAAACTTGACAAGTTCACCTGCGGGGCTGTCATCTTCCCCAAAACCCTAATTTTCCATGCAAATGGCGGCTAGATCTGATCACGTTCAAGATGCTAAATTTTTACGTTCAAAACTTGTAGTTTTCGTTCGTGATCACAGATCTGAAGTCCATTTCTCAATTGGTTCTTAAAAACCCATCCTTTTTACGAAAATACCCGAAAACCCAACATAAACAAAAAACTCAGATCAAGATCGAGTTGTTACCTGAATCGAGCTTCTAATTCGGAGGTCTTGTTCACAAGCTCAGTAGTAACACGCTCCTTTAATCTCGGGTCGATCCGCCAACTTTCTCTCTCTACGGCTTCTCTCTCTATATATTGCAAAATGAGAGATAGGGTGGTGACTTAGGCTATTTATAGGGAAGAGATCCCCTATGTTCGCCACCTAAGTTCGTCGGCCCATCCGGCCCGGCCCGTCATGCCTCATTCGTTTATTCTGTTCATTCTCGCATTCTAACCCGTTATTATAACTGTCATTTTATTTTTGGGATGTTACAAGTCTACCCCCTTACAATAGGTTTCGCCCCCGAAACCTATCATAAGTCAAACAGTTGAGGGTACAACTCCCTCATATCCGTCTCCGTTTCCCAAGTGGCTTCCGATCCCTTTCGATGCTTCCATTGGACTTTAACCAATTAGATAACTTTATTACGTAAATGTTTCTCCTTCCGATCTAGGATGGCCACGGGTTCCTCAATGTAGTTAAGGCTGTTGTTGACCTCGATGTCAGTACGTGGTACGTGAGCCGATTCATCCGCCAAACACTTTCGCAAGTGTGCTATATGGAAGGTAGAATGAATCCCACTTAATTCATCAGGCAACTCCAACTGATAAGCAACTTCACCAACCCGTACCATTATCCTGAACGGTCCAACAAACCTCAGACTTAACTTTTCTCTCTTTCTGAATCGTATGATTCCTTTCCAGGGCGACACTTTCAACATTACTCTGTCCCCAACATCAAACTCAATAGGCCTTCGTCGTTTATCCGCATAGGATTTCTGACGATCTTGTGCGGCCATCATTCGTGCTTTGATTTGATCAAACCTTTCCGACGTTTCTCGTACGACTTCAAGGCTTCCTAATTCATGCATCTTCTCCCATACAACATTTCGTAAGGCGGCATGCCTATCGTCGTGTGATGACTGTTGTTGTAGGAGAATTAGGCTAACGGCAGATGACTGTCCCAACTACCACCGAAGTCGATAATACAAGCGCGAAGCATATCCTCCGGCGTTTGGATGGTCCTTTCGGACTGACCATCCGTTTGCGGGTGGTAGGCCGTGCTAATATTAAGTCTCGTGCCCATCGCCTCGTAAAATCTTTTCCAGAACCTCGATGTGAATCGCGTGTCCCGATCAGATACAATAGGCAAAGGCATCCCATTCCGTGCTACTACTTCATTAATAAATACTTCCGCTAACCTTTCCGACGAGAACGTCTCGCGAATAGGTAGGAAATGAGCACTCTTCGTTAATCGGTCCACAATTACCCAGATGGTGTCATGACCTTTAGCTGTGCGAGGTAGCTTGGTTATGAAGTCCATTGTAATGTGTTCCCACTTCCATTCCGGTATATCAAGAGGTTGAATATTTCCATAAGGTTTCTCGTGTTCAGCCTTTACTTGCGAGCAAGTCAGACACTTGCTTACGTATTTCGTCATCTCATACTTCATCGCAGGCCACCAGTATTCCTTCCTCAGATCTTGGTACATTTTGTTGGTACCAGGATGGATAGAGTAACGATACTTATGAGCCTCATCCAAGATTTTGGTACTAAGCTAGCCACCCATAGGTATCCATATCCGGCCAAACGTGTCCTAACACCAAGGGTGTCATATTCCAACTTGTCATGTTGGCCAACCATCATCTCCTTCTTTATCTTTACCTCTTTTAGTGCTTCGTCTTGAACCTTTTCAATTTCCCTCATCACGTCCGGTGTTACCACCAACTGGCAAGCTTTCACTCTAATATGAGTAGGCACATCCTTACGACTTAGAGCGTCAGCCACCACGTTTGCCTTTTCGGGATGGTATATGATTTCACAGTCATAATCCTTCAAAAGTTCCAACCATCGCCTCTGTCTCATATTCAACTCCTTTTGTTCGAAGAAGTACTTCAAACTTTTGTGATCGGAGTATATGGTAAACTTCACCCCGTAAAGATAGTGCCTCCAGATTTTCAACGCAAATATGACAACAGCAAGTTCCAAATCATGAGTCGGATAATTGACTTCGTGAACTTTCAGTTGTCGGGATGCATACGCGATCACTCTCCCACGTTGCATTAGCACGCACCCCAATCCCTGACCCGAAGCGTCAGAGTATACCACCAAGTCTTCGTTGCCCTCGGGAAGGGCCAAGACTGGAGCTTGGGTTAGCTTCACTTTCAGTTCCTTAAATGCCTCATCCTGGGTCGAACCCCATTCATACTTCACCTCCTTCCGGGTCAACTTTGTCAATGGCGAAGCTATTTTCGAGAAATCCTGAATGAATCTCCGATAATAGCCTGCCAATCCCAAGAAATTACGGATTTCAGTTGGCGTCTAAGGAATATCCCAATCCCTTACTGTCATTATCTTTGCTGGGTCAACCATAATGCTGTTCGGGTTAATGACGTGACCTAGGAATTGGACTTCCCTAAGCCAAAACGCGCATTTGGAGAACTTAGCATACAACTTTTCCTTCTTCAGAGCTTCCAACACCTCTTTCAAGTGACATGCGTGATCACCTACATTCTTGGAATAGATGAGGATATCATTGATGAACACTATTACCGAACGGTCCAACATCGGTCGACACACCATATTCATTAAATCCATGAACGTCACGGAGGCATTCGTCAATCCGAAGGACATCGCGCGGAACTCGAAATGTCCATAATGCGTGCGAAACGCGGTTTTCGGTATGTCTTCTTCCCTGACCTTCAACTGATGTTACTCAAATCGAAGGTCGATTTTTGAGAACCAACTTACGCCCTGTAATTGATCGAACAGGTCGTCGATCCTTGGTAAAGGGTACTTGTTCTTCACCGTATGTTTGTTTAACTCACGATAATCAATACATATTCTCATCGAACCGTCTTTCTTCTTCACAAACAACACCGGAGCACCCCAAGGCGAGATGCTCGGCTGGATAAATCCATTCTCAAGTAACTCGTTCTAGCTTACTGACAGAGTATTTCACTCGTTTACAAAAAGTCGCAGATATAAAACTCTTACTGGCACCCGAATCAAATAACACAGAAACAAAAGTGTTAAGAAGGATGAACGTACTTGATGCCACATCGGGGTCCACTCTTGCCTGTTCTTGTGTTAGTGCATATGCTCGAGTCTTCGCTCGGGGCCTCTCTTTTTTCTTCTCCGGGTCTTTCCCTTTCCCGGCTTCACCCATCCTGGGCTTGGTGCATTCCCGACTCATATGACCACTTTCCCCACATTTGTAGCATTTGAAGCCCTGCGGGCATTCACGGGAGTAGTGTCCGGTCTTGCCGCACTTAAAGCACAGGTTTGATCCCGCTCGTCATTCACCTGTATGCCTTCCTCCACATTTTCCACAGACAGCTGTATCGCCTATCCTGGCCTGTTTGTCTCGAGCCCCAGACAACTTCCCACCCGCTCGCTTGGAAATAAAACTCAACTTCTTTTTGGGCTCGTCAATGGAAACGACATTCAGCGCCAGATCATCAAACACCACGCCGCTCAGTTCTACTACCGAATCATAGGTAGTAGGGGCGTTTGCCTTAACATAAGTGCCAACCTGGTCCGGCAGCCCTTGAATGTAGCAGGCAATCTTCCTCTCCTCAGTCGTGACAAGATGTGGCACCAGACGTGCTAGTTCATTGAATTGGGTAGTGTACTGCCGGTGCGTCATGCTCCCGGCCTTCAACCCCAGAAATTCCCTTTCTACCTTCTCGATCTCATTCCTTGGACATAAATTCTTGATCACCAGAGTTTTCAGATCATTCCACATCATTGCGTCGACAGTCGTGTCCCCCTTGGCTTGATGCATTCCCTCCCACCAATGAGATGCTTCCTCCCTCAAGGAGTTAGCAACAAACTTCACAACCTGGTTTGAGCGGCATTCGCTCAGACGAATGGCGGCTTCCATACGGATCACCCAATCAAAAGTAGCCACCGCGTCCTTCTTCCCAGTCAAGACCGGCGGGTAACATGCCTTAAAGGACTTATAGTCGCAACCACGGTTACGCGGTGCGTTAACTGCCTCAGTGTTCGAGGTACCAACCGCCTTGTTAGACCCTTCCGTCTCACTAGCCTTCGTTAACGCTTCTGCCAACAGTCCTGGCAAAGAAGCCTTCATCAACTCAGTGAACTCGCGCGCTAGAGCTGCTCTCACTTTCGGCTCGAAAGTGAAATGTTGTTCTTCGACATGAGTTGGCTCACTTCCATGCACACTAATTGTCGGTTCAGTGTGGACACTTCCTTCTTCGGTGTACTCTTGACGAGCAGGAGTTTTACCTCGGCCACCACCGGTACGGCCCCCACCACGCCTTCCACCATTTCGTTCTATAAGACAAGGAATCCAATGTCATCACGCTAGTTAACAAATAGAATTCAACAAGTACTGTAAGATGTTAATATCCACTAGCCATCTGTAATTAACCATTACACTACCTCTCGATTTCTATTTGTCCACCTTTATGATTCCATCAGAACACAAGTCCTGTCCTAACACTTCTAAGGCATACTATATATGTAAATATATATATACTACCTTCATACCTGATGTCGTGGCTCGAGTTACCCGTACTGGCATCCGCTTTCGGTCTCATTCACAGCTTAAGTTTAGACACTGGGAGTGTCCATATCTCTCAAACTATTGCTCTGATACCAACTTGTAAGGCCCCAAACCCGGGAGGCCTCACGTGTTGGATTTACTCATTCACAAACAGTTCTTAAACTTGAATATCAAAATAACGCAGCGGAAAATTTCATTCAACATAATCATAAACATTGTTCAACATGCGGAAGCGTAACATTGTCTAAAACGTAAACAAATCATAACTAAAACGTAACGGGATGCCAGTCTTCATGATCAGCCGGGTAACTTATCTCACTTGCCAAGTATCACCGTCCAACTTCCATACATGTCCTTAACATGAATGTGCATATTAAAAAGTCAGCTACGCTGGTGAGTTCTAGCTTTTCATAAATCATTAACTTCAAATATTTTTCAAAAACATAACATTTAACTTCATTAATAAAAGCGTACGAAAACATGCAATAACATACTGTAACATCCAAAAAAATATATATCTTTAAATACAAAACTTATAATATAGTTTGTTTACTAAAATTTTTAATTATATATATATGCGTTTATATATTTATATTGAGAGATGATAACGTATGTATGTATACATATTTATAAATGGTTGAGGTTACATGAATAAAAATCCATAGGTTACATTAGGATTTAATTGGTCTTTGTGTATTTATTGTAAATATAAAATTGTATAAATAAAATCTTGAATTTGATACATTTGTAATTGTGGTTTATTTGACACAATGTATTGGGCTAGAAAGACATTAAAATATTATTGTTGCATATAAAAGAAAATAAAATAAAATAAAAAAAATACTGTCGGAAAATCGTGGATGTTACAATTCTAGAGAATGAAGGCACATTAAACGACCGACATGAAGATAATGCCGAACCCGATAATCAACTCAGGAGGTCATATAGGTCCAAAAGGCGTACTAACTTTGATGATTATGTTACCTACCTGACTGAAGCTGAAATGGATGCCGGAAAGTTTACTGATCCTACTTCTTATCATGAAGCCATTAGCAATGATCAGCCTTCTGAATGGAACAAAGCTATGATTGACGAGCTTGACTCCATGAAGAAAAATGATTTTGGGATTTAGTTGAATTACCCAACGGTTCTAAACCCGTAGGATGTAAATGGGTCTTCAAAACTAAACTAGATCCAAATGGAAACATTGAAAGCTATAAAGCGAGATTGGTTGCAAAGGGTTTCACTCAGAAAGAAGAAATCGACTATCAAGAGACCGTTTCTCCTGTTTCTCGAAAGGATTCATTAAGGATCGTGATGGCCCTAGTAGCTCACTTTGACTTAGAGCTACATCAGATGGACGTCAAAACCGCTTTCCTCAACGGCAACATGAATGAAGACGTATTCATGAAACAGCCTGAAGGCTTTAAACCTAAAGGTCAAGAACATTTAGTCTGTAAGTTGAAGAAATCCATATATGGGTTGAAGCAGGCATCACGTCAATGGTACCTAAAGTTTGATGAAGTCATGAAGAAACAAGGTTTTCTTAAGAATCAAGTGGATCAATGCACCTACCTCAAGATGAGTGGGAGCAACTTTACTATACTTGTCCTTTACGTAGATGACATTCTATTGTCAAGTAATAGTTTAGACATTTTGCATGAGTCGAAGCGTTTACTCTCGCATAATTTCGACATGATCTCGGAGAGGCTTCTTACGTTATAGGCATCGAAATACACCGAGATAGATCTAAGGGCATTTTGGGATTATCTCAAAGAGCCTACATTGAACGGGTCCTCACACGTTACAACATGCAACACTGCTCTCCTTCTGTAGCTCCAGTAGTTAAGGGAGATGTTTTTTGGTTCCTTCCAATGTTCGAAAACAGAGGTTGAAAAGCAGCAACTGAGAATGATACCTTATGCATCAGTAGTTGGGAGCGTTATGTATGATCAAGTCTATACTCGTCCGGATATCGCTTATATTGCTGGAATGCTAGGCCGTTATCAGACTAATCCTGGCCTTGATCACTGGAAAACAGCTAAGAAAGTACTTCGATATCTGCAAGAGACGAAAGACTATAAACTGACTTATAGAATAAGTGATAATTTAGAAGTGGTTGGTTATTCTGATTCTGACTTTGCTAAATGCAAAGACGACAAGAAATCCACTTCGGGGTATATCTTTATGTTAGCCGGCGGATATCTGCAAGAGACGAAAGACTATAAACTGACTTATAGAAGAAGTAATAATTTAGAAGTGGTTGGTTATTCTGATTCTGACTTTGCTAAATGCAAAGACGACAAGAAATCCACTTCGGGGTATATCTTTATGTTAGCCAGCGGAATTATCTCATGGAAGAGTCATAAGCAACAGTTGACAACAACATCCACTATGATGGCAGAATACATTGTTGTGTATAACGCGACCTGTCATGGAATTTTGCTAAAGAATCTGATCACTAGAGTCTAAATAGTTAATTCCGTTTTGTAGACCATTGAAGCTTTATTGTGATAACTCAGCTGCCGTTAGTTTCTCGAACAGTAACAGTTCGAATGGAGCTGGATTATATCTTGATACAAAGTACTTGTTTATACGTGAGCAAGTTGAGGAAAATAATCTTTGTATTGAGTATATAAGTACTAAAGTTATGCTTGCGGATCCGATGACTAAAGGTCTCCCACCTAAAGTTTTCGAAGAACATGTTTTGAAGATGGGCTTTTCTAAAGACCTTATTTAGTAGCATAATTGTACTTACTTACGTTTATTAATAAAATTTTCTCAATTATTTGAATTTGTTTGTCTCTAAATACGTTTATGCATGCCTAAAGACGTATAGACAGTAACTATACAAATCAACGTTAAAGGGCTTATTTGTCAATTTGATCCTAAGTTTACTTAAGTCTTAAATTGGGATTGTAGTATAATTAATGGGGGTCTTGAGTTGAATACTGATTCAATAACTGTATTTCTCTGCTACAGTTTTGGTTTAAAACTAAAATGAGTATTAAATCTGCAGACTTACTAATGCTCATAATAAATTGTTACTCAGCCAAGTGTGAGAATGTAAGATACGGCTTTATTACGTGGCTCTTATAATCATTTATCTAATTATTAAATGATCAATTGAATTATTTATTTATTTACTAACCTATGGCTAATAATTAGTTGATGGGCCTAATTACTCTTAATGGGTTTTCCCTTGAGTGTACATATATATAGAGAGCTTCATTAGAGGGAATAGACTAATCATCAATCTATTACCACTAAGAATTCATCCATCTCTCTCTCACATAACCGTGAGTTCTTACGAACTCACCTTAGCCATCATAACCGTACACCCTAAACGGGAACCCGATCCATATCAGAGATCATGACGTCTTTCCTATCATCAGTTAGCTTAACAGATATGTTTTACATTAGTGTTTTCCATTATCATGTTCAAGAACTGATCAACATTTGACTTCAACTAATTTCTTTTTTCACCCGCGTTTCGCTGCGGAAGTTTGATCGTTATCGGGGTCGGCTCGTTTAGGTGGAGAAAACTTATGTCGAAACGCAGACTCGCTATAATGCACAATAGCAAAAAAAACTTGAATTTGAATATAACTCCGTTTTTAATAAAAGTTATACCTTAACGTAGACAAAAAAGTAAAGGAAACCGCGTATTCAATTTAAAAAAAAGTTAACGAAAGAATGTTAGCGAAGAAAAACGAAACTAATAGAAAACTAAACTGGTTAAAAGCGTATATTATATATAGCAGAGGGGCTAAAACGATTCCCCTCGAAGCGTGGCGAGGACATGGTCGTTATCGGTTTGTCTCCTTTGCGGGGCTAAAACCTGCGTACACTCGCTGTAGCGTACGATAAAAAAATCGATTTTGAATACAACTCCGTTTTCAATAAAATTTATGTTGGAACGTTGACAAAAAAAATAAAGAAAACCGCGCTTTTCGTTTTTTTATAAAAAGTTAAAGAACGAAAGTTATTACAGAGAAACGAAATTATTAGAAAGTTAGACGAGTTAAAAGCGTATATTATATATAGTATGATGGTTGAAAACGAAAATAAAATTTAAAATAACATCTAAATGTACAAGTGACACTCCCTCATTTGAGAAATTACTATTCACAGAGGTTGTCAAATAAATAGGGTACTAATGCTTTGACGTCTTATCCAACGGTTACTCTTCAATTTTGGGCCCAAACCGACCGGACCAAAACCAAACATTTTTATGGTCAGTTCCGGCGGTATAACCAAGCATAGTAATCTTAAGCAGTTTGATTTTTATTACGGTTCCAAGAATATATGTTATACCATCGTGTGAGAAGGCGTTATCGCGCCACATAGGTTGGTCACCTCATGAACCCTGCACCGCCCGTGGGTGAGGGCGTGAGCAAATGTGTGAGTGGCTCAACCGCGTGAGGAAAAAATCATAAATTGGAATGGCCAATCACAATGCGACACCTCACCCTTTGATTTTTTTTAATTTTTTATTTAAGAGTTAATCTGATTTTTCTCAAATAACTTTAAATCATTAGCTTAAAAAAACGAAAAACGAAATACACGAGCTTTCTTATTTTTTTTATTCTCTAAACATTATGGTATAAATTCTAATGAAAACGAAGTTGTTTAAAAAAAATATTTTTTGTCTCGTAAATGGTTTTGACACGTGTTTTGATCGACATTTCGGATGATAAATAAATGTTTAAAAATTATATTAATTGTTTAAAAATAATTAATAAAATGCATTAAAGTTAAAAAAAAAGTCCACTTTATGCTCACATTCACTAACCCATGACATATGTTTAGTGAGCGTGACCACCACTACTACCTACATAACACCACTTTTTGACTTACTAACAATAACACATAGCTTAACCTGTCAATCCGAACTGTGTAAGAACAATAAATATGAGTATAAACAAGTTCGTAAATAAGCTCGAGCTTGCTTGTTTAACTTACGGGACCTCAAACTTTTTGTCAAAAGCTCGAGTTAAGCGAGTGCTTTCTCTAGTACAAAACTTGAACTCGGGCTACACTCGTCTATTATTTTTTAATTATTTATTTTTTTTAGTTATATACAAATATATAATTATTTTTATATATTCTCAAGCGTTTCAAATACTGCTAAATAATTAGGAGCCACTTTTTTCATGGGATAAATAGATCATGTTATCTAAAAACATAACCACCAAATAGTAGTTCATTTGGTTCTAGTTCTCATTTAAACCTCCCTATATAACAATAATAGTAACTTTTTTACACTTACCTAAAAACATAGCCAAAAACTTAACTACCTAAGAGTGAATGGCACATTGGATACATACTGAAGGAGAGTAGCGAAGCCGATGTAGCTTGCGAAACCTTCATACTAAAAACAAAAGCGCAAAAAGATCGTTGTCAAGTTTTTACGGTTCTACCTATTTCGCTTGTTTCACCCTTACTGTAACATTTATAGGGTGAACAAACTGTTCTGCTACTGCCTTTACCACAGTTCATCCTTCTGAACAGGCTGCTTAGATTTAACCATTACAGATTTACAGTACAGGTGGGTTGTCCTTTTCATCTTTGACCCCCTGGTAAATTGGTAAAAATCAACAAAATGAATACGATACGCTGCTTGCAATATATAAAAGCTACATAAATCACTTTATCAACTACCTCCCGCCCGGCCAAAAAAGAAAGCACGAAAATGAAATGGGTTACCATGAAAGCTACATTCGTGGTGGGGAATGGCGGATCCAGGGGGTCACAAGTAAATAGGTCAGATTTTAGTTGGGATTGAAAGGGGTGATGTCAGGTTGGGTTGACCTGCAAGCATTCTTCCGTCCAAATTTAATTTTTTTTCATTATATTTAGTGTGCTAATTATGATAATTAAAACGATATTTATTATAATAATAAAATGAAGATTAAAATCTCAACCAATTTGAAAACTAGTAGACTTTGAAGAACGATATTATTGTAAAAATTGTTTTTAATTTTTATAACTCATGCTATAGGTCAAACTAGTAAAATTGGAAACTAAACTAAAAGGGAAACGGATTGGGTTAAAAGTAGCACATGCATGATCATAAGTGTTTATAAGCTTCTAAATTGGTTAATAAAAAAATGGATTATTATTGTAATAATAGTTTTATCATCATATGTAATATATTCATTATTTTTAAAATTCAAGAATAAGACAGAGAAAATGTTAATGGGTCAACATAACCTGTGATCCGACCCGTCTGTTTCGTCACCAATTATCCTATAAGACAAAGGTGTTGAATGCAACTACTTCCCTTGTATGAAACATAATCACCAATTCAACTGCTTCTAAGTAGGAATTTAACAAATATATAACAAAATTAATGAAAACATACCATGGGTCTTTGAGCAGTTAGCCTTCTCGTTGAGGGAGCTCGGGCTACAAATGAAGCAGCAGCAGCAGCCACCACCCGTATTCTGCAACATTTTATTAAAAAATTCAAGCAAAGTGACTGAACCGGATTTAGATCGACTAAAAATGCCAAACCAACAACCGAACAAAGATGCTTGCGTGCGCACACACCTTTTATGTACATCTATATACACATCAGTTTCATCAACAATTTCCTCCTGCATAAGTGAGGGAAACTATTTAGTAAAAGTAAAGTTAAAAATATTTTTCACATAGCTTCTAACAAAATTTCATATATAACCTTTTAAATTTCCCAATATTTCCCAATCAATAGTAAATAAGATAAAATCAGTTACTAATAACAGTTTGTTTCATTGAATAAACGAAGAGAACAAAAACAACGTTTTCTCTTCTACCGTAGATTGGCGTAGATACACAGCCCAAGCCATTATTCTTTTCTATTTGTTATTTTTTTGATTACTATTACCAAATCAAATGACTGCACCTAAAAACCAACAGATCCTTTTAAAAGATAAAAGAAAGGGGTGAATCTGCTCTTAGGTATCATGAAATCCTAAAAAAATGATTGTTCTTGTGTATCATGGAAATTCTTTGAAAGGCAAGAATCAAATAATTTTCTATGGTAGAACAAAATATCTTTCATTTCCCCCTCTAATAGATTCTTTTTTTTGAGTTCAAAGGCAATGTTGTTAGGAATGTTGTTAGGTTCGCTTGAAGGTGTTTTGAAGCCGCTACCAACAGGTATCATCCCCCCCAGAACAACGTTTTCTTTCAGGCCTTTCAACCAATCGATACGCCCCAGGAGAGCTGCTTTTGCTAAAACTCGAGCGGTTTCTTGAAAACTCGCTTCGGATATGAAACTTTGAGTATTCATGGATGCTCTTGTTATTCCCAATAAGACGGCTTGGTAACAGATCGCTTCTTCCAAAGCGCGCCCCATTCGTTCCGCTCGCAACAATCCAATTAGTTCTCCAGGCGAAAAAACATTAGACATTTCATCTTCTGAAACCAACACTTTTGATGTTATTTGACGTACAATAATTTCTATATGCCTATTATGTATCTGCACCCCCTGGGATCGATAAACCTTTTGGACCTTATTAACCAAAGAGATACGACTTTGCACTATAGTTAGCTCAGCACCAATAAAGAATGCCCACGCAATTTTTTTCCAGATATTTTTTTAGATTTCGAGATCCAAAAATAAATTTTGAATGGTTTGAATCCGAAACGCTTGAGTACCCTTTTTATTTTATTGAAAAAATTATTGAAAAGGTTGATCAAGTGAAGCACATTGTTATAGCTAACTGATTTTATTTTATTTACTATAAAATGGGCTAGTACGATATTTTTAGTGTTATGAGAGGACTAATATGATATTATAAAATTTTGAAGGATATATATGAAACTTTAAACATTTAGAACAATATGTATGAAACTAAGAGCCAGTAATTTACTTGTAGTAGCTCTTCAAAAACATCTTCCAGCGTAATAATCCCGATGACCTCTCCATTTTCATCGTCATCAGTAATACATCTTAAACTTTTTGTTGTGGAGCCCATATGTGGCACGGTTGATTTTACAGTGTTGTCAATGTTGACGACAACATTTGATTGTTCTTCAAGTTTGGGCAACAATGGTTTAGTTAGTTGTGAATATTTATTTTGATTTTTCGCGACTAATTTTTTATCACAAACATCAGCAGGCGGATGCTTCTTGCTTTTCACTTTAACTACAGCCGCCATGTGACTACCACCCTTTTGAAACTCATTAAGGATGTCATATAATGGCATATTTGCTGGAACCCTGAAATATAAAAAAGATAAAATGAGTCAAATTACATGATTAAGAGAAAGGTATATTTAGTGGTTTAGTCACAAATGTTTATTTTTCTTATTTAAACATAGATAAACCGGGTCCATAGTTTTACCAAAATTATCAATTAAGATTTTAAGTTTCTAAAGCTTATATGTTTAATTAAAAAAAACAAATGCCGAAAAAACCCTTCGGACTTTCATTAAATTCACACATAAATTCTATTCTTCATTTTTGTATAAAAACTCAACAAAAAGGTCCTTTATATAAAATTTAAGGAGTTAATCATGCAAAAAAGGACCTATTTGTTGAGTTCTTAGAATTTAGGGACCTAATCATGCAAAAGGAAAGTATTTGTTAAAAAAATCAATTTGGGGATATTTTTAATTGAGTTTTTATAATATTAAAGAATTTAACCATGCACAACCAAAGTCCATCAACTATGAGCCAACTTAGCGAATTTCTATAGGGTTTTTTTTTTTACATTTTCCTTTTGTCTATTTTGCAATAAAACATAAGACGAAAAGAAACACTTTATGAACTAAACCACTCAAACAGAGTTGGTATTGTTAAATTATGAAAAGTCGGTATCCTTAAATGCAACATAAACCCTCAAGAAAATAAAAAAAATAAAAAACAAACAAAAAACACACATACAGTAATGGCAATTGAGTACAAATACAAACTTTCCTGAATGTGGTTTAGTCACAAATGTTTATTTGTCTTATTCAAACATGGATAAAACGGGTCCATAATTTTTACCAAAATTATCAATTAAGATTTAAGTCCCTATAGCTTATATGTCTAATTAAAAAAATTGCCGAAAAAACCCTTCGGACTCTCACTAAATTCACACAGAGATTCTTATACTTCATTTTTGCATGGTTAAGTCCCTAAACTTGTGAAAACTCAATGAAAATGTCTTTTATATAAAGTTTAAGGACTTAATCATGCAAAAAAGGACCTATGTGTTGAGTTCTTAGAATTTAGGGACTTAATCACGCAAAAGGGACGTATTTGTTAAAAAAATCAATCTGGGGGTAGTTGAGTTTTTATAAATTAAGGAATTTAACCATTCACAACTAAAGTCCATCAACTATGTGCCAACTTAGCAAAACTCTATATGGTTTTTTTTTTTTGGCATTTTCCTTTTGTCTATTTTTGCAATATAACATAAACAAGACAAAAAGTAACACTTTATGAACTAAACCACTCAAACAAATACTTTACGTATTTAATTGATAAATCATGAAAAGTTGGTATTGTTAAATTCAACATAAACCCTCAAGAAATTAAAAAAAAAAAAAGAACTAGTGACAATTGAGTACAAATACAAACTTGCCTGGGGATTCTCCTAATAGAAACATCACTAACTGGAGTCTCTGTTTCTGCTCTAACTGTAAGAAGGCTTTTCACCTACTAAGTGAAAAGGAAGGGAACCAACTTTAGAAAAACCAATAATAATTTTAGAAATCAAAATATAGAAAAGTTGAGATGGTATGTAGATTTCAAAGCGTACCAGTAGGAGTCCGATGATGTTTTTTGGGTTCCCAGAATAGACAGGAACACGACTATGGCCTTTGGCAAGAATTTTTCCAAATGCTTCCCTGAATAATATCGGGCACACACAAATCCATAGATATACTTTGGACCTTATTATGTGCTCATAATAATCAAAATTGCAAAGCAACAAAATAATAATAAAGGGTGAAGAAATATTTTCCCCGGTATAAGTGAAAATGTGAAATTATTATGTAAGCCAGTCATATAACTGCTTATATACTTTGGACCTTATAATGTACTTACAAAAGCTTGGAAGACATAGCGACGGAACTCACCAGTCCAATTTTGAATTGACATCCAGCGAGAACGCTGATTCAATAGGTGTCATGGCTTCCTCTGCAGTCTACACAGATTCCAATATGTTCTATCAATTTCATCATCAGCGGTTAACAAAAACATAGTAGACAACAAATACAACCAAACAAAACAACTATTTAGTGTGTTCAATAGGAGAAGGTTCAGCATATAACAGCAAAACAAGAGACCAATCTGGGCCGTTTGATCAAAAAAATACAAAAGGCCCAAATAGAATAATCACATGTGAATGTGTATATTCACATGTGATTGATTCAATCTGGGCCCTTCATTTCTTGGATCCAAGGGCCCAGATTGGGGTCCCCTTGTTCTCAAGTATTTGTAGATCTCAAATGAGTCTCCTCCCACTGTAATAATCATCATGGTGTACATGTCTAATTCAAGTTGGAATCTTCCCAGGCTCATCAGTCTTAGTTGTTCAACTTGTGTGACTTGCTTGAGTTAACTCGCGAATCAAGACAATTTTGGGTCAATCAAGTAGACTTGAATATCAAGTCAAACAAATGAGGGGCTATGGCCTTCTAAATTCAAGGGTGTCAACCAAAATTAGAAAAGAACGATTATTAGAGATGGTTTAATTATAGCCTTCTCTAAAGAACTTGAATTATAGAGGAAACATGGAGTGAAACAACAAAGAATACCTTTTCTGTCAAATCAAGAGCTCCACTTATGATGGTAGTTTCATCATGTGTAAGTTCACCCCCTTTGCCAGCCTATCATGTTTTTTTTGAGAAAAACAACAAAAAGTAGAGTACAAGTTATAGTAAAAGAAACAAACTAAAGTATGGTGGTAACTACACTATTTTGCTTACGGGCTTCCCAAGTATTAAGCTAAATGTGTTGGATTTCAATATAAATATGACAACCTTAGAGGTGGAAGATAGGTGGGTAGGTAATTAGGATGGATCAAACTGAGTTCGGGTTGAAACGAGTTATTTTTTATACGGATCAGGTTAATGTGTTAATTATGGTTAAAAGCAATATCATTACAATAATAATTTAAATTTTGATCAACATAATTTAAGAGGTTGTACGCGTTGAAATCAGACTTTGGCCTGTGGGCGACTTTCAACCAGTTTCACCGGTTCGCCCCATTTAAAATTTTTTATTTGAACCCCAAATCGACCCATTCATACGTAAATGGCGAAATTGCCACCTCAGACAATTTGTAACTTTGCACCCACTTTTTTTGTTTGACCCATTTGAGATAAAAGCACAACCCTAATCGACCCATTTATAAGTAAATGAGTCGAAATTGCAACCTCTATCCAATTTGTAACTTTGCGCCACACCAATCAAGGATGTTTACCTCTTGGCTGTGAATGGAGACAAGGGCTTTCAACTGGGCACGCCGAAACAGGGTATCATTATGCCCAATCAAAACATCTAAAACCTGAATATTTGTCAAATCCAGTATTAGATGTTGATACACCTTTTCTGCTGTAATTAGAGATATATCGAAAGGTAATCGACAAAAAAATGAATTATGAGACAAATACAACTATATAACAATTCAGATAAACAACTTTTTAACAACGATGCTTGATTAAATAACTAGTTTACTACCTTAAAAAATTACACGTAGCACATGTGCTATTTGCCTAGTTGCAAGATGCTTAAGGTGACACCTTATGTTCTGTGTTCATTTATAGCTAAAAAAACTTCGAAAGCGCAAACTAAGTGATCAAAAGTTTGAATGTTAACTATTTTGTAACTCACAAGTTAGCAAAATCAGTGATTTAATGCAAGCGCTGCCACATAATATAAAACTAGCTATTAAACCAACTTGCATGGAATTACCTTTCCAACAGGATAAGCAATAGGATAGCAAATGATCATTAAAACTCGAACAAGCCCAACAAAATTAGCACCCACGGCAAGGCCGTATCTTGCTGATATTGCTTGTGGAATTATCTGGTATTGCACAATACTTTTAGTGTTGATCATGTGCATATATTACTATAACAATGGGAACCATCATACAATACCATTATATACCTCTCCAAAAATTAGTACAAAAGTCACAGACAACAACACTGCAACAGCTGGATGAAAAAGCTTGTCCAGGTATATAGGAAGAGCCTGTAGCACATTAAAATGGTAGTTAGTGAGTATTCATATACAGAGGTGTAACCTTCAAGGGATGGCACAGCGGTAAGCGCCTGATTCCCTCTAACAGAGGTCTAAGGTTCGAATCCAGCTTCCATTAGTTTCCTGCCTTAAGCATCAAGACTACATGAAAAAATCTAGAACTCTCCTTATATTTCTAGTCCTTAAGAGTGGTGTGGTAGTTCATGGAAACTTTTGCAAAACTATGGAGATTTACATAGAAACCTCTAAATCTTGTACGTAAGATATTTCCATGAATCGTCGTAAGCTGTGAAGGACTTCATTTGCACAAGGCACGTGAAAAGTTACCTTCAAAGCAATACAAAGTGTTTATTTTCGACATAATCTTACGTTCCTCTTAAGCCATTTAAATTGCTGATAAGGTGATGAGTACATAAATGCTCACAATTTGACCAGCGGGAAGTATAAATCAAAATTGTTTGTACAGTTATAATAAACACAAGTTTTGAACCCACCTCCATGGCTGCAGCATTACACAGAAGCAATGTTACAAGAAGCTGATGTTGCCTTTGGACAACTGGTAAGATAGCAGCTGTAACAAAAACAGATTACAGTCCCTTAACATCCAAGTTGTTGATCCAAAAATCCAAATGCAAAAGAAAAGGTAATAATATATGCACTACTATATAAATTACTTTGTGAAACAATAACAACATTTTACAAAAATTCAAAATTTAATATCACATAAAACAAAAACAAAAATAAGATCCACCACTGTTCTCAAAACCAAATCGGATCTCGGACTCTCGGTCCGATCAGACCGGAACCTTTACATAACCGGTTCGGTTGAGAACTTTCGAACCGGCCGGCTACAGGTCAGACCGTTGCACTGGCTATCAAGTGGTAGGTGGTTGAACAGGTTTTAAAAAACAATATTTTTCTTCTTTATTTTTTCCTTCCAAAATCTCATTTACCGCATATTTTATTTACTCTCGACTTCATATTTTGTTAAAATTTCAAATCCACACCGATCATAATTCATCATCAAAACAAAAGATAATTAGCTCCATATTTTTATTTTAAATTTTAGTTATATACACGTACTTTTAAATTTTTAATTATTAGAACTTCATCTAGTTTTTGAAACTAGTGCCAGGTTACGGAAACAGTGAGATCTACCACACACATAACTGCGTGTTAGGTAGACTTATCATAAAACAAATAAACAAATACTGTATAATATACTAATATTCACTAGTGTAACATTTTCAGCCGTTGGATCAAAACCATTTGAATGAAAACTGAGAACGTAATAGCGAAATCTACCTGCTTGTTTCTTCTCTCTGTTCGTACCACTCCGGTGAAGAATCTCGAGCTCAACGACTCCTATAGACATCAATCCCAAGGTGAGACCGGACATGATTCCGGCGAATAGCACCAAAACGCACGACACTCCGGCGTAAACAAACCACATAGGGTTTCCAAACTCGATATCGTTTGAATCCGTGACTATAGACCTCCTCGAAGCTCCGGCGCCGGCGGCTAGGGCTAGGGTTAGCAGATTCATTTTTGTAGCTGTTTGAACGTGAATGAAACAGATTAAATTGAAACTTGTTGCGTTGTGTGAGTGATGAGTCAAGCGGTTGAAGAAGAAGACGAGAGAGTGAGGGAAACGGTGTGGAGAAATGGAGGCAACACTTGCCGCTCATGTACAAAGACCGCATCTCTGAACCGCTTAAAGCGGGCCGGGCCGGTCCCACTCGATTTTTGTTTTTGGAAGTTTCTAATTTTTGTTAAATTGTTATTACTAGATAATTCCACATGGCGCTCCTACCGGGTAAGTCATAGTGTGGCGTACTAATTAAAATTCGTAACATTCGGTTTTAACGACCTTTACGTTGTTATCGAACATGGGAAAAAATTAACGTTGAAATGCTGTTAAAATAAGCTCGTCGAAAGGATAAACCTGGAATTTTAGAGAACATCATATTTTAAAAGGTGAATTACATATATTTTCTTATTTTAAAACCTAATTACATATATTAGGGGTATGCATGGGTCGGTTTTGAGGTAAAACCAAACCTAAAACTGAAAGTTCTTTTTCCGGTTTTTACAATGGGTTCGGTTTTTAAACCAATTAGACTTGAATTTTTTGTGGTAAAAGAAAAATGACCCAAAATAATGAACTTAGGTTTTAAATTTTGGGCCTAAATTTTTTTCTTATTAACTAATAATTAATTGATTATCACATATTTTAGGCTACAAAAATTATTAGTTTCTTAAAAAGTACTGAACATAAAAAATAAACATTATAATCTATACATTCAATAACAAATAGAAATCATAACCTATTATTAATGTAAATACGTGAAGCACAAATATATATACACTTTTAATATACAAGCACACAATACAATATAATATATATTATGAAACGTTCATGCACAATATATATATATATATATATGCATTCGGTTCGGTTCGGTTTTTTGGGTTTTCAAAAGATACAAAACCGAAACTGAACCGCAATTTTTGGTTTTCAAAAAATATAAAACCAAACCGTCGTTTTTAGTTTGGGTCGGTTTTTTCGGTTCGGTTAATTCGGTTTTTTTCTCACCCCTAACATATATACCCAATCTAAAACTTAAATTATATATATCCCTTATTTTAAAACCTAATTACAACTCAAAACTCCATAGATTATTTTTTGGCATTTTTTTGTACCATAATGGGTTAAAACTTTGACAGTTGTTTTGCACATTTTGATGATTATCGGAAAAAAAAAAAAGGATAAAAAGGGCAAAAAAAAGCTAAAAAAAGGTAAAAAACAGAAAAAAGGCAAAAAAAATGAAAAAAAAAAAGAATTAAAAACCGAAAAAAGGTAAAAAAAAAACACTAGCAAAAAGAGTAAATTTAAAATTTTTAAGTTTTAGTAAAAAAAAGGTTGAAATAGTCACTTTATAATTTATTTTTAATAAAATAAATTAAAATGGATGTATTTGGTATTTTTAGCTTTAAGGAAAGGGATATATGTAATTTATATTTTAGGCTAAGTATATATGTAATTTTTTAAAAAAATTTAGAAGAATATATGAAATTACCCCTATTTTAAAGGTGTTAAGAGAAAAAAAATGACATTATAAAGAAACGAAACATTGAAACAACTTCAACGGTTTTTACATTCATCCTTCGATGACTTCTACATTACCAAGCAAGCTCGGTTATGATTGAAATTTCTACCAAAATATAGATAAAAATAAGCACGTCGTAACGGTATATTCAGAATTTTATAAAACGTCATATTTTAAAAGTAGAACTGATAATATGTAAAGTGATAGAAAAGAAAAAAAATATTATATTAAAATTATAAAAAAAAGAAATGGACAAGTTGGTCGTCCATTGTCCATTGTTCAGTGCAACCATGTTTAATAGAGTATATAAATTATATTTTGTAAACATCGTAATCATATAATCTATCTCAAAAAGTTTAGCTTATAGAAATGTCAAATGTTGTCTAATAAACGGCTTCAATGCATTCATGGTGGTGTGCATATAATTCAACATTTCTATCACATCAATATTAAAGTAATACTAATATGATGTACGAAGTGTAGATATTGCTATTTTATTCACCTTAGACAAATATTATATGAAATGGAGTAAATTACACGGATTGTAATTTATTATATAAAAAATAACACTCTATGTCATTTGACTTTAATAATTACAGAGATTGTCTTTTTTAGAAATTTGTTCACACCTTTTTACTTTTAAGTTAACCACCATCCATTTACCTGATTAAGTTACACCATGTCATTTAACTTACCCAAAAACGATTAGCCTTCTTCAAACCAGGTATGGAATCATTTACAATAACCAATTATAGGGTTTTAAAGTTGTTTTTCTTAATCGTCACTTTAACAATACAACATAATAAAAACATATTGCCAAAAGAAAAAGAAGGGTTTGGTGATGTCGGATGCATACGAGAGAGTGAAAGGGGGCAGGATGACCTTCAAAGGAGGAGCCCTAGCTTCCGGAAGCAAATCAATCGACAAAAAGAAGAATAAAAAGCACAAGAAATGTAAACTTTTGTATTCCGTTTGTTTACTATATTTTCGGGTTAAAATTTTGGTGAAGTTCTAATTTAATTAATCTGAAAAGCCTGGACTGCGACGACTATAAATACTTAATAAACATCTTTATTACTAACTATTAAACATTTTTCTTATTCAACCCGTATAATACCAGTGGCGGACCCAGAAATTTTTTTCATGAGGGTCGGAAATTTTTTGGGTCGATCGAATAGCGCTATGTAATAATTTTTTTCGGTTCATTTCGGGTCGAATCGGTTCGGGTAGAGCATCCACGTCAACAAAAATTATGGTGAAAAGATGAAATTGGTTTCCGATCAGCAGGATCCGAATTAAGAGTATCCACGTCAACATATTCGGAAGTTTTAGAAGATGATTCTTCAACTTTTCTTTTGAGGAATCGTTCCATTATGTAACTCGTATTTCCGATAAATCAAATGAAATCACTAAATCTCATTCCAATATTTAATCATAAACTTGTAATTTTTTATAAACCACTAAACCAAACCAATAAACCATCAAAATTAATTAAACTAAAAGTCTAAAACAAATAAATATAAAGTAAAGGATATTATCAAGGAATAAATCCCATTCCAATATGTATCCGTCAAACATATCATATATTTATTTTTATTTTTTTTTGGGATGGACTTTTGCAGAATTAGGAATTAGGAATGAAATGGCAAATTGGCATACCTGCGTGGCTGCTGCGTCTCTGTTCTGTTCGATCTTTCGGAATCAAAATCACGGTCTGTTCGGAATGACGGAATTTATTCTGAATGCGTGGTTGCTGCGTCTCTGTTCTGCATCTCTGTTCCACACTTCCACAGTTCTAGAATTCAATCGCCGGCTACCTTTTTCTCAAGTTTGAATAAATGTTTGATTATTAGAATTAGGGTGGGCTTAAGACTTGAATTTGAGAATTGGGTTGGGATTGTGTGCGGGCTAATAAGCTTAAAAGTTAAGACTTGAATTTGGAATTTAAGATTGGGATTGGACTTAAGACTTAAATCATAAACTTGTAATTTAATTAGATAGTTATTATTTTATATAAACGACTGTATTAGTGTTTAATTGAGATTAATTATTTATATTTGAAAACTTATAAATTTCTAATTTGGTTTTTCTTAGGGGGTCGGTTTCGAAAGTTCATGGGGGGATTGCAAAATTTTACAGGGGGCGATCGGGATTTTATCGCGTATATAACACTAATTTTTTTATAGAGGGCGGCTGCCCCCATTCATTCAAGGTAGGTACGCCTATGATAATACATGTGTTTCTAACCTAGTTATTAGTAACTAGTAAGAAATTCGCACGATGTGCGACCCCGACAAATTAACAGTTTTTATATTGACATATACTGAAACCAAGTAGCAAAAATATGCGAGCATAACACTTTGCCATTGGAAAACCTTGTTAACTATAAAGGAGGCTGAGTTATAGTTATTTTTATGCCCGAGCTGAACTTGGAAGATTCTTGTAGGAGGGGGTGGAGAGCTTTCCATCTGTCTAAATCTGTTCATTATCGTAAATAAATAAAGCAAACATTATATTAATAAATAACTATGAGATTATGCATACTTGTATCAAAATGGTCATTAATAGTCCTAATTGCATACTTAATTATATACCAAAATTAATCATCTCTTAACATCCCACCAACAAAGACGCCAAGACCCGAATAAAGCTTCAGTACCATGAGTAATAGAAAGAAATAATACTCAATTAGCAATCCTGTTTGACTTTCTATAGTCAATTATAAAGTTTTAAAATACATTATGCATATAAACAACCATATAGTATGTGATTCCAAACAATTTATATTTAATTATTTATCTAACTTCAGAACCAATATATCAAAGCTAAAATAGAATCAAAGGGCAGTTTAAGAAACTAATCAAGCCAGGATTAACCAATCAAAGGGCAATTAAACAACTATAAACGACATCACAATTAACATTATAAGAACGAAACAGCCAACCAAGAATCATGCCTTCGATTAACACTGACTTGTAGGCAGAAACCCCCAAACGTTAATAGAATCAAATTCAAAGCGAAATCAGATCAACAAACCAAAATCAACAACCTGTAAATACACACCAAAGATTGAAGTGGATAACAATCTGTGTTAAAAACGATTCCAGAAGCTGAAGCTAAAATAATTGAATCGAATCACAATGTGAATTACAAATCTGAAACGAACCCTAAAACTTGCTGAAAACTTACTGCTGAAAACAAGAAGAATCAAGCGTCGTGGTTTTCCAATTACAGAAGAAAAATCAAGTATGTAACAGATGAAGATGACGGCGAGGGGTTTATTGGTGTGTATGAAGGCAGTCATTGAATGGAGGGGGTTTTATGAAGCGTCGCCGGTGAAGGGTGAAGGGAGCCGGTGATGATGGTTGACGTCTTATAAATGACGTCTTAAAATTTGGTGTGAAAAGACACCTTTATCCTCCTAATATGTATTATAAAGGAGTATAGATATAGAATTATAGATATAGATTAAGTATATCTTAATTTTAATTTGCTAACTGAAATTAAAAAAGTTTAAACTCCGTAAAAAACAGATAATGTAAGATTAATGTTGGGTTAAACCTATCAATTTCTATTATATTATCAAATTAAGTTTTTTTAACTTATTATAATGGTTTTCTCCCTAATTTATTTATTTTTTTAAACCTTATAACATGGGTAGATCCTTAATCATAAATCAAATTATAAAATCCGTTCATTTTATATGTTTGAATGAAAATATTGAAAATTGAGTATTTTAACACTATAATCTTATATTAAAATTGTCATATTATCTTAAACTGTCTTTTAAGGTAAGAAATGAAAATAATAAAATTAAATTTCATTACATTAAGGTAAAAAATGATAATAAAATTGTCATATTATCTTAAACTGTCTTTTAAAAATTATATTTTATTCTTACTTTTCCCAATTTTGTATCAACGTGTAAAAATCAAATGCAAGTTGATTGCCAATTTTCAAAAATTTAAGACGCAATGATTTAAAGCAAAAATAAAAAATAAAGGCAAATAATAATAGATGGGGTTTTTGGAAGGGTTAAATGGTAAAAAAACATATCTATCTACTCAATATTTTTTACTCAAGCTTTATTTGTATGAGTTAAATGGTAACTAATAGGGTTTAATTATAAATAGGGGTTAGAAGTTAATTGTAAACATTTGAGGTATTGTCAATGTGCATATACAAAAAAAATGTGCAAGGTGTCTTAATTTTTGAAGTAAATTACATCCATATCCTTCTAATATCTATTATATAGTAGTATAAATATAGATATATACGAAACTTAGATGATCTCTTACAGTTTTTAAAATTTGACGTATGGGTGGAATGATATAATCGTGCAGTAAGAATTATACAATCTACATCATTAGTTGTACTAAGTAAATAGTAACTTATCCCACATTTTTTTTGACTCACCAACATTGCTAACTAAGATACATATCAATATTGTATTTGTCAATAACGTGCATTCCAAGTAAGATTTATTGCAGACATAATAAACATATGATTTCTAAGCAAAAGATCTATCGAAAATTACACTCACGTGAAACTTGGGGGACGGTGGAGAGCGTGACCAAGTTGTTGACATAGTTGTGAGGTGGGTTTGGTGGCTTGACACAATTAAATTAATTATTGTATATTTGCACTTTGGGGCCCAAGGTTGGGATTATACCTAGAAAATTTTAAACATATGAGTTATTGCATATTAGCTCCTCGATTTGTAATTATTCAGTAAAGTTCCCAGAATACCTCATTCAATATTTTTGCAACATATTGAATTCTTTGAGTTCTTGTTAGATACCGATGAATAAGCATGTGCATGTTCAATTTGTCTTAGATAATGTCACGTAGCATCAAAAGGTAATGATTGTAGTGCATTTCATATATATAGGGGACGTATCAAATGAAAACCTTGTGTTGTGAAAACTCATAAACTCATTCTAAGCCACACATTAATTTCATGGGTTTTTGGTTTTCTTTTAATTTAGAGGGGTATATGAGTCATTTCCTCCCCTCTCTTTCTTTACAAGCATGCCCATTAACCCTTTTATAATCTAAGATCCGTCTCTTTCTCTCTCTAAATCTCTCTCTCTAAAGACAAGAACTTTCTCTCTCTTTCTAAACACACACGATCAAACATCGCATACAAGAAGAAATCGTCTTCTTCCCTGATGAAATCGCAAACAAGATCTGGATTTGCAGGCCTCTCATCCACCACCGCCTCTCCGATCGGTGGTAGCTAGGGTTTTCCCACCGGTCTGGGTTTTACCGGCCGTCCATCAACATTGGTGGTTCAGGGTGAGTCATGTAAACAGTGGCGGCTTTCACACTGGTCTGGGTTCAGGATGAGTTGTGTAAACATTGCCTCTCCGATCTGTGGAAGCTAGGGTTTTTCGCACCAGTTCAGATCGAAGTTGTTGGCGGTGGATTTGAGCACTTCGAACATTTTCATAAAAAAAATTGTCACTCGGGACATAGCCAATAACACTTCGAACATTTTCATCAAAAAATACCACCCATGTTTTTGCAGCCTCTGATAGGCCAACTGTTATATACAGCAGTAACAAAAAGTTACTCTACAGTTAATGTGAACTTAAAAGAAGTCAGTCACATCACATGTGCCCTTTCAATTCTGCTGCTTTTCAAGATAGGTTGCTTATCTTCAGTCTTCACCTTTTAACTTTCATAAATTATTAATTCCATTTATTTTAGAATTTTGTTTAGCAACTTTTTTATGGGAATTTGGGTATGGTTCCATACCCAACTTCTCTTTCTCAGATGATAATAATCCATATTACAGTGTTGGCACGACTTATGTTATACCCGAGGAGAATGAACCAACAAAGGTATGATTCTCTTAATATGTTTATATTTCTTACATATTTTTTTATTTGCATTTATATAGTATTTAAATTTGTATTTATTTTTATTTACAATAATTGATTTTACACAAGTATAAAATGATTTTACACAAGTGTAAACCGATTTTACACAAGTGTACACAGACCCGGAGATAGTTAAAAAATAGTTTTCAAGGGTTTAACATTCTTTTATACAATTGTAAACTAAATTTACACGTGTATTTCATGTGCATAGTGGATATGTAACATTGCCATTCACATTCGTAGCATGTTTTGTTATCATACAGTGGATATGTAACGCTAATTGTGATTCATTTGAAACTTACAAGAACCATATATAAATTTTCTCGCTATGAATCTTTAGCTAAGTGGCAAGAAAACCAATGTTTCTGAAAAAATATTTGGTGGAGACTCAGGAACTTGGGGTTATGAGGGTTGACAAGCAGATCTGGGTTAACAAGCACATGGGTTCAAGACGGTGTAAAAATACAGGGTTTTACAGGATTTTACTTTTTTTTTAAGTATTTGGATTGGATGTAATTTTTTTTTCTGATTTGTGTATATGGGTTTTACATAGTGTAAAAAGTAATTCTTCATTCGTTCTTTGTGTTTATGTTCTAAACTGAATTTACACATGTGTATTTGATTTATACACAAGTGTAAACGGACCTATAGAGAGTTAAAATCACATTTTAGGGTTCTTTACACATGTGTAAAAAACATGTTCTTGATTCGTAAATATTGATTTTTAAAGATAATAATGTGTAAAGTCGGTTTACGCTCGTTTTTACACGTGTGTAAAAAATCTGTTACTGATTTTGGGTTTTTATGATGCTGAATATAATTAATATGTTATTGATTTTTGATTTAAAAGAAAAAGAAAAAAGTGTAATTACCTTTCTACCCTTATAATTAATCTAGTCCACACATTTTTTTTTCTAATTTAAATAAAAAACTCAGATTTAATTAGAGCCACTAAATTAAATATATAAAAATTGAATGTGTGGCCTAGAATGGGTTTATGAGTTTTTACAACAACTAAGTGTTTACAACCGATATGTCATATATATATATATATATATATATATATATATATATATATATATATATATATATATATATATATATATATATAGGGTGCGGTTATAATGAAAACCCTGACTTACATATGTAATATTTTAAAAAATAGTTAAAATCATTTTTTTTGATTTTGACGATATATTCTATATCTAATTTAATCACTTTTGGTAAAAAAAAACGCCGAGAGTTTTTTTTTTAAATTGTTTTTTAAAAACTTACATATGTAAAAAGTGACGTATTGCTTATGTAAGCAGGAAAAAAACGCATTTTTTTTTATTTTTTACATGTTTTTTTTATTTTTTTTACCCTTCGGCGTTTTTTTTACGACTATGCCTTATTTTATACAAATAATCAATCCCAATTTTTAAAAAATAATTATCTAATTTTTTTCAGAGGGTTTGCAAGGTTTTTTCAACTCAAGTGTGTTTTCATTTTAGCATTCTGTCACACCCCGTCAAGGCGGAAGTACGGGATGTAACCGGTATATCGCATTGAACACTAGTACAAGAGAAAATAAAAGGAAAATTCTGCATTACATTGAACCATACTACATGCTTCTAACGACAGTACAAATACAAGAAAAAATCTCTAAAACAGTACAAAATGTCCAAATGCCTAACTACAACCAAAGTGCATAATCAAAACTAAAAACAATAGTTCTAATCCAAAAGCGAGCCCCCATAAATTCTGTTTACCTGAAAGCATATTTCGAAAACGGGTCAACTATATAAATAGTTTGTGAGTTCGCAGGTTTTGCGACTCTATAAAAAGTTTCTGATAAAAATCTAAAGTGATCAAAAATCCATTGATCGAGTACACATGTATTAGACAACATATTGCTATGAGCCGCAATCAAAGCCTTAACAAAATAAAAATAAAGTACCCCATACGGAAGTCTAATGCAAACAACCGCTTAAAAATTAGCTAACTTTGCGCCCAAGTGACCCTACAAGTCTGGTTGGCGCGACCAAACCATGAGCGGGGGTGTCAACCCAAGTAGTACTGCCCAAAATTCCCAACGGCTACGCTCAACTAATTGATTGCTCAAAATTGGAGCATTTAAGGCATTAAAAAATAACTCATGTATCAATGTATCATATAACATGTGACTAAAAATAAATAAAGAAACAATTTTCCCCAAAAAGCAGTAAACAGTAAGTAAAGTGGGGCCATGAAACTCACCTGGACAATACATGCGAGTGATGCGACACAGTCGACAAAAACTGATAAAATTCGAGCCCTAACAGGGCCTACTAGTCAAGTGGACACAAACAATGAATTTAGGACACCTACAGGTTGTGAGCAAGTCAACAAAACAAAAGGTGGCTATGTAATCGGTTGCATACCCAAAACCCGTGCATACGCGTACGACTATTAGAAATTATAAAACCGGCTTTTATATAAATTCGTGACCTTAAAACCTTAAGTTTTAGATTTTAATAAAGAACATCAGTAGTTATAAAATCATATATAATAAAATCTCAAGTCACGGTTTCGTTAGATCAAAAACGTGGTTACGCACGTAAAGTCCGGTTTACGGTTTGAAAATCCGATTCGTCCGAAATTAGGGTTTTAGTGTGATTTTAGCACCCAATTTAAAAGTCTAATTTTATGTTTTTAATATGATAATACTTCTGTCCAAACTCCGAATAATACTTTTATAAAAATATTTTTATACAAAAATTTCCAAAAATAGTAACTTTTAAAAAGTTTTAATGGACCTTAATTCTAAAACTATACTTAGACAAAAAATTATTGCTTGAAACTTTACCAATTGTTCATATACATAAATAAAAATTTCTGACTAATTTTCATAATTTTTTAATTTCCAGATTATTTATTATGAATATATTATTGTTAAAATTTAACAAATTCGGGAAAAATAGTTAGACTTGTCCAAACTTCACCAACGTTTTACCAAATTTGTTTTAGGTCCATATAAGATTCTATTAAAAATTTCAAGTCCTAATGTTGTCCAGAATTATATGATCCCAAATTCAATTGTTAAAATTTCATAAATACCAAACACCTACTTAGACAACTCCAATTTTCACGAATTTTGGACATGAGTCATTTTTTATCATATACTAATTACTGAAAAAATTCTAGATTTTTCCAATACTCAGAGGTATTTGTCCCAATTTACATGTATTAAATTTGTAGGAATTTTAATAAATAATCTATAAAAAGTTTGGTTACCAAATCTTTCGGATCAAACTTTTTATATAAATACTGTTGTTTAAAAATAAATTTGAGTGTTAGATCACATTTTTAGAAAAATCCATCAAAACGATTGTTATATAAAAATAAATATATTAGTTCCATTATTTGTTCCATGTGAAGCGGGGTTGGGTTTACAACCCAATAACCACTCAAAATACCAAATATCTTAATACTAAATATTTTCGGGTTCAATTCCCAACCAATGACTCATAAAACTATTCTAACATAAAATCAAATCTTAACGGGTAAAGTTTATACCTTCCGAATAAATGGTTCGCGTACGCGGAACCTCCCGTATTTCACATGCAATACGACCCAAAAACACCATTCAGTCTCGTTGCGGGAGTGTTCACTTTCCTCATGATGGTTTCGGTTACCTGGCGGTCGGCCTCGACGACCAGTACGACCCCCCGTGCGACCACCTCTCTTTGCTCTAGCCATTAGTGTCTACTGCGAACAAAGATAGCTCGTGTTATCATGATAGGTAATAATTTAGAACACCTCGAGTAATGTAAATTACTAATTACAGAGACCGATTTGAAATGGCTAATTTACATTACTACTCAGGTTCTAAACATTTCCTTTCAGAGTAACATTTGCATTCAAGTTCAGAGTTTCCACTATAAGGCACGTACTATCTACTGTCTACTGTCTATGCTAAGGCATGTACTATGTACTCTTTATGCTAAAGCATTTACTTTCTACTATCTGTGCTAAGGCATTATTGTCTATGTTCTATGTAAGGACATTGACTATCTTCTGTCTACTATCGTTCCATGGACAGGCTGCTCTGACTGACATTCCTTTCCTTTCTTTTCTTTGTCACGTTCTCAGTTTAAGTTCAGACATTATCGCAAATGTCTGAATCTCTCAAACTATGGCTCTGATACCAACTTGAAACCGCCCCAATACCGGGTACATCTCATAGTTGGCACAAGACATAACAAACAAAGTTCTTAAACTGGAAATCAGAATCTGTTACAACGGAAGTCTTTAATTCATAACATTCATAATCCAAATCCATAAAACATTGTTTGAAACATAAACTATCAGGAACAGAAAAATGTCAGGCTTCAGCGCGGGAACCTGATGTCCATGCTATCCGGCCCTCACGGCTCCTCTACTTTACTTTAACTTTACCTTTACTACCTGTCATGCATACTAAAAGTCAGCTAACGCTGGTGAGTTCTATATTTACTTTAAACTGTAAAACTTTCTTTTAGGTAGCTTAGTTTCATTAAAAATAAAATAAGCTTTCTTTCTTTACTTTAAAAACATCCTTGCCTTTACCTTTACTTTAAAACTTTACAACGTTCCAATTTATAGAATTGTTCCGTTAAATCTTTCATTTAAAACTTTACTTTTGAGATAACCGGTTAAGGTGTCCTCATTTACTCTTTGCAACTTTACATTTCACTTGTACCGGACAAGTGACTATAACATACTTTAACTATCACACACGGATCATTGCCCGAGGGCAAGATCCCTTTGCTTGCTTACACCTCAGGGCAAGACTTTTACTTTGTTATGCCCACACCTCAGGGTGGGACTTTCTCGCTTACACCGAAGTGAAGACTCCTTTTCCTGCTCACACCTCAGGGTGAGATTTTCTACGTTGCTTGCTCACACCTCGGGGTGAGACTTCTACTTTGCTTGCCTGCAGGACTTTTTACTTTGCATCTACTATGCAACTAATATGCAACTACTATGCAATTATACTATGTCACTTAATATAAAGCCATTGAAACACATAACACATAGACAAATAACACATATTAACACATAAGCATATAATATGGCATCTGTCACTGTCACTGTCAAGCTGCACCGAGATGCAGCTTCTTTACCATTCTGTACTTTGCTTTACTTTCTTGAAATTACATTTCAAAGATAGTACTGTTCTCTTTAACACTTTACCTTTCTTTTTATAAAAATAACCTTTTTATAAAAAGCTATGCCTTTCTCTTTAATTTTATAAAAATAACATTTTATAAAATACTATACTTGTCTTTCATTTTATAAAAATATACAATTCTTATAAAATATTCATTAACTTTGAAAACTATCTCTTTAACAGTATGCATGCCAGCACAAAACCGTTTAGAAAAAAGGGCAATAAGAACTCACCAGACTTCTATGGAAACTTATCTCACTATCTGTTTCATGAGTCACGAATGGAACAAGGTTATAACCTTCATATTTCATCCGAAAACTCCTATGTCCGAATTCTAATTCGACCGAAAACTCTGATGTTAGACTATTTTCTGTTAATGGCTTTTTTGTTCGAAAACTGTTTTGTTCTAAAACATCTGTCCGAAATTCTTTTCTGTCCAAAAATACTTTTCGACCGAAATGTTCCGTCTGGGTTACTTTTCGATCGAAAAGTCCTGTCCGAAATCTATGCTGTTCCGAAATACTTTTCGGAAGTATCCGAGTTTTCGTACCATTCATAGAGATTTCAGACGATTCATCAGTTCTTGATCAAATCCTTCGTTTTTTATCCAAGTTCCAATCTTTTTACGTCCAAAACTTATATCTAGCTTCCATGAAGCTAGATACATACTTTTTTTTTATCAAATCTACACGTAAAATTCCCGTCTTTTTATGAAAACCCACTTTGAAACCTTAAAACCCATTTTTAAATCTAAACTCGAATCTGAGAGTGTTTTGTTACCTGTTTCTGTTTGATTTCTCCTTCTCCAACCTCCAGATGTGTTCCATCAATGATTCACAATGACACGAAGGCCTTGGTGTGGATTCTTGGAGCTTTCTCTCTCTAGTCTCTCTCTCTAACTTAAAGGTGGTGAAGATGAAGTGTGGGGAGGAAGAAATGGTGGCTAGGGTTTTACCCCCCCTTCCTCTCTTTGCGCCACCTATTTTCGGCCCAAGGCTCAACCCGCTCGAGCCCACTTTACCTTTCATTCTTTCTTTGTTTCGTTATTCCGTAAGCGTCGTTTATTCTTTATCGAAATTTCGGGATGTTACAAGTCTACCCCTCTTACGAAGGGTTTCGTCCTCGAAACCTGCTATAAGTCAAACAGGTGCGGGTATGACTCTTTCATTTCTGCTTCGGTTTCCCAAGTAGTTTCTGATCCTTTACGATGTTTCCATTGTACCTTAACCAACTGAATCACTTTGCTTCGCAACCGCTTCTCCTTCCTGTCTAGTATGGTAATTGGTTCCTGGATGTAGCTGAGACTATTATCTACTTCGATGTCGTCCAGTGGCACGTGCGCTGATTTGTCAGCTAGGCACTTGCGCAAGTGTGACACGTGTAATGTTGGGTGAATTCCACTCAACCCATCAGGCAATTCCAACCGGTAGGCCACTTCACCAATCTGTGCCAGTATCTTGAAGGGCCCGACGAATCTTGGACTTAACTTCCCTCTCTTTCGGAACCTTATAATCCCCTTCCAGGGAGATACCTTTAATAATATTTGATCCCCGACATTAAATTCGATCGGTCTCCGCCTTTTATCGGCGTAGGACTTCTAACGATCCTGAGCAGCTTTCATTCTGGCCTTTATCTGGTTAAACTTCTCGGAGGTTGCTGTAACTACCTCTAAACTTCCCAACTCTTTCTGCCCTATCTCACCCCAACAGACCGGGGTTCGACATTTCCTACCATACAACATCTCGTACGGCGGAATACCAATAGTGGTGTGGTAGCTGTTGTTGTAGGAGAATTACGCCAATGGTAGGTGACTATCCCAACTGCCACCGAAGTATATAATGCATGTGCGAAGCATATCCTCCAACGTTTGGATGGTCCTTTCAGACTAACCATCCGTCTGTGGGTGATATGCCGTACTGATATTCAATCTTGTACCCATTGACTCAAGAAATATTTTCCAAAATCTCTATATAAATCGTGTGTCTTGGTCAGATACAATCGATAATGGTACGCCATGTCGAGACACAATCTCATTGATAAAGACTTCTGCCAACTTCTCTGATGAATATGTTTCCTGGATCGGTAAGAAGTGAGCACTCTTTGTCAGACGATCCACTATAACCCAAATCGTGTCATGGCCTTTAGCTGTGCGGGGCAACTTTGTAATAAAGTCCATGGTGATACGCTCCCACTTCCATTCGGGTATTTCCAGTTGCTGGATTTTACCGTATGGTTTTTGATGATCTGATTTAACTTGTGAGCAAGTCAGACACTTGCTTACGTATCCGGTTACATCATTCTTCATTTTAGGCCACCAATACTCTTTCTTCAAATCCTGGTACATTTTCGTGGTTCTTAGGTGGATGGAATATAGAGACTTATGGGATCGTCGAGAACTTTGGCCCTATGCTCTCCGCCCTTCGGTACCCACATGAGACCACATCTGGTCCTCACTCAATTAGTGTTTATTTCTAACTTCATCTGTTGACCGACAATTCTTTCTTTATGTTCCCTTCCTTTAGTGCTTCTGTCTGTGCTCTTTCTAGCTCTGCGGGTTATCACCAACTGGTACGCTTTCACCCTAAGAGGAGAATGAATCTCCTTACGACTTAGGGCATCAGCGACCACATTCGCCTTTCCCGGGTGGTATAGGATCTCACAGTCATAGTTGATGCGTGTAAACTATATATATATATATATATATATATATTTTTATAAGTATTTTACACAATTAGTTTTAAAAAGGGTTTTCACCAAATACTAATCACACACACCGGGCAGTGTACCCGTCAGATAGCAATATAGTAAAGGTAAGAACCGGATATCAATCCGTGGACACGGTGGGATGCGATAATAAACCGGGACTAAGATTCAATCAAGTATGGGTGAAAGATGTTTAAGTTGATTTTTAACTAAACTAATATGTGAGAATATAAAACTAGACTAAAGTCACAAATCAAACAATCAAGGAGAAAATATCACTTCGGTGTCGAATCCATTTAGAATACATTCAATACATTCATAGAAATGTGGCAAATACACGATACATAAATTGACTAAATTCTCATCAAAGATATCTAATCAAATGACTATTCGGAAAGCTAGCATGAATTACACAAACCAACCACCTAAAGTCATACAATGAGGCTCACATGTTTAATAATCATGTCAATGTTTATAAAGATTGAACTAGCTTCCGATTAAAGTACACTAATCCAACAACTAGTTGGAAAGATAATATGAACAACACACTATCCACCTCAAGTTGATTAATTTAGACAACAATATGCATTTCTTTAACATACAATGTTCATATAAAGATTATATCAATTAGGAGGATGTGTCAACAATTCCTAGATAAACACAATACTAAATATGACACATCATAACTAATACTTTGTCTTTCCAAACATAAGCATAAGGTTACACATACAAATATAATGATTCATAAACAAGACTTCATTCACCATTCCTAGTCAAATGCCATAAACTAGTATAATTACATACACCAATCCATGAATATGAGCATAAATCATAAGTTTTCCAACATAATATGACATACACAAATACAAGTCTTGTAAACAACTCAAAATACTTGAATACATAATTTCATCAAAGAATAATCATACGGTTGTCATAACATTAACACAATAATTGCCAATAATCCATGAATGTTGTCAAATGTATCTAAACTTCATCTAAACCAAAGTGAACAGGAGTTTTAGCTCATCATGAGCATCAAAATTACAAATAAGCAGGGAAAAATAGTGAGAAACATGATATGAAAACAAGAATCAAACCACTCCTCCAAGCCTAGATGTTGTTGTTGATGTATGGTGATCCTCTTGATGTTGTATCCTCTCCAAGAATCTTGAAATATGGCTGGAACAAAGAAAACTCGAGCTGGAACAGTAGGTTTCTCCCCTGGGTTGCTGAATGTCTGAATGAGAATTAAGTTCTGTTTAAGTAGAAAAGGGGAGGCACTACCGTGCCAGGAGAGAAGGCACGACCGTGCCTAAGACATGGGCGCGGTCGTGTCTAAGTCTTGGCGCGACCGTGTGACAGAGGTTTGACCGATCCGTAGCTTCCATTGGGTACCACTGATCGAGGACGTACGGCTGTTCAGACTCACGAGATGACACGCGACCGTGGGCGGCAAAGGCACAGTTGTGCCTTGGAATTTGGCTTGGAGCGGTCGTGCCAGATGTGGGCGCGACCGTGCCTAGGGTTTTGGAGCTTGGCACGACCGTGCCAAATAGGGGCACGACCGTGCCTCCTTCACAGAAACTCTAAAACTTCACTTGTTTATCGTGGAATCTTCTTTTTTATTCACCAAGCTTCATAAAAACCTACAAAACAGGAAACGAAGCAAATAAGTGTCTAAACGTTGACAATTACCCAAAATTGATCATTAAATGAACGAATTTTTGTGCCAAAAAGATGTGTAAATACTAACACATCAATAGTCTTTCAGCAATTCTAACCACCGCCTTTGTCGCATATTCAGGTCTTTCTGCTTAAAGAAATACTTCAAGCTCTTGTGATCCAAATAAATTGTGCATTTTACCTAGTATAGGTAATGCCTCCAAATCTTTAGCGCGAATACAACGGCCGCGAGCTCCAAATCGCGAGTTGGGTAGTTAACTTCGTGAATCGTTAGCTGCTATTACGCATACGCGATCACCTTTCCCCTCTGTATCAAAACACCCCCTAACCCCTGTCCCGAAGTGTCAGAATATACCAAAAGGTCCTCGTTACCGTCGGTAATGCTAGCACTTGGGCTTGGGTTAACTTCTTCTTTAACACTTCAAATGCTTTAGTCTGGGCTGACCCCATTCGTACTTTACTTCCTTGTGTGTCAACTTTGTTAGTGGCGAGGCTATTCTCGAGATGTCCTGAATGAACCTTCGATAGTAACCTGCCAATCCCAGAAAACTCTGAAACTCGGTTGGTGTCTTCGGGATTTCTCATTCTTGTACCGCCTCTATCTTAGCCTGGTCAACCATAATGACGTCTGCGTTAATAACGTGACCTAAGAATTGGACTTCCTTAAGCCAGAACGCGAATTTGGAGAACTTGGCACACAACTTTTCTTTCTGTAGCGTCTCTAGTACTTCTCGAAGATGACAAGCATGGTCACCTTCACTCTTCGAATAAACAAGTATGTCGTCTATGAATGCTATCACTGACCTGTCTAACATCGGTCTACACACTTGGTTCATCATACTCATGAATGCTGCTGGAGCATTGGTCAAATCGAAAGACATCACGCGAAATTCGTAATGCCCATACCGCGTGCGAAACGTTGTCATAGGTATGTCCTCTTCCCTTACCTTTAACTGATGATATCCCGACCGCAGATTGATCTTGGAGAACCATCTGGCGCCTTGTGGTTGGTCGAATAAATCATCGATCCTTGGTAGCGGATAATTGATCTTTACTGTACGTTTCTTCAACTCTCTATAGTCGATGTACATTCTCATGACACCATCTTTCTTCTTTACAAACAGAACCGGAGCACCCCATATAGAAGTGCTCGGCCTGATAAAACCCTTATCCAAAAGTTCATCCAAATGTATCATTAGCTCTTTCATCTCTAGAGGAGAAAGTCGGTATGGTGTTTTAGCCACGGGCTGGGAACCTGGCACTAAGTCTATCTGAAACTCTATCTCCCGGTCAGGTGGTAACCCAGGCAACTCCTCCAGAAACACCACCGGAAAATTACATGCCACTGGTACGTCTTTCAAATCTTTCACTTTTAAATCATTGTATATCACATAGGCCAGGTAGGCCTCGCATCCGCGCCCTATATACTTCTCTGGCTTTATCATCGATATGACGTTCTTTAACGAACCGTCATGATCCCCGTAAATCAAAACTTCGATACCGTCTGGAGCTTTGAGCTGAACTATATTTCGTTTACATACAATCCGGGCTTCGTTGGCAGCCAACCAATCCATACCTAAAACTATATCAAACCCTCCCAAGGTCATAACATATAACCTAACTGGGAATCTATGGCCATGTATCTTTATCACGCAATTATCTACCAATTCATTTACTACCCTGGTCTTGCCCACTACAGTTTCCACATTAAAGGCATGTTCTACTTTTGTGACTTTACATTTCATTCTTTTACACTTTAATGATGATATGAAACTCCTACTGGCACCAGAATCAAACAATATTGAAACGTAAGTGTTCTCAAGGATAAACGTACCTGACACAACATCTAGGTTTTCCCTAGCTTCCTCTTGAGTCAATGCATACGCTCGGGTCCTTGCTTTTGGCTTTTCGGCCTCCTTACCCTTCTCGGTGTCAGTAGCTTTGGGTTTCCGGCAGTCCTTGGCCACGTGGCCAGGTATCCCACAGTTATAGCATAACTGTGCACCCGAACATTCTCGAGAGTAATGCCCCGTCTTCCCGCATCGATAGCAAATGTTGAAACCCACACGACACTAGAGTGCTTTCGTCCACACTTTGCACAATCATTCCCATCCTCTATCCTCAACTTCTTTGCCTCCGGGACCGCCCACTCTTTTGTTGTCCGTTTAACGGCATTTGTTACTTTCCTTTCAGTAGGCACTGGGTCCGCTGATTCAAAGTCATCATAAACTATTCCAGCAAGTGATACCATAGATTCAAAGCTCATGGGATTATTAGCCTTCACGTACACACGGACTTTCTGTGATAGGCCCTTGATGTAGTACTTGATCCTGTTTTCCTCAGTGTCCACCAGATGTGGAACCAGTAGAGCCAACTCATGATATTAGGAGGTGTACTGGTGATGGGTCATACCACCAGCACAGAGCCCCAGAAACTCTCTCTACTCTGTCAATCTCTGGGTTTATCACCAACTGGTACGCTTTCACCCTAATAGGAGAATGAATCTCCTTATGACTTAGGGCACCAGCGACCACATTCGCCTTTCCCGGGTGGTATAGGATCTCACAGTCATAGTCTTTCAGCAATTCTAACCACCGCCTTTGTCGCATATTTAGGTATTTATACTCAAAGAAATACTTCAAGCTCTTGTGATCCGAATAAATTATGCATTTTACCCCATATAGGTAATGCCTCCAAATCTTTAGCGCGAATACAACGGCCGCGAGCTCCAAATCGTGAGTCGGGTAGTTAACTTCGTGAACATTTAGCTGCCGTGACGCTTACACGATCACCTTTCCCCTCTGCATCAAAACACACCCTATCCCCTGTCCCAAAACGTCAGAATATACCACAAGGTCCTCGTTACCGTCGGTAAAGGCAGCACTGGCGCTTGGGTTAACTTCATCTTTAACTCTTCAAATGCTTTAGTCTGGGCCTGACACCATTCGTACTTTACTTCCTTGCTTGTCAACTTTGTCATTGGCGAGGCTATTCTCGAGAAGTCCTGAATGAACCTTCGATAGTAACCTGCCAATCCCAGAAAACTCCGAATCTCGGTTGGTGTCTTTGGGATTTCCCATTCTTGTACCTCCTCTATCTTAGCCGGGTCAACCATAATGACGTCTTCTTTAATAACATGACTTAAGAATTGGACTTCCTTAAGCCAGAACGTGCATTTGGAGAACCTGGCACAAAAATTTTCTTTCTGTTGCGTCTCTAGTACTTCTCGATAATGACAAGCATGGTCACCTTCACTCTTCGAATAAACAAGTATGTCGTCTATGAATGCTATCACTGACCTGTCTAACATCGGTCTACACACTTGGTTCATTATACTCATGAATGCTGCTAGAGCATTGGTCAAACCGAAAGACATCATGCGAAATTCGTAATGCCCATACCACGTGCGAAACGCTGTCATAGGTATGTCCTCTTCCCTTACCTTTAACTGATGATATCCCGACTGCAGATCGATCTTGGAGAACCATCTGGCGCCTTGTGGTTGGTCGAACAGATCATCAATCCTTGGTAGCTGATAATTGATCTTTACAGTACGTTTGTTCAACTATCTGTAGTCGATGCACATTCTCATGGCACCATCTTTCTTCTTTACAAACAGAACCGGAGCACCCCATGTAGAAATGCTCGGCTTGATAAAACCCTTATCCAAAATTTCATCCAACTGTATCATTAGCTCTTTCATCTCTAGAGGAGCAAGTCGGTATGGTGCTTTAGCCACGGGCTGGGAACCTGGAACTAAGTCTATCTGAAACTCTGTCTCCCGGTCTGGTGGTAACCCCGGCAACTCCTTAGGAAACACCTCCGAAAAATTATATACCACTGGTACGTCTTTCAACTCTTTCACTTTTAAATCATTGTCTATCACATAGGTCAGGTAGGCCACGCATTCGCGCCCTATATACTTCTCTGCCTTTATCATCGATATGACATTCGTTAATGAACCGTCACGATCCCCGTAAACCAAAACTTCACTACCGTTTGGAGCTTTGAGTTGAACTATCTTTCATTTACATACAATCCAGGCTTCGTATAACCAAAACTATCGAACCCTCCTAAGGTCATAACACATAACCTAACTGGGAATCTATGGCCATGTATCTTTATCGCGCAATTATCTACCAATTTATTTACTACCCTGGTCTTACCCACTGCAGTTTCCACATCAAAGGCCTGTTCTGCTTTTGTGACTTTACATTTCATTCTTTTACACATTAATAATGATATGAAACTCCTACTGGCACCAGAATCAAACTATACTGAAACGTAAGTGTTGTCAAGGATGAACGTACCTGACACAACATCTGGGTTTTCCCTAGCTTCCTCTTTAGTCAGTGCATACGCTCTGGTCCTTGCCTTCGGCTTTTCGGCCTCCTTACCCTTCTCGGTGCCAGTAGATTTGGGTTTCTGACAGTACTTGGCCACGTGGACATGTATCCCACAGTTATAGCATGACGATGCACCCGAAGATTATCGAGAGTAATGCCTCGTCTTCCCGCATCGATAGCAAATGTTCAAACCCACACGTCACTCCCTAGAGTGCTTTCGTCCACACTTTGCACAATCATTCCCATCATCTATCCTCAGCTTCTTCGCCTCCGGGCCCGCCCACTCTTTTGCTCGCCGGTTAATGGCATTTGTTACTTTCCTTTCAGTAGGCATTGTGTCCGCTAATTCAAAGTCATCATAAACTATTCCATCAAGTGATACCACAGATTCAAAGCTCGTGGGAGTATTAGTTTTCACATGCACACGGACTTTCTGTGGTAGGCCCTTGATGTAGCACTGATCCTCTTTTGCTTAGTGTCCACCAGATGTGGAACCAGTTGAGCCAACTCTTGACATTTGGAGGTGTGCTTGCGATAGGTCATACCACCAGCACAGAGCCCCCGAAACTCTCTCTCTACTCTGTCAATCTCGTTCTGCGGACAGAACTTAGTGGTCAGCAGCTTCTACATGTCATCCCATTTAATCTTTTTCACTTCAGTAGAGGACTTGATTCTTTCAATCGACCTCCACCAACTCAATGCCTCATTAGTGAATGAGTGAGCGGAAAACTTGATCGCTTGGTCATCACGGCACTCACTAATGTTGATCACCCCATTCATCCTCTCTATCCACTCGAAAGTGGCAACAACATCTTTCCGTCCATCATACTTCGGCGGGTCACACCCCGAAAAGACTTATAGTTGCAACCCCGAGTTGCCATTTCATAATCAGAATCGTCACCATCTGTGACTTCAGTTCACTTGCTGCTTTCCTCTTTCTTCTCTTTCTTCCCTATATCAAACTCTTTAAGGGCCTCGCCCAGTGCTTCCGGTAGAACTTTCTTCAAGATTGAAGTAACCTCTGTCGCGATAGCTTCCTTCACGATCGGTTCCAACTCAAGCGCCTCGTTATGGGCATCGTCATGAACCGAATCATGGTTCCCACTGTCATTATGCTCCACGTGCACCGATTCAGTCTCGTTGCGGGAGTGTTCACTTTCCTCATGATGGTTTCGGTTACCTGGCGGTCGGCCTCGACGACCAGTACGACCCCCCGTGCGACCACCTCTCTTTGCTCTAGCCATTAGTGTCTACTGCGAACAAAGATAGCTCGTGTTATCATGATAGGTAATAATTTAGAACACCTCGAGTAATGTAAATTACTAATTACAGAGACCGATTTGAAATGGCTAATTTACATTACTACTCAGGTTCTAAACATTTCCTTTCAGAGTAACATTTGCATTCAAGTTCAGAGTTTCCACTATAAGGCACGTACTATCCACTGTCTACTGTCTATGCTAAGGCATGTACTATGTACTCTTTATGCTAAAGCATTTACTTTCTACTATATGTGCTAAGGCATTATTGTCTATGTTCTATGTAAGGACATTGACTACCTTCTGTCTACTATCGTTCCATGGACAGGTTGCTCTGACTGACATTCCTTTCCTTTCTTTTCTTTGTCACGTTCTCAGTTTAAGTTCAAACATTATCGCAAATGTCTGAATCTCTCAAACTATGGCTCTGATACCAACTTGAAACTGCCACAATACCGGGTACATCTCATAGTTGGCACAAGACATAACAAACAAAGTTCTTAAACTGGAAATCAGAATCTGTTACAGCGGAAGTCTTTAATTCATAACATTTATAATCCAAATCCATAAAACATTGTTTGTAACATAAACTATCAGGAACAGAAAAATGCCAGTCTTCAGCGCGGGAACCTGATGTCCATGCTATCCGACCCTCACGGCTCCTCTACTTTACTTTAACTTTACCTTTACTACCTGTCATGCATACTAAAAGTCAGCTAACGCTGGTGAGTTCTATATTTACTTTAAATTGTAAAACTTTCTATTAGGTAGCTTAGTTTCATTAAAAATAAAATAAGCTTTCTTTATTTACTTTAAAAACATCCTTGCCTTACCTTTACTTTAAAACTTTACAACGTTCCAATTTATAGAATTGTTCCGTTAAATCTTTCATTTAAAACTTTACTTTTGAGGTAACCGGTTAAGGTGTCCTCCTTTACTCTTTGCAACTTTACATTTCACTTGTACCGGACAAGTGACTATAGCATACTTTAACTATCACACACAGATCATTGCCCGAGGGCAAGATCCCTTTGCTCGCTTACACCTCAGGGTAAGAATTTTACTTTGTTGTGCCCACACCTCAGGGTGGGACTTTCTCGCTTACACCGAAGTGAAGACTCCTTTGCCTGCTCACACCTCAGGGTGAGACTTTCTACTTTGCTTGCTTACACCTCGGGGTGAGACTTCTACTTTGCTTGCCTATAGGAATTTTTACTTTGCATCTACAATGCAACTACTATTCAATTATACTATGTCACATAATATAAAGCCATTGAAACATATAACACATAGACAAATCATGCATATTAACACATAAGCATATAATATGGCATCTGTCACTGTAACTGTGCAGCTTCTTTACCATTCTGTACTTTGCTTTACTTTCTTGAAATTACATTTCAAAGATAGTACTATTCTCTTTAACACTTTATCTTTCTTTTTAAAAAATAACCTTTTTATAAAAAGCTATGTCTTTCTCTTTCATTTTATAAAAATAACATTTTATAAAATACTATACTTGTCTTTCATTTTATAAAAATATACAATTCTTATAAAATATTTTTTAACTTTGAAAACTATCTCTTTAACAGTATGAATACCAGCCCAAAACCGTTTAGAAAAGAAGGCAATAAGAACTCACTAGACTTCTATGGAAACTTATCTCACTTAGCTAGGAAACTTCGAGCTAGGTGGGACGCTATTATATCTGTTTCATGAGTCACGAATGGAACAAGGTTATAACCTTCATATTTCATCCGAAAACTCTTATGTCCGAATTCTTTTTCGGTCGAAATCTATTTCGACGGAAAACTCTGATGTTAGACTATCTTCTGTTAATGGCTTTTTCGTTCGAAAACTTTTGTCCGAGAACTGTTTCGTTCGAAAACATCTGTCCGAAATTCTTTTCTGTCCAAAAATACTTTTCGACCGAAATGTTCCGTCCGAGTTACTTTTCGATCAAAAAGTTATGTCCGAAATCTATGCTGTTCCGAAATACTTTTCGGACGTATCCGAGTTTTCAGACCATTCATAGAGATTTCGGACGATTCATCGGTTCTTGATGAAATCCTTCGTTTTTTATCCAAGTTCCAATCTTTTTACGTCCAAAACTTACATCTAGCTTCCATGAAGCTAGATACATACTTTTTTATCAAATCTACACGTAAAATTCTCATCTTTTTATGAAAACCCACTTTGAAACCATAAAACCCACTTTCAAATCTAAACTCGAATCTGAGAGTGTTTTGTTACCTGTTTCTGTTTGATTTCTCTTTTTCCAACCTCTAGAGATGTTCCAGCAATGATTCACAATGACACGAAGGCCTTGGTGTGGATTCTTGGAGCTTTCTCTATATAGTCTCTCTCTCTAACTTAAAGGTGGTGAAGATGAAGTGTGTGGAGGAAGAGATGGTGGCTAGGGTTTTACCCCCCCTTCATCTCTTTGCACCACGTATTTTCGGCCCAAGGCTCAACCCACTCGAGCCCACTTTACATCTCATTATTTCTTTGTTTCGTTATTCCGTAAGCGTCGTTTATTCTTTATCAAAATTTTGGGATGCTATAATTGTGTTATATGTATTCATCATTGTATTTTACATTTTCCATTGTATAATTTTCTCATTATTGTGTAATTCGCTCAAATATGCCAGGTAATTGTGTAATGTCAGGTCTGGTTATTGTGTAATTTTCTCATTATGTAATATGCTCATTTTATCAAATATTTTTTTTTATCATTTTGTTATAAGTATTCATCATTGTGTTTTACGTTTTCCAACTCATTGTGTAATTTGCTCATTTTATCAAATATTTTTCATTATTGTGTTATATGTATTAATCATTGTGTTTTACGTTTTTCAGCTCATTGTGTAATTTTTCAGGTCATCGTGTAATATCAGTTCATTGTGTAATATCAGGTCATTGTGTAATGTCCGGTTTGATCATTGTGTAATGTCAAGTCTGGTCATTGTGTCAATGTTTTTCATCATTGTGTTATATGTATTCATCATTTTGTCAAATATTTTTCATCATTGTGTTATATGTATTCATCATTGTGTTTTACGTTTTCCAGCTCATTGTGTAATTTGCTCATTATTGTGTAATTCGCTCAAATATGTCAGGTCATTGTGTAATGTAAGGTTCGGTCATTGTGTAATTTGCTCATTGTGTAATATGCTCATTTTGTCAAATATTTTTCATCATTGTGTTATATGTATTCATCATTGTGTTTTACGTTTTCCAGCACATTGTATAATTTGATTATTGTGTAATTCGCTCAAATATGTCAAGTCATTGTGTAATGTAAGGTTTGGTAATTGTGTAATTTGCTCATTGTGTAATATCAGTTCATTGTGTAATATCAGGTCTAGTAATTATGTAATATCATACCTTATATTACACAATGACCTGATATATTACACAATGACTATTATGCCCTCCCTTTAAAAACAATAAAAGGACACATGTCAAGCCCATAATCATTCTACCCATCTTATTTTTAAAAGAATTTTTACCATAACCTAACTCTCTCTCTCTCTCTATATATATATACTAGCTTAGATCCCGTGTACTACACACAGGGTAAAAAATATCAATACATAAAATTCTTAAATCTTTATGTATATATTTTATAGGTGTAAAAATGTATCATATACTAAAGATAGAAAACAAAATTCAAAATATGTAAAAATTAATATATAAATGGGTTTCAAAAATACATTAAGTACTATTTAATATAATTTGATTTTCATTTATTATTTGATTGAAAATAAAAGTTACATAATTATATTTCAAAGTTTTTTATAATAAGGGATAATTTAAAATAAATGTGTTTTATTAGTATAATTAATATTTTATTTAAAAATATATTATTATTAAAAGATGGATGTGCATTTAATCAGAGAGAGATGCAGAAAAAATGATGAGAATGAATATGGAGGCGACACATGGAATTAAAAAACCTTTATTTGTTATATAGTATAGATATAGTGGATGTATGAAATGAAAACCCCCTCTTATTGTAAAAACACATAAACTCCATATGGACCACATATTTTATTTTTTGGTTTTTATTTTATATTTAACCTGGAGGGGCATATGGGTCATTTTACTCATCTCTTTATACCTTAAATTTATTATCTTTCCTCTTCAAACGCACCTTCTCTATCTCCCTCTAAATTTATGCAGTCTCCATTTCCTCTCTGTAAAAATACCCATCTTTATCAGGAAGAACAAGATCTGGAGAACAAGATTAGGAAAAACAAGATCTAGAATCGTCTATTCCAACATAAACGATCATCCAAACAATCTCTTTTCTACTCACTCTCTCTTTGCTCCTGGTTCGTGACCCATCAAACCCATGTCGCTTTCCTATCTGCAACAACAGGGTTCCAACGACTTGCCGGTGACCTGCTATCATCTTCTCTCTCTAAAGAAATCGATGTTGTTGAGTCTTGAAGTCGGCGACCTATTGAAGCCCAAATCCACGTAGGGTTCTGAAAACTTGAAGCCATCGACGCAGTCACCGACCCAAGTCCACTTTTTATCTATTCAAGATCTGAGGTATAATAGACTTTTTTTTTCAACTCTCAAGAATAAATGTTTCTAAACAGCTCATCGCTCGTTAGATTTTCTTTTCTAAACCAAAATTTTGTTCCAACTTCCATAAACTCACCTCATCAGTTAAGGTTTTTAAAACACAATTTTGGTGCAAAAACAGGGAAATATCCTTTTGCCCCCGTCTTTCGTTCAAATAGATCGATTAAGGTTTTTAAAACGAAAATTTTGTGCAAATCTGTTTTAAACTATAGGATGAGGTATATGGTTTCAGTTCGAAGACTTAGAAAATCGTTGTGAAAATTAGCAATTTGGACTTTGGTTTAAAATATATTTTTTTGTTTCATGGTGCCATGTTTAGTCAAGACCAAGAAGTGCCCCACCCTCAAATGGGCAATTTAAAAATCAAGAGCAGGTTTTTGTTTTAAAAAGTGATGTTTTCAGGGTTTTGTTTCCTTAATCAAGAGTAGGTTTTTGGTTAATGGATAAAACACAGTAGGATTCAAGCATGAATTTATAAAAAAAATTATATTTGTAACATCCCGAAAATAATATAGAATGTCGCGGGTCGGAGATAATATCGAATAAAAGGACGGGATGGAATAAGAGAAAGGAATGGAAATGGGTTCGTAACGTGGGCCTTGGGCCGAAAAAGGAAGGAAGGGGGAAGGCTATAAACCCTAGCCACCTCCATCCCCTTCCTCACTTCATCTTCTTCACCAAAATTCGTCAAGAGAGAGAAAGAGAGAATTTTAGAGAGAGAAAGCTTCAAGAAATCTTAGATCAACTCAAGATCAGTCTCAAAACGTTTCTCGTGTGATTTGGATCAAGTTTCACAAAGCAACCACAGCCTTTTGAGGTATAGATCGTCCTCAGATTTGAGTTTTCTTCATAAATGGGGTTTTAGGGTTTGTGGGACTTTTTCATATAAATATTGGATTTTTACGTATGAAAAGTGAATCTAAGCTCTGATCTAGCTTCATGGAAGCTAGATAAACGTTTTTAACGTAAAAAGTTAAGGTTTTGGATAAAAAATCGGACCTGCAAATGATCAAATGTTCTTGAGCCGACTTTCGAGAGTCGGCCACCTGCATGTGGTGACTCTCTGTGAGGAAGAAGCAGAGAGTCGACTGTCAGAGAGTCGGCTGTCAGAGCCGACTGTCAGAGCGGACTGTCAGAGAGGAATGTCAGAAAGTCGACTGTCAGAGAGTCGGCTGTCAGAGCCGACTGTCAGAGAGGAATGTCAGAAAGTCGACTGTCTTAGAATCAACTGTCTGAGAATCGGCCCTTTGAGAAAAATGCTGAGTATCGACCCATTACACCACAAAGTACTGAACGCAAGTTCAGGCGACACTCATGAGTGTGGCTAGAGACTCTCCTAGCCGACACTCTCGAGTGTGGCTAACAACTATCCTAGCCGACACTGTCGAGTGTGGCTAGCAACTCTCCTAGCCGACACTCTCGGGCGGTACCCAAAAAACTACCGAATCTTGCATGAAAATTGTACTTTGACTTATGTACAGAACACGTAGCACCCGTATAGCCCAAAGCTTTTTAGTTTCCGCAGTAGGCCAAAAATCTAGGTGAGTTCAAGAATCCCTATTTTACTGTTTTAGGCTGGTGTGCATACTCAATAATTTGACTTTTATAATAAATATATTTTATTACTTAAACGTTTGAAAAGAAAGCTAAGAACAGTAACGGTTTATGTAAATGAACGCTTTATAAGAAAGAAAGATAAGAACAGTAACGGTTCATGTAACTGAATGTTTTGTAAGAAAAAAAGATAACGGTTGTTTAACCGAAAGTTTTACAATAAAAGAAAGATACCGAAACATTTTATAAATGAAAGAAAGAGAAGAGAATGGTTTATTTAACTACACGTTTTATAAACAAAGAGAAAGAAAGAGAAAAGTAAAAAACGTTGTCTAATCTGTAAGAGTATGCTTATTAGAAGAAAGTCTTGAGGTAGTAGTATAGTCTTGATGGCTAATGCTACCCGAAGCCTATGGTTACGTCATGGGCTGAGACCATGACGTTACCATATGAAAAATCGGGACAGTGCTTGGCAGAGCACTGTCACAAGGATGTCGTACGACTGGTTAAGGAGAATGACGACGGTTACTGTAGTGGCGACGGTCACTAAGAATATAGGTTCCTTCGGGGACGAGCATATAGGTTCCTTCGGGGACAAGTATATAGGTTCCTTCGGGGACGAGCATACAGGTTCCTTCGGGGACAAGCATACAAGTTCCTGTCGGGACAAGCATACAGGTTCCTTCTGGGATGAGCATACAGGTTTCCTTCAGGAATAAAAGAGATAGAAACAGATTGTATACATTAATGTATGACTTAAAGAGAAGAGCACAAAGTAAATGCGTATGTATGTAAAAGAAGAAAGAAAGATTTTATTGTATTATGTATGTAATATAATATATATGTTTAAAGAACGTTTTTAAGAAAGAATTTGATATAAAGTTAAAGAAAAAGAAACACTTGAACTCACCAGCGTTAGCTGACTATTTTAGTATGCACATCAGGTAGCAAAGGAAAGAAAAAGATATGGCGTCGCGAGGGCTTAGAAGTGGATGGCTGCTGCTGGCAAGACTGACATCCCTATGAGTAGTTTATGAGTTTGAAAGTTTTAATTGTTTCTGAATTTAGTAAAGACTTTCGCTGTTAATGTTTAATGTTTAATTCAAAGTTTAAGAGCTATGTTTATGTAATGTTTGCCAACTGTGAGAGGTACCCGGTTTGGGCCCTTTCAAGTTCGTATCAGAGCCATAATTTGAAAGATTCAGACATTCGCCAAAATGTCTGGACTGAAACTGAGAATGGGACAGAAGAATGGGATGTCAGTCAGATCAGCCAAGCCATGAAAGAAGAACAGTAAGGCCTTAATATAGAAAATAGTATAAACAGTAATAGTAAAGGCCTTAGAATAGAAGGTAGTCCATGTCCTAGTATAAAACATAGACATCAAATGCCTTAGAATAAGAAGGGTAGAAAGAATGTGTCTTAATGAAGAAACTCAGGACTTGAGTACAAATGTTACCATGACAGGAAATGTTCAGAACCCGAGGAGTAAAGTAAATTAGTAATTTCATACCGGTCTCTTTAATTAGTAATTTACATTACTTGAGGTGTTCTAAATAATTACCTATCATGATGACACGAGTATTTCATTGTTCACCTTTAATGAGAAGTTCTCTAGTTCTCTCATTAAAATGAGTTCTCTCATGAACCTAATATATATATATATAGAGGGTGGTGCTCAATTCCAAACCCACAATTAATATCAAAACCTTAAAACTACATCTTATTGTTTGTATGACTACTTGTTGAACCAATTCAATAGACATAAATTAAAGTACCTTATTTTATTAAATCAGATTGTACCTAGGTGTATTATAGACAATTTCTTAACTATATAACTATTCACCTTCTGTATTTACTTTCTCGAAATCTTCGTTGAGTTTCATCTTCCCCATAAAACTCCACTTTACCAACATTTCATTTCAACAGATTAACACTTCATCTATCGAAAATTTCTTCTGCAGTTTTTTGTTAATTTTAATTTGTTTTTGAGAAAGTCTGGCTTCGATTATCGGTCTGCAAATTGGATTAACACATGGTGGTGAGGTGATTAGTTTGACATCTGAAGGTAATATCCTAGTTAAAAAAAATAAAATTTCAGTGACCGCATATCTTTACACATATTTTATTTTCTAGATAAAGTGCAGCCTGATGAAAGGGCAAAAACACCACCACAGGAGAAAATGAAAAAATTCAGTATTTTTGATGCATTTGTGAAATTAGGTTAGCAAGTGGTTAAAATTTTCCAATCTTCTAACTTTTTTAATGTTTAACATGTACCTTTATTTTATTTGTTAAGGTTACCATAACAAAGAGAAAAAAAGGGCAGAAGGTAAAAAAGACATGGAAGGCAATCAAACACATATGGTGCATACAGGTACAAGTGCTTGTCCCGGAAAAAATTCAAGTATCTAACACCACTGTAAAACTATGATACAATTAACACTACTGTCAATTTTTACACCTTGTTAATAGTATTTTTTTCACATTTGTATAAGCATTTAGGAAAGAAAATACACAAAGAAAAGGTAATTGAAGAATCTGGGTTGAAGAAGTAACAAGTGGTCAATGTTGTTTATCTTTGACAATTAATTTAGATTTATGTTTTAGTCTTTTGTTGGCAATGTTTTACGTTTTGGTAGACAAACATGTGTTGTGTTTGTTTGACAATGTTTTTTTCAATGTTTTGTTGTAATTGCCGAAGTATTTTCTAACAGCTGGACATTTGTGAGATTTTTATTTTATAAGTATTTTTTTGTGACATCCCAAAAATAATAATAATAGGAAATAAAGTTTACGAACGAGGCTCGGAAGATAACGAGAGAAACATAGTGGGCTCGTGGGCTTGGATCACGGGCCAGGTATGGGAGGGGCAAGGAGGAGGAATAAAACCCTACCTTCCTTCCTCCTTCTCACCACACTCCATCATCTTCACATATTCTAGAGAGAGAAAGTAGAGAAAGAAAGCTCTAAACCGACAACCGAGGCCTTCATACTCGACCCAAGATCATTGCTGAACACTATCGGAGGATTGGATAAGGAAAGATCAAACGATAACAGGTAACAAAACCCTATCAGATTCGAGTTTGGATTTGAAAATGGGTTTTACGGTTTCAAAGTGGGTTTCATAAAAAAAAGATGGGATTTTACATATAGATTCGATTAAAAAGTATGTATCTAGCTTCATGGAAGCTAGATATAAGTTTTGGACGTAAAAAATTAGAACTTGGATAAAAAACGAAGGATTTGATCAAGAACTGATGAATCGTCCGAAATCTCTATGAATGGTCCAAAAACTCGGATACGTCCGAAAAGTATTTCGGAACAACATAGATTTCGGACATGACTTTTCGATCGAAAAGTAACTCGGACGGAACATTTCGATCGAAAAGTATTTTGGAAAGAAAAGAATTTCGGACATATGTTTTTGAACAAAACAGTTCTCAGATAAAAGTTTTCTAACGAAAAAGCCATTAACAGAAATAGTCTAATACCAGAGTTTTCGGTCGAAAAGTTTTCGAATGAAATATGAAGGTTATAACCTTGTTCCATTCGTGACTCATGAAACAGATATAATAGCATCCCACCTAGCTCGAAGTTTCCTAGCTAAGTGAGATAAGTTTTCATAGAAGTCTGGTGAGTTCTTATTGCCCTTTTACCTAAACGGTTTTGGGCTGACATGCATACTGTTAAAGAGATAATTTTCAAGGTTAAAGAATATTTTATAAGAATTGTATATTTTTATAAAATGAAAGACAAGTATAGTATTTTATAAAATGTTATTTTTATAAAATGAATGAGAAAGGCATAACTTTTTAGAAAAAAGGTTATTTTTATAAAAAGAAAGGTAAAGTGTTAAAGAGAATAGTACTATCTTTGAAATGTAATTTCAAGAAAGTAAAGCAAAGTAAAGAATGATAAAGAAGCTGCATCTCGGTGCAACTTGACAGTTACAGTGACAGATGCCATATTATATACTTATGTGTTAATATGTGTTATTTGTCTATGTGATATATGTTTCAATGGCTTTATATTATGTGACATAGTATAATTGCATAGTAGTTGCACAGTAGTTGCATTGTAGTTGCAAAGTAAAAAGTCTTGCAGGCAAACAAAGTAGAAGTCTCACCCCGAGGTGTGAGCAAGCAAAGTAGAAAGTCTCACCCTGAGGTGTGAGCAGGCAAAGGAGTCTTCACTTTGGTGTAAGCGAGAAAGTCCAACCCTGAGGTGTGGGCACAACAATGTAAAAGTCTTACCCGGAGGTGTAAGCGAGCAAAGGGATCTTGCCCTCGGGCAATGATCCGTATGTGATAGTTAAAGTATGCTATAGTCATTTGTCCGGTACAAGTGAAACGTAAAGTTGCAAAGAGTAAAGGATGACACCTTAACCGGTTACCTCAAAAGTAAAGTTTTAAACGAAAGATTTAACGGAACAATTTTATAAATTGGAACGTTGTAAAGTTTTAAAGTAAAGGTAAAGGCAAAGATGTTTTTAAAGTAAAGAAAGAAAGCTTATTTTATTTTTATAAAACTAAGCTACCTAAAAGAAAGTTCTTACAGTTTAAAGTAAAGGTAGAACTCACCAGCGTTAGCTGACTTTTAATATGCATGAAAGGTAGTAAAGGTAAAGTTAAAATAAAGTAGAGGAGCCATGAGGGCCGGATACCATGGACATCGGGTTGCTGCGCTGAAGACTGACATTTTCTGTTTCTTATAGTTTATGTTTCAAACAATGTTTTATGGATTTGGATTTATGAATGTTATGAATTAAAGACTTACGCTGTAACAGATTCTGATTTCCAGTTTAAGAACTATGTTTGTTATGTCTTGTGCCAAATATGAGATGTACCCGGTTTTGGGGCGTTTCAAGTTGGTATCAGAGCCATAGTTTGAGAGATTCAGACATTTGCGATAATGTCTGAACTTAAACTAGGAAGGGGACAAAGAAAAGAAAGGAAATGAATGTCAGTCAGAGCAGCCCGTCCATGGAATGATAGTAGACAGAAGGTAGTCAATGTCCTTACATAGAACATGGACAATAATGCCTTAGTACAGATAGTAGAAAGTAAATGCTTTAGCATAAATGGTACATAGTACATACCTTAGCAAAGACAGTAGACAGTAGATAGTACGTGCCTTATAGTAGAAACTCTGAACTTGAATTCAAATGTTACTCAGAAAGGAAATATTCAGAACCTGAGTAGTAAAGTAAATTAGTAATTTCATACCGGTCTCTGTAATTAGTAATTTACATTACTCGAGGTGTTCTAAATTATTATCTATCATGATAACACGAGCTATCTTTATTCGCAGTAGACACTAATGGCTATAGCAAAGAGAGGTGGTAGCACTAACCGAAACTATCATGAGGAAAGTGAACACTCCCGCAACGAGACTGAATCGGTGCACGTGGAGCATAAAGACAGTGGGAACCATGATTCGGTTCATGACGATGCCCATAACGAGGCGCTTGAGTTGGAACCGATCGTGAAGGAAGCTATCGCGACAGAGGTTACTTCAATCTTGAAGAAAGTTCTACCGGAAGCACTGGGCGAGGCCCTTAAAGAGTTTGATATAGGGAAGAAAGAGAAGAAAGAGGAAAGCAGCAAGTGAACTGAAGTCACAGATGGTGACGATTCTGATTATGAAATGGCAACTCGGGGTTGCAACTATAAGTCTTTTCGGGGGTGTGACCCGCCGAAGTATGATGGACGGAAAGATGTTGTTGCCACTTTCGAGTGGATAGAGAGGATGAATGGGGTGATCAACATTAGTGAGTGCCGTGATGACCAAGCGGTCAAGTTTACCGCTCACTCATTCACTAATGAGGCATTGAGTTGGTGGAGGTCGATTGAAAGAATGAAGTCCTCTACTGAAATGAAAAAGATGAAATGGGATGACATGAAAAAGCTGCTGATCACTAAGTTCTGTCCGTAGAACGAGATTGATAGAGTAGAGAGAGAGTTTTTGGGGCTCTATGCTGGTGGTATGACCCATCGCCAGTACACCTCCAAATATCAAGAGTTGGCTCAGCTGGTTCCACATCTAGTGGACACTGAGGAAAAGAGGATCAAGTACTACATCAAGGGACTACCACAGAAAGTCTATGTGCACGTGAAAGCTAATACTCCCACAAGCTTTGAATCTATGGTATCACTTGCTGGAATAGTTTATGATGACTTTGAATCTGCGGACCCAATGCCTACTGAAAGGAAAGTTACATATGCCGTTAAATGGTTAGCAAAAGAGTGGGCGGCCCCGGAGGCGAAGAAGCTGAGGATAGAGGATGGGAATGATTGTGCAAAATGTGGACAAAAGCACTCTTGGGAGTGCCGTGTGGGTTTGAACATTTGCTATCGATGCGGGAAGACGGGTCATTACTCTCGAGAATGTTCGGGTGCACTATAACATCCATGATTTTCCAACATCATTTTATTTCAATTTATACAAATGACACTCCATTTCAAATCCCGAACTTGTTCAACACCTTATGCCACGTCATTAAAAGTGTACCAACTCAAAAATTTCAACCTTTCATTAATATATTTTTTTTATATTATATATGACATGTATGTATATATATATACTGTGTTAATATAATTAAATCAAAGAAAATAAAATTTGTGAACTTAAATCATGTATTTACATATATTTATAAATAAATATGTAAACATATATTCATTTGATAAACCATCTATACAAATTGTATTTTTTTTAAAAGATGAAACTCATTTATGTTTGAGTTTTAAAACTCTTTTAAAAACATTTTTTTATAAGCAAAATGAATTTAATTTAATTAATTTGAACCTTAAACCTTTTTTCATAACAAATGACCCCCCCTGAACTTTTTCAACCCTTACTTTCCAATTTGCACTCATCATTGACTTTGAACCCCCTTGGCCCGACAGTTGACTTCCAAGAGTCAACAAACCACACCAAATCCATACCAAATCCGACCAATTCAAAGTTGTAATGCCTACAATTCATGAAAAATGGTTACACAACACGAATTCAAAGCATATGAGGAACTAATTCAACAAAAATCGATTGCCTAAGCTAGAATCCGAACGCCACTGTCGATTTTGACCCCCCAAAGTCAAACTCGGTTTAATTCCATTGCAAAATGTGGATTTAATCATGATTAATGGCAGAAAAACGTGCGTAAGCGTTAACTAATCGAATTCAAACGCAAATGATGAACTACTTCGAACAAATTATAGCACATTAACTCAAAATTATAATCATAACCGTTCTAAAAAGGGGCCCAATCAATTCGTACGTTTTAGTTGAAATTGGAACTTATAACTTACTCAAACACGATCGCGACACCGTTTACAAGCTCTCCAACCTCTCTATCACAAGCCATTGTTGCTCTGGTGCACGATCTAGCCCTGTAAATCCCGAAGTTGTTCATACCAATCAACTGCATTCTCTCCTCAACCATTTTGGGTAATTCTTCTACCAATAGATTCGTTTTTGTGCTAGAGTCAAAAGCCCCGTGGTCGCGACTGGCTATCATCGCTTGGTCACAGGCGATTTAATGCTTAGGGTTCGAGTTTTTATGTTTGGGGACGATGGACTCAGGGCTTGTTGGTTTTAAACATTAGCTTTCAGTCAGTTAACAAGGCAACAGCCCAACCTAGCGGTTAAATCGTATGTGTCTCACAGGGGAGGCTCGGGTTCGAGTCCGGGCGGCTCCTGTTTTTTGCCTTGAAGGCTTTTAAGCCTTAATCCACTTATAACAATTATTTTTATTAACACTTAAGTCAATTTTATAAGATAAGAACTTTGTAAAACTATTTTTATCTACCATTGTTAGGGTTAAAATCTAATAAACTTTGATTAACTTATATTTTCTTTTCAACAAATTTTATATTTAAACACCTAGACCTATAAATTGTTAATTATAATATAATCATTCACCTAACCATACAAGTTTCCTTACGATCCAAAAACTTAGTGTTATTTAACTTCGTCGTTAAAACTACTTAATACTTAATCTTAGTTTAACTTCAAAATAATTAAGCCATTGAAACATTTTTATATAATAACTAAAATTAAATAGATGAAAGAATTGTATTTATCCATTTACCTATTTATTCAAACCTATTATATTTCATATTATTTTATTCAATTACTTTTTCATCATAACAAAAGCACATAATTACATTATTCTTATGCACAAACCCAATTATTTACAAAACTAACGAAACCACATATCCTTTTTCACATACTTTTACCTGGAAATTCATGACTATCTTTTGAAACTAAAACAAGTACACACTTACTCAACCAAGCCTACACCCAAATTTCCTTTATACATTAGGATTATCCAATTCATTTGTGCATGATTATTGATTACAATTATACAATTAAACTATAGGTTAACCTTGTGGTTAAACTAAACACTTGTGCAAACATCGTACCCGTGTGATCTACAACTACTATTACAGGTGAGTTTACATAGCCCCTTTTTCATATTTACATCTTTGGGGTGAAACATGATTACATTCAAACTATTTGCAATTATTACAGTTCAGACATTATGATCATGTGTGCAATTTGTGCCTTATGCTTGAACACTATTTGTGCAAACAACATTTACATACTTTTTGTGCATAGTGCAAGTGCAATCATTAACTCTGTACAAGCCGACGGTATACAATGATAGATCTATTGTGTCTGACCAACCCACATGGTGATTGTTGCCGAAAACACTTAAGGATAACCTGCGTGTTATGCCTATCAGTCACAAGGTTTGATTGTGCTCCTAGTTTAAACAATAGTGGTTCTCCATAATCGCCTTATTAATCCATGCATCATATGAATTGTACACAAACTCTTGATATTACTTGTGGTGTCAAAACCTATGTATGCTCACCAACTATTTTTAGTTGACCGTGTTTTTATCATGTTTCAGGTACTAGTGTTTGAGATCATATGTAAGATACTACATATAGGGTTTGGACATAGTGAACAAAGAATTGGAACATGTTGATGTATTGGATTTTTGGTTATTGATTGAACTTATGTAATGAAATCATGATTTAATGAACATATGAAATTATAGTTGATCATGTGCTTATGAACAGTCTACACGTCCACCCCGACGTATTCCGCCGTCGGATGGGGTGTGACAGATTGGTATCAGAGCCATGGTTTTAAGGAATTAGGTTATTAGAAACCAATGACCTAGTCTATAACCTTAGGACACCCTTATGTGATTATCTTACATGTTATCCTAGGTATTACATCGCATGATACAATACATGATATTTTATGTGCTACACTACTTGATAACTCACATGCTTATAAAATTGCTATCTATGTAATACTTTGTTTACCACACTGTTTGATTACATTCTACATATTTGATCCCATTAAATGCTATCCTAAGTCTTACCACACACTTATTCATACCTAAGTCTTTATACACCTTCACACTTACACATTGAGAATTATGCCACCATCATCATTTGTGAACAAAATTTAAACTCTTAGGCCTAAAGCCTTTTAAATTTTTTAAAATCCCGTCAAAGTTTTGAGTTCTGAAAGTTAGTAGAGAACATGTGCAATCCGGAAGGGTGAATACGTGTACTTTGGGTCTTCTGTCTAGGAAAACATTTCATATAAATTCCAATTAACCAAATGATCCGTATGCTTTACTGGGAATTCCCGAAGTGAGTGTTCATCTATAGGCTAAAGCATGTCTTCTTGAAAGTATAAAAATTTGAATAACTTTGATTTGTCAAAGTACCCATTTGGTTATGATATCAAATGAGTACAATCTAAACACCATCATTTTATTTATTACAATTTAGTACACATACCTAAACCTGTCTTTGTAAACTGACTATTTTAGTAACATCATTATCTCGTTCAAACAAAACATATATCAGACCCTTAGTTTATAAATATTATCCGGAATATACATTTTCTATAAACCTTTTTCGCCTTGTAAGGGAACTTAATACAACCTGTTTTATAAAAACATTATCTTAATTAATAATTAATTATAACTTTTACTTCGCTAAATTAATTATTATTAAATCTTGGCTTAACTATTAAATGATTTAGCCATTATTTTCCTTTGAAACATTCTCTTTATGATAATTAAAATTAAATAAAAAGTTTTATTTATTCATATGTTTATCTAGTTATTCAACTTATTATTTTCATTATTTTATTAAATTACAAACAATAATAAGTTACAATTACTTGTCTATTTACAAACAAAATGCACAAATCAATTGTTCATAAGCACATCACTCTAAACACCTACAAAACTTTCTCGTTATCTTGCACCTTCGGAAATATATGAACATACTAGGCTCTTCAATGAGATGAATCCTTTCACGTAGGCGTTAACCATCCATATAAACCTCAAGAAGATTGAGAATTTAAAACCCAACTACCCACATTATACATGAACGTTAAGCAACACCCTTGTCCGCAACACTCGACCACTTACAAAATTCGATAGTTTAAGTTACTCATGAGATTCAGTAACTTACATATGAGCATTCACATGATACATAACACTGGATTTATCACATGACATGAAACTTGTTTGTTTACAATATACATAATACTGGATTTAACACATGATACACAATACTAGGTTGTTCACATGATACATGATACATGGTTGAATACAATATACATAATACTAGATTGATCACATGATACATGATATATGGTTGAATACAATATACATAATACTAGATTGATCACATGATACATGATATACGGTTGAATACAATATACATAATACTAGGTTTAACACATGATACACAATACTAGATTGTTCACATGATACATGATACTTGGTTGAATACAATATACATAATACTAGATTGATCACATGATACATGAAACTTGGTTATTTACAATATACATGGTACTAGATTGTTCACATGATACATGATACTTGGTTGAATACAATATACATGATACAAGATTGATCACATTATACATGAAACTTATTTGTTTACAATATACATGATACTAAATTGATCACGTTATACGTGAAACTTATTTGTTTACAATATACACGATACTAAGCTGTTCACATTATACATGAAACATATGGGCTTACAATGTAGATGATGATGTTTACATTATACACAGAACTAGATTGGGCACAATTGTTGCAATTGATGGATCACAAGACATGATATTTCACTTTACCCATGAAAGTTGAAAGCTACAAACTTTTAACCTACTCGGGGTTTGACGTATTCATGTTCAAACGCGAGGAAGCTATACACTTTGAGTACTCGGGGTTTGACGTATTCTTGTTCAAATATGAGGGAGCTATAAACTTTATGGGTAATCATGAGGATCATGCCATCTACCTAGGACAACCACATATGGGGTTGTGCCACACTGTTATTCTTTTATTCATTGACCAATTTTATGTTAGCAACCCATGTGTGAAAACAATAGTTATGAATTAAGTGATCCTGTGCCCCCTCTTGACCCACACACAATGGGATGATCTATACACACCATACGATGAATTGAGTAATTACGGGTGCACACGTAATTATAAAAGTCAGCGCATGGAAAACATAATAAATTGTGTTGTGCGTTATGACATAAAACCTATCATGATATATAATAACGAAACTGATGCAATATGATAAGGGCATGGTGGATACGCCGCTGGTACTTCCTATATATAAGTGTTCCTGTCATATCGTCAGAAGTAACGTTGTTCGTGTCACGTGACGTTTTATGTTATTTTGACCTTGACCAATGTTTATGAAACCTCTTATCCAGTGACATTTCTTGAGCATATTAGACTACGTCCTAAACAAGTTTTGATCATCAAATTCTCATCATTCTTATTTCAAGTGATGCATTCCATCTTTAGAGTCCAAAATATTCTTCGACAGTTTTCTCCTTAATTCTCTTTAAACTAAGTCCACTATCATCATTCATGCCCGACTTCGAGTATCAGACCTAAATCTTGTTATCAATTGTACTCCTCAAACTGACAGTCAAAGTTCTTTGAGAATCCAAACGTGTCCCAGAGTTTACTTGGGAACGTGAGAACCAAAAGAAACTCAAGTATCCTCGTCTTTTTCCTGATCTAGTCGTTCTCACTAGTTGAATTTCGGGACGAAATTCTCTCAACTTGGGGATACTGTAACATGACACTCCATTTCAAATCTCGTACTTGTTCAACACCTTATGCCACGTCATTAAACGTGTACCAAATCAAAAATTTCAACCTTTCATTAACATATTTTTTTATATTATATATGACATATGTATGTGTGTGTATATATATATACATATACTGTGTCAATATAATTAAATCAAAGAAAATAAAATTTCTGAACTTAAATCACGTATTTACATATATTTATAAATAAATATGTGAAGGTCCCTTCGTGTGTGTCGGATCGTCACATGCAAGTGGTCTACTAGTCGCACCGGGTTGCGGAATATCCGTGACTAGGTGGAGAGTCTTACAAAACAAAGTAAACCAAACACAAGAGTCACAATAAACGTTCTTTCTATTATAAACACTCGACGGTTACAGAGAGAATACAAGCAACGTACTTAGCAGAACTGAGTTCGTCTCAACAAATGGTTTCTGCGTACTTAGTCTCTGTGAACCTATCCTATTTATACAGACCTGATGCATGCGCACTTAGCAAATGCGCAGGACCAATTGCTCTTGCGTACTTAACAAGTATGCAAAGGTGTTCTTGCGTACTTGCTAAGTACGCAGGAGCTTTCTCCTGCGCACATGTAAGTGCGTAAAACACTTAGCAGAAAAACAACAAACATTATGTAAAAGTAAATACAACTCGATAAACTATTACATAACGACTCTTACATACAAAGACAAATTACAAACATTAGAAATACAAACTAAGACTCTATCCAGAGTGTTGTCACAGGAAAGTGCATCAACAAACTCCCCCTTGACAACAGCTCGGGATCTTCATCATCTTCAGTCTTTATTCTTCAGTCTTCACAGCACTTGTTCTTTAGCTTCCATCTTCTTCTTGTAATCAAGGCAGAACTTAATCACCTTGTCATATTTAGCAGAGAGAAGCTTCGTCCATTCGTCAGTGTGGATGCAGTACTTGTCGGCTAGTACCTCCAGATCGTTCACAGAAAAGTTGATGAAGCAGACTTCATCAAATATCCTGATCACTTCCTTTGGCACCATGCTTCCACTTGCTGACTTACCTTTACTCATTACCACAGCCTCGCCTGTTTTTGGATCAACGTACCAGTACCACATGTCACCAAGAATATCCTGAGGTAACTTGCTCAGGGGAATCTTAGTTTCACATCGTACTGGCTTGTATACCAATCTCTTTATGGGCTTCTTAGTCACAGGATGCACAGCGTGCTTATCCTTGACTCTTCTGGGTACCTGAGGCTTGAAGTATTCAAATTTCCCTGATCTTGCTTCTCGCTGTAGTGTTACCCACAAACCCATTGCTACTGCATTATTTGAGTGACTTAGCAGATCGCGGTTTGCGAGATTAACTAGGTCGTACTTGGGCAAAGAGTTGAACGCCTCACTGGTGGGTTTCAAGTATTGAACCCCCCCAGATCTTTTGATGGCGAACAACTGTTTGTCCTCCTCGAACCTAACAACTAAGATCATACCTGTCGCTCCGTGCTTGTCTGTGATAGACGTCTTTTGCCACACGGGAGCTGGACCCTTTGTAGATGCAGAAGGCATGTCTTTCTCTTTTTGTGCCTCGGGGTCCATAGGTATAGGGTCGACCGGGGAGGCTTCAGTTGTAGCTTCAACATTACTTTCCATGTCAACTGAGCCTGTGTCGAGCAGAGATTCGAGCGATGGTACTTCAAAGATCTCACCATCCTCTAACTCGTACTCTCCTTCCCCGTCACCCTTGGGAATCTCTATCACCACATCATCGTCATCCTCATTCCAGTCATCACTAGAGTCGATCTCTCCTTCTTCCAGATTAAGAAGAGCATCGATCTGTGCCTCTTTGGAATAGTCAGGCTCTAGATAGAGGATCTCATCATCAGATAAGTCCTTGAGCACGTCAGCCGCTGACTTCCCTTTATCTCCGCCACCACCACCTGAGGCATCACCACCCTCTTGCAGAGTAGACTCCCCCTCAGCCAATGGAACAGAAGAGATGGGCACAATCGCCAAAGCTAGGTGCTCACCTCCACTAGGACCGACTTCAGGATCCTTGTCTTTATCATCATCTTTAGTCAGATCGACTGGATGACAAGACTCGGCACCGGTGGATTTCTTTTCTTTGTCTTTCTCTTTCTCTTTCTCTGTCTCCTTCTCCCCCTGGGCACCTAGCTTCGCGGTCAGTTCACCAACTAATTTGACCATCGCTGCGTGCTCTTTTCTCTGCAAGTCCATCCTCAGCTCAAGTGAAGTTCTGTGGCCTAGAATCATTTTGTTAGTCTTCATTAACAGTTCATTCTGTGCCATGACATTCTTCAATTGCTCATTTGTCCCTGTTCTCTGGCTGTGGAGAATCCTAACTTCATCAGCCAGGGAATTAATCTGTGCTTGTTGAGCATCAGACTCCTCCTTTGACTTTTGAATGGTCTTCAACAGTTCAGCAACTTGGGTCTCTAGCACATCGATCCTTGCATCATTCGGATCAGGATGCCTAGATGATGGGGCTTCGGCATTATGGATGGGAGAGGAGAAGGTTGTGTCAAAGTCAAACCCTTGTGAGAAATCACCATAGTTGAAGGGTTGACCTGACGGCTCTTTGGTGGGTGTTGGGATGGGGGATGTAATGATGGGAGTTATGATTGAGGTGATGGTGACTGACTCCGTGAGAAGTGGAGCAGTCACCGTCACCTGGACGGTTGGAGTAGGGAGGGTCACCGTCACCTGGACGGTTGGAGTAGGGAGGGTCACCGTCACAGGAATCACCTCTGTGACCGCCGTGACTGCCACATCTGCTTGTACCAGTGGCCTTCTCCTCCTTCTAAACAGTTGTCGTGCTGGCGTGGTAGATTCTGACTCTGGACGGGCAGCTTCAACTTGTACTGGCTGCACAGTCTGAATCTCTTCAACCCTAGGGATAGAAACATCTTGCCTATCGCCCCTTTTCTTGTTGGCTTTCTCTCGTCTTCGTCTTTGTAGAGCAGCGTCAGAGTCGGAATCCGGCTCGTATTCGCTGCTCGAGCTTTGTCGTTTTCTTTTTGAAGATGACTCAGGCAGGGTTACCTGTGCCGACCTTCTCGGATGTGCCTGTGATGGTGCGTCATCGGAATCAGAAGAATCTGATTCTGTTGCCTCCGAATCGGATTCCTCAGCACCACCAACATCACCTTCATCATCACCTTCGTCATCACCGTCATCATCATCATGCTCTTCCTCTTGCTCTTCACCAGAGTCATCACTCATCTCTGGTGCTGAGTTGGGACTATACCAGTTCCAATCTTCAGGAGCGACATATGCTTCATTCAGTAGGTGGCCAAAGAGGTCAGTGTGCACAGGCGTAGGTTCTACACTGCCTGGCTTTAGAAACTGAGCAAAGACTCTCTTGTCCACCCTTTTTACCTGCAGTCTCTCCCCGATAGCGCGTAGGTTTGGCAGTGCATCATCGATCAGTAGCTGCACAAACCTCGGGTACAAAAGGAACCTGAACCTCTCCGCTGTATTTATCTGGTCATTTAGTGCTTTGAAGATATAGCGAGAGAAGTTATAGCCCCGATTGAGAGACAGGCCCACCATGGCCGCTGCTAGGTCATGACCCATGGCATCTTTCCCCGCTTTCCTGGATGAGATGCACACGATCATGATGTGGGCAAAGTAACGCCATTGATCTAATACCCACATCTTCTTGTAGGAAGCATAGTCCCTTGCCCTGACATATCCCATTCTGTGCCTCCAACACCCATCTACGTAGTAATCTGGATAGGATATCGGGTCGGTGGCAAGGTCTCCAAACTGCAAAACTCTCCTTATTGTATCCTCGGAGATAGCAATACCCTGACCGTCAACGGTAGCCCTTATTACATTCGGGGATACCGTGCAATCGAGCTCTGCAGTCTCCCAGAATTGCTCCAGGTAAGGTCTTGAGACTGTTGGGTTTGCTGAGATTGCATAACTTATTCTTGATCTGTTGAGAAAATCCACAATCTCCCTGTATTGCGAGGCTGCGCCTTTCCATTCTGGTTCGGTGTTAGCCACTAGGTTGAATTCGTCAGTGAATGCACGAGCCATAGCCTGCAAACACACACAGAAAACATATTCAGAACAACTTATAACACTGGAAGTAGACACACATGACATAGTATAGTAGTTACACTTTGAAAAAAAATTTCAGACTTAGGAAAAATTTCTAAGTGTTGGTCCTGCGCACTTACTAAGTGCGCAGGATTTTCCTCTTGCGTACTTAACAAGTACGCAAGAAGCATTTCTTGCGTACTTGCTAAGTGCGCAAGAACAACCCTTAGCAAAAATTTCCGAAACTTGTAATTCGTTCAAAATGTGGATTGATTAGGTCGCCACTAGGTCGGAATCAAGGATTCTAACCTATGGTACCATTATCAACACTACACTCGTTCAATTTTTGACCTAGACCCGTCGCCGACCCACTGTCGGTTCAACTACAAATGACGGATCAATCGAGGACCATGAGATGATTAGGGAGTCGATTAAAGCTTCCTATTAGCTTGTTACAGATAATAAGTTACCCAAACAACCCCATATTACCCCAAATTTTGTCGGCATTAACCTAAAAAGATTCTAGGTCAGAATTCGGTCCAAAGTGACGATTAAACAGATGAAATCGGTCTATAATCTCACCACTGAGATGGAATACGATGATGAAAGTATGGACGGGACGAATAGATGATTGGACACAAACGATTTTGAGAGTAAAATTGCAGAGGGAAACTTTGGGTTTGAAAGCGTGAAAGATTAAAAAATGTTCTAAGTCTCTGATTTATACCCCTCACTTAATGTTCGTGCGTACTTGTTAAGTGCGCACGAGTTAACTCTTGCGTACTTAACAAGTGCGCAAGGCTTAACTCTTGCGTACTTGTTAAGTGCGCAAGTGTTACTTCGTGCGTACTTGAGAAGTGCGCATAACCCTTAAGTGCGTAATTTACAACTCAGAGTTTATGAAGATTTTCAAGTCAAATAACGAACAAGATAAAAATATTCAACCAAGAGGATTCAAATACAATTCATGAGGATTAAACATAAAATATTTTTGGCCTTTTTCTGATTTAAACTTGAACTATGCATAAACTTAAAAACTTAAAATCTTTTTGTTCTTTTCAAGATAGATATATACAATCATTTACACAAGCTATTTTTGATCAAAGGTACGAGCAGAGGATCATATCAGGCTAACTTATAGCAAAAATGATACAATATAAACATCAAAGAATATGGGATCATGTCATGTATTACTCTTTATTCATACGTAATAAGCACATAAACAAGTAATTCAAGTTGACAATATTATAGGATTTGAAACTATAAGCATCTTTGTATCACGTTCTTGTGTATTAAGGTATTAATTATAAGATATACAACGTGTACCCCATTGATATGCTATGATATTTTGCACTATCTTTAAGGCATCTAAGATTTTTCCAATTATTTTCTTAATTTTCAGAATGAAGTTACATAAACTAGCACAGAAAAATCAAGCAGAATCCATAAGGATTATCAGGAATCATAAGATTCAGAATCGAGTGATTCTTTTGTCTTGGTTTCATGTGATTTTCTTCTTTGAATATCGGTATGATGATTCGGGATAATGAACATGGTGTTTGATTATAAGGTAAGGGGATCCAACTTTTATCTGGATTTGATTTCAATGAACCAGGAATGATTCAAGGGTGAATACATGCTCAACGGTTAATGTAGAGACATGTCTTGATTCAATCTCTCCTTGCATACTTGTGAGTATGGGCAGTGAGATGAACCGCATTAATTGTGCTAACAACATAACCCGAAACTGATCTCAAAAGAAAATTACTGTCAAAATCTAACATCCTTTATCTGATAGTGATCTTTTCTAATCTTTTACTCACACACGCTTGTAAACATGGGTTCAAATCACAGTTGTAATTTAGATTTAGTTTCCACACTACTAGTGATTCAAAGACGCATACAGCCTACTGACAATTCAAACTACTTGTAAATAAACAGATTAAGAACATAACAATTTTAAACAGATAAGTAAGCATGACGCAATCATTTCCCATATGAGCAGTCTATGAAGTTTAGATCATTTCTGATGTACTATCATTTTCTCTTTTCTCAAGTTAACTTTGAAATTTTCTCCATTTTCTATTTTGTTTTTGATTTTTGTAAAATATTTTAAAACCTAAAGAACTGTACAGAATATTTAAAAGAATTAAAAATTTAACTTCCATGAATTGAATTGAGTTAAGAAAACTTAGTTTTCACTCAGGATTGAACATTCCTATCAAGTTGACAAGATGCTCAAAACGGGATCGATCAAATGCCTTTGTGAAAAGGTCAGCAAGATTGTCATCCGTGTGAACTTTTACAAGTTCAATTAAATGCTTTTCAGCACAATCACGGATGAAATGATGGCGAATCTCTATATGTTTAGTTTTGGAGTGTTTCACCAGGTTATTTGTGATGGACATGGTGGCATTGTTGTCAATGAATAGAGGAGTTCCAGTGAAGTTTAAGCCGTAGACTCTCAACTGCTGCTGAATCCACAGTATCTGAGAACAACCGCTCGGTGCAGCAATGTATTCTGCTTCACAAGTTGAGACAGAAACCGTTGACTGCTTCTTGCACTGCCAGGAGACCAGCCTGTCTCCCAAGAATTGACATCCACCAGAAGTTGACTTTCTGTCAAGGTTACAACCGCCATAATCTGAATCAGTGTAGGCTTTGAAGTCGAATGACTGCTGCTTAGAGTACCAAAGACTTAATCGGGGTTTCCCTTTCAGATATCTGAAAATTCTCTTCACAGCTATCATATGTGACTCCTTCGGTTGAGACTGAAACCTTGAGCACAAACATACAGCAAACATTATATCGGGTCTTGAAGCTGTGAGATACATAAGTGATCCGATCATCCCACGGTACAACCTGCTGTCCACATCCTTTCCATCTCTGTCGGGATGCAAACCATGATTGACTGGGATTGGTGTGCCATAAGTAGTGCTATCACTCATCTTGTATTTTGACAAGATGTCCTGCACGTACTTAGTTTGATGTAGATAAATTCCATTCTCTCTTTGACTGACTTGCAGACCTAGAAAGAATGACAGTTCACCCATATTGCTCATTTCAAACTTGGACTTCATCACCTTCTCGAATTCCCTACACATCCCTTCATTGGTCGACCCAAAGATAATGTCGTCGACATATACTTGCACAAGAAGAATGTCACCTCCTGCTTTCCGTATGAAGAGAGTTGAGTCAATCTGTCCACGGTCGAAACCATTAGACAGTAAATGCTTAGATAAAGTCTCATACCATGCCCGCGGTGCTTGATGAAGACCATAAAGTGCTTTGTCGAGCTTGTACAATTTATTGATATTATGCGGATCTTCAAAACCGGGAGGTTGAGTGACATAGACTTCTTCATGCACCTTACCATAAAGGAAAGAACTCTTCACATCAAGTTGATAAACCTTGAAGCCGACATATGTGGCATAAGCCAAGAACAGTCGAATGGCCTCAATTCTAGCAACTGGGACATATACTTCATTGTAATCCAAGCCCTCTTGTTGATAAAAACCCTGAACAACCAATCTTGCTTTGTTCTTCACAACTACATGACGATCATCCGTCTTGCATTTAAACACCCATCTGGTACCAATTGGCTGAAAGCCTTTTGGCAAGTCAACTAAATCCCACACGTGCAACTTTTGGAATTGAGACAGTTCATCTTGCATCGCCTCAATCCAGCAGTTGTCAGTGAGAGCCTCCTTCACATTCTTCGGCTCTAACTGGGACACAAATGCAGCATGCAGACATGTTTCCATGACACCAGTGTAAAATATCTCTGTGTAAAGACTGGAGTTCTCAGTGATGGTTCTATGACGAGTCTGAACACCGGCATAAGGATCACCAATAATGTTGTCGATTGGATGATTCCTATGCACCCTCGTCTCCGGTACAATCGATTCTTGAATTTCTAGATCTAGATTCGTGCTTAACTCCCCCATTTCCTGTGTTCCAGAGGAAGAAGATTCAATGTTAATTGGATCAGCTGGAGCTTCATTTCCTATAATTGTGTTATGATTGGCTTGAGCGTCATCTCCAACAACATGAACACCTTCACTGTTATCACTGTCATGAGTTCCAGATGCAGATGCAGATGCAGCATTGGAATCAGGAGTTATAATTGGTACAGTAGCACGAGTAGAAAAACTGGAGTCATTGTCGCCACGCAATAAATCATAGACATTTGCGGCGTCTTCATCAGATAAGTCAGGAAGATTGAAGGACTTGAATAGCGCATCATAATCAAAACCCCAAGCTGGACCTTTTGGTTCTGGTGGAGTGCTGTGTTTACTACAGTCCACTTCAAACCATTCCTCGACAGTACGAGTTCCTATGTTGTCACTCTCTTGCAGGGCGAATTGGCAACATATCCTAAGAAGATGCCTTCCACCGCTTTCGCATGAAATTTAGACTGACGATCTTTATACTGTAGCAACAAGGAACAAGGACTACCAAAAGGAACTAGGTAATCAAGATTGGGAAGTCGATTGTTGATCAATTCATAACATGTCTTGTTGTGCCTTTTCACAACCAGAACCCTGTTTAAGACATGACAAGCTGTATTAACTGCTTCTGCCCAGAAAGTGACAGGCAGCTTTGCATCTGACAACATAGTCCTTGCAGTCTCGATCAGTGTTCTGTTCTTCCGTTCAGCCACTCCATTCTGCTGAGGTGTGTACGGCGTGCTGAATTCGTGACGGATCCCTCTCTTGAGACAGAAAAGTTCCATCAAATTATTCTTGAACTCAGTTCCGTTGTCACTCCTTATTCTTCTAACTTTCAGCTTGCAAAGAGATTCCATGCTCAGGATCAGGTATTGAAGAATATCAGCAGTCTCGTCTTTTGTACCTAAAAAATGCACCCAAGAAAAACGTGAGAAATCATCAGTTACAACCAGACAAAACGGCTTACCTCCAATACTCCTGATACTTATGGAGCCAAACAGATCCATGTGTAATAGCTCCAAAGGGGTATCGATAGAGTTTTGGAGCTTGGGCTTGTGAGACTTCCGTTGCTGTTTGCCCTTTTTACACGGCATACAGTCATCTGCAACGGTAAACCTCAACGTAGGAACCCCGGTTACCAAACCGTTTCGGACAAGATGATTCATTTTACGATAAGAAATATGTCCGAGTTTCCTATGCCACAAGATGGAGTCAAGTTCTGTCGCTTTTGTAAGCAAACAAGTAGCAACTGATGAGGTGGTTTTTGCCACGCTCATATCGATCTGATAAGTGTCGTTTGATCTTGGTGCTCTCATCAGAATCCAGTCTTCGGGAACCTCAAAACCAGGTTTGAGAATCAGGCATTCTGATTTGTCAAACATCACTGAGTACTCCTTGTCACACATTTGGGAGACACTCAACAGGTTATGCTTCAGCTGCTCGTAGAAGTTGACATTGTCAAAGCTGACACAACCGTTCAAAACCACACCTTGACACGTGATACTGCCACCTTTTTCTCCGGCAAAGGCCACATAGCCGCCTCTGAATGGTTTAACGTCTTAAAGCAAGGCCATGTTTCCTGTCATGTGCCGGGAGCATCCACTATCTACATACCAACGGTTAGAGATAGTACCCTTCGGACGTCCCTGTACAAGTAACAAAAGAATTAGTTAGATTTGGAGACCCAAGCCATTGTGTTCTTGGGTCGTCCATCCTTCTCAAAATAAACTACTTCTTTCTACTCACAGTCATGATGACTGTTCAAAATTGGTGAATATTTGGATGAATTTGGAACAGGAGATTGAGAACCTTTAACTTTCTTGTTCCAGGATCTCTTTTGATTCTTAACCAGAACAGTAGACTTTGGCTCAACCACAGCCGGTGAACTTGTGGAAGCTTCACCTGATTGAGTCTTAGTCAGCTGTTCCAGCTTTCTCAACCTCTTATTCCTTCTTCTTCTTTGTGGCTTAGAGAGTCTAGCCACAGATTTCTCACCAGTGCGTGTACTACCAGATGTAGACACACGAGGTACAGCAGGTTGCTTTACCTTTCTTGCAACAGATGGTTTGGCCTCAGATTTAATCTTAGGTTTTCCCATGGGTTGTACTGGTGGTTTCACCATATTCTGCTTTGGACTTTTGGGAGACGGTTTCACTGGTGGCGACCTAGGGATAACAGCAGGCTGTGAAACAACATGCTGTTTCCCTTGGTTCTTAGAAGGACAGTTCACAACAATGTGACCAACCAAGCCACAGTGAAAACAGTTCCTCTTCTCTACATAAGTTCTCTTGTAAGGCTCATTAGATCTGGCCTTAGATAACTCTCCATTATAAGCAGGAGGAGTTGGTTTATGAACAGAAGTCTGACCTTTTTCAGTTTGGTTTTTGGGGGTATAATACTTTTGCAAATTCTCTTTGTAACCAAGCCCATAATGAGCTGAAAAAGCCTCTTTCTTAACTTGGTTAATATTTTTATAACCCCCGTAAAGCATTACCTTAAGTTTATCATTTGTTTCAATGATATCAGGTTCAGTTAAAATGCAGTTATCACTATTAGTGATAATGTTTTTGTGGACTTTCTGTTCAGTCAACAACTCCTCAGAGACTACTCCTTCAGGGGAAGTGTCAACCGACCCATCTTCAGAAGTAGTAACATACTCCTCACTAGATGTGGAGTTAGCCTTACTTGAGGATTCATCCTTTTTAGGGGAATCATCCTTATCAGAGGACTCATCTAGACAGGTGAGATCAATGTCTATCAAGCTATTGACAAACTTCCCACTTATTGGTGAAGGAATGGCATTGGTACCAAGACCTATACCTTTCATTTTCCTCACTACTGATTCGTAGTGCTCCACCACAAAGCGAGAGTTTTTCAACTTCTCATTTGTACATTTTAACTGCAGGATCTCATTTTGCAGTTTGTTGATTTCATTGTTCCGTTTTTCTAACCCCCTATACGCAATATCCAGGTGAACTTGTTGCTCACTTATTTGTAAAGAATATTCACATTTTTCCTTTTTTAACGTTTCAACAGACTCTTTAAAATGTTTTTCGTTTGCTTGTAATTATGAGCTGCCATAGTTAGGGGTTCGATTTTGTCTTGGAGCTTAGAAATTTCATGCTTTAGCTCTAGACATTTAGAACAAGAAATAACAAAGAAAGGGTTAGAATCTACCTCAGATGATGAACTCTGTGCTTCTCCAATGGCCATGAGAGCAACGGCAGTGGTAGACTCCTTTTCAACAGCTACAGAAGCTTCCTTCTCCTCAGCTTCTTTTCTCTCAGCCTCCATCAGCTCCATGATCTCAGCCATGAGACCAACCTGTGTTTGAGCAATGATGGCGTCCTCTAGATGAACACCCCAATCAAAATTTTCGTCATGCTGAGCTACCAGTGCATTTGACGAACCACCTTGGTGTTGATTGTGGTGGCTAGTGTTGTTGTGGCTGTGGCTGTTTCCCTGGCTAGGTCTGGTGAAACCAGAGGCCGGTGCTCGGTCTTTTTGACACTCACGAGCAAAGTGTCCATAGTTCAGACATTTGTAGCATTTGGCCTTGGATTTATCAAATCAAACCTTGGCATTGGAATGTCCACCAATGAACTTTCTTCCTGTTCTGTTCAGGAAACGCTTGGCCCTCCTCAAAAGCATGGCCATATTCCATTGAATATCCATGTCCTCAATATCATCAGGATCCACTTGGTTAAAGTCTTCTTCAATAGTTTCGGGATCCGTTAGCTTGCCGCCTATGAAATTCTCATACGCAAGCATACATGATGAAAACAATGCTACGTGATCTTCAGCTATTTTGACTATTGCAGAATGGTTAGCTGAAGACGTAGCTGGAGGATTTCTTGAGGTGTGTTGATGATTGGTTCCCAACCCTGATCCGGATGCATAACAAGCATGACCACCACACCCATTTGAGTGGTCTTCTTCATTAGAGTATCCAGTAAAGAGGGCAATTCCAGAGCCCGATGATTTTGAAGTGGAAGTCGTCCCATGATACATGGAAGGGTCCTGTATCTGAGGTCTTCCCGAGCTCTCCTTCTTCATAAGATTCATGTTATGAGCTTGAATCTTACCAATAGCCTCATCTACTGTTAACTCATAGAATTTAGGATTTTCCCTCATCAGGGTTGTATACATCTCAAACTTTGGTGGCAAAGCATCAAGAAATTTTTCCACCAGTTCTTCATCGGGATATTTCAGTTCAAAAGCTTTCAACTCCGTTTGTAAATGATAGAATCTAGAGATGAGATCATCTAACGATTCATTTTCCATGAAATTGAAGCATTCATACTGCTTCCGGAGAAGATCCCGCTTACTCTTCTTAATGTCACTGTTCCCCTCAAATCTTTTCTGAAGTGCTTTCCAAAGATCCTTGGAGGTGTCATAGCCTCAGAAACTGTGAAACAATTCCCGAGTTAATGACATAGTGATTGAGCCAAGAGCCTTCTTTTCCCGATCATAAGCTTTCTTTTGTTCTTCATCAAGCTTAGAGATGGGCTTTGGCACCTCTTCATCAAGATAGATGTGTGTGGGATGCTTATATCCCTCAAGGATTGGTATCCATAATGATGAGTCGGTGTATGAAATGTAGTGCTCAAAACGCGCCTTCTAATTCGAATAATCGTTTACATTTAATAGTTTAGGCGGTTTCTGAGGTGTACCAATCTCATTATCATAATTTAACATGTTTCCAAGATTTTGAAGGTTCGACATAGTGAATTACTTGGTCAAAAAATCAGAAAAATCAGACACTGTTGCGCACTTGGTTTTGGCCTTGCGCCCTTGAGAAATAGTCTTGCGTAGTTAAGATTTGCTCTTGCGTACTTGTAAGTACGCAGGAGGAAATATTAAGTACGCAGGATATAACTTAAGTTCGCACAAGTTCAGTCTTGCGCACTTGTAAGTACGCAGGAGATAACTCTTGCGTAGTTAGTAAGTACGCAGAAAACTGTACTTTTTACAAAAAATGGTAAGTACGCAGGACACCTTTTCAGCAACTCTCACCAACCTTTTCCGGTCACCTGAAAATCGCCGGAGATAGTGAAAAGTGGGCTGATGATCAATGCAATCAAGCCAAAGGATCAGAAACAAGTTTCTAACCAACCTTTGATGCTCAAAACACAAAAATACACACCAAAAATCGGTTTTTAATAGATTTTTGCTTCTAAAAAAGTGCTCAAGAGCTACCCCTTTTTTATCACAAAAATCAACAAAAATACCTCTTTTTGCTTGTAAAACTCAGTAAAACGTCTCCAAACTCACTTACAACACTCGAATTCAAGAGCAATGCTCTGATACCACTTGAAGGTCCCTTCGTGTGTGTCGGATCGTCACATGCAAGTGGTCTACTAGTCGCACCGGGTTGCGGAATACCCGTGACTAGGTGGAGAGTCTTACAAAACAAAGTAAACCAAACACGAGAGTCACAATAAACGTTCTTTCTATTATAAACACTCGACGGTTACAGAGAGAATACAAGCTGCGTACTTAGCAGAACTGAGTTCGTCTCAACAAATGGTTTCTGTGTACTTAGTCTCTGTGAACCTATCCTATTTATACAGACCTGACCAATTGCTCTTGCGTACTTAACAAGTACGCAAAGGTGTTCTTGCGTACTTGCTAAGTATGCAGGAGCTTTCTCCTGCGCACATGTAAGTGCGCAAAACACTTAGCAGAAAAACAACAAACATTATGTAAAAGTAAATACAACTCGATAAACTATTACATAACGACTCTTACATACAAAGACAAATTACAGACATTAGAAATACAAACTAAGACTCAATCCAGAGTGTTGTCACAGGAAAATGCATCAACAATATGTAAACATATATTCATTTGATAAACCATCTAAACAAATTGTATTTTTTTTACAGATGAAACTCATTTATGTTTGAGTTTTATAACTCTTTTAAAAACATTTTTTTATAAGCAAAATGAATTTAATTTAATTTAATTAATTTGAACCTTAAACCCTTTTTCATAACAAATGAACCCCCCCTGAACTTTTTGAACCCTTACTTTCCAATTTGCAATCATCCTTGACTTTGAACCCCCTTGGCCCGACAGTTGACTTCCAAGAGTCAACAAACCAAACCAAATCCGACCAATTCAAAGTTATAATGCCTACAATTCATGAAAAATGGTTATACAACACAAATTCAAAGCATATGAGGAACTAATTCAACAAAAATCGATTGCCTAAGCTAGAATCCGAACGCCACTATCAATTTTGACCACCCAAAGTCAAACTCGATTTAATTCCATTGCAAAATGTGGATTTAATCTTGATTAATGGTAGCAAAACGTGCGTAAGCGTTACCTAATCGAATTCAAACGCAAATGATGAACTAACTCGAACAAATCATAGCACATTAACTCAAAATTATAATCATAACCGTTCTAATCATGGACCCAATCAATTCATACATTTTATTTGAAATTGGAACTTATAACTTACAAAAACACGATCGCGACACCGTTTACAAGCTCTCCAACCTCTCTGTCACAAGCCATTGTTGCTCTGGTGCACGATCAAGCCCCGTAAATCCTAAAGCTGTTCATACCAACCAACCGCATTCTCTCCTCAACCATTTTGGGTAATTCTTCAACCAATAGATTCATTTTTGTGCTAGAGTCAAAAGCCCCATGGTCGCGACTGCCTATTATCGCTCGGTCACATGCGATTTAATGCCTAGGGTTCGGGTTTTTACGTTTGGGGACGATGGACTCAGGGCTTGTTGGTTTTAAACATTAGCTTTCCGTCAATAAACAGGCAACAGCCCAGCCTAGCGGTTAAATCGTATGTGTCTCACAGGGGAGGCCCGGGTTCGAGTCCGGGCGACTCCTGTTTTTTGCCTTGAAGGCTTTTAAGCCTTAATCCACTTATAACAATCATTTTTATAAACACTTAAGTCAATTTTATAAGATAAGAACTTTGTAATACTATTTTTATCTACCATTGTTAGGGTCAAAATCTAATAAACTTTGATTAACTTATATTTTCTTTTCAACAAGTTTTATATTTAAACACCTAGACCTATAAATTGTTAATTTTAATATAATCATTCACCTAACCATACAAGTTTCCTTACGATCCAAAAACTTAGTGTTATTTAACTTCGTCGTTAAAACTATTTAATACTTAATCTTAGTTTAACTTCAAAATAATTAAGCCATTGAAACATTTTTATATAATAACTAAAATTAAATAGATGAAAGAGTTTTATTTATCCATTTACCTATTTATTCAAACCTATTATATTTCATATTATTTTATTCAATTACTTTTTCATTATAAACAAAAGCACATAATTAAATTATTCTTATGCACAAACCCAATTGTTTACAAAACTAACGAAACCACATATCCTTTTTCACATACTTTTACCTGGAAATTCATGACCATCTTTTGAAACTAAAACAAGTACACACTTACTCAAACAAGCCCACACCCAAATTTCCTTTATACATTAGGATTATCCAAGTCATTTGTGCATGATTATTGATTACAATTATACAATTAAACTATAGGTTAACCTTGTGGTTAAACTAAACACTTGTGCAAACATCATACCCGTGTGATCTACAACTACTATTACAGGTGAGTTTACATAGCCCCTTTTTCATATTTACATCTTTAGGGTGAAACATGATTACATTCAAACTATTTGCAATTAATACAATTCAAACATTATGATCATGTGTGCAATTTGTGCCTTATGCTTGAACACTATTTGTGCAAACAACATTTACATACTTTTTGTGCATAGTGCAAGTGCAATCATTAACTCTGTACAAGCCGATGACATACAATGATAGATCTATTGTGTCAACCAACCCACAAGGTGATTGTTGCCAAAAAAACTTAAGGATAACCTGCGTGTTATGCCTATCAGTCACAAGGTTTGATTGTGCGCCCAGTTTAAACAATAGTGGTTCTCCATAATCGCGTTATTAATCCATGCATCATATGAATTGTACACAAACTCTTGATATTACTTATGGTGTCAAAACCTATGTATGCTCACCAACTATTTTTAGTTGACCCTGTTTTCATCATGTTTCAGGTACTAGTGTTTGAGATCATATGCAAGATACTACATATAGGGTTTGGACTTAGTGAACAAAGAATTGGAACATGTTGATGTATTGGATTTTTGGTTGTTGATTGAACTTATGCAATGAAATAATGATTTAATTAACATATGAAATTATAGTTGATCATTTGCTTATGAATAGTGTACACGTCCGCCCCGACGTATTCCACTGTCGGTTGGGATGTGCATGCACCGTCATGCTATAACTGTGGGATACCTGGCCACGTGGCCAAGGACTGTCGGAAACCCAAAGCTACTAGCACCGAGAAGGGTAAGGAGGCCGAAAAGCCGAAGGCAAGGACCCGAGCGTATGCACTGACTCAAGAGGAAGCTAGGGAAATTCAAGATGTTGTGTTAGGTACGTTCATCCTTGACAATACTTATGTTTTAGTATTGTTTGATTCTGGTGCTAGTAGGAGTTTCATATCATCATTAAAGTGTAAAAGAATAAAATGTAAAGTCACAAAAGTAGAACAAGCCTTTAATGTGGAAACTGCAGTGGGTAAGACCGGGATAGTAAATGAATTGGTAGATAATTGCGCGATAAAAATACATGGCCATAGATTCCCTGTTAGGTTATATGTTATGACCTTGGGAGGGTTTGATATAGTTTTGGGTATGGATTGGTTGGCTGCCAACGAAGCCCGGTTTGTTTGTAGACGAAAGATAGTTCAGCTCAAAGCTCCGGACGGTAGCGAAGTTTTGGTTTACGGGGATCGTGACGGTTCGTTAACGAACGTCATATCTATGATAAAGGCAGAGAATTATATAAGGCGCGGATGAGAGGCCTACCTGGCCTATGTGATAGATAGTGATTTAAAAGTGAAAGAGTTGAAAGACGTACCAGTGGTATGTAATTTTCCGAAGGTGTTTCCTGAGGAGTTGCCTGGGTTACCACCTGATTGGGAGATAGAGTTCCAGATAGACTTAGTGCTAAGTGCCCAGCCCGTGGCTAAAGCACCGTACCGACTTACTCCTCTAAAGATGAAAGAGCTAATGATACAGTTGGAAGAACTTTTGGATAGGGGTTTTATCAGGCCGAGCATTTCTTCATGGGGTGCTCTGGTTCTGTTTGTAAAGAAGAAAGATGGTGCCATGAGAATGTGCATCGACTAAAGAGAGTTGAACAAACGTACAGTAAAGAACAAATATCTGCTACCAAGGATCGATGATCTGTTCGACCAACTACAAGGCGCCAGATGGTTCTCCAAGATCAATCTGCGGTCAGGATATCATCAGTAAAAGGTAAGGGAAGAGGACATACCTAAGACAGCGTTTCGCACGCGGTATGCGCATTACGAATTTCGCATGATGTCTTTCGGTTTGACCAATGCTCCAGCAGCATTAATGAGTATGATGAACCAAGTGTGTAGACCGATGTTAGACAGGTCAGTGATATTATTCATAGAAGACATACTTGTTTATTCGAAGAGTGCAGGTGACCATGCTTGTCATCTTCGAGAAGTACTAGAGACGCTACATAGAGAAAAGTTGTGTGTCAAGTTCTCCAAATGCGCGTTCTGGCTTAAGGAATTCCATTTCTTAGGTCAAGTTATTAACGCAGACGCCATTATGGTTGACCCGGCTAAGATAGAGGCGGTACAAGAAGGGGAAATCCCGAAGACACCAACCGAGCTCGCGGCAGTTGCCTTCGCGCTAAAGAATTAGAGGCATTACCTTTACGGGGTAAAATGCATAATTTATTCAGATCAGAAGAGCTTGAAGTATTTCTTTGAGCAGAAAGACCTGAATATGTGACAAAGGCGGTGGTTAGAATTGCTGAAAGACTATGATTGTGAGATCCTATACCACCCGGGAAAGGCGAATGTGGTCGCTGATGCCCTAAGTCGTAAGTAGACTCATTCTCCTATTAGGGTGAAAGCGTACCGGTTGGTGATAACCCCAAATTTTATGGCAGAGCTAGAAAAAGCACAGACAGAAGCACTAAAGGAAGGGAACATAAAGAAAGAAAGAATGGTCGGTCAACAGGTGAAGTTAGAAATAAACACTCATGGAGTGAGGACCAGATATGGTCGCATGTGGGTACCGAAGGGCGGAGAGCTTAGGGCCAAAGTACTCGACGAGGCCCATAAATCTCGATATTCCATCAACCCAGGAACCATAAAAATGTACCAGGACTTGAAGAAAGAGTATTGGTGGCCTAACATAAAGAATGATGTGACCGGATACGTAAGCAAATGTCTGACTTGCTCACAAGTTAAAACAGAGCTTCAGAAACCATACGGGAAGATCCAGCCACTGGAAATACCCTAATGGAAGTGAGCGTATCACGATGGACTTTATTACTAAGCTGCCCCGCACAGCTAAAGGCTATGATATGATTTGGGTTATAGTGGATCGTCTAACAAAGAGTGCTCACTTCTTACCGATCCGGGAAACATATTCATCAGAGAAGCTGGCAGAAGTCTTTATCAATGAGATTATGTCTCGACATGGCATACCATTATCGATTGTATCTGACCGAGACACACGATTTACATCGAGATTTTGGAAAAGATTTCATGAGACAATGGGTACATGATTGAATATCAGTACATAATGTCACCCACAGACGGATGGTCAGTCTGAAAGGACCATCCAAACGTTGGACGATATGCTCCGCGCATGCATTATAGACTTCGGGGGCAGTTGGGATATCCACCTACCGTTGGCGGAATTCTCCTACAACAACAGCTACCACACAACTATTGGTATGCCGCCGTACGAGATGTTATATGGTAGAAAATGTCGAACCCCGGTCTGTTGGGGTGAGATAGGGCAGAAAGAGTTGGAAAGTTTAGAAGTAGTCACAGCGACATCTGAAAAATTTGACCAAATTAAAGCCAGGATGAAAGCAGCACAGGACCGTCAAAAGTCTTACGCGGATAGAAGGCAAAGACTTATCGAATTCAATGTCGGGGATCAGGTACTATTGAAAGTATACCTTTGGAAGGGAATTATAGGGTTCAGGAAAAGAGGAAAACTAAGTCCAAGGTTCGTCGGACCTTTCAAAATTCTAGCACGGGTTGGTGAAGTTGCTTACCGGTTAGATTTACCTGAGGAGTTGAGTGGGATTCACCCAACCTTTCATGTGTCGCATTTGTGCAAGTGCCTGGCTGACGAATCGGCACACGTGCCACTTGACGACATCGAAATAGATAATAGCCTCAATTACATCGAGGAACCAGTCACCATACTAGACAGGAAAGAAAAGCGGTTACGGAATAAAGTGATACAGTTAGTCAAGGTACAATGGAAGCATCGTAAAGGGTCGGAAGCTACATGGGAAACTGAGACAGAAATGAAAGAGTCGTACCCGCACCTGTTTGACTTATAGCAGGTTTCGAGGACGAAACCTTTCATAAAGGGGGTCGACTTGTGACATCCAAAAAATAATAATTATAGGAAATAAAGTTTACGAACGAGACTCGGAAGATAACAAGAGAAACATAGTGGGCTCGTGGGCTTGGATCGCGGGCCAGGTATGGGAGGCGCAAGGAGGAGGAATAAAACCCTACCTTCCTTCCTCCTTCTCACCACACTCCATCATCTTCACACGTTGTAGGTAAATATTTCAATCAGAAATCACTTAATAGATCGATTACACACACATGCGGAATCTGTGTGTTTGGTAGTGAAACAGATGGTAGAAACAGAATTGGTGAAGATAACAGCTAACCACACACAGAATCAATACAAATAAGATGTGAAAATGTAAGAACAAAGTATTAAAAAAATGCAGATTGTATTGATTCTTCAAGAACAGTGAAAGAGAAAATTCAGGGTTACAGTCGCTACTCACACCCTAGAAATTCTCAAACTAGGCTATTTATAGTAAGCTGACAGGCATCGAAACTATGCTCACCGAAACTAGTAGTCTCGGTTGAGCATTTACAAGTGTGAAACAAGCCTGTCGAAACTAAACTATCTATCGAAACTACTAGTTTCGATTGAACAAATCTCAATCGAAACTAGATACTTTCGATGGCCCAAACTTAGAAATAAAACAGGAAATTACATTAAAATGAAATTACAAGTAAATAAACTAACTAAACATTGTTCAAAAGAAATACATTGATGACAACAACTTATACAATAATAAGACTCTACAATCTCCCCCCCCTCCAGGCTGCTGCATTAATGTCTTCAACTCTTCTCTAAGCAGTTGGCCCTTAACTTAGTTTCTGGAAAAATGGCTTGACATTCAAAGACACCACTCTTTGATAGGCCTTAGCATCAACTTCATCATCTCCATGAAAGGGCTTGATGGGGTTTTTAAACAAAACTTCAAGATCTTCAGGTTGAAACTTTAAAAGCTCCATGGGCTCAAAAATATGAATGTCTTCTTTGCCTTCACATTCGATCACAGCACCTCCGATGGTTTAGTTGTAAAACCATTTTATGAAATTTTGTAGTTGGACAGGTACTGATCATGGTACTATGATTGATTTGATAGTTTCTGCTGGCTTGTATCGAAGGCTTACCCAGGACTTTTGTGTTCTTGGATGAATCCTGGTTTTTGATATAATTCTCTTTGGAAGTGTGGTCCTCATTAACCTGAAGTCATTGAGAGCTTGTTGTTTCAGAAACAACTCAAAGATGCGTGCCTCATTGACTTTTCCAGGATTCTGTAAGGGTAATTTGGCAAGTTCCCTAAGATCATATCTAGGGAGTGAGCTGAAATCATGAAAAGTTTTGAAGTGTTCTACTCCTCCCTTGTATCTCCTGACTATGTATAAGACCCTTTCATTATTATATTTCCATCCCACGGGGGGTCTCTTCAGCTCTTGGTACTCCCGAACCATTCATAATATTTGGGAGGCTCATCGACAGGCCTTTTAGGATCAGGAAAGTCTGGGTTTGGCTTAGGAGCATTGATTGGTTCAGATGGGGTTGATTGGTTGGTTCAGTATGTACCAGATCAAATTTAACGCTGGCTTCATCTTGATCATCGTCAGAGAGTGCCTGGATCTCTTCTCCTTCCGCTATGAAGTATCTGACCTTTTCTTCGTGCAGATCTTCTAAGCTAAAATCTCTGTATAATCATCATTAAATCCAAAGTTATCAATCTCATCAAGAAGAGCATTCAGCTCATGATCTGACCCAATTTCTTCTTCGTCAAGAATAACCACATCAGCACTTGATTCTATTCCTTTTCCTCTTTCTCTATTTGCTCTCCTTTCACTAACCGATGGAAGATCATACCCGATTTCTTCAGTCTTGACCTCCACAGCATCCTTTGTCTTGGCAACTTGACCAGTGAAGATTGTTAGTGCAGATTGTGTATTTGAAACAAAGGCAGGGGAAGAGGGTCCACCGCCAGAAGTGGTCTCCCCCTGAGCTGCTGAAGTTCTTGTTGAGAAGATTTAATTATTGAAGCCTTGATTTGCTCAACTAAATCAGATAAAGTCTTAAAGTATTGTTTTTGTTGAGAGATAGTCTTCTGTTGGGTTTCCAGTTGGGTTTGCTAAACGTCAAGTTGGGTATGTAAGTCGCCATCTTCTAGTCTAAGATCTTTTACTTCATCCTTGCATTCTCTCAGTTCGGTCTTCAGATTTTCAATCACTTCATCTTGTTTTGTTACGGTTTCCTGTAACCTCTTTACCTCCAGGCTCAGGGTTTTAACTCTTGGGACAGATGGTGATGGATTAGGGATAGGGGATGCAGGAGGTGTAGGAACAGGAGTATGTAGTGGAGATGGTTGTGGTGAAGGTGGTGGAACATGAGTAGGTGAGTTAGAAGGGGTTAAGTCTTCTGGAACATCAAATATAGACTCTGAAGAAGAGGTTAAGGACTCCAGTCCTGTCTTTATTTTCTTGCCCAAAGGTTCTTCCTTTTCATAATCAGAACTTGAATCAGCTAGCCTCTTAGAGGAGGATGCAGGAGGTTCAGTCTGCTCCGCATCTTCAGACTCATAGTCAGATTGATCATATTTTGTGCCTGATGTAGTGCAAAGCACACATCTTTATTCCTATTGTTTAGTGCGTTTTTACCTAGTTTTGTGTTCGTTTTGAGTCATTTTTGTATACTATTGAGTCTTTGTCTTGTTTGCAGGTCCTCGTATGAATTACAAGTGAATACGTGAAGAAACCGGGCAAGAGAACGAAGCCGGAAGAAAGTCCAGGGATAAAAAGTGAAAAATGAAGAAAATGGGTCATTCGCGGTACGCGAAGAGTGGAGACCAAAGTTCTCACGGTACGCAAGGGAATCCAAATCCGGCCGCGACTATTTTGTTCCTCGCGGTACGCGAGGAACCCAACCCAAATGTCTCGCAGTACGCGAGAGAGCTAATTTCCGCAAGACCCTAATTTTCAAATTTAAATAGAATTTCAATCCCATTATACAAGGGGTTCGATTTTGATCCGTCTAGAGAGAGACCAGAGGTGATTTTGGGAGATTGGAGGTCAATTGAAGGCTAAAGCTTGAATCTTTGGATCCCGAGTTCGTAGTTTTACGTTATAGGTTTGCAAGATTGGATTTTTATCTTCGTTTGCTTTGTTTGATACCATGTTCTTGATTAATACTTCTGTTTTAGTTGTTTTGAGTATGATCTTTGGTTAAAACTCTTATACCGCCAGGGTCACATGATGAATACATGTTAAAGTATTGATTTTTATCGGTTTTGGTTATTTTGAATGGACTAATGATTTTGTAAGCAATCTTTGAGTTAATAATTGTGATGAATATGTATACTCATGTCTGATTGTGTGGTTGATTATAACTCCCTACGTTGATTGTGGTTGTCTGCTAGTTTGATCTTCGTATCTTGGTCATAGATCTTAGGGTTTGTGATTGTGAGTGGTTTGATAGACGTAGTAGCAATAGTAGTTGTCTTTGATTGCTGATTAGAATTAAGTGTGCATCCTAGTTCAATACCCGAGAGGTGAGAATTAGTCGTTTAGTCTTTGTCATTAGGAATCCGAGTGTCAGCTGTCTGAGAGGAAGCCGGTATTAGGTGTCTAGTGATTGTTGCTACTCGTGTCATTGTTGTTATCTTGAGATTACCCCGTGCATTCTTCGAGTGTATTGGTAGACAGAGAGACTGAGAGGTAATCTGTCTATTAGGGTACTTTATCATAGTTGGAAATACCTAAGAAGTGATCCAACAATATGGTGAGTTGAGTACATCTTTAGGTAGCTTAGTTGATGACACCCTGAGAGTGATTAGGGATCCACTAGGTAGTCTTTAGTTATCATCTTTAGAAACCCAGATCCATCACAGTTTCCAGAACTGGTAGAAGTTGTACTTTGCAAGTAGGATTCCGACCTAGGTAGTATTCTTCCCATCTTCTAATTTCACCTTAGATCTTGTTCTTGATAGCTGAGTCGTTCTTAGTTTGCTGCATTCTTAGTTAATCTTTAGTGTAGTAAAACCCCCCAAACCAAATCAATCTTTAGTCCGAGTCAGATTCTAGTATAGTTATACAGTGTCTCTAGGGTTCGATATTCCGGTTTACCGTTAAGCTGTGCTACACTCAATAGGTACACTTGCCTGTCAGTGCGGTTTAGTTCATAGGTATTCCTATTATTACTTAGGAGCCTAGGTTAGGTTTTGTTAGTTTTTATAAAGACCGTCTGGACGACATCAAGTTTTTAGCGTCGTTGTCGGGGACACTTGGCAATAGCAATATTAGCTTTGACTAGTTCTTTTAGTGATTTTTGGTTTGTTTTGTTTTCTGTGTACTTGTCTTCTGTGCTACTAGTGAGTCTTATCTGAGTGTCTAATTTAGAATTGAGTCTTTCTGTGTGTCTTTAAGTCTTTGTTCTGTTTCCTTCTATAGTCTTTCTGTTTATGCACCATACTCGCTCACAGGGATCACCTCCTTATTCAGCTTTCCTAGAACCCGAGCAAGAGCTACACGAGCGCACCCGCGACTTTCGGGAGCGTTTGAAAGCATTGTGCAGCACCCAGGTACGCCCTACTAGCCCAATCCCCTTTCTATAAATGGGCGATGCTGACCCACCAGCGAGGCGTACAGTACACCAGAGGGCTAGTGATGGGGTCACGGGAGCGAGATCTTCGATCACACGCCCCACTATACCGAACACCAAATCTTGGCAGATCCCATCACATGTCATGAGTACGATCACTCATGCCACGCAATTCCATGGCCTCGAGGATGAGGATGCACCTGGACATGTGTCCCGCTTTGCGTGCATATGTGGTACTTTCAATCTCACGGGTGTATCTAAGGACGCAATCTACTTGCGTCTCTTCCCATTCTCCCTGTCTGGTCGTGCATCTACTTGGCTCGACACTCTCCCAGATAACTCAATCACTACATGGGATGATCTCGAAGCCAAGTTCTTTAAGAAGTATTATCCACCTTCCAGGGCCGCTCGCCTTAGGGATCAGATCCACTCCTTCCGGATGGATCCCGACGAGCCCTATCACATGGCCTGGGAGCTGTTCAACGCGCTGTTGAGCCGATGTCCCCAGCATGGTCTTTCCAACTGGGCGCTAGTGGAGAAGTTCTACAATGGTCTCACCTTCGAGAAGCAGCAAATGTTCAACACAGCTTCGGGAGGCCATATCATGGAGAGACTCGAGCCTGATGAGTGCGAGGAAATGTTCGAGAGCTTCACTCAAGCCGAACAGCAGTATCCATCTACTAGGACTTCCATTCCTAGTTCTAGAGCACCCGCCTCTTCTCCTAGAGATGTGCATCAGGTCACTCCTGAGACTAGCGTGGCTGCCGCACTCGCCTCAATGGCTAACGAGATTAAGGAGCCGAAGCTCAGTGCTCAGCGGTGTCAAGTGTGCAGGGGAGGCCACGACACTAGGGACTGCCCAGTTAATAATCAGGAGCACGTGAGTTTTGCTGGCAACCAATACCAGAACCGAGGATACAACTACAATAATTCATTTGGCTCGGGATGGAGATCTCGAAATAACCCACCTGGGTTTAATGGCCGCCAGCATCAGCAAGGAGGAGAAGGAGGAGCTAGCTCGGGAAGCAGTGTCGACACCAAGAAGATAGAGGAGATGATTGAGAACCAGACACAAATGCTTGCCCACCTGGTCCAGAATGACAGGGATGCTAGGTAGAGATTGGATAGCCATAATACCTTATTGAAGAATCAGCAGTCGGCTTTCCAGGATTTGCAGCGCATGGTAGGAGACATCACGAGGAGCTTGAAGGAGAGGGAGAGTGAAGCATCTGCGGCCTATAAGAGTTCTAACGCTTCAGTGATAGCTGTGTCTGTTAGGAGTGTGGAGTAGAAAGAGGTTGTAGAGGATGACTCCCACTCCACAGAGTATGGCATACCTTCGGTAGAGGAAGTTAATAAGGTAGATTGGAGAGCTCGATTTGCTGCAATTGAAGCTAAGATGGCTGAAGAAAAGGAGAGCCCACCGGTGGCAGAAGAAGAAGAGCTGGTGGATGAAGAGATAGAGATGGAGAAGCATGCCGAGAGGGCAATGGAGAAGAAGAATGGGGTGGAGATGAAGTCCCCCGGGGTTGACTTGAGTCGTATTACTTATCCAGCGCGCGTACTGCCATATAAGAACGCTAGGGAATACGGTACCTTCCTTGATATGTTTAGACAACTCATGGTCAATCTCCCATTCATAGAGGTCCTCCAGCACATGCCTAAGGGGGATCTCTGAAGTCTCACTTAGTGAACAATGTTCTGTTGTGGTGCAAAACAAGCTGCCCGAGAAATTGGAAGATTCGAGTCGTTTCACGATTCCGTGTCTCTTAGGCAGTTTGCCCTTGCACCACGCATTGGCCGACCTAGGTGCTAGCATCAATTTGATGCCATATTCTATCTATAAGCAGCTATACTTATGTGAACCGCAGCCTACTCGCATGAGCATTTCCTTGGCTGACCGCTCAGTCAAGTATCCATGGGGATTTGTGGAAAATCTGTTAGTAAAAGTAGGTAAGTTTGTATTCCCCATGGATTTCGTCATCCTGGACATGGAGGTGGATGACAAAGTCCCACTCATCCTAGGACGCCCGTTCCTACGTACCGCCAAGGTGATGATCGATGTCTTCGATGGGAAACTAACACTTCGTGTGGGGGATGAAAATATTACATTTAATGCTATAGAGTCCATGAAGGATGTTGGCGAGCATAGCCACTCCGTGTGCTTGCTTGATGCCTCCATGGAAGATCATCGGGACTCAAATCCATTAAAGGATGATTTGGATAAAGGAATGTTAGAGGAGCCTCTGGATTGGTTAGAGAAGTTTGAAAGGAAATTGCTAGGGTCCTCGTTCCTAAGTGCTGACGATGATGATTACAGTCTTAGTGAAATATTAGCACAAGTGGAGCGGGTAGTTTGTGAGGCTCCCGTGGTGGAGGTTCCCAGAGATCCTGGTGGAGGTTTAGAGGTCACACCCATGGAAAATCTCATTCCTGAACATTCACCTAGTCTTTGTTTTAAGGAGGGGACTGCCGACCCAACCCCTAGTTTTAAAACCCCTAAGTCTAGGCCACCCCGCAAGAAACTTCATGTGTTGAGAGATATAGGTGAGTTAGAGATAATACAAACCCCAAGTGTGGGGACGTGTAAGGGTGATAGCTTGTTGGGATACATGATGAAGGTCATTTTTGGACCTGGTAGGTTTAAGTGCTGGTGGACTAATTTGAGAGTGAGTGTTAGTAGATGGTTGAGGCTAGTTGGTAGTCGTGTGACGTGGAGGATCAGGAGACCGCGAAAGATGAAGGCGGTGCCGGTTAGGATCAAGGAGAAGCCTCCTGATAGGCTTGTTTGAATATCGGGCAAGTGCATGGGATGTAGAGTTTGTGTGCATTACTTGGTTTGAGTTCGTGCCTTTTTTCTGTGTTTTTTGGTATGTGTTTGTGTCTTCTTTTGCAGGAATTCACACTTGATTCGGTGAAGAAAATCATCGGGAATGAAGTTCCAGGTATTTCTACATTCGTTTTTATGCTTGGGACAAGTTTTTAGTGAGTTTGGGTGAAAATGGATTTTTGAGAGGCAAAAATATTCTAAGTATAAAAAATGGAAAAAGTTCATAAATTTCTGTGACGAACAGTCCCTCGCGGTACGTGAGGGGTTTGGTTGCTTTTTTTCGCGGTACGCGAAGGCCAAACACCATGGCCGGCTCAAAAGCCACTTCCTCACGCTACGCGAGAAATGGCCCGTAACTCTTCGCGGTACGCGGGGACTTCCTGAATCATCCTTTGTTCACTTGTTTCCCATGGAAACCCGCATCGTCCATCATCCATTCTCATTCATCCAACTCACCACCATCATTATCGTCCATCTACCATTCACTTCATACACCGACCATCACGACCATGGGAAATTGAAACAGTTCATAACTGTTGATCTACTTTGCTGTGGCATGCATGTCTATGTGTTTTCCACCCATTGAGTGTGTTTCTCTGCATGCTATCTATCTTGAGTCTTTAATTCTTAGAGAGTTAGTTTGAGTCAGTCGAGTCTTTTATTTTAATTTGAGTCAGTTTATGATGCGGGTTTGTGTGAGGTCTATTTTGCAGTTTTTGTCATTCTGCCCGTACTCAATCTCCATTCAGGCAGGATTGATCATAACTTATATACAATTTGTAAAGGCAACCCGAAAGCTGATGTGCAACTGCGACCGAAATGCTATACGGTGCACATAAGGAAGAACGAAGCTGCACAATTGTTGGCATTTACATTACCAGCTAAGTCGCTTCCTATTTGCTTTTATTTTTGCATTTTTTTAGTTGTGTTTTCCTTCACATTGAGGACAATGTGTCTTTCAGGTGTGGGGATGTGAGTATCTAGTTTAGTTAGTTTGTCTTTTTATAAAAAAAAATCAAAAATACAAAAAATGAAAACATTTTGAAAAATGTCCTTGGAAATAATTGCATATACTTGGAAAATGATAGTAGAACTAAATCTACTTGTGAGTTTAAATGGTTAAATGATAGAAAACGCGTATAATTTGCGATGTTTTGGTAGACCCAGCCTATTTGAAAGCTTAAATATCCTGTGTGTTGTTTAGGATAATTATTTTGAATTAAATCATGATATCTTATGGGTACTCATCTTAGGGTGTCGGTAATACTGAAACTGTTAACATAGGGTGATAGGTACCATGTTAAGTTAAAATTTAGAGGTTTTTGAAATTTCATGGCACACCACTCTCTTTTTATGAGAATAAATCCGAGTTTCGGTGGCGCCCACATCCATATTCCATAATTCTTGAGCTTATTTAATTGAAATCTAAGTTTCGCCTACGTGTCACACGTCGGGTTCCAGCCTGATTGAAACACCACTGGGTTGATTCTTAGGTGCTTCATGATTATGACTTAGTCTATGTGTTACATTCCGGGATAGTGACTTGGTTGAAACGCCTCTAGATGAAGTTTATTTTGCGTACTAATGCTCATATCATCCATTCATTCATCTGATTTCTGAAACTGTAAATTTTAGTCTAACGTGGTAGGGTAAATCTATATGGTTTGATCCGTGCCTAGACATGACCTTGAGACGGGATTAGGTAGAGCTGTAGCTTTTAAGTGTGGGTCACATAGGTTGATTGATAACTGTATAAATTGAAATTAGAACACGTAATGGGGGCTTGAAAGTTGGTGCTTGGGTTTAATCGGACAAAAATACTGATTATTTCTTTTTAACGCGTGAGTATATTTTGCTAATTGGTAATTGATGTTTGTTAAGTAGATCTGAGTTATGATTCCAATTGCAGCTTTTTCGAGGACGAAAAAATGTTAAGTGTGGGGATGTTTGATGTAGTGCAAAGCATACATATTTATTCCTATTGTTTAGTGCGTTTTTACCTAGTTTTGTGTTCGTTTTGAATCCTTTTTGTATATTATTGAGTCTTTGTCTTGTTTTCAGGTGCTCGTATGAATTACAAGTGAATACGTGAAGAAACAGAGCAAGAGAACGAAGCCGGAAGAGAGTCCAGGGATAAAAAGTGAAAAATGAAGAAAATGGGTCCTTCGCGGTACACGAAGAGTGGAGAACAAAGTTCTCGCGGTACGCGAGGGAATCCAAATCCGGTCGCGACTATTTTGTTCCTTGCGGTACGCGAGAAACCCAACCCAAATGTCTCGCGGTACGCGAGAGAGCAAATTTTCGCAAAACCCTAATTTTCCAATTTAAATAGAATTTTAATCCCATTATGCAAGGGGCTCTATTTTGATCCGTCTAGAGAGAGACCAGAGGAGATTTTGGGAGATTGGAGGTCAATTAAAGGCTAAAGCTTGAATCTTTGGATCCCGGGTTTGTAGTTTTACGTTCTAGGTTTGCAAGATTGGATTTTTATCTTCGTTTGCATTGTTTGATACCATGTTCTTTCTTAATACTTCTGTTTTAGCTGTTTTGAGTATGATCTTTGGTTAAAACTCTTATACTGCATGGGTCACATGATGAATACATGTTAAAGTATTGATTTTTATCGGTTTTGGTTATTTTGAATGGACTAATGATTTTGTAAGCAATCTTTGAGTTAATAATTGTGATGAATACGGATGCTCATGTCTGATTGTGTGGTTGATTATAACTCCTTGCGTTGATTGTGGTTGTCGGCCAGTTATTCTTCGTATCTTGGTCATAGATCTTAGGGTTTGTGATTGTGAGTGGTTTGCTAGACGTAGTAGCCATAGGAGTTGTCTTTGATTGCTGATTAGAATTAAGTGTGCATCCTAGTTCAATACCCGAGAGGTGAGAATTAGTCGTTTAGTCTTCTTCATTAGGAATCCGAGTGTCAGCTGTCTGAGAGGAAGCCGGTATTAGGTGTCTAGTGATTGTTGCTATTCATGTCATAGTTGTTATCTTGAGATTACCCCGTGCATTCTTCGAGTGTATTGGTAGACGGAGAGACTGAGAGGTAATTTGTGTATTAGGGTACTTTATCATAGTTGGAAATACCTGAGAAGTGATCCAACAATCTGGTGAGTTGAGTACATCTTTAGGTAACTTAGTTGGTGACACCCTGAGAGTGATTAGGGATCCACTAGGTAGTCTTTAGTTGTCATCTTTAGAAACCCAGATCCATCACAGTTTCCAGAACCGGTAGAAGTTGTACTTTGCAAGTAGGAATCCGACCTAGGTAGTATTTTTCCCATCTTATGATTTCACCTTAGATCTTGTTCTTGATAGCTGAGTCGTTCTTAGTTCGCTGCATTCTTAGTTAATCTTTAGTGTAGTAAAACCCCCCAAACCAAATCAATCTTTTGTCCGAGTCAGAGTCTAGTATAGTTATACAGTGTCTCTAGGGTTCGATATTCCGGTTTATCGTTAAGTTGTGCTACACTCGATAGGTACACTTTCCTGCCAGTGCGGTTTAGTTCATAGGTATTCCTATTATTACTTAGGAGTCTAGGTTAGGTTTTGTTAGTTTTTATATAGACCGTCTCGACGACATCAGTGCCATAGATACCTTCGTCCAAAGTTTCACTAAAATCAGCTTCAGCTTCAAAATTCTCCTTAACTTCATCATTAACATCTGCTTCTATGTTTTCAGCATGTTGCTCTTCAATTACTAGCTCAAGATTCACTAACATTTGATCCATAAAAGGAACCTCTAAGATAGGTTGTTCAATATCTTGCTCTATTTGGTGGTCAGCTTCAATATCTTGCTCTGGGTTCCCTTGACCTTGTTCTGCCTCTTCTTCTTCAGATGATGATTCAACTAGTAGTTGTGGATCTATATCAGGAACATTCTCTTCTTCTTCACCCAAGATATGACCAAACAGAGGAATGTTAGCAATCACTCTGTTGGTTCTTTTGATTGAACTCTTCATGTAGCTTAGGGTCTTGGCAGTCATATGATCAAACACAAATATATGGCCATCTTTTTGCAAGTTAGGATGGAGATGATTAATAATAATCTGAAGAAACCTAGGGTAGACCAAGAACTTTTCCTTCACTCCTCCAGTCAAGTTTTCTTTCAATTGCCCAAACACTAGCCTAGAGAAGTTGTGAATAAAGACATGTACAATGTATCTCCATAGAGGTGGAAGGGCATTCTTGATAATATGTCCACCCTTGAATTCATCTGGATGCCCCAATCTTCTGAAACATTCTTTAACATAAAAACTTGGAAATTCCACCGGTGCTTCATGATTATCATTAAAGTGCAGCACCTCTCTGATAGTTGCCTCAGATAATAGAACTTATTGATTATGAACTGTAGCCCTGATATGCTCCACATTGTCTATAATTGTTGTAGTTGCAGTACTCCAGAATTGCCTTATAGTAGTTTCAAACACTAGCAGATTGTGGCTTATAGCAAAACTGATGTTGGAGTTGGCTAGGAAATCAAGTACATATATGAAGTCTGCATTTTTGGGATCAATAATATTCAACACAGCACACACATTGTGCCTTTTGACAAATAAGAGATCCATATCTGCACAGAAACAACACAAGAAAAATTATCAAACATCGGTCCAACACTTAGAAAATTTTCAGAAAGGCCTGACCGAAACTACTAGTTTCGAGTGAAGAAAGCATATCGAAACTACAAAGTTTCGGGCACCAAAAGGTATCGAAACAACTAGTTTCGATGGAAAACCTGTTCAAATTCTGAGACATCTTTTTGAAAAACAAAACACCCTTTAATCGAAACAACTAGTTTCGATGCCTGAATTCTGAACAAAAACACAATCATTCAAAAGCAGAGAAAAACTAAACTAAAAACTATAGACAGATTAACAACATATAAATAGAAATAAAAAGAAAGGTAAAGGTCGCCTGAGGTGTCGAAACTCCATCTTACCGAGATTTTTGAGGAAATCTACAAAATTAAACAATAGAAGAGTGAGATATTAGCAATGATGAGTTCATAAACAGGATCTAAGCAAGAAACAACTCAAAACACGCGATTTCATTCGTAACAAGGGTAAAAGTGTAACCCTAGCCATCGCCATATAAAATAGTAGCAAACATTTTGAGTAATCAAACCTGATGAAGACGACGACGGAGGAATCAGATAAGGGAGACTGACCTCGTAAACTTAGACCGAGGAATTGATCTTTTGTGTGTGAAGATGAAGGTGAAAAAGGTTTCGGGTGAGTTAGAGTAAACGAAGCATGAAGAATAACTTGATTATGAAGACATTCAATTTAAGCTTGACAAAAGACTAAAATGCCCCTGTCGAAACTAGTAGTTTCGGGTGGTAGGTAGTCTCGGGCGATTTGATTAGTTTCGATGACAATGTTGTTTCGGGTGAAAAGGAGATACTTGATCAGAAACAAAACAAAAACACTCATATGTACACTACTTAAACAAGCTAATAAGGAAGATTAAGAAATTTATATAGAAAAATAAAAGTAAAAATAATAAAATAAAAATAATAAAAGATATAAACACTTAGCCTTGGAAAAGATCCAACGTGAGATCATGTCTGGTCAAACCCTTGAAACACTTTATTTTTGCACTCAGCTACTGTGAATCCCTGAAGATAGCCGCTATTTGTGCAAGATAAACCCGAACATTTGCTTGTACAATGTTTTTCATTTGATTAAAAGGTACCATTTGAGCACGAAACACGGCGTACCCCACATTTTGAAATAAAATGGTTTTGAAAGCCTATCAATCCTCAAGAAATACTCGTATTCATCTTTTCATCTCTTACAGGTTAACCAGGGTACCATCTTGGTAAGTCAAAATCATCGCCAAAAGTAAAATAAAATCTAACTGGATATAAGAAGTTATAAAATGAAAAATATCCAAGTGGATATTAAAAGGTACGAACATTCTAGATCTTTGTGAAAGCAAAACAGAAGAAGTCATAAAATTATCCAAGCGGATAGGAAAAGGTTGAACACCTGAGATCTTTGCGTAAGCAAAACAGACGGAGTCAAATCATCCAAGTGGATGGGAAAAATATGAACTCTCGAGATCTTTGCGTAAGCAAAACAGACGGGGTCATCGGCGGTAACTCTCGTTACTTTGACGGTCACCTAGCACATGAATCATAATCCAACACGTAAGCCTATATCTGATTGAATCGGTTTTCTTAGCTTAAAATGAGTTAGAAGTTTCAAAAATGGGTTCAAACACACGTGTACGATAGAGAATTAAGTTTTCACACTACTAAAGAGTTATAACCGTATGTCGGGCCTACCGGCTATACCTCAGTAAGCACCATCGCTTATGGTCCATTCCATGCTCAAGAAGTGTGATCAGACTCTATCATTTCTCACAAGGTCGGATCCAATTTTCCTGAAATAAAACATGATACTTACAGTGAGTTTTTCTTAAGCACAAAAAAAAATTCTTTTCTTTTTGACTAAAAAAACAAATCTTTTTCTTTCTAACTGTACATTCCAATTTCTCCCCCAAAAGTTTTGCTTTTAAAGGTAAATAAAGAAAACAACTATACAGAAAAATAAAATCTTTTTGGAAATCTTCCTGATTAACAAGTTTAAATAGAAAAGACAATATGCACAAAGGTTACTGAAAGTTGATCATGCCGAGCATCTCCACCAATTTCTCAAATCTGGCAGAATCAAATGCTTTTGTAAAGATGTCGGCAGTTTGCTTGTCGGTTTTGACTTCAACGATTTTGATATGTTTCTTTTTGACACAATCACGGATGAAGTGGTGTTTGATCTCATGTGTTTGGTTTTAGAATGTTGAACGGGATTTTTGGTGATATGGGGAACGGCAGTGTTATCACACAAGATGGGAGTTTCATGGAAGGTGATCCTGTAATCAAGCATTTGATGGTGGATCCACCTTACTTGGGAACAACAAAGGGCTGTAGCAATGTATTCGGCTTCGGCTGTGGATTGGGAAACGGTGCTTTGTTTCTTACATTGCCAGGAGACGAGGCGGTTGCCAAGAAACTGAGAACCCCTAGAAGTGGATTTTCGGTCTAAGTCGCATCCCCCGTAGTCTGAATCTGAATATGCCAAAAGATCAAACAAGTTATTTTTGGGATACCAAAGCCCAAGCTTTGGCTTGTACTTCAAATATCTTAAAATACGTTTTACAGCAATTAAACGAGAGAGTTTAGGATTAGCCTGAAAACGTGCACACAAGCACACTGCGAACATGATGTCTGGTCTGCTAGCAGTGAGATACAGAAGAGATCCTATCATTGAGCGATAGAGGTGCTGGTCAACGTTTTCACCATCCAAATCAGGAGACAGACAGTGTCGAACTTCCACAGGAGTCTTGTAAGGATGAGACTCAGTCATTTTGAATTTGGTCAAAATTTCTTTGACGTACTTCTCTTGATGGATAAGAATTCCCGACTCAAACTGATCTACTTACAAACCAAGAAAGAACTTCATTTCTCTCATAGAACTCATTTCAAACTTAGAACGCATCACTTCCTCGAACTCTTTACACAACCGAGGATTTGTGGATCCGAAAATGATATTATCAACGTAGATTTGCACCAAAATGGTATCCGTATCATCCTTTCGTTTGAACAAAGTTTGGTCAATTGCCCCTCGTGTGAAACCATTATCAAGCAGATGCGTAGATAACGTATCATACCACGCACGAGGTGCTTGATGAAGACCGTACAACGCCTTATCAAGTTTGTAAACTCTGTCAGGATAGCTTGGATCAATGAAACCCGGTGGCTGCTTGACATAAACTTCCTTTTGAACTTTTCCATACAGAAATGCGCTTTTGACATCCATCTGATGAACTGTGAAGTCCATATAGGCTGCGTATGCGAGAAACATTCTGATGGCTTCTAAGCGAGCCACTGGTGCAAAGACATCCTCATAGTCAATTCCTTCTTCTTGATAAAACCCCTGAACCACCAAGAGGGCTTTGTTTCGAATCACGATTCCCCCTTCTTCCTTCTTGTTGCGAAATACCCAACGAGTGCCGATTGGGACTTTGTTCTTTGGAAGGTCGACCAGATTCCACACATGTAACTTGTTGAACTGCTGTAATTCTTTCTGCATGGTCTCTACCCAACTGTTCTCAAGCAAAGCAGCTTTGATATTCTTAGGTTCAACTTGAGATATGAAGCAAGTGAAGAGACCGTCATTCATTGCTTCGGTGACACTACGAGTTTGGACTCCCACATTGAGTGGACCAATGATGTTGTCTATAGGATGATCCTTGTGAATTCTCAACTGTGGAATCTCATACTCTTCCAATTGTTCATTCAGATTGGTAATGTTATTGTTAGAAAGGTCAACTTCATCATCAATAGGATCTTCAGCAGATGATTGTGGAACAACATCCACTATTGGAGGAGTTTCTTCCTCAACAGTTTCACTTGTTGCTACAGAGTCCGAAGAATCCGGAGTGGATGATGAAGAGGAGCTTGAGGTAGAAGCAGAAGAGGTACCTAGGATATTCACAGACATAAGAGGATTAGCTGAGACAGATATGTTAGTGAAATCGGGAAGATTAAATGATTTAAACAAAAAATTGACATCAAAAAGCCAATCAAGACCGTTCCCAGCGTCCGTATGATTGCTTTCATGCCAGTTGATATTAATGGATTCCAGCACAATCCTTCGTCTCTTGTTGTAAATATGAAAATCTCTTTGGTTGGAGGAATAGCCCACGAAATAAAACTCATATGCTTTGGCTTCAAACTTATTCAGCTGGTCAGAAGTATTTAGCATTGTGCAAACACACCCAAATTTCCTAAAAAAATCAATAACAGGCTTACGCTTGTACATAATTTCATAAGGTGTCTTGTTGCAACTTTTGGTGATGAGAACTCGATTCTGCACAAAACATGTGGTATTGATTGCCTCATCCAAAACGTGACAGGAAGCTTAGAATCAACGATCATAGTTCTTGCTGCTTCTATCAACGTGCGATTTCTTCGTTCAGCTACAACATTTTGTTGTGGAGTACGAGGTGCACTGAATTGCCGAGAGATACCCGTACTTTCACAGAAAGAATCTAGAATGGCATTCTTGAACTCTATGCCATGATCACTGCGAATAGTCTTCACACTTAAATTGAGCATGTTCTCGATTTGTAGCAGGTGAATCTTCAGAGTTTCTGGCGTCTCATCTTTCTTTGCCAGGAAGAATACCCAAGTAAACCGAGAGAAGTTATCGGTTACCACCAAACAGTAGGATTTCCTTCCATGACTCATGACACTCACAGGACCGAAAAGATCCATGTGAAGCAATTGAAGGGGATAGTCAATGGAATTAGTGGTTTTGAGTTTGTGAGAAGATTTGTGTTGCTTGCCCTTGGAACAAGAGAGAAAATCTTCCATGGGTGAGAAATCTTTCAAAGGTAAACCGGTGACAAGGTTTCCTCGAACAAGGCGGTTCATTGTCTTGAAATTCACATGTCCTAATCTCTTGTGACAAAGAAAGGACTCATCCTCTAAAGCTTTTGAAAGAAAGCAAGATTCGATTCCTGATGGGTTATTTATATCCAGACTATAATTATTGAATCTTCGAGGAGCACGCATGAGGATTAGGTCTTCAAGAATAACCACTTCAGAATCAGACATTCTCTGGAGTTGAAGAGGGCACAAAAGTCTTTATCACAAATCTGGGACACACTCATCAGATTATACTTTAACTGTGGGACGAAGTTGACATTCTCCAAGCTATTTACACCGTTAGACACAGTTCCTTGACCTTTCATCTTTCCTCTTCTTGGATTGCCTGCAAAGGCGACAAAGTCTCCGTCTATTGGATGATAGTTTTGCAATAAAGAAAAATGACCAGTCATATGTCTTGAGCAACCACTGTCGACATGCCAAATATTATCTCCAGTCCTTCTTGATTATCCCTACACAAGATAAATCATTCAGACATTGGTACCCAAATCATTGCTAACTTGGAACTTCTTAGTTTTACAAGATGCAATTCGGAAATCATAGTCAAAATCCTCCTTTAATGTGTTCTCAAAAAGATCATTATTCTTAAGTTTCCAAATCCTTTTCGATCAGTTTTTGTATTTTTAATCCTTTTACGTTGCAGAGTTCTACTATGTTGTGATTTAGAGAAAACATTTGAAGCACAGTCAACTGAATTTTGAGTAACAAATGGTACATTTTCTGCTTCAAAACGATATGTAGACAATTTACATGTCTTAAAAACATGATTGGATTCCCCACAACTAAAACAAACTTTATCACATGTCGTCTTAGCCTGATAATTGTCATCACAAGATGATGAAGATGATTGTGATGTTGAGACATTAGAACTAGAGGCAAGTCGTTCTTCAATATTTCTTTCATGAAGACTTTGATCTTCCTTTAATATGAAAAATTCCAGATTGCTCATTGTTTCTTGTGGAATGTCAGTCACAACAACTCCTGCACTTTTAAAATTTGCAATACAACTCATAGCACTTACATATTTAGGAACAAAAGGCAAAGCATTCTTAAACTTAGAAATAACATTTCTCAAACTTTCATGATCAGAAGTCACAGAACCAAAATACAAATTTTCAATGTGTTCACAAATATCTGGTTTTGACACGGACATATTACTACATTCATCCGACTCAAGTTCATTTAAAACATTTCCCTTACTAGAACTCTCATCACAATCATCTTCGGAACCTACACAATCTGACTCTGCAAAGGAAGCAAAACTGTCATAATCTGAAGGTTGGATATAATCATCAGCGGATAAATTACAAACAAAGGGTGTGGGAACATGAGGAACTGACATATCAGCAAATCTACCAGACTTGGAATACAGAGGAGGGTGAGAGTTATACCCGATGCCTTCTGTGACCTTTTTATGAATTTGGTTGTCAATGATTTCAAAAAGAATTTTCTGATCCATACCCATGTGTTCAACTTGAAAATTTGCCTTTTCAGTCTTTTGAAGTCTTTCAGTTAAAATTTGATGATTATTCTTTTGTGTAGTAAGTTGTACAATCAAAGATCGATTTTCTCCAGAAATATCACGAATTTTCTTTAAGTAAAGTTTCTCATTTTTAGCCACAGAATCATACATCACCTTTATGTTATCTCGTTCATCGACCAAGGCCTGGTTGATGAATCTATATTTTTGAATCTCATTTAAACAAGATTTAGCATTGCAAAGTCTAGACATTACCTCAGCTGGTACGACGGTGAGATCCTCAGCTGGTTCAATCATCACACATTTTTCTTTTTCTTCAATGTCTTCCATCAATGCCTTGTCAGCTGCTTCCCCTTCTTGATCTCCCCAATGATAGTGTCTATCAGCTTGACAGACCAAAGCTGTTGAGCTGGAAGTTGTAGTGGATTTGGGAGAGATGGCAGCTTGCTTTCCAGATGAGTTATTCTTCTCATGCTGCTCCTTTGATGATGGCTCCTTATAATTTCTTGCAAAATGACCCAGCTGGTCATAGTCATAGCATCTCACCTTTTTGATGCAAACCCTAGAGTCTTTCCTTGCTTGAATCTATCCATCCCAGTCCTCTTGATGAATCTTTTGGCCCTTAGAGTCCGCATAGCCATGCACCAATCAATATCCATCTTCTCCAAATCACCCGGGTTGATCTGCTCCAAGTCATCATGTTGAAAGCTAACCGGTATCAGGTTTCCAGAAATCAATGCATCATAGCATGACATGAAGGAAGTCATGATAGGTAGATACTCATCGGGGATCATAGTGGTAGGCTTCTGAGAAGTGGATGAAACAGTAGGCTGATTTCTAGAAATTGAAGGTGGGACATCAGTTTGAAAGTATGCCATTGTTGTCTTGTTGGATGAAGTGGTGGAACTTTGACCTGCAAGAAGAGCTGTGTTTCTAGACTGATTAGTTGGAGTGACCACACCCTTCTTTATTTCCAACTCATAAGACTCCAGTATGTTGTAGAGTTCATGCTGTGACAAGTCACTTAGCTTCTCAGTTTTCTTGATCATAATTCGGTACATATTCCATTCCTGTGGCAGTGAATCAAGCAGCTTCTTGTTTCACTCAACAGTGGGATACTCGGTTCCCAAAACCTTTAACTTAGAGACAATGCTAGAGAATTGGTTGATCAATTCAGACATGGGTTCTCCAGGGACACTACTAAACATCTCATACTGCTTCTTGATCAAATCCCTCTTGCTTTCTCTAACCTCAGCACTTCCCTCATACCTTGTATATAAAGCAACCCAAAGATCCTTGGCAGTAGTATACTCAGTAAATATGTTAAACACATCCATAGGAAGAGCCATAGCAATAGATCCATAAGCCTTGTTATCTCTAGCAATTAAGACAATATCCTTTTCATCATATTCAGACACAAGCTTGGGACGCTGAACATCTGTACTGGTAGTAACTGGCTTGTGTGGACCATTAGTGATTGACTTCAAAAGAGTGTGGTCATAGGACTGAAAGAAAGTCTTCATTTTCTTGGTCCAATCATCAAAGTCTATGGTGGAAACCAAGACAGGTGGTTTGTTTCCTCCAGCATATTCATTGTTGCTTGAAGATGACATAACTCAGAAAATTTAAAATCAAACAGTAGCTAGTTTCGGGTGAACAGGGTTGATCGAAACAACTAGTTTCGATAGAGAAAAAAATGACTGAAACTCCTAGTTTCGATTGAACAAGACTCGCCCGAAACTCCTAGTTTCGATAGAAGAAACAGAATCCGAAAACAACTAGTTTCGATGATGAAGACAGCAGAAAATCCAGCAAACTCAGTAGAAACTACAAGTTTCGATTGAAACTAGTTTCGATAGTGCAGTAGTTTCGGGTGATCAATCTGCACAGGTTAGTTTCGATATAACAGGACAAATAACTAGTTTCGATGATACCTTCTCCAGACAAGAGTACAAACAAGAAGTTTCAATGACCAACAGAACGGCAGAAATTGTCTCCCAGTAGTTTCGATGTCTTCTTCCCAAACTCAGAAAATATCCATTGATGAACACCTTCAAAAATCAAAAGCAAAGAAATAGCAATCCAATCTAGCGAAAAGCTTCTAACAATACTCTTGATCACGAAAATACCCTTTAATCCCGAAAACATGAACAGATACGACCGAAAATCGATGGAACAGTGCTTCCAAAACTCAGATACGGAAACTTCAATAATATACCGAAAAACACCTAAAATCGATCACAAAAACCTAAATACACTCAGAAATCAAGGGCATAAAGCTCTGATACCGATTGTAGGTCCAGATTTCAATCGAAAATCAACAGAAGATCGATTACACACATACAGGCAGAATCTGTGTGTATGGTGATGAAAACAGAGGATAGAAACAAAACTGGTGAAGATAAACAGGCAAACCACACAGAAATCAACAGAAATATGATATGAAATTTAAGAACAACAGATGAAATAACTCCAAATGTGTATTGATTCAGAAAACTGTGAAAGAGAGAATTTCAGGGTTACAGCCGCTATCCACACCCTAAACATTCTCAAACTAGGCTATTTATAGTAAGTTGACAGGCATCGAAACTATGCTCACCGAAACTAGTAGTTTCGGTTGAGCATTTACAAGTGAAAAACAAGCCTATCGAAACTTCATATCTATCGAAACTATTAGTTTCGATTAAACAAACCTCAATCGAAACTAAGTAGTTTCGATGGCCCAGACTTAGAATAAAAAACCGAAAATTACATAAAATGAAATTACAAGTAAATAAACTTAACTAAACATTGTTCAAAAATAAATTGATGACAACAGCTTATACAAATATAAGACTCTACATACCCAAATTGTCAATCCGGTACTGCCTTCAAAAACAAATAGTTCATACATTGTATGGTCAAATCCACTACATTTTAATTTTCACAATTCATCCAAGTAGTTCATTCCTACAAGAATGATAGTTTTTTTTCTACAAAAATAAATACAATAGATGAAATATCAATAAATTTTTTCTGTAAAACATGTTTCTTCATGTTTATGTGTTTATAGAACTAACCAAACAAACTGCATTCGATCAACTGACAAACAAGTATTTTATTGAACAAGTATCCGCTGCCAAGGATAGATGATCTGTTCGACCAACTACAAGGCGCCAGATGGCTCTCCAAGATCAATCTGCCGTCGGGATATCATCAGTTAAAGGTAAGGGAAGAGGACATACCTAAGACAGCGTTTCGCACGCGGTATATTTCACGTGATGTCTTTCGGTTTGACCAATGCTCCAGCAGCATTCATGAGTAGTGATAGTTTTCATAGATGACATACTTGTTTATTCGAAGAGTGAGGGTGACCATGCTTGTCATCTTCGAGAAGTACTGGAGATGCTATAGAAAGAAAAGTTGTATGCCAAGTTCTCCAAATACGCGTTCTGGCTTAAGGAAGTCCAATTCTTAGGTCACTTTATTAACGCAGACGGCATTATGGTTGACCCGGCTAAGATAGAGGCAGTACAAGAATGGGAAATCCCAAAGACACCAACCGAGATTCGGAGTTTTCTAGGATTGGCAGGTTACTATCAAAGGTTCATTCAGGACTTCTCGAGAATAGCCTCGCCACTGACAAAGTTGACACGCAAGGAAATAAAGTATGAATGGGGTCAGGCCCGGTCTAAAGCATTTGAAGAGTTAAAGAAGAAGTTGACCCAAGCCCCAGTGCTAGCATTACCCGATGGTAACGAGGACCTTGTGGTATATTCTGATGCTTCGGGACAGGGATTAGGGTGTGTTTTGATGCAGAGGGGAAAGGCGATAGTGTATGCGTCACGACAACTAAAGATTCACGAAGTTAACTACCCGACTCACGATTTGGAGCTCGCGACAGTTGTCTTCGTACTAAAGATTTGGAGGTATTACCTTTACGGGGTAAAATGCACAATTTATTCGGATCAGAAGAGCTTGAAGTATTTTTTTGAGCAGAAAGACCTGAATATGTGGCAAAGGCGGTGGTTAGAATTGCTGAAAGACTATGACTGTGAGATCCTATACCACCTGGGAAAGGCGAATGTGGTTATTGATGCCCTAAGTTGTAAGTAGACTCATTCTCCTATTAGGATGAAAGCGTACCGGTTGGTGATAACCCCAGATTTTATGGCAGAGCTAGAAAAAGCACAAACAGAAGCACTAAAGGAAAGGAACATAAAGAAAGAAAGAATGGTCGGTCAACAGGTAAAGTTAGAAATAAACACTCATTGAATGAGGACCAGATATGGTCGCATGTGGGTACCGAAGGGCGGAGAGCTTAGGGCCAAAGTACTCGACGAGACCCATAAATCTCGATATTCCATCCACCCAGGAACCACAAAAATGTACCAGGATTTGAAGAAAGAATATTGGTCGCCTAACATGAAGAATGACGTGACCGGATACGTAAGCAAATGTCTGACTTGCTCACAAGTTAAAGTAGAGCATCAGAAACCATATGGGAAGATCCAGCCACTAGAAATACCCGAATGGAAGTGGGAGCGTATCACCATGGACTTTATTACAAAGCTGCCCCGCACATCTAAAGGCCATGATACGATTTGGGTTATAGTGGATCGTCTGACAAAGAGTGCTCACTTCTTACCGATCCGGGAAACGTATTCATCAGAGAAGCTGGCAGATGTCTTTATCAATGAGATTGTGTCACGACATGGCGTACCATTATCGATTGTATCTGACCAAGACACACGATTTACATCGAGATTCTGGAAAATATTTCATGAGACAATGGGTACACAATTGAATATCAGTACGGCATATCACCCACACACGGATGGTCAGTCTGAAAGGACCATCCAAACGTTGGACGATATGCTCCGCGCATGCATTATAGACTTCGGGGGCAGTTGGGATAGCGACCTACCATTGGCGGAATTCTCCTACAACAACAGCTACCACACCACTATTGGTATGACACCGTACGAGATGTTGTATGGTAGAAAATGTCAAACCCCGGTCTGTTGGGGTGAGATAGGGCAGAAAGAGTTGGGAAGTTTAGAGGTAGTCACAGCGACCTCTGTAAAATTTGACCAAATTAAAGCCAGGATGAAAGCAGCAAAGGACCGTCAAAAGTCCTACTCGGATAGAAGGTGAAGACTTATCGAATTCAATGTCGGGGATTAGGTACTATTGAAAGTATCCCCTTGGAAGGGAATTATACGATTCAGGAAAATAGGAAAACTAAGTCCAAGGTTCGTCGGACCTTTCAAAATTTTAGCACGGGTTGGTGAAGTTGCTTACCGGTTAGATTTACCTGAGGAGTTGAGTGGGATTCACCTAACCTTTCACGTGTCACATCTGCGCAATTGCCTGGCTAACGAATCGGCACACGTGCCACTTGACGACATCGAGATGGATAATAGCCTCAATTACATCGAGGAACCAGTCGCCATACTAGACAGGAAAGAAAAGCTGTTACAGAATAAAGTGATACAGTTAGTCAAGGTACAATGGAAGCATGCTACATGGGAAACCGAGTCAGAAATGAAAGAGTCGTACCCGCACCTGTTTGACTTATAGCAGGTTTCGAGGACGAAACCTTTCATAAGGAGGGTCGACTTGTGACGTCCTAAAAATAATAATAGGAAATAAAGTTTACGAACGAGGCTCGGAAGATAACGAGCAAAACATAGTGGGCTCGTGAGCTTGGATCGCGGGCCAGGTATGGGAGGCGCAAGGAGGAGGAATACAACCCTACCTTCCTTCCTCCTCACCACACTCCATCATCTTCACATATTGTAGGTCTAGATTTCAATCGGAAATCACTCAATAGATCGATTACACATACACACATGCGGAATCTATGTGTATGGTAGTGAAACAGAGGGTAGAAACAGAATTGGTGAAGATAACATCTAACCACACAGAATCAACACAAATAAGATGTGAAAATGTAAGAACAAATTATTAAACAAATGCAGATTGTATTGATTCTTCAAGAACAGTGAAAGAGAAAATTTAGGGTTACAGCCGCTACTCACACCCTAAAAATTCTCAAACTAGGCTATTTATAGTAAGCTGACAGGTATCAAAACTATGCTCACCTGTCGAAAGTAAACTATCTATCGAAAATACTAGTTTCGATTGAACAAATCTCAATCGAAACTAGATAGTTTCGATGGCCCAGACTTAGAAATAAAACAGAAAATTACATTAAAATGAAATTACAAGTAAATAAACTAACTAAACATTGTTCAAAAGAAATACATTGATGACAACAGCTTATACAATAATAAGACTCTACACATATTCTAGAGAGAGAAAACTCTAAACCGACACCCGAAGCCTTCATACTCAACCCAAGATCATCGTTGAACACTATCGGAGGATTGGAGAAGGAAAGATCAATCGATAAAAGGTAACAAAACCCTCTCAGATTCGAGTTTGGATTTGAAAATGTGTTTTAGGGTTTCAAAGTGGGTTTCATAAAAAAAAGATGGGATTTTACGTGTAGATTCGATTAAAAAGTATGTATCTAGATTCATGGAAGCTAGATATAAGTTTTGGACGTAAAAATATTAGAACTTGGATAAAAAACGAAGGATTTGATCAAGAACCGATGAATCGTCTGAAATCTCTATGAATGGTCCGAAAACTCGGATACGTCCGAAAAGTATTTTGGAACAACATAGATTTCAGACAGGACTTTTCGATCGAAAAGTAACGCGGACGGAACATTTTGGTCGAAAAGTATTTTGGACAGAAAAGAATTTCGGACATATGTTTTCGAACAAAATAGCTCTCGGACAAAAGTTTTCGAACGAAAAAGCCATTAACAGAAAATAGTCTAATACTAGAGTTTTCGGTCGAAATAGATTTCGACCGAAAAAGAATTCGGACATAGGAGTTTTCGGATGAAATATGAAGGTTATAACCTTGTTCCATTTGTGACTCATGAAACATATATAATAGCATCCCACCTAGCTCGAAGTTTCTTAGCTAAGTGAGATAAGTTTCCATAGAAGTCTGGTGAGTTCTTATTGCCCTTTTTCCTAAACGGTTTTGGGCTGACATGCATACTGTTAAAGAGATAGTTTTCAAGGTTAAAGAATATTTTATAAAAATTATATATTTTTATAAAATGAAAGACAAGTATAGTATTTTTATAAAATGTTATTTTTATAAAATAAAAGAGAAAGGCACAGCTTTTTATAAAAAGGTTATTTTTATAAAAAGAAAGGTAAAGTGTTAAAGAGAATAGTACTATCTTTGAAATGTAATTTCAAGAAAGTAAAGCAAAGTAAAGAATGATAAAGAAGCTGCATCTAGGTGCAGCTTGACAGTGACAGTGACAGATGTCATATTATATGCTTATGTGTTAATATGTGTTATTTGTCTATGTGATATGTGTTTCAATGGCTTTATATTATGTGACATAGTAGTTTCATTGTAGTTACAAAGTAAAAAGTCCTGCAGATAAGCAAAATAGAAGTCTCACCCCAAGGTTTGAGTAAGCAAAGTAGAAGTCTCACCCCGAGGTGTGAGCAATCAAAGTAGAAAGTCTCACCCTGAGGTGTGAGCAGACAAATGAGTCTTCACTTCGGTGTAAGAGAGAAAGTCCCACCTTGAGGTGTGGGCACAACAAAGTAAAAGTCTTACCCTGAGGTGTAATCGAGCAAAGGGATATTGCCCTCGGGCAATGATCCGTATGTGATAGTTAAAGTATGCTATAGTGACTTGTCCGGTACGAGTGAAACGTAAAGTTGCAAAGAGTAAAGGAGGACACCTTAACCGGTTACCTCAAAAGTAAAGTTTTAAACGAAAGATTTAACGGAACAATTTTATAAATTGGAACGTTGTAAAGTTTTAAAGTAAAGGTAAAGGCAAAGATGTTTTTAAAGTAAAGAAAGAAAGCTTATTTTATTTTTATAAAACTAAGCTACCTAAAATAAAGTTTTTACAGTTTAAAGTAAAGATAGAACTCACCAGTGTTAACTGACTTTTAGTATGCATGACAGGTAGTAAAGGTAAAGTGAAAGTAAAGTAGAGGAGCCGTGAGGGCCGGATACCATGGACATCGGGTTGCTGCGCTGAAGACTGACATTTTCTGTTCCTGATAGTTTATGTTTCAAACAATGTTTTATGGATTTGGATTTATGAATTTTATGAATTAAAGACTTCCACTGTAACAGATTCTATAAGGTCAGATTCTGATTTCCAATTTAAGAACTATGTTTGTTATGTCTTGTGCCAACTATGAGATGTACCCGGTTTTGGGGCGTCTCATTTTTATAGTCCACTCAAAGCATCAAAGTTACCTCCCCCCTATGATGATAGTATTTTAATTTTATAAGTATTTTTTATAGTCCAACATTAAGGTAAATTACATATATGTTAAAAAACCACAGTTAGTGTTACATAACATGTAGTGGAATGGAAAAAAAAAAGCAAATATTTCTTGTTAACAAAAAATGATGTAATTGTATATAAAAATGTTCGTTAAAAGTGAACATGTTATGGAGAATAATAAACGTTAAACATTCAAACAATAGAAGATCTGTAAAAAAGACAATACAACATAACTAAAATAATATATAATAGTCACTTGGAAATTACAACGTACATAATAGGCTGTAAACTATGCTAATAAAGATAACTTACTAGTAGTCTAGATAACTTACTACATAAAAACTAGAGTAAAGTGTCATTTTCGTCCCTGTGGTTTGGCCATTTTAGCCACTTTCATCCAAAAACTTTTTTTTTAGCATTTTCGTCCCTGACGTTTCTAAATCTAGCCATTTTCATCCAACTGACTAACTCCGTTAAAATTTTAACGTTAAATCAGGGGCATTTTAGTCTTTTTCAAAAATTCTTATTTTTAACTCTTTTTTTAATCCCTTTTGTTTCCCCTCCTTTTCAAAGCTTAAAAAAAATAAAAAATTCTCGAAGTTTTTTTTGAAGATGACGATGACTAGGGGTGTAAACGAGCCAAGCCGCTCGCGAGCTACTCGAGATCGGCTCGCTAAAAACCCCTAGTCATCGTCATCTTAAAAAAAACTTCGAGAATTTTTTATTTTTTTTAAGCTTTGAAAAGGAGGGGAAACAAAAGGGATTAAAAAAAGAGTTAAAAAGAAGAATTTTTGAAAAAGACTAAAATGCCCCTGATTTAACGTTAAAATTTTAACGGAGTTAGTCAGTTGGATGAAAATGGCTAGATTTAGAAACGTCAGGGACGAAAATGCTAAAAAAAAAGTTTTTGGATGAAAGTGGCTAAAATGACCAAACCACAGGGACGAAAATGACACTTTACTCTAAAAACTAACTACTGGAAATAGAATCGAAAGAAACGTCAGAATCATAACCACACTCATCCTTCCAATGGTCATGGTGGTACCATCGGTAGAGTGTATCATCATCAACCTCTGTATTTCATCACCATCTTCATAATACCACTTATCTTCATCGACCTCTGTTATGACTTCAACTACGAGTGGGGCTTACATCCACTGTCGGTGTTGGTGGAGAACCAATAATACCATCAGCCACTCAATTGGAACCTGAATAATAAATTTCAAATAAAAAATACTACATAAATGTTTATCAAAACCTAATAAAATATAAACTTTGTTACTCTGGTGTAATTAATGTCAACTGAACTATTATTTTTATCTATACAAAATTTATTTAAAAAGTAACTAAGCATTATTAGCTAGTAGTAAAAAAAAATTATATAAGTTGTGGTGAATCCACATAATCGGATGCACAATTGTTGGGCTCTTGAACATCAAATGGAATCCCACACAAAGCATCAAAGTTACCTCCCCATAATGATAGATTATAATAAAATGTAATGGAATAGGTCAAATTTAAAGACAAAAAAATTGTAAAGAAAACTACATTTTTAGGCTTTATAATTAAAAAAAGATACAAGTACTGATTGGACAGCATCTTGGAAAAAAATGAAGTATATCCTTACCTTTGTAAAAGTTACCTACATTGAAAGAAGAGGAAAAAGTTGATTGGAAATGTCCTCGTAAAAGGTACATACCTTTTGTAGCCGATTGTTTTTAGAAATGGAAGCAAACCACAAAAAACTTCTTTATATCATACTTATGAATTAAAAGATTACTTAAATTAAAAATAAAAAAGTATATGTACTTTTTTCATATATTTGTTTTTAAATGAATGTATTAGAAATAAATAATAACAAAACAAAAGCCTTCTCCAAATAACAAACATTCATACAGAAAATATAAGATTTTTGTTTTGCACTGTTGTTAGATACATTTACAAAATCATTCTCCCATTTTTTTAATATTTTTTTTGATAACCTTATCAAATTCCATAAATGTACATGTTAGCCATGAAAAAAAGTTTGACTGTCGGTTAATTTTAACTTATTTCTCACACCAACTTATAATGTAAAAGTTACCTACATATAAATAAATAGGATAAAGTGGCTAAATCATAAGAACTATTTATGGACCATATTAAAAATATCACGGTTAGTATGAACAAAAACTAATATGTAGAAATCAAAAAAATTAATAAATAAGTAAATACAAACACACAAACATGCACCAAAAATCAAAAGAAGTAATTACGGATCATATAAATTAATCAATGTAAGTATAAACAAAAAACTAAGGTATAAATAAAAAAAACAGTAAAAATACATTACCTTCTCTATCAAAACCAACATAACGCAAGGGATAATTGCCCAACAAAACATCAACAGTTTCATCGAAAATAGGAGAACCATTTTCTTCACCTGGGGATTTGTCTTCGTTGACTTGAGTGCCTAGATCATCAGAAATACGAGATTCGTCCATGAAGGAGTGAAGTGAAGGAAAAAGTAAAGAGAGAGGATGTTGGATGGAATGAATGGTGTTTTAAGGTGGATGATATGGACGTATAACTTTGGAAATGGAAATTGGAAAGTACACTAGGTGGTCAGACGAGAGTTGAAGGATATGGTGTAGAAAGGTCAAAAATACCCTTTTACAAAGATAAAGTGATGTGCTAGGTGTCAATCTCTTATTGGATGGGAAGGGTTTTAGAGTTTTGTCATTAAACAAGGGTTTTGAAATGAACACAACCATATATATAGGTGAGTTCACTAGAAAACTCGTTTTCATGAAAAAAATTAAAAAACTTCTCATTAAAGGTATTACATATGTGTAGTACACCCAAAAACCTAAACCCCCCACCCCACCCCCACCCCCATCCCCACCCCCACCCAAAAACCTAAACCCACCCCACCCACCCCCAAATAACCTAAACCCCCACCCACCCCACCCCCCAAAAACCTAACATAAAAACTAAACTAAACTAAACCCAAAAGCTAACCCTACTACACATATGTAGTATTGCGCTGATTTTTTTTTTGAACGAGGACGACGTGGGAAACAAGGTCTCCGAAACGGTTTTTTAGTTTTTGATTTATATTTTGAGTTATGATTTTTTTATTTTTTTTTACCTTTAATAAATACTTTTGGTTTTCTCATGAACAATGAGTTTTCTTATGATCCTTCCCCTATATATATATATATCTATATATATATCTATATTATATAATAAATAAAGGTTTTGATGGGACACTTGTCACTCTCTCATTCATCCTTAACTTTTTTTCTCGCATCTCTCTCCTATTAATTATACAAATTTATTTAATTGTTTTTATAATTTTTTTCCCGCCTCTCTCTCCTATTAAATAAAAATGATTTCTATAATTCTTTTTATAAAACGTTTTTCATAAATATGTAATATGTAAATATTTATTACTAAGTATATATATCATTGCATTTATTCAACATGTGTAATACATCGGGTTTCTATAGTTTAATATGAATTAACATTTATCAGTTAAATAAAAAAAATTAATACTAAGCTAAAAAAATGTTTTAAAAATTAACTTAACAGAATTTATAACTGTCATGTAATATTTTATTCAACTCGTGTAATACACGAGTTTTTAAAGACATAATTTTTTTATTACTAAGTATATAACATTACATTTATACAACCTGTGTAATACACGGGATTGTAACGTAGTTATATAATAAATAAAAATTATTTATGTCACGTGTCGCGTCCAAATCTCTTCACATCATTTTTTCCCGTCTCTCTCTCTTATTAAATACACCTCTTTTTTTTAATAATGATTTATATTTAAAGAAAAATATTAATTATACTAATAAAACACATTTATTTTAAATTATCTTTTATTTTAAGAAACTTTGAAATTTAATTATGTAACTTTTATTTTTAACTAAATAGTGATGTAAGTCAAATTATATTAAATAGAAATTAATTTATTCAAACCGTGTAATATACGGGTTTCTAAATATAAACTTTTTATTACTAAGTATATAAAATTACATTTTATACACGGGTTATTTTAAACACTAAATTTTTTATTACTAAGTATATAATATTACATTTTATCAACCCGTGTAATACACGGGATTTTAACCTAGCATATATATATATATATATATATATATATATATATATATGGGAGCGTTATTTCACAAAGTCTAAAAACTATAAAAAGTGTAAAAAGTCTTTTAAAAACCCCACCACCACCCACCAAAAGCCTAAAACCCCCACCCCCCCTCCAAACTTAACCCCCACCCCCAAAAACCTAAATCCTAACAAAACCCTATATATATAGTGGGAGGATCAAATAAGAAGTAGTTTTTGGTTAAAAAATATAATAAATGACAAAAACCTTAAGAAACGATATCAAACGAACTCCGATTGAGCTAATTTCAGCGACGTTGGAACCGTCTCGTCGAACTCTACCATCTTAGATTTTAGGGTTTAGCTTTTAAGGTTTAGATTTTACGTTTGAATTTTAGGGTTTTAGCATGAGGGTTTAGCTTTTAAGATTTAGATTTTATGGTTTACGTTTTTTTTTTGGGTGGGGGTGGGGGTTTTAGGTTTGGGGGGTGGGGGTGGGTGGGTGGGGTGGGTTTAGGTTTTTGAGGAGGTAGGGTGGGGGGATTTAGGTTTTTGGGGGGTGGTGGTTTTAGGCTTTTCGGGGTGGGGTTGGAGGGGGGTTTAGGTTTTTAGGGGTGCGGCTGGAGGAGGGTTTAGGTTGTTGGGTCCGGGTTAGGGTTTGATGAGATGGTTCCAACGCCACTGGAATGAGCTCAATCGGAGTTCGTTTGACCCACTTATTAGCATTTCTTAGCGAAAAACCGCTTATTATGACTTTTTATTACAACCAAAAGCCTAACCCCCACCCAAAAACCTAAACCGCCCACCTAAAAACCTAAACCCACCCCACCTAAACCTAACCTAAAAGCTAAACTAAACCCAAAAAACCACTCACAAAGCTAACTATGCTACACATATGTAGCAAAACGCTGAATTTTTTTTTTGAAAGAGGACGACGTGGTGAACAAGGTCTCCGTAGCGGTTTTTTAGTTTTTGATTTATATTTTGAGTTATGATTTTTTTATTATTTTTTTTTACCTTTAATAAATAGTTTTTTGGTTTTCTCATGAATAATGAGTTTTCTTATGATCTTTCCCCTACATACATACATACATACATACATACATACATACATACATACATACATATATATATAGTATAGGGTTCCACTATGAATGGAAAAAAGTGTAGGAAAGATTTTGAGCCCTTAATCTTGGAGATGGAGGGTTTCTAAGAAGGCCACGTAAAAAGGAAAGGATTTTAAGCCTTGAAGGGTATAATAGTAATTGTTTCAAAGAGAGAGAAATAACATACACATGCAACTCACATGCATTTTCCACCCTTATTTTTTAAACGTTTATATCTTTTTTATACGTCATTATTTATTTTTTTTAAATATACCATAAAATCAAGCGTTTTTTTATCTTTAAAACACGTATGGTCTTTCTATATTTAAAAAAAATAAAAAATCGCTTAACTGGGTTTATACATTTTTAACAACGTTTTTATGGCGTTTTTTCAAAACGTTTTTCATGGCGTTTTTTCATGACGTTTTTTTAAAACTTTTTTCACTGTGTTTTTTCATGACGTTTTTTTCATTGCGTTTTTTCTAAACTTTTTTATAACGTTTTTTTATGATGTTTTTTCACTGCGTTTTTTATGACTTTTTCACTGCGTTTTTCATGGACGTTTTTCACTGCGTTTTTTCATAATGTTTTTTTATGGTGTCTTTTTTATGACGTTTTTTCAATAATTTTTTATGATGTTTTTTTACTGTGTTTTTTCATTGCGTTTTTTAATGACTTTTTTCACTGCGTTTTTCATGGACGTTTTTCACTGCGTTTTTTCATGACGTTTTTTTCATTGTGATTTTTTCATAGAGTTTTCTTGTGTTTTTTATAACCGATCGTACGGAAAACAGAAAAACGCATGTGAAACTGGACGTGTTATGGTGTTTTTAAACTGGACAACTTTATGGTGTGTTTTGAACTGTGATTGTACAGAAAACAGAAAATGCGTTTTATGGTGTTTTTAAAATGGGCAACTTTATGGTGTGTTTTGAACTGTGCAAGCTTTTTTCATGGATTTTTCTGATGTTTTTTTATCACCGATCGTGTGGAAAATCAGGAAAAAAAACGTATGTGAAACTTGGCGTGTTATGGTATTTATAAACTGGGCAACTTTATGGTGTGTTTTGAACTGTGATTGTGCAGAAAACAGAAAATGCATTTTATGGTGTTTTTTTGATGCAATTACCATTATGGTTTTAGATGTTTTCTTTATGGTGTCTTCTTTTATAGTGTTTTTGAATTGGGTGTATTATGGTGTTTTTAAACAGGACAATTTTATGGTGTGTTTTGAACTGTGATTGTGTAGAAAATAGAAAATGCGTTTTTCAGATTCTCCAACACCTCCGAGTTATCGTTATCTTTGGTGCTCGGCTCTATGAATGCTCGGCTCTATGAATGCGAGAGTTGCCATCTTTACTATAATGGCTTTAGGTGTTTTATTTATGGTGTTTTTTTTTTCCAGATGAAACAAGCTCTTTTAAAAATATCATAAATTCCTAGGGTTCAAAAACACCATAAACTTGCCTATTTCTAAAAACACCATAACACTTTCACTTCAAAAACACCATAAAATGTCCAGTTTAAATGTTTTTTTATGATTTTTTTTAATTTATGACGTTTTTATGGTATTTGTACGTCATTTTTTATGATATTTTTATAGAGTTTGTACAATCTAGTGCAAAAACACCATGAATAAAAAACCCCGCTTAACACGTAATTTTTTTTTAAAATTTTATATAACAATAGTGTACTCGTATTAAAGATAAAAAACGTTCGTTATTATGGTGTTATTTTTTTTAAAATAATAACGCATTAAAAAGTTATGAACGTTTAAAAAATATGGGGGAATATGCATGTGACTTGCATTTGCATATTTTGTGCATTTGAAAAATTAAGCGCATGTTTTCTCATGATTTTGCCCTTTCCCCTTGGTCCCCTCCTTGGACACATGTCACTTCATGGTGGCTTCCTACACTTCCTATAATTTTTTTAACTTCTTAGAATATCTCTCCCCTATATATATATATATATATAGGAAAAGGTTCAGGTAAAAAAGATTCTAATCTAAGAAGGTGAGAAGTATTTATGGCCAATAGATCAAATTGTAGAAAACATTTAATGGTTGAGATTAAATTATAGGAGAAAAAGTTGTTGGAATGGTATTTTAGTTTTGGCCACTTTTGTTGACTTTTTATCAAGTTTCCCCCCCTTTTTTTAAACGTTCATAACTTTTACATACGACATTATTTTTTTAAAAAAATTTACACCATAAAAACGAGTGTTTTTTTATCTTTAAAACGAGTATAGTGTCGTTATATACAAAAACGAAAAAAATAACGTTTTCTAGCTCATTGTGTAATTTGTCAGCTCATTGTGTAATTTGTCAGGTCATTGTGTAATATAAGTTCATTGTTTAATATCAGGTCTGGTCATTGTGTAATATATGTCTGGTCATTGTGTAATGTCAGGTCTGGTCATTGTGTCAAATGTGTTTCATCATTGTGTTATATGTATTTATTATTTTGTCAAATATTTTTCATCATTTTGTTATATGTATTCATCATTGTGTTTTACGTTTTTCAGCTCATTGTGTAATTTGCGAGGTCATTGTGTAATATCAATTCATTGTATAATATCATGTATGGTCATTGTGTAATATCAGGTCTGGTTATTGTGTAATGTCAGGTCTGGTTATTGTGTCAAATATTTTTCATCATTGTGTTATATGTATTAATCATTTTGTTAAATATTTTTCATTATTGTGTTTTACGTTTTTCAGCTCATTGTTTAATTTGCTCATTATTGTGTAATTCGCTCAAATATGTCAAGTCATTGTGTAATGTAAGGTCTGGTAATTGTGTAATTTGCTAATTGTGTAATATGTTCATTTTGTCAAATATTTTTCATCATTGTGTTATATGTATTCATCATTGTGTTTTACGTTTTCCAGCTCGTTGTGTAATTTGCTCATTATTGTGTAATTTGCTCACAATGACTATTATGTCCTCCCTTTAAAAACAATAAAATGACACATGTCAAGACCAGAATCTTTCTTACCCTTCTTATTTTTAAAATCCTTTTTACCATAACCTATATATATATATATATATAGAGAGAGAGAGAGAGAGAGAATGAATCATTTGAGAACTCCTAAATATTTTGAGAACTCGCGAGAACTCGTCAAAAATCCAATCAAAACCATTTTTTTTGTTTTTACTATTTTTATTGTTAGAATACAACATAAAAAATGAATTTATATATGTAAATTTACATGCCTTCATATATTAAAAAAATATACACTTGTGTAAGTTTACCACTTACACATGTGTAAATGTTTATCATTTACACATGTATATAAATTTTTTTAAGGATAATTTAGAGAGAAGGGATGAATTAATCGAAGAGATAAATCATTTTTTATGTTATATTTTAATAATAAAGATAGTGAAAACAAAAAAAAATGGTTTTAATTGATTTTTTACGAGTTCTAACGAGTTTTTAAGTATTTATGAGTTCTAATTTGAACTTAACCCTATATATATATATATATATATATATATATAGAGAGAGAGAGAGAGAGAGAAAGAGGAAGGATCCCCTAAGAAGGGGATTTTACCTAAGTAGCCTAAGAAGGATTATGGAGATGACATGTGGTACTTCTCATAAATATGATTAAAGGGCATTTAGGTCCTACAACCCAAACTTTCACCCCACTTGTTTTCTTAAATTACAACACAAAAAATCTAGTACAAAAAATACAGCACAAAAATTTTAATAAAAAACTTCAGCATAAAAAATGTAGTACAAAAATTTCAACACAAAAAAATTAATACAAAAAATCCAGCACAAAAAATCAAATACAAAAATGTTAGTACAAAATAGAAAAAACCTCACTTTTTTGTATTTTGTTTTAGTTGTTATATTTTTAAGTTCCCCCACTTTTTTTAAACGTTCATAACTTTTTCATACGCCATTATTTTTAATAAAAAATTACACAATAAAATCGAGCGTTTTTTTCTCTTTAATTTGAGTATAATGTTGCTATATAAAAAACGAAGATTTTAAAAAAATTCATAAATTGTGCTGTATTTTTCTGGGTTGAACTTGTGTGCTGTATTTTTATGTTTTGAATTTGTGTGTTGAATTTTTCTATGCTGAATTTGTGTGTTGTATTTCTATGCTGAAATTTGTGTGCTGTATTTTTCTGTGCTGAATTTCCATGTTATATTTTTCTGTGCTATATTTTTGTAACTGTGTTGAATTTGTGTACTGTATTTTTATGTGTTTTATTTTCTGTGTTGTATTTTTATGTGCTTTATTTTTGTAACTATGCTAATTTGTGTTTTGTATTTCTATTTTGTATTTTTATGATTTTATAAACACCAAAAACGCATATAACAAATCATCAATTTGCACCAATCTTCCCAAAATCAATTAAACAAGAAGAATTACATCAGCAAACATTATTCTTTACGTGGCTATTTAGGATATGACATACTTTGTCCAGATGGAGGAACAAAAAGTCAGGTAAATCACAAAGTTTACTCATATTATCACTGAATAAAAAAACTATAAAAAAGTTATCTTGAGCTGCAACAAAGCATAATTCCAAAGAAATTGAGTAACCACATAGACACAATACAAAACAAATGAAAAGATCATAAAATCAAGGAACCTTTAGCATCAAACATCTAAGTTCTAACTCACACGTAGCAAATAATATATTGTAGTTGACGTGGTGATACATTAATCCCAATTCTTTTGTTAATTTATGGAATTAAGCATGGTTTAGTAGCATTCTTCTATGTGTATTTTTCTGTGTTGAATTATGTGTTGTATTTTTGTAAACGTGCTGTATTTTTTTGTGTTGTTTTAACCGTGCTGGATATTTCTGTGCTGTATTTTTTGTGTTGTTTTAACTTTGTTGAATATGTCTATGCTGTATTTTTTGTGTTGTTTTAACTGTGCTAAATATGTATGTGCTGTATTTTTTGTGTTCTTTTAACTGTGCTAAATTTTCTGTGATGAATCTAGGTTAAGAAAGTACTTAATTATATGAGCAAAATGAACAAAATGAAAGATCTTAAACCAACGCTACTCCTAATTTCAAACCTATCAATCTCAAACGGTTAGAATCCATGCAGCAAAGTCGGATTTTCTAGTTGGATTTTAGCCACAGTAAAGCAAGAAGAACTACTAGAAAAGTTATTATTTAGTTAAACTATTAATAAACAATTACCTTAAAAATCAATTAGTTAAACTGTTAAAACAACACTCATTTGAATTATTAATTAGCACAGTTTGCCAAGAGTTACCAATCTCAATAAAGTATTTATAATAAACAAAACATACAGAGTACTAGTGTTAAAACTGTGCAGTTATAGAATTAAAATACTAGTATTAAAACTGTGCAGATTACAGAATTAAAACTATATGGCAGAATACACGGAAACAAAGCTGTGCAGATTACAAAAAAAAAAAATTAAACTGAGCAGAAATAAAAAGTTTAGAAAATATGTAGAAGTTTGATAAGCTTAGATACTGTGTAGAATTTTAACAAATTAAATGCTTGTTTGTGGTGCTGGATCCCCATTGGAGAGCAAGGGAGTTAACTGTGAGCACTCATTGAAACGTAAATTCGTAAAAGATGGAAGAAATGGGCTGACATAACCTAATTTTGCAACGTACAAAAATGCCCTTCTCCTCTATTTATTTCTAACGTGCCATGTGTCACATTTAGAATTCTTCTTATCCTATTAGAAAAATCTCATTCTTATTTGATGTGGGGTGATTCAAATAATAATTAGTTTTTCGTTAAAAAATCTAAAAAATGATAAAAACTTTAAGAAACGATATCAAACGAACTCCGATTGAGCTAATTCCAGCGGCGTTGGAACCGCCTCGTCGAACTTTACCATCTTAGCTTTTAGGGTTTAGGTTTTTTTTTTGAGGTGGAGGTTTAGGTTTTTGGGGGTGGGAGGGAGTGGGTTTAGGTTTTTGTGGGGTGGGGTGGTGGTTTTAGGCTTTTCGGGGTGGGGTTGGAGGGGGTTTAGGTGTAACATCCCAAAAATAAAACGACAGATATAATAACGGAATAAACGAACGAGGCATGTCGGGTCGGATGGGCTAGAAGGGGAGCCTCCCCTATAAATAGCCAAGGTCACAACGCATTTCTCTCATTTGCAACTTCTAGAGAGAGAAACCGTAGAGAGAGAAAGTTGTCGGATCGACCCGAGATTTGAGAAGTGTGTTGCTCCATAACTCGTGAGAAGAACCTCCAGATCAGAAGCTCGATTCAGGTAACGATCCGACCTAAATCTGAGTTTTTGTTCGTTTTTGGGTATTTCGGGTTTTGGGTGAAAAGGCAACGTTTTTACGGATGGAACTGAAAGATAATCACGGATTTGAGTTCCTTAATGGAAAACGAAAGTTTTGAATGCAACAGGTTCGGGATCTTGACATGATCAGACCCGAATGCGAAAGTTAGGGTTTTCGCGAAGAACAGGTCGTGCGCACTTGCTAAGTGCGCACGGAGCAGGTCCTGCGCACTTGCTAAGTGCGCAGGAAGAGGAGTCTGCGCACTTGCTAAGTGCGCAGGAAGAGGGTCCTGCGCACTTGCTAAGTGCGCAGGAGGAAGGGTCTGCGCACTTGCTAAGTGCGCAGGAAGCATGGTCTGCGCACTTGCTAAGTGCGCAGGCAGCAGGGTCTGCGCACTTGGCAAGTGCGCAGACATCAGAACTGATTAAGTGAAGTCAGTATGTTAGAATGGTTAAACCGTTAGAGTCGGGATTGGTCTGATATGTATTTAACTAATCAATTCAGATCTGAAGTGACGTTGTTGGACCTTCGTTTAGGACAACCCATATTAGCGTATCAGGTGAGTTCTAGAAGCCCTCTTTTAAATGTTTTTATATAATGTTTTCGGGCTGGTGTGTACACGTATGAAATGTTGTTTTATAAAATGATGTTTATGAAACTACGTTTACGAAAGGAAATGATTTGGAACGAAGGGTTTATGGAAAGAAAGTTTATGAACGGAATGTTTACGAACGAATGTTATAAAGAAATGGTTTAATGAAAAGGTAAAGGGTTTTGAAAGTGAAGGAAATGTTTTATGAAAAGAAAACAAAAAGGGGCAAAGGTTTTAAAGAAGTCATTACAAATCTAATCTGTCGAATGAATGGAATTGACGAATGAAGTCTGGGAACGAGATTCCCAGCCTTGTGGTAGATTATGGACATCGAGCCATAGTTACCATAAGAACAACAGGGGTAGTGTCTTAGTGGCCTGCCAATGGTTTTGATGTTGTACAACTGGTAAGGGAGTAACGACGGTTACTCGGGTGATGACGATCATCCTAAGGGAAAGGGTAATGGGAGATCAATGACGGCGATACGTAACGGTTGATTCCCAAAGGAAAGATGCGTGTTGGGCAATGACGGCGATACGTAACGGTTGACCCCACGTAATGAATGGTTGTGGCAATGACGGCGATACGTAGCGGTTGCCCACAACATTAAAGGTTCCTACGGGGACATAGAGACGCGTAACGATACAGATTTTAGATAGTAATGTATGACTTAAATGAATGTTAATGTTTTAAACAAATGATCCGTTCAATGTGTTTAAATGTGCGAAGGTTTACGAATGAAAGGCCCTGTTTTCTTATACGAATGTTAAACCCTAATGAATGTTTGAATGATGAACCATTTCTTAAATCGAACGAAAACTAGAACTCACCAGCGTAGCTGACGTTTTTAAGTGTACACATTCAGGTTAAGGCAGGTTATGAGGATGGACGGTGATGCTTGGCTAGAGATGAAGAGTTACCCGACTGCTTTGAAGACTGGCATCCCGTTATGTTTAGTTATGATGTAAATATGTTTTAATCAATGTTTACGCTTCCGCATGTATGAACAACGATTAAGTTATGTTTAAATGAAATTTTCCGCTGTGTTATTTGATATTCATGTTTAAGAACTGTTTGTGAATGAGTAAATCCAACAAGTGAGGCCTCCCGGGTTTGGGGCCTTACATTAGGTTTTGGGGGGTTAGGTTTTCCGGGTTAGGGTTCGATGAGACGGTTCCAACGCCGTTGGAATGAGCTCAATCGGAGTTCGTTTGACCCACTTCTTAGGTTTCTTAGCGAAAAACCACATTTTAGTGGAACCGTCCCATATATATATATAGGGAATAGATCATTTGAGAACTCCTAAATATTTTGAGAACTCGCGAGAACTCGTCAAAAATCCAATCAAAACCATTTTTTTTGTTTTTACTATTTTTATTGTAAGAATACAACATAAAAAATGAATTTATATATGTAAATTTACATGCCTTCATATATTAAAAAAAATATACACTTGTATAAGTTTACTACTTACACATGTGTAAGTGTTTACCATTTACACATGTATATAAATTTTTTTAAGGATAATTTAGAGAGAATAGATGAATTTATGAGTTCTCAAGTATTTATGAGTTCTCATTTGAACCTAACCCTATATATATATATATATATATATATATATATATATATATATATATATATATATATATATATAGAAAACTAAAAGATAAGATTTTTTTAGAAGAAATCATATTTTTAATCAAAAATTATTAACTCTTAAAAAACGTTCAAAAACTTGATTTTCTAAACCTCGAGTTTTCCGATAAAAGTGATCAAAAAGTTATAAATAATAGTTATTATAATCATATTTGTAGATTTAAAGAATTACATACACACAGTCTTCACACAGATAATACACACCTTAATAGTATTACAGACTTAATTATAAATTTAGGGTTCAGTTTACAAAAAGAATCTTTTAATAATAAACATTTATTAGAAAAAATTATATATTTAATAACAAAAGAAACAGAAGAAATTAAAAAGTTTACAGATAAATTAGACTATATAAGAGAACAAAACAACCAAATTCTGCTAGAAATAAAAAATATTAAGAAAGATAAACATATAGAAGTAGAAGATTCTACTGAAATTAATAAACTTATTAACAAACTAAGTAAAACACATATAAGTGAAAAACCTAAACCTTATAAACATTGGGAAGCTTAACGATGAATAAACAAATCATCCAAGGATCTAGAAAGTCAACTAGTAATATTAAAGATATTATTTCATCAGATACTTTTCTTAACAGAATTCTAAAAAAGGGATCGTCTTCTAAAAGTACACAACAAACAATACAACTAGAAGAAGAAATCGACTTAGATAAAAATATAAACTTATGTAATCAACTAGACATTTTAAACCCAAGAACATTATACCAAACAGGAATGTTAAATGTCAACGCAACATTAATACAAAGCGGCAGAGAAGAAAGTCTACGAGTAGTAGACAAAATGGTAGAAATAGACTTATTTTCACTAGAAACAATTCAAAGAATTAAACAGTCTGGAAAACAATTTTTACACACAGGACTTATAGTCGTAGGAATAAAAGCCTTAGGAAGAAAAAACCTAGGAACAAAACTTTTAGCTTTAATATTAGATAAAAGCTGGAAAACAGAAATGAAAAAAACAATTATTTCAGGAATGGAAATAGATTTAAGCCAAAATACAGTCTTGTTTTATTGTACACCTGGAATACTAAAAGACATCAAAGACTTACAAAAATTAAAAATAGCTCTACAGACTAAAGAATATGAAAATTACGAAGGAAATAATTTAGTAATAAGTTTAGGAGTTTTAGGAAAAGCTAGTAACAGGTCTGGAATGAAATATAAAGTAAATATAGAAGGAATAGTTAATACAATCGCATCAAAATCTATACAGATGATAGAACCAGTCAAAATAGATCCTGAAGAATTAGCAGGATTAGAATGGCAAATAAGTGATTTAACAGAAAAAGAAAGTTCAACATTAGTCCCAAAAAGGAGTCATATATATGAAGGGATAGACGGAATACAGAGCCTAAGATTCACAGATTTTAAACAAGAAGAGAATAAATATGAAGAAAGTAGTTATTCTGAGGAACCATCACAAGAACCTCAAGAACCACAATACAATTTTATGAATACAGAAACAGATGATGAATCTGAATACGGAAACCCTATATACGATACAGAAAATGAAGAAAGTAATGATGAATTCAATGAAGAAAGTAATGATGAATACACGCTAAATTCATAATTCTCTAGATTTGAAAGAGAAGGCATAGATTATAGCTTACTAGAAGAAACAAATACAACTTTTAAAATAGAAGAAACCAACAAATCTTATGAACAAATAACAAATAGAAAATTTATAGAAATAAATATACAAGAAGAAGTAGATGACATGATAGTAGAATGTATGCTTGCCTTAGGGATGACATACGAAGAAAGTTACAAAAAACTACAAGAAGACTTTAATTTACCATTAGTAAACAGTATAGTCAAAGGAGATACAATGATCTCTGACTTTTATAAACATGATAATAGCTTTATGGTTAACGAACACAAACCACCGAAAAGAGGTTATACAGAAGGAAGAGTAGGAGAAACTTCATATGAATCCATGGGAAGAGAACCGTGGACTAAACCAGTCACAAGTTATCAACAAGAATCAAGTTATAAAGGAACAGGAAATAGGTTACCTATAGGACAGATTTATAGTGGAAGTATGCTATTATTAGAACAACAAAAACCTTAATTATGGGTAGACGAAGTTCTTATATGGGAACAAACAGTAGTAAGAATGTGGGAAACCAATAAAAAAGACAGTACGGACATGTTTGCCTATTTAGAAACAACTCTAGGCCCAACAGCCCTAGAAATATGGCAAGGTAAAAAATCCCACGGCCCAGACCAGATAAACAGATTAAAGGCCATAGGAGACAATCCTTACAATTTCACCTCCCAAATAAGAGTTCTTATTCTAGAAGTTGATCCAGCAAAAAACAACAGTTTATTACAAGATACAACTATTAGAAACTTAGAACAACTAAGCATAGCAGACATGAAATATATAAACGAATTCACACTAGATTTCACAAGATTATTAGCACAAACAGGACAAGCTATGGAAGATAGCCTATGTGATAAATATTTTATAAAATTACCAGGAGATTTAGGAAAAAGTATACATGAAGCCTGGAAATTACAATACGGAAATATAGAAAACTTAGGTATTGGACCAAGAATAACCTTTACATTTGGAATTCTAGAAGAAAAATGCAAAGAGGTTGCATTACAAGAACAGTTAAAAAGAAATGCTTTTGCATTCTGTAAAACAGCAATTTATACCCCACAAGCCTACGGATATTACGATAGAAAAAAGAAAATTATAAAAAGTACTACATACAAGAAAGAATACAAACCATACAAAAAATATCAAAATAAATACGTCAGAAAACCTCATACTAGGACATGTAAGTGTTTTATATGCGGAGATACAGAACATCTAGCTAATAAATGTTCAAATAGAAATAAAAATATAGAAAGAAGCAATTTAGTAGAACAAATAAAAGACTATGAAATAGAGGCATTAGATACAGACCACACTGACAATGAGTCAATATACAGTATATATAGTGAAGAAAATGAACCAGTAACAAAGATCTCTTATACATACACAAATCCAGAAGAATGTAATCATGACTGGAAACACAGAAAAGGAAACAATTACATCAAATGTTACATTTGTGAATATTACCCAAGTATAGACAAAAGATCTCAATGTAATATATGCTTTAAAGAAACCTGCCATATTTGTATAAAAGATATTCATAACATAGAACCACCTAGCACTAGCCAAAATACAAGTAAAAATACAAACGAATATGATGAAAAGTTTGAAAAATTAGAACTAGCTATAGAAGTAAACAAACTAAAAATAGAAATTATGAATAATAAAATCATCAGACTAGAAGATTTCATAGAAAAGAAAAAACAGGCATTAGAATTTCCAGAAATAAACAACATGGCCACAGAACCAAACCCTATACAAACTGATGAACAAACCTTCATACAAACTAGTGGGTCAATAAACATGATAAATATACAATGTAGACTATGGCTTGACACCAATACACCTATAGATCTAACAGCCTTAGTAGACACAGAGGCAACTAAAAGTGTAATATCACATAGTTTAACTCATGAAAAGTTTCATAAACCGCTTACATATAAGTTAAAAACAAGAACTGTAGAAAATAGATTAATAGACATAACACACTACCTAGAACCTGTAGGAATACAATTCCTAGACTTTGCAGGAAATTACAGTACGAAGTATGATATTCCACAGATAAACATAAATCCACAACACATTAAATCTAGAGATTTCGTCCTAGGATTAAATTTCATACTAGGATTAAATGGCGCAATTACTATAACAAGAAACTTCATAACAATTAGTAAACAAATTTACAGCTTCCCAACTTTTAGATATAAAAGTATGAATGAAATTGCTCACAAAAAAGGAGAAAAAGGAACTTTAGAATTTCTAAATAAAAATAAGAGAAAAAATATTGCAGAAAACGAATCTCTGCAACTCCTTACAAACTTTATAAACCACGAACTTGAAAAAGGACAAGATATAACAAAAAGTATAAATCATCCTGTGATTTTACACCTAGAACGACTAGGACTCATATTACAAATTCCAAGGTTAAATATGTCTGCAAATTTAAAATAAAAAATCCAGACATTACTATAAGAAACATAAATATAGATTACAGTCCCCTAGACAAAGAAGAATTTAGAAAACAGATACTAGAAATGACTAAACAAGGGTTAATCAGAAAATCTGAAAGTCCCCACAGATCAACAACTTTCTTAGTAAAAACCATAGTGAAATAAAAAGAGGGAAAGCTAGAATTGTTTATAATTACAAAAGATTAAATGATAATACAGAAGATGATGGGTACAATATACCTAATAAAGACAACTTAATCCAGCTTATACAAAATAACAAAATCTTTTCTAAATTTGATTTAAAATCAAGTTTTAATCAACTTCATTTAGAAGAAGATTTTAAAAAATGGACAACCTTCACATGCTCTGAAGAGTTATATGAATGGAACATCCTTAGCTTCGGGCTAAAAAACGCTCCTTCAATATTTCAAAGATTCATGGACAGTTTATTTCTCAAATACAAATTTTGCCTAGTATATATTGATGACATACTAATTGTAGAAGCATGTTTTGTAACTATAGATTAAATTATATGTATCGGTGTACGTGGCTAGTACGTAGGAGGGTGTTCCTGAGTACTTAGCCCGCACACCAGTTTAGTCCTGCGTACTTAGTAAGTACGCAAGGCTTTTGCCTTGCGTACTTGTCAAGTACGCATGACCAAACCATGCGTACTTAGTAAGTACGCAAGGCTTTTGCCTTGCGTACTTGTCAAGTACGCAGGTAGTGTTCCTTACCCTATAAATAAAAGACTTGTCTTCATTTGTAGGTGGAACTCTGGAACAAGGTCGAGAGGTGTCCGGGTCGGGAAGAGCTCTCCCGACCCCTGGACCGTGAGCTTCGATGAGAGATGTGTGCTCCTTCGGTATGTAGTCTGTAATACGGGATGACTTCTTTGTTATAGATTACGTTTCGTTTCATTATCTTTTGTCTTTGTTCGTGTTTTCTCTGTCTCTTTTCTTAGTTCCCACACAAATCACAGAACAGGTCCGTGTATATCCACTGTGCGACGAGGCTCTCGGGACCTACAAGTGGTATCAGAGCCTCGGTGTTCGTTGATTTGTGTTCCAGTTTTGGGTTTTAGGGTTTTTGAGCAAATCTGACTTATAATAGTTTGCTACTTTTTCTTGCAAAAATCCTTAAATCCGAGTTTGTTATCACTTCATTTGGTGTTTGGAAGGCTAAGGGTTTGTTAGATGATGATTTCTAAGCTTTTGGAAGCATCAATTTCTCAGATCCATCACTTTTTGAGCATTCTCCTCAAGATCCGTCAAGAACACTGTTACTTTTTGATAAGTACGCAAATTCAGCTTTTCTGCGTACTTACTAAGTACGCATGGGTTTTGTCCTGCGTACTTACTAAGTACGCAAGAGAAGTTGTCCTGCGTACTTGTTAAGTACGCATGAGTATTTTCCTCTACGTACTTAGCATGTACGTATGGGCATTTTGCGAACTTATCAAATACGCATGAGCACTTGGCTTTGCGTATTTACTAAATACGCATGAGCACCCTTTATGTGCGTATTTGCTAAGTACGCATGGACTAGCCTCTGGGATTAAAAAAAAAGTTTTTTGGCGGGAAAACTTTTCTTGGCCAAAATTTTGTGTGATCATTTGTACGCGTGTTTCGGCCCATTCTTGAGAAGATAGTAATTTTGGTTTTTCCGGACCAGAATTTGTATACAATGTGGCTTGGCGAAACACGGACGAGATTTTTGTTGGATGATACCACTTGTCATACATTGTTTAAGGGTCCATATCTGAAAATGTAGGCTACGAGTATCCGGGATACTTATTTAATAGGGTATGAATGCTGAACTAATGGGAGCAATTGGGTCGTCATCGGCTAAAGGTCTTGTTCTATTTGTGAAGATGTGGCTGCTTTGGGTCTTTCGAAAAAAGAATCATCTTGTTTAGATATTCAAACCTGAATATGTAGGCTACGAGTATCCGAGATACTTTTTTAATAGGGGATGAATACTGGAACAACTTGAACCCAAGGATTTGCTGCTTTGGATCTTTGCAAAGAAATAAAAGAATAAAATCCTGAAGTTGGTTAGTTGTGCTTTTTGAGGATTTGAGTGAAGTGATGATGAAGCTGTTATAGTTTACAGACAAATGAGGGGGATAAAATCTAGTATTCACGAGACATTAAAGAGATGGTGGAAAAGCCGTTGGTACTTCCTATATATATACCTCTTTGACGTAACATGGATCTCAACTATGATTTCTCGTGTAAACTATATTTTTTGTGTTTGATTCTATCATGTGTTATCAAGATGAAGCTGGATATTCGTTGGATTATTAGTTGAAGATGGAACCTTTTATCATTGGCCGATGGGATAGAAAACATACCCTTGTTTTTGGTCTAGTCGGATGGAGCTTAAACTGAAAGGGGATATTGGAAATGAACATCTTCGGGAATTTGGTTGACTCGTGAAGATACAGGATAGAGTTGGACACATCTGGTTGAAGACTTAAGTTTATCTTACTGGAATTCCTATGGGAGCTAATTAGTTTGATGCAGGTTATTGGAAACTCAATCTCTCTATCATATGCCAGCTGATTTGGAGTTGTCTTAGTCTACTATTGTTACCTGGTTAGGAAGACATTGTCAGACTCAGAGTCCTAAGTCAGGGTGGAGGTTGCTACTGCTGAGAGGATGAACTACAATGAGTTGTGTTGGGTTAGTTGGTTCTTATTGAAGTACTTGGTTTGGTCTACAATGAAAGCTACAGTTTTAAGGGAGTCGGGTTTGTCATCACTCGGCAACTGAAGACTGAAGTTTGAAGATTTGAAGATATCAAGTGGAATGCCATAAGATCAAGTCTCGCCAGAAGACACGTGATGTCATTAGTTTAGAGGGAGTCTGTTAGGACATTCTTTGTAAACTGATGATTATCAGTGTTAGTGATAGATAGAATTTGATGCTATAGTTAAGAGGGAGTTTGTAGAAGCATGTTTTGTAACTATAGATTAAATTCTATGTATCGGTGTACGTGGCTAGTACGTAGGAGGGTGTTCCTGAGTACTTAGCCCGCACACCAGTTTGGTCCTGCGTACTTGTCAAGTACGCATGACCAAACCATGCGTATTCTAGAGTTCCACCTACAAATGAAGACAAGTCTTCTATTTATAGGGGAAGGAACACTACCTGCGTACTTAGTAAGTACGCAGGTAGTGTTCCTTCCCCTATAAATAGAAGACTTGTCTTCATTTGTAGGTGGAACTCTAGAACAAGGTCGAGAGGTGTCCGGGTCGGGAAGAGCTCTCCCGACCCCTGGACCGTGAGCTTAGATAAGAGATGTGTGCTCCTTCGGTATGTAGTCTGTAATACGGGATGACTTCTTTGTTATGGATTACGTTTCGTTTCATTATCTTTTGTCTTTGTTCGTGTTTTCTCAATCTCGTTTCTTGGTTCCCACACAAATCACAGAACAGGTCCGTGTATATCCGCTGCGCGACGAGGCTCTCGGGACCTACACTAGTAGCAAGCAAAACAGTCCAGGAACATGAAACACATCTTCAACAAGTATTTGAAGAAATAAAAAAGAATGAGATTGTAGTATCTAAGAAAAAGATGGAATTATTCAAAAGAAAATTTTCATTCTTAGGACTAGAAATTGGAGATGGAAAAATAGAATTACAAAAACATATTTCTACAAAAAATTTAGATTTTCCAGAAAAACTCACCAATTTAAAACAAATACAAGCCTTTTTAGGTTTAGTAAACTATGCTCGAAAATTTATTCCAAACCTTTCAAAATTAGTAGGTCCGCTATACAGCAAAACTACCAAAAACGGACAAAGAAATTTTAACCAAGAAGATGTTATCGTAGTAAAAAGAATAAAAGAAAGGGTTAAAGAAATTAAACCCTTAGAGCTACCACTGATAACATATTACATAATTATAGAAACAGATGGATGAAAAGAAGGATGGAGAGCAGTTCTTATTTGCAAACCAAATGTTCCCAGCCATAAAAAAGAAGAAAAAAATATGCTCTTACCATAGTGAAAGTTTTAAAACTGGATCCACTTGGACTAGCCTAGATTTTGAAATACAGGCCTTGATAAACGCTTTAGAAAAATTCAAGATGTTTTTACATAAAGATTTTACAGTTAGAACAGACTGTGAAGCTATAGTAAAATTCATAAAAAATGATCAAAGTAAAAAGACTAACAGGACAAGATGGGTAAATTTACAAAATATAATACAAGGTAATGGGTACACTATACAGTTTGAACACATAAAAGGAAAAGACAACGGGATAGCTAATTTATTATCTCGTAACATTAACAAACTACTCTGTTCAGATGGATAGGAAACAAAAAGGCAAGGAGAAGATGGTCGTCAGACCATTACAGTTTAAACAGAATCCTTCACCTATGAGCATCTCGTCCAACGACGATGAAGAAACAACAGAAAAGCTTATGAGTCAAGCTTTCCAAGCCGAAAAAATATACAGTGCTAGACAAACGGCTTTACTACAAACTACACCAGTTTTACAAAATACTAGAAAGCTTCCTCTGTATTTCCTTAAAACTGCACAACCCTCTCAAAACCCACAAAATACACAAAGCCCTGACACTTTTATCCAAAATATGCTTTACAAAAAATCAGCCTACAAACAAATCCAAAAACAGACATTCCCTCAAAAAATCTCTTTCGGCTCCTATGCTTTACAAACCTGCCAAGATACTCACATGAAGTTTCGTCCCAATAATGGGATAAAGCTTACAGAAAAACAGCAGTGTTTAATGGACAATCTATGGCATATACAAACTATGCCCCATGCCTCTTCTTTCAAAGTTCAGGTTTTAAACGCGCTAAGTATTTACTTTAGCGAACAGGGAGTCAAATGCCCTGAAAAACAAGTTCAACTTCCTCAAAACTTTACACATTTTATAATCTTTCGAGGAACAAAAATTGATATTTTCAATAAATGGGAAACAGTTGCAAAATTTATACAGTGTCCCGGCCCAATCTATAAAGGTTACCACAGCTTCTCTGAAGCATTAGACACAGCCAGAAATCATTTCGGTATAGACAGTTTCTTCATTGAACCAGAAGAGGTTCAAACTTTTTCACAAGTTATAAAGACGAGTCAAGAACAAATTATAAAGACTCAAGAAGAAACGATTTCTAATTTACAAAGACAACTTATACAACAGGGAAAAAATACACAGAATATACAAAGTCTCATCGAGAACAATATGCTAAAGCAGAAAGTCGAAATCCTTGAAGCAAAAAACCAGTTACTTTTACAAAGGCTCGATAAAAAAGAAAACAGTTTTAGGAGCTATGACTCATTTAAAGCCAGAATGCTAGACACACCCTGGAAAACCTGCTTTCAAACAGTGTTCGATCAGTTTCCAGAGTTTGAACAAATCATCTCCCAAAAAATTAATACAGAGTTTCCAATGGTGTTGTATGAATTACAACTCAGGCTCATGACCAATGCCCTTAATGAAGAAAAGTACAAAGGGATAAGGGTTATCGAAAGAACAGACGATGACGGAGAAGGAACTTGCCTATTACTTCTCCAAATAAACCTAAAAGATACAAACATGCCAAACGATCTGATCCTACAGTTCTACCACAACGGCATGATTGATTACATAGAGTTGGAGCTAAATCCAAAGACAGAAGGAATCATAAATCTCTTCGGAGAAAAGTTCGTCATAACCACAGGAAACATATCTACACATATCGCCCCTCCTTACATCAGTTGCAAAGTCTTTTCTTCCTTCCCTTTTGCAAACGACCACACCTACAGACCAGCCAGAAAGAGAATATTCATTAGCCACAAACTCTCTAGCAAATATTACCTGAAAAATTTAGCCATACAAACAGAAATACAGTTCTCAGATCTATACTGGGTTGACAACCTCGCTAGCCTTGCTTCAAACAACCCAGAAAAACCCAAAAAAGACACCTTACAATTCATCACCCAAAACTAGAAAACACCTAAACTACCATCAAGCTTCCATTGGGAATGCTATCACCTTTTAGCCGAAGGTCACTATGTACAGATTTGGAGCCTCAAAAACTGGAATATGCTCCTACCATTCATAGGAGAGGGAGAATCTCTCCAGTTACAACACATTCTGGATTTAGAAGATTATTATCTAAATCCAGATGATTTCAGCGACCCAGACTCTCCACCATCTATCCCAGACACCCACAGAGAGTTCTGAAAACAGCAAGATACAAATTTTCTTCCTACAAGACGTAAGCAATGACGATTACAAAGATGCTGCCGACAGATTAAAAAGTTCCATCGACAGATCACTAAAGAAAAAGAAGAAAAAGTTTTCTGTCATTTTTCTACTTTAATTCTTTACCGTTCTTTTAGATAGTGCGATCTGTGCACTCTTTTATTTTTGTCTGATAGTTTGTTAGTGCTTTCTTTTTGCATTATTGTTTTAGCTTAGTGCGCTTGGTGCGTCTTTTTTTATTCCATTTTCTGCCTATATAATGGCATGTAGAATTCATTTGTAGATACACCAACGATAATATTAAGAAGAATTTTCTTTCCTTCATGAGCACTTAAACTCTTAGCTTCTGATTTCTTCTTACAAAAACCTTACTCTTTTATAGTTTTCTTCAAGTTCTTCTTACTATATCCCAAGTATAAAAAAAAGTATTTCTCTGTCAATATTGCTTCTACCCGCTGCAAATACTACTCATCTTCCGCTACTTCTTACTCTGCAAATACGATGTAAGTTTAATTTATGTTGTTTTTATGACAAAAAAACTCTGATGTCCAATTCTTCTTAATATTATCGTTGGTGTATCTACAATTGAATTCTTCATGCCATTATATAGGCAGAAGATGGAATCAAAAAAGGCGCACAAAGCGCACTAAGCTAAAACAATAACGCAAAAAGAAAGCATTAACAAACTATCAGACAAAAATAAAAGAGTGCACAGATCGCACTATCTAAAAGAACGGTATATATATATATATAGTGTGAGGTTTCGCTAAAAAGTCAAAAAAATGTAAAAAGTCGTTTAAAACGATCATAACCGGCTCATACGAACTCCGATTTTACTCATTTCGGCGGCGTTGGAACCGTCTCGTCGAACTCTACAATCTTAGCTTGTATGGTTTAGATTTTAGGGTTTAGTTTTTGCCTTAGGATTTAGCCTTAGGATTTAGGTTTTAGTATTTAGAATTTTGAGGGGGGGGGGGGATTAGGTTTTTTTGGGTGGGGTGGGGGTTAGCTTTTTGGGGGGTTGGGTTGGAGGTTTAGGTTTTCGAGGGGTGGTGGTGGTGTTTTTAGACGACTTTTTCGGCTTTTTATGGTTTTTTTATTAGGATTTAGGTTTTTGGGGGTGGGGTGGGGGTTAGGTTTTGGGGGTGGGGTGGGGGGTTTAGGCTTTTGAGGGGTGGTGGTGGGGTTTTTAAAAGACTTTTTACACTTTTTACAGTTTTTAAACTTTGAAAAATAACCCTCCCCTATATATATATATATATATATATATATATATATATATATATGGGAGAGTTATTTTACAAAGTGTAAAAAGTCTTTTAGGTTTTTGGGGGATGGGTGGGGGGTGGGTGAGGGGGGTTTAGGTTTTTGGGTGAGGGTGGGGTGGGGGGTTTAGGTTTTTGGGTGGGGTGGGGTGGGGTGGGGGGTTTAGGTTTTTGGGTGGGGGTTAGGCTTTTGGGTGTACTACACATATGCAACACCTTTAATGATGAGTTTTTTGGTTTTCTCATGAAATCATGAAAGTGAGTTTTCTAGTGAACTCACCCCTATATATATATATAGAGAGAGAGAGGATGAATCTGGTACAAAATACATTTAGCATAAAATGTGTAGGAACCAATGAGGTGGTGACACGTGTACATAAATGAAAATCAATGAAAGGGTAAAAGAGGGAATTGACATCTTTAGTTGACTTTCTTCAATAAATACTAGTTTCATCCATTTTTTTAAACTCAAATAACTTTTATATACTTTATAATTTTTTAAAAAAAATTATACCATAAAATAGAAATTTTTTTCCTTTTTAATATGAGTATAGTATTGCTATATAATTTTTTAAATGGTTTTTTTTCCTTAAAAATCATGTAAAAATAGGACTGTCGTAATAACAACACATGTATATACGATAATAACACGGGAAAAAATATATCAACACAGTTAAAATGAGATAACAACACAATGTAATAACACTTTTTTCTGTGTTGTTATTACGTTTACAATGTGTTTTTATCTCATTTTATAATGTACTGATATGATTTTTTATGTGTTGTTATTGCATGTACATGTGTTGTTAAACGAGGTTTTAAAAAAAGTTCATTTTTAAAAAAATATAGCAATAGTGTACTCATAATAAAGAGAATAAAATTCTCGATTTTATAGTACAAATTTTTTAAAAAAATTGGTGGAACTATTATTTAATTTAAAAAGTCAAAGAGGGTGTCAAATTCGTCTTTTACCCTTTCTAGTGATTTCCATCACTAATTAATTCTATAATTAATCCATAATTAATGTTAATCATTAAATAGTATGATCAAGGGTTGAGATTATTTGCTGTCATTTTTATGCTAAATGCATTTTGTACATGATTCTACATCTATATAGGGGCATGTTCTTTTGAGAACCAACCATATGTTGAGAACCGAAAGAACCGCACAAAACGTGTACATATCGCTTTAGTGAATAAAGTAAAATTCAACAACAATGTTTTATTTATCTCTTCCCACTCTTAGTTTGAGTTTATCTCCTCTCTCCTAAATTTTTTTAAGAAAAGTATAAAAATATGCATATATGCATTCATTTGTGCATATAGTGTGAGTGCATATATGCATTTAAAAAAACGACTATAAATTCGAGGTCTTTTAAAACCAAACCTTAAACATATTGAAATGTACATGAATTCTAGTCAATTTATAGTATAAATAGAGCAAGAGTTAATGCGGTTCTCACGGTTCTTAACATATTGTTGGTTCTCAAAAGAACATACCCCTATATATATATATATATATATATATATATATATATATAGGGTTGAGTTCATGAGAAAACTTATTTTCATGAGAAAACCAAAAAACTTCTCATTAAAGGTCCTGCATATGTGTACTAAGCTTAGATGCGAAACTCACCAAAACGACGTAGTTTTGATTAAAAACAATTAAAAATTCATTCTTTTGTTCCCGGTTTCCTCTCTATCTTTCCATCAATTTCGTACCTTCTTGCTCTCCAACGTTGTGTTCACCCAAGCGGATCTGCAATTTGCAATTGATTAATTTAGTAATTGATTGTCTCTTCTCAATCGATTCATCAATTTAATTGATTTCAACTCTTACTCAGCAATGGCCCAACCACTATGGTTTTGATTATGGTTCAGACCTTGGTGAAGATTTAATTTCTGTTTTCTCTATATTATTTCCTCAATTTCACCACTATCGATCATTTACAGACCTGCAAGGCACAATCGATTAATTATTTCTCTGTCGTAAATTGATTAGTCCATTGCACGCTGATCAGATAATTAATTATTCTTCCATCAGAAAAGAAATTAATGGCTCTAATTGATTCTCATCAATCCGGTGATGAGGTTAGTATAATTTATAAATCCAATCCTAAATCGATGATATTAGTGATTTGTTGTACATGAACAGATAATTGATATTTAGCTTTTTTTTTAAACAGGATATACAAAACAATAGTTTTGATTTACAACTTCAATTAGAGGAGAAAGCTATTAAAAAAAGTCTGACCGGAAGTTCAGATGTTGAAATAGAGAAAAAGAATGACGTGAACGTGGATCTTGGGTTTGACAAAAAAGAAGACGATGATGTTATAGAAAAGGTTTTCGATAGTCCGGAAATGATTTGTAAAATTTGGTCAAAAAGTGTTCTGGTCAACCTGATCCGTTTTAGGTCATAATAGGGTCAGACCGGACCTTTGTAGAATATATGAATTAATACTAAATGATTTAAAAATTTGGGTTAAAAAGTGTTATGATCAAACAAACTCGTCTCAGGTGGTAGCAGGGTCAAACCTCGTCAAACACGGTCTGAATATATGAATAAACACTAAATGATTTAAAATTTTGTTTAAAATTGTCATGGGTCAACTCGTACATGGTACAACCCAAAATATAATGAATTCATATTAAACGGGTCAAAATGATAGCATGCTGAAATAGAAACAGGTGAAATGTGAAAGAATATAATAAATTAATATCAAACGGGTCAAATATAGCAATATAAAACAAAATGAGTCAAAATAAAGAAATTAATATGAAACGGGACGCAATATAGTGAATTAGTATCAAACTGATCAATATGCAGCTACAAAAACTTTCTTTACAAAAATATAAAAAAAAACTAATCTAACATTTACACAATACGAAACTATTGCAGTGAACCATTGATCTTGTTTGAATTATCCACTTTGCATCAAGGTTCTTGTTTGAATTAGTTGTTTAGAACCAGGCTTCACAGTTGCATTATGAGTTGACATGATACACATACGAATCTGATCCAAAACCGGGAGTTTCCACTAAAAGAATTACAAAATACTACAACCAAAACTGGGTTCGCCGGAGACCCTAACCGACGACGCCATAAAAGCCCCATTCAGTGACTGGGTTCGCCAGAGACGGTTCGTGGCCGTAACCTACCACGCCAATAAAATCCCCATTCATTCCTCCGGCCATCGGTAGGTTTTCGACTTCTTTTCCTTGCTGCTTATTTGTGTGTCGATGACGGTTTCGTTAGATGAAGCGTTTCTTTTTCTTTCGGTTTTGATTTTGATCTTTATTTTCATTCCTCTTGGAATTTGTTTGATTGGAGAAATTGAAGCTTTCATGGTCTTTAATTACTGTTTAATAGAAAGATGATGGATTAAGTGTTTTTCAATTGTGTGTGTGAGGCTGTTACTACATCCAGGTTCGGAATTAGGGTTTCATTGTGGGTTCGTCAATTTTGTACCTTATGGGTTTTGAATCGGATTTTTGCAGCGCCCACATCCAATTGGACATGGACATGGACTTAAGCTACAGTGGAAGCTGCAAGGCATAATGTATTGTTCCTGGACAGATTACACTGGCTACTGTAGGTAATTTGTTGTAAAAATGGCAATTTATTTACTTATATGTCAATGAAGGTGGAGATAGTAAATGAAATATACATGAATGTTGTAGATAATTGGTTTGAGGTATATATATATATATCCTCATCAGGTGTAGGTTCATTACATTGGTTTTCAAATTGTAGATATGTGTGAAAACATATATTTTTAATAGCATATTTCTATCAAATTCTACCATCTTCTTTTGCAGTTCCGCCAGTTTATAGAATTAACCTACTTTGTTTTTGCAGAATCTGAACAAAGAACCTACAGAGCCCAGATGGAAACCTGGGATGCAGGGGAGGGGGAATAGGGGTGGCAGGTTGAACTACTCACATCGTCGCATTTCTAATGGTAATTTATCATATAAAAATGCTTCGCAATGCATTTATTATATTATCATTATATGTTTTTTGATTTTTCTTTTCCCATTTATTGCGTAAATAATGATCTATGATTTCTTTTCCCCCCAGATGTAGGTGGTAGCAGGACATCACTTGCTGCAAAGGAAAATGGAATGAGTAAAGGTGCAGATGATGGTCCAAATCAGTCAATGCCTCAGGGTCAGAAGAATAAAGAGACATTTGTGGGTAAAAGGTGGTAAATTCAATAGATTTTTTTTGGGTTTTAATTTTTACCAATTTGATCTGCAACATTACCTGTTTCAAATGAATAATAATTAAGTTTCATATGGTTTAATTTCTGAAAAAATCTCTTAACTTTTTGCAGCTCTTCCCGAGTTGTACCTGATGGAATTGCACATTCATCTGTGGGAAGTGATGAGAAGAAATCTGAAGTGGTTCCCGCAGTTGAGGCAAGTAAGGGCTCCACTGTTGGTGAGAGTGTAAGTGAGTTCATTTTGTTGATGACATATAAGTTCTGCTACTTCAAAGGTATTATACCCTTGAGGGTGAAATTATGGTGACTTTAGGATCTTGTGAATTATGTGAAAATAGGATGCTATAAATTTTGGCCTTGACACTTAATAACTTTCTTAGCATCAGACATTTGAAGTGTACAGTTTGTAGGTGGGTTATTAAATGGTAGGAAATAAATCTTAAGCGGGGTTCAATATCTTTACATATAGCACTATTTGTAAGTTCAAAAGAGATTGGTAAGGCATTGAATCCTCAAAAGACACAGGGGCAAGCATCCACAAGCAATTTCTTGAAAAGAAAAATTTGTAATATAAATGACCTTGAATCATATGAAGTGTGTCTTTAAATATGCAAACAGGTATTATAAGATATACTGTATTTATTTTGCCAATTGGTATTCTTCGTATATGTACTCTGGAATGAAGCTTAATCTGATTTCTAATACTAACAGATTTTGAGAACTTGAAAGTCCAAAATGGTATGATTGACTAGACTGAAGTATATATTATAGATATTTGATTTTCCTAATTTGGAGAACAAAGTCACAGTGTTGTTAAGTGTATGGAAGATTAGTGTTTAAATCTTATATTAACTCGATGGTAAGTTTCCTATCTGAAAGGCTTGTTGGTCTCTAGAAAATATCTGAATTGAAATTTCTCTTTTGAGGAAGTGCTACTTATTACATTTGGGTCTTCATTGGACTTGAAGAAAAACAGTAAACCAGGGCTGATTTTTTTAACAATTTAAACTGCTTCACCTGTTAAGTTTTTCTGGTTGGTTTTGACAGATTCAATCTTATTTCCTGAGATGCCTATTACACTGCGGTTGTCCACCCATCTTTTGCTTGGGGTGGTTAGGATATACTCAAAAAAGGTAAATTACCTTTTTGATGATTGCAGTGAGGCTTTGCTTAAAGTCAAACAAGCTTTTCGGTCAACTGCTGTTGACTTGCCACCTGAAGAAACTACTGCTCCATATCACTCAATTACCTTGCCAGAGACTTTCGATCTAGATGATTTTGAGCTTCCAGACAATGATTTAGAGGGGTTAGTTTGTCCACTATCTATCTTTTCTGGGGCTACTTTGTCAATTATAGCGTAACACCTTAGCTGCTGGTCTTCATTCATGATCATTACTTTTTTGTCAATTTAGAACGGGTTTAAAGTTATAGGACAGTTTGAAAGAAAGTGTATTGTTCTTGTTACTTGTTAGGGTGTTGGTACTTTTCACTAATTTGTATTGATGATTGCTTGCTGATATAATAATTCACAGTTATTATGTTGATCAACACATCAGTTCAAAGGACCAGATCACACTACAACATACTATAGAGGGTGCTGTTTACTCTACATCTAAATTTGGACTTGATGGTTGGTTTCCATGTCCATAATAACATACCTATTTAATTATTTCTGTAGTTAATTTGCAATTCTTATTCCTTTATTTTGTTTCTGTTCATAGAGAGATTTGGTGATGACAATGCGTCTGGTTTGGACCTTGATGAGGTAAATATGTCTTATAGCGTTATACTTGTCTGATAAAGATCCTATTCTGATGCCTTCACTAGATTCCCGTCTCCCTGTGGGTATAATCAGACGTGAAGTTGGGAGTCAACAAACTCCAGTTAACCAAATTCACGAGACACCCCTTGACACTGAATCAACTGCGTGTGAGTATTGTTTTCTTATTTAGTTAATGAAGAAATTATGTTTCATGATTTTCTGTAGTTGTCATTTTAATTTTGCATGTAATACGAATTTAATCAATATTGCAGTTGGTTCCGAGGTTGGAAACTCCTCCATGCAAGGGAAGGCACCATCTTCTCATGTCCCACTTTCTGTTTCCAGACCTTCTTCAAACTATAATAATAGGCTGCAACAAGAAACTGGGCCTCAAAAGGTATCAAACTATAATACTCACGCACTCGGTCAAATATGAAAATAAGTTATTTTTATATCTTGTTATGAAAAGATAATAACTTCAGAAAGTGAAATAAATGTAGTTTGCTAGAAACTTTATGTATGCGTTTTGATGTTTATAAAGCTACATGTTCAGTGTGGTGGAATTGTGTTGCTTACTGATTTTGTTTCTGTAATGGGTGGGTTGGGAAAGTTGAGTAGCGGGTCAAAACTGGTAATCTGGTACGAGTTGGGTCGTTTGAACGCGAAACGTTTTTGACCAGTGATTTGTCTGTTAACTATGATTACAAAAAAAAAAATATTTTGTAGTAGTTACATGCTTTCTTTGAACCAAGCGACTTAGGAGGATGTATTTCATTAAAAATTCCATTTCAACCTGACCGACCCATTCATAAGTAGACAACCTGGCAATAAACTTGGTTGCAAGGATATGTGTACTAAAGAGGTGGCAAAATGAATGGATTGAGTAAACGGTCAAGGTGTTCAGGTTAAAGTGTGTAATTTCGGTATGGGTCGGGTTGAGTAATAACAGTTTGTCCAACTTTTTTTTAAAAAAATTTCAAATGATCAGTTTGTTATATATATATATATATATTTGTATATATATATATGAGCATTTTTCAGATCAGAAACATTGCAGGAAATCTCACCATGTTATGCAGTTGTTCAAGGTGACAGATTAAAAGTGAAGAGTGGTCATAATATCCTTTTTATATTTAAAAACATATAAATACAAGGCCACATGCTAACAAAAACATAAAGTAATACAACAAATAAGTGCATTTATGTTGTGTGTTATGATTAGATGCAACTAAATTCCGTGTCTTACCGACCCTGTGTTTATTTCTTCTTACAAAATGGGATACAATATCACAATTCTGCTCTTCTTAGATCCTATAAATGGGACCAGTAATATGGAAATATTAGCCGAAATAGAATAAAGCTTATACTACTCATATAATCAGGACTGAGGATGAAACAGATAAATACAGAATAAGAATGCACGGCTGAGGATGAAACATATCAAGTAGGCGTAGCAGAGCTGCTACTATCAATAACCAGTCTGAACGGGTAATTTGTTTGTAAAAGATTGAACATTTTAAGTCGCAAAATGGGTTCTTAGTTATATATCATTATTTTAGCAATGAAGAGAAAGGATTAACCAGCAGATGAAAGCTCTACAGAAGCTTGTGCCTAATGCTAATAAGGTCAGAATTTTAGTTATGTGTTATTTTGTGTTGTTTGGCTTTTAAAGTCAATCCTACCAACTTTCATATCTAAATTCAATATTCATTTCTTGAACTACTTTGCACAGTTTTTTTTTCCATATTTAGCAAATAGCATTACATAAACCGGCTTATCAAAAAAGTTTGAAACTTATTGTCAACTTTATCGGGATTTGAAGTTATAAATTAGTAGTTTGACTTCGTAAGTCAACATGTACCTCTTCTTTAAAGTATCTAAATTTGGGAATTGTTTATATAGACGTATAGTTTTAGACCCGTCAATGTTATGAAATGAAAATTGGATTGTTGATCAGTTACACGCTTGGTTTTAAAAAGCGTGAGGCGCTCTGGATGCTTATGTCCCAAAAATCGAGTCGTGAGGCGTCCGGCGCGAGGCTAGAGCTTCACGTACGTTAAGCGCCATGTATTATATAATAATATTTATAATGGCCGGCCCTTTCAACTCATTTGACCCATGATAACTTTAAATATTTGTGTGTTAATAAGATAAAGGTAAGTTTTTATTTATTTATTTAGTGTGTTAATAAGGAAAATAAAACTTACCCGAGGCAACCCGACCCGATTGTTATTATTGATATAAAGCAAATATATAAATCGATCTGATGTGAAATCCATTGTACTGTGGGATTGTGCAGAGGATTACTGATGGGAAGGCTGGTGTGTTTGAAGGTGGGAATTGGGATCGGCTGATTACGTTCAAGTTGGACGACCTTGAGCGCCGTGAGAAGGGAACGCCGATGGTCAGCCCTTGATCAGTAATGCTCGTGAGAAGTTGTCGGCTTGACATGCTCAAAGTTACTTATTAGTTATTGCACGACAAGCAATTTCAGAGCTAAATGCTTTCATGAAACAATTTCTATGAATATCCATTTTTATTAAATTTGAACTAAGGCTTTAAGGATTTTGGTTTGGGTTTAATTGTTTATGTGAAGCACCAAAATGTTATGAATGTGTAGACTGTATGCATATAACTCATTCTTGATGTTGCATGTTTGGATTTCTGATATCTTAATGTTTTTTTTTTCTTTTTCTTTTTAGGATGTGTTCGAAATACTCCATTATTCCTTGCTAAGCCACAAACTTTCATGAATTCTAACGGAAAAAGATGACGATTCCAGCAAGCCACAAACTCCATTATTCCTATTAGTCTGCAAAAAGATGATGATTCCAGCAAGCCGGAAAGACTTCATAGGGTGTGTATGGGTCGTTTAAACCCATTTCAGGTGTGTTATACTTGTAAAGACTTAAAGTGTTATTCAGGTCGTTTTCACCCATTTCAGGTGTGTTGTGCTTATAAAGACTTCATAAAGTGTTGTTATGCTTATAAAGACTTCATAAAGTGTATACGAGTCGTTTTTACCCATTTAAAGTGGATTGTGCTTATAAAGTCATAATAGAGTGTATTTGGATTGCTTGACCCGTTGTCAGGGAAATTTTATACATAATATGCTAATACTAAATTAATTTCAAGAAGTGATCGAATCTGAATTGGCGTAACACTATTTAAATTTTATAAGCTTTACATTCTTTAGTATACGCATAAAACTTTGTTTCGATATGATTCTGTTTTGATATTTTTTCACTCCCATATTGAAGTGATACCGTATCACAATGTAGATGTTTTACTTGCAGATGTATGTTTGTAACTTATACGGGATTCCCGTCGCATCGCATGGGTTCCTACTAATAACTTTTAATACACTTCATCAAAATTGTTAAATTTATAAATATTTATCGAATGTATTTTTTTATTAAACTAATAAATCTATTTACTATTATATATATATACATACATTTTAGTAGGATGTGAATAGTAGTTCATCCTTATTTGTAGTTTAGTACGAGTGTCATATTATGGTTGGTGTATTTTTTGGTTTTTTTTTACGCTTAACCAAAATTTATTTTGCATTTAATTATCTTGGGTTGGAATATTTACACTGATGTGGTGTAGCCCAGTTGGTTAATGTGTGCCTCCATAACCTTAACACAATTTTTTTTACCTTTTTTTCTTATTTTTTAATGCCTGTTTTTTCGTTTTTTTTTTCTGTACGTTTTGTTTTAGTGTGAAATACGTGCCCCGACGCGTAGCGAGGCAATTTTTTTTGTTTCTTTTTTTTATTTTTCTTTTTCCTAGGTTTTTCAATTTATTTATAGGTTTATTTTCTTTGTTTTTTTAGTATGAGATAACACTTTATCTTTGTCTTATTTTTAAGTTACACATTTTAACACCCCCGTTTTGCCAACATTACCGCGAGACTAGTTTATCACAAAATCAAATAGTTGATTTAAAATTAATAATTTAGTTAGGAACTATATTGTATAATCAGTAAAGAGTAAAGATTAGGATATTGAGTATGGTTAGTGGGTATGAGTAAAAAAAAAATGTTCTTCTCACGGACCATACCTCTTGCTCGATCTTAAGGAATTGTAATGTCCATATATACCACAGAAAGGTTGGTATTCTATGCTCTTTCTAATCTTAACTTTAGGCTTCCCTTTCAAAATTAAAGAACACGATGAATATCAAGTTTATAAAACCACCAGTAATATTATTGTCAACAATCATGGCACATCCACGTAACTAGTGGCAAGGTATGGAATCCAAGATACATATAACTACTAAAAAAAGAAACCTTTACGATGAACAGGCTTCCTTGTATGAGTTTCCTCAAACAAAGTCCCACCATACATCTTGACAGCATCCGGACATGTCATCCTGACATGTGACATCAAACCTATGTATCTGAACCGCATGCTGCTTATCATCTACTGGGGCATTATACCTATGTGGCTTAACCACATGCTGCTTATGGAGGTAACCAGAGAAAAGATCATCTACTGTGGGATCAAACGTTTCTTTTCCGATCTTAGAAAGCTGGTCGGCTGTGCTCTTGGAACTGCGTGCCATTTAGGGGTGAAGGTACGGTGTAGTTAATAATAGCTTTGGTTGTGTGTTTGCTGCAAGAGACTTCATGCCTTTATATAATATAGGATTGAATGCTTTATGCAATTACTAAGAAATTCCTTCTTAGCAAATTTAAGAGTAAATTTCGTTTTGAGTCCCTGCGGTTTGATCAAAAAATCGCTTTGAGTTTAATAGTTTCAATTAGACTTTTTTTGAGTCCTTGTGGTTTCATTTTCGTTTCAATTAAAGCCAGACCACTAACCCTGTTACGATGATTCTGTTAATTTTACCAAAATGCCCTTGTTAATAAATTAAAAAAACTAAAAATATATATTCCATTCATCTTCCCCAGTCTCTCTACTTTCTCAAATCCAAACTTTAAATTGTTTGATGATATTCAAGCTTTAAAAGGTTTAAATCATCAAACAAATATCACCTCAATTTCTTGTTCCAAATGAAAACCATCACCGGCGACTTATCTCAATTTCTTGTTCCAAATGAAAACTATCATCAGAAGAATTTAAGCACTCAACTTCAGATGAATAAAGATTCAAGCACCTGATGCACTCAACTTCAGATGGTGGTGGTCAGATCTGGTGGTGGTGATGGTGCGTTTGGTCGGAGACACATCAGGTGGAGGTGGTGGGACTTTGTTTGAGGAATAATCTTTTTTGGTTTCATTCTGTTAATATTCTTTTTTCCTTTTTTACCAGGATTTATTCTTTTGTTTGTCCATGGAATAATCTTTTTTCCCTAATATTCCGTTTAGATAGATTACAACAGTTGCAGAATTTTTTCATTTCCATCCTTTTCAAGTTTGGTGATTCTTAATTGTATCTAGTTGTTGTTATTTGTACATCCATATCCATATAGATAATTAAATATGTATAATCCAAACGTATTTTGTTTAGTTTACTTCTACTACATAAAGTATTTTGTTTTAAAACAACACATCGATTTTATTAAACGTAACGTAACGTCCCAACCCTGTTAGGACTGATATGTCAATTATATGGATATCAGAAAATCAAACGTAATTATGTAAGTGCAATTAAATTGTTACAATACAACAAAGGAATACCAAAAACTACCTTTCTTACATTTATTGGTACACGAGGTCTTTTCAAACTATTAAGCACTTTTTCACTTCCCATACCTGATAGTCTTGATAGATACGGTAATCTCACGTACATGGAAAACAAAAAAGTCCGCTTGGGCAAATTGCCAGAGTTGATGAATAACGGATAATAAAATTGAATGTTTTTATTTTAGTGGAAGGCTTCATTTTTTCATTTTTAAGTTTTCAAAACCAGATCGTGTTATGTAACAAATATAAAAAAAATCAATATCAAATCATAGTCATATGTTATGCCAAAGTAGATGCTCTCTAGAGCAGCAAACATATGTGCCGAAGGACCACGAGTCCCGAAGAACAAACACGCATCCCGAAGGACCACGAGTGTTGATATTTTAACCAGAAATGTACGAATATTTAACGGGATTTCAGATAACAAGAATCACAACCACGTAAGTCCAAATTTAGATTCTAAATTCAGAAATATAATGATTGAGAAAAAAAAAAGAATTCAAAAAAATAGATACGGTTATGGAGAATGTATCGTATCCTCTAGTTCCCCGATAGCCTTGTGTTCCGTTTGATTTTTACATAAATGTTTTGGTAATTAAATGATAATCATAATAAAGGTAGTTGAATCTAACTCTACAAATAAGTAATACAAACTATTATGATTGTCATTATCATTATTTAGGGTTTAGAAAATTTGGGATGTTACTATCCTTATAAAAAAATTTCTTATTCAAAATTACCATATACATAATTAGTAATAATCAATAACGGAAGAACATGAACTACTAATTCAAAATTCAAAATTGAAAATTACAAATGAAACGTACACAATTCAAAATAATTTGTTTCTTGAATATTCAATCTACTTGGATATTCGCGACTAATAATGAAAGTTCGAATGTTCAAAAGTTAATATCAAATGTTTGGATTTCCTAACAGGGGTTCAAGTTTGTTTGGAGGTCTGTAAGACCTTGAGGCTGATGGCTTCAAAATATTCTAAGTATGAATGCTGTTGATGTACAAGTTTTGCTACTGATAGTAAAGTTCTGCTGCTGATGACCATTTTGTTACAGATAGAACACATTTACTGCTGATGAAGAAACTGCTACTGATATAAAGAGTTTGCTACTGATAGTACAATGTTGTTGAGGATACACCAAGTTTACTATGGATGATCATCTGCTGCTGATGGTTATTTTCCCAGACAGTACTATCCGAATGTGTCTTGTGATTGGTGTAGAGTTAATGCACACACCAATATCATATATAGACACTATTTCATCAAAAGCTTATAAGAAGATCTACAACCTTTTGTATCAGATTTTGTCTTGTATTTTATAACCAATAGTAGTGTAGTTTCAAGTTTAGCAATGTAACTTAAGTCAACGGTTTGTGTTGTATCTAAACCCTAGAATCAATGGTCTGTATTGATTCTATGGAAGCCGTTTCATGCATGAGACGACTAGTAGAGCTCCTATATATGTATTACCTTTCTCATTGTAATCTTTGCATTCTTGCACTCTTGTAACTTTTGAGAGTATTAATATAGTAGAGCTTGAAAGTGAATTTCTCTGTTCTTGTTATTTACTTTATGTTGAATCTTTGAGCAAAAAGAGTTAGTTGTTATTGTTTCCATCAATTTCAACTAATTAACGAGATCATCTTGTATTATGTTTTATAACACACGATCGTATAAGTGTAAGCTTTTGATTAAGCAATTTACAATTGTTTGCTCAAAATTTTGGTTCTGTTCTTGTTCTCTTTCAGGCTTTAACTACTTCTCAAATTAAAGAAAATGACATCTCTAAGCAACTTTGATGATATTGGAAGTAGAAACAGACTTCCAAGATTGTCATTTGATGATGACTATGACATGTGGAAGCTTAGGATGAGAATTTTCATATTTTTTCAAGACTATGGAATGTGGAGATCTATTATGGAAGTAAAATTTGTTCCAATGGTTGGTTTTGCAGATGCTGGAGGACATGCCGTACCAAAAGAGCCTTCAAAGTATTCCGAAGAAGACACTAAAACAACAAAAGTTGATTTCAAGGCACTAGGTGCTATTCAAATGTCTCTTCCAAATGATATCTATCACAACTTCAAAGAGTTCAAGACTGCTATAGATTTATGGGAAGCACTAGAAGTCATGTTTGTTAGGTCAGATGAAGTAAAAGAAAACAGAAGAAGTGTGCTTAAAAAAAAGTATAAGGACTTTTCAAACAATGATGGTGAATCAATGACTGGTCAATATAACCGTTATACATATTTGGTAGCTCAGCTACAAGGTGCTGGTGTGAAAATTGAAAATGGTGATGATTTAAAAAAAGTTTATTAGATCTCTCCTTACAACCTGGACAATGTACTTTATTCCAATCAGAAGAACTGTCACACCCTGGTTTTTTGGACCCCGGGCGAGCGACCAACAGTTGGTACTGTTATCTGATTTCATAATTTCAGAGTTTGAAATATGCACTCGAAAAAATGGTTACAGAGTTGGAATAACTCGAAATATGTTTTTCATTCCCAAAACAGAGAATTTCACCCTGAATGTTACTAAACATGATTCACATATTGTTAACCAAAGATTTTTTTATTTATACAGAGCCAACAGTTATAGTAGATGTCTAGGAAGTCGTCATCACTACGACATCTTATCTTTCTATCAATGGTCTGTATTGATTCTATAAAAGCCGTTTCACTCATGAGACGGCTAGTAGAGCTCTTATATATGTATTAACTTTGTTGTTGTAATCTATGCATTCTTGCACTCTTGTAAGCTTTGAGAGTATTAATATAACTTAAGATCAACAGTCTGTGTTGTATCTAAACCCTAGAATCAATGGTCTGTATTGATTCTATGGAAGCCGTTTCATGCATGAGACGGCTAGTAGAGCTCTGATATATGTATTACCTTTCTCATTGTAATCTATGCATTCTTGCACTCTTGTAACTTTTGAGAGTATTAATATAGTAGAGCTTGAAAGTGAATTTCTCTGTTCTTGTTATTTACTTTATGTTGAATCTTTGAGAGAAAAGAGTTAGTTGTTATTGTTTTCACCAATTTCAACTAATTAACGCGACCATCTTGTATTATGTTTTACAACACACGATCGTACAAGTGGTATCAGAGCTTTAGCTCTTGATCAAGTAATTTACAACTGTTTGATAAAATTTTTGGTTCTGTTCTTGTTCTTATTCTCTTTCAGGCTTTAACTACTTCTCAAATTAAAGAAAATGGCATCTCTAAGCAACTTTGATGATATTGGAAGTAGAAACAGACTTCCAAGATTGTCATCTGATGATGACTATGACATGGGGAAGCTTAGGATGAGAATCTTCATATTTAGACTATGGAATGTGGAGATCTATTTTGGAAGAACAATTTGTTCCAATGGTTGCTTCTATAGATGCTGGAGGTAATGTTGTACCAAAGAGCCTTCAAAGTATTCTGAAGAAGACATCAAAAGAACGGAAGTTGATTTCAAGGCACTAGGTGCTATTCAAATGTCTCTTCCAAATGATATATATGACAACTTCAAAGAGTTCAAGACGATTATAGATTTATGGGAAGCACTAGAAGTCATGTTTGTTAGGTCAGATGAAGTAAAAGAAAATAGAAGAAGTGTGCTCAAACAAAAGTATAAAGACTTTTCATACAATGATGGTGAATCAATGACTGCTCAATATAATCGTTATACATATTTGGTAGGTGAGCTACAAGATGCTGGTGTGAAAATTGAAAATGGTGATGATTTAAAAAAAGTTTGTTAGATCTCTCCCTGCAATTGGACAGTGTACATTATTCCATTCAGAAGAATTGTCACACCTCAGTTCTTAGGACCACGGGCGAGCCCCAGCAGTTGGTTCTGTTTTCTAATTTCATAATTTTAGAGTTTGAAATATGCATTCGGACAAATGTTACAGAGTTGCAGTAACTCGAAATAGGCTTTTCATTTCCAAAACATGGAATTTCACCCTGAATGTTACTAAACAAGATTCACATATTGTTAACCAAGGATTTTTTTATTTATACAGAGCCAACAGTTACAGTAGATGTCTTGGAAGTCGTCATTCCTACGATATCTTATCTTTCTATCAATGGTTTGTATTGATTCTATGGAAGTCGTTTCATGCATGAGACGGCTAGTAGAGCTCTTATATATGTATTAGCATTCTCATTGTAATCTATGCATTCTTGTACACTTAAGCTTTGAGAGTATTAATATAAGTTAAGATCAACGGTCTGTGTTGTATCTAAACCCTAGAATCAATGGTCTGTATTGATTCTATGGAAGCCGTTTCATGCATGAGATGGCTACTTGAGCTCTAATATATGTATTAGCTTTCTCATTGTAATCTATGCATTCTTGCACTCTTGTTACCTTTGAGAGTATTAGAGCTTGAAAGTGAATTTCTCTGTAATTGTTATTTACTTTACGTTGAATCTTTGAGCATAAAGAAATAGTTGTTATTGTTTCCACCAACTTCAACTAATTAACGGGACCATCTTGTATTATGTTTTACAACACACGATCGTACAAGTGGTATAAGAGCTTTGGCTCTTGATCAAGCAATTTACAACTGTTTGATCAAATTTTTGGTTCTGTTCTTGTTCTTATTCTCTTTTTAGGCTTTAACTACTTCTCAAATTAAAGAAAATGGCATCTCTAAGCAACTTTGATGACATTGGAAGTAAAAACAGACCTCCAAGATTTTCATCTGATGATGACTATGACATGAGGAAGCTTAGGATGAGAAGCTTCATATTTTTTTCATGACTATAAAATATGTGGAGATCTATTCTGGAAGGAAAATTTGTTCCAATGGTTGCTTCTGTAGATGCTGGGGGAAATGTAGTACCAAAAGAGCCTTCAAAGTATTCTGAAGAAGACATCAAAAGAACAAAAGTTGATTTCAAGGCACTAGGTGCTATTCAAATGTCTCTTCCAAATGATATCTATCACAATTTCAAAGAGTTCAAGACTGCTAAAGATTTATGGGAAGCACTAGAAGTCATGTTTATTAGGTCAGATGAAGTAAAAGAAAACAGAAGAGGTGTGCTCAAACAATAGTATAAACACTTTTCATACATAGATGGTGAATCAATGACTGCTCAATATAGTCGTTATACATATTTGGTAGGTGAGCTACAAGGTTCTGGTGTGAAAATTGAAAATGGTGATGATTTAAAAAAAGTTTATTAGATCTCTCCCTATAACTTTGACATTATACATTATTCCAATCAGAAGAACTGTCACACCCCTGTTTTTAAGACCCAGGGCGAGCGACCAGCAGTTGCTATTGTTTTCTGATTTCATAAATTCAGAGTTTGAAATATGCATTCGGAAAAATGTTTACAAAGTTGCAATAACTTGAAATATGCTTTTCATTTCCAAAACATGGAATTTCACCCTCAATGTTACTAAACATGATTCACATATTGTTAACCAAGGGTTTTTTATTTATACAGAGACAACAGTTACAGTAGATGTCTGGGAAGTCGTCATTCCTACGACGTCTTATATGTCTATCATCTGCCAAGGAGTCGTACTCCTTTCCGACATAAAGCTAACAAAACAGTTATCCTTGATTACCTGAAAATGTTTTAAAAATATATCAACGAAAGTTGGTGAATACATATTTATTTGATACTGATTAAACTAAAGTAATAAAACAATTTGCCCATATTTGGATTAGTAGCTTACACATTCAGTGGGACTGTTTTACCCAAAGGTATAACCATTGATCACACTAGTATTATACCCGGATGATCTCGTTTTACGTTTGCCCACAACCGAGCCTATTACTAGCCCTGTTACATCGTTTCATCTGTAACGCGTGTATAGCTTGGATCCAATCATACGTGAACTTATGTGCTGAATGCTATCACGCAAACTACCTTATGTAACCAAATGGTTTTAGTAGTTCATTTTAATCAGACCATAAAACAAAATCAGTTCACGATTTTGAAAACCTTTAAATGTATTGAAAGCATGTATTCATGTAATGTCCGAAAGTTTTAATGAAAAAGGATAAATTTATATATATATATATATATAAAATAAAATCAAGGGACTAGATGGGTTAAATTTCAAAATAAGGAAGGAAGCCCCTATAAAAGCCTAGCCAACCCCCCTTTTCGTGCAAACTTCCTCATTTAAGCACCCACTTGCGCATACTTTAGAGAGAGAAAGAGAAAGAACTTGGAGAAGAGAGAGAGAGAGAAACGAGTATCAAGCTTCTACCTTTTTGGCCAAGATATCGACGAGGAAGAAGAGAACCGGGAACTACCCGAGATTGAGGTAACAATCGAACTCTAGATCTCATGTTTTTTGGTTGAAGTAGGTTTAAGGGTAACGTTGGGTATAATATTGAGACCGATGCTTTCAATCGAAAAACAAGTATCGAAACTAGCTAGTTTCGATGTTCAATCGAAACTAGCTAGTTTTGATACAGTAGTTTCGATTGAAAGCATCAGTCTCAATATTATACCCAACAATCTCCCCCTAGACTGATGCTATCAATTCTTGTCCGACTCTGTCTTTCGTCTTCGAAGATTGACTGATGATCTAATGCCTTTCGTTGTGATTCTCCTCCTCAAGTGTAGCCCCTCCTATCTTGTAGGCACCTCTCACACTCGATTTCAAGGTCTGAATCCCAAGTATTTAGCAGTAAATAACCGTCTTTCTACAAAGATTCTTGACATTCACGAACACTTGATCAACTTGTGCCTTCTCTCCCCCTAAAAAAGGTAAATTTTAAGCGGATGCTCACTTAGTCTTGCATCTTCATAACTCTGTTGATAATCCGAAGCCTTTCGTGGTGATTCTCCCCCTGAAGTGTAGAACCTCCTATGTCTAGGCAAAAGATGAAACACCATACTTATTTCTTTATTATTTTATCAGAGTTTAATGCCAAAAACGGTCCCAGTTTATCAAAACCTTGTCATTAAATGACTAAGGTATATTTTTCATTTATAAATATTGTTTTACATTTACAATATTCTGTTACGTAAAAGTCTAGGGATTCTTCATTCCATCCGGCCTCATCCATAGGAAGCTCCATTCCATGTGCTTCTTTGCTGCAGTGTTTGGAAAACGTTTACTACATCATTCATTTTATTATGAAACCTTTAGGTTCCTATTGTTGTTCAAGTTTCCCATGCTCTCGGCGCCCCCGTGACCATCTACGGACGTACCTCCGGTCACGTCATTCGTATATTTTATGGGTGTGCTAACCCCCTTGCATTTGTCACGAAGACTTATTCATTTTCTCAGCACCGTAGGCTTGGAATCTTTTCCTCAGCCCCATAGGCTTGGATTCTTTTTCCTCAGCCCCGTAGGCTTGGAATCTTTTTAGTTTTCTTCTTTATTATTGAGATCCACCTTACATGCCGGGTATCTCATTTCATTTGGGACCTTGAGTATCTTAGACTCACAGCCTTCCAAATGTATCAAGCATTTTTTTTATTTAATATATATGATTGACTTATTTCCCAACCAGTCCTCACCTTAAAACTTCGTAACGGTTTCTCCACGAAGCATTAAAAGGGTTTATATATAGGAAGTACCAGCGGCGTATCCACCACCCCTTTAACACTTCGTGAGTACTCCGTTATTCCATTTTAGGGTTTAGACTCGTTCCATCATACTCATTCACACTTGCACGTGCCATCATGCATTCACGTATTCCTATTTATCATGCATCACATGTTCATGTATTCATTACATATTCATACTTGTCATATATTATAAACTGGGGTGATTATCCTTCCAGAGCAGTACCTCCAACATAGATGTTCCCAGTAAAGAGTGACGGGTCTAGGAGAGATTTATACACCACTCTTTCCTTAGACAGAACATTCCGTTTGTCAGATAACTACATATTGGTCGAAAGTTCTCTCGTACGTTTACTATATTTTCATTATGGGTCCAGTGTACTTACATTACCCTTGGGTAGTTCCTAAGTTCGTTCCTCGCTTAAACGCTTCTCCGAACTTGAACTGCACTCATAGCGTATCGCACTTAAATGCGTCGCACCGAGACCCTTGCTCCTTCTAAAATTCGTGTGTATGTGAGGTGGTGGTTTTTGTGATGTTTTCAAATGAATAGCCAAAGCCATCTATTTATAGGGCTGAGATGCGACCCAAGTCGGACCGATATCCCTGGTGATGTCGGTCCGATATCCTGGTGATGTCGGTCCGATATCCAGGTGAGGTGGTGTATTGATTTGGCGAGCACATAGCGTACCGCTATGCACATGGATGTCGGTCCGTTATCGAGACACGTGTAAAAATTTAGGGCTGAATCATATGGCACATGTAAGCACTAGGACTTGCAACACAATGATGGTTATTAGACCGTTATCCAACTGATATCGGTCCGATATCTGACTCTCGGCTTTCTTTAGACCGATGGGGAGGATGATGTCGGTCCGATATCCGTCCAGCTTTCAAAATTTTCATTTTTAACCTTGGACTTTTATTTCTTTAGAAATTGGGATGTTACAACTCTCCCTCCCTTAAATTAGGTTTCGTCCTCAAAACCTGTTAATCTTTAAACAGTTGAGGATAACTTCTTTTCATTTCATCCTCAGCTTCCCAAGTCATCTCTGATCCTTTTCTGTGTTTCCACTGTACTAATATTTGTTTGATCGTTTTGTGGCGTAACTGCTTTTCTTTTGTGTCTAGAATCTTGATAGGTTTTTCAATATAGGTTAGCTTATCATCAACTTCTATCTCTTCTAAAGGAACGTATGCAGCTTCATCCGTTAAACATTTCCTTAAATAAGATACATGGAACGTGTTGTGTATCTTATTCAATTCTTCAGGTAGGTCTAACTGATAAGCTACCTTTCCGACTCATTTGATGATTTTGAAAGGACCAATGATTCATTGACTTAGCTTTCCACGTTTCTTGAATCAGATTAGACCTTTCCAAGGAGATACTTTCAATAAGACATTATCTCCTTCTGTGACACCCAGCATTTCAGGTCAATATCCACATTTCATAAACGCACGTTCATAATTATTATTTCCTGATATTTTATTTTGACTAAGTAAAGTCAAGAAGTCTAGCAAAGAAGTTTGTTCCAAGTCTAGTAAACCGTAAAGAGTTACTAGAAAAAGTAAGCAGGATAACCCGACTTAATGCGAACGTAAATGGTTAAATAAAATAACCAGAAAAATATATATATATATATATTACACAAAATTTACGTTGAGCCAAGATTCTAATATTTTCTTCAACGAGCCATAAAATGGTTAAAAATTATAATACCGTGAAGAATCGAAACTGAATTAAATTACCCCTTTAAAACTCTAATTGACACTGATACCATAATAAATTAATACTTAAAAATTTGTTATCATTAACCCCTAAACCTACTTCTTGACTTTCTTGGCCGAGAGTCAGGGGAGCCATGCTCCCACTTGCCTGATTCACTTTGATTCAGATGAAAACCATACCCTTCAGACGAAACTTCACCATTCCTTTCAAACCTTCTCTTTTCTTACGACAAATTCCCAATTCCCTTTCAAATCGAAGTCCAGTTTTAAAGCGAAAATCACCATAATTCGGTGTCATAAGAAGAATTTCAAGTGTTCTTGAAGAAAGCTTAGCAAAAGATTCAAGACTACTTCTCTGTTTTTCTCTAAAGATCGCCATTCTCGGTTTGAGGTAAAAACTCGATACCATCCATATTATTTGCTTTAAAACCGTAACTAAACATACAAATCGTTCAAACGCAAGTAAGATAACAAGAAAACTGTGTCAAACTCAAGATTTGAACATAAAAATATGCAGAGTGAATTCTGTAAATCAAAGTGCAGATATCGAAACTATAGTTTCGATACCTGTTAGTCAATCGAAACTGGGAGTTTCGATACCTATTGATCGAAACTAGGAGTTTCGATACCAGTTATTCAATCGAAACTAGGAGTTTCGATACCGGTTGTTCTATCGAAACTAGGAGTTTCGATATCTATTTACTCAATCGAAACTAGGAAGTTTCGATACCTGTGTACAATCGAAACTAGGTAGTTTCGATACTATTCTTGCCAATCGAAACTAGGTAGTTTCGATACCTGTTTTGCTCAGTCGAAACTAGGAAGTTTCGACATCTGTTCTGTTCAATCGAAACTAAGAAAGTTTCGATACCTGTTCATTAGCCCCATAAGGCAGTAACTCAGAACTATTTTCATAACAAAACAAGGTTGGAAAAACTAAAAAGATAATTAAAACAAAAGTAATCAGATCGACTAAGTCAAGTGAACAAATTGCGTTTAATACGAGTAGTCTTAACGTGTATGTTATCCTTGTGTAAATAGGATACGGATAGGCGAATCTGCCGTCATTCAAATATTTGCTAGCATTCATACTGTCGAGGTGAGTTTCACTAATCCCCCTTTTTTCTAAGTTTTTGAAATGATTTGGGGTGGAAACATACTTGTAAAAGAATTTTGTGTATAAATGAATGGAACTAATGATCTGACCGTATGTATGTATTGAGGGAACAATAAAGCGCTTAAAGTCCTCGTAATAAATTAGTAACCATTAGCTATGGATTTAGCCCGGGATTATATGAATAGTACTATTGGGGGTGACGCCTCCGGTCATGGTTAGTCGCGCTAACCAGGGGTCAAAATGGCCGAATGACCGCATATTGTCTTACTCGCAGAAAGGAGAGGGGAGGCACAGAAAGTTGGGGTTTGGTTACGGTCTCGTACATTACATACTATTTTGTATTCCTTGCAAGCTTACAAATGGGGTCAATAGATCGGATTAGTAATCATATTCATTGGTAATACATACAAAAGAGTTCTGATCAGGTTAAAATGATCAGGTTTTACACAAAAGGGTTCTGATCAGGTTAAAATGATCAGGTTTTACACAAAAGGGTTCTGATCAGGTTAAAATGATCAGGTTTAAACGAAAGAGTACTGATCAGGTTAAAATGATCAGGTTTAACAAAGAGTTTTGATCGGCAAAAAGATCAGATTTAAACATTGGGTTTATGATAACTCTTTATAATAACTTGTGAACTCACCAACCTCGTGTTGACAGTTTTAAGTATGTTTTCAGGAAATTGAACGTGGTCATCAGGTTAGCAATGTAGGTTACATGCATGCACGTGGATACGGCTTTTGGGAGGATTTCTCTTGTATAACTCATGGTCTTGAGTCATATTTGCGAAATCTTAAACATTTGTAAACTCAAATTGATATTTTGTAATGTAAATATTTTAAATTCAGTTATGTATCCAATTACATGTATGTGTTTGCGGTAATCATATGCTTTGGAAACTAGTGAAAGTCGCGCCTCGCGTTTCCGCCCTGGCGGGGTGTGACACCTTCTTGGAATTCTATTGGTCTACGTCTCTTGTCTACGTATGACTTTTGTCTATCCTGTGCAGCCATCAAACGTGCTTTGATTAAGTCAAGATTTTCTGACGTGACTTGAACTATTTCTTTGATGCCCAATTCTTTCTGTCCAATTTCTCCCCAACATACAGGAGTCCTACATCTTCTACCATATAGCATCTCATATGGGCACACCAATACTGGAATGATAGCTGTTATTGAATGAAAATTCTGCTAATGGCAGATGGCTATCCCAAATTCCACCAAAATCAATTATACAAGCACGCATCATATCTTCAAGAGTTTGTATTGTCCTCTCACATTGTCCGTCAGTTTGAGGATGATATGCCGTGCTGATTAGAAGTCTAGTTCCCATCTCTTCGTGGAACTTTTTCCAAAAATGTGAAGTGAAACGAGTATCTCGATCAGAGATAATCGAGTGGAAACAATCTCTTTGACGAATAAATCGGCTAACTTTTTTGAAAAGTATGTCTCACGTATTGCTAGAAAATGAGCACTTTTAGTTAACCGATCTACAACCACCCAAATGGTATCATAACCTCTAGCTGTTTTGGGTAGCTTGGTTATGAAATCCATAGTGAGATGTTCCCACTTCTATTCCGCGATTTCTAACGGTTGTAATCTCTCGTAAGGCTTCTGATGTTCTGCTTTAACTTGAAGGCAAATTAAGCATTTTGCTACATATTTCATGATATCAAACTTCATTCCGGGCCACCAATAATCTTTGCGTTGATCTTGGTACACTTTTCCAGTACTTGGACAAATAGAATATCTTGATTTATGAGCTTCATCAAGAATCTTAAGTCTAAACTCACCTGATCGTGGTATCCACATATGACCAAATCGAGTCTTGATTTTATGCTCATTATCTTTTAGAAACTTCTCCTAACCAGCCATTCTTTCTTTCTTAACATTCTCACCTTTTAATGCTTCGATTTGTGCGTCTCGAAGCTGGCTCATGAAATCAGGAGTTATCACTAACTTATATGCTTTCACTCGAATAGGATAATGCTCTTCCTTGCGGCTTAGAGCATCGGCTACCACATTAGCCTTTCTGGGATGATACAAGATTTCACAATCATAATCTTTGACCAGTTCTAACCATCGTCGTTGCCTCATGTTTAAGTCTTTCTGGTTAAATATATACTTAAGACTTTTGTGGTCCGTGTAAATCGTGCACTTCGTTCCATATAGATAATGCCTCCAGATCTTTAGTGCAAACACTACTGCGACTAATTCCAGATCATGGGTTGGATAGTTTACTTCATGTGTATTTAGCTGTCGAGAGGCATAGGCTATCACGTTTCCTCTTTGCATTAGAACACATCCTAACCCAAGTTTTAAGGCATCAGAGTATACCACAAAATCTTCTACTCCTTCTGGCAATGCTAGAACTGGAGCTTGTGTCAATCTTTCTTTCAATATCTGGAATGCCTTCTCTTGTGCCGCATTCCATTCGTATTTAGAATTCTTTTGAGTTAGCTTAGTTAATGGGGTGGCTATCTTAGAGAAGTCCTGGATGAACCTTCTATAATAGCCAGCTAATCCCATGAAACTTCTAACTTCTGATGGATTCTTAGGTGGAGACCATTTCATCACAGCCTCTACCTTTGCTGGGTCTACTGAGATACCTTTTGCGTTAACAACATGACCCAAAAATTGAACTTCCTTTAGCCAAAATGCACATTTTGAGAATTTGGGGTACAGTTTCTCCTTCCGTAAAGTACTAAGTACTTCCCGAAGGTGTTGTGCACGCTCTTCTTCATTCTTTGAATAAATCAGGATGTCATCAATGAAGACAATAAAGAATTTGTCTAACATTGGCCGACATACTCTATTCATGAGGTCCATGAAGACTGTCGAAGCGTTCGTCACTCCGAACGGCATCACTAAAAATTCATAGTGTCCGTAACGAGTTCTGAATGCTGTCTTAGGTACAACTTCTTCCCGTACCTTAACCTGATGATAACCGGATCTTAAGTCAATCTTGGAAAACCAACTTGATCCTTTCAATTGATCAAACAGATCATCAATTCTAGGTAAAGGATACCTATTCTTGATAGTCAGCTTGTTCAATTCACGGTAGTCTATACACATTCTCATACTACCGTCTTTCTTCTTTACGAATAGAATTGGTGCACCCCAAGGGGATACACTTGGACGTATAAATCCCTTTTCCAACAACACTTGTAGTTGTGACATCAATTCCTTCATTTTTGTTGGTGATAACCGATATGGAGCCTTAGCTGTAACATCCGTGATTTTTCGGCCGTATTTTTTTTTATTATTTTATTTATACAATAATAACATTTTAATTCCATTCTAGTTCAATATATCGTGTCACATAAACCATACTTACAAGTGCTTCAAATTCGGGATTTCATTCATCCAATTTGATATTCTAACTCCACAATAAATGTATATATGTATAACATATGATTATATCCACATATATGTATTTGATTAGATCAATTAAATCAAGTGTAACATATAGATTTTTTTTATCTGGTAATCTCACCCTTTCATATATATAAATATATAGATATATATGTAGTTCCTTTATAAACATATGTATGTGAATATATTGATATATGTTTAAAAACTATTGAATAAACCATATAAATTTTTTGCGTAGTTTTAAACAAATATATATAAACACATTTGTACATTTGGAGTTATTAAAATATCCATATATACAAGATATAAAATTTATGAGCTTAATGTTGTATTTACATCCTTTTTATATATACATCTATCTAATTATTCACTTATAAATATATATATATATATATAATTTTGATCATACTAAATGAACATTTATAAAATTTATGAAATTATAAAGAAATGTAACATCCCAAAAATAATAAATAAGTAAATAATAACACGATAGAGATGTAATCGTCAAAAAAATAAAAGAAAAATGGATGGGCTTGGGCTCGGCTCCAACGGACCGTGGGAAGCCCAGGTATATAAGGGTCAAGACAGCCTTAGCCTCTCATTTCTACCATAACTTGCAATCTAGAGAGAGAGAGAGCTCGGGTCTAGAGAGAGAAAGTTGATGGATCGACCTGAAATTGAAGGAGCACGTTACCGCTAAGCTCGTGAACAAAACCTCCGAATCAGAATTCCAATCCAGATAACGATTCGACCCTAAACTGAGTTTTTGTTCGTTTTGGGGTTTTTCGGGTTTTAGCTAAATAGGAGACGTTTTTATGGATGAAACTTGAAAATAAGCTTAGAACTAGCATCTAGAATGAAAACCGCACATTTTGATAAAAAAAAATTGTAAGATTGGCATGATCGGGTTAGCATGCAAGAATTTCGGACTTGTTCAGGAAACAGGTCTTGCGTACTTATCAAGTACGCAAGAAGGATGTCCTGCGTACTTATCAAGTACGCATGAGGAAGATCATGCGTACTTATCAAGTATGCAGGAGGAAGATCCTGCGTGCTTATCAAGTACGCAAGAGGAATGTTCTGCGCACTTGTCAAGTATGCATGAACCAGGCCCTGCGCACTTGCTAAGTGCGCATGCATCAGGCTAGATGGTGAAGTCAGTATGTTCGCCTAATTCAGTATGATTAAACCGTTAGAGTCGGGATTGGGTCTGATGTGTATTTAACTACCTAATTCAGATCGTACGTGACATTGTTGGGCCTTTGTTTAGGACAACCAAGACTAGCTTATCAGGTGAGTTCTATGTGCCCCCTTCTATGTTATGTGCAAATCATTTTAAATTTTTTGGGGCTGAAGTGTATACACTAAATGAATAAATGATATGAATGCCAATGTGATCATACGTGATATACTAATATATATTTATATATATATATATATATGAAAATGAATTATGAACAAAGAATGAAACGTATGTTTACAAAGAATGAATGAAAGAATGGCATAACGTAAATAAATGAAATCTTGCTTTATAATTATATATATTGCATGTTATGAATGTATGTATACGTTATGGACGGAAACAAAGCTAACGGCTACTTCTGTAGACGGACGACCACGCGACTATTTTGCAACCGGGAAAAGTACGTTCCTTCGCAAGCTAGGACATACAAAAGGCATTAATGGGCGGTCGAAGTAAATGCTTTAATAGTATAACGGTTGCATAAACAATAGTTCGCGTGGGAAACGGATTCCTTAGGGCAGACGGGCGAATATGACGGACTACGACGGTAGGACGGTTAAGACGGACGACCGAAGGTTGGCCGGGCGGTTTTAAGGCGGACGGTTTCTAGGACCGGACGAGTAAAAGGGCTACGACGGTAGCTTAAGGGCGTATGTATTTGTGATATACGCAGTAAAAGACGGGTTGATCACCCTTATGTGTATGACCAATGAATGTTAAGGAAAGTAAAGGTGAATGCATATCTATGTAATCACATAAGAATGATGAAAGAAAAGCAAAAGCTATGAATACGTATTTATATAAATGTATATATAATTATGCATACTTTTAAAGAATAATGTTCATACCTAATCGCTTTAAACTAGAATTCACCAGCGTTAGCTGACTTTTAGTATACATTTTAGGTAAAGAAAGGAAGGGTCGTGCGAAGGCGTGATGGTTACCCGACAAGCGACTGACATCCCACTCTTGATTGTTAATTAAAAATGTTGTGTTTTTAATTGTTAAGACTTCCGCTGTTATGTTATGTATTTGAATGATGTTTGTTTTCGCTACTCTTGAATGTTTTAATTTAAGTTCAGTATTTATGACTATGTTTATGAGTAAATCCAACAAGTGAGGTTACCCGGGAAAGGGGCCTTACAAGAAAGGAAACCTTTCCTTTATAAAATATTATGATTAAAATTAAATAATTATTTGGTTTTTAAACAAAGATATATATATATATTTTACATAGTTGGATAAACCATTATGAATTTAATTAGATTAAACCTAGGTGTGTTTAACTCTTATAAATTTTATAAAAGTAAAATTTAGTTTTATGTTTAAATGAGTTTTAAACCAAGTTAAGTGGTTTGAACCCCCACAAGCAAATGAACCCATTTGAACACCTCCTTTTTGCCAACTAGGGCTGTGATCTTTAGATTGAACCCCCATGAACATAAGTAAAACCTAACCCCCCCCCATTCGGACCTTCTTCCTCGATTTTGACTTTAATAAGTCAAACACATGGCCAAATCGGTTACCAAGCATCTGAATCATGCGAATTAACTCCATTAAATCAGGCATAGACGTTTGCAAGGCTGTTTAGATCGTGCATAACAACTCAATTACACCATTTTAATGATTTGAATCCAAAATTTATGTCCCATAACCGCCTTGCCGTTTCCAATTCAAATTTGCACGTTCCTGTTGAAATCGAGCTATATTAATACACCATAAACCTTCGAGACACCCTCTTTGTGCTCCCTAAACTCGCAAACCCACCTCAAATCGTCCCTGGTATCACGGGCAAGACCCCAAGAACCCAAACCTACGGCTCCAATCGATCGCGACCTCCTCGCAGCCATTCCAGGTAATCAATCCCTCTTTATACTCGGTTGAATACCTGAACGAAAGCCCTATGAATTTAATTTCAACCGGGGATCGATCAGGTTCAATTGGAAGGATTAGGGTTAAGTGGGACGCTGTGGAGAAGAAGGGGGTCTTCGGACCCTTTAGTTTAAATATAATGGAACAAGCTAATGACCAAGGCATTAGCCCATATCCATTGGTTAAGACACTCCCCCTCCCCATATCCCCGAGGTCGCGGGTTCGAGTCCCATTGTGGCCGAGCCTAAACTTTTTTTTTCTTTTTTTCTCTGTTTTAATCAGTTTACTATTATTTTATCACATAAACTAATATTTTAAATTCTAAAAAATTCTTATAAATCCAATAAAAACATTTAGTAATTTTTATAAAAACAGAAAAACCAAAAATAATGTTTTATTCATTTTAACTTATTAAAACATATTAGAAATATTAAAATTCTTAAATAAACAATATAGAAAAGGTTTATTTAAATAAATCTAATTATGTTGTTGTAATGTTTATAAAACAAACTTTAAATAATTATTTAAAACATTATTAATTATTTTCTCAAAACATATAAATAATTATTTTGGCAATGAATAATTATTTAGAACATTTAAAACTTTATAGAATAACTTAAATAATTATTTTTAGATAAATAATTATACAAATTCATTTTAATTTCATTTAAGGCTTACTTATAGTAATATAGTATTTCTTTTAATTATCATTTAAGTAAAAGAAATCATTTGAGTAATTTAAATAATTATTTTATTTACATAAAAAAATTATTTTAACCTTTCTCTAATCCCTAATTTATTTATTAATTATTTTTAGAATAGTTATTTAAATAAATTCAAACGTATTATTATTACAAATACTATACAATTAATTAGAAATTCTAATTAATTTTACTTTATCGTTATCATTTAAATACTTGTGGTAAACACACACACACACACACACACATATATATATATCTATATTCCTAAAAACTTGTACAAATCCTATATCCAATCCCTAAATTCCAAGAATCCCTAGAAACTCAAATAAACTTAGGATTACTTTACTTTCATTTCCATTAGACGTACGTTGAGTCTAGAATACAATTATATGTGTAGGTTGACTGTGATAAATCCTCACGAAGCCTACCTATCATTTTCAATTCATACAACCTACAAGTTTCATTACATGCGAGTTTTCATAGCCCCTTTTACATTATTTTTGTTTACAAATACTCTGGGTGGAACATGTCTACATTACTTTACATACAAAATTCAATTGCCTATGTTCTTATGCAAAAGTCTTTGTGCTTTATGTCTTAAACTATTTGGTGATACATGTGTTCATGTTTAGTACAATCATTAACTTGTGTGACAAGCCTAAGGTAGTACCTTTTATGATTATTTATATGGGAATCAGATTCATTATTTAACACAAACGTTGGCGGGTTTGTGTATACATTTTGGTACCTTACTTCATGCAATCCAGGGGATTGTGCATACATATTACATGGCTTGATTGTACACTTTGGAACCTTGTATGTTTTCACATTTATGCCTTAGATTTGATTTGAACATATTGAATTGTAAAACATATTCAACTTTGCTTGGCGTCAAAACCTATGTTACTCACCAACTACTTGTAGTTGACATTTACTTACATGTTTCAGGTGCACCTATTTGAGAAGCATGCTTGATCACTTAGGGCTATGGACCTGGCATAAATAAATTTAAATTTTGATTATGTTATGAACGATACGTTTCTATTTTTCCTTGTAACGAATATTTAATTTGATGAATAAATATGTTAACGCATTTTAATAGTTAATCATATGCTTATGAACAACCGCGTCAGCCCCGACGTATAATCCGCCGTCGGCCGGAGTGTGACATTAGCTACCGGCTTAGCTTCAGGAATTAAATCGATTTTGAATTCGATTTCTCTTTCAGGTGAGGAACCTGGAAGATCGTCTGGGAATACTTCTGGGAATTCTTTTACTACTCGAACTTGATCCAGTTCTTTCCTTTCCTCTTTACATCAGCTACGTAGGCTAAGAAGGCTTGATGAACTTGTCACACGTAGCTACTTATTTTGGCCATCGTACATAGCGTGAGCTGGTTCCGTCGTTCACCAATGACACTAACTTCCTTTCCTGTAGGCGCCAGGAATCATATAATCTTTTGATTGCATATAATCATTGCAACATGTGAAGATAACCAGTCCATTCCAATGATCACGTCGAATTCTTGCATCGGTATTGGAATTAAGTCGACGAGATATTCTCCTTTTTCTATCAGTAGTTGGCAATCTCGGCATATCTCAGTTACTTTGCAGTTTCGATCACTCGCGATTTCGACTTCTAGTGCCTTAGCCAACTTACTTCTATTGAAGATTCTATAGTTTGCATACTTTAAAGAAATAAATGATCGATTAGCTCCTGTATCGAATAAATACACAAGCTGGTAGGGAATTCAAGAGGAATGTACCTGATACGACGTCAGAAACATCTTTCGCTTCCTCTGTAGTGATCTGAAAAGCCCTACATTTTGGCTTCGGAGCCTCGATTCTCTCAACTTCATTTTATGCTACTCTTGACCCTTCTCCGGTCTTTTCTGCTTGAGATTTTAGCTCAGGACATTCTCTGCTGAAATGTCCTGGTTTGTAGCAGTTGTAACACAATCTGGTTCCACTCATACACTACAATGCAGCGTGTCCAGTTCTTCCACATTTGTTACAAGTTACAGACTTGAATCGGCACTCTCCCGGGTGCCTTTTTCCACAAGTATTACAATTTTAGATACTTTTCATTGGGGAGGAACCACCTCCCGGTTTATTGAACTTAAACCTCTTAAGAGGTATAGGAGAAGGATAACTTTCTCCTTTCCTCTTCCCGTCTCTCTCGGCTTACCTCTTGAGCTTAGTCTCGTGTTCCCGAGGCCAATCAATCATCTCCTCTAAGTTCGCGCACTTGGACGGATGGATAAACTCTCTAATCTCTGTTTTTAAAACGAGATGGTATCTCGTCATCCACATTTTCGGGGTTGTTAACAAAGCCGGACATAATCTGGCCTTGTCAAAGAAGATCCCTGTGATCTCATCCACAGTCTCTGTTGTTTGACGGAGTTGAAGAAACTTCTTAGTAATTCTTTCAATTGCCGCTCGAGGGCAATAGTGTTTCAAGAAAAGATCCTTGAACTCTTCTTAACTCATCTCTTTAATTCTGTCTCTACCTTTCTCTCTCTTCACTACTCCCCACCAATCGTCAACTCGCTCTTTTAATTGGTTGGTAGTGAAGGTAACCTCATCTTCCTTTTCACAGTGACATGTATCGAATGCCCTTTCTATTGAGGCGATCCATCTCTGACTTTCTAAGGGATTAACAGCTCCCTTAAACTTTAAAGGTTTACAGGTCATGAAATCCTTCTACGTACAACGAGTTGACTTCGTATCAACTTTTAGATTTCTTCCTTCTCCATTATAAGTAACATCTTTATGGCTTTCAAACCAGATTTATAATGAGTTATGTAGATCTGCTTGTAAGATCGGGAAATTTGCATCGAATGCCTTTCCTACCTCTATTGCTGAAAGGACCCAAACCGAGTACCTCTAAGAGTTGGCAAACATAGCATAAACATAGTTCTTAAACCTTGAATCAAACGTTAAACTAACAAAGGAAGTCTTATACAAAATTCAGAGTTAACAAAAACTTTAAACATAGCATTGTTCAATTTTCATAAACTAAGGATAACGGGGATGTCAGTCTTGATCAGCAACAGCCAACATCCATCCATTACCAAGCTCTCGCAGCTTCAAATCTTTTTCTTTGCTTTGCTACCTGATGTGCATACTAAAATAGTCAGCTAACGCTGGTGAGTTCAAGTGTTTCTTTCTTTTCTTTAACTTTATATCAGGGGTTTTCTTTAAACATTCTTTAAGCGTACATATTATATTATATACATAATACAATAACATCTTTCTTTCATCTTTCGCATACATACATATTTACTTTGTACTCTTTTCTTTAAGTCATACATTAACGTCTATAATCTGTTTTCATTCGTAAGCGTCTCTGTGTCCCCGGAGGAACCTTTGGTGTTGTGGACAACCGTTACATATCGCAGTCATTGCCACAACCTATCAATGCATGGGATCAACCGTTACGTATCGCCGTCATTGCCCAACACACATCTATCTTTTGGGAATCAACCGTTACGTACCGTAGTCATTGATTTCCCCTTACCTCTTTCTCTTTGGATGATTGTCATCACCCGAGTAACCGTCGTTACTCCACTTAACCAGTTGTACAACATCCTCGTTACAGTGCCCTGCTAAGCATTGTCCCGATTTTTCATATGGTAACGTCATGGTCTCAGCCCATGACGTAACTATAGGCTTCGGGTAGCACTAGCCATCAAGACTATACTACTACCTCAAGACTTTCTTCGAATAAGCATACCCGTACCGATTAGACAATGTATTTGACTTTCTTTGCTTTCTTTCTCTTTGTTTATAAAACATATAGTTAAATAAACCATTCTTCGTTCTTTCTTTTGTTTATAGAACATATAGTTGAATAAATCATTCTTCTTTCTTTTTTTGTTTATAAAACATATAGTTGAATAAACCATTATTCTTTCTTTGTTTCTTTCCTTCTTACAAGGCGTTCGGTTAAACAACCGTTATCTTTCTTATCTTTCTTTCTTATAAAACGTTTAGTTTAACAACCGTTATCTCTCTTTCTTACAAAACATTCGGTTTAACAACCGTTATGTTTCTTTCTTACAAAAAATTCGATTTAACAACCGTTATCCTTCTTTCTTACAAAACGTTCAGTTAAATAAACCGTTATCTTTCTTATCTTTCTTTGCAAACGTTTAAGTAATAAAATACATTTATTATAAACGTCTAATTCTTGAGTATGCACACCACCCTAAAACAGTAAAATAGGGATCTTGAACTCAACTGATTTTCATAGGGATTAACTCACCCAGCAAGAACTTCGAGCTAGGTGGAGGCTAATGGATCTGTTAAAAATCATGAACTAGACAAATTAACACCAAGTCATTATGTTCGAAAACTCCCATGTTCGAAATCTATTTCGATCGAAATCTTCTTTGATTGGAAACTAGTCGTTCGAAAAGTCTTACTTCACATTATATTTTCGTTCGAAGACATTCTTGCCTAAAAACTATTTCGGTCGAAATATTTTTCCTCGGAAAACCTTTACTTCAGGAATTATTTCGGTCAAAATATTTTTCGACCAAAAACCTTATCGATCTAGCATACACTGTCCAAAAACTACCCCCGTCCGAAAATACTTTTCGGACGACCAGAGTTTTCAGACCATTCAACGAGATTTCGGACGATTCATTCGTTCTTGGCCAAAATCATCGTTTTTGATTTAAGTTTGAATCTTTTTACGTCCAAAACTCTTGTTTAGCTTCCATGAAGCTAGATCAATGCTTTTTAGGTCGTTTTATTTGTAAAAATCCCGACTTTTGATTAAAACCCACTTACAACTGTAAAACCCATCTTTCAACAAAAACTCAGATTTGGGATCGGTTTATTACCTGTTTTCCGCGTGCTTTATCCTTCTCCGCTCAACAGGAAGCTCTAGTAACGATCTCAGATCAATGTGACGGCCTTGGGACTCGGGTTTGAAGCTTTCTCTCTCTACTCGATCTCTCTCTAGAACTTGAAACTAAAGAAGATGAAATGAGGGAGGAGGGTGGCGGCTGGGGCTTGTAATCCCTCCCTCTTTCGGCCTAAGCCCGATCCCATTGAGCCCATACATGTTTTTCCTTCCCTTTATTTATTTACAAGGCTCGTTTTCTTTCACTTAACATTATTTCCGACCTTTGACGCCTTCTATTATTTTCGGGATGTTACAAGTCTACCCCTCTTATTAGAGGTTTAGTCCTCGAAACCTTTCATATGTCAAACATCTGAGGGTACAACTCCCTCATGTCCGACTCCGTCTCCCACGTGGCTTATGATCCTTTTCGATGTTTCCACTGAACTTTGACTAATGGAATAACTTTATTGCGTAGTCGCTTCTCTTTCATGTCTAAGATTGCTACGGGTTCCTCAACATAGTTAAGCTTGTTGTCTACTTCGATGTCATCGAGTGGCACCTGTGCTGACTCGTCAGCTAAACACTTTCGCAAATGCGATACATGAAAAGTAGGGTGGATTCCACTCAATTCTTCAGGCAGTTCCAGTCGATAAGCCACCTCTCCAACTCGTGCCACAATCTTAAATGGTCCAACAAACCTCGGACTTAGTTTCCCTCGCTTTCGAAATCGAATTATTCCTTTCCAAGGAGACACTTTCAATAGTACTTTATCCCTAACATGGAATTCAAGGTCTCTCCTTCTCTTATCAGCGTAAGACTTTTGCCTATCCTTAGCGGCTTTCATTCACGCTTTGATTTGGTCAAACTTCTCAGAAGTTGCTTTGACTACATCAAGGCTTGCGAAGTCTTTCTGCCCAATTTCGCCCCAACAGACGGGCGTTCTACACTTTCTCCCATATAACATCTCATAAGGCGGCATTCCAATGGTCACATGTTAACTTTTGTTGTAAGAAAACTCCGCCAGTGGTAAGTGACTATCCCAACTACCTCCAAAGTCAATGATGCATGCCCGTAGCATGTTCTCCAGAGTTTGGATAGTCCTTTTGGATTGACCATCGGTTTATGGGTGGTAAGCTATACTGATATTAAGTCTCGTACCCATTGCCTCATGGAATCGCTTCTAGAACCTCGATGTGAACCTCGTGTCCCGGTCCGACACAATTGACAATGGCATACCGTGTCTGACCACAATCTCATTATAAGTGAGCACTTTTCGTCAGTCTATCCACAATTACCCATATAGTATCATGTCCCTTAGATGTACGCAGTTTCTACACTAAAGGCCCTTTCTAGTTTACTAACAGCGTACTTCACTCATTTACAAAAGGTTGTAGATATAAAGCTCTTACTGGCACCCGAATCATATAACACAGATACAAAAGTGTTGTCAAGGTTGAACGTACCTGACGCCACGTTGGCGTCCACCCTGGCCTGTTCTTGTGTTAGTGCATACGCTCGAGTCTTTGCTCGGGGCCTCTCTTCTTTCTTCTCCGGGCCTTTCCCTTTCCCGGCTTCACCCATCCTGGGCTTAGTGCATTCCCGGCTCATATGACCAATCTCCCCACAGTTGTAGCATTTGAAGCCTTGCGGGCATTCACGGGAATAGTGCCCGGTCTTGTCACACTTAAAACACAAGTTTGATCCTATCATGGATTCCCCCGTGTGTTTCTTCCCACACTTCCCACAAACTGCCTAATCATTCCCTTTTTGGAGCTCCCAGTAGTTTCCCACCCATTCGCTTAGCAGAGAAAATCAGCTTCTTCTTAGGTTCCTCAGCGGCGACATCATTCAACAACAGGTCATCGTACACCACACCATTGAGTTCCACCACCGAGTCAAAGGTGCTAGGGGTGTTTGCCTTAACAAACGTGCGGACCTTGTCTGGCAATCCCTGGATATAGCAAACGATCTTCCTCTCTTCAGTGGTGATCAAATGTGGCACCAGACATGCCAATTCGTTATACTTGGTTGTGTATTGACGGTGAGTCATGTTCCCAGCCTCCAACTTCAGAAAATCCCTCTCCACTTTCTTAATCTCTTTCCTTGGATAAACGTTTTTGATAACCAAGTTTTTCAAACAGTTCCATAACATAGAGTCGACAGCAGTCTCCCCCTTACCCTGTCGCACTCCCTCCCACCAATGGGACGCTTCTTCTCTTAATGAATTAGCAGCAAATTTCACCACCTAATCCGTTCGACATTCGCTGAGGCGGATGGCAGCCTCCATGCGAATCACCCAGTCTAAGGTGGCCACCGCGTCTTTCTTCCTCGTAAGTATCGACAGGTCACATGCCTTAAAGGACTTATAGTCGCAACCGCGAGCAGGCGGTGCGTTAACTGCCTCAATGATCGGGGTATCAGTTGCCGTGTTAGACCCGCCCGTCTCATTAGCCTTCTTTAATGCGTCTGCCAGCAGATCTGGCAGGGTAGCCTTCATCGGCTCAGTAAACTCGCGGGCCAGGGCCGCCTTCACTTCCGGTTCGAAGGTGAAGTGTTGTTCTTCCACTGGAGTCCGTTCAGTTCCATTCATGCTGACTTCCGGTTCCATGTGGACACTTCCCTCTTCACTGTACTCCTGACGAGCAGGAGTCTTACTACGACCACCGGTACGACCACCAGTATGGCCCCACCACGCCTTCCGCTCTAATGTCCCACCATTTCGTTCTTATAAGACAAGGAATCTAATGTCAACACACTAGTTAACAAACAGAATTCAATAAGTACTGTAAGATGTTAACATACACTTGCCATATGCAAATTAACCATTACACTACCTCTTGATTTCTATTTGACCACCTTTGTGACTCTATCAGAATAAAAGTCCTAACCTAACACTTTCTAAGGCATACTATATGTGTAAATATATACTACCTTCATACCTGATCCTGTGGCTCAAGTTACCCGTACTGGCAACCGCTTTCGGTCCCATTCACAGTTTAAGTTCAGACACTGGGAGTGTCCGAATCTCTCAAACTATTGCTCTGATACCAACTTGTAAAGCCCCAAACCCGGGAGGCCTCACTTGTTGGATTTACTCATTCATAAACAGTTCTTAAACTTGAATATCAAAATGATGCAACGGAAAAACTTCATTCAAACATAATCATAACATTGTTCAACATGCGGAAACATAACATGGTCTAATAAATAAACATAACATAAACTAATCATAACGGGATGCCAGTCTTCATATCATCCGGGTAACTCATCCACCCAGCATCACCATCCATCATCATAACCTGCCTTAACCTGAATGTGCATACTAAAAGTCAGCTACGCTGTTGAGTTCTAGCTTTACATAAAACATTAACATAAACATTTTGCCAAAAGCATAACTTCAAACTTCATTTAATAAAAACATACGTAAATAATGCTATAACATAAACATAAAACATAAGTCAACAATAAACCGAATCTGCGCCTTTTCGTAACCGTCAATTCCCTTCAACTATGGCGCTCGATTGAGCACACGTACCAACGTAAACCATTCGTAACTTTTTCCATTCATAACCATACATAAACGTCAATTTCCTTCAAGCACGGCGTCCCAAAGGACAGCACGTACCATACTTCAAGCACCGTTCCCTCACAGAGAACAATACCCACTTCAAGGATCACGGTAATTCCCTTGAAGACCGTCATCACCCCTTTCCCACCCAGTTGTACAACCGTTGGCCAGCCACAAAGGCCCTTATCAAGGTAAGGCCTTAATATAACATACATACTTCGATTCCCAAAGGAATCATGGCAGATTCGTTCATTTAGTGACTTTCATAAAAACCTTTACTTTTCTTCAGTTAAAGCATCATACGTTTTATTACATAACATTTCAATTGTAAACCTTTCATAAACTTCGTTTTGGCAAAACATTTCATAAATACGTTTCATACTTCATTTCTAAAACACCTTTCGTGAACTTCATTTTTTTGTAAACTTCATTCTTAAGTATGCACACCAGCCCAAAAACATTATTAAAACATTTAAAAAAGGGCTCTAGAACTCACCTGATAAGCTAATCTTGGTTGTCCTAAACAAAAGTCCAACAACTTTACTTCCGATCTGAATTGATTAGTTAAATACACATCAGACCTAATCCTGACTCTAACGGTTTACTCGTTCTATTTTAGGTAAACTTAAGGCTAAGTATGCCTCTTACCAACCTAGCGAACATACAGGCGAACATAAGCTAAGTTCGCCTGATCCATGCCTAGCGAACTTAGCAAGTTCACTAGTTTCAATCTAGCGCTGCCACTAAGTTCGCTTACCTTTGTGCCCCAGGCGAACTTGTCAAGCGAACTTGATAAGTTCAGCCCAATCCTTGCCAAGTTCGCCTGTCGGGCAGTCTTCTTCCCCAAGAACCCTAAGTTGCATGCAAATGGCGGCAAGATCTGATTACGTTCAAGTTACCAACTTTTTACGTTCAAAACTTGTGGTTTTCATTCCTATTTACTGATCTATAACCCTTTTCCCGTTTGGTTCACAAAAACTCAACCTTTTTCACGAAAACACCCGAAAACCCAACATAAACCAAAAACTCAGATTTGGAACGGGTTGTTACCTGTTTCGAGATTCTGAATCGGAGAATCCCCTCGCGAACAGTAGAGGAACACGATGCTAGCTCCTTGAGTCGATCCTTTCACTTTCACTCTCTATGGTTTCTCTCTCTAGAATATGTAAATGAGAGAACGAGGAGGGTTTAGGCTATATATAGGGAGACTCCTCCCCCTTATGCGCCACCCTCAAGTTCGCCGGCCCATCCGGCCCGACCCGTCACGCCGCATTCGTTTATTTTTTTCGTCTCGTGTTTACCCATTATTATAACTCGTCATTTTTTTTGGGATGTTACAAATTACGAAGCAATGATGGTTATCAGACCGTTATCCAACCGATATCGGTTCGATATCTGACTCTCGGCTTACTTCGGACCGATGGGGAGGATGATGCCGGTACAATATCCGTCCAGCTTTCAAATTTTTCATTTTTAACCTTGGACTTTTATTTTTTTAGAAATTGGGGTGTTACAAAAGATAAGGTATCGAATCACCATGTAATCAACAACCAATGACCCGGTTCATCACAAATATGCTAGACTTTACTATCCACTGCTCAAACTTGAACTTTAAATAAAGGAATTACGGACAGAACATCATGTATATTACCGAACAAGCGAAATTTTTGAAAACCCGAAAAAGTTATCTCTAAGTTTTCAGCTAAAACTCCCTTCCTTCTATGCCTGTAAACATTCATCCAAGAAATTTTCTCCAAAACACTTTTTTTTGAATTTCCTGGAGAGTATTTGGGCAGTTCTGCCTGTCCTGTAGTTTCGATAGTGTAGGACCTAGAATATATGATTAAGCTTAGTTGGATATATGTTGGTGTAACCGTGAACAAGGGTTCATCAGTTGAGTGTTTATGGGCCGGCCACAGGGCCGAGTACGTGTAGTAAGGGCCTAGTCTAGCCATGATTAGGTATATAAACATGTACACCCTAACCGAGAAGTGTTAGCGGTTTTTGTTTTGTTTTTTCTTTGTAATTATCTTATGTAATACAACGAGTTTTTACATTGAATCTTCGTGTTCTTGAATCACCACTCTTAATAGTTTCCGCCTATTAAGTGTGAGACTTGATATCATGTCGTATTTGTGTTTATTCAAAGATCCATAGCGATTTGGGACTTACAATTGGTATCAGAGCCATTGAAGTCATTTAAGGCTCGATTTTGATATCAACGATTCAAGACGAATGATTTTGAGGTAATTTTAAGTGTTTTCGGTTGGTTTTTATTGCTAATCAGTTGCTGTGTGGTAGATGTTCATTGTTTTTCTACCGGAGAATCAAGAAATTATTGTTATTTCTTCGTGAAATCGTTGATTTTGCTACTGTTGGAGAAGGAATTCGGGTTGTTTTTTGTTGAAAAAGGAATGGGATCTTAATTGATCTTCTTCGTGTTCACCGAGAAAAAGAATTTGTCAAAGTTTATTTCTGGGAATTCAAATTTTGATATCCCAGAATTTTAGGACTTATTTTGGAAACAATATAAGTCACAGCTGGAGGTTCACGGGTCATATTCTCGGCCAATTTCATGGGAAGTGTTTTCGGCTAGGCTACTCTGTTTTTTAGGTTCACGGGAAGAGTACACGGGTTAAGCTTCATGAGAAAGGTTCTCGGGTTGGACTTTTGAATCAAGATTCACGGCTTGCTCACTCGGTTCAGCTTCACGATTTTTGCTAAGTTTATTGTTTAAATTGAGTTCACGGCTTGGCTTAAATTCCCGGTTTCTCCAGGTTCATGGCTGATTGTTGTTCACGGATTTCAACTTGGTTCACGGGTTTGTATTGGTTCTCGGCTAAATTCAAGTTCACGGGTGAACTTGCTCTCACGGGTTCATTTTTAATTCATTTTTATAGGTTAGATCAAGGACCTTATACTCTGATAAGATGAATTCTCAGCAGACCGTGAATCTCAACAGCGGACCTGTACATTGGAACAAGCACTAAACCACCAATACTTACTTCTGCTGAAGATTTTGTGGATTGGAAGTTCAGATATCAGAACTATGTCTTACTTTCTGAGGCGAAGATGTGGAGAAGTATCATTAAGGGACCTCAGATTCCCATGTATGACAAAGCAAATGGAACTAAGGCACCTAAACAGATAGAGAATTATACTGATGTAGATTTTGATCTTGTTGAAAGGGATTTAAAAGCTTTGGCCTCGCTCACTATGGCTTTATCACCTGATATTGCTCTTAACTTTAAAGATTGTAATCTGCTAAGCAACTCTGGGAGTCTTTGGAAAAGACATTTGAAGGGAATGATGATATGAAGGCAAGTAGGAAGGAAATGATCCTGTAAAAGTTCAATATGTTCAATCATATTCTGGGTGAATCCTTAGAAGTGCGGCTACAAAGGTTCACCAGGTTAGTTTCTGAAATGAGAGGTGCTCAAATTGAATTGAGCACTGAAGACTTGAATAGAAAGTTGCTGAATGGACTCCCACAAAGCTGGGACATGAATGTTGCTTTGATTAAGAGAACTAAAGAATTGAATGTTATACCTTTAAGTGATTTGATTTCAATCATAAAATCATATGATCTTGATGACCAGTAAAGAAAAGCCAATCATTTGAACACTATCAACTCTGCTAGGGCACAGAGAAGCAATAGTGCTTTTTTGTCTAATGTGACCCTAGGAGTTTCTGGATCTGGGGAAACAATTTCTGGTAATTCTGTGGCTGCAAAGTCTACTGCACCAGAGCAGCAGACACATTCAGCACAACATGCTAAGTTGATTGAAGCAAATACATCTCCATGCACTGGAATCATGAACTGCTATGCAACTTTTACTTCTGGAAATTTGTCATCATCAGAAATACTTACTGCTGAGCTTAATCAATTCCATCCAGAAGATGTAGAGGAGTTGGACATTTCTTGGAAACTGGCCATGGCTATGTTTAGAGCAAAGAAATTCATCAACAAAACTGGAAAATTCAGATGGAGTGAAGATACTGGTAAAAAGATTGGCTTCAACAAGTCAAATCAGCGTTGCTACAATTGTCATGAACCAGGTCATTTTGCCAGGGAATGCACTAAACCAAGGGAACATAGGGGTAATGAAACTAGAACATCTATAGGAGGAAAAAGTGCGGACAACTCCAAAGCTTTGATCAGCCAGCAAACAGGTGGATATAACTAGGGAGATCAACTCAAGGAACTTAATCTGAACCATGCCTTTATGGCTGATATCATTGAAGGATCTTCTTCTACTTCATCTTCTGCTACTCCACCTGAGGTAACTGCTAATCTATGCTCTAAGCTTTGCATTGATAACGTAGAATTATACAGAAAACATAATGCTGATTTGATTTTTGAAATTGAAAATCTCATGTATCACAAAACCAAATTTTCAAAAACTGAAAAAGCTTTAAAAGAAGTCATAGAAGCAAACAAAAAGGATATATCATTGCTTAAATCACAACTTAGTGAAAAATTTTGTGTGCTTACTGATGCTAAACAAGAAATTACTCGGTTGACCACTGAATTAGAGCAAGCAAAATTAAATTTTGCTTAAACTAAATTCAAAGTAGAATACTTCGGTCAAGCTAGTAGAGTTGTTGACATGATGGATTGGGTATAATAACATGCCTCCTCCATTCAACGGGAACTTTGCTACTGTTCCTCCCTCTATTGAGGAACACGTAGAGGAGTTTAAAGTGTTGACTTTTGGAAATCTGACAAAAACTGGTGAATCCAAATCATCATCCTCAACTTCAACTATTAAATGTGTGAACAATTCGAATGCGTCTTCATCATGTGCAGAAATAGTAGAAATACAGGATGATGAAGTTGATGAGCCACAAGTTTGCAGTTTAAATTTGAAATCTAAAAACAATAAAAACAATTCTTTTGATTGTGTTTTAAAAGGAAACAAACCTTATGTGCGTGATTTTGTTGGTTTGAATAATTATAGTGCTAAATTACCTTCTGTGAAACTTGTGAATGAGAGTAAAGGTACTATTTTTGTAACACCTACAGTTAATGGTAAAGTTAAAAAACATGTTTTCAAGAAACCCAAACTTTGATAAAGCATACGGTACCTGTTCAAACCTTAAATACTTCATCTAAGCATTTTACAAAGGATCAATTTTATTCTAAATATGATCATCTTCATAAGAGGTTTGAACCAAACCATGCTCATCAACACAGGAAACCTGAGCAGGGATTCAATCACAAACAAGATGGTTCATCTCATCAGTGGTCAAACAAGTCAGGCTTTGCATCTTATGCAAAGAAACAGTCATGTTATACTTGTGGAAATTCTGGTCAATTATCTAGAAACTGTGTTCATCGTCCATATGTTCCCTACTATGAACGGAATCAGAACACTATATCTGAGAAAGTCACTCACTCTAATCCAATTAAGGCTACCCAGCCCAAGGCAATGAAGAGTCAGTTATCTTATGTTAAGCCTTCCAATGGTGATTGGAATATTGCGAAACAAAACAGGCAGGCTTACTTTGAAAGGAAAAAGATTAAACAAACTAAACAAAAGGAGAAATCTAGATCTTATGTTTCTATAGAAAGTAAAACGCCTAGTCCACCTAAGCCTGTTTGGAAAGCTAATGAAAAGGTTGAATCGACATCCAAACTTGAGTCAAATAATGATATGTGTCTGCAGGGAGTGTCATATATTGATGCTAAGGGAATAACCAGATCTACTATGGCCTGGGTACCAATAACTAATTAATCTCCCATTTTGTGCAGGAACAGCCAAGGAGGACTGTCAATAACCTCTGGTATGTTGATAGTGGTTGTTCCAGGCACATGACAGGAGACATATCTCTATTTCAGGACTTGCAAAAATTTGATGGAGGTTATGTTTCCTTTGCGGGAGGGAAAGGTGGAAAAATAAACAGGAAATGTACTGTGGTAAATGGTTCATTGAGTTTTCATGACGTAAGCTATGTCTCTGAGCTTAATCATAGCCTGTTAAGCGTTTCCCAAATTTATGATAAAGATTTCTCAACACATTTCACAAATAAGGAATGTTTGATTTTAAAACCAGGCTTCGTGGTGCCCGAGGAATGGATTTTATTAAGAACACCCCGTAAGGTAAACTCTTATGTTATTGACATGAACAGTAAACCTGTTTATGAAAATACCCGTCTTTTATCAAAATCTACTGAATGTGATGATATGTTGTGGCATCGTCGTCTTGGCCATGTTAATTTAAAAAATCTAAATCGCATTGCAAAAGGTAATCATGTTCATGACTTACCTATCGAAGAATTCTTTCCTATTGAGAAACGTGTTGCATGTGCCAAAGGGAAACAACACAGAAAGCCCCATAAGTAAAAAATGATCAATTCAATTGACTGTATTCTCCAACTGCTTCATATGGATCTCTTTGGTCCTGTGAATGTGATGAGCATTGGGCAGAAGTCTTACTGTTTGGTTATAACTGATGATTACTCACTTTTTTCATGGGTTTTCTTTTTGGCTAACAAAAGTGAGACTGCAGAGCTGATTAAGAATTTTATCATTCTGGTTGAAAATCAAAGGGATGTGAAAGTAAAGGCTATCAGGTGCGACAACGAAACGAAGTTCAAGAATGCAGTCTTGAATCAGTTCTACACAGAAAAGGGGATAGCTAGGCAATACAGTGCAACACGTACACCCCAACAAAATGGTGTGGCAGAGCGAAAGAACAGAACCCTCATTTAGGCTGCTAGAACCATGGTCTCTCTGAATCTAAGCTGCCTTTATTCTTTTGGGCTGAGGCTGTTAACATAGTCTGTTACGTGCTGAATTGAGTTCTTCTCAAGAAACGACTACAGATGACTCCTTATGAGATTCTTTACAATGAGAAACCCAGGGTTGGGTACTTTAGAGCCTTTGGATGTCCGTGTACTATCTTACACATGGAATCTGCTCCAAAGTTCAATGAGAAGGCTGATGAATGCTACTTTGTGGGTTATCGTTCTAACACCACCACCCACAGAGTTTACAACAAGGTTATCAAAGAGATCAGGGAATCAACATATGTTGATTGGCAAGAGCAGAATCCTACTGATGCAGAATTTGGTCCAGCATGGTTATTTGACTATCATTCACTCTTTAAATCATTTAATGTTTGCACTAATGTGATTACAGGAACTGATAATGATTAATTTGAGCTGAGTGATGATGATGACGGTCCATACACTGGACCAATGCTAACTGTTGATCCACTAGAAGTTCTAAGGCAACAAAATACAGCTATTTCTTCTTCTACTCAGGAGCCAGTTCCTGATGTAACAAATGTCTTTTAGGATTCACCATTAACTGAAGAGGACACTACATTTGCTGTCAATGAGGGTACTTATACACCTGAGACTTCGGATGCCTCTAGATTCCATGAGCCGATTCCTGATGAAAGTTTAGTCTAGAGGCCGATTTCCGATAATACTGATGAGTCTAATGAAAAGACCTAAGAAAATGTAACCAATCTTCCTATAACAGTTCAAGTTCCTGAAACTCCATCTCATCGGATTAATAAGGATCATCCGGTGGATAGCATTATTGGGTCATTAACTGATGACGTCAAGACTAGAAGCACTGCTGGAGATATCAATAGATGTTTATATTCATGTTTCATCTCTCAAATCGAACCAAAGAATATAAAGATGGCTCTCCTTGAGCCTAGCTGGGTCGATGCCATGCATGAGAAATTGAATCAGTTTGCTAAGCTCAAAGTTTGGGAACTAGTGCCATTGCCACCAGGCAAGAAAGCTATTGGCACTCGTTGGGTATTCAGAAATAAGCAAGATGAAAGCAAAGTGATTATTCAAAACAAAGCTCATTTGGTTGTGCAGGGGTTATATCAGCAAGAGGAAATCGATTATGAGGAGGTGTTTGCACGGTTGCTCGTCTGGAAGCAATCCGGATTTTCTTGGTATATGCATCATATATGAACTTCAATATTTATCAAATGGATGTCAAGATCGCATTTCTGTATGGAAAGGTCAAGGAAGAAATTTATGTGTGTCAACCACCTGGGTTTGAATATTGTGATCATCTGGATTATGTATATAAACTGGATAAGGCTCTGTATGGCTTACATCAGGCACCTCGTTCTTGGTATGCCACTCTGATAGACCATTTGTTGGCTCATGGTTACACTCGTAGTGAAATTGATCAAACGTTGTTCGTTCGAAAGGTGGATGATGATCTAATTCTAGTGCAAATTTATGTGGACGATATCATATTTGGGTCCACAAATGAGGATTTATGCACAGAATTCAGGAAGGTTATGGAAAAGAAGTTCGAAATGAGTGCTTTGGGTGAAATGACATTCTGTCTCGGGCTGCAGGTTCAACAATCAAGTGATGGTACTCTCATTCATCAAGGAAAATACGTGGATGACATTCTTGACAAGTTCAAGTTTGCTGATGCTTAAGTTGCTTCTACACCCATGTCTGCTCGGCCAGTTCTGGATGCCGATCTAAATGGGTTGCCGTTGATAAAAAAACAATATCGATCTATGATCGGTTCATTGATGTACTTAATGGCCAGTCATCTAGACATCATGTTTGTTGTGTGTCAGTGTGCTCGTTATCATGCCAATCCCAAGATGTCCCATTTAACTGATGTTGAACGTATATTTCAGTATCTCAAGGGCAAGCCTAGGCATGACCTTTGGTACCCCAAAGATTCTAATTTTGACTTGTATGCATTTTCTGACAATGATTATAGAGGTTGTCAACTCGACAGGAAATCTACAAGTGGGAGATGTCAATTTCTGGGAGATAGGCTAATTTCTTGGCAGTGTAAGAAGCAACACACAGTCTCCACCTCCACTGTTGAGGCTGAATACGTTGATGCATCAGTTTGTTGTTCATAATTCATCTGGATGCAACATCAATTGCTGGATTATGGTTTGACCTTTCTAAATACTGTTATTTTCTGTGATAATGAGGCTGATGTGCTTATTATGAAAAACCCGGTCCAACATTCCAAAACCAAGCATATTGATATCAAGGTGCATTTTATCTGGGACTGCTTTGAGAGAAATCTCATCTGTCTTGAACGTGTTGATTCTGACAACAATGTTGTCGATATCTTCACAAAGGCATTTGATACATCTCGATTCAATATGCTTGTAGAGTCCCTGAAAATGATTGGTTTTAAAGATTGAACATGTCACAAAAAGATTTTTCTTTATATTTTAAATTTGTACAGTTTTATTTCTTTTAATCTTTTTTATGCACAAATTTAAGGGGAGAAGTTAAGAAAAATACAAAAAGAGTTTGCTTTCAATTTTATTAGTGTCAAGAAAAATACAAAAAGATTGTGTTTCTGTTTGAGTCGGTTGTTTGCAATTAAATGGGAAGTGATATGAGTGTTCGTTTCTTAAGGCTAGGATCAACACATGTGAGGCACTACATTGAAATGACTAGGATCAGTGTTGGATATGTTGATAGGCTCTGCATGTGATACACTAAAACAAAATAGTCTTGTGGCCTTAGTGGGGAACATCTCATAGATTAGTGTAATTTGCTATTCCTGTTAATAATAGAGAACTTAAACATAAAGGTTGATGAACTATGGATAACCCTTGCTCTATTGGGATTGCACTAACCGAGACCCTTCACAAAGGGGTTGCGAGCTGACTTGTTACAAGTGTGTACATATTATATATATATAGATAAAAGACATGCATTGACATGTAATAGATGAAAAGACACTCAACGATAGTGCAAAGCTAATATGCAAAGCACAATTTTGAGCAAAAATACACGCAATGTTAATGTCGTGCTATAGGAAAATTTCAAAAGATATGTCTAAAGGCGTACATATAAATATACTTGTATATATTTTTTCTTTTGGGCCATGGTGACTGAGATAAAAGGTCTTTGACGAATTCAGGATATGTAAGTCCGTCGTGCTGTATTCTTGGGTAAAATTTTGATATTCCTAAAATCAGTTCACTAACCCATGCTAGTTATGCTCAATTATTTATTATTTAGGTGCTTAAAAGATCATGAGGAAGGGAAGGTTTACCTGATAAGCTGTGGGGTCCTTTAAAGTTCATCAATAAGTCACATAAATCATAGTTCATTTAATTACAGGTTTCTAAGATATGAGTGTGGGATCCATTAAGTCATAAAAAATTCTACCCAAAACATGATAAGTTAAGTGCATGAGTTTAGAAAGATCTGAATATTAGCAATCTACTTGACCTGTCTGAGTAAATCCGTGCTGAAAAATGTTCCTTGTTCTGCCCGTAGAACGATATGATCCCATTGCAAACTTCCTAAAGGCTCGTTGTTGGTTAGAATGTACATATTATAAACATGTTTATGCTTTAATTGAGTCAAGTTAGTATGTTCTATTTGTTTTATTTTAATTTATTACTACTTTTAAAAAATTGAATGATAAAATGAGCGTGTTTTGTTTTTTGAAATAAAGCATCTAAGGGAATAAATATTTCTGAAGTATTCGGGTTATTGGAGTGGCCCACCAAGGTTCATGGTGGGCCCCTACTTTGAGTGAGCCACGATCCTCATAAAGCTGAAAAACCCTCTGTTTGTTTTATGTTCACGGGTCTTTTAAAAATCAAAGGAAATCTCTCACACAATCAACTTGGCGATTTACTTATTCCTTCACAAATCTCTTGCATATTGCTCCTTGTTACAAGTTATTTTGATCATTCAGGTACATCTAATCTTCATATTGACATGTATTAGCTCTCATTCAACAGCCGTAAAAACTCCTTTGTTACGGGTTTGATCTTCAAGGATGTTCAATATATGGATAAATCTTGAAATTGAGGATGCGATTAAGGTCGAAATAGGTCAGCGGCCTTGTGTGTACGGGCAAAAAGCCTGATTTTTCAAGTCGGAAGGTTTGATTTGGATGAATTTCGGGTACTGCCCGAAAAAATGGTGTTCACGGTGTTAAACTTCAAATTACCGTGAACCCTTTGATATTCCCTTACACGGTTTTGTGGCCGTGAACTTCCAGACACCGTAAACCAAAGAAAAGCCATGAACCCCAAGTTATTAACCCTTGAGCCGAGAACATATAATGAGCCGTAAACATTCATCTCCCGTGAACCCCAAGGGAACCGTAAACCTCCTGGTGGCCGAAAACCTTTGATCTTGAAAATTAAAGAAATTAAGTTATTTGTTTAATATAAATGGTGGTACTGACTTAATAAGTTTTGTGCAGATATGGCAGAAATGAGGTTTGTTCCTGATCATAACGTGTGTGCTTTCACTCTAAATCCACCTGAGGAGTATGAGTATTTCAACTCAATGGTTGTGAGGTTGACACTTTCCCCCATCAACTTTGCTATTACGGTAAATGCTTTCACTTACAGAAGTCATATTCAGGATTTTTGGTCAACTGCATCTATACATCCAAATGAAAACGAAGAAGAATGCATAATTGGAATAATTCAAGCTAAAAGGATCAGAGTCTCAGAAGCTATAATCCGAACTGCTCTACAGTTTTGTGATCTACCAGCTCATCCTACTAAGTTGAATCCAGATGTTGTCACTCCAATTCCCACTAGGATGGGTTTTGAAGGTCCTTATATGCCTTTATACAAGAAGCTACTAAATCCATATTGGAGATATCTTGCATACGTGTGCATGAACTGCTTATCTGGAAGAAAAGGAGGCTTTGATGAGATCAACACTACCATCTCTTCAGATAAGGTTGCCCTGACCATGAGCTTAGACTACGAATTCTCTAAGATGGTGTTTGAAGAATTTAAAAGCAATTTGAAAGGAGGAAAGAAGGATATATTTCTTATGTATCCCAGATTTTTGCAAATCATCCTAAACAGGAATCATGCTAATCTGGAACCTACTGTGGATAATTTTGACCCGAAAGCTATGAGCCCACTGATATTCAAGTTCATTAATGTTAATAAGCATGGAAAAGGGGTATATCAAGGGATGCATCCCCTTGAGAAGTTTGGAAGATTTGCTGCACTAGTTAATGAAGAAGTGGCAGAACCGGCTGTGAACGTTGAAGTCGAGGTTGCTGAGGAACAACAACTCCTTCCTCAACAACAGTTAGAGCATCAAAATGAACAAGAACCAGAACCACAGAATCCTGTTGTGCTAGAGTCAGAGGATGTTGAAGTTATTTCTTCTTCTGACAGTGAAGGCACACCTGAAGGACCTTTAGCACCGATCAATCGATTTGTTAGAGAAATCAAAAGCAAACGACGTAGAGTTGAGAATCCTCCTCTTCGCTCTTCTTCAAACCAAGCTGACACCGATCCTGATTACTTACCGGATTATGATCTTCAATCTAGACCGAGAAAAAGAAGAGATCTGAGAACAGTAAGAATACTACCAACTCTAACATCCACACCGACACCTACTCCAGCACCATCCACTCAAATACCACACTCACCATCACTTACCTCAGCCCTACCTTAGTCATCATCCCAGGTGAGTCCTTATCAAGCTTTCGGCACCAATTAATTCTTTGTGTCATCGGCTGAAGCATACAAAACTGAGAAAGCTAAGGGCAAGAGTCTTGTGAATTCCTCCACACCTGCTCCAGTTGATCCAGAAGTCCTTCGGGAAAGAGTATTTATGCTGGAACAGCAGGTAGAAGCTCAAAATGCAAAGATAATGTCACTAGAAGCAAATCAAGGTTATCTTACAGCTCTTGTGTTTGACCTCAATAAGAAATTATAAGATCTTGATTCAAAGAATTGTAAGAAAACAGATTCTGGAGGAGATAATGATGATGATAATCAGGGAGGTGGAGATACTGGGGAAAATGACCAAGGCCATCAGACTGGAGAGAATCAAGATGATAAACATTTCAATTTTGACTTTGAAGGGAATCTTGGTGATCCTCAAGAAAATGTGTTTCCTGAAGACTTAAACAAAGATAAAGATACAAGTCCTTCAGATGCTGCCACAGGTGAAATGTTTGATAGCTCTTTTGATTCCGAGTTAGAGCGATTATGTGATACCCGACTTTTTCAGGTTAACCCCGTTAACCTAAATTCCGTTATCCCACAAACAATAAGGACTAAATATGTCAATACTCAAACCTATACACATGAAACGTCAGGGACTAAAGCTGTAAATGCTAAAAACTCAATTCGTTGACTTTGGAAAGTCAAAATCGGATGTTCTTTATCCAAATTCACAACCATAACTCCCAAACCGTTCGAATTCATAGCCATAATACACAGAATTAATGATATCGATCATCATTAAACAATTTCTAAGCGTTTAACATTGGTAATCATTGCGAATTTATCATAATAATGCTTATTGAGCCGTAACTGTCGAAACCATCACTACAACTCCTAAATTCGATCATTTGAACTATCAATCTTGAAATAAAACACACTGTGCACCTTATTCGCACCTCTCTGAAGCTTTTGCACACACCAACTACGTCGGAGACGTAGCAAGAGACGCCGAAGACTAACCCGCCAAGTCGCGACTGACTTTTAATCGATCTCCATCAATTCGACATCAATTCAGGTAATTGAACACACTCTCAGACTCGTTTCAACATCTAGAACAAAAGCCCTAACCTATTCAGGGCTTATAATATCGAATTAAACTCGAACCAAATCTAGGGTTCATCGCATATACGGGTTAATCGAACTATACCCTACACTGTGTCTCAATCAAATTAAACTACGTGGTTAGATTCGCAATCTCCTACACAACGAAAGCCCTATGAATCCAACCATTAATCTTATCGAATTTAGTCAATTGGATTCGTGATTAAAACCTAGGGTTTCGGTGTTTCAAACAAAAAAAATTAACGATCCTAAATTTGGTATTTTTGCAATTAAACTCGTCAGTAGATTCGCAATTCATCATTGAACAAAACCCCTTAACCTTTGTGATTAATCGCGATCGTATTCAGTGGATTTGAGGGTGGTTTTGGACCGGTTCGCGTATGGGGGAAGAACACAGGGGTGTTGAATGTTAAAACCAAACTGATCCGGGTCTTTAACGCGATACCCTAGCGGGCAGGACTGGTTAGAGCTTTAGGCTGTTGTGGGAAAGACCCTGGTTCGAGTCCCACAAACTACATTTATTTTTTTAGCAGATTTTTAAACAACATTTTATACAAAAGTCCATTCCTATATTATTATATTATCATAATAAGACGATTTGTTACCAGAAAACGACCGTGTGCTTGGGATTAATTTTCTAATTCATTCTAAGTGTTATTTTGATAATATATTTATTTATATTTCCACTTAAACAATTATTTCGTTGACAAAAACACACAAGTTACTAATTAGTATTATTATCTCGTGTCTAGTTGTGTTTCACATATATACATCCGTACTAGATACCAAACTAGGGATTTACTAATCCCGATATCAAGATTTCCACTCGTTAATCATAAGTGTGTTTTATAATGTCCGAACTTTCCGTATCGTCGTCACATACTCCTACGTGATCCTAACAATTGTAATCATATTCTTGGGCATTCGTAGACTGTCCACTTGCATTATATTTGTGGTGTTATTTGTTGCACTCTACACATCGCAGGTGAGTTTCACGGGCCCTTTATTGTTTTTAAAGTAGGGGGAGAAAACATGATGTAAACATTTGATTACTGTAATTCTTATATATCACTTGTTAAACTAAGTGTAACACTCTATCATGAAAGTGATTACACATCGAACCATTTAATATGGATTTAGCGAGGTAATCTTTAGTAGTACTACTGGGTTTGACAAACCCCACCCGCGTTAGTCGCGCTAACTCAACTCGAGTTCGAACGGGTGTAATATTGACCTAACACATCACTATTGTTGATAGACATGGTGGAAGGCATCAAACACAAAACAATCAGCTAGCGTTATTATTAACTGAAACCTGTGAACGGGTGTAATAGTAACTTGAACATAGGTTAGCTACCTATTGATATATATGGAATGTACATGATCTGGCAAACATTATTATTAACTGAAACCTGTGAACTCACCAACCTAGCGTTGACATATTTTCTTAACATGTTTTCTCAGGTCGCTAAGGCACAAGTACACGGTTAGGACATGCATGGGAGTCTATTACAATTGCAAACATTTAAACTATTTATCTGCTTTTCAATAACTTGGTTTTTGGGCGTGTTTGTTTTGCGCATTAAATACTTTACTTTTCACTTCCGCATTTACTCTGAACATTAATGGTTTTTATTAAACTCATATAGTGTCGTTTGATATGACTAATGACTGAGATCCTGGTTTGTCACACGCCTAGCGGTAAAACCCTGCAGGTGGATTTTGAGGATGTGACAGATTGTTATCAGAGACATTGGTTATAGAGAACTAGGATTGCATACTAGACTATAACCACCCACACACATTAGTTACACGACACAAACACTCGAATATGGCACTTACATTAAAGGAATGTCTACTCCACCTACATCTCCAGTTGCCCAGAACCTGATGTTCATATTATACCTTCCCCAGAGCCTAAGAGGCGTCAGCTGAGCGCGATTGGCGACACCATAGTTTACGACGAGCCATTTCATGTTCGTGTCAGAGATAACACGCATGACTGGGATTGGTATCCTGACATGATCAGGAGCTGGATCCTCCAGGAGCGAGTCCCACTACTCACTACTGACACTCCTTCTTCTTCGCGAGTCTTGCCATCACTACCATACCCCATGGAGCAGGATTTTGCTGCCTTTGTAGCAAAGATGGACCGGGAGGTCTGTAACATGCGCGATGCTGCGGGCGAGATTACCGGACTGTTACATCGAGGAAGTCAGTCAGACCTGAGGATTGAAATACTGACAGCAGATTTAGGAGAGACTGACCATTACCATGACAACCTGGTGGCAACATTCCATGAGTTAGAAACCCGAGTGAATGTATTGGATTTTGACCTTGGAGCAGCTGAGAATAGGATTGAGGAGCTGGAGGCATAGCTTGCGGCTGCAAATGCAGTGGGAGACGCACAGGATGATGAGCCCGAGGAAGAACCGGCTGAGGATGAAGATGACGGATCAGTTGTTTCTTCATCTGGCAATGGCATATGATATTTTAGCTTTATTAACTTGTATTTCTAAACCTAGATGGGCAGGGTTGTTCCCATCCAACAGATATTTCTAGATTTTGATGTTTTGGTTGAATTTACTTTGTAGCCGTTACAAATTATTTAATCAAGAATTATTATTGAAATATTAGATGTTGTGGTTTAATTCTTCCTTTTGTTTACTTGTACTTGTATGATGATAATATGTGATATATTTTTCTCATTATTGTATTTGTGGATGTAAAGATCATGTCTGGACGTGGTCGTGGACGCGGTGGACGTAATGGTGGTCGAGGTAATATCAACATGACTGCAGCTGAACTCACTGAACTCGTCAATGATAGCGTGGTTGAAGCCTTAGCAGTCGCACAAAATGTTGTAGGTAAATCCGATATCCGTCGACCCAAGCAAGTCAATTATTTACACCAAAATTGTTTCCGAACTTAGTATCCTCAAATGTGTAATTGTTTTCAATCTAAGCCAGCACAATAACCAGCAGACTTGCACTTTCAAAACTTTCATGGGTTGCAAGCCCCACATGTTCAGTGGAGCTGAAGGAGCAGTTGGTTTGCTCCGCTGGATCGAGAAAGTTGAATCGGTTTTTGCTATGTGCAACTGCCCCCAAGCAAACCAAGTCAAGTATGTGTCCGGTACACTCGAGGGTCCTGCCCTTACTTGGTGGAACTCTCAAGTTCAGATATTAGGTCTGGACATGGCTAACACCCTTTGGGAAGAATTTAAGACTATGATGAGGGAAGAGTACTGTTACCGTGATGAAATTCAGAAACTGGAGGGTGAATTTTGGAACTTGAAGATGGAGGGTTCCGAGATTGAGCTTTATACTACCCGCTCGCATGAGTTTGCAGTCATGTGTCCTCATATGGTAACTCCATCATATAAGATGATCGAGAGGTACATCGACGGCCTGGTACCTCAAGTTCAAAGCATGGTTACTTCTTTTAACCCTACCACCATACAGCAAACTATCTGACTTGCTCATAGGCTGACCGATCAGGCTGTGACTCAGGGTACTCAACCCTCGAGAGGCACAATTACCAAAGCTACTGACAGTAACAAACGTAAGTTTTTTAACAACACCAACTCCAAGACATTTCAATCTAACCCACCCCCGCAACAACAACAACTTAGGTTTGAGCCTACCAAAACCTTTAATCAGTCAACCTCTTTAAGTCAGAACCAGGGTACTTATGCTGGGCTGTATCCTAGGTGTAACAAGTGTGGTTTTCACCATAATGGACCATGTGATAAGCATCATTGTCAACGGTATGGTAAAATGGGCCACGCTGCAAAAGATTGTAGGGGTGAGCTTCAACCTAAGCAACCGTTTCAGCAACAGGGATCTGCAAGGGGTTGCTATGAATGTGGAAAGGAAGGACACTTCAAGAAAGACTGTCCTCAGTTGAAACAAAATTGTGGAAATAACAACGGCAACAACCAGGGCAACGAGAATGGTAACAACAATAACAGTAACAACAATGGAAATGGTGCGAAGGGTCGGGCCTTCGTGATTGGATCAGGGGAAGCAAGAAATGATAACAACGGGGTTACTGGTAAGTTCCTCCTGAACGACTATTTTGCTTCTGCCCTTTTTGATACTGATGCTGATAGGAGCTTCATATCTAAGAATCTTAGTAATCTGTTAAAAGAAACTCCAACCCTATTAGGAACTAAGTACACTATAGAGATAGTAGACGGTCAGATAATCAAAGCAACTCTCATTCTTAAGGGAAGTAAACTAGGATTGGCTAGTCATAAGCTTGATATCGATCTCATGCCGGTCACACTTGGCAGTTTCGACATAATTGTCGGTATGGAATGGTTATCCAAAAATCAAGCTGAGATCATCTGTCAAGATAAAATTGTTCGCATCCCTCTCCATAGTGGAGAAGCCCTTTCTGTCCAAGGCGAAAAGAGTGGTGCTGTTGTAGGCATCATATCCTTCATGAAAGCGCAGAAGTGCTTGCGTAAAGGTCATACTGCTATTCTGGCTCTTGTCGCCGAGCAGCCATCTGAGGAGAAGAAGATTGATGACATTCCGATCGTTCGTGACTTTCCGGAAGTATTTCCCAAATACTTTCCTAGTCTTCTGCCCCAACGTCAGGTCAAATTTCAGATTGACCTAACACCCGGAGCAGCACCTATTGCTCGGGCACCGTATAGACTTGCACCTAGTGAGTTATAAGAATTATCCACACAACTGCAAGAGTTATTGGATAAGGGTTTCATCCGACCTAGCTCATCGCCATGGGGAGCTCCAGTCTTATTCGTCAAGAAGAAATATGGGACTTTCCATATGTGCATTTATTACCATGAGCTAAACAAAGAGACTGTCAAGAATCGTTATCCACTACCCCGTATTGACGATCTGTTCGATCAACTTCAAGGGTCAAGCTTCTATTCAAAGATCTATCTTAGATCCGGTTATTATCAGCTGAGAGTCCGAGACGAAGACATCTCTAAAACTGCATTCAGAACCCGGTAAGGTTATTACGAGTTTTTTGTCATGCCATTCGGACTAACCGACGCACCCGCGATTTTCATGGACCTTATGAACCGAGTGTGTAAACCGTACCTTGATCAGTTCGTCATCATTTTCATTGACAACATCCTCATGTATTCCAATAGCAAGGAAGAACATGAGGAGCATTTACGCTTAATTCTTGAACTGCTGACGCAAGAGCAGTTGTATGCCAAATTTTCCAAGTGCGATTTCTGGATTCGCGAAGTTCAATTTCTAGGACATGTGGTCAACGAGAAAGGAATACATGTTGATCCAGCTAAAGTAGAAGCCATCAAGAATTGGGCGGCATCGACGACTCCAACAGAAGTGCGACAATTTCTAGGTTTGGCTGGATACTACTGCCGATTTATCGAGGGATTTTCAAATATTTCTTAACCTCTCACTGCCCTAACCCAAAAGGGTAAACCTTATAACTGGAGCGAAACCCAAGAATCAACATTCCAACTGCCGAAGGAGAAACTCTGTAGTGCACCCATCCTATCTCTTGCAGAGGGAACGGATGACTTTGTAGTGTACTGCGATGCCTCCATTCAAGGTCTCGATTATGTACTGATGCAACGCGAGAAGGTTATCACATACGCTTCCCGTCAGTTAAAAATCCATAAGAAGAACTACATGACTCATGATTTAGAGTTGGGAGCTGTAGTGTTTGCACTGAAAATCTGGAGACATCACCTGAAGGTTCTATATTGGTGGCCGAACATGAAAGTTGATATAGCCACCTATGTGAGCAAGTGCCTGACCTATTTGAAGGTCAAAGTCGAATACCAAAAGCCGTCTGGTTTACTCCAACAACCGGAAATCCTGATGTGGAAATGGGAACAGATTTCCATGGACTTTATCACTAAACTACCTCAAACTCCTAGCGGATGCTACACCATCTAGGTGATCGTAGATCGCTTGACCAAATCCGTTCATTTTCTAGCAGTCAAAGAGACTGATAAGATGGAAAAACTAACTCATATTTACCTGAAAGAAGTAGTCTCTAGGCACAGAGTACCAATTTCAATCATTTCTGATCGAGATGCTCGATTCACCCCACGTTTCTTGCAATCATTACAAAAAGATCTAGGCATGCGCCTGGATATAAGCAAAACATACCATCCTCAAACAGATGGCCAGACTAAACATACTATTCAAACTCTAGAGGACATGTTACGAGCTTGTGTGATTGATTTCGGTAACAGTTGGGAAACGCATTTGCCTTTAGTAGAGTTCTCCTACAATAACAGTTATCACACTAGCATCAAAGCAGCATCGTTCGAGGTATTATACGGACGAAAATGCCGATCACCTATTTGTTGGGCTGAAGTTGGGGATAGCCAACTTACGGGTCCTGAACTTGTGCTCGAAACCTCAGAGAAAATTGTGCAAATTCGAAATCATATGGCGGCAGCTCGTGACCGTTAAAAGAGTTGCGCCGATAAGCATCGAAAACCGTTTGAATTTCAAGTGGGCGACATGGTTCTATTAAAATTTTCACCTTGGAAAGGTGTAATTCGCTTTGGGAAACGAGGCAAGTTAAACCCTCGTTACGTTGGACCATTCAAGATAGTGAAGAGAATTGGCCCAGTAGCGTACCAACTTGACTTACCTGAAGGACTTAGTGGTGTACACAACGTCTTTCATGTCTCAAACTTAAAGAAATGTCTATCAGACGAGACATTCGTGGTTCCACTTGAGGAATTGAAAATCGATGAACAATTACGCTTCATTGAAGAACCGGTCGATATCATGGATAGGGAAGTTAAGACGCTCAGGCATAGTAAAATACCTATTGTCAGAGTTCGCTGGAACTTGAAACGCAGACCGGAATTCACATGGGAGCGCGAGGATTAGATGATGCGTAAGTATACTCATCTTTTCAAGAAGTCCACGTCAAACATATAAGGTACTATTTAATTTTCGGGATGAAAATTCTTTCAACTAGGGGATGATGTGACATCCATAAATTTTTTTTATTAAATTAGCAACATTACTTAATTTTCGACACCCGACTATTTCAGGTTAACCCCGTTAACCTAAACTCCATTATCCCACAAACCATAAGGACCAAATCTGTCAATACTCAAACCTATACATATGAAACTTCAGGGACTAAAGTTGTAAATGCTCAAAACTTAATTTGTTAACTTTTGAAAGTCAAAATCGGATGTTCTTTATCAAAATTCACAACCATAACTCCCAATCCGTTCGAATTCATGGCCATAAGACACAGAACTAATGATATCGATCATCATTAAACAATTTCTAGGCGTTTAACATTGTTAATCATTGTGAATTTATCATAATAATGCTCATTGAGCCGTAACCGTTGAAACCATCACTACAACTCCAAAATTCGATCATTTGAACTATCAATCTTGAAATCAAACACCCTGCGCACCTTATTCGCACCTCTCTTAAGCTTTTGCACACACCAATTACGCCGGAGACTAACCCGCCAAATCGCGACTGACTTTTAGTCGATCTCCATCAATTCGACATCAATTCAGGTAATTGAACACATCCTCAGACTCGTTTCAACATCTAGAACAAAATCTTTAACCTATTCAGGGCATATAACATCGAATTAAACTCGAACCAAATCTAGGGTTAATCGCATATACGGGTTAATCGAACTCTACCCTACACTCTGTCTCAATCAAATTAAAGTACATGGTTAGATTCGCAATCTCCTACTCAGTGAAAGCCCTATGAAACCAACCATTAATCTTATCGAATTTAGTCAATTGGATTCGTGATTAAAACCTAGGGTTTCGATGTTTCAAACAAGAAATTAACGATCCTAAATTTGGTAATTTTGCATTTAAACTTGTCAGTAGATTCGTAATTCATCAATGAACAAAACCCCTAAACCTTTGTGATTAATCGGGATCGAATTCAGTGGATTTGAGGGTGGTTTTGGATCGGTTCGCGTATGGAGGAAGAACAAAGGGGTGTTGAAAGTTAAAACCAAACTTATCAGGGTCTTTAACGCGATACCCTAGCGGGCGGGACTGATTAGAGCTTTGGATTGTTGTGGGAGAGACCCGGGTTCGAGTCCCACAACCTAAATTTATTTTTTGAACAGCTTTTTAAACAATATTTTATACAAAAATCAATTCCTATATTATTATGTTTTCATATTAAGACGATTTGTTACTAGAAAATGACTGTGTGCTCGGGATTAATTTTGTAATTCATTCTAAGTATTATTTTTATAATATATTTATTTATATTATCATTTAAACAATTATTTCATTCACAAAAACACACGAATTACTAATTAGTATTATTATCTCGTGTCTAGTTGTGTTTCACATATATCACATCCGTACTAGATACCAAACTAGGGATTTACTAATCCCGATATCAAGATTTCCACTCATTAATCATAAGTGTGTTTTAGAACGTCCGATCCTTCCGTATCGTCCTCACATACTCTACGTGAACCTAACAATCGTAATCATATTCTAGGGCATTCGTAGACTGTCCACTTGCATTATATTTGTGGTATTATTTGTTGCACTCTACACATCGCAGGTGAGTTTCCCGACCCCTTTACTGTTTTTTAAACTAGGGGGAGAAAACATGGCGCAAACATTTGATTATTGTAATTCTTTTATATCCCTTGCTAAACTAAGTATAACACTCTATCATGAAAGTGCTTACACATCGAACCGTTTAATATGGATTTAGCGAGGTAATCTTTAGTAGTACTACTGGGTTTGACAAACCCCACCCGCGTTAGTCGCGCTAACTCGACTGGAGGTCGAACGATGTAATATTGACCTAACACATCACTACTGTTGATAGACATAGTGGAAGGCATCAAACACGAAACAGTCAGCTTCGGTTGCAAGCGCTTTAGTAACTTGAACATAGGTTAGCTAACTATTGATATATATTGAATGTACATGATCTGGCAAACATTATTATTAGCTGAAACCTGTGACCTCACCAACCTAGCGTTGACACATTTTCTTAACATGTTTTCTCAGTTCGCTATGGCACAAGTACACGGTTAGGACATGCATGGGAGTCCATTACAATTGCAAACATTTAAACTATTTATCTGCTTTTCAATAACTTGGTTTTTGGGCGCGTTTGTTTTGCGCATTAAATACTTTACTTTTCGCTTCCGCATTTACTCTAAACATTAATGGTTTTTATTAAACTCATATAGTGTCGTTTGATATGACTAATGACTGAGATCCTGGTTTGTCACATACCTCGCTGTAAAACCCTGCAGGTGGATTTTGAGGGTGTGACAGATTACATCAAGATATCGATGATGAAGTAAATCTTATTAGTTCAACAAGTGAAGCTAGTGAATCATCAGGTGCAGCAAAAAAGCCAACAAAGGAACGTCCTTTATGGCTGATACCGCCTGGTCCTCCTTCTGAGACTCATGTTACTACTAGTATCGATGGATACTACTCTAAAAGGGGTAACATGTCAGGAATTGCTGCCGGACAATTTGATGATGAGAAGAAGATGTTTGTGGTGAAAAGAAAGAATGATCGGATTGAATATTACAAGCATGCCAATGATTTCAGTTCCTGGACAAAGCTTGATCTTCGGGAACTAAATGATGCTTATTTGGTGAATCGAGGAAACAATACCATGGCAAACATGTTTTATCACTTTCTTAATCAACAGTGTTTGACAAACTTTGCTAGTATGAAGACAGCTGAATCAAAGTTGAAGAAAGAAAAAGGTGTAAAGGATCCTCGTATTGGAAGGAGTCTATATAGCGTTATCTGGTCACCTACCAAGGTCACAAAGAAGGTGCCTGTTCACAAAAAGATGCATGTTGATTCGCTAAAGGACTTTGAGTTTTGGGCTTATAATCCAGTTTCTACAGAATCTATGATTGTGACTAAAACTACTGAATTCAGAATCATTGATCCATTTGATTTGTCTAGGTTTGGTGAAAAAGACATCAATGTATTGGCTAGAAGTCAGATTAGAAGTGAACAGCTGTTTGAACAACATGCCAAAGTTTTTACTAGAGCAGTTGCTGAGATTGTGAACAAGAAACTTTATGCTGGAAGTGGGAGTCACCATGAAGATATAAATTTATGAAGAAATGCAAGCTTAATCCTAGGGGGAGATTGTAGGACCTAGAATATATGATTAAGCTTAGTTGGATATATGTTGGTGTAACCGTGAACAAGGGTTCATGCGTTGGGTGTTTATGGGTCGGCCACAGGGCCGAGTACATGTAGTAAGGGCCTAGTCTAGCCATGATTAGGTATATAAACATGTATACCCTAACCGAGAAGTGTTAGCGGTTTTTGTTTTGTTTTTCTTTGTAATTCTCTTACGCAATACAACGAGTTTTTACATTGAATATCCGTGTTCTTGAATCTCCACTCGTAATAGTTTCCGCCTATTAAGTGTGAGACTTGATATCATGTTCGTATTTGTGTTTATTCAAAGATTCATAGCGATTTGGGACTTACAGATAGGCTCCACTTCAGTCGAAACAAGGCTAGTTTCATTAGAGACGGTATCGAAACAAGTAGTTTCGATAGAGAAGTTCTTCACTCGAAACTAGTAGTTTCGATAGGATATTCTTTAACCGAAACTATTACTTTCGATACCCTTTAGCTTCGATAGCCTAGTTTCGATGTTTTCTACTTCTGATTTAGGGCTTCAACAGTAGTTTCGATAGAAAATGTTCAGCCGCCACCTAGTTTCGACAGAAAATCTTCAACCTTCAGCCACTTCGATACCCCCAATCCAGGTCTGAAAAATGCTTCAGAAAGCCTTACATCTTCAGATTTTGACAGTGAGAATGTAAAACAACAGTCATGAACCTGCTCCGCATCGATTTCTTCAAGTTTAACGTCTCAATGGCGGGTTTTTCTTTGATTTTGGAGCAGATTCAAGAGCAATAAAGAACCACCATGGCTCTAATACCACTTGTAGGTCTTGAGCAGACCTGAGAACACATATCTGTGGAGAAATTCTTCTAACAGCCCGAATCAAGAGGCAGAAGCTCTGGATACGGTATCACTCTCGAAACAAAAATGGGTAGAGACGGGTGCGGGAATCCTTCTGCACTCAGCAATTATTCTCACCCCAGGGTGAGCTCCCCCTGGGGTGGTGATTCCCTCTACAGACACACTCACTCCTAATGAGGTATTCTACTATATATAGGAGGCCTCATGTGCCTTGTTTTCCAAGCCACCGCCAAACAGGCCTGAGAACGTTTAGTTTCGATTGAAAGCAGCAGTCTCAATATTATACCCAACAAGTAAAAATGGGGTTTTATCCATAAAGGTTGCATTTTTACGTATGGAATAACACAAAAACCATAGATCTAGCTTCCTGGATGTTAAACGGATGTTTTGAATGTTTAAAGTTCAAAACTTGACGTGAAAATAATCCATATCTAGACCATGTAAAAAAGTTAGGGTTTTTGTGAAGTTCTCATGAAGTTCTCTCACAAGTTCTTTCACAAATTTCTCTCACAAGTTCTCTCACAAAGTTCTCTCTCACGTTCTCTCACAAGTTCTTTCACGAAGCACTCTCACAAAGTTCTCTCATAAATTCTCTCATAAATTTCTCTCTCAAGTTCTCTCACAAGTCCTCTCACAAAGTTCTCTCAAAAGTTCTCTCACAAGTTCTCACATGAAGTTCTCTCACAAAGTTCTCTCACAAGTTCTCTCACAAGTTCTCTCACAAATTTCTCTCACAAGTTCTCTCACAAAGTTATCTCTTAAGTTCTCTCACAAGTCCTCTCACAAAGTTCTGTTAGAAAGTTCTCTCACCAAGTTCTCGTAAGCACATACTTGTGCGCAAACTTTGGGATCTCACGAATATTTTAAGTTCTCGTGAACCCTCTTGCGAATACTTAGTTCACGCGGGGAATAAGGAGCGCATATTTGACATTTGAAACTGATACCATTTAGAATGTATCCATACAGGTTGTGTGATCTATAGAGACTACTGACTTTACCTAGGCTCAATACCCCTACTACGTATCACATGTGAGTTCTAGAACCCCTGTTTTAAATGCTTTATAATGTTTTTGGGTTGGTGTACAAACCATTTGAAATGAATGTTTATGAAATGATGTTTACAAATGAATGTTTACAAAATAAGGTTTATCAGCAAATGCTTATGAAATGTTTAAAGAAAAGAAGTTTATCAACGTATATTTATAAGATGATTTACCAAAAGAAGTTTATGAAGCAATGATGAATGTGAAGTTATTTAATGAATGTATGAATCCTTTAATTGAAGATGAAGTAAGAAGTAAATGTTTTTAGAAAGTTACAATATGAATAAATCTGCCATGATTTCCTTCGGGAATGGAAGCGAAGCTATGATTACGAAAAGAAGTGAAGCATGTTACGAATGACAATACCTTAATAGGGGCCTTTGTGGTTGGCCAACTTTTATACAACTGAATGGTGACGATGGTCATCTTAGAGTTAACATGACTCTGGAAGTTGATGCTCGTTTGCTCTAAGGAGTCGACCTGCTAGAAGTTTGATGCTTGTTTACTCTACGAAGTCTACTTGCTGGAAGTTTGATGCTTTTTTACTCTACAGAGTCTACTTGTTGGATGTTTGATGCTTGTTTACTCTACGGAGTCTACTTGCTGGAAGTTTGATGCTAGTTTAATCTACGAAGTGTACTTGCTGTAAGTTTGATGTCTGTTTACTCTACGAAGTGTACTTGCTAGAAGTTTGATGGCTGTTTACTCTACGGAGTCTACTTGCTGTAAGTTTGATGCTTATTTACTCTACGGAGTCTACTTGTTGGAAGTTGATGCTCGCATACTCTACGGAGTAGACTTGCTCGAAGCTGGAATTGACGGTATAAGGAATTGACGGTTACGAGAAGGCCTATATTCGACCTATTCATTATACGTGAATGGTCTATGGTTATGTTTATGTTTTGGTATGTTTACGTACGATTTTACTAATGAGTTAAGTGCCTACATTTTGTTTAATTTTTTTTGAAGCTAACGTTTTATGTAAAACTAGAACTTATTCAATGAAGCTGACTTTTAGTATGCACATTCAGGTTAAGTGTAGGAACGGAAGATGCACGGATGCTTAGCTAGCGATGAGGAGCTACCCGATTATCGAAGAAATCTGGCATCCTGTTATGTTTTGATTTATGAAAAATGTTAAGGCAATGTTATGTAGGTATTTTTATGGACAAGTTATGCTATGTATGAATGGACTTTCCGCTGCGTTATTGATTTCAAAGTTTAAGAACTACTTGAGATTGAGTAAATCCAACGCGTGAGGCTTCCTAGGTTTGGGGCCTTACAAGTTGGTATCAGAGCAATAATTTGAGAGATTCTGACACTCCTAGTGTATGAACTTAAACTGAGAATGGCACCAAGCAACGGATACCAATACAGGTAACTCGAAGCCAAGCATCATCAGTATGTAGTAAGTAAAAGTATTTCCCATCAAATAAGAAAATTTGAATCCTAACACGAAATATTATATTTATATAATTATATTTTTAATTGTTTTATAAACTTTTTATATGTTTGTATAATTTAAAAATATTATATTTATATATATTTTGTTATTTATTTTTATTGTTTCAAATATCCGAAATTTTGGATATGGATTCAGATAGTGAAATCAATTATCCGAAAATTTCGGATATTCGAATTTGAACACCACTACATGAGGGGCCGGATTTTACATTAGGAGCATAAATATATTGGTAATCACAAATTTCTGTTTAAATCACAACTTGTTCTTATTTTGCCTGAGTTAGATATTATACTCTATATGAAATCACAACGCCGAGGAATAGTGCCAGCTGCATGGCAGTTGGTCATTGGGACACGCTGGATGTACAAGAAACCGCCACCCATTTCCTTCTGCAACAATCATGTTCATTCTTATCCACGCACGTCTTTCCCTTTGATATACCCTAAATTATACATGTTTTTCATGCATAATAATCCCTATATTATGGTACTAATTGAATAATAACCTTGCAATTGATACTTAAAACGTTAATATTTCATAATTGCAGGTTATTCGTTGTCCTGAGATAAACAAAGCTAAAACTAGTAAAAAACACCAAGAAATCAAGCATTTTGGAAGATCATTCCCGAGCTTTCACCCCCAAGAAGTCAAAATTGGTCAACAACAAGTCAACCAGCAACTAAAAGACAAAGCAGGGAGCAGGAAGGGTAATGCACGGTCGTGCAATGCTGGGGAACAAGTTAGGGTTTGCACGGTCGTGCAATGCATTGCACGACCGTGCAAACCCTAACTTGTTCCCCAAGGACCCAGTACAATGCCATTTGTACCCGTTTTGATTCGCGAGGCCTTTGCACAACCGTGCAACCCAATGCACGGTCGTGCAATGCACATTTTGAAGCCTATAAATAGACGGCTTGGGTTCTTGGTTCCAAACACCTTTCCACACCTCAAGATACATTACCAGAGCTCAATAGAACCTGTTTCTATAGTTTAGAGTAGAGAGTAGAGAGTAGACAGGCTCCTCCTCTTTTTTCGCAATAGGGGAGCCTACGAAAGTCAGCGTTATGCTAGTTAGTATGGCCATTCGTGGCTAAACTCTTTGTATTGCTAGAGTGAAGATGAAGTTTGACGTATGTTAATGTTTAACGTATTAATCTAGTGGTATGTTTATGTATTTAATTATTTACTCTTAAAACCATCTTCTATGTGGGCTTTTTGTTATTTTCTAAACTTGTCTTTACACTTGTAAGTGTTCTTGATTTTGAAGCATAAGACCGTAAAATCTTTTTTAATCAAACTTCTCTTGAAACTTTTATGTCTTTATACAAGAAGATTTTGATAAGTCAAGGCTTGGTTAACATTAATAAGGTCGTACGTCTTTATACGAACTTGTTATGAGACCAAGAATTGGTGAACTCATGTTGGGAACGATACGTCTTTATACATGGTCCCATTGTTGCACCGCATCCCGGTGAACAAAGTCTAATCACATTTTATTAATAATAATTAAGCATTTAAGTTTGATGTCACAAACCAACTCGGAGATAACACCAAAGAGTTAAGGGTAACGATGTCCCTAGCTGGGAGTCCTACCATTTTATTATTAAAGATTATAATTCGTGAACCAAATGTTGTGAAAATGAGGCTCTAGCGGTGTACCGTTCACACATTTGTATTAGTCATACCACCGGACTAGTCAACTTAACATTATCATATACCAAGCGGATTCGAAGCCCAAAGCAATACTCTTCGTGACCTGATCATCCTCGAGATATTTACTTTTCTACTATTTACTATTCTGTTATTTACATTTCTACTACACACTTCACGCACGTTTTACTGTTTTGTCATTTACTTTACCGTCATTTGCTTTTCTGCTTCACAAGCACACAAAACCCACTCAGTAATTAAACCGGCTAAACGATAACAAAAGTTGTGTATTGGAACTCGACTGTGTCCATTGGTTCGATACTTGGTTCTTACCTAAACTATATTACGCTGCGATAAGTACACTTGCCTATTGTGTGTGTTTTAAGTCTAAAGTAATTATCATTTTATTTTATAAATTGAAAACCTGATCTAGTGAAACCAATATCTCTAAATATTATTATATAATATTTACTATATACACACACGCGACATCAAGTTTTTGGCGCCGTTGCCGGGGACACGGTGATTTCAAGAAAAATTCGAGTTAATGGGTTAGCCTTTTTACCTTAACATTTTCCATCTGTTTTCTCTTACGTTTTGTTGCAGGTAGTGTATGATCCATAGCTCCAATACTGGTTTATATCAACCTTTAGTAGAGCCCGAAAGATTCTTTCACCGTCGAATACGAGAAAACCGTGCAAGAAAAATGGCCGTAGAAAATCGCACTATTTCCGACTTTGCAAGACCGTCACTTGAGGCTTTGGGGTCTAGAATCACAAGGCCTACGGTTGACGCTAAAACTTTGAGATCAAATCACATGTTATTCATATGATCCAATCATTATGCACTTTCCATGGATTACCCGACGAAGATCCACACGCCCATATTGCAAATTTCCTCGAAATTTGTGATACTTTCAAACTGAACGGAGTTTCGAATGACACAATTCGCCTCTGAATGTTTCCCTTTTCCTTAAGGGAACGAGAAAAGGCATGGCTAATCTCTGTTCCTACCGTGTCAATCACTACATTGGATGACCTTGCTCAGAAATTCCTGTTAAAATACTTCCCGCCAGCAAAGACTGTAAAACTGTGAAATGATATTACCACTTTCACCCAGGAAGATGGTGAATCACTACAGGAGGCATGGGAACGTTTTAAGGATATGTTGGCTAGAAGTTTGGTTACAAGTATCATCATTCTACAGTGGGTTTCACAATCAAGCTCGTCAGACACTCGACGCTACTCCAGGTAGTATTTTTAGAAACAGGAGGCCACAAGAAGCTTACTACCTAATTAAGGAAATAGCTATGAACAAATATCAATGGTACAATCCGAGAAGTAATAGGGGAGCCTGGCAAGGTGTTCACTCTGTCGATACTGTCAATTCACTTTCTGCTCAAGTAGACGCCCTCACCACTCGACTCAACCAAATTAGCAAGGGCAAAACAACCATTGAAACTGCTGAAGAAGTAAAAAGCATCACCGCCAATGCTGAGCAAGTTGAGTTTATCGGAACAAATCGCCCGCAAAAACAACCCCTATGGCAACACCTACAATCCTGGATGGAGGAACCATCCGAACTTCAGTCGGAAGGATAACAACAACCAAGGACAATCTGGTTTTGGACAACAACAACAGTTTCAACAAAGACAACCTCAGAACTTTCAACCTTGTCAACAATTTCAAGGAACTAACAAGCCAAGTAACGGGTTAATCTTAGAGGACGCGGTAACTAAGTTGATTTCTACAACTGAAAGTCAAGCCCTCCTAGCAGATGCTCGTCACAAACAATATGAGGAGAAGTTTAGTCTTCACGAAGTTGAGTTTAGGACACAAAAAGCAACTCTCCATTCCATTGAAGTACAACTAGGACAAATTTCAAAACTTCTATCCGAAAGACAACCAGGATGCCTTCCTAGCAATAATGAACCAAATCCAAAAGCAAATGTTAGTGCTATCACTCTAAAAAATAACAAGGTTTATCCAGAACCTTCATTACTAGAAGAAGAGGAAGTTCAAACACCATAGAGGGAGATATTCACTGGAGTACTACTTCGTCCACCTGTCACAGAATCAACCACGCAAGAATCGCCACCAAAGGAAAATCCATAACCCGCTCTAGTAAACACTCCACCTATCGTTCCAACAAAGAGAACCTTCAAATCTCACATACCATACCCAGAAAGACTAGTGAAGTAAAGGACCAACGAACAATATGAGAAATTCCTCGAGCTTTTAAGCCAAATTCATGTCAATCTTCTTTTCCTGGATATAATACAACAGATGCCTAAGTACGGACGATTTTTGAAGGATTTCCTCACTAACAAAAGAAACATGGAAGAAGCAGTTAAAAGAACTAATCAATGCGTCGCTCTCATCGAACGATGCCTTCCAAAGAAACTTTCAGATCCCGGAAAGTTTTCTTTACCATGTTCTATCGGACCATTACCGATAACTTTCGCACCCACTGATATGGGAGCAAGTGTGAACGTAATTCCATATAACATGTTTAAAAGAATAAATATTGGGAATCCGCAACCTGTCAATGCTACTATCGAACTTGCGGATGGTACTATCAAATCACATATGGGAGTTATTGAAAATTTACTAGTAAAAGTCGGCAAGTTTGTCTTCCCTGCCGACTTCATGGTCTTAGAAATAGGGCCCGACTATTCTGTGCCCTTGATTTTGGGTCACCCATTCTTAGCCACTGCTAGAGCTGTCATTGACATGAACGAAGGAATTCTGACACTTCGTGTTGGAAAACAATCGGTAACTTACAACATCAGAGGAAATGAATGTCTATCCAATGATCCCTTTAAAATTTCACAATTCATCGATACCAATCTGCACTACCAACTGAAGAAAATTAAGGAATTCAACAAAGGAAAGAAACCAGACCTTGGCAAAGATCTTAACAACACTAATTGGATTGACAAATACTTGGACAAAATGCCAAAGTTAAAGGACTTGAAGGAAGGGACAAGAGACATGGGGGAGGTCAATAGCCCCCACCGAAGAAAGACTGATGAAGCACGTACGGGTCTATCCAACGACCCTTAAATAAATGTGCGCTTCCGGGAGGCAACCCGATGATCATGAATAAATTGAGAAGTTGGTACATACGGCAAAACACGTGGACCTCAGGTTTGGTTTTTCCAAGTTTAAGTTTCTCATACTTCAGCCCCTAGGTATGCATTCTCGATACTAGGACCTTAGTAGCTTAACTACTACCTTTTATTTCTGTTTTCTGTTTTTATGTTTTTCTTTATGTGTCAAGTAGCATAGTATCACCACGTAGTTTCTCTATTTCTTTGAGGAGTTCCGCTCCACCTTTACAACCTTGGACGTCAGCGAACCACATCAAATTTGTGAGAGATTTGATAAGAAGTTTTTGGCGTAATATTGACTACAATCACAAGCATTGTTCATAGGTTATACATCGAATTGACCGAAGGAGTATCGGTTTCTTTTCCCTTAAAATTTCATTCATTAAAATTCCTGCATAGCATTTCATTACATGCATTTGTGCATTGAGGGCAATGCACAGTTTTAAGTGTGGTGTGGGAATTAGAGATTCAGGACAAACTTGTTGCTCAAAGCAGTAAAACTAAACTTGTGATTTTTTTCCCATTTGACTAAAACTTTACCTTAACCTAAAACCACTTTTATTAAAAACCCTAAAATTTTTGAAAATTTTAAAACCCTAAAAATCTAAACCTCTTTGAGTTCGCGCTTAAATAAACTAAAAGGAATAAATGGAAGCATGGCAAGTAGAAACAAATGGATATGATGCATAACAAATCACTAAACCCTATTGATATGCCCTAAATTATACATGTTTTGCATGCATAATAATCCCCATATTATGGTACTAATTGAATAATAACCTTGCAATTGATACTTAAAAAATTAATATTTCATAATTACAAAGCTAAAAATAGTCAAAAACACCAAGAAATTAAGCCTTTAGGAAGATCATTCCCGAGCTTTGACCCCCCAAGAAGTCAAAATTGGTCAACAACAAGTCAACCAACAACTAAAGACAAAGCAGGGAACAGGAAGGGCAATGCACGGTCGTGCATTGCGCTGCACTGCCGTGCACACCCTAACTTGCTCCCTAAGGACCCAGTACACTGCCATTTGTACTCGTTTTGATTCGCAAGGCCTTTGCACGATCGTGCAACCCAATGCACGGCCGTGCAATGCACATTTTGAAGCCTATAAATAGATAGCTTGGGTTTTTGGTTCCAAACACCTTTCCACACCTCAAGATACATTACCAGAGCTCAAGAGAGCCTGTTTATCTAGTTTAGAGTAGAGAGTAGAGAGGCTCCTCCTCTTTGTCCGCTATAGGGGAGCCTACGAAACTCAGCGTTACGCTAGTTAGTATGGCCATTCGTGGCTAAATTCTTTATATTGCTAGGGTGAAGAAGAAGTTTGGTGTATGTTAATGTTTAACGTATTAATCTAGTGGTATGTTTATGTCTTTAATTATTCGCTCTTAAAACCACCTTCTAGGTGGGCTTTTTATTATTTTCTAAACTTGTCTTTACACTTGTGAGTGTTCTTGATTTCAAAGCGTAAGACCGTAAAACATTTTTAATCAAACTTCTCTTGAAACTTGTACGTCTTTATACAAGCAGATTTTGATAAGCCAAGGCTTGGTTAATATTAATAAGGTCGTAAATCCTTTATACGAACTTATTATGAGATCAAGAATTGGTGAACTCATGTTGGGAACGGTACGTCTTTATTGTTGCACCGCCTCCTGTTGAACAAAGTCTAATCATTCTTTTATTAATAATAATTAAGCATTTAAGTTTGATGTCCCAAACCAACTCGGAGATAACACCAAAGAGTTGAGGGTAACGATATCCCTAGTTGGGAGTCCTACCATTTTATTATTAAAGATTATAATTCGTGAACCAAATTTTGTGAGAATGAGGCTCTAGCGGTGTACCGTTCACACATTTGTATTAGTTATACCATCAGATTAGTCAACTTAACATTATCATATACCAAGCGGATTCGAAGCCCAAAGCAATACTCTTCGTGACCTGATCATCCTCGAGATATTTACTTTTCTGCTATTTACTATTCTATTATTTACATTTCTGCTACACACTTCACGCACGTTTTTAATTTTCTGTCATTTACTTTACCGTCATTTACTTTTCTGTCATTTACTTTTCTGCTTCACAAGCACACAAAACTCACTCACTAATTAAACCGGCTAAACGGTAATAGAAGTGGAGTATTGAAACTCGACCATGTTAATTGGTTCGATACTTGTTTCTTACCTAAACTATATTACGTTGAGATATGTACACTTGCCTATTGTGTGTGTTTTAAGTCTAAAGTAAATATCATTTTATTTTATAACATGATCTCGTAAAACCAATATCTCTAAATATTATTATATAATATTTACTATATACACACGCGAAATCACCCTTCACACATGTTGTCTCCCCAATTTTTCACATAATACACACATAGATCTGAGACATGCTTCTTCACGGGACCTTACCCCTTCCATTGCGATCATCCCTTCGCTTATGTTCTCTGATCTACCACCACCACCTCCGCAAATTCTCTTTCGTGGTAGCACATCACAGTTACTCCATCTTTAGCAAAGAACTCCACTCACGAGGGTTCTTCATCTGCCGGACAATTGCAAACTTAAACCTAGACCACATGAACTTCATATTCATTGTAGAGGGTGGCGTTAGAGCACACATAATCACTCTTGTAGGTGGAATACGAGACGACGCAAGTAATTGTTTTCGTCTAGGGTTTCTGTTTTCAAATCTTTCTTCAATCATACTGATGGGGTTCTTGAACTAGGTTTTGGGTTTCAACTCCGTTCTTTGAAGACAATGAGATATACCGCGCGTTGCGGCGTAGTCGATTTTGAATCTTGAAACGTACATAAAAAGGACGTCTTCACGAGAAAGATACATTGTAAAAATGAACGTTAAGAAATGCAAAAGTTTAAAAAATCGTTTAACCAAGATAAAACTATGTAAAGTCGTCGGCTACCCAAACTAAGCATTTAAAAATTTAGTTTGTTAAATATTATAATTTAATAAAATATTAAATTTAACACAACATTTAAAAAGATATTAATAAAAAATAAATTTTAATTCAATTTATAGCAACAGTACACAACAATGTATTTAATTTATCTATCATTTCTTATAAAGAATAATTTCCTCTAATATTAGGAAATTACATTGATGATCCGTAGCTTTCCATTTTATAACACCGATAATCTCTAAATTAGATGATAGTTAGCTTTACCTGTTAAATGTATCTAAAATGACTAAAATACTCTATGTTCAAAAAAAATTAATCAAAAATTCATGGATCCCACATTTACCCCCACCCCCACCCCACCGCAACCTATCTTCTTCATCTCCTTTATGGCTTCCAAACATCAGGTTCTTCCTGATCCCAAAGTTTGTCATCGTCCTTCCCACTGAAATCGGAGTGATGGCCATTGCAGAGGCATTAATTTTTTTTGGGAGATGTGATGGGCTTTAGATAATGGCAGTAACATAGGAGTGGATTTGATGCGTTAGGGGTTGCAGAGGTGGAGGCCGGCGATAGAGTGGTGTGGCGAATTAATGGCGACGGATGGCGGAGGGTGTTCCGGTTTCAGACGGCGGCGGTTTCACCTTCAACCTCTGATCTAAGCACCAACCCATCCCACTTCGCTTTCACCTTCAACATCTGATCTTTTTCGTTCATATCTCAACATGGTGTTTCTCAAATTTGGGGTTTTTTTTATTTTAACAATCTTTGTAGTCAAATCTTTCTGCTTTGGGTTCAAATATTTGAAGAATCAAAGGGTTCTGTATGTCATCACACCAAGCACCGATGCAAAAATTAGGGGATTTTTAGGTGAGATTAACCCCTAAATTTAAGTTGGATGTGGGTAAAGATCATCTATTGGAATCAGGTGAGATGTTTTGACCCTTTGATTTCTGGTCTTCCTGATGATATTGCTTTGAAGTAGAGGTGGGAGTATGAATTTTGATTTGATTATTTGGTGGATTTATGAGGATGAATGATTTGAGAGAAAACATGAAGGAGATGAGGAAGATAGGTTGGGGTTAAATGTGGGTCCATGAATTTTTAGTTAATTTTTTTAACAGATGGTAGTTTAGTAATTTTAGATACACTTAACAGGTAAAGTTAACTGTCATTCAATTTAGGAGCCTATCGGTGCTACAAAATGGAAAGCTATGGATCCTCCATGTAATTTTCTAAAGTTAGGGGCCAGAAATGAAATCAGGGCAGAGGCACATGGGTGGGGAGGGGACAAAAAAAGCAGAATAAACCAAAGACATGCAAGGGTTTCGAACCCGCAACCCCGCATATGGAATGGAAGCGCTAGACCATTGGGCTATAGAAGTTATAGAAACCTGTTTAAATGAGAACGTAAGTGAAAAATCACAATCAAGAAAATAAAGGGAGAAAGCGCGAGGGGCAGGGGTTATTAAAGGCATTGGTCTTCCCAATGAAGGTCCGCCGGTGTCTCATCTAGTTTATGCGGATGATGCGATAATTATGGGTAATTGGTCTAAGGAAGAGATCCTTAATGTGGTCAGAATTCTGAGATGTTTTCATCTATGCTCAGGGCTTAAAATTAATATTGTCAAGACTAATATTTACGGTATTAGGGTGGATCCGCCGGGTATCGACGAGTTGGCTAAAGTGGTGGGCTGTAAGCCGGATGCTCCCCCTTTTAAGTACCTTGGTTTAATGGTTGGGGCCAACATGAATCGTATCAATAATTGGAAACCGGTATACGATATTTTTGAAGGTCGCCTTGCGGTTTGGAAGTCCTCTCTCCTGTCATTCGGAGGAAGAGTCACACTAATCAAATCGGTGTTGGAGAGCCTCCCTAATTATTATTTTTCGCTATACAAGGCGCCCGTCAAGGTGATCAAGGATTTAGAATCTTTGATAAAAAAATTTCTTTGGGGTGGGTCTAATCAAGCCAAGAAAATTCACTGGGTCGCGTGGGATCGGGTAGCTTTACCTAAAAATCAGGGAGGTCTCGGGTTAAGCAAGCTCAAGGACATAAACGAGGCTTTATTGATAAAATGGGGATGGCGTTTCAAAACCGAAGGTAATAGTCTTTGGAGGAAAATTATATGTGCTCTCCACTCTAGCATGATGAGTTAGGAATGTTTTCCCGCCAAAAAAGCTCTAGGTGGAGTCTGGTACAATATTGCTAGAGTGGCTGCTAGAACCGTGGTGGGAGGGTACCCTATTCGAAACTATTTTAAAGGTATTGTCGGAAATGGGAAAGAAGTGGCCTTTTGGTTGGATCCCTGGATAGTCGACGAACCCCTAAGGTTTAAATTCCCCAATTTATTCAGTCTTGAGGTTAATAAAAGATGTAAAGTTTTCGAGAGGGTGAGGGCCTTTGAGGGGAACCAGCGGGCGGGTATGGAGTGGAAGAGACCCCCCGTAACTATAGAAGAAACTTGTGCTCTGAAACAGCTAATGGCTGTGGTCAGCGGGGTCAACCTTCGTAATACTCTGGACCGTTGGCGTTGGGCTGCTGTCTCATCCGGTGAATTCTCGGTCGGTAGTGTTAGGAAGTTGTTAACTCTTGGTTTGGATATTAGCCAAAGGTTTGTGATGCAGTGGAGTAAATGGGTTCCAATGAAATGTAATATTTTTGTGTGGCGGGCAGAGATGGAAAAGATTCCGACTACTACGACGCTGAGGAGAAGAAATATTCAGGTTGGAGATACTAAGTGCCCGTTGTGTAACGAGGGGGAGGAAACGGTAGAACATATCTTCACGTCTTGCATCATTGCGGTGAATATTTGGCAACACATAAGCTCGTGATGTAAGGTGCCTCCCATCTATGCTTTCTCTTTTAAGGATCTTCTTGAATTCCATGAGACGGCGGGTATTCCAGATCAAGCGAAAGAGGCGCTCCACGGCATAATCATGATTGGGTGTTGGAGTCCGTGGAAGGCTAGGAACAATTTCATTTATGACGGTAAATCGATAAAAATTGGGAGCATCATCAGTCAAATCAAAGCGGTAGGGTTTTTATGGTACTCTTTTAGATCGAAAGAAAAGGACCTCTTATGGGAAAATTGGTGTAAATTTGTATTTATGTAATTGTTGTGTGGTCTTGCTCAGCCTGTTTTGGGCTGGTGCATTTTTCTAATGAAATTTACCGTTCAAAAAAAAAAGGTGAAAAATAACTCCCCTATGGGAGAGTGCCCCATGTAATGTTAAATATTTTTTTCTTTTTCACCCCTCATACTATGTTTAATATACAGTTTTAGTCCGTTTAATTTTCTAATAATTTCGTTCTTCTGTAATAACTTTTATTCTTTAACATTTTATAAAAAATGGAAATCGCGAATTTCTTTATTTTTTTTGTTAACGTTCGGATATAAATTTTATTGAAAACGGAGTTGTATTCAAAATCGAATATTTTTTCGGAGCGTATGCTATATCGAGTCTTCGTAGGATTTTCCCCGCATACGAGCCGAACTTATAACGACCATGTCCCCGCTTGCGAGGGGGATCGTTTTAGCCTATCATACTATATATAATATACGCTTTTAACCCGTTTAGTTTTCTATTAATTTTGTTTTTCTGTGCTAACTTCTTTTAAAAATGGAATGCACAGTTTTCTTTGTTTTTTTTATCAATGTTCATGTATAACTTTTATTAAAAACGGAGTAATATTCATATTCGAATATTTTTTACTATCATGTGCTACAGTGAGTCTGTGTTTCAACATAAATTTTATCCACACAAATGAGTCAACCCCGACAACGACTAGACTGCCGCAGCGAAACGCAACGAAAAAAGAATCTAGTTTTTGTTTAATTTCCTGATTGAGTAGTTATTTAACTAAATAGAAAAATAAGAATAAGAAAAATAATAAATTACTGTACAAACCGATATGTTGTTTATATATATATATAGGGTTAGGTTATAGTAAAAAGGGTTTTAAAAATAAGAAGGGTAAGAAGGATTCTAAGCTTAACATGTGTCATTTTATTGTTTTTAAAGGGATGGCATAATGGTCAATGTGTAATATACCAGGTCAATATGTAATATACCAGGTCAATGTGTAATACACCAGATCAATGTGTAATACAAGGTCTGATATTACACAATGATCAGACCTGATATTACACAATGAAGTGATATTACACAATGAGCATATTACACAATGACCTGACATATTTGAGCGAATTACACAATAATGAGCGAATTACACAATGTGCTGGAAAACGTAAAACACAATGATGAAAACATATAACACAATGATGAAAAATATTTGACACAATGAACTTGTATTACAAAATGACCTGACTAATTACATAATGAACTTGTATTACACAATGACTTGACTAATTACACAATGAACTTGTATTACACAATGACCAGACGTGGTATTACACAATGAACTTGTATTACATAATGAACTTGTATTACACGATAAACTTGTATTACACAATGACCTGACTAACTACACAATGAGTTGGAAAACGTAAAACACAATGATAAATACATATAACACAATGAACTTGTATTACACATTGAACTTGTATAACACAATGAACTTGTATTACACAATGAACTTGTATTACACAATGACTTGACTAATTACACAATGAACTTGTACTACACAATGAACTTGTATTACACAATGACCAGATATTACACAATGACCATACGTGGTATTACACAATGACCAGACGTGGTATTACACAATGAACTTGTATTACACAATGAACTTGTATTACACGATGAACTTGTATTACATGATGAACTTGTATTACATAATGACCTGACTAACTACACAATGAGCTGAAAAACGTAAAACACAATGATAAATACATATAACACAATGAACTTGTATTACACATTGAACTTGTATAACACAATGAACTTGTATTACACAATGAATTTGTATTACACAATGACTTAACTAATTACACAATGAACTTGTATTACACAATGAACTTGTATTACACAATGACCAGATATTACACAATGACCAGACGTGGTATTATACAATGAACTTGGATTATACAATGAACTTGTATTACACAATGAACTTGTATTACACGATGAACTTGTAATACACAATGACCTGACTAACTACACAATGAGCTGGAAAACGTAAAACACAATGATAAATACATATAACACAATGAACTTGTATTACACATTGAACTTGTATAACACAATGAACTTGTATTACACAATAAACTTGTATTACACAGTGACCTGACTAATTACATAATGATCTAACTAATTACACTATGAACTTGTATTACATAATGACCAGACGTGGTATTACACAATGAACATGTATTACACGACGAACTTGTATTACACAATGACCTGACTAACTACACAATAAGCTGAAAAACATAAAACACAATGATAAATACATGTAACACAATGAACTTGTATTACACAATGACCAGACGTGGTATTACACAATGAACTTGTATTACACAATGAACTTGTATTACACATTGAACTTGTATTACACAATGAACTTGTATTACACATTAACCTGACTAATTACACAATGAGCTGAAAAACGTAAAACAAAAATTCATTTTTGTTTATAACGACACTATACTCGTTTTAAAGATAAAAAAACGCTCGTTTTTATGGTGTAATTTTTTTAAAAAAATAATGTCGTATGTAAAAGTTATGAACGTTTAAAAATGAGGGGGAACTTGACAAAAAGTCAACAAAAGTGGCCAAGACTAAAATATCATTCCAACAACTTTTTCTCCTACAATTTATTCTCAACATTAAATCTTTTCTACAATTTAATTTAATGCCATAAATCCTTCTTCCCTTTCTTATAACTAAAATACTTTTTACCTGAACCTAATCATATATATATATATATATATATATATATATATTTTTTACTAACCAAATAAATAAAAAAATTTATACCACGTGTCAGTTTTTTTTAGGCAATCTAACCCTTACTTTCCCGCCTAAAATGCTAAAAAGAATTCTTTTCACGCGCCGGTTGTACCCACTATTTCATTTGGATCCATCAGATCTCACCCAAAACCTAAACATTTCTTTTGTCGATTGCTCCTCTTTCTGAGAATACTCCCCCAACATTCACACCGTTGATGCTCCTTTTTCTTCAACGTCATCGTTTCTTCAAAATTCACACCATTGATGCTCCCCAACCGTCGTACCTAAAACCGTTAGGCGACAGTGCCGTCACATCTGGCACCAAGCCCTCAGTCGCCGGAGTTTCAAACCCTAGGTCAAAGAAGAACCTCGTCAATCCTACTGAACTCAAAGGCGTAGTTCACCTCTTCCGCAATCTACAGTTCACTTCCTCCTACGTTAATCCCGTCATAACACTGTGGAACGTCGCCACACGTACAACAGTCATGTTCATCGTCGTCGTACCTAACTACCTTTCGGATGAAGAATTCATCTCTTTCTGTGGCCGTCACGTTGATGAATTCACCGATCTTTGTTTCATCAGGTTTCGCCTCAGTTTCATCCGATTTTTGTTTTTAGGTTTTGTATGTTTTTATTAATGTTGTGTGATTTTTGAAGAAACGATGCCTTGGAAGATCGGTATAGCATGCTGATTAAGCTTACGAATCAAGCGGCTGATAATGGATTCTGTATATCTTACTACGGAAAGCGATTTAGTCCTTCTGAGGTATTGTTGATCAATCATGAGATTAATTTTGAATACCTAGTCAGTTTGTATGCATAGATGCACTTTTAATTGACTAATTATGTGGTATTGTTGATCAATTATAAGATTAATTTTGAATACCTAATCTATGTGTATGCTTAGTTACATTTCTAATTGACTAACTACGTGGTATATTGATCAATCGTGAGATTATTTTTAAATACTTAATCTATGTGTATGCATACCATCAGTTTCGAGGTTTCGACGATGTGCAACAGTCCGTTAGACGGCGTCGGCGGCGATGATTGTTTGAATGGCTTCGGACGAAGAGAAATTGACTTGTCGGAACCTTTCGATTCCATGTTGTAAGTTTCCTTCTCTCACTTCTATTTTGTATCAGTACATATATTAATTAATGAATTAGGGTACTAATTTTTACTATTAGGGTCAATGCTTTTATGGTTTTGCAGCCGTTCCTCTCCTTTGTTAGTATTTTAACTACAGAGGTCGAGAACGCCAATGACTACACTAAACAAAGAATAAAAGGGGCATAATCATGTTTGATACAGGATGCACAATGGCTGGTGGCTGTTGCTGAGAGAAGACTGACATCCCCATGATTAGTTTATGTTTTTAGACAATGAATGTTTAAAGTTTTAAATAACTCAGAATTATGTGATAGACTTCCGCTGTTTGATTTTGATATTTATTCGAAGTTTAAAAACTATGTTTATGTTGTTTGTACCAACTATGATAGGTACCCGATTTAAGTCCTTTTAATATATATATATATATATATATATGAGAGGTTCAAATAAGAAGTGAATTTTTGCTAAGGGGGTGGGTAGGTTTAGGTCGCCTTGCGGTTTTTGGGGGATGGGGGTTGGAGGATTTAGGTTTCTAGGGGATGGGGTGGTTAGGTTTTTGGCTTTAGCTTTTAGGGTTTAGCTTTAACGTTTAGCTTTTAGGGTTTAGCTTTAAGGGTTTAGGGTTTAGCTCTAGGCTTCATTTCGAAGAGCTGGTTCCAACGCCGCTGGAATTAGTTCAATCGGAGTTCGTTTGACCAAGTTTCTTAGCGAAAATTCACTTTTTAGCGGAACCTTCCCCTATATATATGTGTGTGTCTGTGTATACTATCTAATAAACAAGTAAACTAGGAAGACACTTGTCACATTTCTAGGCATTCTTATTCTCATTTTCCCGCGTTTCTCTCCTATTAATAATCAACTCAACTATTTTAGTCAACTAAATTAATTATTTATTTTAATTTTTATCTACATATTTTTGAATTTAAAATTGTGTTTATCATTAATTAATTTGTTTAATCATATTTTTATTAATTCTACAAACTGAAAACAATTTTAGGCTAAGATTCAAATAAAAAAATTTTAATCATATATTTACATATTCACATTGTTCCATTTTAACGAGTGTATGTGTTAATAGATTACATTATATTTTATTCAACCCCGTGTATTACACAGGTTTTAAAAACATAAGTTTTTTATTACTAAGTATATAATATTACATTTATTCAACCCGTGTAATACACGGGATTCTAACCTAGTATATATATATATATATGTATATATATATATATATATAGGGAGGATCAAATAACAATTAGTTTTTCGCTAAGAAATCTAAGAAATGACAAAAACCTTAAGAAACGATATCAAACGAACCCCGATTGAGCTAATTTCAGCGGCGTTGGAACCGTCTCGTCGAACTATCATCTTAGCTTTTAGGGTTTAGGTTTTAAGGTTTAGATTTTACGTTTGAATTTTAGGGTTTTAGCCTTAGGGTTTAGATTTTATGGTTTAGGTTTTTTTGAAAGGTGGGGGTGGAGAGTTTAGGTTTTTGGGGGTGGGTGGGGGTGAGTTTAGGTTTTGGGGGGGGGGGGGCTGGGGTGGGGGGTTTAGGTTTTTATGGGAGGGGGGTGGGTTTAGGTTTTTTTTAGGTGGGGGGGGGGGGTGGGGTGGGGGGGTTTAGGTTTTTATGGGTGGGGAGTGGGGGTGGGGGTTTTAGGCTTTTCGGGGTAGGGTTGGAGGGGGGTTAGGTTTTTGGGGTGCGGGTGGAGGGGGTTTAGGTTTTTGGGTCCGGGTTAAGGTTCGATGAGACGGTTCTTAGTAATTGTTGCTAATCCGTGTCATAGTTTGTTGATCTGATATTACCCCGTGCATCCTTGATATATTGTGGACAGTGAGACTGAGAGGTGATCTGTCTTGTAGGTACAGTATTGTCGCTGGAGAGACTGAAAGGTAATCCGACTATCTGTTGAGCGTTGTGCATCTTTAGAGTTTCCTTTTGGTGACACCCTGAGAGTGATTAGGGATCTACTAGGTTGTCTAGAGCTGTTATCCTTAGATATCAGATTCCTTCATTGTTTCCATAACCTGTAGAAGTTTGAGCTTTGCTGTAACACCCATATTTTTGTAAGCAAAAATAAACTCCAAAACGCACGCGGAAATGGTTCCAATTTAAACTTTTGTAAAATAATTCGACTTACACACATGACATATACGTGTAAAAAAATCTGACACAACCCATTCTCTTTACGGACTATCCTTACGAAAACAAACACAACTCGTGTTTATCAAAACCAACACCAAATTCAAAAGTCTATGTCATAAAACCGAGTTATTATTCGTTTAGCCATTAATCACAATTTAAAACTCTACACAAGGTTTAACCCAAAGCAATTTACAAAAGTCTAATCATCCAAAGGAGAAATCCAAATCCAAGCATTATGACATCCCGAGGCCTAAATCGTAGCTTTTCGTACATCACAAACACCAAAAATATCAAGTTAGTAATGGTATAAGGTTTACTCAATACTCCCATGGGTTAAACCTAAGAAAAACCCAAAAATAGGGTTCAACATAAGAAAAACTCGTATGCAGAATCAACCCAGACTAGGCCTACGACCAGCCCTGCACAAAACAATCTTCATATTTGGATTCCTCTCGTCGAGGCACCCAGAATCCATAGATTATGGCTTCCGTAACTCAATTTCTAAACCGAGATATGCTTATATGAAGTTTATGGCTTTACCGGTAATATGTGTTAATCATCTATTCGTGTGTTAATCATCCATTCATGTGCTAATCATCTACAATGAAGAATACATTCTCAAAACACCATGAGGACTATGACTTCACATAACACCCATGAAGAATACATCCTCAAAACACCAAGAGGACTATGACTTCATGTATCACCCGTGAAGAATACATCCTCAAAACACCCATGAGGACTATGACTTCACATTCATTATTTTGTTTTCAAACACACACTAACAAATAAGTTTCATTAAATACACCAATTAACACATAATTAACACCCAATCATGTGTAAAGCATGAACTTCAATTTCATCAATTTCATCAATCACATAATCATATAGCATAGTATGTAAACTACACTAAATACCAATTACTAAGTAAGTGTAAAACACTTACCTTTAATGCTAGACGAACCCGGTTGATCTTCAACCTTAGCACTTCGATTACCTAAACATTTATGCCTATTGTTTAGTAATCTAAAATCCCAAAAACACCAATTGGGTCAAACATCCATGTTATGAACAAAAGTTCATCACCTATTATTAAGAATAGTGTATTCAACTTAAACCAAACCTCAATTCTCCCAAAATCATCATAAAACAGCAAGGTTAGTTGAATCAACCCATTTGGATAAAACTCATATTTCACCCAAAATCCCAACTTCTTAGATCACCAAATTAATTAAGGATTTTCATTAGGTTTTGTGTTTATGTACATACTAAACACTTATAAACTTCTAACACATCATTTAAACATCCAATTTAAGAAAAACCCCAAAATTCACCTCAAGAACCCTAATTTTACAAATCCAAAATTAGGTGTTAAAACCAAGAAATTCTTGTTTATCCAACTTCATTAATACTAGATTAAAGCTTCTAAACTAGATTTAATCCGAATTATTCCATTAGTTGACCCATTTAATGTTTTTCACCAAAACCCACCAAGAACTCTATTAATGGAGGTTTAGAGAAAAAAGAAGACACTGACTTGATGATTAGAAGGAGATGAACACTTAAAATCTAACTGATTTCACATGCAATGCTTTGATTTCGAGTTTGAGTCATCCTCCTCTTTTCCCTGCTCAAAATCACACCAAGAACACACACACTTTTGTGTGTGTGTTGTGACCCCCTTCCCCATCAAATACCAGACTCTTTTTTTTAAAAATAACTTACACATAAACTCCTTAACTTCATATTTCATCCCTTTCAACCCAAAGTATAGATTGCATCTTTAAACCTTAAATCCCCAACTTTATTTTATCCAACTTTCACCCCCATAATATTATTTAGGCAAATAATATCATATCTTGGATTTTTGGTTCGTTATATTTGCAAGTAGGATTCCGACCTAGGTAGTGTCCTTCTCATCTTTGATATTCCCGAGTCCTTGTAGAGTCGTTCGTCTGTTTTATTTACTTATAATCAGTAGTTTATAGAAAATATCCAAGCCAATAGTCTTAGTTCTAGTCAGTGTCTAGTTTAGTTATACAGTGTCTCTAGGGTTCGATAATCCGGTTTACCGTTATGCTGTGCTAAACTCGATAGGTTCACTTGCAGGTCAGTGCGGTCTAGTTCATGGTATTCTAGAGTATTACTTAGGAATCTAGATTAGGTTTTTATTTATAGTTTTTATAGACCGTCTGGGTGACATCAATATGCCTCTGCTCTCGCTAACATTGGTGAGCCGATCAAATACAAGGATCTAGTCATGTATGTTATATGTGGATTGCGGGAGGAATACAATGGCCTCAAATCAATTTTACTTGCTCGTTCTATCCCTCTGACGTTTAATAGGCTATATGGTGTTCTCACTGACCATGACTACATGGCACAAAACTCACTCAACCAACTACAACCACTGCATTTATTGCAGACAGACTCTCTGCTCAAGCCCCACAACAGCTTCAATCCCTCCAACAAGTGGCCTCTCAACTTGGTTATCAGTTGATGCCCACATTTGCTACTGCATCTCAGCCACCCCAAGCGTTTTACAGTGCTCGTCCTCCAACATTTCGCAATCATAACAATCAAGGATGCAGGGGTTCTTACCGTGGGGGATACAACAACAGAGGTCGTGGCCGTGCTGACAATCACAGTCAGTTTTCTTGGGCCTCTACACAAAACACAGTCTATGGTACTTGTAACAGGTGTGGAATAGGACATGTCCCCTCTAACTGTCTAAATCATGACCCCTTAACTATTCGCAATTGTCCAAATGCCAACTATGCGGATTATCACTCACAACCTGGTTCCCTAGGAGGCTCTAGTTGGTGTCTTGACACAGGAGCCAACAGTCACGTAGCACCAAACTCAGCAAGCTTTGACAACTCCGATGCATATCATGGTAATGACTTCCTTCAAGTTGGTAATGGTAATAGTCTTCCTATTCTACACATTGGTTCCTCTAAAATTCACTCCCCAAACAAATTATTTAAAATATCTTATATCCTTCACGTCCCTAAAATTAAGAAACAACTCTTATCAATCCAAAAATTATGTTTAGACAATAATGTTTTCTTTGAATTTAACTCTTCTTATTTTCTTGTGAAGGACAAGTCTACACGCACCACCTTCCTCACGGGTCCCAGTGAACATGGCCTTTACACTCATCACCTTCCGCTTCTCCATTCCATCAATAAGCACGCTTTCTCTGCCACACGTGCATCCTCCGATGTGTGGCACAGAAGGCTTGGTCATCTACACCAACAACTCCTCAAGTTTATGCTTTCTAGTTGTTCTTTACCTATCACTTCTACTTCATGTTCAATTTCTTGTACCGCTTGTCCTTTGGGCAAGCCAACCAAATCTCATTTATCTACATCAAATTTCCATAGTAAAGCTTATTTTGATTTATTATTTTGTGATGTTTGGGGTCGCGCTTCTGTTCCATCTTCTGATGGACATAGATACTTCATGCTTTGTGTTGATCACTTTTCTCGTTATATGTGGATTTTTCCTTTAGCACAATAGTCTGGTGTTTACCAAACCTTTCAAAACTTTTTTACAATGGTTGAAAGACAATTCAACACTAAAATCAAGCATGTTCAAAATGATTGGGGGGGGGGGGGGGTGAATTTCAACCTTCAACCAATTACTTCCAATTTCTTGGCATTATTCACAGATTATCCTGTCCACATACAAGCGAACAGAACGGTTTCGTTGAAAGACGACATCGTCACGTCGTTGAAACAAGTATCACTCTTCTTGCACAATCATTTGTTCCTCAACAGTATTGGCACTTTGCTTTTGACACAACTGTTTACCTAATCAATCGTATGCCCTCTCGAACATCTTCAAACAAAACTCCCGTTGAACATCTCTTCCACCATCGTCCAGACTACTCCTTCCTTCGAGTTTTTGGATGCCATTGTTTTCCTCATCTTCGAGCATACAATTCTCACAAAATGGATTTTCGCTCAACCTACTGCGTATTCCTTGGCTACAGTCCACAACATCATGGTTATAGATGTCTTGATCCTTCAACATATCGCATCTACATTTCCAGATATGTTCGTTTACTTGAAAACTACTTTCCTTTTCATAACCCTCCTTCTCCTGTCATTCCTCCTAATCCTTCCTCCAATCCCTACACCTCCTTTTCTGATTTCACAATTCCACCGACTGAGAACACTCCTACACCAACCCCTCATGCTACACCACAAAACCCTCCCCTAACATCCCCACCACTAACTCCTCCGACATCACCTACACATTCACAATCTCCACCATCCCCCTTCCTCTTCCTCCTCGCCCATCCAATCTTCGTCAAAATCCAAAACCTCATGTCCCATACAGTCCTTCTGTAAATCATGCCTCCATATCCTCTCCCACAACTATTAAAGCCACCTCATTTATCATTGCTAACCAACACCCGGAGTGGCGTCAAGCCATGGCCAAGGAATTTTCGGTGCTTGTTAAAAATGCTACATGTACACTTGTTCCTCGTGATCCTAAAACTAACGTTATTGATTGTAAGTGGGTGTACAGGATCAAGAATGATCAACATGGAGCTGTTACACGATACAAAGCTCATCTTGTTGCTAAAGGCTTTCTGCAGCAACCTGGAATTGACTTTAATAAAACCTTCGGCCCTTTTGTGAAATCCACAACAATTCGAGTGGTCCTTTCACTTGCTATCACAAAGCAATGGCCTCTTCGTCAACTCGATGTTCATAGTGCCTTTTTACATGGGTATCTTACAAATACAGTGTATCTAAAACAACTGCAAGGCTTCGTTGATCCCAAGTAACCGGATCATGTGTGTTTATTACAAAAATCTCTCTACAGACTAAAACAAGCCCCACGTGCTTGGTTTCATCGTCTATCTCAAGCACTTTACAATTTTGGTTTCCGTGGGTCGAAGACTGACCCCTCACTATTCACCTACAAAAGTGGCACAACTCTTCTTTATGTTTTGGTTTACTTGGATGATATCATCGTTACTAGCAACAACACACCTGAAGTCAATTCAACTGCACAGTAAAGCATTTGCTGTCAAAGATATCGGTGCTCTTGACTACTTTCTTGGTATTGAACTAGTTCCTCAAGGCAAGAATATTCTTCTTTCACAAAAGAAGTACGTATCTGACCTTATACAGCGCACCGATTTTGTTGATTGTAAACCTGTTGCATCTCCAATGAGCACATCCTAAACATTATCTTTGGGAGACAGTCCGCCTCTCCTCGATCCGGAAAAATACCGACAATTGGTCGGGGCCCTGCAATATGCTACACTGTCCCGACCTGATATTGCCTTTGCTGTGAACAAAGTTTGCCAATACATGCATGCCCCAACTGAGAACCACTGGTCTGCTGCTAAGCGTATCCTTCGATATCTAAAAGGCGCAATAAATCATGGGTTACTCATTAAACAAAACTCTAGCTCTCATCTTCAGGCATACACTGATGCTCATCGGCAGGGATCTTACCCTCTGACTGCCTTCTCCGATGCTGATTGGGCTGGCTGCCCAGATGACCGTCGATCCACCGGGGGATTCGCCATATACATGGGACCAACCTCATCTCCTGGATTGCCCGAAAACAAAAGACAGTATCTCGGTCATCTATAGAATCAGAATACAAAGCCATGGCTAACATAGTAGCCGAACTAACATGGTTAGAAGCATTATTGAAAGAACTAGGGGTAAACACAACTCTGCCCCAACTCCATGGTCTAACAATCTCGGTTCAACCTATCTTGTTGCTAATCCAGTCTTTCACGTCGGAACAAAACATATTGAAGATGATTTTCACTTTGTTCGTAAAAAAGTTGCACAAGGCAAACTACAAGTACAATTCATTTCTATTGAGGATCAAATAGCAGAGATCTTCACAAAGCCATTACCACACATCGATTTACAGTTCAAGTTCCAAGCTTCATGTTGTTTCCCGGCCTTAGCTTGCGAGGGATATTAGACACATTGTAATTATGTAATGTTCGAGGTAGTTTATGTAAATATGGGTTATGTATATAAACCCCATCTTTCTTTGTAATCCTTGTAGGAACTCGGGTCACCTTTTATTATAAAATAATAATAAAATAATATTAACAATACTCTCGTTAATAATGGGAAATAAATAGTACAACGCTGTACACAAAACCAAATGAAAAATAGATATAAAATACAATTTATATGTGCCAAATTGATCGAACCGATGTCTTTAGCAAGTACTCCAACGAACGCCTTCTTGAAGTATTCTTGACTCGAGTCTTCACCACGTTGAGTCTTCAACTATGCTCCTTGACTGCAACAATTAACACACTAAAACGTTGATGGTTTTGGTTGAGGATTCGTGTTCAACATGGGTCCCTTAAAACAGATTTCAAGCATCCTCTATGACAAACGTGTCTGTCTCCCAAGGTACAACAACCAGAACAATATGTGTACTGTTGGAGATGTCCACGCACCCGATGTCACACCCCGCCAAGGCGGAAACGCGAGGCACGACGTTCATGGTTTCCAAAGCATATGATTACCGCAAACACATACATGATACATGGATACATAAACAAATTTAAAGTTTTACATTACAAAATGTAATCTGAGTTTACAAAAAGTTAAGATTTCACAAAATATGACTCAATTCACTGAGTTATACAAGGGAAATCCTCCTTGAGTAGTATCCATCGTGCATGCATGTAATCTACATTGCTAACCTTGAAATCACGTTCAGTTACCAGAAAAACATACTTAAAATCGTCAACACGAGGTTGGTGAGTTCACAGGTTTAATCAAATAGTTCTTTGCAAAATTTCATTGTTCGTAAATAGTTTCAGTTGTATGTGATAAACAGAATAAGAATTGTTGACCCATTTGTAAACTAGCTAGGAATACAAATAATATGTTCCTACATGAGGCGTAACCAAACCATGACAATTGTACACGCCCCTAATTTCGTTATCCGGTTCTATGCGGCCATAAATCCTCCAGATTGTGGTTAGCGCGACTAAACATGACCGGGAGACGTCACTCTCCATAGTACTATTCATAGGACCCTAGGCTACAGTTAATGGTTACTACATTGTTCCAGGGGACTTTTCCGGCCTCAAATTGTTGTTCTCATCTCATGTAAACATACAAGTCGTGTCTTATTCTCTTGTTATCCCATAAAATAATTGTAAGTATGTTTTTCCCCCAAATATTGAAAACAGTAAAAAGGGGCCGTGAAACTCACCTTGAGTTTGTGTATATACTTGTGATAAAACTTGTTGTAGTCAACCTTGACTATTCGTACCCTAGATACCAAGGGTAAATTGTTGTTAAGACCAACGTCTTAATTGTAAATTGTTCACCGACCTTGTAAATCTGGTCGTTTTTGTTTGAATATCTCCTTAGTTGTTCAACACTTGTTTTGTTATAAAAACAGTTTTGAGTTACTGCCCAAATGGGACTGTTGTACAGGTGTCGAAACTTCTTAGTTTCGATTGGGCATATGTGTGTCGAAACTACTTAGTTTCGATGGAGTGGTTAGGAGTCGAAACAATCTAGTTTCGATTGAGAAAAAGGTATCGAAACTACCTAGTTTCGATTGAGTATTTGCTATCGAAACTACCTAGTTTCGATTGAGTAAAAGGCATCGAAACTCCCAGTTTCGATGGATCAACAGGTATCGAAACTCCTAGTTTCGATTGAGTTAAATCGAAACTCCTAGTTTCGATTACTGGACTTCTGTTTGACAGAATCAGTCCTGCATATTTTTATGTTTTAAACTTGAATTCGACACACTCTTCTTGTTATCTTTCTTGCGTTTAAATAAGATGTAAGTTTAGCTACGGTTTTAAAGAACATAATATGAAAAATATCGAGTTTTTACCTTTAAAACCGAGATGAAAATGATGAAGAAAACAGAGAATGGTCTTGACTCTTTTACAGAAACTCTTAAAATTCTTCTTAAAACACTGGATTGTGGTAGGATTTCGCTTAAAAACTCGGCTTCGATTTTGAAGAGAAATGGAAGTTTGCCGTATGAAAATGGGAGAAAAATGAGGATTGTGAGGTTTTTGATTGAAAGGAGTATGGTTATGTTCTGAGTTTTTCGCAAGTGGGAGTATGGGTTAATTTGAAAATATGTGAGATTGGGGATGGTTTCCTCTGCCCTTCGACCGAGAAGTCAAATAAGTGGGTTTGAGGTTAAAATAAATCAAACCATTTGATTTAAGTGTAACTTAATATCGATTAGAGTTTCAAAAGGGGTAGTTTAATTTGGTTTATTTTCTCACGGTATTATAAATTTAACAAGTTTATGGCTCGTTAAAGAAAAACATTGAAATCTTGGATTGTATAATCCGTTGAGGTAATTATTTGTAGGTATAAACACCTAAAAGTGACGCTACCCAATAGCGTTTTCGAAAGAGTTTGTTAGTTTACTTTTACGTATACTATATGATTTATTCTAAAAATAAGTTATTGACCAACGAAACGTATACGCCTGGATATTTAATTTATCCACTATTGTTCGTCTTAGTCGGTTTGTACTGGTACTTGCACCGGTAATTCCTAGAATTACCCAAGTATAAATTGAGACCATGTACGATCTTTGCTAGACTCTAAAGTCCTTGTTTGTGAAATTAAATAAATCACAAAAGTAATTATAATGTAAACTCGTTTATTGTAATGTAAACTTGTTCATAATGTATACGGATATTGACCTGAAATGTCGGGTTGTCACATTCTCCCCATGTTAACAGAATTTCGTCCCGAAATTCAATTTGTGTCATCTTGAACTGGTGTATCCTTAAACAAGGATGGGTATTTTTTTTTCATTTGGTCCTCTCGTTCCCATGTATACTCAGGACCACGTTTTGAGTTCCAACGTACTTTAACCAGTTTGATCCGACTACGTCTCAGCTTTTGAACCTTCCAATCTGATATCTCAATTGGTTGCTCGATGAAATGAAGTTTATCGTCAATGTGAATTTCATCAGGCGGTATGATCAAAGTCTCGTCTGATAGACACTTTTTGAGATTTGACACATGAAACGTATCATGTACATTGTTTAGTTCTTGTGGTAGCTTGAGTTTGTAAGCTACAGGGCCAACTCTAGCCAGTATTTCAAAAGGTCCAACGTATCTAGGGTTGAGCTTACCACGGTTACCAAACCTTGCAACGCCTTTCCATGGTGAGACTTTTAACATTACTCGGTCACCAATTTGAAATTCTAATGGTTTTCGTCTGTTGTCAGCATAGCTCTTTTGTCTATCTCGGGCCGCTTTCAAACGGTCCTTAATTTTGAAAATCTTATCAGTGGTTTCCTGGACAATCTCAGGGCCTGTCAAATGTTTTTCACCAACTTCCGCCCAACATAGCGGTGAGCGGCATTTACGACCATATAAAGCTTCAAACGGTGCTGCTTTAATGCTCGTATGGTAGCTGTTATTGTAGGAAAACTCAGCTAATGGTAAATGAGTATCCCAATTTCCTCTGAAATCAATTACACACGCACGTAGCATATCCTCTAAAGTTTGAATGGTCCTTTCGCTTTGACCATCTGTTTGTGGGTGATATGCCGTGCTCATGTCAAGACGTGTGCCCATGGCTTCTTGTAATGATTTCCAGATTCTAGACACGAATCTGCTATCTCTATCCGAGATAATAGAAATTGGCACTCCGTGCCTAGCCACAATTTCCTTGATATAAAGCTTTGCAAGTTTCTCGGTTTTATCAGTTTCTTTCATTGGCAGAAAGTGAGCAGATTTCGTTAATCGGTCGACAATTACCCATATGGTATCATAACCACTAGACGTCCTGGGTAATTTCGTGATGAAATCCATAGAAATTTGTTCCCATTTCCATTGGGGAATTTCAGGTTGTTGTAATAAACCAGACGGTTTCTGATGTTCGGCTTTTACTTTTGAACATGTTAAGCACTTACTGACATATGTGGCAATATCTCCTTTCATATTGGGCCACCAATATAATTCTTTTAGATCCTTATACATTTTATCTGAACCTGGGTGAATGGAGTACCTGGACTTGTGGGCTTCGTCCATAACTAACTCCCGTAAGTTACCAAAACGTGTCACCCAAATTCTATTCATGAAGTATAAAGTGTCATCTGACTTAGACTCCAATTGCTTTATCATTCCTCGTAAAGCTTCATTCTGAATGTTTTCTTCTTTGATTGCCTCATGTTGTGCCATCCGAATTTGAGTAGTAAGATTCGTATGAATTGTCAATCCTAAGGCATGAACACGAAGAGTTTTAACTCGTTCTTTGCGACTTAAAGCGTCCGCTACGACATTGGCTTTCCCGGGATGGTACTTGATATCACAATCATAATCGTTTAGCAGTTCTACCCAACGACGTTGTCTCATGTTAAGTTCCTTTTGATCAAAGATATGTTGGAGACTCTTGTGATCAGTAAAGATAGTACATCTTGTACCGTAAAGGTAATGTCTCCAAATTTTGAGCGCAAACACAACTGCACCCAATTCCAAGTCGTGGGTCGTATAATTCTTTTCGTGTACTTTTAGTTGTCGTGAGGCATATGCGATGACTTTGTCTCTTTGCATTAACACACAACCAAGTCCTTGGTGTGATGCATCGCAGTATACGACAAAATTTTCGATTCCCTCCGGAAGGGATAGGATTGGTGCACTACACAGCTTCTGTTTCAGTAATTGGAAAGCTGACTCCTGCTTGTCACTCCAATCATACTTCTTTTCTTTCTGGGTTAATGTGGTTAAAGGTAAGGCTATTTTTGAAAAATTCTCGATGAATCGTCTGTAATAACCGGCCAAACCTAAAAATTGACGTACTTCTGTCGGAGTCTTTGGTGCTTCCCAGTTTTTGATTGCTTCAATTTTTGATGGATCAACGTGAATTCCTTCCTTGTTGATGACGTGACCAAGGAAATGCACTTCTCGGATCCAAAACTCACACTTAGAGAATTTAGCGTAAAGTTTCTCGTTTCTGAGTAGTTCTAAGATTAATTTCAGGTGATGTTCATGATCCTCCTTAGTTCGTGAATATATTAATATGTCATCGATGAATACAATCACGAATTTATCCAAGTATGGCTTGCACACGCGGTTCATGAGATCCATGAAGACAGCTGGTGCGTTCGTCAAACCAAATGGCATAACTAGGAACTCGTAGTGACCGTAACGAGTCCTAAATGCTGTCTTTGGTACATCTTCTTCTTGGATTCTTAATTGATGATACCCTGAACGTAGATCAATTTTTGAAAAGAAGCTAGAACCTTGTAGTTGATCGAACAAGTCGTCTATTCGAGGAAGTGGGTATCGGTTTTTGATTGTAAGCTTGTTTAATTCTCGGTAATCTATACACATCCTAAAGGTTCCATCCTTTTTCTTTACAAATAGGACCGGAGCTCCCCAAGGTGAGAAACTCGGTCTTATGAAACCTTTATCAAGCAACTCTTGAAGTTGATTTGATAATTCCTGCATTTCAGAAGGTGCTAATCGATATGGTGATCGCGCAATCGGTGCGGATCCTGGTACCAAATCGATTCGGAATTCGACTTGCCTCGGTGGTGGTAATCCAGGTAAGTCTTCAGGAAAAACTTCGGGGTAATCCCTAACGATTGGAATATATTCAAGTCGACGTTCCTTGGGTTTCTTTTCGACGACGTGAGCCAGAAACACGCAATAGCCTTTACGTAAACACTTACGAGCTTTCATGCAGTTTATCATCCTTAACGTTACTCCACTCTTCTCACCTTGAATCGAAAGAACTTCTCCGTTTGAGAGTGGGATTTGGACAATCTTCTCAAAGCAAACAATCTCGGCATGATTCTTTGACAACCAATCCATGCCAATAACAACGTCAAAGCTTCCTAAATCAACGGGTAACAGATCTATACTAAATGTGTGGTTTTTAAGACATAAGGTACAACCCTAAATGACTTCTTCGGTATTAATTAATTTTCCGTTTGCTAATTCAATTGTATACTTTTGGTCTAGTTTACTGGGCTTAATACCGAGTAGGGACTTAAAGTCATTTGACACAAAACTCAAATCAGCACCCGTATCGAAAAGTATAGAGGCATAGTGATTATTTATCGGGAACGTACCAGTGACAATGTTTGGATCTTGTCGTGCGTCACCAGCCCCCATCACAAATGCTCTTCCACGGGCCTGATTGTCGTTTCGGTTCTTCAACTTTGGACAGTCTTTTCTGAAGTGCTTTGGATCTCCACATTCAAAGCATCCCTGATTCATCCTCCCTGTTCCTGGGTTGCCCTTTCCTGTTATTTGATTTGTCTTATTAGAGTTTGCATTGCTCCAACAGTTATGGGCTAGGTGCCCATACTTTTTACATTTTCCACATTGAGTACACCTTCCACTGTGATGATATCCACACTTGTCACACCTTGGTAGTGCCCCAAGGTATCCATTTTGTCCCACAGTGTTGGCGACAAAGGCTTTCATAGTTTCAGGTCTCTTGTAAAGTTGATTCTTGTTTTGATTACTTGGTTTTCCAAACCATTTCCTCTTTTCTCTAGATTTTCCTTCTTCGGTCTCCTTCTTTCCAAATAAACCATCACGCACAACATTATCCCTTAGCTTGAATGCTAAAGTTATGGCGCTCTTGGTATCCATAGGGTTCGATGAAGTCACCAGACTTCGGATTTGAGGTGCGAGACCCCATAAATATCTTTCAACCTTCTTGTATTCTGGGGTAACCATGTGCGGAATTAAGATTGCTAACTCATTGAATCGGTCAGTGTAGCCAGCAACATCATCTCCTGTCATTTGCAAATTCCACATTTCAGATTCGATCTTTTGTAACTCATTTCGAGGACAATATTCCTCGATCATCATGGCCTTCAGGTCTTCCCATGACAACTCATATGCTGTCTGCCTTCCCAAAGTCTTTATTTGTGAATTCCACCAGGTTAAAGCTTTATCAGTGAGTGAGCATGTAGAATACTTCACCATGCAGTCAGCGGTGCATTCACTGATATCAATCACTGATTCCATCTTCTCTATCCATCTCATTAGCCCAACTGCACCCTCGGTGCCATTGAAGTTACGGGGTTTGCAAGATAGAAAGGCCTTGTAGGAGCACTTTCTATTTGGAGCATCTGTAGAATTACAAGTCATAACGTCAATAATTCGGATCATGACCATGTGTTACGGCTTATTTATTCTATTACCTCCGGAACCTCCAGCTGTACCGCTTCCTCCTGCACCGGTACCACTGCCGTTTCCTCCTCCACTATTTCGATTTGCCTCATACTGTTGCATGGCAGCAGCTACTCGCTGTGCTATAAGTTGTTCCACATTTGGAGAAATTGTCTCGTTGTTGTCTCCAGTAGTGTTACGGGGTGTGCTACGCTTTGGTGCCATGACGTTCTTTCTAACATGTCAATTAAAAAGAAACAACATTATTTGACAATAATGATAGCACATGACATAAGAATACCACAACATCAAATGCAAACAACCATCATTACAATATAAACCATTACATACATAGTCAAAACATATATAGTACATTGTTCCCAAAAGATAAGGATACAAAAAGGATGGGTTCACATGACCACCTCAGTACTAAAGTTTTTAAACTACATAATGTACTATGGGCACAACCCGCCCATAATAGGTTTAGAAGAAGAAGTGAGAGTACAATCCAATCATCATGGCAAGTCCTGCCATAACAAAGCTTGTTCTAGCCACAAATTCTGCAGCCAAAGTCCTTTCCTCCAGTGCTTCCACCATGTCTCGGACAGTGACAGTGAACTGCCAGTCCATGTCGGCTCTCAACTCCAGATAGTTAATGGCATCCTGTATGTTTCAGGTGCGGTCATCTAGAGTCTGAACTCGAGATCCGAGTCCTTGACGAAGTCGCGTGGCTGCATCCCCCTGTGCCCGGATGTCATCTAGGAGATCATCAAGACGCTCCTCATGCGTACGAACGCGTGCTACTAGTGTAGGCACTGTGAGCTCTATGGCTTCCCCAGTGTGGGGTAGGGGTGTTGGAGAGTTGGAAGACTCTCCGAGCTCAAAGGTAGATGGGATGCTCTCCATCTCCCTCCATCGGGCCAGAGTACGTGGCATCCAACTGATAGTTCCCACAGTCGGGTGGTAGTAGGGTCTTTGCCTAGGTGGTTCTTCACCAGCCTCCAAGTCTTCTGGGTCACGGGCTGCTAGATTCCTTTTGCGTGGAAGTCGAAACTTCTTTCTAGCGCTTTGTACCTTCACTGGTCCTCCGCTTTTCTTTCGGTAGACGATAGGCGGTTTTCCCAAGGCGACTTTAGGTGGTGTGGAGCTACGGGTTTGTACTTGATTTTTGGGATGTGAGGCGGAAAATTCCTCATTTGATTCAGTGTCAGAGACGGGATCAGAATGTGAATGTGACGACATGCTTGTGACTACAATATCCATATGACAAAATAACTGGTCATGAAATGCTTATGCAATGAAAACGTTTTAGTGAGTCATTTAGATTATAGACTAGGTTCCAATTTAGATTCCTAGTTCACTATAATCAATGGCTCTGATACCAAGTTCTGTCACACCCCGCCAAGGCGGAAACGCGAGGCACGACGTTCATGGTTTCCAAAGCATATGATTACCGCAAACACATACATGATACATGGATACATAAACAAATTTAAAGTTTTACATTACAAAAATGTAATCTGAGTTTACAAAAAGTTAAGATTTCACAAAATATGACTCAATTCAATGAGTTATACAAGGGAAATCCTCCTTGAGTAGTATCCATCGTGCATGCATGTAATCTACATTGCTAACCTTGAAATCACGTTCAGTTACCTGAAAAACATACTTAAAATCGTCAACACGAGGTTGGTGAGTTCACAGGTTTAATCAAATAGTTCTTTGCAAAATTTCATTGTTCGTAAATAGTTTCAGTTGTATGTGATAAACAGAATAAGAATTGTTGACCCATTTGTAAACTAGCTAGGAATACAAATAATATGTTCCTACATGAGGCGTAACCAAACCATGACAATTGTACACGCCCCTAATTTCGTTATCCGGTTCTATGCGGCCATAAATCCTCCAGATTGTGGTTAGCGCGACTAACCATGACCGGGAGACGTCACTCTCCATAGTACTATTCATAGGACCCTAGGCTACAGTTAATGGTTACTACATTGTTCCAGGGGACTTTTCCGGCCTCAAATTGTTGTTCTCATCTCATGTAAACATACAAGTCGTGTCTTATTCTCTTGTTATCCCATAAAATAATTGTAAGTATGTTTTTCCCCCAAATATTGAAAACAGTAAAAAGGGGCCGTGAAACTCACCTTGAGTTTGTGTATATACTTGTGATAAAACTTGTTGTAGTCAACCTTGACTATTCGTACCCTAGATACCAAGGGTAAATTGTTGTTAAGACCAACGTCTTAATTGTAAATTGTTCACCGACCTTGTAAATCTGGTCGTTTTTGTTTGAATATCTCCTTAGTTGTTCAACACTTGTTTTGTTATAAAAACAGTTTTGAGTTACTGCCCAAATGGGACTGTTGTACAGGTGTCGAAACTTCTTAGTTTCGATTGGGCATATGTGTGTCGAAACTACTTAGTTTCGATGGAGTGGTTAGGAGTCGAAACAATCTAGTTTCGATTGAGAAAAAGGTATCGAAACTACCTAGTTTCGATTGAGTATTTGCTATCGAAACTACCTAGTTTCGATTGAGTAAAAGGCATCGAAACTCCCAGTTTCGATGGATCAACAGGTATCGAAACTCCTAGTTTCGATTGAGTTAAATCGAAACTCCTAGTTTCGATTACTGGACTTCTGTTTGACAGAATCAGTCCTGCATATTTTTATGTTTTAAACTTGAATTCGACACACTCTTCTTGTTATCTTTCTTGCGTTTAAATAAGATGTAAGTTTAGCTACGGTTTTAAAGAACATAATATGAAAAATATCGAGTTTTTACCTTTAAAACCGAGATGAAAATGATGAAGAAAACAGAGAATGGTCTTGACTCTTTTGCAGAAACTCTTAAAATTCTTCTTAAAACACTGGATTGTGGTAGGATTTCGCTTAAAAACTCGGCTTCGATTTTGAAGAGAAATGGAAGTTTGCCGTATGAAAATGAGAGAAAAATGAGGATTGTGAGGTTTTTGATTGAAAGGAGTATGGTTATGTTCTGAGTTTTTCGCAAGTGGGAGTATGGGTTAATTTGAAAATATGTGAGATTGGGGATGGTTTCCTCTGCCCTTCGACCGAGAAGTCAAATAAGTGGGTTTGAGGTTAAAATAAATCAAACCATTTGATTTAAGTGTAACTTAATATCGATTAGAGTTTCAAAAGGGGTAGTTTAATTTGGTTTATTTTCTCACGGTATTATAAATTTAACAAGTTTATGGCTCGTTAAAGAAAAACATTGAAATCTTGGATTGTATAATCCGTTGAGGTAATTATTTGTAGGTATAAACACCTAAAAGTGACGCTACCCAATAGCGTTTTCGAAAGAGTTTGTTAGTTTACTTTTACGTATACTATATGATTTATTCTAAAAATAAGTTATTGACCAACGAAACGTATACGCCTGGATATTTAATTTATCCACTATTGTTCGTCTTAGTCGGTTTGTACTGGTACTTGCACCGGTAATTCCTAGAATTACCCAAGTATAAATTGAGACCATGTACGATCTTTGCTAGACTCTAAAGTCCTTGTTTGTGAAATTAAATAAATCACAAAAGTAATTATAATGTAAACTCGTTTATTGTAATGTAAACTTGTTCATAATGTATACGGATATTGACCTGAAATGTCGGGTTGTCATACCCGAGGTACCACCGGGTATATTATGTATTTAGAAAAGGTAGGAAAAAGATGAATTTTGAGATGGTGGAAGAATTAGTGAGAACTCATCTTTTAATTCTAAGGAACTTGGTAAAAACAAGATTTACTCACATTTCTCTCTTTCTTTAAAGTGTGAAAAGTTTTGCTACTATTTTTCCTCTCCTAAAAATGATCAAGATGTTCATTTTTTATTCACAAGATGGAGATCAAAACTCCATACATTGAATTAAGAGACAAACAAAAAGGTGCAAACTAAAATAGTCATTACACCAATTTAAGAGTAATAATCACAAATTTAATTTAGAGAGAAACCAAAAAGTCTCTAAATGATTCATGGCAAATTTGTTGTAACAAGTTCCCATTTGAATCACTAAGTTCCAAAATTTTCAATCAAACCATTCAACTTGAGGATCGAAATCTCATTCATCAAAGTTAGTGAAAACCCCATTTTCACTAAATTTCCAACAACCCCCCACATGAATGGAGATCGATCAAAACTCACAAATACCCAATGACACCTCGACAGTTGAGTCTTGCATAGGATATGTGGGAGTTACCCTTTGAACCTTCCCTTGTGAAGCATACTTAGCTTACTAGATGTTGGTACATGTGATGTCCTTGAACCTACGACTGTTTGTATAAACGAAATATACTTCACACATGACTCTCCTTAGCCGGGCACATCCCCTCACTGTTATGTCCAATAATGGTCCTGGAACACTTTCCTGGTTCTGCGAAAACTCTAGAAATTGTGCCCCCAATTCCATTCGATGCGACCCCACTTCTCTCTAACATAGGTGATTTGTCCTCAAGTCATTAAAAGCATTATGGTTGCTGTGATTTATCCAAATCATTTACCACATATTATTCTTAGCCTCACAATTTGTCACTGGATGTCATAAGAATGAACTAGGAAGTAATTAAACTCCCTTTACAGTTTAGGAGGATATATATAAACATCTACATTAGCATATATATCAACTTAGCTATGCCCCCACAGTGACCACCCTTAGATATATGAGTCGGTTGTCCTATTGAACTTATATATAGGGATCTCCAGTCAACTAAGCTAGGTTTCCTTCATATACCATCTTTCATGGGCTTTAATCTCATTCCATAACTCCATCTCTCATCAACCCCCGGGTTGTTGGATCCAAAACCATTATCTATCACTTCGTCAAGTCAATCAAGATAATTGCAATTGAGATGAGTTGTTATGATGTGTTCTTAACTAGCAAGTTAATAGTTCCTAGTGTCAAGCTCTTCTATAACATCTTGTTATAATGATTGTCTTTGAAGAGTACAATTCTCATTTCAAGGCGAACACATCCCCACTGTGCCTTTGGTATCAGACATCTAGCAATATTCTAACCAATTGGCATCGAGTCATGTAACTAGTTACACTACATATACTCCTTATGACCGTTTTGTACTCCACTTGGTCACGCGTTTGAAATATCAATTTGGATTACCAAATACTTGTTGCCAAACTTCCAGATTCAAATGCAAGTCACCCCCACATTTAAGTGTTATTGGATAACATCCACATGGGGTAATGAAAGGTTCTCCCTTTCTAGATGTGCTTGAGAAAACTTCTCACACAAGCATACCCTAAAAGGTTGTTTCTTAAATGGCTTCTCCCCCCCCACTTCTTGCTATTTGATCAAACTTCACTTATGCGATATTTAGACACTCATGAAAAGATATATATCTTTGTATTAATGAATTCATCATTGTTTCAACTCAAATTACATTAGCTCATAAGAGCTTCTGAGCTAACTAAAGCAAAACATGCCTTAGTTTAAGCTCCCAACACTTACTAATATAACTAACCTTGTCATAAGTCACATACTTAGAAAGATTCTAAGTCACTATGAGTTCTCCTCATTAAACTAGATAACATCACGATATAGTTAATCAAGTTTTTCATAAGTTATATTAATCTCCTTATATTGAATGAAGATAATCTTTTTGTCCATACACAAATTTTTTCTTGTGTCAAAGTACATAGTGAATATTTGTAGTTAATTTGTCTCCTTGGAGCATCATAATTAACTAGTACTAGTCTAGCATGCTTTAGACTACAATACTCAAGCATGTGAACATAAGATGCATCATTCTGATTCTTCACAGCCTTAAGGGATATCACAATATTCCTTGTCAACATCCATGCCTCAGTTTAGACAAGTCATGAGACTTATTCTTCATTCAAGTTAGGAACATAACTTGTTTACCTTTAATTTCCAAGGCTTCATCGTTAATTCATAAGCACTTAACCATAAGTCTTAACTCGAGTAACTTTGGTGAACACATTCATCACCCACAAAAGGTTGAATTGTACAAGTGTACAATCACTTTTATGTTGAGATGAAATCAATTAGATTGATACTTAAAAACATGACATTCAATTCATTTATCTTTAAGTGATTTGCACACTTGTCTTGTCGTTTACTTGAAGTTATGTATATTTAGGATACTCTCCCAAGTTGAAGGTTAAAATATCCACTACTTCCAACAACAAATGGTAAATCTTTCCTAACAAATCTCACTTGATTCATTAAAGGTTTATATTAACATATATTTCTTTCATATGTCAAAATTCACACTTGTGAATATGCAGGACCGCGCCACTTGTACGTCATGAGCCACGCTGTGGCGCCATGCACCCGCGGGTCTGCGTTCCCCAATAGGGACAGGCCACATGGCGGACACCCCTCGTCGTTGGTCCGTGCCACCAGGTGGTTGCGCCCCGCAACAGGCAACCATGCCACATGGATACCTGGCCCGGACAGGCAGGCCACGCGGACACGTAACCCGGACATGGCCAGGCCACGCCACTCAATCATGCGCTCAGGCAACGTCATGCCTTGCCCGAGACTCATACCCATGCCCCCCGGAACCCGCCACGAAAGATCATGCCACCCGGACTCCTCAAGGCACCCACACCACACGGGACCCGGACGGCCGCCACCAGCCTCGCGCCACCTATGTTCCGGACTGCGCGCATATGGTCAAGATACAAAAGCGGCTCTCAAGCGGCTTGTTGTTGATGCGAGTGTGCGAACTGCCAATTATGCCATCAACGCGCCACATCGATCCCATCGCCCACGCCGCACGCGCGCGCACTTGTGCGAGTTAGGATGCTACGCACTAATATACCACTCAGAGGTATTCATATGAAGTATGTTACATATCTCATATTTATGTATTTTGTCTTATCTCATTAGATACTGTAACAACTCTCAAGTTGTAGGTGTGCAAATCCGTTCTTGCATTATCCGTTTAAACCATATCCATATGGTTAACATTATTTTTCATAAAATATATATTTTACGTCTTTCATACATTATTGATTTCTTTATTTATTTAAAAATGTATGTGTTATCCGAAGATATTGAGCACAAAACAAAATTATAACACTTGAAATAAAATCAATAAAATATAAAACACTTTAATTAATAATAATTTAAACGGATATATCAGTGATAAAATCATCAAACCGAAATCATCTCAATAATATCGTCTTGTAGCATGTCTTGGGGTACTCCCTCCATAAACTCCATGCACACATATCAAGTTATTCGTTTAATTTAAAAACTCTAAACTTGAATGGTCACAAAATTGACCAAAACAAAACAACAAAGTTGTTTATATAATAACATACTTGCAAGTGATTATATTTGAACAATTAGAACTATTCATAATAACATTTAGTTCTTTTTCACCAAATAGTCTCCCCAAGACTATTATATGGTTGAATACATGCTACTTCTCGCACGAGTAGCGAACCAGTTTATAAGCAAAACATATGTTTTATTCTTTCAAAACATTTCTTAGCTTTGCAATTGTTTAAAAATTAAACTATATTTATTTTATGTTTTGATTACAAAATCAACAACATAAACTCCAAAATAGTTTTATTAAAAAAACCGGTATCTAACATGCTCGTTAGAAAATAAAACAATTACAAAATTCGTTTTTTCCCGTGGTTTATCCCAATAAGCCTTTTTTAATACGCACGTAATAAAATAAACGATCACAAAAATCGTTTTAAAAAAATATGGCTTAGAAAATATAAACCATCTCTCTAATACGCATGTTAGATTGTTAAACATTTACAAAAAAGCGTCTATACATTAAATCTTTTCTAATACGCTCGTTAGAAAATAATACGTTTGAACAAAACGTATTTAAAATCGTTGGTTTATACAATAAACCGTTATATAACAAGCATGTTAAAAATGAAACGTTTACAAAAAACGTATGGCGGACACCCCTCGTCGTTGGAGGAACTTGAGGATGCGTGAAATCTGTTTTAAGATTTTAGGAACTTGGGTCACCTTTTATTATAAAATAATAATAAAATAATATTAACGATACTCTCGTTAATCATGGGAAATAAATAGTACAATGTCGTACACAAAACCGAATGAAAAATAGATATAAAATACAATTTATATGTGCCAAATTGATCGAACCGATGTCTTTAGCAGGTACTCCAACGAACGACTTCTTGAAGTATTCTTGACTCGAGTCTTCACCACGTTGAGTCTTCAACACTTTGAGTCTTCAACTATGCTCCTGACTACAACAATTTGCACACTAAAACGTTGATGGTTTTGTTTGAGGATTCGCGTTCAACACGGGTCCCTTAAAACAGATTTCGCGCATCATCTAAGACGAACGTGTCTATCTCCTAGGGTAAAACAACCGGAACAATATGTGTACTGTCGGAGATATCCACGCACCCGAGGTACCATCGGGTAAATTATGTATTTAGAAAATGTAGGAAAAAGATGAATTTTGAGATGGTGAAAGAATTAGAGAGAACTCATCTCTTAATTCTAGGGAACTTGATAAGAACAAGATTTACTATTGTTTCTGTCTTTCTCTAAAGTGTGAAAAGTTTTGCTACTATTTTTCCTCTCCTAAAAATGAACAAGATGTTCATTTTTTATTCACAAGATGGAGATCAAAACTCCATACATTGAATTAAGAGACAAACAAAAAAGTACAAATTAAAATAGTCATTACATCAGTTTAAAAGTAATAATTACAAATTTAAATTAGAGAGAAACCAAGAGGTCTCTAAATGATTCATGGCAAATTTGTTGTAATAAGTTCCCATTTGAATCACTAAGTTTCAAATTTTTCAATCAAACCACTCAACTTGAAGATTGAAGTCCTATTCATCAAAGTTAGTGAAAACCTCATTTTCACTAAATTTCCAACAATCCCCCACATGAATGGAGATCGATCAAAACACACAAATACCCAATGACACCTCGACAGTTGAGTCTTGCATAGGATAGGTGGGAGTTACCCTTTAAACCTTCCATTGTGAAGCATACTTAGCTTACTAGCTGTTGGTAGACGTGATGTCCTTGAACCTACGGCTGTTTTTATAAACGACAATATACTTCACACATGACTCTCCTTAGCCAGGCACATCCCCTCACTATTGTGTCCAATAATGGTCCTGGAACATCAAAGTTAGTGAAAATCTCATTTTCATTAAATTTCCAACAATTCTTTACAACTTCAATACAACTTTACAACTCTTCTACATATTTCTCTCTGTTCAACTGCAAGTTACCGCTTATGAGTAATAGTACCGCTTATGAGTAATAGTACCATGCCAAGGTAAATTAAGTGCAGAAGAACAAGTTGCTATTGTTGAGCCACTTGACGCCGATGAAGAAGACTTTCTATTGATGAGGAAATTGCTATCGTTAGATAAATGCAAGCGCAACATCAGGGGATGATCAAGTCAAAGATAGAGAAAAGACCATCTTTACTTGTGTATATCTCTTATGTAATCTTTGCAAGTATCTCTTAAATTATTTAGAGATTCTTAGCAAGTTTTTTGCTATAGGAATTGTATATAATTCCGTTGTAACTAGGGTTGTGAACGAGCCGAGCCGCTCGTAAGCTACCTGAGATCGACTCGCTAAAATCTCGAAACGAGCCGCTGAGCTTGAGCTTATATTGGGGCCTGTTTAATAAATAAGCTCGAACCAGAGCTTCAGATATTTAGCTCAAGCAAGCCCGTGAGGTTAAACGAGCATTTTATTTATTTAGTTTTTATTCAATATATTATATATATATATATTTATATAATAATTATTGTTATATATAAAATTATAATAAAAATAATTAAATAATTTATATAATATATATATAATGATATATATAAAAATTACAGTTATAAATATATTAATAAAGTAATAAAATAATTTATAAATATGAGACTAGTTGTGCCCGCGAGCCAGACTCGAGTTTGATAAACTACTCACGAGCCTGGCTCGAGATTTAAGAAACGGAGCTCTAAACGAGCCGAGCTCGAACTCTCTTAAGTTAAACGAGTCGAGTTCGAGCTTAGGCGTGCTCAGACTCCGGTCATCTATACCCCTAATTGTAACTATAGACCCTATGTGCGCATTCATTCAAAACTGCAATAGAATTTAGGCGATTCTGAAGTTATTGTATGGGTTCATCTTGTTCTTATGTACTGAATCAAACTCGTGTGTCTTAATTAATTGATTAGCGAACTTCCACTCCAAAACAAACTAAAATTTTGATCAATTGAACTGAAAAGGGTATTAGTTAAGAAATCCGATCTAAACATGCGTGAATTTATAATATGGCATGAACCTAATACGGAATTAACGGGTTTGGGATTAGTCTAAACGGGTTTGGGTCGGTTTATGGTCGAATCTGAGAACACATTTAGCTATCGGAGTTAGGTTCAGGTTGAACTCGTGGGTTCCCGGGTTGACCTGTTTAATATCTTTATTTTTTTATGTTTTATAAATATGTTTTTATTTTATGCTAACATTTAAAATTAAAAGAGAAATTCACATCAACTTTTATATATATGTTTGTGATTTTTTTGTTGTAAATATTTAATTTTAGAGTATTAATATGCAAAAAATAATTTTTTTAGGTTAAACATTCGTGTCAACACATGAATATCTTTGTCGTGCTCGGGTTCACGTGTCTAACAACTGACACTATTTTCGAGTTCGTGTTAAACTTTCGGGTTCATGTCAGGATTGATGAGCTTAGCACCCTTAGTTTTGAGCAATATACTAAGGCATAATTAGAACTACATATAATGGATTTAACCAAATGTTGATTTGGTTGAACTAGGTTTTTAAGGTAGTTTGAAGTGATGATGTATACAGGGTTGCTCATGGGCCACAATACCGAACCACTATGTGACCCAACTGAACCGAAGGTAATCTGAAAAAAAAACCTGGTTTTCAAAGAAAATTTAGATAATGTTAGGTTCTTGAGACTTAGATAAACATTGCATCATCATCATCAAACTAGATTGGCAAATCTACAAAATTTAGATTAACTTAATATTAATCCTTATAACCAAGAACCAGACCAACAACTTGGGTCGAACTAGAGTGACACACTGACACCCTTAGTAGGGTTGACAAATGAACCTCAACCCCACAAGCAAAACCTGAAACACGATACATTCAAGACGGATATCTGGGTATGAGATCACTTTAAAAATATTTTGTGGTTTATGATATTAATAGGTAATCATTGACCTTATTACCCAAAATATATATAACTGTTTACCTAAACCATACACGTAAACATTGTTTACCCAAAACTTATCTTTGAGTGATAAAATAATCTATTAGTTCACCGCCATTTTAGTTCTTATATTTCTAATATATTAATCCACCGATGTATTTGAGAATCGTAACATGTAATCAGTGTTTTGAAACCTGGACCGGCCAGACCGGTCGGACCGGGAACCGGAGGCTTGGCAGGTCCGGTTATATGTGTTGAAACAGTCCTGTAGCGAACCTGTGGTCGGATCGGAAACCCGACGGTCAGACCCGAAACCCGATGGTCGGACCGGTTGGCTATTTTTTTATCTGTTTTAAGTTTTTTGGATTCGTATTTCGTAGCTAATTGTTAGTTTAAGATTATTGGAATTGACTTGTTGGTGGTTTTTGAAAGATTAATAGGTGTTTGTATTGATTTATTTTTATAATATTTATGACGTCCGTTTCTTAAATCCGGTCCCACCAGTGAAGCGGTAAGGATACCGGTTCGACGTCCGATCCGATTATGAAAACATTGCATGTAATTTTTAACAAACTAACGGATGTAGAGTTTTCAATAAAATGAAATGTAAATTAAAATAAATTTTATTTGTAATAATTATTTTTATCAAGAAAAAAAAGCAACGTTATCCGGCTTCTTCTCCGGCGACACAACAGCGAAGAAATCTTTCTCCCCGTCGATCATCTCTACCCCTTTTATCCATCTCTCTCTGCCCTCACCAAATTGAGAACCACATCGAACCTGCAAATCGCCATGGAAACCTAACTCACGCAATCATCTGCGAATTCCGTTGGGTATATATACATATGTAGATCCGGATCTAATATCCCTATGAGTTCAGAGGATGATTTTGATTACTTCAAAATTTGGATACCATAAGGGATGGCACTGAAGATGAAAGGTATCCGTTTCTTGATCTCTTTCAATTTTAATACTTGATTATTGATTGTAATTGTATTGTTTGAAATATAAATCAAAATCCAAACTTATGGTTCTAAGTTGTTTTTCTTCAGAGGCAGCAGGATGAAGAAGATGGATTGTTTCTTTGAGTGACAGATTTGGTCAAACTCCCCACAAGGTAAAAGCATAGATCTGTCAAGCCAAACGGGTTGTAAACAGGTTGACGTGTTCTAAACGGGTTGGTGGGTTGCAATAATGGGTTAGAAAGGTTGTAAATGGGTTGACGGGTCTGCTTGTTTATTTAGACGGGTTAAACATGCCTTCTCAAATACGGCCCACTTAATTAAACAAGTTAAACATGTCAACTCAACATAACCTATTTATTTGATAACCCAAAACCTGATTATTTTCGTGTTTTGTTTTGGGTAGTGTCGGGAATTGCCACCCGTAGAACGTAGTCATGTCGTAGTTATGATATACTAGTAAACGTGTTAAACAAACACGGATATGGCGGGATGTAATAAATGGGCTAAAAGGGTCGTAAATGGGTTTGTGGGTATGCACATTTATCTGAACGAGTTAAATAGGTTAACCCGAACACCATCTGTTTGTTAATTGAGTTAGATATGATATACCATAACTTAATTATCGTTCACGCCCAAATATTGTCGGTAAAACAATTTAACTGAATGTAAAGAAATTCTATTGTGACCCGTCAGTTGAAAAGTTAGTTTTGGTTCCGCCATTGCTTATTACCACCTAACTAAATTAAAGGTGCAATTTCTTGGCCACTTGTAAATATGGTAGGAATAAGTTTACTATATGGGAATTAAACAATACTCATTAAACAATACTCATGAAACAATATCTATTTGAAAATCATGCAAAGGGAATGAAGGTTCATAACAAGAAAGGTTACAAATTTAACTTTGCACTTAACCATTTATAGTTTTACATAATCCACAAGAAAACCTACCAAGAACACACAAAGTTTATGCTTGTCCTTGCATATAAATGCATGCATTTGCATATATATTCGGAAATCATAAGAAAAATAAATTTTAAATCATAGAGAAACTATGATCAGATTCAACATTCTTGGAATCGCAATCTTCATGTCTGTTTTTGTTCTTCATCCTCGTACCGAAGGCCAGGTCATCCCCGTGGTGTCAATCCCCGTGGTGCCAGTTACCCCTTTTGCCCCTCGCCCACTTTGTAATTACCAAATGGCCCTTGCTAATCAAGCATGTGCATATTTACCATTCATACAAATCCCGCCACCAGCACCTCGGACACCATTTGATCCACTACCATCCGAGGAGGACACGCCTGAGCCCGAGCACAGGCATGGGCATGTGCATGGGCATGGACACACGCATAGTCATGAACATGATGAGGACCCTGACCCTGATCCTGATCATGGCCATGACCATGCACATAACCATGACCATAACCATAGACATGATCATGTTAATAAACACCATCATCATCATCATCATCATCATCATCATCATCATAGGCATAGAGCTACACCTGTAGAAGAACAATGTTGTAAGTGGCTGGCTCAAGTTGATGATCAGTGTGTTTGTGAACTCCTTGTTCATTTGCCCCCTTTTCTTGCTAGACCTGTTCATAACTACGCTGTAATAATCGGTAGAGCGTGCAACTTCACTTTCTCGTGTGGAAGTGGATTAAGGAAATAAAATTTATATAAAAAAAGTTACAATTTTTATGCTTCTGTAGTTCTGCAGATTGTGATTTTATATAAAAGTTACAATTTTATATTTTAGTTTTTGCATCTATCTTTATGGTGTAACATGTTATAGTATAAGTAAATTTTAACACATGAATGACTGGAATCGAATCGATTCAAAGTATGTAGCTTTTTGTATCTTAGACTTGTTCTTTACAGCAAAACGATAAAAGCGGATGCCTGAGATGCTGATTGATTGATCAAGAGGTTTATTCTATGCTTATCTTCGCGTTTTTCTTTTTATTTTTTTAAATATGTAATACGGGCCAGCCGAGAGTGAACTTGCTGCAGTTTGAGTTTTTCAAGTCAAATTATTCGTTTTTTAGAACCTGTTACTTGTAACCTCACGGGACCCTGCCATACCCTGCTAACTAATGGGATTAGGTAAACTGTAACTTGCACTAGGCAGGTGGTCTTCAATAGATTGTTCTCTCTTTCTTGTGGTAATACAAGGTTGGATTTTGGAATCTTTCCTGCTGGTTTGCCTTTTATAACATGCTGATATGAGTTTTTGAAAATGACATCAAAGTGGCTGCACCCTTAATCTTGATCTACACATGGTTGCTGGAATCTCTTCTATATAAGTTTGTGGGTACGGTTATTGTTAGGTTGTGATATGATTTAAAATGATAGCAAATCATCGGTGTGACCACTTATATTCCTTTCGTGCGAGTGACTAGAGCTTTCAAGTGGAGTTTGTGGGCGTCGTTTATGTTTTCTTTATAAGACGAAAACGTGTGATTGACAAATCTTCAATATGTGATGTATGTTACTAAAAGATGGAGGTGATAATTTCGACCAATTTACTTATCAGCATGAGCTATATATCAAACATGTAAAGTAAAAGAAAATAGCTTCGGGTTAATGTATAATGATATAACTTTTGTAACACGTTGAATATCTATAAAGATGATTTATAAAGTTCACAAAACGCTTTCTATGTCAACTCAATTCGATATCTATAAATGACCGGTTTAACATGTTATGTTCGTTATGCTACCAGTACGTTACGAGTTCAACTTCTTTTATGTGAGTAGAGAAAAGAAGGTTTAATTAACAAGGGAAGACGATTAACAAATGTTTGGTTCGTGACCATTTCACACAATCTAGTTAAAAAGTTAACACTTTGAAGGTTATGGTTATGTTAGTGATACGGTTAAATTGATCTAATGATAAATCTTTAGCCTTACAACTTCAATGTTACTATTAGTATTTGATGGTAATATATTCTTGATATGTCAAGCCTTTAGAGTTATATACCTATCAATATCATATAAACAAGTTAACATGAAACTTTTAGGGACGAATATTTGAACTTATAATATCATATAAACAAGATAACATGAAAGTTTTAGGGGCGAATATTTGAAAATATAAGTTCGCATAGTTTGGTAGTGTCTGTAATCAACTTTCAAACTTATCTTTTGATGTAATAAAATCATGTTTCCTTGTTAGATGAAAAAGATGACTTACTGAATAGGTAATCGAAAATTTTGATATATTATTTTGAAGACCATTTGACGGATGATGATGGCAGAGGCGCAGTGGCGAAGCTTGAAGAAAAACGCGGGGGGCCGGGATTTTTTTTTTCCTATCAGGGGGCCGGAACTATAAAATTTTCGGCCGAATACATATAAATTAACACTACTGAGTGAAAAATCGGCCGAATACGTATAAATTAACACTACTGAGCGAAAAATAGGGGGGCGGGCCCCCGGGCCCTCACTAAGCTTTGCCCATGCAGAGGCGCACTTGACGACGACAGACGAACGAAGTGGGTGAAATGATGTAGGGTAACACAAACCCTAACCATGCCTAATATGTATGTCCTTGATGCTTTAGTATATTGCTCTTTAAAAACTCTTGAGGAACAACTTTTCAAAAGGGCTTATTAATCTAATAAGTTGTTTGCTCTTTCAAATAAGTTATCCCAAGCACTACTTTTAAGCACCATAACCAAGCAAAAATTCATTAATTAAAAATTTTGGTTTAAAGGCCCAAGCTAATTATATTGATTAATTAACCGAAGTTAACTGAAACCTACCTATAATCTATGATTAACCGACCAAGCAGTTATGGTTATGATTATGAAAATGGAAGAGACACAAGAAATCTATTCATATGTATTTTAAAAATGAAATAAAAATAAATAAAACTACTAAATAATCAATCAAGAAAATCAATTTAAGAATACCACAAGGCACCGTTGGCCATTTGGTATAATGGTAGTCCTAATACTTCTCATAGTGAAGGTATTGGGTTTGAATCTTGGCCACAACAAAAAAGGGGGTCTGTGGCCAGCTCATGAGGTTTACCCAGTTGAGTGGTTGCTCATGTGGTGTGCTATCCTGAATGTTCTAGGTGTTTCTTTCGAGGAAACCTAATTAACCTAGAATACCTAGGTGCATTTACAAAAAAAAAAAAGAATACCACAAGGCAAAACAATGTCACTTCACAATCAATCAAGTCAATTTTACATAAACGGGAATAAATTACAAGACACAATAATGAAAAATTCATTACCTTTTATTTAACAATTTGTCCATCATATAACTTAATTGAGCATAAACAGAAGTTTTCTTTTCACTTGTTGGGAGGTCAATTTTAGTTATCTAAAGTGCCGGCCCTAAGGGTGTGCCAGGTGGGTGACCACTCAGGTCTCAAACTTTCAGGGGGCCCAAAGTTAGGAGCAGCAACGATGAACGATAGATCTGGATATGAGCAGCCGGGAGTAACCATCGTCGGTAGCAGTGTAGAGCAACCGTCAAGCAGCGTGGAGCAGCCTTCAGAGTAGGTGGAGGGCGGTCGTCGGAGTAGGTGGAGGGTTCTTGCAGTTCAGACTTCAGCGAAAAAAAGAGAGAAAAAAGAAATGCCTTGAAAATAAAAGAAAAAACTAGAATTTGAGAAATAATAATAAATTGATTTAAGAAATCAGAAATAGTGAAGTCGGGTGAGAAATGAGAAGGTGGAGAAGGTGAGATATGTGTCTTGAGTTATCCTTTGTAATTTCTGTTACTTTTTATTTTTATATGTTTGTTATTTTACTACTTATATAATAGGTTTTACGTTATTTTAAAGTTAAAGAATATGATAGTTTTTTTTATAATTGCTAGTTTTAATCTAGTAATTATATACTTTTTTTATTGTTTATATTATTAAAAAAATTTAAATTAGTTATATTGTTATCCATTTTTTAAATCTTGTCCGACTAGGACACCGTTATGTCGACCGGTTTGATTTTTGGTCATGTTCTGAAAACATTGGATAACTGGTGTCGATTAATATATGAATATATATACACACACTTATTAGTCGATATATGTTTTAAAGAGTGACCAATAAATTAATAAACATGTTAAAATCTATTAACATATTCTAGAAGAAGCCGATTAACTTAATTGACCCAATTAACTCTAAAAAAATAAAAATTCTACTTCATTTAGGTTTGCACCCCATCGATGATCGATTTCATGAATCATCGTGTTAATGAATTTATATATATATATATATATATATATATATATATATATATATATATAGAGGCATGTTCTTTTGAGAAGCAACCATATGTTGAGAACCGTGAGAACCGCACAAAACGTATACATATCGCTTTAGTGAAAAAAGTAAAATTCAACAACAATGTTTTATTTATCTCTTCACACTCTTAGTTTGAGTTTATCTCCTCTCTCCTGAATTTTTTTAAGAAAAGTATAAAAATATGCATATATGCATTCATTTGTGCATATAGTGTGAGTGCATATATGCATTTAAAAAAACGACTATAAATTCGAGGTCTTTTAAAACCAAACCTTAAACATATTGAAATGTACATGAATTCTAGTCAATTTATATTATAAATAGAGGAAGAGTTAATGCGGTTCTCACGGTTCTTAACATATTGTTGGTTCTCAAAAGAACATACCCCTATATATATATATATATATATATATATATATATATATATATATATATTTAATATTCGCACAGTACATCCGAAATCTCAGGGACGACCCTGATTATCTCGGCAATATAATCAAACATGATAACAAATCTTTAGTCTTGTAATTGATTATTAACATGAATACCAAATAAAGAGTTTATTAACTTGAAATGAATTTTAGGGTTAGGCTATACATACCCCCACTCCTACTTGTCGTGCCCTCTTCCTGAAAAAATAACTTTTAAACTTGTTATTTTACCTCTTTCGAAAAATCATTATTTCTAAAACCGTTCTTTAAGTTTAAAAACACTTTCTATAAAATAAAACGTATACCTCTCCCCCTCTTACCTGTCGTAAACCCCCCCTCCCCAAATTTTACCCCCTTCGAATAATCATTATTTATAAAACCGTTTTTTTAAGTTTAAAAACATTTTCTATAAAATAAAAATGGGTTAGGCTATACATACTCCTGAAAAAATAACTTTTAACCAAGAATAACTAATTAACAAAAAGAAAAAAGTAAAAAAAAAGTTTTGAATTGTATTTATTTAAAAACTTAAAGGGGGGTGCAAAAAGTAAAAATCAACGAACAGGGGTACGTATAGCACGACCCAAGTTTCTATTATACTAGTCGACTCTAGAGTGGAGGTCAGGGTCGGCCTTGAAAAGATAGATGTTCTCCTTCACTTGAACATATGTGTTGGTAGAATAGATGCAATAAAAAAAAACTTTTTTTGTTATAAAGGACGAGTCTATGAAAAAAAAAATCAACGAGACTCTCCTATATGACGGAGGGTGTGACGTCACAACATTCAATGTTCGCATTTCAAAAAAAACTTGATGTTAAACGTCTATGACAAAAACTTCATACCAACTATTATACCTTACTTCATAAACCTACTTTGAGTAGAAATTCGAACTATAATATCTAAAATCTCAATTATGTATAATTATATATACACTACTAGAAAACATGTATATTTTCTTTAAAAGTTTCCGACAAGTTACCAACAAAATAAATTTCCCACAAGTTAGCGACAACTTTCCGACAAAACAAAAGCAAAAAAGTAACCATAAGATTTCCTACAATTTTTCGACAAATTTATTAAATAAGTTAACTTATTTATTTAATATATTCATCAGAATATTGTCGGAAATTACCGACGAAAGGCTTTTGTCGCTAATTCGTCAAAAAATTAGTCGAGACTTTGTCGAAAAAAACATTTCCCACTAGGGGTTTTCCAACGAACAATTTTTGTCGGAAACTCGTCGCTAACGGCCAATTCTGACAATTTTTTCACTAAATCTGCTGTCGTAAATTTTTCAGTTTTTTGTAGTGATATAAGCGTGTATGGCCTTTTGGTATGTGTAATATTAGGGTCGAAACGGAGAAAACAAAATCAAACCAAACCAAACCAAACTAAAATTAGATTTATGTTTTTCTGGTGAGTGTTTGAGTTGATATTAGATCATGTTGTAATTAGTAATATTAGAAAGTAGTATTATGTAATTATGGTTATTGTATATAACCCCCATTGTAACCCTAATCATTTACAATTAATAAATACAATCACATCTACACACACTTAAGGTGTTTAACTTGGTATCCGAGCTCCTTGGCTCTACTATCACCACCGATCACAACCGGAGCATACAAAGCTCCATCGTTGTTGTCTCCCACCTGGTTCTTTTTCAGACTTCTGGTTCGTCCTTAGTGTTTCCTGGTTCGACATTGTCTTCTGCAAGTATAATTGTCGTCTTCTTCAACAACTGCAACTACAACCGCTGCCACAGGTTAAAACCCTAATTACCATCGAAACATCAACTTTTCAATCGAAAAATCACTTTTCCATCGAAACATCAACTTTTCGATCGAAACATCAACCTTTCCATCGGAACACCAACCTTTCCATCAGAACATCAACTTTTCGATCGAAATACCAACATTTTTTCACAAGTTTCCATCGAAAGTCCGTACAATGGTCGCTATTATTGCCTTTACCTCAACTGAGAAAGCTTCACACAACTCAAACAAGTTGCATTCACTCTCTCTCCATCAAACTCTAGCTACTAGAAAAAAAAATGCTTGAGCCATTTCTAATCACCAGCAATCTTTTTGGCTACATTGACGGTTCAATTCCTTGTCCCGTCCAAACTATAACAACAGGGTATGATGCAGTTACCGCCTTCACAGTCAATCCATGTTATCTCACATGGCTCTCTAATGATGTCCATGTGCGTATGATTATCATTTCCACTATCTCGGAGGCCTCCTTCTCTCATGTTGAAGGCACTACCGCTAGTGAATTATGGGACTCACTTGCCCGTGCCTATGCTCCACGCACTACCTCAGGAGAATTCACGCTTAAGACGTAACTTCTTAAACTTCAAATTCACGCTTACCTGAGTCGTGCACATAAGTATGCATCTACACTTTCCAACATTGGTGACCAATAAAAAACAAGGATCTTGTCTTATTTGTAGTCTCCAGACTCCGTGGAGAATACAAAGGTCTAAAATCAACCATTCTTGCTCACTCATCTCCCTTGACATTCACTGAGCTCTATGGTCTTATTAGTGATCATAACTACATGGTTACAAAGCCTCCACAATTAGGTAATACATCTGTTTTAATGTTACTGCAGGCTCACCATCTAGATCAGCCCCAACTGTCCAATCTCAGCCATCACAACAACTTATGGCTCTTCAGCAAATGGCAGCTCAACATGGCTTCCAACTTTTACCATGGTAATGATTTACTCAATGTTGGTAATGGTGAATCCCTGGCCAACATATCGGTTCATCCAAATTCTCATCTCCCAACAAATCCTTTTCTATTTCTAACATCCTTCATGTCCCTGAAATTAAGAAAAAAATATGCTTTCTGTTAAAAAATTCTGTCTAGATAAAAATGTCTTTTTTGAATTTCTCTCTTTCTTTTTTGTTATAAAGGACGAGTCTACATGCACTACCCTTCTTACCGGCCCTAATGAACAAGGTCTCTACACTCTTCGCCGCTCTCTTCAAAAGATCTCCTTCTCTGCTACTCAGATTTAATCTACCATCTGGCACCGAAGGGTTGGTCATCCACATCAACGCCTCTTCAACTTTAAGATTTCTAGTTTTTCCCTTCCTGTTACTATAAACTTATCATCAGTTTCATGTACTGCTTGCCATTTGGGCAAGTCCACAAAATTGTCTATACCTAATGCTGCTTTTCACAGTTCAAACTTTCTTGATTTAATTTATTATGATGTGTGGGGCCTTGCACATGTGTTATCCTTTGATGGACATCGTTACTTTATGCTTTGTGTTGATTATCATTCTCATTATATGTGTATTTTTTCCTTAACTCAGGAGTCTGATGTTTATTCCACTTTCAAAAACTTTTGTTACAATGGTTGAACATCAATTCAATACAAAAATAAAAAAATGTTTAAACAATTTGGGGTGGTGATTTCCGTCCTTTGACATCCTTCTTTATTTCCTTTGGCATTGCTCACAAATTATCTTGTCCTCACACCAGCAGACACAATGGTGTTGTAGAATGTTGACATCGCCACGTTGTTGAAATTGACCTTATAGTCTTGGCCTAGTCTTATGTCCCCCAGTGCTTCTGGCACTTTGCCTTTGACGTAACTGTTTATGTCATCAATCGTATGCCCTCTTGATGCGTTGTGTTTAGTGTATGTAAAAAAACATATATACATACATCCCTGGTACTAACTCCAAAAACTTGATATCAAATGCAAGTGATATAATATATACATTCTTAATGTTTGATTTAGAGTTATACAAAATCAGGCTTTAAATTTATAAATTAAAAATGATAAATACTTCAACTAAATACTCACACAATAGGCAAGTGAACCTATCGCATCGTAGCATAGTATGGGTAAGAACCAAGTATCGAACCATGGACACGGATTCCTTACTCAACCCTTGCTATTGTCTGACTAGGATAATAAGTTGAAAAAGGGTTTTGTTTAAAAGAAAGGAAAAGGAAAAGTAAAAGGAAAATAATTAGGAATATCATCTCATTTAAGGTGTTACTCTGGTTGTTATCACTCGTTAATTAGTGTTATATTTTTATAAGGTTGGTAAAAGTTACTAGTACTAACTCTTTCGATAAGGGAGTCAGCATTTCGTAACAGAACAGTGGTTACGGTCGGCCAACTGTTCCTAATAATTCTCGGGATCCTAACGGGGTCTCAAGTCCGTCGGCTATCCCGTGATTTATTATTCAGACTAAGATTATCCTGTTGACTGGTAATGCTGTTGCCAGACACCCCATTGTCGTGTAGCTTCTTTGAAAGGTTGGAATGCGCAACCTCCTCCAAAGCTACTTTGTAAAGCTCGGACCTAACAAATTGTATTATTAAAATAGTTGTCTTTACTTGTAAAATATTTTAAATAAATATAACTTTCTTTCTCAAGATTGGATACTCGAGTCCCGCAGTCGGTACGCCCTTGAGTACTAACACAAGTGAAGTAAAGTTATACTGACACGAACCACAAGGTCCAGCTAGGACTCGAATGACTCGTTGAATACCCAAACCTCCAATCAACCCATATAGTTAAATCGATACTAAACGGGCCCTTGGTAGCACGAAGATTTGTATATAGACCGTACAAACTCGAATAAGCTTCCCAAACAAGAAGTCTTGCTTAAGTAACTCACAAGATTTAAGATTATTAAGTTGGTTTAAAGATTACGTATTCTTGTCTTTTTAAGATAAATTAAAAGAAATACTTTAGGAACATAACATACTAAAAATACTTCTTTAATTAGACAAAGTTCAACCCAAGTAATACAAGAAGACTATTCACAAATGACCATACAAGTGACTCCACTAACCCTTAGACAATGTGTGGAAGTGATCCAACACCAAGGGAGAGTGGGTATAGGTTATCTCTTGCTTACTCGAATGAGAAGAATCATTCCATATTACAAAACTAGAAAAAGAAAATAAACAAAGAAAAAGCTAAAAATGGAACAAAACCGAGAGAGTTTCAGCCCTAGTAGAGCATCAGGGCTTCCACTGACCCGATTTTCAACACCTAAATGCTAGGAATGAGCTTGCTATTTATAGGCAAAGATTTGGGCAATGCACGGCCGTGCATTGTACCCTTTTCTTGCACGTGTGGAATCTAGCAGCTTTTGCATGCTTTGGGATACGTGGAAGTCATTTGCACGGCTGTGAAATGGAATGCACGGCCGTGCATCCTTCAACTTTGAATTTTGTTGACTTTTGACTCCCTGTGTTGACTTCTTAGGTGCATGAACGTTCAGTTGACTTCCAGGTGCTGATTTCCCCTCGATTTTGAGTGATTTATTCATGTTTTTGTAAACAAGGGTTAATTATCCTTTTATTTCAAAAAGGAATGAATTAAACATCAATTCCTTTAAAAATGCCTAAAAGTGTGATAAATATGGGGATAATTATGCATGAAAAAATGTATAAATTATGACATATCATAATACCCCACACTTAAACTTTTCTTGTTCTCAAGCAAACTCATGCCTGATTATACCCATAGAATAAAAACATTGATTTAATGTTAATCTTAAAGCTCTTGTCCCAAATGTTTAAACGGCCTTCCTAAAAACAATGATTTGGTGTTTATATCTTTCGAGTGTTTCTCCACAAGAGGGTAGTAAGCCTAACATACTTGATGGAACTATGATTATGCACAAAATTACAGTCTCATAAATGTTCACTCAACACTCGGGTTTAATATATGGATAAGGTATGTTAAGAATAACACTCAATGCTATAATTAATGCTTGTATAATCATAGGCTTATATAAAAATCAAATCTCCATCAATTGACATAAAATATGTGCATAAATCAAGAGGGCTTTGCAAAGGGTTATAATGTTTGGCTTAGGGTTAGGGTAGGAAGTATTTGGGAAGAGTGGCTAAATGTTAAAAATCCGACTTGGCTTAATGATTAAAAGGTAAATAATCTCTTATTAAACTTAGATAAGACATTGTGACTAAATTAAGGACTCTTTTAAGGTCATATTGTCAAGACCAAATCCCTTCTTTAAGAATGTCAACTCCTTCTTGTCTTTGAATTGTACATTACTATCAATCCCCATAGATCGTTCGGCTGTTTTCAACTAATACATCCACTTTTGATCAACTTTACATACTCCAATTTTTGGAGAAAGTTTGTGTCACACCATGGTTTCAAGACACCCTGGGCGTGCGATCACATTGGCACCTCCAATCTTATTTTATTTAGAAAACTAGAGTTAGTGTTTTGCAGCGGAAAATACTTTTGGATCGAACTTTCAATAAACCTCAACCCGAGGGTTGATATTGTATATTTTCTAAATCCGGGGATAAACAAATCATTTTCATTTCATGGGGATTTAAATACCCCTTCAGTATACAAAATCATGGTCCTTGACCATTTGCATGTCACCTGCGTAAGTAGGGTAAAACTACAGCCACAAGGTAGTTGCCCTGTGCCTGGGGAGTTAACCCTTTCTAATACCTAGCTACATAAGCATTGGTATCTAAGTGTTTTACCTTCCGACACCCAACCCTGTGCATAACAAGGGAGTATTCATGTCTAGGAAATCGTCATCGTAAACATCCCCTCTTGTTTCTTATCACTACAGAGTTATCTTCATGCTAGCAGCATATAACTCTGTCAAAAATTCTTTATATACATTTATCCCCAAGACTATCCCGTAGGAGTAGTCTTACAGATAATCACTGGTTACCTGAAAAACATTTTGGAAAATAATACGTCAGTGTGAACGCTAGTGAACATGATTATCATGACCAGTTTCATTTGGCAAATATAGTAACAAAACATTTAACCATAATATGGGCACAATCTACCATTCAGCAGAACTATTTTCATCCGAGTGTACAACCACTGTATACACCGGTAATTTTCGTAATAGGATTGCTGGCATTACCATGTTTACTTACAGCGATGTCCCATAACCTAGACCCCGTCTTACGTCCCATTACAGACAATTACCAGCTCCAATATGGGAATTTCACCCATAAAGTGTGTGTCCCTTGATCAAGTTTTACATATACTTATGGTCTGAATGTTGTCCGTAGACGCCCTTATGCATCAAACTTTTGGATACATGTATTGCCATTTCGTAAACGTAAAACTTTCAAAGTTTTGAAAATAAAGACAGATAAACATATTCACCTTAATTGTAGTATGGTCTTATCTTAGGGTAGTCCTTGAGTGCTAGTGAAAACCATAACGCGAGTTCTAGACAAGTTAGTTTCTTAACGCACGAGTACGGAAATAAGCGAAAGTCAAAAAATAAGTGAAAGTCAGATAAATTACCGGAACGAGGGCATGCAAACAGAGGAATGAGGTCAGCTCTAGAAATCTTGGAAGTTCTTGTGAGTTTGTGTGTGTCAAAGTGTAGAGCCAGATGCATCTATTTATAGGCTGGTCTCTGGGTCCGTAGCGGACCGTAAAGCAAGGGCGAAGCCGTCCACTACCGCCCAATGCTTGCGCAGCCCTAGATATCAAGCTCTGATTGGACCTTTCCTCCGATTGCGGCTGGCGGACCGTTACGGAGGGTCGTGGCGGTCCGCCATGAGGACACGCGTCAGATTCTAGGGCTGAGTCACTGGGCACGTGGCAACTCCGAAAAGTGCGGCCGGATTGTAGCTAGCGGAGCGTTACCGATGCGGTGGCAGTCCGCCACCCAACCCTTTGAGCCTTGGCGTACCTGGCTAGCGGACCTCCAGGCTCTGACGGCCTTAGCAGACCTTGATGGCCTACGGTAGCGGTCCGCTACCAAGCCAAAAACAAAAATTTTTCATTTTTCAACCCTTGATGAAACATCCCAATTTTCAAGGCTCAAGAAACAAAAACGACAAGTAAAATAAAGTTCAGGGTTAAAAATGAAAATTTTGAGTTTTTAAACCTGTAAAGGACCGTCATGGACGGTAACGGTACGAGCCGTTTCGGACCCTCATGAGACGGTAACGGTCTGTTACGGGCTGAGCAAGGGTTTGATCTAGAGAGTGACACATGTCCAATGACTCATCATAGTGAAGTGACGCATGTGACGGACCGTCATGAAGGGTAAAGGTCCGTTACGGGTCATGACGAACCTTCATGAAGGGATAACGGTCGGTTACGTGGTCGCCAAGTGCGTGGTCGCCAAGTGCGTAGTCACCAAGAAAACGATGACAGACCATCACGAGTTGGTAACGGTCCGTCACGGACCAAGAAATCGCCTATAAATAGATGGAGTTGGCTGTTCATTTGGAAACACAACAAACACACATATTACACACACAAACACTCTAAGGACATGCAAAGGAGCCCGGTGCGGTGCGTTTAAGTACAAGTGTGGTACGTTGCAAGTGCGGTTCCGATCCGGAGAAACGTTTAAGAAAGGAACGAACTAAGGACTACCGAGGATAAAGTAAGTACACTGTACCCGTATCCTAGATATGAATATGTAAATTATGTTATTAAATGATATGTGTTATGTGCTATGTGTAAGAAAAGGGTACGTGGAAATGAAAGGTTAGTCTAAACACTAAACGAGAATAATGGAGTAGTCACAACGTATCCAAGGGGTGGTGGATATGCCGATGGTACTTCCTATATATAAATCTCTTTGATACTTCATGGTGAAACCATTATGAATGTTTAGGGGTAGAGAATAAAAGACAGTAATGAAAATATAGTGAACAAACGGGAGATCTTCTAACCGGTATGTAGTTATCTGACAAAAGGAATGTTCTGTGTAAGGAAAGAGTGGTGTATAAATCTCTCCTAGACCTGTCACTCTTTCCTGGGAACATCTCTGTTGCAAGTACTACTCTGGAAGGATAATCACCACAGTTTACAATATCTGACGAGTATCGATATATGATAAAGTTGAACACGTGAATACAAGCATACGTAAATATATGATGAATATGAATACGTTAATGCATGTTGATACGTGCAAATATGAATGAGTATGATGGAACGAGTCTAAACCCTAAAATGGAATAACAAAGTACTCACAAAGTACTAAATGGGTGGTGGATACGCCGCTCGTACTTATTATATATAAACCCTTTTAGTGCCTCGTGGAGAAACCGTTATGAAGTTTTAATGTAAGGACCGAATGGGAATAAATCAAGCATATACGTGAAATGAAAACAAACGCTTGACACATTTGGGAGACCGTGAGTCTAAGATACTCAAGGTCCTAAATGAAAAGAGATACCCGGCCTGTAAGGCGGATCTCAATAATAAAGAAGAGAACTAAGGAATAAAGCCTACAGGGCTAAGAAATTAATGAGCCTTCATGGCAAATGAGTCTTCGTGACAAATGTAAGGGGTATATACTGACGAGTATAAGGACTTTGCCAATACAATGACCGGAGGTGCGTCAGAAGATGATCATAAGGGGGTTAGCACACCCATGAATGATATGAATACTCTGACCGGAGGTACGTACGGAGATGGTAAAGAGGAGGTTAGCACACATATAAAATATACGAATGACGTGACCGGAGGTACGTCCTGAGATGGTCACGGGGGCACCGAGAGCCTGAGAAACTTGAACTATAACAAGAACCTAAAGGGTTTATAACGAAATAAAAAGATGAAGTGTACTTACTTAGCGAAAGGTAATTCAAAAACGTTTTCCAAACACTGTAGGAAAGAAGCACGTGGAATAGAGGTTCCTGTGGATGAGGCCGGACGGAATGAAGAATCCCTAGATTATGTAATAAGATATTGTACATATAAAACAATATTTATAAATGAAAAATATACCATGGTCATTTAATGACAAGGTTTTGCTAACTGAGACCATTTTCCGCAATTAAAATATGATAAAATAATAAAGAAAAAGTAGGATGTTTCAGGTTGGTATCATAGCACGATTTGAGGGATTTAAGTATCAAAGGGGGTACTTAAACTCAAACCATAAGTGCCCGTGATATAAATGGGGATTTAATTCGAGGCTGTCTAAGGAAGCAGGTATGTATTCTAGTGCTTAAATAGAAATGTGTGAGTATACGTGGGCAGAAATTTGTATGAGATAAGCTCCATGTGATAATTGGGAGTATCATGATACGTAACATACATTGCCTTATACCTGGCCAGTATTGGAGCTAATGTATGGGACCATCATTATATCACAAACATCATATGATAACTTATTTCAATAGATAGTAAGCCGGAAATGTGATTATGCATGATTAAAATGCATGAATGGATGTTCACATGTGTAAAATACATAGATGGGCCTTATGTGAAACCCTAGAATACTTGAATAGGGTTAAACTAGTAAAAGGCCTATAGTATAAAACCCTAGACTATGATTAGGGTAAACGAATGAGAGATTTAAAACCATGCCATATTTCAGCAAACGATGGCTGAACATCAAAATGACGAAATACGTGATGAAGGGAGTCACAGGAGAGCTGAATCTCCACCTCAAGAGGAAAATGAGGTTGAGAAAGTTTTGAAAAATATCCGGAGACAGATTGCAGTAGAAGTAGGAAAGGCTTTCGATGCAAACTTTCCGATCATACAAGCTGAACCACAGAGCTCATTAGAGAGCTAGTTCGTAAGACATAAAGATATTACTCATAATGGAGAAGGAGGATATCCAAAAGTTGATACGAAGTCAACTTGTTGTATATACAAGGATTTCATGACATGCAAACCTTTAGAGTTTAAGGGAGCTGTTAATCCCTTAGAAAGTCAAAGATGGACCGCTTCAATAGAAACAACTTTTGATACATGTCACTGCGAAAAAGAAGATGAGGTTACCTTCGCCACCAACCAACTAAAAGAAAGAGACGATGATTGGTGGGGCGTGGTAAAGAGAGAAAAAGGAAGAGACGTAATTAAGGAGATGAGATGGGAATAATTCAAAGATATCAAACACTATTGCCCTCGAGCGGCAATCGAAAGAATCACTGAGGAGTTTCTTCAACTCCATCAAACAACGGAATCTGTAGATGAAATCATGAGGATCTTCTTTGACAAGGCCAGGTTCTGTCCAGCTTTGTTAACAACCTTGGAAATGTGGATGACGAGATACCATCTCGTTTTGAAAACATAAATTAGAGAGTTTATCCATCCATCTAAGTGCGCGAACTTGGAAGAGATGATTGATTGGGCTCAGGAACGTGAGACGGAGCTCAAAAGACAGGATGAGAGAGATGGAAAGAGGAAAGGAGAAAGTTATCCTTCTCCTATGCCTCTTAAAAGGTTTAAATTTAGGGGGGGGAGTTGTAACATCCCAAATTTCAAGGCTCAAGAAACAATAACGACAAGTAAAATAAAGTTCAGGGTTGAAAATGAAAAATTTGAGTTTTTAAGCCTGTAACGGACCGTCATGGACGGTAACGGTCCATTACGAGCCTTGACGGACCGTCATGAGACGGTAACGGTCCGTTACGGGCTGAGCAAGGGTCTGATCCGGAGAGTGACACGTGTCCAATGACTCATCATAGAGAAGTGACGCGTGTAAACCCTATGACGAACCGTCATGAAGGTATAACTGTCCGTTACGTGGTCACCAAGAAAACGGTGACGGGCCTTCACGAGTTGGTAACGGTCCGTCGCGGACCCAGAAGTCGCCTATAAATAATGGAGTTGGCTGTTCATTTGGAAACACAACAAACACACATAGTACACACACAAACACTTTGAGGACGTGCAAAGGAGCCCGGTGCGGTGCGTCTAAGTACAAGTGCGGTACCTTGCGAGTGCGGTTCGGATCCGGAGAAACGTTTAAGCAAGGAACGAACTAGGGACTACTGAGGATAAAGTAAGTATACTGGACTAGTACCCTAGACATAATTATGTAAATTATGTGATTAAATAACATTTGTTATGTGCTATGTGTAAGACAAGGGTACGGGGAAATGAAAGGTTAGTCTAAACACTAAACGAGAATAATGGAGTAGTCACAACGTATCCAAGGGGTGGTGGATACGATGTTGGTACTTCCTATATATAAATCTCTTTGATACTTCATGGTGAAACCATTATGAATGTTTAGGGGTAGAGAATAAAAGACAGTAATGAAAATATAGTGAACGAACGGGAGATCTTTCGACCGGTACGTAGTTATCTAACAAACAGAATATTCTGTCTAAGGAAAGAGTGGTGTATATTCTCTCATAGACCTGTCACTCTTTCCTGGGAACATCTCTGTTGGAGGTACTACTCTGGAAGGATAATCACCCCAGTTTACAATATATGACGAGTATGGATATATGAGAAAGTTGCACACGTGAATACATGCATATGTAAATACATGATGCATGATGAATATGAATACGTGAATGCATGATGATACGTGCAAATATGAGTGAGTATGATGGAACGAGTCTAACCCCTAAAATGGAATAACGAAGTACTCACAAAGTACTAAATGGGTGGTGGATACATCGCTAGTTCTTCCTATATATAAACCCTTTTAGTGCCTCGTGGAGAAACCGTTATGAAGTTTTAAGGTAAAGACTGATTGGGAATAAATCAAGCATATACGTGAAATGAAAACAAATGGTTGACACATTTGGGAGACCGTGAGTCTAAGATACTCAAGGTCCCAAATGAAAAGAGATACCCGGCCTGTAAGGCGGATCTCAATAATAAAGAAGAGAACTAAGGAATAAAGCCTATAGGGCTAAGAAATTAATGAGCCTTCATGGAAAATGAGTCTTCGTGACAAATGTAAGGGGTATATACTGACGAGTATAAGGACTTTGCCAATACAATGACCGGAGGTGCGTCAGAAGATGATCATAAGGGGGTTAGCACACCCATGAATGATATGAATACTCTGACCGAAGGTACGTACGGAGATGGTAAAGAGGAGGTTAGCACACATATAAAATATACGAATGACGTGACCGGAGGTACGTCCTGAGATGGTCACGGGGGCACCGAGAGCCTGAGAAACTTGAAATATAACAAGAACCTAAAGGGTTTATAACGAAATAAAAAGATGAAGTGTACTTACTTAGCGAAAGGTAATTCAAAAACGTTTTCCAAACACTGTAGGAAAGAAGCACGTGGAATAGAGGTTCCTGTGGATGAGGCCGGACGGAATGAAGAATCCCTAGATTATGTAATAAGATATTGTACATATAAAACAATATTTATAAATGAAAAATATACCTTGGTCATTTAATGACAAGGTTTTGCTAAACTGGGATCATTTTCCGCAATTAAACCCTGATAAAATAATAAAGAAAAAGTAGGTTGTTTCACTTGAACTTTGGGACTTGGCAAAACAAATCCCTAGGGTTTCAGAAGTAGCAAATTAGGACCTCGGAATTGGCCTGGTGTTACATCCTCCCCACCTTTATTCAAATCTTTTCCTCAAGATTTATTGAAACAAGTGCGGGTATTTCTTTTTCATTTCACTCTCCAGTTCCCACGTGAACTCAGGTCCATGCTTGGAGTTCCATTTCACTTTTACCAACACCAGCATCTTCCTTTTCAGCTTTTTAACCTGACGATCCTCAATTTGCAGAGGTTGTTCAATGAATTTCAAATATAGATCCACCTCTACATATTGGAGAGGCATTACCAGAGATTCATCAACCAAACACTTTCGCAGGTTTGACATTTGGAATACATCATGAACGCCGTTCATTTCCTCTTGTAATTCAAGTTGATAGGCGACCGGTCCGAGTCTTACATAATCTTGAATGGTCTAACGAATCTTAGACTGAGTTTGTCTTTCTTTCCAAATCGAACTACACCTTTCCAGGGTGAGACTTTTAACATTACACGATCGCCCACAAAGAATTCTAATGGTTGCTGATGCTTATCAGCATAACTTTTCTCTCTATCATGAGCCGTTTTCAAATGTTCACGAATTTGTAATACCTTGTCGGTTGTTTCCTAAACTATCTCAGGACCTGACAATTGGTTTTCTCCAATTTCTACCCAGCATACAGTAGTTCTGTATTTTCTGTCACACAAGGCTTCGAATGGGGCAGCTTGGATACTTGTGTGATAGCTATTGTTATACGAGAATTCCATCAGAAGTAAGTGGTCATCCCAACTTCCTCCGAGGTCTATTTCACAAGCTCGAAGCATATCTTCCAAAGTTTGTATCGTTCTTTCACTCTGACCATCCGTTTGAGGATGATAAGCGGTGCTAAGATTTAATTGTGTTCCGAGTGCTTTCTAGAAGATTTGCCAGAATCGAGACATAAACCGATTGTCTCTATCTGACACTATGGATAAAGGCACACCATGCAAATACACGATTTTAGTGACATATAACTGTGCCAACTTATCCATGCTATAAGTTTCCTTCATCAGAAGAAAATGGGCAGACTTTGTCAGTCTATCTATGATAACCCAACTAGTATCATTCCCTCGACTCGTTCGAGGAAGTTTTGTAATGAAGTCCACGGTTATCATAACCCATTTCCATACAGGAATTTCATGTTGTTGCAATAACCCAGAAGGTTTCTGGTGTTCAGCCTTCACTTGTGAACACGTCAGACACTTTGAAACATATAAAGCGATTTGTTTCTTCATACCGATCCACCAATAATCGGTTTTAAAATTCTGATACATCTTATCGCTTCCTAGGTGCATTGTATATTTAGACTTATGAGCTTCTTTGAGTATTCGCCCCCGAAGATCTCCAATGATTGCACCCAAATTCGTTTGTTCATAAGTAGAATATCGTCATGTCCTTTGATCAATTGATCAATCATTCCTGTCATGCCTTCTTTGTCAAGATTTGCCTCTTCTAAGGCTAATTTCTGTGCATCTTTAATTTGTTCTATGAGATCAATTTTCAATTCGAGTCTCAGAGTAAGTACTCTTTTAGGCTTTTCTCCTTCTTTTTGACTTAAGGCATCGACTACAACATTAGCCTTACCTTCATGATAGCAGGTTTCGCAGTCATAATCACTTAAGATTTTTAACCACCTTCTCTGCCTCATGTTCAACTCTTTCTGACCAAAGATACATTTCAAACTTTTATGGTCAGTGCACACGGTTAATCGGAGTCCATAGAGATAGTGTCTCCATAATTTCAGAGCAAAAATTATGGCACACAACTCTAAATCATGAGTTATATAGTTGTGTTCATGATTTTCAGTTGTCGAGACGCATAGGCAATGGCTTTATTTATTTGCATCAGCACACTACCAAGACCGGTGTATGAAGCGTCATAATAAACCACAAATCTTCCGTTCCATATAGCAGAGCCAGGATTGGAGCGTTTATGAGTTTATGCTTTAGCTTCTCAAAGGCTTCTTCCTACTTTGGTCCCCACTCATACTTTACTGTTTTCCTTGTCAAGGAAGTAAGAGGGACAGCAATTCAGGAAAACTCCTGGATAAATCTCCGGTAATATCCTTCCAAACCGAAGAAACTCTGAACTTTGGTTGACAACTTCAGGACTTCCCGTTTAGTAATTGCTTCAATCTTAGCAGGATTCACTTGTATTCCATTGGCATTTATCATATGCCCGAGAAATTGAACTTCAGATAACAAGAATTCACATTTTGAGAATTTGCCATACAATTTTCCATTCTTAAGTAATTCAAGAATTACATTCAGGTGTTCTGCATGCTCTTCCTTACTTTTGGAATAAATAAGTATATCGTCTATGAATACGATAACGAATTTATTCAAGTGAGGTTTGCAGATTCGATTCATCATATCCATAAATGCTGCTGGAGCATTAGTGAGTCCAAATGGCATCACCGTGAACTCATAATGCCCGTATCTCGTTCTAAAATTTAGTCTTGGATATGTCTTCCTCTTGTACTTTTAATTGATGATATCATGAACAAAGATCAATCTTTGAGAAATAATACGCTCCATGAAGCTGATAAAACAGATCGTCGATTCGAGGGAGTGGATATATGTTCTTGATTGTGACCTTGTTCAGTTTACGGTAATTAATATACATACGCATTGATCCGTCTTTCTTCTTAACAAATAATACTTGAGCTCCCCAAGGTGAAGAACTCGGTCTTATGAATCCTTTTTCTAATAACTCTTCAAGTTGTTTATTCAGTTCCACCATTTCTGTGGGTGCTAATATGTATGGGGCTTTAGCTATCAGAGCTGTTCCCAGTACTAGATTAATTCTAAACTCCACTTCTTGATCTGGCTGTAATCCAGGTAGTTCTTCCGGGAATACTTTTGGATACTCGGATACTACAGGCACATTTGCCAATGGCTTTGCTTCCTTGTTGGTTGTGTTTGATACAAGGTATGCTAAACATCCCTTGTTCAATCACTTCGTTGCCTGAAGGAGTGATATAATTCCAATTGGATTGGGACATTTATCTCCTATGATAGTAACTGTCTTACCATCAGGCACACGAATCTCAATAGATTTCTTGTCTTAATGTATTCGGGCTTGGTTGGTAGGTAACCAATCTATTCCTAAGACAATGTCAAACACGGGTAATGTCATGGGTAACAATTGCACATGTATTACATATTCAAATAGATAAATCCTACAGCCTTTCAAGGAACTAGAAATTCTAACTAGATCCCCATTGGTAGTCTTGACCTCGTAAGATTTGCCTAATCTAGCTAAGGGTTTATCTAACAGCTTACATAATTTAACATCTATGAAGCTTTGATTTGCACTACAATCAAATAAAAACCTTGCATAGATATTTTAGAAAAGAAACATACCGGTATTTTGACTTCTTCATTAGCATTCAAAGCAAATGCCCTGGCGTTTTTCTTAACACCTTCTGCAAGTTTTGTTCCAGATGTCCCTGCTTCTTTAGCTTTTGGGCAATGGGTCTTTATATGACCCTGCTCTCCACAACCATAACAAACAATGGGTTTCCAGTTCCTATAACAGTTCTCAGTAGAGTGCCCAAGAATTTTACATGTGCTGCAAAATGGCCTTGTACCACATTTTCCGAAATGTCTCCTCTTGCATAATCGGTACTCAGGAGCAGAAGAACGAGTTTCTTTATGACTGAAAATGCTTTCAGGTCGTGTTTGCTCATTTATGTTTTGGTGCATATTATCTTTCTTCTTCAATTCTTCTATATTCCTTATCAGTCCATCAGTGAGCACACCACCAATCTCAATGGCTTCATCCATTGATTCTAGTTTCGACGCTTTCACTAAGTCTCTAATTTCCAAAACTAAACCCCAGATGTATCTCTTGACGAAGCTTGATTCAGGGGTTGCTAGATGAGGTACTAATCTAGCATACTCAAATAGCTTGGTAACATAATCTTAATGATTTGTACCCACCATTCTTAAATTCAAGAAATTATTCTCAATCTTTTCCCGCTCATTCATGGGACAAAAATTTCTTTCCACCCTTTCTTTGAAGGCAGACCAGCTCATGGTGTAAGCTTTGTCCTTGTCTTTGGTGGATAAAATCCAATTCCACCATTCTAAGGCTTGATCTCGAAACAGATTCGAGGCATAAAGGACCTTGTCTTCTTCAAGACATTTGCTTATAGCCAGAACTGACTCAGTTTTCTCTAGCCACCTCAGTGTGGCTATAGCTCCTTCTTTTCCAGCAAACTCGTATGGTTTGCAGTCTTGAAAATTTTTATAAGAACTTCCAAAATCCCTTCTTTTCTTATGGGATGATTCAAATCCATCCCTAGGGCTAGCCACAGATGAATCATGGCTTTCCCGATAAGTTCTCTGAGAGGATTTGTTACAGAAGTTTGAATGTCCCCCTTCCGTATGTTTTGAAGGATGAATTGAATGTCTTCCTTCAGTGTGTTTTGAGCACTGAGGGGTAGAGATTTCCTTCTCAGTTTCTCTCATCTTTGATTTCTGTATCAAATATTCTCTTTACTTAGCAGTTTTATTCTCTTCTATTGCTGATACTATTTTAGAAATTGCTTTCTCAATTCCGGCATTGATCATTTTCTCCATTTATGCTTTCTGAGCATCTTGCTCAGCAACTTTATTCTTAACCAATTGCTTTTTCTTGCCTCGAGTGTTGTTAGATGGTCCACTTTTCGACATTCTATGTGAAATATCGAAATATATTAATTTCAGGAATTTATATTGAAATACGAAAATATTTTATTCATTTAAACATAATATTACAAAATATAATATTATATTATGAGTTACCACGATTCCTAGCTTCCTCTGGCTTGTCGTAGTACTTCATTTTCTGCCTTTGTTTCGACTTTCTCCCGCTCCAGTTCGGCTATTCGATTTAGCAGTGTTCTAACCCGATCATCCTCGGACGGTTCTTCAACTGCCCTTGGAACAAGTATATTGGGAATTTTTTTGTAAGGAAAATAAAGACGACTAGAGTCGGCTCTTTCTTCTCCTTCCAGATTATAAATACGTTTGTATGGAATTTCATGAATTCCTTCATAGATATTATATGGTACTATAGGAGTAACATCATAGCTTCCTGCCATTGGAGCAAAATGAATACTGAGTGATGGAATATAGGAGTTAGTAACAGATTCTAATTCTCCCAAACTCCTAAACGTTGAACTTTCAATATCAATTCCTTGTTCATATCCTGTCTCATTTGTTACTTGGTTCTCATAATTAGGTGGAACAAATCTATGTATAAAATCTGGACCCTTTCCTTTTCCTGGCATTCTGTATATAACCAAAAACGAAAATATTTCATTAATAATATATAAGATACAAAATACAAGATAGGAAAATAAAATATATCCTATCTAATCCTCCGTAAGCTTCTCTCCCATTTTCACCATTTCTTCTCCATGCTCCTTTATTTAGGCTCCAATTTCTTTCTTCTTCTTCTTCTTATCCTAAAACCACCATTTCTTGACTTCATCTGTTTCTCGTAACGAACGATCAAGACACTCAATCAGAGAGGTAGGGGTTTTATAAGGATATACATATTATGGTGGTGGTTCACGAAGTCCAACCACAATATTATTGTAGGCATTTTGATAAGCATAAGTAACATGAAAATATTCCTCATAAAGACTATAATATAAAGGATCAGGAGCAATGTAAGGATCTTGGAGAATTGGGGATTTAGGAATATAGAAAGATAATCCTCAGGATTCTCAGAAATTGGTTCATAATGATGAGATTCTTCTTCGAATGGTTCCTCCAATTGCATATTTTGATAAATATCTTTCACCTCGACGGATGGAATGGAAAACCTTTCAGTGGGCATTTCTACTATTCTCCTTGACTTTTGGGACCTACTAGGCTAGCCTGATCATTTACTGGTGGAGGTGTATTAAACTGCCAGTTACTAAAATCAGAACCAGCATCCATCCAAGAACTCTCGGCTTCATATGACTAGGGATGATACCCAGGAGTAGGAGTATCTAAATTTATAGCGGAAGGATCGCTATCATTAAGAAATGTTAACAGCATCATCTGAGATCCGTAGACAGGATACTCAGGCGACTCTTGTTAGATCGGACGATTTGGATCATAATACGGAAGATTATATTCTCTAGACATCCTGAAAAATTAAACATTAGTATCTACCTTAACAGTCATTTTGTCCTCATAGTGATCAAAACTTAGATACTAAGTCCAGTATTCTTATCTTAATCTTGAAGTAATAGTCGAGTTTCAAAACTATGGTTAAAGTTTAGATACTAAAGCCAGTATCTAATTCGTTAAAACCTTGGGCTCTGATACCAACCTGTCACACCCCGGGCGTGCGACCAGATTGGCACATCCAATATTATTTTATTTAGAAAATCAGAGTTAGTGTTTGGCAGCGGAAAATACTTTTCGATCGAACTTTCAATAAACCTCAACCCGAGGGTTGATATTGTATATTTTCCAAATCCAGAGAGAAACAATTCATTTTCATTTCATGGAGATTTAAATCATGGTCCTTGACCATTTGCATGTCGCCTGCATTAGCAGGGTAAAACTATAGCCACAAGATAGTTGGCTTGTGCCTGGGGAGTTAACCCTTTCCAATATCAAGCTACACAAGTATTGGTATCTAAGGGTTTTACCTTCCGACACCTAACCCTGTGCATAAAAGGGAGTATCCATGTCTAGGAAATCATCATCCAAAACATCTCCTCTTGTTTCTTATCACTGAAGAGTTATCTTCATGCTAGCAGCATATAACCCTTCCAAAAATTCTTTATATACATTTATCCCCAAGACTATCCCGTAAGAGTAGTGTTGGATATATGATTTCCGATCGTCAATTAAGTCAACATTAATAATGAGGTACGATCCAAAAAGTTACACTTTGGGCAATGAACAAATATATATAATATTTAATTGTTAAGTATTATAATTCACGAAAGACGGATATAATAAACGGTAAATAAATATTTAGAGAAATATTTATCGGTGATTGAGATAATTAATTACTTGGTGAATTAATTATTTATGGTGAATAAATGTTTAATCTGTTAAACATTTAATAAATGTATTTTACTGATTATTTATGATTAGTAAAATATAGGGTTAATAATTAAACAGTTAGTTATTAGTTGGATATTAACTGTTAATAACTCAGGGGCCAGTCTGTAAGTTACAGGTTTATAAATATAACCTTAACTGAAAATCCTAAAAGAGTTCTTAGCCACCACAAGGTTTTCAAAACCCTCTCCCATCCTCTCTCTCTTTTTCGGTCGACGCCACTTAGGGGCCGTCGCCGCCGTAGCCGACTAACCGGACCCCCGTACCACCGTCGCACGCCACCATCGTGGCCGGATCCCCTTCTTGCGCAACTCATGTGACGTTTTGTTGCAGGTTTCGTGTACGTGTCATCTAGCGTGACATTCGTTGATCTGAGGTGTTCTGATCTGGTTATGGTTGGTTTAAATAATATTGTTTATACGCGTGTAATCGGATCACTGACAGTAATCCAGATCTGATATGTTTAGTACATTTAATTGCTTCCGCTAAATATATCTTATTATTTATTTAAAAGTTTTAAATAATTATTGTTTTTAAAAGTTAAAAACTGGTGCTTGATTCCCAACAGTGGTATCAGAGCCACCTTTACGCGCGTTTAGACAAATTTTTTTATATATCGATCTATTGTTTTATTTGTCAAAACTATTGTTTGACAAAAGATCGAGCCTTTTTCGTTTATTGTTATTGTGTTGAATGAATCAAGCAAGGCGGACATGTGATTATATTGTTTGTGATTGATTGTTTCTCTTTGTATTTTATGGGTTATTTGGAACCCCGATGTATTACTTAGGTTTATTTTTATTTATTTATTTTAGTGTATCTGTAAATAAATATTGTAATTCTAAAGAGACGAAGACTAGAAGACCAAGGCGGACAATGACAGGATTAAAGATGGAGATCTTGGACTAAGTGAGAGATTGCAGATTTGTTTATTTTGTTATCCCTTAGACCGGTCCGGTTCTCGGTTGAAGGCTCGAACGAAACTGGACATTTTTCCTAGTTGCTCGGTTCTATGTTTTATCTATTTTTGTGGTTGTGATATAATTATTTAGGATAATAATTAAACCGCAAAGTTTTTATAAAACTTTTGACACAATTTAAAAACGACGAGATACTTAAAATGTTTGTTTTTCCCGGAAAGGTAATTAAATAAAAAAGGTGTTTTATTTAAAAGTAAAAACAAGTTTTAAATTTAACAGTTTTATTTAAAACAATTTTAAATTAATTAAAAGAGTTGATTAGTTTAAAATCGGTTCTCGACGAATGACCAATTTAGATTAAATAATGTATTTGAAATGGGATCGTGGCGAGTGTTGAAAGTTGTTTCACGAACTAAAACTAGTAAAATCGGTTTACTATAATTGTGCGACTTGTATCGTGCTACTCGTCGACCAAAATGTTTTTGAACCGAAAGGGTAATATTTAAAAAAACATTAAAGAAATCCCAAAATATGAAATTGATATTTTGCGCCACCCTAAATTATAACACTTCAACTAATCTATATAAACCCCCGGTGTTAGTGAATTACCCTACATCCTGCCCTACGGTTTTGGTTGAAGGTAGAACCGCGATTCCTGAGTTACATTGGTCGGGTCTACAGTTATAATTGAAGGACCAATATCGCTTAAGTTGTTTAAGTGGGCGCAGTTGAGGTAAACATATCCAAAGCTTGACATTACTCGTCATGCCCCTCAAACTGTCACACCCCCAATTTCAACTAACGGAGTTTTACCGTTTTGGGAAGTGACAAACCAGGATCTCAGTCATTAGTTACATCGAACGACTCTACATGGGACTCAAATGAAAATATCATATTAATCAGAGTTTAATGCGGAAGCGTAAAGAAAGGTAAATGCACAAAACACACACGCCCAAAAAGTCCAAAAGTCCAAACCAAACATAATTCAAAATAGTTCGAACAACTTAATAAAACATCAATCAAAGAGAATCCCATGCATGTCCTATATGTGCAGATGTGCCTTATCTTAGCGACCTGAGAAAACATGTAAGAAAAGATGTCAAAACGAGGTTGGTGAGTTCACAGGTTTCAGTATATAAATAAACGTTTACCAGATTATTGATCATTCACTATGCATTTATAGGTAGCTAAACTATGTTCATGTTTAACTTAATCACTCGCAACCGAAGCTGACTGTTTGTTTATTTGTCTCCTACCAGATCTATCAACTCTGGCGATGTGAGTAGGCCAACATTTCACCCGTTCGACCTCAAGTCGAGTTAGCGCGACTAACGCGGGTGGGATTTGATAAACCCAGTAGTACTACTAAACATTACCTCGCTAAGATCCATATTAACGGTTCGATGTGTGTTGAGGACTTTCAGTGATAGCGTGTTATGCTTAGCTTTAACATTGATAACATATGAATTACGAAAATCTCAAAATAGTTGAATCATGTTTTCTCCCCCAAGTTAAAACAGTAAAAGGGGTCGTGAAAACTCACCTGATTTGCGTAGTAGGTAGTATCAAACAAGTATGTGATTTGGTGCACAAGTATTAGACTACACGTCTTACGTATGCTCTAGATTTATAAACAACAATTAGGGATGCAACGGGAAATGTGACGACAACAAGGAAGATTGAACGTCCTAAAGAAACGTTCTAATGATTTAGAGTAGACGAACGTGTCCACGAGAATAAAGTTTTCTTAATATAATGATTTACACGACGAATAACGAAATAATATAATAAATATATTCGAACGATTTTGTCATTACACAATGGTCTACGAAAATAATATAATACATATATTATATTTTTTTTCTTTTAAATTTATAAGGTATTACAATAATTAATTACGTGATAAAATATTAAATTTATTATTTTATTCGAGGATAACACGAGTGTAAAATATTATAAATAATTACATTATTTATTATTTTGAAACGTTACACAAATTTTATAACCGAACGATATTTTATTTAATTCGCGATAACGGTTTGAGATATTATATTATACTATTAAATGTAATTTAATTAAACATATGAGATACGAGACTAAACTCGAGTTTACGGGAGATTTTTCCGGTTTAAACATTTTATTATAGCATTATAATAATAATAGAAAATTTTATATTTTTATTACTTAGTAAAAAGGTTCCCAAAAAAAAAAATAACACAAGAGACCGGTTTCGAACCCAGGTCTCCTGTGTGAGAGTCCAAAGTCTTAACCATCCAAGCCCGCCAGGGAATCGTGATATGAACTGAATCAAAATAGTTTTAATCATCACAAACATCCAGTCCCTACCCCATTCGCGATTCTGAACCCAAATCCATCCCAAACCCCATGACTTCGATCACGATTGGAAACATGGGTATAGGGGTTTTGTTAGACAATCAATTTCGAATTTGTTGGGTGTGTTTGATTGCAAAAACCATCACGTTTAAAATCGATTATTGCTCATTTGAAATTCCGAAACCCTAGATTAAGAACTAAGAATCAGTTTGATCGAATTAGGTATTAAAATTTACTGGAAACATGGGGCTTTTACTCAACCAAGGATTTTGAATCTGAGGATGTGGTTTAATTAGATGTGGATTAAGTTTAAGATCAAAATCCCCAAATCAACTTATAAACAAACCCTAGTTTATAGATCGATTTGATGTTATGAGCCCCGATTAACATAGGGCTTTCATTCAATGGATAAAAACGAAAGTGTGGACGAAAACAATTACCAGAAACGTTGACGGATTGATGGTGATCGACTAAACCGAGCCACGAATTTCGTGAATCGAACTCCGGCTACAACTGCTTCGATTTTCGGTGTAATTGACGTGTAGAACAGGATCGCAAGGCTTCGTTTAGTGTGTGAGGAGGTTCAATTCCAATGCGATTTGGTGAATAATACGGGACGAGTTCGACGATTACGGGTTGAATGCCCATAATTGAGTTTGAATTCGATAATGATGGTGATTAAACCGACGGTTACGACTGTTAATGATGAACATACGCTTGATCCGTTACAAAATTTGGTATTGATCGATTATTAACTTCGAATTTGAGTTCAAAAGTCATGATTTTGACTTTACAAAGTCAAATAGGATTCATTTGAATTGATTTTGACTTTGAGAGTCAACAATTCAAGTTTTGGGACTTGGCAGAACTAGTCCCTGCAGTTTGAGATCAGGAAATGACAGAATTAGTCCTTGGGTTTAATTTTGTTAAATAAGTTAAGATTTAACTGGGTTTATTTAACGTGGTTAAGTTTTTAACATAATATTTAACGGGATAGTTAACGGAGTTAACATGAAAAGTCAGATTGTCACACAAACCGAGAATTGTATAGTCGATACAATTGGTAATCGTTACCTACCTGTCTATCTATGCCAGTGAAGAGTGCTCAGTCATTCACTGAGACATGGGGAACCGGGATCTCATTCCTAATTATATAATATTGCAATTGGGTCATAAAATTTTAATTAGGAAATTATGCATGAAAATACTAAAACCTTTATTTTTGAATTTTTGTTGATATCTAACGAATCTAATACAAATTCCTCATTCTCCCTAAAATCTATCCTTGAGAAGGATAAGCTTGACAACTCCAACTTCATGGACTAGTACCGAAACTTGAAGATAGTCATCAAGGCAGAGAACAAACTGTATGATCTCGAGGAACCAATCCTAAAAAAAACAGCTACTACTACGGGCCAAGCCATAAGACTTGGGATAAATATGTTGATGACTCTATCAAGATCTCTTGCTTGATGTTGGGGTCTATGATACCAGAACTTCAAAAGAATCTGGTAGACATGCCAACGTACGACATGATTAGGCAACTGCAAGAAATGTTTAAACAACAGGCCGGTCATGAAAGCATTGAAGTGATAAGAATACTAATAAGCTGTCTTATGCAAGAAGGTTCTTCCGTCAGCACTCATGTGTTGAAGATGAAGAGATACATTGATCATCTGGAACGTCTTGACTCCCCTTTAAGCAATGAATTGGCCAGGGATATTATTCTCAACTCATGGCCAAAATCATATGACCAGTTCACTTTGAATTACAATATGAATGCTTGGGTCAAGACCATCCCGGAGCTGCATATGATGCTTAAGACTGCCAAGATGAATATACCGGCTCCTACTAAGTCTGGTCCAGTGCTGATGATCAAAGAAGGCTGAGTCAAGAAATCTGAAGCCAAGGGAAAAGGTAAGAAAAGCTTCAAGGGCAAAGGCAAATATGTTTCTAAGAAGCCTCTAAAGGATGTCAAGTGTTTTCATTGTGATGAAGTCGGACACTGGAGGAGGAACTGCCCAAAGTATATAGCCGAGTTAAAGCAGAAAAGGTCTGCTGGAGGACAGTCCTCAGGTATGTTTTTTATTGAGATCTTCTCTTTGTCTAGTAAATCTTGGGTGTTTGACATCAGATGTGGTTATCACATTTGTAATGATTTGCAGGGACTAAAGAAGGTTAGGAGGCTGAAGCAAGGCGACCTGGAGCTCCATATGGGAAATGGACAAAAGGTTGTTGTGAAGGCTGTAGAAGAATACACTCTTTTACTTCCTTCTAGATTAGAATTTGTTTTGAACAATGTTTGTTTCATTCCTATTTTGACTAGGAATATTGTTTCAGTATTCGCTTTGCGGGAACAAGGATTTGATTATGCTTTTAACAATGATTTTATTTCTGCATATTTAAATGGTTTGTTTTATTTTACTGCAAAGCCTCACAATGAAATCTATGAGATAGAAGTCCATGATAATAACGTTCTATTTAATATCTCCTCCAAACGTACGAAATATGATTTCAATGATACGTATCTATGATATTGTAGACTAGGACACATAAACAAGAATCGCATGAAGAAAGAATTCTAAATTCTACTAGTCAAGAGTCATTTTATGATTGCAAATCATGTTTAAGTGGAAAGATAACAAAGGCTCTTTTTTTCGGTATCGGTCAAAGGGCTAAGGATCTGTTAGGACTTGTACATACTGATGTATGTGGTCCATTCAGAACAATGTCTAGAAGTGGAGAGAGATACATCGTAACATTTACTGATGACTTCAGTAGATATGGATATGTTTATCTTATGAAGCATAAAAATGAAACGTTTGAAATGTTCAAACAGTACCAGAACGAAGTACAAAATCATCTTGGTAAAATGATTAAGATGCTTCGATCTGATCAAGGTGGTGAATATCTTAGTCAAGAGTTTAACGAACATCTAAAGAAATGTGGGATCATTTCTCAGCTTACTTCGCCACGAACACCACAGCTTAATGGTGTGTCCGAAGGGAGAAATCGAACTCTATTAGATATGGTTCGATCAATGATGTGTCGTACAAACCTCCCACACTCCTTCTAGAGTTTTGCTCTCAAGACTGCCACGGGAATCATAAATCTAGCTTCTACAAAAAAGGTGGACAAGACGCCTTATGAGATATGGCATGAGAAAAACCCAAAGTGTCCTACCTTAGGGTTTGGGGATGTAACACGTATGTTACAAGTGAATCTACGGATAAGCTAAATCCCCGTGGAGATAAAGTTGTTTTCGTCGGATACCCAAAAATAATCGGTTACAACTTCTACAATCCTGCTGAACACCGAGTTTTCATTAAACGCATAGCTACTTTCTTGGAGAAAGAACTTCTTACGAGAAGGATTGGAGATAATCATGTGGATATGGATGAGATCCAAGGACCACAAACTGAACCTGCCGTTCAGCGTGAGACTGCCAAAACTGGATCTAGAAATGTTCAAGATTCAACTGTGACACAAGTTGTTCGCAGAAGTGCTAGGGATCGCCATGAACCCGACCGGTATATCGGGATTCACCAGATTGATGACATCCTGATAGTTGATCAGGCTGAGCCCACTAGTTACAAATCTGCAATCTTAGATTCTGAATCTAAGAAATGGCTTGAAGCCTTGGATGTTGAAATCCAATCCATGTACGACAACCATGTATGGGACTTGGCTGACCTTCCTCCTGAAAGTCGGATTGTAGGAAGGAAGTGGATTTTCAAGAAGAAAGTTGACATGGATGGGAATGTGCAAACCTTCAAAGAAAGGCTGGTAGTGAAAATCTTTACTCAAACTCAAGGAATTGATTATAATGAAACCTTCTCGCCAGTAGCCATGCTTAAGTCCATTAGGATTTTGCTTGACATTGCCGCGTATTATGACTACGAGATATGGAAAATGGATGTCAAAACTGCGTTCCTTAATGGGCATCTTATTGAAGATATCTATATGGTTCAACCAGAAGGTTTTGAAGATCCAAAGAATCCTAATAAGGTATGCAAGTTAAACAAATCCTTTTATGGATTAAAAACAGGCATCCAGAAGCTGGAATCTTCGCTTTGACCAGAAAATCAAAGAGTTTGGTTTTGTCAAAAATGAAGATGAACCGCGTGTCTACAAGAAGGCAAGTGGGAGTCATGTGACTTTTCTGATTCTGTATGTAGATGACATACTGCTAATTGGAAACCATATCCCTATGCTAAAAGATGTAAAGTCTTGGTTAGGAAAATGTTTCGCAATGAAAGATCTTGGTGAAGCTGCTTATATTATGGGAATAAAGATCTATAGAGATAGATCAAAGTGGCTTATAGGTTTAAGCCAAAGTATACATTGATAAAGTCGTTCGACGCTTTTTCATGCAAGACTCTACGAGAGGGTCTTTGCCTATGGCACATGGAACCATACTGAAGAAGAAAATGGAAAAGGTTCCATATGCTTCTGCAATTGGTTCCATCATGTATGCCATGCTATGTACTAGACCACACGTATCGTATTCTTTAAGCATGACAAGTAGATATCAACAGAATCCTGGTGAGAGTAACTGGATAGCTGTGAAGAACACCCTTAAGTACTTGAGAAGAACTAAGGACATATTTTTGATATATGGAGGACCGGAAGAAGAACTAGTTGTTAAATGTTACACTGATGCTAGCTTCCAGACTGATCGAGATGATTCTCGATCACAAATGGGATTTGTATTTGTTCTAAATGGTGGTGCCATCACTTGGAAGAGTATTACGCAAAGTGTTGTTGCTCAATCCACCACCGAGTCAGAATACATTGTCACTTCGGAAGCTGCAAAGGAGGCTGCTTGGATGAAGAAGTTCATTGCTGATCTCAGAGTAATGCCTAGCATTCATAAACCAATCGAGATAGTGTGTGACAATACTGGTGCCATTGCTCAAGCTAAGGAACCAAGGTCACACCACAACACGAAGCACATACACGGAATATTTCATTATATCCGGGATATATTACAACGGGGAGACATCGTGTTAAACAAAGTTCACACGGATCAGAATCTAGTCGACCCGTTCACTAAGCCTATGCCTCATGCTAAACATGAGGAGCATGCTGACAAGATAGGCCTTAGATTTGCTAGACAGTGGGTTTGATGTATATTTAGTATTTGGTGTTTTCGAGCAATACAGTTACATTAGCTTTTATGTTTGATTTAATGGTTAAATGCATTATAAATAGTTGTTACTTTGTTCGATAGTTTATTCTAAATGTCCTTAGTCGATCAGATTCATGGGAATCAATCTGAACGTAGGACTACTGTGAATCGGATGGTTGGTTCATTGTGAATGAAAGACCAAGAAGTTGGAAACCATGTTCACATATAATTATTAGAGAATAATTATTAGATGTAACTCGTTTGAAAACTATCTTCATGGATCAATGTCTTGAGATGTTTTGAATATGGTAAGATCTATCAATCATCGACCCGAGGCACATACTAGAACTAACTCTGACTAAAGATTGTGCTTTGATCTTATCTAACATTGTACCTTAACAGGTAGTAATAAGGGTATGATCAGGAGTAATCTGAAGTTCAGTGGGAGTTGTACGCGGCCAAAGGAATTCTGTTCTTATTTAATTAGGAGTTGGACATTCTGGCGCCCTTGTTGATTCAAGCTAGTGTAAAACGCATGGCCATGCTCAAACTAAAGAGTAGTTTGTTTAAAGACCACTTTGAATTGGAGAACGAGAACAAGAATAGTTGAACCACATATGAGAAGTGAATTGTATCCATGTCTCATGTTCAACGGATTCCCTAAACAGAAATGATACATAGATATGCTTACTAAGACTTTTACACGTAGTAAAGTAAAGGTTACTAGTACACAAGGAAATAGTTTGACGATTGTAAATACGTCATACCATGCTAGTGGCAGTGAGATGCAGTTAGGCATCCACCACTGTCTACGTTGAACCGAATAATTGATGAATCGTCCAAGTGAGAGATTGTTGGATATATGATGTCCGATCGTCAATTAAGTCAACTTTACTAACGAGGTACGATCCAAAGAGTTACACTTTAGGCAACGAACAAATATATATAATATTTAATTGTTAAATATTATAGTTCACGAAAGACGGATATAATAAACGGTGAATAAATATTTAGAGAAATATTTATCGGTGATTGAGATAATTAATTACTTGGTGAATTAGTTATATACGGGGAATAAATGTTTAATCTGTTAAACAATAAATGAATGTATTTTACTGATTATTTATGATTAGTAAATATAGGGTTAATAATTAAACATTTAATTATTGGTTGGGTATTAACTCTGTAAGTTACAAGTTTATAAATATAACCTTAACCGAAAACCCTAAAAGAGTTCTTAGCCACCACAAAGTTTTCGAAACCCTCTCTCTTCCTCTCTCTTGTTTCCGGTCGACACCACCTAGGGGCCGCCACCGTCGCAGCCGACTAGCCGGACTGCCGCACGCCACCACCGTGGCCGGATCCCCTTCTGCGCAACTCGTGTGATGTTTTGTTGCAGGTTTTGTGTACGTGTCATCTAGCGTGACGTTCGTTGATCAGAGGTGTTCTGATCTGGTTATCGTCTAAGGTATAATCCTAGAACACCCTATGGTTGGTTTAAATAATATTGTTTATACGCGTGTAATCGGATCACTGACAGGAATCCAGATCTGATCTGTTTAGTACCTTTAATCGCTTTCGCTAAATATATCTGATTTATTTATTTAAAAGGTTTAAATAATTATTGTTTTTAAAAGTTAAAAACTAGTGCTTGATTCCCAAAAAGTAGTGTTACAGATAATCACTGATTACCTGAAAAACATTTTGGAAAATAAAAAGTCAGCGTGAACGCTGGTGAATATGATTATCATGGCCAGTTTCATTTGGCAAATATAGTATCAAAACATTTAACCATAATATGGGTACTTTATACCATTCAGTAGAACTATTTCATTCGAGTGTACAACCACCGTATACACCGGTAATTTCCGTAATAGGATTGCTGGCATTACCAGACTTACTTACCGCGATGTCCCATAATCGAGACCCCGTCTTATGTACCATTATAAACAATTACCAGCCCCAATATTGGAATTTCACCCATAAATCGTGTATCCCTTGATCAAGTTTTACGTATACTTATGGCCTGAATGTTGTCCGTAGACGCCCTTATGCATCAAACTTGTGAATACATGTATTGCCATTTCGCAAACATAAAACTTTCAAAGTTTTGAAAATAAAGAAAGATAAACATATTCACCTTAATTATAGCTTTGTCTTATATCAGGGTAGTCCTTGAGTGCTAGTGAAAACCTTAACGCGAGTTCTAGAAAAGTTAGTTTCTTAACGCACGAGTACGGAAATAAGCGAAAGTCGAAATATAAGCGAAAGTCAGATAAATTACCGGAACGAGGGCACGCAAACCGAGGAATGAGGTCAGCTCCAAAAATCTTGGAAGTTCTTGTGAGTTTGTGTGTGTCAAAGTGAAGAGCCGGATGCATCTAATTGTAGGCTGGTCGCTGGGTCCGTAGCGGTCCGCTGCCGCCCAATGCTTGCGTCAGACCTAGATGTCAAGCTCTGATTGGACCATTCCTCCAATTGCGGCTGGAGGACCATTACGGAGGGGCATGGTGGTCCGCCATGAGGACACGCGTCAGATTATAGGGCTGAGTCACCGGGCGTGGAAACTCTAAAAAGTGCGGATGGATTGCGGCTAGCGGACCGTTACCCACGCGGTGGCGGTCAGCCACCCAACCCTTTGAGCCTTGGTGTACCTGGCTAGTGGACCTCTAGGCTCTAACAACCATAGTGGACCGTCATGGCCTTCGGTTGCGGTGTGCTACCAAGCCAAAAACTAAAATTTTCATTTTTCAACCCTTGAACATTGGGACTTGGCAAAACAAATCCCTAGGGTTTTAGAATTAGAAAATTAGGACATCGGAATTGGCCTGGTGTTACAGTTTGATTCTCTTTTAATGAGATATCTTCAATATTTTGGGTGGTTATGAACTTCTTGTTGTTGCCCCCCTCGTTTTGCAATTACTCTTTTTTTAGGAACATAACGAGTTTCATTATTCGAACAAAATACGAAGCTTTGAACCGGTGGCGGATAATTATTCCTTAAATAAAGGCCAAGTCGGTTTTTAACTAAAAGGGTTAAAATGATAAAATGACTATTTTATAGGTTTTGTGATTGTGAAATGTGGGTTAGAAATGAAAAAGGTTTTGGCTCAAAGTCGCTGCTAAGGGATAATGTTTTATGGTAGGTAAAGGAAAAAAGAAAAGGTTAAAGAAATTGGGTTGATCCTAATGCCTTAGTCTTTTTTATGCATTATTTTAGTCCATGATCTTGAAATGTATATTTTACACAAGTTCTAACATGGAAAGCAATAATTAGCAAATCACTCTATCAAACGAATTGAGCATGTAAATATATATATATATACACACACACACACACACACACACACACACACATATATATATATATATATATATATATATATATCTGTGTGTGTGTGTATGATAATGCTCGAATATGCTCAAATTCTCACATGAAACGAAAGGTAAAGGGTATAAAAGTAAAATTGTGCATAAACTTATTTCTTTCTTTTTGTTGTGATTTCTAATCTCCCCTATTTGTTTCCTTTATTCGCTTCAACGGTATTTCAAATTGCTGTTTTTGTAAGCCCGTTTATGCCATATGATTTTTAAGACTTGCGCTTTTTGATTATTTAAGAAGCTGCCATACTTACAGATTAATCGGCGTTTATTATGATTAATCAGAAGTTTGTAATGCTTGAAAAGGTTTTATTTCTTTTATATATTTCATTTAGGCAATTTATGAATCACGCATTTGTAGTGCTTGGGACAAGATTAGGCTGCCAATGTAATGGTAAGCCTCCACCCCACACTACAATTTTGACAATGTCCTCATTGTACGAAAATGCGTTATGCAATAAGTATCATCGATAAAATGTGGGTGAAAGAAGACTAATACTCCCCTGATAGCGTGTCTTCACCATGCATGTGGTCGATTCTCACAGCTGCCCAAAACGTGTTCCAAAGCATAAAACCAAAACCTGTAGTTCCTGCTATGCTATGGAATGCTCAAAACACAAAATAAGTACTAAAAATAAAGAAAGTTAAATTACTATTCGCTAATAAGTGGCGACCGTAAGTGGTGGTGGTGCCACCGTATCAACGGTTACCTATGTAACTGGTAAAAAACAATTAGTGTATCAATGTAGCCAATGACCATAAACAAATAGAACCAAATATCAGGAATCACAAATAAAGACAACAAAGAACCATATATAATAAAGATGAGGTAGGAGAGAGCTGCTACCGGTAGTAGGGAGGACGTGGCCACTACTGGTGGGGTCTGGGAGGCTTCTGATACTGCTGATGAGCATACGGGTCATGGGTATGATCATGAAAGTCTTGTCATATGCCGTCCATTGTGTACCCCATTTGTCACAAACAGATCATCAAGTCAAGCATGCAGGGGTCAGTGGTGGTGTGGTAAACATGCGGCATCCTGTGTCGTCCTCTCTGCCTTCCTCCCTGAGGTGCTGGCTCTATTTGCTCCACTCCGACATCATCATCCAATTCCTCGACTACCCCTGTCCATATGTTACCTCTATGGTTTTCCAGTTGATATAACCTATTAATTCTTTTTAATGTTGACCAACCCTTGGCTTATCAATCTCTGCTTGTATAAAGACGTACAAGTTTCAAACGAAGTTTGATTAAAAAAGTTTTACGATCTTACACTTTAAAATCAAGAACACTCACAAATATAAAGGCAAATTTAGACAATAATAAAAGCCCACTAACCGGTGGTTTTAAGGACGAATAATTAAAGACATAAACATACCACTAGATTAATACGTCAAACATTAACATGCGCCAAAAATCATCTTCACCCTAGCAGTACAAGAATCTTAGCCACAAATGGCCATGCTAACTAGCGTAACACTACGTTTTGTAGGCTCCCCTATTGTGGAACAAGGAGGAAGAGCCACTCTACTCACTACTACTACTCTAAACTATGAAATAAGCTCTCTCTGGTGTGTTCTTTAAGTATGGATGGGTGTGTTGAGGTGTATCGAATGAAGAGCCCAAGCCATCTATTTATAGGTTTCAAAATGAGCGATGCACGGGCATGCAAACACCTCAGGAGTCTAACAAGGTACAAAAGACAGTGTAACGGAGCCCGGGGAAGCAGGACAAGCAATGCACGGCCGTGCATGGCATTGCATGACCGTGCAATGCCTTGCCAGCTCTCCAGCTTCGTCTTTTAGTTGCTGGTTGACTTGTGTTGACCAATTTTGACTTCTTAGGGGACAATGCTCGGGTTTGGTCCTCTGAAAGCTTGATTTCTTCATGTTTTAAGCTGGTTTTTGCTCCGTTTATCTTAGGACATCGAATAACCTGCAATTGTGAAATATTAACGCATTAAGTATCATTTGCAAGGCTTTTGTTTGATTAATACCATAATATGGGGATTATTATGCATGCAAAACATGTATAATTTAGGACATATCATAATACCCCACAATTAGACTTTGCTTGTCCTCAAGCAAACTCATGCATGATCAGACCCATAACTAAAAACTTTATAAAGGGTAATGGAGCCCCAAGTAGATGGAAACTCCGGGATAACTCTTGAGTTGCTTATTCTATTTTTGTGTTTTCCTATGATGTAATCCATGACAACCCTACTAGAGCTTCAATTATGCATAAACTTTCACTATTCACAATGTTCACTTAGCTCTAGGGTTATATATGTATGGATAATGTAGTTTAAGTGGAACACTCAAGTTTGAATCGAATTATACAATGGTCATAAGCTTGTATACAGATCAAGTCTCAACCAACTAACTAAGTAGTATGCATGAATCAAGAGGACTTTAAAAGGGTTGTAATGTGGCTAAAATAAAAATAAAGGGTGAAAATGAAAATGTTTTTGGATTTTTAGTGATTTAAAAGGGGTTTTAAAGGGCTGCAGCTATCGAGGAACACACAGCTACGGCTTCATGGCTTAAAATGGAAAATACTAGCAGGTCCCTCTATAGTACTCAGATCATGAGGGTATAACTAATATGAGGGCTCGTTTATGGTTAGATTGCCAAGACCAAGATCTCTTAACATTCTCAACTTTTTCCTTACTGTGTAGTATACATTACTGCCTTTCCATACGGATCTTTTGGCATGTAGCCTAATAGCTCCTACTTTGATTAGATGCATATACTCATGTTGGGAATGAGTTTGATTCTTGCTACACTTTCCATCGTGGCTCCAGTTTCCACACTTCACACATTTGTCGTATCTTTTGGCTCTTCTTTTGGCGACACTTTTTCACAAGTCGCAGAATGATGGCAGTTTTTCTTACTTGCGCCACCGTTTTCTTACATCACTAGTTGCTTTGAAAACCTTCTCTCAAAGTCCGGGTGGTAATTTGGGCTTTGCGAAATGAATACAAGAAAGCAAATTGAAATCAAAAGAATGCACATCCTGCTCTTTAAGGTCTAACCGGTAAAAGACCAACTTCTCTCTTTTTCTTTTCTTTTTGTATCAAGACAAATTCTTCAATAATTATTTTTCCTCAATTTCATTGAAATAATATTTCTATAAATTCCTTGCATATAGTTCAGCTGTTTCTTCCTAATACATCCATCTACTTGTATATTCCAATTCTTTTGAGTAAAACAGATTCTTTCCAAAATTGCCTCAATGGTAATAAACTTGAAATAACGATATAGGATAATTTTTTCTTTTCGAAGACAGTTAGCCAATAACCGATGTTTACGGAAAGCGGGTTGGTTGATAAATGTGGGTAGTAGAAAAGAAAAGGCTAAGCCTCAAAGGGCTATCTAGGCGGATTATATTTTTGGGATTTTTGGGTTTATGGATAATATATAGGGGTAATAAAGTCCTAGGAACCTCAATCACCTTCATACTTCTACTAGTTCACGGTCTTGATATGTATCAGTCACACAAGTTCTAATTATGCATAAAATCCGATCGAAAAACACTCAATATACCAAACGAAAGAGCATGAGAAAAATAATGATAATAATGCTCGTAAAAAGGCTCAGATTATTCTCACATGGAAACGGATGGGATAGGGTTTAGTGATTTATTATGCAAAATATCCATTTGTTTCTACTTGGCATGTATTAATTTTATTTGATTAGGTGCGAACTCAAAGAGGTTTTGGTTTTAGGGTTTAAAATTTTTGAAATTTTTTTCAGGTTTTACAAAAGGTAGGTTTTTTTATATTGTTTTAGTCAAATGCGTAGAAAATCACAAGTTTAGTTTTACTTCTTTGAGGTTACAAGTAGTCCTGAATCTCTAATTCCCTACCCCACACTTAAAACTGTGCATTTCCCTCAATGTAGAAATGCATGTAATGCAATGCTATGCAAGAATTAAATGCATGAAGTTTTAAGGGAAAAGAAACTGGTACTCCCCCGGTCAATTCGGTATATAACCTAAGGCCAAAACTTATTGCTATTGTCAACACTTTGATTTAAAGACTTCATCGAATTTCAAAGAAATTTGATGTGGTTTCCGATTCCTCAGGTTGTAGAGATGGAGTGTGATTCCTCAAAGAAGTAGAGAGACTATCTGGTGATGATATTCTACCTGACACATAAAGGAAAACATAAAAGCAGATAAGGAAAATAAAAGGTAGTACTTAAGCTACTAAGGTCCTAGTATCGAGAAGGCATACCTAGGGGCTGAAGTAATATAAAATTAAATTTGAAAACCAAACCTGAGGTCCATGCTTTCTTCTGTATGCACCAACTTCTCAATTTATTCATGATCATCGGGTTGCCTCCCGGAAGCGCCACGTTTATTTAAGGGTCGTTGGCCAGACCCGTACGTGCTTCATCAGTCCTTCTCCTCTAGTGGAACTTCATCCACTATTTGATCAATAGGTCCTTCGAGGTAACGCTTCATTTGATGACCGTTAACCGTAAAAGTTGTCCCATCTGTTTGTTCCAGTTCAATGTTCCATAAGGGAGTATTTTCTGAATTATGTATGGTCCCGTCCATTTAGATCTTAATTTCCCTAGAAATAGTTGCAATATTGAATTGTAAAGCAAGACTTTTTCTCCTTCCTGGAATTCCCCCTTCCTTAGCTTTTTATCATGAAGTTTCTTCGCCCTATCCTTGTATATTGCTGAATTCATATACGCCTGATTTCGCAATTCTTCCAATTCATGAATTTGTTGAAGGAGGTGTTCTCCTGGACTGGATAGATCTTGGTTTACTGCCTTAAGTGCCCAGTACGCTTTATGCTCCATTTCTATTGGGAGTTGACATGCCTTTCCATAAACCATTCGGTAAGGAGTGGTTCCGATAGGTGTTTTGTAAGCCGTGCATAGAGCCCATAATGCATCTTCTAGTTTATCAGACCAGTCGTTCCGATTTGGACTCACAACCTTTTCCAAGATACGTTTAATTGCTCTGTTTGTAACTTCCACTTGTCCATTTGCTTGGGGATGGTAAGGTGTGGATAGCTTATGGGTACAACCATATCGTTTGAGTGTCTTTTCCAATTGTGAATTGCAGAAGTGTGTTTCTCTATCACTAATTAAAGCTTTTGGTGTACCGAATCGTTTGAACAGACTTTTGAGAAACCGGATGACGACTCTTGCGTCATTGGTTGGTAATACTTGTGCCTCAACCCATTTTGACACGTAGTCTACTGCTACCAGAATGTATTGATTTCCGCAAGATGGAGGGAACGACCCAACAAAGTCAATCCCCCATACGTCGAATATTTCACAGACTTGGATGCTTGTTTGATGCATTTCGTCACGCTTTGAAACACTTCCTATCCTCCTAAAGGAGTCGCATATGTTTATAAGCTTACGTGCATCCTTGAAAACAGTTGGCCAAAAGAATCCGGCCTCAAAGACTTTCCTTGCAGTGTAATTGGCTCCATGATGCCCTCCTATAGGTCCTTCATGACATTGCCATAGTATCTCATGTGCCTCCTTCCCGTACACACATCGCTGAACTATTTGATCTGTACAAACACGAAATAGATATGGATCTTCCCAGAAGTAGTGCTTAACATATGCGAAGAATTTCTTCCTTTCTTGAAATGTTACCCCTTCTACTAGTTACCCGCTTGCTAGGAAGTTTACGATGTCTACGAACCATAGATATTCATTGGTGTCTTGTACGTGTAGTATCTACTCGTAAGGGAAACTATCATTTATAGCAACCTTTTGGCTCTCTTGAGTAATTTCAAGTTTTGATAAATGATCTGCTATGAAATTCTCTACTCCTTTCTTATCTTTTATCTCGATATCAAATTCTTGTAGTAGGAGGATCCATCTAATTAACCTTGGTTTTGCGTCTTGCTTGTTAAATAGATGTCTTAGGGCGGCATGGTCGGTGTAGACGATAGTTTTTGATAAGACCATGTATGAACGGAACTTATTAAACGCAAAAACTACAGCTAGTAATTCCTTCTCAGTGGTGGTGTAGTTTTGTAGAGCATCGTTTAAGGTTTTACTTGCATAGTGAATCGGGTGAAAATGCTTTTCACTCCGTTGACCTAAAACTGCTCCTACTGCGTAGTCACTTGCATCACACATGAGTTCGAATGGTTTTGTCCAGTCAGGTGTCGTCATGATAGGTGCATCAACGAGTTTCGTCTAAAGAGTTTCAAATGCTACTAAACAATCGTCAGAGAATAAAAAGGGTCGATCCAGTTGAGTCAAGGGCCTGTCGATTGATGAAAAGTCTTTTATGAATCTTCTATAGAATCCCACATGACCAAGGAAGCTTCTGATCCCCTTTACTGAATTTGGTGGTGGAAGCATTGATATAGTTTCTACTTTGGCTTTGTCGACTTCAATACCATTCTTTGAAATCTTATGTCCTAATCCTATCCCTTCTTTGACCATAAAGTGGCATTTTTCCCAGTTTAGTGCTAGATTTGAGTCTTCACATCTTGCTAGCATCTTTTCTAAGTTTTGTAGACAATGGTCGAAGGAATTTCCAAAAACTGAGAAGTCATCCATGAATACTTCCATTGATTCTTCTATCATATCATGAAATATAGCAATCATGCATCGCTGGAACGTAGCGGGTGCATTGCATAGTCCAAATGGCATACGCCTATAAGAAAAGGTGCCATAGGGACAGGTAAACGTAGTTTTCTCCTGGTCTTTGGGTGAGATAGGGATTTGAAAATACCCTAAGAATCCATCGAGAAAATAATAGAACATATCCCCGGATAGTCGCTCCAACATTTGATCAATGAAGGGTAGCGGAAAATGGTCTTTTCGAGTAGCTTCGTTTGAGATAATCAAAACATACCCGACATCCAGTGACTGTGTGAGTTGGTATTAGCTCATTTTTCTCTTTTGTGATCACCATTATACCTTCTTTCTTTGGTACAATGTAGGATCGTAAGATTACAAGGTGATTCTATTCTAGTTGATGTTGGCGGAAACAATAACAACCAACAAAGTAAACAAGTAAACAGCAAGAATACTGATGAATGCACTGTTGTATTAAACTTCTGAGATTACAGGTTTACAAGTAAAACACTATCAAGAAGCACTATGAAAGCACAGCAAGCCACCTTACAATGAAGTGTTTACACAGTATTTATAGTAACTTAGAATCAAGACAGACCCTTGATTCTAAGGATCAGATCTAACACAAGCCGTTGATCTTGTTTATTAATCTAAATTACACGCAAAGGCTAATCTAGATAACTTTACTGAAACGTCTTCTTAGGCATCATTGTTTGCATGCTTGGAGACGTGCGTCATTGTCCTTTATTGGTTGCACCACTGAGGTTCCTTCTGCTTGGAGTGTGGCAGTTGCTTTTGCAGACAGGTGTCAGAGGCGCTTCACATGGATAGTCAGCTGCAACGTTTGGTCTTCAGAGAATAGAGCTATCAGCAGCAGAGATGAGAACAATGCTGCTAATAAGACTATCAGCAGCAACAAGTGTTGGATGCTGCTGATAAGCCTATTAGCAGCAACAAGTGTTGAGTGCTGCTGATATGCCTATCAGCAGCAACAAGTGTTGAATGCTGCTGATAAGCCTATCAGCAGCATTTGTACTTAGAATAATTTGGTGGCAATCAGTCTTTGGTTCTACAAACTCCCCCTAGACTGATGCAACCAAAATTCTTTTAATCACTTTGCTGCTGAAGCTTTTGCATGTGGCTGACTATCCTTTCAACCTCATAGCCTCTTGGATCCTTGCTGGGATTGTTCAGTGGAAGTTCAGACAGAGTCTTGATGTCTTTGTGTGGCATTTTGTAGATTGCTTTGCTTGAACATCTCATCTGCTGCTTCTTTACATCAATCAGAGTGAATTCATCCAAATCAGCATTGTAGGACCAAGATACAAATGGAGAGTGGGACTTGAGAGGTTTGACATCCACGACCACATCTTTGCTAGGGTTGAAATAATGTCTGATTGCTAGCATAAGATGTTTCCCTCTCTCATTTGCAGGCTTATGAGCTTCACCCAGCTCCAAAATTCTTCGTAGGTCTGAATCTGGTAGTTGCAGAACCTCATCAACAGACCTGTATGTAGATCTTCTTCTTTCAGTTCTCCCCTGAAGATCTCAAACCTTTGACCCTGTGGATTGTAGACCCATTCAACTATGTCTCTTGAGTCTTCAGGTTCAGATGAGGGTTTGGATTTCTTCAAGGGAGGCTGTTTATGAGTGGGAGCTGGGTGGGATGATTTGGACTTGTTGGGTGGAGGAGTGGAAGGTTTGGGGAGGAGAGTGGAAGGATGATGGACTGAGGAAGAGGTAGGTGAGGGAGAAGGCTTGGGTTTCTTTGTCTTTGGTTTTTCTTCTTCTTTGATAAGTACCCTTTTCTTGGAGCCCTTCTTCCCTAGTCTTTCTTCCTCATCCTTTTTAACTTTGAAGTAGAGGGCTTGCAGGTTCATGAAATTCATAGGACCTAGCCTCTTTCCACTATCTCCTCTGGCCTTAAGGAAGTCAATCATGACCTTCCTCTCTTCATGGGTCCGTTTATTGAAGGCAATGGTCTTTTTGGACTGTTGTTTGGCTTTTTCTTCTTCTTCAGCCTTTTTCTTCTTTGCCAACTGACCTTGCTGACCCATGAAGGCTCTGTAGACTTCTTTAGTTGATAGTTTCTCAAGGTAGTCTGCATCCTCACCTTGAGAGACTAGAGTCTTTATCCACTCCTCCCTCATTTCTTTAGCTAGTTCAAAATCGGTTATTCTGAACTTAGCTTCTTCTTTCTTCTTCTTCTCCAACTCTTCCTCTTCTCTATTGAATTGTTCCTGCAGTTGAAGAGCAAGAGCTGCATCTTCTTCAATCCGGTCAACTGCAGGAATCTTCCTTTTTAGTTCATCCAGCTGTTTAGCATACAGCTGGATGGTTTGTTCTCTTAGGAGAATGGCTGTTTTTCTTTCTTGAGCCTTATTCAGGTCAGCCATCTCCTCTTCTTCTCTTCTTCTTCTTTTCTCTTCCCTCTCCCTTTTCTCTTTTAGCAACCTCTCTTCATCTTCATCAGTCATGATTCCCTTTCCTTTGTTTACATTGGATGCCTCTGCTTCAGCTTCACTGATCACAACAGCAGATGATGATGCTGCTATTGGGATCTCTGCCTCAGCTTCATTGGCAAGTTGAGAGATTGACAAGGGACGGTCACTGTCTTCATCAAGTTGATAATTAGGACCTTCTATTTCCCTCACTTGATCCCTGATGGAAGATCTTGTGCCAAAATCTGCAGATGTGATGTCAACTTGTGGAGTATCAGAGTTGGAGTCAGTATCAGAAGTTGACACAGTCTCTTCTTGAGGAATCAGTCCTTCTTTTTCAAGATGGGCTTTGATGATGACCATCATTGCCTGGCTCTCCAGTGAGTTAATATTGCAGATGTTGGCTCTGAGCTGAAAAATTTTGAATAGGAAGTCTGAGGGCAGCTGAAGGATGTTCCTGGTGTTGATGATGAGAGAGGAACCGTTGCTGAGCAGGAGAGTGTGGTCAAGGGACTTAGTGCTCACCCAACCTAGCACGTCCAAGTCCTTGACCAGGAAGGCATACAGAAATCTTCGAAGGCCCAGAACTTCTTCTTCAGTGAGAAGACTGCTCCTTGTTATTTCAAGATTGCTAGGAGTCAGTCTCCTTTCTACGGCCGCCGAAGATTCAGGATAAGCTACCCGATGTGCTGCTTGTAGGAATCTTTGGAACCTGGGTAGATTATCCTCCATCAGGTCATGGAACCTGCCAATGGCAAGTTCTGCTGAGAGATCTGTTGAGGTGTTGATGCAATTAGTTAAATGCAGATGTAGGACTTGGAGGGCATTGAGAGAGTTCCAGTTCAGCTCTTCTACTCCGCTGAACTCCCATCCAATCCAAAACCTCTCAGATGATCCATCATACCCCCAAGCTAGAATGGAGTCAAATTCTAGCTTCTTTGATGATCTTAATAGTTGGGGGGTTGAGGATTGACCAATGATGGCTGTTGCTTCAGGAAGGATGCAAAATGATGTATTTGTTTGTTCTGTGTCTTCAACATCATTCAGCATTTTATCGACAGCCCTGACGACCAACTTCCAGTCTTCAGATGTCTCTTCGTCTTCATTATCTGGGACTGGCAAGTCATGAATTTGGACAAAGGCTGGCTTGAATAGTGAGCTTTGAAGTACAACCTGCTCTTGAATCCAGTCGTCAAGACTGTCTTTATCTTCTTCCAAAGAGACCATCTCCCCCTTTTTGGTTGCATCAGTAGACAGGTAGGCATAAGTTTGGGTGCCTACTGATACAAGAGAGGGAGTGGCTAAAGTTGGGCATTGATGGGCTTCATGCATAGAGACTTGGTGTCTTAGTTTGGACACTTCAGCCTCTAGCATAGCCACCCTGGCCGTCAATTCCAAGTTATGAAGTTTCAGTTTGTCCTCATCCACAGTTGTGGAATCCTTGGACCCAGATGGGGCCGTAGGCCGAGCCTCAGCATCCCCATCACCCGCGGTTTCTTGGCGCCTAGGATTCCTCTCAGTGAGGGGAGTTTCTAAGGAAACACCCTCACCATGAGTTGCCGTGGTTGAGGTCTTAAAGATGTTGTCACTGTCCTCCTGGTCAGTTGATGGACCAGCAGTAGTGACAGCCTCGTCCACATCCACTCTTTCAATACTCCCAGAGTGGACCTTCAAGGGTGAAGAACTTGGGTTGGGTGTTTCGGAAGCAAGACCAATCAGTACCTCCTTGATAGTGGTAGTGGGAGAAGGTACATCACTTTGGTCAGGTTCCTCAACACTTAAGTTCAAAGAAGATAGGAATGGCTCAAAGGGCTGTTCTATGGATCCGGGAAGTGATCCTAATCCTAATAGAGAGACTTCTGAAGGAGTCTCCCTAACAATGTGGCTTTCCCTTATGATATTCTCACTAGAATGTTGTGATTCTGAGTGAGGGATGTTGGCTTGGGTTTGGGCCTTGGAGGCAAGAGAAGAAGGAGTTCTCTTGCCCCTCTTCCTAGTATATTTGGCTACAACCGGGGCCCTGTGTTCCGGTTGAGCAATCAAACTGGGGGTGAGTAGATTATGTGCCTGTACATCCTCAGTAGAATGCACAGGGGTTCGATCAAAGGAAGCAGTAGTTTGAGTTTGTGGCAGTGAGGTGGAGGGTGTGGGATCAGTATCAGCTGGGTTTGCTGAACTGTCACCCTGGGCACTTTGCGTGTTCAACATTGTAGACAACAATGGAACATCGGCCCCTGAGAACTTTGATGAAACTGTTCTCATGCTTTGAAAAATGTTGTTCTTATGTCCCAGAATTGAGTAGATTCTTGCAGTTTTTGAAAGATCTTGGTGTTCAATATTGAACACTTCTTGCAAGAATCTTGGGTACATGAAGAACTGAGATTTCACCCCTTCTTGAAGGTTGTATCTCAAACCTTCAAGAATGAGGTGAGAAAAATTGAAACCCGCCCCAGTTATCATACCGTGAATTGCCGACGCAAGTCCGGAGCTGAGTTGGTTCCAGCCACTTCTCTTCTGGGATATGCATTGGAGAAGAGTGTGGCAGAGATATTTCCATTTGGGACCCATGAGTGCCTTCTCTATCGTATACTCTGTTTGATTCCCAGTGTACCCTATGGATATAAAGGTCCTCATGTATACGTCTCTTGGGTAAGATGTGACGTCCCCTTCATCATGAAGCTTGAGGTGTTGGCGGAGCTTTGCTTCAGTGATAATCATCTTCTTGCTGTCTACTGTGCCTCTGATTTGGGGAGTGCCCTGTTCAGTAGAATACACTACTGAGCTCCAAAAATCTTCCATGTGGGAAGTGTAGATGGTTGGGTTGACTGTTAGGGCATGGAGGATTTTGGACCGACAAAGGAAGTCGATCATATCGTTGAAACCTTCAGATTTCTTGCCCTTTATTAGGTATGCAGTGAGGTTGTGATATGGGGAAAACTTGTCGTTGGGGTTGTTTATGTCTGCGCCTGCCATTGTTGTGGATTTGGAGGGAAGAGAGAAGGGTGTTTGAATGGTGATTAATTATTTAGGGCTTTGAATGCTGTGGGGACGGGAGAGAAAGTGATGGGTTTAGGGTTTGAAATTGAATATGAAGAGGTTGTGGGAAAGTTTGAAATTGTGATATAACGGCAGACGAAGAAAAAGCAACCTTACTTGTATAGTACAACCTGTTTCACTTTTCATTGTTACAGCTGTAAAGCACTCGAGCAGTCATGGTAAAGACTGAGAGTAGTTTTTACCGCAGGTAAAAGTTAATGTAGACTTGTTTTACCCATCAGCAGCAAACTTGGTTGCTGCTGATGGTGAGCTATCCGCTGCAAACTTGGTTGCTGCGGATAGTTAAGTCTTTCAGCAGCAGATTTGGTAGCTGCTGACTGTTGTATTCATTCCGCAGCAAAAAGGTTGCTGCTGACCGCCTTAAAGCTATCCGCAGGAAACTTGTTCCTGCTGATAACTTAAAGCGATCAGTGGCAAAGACTTTTCTGCTGAAGAGTAAATCTGTCAGCAGTGAAAAAGTGCTGCTGACTATAACCTTTTATTAAGAACAAAAACATAGACATATTTACAAGGAAGGATAAAAATTGAGATATGTCTTATTCAAAGTTCAGAGAATCTCTATCCCCTCAAAGAGTGAAGATGCAGAAACCTCAACAAACTTGCATCATATGTGGGGAATCAAACCACTTTGCTGCAACATGCAAGTTCAACCCTTTTAACCAAGTTGCAAATCGTTCATCTGTGGTCAACCCATCAGCAGCAAACAAAATCTCTGCTAATAGAGTAAAGTCCAGGAAACAAAAGGCAAAGCCTTCAGCAGCTGTGCTTACTGCTTCTGCCCAGAAAGTAAGGGGCAGCCTTGAGTCAGCCAGCATAGATCTTGCTGATTCAATCAGAGTCCTATTTCTTCTTTCAGCAACCCCATTTTGTTGAGGGGTTCTTGGAGCACTGTATTGCCTTTCAATGCCCTTGCTCTCACAGAAACTGTTTAAGGTGTGATTTTTGAACTTTGTTCCCTGATCACACCTTATGATCTTTACCTTCAGATTGCTTTGATTCTCTACCCTAAGAAAATAGGATTTGAGAATCTCAGCAGTTTCATCTTTTGTTCTTAGGAAGAATACCCATGAGAATCTGGAGAAGTCATCAGTTATCACCAGACAGTAGGACTTTTTGCCCATTGACATGACATTCGTAGGACCAAAGAGATCCATAAGCAGTAGCTGGAGAGGGGTGTCATTTGTGTTCAATGTCTTGGGCTTGTGGGAACTCTTGTGTTGTTTTCCCTTCAAGCAGGCAATGCAGTGATCGTCTAGCTGGAATTCTTTGTCAGGAAGCCCTCTGACAAGATTGTCCTTCACTAATTTATTGATTGTTTTGATGTTGACATGGCTTAACCTCCTGTGCCAAAGAGCGGATTCATCAATTGATGCCTTTGACAGAAAACATGAAACACTACCGGATGGAGTGGCTTCATTCATGTCAAGCACATATAAGTTGTCCTTTCTACGAGCAGTTAGGAGAATCTTCTTTGGAGGGGGTTTAGATAGACCAGGAGCTAACACAAAACATTCTTTGTCAGTGAAGAGCATCCAATGCTTTTGATCACATACTTGGGAAACACTCATGAGATTGAAGTCAAGTTCTTTAACATAGTTGACTCTTTCAATACTCATCCTTTCATTGGACATAGTTCCTTGTCCAGTGATAGATCCACCCTTTGAGTCACTCCCAAAGGCAACATATCCTCCATTGAAATGTCTGAAGTTAGAGAGGATGGACCTGTTGCCTGTCATGTGCCTGGAACAGCCGCTATCTACCACCCAAGTATTGTGTTTGTTGCCTGGCTGTCTCTGCACATGGAAGATATCTAGTTAGTGGGAGGATCATTGTAGCATGCATCATTGTAGAAGATCGTTGCTAATTTGCCATTGTCAGCATGCTTGCAGTCAATGGAACCAATAGTTATGCTTGGAGATTGTTTGGCCTTCCATTGCTGTGTTGGTGGTTTTCTAGCTTTCTTTGCATTGTCGGCAGAAGAGGTTGTTGCTGACAATTTTGGCTTATCCGCAGCTGATTTTGCTGCTGAGGGCTTTGCTGGAGCAGTAGCAGTTTTTGCTTTGTCAGCAGCAGATACTTTTGCTGCTGATACCGTTGTTTTTTATTTTGCTTTGTCAGCAGCAAAGACTTTTGCTGCTGGAGGCATTGCCTTTTGTTTCCTGGACTTTACTCTATTAGCAGCGATTTTGTTTGCTGCTGATGGGTTGACCACAGATGAACGATTTGCAACTTGGTTAAAAGGGTTGAACTTGCATGTTGCAGCAAAGTGGTTTGATTCCCCACATATGATGCAAGTTTGTTGAGGTTTCTGCATCTTCACTCTTTGAGGGGATAGAGATTCTCTGAACTTTGTTGCCTTTGCATCATAGCTTCTCACCTGTTTGTTTCTGTTTGTTTTCTCAAAGGCATGCTGCTTTGAGTTTCTTTGGTGTTCACGGTAGTGAAAGCAGGTGCTGGCAGTGTGATTGTATTTGCCACACACAAAGCATGATACTGCTATCTTGTCCCTGTGAGAGTCCACATAGTTCTTATTTTGAAACAAATCTTTGAAGTTCCAGGGATGAGCTTTGTTATGTTCAAAGGTGGCTTCTTCTATTGTCCTTTGAACATATGGACCTTTTTCTCTAGGTGTATGAGAAATATCAAACGCCTTTGACTTTGACTGAGATTTGGGGTTGGTGAAACCTGATGTCTCTCCTTTTTCAATGATTAACTTTCTTCCACTTGGAGGATAGCCAATCTAAATTTGTTTGAATGGGATGGGAGCTGGAATGGTTAGAGTAACAATAGGACAACCGGCTGATGGGACTGTACTAGTTTCACAGTGGTCTGAGCAGATTGACTCAGATTCTGAAGAGGTGGAGCAGCCTTCCACAAAACATGCATCCATTGAAGGATCAAGGTTTCGGTTTGCCATGTCAAGGTTTGTAGTATTGAAGCTTGGTTGGTGAATGGCAACATAATCAGCAGGAGGAGGAACTGTCTGGTACTCGTCACTATGATATCCAAGTCCAGTTTTTACCCTTTCATGGACTTGAATATCTAACAATCTTTGTAACTTTTTAGATGAAAATTCATGATTTTCAACATGAACTTTCTGTTCAGCCAGTTCAGCTCTGTTAGCTTTAAGTTTTACCAATAGATCATCAATCTGAGTTTCTAGATTGGTTTGTTCATGTTTTAATGAAGAAATCTCTTTCTTAAGGCAGTTAATTTTTTCTTTGTAAGTATCTTCGACCTTTTTGAATTCAGACTTCATTTGATGAAACTCTTCATTTTGATCTATCAGATTTTGGTTATGCTTTCTATAACCTAAAACTTTGTCAATGCAAGCTTGAGAGCAAAGATGTTCAAATACCTGAGGTGGTATCTCTGCATTGTCTGCCATAAGTGCTTGGTTGGAGGCAGGAACATCTTCATATTGAAAACTCCAGTCAAAGTCTGAAGTTCCAACATTTGCACAGGCTGCAGTTTATGCTGGAGGAGTTCCTTGCTGCTGCTGCTGCCTGGGCTGACCTTGATAAGCTTGTCTTTGATGGCTGGCACCCTGATTGGCTTTAGGTGCCTTGCACTCCCTAGCAAAGTGACCCATTTGGTTACAGTTGTAACATCGAATCTTGCTTTTATCAAGCCCAACTCTGGTGTTTGAGTTGTTGCTTGGAACTGATCTCCCGGTTCTGGAATAGAACCTTTTTGCTCTGAGGGAGAGCATGGCATATGAGTGCTGAATATCCATTTCTTCAAGATCATCTGGATGAAAGCATTCCAGATCCTCCTTTATGAAGTACATGCTGCTTGAGTTGTCAGAGACAAAAGCAGTAGAGGTTGGCTGTTGAGGAGGTGCCTCAAGAAGAAATGGTGATGAGTTGGATTGTGAAGCAGTTGGTGTTTGAGGATGAGTAACAGTGGGAGGATAGTAGTTGCTTGCACTAGGACCAGAATGATCAGAGTGAAGCGTTGAGGTGGTGGTAGAGGAAGTGGTAGCTGATTGATAACTGGAGCTCCTTTCTTTAGCTTGAATCATTTCTAATTCATAGGTTTTGAGCATGCCAAAGAGCTCAGTCATCTGAAGAGTCTTCAGATTCTCTGTTCTTCTGATGGACACTGTATATAATGTCCAACAACTAGGAAGAGATCTTATGAACTTCTTGAGAATGTCTTCATTCTCCAGCTTTACCTTGGAGCACTGCAGTTCTCCAACCAGGTACGTGTACCTGTTATATAAAACTGTTATTGACTCACCTTCTTTCCAGACGAAGTTTTCATACTGTTGCTTGAGAATGTCACGTCTGTTCTCCTTGACCTCCTCGGATCCAGCAAACATCTTTTCCAGGGCTCCCCATAATTCCTTAGCAGTTTTGTGAGCCTTGAACATGTAAAAAACTTCATTTGGAAGGCACATTTGGATAGCTCCTAATGCCTTGAAGTCCACCTCCATTTTCTTGATGTCTTCTTTAGAATACTTTAAGGGTTCCTTAGGAACTAGTGGTCCTCCGGAGTCAGCAGAGGCCACCATGGGAACATAAGGTCCATCCCTTATGGATTTCCACATTCCGTATTCATGGTAGCAGAAGAAGCTTTCCATACGGTTCTTCCACATATCATAGTCCTCCCCAGACACCAACCTCGGTGGTCGGTTGATACTGCCGATGTCTTCAGATCCATGACTTTGTGCCATTTTGTTTTGTGTGACTTGATCAAGAGTAGAGTTTTGAATAGAATCAGAAAGTGATTAAACAAATGTTAGTTTGTTTGATCTTTGAGCCAAAGCTCTGATACCACTTGTAGGATCGTAAGATTACAAGGTGATTCTATTCTAGTTGATATTGGCGGAAACAATAACAACCAACAAAGTAAACAAGTAAACAGCAAGAATACTGATGAATGCACTGTTGTATTAAACTTCTGAGATTACAGGTTTACAAGTAAAACACTATCAAGAAGCACTATGAAAGCACAGCAAGCCACCTTACAATGAAGTGTTTACACAGTATTTATAGTAACTTAGAATCAAGACAGACCCTTGATTCTAAGGATCAGATCTAACACAAGCCGTTGATCTTGTTTATTAATCTAAATTACACGCAAAGGCTAATCTAGATAACTTTACTGAAACGTCTTCTTAGGCATCATTGTTTGCATGCTTGGAGATGCGCGTCATTGTCCTTTATTGGTTGCACCACTGAGGTTCCTTCTGCTTGGAGTGTGGCAGTTGCTTTTGCAGACAGGTGTCAGAGGCGCTTCACATGGATAGTCAGCTGCAACGTTTGGTCTTCAGAGAATAGAGCTATCAGCAGCAGAGATGAGAACAATGCTGCTAATAAGACTATCAGCAGCAACAAGTGTTGGATGCTGCTGATAAGCCTATCAGCAGCAACAAGTGTTGAGTGCTGCTGATATGCCTATCAGCAGCAACAAGTGTTGAATGCTGCTGATAAGCCTATCAGCAGCAACAAGTGTTGAATGCTGCTGATAAGCCTATCAGCAGCATTTGTACTTAGAATAATTTGGTGGCAATCAGTCTTTGGTTCTACATACAACTTGAACTGGACTGACCCATGCTGAATCCGAAATGGGGTAGATAACTCCTGCATCTAGCATTTTGATAACCTCATTCTTCACTACCTCTTGTATTTTGGGGTTCAGTCGTCTTTGGTGCTGCACACTTGTCTTGTAATTATCTTCCATAAGTATTTTATGAGTGCAAAATGAGGGGCTAATTCCTTTAAGATCCATTAGCTTCCATGCGATAGCTTTCTTGTGCCTTTTCAAAACCTCTAGCAATTTTTCCTTCTCGTCATTTTTCAATCTGGAGGAGATAATAACCGGAAGCTTGGATCCTTCATCTAGGAAGGCATATGATAGATCAGGCGGAAGTTCCTTTAGCTCAAGTGTAGGTGGTTCTTCGATAGAGGGTTTTGTCTTCTCACTCTCGTCTCTATCTTCCAGCTCCTCAATGCCTATTGTTTCATCATTGTGATTAGTGTGCTTTATCATGAACCCTTCACAAACTAAATATTCCTCGTGTTCCTCAGCTGACCATTCTTCTTTTTTCCCAAGACGTCATGCATGTAGTAGCCTACTAGATAGTCAAAATCGTCAAAAAGAAAAGCTAGATCGTCATGACTACTTGGTCGATGCATGGCCTTCTTAAGATCAAACGTGATTCGTTCTTGCTGAATGCTTAATGCCAGTCTTCCTCCCCAAACGTCGATAAGGGTGAGGGCTGTATTGAGAAATGGCCTCACGAGGATAAGAGGGCATCGTGTTCCTCCTTTTATGTCAACCACCACAAAATCCATAGGGAAGACGAATTCATTAATTTTTATAAGCACATCTTCAGCAATTCCCTTTGGATAGCGAACTGTCCTATTGGTTAGGCCAAGTTCTGATTTTTGTGTTGGAGTTTCTTGAGATGCATTTTGTCAAATATAGCGCCAGGTAAAATGTTTACGCTGATATGTAGGTCAGCAATAGCATTACCTTGGATTGAGTCGCTTATAAGACAGGGGATTATGAATTGGTCGGGAGGTTTTCTTCCTCTCATAATGCCTGAGCGTTCTTCGTTTAATGTGATTTTTGGCTGCTCTTCCATTTTGTTTCGGTTAATCAGCATAACTTTCAGAAACTTTGCATGAGCTGGCATCTTATAGAGGAACAACTCATAAGGAAGATTTAACTGAATTTGATTTAATAAAGACTGAAAGCGTCTGAATTGTTTCTCCAACCTCGGTGGTTCTAAGGTTTCCTGTATAATTTCAGCCCTTACTATGTCATCTTCGTAGATATTCCCCGTTTTGTCTATGGGAATCATGGTTATTACCTCCATGTTCTGTTCTTGTGATGCTTGATCTGCTTCGACACTTGGTGGATGATCCAGAATTTCAGAAGGATCTTCATGTGGTTCCGTAGCATAGAGTTTAATGATTTGATTTTTTGTTTCCTCTGGATTACGAAATTGTATGTCTGGCTTCCAAGGATCTGGTTTGTAGAATGCACAATTTGTGTTTACTGATGGAGGTGGTGAAGGAAGTAAATCCTCAAATGGTGACGGGTGGAGATTTATCTCATGATCCATGGGGCGCCATACGGAAAGATAACACTCCTCAATGTAGTGTGATCCTCCACATAACTCGCACCATGAATATAAGAAATTGCTGTCAAATTTGAAAAATTCTTCCTCAGTAAAGTTTTAATTGTATGGATCCATGATTATTTTTTGTGAAATTTTTACTTTTAAAAAGGCTAATCCGTTAACTCGAATTTTTCTTGAAATCACCGTGTCCCCGACAACGGCGCCAAAAACTTGATGTGTCGTTTTTAGTATATGAAAATATATAAATATATTTTTATGATGGTTTTACGAGATCAGCTTTTAAATTTATAAAATGATAATTACTTTAACTTAAAAACACACACAATAGGCAAATGTACCTATAGCAGCGTAATATAGTTTAGGTAAGAACCAAGTATCGAACCAATGGACACGGTCGAGTTCAAGAACTCAACTTTTGTTATCGTTTAGTCGGATTAATTAGTGAGTGGGTTTTGTGTGCTTGTGAAGCGGAATAGTAAATGACAGAAAAGTAAATGACGGTAAAGTAAATAGCATAAAAGTAAAAACGTGCGTGAAGTGTGTAACATAAATATAACAAACATAATAGTAAATAACAGGAAAGTAAATATCTTGGAAATGATCAGGTCACGAAGAGTATTGATTTGGGCTTCGAATCCGCTTGTTACGTGATAATATTAAGTTGACTAATCAAGTGATATGACTACTACAAACTTGTGACCGGATCACCGCTAGAGCCTTGTCCTCACGACATTTGATTCACGAATTAAAATCCTTAAATTAAAATAGTAGTGCCTCCCGTTAAGGACACCAGTTACCCTCAACCCTTCAAATGGTCATCTCTGGGTTGGTTTAAGACATCAAACGTAAATGCTTTGTATTAAGGTTAAATAGGTGATTATATTTTGCTCACCGGGAGGTGGTGTAACAATGGGAGCAAGTATAAAGACGTACCGTTCCCAACATGGGTTCACCATTTCTTGGTCGCATAATAAGTTCGTATAAAGACGTACGACCTTAATAATGTTGACCAAGCCTTGGCTTATCAATCTCTGCTTGTATAAAGATGTACAAGTTTCAAAAGAAGTTTGATTAAAAAGGTTTTACGATCCTACACTTTAAAATCAAGAACCTTCACAAATATAAAGACGGATTTAGACAATAATAAAAGCCCACCAAATGGTGGTTTTACGGACAAATAGTTAAAGACATAAACATACCACTAGATTAATACGTCAAACATTAACATGCACCAAACATCATATGCACCCTAGCAATACAAGAGCTTAGCCATGAATGTCCATGCTAACTAGCGTAATGCTGAGTTTCGTAGGCTCCCCTATTGTGGAACAAGGAGGAAGAGCCTCTCTACTCACTACTCCTACTCTAAACTATGAAATAAGCTCTCTCTGGTGTTCTTGAGCTATGGATGGGTGTGTTGTGGTGTATTGAATGAAGAACCCAAGCCATCTATTTATAGGCCTCAAAATGAGCAATGCACGGCCGTGCATTGGATTGCACGGGCGTGCAAACACCTCGAGAATCAAACACTGTACAAAAGACAGTGTACCGGAGCCTGGGGAAGTAGGACTTGCACGACCGTGCAATGCCTTGCCATCTCCCTAGCTTTGTCTTTTAGCTGCTTGTTGACTTGTGTTGACCAATTTTGACTTCTTGGGGGTCAATGCTCGGGTTTGGTCCTCCGAAAGCTTGATTTCTTCATGTTTTAAGTTGGTTTTTGCTACGTTTATCTTGGGACACCGAATAACCTGCAATTATGAAATATTAACGCATTAAGTATCATTTGAAAGGCTTTTATTTGATTAATACCATAATATGGGGATTATTATGCATGCAAAACATGTATAATTTAGAACATATCACCTACCATTAATTGAATTCTCCTACAACAACAGTTATCATTCAAGTATTCAAGCTGCAACATTTGAAGCACTGTAGAGAAGGAAGTGCAGAACTACAATCTGTTGGACTGAAATAGGAGACAGTCAATTATCTTGACCTGAAGTTATTCAAGAAACAACAGAGAAGATAGTCCAGATTAAACAATGGTTGAAGGCTGCTCAAGATCGACAAAAGAGTTATGCTGACAAACGACGTTGGCCTTTAGAATTCCAAGTTAGAGATTATGTGATGTTAAAGGTTTCACCTTGAAAAAGTGTTATAAGGTTCAGAAAATGTGGAAAATTAGGACCAAGGTATATCGGACTTACAAAATCATTGAAAGAATTGGATCAGTAGCCAACAAGTTAGATCTACCTGAAGCTTTACAAGGAATTCATAATACATTTCACGTATCTTGCTTACATAAATATTTAGCTGATCCAACTCAGGCTATAGCTCTAGATGATGTACACGTAGACGACAAGCATCAATTCACTGAAAAACTGATCAAGATTTTAGACACCCAAGAATGAAAATTAAGGAAGAAAGTAATACCACTAGTATTAATTCAATGGCAAGGTCAAATCGGAGCCGACAATACTTGGGAATTAGAGGAGTAGATGAGAGGCAAATATCCTCATCTATTTACCTCATAATTTCGAGGACGAAATTTCTTAAAGAAGGGGAGATTTGTAACACCTCGAAAATTCCCTAAGAAAATGAAGAATTTAAGTAGCCAAGATTCAAAAGTTCAGGGCCTAGAATTAGAATATTCAAAGTTCAAGGATCAAAAGTGAAAATTTTGGAAATTTGCCATGTAACGGACCGTCATGGTTCGGTAACGGTCTGTTACGGCCATGACAGACCATCATGGTTTGGTGACGGTCTGTGCCACCAAAACCGGAGGCGGTTTAGGGTTTCTGACACGTGTCTGGTGACTCACCCTCTTGACGGACCGTCACAGACCAATAACGGTCCGTTACGTGCTCAGGAAATGCGTAGCCGCCAAGGAATGGCGTGACGGACCGTCACGCCTTGGTAACTGTCCGTCACGGACCCGGTTCTTGCCCTATAAATAGTTGGTCGATCTAGGACATTTCTACACCATCCACACACTCTAAAACACACACACACACACACACAATCTAAAGTTCCGATCCCGAGCCCCAGTTCGCGTATGAGAGTCCGGTTTCCAGCATTTAGACTCCAAATTGTCGTAGAAAGTGTTGAGGTAAGGTTCTGACCTACTGTTAAGCTTTGGATATACACCATTAAGCTAGGTTTGTGTAATTAAGTAATGTCCTTATATATATAGGAGCTTTGTCCGAGGTGTTTACCATATTACTGATTTGATAAGCCAAAATACTGCCAAGGTGAGTTTTTAAACCGTGATGCATTTGAACTAACCATGACTCTGTTATGGTTGATTTTATGAAAATATTTTGTAGAAATAAAGACTGATGGCTACAAAAATCTCTAAAGTACAAATGTTGCTGATCTCAAAGATTGCTGCGGATCGACAAAGTTGTAGCTAATAGGCCTTATCCGCTGCTGACCAAAGCTGCAGCTGATAAACCTTATCTGCTACTGACCAAAGTTGCAGCTGATAGGCCTTATCTGCTGCTGACCAAATTTACCACTGATAGGCCTTATCAACTGAAGATCAAAGTTGCAGATGATAGCCTTTTCACTGAAGATCAAACGTTGCAGCTGACTGTTCTTGATAAAGCAACCATTACCACTGACAACTTTCTGCTGTTACACTGACACACTCCACGCAGAAAGAATGTCATTGGCACGAGGCAATAAAAGACAACGACGCTCTCCTTTTGAGTATTCAAGCAATGATGCAAAGAAGACGTTTGAATAAAGTTAACCTTTGTAGTTATTATTATTGTCTGTATATGTAGAATAGCTTCAATATAAGATCAACGATCTGTGTTAGATCTGATCCTTAGAATCAAGGGTCTGTCTTGTTTCTAAGTTACTATATAAGTAGTACTTAGATTCATTGTAAAAGTAATTTTTGCCAAAGAGTTCTCTCTGTAATCTCGTAACACTTGAAGCTTAATACAAATTGCATTTATCAGTATTCTTCTTGTCTACTTGTTTACTTTGCTTAAGTTGTGATTATTTCCGCCAATCTCAACTGGAATAGAACCATCTTGTATTTACCGATCCTACAAGTGGTATCAGAGCTTTGGCTCACGGATTAAACAAACTCACATTTGTTTAATCATTCTCTGGTTCTATTCTTATTTATTTCTTTGCTAAAGTCACTCATTGTCTAAAAATCAAAATGGCACAAAACAATGGATTTGAAGACATTGGAAGCATCAATAGACCACCAAGACTGGTGTCTGGGGAAGGTTACGATATGTGGAAGAACAGAATGGAAAGCTTCTTCTGCTATCTGGAATATAGGATGTGGAAATCCATTACAGATGGACCATACATACCCATGGTGTCCTCTCCTGATTCCGGAGGTGCACTGGTTCCCAAAGAACCCTCCAAGTACTTTGATGAAGACATCAAGAAAATGGAGGTAGACTTCAAAGCCTTGGGAGCCATCCAGATGTGCTTACCAAATGAAGTTTTTCACAACTTCAGAGGTTACAAAACTGCTAAGGAGCTATGGGAGGCTCTTGAGAAGATGTCTGCTGGCTTAGAGGAAGTCAATGAAAACAGAAGGGACATTCTGAAGCAGCGGTGCGAAAACTTCGTCTGGAAGGAAGGTGAGTCCCTAACTATTTTATATAACAGATTTACTTATCTTGTAGGTGAGCTGCAGTGCTCAAAAGTGAAGCTGGAGAATGAAGATACTTTCAAAAAGTTCATCAGGTCTTTACCTAGCTGCTGGACACTCTACACAGTGTCCATTAGAAGAACTGAGAATCTAAAGACTCTCCAAATGACTGAGCTCTTCGGTATGCTGAAAACCTATGAGCTAGAGATGATTCAGGCAAAAGAACGAAGCTCAAGCTATCAAAATGACTCAACATCCACCACCACCTCTGCCCTCCACTCTGACCACTCAGGTTCTAGTTCTAGCAACTACTATCCTCCCAATGTCACCCATCCACAAACTCCAACCTCTCAAAAAAACACCTCACCATTTCTCCTAGAAGCTCCTCCTCAAACCTCAACCTCTGCTGCTTTTGTTTCTGAAAACTCAAGCAACATGTCCTTTATCAAGGAAGATCTAGAATGCTTCCATCCAGATGACTTAGAAGAAATGGACATACAGCACTCGTATGCCATGCTCTCTATAAGAGCAAAAAGGTTCTACTCTAGAACCGGAAGACCCATTCAAAGCAATAACTCCAACACCAGAGTTGGATTGGATAAAACAAACTAAGATGTTACAACTGTAACCAACTGGGTCACTTTGCTACAGAATGCAAGGCACCAAGAGCCAATCCAACTACTCCTCAACCAAGACAAGCTCACCAAGCCCAACCCAGACAACAACATCAACAAGCTACTCCTCTAGTTCAAACTGCAGCTTGTGCAACTGTTGGAACTTCTGACTTCGACCAGAGCTTCCAGTATGAAGATCTGCCTGCCAACAACCAAGCTCTTATGGCAGACACAACTGAGATACCGCCCCAGGTATATGAACATCTCTGTTCCCAAGCTTGTATTGATAAGGTGTTAGGCTATAGAAATCATAATCAAAACCTTATAGATCAAAATGAAGAGTTTCATCAAATGAAATCTGAATTCACAAAGGTAGAAAACAGCTATAAAGAAAAAATTAACTGTCTAAAGAAAGAGATTTCATTATTAAAACATGAACAAAGCAATCTTGAAACTCAGATTGATGATCTACTGGCTAGATTAAAAGCTACCAGAGCAGAATTGGAAGAACAAAAAGTTCATGTTGATAAATATGAATTTGCATCTAAAAAGCTCCAAAGACTTTTAGATGCTCAAATTCATGAAAAGGTAAAAACTGGTCTGGGGTATCATGGTGAACAATACCAAGCCGTTGCACCTCCTGCTGACTACGTTGTCATCCATGAACCAAGCTTCAATCTCTCAAACCTTTAAACGGCCAACCGAGATCTTGATCCCTCAAGGCATGAACCGTTGGTACAAGAGTGCACTACCTCGTCAGATTCTGAGTCAACTTGTTCAGAGTCCACTAAAGCCGAGGAGGCCTCATCAACAGCTCGAGTACCAGCACCGCCTGTCTTGGAAGTCATTGAAACAAGTGCTCCTGCTCATTTCATTCCCTCAGTACAAGTACCAACTTCAGTACAAGTACCAGCTGCTCCAGTTCCTATGCCCTTCAGCCAAATCAAAATCAACTATCCTCCAAAAGGAATAAAGCTAACTGTTGAAAAGGGACAGTCCTCAACTTCCATCAACTCCAAGCCTCAAAGGAAGGTGTTTGACATATGTCATGCTCCTGGAGAAAGAGTTCCATATGTTCAAAAGACATTGGAAGAAGCCACTTTTGAGCACAACAAAGCTCACCCTTGGAACTTCAAAGACCTTTTCAAAAGAAAGGATTATGTTTATCTTTCAAGGGACAAACTGGCTAAATCATGCTTTGTCTGTGGCATGTACAATCACACTGTCAGCACCTGCTTCTACTACCTTCAGCAGCAAAGAAACCTCAAGCAACATGCTTTTGAGAAGACAAAGAAGAACAAACAGGTAAGAAGGTTTGAAGCCAAGACAACTCAATTCAGAAACTCTCTTTCTCCACCAAGGGAACAGTTTTCAAAACCTCAACAAACTTGCATAATTTATGGTGAATCAGGCCATTTTGCTACAAATTGTAAGTTTAACCCTTTCAACCAGATCCTTCATCAAGCCCCTCATAAACAAAAGCCAACCAGCAAAAGAACTTCTACAGAGAAGCCTTATGTCAACAAGGTAAAGAAGGACCAGCATGCATCGGTTGTTGATCCATTAGCAAGAAGCAAAAATGTTGGTAATCAAGTAAAGCCCAAGAAAACAAAGGAAAAGCTTTCCGCAGCAACCAAATCTGCTGCTGCCCAAGCAAAATCATCAGCAGCAAAATCTGCTGCTGATAAGCTAAAGCCATCAGCAGCAACAAAATCTGCTATTGATAAACTAAAGTCCTCAGCAGCAAAATCTGCTGCTGATAAAGCAAATCCATCAGCAGCCAAAGCAAAATCAGCTGCTGACAAAGAAAAAAGAACTGGAAGACCATCTCCTCAACAATGGAAAGCCAAGATCCCAATTTCTATCACTCCAAGAATCATCATTGGCTCTGTTGAATGCACACATGATGAATCTAACATTCCAAGAACCCTTTTCTTCATGGATGCAAGCTCTTGGACTCCTCCCACTAACTAGATCTCTATCATGTGCAGGGACAGCCAGGTCACAAGAATAACACCTGGGTGGTAGAAAGTGGTTGTTCCAGGCACATGACAGGCAACAGATCCATCCTCTCCAACTTCAGACACATCAATGGAGGATATGTTGCCTTTGGAAGTGACTCAACGGGAGGATCCATTACTAGACAAGGAACTGTGTCCAACGAAAGAATGGGAATTGATAAGGTTAACTATGTCAAAGAATTGGACTTCAATCTCATGAGTGTTTCCCAGGTCTGTGATCAAAATCATTGGATGCTCTTCACAGATAAAGAATGCTTTGTACTGTCTCCAGGCTTATCCAAACCTCATCTAGAAAAGATTTTATTAACTGCTCAGAGAAAAGAAAATCTCTATGTACTATACACGAATAAAGTCGCTCCATCTGGGAGTGTTTCCTGTTTTCTGTCAAAAGCCTCAGTTGATCAATCAGCTCTCTGGCACAGGAGATTAAGTCATGTTAATATCAAAACTATTAACAAACTGGTAAAGGATAATCTTGTCAGAGGGCTTCCTGACAAAGAATTCCAGCTAGAAGACCACTGCATTGCTTGCTTAAAGGGGAAGCAACACAAAAGTTCTCACAAGCCCAAGACCTTGAATACAAATGACACTCCACTACAGCTGTTGCATATGGATCTCTTTGTTCCTACAAATGTCATGTCAATGGGCAAGAAGTCATACTGTCTGGTGATAACTGATGACTACACTAGATTCTCATGGGTATACTTCTTGAGAACTAAAGATGAAACTGCTGAAATTCTCAAATCCTACATTCTTAGGGTAGAGAATCAAAGCAATCAAAAGGTGAAGATCATAAGGTTTTATCAGGGCACAGAGTTCAAGAACCACACTTTGAACTGTTTCTGTGAAAGCAAGGGGATAGAAAGACAATACAGTGCTCCAAGAACTCCTCAACAAAATGGAGTTGCTGAAAGGAGAAACAGAACTCTAATTGAGTCAGCAAGATCTATGTTGGCTGACTCAAAAATGCCTCTCACATTCTGGGCGGAAGCAGTTAGCTTAACCTGCTATGTGCAAAATAGAGTTCTCATTGTCAAGCCCCTCAACAAGACACATTATGAACTTTGGTTTCAAAGAGTTCCCTGCATTGGGTTTCTAAAGCCTTTTGGGTGTCCATGCACCATTCTCATCACACATGGGGTTCTTACTAAGTTTGGTGCCAATTCTGATGAAGGATATTTTGTGGGCTATTCCTCTCAATCAAAGGCCTACAGAGTATTCAATTCAAGAACAAGAATTATGGAAGAATCAGCAAATGTGGAATGTAGAGAACACATTGTCTGTGAGCAAGGAAAAGGCCCAAACTGGCTCTTTGACATAGACTCGTTCTCCCAAATATTTGAGCCTCTCATCTTCTCAAATATGGAGTCTACCTCTACACAAACACCTGCTTCCACTTCATCCACTGACTACATACTGGATTTTCCCAAATCTTCTATCAGTCTGAGAAGCCCATCCATTGATCCTCCATCAGTTGTGGAAGCAATTGAAGCAAGTAAAGCCGGAACAAGACTCTCCAATGTCACCAGCAGCAGCCTGTCTGAAACTGAAATTTAGATGAAGACTCCTCGGTAAATGATGTAGATGTTGTTGATGCTATTGCTGAAAATATTGATGTGGCTGCTGATGTTCAAGACTCTTCCGCCATGAATGAAGAGACCCCTGATCAAAATCAAAGCAATCTGGAGCAAGGGATACAACTGGAGGTGGTACCAGCACAGAGGATCCACAAAGAACATCCTCAAGAAAATATTATTGGCCAAGTACACCAAGGAGTTCTCACAAGAAGCAAATCTCACGAGGCCAATATATGCTTGTTTTCATGTTTTCTATCTCAGGTGGAACCCAAGAAGATAGATGAAACACTGAAACGCCACAGCTGGATTAAGGCAATGCAGGAAGAGTTGCTGCAATTCAAGAGGCAGGATGTATGGAAACTTGTTGATCTTCCACCAGGTCAATATGCTATTGGCACACGATGGGTTTTCAGGAACAAGCAAGATGGGAGAGGCATTGTAGTCAAGAACAAAGCCAGACTTGTAGCTCAAGGCTACACTCAGGAAGAAGGAATTGACTATGATGAAGTCTTTGCTCCTGTTGCCAGGCTGGAGGCCATCAGAATCTTCCTGGCATATGCTGCATCAAAGAATTTCACTGTCTATCAAATGGATGTAAAGAGTGCCTTTCTATATGGGAAGATTGGTGAGGAAGTTTACGTCAAACAGCCTCCAGGCTTTGTAGATCCTGCACATCCTACTCAAGTGTTAAAACTAGACAAAGCTCTGTATGGCTTACATCAAGCACCAAGAGCCTGATATGAAACTTTGTCAGGATATCTACTAAGCAACAACTTTAGAAGGGGTGCTATTGACCAGACCTTGTTTATCAAAGATGAAGGGGGAGAAACCTTACTAGTTCAAATCGATGTTGATGATATCATCTTTGGATCAACAAGGAAAAAGTTGTGCAAAGACTTTGAGATTCTGATGCACTCAAAGTTTGAAATGAGTTCAATGGGAGAACTAAATTTCTTCTTGGGTCTACATGTCAAACAAGCCCCAAATGGAATCTTCATCAGCCAATCCAAATATGTAAAGATCATTTTGGAAAGATTCAAGATGGCTGACTGCTCTGCTGCAAGAACCCCTATGCAAGTGCACCATCAGCTGACTCCAGACAAAGATGGCCAAGACACTGATCAACATCAGTACCGTGCAATGATAGGGTCTCTCATGTATCTCACTGCCTCAAAGCCAGATATCGTGTTTGTTGTATGTCTCTGTGCAAGATTTCAAGTAGCTCCAAAGGTTTCACATCTTCAAGCTGTCAAGAGAATTATTAGATACCTAAAGGGAGCCCTAAGACTTGGGATTTGGTACTCTCAAAATGACAAGTTCAATCTGTATGCATAGACTGACAGTGATTATGGGGGATGCAACTTGGACAAAAAGTCCACATCAGGAGGATGTCAGTTTCTGGGAGGGAGACTGATTTCATGGCAGTACAAGAAGCAAACATGTGTTTCAACATCTACAGCTGAAGCAGAATACATTGCAACTTCAAGTTGCTGTGTACAAGTCATCTGGATACAAAATCAAATGCTGGATTATGGGATGACTTTCATGGCAACTCCAATTCACATTGACAACATGAGTGCTATATCAATCACAAACAATCCGGTGCAGCACTCCAAGACAAAGCACATTGACATAAGGTATCATTTCATAAGAGATCAAGCTGAGAAAAAGAGGATTATTTTAACCAAAGTTTATACCAATGAGCAATATGCTGATTTGTTTACAAAACCTTTTGATGAAGCTAGATTTAGATATTTAGTTGAATCCATTGGTATGTGAACTTTGATTAAAATCTATCTCTAAAATTCTGTTATAAAAAGTGTTTTGTCTTTTGTTGTAAATAAAAGTTATGAGTCAGCAGCATTTCTTTTTGTCCTTCAGCTGCTGATAGGTTTAATATTAGCAACAAAGGATTTGCCACTGACTGCTTTAAGTTATCAGCAGGAACAGGTTTCTGCGGATAGCGTTAACAATGGCAGACATCAATAACCCTGATGATAAGTTTTTCCCGTACCACAACCTTACAGCATACTTAACCAAGGGAAAGAAATCCGAAGGATTCGATGATATGATCGACTTCCTATGCCAATCAAAGATCCATTTTGCCCTCACAACCAACCCCACCATATATATCCCTCATATGGAGGATTTCTGGAATATCGCCGTCTACTCTACCGAACAGGGGATTCCCCAAATAAAAGCCAAAGTAGACGGCAAGGACATCATCATCTCTGAAGCTACCTCCAAAAACATCCTAAGCTTCAGGATGAGGGATCAGCCATCTCATACTCAAAGGACGAGTACATGAAGACCTTTTTTATCCATAGGGTACACTGGAAATCAAAATGAGTATACAATCGAGAAGGCGCTGATGGGCCCTCCATGGAAGTATCTCTGCCACACTCTTCTCCAATGCATATCTCAGAAGAGAAGTGAATGGCATCAAGTGAGCTCCGCACTTGCCTCTGCTTTCCAAGGTATGATTACTGGCCTAGGTTTCAACTTTGCAAAACTCATCTTTGAGGGTTTGAGATATAACCTTCAATAGGATGCAAAGCAGCAAATTTTTATGTACCCAAGATTCTTGCAGGAAGTTTTCAACCAGGAACTAAAAGAACTCTCAAAACCTGCAAGAATCTACATCAAGTTGGGACATAAAAATAATATTTTTCAAAGTATGAGAATTGTTTCCCAAAAGTTCTCAGGGGTCAATGTTCCATTGTTATCTACAATGTTGAACATACAAAGTACCCCGGGTGACAGTTCAGCAATCCCAGCTGATACTGATCCCATACCCTCCTCATCACATCCTGAACAACAATATGCTTCCACCATTCGAACCCCTGTGCATACTACTAAGGATGCATAGGAACAAAAATCACTTACATCTGTTTTGAATGTTATCATTCAAATGGAACAAAGGGCCCCAGTTGCAATGACATACACCAGAAAAATGAGCAAGAAGACTCCTTCTCTTCTTGTCTCAAAGGCCCAAACCCAACCTCTAAGCCCTCATTCAGAATCCCAACATTCTTATGAGAATACCAAAAGGGATAGCCACAACACTAGAGAGACTTCTTTGGAAGCCTCTGTATTAGGATCAGGATCACATCCCGGATCTATAGAGCAACCCCTTGAGCCATTCCATTATTTCTCTTCTTTGAACCTAATTGCAGAAGCACCTGGTCAAGATGATATACCTTCTCCAACAACCACTATATCGGAGGTATTGATTGACTTGGCTGCTGGTGCACCCAACCCAGGTTCATCACCCAAGAAGGTTCACTCTGGTAGTATTGATAGAGTGAATATGGAAAGGGCTATCACTACTCCTGGTACATCAACTGCCCAGGAGGACAGTGATAACATAGCTAAGACCCTAACCACGGCAACTCATAGTGAGGATGCTTCCTGTGAAACACTCTTCACTGAGAGGAATCCCAGGTGCCAAGAAAACCAAGGTGATGGGGATGCAGAGGCTAGGCCTAAGGCCCCATCTAGCTCCAAGGATTCCACAACTGTGGATGAGGACAGACTGAAACGTCATAACTTGGAATTGACGGCCAGGGTGGCAATGCTAGAGGCTGAAGTGTTCAAACTAAGACACCAAGTCTCTATGCATGAAGCCCATCAATGCCCAACTGTGCCTACTCCCTCTCTTGTATCAGTGGGAACTCAAACAGATACATCCCTTTTCACTGATGCAACCAAAAAGGGGGAGGTGGTTACTAAATAAGATGATGCTAACAGCCTCGAAGAATGGATACAAGAGCAGACTGTGTTTCAGAGTTCCCTATACAAACCTGCCTTTGTTCAAATCCATGACTTGCCAGACTCAATAGATGAAGAGGAAGATATCTCTGAGGACGGAAGTTAGTTGGTCAAGCTGTTGATGAGGTGCTACAAGAAGAAACTCTCCATCAAGACACACCTCCATCATTCAGCATTCTTCCTGAAGCTGCAGCCATAATAAGTCATTCATCTACCTCCCCAACTCTTCCTAACTTCAAAGAAGCTAGAATTTGACTCCATTCTAGCTTGGGGGTATGTGGAATAGCTGAGAGATTCTGGATTGGATGGGAGTTTATTGGAGTAGAAGAGCTAAACTGGAACTCTCTTAATGTCCTCCAAGTTCTCAATCTGTATCTGACAGAATGCATCAACACTTCATCAGATCTCTCAGCAGAAAAGCAGGTTCAATGACTTAATGGAGGATAACATGCCCTGGTTTGAAAGACTACTAAAAGAAGCAAATAGGGTGGCTTATCCTGAATCTTCATCAGCAGCAGAACAAAGACTGGCTCCGAGAAGACTTGACATAATCAGGAGCAGTGCTTTAACTGAAGAAGAGGTTATCTGCTGGAGAAGATTCTTGTACAACATAATGGTTAGGGATGTAGAAGTGCAAGGATGGATAAGCACTGACTCCCATGACTTCACCTTCTTCCTGAGCAATGGATCTTCTCTCTCAATCAACATCAAAGAGATCTTGCTCCTACCTTTAGCTTTCCTGCACAAGGTCTTTGAGCTCAGATCACTCATCTTCAATGTCAACTCCTTAGAAAGTCAAGAAATGATCAAAATCATCAAGGCTTCTCTTTATAAGGAGGAATCTGGATCTGACTCAGACCTATCCTTTCTCTCTTCTCCAACAGTTAGACTGAACACAGAAGAAGAATCAAAGAGAAGAGACGAGGAAAAGATGAAAGAAGCATGGAAAGTAGTGATAGGTATGGAAAGGAAAGAAGATGAAGAAAGTTCCCTTCCCTTGTCCATTCCCCAACATGCCAATGAAGCTGAAGCTGAGATCCCAACAACATCTACTACACCTGCTGTTGTGGTCCATGAAGCTGAAGCAGAGGCATCCAACAAAGATAAGGGAAAGGGACTAATGACCAAAGAAGATGAAGAAAGAATTGAGTAGGAGAAGAAAGAAAAGGAGGATAGAAGAAGAAGAAGAAGAGAAGAAGAAGAGGAGATGGCTGAACTAAAGAAAGCTGAAGACAGAATCACAGCCATTATCTTCAGAGAACAACAGATCCAGCTGTATGCAAAACAGCTGGATGATCTGAAAGTAAAAATTCCTGCAGTTCATCAAATTAAATAAGATGAAGCTCTTGCTCTTCAACTGCAGGAACAATTCAACAAAGAAGAAGAAGAAGGAAGAGGCTAAGTTCAGAATAACTGATTCTGAACTAGCCAAAGAAATAAGAGAGGAGTGGATAAAGGCTCTGGTTTCTCAAGATGAGGATGCAGACTACCTTGAAAAACTATCAAATAAAGAAATCTACAGAGCCTTCATGGGCCAGCAGGGTCAATTGGCAAACAAGAAAAAGGCTGAAGAAGAAGAAAAAGCCAAACAAAAGTCCAAGAAGACCATTGCCTTTAATCGAAGATCCCATGAAGAAAGGAAGATCATGATTGACTTCCTTAAGGCTAGAGGAGAAAGTGGAAAGAGGCTGGGTCCCATGAACTTCATGAACCTGCAAGCCCTCTACCTTAAAGCTAAGAAGGATGAGGAAGAAAGACTGGGGAAGAAAGGCTCCAAGAAGAGGGAAATCATTCAAGAAGAAGAAAGAAAAACAAAGAAACCCAAGCCTTTTCCCTCACCCAACACTTCCTCAATCCAACAACCTTCCACTCTTCATCCTAGACCTCCCTCCTCTCCACCCTCAAAGTCCAAATCCTCACACCCAGCGCCTACTCATCAACAACCTCCCAAAAAGAAAAACAAACCCACTTCCAAACCAAAAGACTCAAGAGAAATAATCAGCTGTTTATACAGCTCTTAAGACCAATGGTTTGAAGTTTTCAGGGGAAGGACAGAAGTTAAAAGATCAATTTATACATCTGTTGATGAGGTACTACAACTTCCAGATTCTGATCTAAGAAGAATGATGGAGCTGGGTGAAGCCAATGAGCCCATGAATGAAGGTGGGAGACATCTGCTGCTGGTAATCAAACATCACTGCAACCGCAGCAGAGATGAAATCCTTGATGTCAAACCTCTCCAATCCCACTCTCCATTCATTAGCTGGTCCTACAATGCTGAAAAAGATGAGTTCACAGTGACAGATGTTAAAGGACAGAAGATGAGGTGCTCAAGCAAAACTATCTTCAAAATGGCCAGCAAAGACATCAAGACTCTATCTGAGCTTCCTCTTAACAATCCCAGCAAGGACCAGAGAGGATATGAGGTTGAAAGAATTGTCAGTCACATGCAAAAGCTTCAGCAACAAAAGCAGTAAGAGAGTTTTGGTAGCATCAGTCTAGGGGAGTTTGTAGAAATAAAGACTGATGGCTACAAAACTCTCTAAAGTACAAATGCTGCTGATCTCAAAGATTGCTGCGGATCGACAAAGTTGCAGTTGATAGGCCTTATCCGCTGATGACCAAAGCTGCAGCTGATAAACCTTATCTGCTGCTGACCAAAGTTGCAGCTGATAGGCCTTATCTGCTGCTGACCAAATTTGCAGCTGATAGGCCTTATTCACTAAAGATCAAAGTTGCAGCTGATAGCCTTTTCACTGAAGATCAAACGTTGCAGCTGATTGTTCTTGATAAAGCAACCAATACCACTGACAACTTTCTGCTGTTACACTGACACACTCCACGCAGAAAGAATGTCATTGGCACAAGACAATAAAACACAACGACGCTCTCCTTTTGAGTATTCAAGCAATGATGCAAAGAAGACGTTTGATAGAATTGTTAACCTTTGTAGTTATTATTATTGTCTGTATATGTAGAATAGCTTCAATACAAGATCAACGGTCTGTGTTAGATCTGATCCTTAGAATCAAGGGTCTTTCTTGATTCTAAGTTACTATATAAGTAGTACTTAGATTCATTGTAAAAGTACTTTTTGCCAAAGAGTTCTCTCTATAATCTCGTAACATTTGAAGCTTAATACAAATTGCATTTATCAGTATTCTTCTTGTCTACTTGTTTACTTTGCTTAAGTTGTGATTGTTTCCGCCAATCTCAACTGGAATAAAACCATCTTGTATTTACCGATCCTACACATTTTGAGTATCTTGAAACGATTGCACCGATTGTATATATATAACACATTCTAAGTGCTTATTGTGGCTCACTTGACCCGTGGAAAGGCATGATGGACAGGACCCGTGGAACGGTCTTCGGTTATATATATACTGAATGATTGTTCATTGTTGTCTATGAATTTGGGGGTGGACCCCATGAACGTGTTCAAGATACTTTGACGGGTTATTTTAATAAACTATTTTAGTTTATGAATTCACCAGCTTTGTAATGACCCATGTTTTATCAAATGTTTTTGAACGCATCACAGGTAGTCAATAGATGAGGCATTTCCAGGACTAGAATGAAACGATGAATGATCCAGATGATGGGCATGCCTGGAACTATAAGTCCCGAAGGACTCGTTCTTTGTTAAGAACTGATGATAAAACGATGTAACCTTTATGATAACATGATGTAAATAATATTTTAATATTTTAAATAAAGGTTGATGGTGTTAGTTTCCGCTGTGTGTTTTTGGTATCAACATCACAGTAAATAGAAGGCGACCTTCTGGCCGGTATGTAGTTATCTGACAAACGGAATGCTCTGTCTAAGGAAAGAGCGGTGTATAAATCCCTCATGGACCCGTCGTTCTTTCATGGGAACATATCTGTTGGAGGTACTACTCTGGTTAAACAACTGTCCTGTGTTACGAGTGTGACAATGGTGGTGATGGTGGAGAAGGTGGAGATCCGTTGCCGCCGAAAGGTGTCGCAGACGGAGTTGATCGAGACGAATATCTCGCCCGACTCCGCTTCTCACCGGTCCTGGATGATTCTGCCATGTCCTACAATCACCAATTAGAGAAGTTAGTACAAAGAAATAAGAATGCTAAAAATAAATAATATATATATATATATATATATATATATATATATATATGTTGGACCACACAAATTCGTTCATTATAATGGCACGGTTATGTCTCCCGAGTCCTAGAATGGTTAATTTCAACTAGCCAAACAAAGTGCAAATACAAACGATGAAATACGACTATCTAAAAATATAGACGGACGACATTTTGTTTCACTTTGGAAAAGTCAAAATCGTCAAAATTTTGACCTTTTTCAACAAATCAACAAATCTCCAACAAACTACACTAAACCCTAAACACATATATACAAGTTTCAAGCTTCAATTCATAATTTTAGGTTTAAAATTTCTAAGACAAAAATCAAAAACCCAAGTATACGAGTAGAACACATCCGCTTAAATGAGGCCAAATGTGTTACATAATCATCAAATAAGGTTAAATATGTGTTTAATGTGAGTATTAAGTCAAGATTCATCCACATTCAAACCAAAATTCAACTTGAAACCCTAGCCTTATTCAATCAAAATTAGCACTATTTGGAGCATAAATCAACCTAAAAGCAATAATGGAAAAGTTTACATATATTGGGGGAGAGATTGGAAGCAAGAAATGGAAAAAAACCGTGAAGAATCAGAGGTTTTGGAGGTGGAGGTGCCGAAACCGTGGGTTTTGGGGGAGAAGGGTGTTGAGGAAATAAAGATTCTGCCCCTGTTTAATAGCTGACTGCACCCTGATCGATGCACGGGCGACCAATTTTGACACTTTTTTTTAGAATTAATACTTTTAATTCATTAATATATATTTTTAATTAAAAGATAACCAAAAATATAGATTTACTTAAAGTATTATTTTATTTATAAATTATTAAAATTGGTCAAAAGGGATGTTACCACAAAAATTCCGATTTCACGCTAGAAACTTTACCTTGTTTGTTGACACCAAATTTAAAAATATCAAGCTTGTCATTATCAAAAATAAAGAAGAAAATAAAAATTAAACACGTAAACCATTCGAAAGTGTTACGACTATATAAAGAAAATTGATTTCGAATGGTGGCACTTATATCCATTTATTTCTCTTGACAAAAATTTCACAGTCGCGATCCTTGAAAATTTCTGCGAAGATAGATTAATTAACACAAGTACCAAAATAAAAAATAAAATAAAAATAAAACTAAAATGAGAAGAATAAAAAGGAAAATAAAGTTGAAATAAAACAAAGAGAAAATAAATCTGAATGTAAAAATAAAAGAGAAAAAATAAAGCAGAAGGAAAATAAAGAGAAAATAGAAATAGTCAGTCCAACGGCATAAATCTTTCACAGAATTACAGTGTTCCCGGGAGCTGTGCCAAAAACTTGATGCCAAATGCGAGTGATATAATATATATACATTCTTAATGTTCAGTTTAGATTTACACAAAATCGGGTTTTAAATTTATAAATTAAAATGATAAGTACTTCAACTAAATACACACACAATAGGCAAGTGAACCTATCGCAGCATAGTATAGTCTTGGTAAGAACCAAGTATCGAACCATGGACACGGATTCCTTACTCAACCCTCGCTATTGTCTGACTAGGATAATAAGTTGAAAAAGAGGTTTTGTTTAAAAGAAAGGAAAAGGAGAAGGAAAATAATTATGAATATTATCTCATTTAAGGTGTTACTCTGGTTGTTATCACTTGTTAATTAATGTTATATTTTTGTAAGGTTGGTCAAATTTACTAGTACTAACCCTTTTGATAGGGGAGTCAGTATTTCATAACAGAACAGTAGATACGATCGGCCAACTGTTCCTAATAATTCTCGGGATCCTAACGGGGTATCAAGTCTGTCGGCTATTCCGTGATTTATTATTCGGACCAAGATTATCCTGTTAACTGGTCGTGCTGTTGTCAAACACCCCAATGTCGTGTAGCTTCTTTGAAAGGTTGGAATGCACAACCTCCTCCAAAGATACAATGTAAAGATCGGACCTAACAAATTGTATTCTTAAAATAGTTGTCTTTACTTATAAAATATTTTAAATAAATATAACTTTCTTTCTCAAGATTGGATACTCGACTCCTGCGGTCGGTACGCCCTTGAGTACTAACACAAGTGAAGTAAAGTTATACCAACACGAACCACAAGGTCCAGCTAGGACTCGAATGACTCGTTGAATACCCAAACCTCCAATCAACCCATAATGTTAAGTCTATACTAACCGGGCCCTTGGTAGCACGAAGATTTGTATATAAACTGTACAAACTCGAATAAGCTTCCTAAACAAGAAGTCTTGCTTAAGTAACTCACAAGATTTAAGATTATTAAGTTGGTTTAAAGATTACTTATTCTTGTCTTTTTAAGATAAAATAAAAGAAAGACTTTAGGAACATAACATACTAAAAATACTTCATTAATTAGACAAAGTTCAACCAACCCAAGTAACACAAGAAGGCTAGTCATGAATAACCATACAAGTGACTCCACTAACCCTTAGACAATGTGTGGAAGTGATCCAACACTAAGGGAGAGTGGGTATATGTTGCCTCTTGCTTACTCGAATGAGAAGAAACATTCCATATTACAAAACTAGAAAAATAAAATAAACAAAGAAAAAGCTAAAAATGGAACAAAACCGAGAGAGTTTCAGCCCTAGCAGAGCACCAGGGATTCCACTGACTCGATCTTGAACATCTAAATGCTTGGAATGCTATTTATAGGCAAAGATTTGGGCAATGCACGGCCGTGCATTGGGATACACGGTCATGCAAAGTACACTTTTCTTGCACGTGTGGAATCTGGCAGCTTTTGCAGGCTTCGGGACATGTGGCAGTCATTTGCACGGCCGTGCAATGGGATGAACGGTTGTGCATCTTTCAATTTTGACTTTTGTTGACTTTTGACTCCCTATGTTGACTTCTTGGGTGCATGAACGTTCAGTTAACTTCACGGTGCTGATTTCCCCTTTATTTTGAGTGATTTCTTCATGTTTTTGCCAACAAGGGTTAATTATCATGTTATTTCAAAAAGGAAGGAATTAAGCATCAATTCCTATCAAAATACCTAAGAGTGTGATAAATATGGGGACAATTATGCATGAAAAACATGTATAAATTATGACATATCACTTCTCGAACCTCTTCCCGTTTTTCACCTTTCGAACATTTATTTAACCACTTCCCTGATTACTCCTTTCTTCGAGTCTTTTGTTGTCAATGCTTTCCTCATCTTTGACCATACAATCGTCACAAAATGGACTTCCGTTCTACACCCTTTATCTTTTAGGGCTATAGTCCCACTCATCATGGCTATCGATGCTTAGATCCTTCCACAAAGCGGATCTATATAACCCGCCATGTCCACTTCAACGAGGACAACTTCCCTTTTGCCACACCTATCCAACCCTCTCCTTCTATTCCTCTTTCCAACACATACACTTCCATTTCCGACTTTCCATTTTCACTTACTGACAATCCTGAACCATCATTTCCCACAACTTCTCAACAAACCCCTCTAACATCTCCTCAAAATTTCAATCCACCCTCCCTTTCTTCAAACTCAAACTCCTCACAATATCCTCCTACACCTCTGCGTGCTCGTCCTTCCAATCTACATTAAAATCCAAAACCTCGGGTTCCTTATAGTCTTTCTGCCAATCATGTTTCCACATCTCCCAAATCTCTTCCTAAGCCCACTGCCTTTACCATTGCTAACCAACATCCGGAGTGGCGTCAAGCCATAGCCAAAGAATTTTAAACTCTTATTAAAAATGTCACTTGATACTTAGTGCCCCCTACTACTAACGCTAATGTTATTGATTTTAAGTGGATGTACATGTTAAAGAAGGACCAAATGGAGCAGTCACTCGATGCAAGGCTCGCCTTGTGGCAAAAGGGTTCCGCTAACAACCGAGGGTCGACTTTCATGAAACTTTCAGTCCAGTTGTAAATCTACCACCATTAGAGTAGTTCTCTCTCTTGTTGTTACACAACAATGGCCGCTTCGTCAATTGGATGTTCACACTGCTTTCCAACATGGTGACCTTAAGGAGACCCTTTTACCTTCGGCAGCCACATGGCTTTGTTGATCCTAAACATTCGGATCATGTGTGCCTGCTTCACAAATCTTTGTATGCCCTTAAAAAGGCACCACGGGCATGGTTTCATTGTCTATCACAAGCCCTTGACAAACTTGGATTTAAAGGATCCAAGACTGACCTTCCCTTTTTACATACAAGTCTAGGGGCACAATCATTTAAATTCTGGTTTATATTGATGACATCATCATCACCGGTAACAATACCAAGCATGTCAATACACTCATCAAACAACTCATCCATGCCTTTACTCTCAAAGAGCTAGGCGATCTTGACTACTTTCTGGTCGTTGAAATTGTACGACAAGGTCGTAATATTCTACTATGTCAAAGAAAGTATATCTCCAAGGTCCTTCATCAAGCCGGCCTTTCAGATTCAAAGCCAGTCTAATCTCCAAGAAGCACCTCACAAGTCTTATCTATGGGAGATAGTCCCCTATTTTCTGAACTAGTTAGGAATCGCCAACTTGTTGGTGCACTCCATTATGTCACTCTCTCAAGACCGTACATTGACTTTGCCGTCAACAAAGTGTGCCAATACATGCACGCACCTTCTGAAAATCACTTGTCTGCAGTCAAACGAATTCCCATGTTTCTAAAAGGCACCATCAATCATGTATTACTAATTTGGCACAACTCTGGTTCCACACTTCAGGCCTTCACTGATCTTCATTAGCAAGTTCCCTCCACTGTTCAAGCCTTTTCTGATGCTGATTGGGCTGGGTGCCCGGATGACCGTCAGTCCACACGGGGATTTGCTATTTACTTGGGCTCTAATCTAACCTCATGGACCGTACGAAAATAGAAAGTCATTTCTAGGTCATCCACTGAGTCAGAATACAACGCTCCTGCAGATACAGTTGTAGAGCTAACTTTGTTAGAAGCTATTCTTCGAGAAACTACCCCCACTCTCTAATGTGATAATATCGGTGCAATCTACCTTGCAGCCAATACAGTCTTTCATGCTTGGACAAAGCATGTCAAAATTGATTTTCACTTTGTTCATGAAAAAGTGGATCAAGAAAAATTCAATGTACAGTTAATATCGATAGACGATCAGATTGCAGACATTAGGGCTGTCCAAAATGCTCGACGCTCGAAAGTCGCTCGAACTCGTTCAAAAAATGCTCAGAAATATGCTCGTTCGATTTGGGATCGGTTTGTAAACGAGCCAATTGAATCAGTTCGGTTTGTAAATGAACCTAGCACGAGCAAAGGTACGCTCGCTCGTTGCTCGTTCGGTTTGGCTCGAATTAATTTTTAATTTATATATATATATATATAATGAACTAATATTTTATACATTTATAAATAACTCTTTTAGCCCAATCCATTATGGAACTTCTTACAGTAAGTCAAGAGTTGCCCAACTTAAAACCTAAAAAGAAAAAAAAAACCTCTTTAGTAAGTACGTTGCTTCACTAGTTTAGCCTCAGAGCCATATCCTCAATTAAAGTCTCAAATCGTCTCTGCCTAAAATCCCTAACCTAAATCGGACGCCACCCTCATGAGCAGCCTTTGCGGCTTTGCGATTCAAGTCTCAAATCGTCTCCCCCTCTTGGTCAGCCGATCAACCTTTGCGGCTCACGATCAGCAACGCCGAGCGATGAGCGACTTTTGCGGCTCTGCAATTCGAAGGGCACACTAGACAGTAGGGTTGTCCAAATCGCTCGCGGCTCACTCAACGCTTGCTCGGAAAATTAATGATCGGATAATGCTTGTTCGATTTTTGGTTCGCACGGTTCATGAACAACCCCAGCAGACATCTTCACAAAGCCGTTGCAGACTCAAAGATTCATACTTTTGCGCTCCAAGCTACAAGTCGCTCCCCGCCCTTAGCTTGCGAGGGAATATTAGATCATCTTGTAATTATCAATATTAGAAGGTAGTATTATGTAAATATAGTTATTATATATAACCCCCATTGTAACCCTAATCATTTACAATTAATCAATACAATCACATTTACACACACTTAAGGTGTAACTGTTGAAACCAATTTGAATTCCATACTTTTAATTACTTCTGTGGTATACATTAGTATTCAATCCTATAAGAATTAGAGATTCAAGAACGAATTTGTGAAACTGTTGGATTTTCGTGTATATGATATTGACCAAAATTGGCTTACATATACGGGTAAAAATGATGCAATGATTCGACGTAGTTGTTGGCTGATAACCGCCACAACCGTCAACTGTTTGGAAATTAACTATTGTTTTAGTTTACTCCGGATTACCAAATCTGGTCCGGATGACCCAACCGTCAACCGTAAGGCCAGTGATGTAGGTTCCTGTTAGGAACCATATTTTGTATTTCAATCAGATCTGGTTTGTAAACAATATTATTAAAATAAAATTTTGAGGTTTTAGTCTTCCGCTATTTGTTCCTGTATCAACCTCACTATAACTAGTATATGGGAACTAGGGGTGTGATAAGTTGGTATCAGAGCCACAGTTTAAGGGATTTAGATACTAATGGGATGTTAGTATCTAGACTTAAACTAGAGCTCTAAGGATAGCTGGAATGCCATAGGATAAGCTAAAGCCGTAAGTTGAGATGTTGATAGTCATTATGTGATATAACGGGTAATACCAAGAAAACAGATAATTAATTGCATTTTTGGCCAAGTGTCTTTAATTTCTAATTTTCTGGATTATAACCAGGTATACGAATTCTGATGTCATCACATCTGTCTATGTAGATATCAAATGGTTGGAAGAGGTAAAGGAAGGGGCCGAACACCCATTACTAGGTCTCATAGGCATGCAAACGATGATAGCAATACTAACATGTATCATGAGACAAACAATAACTCCAACAATCACACGGAACCTCATGTTGAGGAGGTAGTCATAATAGAGACACAATTCCATGAAGTAGTGGCTAGTGAGGTTACTATGTTATTACGAACAACCTTACTTGGACTACTGGATGAAGTTCTCATAAGAAGAATGGGGGTTGGACCCACAAGGGGAGGAACCAATAATACTGGAGGAACAAATAAGAATGCTAACCATAGCTCCGTAACAAGAACTAAGAACCAGGAAGGGTGCAATTACAAGTCTTTTGGGGGGTGCAATCCTAAGCCATTTGACGGCAAGAAGGGAGCCATTGATGCTACTCGGTGGATCACCAAGATGGAGGTCGTTACAAAATTCAGTGAATGCAGAAGTGACCAGGCAGTTAAATTTGTTGCTAACTCTTTCGAAACCACAACATTGGACTGGTGGGAATCTTTTAAACAAGCTAACGGTGAGTAGGCCATTGACAACATGCAGTGGGATAAATTTAAGGAGCTGGTTCTACAGAGGTTTTGTCCTCAAAATGAACTTAATAAGATTAAGGAGGAGTTTCAGCATTTAGAGGCTGGAGATATGACACATCAAGAGTATGTGACTAAGTTTGACGAGATGTCAAAACTGGTGCCACATTTGGTTACACCCAAATCTAGGAGAATTAAACATTTCGTGCAAGGTCTACCAATGAAGGTACGCACCTTTGTGAAAACCTCTGCACCGCAGACTATAGATGCAGCCTTGATGTTTAGTGCCACGATGTACGATGAAGTGGTAGCTCAAGAAGGCAAAGGCTGAAAAAATCACCAGAAGTAAAACAAGTTAAGGTTAAAAGAAAGCACGAGGAGGTGATTTACAGGTTTAAGCCTGAAAATTTTAATAAACACCCTAAGAGAGAGGGAAGTAATTGGGCGAGAGATTCTCAAGGGATTAGATGCAATAAATGCAAGAAACCGGGGCACATTGCAACACATTGTCCAACTCTTAAGTGTTACAATTGTAACGAGTTGGGACATAAACAGAGGAATTGTCTTAAGCTCGTTCAACAAAAGCCTGGAGGAGGGGCTAAAAGTACAGGGCGAGTGTTTGTAATCGGTGATGGAAGGAGGAATGCTAATACCAAAGTAGTGGCTGGTACATTTTTAGTCAATAACATTTATGCTAGAATTATATTCGACACTAGACCAAATAGAAGTTTTATCTCAGATGCTTTTATTTTACATTTACGCATAAAACCTACGCCACTCGAGCGTGCTTACGTAGTTGAGACAACGAGTGGGGAGCAGATTAGGATAACTGAATTGTATATGGGCTGCAAGATAAATTTAAGCGACGAAATTCCATGTTTGAATTAATGCCTATGACTATGAGTGACTACGATGTTATCCTAGGAATGGATTGGTTAAACCAATGTCATGCTCAGATCGATTGTGAGCAACATGCTATTATGATACGTAGGCTTAACGAAGAGTCTATGTTAATACAATGCGATAGTGAAGAAAATAAGATTGAAAATGTTTCTATAGCTAAAGCTAAGAAATGTGTGAAAGATGGATGTAGTGTATTCATAGTATATTCGTTAGACAGAGACCCGAACAGCACCGTATCGTTTAGCACCGGAAATTCGAAAGAATTACACGGATTTTTTTTGAAAGAATTACCCGGTCTCCCACCGGATCGAAAAATCGAATTACGAATCGATCTCATACCTGGAGCTAGAGCACCGTATCGTTTAGCACCTTCAGAATTGAAGGAATTGATGAAGCAAATTCAAGAATTGTTGGACAAAGGTTTTATACGTCACGGCACTTCACCATGGGGAGCACCTACATAGTTTGTAAAGAAGAAGGATGGGAGTATGCGTATGTGTATAGATTATAGAGAACTAAATAAGCTCACTGTAAAGAATAGGTATCCATTGCCGAGAACAGATAACCTGTTGAGCTAGTTATTTCTCGAATATCGAGCTTAGATTTGGATATCATCAGTTAAAGGTACAAAAGGAAGATGTACCTAAAACTGCGTTTAGAACCCGATATGGACACTATGAATTCTTGGTTATGTCATTTGGTCTAACAAATGCTCCCGCGGCATTTATGGACTTAGTGAACCGAGTTTGTCAAACGTTCCTTGACAAATTCGTTATATTGTTCATAGATGATTACTCATCTACTCCCAAACTCCGGAAAAGCATACTAAACATCTTAAAATAGTTTTGGAAACTCTTAGACAAGAGAAATTGTACGCAAAGTTTTCCAAATGTGAGTTTTGGAAACAAGAGGTACAGTTCCTCGGGCATGTCATAAATCAGTAGGGAATCCAAGTGGATCCAACCAAGATTGAAGCTATCATGAAGTGGGAAACTCCGAAAACACCCACTGAGGTTCGAAGCTTTCTTAGTCTAGCTGGGTACTACCGAAAGTTTATACAAGACTTTTCCAAGATCTCTACTCCATTAACTGCTTTAACTCAGAAAGCAACAAAGTTTGAATGGAGTTAGAAACAAGAAGAAGCATTCAATACCCTTAAGCAGAATATTAGTAGTGCACCGATCTTAGCATTCCCCGAAGGGAAAAATGACTTTACAATATACTGTGACGCTTCCCGAATTGGTCTAGGTTGCGTATGGATGCAACGAGATAAGGTGATAGCCTATGCATCACGACAACTTAAAGTTGATGGGAAGAACTATAACACACATGACTTAGAACTTGGTGCCATAGTTTTTTCTAAAAAAGATTTGGAGGCACTATTTATATGGAACTAAGTGTGTAATATATTCAGACCATAAAAAGTCTCCAACATATATTCAATCAGAAGGAATTGAAAATGAGACAGAGTAGATGGATGGAACTCATTGATGACTATGATTGTGAAATCAAATACCATCCCGGGAAAGCTAATGTCGTGGCGGATGCCTTAAGTCAGAAGGAGAGAGTCAAATCGATTAAGATAAGAGAATTAAGATTAGAAATCAATGTGGATTGGATGAATCAAATTAAATAAATTCAGATTCAAACACTGAAAGACAACAACATTAAAAAGGAACGAATGGTTTGTAAAGGGAAACTACTAACCAAAGGCAATGACGGAATCCTAAGATTTGGACATAGAATATAGATTCCTAAACTCGGAGAGATTCAAACGAAAGTGTAGGACGATGCTCACAAATCAAAGTACTCGATACATCCTGGATCAGATAAAATGTACGAGGGATTCAAGAATCATTACTGGGGGCCGAACATGAAGAGATCAGTAGCCCAGTACATAAAGAAATGTTTGACTTGTCTTCAAGTCAAGATCAAACATCAAAAACCCGCAGGTCAACTACAACAGTTAGAGATACTTGTGTGGAGATGGGATAGGATTACAATGGATTTTGTCATGAAATTACTGAGAACTCAAAAAGGGCATGATACTATTTGGGTTGTGGTCGATAGACTGACCAAATCGACACATTTTATTGTAACGAACCAACTTTCGTATTATTATTATAATATGGCGTTTATATTATAAGGGTGTAAATAAATAAAAGATGGAAGTTGGAGGTTTGTTGCAAAAGTGGGGATTTAACTAGTTTGGGTGAGAGGGGTCATTTTTGAAACTACGGGGGCTGTTTTGTAAATTACAAAATTCTGCATTTAGAAGGGGGGCGACATTTACACACACAAAGTGTGTGTTCTTGAGTTTTTGTAAAGAGAAGAGAATAGGAGGTGCATTGAGGAGCAAAATCCGGGTGTTGCATGCTTGAATTGAAGGTTTTGGCTTGCTCAATCCCTTCATAAGATCAAGTAAGTTCCTTTTCATCTTTTGAATCCACCATTTGAGGTGTTCTTGGTGGGTTTTGGGTGAAATCCGAATTAGGGCAGTTGGGGGTGAATTAGATGGTTAGAAACTTGAAATAAATAGTTATCTAGCTTAATTTGAAGTAATGGGAAGTAGATAACATCATCAAAACATCGAATTTAGTGATTTAAGAATTAGGGTTCTTGAGGGAAATTTGGGGGTTTTCTATTTAATGTCGTTAGAATGTTAAATTGAGGTTGGATAAGTGTCTAGGAAGTTAATAGACACATAATAACCATAAAGCCTTGATTTTTATGGTGATTTGTAAAATGGGAGTTTTGGTGAAACTTGGGTGATTCCTAAACGTGTCATTTGGGTTAAGGGAGTGTTGGAAGGGTTATATGGGTTTGATTATGTTAATCTAACCTAGACAAATATTAATGTTGATTATTGGTGATAGGAGTGTATTAGAATCTCAATTGGTGTAAAGTGGGATGTCTAGCAAATGTTGAGGTGTGTTGACTAATGTTGAGGTGTGTTGTATAGGTGATCACGTGGCTAAGATTGAAGCTAAACCGGAATAATCTAAATCACAAGGTAAGTGCTTTGCACTTACTTAGTAATGATAGGGGTTGGTAGATACACATAATGGATTTACATGTCGGTTGTTCAATGTCTTTTATGTGTTTAAAAATATTTGTTGAATTTGGGGATGTTATATATGGTGAAATATGCATGGGTGGGTGTATGGTGTTTGAGGTCTAAGGACTTCATTATGTTATTTGGTGAATTAAGTTATTAAACTTACATGGTGTAGTGGCGATAATAAGAATTTGTAAAATGTGAAATACATAGGTGAAATATGTATTTAAATGGTGATGTACATGGGTGAAACATGTGCATAAATGGTGAAATACATAGGTGGAATATGTATTTAATTGGTGATATACATGGGTGTAACATGTATATAAAGTGGTGATGTATAAGTAGGTGAAATATGTATACAAATGGTGATATACATGGGTGATACATGTATATATTTGGTGATATATACATAGGTGAAATATGTATATAATGATGGCATACATGATTGTAACATGTATGCGAAAGGCGAAACAAATTCCTAAAACTTATACGGTTGAGTCGGTGTTTGAGATTCATAAGAATCATGTGGGGTGTTAAGGGTGGGGTATTGGGTGTTTATAACCATGCCTAGATGCAAACGGTTGAATAAATCGACTGGGGGTCGAGTCGGAAGGGTCGAAAACTAAAAGTTACTGCAGGTGGACATGACTATGTCTAGTCTGCACATGGCCATGTCTGGGAATTGTTTTGGGCATCAGGTTCACATGGCCATGTGTGATTTTGCACATGGTCATGTCTGATTTTCCACATGGCCATGTCAGAATTCTTTAGTTTCATCAGTGGACATGGTTATGTCAGTCTGCACATGGCCATGTCTGGGAATTGTTGTGGGCATCAGGTTCACATGGCCATGTCTGATTTTGCACATGGCCATGACAGAATTCTTGTTTCTTCAAAATTCTTCATTTTAGGGTAATTTCCTAGGTTTAACCCATGGGGGTTTAAGGGAGGTCGTATATCATTACTAATGGTGTTATTTATGGTGTTTACTTATAGGTAAAGCTTTGGTTTGATGTCTCGGGTCAAGCTTCGTGTTGGTTGGATTCTCCATATATTTTGAATCGTTATAAATGTTTGGAGTTATGACTCATTGCTGGGAGTCACTAAACTTGTTTTAAACTATCTTTAGGATGTTAAAACTTGTTATTATTTTGACATGTCGGTCGGTTGCTTTTAAACAAAACTATGTATTTGTCGTTTTGTGGTAATTAACATGTGATGTTTTGTCAAGAGTGTTCAATGGGACTAACTTCCGCGTGTTTTATAAAGTTAAAATTTTGGTTGAAATTTTTAGGGTGTTACAACTTGGTATCAGAGCAATGGTTTGAGGGATTCGGGTGTGTGAGACACCGAACTCAAACTTAGTCGCTCTTGATATGGGTGGGCGTAACGAGAATCCATAGAAGGCATGACCGAGAAACGGAGCTAAGATAAAGGTTAGTAATGATATTTGTTGATTTTTAATTAGTGTCTAAGGTGTTTATGTGTGCCGAAAATTGTCTTCGGAGTTATGACATGGAGACAATGAATATACTTAGGCATAATATATTACTAATCATGTCTGGCCAGGATGATTAGTAATATAACATGTCTACATGTCTTCATGGTGGCCATGTAATAATAACCATTGACAAGGAGTAAGTAAAGGTGAATATATATGTATTTTATGTATATAAATATATATACATACTTACATACATATAAGAGCATGACTTAAGATATATGCCTATAGTTATGTTTTGCACGCGTGACAAGTCGTTTGTTTTAAATCTCAGTCGAGGAATGGCTAACCAAGAAGATTTGAATAAAGAGAAGAATGTTGGTGATGGACATGACAGCGGGTCGGGATCAAACCGATCCGTACACTCTCCCAAGGATGATAAGATGGATGAGGCGATCAGAAGGCGAATTTCCGAAGAGGTGGCTAAGGCATTTGAACAAACTATGCCTATCTTTCTAGCCGAAATTCAAGGTGCGGTTAAGGCGGCCTTTGCCGAAAGGGAGAACAAAACAAAGGAGGACGAAATTATTATCGTGGATGGCGGTAATAAAGATAAAGGCAAAGAAAAGGAGAGAGGACTTCGTACTTACAAGGATTACATGATTTGCAAACCGAAGGACTTTCATGGGGAGGTGGACCCATTGGTTAGTCAACATTGGATCACGAAGATTGAGTCCACATTTGAAACATGTTAGTGTGACCCGGAGGATCGAGTAGTGTTTACTGTGAATCAGCTCAAGGGACGAGCTAAGGATTGGTTACATAATCTCCGCAAGGAGAAGGGCGGCATTGGGAGTATCTCATGGGAGGAATTCAAAGAGGCGTTTTTGAAGTATCATTGTCCACAAGCGGTGGTGGACCGCATTACTAAAGAGTTCCTCCGTATGAGGAAATCTAATGAATCGATTGATGAATTAGCGGGTATGTTTTTTTGACAAAACTCAGTTTTGTCCAGAGTTGGTGAACACGAAGAAAATGAAGATTGACCGTTTCTACTCTATGCTCTCTGTTGATTTTAGGGAGTTTGTTACTCCCTCATTATGTGGGACACTTGCTGACATGATCAACATATGTAGGGAATGAGAGGTGGAGATAAGAAGGCAAGTTGTTCGAGGCAAGAAGAGGAAAAGAGAGGAGGTAGAGTGGCCTCCAAGAAAACTAAACCTGCTAGCCCTAGCAAGAAGCCATTTGTAAAGGCTACTGCTCGATATTGTCTAACTTGTGGAAAGGAGCATAGTGGTGAGTGTAGAATTAAAACCCAGTCTTGCTATAGATATGGGAAACTGGGACACCTTGCTACTCAGTGTTCCAGTCCAATTAACTTGTTCTATAACTGTTACAGCCCGGACATATGCGGAATGAATGTCCCGAGTTAAAACAAGGTGTAAGTGGGGGAAATAAGTTGGAGATTCCAAGACCGAAGGGACGGGCATTTCAAATCATGGCTGAGGAGGCAAAGAAAACTCTTGATGTTATGTCAGGTATTTTCATGATTAACTCCTTGCCCGCTCTTACTTTATTTGATTCGGGTGCTAGTCGTTCTTTTATATCCTAGAAATTTGTTAATCATAATTCGTTTCTAAGTAAAAGGTTAGGTGAACCACTAGAAATTGAGGTGGCTAATGATAGGAGCGTTTTTAGTGTATGATGTTTATGTGGATTGTAAGTTGGAGGTGGAAGGTGAAACCTTCTCTATTGATCTTATTCCTTTGACGTTAGGAGAGTTTGATGTTATTGTGGGAATGAATTGGCTTTCTAGATATAGAGCCAATATTATGTGTGGGCCTAAGGCGATTCAACTTATCTTTCCTTCGGGGAGATCTCTTTATATTCGGGGTGAAAGAATAGGGGGCATCCTATTGTGTTCTTATCTCAAGGAGTTTATGGCTTGTGTCATGGACTCAAGTCAGGATGTGGTGAAGGTTCATGATGTTCCAGTTGTGAATCAATACGTGGATGTCATTCCGGAGGAGTTACCAGGGATTCCACCCGAGAGAGAAGTGGAGTTTGGGATTGATCTAATTCCGGGAGCAAAACCGGTTACTAAAGCACCCTATCGGATAGCCCCACCGGAGATGAAGGAGTTAATGACTCAACTTCAAGAGTTGCTTGACAAGGGGTTTATACGCCCGAGTGTCTCTCCTTGGGGAGCTCCTGTTTTGTTTGTAAAGAAGAAGGATGGGAGTATGCGGATGTGCATAGATTACCGGGAATTGAATAAGTTGACAATCAAGAACCGGTATCCCTTACCACGGATTGACGATCTCTTTGATCAACTACAAAGAGCTTCGGGGTTTTCCAAGATTGATTTGAGATCCGGGTACCATCAGTTGAAGGTGAAAGACGATGATATTCCTAAAACAGCGTTTCGTACTCGTTATGGTCACTACGAGTTTACTGTTATGCCGTTCGGTCTTACAAACGCGCCCGCGACATTCATGGATCTCATGAACCGGGTGTGTAGACCATTCCTTGATCGTTCGTTTATCATTTTTATCGATAACATTTTATCTATTCACGCAGTGAGGGCGATCATGCGTGCCATCTTCGTGATATTCTTGAAGTTCTTCGTAAGGAGAAGTTGTTTGGTAAATTATCCAAGTGTGCCTTTTGGCTCTGGGAGATGCAATTCTTGGGTCATGTGGTGAATGTGGAGGGTATTTCCGTGGACCCGTCTAAAATTGAAGCGGTTAAAGGTTGGTTATCACCGAAAACACCCAAGGAGATTAAAAGTTTTTTGGGCTTAGCGGGTTATTATCGGAGATTTATCGAGAACTTCTCTCGTATTGCCTTTCCTATGACTAAGTTGACTCCTAAGGAGACATAATTTATTTGGGGTCCCGATCAGGAATCTGCCTTTCAACTTCTGAAAGAGAAGTTAACCAAGTCGCCCGTGTTATCGTTACCTGAAGGGACCAAGGACTTTGTTGTTTATTCTGATGCCTCGCATTCCGGACTGGGGTGTGTCCTTATGCAAACGGGTAGAGTGATTGCTTATGCTTCTAGACGGTTGAAGATTCCTGAGGCGAATTATCCGACCCACGACTTGGAGCTTGCAGCCGTGGTATTCGCCCTCAAAATCTGGAGGCATTATCTTTATGGGGTGCGTTGTACAATCTTCACGGATCATAAGTCTTAAATACTTCCTTGACCAAAAAGATCTCAACATGAGACAAAGGAGGTGGCTCGAATTGGTCAAAGATTATGATTTTGAAATACTCTATCATCCTGGGAAGGCGAATGTAGTGGCGGATGCACTTAGTCGAAAGACTAGTCATACACCGCTTAAGGTGAAATCTTTTAAGATGACTATCTCGTCATCTCTTGTCGACCAAATCCGGGAGGCTCAAGTGATAGCTCTCAGAGGGGATTTAAAGAAGGAACGGATGGTTCCTTATGTAGACAAGCTTGGGGAGAATAGCTTAGGGTTGAGGACTTGCTTTGATAGGATTTGAATTCCAAGTTTGTCAAGTGTTTTGACTACCATTCTCGAGGAGGCGCACAAATCCAAATATTCTATTCATCCGGGGGCAAAAAAGTTGTTTTATGACTTGAGGTTTAACTTTTGGTGGCTGGGCATGCGGAGAGACATAGTAAAGTATGTTGAAAAATGTCTCACATGTTCAAGGGTGAAAGCCGAGCACCAAAAGCCGTATGGAAAGCTTCAACCGCTTGAAATACATCTTTGGAAGTGGGAGAACATCACGATGGATTTGATTACCAAATTACCCAAAACCCGGAATGGGTATGATGCTATTTGGGTAATGGTTAACCGATTGACTAAAAGTGCACACTTCCTTCCGATTAAGGAGACTTATTCATCGGAGAAGTTGGCGGAAATTTATATTAAGGAAGTTGTGTCACGACATTGAGTACCTATTGCAATCTTGTTGGATCGGGATACCCGGTTCACGTCACGATTTTGGAAGAAGTTCCATGAGGAGTTAGGGACTAGACTAAATCTTAGCACCGTTTATCATCCAAAAACGGATGGACAAAGCGAGAGGACGATTCAAACGCTTGAGGATATGCTCCGGGCGTGTGTGCTAGATTTTGGGGGTAGTTCGGATGATCATTTACCGTTAGCAGAATTTTCATACAAGAATAACTACCACTCGAGTATCGGTATGCCTCCGTTCGAATTGTTGTATGGAAGACGGTGTTGAACACCCGTTTTTTCGGGTGAGATTGGTCAAAGGGAGCTTGGTAGTAAAGATGTGGTTGAAAACACGGCGAGTGTAATCGACCAAATTAGAGCGCGCCTAAAAGTCGTTCAAGACCGTCAAAAGTCCTACACAGACAAAAGGAGGAGACCAATTGAATTCCAAGTGGGAGACTTCGTATTGTTGAAGGTTTCCCCATGGAAAGGTGTGATCCGGTTCCGGAAGCGGGGGAAGTTAAGTCCCCGTTTTATAGGACCCTTTAAGGTGGTAGATAGAGTGGGGAAGGTAGCTTATCGCTTGGAGCTACCGGGGGAACTAAGTAAACTTCATAACACATTTCACGTGTCGTATTTACGGAAATGTTAGGCAGATGAGTCTACTTTTGTTCTGATAGATGATATAGAGGTGGATGAGAAGTTAAACTATGTGGAGGAACCAATTTCTATCTTAGATTGAAAGATGAAACGCTTGCGCAACAAGGAGATTAGCCAAGTGTTGGTTCAATGGAAGCATAGAAAGGGGGCGGAAACTACTTGGGAAACCGAGGAGGAAATGCTCAAGTATTACCCTAATTTATTTATGGAGGCGGGTTTCGGGGTCGAAACACAAAGTTAGGGGGGATGATTTGTAACGAACCAACTTTCGTATTATTATTATAATATGGCGTTCATATTATAAGGGTGTAAATAAATAAAAGATGGAAGTTAGAGGTTTGTTGCAAAAGTGGGGATTTAACTAGTTTGGGTGAGAGGGCCATGTTTGAAACTACAAGGCTGTTTTGTAAATTGCAAAATTCTGCAATTAGAAGGGGCGACATTTACACACACAAAGTGTGTGTTCTTGAGTTTTTGTAAAGAGAAGAGAATAGGAGGTACATTGAGGAGCAAAATCCGGGTGTTTCATGCTTGAATTGAAGGTTTTGGCTTGCTCAATCCCTTCATAACATCAAGTTCCTTTTCATCTTCTGAATCCACCATTTGAGGTGTTCTTGGTGGGTTTTGGGTGAAATCCGAATTGGGGCTGTTGAGGGTGAATTAGATGGTTAGAAACGTGAAATAAATAGTTATCTAACTTAATTTCAAATAATGGGAGATAGATAACATCATCTAAACATCTAATTTGGTGATTCATGAATTAGGGTTTTTGAGGAAAATTTAGGGGTTTTCTATTTAGTGTTGTTAGAATGTTAAATTGAGGTTGGATAAGTGTCTAGTAAGTTAATAGACACACAATTAACCATATAGCCCCAATTTTTATGGTGATTTGTAAAATGGAAGTTTTGGTGAAACTTGGTGATTCCTAAACAGGTCATTTGGGTTAAAGGAGTGTTGGAAGGGTGTTAAGGGTTTGATTATGTTAATCTAACCTAGACAAATGTTAATGTTGATTATTTGGTGATAGGAGTGTATTAGAATCTCAATTGGTGTAAAGTGGGATGTCTAGGCTAATGTTGAGGTGTGTTGTATAATGATCATGTGGCTAAGATGGAAGCTAAACCGGAATCATCTAAATCACAAGGTAAGTGCTTTGCACTTACTTAGTAATGATAGGGGTTGGTAGATATACATAATGGATTTACATGTCGGTTGTTCAATGTCTTTTATGTGTTTAAAAATATTTGTTGAATTTGGGGATGTTATATATGGTGAAATATGCAAGGGTGGGTGTATGGTGTTTGAGGTCTAAGGACTTCATAATGTTATTTGGTGAATTAATTTATTAAACTTACATGGTGTAGTGGCGATAATAAGAATTTGTAAAATGTGAAATACATATGTGAAATATGTATTTAAATGGTGATGTACATGGGTGAAACATATGCATAAATGGTGAAATACATAGGTGGAATATGTATTTAATTGGTGATATACATGGGTGTAACATGTATATAAAGTGGTGATGTATATGTAGGTGAAATATGTATACAAATGGTGATATACATGGGTGATATATGTATATGATTGGTGATATATACAAAGTTTAAATATGTATATATTGATGGCATACATGATTGTAACATGTATGCAAAAGGCGAAACAAATTCCTAAAACTTAAACGGTTTAGTGGGTGTTTGAAATTCATATGAATCATGTGGGTGTTAAGAGTGGGTTATTGGGTGTTTATAAACATGCCTAGATGATAACGGTTGAGTAAATCGACTGGGGGTCGAGTCGAGAGGGTCGGAAACTAAAAGTTGTTGCAGGTGGACATGACCATGTCTAGTCTGTACATGGCCATGTCTGGGAATTGTTGTGGGCATCAGGTTCACATGGCCATGTCCGATTTTGCACATGGCCATGTCAAAATTCTTTAGTGTCATCACGTAGACATGGTTATGTCAGTCTGCACATGCATGTCTGGGAATTGTTGTGGGCATCAGGTTCACATGGCCATGTCTGATTTTGCACATGGCCATGTCAGAATTCTTTTTCTTTAAAAAATCCTCATTTTTGGGGTAATTGCTTGGGTTTAACCCATGGGTGTTTAAGGGAGGTCGTATATCATTACTAATGGTGTTATTTATGGTGTTTACTTGTAGGTAAAGCTTTGGTTTGATGCCTCGGGTCAAGCTTCGTGTTGGTTGGATCCTCCATATATTTTGAATGGTTGTAAATGTTTGGAGTTATGACTCGTTGTTGGGAGTCACTAAACTTGTTTTAACCATCTTTAGGATGTTAAAACTTGTTATTTTGACATGTCGGTCGGTTGCTTTTAAACAAAACTATGTCGTTGTCATTTTGTGGTAATTAACATGTGATGTTTTGTCACGAGTGTTCAATGGGACCAAATTTCGTGTGTTTTATAAAGTTAAAAATTTGGTTGAAATTTTTAGGGTGTTACATTTATTCCCATCAATGAGAACTATTCAATAGATAAGTTAGCCAGATTGTATATCAATGATATTGTGAGCCACCATGGCATACCACTATCTATTATCTCTGATAGAGATAGGCGATTCACATCTAGATTCTAGACTAGTTTCCAGAAAGAATTGGGAACTTGAATCAACATGAGTACAACATATCACCCTTAAACCGACAGACAAAGTGAAAGAACAATCCAAACCTTAGAGGATATGCTTAGAGCGTGTGCAATTGATTTTGGAGGAAGTTGGGATAATCATATACCACTAATCGAGTTTTCCTACAACAACATCTACCATTCAAGTATAAAACCTGCGCCATTCGAGGCTTTATATGGTAGCAAATGTAGAACTCCGGTCTGTTGGACTGAATTCGGAGATAGTCAGTTTTCTGGACCAAAAATCTTACAGGAAACAACTGATAAGATAGTTCAGATTAAACAACGACTGAAAACTGTTCAAGAAAGGCAAAAGAGTTATGCGGATAAACGCCGAAGACCTTTAAAATTTCAAGTTGGTGATTATGTTATGCTAAAGGTTTCACATGGAAAGGTGTTGTAAGATTTAAAAAACGCAGAATGTTAGGGCCAAGATATATTGGACCTTACAAAATCACCGTAAGATTTGGAGCAGTGGCATATAAACTAGAATTGCATGAAGCATTGCAAGGTATCCATGACACTTTTCATGTGCTTGTTTACGCAAGTACTTAGCATATCTCACTAAGGCAATCACATTGGATGATGTGCTCATTGATGATAAACTTTATTTCACTGAGCAACATGTTAAGATCTTAGGAACCCAAGATCAAAAGTTAAGAAAGAAAACAATACAAATGGTATTAGTTCAATGGCAAGGACGAAAATGTACCGACCAAACTTGGGAATTAACTGAACAAATGAAAGCTAAGTATCCATAGTTATTCAAGTGATATTGAATTTAGAGGATGAAATTCTTTCAAGGAGGGGAGATTTGTAACACCTTGGAATTTCTCAAGAATATAAGGGCTAAAGATGTTAAAAAAATTAAAGTTCAGGGGTTGGAATGAAAATTCCCCAAAGTTGGAGGACTGAAAATGAAAAATTCTGGAAATTGGATTGTAGCGAACCGCTACCAAGGACCTTGGCGGTCCGCTACGTGGGGAGGAAGGGATTAATGATGGTGTGCCACATGTCGGGTGACTAGCGAATGACTTCTGACGTGTGTAAACCATATGCTGGACCGTCACCCTTAGCTTAACGATCTGCCAAGGCAAAAAGGGTGTCACACCCCCAAAATCCACTAACGGAGTTTTACCGTTAGGAGTGTAACATACCAGGATCTCAGTCATTAGTTACCTTGAACGACTCTATACGAGTTTAAGAAAACCACTAGTATTGCTCATAGTCACGATGCAACACTAGTAATGAAAACACTGATTTAATGTAAGACTGCGGAAGCGAAAGGTTAAATGAAAAGCATGCGCCAAAACAGTCGCGCCAAAAATAAATAATCCAACAATAAATAAAATAAATAGTTCTTGAGTTTGAAAATGATGAACTTCGAATGCATGCATGCCTTAGCGTGCTTGTGCTTGTACTTTAATGACCTAAGAAAACATGCTAAAACGTGTCAACGCTAGGTTGGTGAGTTCACAGATTTCAATGTTTGTAAAGTTTACTAGATAAAACCATTTACAATTTATATCATAGGTAGCTAACCTAGTTACATGTTACTAAAGCGTTTCGACACCGAAGCTGACTGTTTATGTTTGAACTGTCTCATACCATGACTATCATGATCAATGGTAAATGTTTAGGTTAATGTTACACCCGTTCAACTACCTGTCGTGTTAGCGCGACTAACGCGGGTGGGGCTTGTCAATGCCCAGTAGTACTACTCAAGATTACCTCGTTATCCCATATATTAAACGGTTCGATATGTAAGGACTTGCATGATATGTTTGCGCTTAGTACATAAGTGATATAAAAGAAATGTAAGATCTAAATGTTTGTACCCATGTTTTCTTCTCCAATTTTAAACCATAAGAAAAGGGGCAGTGAAACTCACCTTGGAGTGCGTGCGAAAGAAAGCGAACTTAGAATGCTTGACGACTAAATGCCACCTATAAACACCGGTTTATAAGTGTGTGTTTGTGCAAGACGATAGGAACCCTAAGTATCCAAACAATCTCATTGTTTTAAGGGTTTAGAAAATACTTATTAGTTTGACTAAGTTTGACCAAGTTTGACTAAGTTTGACCAAGTTTGACTAAGTTTGACCATGTTTGACGAAGTTTGACCAAGTTTGACTCGACGACCCGTTGGTGACCCGTTTAGTGATTAAATGTTTGACTTGCATAACAACACGCTTAGCACACAAATAATTCACGTTTCATGCTACGTAAGTCATAACTAATTTAGCATGGCAACTATGTCAACAATACACGTTACATTAACTTATTATTTTTTTGAAAATATATAAACTCATGTTTTCTTTCAATTGAATCACATTATCTATAACACATTCGTATAATCATCCCAAGTCTATCTACACATGCTAATACATAATAGATTACCATAACACACATCATTAAGTTTAGACATCAAGTTCCAAATCACAAAGTTTCTACTTTTATTAACCTATGATCTAATTAAGCTACTTGCATTCAATAACACTTTAACAAGCTTCATTACCTTCATAATAACATACTAGTATCATTTAATAATGTCATGCACGTCAAGAAACCTCACATTCAAAAATCATCTTTCAACTAAGTTTCCTCTTTTAGTAAGTCGTCCATTACACGCTTTGTTTACACAATTAACACGTCTAATCAATCCCAAATTTTTCAACTAATATATTTATAACTATATTAATCATAATTCACGCCTAGCATGCAATTCCTATACTTCACATAATCAACAAATCTCAATTTACACCTCGTATGGAAACTAGGGTTTCACATATTTTCATAAAATCACCAAATCGATACAATACTACAAATCAATTAACCAATTCATTAATATATTTCGAAAATATCAAGTTTGGATGAACTAGGGTTTCGATCATAAAAATCATAATGAAATAATGACGGAATTCAATAAAACGACTTACGTATGGATGTTAGGCATGTCTAGACTAGCTCGTATCTACTTCCGGATTCACGATCGAAGGTCGATTGAGGTGTGTTTGGGTTGCTTGATGATCTCGGCTCAAAGGGGGTGGGGGTTTGGGTCTCGACGGCAACAAGGGAAAAAAAGGGATTAGGGTTTAATTTTTTTTTTAAGTTTATATATATCCTAATGGTATTCATGGGTTTTTCAATTGGGCTTCAGGCTTAATTAAGACCCATAAACTCTAATTAATTAAATAACACTTAATTAATAATTAAAAACTTTCGATTAATTTTATAAATCTTTAATATTTATAAAAATATTAAGTACGATTAATACACGATAAACACGTACGAGAACAATAATATTCACATAATTCACGTAATCACATAAAATTCACATAATTTATATTAAATATAAATTATTAAATATTCGTAATATTTCTCTTGATTAATCACCAGCGTTCCGGGTTAGACTCGAGTGCGATTCGCCGTGTGTGAACTAACTGACATATTTAATTAACTTAATTAAATGCAATGCACGTGTGACTAACTGAGATAACTGAGTTTGCAATGAATAATGTTTGAACTAACGATGTTTGAGTTAACTGAGTTAACCTGAAATTGCCGGATGTCACATCATCCCCTTGTTGAAAGAATTTTCGTCCCGAAAATTAAACGAAGTCGGTAATGTCTGAAACAAAAAGTTTAGGTTTGTTACATCATCCCCTTGTTGAAATAAATTTCGTCTCGAAATTTAGTCAGTACCCGCGTTTGCCGTTGACTGTTTGAAAAGGTGAGGATAATTTTTCATCACCTGATCCTCTCGTTCCCACGTGAGCTCCGGTCCACGCTTCGAGTTCCAGCGAACTCTGACAATAGGTATCTTACTGCGCTTGAGAGTTTTGACCTCTCGGTCCATGATTTCGACTGGTTCCTCAATAAAACGTAGCTGTTCATCAATTTCCAACTCCTCGAGTTGAACTACAAGTGTCTTATCTGATAGGCACTTCTTTAGGTTTGAGACATGAAAGACATTGTGCACTCCATTGAGTGTATCTGGTAGGTTCAGTTGGTATGCTACTGGACCGATCCTTTTCTCTATCTCGAATGGTCCAACATAACGCGGGTTTAACTTTCCTCGTTTCTCGAAACGAATCACACTTTTCATGCATCTGGTGAGACCTTTAATAATACTTTGTCGCCCACTTGGAATTCTAGCGGTTTTCTGCGCTTGTCTGCATAACTCTTTTGACGGTCACGAGCTGCCGCCATACGGTTTCGGATTTGCACGATTTTCTCTGAGGTTTCATGCATAAGTTCAGGACCCGTAAGTTGACTATCTCCAACTTCATCCCAACAAAGTGGTGATCGACACTTTCTCCCGTACAAAGCTTCGAATGGCGCTGCTTTGATGCTAGTATGATAGCTGTTATTGTAAGAGAACTCCACTAAAATCAAGTGAGTCTCCCAACTGTTACTAAAATCAATCACACAAGCCCTTAACATGTCTTCTAGGGTTTTAATGGTACGTGTATTGCCATTTCGTAAACATCAAACTTGTGAATACATGTATTGCCACTTCGTAAACATAAAACTTTCAAAGTTTTGAAAATAAAGAAAGATAAACATATTCACCTTAATTGTAGATTTGTCTTATATCAGGGTAGTCCTTGAGTGCTAGTGAAAACCTTAACGCGAGTTCTAGAAAAGTTAGTTTCTTAACGCACGAGTACGGAAATAAGCGAAAGTCGAAATATAAGCAAAAGTCAGATAAATTACCGGAACGAGGGCACGCAAACCGGTCAGCTCCAAAAATCTTGGAAGTTCTTGTGAGTTTGTGTGTGTCAAAGTGAAGAGCCGGATGCATCTAATTGTAGGCTGGTCGCTGGGTCCGTAGCGGTCCGCTACCGCCCAATGCTTGCGTCAGACCTAGATGTCAAGCTCTGATTGGACCATTCCTCCGATTGCGGCTGGAGGACCGTTACGGAGGGGCATGGCGGTCCGCCATGAGGACACGCGTCAGATTATAGGGCTGAGTCACCGGGCGTGGAAACTCTAAAAAGTGCGGATGGATTGCGGCTAGCGGACCGTTTCCCACGCGGTGGCGGTCAGCCACCCAACCCTTTGAGCCTTGGTGTACCTGGCTAGTGGACCTCTAGGCTCTAACAACCTTAGTGGACCGTCATGGCCTTCGGTTGCGGTGTGCTACCAAGCCAAAAACTAAAATTTTCATTTTTCAACCCTTGAACATTGGGACTTGGCAAAACAAATCCCTAGGGTTTTAGAATTAGAAAATTAGGACCTCGGAATTGGCCTGGTGTTACAGTTTGATTCTCTTTTAATGAGATATCTTCAATATTTTGGGCGGTTATGAACTTCTTGTTGTTGCCCCCTCTTTTTGCAATTACTCTTTTTTTAGGAACATAACGTGTTTCATTATTCGAACAAAATACGAAGCTTTGAACCGGTGGCGGATAATTATTCCTTAAATAAAGTCCAAGTCGGTTTTTAACTAAAAGGGTTAAAATGATAAAAATGACTATTTTATGGGTTTTGTGATTGTGAAATGTGGGTTAGAAATGAAAAAGGTTTTGGCTCAAAGTCGCTGCTAAGGGATAATGTTTTATGGTAGGTAAAGGAAAAAAGAAAAGGTTAAAGAAGTTGGGTTGATCCTAATGCCTTAGTCTTTTTTATGCATTATTTTAGTCCATGATCTTGAAATGTATATTTTACACAAGTTCTAACATGGAAAGCCATAATTAGCAAATCACTCTATCAAACGAATTGAGCATGTAAATATATATATATATATATATATATATATACACACACACATATATATATATATATATATCTGTGTGTGTGTGTATGATAATGCTCGAATATGCTCAAATTCTCACATGAAACGAAAGGTAAAGGGTATAAAAGTAAAATTGTGCATAAACTTATTTCTTTCTTTTTGTTGTGATTTCTAATCTCCCCTATTTGTTTCCATTATTCGCTTCAACGGTATTTCAAATTGCTGTTTTTGTAAGCCCGTTTATGCCATATGATTTTTAAGACTTGCGCTTTTTGATTATTTAAGAAGCTGCCATACTTACAGATTAATCGGCGTTTATTATGATTAATCAGAAGTTTGTAATGCTTGAAAATGTTTTAATTCTTTTATATATTTCATTTAGGCAATTTATGAATCACGCATTTGTAGTGCGTGGGACAAGATTAGGCTGCCAATGTAATGGTAAGCCTCCACCCCACACTACAATTTTGACAATGTCCTCATTGTACGAAAATGCGTTATGCAATAAGTATCATCGATAAAATGTGGGTGAAAGAAGACTAATACTCCCCTGATAGCGTGTCTTCACCATGCGTGTGGTCGATTCTCACAGCTGCCCAAAACGTGTTCCAAAGCATAAAACCAAAACCTGTAGTTCCTGCTATGCTATGGAATGCTCAAAACACAAAATAAGTACTAAAAATAAAGAAAGTTAAATTACTATTCGCCAATAAGTGGCGATCGTAAGTGGTGGTGGTGCCACCGTATCAACGGTTACGTATGTAACTGGTAAAAAACAATTAGTGTATCAATGTAGCCAATGACCATAAACAAATAGAACCAAATATCAGGAATCACAAATAAAGACAACAAAGAACCATATATAATAAAGATGAGGTAGGAGAGAGCTGCTACCAGTAGTAGGGAGGAAGTGGCCACTACTGGTGGGGTCTGGGAGGCTTCTGATACTGCTGATGAGCATACGGGTCATGGGTATGATCATGAAAGTCTTGTCATATGCCGTCCATTGTGTACCCCATTTGTCACAAACAAATCATCAAGTCAAGCATGCAGGGGTCAGTGGTGGTGTGGTAAACATGCGGCATCCTCTGTCGTCCTCTCTGCCTTCCTCCTTGAGGTGCTGGCTCTATTTGCTCCACTCCGGCATCATCATCCAATTCCTCGACTACCCCTGTCCATATGTTACCTCTATGGTTTACCAGTTGATATAACCTATTAATTCTTTTTAATGTTGACCAACCCTTGGCTTATCAATCTCTGCTTGTATAAAGACGTACAAGTTTCAAACGAAGTTTGATTAAAAAAGTTTTACGATCTTACACTTTAAAATCAAGAACACTCACAAATATAAAGACAAATTTAGACAATAATAAAAGCCCACTAAATGGTGGTTTTAAGGACGAATAATTAAAGACATAAACATACCACTAGATTAATACGTCAAACATTAACATGCGCCAAAAATCATCTTCACCCTAGCAGTACAAGAATCTTAGCCACAAATGGCCATGCTAACTAGCGTAACACTAAGTTTTGTAGGCTCCCCTATTGTGGAACAAGGAGGAAGAGCCACTCTACTCACTACTACTACTCTAAACTATGAAATAAGCTCTCTCTGGTGTGTTCTTTAAGTATGGATGGGTGTGTTGAGGTGTATCGAATGAAGAGCCCAAGCCATCTATTTATAGGTCTCAAAATGAGCGATGCACGGGCGTGCAAACACCTCGGGAGTCTAACAAGGTACAAAAGACAGTGTACCGGAGCCCGGGGAAGCAGGACAAGCAATGCATGGCCGTGCATGGCATTGCATGACCGTGCAATGCCTTCCCAGCTCTCCAGCTTCGTCTTTTAGTTGCTGGTTGACTTGTGTTGACCAATTTTGACTTCTTAGGGGACAATGCTCGGGTTTGGTCCTCTGAAAGCTTGATTTCTTCATGTTTTAAGCTGGTTTTTGCTCCGTTTATCTTAGGACATCGAATAACCTGCAATTGTGAAATATTAACGCATTAAGTATCATTTGCAAGGCTTTTGTTTGATTAATACCATAATATGGGGATTATTATGCATGCAAAACATGTATAATTTAGGACATATCATAATACCCCACAATTAGACTTTGCTTGTCCTCAAGCAAACTCATGCATGATCAGACCCATAACTAAAAACTTTACAAAGGGTAATGGAGCCCTAAGTAGATGGAAACTCCAGGATAACTCTTGAGTTGCTTATTCTATTTTTGTGTTTTCCTATGATGTAATCCATGACAACCCTACTAGAGCTTCAATTATGCATAAACTTTCACTACTCATAATGTTCACTTAGCTCTAGGGTTATATATGTATGGATAATGTAGTTTAAGTGGAACACTCAAGTTTGAATCGAATTATACAATGGTCATAAGCTTGTATACAGATCAAGTCTCCACCAACTAACTAAGTAGTATGCATGAATCAAGAGGACTTTAAAAGGGTTGTAATGTGGCTAAAATAAAAATAAAGGGTGAAAATGAAAATGTTTTTGGATTTTTAGTGATTTAAAAGGGGTTTTAAAGGGCTGCAGCTATCGAGGAACACACAGCTACGGCTTCATGGCTTAAAATGGAAAATACTAGCAGGTCCCTCTATAGTACTCAGATCATGAGGGTATAACTAATATGAGGGCTCGTTTATGGTTAGATTGCCAAGACCAAGATCTCTTATCATTCTCAACTTTTTCCTTACTGCGTAGTATACATTACTGCCTTTCCATACGGATCTTTTGGCATGTAGCCTAACAGCTCCTACTTTGATTAGATGCATATACTCATGTTGGGAATGAGTTTGATTCTTGCTACACTTTCCATCGTGGCTCCAGTTTCCACACTTCACACATTTGTCGTATCTTTTGGCGACACTTTTTCACAAGTCGCAGAATGATGGCAGTTGTTCTTACTTGCGCCACTGTTTTCTTACATCACTAGTTGCATTGAAAACATTCTCTTAGAGTTCGGGTGGTAATTCGGGCTTTGCGAAATGAATACAAGAAAGCAAATTGAAATCAAAAGAATGCACATCCTGCTCTTTAAGGTCTAACCGGTAAAAGACCAACTTCTTTCTTTTTCTTTTCTTTTTGTATCAAGACAAATTCTTCAATAATTATTTTTCCTCAATTTCATTGAAATAATATTTCTATAAATTCCTTGCATATAGTTCAGCTGTTTCTTCCTAATACATCCATCTACTTGTATATTCCAATTCTTTTGAGTAAAACAGATTCTTTCCAAAATTGCCTAAATGGTAATAAACTTGAAATAATGATATAGGATAATTTTTTCTTTTCGAAGACAGTTAGCCAATAACCGATGTTTACGGAAAGCGGGTTGGTTGATAAATGTGGGTAGTAGAAAAGAAAAGGCTAAGCCTCAAAGGGCTATCTAGGCGGATTATATTTTTGGGTTTATGGATAATATATAGGGGTAATAAAGTCCTAGGTACCTCAATCACCTTCATACTTCTACTAGTTCACGGTCTTGATATGTATCAGTCACACAAGTTCTAATTATGCATAAAATCCGATCGAAAAACACTCAATATACCAAACGAAAGAGCATGAGAAAAATAATGATAATAATGCTCGTAAAAAGGCTCAGATTATTCTCACATGGAAACAGATGGGATAGGGTTTAGTGATTTATTATGCAAAATATCCATTTGTTTCTACTTGGCATGTATTCATTTTATTTGATTAGGTGCGAACTCAAAGAGGTTTTGGTTTTAGGGTTTAAAATTTTTGAAATTTTTTTTAGGTTTTACAAAAGGTAGGTTTTTTTATATTGTTTTAGTCAAATGCGTAGAAAATCACAAGTTTAGTTTTACTTCTTTGAGGTTACAAGTAGTCCTGAATCTCTAATTCCCTACCCCACACTTAAAACTGTGCATTTCCCTCAATGTACAAATGCATGTAATGCAATGCTATGCAAGAATTAAATGCATGAATTTTTAAGGGAAAAGAAACTGGTACTCCCCCGGTCAATTCGGTATATAACCTAAGGCCAAAACTTATTGCTATTGTCAACACTTTGATTTAAAGACTTCATCGAATTTCAAAGAAAATTGATGTGGTTTCCGATTCCTCAGGTTGTAGAGATGGAGTGTGATTCCTCAAAGAAGTAGAGAGACTATCTGGTGATGATATTCTACCTGACACATAAAGGAAAACATAAAAGCAGATAAGGAAAATAAAAGGTAGTACTTAAGCTACTAAGGTCCTAGTATCGAGAAGGCATACCTAGGGGCTGAAGTAATATAAACTTAAATTTGAAAACCAAACCCGAGGTCCATGCTTTCTTCTGTATACACCAACTTCTCAATTTATTCACGATCATCGGGTTGCCTCCCGGAAGCGCCACGTTTATTTAAGGGTCGTTGGCCAGACCCGTACGTGCTTCATCAGTCCTTCTCCTCTAGTGGAACTTCATCCACTATTTGATCAATAGGTCCTTCGAGGTAACGCTTCATTTGATGACCGTTAACCGTAAAAGTTGTCCCATCTGTTTGTTCCATAAGGGAGTATTTTCTGAATTATGTATGGTCCCGTCCATTTAGATCTTAATTTCCCTGGAAATAGTTGCAATATTGAATTGTAAAGCAAGACTTTTTCTCCTTCCTGGAATTCCCCCTTCCTTAGCTTTTTATCATGAAGTTTCTTCGCCCTATCCTTGTATATTGCTGAATTCATATACGCCTGATTTCGCAATTCTTCCAATTCATGAATTTGTTGAAGGCGGAGACTGGATAGATCTTGGTTTACTGCCTTAAGTGCCCAGTACGCTTTATGCTCCATTTCTATTGGGAGGTGACATGCCTTTCCATAAACCATTCGGTAAGGAGTGGTTCCGATAGGTGTTTTGTAAGCCGTGCATAGACCCCATAATGCATCTTCTAGTTTATCAGACCAGTTGTTCCGATTTGGACTCACAACCTTTTCCAAGATACGTTTAATTGCTCTGTTTGTAACTTCCACTTGTCCATTTGCTTGGGGATGGTAAGGTGTGGATAGCTTATGGGTACAACCATATCGTTTGAGTGTCTTTTCCAATTGTGAATTGCAGAAGTGTGTTTCTCTATCACTGATTAAAGCTTTTGGTGTACCGAATCGTTTGAACAGACTTTTGAGAAACCGGATGACGACTCTTGCGTCATTGGTTGGTAATGCTTGTGCCTCAACCCATTTTGACACGTAGTCTACTGCTACCAGAATGTATTGATTTCCGCAAGATGGAGGGAACGACCCAACAAAGTCAATCCCCCATACGTTGAATATTTCACAGACTTGGATGCTTGTTTGATGCATTTCGTCACGCTTTGAAACACTTCCTATCCTCCTAAAGGAGTCGCATGTGTTTATAAGCTTACGTGCATCCTTGAAAACAGTTGGCCAAAAGAATCCGGCCTCAAAGACTTTCCTTGCAGTGTAATTGGCTCCATGATGCCCTCCTGTAGGTCCTTCATGACATTGCCATAGTATCTCATGTGCCTCCTTCCCGTACACACATCGCTGAACTATTTGATCCGTACAAACGCGAAATAGATATGGATCTTCCCAGAAGTAGTGCTTAACATATGCGAAGAATTTCTTCCTTTCTTGAAATGTTACCCCTTCTACTAGTTACCCGCTTGCTAGGAAGTTTACGATGTCTACGAACCATAGATATTCATTGGTGTCTTGTACGTGTAGTATCTACTCGTAAGGGAAACTATCATTTATAGCAACCTTTTGGCTCTCTTGAGTAATTTCAAGTTTTGATAAATGATCTGCTATGAAATTCTCTACTCCTTTCTTATCTTTTATCTCGATATCAAATTCTTGTAGTAGGAGGATCCATCTAATTAACCTTGGTTTTGCGTCTTGCTTGTTAAACAGATGTCTTAGGGCGGCATGGTCGGTGTAGACGATAGTTTTTGATAAGACCATGTATGAACGGAATTTATTAAACGCAAAAACTACAGCTAGTAATTCCTTCTCAGTGGTGGTGTAGTTTTGTAGAGCATCGTTTATGGTTTTACTTACATAGTGAATCGGGTGAAAATGCTTTTCACTCCGTTGACCTAAAACTGCTCCTACTGCGTAGTCACTTGCATCACACATGAGTTCGAATGGTTTTGTCCAGTCAGGTGTCGTCATGATAGGCGCATCAACGAGTTTCGTCTTGAGAGTTTCAAATGCTACTAAACAATCGTCAGAGAATAAAAAGGGTCGATCCAGTTGAGTCAAGGGCCTGTCGATTGATGAAAAGTCTTTTATGAATCTTCTATAGAATCCCACATGACCAAGGAAGCTTCTGATCCCCTTTACTGAATTTGGTGGTGGAAGCATTGATATAGTTTCTACTTTGGCTTTGTCGACTTCAATACCATTATTTGAAATCTTATGTCCTAATCCTATCCCTTCTTTGACCATAAAGTGGCATTTTTCCCAGTTTAGTGCTAGATTTGAGTCTTCACATCTTGCTAGCATCTTTTCTAAGTTTTGTAGACAATGGTCGAAGGAATTTCCAAAAACTGAGAAGTCATCCATGAATACTTCCATTGATTCTTCTATCATATCATGAAATATAGCAATCATGCATCGCTGGAACGTAGCGGGTGCATTGCATAGTCCAAATGGCATACGCCTATAAGAAAAGGTGCCATAGGGACAGGTAAACGTAGTTTTCTCCTGGTCTTTGGGTGAGATAGGGATTTGAAAATACCCTAAGAATCCATCAAGAAAATAATAGAACATATACCCGGATAGTCGCTCCAACATTTGATCAATGAAGGGTAGCGGAAAATGGTCTTTTCGAGTAGCTTCGTTTGCGATAATCAATACATACCCGACATCCAGTGACTGTGTGAGTTGGTATTAGCTCATTTTTCTCTTTTGTGATCACCATTATACCTTCTTTCTTTGGTACAACTTGAACTGGACTGACCCATGCTGAATCCGAAATGGGGTAGATAACTCCTGCATCTAGCAGTTTGATAACCTCATTCTTCACTACCTCTTGCATTTTGGGGTTCAGTCGTCTTTGGTGCTGCACACTTGTCTTGTAATTATCTTCCATAAGTATTTTATGAGTGCAAAATGAGGGGCTAATTCCTTTAAGATCCATTAGCTTCCATGCGATAGCTTTCTTGTGCCTTTTCAAAACCTCTAGCAATTTTTCCTTCTCGTCATTTTTCAATCTGGAGGAGATAATAACCGGAAGCTTGGATCCTTCATCTAGGAAGGCATATGATAGATCAGGCGGAAGTTCCTTTAGCTCAAGTGTAGGTGGTTCTTCGATAGAGGGTTTTGTCTTCTCACTCTCGTCTCTATCTTCCAGCTCCTCAATGCCTATTGTTTCATCATTGTGATTAGTGTGCTTTATCATGAACCCTTCACAAACTAAATATTCCTCGTGTTCCTCAGCTGACCATTCTTCTTTTTTCCCAAGACGTCATGCATGTAGTAGCCTACTAGATAGTCAAAATCGTCAAAAAGAAAAGCTAGATCGTCATGACTACTTGGTCGCTGCATGGCCTTCTTAAGATCAAACGTGATTCGTTCTTGCTGAATGCTTAATGCCAGTCTTCCTCCCCAAACGTCGATAAGGGTGAGGGCTGTATTGAGAAATGGCCTCCCGAGGATAAGAGGGCATCGTGTTCCTCCTTTTATGTCAACCACCACAAAATCCATAGGGAAGACGAATTCATTAATTTTTATAAGCACATCTTCAACAATTCCCTTTGGACAGCGAACTGTCCTATTGGTTAGGCCAAGTTCTGATTTTTGTGTTGGAGTTTCTTGAGATGCATTTTGTCAAATATAGCGCTAGGTAAAATGTTTACGCTGATATGTAGGTCAGCAATAGCATTACCTTGGATTGAGTCGCTTATAAGACAGGGGATTATGAATTGGTCGGGAAGTTTTCTTCCTCTCATAATGCCTGAGCGTTCTTCGTTTAATGTGATTTTTGGCTGCTCTTCCATTTTGTTACGGTTAGTCAGCATAACTTTCAGAAACTTTGCATGAGCTGGCATCTTATAGAGGAACAACTCATAGGGAAGATTTAACCGAATTTGATTTAATAAAGACTGAAAGCGTCTGAATTGTTTCTCCAACCTCGGTGGTTCTAAGGTTTCCTGTATAATTTCAGCCCTTACTATGTCATCTTTGTAGATATTCCCCGTTTTGTCTATGGGAATCATGGTTATTACCTCCATGTTCTGTTCTTATGATGCTTGATCTGCTTCGACACTTGGTGGATGATCTAGAATTTCAGAAGGATCTTCATGTGGTTCCGTAGCATAGAGTTTAATGATTTGATTTTTTATTTCCTCTGGATTACGAAATTGTATGTCTGGCTTCCAAGGATCTGGTTTGTAGAATGCACAATCTGTGTTTACTGATGGAGGTGGTGAAGGAAGTAAATCCTCAAATGGTGACGGGTGGAGATTTATCTCATGATCCATGGGGCGCCATACGGAAAGATAACACTCCTCAATGTAGTGTGATCCTCCACATAACTCGCACCATGAATATGAGAAATTGCTGTCAAATTTGAAAAATTCTTCCTCAGTAAAGTTTTAATTGTATGGATCCATGATTATTTTTTGTGAAATTTTTACTTTTAAAAAGGCTAATCCGTTAACTCAAATTTTTCTTGAAATCACCGTGTCCCCGACAACGGCGCCAAAAACTTGATGTGTCGTTTTTAGTATATGAAAATATATAAATATATTTTTATGATGGTTTTACGAAATCAGCTTTTAAATTTATAAAATGGTAGTTACTTTAACTTAAAAACACACACAATAGGCAAATGTACCTATAGCAGCGTAATATAGTTTAGGTAAGAACCAAGTATCGAACCAATGGACACGGTCGAGTTCAAGAACTCAACTTTTGTTATCGTTTAGTCGGATTAATTAGTGAGTGGGTTTTGTGTGCTTGTGAAGCGGAATAGTAAATGACAGAAAAGTAAATGACGGTAAAGTAAATAGCATAAAAGTAAAAACGTGCGTGAAGTGTGTAACATAAATATAACAAACAGAATAGTAAATAACAGGAAAGTAAATATCTTGGAAATGATCAGGTCACGAAGAGTATTGATTTGGGCTTCGAATCCGCTTGTTACGTGATAATATTAAGTTGACTAATCAAGTGATATGACTACTACAAACTTGTGACCGGGTCACCGCTAGAGCCTTGTCCTCACGACATTTGATTCACGAATTAAAATCCTTAAATTAAAATAGTAGTGCCTCCCGTTAAGGACAACAGTTACCCTCAACCCTTCAAATGGTCATCTCCGGGTTGGTTTAAGACATCAAACGTAAATGCTTTGTATTAAGGTTAAATAGGTGATTATATTTTGCTCACCGGGAGGTGGTGTAACAATGGGAGCAAGTATAAAGACGTACCGTTCCCAACATGGGTTCACCATTTCTTGGTCGCATAATAAGTTCGTATAAAGACGTACGACCTTAATAATGTTGACCAAGCCTTGGCTTATCAATCTCTGCTTGTATAAAGATGTACAAGTTTCAAAAGAAGTTTGATTAAAAAGGTTTTACGATCCTACACTTTAAAATCAAGAACCTTCACAAATATAAAGACGGATTTAGACAATAATAAAAGCCCACCAAATGGTGGTTTTACGGACAAATAGTTAAAGACATAAACATACCACTAGATTAATACGTCAAACATTAACATGCACCAAACATCATATGCACCCTAGCAATACAAGAGCTTAGCCATGAATGTCCATGCTAACTAGCGTAATGCTGAGTTTCGTAGGCTCCCCTATTGTGGAACAAGGAGGAAGAGCCTCTCTACTCACTACTCCTACTCTAAACTATGAAATAAGCTCTCTCTGGTGTTCTTGAGCTATGGATGGGTGTGTTGTGGTGTATTGAATGAAGAACCCAAGCCATCTATTTATAGGCCTCAAAATGAGCAATGCACGGCCGTGCATTGGATTGCACGGGCATGCAAACACCTCGAGAATCAAACACTGTACAAAAGACAGTGTACCAGAGCCTGGGGAAGCAGGACAAGCAATGCACGGCCGTGCATTGCACGACCGTGCAATGCCTTGCCATCTCCCTAGCTTTGTCTTTTAGCTGCTTGTTGACTTGTGTTGACCAATTTTGACTTCTTGGGGGTCAATGCTCAGGTTTGGTCCTCCGAAAGCTTGATTTCTTCATGTTTTAAGTTGGTTTTTGCTACGTTTATCTTGGGACACCGAATAACCTGCAATTGTGAAATATTAACGCATTAAGTATCATTTGCAAGGCTTTTGTTTGATTAATACCATAATATGGGGATTATTATGCATGCAAAACATGTATAATTTAGAACATATCACCTACCATTAATTGAATTCTCCTACAACAACAGTTATCATTCAAGTATTCAAGCTGCACCATTTGAAGCACTGTAGAGAAGGAAGTGCAGAACTACAATCTGTTGGACTGAAATAGGAGACAGTCAATTATCTGGACCTGAAGTTATTCAAGAAACAACAGAGAAGATAGTCCAGATTAAACAATGGTTGAAGGCTGCTCAAGATCGACAAAAGAGTTATGCTGACAAACGACGTTGGCCTTTAGAATTCCAAGTTAGAGATTATGTGATGTTAAAGGTTTCACCTTGAAAAAGTGTTATAAGGTTCAGAAAATGTGGAAAATTAGGACCAAGGTATATCAGACTTACAAAATCATTGAAAGAATTGGAGCAGTAGCCAACAAGTTAGATCTACCTGAAGCTTTACAAGGAATTCACAATACATTTCACGTATCTTGCTTACATAAATATTTAGCTGATCCAACTCAGGCTATAGCTCTAGATGATGTACACGTAGACGACAAGCATCAATTCACTGAAAAACTGATCAAGATTTTAGACACCCAAGAATGAAAATTAAGGAAGAAAGTAATACCACTAGTATTAATTCAATGGCAAGGTCGAATCGGAGCCGAAAATACTTGGGAATTAAAGGAGTAGATGAGAGGCAAATATCCTCATCTATTTACCTCATAACTTCGAGGAAGAAATTTCTTAAAGAAGGGGAGATTTGTAACACCTCGAAAATTCCCTAAGAAAATGAAGAATTTAAGTAGCCAAGATTCAAAAGTTCAGGGGCTAGAATGAGAATATTCAAAATTCAAGGATCAAAAGTGACAATTTGGAAATTTGCCATGTAACGGACCGTCATGGTTCGGTAACGGTCTGTTACGGCCATGACGGACCATCATGGTTTGGTGACGGTCTGTGCCACCAAAACCGCAGGCGGTTTAGGGTTTCTGACACGTGTGTGGTGACTCACCCTCTTGACGGACCGTCACAGACCAATAACGGTCCGTTACGTGCTCAGGAAATGCGTAGCCGCCAAGGAATGGCGTGACGGACCGTCACGCCTTGGTAACTGTCCGTCACGGACCCGGTTCTTGCCCTATAAATAGTTGGTCGATCTAGGACATTTCTACACCATCCACACACTCTAAAACACACACACACACAATCTAAAGTTCCGATCCCGAGCCCCAGTTCGCGTATGAGAGTCCGGTTTCCAGCATTTAGACTCCAAATTGTCGTAGAAAGTGTTGAGGTAAGGTTCTGACCTACTGTTAAGCTTTGGATATACACCATTAAGCTAGGTTTGTGTAATTAAGTAATGTCCTTATATATATAGGAGCTTTGTCCGAGGTGTTTACCATATTACTGATTTGATAAGCCGAAATACTGCCAAGGTGAGTTCTTAAACCGTGATGCATTTGAACTAACCATGACTCTGTTATGGTTGATTTTATGAAAACATTTTATAGAAATAAAGACTGATGGCTACAAAAATCTCTAAAGTACAAATGGTGCTGATCTCAAAGATTGCTGCGGATCGACAAAGTTGCAGCTAATAGGCCTTATCCGCAGCTGACCAAAGCTGCAGCTGATAAACCTTATCTGCTACTGACCAAAGTTGCAGCTGATAGGCCTTATCTGCTGCTGACCAAATTTACAGCTGATAGGCCTTATCCACTGAAGATCAAAGTTGCAGCTGATAGCCTTTTCACTGAAGATCAAACGTTGCAGCTGACTGTTCTTGATAAAGCAACCATTACCACTAACAACTTTCTACTGTTACACTGACACACTCCATGCAGAAAGAATGTCATTGGCACGAGACAATAAAAGACAACGACGCTCTCCTTTTGAGTATTCAAGCAATGATGTAAAGAAGACGTTTGAATAAAGTTAACCTTTGTAGTTATTATTATTGTCTGTATATGTAGAATAGCTTCAATACAAGATCAACGATCTGTGTTAGATCTGATCCTTAGAATCAAGGGTCTGTCTTGATTCTAAGTTACTATATAAGTAGTACTTAGATTCATTGTAAAAGTAATTTTTGCCAAAGAGTTCTCTCTGTAATCTCGTAACACTTGAAGCTTAATACAAATTGCATTTATCAGTATTCTTCTTGTCTACTTGTTTACTTTGCTTAAGTTGTGATTATTTCAGCCAATCTCAACTGGAATAGAACCATCTTGTATTTACCGATCCTACAAGTGGTATCAGAGCTTTGGCTCACGGATTAAACAAACTCACATTTGTTTAATCATTCTCTGGTTCTATTATTATTTATTTCTTTGCTAAAGTCACTCATTGTCTAAAAATCAAAATGGCACAAAACAATGGATTTGAAGACATTGGAAGCATCAATAGACCACCAAGACTGGTGTCTGGGGAAGGTTACGATATGTGGAAGAACAGAATGGAAAGCTTCTTCTGCTATCAGGAATATAGGATGTGGAAATCCATTAAAGATGGACCATACATACCCATGGTGTCCTCTGCTTATTTCGGAGGTAGACTTCAAAGCCTTGGGAGCCAAGTACTCTGATGAAGACATCAAGAAAATGGAGGTAGACTTCAAAGCCTTGGGAGCCATCCAGATGTGCTTACCAAATGAAGTTTTTCACAACTTCAGAGGTTACAAAACTGCTAAGGAGCTATGGGAGGCTCTTGAGAAGATGTCTGCTGGATTAGAGGAAGTTAATGAAAACAGAAGGGACATTCTGAAGCAGCGGTGCGAAAACTTCGTCTGGAAGGAAGGTGAGTCCCTAACTATTTTATATAACAGATTTACTTATCTTGTAGGTGAGCTGCAGTGCTCAAAAGTGAAGCTGGAGAATGAAGATACTCTCAAAAAGTTCATCAGGTCTTTACCTAGCTGCTGGACACTCTACACAGTGTCCATTAGAAGAACTGAGAATCTGAAGACTCTCCAAATGACTGAGCTCTTCGGTATGCTGAAAACCTATGAGCTAGAGATGATTCAGGCAAAAGAACGAAGCTCAAGCTATCAAAATGACTCAACATCCACCACCACCTCTGCCCTCCACTCTGACCACTCAGGTTCTAGTTCTAGCAACTACTATCCTCCCAATGTCACCCATCCACAAACTCCAACCTCTCAAACAAACACCTCACCATTTCTCCTAGAAGCTCCTCCTCAAACCTCAACCTCTGCTGCTTTTGTTTTTGAAAACTCAAGCAACATGTCCTTTATCAAGGAGGATCTGGAATGCTTCCATCCAGATGACTTAGAAGAAATGGACATACAGCACTCGTATGCCATGCTCTCTATAAGAGCAAAAAGGTTCTACTCTAGAACCGGAAGACCCATTCAAAGCAATAACTCCAACACTAGAGTTGGATTGGATAAAGATGTTACAACTGTAACCAACTGGGTCACTTTGCTACAGAATGCAAGGCACCAAGAGCCAATCCAGCTACTCCTCAACCAAGACAAGCTCACCAAGCCCAACCCAGACAACAACATCAACAAGCTACTCCTCTAGTTCAAACTGCAGCTTGTGCAACTGTTGGAACTTCTGACTTCGACCAGAGCTTCCAGTATGAAGATCTGCCTGCCAACAACCAAGCTCTTATGGCAGACACAACTGAGATACCGCCTCAGGTATATGAACATCTCTGTTCCCAAGCTTGTATTGATAATGTGTTAGGCTATAGAAAGCATAATCAAAACCTTATAGATCAAAATGAAGAGTTTCATCAAATGAAATCTGAATTCACAAAGGTAGAAAACAGCTATAAAGAAAAAATTAACTGCCTAAAGAAAGAGATTTCATTATTAAAACATGAACAAAGCAATCTTGAAACTCAGATTGATGATCTACTGGCTAGATTAAAAGCTACCAGAGCAGAATTGGAAGAACAAAAAGTTCATGTTGATAAATATGAATTTGCATCTAAAAAGCTCCAAAGACTTTTAGATGCTCAAATTCATGAAAAGGTAAAAACTGGTCTGGGGTATCATGGTGAACAATACCAAGCCGTTGCACCTCCTGCTGACTACGTTGTCATCCATGAACCAAGCTTCAATCTCTCAAACCTTGAAACGGCCAACCGAGATCTTGATCCCTCAAGGCATGAACCGTTGGTACAAGAGTGCACTACCTCGTCAGATTCTGAGTCAACTTGTTCAGAGTCCACTAAAGCCGAGGAGGCCTCATCAACAGCTCGAGTACCAGCACCGCCTGTCTTGGAAGTCATTGAAACAAGTGCTCCTGCTCATTTCATTCCCTCAGTACAAGTACCAGCTTCAGTACAAGTACCAGCTGCTCCAGTTCCTATGCCCTTCAGCCAAATCAAAATCAACTATCCTCCAAAAGGAATAAAGCTAACTGTTGAAAAGGGACAGTCCTCAACTTCCATCAACTCCAAGCCTCAAAGGAAGGTGTTTGACATATGTCATGCTCCTGGAGAAAGAGTTCCATATGTTCAAAAGACATTGGAAGAAGCCACTTTTGAGCACAACAAAGCTCACCCTTGGAACTTCAAAGACCTTTTCAAAAGAAAGGATTATGTTTATCTTTCAAGGGACAAACTGGCTAAATCATGCTTTGTCTGTGGCAAGTACAATCACACTGCCAGCACCTGCTTCTACTACCTTTAGCAGCAAAGAAACCTCAAGCAACATGCTTTTGAGAAGACAAAGAAGAACAAACAGGTAAGAAGGTTTGAAGCCAAGACAACTCAATTCAGAAACTCTCTTTCTCCACCAAGGGAGCAGTTTTCAAAACCTCAACAAACTTGCATAATTTATGGTGAATCAGGCCATTTTGCTACAAATTGTAAGTTTAACCCTTTCAACCAGATCCTTCATCAAGCCCCTCATAAACAAAAGCCAACCAGCAAAAGAACTTCTACAGAGAAGCCTTATGTCAACAAGGTAAAGAAGGACCAGCATGCATCGGTTGTTGATCCATCAGCAAGAAGCAAAAATGTTGGTAATCAAGTAAAGCCCAAGAAAACAAAGGACAAGCTTTCCGCAGCAACCAAATCTGCTGCTGCCCAAGCAAAATCATCAGCAGCAACAAAATCTGCTATTGATAAACTAAAGTCCTCAGCAGCAAAATCTGCTGCCGATAAAGCAAATCCATCAGCAGCCAAAGCAAAATCAGCTGCTGACAAAGAAAAAAGAACTGGAAGACCATCTCCTCAACAATGGAAAGCCAAGATCCCAATTTCTATCACTCCAAGAATCATCATTGGCTCTGTTGAATGCACACATGATGAATCTAACATTCCAAGAACCCTTTTCTTCAAGGATGCAAGCTCTTGGACTCCTCCCACTAACTAGATCTCTATCATGTGCAGGGACAGCCAGGTCACAAGAATAACACTTGGGTGGTAGAAAGTGGTTGTTCCAGGCACATGACAGGCAACAGATCCATCCTCTCCAACTTCAAACACTTCAATGGAGGATATGTTGCCTTTGGAAGTGACTCAACGGGAGGATCCATTACTAGACAAGGAACTGTGTCCAACGAAAGAATGGGAATTGATAAGGTCAACTATGTCAAAGAATTGGACTTCAATCTCATGAGTGTTTCCCAGGTCTGTGATCAAAATCATTGGATGCTCTTCATAGATAAAGAATGCTTTGTACTGTCTCCAGGCTTATCCAAACCTCATCCAGAAAAGATTTTATTAACTGCTCAGAGAAAAGAAAATCTCTATGTACTATACATGAATATAGTCGCTCCATCTGGGAGTGTTTCCTGTTTTCTGTCAAAAGCCTCAGTTGATCAATCAGCTCTCTGGCACAGGAGATTAAGTCATGTTAATATCAAAACTATTAACAAACTGGTAAAGGATAATCTTGTTAGAGGGCTTCCTAACAAAGAATTCCAGCTAGAAGACCACTGCATTGCTTGCTTAAAGGGGAAGCAACACAAAAGTTCTCACAAGCCCAAGACCTTGAATACAAATGACACTCCACTACAGCTGTTGCATATGGATCTCTTTGTTCCTACAAATGTCATGTCAATGGGTAAGAAGTCATACTGTCTGGTGATAACTGATGACTACACCAGATTCTCATGGGTATACTTCTTGAGAACTAAAGATGAAACTGCTGAAATTCTCAAATCCTACATTCTTAGGGTAGAGAATCAAAGCAATCAAAAGGTGAAGATCATAAGGTTTGATCAGGGCACAGAGTTCAAGAACCACACTTTGAACTGTTTCTGTGAAAGCAAGGGGATAGAAAGACAATACAGTGCTCCAAGAACTCCTCAACAAAATGGAGTTGCTGAAAGGAGAAACAGAACTCCAATTGAGTCAGCAAGATCTATGTTGGCTGACTCAAAAATGCCTCTCACATTCTGGGCTGAAGCAGTTAGCACAACCTTCTATGTGCAAAATAGAGTTCTCATTGTCAAGCCCCTCAACAAGACACATTATGAACTTTGGTTTCAAAGAGTTCCCTGCATTGGGTTTCTAAAGCCTTTTGGGTGTCCATGCACCATTCTCATCACACATGGGGTTCTTACTAAGTTTGGTGCCAAATCTGATGAAGGATATTTTGTGGGCTATTCCTCTCAATCAAAGGCCTACAGAGTATTCAATTCAAGAACAAGAATTATGGAAGAATCAGCAAATGTGGAATGTAGAGAACACATTGTCTGTGAGCAAGGAAAAGGCCCAAACTGGCTCTTTGACATAGACTCGTTCTCCCAAATATTTGAGCCTCTCATCTTCTCAAATATGGAGTCTACCTCTACACAAACACCTGCTTCCACTTCATCCACTGACTACATACTGGATTTTCCCAAATCTTCTATCAGTCTGAGAAGACCATCCATTGATCCTCCATCAGTTGTGGAAGCAATTGAAGCAAGTAAAGCCGGAACAAGACTCTCCAATGTCACCAGCAGCAGCCTGTCTGAAACTGAAATTTAGATGAAGACTCCTCGGTAAATGTTGTAGATGTTGTTGATGCTATTGCTAAAAATATTGATGTGGCTGCTGATGTTCAAGACTCTTCCGCCATGAATGAAGAGACCCCTGATCAAAATCAAAGCAATCTGGAGCAAGGGATACAGTTTGAGGTGGTACCAGCACAGAGGATCCACAAAGAACATCCTCAAGAAAATATTATTGGCCAAGTACACCAAGGAGTTCTCACAAGAAGCAAATCTCACGAGGCCAATATATGCTTGTTTTCATGTTTTCTATCTCAGGTGGAACCCAAGAAGATAGATGAAACACTGAAACACCACAGCTGGATTGAGGCAATACAGGAAGAGTTGCTGCAATTCAAGAGGCAGGATGTCTGGAAACTTGTTGATCTTCCACCAGGTCAATATGCTATTGGCACACGATGGGTTTTCAGGAACAAGCAAGATGGGAGAGGCATTGTAGTCAAGAACAAAGCCAGACTTGTAGCTCAAGGCTACACTCAGGAAGAAGGAATTGACTATGATGAAGTCTTTGCTCCTGTTGCCAGGCTGGAGGCCATCAGAATCTTCCTGGCATATGCTGCATCAAAGAATTTCACTGTCTATCAAATGGATGTAAAGAGTGCCTTTCTATATGGGAAGATTGGTGAGGAAGTTTACGTCAAACAGCCTCTAGGCTTTGTAGATCCTGCACATCCTACTCAAGTGTTAAAACTAGACAAAGCTCTGTATGGCTTACATCAAGCACCAAGAGCCTGGTATGAAACTTTGTCAGGATATCTACTAAGCAACAACTTTAGAAGGGGTGCTACTGACCAGACCTTGTTTATCAAAGATGAAGGGGGAGAAACCTTACTCGTTCAAATCGATGTTGATGATATCATCTTTGGATCAACAAGGAAAAAGTTGTGCAAAGACTTTGAGATTCTGATGCACTCAAAGTTTGAAATGAGTTCAATGGGTGAACTAAATTTCTTCTTGGGTCTACATGTCAAACAAGCCCCAAATGGAATCTTCATCAGCCAATCCAAATATGTAAAGAGCATTTTGGAAAGATTCAAGATGGCTGACTGCTCTGCTGCAAGAACCCCTATGCAAGTGCACCATCAGCTGACTCCAGACAAAGATGGCCAAGACACTGATCAACATCAGTACCATGCAATGATAGGGTCTCTCATGTATCTCACTGCCTCAAAGCCAGATATCGTGTTTGTTGTATGTCTCTGTGCAAGATTTCAAGTAGCTCCAAAGGTTTCACATCTTCAAGCTGTCAAGAGAATTATTAGATACCTAAAGGGAGCCCTAAGACTTGGGATTTGGTACTCTAAAAATGACAAGTTCAATCTGTATGCATAGACTGACAGTGATTATGGGGGATGCAACTTGGACAAAAAGTCCACATCAGGAGGATGTCAGTTTCTGGGAGGGAGACTAATTTCATGGCAGTACAAGAAGCAAACATGTGTTTCAACATCTACAGCTGAAGCAGAATACATTGCAACTTTAAGTTGCTGTGCACAAGTCATCTGGATACAAAATCAAATGCTGGATTATGGGATGACTTTCATGGCAACTCCAATTCACATTGACAACATGAGTGCTATATCAATCACAAACAATCCGGTGCAGCACTCCAAGACAAAGCACATTGACATAAGGTATCATTTCATAAGAGATCAAGCTGAGAAAAAGAGGATTATTTTAACCAAAGTTTATACCAATGAGCAATATGCTGATTTGTTTACAAAACCTTTTGATGAAGCTAGATTTAGATATTTAGTTGAATCCATTGGTATGTGAACTTTGATTAAAATCTATCTCTAAAATTCTGTTGTAAAAAGTGTTTTGTCTTTTGTTGTAAATAAAAGTTATGAGTCAGCAGCATTTCTTTTTGTCCTTCAGCTGCTGACAGGTTTAATATTAGCAACAAAGGATTTACCACTGACTGCTTTAAGTTATCAGCAGGAACAGGTTTCTACAGATAGCGTTAACAATGGCAGACATCAATAACCCTGATGATAAGTTTTTCCCGTACCACAACCTTACAGCATACTTAACCAAGGGAAAGAAATCCGAAGGATTCGATGATATGATCGACTTCCTATGCCAACCAAAGATCCATTTTGCCCTCACAACCAACCCCACCATATATATCCCTCATATAGAGGATTTCTGGAATATCGCCGTCTACTCTACCGAACAGGGGATTCCCCAAATAAAAACCAAAGTAGACGGCAAGGACATCATCATCTCTGAAGCTACCTCCAAAAACATCTTAAGCTTCAGGATGAGGGATCAGCCATCTCATACTCAATGGACGAGTACATGAAGACCTTTTTTATCCATAGGGTACACTGGAAATCAAAATGAGTATACAATCAAGAAGGCGTTGATGGGCCCTCCATGGAAGTATCTCTGCCACACTTTTCTCCAATGCATATCTCAGAAGAGAAGTGAATGGCATCAAGTGAGCTCCGCACTTGCCTCTGCTTTCCATGGTATGATTACTGGCCTAGGTTTCAACTTTGCAAAACTCATCTTTGAGGGTTTGAGATATAACCTTCAAGAGGGTGCAAAGCAGCAAATTTTTATGTACCCAAGATTCTTGCAGGAAGTTTTCAACCAGGAACTAAAAGAACTCTCAAAACCTGCAAGAATCTACATCATGTTGGGACATAAAAATAATATTTTTCAAAGTATGAGAATTGTTTCCCAAAAGTTCTCAGGGGTCAATGTTCCATTGTTATCTACAATGTTGAACATACAAAGTACCCAGGGTGACAGTTCAGCAATCCCAGCTGATACTGATCCCATACCCTCCTCATCACATCCTGAACAACAATATGCTTCCACCATTCGAACCCCTGTGCATACTACTAAGGATGCACAGGAACAAAAATCACTTACATCTGTTTTGAATGTTATCATTCAAATGGAACAAAGGGCCCCAGTTACAATGACATACACCAGAAAAATGAGCAAGAAGACTCCTTCTCTTCTTGTCTCAAAGGCCCAAACCCAACCTCTAAGCCCTCATTCAGAATCCCAACATTCTTATGAGAATACCAAAAGGGATAGCCACAACACTAGAGAGACTTCTTTGGAAGCCTCTGTATTAGGATCAGGATCACATCCCGGATCTATAGAGCAACCCCTTGAGCCATTCCATTATTTCTCTTCTCTGAACCTAATTGCAGAAGCACCTGGTCAAGATGATATACCTTCTCCAACAACCACTATATCGGAGGTATTGATTGACTTGGCTGCTGGTGCACCCAACCCAGGTTCATCACCCAAGAAGGTTCACTCTGGTAGTATTGATAGAGTGAATATGGAAAGGGCTATCACTACTCCTGGTACATCAACTGCCCAGGAGGACAGTGATAACATAGCTAAGACCCTAACTACGGCAACTCATAGTGAGGATGCTTCCTGTGAAACACTCTTCACTGAGAGGAATCCCAGGTGCCAAGAAAACCAGGGTGATGGGGATGCAGAGGCTAGGCCTAAGGCCCCATCTAGCTCCAAGGATTCCACAACTGTGGATGAGGACAGACTGAAACGTCATAACTTGGAATTGACGGCCAGGGTGGCAATGCTAGAGGCTGAAGTGTTCAAACTAAGACACCAAGTCTCTATGCATGAAGCCCATCAATGCCCAACTATGCCTACTCCCTCTCTTGTATCAGTGGGAACTCAAACAGATACATCGCTTTTCACTGATGCAACCAAAAAGGGGGAGTTGGTTACTAAATAAGATGATGCTAACAGCCTCGAAGAATGGATACAAGAGCATACTGTGTTTCAGAGTTCCCTATACAAACCTACCTTTGTTCAAATCCATGACTTGCCAGACTCAATAGATGAAGAGGAAGATATCTCTGAGGACTGGAAGTTAGTTGGTCAAGCTGTTGATGAGTTGCTACAAGAAGAAACTCTCCATCAAGACACACCTCCAGCATTCAGCATTCTTCCTGAAGCTGCAGCCATAATAAGTCATTCATTTACCCCCCAACTCTTCCTAACTTCAAAGAAGCTAGAATTTGACTCCATTCTAGCTTGGGGGTATGTGGAATAGCTGAGAGATTCTGGATTGGATGGGAGTTTAGTGGAGTAGAAGAGCTAAACTGGAACTCTCTTAATGTCCTCCAAGTTCTTAATCTGTATCTGACAGAATGCATCAACACTTCATCAGATCTCTCAGCAGAAAAGCAGGTTCTATGACTTAATGGAGGATAACATGCCCTGGTTTGAAAGACTACTAAAAGAAGCAAGCAGGGTGGCTTATCCTGAATCTTCATCAGCAGCAGAACAAAGACTCCGAGAAGACTTGACATAATCAGGAGCAGTGCTTTAACTGAAGAAGAGGTTATCTGCTGGAGAAGATTCTTGTACAACATAATGGTTAGGGATGTAGAAGTGCAAGGATGGATAAGCACTGACTCCCATGACTTCACCTTCTTCCTGAGCAATGGATCTTCTCTCTTAATCAACATCAAAGAGATCTTGCTCCTACCTTTAGCTTTCCTGCACAAGGTCTTTGAGCTCAGATCACTCATCTTCAATGTCAACTCCTTAGAAAGTCAAGAAATGATCAAAATCATCAAGGCTTCTCTTTATAAGGAGGAATATGGATCTGACTCAGACCTATCCTTTCTCTCTTCTCCAACAGTTAGACTGAACACAGAAGAAGAATCAAAGAGAAGAGACGAGGAAAAGATGAAAGAAGCATGGAAAGTAGTGATAGGTATGGAAAGGAAAGAAGATGAAGAAAGTTCCCTTCCCTTGTCCATTCCCCAACATGCCAATGAAGCTGAAGCTGAGATCCCAACAACATCTACTACACCTGCTGTTGTGGTCCATGAAGCTGAAGCAGAGGCATCCAACAAAGATAAGGGAAAGGGACTAATGACCAAAGAAGATGAAGAAAGAATTGAGTAGGAGAAGAAAGAAAAGGAGGATAGAAGAAGAAGAAGAGAAGAATAGGAGATGGCTGAACTAAAGAAAGCTGAAGACAGAATCACATCCATTCTCTTTAGAGAACAACAGATCCAGCTGTATGCAAAACAGTTGGATGATCTGAAAGTAAAAATTCCTGCAGTTCATCAAATTAAATAAGATGAAGCTCTTGCTCTTCAACTGCAGGAACAATTCAACAAAGAAGAAGAAGAAGAGATAGAGAAGAAGAAGGAAGAGGCTAAGTTCATAATAACTGATTCTGAACTAGCCAAAGAAATAAGAGAGGAGTGGATAAAGGCTCTGGTTTCTCAAGGTGAGGATGCAGACTACCTTGAAAAACTATCATATAAAGAAATCTACAGAGCCTTCATGCGTCAGCAGGGTCAATTGGCAAACAAGAAAAAGGCTGAAGAAGAAGAAAAAGCCAAACAAAAGTCCAAGAAGACCATTGCCTTTAATCGAAGATCCCATGAAGAAAGGAAGATCATGATTGACTTCCTTAAGGCTAGAGGAGAAAGTGGAAAGAGGCTGGGTCCCATGAACTTCATGAACCTGCAAGCCCTCTACCTTAAAGCTAAGAAGGATGAGGAAGAAAGACTGGGGAAGAAAGGCTCCAAGAAGAGGGAAATCATTCAAGAAGAAGAAAGAAAAACAAAGAAACCCAAGCCTTTTCCCTCACCCAACACTTCCTCAATCCAACAACCTTCCACTCTTCATCCTAGACCTCCCTCCTCTCCACCCTCAAAGTCCAAATCCTCAGACCCAGCTCCTACTCATCAACAACATCCCAAAAAGAAAAACAAACCCACTTCCAAACCAAAAGACTCAAGAGAAATAATTAGCTGTTTATACAGCTCTTAAGACCAATGGTTTGAAGTTTTCAGGGGAAGGACAGAAGTTAAAAGATCAATTTATACATCTGTTGATGAGGTACTACAGCTTCCAGATTCTGATCTAAGAAGAATGATGGAGCTGGGTGAAGCCAATGAGCCCATGAATGAAGGTGGGAGACATCTGCTGCTGGTAATCAAACATCACTGCAACCCCAGCAGAGATGAAATCCTTGATGTCAAACCTCTCCAATCCCACTCTCCATTCATCAGCTGGTCATACAATGCTGAAAAAGATGAGTTCACAGTGACAGATGTTAAAGGACAGAAGATGAGGTGTTCAAGCAAAACTATCTTCAAAATGGCCAGCAAAGACATCAAGACTCTATCTGACCTTCCTCTTAACAATCCCAGAGAGGATATGAGGTTGAAAGAATTGTCAGTCACATGCAAAAGCTTCAGCAACAAAAGCAGTAAGAGAGTTTTGGTAGCATCAGTCTAGGGGAGTTTGTAGAAATAAAGACTGCTGGCTACAAAACTCTCTAAAGTACAAATGCTGCTGATCTCAAAGATTGCTGCGGATCGACAAAGTTGCAGTTGATAGGCCTTATCCGCTGATGACCAAAGCTGCAGCTGATAAACCTTATCTGCTGCTGACCAAAGTTGCAGCTGATAGGCCTTATCTGTTGCTGACCAAATTTGCAGCTGATAGGCCTTATCCACTAAAGATCAAAGTTGCAGCTGATAGCTTTTTCACTGAAGATCAAACGTTGCAGCTGACTGTTCTTGATAAAGCAACCAATACCACTGACAACTTTTTGCTGTTACACTGACACACTCCACGCAGAAAGAATGTCATTGGCACAAGACAATAAAACACAACGACGCTCTCCTTTTGAGTATTCAAGCAATGATGCAAAGAAGACGTTTGAATAAAGTTAACCTTTGTAGTTATTATTATTGTATGTATATGTAGAATAGCTTCAATACAAGATCAACGGTCTGTGTTAGATCTGATCCTTAGAATCAAGGGTCTTTCTTGATTCTAAGTTACTATATAAGTAGTACTTAGATTCATTGTAAAAGTACTTTTTGCCAAAGAGTTCTCTCTATAATCTCGTAACATTTGAAGCTTAATACAAATTGCATTTATCAGTATTCTTCTTGTCTACTTGTTTACTTTGCTTAAGTTGTGATTGTTTCCGCCAATCTCAACTGGAATAAAACCATCTTGTATTTACCGATCCTACACATTTTGAGTATCTTGAAACGATTGCACCGATTGTATATATATAACACATTCTAAGTGCTTATTGTGGCTCACTTGACCCGTGGAAAGGCATGATGGACAGGACCCGTGGAACGGTCTTCGGTTATATATATACTGAATGATTGTTCATTGTTGTCTATGAATTTGGGGGTGGACCCCATGAACGTGTTCAAGATACTTTGACGGGTTATTTTAATAAACTATTTTAGTTTATGAATTCACCAGCTTTGTAATGACCCATGTTTTATCAAATGTTTTTGAACGCATCACAGGTAGTCAATAGATGAGGCATTTCCAGGACTAGAATGAAACGATGAATGATCCAGATGATGGGCATGCCTGGAACTATAAGTCCCGAAGGACTCGTTCTTTGTTAAGAACTGATGATAAAACGATGTAACCTTTATGATAACATGATGTAAATAATATTTTAATATTTTAAATAAAGGTTGATGGTGTTAGTTTCCGCTGTGTGTTTTTGGTATCAACATCACAGTAAATAGAAGGCGACCTTCTGGCCGGTATGTAGTTATCTGACAAACGGAATGCTCTGTCTAAGGAAAGAGCGGTGTATAAATCCCTCATGGACCCGTCGTTCTTTCATGGGAACATATCTGTTGGAGGTACTACTCTGGTTAAACAACTGTCCTGTGTTACGAGTGTGACAATGGTGGTGATGGTGGAGAAGGTGGAGATCCGTTGCCGCCGAAAGGTGTCGCAGACGGAGTTGATCGAGACGAATATCTCGCCCGACTCCGCTTCTCACCGGTCCTGGATGATTCTGCCATGTCCTACAATCACCAATTAGAGAAGTTAGTACAAAGAAATAAGAATGCTAAAAATAAATAATATATATATATATATATATATATATATATATATATATGTTGGACCACACAAATTCGTTCATTATAATGGCACGGTTATGTCTCCCGAGTCCTAGAATGGTTAATTTCAACTAGCCAAACAAAGTGCAAATACAAACGATGAAATACGACTATCTAAAAATATAGACGGACGACATTTTGTTTCACTTTGGAAAAGTCAAAATCGTCAAAATTTTGACCTTTTTCAACAAATCAACAAATCTCCAACAAACTACACTAAACCCTAAACACATATATACAAGTTTCAAGCTTCAATTCATAATTTTAGGTTTAAAATTTCTAAGACAAAAATCAAAAACCCAAGTATACGAGTAGAACACATCCGCTTAAATGAGGCCAAATGTGTTACATAATCATCAAATAAGGTTAAATATGTGTTTAATGTGAGTATTAAGTCAAGATTCATCCACATTCAAACCAAAATTCAACTTGAAACCCTAGCCTTATTCAATCAAAATTAGCACTATTTGGAGCATAAATCAACCTAAAAGCAATAATGGAAAAGTTTACATATATTGGGGGAGAGATTGGAAGCAAGAAATGGAAAAAAACCGTGAAGAATCAGAGGTTTTGGAGGTGGAGGTGCCGAAACCGTGGGTTTTGGGGGAGAAGGGTGTTGAGGAAATAAAGATTCTGCCCCTGTTTAATAGCTGACTGCACCCTGATCGATGCACGGGCGACCAATTTTGACACTTTTTTTTAGAATTAATACTTTTAATTCATTAATATATATTTTTAATTAAAAGATAACCAAAAATATAGATTTACTTAAAGTATTATTTTATTTATAAATTATTAAAATTGGTCAAAAGGGATGTTACCACAAAAATTCCGATTTCACGCTAGAAACTTTACCTTGTTTGTTGACACCAAATTTAAAAATATCAAGCTTGTCATTATCAAAAATAAAGAAGAAAATAAAAATTAAACACGTAAACCATTCGAAAGTGTTACGACTATATAAAGAAAATTGATTTCGAATGGTGGCACTTATATCCATTTATTTCTCTTGACAAAAATTTCACAGTCGCGATCCTTGAAAATTTCTGCGAAGATAGATTAATTAACACAAGTACCAAAATAAAAAATAAAATAAAAATAAAACTAAAATGAGAAGAATAAAAAGGAAAATAAAGTTGAAATAAAACAAAGAGAAAATAAATCTGAATGTAAAAATAAAAGAGAAAAAATAAAGCAGAAGGAAAATAAAGAGAAAATAGAAATAGTCAGTCCAACGGCATAAATCTTTCACAGAATTACAGTGTTCCCGGGAGCTGTGCCAAAAACTTGATGCCAAATGCGAGTGATATAATATATATACATTCTTAATGTTCAGTTTAGATTTACACAAAATCGGGTTTTAAATTTATAAATTAAAATGATAAGTACTTCAACTAAATACACACACAATAGGCAAGTGAACCTATCGCAGCATAGTATAGTCTTGGTAAGAACCAAGTATCGAACCATGGACACGGATTCCTTACTCAACCCTCGCTATTGTCTGACTAGGATAATAAGTTGAAAAAGAGGTTTTGTTTAAAAGAAAGGAAAAGGAGAAGGAAAATAATTATGAATATTATCTCATTTAAGGTGTTACTCTGGTTGTTATCACTTGTTAATTAATGTTATATTTTTGTAAGGTTGGTCAAATTTACTAGTACTAACCCTTTTGATAGGGGAGTCAGTATTTCATAACAGAACAGTAGATACGATCGGCCAACTGTTCCTAATAATTCTCGGGATCCTAACGGGGTATCAAGTCTGTCGGCTATTCCGTGATTTATTATTCGGACCAAGATTATCCTGTTAACTGGTCGTGCTGTTGTCAAACACCCCAATGTCGTGTAGCTTCTTTGAAAGGTTGGAATGCACAACCTCCTCCAAAGATACAATGTAAAGATCGGACCTAACAAATTGTATTCTTAAAATAGTTGTCTTTACTTATAAAATATTTTAAATAAATATAACTTTCTTTCTCAAGATTGGATACTCGACTCCTGCGGTCGGTACGCCCTTGAGTACTAACACAAGTGAAGTAAAGTTATACCAACACGAACCACAAGGTCCAGCTAGGACTCGAATGACTCGTTGAATACCCAAACCTCCAATCAACCCATAATGTTAAGTCTATACTAACCGGGCCCTTGGTAGCACGAAGATTTGTATATAAACTGTACAAACTCGAATAAGCTTCCTAAACAAGAAGTCTTGCTTAAGTAACTCACAAGATTTAAGATTATTAAGTTGGTTTAAAGATTACTTATTCTTGTCTTTTTAAGATAAAATAAAAGAAAGACTTTAGGAACATAACATACTAAAAATACTTCATTAATTAGACAAAGTTCAACCAACCCAAGTAACACAAGAAGGCTAGTCATGAATAACCATACAAGTGACTCCACTAACCCTTAGACAATGTGTGGAAGTGATCCAACACTAAGGGAGAGTGGGTATATGTTGCCTCTTGCTTACTCGAATGAGAAGAAACATTCCATATTACAAAACTAGAAAAATAAAATAAACAAAGAAAAAGCTAAAAATGGAACAAAACCGAGAGAGTTTCAGCCCTAGCAGAGCACCAGGGATTCCACTGACTCGATCTTGAACATCTAAATGCTTGGAATGCTATTTATAGGCAAAGATTTGGGCAATGCACGGCCGTGCATTGGGATACACGGTCATGCAAAGTACACTTTTCTTGCACGTGTGGAATCTGGCAGCTTTTGCAGGCTTCGGGACATGTGGCAGTCATTTGCACGGCCGTGCAATGGGATGAACGGTTGTGCATCTTTCAATTTTGACTTTTGTTGACTTTTGACTCCCTATGTTGACTTCTTGGGTGCATGAACGTTCAGTTAACTTCACGGTGCTGATTTCCCCTTTATTTTGAGTGATTTCTTCATGTTTTTGCCAACAAGGGTTAATTATCATGTTATTTCAAAAAGGAAGGAATTAAGCATCAATTCCTATCAAAATACCTAAGAGTGTGATAAATATGGGGACAATTATGCATGAAAAACATGTATAAATTATGACATATCACTTCTCGAACCTCTTCCCGTTTTTCACCTTTCGAACATTTATTTAACCACTTCCCTGATTACTCCTTTCTTCGAGTCTTTTGTTGTCAATGCTTTCCTCATCTTTGACCATACAATCGTCACAAAATGGACTTCCGTTCTACACCCTTTATCTTTTAGGGCTATAGTCCCACTCATCATGGCTATCGATGCTTAGATCCTTCCACAAAGCGGATCTATATAACCCGCCATGTCCACTTCAACGAGGACAACTTCCCTTTTGCCACACCTATCCAACCCTCTCCTTCTATTCCTCTTTCCAACACATACACTTCCATTTCCGACTTTCCATTTTCACTTACTGACAATCCTGAACCATCATTTCCCACAACTTCTCAACAAACCCCTCTAACATCTCCTCAAAATTTCAATCCACCCTCCCTTTCTTCAAACTCAAACTCCTCACAATATCCTCCTACACCTCTGCGTGCTCGTCCTTCCAATCTACATTAAAATCCAAAACCTCGGGTTCCTTATAGTCTTTCTGCCAATCATGTTTCCACATCTCCCAAATCTCTTCCTAAGCCCACTGCCTTTACCATTGCTAACCAACATCCGGAGTGGCGTCAAGCCATAGCCAAAGAATTTTAAACTCTTATTAAAAATGTCACTTGATACTTAGTGCCCCCTACTACTAACGCTAATGTTATTGATTTTAAGTGGATGTACATGTTAAAGAAGGACCAAATGGAGCAGTCACTCGATGCAAGGCTCGCCTTGTGGCAAAAGGGTTCCGCTAACAACCGAGGGTCGACTTTCATGAAACTTTCAGTCCAGTTGTAAATCTACCACCATTAGAGTAGTTCTCTCTCTTGTTGTTACACAACAATGGCCGCTTCGTCAATTGGATGTTCACACTGCTTTCCAACATGGTGACCTTAAGGAGACCCTTTTACCTTCGGCAGCCACATGGCTTTGTTGATCCTAAACATTCGGATCATGTGTGCCTGCTTCACAAATCTTTGTATGCCCTTAAAAAGGCACCACGGGCATGGTTTCATTGTCTATCACAAGCCCTTGACAAACTTGGATTTAAAGGATCCAAGACTGACCTTCCCTTTTTACATACAAGTCTAGGGGCACAATCATTTAAATTCTGGTTTATATTGATGACATCATCATCACCGGTAACAATACCAAGCATGTCAATACACTCATCAAACAACTCATCCATGCCTTTACTCTCAAAGAGCTAGGCGATCTTGACTACTTTCTGGTCGTTGAAATTGTACGACAAGGTCGTAATATTCTACTATGTCAAAGAAAGTATATCTCCAAGGTCCTTCATCAAGCCGGCCTTTCAGATTCAAAGCCAGTCTAATCTCCAAGAAGCACCTCACAAGTCTTATCTATGGGAGATAGTCCCCTATTTTCTGAACTAGTTAGGAATCGCCAACTTGTTGGTGCACTCCATTATGTCACTCTCTCAAGACCGTACATTGACTTTGCCGTCAACAAAGTGTGCCAATACATGCACGCACCTTCTGAAAATCACTTGTCTGCAGTCAAACGAATTCCCATGTTTCTAAAAGGCACCATCAATCATGTATTACTAATTTGGCACAACTCTGGTTCCACACTTCAGGCCTTCACTGATCTTCATTAGCAAGTTCCCTCCACTGTTCAAGCCTTTTCTGATGCTGATTGGGCTGGGTGCCCGGATGACCGTCAGTCCACACGGGGATTTGCTATTTACTTGGGCTCTAATCTAACCTCATGGACCGTACGAAAATAGAAAGTCATTTCTAGGTCATCCACTGAGTCAGAATACAACGCTCCTGCAGATACAGTTGTAGAGCTAACTTTGTTAGAAGCTATTCTTCGAGAAACTACCCCCACTCTCTAATGTGATAATATCGGTGCAATCTACCTTGCAGCCAATACAGTCTTTCATGCTTGGACAAAGCATGTCAAAATTGATTTTCACTTTGTTCATGAAAAAGTGGATCAAGAAAAATTCAATGTACAGTTAATATCGATAGACGATCAGATTGCAGACATTAGGGCTGTCCAAAATGCTCGACGCTCGAAAGTCGCTCGAACTCGTTCAAAAAATGCTCAGAAATATGCTCGTTCGATTTGGGATCGGTTTGTAAACGAGCCAATTGAATCAGTTCGGTTTGTAAATGAACCTAGCACGAGCAAAGGTACGCTCGCTCGTTGCTCGTTCGGTTTGGCTCGAATTAATTTTTAATTTATATATATATATATATAATGAACTAATATTTTATACATTTATAAATAACTCTTTTAGCCCAATCCATTATGGAACTTCTTACAGTAAGTCAAGAGTTGCCCAACTTAAAACCTAAAAAGAAAAAAAAAACCTCTTTAGTAAGTACGTTGCTTCACTAGTTTAGCCTCAGAGCCATATCCTCAATTAAAGTCTCAAATCGTCTCTGCCTAAAATCCCTAACCTAAATCGGACGCCACCCTCATGAGCAGCCTTTGCGGCTTTGCGATTCAAGTCTCAAATCGTCTCCCCCTCTTGGTCAGCCGATCAACCTTTGCGGCTCACGATCAGCAACGCCGAGCGATGAGCGACTTTTGCGGCTCTGCAATTCGAAGGGCACACTAGACAGTAGGGTTGTCCAAATCGCTCGCGGCTCACTCAACGCTTGCTCGGAAAATTAATGATCGGATAATGCTTGTTCGATTTTTGGTTCGCACGGTTCATGAACAACCCCAGCAGACATCTTCACAAAGCCGTTGCAGACTCAAAGATTCATACTTTTGCGCTCCAAGCTACAAGTCGCTCCCCGCCCTTAGCTTGCGAGGGAATATTAGATCATCTTGTAATTATCAATATTAGAAGGTAGTATTATGTAAATATAGTTATTATATATAACCCCCATTGTAACCCTAATCATTTACAATTAATCAATACAATCACATTTACACACACTTAAGGTGTAACTGTTGAAACCAATTTGAATTCCATACTTTTAATTACTTCTGTGGTATACATTAGTATTCAATCCTATAAGAATTAGAGATTCAAGAACGAATTTGTGAAACTGTTGGATTTTCGTGTATATGATATTGACCAAAATTGGCTTACATATACGGGTAAAAATGATGCAATGATTCGACGTAGTTGTTGGCTGATAACCGCCACAACCGTCAACTGTTTGGAAATTAACTATTGTTTTAGTTTACTCCGGATTACCAAATCTGGTCCGGATGACCCAACCGTCAACCGTAAGGCCAGTGATGTAGGTTCCTGTTAGGAACCATATTTTGTATTTCAATCAGATCTGGTTTGTAAACAATATTATTAAAATAAAATTTTGAGGTTTTAGTCTTCCGCTATTTGTTCCTGTATCAACCTCACTATAACTAGTATATGGGAACTAGGGGTGTGATAAGTTGGTATCAGAGCCACAGTTTAAGGGATTTAGATACTAATGGGATGTTAGTATCTAGACTTAAACTAGAGCTCTAAGGATAGCTGGAATGCCATAGGATAAGCTAAAGCCGTAAGTTGAGATGTTGATAGTCATTATGTGATATAACGGGTAATACCAAGAAAACAGATAATTAATTGCATTTTTGGCCAAGTGTCTTTAATTTCTAATTTTCTGGATTATAACCAGGTATACGAATTCTGATGTCATCACATCTGTCTATGTAGATATCAAATGGTTGGAAGAGGTAAAGGAAGGGGCCGAACACCCATTACTAGGTCTCATAGGCATGCAAACGATGATAGCAATACTAACATGTATCATGAGACAAACAATAACTCCAACAATCACACGGAACCTCATGTTGAGGAGGTAGTCATAATAGAGACACAATTCCATGAAGTAGTGGCTAGTGAGGTTACTATGTTATTACGAACAACCTTACTTGGACTACTGGATGAAGTTCTCATAAGAAGAATGGGGGTTGGACCCACAAGGGGAGGAACCAATAATACTGGAGGAACAAATAAGAATGCTAACCATAGCTCCGTAACAAGAACTAAGAACCAGGAAGGGTGCAATTACAAGTCTTTTGGGGGGTGCAATCCTAAGCCATTTGACGGCAAGAAGGGAGCCATTGATGCTACTCGGTGGATCACCAAGATGGAGGTCGTTACAAAATTCAGTGAATGCAGAAGTGACCAGGCAGTTAAATTTGTTGCTAACTCTTTCGAAACCACAACATTGGACTGGTGGGAATCTTTTAAACAAGCTAACGGTGAGTAGGCCATTGACAACATGCAGTGGGATAAATTTAAGGAGCTGGTTCTACAGAGGTTTTGTCCTCAAAATGAACTTAATAAGATTAAGGAGGAGTTTCAGCATTTAGAGGCTGGAGATATGACACATCAAGAGTATGTGACTAAGTTTGACGAGATGTCAAAACTGGTGCCACATTTGGTTACACCCAAATCTAGGAGAATTAAACATTTCGTGCAAGGTCTACCAATGAAGGTACGCACCTTTGTGAAAACCTCTGCACCGCAGACTATAGATGCAGCCTTGATGTTTAGTGCCACGATGTACGATGAAGTGGTAGCTCAAGAAGGCAAAGGCTGAAAAAATCACCAGAAGTAAAACAAGTTAAGGTTAAAAGAAAGCACGAGGAGGTGATTTACAGGTTTAAGCCTGAAAATTTTAATAAACACCCTAAGAGAGAGGGAAGTAATTGGGCGAGAGATTCTCAAGGGATTAGATGCAATAAATGCAAGAAACCGGGGCACATTGCAACACATTGTCCAACTCTTAAGTGTTACAATTGTAACGAGTTGGGACATAAACAGAGGAATTGTCTTAAGCTCGTTCAACAAAAGCCTGGAGGAGGGGCTAAAAGTACAGGGCGAGTGTTTGTAATCGGTGATGGAAGGAGGAATGCTAATACCAAAGTAGTGGCTGGTACATTTTTAGTCAATAACATTTATGCTAGAATTATATTCGACACTAGACCAAATAGAAGTTTTATCTCAGATGCTTTTATTTTACATTTACGCATAAAACCTACGCCACTCGAGCGTGCTTACGTAGTTGAGACAACGAGTGGGGAGCAGATTAGGATAACTGAATTGTATATGGGCTGCAAGATAAATTTAAGCGACGAAATTCCATGTTTGAATTAATGCCTATGACTATGAGTGACTACGATGTTATCCTAGGAATGGATTGGTTAAACCAATGTCATGCTCAGATCGATTGTGAGCAACATGCTATTATGATACGTAGGCTTAACGAAGAGTCTATGTTAATACAATGCGATAGTGAAGAAAATAAGATTGAAAATGTTTCTATAGCTAAAGCTAAGAAATGTGTGAAAGATGGATGTAGTGTATTCATAGTATATTCGTTAGACAGAGACCCGAACAGCACCGTATCGTTTAGCACCGGAAATTCGAAAGAATTACACGGATTTTTTTTGAAAGAATTACCCGGTCTCCCACCGGATCGAAAAATCGAATTACGAATCGATCTCATACCTGGAGCTAGAGCACCGTATCGTTTAGCACCTTCAGAATTGAAGGAATTGATGAAGCAAATTCAAGAATTGTTGGACAAAGGTTTTATACGTCACGGCACTTCACCATGGGGAGCACCTACATAGTTTGTAAAGAAGAAGGATGGGAGTATGCGTATGTGTATAGATTATAGAGAACTAAATAAGCTCACTGTAAAGAATAGGTATCCATTGCCGAGAACAGATAACCTGTTGAGCTAGTTATTTCTCGAATATCGAGCTTAGATTTGGATATCATCAGTTAAAGGTACAAAAGGAAGATGTACCTAAAACTGCGTTTAGAACCCGATATGGACACTATGAATTCTTGGTTATGTCATTTGGTCTAACAAATGCTCCCGCGGCATTTATGGACTTAGTGAACCGAGTTTGTCAAACGTTCCTTGACAAATTCGTTATATTGTTCATAGATGATTACTCATCTACTCCCAAACTCCGGAAAAGCATACTAAACATCTTAAAATAGTTTTGGAAACTCTTAGACAAGAGAAATTGTACGCAAAGTTTTCCAAATGTGAGTTTTGGAAACAAGAGGTACAGTTCCTCGGGCATGTCATAAATCAGTAGGGAATCCAAGTGGATCCAACCAAGATTGAAGCTATCATGAAGTGGGAAACTCCGAAAACACCCACTGAGGTTCGAAGCTTTCTTAGTCTAGCTGGGTACTACCGAAAGTTTATACAAGACTTTTCCAAGATCTCTACTCCATTAACTGCTTTAACTCAGAAAGCAACAAAGTTTGAATGGAGTTAGAAACAAGAAGAAGCATTCAATACCCTTAAGCAGAATATTAGTAGTGCACCGATCTTAGCATTCCCCGAAGGGAAAAATGACTTTACAATATACTGTGACGCTTCCCGAATTGGTCTAGGTTGCGTATGGATGCAACGAGATAAGGTGATAGCCTATGCATCACGACAACTTAAAGTTGATGGGAAGAACTATAACACACATGACTTAGAACTTGGTGCCATAGTTTTTTCTAAAAAAGATTTGGAGGCACTATTTATATGGAACTAAGTGTGTAATATATTCAGACCATAAAAAGTCTCCAACATATATTCAATCAGAAGGAATTGAAAATGAGACAGAGTAGATGGATGGAACTCATTGATGACTATGATTGTGAAATCAAATACCATCCCGGGAAAGCTAATGTCGTGGCGGATGCCTTAAGTCAGAAGGAGAGAGTCAAATCGATTAAGATAAGAGAATTAAGATTAGAAATCAATGTGGATTGGATGAATCAAATTAAATAAATTCAGATTCAAACACTGAAAGACAACAACATTAAAAAGGAACGAATGGTTTGTAAAGGGAAACTACTAACCAAAGGCAATGACGGAATCCTAAGATTTGGACATAGAATATAGATTCCTAAACTCGGAGAGATTCAAACGAAAGTGTAGGACGATGCTCACAAATCAAAGTACTCGATACATCCTGGATCAGATAAAATGTACGAGGGATTCAAGAATCATTACTGGGGGCCGAACATGAAGAGATCAGTAGCCCAGTACATAAAGAAATGTTTGACTTGTCTTCAAGTCAAGATCAAACATCAAAAACCCGCAGGTCAACTACAACAGTTAGAGATACTTGTGTGGAGATGGGATAGGATTACAATGGATTTTGTCATGAAATTACTGAGAACTCAAAAAGGGCATGATACTATTTGGGTTGTGGTCGATAGACTGACCAAATCGACACATTTTATTGTAACGAACCAACTTTCGTATTATTATTATAATATGGCGTTTATATTATAAGGGTGTAAATAAATAAAAGATGGAAGTTGGAGGTTTGTTGCAAAAGTGGGGATTTAACTAGTTTGGGTGAGAGGGGTCATTTTTGAAACTACGGGGGCTGTTTTGTAAATTACAAAATTCTGCATTTAGAAGGGGGGCGACATTTACACACACAAAGTGTGTGTTCTTGAGTTTTTGTAAAGAGAAGAGAATAGGAGGTGCATTGAGGAGCAAAATCCGGGTGTTGCATGCTTGAATTGAAGGTTTTGGCTTGCTCAATCCCTTCATAAGATCAAGTAAGTTCCTTTTCATCTTTTGAATCCACCATTTGAGGTGTTCTTGGTGGGTTTTGGGTGAAATCCGAATTAGGGCAGTTGGGGGTGAATTAGATGGTTAGAAACTTGAAATAAATAGTTATCTAGCTTAATTTGAAGTAATGGGAAGTAGATAACATCATCAAAACATCGAATTTAGTGATTTAAGAATTAGGGTTCTTGAGGGAAATTTGGGGGTTTTCTATTTAATGTCGTTAGAATGTTAAATTGAGGTTGGATAAGTGTCTAGGAAGTTAATAGACACATAATAACCATAAAGCCTTGATTTTTATGGTGATTTGTAAAATGGGAGTTTTGGTGAAACTTGGGTGATTCCTAAACGTGTCATTTGGGTTAAGGGAGTGTTGGAAGGGTTATATGGGTTTGATTATGTTAATCTAACCTAGACAAATATTAATGTTGATTATTGGTGATAGGAGTGTATTAGAATCTCAATTGGTGTAAAGTGGGATGTCTAGCAAATGTTGAGGTGTGTTGACTAATGTTGAGGTGTGTTGTATAGGTGATCACGTGGCTAAGATTGAAGCTAAACCGGAATAATCTAAATCACAAGGTAAGTGCTTTGCACTTACTTAGTAATGATAGGGGTTGGTAGATACACATAATGGATTTACATGTCGGTTGTTCAATGTCTTTTATGTGTTTAAAAATATTTGTTGAATTTGGGGATGTTATATATGGTGAAATATGCATGGGTGGGTGTATGGTGTTTGAGGTCTAAGGACTTCATTATGTTATTTGGTGAATTAAGTTATTAAACTTACATGGTGTAGTGGCGATAATAAGAATTTGTAAAATGTGAAATACATAGGTGAAATATGTATTTAAATGGTGATGTACATGGGTGAAACATGTGCATAAATGGTGAAATACATAGGTGGAATATGTATTTAATTGGTGATATACATGGGTGTAACATGTATATAAAGTGGTGATGTATAAGTAGGTGAAATATGTATACAAATGGTGATATACATGGGTGATACATGTATATATTTGGTGATATATACATAGGTGAAATATGTATATAATGATGGCATACATGATTGTAACATGTATGCGAAAGGCGAAACAAATTCCTAAAACTTATACGGTTGAGTCGGTGTTTGAGATTCATAAGAATCATGTGGGGTGTTAAGGGTGGGGTATTGGGTGTTTATAACCATGCCTAGATGCAAACGGTTGAATAAATCGACTGGGGGTCGAGTCGGAAGGGTCGAAAACTAAAAGTTACTGCAGGTGGACATGACTATGTCTAGTCTGCACATGGCCATGTCTGGGAATTGTTTTGGGCATCAGGTTCACATGGCCATGTGTGATTTTGCACATGGTCATGTCTGATTTTCCACATGGCCATGTCAGAATTCTTTAGTTTCATCAGTGGACATGGTTATGTCAGTCTGCACATGGCCATGTCTGGGAATTGTTGTGGGCATCAGGTTCACATGGCCATGTCTGATTTTGCACATGGCCATGACAGAATTCTTGTTTCTTCAAAATTCTTCATTTTAGGGTAATTTCCTAGGTTTAACCCATGGGGGTTTAAGGGAGGTCGTATATCATTACTAATGGTGTTATTTATGGTGTTTACTTATAGGTAAAGCTTTGGTTTGATGTCTCGGGTCAAGCTTCGTGTTGGTTGGATTCTCCATATATTTTGAATCGTTATAAATGTTTGGAGTTATGACTCATTGCTGGGAGTCACTAAACTTGTTTTAAACTATCTTTAGGATGTTAAAACTTGTTATTATTTTGACATGTCGGTCGGTTGCTTTTAAACAAAACTATGTATTTGTCGTTTTGTGGTAATTAACATGTGATGTTTTGTCAACAGTGTTCAATGGGACTAACTTCCGCGTGTTTTATAAAGTTAAAATTTTGGTTGAAATTTTTAGGGTGTTACAACTTGGTATCAGAGCAATGGTTTGAGGGATTCGGGTGTGTGAGACACCGAACTCAAACTTAGTCGCTCTTGATATGGGTGGGCGTAACGAGAATCCATAGAAGGCATGACCGAGAAACGGAGCTAAGATAAAGGTTAGTAATGATATTTGTTGATTTTTAATTAGTGTCTAAGGTGTTTATGTGTGCCGAAAATTGTCTTCGGAGTTATGACATGGAGACAATGAATATACTTAGGCATAATATATTACTAATCATGTCTGGCCAGGATGATTAGTAATATAACATGTCTACATGTCTTCATGGTGGCCATGTAATAATAACCATTGACAAGGAGTAAGTAAAGGTGAATATATATGTATTTTATGTATATAAATATATATACATACTTACATACATATAAGAGCATGACTTAAGATATATGCCTATAGTTATGTTTTGCACGCGTGACAAGTCGTTTGTTTTAAATCTCAGTCGAGGAATGGCTAACCAAGAAGATTTGAATAAAGAGAAGAATGTTGGTGATGGACATGACAGCGGGTCGGGATCAAACCGATCCGTACACTCTCCCAAGGATGATAAGATGGATGAGGCGATCAGAAGGCGAATTTCCGAAGAGGTGGCTAAGGCATTTGAACAAACTATGCCTATCTTTCTAGCCGAAATTCAAGGTGCGGTTAAGGCGGCCTTTGCCGAAAGGGAGAACAAAACAAAGGAGGACGAAATTATTATCGTGGATGGCGGTAATAAAGATAAAGGCAAAGAAAAGGAGAGAGGACTTCGTACTTACAAGGATTACATGATTTGCAAACCGAAGGACTTTCATGGGGAGGTGGACCCATTGGTTAGTCAACATTGGATCACGAAGATTGAGTCCACATTTGAAACATGTTAGTGTGACCCGGAGGATCGAGTAGTGTTTACTGTGAATCAGCTCAAGGGACGAGCTAAGGATTGGTTACATAATCTCCGCAAGGAGAAGGGCGGCATTGGGAGTATCTCATGGGAGGAATTCAAAGAGGCGTTTTTGAAGTATCATTGTCCACAAGCGGTGGTGGACCGCATTACTAAAGAGTTCCTCCGTATGAGGAAATCTAATGAATCGATTGATGAATTAGCGGGTATGTTTTTTTGACAAAACTCAGTTTTGTCCAGAGTTGGTGAACACGAAGAAAATGAAGATTGACCGTTTCTACTCTATGCTCTCTGTTGATTTTAGGGAGTTTGTTACTCCCTCATTATGTGGGACACTTGCTGACATGATCAACATATGTAGGGAATGAGAGGTGGAGATAAGAAGGCAAGTTGTTCGAGGCAAGAAGAGGAAAAGAGAGGAGGTAGAGTGGCCTCCAAGAAAACTAAACCTGCTAGCCCTAGCAAGAAGCCATTTGTAAAGGCTACTGCTCGATATTGTCTAACTTGTGGAAAGGAGCATAGTGGTGAGTGTAGAATTAAAACCCAGTCTTGCTATAGATATGGGAAACTGGGACACCTTGCTACTCAGTGTTCCAGTCCAATTAACTTGTTCTATAACTGTTACAGCCCGGACATATGCGGAATGAATGTCCCGAGTTAAAACAAGGTGTAAGTGGGGGAAATAAGTTGGAGATTCCAAGACCGAAGGGACGGGCATTTCAAATCATGGCTGAGGAGGCAAAGAAAACTCTTGATGTTATGTCAGGTATTTTCATGATTAACTCCTTGCCCGCTCTTACTTTATTTGATTCGGGTGCTAGTCGTTCTTTTATATCCTAGAAATTTGTTAATCATAATTCGTTTCTAAGTAAAAGGTTAGGTGAACCACTAGAAATTGAGGTGGCTAATGATAGGAGCGTTTTTAGTGTATGATGTTTATGTGGATTGTAAGTTGGAGGTGGAAGGTGAAACCTTCTCTATTGATCTTATTCCTTTGACGTTAGGAGAGTTTGATGTTATTGTGGGAATGAATTGGCTTTCTAGATATAGAGCCAATATTATGTGTGGGCCTAAGGCGATTCAACTTATCTTTCCTTCGGGGAGATCTCTTTATATTCGGGGTGAAAGAATAGGGGGCATCCTATTGTGTTCTTATCTCAAGGAGTTTATGGCTTGTGTCATGGACTCAAGTCAGGATGTGGTGAAGGTTCATGATGTTCCAGTTGTGAATCAATACGTGGATGTCATTCCGGAGGAGTTACCAGGGATTCCACCCGAGAGAGAAGTGGAGTTTGGGATTGATCTAATTCCGGGAGCAAAACCGGTTACTAAAGCACCCTATCGGATAGCCCCACCGGAGATGAAGGAGTTAATGACTCAACTTCAAGAGTTGCTTGACAAGGGGTTTATACGCCCGAGTGTCTCTCCTTGGGGAGCTCCTGTTTTGTTTGTAAAGAAGAAGGATGGGAGTATGCGGATGTGCATAGATTACCGGGAATTGAATAAGTTGACAATCAAGAACCGGTATCCCTTACCACGGATTGACGATCTCTTTGATCAACTACAAAGAGCTTCGGGGTTTTCCAAGATTGATTTGAGATCCGGGTACCATCAGTTGAAGGTGAAAGACGATGATATTCCTAAAACAGCGTTTCGTACTCGTTATGGTCACTACGAGTTTACTGTTATGCCGTTCGGTCTTACAAACGCGCCCGCGACATTCATGGATCTCATGAACCGGGTGTGTAGACCATTCCTTGATCGTTCGTTTATCATTTTTATCGATAACATTTTATCTATTCACGCAGTGAGGGCGATCATGCGTGCCATCTTCGTGATATTCTTGAAGTTCTTCGTAAGGAGAAGTTGTTTGGTAAATTATCCAAGTGTGCCTTTTGGCTCTGGGAGATGCAATTCTTGGGTCATGTGGTGAATGTGGAGGGTATTTCCGTGGACCCGTCTAAAATTGAAGCGGTTAAAGGTTGGTTATCACCGAAAACACCCAAGGAGATTAAAAGTTTTTTGGGCTTAGCGGGTTATTATCGGAGATTTATCGAGAACTTCTCTCGTATTGCCTTTCCTATGACTAAGTTGACTCCTAAGGAGACATAATTTATTTGGGGTCCCGATCAGGAATCTGCCTTTCAACTTCTGAAAGAGAAGTTAACCAAGTCGCCCGTGTTATCGTTACCTGAAGGGACCAAGGACTTTGTTGTTTATTCTGATGCCTCGCATTCCGGACTGGGGTGTGTCCTTATGCAAACGGGTAGAGTGATTGCTTATGCTTCTAGACGGTTGAAGATTCCTGAGGCGAATTATCCGACCCACGACTTGGAGCTTGCAGCCGTGGTATTCGCCCTCAAAATCTGGAGGCATTATCTTTATGGGGTGCGTTGTACAATCTTCACGGATCATAAGTCTTAAATACTTCCTTGACCAAAAAGATCTCAACATGAGACAAAGGAGGTGGCTCGAATTGGTCAAAGATTATGATTTTGAAATACTCTATCATCCTGGGAAGGCGAATGTAGTGGCGGATGCACTTAGTCGAAAGACTAGTCATACACCGCTTAAGGTGAAATCTTTTAAGATGACTATCTCGTCATCTCTTGTCGACCAAATCCGGGAGGCTCAAGTGATAGCTCTCAGAGGGGATTTAAAGAAGGAACGGATGGTTCCTTATGTAGACAAGCTTGGGGAGAATAGCTTAGGGTTGAGGACTTGCTTTGATAGGATTTGAATTCCAAGTTTGTCAAGTGTTTTGACTACCATTCTCGAGGAGGCGCACAAATCCAAATATTCTATTCATCCGGGGGCAAAAAAGTTGTTTTATGACTTGAGGTTTAACTTTTGGTGGCTGGGCATGCGGAGAGACATAGTAAAGTATGTTGAAAAATGTCTCACATGTTCAAGGGTGAAAGCCGAGCACCAAAAGCCGTATGGAAAGCTTCAACCGCTTGAAATACATCTTTGGAAGTGGGAGAACATCACGATGGATTTGATTACCAAATTACCCAAAACCCGGAATGGGTATGATGCTATTTGGGTAATGGTTAACCGATTGACTAAAAGTGCACACTTCCTTCCGATTAAGGAGACTTATTCATCGGAGAAGTTGGCGGAAATTTATATTAAGGAAGTTGTGTCACGACATTGAGTACCTATTGCAATCTTGTTGGATCGGGATACCCGGTTCACGTCACGATTTTGGAAGAAGTTCCATGAGGAGTTAGGGACTAGACTAAATCTTAGCACCGTTTATCATCCAAAAACGGATGGACAAAGCGAGAGGACGATTCAAACGCTTGAGGATATGCTCCGGGCGTGTGTGCTAGATTTTGGGGGTAGTTCGGATGATCATTTACCGTTAGCAGAATTTTCATACAAGAATAACTACCACTCGAGTATCGGTATGCCTCCGTTCGAATTGTTGTATGGAAGACGGTGTTGAACACCCGTTTTTTCGGGTGAGATTGGTCAAAGGGAGCTTGGTAGTAAAGATGTGGTTGAAAACACGGCGAGTGTAATCGACCAAATTAGAGCGCGCCTAAAAGTCGTTCAAGACCGTCAAAAGTCCTACACAGACAAAAGGAGGAGACCAATTGAATTCCAAGTGGGAGACTTCGTATTGTTGAAGGTTTCCCCATGGAAAGGTGTGATCCGGTTCCGGAAGCGGGGGAAGTTAAGTCCCCGTTTTATAGGACCCTTTAAGGTGGTAGATAGAGTGGGGAAGGTAGCTTATCGCTTGGAGCTACCGGGGGAACTAAGTAAACTTCATAACACATTTCACGTGTCGTATTTACGGAAATGTTAGGCAGATGAGTCTACTTTTGTTCTGATAGATGATATAGAGGTGGATGAGAAGTTAAACTATGTGGAGGAACCAATTTCTATCTTAGATTGAAAGATGAAACGCTTGCGCAACAAGGAGATTAGCCAAGTGTTGGTTCAATGGAAGCATAGAAAGGGGGCGGAAACTACTTGGGAAACCGAGGAGGAAATGCTCAAGTATTACCCTAATTTATTTATGGAGGCGGGTTTCGGGGTCGAAACACAAAGTTAGGGGGGATGATTTGTAACGAACCAACTTTCGTATTATTATTATAATATGGCGTTCATATTATAAGGGTGTAAATAAATAAAAGATGGAAGTTAGAGGTTTGTTGCAAAAGTGGGGATTTAACTAGTTTGGGTGAGAGGGCCATGTTTGAAACTACAAGGCTGTTTTGTAAATTGCAAAATTCTGCAATTAGAAGGGGCGACATTTACACACACAAAGTGTGTGTTCTTGAGTTTTTGTAAAGAGAAGAGAATAGGAGGTACATTGAGGAGCAAAATCCGGGTGTTTCATGCTTGAATTGAAGGTTTTGGCTTGCTCAATCCCTTCATAACATCAAGTTCCTTTTCATCTTCTGAATCCACCATTTGAGGTGTTCTTGGTGGGTTTTGGGTGAAATCCGAATTGGGGCTGTTGAGGGTGAATTAGATGGTTAGAAACGTGAAATAAATAGTTATCTAACTTAATTTCAAATAATGGGAGATAGATAACATCATCTAAACATCTAATTTGGTGATTCATGAATTAGGGTTTTTGAGGAAAATTTAGGGGTTTTCTATTTAGTGTTGTTAGAATGTTAAATTGAGGTTGGATAAGTGTCTAGTAAGTTAATAGACACACAATTAACCATATAGCCCCAATTTTTATGGTGATTTGTAAAATGGAAGTTTTGGTGAAACTTGGTGATTCCTAAACAGGTCATTTGGGTTAAAGGAGTGTTGGAAGGGTGTTAAGGGTTTGATTATGTTAATCTAACCTAGACAAATGTTAATGTTGATTATTTGGTGATAGGAGTGTATTAGAATCTCAATTGGTGTAAAGTGGGATGTCTAGGCTAATGTTGAGGTGTGTTGTATAATGATCATGTGGCTAAGATGGAAGCTAAACCGGAATCATCTAAATCACAAGGTAAGTGCTTTGCACTTACTTAGTAATGATAGGGGTTGGTAGATATACATAATGGATTTACATGTCGGTTGTTCAATGTCTTTTATGTGTTTAAAAATATTTGTTGAATTTGGGGATGTTATATATGGTGAAATATGCAAGGGTGGGTGTATGGTGTTTGAGGTCTAAGGACTTCATAATGTTATTTGGTGAATTAATTTATTAAACTTACATGGTGTAGTGGCGATAATAAGAATTTGTAAAATGTGAAATACATATGTGAAATATGTATTTAAATGGTGATGTACATGGGTGAAACATATGCATAAATGGTGAAATACATAGGTGGAATATGTATTTAATTGGTGATATACATGGGTGTAACATGTATATAAAGTGGTGATGTATATGTAGGTGAAATATGTATACAAATGGTGATATACATGGGTGATATATGTATATGATTGGTGATATATACAAAGTTTAAATATGTATATATTGATGGCATACATGATTGTAACATGTATGCAAAAGGCGAAACAAATTCCTAAAACTTAAACGGTTTAGTGGGTGTTTGAAATTCATATGAATCATGTGGGTGTTAAGAGTGGGTTATTGGGTGTTTATAAACATGCCTAGATGATAACGGTTGAGTAAATCGACTGGGGGTCGAGTCGAGAGGGTCGGAAACTAAAAGTTGTTGCAGGTGGACTTGACCATGTCTAGTCTGTACATGGCCATGTCTGGGAATTGTTGTGGGCATCAGGTTCACATGGCCATGTCCGATTTTGCACATGGCCATGTCAAAATTCTTTAGTGTCATCACGTAGACATGGTTATGTCAGTCTGCACATGCATGTCTGGGAATTGTTGTGGGCATCAGGTTCACATGGCCATGTCTGATTTTGCACATGGCCATGTCAGAATTCTTTTTCTTTAAAAAATCCTCATTTTTGGGGTAATTGCTTGGGTTTAACCCATGGGTGTTTAAGGGAGGTCGTATATCATTACTAATGGTGTTATTTATGGTGTTTACTTGTAGGTAAAGCTTTGGTTTGATGCCTCGGGTCAAGCTTCGTGTTGGTTGGATCCTCCATATATTTTGAATGGTTGTAAATGTTTGGAGTTATGACTCGTTGTTGGGAGTCACTAAACTTGTTTTAACCATCTTTAGGATGTTAAAACTTGTTATTTTGACATGTCGGTCGGTTGCTTTTAAACAAAACTATGTCGTTGTCATTTTGTGGTAATTAACATGTGATGTTTTGTCACGAGTGTTCAATGGGACCAAATTTCGTGTGTTTTATAAAGTTAAAAATTTGGTTGAAATTTTTAGGGTGTTACATTTATTCCCATCAATGAGAACTATTCAATAGATAAGTTAGCCAGATTGTATATCAATGATATTGTGAGCCACCATGGCATACCACTATCTATTATCTCTGATAGAGATAGGCGATTCACATCTAGATTCTAGACTAGTTTCCAGAAAGAATTGGGAACTTGAATCAACATGAGTACAACATATCACCCTTAAACCGACAGACAAAGTGAAAGAACAATCCAAACCTTAGAGGATATGCTTAGAGCGTGTGCAATTGATTTTGGAGGAAGTTGGGATAATCATATACCACTAATCGAGTTTTCCTACAACAACATCTACCATTCAAGTATAAAACCTGCGCCATTCGAGGCTTTATATGGTAGCAAATGTAGAACTCCGGTCTGTTGGACTGAATTCGGAGATAGTCAGTTTTCTGGACCAAAAATCTTACAGGAAACAACTGATAAGATAGTTCAGATTAAACAACGACTGAAAACTGTTCAAGAAAGGCAAAAGAGTTATGCGGATAAACGCCGAAGACCTTTAAAATTTCAAGTTGGTGATTATGTTATGCTAAAGGTTTCACATGGAAAGGTGTTGTAAGATTTAAAAAACGCAGAATGTTAGGGCCAAGATATATTGGACCTTACAAAATCACCGTAAGATTTGGAGCAGTGGCATATAAACTAGAATTGCATGAAGCATTGCAAGGTATCCATGACACTTTTCATGTGCTTGTTTACGCAAGTACTTAGCATATCTCACTAAGGCAATCACATTGGATGATGTGCTCATTGATGATAAACTTTATTTCACTGAGCAACATGTTAAGATCTTAGGAACCCAAGATCAAAAGTTAAGAAAGAAAACAATACAAATGGTATTAGTTCAATGGCAAGGACGAAAATGTACCGACCAAACTTGGGAATTAACTGAACAAATGAAAGCTAAGTATCCATAGTTATTCAAGTGATATTGAATTTAGAGGATGAAATTCTTTCAAGGAGGGGAGATTTGTAACACCTTGGAATTTCTCAAGAATATAAGGGCTAAAGATGTTAAAAAAATTAAAGTTCAGGGGTTGGAATGAAAATTCCCCAAAGTTGGAGGACTGAAAATGAAAAATTCTGGAAATTGGATTGTAGCGAACCGCTACCAAGGACCTTGGCGGTCCGCTACGTGGGGAGGAAGGGATTAATGATGGTGTGCCACATGTCGGGTGACTAGCGAATGACTTCTGACGTGTGTAAACCATATGCTGGACCGTCACCCTTAGCTTAACGATCTGCCAAGGCAAAAAGGGTGTCACACCCCCAAAATCCACTAACGGAGTTTTACCGTTAGGAGTGTAACATACCAGGATCTCAGTCATTAGTTACCTTGAACGACTCTATACGAGTTTAAGAAAACCACTAGTATTGCTCATAGTCACGATGCAACACTAGTAATGAAAACACTGATTTAATGTAAGACTGCGGAAGCGAAAGGTTAAATGAAAAGCATGCGCCAAAACAGTCGCGCCAAAAATAAATAATCCAACAATAAATAAAATAAATAGTTCTTGAGTTTGAAAATGATGAACTTCGAATGCATGCATGCCTTAGCGTGCTTGTGCTTGTACTTTAATGACCTAAGAAAACATGCTAAAACGTGTCAACGCTAGGTTGGTGAGTTCACAGATTTCAATGTTTGTAAAGTTTACTAGATAAAACCATTTACAATTTATATCATAGGTAGCTAACCTAGTTACATGTTACTAAAGCGTTTCGACACCGAAGCTGACTGTTTATGTTTGAACTGTCTCATACCATGACTATCATGATCAATGGTAAATGTTTAGGTTAATGTTACACCCGTTCAACTACCTGTCGTGTTAGCGCGACTAACGCGGGTGGGGCTTGTCAATGCCCAGTAGTACTACTCAAGATTACCTCGTTATCCCATATATTAAACGGTTCGATATGTAAGGACTTGCATGATATGTTTGCGCTTAGTACATAAGTGATATAAAAGAAATGTAAGATCTAAATGTTTGTACCCATGTTTTCTTCTCCAATTTTAAACCATAAGAAAAGGGGCAGTGAAACTCACCTTGGAGTGCGTGCGAAAGAAAGCGAACTTAGAATGCTTGACGACTAAATGCCACCTATAAACACCGGTTTATAAGTGTGTGTTTGTGCAAGACGATAGGAACCCTAAGTATCCAAACAATCTCATTGTTTTAAGGGTTTAGAAAATACTTATTAGTTTGACTAAGTTTGACCAAGTTTGACTAAGTTTGACCAAGTTTGACTAAGTTTGACCATGTTTGACGAAGTTTGACCAAGTTTGACTCGACGACCCGTTGGTGACCCGTTTAGTGATTAAATGTTTGACTTGCATAACAACACGCTTAGCACACAAATAATTCACGTTTCATGCTACGTAAGTCATAACTAATTTAGCATGGCAACTATGTCAACAATACACGTTACATTAACTTATTATTTTTTTGAAAATATATAAACTCATGTTTTCTTTCAATTGAATCACATTATCTATAACACATTCGTATAATCATCCCAAGTCTATCTACACATGCTAATACATAATAGATTACCATAACACACATCATTAAGTTTAGACATCAAGTTCCAAATCACAAAGTTTCTACTTTTATTAACCTATGATCTAATTAAGCTACTTGCATTCAATAACACTTTAACAAGCTTCATTACCTTCATAATAACATACTAGTATCATTTAATAATGTCATGCACGTCAAGAAACCTCACATTCAAAAATCATCTTTCAACTAAGTTTCCTCTTTTAGTAAGTCGTCCATTACACGCTTTGTTTACACAATTAACACGTCTAATCAATCCCAAATCTTTCAACTAATATATTTATAACTATATTAATCATAATTCACGCCTAGCATGCAATTCCTATACTTCACATAATCAACAAATCTCAATTTACACCTCGTATGGAAACTAGGGTTTCACATATTTTCATAAAATCACCAAATCGATACAATACTACAAATCAATTAACCAATTCATTAATATATTTCGAAAATATCAAGTTTGGATGAACTAGGGTTTCGATCATAAAAATCATAATGAAATAATGACGGAATTCAATAAAACGACTTACGTAGGGATGTTAGGCATGTCTAGACTAGCTCGTATCTACTTCCGGATTCACGATCGAAGGTCGATTGAGGTGTGTTTGGGTTGCTTGATGATCTCGGCTCAAAGGGGGTGGGGGTTTGGGTCTCGACGGCAACAAGGGAAAAAAAGGGATTAGGGTTTAATTTTTTTTTTAAGTTTATATATATCCTAATGGTATTCATGGGTTTTTCAATTGGGCTTCAGGCTTAATTAAGACCCATAAACTCTAATTAATTAAATAACACTTAATTAATAATTAAAAACTTTCGATTAATTTTATAAATCTTTAATATTTATAAAAATATTAAGTACGATTAATACACGATAAACACGTACGAGAACAATAATATTCACATAATTCACGTAATCACATAAAATTCACATAATTTATATTAAATATAAATTATTAAATATTCGTAATATTTCTCTTGATTAATCACCAGCGTTCCGGGTTAGACTCGAGTGCGATTCGCCGTGTGTGAACTAACTGACATATTTAATTAACTTAATTAAATGCAATGCACGTGTGACTAACTGAGATAACTGAGTTTGCAATGAATAATGTTTGAACTAACGATGTTTGAGTTAACTGAGTTAACCTGAAATTGCCGGATGTCACATCATCCCCTTGTTGAAAGAATTTTCGTCCCGAAAATTAAACGAAGTCGGTAATGTCTGAAACAAAAAGTTTAGGTTTGTTACATCATCCCCTTGTTGAAATAAATTTCGTCTCGAAATTTAGTCAGTACCCGCGTTTGCCGTTGACTGTTTGAAAAGGTGAGGATAATTTTTCATCACCTGATCCTCTCGTTCCCACGTGAGCTCCGGTCCACGCTTCGAGTTCCAGCGAACTCTGACAATAGGTATCTTACTGCGCTTGAGAGTTTTGACCTCTCGGTCCATGATTTCGACTGGTTCCTCAATAAAACGTAGCTGTTCATCAATTTCCAACTCCTCGAGTTGAACTACAAGTGTCTTATCTGATAGGCACTTCTTTAGGTTTGAGACATGAAAGACATTGTGCACTCCATTGAGTGTATCTGGTAGGTTCAGTTGGTATGCTACTGGACCGATCCTTTTCTCTATCTCGAATGGTCCAACATAACGCGGGTTTAACTTTCCTCGTTTCTCGAAACGAATCACACTTTTCATGCATCTGGTGAGACCTTTAATAATACTTTGTCGCCCACTTGGAATTCTAGCGGTTTTCTGCGCTTGTCTGCATAACTCTTTTGACGGTCACGAGCTGCCGCCATACGGTTTCGGATTTGCACGATTTTCTCTGAGGTTTCATGCATAAGTTCAGGACCCGTAAGTTGACTATCTCCAACTTCATCCCAACAAAGTGGTGATCGACACTTTCTCCCGTACAAAGCTTCGAATGGCGCTGCTTTGATGCTAGTATGATAGCTGTTATTGTAAGAGAACTCCACTAAAATCAAGTGAGTCTCCCAACTGTTACTAAAATCAATCACACAAGCCCTTAACATGTCTTCTAGGGTTTTAATGGTACGTGTATTGCCATTTCGTAAACATCAAACTTGTGAATACATGTATTGCCACTTCGTAAACATAAAACTTTCAAAGTTTTGAAAATAAAGAAAGATAAACATATTCACCTTAATTGTAGATTTGTCTTATATCAGGGTAGTCCTTGAGTGCTAGTGAAAACCTTAACGCGAGTTCTAGAAAAGTTAGTTTCTTAACGCACGAGTACGGAAATAAGCGAAAGTCGAAATATAAGCAAAAGTCAGATAAATTACCGGAACGAGGGCACGCAAACCGGTCAGCTCCAAAAATCTTGGAAGTTCTTGTGAGTTTGTGTGTGTCAAAGTGAAGAGCCGGATGCATCTAATTGTAGGCTGGTCGCTGGGTCCGTAGCGGTCCGCTACCGCCCAATGCTTGCGTCAGACCTAGATGTCAAGCTCTGATTGGACCATTCCTCCGATTGCGGCTGGAGGACCGTTACGGAGGGGCATGGCGGTCCGCCATGAGGACACGCGTCAGATTATAGGGCTGAGTCACCGGGCGTGGAAACTCTAAAAAGTGCGGATGGATTGCGGCTAGCGGACCGTTTCCCACGCGGTGGCGGTCAGCCACCCAACCCTTTGAGCCTTGGTGTACCTGGCTAGTGGACCTCTAGGCTCTAACAACCTTAGTGGACCGTCATGGCCTTCGGTTGCGGTGTGCTACCAAGCCAAAAACTAAAATTTTCATTTTTCAACCCTTGAACATTGGGACTTGGCAAAACAAATCCCTAGGGTTTTAGAATTAGAAAATTAGGACCTCGGAATTGGCCTGGTGTTACAGTTTGATTCTCTTTTAATGAGATATCTTCAATATTTTGGGCGGTTATGAACTTCTTGTTGTTGCCCCCTCTTTTTGCAATTACTCTTTTTTTAGGAACATAACGTGTTTCATTATTCGAACAAAATACGAAGCTTTGAACCGGTGGCGGATAATTATTCCTTAAATAAAGTCCAAGTCGGTTTTTAACTAAAAGGGTTAAAATGATAAAAATGACTATTTTATGGGTTTTGTGATTGTGAAATGTGGGTTAGAAATGAAAAAGGTTTTGGCTCAAAGTCGCTGCTAAGGGATAATGTTTTATGGTAGGTAAAGGAAAAAAGAAAAGGTTAAAGAAGTTGGGTTGATCCTAATGCCTTAGTCTTTTTTATGCATTATTTTAGTCCATGATCTTGAAATGTATATTTTACACAAGTTCTAACATGGAAAGCCATAATTAGCAAATCACTCTATCAAACGAATTGAGCATGTAAATATATATATATATATATATATATATATACACACACACATATATATATATATATATATATCTGTGTGTGTGTGTATGATAATGCTCGAATATGCTCAAATTCTCACATGAAACGAAAGGTAAAGGGTATAAAAGTAAAATTGTGCATAAACTTATTTCTTTCTTTTTGTTGTGATTTCTAATCTCCCCTATTTGTTTCCATTATTCGCTTCAACGGTATTTCAAATTGCTGTTTTTGTAAGCCCGTTTATGCCATATGATTTTTAAGACTTGCGCTTTTTGATTATTTAAGAAGCTGCCATACTTACAGATTAATCGGCGTTTATTATGATTAATCAGAAGTTTGTAATGCTTGAAAATGTTTTAATTCTTTTATATATTTCATTTAGGCAATTTATGAATCACGCATTTGTAGTGCGTGGGACAAGATTAGGCTGCCAATGTAATGGTAAGCCTCCACCCCACACTACAATTTTGACAATGTCCTCATTGTACGAAAATGCGTTATGCAATAAGTATCATCGATAAAATGTGGGTGAAAGAAGACTAATACTCCCCTGATAGCGTGTCTTCACCATGCGTGTGGTCGATTCTCACAGCTGCCCAAAACGTGTTCCAAAGCATAAAACCAAAACCTGTAGTTCCTGCTATGCTATGGAATGCTCAAAACACAAAATAAGTACTAAAAATAAAGAAAGTTAAATTACTATTCGCCAATAAGTGGCGATCGTAAGTGGTGGTGGTGCCACCGTATCAACGGTTACGTATGTAACTGGTAAAAAACAATTAGTGTATCAATGTAGCCAATGACCATAAACAAATAGAACCAAATATCAGGAATCACAAATAAAGACAACAAAGAACCATATATAATAAAGATGAGGTAGGAGAGAGCTGCTACCAGTAGTAGGGAGGAAGTGGCCACTACTGGTGGGGTCTGGGAGGCTTCTGATACTGCTGATGAGCATACGGGTCATGGGTATGATCATGAAAGTCTTGTCATATGCCGTCCATTGTGTACCCCATTTGTCACAAACAAATCATCAAGTCAAGCATGCAGGGGTCAGTGGTGGTGTGGTAAACATGCGGCATCCTCTGTCGTCCTCTCTGCCTTCCTCCTTGAGGTGCTGGCTCTATTTGCTCCACTCCGGCATCATCATCCAATTCCTCGACTACCCCTGTCCATATGTTACCTCTATGGTTTACCAGTTGATATAACCTATTAATTCTTTTTAATGTTGACCAACCCTTGGCTTATCAATCTCTGCTTGTATAAAGACGTACAAGTTTCAAACGAAGTTTGATTAAAAAAGTTTTACGATCTTACACTTTAAAATCAAGAACACTCACAAATATAAAGACAAATTTAGACAATAATAAAAGCCCACTAAATGGTGGTTTTAAGGACGAATAATTAAAGACATAAACATACCACTAGATTAATACGTCAAACATTAACATGCGCCAAAAATCATCTTCACCCTAGCAGTACAAGAATCTTAGCCACAAATGGCCATGCTAACTAGCGTAACACTAAGTTTTGTAGGCTCCCCTATTGTGGAACAAGGAGGAAGAGCCACTCTACTCACTACTACTACTCTAAACTATGAAATAAGCTCTCTCTGGTGTGTTCTTTAAGTATGGATGGGTGTGTTGAGGTGTATCGAATGAAGAGCCCAAGCCATCTATTTATAGGTCTCAAAATGAGCGATGCACGGGCGTGCAAACACCTCGGGAGTCTAACAAGGTACAAAAGACAGTGTACCGGAGCCCGGGGAAGCAGGACAAGCAATGCATGGCCGTGCATGGCATTGCATGACCGTGCAATGCCTTCCCAGCTCTCCAGCTTCGTCTTTTAGTTGCTGGTTGACTTGTGTTGACCAATTTTGACTTCTTAGGGGACAATGCTCGGGTTTGGTCCTCTGAAAGCTTGATTTCTTCATGTTTTAAGCTGGTTTTTGCTCCGTTTATCTTAGGACATCGAATAACCTGCAATTGTGAAATATTAACGCATTAAGTATCATTTGCAAGGCTTTTGTTTGATTAATACCATAATATGGGGATTATTATGCATGCAAAACATGTATAATTTAGGACATATCATAATACCCCACAATTAGACTTTGCTTGTCCTCAAGCAAACTCATGCATGATCAGACCCATAACTAAAAACTTTACAAAGGGTAATGGAGCCCTAAGTAGATGGAAACTCCAGGATAACTCTTGAGTTGCTTATTCTATTTTTGTGTTTTCCTATGATGTAATCCATGACAACCCTACTAGAGCTTCAATTATGCATAAACTTTCACTACTCATAATGTTCACTTAGCTCTAGGGTTATATATGTATGGATAATGTAGTTTAAGTGGAACACTCAAGTTTGAATCGAATTATACAATGGTCATAAGCTTGTATACAGATCAAGTCTCCACCAACTAACTAAGTAGTATGCATGAATCAAGAGGACTTTAAAAGGGTTGTAATGTGGCTAAAATAAAAATAAAGGGTGAAAATGAAAATGTTTTTGGATTTTTAGTGATTTAAAAGGGGTTTTAAAGGGCTGCAGCTATCGAGGAACACACAGCTACGGCTTCATGGCTTAAAATGGAAAATACTAGCAGGTCCCTCTATAGTACTCAGATCATGAGGGTATAACTAATATGAGGGCTCGTTTATGGTTAGATTGCCAAGACCAAGATCTCTTATCATTCTCAACTTTTTCCTTACTGCGTAGTATACATTACTGCCTTTCCATACGGATCTTTTGGCATGTAGCCTAACAGCTCCTACTTTGATTAGATGCATATACTCATGTTGGGAATGAGTTTGATTCTTGCTACACTTTCCATCGTGGCTCCAGTTTCCACACTTCACACATTTGTCGTATCTTTTGGCGACACTTTTTCACAAGTCGCAGAATGATGGCAGTTGTTCTTACTTGCGCCACTGTTTTCTTACATCACTAGTTGCATTGAAAACATTCTCTTAGAGTTCGGGTGGTAATTCGGGCTTTGCGAAATGAATACAAGAAAGCAAATTGAAATCAAAAGAATGCACATCCTGCTCTTTAAGGTCTAACCGGTAAAAGACCAACTTCTTTCTTTTTCTTTTCTTTTTGTATCAAGACAAATTCTTCAATAATTATTTTTCCTCAATTTCATTGAAATAATATTTCTATAAATTCTTTGCATATAGTTCAGCTGTTTCTTCCTAATACATCCATCTACTTGTATATTCCAATTCTTTTGAGTAAAACAGATTCTTTCCAAAATTGCCTAAATGGTAATAAACTTGAAATAATGATATAGGATAATTTTTTCTTTTCGAAGACAGTTAGCCAATAACCGATGTTTACGGAAAGCGGGTTGGTTGATAAATGTGGGTAGTAGAAAAGAAAAGGCTAAGCCTCAAAGGGCTATCTAGGCGGATTATATTTTTGGGTTTATGGATAATATATAGGGGTAATAAAGTCCTAGGTACCTCAATCACCTTCATACTTCTACTAGTTCACGGTCTTGATATGTATCAGTCACACAAGTTCTAATTATGCATAAAATCCGATCGAAAAACACTCAATATACCAAACGAAAGAGCATGAGAAAAATAATGATAATAATGCTCGTAAAAAGGCTCAGATTATTCTCACATGGAAACAGATGGGATAGGGTTTAGTGATTTATTATGCAAAATATCCATTTGTTTCTACTTGGCATGTATTCATTTTATTTGATTAGGTGCGAACTCAAAGAGGTTTTGGTTTTAGGGTTTAAAATTTTTGAAATTTTTTTTAGGTTTTACAAAAGGTAGGTTTTTTTATATTGTTTTAGTCAAATGCGTAGAAAATCACAAGTTTAGTTTTACTTCTTTGAGGTTACAAGTAGTCCTGAATCTCTAATTCCCTACCCCACACTTAAAACTGTGCATTTCCCTCAATGTACAAATGCATGTAATGCAATGCTATGCAAGAATTAAATGCATGAATTTTTAAGGGAAAAGAAACTGGTACTCCCCCGGTCAATTCGGTATATAACCTAAGGCCAAAACTTATTGCTATTGTCAACACTTTGATTTAAAGACTTCATCGAATTTCAAAGAAAATTGATGTGGTTTCCGATTCCTCAGGTTGTAGAGATGGAGTGTGATTCCTCAAAGAAGTAGAGAGACTATCTGGTGATGATATTCTACCTGACACATAAAGGAAAACATAAAAGCAGATAAGGAAAATAAAAGGTAGTACTTAAGCTACTAAGGTCCTAGTATCGAGAAGGCATACCTAGGGGCTGAAGTAATATAAACTTAAATTTGAAAACCAAACCCGAGGTCCATGCTTTCTTCTGTATACACCAACTTCTCAATTTATTCACGATCATCGGGTTGCCTCCCGGAAGCGCCACGTTTATTTAAGGGTCGTTGGCCAGACCCGTACGTGCTTCATCAGTCCTTCTCCTCTAGTGGAACTTCATCCACTATTTGATCAATAGGTCCTTCGAGGTAACGCTTCATTTGATGACCGTTAACCGTAAAAGTTGTCCCATCTGTTTGTTCCATAAGGGAGTATTTTCTGAATTATGTATGGTCCCGTCCATTTAGATCTTAATTTCCCTGGAAATAGTTGCAATATTGAATTGTAAAGCAAGACTTTTTCTCCTTCCTGGAATTCCCCCTTCCTTAGCTTTTTATCATGAAGTTTCTTCGCCCTATCCTTGTATATTGCTGAATTCATATACGCCTGATTTCGCAATTCTTCCAATTCATGAATTTGTTGAAGGCGGAGACTGGATAGATCTTGGTTTACTGCCTTAAGTGCCCAGTACGCTTTATGCTCCATTTCTATTGGGAGGTGACATGCCTTTCCATAAACCATTCGGTAAGGAGTGGTTCCGATAGGTGTTTTGTAAGCCGTGCATAGACCCCATAATGCATCTTCTAGTTTATCAGACCAGTTGTTCCGATTTGGACTCACAACCTTTTCCAAGATACGTTTAATTGCTCTGTTTGTAACTTCCACTTGTCCATTTGCTTGGGGATGGTAAGGTGTGGATAGCTTATGGGTACAACCATATCGTTTGAGTGTCTTTTCCAATTGTGAATTGCAGAAGTGTGTTTCTCTATCACTGATTAAAGCTTTTGGTGTACCGAATCGTTTGAACAGACTTTTGAGAAACCGGATGACGACTCTTGCGTCATTGGTTGGTAATGCTTGTGCCTCAACCCATTTTGACACGTAGTCTACTGCTACCAGAATGTATTGATTTCCGCAAGATGGAGGGAACGACCCAACAAAGTCAATCCCCCATACGTTGAATATTTCACAGACTTGGATGCTTGTTTGATGCATTTCGTCACGCTTTGAAACACTTCCTATCCTCCTAAAGGAGTCGCATGTGTTTATAAGCTTACGTGCATCCTTGAAAACAGTTGGCCAAAAGAATCCGGCCTCAAAGACTTTCCTTGCAGTGTAATTGGCTCCATGATGCCCTCCTGTAGGTCCTTCATGACATTGCCATAGTATCTCATGTGCCTCCTTCCCGTACACACATCGCTGAACTATTTGATCCGTACAAACGCGAAATAGATATGGATCTTCCCAGAAGTAGTGCTTAACATATGCGAAGAATTTCTTCCTTTCTTGAAATGTTACCCCTTCTACTAGTTACCCGCTTGCTAGGAAGTTTACGATGTCTACGAACCATAGATATTCATTGGTGTCTTGTACGTGTAGTATCTACTCGTAAGGGAAACTATCATTTATAGCAACCTTTTGGCTCTCTTGAGTAATTTCAAGTTTTGATAAATGATCTGCTATGAAATTCTCTACTCCTTTCTTATCTTTTATCTCGATATCAAATTCTTGTAGTAGGAGGATCCATCTAATTAACCTTGGTTTTGCGTCTTGCTTGTTAAACAGATGTCTTAGGGCGGCATGGTCGGTGTAGACGATAGTTTTTGATAAGACCATGTATGAACGGAATTTATTAAACGCAAAAACTACAGCTAGTAATTCCTTCTCAGTGGTGGTGTAGTTTTGTAGAGCATCGTTTATGGTTTTACTTACATAGTGAATCGGGTGAAAATGCTTTTCACTCCGTTGACCTAAAACTGCTCCTACTGCGTAGTCACTTGCATCACACATGAGTTCGAATGGTTTTGTCCAGTCAGGTGTCGTCATGATAGGCGCATCAACGAGTTTCGTCTTGAGAGTTTCAAATGCTACTAAACAATCGTCAGAGAATAAAAAGGGTCGATCCAGTTGAGTCAAGGGCCTGTCGATTGATGAAAAGTCTTTTATGAATCTTCTATAGAATCCCACATGACCAAGGAAGCTTCTGATCCCCTTTACTGAATTTGGTGGTGGAAGCATTGATATAGTTTCTACTTTGGCTTTGTCGACTTCAATACCATTATTTGAAATCTTATGTCCTAATCCTATCCCTTCTTTGACCATAAAGTGGCATTTTTCCCAGTTTAGTGCTAGATTTGAGTCTTCACATCTTGCTAGCATCTTTTCTAAGTTTTGTAGACAATGGTCGAAGGAATTTCCAAAAACTGAGAAGTCATCCATGAATACTTCCATTGATTCTTCTATCATATCATGAAATATAGCAATCATGCATCGCTGGAACGTAGCGGGTGCATTGCATAGTCCAAATGGCATACGCCTATAAGAAAAGGTGCCATAGGGACAGGTAAACGTAGTTTTCTCCTGGTCTTTGGGTGAGATAGGGATTTGAAAATACCCTAAGAATCCATCAAGAAAATAATAGAACATATACCCGGATAGTCGCTCCAACATTTGATCAATGAAGGGTAGCGGAAAATGGTCTTTTCGAGTAGCTTCGTTTGCGATAATCAATACATACCCGACATCCAGTGACTGTGTGAGTTGGTATTAGCTCATTTTTCTCTTTTGTGATCACCATTATACCTTCTTTCTTTGGTACAACTTGAACTGGACTGACCCATGCTGAATCCGAAATGGGGTAGATAACTCCTGCATCTAGCAGTTTGATAACCTCATTCTTCACTACCTCTTGCATTTTGGGGTTCAGTCGTCTTTGGTGCTGCACACTTGTCTTGTAATTATCTTCCATAAGTATTTTATGAGTGCAAAATGAGGGGCTAATTCCTTTAAGATCCATTAGCTTCCATGCGATAGCTTTCTTGTGCCTTTTCAAAACCTCTAGCAATTTTTCCTTCTCGTCATTTTTCAATCTGGAGGAGATAATAACCGGAAGCTTGGATCCTTCATCTAGGAAGGCATATGATAGATCAGGCGGAAGTTCCTTTAGCTCAAGTGTAGGTGGTTCTTCGATAGAGGGTTTTGTCTTCTCACTCTCGTCTCTATCTTCCAGCTCCTCAATGCCTATTGTTTCATCATTGTGATTAGTGTGCTTTATCATGAACCCTTCACAAACTAAATATTCCTCGTGTTCCTCAGCTGACCATTCTTCTTTTTTCCCAAGACGTCATGCATGTAGTAGCCTACTAGATAGTCAAAATCGTCAAAAAGAAAAGCTAGATCGTCATGACTACTTGGTCGCTGCATGGCCTTCTTAAGATCAAACGTGATTCGTTCTTGCTGAATGCTTAATGCCAGTCTTCCTCCCCAAACGTCGATAAGGGTGAGGGCTGTATTGAGAAATGGCCTCCCGAGGATAAGAGGGCATCGTGTTCCTCCTTTTATGTCAACCACCACAAAATCCATAGGGAAGACGAATTCATTAATTTTTATAAGCACATCTTCAACAATTCCCTTTGGACAGCGAACTGTCCTATTGGTTAGGCCAAGTTCTGATTTTTGTGTTGGAGTTTCTTGAGATGCATTTTGTCAAATATAGCGCTAGGTAAAATGTTTACGCTGATATGTAGGTCAGCAATAGCATTACCTTGGATTGAGTCGCTTATAAGACAGGGGATTATGAATTGGTCGGGAAGTTTTCTTCCTCTCATAATGCCTGAGCGTTCTTCGTTTAATGTGATTTTTGGCTGCTCTTCCATTTTGTTACGGTTAGTCAGCATAACTTTCAGAAACTTTGCATGAGCTGGCATCTTATAGAGGAACAACTCATAGGGAAGATTTAACCGAATTTGATTTAATAAAGACTGAAAGCGTCTGAATTGTTTCTCCAACCTCGGTGGTTCTAAGGTTTCCTGTATAATTTCAGCCCTTACTATGTCATCTTTGTAGATATTCCCCGTTTTGTCTATGGGAATCATGGTTATTACCTCCATGTTCTGTTCTTATGATGCTTGATCTGCTTCGACACTTGGTGGATGATCTAGAATTTCAGAAGGATCTTCATGTGGTTCCGTAGCATAGAGTTTAATGATTTGATTTTTTATTTCCTCTGGATTACGAAATTGTATGTCTGGCTTCCAAGGATCTGGTTTGTAGAATGCACAATCTGTGTTTACTGATGGAGGTGGTGAAGGAAGTAAATCCTCAAATGGTGACGGGTGGAGATTTATCTCATGATCCATGGGGCGCCATACGGAAAGATAACACTCCTCAATGTAGTGTGATCCTCCACATAACTCGCACCATGAATATGAGAAATTGCTGTCAAATTTGAAAAATTCTTCCTCAGTAAAGTTTTAATTGTATGGATCCATGATTATTTTTTGTGAAATTTTTACTTTTAAAAAGGCTAATCCGTTAACTCAAATTTTTCTTGAAATCACCGTGTCCCCGACAACGGCGCCAAAAACTTGATGTGTCGTTTTTAGTATATGAAAATATATAAATATATTTTTATGATGGTTTTACGAAATCAGCTTTTAAATTTATAAAATGGTAGTTACTTTAACTTAAAAACACACACAATAGGCAAATGTACCTATAGCAGCGTAATATAGTTTAGGTAAGAACCAAGTATCGAACCAATGGACACGGTCGAGTTCAAGAACTCAACTTTTGTTATCGTTTAGTCGGATTAATTAGTGAGTGGGTTTTGTGTGCTTGTGAAGCGGAATAGTAAATGACAGAAAAGTAAATGACGGTAAAGTAAATAGCATAAAAGTAAAAACGTGCGTGAAGTGTGTAACATAAATATAACAAACAGAATAGTAAATAACAGGAAAGTAAATATCTTGGAAATGATCAGGTCACGAAGAGTATTGATTTGGGCTTCGAATCCGCTTGTTACGTGATAATATTAAGTTGACTAATCAAGTGATATGACTACTACAAACTTGTGACCGGGTCACCGCTAGAGCCTTGTCCTCACGACATTTGATTCACGAATTAAAATCCTTAAATTAAAATAGTAGTGCCTCCCGTTAAGGACAACAGTTACCCTCAACCCTTCAAATGGTCATCTCCGGGTTGGTTTAAGACATCAAACGTAAATGCTTTGTATTAAGGTTAAATAGGTGATTATATTTTGCTCACCGGGAGGTGGTGTAACAATGGGAGCAAGTATAAAGACGTACCGTTCCCAACATGGGTTCACCATTTCTTGGTCGCATAATAAGTTCGTATAAAGACGTACGACCTTAATAATGTTGACCAAGCCTTGGCTTATCAATCTCTGCTTGTATAAAGATGTACAAGTTTCAAAAGAAGTTTGATTAAAAAGGTTTTACGATCCTACACTTTAAAATCAAGAACCTTCACAAATATAAAGACGGATTTAGACAATAATAAAAGCCCACCAAATGGTGGTTTTACGGACAAATAGTTAAAGACATAAACATACCACTAGATTAATACGTCAAACATTAACATGCACCAAACATCATATGCACCCTAGCAATACAAGAGCTTAGCCATGAATGTCCATGCTAACTAGCGTAATGCTGAGTTTCGTAGGCTCCCCTATTGTGGAACAAGGAGGAAGAGCCTCTCTACTCACTACTCCTACTCTAAACTATGAAATAAGCTCTCTCTGGTGTTCTTGAGCTATGGATGGGTGTGTTGTGGTGTATTGAATGAAGAACCCAAGCCATCTATTTATAGGCCTCAAAATGAGCAATGCACGGCCGTGCATTGGATTGCACGGGCATGCAAACACCTCGAGAATCAAACACTGTACAAAAGACAGTGTACCGGAGCCTGGGGAAGCAGGACAAGCAATGCACGGCCGTGCATTGCACGACCGTGCAATGCCTTGCCATCTCCCTAGCTTTGTCTTTTAGCTGCTTGTTGACTTGTGTTGACCAATTTTGACTTCTTGGGGGTCAATGCTCAGGTTTGGTCCTCCGAAAGCTTGATTTCTTCATGTTTTAAGTTGGTTTTTGCTACGTTTATCTTGGGACACCGAATAACCTGCAATTGTGAAATATTAACGCATTAAGTATCATTTGCAAGGCTTTTGTTTGATTAATACCATAATATGGGGATTATTATGCATGCAAAACATGTATAATTTAGAACATATCACCTACCATTAATTGAATTCTCCTACAACAACAGTTATCATTCAAGTATTCAAGCTGCACCATTTGAAGCACTGTAGAGAAGGAAGTGCAGAACTACAATCTGTTGGACTGAAATAGGAGACAGTCAATTATCTGGACCTGAAGTTATTCAAGAAACAACAGAGAAGATAGTCCAGATTAAACAATGGTTGAAGGCTGCTCAAGATCGACAAAAGAGTTATGCTGACAAACGACGTTGGCCTTTAGAATTCCAAGTTAGAGATTATGTGATGTTAAAGGTTTCACCTTGAAAAAGTGTTATAAGGTTCAGAAAATGTGGAAAATTAGGACCAAGGTATATCAGACTTACAAAATCATTGAAAGAATTGGAGCAGTAGCCAACAAGTTAGATCTACCTGAAGCTTTACAAGGAATTCACAATACATTTCACGTATCTTGCTTACATAAATATTTAGCTGATCCAACTCAGGCTATAGCTCTAGATGATGTACACGTAGACGACAAGCATCAATTCACTGAAAAACTGATCAAGATTTTAGACACCCAAGAATGAAAATTAAGGAAGAAAGTAATACCACTAGTATTAATTCAATGGCAAGGTCGAATCGGAGCCGAAAATACTTGGGAATTAAAGGAGTAGATGAGAGGCAAATATCCTCATCTATTTACCTCATAACTTCGAGGAAGAAATTTCTTAAAGAAGGGGAGATTTGTAACACCTCGAAAATTCCCTAAGAAAATGAAGAATTTAAGTAGCCAAGATTCAAAAGTTCAGGGGCTAGAATGAGAATATTCAAAATTCAAGGATCAAAAGTGACAATTTGGAAATTTGCCATGTAACGGACCGTCATGGTTCGGTAACGGTCTGTTACGGCCATGACGGACCATCATGGTTTGGTGACGGTCTGTGCCACCAAAACCGCAGGCGGTTTAGGGTTTCTGACACGTGTGTGGTGACTCACCCTCTTGACGGACCGTCACAGACCAATAACGGTCCGTTACGTGCTCAGGAAATGCGTAGCCGCCAAGGAATGGCGTGACGGACCGTCACGCCTTGGTAACTGTCCGTCACGGACCCGGTTCTTGCCCTATAAATAGTTGGTCGATCTAGGACATTTCTACACCATCCACACACTCTAAAACACACACACACACAATCTAAAGTTCCGATCCCGAGCCCCAGTTCGCGTATGAGAGTCCGGTTTCCAGCATTTAGACTCCAAATTGTCGTAGAAAGTGTTGAGGTAAGGTTCTGACCTACTGTTAAGCTTTGGATATACACCATTAAGCTAGGTTTGTGTAATTAAGTAATGTCCTTATATATATAGGAGCTTTGTCCGAGGTGTTTACCATATTACTGATTTGATAAGCCGAAATACTGCCAAGGTGAGTTCTTAAACCGTGATGCATTTGAACTAACCATGACTCTGTTATGGTTGATTTTATGAAAACATTTTATAGAAATAAAGACTGATGGCTACAAAAATCTCTAAAGTACAAATGGTGCTGATCTCAAAGATTGCTGCGGATCGACAAAGTTGCAGCTAATAGGCCTTATCCGCAGCTGACCAAAGCTGCAGCTGATAAACCTTATCTGCTACTGACCAAAGTTGCAGCTGATAGGCCTTATCTGCTGCTGACCAAATTTACAGCTGATAGGCCTTATCCACTGAAGATCAAAGTTGCAGCTGATAGCCTTTTCACTGAAGATCAAACGTTGCAGCTGACTGTTCTTGATAAAGCAACCATTACCACTAACAACTTTCTACTGTTACACTGACACACTCCATGCAGAAAGAATGTCATTGGCACGAGACAATAAAAGACAACGACGCTCTCCTTTTGAGTATTCAAGCAATGATGTAAAGAAGACGTTTGAATAAAGTTAACCTTTGTAGTTATTATTATTGTCTGTATATGTAGAATAGCTTCAATACAAGATCAACGATCTGTGTTAGATCTGATCCTTAGAATCAAGGGTCTGTCTTGATTCTAAGTTACTATATAAGTAGTACTTAGATTCATTGTAAAAGTAATTTTTGCCAAAGAGTTCTCTCTGTAATCTCGTAACACTTGAAGCTTAATACAAATTGCATTTATCAGTATTCTTCTTGTCTACTTGTTTACTTTGCTTAAGTTGTGATTATTTCAGCCAATCTCAACTGGAATAGAACCATCTTGTATTTACCGATCCTACAAGTGGTATCAGAGCTTTGGCTCACGGATTAAACAAACTCACATTTGTTTAATCATTCTCTGGTTCTATTATTATTTATTTCTTTGCTAAAGTCACTCATTGTCTAAAAATCAAAATGGCACAAAACAATGGATTTGAAGACATTGGAAGCATCAATAGACCACCAAGACTGGTGTCTGGGGAAGGTTACGATATGTGGAAGAACAGAATGGAAAGCTTCTTCTGCTATCAGGAATATAGGATGTGGAAATCCATTAAAGATGGACCATACATACCCATGGTGTCCTCTGCTTATTTCGGAGGTAGACTTCAAAGCCTTGGGAGCCAAGTACTCTGATGAAGACATCAAGAAAATGGAGGTAGACTTCAAAGCCTTGGGAGCCATCCAGATGTGCTTACCAAATGAAGTTTTTCACAACTTCAGAGGTTACAAAACTGCTAAGGAGCTATGGGAGGCTCTTGAGAAGATGTCTGCTGGATTAGAGGAAGTTAATGAAAACAGAAGGGACATTCTGAAGCAGCGGTGCGAAAACTTCGTCTGGAAGGAAGGTGAGTCCCTAACTATTTTATATAACAGATTTACTTATCTTGTAGGTGAGCTGCAGTGCTCAAAAGTGAAGCTGGAGAATGAAGATACTCTCAAAAAGTTCATCAGGTCTTTACCTAGCTGCTGGACACTCTACACAGTGTCCATTAGAAGAACTGAGAATCTGAAGACTCTCCAAATGACTGAGCTCTTCGGTATGCTGAAAACCTATGAGCTAGAGATGATTCAGGCAAAAGAACGAAGCTCAAGCTATCAAAATGACTCAACATCCACCACCACCTCTGCCCTCCACTCTGACCACTCAGGTTCTAGTTCTAGCAACTACTATCCTCCCAATGTCACCCATCCACAAACTCCAACCTCTCAAACAAACACCTCACCATTTCTCCTAGAAGCTCCTCCTCAAACCTCAACCTCTGCTGCTTTTGTTTTTGAAAACTCAAGCAACATGTCCTTTATCAAGGAGGATCTGGAATGCTTCCATCCAGATGACTTAGAAGAAATGGACATACAGCACTCGTATGCCATGCTCTCTATAAGAGCAAAAAGGTTCTACTCTAGAACCGGAAGACCCATTCAAAGCAATAACTCCAACACTAGAGTTGGATTGGATAAAGATGTTACAACTGTAACCAACTGGGTCACTTTGCTACAGAATGCAAGGCACCAAGAGCCAATCCAGCTACTCCTCAACCAAGACAAGCTCACCAAGCCCAACCCAGACAACAACATCAACAAGCTACTCCTCTAGTTCAAACTGCAGCTTGTGCAACTGTTGGAACTTCTGACTTCGACCAGAGCTTCCAGTATGAAGATCTGCCTGCCAACAACCAAGCTCTTATGGCAGACACAACTGAGATACCGCCTCAGGTATATGAACATCTCTGTTCCCAAGCTTGTATTGATAATGTGTTAGGCTATAGAAAGCATAATCAAAACCTTATAGATCAAAATGAAGAGTTTCATCAAATGAAATCTGAATTCACAAAGGTAGAAAACAGCTATAAAGAAAAAATTAACTGCCTAAAGAAAGAGATTTCATTATTAAAACATGAACAAAGCAATCTTGAAACTCAGATTGATGATCTACTGGCTAGATTAAAAGCTACCAGAGCAGAATTGGAAGAACAAAAAGTTCATGTTGATAAATATGAATTTGCATCTAAAAAGCTCCAAAGACTTTTAGATGCTCAAATTCATGAAAAGGTAAAAACTGGTCTGGGGTATCATGGTGAACAATACCAAGCCGTTGCACCTCCTGCTGACTACGTTGTCATCCATGAACCAAGCTTCAATCTCTCAAACCTTGAAACGGCCAACCGAGATCTTGATCCCTCAAGGCATGAACCGTTGGTACAAGAGTGCACTACCTCGTCAGATTCTGAGTCAACTTGTTCAGAGTCCACTAAAGCCGAGGAGGCCTCATCAACAGCTCGAGTACCAGCACCGCCTGTCTTGGAAGTCATTGAAACAAGTGCTCCTGCTCATTTCATTCCCTCAGTACAAGTACCAGCTTCAGTACAAGTACCAGCTGCTCCAGTTCCTATGCCCTTCAGCCAAATCAAAATCAACTATCCTCCAAAAGGAATAAAGCTAACTGTTGAAAAGGGACAGTCCTCAACTTCCATCAACTCCAAGCCTCAAAGGAAGGTGTTTGACATATGTCATGCTCCTGGAGAAAGAGTTCCATATGTTCAAAAGACATTGGAAGAAGCCACTTTTGAGCACAACAAAGCTCACCCTTGGAACTTCAAAGACCTTTTCAAAAGAAAGGATTATGTTTATCTTTCAAGGGACAAACTGGCTAAATCATGCTTTGTCTGTGGCAAGTACAATCACACTGCCAGCACCTGCTTCTACTACCTTTAGCAGCAAAGAAACCTCAAGCAACATGCTTTTGAGAAGACAAAGAAGAACAAACAGGTAAGAAGGTTTGAAGCCAAGACAACTCAATTCAGAAACTCTCTTTCTCCACCAAGGGAGCAGTTTTCAAAACCTCAACAAACTTGCATAATTTATGGTGAATCAGGCCATTTTGCTACAAATTGTAAGTTTAACCCTTTCAACCAGATCCTTCATCAAGCCCCTCATAAACAAAAGCCAACCAGCAAAAGAACTTCTACAGAGAAGCCTTATGTCAACAAGGTAAAGAAGGACCAGCATGCATCGGTTGTTGATCCATCAGCAAGAAGCAAAAATGTTGGTAATCAAGTAAAGCCCAAGAAAACAAAGGACAAGCTTTCCGCAGCAACCAAATCTGCTGCTGCCCAAGCAAAATCATCAGCAGCAACAAAATCTGCTATTGATAAACTAAAGTCCTCAGCAGCAAAATCTGCTGCCGATAAAGCAAATCCATCAGCAGCCAAAGCAAAATCAGCTGCTGACAAAGAAAAAAGAACTGGAAGACCATCTCCTCAACAATGGAAAGCCAAGATCCCAATTTCTATCACTCCAAGAATCATCATTGGCTCTGTTGAATGCACACATGATGAATCTAACATTCCAAGAACCCTTTTCTTCAAGGATGCAAGCTCTTGGACTCCTCCCACTAACTAGATCTCTATCATGTGCAGGGACAGCCAGGTCACAAGAATAACACTTGGGTGGTAGAAAGTGGTTGTTCCAGGCACATGACAGGCAACAGATCCATCCTCTCCAACTTCAAACACTTCAATGGAGGATATGTTGCCTTTGGAAGTGACTCAACGGGAGGATCCATTACTAGACAAGGAACTGTGTCCAACGAAAGAATGGGAATTGATAAGGTCAACTATGTCAAAGAATTGGACTTCAATCTCATGAGTGTTTCCCAGGTCTGTGATCAAAATCATTGGATGCTCTTCATAGATAAAGAATGCTTTGTACTGTCTCCAGGCTTATCCAAACCTCATCCAGAAAAGATTTTATTAACTGCTCAGAGAAAAGAAAATCTCTATGTACTATACATGAATATAGTCGCTCCATCTGGGAGTGTTTCCTGTTTTCTGTCAAAAGCCTCAGTTGATCAATCAGCTCTCTGGCACAGGAGATTAAGTCATGTTAATATCAAAACTATTAACAAACTGGTAAAGGATAATCTTGTTAGAGGGCTTCCTAACAAAGAATTCCAGCTAGAAGACCACTGCATTGCTTGCTTAAAGGGGAAGCAACACAAAAGTTCTCACAAGCCCAAGACCTTGAATACAAATGACACTCCACTACAGCTGTTGCATATGGATCTCTTTGTTCCTACAAATGTCATGTCAATGGGTAAGAAGTCATACTGTCTGGTGATAACTGATGACTACACCAGATTCTCATGGGTATACTTCTTGAGAACTAAAGATGAAACTGCTGAAATTCTCAAATCCTACATTCTTAGGGTAGAGAATCAAAGCAATCAAAAGGTGAAGATCATAAGGTTTGATCAGGGCACAGAGTTCAAGAACCACACTTTGAACTGTTTCTGTGAAAGCAAGGGGATAGAAAGACAATACAGTGCTCCAAGAACTCCTCAACAAAATGGAGTTGCTGAAAGGAGAAACAGAACTCCAATTGAGTCAGCAAGATCTATGTTGGCTGACTCAAAAATGCCTCTCACATTCTGGGCTGAAGCAGTTAGCACAACCTTCTATGTGCAAAATAGAGTTCTCATTGTCAAGCCCCTCAACAAGACACATTATGAACTTTGGTTTCAAAGAGTTCCCTGCATTGGGTTTCTAAAGCCTTTTGGGTGTCCATGCACCATTCTCATCACACATGGGGTTCTTACTAAGTTTGGTGCCAAATCTGATGAAGGATATTTTGTGGGCTATTCCTCTCAATCAAAGGCCTACAGAGTATTCAATTCAAGAACAAGAATTATGGAAGAATCAGCAAATGTGGAATGTAGAGAACACATTGTCTGTGAGCAAGGAAAAGGCCCAAACTGGCTCTTTGACATAGACTCGTTCTCCCAAATATTTGAGCCTCTCATCTTCTCAAATATGGAGTCTACCTCTACACAAACACCTGCTTCCACTTCATCCACTGACTACATACTGGATTTTCCCAAATCTTCTATCAGTCTGAGAAGACCATCCATTGATCCTCCATCAGTTGTGGAAGCAATTGAAGCAAGTAAAGCCGGAACAAGACTCTCCAATGTCACCAGCAGCAGCCTGTCTGAAACTGAAATTTAGATGAAGACTCCTCGGTAAATGTTGTAGATGTTGTTGATGCTATTGCTAAAAATATTGATGTGGCTGCTGATGTTCAAGACTCTTCCGCCATGAATGAAGAGACCCCTGATCAAAATCAAAGCAATCTGGAGCAAGGGATACAGTTTGAGGTGGTACCAGCACAGAGGATCCACAAAGAACATCCTCAAGAAAATATTATTGGCCAAGTACACCAAGGAGTTCTCACAAGAAGCAAATCTCACGAGGCCAATATATGCTTGTTTTCATGTTTTCTATCTCAGGTGGAACCCAAGAAGATAGATGAAACACTGAAACACCACAGCTGGATTGAGGCAATACAGGAAGAGTTGCTGCAATTCAAGAGGCAGGATGTCTGGAAACTTGTTGATCTTCCACCAGGTCAATATGCTATTGGCACACGATGGGTTTTCAGGAACAAGCAAGATGGGAGAGGCATTGTAGTCAAGAACAAAGCCAGACTTGTAGCTCAAGGCTACACTCAGGAAGAAGGAATTGACTATGATGAAGTCTTTGCTCCTGTTGCCAGGCTGGAGGCCATCAGAATCTTCCTGGCATATGCTGCATCAAAGAATTTCACTGTCTATCAAATGGATGTAAAGAGTGCCTTTCTATATGGGAAGATTGGTGAGGAAGTTTACGTCAAACAGCCTCTAGGCTTTGTAGATCCTGCACATCCTACTCAAGTGTTAAAACTAGACAAAGCTCTGTATGGCTTACATCAAGCACCAAGAGCCTGGTATGAAACTTTGTCAGGATATCTACTAAGCAACAACTTTAGAAGGGGTGCTACTGACCAGACCTTGTTTATCAAAGATGAAGGGGGAGAAACCTTACTCGTTCAAATCGATGTTGATGATATCATCTTTGGATCAACAAGGAAAAAGTTGTGCAAAGACTTTGAGATTCTGATGCACTCAAAGTTTGAAATGAGTTCAATGGGTGAACTAAATTTCTTCTTGGGTCTACATGTCAAACAAGCCCCAAATGGAATCTTCATCAGCCAATCCAAATATGTAAAGAGCATTTTGGAAAGATTCAAGATGGCTGACTGCTCTGCTGCAAGAACCCCTATGCAAGTGCACCATCAGCTGACTCCAGACAAAGATGGCCAAGACACTGATCAACATCAGTACCATGCAATGATAGGGTCTCTCATGTATCTCACTGCCTCAAAGCCAGATATCGTGTTTGTTGTATGTCTCTGTGCAAGATTTCAAGTAGCTCCAAAGGTTTCACATCTTCAAGCTGTCAAGAGAATTATTAGATACCTAAAGGGAGCCCTAAGACTTGGGATTTGGTACTCTAAAAATGACAAGTTCAATCTGTATGCATAGACTGACAGTGATTATGGGGGATGCAACTTGGACAAAAAGTCCACATCAGGAGGATGTCAGTTTCTGGGAGGGAGACTAATTTCATGGCAGTACAAGAAGCAAACATGTGTTTCAACATCTACAGCTGAAGCAGAATACATTGCAACTTTAAGTTGCTGTGCACAAGTCATCTGGATACAAAATCAAATGCTGGATTATGGGATGACTTTCATGGCAACTCCAATTCACATTGACAACATGAGTGCTATATCAATCACAAACAATCCGGTGCAGCACTCCAAGACAAAGCACATTGACATAAGGTATCATTTCATAAGAGATCAAGCTGAGAAAAAGAGGATTATTTTAACCAAAGTTTATACCAATGAGCAATATGCTGATTTGTTTACAAAACCTTTTGATGAAGCTAGATTTAGATATTTAGTTGAATCCATTGGTATGTGAACTTTGATTAAAATCTATCTCTAAAATTCTGTTGTAAAAAGTGTTTTGTCTTTTGTTGTAAATAAAAGTTATGAGTCAGCAGCATTTCTTTTTGTCCTTCAGCTGCTGACAGGTTTAATATTAGCAACAAAGGATTTACCACTGACTGCTTTAAGTTATCAGCAGGAACAGGTTTCTACAGATAGCGTTAACAATGGCAGACATCAATAACCCTGATGATAAGTTTTTCCCGTACCACAACCTTACAGCATACTTAACCAAGGGAAAGAAATCCGAAGGATTCGATGATATGATCGACTTCCTATGCCAACCAAAGATCCATTTTGCCCTCACAACCAACCCCACCATATATATCCCTCATATAGAGGATTTCTGGAATATCGCCGTCTACTCTACCGAACAGGGGATTCCCCAAATAAAAACCAAAGTAGACGGCAAGGACATCATCATCTCTGAAGCTACCTCCAAAAACATCTTAAGCTTCAGGATGAGGGATCAGCCATCTCATACTCAATGGACGAGTACATGAAGACCTTTTTTATCCATAGGGTACACTGGAAATCAAAATGAGTATACAATCAAGAAGGCGTTGATGGGCCCTCCATGGAAGTATCTCTGCCACACTTTTCTCCAATGCATATCTCAGAAGAGAAGTGAATGGCATCAAGTGAGCTCCGCACTTGCCTCTGCTTTCCATGGTATGATTACTGGCCTAGGTTTCAACTTTGCAAAACTCATCTTTGAGGGTTTGAGATATAACCTTCAAGAGGGTGCAAAGCAGCAAATTTTTATGTACCCAAGATTCTTGCAGGAAGTTTTCAACCAGGAACTAAAAGAACTCTCAAAACCTGCAAGAATCTACATCATGTTGGGACATAAAAATAATATTTTTCAAAGTATGAGAATTGTTTCCCAAAAGTTCTCAGGGGTCAATGTTCCATTGTTATCTACAATGTTGAACATACAAAGTACCCAGGGTGACAGTTCAGCAATCCCAGCTGATACTGATCCCATACCCTCCTCATCACATCCTGAACAACAATATGCTTCCACCATTCGAACCCCTGTGCATACTACTAAGGATGCACAGGAACAAAAATCACTTACATCTGTTTTGAATGTTATCATTCAAATGGAACAAAGGGCCCCAGTTACAATGACATACACCAGAAAAATGAGCAAGAAGACTCCTTCTCTTCTTGTCTCAAAGGCCCAAACCCAACCTCTAAGCCCTCATTCAGAATCCCAACATTCTTATGAGAATACCAAAAGGGATAGCCACAACACTAGAGAGACTTCTTTGGAAGCCTCTGTATTAGGATCAGGATCACATCCCGGATCTATAGAGCAACCCCTTGAGCCATTCCATTATTTCTCTTCTCTGAACCTAATTGCAGAAGCACCTGGTCAAGATGATATACCTTCTCCAACAACCACTATATCGGAGGTATTGATTGACTTGGCTGCTGGTGCACCCAACCCAGGTTCATCACCCAAGAAGGTTCACTCTGGTAGTATTGATAGAGTGAATATGGAAAGGGCTATCACTACTCCTGGTACATCAACTGCCCAGGAGGACAGTGATAACATAGCTAAGACCCTAACTACGGCAACTCATAGTGAGGATGCTTCCTGTGAAACACTCTTCACTGAGAGGAATCCCAGGTGCCAAGAAAACCAGGGTGATGGGGATGCAGAGGCTAGGCCTAAGGCCCCATCTAGCTCCAAGGATTCCACAACTGTGGATGAGGACAGACTGAAACGTCATAACTTGGAATTGACGGCCAGGGTGGCAATGCTAGAGGCTGAAGTGTTCAAACTAAGACACCAAGTCTCTATGCATGAAGCCCATCAATGCCCAACTATGCCTACTCCCTCTCTTGTATCAGTGGGAACTCAAACAGATACATCGCTTTTCACTGATGCAACCAAAAAGGGGGAGTTGGTTACTAAATAAGATGATGCTAACAGCCTCGAAGAATGGATACAAGAGCATACTGTGTTTCAGAGTTCCCTATACAAACCTACCTTTGTTCAAATCCATGACTTGCCAGACTCAATAGATGAAGAGGAAGATATCTCTGAGGACTGGAAGTTAGTTGGTCAAGCTGTTGATGAGTTGCTACAAGAAGAAACTCTCCATCAAGACACACCTCCAGCATTCAGCATTCTTCCTGAAGCTGCAGCCATAATAAGTCATTCATTTACCCCCCAACTCTTCCTAACTTCAAAGAAGCTAGAATTTGACTCCATTCTAGCTTGGGGGTATGTGGAATAGCTGAGAGATTCTGGATTGGATGGGAGTTTAGTGGAGTAGAAGAGCTAAACTGGAACTCTCTTAATGTCCTCCAAGTTCTTAATCTGTATCTGACAGAATGCATCAACACTTCATCAGATCTCTCAGCAGAAAAGCAGGTTCTATGACTTAATGGAGGATAACATGCCCTGGTTTGAAAGACTACTAAAAGAAGCAAGCAGGGTGGCTTATCCTGAATCTTCATCAGCAGCAGAACAAAGACTCCGAGAAGACTTGACATAATCAGGAGCAGTGCTTTAACTGAAGAAGAGGTTATCTGCTGGAGAAGATTCTTGTACAACATAATGGTTAGGGATGTAGAAGTGCAAGGATGGATAAGCACTGACTCCCATGACTTCACCTTCTTCCTGAGCAATGGATCTTCTCTCTTAATCAACATCAAAGAGATCTTGCTCCTACCTTTAGCTTTCCTGCACAAGGTCTTTGAGCTCAGATCACTCATCTTCAATGTCAACTCCTTAGAAAGTCAAGAAATGATCAAAATCATCAAGGCTTCTCTTTATAAGGAGGAATATGGATCTGACTCAGACCTATCCTTTCTCTCTTCTCCAACAGTTAGACTGAACACAGAAGAAGAATCAAAGAGAAGAGACGAGGAAAAGATGAAAGAAGCATGGAAAGTAGTGATAGGTATGGAAAGGAAAGAAGATGAAGAAAGTTCCCTTCCCTTGTCCATTCCCCAACATGCCAATGAAGCTGAAGCTGAGATCCCAACAACATCTACTACACCTGCTGTTGTGGTCCATGAAGCTGAAGCAGAGGCATCCAACAAAGATAAGGGAAAGGGACTAATGACCAAAGAAGATGAAGAAAGAATTGAGTAGGAGAAGAAAGAAAAGGAGGATAGAAGAAGAAGAAGAGAAGAATAGGAGATGGCTGAACTAAAGAAAGCTGAAGACAGAATCACATCCATTCTCTTTAGAGAACAACAGATCCAGCTGTATGCAAAACAGTTGGATGATCTGAAAGTAAAAATTCCTGCAGTTCATCAAATTAAATAAGATGAAGCTCTTGCTCTTCAACTGCAGGAACAATTCAACAAAGAAGAAGAAGAAGAGATAGAGAAGAAGAAGGAAGAGGCTAAGTTCATAATAACTGATTCTGAACTAGCCAAAGAAATAAGAGAGGAGTGGATAAAGGCTCTGGTTTCTCAAGGTGAGGATGCAGACTACCTTGAAAAACTATCATATAAAGAAATCTACAGAGCCTTCATGCGTCAGCAGGGTCAATTGGCAAACAAGAAAAAGGCTGAAGAAGAAGAAAAAGCCAAACAAAAGTCCAAGAAGACCATTGCCTTTAATCGAAGATCCCATGAAGAAAGGAAGATCATGATTGACTTCCTTAAGGCTAGAGGAGAAAGTGGAAAGAGGCTGGGTCCCATGAACTTCATGAACCTGCAAGCCCTCTACCTTAAAGCTAAGAAGGATGAGGAAGAAAGACTGGGGAAGAAAGGCTCCAAGAAGAGGGAAATCATTCAAGAAGAAGAAAGAAAAACAAAGAAACCCAAGCCTTTTCCCTCACCCAACACTTCCTCAATCCAACAACCTTCCACTCTTCATCCTAGACCTCCCTCCTCTCCACCCTCAAAGTCCAAATCCTCAGACCCAGCTCCTACTCATCAACAACATCCCAAAAAGAAAAACAAACCCACTTCCAAACCAAAAGACTCAAGAGAAATAATTAGCTGTTTATACAGCTCTTAAGACCAATGGTTTGAAGTTTTCAGGGGAAGGACAGAAGTTAAAAGATCAATTTATACATCTGTTGATGAGGTACTACAGCTTCCAGATTCTGATCTAAGAAGAATGATGGAGCTGGGTGAAGCCAATGAGCCCATGAATGAAGGTGGGAGACATCTGCTGCTGGTAATCAAACATCACTGCAACCCCAGCAGAGATGAAATCCTTGATGTCAAACCTCTCCAATCCCACTCTCCATTCATCAGCTGGTCATACAATGCTGAAAAAGATGAGTTCACAGTGACAGATGTTAAAGGACAGAAGATGAGGTGTTCAAGCAAAACTATCTTCAAAATGGCCAGCAAAGACATCAAGACTCTATCTGACCTTCCTCTTAACAATCCCAGAGAGGATATGAGGTTGAAAGAATTGTCAGTCACATGCAAAAGCTTCAGCAACAAAAGCAGTAAGAGAGTTTTGGTAGCATCAGTCTAGGGGAGTTTGTAGAAATAAAGACTGCTGGCTACAAAACTCTCTAAAGTACAAATGCTGCTGATCTCAAAGATTGCTGCGGATCGACAAAGTTGCAGTTGATAGGCCTTATCCGCTGATGACCAAAGCTGCAGCTGATAAACCTTATCTGCTGCTGACCAAAGTTGCAGCTGATAGGCCTTATCTGTTGCTGACCAAATTTGCAGCTGATAGGCCTTATCCACTAAAGATCAAAGTTGCAGCTGATAGCTTTTTCACTGAAGATCAAACGTTGCAGCTGACTGTTCTTGATAAAGCAACCAATACCACTGACAACTTTTTGCTGTTACACTGACACACTCCACGCAGAAAGAATGTCATTGGCACAAGACAATAAAACACAACGACGCTCTCCTTTTGAGTATTCAAGCAATGATGCAAAGAAGACGTTTGAATAAAGTTAACCTTTGTAGTTATTATTATTGTATGTATATGTAGAATAGCTTCAATACAAGATCAACGGTCTGTGTTAGATCTGATCCTTAGAATCAAGGGTCTTTCTTGATTCTAAGTTACTATATAAGTAGTACTTAGATTCATTGTAAAAGTACTTTTTGCCAAAGAGTTCTCTCTATAATCTCGTAACATTTGAAGCTTAATACAAATTGCATTTATCAGTATTCTTCTTGTCTACTTGTTTACTTTGCTTAAGTTGTGATTGTTTCCGCCAATCTCAACTGGAATAAAACCATCTTGTATTTACCGATCCTACACATTTTGAGTATCTTGAAACGATTGCACCGATTGTATATATATAACACATTCTAAGTGCTTATTGTGGCTCACTTGACCCGTGGAAAGGCATGATGGACAGGACCCGTGGAACGGTCTTCGGTTATATATATACTGAATGATTGTTCATTGTTGTCTATGAATTTGGGGGTGGACCCCATGAACGTGTTCAAGATACTTTGACGGGTTATTTTAATAAACTATTTTAGTTTATGAATTCACCAGCTTTGTAATGACCCATGTTTTATCAAATGTTTTTGAACGCATCACAGGTAGTCAATAGATGAGGCATTTCCAGGACTAGAATGAAACGATGAATGATCCAGATGATGGGCATGCCTGGAACTATAAGTCCCGAAGGACTCGTTCTTTGTTAAGTACTGATGATAAAACGATGTAACCTTTATGATAACATGATGTAAATAATATTTTAATATTTTAAATAAAGGTTGATGGTGTTAGTTTCCGCTGTGTGTTTTTGGTATCAACATCACAGTAAATAGAAGGCGACCTTCTGGCCGGTATGTAGTTATCTGACAAACGGAATGCGGTTTCTAAGGAAAGAGCGGTGTATAAATCCCTCATGGACCCGTCGTTCTTTCATGGGAACATATCTGTTGGAGGTACTACTCTGGTTAAACAACTGTCCTGTGTTACGAGTGTGACAATGGTGGTGATGGTGGAGAAGGTGGAGATCCGTTGCCGCCGAAAGGTGTCGCAGACGGAGTTGATCGAGACGAATATCTCGCCCGACTCCGCTTCTCACCGGTCCTGGATGATTCTGCCATGTCCTACAATCACCAATTAGAGAAGTTAGTACAAAGAAATAAGAATGCTAAAAATAAATAATATATATATATATATATATATGTTGGACCACACAAATTCGTTCATTATAATGGCACGGTTATGTCTCCCGAGTCCTAGAATGGTTAATTTCAACTAGCCAAACAAAGTGCAAATACAAACGGTGAAATACGACTATCTAAAAATATAGACGGACGACATTTTGTTTCACTTTGGAAAAGTCAAAATCGTCAAAATTTTTACCTTTTTCAACAAATCAACAAATCTCCAACAAACTACACTAAACCCTAAACACATATATACAAGTTTCAAGCTTCAATTCATAATTTTAGGTTTAAAATTTCTAAGACAAAAATCAAAAACCCAAGTATACGAGTAGAACACATCCGCTTAAATGAGGCCAAATGTGTTACATAATCATCAAATAAGGATACTCGACTCCTGCGGTCGGTACGCCCTTGAGTACTAACACAAGTGAAGAAAAGTTATACCGACACGAACCACAAGGTCCAGCTAGGACTCGAATGACTCGTTGAATACCCAAACCTCCAATCAACCCATAATGTTAAGTCTATACTAACTGGGCCCTTGGTAGTACGAAGATTTGTATATAGACTGTACAAACTCGAATAAGCTTCCTAAACAAGAAGTCTTGCTTAAGTAACGCATAAGATTTAAGATTATTAAGTTGGTTTAAAGATTACTTATTCTTGTCTTTTTAAGATAAATTAAAAGAAAGACTTTTGGAACATAACATACTAAAAATACTTCATTAATTAGACAAAGTTCAACCAACACAAGTAACACAAGAAGGCTAGTCACGAATAACCATACAAGTGACTCCACTAACCCTTAGACAATGTGTGGAAGTGATCCAACACTAAGGGAGAGTGGGTATATGTTGCCTCTTGCTTACTCGAATGAGAAGAAACATTCCATATTACAAAACTAGAAAAATAAAATAAACAAAGAAAAAGCTAAAAATGGAACAAAACCGAGAGAGTTTCAGCCCTAGCAGAGCACTAGGGATTCCACTGACTCGATCTTGAACATCTAAATGCTTGGAATGCTATTTATAGGCAAAGATTTGGGCAATGCACGGCCGTGCATTGGGATACACGGTCATGCAAAGTACACTTTTCTTGCACGTGTGGAATTTGGCAGCTTTTGCAGGCTTCGGGACATGTGGCAGTCATTTGCACGGCCGTGCAATGGGATAAACGGTCCTGCATCTTTCAATTTTGACTTTTGTTGACTTTTGACTCCCTATGTTGACTTCTTGGGTGCATGAACGTTCAGTTAACTTCACGGTGCTGATTTCCCCTTTATTTTGAGTGATTTCTTCATGTTTTTGCCAACAAGGGTTAATTATCATGTTATTTCAAAAAGGAAGGAATTAAGCATCAATTCCTATCAAAATACCTAAGAGTGTGATAAATATGGGGACAATTATGCATGAAAAACATGTATAAATTATGACATATCACTTCTCGAACCTCTTCCCGCTTTTCACCTTTCGAACATTTATTTAACCACTTCCCTGATTACTCCTTTCTTCGAGTCTTTTGTTGTCAATGCTTTCCTCATCTTTGACCATACAATCGTCACAAAATGGACTTCCGTTCTACACCCTTTATCTTTTAGGGCTATAGTCCCACTCATCATGGCTATCGATGCTCAGATCCTTCCACAAAGCGGATCTATATAACCCGCCATGTCCACTTCAACGAGGAAAACTTCCCTTTTGCCACACCTATCCAACCCTCTCCTTCTATTCCTCTTTCCAACACATACACTTCCATTTCCGACTTTCCATTTTCACCTACTGACAATCCTGAACCATCATCTCCCACAACTTCTCAACAAACCCCTCTAACATCTCCTCAAAATTTAAATCCACCCTCCCTTTCTTCAAACTCAAACTCCTCACAATATCCTCCTACACCTCTGCGTGCTCGTCCTTCCAATCTACATCAAAATCCAAAACCTCGGGTTTCTTATAGTCTTTCTGCCAATCATGTTTCCACATCTCCCAAATCTCTTCCTAAGCCCACTGCCTTTACCATTGCTAACCAACATCCGGAGTGGCGTCAAGCCATAGCCAAAGAATTTTAAACTCTTATTAAAAATGGCACTTGGTACTTAGTGCCCCCTACTACTAACGCTAATGTTATTGATTTTAAGTGGATGTACATGTTAAAGAAGGACCAAAATGGAGCAGTCACTCAATGCAAGGCTCGCCTTGTGGCAAAAGGGTTCCGCTAACAACCGAGGGTCGACTTTCATGAAACTTTCAGTCCAGTTGTAAATCTACCACCATTAGAGTAGTTCTCTCTCTTGTTGTTACACAATAATGGCCGCTTCGTCAATTGGATGTTCACACTGCTTTCCAACATGGTGACCTTAAGGAGACCCTTTTACCTTCGGCAGCCACATGGCTTTGTTGATCCTAAACATTCGGATCATGTGTGCCTGCTTCACAAATCTTTGTATGCCCTTAAAAAGGCACCACGGGCATGGTTTCATTGTCTATCACAAGCCCTTGACAAACTTGGATTTAAAGGATCCAAGACTGACCTTCCCTTTTTACATACAAGTCTAGGGGCACAATCATTTAAATTCTGGTTTATATTGATGACATCATCGTCACCGATAACAATACCAAGCATGTCAATACACTCATCAAACAACTCATCCATGCCTTTGCTCTCAAAGAGCTAGGCGATCTTGACTACTTTCTGGTCGTTGAAATTGTACGACAAGGTCGTAATATTCTACTATGTCAAAGAAAGTATATCTCCAAGGTCCTTCATCAAGCCGGCCTTTCAGATTCAAAGCCAGTCTAATCTCCAAGAAGCACCTCACAAGTCTTATCTATGGGAGATAGTCCCCTATTTTCTGAACTAGTTAGGAATCGCCAACTTGTTGGTGCACTCCATTATGTCACTCTCTCAAGACCGTACATTGACTTTGCCGTCAACAAAGTGTGCCAATACATGCACGCACCTTCTGAAAATCACTTGTCTGCAGTCAAACGAATTCCCATGTTTCTAAAAGGCACCATCAATCATGTATTACTAATTTGGCACAACTCTGGTTCCACACTTCAGGCCTTCACTGATCTTCATTAGCAAGTTCCCTCCACTGTTCAAGCCTTTTCTGATGCTGATTGGGCCGGGTGCCCGGATGACCGTCAGTCCACACGGGGATTTGCTATTTACTTGGGCTCTAATCTAACCTCATGGACCGTACGAAAATAGAAAGTCGTTTCTAGGTCATCCACTGAGTCAGAATACAACGCTCCTGCAGATATAGTTGTAGAGCTAACTTTGTTAGAAGCTATTCTTCGAGAAACTACCCCCACTCTCTAATGTGATAATATCGGTGCAATCTACCTTGCAGCCAATACAGTCTTTCATGCTTGGACAAAGCATGTCAAAATTGATTTTCACTTTGTTCATGAAAAAGTGGATCAAGAAAAATTCAATGTACAGTTAATATCGATAGACGATCAGATTACAGACATTAGGGCTGTCCAAAATGCTCGACGCTCGAAAGTCGCTCGAACTCTTTCAAAAAATGCTCCGAAATATGCTCGTTCGATTTGGGATCGGTTTGTAAACGAGCCAATTGAATCAGTTCGGTTTGTAAATGAACCTAGCACGAGCAAAGGTACGCTCGCTCGTTGCTCGTTCGGTTTGGCTCGAATTAATTTTTAATTTATATATATATATATATATATATATAAATATAATGAACTAATATTTTATACATTTATAAATAACTCTTTTAGCCCAATCCATTATGGAACTTCTTACAGTAAGTCAAGAGTTGCCCAACTTAAAACCTAAAAAGAAAAAAAAAACCTCTTTAGTAAGTACGTTGCTTCACTAGTTTAGCCTCAGAGCCATATCCTCAATTAAAGTCTCAAATCGTCTCTGCCTAAAATCCCTAACCTAAATCGGACGCCACCCTCATGAGCAGCCTTTGCGGCTTTGCGATTCAAGTCTCAAATCGTCTCCCCCTCTTGGTCAGCCGATCAACCTTTGCGGCTCACGATCAGCAACGCCGAGCGATGAGCGACTTTTGCGGCTCTGCAATTCGAAGGGCACACTGGACAGTAGGGTTGTCCAAATCGCTCGCGGCTCACTCAACGTTTGCTCAGAAAATTAATGATTAGATAATGCTTGTTCGATTTTTGGATCGCACGGTTCATGAACAACCCCAGCAAACATCTTCACAAAGCCGTTGCAGACTCAAAGATTCATACTTTTGCGCTCCAAGCTACAAGTCGCTCCCCGCCCTTAGCTTGCGGGGGAATATTAGATCATCTTGTAATTATCAATATTAGAAGGTAGTATTATGTAAATATAGTTATTATATATAACCCCCATTGTAACCCTAATTATTTACAATTAATCAATACAATCACATTTACACACACTTAAGGTGTAACGGTTGAAACCAATTTGAATTCCATACTTTTAATTACTTCTGTGGTATACATTAGTACTCAATCCGATAAGAATTAGAGATTCAAGAACGAATTTGTGAAACTGTTGGATTTTCGCGTATATGATATTGACCAAAATTGGCTTACATATACGGGTAAAAATGATGCAATGATTCGACGTAGTTGTTGGATGATAACCGCCACAACCGTCAACTGTTTGGAATTAACTATTGTTTTAGTTTAATCCGGATTACCAAATCTGATCCGGATGACCCAACCGCCAACCATAAGGCCAGTGATGTAGGTTCCTGTTAGGAACCATATTTTGTATTTCAATCAGATCTGGTTTGTAAACAATATTATTAAAATAAAATTTTGAGGTTTTAGTCTTCCGCTATTTGTTCCTGTATCAACCTCACTATAACTAGTATATGGGAACTAGGGGTGTGATAAGTTGGTATCAGAGCCACAGTTTAAGGGATTTAGATACTAATGGGATGTTAGTATCTAGACTTAAACTAGAGCTCTAAGGATAGCTGGAATGCCATAGGATAAGCTAAAGCCGTAAGTTGAGATGTTGATAGTCATTATGTGATATAACGGGTAATACCAAGAAAACAGATAATTAATTGCATTTTTGGCCATGTGTCTTTAATTTCTAATTTTCTGGATTATAACCAGGTATACGAATTCTGATGTCATCACATCTGTCTATGTAGATATCAAATGGTTGGAAGAGGTAAAGGAAGGGGCCGAACACCCATTACTAGGTCTCACAGGCATGCAAACGATGATAGCAATACTAACATGTATCATGAGACAAACAATAACTCCAACAATCACACGGAACCTCATGTTGATGAGGTAGTCATAATAGAGACACAATTCCATGAAGTAGTGGCTAGTGAGGTTACTATGTTATTACGAACAACCTTACTTGGACTACTGGATGAAGTTCTCATAAGAAGAATGGGGGTTGGACCCACAAGGGGAGGAACCAATAATACTGGAGGAACAAATAAGAATGCTAACCATAGCTCCGTAACAAGAACTAAGAACCAGGAAGGGTGCAATTACAAGTCTTTTGGGGGGTGCAATCCTAAGCCATTTGACGGCAAGAAGGGAGCCATTGATGCTACTCGGTGGATCACCAAGATGGAGGTCGTTACAAAATTCAGTGAATGCAGAAGTGACCAGGCAGTTAAATTTGTTGCTAACTCTTTCGAAACCACAACATTGGACTGGTGGGAATCTTTTAAACAAGCTAACGGTGAGTAGGCCATTGACAACATGCAGTGGGATAAATTTAAGGAGCTGGTTCTACAGAGGTTTTGTCCTCAAAATGAACTTAATAAGATTAAGGAGGAGTTTCAGCATTTAGAGGCTGGAGATATGACACATCAAGAGTATGTGACTAAGTTTGACGAGATGTCAAAACTGGTGCCACATTTGGTTACACCCAAATCTAGGAGAATTAAACATTTCGTGCAAGGTCTACCAATGAAGGTACGCACCTTTGTGAAAACCTCTGCACCGCAGACTATAGATGCAGCCTTGACGTTTAGTGCCACGATGTACGATGAAGTGGCAGCTCAAGAAGGCAAAGGCTGAAAAAATCACCAGAAGTAAAACAAGTTAAGGTTAAAAGAAAGCACGAGGAGGTGATTTACAGGTTTAAGCCTGAAAATTTTAATAAACACCCTAAGAGAGAGGGAAGTAATTGGGCGAGAGATTCTCAAGGGATTAGATGCAATAAATGCCAGAAACCGGGGCACATTGCAACATATTGTCCAACTCTTAAGTGTTACAATTGTAACGAGTTGGGACATAAACAGAGGAATTGTCTTAAGCTCGTTCAACAAAAGCCTGGAGGAGGGGCTAAAAGTACAGGGCGAGTGTTTGTAATCGGTGATGGAAGGAGGAATGCTAATACCAAAGTAGTGGCTGGTACGTTTTTAGTCAATAACATTTATGCTAGAATTATATTCGACACTAGACCAAATAGAAGTTTTATCTCAGATGCTTTTATTTTACATTTACGCATAAAACCTACGCCACTCGAGCGTGCTTACGTAGTTGAGACAACGAGTGGGGAGCAGATTAGGATAACTGAATTGTATATGGGCTGCAAGATAAATTTAAGCGACGAAATTCCATGTTTGAATTAATGCCTATGACTATGAGTGACTACGATGTTATCCTAGGAATGGATTGGTTAAACCAATGTCATGCTCAGATCGATTGTGAGCAACATGCTGTTATGATACGTAGGCTTAACGAAGAGTCTATGTTGATACAATGCGATAGTGAAGAAAATAAGATTGAAAATGTTTCTATAGCTAAAGCTAAGAAATGTGTGAAAGATGGATGTAGTATATTCGTTAGACAGAAACCCGAACAGCACCGTATCGTTTAGCACCGGATCGAGAAATTCGAAAGAATTACACGGATTTTTTTCGAAAGAATTACCCGGTCTCCCACCGGATCTACAAATCGAATTATGAATCGATCTCATACCTGGAGCTAGAGCACCGTATCGTTTAGCACCTTCAGAATTGAAGGAATTGATGAAGCAAATTCAAGAATTGTTGGACAAAGGTTTTATACGTCACGGCACTTCACCATGGGGAGCACCTACATAGTTTGTAAAGAAGAAGGATGGGAGTATGCGTATGTGTATAGATTATAGAGAACTAAATAAGCTCACTGTAAAGAATAGGTATCCATTGCCGAGAACAGATAACCTGTTGAGCTAGTTATTTCTCGAATATCGAGCTTAGATCTGGATATCATCAGTTAAAGGTACAAAAGGAAGATGTACCTAAAACTGCGTTTAGAACCCGATATGGACACTATGAATTCTTGGTTATGTCATTTGGTCTAACAAATGCTCCCGCGGCATTTATGGACTTAGTGAACCGAGTTTGTCAAACGTTCCTTGACAAATTCGTTATATTGTTCATAGATGATATACTCATCTACTCCCAAACTCCGGAAAAGCATACTAAACATCTTAAAATAGTTTTGGAAACTCTTAGACAAGAGAAATTGTACGCAAAGTTTTCCAAATGTGAGTTTTGGAAACAAGAGGTACAGTTCCTCGGGCATGTCATAAATCAGTAGGGAATCCAAGTGGATCCAACCAAGATTGAAGCTATCATGAAGTGGGAAACTCCGAAAACACCCACTGAGGTTCGAAGCTTTCTTAGTCTAGCTGGGTACTACCGGAAGTTTATACAAGACTTTTCCAAGATCTCTACTCCATTAACTGCTTTAACTCAGAAAGCAACAAAGTTTGAATGGAGTTAGAAATAAGAAGAAGCATTCAATACCCTTAAGCAGAATATTAGTAGTGCACCGATCTTAGCATTCCCCGAAGGGAAAAATGACTTTACAATATACTGTGACGCTTCCCGAATTGGTCTAGGTTGCGTACGGATGCAACGAGATAAGGTGATAGCCTATGCATCACGACAACTTAAAGTTGATGGGAAGAACTATAACACACATGACTTAGAACTTGGTGCCATAGTTTTTTCTAAAAAAGATTTGGAGGCACTTTTTATATGGAACTAAGTGTGTGATATATTCAGACCATAAAAAGTCTCCAACATATATTCAATCAGAAGGAATTGAAAATGAGACAGAGGAGATGGATGGAACTCATTGATGACTATGATTGTGAAATCAAATACCATCCCGGGAAAGCTAATGTCGTGGCGGATGCCTTAAGTCAGAAGGAGAGAGTCAAATCGATTAAGATATGAGAATTAAGATTAGAAATCAATGTGGATTGGATGAATCAAATTAAATAAATTCAGATTCAAACACTGAAAGACAACAACATTAAAAAGGAACGAATGGTTTGTAAAGGGAAACTAATAACCAAAGGCGATGACGGAATCCTAAGATTTGGACATAGAATATGGATTCCTAAACTCGGAGAGATTCAAACGAAAGTGTAGGATGATGCTCACAAATCAATGTACTCGATACATCCTGGATCAGATAAAATGTATGAGGGATTCAAGAATCATTACTGGTGGTCGAACATGAAGAGATCAGAAGCCCAGTACATAACGAAATGTCTGACTTGTCTTCAAGTCAAGATCAAACATCAAAAACCCGCAGGTCAACTACAACAGTTAGAGATACCTGTGTGGAGATGGGATAGGATTACAATGGATTTTGTCATGAAATTACCGAGAACTCAAAAAGGGCATGATACTATTTGGGTTGTGGTCGATAGACTGACCAAATCGACACATTTTATTGTAACGAACCAACTTTCGTATTATTATTATAATATGACGTTTATATTATAAGGGTGTAAATAAATAAAAGATGGAAGTTGGAGGTTTGTTGCAAAAGTGGGGATTTAACTAGTTTGGGTGAGAGGGGTCATTTTTGAAACTACGGGGGCTGTTTTATAAATTACAAAATTCTGCGTTTAGAAGGGGGGCGACATTTACACACACAAAGTGTGTGTTCTTGAGTTTTTGTAAAGAGAAGAGAATAGGAGGTGCATTGAGGAGCAAAATCCGGGTGTTGCATGCTTGAATTGAAGGTTTTGGCTTGCTCAATCCCTTCATAACATCAAGTAAGTTCCTTTTCATCTTTTGAATCCACCATTTGAGGTGTTCTTGGTGGGTTTTGGGTGAAATCCGAATTGGGGCTGTTGGGGGTGAATTAGATGGTTAGAAACTTGAAATAAATAGTTATCTAGCTTAATTTGAAGTAATGGGAAGTAGATAACATCATCAAAACATCGAATTTAGTGATTCAAGAATTAGGGTTCTTGAGGGAAATTTGGGGGTTTTCTATTTAATGTCGTTAGAATGTTAAATTGAGGTTGGATAAGTGTCTAGGAAGTTAATAGACACACAATAACCATAAAGCCTCAATTTTTATGGTGATTTGTAAAATGGGAGTTTTGGTGGAACTTGGGTGATTCCTAAACGTGTCATTTGGGTTAAGGGAGTGTTGGAAGGGTTATATGGGTTTGATTATGTTAATCTAACCTAGACAAATATTAATGTTGATTATTGGTGATAGGAGTGTATTAGAATCTCAATTGGTGTAAAGTGGGATGTCTAGCAAATGTTGAGGTGTGTTGACTAATGTTGAGGTGTGTTGTATAGGTGATCACGTGGCTAAGATTGAAGCTAAACCGGAATAATCTAAATCACAAGGTAAGTGCTTTGCACTTACTTAGTAATGATAGGGGTTGGTAGATACACATAATGGATTTACATGTCGGTTGTTCAATGTCTTTTATGTGTTTAAAAATATTTGTTGAATTTGGGGATGTTATATATGGTGAAATATGGATGGGTGGGTGTATGGTGTTTGAGGTCTAAGGACTTCATTATGTTATTTGGTGAATTAAGTTATTAAACTTACATGGTGTAGTGGCGATAATAAGAATTTGTAAAATGTGAAATACATAGGTGAAATATGTATTTAAATTGTGATTTACATGGGTGAAACATGTGCATAAATGGTGAAATACATAGGTGGAATATGTATTTAATTGGTGATATACATGGGTGTAACATGTATATAAAGTGGTGATGTATAAGTAGGTGAAATATGTATACAAATGGTGATATACATGGGTGATACATGTATATATTTGGTGATATATACATAGGTGAAATATGTATATAATGATGGCATACATGATTGTAACATGTATGCGAAAGGCGAAACAAATTCCTAAAACTTATACGGTTGAGTCGGTGTTTGAGATTCATAAAAATCATGTGGGGTGTTAAGGGTGGGGTATTGGGTGTTTATAACCATGCCTAGATGCAAACGGTTGAATAAATCGACTGGGGTCGAGTCGGAAGGGTCGAAAACTAAAAGTTACTGCAGGTGGACATGACTATGTCTAGTCTGCACATGGCCATGTCTGGGAATTATTTTGGGCATCAAGTTCACATGGCCATGTGTGATTTTGCACATGGTCATGTCTGCTTTTCCACATGGCCATGTCAGAATTCTTTAGTTTCATCAGTGGACATGGTTATGTCAGTCTGCACATGGCCATGTCTGGGAATTGTTGTGGGCATCAGGTTCACATGGCCATGTCTGATTTTGCACATGGCCATGTCAGAATTCTTGTTTCTTCAAAATTCTTCATTTTTAGGGTAATTTCTTAGGTTTAACCCATGGGGGTTTAAGGGAGGTCGTATATCATTACTAATGGTGTTATTTATGGTGTTTACTTATAGGTAAAGCTTTGGTTTGATGCCTCGGGTCAAGCTTCGTGTTGGTTGGATTCTCCATATATTTTGAATCGTTATAAATGTTTGGAGTTATGACTCATTGCTGGGAGTCACTAAACTTGTTTTAAACTATCTTTAGGATGTTAAAACTTGTTATTATTTTGACATGTCGGTCGGTTGCTTTTAAACAAAACTATGTATTTGTCGTTTTGTGGTAATTAACATGTGATGTTTTGTCAACAGTGTTCAATGGGACTAACTTCCGCGTGTTTTATAAAGTTAAAATTTTGGTTGAAATTTTTAGGGTGTTACAACTTGGTATCAGAGCAATGGTTTGAGGGATTCGGGTGTGTGAGACACCGAACTCAAACTTAGTCGCTCTTGATATGGGTGGGCGTAACGAGAATCCATAGAAGGCATGACCGAGAAACGGAGCTAAGGTAAAGGTTAGTAATGATATTTGTTGATTTTTAATTAGTGTCTAAGGTGTTTATGTGTGCCGAAAATTGTCTTCGGAGTTATGACATGGAGACAATGAATATACTTAGGCATAGTATATTACTAATCATGTCTGGCCAGGATGATTAGTAATATAACATGTCTTCATGGTGGCCATGTAATAATAACCATTGACAAGGAGTAAGTAAAGGTGAATATATATGTATTTTATGTATATAAATATATATACATACTTACACACATATAAGAGCATGACTTAAGATATATGCCTATAGTTATGTTTTGCACGCGTGACAAGTCGTTTGTTTTAAATCTCAGTCGAGGAATGGCTAACCAAGAAGATTTGAATAAAGAGAAGAATGTTGGTGATGGACATGACAGCGGGTCGGGATCAAACCGATCCGTACACTCTCCCAAGGATGATAAGATGGATGAGGCGATCAGAAAGCGAATTTCCGAAGAGGTGGCTAAGGCATTTGAACAAACTATGCCTATCTTTCTAGCCGAAATTCAAGGTGCGGTTAGGGCGGCCTTTGCCAAAAGGGAGACACAAAACAAAGGAGGACGAAATTATTATCGTGGATGGCGGTAATAAAGATAAAGGCAAAGAAAAGGAGAGAAGACTTTGTACTTACAAGGATTACATGATTTGCAAACCGAAGGACTTTCGTGGGGAGGTGGACCCATTGGTTAGTCAACATTGGATCACGGAGATTGAGTCCACATTTGAATCATGTTAGTGTGACCCGGAGGATCGAGTAGTGTTTACTGTGAATCAGCTCAAGGGACGAGCTAAGGATTGGTTACATAATCTCCGCAAGGAGAAGGGCGGCATTGGGAGTATCTCATGGGAGGAATTCAAAGAGGCATTTTTGAAGTATCATTGTCCACAAGCGGTGGTGGACCGCATTACTAAAGAGTTCCTCCGTATGAGGAAATCTAATGAATCGATTGATGAATTAGCGGGTATGTTTTTTGACAAAACTCAGTTTTGTCCAGAGTTGGTGAACACGAAGAAAATGAAGATTGACCGTTTCTACTCTATGCTCTATGTTGATTTTAGGGAGTTTGTTACTCCCTCATTATGTGGGACACTTGCTGACATGATCAACATATGTAGGGAACGAGAGGTGGAGATAAGAAGGCAAGTTGATCGAGGCAAGAAGAGGAAAAGAGAGGAGGTAGAGTGGCCTCCAAGAAAACTAAACCTGCTAGCCCTAGCAAGAAGCCATTTGTAAAGGCTACTGCTCGATATTGTCGAACTTGTGGAAAGGAGCATAGTGGTGAGTGTAGAATTAAAACCCAGTCTTGCTATATATATGGGAAACTGGGACACCTTGCTACTCAGTGTTCCAGTCCAATTAACTTCTTCTATAACTGTTACAGCCTGGACATATGCGGAATGAATGTCCCGAGTTAAAACAAGGTGGAAGTGGGGGAAATAAGTTGGAGATTCCAAGACCGAAGGGACGGGCATTTCAAATCATGGCTGAGGAGGCAAAGAAAACTCTTGATGTTATGTTAGGTATTTTCATGATTAACTCCTTGCCCGCTCTTACTTTATTTGATTCGGGTGCTAGTCGTTCTTTTATATCCTTGAAATTTGTCAATCATAATTCGTTTCTAAGTAAAAGGTTAGGTGAACCACTAGAAATTGAGGTGGCTAATGATAGGAGCGTTTTTAGTGTATGATGTTTATGTGGATTGTAAGTTGGAGGTGGAAGGTGAAACCTTCTCTATTGATCTTATTCCTTTGACGTTAGGAGAGTTTGATGTTATTGTGGGAATGAATTGGCTTTCTAGATATAGAGCCAATATTATGTGTGGGCCTAAGGCGATTCAACTTATCTTTCCTTCGGGGAGATCTCTTTATATTCGGGGTGAAAAAATAGGGGGCGTCCTATTGTGTTCTTATCTCAAGGAGTTTATGGCTTGTGTCATGGACTCAAGTCAGGATGTGGTGAAGGTTCATGATGTTCCAGTTGTGAATCAATACGTGGATGTCATTTCGGAGGAGTTACCAGGGATTCCACCCGAGAGAGAAGTGGAGTTTGGGATTGATCTAATTCCGGGAGCAAAACCGGTTACTAAAGCACCCTATCGGATAGCCCCACCGAAGATGAAGGAGTTAATGACTCAACTTCAAGAGTTGCTCGACAAGGGGTTTATACGCCCGAGTGTCTCTCCTTGGGGTGCTCCTGTTTTGTTTGTAAAGAAGAAGGATGGGAGTATACGGATGTGCATAGATTACCGGGAATTGAATAAGTTGACAATCAAGAACCGGTATCCCTTACCACGGATTGACGATCTCTTTGATCAACTACAAAGAGCTTCGGGGTTTTCCAAGATTGATTTGAGATCCGGGTACCATCAGTTGAAGGTGAAAGATGATGATATTCCTAAAACAGCGTTTCGTACTCGTTATGGTCACTACGAGTTTACTGTTTTGCCGTTCGGTCTTACAAACGCGCCCGCGGCATTCATGGATCTCATGAACCGGGTGTGTAAACCATTCCTTGATCGTTCGGTTATCATTTTTATCGATGACATTTTATCTATTCACGCAGTGAGGGCGATCATGCGTGCCATCTTCGTGATATTCTTGAAGTTCTTCGTAAGGAGAAGTTGTTTGGTAAATTATCCAAGTGTGCCTTTTGGCTCTGGGAGATGCAATTCTTGGGTCATGTGGTGAATGTGGAGGGTATTTCCGTGGACCCGTCTAAAATTGAAGCGGTTAAAGGTTGGTTATCACCGAAAACACCCAAGGAGATTAAAAGTTTTTTGGGCTTAGCAGGTTATTATCGGAGATTTATCGAGAACTTCTCTCGTATTGCCTTTCCTATGACTAAGTTGACTCGTAAGGAGACATAATTTATTTGGGGTCCCGATCAGGAATCTGCCTTTCAACTTCTGAAAGAGAAGTTAACCAAGTCGCCCGTGTTATCGTTACCTGAAGGGACCAAGGACTTTGTTGTTTATTCTGATGCCTCGCATTCCGGACTGGGGTGTGTCCTTATGCAAACAGGTAGAGTGATTGCTTATGCTTCTAGACGGTTGAAGATTCCTGAGGAAAATTATCCGACCCACGACTTGGAGCTTACAGCCGTGGTATTCGCCCTCAAAATCTGGAGGCATTATCTTTATGGGGTGCGTTGTACAATCTTCACGGATCATAAGTCTTAAATACTTCCTTGACCAAAAAGATCTCAACATGAGACAAAGGAGGTGGCTCGAATTGGTCAAAGATTATGATTTTGAAATACTCTATCATCCTGGGAAGGCGAATGTAGTGGCAGATGCACTTAGTCGAAAGACTAGTCATACACCGCTTAAGGTGAAATCTTTTAAGATGACTATCTCGTCATCTCTTGTCGACCAAATCCGGGAGGCTCAAGTGATAGCTCTCAGAGGGGATTTAAAGAAGGAACGGATGGTTCCTTATGTAGACAAGCTTGGGGAGAATAGCTTAGGGTTGAGGACTTGCTTTGATAGGATTTGAATTCCAAGTTTGTCAAGTGTTTTGACTACCATTCTCGAGGAGGCGCACAAATCCAAATATTATATTCATCCGGGGGCAAAAAAGTTGTTTTATGACTTGAGGTTTAACTTTTGGTGGCTGGGCATGCGGAGAGACATAGTAAAGTATGTTGAAAAATGTCTCACATGTTCAAGGGTGAAAGCCGAGCACCAAAAGCCGTATGGAAAGCTTCAACCGCTTGAAATACATCTTTGGAAGTGGGAGAACATCATGATGGATTTGATTACCAAATTACCCAAAACCCGGAAGGGGTATGATGCTATTTGGGTAATGGTTAACCGATTGACTAAAAGTGCACACTTCCTTCCGATTAAGGAGACTTATTCATCGGAGAAGTTGGCGGAAATTTATATTAAGGAAGTTGTGTCACGACATTGAGTACCTATTGCAATCTTGTTGGATCGGGATACCCGGTTCACGTCACGATTTTGGAAGAAGTTCCATGAGGAGTTAGGGACTAGACTAAATCTTAGCACCGTTTATCATCCAAAAACGGATGGACAAAGCGAGAGGACGATTCAAACGCTTGAGGATATGCTCCGGGCGTGTGTGCTAGATTTTGGGAGTAGTTGGGATGATCATTTACCGTTAGCAGAATTTTCATACAAGAATAACTACCACTCGATTATCGGTATGCCTCCGTTCGAATTGTTGTATGGAAGACGGTGTTGAACACCCGTTTTTTCGGGTGAGATTGGTCAAAGGGAGCTTGGTAGTAAAGATGTGGTTGAAAACACGGCGAGTGTAATCGACCAAATTAGAGCGCGCCTAAAAGCCGTTCAAGACCGTCAAAAGTCCTACACAGACAAAAGGAGGAGACCAATTGAATTCCAAGTGGGAGACTTCGTATTGTTGAAGGTTTCCCCATGGAAAGGTGTGATCCGGTTCCGGAAGCGGGGGAAGTTAAGTCCCCGTTTTATAGGACCCTTTAAGGTGGTAGATAGAGTGGGGAAGGTAGCTTATCGCTTGGAGCTACCAGGGGAACTAAGAAAACTTCATAACACATTTCACGTGTCGTATTTACGGAAATGTTTGGCAGATGAGTCTACTTTTGTTCTGATAGATGATATAGAGGTGGATGAGAAGTTAAACTATGTGGAGGAACCAATTTCTATCTTAGATTGAAAGATGAAACTCTTGCGCAACAAGGAGATTAGCCAAGTGTTGGTTCAATGGAAGCATAGAAAGGGGGCGGAAACTACTTGGGAAACCGAGGAGGAAATGCTCAAGTATTACCCTAATTTATTTATGGAGGCGGGTTTCGGGGTCGAAACACAAAGTTAGGGGGGATGATTTGTAACGAACCAACTTTCGTATTATTATTATAATATGGCGTTCATATTATAAGGGTGTAAATAAATAAAAGATGGAAGTTAGAGGTTTGTTGCAAAAGTGGGGATTTAACTAGTTTGGGTGAGAGGGCCATGTTTGAAACTACAAGGCTGTTTTGTAAATTGCAAAATTCTGCAATTAGAAGGGGCGACATTTACACACACAAAGTGTGTATTCTTGAGTTTTTGTAAAGAGAAGAGAATAGGAGGTGCATTGAGGAGCAAAATCCGGGTGTTTCATGCTTGAATTGAAGGTTTTGGCTTGCTCAATCCCTTCATAACATCAAGTAAGTTCCTTTTCAACTTCTGAATCCACCATTTGAGGTGTTCTTGGTGGGTTTTGGGTGAAATCCGAATTGGGGCAGTTGAGGGTGAATTAGATGGTTAGAAACTTGAAATAAATAGTTATCTAACTTAATTTCAAATAATGGGAGATAGATAACATCATCTAAACTTCTAATTTGGTGATTCATGAATTAGGGTTCTTGAGGAAAATTTGGGGGTTTTCTATTTGGTGTTGTTAGAATGTTAAATTGAGGTTGGATAAGTGTCTAGTAAGTTAATAGACACACAATTAACCATATAGCCCCAATTTTTATGGTGATTTGTAAAATGGAAGTTTTGGTGAAACTTGGTGATTCCTAAACAGGTCATTTGGGTTAAAGGAGTGTTGGAAGGGTGTTAAGGGTTTGATTATGTTAATCTAACCTAGACAAATGTTAATGTTGATTATTTTGTGATAGGAGTGTATTAGAATCTCAATTGGTGTAAAGTGGGATGTCTAGGCTAATGTTGAGGTGTGTTGTATAATGATCATGTGGCTAAGATGGAAGCTAAACCGGAATCATCTAAATCACAAGGTAAGTGCTTTGCACTTACTTAGTAATGATAGGGGTTGGTAGATATACATAATGGATTTACATGTCGGTTGTTCAATGTCTTTTATGTGTTTAAAAATATTTGTTGAATTTGGGGATGTTATATATGGTGAAATATGCAAGGGTGGGTGTATGGTGTTTGAGGTCTAAGGACTTCATAATGTTATTTGGTGAATTAAGTTATTAAACTTACATGGTGTAGTGGCGATAATAAGAATTTGTAAAATGTGAAAGACATATGTGAAATATGTATTTAAATGGTGATGTACATGGGTGAAACATGTGCATAAATGGTGAAATACATAGGTGGAATATGTATTTAATTGGTGATATACATGGGTGTAACATGTATATAAAGTGGTGATGTATACGTAGGTGAAATATGTATACAAATGGTGATATACATGGGTGATATATGTATATGATTGGTGATATATACATAGTTGAAATATGTATATAATGATGGCATACATGATTGTAACATGTATGCAAAAGGCGAAACAAATTCCTAAAACTTAAACGGTTTAGTGGGTGTTTGAGATTCATAAGAATCATGTGGGTGTTAAGAGTGGGTTATTGGGTGTTTATAAACATGCCTAGATGCTAACGGTTGAGTAAATCGACTGGGGGTCGAGTCGAGAGGGTCGGAAACTAAAAGTTGCTGCAGGTGGACATGACCATGTCTAGTCTGCACATGGCCATGTCTGGGAATTGTTGTGGGCATCAGGTTCACATGGCCATGTCCGATTTTGCACATGGCCATGTCAAAATTCTTTAGTGTCATCAGGTAGACTTGGTTATGTCAGTCTGCACATGCATGTCTGGGAATTGTTGTGGGCATCAGGTTCACATGGCCATGTCTGATTTTGCACATGGCCATGTCAGAATTCTTTTTCTTTAAAAAATCCTCATTTTTGGGGTAATTGCTTGGGTTTAACCCATGGGTGTTTAACGGAGGTCGTATATCATTACTAATGGTGTTATTTATGGTGTTTACTTGTAGGTACAGCTCTGGTTTGGTGCCTCGGGTTAAGCTTCGTGTTGGTTGGATCCTCCATATATTTTGAATGGTTGTAAATGTTTGGAGTTATGACTCGTTGTTGGGAGTCACTAAACTTGTTTTAACTATCTTTAGGATGTTAAAACTTGTTATTTTGACATGTCGGTCGGTTGCTTTTAAACAAAACTATGTCGTTGTCATTTTGTGGTAATTAACATGTGATGTTTTGTCACGAGTGTTCAATGGGACCAAATTTCGTGTGTTTTATAAAGTTAAAAATTTGGTTGAAATTTTTAGGGTGTTACATTTATTCCCATCAATGAGAACTATTCAATAGATAAGTTAGCCAGATTGTATATCAATGATATTGTGAGCCACCATGGCATACCACTATCTATTATCTCTGATAGAGATAGGCGATTCACATCTAGATTCTAGACTAGTTTCCAGAAAGAATTGGGAACTTGAATCAACATGAGTACAACATATCACCCTTAAACCGACAGACAAAGTGAAAGAACAATCCAAACCTTAGAGGATATGCTTAGAGCGTGTGCAATTGATTTTGGAGGAAGTTGGGATAATCATATACCAATAATCGAGTTTTCCTACAACAACATCTACCATTCAAGTATAAAACCTGCGCCATTCGAGGCTTTATATGGTAGCAAATGTAGAACTCCGGTCTGTTGGACTGAATTCGGAGATAGTCTGTTTTCTGGACCAAAAATCTTACAGGAAACAACTGATAAGATAGTTCAGATTAAACAACGACTGAAAACTGTTCAAGAAAGGCAAAAGAGTTATGCAGATAAACGCCGAAGACCTTTAAAATTTCAAGTTGGTGATTATGTTATGCTAAAGGTTTCACATGGAAAGGTGTTGTAAGATTTAAAAAACGCAGAATGTTAGGGCCAAGATATATTGGACCTTACAAAATCACCGTAAGATTTGGAGCAGTGGCATATAAACTAGAATTGCATGAAGCATTGCAAGGTATCCATGACACTTTTCATGTGCTTGTTTACGTAAGTACTTAGCATATCTCACTAAGGCAATCACATTGGATGATGTGCTCATTGATGATAAACTTTATTTCACTGAGCAACATGTTAAGATCTTAGGAACCCAAGATCAAAAGTTAAGAAAGAAAACAATACAAATGGTATTAGTTCAATGGCAAGGTCGAAAATGTACCGACCAAACTTGGGAATTAACTGAACAAATGAAAGCTAAGTATCCATAGTTATTCAAGTGATATTGAATTTAGAGGATGAAATTCTTTCTAGGAGGGGAGATTTGTAACACCTTGGAATTTCTCAAGAATATAAGGGCTAAAGATGTTAAAAAAATTAAAGTTCAGGGGTTGGAATGAAAATTCCCCAAAGTTGGAGGACTGAAAATGAAAAATTCTGGAAATTGGATTGTAGCGAACCGCTACCAAGGACCTTGGCGGTCCGCTACGTGGGGAGGAAGGGATTAATGATGGTGTGCCACATGTCGGGTGACTAGCGAATGACTTCTGACGTGTGTAAACCATATGCTGGACCGTCACCCTTAGCTTAACGATCTGCCAAGGCAAAAAGGGTGTCACACCCCCAAAATCCACTAACGGAGTTTTACCGTTAGGAGTGTAACATACCAGGATCTCAGTCATTAGTTACCTTGAACAACTCTATACGAGTTTAAGAAAACCACTAGTATTGCTCATAGTCACGATGCAACACTAGTAATGAAAACACTGATTTAATGTAAGACTGCGGAAGCGAAAGGTTAAATGAAAAGCATGCGCCAAAACAGTCGCGCCAAAAATAAATAATCCAACAATAAATAAAATAAATAGTTCTTGAGTTTGAAAATGATGAACTTCGAATGCATTCATGCCTTAGCTTGTGCTTGTACTTTAATGACCTGAGAAAACATGCTAAAACTTGTCAACGCTAGGTTGGTGAGTTCACAGATTTCAATGTTTGTAAAGTTTACTAGATAAAACCCTTTACAATTTATATCATAGGTAGCTAACCTAGTTACATGTTACTAAAGCGTTTCGACACCGAAGCTGACTGTTTATGTTTGAACTGTCTCATACCATGACTATCATGATCAATGGTAAATGTTTAGGTTAATGTTACACCCGTTCGACTACCTGTCGTGTTAGCGCGACTAACGCGGGTGGGGCTTGTCAATGCCCAGTAGTACTACTCAAGATTACCTCGTTATCCCATATATTAAACGGTTCGATATGTAAGGACTTGCATGATATGTTTGCGCTTAGTACACAAGTGATATAAAAGAAATGTAAGATCTAAATGTTTGTACCCATGTTTTCTCCTCCAATTTTAAACCATAAGAAAAGGGGCAGTGAAACTCACCTTGGAGTGCGTGCGAAAGAAAGCGAACTTAGAATGCTTGACGACTAACTGCCACCTATAAACACCGGTTTATAAGTGTGTGTTTGTGCAAGACGATAGAAACCCTAAGTATCCAAACAATCTCATTGTTTTAAGGGTTTAGAAAATACTTATTAGTTTGACTAAGTTTGACCAAGTTTGACTAAGTTTGACCAAGTTTGACTAAGTTTGACCAAGTTTGACTCGACGACCCGTTGGTGACCCGTTTAGTGATTAAATGTTTGACTTGCATAACAACACGCTTAGCACACAAATAATTCACGTTTCATGCTACGTACGTCATAACTAATTTAGCATGGCAACTATGTCAACAATACACGTTACATTAACTTATTATTTTTTTGAAAATATATAAACTCATGTTTGCTTTCAATTGAATCACATTATCTATAACACGTTCGTATAATCATCCCAAGTCTATCTACACATGCTAATACATAATAGATTACCATAACACACATCATTAAGTTTAGACATCAAGTTCCAAATCACAAAGTTTCTACTTTTATTAACCTATGATCTAATTAAGCTACTTGCATTCAATAACACTTTAACAAGCTTCATTACCTTCATAATAACATACTAGTATCATTTAATAATGTCATGCACGTCAAGAAACCTCACATTCAAAAATCATCTTTCAACTAAGTTTCCTCTTTTAGTAAGTCGTCCATTACACGCTTTGTTTACACAATTAACACGTCTAATCAATCCCAAATCTTTCAACTAATATATTTATAACTATATTAATCATAATTCACGCCTAGCATGCAATTTCTATACTTCACATAATCAACAAATCTCAATTTACACCTCGTATGGAAACTAGGGTTTCACATATTTTCATAAAATCACCAAATCGATACAATACTACAAATCAATTAACCAATTCATTAATATATTTCGAAAATATCAAGTTTGGATGAACTAGGGTTTCGATCATAAAAATCATAATGAAATAATGACGGAATTCAATAAAACGACTTACGTAGGGATGTTAGGCATGTCTAGACTAGCTCGTATCTACTTCCGGATTCACGATCGAAGGTCGATTGAGGTGTGTTTGGGTTGCTTGATGATCTCGGCTCAAAGGGGGGTGGGGGTTTGGGTCTCGACGGCAACAAGGAAAAAAAGGGATTAGGGTTTAATTTTTTTTTTTTATATCCAAATGGTATTCATGGGTTTTTCAATTGGGCTTCAGGCTTAATTAAGGCTCATAAACTCTAATTAATTAAATAACACTTAATTAATAATTAAAAACTTTCGATTAATTTTATAAAACTTTAATATTTATAAAAATATTAAGTACGATTAATACACGATAAACACGTACGAGAACAATAATATTCACATAATTCACGTAATCACATAAAATTCACATAATTTATATTAAATATAAATTATTAAATATTCGTAATATTTCTCTTGATTAATCACCAGCGTTCCGGGTTAGACTCGAGTGCGATTCGCCGTGTGTGAACTAACTGACATATTTAATTAACTTAATTAAATGCAATGCACGTGTGACTAACTGAGATAACTGAGTTTGCAATGAATAATGTTTGAACTAACGATGTTTGAGTTAACGGAGTTAACCTGAAATTGCCGGATGTCACATCATCCCCTTGTTGAAAGAATTTTCGTCCCGAAAATTAAACGAAGTCGGTAACGTCTGAAACAAAAAGTTTAGGTTTGTTACATCATCCCCTTGTTGAAATAAATTTCGTCTCGAAATTTAGTCAGTACCCGTGTTTGCCGTTGACTGTTTGAAAAGGTGAGGATAATTTTTCATCACCTGATCCTCTCGTTCCCACGTGAGCTCCGGTCCACGCTTCGAGTTCCAGCGAACTCTGACAATAGGTATCTTACTGCGCTTGAGAGTTTTGACCTCTCGGTCCATGATTTCGACTGGTTCCTCAATAAAACGTAGTTGTTCATCAATTTCCAACTCCTCGAGTTGAACTACAAGTGTCTTATCTGATAGGCACTTCTTTAGGTTTGAGACATGAAAGACATTGTGCACTCCATTGAGTGTATCTGGTAGGTTCAGTTGGTATGCTACTGGACCGATCCTTTTCTCTATCTCGAATGGTCCAACATAACGCGGGTTTAACTTTCCTCGTTTCCCGAAACGAATCACACTTTTCATGCATCTGGTGAGACCTTTAATAATACTTTGTCGCCCACTTGGAATTCTAGCGGTTTTCTGCGCTTGTCTGCATAACTCTTTTGATGGTCACGAGCTGCCGCCATACGGTTTCGGATTTGCACGATTTTCTCTGAGGTTTCATGCATAAGTTCAGGACCTGTAAGTTGACTATCTCCAACTTCAGCCCAACAAAGTGGTGATCGACACTTTCTCCCGTACAAAGCTTCGAATGGCGCTGCTTTGATGCTAGTATGATAGCTGTTATTGTAAGAGAACTCCACTAAAAGCAAGTGAGTCTCCCAACTGTTACTAAAATCAATCACACAAGCCCTTAACATGTCTTCTAGGGATTTAATGGTACGTGTATTGCCATTTCGTAAACATCAAACTTGTGAATACATGTATTGCCATTTCGTAAACATAAAACTTTCAAAGTTTTGAAAATAAAGAAAGATAAACATATTCACCTTAATTGTAGCTTTGTCTTATATCAGGGTAGTCCTTGAGTGCTAGTGAAAACCTTAACGCGAGTTCTAGAAAAGTTAGTTTCTTAACGCACGAGTACGGAAATAAGCGAAAGTCGAAATATAAGCGAAAGTCAGATAAATTACCAGAACGAGGGCACGCAAACCGAGGAATGAGGTCAGCTCCAAAAATCTTGGAAGTTCTTGTGAGTTTGTGTGTGTCAAAGTGAAGAGCCGGATGCATCTAATTGTAGGCTGGTCGCTGGGTCCGTAGCGGTCCGCTACCGCCCAATGCTTGCGTCAGACCTAGATGTCAAGCTCTGATTGGACCATTCCTCCGATTGCGGCTGGAGGACCGTTACGGAGGGGCATGGCGGTCCGCCATGAGGACACGCGTCAGATTATAGGGCTAAGTCACCGGGCGTGGAAACTCTAAAAAGTGCGGATGGATTGCGGCTAGCGGACCATTTCCCACGCGGTGGCGGTCAGCCACCCAACCCTTTGAGCCTTGGTGTACCTGGCTAGTGGACCTCTAGGCTCTAACAACCTTAGTGGACCGTCATGGCCTTCGGTTGCGGTGTGCTACCAAGCCAAAAACTAAAATTTTCATATTTCAACCCTTGAACATTGGGACTTGGCAAAACAAATCCCTAGGGTTTTAGAATTAGAAAATTAGGACCTCGGAATTGGCCTGGTGTTACAGTTTCATTCTCTTTTAATGAGATATCTTCAATATTTTGGGCGGTTATGAACTTCTTGTTGTTGCCCCCTCTTTTTGCAATTACTCTTTTTTTAGGAACATAACGTGTTTCATTATTCGAACAAAATACGAAGCTTTGAACCGGTGGCGGATAATTATTCCTTAAATAAAGGCCAAGTCGGTTTTTAACTAAAAGGGTTAAAATGATAAAATGACTATTTTATGGGTTTTGTGATTGTGAAATGTGGGTTAGAAATGAAAAAGGTTTTGGCTCAAAGTCGCAGCTAAGGGATAATGTTTTTTGGTAGGTAAAGGAAAAAAGAAAAGGTTAAAGAAGTTGGGTTGATCCTAATGCCTTAGTCTTTTTTATGCATTATTTTAGTCCATGATCTTGAAATGTATATTTTACACAAGTTCTAACATGGAAAGCAATAATTAGCAAATCACTCTATCAAACGAATTGAGCATGTAAATATATATATATATATATATATATATATATCTGTGTGTGTGTGTATGATAATGCTCGAATATGCTCAAATTCTCACATGAAACGAAAGGTAAAAGGTATAAAAGTAAAATTGTGCATAAACTTATTTCTTTCTTTTTGTTGTGATTTCTAATCTCCCCTATTTGTTTCCTTTATTCGCTTCAACGGTATTTCAAATTGCTGTTTTTGTAAGCCCGTTTATGCCATATGATTTTTAAGACTTGCGTTTTTTGATTATTTAAGAAGCTGCCATACTTACAGATTAATCGGCGTTTATTATGATTAATCAGAAGTTTGTAATACTTGAAAATGTTTTAATTCTTTTATATATTTCATTTAGGCAATTTATGAATCACGCATTTGTAGTGCTTGGGACAAGATTAGGCTGCCAATGTAATGGTAAGCCTCCACCCCACACTACAATTTTGACAATGTCCTCATTGTACGAAAATGCGTTATGCAATAAGTATCATCGATAAAATGTGGGTGAAAGAAGACTAATACTCCCCTGATAGCGTGTCTTCACCATGCGTGTGGTCGATTCTCACAGCTGCCCAAAACGTGTTCCAAAGCATAAAACCAAAACCTGTAGTTCCTGCTATGCTATGGAATGCTCAAAACACAAAATAAGTACTAAAAATAAAGAAAGTTAAATTACTATTCGCCAATAAGTGGCGACCGTAAGTGGTGGTGGTGCCACCGTATCAACGGTTACCTATGTAACTGGTAAAAAACAATTAGTGTATCAATGTAGCCAATGACCATAAACAAATAGAACCAAATATCAGGAATCACAAATAAAGACAACAAAGAACCATATATAATAAAGATGAGGTAGGAGAGAGCTGCTACCAGTAGTAGGGAGGACGTGGCCACTACTGGTGGGGTCTGGGAGGCTTCTGATACTGTTGATGAGCATACGGGTCATGGGTATGATCATGAAAGTCTTGTCATATGCCGTCCATTGTGTACCCCATTTGTCACAAACAGATCACCAAGTCAAGCATGCAGGGGTCAGTGGTGGTGTGGTAAACATGCGGCATCCTCGGTCGTCCTCTCTACCTTCCTCCTTGAGGTGCTGGCTCTATTTGCTCCACTCCGGCATCATCATCCAATTCCTCGACTACCCCTGTCCATATGTTACCTCTATGGTTTACCAGTTGATATAACCTATTAATTCTTTTTAATGTTGACCAACCCTTGGCTTATCAATCTCTGCTTGTATAAAGACGTACAAGTTTCAAACGAAGTTTGATTAAAAAAGTTTTATGATCTTACACTTTAAAATCAAGAACACTCACAAATATAAAAACAAATTTAGACAATAATAAAAGCCCACTAACTGGTGGGTTTAAGGACGAATAATTAAAGACATAAACATACCACTAGATTAATACGTCAAACATTAACATGCGCCAAAAATCATCTTCACCCTAGCAGTACAAGAATCTTAGCCACAAATGGCCATGCTAACTAGCGTAACACTACGTTTTGTAGGCTCCCCTATTGTGGAACAAGGAGGAAGAGTCACTCTACTCACTACTACTACTCTAAACTATGAAATAAGCTCTCTCTGGTGTGTTCTTTAAGTATGGATGGGTGTGTTGAGGTGTATCGAATGAACGGGCGTGCAAACACCTCGGGAGTGCAAACACCTCGGGAGTCTAACAAGGTACAAAAGACAGTGTACCGGAGCCCGGGGAAGCAGGACAAGCAATGCACGACCGTGCATGGCATTGCATGACCGTGCAATGCCTTGCCAGCTCTCCAGCTTCGTCTTTTAGTTGCTGGTTGACTTGTGTTGACCAATTTTGACTTCTTAGGGGACAATGCTTGGGTTTGGTCCTCTGAAAGCTTGATTTCTTCATGTTTTAAGCTGGTTTTTGCTCCGTTTATCTTAGGACATCGAATAACCTGCAATTGTGAAATATTAACGCATTAAGTATCATTTGCAAGGCTTTTGTTTGATTAATACCATAATATGGGGATTATTATGCATGCAAAACATGTATAATTTAGGACATATCATAATACCCCACAATTAGACTTTGCTTGTCCTCAAGCAAACTCATGCATGATCAGACCCATAACTAAAAACTTTACAAAGGGTAATGGAGCCCCAAGTAGATGGAAACTCCGGGATAACTCTTGAGTTGCTTATTCTATTTTTATGTTTTCCTATGATGTAATCCATGACAACCCTACTAGAGCTTCAATTATGCATAAACTTTCACTACTCACAATGTTCACTTAGCTCTAGGGTTATATATGTATGGATAATGTAGTTTAAGTGGAACACTCAAGTTTGAATCGAATTATACAATGGTCATAAGCTTGTATACATATCAAGTTTCCACCAACTAACTAAGTAGTATGCATGAATCAAGAGGACTTTAAAAGGGTTGTAATGTGGCTAAAATAAAAATAAAGGGTGAAAATGAAAATGTTTTTGGATTTTTAGTGATTTAAAAGGGGTTTTAAAGGGCTGCAGCTATCGAGGAACACACAGCTACGGCTTCATGGCTTAAAATGGAAAATACTAGCAGGTCCCTCTATAGTACTCAGATCATGAGGGTATAACTAATATGAGGGCTCGTTTATGGTTAGATTGCCAAGACCAAGATCTCTTATCATTCTCAACTTTTTCCTTACTGCGTAGTATACATTACTGCCTTTCCATACGGATCTTTTAGCATGTAGCCTAACAGCTCCTACTTTGATTAGATGCATATACTCATGTTGGGAATGAGTTTGATTCTTGCTACACTTTCCATCGTGGCTCCAGTTTCCACACTTCACACATTTGTCGTATCTTTTGGCGACACTTTTTCACAAGTCGCAGAATGATGGCAGTTGTTCTTACTTGCGCCACTGTTTTCTTACATCACTAGTTGCTTTGAAAACCTTCTCTTAGAGTTCGGGTGGTAATTCGGGCTTTGCGAAATGAATACAAGAAAGCAAATTGAAATCAAAAGAATGCACATCCTGCTCTTTAAGGTCTAACCGGTAAAAGACCAACTTCTTTCTTTTTCTTTTCTTTTTGTATCAAGACAAATTCTTCAATAATTATTTTTCCTCAATTTCATTGAAATAATATTTCTATAAATTCCTTGCATATAGTTCAGCTGTTTCTTCCTAAGACATCCATCTACTTGTATATTCCAATTCTTTTGAGTAAAACAGATTCTTTCCAAAATTGCCTAAATGGTAATAAACTTGAAATAATGATATAGGATAATTTTTTCTTTTCGAAGACAGTTAGCCAATAACCGATGTTTACGGAAAGCGGGTTGGTTGATAAATGTGGGTAGTAGAAAAGAAAAGGCTAAGCCTCAAAGGGCTATCTAGGCGGATTATATTTTTGGGTTTATGGATAATATATAGGGGTAATAAAGTCCTAGGTACCTCAATCACCTTCATACTTCTACTAGTTCATGGTCTTGATATGTATCAGTCACACAAATTCTAATTATGCATAAAATCCGATCGAAAAACACTCAATATACCAAACGAAAGAGCATGAGAAAAATAATGATAATAATGCTCGTAGAAAGGCTCAGATTATTCTCACATGGAAACAGATGGGATAAGGTTTAGTGATTTATTATGCAAAATATCCATTTGTTTCTACTTGGCATGTATTCATTTTATTTGATTAGGTGCGAACTCAAAGAGGTTTTGGTTTTAGGGTTTAAAATTTTTGAAATTTTTTTCAGGTTTTACAAAAGGTAGGTTTTTTTATATTGTTTTAGTCAAATGCGTAGAAAATCACAAGTTTAGTTTTACTTCTTTGAGGTTACAAGTAGTCCTGAATCTCTAATTCCCTACCCCACACTTAAAACTGTGCATTTCCCTCAATGTACAAATGCATGTAATGCAATGCTATGCAAGAATTAAATGCATGAATTTTTAAGGGAAAAGAAACTGGTACTCCCCCGGTCAATTCGGTATATAACCTAAGGCCAAAACTTATTGCTATTGTCAACACTTTGATTTAAAGACTTCATCGAATTTCAAAGAAATTTGATGTGGTTTCCGATTCCTCAGGTTGTAAAGATGGAGTGTGATTCCTCAAAGAAGTAGAGAGACTATCTGGTGATGATATTCTACCTGACACATAAAGGAAAACATAAAAGCAGATAAAGAAAATAAAAGGTAGTACTTAAGCTACTAAGGTCCTAGTATCGAGAAGGCATACCTAGGGGCTGAAGTAATATAAACTTAAATTTGAAAACCAAACCTGAGGTCCATGCTTTCTTCTGTATGCACCAACTTCTCAATTTATTCATGATCATCGGGTTGCCTCCCGAAAGCGCCACGTTTATTTAAGGGTCGTTGGCCAGACCCGTACGTGCTTCATCAGTCCTTCTCCTCTAGTGGAACTTCATCCACTATTTGATCAATAGGTCCTTCGAGGTAACGCTTCATTTGATGACCGTTAACCGTAAAAGTTGTCCCATCTGTTTGTTCCAGTTCAATGTTCCATAAGGGAGTATTTTCTGAATTATGTATGGTCCCGTCCATTTAGATCTTAATTTCCCTGGAAATAGTTGCAATATTGAATTGTAAAGCAAGACTTTTTCTCCTTCCGGGAATTCCCCCTTCCTTAGCTTTTTATCATGAAGTTTCTTCGCCCTATCCTTGTATATTGCTGAATTCATATACGCCTGATTTCGCAATTCTTCCAATACATGAATTTGTTGAAGGCGGTGTTCTCCTGGACTGGATAGATCTTGGTTTACTGCCTTAAGTGCCTAGTACGCTTTATGCTCCATTTCTATTGGGAGGTGACATGCCTTTCCATAAACCATTCGGTAAGGAGTGGTTCCGATAGGTGTTTTGTAAGCCGTGCATAGAGCCCATAATGCATCTTCTAGTTTATCAAACCAGTCGTTCCGATTTGGACTTACAACCTTTTCCAATATACGTTTAATTGCTCTGTTTGTAACTTCCACTTGTCCATTTGCTTGGGGATGGTAAGGTGTGGATAACTTATGGGTACAACCATATCGTTTGAGTGTCTTTTCCAATTGTGAATTGTAGAAGTGTGTTTCTCTATCACTGATTAAAGCTTTTGGTGTACCGAATCGTTTGAATAGACTTTTGAGAAACCGGATGACGACTCTTGCGTCATTGGTTGGTAATGCTTGTGCCTCAACCCATTTTGACACGTAGTCTACTGCTACCAGAATGTATTGATTTCCGCAAGATGGAGGGAACGACCCAACAAAGTCAATCCCCCATACGTCGAATATTTCACAGACTTGGATGCTTGTTTGATGCATTTCTTCACGCTTTGAAACACTTCCTATCCTCCTAAAGGAGTCGCATGTGTTTATAAGCTTACGTGCATCCTTGAAAACAGTTGGCCAAAAGAATCCGGCCTCAAAGACTTTCCTTGCAGTGTAATTGGCTCCATGATGCCCTCCTGTAGGTCCTTCATGACATTGCCATAGTATCTCATGTGCCTCCTTCCCGTACACACATCGCTGAACTATTTGATCCGTACAAACGCGAAATAGATATGGATCTTCCCAGAAGTAGTGCTTAACATATGCGAAGAATTTCTTCCTTTCTTGAAATGTTACCCATTCTACTAGTTACCCGCTTGCTAGGAAGTTTACGATGTCTGCGAACCATAGATATTCATTGGTGTCTTGTACGTGTAGTATCTACTCGTAAGGGAAACTATCATTTATAGCAACCTTTTGGCTCTCTTGAGTAATTTCAAGTTTTGATAAATGATCTGCTATGAAATTCTCTACTCCTTTCTTATCTTTTATCTCGATATCAAATTCTTGTAGTAGGAGGATCCATCTAATTAACCTTGGTTTTGCGTCTTGCTTGTTAAATAGATGTCTTAGGGCGGCATGGTCGGTGTAGACGATAGTTTTTGATAAGACCATGTATGAACGGAATTTATTAAACGCAAAAACTACAGCTAGTAATTCCTTCTCAGTGGTGATGTAGTTTTGTAGAGCATCGTTTAAGGTTTTACTTGCATAGTGAATCGGGTGAAAATGCTTTTCACTCCGTTGACCTAAAACTGCTCCTACTGCGTAGTCACTTGCATCACACATGAGTTCGAATGGTTTTGTCCAGTCAGGTGTCGTCATGATAGGCGCATCATCGAGTTTCATCTTGAGAGTTTCAAATGCTACTAAACAATCGTCAGAGAATAAAAAGGGTCGATCCAGTTGAGTCAAGGGCCTGTCGATTGATGAAAAGTCTTTTATGAATCTTCTATAGAATCCCACATGACCAAGGAAGCTTCTGATCCCCTTTACTGAATTTGGTGGTGGAAGCATTGATATAGTTTCTACTTTGGCTTTGTCGACTTCAATACCATTATTTGAAATCTTATGTCCTAATCCTATCCCTTCTTTGACCATAAAGTGGCATTTTTCCCAGTTTAGTGCTAGATTTGAGTCTTCACATCTTGCTAGCATCTTTTCTAAGTTTTGTAGACAATGGTCGAAGGAATTTCTAAAAACTGAGAAGTCATCCATGAATACTTCCATTGATTCTTCTATCATATCATGAAATATAGCAATCATGCATCGCTGGAACGTAGCGGGTGCATTGCATAGTCCAAATGGCATACGCCTATAAGAAAAGGTGCCATAGGGACATGTAAACGTAGTTTTCTCCTGGTCTTTGGGTGAGATAGGGATTTGTAAATACCCTAAGAATCCATCGAGAAAATAATAGAACATATCCCCGGATAGTCGCTCCAACATTTGATCAATGAAGGGTAGCGGAAAATGGTCTTTTCGAGTAGCTTCGTTTGCGATAATCAATACATACCCGACATCCAGTGACTGTGTGAGTTGGTATTAGCTCATTTTTCTCTTTTGTGATCACCATTATACCTTCTTTCTTTGGTACAACTTGAACTGGACTGACCCATGCTGAATCCGAAATGGGGTAGATAACTCCTGCATCTAGCAGTTTGATAACCTCATTCTTCACTACCTCTTGCATTTTGGGGTTCAGTCGTCTTTGGTGCTGCACACTTGTCTTGTAATTATCTTCCATAAGTATTTTATGAGTGCAAAATGAGGGGCTAATTCCTTTAAGATCCATTAGCTTCCATGCGATAGCTTTCTTGTGCCTTTTCAAAACCTCTAGCAATTTTTCCTTCTCGTCATTTTTCAATCTGGAGGAGATAATAACCGGAAGCTTGGATCCTTCATCTAGGAAGGCATATGATAGATCAGGCGGAAGTTCCTTTAGCTCAGGTGTAGGTGGTTCTTCGATAGAGGGTTTTGTCTTCTCACTCTCGTCTCTATCTTCCAGCTCCTCAATGCCTATTGTTTCATCATTATGATTAGTGTGCTTTATCATGAACCCTTCACAAACTAAATATTCCTCGTGTTCCTCAACTGACCATTCTTCTTTTTTCCCAAGACGTCATGCATGTAGTAGCCTACTAGATAGTCAAAATCGTCAAAAAGAAAAGCTAGATCGTCATGACTACTTGGTCGCTGCATGGCCTTCTTAAGATCAAACGTGATTCGTTCTTGCTGAATGCTTAATGCCAGTCTTCCTCCCCAAACGTCGATAAGGGTGAGGGCTGTATTGAGAAATGGCCTCCCTAGGATAAGAGGGCATCATGTTCCTCCTTTTATGTCAACCACCACAAAATCCATAGGGAAGACGAATTCATTAATTTTTATAAGCACATCTTCAGCAATTCCCTTTGGACAGCGAACTGTCCTATTGGTTAGGCCAAGTTCTGATTTTAGTGTTGGAGTTTCTTGAGATGCATTTTGTCAAATATAGCGCTAGGTAAAATGTTTACGCTGATATGTAGGTCAGCAATAGCATTACCTTGGATTGAGTCGCTTATAAGACAGGGGATTATGAATTGGTCAGGAAGTTTTCTTCCTCTCATAATGCCTGAGCGTTCTTCGTTTAATGTGATTTTTGGCTGCTCTTCCATTTTGTTTCGGTTAGTCAGCATAACTTTCAGAAACTTTGCATGAGCTGGCATCTTATAGAGGAACAACTCATAAGGAAGATTTAACTGAATTTGATTTAATAAAGACTGAAAGCGTCTGAATTATTTCTCCAACCTCGGTGGTTCTAAGGTTTCCTGTATAATTTCAGCCCTTACTATATCATCTTCGTAGATATTCCCCGTTTTGTCTCTGGGAATCATGGTTATTACCTCCATGTTCTGTTCTTATGATGCTTGATTTGCTTCGACACTTGGTGGATGATCCAGAATTTCAGAAGGATCTTCATGTGGTTCCGTAGCATAGAGTTTAATGATTTGATTTTTTATTTCCTCTGGATTACGAAATTGTATGTCTGGCTTCCAAGGATCTGGTTTGTAGAATGCACAATCTGTGTTTACTGATGGAGGTGGTGAAGGAAGTAAATCCTCAAATGGTGACGGGTGGAGATTTATCTCATGATCCATGGGGCGCCATACGGAAAGATAACACTCCTCAATGTAGTGTGATCCTCCACATAACTCGCACCATGAATATGAGAAATTGCTGTCAAATTTGAAAAATTCTTCCTCAGTAAAGTTTTAATTGTATGGATCCATGATTATTTTTTGTGAAATTTTTACTTTTAAAAAGGCTAATCCGTTAACTCGAATTTTTCTTGAAATCACTGTGTCCCCGACAACGGCGCCAAAAACTTGATGTGTCGTTTTTAGTATATGAAAATATATAAATATATTTTTATGATGGTTTTACGAGATCAGCTTTTAAATTTATAAAATGATAATTACTTTAACTTAAAAACACACACAATAGGCAAATGTACCTATAGCAGCGTAATATAGTTTAGGTAAGAACCAAGTATCGAACCAATGGACACGGTCGAGTTCAAGAACTCAACTTTTGTTATCGTTTAGTCGGATTAATTAGTGAGTGGGTTTTGTGTGCTTGTGAAGCGGAATAGTAAATGACAGAAAAGTAAATGACGGTAAAGTAAATAGCATAAAAGTAAAAACGTGCGTGAAGTGTGTAACATAAATATAACAAACAGAATAGTAAATAACAGGAAAGTAAATATCTTGGAAATGATCAGGTCACGAAGAGTATTGATTTGGGATTCGAATCCGCTTGTTACGTGATAATATTAAGTTGACTAATCAAGTGATATGACTACTACAAACTTGTGACCGGGTCACCGCTAGAGCCTTGTCCTCACGACATTTGATTCACGAATTAAAATCCTTAAATTAAAATAGTAGTGCCTCCCGTTAAGGACAACAGTTACCCTCAACCCTTCAAATGGTCATCTCCGGGTTGGTTTAAGACATCAAACGTAAATGCTTTGTATTAAGGTTAAATAGGTGATTATATTTTGCTCACCGGGAGGTGGTGTAACAATGGGAGCAAGTATAAAGACGTACCGTTCCCAACATGGGTTCACCATTTCTTGGTTGCATAATAAGTTCGTATAAAGACGTACGACCTTAATAATGTTGACCAAGCCTTGGCTTATCAATCTCTGCTTGTATAAAGATGTACAAGTTTCAAAAGAAGTTTGATTAAAAAGGTTTTACGATCCTACACTTTAAAATCAAGAACCTTCACAAATATAAAGACGGATTTAGACAATAATAAAAGCCCACCAAATGGTGGTTTTACGGACAAATAGTTAAAGACATAAACATACCACTAGATTAATACGTCAAACATTAACATGCACCAAACATCATATGCACCCTAGCAATACAAGAGCTTAGCCATGAATGTCCATGCTAACTAGCGTAATGCTGAGTTTCGTAGGTTCCCCTATTGTGGAACAAGGAGGAAGAGCCTCTCTACTCACTACTCCTACTCTAAACTATGAAATAAGCTCTCTCTGGTGTTCTTGAGCTATGGATGGGTGTGTTGTGGTGTATTGAATGAAGAACCAAGCCATCTATTTATAGGCCTCAAAATGAGCAATGCACGGCCGTGCATTGGATTGCACGGGCGTGCAAACACCTCGAGAATCAAACACTGTACAAAAGACAGTGTACCGGAGCCTGGGGAAGCAGGACAAGCAATGCACGGCCGTGCATTGCACGACCGTGCAATGCCTTACCAACTCCCTAGCTTTGTCTTTTAGCTGCTTGTTAACTTGTGTTGACCAATTTTGACTTCTTGGGGGTCAATGCTCGGGTTTGGTCCTCCGAAAGCTTGATTTCTTCATGTTTTAAGTTGGTTTTTGCTACGTTTATCTTGGGACACCGAATAACCTGCAATTGTGAAATATTAACGCATTAAGTATCATTTGCAAGGCTTTTGTTTGATTAATACCATAATATGGGGATTATTATGCAAGCAAAACATGTATAATTTAGAACATATCACCTACCATTAATTGAATTCTCCTACAACAACAGTTATCATTCAAGTATTCAAGCTGCACCATTTGAAGCACTGTAGAGAAGGAAGTGCAGAACTACAATCTGTTGGACTGAAATAGGAGACAGTCAATTATCTGGACCTGAAGTTATTCAAGAAACAACAGAGAAGATAGTCCAGATTAAACAATGGTTGAAGGCTGCTCAAGATCGACAAAAGAGTTATGCTGACAAACGACGTTGGCCTTTGGAATTCCAAGTTAGAGATTATGTGATGTTAAAGGTTTCACCTTGAAAAAGTGTTATAAGGTTCAGAAAATGTGGAAAATTAGGACCAAGGTATATCGGACTTACAAAATCATTGAAAGAATTGGAGCAGTAGCCAACAAGTTAGATCTACCTGAAGCTTTACAAGGAATTCACAATACATTTCACGTATCTTGCTTACATAAATATTTAGCTGATCCAACTCAGGCTATAGCTCTAGATGATGTACACGTAGACGACAAGCATCAATTTACTGAAAAACTGATCAAGATTTTAGACACCCAAGAATGAAAATTAAGGAAGAAAGTAATACCACTAGTATTAATTCAATGGCAAGGTCGAATCGGAGCCGACAATACTTGGGAATTAGAGGAGTAGATGAGAGGCAAATATCCTCATCTATTTACCTCATAACTTCGAGGAAGAAATTTCTTAAAGAAGGGGAGATTTGTAACACCTCGAAAATTCCCTAAGAAAATGAAGAATTTAAGTAGCCAAGATTCAAAAGTTCAGGGGCTAGAATGAGAATATTCAAAGTTCAAGGATCAAAAGTGACAATTTTGGAAATTTGCCATGTAACGGACCGTCATGGTTCGGTAACGGTCTGTTACGGCCATGACAGACCATCATGGTTTGGTGACAGTCTGTGCCACCAAAACCGAAGGCGGTTTAGGGTTTCTGACACGTGTCTGGTGACTCACCCTCTTGACGGACCGTCACAGACCAATAACGGTCCGTTACGTGCTCAGGAAATGCGTAGCCGCCAAGGAATGGCGTGACGGACCGTCACGCCTTGGTAACTGTCCGTCACGGACCCGGTTCTTGCCCTATAAATAGTTGGTCGATCTAGGACATTTCTACACCATCCACACACTCTAAAACACACACACACACAATCTAAAGTTCCGATCCCGAGCCCCAGTTCGTGTATGAGAGTCCGGTTTCCAGCATTTAGACTCCAAATTGTCGTAGAAAGTGTTGAGGTAAGGTTCTGACCTACTGTTAAGCTTTGGATATACACCATTAAGCTAGGTTTGTGTAATTAAGTAATGTCCTTATATATATAGGAGCTTTGTCCGAGGTGTTTACCATATTACTAATTTGATAAGCCGAAATACTGCCAAGGTGAGTTCTTAAACCGTGATGCATTTGAACTAACCATGACTCTGTTATGGTTGATTTTATGAAAACATTTTGTAGAAATAAAGACTGATGGCTACAATAATCTCTAAAGTACAAATGATGCTGATCTCAAAGATTGCTGCGGATCGACAAAGTTGCAGCTAATAGGCCTTATCCGCTGCTGACCAAAGCTGCAGCTGATAAACCTTATCTGCTACTGACCAAAGTTGCAGCTGATAGGCCTTATCTGCTGCTGACCAAATTTACAGCTGATAGGCCTTATCCACTGAAGATCAAAGTTGCAGCTGATAGCCTTTTCACTGAAGATCAAACGTTGCAGCTGACTGTTCTTGATAAAGCAACCATTACCACTGACAACTTTCTGCTGTTACACTGACACACTCCACGCAGAAAGAATGTCATTGGCACGAGACAATAAAAGACAACGATGCTCTCCTTTTGAGTATTCAAGCAATGATGCAAAGAAGACGTTTGAAAAAAGTTAACCTTTGTAGTTATTATTATTGTCTGTATATGTAGAATAGCTTCAATACATGATCAACGATCTGTGTTAGATCTGATCCTTAGAATCAAGGGTCTGTCTTGATTCTAAGTTACTATATAAGTAGTACTTAGATTCATTGTAAAAGTAATTTTTGCCAAAGAGTTCTCTCTGTAATCTCGTCACACTTGAAGCTTAATACAAATTGCATTTATCAGTATTCTTCTTGTCTACTTGTTTACTTTGCTTAAGTTGTGATTATTTCCGCCAATCTCAACTGGAATAGAACCATCTTGTATTTACCGATCCTACAAGTGGTATCAGAGCTTTGGATCACGGATTAAACAAACTCACATTTGTTTAATCATTCTCTGGTTCTATTATTATTTATTTCTTTGCTAAAGTCACTCATTGTCTAAAAATCAAAATGGCACAAAACAATGGATTTGAAGACATTGGAAGCATCAATAGACCATCAAGACTGGTGTCTGGGGAAGGTTACGATATGTGGAAGAACAGAATGGAAAGCTTCTTCTGCTATCAGGAATATAGGATGTGGAAATCCATTAAAGATGGACCATACATACCCATGGTGTCCTCTGCTGATTTCGGAGGTGCACTGGTTCCCAAAGAACCCTCCAAGTACTCTGATGAAGACATCAAGAAAATGGAGGTAGACTTCAAAGCCTTGGGAGCCATCCAGATGTGCTTACCAAATGAAGTTTTTCACAACTTTAGAGGTTACTAAACTGCTAAGGAGCTATGGGAGGCTCTTGAGAAGATGTCTGCTGGCTTAGAGGAAGTTAATGAAAACAGAAGGGACATTCTTAAGCAGCGGTGCGAAAACTTCGTCTGGAAGGAAGGTGAGTCCCTAACTATTTTATATAACAGATTTACTTATCTTGTAGGTGAGCTGCAGTGCTCAAAAGTGAAGCTGGAGAATGAAGATACTCTCAAAAAGTTCATCAGGTCTTTACCTAGCTGCTGGACACTCTACACAGTGTCCATTAGAAGAAATGAGAATCTGAAGACTCTCCAAATGACTGAGCTCTTCGGTATGCTGAAAACCTATGAGCTAGAGATGATTCAGGCAAAAGAACGAAGCTCAAGCTATCAAAATGACTCAACATCCACCACCACCTCTGCCCTCCACTCTGACCACTCAGGTTCTAGTTCTAGCAACTACTATCCTCCCAATGTCACCCATCTACAAACTCCAACCTCTCAAACAAACACCTCACCATTTCTCCTAGAAGCTCCTCCTCAAACCTCAACCTCTGCTGCTTTTGTTTCTGAAAACTCAAGCAACATGTCCTTTATCAAGGAGGATCTGGAATTCTTCCGTCCAGATGACTTAGAAGAAATAGACATACAGCACTCGTATGCCATGCTCTCTATAAGAGCAAAAAGGTTCTACTCTAGAACCGGAAGACCCATTCAAAGCAATAACTCCAACACCAGAGTTGGATTGGATAAAACAAACTAAGATGTTACAACTGTAACCAACTGGGTCACTTTGCTACAGAATGCAAGGCACCAAGAGCCAATCCAGCTACTCCTCAACCAAGACAAGCTCACCAAGCCCAACCCAGACAACAACATCAACAAGCTACTCCTCTAGTTCAAACTGCAGCTTGTGCAACTGTTGGAACTTCTGACTTCGACCAGAGCTTCCAGTATGAAGATCTGCCTGCCAACAACCAAGCTCTTATGGCAGACACAACTGAGATACCGCCTCAGGTATATGAACATCTCTGTTCCCAAGCTTGTATTGATAAGGTGTTAGGCTATAGAAAGCATAATCAAAACCTTATAGATCAAAATGAAGAGTTTCATCAAATGAAATCTGAATTCACAAAGGTAGAAAACAGCTATAAAGAAAAAATTAACTGCCTAAAGAAAGAGATTTCATTATTAAAACATGAACAAAGCAATCTTGAAACTCAGATTGATGATTTACTGGCTAGATTAAAAGCTACCAGAGCAGAATTGGAAGAACAAAAAGTTCATGTTGATAAATATGAATTTGCATCTAAAAAGCTCCAAAGACTTTTAGATGCTCAAATTCATGAAAAGGTAAAAACTGGTCTGGGGTATCATGGTGAGCAATACCAAGCCGTTGAACCTCCTGCTAACTACGTTATCATCCATGAACCAAGCTTCAATCTCTCAAACCTTGAAACGGCCAACCGAGATCTTGATCCCTCAAGGCATGAACCGTTGGTACAAGAGTGCACTACCTCGTCAGATTCTGAGTCAACTTGTTCAGAGTCCACTAAAGCCGAGGAGGCCACCTTCCTTTGAGGCTTGGAGTTGATGGAAGTTGAGGACTGTCCCTTTTCAACAGTTAGCTTTATTCCTTTTGGAGGATAGTTGATTTTGATTTGGCTGAAGGGCATAGGAACTGGAGCAGCTGGTACTTGTACTGAAGCTGGTACTTGTACTGAGGGAATGAAATGAGCAGGAGCACTTGTTTCAATGACTTCCAAGACAGGCGGTGCTGGTACTCGAGAAGAAGCCACTTTTGAGCACAACAAAGCTCACCCTTTGAACTTCAAAGACCTTTTCAAAAGAAAGGATTATGTTTATCTTTCAAGGGACAAACTGGCTAAATCATGCTTTGTCTGTGGCAAGTACAATCACACTGCCAGCACCTGCTTCTACTACCTTCAGCAGCAAAGAAACCTCAAGCAACATGCTTTTGAGAAGACAAAGAAGAACAAACAGGTAAGAAGGTTTGAAGCCAAGACAACTCAATTCAGAAACTCTCTTTCTCCACCAAGGGAGCAGTTTTCAAAACCTCAACAAACTTGCATAATTTGTGGTGAATCCGGCCATTTTGCTACAAATTGCAAGTTTAACCCTTTCAACCGGATCCTTCATCAAGCCCCTCATAAACAAAAGCCAACCAGCAAAAGAACTTCTACAGAGAAGCCTTATGTCAACAAGGTAAAGAAGGACCAGCATGCATCAGTTGTTGATCCATCAGCAAGAAGCAAAAATGTTGGTAATCAAGTAAAGCCCAAGAAAACAAAGGACAAGCTTTCCGCAGCAACCAAATCTGCTGCTGCCCAAGCAAAGTCATCAGCAGCAAAATCTGCTGCTGATAAGCTAAAGCCATCAGCAGCAACAAAATCTGCTATTGATAAACTAAAGTCCTCTGCAGCAAAATCTGCTGCTGATAAAGCAAATCCATCAGCAGCCAAAGCAAAATCAGCTGCTGACAAAGAAAAAATAACTGGAAGACCATCTCCTCAACAATGGAAAGCCAAGATCCCAATTTCTATCACTCCAAGAATCATCATTGGCTCTGTTGAATGCACACATGATGAATCTAACATTCCAAGAACCCTTTTCTTCAAGGATGCAAGCTCTTGGACTCCTCCCACTAACTAGATCTCTATCATGTGCAGGGACAGCCAGGTCACAAGAATAACAACTGGGTGGTAGAAAGTGGTTGTTCCAGGCACATGACAGGCAACAGATCCATCCTCTCCAACTTCAGACACTTCAATGGAGGATATGTTGCCTTTGGAAGTGACTCAACGGGAGGATCCATTACTAGACAAGGAACTGTGTCCAACGAAAGAATGGGAATTGATAAGGTCAACTATGTCAAAGAATTGGACTTCAATCTCATGAGTGTTTCCCAGGTCTGTGATCAAAATCATTGAATGCTCTTCACAGATAAAGAATGCTTTGTACTGTCTCCAGGCTTATCCAAACCTCATCTAGAAAAGATTTTATTAACTGCTCAGAGAAAAGAAAATCTCTATGTACTATACATGAATAAAGTCGCTCCATCTGGGAGTGTTTCCTGTTTTCTGTCAAAAGCCTCAGTTGATCAATCAGCTCTCTGGCACAGGAGATTAAGTCATGTTAATATCAAAGCTATTAACAAACTGGTAAAGGATAATCTTGTCAGAGGGCTTCCTGACAAAGAATTCTAGCTAGAAGACCACTGCATTGCTTGCTTAAAGGGGAAGCAACACAAAAGTTCTCACAAGCCCAAGACCTTGAATACAAATGACACTCCCCTATGGCTGTTGCATATGGATCTCTTTGTTCCTACAAATGTCATGTCAATTGGCAAGAAGTCATACTGTCTGGTGATAACTGATGACTACACCAGATTCTCATGGGTATACTTCTTGAGAACTAAAGATGAAACTGCTAAAATTCTCAAATCCTACATTCTTAGGGTAGAGAATCAAGGCAATCAAAAGGTGAAGATCATAAGGTTTGATCAGGGCACAGAGTTCAAGAACCACACTTTGAACTGTTTCTGTGAAAGCAAGGGGATAGAAAGACAATACAGTGCTCCAAGAACTCCTTAACAAAATGGAGTTGCTGAAAGGAGAAACAGAACTCTAATTGAGTCAGCAAAATCTATGTTGGCTGACTCAAAACTGCCTCTCACATTCTGGGCGGAAGCAGTTAGCACAGCCTGCTATATGTAAAATAGAGTTCTCATTGTCAAGCCCCTCAACAAGACACATTATGAACTTTGGTTTCAAAGAGTTCCCTGCATTGGGTTTCTAAAGCCTTTTGGGTGTCCATGCACCATTCTCATCACACATGGGGTTCTTACTAAGTTTGGTGCCAAATCTGATGAAGGATATTTTGTGGGCTATTCCTCTCAATCAAAGGCCTACAGAGTATTCAATTCAAGAACAAGAATTATGGAAGAATCAACAAATGTGGAATATAGAGAACACATTGTCTGTGAGCAAGGAAAAGGCCCAAACTGGCTCTTTGACATAGACTCGTTCTCCCAAATATTTGAGCCTCTCATCTTCTCAAATATGTAGTCTACCTCTACACAAACACCTGCTTCCACTTCATCCACTGACTACATACTGGATTTTCCCAAATCTTCTATCAGTCTGAGAAGACCATCCATTGATCCTCCATCAGTTGTGGAAGCAATTGAAGCAAGTAAAGCCGGAACAAGACTCTCCAATGTCACTAGAAGCAGCCTGTCTGAAACTGAAATTTAGATGAAGACTCCTCGGTAAATGCTGTAGATGTTGTTGATGCTATTGCTGAAAATATTGATGTGGCTGCTGATGTTCAAGACTCTTCCGCCATGAATGAAGAGACCCCTGATCAAAATCAAAGCAATCTGGAGCAAGGGATACAGCTGGAGGTGGTACCAGCACATAGGATCCACAAAGAACATCCTCAAGAAAATATTATTGGCCAAGTACACCAAGGAGTTCTCACAAGAAGCAAATCTCACGAGGCCAATATATGCTTGTTTTCATGTTTTCTATCTCAGGTGGAACCCAAGAAGATAGATGAAACACTGAAACACCACAGCTAGATTGAGGCAATGCAGGAAGAGTTGCTGCATCTCAAGAGGCAGGATGTCTAGAAACTTGTTGATCTTCCACCAGGTCAATATGCTATTGGCACACGATGGGTTTCAGGAACAAGCAAGATGGGAGAGGCATTGTAGTCAAGAACAAAGCCAGACTTGTAGCTCAAGGCTACACTCAGGAAGAAGGAATTGACTATGATGAAGTCTTTGCTCCTGTTGCCAGGCTGGAGGCCATCAGAATCTTCCTGGCATATGCTGCATCAAAGAATTTCACTGTCTATCAAATGGATGTAAAGAGTGCCTTTCTATATGGGAAGATTGGTGAGGAAGTTTACGTCAAACAGCCTCCAGGCTTTGTAGATCCTACACATCCTACTCAAGTGTTAAAACTAGACAAAGCTCTGTATGGCTTACATCAAGCACCAAGAGCCTGGTATGAAACTTTGTCAGGATATCTACTAAGCAACAACTTTAGAAGGGGTGCTATTGACCAGACCTTGTTTATCAAAGATGAAGGGGGAGAAACCTTACTAGTTCAAATCGATGTTGATGATATCATCTTTGGATCAACAAGGAAAAAGTTGTGCAAAGACTTTGAGATTCTGATGCACTCAAAGTTTGAAATGAGTTCAATGGGTGAACTAAATTTCTTCTTGGGTCTACAAGTCAAACAAGCCCCAAATGGAATCTTCATCAGCCAATCCAAATATGTAAAGAGCATTTTGGAAAGATTCAAGATGGCTGACTGCTCTGCTGCAAGAACCCCTATGCAAGTGCACCATGAGCTGACTCCAGACAAAGATGGCCAAGACACTGATCAACATCAGTACCATGCAATGATAGGGTCTCTCATGTATCTCACTGCCTCAAAGCCAGATATCGTGTTTGTTGTATGTCTCTGTGCAAGATTTCAAGTAGCTCCAAAGGTTTCACATCTTCAAGCTGTCAAGAGAATTATTAGATAACTAAAGGGAGCCCCAAGACTTGGGATTTGGTACTCTAAAAATGACAAGTTCAATTTGTATGCATACACTGACAGTGATTATGGGGGATGCAACTTGGACAAAAAGTCCACATCAGGAGGATGCCAGTTTCTGGGAGGGAGACTGATTTCATGGCAGTACAAGAAGCAAACATGTGTTTCAACATCTACAGCTGAAGCAGAATACATTGCAACTTCAAGTTGCTGTGCACAAGTCATCTGGATACAAAATCAAATGCTGGATTATGGGATGACTTTCATGGCAACTCCAATTCACATTGACAACATGAGTGCTATATCAATCACAAACAATTCGGTGCAGCACTCCAAGACAAAGCACATTGACATAAGGTATCATTTCATAAGAGATCAAGCTGAGAAAAAGAGGATTATTTTAACCAAAGTTTATACCAATGAGCAATATGCTGATTTGTTTACAAAACCTTTTGATGAAGCTAGATTTAGATATTTAGTTGAATCCATTGGTATGTGAACTTTGATTAAAATCTATCTCTAAAATTCTGTTATAAAAAGTGTTTTGTCTTTTGTTGTAAATAAAAGTTATGAGTCAGCAGCATTTCTTTTTGTCCTTCAGCTGCTGACAGGTTTAATATTAGCAACAAAGGATTTGCCACTGACTGCTTTAAGTTATCAGCAGGAACAGGTTTCTGCGGATAGCGTTAACAATGGCAGACATCAATAACCCTGATGATAAGTTTTTCCCATACCACAACCTTACAGCATACTTAACCAAGGGAAAGAAATCCGAAGGATTCGATGATATGATCGACTTCCTATGCCAATCAAAGATCCATTTTGCCCTCACAACCAACCCCACCATATATATCCCTTATATGGAGGATTTCTGGAATATCGCCGTCTACTCTACCGAACAGGGGATTCCCCAAATAAAATCCAAAGTAGACGGCAAGGACATCATCATCTCTGAAGCTACCTCCAAAAACATCTTAAGCTTCAGGATGAGGGAGCAGCCATCTCATACTCAAAGGACGAGTACATGAAGACCTTTTTTATCCATAGGGTACACTGGAAATCAAAATGAGTATACAATCGAGAAGGCGCTGATGGACCCTCCATGGAAGTATCTCTGCCACACTCTTCTCCAATGCATATCTCAGAAGAGAAGTGGATGGCATCAAGTGAGCTCCGCACTTGCCTCTACTTTCCATGGTATGATTACTGGCCTAGGTTTCAACTTTGCAAAACTCATCTTTGAGGGTTTGAGATATAACCTTTAAGAGGGTGCAAAGCAGCAAATTTTTATGTACCCAAGATTCTTGCAGGAAGTTTTCAACCAGGAACTAAAAGAACTTTCAAAACCTGCAAGAATTTACATCATGTTGGGACATAAAAATAATATTTTTCAAAGTATGAGAATTGTTTCCCAAAAGTTCTCAGGGGTCAATGTTCCATTGTTATCTACAATGTTGAACATACAAAGTACCCCGGGTGACAGTTCAGCAATCCCAGCTGATACTGATCCCATACCCTCCTCATCACATCCTGAACAACAATATGCTTCCACCATTCGAACCCCTGTGCATACTACTAAGGATGCACAGGAACAAAAATCACTTACATCTGTTTTGAATGTTATCATTCAAATGGAACAAAGGGCCCCAGTTGCAATGACATACACCAGAAAAATGAGCAAGAAGACTCCTTCTCTTCTTGTCTCAAAGGCCCAAACCCAACCTCTAAGCCCTCAATCAGAATCCCAACATTCTTATGAGAATACCAAAAGGGATAGCCACAACACTAGAGAGACTTCTTTGGAAGCCTCTGTATTAGGATCAGGATCACATCCCGGATCTATAGAGCAACCCCTTGAGCCATTCCATTATTTCTCTTCTCTGAACCTAATTGCAGAAGCACTTGGTCAAGATGATATACCTTCTCCAACAACCACTATATCGGAGGTATTAATTGACTTGGCTGCTGGTGCACCCAACCAGGTTCATCACCCAAGAAGGTTCACTCTGGTAGTATTGATAGAGTGAATATGGAAAGGGCTATCACTACTCCTGGTACATCAACTGCCCAGGAGGACAGTGATAACATAGCTAGGACCCTAACCACGGAAACTCATAGTGAGGATGCTTCCTGTGAAACACTCTTCACTGAGAGGAATCCCAGGTGCTAAGAAAACCAGGGTGATGGGGATGCAGAGGCTAGGCCTAAGGCCCCATCTAGCTCCAAGGATTCCACAACTGTGGATGAGGACAGACTGAAATGTCATAACTTGGAATTGACGGCCATGGTGGCAATGCTAGAGGCTGAAGTGTTCAAACTAAGACACCAAGTCTCTATGCATGAAGCCCATCAATGCCCAACTGTGCCTACTCCCTCTCTTGTATCAGTGGGAACTCAAACAGATACATCCCTTTTCACTGATGCAACCAAAAAGGGGGAGGTGGTTACTAAATAAGATGATGCTAAAAGCCTCGAAGAATGGATACAAGAGCAGACTGTGTTTCAGAGTTCCCTATACAAACCTGCCTTTGTTCAAATCCATGACTTGCCAGACTCAATAGATGAAGAGGAAGATATCTCTGAGGACTGGAAGTTAGTTGGTCAAGCTGTTGATGAGGTGCTACAAGAAGAAACTCTCCATCAAGACACACCTCCATCATTCAGCATTCTTCCTGAAGCTGCAGCCATAATAAGTCATTCATCTACCCCCCCCAACTCTTCCTAACTTCAAAGAAGCTAGAATTTGACTCCATTCTAGCTTGGGGATATGTGGAATAGCTGAGAGATTCTGGATTGGATGGGAGTTCAGTGGAGTAGAAGAGCTAAACTGGAACTCTCTTAATGTCCTCCAAGTTCTCAATCTGTATCTGACAGAATGCATCAACACTTCATCAGATCTCTCAGCAGAAAAGCAGGTTCTATGACTTAATGGAGGATAACATGCCCTGGTTTGAAAGACTACTAAAAGAAGCAAACAGGGTGGCTTATCCTGAATCTTCATCAGCAGCAGAACAAAGACTGGCTCCGAGAAGACTTGACATAATCAGGAGCAGTGCTTTAACTGAAGAAGAGGTTATCTGCTGGAGAAGATTCTTGTACAACATAATGGTTAGGGATGTAGAAGTGCAAGGATGGATAAGCACTGACTCCCATGACTTCACCTTCTTCCTGAGCAATGGATCTTCTCTCTCAATCAACATCAAAGAGATCTTGCTCCTACCTTTAGCTTTCCTGCACAAGGTCTTTGAGCTCAGATCACTCATCTTCAATGTCAACTCCTTAGAAAGTCAAGAAATGATCAAAATCATCAAGGCTTCTCTTTATAAGGAGGAATCTGGATCTGACTCAGACCTATCCTTTCTCTCTTCTCCAACAGTTAGACTGAACACAGAAGAAGAATCAAAGAGAAGAGACGAGGAAAAGATGAAAGAAGCATGGAAAGAAGTGATAGGTATGGAAAGGAAAGAAGATGAAGAAAGTTCCCTTCCCTTGTCCATTCCCCAACATGCCAATGAAGCTGAAGCTGAGATCCCAACAACATCTACTACACCTGCTGTTGTGGTCCATGAAGCTGAAGCAGAGGCATCCAACAAAGATAAGGGAAAGGGACTAATGACCAAAGAAGATGAAGAAAGAATTGAGTAGGAGAAGAAAGAAAAGGAGGATAGAAGAAGAAGAAGAGAAGAAGAGGAGATGGCTGAACTAAAGAAAGCTGAAGACAGAATCACAGCCATTCTCCTCAGAGAACAACAGATCCAGCTGTATGCAAAACAGCTGGATGATCTGAAAGTAAAAATTCCTGCAGTTCATCAAATTAAAGAAGATGAAGCTCTTGCTCTTCAACTGCAGGAACAATTCAACAAAGAAGAAGAAGAAGAAGAGATAGAGAAGAAGAAGGAAGAGGCTAAGTTCAGAATAACTGATTCTGAACTAGCCAAAGAAATAAGAGAGGAGTGGATAAAGGCTCTGGTTTCTCAAGGTGAGGATGCAGACTACCTTGAAAAACTATCAAATAAAGAAATCTACAGAGCCTTCATGGGTCAGCAGGGTCAATTGGCAAACAAGAAAAAGGCTGAAGAAGAAGAAAAAGCCAAACAAAAGTCCAAGAAGACCATTGCCTTTAATCGAAGATCCCATGAAGAAAGGAAGATCATGATTGACTTCCTTAAGGCTAGAGGAGAAAGTGGAAAGAGGCTGGGTCCCATGAACTTCATGAACCTGCAAGCCCTCTACCTTAAAGCTAAGAAGGATGAGGAAGAAAGACTAGGGAAGAAAGGCTCCAAGAAGAGGGAAATCATTCAAGAAGAAGAAAGAAAAACAAAGAAACCCAAGCCTTTTCCCTCACCCAACACTTCCTCAATCCAACAACCTTCCACTCTTCATCCTAGACCTCCCTCCTCTCCACCCTCAAAGTCCAAATCCTCACACCCAGCTCCTACTCATCAACAACCTCCCAAAAAGAAAAACAAACCTACTTCCAAACCAAAAGACTTAAGAGAAATAATCAGCTGTTTATACAGCTCTTAAGACCAATGGTTTGAAGTTTTCAGGGGGAGGACAGAAGTTAAAAGATCAATTTATACATCTGTTGATGAGGTACTACACCTTCCAGATTCTGATCTAAGAAGAATGATGGAGCTGGGTGAAGCCAATGTGCCCATGAATGAAGGTGGGAGACATCTGCTGCTGGTAATCAAACATCACTGCAACCCCAGCAGAGATGAAATCCTTGATGTCAAACCTCTCCAATCCCACTCTCCATTCATCAGCTGGTCCTACAATGCTGAAAAAGATAAGTTCACAGTGACAGATGTTAAAGGACAGAAGATGAGGTGTTCAAGCAAAACTATCTTCAAAATGGCCAGCAAAGACATCAAGACTCTATCTGAGCTTCCTCTTAACAATCCCAGCAAGGACCAGAGAGGATATGAGGTTGAAAGAATTGTCAGTCACATGCAAAAGCTTCAGCAACAAAAGCAGTAAGAGAGTTTTGGTAGCATCAGTCTTGGGGAGTTTGTAGAAATAAAGACTGATGGCTACAAAACTCTCTAAAGTACAAATGCTGCTGATCTCAAAGATTGCTGCGGATCGACAAAGTTGCAGTTGATAGGCCTTATCCGCTGATGACCAAAGCTGCAGCTGATAAACCTTATCTGCTGCTGACCAAAGTTGCAGATGATAGGCCTTATCTGCTGCTGACCAAATTTGCAGCTGATAGGCCTTATCCACTAAAGATCAAAGTTGCAGCTGATAGCCTTTTCACTGAAGATCAAACGTTGCAGCTGACTGTTGTTGATAAAGCAACCAATACCAATGACAACTTTCTGCTGTTACACTGACACACTCCACGCAGAAAGAATGTCATTGGCACAAGACAATAAAATACAACGACGCTCTCCTTTTGAGTATTCAAGCAATGATGCAAAGAAGACGTTTGAATAAAGTTAACCTTTGTAGTTATTATTATTGTCTGTATATGTAGAATAGCTTCAATACAAGATCAACGGTCTGTGTTAGATCTGATCCTTAGAATCAAGGGTCTTTCTTGATTCTAAGTTACTATATAAGTAGTACTTAGATTCATTGTAAAAGTACTTTTTGTCAAAGAGTTCTCTCTATAATCTCGTAACATTTGAAGCTTAATACAAATTGCATTTATCAGTATTCTTCTTGCCTACTTGTTTACTTTGCTTAAGTTGTGATTGTTTCCGCCAATCTCAACTGGAATAAAACCATCTTGTATTTACCGATCCTACACATTTTGAGTATCTTGAAACGATTGCACCGATTGTATATATATAACACATTCTAAGTGCTTATTGTGGCTCACTTGACCCGTGGAAAGGCATGATGGACAGGACCCGTGGAACGGTCTTCGGTTATATATATACTGAATGATTGTTCATTGTTGTCTATGAATTTGGGGGTGGACCCCATGAACGTGTTCAAGATACTTTGACGGGTTATTTTAATAAACTATTTTAGTTTATGAATTCACCTGCTTTGTAATGACCCATGTTTTATCAAATGTTTTTGAACGCATCACAGGTAGTCAATAGATGAGGCATTTCCAGGACTAGAATGAAACGATGAATGGTCCAGATGATGGGCATGCCTGGAACTATAAGTCCCGAAGGACTCGTTCTTTGTTAAGAACTGATGATAAAACGATGTAACCTTTATGATAACATGATGTAAATAATATTTTAATATTTTAAATAAAGGTTGATGGTGTTAGTTTCCGCTGTGTGTTTTTGGTATCAACATCACAGTAAATAGAAGGCGACCTTCTGGCCGGTATGTAGTTATCTGACAAACGGAATGCTCTGTCTAAGGAAAGAGCGGTGTATAAATCCCTCATGGACCCGTCGTTCTTTCATGGGAACATATCTGTTGGAGGTACTACTCTGGTTAAACAACTGTCCTGTGTTACGAGTGTGACAATGGTGGTGATGGTGGAGAAGGTGGAGATCCGTTGCCACCGAAAGGTGTCGCAGACGGAGTTGATCGAGACGAATATCTCGCCCGACTCCGCTTCTCACCGGTCCTAGATGATTCTGCCATGTCCTACAATCACCAATTAGAGAAGTTAGTATAAAGAAATAAGAATGCCAAAAATAAATAATATATATATATGTTGGACCACACAAATTCGTTCATTATAATGGCACGGTTATGTCTCCTGAGTCCTAGAATGGTTAATTTCAACTAGCCAAACAAGTGCAAATACAAACGGTGAAATACGACTATCTAAAAATATAGACGGACGACATTTTGTTTCACTTTGGAAAAGTCAAAATCGTCAAAATTTTGACCTTTTTCAACAAATCAACAAATCTCCAACAAACTACACTAAACCCTAAACACATATATACAAGTTTCAAGCTTTAATTCATAATTTTAGGTTTAAAATTTCTAAGACAAAAATCAAAAACCCAAGTATACGAGTAGAACACATCCGCTTAAATGAGGCCAAATGTGTTACATAATCATCAAATAAGGTTAAATATGTGTTTAATGTGAGTATTAAGTCAAGATTCATCCACATTCAAACCAAAATTCAACTTGAAACCCTAGCCTTATTCAATCAAAATTAGCACTATTTGGAGCATAAATCAACCTAAAAGCGATAATGGAAAAGTTTACATATACTGGGGGAGAGATTGGAAGCAAGAAATGGAAAAAACCGTGAAGAATCAGAGGTTTTGGAGGTGGAGGTGCCGAAACCGTGGGTTTTGGGGGAGAAGGGTGTTGAGGAAATAAAGATTCTGTCCCTGTTTAATAGCTGACTGCACCCTGATCGATGCACGGGCGACCAATTTTGACACTTTTTTTTTGAATTAATACTTTTAATTCATTAATATATATTTTTAATTAAAAGATAACCAAAAATATAGATTTACTTAAAGTATTATTTTATTTATAAATTATTAAAATTGGTCAAAAGGGATGTTACCACAAAAATTCCGATTTCACGCTAGAAACTTTACCTTGTTTGTTGACACCAAATTTAAAAATATCAAGCTTGTCATTATCAAAAATAAAGAAGAAAATAAAAATTAAACACGTAAACCATTCGAAAGTGTTACGACTATATAAAGAAAATTGATTTCGAATGGTGGCACTTATATCCATTTATTTCTCTTGACAAAAATTTCACAGTCGCGATCCTTGAAAGTTTCTGCGAAGATAGATTAATTAACACAAGTACCAAAATAAAAAATAAAATAAAAATAAAACTAAAATGAGAAGAATAAAAAGGAAAATAAAGTTGAAATAAAACAAAGAGAAAATAAATCTGAATGTAAAAATAAAAGAGAAAAAATAAAGCAGAAGGAAAATAAAGAGAAAATAGAAATAGTCAGTCCAACGGCATAAATCTTTCACAGAATTACAGTGTTCCCGGGAGCTGCGCCAAAAACTTGATGCCAAATGCGAGTGATATAATATATATACATTCTTAATGTTCAGTTTAGATTTACACAAAATCGGGTTTTAAATTTATAAATTAAAATGATAAGTACTTCAACTAAATACACACACAATAGGCAAGTGAACCTATCGCAGCATAGTATAGTCTTGGTAAGAACCAAGTATCGAACCATGGACACGTATTCCTTACTCAACCCTCGCTATTGTCTGACTAGGATAATAAGTTGAAAAAGAGGTTTTGTTTAAAAGAAGGAAAAGGAGAAGGAAAATAATTATGAATATCATCTCATTTAAGGTGTTACTCTGGTTGTTATCACTTGTTAATTAATGTTATATTTTTGTAAGGTTGGTCAAATTTACTAGTACTAACCCTTTTGATAGGGGAGTCAGTATTTCGTAACGAAACAGTAGATACGATCGGCCAACTGTTCCTAATAATTCTCGGGATCCTAACGGGGTATCAAGTCTGTCGGCTATTCCATGATTTATTATTCGGACCAAGATTATCCTGTTAACCGGTCGTGCTGTTGTCAGACACCCCAATGTCGTGTAGCTTCTTTGAAAGGTTGGAATGCGCAACCTCCTCCAAAGATACATTGTAAAGATCGGACCTAACAAATTGTATTCTTAAAATAGTTGTCTTTACTTATAAAATATTTTAAATAAATATAACTTTCTTTCTCAAGATTGGATACTCGACTCCTGTGGTCGGTACGCCCTTGAGTACTAACACAAGTGAAGTAAAGTTATACCGACATGAACCACAAGGTCCAGCTAGGACTCGAATGACTCGTTGAATACCCAAACCTCTAATCAACCCATAATGTTAAGTCTATACTAACCGGGCCCTTGGTAGCACGAAGATTTGTATATAGACTGTACAAACTCGAATAAGCTTCCTAAACAAGAAGTCTTGCTTAAGTAACTCACAAGATTTAAGATTATTAAGTTGGTTTAAAGATTACTTATTCTTGTCTTTTTAAGATAAATTAAAAGAAAGACTTTAGGAACATAACATACTAAAAATACTTCATTAATTAGACAAAGTTCAACCAACCCAAGTAACACAAGAAGGCTAGTCACGAATAACCATACAAGTGACTCCACTAACCCTTAGACAATGAGTGGAAGTGATCCAACACTATGGGAGAGTGGGTATATGTTGCCTCTTGCTTACTCGAATGAGAAGAAACATTCCATATTACAAAACTAGAAAAAGAAAATAAACAAAGAAAAAGCTAAAAATGGAACAAAACCGAGAGAGTTTCAGCCCTAGCAGAGCACCAGGGATTCCACTGACTCGATCTTGAACATCTAAATGCTTGGAATGCTATTTATAGGCAAAGATTTGGGCAATGCACGGCCGTGCATTGGGATACACGGTCATGCAAAGTAGACTTTTCTTGCACGTGTGGAATCTGGTAGCTTTTGCAGGCTTCGGGACATGTGGCAGTCATTTGCACGGCCGTGCAATGGGATGAACGGTCGTGCATCTTTCAATTTTGACTTTTGTTGACTTTTGACTCCCTATGTTGACTTCTTGGGTGCATGAACGTTCAGTTAACTTCAAGGTGCTGATTTCCCCTTTATTTTGAGTGATTTATTCATGTTTTTGCCAACAAGGGTTAATTATCATGTTATTTCAAAAAGGAAGGAATTAAGCATCAATTCCTATCAAAATACCTAAGAGTGTGATAAATATGGGGACAATTATGCATGAAAAACATGTATAAATTATGACATATCACTTCTCGAACCTCTTCCCGCTTTTCAACTTTCGAACATTTATTTAACCACTTCCGTGATTACTCCTTTCTTCGAGTCTTTTGTTGTCAATGCTTTCCTCATCTTTGACCATACAATCGTCACAAAATGGACTTCCGTTCTACACCCTTTATCTTTTAGGGCTATAGTCCCACTCATCATGGCTGTCGATGCTTAGATCCTTCCACAAAGCAGATCTATATAACCCGCCATGTCCACTTCAACGAGGACAACTTCCCTTTTGCCACACCTATCCAACCCTCTCCTTCTATTCCTCTTTCCAACACAAACACTTCCATTTCCGACTTTCCATTTTCACCTACTGACAATCCTGAACCATCATCTCCCACAACTTCTCGACAAACCCCTCTAACATCTCCTCAAAATTTCAATCCACCCTCCCTTTCTTCAAACTCAAACTCCTCACAATATCCTCCTACACCTCTGCGTGCTCGTCCTTCCAATCTACATCAAAATCCAAAACCTCGGGTTCCTTATAGTCTTTCTGCCAATCATGTTTCCACATCTCCCAAATCTCTTCCTAAGCCCACTGCCTTTACCATTGCTAACCAACATCCGGAGTGGCGTCAAGCCATAGCCGAAGAATTTTAAACTCTTATTAAAAATGGCACTTGGTACTTAGTGCCCCCTACTACTAACGCTAATGTTATTGATTTTAAGTGGATGTACATGTTAAAGAAGGACCAAAATGGAGCAGTCACTCGATGCAAGGCTCGCCTTGTGGCAAAAGGGTTCCGCTAACAACCGAGGGTCGACTTTCATGAAACTTTCAGTCCAGTTGTAAATCTACCACCATCAGAGTAGTTCTCTCTCTTGTTGTTACACAACAATGGCCACTTCGTCAATTGGATGTTCACACTGCTTTCCAACATGGTGACCTTAAGGAGACGGTTTACCTTCGGCAGCCACCTGGCTTTGTTGATCCTAAATATTCGGATCATGTGTGCCTGCTTCACAAATCTTTGTATGCCATTAAAAAGGCACCACGGGCATGGTTTCATTGTCTATCACAAGCCCTTGACAAACTTGGATTTAAAGGATCCAAGACTGACCTTCCCTTTTTACATACAAGTCTAGGGGCACAATCATTTAAATTCTGGTTTATATTGATGACATCATCATCACCGGTAACAATACCAAGCATGTCAATACACTCATCAAACAACTCATCCATGCCTTTGCTCTTAAAGAGCTAGGCGATCTTGACTACTTTCTGGTCATTGAAATTGTACGACAAGGTCGTAATATTCTACTATGTCAAAGAAAGTATATCTCCAAGGTCCTTCATCAAGCCGGCCTTTCAGATTCAAAGCCAGTTTAATCTCCAAGAAGCACCTCACAAGTCTTATCTATGGGAGATAGTCCCCTATTTTCTGAACTAGTTAGGAATCGCCAACTTGTTGGTGCACTCCATTATGTCACTCTCTCAAGACCGGACATTGACTTTGCCGTCAACAAAGTGTGCCAATACATGCACGCACCTTCTGAAAATCACTTGTCTGCAGTCAAACGAATTCCCATGTTTCTAAAAGGCACCATCAATCATGGATTACTAATTTGGCACAACTCTGGTTCCACACTTCAGGCCTTCACTGATCTTCATTAGCAAGTTCCCTCCACTGTTCAAGCCTTTTCTGATGCTGATTGGGCTGGGTGCCCGGATGACCGTCAGTCCACACGGGGATTTGCTATTTACTTGGGCTCTAATCTAACCTCATGGACCGTACGAAAATAGAAAGTCGTTTCTAGGTCATCCACTGACTCAGAATACAACGCTCCTGCAGATACAGTTGTAGAGCTAACTTTGTTAGAAGCTATTCTTCGAGAAACTACCCCCACTCTCTAATGTGATAATATCGGTGCAATCTACCTTGCAGCCAATACAGTCTTTCATGCTTGGACAAAGCATGTCAAAATTGATTTTCACTTTGTTCATGAAAAAGTGGATCAAGAAAAATTCAATGTACAGTTAATATCGATAGACGATCAGATTGCAGACATTAGGGCTGTCCAAAATGCTCGACGCTCGAAAGTCGCTCGAACTCGTTCAAAAAATGCTCAGAAATATGCTCGTTCGATTTGGGATCGGTTTGTAAACGAGCCAATTGAATCAGTTCGTTTTGTAAATGAACCTAGCACGAGCAAAGGTACGCTCGCTCGTTGCTCGTTCGGTTTGGCTGGAATTAATTTTTAATTTATATATATATATATATATATATATATATATATATAATGAACTAATATTTTATACATTTATAATTAACTCGTTTAGCCCAATCCATTATGGAACTTCTTACAGTAAGTCAAGAGTTGCCCAACTTAAAACCTAAAAAGAAAAAAAAACCTCTTTAGTAAGTACGTTGCTTCACTAGTTTAGCCTCAGAGCCATATCCTCAATTAAAGTCTCAAATCGTCTCTGCCTAAAATCCCTAACCTAAATCGGACGCCACCCTCATGAGCAGCCTTTGCGGCTTTGCGATTCAAGTCTCAAATCGTCTCCCCCTCTTGGTCAGCCGATCAACCTTTGCGGCTCACGATCAGCAACGCCGAGCGATGAGCGACTTTTGCGGCTCTGCAATTCGAAGGGCACACTAGACAGTAGGGTTGTCCAAATCGCTCGCGGCTCACTCAACGCTTGCTCGGAAAATTAATGATCAGATAATGCTTGTTTGATTTTTGGTTCGCACGGTTCATGAACAACCCCAGCAGACATCTTCACAAAGCCGTTGCAGACTCAAAGATTCATACTTTTGCGCTCCAAGCTACAAGTCGCTCCCCGCCCTTAGCTTGCGGGGGAATATTAGATCATCTTGTAATTATCAATATTAGAAGGTAGTATTATGTAAATATAGTTATTATATATAACCCCCATTGTAACCCTAATCATTTACAATTAATCAATACAATCACATTTACACACACTTAAGGTGTAACTGTTGAAACCAATTTGAATTCCATACTTTTAATTACTTCTGTGGTATACATTAGTATTCAATCCTATAAGAATTAGAGATTCAAGAACGAATTTGTGAAACTGTTGGATTTTCGCGTATATGATATTGACCAAAATTGGCTTACATATACGGGTAAAAATGATGCAATGATTCGACGTAGTTGTTGGCTGATAACCGCCACAACCGTCAACTGTTTGGAAATTAACTATTGTTTTAGTTTACTCCGGATTACCAAATCTGGTCCGGATGACCCAACCGTCAACCGTAAGGCCAGTGATGTAGGTTCCTGTTAGGAACCATATTTTGTATTTCAATTAGATCTGGTTTGTAAACAATATTATTAAAATAAAATTTTGAGGTTTTAGTCTTCCGCTATTTGTTCCTGTATCAACCTCACTATAACTAGTATATGGGAACTGGGGGTGTGATAAGTTGGTATCAGAGCCACAGTTTAAGGGATTTAGATACTAATGGGATGTTAGTATCTAGACTTAAACTAGAGCTCTAAGGATAGCTGGAATGCCATAGGATAAGCTAAATCCGTAAGTTGAGATGTTGATAGTCATTATGTGATATAACGGGTAATACCAAGAAAACAGATAATTAATTGCATTTTTGGCCAAGTGTCTTTAATTTCTAATTTTCTGGATTATAACCAGGTATACGAATTCTGATGTCATCACATCTATCTATGTAGATATCAAATGGTTGGAAGAGGTAAAGGAAGGGGCCGAACACCCATTACTAGGTCTCATAGGCATGCAAATGATGATAGCAATACTAACATGTATCATGAGACAAACAATAACTCCAACAATCACACGGAACCTCATGCTGAGGAGGTAGTCATAATAGAGACACAATTCCATGAAGTAGTGGCTAGTGAGGTTACTATGTTATTACGAACAACCTTACTTGGACTACTGGATGAAGTTCTCATAAGAAGAATGGGGGTTGGACCCACAAGGGGAGGAACCAATAATACTGGAGGAACAAATAAGAATGCTAACCATAGCTCCGTAACAAGAACTAAGAACCAGGAAGGGTGCAATTACAAGTCTTTTGGGGGGTGCAATCCTAAGCCATTTGACGGCAAGAAGGGAGCCATTGATGCTACTCGGTGGATCACCAAGATGGAGGTCGTTACAAAATTCAGTGAATGCAGAAGTGACCAGGCACTTAAATTTGTTGCTAACTCTTTCGAAACCACAACATTGGACTGGTGGGAATCTTTTAAACAAGCTAACGGTGAGTAGGCCATTGACAACATGCAGTGGGATAAATTTAAGGAGCTGGTTCTACAGAGGTTTTGTCCTCAAAATGAACTTGATAAGATTAAGGAGTAGTTTCAGCATTTAGAGGCTGGAGATATGACACATCAAGAGTATGTGACTAAGTTTGACGAGATGTCAAAACTGGTGCCACATTTGGTTACACCCGAATCTAGGAGAATTAAACATTTCGTGCAAGGTCTACCAATTAAGGTACGCACCTTAGTGAAAACCTCTGCACCGCAGACTATAGATGTAGCCTTGACGTTTAGTGCCACGATGTACGACGAAGTGGCAGCTCAAGAAGGCAAAGGCTGAAAAAATCACCAGAAGTAAAACAAGTTAAGGTTAAAAGAAAGCACGAGGAGGTGATTTACAGGTTTAAGCCTGAAAATTTTAATAAACACCCTAAGAGAGAGGGAAGTAATTGGGCGAGAGATTCTCAAGGGATTAGATGCAATAAATGCCAGAAACCGGGGCACATTGCAACATATTGTCCAACTCTTAAGTGTTACAATTGTAACCAGTTGGGACATAAACAGAGGAATTTTCTTAAGCTCATTCAACAAAAGCCTGGAGGAGGGGCTAAAAGTACAGGGCGAGTGTTTGTAATCGGTGATGGAAGGAGGAATGCTAATACCAAAGTAGTGGCTGGTACGTTTTTAGTCAATAACATTTATGCTAGAATTATATTCGACACTAGAGCAAATAGAAGTTTTATCTCAGATGCTTTTATTTTACATTTACGCATAAAACCTACGCCACTCGAGCGTGCTTACGTAGTTGAGACAACGAGTGGGGAGCAGATTAGGATAACTGAATTGTATATGGGCTGCAAGATAAATTTAAGCGACGAAATTCCATGTTTTAATTAATGCCTATGACTATGAGCGACTACGATGTTATCCTAGGAATGGATTGGTTAAACCAATGTCATGCTCAGATCGATTGTGAGCAACATGCTGTTATGATACGTAGGCTTAACGAAGAGTCTATGTTGATACAATGCGATAGTGAAGAAAATAAGATTGAAAATGTTTCTATAGCTAAAGCTAAGAAATGTGTGAAAGATAGATGTAGTGTATTCATAGTATATTCGTTAGACAGAAACCCGAACAGCACCGTATCGTTTAGCACCGGATCGACAAATTCGAAAGAATTACACGGATTTTTTTCGAAAGAATTACCCGGTCTCCCACCGGATCGACAAATCGAATTACGAATCGATCTCATACCTGGAGCTAGAGCACTGTATCGTTTAGCACCTTCAGAATTGAAGGAATTGATGAAGCAAATTCAAGAATTGTTGGACAAAGGTTTTATACATCACGGCACTTCACCATGGGGAGCACCTACATAGTTTGTAAAGAAGAAGGATGGGAGTATGCGTATGTGTATAGATTATAGAGAACTAAATAAGCTCACTGTAAAGAATAGGTATCCATTGCCGAGAACAGATAACCTGTTGAGCTAGTTATTTCTCGAATATCGAGCTTAGATCTGGATATCATCAGTTAAAGGTACAAAAGGAAGATGTACCTAAAACTGCGTTTAGAACCCGATATGGACACTATGAATTCTTGGTTATGTCATTTGGTCTAACAAATGCTCCCGCGGCATTTATGGACTTAGTGAACCGAGTTTGTCAAACGTTCCTTGACAAATTCGTTATATTGTTCATAGATGATATACTCATCTACTCCCAAACTCCGGAAAAGCATACTAAACATCTTAAAATAGTTTTGGAAACTCTTAGACAAGAGAAATTGTACGCAAAGTTTTCCAAATGTGAGTTTTGGAAACAAGAGGTACAGTTCCTCGGGCATGTCATAAATCAGTAGGGAATCTAAGTGGATCCAACCAAGATTGAAGCTATCATGAAGTGGGAAACTCCGAAAACACCCACTGAGGTTCGAAGCTTTCTTAGTCAAGCTGGGTACTACCGGAAGTTTATACAAGACTTTTCCAAGATCTCTACTCCATTAACTGCTTTAACTCAGAAAGCAACAAAGTTTGAATGGAGTTAGAAACAAGAAGAAGCATTCAATACCCTTAAGCAGAATATTAGTAGTGCACCGATCTTAGCATTCCCCGAAGGGAAAAATGACTTTACAATATACTGTGACGCTTCCCGAATTGGTCTAGGTTGCGTACGGATGCAACGAGATAAGGTGATAGCCTATGCATCACGACAACTTAAAGTTGATGGGAAGAACTATAACACACATGACTTAGAACTTGGTGCCATAGTTTTTTCTAAAAAAGATTTGGAGGCACTATTTATATGGAACTAAGTGTGTGATATATTCAGACCATAAAAAGTCTCCAACATATATTCAATCAGAAGGAATTGAAAATGAGACAGAGGAGATGGATGGAACTCATTGATGACTATGATTGTGAAATCAAATACCATCCCGGGAAAGCTAATGTCGTGGCGGATGCCTTAAGTCAGAAGGAGAGAGTCAAATCGATTAAGATAAGAGAATTAAGATTAGAAATCAATGTGGATTGGATGAATCAAATTAAATAAATTCATATTCAAACACTGAAAGACAACAACCTTAAAAAGGAACGAATGGTTTGTAAAGGGAAACTACTAACCAAAGGCGATGACGGAATCCTAAGATTTGGACATAGAATATGGATTCCTAAACTCGGAGAGATTCAAATGAAAGTGTAGGACGATGCTCACAAATCAAAGTACTCGATACATCCTGGATCAGATAAAATTTACGAGGGATTCAAGAATCATTACTGGTGGCCGAACATGTAGAGATCAGTAGCCCAGTACATAAAGAAATGTCTGACTTGTCTTCAAGTCAAGATCAAACATCAAAAACCCGCAGGTCAACTACAACAGTTAGAGATACCTGTGTGGAGATGGGATAGGATTACAATGGATTTGTCATGAAATTACCGAGAACTCAAAAAGGGCATGATACTATTTGGGTTGTGGTCGATAGACTGACCAAATCGACACATTTTATTGTAATGAACCAACTTTCGTATTATTATTATAATATGGCGTTTATATTATAAGGGTGTAAATAAATAAAAGATGAAAGTTGGAGGTTTGTTGCAAAAGTGGGGATTTAACTAGTTTGGGTGAGAGGGGTCATTTTTGAAACTACGGGGGCTGTTTTGTAAATTACAAAATTCTGCATTTAGAAGGGGGGCGACATTTACACACACAAAGTGTGTGTTCTTGAGTTTTTGTAAAGAGAAGAGAATAGGAGGTGCATTGAGGAGCAAAATCCGGGTGTTGCATGCTTGAATTGAAGGTTTTGGCTTGCTCAATCCCTTCATAACATCAAGTAAGTTCCTTTTCATCTTTTGAATCCACCATTTGAGGTGTTCTTGGTGGGTTTTGGGTGAAATCCGAATTGGGGCAGTTGGGGGTGAATTAGATGGTTAGAAACTTGAAATAAATAGTTATCTAGCTTAATTTTAAGTAATGGGAAGTAGATAACATCATCAAAACATCGAATTTAGTGATTAAAGAATTAGGGTTCTTGAGGGAAATTTGGGGGTTTTCTATTTAATGTCGTTAGAATGTTAAATTGAGGTTGGATAAGTGTCTAGGAAGTTAATAGACACACAATAACCATAAAGCCTCAATTTTTATGGTGATTTGTAAAATGGGAGTTTTGGTGAAACTTGGGTGATTCCTAAACGTGTCATTTGGGTTAAGGGAGTGTTGGAAGGGTTATATGGGTTTGATTATGTTAATCTAACCTAGACAAATATTAATGTTGATTATTGGTGATAGGAGTGTATTAGAATCTCAATTGGTGTAAAGTGGGATGTCTAGCAAATGTTGAGGTGTGTTGACTAATGTTGAGGTGTGTTGTATAGGTGATCACGTGGCTAAGATTGAAGCTAAACCGGAATAATCTAAATCACAAGGTAAGTGCTTTGCACTTACTTAGTAATGATAGGGGTTGGTAGATACACATAATGGATTTACATGTCGGTTGTTCAATGTCTTTTATGTGTTTAAAAATATTTGTTGAATTTGGGGATGTTATATATGGTGAAATATGCATGGGTGGGTGTATGGTGTTTGAGGTCTAAGGAATTCATTATGTTATTTGGTGAATTAAGTTATTAAACTTACATGGTGTAATGGCGATCATAAGAATTTGTAAAATGTGAAATACATAGGTGAAATATGTATTTAAATGGTGATGTACATGGGTGAAACATGTGCATAAATGGTGAAATACATAGGTGGAATATGTATTTAATTGGTGATATACATGGGTGTAACATGTATATAAAGTGGTGATGTATAAGTAGGTGAAATATGTATACAAATGGTGATATACATGAGTGATACATGTATATATTTGGTGATATATACATAGGTGAAATATGTATATAATGATGGCATACATGATTGTAACATGTATGCGAAAGGCGAAACAAATTCCTAAAACTTAAACGGTTGAGTCGGTGTTTGAGATTCATAAGAATCATGTGGGGTGTTAAGGGTGGGGTATTGGGTGTTTATAACCATGCCTAGAAGCAAACGGTTGAATAAATCGACTGGGGGTCGAGTCGGAAGGGTCGAAAACTAAAAGTTACTGCAGGTGGACATGACTATGTCTAGTCTGCACATGGCCATGTCTGGGAATTGTTTTGGGCATCAGGTTCACATGGCCATGTGTGATTTTGCACATGGTCATGTCTGATTTTGCACATGGCCATGTCAGAATTCTTTAGTTTCATCAGTGGACATGGTTATGTCAGTCTGCACATGGCCATGTCTGGGAATTGTTGTGGGCATCAGGTTCACATGGCCATGTCTGATTTTGCACATGGCCATGTCAGAATTCTTGTTTCTTCAAAATTCTTCATTTTTAGGGTAATTGCTTAGGTTTAACCCATGGGGGTTTAAGGGAGGTCGTATATCATTACTAATGGTGTTATTTATGGTGTTTACTTATAGGTAAAGCTTTGGTTTGATGCCACGGGTCAAGCTTCGTGTTGGTTGGATTCTCCATATATTTTGAATCGTTATAAATGTTTGGAGTTATGACTCACTGCTGGGAGTCACTAAACTTGTTTTAAACTATCTTTAGGATGTTAAAACTTGTTATTATTTTGACATGTCGGTCGGTTGCTTTTAAACAAAACTATGTATTTGTCGTTTTGTGGTAATTAACATGTGATGTTTTGTCAACAGTGTTCAATGGGACTAACTTCCGCGTGTTTTATAAAGTTAAAATTTTGGTTGAAATTTTTAGGGTGTTACAACTTGGTATCAGAGCAATGGTTTGAGGGATTCGGGTGTGTGAGACACCGAACTCAAACTTAGTCGCTCTTGATATGGGTGGGCGTAACGAGAATCCATAGAAGGAATGACCGAGAAACGGAGCTAAGGTAAAGGTTAGTAATGATATTTGTTGATTTTTAATTAGTGTCTAAGGTGTTTATGTGTGCCGAAAATTGTCTTCGGAGTTATGACATGGAGACAATGAATATACTTAGGCATAGTATATTACTAATCATGTCTGGCCAGGATGATTAGTAATATAACATGTCTACATGTCTTCATGGTGGCCATGTAATAATAACCATTGACAAGGAGTAAGTAAAGGTGAATATATATGTATTTTATGTATATAAATATATATACGTACTTACATACATATAAGAGCATGACTTAAGATATATGCCTATAGTTATGTTTTGCACGCGTGACAAGTCGTTTGTTTTAAATCTCAGTCGAGGAATGGCTAACCAAGAAGATTTGAATAAAGAGAAGAATGTTGGTGATGGACATGACAGCGGGTCGGGATCAAACCGATCCGTACACTCTCCCAAGGATGATAAGATGGATGAGGCGATCAGAAGGCGAATTTCCGAAGAGGTGGCTAAGGCATTTGAACAAACTATGCCTATCTTTCTAGCCGAAATTCAAGGTGCGGTTAAGGCGGCCTTTGCCGAAAGGGAGAACAAAACAAAGGAGAACGAAATTATTATCGTGGATGGCGGTAATAAAGATAAAGGCAAAGAAAAGGAGAGAAGACTTTGTACTTACAAGGATTACATGATTTGCAAACCGAAGGACTTTCATGGGGAGGTGGACCCATTGGTTAGTCAACATTGGATCACGGAGATTGAGTCCACATTTGAAACATGTTAGTGTGACCCGGAGGATCGAGTAGTGTTTACTGTGAATCAGCTCAAGGGACGAGCTAAGGATTGGTTACATAATCTCCGCAAGGAGAAGGGCGGCATTGGGAGTATGTCATGGGAGGAATTCAAAGAGGCGTTTTTGAAGTATCATTGTCCACAAGCGGTAGTGGACCGCATTACTAAAGAGTTCCTCCGTATGAGGAAATCTAATGAATCGATTGATGAATTAGCGGGTATGTTTTTTGACAAAACTCAGTTTTGTCCAGAGTTGGTGAACACGAAGAAAATGAAGATTGACCGTTTCTACTCTATGCTCTCTATTGATTTTAGGGAGTTTGTTACTCCCTCATTATGTGGGACACTTGCTGACATGATCAACAAATGTAGGGAACGAGAGGTGGAGATAAGAAGGCAAGTTGATCGAGGCAAGAAGAGGAAAAGAGAGGAGGTAGAGTGGCCTCCAAGAAAACTAAACCTGCTAGCCCTAGCAAGAAGCCATTTGTAAAGGCTACTGCTCGATATTGTCGAACTTGTGGAAAGGAGCATAGTGTTGAGTGTCGAATTAAAACCCAGTCTTGCTATAGATATGGGAAACCGGGACACCTTGCTACTCAGTGTTCCAGTCCAATTAACTTGTTCTATAACTGTTACAGCTCGGACATATGCGGAATGAATGTCCCGAGTTAAAACAAGGTGGAAGTGGAGGAAAGAAGTTGGAGATTCCAAGACCGAAGGGACGGGCATTTCAAATCATGGCTGAGGAGGCAAAGAAAACTCTTGATGTTATGGCAGGTATTTTCATGATTAACTCCTTGCCCGCTCTTACTTTATTTGATTCGGGTGCTAGTCGTTCTTTTATATCCTTGAAATTTGTCAATCATAATTCGTTTCTAAGTAAAAGGTTAGGTGAACCACTAGAAATTGAGGTGGCTAATGATAGGAGCGTTTTTAGTGTATGATGTTTATGTGGATTGTAAGTTGGAGGTGGAAGGTGAAACCTTCTCTATTGATCTTATTCCTATGACGTTAGGAGAGTTTGATGTTATTGTGGGAATGAATTGGCTTTCTAGATATAGAGCCAATATTATGTGTGGGCCTAAGGCGATTCAACTTATCTTTCCTTCGGGGAGATCTCTTTATATTCGGGGTGAAAGAATAGGGGGCGTCCTATTGTGTTCTTATCTCAAGGAGTTTATGGCTTGTGTCATGGACTCAAGTCAGGATGTGGTGAAGGTTCATGATGTTCCAGTTGTGAATCAATACGTGGATGTCATTCCGGAGGAGTTACCAGGGATTCCACCCGAGAGAGAAGTGGAGTTTGGGATTGATCTAATTCCGGGAGCAAAACCGGTTACTAAAGCACCCTATCGGATAGCCCCACCGAAGATGAAGGAGTTAATGACTCAACTTCAAGAGTTGCTCGACAAGGGGTTTATACGCCCGAGTGTCTCTCCTTGGGGTGCTCCTGTTTTGTTTGTAAAGAAGAAGGATGGGAGTATACGGATGTGCATAGATTACCGGGAATTGAATAAGTTGACAATCAAGAACCGGTATCCCTTACCACGGATTGACGATCTCTTTGATCAACTACAAAGAGCTTCGGGGTTTTCCAAGATTGATTTGAGATCCGGGTACCATCAGTTGAAGGTGAAAGATGATGATATTCCTAAAACAGCGTTTCGTACTCGTTATGGTCACTACGAGTTTACTGTTATGCCGTTCGGTCTTACAAACGCGCCCGCGACATTCATGGATCTCATGAACCGGGTGTGTAGACCATTCCTTGATCGTTCGGTTATCATGCGTGCCATCTTCGTGATATTCTTGAAGTTCTTCGTAAGGAGAAGTTGTTTGGTAAATTATCCAAGTGTGCCTTTTGGCTCTAGGAGATGCAATTCTTGGGTCATGTGGTGAATGTGGAGGGTATTTCCAAGGACCCGTCTAAAATTGAAGCGTTTAAAGGTTGGTTATCACCGAAAACACCCAAGGAGATTAAAAGCTTTTTGGGCTTAGCGGGTTATTATCGGAGATTTATCAAGAACTTCTCTCGTATTGCCTTTCCTATGACTAAGTTGACTCGTAAGGAGACATAATTTATTTGGGGTCCCGATCAGGAATCTGCCTTTCAACTTCTGAAAGAGAAGTTAACCAAGTCGCCCGTGTTATCGTTACCTGAAGGGACCAAGGACTTTGTTGTTTATTCTGATGCCTCGCATTCCGGACTGGGGTGTGTCCTTATGCAAACGGGTAGAGTGATTGCTTATGCTTCTAGACGGTTGAAGATTCCTGAGGCGAATTATCCGACCCACGACTTGGAGCCTGCAGCCGTGGTATTCGCCCTTAAAATCTGGAGGCATTATCTTTATGGGGTGCGTTGTACAATCTTCACGGATCATAAGTCTTAAATATTTCCTTGACCAAAAAGATCTCAACATGAGACAAAGGAGGTGGCTTGAATTGGTCAAAGATTATGATTTTGAAATACTCTATCATCCTGGGAAGGCGAATGTAGTGGCGGATGCACTTAGTCGAAAGACTAGTCATACACCGCTTAAGGTGAAATCTTTTAAGATGACTATCTCGTCATCTCTTGTCGACCAAATCCGGGAGGCTCAAGTGATAGCTCTCAGAGGGGATTTAAAGAAGAAACGGATGGTTCCTTATGTAGACAAGCTTGGGGAGAATAGCTTAGGGTTGAGGACTTGCTTTGATAGGATTTGAATTCCAAGTTTGTCAAGTGTTTTGACTACCATTCTCGAGGAGGCGCACAAATCCAAATATTCTATTCATCCGGGGGCAAAAAAGTTGTTTTATGACTTGAGGTTTAACTTTTGGTGGCTGGGCATGCGGAAAGACATAGTAAAGTATGTTGAAAATTGTCTCACATGTTCAAGGGTGAAAGCCGAGCACCAAAAGCCGTATGGAAAGCTTCAACCGCTTGAAATACATCTTTGGAAGTGGGAGAACATCACGATGGATTTGATTACCAAATTACCCAAAACCCGGAAGGGGTATGATGCTATTTGGGTAATGGTTAACCGATTGACTAAAAGTGCACACTTCCTTCCGATTAAGGAGACTTATTCATCGGAGAAGTTGGCGGAAATTTATATTAAGGAAGTTGTGTCACGACATTGAGTACCTATTGCAATCTTGTCGGATCGGGACACCCGGTTCACGTCACGATTTTGGAAGAAGTTCCATGAGGAGTTAGGGACTAGACTAAATCTTAGCACCGTTTATCATCCAAAAACGGACGATTCAAACGCTTGAGGATATGCTCCGAGCGTGTGTGCTAGATTTTGGGGGTAGTTGGGATGATCATTTACCGTTAGCAGAATTTTCATACAAGAATAACTACCACTCGAGTATCGGTATGCCTCCGTTCGAATTGTTGTATGGAAGACGGTGTTGAACACCCGTTTTTTCGGGTGAGATTAGTCAAAGGGAGCTTGGTAGTAAAGATGTGGTTGAAAACACGGCGAGTGTAATCGACCAAATTAGAGCGCGCCTAAAAGCCGTTCAAGACCGTCAAAAGTCCTACACAGACAAAAGGAGGAGACCAATTGAATTCCAAGTGGGAGACTTCGTATTGTTGAAGGTTTCCCCATGGAAAGGTGTGATCCGGTTCTGGAAGCGGGGGAAGTTAAGTCCCGTTTTATAGGACCCTTTAAGGTGGTAGATAGAGTAGGGAAGGTAGCTTATCGCTTGGAGCTACCGGGGGAACTAAGTAAACTTCATAACACATTTCACGTGTCGTATTTACGGAAATGTTTGGCAGATGAGTCTACTTTTGTTCTGATAGATGATATAGAGGTGGATGAGAAGTTAAACTATGTGGAGGAACCAATTTCTATCTTAGATTGAAAGATGAAACGCTTGCGCAACAAGGAGATTAGCCAAGTGTTGGTTCAATGGAAGCATAGAAAGGGGGCGGAAACTACTTGGGAAACCGAGGAGGAAATGCTCAAGTATTACCCTAATTTATTTATGGAGGCGGGTTTCGGGGTCGAAACACAAAGTTAGGGGGGATGATTTGTAACGAACCAACTTTCGTATTATTATTATAATATGGCGTTCATATTATAAGGGTGTAAATAAATAAAAGATGGAAGTTAGAGGTTTGTTGCAAAAGTGGGGATTTAACTAGTTTGGGTGAGAGGGCCATGTTTGAAACTACAAGGCTGTTTTGTAAATTGCAAAATTCTGCAATTAGAAGGGGCGACATTTACACAATCCGGGTGTTTCATGCTTGAATTGAAGGTTTTGGCTTGCTCAATCCCTTCATAACATCAAGTAAGTTCCTTTTCATCTTCTGAATCCACCATTTGAGGTGTTCTTGGTGGGTTTTGGGTGAAATCCGAATTGGGGCTGTTAAGGGTGAATTAGATGGTTAGAAACTTGAAATAAATAGTTATCTAACTTAATTTCAAATAATGGGAGATAGATAACATCATCTAAACATCTAATTTGGTGATTCATGAATTAGGGTTCTTGAGGAAAATTTGCGGGTTTTCTATTTAGTGTTGTTAGAATGTTAAATTGAGGTTGGATAAATGTCTAGTAAGTTAATAGACACACAATTAACCATATAGCCCCAATTTTTATGGTGATTTGTAAAATGGAAGTTTTGGTGAAACTTGGTGATTCCTAAACAGGTCATTTGGGTTAAAGGAGTGTTGGAAGGGTGTTAAGGGTTTGATTATGTTAATCTAACCTAGACAAATGTTAATGTTGATTATTTGGTGATAGGAGTGTATTAGAATCTCAATTGGTGTAAAGTGGGATGTCTAGGCTAATGTTGAGGTGTGTTGTATAATGATCATGTGGCTAAGATGGAAGCTAAACCGGAATCATCTAAATCACAAGGTAAGTGCTTTGCACTTACTTAGTAATGATAGGGGTTGGTAGATATACATAATAGATTTACATGTCGGTTGTTCAATGTCTTTTGTGTGTTTAAAAATATTTGTTGAATTTGGGGATGTTATATATGGTGAAATATGCAAGGGTGGGTGTATGGTGTTTGAGGTCTAAGGACTTCATAATGTTATTTGGTGAATTAAGTTATTAAACTTACATGGTGTAGTGGCGATAATAAGAATTTGTAAAATGTGAAATACATATGTGAAATATGTATTTAAATGGTGATGTACATGGGTGAAACATGTGCATAAATGGTGAAATACATAGGTGGAATATGTATTTAATTGGTGATATACATGGGTGTATCATGTATATAAAGTGGTGATGTATACGTAGGTGAAATATGTATACAAATGGTGATATACATGGGTGATATATGTATATGATTGGTGATATATACATAGTTGAAATATGTATATAATGATGGCATACATGATTGTAACATGTATGCAAAAGGCGAAACAAATTCCTAAAACTTAAACGGTTTAGTGGGTGTTTGAGATTCATAAGAATCATGTGGGTGTTAAGAGTAGGTTATTGGGTGTTTATAAACATGCCTAGATGCTAACGGTTGAGTAAATCGACTGGGGGTCGAGTCGAGAGGGTCAGAAACTAAAAGTTGCTGCAGGTGGACATGACCATGTCTAGTTGCACATGGCCATGTCTGGGAATTGTTGTGGGCATCAGATTCACATGGCCATGTCCGATTTTGCACATGGCCATGTCAAAATTCTTTAGTGTCATCAGGTAGACATGGTTATGTCAGTCTGCACATGCATGTCTGGGAATTGTTGTGGGCATCAGGTTCACATGGCCATGTCTGATTTTGCATATGGCCATGTCAGAATTCTTTTTCTTTAAAAAATCCTCATTTTTTGGGTAATTGCTTGGGTTTAACCCATGGGTGTTTTAAGGGAGGTCGTATATCATTACTAATGGTGTTATTTATGGTGTTTACTTGTAGGTACAGCTCTGGTTTGATGCCTCGGGTCAAGCTTCGTGTTGGTTGGATCCTCCATATATTTTGAATGGTTGTAAATGTTTGGAGTTATGACTCGTTGTTGGGAGTCACTAAACTTGTTTTAACTATCTTTAGGATGTTAAAACTTGTTATTTTGACATGTCGGTCGGTTGCTTTTAAACAAAACTATGTCGTTGTCATTTTGTGGTAATTAACATGTGATGTTTTGTCACGAGTGTTCAATGGGACCAAATTTCGTGTGTTTTATAAAGTTAAAAATTTGGTTGAAATTTTTAGGGTGTTACATTTATTCCCATCAATGAGAACTATTCAATAGATAAGTTAGCCAGATTGTATATCAATGATATTGTGAGCCGCCATGGCATACCACTATCTATTATCTCTGATAGAGATAGGCGATTCACATCTAGATTCTAGACTAGTTTCCAGAAAGAATTGGGAACTTGAATCAACATGAGTACAACATATCACCCTTAAACCGACAGACAAAGTGAAAGAACAATCCAAACCTTAGAGCGTGTGCAATTGATTTTGGAGGAAGTTGGGATAATCATATACCACTAATCGAGTTTTCCTAAAACAACATCTACCATTCAAGTATAAAACCTGCGCCATTCGAGGCTTTATATGGTAGCAAATGTAGAACTCCGGTCTGTTGGACTGAATTCGGAGATAGTCAGTTTTCTGGACCAAAAATCTTACAGGAAACAACTGATAAGATAGTTCAGATTAAACAACGACTGAAAACTGTTCAAGAAAGGCAAAAGAGTTATGCGGATAAATGCCGAAGACCTTTAAAATTTCAAGTTGGTGATTATGTTATGCTAAAGGTTTCACATGGAAAGGTGTTGTAAGATTTAAAAAACGCAGAATGTTAGGGCCAAGATATATTGGACCTTACAAAATCACCGTAAGATTTGGAGCAGTGGCATATAAACTAGAATTGCATGAAGCAATGCAAGGTATCCATGACACTTTTCATGTGCTTGTTTACGCAAGTACTTAGCATATCTCACTAAGGCAATCACATTGGATGATGTGCTCATTGATGATAAACTTTATTTCACTGAGCAACATGTTAAGATCTTAGGAACCCAAGATCAAAAGTTAAGAAAGAAAACAATACAAATGGTATTAGTTCAATGGCAAGGTCGAAAATGTACCGACCAAACTTGGGAATTAACTGAACAAATGAAAGCTAAGTATCCATAGTTATTCAAGTGATATTGAATTTAGAGGATGAAATTCTTTCAAGGAGGGGAGATTTGTAACACCTTGGAATTTCTCAAGAATATAAGGGCTAAAGATGTTAAAAAAATTAAAGTTCAGGGGTTGGAATGAAAATTACCCAAAGTTGGAGGACTGAAAATGAAAAATTCTGGAAATTGGATTGTAACGAACCGCTACCAAGGACCGTGGCGGTCCGCTATGTGGGGAGGAAGGGATTAATGATGGTGTGCCACATGTCGGGTGACTAGCGAATGACTTCTGACGTGTGTAAACCATATGCTGGACCGTCACCCTTAGCTTAACGATCTGCCAAGGCAAAAAGGGTGTCACACCCCCAAAATCCACTAACAGAGTTTTACCGTTAGGAGTGTGACATACCATGATCTCAGTCATTAGTTACCTTGAACGACTCTATACGAGTTTAAGAAAACCACTAGTATTGCTCATAGTCACGATGCAACACTAGTAATGAAAACACTGATTTAATGTAAGACTGCGGAAGCGAAAGGTTAAATGAAAAGCATGCGCCAAAACAGTCGCGCCAAAAATAAATAATCCAACAATAAATAAAATAAATAGTTCTTGAGTTTGAAAATGATGAACTTTGAATGCATGCATGCCTTAGCGTGCTTGTGCTTGTACTTTAATGACCTGAGAAAACATGCTAAAACGTGTCAACGCTAGGTTGGAGTTCACAGATTTCAATGTTTGTAAAGTTTACTAGATAAAACCATTTACAATTTATATCATAGTTAGCTAACCTAGTTACATGTTACTAAAGCGTTTCGACACCGAAGCTGACTGTTTATGTTTGAACTGTCTCATACCATGACTATCATGATCAATGGTAAATGTTTAGGTTAATGTTACACCCGTTCGACTACCTGTCGTGTTAGCGCGACTAACGCGGTGGGGCTTGTCAGTGCCCAGTAGTACTACTCAAGATTACCTCGTTATCCCATATATTAAACGGTTCGATATGTAAGGACTTGCATGATATGTTTGCGCTTAGTACACAAGTGATATAAAAGAAATGTAAGATCTAAATGTTTGTACCCATGTTTTCTCCTCCAATTTTAAACCATAAGAAAAGGGGCAGTGAAACTCACCTTGGAGTGCGTGCGAAAGAAAGCGAACTTAGAATGCTTGACGACTAACTGCCACCTATAAACACCGGTTTATAAGTGTGTGTTTGTGCAAGACGATAGGAACCCTAAGTATCCAAACAATCTCATTGTTTTAAGGGTTTAGAAAATACTTATTAGTTTGACTAAGTTTGACCAAGTTTGACTAAGTTTGATCAAGTTTGACCAAGTTTGAATCGACGACCCGTTGGTGACCCGTTTAGTGATTAAATGTTTGACTTGCATAACAACACGCTTAGCACACAAATAATTCACGTTTCATGCTACGTAAGTCATAACTAATTTAGCATGGCAACTATGTCAACAATACACGTTACATTAACTTATTATTTTTTTGAAAATATATAAACTCATGTTTGCTTTCAATTGAATCAAATTATCTATAACACGTTCGTATAATAATCCCAAGACTATCTACACATGCTAATACATAATAGATTACCATAACACACATCATTAAGTTTAGACATCAAGTTCCAAATCACAAAGTTTCTACTTTTATTAACCTATTATCTAATTAAGCTACTAGCATTCAATAACACTTTAACAAGCTTCATTACCTTCATAATAACATACTAGTATCATTTAATAATGTCATGCACGTCAAGAAACCTCACATTCAAAAATCATATTTCAACAAAGTTTCCTCTTTTAGTAAGTCGTCCATTACACGCTTTGTTTACACAATTAACACGTCTAATCAATCCCAAATCTTTCAACTAATATATTTATAACTATATTAATCATAATTCACGTCTAGCATGCAATTCCTATACTTCACATAATCAACAAATCTCAATTTACACCTCGTATGGAAACTAGGGTTTCACATATTTTCATAAAATCACCAAATCGATACAATACTACAAATCAATTAACCAATTCATTAATATATTTCGAAAATATCAAGTTTGGATGAACTAGGGTTTCGATCAGAAAAATCATAATGAAATAATGACGGAATTCAATAAAACGACTTACGTAGGGATGTTAGGAATGTCTAGACTAGCTCGTATCTACTTCCGGATTCACGATCGAAGGTCGATTTAGGTGTGTTTGGGTTGCTTGATGATCTCGGCTCAAAGGGGGGTGGGGGTTTGGGTCTCGACGGCAACAAGGAAAAAAAAAGGATTAGGGTTTAATTTTTTTTTTTAAGTTTATATATATCCTAATGGTATTCATGGGTTTTTCAATTGGGCTTCAGGCTTAATTAAGGCCCATAAACTCTAATTAATTAAATAACACTTAATTAATAATTAAAAACTTTCAATTAATTTTATAAAACTTTAATATTTATAAAAATATTAAGTACGATTAATACACGATAAACACGTACGAGAACAATAATATTCACATAATTCACGTAATCACATAAAATTCACATAATTTATATTAAATATAAATTATTAAATATTCGTAATATTTCTCTTGATTAATCACCAGCGTTCCGGATTAGACTCGAGTGCGATTCGCCGTGTGTGAACTAACTGACACATTTAATTAACTTAATTAAATGCAGTGCACGTGTGACTAACTGAGATAACTGAGTTTGCAATGAATAATGTTTGAACTAACGATGTTTGAGTTAACGGAGTTAACCTGAAATTGCCGGATGTCACATCATCCCCTTGTTGAAAGAATTTTCGTCCCGAAAATTAAACGAAGTCGGTAACGTCTGAAACAAAAAGTTTAGGTTTGTTACATCATCCCCTTGTTGAAATAAATTTCGTCTCGAAATTTAGTCAGTACCTTCCGTGTTTGCCGTTGACTGTTTGAAAAGGTGAGGATAATTTTTCATCACCTGATCCTCTCGTTCCCACGTGAGCTCCGGTCCACGCTTCGAGTTCCAGCGAACTCTGACAATAGGTATCTTACTGCGCTTGAGAGTTTTGACCTCTCAATCCATGATTTCGACTGGTTCCTCAATAAAACGTAGTTGTTCATCAATTTCCAACTCCTCGAGTTGAACTACAAGTGTCTTATCTGATAGGCACTTCTTTAGGTTTGAGACATGAAAGACATTGTGCACTCCATTGAATGTATCTGGTAGGTTCAGTTGGTATGCTACTGGACCAATCCTTTTCTCTATCTCGAATGGTCCAACATAACGCGGGTTTAACTTTCCTCGTTTCCCGAAACGAATCACACTTTTCATGCATCTGGTGAGACCTTTAATAATACTTTTTCGCCCACTTGGAATTCTAGCGGTTTTCTACGCTTGTCTGCATAACTCTTTTGACGGTCACGAGCTGCCGCCATACGGTTTCGGATTTGCACGATTTTCTCTGAGGTTTCATGCATAAGTTCAGGACCCGTAAGTTGACTATCTCCAACTTCAGCCCAACAAAGTGGTGATCGACACTTTCTCCCGTACAAAGCTTCGAATGGCTCTGCTTTGATGCTAGTATGATAGCTGTTATTGTAAGAGAACTCCACTAAAAGCAAGTGAGTCTCCTAACTGTTACTAAAATCAATCACACAAGCCCTTAACATGTCTTCTAGGGTTTTAATGGTACGCTCACTCTGGCCATCTGTTTGAGGATGGTACGCTGTGCTCATATCCAGGCGCGTGCCTAGAGCTTTCTGTAATGATTTCCAAAAATGTGAGGTGAATCGGGCGTCTCTATCGAAAATGATGGAGATTGGAACTCCATGTCGAGATACTACTTCCTTAAGGTAGAGACGAGTTAACTTTTCCATTTTATCGGTCTCTTTGATAGCAAGGAAATGAGCGGATTTGGTTAGGCGATCCATTATCACCCAGATTGTGTCACATCCAGTAGGGGTTCGGGGTAATTTGGTTATGAAATCCATGGAAATCTGCTCCCATTTCCACATTGGTATTTCCGGTTGTTGAAGTAATCCGGATGGCTTTTGGTACTCCACCTTGACTTTTGAACAAGTCAGGCACTTGCTCACGTAGGTGGCTATGTCGGCTTTAATGTTCGGCCACCAATACAAAACTTTTAGATCGTGATACATCTTGTCAGATCCCGGATGGATATAGTATCGGGATTTGTGAGCTTCATCCATGACTAGGTCTCTTATGTTTCCATATACTGGTATCCATATTCGTTCCGCGAAGTAGCGAATACCATCTGCTTTAACCTCAAGTTGTTTCTCTATACCACGAGTGGATTCCAATGATAAGTTCTCCTCTTTTAAGGCTTCGAGTTGGGCATTGCGGATTTGTTCGGGTAATCCTGTATGAATGGTGAGTTGTAATGCTCTAACCCGTCGGGGTTTGGTTTCTTTTCTGCTTAGGGCATCGGCCACCACATTAGCTTTGCCTGGATGGTACTTGATTGCACAATCATAATCTTTTAATAACTCGATCCAACGACTTTGACGCATGTTCAACTCTTTCTGCTCAAAAATATGTTGAAGACTCTTGTGATCGGTGTAGATGGTGCACTTGGTACCGTACAAGTAATGTCTCCATATCTTGAGTGCAAAACACCACGGCTCCTAACTCTAAATCATGAGTTGTGTAATTCTTTTCGTGGATTTTTAACTGTCGAGAAGCATATGCGATAACCTTGTCACGTTGCATCAACACACAACCGAGACCTTGGATGGAGGCATCGCAATACACCACGAAGTCATCCGTTCCCTCCGGTAGAGATAGGATGGGTGCGCTACATAGTTTCTGTTTCAGTAGCTGGAATGTTGATTCTTGAGTCTCGCCCCAATTATAGGGTTTATCTTTTTGGGTTAAGGCGGTGAGAGGTTGGGCAATCTTTGAGAATCCCTTGATAAAACGACGGTAGTATCCGGCCAATCCTAGGAATTGCCGAACTTCGGTCGGAGTTGATGGTGCCGCCCAATTCTTGATAGCTTCCACTTTGGCTGGATCGACATATATTCCTTTCTCATTGATCACATGTCCTAGAAATTGAACCTCGCGAATCCAAAAATAGCATTTGGAAAACTTAGCGTACAGCTGCTCCTGTTTCAGTAGCTCAAGGATCAAACGCAGATGCTCCTCATGCTCTTCCCGACTCTTAGAGTATATGAGGATATCGTCAATGAAGACAATGACGAATTGGTCAAGGTAAGGTTTACACACACGGTTCATGGGGTCCATGAACACCGCGGGTGCGTTGGTTAATCCAAATGGCATGACCAAAAATTCGAAATGGCCGTACCGGGTTCTGAATGCAGTCTTGGATACATCTTCATCTCGCACTCTTAGCTGATGATAACCAGATCTTAAATTGATTTTTGAGTAGAAAATTGACCCTTGAAGTTGGTCAAATAGGTCGTCAATGCAGGGTAGTGGGTGACTGTTACCTTGTTTAACTATCGGTAATCAATGCACATGCGGAAAGTCCCATCTTTCTTTTTGACAAATAGGACTGGGGCTCCCCAAGGCGATGAGCTCGGTCGGATGAAACCTTTATCCAGAAACTCTTGTAGTTGAGTGGATAGCTCTTGCAACTCACTTGGTGCAAGTCTATATGGTGCTCGAGCAATAGGCGCTGCTCCGGGTGTTAGGTCAATCTGAAATTCGACTTGACGATCAGGTGGAAGACCAGGTAGGTCTTCAGGAAATACTTCTGGAAATTCGCGAACGATAGGGATATCTTCTAACTTTTTCTCCTCGGTAGACTTGTCAGCGACAAGAACTAATATCGCGGTATGACCCTTACGCAGACACTTCTGAGCCTTCATGAAAGATATGATGCCCATGACTGCACCACTTCTTTCGCCCTGAACGGATAGGATCTCTCCACTAGGAAGGGGTATACGAACGATCTTCTAACTACAGATGATCTCAACTTGGTTTTTAGACAACCAATCCATGCCCACAATTATGTCAAAACTGTCGAGTGTAACTGGCATGAGATCGATGTCGAGTTTGTGACCAGATAGTTCTAATTTACATCCCTTGAGAATGTGAGTTGCCTCGATTATTTTACCGTCTGCTATCTCTACGGTATAATGGTGTTCTAATAAAGTTGGGTTTATTCCTAACCGAATACTAAGTTCTCTAGATATAAAACTTCTATCGGCGCCAGTATCAAAAAGTACAGAAGCAAAATGATCGTCTAAGAGAAACATACCGTTAACCACGTTCCGATCATTCCGAGCTTCTCCCGATCCAATCACAAATGCTCGGCCCTTTGCACCATTTCCGTCGTTATTACCATTTCCACCCTGGTGGTTATCACCATTTCCATTACCGCCCTGATGATTGTTGCCATTTCCATTCCCGTTTCCGTTTCTCCTCAACTGCCGGCAATTTTTCTTGAAATACCCTTCTTTACCACACTCAAAACAACCTTTGGGTGCGTCTCCAGGTGGTGTCTGTTTGTTCTGCAGATCTACTCTACAGTATTTGGCCAAATGACCCATCTTTCCACACCGGTGGTAACGGTACCGGTCACACGCTCCATGATGGTGGAAGTTACATTTGTTGCACTTCGGGTACTTGCCAATATAAGAACCCTGATTCTGTTGAGAAGAGTTAGACTGATTATTGTTCTTTGAAGGTTCAAGCTTACGATGCTGTTGTTGCTGTTGCTGAGAAGGTGGGTTTGACTGGAAGGTTTTGGGAAATGAACTGTCAAACTTCCGCTTGTTGTCAGTTGTCTTTGATAACGCACCTCTAGGGGGTAGGGTGCCATGAGCGACTGCCTGATCGGTTAGCCTGTGAGCCAACCTGATTGCTTGCTGGATTGTAGTAGGATTAGAAGATGTCACCATGCTCTGAATTTGCGGAACCAAACCATTAATGAATTTCTCGATCCTCTTATAGGGAGGTGTTACCATTTGCGGACACAAGTTCGCCAGTTTCTGCACTTCATCGCGGGGACAATACTCCTCCCGCAGCATAGTCTTAAATTCGTCCCATGGAAATGCGTTTCCATCTCAAGAGTTAGCATTTGCACTTGGGAGTTCCACCAAGTAAGGGCCGGACCCTCAAGTGTGCCAGATGCATACTTCACCTGATTATTCGGCGGGCAATTACACATCGCGAATGCGGATTCAGATTTCTCCATCCAGCGGAGTAACCCAACAGCCCCTTCGGCTCCACTAAACGAGTGTGGCTTGCAATCCATGTACGCCTTGAAAGTATAAACCTGCTGGTGGTTATGTTGACCTGAATTGTAAACAAGAATGAGTTTTAGGGATACTATATTCGAATTGGGTTTTTGAATGAATGATGACTCACTAGAGTCGATAACACTTTGCTTTACCTCCAGCATTAACAGCGGCGTGAGTAGCTGCTACAGCTTCAGCCACACGCTCATTTATGAGTGACGTGAGCTCGGCTGCAGTCATGTTAATGTTTCCGCGACCATCGCATCCTCCAGCGCGTCCACCACATCCATTTCCTCTTCCAGACATTATCTTTACATTCACAACATACAATAATGAGAAAAAATACATCGCATTTTTATCATCATAAAAGTACCAGTAAACAAAGAGATTCAAACCACAACATCTAACATTTCAATAATAGTAATACTTGATAAAATAAATTGTAACGATTACAACTAAATTCAACCAAACATCAAAATTCTAGAAACATCTGTTGGATGGGAACAACCATGCCCATCTAGGTTCAAAAGGAAAGACATAAATAAGTAATGAAGATAGAAAATCAAATGCCACTGCGAGCTGATGTAACATCGGATGTTGCATCATCGTCCTCATCCTGATCTCCTGCAGGTGCATCCTCTGGTACAACTCCTGCTGCTTCAACCGCTGCAAGTCGAGCCTCCACTTGCTCAATCCTGGTGTGGAGTATATCTAGGTTCCACTCTGCAGTGTTCAGCCGGTCTTCCATATCCACACATCCATTTGCCAAATTCTCATGGACTTTATCAGTGACTGCTAAATCTGAAGTCAGTTTGTCAATTTTCTGATTCATCAGAATCTGTCGCTCTAATATACCAGAAATCTCCCCTGCTGCATCTCTCATGTTTCGGATCTCCCGGTCCATCCTAGCTACAAATGCAGTAAACACCTGCTCAAAGGGGTACTGCAATGGTGGGAAAGCTCGCACAGAAGATGATGAAGAAGAAGCAATGTCAGTAGTGAGTGGAGGTGGGACTTCCTCCTCGCGGATCCAGTTCCTGATCCTATCAGGATACCAATCCTAGTCCTGCGTGTTGCCTCTGACACGCACATGAATAGGCTCATCATACCCTACAGTGGTGTTGATCGGGTTGAGTCGACGTCTCCTCGGCTCTGGCAAAGGTACGGTAGGAACATCGTGCTCCTGAACGACTGGGGATGCGGGTGAATTAGGCGGGATCGACATTTCCTGTAACGGGATGAGTGAATGCCATGTTTGAGTGTAAGTGTTGTGTAACTAATGCATGTACGTGGTTATAGTCTAGTATGTATTTCCTAGTTCTCTAAAACCTGGCTCTGATACCAATCTGTCATACCCCCAAAATCCACTGATGGAGTTTTACCGTTATGAGCGTGACATACCAGGATCTCAGTCATTAGTTACCTTGAACGACTCTATATGAGTTTAAGAAAACCACTAGTATTGCTCATAGTCACGATGCAACACTAGTAATGAAAACACTGATTTAATGTAAGACTGTGGAAGCGAAAGGTTAAATGAAAAGCATGCGCCAAAACAGTCGCGCCAAAAATAAATAATCCAACAATAAACAAAATAAATTGTTCTTGAGTTTGAAAATGATGGACTTCGAATGCATGCATGCCTTAGCTTGTTCTTGTACCTTAATGACCTGAGAAAACATGCTAAAACGTGTCAACGCTAGGTTGTGAGTTCACAGGTTTCAATGTTTGTAAAGTTTACTAGATAAAACCATTTACAATTTATATCATAGGTAGCTAATCTAGTTACATGTTACTAAAGCGTTTCGACACCGAAGCTGACTGTTTATGTTTGAACTGCCTCCTACCATGACTATCATGATTAATGGTAAATGTTTAGGTCAATGTTACACCGGTTCGACTACCTGTCGTGTTAGCGCGACTAACGCGCGTGGGGCATGTCAATGCCCAGTAGTACTACTCAAGATTACCTCGCTATCCCATATATTAAACGGTTCGATATGTAAGGACTTGCATGATATGTTTGCGCTTAGTACACAAGTGATATAAAAGAAATGTAAGATCTAAATGTTTGTACCCATGTTTTCTCCCCCAAGTTTAAACCATAAGAAAAGGGGCAGTGAAACTCACCTTAGAGTGCGTGCGAAAGAAAGCGATCTTAGAATGCTTGACGACTAACTGCCACCTATAAACACCGGTTTATAAGTGTGTGTTTGTGCATGACGATAGGAACCCTAAGTATCCAAACAATCTCATTGTTTTAAGGGTTTAGAAAATACTTATTAGTTTGACTAAGTTTGACCAAGTTTGACCAAGTTTGACTAAGTTTGACCAAGTTTGACTCAACGACCCGTTGGTGACCCATTTAGTGATTAAATGTTTGACTTGCATAACAACGCGCTTAGCACACAAATAATTCACGTTTCATGCTACCTAAGTCAAAACTAATTTAGCATGGCAACTATGTCAACAATACACGTTACATTAACTTATTATTTTTTTGAAAATATATAAACTCATGTTTTCTTTCAAATGAATCACATTATCTATAACACGTTCGTATCATCATCCCATGTCTATCTACACATGCTAATACATAATAGATTACCATAACACACATCATTAAGTTTAGACATCAAGTTCCAAATCACAAAGTTTCTACTTTTAGTAACCTATGATCTAATTAAGCTACTTGCATTCAATAACACTTTAACAAGCTTCATTACCTTCATAATAACATACTAGTATCATTTAATAATGTCATGCACGTCAAGAAACCTCACATTCAAAAATCATCTTTCAACAAAGTTTTCTCTTTTAGTAAGTCGTCCATTACACGCTTTGTTTACACAATTAACACGTCTAATCAATCCCAAATCTTTCAACCAATATAATTATAACTATATTAATCATAATTCACGTCTAGAATGCAATTCCTATACTTCACATAATCAACAAATCTCAATTTACACCTCGTATGGAAACTAGGGTTTCACATATTTTCATAAAATCACCAAATCGATACAATACTACAAATCAATTAACCAATTCATTAATATATTTCGAAAATATCAAGTTTGGATGAACTAGGGTTTCGATCATAAAAATCATAATGAAATAATGACGGAATTCAATAAAACGACTTACGTAGGGATGTTAGGAATGTCTAGACTAGCTCGTATCTATTTCCGGATTCACGATCGATGGTTGATTGAGGTGTGTTTGGGTTGCTTGAAGATCTCGGCTCAAAGGGGGGTGGGGGTTTGGGTCTCAACGGCAACAAGAAAAAAAAGGGATTAGGGTTTAATTTTTTTTTTTAAGTTTATATATATCCTAATGGTATTCATGGGTTTTTCAATTGGGCTTCAGGCTTAATTAAGGCCCATAAACTCTAATTAATTAAATAACACTTAATTAATAATTAAAAACTTTTTATTTTTAATTTTATAAAACTCTAATATTTATAAAAATATTAAGTACGATTAATACACGATAAACACGTACGAGAACAATAATATTCACATAATTCACGTAAATTCACGTAATCACATAAAATTCACATAATTTATATTAAATAAAAATTATTAAATATTTGTAATATTTATCTTGATTAATTGATCGATGTCGTTAGGTCGGTCAAAAACAATCCTTAAACACTTAACTAGTAATAGTAAGAAGAGTATCGAATCAACGAGGAATCAGTGGTTAGTGAAATTGCTTAGTTTGATAATTAGAATGAAAACACAGATCAAATAAAAATGCAACCTCCTCCAAACTTCAGGTTCTAGGTTTCACATAAAATTCATTTATTTAATTAGACACCACATAGACATAGTGTTGGAAAATCAGTTAAAATAGTAAATGAAGACATGTTGTTGTCAGCAACCTATACAACCAGTTCCGTCACAAACCAGTATAATTCAATCACCCAATTTATGAATACCAAGTTACCCCCTTTAGTCACCCAACCCTGCTACTAGGTTTTCTCATCAACCGAACAAGATTGTAAGGCAAGCAAACTCAAAGCACTCAAATAAACTGTTTAAAATAACTAATACATCAATCTATCAAGTTTGTGTCAAAAACTAACAAGATCCAAAACATAAACATACTGAATCAAACACGAAAACCTACACGAACCGTACGCCTGAAGGAAGCCGCAATAGGCTTAGCCAAACATAATTTCAAAGAACTCAAGTACTGTCACTACCAAATTCATCGTTAAAATTATCTGACTAACTAAACTTTATTAAAAAGAAAATAGAAAACCTTTTTTGCTTTTCTCGATCAACACTCAAAACCAAAGAATGATGCCCTTATCGATATCTGTGCAACACCAAACACTCTTTCTTTGGTCAAACACCACAGCCGCCACAAGGGCTGTCGTCCGTCTCCTCCTTGCGTCCCAAACCACAAAAGTCATTTGCCCTCCTTTTGTCACAAAAGTTGTTGACTCACAAACCTCTAAATAGCCCACGATGGCAGCCCCTATTCTCACTCAAAAGAATTATTAATTATATGAACCATTTCTTTGATGCTTATACAACTGATTTTTCGTGGCCTGGCCCACAATTTTCTACTTTGTTGTAAATGATAACTCCACGTGAGTTTCATTTATTTCAATATGATTCTTATATGCATATTAGATTCATATATCATGACACCATTTTCCTTTTCTTTTCTTTCTAATTCATTTTTCCCTTTGTCAATTTATAAAAGTCTCGTCCATGCGTTGTAAGCTCGGTTTTATTACATATTCTTCATTGTACCCTGAAACAGAAAACCGACTCAATGTAAATTGTTTCACACATAAGTAGGATTAAAAGCATATAATTATATACAATTAGCACGGGTTTATTAACCACTCATCGCATCCCCACACTTATCTTTTTTTCGTCTCAAAAAATATTTGCAATGGAATCATAATTGGGAACCTGCTTTTCACACTCTCATTCATTTAATCATTTCAAATATAATCACGCGCTAATTGTAACAATTGATATTTCTATCCGACTAAACCCAACCACCGAACCTCGAGCACCCGATTATGTGATCTATTATTCTATCTATTACCAAGCCAACAGTCTATCTATGGGTCTCATACTCAGAAAGCTACGACTTAGCCTAATTCCATCTCAAGGTCATGTTTAGGCCCGGGTTAAACCATATAGATTTCCCACCATTATAAACACCAATTTATAAGTTTTTGAAAATTATGGAATTATGGATCGATGGGTGCATGTTTTTAGCTTTTATTATTATTTTATGAACGAACCTAACCCAGTGGTGTTTCAATCACGCTGGAACAGGATATATGACACGTAGGCTGCAGTTATTAAGCAATGAAATTCATAAGCTTCGGAATAGGGGTGTATCATTCAAGTCGCCATCCCGAAGGAAAACACATAAACCTAACTTAGTCATCCAAACTTATTGATCACCTAATTCCCGCCCATGGGTGTATCTTCCAAGTCACCATCTCGAAGGGAAACACGTAGGAGAAATTCAAGCTTTCAATTGATTTAATTAAGCTCATGCAAGATGGATTATGGAATGCGGGCGCCACCAACTTTCGAATTTATTTTCATAAAAATAAATCGGTGTGCCAAATAATTTTAAAAACTTATAATTTTTTGTTTATAAAGGTACCTATCACCCTATGTTGACAGTTTCGACCTTACCAACACCCCTAAGATGAGAACCCACAAGATATTCTGAATTAATTATTCATTTAAACCTAGATACACTATCAGGATTTTTAAGCTCTTAAGTCGGTTGGGCCTACCAAAATATTACAAATTTGACGCGCTTTCTATTCTTTATTATTATTTTTTTATTTCAATTCATAAGTAGTTTCCAATTCTATCTATCATTTTCCATTTATTTACAAAAATTCTAATTCAATGAAATTTTTTAATTTTTTTAATTTTTATGGATATTATTTTTATGACTCAAAATACAGACTCAGTAACAACGACGAAAGTAGACTCAATAACAACTTAGACGAAAGTCTCCCTCCCCACACTTAAACACTACATTGCCCTCAATGTAGGAAGAGAAACAAAAACTAAAAGACATATACAAAGATTAAAGAACTTAGCTGGATATGCGATCGTATAGCATTTCATTCGTTATCGAGCTCCACAGATGCAAACGGGCAGCTTTTACAAAAACCAAGCGAGAATCGGAAATCACCACCCGAATGGAGATTGAGTACGGGTGGATCAATCAAAACCTGCAAATATAAGCTCAAGCAAAACCCACAAACATCAAATCGACTCAATATATAACAACATAAAACTGACTCGAACTGACTCGATAAAAACCAAAAATATTCAATTGCACTAAACTCACTTGAAAACCTATGAAACTTCCCCACACTTGGCAGGCACGCACACAAAAACAAAAAAAAATTAAATAAATAAAACAAAGTCCTAACTCACTTTTGTAGGAATCACGACTGCATTTAGCATATGCAACAAGCCTTTTAAACCCCTCGGTATCCCGAGTGGACGAGTTTAGTCTCGTGAGGGTTTCTAGAGAACACACCCACAACGTTCATTTAACTAGACAATAAAATAAACAAACTAACCTTAGGCTGCCTCCCAAGAGCGCTAAGTTTAACGTCTTCAGCCAGACGCGGTTTACCTTACTTGAATCATGGTGGTCGGGTGGGATGTTTGCAGTCCTCCTTCCCTGCACTTAAGTTCCTCTCATCATCATATGTCCTCCAAGCTTTCACAAATAATGCAAACAATCCTCGCTCTGCATCTGTAACTTGCGGTTTCTTTCCCTTCTGCCTCCTCTTTCTGACCATCTTCTTCCCATTGTCTGGAGTCTCACCATTCTTCATCTCAGCTGACCTGTCAAACACAACACAAGCATTCTCGACTGTATGATTCACCTTTTCAGGTGATCCACATTTGTTAGCTTTCGGGGTTGGCAAGTTTGAAAATTTTTTAAGACTCATTTTTTGAGCCCCAAACCTCATCCTTACCGTTCCCTCAGCATAGTTAATATTTTCCTGAGCAGTGGCCAAGAACGGTCTACCCAAAATAATAGTTGGCTCTGTGTTCTTGACACAATCCAACACTAAGAAATCCACTGGGTAATAAAACTCTCCTACCTTCACAATCACATCCTTTACAATCCCCCGAGGATGTGAGGGAGTTTGATCAGCCAACACCACGATGGTGTTAACTCTCTGTAATGGACCAAAATCGTGCTGATCATACAGACTCCCTGGAATTATATCACAGATTCTCCAAGATCCAGCAATGCTCTATCTAGTTTAATTTCACCTATTTGTATAGAAATAATAGGTGTCCCTAGATCTTGAAGTTTTGGGGGAAAGGTACCCGTAAACACAGCATTCACACTAGCACTTAGCTTTATCTGTTCGGGACATTTGTGCCGTCTTTTACGGGTACTTAAACCTTTCAAGCACTCAACACTATCAGGATTTTCTTTAAGTTCTTTCAAAAATGGTAGATTAATTTTATGACTTTCAAATTTCTCCCATCTTTCATCTTGTGTTGGATCCCGTTCACTTAAAACTGGTGGGAACACCGGTGGGAACAAAGCCGAAGGGAATGGAATTTTCAGATATTTATTCACATTTTTATTTTTCAGATTATTTTGTGAAATTAAATCCTGATTATGGTCAGATTCAGACTCACTGTACTCCACCACTCTCTCTACTACCAGTGGTGGAGTATGTTCAACATCAGAAAAATCAGATGAGGGTTGAAGACTTACATCATTTAGGTGTACACTGTTTGTGGTTTGGGAACTTGAGAACTGATGTGCACTGCAAGGCTTACCTACTTCTTTGATGATTGTTGCAACAATCCCAGTTAAGTGGGCAACAAGATCTATCAAAGCTTGATGAGCTTTTGCCTGGCTCTCCTGTTGCTGCACCACTGCTTGTACCACTTTGGCCATCTCCTTCATATCTGACCGGATGACATCCAGTTCAGATTGATAGTTGTCTTGTTCAGGTGGCCTGCTCCGGTGGTAGTCTTGATTGTAATCTTCCTGATAGATTGGATACTCAGGACCACCACCATATTGATTGTATCTTGGGCAATCTTGTGCCCAATGGCCAGTAATGCCACAATTACTACATGGCTCATAGTAGTATTGGTCATCAATATAATTCCTGTCCATGCCGACCTACACAACTAACACACCCAAGTAGTTCTGAACGAAAAATAAACAAAATAAAAATAAAAACAAAAATAAGAAAAATCTTTTTAGGTTTTTGTTAAACAAAAAATAAAATAAAAATCAACTAAAGAACACTAAACTAAAGCAACAAAACTAAGCGCACCGATTCCCCGGCAACGCCGCCATTTTGATCGATGTCGTTAGGTCGGTCAAAAACAATCCTTAAACACTTAACTAGTAATGGTAAGAAGAGTATCGTATCCACGAGGAATCAGTGGTTAGTGAAATTGCTTAGTTTGATAATTAGAATGAAAACACAGATCAAATAAAAATGCAACCTCCTCCAAACTTTAGGTTCTAGGTTTCACAAAAAATTCAGTTATTTAATTAGACACCACATAGACATAGTGTTGGAAAATCAGTTAAAATAGTAATTGAAGACATGTTGTTGTCAGCAACCTATACAACCAGTTTCGTCACAAACCAGTATAATTCAATCACCCAATTTATGAATACCAAGTTACCCCCTTTAGTCACCCAACCCTGCTACTAGGTTTTCTCATCAACCGAACAAGATTGTAAGGCAAGCAAACTCAAAGCACTCAAATAAACTGTTTAAAATAACTAATACATCAATCTATCAAGTTTGTGTCAAAAACTAACAAGATCCAAAACATAAACATACTGAATCAAACACGAAAACCTACATGAACCGTACGCCTGAAGGAAGCCACAATAGGTTTAGCCAAACATAATATCAAAGAACTCAAGTACTGTCACTACCAAATTCATCGTTAAAATTATCTGACTAACTAAACTCTATTAAAAAGAAAATAGAAAACCTTTTTAGCTTTTCTCGATCAACACTCAAAATCAAAGAATGATGCCCTTATCGATATCTGTGCAACACCAAAAACTCTTTCTTTGGTCAAACACCACAGCCGCCACAAGGGCTGTCGTCCGTCTCCTCCTTGCGTCCCAAACCACAAAAGTCATTTGCCCTCCTTTTGTCACAAAAGTTGTTGACTCCCAAACCTCTAAATGGCCCACGATGGCAGACCATATTCTCACTCAAAAGAATTATTAACTATATGAACCATTTCTTTGATGCTTATACAACTGATTTTTCGTGGCCTGGCCCATAATTTTCTACTTTGTTGTAAATGATAAGTCCACGTGAGTTTCATTTATTTCAATATGATTCTTATATGCATATTAGATTCATATATCATGACACCATTTTCCTTTTCTTTTCTTTCTAATTCATTTTCCCCTTTGTCAATTTATAAAAGTCTCGTCCATGCGTTGTAAGCTCGGTTTTATTACATATTCTTCATTGTACCCTGAAACAGAAAACCGACTCAATGTAAATTGTTTCACACATAAGTAGGATTAAAAGCATATAATTATATACAATTAGCACGGGTTTATTAACCACTCATCATTAATCACCAACGTTCCGGGTTAGACTCGAGTGCGATTCGCCGTGTGTGAACTAACCGACACATTTAATTAACTTAATTAAATGCAATGCACGTGTGACTAACTGAGATAACTGAGTTTGCAATGAATAATGTTTGAACTAACGATGTTTGAGTTAACGGAGTTAACCTGAAATTGCCGGATGTCACAAAGGGGCTAGCGGACCACTAGCCCAAGGCTTAATGGTCCATTACGTTCTCCCGAAGGAAAATTTTTGTGGCTGGAGGCGGTAGCGGATCGCCACCACCCTGGGTAACGGTTCGTTGTGGGTCCAGATGTAGCCTATAAATTGAGAGCATGATCTCGAAAAAATTCAAACCATAACACACATCACTACACCTTTTCACACACACACTTAAGCTCTAACCCAAGTGTTCCAAGCTTTGGTCCGCATCCAAAAATCCGGTTTGTCGCAAACCGTCCGTAAATTAGCGGTAGATAGTACCAATTTAAGGTTTATGAGTATCCCAATGTTCGATTATGCAAACCTAAGATAGGGGTACTGATTATAGTAATGTGGGTATGATCTAGGATACATTCATGGTGTTGTTTTAGCAGTAATTCAAAAGGAAATGCTTTGAGGTGAGTTCCTCTAAACTGTGCTCTGTGAAAATATTGTTTTCAAATGATTTTATGTTAAGATCCTTATGATATCCTATGTATATATACATGTAAATAACGCTTATTACGGCCGATGTTTGGTGGGACTGACGGGCGAGACTGATCCTCTCGTTATGGCCGGACTTGTGTAGCCGGTAGACAACGAGTGACCAGTATATATAATAATAGCTCAGAGCCCAAGTAAATTCGAGGCTACTAGGTGGGGATTGGGATGGATGGTTGTTAAAACTCAAACCCGAATAAAGTTGAGGTTACTGAGCGTTTTGTATCGTGGATACATTTTGTGAAAACATAATTTTGTTTATTAACTCACTAGCGTTATGTTGATCCAAATGTTTTTAGCACAGGTGATCAGTAGCTTAGAGGCTTGTAGCTTGTCGGCATTCCAGGTGGTGTAAACAAGGAGGATATATTTAATATATTGGCTGAAGGCAGGTTAGTGTGGAACCATAAGACCTGAGTTTGTGGCAGGTTCAGGGAACCGTAAGGCCAGTGATGTAGGTTCCTATTAGGAACCATGTTTTGTATTTCAGTCAGATCTGGTTTGTAAACAGCATTATTATAATAAAAGTTTGAGGTTTTAGTCTTCTGTTATGTGTTCCTATATCAACGTCACTATAACCAGTATATGCGAACTGGGGTGCGACAGTAATCCTTAATGTACTTAAAACATATCATAACATAAATAAACTCATGCACAAATAGAAATATCTTGAAGATTGAGTTTCTATCTTAGTATATTACACATTCCAAATATTCAAATATCAGGGTGTCTCTATGTATTGAACCCTTGCTATCAATTTTGAATACATGAAGATAATATACACACAAGTTCAACATATTCTCTTTTTCTTACTTGACACTATCTTTTACTAACCTTCTGTCCTATCCTTTAATGAGTACATAGAAGCGAAGTCCTAAGCTCATTTTTCAACAACTAAACTTCATACTCATATAGGTAGCTCATTTCCTTTTGCACATGCAATGCAATTTTTCAATGGAACTATTAAGAAGTTAAAACTTCATCCTAATCCCACTAAAGTCTGAACACATACCTTATAATGATGTAGTACATGTCTTCCAATATCTAGATTTTAAGATTTCCATATTGAATTCAACATCTATTATTCTACTAGATGCAATTTGGGTATCTTTACATGAAAGATTTAAATGAACTTTAGTCTCATTCCCACAACTGACTTGTGCACAAGATCTATCGCTAACCCTTTGGTTAAATGATCGGCTAGATTATGTTATGTAGAAACATATTCAACTAATATCTCACCATGCATGATGACACGAATCATGCTATGTCAAACACCCAAGTGTCTATATTCCCATTATACACCTGGCTATAGGCCTCAGCCAAGGTAACAGCACTATCACACCGGATAGATATTGGTGATATCAGTTTGGGCCATAATGGAATCTCATACACTAAATTCCTTAGTCACCCAGCTCCTTTACCGACTACCGCTAAGGTAACAAACTTAGATTCCACTGTTGAGTTAGTTATGCAAGTTTACTTCTTAGAAGCCCATGAGATATCTCCTCCTCCAAGTAGAAAGATCCATCCACTAGTTGAGAAGTGATCTTCCATATTTGTAATCAAACTTGCATCTGAATAACCTTCAAGTACATAATGAAATCCATTATAACTCATACCATAGTTCATGGTCCCCTTCAAATACTTGAATACTTTTCTAATAGCTTGTTAATGATGTGTACTTGGGTTGCTAGTAAACCTAATAAGAGTGACTTAATGAGCTTACAAACCTTATGCTCATTGTTAGGCATAATAAAACCTTTAGGTTGTCTCCTCCACCAAATCACCATTTAAGAATGAAGTTTTCACATTCATTTGGTGTATCACAAGGTTGTGTGTAGCTTCTAGAGCGGTCAACAGCCTAACAGTGGATATTCTTTTTATAGGAGTGTATGTGTCAAACTAGTCTATACCTTCCTTTTGTCCTTAAATAACCAATCTGGCCTAAAACTTATCAATGGTACCATATACTTTCATCTTCTTTTTGAAGATACATTTACAACATAACGGTTTACAACATGGGGTATATCAGTCAATTTCCAAGTATTATTTTGCATAATAGAATCCATCTCATCATTTATTACTACTTTACAGAATGAAACATCACGATATGTCATAGCCTCATTATAGGTTCTAGGATCTTCTTCAATATTGAAACAGTATTGATATTGAGTCTAAATCTTACTTCTAGATCCTTTAAACAAATAAAGATGAAAATCATAACCAAAGTTATTAGCTATTCTAGCTCCATTACTTCTTCTTGGTTTAACTGGAGTAGAGGGGATATTATTTTCATAGCCAGTTGTTTGTGAGTTACTCAAAATTGAAACTATGTCCTTTGGTGTAGGTATAGATGAGAATTTCTCTTTAACAAAAATTGCATCTCTTAACTTAATAACAGTGTTGATAGATATAGAGTCATCAGGTTCTATGACATATAACCTATATGCCTTTAAATGCTCAACATATCCAATGAAGATGCAATATGTACCTCTTTCACCCAAGTTCTTCCTTTTGGGTTCAGTGAGCCTTACTACTGCTCTACTAGAACTATCCATACAAATATAATCATTACCAAAAGGAACATTGATGTTTAATCTAAACATGCCATTCAAATAACTAAATCCAACAAAAGTACCATGTTTGGAGAAGATATACTTATCTGATTCTAACACCTGTTTGTTACCACGATTGTTTAGTACAACACCAAACACAAGATTCTTTCGAATCCTAGGAACAAATAAAACATTTTCTAAAGTTAACATTTTTCCAGAAGTAAAACAAAGCTTCACAATTCCAAGGCCTTTGAACGGTTCGGTAGAAACATTCCCCATGCACACCATTAAACCATCTTCTATTGGTTTTAATGACCTAAACCAACTTTTATCCTTGCACACATGGCTTATTGTTCCTGAATCAACCCACCAACATATAACATCATCTTGCATATAAAATGCATTAGATATGAATGATACATAATTTTGAACACAATATTTTTGTATGGTCTAAATTCTGACCTTGTGGTGGAGTTTAGTCCTTGGTTCCACTTGGACCAGCCTCATTCTTAGACTTACCAACCCTACAATCCTTTTTCATATGTACAGGTTTGCCACACTTCCAACAAACCAGTTTAGGTTTCTTGTTAGAAGAATTTTTGGTTTGTTTAAACTTCCTTTTGTTATCCTTGAACTTGTTGTATCCCATGGAACGACCATCATCCTCAACCATATTCACAGAGGGAAGGTCCAGCCACGCTTTTATCCTTAAGCTTGTCACCTTCTTGAGCCCTTGGGGACTCTTCTATCCGAATGTGACTTCCTAATTGAACAATGGTCAATTCTTTCGTTTGATCTTCCATCGTATGTTTAAAGTCCTTCCAAAATGGGGGTAATTTGTCAGTTATACTCGACACATAAATAGAATCGTCCATTTGCGTATTATGTTGAGTAAATTGCCCCAAGACACGTAACAGTTCATTATATTGTTCCATAAAAAGCCTTGAATCAATCATTTTGTAATTGTTAAAATTACCAACCATAAATTTCTTGCTTGAAGCATCATCTACAATGTATTTTGATTCAAGGGAATCCCATAGTTCTTTTGAGGATTCAACATTCTGATAAACAACAAAACAGGGAGTCAGATATACCATTTAGGATGTGGCCTCTACAGATGTAATTATCATTCTCCCATTTCATCCTTTTTCGGGTTTGTTCTATCGTTTCATCCTCCAACAATCTGGGCATGGGGATACTAAGAACATAGACAACTTTCAAGGTAGTGAGTAGAAAATGCATTTTCTTTTGCCATCGCCTAAAGTCCAGGCCTTCAAACTTCTCAAATTTTCCGAATTTGCTGGTCATATCTTTCATAGATTCTCAAGTCGAAATTTGAACAGAATAATTCAATCTTTGTAGGAATGTGGTTTCATATATGCTTTGACTCTCTGTTAATCGCGTAACATCGCTTTCAGATTGAATTATATCTGTCGTAAACACTAATATTCAATCGGCTAAGACTCATAGATTCTAGAACAGATATGGGAAACGGTTAGGATTTTCGTGCATACAATGATTCAACATGATTGTTGCCTGATAACCGCCACAACGTTCAACCTTTTGAAAATTAACTGTTGTTTTAGTTTACTATGGATGACCAACTTGGGGCGTTGCCCTTGGACCCACTACGGGTTGCCGCCCCTAGGACCCCGCTAACCAGGGGCACTTTCCCCGGATCCCAGTTGTTCAGTGGGCTTTGCCCCCTTAAACAAAAATGTGCCATAACTAGCAGAAATCATAATATCCTCAAACAAGTGTACACTTCACACTTACCAACTAGTTTGATGTTTCACTATGATTTCTCATTTAGTCATTAAGTAAATCCAATCACATAAAATAGATGGATGACACTAAAATCACCAACAAAAGTGATTAAGCGAGGTGTGAGAAAGTGTTAGTGTAAATACTAGTAATTTTTCCTTGTTTAGTGTGAACAATACATTTGCAAATATTAGTAACCAGTGGGCGTTAACCCGGGCGTTGTGGCGGGGAACGCGTTACATAACGTTATCAAAAATAAATCTAGCGACGATATATTCGGAAATCACGAAAAAGTAACGTTGTTGTATAACCGAAAAACAAAAATGAATAGAAAAGTCGTTTCAGATAAAACTGTGCGCAACCGTCATAAACAAAAAACCAAACAAATAAAAATTGGCCAAAAAAGTTATAAAGAAAAAGATAATTAAAAAAATAAAGTTTAAAAAACAACATCGATCGAAAACAATAAAAACATCGTTATTAGTTCCGATAATACAGATAACTAATATTGAAACGGGTGGAAAATTGTTATTAATAGAAAGGTAAAAATGGTTGAAATGACTAAAAGAAAATAAAAGTAAATATTAACCTTTTTTATTTTTGTTTAAATCTAGTTCTAACTAATTTGTTTAAACTCAAATTTTATATACTTTATTATTGTTATTAAAAATAATACCTAAAAATTAAGAATTTTCTTCTTTTAAATTTGAACGTGTATATATATATGATACTAGGTTAGAAATCCGGTGTATCACACAATAAATGCAATTTTATATATACTTAGTAATGAAGATTTACATATTACATAGTTTTTTAATACAGATTCAAGAAACGTTATATAGTTATTTTTTTAAAATGTTTTATAAAAAGAATGAAAGAAAATTTTTAATTTATAAAAATGTTTTATGAATAAACATATTTTTTTAAAATAAAAAACATTTTATAAAAATAATTATAGAAATCATTATTATTTAATAGGAGAGAGAGGCGTGAAACAAAAAATTATAAAAACAATTAAAGAAATTTGTATAATTAATAGCAGAGAGAATCGGGAAAAAAAGTTGAGGACGCATATGAGAGTGACAAATGTCCCACCAAAACATTTATTTATTAGATATACATTAAAAAAGCGACGTTTTTTTATAAATGTTGATATATTGAGCAACCAACGGTGCATCTAAATCTAATATCATGCGTCTAAACCTAATACCACGATGCGTCTAAACAATTATAACAACATGTATACCATAACAACCATACATCTAAGTTGTCCAAGTCTGACCCATGAAAGAATTGTGTGATCATAATGGCACCATTACAACAATGATCCCAATGTGTTTAGGTCTGACGACATGAACGACGTGTGCGTCATGATGGTGTGACTCAGGGGTGAATTTATGTATGCTTCAGTGGGGGTGAGGCAACCGCTGAGATTCATCTGCATAGTGGGAAATTTTCGATCTCTCTTAGTAGGCACCTTCCTAAATATGCTAAGAGGCACTTATCATCCGATTTTCAACAAACCAAAAGAGAAAGAAACCAAAGAGGTTGATGATAATTTTAAGTAAAGATGGTAATTTTCTATAAAAAAAAGTCATGAAAGCTTAAAGCTTTAATGGAGAAAAAAATGAAAAAATGAGAGAGAGGAAAAAAATGAAAAAATGAGAGAGAGAGAGAGAGGGAGGGAGAGAGAGAGAGAGAAGATGAAGAAGTGGCATGGGAAAGTGGGAATGTGGTAAATTCAAAGTATTCGTTGATAATTAAAATAATAAAAAGAAATTTCATATTAACCCTTGTAATACAACTAAATTTACACATTAAACCTTTTACTTTCATTTGATTTTTAAATAGTCTTATATTAAGCATATAAACAGTAGACATTAATCATAACAAATTAAATTTTGTAGATAAATAATATGTTTTATTATTGATTATTCAATTGATTTATAAGTTTTTTTTATATTTTTTACTTTTGGTTTATAAGTACATTTTTTTTCTTATTTATGGTTTACAAGTGTTTTTTTTTATTCGTGGCATATTCTTGTGTTTAATCAATTATCTGTATACGTTTAAGTAATAAGTATGAATAGTTTTACAATATCTTTAAGTAAATAGGTATAAATATTTTTATTATATCGTTATGTAAATAAGTATTTGTTTTTACCCGACCCATTTTGAACCGATTTGTTTTGACCAAACTCGCTTTGAGCAGGTGCACCCGCTCACAAAAACTTCTGTATCCACCTATGGAGTGTCTAAACCATTATATTAATGCATCTAAAATCACTTGTAACTAAAAGACCCTCGCTCTAAAGTACACATGTCATATCTTGGATCCTTCATACACTTCAGACACAAACGTTACTTTATATATTAAGCACCACTATATATATATGTGTGTGTGTGTGTTATATATACATATTAGGAAGGTTCAAGTACGAATTGAGTTTTGTTTAAAAAGTGTAGGAAGTAATCTATACCTTTGATCAAACTAATCTTATGGCTAAAATTGATCAAAAAGTTAATTAATGCCTCGAGAGGTAAAATAGAAATTTTGCTCTAGTATTGACTTTCATTTTGCATTAAATATTAGTTTAATCATCTTTTTTTAAATTAAAATAATTTATTTATGCATTATCATTAAAAAAACATCTTAATGTCAAGCATGTTTTTATCTTTACTTTGAGTATAGTATTGTTAGAGTTTTATATAAAAAAAGACATTTTATAAAAAAATACATTTTTTAGAAAAATATAATCCACATTCGAAATCTGCTTTTGTAACCAATAACAATACAGTTATATCGTATAACATCATAGTTATAAATATTAAAACAACATAGTATATACCATATAAACTGTGTTGTTTTTTTGCGCGCATAAATGACGCAAATACCCCTCACCAATGGAACTAGTACCGTACACGTGCCACATTATGTTTGTTTCCTACACTTTTTACGTAAAACTCACTTTGTAGAGGAACCTTTATATATATATATATATATACTATATTATAATACATTTGAGGAGGACGAGATTGACTTTTATATTAATTTTTAAGAGTTTAAGGGGTAAGATTGTCTTTTATAAATTTGACTACCTTAATTATGATTTACACACACATGCCAATTATGTGATTAAATACAAAAAAGTAACTGACTAATATTGATTATAAATCTCATAAATTAGTTAGACTACAACTTTAATTTTATAGTTATTACAATTAATAACGAAATTTTCTTTATAATAACAATCAATTTCCTGTTTAACTAAATTCTCAAAATCGTTTATATTTTATATGATTTCATATTTTTCTTTATTTTATAAACGTTTAAATCTACATGATATTTCACCAATTAATGGTTTAAGCGCTTTACTAGTGTGTGTGTTAGTGTGTTGTGTTATCCGCCGCATCGTAAGGGCACCCCTTTAGTATGTATATAGGGAGAGAATCAAGAGAAAACTAATTGTTCATGAAAAAACTAGAAAACTATTTCCCCCTTAATTTTAAAACCTTTATAACTTTTTCATATGTTATCGTTTTAAAAAAAAATTACACCATAAAATCGAGCATTTTATCTTTAATTTGAGTACAATATTGCTCTATTAAAAATAAACTTTTTTAACGTGTCAAATTTATTCGATGCTACATATATGTAGTATGATTATACTACATATATGTAGTATCATCATACTACATATATGAAGTATCATCATATGATCATACTACATATATACAGTATCATCATATCGCATATACTTTACATATTCAGTATCATCATACTACATATATGTACTAATATCATACAGTATAACGATACTACATATATGTAGTATCGAAAAAATCCAACACGTTAATTTTTTGTTTTTTATATAACAATATTATATTCAAATTAAAGATAAAAAAATGCATACTTTATTGGTGTAATATTTTTTAAAAATAAAAAACGTATGAAAAAGTTAGTAAGGTTTAAAATTTTAGAGGGGAGTTTTTTCGTTTTATAATGCAAATGAGTTTTCTTATGAACTCAACCCTATATATATATGTGGAAAGTATAAAATGAAAACTCACTTAAGTTGAGAAAACCCAAAAATACCCTATGTAACAAATTTTTTTTTTAAAAGGGTATGTTTGTTATATATTTTCATCACTTTTTATAAAAAAAAACAAAAAAAAACGCTGAGTAGTTTTTTTTAATATGTAAAAGATAAAAAATGACCGTTTTTGGAAATGTTACATATGTAACATTTTCGTAAAAACGTTTTTAAAAAAAATCTGGTGGACGCATTTTTTATATTTTATTTTAAAAAAAGTGATGAAATTATGTAACAAATCTATTCCAAAAAATAAAATAAAAATACACATGTTTTAAGCTGTTACATATGTGTTACGGGATTTTCATTATATCCATCCCCTATATATATATATATATATATATATATATATATATATATATATATATATATATATATATAGGGTTGAGTTATACTAAAAAGAAGATTTTGTCTAACAATTCTAAAAAGCACATGTTTAGGCATGGTGTTATTCATTTTAGGTATGGTGTTTATGTTTTATTTTTGTGAACATATTTATAAATTAAAAAACACCATGTCTAAAATGAATTAACTCCATGCCTAAATGTCACATCCTCAATTTCAACTAACGGAGTTTTACCGTTTAGGAAATGACAAACCGGGATCTCAGTCATTAGTTACATTGAACGACTCTACATGTGACTCAAATGAAAATTATCATATCAATCAGAGTTAATGCGGAAGTGTAAAGAAAGTAAATGCGCAAAACGCACGCGTCCAAAAGAATAGTCCAAACGTCCAAACCAAACACAATTTAAAATAGTCCAAATAGTTTAATAAAACATAAATCAAAGGCAGAATTCCATGCATGTCCTATTGTGTGCACATGTGCCTTATCTTAAGCGACCTGATAAAAACATGTAAGAAAATGTCAACACGAGGTTGGTGAGTTCACAGGTTTCAGTTTATAGAAGCGTTTAACAGATTAATGTTCATTCAATATATAAATCAATAGGTAGCTAACCCATAAGTATGTTAACTAATGCGCTCGCAACCGACAGCTGACTGTTTATATACCTCCTACCATCATGGTGCATGTTTAGGTCAATATTGCACCTGTTCGACCTCCAATCGAGTTAGCGCGACTAACGCGAGTGAGGTTTATCAAACCCAGTAGTACTACTCAAATTACCTCGCTGTGTTCATATTAACGGTCCGATGTAAGGACTTAAAGGATAATGTGTACGCACAGTCATACAAGTGATATCATATATGAATTACAAAAATCAAAAGCATTTACGACATGTTTTCTCCCCCAGTTTAAAAACAGTAAAAAGGGGCCGTGAAAACTCACCTGAATAGCGTAGGCGGTATCACACAAGAGATAAGTTGGAACCACGAGTGTAATTCTCAAACGACCTACGAATGCCCTAAAATTATAAACACATAAATTAGGGATAAGTCGGGATTTGTGACGACGACACGGAAGATTGAACATCCTAAGGAAACGCTCTAATGATTAAGAGTAGACGAACGTGTCTATGATAATAAGAATTCTTTAATTAGTAATTAAGATGTATACGTTACGCTACGAATGACAAAATAATATATAATAAATATAATCGAGCATTTTGCCTTTAACTAGAAGTCTAAGAGAATAATATAATTTATTATATTATTTTTAAGTTTAGCGAAGTAACGTAAACAATTAATTTGCGTGACATAAATAATAATTTATTATTTTTATTCGAGGGTGTAACGAGTGTAAATAATACGAATAATTATATTATTTATAACTTTGAAACGCTTCAAAAAAATGTTTATGAACGTGATGAAAATAATATATATATATATATATATATTATTTTTAGTTGGAGTTTTGGGTTGAAAATAATATAAATATTATTTTATAAATGAGTTTTTAATAATAATTATGGTTTACAAACCAAACCCGAGTCTACGAGTGTTTTACGGGTTCAAAACACGCTAATATAATAATATAATAATATAGGAATAGGTTAAGTATTTAATTAATAGTTTAAAATAATTAAAATGTCAAAAACAGGGGAGGGAGACTCGAACCCGGGTCCCCTCCCTGTAAGCACAAGAGTTTAACCAGTTCAGCCCGCTAGGGAATCGCGATATGAACCAGATCAAAATTGTTTTAATCAAAAACTCCCGAGAGCCTTTTCCCCTATACCCGATCGCGATCGGTCCCAGCCCAAAACCCACGAATTCGATCGTGATTTAACAAGATTGATTAGGGTTTCGATGATCGAGTCATGGGGAATCTGTGTGCGGGTTTAATTGCAAAACTAACGAGTTTAAGATCATTAGATTACATGAATTAGAGCCGAAACCCTAGTTCAAGAACACAAGATTGAATCGGTAAAATCTGATATTAGATGATGTTTGAATCATAGGGTTTTCACTGATTAGAACGTTGCGAGTCTATTGGTATAGTTTAATTTCATTGAGGTTGGGTTTAAGATCAAAAGCCCCAAATCTGTTTACGTATGAACCCTAGGTTAATGATCTTGAACAATTCGATGCTAACAGATTAAATTGATAAATGGATTTCAACAAATAGATGATTTCGAAACTGATCATGTAATTTAATTGGATTTAAACAGGGCCCAAGGTGATGATCGATTAATCCCCAGTCGTATGAACCCTAGAATCGGGTTCATGCTAATTTCGATGATATGGGGCCGAATTAGCATAGGGCTAATGATCAACAGATTAAAACAAAGCTAAAGAGGTATGTAATTACCATAATGGATGAAGGATTGGTAGCGTAGGATCAAAACGCAGGTCCGACTACAAGTGGCTAGTCTTCCGCGATCCCGACCCCGTCTTCGGACGAAATGTTGTAGGCAAAAGCTTCTATTTGGTGCGACTAAGGTGTTCAGGCCTCTAATTCGTGAGATCAATGACTGATACGGATGAATTCGATCGGTTAAACACTGAGTTTGACGGTTACACTTTAAATTCTCATTATTTGATTTGAATTCGACCATGATGATGATAAACTGATCATAAATGACCGATTATTGTATTTAGAGTGAAATTCCGTTACGAATTTTGGGTAGAGATCTGTTATGAGTTCGAATTTTGGCTTGAGACCCACGAATTTTGACTTTGTGAGAGTCAACATAAACAAAACTCTTCAATTTTGACTTCCACAAGTCAACAGATTGAGTTTAGATTTATTACAATTTTAGTCCTTGCTTTTCTAGTTTTAACATTGGCAGAGTTGATCCTTAGGGTTTAAGATTAGATTAACCAGGTTAGGATTTAACAGAAAATTTAACGGAATTGCTAACGGAGTTATCATAAAAAGTCGGATTGTCACACTAAATATGTACTTTTTAGACTTTTTAAGAAAAACCTCCGCCTTATTTTAACCCAACTCTATATATATATATATATATATATATATATAAATATATATATATATATATATATATATATGGGGAGTTTCAAATAAGAAGTGGTTTTTCTCTAAAAAACCTAAAAAATGACAAAAACCTTAAGAAACGATATCAAACGAACTCCGATTGAGCTCATTTCAGCGGCGTTGGAACCGTCTCGTCGAACTCTACCATCTTAGCTTTTAAGGTTTAGCTTTTAAGGTTTAGATTTTAGGGTTGAATTTTAGGGGTTTATCCTTAAGGTTTAGTTTTTAGGGTTTAGATTTTAAGGTTTAAGCTGTTACATATGTGTTACAGGATTTTCATTATATCCATCCCCTATATATAAATATATATATATATATATATATATATATATATATATATATATATATATATATATATATATATATACGGGTGAGTTATACTAAAAAGAAGATTTTTTCTAAAAATTCTAAAAAGCACATGTTTAGGCATGGTGTTATTCATTTTAGGCATGGTGTTTATGTTTTATTTTTGTGAACATATTTAAAAATTAAAAAACACTATGCCTAAAATGAATGAACACCATGCCTAAATATGTACTTTTTAGACTTTTTAAGAAAAATCTCCTTCTTATTTTAACCTAACTATATATATATATATATATATATATATATATATATATATATGGGGAGGTTCAAATAAGAAGTGGTTTTTCTCTAAAAAACCTAAAAAATGACAAAAACCTTAAGAAACGATATCAAACGAACTCCGATTGAGCTCATTTCAGCGGCGTTGGAACCGTCTCGTTGAACTCTACCATCTTAGCTTTTAGGGTTTAACTTTTAAGGTCTAGATTTTAGGGTTGAATTTTAGGGGTTTATCCTTAGGGTTTAGCTTTTAGGTTTAGATTTTAGGGTTTAAGTTTTTTTTAGGGGTGGGGTGGGGTGCGGGGTTTAGGTTTTTTAGGGGGGGTGGGGTGGGGGGTTTAGGTTTGGGGGGGTGGGGTGGTGGTTTTAGGCTTTCGGGGTGGGGTTGGAGGGGGGATTAGGTTTTTGGGGTGCGGGAGGAGGGGTTTAGGTTTTTGGGGGCGGGTTAGGGTTTGATGAGACGGTTCTAATGCCGCATGAATGATCTCAATCGGAGTTCGTTTGACCCATTTCTTAGTGTTTCTTAGCGAAAAAACCCTTTTTAGTGGAACCTTCCCCTATATATATAGGGGACGTACCAAATGAAAACCCTGAGTTGTTGTGAAAACACTTAAACTCATTCTGGGCCTCACGTTTATTTTCTTGGTTTTTTGTTTATTTTTAAACTGGAAGGGTATTTGTGTCATTTACCATCCCTCTGTCTTTCTCTTTAAATCCACCTTCTATTCACTCTTCAAAGATCCGATCTATATCTCTCTTTTCAAAAACCAGATTTCTCATCTTCCTCTCTCTTTTACAAACCCAAAAATCCTCAAGAAATCAACACCACCACTAGAAGATCAAGATTAGGGAGCAACTCGAAAGCCTTTTCTGTTCTTGATGCATAAACGAAGGAAACAATAACGATGAAACCACATAAAGGAAATCAGATCTGGAGCAAACAAAACGATGAAGATTAGATCTGCTCGGTTCGAGTGGTGGAACAACCTGTAAATGACCCGATTGGAGGCAACTAGGGTTTCAGATCTCAGTCTGCTAATGTAGGTGGCTTCGGACAAGGGCGGATACATTCTTTGTTTAGGGGGAGCACATGCCCCCACTCAGCTTCGGCTGTTACCATAGAAGAACAGAAAAGGTACTAAAGCCGCCTCGTCGAAACCCACAATCAAGTTAACAATATTTTCCCCAAATATCATTTATCTGTTAGGTTTAAATCCCAACTAGGGTTTAGTTTTTTTTTCTTTTAAGTTCTTAACCCAATTTGTTTTTTAATTTCTACTTCTAATGTTCTTCATTGTATGATTATTTAGGGTTGCGGTTCAAGAATCGAGAAGTGAAAATTGTTCTGTTTGTAATTGGGCGAATTTGCATAAGTGAAGCCCTCAACTTTTGATTTTGAACAATGGTTTATAAGTATTCTTTGTAGGTAACATAAATGGGCTTCTATTGCCTCATACTATTGCTGACTAAGGTATAGCCCTTAGCTTAGTTTTATTTTTCAAAATTATCCTGTGATTTGTAGCTTTTAGTTTGATGTTCTAGCTATTAAATCAACTATTGTCATGTTCCAGCTAATCGATTAGTTTGATGTTAGACACAAAATAGATGATGTTAGAGTAAATGCCTAAATTGTGTTGTAAAATGAAATAGCTTTTGAAATAAAAATAATTCTTTTGGTCTTTGGATGTCATCAGTTAGTTGAATTAGTTTCAGATTTAACCTTTGTCTGGTTTCATTCTTTTTACAAAATTTTAAATAAGTAGGTTTGATCCATATACATTATTATGGGGTTTTATTAAGTAAATAAGAATAATTGAATGTACCATTTATAAGGTTTTGTGTTGAAATCTTTCACTTCAAATCATTTTTTTAAAAATCTTATTCGATTTATAGATTTACACATGTGTATATTCGATTTACACACGCGTATATTCGATTTACTCAAGTATATGTTCGATTTACACAAGGTAAGTTACACATGTTTATATTCGATTTACACATATATCTCATGTTGTCTCTGAGTTCTTCGCCATCGATACACTAAATTTATACACTAAATAACCTTAGTGTGTCTTGATTCTGTTTTTTGAATTTCAAGTAGAAGATCTACAAGGTTTGATACACGAGTAAAGGTTTGATACTAGGTAGTTTGATTTTACAATTGGTTTTTATTTTGTACACGTGTGTATTTGATTCTTTTTCACAAGTGTAAACTGAATTTACATATGTATGTTCGATTTACACAAGGTAAGTTACACATGTTTATATTCGATTTACATATATATCTCTTGTTGTATCTGATTTCTTGGCCACCGATACACTAAAGTTATACACTAAATAACTAGTGTGTATCTTGATTCTGTTTTTTTGAATTTCAGGTAGAAGATCTACACGGTTTGATATACGAGTAAAGGTTTGAGATACGAGTAAAGGTTTGATACGGGGTAGTTTGATTTTACAATTGGTTTTTATATTTTATACATGTGTATTTGATTTTTTTTTCACGAGTGTAAACTGAATTTACATATGTGTAAAGAGTTTTTACCATGTGTATTTTGATTTTACACATGTGTATTTAATGTTCTTTTACACGGTGTAATTATGTATACATTTTTTTTGTTTGTAAATATATTTTGGTAGTTTGGATGTAAATTATTTTTTCTGATTTGTGTATATGGGTTTTTACCCATGTTTATTTGATAATTACAAGTGTTTTTGATTTTTACACAAGTATGTTTTTGAATTGTTTTTGTTGGATCTTGATACATGGCACAAGTACATATTAAAAAAAAGTTAAAATCATGACTTAAATAAAAAGAAAACAAGGCCAAAATATTTTTTAAAAGAAAATTTACCTTTCTACCTTTCTAATAAATGTAGACCACATAATTATTTTCAATTTAAATAAAAAACTCAAATTTAACTATAGACACAAAATTAAATATATGAATAATGAATAAGTGGTTAGGATTTAGTTTAAGGGTTTTTACAAAAAACTCAGGGTTTACAACATATATATATATATATATATATATATATATATTGTAACATCCCGAATTTTCTAGAATTTCCGACACGTAAATAAATATTAAGGTGAGTTATTATATGACCTCGTTTGGATTTTTGATTAATAATAAGGGTTTATATTCGAATGTTTTATGACTGGGTTATGAAGTAGTCGTTGTTTGACAAGGATTCCCGAACACGAACTTGACCCCTTGAAACCACGAACGAACCCACTATATTGGGAGCTAGGGTTTCAAGTTGGAGAAACACACACACACACACACACACTTGTATGTATGTGTCTTGGGAGAAAACCAAAAAGGGAAAGCCATTTTTGGCGACCCTGACTGTCCGGTGAAAGAGTGCAGCGCCGGCAAGGGAGATCCGGCGATACTGGTGATCATGGCGGCGAGTAGAGCCACGTTTTTCCTAGACAGAAGCTTCACATTTTCGACAGCCACTTTTTAACAAGATTCCGGATAGGTTAGCTCCGGTTTATCACCTACCTGTACGTTTCATCTTAGATCGGTTCTTAGTAGAAGCGTGATTGAAGTTTAAAGTTTTTATTTTGCTGAAATCCGTCGAGTCTGTGAAAACCGTTTTTTTTTTCAGCGACCTTAGAATTTGGGGATTTTGTTCTAAAAGAGTTCCTAAAGGTCCGATCTAAGGCTACAAGAAAGCTTGCCTCAAAAGGGTGAAGTTTTCCAGCCAAAACAAAGAAATCCGGCCATTCCCGACATTCCAGAGGCCGCCGCCGGTGGATTACGGCGGCAGAAACCGGCGGCGCTGGTGGGGCTCGGCGAGACGAGTTCATGGCCGCTTGAATCACCTTAATCGGAGTCTGTATGACCAAGTTATGAGCAAAACAAATTTTCTTCTTGCGTGGTGCTCAGCAGTCTCGTACAAACATGTTTAGTACGGACCGTACGCGAAGGTATAACTCGTAAAACTTATATATCTAGTGTTGGTTAGTGGCAAGGAACTTGAGAAAATTGTCGAGGACGTATTTCAAAAACGTTTTTCGGACACGTTAAAATGGGTTATAATTATATAATTTTTATTATAAATTATCAAGTAATGGATGAATTGAAGTATGGTTTTGGTACTAGAATCTAAAGTGCGGTTTATTGAATTATTGGGGTTGTTTGATGTTGGAATTAGACAATTGGATATTGTCGGGCTTAGCAAAAAACAAACGGGACTCTACCCGATTTTCTTGAGAATTAAAGAAGTGTATTTTACTTATACGACCTCACCACGGTTTGGGTATAAATTTTATAGGTGGGATTATAAGTAATAAAGTTTCAAAAGAAATTGGTCACGCGTTAACAACATGAGGTTACAACGCGAAAACAAAGGATCGGGTGCCATGTGGAGCGTCGGCGTACTCAGGAGAGTCGCCACCCATGATTGGCGACTTTTGAGTGAAAGTCCGAAACGCAAGTTCCGGCAGGAGCCGGGCCAACTGTCGACTGTCCTGGCCGATCGTCAACTGTCTGAGTCGACCGTCCGATCCGAATGTCGACTGTCGGGCCGACTGTCGACTCTTTGAGTCGACTGTCCGAGCTGACTGTTCGAGCTGACTGTCCGGGTCGACTGTTCGGTCGATTCTCCGAACTTAGGACCCTAGCGACACTTAGATGAGTTTTGATGGTTTTCGTGTGTTAACTTTCGTGCAGATCGTTTAGCACCAGTTTTGGCTTATGCATCCCGATTCTGGATAGTTGTCAACAGACAGGTGAGTTCAAGAATCCCTATTTTTACTGTTTTAGGGTGGTGTGCATACTCAAGAATTAGGCATTTATAATAAATGTATTTTTTTACTTAAACGTTTGCGAAGAAAGATAAAGGTTTATTTTAACTGAACGTTTTGTAAGAAATAAAATAAAGGTTTATTTAACTGAACGTTTTGTAAGAAAGAAAGATAACGGTTGTTAAATAAAACGTTTTGTAAGAAAGAAAGATAAGAAAGATAACGGTTTATTTAACTGAACGTTTTGTAAGAAAAAAAAGACAACGGTTTATTTAACTGAACGTTTTGTAAGAAAGAAAGATAACGGTTGTTAAACCGAACATTTTGTAAGAAAGAAAGATAAGAAGAAGATAATGGTTTATTTAACTATATGTTTTATAAACAAAGAGAAGAGACTGGTTTATTTAACTATATGTTTTATAAACAAAGAAAAGAGAATGGTTTATTTAACTATACGTTTTATAAACAAAGAGAAAAGAATGGTTTATTTAACTATATGTTTTATAAACAAAGAGAAGAAGAATAAGTTAAATACATTGTCTAATATGTCAGAGTATGAGACCCAGAAAAGAATAGACTTGGGGTAGTAGCGTAGTCCAAGAGTCTAGTGCTACCCTAAGTATAGTAGCAAGTCTTGAGGTAGTAGTATAGTACTTGAGATTAGTGCTAACCGAAGCCGATGTTGCGTCATGGACCGAGACCATGACGTACCATGAGAAAAATCGGGACAGTGCTCAGCAGGGCACTGTAATGAGGACGTTTACGACTGGTTAAGATGAGTAACGACGGTTACTCTGCGGCGACGATCGCTAAGTGAGAATGAAGAAGCCCGCTTGGGGCACAGAAAGTCGGGTATCGGCCTTTGGGCGTTGAGCCTTAGGGAACAATACCTGCGAAAGAAGTTCCTTCGGGAACACAGAGGGGCGGTGTCGGCCTTTGGACGTTGAGCCTTAGGGAACAACACCTGCCTCGGTACCTTCGAGACACAGTGACGCTTACGAATGAAAACAGATTATATACATTAATGTATGACTTAAAGAAAAGAGCACAAAGTAAATACGTATGTATTTTAAAAAAGAAAGAAAGACTGTAATACGTATGTATTTTAAAGAAGAATGAAAGATTTTAATGCGTATGTATTTAAAAGAAGAAATAAAGATTTTATTGTATTACGTGTATAATATAATATGTATGTTTAAAGAAAGTTTTAAAAGGGAAAATCTTTTTTTATATAAAGCTAAAGAAAACTTGAACTCACCAGAATTAGCTGACTATTTTAGTATGCACATCAGGTAGCGAAGGAAAGAAAAAGATATGGCGCCGCAAGGGCTTAGAACTGGATGGCTGCTGCTGGCAAGACTGACATCCCTATGAGTAGTTTATGTTAGGATAATGTAAGTTTAAAAGTTTTAATTGTTTCTGAATTTAGTAAAGACTTTCCCTGTTAATGTTTAATGTTTGATTCAAAGTTTAAGAGCTATGTTTATGCAATGTTTGCCAACTATGAGAGGTACCTGGTTTGGGTCCTTTCAAGTTGGTATTAGAGCCATAGTTTGAGAGATTCTGACATTCACTAAAATGTCTAAACTTAAACTGAGAATGGGACAAAAGAATGGGATGTCAGTTAGAGCATCCGAGCCAAGCCACGAGAGAAGAACAACAAGGCCTTAGTATAGCAAACAGTAGAAACAGTAGACAGTAAAGGCCTTAGAATAGAAGGTAGTCCATGTCCTAGTATATAACATAGACAGTAAATGCTTTAGAATAGAAAGTAGACAGAATGTGCCTTAACATAGAAACTTTGAGCTTGAATGCAACTGTTACTCTGATAGGAAATGTTGAGAACCCGAATAGTAAGGTAAAATAGTAATTACATGCCGGTCTCTGTAATTAGTAATTTACATTACTCGAGGTGTTTTAAATAATTACCTACCATGTGTAACATCTCTGTTTTTATAGAACTAACGGGATTAGTGTATATATGTATATTTTGTACATAGTGGATGGAAGCTTAACGAGAACTTAACAAGTTATATCTGAAGACGTGGAAGCGGGGTTGTGAGTAAACATAGAGAATTAACGTACAAATGCCGAGACTTTGACGGGTTATGTCTAGTTACGTGAAAAGAACAAACTCGAAGGACCCTATATGTGCATGGGCTAAACCCGGCCCACTTGTGGTGACCTAAATGCGACGCAAGAAGGGGTAAACCCCATTCTTATGGTTTACGGCAGCCGAGAGAGCAAGGGAGAGGAGGGGGGAGCCATTATTGCGATTCCGATTCGGATTAAGGTGTTTTCTCGATCCTTGATCATTCGTGTTACGTTTCAATTAGTTGATCGGGTGGTTTAACACGTTTGTGATGCTAGGGTTGCGCAAGAAGTGACTCTCGAAGAAGACGTTTCAATCGGGGGTTCGACTAGCACGAATCGTCCGGTTCAAAGGTATAAACTCGTAAACCTAACTCGATTGATATTGTTTTCCTTTTTGTGAGTTTTTACGGGAAAGGAGGGGTCCGACCGAACCCTTAGGGGTGGCCGACGGTGTGGTTTAGTAAGGTAGAAGGGTGCGGCTAAGGCTGGGAATCGAACCCGTGAAGCCGGAAGGCCAGGAACAGGCCCGAGGGACTGATGTGGTGCCGGGGGAAGCACAGAAGTAGTTGCCAGAGGACGTAGGTGGTCGCGCAAGGCCGTTCACGACTATGTAGGTTAGCGGGGGGGCTACTCGAAGCCAACGGGAACCCAGGGAAGGGTTGGTTTGGGCTAGCAATGCATGGTGAGAGCCGGAAGCAAGAATCGAGGTACGGGGGATGTTAGTTCGTAAACCCGATGACTTGAGGAAAGGTGTTTGCATGATTGGAGACTTGGGGGCGTGAGGGTATAATCGCGTAATGCATGGGGACCATGCACGGTGATGTACATGTGCGGGTGGCCATGCATGGCATCGTGCTAGTCGGGAGAGTGATGGAGTGTACGTCGAGTCACGTATTGACTCATGTGTTTATCGTATTGTAGGTACGAAGTCGAAATACGAGCACGGAAGGTTAACGAGTTCTAGTGATCGAGGTGTGTCGAGCAAAGGTGAGTTTCTAATCCCCTCTTTTAAACGTTTTACTGTTTTGGGGCTATCGTACATACTCGCATGTTTTATTGAACGAACGTATTATGAGTTATGATTTAATCTTGAAGTGTTTTATGAGATCGTTATGTAATAATGAAGCTAAGGGTCGTTATGGGGTCCTTAGGGTGGGAGTACAAGAGTTGTGATGATCTGTGTGTCGTCTTATGAGTTAGTCGTGGTGAGTCAGGATTTTAGTTAAAACCTGTGATGGTTATATAAGGAGAGTTAGCATGGGAACCTGCATGTGGTTAATTAACGAGTCATGTAGGTGCTAGTATGCCGTTGTGCGTCATGTGCTTGATGTTGTGGGTATTGTGTCGTCGTCCCTGTGACACGACGAGTATCGTGTTTGCATGATTCTATGGGGTGTCCATAGTATATACGGGCTAGAAGTCTGTATGTGTGTTTGTGTGTCGTATAATTAATTATTCGGTAAGAATTGGGTAATGTGTCAAGACGTTAAAAGAATACGTCTAAAGTATGTGTTGGTTTACACATGTAAGTGATCTGTAAAAGGATGGTGAGTCGTAGTACATGTCCAGGTAGTGTCATGTGTATAAATATGTGTTGCTTTGTGTGCTTGCATTGTTGTCAGTGTGTATGGTCAACAGTGGTGTGGAGGATGGAGTCCTTCGGGGTCATCATTGTACGTGTGACGTGTCGGTCACCGTATGGTAGATGATATAGTCACCGTGTGGGTGGCTGGGTAGTCATCATGTATGATGAGTGTGTTGCTATAATTAGTGGCGGGGCCCTGTAACAAGGGTATAGCTGAGCTTATGACGATTATCCCGACGGACATAACCCTGATGAGGGAGCAGTGACGAGGTATGTGTTTGTATGCATATATATATATGTGTTAATTTGCATGCAGGTGATGAGTTATATTAATTGTGTACGAGATGATATTGATCTGATAAATAGATGGAATCAATGTGATGTGTCGAGTTAGATTGACCGTTGTGTCGGGATGAGTACACTGTGTGCGATAGTTGAGCCAGTCGGGTTATGAGAGTCCTGGTTAGGACTGGTAAGTCGGTGTCAAGAGATTGGTTGAGTTAACCATTGTATGGTTAATATATGTATAATAGATTGCGTGTTATTAGGGTAGTAAGCTCGTTCCATATCAGAAAGACTTACTGAGTTAAAATGGCGGGTAGAGTCTGGGGTGGCGAATCCTTTGGGATATTATGAGATAACGGGGGTTATTTATATGATGAAAATCTATACAACTATTTTCTAATGACCAAAGGGTCTTGAGTAGAGATAGACAATAAACAAGACGAGTTGGCTTTTGTTAAATTAAACTATTAGAACTCACTCAGCGTAGCTGACTTTGTATGTACGTTAAATTGTTTTGCAGGTGAGTCTTCTAGACGAGGTATCTTGGCTTGGGAGAGGTGCTACTCTGGTTGGTGTGCATGCATTCGTCAGGTAATGCTGTGAAAGCTAACGAGTTTAAAGATAACGTTATTTTGAGAAAGACTTCCGTTGTTTACTTAAATGAAAGTTAAGTGTTTTTAATGAGTTTACCTAATGATGAGAACCAACTGTAGGGTGCCTGGTTCGGGGCCTTACACCATGAGGACATGAGTATTCCTTGTTCAGGGGATAGAAATATTACTGGCTAGAAGAGAAAGAGAGAGTTAATGTATAGTTATGTTATTTAATATAAATGTTTAAAAGAGTCTTGCCATGTGCAATCTAAATCTGAGAAGTCTTGCCTATTGCAAGCAAAGCAAAGAATAGAGAAAGAACAAATGGGGAAGGTAGAGTGAGGACCAAAAGAGTCATAGCGATAGAACACCGGTCAACCGACATGCAGAGGAAGGTAAACACTCATGCAACGAATCTAAATCCTGCTAAGTCAGGGAGAATGAGAAAGGGCACAACATAACCGACCACAGTGCATAGCATAATGGAAGGCTGACCTTAGAGCCTGCAGTTGGGATGACTGTAGCTGTGGAACTCGTTTCAATCCTAGAAGTCACCTTGCCAGCAACACTAACTAAAGTTATGAAAGAAATCGGAAATGAAATGAAAGAAGAACCGAGAGACAGAGAAGGAAGAAGTGATATAGCTGCTGAACAAACTGAAAGTGGATACACGAATACAGAATCATTTTTTTTCAGAAATGATTACAAGGCTTTCCAAAGTTGTGATCCGCCTATACAAAGGGGCAAGGAAGAGGTTATTGTTACCTATCCCTAGATAGATAGAATGTGTGCAGTTATCAACACCAGTGAGTGTCATGATGGAGCCGCATCGCGAACCTTGCTATAGGAAATGCGGTCGGTAGAGCCACAAGAGTGATAGAAGCTGTAGATGACTGCCTGATAGGAATTGAAGACCATGAAGTCCATAATAGGTTACCTTTGGTAGCCTAAGGGGGACGTGTTATAGTATTGAAAATAGTTTGGCTCGCTACCAACAAAGCTCAACTAGCATGAGAAAGAAAGACGATTCGTCTCAAAGCTTCTGATGGTAGTCTAATTTCGGTTATGGGGACAAAGAATGTAGTGCCTAACGTCATCTCGATGATCAAGGATTAAAGTTTTATGAAGCGCAGCTGTGGGGCTCACTTGGCGTACGTCGTTGAAGATAGAAAGAAAAGTTACATAGTTGAAAGGCATACCCGTGGTGTGCGACTTTCCGGAGGTGTTCCTCGTGGACTTGCCTAGGATGCCACCTGGTCGGGAGATAGAGTTCAAATTGATGTGATGCCAGAAGCCCAGTTCGTTGCGAAAGTACCTATCGGTTAGCTCCAATAGAAGTGAAAGAACCAATGAATCAATATAAGAGCTTCTAGAGAAAATTTTCATCAGATCAAGCATTTCACGTTAGTACGAGATGCGAGTTCAACATATGTCAGATGAACCTACGCTTAGAGTACAACCTTTGAACAAGAATCGTATATGCTTAACACAAACGTGATATAATGAATAAACACTGGCCTACTGTCGAAGTATGCATGAGTATGCAAGGAAGTTGTCACACCCCCAAATTTATTTACTTAATAAATAAATACAGGTTGCAACGATTGGTTCATTACACGATAGCGGAAGATGTAATAGTGATTTCTAAGACTTGATTACATATACGATTACTAAAACAAAATAAATACAATGATCTAAGTCCTGCTAGTTCAATGGTCGACTTGAGACTTGATAATCTATGCCCGTCCGGTTACTTGGACTTGTTCCAACATAGCTAGCCTATTCCAACCGCGCCATGGCTAAAGGTTACCTGAGAAACATACTTGAAAGTGTCAACACAAAGGTTGGTGAGTTCACAGAGTTTGTTCATTTAGTACAGTTAGTTTTCCCCGAAAATGTATACATGACTTAATCGTCATAAAATAAGTAGTTTTCCTTTGAAAACATGCCCATGACTTTACCGTCATAAAATAAGTAGTTTTCCTTTGAAAACATACCCATGACTTTACCGTCATAAAATAAGTAGTTTTCCTTTGAAACATGCCCATGACTTTACCGTCATAAAATAAGTAGTTTTCCTTTGAAAACATGCCCATGACTTTACCGTCATGAAATAAGTAGTTTTCCTTTGAAAAACATGTCCATGACTTAACCGTCATAAAATAAGTAGTTTTCCTTTGAAAACATGTCCATGACTTAACCGTCATAAAATATGTAGTTTTCCTTTGAAAACATGTCCATGACTTAACCGTCATAAAATATGTAGTTTTCCTGTGAAAACATGTCCATGACTTAACCGTCATAAAATATGTAGTTTTCCTTTGAAAACATGTCCATGACTTAACCGTCATAAAATAAGTAGTTTTCCTTGGAAAACATTCCCATGACTTTACCGTCATAAATCCAATGTTTAAACATGATCATTTTCCGATCAAAACTCTTTGTATGTATTATCGATGAATCCGAATACTAATCCGATCAATTGACCCCATTTGTAAACTTGCAAGGAATACAAAACAATATGTAATGTACGAGACCATAACCAAACCCCAACTTTCTGTGCCTCCCCTCGCCTTTCTGCGAGTTAAGACAATATGCGGTCATTCGGCCATTTGGACCCCTGATTAGCGCGACTAATCATGACCGGAGGCGTCACCCCCAATAGTACTATCCATAAAATCCCTGGCTAAGTCCATAGTTAATGGTTACTAATTTTTATTCTGAGGACTTTAAGCGCTTTATTTTTCCCTCAATACACACATACGGTCTGATCATTAGTTCATTCATTTACATACAAAAATTCTTTACAAGTATGTTTCCACCCCAAAACATTTCAAAAACTTACAAAATAAAAAGGGGTTAGTGAAACTCACAAAGAGTTAAACCAGAATGTTCATATTGTCAAACGTGTAAGCAATTGTATTTCATGTTCTCAAAACATAACAAGTAAGTATGTTTCTACCCCGCAGTTTACAAAACATTAAAAAGCGAAAAGGGGGCCGTGAACTCACCTTGTGTCCGATGAAATCCTAGCAAATAACAGTGCGCTAAGAGTTCCTGTCTATCCGTACCCTAGTCACACTAGGGTACTAATGTGTTAAGACTACCCGTCTTATACGTTAATTGTTCATCCAACTTAACGAATCCCGTTAAGTACGCATTTGTTTAGTAAAAATAGGGTTTTCATTTACGACTAATTGGTGATTATTATTCCAGTCTAGACACTTACACATTTTCCGAGAAAATAATATGTTTCCCTATTGGTGACTTATTAAGTGTACCAAAAATAAATATTATTTTTGTAGGATTTTCCTTAAAATATATTCACTTATGTTCCACGATGTCATGTGATTATTTATTTTTAACTGAATCTCTTCATATGTTCCATGTACATATATCAAATGTTCATATTAGGATACTAATCTTTAATTCCTAGAACATTTCCATAATTTAACCAAAACCGTACACCAACACATATATATCACAAATTTGATCCATAAACATACATTTTTAGTAACACCTTTCACGTTCATATGTTGATGATAATCGTTCGTATCTCTTCTTGAATCATAGGACACTACCTCGGGTCTTACCAGGTAAGTCACACATGATCATATAACTTCACGAACATGTATCCTTCAACATAACACATGAATGGAATGAAGGGTTTATGAAGAACACCATCATCCAAGTGTTATTTTATGTGATTATATATATATATATGTAGTTTATATTTGATGTGTCCTTGTCTTGTCCATGGTCCTTCTAGTTTGGTATTTTATGTATGAATATGTACATGTTTAAATATATGTATTCGAACATGACTTATGAAGAAATAAAGCCAAAACTCATCAAGACTTTTATGTTTTATTTTGTTCTTGAAAACTCAGATTTTTAGGCGTACTTCGAGTAGACTTTTAGATGGTTTTAGAAGACCAAATGACTTGGGGTTTTCTTCTAAAATCAAGTTTATTGAAACCAGAGGAGATGTGAAAAAGAATTACTGGATTTGGAGTTGTGTAGGTACCTCAAAACAGGAAAATAGAGAAGAGGTGTCCAGATTCGACCTGCACTGAGCGGTCTTCTTGCGCCGGCTGTTTGGAGGTCGAATACTCTATGGATTCGAGTGATTCCACTTGGGTTCTCGTCTGTTAACATAGAGATTCATTCTAGAAAAAGAATGGACTTATTTGGCCAAGTAACGAAGGAGATATGGCCTTCCGAAGTTGACCTAAAATCTGGCATGAAGCTGAGTTACGGGAATTGTTTGCATTTTCGGTTTTGGAGAGGGGGGATTGAGGGAGATTTCTTCTTGAAGTACTAGGGCTTGGAACTTGAATTTGTGGGTATATGTGTGTGTTATTTGAGCCGAGAGAGGGAGAGAACAAGAGGAAACTCTTGTTCTTCCTCCATACAACCTTATATATATATATATATGTTGGATGGAGTGTTGGATTGGTGATCATCATGTATCATTATTACAAGGTATGGTTGATGTGATGGAGGTGACTCTTGCTTGGAGTCTTGGTAAAATGGGTATGGCCTTATGACACATATGATGAGTGAGGATGGTGGGATGGCAAGGTGGGTGGCCCCACTCGGCCGAGAATGGGTTAGGGGTGGGGGGTTGGGTGTTGTCCAATCACTAGCTACCTCTCAGTTGCTAGTTAGTTTGGTTTAAGGTAGCGTAAACCCGGTAGGTGATCTCGTGATATAACACCCGGTGTAGGAACTTTTACTGATGTAAACTTTATATCTATATACCTAGGTATTTATATATATATATATATATATACATATATATATGTATATATAATTATTAGATGAAACGGGGGTTGAGTGTAGATCTCAACAAGTCATCATTAACATGATTTGATGTTGGAGTGAAATATAAACAAAGATATAATGATTGTGATGTGATCTTTAAGGTTGCTTGCACTCTTGGTCATAATCATGATGATTATGACGCTTGAGTGTTGTGTAAGCAAAGCAATCATGATGAAGATGTGATTGATTTAGACGCGGTATATTACCCGAAATTAATACCCGCCTTAATATCTTTAATTATTAAGATGTCCTACATTTTGTGTAGTTTGACTAGCTTTAATAATCTGCTAGTGAATTCCCGACATAGTTATTACTTTAACTATATCACACATGTATACATATAAAATAACTCAAGGTCATGCAACCAACATTTTTATGTCCATGTTTTAAGGTTTAGTCACCAATGTATACGTTTTTATATTAAAACGTGTCCCTAGACTTTTACCGGAATAAAATCTCATTAATCACCAATGAGCGTTCAATGCGGGTTATTATCGTTCATTTCCTAGTAATTCTTAAAAATTACTAAATATGACACTTGTCCCTTTGCTAGACTCCTGAAAATACTATGTCAAAAATAATATCCAAGAAATATAAAATAGGAATGTGTACATATGACTATGGGTATTGACCTGGACTACTGGGTGTCATAGAAGTAACCACACATGCATATGTCCAAGAAACATATGAGAGCGCGAATACACGAATGGCATCTCTCCATGTATAATACGATCCCAGATAAACTACTATGAGTATCCACTTAAACGAGAAGATAGATACACCAACGACAACAAGTGACAGGAACCGCGATGTTAATTAGGGCATCTCTCCATCTCTCCCGGTTTAGGTACCTCTCATATTGGCAAACATTGCATAAACATAGCTCTTAAACTTTGAATCAAACATTAAACATTAACAGCAGAAGTCTTAACTAAATTCAAAAACAATTAAAACTTTTAAACTTTCATTATCCTTAACATAAACTACTCATAGGGATGTCAGTCTTGCCAGCAGCAGCCATCCAGCCATCCACTTCTAAGCCCTCGTGGCGTCATATCTTTTTCTTTCCTTCGCTACCTGATGTGCATACTAAAATAGTCAGCAAACGCTGGTGAGTTCAAGTTTTCTTTAGCTTTATATAAAAAGGATTTTCCCTTTTAAAACGTTCTTCAAACATATATATTATATTATACACGTAATACAATAAAATCTTGTTTTCTTCTTTTAAATACATACGCATTAAAATCTTTCATTCTTTTTTAAAATACATACGTATTAGAGTCTTTCTTTCTTCTTTAAAATACATACGTATTTACTTTGTGCTATTTTCTTTAAGTAATACATTAATGTCTACAATCTGTTTTCATTCATAAGCGTCACTGTGTCTCGAAGGGACCGAGGCAGGTGTTGTTCCCTAAGGCTCAACGTCCAAAGGCTGACAACGCCCCTCTATGTTCCCGAAGGAACTTCTTTCGCAGGTATTGTTAAGGCTCAACGTCCGAAGGCCGATACCCGACTTTCTATGCCCCCAAGCGGGCTTCTTCATTCTTACTTAGCGACTGTCGCCGCTAGAGTAACCGTCGTTACTCATCTTAACCAGTCGTACAACGTCCTTGTTACGGTGCCCTGCCGAGCACTGTCCTGATTTTTCTCATGGTACGTCATGGTCTCGGTCCATGACGCAACATCGGCTTCGGTTAGCACTAGTCTCAAGGACTATACTACTACCTCAAGACTTGCTACTATGCTTATGGTAGCACTAGACTCTAGGACTACGCTACTACCCCAAGTCTGTTCTTTTCTGGGTCTCATACTCTGACATATTAGACAATGTATTTGACTTATTCTTCTTCTCTTTGTTTATAAAACATATAGTTAAATAAACCATTCTTTTCTCTTTGTTTATAAAACATATAGTTAAATAAACCAGTCTCTTCTCTTTGTTTATAAAACATATAGTTAAATAAACCATTATCTTCTTCTTATCTTTCTTTCTTACAAAACGTTTGGTTTAACAACCGTTATCTTTCTTTCTTACAAAACGTTCAGTTAAATAAACCGTTGTCTTTCTTTCTTAAAAAACGTTCAGTTAAATAAACTGTTATCTTTCTTATCTTTCTTTCTTACAAAATGTTCGGTGTAACAACCGTTATGTTTCTTTCTTACAAAACATTCAGTTAAATAAACCTTTATCTTTCTTATCTTTCTTTCTTACAAAACGTTCGGTTAAAATAAACCGTTATCTTTCTTCGCAAACGTTTAAGTAAAAAAAATACATTTATTATAAACGTCTAATTCTTGAGTATGCACACCACCCTAAAAAAGTAAAAATAAGGATTCTTGAACTCACCTGTCTGTCGACAACTATCCTGAATCGGGATGCATAAGCTAAAACTAGTGCTAAACAATCTGCACGAAAGTTAACACACGAAAACCATTAAAACTCATCTAAGTGTCGCTAGGGTCCTAAGTTTGGAGAATCGACCAAACAGTCATGGGACAGTCAACCAGGACACTCAGCTCGAACAGTCGGCTCGGACAGTCGGCTCCGGCCCGGACAGTCGACAATCGGCTCGGATCGGCCCGGACATTCGACAGTCGGCCGGCTCCTGCCGGAACTTGCGTTCCTGACTTTCACTCAACAGTCGTCAATCATGTGTGGCGATTCTCCTGAGTACGCCGACGCTCCACATAGCACCCAATCCTTTGTTTTCCCGTTGTAACCTCACGTTGTTAACGCGTGACCGATTTCATTCGAAACTTTATTACTTATAATCTCGTCCATAAAATTTATACCCAAACCGTGGTGAGGTCGTCTAAGTAAAATACACTTCTTTAATTCTGAAGAAAATCGGGCAGAGTCCCGTTTTTTTTTGTCTAAACCCGACAATATCCAATTGTCCAATTCCAACATCAAACAACCCTAATAATTCAATAAACCACACTTTAGATTCTAGTACCAAAACCATACTTCAATTCGTCAATTACTTGATAATTTATAATAAAAATTATATAATTATAACTCATTTTAACGTGTCCGAAAAACGTTATCGAAATACGTCCTTGACAAATTTCTCAAGTCCCTTACCACTAACCAACACTAGATATATAAGTTTTACGGGTTATACCTTCAGTTTGTACGAGACTCCTGAGGACCACGCGAGAAGAAAACTTGTTTTGCTCATAACTTGGTCATACGGACTCCGATTAAGGTGATTCAAGCGGCCATGAACTCGTCTCGCCGAGCCCCACCAGCGCCGGGAATGGCCCGATTTCATTTTTTTGGCCGGAAAAATTCACCCTTTTGAGCCAAGCTTTCTTCTCGCCTTAGATCGTACCTTTAGGAAATCTTTTAGAACAAAAGCCCCAAATTCTAAGGTCGCTGGAAAAACGGTTTTCGCTGAAAACCTAGAAAATTTGCCGGATTTCTGCAAAAACAACTTTAAACCTCAATCACGCTTCTACTAAGAACCGATCTAAGATGAAACGTACTGGTAGGTGATAAACCGGAGCTAACCTGACCGGAATCTTGTTTGAAGTGGCTGTCGGAAATGTGAAGCTTCTTTCTCGGAAAAACGCGGCTCTACTCGCCGCCATGATCACCGGTATCACCTGATCTCCCTTGTCGGCGTTGCACTCTCTCGCCGAACAGTTAGGGTCGTCGGAAATGGCTTCCCCTTGTCGGTTTTCTCTCAAGACACACACATAAGTATGTGTGTGTGTGTTTCTCCAACTTGAAAGCCTAGCTCCCAATATATATTAACATCTAGAGTGGTTTCGTTCGCGGTTTCACGGGATCGAGTTCGTGTTCGGGAATTCTTGTCAAACAACGACTACTTCATAACCCAGTCATAAAACATTCGAATATAAACCCTTATTATTAATCAAAAATCCATACAAGGTCATATAATAACTCCCCGTAATATTTATTTACATGTCAAAAATTCTAGAAAATTTGGGATGTTACAAGTCGACCCTCCTTACAAGAGGTTTCGTCCTCGAAACCTGTTATAAGTCGAGGGTAAAACTCCTCCATTGCTTTTTTATAGCGTCTACGTACTGTCTGGTTCCTTTTATGTCTCTGCTGAATCTTAACATAGTGAGCATCTTCAATACGGAGATCCACAGTTACCGAATGGTGTCATAAGTTTTAGCTATCTAAGATAGCTTGGTTATGAAATCCATTGGATTGTGTCCCCACTTATACTCAAGTTTATCCAAGAGTTGGATTTGGCTCAATTTAAAGCCTCTTATCAACATGAGTAGATAGGGATTTCCTTTCATCCGCAGGATGAAAATTTGTTGTCATAGTAATACCATACGTGGTTAGGCTTTTCACCATATATATATATATATATATATATATGGAAAGTGTAAAATGAAAACTCACTTGAGTTGCGAAAACCTAAAAAAACCATATGTAACAAAAAAAATTTTAAAGATAGTTTTGTTACATATTTTCGTCACTTTTTATAAAACAAAAAACAAAATAAACATAGAGTAATTTTTTTTTAAATGTTGAAAAATAAAAAAAAATCAACGTTTTTTTATCATACGTCAGCATGTTACAAAAGTAACACAGTATGTTATGTATGTAAAAAATGTGTAAATTTTTTTTATAAAAAAAACCACTCGAAGCTTTTTTATTTTTTTTACAAAAATTGATTAAATTAGATATAGAAGCTATCACAAAATAAAAAAATGATTTTACCTATTTTTTAAACTCTTACATATGTAACATGGGGTTTTTATTATAACAATCCCATATATATATATAGGTTCAAATGACAAATTATAAATACTTGAGAACTCGTCAAAAAACTAATTAAAACCATATATATATATATATATATATATATATAGGTTCAAATGAGAACTCATAAATACTTGAGAACTCGCGAAAACACGTCAAAAAACCAATTAAAACAATTTTTTGATTTTACTAACTTTATTATTAGAAATACAACATAAAACATGATTTATCTCTCAAATTAATACATCTCTTCTCTTTAAATTATTAATAAAAAAACTTATACATATGTGTAAATGGTAAACTTACACATGTGTAGATTTTTTTAATAAATGAATACATGTAAGTTTACATATATAAATTCATTTTTTACGTTGTATTTTAATAATTAAGTTAGTAAAAACAAAAAAATTGGTTTTGATTGGTTTTTTGAAGAATTCTCGCGATTTCTCAAAATATACAGGAGTTCTCAAATGATTCATTCCATATATATATATATATATATATATATATATATATATATATATATATATATATGGGAATGAATCATTTAAGAACTCTTAAATATTTTGAGAACTCGCGAGAACTCGTCAAAAATCCAACCAAAACCATTTTTTTTGTTAGAATACAACATAAAAAAATGAATTTATATATGTAAATTTACATGTCTTCATATATTAAAAAAATATACACTTGTGTAAGTTTACCACTTACACATGTGTTAGTGTTTATCATTTACACATGTATATAATTTTTTTTAAGGATAATTTAGAGAGAAGGGATGAATTAATTGAAAAGATAAATCATTTTTTATGTTATATTTTAATAATAAATATAGTGAAAACAAAAAAATGGTTTTAATTGGTTTTTTGACGAGTTCTCATGAGTTCTCAAGTATTTATGATATATATATATATATATATAGGGAATGGTTCAAATACTAATCAAATTTTTATGTGATAACCGTGCTAACTACCGTAAAACAATCACATAATTTATAAATTATTTTTTCTTTTAATTGTTAAAATAGTATTTAAGTATCTTGAATAAATATTTTGAACGTAAATACAAAAATGATGAGTCTTACGTATACGTACCAAATAATGTTACATATACATGACACATAGTGTTTATATATATGTAACATTAACATAATGATAATTGTTACATATACGTAACACTATGTTTGAGAGTGGTTATCATGGTTATCACATAAATATTGGTTAGTATTTGAACCTCACCCTGTATATATATATATATATATATATATATATATATATATATATATATATATATATATATATATATAGGGGGAGGATCAAATAAAAAGTAGTTTTTCGCTAAGAAATCTAAGAAATGACAAAAACCTTACGAAACGATATCAAACGAACTCCGATTTAGCTAATTTCAGCGGCGTTGGAACCGTCTCGTCGAACTCTACCATCTTAGATTTTAGTGTTTAGCTTTTAAGGTTTAGATTTTACGTTTGAATTTTAGGGTTTTAACCTTATGGTTTAACCTTAGGGTTTAGCTTTTAGGGTTTAGATTTTAGGATTTAGGTTTTTTTTTTTGTTAGGGGTGGGGGGTTTAGGTTTTTGGGGGTGGGTGGGGGTGGGTTTAGGTTTTTGGGGGGTGGGGTGGGGGTGGTGGTTTTAGGCTTTTCAGGGTAGGGCTGGAGGGGGGTTTAGGTTTTTGGGGGTGCGGGTGGAGGAGGGTTTAGGTTTTTGGTTCCAGGTTAGGATTCGATGAGACGGTTCCAACGCCGCTGGAATGAGCTCAATCGGAGTTCGTTTGACCCACTTCTTAGTATTTCTTAGCGAAAAACTACTTATTAGTGGAACCGTCCCCTATATATATATATATATATATAGAGAGAGAGAGAGAGAGGTTCAAATAATAAGTGGTTTTTCGCTAAAAAATTTATGAAATGACAAAAACCTTAAAAAACGATATCAAACGAACTCCGATTGAGCTCATTTCAGCGGCGTTGGAACCGTCTCGTCGAACTCTACCATCTTAGCTTTTAGGATTTAGCTTTTAAGGTTTAGATTTTAGGGTTTTAGCTTTATGGGTTTAGGTTTTTTGTTTGGGGTGGGGGGTTTAGGTTTTTGGGGGTGGGTTTAGGTTTTTGGGGGGTGGGGTGGGGGTGTTTAGGTTTTTGAAGGGTGGGGGTGGTGGTTTTAGGCTTTTCGGGGTGGGATTGCAGGGGGGTTTAGGTTTTTGGGGGCAGGTTAGGGTTTGATGAGACGGTTCCAACGCCGCTGAATGAGTTCAATCGGAGTTCGTTTGACCCATTTCTTATCGAAAAACCACTTTTTAGTGGAATCTTCCCATATATATATATATATATATATATTTATATATATATATATATATATATATATATATACACATATATAGGGAGGAGTTCATGAGAAAACTTCTCTTCGTGAGAAAACTCGCGAAAACCGACCCAAACGGACTTCGATTGAACTAATTGTAGCAGCGTTAGAATCGGCTCGTCAAACTTGATATAAAAGCCTAAAGCTAAACCCTAAAGCTAAGCCCTAAAATCTAAACCCTAAAATCTAAACCCTAAAAGCTAAACCCCACCCCCAAAAACCTAAAACCCCCACACCCCAAAAACCTAAACCCCCCACCCCACCCCCAAAAACCTAAACGCCGAGCAGGTTCTAACGCCGCCAAAATGAGTTCATTCGGAATTCGTTTGGGTCGGTTTTCTAAAATATTCTCACGAACAAAGAGTTTTCTCATGATCCTTCCCATATATATATATATATGTGTGTGTGTGTAAATTGATTTAAATATGTACCATTTGATTCTTACATATGTAACGGTAGATTCTTACATATGTAACATTTGATTTTACATATGTAACGATAGCTAGTTACATATGTAATATCATTTACGTAAAATTTGATTTTGCGGTCTCTTTTGCCTTGCTGGAAGGTCTGTTAAAACAATATGATATAATACCTCATAGTATTTTAAATAAAATTTTCTAGTATTTAACCATCATTTACTGGTTAAGTTTTGGTATATCTTTTGTAGTGGCTAAGAAGATGCCAAGTTCATTTTCTACGCGCTCAACAGGAAGATTACAATCTAATAATATTGTTTCTTTCACATATATAGTTACATATGTTGCATTTGTTGGCTACTTAAGTAATCCAACGTGTAAATTTACATACATAATTTTACGTGGCCACTTGTTATTTTTGTAAATTTACATACATAAACTCCTAAAAGTTCTATGATAACATACGTAACCTTACATATGTCTCAAGTGTTACATGCATTCTAATTTACTTTTTTACCTAATATATATTTATATATGTAAGTCGATCAAATTGTTTTTCTTCGTAAGTGTAGGATTTTTGTGTCAAAGAGGAAGATGATTATCAAGAAATAAAGCCTAATGTAATTGTTACATTTCTTAGTTACATATCTAATGTAATTGTTACACATGTAACTATACCTGATCAGTTGTTTATAAAAAGTATTCTTTAGTTACATATGTAACGTTACTGCAAACATTACTAAGTCAAATCTCGTTCATTGTTATTTTGTATTTAATTATTTTTATAATTGAACTTTTTAATTTTTATTAAATTAAACATTGGTTGAATGGGGCTGATTTGACTAGGAGAGAGGAGAGAGAATCTTCAATTCACTATTGATTTGATTTGTCAGTACAGAGGAAATAAAATATTCTTTGCACAACTTTACCATTTTACCCCTTTTGTACTTTTTATGATTAAAGTAATCCATTAATTTGAATCTTTAATCTCCATCATAGGATCAACTCAATTAATGGCTTATAAAGGGTTTAGTGGGTTTTTCTTCGACTCAATAGAGTTTTCATTATAACCCTTCCATATATATATATACATATATATATATATATATATATATAGTGTTTTGAAAAATTAAGAGAAATGTTATGATCCTTCTTTGACATTAGTTATGCTAGTTAAAGTTTTTATGACTCAAGTTTAAAATTACATGACTTTGACTTGGAATTTCATAAGTTAAGAAAAAAATTAAGGAATTTCATATGATCCTTCTTTGACATTCATCACTTTTTATCAACCAAGTCTTTGCATTTTCCTTAAAATTAATTATTGTCATTTCAGAAAAGAATTTACAAAAGAAATTGGAGCAACAACTACTTTCCTATTCAATCAAACAAATTAAAGATTTGGGTTAAGACGTTAAACTGTGTCCATGGATTGACATCCGGTTCTTATCGATTCTATATTACCACACAACAGGTACACTTGCCTTTGTGTGTGTGGTTTAGTTTAGGTGAAAACCAATTTTAAAACCGACATTTGTGTGAAAAATTCTTATTAAAAATATATATATACTTCACGCACATCAAATATCATCTATTCATCACAATAAATATAACCTAACACTTGCATGCAATTGAACACACACACACACACACACACACACATATATATACAAACACATACCTTATTACTGCACCCTCATCAGGGCGTTCGACACACCTCGAGCTCATCATTAACCTGCATATTGTCACCTATGGTGGCTTACCGAAGCACTTCATTATTCATAATTTCGTTTTTCGTGTCATAAAAACAACGATCAAACACAATACCCGCCACGCCACAAGGACAACGACACAAATATAAACACATAATATCACACTTCGTTTACATGACTCATTAACTACACCGACTAACCCTTGACACGACACACACATCAATAACTCTCTTAACCCTATATATATGTGGAGGATCAAATAAAAAGTAGTTTTTCGCTAAGAAATGACAAAAACTTTAAAAAACGATACCAAACGAACTCCGATTGAGCTAATTTCAGCGGCGTTGGAACCGTCTCGTCGAACTCTACCTTCCTAGATTTTAGGGTTTAGCTTTTAAGGTTTATATATTATGTTTGAATTTTCGGGTTTATATTTTATGGTTTAGGTTTTTATTTTTGGGTGGCGGTGGGGGGTTTAGGTTTTTGTGGGTTGGTGGGGGTGGGTTTAGGTTATTTTGGGGGGGGGGGGGTTAGGTTTTTTGGGGGTGGGGGTGTTGGTTTTAGGTTTTTCTAGGTAGGGTTGCAGGGGGTTTTGGTTTTTGGAGGTGCTGGTGGAGGGGGGTTTAGGTTTTATGGTCCGGGTTAGAGTTCGATCCTCTTATTGACGACCTCTTCGATAAATTACAAGGGGCGACATGGTTTTCTAAGATTGATTTGATGTCCGGGTATCATCAGTTGAAAGTGAAAGAAGATGATGTTCATAAGATGGCTTTCCAAACTCGTTACGGTCACTATGAGTTTACGGTTATGTCATTCGGTTTAACCAACGCGCCCGCGGTTTTCATGGATCTTATGAACCGGGTGTGTAGGCCATTCCTCGACCGTTCTGTTATTGTGTTTATTGACGATCCTCTCATTTATTCAAGGAGCGAAGGTGACCATGCTAGTCATTTACGTAAACTAGCATGATCATGTTCTAAACCCCCCTACCCCACCCCCAAAAACCTAAACGCCGAGCAGGTTCTAACGCCGCCAAAATGAGTTCAAAAGGAATTCGTTTGGGTCGGTTTTCTATAATATTCTCACGAACAAAGAGTTTTCTCATGATCCTTCCCATATATATATATATATATATATATATATATATATATGTGTGTGTGTGTGTGTGTGTGTGTAAATTGATTTAAATATGTACCATTTGATTCTTACATATGTAACGGTAGATTCTTACATATGTAACATTTGATTTTACATATGTAACAATAGCTAGTTACATATGTAATATCATTTACGTAAAATTTGATTATCCGGTCTCTTTTGCCTTGCTGGAATGTCTGTTAAAACATTATGATATAATAACTCATAGCATTTAAATAAACATTTCTAGTATTTAACCATCATTTACTCGTTAAGTTTTGGCATATCTTTTGCAGTGGCTAAGAAGATGCCAAGTTCATTTTCTACGCGCTCAACAGGAAGATTACAATCGAGTAATATTGTTTCTTTCACATATATAGTTACATATGTTACAATTATTGGTTACTTATGTAATCCTACATGTAAATTTACATACATAATTTTACATAACCACTTGTTATTTTTGGAAATTTACATACATAAACTCATAAAAGTTCTATGATAACATACGTAACCTTACATATGTCACAAGTGTTACATGCATTCTAATTTACTTTTTACCTAATATATATTTATATATGTAAGTCGATCAACTTGTTTTTCTTTGTAAGTGTAGGATTTTTGTATCAAAGAGGAAGATGATTATCAAGAAATAAAGCCTAATTTAATTGTTACATTTATTAGTTACATATCTACTGTAATTGTTACACATGTAACTATACCTGATCAATTGTTTATAAAAAGTATTCTTTAGTTACATATATAACGTTACTGCATACATTACTAAGTCAAATCTCGTTCATTGTTATTTTGTATTTAATTATTTCTAGAATTGAACTTTTTAATTTTTATTAAATTAAACATTGGTTGAATGGGGCTAATTTGACTAGGAGAGAGAATCTTCAATTCACTATTGATTTGATTTGTCAGGAGAGAGGAAATAAAATATTTTTTGCACAACTTTACCATTTTAACCTTTTTAAACTTTTTATGATTAAAATAATCAATTAATTTGAATCTTTAATCTCCATCATAGAATCAACTCAATTAATGGCTTATAGAGGGTTTAGTGGGTTTTTCTTTAACTCAATAGAGTTTTCATTATAACCCTTCCCTATATATATATATATATATATATATATATATATATATATATATATATATATATATATATATATATATATTGTTTTGAAAAACTAAGAGAAATGTAATGATCCTTATTTGACATTAGTTATGCTAGTTAAAGTTTTTATGACTTAAGCTTAAAATTACATGACTTTGACTTGGAATTTCATAAGTTAAGAAATTACACCATTTTATTTAATTAAACTAACATTAAGTGGATAACATGTAATTTACTCATAGATGTCTTTCTTAATGATTATGGAATTAAAAACCTTGACATGATTCTAATTCAACTGCTTCACAGAACATTAACATAATTACAAACTTTAGCCATATAATTTGTTTCGACATAATTAAATAAGCGGATTCTAAACAAAGATGATTGTCTCACAAAAACATTCATCACTTTTTATCAACCAAGTCTTTGCATTTTCCTTAAAATTAATTATTGTCATTTCAGAAAAGAATTTACAAAAGAAATTGGAGCAACAACTACTTTCCTATTCAATCAAACAAATTAAAGATTTGGGTTAAGACGTTAAACTGTGTCCATGGATTGACATCCGGTTCTTATCGATTCTATATTACCACACGACAGGTACACTTGCCTTGTGTGTGTGGTTTAGTTTAGGTGAAAACCAATTTTAAAACCGACATTTGTGTGAAAAATTCTTATTAAAAATATATATACTTCACGCACATCAAATATCATCTATTCATCACAATAAATATAACCTAAAATTTGCATGCAATTGAACACACACACACACATATATATATACAAACACATACCTCATTACTGCACCCTCATCAGGGCGTTCGACACACCCCGAACTCATCATTAACCCGCTGAATATTGTCACCTATGGTGACTTACCGAAGCACTTCGTTCTTCACAATTTTCGTTTTCCGTGTCATAAAAACAACAATCAAACACAATACCCGCCATGCCACAAGGACAACGACACAAATATAAACACATAATATCACACTTTGTTTACATGACTCATTAACTACACCAACTAACCCTTAACACGACACACACATCAATAACTCTCTTAACCCTATATATATATATATATATATGAGGAGGATCAAATAAAAAGTAGTTTTTCGCTAAGAAATGACAAAAACTTTAAAAAACGATACCAAACGAACTCCGATTGAGTTAATTTCAGCGGCGTTGGAACCGTCTCGTCGAACTCTACCATTTTAGCTTTTAGGGTTTAGCTTTTAAGGTTTATATATTACGTTTGAATTTTAGGGTTTAGCTTTTAGGGTTTAGATATTATGGTTTAAGTTTTTATTTTTGGGTGGGGGTAGGGGGGTTTAGGTTTTTGGGGGTGGGTGGGGGTGGGTTTAGGTTTTGGGGGGGTTAGGGTGGGGGTTTTAGGTTTTTTAGGGGTGGGGGTTATGGTTTTAGGTTTTTCTAGGTAGGGTTGGAGAGGGTTTAGGTTTTTGGAGGTGCTGGTGGAGGGGGGTTTAGGTTTTTTGGTCCGGGTTAGAGTTCGATCCTCGGATTGACGACCTCTTCGATCAATTACAAGGGGCGTCATGGTTTTCTAAGATTGATTTGAAGTCCGGGTATCATCAATTGAAAGTGAAAGAAGATGATGTTCATAAGACGACTTTCCGCACCCGTTACGGTCACTATGAGTTTACGGTTATGCCATTCGGTTTAACCAACGCGCCCGCGGTTTTCATGGATCTTATGAACCGGGTGTGTAGGCCATTCCTCGACCGTTCTGAAATTTAAAAAATGACAAAAACCTTACGAAACAATGTCAAACGAACTCCGATTAAGCTCATTTCAGCGGCGTTGGAACCGTCTTGTCGAACTCTACCATATTAGCTTTTAGGGTTTAGCTTTTAAGATTTAGATTTTAAGGGTTGAATTTTAGGGTTTAGATTTATGGATTTAGATTTTAGGGTTTAAGTTTTTTTTTTATGGGGTGAGGTTTTTAATACCTAGATAGTAATTAGTGATTGATTAGAAGGTTTTTAATGCTTATGTAGTAATTAATGATATTGTATAGTAGGTTGTTATAGATTAGGGTGCAAATAGCAACACCCTTTGAATATTACCAAACCTTTTTTTATTTTACATTTTATACTTTGATTTTATAATTTGTAATATAAAGGTGTATAAATATCTTGCATGACATACTTGAAAAAACATAAATTGTTTTATAAAATGGGAAAATAATCATAGGATAATTATCAAGTTTGAGAAGTGTTATAGTTAAGTCATTCTAACTTTTTTTATATCTCAAAACCACTCAACTTTCATTTTATGTTTCCATTATTGTAAAAAATATAATCTTTTACATGTTAATGATTACGTGTTCTTTTAATTAATACAATATAATATGGAAACTAAAAGGGATTGATGACTTTTAACTTTGAAAAAAAAAGTAAAAAAAATTTAAAATCCCTAATATAATTGTTGCAGTTTGCTAAAAAAATATAAAAAAACCATAAATATCATTGACGTAGTGCTATCAACAGTTTGATTTAGTTCTGAAACCCCTAGAAAGATCTCCAATTGGCTTCGATTAAAATTTTACAAAATCTTTCACCAAACATGCGTCAAGAACTAGCAAGTTCGTTTCTTGATTTTATTGGTTTCTTTTTTTTAATAAAACAAAATCAAAAGAAAATCTTATCCCACTTTAGTTATGCTTATCGATTGTTTGAATAATGTAAAAGAAAATCTAATGTCTATCGTTGTTTTTTTCAATTAGTGATTTTTTTATTGTTTCAGAAATTATGGTTTTTTTCAAGTTAAAAACAATCTAATCCTTTTTAATTTTCATGTCATATTGTATTAATAAAAGATAAATATAAAAAACCTGACACGTTATCACTAACCTATAAAAGATTTAATTTATCACAAGATTAGAACACAAATTAAAAGTTTTTGTTTTAAGGTATAAAAAAGGTTAAAGTGACTTAATTAAAACATTTCTCAAACTTGGTTACTATTCTATGATATTTTTTTTCTCAAAATTAATTACTTTTCATAAACGTATTCTAAAAACTCATAAGTTTTTGAGAAATCATGAAAAAATTCAACTCATTTCAACCTCAGATATAATTAAGTCTTTGTTCTAATAAAACTCTTTTAACAATCTGTCTTTTTTTAATAATCAATGGTTATTTAAAAAGATGTTTATATAAATATATATATAAATATATATATATATATATATATATATATATATAAACTATTTGATTGCCTTTTAGTGGTTTTCTCGGTTTTCGTCTAATTTTGTGATTTTCTCTTGATCCCTTATATATAAATATATATATATACATATATATATATATACATATATATATACATATATATATATACATACATATATATACATACATATATATATACATATATATATATATATATATATGGAGGATCAAATAAGAAGGAGATTTTTCCTATGTAGGTTTTTTTCTATGTTGTACAACATTTTTATACTAACTTTTTTGTGCTGGATTTTTTGTATTGAATTTTTTGTGCTGAAGTTTTTGTACTAGATTTTTGGTGTTATATTTTTTGTACTGGATTTATTGTGTTGTACTTTGAGAAAACAAGTGGGTGAAAGTTTGAGTTGTAGGACCTAAATGCCCTTTAATCCTATTTATGAGGAGTGACACATGTCATATCCATAATCCTTCTTAGGTGATTCTCCCTATATATATATAGGGGAGAGATATTTTAAAAATGCTAAAAAGTGTAGGAAGTGTAGGAAGCCACCATGGATTGACAGGTGTCCAAGGAGGGGACCAATGGGGAAGGGCAAAATTTTGAAAGAAACATGCGCTTGATTTTTCAAATACTCAAAATATTCACATGCAAGTCACATGCATATTCTCCCATATTTTTTTAAACGTTCATAACTTTTTAATGCGTTATTATTTAAAAAAAATTGCACCATAATAACGAACGTTTTTTTATCTTTAATATGAGTACAATATTGTTTATTCATGGTGTTTTTGCATTAGGTTATACAAACTCTATAAAATATCATAAAAAACGACGTACAAATACCATAAAAACGTCATAAATTAAAAAAAATCATAAAAACATTTAAACTGGACATTTTATGGTGTTTTTGAAGTGAGCGTGTTATGATGTTTTTAGAACTGGACAATTTTTTGGTGTTTTTGAACCGAGGGAGTTTATGATATTTTTAAAATAGCTTGTTTCATCTGGAAAAGAAAAACACCATAAATAAAACACCTAAAACCATTATGGTAATGGCGTCCAGAAATGCATTTTCTATTTTCTACTTGATCGCGTACGAGCTCCAACAACTCTCGCGTTCATAGAACTGAACACCAAAGATAACGATTCCTCGGAGGTGTTGGAGAATCTGAAAAACGCATTTTTTGTTTTCTGCACAATCACAGTTCAAAACACACCATAAAGTTACCTAGTTTAAAAACATCATAATACGCCCAGTTCAAAAACAATATAAAAGAAGACACCATAAAGAAAACACCTAAAACCATAATGGTAAATGCATCAAAAAAACACCATAAAACGCATTTTCTGTTTTAAAGCACAATCAAAGTTCAAAACACACCATAAAGTTGCACAGTTTTAAAACACCATAACACGCCCAGTTTCACATGTGTTTTTCTGTTTTCCGCACGATCGGTAATCAAAAACACTAGAAAACTCCATGAAAAAGATACCATAAAAAAACGTCATGAAAAAACGCAGTGAAAAACGTCCATGAAAAACGCAGTGAAAAAAGTCATAAAAAACGCCATGAAAAAACGCAGTGAAAAAAACGTCATAAAAAACGCCATAAAAAACGTTATGAAAAAACACAATAAAAAACATCTTGAAAAATGCCATGAAAAAACACAGTGAAAAAAGTCCATGAAAAACGCAGTGAAAAAAGTCATAAAAAACGCCATTAAAAAACGCAATATAAAAAATGTTATGAAAAAACACAATGAAAAACGTCTTGAAAAACGCCATGAAAACGCTGTTAAAAACGTACAAACCCAGTTAAGCGATTTTTTTAAATATAGCAAGACCATACTCGTTTTAAAGATAAAAAACGTTTGATTTTATGGTATAATTTAAAAAAAATAATGAAGTATAAAAAAGATATAAACGTTTAAAAAATGGCGGTGAAAAATGAATGTGACTTGCATGTGTATGTTATTTCTCTTTCTTGGAAGCAATTACTATTATACATTTCCAGCCTTAAAAGTCCTTCCTTTTTACATGGCTTTCTTAGAAACCCTTTATCTCCAAGATCAAAGGCTAAAAATCATTCCTACACTTCTCACACTTTTTTTTTGCCTTCCTAGCATAACCTCATACTATATATATATATATATATATGAGAGAGATATTCTAAAAATACAAAAAAGTGTAAAAAGTCTTCTAAAAACCCCACCATCATCCCCCAAAAGCCTAAAACCCCCACCCCAACCCCCCAAAACCTAACCCCCACCCCACCCAAAAAAACCTAAAACCCCCCATCCACACCCCCAAAAACCTAAATCCTAATAAAAAAACTTTAAAAAGTTGAAAAAGTCATCTAAAAACACCACCCCTACCCCCTCAAAAGCCTAAACCTCTAACCCAACACCCCCCCCCCTCCAAAAGAAACCTAACACCCACCCCACCCCCTAACCTAAAACCCCCAGCACCACCCCCCTCAAAGCCTAAATACTAAAATCTAAACCCTAAAACTAAACCCCAAAAGCTAAATACTAAGGCAAAAACTAAACCCTAAAATCTAAACCCTACAAGCTAAGATCATAGAGTTCGACGAGACGGTTCCAACGCCGTCGAAATGAGTAAAATCGGAGTTCGTATGAGCCAGTTATAAGCGTTTTAAACGACTTTTTACACTTTTTTGACTTTTTAGCGAAATCTCACACTATATATATATATAGGGGTGAGTTATACTAAAAAGGAGATTTTGTCTAAAAGGTACATGTTTAGCCATGGTGTTATTCATTTTAGGCATGGTGTTTATGTTTTATTTTTGTGAACATATTTAAAAATAAAAAAAACACCATGCCTAAAATGAATAAACACCATGCCTAAGCATGTACTTTTTAGGAAAAATCTCCTTCTTAGTTTAACCGATTGTTATTGTCAAAACCCAAAAAATCCCACAAAAAATTGATCCAAACAACAATTTTTTACTTTAATAACATTATTACATGAATTCAACGTTATGCTATTTTTTATATTTTTATAAATTTGTAAGTGTAAAAACGTTTACACTGGTGTAAGGGGGGGTTTACACTGTTGTAAATTTTCTAACATTTTTTTTTAACTTACACCGGGTGTAAACTCCCCTTACACTTGTGAATTTACAAAAATGCAAAAAAGAATATGATGTTGAATTCACGTAATAATTTTTTTTTTGTGATTAGATCTATTTTTGCGGGGTTTTTTGGGTTTTGACAACAACAGTGAGTTTTGATTGGATGTATATATATATATATATATATATATATATATATATATATATATATATATATATATATATATATATATGGAGAAGATTATAAGAAAACTCATTTTAATAAAAGAACTAGAGAACTCCTCATTAAAGGTAAAAAAAAAATAATAAAAAAATCATAACTCAAAATATAAATAAAAAACTAAGAAAGTGGTTTGGAGAGCATGTTTTTCACGTCGTCCTCGTTCAAAAAAAAAAACGCAAAAATGCCCGGTATAGCTTTAGGGTTTAGTTTTTGGATTTAGTTTAGCTTTTAGAGTTAGGGTTTTGGGTTTAGATTTTAGGGTTATGTTTTTGGGTTTAGATTTTAGGGTTAGGTTTTTAAGGGTAGGGGTGGGTGGGTGGGGTGGGGTGGGTGGGTTTAGGTTTTTGGGTGGGGGTGGGATGTGTGGGTGGGTTTAGGTTTTTGGTTGGAGTGGGGGATTAGGTTTTTGGGTGGGGTGTTTAGGTTTTTCGGGGTGGGTTAGGTTTTTCGGGTGGTAATACACATATGCAGTATTGCATTTTTTTTGAACGAGTACGACTTGAGAAACATGGTCTTCGAAACAATTTTTTAGTTTTTATTTTATATTTTGAGTTATGATTTTTTTATTATTTTTTTTGCCTTTATTGAGGAGATCTGTAGTTTTCTTATTAAAGTTAGTTCTCTCATAACCCAACCCTATATATATATATATAGGGAAAGTGTAGAATAAAAACCAACTTGAGTTGTAAAATCTCACGAAACCCTTTGAAAAAAATTTGAAATTTTTTTTATAAATTTTGGGATTGATTATTTACCCAAAAAAAAGTAGGTTCGCAAAAAAAAATGAAAAAAATGCCGAATAAAAATAAAAAGCATGTAAAAAATAATAAAAATCAACGTTTTTTTTCTTACTTATGCAATACGTCAGCATTTACATATGTAAAAAACAGTATTTACATATGTAAAAAAGTCAGATTTAAAAATAAAAATTAAAAAAAAACCGCTCGACGTTTCTTTTTTATTTTTTTTCACCAAAAGTGATAAAATTGAATATAGAATCCATCTAAAAATTTAAAAGTTTTTTTACATATGTAAAACATGATTTAGTGAGTTTTTCCAACTCAATGAGGTTTTTATTAGAATCACCCCTATATATATATATATATATATAGGGGCCGGTTATCGTACAAAGGGCCCGAAGCGTACGAAGGCCCCCCATCCGTCTGATTAATATGATCTAGGGTTGGTGATAACGCGGTGACATAAACGTAAATATCTTAAAAAAAAGAAGCGTCGAGCTAAAAAATGGTATTAATGTAAAATTTTCAATTAACGTTTAATTAAAGTACGCTATTTAATGAAAAAATTGATTGAAATCACGTTTAATGAAATTACGTAATTCAAAAAACGTTTTAGAGTGAATTTTTTTATTATATATATGTGAAGTGATTTTTTTGAAACGTGAAATCACGTTTTTTGATTATATATGCGGCATGAATTTTTGAGTTTTTTCATAATCACGCTATGATGAGTTTTTTCATAATCACGCTATGAAGCGTAATTTCAATTTTTGAGTTTGTTACCGACACACACTAGGAAGGTTCTAAACTTATTTCTTAGAAATATTCCCTTCATTGATTTAATAAGAAAATGTGTTTTATATAACTATATATTTTCCCTGTTTGATGACTTTTGCGTGATTTTCAATTTTATGATTTTCAATTGATGATTGCGTGATATGTGGGCTAATTGATGATTATTAGTTTACTAATTGATACGTGGGCTAAAAAAATATGTGATTTTCAAATTAAATTGAAATCACGTGATTTTGGCGTAAGTTGAATTCAATTCCTCTCCTTATAATCATGCTTTTCAAACGTGAAACGTGAATTTTTTTTATTGACGTGACTTTTTATATGTAAGTTGAATTCAATTCACGTTTTTTATGAAATCACGTTTAATGACATGATTTTTTTTATACGCATGTATAATTAATAACTGTAAAAATGACAAAAATATCTCTTTCACTCAAAATTAAAAGTAACACGCGGCGCGCTGCTATCATTTCGTACAATTCGTATGAAATAAAACGTTTGTATTTAATACCTCCCCTATATATATATATATATATATATATATATATATATATATATATATATATAATTTAAATATTAGTTTCATCATTTTTCTAAATAACTAAAAGTAAAACCTAAAAGAATAGATTTAGCCTTTCAAAAAAAAAAAATAGATTTGACCATGAAACCAACTATTTCCAATCATTACCAATGATTAGAAGCACGCTTCATTTGTAACCACCAAAGTCGATTTCTGACGTCACCAAAAGCTATTAGTGGTAGGGGTGTTCAAAAAAATCCGAATCCGAAACCGAACCCGAATTATCCGAAAATCCGAATCCGAATTATCCGAAAATTCGGATATCCGAAATTCGGATATCCGAATTTTCGGATTCGGATTCGGATAGTGATTTTCGGATAGTTCGGATATCCGAATATCCGAAATATTTTATTTATATATTTTTTTTAATTGTTTTTATTATTTAAAAATAAGAAAATTTGAATCAAAACCCGATATATTATATTTATATACTTTTATATGTATATTTTCTAATGTTTTTTAAGGTTTTTAATTGTTTTTGTAATTTAAAAATATTATTTTTATATATTTTTTTATTTTTTCGGATATCCGTTTCACTATCCGAATCTGTATCCGAATTTTCGGATATCCGAAATTCGGATATCCGAAATTTCGGATACGGATTCGGATAGTGAAATCCACTATCCGAAAATTTCGGATATCCGAATTTTCGGATATCCGACTTTGAACACCCCTAATTAGTGGTGTTGTATTATTTATTTAGCAAATAGTCTTTTTTTTCTTCATACATAAATTAACTTTAGTAATATATAATTTTTTTCTTCATACATAAATTAACTTTAGTAATATATAATCTAACATTCTCTAAAATACAATGAACAAATTCGAGCCATATAAAAACATTATATCGATTTATATATTTATTAATTTTGAATATTAAAAGAAACACAAATATGATTGTTTATTTATAACATACTTGTTAACACTAAATATCTCGACATAAATTAAATGAGTTTGAGTCATAAATGGGTTGACATGTTAATAACAAAATTTAAAAATTTATAAACGAGTTAAACTAGCTTAACTCGTTTATGACACACATAATATGTTTAACTTATCTTGTTAAATATGTTAGTAGGCCGACACGCCGTGTTTACTACCCGTTCATTAAAAAACATATAACTTTATACATAATTGCATATATTATAATTAATATGAACTGTAATTTTTGGTAGCATTGTTTTACGGTGTTAATATCTTATTACTTGTTAACATGATTTAGTGAATCGTGATGACTTTGTCATGTTATTCGTGTTATTAAACTGCTTAGGTTACAGCGTTGTCCCGCTGTGGATCTTCAACAGAGGCGGTAAAGACGGTGGGGAGCGGTGTTCCCGCTCTTCCCACAACCAAGTTCCATGTCGCTCACCCGTTTCATTCTTCTCCTCTTCGGAAAATATACGCCTATTATCCCTTTCACACACCTTCCACATCATCCCTCATCCCTTCCACCTCACCCTCTATCCTTGCTTGTCCCACCCTTACCTAACCCAACCCACACCCTCCGCCCTTTTAGCTATTCATGTTAAACATGACATGTTGTATAAGTTAGCTTATTAAAAATTCCCGTGTTAGTGTTTAAGAAAATCACATGTTTAGTGAAGCGCCTCATGTTCGGGTCACTACTTAAATGCGTAGAGTCAAACATGACCCATTTAATACAATACGATATGTTTTGTTAGCTCTAAGTAAAGACATTATTTATTTAATAATACTATTTTCATTAACTTTATTTTTCAAACAATTTGAAATCAATCACACCCTTTGAGTTGGGTTCTACCCCAAAACAAAGCAATATTATTACTTTTAAATCAAGGAGAAAATACAGGGTATTCTGAAGATTTTACCTGAAAATATGCAAACAACATCATTACTTGTACAACACAAGTTATGAATGCATAACACATGTCAGCGACAAAAATGTAAAATCCACTCAACTACCGTATTCTTATTCCGTTATTCACACAAAAATTTGTCAATATATATATGTCCGTCAACGTGTGATTCTTTTTGATTTACAGGAGACTTTGGGAATTATCTTTGGTTTGTAGGTCAACTTCGAAAATATCTTGGTTTTTAGGTAATTAGCCGGTTGAATTAGCAGAATCAACAAATTCATACAAGTAGAATCCGCTGGTGTAACCAGCAGATTGGTCGGAATCAGCTTATCCAACCAGCATATTACCTAGAAACAAAAATGTTTTCAAATTTCACCTACAAATCAAATTCAATCCTCTAACCCCTATAAATCCGAAAGCCTCGTCTAACTTGTTCACGCGGGAATCATCGCCGCCGCTCTCCGGTCATCCTCTCCTGCCGCGACGAAGCTCCGGGAAAGACCAAAATTGAACAAGAACCGGTTCACGATCACCGAACCCGGCCCTGCCACCATCTCGGCCCACGACTCATCGGCTTCCCTCCCTCTATTTTCAAAAACTGCGGTGGCGTCAAGCCGGTGGATTTTCCACCCCTTTTCGTTCCTCAGCCGGTGAATTTTCTTCAACTGCCGGCAGGCTAGCGTGGAAGTATTCATCTTCGTTTCGTTAATAGCTTGTTCTAATAATTTCGCGCGAGTTTTGTTATCGCAGGAAGAGGAATATTCAGCGCGAAAATAAGCATCAAATTCTGGTACTCCAATAGCTCGCCGGATCCCTATCGAGTAATCCGAATTAGGGTTATACATTTTCCTAACCTCTTCCACCATTCCGGCAGCCACCATACGGTCAACACGGTCAGAAACAAACCGGTGAAGCACCGGCATTGCCACGTCAACCCACAGGAAACAAAACTCGTATTTCTGATCATTAATCAATGCTTCTATGAACGAATTCGATCCTCCCGCAATGATCGGAAGCTTACCTCTTCCAACGATCGATTTCATCGTTAGCGACGCCTTGGTAACGAAGTTCCCGGCGGTGAAGTCTGTCTCGGGGTCGGCTATCCCAAGGAGGTGGTGAGGGACGCCGGCGCATTCATCTTCGGTGATTTTATTAGTCGTGATGTCTAAACCTTCATACACTTGTATTTTATCGGAGTTGATAATCTCGGCGGAGTATCCTGTGGCGAGGTCAATGGCGAGTCTTGATTTTCCAGTGCCGGTGGCGCCCATAACGACGACCACTTTTTCTTTGGGTGGACGGGGCCGGATGCTCACCGGTAAGTCCCTTCCTCCGGTGGGTCTTTGTAGTACAGAAGGTTGAGCGTGCTGGGAGATTATCATAGTCATCTTCATGATTGATTGATACCCTAATTAACAAAGAATGATCAGTTTTTGTTTTGAAGTGAATAGGTTCTTTTGGTACTATATGCGGCAACTTGAGAATGTGTGGTGGGTGGTAGAAGATGGTGGCTTAGATATGAATCATTCGAAAGTATACTTTTGTGAGTTGAGAGAATGGTGGCAAATGTGAGATGAAATGTGCATGATTGAGCACACAAACTCTATAGGGTATTTATAGTGAAGAAAAGGTTAGAGTTGAAGTGACTATTCAAATTTTTTGTAATGGACCCAAACAACTTTAGTTGTATCAAATATTACTATAAAAATAAATTAAATAAAATATTCTTTATATATCTATATAATATGAATAACTTACATATATGTAATATCATATTACATGTTTATCTCATAATTACACATATGTAATATTAGCTTACAAGTATGTAATATCAGTTTACATATATGCAATATATGTAATATCAAATTACGTATATATGATATCATATAAGTAAAAGTTTGCACCAAACCATATAAATCAACGTGTTTAACCAAAAAACCTAGAAATCAACACAATTTAAAAATATGTAACGATCGTTTTTAATCAAATCCAGAAACATAGTTTGCATTGTCAACATAAGTACCCAAATAAAACTAACATAAACAAATCAAATGTTCAACAAAAACCTAAATATACATATGAAAGGACCCAAACCAAATACCTCTCATAGTTGGCACACATAAACATAATCATAGTTCTTAAACCCTGAATAAACATTAAACATTAACATCGAAAGTCTATTACAATTCAGAGTCAATTAAAATGTTTAATGTAACGTTATTCAACATTCATAAAACTAGTTAATAGGGATGTCAATCCTGTCAGAAATAGCTATACAACCATACATTTCAAGCTCTCTCAGCATCATACCTTTCTCTTTCCTTTATCATCTGATGTGCATACTAAAATAGTCAGCTAACGCTGTTGAGTTCAAGTTTTCAAAACATTTAATAAGTGACCTTTCTTTCTCATGTTATTCACATAAAACAAATTTAATGACAAACATATCTTAAAACATACTTTGAACATACATTATACTACTAAGTACATTTTCACAATATAACATGTAATTTATACTTAGTCATTTCTTTGCATTGTCACTTATTTCATACCTTCACTTTCGTTCTTTAAAAGTCCATGAAGGACACTTTCGTTCATTACAGTCCACAAGGGACACTTTTGTTCATTACAGTCCACGGAGGACACATTACATTACAGTCCACAAGGGACACTTTCGTTCTTTACTTTCATTCATTATAGTCTATGGAGGACACATTATGTCACACCCCGCCTAGGCGGAAACACGAGGTGTAACGGGTCATGGTTTTCATAGCCTTTGATTACATCAAATGACCTCTAAATGATATTCATTAATCAAAGGTTTTAAGATAATACAAAACATAAGTTGTTTCTGAAGGCATAACATGCTAAAATGTCATACTCAAAAGGCAAGTTCGTACGATTCATCATACAATGAGTTTATCAATTATGACCTAAAATCTCCTTAGATGATAAAAGAGAAACTCCAAAAGATCCAAAAATGCATGCATGGGTTAGACTCCATGATTCCTAGTTACTTGAGAAAACATGCTTAAAAAGTCAACATAATTGTTGGTGAGTTCACATGTTTAGATAAGTCAAAAAGTTTCCGGTGCACCACAAGATTTCAGTTTGTCTATTGTTTATCCAAACAATGTCATATGTCTCACTATTATTAATTACAACAATAGTATAACTCTTTTATTATCATGAGCTCCCGTAACCGACGCTTGACGTCTATAGGTGTGCCCCGACCCAATGTCCTTAATGCTAAAACGTTGAAACGAAATGAACAATTATGCACCCGACTGACCTCCAGTCAAGGTTAGAGCGACTAACCACGGGCGGAGGTGTCAACCCAAATAGATCTATTCACATTTTTTCACGCTTTTATCATAACTAACGGTTACAGAATAAAAGGAGAACTTAAGCGTTAATCAAGTCTACTCATGTAACAATGTCTGTCAAGTCTGCCACTTTGTCCGGTCTAAAGTCTAGCATGTTTTCTCCCCCGAATGTTTAAAATCAATTTAAATCATTAAATGAAAATGGGTGTGAAACTCACCTTAGCATCAAGGCGAGTAGTGTATGTAGCAAAGTCCGAATGAGTCTCGACCTATTCGTGCACTAAAAATAATTAAGGCAACTTGAGGTCTATGTACTAATTCTATGCAAGTTGGTCATGTAACCATTCACCCAACTTAACTTGTTTTGCCTTATATTTTGTTGACAAGGATGTGTTAACCCGGCGACCATTGTTGATATAAGTTAGTTTTTCGAAAATATATATTTATATAGACAATGTATGTAACTATAAGTTCAAAAGATTCTTATGCATTCTTATGTCCATTTGACGTTTTATGTTGTAAGCTATGACTTGACTCGACCCGAGTCGTATGTCATTGAGTATGATAAACATATATATATGTGTGTATATGTGTACTTATTAAATAATAACGTTATCTAAGTATGTATAGAATAATATTTATTATTGTTAGAACAGTGGTCATGCTTATAACTTTAAATGTTGGTTTTTTGGTCTTATGATCAAATATATATATATATATATATATATATATATATATATATATATATAAATAAATAAGAGGACAACCTTGTTCTTGAGATAATGGTGTTGGTGTTAGTGTAAGAGGAGACAAGGGAGGGAGGCCCCCTTATGGGTTTCGACCGTAAGGTGGGTGAGGGAGATGGGAGAGGGGAATGGTGGTGGGGGGGGGGGAGGTAGGGTGGTAGCTAGGGTGGTGGTGATCTTGATGTTAAATGGTCCTAGTAGAATACGTGTTTAAATAATACCCGGTTAGGAATTGTTTGAAGTGGTTAAGGTATGAGTGGGTTTTCATAAATTGTGTAAGTTTTACAAATACTAGGGTATGTGTCGGGTTTTTAACGAAACGTTTATGTTTAGAATACTAGATGTGTAAACCGGGTTTACGTAGTATGACACTTATTAGTTACATAAATTTACATACTTTCTAGTAAGAAAATAAATAGTTAAGTTTTTTTATTAAAAACTATCACCAACGTCGGTAATTGTCGGGTAACCGTGTGCGTGTTATCAGGTAATTCTCTAAATTACCAATGTATGAAGTAAAGTGGACTTTGCTATGTGTTATGTGACCTAATTTATTATAATTAAGTTTAATGCGTCGTGTTTTCACACAATTATGTTTAAGGCATTGGTACGGATTTTAACCTGAAATTGTCGGGTGTCACACATTACATTACAGTCCACAAGGGACACTTTACTTTACAGTCCACGAAGGACACATTACATTACATCCATGACAAATCTCTTTCTTTTGGTGAGAGTCCCTAAGGCTCTACGTCCGAAGGCCAAACTCACCGGACTTCCACGAAGGACATTCTTTACTTTGGTGACCGTCATTACCCCCCCCCCCCCCCCCCCGTTAACTAGTTGCAACATCCCGGTAATAATACTCTGCCGAGCATTGTTCCCGTTATTCATAAGGCAGACATGCAACATATGAAATGACACTGCCATAGGCTTCAGTAGTACCAGTCACTAAGACTATGCTACTACCTCAAGACTTGCTTCAGTGTAACCATACTCGGATATAGGCAACATAACAGACTTAACTCTTTAGTTCTTTTTAGTTTATAAAACATATAGTTAAATAAACCCACTCTTTTCACTTACGTCCATTTATAAAACATATAGTTAGATAAACCGTTCTCTTTCACTTACATTCGTTTATAAAATATATAGTTAGATAAACCGTTCACTTACCTTCGTTTATAAGACATATAGTTAGATAAACCGTTCTCTTTCACTTCCTTTCGTTTATAAAACATATAGTTAAATAAAACGTTCTCTTTTATTTCCTTTTGTTTATAAAACATATAGTTAGATAAAGCGTTCTCTTTCATTTCCTTTTGTTCATGAAACATATAGTTAGATAAACCCGTTCTTTGATTGTTTACTGTTTACAAAACATTGGTTAAGAAAACCATTTCTTTCGTTTCGTTCACGTTTAAGTAATAAAATACATTTATTATAAACGTCCGTTACTTAAGTATGCACACCACCCTAAAACACTTAAAACATTAAAATAGGGATTCTTGACTCATCTAACTTTAAAGAACTATCTCACTCAGCAATGAACTTCAGGCTAGAAGGAAATGCTAATCAATCTGTTCGAACAATCACGAACGAGATATGTCACTACACAGTTATCTACGGAAAGTTAACCCTCCGTTCATGGATTGGTGTCGATGCATACTGCAAATGAGAATGCTCCGAGCGACCATGGAGCGCATGATGATGAAGGCTTAGTCTTGGAGCCAATTATCAAGAAGGCAATAGCTGATGAAGTGGCTGCAGTTCTGAAGAACACTCTACCAGCAACACTAAATGAGGCTTTGAAGACTGTGGTGGAAGAAAGAGGAAGGGCCTACGGGCCGAGAACAGGGACGTGATTGGAACTGAGTCAGAAAGTGATGACTCCGACTATGACATGAAACGCGGATGTGACTACAAGTCCTTTCGGAACTGTGATCCCCTAACTTTTGACGGCTAGAAAGATGCTATTACCGCATACTACTGGATTAGCCGCATGACCGTGGTGATCAAGATGAGTGAATGCCGTGCTGACTAGGCGGTGAAATTCGCAGCACACTCGTTCGCATTTGAGGCATAGAGTTGGTGGGATAACGTGAAGAAAGCCAAGTCTGAAAGAGATATCGACATAATGAAGTGGGATAACTTAAAAGCGCTTATAATTCAAAAGTTATGTTCCCTTAATGAAATTGAAAAAATGGAAGAAGCTTTTGTGGAACTCAAGGCCGGTAGCATAACACACCGACAGTTCATCTCCAAATTCAATGAGTTAACCCAGTGGCTTCCACATTTGGTGAATACCGAAGAAAGGAGGATCAAATGTTACATTCAGAAGCTACATCCGAGAGTTCGCACGATCATCAATGTCAACACTCGTGGAGATTTTGACTCTGTGGTGGCTATGAGTGTAATGATCTTTGATGATGTTGCCACTAAGGACACAACACCCGCTCAAACTCAAAAGGAGTGGTCTAACACCACTAAGCGTCCGGGCGGGGACTGGTACGCATCAAAGAACAAGAAGCCTAGAATTGAGGGTCAGGAGAATGTGGGAAGTGTGGGAAAAGGCAACCATGGGAGTGAAAGTATGGATTGAATCTATGCTACCATTATGGCAAGATGGGGCACATATATCATGATTGTACAAGTGCCCCGGGTTCTACCAATTATGGGAAATGCACAACTGTGGTGAATCTTGGCATTTCTCCAAGGATTGTCGCAAACCAAGGCCCATCAACAATGAGAAGACAAAGGAGACTACAAAAAGGGAGAGCGAGGACCAGAGCCTATGTCCTGACACAGGAAGAAGCAAGGGGAGACCCTAACGAGGTGTCAGGTACGTTTATCCTTGACCATGCCTTTGTTTCTGCTCTGTTTGATTCAGGTGTTGTAATCCACAGGAAAATTCCGGCCTTTATTTTAACTATTCCAACACTTGTAATTTCATTATTATATGATTTGCATCTATGAAAGTATCCTATTTATCCATTACATTTCATGAGTGTACATGAATACATACATTGTGTGCAATTACTTCAAATTAAAAAAAAAAATAATAAACATTTATATAAGATATAATGTAAATAATTGTTATTATTCTATGAAATATATATATATATATATATATGTGTGTGTGTGCTAAGGTATTTTCTAAACATATATATATATATATATATATATATACAAATACAAATATATAAAACCTAAACTATAAATTCTATAAAATTAGGGTTTATAAAAGTTTATGTTATTTTAATAAAAATAAGAATTAATTTTATTTAATAAACTACATTTTATATTTATAACATTTAATTATAACCTAATGATTTATTAGATTTTATAAAGAAATTATAGGATTTAATATTTTTATGTTTTATAAAAGTCCAAGGGTTAATAATGCAATTTCTGAAATTTAATTCTATTTAAAAACGAAGTTTGAACATAAAATGTTAAAGTCTAAACCACAGGGACGTGTTCTGCCAATTTGAATTCTTTCCCCTTTCCCAAACCAGTCACGGGTTCGAGCCCCCCTCACCACCGGTTTCGACCCCCTTTAATCCCAAACTCGTCCTTGAGAAATTTTCTAGCAAAACGAATAACAGCATTACGTTGTAGACAACCAAACGATCCATCTGAGGTGTTTAATTTCATTTTTATGATTACCTTGATGCTTAACTCATAACCGATAACCCCACTAACAACCATTCAATCGTTCAATCAATGTCGTACAAATTGACTATAAATAGAGGGTTATAATCATTAGCGAAACCCACTACAAACTTGTAACATTTGAAAATTTTTTGTGCCAATTATTATAAAAATAAAATTTAAAGGACTAGAAGTATAATTATACGAAAGATCAAGGACCAAAAGTGAAAAATTTGAAAATCCGGACGGTAACGGACCGTCACAGCCCGTAACAGTCCGTTACGGGTTGGCCACGCGTGTCATGATGGTGCGCCACGTGTCCGGTGACTAATGGCCTAAATCTGACGCGTGTAAACCCTATGACGGACCGTCACGGCTCCATAATGGTCCGTCACGCCGCAATTCAGCCGGAGGCTGACACGTGTCTGATGACTTCGCAACCCTAGAGCGGTGACGGACCGTCACCACCCATAACGGTCTGTCACAGCCGCAATTCTCACCTATAAATAGAAAGGTCGGGTTTTGGTCATTCCTCATGCCACAATTCGAATTCCAGAGATAATTACATTAGTCCCACTCTCACAAAACCATTCCCACTTGTATGTTTAAGTTTTGGAAGTGCCGGTTCGCCTAGAAGGAAGCCGGGAAGCTAGGACACGCTCATTTTGAGAACCAAGCTAGACGATCTAAGCAGAGACGCTGCCCACTAGGACACTCATTCTAGAAGAATCATAAGTTCAACCTCCGAAAAGGTGAATACTTGCATTTTTATAAAATGATTTTAAAACTGAAAATGGTTTTGATTATGCTCTGACTTGAATGAATTTATATAACCATTCGTTGCATAAGTTGATTTACTATATGGCTGTCAACCCATAGAGTCACGTATATATACACGTGTTACAGATGAGATGCTGTAACAGGGCTAGGGGTTGAACCCTTGGTTGTTATAAAACCCATCGCAGTAAGCGTAAGGCAGATAGACATAAAAATATATCCAAGGTCCCTGGTGTGGCTGGTGGTTAGTCCGTTGACTGTGTAAATTGACCAGAAACTATCGGCAAATTGTTCTATTTATTCACGCTTGTCAGAATATGATTCCAATATACTTGTATTCACCAGTTTATACTGAGAAAATATTTTTAAACGTTTTTATAGGTAACCAAGGATGAAATGTTTTGATTAGCCATATGATGACAAGGAAAATGATGTCACGATAAAGGGAACGTCCACCCTAGACATCAGTTGAAATAAATGTTCATGTAAAACCTTGGTTTTGTAAATTAAACTTTTGTGTACTATGTCAGAGTTTATCCCTGTTATAATGAAATGAAACGGGAGATTCCCCGTCTTTTGAAAAGATCTTGAGTTATGAATTATTCCGCTGTATTTATAAATATCTGATGAGATAAAATAAGAAACAAGTATCAATCATTGGTCGCACGCCCGGGTGGGCCAAACCCGGGGTGTGACAGGTTGGTATCAGAGCCATTTGTTTCAGCATATTAGATACTAGATATTAGTATCTAAGTTGTAACTTAATTATGATATTATTTGGTTTTAGCAATTAAGATACTCAGGTAAGGTATCTAAGCTTAAACTAGTATAGAATGCCTGCTAAGAAAAGTAGGTAGATATCCATAATAATTAAGTGATAACTATACAGATGTCTAAAAATAGTTACTATACTTATATCTTCGAACGATTTGAAGAAGAACATATCATCCTCCTGGATATATGCAAAATCTGTAATCGTTCCTGATACCGGTGAATCCCTTTCTGATCCTATCATTGTCTCTGACAATGAATCTTATCATCAAAATTAATCTAGCTCATCCTGGATGGAAGCTACTTCGAATTTTGAGAATTAGAGAACTGATACTCCACCTCCAGTAAATCAGGTAGAGATAAATAAAGCTGGACCCAGTCGGTCTACTAAACCAAGGATGTGTATACGAACTCCGACCGAGCATGTGCATGTGTCTGTAGAGGAAATGGAAGAGGTATACTAAGAAACACCTGAAGAAGCAGAACTGGAAATAGAAACTCAAAACCCATACCTCTATCCAATTGGTGAATAAAATTTATGTACTCTTCCAACAATGTTAGAGGAGTATATCAAAGAACCAGCTGATGGTCTTGATGATCCATACCATAATGTGTTTAATGACATACTATTTGGTATTCGTGAACCCCCTCCTCAATATAATTATTCTTCAGCTTATCTTGGAACACCCATAGAATTCCTTGATCGTGCCTTAAGAGAAACTAATGAAGTCAAGAAAGAATCAAGGCAGCTCAAGGAAAGGGTTCGTCAACTGGAGAAAGAAAAGAAAAATAAAAGAAAAGATAAAAAGAAAGAATAAAATAACTAGATGTACGGGTAACCATCCGACCGATATGTAATTATCTGGCAAACTAAATGTCCTGTCTAAGAAAAGAATGGTGTATAAATCTCTCCCAGACCCGTCATTCTTTCCTGGGAACAATTTAGTTGGAGGTACTACTCTGTGATGATAACCACCCTAGTCTACTAAATATAATAAATCGGACAAATTATTATTTCAGTATGTAAAATATAAAGTATAATAAAAGTATTGTTTTATTCAGATGACTGGAAAAGGAAAATGCCCCTTCTATGTTCAAAAATATGCTCCACCTCGATATGAATTCCAGCTTACAAATTAAACGGATTTAGAAACTGCAACAAGTTCAAGACATCCAAGAAGTACATATCGAAGCTTAGGAGAATTAACTCCTCCATCAAATCCTTATATACCTTCCGTCAGTTTTCATTATGCTATTACAGTTACAAGTCAAAATCCTGATTATGGAGAAATCCATATTATAATCCTTATTATTATCAGGGACTACCTGAAATCCCTTATGAAAATAATCCGACTCCTGAAGGAGAAGAAAAAGAAGATTCAAATAGGCCATATGAGTATTATGAGCCTACGAATGTACAAAATCCTCAAGAAAATGAGGAAGGTTTTGATAAGGATCAAATTAGAGCCTTACAGGAATGAGTAGCAGAATTGGAAAAAGAAAATCGTAGATTGGCATCTGTAGAGGCCCAGAATAGAGCGTTAAGACAAATGCTCGAAAATGCCCATAATTAGGGTTATATGTAAATTTCCTTTCCAATCTTTGTAATAGATATTCTAAATGTTAATAAAATTCCTCTTATAAATAGAATGTCAAAATGAGATCCTTCTTATAATACAAGAGGCAAGAGCAAACAAATCCAAAATGAAAATTCTGAACAACTACAACAAAAGGCAGAAATAAAGAAAATGGTTGCAGAAGGAATAGAGGAAGCCCTTCCTAAAATTCTGAAAGCTATAAGGGAGGATAAAATGAAAAATATAGAGGCTGAATCTAAAAATAATCGTCATGAAGAAAACCATAGTTTAAACGGAGATAATTCTAATTCTGAAGAATTTAGAAAGAAAAGAAAGAGGAAGAAGGGATGTACGTTCCGTGCATTCCAAGGATGTAAACCTTTGGAGTATGTTGGAAATGAGGGAGCAATGGCAGCCCTGAGATGGCTGGAAAAAACTGAATCTGTTATCTCCATCAGCAAATATGCTGATGAAGATATGGTGCTTTATGCATCAAATTTATTCAAAGATGAAGCATTAGAGTGGTGGAATTCCATTGTTCAGGCCATGGGCCGACACAAGGCCTATGCAATGGAATGAGAAGAATTCAAAGATATGGTAATTCAAAGATTTTGTCCATTAATGAACGAGAGAGAATAGAAACCAAATTTCTAAATCTCCGTATGGAAGGAACTAAACATCAGGAGTATGTCTCCAAGATGTTTGAGTATGCTCGTTTGGTTCCACATCTATCTACCCCCGAACCCAATCTAATTAAAAGATATATTTGGGGTCTGGCTGAAGAAATCAGAGATATGGTTAAGGCTACTATGCCTCAGACCATTGCATCTGCCGTACAGCTAGGAGGAATCCTGACTGACGGTATGATAAGAAAACAAGAGGAAGGAAAGGCAAGGGAAGTGGCCAAGAGGGATACGGAAAACCAGAAAAATAATTCTCCTTGGAAAAGAAGAAATCAGCCTATTAGAGGAGGATTTAATTCTTCAATCTCAGAATGCAAGATTTGCAAGAAAAGGCATACCGGAGAATGCTTTTTCAAGAAAATTTATTGTCATTTTTGCAAACAGCCCGGGCATGTGTTTGAGAACTGCCCAAGAAAGAAAAATATCTACTGTTTTAATTGTGGAGAGACTGGCCATTTTAAATCAGCTTGCCCAAAGCTTAATCAAGCAGGGTCTAGTGGAGCAAAGGCCAATGAAGGAAACAAGAAGAATGTACGAGCTTTCGTACTTAATACTCGTGATGCTGCAACTGTTCCAGATGCAGTCACTAGTACATTCCTCATTGACAATATTTATGCTAGATTGTTATTTGACTGTGGTGCAAATTTAAGTTTTATAGATTATAAATTTTGTAATCTATTAAACAAGCCTTTAGTTTCATTAGATAAGATTTATGAAATAGAAACGACCGAAGGAAATCTTGTCAAAATTTCTGAATTCCTAAATAATTGTACTATCACAATATCAGGACACATCTTACCTGTACGATTAATGCCTATGACATTAGCAGGATTTGATGTTATCTTAGGAATGGATTGGTTAGCCAGTAACCAAGCCCATATCCTTTGTGATAAAAAGACCATAGAAATCCAAATTCCTTCTCGAAAACCTTTAACAATCTATGGTGACAAACAAAATCAACCTCTAGGAATCATCTAAATGCTGAAAGCAACTAAATGCCTTCAGAAGGGATGCATTACATACTTAGTGCAGATTTCTACCAGTACAAAAGAAAAGAAGATTGAAGATGTATCGGTAGTAGCTGATTATGCATATATATTTCCAGATAAATTACCTGGTATACCATCAGAAAGAGAAGTCGAATTTAAAACAAATCTTGCACCAGGAACGACCCCTATTGCCAAAGCTCCATACCGATTAGCCCTAAATGAAAGAATTGAAGAATCAATTAGATGAATTGCTTGAATGAGGATTCATTCGCCTAAGTTCATCTCCTTGGGTGTGCTCCGATTCTTTTCGTTAAAAAGAAAGACGGTACAATGCGGATGTGCATTGATTACCGGGAGCTAAACAAAGTAACAATTAAAAATCGTTATCCTCTTCCTAGAATCGATGATCTATTTGATCAATTACAAGGCGCTTGCCACTTTTCAAAAATAGATATTCTATCGGGATATCATCAATTGAAAGTTCAAGAAGAAAATATTCCTAAAACTTCTTTCCAAACTAGATATGGACATTATGAGTTCACGGTTATGCCATTTGGACTTACTAATGCTCCTGCCGCATTTATGGATTTGATGAATCGTATCTATAAACCCTATCTACATAAATTTGTAATCGTTTTCATTGACGATATACTTATTTATTCTAGAAATGCGGAAGATCATGGAAATCATCTCAGAATAGTACTTGAACTTCTGAGAAAAGAGAAATTGTATGCTAAATTCTCTAAATGTGAATTTTGGCTTAAAGAAGTACAATTTCTGGGTCATATAGTGAATACAGAAGGTATTCAAGTAGACCCATCCAAAATTGAAGCCATATCCAAAAGGGAAATTCCTAAATCTCCGACAGAAGTCCGTAGTTTCTTGGGTCCTGCAGGATACTACAGACGATTTATTCAGGATTTCTCAAATATTGCAGTTCCTCTGACTACTTTAACTCGTAAGAATGTAAAGTATGAATGGGGAACAAAGCAAGAAGAAGCTTTCCAAACTTTGAAGAAGAAACTGACTCATTCACCCATACTGGCCTTGCCAGATGGTAATGAAGATTTTATTATCTATTGTGATGCTTCTCACAACGGTCTAGGTTATGTGTTAATGCAAAGAAACAAAGTTATTGCCTATGGATCTCGTCAGTTAAAGACCCATGAAAAGAATTACACAACTCATGATCTAGAGTTAGGTGCCATAATTTTTTCCCTGAAATTATGGAGACACTATCTCTATGGAGTTAAATTTACAGTTTATACTGACCATAAGAGTTTGAAATATATCTTTAGTCAGAAAGAACTAAACATGAGACAATGAAGATGGTTAGAGATATTAAGTGACTACGATTGTGAAATTTGTTAACACGAAGGTAAGGCAAATGTTGTTGCGGACACCTTAAGTAGAAAAGAAAGAGAGAAACCTAAACAGGTTTGTGCTCTTAGACTTAAACTTCGTGTAGATCTCATGTCTCAATTAAAAGATGCTCAACATTCTGTTCAAACAGAAGAAGACTTAGAACAAGAAGGAATGGAGAGCATGATTAAAAAATTAACTAAAGGAGACGACGAAATACTTCGTATGAATAAAAGAATCTGGGTTCCGATCACCGGAAATCTTCGGTAAAGAATACTCGAAGAAGCACATAAATCAAAATATATGATGCACCCAGGAAGTGATAAGATGTATAAAAATCTGAAGGACAATTACCGATGGATTGGCATGAAGAAAGATATTGCCATATATGTTGCAAAATGTCTTACTTGCGCTCAATTAATGGCAAAACATCAGAAACCTTCTGGTTTACTGCAACAATTAGAAATACCAGTTTGGAATTGGGAGATGATAACAATGGATTTTATTACTAAACTTCCTTGAACCAGTCGGGGAAATGATACTATCTGGGTAATTGATGTGTGTGTGAATTTAAATATTATATAATAATATTTAGAGACTATGGTTTCACGAAATCAGGTTTTAAATTTATAAAATGATAATTACTTTAACTTAAAACACACACAATAGGCAAGTGTACGTAATATAGTCTAAGTAAGAACCAAGTATCGAACCAATGGATACAGCCGAGTTCCGATACTCAACTTTTGTTATCGTTTAGCCGGATTAATTGATAAGTGGGTTTTGTGTGCTTGTAAAGCAGAATAGTAAATGACAGAAAAGTAAATGATGATAAAGTAAATAACATAAAAGTAAGAATGTGCGTGATATGTGTAACAGAAAAGTAAATAGCAGAAAAGTAAATATCTCGGAGATGATCAAGTCACAGAGAGTATTGCTTCGGGATTCGAATCAGCTTGGTACGTGATAATGTTAAGTTGACTAATTCAGTGGTATGACTACTACAAACTTGTGACCCGGGTCACCGCTAGAGCCTCGTCCTCACGACATTTGATTCACAAATTATAATCTTTAAATTAAAATGGTAGTGCCTCCCGTTAAGGACAACATTTACCCTCAACCCTTCGAATGGTCATCTCTGGGTTGGTTTGAGACATCGAACTTAAAATACTTTATAATAGAGTTAAATAGGTGATTATATTTTGTTCACCGGGAGGCGGTGTAACAATGGGACCAAGTATAAAGATGTACCGTTCCCAACATGAGTTCACCAATTCTTGGTCGCATAATAAGTTCGTATAAAGACGTACGACCTTAGAAGTGTAGACCAAGCCTTGGCTTATCAATTTATGCTCGTATAAAGACGTACGAGTTTCAAAGGAAGTTTGATTAAAAAGGTTTTACGATCTTACACTTTAAAATCAAGACACTCACAAATATAAGGACGGATTTAGACAATAATAAAAGCCCACCAAAAGGTGGTTTTAGGAGCGAATAATTAAAGATATAAACATACCACTAGATTAATACGTCAAACATTAACATGCATCAAACATCATCTTCACCCTAGCAATACAAGAAGCTTAGCCATGAATGGCCATACTAACTAGCCTAACGCTGAGTTTCGTAGGCTCCCCTATTGTCGAACATGGAGGAAGAGCCCCACTACTCACTACTACTACTCTAATACTACTAGAAACGAACTATTCTCTCTATCTTGAGGTATGGAATGGTGTGTTGAGGTGTATGGAATGAAGAACTCAACCCCTCTATTTATATGCCTCAAAATGAGCAATGCATGGCCGTACATTGGATTGCACGGGCGTGCAAACACCCCGGGAATCAAACAGGGTACAAGTGACAGTGTACTAGAGCCTTGGGGAGCAAGTTGGCCATTGCACGGCCGTGCAATGGGATGCACGACCGTGCATTGCCTCCTTGCTTCCCAGTTTCGTCTTTTAGCTACTGGTTTGACTCATGTTGACCTGGTTTGACTTCTTGGGGGTCAATGCTCGGGTTTGGTCCTCCGAAAGCTTGATTTCTTCATGTTTTAAGCTGGTTTTTGCTCTGTTTATCTTGGGACACCGAATAACCTGCAATTGTGAAATATTAACACATTAAGTATCATTTGCAAAGCTTTTGTTTGATTAATACCATAATATGGGGATTATTTTGCATGCAAAACATATATAATTTAGGACATATCAGTTATCATTGACAGATTGACTAAATCTGCTCATTTTCTCCCAATGAAAGAAACCTTAAGTATTGATAGATTGGCTCGTCTATATGTGAATGAGATTGTATCTTCACATGGAGTGCCATTATCCATAGTGTCAGATAGAGATAGTTGTTTTACATCTCGATTTTGGCAAAGTTTCCAAAAAGTCATGGGAACTCGTCTGAACTTAAGCACTGCCTATCATCCACAGACATATGGGAAAAGGGAAAGAACAATTCAGACCTTAGAAGATATGCTCCGAGCCTGTGTGATAGACTTAGGTGGTAGTTGGGATGATCACCTACCTCTAATGGAATTTTCATACAACAATAGTTATCACACAAGCATTCATGCAGCACCTTTCGAAGCCTTATATGGTAGAAAATGCCGAACGCCTGTATGCTAGGCTGATATAGGAGAAAACCAATTGTCATGGCCTGAACTTGTTTAGGAAACCACTGACAAGGTAGCTCAAATACAAGAACGATTGAAAGTAGCAAGAGATAGACAAAAGAGCAACGCTGATAAAAGAAGAAAACCACTAGAATTTGACATAGGAGACAAGGTGTTATTAAAAGTATCACCTTGGAAATGAGTAGTTCGATTTGGAAAGAAGGGTAAACTAAGTCCTCGATTTGTTGGAACCTTCAAGATTAGTAAACGAATTGGACTAGTGGCTTATCAGTTAGAATTATTAGAAGATATCTAATCTTTGTAAATGTCTAGCTGATGAATCTTTTATAATGCCTCTTCAAGACATAGACGTTAATGAAAAACTAAGATTTGTAGAACAACCTCTACAAATAGAAGATCGTCAAACTAAAAAGTTGAAGAAGAAAAGATTAAAACTATTCAAAGTCAAGTGGAATTCGAGACGTGGTCCTGAATATACTTGGGAACTAGAATTAGAAATGAAGAAGAAATATCCACATATGTTCTAGTAAATCTCGAGGAAGAGATTATTCAAAAGGTGGGGAGAATATAACATTTGAAAATTTTTCGGGCCAATTATTATAAAAATAAAAGTTAAGGGACTAGAAGTATAATTAATGGCCCGAATCTGACGCGTTGGCAACGCATGTCATAACGGTCCGTTACGGGTTGGCAACGCATGTCATAAGGGTGCGCCACGTGTCTGGTGAATGATGGCCCAAATCTGACGCGTGTAAACCCTATGACGGACCGTCACGGCTCCATAACGGTCCGTCACGCCGTAATCCAGCCGGAGGCTGACACGTGTCTGATGACTTCGTAACCCTAGAGCGGTAACGGACCGTCACCATCGGTAACGGTCCGTTACGATCCCGGCGGTGACGGACCGTCACCACCCATAACGGTCCGTCACAGCCGCAATTCTCACCTATAAATAGAAAGGTCGAGTTTTGGTCATTCCTCACGCCACAATTCGAATTACAGAGATAATTACATTAGTCCCACTCTCACAAAACCATTCCCACTTGTACGCTTAAGTTTCGGAAGTGCCGGTTCGCCTAGGAGGAAGTCGGGAAACTAGGAAACGCCCATTTTGAGAAACCAAGCTAGACGATCTAAGAAGAGACGTTGCCCACTAGGACACTCATTCTATAAGAATCATAAGTTCAACCTCTAAAAAGGTGAATACTTTTATTTTAATAAAATGATTTCAAAACTGAAAATGGTTTTGATTATGCTCTGACTTGAATGAATTTATATAACCATTCGTTGCATAAGGTGATTTACTATATTGCAGTCAGCCCATAGAGTCACATATATATACACGTGTTATGGATGAGATGCTGTAACAGGGCTAGGGGTTGAAACCTTGGTTGTTGTAAAGCCCGTCGCAGTAAGCGTAAGGAAGATATACATAAAAATATATCCAAGGTCCTTGGTGTGACTGGTGGTTAGTCCCTTGACTGTGTAAATTGACTAGAAACTATGGCCCAAATTGTTCTATTTATTCACGCTTGTTAGATTATGATTCCAATATACTTGTATTCACCAGTTTATACTGAGAAAATTGTTTCAAACCTTTTTACACGTAACCAAGGATGAAATGTTTTGATTAGCCATATGATGACAAGGAAAATGATGTCACGAAAAAGAGAACGTCCACCCTAGACATCAGTTGAATGTAATGGCTCATGTAAAACCTTGGTTTTGCAAATTAAACGTTTGTGTACTATGTCAGGGTTTATCCCTGTTATAATGAAATGAAACGGGAGATTACCCGTCTTTTGAAAAAATCCTGAGTTATGAATTATTTCGCAGTATTTATAAATCTCTGATGAGATAAAGTAAGAAACAAGTATCAATCGTTGGTCGCACGCCCGGGTGGGCCAAACCCGGGGTGTGAAAAAACTCACTTCACTCAAAATTGCATTGCATACCACCTCTCGAACACGATTTGTAGCCAGAAAAGCCCGAACTTGTCCACTCAGTCGTCCCCACCCTACACGGAACCATTTCAAGTAAATCCGGTGTCATTCGACTCATTTCGGTCCCACGATCAAAAGCCCCATGTTTTCGGGTTCGGATCGATGACCAATCGGGAGTATTGAAGGGCTAGGGTTACGCGTTTACAATTGGGGAAGATGGTGACTTGGGCTTGTATGCTAAATTTAAACCGCACCATCTTAAGACCAAGGCATCATGCCATGGTCTGATGGTTAATGCGCGTGTGTGCGTGTGTGGCCGAAACCGGCGCGAGTTCGAATCCGGTTAAGCCCAGTTTGGAATTTACTTCTTTTTATTACCTAAAAAAAACATAATTAAATATTTTAAAATTCCAATCTAATTTTTATAAATTACATAAATATAAACTTTATAAAAACAGAAAATATAAATTAGTATTTTTAACTATTTTATTTTATTAAAAACCTATCATAAAACCTTATAAATTCTTAAATAATTAATTGTTTGGACAAATTAATTATGTCATATTTATTTAATAATTTTATTACCCAAATTTTAATTAAATGTTTAGATATTTTAATCCTTTAAAGCTTATAAATAATTATTTTGGTGTGAATAATTATTTATAAATACTTTCAAACTTATAAATACATAAATAATTATTTTATACAAAGTTCAATTAATTTCAATTAAAGCCTATTTAGTCTTTTATAATTCAATTAAAATGAATTAATTAATAAGCTATTTTATTTACATTAAATAACAAATTAATTAACCATTTTATTACATTAACTAATAGTTTAATTAATCATTTTAATTACATAAAATTAATTAATTAAACTTTTATCATTACAAGATTTATTTATAAATTATTTTTAGAATAATTATATAAATAAACCCAAATTTATTATTTAAACTACTCCATTCATGACTTTATTTATTAATTATCTTTAGAATAATTATATAGATATTTTACTATGTAATTAATTAGAAGTCTTAATTAATTCTAATTAATTTATAAACTACTTTTATTAACATTTCAATACTTCTGTTTTCTTACAAAATATATGCATACAAGTCCATCTTCAAACCCAAACCCCATGAAACCCTAAAGTCCTAAAATCTCCTTAATTCCTTTTTGACGTATATGGAATTTAGAGTACCATTACCTATGTAGGTTTGTTGTGAGAAACCCTCACAAGACCTATTCATCTCACCAAATCCTATCAATTCTAGCTTCAATACAAGTGAGTTTCATAGCCCCCTTCTCTTTACTATTGTTTACAAACACTCGGAGTGGAACGTGTTTACAAACAATACATATACAAATTCAATACCATTGTTCTCATGCTAATGATTATGTGCTTTATGTCTTAAACTACTTGACGACCATACGTGTGTTCATGCTTAGTACAATCATTAACTTGCGAGGCAGGCCTAAGGTAGTACCTAACATGATCATTTATACGGGAATTCGATTCCATACTTAACACAAACCTTGGCCGGTTTTGTGTATACCATATTACTACTTTTTTTCCAAAACACAATCAGTTGGATTGTACATACCAGTTTTCCATTTTCTACCGCTTGATTGTACGCTTTGGTACCTTGTATGTTTTCATATATATGCCTTGGCTAATTCTTTGAACATATTGAATTGTAAACTCTTTTTACAACTTTTGTTTGGTGTCAAAACCTATGTTACTTACCAACTACTTGTAGTTGACATTTACTCACTTGTTTCAGGTGCACTAGTTTGAGGATACTACATGATCACTTAGGACTTGGGACCTAGCAATAATGAAGATTAATTATGTTTATGTTTTGAACTCTTTGTTTTCTATTTCCACTTGTAACGGGTGCTTTAATTATGTTGAATAAATATTATCACTTATTAATAGATGGTCATGTGCTTATAAACAACCGCGTCAGCCCTGGCGTATAATCCGCCGCTGGCCGGGGTGTGTCAGATTGGTATTAGAGCCATAGTTATAGGGAATTAGGTTATTAGACACACATGACCTAGACTATAACCTAGGAGTCCCAAATATGAGTTTAACTCGTGTCTTTTATTAGGAACTCCACTCTATACTCATTATACACATACTTACATCCACTTACCTATCTACACCTACCTATTTCTGTCTACGTGGTGCAATTACATACACAACTACTCAAGGGACTACATGAAAACACACACTTAGATCTACGAGTCTAATCTAAATGAAACTCTCATCAAAGGTATGTAGGTTCTAACTAATGAATGAGAACTTGTGCAATCCGAAAGGGTGGATGCCTGTATTCTGAGAAATTCTGTCTAGGAAAGTATTTCGTATAAATCCAAGTCAAGCGATGGACCAGTTATGCTTTCCTGGGATGAGTGTCCACTTATAGGCTAAAGCACGACTTCTCGGACATTAAAAGAACTTAAAATACTTGGATAAGTCAATGTATTCATTTGGGTACCATCCCATGTTTTTATTAAATACCTCGTGATTTTATTACCAACTCTTATACATGATTCATATCTTATGAAATTCCTGTTCATCCTTTTGTAGAATGCCTCCCCGTCGTGAACGTAGGAACGACCTCACTAACAAGATCATCCAACAAATGGCTCTGATCCTACCAACTATGGTCAACCAATTGAACCAAAATGTAGCACCAAGAAATCCCACGTGCACATTCAAGCATTTCAACTCCTGCAATCCCACTAAGTACTACGGGAACGAAGGAGCTAATGGACTTCTTCAATGGTTCGAAAGCATTGAGGGAACCTTCATTAATGTCGACTGCCCTGAGAACCTAAAGGTTTGTTATGCTACTAGTGTCTTCCAGAAGAGGGCACTCACCTGGTGGAACAGGGAAAAACGTAACAGTGGGATTGAAGTTGCACTAGCCATCCTTGGGCTGATGTCTAGACACTCATGACAGATGAGTTTTGTCCCCGTAATGAGATCAAGAAGTTAGAAGCAGAGTTCTGAGATCTCAAACATGATAGTGGTGAAAGCCGTTCCTACACCACCCGTTTTCATGAGCTTAGCCTTCTGGTGCCTCATATGGTTACTCCTCTCTCAAGATCCATTGAAATTCATCAATGTTCTGCCTATGCAAATCCAGGACACCGTCTTAGGTAGCAATCCAGCCACACTTGAGGAAGCCATCTGTCTTGCTGCTACCCTGTCAGACAATCATGTTAAGGCAGGGACTTTATCTAAAAAGGATGCCAAGAAGACCCTTGAGAAAACCATCACTGAACACAACAAGGAAACCAAGTCTGAATCTTCCTTCAATAGCAAGAAGCAGAAGGGCAATAACTTTGCCATTATCACTCCTGCTGCTCCTCTAGCCCAAGTAGCCCCTAATGCCTTCAACCCCAGCAAGAAGCCATATGTGGGAACCCTACCTCTATGTAACACATGCCAGCTCCATCATACTGCCAACATGCCATGTCGTCTATGTACCAATTGTGGACGTTCTGGGCATACGGCTAACATTTGCCGTAGTGTTCCCCGAGTTAACCAAATCCATCAACCCGTTATTCATGTTCCTGCTACTATCTACCAGGGTCATGCTTGTTACGAGTGCGGTGACCCTATTCATTTTAGGAACCGTTGCCCTAGGTTGGTCATTGTGAATCAAGCCAACATGAATCAAGGTAACATGATTCAAGGAAACATGAATCAAGGGAACGCGAACCGGGGAAATGTGAATCAGGGGAATGCAAGCCCCGTAGCTCATGGACGTGCCTTCAACATAAATTACAATGAGACACAAGCCAACAACGACGTGGTGAATGGTACGTATCCAATAAATCAACAATATGCTTCTATCCTATTTGATACAGGTTTCGATAGGAGTTTCGTGTCCTTTGAATTTTAACCGCAACTTGCTATGAGTCGAACTAAGATAGACATCTCCTTTGATACCTAGTAGCAGATGGATATTCAGTTACATGTGACGCCATTATTAGAGATTGTACCCTAAACTTGAATGACCTAGACTTCTCGATTAATCTTATTCCTATGGCTCTTGGAGGTTTTGACATCATAGTAGGCATGGATTGGCTGACGAAGAATCATGTTGAAGTCGTCTGTTTTGACAAGTATATCCGTATCCCTCTTGACTCTGGGGAAATTTTGAACGTCTATGGTGAGAAGCCGTCAAAAGTACAAAAATTGATGTCTTGTACTACCGCACAGAAGTACTTACGAAAGAAGTGAGTGGCTTTCTTAGCACACATTGTGGAGCGGAAAGACAAGGGCAAAAGCATCAAAGATATTCCTGTGATCAAAGACTTTCCTGAAGTTTTTCCCGAAGATTTACCCGGTCTTCCTCCCGCACGTCAAGTTGAATTACGTATTGACCTAGTGCCAGGAGCAGATCCCGTGGCTAAGTCACCCATCGTCTTACTCCATCAGAGATGCAAGAACTTTCAAGGTAACTTCGAGAACTTTCTGACAAAGTATTTATACGTTCGAGCACTCGTCTTATTTGTCAAGAAGAAGGATGGTTCTTTTCGGATGTTCATCGATTACCGGGAACTCAACAAGCTTACTGTGAAGGACCGTTATCCCCTTCCGAGGATTGATGATTTATTTGACCAACTTCAAGGCTCGACTTATTTCTCAAAGATCGATCTTCGTTCTGGTTATCACCAGTTACGAGTCCTTGAATCCGACATCCCTAAAACAGCTTTTCGTACAAGATACGGTCATTACAAGTTCATGGTTATGACCTTCGGACTAACCAATGCACCTGCAGTATTCATGGACAATATGAACCGCGTGTGTAAACCGTACTTGGAGAAGTTCATGATCGTATTCATTGACGACATCCTGATCTATTCCAAATCAAAATCAGAGCACGAAGAACACTTGCGATTGGTTTTGGATCTCTTGAAGAGGGAGCAATTATACGCTAAGTTCTGCAAGTGTGAATTTTGGCTAAAGGAAGTCCAATTCTTATGGCATATAGTCAACGAGAAGGGTATTCACGTGGATCCCGCTAAGATTGAAGCAGTGAAAAACTGGAAAGCTACAAAAACCCCTACAGAAGTCCGTTCATTTCTTGGCTTAGCGTGCTATTATCATCATTTCATATCGAACTTTTTAAAGATCGCGGTGCCACTCACAACCTTAACACATAAAGGCAAGCTCTACGAGTGGGGACCAAAATAAGAGGAAGCCTTTCAAAGTCTGAATCAAAAACTATGTGAGGCTCCTATCTTGACTCTTCCCGATGGAACCGAAGATTTTCTCGTGTAATGCGACGTTTCCCACTTAGGCCTTTGGTGTGTTTTAATGCAACGAGGTAAAGTGGTTGCTTATGCATACCGAAAACTCAAAATCCATGAGAAGAATTATACGACGCACGATCTTGAGCTGGGTGCGGTCATATTTGCTCTCAAAATTTGACGGCACTACTTATATGGTACTAAGTGTGTGGTTTACACTGAGCATAAGAGTCTCCAGCACATTTTCAATCAAAAAGAACTCAACATGAGGCAAAGGCGTTGGGTTAAACTTCTAAACGACTACGACTGCGATATTCGTTACCATCCTGGTAAAGCGAACATCATAGCCGATGCTCTTAGTCGTAAAGAATCAATCAAGATCCATAGTATTCAGATCCAGAATGACATTCAAACTCGCATCTTTGAAGCACAACATCTTTCAGTCACTGAAGGAAACATGTACAATGAAATGTCATGTGGTGCTGAACTCCAACTTGAAACCAAACCCATAAACCCAATAGGTTACTATACTTCCTGAACCGTATCTGAATTCCAGACCATGACAATCTTCGTACCTTTATCTTGAATGAGGCTCACAAGACTCGTTATTATATGCATCCTGGTGCGGATAAAATGTACAAGGACCTCCGTACCCAATATTGGTGGCGTGGTATGAAAAAGGACATTGCTCTATAAGTTTCCAAGTGCCTTACTTGCTTGAAGGTTAAGGCCGAGCACCAACGCCCATCTGGCTTACTTGAACAACCCGAGATTCCCGTGTGGAAATGGGAGTGTATTGCTATGGACTTTATAACCAAACTCCCGCATACATCTCGTGATCCTGATAGTATTTGGGTAATCGTCGATCGTTTGACAAAATCTGCTGATTTCCTACCCATTCATGAAGACTATCGATTCAAGAAATTGGCTCGAATATATATTGATGAGATTGTTAGTCGTCATGGTGTACCTCTCAACATTATTTCTGATCGTGATGGACGATTCACTTCTTGCTTCTTTCAATCTTTATAATCAGCTTTGGGCACTCAGCTGAATCTTAGTACGGCTTACAATCCTCAAACTGATGGTCAATCCGAATGAATGATTCAAACCCTCGCAGATATCCTTGGAGCCTGTGTCATTGACTTCAATAGAAATTGGGATTTACACCTACCCTTAGTCGAGTTCTCGTATAACAACAGCTACCACACGAGCATTGACATGGCCCCTTTTGAAGCACTTTATGGTCGGAAGTGTCGTTCTCCTATCTATTGGACTGAAATCGGTGAAGCACATATCACTGGTCTCAAACTCATTCAGGAGACTTCCAACAAGATCATGTTAATCCGTGACAACCTTCAAGCAGCAAGGAGTCAGAAAAAGAGTTATGCAAATAAACGTCTAAAACCCTTAGAATTTCAAGTCGGCGATCTGGTTTTTCTCAAGGTATCCCCTTGGAAAAGCGTGGTTCGTTTTGGAAAGAAGGGAAAACTTGCTCCAAGATTCGTAGGTCCTTTTAAGATACTTGAACGGATTGGGAAGGTAGCCTACAAGTTGGATCTACCTGAAGGACTTAGCAACGTTCATCCAACATTTCATGTCTCAAACCTGAAGAAATGCTTAGCCGACGAAAATCTCCACATACCGCTTGACGAGGTTCATATTAACGAGTCAATGAACTTCGTGGAGAAACCTGTGGAGATCATGGGCCGGGAAGTTAAGCAACTCAAGGGAAGTCGCATTCCAATCGTTAAGGTTCAGTGGGAATCCTAACGTGGCCTATAATTCACTTGGGAACATGAGGATCAAATGAAGACTAAATACCCACATCTCTTTCCAGGACCCTCTTCCTAATCAACTTCGGGACGAAATTTTCTAAAGTAGGGGATACTGTAATCCCTAGGAAAATTCCGGCCTTTATTTTAACTATTTCGGCACTTGTAATTTTATTGTTATATGATTTACATCTATGAAAGTAACCTATTTTTCCAATACATTTCATGAGTGTACATGCATACATACATTGGGTGCAATTACTTCAAATTAAAAAGTAATAATAATAATAATAATAAACATTTATATAAGATATTACGTAAATAATTGTTATTATTCTATGAAATATATATATATATATATATATATATATATATATATATATGTGCTAAGGTATTTTCTAAACCAATATATATATATATATATATGTGTGTGTGTGTGTGTATGTATGTGTGTACAAATACAAATATATAAAACCTAAACTATAAATTCTATAAAATTAGGGTTTATAAAAGTTTATGTTATTTTAATAAAAATAAGAATTAATTTTATTTAATAAACTACATTTTATATTTGTAACATTTAATTATAACCTAATGATCTATTAGATTTTATAAAGAAATTATAGGATTTAATAATTTTATGTTTTATAAAAGTCCAATTCTGAAACTTAATTCTATTTAAAAACGAAGTTTGAACATAAGATGTTAAAGTCTAAACCACAGGGACCTGTTCTGCCAATTCGAATTCTTTCCCCTTTTCCAAACCAGTCACGGGATTGAGCCCCCCTCACCACCGGTTTCGACCCTCTTTAATCCCAAACTCGTCCCTGAGATATTTTTGAGCATAACGAATAACGACATTACATTGTAGACAATCAAACGATCCGTCTGAGGTGTTTATTTGCATTTTTATGATTGTCTTGTTGCTTAACTCATAACCGATAACCCCACTAACAAGCATTCAATCGTTCGATCAATGCTGTATAAATTGACTATAAATAGAGGGTTATAATCATTAGCAAAACGCACTACAAACTCTCTACAATCACAACTACATCGCATACCACCTCTGGAACACGATTTGTAGCCGGAAAAGCTCGAACCTGTCCACTCAGTCATCTCCACCCTACACGCAACCATTTCAGGTAAATCCGGTGTCATTCCACTCGTTTCTGTCCCACGATCAAAAGCCCCATGGTTTCAGATTCAGATCAATGACCTATCGGGAGTATTGAAAGGCTAAGGTTACGGGTTTAGAATTGGGGAAGATGGTGACTTGGGCTTGTATGTTAAATTTAAACCGCAGCAGCTTAAGACCAAGGCATCATGCCCTTCTTTGATGGTTAGTGCGCGTGTGTGACCGGAACCGGCGCGGATTCGAATCCAGTTAAGCCCAATTTTGGAATTTACTACTTTTTATTACCTAAAAAAAATAATTAAATGTTTTAAAATTCCAATCTAGACTTTATAAAAACAGAAAATATAAATTAATGTTTTTAACTATTTTATTTTATTAAAAACCTATTATAAAACCTTATAAATTCTTAAATAATTAATTGTTTTGACAAATTAATTATGTTATATTTATTTAATAATGTTATTACATAAATTTTAATTAAGTGTTTAGACATTTTAATCCTTTCAAGCTTAAAAATAATTATTTTGGTGTGAATAATTATTTAAAAATACTTTTAAACTTATAAATAATTAAATAATTATTTTATTCAAAGTTCATTTAATTTCAATTAAAACCTATGTAGTCTTTTATAATTCAATTAAAATGAATTAATTAATAGATTAATTAGCTATTTTATTTACATTAAATAATAAATTAATTAACTATTTTATTACATTAACTAATAGTTTAATTAATCATTTTAATTACATAATATCAATTAATTAAACCTTTACCATTACAAGATTTATTTATAAATTATTTTTATAATAATTATGAAAATAAAGCCAAAGTTATTATTTAAATTACTACATTCCATAACTTTATTTATTAATTATCTTTAGAATAATTATATAGATAAATTACTATGTAATTAATTAGAAGTCTTAATTAATTCTAATTAATTTATAAACTACTTTTATTAATATTTCAATACTTCTATTTTCTTACAAAATATATGTATACAAGTTCATATTCAAACCCAAACCCCATGAAACCCTAAAGTCCCAAAATCTCCTTAATTGTTTTTCGACGTACATTGAATTTAGAGTACCATTATCTATGTAGGTTTGTTGTGAGAAACCCTCAAAAGTCCTATTCATCTCACCATATCCTATTACTTTTAGCTTCAATACAAGTGAGTTTCATAGACCCCTTTCTCTTTACTATTGTTTACAAATAATTTGAGTGGAACGTGTTTACATACAATACATACACAAATTCAATATCATTGTTCTCATTCTAATGACTATGTGCTTTATGTCTTAAACTAATTAGTGACTATACGTGTGTTCATGTTTAGTACAATCATTAACTTGCGAGGCATGCCTAAGGTAGTACCTAACATGATCATTTATACGGGAATCCGATTCCATACTTAACACAAACCTTGGCGGGTTTTGTGTATACCATATTACTACTTTTTTTCCAAAACACATTCAGTTGGATTTTAAATACCAGTTTTCCATTTTCTACGCCTTGATTGTACGCTTTGGAACCTTGTATGTTCTCACATATGCCTTGGATTATGCTTTGAACATATTAAATTGTAAACTCTTTTTACAACTTTTGTTTGGTGTCAAAACCTATGTTACTCACCAACATTGGTAGTTGACATTTACTCACATATTTTAAGTGCACTAGTTTGAGGATACTACATGATCACTTAGGACTTGGGACCTAGCAATAATGAAGCTTAATTATGTTTATGTTTTGAACTTTTTTTTTCTATTTCCACCTTGTAACGGATGCTTTAATTATGTTGAATAAATATTATCACTTATTAATAGATGGTCATGTGCTTATGAACAACCGTGTCAGCCCCGACGTATAATCCGCCATCGGCGGGGGTGTGACAGGTGCTAGTAAAACTTTTATATCCTCATCGTTCTGTAAAAGACTGAAATGCAAAACCCCAAGGCAGAAAGGGCTTTTAGTGTAGAGACCGCTGTGGGTAGAAACACTAATGTAGTAGAGCTGGTAGATGACCTTACCATAAAGATAGAGGGCCATAGATTTCGTGTTAAATTATTCGTTATAGCCTTAGGAGGATTCAATGTAGTATTGGGAATAGATTGGTTATCTGCCAATGAAGCTCAAATTATGTGTAAACGAAAGGTGATTCATCTCAACGCTCCTGATGGCAGCGAAGTAGTGATTTATGGGGATCGTGACATCCCGTTGACGAATGTAATCTCAGTGATGAGAGAAGAAAGGTATATGAGAAGCGGATACGAGGCCTCGCCTATATGATAGAAAAATATGTCAAAGTGACGGAGTTAAAAGATGTGCCCGTGGTGTGCCATTATCCGGAAGTGTTCCCTGAGGAATTGCCTTGATTGCCGTCTGATCGGGAAATGGAATTTCAGATCGATTTGATGCCAAGAGCCCAACCCATTCCCAAGGCACCTTACCGACTAGCGCCATTGGAAATGAAAGAGCTGTTGGCTCAACTGGAAGAATTGTTGTAAAAGGGATTTATCAGACCGAGTATTTCGCCTTAATGGTGCTTCGGTGCTGTTTGTAAAGAAGAAAGACGATGCCATGAGAATGTGCATCGATTATAGAGAATTGAATAAAAGAACCGTGAAGAAAAAATACCCGTTACCCAGGATTGACAATCTGTTCGACCAACTACAAGGCGCAAAATGGGTTTCTAAGATCGACCTGCGGTCGGGTTATCATCAACTGAAGTTAAGTGAGGAGGACATACCCAAGACCACATTCCGCACACGGTATGTGTTGGATATATGATGTCCGATCGTCAATTAATTCAAAGTTACTAATGAGGTACCATCCAAGGGAGTTACACTTTGGGCAACGAGCAAATATATAATATTTTATTGTTAAATATTATATTTCACGAAAGACAGATTAAATAAACGACGAATTAATATTTAGAGAAATATTTATTGGTGATTGAGTGAATTAAATATTTAGTGAAATAATTATTTACGGGGAGTTAATGTTTAAATGTTAAACATTTAATGAAAGTATTTTTACTGATTATTTATAATTAGTAAAGTAGAGGGTTAATAATTAAAGAGTTAATTATTAGTTGGGTATTAACTGTTAATACCTCAGGGGCCAGTCTGTAAGTTACAGGCTTATAAATATAACCTTAACTGAAACCCTAAACTACTTGTTAGCCACCACCTCAAAACCTGCGCCCCCTTCTCCCTCCAGTTTCCGTTCGACTCCGCAAACGCCACCACCGCCGCTGCCGCTTGCCGGCTACCACCTCCCGTCACACGTCGTCGTCGTCGCCGGTTTTAAAACCGAAACCTAACGGTTTTCAAAAAATTCAAGCCCAGTTGGTTTTAAAACCGAAACCGAACGGTTTTCAAAAACCTAAAACCGAACTTTCGGTTTGGTTTTACCCTAAAACCGACCCATGCACACCCCTAGTGGTATCATAGCCAGATTTACGTGCGTTTAGACATATTTTTTTTAAATCGATCTATTATTTTATTTGTCAAAACTTTTGTTTGCAAAAAGGTCGAGCCTTTATCGTTTATTGTGATTGTGTTGAATGAATCGATCACTAGAGACTTGTGGTTGCATTATTTGTGTTGGTTAAATTTTTCTTTGTATTTTTCTGGGTTATTTGGAACCCCGTTGTAATAGTTAGGTTTATCTTTATTTATTTTTAGTGTATTTTTAAATAAATATTGTAATCCTAATGAGACGAATACTAGAATATCAAGGCGGGCAATGACAGGATTTTAGATGGAGATCTTGGATTACGTGAGAGATGACAAATTTGTTAATTTTGTTATCCCTTAGACCAGTCCGGTTATCGTTTGATGGCTTGAACGAAACCGGACAATTTTTCTAGTTGCTCGGTTCTAGGTTTAATTTTATTTTTTGTGGTTGTGATATAGTTATTTAGGATAATAATTAAACCGCAAAAAATTTTTTCAAAAAACTTATGACGCAGTTTAAAAACGACGAGATAATTAAATTGTTTATTTTTCTCGAAAAGGTAATTAAATAAAAAGGTGTTTTATTCAAACGTAAAACAAGTTTCAAATTTAATAGTTTTATTTAAAACAGTTTTAAATTAATTAAAGAGTTGATTAGTTTAGTATTAGTTCGTGACAAATGACCTATTTAGATTAAATAAGGTACTTAAAATTGGATCGTATCGAGTGTTGAAAGTCGTTTCACGAACTAAAATTAGTAAAATCGTTTTACTAAAATTGCACGACTTGTGCTTCTCGTCGTCCAAAATGTTTTTGACCAGAAACAGTAACTTAAAACATTAAAGAAATCCCAATATAAAATCGATTTTTCTACGCCACCCTAAATTGTAACACTTCAACTAATCTATCCGAACCCCCGGTGTTAGTTAATTACCCTGCATCCGGCCCTACGGTTTTGGTTGAAGGTAGAACCGTGATTCCTGAGTTACTTAGGCCGGGTCTACAATTATAATTGAAGGACAAATATCACTTAAGTCGTTTAGGTGGGTGTAGTTGAGGGAAACGTATCCAAGCTTGACAATACTCGTCATGCCCCTTAAACCGATTGTTGTATAGTTGATACAATTGGTAATCGTTACCTACCTACCTAGCTATTCCAGTGAAGAGTGCTCAACCATTCATTAAGACATGGGGAACCGGGATCTCATTCCTAATTATATAATTTTGCCATTGGGTCATAAATTTTTAATTAGGACATTATGCATGAAAATACTAAAACCTTTTTTTTTGAATTTTGTAGATGTCGAACGAATCTAATCCAAATTCCTCATTCTCCCTAAAGTCAATCCTTGAGACGGGTAAGCTCGACAAATCTAACTTCATGATTGGTTCTGAAACCTGAAGATTGTTATCATGGCTGAGAACAAAATGCATGTTCTTGAGGAACCGGTCCTAGAAGAACCAGCTGCTGCTACGGGCCAAGCCCGTAAGACCTGGGATAAGCATGTTGATGACTCTATCAACGTCTCTTGCTTGATGTTGGCATCTATGATACCAGAACTTTAGAAGAATCTGGTGGACATGCCAGCATACGACATGAATCAGAAGAAGTCTGCTGGAGGACAGTCCTCAGGTATGTTCGTTATTGAGATCTTCTCTCTGTCTAGCAAATATTTGGTGTTTGACACTAGATGTGGTTATCACATTTGTAATGATTTGCAGGGACTAAAGAAGGTTAGGAAACTAAAACAAGGCGACTTTGAGCTCCATGTGGGAAATGGGCAAAAGGTTGTAGTGAAGGCTATAAGAGAATACACTTTTTACTTCCGTCTGGTTTAGAACTTGTTTTGAACAATGTTTATTTCATTCCTAATTTAACTAGGAATATTGTTTCAGTATCCGCCTTGCGGGAACAAGGATTTACTTATGCTTTTGACAATGATTTCATTTTTGCATATTTAAATGGTTTGTTTTATTTCTCTGCAAAGCCTCACAATAGAATCTATGAGATAGAAATCCATGATAATAACGTTCTATTTAATATCTCCTCCAAACGTACGAAATTTGATTTCAATGATACGTATCTCTAGCATTGTAGACTTGGACACATAAACAAGAATCACATGAAGAAACTCCAGACCGCGGGAATTATGAATTCTACTGGTCAAGAGTCATTTGATGATTGCAAATCATGTTTAAGTGGAAAGCTAACCAAGGCTCCTTTTTCCGGTATCGGTCAAAGGGCTAAGGAGCTGTTAGGACTTGTACATACTGATGTATGTGGTCCATTCAGAACAATATCTAGAAGTGGAGAGAGATGCTTCGTTACATTTACTGATGACTTCAGTAGATATGGATATGTTTATCTTATGAAGCATAAACATGAAATGTTTGAAATGTTCAAACAGTACCAGAACGAAGTACAAAATCAGCTTGGTAAGACGATTAAGATACTTTGATCTGATCGAGGTGGTGAATATCTTAGTCAAGAGTTTCACGAACATCTAAAGAAACGCAGGATCATTTCTCAACTCACTCCACCAGGAACACCACAACTTAATGGTGAGTCCAAAAGGAGAAATCGAACTCTATTAGATATGGTTCGATCTATGATGTGTCGTACAAACCTCCCACACTCCTTCTGGAGTTTTGCTAGGGTTTGGGGATGTAAAATATATGTTACAAGTGAATCTACGGATAAGCTAAATCCTCGTGGCGATAAAGTTGTTTTTGTCGGATACCTAAAACAATCGGTTACTATTTCTACAATTCTACTGAAAACCGAGTTTTCATTAAATGCAGAGCTACCTTCTTGGAGAGGAGATTCTTGCGCGAGGGATTGGAGAGAACCGTGTGGATATGGATGAGATCCGAGAACAACAAGTAACCGAACCTCAAACTGAATCTGCCATTCAACATGAGACTGCTGAAACTGAATCTAGAAATGATCAAGATTCAACTGTGACACAAGCTATTCGCAGAGGTGCTAGGGATCGTCATGAACCCGACCGGTATATCGAGATTCACCAGATTGACGACATCCTGATAGTTGATCAGGCTAAGCCCACTAGTTACAAATCTACAATCTTAGATTCTGAATCTAAGAAATGGCTTGAAGCCATGGATGCTGAAATCCAATCCATGTATGGGACTTGGATAATCTTCCTCCAAAGAGTCGGACAATAGGAAGCAAGTGGACTTTCAAGAAGAAAATCGACATGGATGGGAATGTGCAAACCTTCAAAGAATGGCTGGTAGCGAAAGGCTTTACTCAGACTCAAGGAATTGATTATGATGAAACCTTCTCGCCAGTAGCCATGCTTAAGTCAATTAGGATCTTGCTTGCCATTGCCGCGTATTATGACTACGAGATATGGAAAATGGATGTCAAAACCACGTTCCTAAACTAGCATCTTACTGAAGATGTCTACATGGTTCAACCGGAAGGTTTTGAAGATCCAAAGAATTCTAATAAGGTGTGCAAGTTAAACAAATCCATTTATGGATTAAAATAGGTATCCAGAAGCAAGAATCTTTGCTTTGACCAGAAAATCAATAAGTTTGGTTTTGTCAAGAACGAAGATGAACCGTGTGTCTACAAGAAGGTAAGTGGGAGCCATGTGACTTTTTTGATTTTGTATGTAGATAACATACTGCTAATTGGAAACCACATCCCTATGCTACAAGACGTAAAGTCATAGCTGGGTAAGTGTTTCGCAATGAAAGATCTAACCCAAGCACCAGTATTGACCCTACGCGATAGTAACGAAGACCTAGTGGTGTATTCCGACGCTTTAGGTCAGGGGTTAGGCTGCATGCTAATGCAACGAGGGAAAGTGATCGTGTATGCATCACGGAAGTTAAAAACTCATGAAGTAAACTACCCGACTCACGATCTTGAGCTCGCGACGGTTGTCTTTGCCATAAAAATTTGGAGGCATTACCTCTACGGAGTCAAGTGCACCATCTACTCCACCTACAAAATCTTGAAGTACTTCTTTGAGCAGAAGGAGTTGAATATGAGGCAACGGTGGTGGTTAGAACTGTTGAAAGATTATGAGTGTGAAATCCTTTACCACCCAGGGAAGGCAAATGTGGTGGCCGACGCCTTGAGTCGAAAGAAGATGACAACCCTATCAAGGTGAAAGCATACCCGCTGGTCGTGACTCTAGACCTTATGATAGAAATAGAACGTGCCCAAGATGAAGCTTTGAAAGAAGATAATGTCAAGCGCGAAAGAATAGTGGGCCTGCAAGAGAAGTTAGAAACTAAAGCTTATGGAGTACGAACCCGGTTCGGGAGAATGTGGATACCCAAGGGTGGCTAACTTAGAGTCAAAATCCTTGACGAGGCTCACAAGTCCTGCTATTCTATCCATCCCGGCACCAACAAGATGTACCAAGATTTGAAGAAGGAATACTGGAGGCTCGGCATGAAGAACAATGTAACCAATTATGTGAGCAAATGCCTAACTTACTCTCAGGTGAAGGCCGAGCACCAGAAACCATGTGAAAAGATGCAACCTTTATTCAATCCTGAGTAGAAATGGGAACATATTACCATGCATTTCATAATCAAGCTACCACGTATAGCTAAAGGTCATGATACCATATGGGTAGTTGGGGATAGGCTGACAAAGAGTGCTCACTTCTTGCCTATACATGAGACTTATTCGTCCGAAAAGCTAGCAGAAATGTTCATCAACGAGAATGTGGCCAGACACGTTATGCCCTTGTCGATTATATCGGACCAGGACACACGATTCACATTGAGGTTCTGGAAAAGATTCCATGAGACAATGGGTAAGAGACTTAATATCAACATAGCTTACCACCTGCAAACTGATGGACACTCCAAAAGGACCATTCAAACTCTTGAGGATATGCTCCGGGCATGCATTATCGATTTTGGTGGTAGCTGGGATAGTTACCTACCACTGGCGGAGTTCTCTTACAATGTAACATACTGAAATTTTTGATAAAGAATAAACGACGGTTACGGGTAAAAGAAATAAATAAAGAATAAAAGAAGAAAGGGCTTGATCGAGTTTGGGCTTTGGGCCGGGTTTGGGTAGCGCAAAGAAGGGGAGGGGTAAAACCCTAGCCACCTTCTTCACTCCCCACACTTCATCTTCTTCACTACAATCTAGATAGAGAAAGTAGAGAGAGAAAGCTTGAAGATCACCATTGTAGGCTACCATCTTGCACCTCTGATTATTGCTGGACATTACTAGACACTAGAGAAGAAGGAATCAAATGATAACAAGTAACAACTCAACCTTAGATCTGATTTCTGTATTGAATAAGTGGGTTTAGGGTTTGTATGGGTTTTTCAATCAGAGATGAGATTTTTACGATGGAATTGGACTAGAAAGCATGTATTTAGCTTCATGGGAGCTAGATACAAGTTTTGGACATAAAAAGATTGGAACTTGGATCAAAAACGGAGAATTTGATTGTAGGTCCCCGGTTGTCTCGGATCGTTACGTGTGGGTGTGTGACTAGTCGAACCGGGTGCGGAATGCTCGTGACTAGGTGGAGAATCAAACAACACAAAGTAAACAGACAAAGAAATCACTTTAAAGTTCCGTCTATTATAAACTTGAATGGTTACAGAGAGAAAATACTGTGTGCAAAATGTCTGCGTACATATCTTTTGTCAACCTATTCTATTTATACAAGACTTGATCTCTACTCACTTAAAAAGTGCGCAAGGCAAATTGTTCATGCGTACTTAGCAAGTACGCAGAGTATTCTTGCGTACTTGCTAAGTACGCAGGAACTAATTCTCGCGCACATGCTAAGTGCGCAAAACACTTAGAGAAATAATACAACAATAACATGCATAAGAAATTACAACTCGATAACTAATACATACAGATACTAACATACAAAGACAAGACATACAAGACAAGACATACATTAAACTAAGATACTCTCCAGAGTGTTTGTCACACAAAAGTGCTTCAACAAACTCCCCCTTGACAACAGCACTGGATTGTCTTTGGTCTTCATTGCTCCCCAGCTTTAGCTTCCATCTTCTTCTTGTAGTCAAGGCAGAACTTGATCACCTTATCATATTTAGAAGCAAGGAACTTTGTCCACTCGTCTGTGTACATGCAGTACTTGTCAGCTAGTGCCTCCAGATCTTTCACAGAGAAGTTTATGAAGCAGACTTCATCAAACACTCTGATAAGTTCCCTTGGCACTAAGCTTCCACTATAGGACCACACCTTTCCAATCACCATTGCCTCGCCCGTTTTAGGATCTACGTAGCAGTACCATATGTTACCGAGGATATCCTGAGATAACTTGCTCAGGGGAATCTTGGTTTCACACAGCACTGGATTGTATACAAGTTTCTTTAAGCTTTTCTTAGTCACAAGATGTCTAGCGTTCTTGTCCCTAACTCGCTTGGGCACTTGAGGCTTACACATTTCGAATTTCCCAGATCTTACCTCTCGCTGTAGAACCTGCCACAAACCTATCGCTACTGCGTTATTTGAGTGACCCAGCAGCTCTCGGTTTACTAGGTTCACGAGGTCGTATCTTGGTAAGGAGTTGAAAGCTTCGCTGGTTGGTTTCAAGTATTGAACCCCCCCAGCTCACTTTATTGCAAAAAACTTCTTATCCTCGTCGAACCTCATAGCTAAGATCATCCTTGTCGCTCTGTGTTTGTCTATGATTGAAGTGTTTTGCCATACAGGAGTCGGATCCTTCGATGAACTTTTAGGCATATGTTTGTCTTTCTTTGCTTCTGGATCCACAGGTGTAGGGTCGGCAGCGGAGGCTTCAGTCGACGCCTCAACAGTACTAGCAGGATCGACTGAACCTGTGTCAAGATGAGATTCAAAGGATGGAACTTCGAAGATCTCTCCATCTTCAAACTCATACTCTTCTCCCCTGTCGCCCTTGGGAACTTTGATCACCACATCATCATCTTCCTCATCCCAATCATCACCAGAGTCGATCTCTCATTCTTCAAGATTGCAGAGAGCCTCGATATGTGCTTCTTTGGAATAATTTGGCTCTAAGAATAAGATCGCATTATCTGACACGTCGTCAGATAGATCTTTCAAAACATCAGCCACCGACTTTCCTTTATTTCCACATGAAGCATCACTGCCTTCCTGGTGAGTCGACTCCCCCTCGGCCATTGGAACTGCAGAAATGGGCACTATCGCCAAAGCTTGTTGCTCACTTCCACTAGAACTGATTTCAGGATCCTTGTCTTTGTCATCATCCTTTGTCAGATCAACCAGATGACAAGCCTCATCACTAGTAGATTTTGATGCCTTTTCCTTCTCTTTTTCTCTCTCCCCTGAGCAGCAAGCTTCTTGGTCAGTTCAGCTACTAACTTGACCATCATTTCATGTTCTTTCCACTGCATGTCAAAACGTACCTCTAAGGATGTTCTGTGTCCCAGAATCATATTGTTCGTTTTGATCAGTAGTTCGTTCTGGGCCATCACATTTGCAAGTTTCTCTTCAGTCCCAGTCCTCTGGCTTCTCAGAATAGTAACTTCGTCCACCAACGGATTTATCTGAGCCTGTTGAGCCCCAGATTCTTCCCTTGATTTTTGAACAATTTCAAGTAGACCAGCGACTTTGTGTTTCCAAAGTGTCTATCCTTGCATCATTTGGATCAGGATTCCTGGACGTAGAGGATTCAGCATTATGGAGGGGAGATGAGAAGATTGTATCAAAGTCAAAACCCTGGGAAAAGTCTCCAAAGTTGTAGGGTTGACTGATAGGTTCAATGGTGGTAGTAGGGATTGTGGATGGGATGGTGATTGTTGGAGTGCTGGAAGGAGTGATGCTGACTGACTCGGTAAGAATCGGAGTTGTCACCGCTACTTGGACAAATGGTACAGGGAGGGACACTATCACAGGAACATCCTCTGTGATAGCAGTGACAACCAAATCAGGTGTTACATGTGGCCTCCTGCGCTGTCGCCGGTACAGTTGTTGTGAAGGTGAGGTAGAAGCGGAATCAGTACTCGCAGCCGATACATGTACTTGCCTCTGAGCACTGACTTCCACCTCATGAAGGATAGCTTGTTGCGGCCTATCCCCCCGTTGCTTATTTATACTTTCTCTCCTACGTCTTTGTATAGCAGTGTCTGAATCAGAATCGGGTTCGTATTCAATGCTAGTTGATTGTCGCTTTCTCTTAGAAGATGACCCGAGAAGGGTCACCTTCGTCAGTCTTCTTGGGTGTGCCTGTGATGATGCATCATCAGAATCATCAGAATCAGACTCTGTATCTTCGAAGTCGGATTCTTCAGCACCAACACTACCCGCTTCTTCGTCTCCTCCTTCAGACAATTCATCCTCACTCTCAACATCCTCATCTTCTTGTTGCTCATCAGAATGTTCACTGAGTTCTGGCTCAGACTCATGAGTAAACCATCTCTAATCAGCTGGTGCCACATACGTTTCATTAATCAGGTGGCAAAAGAGTGGAGTGTGCTCAGGGGTAGGTTCTAAACTGCATGGCTTTAGAAATTATGCAAAGACTCTCTTGTCCACCTGTTTGACTTGTAATCTCTCCCCAATAGCAGGCAGATTTGTCAACGCATCATTGATCAGTAGTTGCACAAATCTTTGGTATAACAGGAATCTAAACCTCTCAGCCGTATTGATCTGATCAGTTAAGGCCTTGAAGATGTATCTTGAGAAATTATAACCACTGTTGAGAGACAAGCCAACCATGTCTGTTTTAAGATCATGTCCCATAGCATCCTTCCCCGCCTTCCTGGAAGAAATGCACATGAGCATCACGTGGGTAAGTACCTCCACTGATCTAACACCCACATCTTCTTGTAGGAAGAGTAATCTCGTAAACTGACGTATCCCACACGCTGCTTCCAACACCCATCCACAAAGTATTCAGGATAGGCAGTTGGGTCGGTGGCGAGATCCCGGAACTGTAAGACCCTTCGAATTGTGTCCTCAGAAAAAGCAATGTCATGACCCGCCATAGTAGCCCGAATGACATTAGGGGTTACCGTGCAGTCATGATCCACTGTATCCCAGAACTGCTCCAGGTACGGTCTTGAGACTATTGGATCTGCTGATATAGCATAGCTGATCTTTGAATGATTCAAGAAATCAACTATCTCTCTGTATTGAAGTGCAGCACCCTTCCATTCCGGTTCTGTAATTTCAAGGAGATTGAACTCACTTGTAAAGGCACGAGCCATCACTGCAAAAACAAACAGTAAAGATAATAAGAACAAGAAGATTCATTGGAATTGAATACACATGACCAAGTATAGTACATTCACACTGAACTGAAAAACCAGACTTAGAAAAATTTCAGAAAAAGCCTTCCTGCGTACTTGTCATGTACGCAGGGTTTAGGTCTTGCGTACTTAGCAAGTACGCATGACTAATGTCTTGCGTACTTGTTAAGTACGCATGACTTAACACTTAGACAAAATTTGAAAAGCCAAAATCAGAAGCTTGTGAATTTGATGTTGAATAAGGTTGCCATTACGTGGAAAACTATGTTTACGACCAATGTAACCTATTCCAACCCCAATAAAGTACTATAAGATGGTCATTTTGACCTAAGTCTGAACCAACGGTATCCTTCGGTTCAAACACGAGATAAAAACCAAAATCAAGACAAGTTAAGGATAATTTCTTGAAGTTTGAGGTTCAATTAATGCATTTAACCATGTTTTAGGTCACAATTTAGGTCAAGAACAACCAAACACGGTCCAAAAAACATCATCAAAACCCTAGTTCTTGAGGGCAATAAATCAATCCGAAACCGTCAATTTGGTGGATGAAATGCCCTAAGATTCTCACCAAATGATGTTTATCCGTAGATGAAACAATGATAGGGACGAAAGAGCTCTTTGGAACACACGTAAAATTTGAGGAAAAATGGGCAGAGGGTATTCAACAGTGGTTCGAAGTTTGAATTAGAAAGTGTTGAAAAAACTATAACACCTGTTTAAATACCCCGACACACTAGGTCTTGCGCACTTAATAAGTGCGCACGAAGTAACTCCTGCGTACTTAGCAAGTACGCCTGACTTATGTCTTGCGCACTTGCCAAGTACGCAAGGTTTAACTCTTGCACACTTAACAAGTACGCAGAAACCAGTGTTCACTCAAAATTTCAACTCAAATTATGAAGAAGTCAAATCAATTAACAAACAAGATAAGCACATTCAATCAAGAGGATTCAAAGTCAATTCAAGAAGGTTAAACACAAATATTTTTGGATTTTCTGATTAAAATTGAACTGTACATAAACTTAGAATCTTTTTTATCTTTTCTAGATAGAAATATACAAGTATATACAAACACACTATTTTTGCTCAAATACACGAGTAGAGGATCATATCAGGCTAAACTATAGCAAAAATGATACAAGATAAACGTCAAAGAATATGGGATCATGTCACGAATTACAATTTATTCATACGTAATAAGCACATAAACAAGTAATTCAAGTTGGCAATATTATGATATTTGAAACCATAAGCATCTTTGTATCACGTTCTTGTGTGTTAAGATATTAATTTTTAGGATATACAACGTGTACCCCACTAATATGCTACAGAAATGTAACTTGCACTATCTCAAGGCATCTAAGATTTTTCACTAAGATTTTCAAATCTCCAGAATGAAGTTACATCGTTTAGCATAGAAAAAATCAAGCAGAATCCATAAGGATTGTCAAGAATCATAAGATTTAGAATCGAGTGATTCAGATGTCTTGGTTTGATTGGATTTTCTTCTATGAATATCATATGATGATTCAGGTTAATAGATATGGAGTCTGAGGTTTTGGGTAAGGTGATCCAACTTTTTTATGGTTTTGATTTCAATGAATCAGGTATGATTCAAGGGTGAATACATGCTCAACGGTTGATGTAAAGGCATGTCTTGATTCAATCTCTCATTACATACTTATGAATATGGGCAGTAAGATGAATCGCAGTAATTGTGCTAAAGACATAATCTGAAACTGGTCTCTTAAGAAAATATTTGCTAAAATCTTACACCCTTTATCTGATAATGATCTTTTTGTATTCTTTTACACACGCACACATGCATACATGGGTTTAAATCACAGTTGTAGTCTAGATTTATTTTTCACACTACTTGTGATTCAAAGACGCCTACATCCTACTGACAATTCAAATTACTTGTAAATAAGCAAATTAAAAACATAATAATTTAAACAATCAAGTAAGCATGACGCAATCATTTCCTATATGAGCAGTCTATGGCATTTAGCTCATTACTGATGTACTATAATTTCCTCTTTTGCCAAGATAACTTTGAAATTTTATCCATTTTGTATTTTGTTTAATTTTTGTAACATATTTGAAAATTAAAAGAACTATAAAGAAAAATTTAAAAGAAATAAAATTTAACTTTCTTGAATTGAATTGAGTTAAGAAAAACAAGTTTTCACTCTGGATTGAACATTCCTATCAGTTTGACAAGATGCTCAAAACGGGATCGATCAAACGCCATGGTGAAAAGGTCAGCAAAGTTGTCATCCGTGTGAACCTTTACAAGTTCAATGAGATGCTTTTCAGCATAATCACGGATGAAATGATGGCGAATTTCAATCCACATCCTTTCCATCCTTGTCAGGATGCAGACCATGATTGACGGAGATAGGTGTGCCATAAGTACTGCTATCATTCATCTTGTATTTTGACAAGATGTCCTGCACATACATGGTTTGATGCAGATAAATGCCATCCTCTCTTTGACTGACTTGCAGACCCATGAAGAACGACAATTCACCCATGTTACTCATCTCAAACTTGGACTACATCACCTATTCGAATTCCCTACACATCTCTTCATTTGTAGACCCAAAGATAATGTCATCAACATACACTTGTACAAGAAGAATATAACCTCCTGCTTTCCGTATGAAGAGGGTCGAGTCAATCTATCCATGGTCGAAACCATTTGACATTAGATGTTTTGATAATATCGCATGCCATGCCCGAGGTGCTTGATGAAGACCATAAAGTGCTTTGTCGAGCTTATACACTTTATTGATATTATGCTGATCTTCAAAGCCGGGAGGTTGAGTGACATAGGCATCTTCATGAACCTTTCCATACATGAAATCACTCTTCACATCAAATTGATAGACCTTGAAGCCAACATATTAGGCATAAGCCAGAAATAGTCGAATGGCCTCAAGTCTAGCAACTGGGGCATATACTTCTCTGTAATCCATGCCCTCTTGTTGATAAAAACCCTGAACAACCAATCTTGCTTTGTCCTTCACCACAACATGACGATCATCTGTCTTGCATTTGAACACCCATCTGGTGCCAATTGGTTGTACGCCTCTTGGCAAGTCAACCAAATCCCACACATGCAACTTTTGGAATTGAGACAGTTCTTCTTGCATTGCCTCAATCCAGCAGTTGTCAGCGAGAGCCTCTTTCACATTCTTCGTCTCTAACTGGGACACGAATGCAGCATGCAGACATGTTTCCATGACACCAGTGTCAAGTATCTTAGAGTAAAGACTAGTGTTCTCAGACATTGTTCAATGACGAGTTTAAACACTGGCATGAGGATCACCAATAATGTTGTCAATTGGATGATTCTTATGCACTCTCGTCTCTGGCACATTCGGTTCCTGAATTTTTGAATCGAGGTTGGTGCTTAACTCCCCCATGTTTTAGGTCACAATTTAGGTCAAGAACAACCAAACACGGTCCAAAAAACATCATCAAAACCCTAGTTCTTGAGGGCAATAAATCAATCCGAAACCGTCGATTTGGTGGATGAAATGCCCTAAGATTCTCACCAAATGATGTTTATCCGTAGATGAAACAATGATAGGGACGAAAGAGCTCTTTGGAACACACGTAAAATTTGAGGAAAAATGGGCAGAGGGTATTCAACAGTGGTTCGAAGTTTGAATTAGAAAGTGTTGAAAAAACTATAACACCTGTTTAAATACCCCGACACACTAGGTCTTGCGCACTTAGTGCGCAGGAAGTAACTCCTGTGTACTTAGCAAGTACGCATGACTTATGTCTTGCGCACTTGCCAAGTACGCAAGGTTTAACTCTTGCGCACTTAACAAGTACGCAGAAACCAGTGTTCACTCAAAATTTCAACTCAAATTATGAAGAAGTCAAATCAATTAACAAACAAGATAAGCACATACAATCAAGAGGATTCAAAGTCAATTCAAGAAGGTTAAACACAAATATTTTTGGATTTTCTGATTAAAATTGAACTGTACATAAACTTAGAATCTTTTTTATCTTTTCTAGATAGAAATATACAAGTATATACAAACACACTATTTTTGCTCAAATACACGAGTAGAGGATCATATCATGCTAAACTATAGCAAAAATGATACAAGATAAACGTCAAAGAATATGGGATCATGTCACGAATTACAATTTATTCATACGTAATAAGCACATAAACAAGTAATTCATGTTGGCAATATTATGATATTTGAAACCATAAGCATCTTTGTATCACGTTCTTGTGTGTTAAGATATTAATTCTTAGGATATACAACGTGTACCCCACTGATATGCTACAGAAATGTAACTTGCACTATCTCAAGACATCTAAGATTTTTCACTAAGATTTTCAAATCTCTAGAATGAAGTTACATCGTTTAGCATAGAAAAAATCAAGCAGAATCTATAAGGATTGTCAAGAATCATAAGATTTAGAATCGAGTGATTCAGATGTCTTGGTTTGATTGGATTTTCTTCTATGAATATCATATGATGATTCAGGTTAATAGATATGGAGTCTGAGGTTTTGGGTAAGGTGATCCAACTTTTTTCTGGATTTGATTTCAATGAATCAGGTATGATTCAAGGGTGAATACATGCTCAACGGTTGATGTAAAGGCATGTCTTGATTCAATCTCTCATTACATACTTGTGAATATGGACAGTAAGATGAATCGCAGTAATTGTGCTAAAGACATAACCCGAAACTGGTCTCTTAAGAAAATATTTGCTAAAATCTTACACCCTTTATCTGATAATGATCTTTTTGTATTCTTTTACACATGCACACATGCATACATGGGTTCAAATCACAGTTGTAGTCTAGATTTATTTTTCACACTACTTGTGATTCAAAGACGCCTACAGCCTACTGACAATTCAAATTACTTGTAAATAAGCAAATTAAAAACATAATAATTTAAACAATCAAGTAAGCATGACGCAATCATTTTCTATATGAGCAGTCTATGACATTTAGCTCATTACTGATGTACTATAATTTCCTCTTTTGCCAAGATAACTTTGAAATTTTATCCATTTTGTATTTTGTTTGAATTTTTGTAACATATTTGAAAATTAAAAGAACTATAAAGAAAAATTTAAAAGAAATAAAATTTAACTTTCATGAATTGAATTGAGTTAAGAAAAACAAGTTTTCACTCTGGATTGAACATTCCTATCAGTTTGACAAGATGCTCAAAACGGGATCGATCAAACGCCATAGTGAAAATGTCAGCAAAGTTGTCATCCGTGTGAACCTTTACAAGTTCAATGAGATGCTTTTCAGCATAATCACGGATGAAATGATGGCGAATTTCAATCCACATCCTTTCCATCTTTGTCAGGTTGCAGACCATGATTGACGGAGATAGGTGTGCCATAAGTACTGCTATCATTCATCTTGTATTTTGACAAGATGTCCTGCACATACATGGTTTGATGCAGATAAATGCCATCCTCTCTTTGACTGACTTGCAGACCCATGAAGAACGACAATTTACCCATGTTACTCATCTCAAACTTGGACTTCATCACCTATTCGAATTCCCTACACATCTCTTCATTTGTAGACCCAAAGATAATGTCATCAACATACACTTGTACAAGAAGAATATAACCTCCTGCTTTCCGTATGAAGAGGGTCGAGTCAATCTATCCACGGTCGAAACCATTTAACATTAGATGTTTTGATAATATCGCATGCCATGCCCGAGGTGCTTGATGAAGACCATAAAGTGCTTTGTCGAGCTTATACACTTTATTGATATTATGCTGATCTTCAAAGCCGGGAGGTTGAGTGACATAGACATCTTCATGAACCTTTCCATACAGGAAATCACTCTTCACATCAAGTTGATAGACCTTGAAGTCAACATATTAGGCATAAGCCAGAAATAGTCGAATGGCCTCAAGTCTAGCAACTGGGGCATATACTTCTCTGTAATCCATGCCCTCTTGTTGATAAAAACCCTGAACAACCAAACTTGCTTTGTTCTTCACCACAACATGACGATCATCTGTCTTGCATTTGAACACCCATCCGGTGCCAATTGGTTGTACGCCTCTTGGCAAGACAACCAAATCCCACACATGCAACTTTTGGAATTGAGACAGTTCTTCTTGCATTGCCTCAATCCAGCAGTTGTCAGCGAGAGCCTCTTTCACATTCTTCGGCTCTAACTGGGACACGAATGCAGCATGCAGACATGTTTCCATGACACCAGTGTCAAGTATCTCAGAGTAAAGACTAGTGTTCTCAGCAATGGTTCAATGACGAGTTTAAACACCGGCATGAGGATCACCAATAATGCTGTCAATTGGATGATTCTTATGCACTCTCGTCTCTGGTACATTCGGTTCCTGAATTTTTGAATCGAGGTTCGTGCTTAACTCCCCCATGTTTTAGGTCACAGTTTAGGTCAAGAACAACCAAACACGGTCCAAAAAACATCATCAAAACCCTAGTTCTTGAGGGCAAGAAATCAATCTGAAACGGTCAATTTGCTGGATGAAATACCCTAAGATTCTCACCAAATGATGTTTATCCATAGATGAATCAATGAAAGGGACGAAAGAGCTCTTTGGAACACACGTAAAATTTGAGGAAAAATGGGCAGAGGGTATTCAACAGTGGTTCGAAGTTTGAATTAGAAAGTGATGAAAAAACTATAACACCTGCTTAAATACCTCGACACACTAGGTCTTGCGCACTTGATAAGTGCGCAGGAAGTAACTCCTGCGTACTTAGCAAGTACGAATAACTTATGTCTTGCGCACTTGCCAAGTACGCAAGGTTTAACTCTTGCGCACTTAACAAGTACGCAGAAACCAGTGTTCACTCAAAATTTCAACTCAAATTATGAAGAAGTCAAATAAATTAACAAACAAGATAAGCACATTCAATCAAGAGGATTCAAAGTCAATTCAAGAAGGTTAAACACAAATATTTTTGAATTTTCTGATTAAAATTGAACTGTACATAAACTTAGAATCTTTTTTATATTTTCTAGATAGAAATATACAAGTATATACAAACACACTATTTTTGCTCAAAGACACGAGTAGAGGATCATATCAGGCTAAACTATAGAAAAAATGATACAAGATAAACGTCAAAGAATATGGGATCATGTCACGAATTACAATTTATTCATACGTAATAAGCACATAAACAAGTAATTCAAGTTGGCAATATTATGATTTTTAAAACCATAAGCATCTTTGTATCACGTTCTTGTGTGTTAAGATATTATTTTTTAGGATATACAACGTGTAACCCACTGATATGCTACAGAAATGTAACTTGCATTATCTCAAGACATCTAAGATTTTTCACTAAGATTTTCAAATCTCCAGAATGAAGTTACATCGTTTAGCATAGAAAAAATCAAGCAGAATCTATAAGGATTATCAAGAATCATAAGATTCAGAATCGAGTGATTCAGATGTCTTGGTTTGATTGGATTTTCTTCTATGAATATCATATGATGATTCAGGTTAATAGATATGGAGTCTGAGGTTTGGGGTAAGGTGATCCAACTTTTTTCTGGATTTGATTTCAATGAATCAGATATGATTCAAGGGTGAATACATGCTCAACGGTTGATGTAAAGACATGTCTTGATTCAGTCTCTCATTACATACTTGTGAGTATGGGCAGTGAGATGAACCGCAGTAATTGTGCTAAAGACATAACCCGAAACTGGTCTCTTAAGAAAATATTTGCTAAAATCTTACACCCTTTATCTGATAATGATCTTTTTGTATTCTTTTACACACGCACACATGCATACATGGGTTCAAATCACAGTTGTAGTCTAGATTTATTTTTCACATTACTTGTGATTCAAAGACGCCTACAGCCTACTGACAATTCAAATTACTTGTAAATAAGCAGATTAAAAACATAATAATTTAAACAATCAAGTAAGCATGACGCAATCATTTCCCGTATGAGTAGTCTATGGCATTTAGATCATTACTGATGTACTATAATTTCCTCTTTTGCCAAGATAACTTTGAAATTTTATCCATTTTCTATTTTGTTTGAATTTTTGTAACATATTTGAAAATTAAAAGAACTATATAGAAAACTTTAAAAGAAATAAAATTTAACTTTCATGAATTGAATTGATTTAAGAAAAACAAGTTTTCACTCTAGATTGAACATTCCTATCAAGTTGACAAGATGCTCCAAACGGGATCAATCAAACGCCTTAGTGAAAAGGTCAGCAAAGTTTTCATCCGTGTGAACCTTTACAAGTTCAATGAGATGCTTTTCAGTATAATCACGTATGAAATGATGGCGAATTTCAATCCACATCCTTTCCATCTTTGTCAGGATGCAGACCATGATTGACGGAGATAAATGTGCCATAAGTACTGCTATCATTCACATGTTGAGACAGAAATCGTTGACTGCTTCTTACACTGCCAGGAAACCAGTCTGTCTCCCAAGAATTGACATCCACCAGAAGTTGACTTTCTATCAAGGTTACAACCGCCATAGTCTGAATCAGTGTAGGCTTTGAAGTCAAATGACTGCTGCTTAGAGTACCAAAGACCGAATCGATGTTTCCCTTTCAAGTATCTAAAAATCCTCTCGACAGCTATCATATGAGACTCCTTCGGTTGTGACTGAAACCTTGAGCACAAGCATACGGCAAACATTATGTCAGGCCTTGAAGCTGTAAGATACATAAGAGATCAGATCATCCCACGGTACAATTTGCAATCCACATCTTTTCCATCTTTGTCAGGATGCATACCATGATTGACGAAAATAGGTGTGCCATAAGTACTGTTATCATTCATCTTGTATTTTGACAAGATGTCCTGCACATACTTGGTTTGATGCAGATAAATGCCATCCTCTCTTTGACTGACTTGCAGACCCAGGAAGAACGACAATTCATCCATGTTACTCATCTCAAACTTAGACTTCATCACTTGTTCGAATTCCCTACACATCTCTTCATTTGTAGACCCAAAGATAATGTCATCAATATACACTTGTACAAGAAGAATATCACCTCCTGCTTTCCGTATGAAGAGGGTCGAGTCAATCTATCCACGGTCGAAACCATTTGACATTAGATGTTTTGATAATATCGCATGCCATGCCCGAGGTGCTTGATGAAGACCATAAAGTGCTTTGTCGAGCTTATACACTTTATTGATATTATGCTGATCTTCAAAGCCGGGAGGTTGAGTGACATAGACATCTTCATGAACCTTTCCATACAAGAAATCACTCTTCACATCAAGTTAATAGACCTTGAAGCCAACATATGAGGCATAAGCCAGAAATAGTCGAATGGCCTCAAGTCTAGCAACTAGGGCATATACTTCTCTGTAATCCATGCCCTCTTGTTGATAAAAACCCTGAACAACCAATCTTGCTTTGTTCTTCACCACAACATGACGATCATCTGTCTTGCATTTGAACACACATCTGGTGCCAATTGGTTGTACGCCTCTTGGCAAGTCAACCAAATCCCACACATGCAACTTTTGGAATTGAGACAGTTCTTCTTGCATTGCCTCAATCTAGCAGTTGTCAGCGAGAGCCTCTTTCACATTCTTCGTCTCTAACTGGGACACGAATGCAGCATGCAGACATGTTTCCATGACACCAGTGTTTAGTATCTCAGAGTAAATACTAGTGTTATCAGCAATGGTTCAATGACGAGTTTAAACACTGGCATGAGGATCACCAATAATGTTGTCAATTGGATGATTCTTATGCACTCTCGTTTCTGGTACATTCGGTTCCTGAATTTTTGAATCGAGGTTCGTGCTTAACTCCCCCATGTCTTGTGTCCTAGAAGAAGAAGATTCAATGTTGATTGGATCTGATGTAGCTTCATTTCCTACACAAGTGTTTGGATTAGCTTGAGCGTCATTTTCGTCAACATGAACATATTCAATGTTATCACTGTCATGAGTTCCAGATGCAGATGCAGCATAGGAATCAGGAGTTACAATCGATACAGTAGCACGTGTTGAGAAACTGGAGTCATCACCGCCAATAAAAATAATTCATATACATTTGTGGCATCATCTGCAGACAAATCAGGAAGATTGAAAGATTTGAATAGCGCATCATAATCAAAACCCCAAGCTGGACCAGTTGGTTCTGGTGGAATGTTGTGTTTACTAAAATCCACTTCAAACCATTCCTCGACAGTACGAGTTCCTATATTGTACACTCTCTTGCAAGGCGAGTTGGCAACATATCCTAAGAAGATGCGTTCCACCGATTTTGCATTAAACTTAGACTTTCGGTCTTTGTATTGTAGCAATAAGGAACAGGGACTACCAAAAGGAACTAGATAGTTAAGATTGGGAGGTCGATTGTTGATCAACTCATAATAAGTCTTGTTGTGCCTCTTCGCAACCAGAACTCTGTTCAAGACGTGAAAGCTGTATTAAGTTGACAAGATGCTCAAAATGGGATCGATCAAACGCCTTAGTGAAAAGGTCAGCAAAGTTGTCATCCGTGTGAACCTTTACAAGTTCAATGACATGCTTTTCAACACAATCACGGATGAAATGATGGCGAATTTCAATAAGTTTAGTTTTGGAATGTTTCACCGGGTTGTTTGTGATGGACATGGTGGCATTTTTGTCAATGAACATAGGAGTTCCATTGAAGTTCAAGCCGTAGTCTCTCAATTGCTGCTGAATCCACAATATCTGAGAACAACCGCTAGCTGTAGCAATGTATTCTGCTTGAAATGTTGAGACAGAAATCGTTGACTGCTTCTTACACTGCCAGGAAACCAGTCTGTCTCCCAAGAATTGACATCCACTAGAAGTTGACTTTCTATCAAGGTTACAACCGCCATAGTCTGAATCAGTGTAGGCTTTGAAGTCAAATGACTGTTGCTTAGAGTACCAAAGACCCAATCGAGGTTTCCCTTTCAAGTATCTAAAAATCCTCTCGATAGCTATCATATGAGCTCCTTCGGTTGTGACTGAAACCTTGAGCACAAGCATACGGGAAACATTATGTCGGGCCTTGAAGCTGTGAGATACATAAGATATCCGATCATCCCACGGTACAATTTGCAATCTACATCTTTTCCATCTTTGTCAGGATGCAGACCATGATTGACGGAAATCGGTGTGCCATAAGTACTGCTATCATTCATCTTGTATTTTGACAAGATGTCCTGCACATACATGGTTTGATGCAGATAAATGCCATCCTCTCTTTGACAGACTTGTAGACCCAGGAAGAACGACAATTCACCCATTTTACTCATCTCAAACTTGGACTTCATCACCTGTTCGAATTCCCTACACATCTCTTCATTTGTAGACCCAAAGATAATGTCATCAACATACACTTGCACAAGAAGAATATCACCTCCTGCTTTCCGTATGAAGAGGGTCGAGTCAATCTATCCACGGTCGAAACCATTTGACAGTAGATGTTTTGATAATGTCGCATACCATGCCCGAGGTGCTTGATGAAGACCATAAAGTGCTTTGTCGAGCTTATACACTTTATTGATATTATGCGAATCTTCAAAGCCGGGAGGTTGAGTGACATAGACATCTTCATGAACCTTTCCATACAGGAAAGTACTCTTCACATCAAGTTGATAGACCTTGAAGCCAACATATGAGGTATAAGCCAGAAATAGTCGAATGGCCTCAAGTCTAGCAACTGGGGCATATACTTCTGTGTAATCCATGCCCTCTTGTTGATAAAAACCCTAAACAACCAAACTTGCTTTGTTCTTCACCACAACATAACGATCATCTGTCTTGCATTTGAACACTCATCTTGTGCCAATTGGTTATACGCCTCTTGGCAAGTCAACCAAATCCCACACATGCAACTTTTGGAATTGAGACAGTTCTTCTTGCATTGCCTCAATCCAGCAGTTGTCAGCGAGAGTCTCTTTCACATTCTTCGGCTCCAACTGGGACACGAATGCAGCATGTAGACATGTTTCCATGACACCAGTGTCAAGTATCTCAGAGTAAAGACTAGTGTTCTTAGCAATGGTTCGATGACGATTTTAAATACCGGCATGAGGATCACCAATAATGTTGTCAATTGGATGATTCTTATGCACTCTCGTCTCTGGTACATTCGGTTCCCGAATTTTTTAATCAAGGTTTGTGCTTAACTCCCCCACGTCTTGTGTTCTAGAAGAAGAAGATTCAATGTTGATTGGATCAACTGCAACTTCATTTCCTACACAAGTGTTAGGATTAGCTTTAGCGTCATTTCCGTCAACATGAACATCTTCAATGTTATCACTGTCATGAGTTCCAGATGCATATGCAGCATAGGAATCAGGAGTTACAATCGGTACAGTAGCACGTGTTGAGAAACCGGAATCATCACCGCCACCAAATAATTCATATACATCTGTGGCATCATCTGCAAACAAATCTGGAAGATTGAAAGATTTGAATAGCGCATCATAATCAAAACCCCAAGCTGGACCTGTTGGTTCTGGTGGAATGCTGTGTTTACTACAATCCACTTCAAACCATTCCTCTACAATACGAGTTCCTATATTGTACACTCTCTTGTAAGGCGAGTTGGCAACATATCCTAAGAAGATGCGTTCCACCGCTTTTGCATGAAACTTAGACTTTCGGTCTTTGTATTGTATAAATATGGAACAGGGACTACCTAAAGGAACTAGATAGTTAAGATTGGGAGGTCGATTGTTGATCAACTCATAATAAGTCTTGTTGTGCCTCTTCACAACCAGAACTCTGTTCAAGACGTGACAAGCTGTATTAACTTCTTCTGCCCAGAAAGTGACATGAAGCTTTGCATCTGACAGCATTGTCCTTGCAGTTTCAATCTATGTTCTGTTCTTCCGTTCTGCGACTCCATTCTGCTGAGGTGTGTATGGGGCACTAAATTCGTGACGGATCCCCTTCTTGAGACAGAAAAGTTCGATCAAATTATTCTTGAATTCGGTTGCGTTGTCACTCCTTATTCTTCTAACCTTCAACTTGCACTGAGATTCCAAGCTCATGATCAGGTATTGAAGAATGTCAGCAGTTTCGTCCTTTGTACCTAAAAAATGCACCCAAGAAAATCATGAGAAATCATCAGTTACAACCAGACAGAATGACTTAGCTATAATACTCCTGATACTTATGGGGTCAAATAGATCCATATGTAATAGCTCCAAAGGGGTATCGATGGAGTATTGGAGCTTGGGCTTGTGAGACTTCTGTTGTTGTTTGCCGTTTTTACAAGGCATACGGTCATCTGCAACGGTAAATCTCAGCTTAGGAACACCGGTTACCAAACCATTTCGGACAAGATGATTCATTTTTCGATAAGAAATGTGTTCGAGTTTCCTATGCCATAAGATAGAGTCAAGCTCTGTCGCTTTGGTAAGCAAACAAGTAGCAACTGATGAGGTGGTTGTTGCCACGATTATATCAATCAGATAGGTGTCGTTTATCCTTGGCGCTCTCATTAGAATCCAGTCTTCAGGAACCTCAAAACCAGGTTTGAGAATCAAGCATTCAGTCTTGTCAAACATCACGAGTACTCATTGTCGCATATCTGGGAGACACTCAACAAGTTATGCTTCAGCTGCTCGCAGTAGTTGACGTTTTCGAAGCTGACACAACCATTTGAAGCCACGCCTTGACATGTGATACTACCGCCTTTATCTCCAGCAAAGGCCACATAGCCGCCTCTGAATGGTTTCACCTCTTGAAGCAAGGCAATGTTACCTGTCATGTGCCAAGAGCATCCACTATCTACATACCAACGATTAGAGATAGTACCCTTCGGATATCCCTGCATGAGTCACAAAAAGAATTAATTAGATTTGGAGACCCAAGCCATAGTGGTCTTGGGAAGTCCATCTTTTCTAAAATAGACAACCTCAATTAACTCACAGTCGTGACTGTCAAAAATGGATGAATCTTTAGAAGATTTGGGATCAGGAGATTGAGAACATTTGGATTTGTTATTCCAGGACATCTTCTTTTTCTTAACTGGAACAATAGACTTAGATTCAACAGCAGCAGGTGAACTAGTGGAAGCTTCACCTGATTGAATACCATCCAGCTTTCTCAATCTCTTGTTCCTTCTTCTCCTCTGTGGCTTTGAGAGTTTCACCACATGTTTCTCACAAGTTGATGCACTACCTGAGGTAGATGCACTAGGTTTAGCATGTAGCTTTCCCATTTTTGAAACAGATGGTTTAGCCTCAGATGTGATCTTTGGCTTTACCATAGGTTTTATTGGTGGTTTCACCACATTTGGTTTTGGACTTTTGGAATGCTTCACTAATGGTGACTTAGGGATAACAGCCAGTTGTGAAATAATTGGCCGTTTCCCTTGGTTCTTAGCAGGACAGTTCACAAGAATGTGACCAACCATACCATAGTGAAAGCATGTTCTCTTTTCTTTGTAAGTCCTCCTGTAAGGCACATTAAATCGGGTATTAGATGACTCAGCATGATGAGCAAAAGAAGTTGTTTGGTGAACATTAGTTTGACCCGATGATGATTGGTTTTTGGGAGTATAAAATTTTTGCAAATTTTCTTGATAACAAGCCCAAAATGAGCTGAAAAAACTTCTTTCTTAACTTGATTAATGTTTTTATATCCCTCATAAAGCATCACTTTCAATTTCTCATTAGATTCAACGATATCGGGTTCAGTCAAAATACAATTATCACTATTAGTGATAATGTTTTTCTTAACTTTTTTTTCACCTAGCAACTCCTCAGAAACTACTCCTTCAGGACAGGTGTTCTCAGACCCATCATCAGAAGGAGTAAAGAACTCTTCATTAGCTGCAGAGTCAGCCTTACTTGAGGAATCATCATTGTTAGAGGAATCATCCTGACTTAAGGACTCATCAAGGCAAGACAAATCAATGTCAATTAAGCTATTGACAAATTTCCCGCTAACTGGTGGAGGAATGGCATTAGTACCCAACCCTAAGCCATTCACTTGCCTCACTACAGACTCGTAGTGTTCCACCACAAAACGAGAATTTTTCAACTTCTCAATGTTACCTTTCAACTGCAAGATCTCATTTTGAAGCTTGTTGATCTCATTGTTCCTTTTCTCTAACCCCTTGTACGCAACATCCAAATGAGACTGTTGATCACTGATTTTAAGTGAATAATCACGTTTTTCTTTCTTTAAAGTTTCAATTGAATCTTTATAACGTTTTTTATTTTCCTTGTAGCTTAACGCTGCAATACGAAGCGGTTCGACTTTGTTTTGAAGCTTAGAGTTTTCAACCTTTAAGCTTAGACATTTGGAACAAGAAATGATAGCAAAAAGATTAGAATCTACCTCATTCGATGAACATGATGCCTTTCCAATAGCCATGAGGGCAACTATAGTTGTAGACTCTACTTGATCAGCCACAGAAGCTTCCCATTCCTCTGCTTCCATCATCTCCATAATCTCAGCCATGAGACCAACCTGTGTTTGTGCAATAACGGCATCCTCCAAATGAACACCCCAATCAAAGCATTCATCCTGTTGAGCCACCAATGCATTGGGCGTTCCACCTTGACTTTGATTGCATTTGTTAGAGTTGTACCCTTGGTTGTTTCCTTGGTTGCTTCCCTGGCTTAGTCTTGTGAATCCAGAGGCAGGTGCTTTGTCCTTCTGACATTCACGAGCAAAGTGTCCAAAGTTAAGACACTTGTAGCACTTGGCCTTGAATTTGTCAAAACCACCCTTGGCATTTGAATGCCCGCCAATGAACTTTCTTCCTGTTCTGTTCAGGAAACGCCTGGCTCTCCTCAAGATCATGGCCATATTCCATTGAATATCTATATCCTCCATATCATCCGGATCTACCTGATTGAAGTCTTCTTCTATGGTTTCAGGATCCGTTAGCTTGCCGCCAATGAAGTTCTCATTGGCAAGCATGCATGATGAGAATAAAGCCACATGATCTTCAGCTATCTTGGCTATTTCTGATTGGTTAGTTGAAGATGTGCGGAAGGATTTCTTGAGGGATTCTGGTAATGAGATCCAGAACCAGAACCAGATGTTGCATAGCACGCTTGACCACCACAAGCCTTTAAAATTTCTTCCTCATGAGAGTTTCCTGAGAAAAGGGCAATTCCAGAGCCCGATGACTTGGTTGTAGAAGACGTCCCATAATGCATAGAAGGGTCTTGTATTTGAGCTCTTCCTGAGCTCTCCTTTCTTTTTAGGTTCATGTTATGTGCTTGAACCTTTCCAATTGCCTCATCGATTGTCATCTCATAAAACTTAGAATTCTCTCTCATCAGGGTAGTATACATCTCAAATTTGGGTGGCAAAGCATCCAGAAATTTTTCAACTAATTCCTCATTTGGATAGATGAGGTCAAAAGCTTTCAACTCAGTCTGCAGATGATAGAATCTAGAGATAAGCTCATCTAGGGATTCGTTCTCCAGATATCTAAAGCACTCATACTGCTTCCTGAGAAGATCCCTTTTACTCTTCTTGATGTCACTGTTACCCTCGAATCTCTTCTGTAACGCCTTCCAGAGATCCTTGGACTTATCGTATCCTCTGAAGCTGTGGAATAACTCCCTGGTCAAGGCCATAGTGATAGATCTGTGTGCCTTCTTCTCTCTATCATAAACTTTCTTTTCTTCTTCATCAAGTTTAGAGATAGGTTTGGGAACTTCCTCATCAAGGTAAGTGTATGTGGGATGCTTATAGCCCTCTAGAATGGGTATCCACAACGAAGAATCGGTATAAGAAATATAATGTTCAAAGCGTGCTTTCCAGTTTGAACAATCATTTACATTAAGCAGCTTTGGGGGTTTCTGTGGGGTTCCGATCTCGTTGTCATAGTTCAGAAGGTTACCGAGGTTCTGAAGATTTGACATGGTGAACACTTAGTCAAATTTTAGAAAAGTCAAAGAAACTTGCGCACTTGAAACTGGCCTTGCGCACTTAGAGAAGTATTCTTGAGCACTTATGATTTGCTCTTGCGTACTTAGTAAGTACGTAGAAGTAGAAGATAAGTACGCAGGAAATAGCTTAAGTACGCACCAAGATTGGTCTTGCGTACTTAGTAAGTACCCAGCAAGACTGTACTTGTTGCCAAATAAGGTAAGTACGCATATCACTTTTTCACCAACTCTCACCAATTTTTTCCGGTCGCTGGAATCTCACCGGAGATGGCAGAAATAAAAATATATGACCAAACAAAATGAGCCAAAGGGTCAGAAACTCGTTTCTAACCAACCATTGATGCTCAAAACACTCAAATACACAACAAAAGTCGGTTTTTGAGTGATTTTCGCTTCTAAAATAGTGCTCAAGAGCTACCCCTATTTTATCACAAAAATCAACAAAAACACCCACTTTTGCTTGCAAAAACTCTGTAGGATGTGTTGAAGATGCTCCTAACACACTCACAACACTCGAAATCAAGAGCTAAGCTCTGATACCACTTGTAGGTCCCCGGCTGTCTCGGATCGTTACGTGTGGGTGTGTGACTAGTCGGACTGGGTGCGGAATGCCCGTGACTAGGTGGAGAATCAAACAACACAAAGTAAACCGACAAAGAAATCACTTTAAAGTTCCGTCTATTATAAACTTGAACGGTTACAGAGAGAAAATACTTAGTGCAAAATGTCTGCGTACATATCTTCTGTCAACCTATTCTATTTATACAAGACCTGATCTCTGCGCACTTAATAAGTGTGTAGTGCAAACTGTTCATGCGTACTTAGCAAGTACGCAAAGTATTCTTGCGTACTTACTAAGTACGCAGGAACTAATTACTGCGCACATGCTAAGTGCGCAAAACACGTAGAGAAATAATACAACAATAACATGCATAAGAAATTACAACTCGATAACTAATACATACAGACACTAACATACAAAGACAAGAAATACAAGACAAGTACAACAAACTAAGACACTATCCAGAGTTCTTGTCACACAAAAGTGCTTCAACATTAATCAAGAACAAATGAATCGTCCGAAATCTCAATGAATGGTCCAAAAACTCGAATACGTCCGAAAAGTATTTCGGAACACCATAGATTTCGGACAGAAGTTTTTGATCGAAAAGTTTCTCGGACAGAATATTTCGGTCAAAAAGTATTTTGGACAGAAAAGGATTTCGGATGATGCTTTCGAACAAAAACGTTCTAAGACTAGAGTTTTTGGTCGAAAATAGATTTCGACCGAAAAAGATTTCGGATATAGGAGTTTTTGGATGAGATATGTAGGTTATAACCTTGTTCCATTCGTGACACTTGAAACATATATAATAGCGTCCCACCTAGCTTGAAGTTTCAGTGCTAAGTGAGATAGACACAATAGAAGTCAGGGAAGTTCTTATTGTCCTTTTTCCTAAATGGTTTTGGGCTGGCATGCATACTGTTAAAGAGATAGTTTTCAAAGTTAAAGAATATTTTATATAAATTAAATATTTTTATAAAATAAAAGATAAAGAGTTAAAGAGTATAGTATTATAATTTACACAAGTTTTTGAAAGATAACAATGAGTTAAAGTAAAGAACGATAAAGGAGCTGTACTCGACAGTGACAGTGATAGTGACAGTGACAGTGATAGTGACAGATACCTTGTTATATGGTTATGTGTTAACGTGTGTTATTTGTCTAATTGAAAGTTATGTGATTATATTTCTATTTTGTGTAATAGTGTAATTTCATTGCATAGTAGAATGTCCTGCAAGTATGCTAAAGTAGAAGTCTCACCCTGAGGTGTGAGCAATGCTAAAGGAGTCTTACACTTCGGTGTAAGCAATGCTAAAGGATTCTTATACTTCGGTGTAAGCAATGCTAAAGGAGTATTATACTTCGGTGTAAGCGAGAAAGTCCTACCCTGAGGTGTGGGCAATGCTAAAGGAGTCTTGCACTGATGTGCAAGCGAGAAAGAAAGTCCAACCCTGAGTTGTGGGCAGCGCTAAAGTAAAAGTCTTACCCTAAGGTGTAGACAGAAAAGGATCTGGTCTTCGGACCATGATCCATATGTGATAGTTAAAGTATGATAAAGTCACTTGTCCTGTACAAGTGAAATGATAGACAAACAGAGTAAAGGAGGACACCCTAACATGTTTCCTCAAAGCTAAAGTTTTAACAACAGACAGAACGTAACATTTTTATAATTGTAACGTTGTAAAGTTTTAAAGTAAAAGTTGAAGTGTTTTCAAAGAAAGTGAAAGTAAAGCTTATTTTATTTTTATAAAATCAAGCTACCTAAAAGAAAGTTTTACAATTTAAAGTAAAGATAGAACTCACCAGCGTTAGCTAACTTTTAGCATGCATGACTGTGGAAAAGGTAAAGCGAAAGAAAAGTAAAAGAGCCATGAGGGCTGGATAGCATGGACATCGGGCCGCTGCACTAAAGACCGACATTTCCCGTTTCCCGATAGTTTATGTTATAGACAATGAATTACATTATCGTTTGATGAATGTTTTAACTTAAAGATATCCGCTGTAATAGATTTTGATTTCCCGTTTAAGAACTATGTTTGTTATGTTTTGTGCAAACTATGAGATGTACCCGGTTTGGGGTGTTTCACACAACAACAACTATTATGCGGCCATTTGCATGCCGCCTTATGAGATGTTGTATGGAAGAAAGTGTAGGACGCCCGTCTGTTGGGGTTAAATTGGGCAGAAGGACTTTGCAAATCTAGATGTAGTTAAAGCAACTTTCGAGAAGTTTGACCAATTCAAAGCCCGAATGAAAGCCGCTATGGAAAAGCATAACTCTTATGTAAATAAGAGGAGAAGATATCTTGAATTTCAGGTAGGGGACAAGGTGTTGTTGAAAGTGTCCCCTTGGAAAGGAATAATTCGATTTCAGAAAAGAGGAAAGCTAAGTCCAAGGTTTGTCAGACCATTCAAAGTTTTAGCACAAGATGGAGAAGTAGCAAATCAGTTAGAACTACCTGACGAATTGAGTGGAATTCGTCCGATGTTTCATGTGTCACACTTGCGAAAGTGCTTAGTTGACGAGTCAGTGCATGTGCCACTCGATGACACCGAAGTAGACAACAACCTTAACTATATTGAGGATGGATAGAAATGATAAACGACTACGCAAAAAAGTTATCCCACTGGTCAAAGTTCAATGGAAACATTGAAAAGGGTCAAAAGCAACGTGGGAGACTGAGTCGGAAATGTGGGAGTTGTACCATCGGGTGTTTGACCTATAAAAGGTTTCTAGGACGAAACCTCTAATAAGAGGGGTAGACTTCTAACATCCCAAAAATAAATAATAGAAAAGAATAAAATGGAAGGTGACGGGTAACAAGTAACAAAAGGAATGAAAGAAAACAGATCACGGGCTCGGGTTTGAGCGTCAGGTGGGGCGCAAAAGGAGGGGGTAAAACCCACCTCATCCCCTCTAATTCACCACTCATCACCTTCACCTTAAACACACAGAGAGAGAAAGTAGTGAGAGAGCTCCAAACCCGCACTCGAAGATGTCATCTTGACCCGATATCATTGCTAGAGCATTGTTAACAATCGGAGAAGAAGAATCATGCAAGAAACAGGCAACTAAACGCTCCAGAATCTGAGTTTTAGTTTGAAAAAGTGGGTTTTAGGGTTTTAGGTTGGTTTCAATAAAAGACGTGATATTTACGTATGAATTGGACTAAAAAGCATATATCTAGCTTCATGGAAGCTAGATATGAGTTTTAGATGTAAAAAGATTTAAACTTGGATAAAAAACGACGATTTTGGACAAGAACAGATGAATCGTCCGAAACATGATGAATGGTCCGAAAACTTTGATCCGTCCGAAAAGTATTTCGGACATAGATAGTTTTCGGATAGAATACTTTGAAACGAATTCGTTTTCGGTCAAAAAAGATTTCGACCCAAATAGTTTTCAAACATAATGTTTTCGAATGAAATAGTTTTCGATCGAAAAAGATTTCGACCAAAATACTTTTCGGACATGATGTTTTCGAATGAAATAATTATGGGATGTGAGACGTTTTGAACGGATAAGTTTTCGGTCGAAAAAGATTTCGACCGTAATATATTTCGATCGAAAAGGATTTCAGAGAAAGTTTTCGTATGAAATGACTTAGTATTAACTTGCCTAGTTCATGACTTGTGGACAGATCATTTAGGGTGTTGTGTATACTCAAGAATTATGTGAGTTCTTGAAGTGTCGTGCTAAGTGAGTTAATCCGTTAAGAAAATCAGGTGAGTTCAAGAATCCCTATTTTTATTGTTTTAGGGTGGTGTGAATATTCAAGAATTAAACGTTTATAATAAATGTATTTTGTTATTCAAACGTTTATAAAGAAAGATAAGAAAGAATGGTTTATTTAACTATATGTTATATAAACAGAAGGATAAAAAAGAATGGTTCATTTAACTATATGTTTTATAAACATAAAGATAAGAAATAACGCTTATTTAAATATATATTTGATGAACAAAGAGAAAAAGAATAAGTCAAATACATTGTCTAATCTGTTAGAGTATGAGACCTAGATAAGAAAAAAAAGATTTGGGGTAGTAGCGTACTCCTAGAGGCTAGTGCTACCCTAAGCATAATAGCAAGTCTTGAGATAGTAGTATAGTCCTTGAGATTAGTACTACCCGGCGTCGATGTTGCGCCATGGACCGAGACCATGATGTACCATGAGAAAAATCGGGACAGTGCTCGGCAGGGCATTGTAACGAGGATGTTGTACAACTGGAGAAATGGGTAACGATGGTTACTCTGGTGACGACGATTACATGAGAAGTCCCTAGTGGACACAAGTTGTGAGTATCGGTCTTTGGACGTTGAGCCTTAGGGAACAATACTCGCTGAGAAAGAAAGAAATCATTTGAGAACACGAGAAAAGAGAAAGATACAGATTGTAGACAAATAATGTATAACTTAACATAAAAGATTACAAAATAACTAATTATATATTTATATGTTGTATTATTATTATTTATATACTTAGTAGGAAAAAGAAAGACTCACATCCCCATTTGCTAGTTTTATAAATGTTGAACAATGTTGAATTAAAAGTTTTAATTGACTCTGAAATTTGTAAAGACTTTCGTTGTTTCAATTTTTGTTTATTCGTAGTTTAAGAACTATGTTTATGATTGTTTGTGCCAACTATTAGAGGTACCTAGAGTGGGTCCTTTCACCATCCATCTTGGGGACTGCCAATGTGCGATTCATGCAAAGATTAGGTCCGGATTTGTACTTCCTCAAAAGTAGGGACCAACAGTGAAATTCGTGCATACCACAGGGACCATCCGTGTAATTAACTCAATCATATATATGGGAGAGATTTATACAGAACACTAAATATTATGAATATACATAGAACAAAATGAATAATTCATTTCTTCAATCTTAAAAATTCAAAATGAAAAAAAAGGATAAAAATGCAATGTTTATTTTTCTTTTTTGAAATTCATATATTCCTACAAACTTAATAATTTAATATGAAGAGCCATGTCAAGACGATGAATCAAATTTCAATGTACATAAGAGTAAGCTTTGTCTGCTTATATGTTCTTGCTGTTCATCTAAGATTATGTAACATTATAAATTTAAAAGTAGCATTTAAATACATGCTTGATATTATAAAATAAATAAAACTTATGTCACTTTATGATTTCTTTTATTATTTATGTGAAAAACTATGGAGGAAACGTCTATTATAGGAAGTCAAAATATTTTCAGAGGAGAGAATCTTGAAAGTCAAAACGCAATTGGGTGTAAGTATCTAAAAAGTGAAAGTCAAAAAGGTTAATTTGACAAAGAAATATGGGTGGGGAAGGGAATTAGATTTCTTATAGTGAAGGTCGAATGTGTATTTAAATGCACTTTTGTTTTTCTTCTCTCAACAACTAAGCAAGCAGATAATAATTGGAAGTATTATAAGTAATTAAATCTTTGTTTCAATATCTTTAATCTTGAATCCTACCTAGGTTTAGCTCATTGATTGAGTTCCTGGTGGAATGGTGTAAGTAACGCATTACTAATGATGAACCTAAGTTGGTAATAGTTGGTGACATGTGTATGTGTTGTCAAAGATTGAATCATTAAGCTTAATCTTCTAGAATTTTGTTGTTTTAAGTGAATGTATATTTTGAAAATTCAATTTTGATATTACAACACCTAATCTTGTGTCTGAAAGTGTATCGGAATAAGACTTTTGTTGTTTCGATTAAGACTTTTGTTGTTTCGATCGATCATCCACCAGGTGGATGGTCATCTGTCTTGAGTTGGAATTTTAACATGGCGTTTAAAGTCGTTCCACGCTAGGTGGACAATCGACTGTTGCATTTTTGTTGGTATTTTTTATGAATTTAATGTAGATTTTAATATCATATGCTTTCATATACATGCTAGGAGCAGTAATGTGACAACGAAGACACACTTCTAATCACACACATGAAGTACTTGCTCGAGATTGATGTGTAAGTGGAGTCGATTCAATGACAATGGATTTATTTTATAATCCTTCATCAATCACATGTATGTTCTACCTAATGCAAATGGTCTACCCATGTGAAATTCTGACTAAACAAAAGACTATCCTCACGTGGTTTGAGACAACATAAATACTAAACAAAGATTTTGATACATATGAACATCAAGAAAAAAAAAATTACGATTTAAAAAATGAACCCATGATAAATTAAGAGCCTTTTATAACAAAAGATGTAAAAGTTAAGAGCCTGTTGTAACAAAAGCTGTAAAAGTAAAAATGCAAAGACTTGTCTGATAGACATGAGTTTTTAATGGCGTGTCATGATATGGTATTTATGTATTCACGTACCGTTGATCAATTCTTTAACATGTAATGAAAAACAAGATAAATAAATAAATGTGTACCTGATAATCTAGTAACAGTAGAGAGGGAGGTCGACATGATATTGATGATCGGGTTCCGGTTTAGGACGTATCAGTTAGGATACTATTACGTGATAAGTAAGCTCACAAATTATGAGAGAGAGATGAATTTAGAGGTGTTGGTGATTAAACATTCATTAGTTATTTATCTCTAATAAGCTCTCTATTTATATACATCCAAGTGGAACCTTATTTCGGATAGTAAGGGTAATTATGTTAATATAGTGATTACCAATTAAGTCATAGATGTATTTAAGTCAACGATCAATATAATTAAATAAACGGGTATAAATGTCAAATATTAAAGTGAGTCTTACATTCTCGCACTTGCCCGAGTGATCATTTATGATGAAAATTAGGTAAGTCTGGCCAGATGTTAATACTCATTTTGGTTCTAAATTGAAATTGTAGCAGAGAAATACAGTCATTGAATCAACATTCAATTCAAAACCCCCATTAATCATACTACAATACCAAATTTAAAACTTAAGTAAACTAAGGATCAAATTGACAATTAAGCTCTTAACGTTGATTTGTATAATTACTATCTATATGTCTTTAGGCATGCATAGACATATTCAGAGACGAACATATTCAAATAAGTGAGGAAATTTCATTATTAAACGTAGGTAAGTACATTATGCTACTAAATAAGGTCTTTAGAAAAGTCTATCTTCGAAACATGTTCTTTGAATATTTTAGGAGGGAGACCTTTAGTCATTGGATCCGCAAGCATAACTTTAGTACTTATATACTCAATACAAAGATTATTTTCCTCAACTCGCTCACGAACGAACAAGTACTTTGTATCAAGCCGCTCGAGTCGAACTGTTACTGTTTGAAAAACTAACGGCAGCTGAGTTATCACAGTAAAGCTTCAATGGTCTAGAGATGGAAGTAACTACTTTGAGTCTAGTGATAAGATTCTTTAGCAACATTCTATGACAGATCGCATTATAAACAAAGATGTATTCTACCATCATAGTGGATGTTGTTGTCAACTGTTGCTTATGACTCTTCCATGAGACAGGTCCGCCGGCTAATATAAAGACATACCCCGAAGTGGATTTCTTGTCATCTTTGCATTTAGCAGAATCATAATCAGAATAACCAACCACTTCTAAATTATCACTTCTTATGTAGGCCAGTTTATAGTCTTTATTCCCTTTCAGATATCGAAACACTTTCTTAGCTGCTTTCCAATGATCAAGACCAGGATTAGTCTGATAACGGCCTAGCATTCCAGCAATATAAGCGATATTTAGACGGGTACAGACTTGAGCATACATATGGCTTCCAACTACTGATGCATAAGGTATCATTCTCATTTTCTCCTTTTCAACCTCTGTTTTCGGACATTGGAATGAACCGAAAACATCTCCTTTAACTACTGGAGCAACAGAAGGAGAGAAATGATGCATGTTATAACGTGTGAGGGCACGCTGAATGTAAGCCTTTTGAGATAATCCTAAGATCCCATTAACTCTATCTCGGTGTATTTCGATGCCAATAACATAAGAAGCCTCTCTGGGATCCTTCATGTCGAAATTACGCGAGAGTAAACGCTTCGACTCATGCAACATGCCTAAACTATCACTTTCCAATAGAATGTCATCTACATAAAGGACAATATAGTAAAGTTGCTCCCACTCATCTTGAGGAAGGGACATTGATTCACTTGATTCTTAATGAAATCTTGTTTCTTCATGGTCTCATCAAACTTTAGGTACCATTGACGTGATGCCTACTTCAACCCGTATATGGATTTCTTCAACTTACAGACTAAATGTTCTTGACCTTCCGGTTTAAAGCCTCCAGGCTGTCTCATGAACACATCTTCATTCAAGTCGCCATTGAGGAAATCAGTTTTGACGTCCTTCTGATGTAGCTCAAGATTAAAGTGAGCTACTAGGGACATCACGATCCTTAAAGAATCATTTCGAGAAACAGGAGAAAAGGTCTCTTGATAGTCAATTCCTTCTTTCTGAGTGAAGCTCTTTGCAACCAATCTCGCTTTATAGTGTTCAATGTTTCCATTCGAATCTAGTTTAGTTTTGAAGACCCATTTACATCCTCGGGTTTAATGTCGTTGGGTAATTCAACTAAATCCCAAACATAATTTTATTTTATGGAGTCAAGCTCGTCAATCATGGCTTTATTCCATTCATAAGAGGTAGGATCGGAAAACTTTTCAGCATCCATTTCAGCTTCAGTCAGGTAGGTTACATAATCATCAAAGTAGTAGGCCTTTTAGACCTAGACGACCTCATGAGTTGATTATCGGGTTCGACATTGTCTTGATGTCGGTCGTTTGATGTGCCTTCATTCTCAGGTATAAACGGAGTAGTATTAAGTTTTGAGTGTGTAAGAGGTGGTGCAGTGACGTTTGGTGCATCGTCATGTACAAGAGGAGAATCAGAGGTAAAGTAAGTGACAAATCTCTCCCCCCACGTCTTGTATTTCTTGTAAATCATGATAAGGATTTTCACTGCTCCCACTAACCTTAAAATCCTCAAGGAATTCAGCATGCTTGGTTTCTACAATACGAGTGACGTGAGAAGGACAATGGAATGTATAACCCTTTGAGTGATCGGGATTTCCGATGAAGTAACAAGTGACCGTTTTCATGTCAAGTTTCTTTAAGAAAGGATTATAGAGTTTAGCTTCGGCAAGACAGTGTAAGGCCCGAAACATAAACATCAACATTGTTCGACATGCGAAAACGTAAACATTGTCTAAAACATAAACATGACATAATTAAAACATAACGGGATGCCAGACTTCATAGAGAGACCGGGTAAATATTCATCGCTTGCCAAGCAGTACCGTCCATCCGTATCTGTCCTTAACCTGAATGTGCATACTAAAAGTCAGCTACGCTGGTGAGTTCTAGCTTTTACATAAAACATAAACTTCAAGTATTGCCAAAAACATAACATTTAACTTCATTAATAAAACTGTACTTAAAACATGCAATAACATAACACACACATAAGTCAACAAACATATCGAATCAGCGCCTTCTCGTAACCGTCAATTCCAACTTCAAGTACGATGCCTCATAGGGCACCCTTATCAAACTTCAAGCACGAAATCACAAGAATGACACGTACCAAACATCCAGTACGATACTCCGTGGAGTAGTCATACCTAACTTCAAGCACTATACCCCGTAAGGCATAAGTATCAAACTTCAAGGATCACGAAAATCCCCATGGTGACTGTCATTAAAAGTTGGCCAGCCACAAAGGACCCTATAAAGGTAAGGCCCATAACATACATCCCATACCCGTAACCTCAATTCCCTAAGGAATAATGGCAGATTCGTTCGTTTGTGACTTTCATAAACATTCACTTCTTTACTTCAGTTAAAGCATTCATACATTTTATTAAAAATCAGTCATTCGTAAACAAATCGTAAACCTCGTTTGGCAAAACATTTCATAAACACATCGTTCATAACTTGTAAGGCCCTAAACCCGGGAGGCCTCACTTATTGGATTTACTCATCAACACAGCACTTAAACATAAGATATTCAACACATGCAACGGAAACGATTTAAACTTTAACATATGTAGCGGAAATACATATAATGTCTAAACATAACTTGTCTGATACATCTTAAACAACTTAAACATAAACAAAACATAAACCGGATGCCAGATGTTGATCTTCGGGTAACTCATCTTGCCATGCCAAGCATCCACATCCATCCAAAGCAACCTACACTTAACTGACATGCATACTAAAAATCAGCAACGCAGAGTGAGTTCTAATGTTTACTTTAAATCAATTATATAAAAGATTTACTATTACATACATACTGCCCTTAAGGCCAAAACTTTACATACTTCACTTTTCAAAACAGTTTAAAACATATGATAATTGTCAATTACTTTACACTGTACCGCCCTCATGGCTTGCACCATGAACCGACGAGTACCTGTTCAATGCCCTCATGGCTTACACCAAGAACCGACAATACCGCTTGACCGTCAATTCACTTGTCACTACTGTACCGCCCTTATGGCTTACACCATGAACCGATGAGTACCTGGTCAATGCCCTCATGGCTTACACCATGAACCGACAATACCGCTAAGGGGAGTTGTGTGGTTCTCCCGAGCAACCACCGTCACTATTACCAATTGTACAACCATTAGCGAACCCAAAGGTTCTTACTAATGGGTAGAACCAATATCTGACATCTTGTACAAGTAACATCTGTCCCAAGGACCTTTACAGCTGGTACACATTCCCGTAGGAAATCTGTTCACTTTCTGTTCATACAACTTTCTTTAACTTGATCGTAACTTTACATGTATTATGCCTTTGTTTATGTATATAAAAAATATAGTAAACACTTGCCAATAATACCTTTGCTTTTACTGAAATATAGCTAGTCACATATATCATGCCTTTGTTTATGTATATTAAAATATAGTAAACGCTTGCCAAATGATATATCTTACTCTACTTGAGACATACAAGCACCTATATTATGCCTTTGTTTATGTGTATTAAAATATAGTAAACGCTGGGCAAATGATATATCTTGCTTTACTTGAACATACTAGCACATATATTATGCCTTTGTTTATGTATATAGAAATATAGTAAACGCTTGCCATAATATAGCTATACTTTACTTTTCAAATCGTACTTTTTCCTCTTTTAAACTTTTTACTAAAACATATTCACTTTGTTTATTAATATATAAAATATAATAAACACCTTACACTAAGTATGCACACCACCCCTAAATCAGGCAAAAAGAGGATTAAAACTCACCTGACATTCTTAGCAACTCTTCTTAGGGCTTAACAATCTGTCAAGTTGTCATAAATGAAACTTGTTAAATTTGGGTCATAGTAAAACTATCTGTTCAAAATCTACCGGTCGAAAACTCAACTATACGAAATCTCATCGCCCGAAAACTAATTCGCCCGAAATGTCTTTCATCCGAAAACCATTTCGTCTGAAAACGAATTCAACCGAAATCTTGTGTTCGAAATCTCTGTTGTCGAAAATCTCACATTTCGGACGCTTTAGACTTTTTGGACCATTCAAGAACTTTTCGTATGACTCATATGTTCTAAGCTAGATTCTTCGTTTTTGATCCAAAATCCCAAGTTTTTACGTCCAAACTTTCCTAATCTTAACCATGAAGCTAAATCTATAGTTTTTACTCATAAACATACGTAAAAAACCAATCTTTTGAATTAAACTCATAAAAACCCTAAAACCCATTATCAAGCAAAAACTCAGATTTTGGTGGGTTTGATACCTGTTTGTGCTTGATTCTTTGGAGAAGCTTCAAACAAACGCTGGAGAAGAAGATTAGGCCGATCTTTGGTCAAAATCGACACTCTCTCTAGACGTTTTCTCCGTCTAGAATGGGGGAAGAAGATGAAGTGAGAATTGGGTGTGGGGAGGAGAGTTGGAGTCTTGGAGGCTCCTCCTCTACCTCAGGCCCGCTAGGCCCGATATCGGCCCACAACCAGGCTCATCAAGTCTCACCATTCCTAAAGCGAAAACCCGGCCCCGACAATATAAAATTCCGGATGTTACATAACCTTTCCCTTCCAAAACATCGTTCATAAGCATCGTTTCATAAAACATCACAAACATCATTTATAAACATCATTTTATAAAACAGTCACATCGTTACGTATTCACACCAGCCCAAAAACATTATTTAAAACATTTAAAGTAGTCTTTTAGAACTCACCTAATAAGCTAGTCCCGGTTGTCCTAAACAAAGATTCAACAACGTCACACACGATCTGAATTGATTAGTTAATACACATCAAACCTATTCCCGACTCTAACGGTTTAACCTATTGATTTAGGCAAACTTAGGCTAAGTTCGCCCAATAGAACCAGGCGAACATGCTTAGCGAACTTACCAAGTTCGCTCATACTTACCATTTAGCGAACACGCACCAAGCGAGTTTAAAAAGTTCGTCTGCCATAGGCTGCCAGCGAACTTATCAAGTTCGCTCAAGTCCTAGGCGAACTTACGGGGTTGGCTTCCTCCTCAATAACCCTAATTTCTTGCATGCGGATCTGATCACGTCAAGATCCCAACTTTCTAGGTCCAAAACGCTTGTTTTTCATTCTTGATGCTAGATCTATGTTTATTTCCAAGGTTCATACGTAAAAACATCACCTTTTTACCTAAAACCCCAAAACATACAAACTCATATCTAAGTTGATTGTTTACCTGAAACGAGCTTATGATTCGGAGGTTTTGCTCACGAGTAGTGGAGGAATAAGATGCTAGCTTCTCAGGCTGATCCATTAACTTTCTCTCTCTACGGTTTCTCTCTATACGGTTTCTCTCTCTAGTACTTTGTGAAATAAGAGAGAATGAGTGTGTTGGCTATTTAAAGGGGAGACTCCCCCCTCCAAGTTCGTCTACAAGTTCGCCCGCCCCATCCCTACCCGGCCCGTCACGCCTTGTTAGTTTATTCCGTTCATCTCGTACTTAACCTGTTATCAAAATCGTCATTTTATTTTTGAGATGTTACAGACAGTCCCATACTTTCATATATCTTAGACTCGGTTTCCATCCTGTCCATAATTCATAAAGAGTTTAGGGACAAATTTTGAAGGAACCCTAATGAGTATATGAAAATATGCTTGTAAGGCCCCGATCCAAAGGAATGAGGATAATCATGAGTTGGCTAACATAATGCGTACCATGTCTATTTGGGTCATGTTTCTTTTCACAGCAACACCATTCTACTAAGGAGTACCAGGCATAGTGTACTGATTAACGATCCCCTGGCCCTTACAAAACTCATAAAATAGACCAGGAGCCTGACCCACATTAGTATGTCTACCATAATATTCACCTCCTCTGTCACACTCTCAAAAATCCACCAGCGGGGTTTTACCCTGAGGCGTGTGACAAACCAGGATCAAAGTCATTAGTCATACCAAACGACACTATATGAATTTAATAAAACAATTAATGTTCAGAGAAAATGTTGAAGCGTAAATTAAAGTATTTAATGCGCAAAACAAACGCGCCCAAAAACCAAGTCATTGAAAAGCATGTAATTAGCTTAAGTGTTTGCAATAATAATACACTCTCATGCATGTCCTAACCGTGAACTTGTGCCTTAGCAACCTGAGAAAACATGTTAAGAAAGTGTGTCAATGCTAGGTTGGTGAATTCACAGGTTTCAGTTAATAATAATGTTTGCCAGACTATGTACATTCAATATATATCAATAAGTAGCTAACCTATGTTCAAGTTACTAAAGCGCTCGCAACCGAAGCTGACTGTTTTGAGTTTGATGCCTTCCACCATGTCTATCAACAATGGTGATGTGTTAGGTCAATATTACACCCGTTCGACCTCTAGTCGAGTTAGCGCGACTAACGCGGGTGGGGTTTGTCAAACCCAGTAGTACTACTAAAGATTACCTCGCTAAATCCATATTAAACGGTTCAATGTGTAAGGACTTTCATGATAGAATGTTACGCTTAGTTTAGCAAGTGATATATAAGAATTAAAATAATCAAATATTTGCGTCATGTTTTCTCCCCCTAGTTTAAAAACAGTAAAGGGGCCGTGAAACTCACCTGAGATGTGTAGAGTGTAGTAAATAGCACCACAACAAGAATGCAACAAAACCACAAATAGATTGCACGTAAACAGCCTACGAATGCCCTAGAATATGACTACGATTATTAGGAATACGTAGGGATATGTGATGACGATATTGAAGGATCGGACGTTCTAAAACACACTTATGATTAACGAGTGGGAATCTTGATATCGGGATTAAAATATCCCTAGTTTGGTATCTAGTAAAGATGTGGTATGTGTGAAACACAACTAGACACGAGATAAGAATACTAATTAGTAATTTGTGTGTTTTTGTGAATGAAATAATTGTTTAAATAAATATATTTTTTTAAAAATAAAAATAACACTTAGAATTATTTAGAAAATTAATCCCGAGCACGGGGTCGTCGTCTGGTAACAATTCATCTTAATATAATATTCTAATAATATGGGAATTGATTTTTATATAAAATATTTGTTTAAAACTGCTCAAAAAATAAAAATAGGTTGTGGGACTCGAACCCGGGTCTCTCCCACAACATCCCAAACCTCTAACCAGTCCCGCCCAATTGGGTATCGCGACAAAGACCCGTTCTGATTGGTTTTAGTATCACAATCCCTGTGTTCTTCCCCCATATGCGAACCCGATCCAAAACCACCCCTAATCCCACTAAATTCGATCGCGATTGATCATAAGGACATGGGGGTTTTGTTAATCGATACATTGCGAACCTGTGGGTGTGTTTAATTGCAAAAACATCAAGTCTAGATCAATTAACTCTTGTTTGAAACACCGAAACCCTAGGTTTTTAACACATAATCAATTTAGTTAAATCCGATAAGATTACAGGTTGAATTCATAGGGCTTTCAACGAGTGTGGGATTGCGAATCTAACCATATAGTTTAACTGGATTTAGACAGAGTGTAGGTTAAGGTTCGACTAATCTGTATATGCGATGAACCCTAGAATTGGTTCGAGTTCAATTCGATGGTATAAGCCCCAATTATGTTAGGGCTTTTGTTCTAGAGATGAAAACGAATCTGAGGGTGTGTTTGATTACCTCAATTGGTGTCGAATTGATAGAGATAGACTAAAAGTCAGTCGCGGCTTCGACGGCTACTCTCCGGCGTCTCCGATCGAACTGGGTTGTGCAAAAGCATCAGAGAGGTTCGACTACTGTGTGCAGAGTGTTTGCTTTCGAAAACGATAGATAAAATGATCGAATTGATATGTTGTAGTGATGGTTCGGCGGTTGCGGTTTGGAATGGGGTTAATATGCTTAATTCACAATCATTATTGATAAAAAACGTATGGAAATGATTCAATGATGATCGGCATCATCATTATTGTGTATAACAGCCGCGAATTTGAACGGTTTGGGAGTTATGATCTTGAATTTGGTTGAAAAGATTTTGACTTTCCAAAGTTAAGGATTGAGTTTTAGGTATTTACAGCCTTAGTCCCTGTAGTTTATGTGTATGAGTTTAGGATTATGATAGAATTAGTCCTTGGAGTTTGTAATTGGGTTAACTGAGTTGTGAGATAAGGGGGTTTGGGTTAATGGAGTTAACTTGAAGTAGTCGGGTGTCACATCATCCCTTAGTTAAAAGAATTTTAATCCCGAAAATTAAGTAACGTTGCTAGTTAAATAAAAAAATTTCTGGATGTCACATCATCCCCTAGTTGAAAGAATTTTCGTCTCGAAAATTAAATAGTACATTTTGTGTTTGACGTGGACTTCTTGAAAAAATGTGGATACTTACGTATCATCTGATCCTCGCGCTCCCATGTGAATTCCGGTCCTTCGAGGTTCAATGAACTCTGACAATAGGGATTTTACTATGCTTGAGCGTCTTAACTTCCCTATCCATGATTTCGACTGGTTCTTCAATGAAGCGTAATTGTTCATCGATTTCTAATTCCTTAAGTGGAACCACGAGTGTCTCGTCCGATAGGCATTTCTTTAAGTTTGAGACATGAAAGACGTTGTACACACCACTAAGTCCTTCAGGTAGGTCCAGTTGGTTCGCTGCTGGGCCAATTCTCTTCACTATATTGAACGGTCTGACATAACGAGGGTTTAACTTGCCTCGTTTTCCAAAGCGGATTACAGCTTTCCAAGGTGAAACTTTTAATAGAACCATGTCACCCACTTGAAATTCCAACGGTTTTTGACGCTTATCAGCATAACTCTTTTGACTGTCACGGGATTCCGCCATACGATTTTGAATTTGCACAATTTTCTCTGAGGTTTCGAGCACAAGTTCAGGACCCGTAAGTTGGCTATCCCCAACTTCAGCCCAAAAAATAGGTGATCGGCATTTTCGTCCGTATAATGCCTCGAACGGTGCTGCTTTGATGCTAGTGTAATAACTGTTATTATAGGAGAACTCTACTAAAGGCAAATGAGTTTCCCAATTGTTACAGAAATTAATCACACAAGCTCGTAACATGTCCTCAAGGGTTTTAATAGTACGTTCAGTCTGGCCATCTGTTTGATGATGGTACGGTGTGCTCATATCCAGGCGCGTACCCAAAATTGTAATGACTGCCAGAAACGTGAGGTGAATCGAGCGTCTCGATCAGAAATGATTGAAATTGGCACTCCGTGCCGAAAGACTACTTCTTTTACATAAATACGAGTTAGTTTTTCCATCTTATCAGTCTCTTTGACTGCTAGAAAATGAGTGGCTTTGGTCAAGCGATTTACGATCACCCAGATGGTGTCGCATCCGCTAGGAGTTCGAGGTAGTTTAGTGATAAATTCCATGGAAATTTGCTCCCATTTCCACATCAGGATTTTCGGTTGTTGGAGTAAACTAGAAGGCTTCTAGTATTCGAATTTGACCTTCAAACAGGTCAGGCACTTGCTCACATAGATGGCTATATCAGCTTTCATGTTCGGCCACCAATATCGAACCTTAGAATAACGAGGCTTGTGTGCTTCATCCATTACAAGTTCCCTTAAGTTCTCGTACACTAGGACCCATATTCGCTATGCTAAGTAGCGAAGAACGTCTGATTTAACATCAAGTTGTTTCTCCATTCCACGCGTGGATTCTAACGGTAAGTTTTCTTCTTTCAGGGCTTCAAGTTGAGCATTACGGATTTAATCAGGTAATCAGGTGTAAATAGTGAGTTGTAATGCTCGGACTCGTCTGGGTTTGGTTTCTTTTCGACTTAGGGCATCGGCTACCACGTTATCTTTTGCCCGGATGATACTTGATAGCACAATCATAATCATTCAACAGTTCGATCCAACGACGCTATCGCATGTTCAACTCTTTCTGCTCAAAGATGTGCTGATTATAACATCTGCCAAATTCTGATCTCAATTTTTTCTCGGCATTTATAAGAATTAAACGGGAGTTAACGGAAACCCAAGAATCAGGAAAATTCATTAAGAATTCTGAAAGTTAAGAGATATCGGACCGACATGGTATTGATATCGGACGGATATGGGAAGAGGTTAAATGTCGGGCCGACATGATCTAGAAAACGGTCCGCAATGCAAACCCTTAGAAACCCTCTGCACCAGACACGTGTCGAGACATATGTAGGGCATGTGTCAGCATGTCGGACGCGTGGACAAATTCCAGACCGACATGGCTTGCCTAATCGGTCCGAAATGGACTGGTGGCACACCAGATTTGCATGGCTGCCACGTGGCGCGCATGCGGGACAATGAAGGCATATCGGACCGATATCCCCTGGATAACGGCCCGACATGAGGACATTATCTCCCTGTAAATAGAGAGCTCAAGGTTATCATTTTCCACACCAACACAACACACACTCTCGAATATCCTCTACTCCCGAGCCCTCCAGCCGTACCGACTCCCGAGCCGCTCCTCCCGGTTCTATCGACGTTCACTTGTCAACCGTACTCGAGTGTTTAAGAGCCGAAGAAACCCGAGGAACTCATAGAAGTGCAAGTTAAGGTGCTAGAGCCCTAAGAATCAACTCTAAGAGCTACTTAGCACTAAGATTATTATCCTTCGATCTCCGACTTCAAAATAAAGGTGAATACTCGTATGTATCCAAAAAAACTCGTTCTCATGGTGAAAGCGAGCTTTTACAAAAACGATTTTTTAAGACGTGCTTGGGGTATAGGCTATCATCACGCAACAAGTCAAACTATTTATTTTTTCAAAAGGGCAAAACAATAATTAAATATTTACTCATACAGTCCAAGACGGGGTTGACCAGCGAGATCAATCCCAGCGGACTTTAAACTACCCAAGAAGTTTACATAAAGTTTGATCAAATATTTAGAGTCGCACCGGATCCAGTTGGGCCGGGCGGGGTTGGCTTGCATGTCGGGTGATTGCGTAAAACGCAGAAGTGTCGGTTAGGCCGCGTAGCCCCCGAGTACTTGTCCAATGTATACAAATAGATGAATCAGAAGAAAGTGATATGATCACTAGAATCCACCTATGAAATATTTAACTAGCTAATTAAACTATTTTGCCATGACTATGAAAATGATTTGAGGTCCTGAAGTATTCACCAGCATGTAGCTGACGTTCATTTTCAAATGTTTTTAGGAATCCACTTATGAAATATTTAACTAGTTAATTTAACTAGTTAATTAAGCTGACGTTCATACAGGGACTGGCTACAGCCTAGGTTTCAAGGACAGTTTTGTTGCATAGCCAGGTCAGGCCACACACCTAGACCCAGTGCAACCAGAAAATATTTATGTTACAGGTTCATGCTACACACAGGAAGAACCTAAGAAAAAGACAAGGTTAAGGTGACCATGGGACTACATTTCCCTAGGCAGATGACCTCCTTGTAGTTTTACTGACTTGTGTCAGAGTTTGATTTGAAATCAAATGTATAAACAATCGGGTGTTCATGCCCAGTATTGAATAAAAAAAATTTTCTACACGGTGAGATTTGATAAAACCAACCCTAGAGGTTGAAGCGAAACGATCCAATTTTCAAACATTATTCCACTGCACAAAATCAAACTATGTAATCAAAGCAGGTACAGAAGGTGCCAACGGATGTCGCAGCCCGGTGAGGTGTGACATTGGTTGATATCAGAGCCCGAGGTTTTAGCGAATTAAATACTTGGGATTAGTATCTAAGCTCTAACCAGATTAAGCAATGACTTGCTACTAAGAAAAAGTAGGTAGACACTTGCCTTCAAGCTGATAATGTCGAAACATGCAGGTAGTATTATGTCAGGAGGACAAGAATACCATAGCCCTAATATTACTGTTAAACAAGAATCAAGGGCAAATACATATGCACCCATGGAAGAAGGAAACTTCTCATAGTATCATACCCTGCCAAAGGCTCCAATAAAGGAGGAATACGAATCAGATCACCTAAGCCAAATGGGTGGCTCTTACTTTACCTCCTCCACCAAACTATTTTCCACCTCAAACACCTCCACCGCCTATTTATACTCCACCCACTAACCAATATGAGGCAGGGTCTAGCAAGAAGGCCACTAGACCTCGAATGAGGGTAAAAGAACCTGTTGTGAAGCTTTCCATCACATGAGCTAGTTTAGAGGAAATCTATAAAAATTTGGAGAACTAAGAAAGTTCCAAATCCGAAGGATTCCTTACTCTACCAAAAGTGGAAGCCTATTCACCACAATCAGCTAGCTATGAACCGTTTGCTGATTACCTCAACTATCTTATCGTATCGTGTCCATACATGAGTAATAATTCGGACACCGACGGAAATTACGCTAACAAAATTTCTATAAGAGCCTACTCCGGAAGTTCTGGATCGTACATCGACTATGCAATCATCCATAGTTCTTGGATCCCTATATCCAGAATGAATACGATCCTATGGCTGAATTCGAGGCCACATTTGACTATCCAAACGATATACCTGAGAACTATAGCCCACGAGCTACCTTGAGACCTAAACATACTCCCGCCTATGATAATGTCTACAACGACATACTCTTAGGACTAAGAGACACTCCGCCAAAATTTGGATATCCCGCATCCACACCAGGATCTCCAATAGACTGTCTCGATCGGTCGCTTCGCGAAACCGATCAAGTCAAGAAAGAGCCTATCTTGACTAAGGAGGTATTGATAGAGACCGAAAAGGATCTATCAAAGACTATAACCAAACCTATGTGGACGATTATAGCTACCAAGAGAAACTACCCGAAATACCATACGAACACCACTTCACATTGGAAGGTGAGGAAAGGGCTGATTCCAACAGACCCTATGGAACTTACCATTCCACCAATCCTACTCCAATCCATACTCCCCGGATTAACGTAGAAACCCCAGGAGAAGAAAGTATTGCAGCAATGCAAGCTCTCATTGCTGAATTAGAAAGGATTGAAGCTAAAAAAGACGCGAAGATTGCTTCTCTACAACAAGCGTTGAATAGAGCTAGCGGTCATTAGAATATGTCTTATTTATGTTATTTTCAATTTCCGCATTGTATTTTGAAGTTTGAAAATAATAAAAATCTAATATTTTCCTAAACCAATAGATCTTCAAATTCTAATAAATATTAGGTCTTTCGTCTAGAATATTAATAAGAACTGGCCCATCCACCATACACGTGGACGAAAGCAACAAGCTTAAGAGGCCTTAGAAAAAGAGGCCCAAGCTGTAGAAATGCAGAAAATGATAAGCAAAGGAATTGAGGATGCAATTCCAGCAATGCTAAAGGCATTTGAAAAGGCTCAAGATGCCAAAGTCAAAGCCAAAAATAATGGAAAAGAAAAGGAGCATACACTTCATAACTCTGAGCATAATAAATCCAATCATATTATTTATGTGAGAAGGGAACATTCAAAAACCCATACCCATCAAAGTTCCAGAACCAAGAGAACCCGAAATGAGGAACAATATTCCTCAAGTGACAGCTCTGCGGACAGTTACAAGCCGCGTCACAAAAAAGAGTAAACACATGGGTTGCTCTTACAAGACTTTCCAAGCTTGTAAACCCTATGACCTCCTTTTAAAGGAAGGCGGAGTAGCAACACTTCGATGGATAGAGAAGACAGAATCAGTCTTGGCCATAAGTAAATGTACCGAAGAAGACAAGGCCCTCTATGCCTCTAACCTCTTCAAGAACTTTGCTCTTGAATGGTGGAACGCCCTTGTATCCGCCAAAGGAAGAGATAAAACATACAGGATAAGTTGGAACTCATTTAGGGATAAAGTAAAGAGAAAATTGTGTCCTATCAACAAAATATAACAAATAGAGCACAAATTCCTGAACTTAAGAATGGTTGGTTCTAACCATCAGGACTACATGACCAAGCTGCTAGAATATGCACGAATAGTGCCACATCTAGCTACACCTGAATCCAATTTCATAAAGAGACATATCTCTGGACTGGTCAGCGAAATCCGAGATATGGTAAAAATTTCAATACCTAAAACCATCGATGATGCCATGGACCTTGGCGCTCAATTAACTGATGGTATGGCCCGAATCATGGAAGAGAATAAAAAGAAGGAAACCTTCAGCTGAGGGAAGGTAGACTTTAAAAAGACCAATCAAGGTTCTAGTGCAAAGGAAAGACAGTCTAGTTTTCCCGAGTGCAAAACATGCAAGAAAAGGCATTAAAATGTCGAATTCTTATCACATGCCCTGAATGTAAGTGTACGGGCTATCACAACAATCAGTGTCCATCAAAGAAACTAGTCACATGCTACAACTGTGGCCAGATCGGGAGTCGCTAGTGGCTCAGGTACTAAGTCGGCCACCGAAACTAAGAAGAATGTTTGAGTGTTTTGCTTAAACGCCAAAGAAGCTGCCAATATGACCGATGTCATATACGGTACTTTTCTTGTCAATAATGCTTATTCTAAGGTGCTTTTGTCTCTGGGCAACCCAAAGTTTTATAGATCATAAGTTCTGTAAACTAGTTAATAAGCCCTTAGCTAAGCTAGACAAAACTTACCAAGTCGAAACCGCGAACGGAGATCTGATCCAAGTCACCGAATCCCCGAATGACTGTTCCATCACGTTATCTGGACACATCATACCTGTACAACTCTTGCCAATGAAATTGGTGGGTTTTGACATAGTCCTTGGAATGGACTGGTTAGCAACTAACCAAACCCATATCCTTTGTGACTCAAAATCCACTGAATTACGCACACCTTCAGGAGAAGTAGTGATGATTAAAGGAGACGAATCAACCAACCCTGTTGGTTTAATATCTATGATAAAAGCATCAAAGCATCTCCGGAAGGGATGCCTTGCTTATCTCATATTCGTAACCACCTGCAATACCGAGCGAGAACTAAAGGATGTACCAATCGTCTCCGAATACCCTGATATTTTCCTTGAAGAGTTACCTGGAACACCGCTAGATCGGGAAGTAGAGTTTCAGATAAATCTCATACCAGGCACGGCTCCGATAGCCAAAGCCCTGTACACATTAGCTCCAATCGAGATGGCTGAATTAAAGAAACAACTCGATGAGTTATTGGAAAAAAGATTTATAAGACCAAGTTCCTCACCATGGGGAGCTCTGGTACTTTTTGTAAACAAGAAGAACGGATCGATGAGTATGTGTACAGATTACCACGAATTGAATAAGGTTACGATCAAGAACCGGTATCCACTTCCAAGAATAGACGATCTGTTTGATCAGCTCCAAGGAGCAAGATGCTTTTCCAAAATAGACCTTCGATCAGGCTATCATCAATTGAAAGTCCAAGAAGATAAAATATCTAAAACTACGTTTAGAACTAGATACGGTCACTTTGAGTTCACGGTTATGCCGTTCGGACTTACAAATGCTCCCGCAGCATTCATGGATATGATGAACATAATCTGTAAACCCTACTTGGATAAATTCATAACCATGTTCATAGACGATATACTTATCTACTCCAAAAGTAAGGAAGATCATGCCAACAATCTAAGGACAATACTTGAACTATTGAGAAACAGGAAACTTTACGCCAAATTCTCGAAGTGTGAATTTTGGTTGTCAAAAGTACAATTTCTCGGTAACGTCATACTCAAGAAGGGAATTCAAGTAGATCCAGTTAAGATTGAGGCAATATCCAATTGGGAATTCCCAAAAATGCCAACCGAAGTGAGAAGTTTCCTCGGATTGGCAGGATGTTACCGAAGATTTATTAAGGGCTTCTCAAGGATCGCCGTTCCTTTGACTGCACTAACCTGAAAGGCAATCAAATATGAATGGGGTCTAAATCAGGATGAAGCATTTCAAAATGCTGCAGAAGAAACTCACTCCAGCACCAATTCTATCGTTGCCCGAAGGCAATGAAGGTTTTGTAGTCTTCTGCGATGCATCACACACTGGTTTAGGATGTGTATTGATGCAAGGAAACAAAGTCATCGCTTATGCATCTAGGAAACTTAAGACTCGCAAAAATAACTATACGACTCAAGACCTGGAGTTAGGTGCCATAATCTTCACGCTGAAATTTTGGAGACACTATCTCTATGGAGTCAAATTCACGGTTTTTACAGATCACAAGAGTCTAAAGTATGTCTTCAGCCAGAAAGAGCTGAACATGAGATAAAGACGATGGATGGAAGTCCTAAGCGACTATGACTACGAGATATGTTATCATGAAGACAAGGCTAACATAGTAGCCGACGGCCTTGAGTCGAAAAGAACATGAAAAACCAAAGCGAGTACGTGTCCTAAGACTCGACCCGCAAGTCAGTCTTATTTCTCATATCAAAGAGGCACATAAATGAGGCTTGAAAGAGGCAAACGTCGAAAACGAAAGAATGAAAGGAAGGATCGATCAACTCGTCAAAGGAAAAGACGACATCCTTAGAATGAATAAACGAATACGGGTTCCGGTCTACGGAAATCTCTGAGGAAAAATTCTCGAGGAAGCCCATAAGTCCAAGTACATAATGCACCCCGATGGTGATAAGATGTACAAAAATCTAAAACCAGAATACCGGTGGATCGGCATGAAAAAGCACATAGCCGAGTATGTAGCCAAATGTCTAACTTGTTCCAAGGTTAATTCCGAACACCAAAAGCCATCTTGGTTGTTGCAACAACTGGAGTTGCCAGTATGGAAATGGGAAATGATCACCATGGATTTTGTCACTAAACTTCCCTGAACCAGTCAAGGAAATGACACAATATGGGTTATCGTTGATCATTTAACCAAATCCGCACATTTCCTACCAATGAAGGAAACTTTTAGTATGGATAAATTGTTACAATCATACGTTAACAAGATAGTATCTTTACACGGAGTGCCGTTATCCATCATATCAGATAGAGACGGTCGATTCACGTCTCGATTCTAGCAAAGCTTCCAAAAAGCTCTCGGAACTCATTTAAACATTAGCACTACATACCATCCTCAAACGGATGGGCAGAGCGAGAGGACAATCCAAACCTTGGAGGATATGCTTCAAGCATGTGTTATTGACCTAGAAGGAAGTTGGGACGACTGATGCGTGTAAACTATATATATATATATTTATAAGTGTTTTACACAATTAGTTTTAAAAAGGGTTTTCACCAAATACTAATCACACACACCGGGCAGTGTACCCGTCGGATAGCAATATAATAAAGGTAAGAACCGGATATCAATCCGTGGACACGGTGGGATGCGATAATAAACCGGGACTAAGATTCAATCAAGTATGGGTAAAAGATGTTTAAGTTGATTTTTAATTAAACTACTATATAAGAGTATAAAACTAGACTAAAGTCACAAATCAAACAATCAAGGAGAAAATATCACTTCGGTGTCTAATCCATTTAGAATACATTCATAAAAACATGGCAAATACACGATACATAAATTGACTAAATTCTCGTCAAAGATATCTAATCAAATGACCTTTCGGAAAGCTAGCATGAATTACACAAACCAACCACCTAAAGTCATACAATTAGGTTCACGTGTTTAATAATCATGTTAATGTTTATAAAGATTGAACTAGCTTCCGATTAAGGTACACTAATCCAACAACTAGTTGGAAAGATAATATGAACAACACACTATCCACCTCAAGTTGATTAATTTAGACAACAATATGCATTTCTTCAACATACAATGTTCATATAAAGGTTATATAAATTAGGAGGATGTGTCAACAATTCCTAGATAAACATAATACTAAATATGACACATCATAACAAATACTTTGTCTTTCCAAACATAAGCATAAGGTTACACATACAAATATAATGATTCATAAACAAGACTTCATTCACCATTCCTAGTCAAATGCCATAAACTAGTATAATTACATACACCAATCCATGAATATAAGCATAAATAATAAGTTTTCCAACAAAATATGACATACACAAATACAAGTCTTGTAAACAACTCAAAATACGTGAATACATAATTTCGTCAAAGAATAATCATACGGTTGTCATAACATTAACACAATAATTGCCAATAATCCATGAATGTTGTCAAATGTATCTAAACTTCATCTAAACCAAAGTGAACAGGAGTTTTAGCTCATCATGAGCATCAAAATTACAATTAAGCAGGGAAAAATAGAGAGAAACATGATATGAAAACAAGAATCAAACCACTCCTCCAAGCCTAGATGTTGTTGTTGATGTATGGTGCTCCTCTTGATGTTGTATCCTCTCCAAGAATCTTGAAATATGGCTAGAACAAAGAAAACTCGAGCTGGAACAGTAGGTTTCTCCCCTGGGTTGCTCGATGTCTGAATGAGAATTAAGTTCTGTTTAAATAGAAAAGGTGAGGCACGACCGTGCCAGGAGAGAAGGCACGACCGTGCCTAGGACATGGACGCGGTCGTGTCTAGGTCTTGGCACGACCGTGTGACAGAGGTTTGACCGATCCGTAGCTTCCATTGGGTACCACTGATCGAGGACGTACGGCTGTTTAGACTCACGAGATGACACGCGACCGTGGGCGGCCAAGGCATGGTTGTGCCTTGGAATTTGGCTTGGGTCGTGCCAGATGTGGGCGCGACCGTGCTTAGGGTTTTGGAGCTTGGCACGACCGTGCCAAATAGGGGCACGATCGTGCCTCCATCACAGAAACACTAAAACTTCACTTGTTTATCCTGGAATCTTCTTGTTTATTCACCAAGCTTCACAAAGACCTACAAAACAAGAAATGAAGCAAATAAGTGTCTAAACGTTGAATATAACCAAGAATTGATCGTTAAATGAGCGAAGTTTTGTGCCAAAAAGATGTGTAAATACTAACACATCAAACAACCCCACACTTAAGCATTGCTTGTCCTCAAGCAAGAAATCAAAATGAAACAAAACTTCCAATGACACTATGGATCAAATCAGGAAAACCGTAAGCATTAATAAACTTATAAAGGTTTGAAGAGATTTTCAAGAAATGCAAAATTAACTAAATGAAACCCAATGAGCCCAATGACGTGATAACCGAATGAGCAAATGAATATGCCTAGGAAATCATTAGCATGTAACTTTATGCTTCTCACAATGTTCACACACACACGGGAATATATATGATCATACAAGTAATGGAGTATGTATAGAACACTCAAATGCCAAGACAATGAATCATGCATAAATCATAAGCTTGCTAAAAGATCAAATCTCTACCAACTAACATGAAACAAAGCACAAATCAAGAGGGCTTTTGATGCGTGTTAAACTATATATATTTTAATAGAGATTTATCACACAGTATTAGTTTTAAAAAGGGTTTTCACCAAAGACTAATCACACACACATCGGGCAGTGTACCCGTCGGATAGCAATATAGTAAAGATAAGAACCGGATATCAATCCGTGGACACGGTGGAATGCGATAATGAACTGGAACTAAAATCCAATCAAGTAAGGGTAAATATGTTTAAGTTGATTTTTGATTAAACTAATATGCAAGAATATAAAACTAAACTAAGAACACAAATCAAACAATCAAGGAAGGAATATCACTTCGGCCTCGAATCCATTTAGTAAACATCCAACAACAACTATAAATACAGGACACGTACACAATATATAAGTTGACTAAATTCTCGTCAAAGACATCTAATCAAATGATTCTTCGGAAAGTTAGAATGAATAACACAAACCAACCACCTAAAATCATACAATGAAGCTCACGTGCTATGAATACGTAAATGTTTAATAAAGATTGGACTAGCTTCCTGTCAAGGTTGGCTAATTCAACAACTAGTTGGAAAGATTACACGAATCAACACATAACCCACCTCAAGTTGATTAAAGTAAACAACAACATGCACTTCTTCAACATACAATGTTCATATCAAGATTACATAAACTAGAAGATTGTGTCAACAAGTCCTAGATGAACATAATACTAAACATGACACATCATAACAAGCACTTTGTCTTTCCAAACATAAGCAGAAGGATGCACATTCAAGAGTTTTCAACCATAAACAAGACTTCATCCACCATTCCTAGTCAAAGGCCATAAACTAGCATACATACATACACTAATCAATGAATACATGCATAGACCATGGGTTTTCCAACATACAAAGTCAATACATATACAAGTCTTGCAAACAATATCAACTCCCAAATACACAATATCATTGAGGAATAATCATGCCATTGTTATAACATTAACATAAACTATGCCAAAGATCCATAAATGTTGTCAAACGTTACTAAATTTCATCTAAACCAAAGTGATGTCAAGAGTTAGCTCATGGTGAGCATAAGAACAGGAACAAAACAAGGAAAAGTTACAAGACACATAAAGAAATGCCAAGAATCAAACAACTTCCCCAAGCTAGATGATGATGATGATGATGTATGGTGATCCTCTTGATGTTGTAGTCCTTCCTAGAAGCTTGAAATGTGGCTAGAAACAAGGAAATTCGGAGCACAAAACAGTGCTAAGGGCTTCAACTCTCTAGGTCTCCAGACTTCTGATGTGAGGAAAACTTCTGATATTTATAGAACAAGGGGCACGACCGTGCCTAGTGGGAAGGCACGACCGTGCCAGACAAGGGAACGCGACCGTGGCTAGGGTAAAACACGGTCGTGGGACAGGTGGTTGACCGATCTGCTTCTTTCATTGGCTCTCTTGCTTCGAGGTGTCAGACTCACGGGTGTACACGCGACCGTGGGGCGTCAGGGCACGGTTGTGCCTTGACTTTTGGCTTGACGCGGTCGTGCCATGTACGGGGCGCGACCGTGCCTAGGGTTAAGCAAGCTTGGCACGACCGTGCCAACTAGGGGCACGACCGTGCCTCTATCATAGAAACCCTAAAACTTCACTTTTATCCTGGAAATCCCATGTTTGTTCACTAAGCTTCACAAAAACCTACAAAACAGGAAATGAAGCAAATAAGTGTCTAAACGTTGGAAGTAACCAAGAATTGATCGTTAAATGAGCGAAGTTTTGTGCCGAAAAGATGTGTAATTTCAAGCACATCAAACAACCCCACACTTGAACATTGTTTGTCCTCAAGCAAGAAATCAAAATAAAACAAAACTTCCAATGACACTATGGATCAATTCGGAAAACCGTAAGCATTAATAAACTTATAAAGGTTTGACAAGAAATGCAAAATTAACTAAATGAAACCCAATGAACCCAATGAAGTGACAACCGAATGAGCAAATGAATATGTCTAGGAAATCATTAGCATGCAACTTTATGCTTCTCACAATGTTCACAAACACTCGGGAATATATATATGATCATACAAGTAATGGTGTATGTATAGAACACTCAAATGCCAAGACAATTAACATGCATAAATCATAAGCTTGCTAAAAGATCAAATCTCTGTCAACTAACATGAAACAAAGCACAAATCAAGAGGGCTTTAAACGGGTTGTAACTTGGCAATGGTTAAGGGTAAGGAAATGGGATTTAAAAGTGGCTAAATGGCTAAAAACCCGGCGGTTATGCTAATTCAAAAAAAAACTAAAACACTTCTAATATGAAAAATAAACTAACTAATACTTCCGTGTATAGATAAGAGCTAACAACCGAATTCTTTCCATCTTTGCTCACAAAATTGCTCTAATCGACTATATTTCTCCTGATTTTGGTGATATAATAATTTAATTTTTTTTTAACACTATTTCTTTTCTTTTGAAGGGAACTAAGTCAATATGCATCTTTCCTTAGCTAAAAACTTCTCAAGAATTTGAAGATTACAGCAAAGTAAAAGCTAAAAAATTAACATTAGCCGACCGGATTTCTAACACGGGTGAAAAATAGAATAAATAAGTAAAAAGGCTAATGAGGGTTTAATGGCGGTGTAATGTGGGTAATAAAAGAAAGAACATGGGATAGGCTCAACGTGGTTAACTAGTGGATGTGTTCTGGTAAGGGAAAACAAAGATAAAAGGCTAACAAAGTGGTTTATCCTAATGCCTCAATCATTTTTATGCAATATTTATGTTCATGATTTCGAAATGTATACTAAAAGCAAGTTCTAACAAGCATGAAACATTCGGCACACTCAACTCCGCAAAAACGAGAGCAAACAATGTCTAAAGCTATCAAGGCTCAAAAATAAACTCACGGAAACAGAACGGAATGGGTGTAAGCAAAAGGTTACATGCAATTCATTCGTTTAGCACACTAAAACTCATGGTTATCACAAAAAATTGGGTTTGACTCAATGGAATTTCTATCTCAATTGCTTTCGAAAAATCAAACCTCTATTATTTACTAAAAATTGTGAATGCTAAACGGTTAACTTTTAATTTAGTGCCAATAAAAAATATGACGGAATATTTTGTAAAAAATGAAACGATAAAATGCTAAGAGGACAAACAATGCGCGAATACAATCCCACCCTACACTTAGAATTGTACATTGCCCTCAATGTACAACAAAAAATAATGTAAAGCAAAGAATGAACACCCAACCCCACACTTAGAAACATACATTGCCCACAATGTATACAAAAACATGCAAAGCAAAATGGAATGTAATGCAATGGAGTGTGAAGGGATAACTGAAACTTCCCTCGTGTCGATCATGGCACACGCAAAAATCCAACCCACAACAATGACGTTCCACGTAGTTCCATGTAGTTCCACAATTCCAAGATCTAATCAAGACTAACATCAAACACAGATCAGTAACATCATGCCAAAATATAAACACAAATATATACAACAGTACATGGAAACAAAAGTACAAGAAAACAAAAGTACAACATAAACGTCGTAGCGCGATACAAGAGTTTGTACAATACAACAAAAGTACAACTCACAAAAATGATACCAAAAGGCAGTGGGAGGTACTACTCCCACTGCATACCCTCAAGGTCGATGTCGGCGGCCCCGCCACCCACGCCTCCAGCTGCTGGTGGTGATGGTGGTGGTGACAGATGCGGTGGTGATGGTGGTGGCTGATGCGGTGGTGATGGTGGTGGCTGATGCGGTGGTGATGGTGGTGGTTGATCAGGCTGCTGCTCTGGCTGCATGAATAATGGAAGGGGAACCAAGTATGGTGCCCCGCCAGCAGCAGCAGTGGCGTACTGGACCTCATACTGCCAGGCCCAGTAACGCATAAACATGTCATGTGGAATGACAACCGGAGGCGGTGGTGGCGGAGGAGGCGGAGGAGGCGGCTGATCGGGCTGATGAAGCTCATGAACCTGCTCCTGCTCCTGCTCCTGCTGAGCGGTGGCCTCGGCCTCGGCCTGTACACGACATCACGACAGTCTCGGCCACAGGGGTCAGATCCCCTATCAAATCGTCTGTCAGCAGCTGGAAGTGTCTCGCCAGCTTGGTCACGAAGTGACCTCCACAAATGGCGCTGCTGACGTCGCGCCCCGAGCTGTTCACCAAGTACCCCGCGATAGAATGCGCGAGATTGTCGCGCGCGGGCGTACCAGGCAAAACAGGTAAAATAACTCCCTAAGGTTCACCACCGTCTCCCCCTGACCTCTCCCAGAGATCGAATAAACGATGCAGCGGTGAAGAACACGATGTAACGGATCCCGAAGGCTCGAAGCCTTGGTCAAACTCGGATCGTAAATCCCGAACCCAAACTCATGCCAAAACTGATCCTTATCCTCCTCTGTCGGGAATTTGGTGATCCCCTCAGTGAACAACTCTGTCTGAAGCTCCTGTCGCGTGTATAACCCTAGTAATCTCCCAAATCTGGCGACAACATCACGCGCCACTCGCCGCCAAATCTGAACCTAACAGTCTCGGGCTGCTCGAGGTCCGCGCAAGGATAATCAAACTCGTAAGTGGAGAAAAACTCCATCACGAGCTCGACGTACTGTATGGCGTGAAGCCTGAACAACCGGCGCCAAGGGGTGGTGACAATGTCGTTCCACCGGTCCCGCAGACCGATGGCATCGATGGCGGCTGGCTCTAAACGACGAGCAGCTAGAATCCGGCCTCTGCGGGGCGACAAAACATCCAAACGAGCCTCGTACTTGTGCTCGTTCATGTCAAACTCGAGGTACGGGTGGTCCCTGTTGCCTTCCATCTGCACGACAATAAAAATGAAATCAGAACAGTTATGAAGAAGCTAGACTGAATTTATGAAGTTTCTGACCAAAATTATGAAGGGACACGGTCGCGCCTAGGAAGGGGCACGACCGCGCCTAGGTCAAGATCCAAGCCCACGGTCGCGCCTTGGGCGACCACGGGCAGTCCAACCCGAGAGACACGGTCGCGCCAGGTCAGGGCACGACCGCGCCTAGGTCAAAAACGAAGGCCATGACCGCGCTAGTGCAACACACGCCCGTGCCAAGGCCAAACCCAAGATGACACGACCGCGCTAGTGGGAGACACGGCCGCGCTCAATCAAAATCTTAATCCTGGAAACTATTAAAATCAGGCACGACCGCGCCTAGGTCAAGAGCGCGGTCGTGCTCCTCCCCAAATTGGGGTTTCAGATTCGACTTTACACCTGTTTAGCATGATAACGAAGGGGCATTTAATACACTACAATTCCAGGATGTAAAGCTGCCCATTTCTACCTATTTACATCTATAATGAAGATCAAAACAGAAGGTAACTAAAACCCTAGAAACCTAGAAATTTAGACAAAAAAATGACGACCCTAATCTTAAACATAAAAACGAAAAGAGTAGGGTAGATGGGGCGTACCTGAAGTCGAAGAAATGGAGATCAAAAAGCTAGAAATCACGGGAATCTTAGCAGGGAGGTGTCGTTTGGGGCAAAAAAAATGGCGAACACTGCCGTTTAACTTCACTTAACCCACCCAAAATAACATAGGCACGGTCGCGCCAAGGGCATAGGCACGACCGTGGCTAGGGTATTGGGCACGACCGCGCCTATGGTTTGGCACGACCGTGTCGCATGCCCAGTAGACACAGAAACCTGATTTTTTATGAGGAGTATTCCAAACCCGACTGCTTCTTCCAAGTTAAAATTTCTAAAAATTCAGAAGACATACCTGTGACATTCCGAACATTGTCCCAAATTCGCTCGATCCAAAACACGTCCCGATAACCTTATCTCAAAAATAAATGGTAAAATTCTAGAAAAACATAAAATAAAGACTAAGAAAATAATTGGAAGATAAAATGAACACACATAACTAACGGGTGAAACCCGGACATGCTAAGATTATTAACGAGTCATTAGCTAGACTTGTGTCCTTATGCGTGTCAATTTAGGACAAATGATGGGACAAACCAACAAACGGGTGGCCTATGATTCTTGAATACCCATCCGACCCGTTTGGTTTAGTGCATTTACCACCGGCTAGTGACAACCAATAGTAAATGCAAAAACAAAGTGACGGGTCGTGCCACCAACACTTGTATTTGCCCGGACCAAACCTGAGGTACAAGATGTAGTAAAGGAGGCAATCATCCCGGCAAGATAGTGTTGACTTGCCATGCTTTGTGGACTGATGTTGCGCCTTCCAAGTCGGTTGGTCCGTGAAATGTCTCGCCTTCTCCCATTTTTCGGATGACTCGTATGACGAGTCGTGATCATGACCAATCGCGGGCCGGCTCTTCTTGATGCACAACGGAGGATCGGGCGTCACCATAGTCATTGGTTCGTTGGTGAACCCATCTGTTTGCACATCTCCCTCTTGGTGCGGCTCCTCTTCAATTACCACGGTTGACTCTTCAAACAATAATGTTTCCAAATCATCCAAATCACCAACCGGGCCGAATATAGGGTCCTCATATCGCCGTACGGGGTAGCCCGGGAACTGATAACAATCTAATGTGTAATGTGGGCCCCCACAAATCTCACACCAAATCTCCTCGTGGTAACCCCATAGATCAAGCGAGTACTCATCACTGTAACTCCCATAGTCGCGATCCATGAAAATCACTGCAAAGAACACTCAAACAAAACGATCACGGGTACCAGCTAAAAATAAAAATAAAATAAAATCCGAAGAACTATACACAAAAATAAGACAAAGATGATAAAATAAAAATAAAAAAAATTTAAATAAGGAAAATTATTTACCAAGATATAGACAAATATATACTAAATGACTAAATAATAATTCCAATCGTTCTCGCACACACCGTATCCCTGGCAACGGCGCCAAAAACTTGATGCGTGTGAAACTATATATATTTTAATAGAGATTTATCACACAGTATTAGTTTTAAAAAGGGTTTTCACCAAAGACTAATCAGACACACATCGGGCAGTGTACCCGTCGGATAGCAATATAGTAAAGGTAAGAACCGGATATCAATCCGTGGACACGGTGGAATGCGATAATGAACCGGAACTAAAATCCAATCAAGTAAGGGTAAATATGTTTAAGTTGATTTTTGATTAAACAAATATGCAAGAATATAAAACTAAACTAAGAACACAAATCAAACAATCAAGGAAGGAATATCACTTCGGCCTCGAATCCATTTAGTAAACATCCAACAACAACTATAAATACAGGACACGTACACAATATATAAGTTGACTAAATTCTCGTCAAAGACATCTAATCAAATGATTCTTCGGAAAGTTAGAATGAATAACACAAACCAACCACCTAAAATCATACAATGAAGCTCACGTGCTATGAATACGTAAATGTTTAATAAAGATTGGACTAGCTTCCTGTCAAGGTTGGCTAATTCAACAACTAGTTGGAAAGATTACACGAATCAACACATAACCCACCTCAAGTTGATTAAAGTAAACAACAACATGCACTTCTTCAACATACAATGTTCATATCAAGATTACATAAACTAGAAGATTGCGTCGACAAGTCCTAGATGAACATAATACTAAACATGACACATCATAACAAGCACTTTGTCTTTCCAAACATAAGCACAAGGATGCACATTCAAGAGTTTTCAACCATAAACAAGACTTCATCCACCATTCCTAGTCAAAGGCCATAAACTAGCATACATACATACACTAATCAATGAATACATGCATAGACCATGGGTTTTCCAACATACAAAGTCAATACATATACAAGTCTTGCAAACAATATCAACTCCCAAATACACAATATCATTGAGGAAATAATCATGCCATTGTTATAACATTAACATAAACTATGCCAAAGATGCATAAATGTTGTCAAACGTTACTAAACTTCATCTAAACCAAAGTGATGTCAAGAGTTAGCTCATGGTGAGCATAAGAACAGGAACAAAACAAGGAAAAGTTACAAGACTCATAAAGAAATGCCAAGAATCAAACAACTTCCCCAAGCTAGATAATGATGATGATGATGTATGGTGATCCTCTTGATGTTGTAGTCCTTCCTAGAAGCTTGAAATGTGGCTAGAAACAAGGAAATTCGGAGCACAAAACAGTGCTAAGGGCTTCAACTCTCCAGGTCTCCAGACTTCTGATGTGAGGAAAACTTCTGATATTTATAGAACAAGGGGCACGACCGTGCCTAGTGGGAAGGCACGACCATGCCAGATAAGGGAACGCGACCGTGGCTAGGGTAAAACACGGTCGTGGGACAGGGGGTTGACCGATCTGCTTCTTTCATTGGCTCTCTTGCTTCGAGGTGTCAGACTCACGGGTGTACACGCGACCGTGGGGCGTCAGGGCACGGTTGTGCCTTGACTCTTGGCTTGACGCGGTCGTGCCATGTACGGGGCGCGACCGTGCCTAGGGTTAAGCAATCTTGGCACGACCGTGCCAATTAGGGGCACGACCGTGCCTCTATCACAGAAACCCTAAAACTTCACTTTTATCCTGGAAATCCCATGTTTGTTCACTAAGCTTCACAAAAACCTACAAAACAGGAAATGAAGCAAATAAGTGTCTAAACGTTGGAAGTAACCAAGAATTGATCGTTAAATGAGCGAAGTTTTGTACTGAAAAGATGTGTAATTTCAAGCACATCAAACAACCCCACACTTGAACATTGCTTGTCCTCAAGCAAGAAATCAAAATAAAACAAAACTTCCAATGACACTATGGATCAATTCGGAAAACCGTAAGCATTAATAAACTTATAAAGGTTTGACAAGAAATGCAAAATTAACTAAATGAAACCCAATGAACCCAATGAAGTGACAACCGAATGAGCAAATGAATATGTCTAGGAAATCATTAGCATGCAACTTTATGCTTCTCACAATGTTCACAAACACTCGGGAATATATATGATCATACAAATAATGGTGTATGTATAGAACACTCAAATGCCAAGACAATTAACATGCATAAATCATAAGCTTGCTAAAAGATCAAATCTCTATCAACTAACATGAAACAAAGCACAAATCAAGAGGGCTTTAAACGGGTTGTAACTTGGCAATGGTTAAGGGTAAGGAAATGGGATTTAAAAGTGGCTAAATGGCTAAAAACCCGGCGGTTATGCTAATTCAAAAAAAAACTAAAACACTTCTAATATGAAAAATAAACTAACTAATACTTCCGTGTATAGATAAGAGTTAACAACCGAATTCTTTCTATCTTTGCTCACAAAATTGCTCTAATCGACTATATTTCACCTGATTTTGGTGATATAATAATTTAATTTTTTTTTAACACTATTTCTTTTCTTTTGAAGGGAACTAAGTCAATATGCATCTTTCCTTAGCTAAAAACTTCTCAAGAATTTGAAGATTACAACAAAGTAAAAGCTATAAAATTAACATTAGCCGACCGGATTTCTAACACGGGTGAAAAATATAATAAATAAGTAAAAAGGCTAATGAGGGTTTAATGGCGGTGTAATGTGGGTAATAAAAGAAAGAACATGGGATAGGCTCAACGTGGTTAACTAGTGGATGTGTTCGGGTAAGGGAAAACAAAGATAAAAGGCTAACAAAGTGGTTTATCCTAATGCCTCAATCATTTTTATGCAATATTTATGTTCATGATTTCGAAATATATACTAAAAGCAAGTTCTAACAAGAATGAAACATTCGGCAATTCATTCGTTTAGCACACTAAAACTCATGGTTATCACAAAAAATTGGGTTTGACTCAATAGAATTTCTATCTCAATTGCTTTCGAAAAATCAAACCTCTATTATTTACTAAAAATTGTGAATGCTAAACGGTTAACTTTTAATTTAGTGCCAATAAAAAATATGACGGAATATTTTGTAAAAAATGAAACGATAAAATGCTAAGAGGACAAACAATGCGCGAATGCAATCCCACGCTACACTTAGAATTGTACATTGCCCTCAATGTACAACAAAAAATAATGTAAAGCAAAGAATGAACACCCAACCCCACACTTAGAAACATACATTGCCCACAATGTATACAAAAACATGCAAAGCAAAATGGAATGAAATGCAATGGAGTGTGAAGAGATAACTGAAACTTCCCTCGTGTCGATCATGGCACACGCAAAAATCCAACCCACAACAATGACGTTCCACGTAGTTCCATGTAGTTCCACAATTCCAAGATCTAATCACGACTAACATCAAACACAGATCAGTAACATCATGCCAAAATATAAACACAAATATATACAACAGTACATTGAAACAAAAGTACAAGAAAACAAAAGTACAACATAAACGTCGTAGCGCGATACAAGAGTTTGTACAATACAACAAAAGTACAACTCACAAAAATGATACCAAAAGGCAGTGGGAGGTACTACTCCCACTGCATACCCTCAAGGTCGATGTCGGCGGCCCCGCCACCCACGCCTCCAGCTGCTGGTGGTGATGGTGGTGGTGACAGATGCGGTGGTGATGGTGGTGGCTGATGCGGTGGTGATGGTGGTGGCTGATGCGGTGGTGATGGTGGTGGCTGATCAGGCTGCTGCTCTGGCTGCATGAAGAATGGAAGGGGAACCACGTATGGTGCCCCGCCAGCAGCAGCAGCGGCGCACTGGTCCTCATACTGCCAAAATATGGACGCTATGGACACGTTGTTACTACTTGCCGTGCTCGCACTATTGTTAATCAAGCTTCTCAAGGCAATCATCCAGTGCCTCTCACTGTCACCTATGGACGGGCCTGTTACGAATGTGGAGACCCAAACCACTTTCGAAACCAATGTCCAAGACTTCAAAATCAAGGAGGTCCTCGTGGACGAGCATTTAATATAAATGCTAACGAGGCTCCGACCAATGACGACACTGTCAACGGTACGTTCCTTTGTTCACTATCTTTATACATCCGTTTTATTCAATATTCATGCCAATAGAAAATTGTGTCTCTTGCTTTTAACCAACTATTTGCTAAATCACCAACCAATCTTGATAACTCGTATATCATGGAAATAGCGGATGGGAAATCCACTGCTATGAGTTCTATAACTCGTGTTTGCATATAACAGCTATGCTATCACCATTCATCTCATCCATATACCTTTGAAACAAACCTATTTTGTTTAAACTCGGTCATACAACTTGCTAGCTCTGTTAAAGTTTACTTAAATTTTTGAAGTTCCAAATCCTAGTAATTATGCACGGGGAATCCCCGGTATATCAAAGGGGTGGTGGGTTAGCCGCTGGTACACCCTATACATAAACCCACTTGATATAACGAGTATAAACAATGCATAAGTACTAGTAGGAGGACCGGTTTTTGAAATTGTTTTTTTTTTGCAAAATTTGAAAAAATGAACACCCGTGGGGTGGAGTTTTAAAGGAAAATGCCATGTCACGAGGTGATTGACACCAATATTGTTAAGAATGGTTTCATGTAGTTTACATTCATGCGTGTATGAACAATTGTATGCATAAGTCTCACTATACTATTAGAGCAATTAGTTGACAACTCAACTCGAATTAGCATCGTCATCCGTTATCATACGCTGTTTCCCCGCTGAATCTTTCCCTGGTGAAGTAATTCCATCCTAAGTCTTTTGACATCTCTTTCCCGCTTCCATAACCTTCGCTAATCGAATTTCGGGACGAAATTCCTTCAACATGGGGAGACTGTGACATTTCAAAATTTAGCATTTATATAATTTAACGGGTAAATTTTGGCATTTCATTTCAAAACATACACACATATATTATATCATATTTATACAAGTTTGCGTGTTTACAAATTTCAATTTATGTATTTTTAAATTAAGTTTTAAAAATATATGAAATCTAAATGAATTATTTTAATGAATTTGATAAATTATATAAATAGATTTATGGTTTCTAATTTTATTAAATTAATCATTTAAAATGAAAACAAAAAAGAGAAAAGAAATTAAATTAGATAAATAATATAAAAGATTTAATGAGTTGTTTTAATAAATTTAGTATTTAAAATAATTGATTTTAATAAAAATAAGTTTATAAAATCATTTAAATATAATTTAAACTAAATTAATTTTAAAAGAAATTAAATTAATTCATTTTATTACAAGTTCAAGGTTTAAAATAGAATTATTCAAACCATAGGGTTTTGTTTTTAAAATAAGTCTAGGGTCTGTTTTTAAATTAAACCAAACTATAGGGACTCGATTTATAATTATCTCAGGGGTGTTTTTAAACGAAAGAGAAACCACAGGGACCAAAATTGTTAAACCCCAATTCGTAATTCCGGCGGTCTTCCCCGGACAACCTGGCCACGCCGGTAGCTCGTCCTTTTTCTGACGAGACCTCGAGCTCCCCAACCACGTGACCTCGATGCCTTTTGCTGGCACCTCTGAACTCGCCTGTGTCCTGCGAACAAAAGCACCCATCAAATTTTCCTTTCTATCATCGGATTCACGCGAAACCGTAAATCCTCGAGAAGTCAAACCCTCAAATTCGGCCGATCTGATGTACCTCAACAGCCACAACCTAGCTCGTTCGAATTATCTTGTCAAGACGCGTGCGACCATACACCCAATTGCTTTTTGTACTATCGGATTTATGTTATGGCATAAAAGTGCATCTTCGGACCATCATTCGATCATCCCATCATCTCTGTCCACTCCCTCTCTAAATTGACTGTACCATCGTGTTCGTCTCGTCTTTTCGAAGCCCACACTGCCTTCTGAGTTCCCGATTTGACCCCGAGGTTCGAGTTCAGTTTTGGGCATCCTCGACTTCTATCTCGACTTCACAGACCACTTCGATTCAGGTTTTATCACTCCATTTCGTTCCTATTACCTTCGTTTTACTAATGGCTAACTAATGCATATCGATTACCGAACGATTACTGACCGTTTCCGAGCAAACATAAGTTCTCGGTGACTTGGTCTGTGAGTTGCCGAGAACTCAGGGACGAAAGCCGGGACTTGTTATGTATTTTAAGGGTTGGTTCTGATCAGCGATGGGCTTATAGCCCGGCTGGTCACCAATGTTACCGTATACCCGAGAACCTCCCCTCGTCCCGAGTTCGATCCTCGGCCACATCCGGTCCACATTTTTTTTTTATTTTTGTTGACCACTAGTTTGACCGACCCATGGATCCCCTCTGCCCGACCCGGTTACCCGATTGACCCGCGCCTTTCCTAACTGGGCCGACCCGGTCCGACCCATTTGACTATTTAATCTTATTTTATTTATTATATATTAAAATAATGAATTTAAAACCCATTTAATTATTTTTAAATATGTTTAACCCACTAAAAATTATTTCGAGCCCGTTAACTCGGCCCGTTTATTTTTAACCCAAGTTTTGAACATATTCAAACCCGTTAAATTTTATAAAATAATAAAACTGACGTTTTCATAAGTTATTTAATTATTTAAACCCACGAAAAATAATAAAATAACATTTTTTTATATAAATAAAAATACGCGTTATTTAAAATATAATATTTTTATGAAATTTGAAATAGGTAATTTATGATTTATAAAATGCAAGTGTTATTAAAAATATATATATTTCAAGAAGTTTGAATATTTAATTTGGAATTTTATAAAAATACAAAGTCTTACAAAAATTAATATTTATTTGTACAATGATTTTAAAACATATAATTTTTTTGCAAAGGCTATTCCATTTACAAATCCACATATATTTAAACAAATATACACGTACACAAATACATATTTGATACATATTCGTTTACATAGGATTTCATCGTGCCTAACAACAATACAAATATCACCAACGCGCGTGAAGTAAAACCCTCGCTGCAAGGTGAGTTACATATCCTCCTATTTACATTTTTATACATTTTGGGGTGAGACGTAATATGTGCATACTTACATACAATTCAACTTGTGTTTACATGCGTAGATTATTGTGCTTTTGTGCATGGTCACTTGTTATGATATGGATACTTTTAGGGTGGTTTTAAACTGTGTGTGACCCACATAGTCTTGATTCCATGCCTATCACGTTAAACCTTTGTGCTTATACATACTTGCATGCTTTGGATACTTTTAGGGTGGTTTTAAACTGTGTGTAACCCACATAGTCTTGATTCCATGCCTATCACGTTAAACCTATATGCTTATATCTACATACTTACATTTGGTATACACACAGTGAATCCTCAACATTATGCCGTGTCTCACCATGTCAAACCATGAATTGTATAAACGTTTTAAATTAAACTTTTATTATATTTAACCATATGTAAACTCACCAACTCTCGTAGTTGACACTTGTTTTGGATTACGTTTCAGGTGAAGATATGTGATTGTGTGACTATGTGTTTGAAGGTGCTACACATAAGGCTTTTGGACCTAGTAAAATAATTATGTGTAATATTCTAGAATAGGGTGTTGTAACTTGAATTGTATTTGGATATTTGGTATTTAAATCTTATTAATGAATTATGCAACCTTAGTAGATCATGTGCTTATGAACAATCATTCCATTGTCCGTCTCGATGATTCCGCCATCGGTCGGGGTGTGACAGATTGGTATCAGAGCCATGGTTATAGGGAATTAGGTTATTAGACACAATGACTTAGACTATAACCCTAGGACTCCCTTTTATGTGTTATGTGCTAAATGATTAATTGTTATGTGAATTATTTGTAGTTAGGAATTATTTGAATTTTTCCCAAGTTTGGTACATGAGACTTATACATACAAGGCTTAAATACATGATACATAATTTACATACACATTTGACAAACAAACTTATGCAAACAAATACACTACCCATCCTTATCCATACTCTCTCCTAATCCATATTAATTGCAACATTTCCTACACATATATTACTCATAGACTCTCAATTCTATTAAAATCTTGAAAATCTCGTCAACGACTTAATTTCTTGAAACCAGTAAAGGACACGTGCAATCTGGAAGGGTGACACCTGTACATTGGGTTTTCTGTCTAGGAAAGCATTTCGTATAAATCCAAATAAACGGACCCGTATGCTTTCCTGGGAAATTCCTGAAGTGAGTGTTTACCTATAGGCTAAAGCATGTCTCTTTGAAAGTTTTGAGGAATTATTTAACGTTGATACGTCAATGTATTCGCAAGGATACGATCCAAACTTAAACTCAAAATTTGGGGACATTATAGCAAGATAGGAAGAACTAGACGAACATGCAAACCAAATTATTATTACGGGTGCACACGTAATAACAATTTGTAGTGCATGCGAATCCCGGCAATTCCTATTGCGCGAATAATGATCTATGTTATCATATCCTCCTAGGAATAGATTTCATGGCTTATTTCCCTATCCTTTAGTGTTACATGAATTACGTGATCAGTTTTAGTTAGAACATACATACATTATCACGCGACATGATGAGTGTCATCTCGCGTTCCTGCTTGCATTATTATGAACAGTCTACCAACTGTGGCACATACATGCCTATTTTATCCGAAGTCTCTTTAATTCTTGTCTTTTCTTGTGGTACTTTATAGGATGCCTCCCCGTCGCGCGGTTAATGCTAACTCTAGCAACTCCAACACCGACCTTGCTACATTACTTACCCAACTAGTAGGTCAACTGATCTAAGCTAACAACAACAACAATGGGTCTAACATGCAAGGGAATGGTGCAAACCCACCATACTACACATTCAAGTATTTCAATTCTTGCAACCCCACAAAATTCTTCGGGACGGAAGGTGCTACTGGCCTTCTTCAATGGCTTGAAAGTATGGAGAGTACTTTCCTAAAGATCGATTGTCCCGACAACCTCAAAATCCGTTATGCTACCAGCGTCTTCCAAAAACGAGCACTCACCTGGTGGAATGGTGAGAAACGTACTCGAGGCAACGAATCTGCTATGTCCTTGTCTTGGGATGAAATGAAACGACTTATGACTGACGAGTTTTGTCCTCGCAACGAAATGAGGAAGCTCGAAGCTGAATTTTGGGATCTCACCCAAGATAGCGGAGAGAATTTGGCTTACACCACTCGTTTTCAAGAACTAAGTCTGCTCGTGCCCCACATGGTTACTCCCTTAGCGCGGGGAATTGAGAAATATATAGGTGGACTGCCTATGCCACTCCAAGACACCGTATTGGGAAGTAATCACTCCACTCTCGAAGACGCTATCCGTTTGTCTGCTGTGTTGACTGATAATCACGTCAAAGTGGGTACCTTATCCAGGAAGGGTACCAAGAAAGTGGTCGACAAAGCTGCTACTTCCGTGTCCGACAAAGACGAAGAGCCCGAATCTTCCCATCATGATAAGAAGCACAAGGCCCAAAACTTTGCGACCATCACTCCTGCCGTACCTGTGACCCAAGTTACTCATGCGGGTCAAATTCTGAGAAATTATGTAGGTTCATTTCCCCAATGCCCTACTTGCAAGTATCACCATGCCCCGCATGCTGCATGCCGTCTATGCTCAAAATGTGGACGCTATGGACACGTTGTTACTACTTGCCGTGCTCGCACTATTGTTAATCAAGCTACTCAAGGCAATCATCCAGTGCCTCTCACTGTCACCTATGGACGGGCCTGTTACAAATGTGGAGACCCAAACCACTTTCAAAACCAATGTCCAAGACTTCAAAATCAAGGAGGTCCTCGTGGACGAGCATTTAATATAAATGCTAACGAGGCTCCGACCAATGACGACACTGTCAACGGTACGTTCCTTTGTTCACTATCTTTATACATCCGTTTTATTCAATATTCATGCCAATAGAAAATTGTGTCTCTTGCTTTTAACCAACTATTTGCTAAATCACCAACCAATCTTGATAACTCGTATATCATGGAAATAGCGGATGGGAAAGCCACTGCTATGAGTTCTATAACCCGTGTTTGCATATAACAGCTATGCTAGCACCATTCATCTCATCCCTATACCTTTGAAACAAACCTATTATGTTTAAACTCGGTCATACAACTTGCTAGCTCTGTTAAAGTTTACTTAAATTGTTGAAGTTCCAAATCCTAGTAATTATGCACGGGGAATCCCCGGTATATCAAAGGGGTGGTGGGTTAGCCGCTGGTACACCCTATACATAAACTCACTTGATATAACGAGTATAAACCATGCATAAGTACTAGGAGTAGGACCGGTTTTTGAAATTGTTTTTTTTTACAAAATTTGAAAATATGAACACCCGTGGGGTGGAGTTTTAAAGGAAAATGCCATGTCACGAGGTGATTGACACCAATATTGTTAAGAATGGTTTCATGTAGTTTACATTCATGCGTGTATGAACAATTGTATGCATAAGTCTCACTATAATATTAGAGCAATTAGTTGACAACTCAACTCGAATTAGCATCGTCATCCGTTATCATACGCTGTTTCCCCGCTGAATCTTTCCCTGGTGAAGTAATTCCATCCTAAGTCTTTTGACATCTCTTTCCCGCTTCCATAACCTTCGCTAATCGAATTTCGGGACGAAATTCCTTCAACATGGGGAGACTGTGACATTTCAAAATTTAGCATTTATATAATTTAACGGGTAAATTTTGGCATTTCATTTCAAAACATACACACATATATTATATCATATTTATACAAGTTAGCGTGTTTACAAATTTCAATTTATGTATTTTTAAATTAAGTTTTAAAAATATATGAAATCTAAATGAACTATTTTAATGAATTTGATAAATTATATAAATAGATTTATGGTTTCTAATTTTATTAAATTAATCATTTAAAATGAAAACAAAAAAGAGAAAAGAAATTAAATTAGATAAATAATATAAAAGATTTAATGAGTTATTTTAATAAATTTAGTATTTAAAATAATTGATTTTAATAAAAATAAGTTTATAAAATCATTTAAATATAATTTAAACTAAATTAATTTTAAAAGAAATTAAATTAATTCATTTTATTACAAGTTCAAGGTTTAAAATAGAATTATTCAAACCATAGGTTTTTGTTTTTAAAATAAGTCCAGGGTCTGTTTTTAAATTAAACCAAACTATAGGGACTCGATTTATAATTATCTCAGGGGTGTTTTTAAACGAAAGAGAAACCACAGGGACCAAAATTGTTAAACCCCAATTCGTAATTCCGGCGGTCTTCCCCGGACAATCTGGCCACGCCGGCAGCTCGTCCTTTTTCGGACGAGACCTCGAGCTCCCCAACCACGCGACCTCGATGCCTTTTGCAGGCACCTCTGAACTCGCCTGTGTCCTGCGAATAAAAGCCCCCATCAAATTTTCCTTTCTATCATCGGATTCACGCGAAATCGTAAATCCTCGAGAAGTCAAACCCTCAAATTCGGCCGATCTGCTGTACCTCAACAGCCACAACCTAGCTCGTTCGAATTGTCTTGTCAAGACGCGTGCGACCATACACCCAATTGCTTTTTGTACTATCGGATTTATGTTATGGCATAAAAGTGCATCTTCGGACCATCATTCGATCATCCCATCATCTCTGTCCACTCCCTCTCTAAATTGACTGTACCATCGTGTTCGTCTCGTCGTTTCGAAGCCCACACTGCCTTCTGAGTTCCCGATTTGACCCCGAGGTTCGAGTTCAGTTTTGGGCATCCTCGACTTCTATCTCGACTTCACAGACCACTTCGATTCAGGTATTATCACTGCATTTCGTTCCTATTACCTTCGTTTTACTAATGGCTAACTAATGCATATCGATTACCGAACGATTACTGACCGTTTCCGAGCAAACAGAAGTTCTCGGTGACTTGGTCTGTGAGTTACCGAGAACTCAGGGACAAAAGACGGGACTTGTTATGTATTTTAAGGGTTGGTTCTGATCAGCAATGGGCTTATAGCCCGGCTGGTCACCAATGTTACCGTATACCCGAGAACCTCCCCTCGTCCCGAGTTCGATCCCTAGCCACATCCGGTCCACATTTTTTTTTATTTTTGTTGACCACTAGTTTGACCGACCCAATGATCCCCTCTGCCCGACCCGGTTACCCGATTGACCCGCGCCTTTCCTAACCGGTCCGACCCATTTATTTTTAACCCAAGTTTTGAACATATTCAAACCCGTTAAATTTTATAAAATAATAAAACTGACGTTTTCATAAGTTATTTAATTATTTAAACCCACGAAAAATAATAAAATAACATTTTTTTATATAAATAAATAAAAATACGCGTTATTTAAAATATAATATTTTTATGAAATTTAAAATAGGTAATTTATGATTTATAAAATGCAAGTGTTATTAAAAATATATATATTTCAAGAAGTTTGAATATTTAATTTGGAATTTTATAAAAATACAAATTCTTAAAAAAATTAATATTTATTTGTACAATGATTTTAAAACATATAAATTTTTTCGCAAAGGCTATTCCATTTACAAATCCACATATATTTAAACAAATATACACGTACACGAATACATATTTGATACATATTCGTTTACATAGGATTTCATCGTGCCTAACAACAATACAAATATCACCAACGCGCGTGAAGTAAAACCCTAGCTGCAAGGTGAGTTACATATCCCCCTATTTACATTTTTATACATTTTGGGGTGAGACGTAATCTGTGCATACTTACATACAATTCAACTTGTGTTTACATGCGTAGATTATTGTGCTTTTGTGCATGGTCACTTGTTATGCTATGGATACTTTTAGGGTGGTTTTAAACTGTGTGTGACCCACATAGTCTTGATTCCATGCCTATCACGTTAAACCTTTGTGCTTATACATACTTGCATGCTTTGGATACTTTTAGGGTGGTTTTAAACTGTGTGTAACCCACATAGTCTTGATTCCATGCCTATCACGTTAAACCTATATGCTTATATCTACATACTTACATTTGGTATACACATAGTGAATCCTCCACATTATGCCGTGTCTCACCATGTCAAACCATGAATTGTATAAACGTTTTAAATTATACTTTTATTATATTTAACCATATGTAAACTCACCAACTCTCGTAGTTGACACTTGTTTTGGATTACGTTTCAGGTGAAGATATGTGATTGTGTGACTATGTGTTTGAAGGTGCTACACATAAGGCTTTTGAACGTAGTAAAATAATTATGTGTAATATTCTTGAATAGGGTGTTGTAACTTGAATTGTATTTGGATATTTGGTATTTAAATCTTATTAATGAATTATGCAACCTTAGTAGATCATGTGCTTATGAACAATCATTCCATTGTCCGTCTCGATGATTCCGCCATCGTTCGGGGTGTGACATAAGTCAATATGCATCTTTCCTTAGCTAAAAACTTCTCAAGCATTTAAAAATTACAGCAAAATAAAAGCTATAAAATTAACATTAGCCGACCGAATTTCTAACACGGGCGAAATATAAATGAAAAGGCTAATGAAGGTTTAATGGCGGTGTAATGTGGGTAATAAAAGAAAAGAACAGGATAGGCTCAACGTGGCTAACTAGTGGATGTGTTCGGTTGAAGGAAAATAAAAATAAAAGACTAACAAAGTGGTTTATCCTAATGCCTCAATCATTTTTATGCAATATTTATGTTCATGATTTCGAAATGTATACTAAAAGCAAGTTCCAATAAGCATGAAACATCTGGCACACTCAAATCCGCAAAAACGAGAGCAAACAACGTCTAAAGCTATCAAGGCTCAAAAATAAACTCACGGAAACGGAAAGGAATGGGTGTAAGCAAAAGGTTACATGCAATTCATTCGTTCAGCCCACTAAAACTCATGGTTATCACAAAAAATTGGGTTTGACTCGATGGAATTTCTATTTCAATTGCTTTCGAAAAATCAAACCTCTATTATTTACTAAAAATTGTGAATGCTAAACGGTTAACTTTTATTTTATTTTGGTGTTTTTCAATTTTATAAAACTGATTTAGTGTCAATAAAAATTATGAAGGAAGATTTTACAAAAAATGAAGTGATAAAATGCTCAAAAGGACAAACATCGCGTGAATAAATTCCCACCCTACACTTAGAATCGTACATTGCCCTCAATGTACAACAAAAATAATGTAAAGCGAAGAATAAACACCCAACCCCACACTTAGAAACAAACATTGCCCTCAATGTATATGAAAACATGCAATGCAATGGAGTGTGAAGGGAGAACTGAAACTTCCCTCGTGTCGATCATGGCACACGCAAAAAGCCTACCCACAAAAATGACGTTCCACGTAGTTCCACGATTCCAAGATCTAATCAAGACTAACCACATCAAATAGGATCAGTAACATCAAGCCAAAAGATAAACATAAATGTAAAGACAAATATATACAATAGTACATGGAAACAAAAGTACAAGGAAACAACAACAAACGTTGAAGCGTGTAATAAGAGTTTGTACAGTACAACAAAAGTACAACTCACAAAAGGTGATACCAAAACAGTGGAGGGCACTACTCCTCCATCTCAAAATCCTCAAGAGCAAGGCCGACACCCTCCGCACCATCTCCTCCGGGTGGTGATGGTGGTGGTGACTGATGCTGCGGTGGTGATGGTGGTGGCTGATCTGGCTACCATACAGCTACCATACAAGTATACAAGCTGCTCCATTTAAAGCCTTGTATGGCGAAAATGTCAGACTCCTGTGTGTTGGGCTAAAATAGGAGAAAACCAGTTATCAGGACCCGAGATAGTCTAGGAAACCACTGATAAGATATTACATATCAGGGGTAGATTGAAAACGGCTCGTGATCGCAAGAAAAGTTACGCCAACAAAAGGCAAAAACTGTTAGAATTTAACATTGGAGACAAGGTTTTACTGAAGGTATCACCTTGGAAAGGTGTGTTACGATTCGGAAAGAAAGGAAAGTTACGCCCTAGGTTTGATGGGCCATTTATAATCCTAGAACGAATCGGACCTGTGGCATATCGGTTGGAATTGCCGATAGAGATGAGTGGAGTACACGATGTATTCCATGTCTCCAACCTACGTAAATGCTTAGTAGATGAAACCTTAGCCATGCCATTACAAGACGTAGTAGTGGATGAAAGGCTTAGGTTTGTGAAACAACCGTTACAAATTAAGGAACGGCAGGAGAAGAAATTGAAACGAAAGAAACTCGTGTTGGTCAAGGTGAAATGCAATTCAAGACGTGGACCTAAGTACACGTGGGAACTGGAATTCGAAATGAAAAAGAAATACCCACCCTTATTCAGAATGTAATCTCAAGTACGAGATTTTGAAAAAAGTTGGGGATGATATAACACCTGCCAAAATTCCGATCTCAATTTCTGCCGAGAATTTATAAGAATTAAACGGGAGTTAACGGAAACCCAAGAATCAGGAAAATTCATTAAGAATTCTGAAAGTTAGGATATATCAGACCGACAAGGGATTGATATCGGACCGATATGGGAAAAGGTTAAATGTTGGACCGACATGATCTAGAAAACGGTCCGCAATGCAAACCCCTAGAAACCCTCTGCACTAGACACGTGTCGAGACACGTGTAGGGCATGCGTCAACATGTCGGACGCGTGGACGGATGTCAGACTGATATGGCTTGCCTACTCGGTCCGACATGGACGGGTGGCACTCCGTATTTGCATGGTTGCCACATGGCGCACATGTGGAACAATGGAGGCATATCGGACCGATATCCCCATGGATAACGGTCCGACATGAGGTCGTTATCAGCCTATAAATAGAGAGCTCAAGGTTCTCATTTTCCACACCAACACAACACACACTCTCGAATCTCCTCTACTCTCGAGCCTTTCCCGAGCCCTCCAGCCATACAGACTCCCGAGACGCTCCTCCCGGCTCGACCGACGTTCGCTTGTCAACCGGACTCAAGCGTTTAAGAGCCGAAGAAACACGAGGAACTCATAGAAGTGCAAGTTAAGGTGATAGAGCCCTAAGAATCAACTCTAAGAGCAACTTAGCACTAAGATTATTATCCTTCGATCTCCGACTTAAAAAAAAGGTGAATACTCGTCTGTATCAAAAATACTCGTTCTCATGGTGAAAGCGAGCTTTTACAAAAATGATTTATTATGACGTGCTTGGGCTATAGGCTATCATCACGTAACAAGTCAAACTATTTATGTTTTACAAAAAGGCAAAACACAATAATTAAATATTTACTCATACAGTCCTAGACGGGGTTGACCAGCGAGATCAATCCCAGTGGACTTTAAACTACCCAAGAAGTGTACGTAAAGTTTGATCAAATATTTATACTCGCTCCGGATCCAGTTGGGCCGGGCGGGGTTGGCTTGTATGTCAGGTGATTGAGTAAAACGCAGAAGTGCCGGTTAGGCCGTGTAGCCCCCGAGTACTTGTCCAATATATACAAATGGATGAATCAGAAGAAAGTGACATGATCACTAGAATCCACCTATGAAATGTTTAACTATTTAATTAAATTGTTTTGCCATGACTATGAAAATGATTTGAGGTCATGAAGTATTCACCAACATGTAGCTGGTCACTAGAATCCACCTTTGAAATGTTTAACTGTTTATCATTTTTTCATACCGGGACCGGCTAAGGCCTAAGTCCCGAGGGCAGTTTTGTTGCATAGCCGGGTCAGGCCACACACCTAGACCCGGTGCAACCCGAAAATATTTATGTTTACAGGTTTGTGCTACGCACAGGAAGAACCTAAGAAAAAGACAAGGTTAAGGTGACCATGGGACTACGTTTCCCTAGGCAGATGACCTCCTTGTAGTTTTACTGACTTGTGTCAGAGTTTGATTTGAAATCAAATGTATAAACAATCGGGTGTTCATGCCCAGTATTGAATAAAAAAAATTATTTTGTCTACACGACGAGATTTGATAAAACCAACCCTAGAGGTTGAAGCGAAACGATCCATTTTTCAAACGTTATTCCGCTGCACAAAAACAAACTCTGTAATCAAACCAGGTACAGAAGGTGCCAACGGATGTCGCAGCCCGGAGACGCCCAACGGGTGCCCGGAGCAGGGTGTGACACTGAAGACTCTTATGATCGGTGTAAATGGTGCATTTGGTACCGTACAAGTAATGTCTCCAGGTTTACAGTGCAAACACAAATCATGAGTCGTGAAGTTCTTCTCATGGATTTTCAACTAACGGGAAGCGTAGGCGATAACCTTCTCGCGTTGCATTAACACACAACCAAGACCATGAATGGAGGCATCATAATACACTACGAAGTCATCCGTTCCCTCTAGAAGTGATAGGATATGTGCAATGCAGAGTTTTTGCTTCAGCAATTGAAATGTTGATTCATGGGTTTCACTTCAGTTATAAGGTTTACCTTTATGGGTTAGGACAGTGAGAGGTTGAGCAATCTTTGAAAATCCTCGATGAATCGGCGGTAGTAGCCAGCCAAACCTAGAATATGTCGCACCTCTGTTGGAGTCGTCGGTGCTTCCCAATTCTTGATGGCTTCTAATTTAGCTGGATCGACATGTTTTCATTTCTCAATGACCACATGTCCTAGAAATTGAACTTCACAAATCCATAAATCACATTTGGAAAATTTGGCATACAACTGCTCTTGCTTCAGTAGTTCAAGAATTAAATGCAAATGCCCCTCATGTTCTTCCTTTCTCTAAGAATAGATGAGGATGTCATCAATGAAAACGATGACGAACTGATCAAGGTAAGGTTTACACACTCGGTTCATGAGGTCCATGAATACCGCGGGTGCGTTGGTTAGTCCGAATGGCATGACCAAAAACTTGTAATGGCAATACCGGGTATGAATGCAGTTTTAGAGATGTCTTCGTCTCGGACTCTCAGCTGATGATAACCTGATCTAAGATCGATTTTTGAATAGAAGCTTGACCCTTGAAGTTGATCGAACAGATCATCAATACGGGGAAGTGGGTAACGATTCTTGACAGTCACTTTGTTCAGCTCACGGTAATCAATGCACATACGAAAAGTCCCATCTTTCTTCTTGGTGAATAAGACTGGAGCTCCCCATGGTGATGAGCTAGGTCGGATGAAACCCTTATCCATCAACTCTTGCAGTTGTGTGGATAATTCTTGTAACTCACTAGGTGCAAGTATATATGGTGCCCGAGCAAAAGGCGATGCTCCGGGTGTTAAGTCAATCTAAAATTCGACTTAATGATGAGGTGGAAGACCAGGCAAGTCTTCGAGAAATACTTCTGAAAAGTCACTAACGATTGGAATGTCATCAATCTTCTTCTCTTCGGATGGTTGCTCAGCGACAAGAGCTAGAATAGCAGTATGACCTTTACGCAAACACGTATGCTCTTTCATGAAAGATATGATGCATACGACTGCACCACTCTTTTCACCTTGGACAGAAAGGGCTTCTCCATTAGGGAGAGGAAGGCGAACAATTTTATCACGACAAATGATCTCTGGCTCGATTTATGAATAACCAATCCATACAAACAATTATGTCGAAACTACCAAGCTTATGACCAGCTAATCCTAGTTTACATCCCTTAAGAATGTGAGTTACTTTAATTATCTGACCATCTGGTATCTCTATGGTGTACTTAGTTTCTAATAGGGTTGGAGTTGCTTTTAACAGATTACTAAGATTCTTAGATATGAAGCTCCTATCACAGAAGTATCAAAAAAGACAGAAGCAAAACTTTCGTTCTGGAGGAACTTACCAGTAACCACGTTGTGATCATTTCTTGCTTCCCCAGATCCAATCACGAAGGCCCAACCCTTAGCACCATATCCGTTGTTGTTACAGTTCCCGTTGCCCTGGTTGTTGCCGTTGTTATTTCCACCATTTCGTTTCAACTGAGGACAATCTTTCATGAAGTGTCCTTCCTTTCCACATTCATAGGAACCCCTTGTAGATCCCTGCTGCTGAAACGGTTGCTTAGGTTGAAGCTCACCCCTACAGTCTTTTGAAGCGTTGCCCATTTTACCACACCATTGACAATGATGCTTATCACATGGTCCATTGTGATGAAAACCACACTTGTTGCACTTAGGATACTTTCCAGCATAAGTACCCTGGTTCTGACTTGAAGAGGTTGACTGGTTAAAGGTTTTGATAGGCTCAAACCTACGTTTCTGTTTTTGCGGAGATGGGTTAGACTGAAAAGTCTTTGAGTTGGTGTTGCTATCAAACTTATGCTTGTTGCTGTCAGTAGCTTTAGAAACTGTGCCCCTTGGGGGTAAGGTACCCTGAGTCACAGCCTGATCAGTCAGCCTATGAGCTAGCTAAAAAAGTTTGATGAATGGTGGTAAGGTTGGAAGAAGAAACTATGCGTTGAATTTGAGGTACTAATCCGTCGATGTACCTCTCGATCCTCTTGTATGATGGAGTTAGCATATGAGGACACATGACTGCAAACTCATGCGAGCGGGTAGTATAAAGCTCAATCTCGGAACCCTCCATCTTCAAGTTCCAAAATTCACCCTCCAGTTTCTGAATCTCATCACAAGGACAGTACTCTTCCCTCATCATAGTCTTGAATTCTTCCCAAGGTAGGGTGTTAGCCATGTCCAGACCCAACATCTGGACCTTAGAGTTTCACCAAGTAAGGGAAGGACCCTCGAGTGTACCGGATGCATACTTGACTTGGTTTACCTGGGGCAGTTGCACATAGCAAATACTGATTCAACGTTCTCAATCCAACGAAACAAACCAACTGCTCCTTCAGCACCACTAAATGTGTGGGGCTTGTAGTCCAAGGAAGTTTTGAAAGTGCAAGTCTGCTGGTTATTGTGTTGACCTTGATTGAAAACAATTACCCATTTGAGGATACAAGGTTCGGAAACGATTTTAGAGTAAGTAATTGACTTGCTAGAGTCAACGGATATCGGATTTACCTACAGCATTTTGTGCGGCTGCTAAGGCTTCAGCCCCGCTATCATTGATAAGTGTAGTGAGTTCAGTTGTAGTCATGTTGATATTACCGCGACCACCATTACGTCCACCACGTCCATACATTTTCTTCAATTTCACAAATACATCTAATATTTCAATAATAATCCTTGATTAAATAATTTGTAACGGCTACAAAGTAAATTCAACCAAAACATCAAAATCCAGAAATATCTGTTGGATGGGAACAACCCTGCCGATCTAGGTTTTCCACTGCAAGCTGAAGAAACAACTGATCCGTCATCATCGTCCTCAGCCGGTTCTCCCTCGGGCTCATCATCCTGTGCGTCTCCCGCTGCATTGGCAGCTTCAAGCTATGCCTCCAGTTCTTCAATCCTATTCTCAGCCGCCCCAAGGTCAAACTCTAGCACATTCACTCGGGTTTCAAACTCATGGAATGCTGCCACTAGGTTGTCATGCACCCTGTCAGTCTCTCCTAGATCTGCTATCAGTTTCTCAATCCTCTGGTCAGATTGATTTCCTCATTGTAACAGTCTGATAATCTCGCTCGCAGCATCACGCATGTTGCAAACCTCCCGGTCCATTTTTGCTACAAAGGCAGCAAAAGCCTGCTCCATGGGGTATGGTAGTGATGGCAAGGCTTGCGAAGAAGATGAAGAAGAAGGAGTATTAGTAATGAATGGGGATGGGGTCTTCTCCTGGCGGATCCAACTCCTAATCATGTCAGGTTACCAATCCAAGTCATGTGTGTTATCTCTGACACGCAAATGAAATGGCTCGTCGTACACCACGGTGTCGTCAATTGGGCTCAGCCGACGCCTCTTAGGCTCTGGTGAAGGTACAATATGAACATCAGGTTCCTGGGCGACTGGGATGTAGGTGACTTACGTGATGTAGACATTTCCTTTAATGTAAGGTGTAAGTGCCATGTTTGAGTGTCTGTGTCGTGTAACTAATGCATGTGTGTGGTTATAGTCTAGTATGCAATCCTAGTTCTCTATAACCAATGGCTCGGATACCAATCTATCACACCCTAAAAAATCCACCGGCATGGTTTTACCGCGAGGCGTGTGACAAACCAGGATCTCAGTCATTAGTCATATCAAACGACACTATATGAATTTAATAAAACCATTAATATTCAGAGTAAATGCGGAAGCGTAAAGTAAAGTATTTAATGCGCAAAACAAACGCGCCCAAAAACCAAGTCATTGAAAAGCGGGTAATTAGTTTAAGTGTTTGCAATAATAATAGACTCCTATGCATGTCCTAACCGTGAACTTGTGCCTTAGCGACCTGAGAAAACATGTTAAGAAAGTGTGTCAACGCTAGGTTGGTGAGTTCACAGGTTTTAGTTAGTAATAATGTTTGCCAGACTATGTACATTCAATATATATCAATAGGTAGCTAACCTATGTTCAAGTTACTAAAGCGCTCACAACCGAAGCTGATTGTTTTGTGTTTGATGCCTTCCACCATGTCTATCAACAGTGGTGATGTGTTAGATCAATATTACACCCATTCGATCTCCAGTCGAGTTAGCGCTACTAACGCGGGTGGGATTTGTCAAACCCAGTAGTACTACTAAAGATTACCTCGCTAAATACATATTAAACGGTTCGATGTGTAAGGACTTTCATGATAGAATGTTACGCTTAGTATAGCAAGTGATATATAAGAATTACAATAATCAAATGTTTGCGTCATGTTTTCTCCCCTAGTTTAAAAACAGTAAAGGGGTCATGAAACTCACCTGAGATGTGTAGAGTGTAGTAGATAGCACCACAACAGGAATGCAACAAAACCACAAATAGATTGTGTTGAAGCACTTTCCTATGAAAACACTCTGGATAGAGTCTTAGTTTGTATTTTCATGTCTGTAATTGTCTTTGTATGTAAGATTCTTTATGTATTAGTTTATCGAGTTGTATTTACTTTTACATATTGAATGTTGCATTTCTTACTAAGTGTTTTGCGCACTTACATGTGCGCAGGAGAAAGCTCCTGCGTACTTAGCAAGTACGCAAGAATACCTTTGCGTACTTGTTAAGTACGCAAGAGCATTTTTCCCTGCGCACTTGCTAAGTACGCAGGCATCAGGTCAGGTATAAGTAGGATAGGTTGACAGAAGTTAAGTACGCAGGCATAAATGCAAATACGCAAGTTGTAATCTCAGTACTTCTCTCTGTAACCTTCAAGTGTTTATAATAGAAAAGAACGTTTAAAGTGATTCTCTTGTTGGTTTACTTTGTTTAGTTTGACTCTCCACCTAGTCACGGGCATTCCGCACCCGGTTCGACTAGTAGACCCACTTGCATGTGACGATCCGCCACACCCGAGGGACCTACAAGTGGTATCAGAGCACTTGCTCCTGATTTCCAGTGTTGTGAGTGAGTTTGGAGAGTTTTTACAAGCAAAAAGAGGTATTTTTGTTGATTTTTGTGATAAAATAGGGGTAGCTCTTGAGCACTATTTTAGAAGCAAAAATCACTCAAAAACTGGTTTTTGTTGTGTATTTGAGTGTTTTGAGCATCAAAGATTGGTTAGAAACAAGTTTCTGACCCTTTGGCTCAGTTTCATTGATCATCAGTCGAATTTTTACCATCTCCGGCGAGTTTCAGGTGACCAGAAAAGTTTGGTGAAAGTTGCTGAAAAGGTGTCCTGCGTAGTTACCATTTCTGGAAAAAAGTACAGTTTTGTGCGTACTTACTAAATACGCAAGACTTATCTCCTGCGTATTTATAAGTGCGCAAGACTGAACTTGTGCGAACTTAAGTTATATCCTTCGTACTTACATCTACTCTTGCGTACTTACAAGTACGCAAGAGCAAATATAAATATGCAAAACCATTTCTCAAGTGCGCAAGGCCAAAGTCAAGTGCGCAACTGTGTCTGATATTTCTGAAAGTTGACTAAGTGTTCACTATGTCGAATCTTTAGAATTTGGGAAACATGTTAAACTATGATAATGAGATCGGTACACCACAGAAACCGCCAAAGTTGCTAAACGTAAACGATTATTCTAATTGGAAAGCACGTTTTGAGCACTACATTTCTTATACCGACTCATCGCTATGGATACCAATCCTTGAGGGATATAAGCATCCCACACACATCTATCTTGATGATGAATTGCCCAAGCCTATTTCTAAACTCGATGATGAAGAAAAGAAAGCATATGATCGAGAGAAGAAGGCACTTGGTTCGATCACTATGGCATTAACTCGGGAATTGTTCCACAGTTTTCGAGGGTATGACAATTCTAAGGATCTCTGGAAAGCTTTGCAGAAGAGATTCGAAGGAAATAGTGACATCAAGAAGAGTAAGCGGGATCTTCTTAGGAAGCAGTATGAGTGCTTTAGATTTTTTGAGAATGAATCTCTAGATGACCTTATCTCTAGGTTCTATCATTTACAGACTACGTTGAAGGCTTTTGACCTCAAGTATCCAGCTGAAGAGATGGTGGAAAAGTTTTTGGATGCTTTACCACCCAAATTTGAGATGTACACAACCCTGATGAGGGAAAATCCTAAATTCTATGAGCTGACAGTTGAAGAGGCAATAGGAAAGGTTCAAGCTCATGACATGAACCTAAGAAGAAAGGAGAGCTCTGGAAGACCCCAGATACAAGACCCTTCTATGTATCATGGGACGACTTCTACATCCAAGTCATCTGGCTCTGGAATTGCCCTCTTCACTGGAAATCCTACTGAAGAAGACCACTCAACTGGGTGTGGTGGTCATGCTTGCTATGCTTCAGTATCAGGGTTGAGGTCTCATCATCAAAATACCTCAAGAAATCCTCCTGCTACGTCTTCAGCTAACAACTCAACTATAGCCAGAATAGCTGAAGATAATGTAGCATTATTCTCATCTTGTATGCTTGCATATGAAAATTTCATAGGTGGCAAGCTTACTAATCCAGAGACGATTGAAGAAGATTTTAATCAAGTGGATCCTGATGACATGAAGGACATGGATATTCAATGGAATATGGCCATGCTTTTGAGGAGAGCCAAGCGTTTCCTGAACAGAACAGGAAGAAAGTTTATTGGCGGGCATCCTAATGCCAAGGTCGGGTTTGACAAATCTAAGGCCAAATGCTACAAGTGTCTGAACTATGGACACTTTGCTCGTGAGTGTCAGAAAGACAGAGCACCTGCCTCTGGTTTTACATGACCCAGCCAAGGCCAAAATAATCCAAACCACAACAATCAAAGCCAAGGTGGAACGTCCAATGCACTGGTAGCCCAACAGGATGACAGCTTTGATTGGGGCGTTCATCTTGAGGATGCCATCATCGCACAAACACAGGTTGGTCTCATGGCTGAGATCATGGAAATGATGGAAGCAGAGAGAAGGGAAGCTTCTATGGCTGACCTAAAAGAGTCTACTACTGCTGCTACAGAGGAAGAGGATGAAGCTAAAGGAAAGGAAGCTTCTGTAGCTGAGAAAGAGGAATCGACTACTGTTGTTGCTCTCATGGCCATTGGAGAAGCAACAAGTTCATCTCATGAGGTAGACTCTAATCCCTTTTCTGTTGTTTCATGTTCTAAGTCTCTAGGGCTAAAACTTGAAAATTCTAAGCTCCAAGACAAAATCGAACCCCTAAGTATGGCAGCTCTAAACTATAAAGAAAACGAAAAAGAGTCTATTGAAACGTTGAAAAAGGAAAAACGTGAGTATTCTTTAAAAATGAGCGATCAACAGCTTCACTTGGATATTGCTTATAAGGGGTTAGAAAAACGGAACAATGAAATCAACAAACTGCAAAATGAGATCTTGCAGTTAAAATGCACTAATGAGAAGTTGAAAAACTCTCGCTTTGTGGTGGAACACTACGAATCTGTAGTGAGACAATTGAATGGGTTAGGGCTAGGTACTAATGCCATTCCTCCACCAGTGAGCGGGAAGTTTGTCAATAGCTTAATAGACATTGATCTCACTTTTCTAGATGAGTCCTTTGATAAGGATGATTCCCCTAAAAAGGATGAATCCTCAAGTAAGGCTAACTCCACATCTAGTGAGGAGTTTGTTACTGCTTCTAAAGACGGGTCGGTTAACTATTGCCCTGAAGGAGTAGTATTTGAGGAGTTGTTGACTGAACAAAAGGTAAAGAAAAACGTTATCACTAATGGTGATAACTGCATTTTAACTGAACCCAACATCATTGAAACAAATGATAAACTAAAGGTAATGCTTTACGGGGGGTATAAAAGTCTTAACCAGGTAAAGAAAGAGGCTTTTTCAGCTCACTATGGGCTTGGGTAAAAAGAAAATTTGGAAAAATATTATACTCCCAAAAACCAAACTGTAAAGGTTCAGACTAATGTTCATAAACCAACTGCTCCTTCTCATAATGCTGAGTTAACTAAGGCCGGATCTAAGGAGCCTTACAAGAGAACTTATGTAGACAAGAGGAACTGTTTTCACTGTGGCTTGGTTGGTTACATTTTTGTGAACTGTCCTTCTAAGAACCAAGGGAAACGGCCTGTTGTTTCACAACCAGCTGTTATCCCCAGGTCGCCACCAGTGAAACCATCTCCCAAAAATCCAAAGCAAAATGTGGCGAAACCACCAGTCAAACCGATGGTAAAGCCTAAGATCATATCTGAAGCTAAACCATCTGTTCCAAGAAAGGTAACGCAACCTGCTGTACCTCGTGTATCTACCTCTGGTAGTACACGTACTGGTGAGAAACATGTGGCAAGACTCTCTAAGCCATAGAGGAGGAGACGGAACAAGAGGTTGAGAAAGCTTGAATAGCTGACTTCAGTTCAATCAGGTGAAGCTTCCACAAGTTCACCTGTTGTAGTTGAACCAAAGTCTCCTGTTCAGGTTAAGAAACAGAAGAGATCATGGACTGCCAAATCCAAAACTTCTCAATCTCCTAGTTCTATTTCTTATAAAGATTCATCAATTTTGAACAGTCATCATGACTGTGAGTTAAAGGAAGTAGTTTATTTTGAAAAGGATAGACAACCCAAGACCACAATGGCTTGGGTCTCCAAAACTAACTAATTCTTTTGTGACTCGTGCAGGGACTTTCGAAGGGTACTATCTCTAACCGCTGGTATGAAGATAGTTGGTGTTCCAGGCACATGACAGGAAACATAGCCCTGCTTCAAGACATTAAACCATTCAGAGGCGGCTAGGTGGCCTTTGCCGGAGAAAAAGGCGGCAGCATCACGTGTTAAGGCGTGGTTTTGAACGGTTGTGTCAACTTTGACAATGTCAACTTCTGTGAGCAGCTGAAGCATAACCTGTTGAGTGTCTCCCAAATGTGTGATAAGGAGTACTCGGTGATGTTTGACAAGTCAGAATGCCTAATTCTCAAACCCGGTTTTGAAGTTCCGGAAGATTGGATCCTGATGAGAGCACCAAGAACAAACGACACCTATCAGATCGATATGAGCGTGGCAACAACCACCTCATCAGTTTCTACTTGTTTGCTTTCTAAAGCGACAGAGCTTGACTCCATCTTGTGGCATAGGAAACTCGGACATATTTCGTATCGTAAAATGAATCATCTTGTCCGAAATGGTTTAGTAACCGGGGTTCCTAAGCTGAGGTTTACCGTTGCAGATGACTGTATGCCTTGTAAAAAGGGCAAACAGCAACGGAAGTCTCACAAGCCCAAGCTCCAAAACTCTATTGATACCCCTTTGGAGCTATTACACATGGATCTGTTTGGCCCCATAAGTATCAGGAGTATTGGAGGTAAGTCGTTCTGTCTAGTAGTAACTGATGATTTCTCATGTTTTTCTTGGGTGCATTTTTTAGGTACTAAAGACGAGACTGCTGATATTCTTCAATATTTGATCCTGATCTTGGAATCACTTTGCAAGCTGAAAGTTAGAAGGATAAGGAGCGACAACGGAACTGAGTTCAAGAATAACTTGATGGAGCTTTTCTGTCTCAAGAAAGGGACCCATCACGAATTCAGCGCGCCGTACACGCCTCAGCAGAATGGAGTTGCTGAACGGAAGAACAGAACACTGATTGAGACTGCAAGGACTATGCTGTCGGATGTAAAGCTTCCTGTCACTTTCTGGGCAGAAGCCGTTAATACAGCTTATCACGTCTTAAACAGAGTTCTGGTTGTGAAAAGGCACAACAAGACTTGTTACGAGTTGATCAACAATTGACTTCCCAATCTTGATTACCTAGTTCCTTTTGGTAGTCCATGTTCCTTGTTGCTACAGTACAAAGACCGCCAGTCTAAGCTTCATGCAAAAGCAGTGGAAGGCATCTTCTTAGGATACGTTGCCAACTCGCCTTGCAAGAGAGTGTACAACATAGGAACTCGTACTGTCAAGGAATGGTTTGAAGTGGATTGTAGTAAACACAACATTCCACCCGAACCAATAGGTCCAGCTTGGGGTTTTGATTATGATGCGCTATTCAAGTCATTCAATCTTCCTGATATATCTGCAGATGACGCCGCAAATGTTTATGAATTATTGGGTGGCGGAGATGACTCCAGTTTCTCTACTCGTGCTACTGTACCAATTGTAACTCCTGACTCCAATGCTGCATCTGCATCTGGAACTCATGACAGTGATAACAGTGAAGATGTTCATATTGTTGGAGATGACGCTCAAGTCAATCCTAACACAACTGTAGGAAATGACGCTCCAGCTGATCCAATTCACATTGAATCTTCTTCCTCTGGAACACAGGAAATGGGGGAGTTAAGCACGAATCTTGATCCAGAAATTCAGGAACCGATTGTACCAGAGACGAGAGTGCATAGGAATCATCCAATCGACAACATTATTGGTGATCCTTATGCCGACGTTCAGACTCGTCATCGAACCATCACTGAGAACACCAGTCTTTACACAGAGATACTTGACACTGGTGTCATGGAAACATGTCTGCATGCTGCATTCGTGTCCCAGGTAGAGCCTAAGAATGTGAAGGAGGCTCTCACTGACAACTGCTGGATTCAGGCAATGCAAGATGAATTGTCTCAATTCCAAAAGTTGCACGTGTGGGATTTGGTTGACTTGCCAAAAGGCTTTCAGCCAATTGGAACCAGATGGGTGTTCAAATGCAAGACGGATGATCGTCATGTTGTTGTGAAGAACAAAGCAAGATTGGTTGTTTAGGGTTTTTATCAGCAAAAGGGCTTGGATTACACGGAAGTATATGCCCCAGTTGCTAGAATTGAGGCCATTCGACTGTTCTTGGCTTATGCCACATATGTCGGCTTCAAGGTCTATCAACTTGATGTGAAGAGTGCTTTCCTTTATGGTAAAGTTCATGAAGAGGTCTATGTCACTCAACCTCCCGGCTTTGAAGATCCGCATAATATCAATAAAGTGTACAAGCTCGACAAAGCACTTTATGGTCTTCATCAAGCACCGCGGGCATGGTATGAGACATTGTCTAAGCATTTACTGTCTATTGGTTTCGACCGTGGACAGATTGACTCGACTCTCTTCATTAGGAAAGCAGGAGGTGACATTCTTCTTGTACAAGTATACGTCGACGACATTATCTTTGGATCTACCAATGAAGGGATGTGTAGGGAATTCGAGCAGGTGATGAAGTCCAAATTTGAAATGAGTAATATGGGTGAATTGTCGTTCTTTCTAGGCCTGCAAGTCAGTCAAATAGAGGATGGAATTTATCTACATCAAACTAAGTATGTGCAGGACATCTTGTCAAAATACAAGATGAATGATAGCAGTACTTATGGAACACCTATCCCAGTCAATCATGGTCTGCATCCTGACAAAGATGGAAAGGATGTAGACAGCAGATTGTACCGTGGGATGATCGGATCACTTATGTATCTCACAGCTTCAAGACCCGATATAATGTTTGCTGTGTGCTTGTGCTCAAGGTTTCAGTCTCAACCGAAGGAGTCACATATGATAGCCGTGAAGAGAATTTTCAGATACCTGAAAGGGAAACCCCGATTAGGTCTTTGGTACTCTAAGCAGCAGTCATTCGACTTCAAAGCCTACACTGATTCAGATTATGGCGGTTGTAACCTTGACAGAAAGTCAACTTCTAGTGGATGTCAATTCTTAGGAGACAGACTGGTCTCCTGGCAGTGTAAGAAGCAATCAACGGTTTCTGTCTCAACTTGTGAAGTAGAATACATTGCTGCAGCGAGCGGTTGTTCTCAGATACTGTGGATTCAACAGCAGTTGAGAGACTACGGCTTAATCTTCACAGGAACTCCTCTATTCATTGACAACAATGCCACAATGTCCATCACAAATAACCCGGTGAAACATTCCAAAACTAAACATACAGAGATTCGCCATCACTTCATCCGTGATTGTGCTGAAAAGCATTTAATTGAACTTGTAAAAGTTCACACGGATGACAATCTTGCTGACCTTTTCACAAAGGCATTTGATCGATCCCGTTTTGAGCATCTTGTCAACTTGATAGGAATGTTCAATCCTGAGTGAAAATTAATTTTTCTTAATTCAATTCAATTCATGGAAGTTAAACTTTATTCCTTTTTTTTATTTTCTGTATAGTTCTTTTATGTTTCAAAATATTTTACAAAAACAAAAATAGAAAATGGAGAAAATTTCAAAGTTAACTTGAGAAAAGAGGAAATGATAGTACATCAGAAATGATCTAAACGTCACAGAATGCTCATATGGGAAATGATTGCGTCATGCTTACTTAATTGTTTAACTTATTATGTTTTAATCTGCTTATTTACAAGTAATTTAAATAGTCAGTAGGCTGTATGCGTATTTGAATCACTAGTAGTGTGGAAACTAAATCTAAATTACAACTGTGATTTGAACCCATGTTTGCAAGTGTGTGTGCGTAAAAGAATAGAAAAGATCATTATCAGATATAAGATGTTAGATTTTGGCAATAATTTTCTTTTGAGGTCAGTTTCGGGTTATGTCGTTAGCACAATTAATGCGGTTCATCTCACTGCCCATCCTCACAAGTATGCAAGGAGAGATTGAATCAAGACATGTCTCTACATTAACCGTTGAGCATGTATTCACCCTTGAATCATTCCTGATTCATTGAAATCAAATCCAGATAAAAGTTGGATCCCCTTACCTTATTCAATCACCATATATATTATCCTGAATCATCATCCCATTATTCAATGTAGAAAATCATATGAAACCAAGACAATTGAATCACTCGATTCTGAATCTTATGATTCCTGATAATCCTTATGGATTCTGCTTGATTTTTCTTGTGCTAATAGATGTAACTTCATTCTAAAAATTTAGAAAATCATTGGGAAAATCTTAGATGCCTTGAGATAATGCAATTTACATTAGTATAGCATATCAGTGGGGTACACGTTGTATATCTTATAAATAATACCTTAATACACAAGAATGTGATACAAAGATGCTTATAGTTTCAAATCTTATAATATTGTCAACTTGAATTACTTGTCTATATGTTTATTACGTATGAATAAATATTAATCCATGACATGATCCCATATTCTTTGATGTTTATTTTGTATCATTTTTGCTAAAAGATAGCCTGATATGATCCTCTGCTCGTGTCTTTGATCAAAAATAGTTTGTGTGAATACTTGTATATTTCTATGAGAAAAGATCAAAAATATTTTAAGTTTATGCATAGTTCAACTTTATTCAGAAAAGCCAAAAATATTTGTGTTTAACCTTCCTGAATTGATTTTGAATCCTCTTGATTGAACACTTTTATCTTGTTCGTTATTTGACTTAAAATCTTCATAATATGAGTTGAAAGTGTGCGCACATAAGGGTCTCTGCGTACTTGATAAGTGTGCATGAGGTAAACCCTCCGTACTTAACAAGTACGCAAGACTTAAGTCATGCGTACTTAGTAAGTACGCAGGAGTTAAGTCATGCGCACTTAGTAAGTACGCACGACCAATATGTGTTGGGTATAAATACAGGACTTAGAAATTTTTTACAGATTATCACCTTCAAACTATTTCTCCTGTGATATTCCCCCCGAGCATTTTCCTCAAAAATTTTGAGTGTTCTAACCGGATTTTTCGTCCCGCTCATTTTTTAATCATCATCAAACATTTACTTGGTGAGAATCTCGGTCCGTTTCATCCATTAAATCCCATGTTTTCGACCGATTCATCGACGGTTTTTGAGTGTGAAATTATTGACCTATTTTGGTGTTCTAAATGCAAATTAAGACCTGAAACTTTTTAATAATCACTAATCGAAACCTATTGACTCCTAATTTGTCCTTAACATGGTTTGATTTTGGCCTTGACCCTCGATTGACCGTTGTTTCCACTGGGTCGTCATCTAGGTCATAAAATTGACGGGTTTAGCAGTTAGTTGCGGTGGATAGTGGTCCCATTGATCTTAATCAAGTATTTCGACCTTGTGGTGACCATAATCCACAGCAATGCCTCTCTTCTGATTGAAAGTTGAAATTTCTGGAATTTTGGCCAAGTGCGTTTCCTGCGCACTTAACAAGTACGCACGAAGCACTTCATGCGTACTTGTTAAGTACGCAACAACAAACTCCTGCGTACTTGCTAAGTACGCAGGACCAACACTTAGCAAAAATTCCTAAGTATGAAATTCACTTCATTGAGTAACTGCTATACTGAGTCATGTTTATCCATTTCCAATGATACGTGTTGTCTGATTATGTTTTTTGTGTGTTTTTGCAGATCATGGCTCGGGCGTTTCCTAACGAATTCAACCTGTTAGCTAACACTGAACCAGAATGGAAGGGTGCAGCGTTGCAGTACAGAGACATAGTTCATTTCTTGAACCGTTCAAGAATCAGCTACGCCATTTCTGCTGACCCGATCGTGTCAAGATCCTATCTCGAACAATTCTGGGAGACGGCGGAGCACGACTGCACGGTATCCCCCAATGTCATTAGGGCTACCGTTGCTGGTCAGGCTATTGCTTTTACTGAGGATACCATAAGAAGGTCCTGCAGTTAAGAGACCTTGCTACCGACCCGACAGCCTATCCAGACTACTTTGTGGATGGGTGTTGGAGGCAACGAATGGGATACGTCGGAGCAAGGGACTATGCTTCTTATAAAAAGATGTGGGTATTAGACCAATGGCGGTATTTCGCCCACGTCATGATCGTGTGCATCTCGTCAAGGAAAGCTGGGAAAGATGCCATGGGTCATGACCTTGCAGCAGCCATGGTCGGACTTTCTCTCAACAAGGGCTACAACTTCTCCCGCTACATCTTTAAGGCCATCAATGACTAGATCAACACAGCGGAGAGGTTTCGGTTCTTGTTATACCCTCGGTTTGTGCAACTTTTGATAAATGACACGTTGCCAAACCTTCCTGCTATAAGGGAGAGACTGCAAGTCAAGCTGGTGGACAAAAGAGTATTTGCTCAATTTCTGAAGCCAGGCAGTGTAGAACCTACCTCTGTGCACACAGAACTCTTTGGCCACCTTCTAAATGAAGCATATGTGGCACCTGAAAACTGGAGATGGTACAACCACGACTCGGAACCTGAAATGAGTGAACACTCCGATGAGCAACATGAACAACACGATGAGGAGAATGAAAGTGATGATGGATCGTCTGAGGATGGAGACGACGAAGGCGGTAATGGTGGTGCTGAGGAATTCGATTCAGAAGCAACAGAATCAGATTCTTCTGATTCCGATGACGCACCATCACAGGCACACCCCAGGAGATCGGCACAGGTAACCCTACCTGATTCGTCCTCCAAAAGGAAGCGAGAAAGCTCGAGCAGCGATTATGAGCCAACATCTGACTCTGACGCTGCTCTACAAAGACAAAGACGAGAGCGTGTTCATAAGAACAGAGGAGATAGGCAAGAGGTTGCTATCCCCAGGGTAGTAGAGGTCCCGACTGTGTAGCAAGTACAAGTTCCAGCTGCTAGTCCAGATTCAGCCTCTACCCCACCAGAACAGCAATTGTACCGTAGGAGGAGAAGACCACAAGTTCAACCTGACGTGGTAGTCACGGCAGTCACAAAGGAGGTTCCCGTGACGGTGACCCTCCCTACAACATCAGTCCAGGTGGCGGTGACTACTCCAATTGTTACGGAGTCTGTCACCATCACCCCTACCATAACACCCACTCCCATCATCCCATCCCAAATCCCAACACCCACCATTGATCCTCCAAGTCAACCCTTCACTTATGAAGATTTCTCACAAGGGTTTGACTTTGGAACCATCTTCTCCTCCCCTATCCATAATGTCGAAGCATCATCGTCTAGGCATCCTGATCCAAATGAGGCAAGGATCGATGTGCTAGAAACCCAAGTTGCTGGACTGCTGAAGACTATTCAGAAGTCAAAGGAGGAATCTGATGCTCAACAAGCACAGATTAATTCACTGGCCGATGAAGTTAGGATTCTATATAGCCAGAGAACGGGGACTAATGAGCAACTGAAGAACATAATGGCACAGAATGAGCTGTTAATGAAGACAAATGAAATGATTCTAGGCCACAGAACGTCACTTGAGCTAAGGCTGGATTTACAAACAAAAGAGCACGAAGCGATGTTCAAATTAATTGCAGAACTGACCAAGAAGCTTGATGCTCAGGGGGAGAAAGAGAAAGAGAAAGAAAATAAATTCACTGGTGCTGAGCCTTGTCATCCAGTCGACTTGACTAAGGATGACGATAAAGATAAGGATCCTGAAGCCGGTCCTAGTGGAGGTGAGCACCATGCTTTGGCAATTGTGCCCATCTCTGCTATTCCAATGGCTGAGGGGGAGTCTACTCAGCAAGAGGGTGGTGATACCTTTATCTTGAGCCTGACTATTCCAAGGAAGCACAGATCGATGCTCTCTTTAATCTGGAAGAAGGAGAGATCGACAATGGTGATGACTGGAATGATGATGATGAAGACGTGGTGATAGAGATTCCCAAGGGTGATGGGGAAGGAGAGTATGAGCTAGAAGATGGAGAGATCTTTGAAGTTCCATCCTTCGACGCTCTGCTCGACACAGGTTCAGTCGAGCAGGCCAGTTATGTAGATGCCTCGACTGAAGCCTCCCCAGTTAACCCTGAACCTGTGGACCAGAGGCACCGAAAGATACAGACATGCCTTCTACCTCATCAAAGGGTCCAGCTCCGGTGTGGCAAAAGACGTCTATCATAGACAAGCACGGAGCAACAGGGATGATCTTGGCTGTAAGGTTCGAGGAGGACAAGCAGCTGTTCGCCATCAAAAGATCTGGCGGGGTTCAATACTTGAAACCCACCGGTGAAGCGTTCAGCTCCTTGCCCAAACACGACCTTGTGAACCTAGCAAATCGAGAGCTACTGGGTAATTGTAATCATGCAGTAGCGATGGGTTTGTGGGTGGTTCTGCAGCGTGAAGCAAGATCTGGGAACTTTGAAATGTTCAAGCCTCAGGTTCCCAAGAGAGTCAAGGATAAGCACGTTGTGCATCCTGTGACTAAGAAGCACTTAAAGAAATTGGTATATAAGCCAGTGCGATGTGAAACTAAGATTCCCCTGAGCAAGTTATCTCAGGATATTCTTGGTGACATGTGGTACTGGTACGTAGATCCAAAGACGGGCGAGGCTGTGATTATGGGAAAGGGACGTTCCGAAAGTGGGAACATAGTGCCAAAAGAACTGATCAGAATATTTGATGAAGTCTGCTTCATCAACTTTTCTGTGAAAGATCTGGAGGTACTAGCTGATAGGTATTGTGTCCACACGGACGAATGGACAAAGATCCTTGCTTCTAAATATGACAAGGTGATCAAGTTCTGCCTTGAATACAAGAAGAAGATGGACAGCTGTGAAGACTGGAGATTGAAGACTGAAGACGATGAAGATCCCGAGCTGTTGTCAAGGGGGAGTTTGTTGAAGCACTTTCCTGTGACAACACTCTGGATAGAGTCTTAGTTTGTATTTTCATGTCTGTAATTGTCTTTGTATGTAAGAGTCTTTATGTATTAGTTTATCAAGTTGTATTTACTTTTACATATTGAATGTTGCATTTCTTACTAAGTGTTTTGCGCACTTACATGTGCACAGGAGAAAGCTCCTGCGTACTTAGCAAGTACGCAAGAATACCTTTTTGTACTTGTTAAGTACGCAAGAGCATTTTGCCTTGCGCACTTGCTAAGTACGCATGCATCAGGTCAGGTATAAGTAGGATAGGTTGACAGAAGTTAAGTACGCATGCATAAACGCAAATACGCAAGTTGTAATCTCAGTACTTCTCTCTGTAACCTTCAAGTGTTTATAATAGAAAAGAACGTTTAAAGTGATTCTTTTGTTGGTTTACTTTGTTTAGTTAGACTCTCCACCTAGTCACGGGCATTCCGCACCCGGTTCGACTAGTAGACCCATTTGCATGTGACGATCCGCCACACCTGAGGGACCTACAGATTGCACGTGAACAGTCTACGAATGCCCTAGAATATGATTACGATTGTTAGGAATACGTAGGGATGTGTGATGACGATATGGAAGGATCGGACGTTCTAAAACACACTTATGATTAACGAGTGGGAATCTTGATATCGGGATTAAAATATCCCTAGTTTGGTATCTAGTAAGGATGTGGTATGTGTGAAACACAACTAGACACGAGATAATAATACTAATTAGTAATTTTTGTGTTTTTGTGAACGAAATAATTGTTTAAATAAATATATTATTTTTAAAATAAAAATAACACTTAGAATTAATTAGAAAATTAATCCCAAGCACACGGTCGTTTTCTGGTAACAATTCGTCTTAATATAATATTATAATCATATGGGAATTGATTTTTGTATAAAATATTTGTTTAAAACTGCTCAAAAAATAAAAATAGGTTGTAGGACTCGAACCCGGGTCTCTCCCACAACAGCCCAAAGCTCTAACCAGTCCCGCCCGCTTGGGTATCGTGACAAAGACCCGTTCTGATTGGTTTTAATATTCACAATCCCTGTGTTCTTCCCCCTTATGTGAACCCGATCCAAAACCACCCCTAATCCCACTGAATTCGATCGCGATTGATCATAAGGACATGGGGGTTTTGTTAATATGTACATTACGAACCTGTGGGTGTGTTTAATTGCAAAAACATTAAGTCTAGATCGATTAACTCTTGTTTGAAACACCGAAACCCTAGGTTTTTAACATAAAATCAATTTAGTTAAATCCGATAAGATTACAGGTTTAATTCATAGGGATTTCAACAAGTGGGGGATTGCGAATCTAACCATGTAGTTTAATTGGATTGAGACATAGTGTAGGTTAGGGTTCGACTAATCCGTATATGCGATGAACCCTAGAATTGGTTCGAGTTCAATTCGATGTTATAAGCCCCAATTATGTTAAGGCTTTTGTTCTAGAGAAGAAAACGAATCCGAGGGTGTGTTTGATTACCTTAATTGGTGTCGAATTGATAGAGATTAACTAAAAGTCACTCGTGGCTTCGACGGCTACTCTCCGGCTGCGTCTCTGGCCGAATTGGGTTGTGCAAAAGCTTCAAAGAGGTTCGACTACTGTGTGCAGAGTGTTTGCTTTTGAAAATGATAGATCAAATGATCGAATTAAGAGGTTGTAGTGATGGTTCGACGGTTACGGTTTGGAATGGGGTTAATATGCTTAATTCGCAATCATTATTGATCAAAAACATATGGAAATGATTCAATGATGATCGACATCATCATTATTGTGTATAACAGCCGCGAATTTGAACGGTTTGGGAGTTATGATCTTGAATTTTGATCAAAGAATGGTCAATTTTGACTTTCCAAAGTCAAGGATTGAGTTTTAGGTATTTACAGCCTTAGTCCCTGCAGTTTATGTGTATGAGTTTGAGATTATGACGGAATTAGTCCTTGGAGTTTGTAATTAGGTTAACTGAGTTGTGAGATAACGGGGTTTTGGTTAACGGAGTTAAACTAAAGTAGTCTGGTGTCACATCCTCTATCTGATCTCACAACTTTTATTTGACGATCAAGTTGTTTTTCAACTTCAGTATTATAATCTTTAAAAGTTGCAAGTGATTCAGATTTTTCTTTAATAAGATACAAGTACATATAGCAAGAATAATCATCGATAAAAGTGATAAATGAAGTATGTCAAGTTATTCCACTGATGGGGTAAGGGCCACTAATGTTAGTGCGAATGAGTTTTAATAAACTAGAGCACCTAGTGGCATCTTTCTTATTCGCTACTGTCAGTTTACCTGTAAGGTATTTGACACATGTTCCAAAATCATTTAAATAGAGAGAGAACCTTTCTAAGAGTGAAATTAGAACCATTTAGAGTTTCAATTCCCACATTGGGAGTTGCAATGAATTTAGATAAGAAGAATAAGATACATAACTAAATAGAAGAACTTAGAGTGAACTATGGGGTACTAGACTAAGGCAAGCAGAAAGTAAGGACCATTATACTAATGAAGTTGTGATAATGTTTATTATAACACCGAAAATAATAGACTAAGTAAGGTTCTACTTAAACGAGTAGCTTTTGCTTTGGCTATGGCTAATTATTTAAGCATTATAAACAAATAAGTTATGCAAGTTAAATGTAACACATCACCTTTGGGCAGAAGTGAGACATTTAATTTGCACATATTAAGTTTACATGGCACAGATGTAACACATCATCTTTGGACAGAAGTTAAACATTTATGCATTTAAGGCGGGTGTCATGTGAATATCTAATAGTTTAAGGATATACACTAAGTTACAATGTTTATTTAGACTTGAATAAATTTACACATGTATCACATCATCTTTAGGTAGAAGTAAAACTATTAGGTGTTATTCAAGTAAGTTTAAGGTTTTGTAAAACATTTAAATTTAAGGTTTAACAAAACAAAGCCATTAATTAATAGCAAAACCCCTTGTTAGCGTGGATTGAACTTCAATGTGGACCCGAAAAATTTTATGGATCCGAGTACTTCTAAGAGATACTTAAGTAGCCGAGTACTTTTAAGGGATCCGAGTACTTCAATGTGGACCCGAAAACTTAAGGTGAACCGAATACTTTGATGGACCCGAGTACTATAATGGATTCGAGTACTTTAATGGATCCGAAAACTTGAGGTATCCGTGAACTTGAAAAATCTGAGTACTTTAGGGAATTCCAAGAACTCTAGGGAAAACCGTGAATTTAAAGGAATTTCGAGTACTTTAGTCTCAAGTACTTAAGGGATCTGAAAACTTATGGATCCGGGAACTTTAAGGAATCCTAGAACTTTATAGATTCCGAGAACTTATGTATTTTGAGTACTCTTATGGATCTGAAAAATAAGGGATAGATTTGATTTCGAAATTTAAAAAGTTTAATTATATCCAAGATTTTATCAATTCGCAATATTTTAAAAAATTAAATATTTTATGCGAAACTTGGAGATAAAGATGCTTGATTTTAGGAAACAAATTTTAATCCATATTTACTACCAAAATAAGTGGATTTCATCGAAAATTAGGATGAATTCTCAAGAACAATTATGATAATCAAAAAAACTGTTCTTGATTAATAAGGATTTTGGAAAAATATCTCATCCGAGAACTTTATAACATGAGAAGCAGGTTAACCAGATCCGAATTAGGGAACAAAAAACAGGTTTTTATAAACTGTTTAAAACGATTTTCTCAGAATCTGGTAATCCGAATCAAAAACAGGTTTAGGAAGATCCGAAAACTTAAGAACCTAATCCGAGAACTTAAAAAAAACGATTTTCATAAAAAACTTGATTTTTCCGATTTAATTCCAGTTTAGGGAACGAAAAAGAATTGATTAATCAACTTACTCTCGAATACCACATGCTAATCAATTCTTTAACATGTAATGGAAAACAAGATTAATAAATAAACGTGTACCTGATAATCCAGTAACAATAGAGAGGGAATTCGACATGATATTGATGATCGGGTTCACGTTTAGTATGTATCAGTTAGGATGTTATTACGTGAGAAGTAAGCTCACGAATTAAGAGAGAGAGAGAGAGGGAGACGAATTTAGAGGTGTTGGTGATTAAACCTTCATTAGTTATTTATCTCTAATACGCTTTCTATTTATATACATCGAAGGGAAACCCTATTTATGATAGTAAGGGTAATTATGTTCTTCGAATAATTACCAATTAAGTTATAGGAGTATTTAAGTAAATAATCAATATAATTAAATAAATGTTAATAAAGGTCATATAATTAAAGTGAGTATTACACGTACTACTATAGTGACTAGAATATTTTATTTTAAATGGTTATAGCGTCGAAGAGGTTGTTTCTTATTTTGTGCCGAAGCTGTTTATAAAGCACAAGCTTGAAGAAGTGAAATCTAAGGGCATTACTTGAACGCTACTATGGGTACATGCAAGAAATGATTAAAAGCGTTGCATTTATCAGAGAATTATGAGTTCCTATCATAACGCATGACTTTAATAGGGGATTCATTGCAAATACTAGCTTGGCTTATTTATAATGGTTTGTATATTTTGAGCATCCAAGATTATGACTAGCTGTTGACTTACTATTATTAAAAAGATAAAATGTATTATTTTAGAAATAATATGTTGCATAATATATGTGTGTTTGCTTACACTCTTCTTTATTTTTATGTAAAAGAAGTAAAGCTTGTGATAATATTTAAATGTGTTGTACAGCCACAAACAATACGTTTAAATGCAACAAATGCCATTGACATTAAGCAGTTACAAAAATATTTGAGTATTTAGTTAAATATTTAAAATTAGCAGTTTCATTTAAAAAACATAAACTCATGTACCTAAATTGAAACATGGGTTAGGATTTTAGCATCTCACCGCCTTAAGATAACCATTGGAATTATAAACATTTAAGATGGACAACTTGAATTTAAAGTTTATAATTTTTTTATTATAATAATAAAAAACAGTTGAATAGGAGAAGAGATTTTCAACTTTTGTTTATGGACATAGGTATCATAACTTTTTTTTTTCCTGAACCGTAAGGAATGAACTATAATTTGCCATGCGAAGGAATGAACTATAATTCGTCCAATTAATATTCTTACTTTTTACATTTTTAATTTTAACCCTTATATTATATATATTATACGCTTTTAGCCCGTTTTATTTTCTATTAATTTTTTTCCTTTAATAACTTTTGTTCGTTAACTTTTTTCAAAATACGGGGTGCGCAACTGTTTGCAGTTTTTTTATCTTTTATCAACGTTCCGATGTAATTTTTTTTACAACGGAGTTGTCTTCAAAATCGAGACATTTTTTATTGTTGCCTATAGCGAGTGTCGTTACCGTTGTCGTACCGTGACGAGCCGAACTTATTATGGGGGAACAACATCATTATCCATATTGGTATTATCCGAACCTGTATCGGTATTCGCTTTATGGTTTTCGACGACCCGAACGGGTAAATTTTTATTTTATTTTTTCCCTTTTATTATTTAGTTTTATGTTTCTTTTTTATTAACATTATTTTTACCGTTGCGCCTACGTTTTCATTTAAATTTTATTAACGATGGGCCTAGCACCATTTACTATGATAACATTCATTCGTTAAGTTTTTTTCAATAACAGAATACGCGGTTTTTCTAAAAGAAATTTTTGTCAACGTTCTGGTTTATATTTTATTGAAGACAAAGTTTTATTCAAATTCGAGTGTTTTTTTGGTATCGTACGCTATAACGAGTCTGCAATTAGATGTAAGTTTTATCCATGCAAACGAGTCATACCAATAACGACCAAGCTCCCGCCGCGAAACGCGGAGGGTAAAAACTAGTTTTATTGAAATAAAGAAAAATAAAGGTTTTTAGTTCTGCTAAAAACCCTATATAATGTATATAATAACCGTTGGTCATTTTATGCAATGGTAACCCCAAGACTTCTCATAGTGCAGGTCTTAGGTTCGAATCCTGGCAACAACAAAAAAGGGGGTATGTGACAAGGTCAGGAGGTTTACCCAGTTATAGAGGGTTCCTCCTGTGGTGGGCTGCCCTGGATGTTCTAGGTGTTATCCCGGGAAAACTCAATTATCCTAAAATATCTAGGTGTTGTCGTTCAAAGAAATGTATACAACCAAGATTACCTGTTATCCTAATTAAACAAACACCGTTGCGTCCCTTCCAAGTTCGCCCACAAGAAGGCAAGGTTTTTTTATTTCTTCGAGAAGTTTGGAGACTGATACGTTTTTATTGGAGAAGATTTTGTCGTGTCTTACTCGGCAAATACATCAACCGAAGTGAGAACAATACAACAGTGTAATTTTTTGCCGAAAGATATATTTTGATGTTTTCAGTAAATGTTTACACTGGTGTAAACTCCTCTTACCCTTATGAATTTACAAAAATGCAAAACAGAACATGACGTTATATTGGTGTAATAATGTTATAAAAAAAATAATGAATTGGATTGATTTTGACGGAGTTAATTGGGTTAACACAATAACAGTAGGTTAACAATGGATCCTTACTATATATATATATATATATATATATATATATATATATATATATATATATATGGGAAGAGTAAAATGAAAACCCCCTTCAGTTGAAAAAACCCACGAAACCCTTTGAAAAAAATTAGAATTTTTTTTTAATTTGGGATTGATTATTTATATAAAAAAAGGTCTGCTCGTAAAAAAAATAAAAAAAAGCAAAATAAAAAAATAAATAAAAAACATGTAAAAAATAACCAAAATCCGCGTTTTTTTTTGCTTACGTATGTAGTACGTCAGCATTTACATATGTATAAAACGTCAGATTTAAAAAAAAATTAAAAACCGCTCGGCTTTTTTTTTATTTCACCAAAAAGTGATAAAATTGACTTTAGAATCCATCCTAAAAATAAAATAAAAAACTTTTTTTTTACATATGTAAAAAAGGATTTAGTGGGTTTTTTCAACTCAAGTGGGTTTTTGTTAGAACCACCCATATATATATATATATATATATAGCTCCTACCATTAGAAACAAAATCCCTTTGGAAATAAGATATGGCAATTGCATGGATAGTAGTCAACTCCAGAGTGGGTGAATGGTCCTATTAGGAACCTCATAAAGTTTTGTTTTTTTTAGTGTTGAGAGCGTGTGCTTTCCTACTTTTTGTAATGGAGGTTTCTCATGGTATTCTTCTTTGAAAATGTTGCCCTAATTGCAGTCTAATTGTATTAATTTTTAAATAATAATTTCATTTGTTATCGTTTTGATATATCTTTTCATTAACTTTTGAAAACCCTAAGGGTACAAGGGACATTACTCTAACAAAAAAAATACCCTAAGAAAATACCAAATGAGTGACTGTCACCTCATTTTTATTCAAATCCAACTCAAATACCCTAAGTGGTGGGGGCATAACCCTACGTATAACACAACCCTATATAACCATTGTCCAACGGCTTCCTCAAGCAAAATCATCGGGTACATATACCCGCACGCCTTACCCACATCCCCTACATGTGACCCTTGCGGTCGTGTACCCAACGAACTTGACTTACCGCTTCCCTACCCGAACTGTGCCCCAAGTACCCCTAATGCTTATTCCTCGTTCATTTTCAGATCGAAAATTATAGAATTCAGGAGGCACTAAAAGAATAGATACTTCCAATCAATTCATAACTAAAGCCACTCACACTCACACACACATATACAATCATGTGCATGTATTGTGTGTTGATATATGTATGTATATATAATTTCCAAGATTATGTTTTTTCTTATAACTTTGGATATAGATCTGACCATGGATATTTTATGTATAGCGCTCAATGGATACATGAAAGCTTGAGTATGCATAGTCAATTTTAAATAGAAAATTATGAAAATCACATAAACACACCTACCTATTACTTTAATAGTAATATATATCGAGGTTATCTAACCGCATAACCTACTATATTTTTCTTCCTAGTAAATTTGATTCGCAGTATTTACAAGTAGTTCTGTGGATTCATTTTCTCCATTTAAATGTGCTTCTGTATGTGTTGATCACACCTATATATACACACATAGATATATGTATATGTGTGTGGGAGTGTATACAAGTATGTATATATATATATAGGGAAGGGTTCAAATACTAACCAACTTTTTATACTATCAAACAATCACATAATTTATAAATTATTTTTTTCTTTTAATTGTTAAAAGAAGTATTGTAAACATATATCTTGAACATAAATACGGAAATGATGAGTATTATATGTACGTACGAAAAAATGTTACATATATGTGACACATAGTGTTTACGTATATGTAATGCTAACAAAATGATAATTGTTACATATACGTAACACTATGTTTGAGAGTGGTTTTCATGGTTATCACATAAATATTAGTTATTGTTTGAACCTCACCCTATATATATATATACTAGTTTAGGTCCCGTGTCTACACACGGGGTGAAAAATATTAATATTTAAAATTTTTAAATCTTTATGTATATATATTTCAGAGATGTAAAAATATATTACATATACTACGGATATAAAAACTCAAAATATGTAAAAGTTAATATATAATTAGGTTTCGAAAATACGTTAATTACTATTTAATGTAATTTCACTTTCAATTACTATTTGATTGAAATAAAAGTTACATAATTAAATTTCAAAGTTTTCTTATAATAAGGGATAATTTAAAATAAATGTGTTGTATTAGTACAATTAGTACTTTCTTTAAATATATATTATTATTTAAATATAAAAGTGCATTAAATAAGAGAGAGAAGCGGGAAAAAAATGGTGAGATTGAATGTGGAGACGACACGTGGCACTAAAAAACCTTTATTTAATAGTATGTATATATATATATATATATATATATATATTATTCAGAATTTATGCAAGAAAAAGAAAATAGAATCATGGCCAATCATTGATGCATAGAGCCAAAAAGAAAAAAAAAATTTCTATCTTTGAAAGATTTTAAAGTTGACCAAAAATAGTATCCAATTTCGATATGATTGTGACTGGATTAAAAGATGTATATTTGTCGATCGTCTTGTTTCCTAGTGGTATTGATGATTTCACCCTATAACATTGTTGTGAGTTCTGTTGGATTTAATCGGGTTTGTTCACATACGGGTCATGAGTCAAATGTTGGGCCGGTCAAAATTAGAGTTGGTCTATTTTAGGAGTGTTTAAGTCTTTTGGTAATTATTTATTTATGATATGTTATTTTTAATTGGTATGGTTTGATATTTGGTAAGTTTTTATTTGGTTGATTTAGTTTTCTATTAAGTATGAATTAGGTTAATTGGTCATTAAGTGTTAGTATATTATAAATAGGAGCCTTGGTCTATTGTAAAAGCATGCATTAATAATAAAAGTCCGTGTGTAAGGCCCTGTTTCCAGGAGACCTCGCGCGTTGGATTTACTCGTCAGCATATAATTCTTAAACGTAGGAGTTCATTCATGTAGCGGAAAATCATGCCAAATTACGTAACTTTTTCCAAACAATAACATAAAGCATTGTCTTAACATGGTAGTACTTTAAAACATAAACACAACGTGTTGCCAGATCTCTTCGCTCGGGTAACTCTTTAGCCAAGCACTGCATTCATCAACGAGCATCCATCCTACACTTAAAGTGATGTGCATACTAAAAGGTCAGCTTCGCTGAGTGAGTTCTAGTTTTACATAAAACATTAACTTCAAAAATTCATAGGATTTTTGCCAAAGCTAAACTTTAAACTTTCATAACAAGACGTCCGTAAGCATACCAAAACATAACATATCGTAAGTCAAACATATATATATATAATTGTATATATATATATATATATATATATATAGATCAAGATTTGCACATTAACGTAACCGTCAATTCCTTAGTTTGGGTACTACCCCTACGTACGGTGACATGAACCTGGCATTGCCCCTCCGTACAGTGACACATGCCCATACTTTTAGTATTGCCCCTATGGCTTAACTGCACATTGTCACACCCCAGTCCTAGGCATTGGTTAGTCGTGACGAATTGGTACAGAACACACAGCAGAAGCTAAATCATAAACTTCTTTTATTAATAACCAAATTTTTTTACAAACTAAGCCAACCAACTGTTACAACAAAAACTAGTTCCCGTCAAGGAACTCAAAACCACAGGACTTATAGTACTCCCAAACATGCCTTTAATCAACCGACCAATAACTTGTCTTGTCCACCACTACTCTACCTAGAATGCGACCATCTAAAGACGTCTAGGGTTTAACCTGTAATATCCTTTAAAAAGATAACAAAAACTGGGTCAACATAAGTTGGTGAGTTCATGAACCACCCACATGGTTATAATTTGAAACATAAGTAATATCCCATGTCCCACCCACTATCACGACGGCTATGAGCTTTTAGTATATATATAACTGGCAACTTTTCAGCCACTGGCACACACTGCCAGCAAAATGAGATGATCAATCCCATCCATAAGTGCCATCCACCTCGGAACGTATAAAGCACTTACTACGTGTTATATATACTTGGTTAATTACAACAACTAGAGCTCATATGTTTCAAACAACACATGTGTAACCAAATTTACATTTCAGTTCAGAGGAACTCACCTAGACAACACCTCGGCTTAGTTTTCAACTGGAATTGTATAAATACTTTGCACAATACCCTAAACCATATTGGTATTTACTTAATCAATCATTACTTAACTTAATAGTACATAACTAAACTTCAAACAGTGGGTTAGAATCTTACCTTGCACTCTCTACGACAATTTGTAGGCGAAAAGCTAGAAATCGGACTCTCGAACGCGAATCGGGGCTTGGGAATCACAATTTCCAAATGTATGTATGTATAAGATGGTGTTTGTGATGGTGTAGAATCGGCTTGGTTCAACCAAGTATTTATAGGGCAAAATCTCAGGTCGTGAAGGACCGTTACCGAGTTTGACGGTTCGTCACCCAATTACTTGGCGGCTACGCTCTTGCAGACCATGTAACGGACTGTTACGGGCCGTGACGGTCCATTACTAGTGTTGAGTCAGCGGACACGTGTCAGAAACCCTAAACCGCGTCTGGTATTGCAGCACGGACCGTCATGACGGGTGACGATCCGTCATGGGTTGTCACGGACCGTTATACACGCCCTTGTACGCACTACATTGTCTAAGTCTATTTCGACCAAGTTAGTGGATTAGCAAGTGGGTACACATGGGGCCTTGCCTCATCGGGCATGCCCCGTGCCCAAGTCCCAGAACAACTTATAAATAGGTAGTTCTTGCACCATGTTTTGAGAGAGCTTGTGTACGATATTTATAGCCATTGTTAGAAGAATTCCACCTTTATTCTCTGTAGTTTTTTGTATTCAGTCTTCATATTAAAGGTTCTATAAATAATTAACAAAATTTAAATCTTGTAATGATGCATGTGTGTGTTTATACAAGTTTGATCTTTGTTACTTGCATGGCCATTCTTGGCTAAACTCTTTGAATCACTTTGGGAAGAAGAAATTCTAATGAAGTAGTTAGTATCTTTATGGATTCAATATTAGTGTGTGTTTGTGACTTGAAAATGTGTTCTTTTACATTGAAAGTGGATCTTTACAATCGTTGGAGCGATTCATCAACTTCATGCTTCGTTGTGTCTATGTATAGTCAGTGTGTTAGTTACTTGGAAGGGTGCTAGAAGTTGTGAATGCGGTTTGATGTAGTGCAAAGCACACATCTTTATTCATAGTGTTTTTAGATAGTTTCGTATTCATTTTTACTCATTTTAGTTGTATTTTAGTCTATTGTATATTTATAGGAGCTCGTGATGATAACAAGTCAAATCATGAAGAAACCGAGCAGGAGAAGAAAGCCTAAGAGTTCAAAAGCAAAAAGTTGGATTTTTAAGGCCTCGCGGTACGCGAAGAGTAAATCTCAGAATCTCACGGTACGCGAGGGAATCCAGAAAAGGCGCCCAACTAAATTGTTCCTCGTGGTACGCTAGGAACCCAGCCCAACCTCTCGTGGTACGCGACCGCGAGAGGCCCATAAATCCGTAAAAAGCCCTAATTGATAATTAAATAGAATTGTAAGGCTATTATGCCAAGGGTTCAATTATTCTGCCATCCAGAGGAAGAAAAGGGGTGATTTCAGGAGCTTAGGAGGCGATTGAAGAGCAAGATTGAAGCTTTTGATTTCGGGTTTGTCTAGATTAGCATATTCGGGTTTAAAGTTTTGATCTTTTCTTGAAATCAGTTTGTTTTGGATCATGTTTTGCTTGATTACTTCAATTATTCTTGTTTTGAGTATGATTCTAGGCTAAACTTCATATACTGCCTAGGTCACATGATGATTATTTGTTAAAGTTGTGATTTTTATCGGTTTTGGATTCGATTAATGGTTTAATGATTTTGTAAACAATATCTTGATGATAATTGTGATGAATATTGCATGCTTAGATCTGATCTATGTTGATTTCAATTTCGTATGTTAATTGTGGATGTCTTCCAATTTGATTTGCATATCTAGGTCATAGACTTTAGGGTTTGTGAGTGTTTGTATGGTTTGTTAGACATAGTAGCCATAGGAATTATGATTGAATATAAGTTAGATCTAAATGTGTATCATGTCTCAATACCCGAGAAGTGAGATCCAGTTGTTTAGTCTTCGTCATTAGATTACCCCGTGCATTCTTTGAATGTATTGTGGACAGTGAGACTGAAAGGTGATCTGTCTATTTGGGTACATTGTCATTGTTGGAGAGACCGAAAGGTAATCCACTATCTGGTGAGTTATTACACCTTTAGGTTCCTTAGTTGGTGACACCCTGAGAGTGATTAGGGATCTACTAGGTAATCTAGAGTTGTTTCCTTTAGAAACCCAGATCCATCATAGTTTCCAGAACCGGTAGAAATTGTGCTTTGCAAGTAGGATTCCGACCTAGGTAGTATTCTTCCCATCTCTGATTATTTCCTTAGTACTTTCCTTCGATAGCTAGAGTCTATCTTGTTTGCTGCATTAGTAGTTAATCTTTAGTGTAGTCTACCCCCCTTAAATCAATATTTAGTGTAGTCAACCCCGCTTAAATCAATCTTTAGTTAGAGTCATAGTCTAGTTTTGTTATCATAGTGTCTTTAGGGTTCGATAATCTGGTTTACCGTTAAGCTGTGCTACACTCTATAGGTACACTTTCTTGTCAGTACGGTTTAGTTCATAGGTAATCCATCTTATTACTTAGGAGTCTAGGCTAGGTTTTGTTAGTTTTTATATAGACCATCTGGATGACATCACGGTTCGTAAAGATCCTTTCTTTAATATACGGTGACTCGTTATTCTAAGGACTTGACTTTATGTATTACCATTACCTTTGAGGAGAGGAATCAAATCAAAGGGTCCATAGTGACTAGTGTGTAAAGTCCCTTTTCTAATGACACAATTTTGATAATTTAATTCCGACATTGAGGTGGTTGTTATGGTGGCAACTTTTCAATATTGTTGTGGGAGTTAATGTCCCAACCCAGGAGTTTCTCTATCGTTTACACTTACACAAACATTATCACTGATCTTCAAGAATATGATTTGATAACCTGACCAAGAGCCATTTCTAGCTAAACATAGCGGTTGCCATGTTGCTTAGACTACTACCCTCGGGGAGACAAAATCAAACCGAGCCATAGGGTCTAGCGACTTAAGTGACGACCGCCATGTTTGCGATATAGTGATCTTTTGAGTATCCATAAATAAAAGCTAGCTACAACACTAGAAGGAATTTGAACCATAGTGATTTACCCTTGTTATTGATTACTTCTACCATTTTATCTTTTCTCCAACTTTCAAAATAAAAAATCAAACAACTTTTCATTTCTGGCTAGACTAGACATTGACTGAAATCCGGTACTAAGAGCCCATGTATCCTCGGATCGATATCCGGTCTTACCAACACTATATTACATCCACAATGAGTGCACTTGCCCTAAGTGTGCTGTGTGAGTGGAAGTAATTACTGTTTTATAAATTTAAAGCTTTTGTGTTAAAAATCATCATTTTTTATATACACTCTAGAACACATCATCTACCTAAGCTTTAACCTGACATGCATACTAAAAGTCAGTTACGCTGAGTGAGTTCTAAAATTTCCTTAAAGATTTAAACATAAACTTTGAACTTAATCATTTTAAAAATCGTCCTCTTTGTAAGATAATAAACTTTATTAGAACAATATTTTATCAAATCCGTTTACTTTATAAAATCATTAAATATACTTTAACAACCAAGCTTGTACAAATCAAGACTCCTTTATCATGCTTGTACTAGTACAAGACTCTTTTAACGTGCTTACACGAAATAAGACCATTTATCATGCCCACACAAAGTAGGAATTCCTTTCTCATGCCTACACAAAGTAGGGCTTCCTTTATCATGTCCACACAAAGCAGGACTTCCTTTATCATGTCCACCCAAAGTAGGACTTCCTTTAACAAGCCTAACTATGGTAGGACTTCCTTTATTATGCCTAACTATGGTAGGACTTCCTTTATCATGCTTATAAAGGATACAAGACCTCTGTTGCTTGCAAGACTCATTTAGTGTGCTTACACGAAGTAAGGCTTCTTATGACTCTCTATAGCTATTACACACCGTAAATCAATTAACTTTCACTTTAGCACATCAAAGCAATTAGTCAAGTAAGCATATTATGTCACACAATAGCATATAACAAAACTCTCTCTCTTTAACACCATTCTTTAACTTTAAATTTTTAATGTTTACTTTATTACTTTATCAAAGTGCTTTATGTAAATGAGTATGCATATAAGCCCAAAAACGTATAGAAAAAGGCCACTTAGTACTCACCTGGTGGTCTCTAACTATACCAAATGGATGACTTTAACTATACGGAACGCTTTACAATATGCACGGAGTTTCACATGAGAACTATGTCAAAACGGGGAAACTTTCGTCTAACTGTCACCTTTACTTTCGTCCCAAACTTTCGTCTGAAACTTCTCAAGTTTTGTTCGAAACTGTTAACTTTCGTCCAAGAAACTTTTGTCCAAAACTTTGTGGTTTCGCCATCAAAATTTCGTTAGAAACTTTCGCCTAGGCAGCGAAAGTTTCGCATGAAACTTTCGCCGTCTTCAAATCTGGGATTTGTTAGATCTGAATTAAGCTTTCAACTTTTTACGTCCAAACTCTTTGTTTAACCCGTACTAAGCCAAATCTAGCATTAGTTTACCTTTTCAAATCTAAAAATCCAAGCTTTGATCGAAACCCTAACTTTTAACCCACTTTAACAAACCTGGAGATTTAAGGGCCGAATCATACCTCAAAATGCTTAGAATTCAGGGCTTTAGCTAATCCAAATGCCCAACATTCGAGATGGAAGCAATATGGACGATCTTCACACTTTCTCTCTCTAGAAGTGCATGAGGATAGAGATGAATGAGGAAGGGGAGGGTGGTGGCTAGCGTTAAAGGCCACCCTCCTTTCTTTCGCGATTACCACTTTAGCCCCTTGATCTTTATTCCATAAGTGTCGATCTTTCAAAACCCATAAAAATAAAAGACGGGATTTCAGGGCGTTACATGTTGTTTTACACTTTTGGCGTAAATATTCAACCTGACGGTTAGTTTTTCATTGTGTATTACAAATGTAATATTAAATTTAACATCCATGTAAAAAAAACTTAAACGCATGTACAACTGTGTAAAACACCATGTGTTATTTGACATCCAGGTGTAAAACACCATGTATAAAATTGACACCAACATAAAACACCATGTGTAAATTGGCGCCCAGGTGTAAAGCACAATGTTTAAATTGATAACCAGTTGTAAAACACCATGTGTATATTGGCGCCAACATGTAAAAAACCATGTATAGATTGACGTTTAAGTATAAATACGATGTGTAAAATGTTAAGAATACCATGTACATGGATGTTAAATTTTGTGTACATGGATGTTAAATTTAACATCACAATGGTAATACACAACGAAAAATTAATCATCATGTTGAAATTTGACGCCATGATATAAAACACCATAACAAAAAAAAACGTCATAAACAAAAAAGTTTAAACGCCATGTACATGCTTTTAATATTTTTGTACATGGATGTTAAATTTAACATCACAGTTGTGATACATAATAAAAAACTAATCGTCATGTTGAAATTTTATGCCAAAAGTGTAAAACACCATAACAAAAGAAAAACGCCATAAACATAACAACATCATAAAAACGTCCAATTTCAAACAACACTCAGTTGGTCGTTTTTTTTAATATAGCAATACGATACTCGTTCGAAATATGAAAAAATCACAATGATCTTATAGACCAAATTTCTTCCTAAACTTTGTGAGGTTTTGGTTCTTTTTAGTGTAACCTCTACCTATATTGTATAATATATTTTTCTGATACAAATTAAACAAATTCGAACACCATTTTAATTATAAGAGATGAATCTGAATAAATAAAGAGATAATATGACTTTAATATATATATATATATATATATATATATATATATATATAATTATTACTTTTTATAATAAAATAAATGTAAAATGTTATTACCAACAATAGCATGATACCTTTGAAACAAAATCTGATCCATCAGTAAGGCATCTAATTCCATTTTCAGGTGTAGAGGGGTGATGGTATAGAAACTTTGCATGGCACTATTAGTCAAAAGAAAGATGACAGATTGAAAGCTTTTCCGTTCAATCCGTACAGATTTGAGCCGGGATAATTAATATTAACTCGTGCTTGAAGTAGTAACACTACGAGTCAACATGTTCAAGTTTCCATTTTAGATGAAAGCTCAACTCCTATTCAACTTGAGTTTGCTTCTAACTTTGTGAGTTTTTTTTTTTTTTTTTTTTTTAATGTGTCCAAATTTCAAATGAGATGTAAATTTATATAGGGCCGAATTAAACTAATAAATTAATAAACATATAATAACTTAATAATATATTTTATAGAGGCCCAATTAACCCAATCTATATCTATACTATATAATAAATAAAGTTTTTTTGTGAAATACTTATCACTTTCCTATGCAATCTCAAGTTTTTTCTCGTCTCTATCTCTTATTAATTATATAAATTTATTTAATTATTTTTATAATTTTTTACTTCCCGTATCTCTCTCATGTTAAATAATATTGATTTCTATAATTCTTTTTATAAAATGTTTTTTATTTAAAAAAATTAGGTTTGTTTATAAAACATTTTTATAAATTGAACATTTTTTTCATTCTTTTTATAAAAAATTTTAAAAAAATAACTATATAACGTTTCTAGAATTTATATTAAAAACTATGTAATATGTAAATCTTTATTAGTAATTATATATAACATTTCATTTATTCAACCCGTGTGATACATGTAGTTTCTAACCTAGTAAAATAATAAACATAACTAACCCAATAACATACTATAATAATCGTCGGCGGTCGTTACTTCCTTCCCTTACCCCCCCTTCGACAATCGACCTTCCGCGATCCGTAGCCGTGAAGCCATTATTCGATTTCGATACCCAGTCAGGCAGCCCCCAAGTAAGTTTGTTTTAGTTTTTTGTTGTTTTTAATTTTTCATGTTTTTATCTTCTGGAGTGTCACTTCTCACTTCAGTTGATGACTAATGAAATGTTTATGGTTTCTTTTTTTAGCAACAAATTTTTACACCTGAATTTCATCTAACCTTACATTTGTAAGGATTTCAATCCACACCATTTTTGTGAAGACAAACACCATACCATTAGACCACTAGGTCATGGGTAAATGTTTATGTTTTCTATTTTCTTTTTTCAAATTTTAGTTTATTATTTATGTTTATACTTATTTATCAATTAGTTATATGATTATAAGTTATATGATTAGGTTATAAGATATTGTCATACATCGGCGGAACCAGGCGAGGGTCCAGGGGGTCCGTGGACCCTCCGGTCGCCGGATTTTATGTTAACCGGAATAGATAACACAGAAGCTTTCTTGATGTTTGACCCATTAAATTGTCTCTTCTGGAGTATTTAAAGTGTGGAGAGAAGAGGGAAAATAGCATCGCCGGAGTATTCTCCGGTAGACGCGACGAGCTTTCAGAAAGTTTGAACGAAGAGGATGATGTATCGGTGTGGGTCAAAGAAAAGACTTCTGTGGTTAATATTTTGTTCCTATTTAATTCTATTATTATCTGGACTAAAGAAAGGACTGAGAGATGACCATTAATATTTTATTTTGTATTTAATTTTATTATTTTCATTTTCATTATTATTTGCGAGACACAATTTTTGTACTTTTGTAACTCTTATTTTTAAAATTTATTCAAATTAATAAAGTAGGTAACATTCATCTATTAAATTTTAATTAATTTATTTTTATTAACTTAAGTTTAATAATTGTATATGGAATTAATGTTTTATTCTTTATATTGTTTCTTATAGGAGTAAGTTATTATATATTAAATAGAATTAATTACATGGATGACCCTTGTGGTTTACTAAGATTTAACTTTTGGTCCCTGGTAATGCTAAATTACAAGTTTGGACCAATAGTTTGCACACTTATTTCACTTTTGGTCACTGAGTTGGATGGAGGTTAAGTTTTTCAGTTAAGTGTATGTGAAATGACTAAAACACCCCTCTTAACAAAAGTGTCAAACCCCCTTTAACCATTCACACCTCCTCCACCTCCAACCATCATCTCCACCCTCTCACACCTCCTCCACCTCCACCACCTTCCACCGCCGTCTCCGACCATCCTACCACACCTCACCTCACCTCCACCTTTCCACCGCCATCTCCGTCCTGTAACATAAAAAAAATGATAAATCCACACATGATATTTGGCCCCTAGTTCTCCCTCCCAGAGTATCCAAACCTACTTCATCATCCACCATGAGATTTGTTGACCAATAAATAGCACAAGGAAACTTGAAGCAATTGAACATCGACGACAGCTGTAAAATAATTATGGCGAGAAGATGAGTATGTATGGATTCGAAGCATCTTTCTACGATTACGGTTTTTCTAACCCGGAAATCACCAGTTCCATCTATGCAAATCGGATAACAGTCGAGATCGACTATGACGATGAGCTTTACTTTATATGAAGGCATGCCTCCAATCAAAACCCCCAGGAGTCCGCCGGAGCACCATTTCTCCGCTCCCTCTAGGTATGGATTGGAGTCTCCCCTCTCGTATTTGGGTATCAATCTCCCCCTTCGATCTCTATTTGTTCAATTGCTTCAAGTTTCCAATTGCTTCAATAATGAACATCAGAACATCACCGCCATCGCCCTTAACCGTTTGAACCTCGTCACCGGCCGACTCCTCCTTTTGCACAGGAATCCAGTACCATCACTACAGGAGCGACGGTTGCGCATAGCCGCCATGCTCCGCCTGTCAGGAATCAAGTCGTCGTCGCCTTTGCCGAAGGAACCTGTTACTACCGCCGCTACACCTCCACATCTCCACTCCTGCCGCTAGAACTTGCCAGAGATCTTCGTCTTTCACCGTCGCCTTTACCGAAGGAACCTGTTAAACTCCAGATTTATAGGGATTGAGATAGATTTGAGACTGGTTGACTTTTTACGAGTCAAAATTAGAAATCTTGACTCTGATAGTGGGCAAGGGTGTTTTGGTCATTTTTTACAAAATTAATAGAAAAGTTAACATCCATCCAACTCAGGGGCCAAAAGTGAAATAAGTGTGCAAACCATTGGTCCAAACTTGTAATTTAGCATTCCTAGGGGCCAAAAATGAAATCTCAGTAAACCACAGGAGCCATCCGTGTAATTAATTCTATTAAATATTATATTTACCATTTTAATTATATTTTATGAGTTTATTTAATTTTCTTTTATCATTTTTAAAATACATATGACTAAAAAGCATTTGTCACCACATAAAAATGTTTCTTTAAAAATATATAATACAAAAACAACTCAAACCAAGATGTTTTTTACATCGATTGCCTTAAAAAGATAATTGTTGGACACTAACAAATATAAAGTTATATTTTGACCCTCTCATTCAAATCTTATAGTTCCGTCACTGTTGTTATATGATTTACATAAATTATACCTCCCCACCCACGTAGAATTTAGTTGGTCAAACAACACATTTTTCTAACTCATTATTATCATTTTATGGGGCTATCCAACTTGTTTATAAGTTGTCCGCCGAGCAAGACAAATTGCATAAGATGGATTTTCATGAGAATGCACAAGTACGTTACCAGTTACATGTTATTCAAACTCAACAATCAATAGACACTACTACAGTCTACAAACAAAACTATGGATCTCCTATCAAAGTTTTCGAACGAAAAAATGTGTCGAAAATTCTGAAAATAACTTAATTTTAGCGACAAAATTCCGATAACATAAAAAAACCAAAAAAAAAAACATATAAATAAGTCGTAAAAAATTGGGATAAAATTTAATTTTGTTCATGGCAGGCCTGAGTAGGTGCGGGGAGGCCACCGCTCGGCCTAAATTTTTGAGGGTCCCAAAATTTTTTTGTATCTTTTTATACCATGTATAAATTAACATATTTAAAAATTTTATAAACTTATTACTAGATAATAATTATATGTTTTAGATGAGACACAATAAATTAATAAACAAAGAAAATCCTTTAACATATTATATATGAGCCTAACTAAACCCAATAAATTAATAAACATAATTAAGCCAATAACAGTGTATATAGGGCCCCAGTTAATCTAATAAATTAATAAACATATAATAACCCAATAATTTACTATATAAAGGCCCAATTAACCCAATAAAATAATAAACATAACTAACCCAATAACATACTATACGATTCGTCGGCGGTCGTTACTTCCTTCCCTTACCCCCTTCGACAATCGACCTTCCGCGATCCGTATGGAGTCCTGCCGTGAAGCCATTATTCGATTTCGATAACCAGCCAGACAGCCCCAAGTAAGTTTATTTTAGTTTTTTGTTGTTTTTAATTTTTCATGTTTTTATCTTTTGGAGTGCCACTTTTCAGTTCAGATGATGACTAATGAGATGTTTATATTTTCTTTTTTGAGCAACAAATTTTTACACCTAACCATACATTTGCAAGTATTTGAATTCACACCATTTTTGTGGGGGCAAACACCATACCACTAGACTAATAGTTCATGGGTAGATGTTTGTGTTTTCTATTTTCTTTATTCAAATTTTAATTTATTATTTATGTTTATACTTATTTACCAATTAGTTATATGATTAGGTTATAAGTTATTGTTATATGATTTGCATAAATTATACATCCTCCCCGCCCCCCTCCCCCAACAACTATACGGTAGTTAAAAACATAAAAAGAGAAAATTAGTAGAAAATTTAACAAAGTCTCAAGCAAATGCTCTAAGTAAGAGAGTTATTCGATTCGTTTAACTATGTTAAATAGATTATTTTGTTACAATAATTTTGTTTTGTTTATTGTTATAGCAATTATCGCCGTAGTAACAAATTTTTTTTATGTACAACTTTATGTTTAAAGGGCCAATTTTTTTCACTCGCACAGGGCACACGAAATATCAGGGACGGCACTGAAAATAACTGAAGCATTTAAACTTTGTCACATGTATAATTATTAAATAAATTTAAAGCCAATCATATGAGGATAAGGAATGGGTTGAAGTGATTTTTTTGATAATTTTATTAAAATTTGGGTATGGGGTTGGGGATGGGGATTGGTAGGGGTGTTCAAATTCAGATATCCGAAATTTTGAATATTCAAAATTTTCGGATAGTTGTTTTCACTATCCGAATCCATATTCGAAGTTTCGGATACAATTTCGGATAGTGAAAAGGATATCCGAAACAATTAGAAAAATAAAAAATATAAATATAATATTTTGAATTTATAAAAACTATTAAAGGCTTAAAAAAAATTAAAAATATACATCCTTAATATAATAAATAAATAAATTTATCTGACACGTGTCGACCTCTAGCGAAGTCTAGATTTTTGTTTCCTAATTCTCTGTTTATTAAATAACTCTCTTCTATTAAATAATAATAATTTTAAATAATTAAATATATAAAACTTATTCTAATATTTTATTAAAAATTAATAAATCAAAAGAAGATTTCAGATATGTCTTATCTTAAAGTAAATTTTAATATTTTTAAATCTTTATTATTTCTATTTGTAATTCTTAAATCTTTATTATTTGTTATTTATAATTCTTAAATATTCATTATTTCTTATTTCAACAATTGTTGATAACATCCAACATACAATCTTCATAGAAACTGTTGTTTTATAAGTTGGATTTATTCACCCCGTGTAATAAATGAGTTTCTAACCTAGTATATAAATATATAAATATAATATTCTGGGTTTAGATTTAAATTTTCTTTCTTTTAAATTATAAAAGAAATTAAAAAATATAAATAAATATAATATTTCGGATATTCGGATATCCGACATATCCGAATTTTTTAAATTCAATATCCGAATCCGAAAATTCGGATATATGAAATTTCAAATATCCGAATTTTTGGATAATTCGAATTTGAAATTTCGGATAATTTGTGTTTGATTTCGGATTCGGATTTTTCTGAACACCACTAGAGATCGGGCGAGGGGTACTCTTAGCCTAGTAGTTTTCTTTGGAGATTGCACCAAGCTGCAAGTGAGAGAAATGCGGTGTTCAAGCTTTTACATTTACTATGTTCTTTTTTAAATTTAATTATTTTAATATTTATAATTAATTTTAAACATATTTTGTTTTTCTTTTATAATTTTTAAAACATAATGTTGTATAAAATTCTGCGAATATACGATTGCGACGTGCTTATTTTTATGTATGTTTCGATATAAATTTTATTCAAACTAGAGCCAAGGCAGATATAATATTTTTTATTTTAAAATTCAGTTTGGTTTTCCTTTTATAACTTCTGATATATAATGTTTTTATAAAATTCTGAATATCATTGCTACATGTTTATTTTTGTATACGTTTCGATATAAATTTTATTTAAAACAAGCCGTGTTAAATATATTACCCTCATCACCAACCAAGTTTTTAAGTCATCAATAACAATGCTATTACATCCAGAACAACGACTCATACCTCGACCCCAAGTACACCAACCTCAAAGGAAACCTACATCGCAGCAACAAGAAGACGATTACAACGCTTAATCGGTACACCAGGTACATATTCATCACCCGCCTAAAAAATACATTCTAACAAATACACAACAACGTTTTACCAACAACATTGTTCTTCCAATCGTCCAGGTAACGATAAAGGCCCACAAAGTGAAAAATATCACCTTCTTCCTAAAGTTCAACATTCATCTTCATGACAACGTGATTTTGTAACATCCAACTTTATGTTTGTGCTTTCACAACCTTTATGTAAGAAACACCCCAAACCGGGTACATCTCATAGTTGGCACAAAACATAACAAACATAGTTCTTAAACCATAAATCAGAATCTATTACAGCGGATGTATTTAAATTAAAACATTCACCAACTGATAATGTAACTCATTATCTAAAACATAAACTATCGGGAATGTAAATGTCAGTCTTCAGCACAGCACCCGATGTCCATGCTATCCAGCCCTCATGGCTCTTTTACTTTTATTTCGCTTTACCTTTTCTATCTATCATGCATACTAAAAGTTAGCTAACGTTTGTGAGTTCTATCTTTACTTTAACTGTAAAACTTTCTTTTAGGTAGCTTAGTTTTATAAAAATAAAATAAGCTTTACTTTCTCCTTTTTTGAAAACACTTTAACTTTACTTTAAAACTTTACAACGTTACAATTATAAAATCGTATCGTTACATCTTTCATTTAAAAACTTTACTTTTGAGGTAACCGGTTAAGGTGTCCTCCTTTACTCTTTGCAACTTTACGTTTCACTCGTACATGACAAGTGACTATGACATACTTTAACTATCACATATAGATCGTTGCCCGAGGGCAAGATCCTTTTACTTGCTTACACCTCAGGGTAAGACTTTTACTTTGCTATGCCCACACCTCAGGGGTGGGACTTTCTCGCTTACACCGAAATGAAGACTCCTTTTCCTGCTCACACCTCAGGGTGAGACTTCTACTTTGCTTACCTGCAGGACTTTTTACTTTGCAACTACTATGCAATTATACTACATCACATAATATAATGTCATTGAAACACATAACACATAGACAAACAACACATATTAACACATAAGCATATAATATGGTATCTGTCACTGTCACTATCAAGCTACACCGAAGTGTAGCTTCTTTGCCATTCTTTACTTTAACTCTTTACTTTCTTTAAAACACGTTTCAAAGATAGTACTTTACTCTTTAACAATTGCTCTTTCATTTTTATAAAAACATATAATTCTTATAAAAATATACTTTAACTTTCAAAACTATCTCTTTAACAGTATGCATGCCAGCCCAAAACCTTTTAGAAAAAAGCGCAATAAGAACTCACCTGACTTCTACTGGGTTTATCTCACTTATCAAGGAAACTTCGAGCTATGTGCGATATTAACAAATCTGTCAAAGGTCACGAATGGAACAAGGCTATAATCTATATGTTTCATCCGAAAACTATCTGTCCGAAATCTTTTTCGACCGAAATCATTTTCGGTCGAAACCTGTCTTGGTCGAAATCTTTTTCGACCGAAAACTAACTAGTTAGAAATATCTTTACCCAATAACTATTGCGTTCAAAATCACTTGTTCTGAGAACCCTTTCGTTCGAAATCTCCAGTTCGAGAACTATCTCGTACGAAAACGTCTGTCCGAAATCATGTTCGTCCGAAATCATGTTCGTCCGAAAACACTTTGCGAACGAAAATAGTTTTCGGACCATTCATCGAGATTTAGGACGTTTCAACCGTTCTTGATCAAATTCTTTGTTTTTTATCCAAGTTCATATCTTTTTACGTCCAAAACTTATATCTAGCTTCCATGAAGCTAGATCCATACTTTTTAAGTCAATTCGCACGTAAAAATCCCATCTTTGCTTGAAACCCCATTTTAAAACCCTAAAACCCTTTTCAATCCAGAAAATTTGATTATGAGATGGAGTTGTTACCTGTTGCCGTTTGATTCCTTCTTTTCCAGTCCTTCAAGGATGTTCCAGCAATCCAGAAAATTCGATTCTGAGATGGATCTTGGAGATTTCTCTCTCTAGTCTCTCTCTCTAGGTTTAAGATGGTGAAGATGGTGAATGTGGGAGTGGCTTGGGTTTTAATCCCTTCCTCCCCTTACGTTTTCTCCATCCCGGCCCAAGGCCTCCACTCGCAAGTGCGTTAATCTTTTCACTCTTTCGTTTATTCGTTCCCGCACACTTTATTATTTTGTCCTTATTTCGGGAGGTTACAAGTCTACCCCCTTACCAAAGGTTTCGTCCTCAAAACCTGTCATAAGTCAAACAGATGGGGATATGACTCCTTCATTTCCGTCTCGGTTTCCCAAGTTGCTTCCGATCCTTTGCGATGCTTCCATTGTACCTTAACCAACTGGATCACTTTATTCCGCAACCGCTTCTCTTTTCTGTCTACTATGGAAACAGGTTCCTCGATGTAATTGAGGTTATTGTATACCTCAATGTTGTCAAGTGGTACGTGCACTGATTCGTCAGCTAGACACTTGCGTAAGTGTGACACGTGGAAGGTAGGGTGGATTCCACTCAACTCATAAGGCATCTCTAGTCGGTAAGCAACTTCACCAACCCGTGCCAAAATCTTGAAAGGTCCGACAAACCTCGGACTTAACTTTCCTCTTTTCCTGAACCGTATGATCCCCTTCTAGGGAGATACCTTCAACAGTACCTGATCCCCGACATTGAATTGGATAGGTCTTCTTCTCTTATTCGCGTAGGACTTTTGACGGTCATGTGCTGCTTTCATTCTGGCCTTAATCTGGTCAAACTTTTCAAAGGTTGTCGTGACTACCTCTAAACTTCCCAGCTCTTTCTGTCCTATCTCGCCCCAACAGACTGGGGTTCGGCATTTCCTGTCATACAACATCTCGTAAGGTGGCATACCAATAGTGGTGTGGTAGCTGTTGTTGTAGGAGAACTCTACCAACGGTAGATGACTATCCCAACTTCCACCGAAGTCTATAATGCACGCATGTAGCATATCCTCCAATGTTTGGATGGTCCTCTCCGACTGACCATCCGTCTGTAGGTGATAAGCCGTGCTGGTGTTCAATCTAGTACCCATTGACTCATGAAATCTTTTCTAGAACCTCGAGGTAAATCGTGTGTTTCGGTCAGATACAATCGACAATGGCACACCATGTCGAGACACAATTTCATTGATAAATACTTCTACCAGCTTCTCAGATGAATACGTTTCATGTATTGGCAAGAAATGTGCACTCTTTGTCAGACGAACTACTATAACCCAAATCATATCATGGCCTTTCGCTGTGCGGGGCAGCTTTGTAATAAAGTCCATGGTGATACCCTCCCACTTCCATTCGGGTATTTCCGGAGGCTGGATCTTCTCGTATGGTTTCTGATGCTCTTCTTTAACTTGTGAGCAAGTCAGACACTTGCTCACGTATTCTGTCACATCATTCTTCATGTTCGACCACCAATACTCTTTCTTCAAATCCTGGTACATTTTCGTAGTTCTCGGGTGGATGGGGTATCGAGACTTATGGGCCTCGTCGAGTACTTTAGCCCTAAGCTCTCCGTCCTTTGGTACCCACATACGACCACATCTGGTCCTCACTCCATGAGTGTTTATCTCCAACTTTGCCTGCTGACCGACCATTCTTTCCTTCTTTATGTTCTCTTCTTTTAACGCTTCTGTCTGTGCTTTCTATAGCTCTGTCATAAAATCTGGTGTTATTACTAACTGGTACGCTTTCACCCTAATAGGAGAATGAGTCTCTTTTCGGCTTAGGGCATTAGCGACCACATTCGCCTTTCCCGGATGGTATAGGATTTCACTGTCATAATCCTTTAGCAATTCCAACCACCATCTTTGTCGCATATTTAGGTCTTTCTGCTCAAAGAAATACTTCAAGCTCTTGTGACTCGAACAAATTGTGAATTTCACCCGTAAAGGTAATGCCTCCAAATCTTTAGTGCAAAAACAACTGCCGCGAGCTCCAAATAGTGAGTCGGGTAGTTAACTTCATGAACCTTTAGCTGTCGTGACGCATACACGATCACCTTTCCCCTCTGCATCAATATGCACCCTAAACCTTGTCCCGAAGCATTAGAATATACCACCAGGTCCTCGTAACCGTCGGGTAGTGCTAACACTGGGGCTTGGGTCAACTTCCTTTTTAACTCTTCAAATGCTTTAGACTGATCATGTCCCCATTTGTACTTTATTTCTTTGCATATCAACTTTGTCAGTGGTGAAGCTATTTTCGAGAAGTCCTGAATGAACCTCCGATAATAGCCTGCCAATCCCAGAAAACTCCGAATCTCAGTTTGCGTCTTCGGGATTTCCCATTCCTTTACTGCCTCTATCTTAGTCGGGTCAACCATAATGCCGTCTGCGTTGATAACGTGACCTAATAATTGGACTTCCTTAAGCAAGAACGCGCATTTGGAAAACTTGGCATACAACTTTTCTTTATGTAGTGTCTCTAGTACTTCTCAAAGGTGACAAGCATGATCGCCTTCACTCTTAGAATAAATAAGTATGTTGTCTATAAATACTATCACCGACCTGTCCAGCATCGGTCTATACACTTGGTTCATCATACTCATGAATGCTGCTGGAGAATTTGTCAAGCCGAAAGACATCACACAGAATTTGTAATGCCTATATCGCGTGCGAAACGCCTTCTTTGGTATGTCCTCTTCTCTTACTTTTAATTGATGATATCCCGACCATAGATCTACCTTGGAGAACCATTTCGCGCCTTGTAGCTGGTCGAACAGATCATCGATCCTTGGTAGTGGATATTTGTTCTTTACTGTACGTTTGTTCAACTCCTTGTAGTCGATGCACATTCTTATGGCACCATCTTTCTTCTTTACAAATAGAGCCGGAGCACCCCACGGAGAAATGCTCGGCCTGATAGAACCCATATCCAAAAGTTCTTCCAATTGTATCATTAGCTCTTTCATCTCAAGAGGCGCAAATCGGTACAGTGCTTTAGCCACGGGCAGCTAACCAATCCATACCCAAAACTATATCGAACCCTCCCAAGGTAATAACATACAACCTAACTGGGAATCTATAGCCATGTATCTTTATCGTGCAATTGTCTACTAGGTCTATTACTCTTGTAGTTTTACCCACAGCAGTTTCTACCGTAAAGGCCCGTTCTACTTTAGTAACTTTGCATTTCATTCTTCTACACATAGAGGAAGATATAAAACTCCTACAGGCACCCATATCAAATAGTACAGAGACAAAGGTATGATCAAAGATGAACGTACCCAACACCACATCTGGATCACCTCTAGCTTCCGCTTGTGTTAGTGCATACGCTCGGGTCCTTGCCTTTGGGTTTTCGGCCTCTTTTCCTTTCTCGATGCCAGCAGCTTTAGGCTTACGACAGTCCTTAGCCAGGTGGCTAGGGATCCCACATTTATAGCATGATGGTGCACAGGACACACAGGAGAGTAATGGCCGTCTTCCCGCATCGGTAACAAATGTTCAGACCCACACGGCACTCCCCGGAGTGCTTCCGCCCACACTTAGCACAATAAATCCCATCCTCAATCCTCAGCTTCTTCCTCTCCGGTCCCACCCACTCTTTTGCTGGCCGCTTAACGGCATTAGTCATTTTCTTCTTAGTAGGAAGTGTGTCCGCGGAATCGAAGTCATCATATGCTATCCCAGCAAGTGATACCACAGATTCAAAGCTTGCTGGAGCATTTGTTTTAACATGCACACAAACCCTCTTTGGCAATCCCTTGAAGTAATATTTGATCCTCTTCTCCTCGGTGTCCACCAGGTGTAGAACTAACTGAGCCAACTCATGGTATTTGGAGGTGTACTGGCGATAAGTCATACTACCAGCACAGAGCCCCAGAAACTCTCTCTCAACTTTGTTAATCTCGTTCTACGGGCAGAACTTAGTGATTTGCATCTTTTTAATGTCATCCCATTTCATCTTTTTCATATTAGAAGATGACTTGGTTCTCTCAATTGACCTCCACCAACTCAACGCCTCATTAGTGAATGAGTGAACGACAAACTTGACCGCTTGGTCATCACGTCACTCACTAATGTTGATCACACAGTTCATTTAATATATCCACTCGAAAATGGCGACAACATCTTTACGTCCATCATACTTCGGCGGGTCACACCCCCAAAAGGACTTATAGTTGCAACCTCGATTTGCCATTTCGTAATCAGAATCGTCACTTTCAGTGACTTCAGTTCTCTTGCTGCTTTCCTCTTTCTTCTCTTTTTTCCCAATATCAAACTCTTTAAGGGACTCGCCCAATGCTTCCAGTAGAACTTTCTTCAAGATTGAAGTAACCTCTGCCGCGATAGCTTCTTTCACAATCGGTTCCAACTCAAGATCACCGTTATGAGCATCGTTATGAACCCACACATGGTTCCCACTGTCATTATGCTCCACGTGCACTGATTCAGTCTCGTTGCGGAGACTTTCCTCATGACGTGTTTGTTTACCTGGCGGTCGGCCTCTACGACCGGTACGACCCTAGTGCGACCACCTCTCTTTGCTCTAGCCATTAGTGTCTACTACGAACAGAGATAACTCGTGTTATCATGATAGGTAATAATTTAGAACACCTCGAGTAATGTAAATTACTAATTACATAGACCGGTATGAAATTACTAATTTATGTTACTACTCGGGTTCTGAACATCTCCTTTCAGAGTAACATTTGCATTCGAGTTCAGAGTTTCTACCGTTAACACATACTATCCACTGTCTACTGTTTTTTCTAAGGCACGTACTACGTACTAATTATGTTAAAGCATTTACTGTCTAATATCTATACTAAAGCATTATTGTCTATATTCTATGTTAGGACATTGACTACCTTCTGTCTATTATCTTTCCATGGACGGGCTGCTCTGACTGACATTCCTTTCCTTCCTTTCCTTTGTCCCATTCTCAGTTTAAGTTTAGACATTATCACAAATGTCTGAATCTCTCAAACTATGACTCTGATACCAACTTGAAACGCCCCAAACTGGGTACATCTCATAGTTGGCACAAAACATAACAAGTTAAACTAGAAATTAGAATCTATTACAACGGAAGTCTTTAAATTAAAACATTCACCAACTGATAATGTAACTCATTGTCTAAGACATAAACTACCGGGAATGGAAATGTCAGTCTTCAGCACAACACCTGATGTCCATGCTATCCAGCCCTCATGACTCTTTTACTTTTCTTTCGCTTTACCTATACTACCTGTCATGCATACTAAAAGTCAGCTAACGCTGGTGAATTCTATCTTTACTTTAACTGTAAAACTTTCTTTTAGGTAGCTTAGTTTTATAAAAATAAAAAAAGCTTTACTCTCTCCTTCTTTGAAAACACTTTAACTTTACTTTAAAAATTTACAACGTTACAATTATAAAATCGTATCGTTACATCTTTCATTTAAAAACTTTACTTTTGAGGTAACCAGTTAAGGTGTCCTCCTTTACTCTTTGCAACTTTATGTTTCACTCGTACATGACAAGTGACTATGACATACTTTAACTATCACATATAGATCGTTGCCCGAGGGCAAGATCCTTCTGCTCGCTTACACCTCAGGGTAAGACTTTTACTTTGCTATGCCCACACCTAAGGGTGGGACTTTCTCGCTTACACCGAAATGAAGACTCCTTTGCCTGCTCACACCTCAGGCTGAGACTTCTACTTTGCTTGCCTGCAGAACTTTTTACTTTGCAACTACAATGCAACTACTATGCAATTATACTACATCACATAATATAATGCCATTGAAACATATAACACATAGACCAACAACACATATTAATACATAAGCATATAATATGGTATCCGTCACTGTCACTGTCACTATCAAGCTACACCGGAGTGAAGCTTCTTTGCCATTTTTACTTTAACTCTTCACTTTTTTTAAAACACGTTTCAAAGATAGTACTTTATTGTTTAACACTTTCTCTTTCATTTTTATAAAAACATATAATTCTTATAAAAATATATTTTAACTTTCAAAACTATCTCTTTAACAGTATGCATTCCAACCAAAAACCATTTAGGAAAAACGGCAATAAGAACTCACCTGACTTCTACTGGGTTTATCTCACTTAGCAAGGAAACTTCGAGCTAGGTGGGATGCTAACAAATCAGTCAAGGGTCACGAATGGAACAAGGTTATTACCTATATGTTTCATCAAAAAACTATCTGTCCGAAATCTTTTTCGACCGAAATCATTTTTGGTCGAAACCTGTCTCGGTCGAAATCCTTTTCGACCGAAAACTAACCAGTTAGAAATATCTTTACCCAACAACTATTTCGTTTGAAATCACTTGTTCCAAGAACCTTTTCGTTCGAAATCTCCCGTCCGAGAACTATCTCGTACGAAAACTTCTGTCTGTAATCGTGTTCGTCCGAAAATACTTTTCGGACGAAAATAGTTTTCGGACCATTCATCGAGATTTCGGATGTTTCAACCGTTCTTGATCAAATTCTTCGTTTTTGATCCAAGTTCATATCTTTTTATGTGCAAAACTTATATGTAGCTTTCATGAAGCTAGATCCATACTTTTTAAGTCAATTCACGCGTAAAAATCCGATTTGATTCCTTCTTCTCCAGTCCTTCATGGATGTTATCCAAATCAACTCTAAGGTCTCGGTGTGGATCTTAGAGCTTTCTCTGTCTAGTCTCTCTCTCTCTAGGTTTAAAATGGTGAAGATGGTGAATGTGGGAGTGGAGGGTTGGCTTGGGTTTTACTCCCTTCCTCCCCTTGCGTTTTCAACATCTCGGCCCAAGGCCTCCACCCGCGAGCCCATTAATCTTTTCACTCTTTCATTTATTCATTCCTGCACACTTTATTATTTTGTCTTTATTTCAGGATGATACAATGTAATTAAGTCTAATATTATTGTTAACAATATTTTCTGTTTTGTGCATATACATAATCACTAGTTATGAAACAAAGTTACAAATAATCACTTTTATTCACAATTTTATAAATTCTTATAAAGTTATGAATTTAATATCCTAATCTTATTTTATAGTGTTAATTATGATAAAAAAAACTTATATATATGTATATATATAACTACGAGAACCACAATAAGCATTTATATATATATATTACTTTAATTGTGATATATATGACGATTATATAATGTTACCACACTCTCTTTCTAACTCTTATATAATATATACTAGTTTAGAACCCCGTGTGTTACATACGGGATGAAAAATATCATACATAAAATTTTTAAATTTTTATGTATATATTTTATGAATGTAAAAATGTATTACATATACCAAGGATAAAAAAAATTCAAAATATGTAAAAATTAATATATAATTGAGTTTCAAAAATATGTTAATTACTGTTTAATGTAATTTGACTTTCATTAACTATTTGATTTAAAATAAAAGTTTCGTAATTAGATTTCAAAGTTTTTTATAATTAGTCTTTTCTTTAAAAATATATTATTATTAAAAGATAGATGTGTATTTAATAGAAGAGAGAGGCGAGAAAAAATAATAAGAATGAATATGGATACGACACGTGGCATGGAAAACCTTTATTTATTATATACTAGGTTAAAATCCCGTGTATTACACGGGTTGATAAAATGTAATATTATATACTTAGTAATAAAAAGTTCATATATTTAAAAACCCGTATATTACACGGTTTAAATGCATTAACTTCTATTTAATATAATTTGATTTACATCACTAGTTAGTTAAAAAAAGTTACATAATTAAATTTCAAAGTTTATTAAAATAATTGATATTTTAAAATAAATGTGTTTTATTAGTATACTTAATATTTTTCTTTAAATATAAATCATTATTAAAAAATAAAGGTGTATTTAATAAGAGAGAGAAGCGGGAAAAAATGGTAAAAAGAGATATAAACGCGACACGTGGCATAAATTATTTTTATTTATTATATAGTATAGATTATAGATATAGATTAACCATAACAAACAAATCTATACTATTTATAAATAAATGTTTTTTTCATGTCACGTGTCTCCTCCATATTCATTCTCATCATTTTTTTTCTGTTTCTGTGTTTTATTAATACACCTCTATCTTTTAATAATAATATATTTTAAAAAAATACTAATTATACTTATAAAACACATTTATTTTAACTTATCCCTTATTATAAAAAACTTTGAAATCTAATTATGTAACTTTTATTTTCAATCAAATATTAAATGAAAGTCAGATTACATTAAATAGTAATTAACGTATTTTCAAAACCTAATTATATATTAATTTTTACATATTTTGAATTTTGTTTTTTATCCTTAATATATGTAATGCATTTTTACACCTGTAAAATATATACATAAACATTTAAGAATTTTATGTATTATTATTTTCACCCCGTATATAAACCCGGGTTCTAAGCTAGTGTATTATATAATCCTCATGATTCTCTGTTGAACTGATTTTGTATCAAAGTGTTAATATTAAGTTACAAAATTAGGATCGTTTATAAATATGTCATTTTGTAATGCTATTTGGAATATTTCTAAAAGTAGTTTTTGTCCTTTATCTCATTTTTAATTAGTTTTTGAAGGATAAAATATTATATGACCCAACATGCTTTAATTTAGGGTTGTGCTGGGGACACCGCTGGATTTTTTTTTCACACCTGACCTACCCGTCACGTATAGGTCTATACGTCACGGTTGTTACCCAAACCGTCACGTATCGGCCTAAACATGACGGTATGTCTCTCGTGAGTCCGGGAATAAAAAGGACACTGATGATACGAGGTTTTGCAGTCAGTAAAGGGAACCTAACGGTCAGTATAGGCCAATACGTAATGGTTGTGTACAAGGTTGTTTTGACAGAAAGTTAACGTTGACAGTGTTGTCGGACACCTGACCTAACCGTCACCTTTGGACCTATCTGTGAAGGTTAGGTTGCAGATTCAGCTTATATTAACACTACTCTCACCACTCACTCACACACTAAACCCAAAATCAAACACAACTCTAATCACACTAAACCCACAATCCACAACTCTCACCACTCACTTTCATCACACTAAACCCACCATCATACACAAACCTGACACTACCATTTTCACCAGAATTAAAAAGAACAGAAAGTATAGACGAAAGTGCGTGTTTGAGTTCTTGTTTGTGGTTATTTGTTGTTGGGACACCGCTGTTTTTTTTTCACGCCGCCTGACACCGATGTCGATTTCGGGAGATCCTTATCAGAAGTCGAAGCTTCCAGATTTGAATGAGGAGCTAACCTTCAAAGATCTGAACCAGGTTTAACAAGTCTTTATTTTATTAAGGGTTCTATTGGGACGGGTAAACTTAGGAGTATGCAAGTCTTTATTTTACGTCGGGTATCTAACCGGCCATTACGTTTTCAGGAGTATTTCGCATTCGGGAGTCACCCTTCTGGGGGGTGGGGGGAACCAACACGTTGAATACATACGGTCAAGAGTCGTCGCAGCAGCAACCATTACCGAATTCAAGTCAAGAGGCGTACATGTCACTATTTGGACCGACGGGTTACGGTCAAGGGTCGTACCGGCCACAACCAGAGCTGGATTACGGACATCTCTCATACCGGTCACAACCAGAACCGGATTACATACATCTCTCGTGCCAGTCACAACCAGAACCGGATTACGTACATCTGTCGTGCTGGACACAACCAGAACCGGATTATGAACATTTCTCGTACCGGTCACAACCAGAACCTATACACGTGTCGGATAGTTTCCATAGGAATGACACACATGACAGTGAGTCTTCCGTTCATTTGAAAGGAAACGATGGGGATGCGGAGAATGCATTGGATGATGATCGCATACACAAGGCGACAATTTCATATAAACAGACAAAGTATGACAATAACTCTTTCGTTCGTTTAAATTGTTTATTTATTTGTTTTATGTACTACTTTTAAGTCTGACCTTGTAACTATTTCAGTATTTTAATTCTCATGAGGATTTGGTGGATTGGGCTAAGAAGAGAGGACGCGAGCATGGGTGCGCCATTGTGGTCAATCGGTCAAGGAAAAAAGATGTGGAACTCGGATGCAATTGTGGTGGGGAACCTAAATGTAGGGGCACACTCAGGCGTACTGGGAGCATAAAAAAATCATGTCCCTTTAAGCTCGTAGGGAGGTACATCGGAAAGAGTAATAGTTGGAGGTTGGACGTGACAGACGAGACACACAACCACGATCCTGTTGTATTAGAGGAGGGCCACGCGCAGCTTAGGAAGATGTCCGACGGGGAAATTGATCTGGTTGAGAGGTTACACTGGCAGCACGTGCGTGCATGTCACAATCTTGCAACCGTACAGGAAGAGTTTCCCGGTAGCAGATGTGTTGTTCAGGACATATACAACGACACAACGAAGATTAGGGCCGAAAGTAAAATAGGCCTAACACCAATGCAGGAACTTGAAAACTTACTGCAATCTGAAGAGTTCGTGTATCACAGGGGAGAATCCCTCCACTAATGTCATGGGAGATATTTTCTTTTGTCATCCTACCTCCTATAAAACATGGCGCGCCTTCCCACACTTGATGTTGGTAGACACGATGTACAAAACCAACATGTACGACATTCTTTTTGTTCAGTTTATTGGTGTGACGTCGAGATCGAAGTCGTTTTGTATTGCGCACGCATTTATATTAAGGGAATGACAGGACAACTTCACATGGGTCCTTGAGCGGATCAAAGATATGCTCGATGGGTGTGTGGAGCCATGCGTCATTGTCATAGACAGGGACCTAGCCCTGTTGAGTTCGTGTGACATAGTCTTCCCGAGTGCTTCTAAAAACCTATGCAGGTGGCACATCATGGAGAATATCACCAGAAGGTGGAAAGGCCTTTTCAAAGTCAACATTTGGAAAGATTTTTCATACTGGTGGAAGGTTCTGTGTGAGTCTCCCACAAACGCGTTATACGATCATAATTGCAGGAAGATGGATGAAAAATTAAATGAAGACGGTAAACAGGGTAAGATTTTCATACTTAATGTTACTATAAAAATATATTTTTTCATTTCATAATTTTTTTTCTTTGTTTCAGAGGTCTGGGAATATATTTGTAATAGTTGGTTGGGTCCGTACAAACAAAATTTTGTTTCTTGTTGAATGTACGACCGCCTCAACTTTGGTGAACATACAACTAATATAGTCGACGGCCAACACGCCAACTTGCCAACTTTAAGAGTTACCTTACAGGGACCAACAATACGTTGCACGCACTTGTCGGATATGTCAGTAAAGTTGTACGGGGCCAGGAGATTGAAATCTCCAAAACCTTCGAGGAGTCCCGCATTAAGATATTAAAGGTTCATCGACTGCAAGTGTTTTCCGGATTACATTATAAGGTGTCTATTAGGTGTCTTGAACTTCTTGAAAAAGAGATGGCGATAATGGAAAGGATGCTGGATACAGGAGGTACGTGTGGACACCAGTTGTCCACGTCCATGGGCTTGCCATGTGCTTGTCGTTTGGAGGAACACATCAACCAAGGTTATCTATACTTGAAATACATTTTTTTTACCGTTGTCATATGATTGCCTATTGTTCACTAACTATTTTAATCCAGTCATACCTATTCCACCCCGAAGCGGTAGACACACACTAGAGGATGCTTGATTTCAAGCCGGCGTACGCCCATGCGCCAGAACCCGACTATGAAAAGAAGTTTCACGACGTGAAACAAAAGGTTATGTCATCACCCAACCCCCACGTAAAAAAAGTTTGTTTAAGAAAATGTATGAAAGTTTGTTTACAGGCAAAACAAAAAAGAAAGAGCCTGAGTTACGTCAGGACCCTCGTGGTTGTCCAAATCTTAATCAGCAACAGAGAAAATTGGACGCCAAGACGTCATAGAAAATTACGCCTGACACCGCGAGACACAGCTCGTATACTACGATAGAACAAACTATGCCTGAACCGGCGAGGCACAGCTCCTATACCCCCCAGTCACAGTTTAAGACGCCCAACAACCGTCCTTATCGGTTAAAGGCTGCTTCAAAGGTACAGCAGACATGAGCTGACCTAGGGTTTCCTTTAATGTTGAAACCTAACGACGTGTTGAAAATTAAGCGGTTTAAGGATAGCCTCCCCCAATGGATTCACCAGTACGTTTCAAAAATAAAAGATGTGCTGCGAGATGGTAACTGCGGTTTTCGGGGGATCGCTGTGGCTTTAGGAAGGGACCAAAATGAGTGGGCGTGGGTTAGGCGAAAAATGCTGATGGAAATGGACAATAACATTTCGTATTGGCGGCCCAATTTGAATCGCGAGATGCCTGGATTCTATGACACTGTTCGTAACAGCTTAGATTGGTTTGACACGGTTGAACCCGCACCCGAGAATTGTTGGCTGATTTTTCCCGCTAATGGACTCATAATTGCTCAAATATTCAATTGTGTTGTACATCTTATAGGCTTATTTGGCATCCGGTCTTTTTTCCCGGTGAGAACACGACCAGAACCGTGTTTTGAGTATCCAGTTGTAGCACTAGCCGTTGTTAACCACGATCACTTTATCACCCAAAAATTGGTTGGGGATTACCCAGTGCCGAATGTGATATTCTATTGTCCGAGATATGCATTTACAAATGCACCGGAATGGCAAGTTATGTACCAGGATCGTATAAACCAATACGTCACAATGATGGATCGCCTACGAGGCCACCAACCCGTCCCCAGTATTACTATATTAGGTTAGCCTGTGTATTAATGTATCTTTGTAGTGGCTAAAAAATCTTACAATTTATAATATTTGAAGTATAAACACATTATATATCAAAAGTGCAACATATACATATAAAAAAAAAGAAAAAGGAAGGGCTGACGGTTCGCCCTACACGTGACATATACACCACCAAACCCCTAAAATCCAACTCAACAATACCCATCAATGTGACATATTTCATGCATGCATAACGGTGACGTATCGCACTACACATGACGGTTACATGCATGTATGTATATATGAAGGTATAAGGGTGACGGATCCACCTATACATGACATATGTATGTATATAAGAACGTATAAGGGTGACGGATCGCCCTATACGTGACCTATTGAACATCCTGGAACAAATATCACCGGCGCCGGCTGTTGCCGCTACAAACCACACCGGCATATCTTCTTCTGATCCGTTTTCGAAATCCACACCCTTACAATTATTACGCTTATTATCAACATTTTTCTTCCGTTCACATTCACGGTTGTTTCCATTGTTGAGTCTCGAAAAATTCCGATTGAGACTCCATCATATCTAACCAAATCTTTTTTATTTTAAAAGTTATTTAATTTCTTGTATTCAAACATAAAGCAAACATCATATTTGACATTTTAATGTCTAACCAGTAGCATGATAGAAGTTGGATGGGTAAAACGGTTGTGTGTGAAAATTTAATCGACGTCGATGCTACATTATTAGTTCCATTATTTTACTAATAATGAATCATCGACGTCCATTAAATCCCCACGCACATCCGTTTTACTCATACAACTTCCATCATTTTACTGGTAAACACTAAAATGTCAAACACCATGTTCCCTTGATATTTGAATACAATAAAGTAAATAATTTTTAAAATAAAAAAAAATGTTGTCAGATATTATGGAGTCTCCATGGGAAATTTTCGAGACTTAACATTGGAAACAACCGTGAATGTAAACGGAAAAAAAACGTTGATAAATAAGTGTAGATAAATAATTGTAAAGGTATGAATTTCAAGTACGGATCAGAAGAAGACATACCGGTGTGGTTTGCACCGCCAAGAGGTGGCTCCAGTGAGATTTCTTCGAGAATGTTAATAGTTGGAAAGTGTGGGTAGGGCGGTGGTCTTCTTCTATGGCGATGGTGTTCTTCTCCGATGGTTTATACGAGAGTTATGCTGGCTCTCTGCGTAGTGAAGTCTATATATAACGAATGCAACCGTCACGTATTGGCCTACACGTGACCGTTTACCATTATTGGGATTCACATTTGTTTGAGACAAACCGTCACGTATTGGCCTACACGTGACGTTTACCTTTATTGGGATTCGCATTTGCCTGAGACAAACTGTCACGTATTGGCCTACACGTGACATTTACCTTTATTGGGATTCACATTTGCCTGAGAAAAACCGTCACATATTGGCCTACACGTGACGTTTACCTTTATTGGGATTCACAATATGTGTATGTAGGTGCGGGTAAGTCGAAAGGTGACGGGTAGGTCGAAAGGTGACGGGTAATACGCGACCCATACACAGCAAAAGGTGACAGGTAGGTCGAAAGGTGAGCTAAAATTCAAAAGGTGAGCACTGAACGGTGACGGTTTGGTCTAACTGTCACGTAAAAATCTCGGATATACATGACGGTTAGCCTGTAAACGACACCTAATAATAATAATAATAAAAATAATAATAATAATGGTAAAGGTTTGGCCCAGCCGTGACATTTGCTAAATATCCGTCACCATCTAAAATTATAATCTTGGATTCATCACATTTTCTTGCACGATGTGTGTGTTTAGGATATTTAATATCTGATGCAGTTGCATCGAATATGATCACACCAAACGTGGAGGACTCTTCTTATTCGAACATCAACAAATGCCAAATCCCTATACTGTAATGCTCTGCAAATCTCCCCCAACCATTTTTTTGCCAAATCTCATATTTTGACTTGTGTAAACCAACTTGCCAAACGTCACCGTTTCGTACCTTCAGTGTCACCCTCTCTAACAAGTATTTTCTGTACTCCTCCGTAAACTTCTCCGGTAACCTCTGGAATACAAATCAAATATAATTTACTCATTCAAAAGGATTGTAAAAAAAGAGAATATGAACTTACAATGCCTGTAGATGGAGTGTCGTCGGAGGGAATGATTTTGAGAAAGTTAACTGGATTCTCCGACGAAACCAAACGCCGGTGGGATTTCATAATTTGATCAAGATTTGGGAATGGTGTAAACTGAAAAAGGGTAAATAATGAGATAAACTCTTGCTTATATGGTTATCATGTAGTTTCTGTATTTAAAGAAGAGGGTAATAAATATTTTAATCAGCAATTACGATTTAATGTTGACGGCGGGTTTCAGTAAGGGTTGTGCTGGGACACCGATGGGTTTTTTTTCACACCTGACCTAACCGTCACGTATAGGTCAAATACGTGAAGTTTTTGGAAAAATACGTGACAGACGTGCAAGTGAGAAGGAGGAGATGTACAGAAAATGGAAAAAAAATTCAAATAAGGTCAAATACATTCGTATACATACATATACTCATACACAACCATACATACATACATACATACATACATGCATGCATGCATGCATGCATGTAACATCCCGAAGTAATAGAAACGGATGAATAATGGCAACGAATGGAATTTAGAATAAAAGGAAGGGGATACGGGCTCGGCTTGGCCCCATGGGCTGAAGGGGAGCCCAACTATATAAGACACAAATCATAAACCTCTCCTCATTTTCTCCTTGCATGCGCCATCTTTAGAGAGAGAGTGAGAGATCGGGTTAGAGAGAGAAAGTTTCGGTTTCGGCTCAAGGGCTCGGGAATCATCACTCTCAATATCAGGATCGTTTAGCAACGAAGAAGGAACGAAAACAGGTAACAACAAACACTCAGATTCGACTTTTAGTTTGAAAATGGGTTTTAGGGTTTGTAACAAGCTTTCACAAAAGATGTGATTTTTACATGTGAATTAGCATAAAAAGTAGGTATTTAGATTCATGGAAGCTAGGTACAAGTTTTGGACGTAAAAAGATATAATCATGAATCAAAACCGATGAAATCAGCCAAGAACATATGAGTCGTCCGAAAACTCTATGAATGGTCCGAAAACTTTGAAATCGTCCGAAAAGTATTTTCGGACGAAACATTTCGATCGAGAAGTATTTTTCAGAAAAGACATTTTGATCGAAATGTATTTCGAACAGAAAGGGATTTCGGATGGAATATTTCGAACGAAAATGCCAAGTAATAGAAAATAATTCTAACATAGACGTTTTCGATCGAAAAAGATTTCGATCAAACAAGATTTCGGACAGATAGTTTTCAGATAAAACATATAGGTTACCTTGTACCACTCATGACCTTTGACAGATCTGTTAGCATCCCACCTAGCTCGGAGCCCCCTTGCTAAGTGAGATAAATCCCGTAAGAGTCAGGTGAGTTCTATGTGCCCCCTTTATGTTACGTGCAAATCATTTTAAATGTTTTGGGGCTGAAATGTATACACTAAATGAATAAATGTTATGAATACCAATGTGATCAAACGTACTATATATATATATATATATATATATATATATATATATATGAAAATGAATGATGAATCAAGAATGAAATGTATGTTTACAAAGAATGAATGGAAGAATGGGATAACATAAATGAATGAAATCGTGCCTTATATTCTAAATATTGCATGTTATGAATGTATGTAAACGTTATGGACGCTTCGATGATAACGGCTACTTTGGTAGACAGACGACCACGTGACTATTGTGCAATCGGGACAAATATGTTCCTTCATCAGCTAGGACGTATGAAAGACATTAATGGACGGTCGAAGCAATTGCCTTATACCATGTAGAACGGTTGCATAAATAATAGTACGCGTGGGAAACGGATGCCTTAGGGCAGACGAGCGAATAATACGGTCTACGACGGTAAGAACGGTGAGGACTGCCGGTCGAAGAAATCCAGACGGTATAGCATGACGTATGGTCGAAGGAATCCATACGATCATGGAGGACGGACTATGACGGTAGGACAGGCGTCTGTCTTTGTGACTTATGCAAATCAATGTTGGGTTGATCACCCTTATGTGAATGACCAATGAATGTTTAAAGAATGTAAAGGTGAATACAATATATTCATGTGCTCACATATGAATGATAAATGAAGGCAAAGGATTGAGTAAATGTGTATTTATATATTTCTACATATACATATACGTATACTTAAAAAGAATTAATTATTATACTTGACTGCTTAAAACTAAAACTCACTAGCGTTAGCTGACTTTTATTATGCATTTCAGGTGGGAAGAAGAAATGTCGTACGAAGGCGTGAAGGCTACCCCGCAACAAGACTGGCATCCCACTTACTTAAATTTCATGCTAAGACAATGTTTATGTTTAACGTTAAGACTTCCGCTACCATGTTATGTAATTGAATGCTTCCGCTGTGTTTGAATGTTTTTAATTAAAAGTTCAGTGATTAATAACTATGTTTATGAGTAAATCCAACGAGTGAGGTTTTTTCCTGGAAATGGGCCTTACAATGCATACATACATATAGTCATATTACACACATACATGCATGCATAAATACATACATACGTTCATGCATAAATACATGTATGTATGTATGTATGTATGGATGCATGTATGCATGCATGTATGTATTCCTGTATGTATGTAATATGACTATATGTAATATGAGTATATGTAATATGCATGTATGTATGTAATATGACTATATGTATGTATGTACTATGACTATATGTATGTATACATGCATGTATGTATGTAATATGCATGTATGTATGTAATATGACTATATGTATGTATATATATATACTATGAATATATGTATGTACGTATGGATGTACGTATGTATGTATGTATGTATATATGCATGTACGTACGTACGTATGTATGTATGCATGCATGCATGTATGCATGTATGTATCTATGGATGTATGTAGGTATGCATGCATGTATGGATGCTGTATACATGTATGTATGGATGGATGGATGTATGTATGCATGCATGTATGTAATATGACTATATGTATGTATATACGAACGTATTTGAAGACGATTTGTGATCAATATGTGTATGTAGGTGCGCATAAACGATAATAATACACGACCCGTACACATCAAAAGGTGACGGGTAGGTCGAAAGGTGAGCTAAAATTAAAAAGGTGAGCACTGAACGGCGATGGTTAGGTCTAAATGTCACGTACAAATCACGGATATACGTGACGGTTAGCCTGTAAACGGCACCTAATAATAATAATAATAAAAATAATAATAATGGTGAAGGTTTGGCCCAGACGTGACATTTGCTAAATATCCGTCACCGTTAGGCCTAACCGTGACGACACCTAATAATAATAATAAAAATAATGGTGAAGGTTTGGCCCAAACGTGACATTTGCTAAATATCCATCACCGTTAGGCCCAACAGTGACGGTTGAAGATATTATTTGGGTGACAGACATCTCTGTCAAATGTGAATCCCAATAAAGGTTAAAGGTCACGTTTAGGTCCACACATTACCTTTATGGGAATCCTAATAAAGGTATAGAGGTCACGTTTAGGTCCATACGTGACGGTTGCTTCGTATCTGTTACATATATACATCACAACCCACAGAACACGTCACCGCTTCCTCACACCACCGCAACCACCGTCCACGGCCACCACCGTCTTCCTCCACCACCTTCACCGCCTTTCTCACACACCACTGCAACCACCGTCTCTCTCTCACACCACCGCAACCACCGGAGACGAGGACCGCCGGAGAAGAAGACCGCCGGAGACGACTACCGCAACCAGGTAAGTAATTTTACGACCCTAATTTTATCGTTTTCAACCGATTAATACCTTAGATTTCTTAAATTTGCCCTTAGATCTAGTGTAGGTTTATGGTGATTTATGACGGGATACGACGGTCTACGGTGGTATATGTGTGTGTATATGTGTGGTATATGTGTATATATGTGTTGTATATGTGTATGTATGTGTGTGTATATGTGTGTTGTATATGTGTATGTATGTGTATATATGTGTTGTATATGTGTATGTATGTGTGTGTATATGTGTATGTATGTGTGTGTATATGTGTGTGTATATGTATAATAATAATAATAATATAATCTTATTATAATTATAATAATAATAATAATAATATAATCTTATAATAATAATAATAATATAATCTTATTATAATAATAATAATATAATCTTATTATATTAATAATAATAATAATATAATTTTATAATAATAATAATAGTAATAATAATAATAATATAATCTTATAATAATAATTTAATTAATTAAGCTTAAACCATAAACCTAAACCTTAAACCGTAAAACTAAAACTTAAACCGTAAACCTAAACCTTAAACCGTAAACCTTAAACGTTAGTTTAACAAACATTTTAATTAATTATAAATGCGGATTCATGCGCAGATATGTCTAATTCCGAGGATGAGCAGCAGGGATTTATTCTAGGGATTGACGACTACCCGCACCTTTAGTTTGAGGAGGGTACTCCGGCACATCGACGATTTATGGCTCTTAGAGGGAGGAAGGTGGAGCCCAACACCGTTTTGTCATGGGAGTGGTTTGATGAGGTTGGCGAGCTAGCGAGGGCGACAACGATTATTAGACAAGATAGCCCTTGGGATAGTCTATTTCCTATGGGCTGGCCCGCACACCGAGAGCTTACCCTCGAGGTGTACTCTACATTTGTGTTTCGGCCGCGTGAGCCGGGATTGCAAAAGGTGGACGAGACTGATATTGCGGAGGGACGGGTGGACGTGGAGGTTTGTTTCTGCATGTTCGGGGTTGTGCATCGTATGTCCCTTAGACGGTTTGCTGTTGTCAGCAACCTCTATACCGACGAGGAGACTCGTGATCCGATCTACACCACGGTTATCTATATGGGGGCAGATGACGCACACCGGGTCTGGTGGCCTGTGATTGGTGACCATGCGTTTGGGGCCGATAGCAGGGTCTCTTACATACGAGACCCTCTTTATCGTTACATGCACCGGCTACTATCACAGGCAGTCACGAGGGGCGTTGGTCGGCGGCAACATCGTGTCGCAGATCGCTAGAGGCCTGGGATACGCTCATGCGATGGCAGAGCTACCTATGGCTACTGTTTCCCCGTGAATGGCGGGCCGAGCCACGACGACTGGGATGAGGATCTCCCGGAGGTTCCCGGACGGGCAGTGGCGTTTGGTGAGGAGAGATGACGTGTTGGAGGCCTGGGTTCCTGAGCCGTTGGTGGGCCCCGACGCACTGGCTGCGCACGAGGTCCATATTGAGCAGGTTGAGGAGCTGGCCGACGGGGGGATGAGTCGGTTCAGCCGGCGGTCGAGCCGGTGCCGCCGCAGCATCCTCTGCGCGTGTACCATGCCCTGCGGTTGCCTGCTGCCACACTGGATATGATTCGGGATACGCAGACCCGGGTCACACGCGCCGAGGAGATGCTGCTGTGGCTCATCGACCAAACGGTCGTGGAGTATCGGGCCGCCGGTAGGCCGTTGTTGAGACCACCACCCCGGCGGTTGGGCCACGACGGTGCTAGCACGTCCGGTGCGGGTAGGTCCGATGCGGAGGGTGAATACGAGATGGAGGGGTAGATATATTGTTTAGATAGAGTTGTACTTTTATTTTATATGTACAAACTCATTGTATTTATCTATGCAGTTTTATTTGGTTTTGTTTGTTTGGTTGTTTGTAATGGATGCATATGGTTTTGTTGTGTTTGTTTGGTTGTTTGTAATAGTTGTATATGATGTGTATATATGTGATTTTATTTACGAGTAGTTTAACACGCGAAAAAAACTCATAGTTTTACATCTAAAACCGAAAATCAAAACTAGTTTTATAATAAAAAAGACGTGACTGGATTTTAAAAATTATAACTACCGATTTTTACAAACTCTTAACGTGATAAAAACTAAAAAACCAAAAGATAAGTCATTATTCACTTTTTATATCTCAAACCGATAAACGAGGTGACCGGATTTTAAAAACTATAACTACCGATTTTTACAAACTCTTAATGTGATAATAACAAAAAACTAAATTAAAAAAAATAAGTCGTTATTCACTTTTACATCTCAAAACGATAATCGAGCTGACACGATTTTAAAAACTATAACTACCGATTTTTACAAACTCTTAACGTGATAAAAAAAACTAAATTAAAAAAAATATTTTGTCGACAATGATAATCTTTTTAATATATTTGATTTTTATGATAGGTTGTCGTATTTTTTTTATAGGTTGTCGTATAATATATAAAAAGATGTAGTTTTTATGAAATTTCTAACCTAATATATCTTTAATAAACTTAGTATTTATAAAAAAAATGCATCAAATAATCCAAAAGTTTTTACTTATTAATTTGATGAGTTTAGCAATATTTTTTAAACTATATTTTAATGGGGTTGGTACATCACGGTGCATCAAACTCAAAGTTTGATACGTAGTTATAATGCATCTTGATGGAGTGGTTTACAATGTTACAACAAAACTATACATGGAGTTTTGATGCATAAAAAAAAGCCTAAGTTAACTAGCAAAAATTGTAACATCTCAAAAATAATAAATAAACGAGTTGGCTTGGAAATAAAAGAGAATGAACGAGACAACAAGAGAGACTTAATGCGACAAGGAACGAAAGACGAAAGGGGAGGGTGGGATTAACCCTAGCCGCCACCCCGTTTGACCCTCACTTCCACCATTTTGCAATTTTAGAGAGAGAAAGTCGGGATTCGAGTGGGGGAGCTCAAGGATCGTTCACCATCATCAACATTAGCTAAGGATCGAAGAGTTGGGCTCGAAACAGGTACGTATCTAGTTGAATATGAGTTTTTCGTTTATGGTGGGTTTCGGGTTTGTTTTGATGAAAAAAAAAGGTGATGTTTTACGTATGGATTGAGAAACTAATCATGGATCTAACGAGGGTGTAAGGAACGTTTTGAACATAAAAAGTTCAAAACTTGATCTGTTTGGGAAAAAACCGCCATTTCATGCAAACCCTAGTTTCTTGGTGGGGAAGACGACCAAGTGAAACTAGGCTTAGTTTCGCTTGGCCGGCCCATGTCGCTTATGAGGACAGTTTCGTTTGGGTAAAATAGTTTCGCGCAACTAAATAGTTTCGCTTAAGGAAAAAGTTTCCCTTGGCCAAACAGTTTCGTTTAAGGCAAATAGTTGCACTTGGCCAATCAAATCTGTTTAGTTGGATAGTTTCGCTTGGTTTAGTTTCGCTTAAACCACTAGAAGTGAAACTATCTTGTTTCACTTAGAATGAGCAAGTATTGGATTAATGATGTGTTAATTATTAATTGAGATAAAGAGTGAGTACACAAAGGATAGCGTAAAACTTGAGTTCTTATTGCCGTTTATCCTATGGTTTTGGACTGGCATGCATACTGACATAAATTAATTTTGAAAGTTAGTTTTTATAAAAATTGTATTTTTTTATAAAAGGAAAGAGAAATAGTTAAAGAGTATAGTACTATCTTTGAAATAAATATTTTAAAGAAAGTAAGGAACGAAAGTAAAGGAAAGTAAAGGAGCTGCACATCGGTGTAGCTTGACAGTGATAGTGACAGATGCCATGTTATATGCTTATGTGTTAATATGTGCTATTTGTCTATGTGATGTTTTTTTAAATTCGCTATATTATATGTTGTTGTATAGTTGTATAGTTGATGTAGTGCGAAGCATACATCTTTATTCATATGGTTTTAGTTAGTTTTGTTTTTGTTTGAGTCATTTTTGTATACTATTGAGTCTTTGTCTTGTCTACAGGTGCTAGTGATGAATACAAGTGAATATCCGAAGAAACCGAGCAAGAGAAGAAAGCCCGAGAGTTTAAAGAAGAAAATGTTGAAAACTGGTCTCTCGCGGTATGCGAGAGAGGAGAAGGAAAGCCCCGCGGTACACAAGGACTTCCAGAAACGCGCCCGACTAATTTGTTCCTCGAGCTACGCGAGGAACCAGAGCCAACCTCTTGCGGTACGCGAGAGGCCCGTTAATTCGCAAAAAGCCCTAATCGGCCAATAATCAAATTATATTGCCATTATGACAGAGGATCGATTTTACTGCCGTCTAGAGCAAGGCCAGAGACGATTTTGAGAGAAGGAAGAAGAAATCAAGTGCAAGATCGAAGCCTTTGGATCCCGGGTTCATTGTCATAGCTTAATTTGTTTTCAAGATTCAATCTTTGTGTTTGTTTTCTGAGATTGAACCTATGTTTATGTTTTCACTTCTGTGTTTGAATGTTTTGAACATGATCTTAGGCTAAACTTCTTATTACTGCCTAGGTTATGATGAATACTTTGTAAAGTTATGATTTTTATTCGGCTTTGGATTCTAATAATGGATTTATGATTTTTGTAAACGATCTTTTGATAATAATTATGATGAATATGTATGCTCTAATTTGATGTGTGATTGATGATAACTCATTATGCTAGTTGTGGATGTCTTCTAGTTTGATTAGCGTATCTGTATCGTAGATCTTAGGATTTGTGATTGTATGTATGGTTTGCTAGACGTAGTGATCTATAGGAGTTGTGATTGAGTATAGATTAGATTGAGTGTGTATCCTGTCTCAATACCTAAGAAGTGAGAGATAGTCGTTTAGTCTTTGTCATTAGGAATCTGAGTGTCAACTGTATGAGAGAAAGTTGGTTTAGGTGTCTAGTGATTGTTGCTAATCCGAGTCATAGTTTTTTTTTTTGAACGGCGAAAATTGAATGTTGTGACGTCGCACCTCCCCAATCACATGGGAGAGCCTCGTCCAACTCCGGCCAATATGTTGTCTTAACCAGGCCCACTTGGCGTCAGAGTTGGAGAGCATCTAAGGAAAAAACCCACCCAATACGGCCCCTTCCGGGCTTGAGTGAGAGACGAGGCTCGAACCCTGGATCGGCGTGGGTAAAACCCAGGTGCATCAGCCTAAGAGCTAGGCCTCATTTGCATGCCGCAGAAACTAATGGGGATGGCAGGGATTGAACCTGGGTCACAAGGAACACCAGGTATCTCCCTTACCACTCCACCACTAGCTCTTTGGCGATCTGAGTCATAGTTGTTATCCTAAGATTACCCCGTGCATTCTTTAGGGTACATTATCATTGTTGGAGAGACCGAAAGGTAATCCATTATCTGGTGAGTTATTACATCTTTAGGTTCCTTAGTTGGTGACACCCTGAGAGTGATTAGGGATCCACTAGGTTGTCTAGAGTTGTTTACTTAGAAACCCAGATCCATCATAGTTTCCAAAACCGGTAGAAGTTGTGCTTTGCAAGTAGGATTCCGGCCTAGGTGGTATTCTTCCCATCTCTGATATTACCTTTAGTACTTTCCCGTGGTAGTTGCATTTATTCTTAGTTTTTTGCATTAGTAGTTATTTCATTAGTGTAGTAAACCCCCCTTAAATCAATCTTTAGTCCGAGTCAGAGTCTAGTTTTGTTATCATAGTGTCTATAGGGTTCGATAATCTGGTTTACCGTTAAGCTGTGCTACACTCGATAGGTACACTTGCCTGTCAGTGCGGTTTAGTCGAAGGTACTCCATTTATTACTTAGTAGTCTAGGTTAGGTTTTGTTAGTTTTAATATAGACCGTCTAGGCGACATCAATAGTAGTGTAAAGTAGAAAGCCCTACAGGCAAGCAAAGTAGAAGTCTCATCCCGAGGTGTGAGCAAGCAAAGTAGAAGTCTCATCCTGAGGTGTGAGCAAGCAAATGAGTCTTACCCTAAGGTGTAAGCGAGAAAGTCTCACCCTAAGGTGTGGGCACAATTAAAGTAAAAGTCCTACCCTGAGTTGTAAGCGAGAAAAGGATCTTGTCCTCGGACAACGATCCATATGTGATAGTTAAAGTATGTGATAGTCACTTGTCCTGTACGGGTGAAAAAAAGTTTGAACGAGTAAAGGAGGATACGTTAACTGGTTTCCTTAATTGTAAAGTTTTAATAAAAGAATGTAACTGAACGATTTTATAAATTGTAACGTTGTAAAGTTTTAAAGTAAAGACAAAGTGGTTATAAAGTAAAGAAAGAAAGCTTATTTTATAAAACTAATCTACCTAAAAGAAAGTTTACAGTTTAAAGTAAAGATAGAACTCACTAGCGTTAGCTAACTTGTTAGTATGCATGTCAGGTAGCAAAGCTAAAGCACAGTTATGAATAAAGGAGCCGTGAGGGCTAGATTGCATGGACTGCCGGGTTGCTGCTTTGAAAACTGACATTCCCTTTCTCGAAAGTTTATGTTGAACAAGGATTTGTTAAAGTTGTTAAAGTTTAAATGTTTATGGTTTATGAATGTTTAATTTAAGATTTCTGTTGTAATAGATTCTGATTTCCAGTTTAAAAACTATGTTGTTATGTTTTGTGCCAACTATAAGATGTACTCGGTTTGGGACGTTTAAAAAACGTACCACATATAAAGTTATGATGCACATGAGGTATTTACAAAAGTTGAGAAACACATAGAGTTTTATAAAAGTTGAACAAAATGTGAAGTTTTAAAATAGTTCACCAACAAATACACATGTTTACAACATTGCATCAAAATGAATTACAACGAGTCAAACTAGTAGTTTTGATGCATAGTGGTAACGTAGTATCATGTAGCTTTTAATATAGTTTATTGCATAGTTTTACAATGGTGTATCAAACTTTATTTTAAAGGTACATTAAACATGCATTACAACCGTATGTCAACTTTTCATACACGTACATCAAAAATCTATTACTCTCATTTGTCACTCTCCCAAATCGGATCTTATAAATTAAAAAAAGAACACTAATCCTAGTACACGCTACAAGAAATTCAGGCATTAGCGGCGACGACATTAACGGCGACATCGGCCTTTAGCGGCGACACCATTGTTCCATCCGCGTGCTACTCCCAAGGTTTACTCCATCCGTTGACAAGGAATCGATCTAAGGGCTAGGGTTTACAAATTTTTAGCGACGATACCATTAGCGGCGACATGTAGTAACAAATTGATTTCAATAACAAGGTAGTAACACATTGCCTTGTTTCCACCCAAACTATATTAATCTTTAAGCATCCAAAATGTAGAATATAATTAAATTATTTTTAGATACACCACAATTTAACATACTTAAAACCCTAATTGATATCAAAATCAAAGCCGTAATCAACAGGCTCACAGTATGAAATTTACATATTAAAACATAATGAAGTTACTGGCAAACTAGAGTTACACGTGTAACCTAGAAAATAGAAATCAATAAAGTGAGGAGAAATATTACAGCATAAACTCAAAAACAAATGACTAACATCTTTTGATGCTATGAGAACAATATGATGGTTAGTGACTCTATGACTTGTCACTGTAGAGGCAATCTAAGATAGCACAAAGGACAATCTAAGAAGCAATTGAAACGGACTACAATGGTTGATGGTGAAACTGAAAGAGTATATGTGTTTAACTTTTTTTTACAACAATTTCTTATATTCCAAAATATCATCTAAATCTGTTGCAAATCAGGCCCAAGAAAATTAACTTTGATCTTAAAGATCGACTCTTTATTAATATTATAATTATTGACACAATAAAATCAATACAATATAACCCTATTTATACTAAAATAAACCTTGTTAACCAAGTAATCTAATCATACTCAAATACTTAAAGATAATACCAAATAATAAATAAATAATAAAATAAACAAGTATTAGACTCCTACTATGACTAAAAACTTGCAACCCAATCCAGTTTACTTGCGACTTCCTCCTTGCACCCTGTAAACTATTAGACTATAACAAGATTAGCCTAATAATCACCCCCTAATCTTGTCATCCGTTTCTCTTGGACCCGTTCACTGCCTTGACCCTTCCTGGACCACCGACCCTTCCCTTGGCCTCGTCCTAGATCATCCCAACATGAACTTCCACAACCACAATGTTCACACATATGCTTTTTCTCCTTTGCATATACCATTGTTATCTCCTCTTCTTCACGACTTCAATCCCACTTGACCACTATCGATCTCTCTCTTCCCGGGTCACCAGAACAACCACGTTCTTGACCACCGATCGAAAAAAAACAAGCTCGCTACCTTGCTGCTTTTTCTGTTTTTCTTCTTTACTTGCTAGGCAAGACTAGATTCAAAGTCTCCCGCTTTGACGAATCTTTTCCCGTCATCGGATATCTTCTGCCAAAAAAACAACATACCCCGGTTACTCCGTTTTTATCCTTGACGGGAAGAACTGGATCGATTGATTAAGTATTGAAGTTATCTTATCGCAACTAAACCAGAACACCATCTTGAACGATGCCACAAAAAATCTCCCCATAATAAAATCACACGAAATTTAGTTACTGTTCTCATGTAGTTTTCATCCCACGCATGACAATCTACATGCTAACCTTTCCAATTAAAGTCACCCTCCACGTGGCCAACTAATCCCCTTTTTATTCAAATTAAGAATCAATTCTAGTGGATGAAAAATTTGCAGTTACTTTTCTTGCTGCTGCTAAGCAAAAACAAATCACACACCTTCCGGTCGTCCTTTTCTACCCAGCCCCACAGCCACCGGGGCTGCTCCCCTTGCTCTTTATAAAAAACAACTCTCAAAACGGCCTTTTCTTTCACCAAGATCTGATATCAATTGTTAAAAATCAGGCCCAAGAAAACAAACTTTGATCTCAAAGATCGACTCTTTATTAATATTATAATTATTGACACAATAAATCAATACAATATAACCCTATTTATACTAAAATAAACATTGTTAACCAAGTAATCTAATCATACTCAAATACTTAAAGATAATACCAAATAATAAACAAATAATAATATAAACAAGTATTAGACTCCTACTATGACTAAAAACTTGCAACCCAATCCAATTTACTTGCGACTTCCTCCTTGCACCCCGTAAACTATTAAACTATGACAAGATTAGCCCAATAAAATCTACACTCGCAGGATATGAACCCACACCACTTTTGTAAGAGGTAATCATCAATGCCACTAAACCACAAGGTCACGAGCGTATATGTCTTTAAGAGTTGTTAAGAATAATACAAATAATTTTAAAACAAATACATCCATATAAACATTAAACTAACATTGAGCTACAAATTAGAATCTTTTATAAACATATCACTTTGTCATAACTATATTGCTATTTGCATTATTTCTAAAGTAGTTTTGCCTTTTTATCATTCTTTTTAGTTTCAAGAAGAAACAAAGTTATATGACCATATGAACTTAAAACCATGAGCGCTTGCAACTGAATTCCAAAATAATAATTTAATATAAGTTTTGGTGACAAATATATAAAACTAGTACAAGCATTAAGATATAAAATAATCTTTTATAATTTTCAATAAAATATAATAGGTTAAGATATTTTTTCAAATATTTGTCCTTTTAGAGAAAAGACATTTTTTAAATAAGTTTCTTATTTTTGTAATACAAAATTCCCACTAAATGTAAAATTAAGTTGCCCACTCATGTGATGCATTCAACACTCTGGTCACTTCTATACCAAAAGCTTTAATGGACTAACTTTAGTGTAGTAATTGACTCGTTAGTTTAATCTTCTACTCATCATTCCCTTCGATGACCTAAAATTCATGTTCCCCGTCAATGTGTTATTATATTTAGAGTTAACTTTCTTATTAAAATAAAAAATAAAATCTCAAAAGAATACATGAAAAAATCATTAAACTCAAAAGAATACATGAAAAATTCATTAAACCAAGTTTAAAATTTTTAAACTATGACTTGGTATCTCTTAAGTTGATCAAAATAAGATAATACTAATTTTTTTTAATAAAATGTTGAAAGTTATTTTATTTAATTTTGACGAATTAAAAAATTAACGACACCTTGTTTAATAACCAAACTTTATTTTTAGTTCTCTCATGAAATCCATCAATTTGTAGCTACGGTTATAATGTATATCTTATGACGGAGTGGTCATAAGAAAATAAAAAATACTTCTATTTATCAATCAAATAATTTTTTTTGTTTACTATTATTAGTATGTGTCTGTGTATTACACGGGTTGAACAAATTTAAATTATATAAATCATAAGTCTATAAATAAACAAAATATAAATAAAATTACATATAACATTAAATAACGAAAAAAGATTTGTGTCTATACATTTCAATAAGCTATAAATTATTTATAAATATCTAAATATTTTCTTCTATACAACATTTGTTGATTGGTTTGTAGCTTCACCATATTTATCTAATATTAATAGCTTTACACCATCTCTAGTTTCTTGATAGTGCAACACACAACTATCCATGTGTGAATACCGGTTGTTTTAAGTACAAACCAACTATCGATAATGATTGTCCTTGGCTTTTATTGATCGTCATTGCAAAATATACAGACAGTGGAAACTGTCTTATCTGAAACTTGAAAGGGATCTTCTTGTCTGAAGGTATCAAATTAATTCTTGAATTAAATATGCGAGTATCAATATTACCTCCAGATATTATGTCACACCCCCAAATTTATTTACTTAATGAATAAATAAATGTTGCAACGATTGGTAGCATTACACAATAGTGAAAGTTATAATAGAGATTTCTAAAGTAATGAGTACTTTTACAATTACTAACATTAAGTAATATAATGATCTAAATTCTTCTAGATTAATGATGGAATTGAGACTTGACAATCCATGCTTCTTCGGCTACTAGGGTTTAATCCAAATAGCTAGTCTATTCTAACCGAGTCATAGCTAAGTAATACCTGAAAAACATACTTGAAAGTGTCAACACAAAGGTTGGTGAGTTCACAAGTTTAGTTGTTTTAGTGTAACGTTGTTTTCCTTGAAAGCATTGATGTCGTGTATATGGTCATATTATAAAACCGTTTTACTCCGAAAACATTTACTGACCATAATATAAAAATTGTTTTCCAATCCTTAAAACTGTGTTCGTGGGCTTATTATAAAATTGTTCTCTTTAGAAACATTTGACAATCTCGTAGTCATAAAGTGAGTTGTTTTTCCCAAACAAAAATATGGTGATAACTTAACAGTCATAAAATGAGTTTAAACTTGTTATAAGCCCATTCAGTTCGTTAATCAACTTAAGTAGTAGATTCATGTGCTTTAATCAATTAGTTCTTACATATCCAAGTGTTTGTAAGTTGTTCCAAGTATATATGTTTAAACAAAGCAACCAATTCAATTGTATACAATAAACAAAGTGATCAACGAATGATTTAGCGACCTATTTATAAACTAGCTAGCTTTACAATGTTATGTTCATACATAAGCCCCTTCTAACCAAACCTGACATAGTGAAAGCTCCCCCTCCCGCTCCTCATGAGCATGTGTTAAGACAATATGTAGTCAATTGGCCATGTGGACCCCAGGTTAGCGCGACTAACCATGACCCGGGATGTCAAACCCAAATAGTTCTATCCGTAGAATCTCCGGCAATTATCGCTAATGGTTAAAAACAAAATTGTATAGGGAATGCGCATTGTTCCAGGGGGACTTTATTGAGCTCTTATAGCACTTATGCAAACATAATATTCGGTCTTATCTAATTGTTGTTATACAAAAACAGTTGTAATATGTTTCGTGTTTTGTTAGTTGTATCAAATATTGATTTATCATGCTTTCAAAATTGTAAGTAAATACATTGTATAAGTATCAAACCATAATATTCATGTTGTCAAACGTGTAAGCAAATATGTTTCATATTTTCAAATGTGTTATGTAAGTATGTTTCTTCCCTGATGTTTATAAAACACAAAAGTAAAAGTGGCCCGTGAACTCACATGGTGTCTGACGAAATACTAGCAAACGATAATTATTCTCAATCAAACTCGACTACTCATACCCTAGATACACACGAGGGTAATATGTTAAGACTAAGTGTCTTAAGTGCAGTTTGTTCACCCGCTTAAGTTCATCCGGTTCAGGATGTGTTTGACATTAGTTTGTGTTACGACCCGTTGGTGATTATTATTTTTGTTACTTATGAGTCACTAGACACGAACCTATTGGGTTATGGCTTGACATTAGTATATCGTATGGACAAATAATTACCACATATTATTTCCAACCTTCACGAATAATAGTCCATAATATATATATATATATATATATATATATATATTATTCCGATGTTCGTCATATCGGGTGTTTATTCATTGGTTTAACGTCTCATTAATATAATAGTCAAACAATTGTTAAATCTTTTATTTCGCTTGAATTGTAATAATATTATTTTTAAAACCAAACTTGATTCTTTTCAAAGCGTCTTTCTTTTATATAACCATTATGTTTTTCTAAGTATTTTAGAGTATAAAATCGATTGTTTCACGAAACCTTTTCAACAAATAATATTCCATATTTAATCAAATCATATTGTTTTAATATGCAAGACATAATTTATCATCTTTCAATAATCACATAAATAATGTTTATACTTTTCCTTTATCAAAACATGGCATTCAAAGTCTCAATTTATCATCATGTAAACATGTATTTTTACATACAACGATCCATTGATTTACACACACACACACACATATATATATATATATATATATATATACAAACTTTTATCCCATGATTTTTACTCTAAATCTAATGATTATGATTTCCATATTTTCAAGACTTGTATGTAGTTATTTTTATCGTTTAAGATCTAAAAGTTAACCATATTCTTGTGTATATGCATACATACGGTTATATATACATATATATACTAACTATCCCATTTTTAGTTTCCATCTACTTTCATGATCCAAAGTATACACATATACATATAGGTATATATATAAAACAAGATTTCCATATTTTCATCAAAACAAAGCACATATATATAAATTCATGCAAATCGACATACATAGAATACATATCATTATTTTTAGTTCCAACGAGTCCAACACTTTGTTTAGTTTACTTTTTATTAAAGATTAAAATAAAAACTCTTGTATTTAGAGATGAACTTGCACTTTAATAACAAATATTTAAGTGTGCAAAGTTTTATTGTATTTCATACCACAAATGGCGGTTTTTAGTGTAGAAATGGATGGTGATTCTTGATCCTTCGCTTGGATTCTTCTACTCCTCTTGGAAGTTCCTTAGATCCTCAAATAGATGTGATTTCTCCTTGATTCTCTGATGTTTACCATTCAGAGGTGTGTGTGTGAGTGTGGGTTTGTGTGTGTCGTAAATGAGGGGAGAATAAGAGAGAGCTCTTGTTCTTCCTCCATATGCCTCATTATATAGTAGATAGATAGTGTGTAGGTTTGGTAATCATAATTGGCCATCATGATAATGTATGGATGTTGGAGTAGTGTGTAGAAGAAGGAAAAGATGATTGGTATGGGGGTGGGCATGGTGATGCCGAGAAGTGGGGAAGAGGGGATGGGGGGTTGGTTTTTGCTTGTAATCTTCACCATATCATCATCATTCTCCATCATTACATTAGTCAAGTATCTAGTTCTTAGTTTCATTGAAATTTAATGGGTTCGGTTACTCCCATTAGGGCCGAAAATGAGGTAGAGGAGGTAGGTGTTTGGATTATGATGATAATTTTTGGAGTTGGTATACTAAATCAAGTGGATTATGTGTTGTTTGTAGTGTAGTTTAATTGAATAACGAGGGTGCGTTTATATGTATGTTGAGCCAAAAATATAAGGGCCATATAAGGTGGTGAAGGTTTGAATGATAAATTGTTATGTGGGTATCTCATTGTGAGAATTAAATGTTTAAGTCGTCGACCCAATATTTTATGCGACCTCTCGTAGGATTATTAAAGCGTTCATTTATTTTTTTGTAGAGAATTTATATATAACGTTGTGACTTTTAGTTGGACTTAAGTGTTGGCAAATTTGTAACCAAGTATAGTCATAATTGTAAATTCATATTTGTACTAGTGATGTAATTAAACCAAATAGAAACATGTCATGATCTTTTGTACATATATATTGTTTGTTACCTCCACCTATGAGAATACATTTTTAGTCTCTAATTATTGTTCTAGTCATTTATAAATAATCACCATTGTTCGTATCATGCAGGACATTTATATATATATAAATATTAGATGGGATGAAGTGTACATTTAACTATACACATCATCATTATGATGACTTGACACAAGGGGTGGAGTATACATCTAACTATAATCATCATCATGATGATAAGATGGGAAGAGTGAAGTATTGGACTTCATCAAATGATGGAAGTGATTGGTTCAAATGTGGTACTCTACCCGCAATTAATACTCACTTTAATAATTTTTGAGGTTGTCAATAAATGTATATTTATTTTTCCACACACATATATATTCCTATATATATATAAACTCGTAGTTTAGACGTGCTAACGAATTTTATAGGAAAGATGTTCAAGTTTGTGATTTCAAATGGTTCGAAAAACGTGTTAATGTAAACGCGTTTAAGTTGTGTACGAACTGTAACGAACCAAAATCCGGGTTTCGTTATAAATAAACAAATATTCTAAATAATATTATGGTGGAAATAATATTTTTAGAACTAAGTTGAAACAAGTGGGTTTCAAGTTAGTGTTGGGGTTATATTAGTTTTTAACTAATTTTGGAAAAAAATGAGTGAAATGAAAGTTGAGGGCTGAATGTGTAAAATGGAAAATCTGCCATATTTGACTAGTGAAAGTAAAAAATTGTCTTCATTTGGTGAAAGAAGTCGATCTTTGCAAGAGAAAAGGGAGAAAAAGAAAATTGAAGCAAAATCATGCATTTGAATCTTGATTTGTGAAGGTTTTGGCTTGCACATCACCTTTCTAACGTCAAGTAAGTGATTATCTTCCTTTTGATTTCACCATTCATGTGCTAGTTGGTGGGTTTTGTAGAAATCCAAAATTTATGATGCATGTTGATAATTAGTGTTACATTGTTGGAAATCTAGCTAAACTAAAGGTAAAGAATGGTGAATAACATCCTAGAACCCTTTGATTTTGATTATGAGAAGTTAGGGTTCATATGGGAAAAATTAGGGGTTTTTTAATTATGATGATAAGATGATGAATTAATGATGATTAGGTGTTTATATGATGTTAGACACTTGAACAAACACTAAATTAACCTAATGATAAAAATTGAATGAAAAATTAGTGTTAAGGTAAGGATAATGCAAGTAGGTGAGTTTAGGGTGAAAGATGGTGTTTGGATATGAGTATAACTCAAACGGGTCAGTTTGGGTTGGAAATAGGAAATTGGGTTGTGAACCCAATTAAAATGTGATTTTGGTGTATGATGGATTACTAAACTAGATGAATGTGTTTAGGTAATCAAATTACAAAACGTGAAGTGGAATCGGGACCTTCAAATCCACAAGGTAAGTGTTTTTGCACTTACTTAGTAATTTATGGTAAATGGTGTTATCTGTAATGTTGTATGCATAATGTGTTAAGTTGCATAATGTGTTATGTGGTATGAATGTGTATAGAGGTATACGAATAAGTGAATGAATGTAGTTATAGTATTAATACTATAATGGATATGTGGATATGGAGTTATGGTCTAAATACCATAATGGATATGTGGATATGAAGTTGTGATCTAAGAATCATAATGGAAATGTGGTGATGAAGTAATGGCCTATGTGCCATAATGGAAATGGAAATGTGTTAATCATGAATATAAAATGAAATGAATGAAAGTTGTAGGTGATATGCAAGTGATATGTAGCCTATTGACAAATTGGGTGGAAATGGGTCAAATGGATAAATGGGTGAAACAAGAAGAATTTTACTTGTATGTTATGTTTTATCTTCATTACTAATGGTGATATATGTGGTGTTATGTAGGAAAAGCTCCGGGATAGTCAAGGTCAAGTCTATGGCGAATGTTGGATTCTCGTATGCACTTTTTGGTGATTTCGGGTGTAATTAGAAGTCCATCTAATGGATACTTGTAATTGAAGTTTTTGATGCAAAGTATGTTATTTTGAATGTTAGAACCCATATTTAAGTGTTGGGAAAATTTTATGGCAGAATGGGTTAAAGATGAAAAAATTGGTTAAGTGTTAAAAACAACACAGGTCTGGAAACTTTATGTTACTGTGGGTCTTCGCGCAACGCGAGAACTAGGGACCTGGTCTTCGCGACACGCGAAGACCTGGTTTCCCGGACCTGCCTTCTTTGGACTCCCTTGCGGCACGCGAAGGGAGGGTTCATGATTTTCGTGACACGCGAAATTATAAAAATAAAAATTAAAAAATTTCTTGGGATAAATGCTTCCGCGTGTGTAAAATATTTATTATAGCTGGTGTTTAAGTTAAGGGTGTTACAACTTGGTATTAGAGCAATGGTTTGAGGGATTTGGTGTGTGTGGCACCAAACTCAAACTGGGTGCTCTTGATATGGGGGAAATGATACGAGAATCCAAGAAGGACTTGACTAAGACTCAGAGCTTTCGAAAGTAAAAGGTTAGTAATGTTATGATTAATGCTGTTTCATATGGTGTATATGTATATGTATGTATGAATGACAAGGTGATTGTGTGTGCCGAAACTTGTCTTGTGATTTGTTGTATGGATATGATAATTACAATTGGGCATATTGTATTATTAAACATGTCTGGCCAATGTGATTAATAAGACAATTTGTGCAAGGGTCCTTATGATAACCATTTAACAATGAACATTTGCAAGGATTAGGTGAAGGTGATTATATACATATGTAGGTATATAGGAATATATATATACTTAATACATATAAGGATAAATGTAAGATGGTTATCTAAGGTATTGATAGCATAAGGGTATTAAGGTGTTTTATTCTAAATTCTCAGCTAAGAGATGACAGATGCGAATGAAGAGCCATTTGATCCAAGAATCCATGAAGCGATAAAGGTCTAAGTGGCCAAGGATTTTGACCAAGCCACAACACTGTTGATGGAAGAAATGAGAGGGGCTATTAAACACACGTTCGAAGAGTTTTCGTAGGAGAAGGAGAAGGAACCACAAAGTTGTACTCTTAAGGAGTTTATGGAGATCAAGCCCAACGAGTATAACGGGCAAGTGGACCTGATCCTTAGACATAGGTGGGTGGTGGATATGGAATCGAATTTTGAAATGACTAAATGTAAGCCCGAGGACAGGGTGATGTTCAGTGTGCCACTGTTGACCGGAAGGGCAAAGGAAAGATAATTGAATCTCCGAAAGGAGAGGGGTGAATTGGGTGTGACCTCCATGACTTGGGAGGAGTTTAAGACGGATTTTCTAAAATACCATTGCACATAAGCCGCAATTGACAGGATGACTGAGGAGTTCCTCCTCATGAGGCAAACGACTGAGTCAATAGATGAATTGGCAGGGGCTTTCTTTGATTACGCCAAGTTCTGTCCGGACGTGGTGTCGACAGAGAAGGCGAAGATTGACATATTTTATGCTATGTTGACTGTGAAGTTCATAGATAGCATATCTCCATCCTCTTTTACCACACTTGTAGATTTGATAAACAGGTGTCGGGAAAGGGAGGTGGAGTTGAGGAGGCAAGAAGCAAGAAGTGAAAATAGAAAGCGTGAAATTGTGGAACAAGTTGTGAAGAAGATAAAGGGCGGGAGCCCTAGCAAGAAGCCGTTTATCAAGTTTTCTCCACGGGGATGCAAGGTTTGTGGAAAGGAGCACTTTGGGGAGTGTAGGAAGGGTACGTCAAATTGTTATAAATGTGGGAAGCCAGGGCATATGGCTAATCAATGTCCAAGCCAAATCAGTATATGCTACAATTGTTACAAGCCCGGGCATAATAGGGCGGATTGCCCCGAGCTGAACCAAGGTGGAAGTGAAAGGAAGGTTGAAATACCAAAGCCAAAGGGTAGAGCTTTCCACATCTCGGCGGATGAGGCGAAAAATAACCCGGAGATAGTGTCAAGTATATTCAAGCTTATCTCTTTACCTGAACTAGTTCTATTTGATTCGGGGGCTAGTCGTTCGTTTATGTCTTTGAAATTTGTTAAGCATTCTTCTTTTCTAAGTAGCAAGTTAGATGAACCCTTAGAAATCGAGGCGGCATATGATAAGAGTTTCCTAGTGTTTTATATTTATAGGAATTGCAAATTAAGGGCTGGGGGTGAAACGTTCCTTTTTGATTTAATTTCTATGACTATGGGGGATTTTGATGTTATTGTGGGGATGGATTGGTTGTCAAGGAACAAAGCGATTATTTTATGTGGACCTAAGGCAACACAACTCGACTCCCCGTCGGGTGACTTCATTTACATAGAAGGTGAAAAGAAAGGTAAGGTAAGATTATGTTCTTAAGTGAAGGCAACAAAGTACATGGCGCGTGGGTGCAAGGCGTACATGGCTTGTGTTGCGGTTGTGAGCAAGAAAGTGAAAGATATTCGCGATGTTCCAGTTGTGAATCAGTTTGACGATGTGTTTCCTGATGAATTACCGGGGGTTCCTCCGAAGAGGGAGGTAGGGTTTGGGATTGACTTGATACCGGGTGTTGAGTCGGTAGCGAAAGCATAGGTTAGCACCGCCGGAAATGAAAGAGCTAATGGAGCAATTACAGGAACTACTTGATGAAGATTTCATACGTCCAAGCGTCTAGCCTTGGGGTGCACTCATTCTCTTCGTTAAAAAGAAGGATGGAAGCATGATGATGTGTATGGATTATCGGGAATTGAACAAGTTGACGGTGAAGAATCGGTACCTGTTACCTCGGATTGACGACCTCTTTGACCAATTGCAAGGGGCGTCATGGTTATCTAAAATTGATTTGAAGTCCGGGTATCATCATTTGAAAGTGAAAGAAGACGACATTCCTAAGACGGCTTTCCGCACTCGTTATGGTCACTATGAGTTTACGGCTATGCCTTTCGGTTTAACCAACGCTCCCACGGTTTTCATGGATCTTATGAACCGGGTGTGTAGACCGTTCCTCGACCGTTTGGTCATTGTGTTTATTGACGATCTTCTCATTTATTCAAGGAGCGAGGGTGATCATGCTTGTCATTTGCGTGAGATCCTTGAAGTTATTCAAAGGGAAAAGCTTTATGCAAAATTTTCTAAGTTCGCATTTTGGTTGCGCGAAATCCAATTCTTGGGTCATGTGACTAATGAGAAAGGGATTACTGTCGACCCATCCAAGATAGTGGCGGTCAAAGATTGGTCATCGCCGAAAACGCCTTCGGAAATTAGAAGTTTCTTGGGGTTGGCGGGTTATTATCGACGGTTTATTGAAAACTTCTCTCGGATTGCTTTGCTGATGACGAAGTTGACGCGTAAAGAGACTAAGTTTGTATGGGGTTCCGAGCAAGAATCTGCCTTTCAACTCTTGAAGGAAAAGTTGACTAAGACAGCTATTCTATCCTTGCGGGACGGGACCGAAGTTTTTTCGTGTATTCGGATGCCTCACATTCTGGGTTGGGATGTGTTTTAATGCAAAGGGGGAAGTGATTGCCTACGCATCTAGGCAATTGAAGACTCATGAGGTGAACTACCCTACTCACGATTTAGAGCATGCGGCTGTGGTTTTCGTACTCAAAATTTGGAGGCATTATTTATATGGGGCTGAATGTACGATCTACACGGATCACAAAAGCCTCAAGTATTTCTTTGACCAAAAGGACTTCAACACGAGGCAAAGACGGTGGCTTGAATTGGTCAAGCACTATGACTGTGAGATACTCTATCATCCGGGTAAAGCGAATGTAGTGGCGGATGCACTTAGTCGGAAGATGAGTCATGCAACTATCAAGGTGAAGTCATTCAAGATGACAATTTCATCATCTCTTATTGATGAAATTCGGGAGGCACAAGTGTTAGCACTTGGTGGGGATTTGAAGAAAGAACAGATGAGGTAGTGCAGTCTTCGATGAAAGGTTCATCCATTGAAGGATCAAGATTTCGGTTTGCAGTGTCAAGATTTGCAACATTGAAGCTTGGTTCGTGAATGGCAATATAGTCAGTAGGAGGAGGAACAGGTTTGTACTGATCATTGTTATACCCAAATCCAGTCTTTACCTTCTCATGGACTTGAATATCTAAAAGTCTTTGTAACTTTTTGGAAGAAAATTCATATTTTTCAACATGAACTTTCTGTTCTGCCAGTTCAGCTCTGGTAGATTTTAGTTTGACCAGTAGATCATCAATCTGAGTTTCAAGATTAGTTTGTTCGTGTTTTAACAATGAAATCTCTTTCTTAAGGCAGTTAATTTTTTCTTTATAAGTATTTTCAACCTTTTTGAACTCAGATTTCATCTGATGAAACTCTTCATTTTAATCTATAAGGTTTTGGTTATGCTTTCTATAACCTAAAACTTTATCAATGCAAGCCTGGGAACAGAGATGTTCATATACCTGAGGTGGTATCTCAGTTGTGTCTGCCATAAGCGCTTGGTTGTTGGCAGGCAGCTCTTCATACTGGAAACTCCAGTCGAAGTCAGAAGTTCCAACCGTTGCACAGGCTGCAGTTTGAACTGGAGGAGTAGCTTGTTGCTGTTGTTGTCTGGGTTGGGCTTGGTGAGCTTGTCTTGATTGAGGAGTAGCTGGATTGGCTCTTGGTGCCTTGCATTCTCTAGCAAAGTGACCCAGTAGGTTATAGTTGTAACATCTTAGTTTGCTTTTATCCAATCCAACTCTGGTGTTGGAGTTGTTGCTTGGATTGGGTCTTCCGGTTCTAGAGTAGAACCTTTTTGCTCTTATAGAGAGCATGGCATACGAGTGATGTATGTCCATTTCTTCTAAGTCATCTGGATGGAAGCATTCCAGATCCTCCTTGATAAATGACATGTTGCTCGAGTTTTCAGAAACAAAAGCAACAGAGGTTGAGGTTTGAAGAGGAGCTTCTAGGAGAAATGTTGATGTGTTTGTTTGAGAGGTTGGAGTTTGTGGATGGGTGACAATGAGAGGATAGTAGTTGCTGGAACTAGGACCTGAGTGGTCAGAGTGAAGCGCAGATGAGATGGTGGAGGAAGAAGAGGCTGATTGATGATTGGAGCTCCTTTCCTTGGCTTGAATCATTTCTAATTCATATGTTTTCAGCATGCCAAAGAGATCTGTAATATGGAGAGTTTTTAAATTCTCCGTTTTTCTTATAGACATTGTATACAGTGTCCAGCAGCTTGGGAGAGATCTGATAAACTTTTTGAGAATAACTTCATTCTCTAGCTTTACTTTGGAGCACTGCAGTTCTCCCACCAGGTACGTGTACCTATTATATAAAACAGTTAGGGACTCACCTTCCTTCCAGATGAATTTTTCGTATTGCTGCTTCAGGACGTCCCTTCTGTTTTCTTTGACTTCCTCTGAGCCAGCAATGGTTTGAGGGATTTGGTGTGTGTGGCACCAAACTCAAACCGGATGCTCTTGATATGGGGGAAATGATACGAGAATCCAAGAAGGACTTGACTAAGACTAAGAGCTTTCGAAACTAAAAGGTTAGTAATGTTATGATTAATGTTGTTTCATATGGTGTATATGTATATGTATGTATGAATGACAAGGTGATTGTGTGTGCCGAAACTTGTCTTGTGATTTGTTGTATGGATATAATAATTACAATTGGATATATTGTATTATTAAACATGTCTGGCCAATTTGATTAATAAGACAATATGTGAAAGGGTCCTTATGATAACCATTTAACAATGAACATTTGTAAGGATTAGGTGAAGGTGATTATATACATATGTAGGTATATTGGAAGATATATATATATATATATATATATATATATACTTAATACATATAAGGATAAAGGTAAGATGGTTATCTAAGATATTGATAGCATAAGGGTATTAAGGTGTTTTATTCTAAATTTTCAGCTAAGTGATGACAGATGCGAATGAAGAGCCGTTGGATCCAAGAATCCATGATGCGATAAAGGAAGAAGTGGCCAAGGCTTTTGACCAAGCCACAACTCTGTTGATGGAAGAAATGAGAGGGGCTATTAAACTCACGTTCTAAGAGTTTTCCAAGGAGAAGGAGAAGGAACCACAAGGTTGTACTCTTAAGGAGTTTATGGTGATCAAGCCCAACGAGTATAATGGGCAAGTAGACCCGATCCTTAGCCATAGGTGGGTGGTGGATATGGAATCGAATTTTGAAATGACTAAATGTAAGCCCGAGGAAAGGGTGATGTTCAGTGTGCCATGTTGACCGGAAGGGCAAAGGAATGGTTACTGAATCTCCGAAAGGAGAGGGGTGAATTGGATGTGACCTCCATGACTTGGGAAGAGTTTAAGACGGCCTTTCTGAAATACGATTGCCCACAAGCCGCTGTTGACAGGATGAATTAGGAGTTCCTCCTCATGAGGCAAACGACTGAGTCAATAGATGAATTGGCAGGGGCTTTCTTTGATCGCGCCAAGTTCTGTCCGGAAGTGGTGTCGACTGAGAAGGCAAAGATTGACAGAATTTATGCTATGTTGACTGTGGAGTTCAGAGATAGCATATCTCCATCCTCTTTTACCACACTTGTAGATTTGATAAACAGGTGTCGGGAAAGGGGGGTGGAGTTGAGGAGGCAAGAAGCGAGAGGTGAAAAGAGAAAGCGTGAAATTGTGGAACAAGTTGTGAAGAAGATAAAGGGCGGGAGCCCTAGCAAGAAGCCGTTTATCAAGTTTTCTCCACGGGGATGCAATGTTTGTGGAAAGGAGCACTTTGGGGAGTGTAGGAAGGGTACGTCAAATTGTTATAAATGTGGGAAGCCAGGGCATATAGCTAATCAATGTCCAAGTCAAATCCGTAAATGATACAATTGTTACAAGTCTGGGCACAATAGGGCAGATTGCCCCAAGCTGAAGCAAGGTGGAAGTGAAAGTAAGGTTGAAATACCAAAGCCAAAGGGTAGAGCTTTCCACATCTCGGCAGAAGAGGCAAAGAATAACCCGGAGATGGTGTTAGGTATATTCAAGATTAACTCTTTACCTGTACTAGTTCTATTTGATTCAGTGGCTAGTCGTTCATTTGTGTCTTTGAAATTTGTTAAGCATTCTTCTTGTCTAAGTAGCAAGTTAGATGAACCCTTAAAAATCGAGGCGGCAAATGATAAGAGTTTCCTAGTGTTTGATATTTATAGGAATTGCAAGTTAAGGGCGGGGGGGGGGGTGAAACGTTTCTTATTGATTTAATTCCTATGATCATGGGGGATTTTAATGTTATTGTGGGGATGGATTGGTTGTCAAGGAACAAAGCGAATATTTTATGTGGCGTCGGGTGAGTCCATTTACATAGAAGGTGAAAAGAAAGGTAAGCTAAGATTGTGTTCTTATGTGAAGGCAACAAAGTACATGGCGCGTGGGTGCAAGGTGTACATGGCTTATGTTGCGGTTGTGAGCGAGAAAGTGAAAGATATTCGCGATGTTCCGGTTGTGAATCAGTTTGAGGATGTGTTTCCTGATGAATTACCGGGGGTTCCTCCGAAGAGGGGTGCTGAGCCGGTAGCCAAAGCACCTTATTGGTTTGCACCGCCGGAAATGAAAGAGCTAATGGAGCAATTACAGGAACTACTTGATAAAGGTTTCATACGCCCAAGCGTCTCGTCTTGGGGTGCACCCGTTCTCTTCGTTAAAAAGAAGGATGGAAGCATGAGGATGTGTATGGATTATCGGGAATTGAACAAGTTGACGGTGAAGAATCGGTACCCGTTACCTCGGATTGACAACCTCTTTGACCAATTGCAAGGGGCGTCATGGTTCTCTAAAATTGATTTGAAGTCCGAGTATCATCAGTTGAAAATGAAAGAAGACGAGATTACTAAGATGGCTTTTCGCACTCGTTACGGTCACTATGAGTTTACGGTTATGACTTTAGGTTTAACCAACGAGCCCGCGGTTTTCATGGATCTTATGAACCGGGTGTGTAGACCGTTCCTCGACCGTTCGGTCATTGTGTTTATTGACGATCTTCTCATTTATTCAAGGAGCGAGGGTGATCATGCTTGTCAATTGCGTGAGATCCTTGAAGTTCTTCAAAGGGAAAAGCTTTATGCAAAATTTTCTAAGTGCGCATTGGGTTGTGCGAAATCCAATTCTTGGGTCATGTGATTAATTAGAAAGGGATTACTGTCGACCCATCCAAGATAGTGGCGGTTAAAGATTGGTCATCGCCGAAAACGCCTTCGGAAATTAGAAGCTTCTTGGGGTTGGCGGGTTATTATGGGCGGTTTATTGAAAACTTCTCTCGGATTGCTTTGCCGATGACGAAGTTGACGCGTAAAGAGACTAAGTTTGTATGGGGTTCCGAGCAAGAATCCGCCTTTCAACTCTTGAAGGAAAATTTGACTAAGGCACCTATTCTATACTTGCCGGACGGGACCGAAGATTTTGTTGTGTATTTGGATGCTTGGCATTCGGGGTTGGGGTGTGTTTTAATGCAAAGGGGGAAAGTGATTGCCTACGCATCTAGGCAATTGAAGACTCATGAGGTGAACTACCCTACTCACGATTTAGAGCTTGCGACCGTGGTTTTCGCACTCAAAATTTGGAGGCATTATTTATATGGGGCTAAGTGTACGATCTACACGGATCACAAAAGCCTCAAGTATTTCTTTGACCAAAAGGACCTCAACATGGTCAAAGACTATCACTGTGAGATACTCTATCATCCGGGTAAAGCGAATGTAGTGGCGGATGCACTTAGTCGGAAGACGAGTCATGCACCTATCAAGGTGAAGTCATTCAAGATGACAATTTCATCATCTCTTATTGATGAAATTCGGGAGGCACAAGTGTTAGCACTTGGTGGGGATTTGAAGAATGAACGAATGGTTCATTATGTTGATAAGCTTGGGAAAAATAGCTCGGGGTTGAAGACATGCTTATAAAAACATCGTTCGTGTAACACGCGAAGGGAGGGTTCATGATTTTAGCGACACGCGAAATTAAAAAAAAATATATTTCTTGGGATAAATGCTTCCGCATGTGTAAAATGTTTATTATAGCTGGTGTTTAAATTAAGGGTGTTACACGAACGATGACCTGGAAATGTCGGGTGTCACATTCTCCCCTTGTTAAAGAAGTTTCGTCCTCGAAACTTGATCTAAGTTACCCTCTAGGGTTGATTCGCTCTATCTCAATTAGGGCTTTGTATCCTTAGTTCGTTTGTAGAGCATAGGGAGAATTGTTGACTTCTATTTCCTTAGTAGTCAGCATTTGAAAGTAAAGCGAATACTTCTCTGACTAACGATAATGGATGTTCAAGGATTTGAGATATGATAATATAATGTAACAGTGTATCACTACCGTTGAACATTTGTTATCTCAACGTTGGGGTTTAGGAAAATTTTTCGAATATCTTGACAATTTGAACGACGTTGAGTGTACCCTTAAAGAGTAAAGTCATTGTCAGAATCCTATGAACAAGATGGACTATACTCAGTGAAGTCACTCCCTGGCATTTGAGTGAGTAATTAAAATCCCGAATTAGATGTCGAAGGATTTTCTTATTTGACACTTTCAATAGGGTAGAGTCGTGTGATACTCATCACTGGTACCGAAAGGAAATGGTGCAAGTGAATTTTGAATGTATGCTGGCGCATACACTTCATTTATCTACGCGTTTTAATTCACGAAGGCCAAATCACTATAGATCTTTGAAAGGAGTTATTTGATGAGGTGTTCAGGATTTAGTTTGAAATCGGATACTTGCTTGTTTCTCATAGTCAGTCAATGCCTGGATGCATTCACTCTTTTTAGGATAAAGGATTCTGACATGTATTTCATTTGTGAAATTCGTATGTAGGTTAAGTTGGTTCAATTGAGTTCTAGAAAATAACACCTCCGTATGTTATTTTTCTTAATTAACTCAGAATGGTTTAGAGAAACCATCTTTGGTGCCCTGGGTAGAGGATGAGGCAGCTATAAGGTTTTATGGAGACACGATCTCCTAAGATTGACTTTGGTCTTGTTAAATCTCATTATTGGTAATTCTATCATGCGTGTTATTCGTAACTCGGTGTAGATTGATTTCTTCATGTAATAGATGTCGAACCATAATTCAAGATTACAAGGTCTTACAGTAGTCTTGTATCGCCAAGATTTACGTGGTTCATCCACCGTCTAGATGTAGCAAGTGAGGGTGTCAAAGTATTTGAGAATAGTATTATTGACTGGTCTTAACAAATACTAAAGATGAGTGAATCTTCATGGGTGTTCAGAAAAGTGAGAATGGGTTTCTAACCAGTTCTGAGAGTTAGTGACGCAGTTCCATTATTATCAGTCTGCTGTAATCGGATAGCAACGATAGATCGTGGAAATGAAACTTTTTGTTTGTCCCTTTTGTACTTCTCGAAATTATTTCTTGGGATTTCAAACTTTATTCTCATTTTAGGTTTCGTCTCATCTAAAATCTTCCATTAACATGGGCCGTAATGGACTTAAGATTTTAGGATTTCTTGTGAGCTCTCGCTAGCGAGGGTTGAGTTTAATCACCTCTTTACTCATTGCTCGTACTGCCTTCCCGCGACAGACTAGCATTTAGGTAGTATCGTCATGATTTGTAAATTCGTAACTTGACTATCATACCAACGAAGTATGTAAGCCATAAGAAGTTCTATATCCGCTTGGAATAGTCGCAATACGTCTAGGTGGGGAAGTAGATAGTGAGACCGTAGGGATGGTCTTATGAAATTAGTGTTTCCCCCAAAATGTACTATGGGATTACCGACCCATTAAATTGGTAGACTGTGATTTGATATCATTTTCAATCTAGTCTGGGACTCGACCCCATAAATTAGATATCCAAAAGTAATACCATGATTATGCAAAATTTTCAAGATTTGTCGAATATTAGGATGTCCTGTCCTTAGGTCCTTTAAGGATAATGCGTAGACCCCTAACAGATCTTGGAGAAAAAGTGAATATAATATTTGAAGGAAAGTTGAGGAGACGAAAGAGATGCATATGTGTAGACCTTGAGAAGAACAAGGTCAGATGCGATTCATCCTTCGTTCATCTTTGTGGCAACGTGCAGCTCGAAATGGTTATCAATCGTAGATCACTGTACTAAATTCTTAACGTTGTATTCCTAAGCTTGTGGGACGTATATTTCAAATTATAGAGTTCTCCAAATTTGTCAATTATTGGTAATACAGTGTACCTACACTTCACTAGCATTCAGATGATATTTTAGTGACTTACCATTACGTATTCCACTCGTATTGGCCATAGCCTTAAAGTCCTTAGCGCAAGGGTTCAAGTTATGAAATTGAGGTAATGGGTGTTAACTGTCGAAGTTTTGTATTCTCCCTGAGCATACGTTAAGATACCGTTTACTACAATAGATGCTCTAAAGCCTTCTAACTATAGAAGGCTGGGAGTAAGGGATGTGAGCATGTCTCCCCTTGCAGGCTGAAATCAGAGACTCATCAACCAAATGATTCTTGGGGAATGATAAGTACAGAGGAGGTGAAATTGTCCACTTGTCTCAAGTCGGGTTTCCACAATACCCTGTAGGTGTTAGGAGTAAGAGGTTCAAAATAAATTATTGTCCTATTATAGGAGTTAGTACAACGCACTTCCGATTAGGAACTTCAAGTGAGTGTGATTCTAGATCATAGGGTAGATTCTAAGATTACGCCGTGGTTTTCAATGATGATCGTGCAATTACTGCGAGTGTTGATTATTGTAAGAATCAACATGAAGTTGACGTAGAATCTCAAGGGATGGGAATTAACAGGTAGAAATAGGTGGACGAGAACCTTCGTTACTTAGGTTTTACTAAAGGTTGGTTAAATCAAATTTGAATTTCTCTAGTTCCTCCCGAACAGCGGGAATGTTTTGTGAATATCTAATTGAGGAGTCGAAATTGTTAAAGTCTATTTCATGTTAAACCAATAATCGGTTACATACGTAGCGAAATCGAAAAGAGCTAATCTATAGCACAACCTCAAAAGTTGGAGTAGTACTCCATAAAGAATTTTCTAGATTCAGTCTAAGTATTGAAGTCAAATCAACAAGAATTGATCTCTTCAAAGTTTTAGTTTAAGATTGTCGTGTCGATGAAATCTCGATAAGAGTTTTGGATTCGTAGATAAAGGAGATGATGTGTATTTCTATGTCCCTTGTGGTAGTCCATCACATCACCTGATGTCCTTTTGGCTCAACCCTGGCAGTTATGGTGATTTTGATCATTAATCGAGTGACCGGGAATTGAGATTAAGAATACGGATTAATCATGAACACTAACTTTGGACAGTAAGACTCGCTACAGTTCTCATGCACTGTAAATTATGATTTCGTGTGCACCCGCAATGGTAATTTACTTTGCATGGACCCTATAGTGTTTCTCATATTCCAAGCTCTCAGTCAAAGGGGTTTGAAATGTTCATTAGATGGTGTCTCCGTGTTGTACTCTCGCGCAAGTGTGTGTATGTTCTATTCGATTACTCTTAGTTATGTGTACCAATACTCATGAATTTTCCATCTAAGGCTGATGTTGGATGGAGTTAATGATAGAAAGACACATCTGTGTCCTTTGTATATGGTGGAAGTCAGGCACTACGTTAGGGCAGAGATCCTCGAGTTAGTGTCGAACAACCCATGTTCCAAGTTTGTTTTCACTTGTAGATCCGCATGATCTCGATACGTCTTTGGGTCTCCTGACCCGTAAAGCTCTCTCCCGTTTAATCCTGCTTCTCCACCTCGGGTTCCCACCAGGTCAGGGAGTCCTATCTGTCATACCTCATGGTGAAGGTTTTTATTATCCGATCCAGCCGATCATGAAAGAGAGTATATATATAGCACTTATATCAGAAAGAAAGTTGACTCCATAGCTGGAGTAGTTTTAGATGTGGTGCAGATATGGGTACATGTCCTGGTACGGGTTTAGCTTGTCGTGATGCTAAAATCGGTGACTGGTGATTGCTACCGTCGTCGCCCAAGCTCAACTCGTAACTCGATCTTCTAGGGTTACAGTGTGCTGAATACCTGTCCTCCTTGACTCGTAATCCGAACAGTGACACTTTGTTAAGTGTTCGTTACGCGTGCCATGTAATTGTATTAAGCATCAGTGTAGCTAATGCTACCCTAGTGTAACTACATACACTGATAGTCTACACAAGTTGTTCGACATCGGTTGGAATTTCTATACTCTAGTCTTGGGTATTCTTAATGTCATGTAAGTTCTAGGAAGCTTGGTTAGAGCCTAAGTGACACTAAGGAAACCTAATTCGCTAAAACCATTGGCTCTGATACCAATCTGTCACACCCCCAAATTTATTTACTTAATGAATAAATAAAGGTTGCAACGATTGGTAACATTACACAATAGCGGAAGCTATAACAGAGATTTCTAAAGTAATGAGTACTTTTACAATTACTAACATAAAGTAATATAATGATCTAAATTCTTCTAGATTAATGATGGACTTGAGACTTGACAATCTATGCTCCTTCGGCTACTAGTGTTTAATCCAAATAGCTAGCATATTCCAACCGAGCCATAACTAAGTAATACCTGAAAAACATACTTGAAAGTGTCAACACAAAGGTTGGTGAGTTCACAAGTTTAGTTGTTTTAGTGTAACGTTGTTTTCCTTGAAAGCATTGATGTCGTGTATATGGTCATAAACCGTGATTACTTAAAAGTCATAAAATGAGTTTAAACTTGTGATAAGCCCATTCAGTTCGTTAATCAACTTAAGTAGTGGATTCATGTGCTTTAATCAATTAGTTCTTATATATCCAAGTGTTTGTAAGTTGTTCAAAGTATATATGTTTAAACAAAGCAACCAATTCAGTTGTATATAATAAACAAAGTGATTAACGAATGATTTAGCAACCTATTTGTAAACTAGCTAGCTTTACAATGTTATGTTCATACATAAGCCCCTTTTAACCAAACTTGACATAGTGAAAGCTCCCCCTCCCGCTACTCATGAACATGTGTTAAGACAATATGTGGTCAATTGGCCATGTGGACCCAGGTTAGCGCGACTAACCATGACCGGGATGTCAAACCCAAATAGTACTATCCATTGAATCTCCGGCAATTATCGCTAATGGTTAAAATCAAATTTGTATAGGGAATGCGCATTGTTCCAGGGGGACTTTATTGAGCTCTTATAGTACTTATGCAAACATACTATTCGGTCTTATCTAATTGTTGTTATACAAAAAACAGTTGTAATATGTTTCGTGTTTTGTTAGTTGTATCAAATATTGATTTATCATGCTTTCAAAATTGTAAGTAAATACGTTGTATAAGTATCAAACCAAAATGTTCATGTTGTCAAACGTGTAAGCAAATATGTTTCATATTTTCAAATGTGTTATGTAAGTATGTTTCTCCCCCGATATTTATAAAGCACTTAAAACGTAAAAGGGGGTCGTGAAGTCACCTGGTGTCCGACGAAATACTAGCAAACGATAATTGTTCCCAATCAAATTCGACTACTCGTACCCTAGATACACACGAGGGTAATATATGTTAAGACTAAGTGTCTTAAGTGCAATTTGTTCACCCGCTTTAGTTCATCCGGTTCAGGATGTGTTTATCTTTGAAAACGGTATTTTGTGTTACGACCCGTTGGTGATTATTATTTTTGTTACTTATGTGTCCCTAGACACGAACCTATTGGGTTATGGCTTGACATTAGTATATCGTATGGACAAATAATTACCACGTATTATTTCTAACCAGTAGCACTATTGTTCACGAATAATAGTCCATAATATATATATATATATATATATATATATATATATATATATATATATATATATAATGTATTAAGACGTTCTATTTGACAAATACTGTCTGAGTTAAGATACTAAAACATCACAATTTGAAGGAAATGATACAACAACAAAAAGTTGTAAATTAGAGGTATTACATGTTTCGTTTATAAAAAAAACGAATTCATCAAATTTATTATATTTAAATTACGTGCGTAACAATGCTATTGAAATTGGTTTTTGAATCTATACCATAAACTTATTTGTCATGCAAGTCAACTTATGTTATTTAACCTTCTTGACTTAAATTACATATAAGACAACGTTCATCATGCATGTATAAACCTATGTATGTTTCATTAGAACAAAATTATGATAGCAACATTCAAAAGTAAAAAAAATTAAAAATATAATAAAAGGAAACTCAAAGGACGAAACTAAACAAATAATTATATTGCAATTTGTTTTCAAGCACTAATATGAAATTGTTGCTAATGCATTAATATAATTGTTTTCAACTAAAATTGTTTTAGAAGGGTGAAACTAAAATTATTTTAAGCACTAATATTAACTACTTGACTTACACTAAATATAGCAAAACATTAATCATGTATTTTTATAAACAATTGATGAAACCTAAATAGAAAATATGAAAGTCGAACAGAATAATAATCAAATATCGATGTAGTAATATTGTAAAATATGGAAAAAATGAATAACATACGGATTATGACAAATGAACGTGAGTTGAATTGATTTCCAACCGTGTAAGAAAATATGGAAGTCCCTGTTATGTCGCATTAAGAAACGAAATATATTATAAGTATTGAACGTGTTAAGGTTAACGTATGAAATTAGGACTGTTAATAAAATACTATAAAAAACATGGTCGTTTTTGTTCACGAAACACAAATACGGTATTACAAATCAAGAGAAACATAAGTACTTACGTAGATATCGCATTTCAGGTAAGTAACTTGAAAAAAGTGAATTTAACAGATTATAAACGATTGTGTACTTGTTTGTTTTGGGATTGAAAGAAATGTTTGTATCATAAAGTTTATGTATTTATAGACCATAATACTATTACCTTAATTTAAAAATTAGTTAATGAAATGGCTATAATTATGATGGAATCATTATAAATTACTATAATTTACATGTAATATATATGGAAGTTGTTCAAAATTCAAATTTGTTTGACTTGCAAATTAATATAATTTTTTTGTTAATTTAGGAAGTTATAAAAATTGATATTATCCAAAATCGTTGACATGGGCATTAGGCGGGAAAATCAAAAAAGATGAGGCTCTCATGTGTTGACATGTGTCTCCCATGATTTTCTTTTATTATATAGTATAGATATAGATATACAATATTTTACTAAAAGGGTATTTAGGAAAATTTGTTCTCATATTAATTTTGGTAATCATCCTTCTCTGTTTTGAATATTCCTTATTTTTCGGTTTTATGGATCACAACTAAAGCAATTATTTTGCTAAAACGATTCTTTCCAAACACTCATTCTCACGATTTCGTAAAGCATAAAAACACTTCCATTGTTCTAGTGACCGGTTATCCATAAATCGATTAACTACATCTAGAAATCGAAAAACCAAAAATTAAAAAAAAATTAGAAACCGATTGATTACATCTAAAAATCAAAGAACCAAGTTGATTGATTACATCCATAAATTGATGAATATGAAGAACAAGAAGAACATGATGAAGAACACGAAGTACATGAAGAACACAAACTTACGAACAACAAAATGATATGTAATTTTATTATTAAATATATCTAACTATTTTGTTAAATATATGTAACTTATCCATGTTACATATATGTAACTCAATAATTTTAATAAAATTTCTTTCTATTTTTATTTTTTATGCAGTTACATATACGTAAATTACATATGTTGCATATATGTAAGTCTTTGGATATTGTCTATATATGTGTAAACTAGTTATGTCAACCAAATTTTTTTTTTGATGTTTACTTGTAATTATTACATATATGTAATACTATATTTACACATATGTAACACAAGGGTACTAAAAACTAGTGTACATGTTATTTTTTCATTTGTTATTGTTACATATATGTAAACAAAAACTCTTTACATATATTTAACACTAATTTGTTTTATATGTCTAAAATAATAGTTATGCCAACCAAATTTTGGTTATCTTATTTATTTGGTAATGTTACATATATGTACCGAACTATTGTTTACATATATGTAAGAATTTGATATTAAGAATCTATGTTTTAGTCTTCCTCCTTATATTACGTTCTTTGGTTGACTCTAAGAATCATAGAAGATTTTAGTATTTTTTGGGTTTGATTTTGAGAAAGTATGTCACACCCCAGCCTAGGCACTGGTTATACGTGATGATTGATATAGAAAACACGCAGCGAAAACTAAACAACAAAGTCTTTCTATTAATAAACCACTCTTTACATGCTAATATGAAAGAATAAAATCCAACATACAAACCAACCGAGCAAGGAATTCTAAAAAACATGCCTTATTGTTATAATCATGCCTTCAACCAACCAGGAACTCTTCTTGCTTACCAAAAGTCAACTATGGAATGCCAAAAGATAAAGCCATATAAGCCAACTACTGTTCACCTAAGATGTGTGCTCAAAAGTTTAAAAGATACTCGGTCATCATAAGTTGGTAAGTTCATAAACAAATAAAAGTTTAAAAACGTGTTTAAACTAAATCATGAAATATATCAATTGTCGAATAAAGTAATCATCCAATTCTCACCCATTAGCAACACGGCTATAAACATTTGGGCTTTTAATATATATATAGCCGACAACTTTTCACCGGCTGGCAACACAACACAACACTTATGGGGATCAGTCCCATTGTATGTCTCATCCCCCTTGAATATAATTACCACTACTTATGTGAATATATACATGGAATTGCTAAACATAATATTTTATCTAACACATTGATTCACACCAGTTTCAAATTATCAAATTTCTATAAAAATTATAATGTAAGGCCCCAAACCCAGGAGGTCTCACTTGTTGGATTTACTCATTCACAAACAGTTCTTATACTTGAATATCAAATAACGCAGCGGAATCATTCATTCAACATAATTAAAACTTGTTCAAACATGCGGAAGCGTAACATTGTCAGACATGCGGAAGCGTAAACATTGTCTAAAACATTCATTACATAACATAAACATAACGTAACGGGATGCCAGTCAACATATCAGCCGGGTAACTCTTCATCGCTTGCCAAGCATCACCGTCCCTCCGTACCTGTCCTTAACATGAATGTGTATACTAAAAGTCAGCTACGGTGGTGAGTTCTAGCATTACATAAAACTTTAACATTTACATTTGCCAAAAACATAACATTCATTCATTTAATAAAAGCGTACGTAGAGACATGCAATAACTTAACATCATCAAAACCTCGTAATCATATCATCATAACATAAGTCAACATGAACCGAATCTGCACCTTTTGGTAACCGTCAATTCCATTCGACTAGGCCCTTCGACACCGTACATTACCTGTAGGCGGACAAACCTAGGGCCCGATACCCCAAAGCCGTTCGACACCAGAACCTTAGGAACGGTACCACAAGGATACATGTACCTTCACCTTAACCACGACGTCCCAAAGGATAGCACGTACCTTCACCTTACGCACTGTTCACTCGCAGGGATTAGTACCTTCAATAGGGATCCCGGTAATCCGATGGTGACCGTCGTCACCCCTTTATCCACCTAGTTGTACAATAGTTGGCCAGCCACAAAGGCCCCTAAAAGGTAAGGCCCATAACATATATGCATACCATACTTTCCGAAGGAACTTGTGCAGATTCGTGACTTTTTTTATAAAAATACCGCCTTTACATCATTTCAGTTAAAGCATTCGTACGTTTTATTATAAAACATTTCATCATTAAACCATTCGTAAACCATTCATAAACCTTTTTGGCAAAACACTTCATAAACACATTTCAACTTTCCTTTCGTAAACATCATTTCATAAAACATCATTTCGTTAAACATCATTTCGTAAGTATGCACAACAGCCCAAAAACATTAATAAAACATTTAAAAGAGGGCTTCTAGAACTCACCTGATAAGCTAATCTGGGTTGTCCTAAACAAAGTTCCAACAACGTCACTTCTGATCTGAATTGATTAGTTAAATACACATCAGACCTAATCCCGACTTTAATGGTTTACTCGTTCTGTTTTAGGCGAACATAATGACTTCACTAACCAGCTATATATACCCATAGACCTGATGCCTGCACACTTAGCAAGTGCGCAAGACCTTGCTTTTGTGTACTTAACAAGTACGCAGGGCCTTGCTCTTGCGTACTTAAAAAATACGCAGGGCCTTGTTCTTGCGTACTTAACAAGTACGCAAGGCCTTGATCTTGCGTACTTAACAAGTACGCAAGGCCTTGTTCTTGCATACTTAACAAGTACGTAAGGCCTGGGGGCAGTCTTCTTCCCCAAGAACCCTAAGTTCTTGCATGCGAATCTGATTACATCAAGATCCCAACTTTCTATGTTCAAAACGTTCGTTTTACCTTCTAGATGCTAGATCTATGTTTATTTTCAAGTTTCATACGTAAAAACGTTACCTTTTCATCCAAAACCCGAAAACCCCAAAACGAACAAAAACTCAGATCTAGATCAGATTGTTACCTGTATCGAGCTTCTGATTCGAAGGTTTTGCTCATGAGCTATGGAGTAACACACTTCTTCAATCTCGGGTCGATCCGCCAACTTTCTCTCTCTAGATTTGGGCTATTTATAGGGAAGGGACTCCTCCCCTCATGTTCGTCGGCCTCTGGCCCGGCCTGTCATGCCTTGTTCATTTATTCCGTTCGTCTCGCGTTTAACCCGTTATTTTAACTGTCGTTTTATTTTTAGGATGTTACAAGTCTACCCCCTTACAATAGGTTTCGTCCCCGAAACCTATCATAAGTCAAATAGTTGAGGGTACGACTCCCTCATTTTCGTCTCCGTTTCCCAAGTAGATTTCGATCCCTTCCGGTGCTTCCATTGGACTTTAACCAATTGAATAACCCTATTACGTAAGCGCTTCTCCTTCCTGTCTAAGATGGCCACGGGTTCCTCAATGTAGTTAAGGCTGTTGTCGACCTCGTTGTCAGTAAGTGGTACATGAGCCGATTCATTCGCCAAACACTTTTGCAAGTGTGATACATGGAAGGTAGGATGAATCTCACTTAACTCATCAGGCAAATCCAACCGATAAGCGACTTCACCAACCCGTGCCATTATCCGGAATGGTCCGACAAACCTCGGACTTAACTTTCCACTCTTTCTGAATCGTATGATTCCCTTCCTGGGCGACACTTTCAACATTACTCTATCCCCAACATCAAACTCAATAGGCCTTCGTCATTTATCCGCATAGGATTTCTGACGATATTGTACGGCCTTCATTCGTGCCTTGATTTGATCAAACCTTTCTGACGTTTCTCGTATGACTTCAAGGCTTCCTAATAACTTCTGTCCAATCTCACCCCAACAAATCGGGGTCATGCATCTTCTCCTATACAACAATTCGTAAGGCGGCATGCCTATTGTCGTGTGATGACTGTTGTTGTAGGAGAATTTGGCTAACGGCAGATGACTGTCCCAACTGCCACCGAAGTCAATAATACAAGCGCGGAGCATGTCCTCCAATGTTTGAATGGTCCTTTCGGACTGACCATCCGTTTGCGGGTGGTATGCCGTGTTGATATTAAGTCTCATACCCATCGCCTCGTGAAATCTCTTCTAGAACCTCGATGTGAATCATGTGTCCCGGTTAGATACAATTGTCAAAGGCACCCCATGCCGCGACACTACTTCATTAACAAATACTTTCGCTAACCTTTCCGACAAGAACGTCTCACGAATAGGTAGGAAATGAGCACTTTTCGTTAAAACGGTCCACAATTACCCTGATGGTGTCATGACCTTTAGCTGTGCGAGGTAGCTTGGTTATGAAGTCCATTGTAATGTGTTCCCACTTCCATTCTGGTATATCAAGTGGTCGAATCTTCCCATACAGTTTCTGGTGTTCAGCCTTCACTTGTGAGCAAGTCAAGCACTTGCTTACGTATTTCGTCACTTCATGTTTCATTCCAGCCCACCAGTATTCCTTTATCAAATCTTGGTACATTTTGTTGGTACCAGGATCGATAGAGTAACGAGACTTATGAGCCTCATCTAAGATCTTGGTTCTAAGCTCGTCACCCATAGGTATCCATACCCGTCCAAAACGTTTCCTAACACCAAGGGTGTTATATTCCAACTTGTCCTGTTGGCCAACCATCCTTTCTTTCTTTATGTTTTCCTCTTTCAGTGCCTCATCTTGAGCCTTTTCAATTTCCCTCATAACGTCCGGTGTTACCACCAAGTGGCAAGCTTTCACTCTAATAGGAGCTGGCATGTTCTTTTGACTTAGAGCGTCAGCCACCAGATTTGCCTTTCTAGGATGGTATATGATTTCCCAGTCGTAGTCTTTCAAAAGTTCCAACCATCATCTCTGCCTCATGTTCAGCTATCTTTGTTTGAAGAAGTAATTCAAACTCTTGTGGTCGGAGTAAATGGCAAACTTCACTCCGTAAAGGTAGTGCCTCCAGATTTTTAATGCGAATACGACAGCAGCAAGTTCCAAATCGTGAGTCAGATAGTTGACTTCGTGAACTGTCTCTTCAAGCTCAGAGTCATCCACAGGAGATTCATGGCCAAAATTTCATCTCCTCATTAAGGTTATCTTGTCATCTAGACGGTTACTATCGATCATCTCTCGATTGTTTGAACCATTGTGTATACCTCATAAGCTATCCATGGTGCATTTGTCCTCGAAGGACCATACCATGTTGTTCTCAAATGAATCATACCATTCCGTTACCGAAGGTACCGTACCGTCTCTTTCCCGAAGGAACCGTATCGCTTCATTCTCGAAGGAACCATATCACTTCGCTCCCGGAGGAAACCATATCGCTTCGTTCCCGAAGGAATCGTATCGCTTCGTTCCCGAAAGAACCATATGAAGTGTTATCCATCACACTCAACTTGTCGGGGAGAGTATCCATTCAAACGGGAAACTAGGTACACGACCTTTACATTCATATTTTTATACGCAATATCCTTCTAGTCTCTTTTTCAAGCATACAAGTCAGGGTTTTACATCTCACATCGTTGGTTCATTAAACACCATCCTTCCTTCATATCACTGAATGGTCTTAGGGATTGGCATCCCATCTGGTCAACAATATATATTCTCCAGCCTCTCATTTCCGTTAGCCTTTTCTGTATGCAATTCTTCTAAAGTCACCTATGTTAATTTCATTACGGGTAATTGACACGTGCGGTGACACTTGTACTTTCATTTCCTTTCTAGTTTCAGTGGGTCCCTTAACGGCTTTCCAATTCTAACAACCCTCGCGGTTATTGATTAGACTTAGCCATAGTAGATTGTTCTCTGAGTCGTTTTGAATTTCTTCTTAGTGCCCCTGCCTTACTTCACATTGTTGGTAAAAACTAGACCTTCACATTCATTCTGAACAAACACTCCTTGGGTCGAATCGGGTTTCATTTGGTTTAGCCTGCACACCCTAATTAACATCGCGGTTCCCGTTACTTGTTTTTGTTGCTACATCTACCTTCTCGCTTCAGGAGATACTCCTAGTAGTTATCTGGAATCGTCTTCTACATGGAGAGATGCCATTTGTGCGTGCATTCGTGCACGCATATATTCTTTAGACATACACTTGTGTGGTTATTTCCTTCATACTCATGCATACTTCGACATTAGACCGATTTTTATTCATCATAACGTGTTTGTGCTAAGCGTAGTACACACTAGCTCCTTGGCATTCTTCATACGTATGCTCGTCTGACTTAGGTAAAACCGAAGTTTCATTCCTCTTCATCGTGCTTGTGGCCCGTACTTGCTGACTTCATTCACCTTTGTAAGGTACACTATCTTTCACACCATTACTATTACTAATGATGTTCATCAATATCTTTAAATCGTTACTCGGGTGACTAACATCTCGTAGTCATAGTTGAGTAATTGGGTCAACTCTGATACGTAAGCATTGATCGACACCATAAGATTAGCTATCATGCACGTGCACCTGTAAATTCACAATTTCACAGATCCAAACGAAATTGTCAATTTACCTTACTCGAGCATTCTAGTTCCTCTTATAATATTTCATAATACTCGCGTCTCTTCAAAGTCGAGATTTTGTCCCGGTATTCCTCTCGACACCCCTTACCACTCCCGTGCTAAGTCCACATAACAGATGACAACTCGGAACATACTCGTATGGTCTCATGCACACTACCTTCTGGTTCTGCATGAACACTTGCCTCTTTACTGTATACTTGGTGGGCGGGCATCCTACCGTGTCGTCCGGTACGACCCCCACCATGCCTTCCGCCTATTCTACCCGCCATTTCGTTGTATAAGAAAAGGAATCTAATGTCATCACGCTAGTTAACAAATAGAATTCAACAAGTACTGTAAGATGTTAATATACACTGGTCATCTGCAATTAACTATTACACTACCTTTTGATTTCCATTTGACCACCTTTATGATTTCATCAGAAAACATGTCCCAATCTATTAGTTTCTAAGGCATACTACATAAACATACTCTACTTTTCATACCTGATGTTGTGGCTCGAGTTACCCGTACCGGCATCCGCTTTCGGTCCCATTCACAGTTTAAGTTCAGAATCTGGGAGTGTCCGAATCTCTCAAACTATTGCTCTGATACCAACTTGTAAGGCCCCAAACCCGGGAGGCCTCACTTATTGGATTTACTCATTCACAAACAGTTCTTGTACTTGAATATCAAATAACGTAGCGGAATCATTCATTCAACATAATTAAAACTTGTTGAAACATGCGAAAGCGTAACATTGTCAGACATGCGGAAGTGTAAACATTGTCTAAAACATTCATTACATAACATAAACATAACGTTACGGGATGCCAGTCAACATATCAGTCGGGTAACTCTTCATCGCTTGGCTAGCATCACCGTCTCTCCGTACCTGTCCTTAACATGAATGTGCATACTAAAAGTCAGCTACGCTGGTGAATTCAAGCATTACATAAAACTTTAACATTTACATTTGCCAAAAACATAACATTCATTCATTTAATAAAATCCTACGTAGAGGCATGCAATAACTTAACATCATTAAAACCTCGTAATCATATCATCATAACATAAGTCAACATGAACCGAATCTATGCCTTTTCTTAACCGTCAATTCCATTCATCGCATACTGGCGGAGAAACCCTGAGGCACGCCACCACTAGGCCTTCGACACCGTACATTACCTGTAGGCAGAGAAACCTAAGGCCTGATACCCCAAAGCCGTTCGACACCAGAACCTTAGGAACGGTACCACAAGGATACACGTACCTTCACCTTAAGCATGATGTCCCAAAGGATAGCACGTACCTTCACTTTAAGCACTGTTCCCTCGCAGGGAATAGTACCTTCAATAGGGATCCCGGTAATCCCATGGTAATCGTCGTCACCCCTTTATCCACCCAGTTGTACAACACTTGGCCACCCACAAAGGCCCCTAAAAGGTAAGGCCCATAACATACATGCATACCTTAGTTCCCGAAGGAACTCGTGGCAGATTCGTTCATTTCGTGACTTTTTTATAAAAATAACCGTTACCGCCTTTACATCATTTCAGTTTAAGCATTCGTACGTTTTATTATAAAACATTTCATCATTAAACCATTCATAAACCTTTTTGACAAAACACTTCATAAACACATTTCAACTTTCCTTTCGTAAACATCATTTCGTTAAACATCATTTCGTAAGTATGCACACCAGCCCAAAAACATTAATAAAACACTTAAAAGAGGGCTTCTAGAACTCACCTGATAAGCTAATCTGGGTTGTCCTAAACAAAGGTCCAACAATGTTACTTCCGATCTGAATTGATTTGTTAAATACACATCAGACCTAATCCCGACTTTAACGTTTTACTCGTTCTGTTTAAGGCGAACATACTGGCTTCACTAACAAGCTATATATACCCATAGACCTGATGCCTGCGCACTTAGTAAGTGCGCGGGGCCTTGCTCTTGCGTACTTAACAAGTACGCAGGCCCTTGCTCTTGCGTACTTAACAAGTACGCAGGGCCTTGCTCTTGCGTACTTAACAAGTACGCAGCGCCTTGCTCTTGCGTACATAACAAGAACGCAAGGCCTGGGGGTAGTCTTCTTCCCCAAGAACACTAAGTTCTTGCATGCGAATCTGATTACATCAAGATCCCAACTTTCTACGTTCAAAACGTTCTTTTTTCCTTCTAGATGCTAGATCTATGTTTATTTTCAAGTTTCATATGTAAAAACGTTACCTTTTCATCCAAAACCCGAAAACGAACAAAAACTCATATCTAGATCAGATCGTTACCTGTATCGAGCTTCTGATTCAGAGGTTTTGCTCACGAGCTATGGAGTAACACACTTCTTCAATCTCGGGTCGATCCGCCAACTTTCTCTCTTTATAGTTTCTCTCTCTAGATGTTGCAAATGAGAGAAATGGAGATGACTTGGGCTATTTATAGGGAAGGGACTCCTCCCCTCATGTTCGTCGGCCCCTCTGGCCCGACCCGTCGTGCCTCGTTCATTTATTCCGTTTGTTTCTTGTTTAACCCGTTATTTTAACCGTCGTTTTATTTTTGGGATGTTACATATAAATAAGTTAAATACACACATCTAGTTTAGAGGAACTCACATTTGAGCAAAAACGTAGGTAAAAGTGCACACTCAACCAAACTTGCTCACAACCGCCACGAACCTAAAATAAGCATTTTTTTCTTATTTAGGTTCCCACAACGAGTCTTATCATATCTCTATCTGAAACGCCCCAAACCGGGCACATCTCATAGTTTGTGCAAAACAAAACAAACATAGTTCTTAAACTGGAAATCAGAATAACTACTACAGCGGAAGTCTTTAATTCAAAACATTCATTATCCAGTAACGTCTAACATTGTTCAAAACATAAACTATCGGGAATAGGAAAGTCAGTCTTCAGCACAGCAGCCTGAAGTACATGCTATCCAGCCCTCACGGCTACTTTACTTTACTTTTGCTTTACCTTTACTACTTGTCATGCATGCTAAAAGTCAGCTAGCGCCGGCGAGTTCTCTGTTAACTTTGAACTATAAACTTTAAACTTTCTTTAGGTAGCTTAATTTTATGAAAAATAAAATAAGTTTTCTGTCTTTACTTTAAAACAACTTTGCCTTTACTTTAAAAATGTACAACGTTACAGTTTATAAAATCGTTCTGTTACTATCTTTCTTTAAAACTTTACTTTTGAGGAAACCTGTTATGGTGTCCTCCTTTACTCTTTCAAAACTTTCATTTCACTCGTATAGGACAAGTGACTATCACACACTTTAACTATCACATATGGATCATTTTTCGAAGACAAGATCCATTTCTCGCTTACACGTCAGGGTAAGACTTTTACTTTAGCGCTGCCCACACCTCAGGGTGGGACTTTCTTTCTCGCTTACACTTTAGTGTAAGACTCCTTTAGCAATTGCTCAAACCTCAAGGTGAGACTCCTTTATCATTGCTTACACCTCAGGGTAAGACTTTTACTTTAGCTTCCTCACACATCGGGGTGAGACTTCTACTTTAGAATGTCTGCAGGAATTTTTACTATGCAACTACTATGCAATGCAATTACACTACTACACAAAATAGAATGCAATCACATAGACAAATAACACATATTAACACATAAGCATATAACATGGCATCTGTCACTGTCACTTTCAAGCTACACCGAAGTGCGACTTCTTTACATTCTTTGCTTTAACTCTTTCCTATCTTTAAAATAAATTTCAAAGATAGTATCATACTCTTTTACACTTTCCCTTTCTTTGTATAAAAATAACATTTTTATAAAAACTGTAACTTTCTCTTTTACTTTATAAAAATAACATTTTTATAAAAAAAATACTATACTTTGCCTTTCTAATCTTTCTACCAGTATGCATGCCAGCCCAAAACCTTTAGGGAAAAAAGGGCAATAAGAACTCACATGCACTGGTCTTACTATTACAACACTCTAACTGTATCTGCTATGTGAGATGCTAGAAATCTGTACTGAATCAAAGAGTGAATTCTATCAACAAATTATCTAGTGTCGCCTATAATGTAGCCGGCACAAGGTCAGTGTCGCCAGGGCACTGTCGCCAAGGGGCATGATCAGTGTCGCCCGAACTTGCGTTCAGGACTAAGTGTTGCTTTTTCGACTGTCGCTAACTAGGAATGTCGTTGACACTCACTATCATCGTGGACATCAGCGACACTCCATAATGTTGCTAGGGCAATGACACGTGTTCCAACCTTTATTGATCTTGGAAAACATGCAACATCCTCCATCTACCATCCCGACTAGTGTCGCCACAAGAAGGTGACGACACTTGTCAGTGTCGCCTGATGAACACCTTGTTCAAACAGGTTCGTTTCCAATCTAAAACCCCAACTTTTTAGGTTCAAAACGTTTATCTAGCTTCCATGAAGCTATATCTAAGCTTTAATCAACTTTTAACACGTAAAAATTCGATCTTTATGTTAAAGCCCATAAGAACCCTATAACCCACTTTTCAAACAGAAACTCAGATCTGGACGAGTTTGTTACCTGTTTGAGCCTGATTCTTTGCTCCTTAGCTTCCGGTGATGATGATGAACGATCCTTGATCTTTAGAACTCGAATCCCAACTTTCTCTCTGTAAACTCTCTCTAGCCTTCCCTCTCTAAAACATGCAAATGAAGATGGTGAATGTGTAGTGTGGGTGGCGGCTAGGGTTAAAACCAACCCTTCTCGTCTTTCGTTAAATCCCCGACTTACCTTCGATCTTTTATTTCTTTTATTCCCTGATCTTCGGTTATCGAAAACGTCTTTTATTCGTTATAAATTTTGGGATGTTACACTATCAACTACAACTAATTCTTCGCGATCAAAACCGAGTCTAAATGTTTTAGGTTTAAAATTATCAACTTTTAGATTATGATGATCGTGCATGGTCACGTTCTTGAAAAATGACTGGAACCCATTTTCTCGTTAAAACCCCCAAATTCACATTGAAATCACACATTTTGAATCTTGATGAATACTAATAACTATATATTGGGATTAGAGAGCTTATAAAAATGAAAAGGATGCTAAAGATTATATTATAAGACTCATAATACCTTCGACTTTCTAAAATTAACCAATATAACATCAAGAACTCAGTCATGAATCATCATGAACCCTAGAACCATGGTCTAAAGATTAAAGAACATGATTACCTTAAATACGGGATCCTGAGGTTGATTTCAACTTGATATTACATCTGAGTCATATTGATAACCTCAATTAGATTTAGAGCATGCAATGTGTAAAGGGGAAGGTAAAGAGATTTTTAGTTTTGGGAAATTTTAGAGTTTAGGAGTAGCAATTTGAATGAAATATGGAGTGAATGAAAGTGAATACCTCTCCTGGAGTCGATTAGAATCGAAGAAGGTGTATTAACAAGTGTTAGTGGCGAATCAATGTGGAAAGATGTAGTTTAAACACGTCATTTAGCGCATTATCTTTTGTTGATCTGCATATGTGCGTGTTTTGGGATTTCCCGTTTAGTTTTAGCTTTTCAAAATATTTATTAAAGCCCAAAACACAGCCGAAGTTTTAATTAAAATCAAGACGAACAACAGCAAGAGAGATGCAAATACAAGAATTATAGAAACCATATAAGATGAAGAATAATTAAAACACTTAAGTTTTTCTTACCTTTGATCTTGTTGATGTTAGTGGATGACTGGCTAATGATATCCACACCTATACAACACCGAATGGTACAAGGCAATATGCGAGAATCACCAAGCTTCACACAAAATGAAGCTCCAATTGTAACATCCCGAAAATAACAAAGAAAGAATAAAGCGAAGGACGACGGGTCTCGAGAGGGAAATGTTAAAAGAAAGGAAATAATAATAGAAAATCGACAGGCTCTTGGGCTTGGGCCTCACGCCAGGTTGAAGAGGTGCAAGGGAGGGCTCGATAAGCCCTTGTCTTCCTCTCTTACCTCATTTCACCATCTTCACTTCCAAACCCTAGAGAGAGAGAAAGTTCAAAAAAAAACATCAAGCCTTGTATTCTGCTTCCATCTTGATTCTTCAGCAACCTAGAGTTATTCTACACAAAGAGCAACGTGATTGAGGTAAGGATCGATCTTAGATCTGTGTTTTTGTATAGAATGGGTTTATAGGGTTTTTGGGGGGGTTTATAACATAAATGTCGGATTTTTACGTACGAGAAGTGATTTAAAGCTTAGATCTAGCTTCATGGAAGTTAGATAAGTGTTTTGAAGTAAAAGGTTAAGGTTTTGGATCGAAATCAGGCCTCTAAAAGATTGATATACTTCGGCCGACACTCGAGTGTCGACCACATGCAAGTGGCGACACTCGACGTGGAAGAAGAAGAGGAGAATCGACCCTCTGAGAGTCGGCCTTTAGGATAAACACGCTGAGTATCGAGCCCCTAGCATGACACAAAGTCTTGAATGCAAGTTCAGGTGACAATCAAGAGTGCCTGGCGACACTCTCGGCCGACACTCAAGTGTGACTGCCAACACTCTCGGCCGGCACACTATTGTCTCAGCCGACACTTGCACTAAAAAATAAAATTCGCACTTTGACTTATGTGCAGATCGGTATACGCATTAGCAATAGATAAGACACCAACTTCGGGTTGAATATCGATAGTCTGGTGAGTTCGAGAATCCCTATTTTTACTGTTTTAGGGTGGTGTGCATACTCAAGAATTAAATGTTTATAATAAATGTGTTTTATTACTTAAACATTTACGAAAGATGAGAAAGAAAATGGTTTATTTAACAACGTTTTATAAACAGAAAGAGTAGAAACACGGTTTATTTAACTATACGTTTTATAAACAGAAAGGTAAGAAAGAATGGTTTAAATAATTATATGCTTTGTAAAAGGGAAGATAAGAAATAATGGTTTTCTTTAACTATATGTTTTATAAACAAAGAGAAGAAGAATAAGTCAAATACATTGTCTAATATGTTAGACTATGCGACCTAGAATAGAAAATACTTGATGTAGTAGCATAGTCCTAGAGGCTAGTGCTACTCTAAGCATAGTATAAAGTCTTGAGGTAGTAGTATAATCCTTGAGACTAGTACTACCTGAAGCGGATGTTGCGTCATGGACCGAGACCATGACGTACCATGAGAAAAATCGGGACAATGCTCGGTAGGGCATTGTAACGAGGATGTTGTACGACTGGTTAAGAAGAGCAACAGCAGTTGCTCTGGTGACGAAGGTTACCTGAGAAGTCCCTAGTGGACCAAGTGTGAGTATCGGCCTTTGGACGTTGAGCCTTAGGGAACAATACTCGCTGAGAAAGAAAGAAGTCTTTTGAGGACGCGAGAAAAGAGAAAGATACAGATTGTAGACAAATAATGTATGATTTAACAGAAAAGAGCACATAATAACTAAGTATCAATTTACATGTTGTATGGTAATATATTTTACTTAGTAGTATAAAGAATGTTTAAAGTATGTTTAACGCGTGTTTTCATTAAATGAGTTTTATATGATTAACATGAGAAAGGATGTTTCTATGCTAAATGATTGTAAACTTGAACTCACGAGCGTTATCAGGTAGCAAAGGAAAGAAAAAGATATGAAGCCGTGAGGGCTTATGAGATGGTGGCTGATGGCTAATATTTTGTTCTCGATAGCTATAATTGTTAATTCGTTAAGTCTTTTTGTAACATTGTTGATCGTAAGTAAGATATTAATAACTTCAACTTTGAGAAAGTACTCTCTACAGATGTCACCGTCACTAAAATAGTCAATAATATTCTATATGCAATGCTTGTATTTGGGAAATAGTCGAGTTGTTTAAGACGTTTCAAAACATCTGTATGGTTGATAACTTAATTGGTTTGTAATGTCTCAAATAACTTCAATTACATATAAAGGTTATCTCCATCATTATCAGATATTTCATGAAACTTGAGTGCATCTTCAAGATCACAACAACTCAACTTAAGATCTTTATCTTCTAACTCCCTCAACTTGTTAGGAAACAAGAAACCAAATAATTTTTCATACTCTTTGAATTGATCAAATATTGTTTTCAAGGGAAGCACTAGCTTGATCAACAATATATAAGAAATAATTGACTTTAAAATTGTCTTTAACTGAAAATAAAACTTCTTTGTCACTTGAATTTTCATCACGTTGTTTTTTCCTTCGAACCAGACGCACTTGTGGAAATATTGGATCAATACCTATTTCAATAGCACTCTCCTTAGCTTCATCAATCGCATCTGTAAACCCAATTTCTCTATATCCCTTGAAGTCTTCAATCAACTTGTTTATTTCTTTAATAGCAGTATCAAGAACCATATCCTTTTTATTGTAATCTTTTGCTCACCGTATTCATAATGTTTAATACTTGATACCAGATAACAATTAATACCAAAAATTTAAAATCACCAAGTTTATTCTTGCTAGTGATTTTGCTTCACTTTGAATTTTAGCATCATTATCTTTTTCTCACACTTCAAGAAAAGCTTCTCTTACATCGGCAAGTTGATCTTTAATAGCCTTAACACTGTTAACACGGTTTTCCCAATGAGTGACAAACAATGATTTAAGATTCAATCTTGCAATATTTTCCACCTCTTAGTAGAATTTGCAAAGATAGTATAAATGTGTCGGATGACTCCAAAAAAGTCTCTAGCTTTACCACAAGTGTTAGCCATATCACATAATGTAAAATCAAGAATATGGCAACGACATGGAGTGTAAAACGCTCTAGGATTTTCATTTAAATATCACTTTTGCACTTCACTGTGTTAACCTTTCATATTTGATCCATTGTCATAACCTTGACCACGCATATCATCAATTTCAAAACCAAGAGACATCAACTCCTCGAATGAAACCTCAAAAAGTCCTTTTTTTGCGGTAATCAAGTATTAACATAATTAGATTAGAAGTTGAGAACTTCACATACCTGACTATTAAAGTCATATGTTCTTGGTGACTTACATCGGGAGTGTAATCAAGTATGATTGAGTAATATTGTACTTCCTTTATCTTGTTGATGATATCTTTTTTATTTTCTTGAGCTAGCAAAAGTATTATCTCAATTAGGATCTGATGTCCAAGATAATGCACATGAATCTCATCATTGGTGATACGTCGGACATGTTCTTTAATAATCGGGTCAAACTCTGCCAACATTTCAATGGCACCTAAAAAGTTTTCATTATTTTTTTATTAAGTTAAACTTGCAGTTCTGCTTGCCTATCTTGAATACTGAATACCATGCCCTAGGTACTCTTAAAATTGTCGTCTGATTCCCTTCTCGTGAGCCTCTCTTTTTAGTTCATGGTGATTCCACAATTTTCCTTGTGGGTCAACCTTTTTTTATTTTTTCTCGTGGGCTCCTTTCTTTTATGGGTTGCCAAAACCAAATTTATCAAAATAGATTAAAAAAATTATATATATATATATATATAATATATATATAAAAAAAAGTTTAAAAATTTTGGGCCTGCGGGAGAGCGAGCTCTGGACGGTCGCCCACTCTGCCCATGTTAGCTCAGGCCCGGACAATTCATTGTTCTGAGGATTATCACTCCCATAGATAGTGTTGAGCCATGGACATGGCAAAACCATTAAACTATAGGGTTGTAAACGAGTCGATCCAGGCTTGGCTCAAGCTCGAGCTCGAAATTAAACGAGGCAGCTCGGCTCGGCTCGAATTTTTTTTCGAGCTAAAAAGTTGAGCTCGAGCTCGGCGCGTAAAATGCTCGAGTCAGCTCGTGGCTCGTCGAGCTAGCTCGTTTATTTTTATTTTTTTTTAACTTTTTACACATTAATATATATAAATATATAAATTTTTTCCCTGTTTGAAGATTTGTGGCATTCAAAAAACTGAATAGCTACAACGAACAATATATAAAAGACAAAAAAAAACATGTATATAAAACGGTCAAAATAGACGGGTTGAGTAACAGGTCAAAACATGTAACTTTTTGTAATATATAAAAGACAAAAAATATATATTTTCAACATACAAAACCCAAAACTTATAACCTAGAGAGTAAATACAATGGTAAATAAAGTAACATTTTAGACATTTAGACACACACACACACACACACACACACACATATATATATATATATATATATGGAAAGGTTTCACTAAAAAGTGGTTTTTCGCTAAGAAACGTTAAGAAATGGGTCAAACGAACTCTGATTGAGCTCATTCCAGCGGCGTTGGAACCGTCTCATCAAACCCTAACCCGCCCCCAAAAACCTAAACCCCACTCCCCCCCGAACCCCAAAAACCTAAACCCCCTCCAAACCCACCCCGAAAAGCCTAAAACCACCACCTCCACTCCCCAAAAACCTAAACCCCCCTACACCCTACCCCCAAAACCTAAACCCCCCACCCTCCAAAAAAACCTAAACCCTAAGGTTACAACCCTAAAATTCAATCCTAAAATCTAAACCTTAAAAGCTAAACCCTAAAAGCTAAGATGATGGAGTTCCACGAGACAGTTTCAACGCCGCTGAAAGGAGCTCAATCGGAGTTCGTTTGATATCGTTTCTTAAGGTTTTTGTCATTTCTTAGCGAAAAACCACTTCTTATTTGAACCTCCCCCTATATATATATATATATATATATATAATAGGGGGAAGTTCAAATAAGAAGTGAATTAAGAAACCTAAGAAATGATTTTCTTTTTTAACCAAAACCGGGTCAAACGAACTCCGATTTAGCTCATTCTAGTGGCGTTGAAACTCGTCGAGGTTTTTAGGGGGTGGGGTTTAGGTTTTTGGGGGGTGGGGCTTGGGGGGATTTAGGTTTTTTTTTTTGGGGGGGGGGGAGGGGTGGATAGGTTTAGGTTTTTGAGGGGTGGAGGTAGGGTGGTTAGGTTTTTAGGTTTAGCTTTTAGGGTTAGCTTTAGGGTTTAGGGTTTAGCTTGTAACATCTCGAATCGAATTCTCTACTACCTAAAACATGAGGCTTTGTTTAGGACTAAGGATTTGTCAACGAATGAAAGGATAGCACGATAACTTAGCTACTAATTTAAATTAAAGATTGAAAATGTAATTTCTTTAAATTCAAGGGGGGGGGGGGTGAAAGTTTCATTAAACCTAAATCCCTATTTCATTTGTATCAGCCGCCACCCCCTCCCATTTTCCCTCCCCTCTCGCCGGCTGAAAGCCCCACGCACCACTGGAAATCATGAATCCGACATCCACCTTCTGTGTGTGTGCTCGGTTCACTTGATGGCAACGAGAAACTCAGCTGTGATGGTTATGGCTACACCCCGATGACATAAACAACAGAACAACCTTATATTCTCCTTCATTTCGTCGCTTGCAAACCGAAGCCATCACCATCATCCTCCTCCAAAACTGCAACTCCTCACACACCCCTAACCATTGAAACCCTAATATGATCGATAACTTTCACACCTTGCTCGGGTTAAGTGGAGAAGCTCACGGGGAAGACTACGTACAACCGGTCACGAAGGCAGTGAACATGTGAGCTGCTGCCATAGCTCCGGCAGCAGCTGAGACCTCGCACACAACATGTCACGGCGATGGTAGGAGGTAGACGGTGGTGGCACGAATGGTGGTGATGTTATGGCAGCCTAGTGTCCTAGTGGTTTCAGGGCGGTTCGGTGGAGGAGATGACGGGGTTAATGGTGGCAGCGGCGGTCGATGTTAGTAGTGGTTTTGGTGGAGACAATTACGTTGTCTGATGGTAGTTCACGGTGGAGGTTGATGGCGATATAACAGTCCTGTGATAGCATGTTGCGTAAGGATGGCAATGGTATTGGTTCTACGAGATGGAGGGGAATAAGGCTGAGTTTCACGGTGATGGTCCCTGTGATGGCTGTTACGGGCTGTTAATGGTGGTGGTTCGTAGGAGAAGCATGGTGGTTAGTGGTTCATGTTGGTTGTATAAGCATTAAAGAGGTTCACGGTGACAGGGTAGTGGTGACGGTTCACGGCCGTTGATGGTGGCCGTGAAAGGTGAGCAGTGGAGGGTGGTGGTGTTTGCAAGGCATAGTTGACGATAGTATTGCTTGAAAATGTAACCGCAAATTGAGACGAGACCGTCGGCTTTTGAATCACCTAATTCGGAGTTCTTCGGTCTAGTTACGGGGCTAGTCGAAAAAGCGGGTTGTGTCAAAGTTCGGGTACGATACGGGTTCGTGTTCTTAGAGCCTCGTTCATGGAGGTACATTCCTTGTAACCCGTAGAATATTAATTATTATTATTATTATTATTATTATTATTGACTCGGGTAAAGAATGCCATGTTCGAGGGGGTGGACGTGTAGAGTTATATATATAAATAACAAACAATAACCGACAAGATTTAATATTTATATAAGTGATAAAAGTATGGAAGATAAATATTGATGCTAGTAGTTAAAGCTCGATTATCAAGAATTATTGGATATGATTTGACCATGGAAATAGACAATTGGAATTGTCTGGTTTAGACCAGAAACAAACGGGACACTGTCCGATTTCCGTTAAGAATTAAAGAAATGTATAGTTCACGGCTAGGGGTTCACGAGTAGGGTTCACGGCTGGGGGTTCATGGGTAGGGTTCACCGCTGGGTTCTCGGTACGGTTCACGGACTGGGTTTCCGGGTATGGTTCACGGCTGGAATTCTCGGGAGAAATGGAAGCCGGGAACCTCAGGTTCACGGCCCCTATAGTTCACGGGAAAACTACCGAGAACTTCCCTTAAGCCGAAAACTCCCCTTGAGCCGTGAACTCCTAAAGTCACGGGAAAGAACCGTCTACCCCTAGGTTCTCGGTATAAAAAGATGAAATGTAACGAATTGTATGTGAAGCTAAGGTTAGGTTGTGTACGTACAGGTTAGAAGATCCTTTAGAGACCTTTGACCATGTTCATCTCAGGTGAGTTCTTGATCCCTCTCTTTTAATGTTTTAATAACCGTTTTGGGCTAGTGTACATACTTACGAAATGATGTTTTATGAAATGATGTTTACGAAATGATGTTTACGAAATAATGTTTACGAAGGATGATGTTTATGAAATGTTTTGCCAAATGAAGTTTATGAAAGGTTTACGAATGAAACATTGTTTAGTAAAACGTACCAATGCTTTAATTAAAATGAGGTAAAGGTTTTATCAAAGTCACGAATGAACGAATCTGCCACGAGTTCTTACGGGAGCTAAGGTATGTATGTATGTATTGGCCTTACCCTTACGGGGGGGCCTTTGTGGCTGGCTAACGTTTGTACAACTGGTTGATGATGGGGTGACGACGGTCACCCATGGGATTACCGGGATCCCGATGGAAGGCACTATTCCTTGCGGGGAAATAGTGTCTAAGGTACTGGTTGGAGTCGAAGGGCTTTGAGGTATCGGGCCCTAGGATTTCTTCACCCGAAGGACAGTACGGTGTTAATGGGCCTAGTGGCGGCGTGCCTCGGGGTTTCTCCTTCAACCCATGATGTGGAATTGACGGTTACGAAAAGACGCAGATTCCGTTCATGTTGACTTATGTTATGATGCTACGTTACGATGTTTGATGATGTTAAGTTATTGCATGCTTTACGTACGATTTTGTTAAATAAATGAATGTTATGTTTTTGGCAAAATATTTATGTTAAGGTTTTATGTAAAGTTATGATTCACCAGCGTAGCTGACTTTTAGTATGCGCATTCAGGTTAAGGACAGGTATTGACGGTGGACGGTGATGCTTGGCAAGCGAGGAGAGTTACCCGGCTGATCATGATGACTGGCATCTCGTTATGTTTTACTTATGATGTGTATATGCTTTAGACACTGTTTACGCTTCTGCATGTTTGACTATGTTGACGTTATGCTTGAACGAAATTTTTCGCTGCGTTATTTGATATTCAAGTTTAAGAACTGTTTGTGAATAAGTAAATCTAACAAGTGAGGCCTCCCGGGTTTGGGGCCTTACATAGCTCTAGTCTTAATTTTAACGAGCCGGTTCCAACACCGTTGGAATTAGTTAAATCGGAGTTCGTTTGACCCACTTTCTTAGGTTTCTTAGCGAAAATTCACTTCTTATCGGAACCTTCCCCTATATACATACATATATATATATATATAGAAAGAGAGAGAGAGAAGTTCATTTCAGAACATGGAGATTCTACGAGAACAGATGAAACAAACCTAAATCGTTTAATCTTTTGATCCATGGTAAAAAAAAATTAAAATTTTATACTGTTTACATAAAAATATGTTAGTTTATGAACATAAAAACCATTAAACTAGTTTTTTCATATATTTTTATATATTTAAAAGTTGCCTACACACGTGTAGGTAAAAAAACTACACATGAATTATACATGTGTAGGTATGTATATAAACTAAATTTGTTTATATTTTTTTATTGAATTTTATGATAAACGAATAAACATTACATTTATATGATTTTCTTATATTTTAAAACTTTTTAAGATTGAAAAAGTGAATGATTCATTTTGTTATTCGTATTCTAGCAATATTTAGTGTTCTGAATTGAACCCTTATATATATATATATATATATATATATATATATATATATATATATATATATATATATATATATATATATATATATATATGGGTATGTTCTTTTGAGAACCAACAATATGTTAAGAACCGTGAGAACCGCATTAACTCTTCCTCTATTTATAATATAAATTGACTAGAATTCATGTACATTTTAATATGTTTAAGGTTTGGTTTTAAAAGACCTCGAATTTATAGTCGTTTTTTTAAATGCATATATGCACTCACACTATATGCACAAATGAATGCATATATGCATATTTTTATACTTTTCTTAAAAAAATTCAAGAGAGAGGAGATAAACTCAAACTAAAAGTGGGAAGAGATAAATAAAACATTGTTGTTGAATTTTACTTTTTTCACTAAAGCGATATGTACACGTTTTGTGCGGTTCTTTCGGTTCTCAACATATGGTTGGTTCTCAAAAGAACATGCCCCTAAATATATATATATATATATATATATATATATATATATATATATATATATATATATATATATATATAGGATTGGGAACTTGTAATAACCCTGTTTTCGTGTCAAAACAAAAACAAAACATCACAAAAATCGATCCAGTCATTATTTTTTTTAATAACATTATTACACGAATTCAACGTCATGTTCTTTTTTGCATTTTGTTAAATTCGCAAGTGTAATGGAGCTTACACATGTGTAAGTTTTTACAAAAAAGTATATTTTTTGTAACTTACACCGGTGTAAACTCCCATTACACTTGTGAATTTACCAAAATGCAAAAACGAACACGACGTTGAATTCATGTAATAATGTTATAAAAAAATAAAATGATGATTGAATCGATTTTTACAGAGTTTTTTTTTTGTTTTGACACGAAAACAAGGTTTTGATTGGATCCTTACCCTATATATATATATATATATGTGTGTGTGTGTGTGTATTAGTTATTTAAACAAGCCCACGAGCTGAGCCAACCCTAGCTCGAGCACGGCTCATTTATAACCGAGCTTTTTTTCGAGCGAGCCGATAGCTTTTTAAACGGTCCTCTTAAACTAGCTATTAGAAGTGTGTGTGTATGATTTTCTTTTAATAATTAGCATGGTTGACTTCCATCTTTTCCAAAATGACCTACATACCCTTCGCTTATCATCTATTTTATTATATTCACCATGTTATTAAGTTTGTTAATCATATCTTTTTTTACTTTCTATGACGTCTAGCTAGAAAATTCAATAATATAACATTAACAAATAAATAAAATAACTTATAAACTTTATACTTTCATTTCATTATATAAATACTTTTCTTTTATATTGTTTTAAAATAAAAGTAGTATGTCAGTTGAGACTCAGATGTAAGCAATTCATATAGAATATGTTCGGATCCTTTTGCGAGAGGTTATAGAGAACAATATGCAAATGAAACAAAAATCTACTTTCGGGTTTTGGTCACAACAGCATATATGCTAGAAGCACAAACAATATAATTACTTTATGCATTTTTATGTTGCTACGACTTTTGTTAATTGGTTTCTTGCTATATATGTTTCAAAACCAATACTAATGAATGAATAAATAAATAAATAAAGTAAATTTGACAACCATTATCAAAAAATTGCTAACTGCATTTTAATATTTTCTTTTTTCATAGCATTATTTTATGACGACATTCTTTCTTTCTTTTTTTTTGGGAGGGGGAGGGTGTTTTTTTTTTAACGGCAACACCTAGATATTCTAGGATAATTGGGTTTGCTCGGGGCAACACCTAGAACATCCAGGACAGCCCACCTCAGGAGGAACCCCCAACTAGGTAAACCCTCTGACCTGGTCACAGACCCCTTTTTTTGCTATGGCCAGGATTCAAGACCTCCACTATAGGAAGTCTTGAGGCTACCATTACACCAAATGGCCAACGGTACATTGGGATGGTTGACCCTTTGTTGGAATAAATGACTCAAAAGATGGTTGACCCTTTGTTGGTACATTGGGAGATGCCACTTTGGGTAGAAACAAAATGGTCATTCTTAGTACCTCTCTTTTGTCCTCTCTTTTTGTTTGTGGTCCTCTATTCTACTAGATTAGATGACCTTCAATCGCAACCACACTATCGTCTTTGACTTGAAAGTGTAATCGAATCCATCTTATCTTCTTTGACTAGCCTGGTTAAGTCAAACCGACCTTCAACGCATCTCTACTAGAAGCCAATTTGCAGAATAACATATTCATCTATGGAAAATACACGATTCTCATGAAAGCTAATTGGATATAATCTCCTAAATTTAATGTTGTAGAGGTGGCAAAATGGACAGACCTTAAAGATAGTGAAACATGTCTTGCTAAGGTCCACTAGCAGTGGTATCTTGAACACGGTAATGACAAAATCCATGTGAATAGTCGACGTTAATAGAAATTTAATTCAAAATTTAGTGGTTGAGTGGGTCAGGTAACGGTTTAAACAGGGTCAGATAAAAACATGGCTATTTTTTACATTGCTTGGGCTCGGTTGGCCAACCTACAAACACCTTTTGTCCTTTTGATAAGAATATATGAATAATTAACATGTTAAGTGATTTAGGAGGTTTTATGGATTGAATATATTGTGGGTGACTTTTAACCTGTCTGACTTGATTGGCAAGGTTCATTTTTAGTTAAATCTTCTAGCTAACACCTTGGAAGGTCTAGTCTAAGTTATAAATGACAAAAAAAAAATCTGGAAGTGAAAAAATGGCGATTCAGCAAATGGTCAAAACAGGTATTTTATTACATGTTAAATCATGTTGGGGGGAAACTATAAACACTTTTGTCCATTTTTGGAAAAAATTATGTAAATAGTTAATGTGTTATATATGATTAGAAAATTTGTAAAAGCGAGTAAGCAGGGCTTATGCATTGAATAAACTTCCCCCATAAACACTTTTGTCCTTTTTTGGAAAAAAATATGTATATAGTTAATGTGTTATATATGATTAGAAAATTTGTAAAAGCGATTAAGCAGGGCTTATGCATTGAATAAACGCCGATGAATTTTGACATGTTAGGAAATGTCCGACCCATTTGGCCCATTTCCTTTTTTGTTATAATCTTCAATATTAACACCCTCAATGGGTTTGTTTTGGTTAAAAAAAATAGAGGTAACAAATGGTGGGGCGGTTGGTACCAGGCTACTGGTTCATGTCAAAACAGATATTTTATTACTGGTCAAATCGGGCCGGGCTAGGGCAACCTGCAAATTATTTTTAATCCATTTTGAAAAATTATAAAATAATTAGTGTGTTAAATATGATTATAATACTTGTAAAAGCAACTTAGGAGAGGCATTATGCATTGAATATGGTTCACATGGCTTTTGACCCGTCCATTAAGCCCGTTTTCTTTTTGGTTATATCTTCTAGTTAACACCCTCAAAGGTCTAATTTATGTTAAAACTTGGAGGTGCAAAACAGTGGGTCGAGAATAGTTTCTGGTCAAAACGGATTTTAATACAGGGCATTTCAGGTCAGTCCACGTCGGGACAACCTGCAAACACTTTTTATTCTCTTCTTTGAAAAGTTATATAAAAGTAACTCAAATGCTAAATATGATTAGAAAATGGGAAGGTGATTCACGAGGTTTCATACATTGAATATAATTTGGATAACTTTTGACCCGTTAGAAATACAATGCAACACAAATCCATACTTATTGAACAAAGGAACAAACATCAAATATGATAATATTCATACTTATGTTGCTTTGCATTGGTAAGAGCCAAGTTTTTACAAATTTACAGTACTATATGAGCCTAAAATTTTCAATGTAAACTTTCACAAGCAGCTCCAATTAAGGTATTCTTCATAGTCAGAGACTGTCTTCTGAAGTAAAATGACTTTATGCTAGCTAAAATAGAGTTATCATGAAACATATTTTATCGGCAAAATAAATTACTAGTGGAGGAAATTTTGACTCGTTTATTTTTGAACGGGTCGATTCACGTTATGTTTTATCTATAAATAGTCAAACAAGTAAAATAAAAAATAGCTTAAAAGGATAAAGGTTAAACGGGTCAAAATGCACCCACATTGAAACTCTAATGCATAAAAACTTTTCAATAATTTTATTAAAATCTTACATTATTATTGAAATTAAACAATGTCCATTATCATATTTGAAACCCTAATTATTTATTAAAATACTAAACTTTGTTGACAGCCCTCCTGACTCGCCTATTTGTCTACCTAAATGCAGCACACTACGATACATAACATATATATATATATATATATATATAGAAAATGTGGTCACTTTTTATTAAAAATTTAATAAAATAATAATGATACTCTCGTTATACGTGAGAAACAAACTAGTGCAATATCGTATACAAAACCGATTGAAAATAAATATAAAATACAAATTTATATAAATAAATGATTCGAACCGATGTTTTCCTAAGATTACTTGAACCACACCTTCTTCTAGTGTCCTCGACTCGAGTCTTCACCACGCTGAGTCTTCAACTATGTTGTAACATCCATGACTTTTGTGTAATATTTCATTTCAATAATAACATTTGTGACGTGTCATTTCCCGTAATAGCATACGTGTACATTAAATCGTGCATTATATTACAACCGTATGACGACCCGGAGCTCTGGATTATTAAAACCTTATTTCATTTTTCTTTGTATTTATTAAAATATATATTTTTTGTTAAAGTAAATAAAATTGATTATAAACTTTAAAGCTTATAAATGAAGTTTCATTTTATAAAAGAAAATAATAAAGAAATAAATAGCTATAAGTTTATATTTTAATAGAAAATAGGAGATGAACCCCTTTTATTTGCATTTGAACCCCCTCTTAATATCTTGAACCCTTTTTTTTTCTTTGAACCCCTCTTGAACCCAGGAACATCAAAAGGAACCCAATTTTGACTTGGAAAAGTCAAACACGCATCAATTCCTCCAATTACCTATAAATCTGGAGTTTTAATTCTCCCAAATCAATCACTAACCCATTTGCGATTATCACACCCCAACCGACGGCAGAATACGTCGGGGCGGACGTGTAGACTGCTCATGAGCACATGATTAAACTAAAGTTGCATATTTCATTAAATTCAAATTTCAAACAATTGTTTCATCAAAATCAAGGTACTTCAAAACAAAGTTTAATTGATTAACTAGGTCTTGCAAATCCTATGTGATGTATCTTGAACATAACTCTCAATTATTGGCACCTGAAACATGATAAAAACAGAGTCAATTAAAAATAGTTGGTGAGCATACATAGGTTTTAGCATAGCAAGTGTTATCAAAGTTTGTATACAATTCATATGATATCATGGTTTAATAAGGCAATTATGGAGAACCACTATAGATAAAACTGGGGCGCACAATCAAACCTTATGACTGATAGGCAAAACACAAATGTTATCCTTAAGTGTTTTCAGCAACAATCACCCTAACCGGGTGGGTTGGTCAGACTCAACAGATCTAACATTGTATACCGTCGGCTTGTACATAGTTAATGATTGCACTTGCACTATGCATAAAAAGTATGTAAATATAGTTTGCACTAATAGTGTTCAAGCATAAGGCACAAATTGCACACATGATCATAATGTTTGAATTGTAATAATTACAAATAGTTTGTATATAATCATATTTCACCCCAAAGATGTAAATATGAAAAAGGGCTATGTAAACTCACATTGGATTTGTAGCTTGAAATCACAAGTACAGGTAGTTGCATAAGTTGTTTAGTTAACCACAAGGTTAACCTATGTTTGAATTTATATATGTATCAATGACATGCTCAAAAGACTAATGTATAAAGGAATGAGCTAAGTTGAATGTTGTGCAATTATTTGTTGTAAATGTGTTTATTTAATAATGAATTGAATACTTGCTTATATATATAATAATAATTAATTTGTTTCCAAATAAGGGTCTAAATAATATTAAATTGATTATGTAAATAATTAGGTTAATAGTTTCAAATATTTCACTTAATTAAATAGTTACATTAATTCTTCATTAAAATAAATAGTGAGAAAATATAAGTTATATAAAATGATTGGGTAAGAAAATATCTTGTACAGGATTTTATATAAATAATTATATAAATTTTCATTAAAATTTATTAGTTTTTTAACTGTCTAAAATGATTAATTAATTACTTAAAGTTGTAGGTTAATAATTTGATTCATAAAATATTCCCGGGTCTTTAGAGTTTTATAAAATAATTTTTACAAGAAAAATGGGGTTAGAATTTAGTTTTAAAAATTAAAAATGGACCAGGGACTCAAACCCGGGTCGCCAGCTGAAACCACAAACGCGCAACCACTAGACCAGGAAGGTCTAGTGTTTAAATGACTGAACCACAAATTGTTAACCCGTATACGCGTGAGGGTCGGGTTTCAGGATCAGATCAAACGCAAAAACAAGGTGCGGGGCAGGGATCGAACCCGCGACCTTGCTTGAGTGGAACTAAAGACTTAACCGGTTGCTCTTAGCATATGCCTTGGTTTATAATTAAACACGAAAAGCTTATAACACCCAACCCTCGTTCGCCTTCTTCCCCAATCGTTCCCATCCCAAACCCTAAACCCAATGTCACCCGATTCGTACCCAATCGAACCCGAATTCAAGGGGCTTTCATTCCTCACATCAAAACGAAACTAAGGGCGCCGATTTTACCTGAAATGGTTGAGGATTGAGGGAGAACGACCACGAGGCCGAAGTCGGAATTCCTTTGCTCGCCGGAGTTCTGGAGGAGCAATGCGACGATTACATAGATGTAGAAAGTTTGTGGCATATGTAATGAAGGTGTGGGTTCGTTTTTATAGCCCAATTTCATGTTAACTGCACGAATTGATGTCGCGATTGATTGAGGACGGTTACGGGATGATTAGGCTCAAATTCATTGATTCGTTATATACGATTAGTTTGGTCGCACGAATGTTTCCAGAAGCTTGATTATAGTTTTAACACTCGAATTCGATGGATCATTGCACGAATTTGATGGATTATGCTTGGTTTGACTTTCCAAAGTCAAACCTACATCAAATTGGTTTCAAAAATTGACAATGGTTCGAATTTAGGGGTCCAATGTGATCAAGGGGTTCAATGGTTCAAGGAGGTTCAAACTAAACTTATTTTCTTTAACCCTTTTGTTTTTTTTATAAATAAATTTATAAAGTTAATAAAATTAAAAACTATGAGTTTGAGTTTGTTTATATAATTATCAAACTTATGAATTTAAGAAATTACTAACTAATTATTTATATGGGTCATTAATAACATTTACATATATTGTAATAAGAATGAAAAATATATACACATATATTTGAAAATTAAATAGATAACTTACACATTTATGGATGTAATAGTGGGACTTTAAATAAATATTTTAGTTAATTTATTAAAAATATCTTGTCATGTGTTTATGCTTAATCATGTGTGAATTAAATTCTAATATAAATGAAATAAATGTATGCATAAGTAGATGCATTATGGTATGTATAACCCTAGTGATGATATATCATGAATGCACAACTTGTATTCAAAATGAAATGATCCAGAACTGTAATTGAAATAATGTCATTGCACAAATTAAAGCATGAGGGAAACCCTAAATGTTACAGTATCCCCTGGTTGAGGGAATTTCGTCCCGAAATTCAACTAGTTGAAGCTACTGGATCAGGAAAAAGGTGAGGGTATTTGAGCTTCATCTGATCCTCACGTTCTGGACCACGTTTAGATTCCCAACGAACTTTGACAATGGGAATAGGGCTTCGCTTGAGTTGTTTAATCTCACGGTCCATAATCTCCACGGGTTTTTCAACAAAGTACATAGTGTCGTCAATGTGAACTTCGTCAAGCGGGATGTGGAGATTCTCGTCAGCTAGGCATTTCTTTAGGTTGGATACATGAAATGTAGTATGCACATTGCCAAGTGCTAGAGGTAATTCGAGCTTATAAGCCACTTTTCCAATCCTTTTAAGGATCTTGAAGGGACCCACATAGCGAGGTGCTAGTTTACCCTTCTTCCCAAAACGGACGACACCCTTCCAATGAGACACCTTTAAAAGTACAAGACTTGAAATTCTAGGAGATTTCGTCGTTTGTCGGCATAGCTCTTTTTCCGACTTCTCGCTACTCGAATGTTGTCGCGGATTTGAATGATCTTGTCGGATGTTTCTTGTATCAACTTGGGACCGGTGATCTGTGCTTCACTAATCTCGTTCCAACAGATAAGTGAATGACATTTGTGACCATAAAGGGCTTCAAAAGGAGCCATGTTGATGCTCGTATGGTAGCTATTGTTGTATGAGAATTCAATCAAGGCTAGATGAGAATCCCAATTGCCACCAAATTCAATGACACACGCTCTGAGCATATCTTTGAGGGTTTGTATTGTTCGTTCGGTTTGACCATCAGTTTGAGGATGGCAAGTCGTACTTAAATCTAATCGGGTACCAAGGGCAGTCTGGAGGGATTGCCAGAATCGGGCATCTCGATCAGAAATTATGTTTAAAGGAACACCGTGACGACTCACAATTTCGTCAATGTACATTCGAGCTAATTTCTCAACTCGATAGTCTTCACGGATTGGCAAGAAGTGAGCTGATTTGGTGAGACGGTCAATGATCACCCATATACTATCATGACCACTTGAGGTGCGAGGGAGTTTGGTAATGAAATCCATGGCTAGATTCTCCCATTTCCACATGGGGATTTCTGGTTGTTCAAGTAATCCGGAAGGACGTTGATGTTCGGCTTTGACCTTTGAGCAAGTAAGGCACTTTGCTACATAAAGGGCAATATCCTTCTTCATACCGGGCCACCAATATTGTAGTTGAATGTCTTTGTACATTTTATCCGCACCGGGATGTATGGAATAACGGGTTTTGTGGGCCTCGTTCATAAGTAATGTATGAAGATCGTCACGATCGGGAACCCAGATATGATCTAAGAAGTAAAGTAAGCCATTGGGTTTGGTTTCCAATTGAAGTTCAACTCCACATGACATTTCTTCGTATATGTTACCCTCGGTAACCGAGACGTGTTGAGCTTCAAGTATGCGGATTTGAAGTCGGTTTGAATCTTGACACTATGAAGCATAACGTGTTCTTTACGACTTAGTGCATCGGCTACGACATTCACCTTACCGGGATGGTAATGAATCTCGCAATCATAGTCGTTAAGAAGTTCAACCCAACGTCGCTGCCTCATGTTGAGTTCCTTTTGATTGAAGATATGTTGGAGGCTCTTGTGGTCGGTAAACACCACACATTTTGTGCCATAAAGGCAATGTCTCCAAATCTTCAATGCCAAGACGACCACACCCAGCTCAAGATCGTGCATCGTATAATTCTTTTCATGGATCTTAAGCTGCCTTGATGCATAATCGATCACCTTTCCTCGTTGCTTAAAGACACAACCAAGACCTTGGTTTGATGCATCACAGTAGACAACAAGATCGTCATTCCCATCAGGAAGGGTTAGAATAGGGGCATTGCACAGCTTCTGTTTGAGAGTTTGAAACGCTTCTTCTTGCTTTGGTCCCCACTCATAAGGTTTACCCTTATGGGTTAAGGCAGTGAGAGGGACATCAATCTTGGAAAAGTTGGAGATGAATCGACAATAATAACCCGCTAGACCACGGAATGAACGAACCTCGGTAGGGGTTTTAGGTGTACTCCAATTCTTTACAGCTTCGATCTTAGCAGGATCTACATGAATTCCCTTTTCGTTGATATGTTGACCCAAGAATTGAACCTCGTTCAACCAAAATTCGCACTTGGAGAATTTGGCGTAGAGCTGTTCTTTCTTCAAAAGGTCCAAAATCAGCCTAAGGTGCTGCTTATGATCTGATTTAGTCTTGGAGTAGATCAGGATGTCGTCAATGAAGACGATTACAAATTTATCTAAATATGGCTTGCACACGTGGTTCATGAGGTCTATGAAAACTACAGGTGCATTGGTGAGTCTAAAAGGCATAACCATAAATTCATAGTTATCGTACCTTGTACGAAAGGCAGTCTTTGGAATATCTTCATCATGCACACGAAGTTGGTGATAACCGGACCTAAGATCAATCTTTGAGAAGCAGGTTGAACCTTGAAGTTGGTCAAAGAGATCGTCAATCCTCGGTAATGGATAGCGGTTCTTGATGGTAAGTTTGTTAAGTTCGCGATAGTCAATGCACATCCGGAATGAACCGTCTTTCTTTTTGATGAATAAGACAGGTGCACCCCAAGGTGAATGACTTGGACGAATGAAACCTTTATCAGCAAGTTCTTGGAGTTGGCTTGCAAGTTCTTGCATCTCCGAAGTTGCGAGTCAGTATGGAGCTTTAGCTACAGGATTAGCTCCGGGTACAAGGTCGATGCGAAACTCCACTTGTCGTACGGGCGGCAGACCGGATAGATCTTCAGGAAAATCTCGAATGATCGGAATGTCTTCAATCTCTTTCCCTTTGTCCTTCTTTTCCACGACATGTGCCAGGAAGGCTACGTACTTCTTTCGCAAGTACTTTTATGCCATGGTGCAAGACATGAGTTTGAGTCCACTATTAGGCTTCTCACCAAATATTCGTAACATTCCGCCTGAAGGAAGAGGAATTCGAATGCATTTCTCAAAACAAATGACTTCGGCATGGTGGTTGGAAAACCAATCCATACCTACGATGATATCGAAGCTTCCCAATTGCGTTGGTATGAGGTTGACAGGGAAAGTGTGTCCGTTAAGCTCAAAAGAAAAATCATGGACGATAGAGTCTATAGTGATGGGATTTCCATCCGCTACTTCAACGGTAAATGTTTCCTCTAACTTAGTTCGTGTTTTTGCAAGTAATGGCTCAAATTTGAGTGATACAAAACTCCTATCAGCACCGGTATCAAATAAAATGGAAGCATATTAGTTATTAACGAGAAACGCACCATTAACAACGTCATTATTGGCTTGGGCTTGATTGGCGTTTATGTTGAAAGCACGCCCGTGGGCACCACCCTGATTTGCATTAACCAACCTCGGGCAACGATCCCGGAACTGGGTTGGGTAACCACACTCATAGCAAGCGCGCCCATTAGCAATAGCTGGTACAACTTGGTTGGCAACTGGCGGGTTGGCTCGGTTCCCTGGGTTGACTTGGGCAACAGGGGGTCAAGCTCGGCAAGTGTTAGCCACATGTCCATATTTCCCACAACTTGTACATAGACGACTGTAGGATTGTGAAATTACAAGATGGTTCTGTTCTTAGTTGAGATTGGCGGAAACAATAACAACTACACAATTACAATCGAGTACACAGAAAGAATACTGATAAGAACACTTTTGTATCAATCTTTTGTGAATAAACGATTACAAATGAAAAACTATGTTAAGAAGCACACAAAAGCACACTTACAATGAAGTGTTTACAGATTATTTATACTCACTTAGAATCAAGACAGCCCCTTGATTCTAAGGATCAGATCTAACACAGACCGTTGATCTGTTGTATCTAGCTAACTATTACACGTTTTGTCTATATCTAGTTAACTTTATTGAAGCGTCTTCTTTATGCATCATTACTTGCATGCTTGGAGAAGAGCATTGTTGAGTTTCATTGGTTGCACCATTGAGGTTCCTTCTGCTTTGAGTGTGTCAGTTGCTTTTGCAGAAAGTTGTCAGTGACGCTTGGTATGGATAGTCAGCTGCAACGATTTGTCTTCAAGGCATAAGGCTGTCAGCAGCAAAGATGTTGATCAACAGCAAAATGTAACCATCCAGAGCTGTTGATGATTTGCCTGTCAGCAGCATCAAGTGTTGATGCTGCTGAGAAGCTTATCCGCAGCAACTTTGGTCTTCAACAGATAAGGCTATCCGCAGCAGATTTGTTCTTCAGTAGGAGAACAAGTATCCGCAGCAGATAAGCTTGTCCGCAGCAGATTGTTGGTCAGCAGCAAACTCTGAGATCAGCAACATTTGTACTTAGAGAATTTTGTAGCCATCAGTCTTTGATTCTACAAACTCCCCCTAGACTGATGCTACCAAAATTCTCTTATTGCCTTTGTTGCTGAAGCTTTTGCACATTTCTGACTATCCTTTCAACCAAAAGAAAAATCTTCGAAAACAGCCATCTTATACTTTGAAATACAGCCTGCAGTCGTCAAAGCTGTCTGAGTCTTTCTCCATTGGGACCATCTCCCCCTTTTTGGTTGCATCAGTGGACAAATAAGCATCAGTTTGGGTGCCCACTGATACAAAGGAAGGAGTAAGAAAAGTTGGACATTGATGTGCCTCTATCATATTCACCCTGGCCGTCAATTCCAAGATATGAAGTTTTAGTTTGTCCTCATCCACGGTTGTGGAATCCTTGGATCCAGATGGGGCCTTAGGCCTTGCCTCTTCATCCCCATCACCCATGGTTTCTTGGCACCTGGGATTCCTCTCAGAGGACATACATATTTACAACAAAGGATAGACGCATTCAACTGAACCGATGATGATGCTTGGTGGTTTCTTTGCCTTCCATTGTTGAGTTAGTGGTTTTCTAGTTTTCCTCACACTGTCAGCAGCAGATTTTGCTACTGATGTTTCTGGCTTGTTGACAGTAGATCCTGCTGCTGACAGCTTTGTTGAAGTGTCAGCATTCTTTGCTACTATAGGCTTTGCCTTGGGTTTTGCCTTATCAATAGTGGACACTCTTGCTGCTGATGTCTTTGCCTTATCAGCAGCAGATTTTGCTGTGGAGGATTTTAGCTTATCAGCAGCAGACTTGGTTGCTGCTGAGAGCTTCTGCTTTGTTTTCTTGGGCTTAACTGGACTAACAACCGATGTATGCTGATCCTTCTTTACCCTTTATCTTTGAGGAGTTTGATGAAGGATTTGGTTGAATGGGTTAAACTTAAGTTTGCAGCAAAGTGGTCTGATTCACCACAAATTATGCAAGTTTGATGAGATCTAGGCAGCTTCACTCTTGAGGGAGATAGAGACCTTTTGAACTTTGTTGCTTTGTCTTCGTAGCTTCTTACCTTCTTATTTTTGTTAGTCTTTTCAAAGGCATGCTGCTTTGAATGTCTTTGATATTCCAGGTAATGAAAGCAGGTGCTGGCAGTGTGGTTATATCTGCCACACACAAAGCATGATTTGGCTAGTTTGTCTTTTGAAAGGTAGACATAGTCCTTTCTTTGGAACAGATCCTTGAAGTTCCATTGTTGAGCTTTGTTATGTTCAAAGGTGGCTTCTTCTAGGGTCCTTTGAACATATGGAACTTTTTCTTCAGGCTTACAACATACGTCAGATACCTTTCTCTTTGTGATTGGCATGAACTGAGGCTTGGGGTTTGTGGGTTCTGATGTCTCTCCCTTTTCAATGTTTAGCTTTCTTCCATCTGGAGGATAGCTGATCTTGATCTTTTTGAATGGTACATGGGCTTGAACAGTTGGAAGAACAACAGGACCTTCAGCTCTATTCAGAACAACTTCAGATGGGGCTGTACTAGTTTCATCATGGTCTGAGTAGGTTGACTCAGATTCCGATGAGGTAGTGCAGTCTTCGACGAAAGGTTCATCCATTGAAGGATCAAGGTTTCGGTTTGCAGTGTCAAGATTTGCAACATTAAAGCTTGGTTCATAAATGGCAATATAGTCAGCAGGAGGAGGAACAGATTTGTATTGATCATTGTTATACCCAAGTCCAGTCTTTACCTTCTCATGGACTTGAATATCTAAAAGTCTTTGTAACTTTTTGGAGGAAATTTCATATTTTTCAACATGAACTTTCTGTTCTGCCAGTTCAGCTCTGGTAGCTTTTAGTTTGACCAGTAGATCATCAATCTGAGTTTCAAGATTAGTTTGTTCGTGTTTTAGCGATGAAATCTCTTTCTTAAGGCAGTCAACCTTTTCTTTATAAGTATTTTCAACCTTTTTGAACTCAGATTTCATCTGATGAAACTCTTCATTTTGATCTATGAGGTTTTGGTTGTGCTTTCTATAACCCAAAACTTTATCAATACAGACTTGAGAGCAAAGATGTTCAAATACCTGAGGTGGTATCTCTGTAGTGTCTGCCATTAGAGCTTGATTGTTGACGGGCAGTTCTTCATATTGAACGCCCCAGTCGAACTCTCCAGAATGGGTGATGATGGGAGGATAGTAGTTACTTGAACTAGGACCCGAGTGCTCAGAATGGAGGGCAGAGGAGGTGGTGGTGGATGTTGAGGCTGTTTGGTAGCTTGAGCTTCTTTCTTTTGCCTGAATCATCTCTAGCTCATATGTTTTTAGCATACCGAAGAGCTCAGTCATTTGGAGAGTCTTCAGATTCTCAGTTCTTCTAATGGACACCGTGTAGAGTGTCCAGCAGCTAGGTAAAGACCTGATGAACTTTTTGAGAATATCTTCATTCTCTAGCTTCACCTTTGAGCACTGCAGCTCCCCTACAAGATAGGTAAATCTGTTGTATGAAACAGTTAGAGACTCACCTTCCTTCTAGACGAAGTTTTCATACTGCTGCTTCAGGATGTCTTCAAGCCCGTTGCTTTGTGCCATTTTTGTTCTTGGTGACTTTCTGAAGGAGAGAGAGTTTAGAATAGAACCAGAAGTGATTAAACAAGTGTGAATTTGTTTAATCTGAGCCAAAGCTCTGATACCACTTGTAGGATCGTGAAATTACAAGATGGTTCTGTTCTTAGTTGAGATTGGCAGAAACAATAACAACTACACAATTACAATCGAGTACACAGAAAGAATACTGATAAGAACACTTTTGTATTAATCTTTTGTGAATAAACGATTACAAATGAAAAACTCTGTTGAGAAGCACACAAAAGCACACTTACAATGAAGTGTTTACAGATTATTTATACTCACTTAGAATCAAGACAGCCCCTTGATTCTAAGGATCAGATCTAACACAGACCGTTGATCTGTTGTATCTAGCTAACTATTACACGTTTTGTCTATATCTAGTTAACTTTATTGAAGCGTCTTCTTTATGCATCATTACTTGCATGCTTGGAGAAGAGCATTGTTGAGTTTCATTGGTTACACCATTGAGGTTCCTTCTGCTTTGAGTGTGTCAGTTGCTTTTGCAGAAAGTTGTCAGTGACGCTTGGTATGGATAGTCAGCTGCAATGATTTGTCTTCAAGGCACAAGGCTGTCAGCAGCAAAGATGTTGATCAACAGCAAAATGTAACCATCCAGAGCTGCTGATGATTTGCCTGTCAGCAGCATCAAGTGTTGATGCTGCTGAGAAGCTTATCCGCAACAACTTTGGTCTTCAGCAGATAAGGCTATCCGCAGCAGATTTGTTCTTCAGCAGGAGAACAAGTATCCGCAGCAGATAAGCTTGTCCGCAGCAGGTTGTTGGTCAGCAGCAAACTCTGAGATCAGCAGCATTTGTACTTAGAGAATTTTGTAGCCATCAGTCTTTGATTCTACAATGACACCGTACAGTCAGGTAGTGATGATATGTAGGTCCCCTGGTGATAGATCGATTGACGTATAGGAGATGAAACCAATCAATAGAGTGCGGAATCCTTTGTAATTAGCTTGAACAAGATGACTAGATACGATGATAACGAACACAAGTATATAAAAAATTGTCTTTTCTCTCAAGAACTTCTTCAGACCTAATTCAACCAAGAACCCTATCAGCTATTTATACTCACAGACCCACAAACCTGCGTACTTAGCAAAGTACGCAGGAACAACTTTGCTATGTACTTATAAGTATGTAGGAACAACTTTCCTGAGCAGAACCAAAACATACATGAACAAAGACTCGAATATACAACTCGATCAGGTACAAACTACTCTCATAAAATACAAACAATCTTCAAGCTGCTTGTCACAAAACATGCTCCAACAGACTCCCTCTTGACAACAACTCTGAAGATGTTTGTCACATGCTTCCAAATAAGCTCTAACAGACTCCCCCTTGACAACAGCTTCAGATGTCTTCAGAAGTTGTCTACAAGTCTTCTCACATCATGCAGTCCAGCTTGTATCTGTAGTCCTTGTCCTGTACATCTGCACTCAAACTTGAATGAGACATAAGAAATAGAACTCTTTGTCTACATTCAAGGATTCTCAAACCCTTGCAAAATATTATGCAATATGCTCAATTTCTCTAAATTCTCAAAGATGTACCCAAGTTATAAACAAAATGATGTTCCATGGAAGTTAAAATTAAAATCTTTTTGGGTATTTTTCAATACTTGAAACATACAAACTAAAAATCTTTTTGTCTTTTTCTGAAAAGCAGATAATATACACAAGATACAGATTCGAATATACAGGAATATTTACAATCAAACTCTTTTTGGTCAAAATCACGAGCAGAGGATCATATCAGGGTAATTTCTAGCAATAAATGATACAGGATAAACATCAAAAAGTATGGGATCACGTCATGACTTACTACTTATTCTCAATGAATTTGCAATACCAGCAAGTCAATTTAAGTTGTCAATATTATAATAATTGAAACTGCGAGCATTTTTGTATCATGATCTTGTGAGATAAGGTAATATTTATAGAAATACAACGTGTACCCCACAGTTATGCTACAGAAATTAAATTTGCATTATCTCAAGGCATCTAAGATTTTCCGAAGAATTATAAAATTTCCAGAATGAAGTTACATCATTTAGCAAAGAAAAATCAAGCAGGATCCATAAGGATTATCAAGAATCATAAGATTCAGAATCGAGTGATTCATTTGTCTTGGTTTGATAGGTTTTTCTTCTGTGAATATTAGATGATGATTCAGGTTAATAGATATGGAGTCTGTGGATTTGGGTAAGGGGATCGAACTGTTATTTGGATATGTCTTCAATGAATCAGATGCGATCCAAGGGGTAGCATATGCTTGATGGTTGCTGTCAAGACATATCTTGGCTCAACTTCTCATTGCATACTTGTGAGTATGGGCAGTGAAGAGAACCGAAAAATTTTGCTAAATACATAACCCGAAACTGGTCTTATAAGAAAATACTTGCAAAAATCTTACATCCTTTATCTGATAGTGATCTTTTTGCATTCTTTTACACACACACATGCAAACATGGGTTCAAATCACAGTTGTAGTAATTTATATTTAATTTTCACACTACTAATGATCCAGAAACGCTTATAGCCTACTGACAATTCAAAGTACTTGCAAATATTCAAATTAAAACAAGATAATCAAATTTAAGGCTCAAATAATCATGGCGCAATCATTTCCCATACGTGCAGTCTAAGACGTCTAGATCATTTACTGATGTGCTATCATTTCCTCTTATCCTTAAATGACTTTGAAATTTTCACGGTTTTCTAATTTTTTTTTTTTTTGAAAATTTTCAAAGAAAAAGAAATGTACATAAGAGAAAAGATAAAAAAAACAACTTCCATGAAACACTGGTTTTGAAAATAAATTTCACTCGGGATTTACTATTCCAACCATGTTCACCAACTACTCAAAACGGGTTCAAATATCATCAGAAGTTACCAATAACAGCAATATATTAATCTAATTAAAACTTTATCACCTGAGTAGATTCCCCTGTCCATATGACTCCCCCTGAACACCAGAACTAGGTTCAACATCAAGAGATTGATGCTCACTTGCCAATCACCTACTTCCCGTGTTTCAAGATTCTTCATCATCTTAGACTTAGATCATCTACTACAAATCAAAATTGGATAACTTCTTCAACTTCTCCCCCTGAGAATCAAGTCGTTGAGATATTTCAACAACTCATTGAGTGCAAAGGTCATGCCATGTCGCCACTTCCGACTGAATATGACAATTGGTAGAAGTGCCACATCCACTATGTGCCATGAGACAACCACTATAAAGCCATATAAAATAGACAAATTTCAGGTAATATTTCTCTTTGGTTGTCCCTGCACTTCCAACAACAAACACATTAGTTTGAAATGGAAACCCAAGCCATAGTTGTCTTGGGTCATCCATCTTTACCAATATAACTCACTTCTCTAAGTTCACAATCAAACCCATCATCAAGCAGTGTTGGTTATAACTTAGAGTCATAAATAGAATCAGATACTGAATCTTTTCTTTTCCAAACCTTGTTGTTTTGACCCTTTGTCTTTTGAAAACCTTGGTATTTTTAAAACTCAGGCACAACCACTTTATCCTCATACTTTGTAAAAGCCGGTTTTGAGGTTTTTGATCAAATTTACCTTCAAGAAATTCTCTTTCTAATTTTCTCAACCATTTGTTCAGTCTCATTTTCTGTGGTTTAGGCAATTTCACCACACGTGTCTCAAAATGTTGTGCACCAACCGATTTGGGCACACTTAGACTAGCCTTTGGTATTCTACCAGACTGTCCTTTTGAAATACATATCTTCTGAATCAGTGGTCTTTTCTCTTTCTGAACCTGTGGAACAACAGATTTGTCCACTGGTTTGATCGGTGGCTTCACAGATGATTTAGCATGTTGTGGATCAACTGGTTTCTTACTCTGATTCTTGTGAGGACACTTCACCACAATGTGTCCTACAATACCACAATGAAAACAAGCTCTCTTCTTTTTGTAAATCTTTCTGTAAGGAGCTTTGACACTTGAAGTTGATGCCTCATTCTGATGAACACCACTTGGTGTTTGATGAATAACACTTGTCGTTTGAACCGACTGTTTTTGAGCATTTGATTGAAAATTCTTTTGAAAATTTTTTTCATAACCCTTTTTAAATCTGTTAACAAATTTTTCAACTTGGTTGTTTTTAGAGTTTGGAAATTTCCATAAAGCATGTTTTTCAGTTTGTCATTAGTTTCAATCACATCCGGTTCAGTAAGGATGCAGTTATCACGATTAGTGATAACATTCTTCTGCACCTTATATTCATCATCAATATTTACCTCCTTGAAAACACCCTCAACTTTGTTGTCATCGAATGACTCATCAAAATCAGATTCACTAGTCATACCAGACTTTGACTTTTCCTTTCTTCCATTCTTATCATCTAAACAAGAAAGATCAATTTCAACAGACTCGTTGACAAACTTGCCATTTACTGGTGGAGGTATGGCGTTTGTTCCCAAACCTTGGCCATTCACTTGTCTCACTACAGTCTCGTAGTGTTCCACCAGAAAACAAGAGTTTTTCAACTTCTCAAGTTTGCCACTCAGTTGCAATATCACATTTTGCAACTTGGCCAATTCAAGATTCTTTTCCTCTAGCTTTCTGTAGGCAACATCCAAATGGAACTGTTGTTCACTCATTTTAATTGAAAAATCATGTTTATCTTTTTTAAGATTTTTAATTTTCTCTTTGAAACGTTTTTCATTTTCTTTGTAAAGTAATGCTGCCACACGAAGAGGTTCGAGTTGATCATGTAAACGATCATTTTCTGTTTTAATAACTTGACAATTAGAACAAATAATTTGAACAAATGAATTAGAATCTACCTCACATGATGAACTAGATGAAGCTTCGTCTGCCATAAATGTCTTGGTAGAATCCTTATTCTCAGACTTGTCACCTTCTTCAACAGTCAACTCAGTACTAAGTAACTGTGTAATCTTGTTCTGGGACTGAACCAATTCTGACTTTGTCTGTCCCAGTTCTTCCTCTACCAACTTGAATCTTTCTTTATCTTTCATGGAAGTTCCCTTCGTAGAAATTCAAGATCACAAACCATATTTTGGTTATCATCTTGGAGACGGTTCACTTTACCAGTCAACTCCATACATTGGAACAAGGTTCTTCAGTTTCAGAAACTATCTGCTCAAAGAACTCAAGTGATGTTGAGCAATCAAATGTGAATACTTGTGAGAACTCGTTGTCTTTATCTTCGACTCTGACATCATCACCATCACTTGTTTCATTTTCAGTAGTCAAGAAACTTTCTTCAGTCACGTCACTTGTTTCACTTTCTTCGGACTGAGCATTTTCTATATCATACTTAGCTTCTTCTAAACAAACACTTTCTTCAGAAATGATACTATCATCAAAAACCTGGTTATGCCTTACTTCTATATCTTCAAGAGGAATTTCACATTCACTTTTCTCATCCTTTTGAGCAACCGAAGATTTTGGTGAATCCACAGAATTCATCATCTTGTCTTTCACGATCAAACATCCTTCACACTTCATTTGAACTGCTTCCCATAAGCTTTTTGAAGTGTAGTAACAGCTAAATTTATAGTTGATTTCTTATGAAAGAGCCATTTCATGAACCTCTCTAGTCTTCTTTTCTCTATCAAATTCTTTCTTTTCTTCAACCTTGAACGTTGATGTAGGTTTTGGAATGTTTGGATCACCCAAGAAGGTGTAAGTAGGAGGGGTATAACCTTCCTCTATTGGTTTCAAAAACCTTTATCGATCAAAGAAACATACTCCATAAACCGCGCTTTCCAAGTAGAATAATCATTTAGAGATACGAGTCTAGGAGGCGGAGGCCATGTTCCAAACTCATTCTTGTAACACAACATGATTGTAACTCTTGAACCAATTAAAAAAACAATTTACTAAGTACACAGGAACAAACCTAAGTACGCAAGAACAAACGTAAGTACGCAGGAACAAACCTAAGTACGCAAGAACAAATGTAAGTATGCAAGAAGTAGCTAAGTATGCAAGAACAAATCTTAAGTACGCAAAAACGTCTGAAATTCAGAAAATCACTCAAAACATATCTAAAATGTGAAATTTAGATTTGTTCTTGCGTATTGTAGGTCCCTTGGTGTTAGATCGATTGACGTATAGAAGATGAAACCAATCAACAGAGTGCGGAATCCTTTGTGATTAGCTTGAACAAGATGACTAGATATGATGATAACGAACACAAGTATATAAAACTTTGTCTATTAGCATCAAACAACTGATTAAAAAGGGTTTTCTTTCAAGAACTTCTTCAGACCTAATTCAACCAAGAACCCTATCAGCTATTTATACTCACAGACCCACAAACTTACATACTTAGCTAAGTACGTAGGAACAACTTTGTTGCGTACTTATAAGTACGCAGGAACAACTTTGCTAAGCAGAACCAAAACATACATGAACAAAGACTCGAATATACAACTCGATCAGATACAAACTACTCTCATAAAATACAAACAATCTTCAAGCTGCTTGTCACAAAACATGCTCCAATAGACTCCCCCTTGACAACAGCTCCGAAGATGTTTGTCACATGCTTCCAAATAAGCTCTAACATGATACTTGCAGGTGTTGCATTGAGGATTGACACCTATGTATGGCCTTCTATCAGGATTCTGAGCCACAGGTGCAACTTGGGTGATGGGTGTAGCAGGGGTAATGACCGAAAAGTTCTTAGCCTTGCGCTTCTTATTGTGGAAGGAAGGTTCGGGCTTGTCCACCTTGGTCATTTCAGATGGGGTTGTCTGGTCACTGATCCTCTTCGCACCCTTTCTTGTCAACGTACCTGCCTTCACGTGGTTGTCAGTTAACGTGGCGGCTAGGCGTATAGCGTCTTCAAGAGTGGCGGGGTTTCTTCCCAACACTGTGTCTTGGATATTCGTAGGTAGTCCCCCTATGTACTTCTCAATACCCCAAGACAAAGGTGTGACCATGTGTGGCACCAGGAGACTCAACTCATGGAAACGAGTTGTGTAGACCAAGTTTTCACCACTGTTTTGGGTAAGATCCTAAAACTCAGCTTCCAGTTTCTTCATTTCATTCTGAGGACAGAACTCCTCGGTCATCAGCCTCTTCACATCATCCCATGGAAAGGCCATTGCCACATTAACCCCTCTAGTCCTTTTCTCACCATTCCACCAAGTGAGCGCCCGTTTTTGAAAGACGCTCGTAGCATAGCGGACTCGGAGATTGTCAGGGCAGTCACTGTTGAGGAAAGTATTTACAATGCCTTCAAACCACTGAAGGAGACCTGTAGCTCCTTCGGTACCATATAACTTGATGGGGTTGCATGAGTTAAAGTGTTTGAAGGTGCATTGGGGCGGGTTGGCACCACCACCACCATTAGCACTACCACTAGCACCATTGTTGTTGTTGTTTGCTTGTGTGAGTTGATTCACAAGCTGGGTAAGGACGGCAGCAAGGTCATTGTTGTTGTTGGTGTTGTCACGACGAGGAAGCATGCTATAGAAGAAACAACACAAGGATAAGAATAATTATATTTGGATTGTACTCTGTTCGTAATATAACCATTTGAATACTATGACTTATCAAGGTTATTTAAATTCATGAAATTTTTAGGAAGACATGCTTTAGCCTATAAGTGAACACTCATCCCGAGAATTCCCAGGAAAGCATACGGGTCCTTCGATTGATTTGGATTTATACGAAATGCTTTCCTAGATAGAAAACCCAAAATACAGGTGTCACCCTTCCAGATTACATGTGTTCCCTACTAATTAATAGAATTTAAAGCCTTGACGTGGTTTAAGGATTTTGATGATGACATAGGTAAGGGTAAGAAGGATAAGAGTCTTATGATAGAAGTACTAGTAAGTAATCTAACAAGTAAGGCATCAAGTAGGTTAACATATAGCAGGTAGTAGGTAGCATGACATAGAATGGGTGTCTTCAGGTTATAGTCTAGGTTATGGGTTTTTAATAACCTAATTCCCTATAACCATGTCTCTGATATCAATCTGTCACACCCCAACCGATGGCGGAATACGTCGTGGCGGACGTGTAGACTGTTCATAATCACATGATCAAACTAAAGTTGCATATTTCATTAAATTCAAATTTCAAACAATTGTTTCATCAAAATCAAGGACAAACAAGAAATAAAGTACTTCAAAACAAAGTTTAATTATTAACTAGGTCTTGCAAATCCTATGTGATGTATCTTGAACATAACTCTAAATTATTGGCACCTGAAACATGATGAAAACAGAGTTAACTAAAAATAGTTGGTGAGCATACATAGGTTTTAGCATAGCAAGTGTTATCAAAGTTTGTATACAAATCATATGATATCATGGTTTACTAAGGCAATTATGGAGAAACACTATAGATGAAACTGGGGCGCACAATCAAACCTTGTGACTGATAGGCATAACATAAATGTTATCCTTAAGTGTTTTCGGCAACAATCACGCTAACCGGGTGGGTTGGTCAGACTCAACAAATCTATCATTGTATACCGTCGTCTTGTACAGAGTTAATGATTGCACTTGCATTATGCACAAAAAGTATGTAAATGTAGTTTACACTAATAGTGTTCAAACATAAGGCACAAATTGCACACATGATCATAATGTTTGAATTTTAATAATTGCAAATAGTTTGTATATAATCATGTTTCACCCCAAAGATGTAAATATGAAAAACGGGCTATGTAAACTCACATTGGATTTGTAGCTTGAAATCACAAGTACGGGTAGTTGCACAAGTTGTTTAGCTAACCACAAGGTTAACCTATGTTTGAATTTATATACGTATCAATGACATGCTCAAAAGACTATGTATAAAGGAATGGGCTAGGATGAATGTTGTGCAATTATTTGTTGTAAATATGTTTATTTAATAATGAATTGAATACTTGCTTATATATATAATAATAATTAATTTGTTTACAAATAAGTGTCTAAATAATATTAAATTGATTATGTATAAAATTAGGTTAATAGTTTCAAATATTTCACTTAATTAAATAGTTACATTAACTCAACATTAAAATAAATAGTGAGAAAATATAAGTTGTATAAAATGAGTGGGTAAAAAAAAATAACTTGTAGAGGATTTTATATAAATAATTATATAATTTTTTATTAAAATTTATTAGTTTTTTAACTCTCTAAAATGATTAAATAATTACTTAAAGTTGTAAGTTAATAATTTGATTCATAAAATATTCCCGGGTCTTGGGAGTTTTATAAAATAATTTTTACAAGAAAAATGTGGTTAGAATTTAGTTTTAAAAACGTTTTAAAAATTAAAAATGGACCAGGGGCTCGAACCCGGGTCACCACCATAAAACCACAAACGCGCAACCATTAGACCAGGAAGGTCTAGTGTTTAAATGACCGGACCACAAATTGTTAACCCGTATACGCGTGAGGGTCATGTTTCAGGATCAGATCACGCGCAAAAACAAGGTGTGGGGTAGGGATCGAACCCGCGACCTTGCCTGAGTGAGACTAAAGACTTAACCGGTTGCTCTGGGCATATGCCTTGGTTTATAATCAGACGCAAAAAGCTTATAACACCCAACCCTCGTTCGCCTTCTTCCCCAACCGTCCCCATCCCAAATCTTAACCCCAATGTCACCCAATTCGTACCCGATTCTTTCCCGAATTCAAGGGGCTTTCTATTGGGGTTTTTCAGTGGAGGTCTGTTAGAAATTAGTTATAAAAAAACGGTTGATAAATAATTATAGATTAATAATAATTATTTAGTAATTATTAAAACACGGCGGAACGAAACCGATTCAACACAAAATAAAAACCCGACAGGATCTGGTTTACAAAACATACAAACACGGAATAAATATTTAATCTACCAATGAGATTAATTATACCTTAGTGGTTACTGATTAACCGTTTGAGACACCGAGGTACAACGAACCGATGCTAGATCACGAACCGACAACGCGAGAGACGGGAACCGAATGGGGATGGCCGGAACGTGAAGAACAGGAGGTGTTCTCCTTGTTGCGGCTATCACAAAAGGGGAAAATGACCAATAGCCCTTACGGCTGATTGGTATTGACCGGAAGAGGTGGCCCAAGAAGTAAAGGCTTCTTGTTTTGCCTTTTGTTTTACCGAAAAAGTGACACAGAAATCAATTAGATTTCCTCTTGCGGCTGAAAACACTAATAGGGTGAAAACAAGAAAGATTATTATTTATATAAATAATAATTATAAACCTTATTAATTGTTTCGGGTCCAAAGTCCAATATGAGATGTAAAAGCACGAACTCGTTTTAATGTTTTAATAAAAGAATAAAACAATATATAATTATTATTTATAAACTAGTATAAATAATAATTCCCGTCTAACGAATATATATAAATATATATCGTCTCACTATTTGTTCGTAATAACCAGTTAAGCGGGTTAAGTGGATTTAATGTTCGTTGCCCTAGGTGTAACTTTTACGGGTCACAACTCAGTTAGTAGCGTTAAATAATCGGGACCGGACATATATTTCCAACAGTCTCCCACTTGGACAGTCTTCGATTAAGTTCCTTAGCGCAGACAGCCAGAGGCGTTCTAGCCACACATGGTTGCCCATAACAAGGTATGACACTTTAAAGTCATTAACCAAAACATCTTGCTATTGCAAGATATTAGACTTATGGTAATTATTGTCATTTATCCTTTCTGTAAAAGACATCAATTGAACCAATGAGACATGGATTAGATTCATTCTCATACAGAGTTCAATCATTATTGTTCTCGTTCTAGATTCATAGTGGCCCAATCAAACACACAGTCAGTTTGGGTAAGGCCTTACACTTCACTAGTTTGAATCACGAGGGCGCCACGATGTCTAATTGTTACATATCATGTAAGATTACATAATCCCTTATCGACTACATAGAGCTCCCACTGAACTTTAGATTTGTTCCTAACCAATGCCTTTATGACTGGCAGTTACGCTACAGCGGTTGACAGTGATTACTGAACAATCCTTGGTAAACGAAAGCTCTAGTATGCATCTCAGGTCAGAGGATACTAAATGAGTATACCAATATCAAAAAAATCTTATGATTAAAATCCATGAAGATGATTTGAAGCGAGTTACATCCAACGTCATCCAAGATGAGGTCTGTGAAATTGGAAGTCAACTACTTGAGTCCAAGTTCATAATAGTCTTAATTCGGAGTCGTTCCCACGATTCTGACCGACTACGGATAATTAAGAATACAAGATTCATGGATTAAATGTATTAAAATCAAACACAGTTATAAGATTCAAAGTTGCATTTAACTAGTAAATCAAATTGAATTCAAAAAGTACAATTGTTTAATGTTCGTACATCCAAATACTAAATCAAAACATATCACTAGTGAATCTAAGACCGATAGCATTTATGTGTTGATCATGCTTCTCCTGAGTCATCGGTTTAGTGAACGGGTCCACTAGGTTTTGATATGTGTCTACTTTGCTTATCACGATGTCACCACGTTCCATAATTTCCCGTATATAATGGAACTTTCTGAGAATGTGCTTGGCTTTGTGATGAGATCTGGGCTCTTTGGCTGAGCAATAGCACCTGTGTTATCACAAAATATCTCGATTGGTTTCTGAATACATGGAACCACATTGAGGTCGGTTATGAATTTCTTCATCCAAGCAGCTTCCTTTGCAGCATCTGATGCAGCTAAATACTCAGATTCGGTGGTTAAATCCGCCGCCACACTCTGCTTGGAGCTCTTCCAGGAGATAGCTCCTCCGTTTAGAGTGAATACGAATTCTGATTGTGAGCGAGAGTCATCTTGGTCGGTTTGGAAGCTGGCGTCAGTGTAACATCTTACAGTGAGCTCTTCTTCTACTCCTCCAAATATTAAGAACATGTCTTTAGTCCTTCTCAAGTACTTCAGGATGTTCTTGACTGCAGTCTAATGGGCAATACCAGGACTTTGCTGAAAACGACTGGTCATGCTTAAAGCATATGAGACGTCAGGCCTGGTACATAACATAGCATACATGATAGAACCAATCGCCAAAGCATAAGGAATTGCTTCCATACGCTTAGTTTCAATATCCGTTGAAGGAGATTGCGATTTGTTCAACACGGTGCCTTTAGTCATAGGAACACCTCCTTTATGGGAGTTTTCCATATGAAAGCGTGCCATCACTTTGTCTATGTATGTGCCTTGACTTAGCCCTAGAAGCCGCTTAGATCTATCCCTGTAGATCTTGATTCCTAGAATGTAAGCTGTTTCTCCAAGATCTTTCATTGCAAAACAAGTTCCCAACCCGTGTTTAACTTCGTTAAGCATAGGGATGTTGTTTCCAATGATAAGTATATCATCCACATACAAGATGAAGAATGATATAGTGCTCCCACTAGCCTTTTCTCTAAACACAAGGATCGTCTTCATTTTTGACAAAACCAAACTCTTTGATCTTTTGGTCAAAACGAAGATTCCAGCTTCGTGATGCTTGTTTGAGTCCATAAATGGACTTATTCAGTTTACACACCCTATTAGGATATTTTAGATCAACAAAACCATCAGGCTGTACCATATAGACATCTCTAGAGAGATGCCCATTAAGGAAAGCGGTTTTGACATCCATTTTCCATATCTTGTAGTCATAGTACGCGGCTATGGTAAGCAATATCCTGATCGATTTGTTCATAGCAACGGGCGAGAAGGTTTCATCATAGTCAATACCTTGAGTCTGAGTAAAACCTTTCGCAACTAGCCGTGCTTTATAGGTGTGTATATTTTCATGCATGTCGGTTTTTCTCTTGAAAATCCATTTGTTCCCTACTGCCCGAGATTCGGGGGGTAGCTCAACCAAGTCCCAGACTTGATTGTCACGCATAGATTGCATCTCGGCGTTCATGGCTTCCAGCCATTTTACAGATTCTGGATCTAAAATAGTAGATTTGTAGTAGTAGGTTCATCACTAGACTCGGCTACTAATAGGATTTCGGTACCCTTAAGATGCCATAGATATATGTCAGGTTCTTTGCGAGTCCTTACACTTCTACGAACGCTTGTGTTTATGTCTGATTCATCAGCAATAATTTTTTGTTGTTTAGACGCTCCGACTTCATCAGCCGTTGTTTGTGGTTCTCGAATTTTTTCAAGATCCACGATATTGTCTCCAGTTCCTCATTCAATAATTTCTTTCTCGAGGAAGTGTCCCTTCCTTTTGATGGAAATAACATTTGCATCAGGATGGTAAAAATAGTATCCGCTTCTGTTATAGTATCCGACGAAAACAACCCTTTCGCCTCAAGGATCGAGCTTGTCATCAGAATCGCTGGTGACATATGCATTACATCCCCATACTCTAAGGTAAGACAGATTGGGTTTAGACCCATGCCATATCTCATATGGAGTCTTGTTTACCATCTTAGTCGGTGCCAGATTGACAAAGCGAGCGGCGGTCATAAGAGCATAACTCTAGAAGGAGTGAGGCAAGTTCGTTCTACACATCATCGATCGGACCATATTAAGTAGGGTTCGATTTCTCCTCTCGCTCACGCCACTAAGTTGGGGTGTGCCAGGTGGAATGGGTTGCGAAAATATTCCACGCTCCTTGAGATGATTGATGAACTTTGTGCTGAGATATTCACCACCTCGATCTGATCGAAGTGTCTTTATCGTTTTACCAAGTTGGTTTTCCACTTCGTTTTGAAACTCTTTGAACTTTTCAAAAGTTTCATGATTGTGTTTCATAAGATAGACATAAGCATATCGACGGTAATTGTAAATGAATGAAACAAAGTATCTTTCATGATTTCTAGACATAGTTCTGAAAGGGCCACATACATCAGTGTGTATGAGTCCTAGCAGATCCTTGGCTCATTCACCAATGCCGGTGAAGGATCCTTTAGTGAGTTTGCCAGCTAAGCAAGACCTGCAGTCTTCAAAGGAGTCCTGTCCAGTGGATTCAAGGATCCCTTCGGATTGGAGCCTTTTCATGCGGGCCTTGCTTATGTGACCAAGTCTACAGTGCCATAGAAATGTATCATTAATGCTAGATTTGATTCGTTTAGAAGGATTGTATATGTTATTATTTGTTTGAACATCAACCTCATAAATACCATTTCGAGGTTTAGACTCAAAATAGAAAATATCATTTAAGTAAGCAGAAATAGAAATTCCATTGAAAACGTACTTAAAACCTTGTTCAAACAATAAGGAAACTGAAATAATGTTTCTGGTTAAACCAGGTGCAAACAAACAGTTATTTAAGATAACTACAAGACCAGAAGGACATGAAAGATGAAATGTTCCAGCTGCAAGAACTGGTACTCTCTTCCTGTCACACCCCCAATTTCAACTAACGAAGTTTTACCGTTTGGGAAGTGATGAACTAGGATCTCAGACATTAGTAACTTTGAACGACTCTACATGGGACGCAAAATGAAAATACCATTCAACTCAGAGTATCAATGCGGAAGCGTAAAGAAAGTAAATGCGCAAAATACACACGCCCAAAACCAAAGTCCAAAAGTCCAAAAAGTCCAAACGTTCCATCAAAACAAGTACAATAGGATAACTCAAGTAAATAAAATTAAATCAAAATCAAGCAGTTGAATCCCATGCATGCCCTAACGTGCACCTGTGTCTTAGCTTAGCGACCTGAGAAAACATGTAAGAAAATATGTCAACACGAGGTTGGTGAGTCCACAGGTTTCAATGTAAGTAAATAAGCGTTTACCGGATTATGTTCATTCAGTACGTATCTATAGGTAGCTAACCTATGTTCATGTTCAGCTCAAGCGCTCGCAACCGAAGCTGACTGTTTGTTTATTGCCTCCTGCCAGGTCTATCAACACTGGCGGTGTGAGTAGGCTAACATTTCACCCGTTCGATATCTAATCGAGTTAGCGCGACTAACGCGGGTGGGATTTGTCAAACCCAGTAGTACTACTAAATATTACTTCGCTAAGATCCATATTAACGGCCCGATATTAGTTGAGGACTTTCTGTGATAGCGTGTTAAACTTAGCATTTAACATTGATAACATACGAATTAAAAATCCAAAATCGTTTAGTCATGTTTTCTCCCCCAAGTTAAAACAGTAAAAGGGGCCGTGAAAACTCACATGCTTTGCGTTGAAGGTAGTTTCACCCTAGAGGTAAGTTGGAACCACAAGTGTAAGTCTCAAAAGACCTACGAATGTCCTAAAATTATAAACACATAAATTAGGAATGATAATGGGAATTGTGACAGTGACACGGAAAGGAGCGTCTTAAAGAGCCGCTCTAATATTCAAGAGTGGACGAAAGTGTCCACGGAGTTAGGGATTACTTTACGCGACGAATGACAGAAATAATAATAAATAAAATCGGTAGTTTTGTCATTCATGAAAATTGAGAAGTTAAATATATATATATATATATATATATATATATATATATATACGAGTAAATAATATAACTAATTATATTATTATTTAGTCTCAATCGATACACGATGTTATAAAATGATTCGAAATAATTTAAATATATTATTTAATAATACGGGTCACAGTTTGAAAATAATATAAACGTATTATTTTATACGAATTTATGGCTTAAAAATAATATAAACATATTATTTTTACTTGATAATAATAACAATATATTATTTATAAAAGTGGGTATAATTTATAAAAATATGTTAATAATTCAAACCCGAGTCTACGGGCTGTTTCCCGGGTTAAAACACATTTACATAGTAATATAATATTATAAAGTTTGATTTTTATTAATTTAATATACCAGAAATCGCTAAAAAAAAATAGATGTGGGAGCCCGGCCTCGAACCCGGGTCTCTCCCACACACGCACACTGTCTTAACCAGTCCCGCCCGCTAGGGTATCGCGATGATATCCGGTTCCGATAGGTTTTAACATCTACGGCTTCTGTGTTCTAGTCCCCTTTCGAAACCGAATACAATCCAGTCCTAAATCCATCGATCTTGATAATAACTTGTTACAAAAATCTGGGGGTTTTGATTATATGCATAGGTTCAACCTGTTTACGAGTTTAATTTGAAAATCATTAAGGTTAAGATCGTTTAATCGTGGGTTGAATGGCCGAAACTCTAGATTAGGAACTTGGAATTGTTTTAGTCAAATTCTGTGGTAAAACTCATTAATACCATGGGGCTTTTACTCATCAGAGGTCTGCGAAGCTTTCCCTGTGGTTTAATTAGATTGAAATTGAGTTTAAGATCGAATCCCCCAAATTGAATCAAGAACAAACCCTAATTTCCAGATCGATATCAATCCGATGGTAGGATGTTGAATTGGCATAGGGCTAATGTTAAGCAGGTTATTACGAATCTAGTGGTATGGTTTAATTAGATTTAAACAAGTTCTATACTGGGTTTCGATTAAACCCGTTTTGCATGAACCCTAGAATCTGGATTGATCGAACTGGATGTTATAAGCCCCAATTATGATAGGGCTTTCCATCAGAAGATTAAAACAAAACTGAGGGTGTAAGAATTTACCAAAACAAATTTCGATTTGATGGGGATCGACTAGAACGACAGCCGACTGCAACTGTGTTGATCTCTAGTAACCACAGCTTCGATTCCGATGAAATTGATGAGTGAAATAGCTTCTGAGATACTCGACTACGGTACGCGGGTGTGTGATTTGTGAGAGGAATACAAGAATATGGCGAATTCGATGATCATTTAGGAAGGGGTTGACGGTTTCAACTTGAATTATCATAATTGAGACTAATTCACACAATTACAACTTAATTATGATCTCATTATGATCGGTAATAAAATTAAAGTGTATGATTGTTGTAATTCCAAACGATTTCGGTTATAGAACAAGGATTTGAGAAAAAAAAACACGATGTTGACTTTCAAAACTCAACAAATCAAGTTTGATCTAAATACAGAAGTGATCCCTGAGAATTGGAGTTTGAAACTTGGCAGAATAGGTCCCTCCAGTTTAGATGGAGTTAAAATTCGGTTAGTTTGACTTCTATAGTCAACATGATTTGAATTTTGACTTTTCTAAAAGTCAACATAGTAGATTAGGGTTATTACATAATTAATCCCTCGAGTTTAAGTTTGAAATATTGGCAGAAACAATCCCTGCAGTTTGAGTTAAGTTAACTTAGTTAACTTTAACTGGATTTTGTTAACGAGGTTAATTGAAAAAGTCTGGATTGTCACATCATCCCCTAGTTGAAAGAATTTTCTTCCCGAAAATTAAATACTAAATAAAAATTAAAAAAAAAATTCTGGGGTGTCACATCATCCCTTAGTTGAAAGAATTTTCGTCCCGAAAATTAAATAGTACCTTAAGAATTTGACGCGGAGTGCTTGAACAGATTTGGATATTTGCGCATCATTTGATCCTCGCGCTCCCACGTGAATTCTGGTCCGCGTTTCGAGTTCCAACGAACTCTGACAATAGGGATCTTACTGTGCTTTAACGTTTTAACTTCCCTATCCATAATTTCCACAGGTTCTTCGATGAAACGTAACTGTTCATCAACGTGTAGTTCCTCAAGAGGAACTGCGAGTGATTCGTCTGCTAGGTATTTCTTTAAATTTGAGACGTGAAAGACGTTGTGCACACCACTAAGTCTTTCCGGTAGGTCCAGTTGATACGCTACTGGTCAGATTCTCTTCATTATCTTGAATGGTCCAACATAACGAGGATTCAGTTTGCCTCGTTTCCCGAAACGAATGACACCTTTCCAAGGTGAGACTTTGAGTAAAACCATGTCACCTATTTGAAACTCTAAGGGTTTACGACACTTGTCGGCGTAGCTCTTTTGACGATCACGAGCTGCCGCCATACGGTTTCTAATTTGAACGATATTTTCGGAAGTTTCAAATACAAGTTCAGGACCTGTGAGTTGGCTATCTCCAACCTTGGTCCAACAAATGGGAGAACGGCATTTCCGTCCATAAAGTGCTTCAAATGGAGCTGCCTTGATGCTAGTGTGATAGTTGTTGTTGTAGGAGAACTCCACCAACGGTAGGTGAGACTCCCAAGTGTTACCAAAATCAATCACACAAGCTCGTAGCATGTCCTCCAGAGTTTGCATTGTACGTTTCGTTTGGCCATCAGTTTGAGGATGGTATGCTGTGCTCATATCTAGACGCGTGCCTAAGGCCTTATGTAACGACTGCCAGAAACGAGAAGTGAATCGTGCATCACGATCTGAAATAATAGAGATTGGCACCCCATGCCGAGAGACTATTTCTTTCAGGTAAGTACGAGTAAGGTTATCTATTTTTTTGGTCTCTTTGATTGCTAAGAAGTGAGCAGAATTTGTTAATCGATCAACAATTACCCATATGGTATCACATCCGGTAGGGGTTCGTGGTAATTTGGTGATGAAGTCCATGGATATTTGTTCCCATTTCCACATGGGGATTTCTGGTTGTTGCAGAAGACCGGATAGTTTTTGATATTCAACTTTGACCTTCGCGCAAGTCAGACACTTACTAACACAGGTGGCTATATCGGCCTTCATCTTCGGCCACCAATATAGTACTTTTAGGTCATGGTACATTTTGTCGGAACCTGGATGTATCGAGTAACGAGATTTATGAGACTCATCCATAACTAGTTCCCTTAGGTTTCCGAATACTGGAACCCATATTCATTCGGCAAAGTAGCGAATACCGTCAGATTTGACTTCGAGTTGTGCTTCCAGACCACGCGTACTTTCCAACGGTAGATTTTCTTCTTTTAGGGCTTCGAGTTGAGCACTACGGATTTTATCAGGTAATCTGGGGTGAATAGTAAGTTGTAATGCTCGAACTCGTTTGGGTTTTGTTTCTTTTCGACTCAGGGCGTCAGCTACAACGTTAGCTTTGCCCGGGTGATATCGGATCGCACAGTCATAATCGTTTAAGAGTTCGACCCAATGACGTTGTCGCATGTTCAATTCTTTCTGCTCGAAGATGTGCTGAAGACTCTTGTGATCGGTGTAGATGGTGCATTTGGTACCGTACAAGTAATGTCTCCATATCTTAAGTGCGAAGACTACGGCTCCCAACTCTAAGTCATGAGTGGTGTAGTTCCTCTCATGGACCTTTAGTTGACGTGAAGCGTATGCGATCACCTTTTCGCGTTGCATTAAGACACAACCCAGACCCTGAATAGATGCATCACAATACACCACAAAATCATATGTTCCTTCCGGAAGAGCTAGAATAGGTGCACTGCAAAGTTTCTGTTTGAGGTGTTGGAATGCTGACTCTTGGTTGTCACCCCAATTATAGGCTTTACCCTTTTGAGTTAAAGCAGTGAGGGGTTGAGTAATTTTGGAAAATCCTTCGATGAATCGACGGTAATATCCAGCTAATCCCAGAAATTGTCGCACCTCAGTCAGAGTCGTCGGTGCTGCCAAATTCTTGATGGCTTCTATTTTATATGGGTCGACATGTATCCCTTTCTCGTTAACCACATGCCCTAGAAACTGAACTTCCCGGATCCAAAATTCACACTTGGAAAACTTAGCATACAGTTGTTCTCGTTTAAGTAATTCCAAAATTAGGCGTAGATGTTCCTCATGTTCCTCCTTGTTCTTGGAATAAATGAGGATGTCGTCGATGAAAACGATAACGAATTGGTCAAGATAAGGTTTACACACACGGTTCATGAGATCCATGAATACCGCAGGTGTGTTGGTTAATCTGAAAGGCATGACCATAAACTCGTAATGGCCGTACCTTGTTCTGAATGCAGTCTTAGAGATATCCTCTTCTCGGACTCTTAACTGATGGTAGCCGGACCTAACATCTATTTTGGAATAGAAACTTGATCCTTGGAGTTGATCAAAGATGTCATCTATGCGAGGTAAAGGGTAGAGGTTCTTGATTGTGACTTTATTCAGCTCCCGGTAGTCAATACACATACGGAAGGTTCCGTCCTTCTTCTTGACAAATAGTACCGGAGCTCCCCACGGTGATGAACTAGGTCGGATAAAACCTTTATCCAACAAATCTTGTAATTGAGTGGACAGTTCTTGCAATTCACAGGGTGCCAGTCTGTAAGGTGCCCGAGCAATCGGTGCTGCTCCGGGTGCTAAATCAATTTGGAATTCAACTTAACGATGCGGTGGCAAACCGGGCAAATCATCGGGAAACACTTCCAAAAATTCACGCACGACAGGAATATCTTCAATCTTCTTCTCTTCTGAGGGCTGTTCAGCAACGAGAGCTAAAATAGCAGTATGCCCCTTTCGAAGGCATTTTGTGCTTTCATAAAAGATATGATGCCCATGACTGCACCAACTCTTTCTCCTTGGACGGAAAGGGTTTCTCCATTCGGGAGAGGTATACGAACGATCTTCTCACGACAGATAATTTCGGCTTGGTTTTTAGATAATCAATCCATGCCGACAATTATATCAAAACTACCAAGTATGACCGGCATAAGGTCGATATCAAACATATGTGTAGCTAGCTCAAGTTTACATCCCTTAAGAATGTGAGTTGCCTCAATTATTTGGCCGTCAGCTATCTCTATTGTATACTTAACTTCTAATAGAGATGAAGTTCCTTTTATCATATTACTAAATTTCTTAGATATAAAACTTCTTTCAGCACCAGTGTCAAAAAGGACAGAAGCAAAGTAATTATTTACGAGGAACTTACTGCTGACCACATTATGGTCGTAACGGGCTTCTCCAGATCCTAGTACGAAGGCTCGTCCCTTCGCACCATTTCCTCCACTATTTCCATTGTTACCACCATTGCCATTGTTACCACCATTGCCATTGTTATTCTGGTTAGGGTTGTGGTTTCCATTACCCCCTTTCTTCAATTGAGGACAATTCTTCCGAATACGCCCTTCCTTTCCGCACTCAAAGCAACCCCTTGTGGATCCCGATTGTTGAAAAGGTTGTTTAGTTTGTAACTCACCCATGCAGTCCTTAGCAGCATGACCTATTTTACCGCACCTGTGGCAACGATTGCAGAACCCAAAGTGGTGGAAGTTACACTTCGGAGATTTCCCCGCATAACCACCCTGGTTTTGACCTGAAGAGGTCGACTGGTTGAAGTTCTTAGTAGGCTCAAACCTACGCTGTTACTGCTGATGTTGTTGGTTAAACTGGGGTTGGTTGGGTTGGGGTCCTTTGGAGTGGGAGTTGGAGTGGTTGTGGGTGTTGGAATGGTGATCGAACTTCCGTTTGTGATTGTCGGTGGGTTTAGCAACTGAACCTCTCGGAGGTAGGGTCCCTTGTGTCACCTCTTGGTCGGTTAACTTATGCGCAAGTCGGATGGTTTGTTGGATAGTGGTAGGATTGGATGAAGTAACCATGCTTTGTATTTGAGGCACTAGACCTCCAATGTAAAGCTCAATTCTTTTGTAATCAGGAGTTACCATATGCGGGCACATAGTAGCCAGTTCATGGGAACGTGTAGTGTAGAGTTCAATCTCAGAACCCTCCATCTTTAGGTTCCAAAATTCTCCCTCTAACTTCTGGATCTCATCGCGAGGACAGTATTCCTCCTTCATCATTGCTTTGAATTCCTCCCATGGGAGTCCATTCGCCACGGCCAGACCCAACATTTGGACCTGGGCGTTCCACCATGTGAGTGCCGGGCCCTCCAAAGTTCCGGCGGAAAACTTCACCTGATTAGCCATGGGGCAGTTTCACATGGCAATCACCGATTCAACCTTCTCAAACCAACGAAGTAGTCCAACGGCTCCTTCAGCTCCACTAAAGGCGTGGGGCTTGCAATCCATGAATGCCTTGAAAGTGCAGGCTGGTTGTTGGTTTTGCTGATTTTGCTGGCCTGGATTTAGAAATACAATAGAATTGGAATTATAGAGTTTAGGGCAGGCTTTTTAAGAGATGGATTGACATCATTAGTCAATAGCTAAAGCAGTTACCTGCAGCATTCTGTGCTGCCAGAGCCTCCGCCACACTATCATTTATCAGTGCTGCTAGCTCTGTTGCCGTCATGTTAATGGTACCACGACCACCGGCACGGCCTCCGCGTCCTCTCCCTGACATGATTCTTCACAATCACAAATGAAAACAATGAGAAATATATCGCATATTAAACATCATTCAGGTATGAGTAAGGAGATACAACATCTAATATTTTGAAAATTAAATAAATTGTAAGGCTACAAAATAAATAACTCAAATATTAAACTTCTCATGCTTTTATTGGATGGGAACAACGTTACCCATCTAGGTTTAAAAAGAGAAATAACATAAGCAAAAGCAAACATGAAAAGGAAGATAGAATAGGAAGATCATCAGGCATCTTCGTCATCGGACGAAACATACGATTGTGCATCGTCTATCTCTACTGGTTCCTCCTCCAAGGGCTCCTCCTCGAAGGGCGCTTCTTCAAAAGGCTCCTCCTCAAAAGGTTCCTCCTCAAAAGGTTCCTCCTCGCCATCAGAAAGTGGAATCTCCTCAGGAAATAGAGAGGCTTGCAGTTGGGCTGCCAAGTGAGTCACCCTCTCTTGAAGACCTTCAGCAGTGTGGTTTGCTACATGTAGCTGAGCTTCCATAGTAGCCAATCTCTCCAGAACTCCTTCCATATCATCGTCCATAGTGTCCACCCTCGTCTCCAAGTGTGTCACACGATACACTAAAAGGTTATGGAACTGGTCGGTTACTGCTAGCTCGGCAGTCAAAAGTTCTACCCCTACTTTATTCTCCTCTATTTGAGGCTCTTTCTTCAAAATGTTCGATATCTCATCGGTAGCGTCCTTTACAATACTTAACTCTCTAGACATATAACACACAAAGGCTGCAAAAGCTTGTTCCATAGTACATGGCAAGCTAGGCAAGGTGGGTGATGAGGAAGTAGAACCGAAGTAAGGTGATGGGACATTTCCCATTTCGATCCATCTTTGGATCATCTATGGGTATGTGTTCCAGTTTTGAGCAGGATTCATTGCTTGCGGGCTGCACGCTTCCCCTTGGTCAACTGAATAGTCACTGGAAGTAGTCCGGCGCCTTTTGATCTCCGGGGATGATAGGATAGGTGCCTTATGTCTTGGTGCCTTAGGTGATGGAGGTGGGGTTGATGACATGTTCCTGTAACAATACGTATAAGTGCCAAACATCCAAATGGCATGTAACTAATGTGTGAGGCTATAGTCTAGTATGCATTCCTAGTTCTCTATAACCAATGACTCTAATTCCAATCTGTCACACCCCCAATTTCAACTAACGGAGTTTTACCGTTTGGGAAGTGACGAACCAGGATCTCAGACATTAGTTACTTTGAACGACTCTACATGGGACTCAAAATGAAAATACCATTCAAGTCAGAGTATCAATGCAAAAGCGTAAAGAAAGTAAATGCGCAAAATACACACTCCCAAAACCAAAGTCCAAAAAGTCCAAACGTTCCATCAAAACAAGTACAATAGGATAACTCAAGTAAATAAAATTAAATCAAAATCAAGCAGTTGAATCCCATGCATGCCCTAACGTGCACTTGTGTCTTAGCTTAGCGACCTGATAAAACATGTAAGAAAATATGTCAACACGAGGTTGGTGAGTCCACAGGTTTCAATGTAAGTAAATAAGCGTTTACCGGATTTATGTTCACTCAGTACGTATCTATAGGTAGCTAACCTATGTTCATGTTCAGCTCAAGCGCTCGCAACCGAAGCTGACTGTTTGTTTATTGCCTCCTGCCAGGTCTATCAACACTGGCGGTGTGAGTAGGCTAACATTTCACCCGTTCGATATCTAATCGAGTTAGCGCGACTAACGCGGGTGGGATTTGTCAAACCCCGTAGTACTACTAAATATTACCTCGCTAAGATCCATATTAACGGCCCGATATTAGTTGAGGACTTTCTGTGATAGCGTGTTACGCATAGCATTTAACATTGAAAACATACGAATTAAAAATCCAAAATCGTTTAGTCATGTTTTCTCCCCCAAGTTAAAACTGTAAAAGGGGCCGTGAAAACTCACCTGCTTTGCGTTGAAGGTAGTTTCACCCTAGAGGTAAGTTGGAACCACGAGTGTAAGTCTCAAAAGACCTACGAATGTCCTAAAATTATAAACACATAAATTAGGAATGATAATGGGAATTGTGACAGTGACACGGAAAGGAGCGTCTTAAAGAGCCGCTCTAATATTCAAGAGTGGACGAAAGTGTCCACGGAGTTATGGATTACTTTACGCGACGAATGACAGAAATAATAATAAATAAAATCGGTTGTTTTGTCATTCATGAAAATTGAGAAGATAAATATATATATGTATATATATATATACGAGTAAATAATATAACTAATTATATTATTATTTAGTCTCAATCGATACACGATGTTATAAAATGATTCGAAATAATATAAATATATATTATTTAATAATACGGGTCACAGTTTGAAAATAATATAAACGTATTATTTTATACGAATTTATGGTTTAAAAATAATATAAACATATTATTTTTACTTGATAATAATAACAATATATTATTTATAAAAGTGGATATAATTTATAAAAATATGTTAATAATTCAAACCCGAGTCTACGGGCTGTTTCCCGGGTTAAAACACATTTACATAGTAATATAATATTATAAACTTTGATTTTTATTAATTTAATATACCAGAAAACGCTCAAAAAAATAGATGTGGGAGCCCGGCCTCGAACCCGGGTCTCTCCCACACACGCACACTATCCTAACCAGTCTCGCCCGCTAGGGTATCGCGATGATATCCGGGTCCGATTGGTTTTAACATCTACGGCTTCTGTGTTCCAGTCCCCTTTCAAAACCGAATACAATCCAGTCCTAAATCCATCGACCTTGATAATAACTTGTTACAAAAATCTGGGGGTTTTGATTATATGCATAGGTTCAACCTGTTTACGAGTTTAATTCGAAAATCATTAAGGTTAAGATCGTTTAATCGTGGGTTGAATGGCCGAAACTCTAGATTAGGAACTTGGAATTGTTTTAGTCAAATTCTATGATAAAACTCGTTAATACCATGGGGCTTTTACTCATCAGAGGTCTGCGAAGCTTTCCCTGTGGTTTAATTAGATTGAAATTGAGTTTAAGATCGAATCCCCCAAATTGAATCAAGAACAAACCCTAATTTCCAGATCGATATCAATCCGATGGTAGGATGTTGAATTGGCATAGGGCTAATGTTAAGCAGGTTATTACGAATCTAGTGGTATGGTTTAATTAGATTTAAACAAGTTCTAGACTGGGTTTCGATTAAACCCGTTTTGCAAGAACCCTAGAATCTGGATTGATCGAATTGGATGTTATAAGCCCCAATTATGATAGGGCTTTCCATCAGAAGATTAAAACGAAACTGATGGTGTACGAATTTACCAAAACAAATGTTGATTTGATGGGGATCGACTAGAACGACAGCCGACTGCAACTGTGTTGAGCTCCGGTAACCACAGCTTCGATTCCGATGAAATTGATGAGTGAAATAGCTTCCGAGATACTCGACTACGGTACGCAGGTGTGTGATTTGTGAGAGGAATACAAGAATTTGGCGAATTCGATGATCATTTAGGAAGGGGTCGACGGTTTCAACTTGAATTATCATAATTGAGATTAATTCACACAATTACAACTTAATTATGATCTCATTATGATCGGTAATAAAATTAAAGTGTATGATTGTTGTAATTCCAAATGATTTTGGTTATGGAACAAGGATTTGAGAAAAAAAAACACGATGTTGACTTTCAAAAGTCAACAAATCAAGTTTGATCTAAATACAGAAGTGATCCCTAAGGTTTTCCTGAGAATTGGAGTTTGAAACTTGGCAGAATAGGTCCCTCCAGTTTAGATGGAGTTAAAATTCGGTTAGTTTGACTTCTAAAGTCAACAGGATTTGAATTTTGACTTTTCTAAAAGTCAACATAGTAGATTAGGGTTATTACATAACTAATCCCTCGAGTTTAAGTTTGAAATATTGGCAGAAACAATCCCTACAGTTTGAGTTAAGGTAACTTAGTTAACTTTAACTGGATTTTGTTAACGGGGTTAATTGAAAAAGTCCGGATTGTCACACTTCCCAACACCAACGATGAGTTCTATGTCGCCTTGTTTCAGATTCTTCCACTTTTCAGACTCCTGTAATACATTAACGATGTGATAATCACATCCGGCATCAAATACCCATGTGTCGCTAGAGATAGTGAAAAGTTCAATAACATAAATAGAAATACCTTAAGAGGTGCCTTCACCATTGGCTCTCTTCGATCTCAGCTTAGCAAGATATTTAGGGCAGTTACGTTTCCAGTGCCCCATCTTGTTGCATTTAAAACACTGACGCTCCTCGGGAAGGGGGGTGCTTTTGCAACTTGCTTGTTATTGTTGGTGGCATGCTTGGCAGCAACAACAACTTGCTTCTTACCTTTGCTTTTATAACCTTTTTTCTTGGTTTTGGGCTTGTTAACACCAGCAGATTTGACCATCAACTCTTGATTAGTCTCACTTGATATGCTCATCTCGATTGTCTCCTCCATACCGTGCAGTTCGGGCATAGTTTTCTGCCATGTGTTCATATTGAAGTTCATTACGAAGTTTTCATAAGAACTAGGGAGATAGTTCAAGATGAGGTTGGTATCATTCAGTTTTTCATTCTCAAGCAAAGACTTGAAAGAGAATGAGGAGTTGGATTCTTTTTCAGTAGACATTTGTTAAACAAGCAAATAAATGTTAATTAGTATTTTGGATGTAATAAATTTATATATTAATGACTCATGGCAAGAATAGAATAAGAATAGAGAATCTGGTTATATCAATTAGTAATGGCGGCTGTGGCACGCAACATTAGTAAGTGATTTAGGCAGACTGACAATAATTGCCAATTGTGAAAAATCCACAATCTCGAGTATGAGGCCGTTAAGACAACTCTTGTCTATGCATTGATACGTTTAGCCTCATCTATGACCACTTTTGGTCTCCATACAGCTGGGGCATGTATAAGAGAGAAAAGTAATAGTCGCCCTAGTACAGGTACATGTGGAAGGGTCGGATGTGTCAAAGAAACCCTTGCACCTTGGAGGGATAGACTACGCACCAAGTGCAGTGTTGTGGCTCCAAACACTGGTGTTTCGCGTTATGCCCCAAGCGTTCCTTATAGTAGGATGGCATAGACTAAATATTTTAAATATGGGATTTAATTTTAGTGTTTATACCGAATAGGGTCAAACACAACGAATCATAAATCATACGTGTGTTGTAAAATTCAGTTTTATTATATATTAGATCGTGACAATGTGATGAACACTTTCATCTCTCAGGACAATTAATTTTAAACAATCTATTAAAACTAAGTTTGTCGCGTTGTAATTAACCAATTAAAAGTTAATAGTTTAAAAGAACTATTAAGTTATGAGTGTTGGAATTTTAAAATTAGTTTAAATTGCAAAACTCCATTTTTATTATTTATTTTAAAAACAAACTATTTGTTTTGATATAAAATATCCACAAGATGTAAAAAAAGGTTTAGAACTTGTTATTAATTTGATTGTGAAAAATTTGGTATTTGGTCGGTATGTTATAACAATTATAAGATTAAAAGCAACCACAATAGCAAACACAAAAAAATATGTAAATCATATGGCCAAGGAAAAAGTGTTTGAACTTTCTAGAGCCTAATAGCAAGACCAAACTAGGTCACGGGGTCACAACACACAAACAACCACAAGGATGGACTTCGTGTATGCGACTAGCTGTTCAATGTGATTCCCACTAAATCCAAGATCCTGTCGCCGTCTTCAGTTTTGTCTTTGGGTATTTATCTTTATAATATTTATATAGAATACAAAAAAATAAAACCCTAAGCTATTATAACTTTGAGTCATCAAAGTGGGCCAAAACATAAAAGCTAACCTATTACAACTTTGAGCCATCAAATGAGACAAAACCATAAAACCAAAAAACAGAAAACAAATACAAGACATGGTCGGGCCAGATTTACATATTTAACATAATCAAATAACCGGGCAATCCTTTTGGTCAAATAAAATAAATAAAAAACTTTGACCAAAATAAATAAATAAATTTACCCTAAAAAATAAATCTAGATCAGAAATTTTAAACAAGTTAAAGTTTGTGATCTACAACAGGTTAAAAGACCGGATCCGATTCGTATGTCGTAAACAAGACTCTGATACCACTATTGGGGTTTTTCAGTGAAGATCAGTTAGAAATTAGTTATCAAAAAAATGGTTGATAAATAATTATAGATTAATAATAATTATTTAGTAATTATTAAAACGCAACGGAACGAAACCGATTCAACACAAAATAAAAACCCGACAAGATCTGGGTTACATAACATACGAACACGGGAATAAATATTTAAGGGCACTACTAACCACACACGGAGAATGCTAATTGGACTTGGCCATATACGCATCGTATAGGGCAATACGATGCGTATAGCCCTTCACAATTTCCCATGCCCGACATTCTCTTCCAGCCTGGTCATTCAAACATCGTATACGCCTCGTATAGGGCAATACGCTGCAGTTTAGGGTACAATGTACCTTCTGCCACTAGTCACATCACCTCGTACCCTATACGCACCGTATTGGGCTATACGATGCGTATAGGGCCCAAATTTTGTGTATTTAACCATGCAGAATTCTCATTCGAACCGAACGTATGCTTTCAAAATTCAAAAATTATAAACATGTCTTGGTGGTGGGATGGTAACTACGGTTTTCAGGTATATTCTAACGAGTCGGTGGAAAACAATCCGCAAAGTTTTGGCGTTCAAGAGGTGAACCAGGAGGAGGTCTCGTCCAACGTTTATTCTCATCAACGGGTAAGGCTTCCAGATTTGAACGAGCCACTAAGCAATCTCGAGTTCGTATACGGTGAACCGTCTTACCTTACACAACCCACGAACGAATACGTATACGATGAAGTCTCTTACCCGACACAACAAACCGATGACTACGAAGACGAAGAACAAAATAATCAAAATATGTCTTATAAAACTAACCAAAATTTTCAGTCTCGTGAGCAGTTGGTTGATTGGGCTATCCGGAGAGGACGTGACAATGGTTACGTCATTGTCACCCGACGATCGAGGAGAAAAGGCGACGATCCGACAGAACCGTTTATCAAGGTGTGGCTTGTGTGTGACCGTCACGGCGAACGTGCGTCTACTGCCACGGTTAGACGTGCCGGTAGCAAGAAAATTGGGTGTCCCTTTAAATTGGAAGGAGGGTACCAAGAAAATACTGGTGATTGGAATTTAACGGTGAAGGATGACAGTCATTACCACGATCCTAGTCAACATCTTGAGGCGCACTCGTTTGCAAGGAGACTGTCTCAGTCGGAACAACTTTTGGTGGGGAAGTTGTATTCGCAAAACATGTTGCCACGAAACATTCTAGCAACTATAAGGGAACAAAACCCAGAGAGTAGTTGCATTAAAAAAGACATTTATAATGCAATACAAAAGATAAAAAATGAAACGAGAGTCGGTGAAACTCCAATACAGATTCTGGAAAACCTGCTTTCTTCAAAAAAATACGTCTACTATACTCGAGAAGATCCTGCCACAAATAGTGTGGAGGAGATATTCTTTGTTCATATGAAATCGTACGAGATGTGGCGTGCATTCCCGCACATGTTGATGATCGACGCGACATACAAAACAAACATGTACAAACTTCCATTTGTCCAAGTGGTCGGTGTGACCTCCACACACCAGTCGTTTTGCGTCGCTCATGCATTTATATCAAAAGAACGGGAGGAAAACTTCGTCTGGGTGTTACTTCAAATAAAAGCAATGTTGCAAAAGTGTATGGAGCCGCGTGTGATAGTAACAGACAGGGACAAAGCTCTTATGAACGCGTGTGATAAAATATTTCCGAGCTGTTCCAAGAACCTATGTCGGTGGCACATACACGAGAATATCGCAAAACATTGCAGGGCATCATTTACAGACGAAGACTGGAAAAATTTCAAGTATTCATGGTCGGTATTATGTGAGTCTCCCACGCCAGATATATACCAGTACAACTTCAACCGACTTTATGAACGTCTGTACGCAGCCAAAGGAGGAAGTAAGTTTTAATTATTAAATATTTAATATTCAAGTATTTAAATATTTATTCAATATTAAATATTTTTCTAGGAGTTATTGATTATGTGACTAAAAATTGGCTAGACCCGTATAAAGAAAAGTTTGTATCCGCGTGGTCCAACAAAAACCTCAATTTTGGTCAACATACAACGAACCGAGTCGAGAGCCAGCATTCGCTCTTAAAGAGCTATCTTAGAAACGCTAACAGCTCACTAGATAGACTTGTTGAGTTTGTTGAGGAAATTGTATCAGATCAGTATTATCACTTACAGTTTGGGTTTGGAACAAGCATCATAAGGAAAATGGACAGCCACATAGCTATTCAATTGTTTGATATTCTGCACGGTAAAGTTTCACATAAAGCTCTAGATTTGATAGAAAACGAGTGGTACAAGTTATCAAATATACGGAAACAAAATGCAACGTGTGGGTGCCAACTTTTCAGTAGTTGTGGGTTGCCGTGTGCTTGTCGTCTAGCAAATATCGAAGCTACAGGTAAACTGTTCTGACTATTTAATTATTATTATTATAAATTATTTCAATTAAAAAAATATATACTAAATACAATATATTAATATTATTATTATTATTATTTATTATTTAAACAATATATTATTATTATTATTATTATACAGGTGGCATAATCCCTCTAGATGCAGTGGACGTCTTCTGGAGGAAACTTGATTTAAAACCGTCGTTTGTCGATGATGAAAATGTAGACGTGGATAAGGTACTGGGACAAGTGAGAAACAAAATTATGTCACAACCCGATCAGGTCAAAAGAAGTATGCTGTCGAGAATTGCAGGGGTTGTCTTTCCGAGCAAAAGTAACAAGAAAGCGCCTATGGTACAAGAAGATACTCGCGGTCGTCCAACTTTGAAAAAGCAACAACAAAGGAAACAGGATGTCGCGAGAAACAACTCATTGACAGGTTCCCAACAAAGCAAATGTGACCCTGCGAGACACAGCTCGTATATTGCGTCACAAGACTCTATACAAGCGAGTTCGGTCTTTCAACACAGTCGTTCAACTAAGGGTAACGGAAAGCAACCGCAAGATGATAACGCCGGATATTGAGGATCCGGATCGTATTTCTTTTTCTATTTTTGGGGTCGTTTACCGTCAGACCCTCCGTCAGTGGGCCGTCACGACGGGCTTGTACTACGAGCCTGAGACGGTCGCGCCGCTATTCACCGAGGCGGTGATAGAGGTTGACAAGGAGGAACTCCTTGTTTTTTGCGGCTTGATTTCAGATAGTCCTTGGTTGGGTACCAAGGGGAGGGTCTCGGGTATTAGAGACCCTTTGTATAGATATCTGCACTGGCTTATTTCGACGTCGATCGCACCGCATCTGAAAAGCCGTGAGTGGTGCACTGATAGAGATCTTTTCTTCCTTTTCTGCCTGCTTACTGGGAGGCGGTGCGACCTGTCCACGAGCATGGCGCTTTATTTTGCTTCAGCCTATATGAGACAGAGGCGCGGACTTTTATATGACGGTGCATTCATCACGCATATCATGCGGTCGGTCATACCATTTGGCCACCATGAGCCTCAGATGTTACCGGCCATACCCCCTGTCCGATTAGATCGTCGCACGGCGAGCGGCATGCGCATCACGCACCGATTCCCGCAGGGCCTTCGGTTCGTAGGGGCCGTCTAGGACTAGGTTTGGGTCCCGGTGCCGTTGCCGCAGATGCCTGGACAGGGGGACCCGCCTATGCCTCAGCCGCTGCAGGGTATGGCGATTGAGGACGAGCCTCCACACGTCGAGCAGGTCCACGAGCATCCGCCACAGCATCCCCGACACGTACGTCGGTCTGTTAGGCTGGATAGGGCTACCCAGGCATTGCTTGATGGCCTTGTTGCCGACTCACGGCGACAGGGTCGTCAACTCGATCGCATGGAGGACCTGATGACGTGGGCGGTTGGACAGCTCGTGAATCAGTCACGAGCCGCCGGCATCGAGCCACCCCCACTACCACCGCCACGTCATTATCCGGACGACCCCGTTCAGGATGAGGGCGGGGCAGGTCAGGGTGAGGCCGGGGCAGGTCAGGGTGAGGCCGGAGCCGATTAGGTTTAGTTCTTTTATTTGTATTTTGTTTATTTCGTTGTTATGTATGTAAAACATTTTGATGTATATATTTAATTTTATGATGTAATGTATATAATGTTTAGTTTACTTGTTTGGTTGTAATGTTTAATATTTTGTTTGGTTTGTAATGTTTAATATTTTGTTTGGTTTGTAATGTTTAATATTTTGTTTGATTATACTGTAAAAATATAATAAATGTTTAAAAAAAATATAAAATATATAAAATTTATAAATAGATAACAAACTTATATAAACAAACTTATATAAACAAAATTATATAAATTTTAAAAAAATATAATTAAATAAATAATCCTATACGTGGCGTATAGGTCTATACGCCACGTATAGGATTATTTATCACCAAATCTTCCAACTTTTGAAGAAAAATATTGAGCCCTGTCTCATACGAGGTGTATAGGGCAATACGAATCGTATGGGACACCAGAATGACACGTGTCATTCTGGTGTCAGAGACTAAACCCAATACGCCCTCGTATTGACCTATACGAGGACGTATCGCGCGACGGCGGGTCCAATTAGCAATATTCCGTGTGTGGTTAGAATCGCCCATATTTAATCTACCAATGAGATTAGTTATACCTTAGTGGTTACTGATTAACCGTTTGAGATATCGAGGTATAACAAACCGATGCTAGATCACGAACCGATAACGCGAGAGACGGGAACCGGATGGGGATGGCCGGAACGTGAAGAACATGAGGTGTTCTCCTTGTTGCGGCTATCATAAAAGGGGAAAATGACCAATAGCCCTTGGTATTGACCGGAAGAGGTGGCCCAAGAAGTAAAGGCTTCTTGTTTTGCCTTTTGTTTTACCGAAAAAGTGACAAAGAAATCAATTAGATTTCCTCTTGCGGCTGAAAACACTAATAGTGTGAAAACAAGAAAGATTATTATTTATATAATAAATAATTATAAACCCTATTAATTATTTCCGGGCCCAAAATCCAATACGAGATGTAAAAGCCGTCAGTTAAGCGGGTTAAGTGGATTTAATGTTCGTTGCGCTAGGTGTAACTCTTACGGGTCACAACTCAGTTAGTAGCGTTAAATAATCGGGACCGGACATATATTTCCAACACTTTCATTCATTACATCAAAGCAAAACTAAGGGCACCGATTTTACCTGAAATGGTTGAGGATTGACGGAGAACGACCACGAGGCCGAAGTCGGAATTCCTTGAGCTCGCCGGAGTTCTGGAGGAGCAATGTGACAATTACAGAGATGTAAAAAGTTTGTGGCGTCTGTAATGAAGGTGTGGGTTCGTTTTTATAGCCCAATTTCATGTTAAATGCACAAATTGATGTTGCGATTCATTGAGGACGGTTACAGGACGATTAGGCTCAAATTCATTGATTGTATGTGAAATTGGTTCGTTATAAACGATTAGTTTGGTCGCACGAATGTTTCCAGAAGCTTGATTATAGTTTTAACACTCGAATTCGATGGATCATTGCACGAATTTGATGGATTGTGCTCGGTTTGACTTTCCAAAGTCAAACCTGCATCAAATTGGTTTCAAAAATTGACAAGGGTTCGTACTGAGGGGTCCAATGTGATCAAGGGGTTCAATGGTTCAAGGAGGTTCAAACTAAACTTATTTTCTTTAACCCTTTTGTTTTTTTTATAAATAAATTTATAAAGTTTATAAAATTAAAAACTATGAGTTTGAGATTGTTTATATAATTATCAAACTTATGAATTTAAGAAATTACTAACTAATTATTTATATGGGTCATTAATAACAGTTACATATATTGTAATAAGAATGAAAAATATATACATATATACACATATATTTGAAAATTAAATAGATAACTTACACATTTATGGATGTAATAGTGGGACTTTAAATAAATATTTTAGTTAATTTATTAAAAATATCTTGCCATGTGTTTATGCTTAATCGTGTGTGAATTAAATTCTAATTTAAATAAAATAAATGTATGCATAAGTAGATGCAATATGGTATGTATAACCCCAATGATGATGTATCATGAATTCACAACTTGTATTCAAAATGAAATGATCCAGAACTGTAATTGAAATAATGTCATTACACAAATTAAAGCATGAGGGAAACCCTAAATGTTACAGCGATCATTTGAGACTCGAAATCATCTAAATTGATTGAGCAGTTACGTTTTTGAAACCCAAAATGGAAGCTTCGGTCGTGGGTTTATATCCCGCTAATCAAACTTAAAATCCCGTCAATCTCGCTCCATTAACATCTGTAAACGCGTTCAAATCAAACCCTTTATATACCTAACTTGTTCACATCACGAAATCAGCCTCAAATCCTCACTTTACTCCTATCAGTCGCGATCGGCACAGGGGAAATGAGCTCTCAGTTCTGCGTTGAATCACGTCCGATTTCAGGTAACAAACCCACCCTCTTGCTCGTATTGATCGTATGGTCTTTCATTTCCTGATAATCGATTTAGGTTTTAAGGGGGAGGGTTGCAATCTGGGTTTTGTAAGGAAGATGATGAACTGTGCGTATGGGTTTTAGACTTCCTTCCTGAACTGTTATAGAAAAGTGAGGCTTGGTCCAGCTGTAAACTCATACGCTATCAACAAACAGATCGCCGGTCAAGCCTTTGCACCTGTAACTTTTTTTCTGTTTTATTTTGTTGCTTTGCTCCTTCTAGACATAATAATATATGTAATTTTTATAAATAATAAATAATCTAATTTGTGAATAAATAAATTGTATGTATTTTTGGACTTTATATTGTTTATTTTAATGAAATGTATACATATATATGTTTAGTTATATATATTTTTTTACGTTACGATCACGACAAATGTATAACTTATGGTATATAAGCATCATTATGTTAAAATAACAACAATAATAATAATAATAATAATAATAAGTGTTTATTTATAAGGTGTATTATTTTGTTTATTACTATTCTATGTTTCAAAAACATGACAAACATTATTATAGCTGTTTTATCATAAATCCTATTATTTTATATATAGTTTTTAAAGTTAAAAACTGGTCGTGTATTGTTAATGTGATGGATTTTATCAAACTAAAACGTTTTATATATATTATTAACCTAAACGTTTTAAACGTCATCCCTTGGAGGCAGTTAGTGTTTATATCTAGTCGTAAAAAAAAGTATTTTATTAACTAGTTTTAGCCACTTTTACCATTGCCTTCATAATATAAATATTACATTAAGATATTTAATATATTAATATGTTTGCAAATAATGTTATTTGTTGTCATCGGGTTTTCTTTTATAAATAGAATTTATGAAACATTATGTAATCCGATTTATAACTTTATTCGTACTCTCGAGCGTTCGTTCCAAAACCTTAAAGTCGCCATGTTCTTGTTTCCTCTTAATCGTGCTTGCATTATAACAATCATATAACTATTAATTTAGGACATTCTTAATTTCAGATTGCTACAAGTTACAAGGTCAACCATCTAATATTCAAGGTGAGATTCATTGCCACTTTTTTCTTTTTTTACTTTTAGGGTGAAACATGTATACATATGTCTTGATAACTTAACTTTTTATCAAAACAGATTATTAAACAAGTAATTTCAATTATGTGCTTGATATTTGAACACTATAAGAACATTGCAATCATTAACTTGTTTACAAGCCTAAGGTAGTACTAGTATGACCATATAGTGGAAACCGATATAACTACAACACAATCTTTTGGGATTTTGGATGCAATAACATTTTAACGGAACAATCTTTGGGATTGTGGATGCAATAACATTTCAACGGCACAATCTTTGGGATTGTGGATACAATAACATTTCAACGGCACAATCTTTGGGATTGTGGATGCACATAACATTAAGGGTTGATTGTAATAAATTTGGTGTTTATATGCTTGCACACTTGTTTGAACTTGTACTGAATTTGTTTTATATCTTTTATGGCAGTTTATCTTTATAACTTATAAAACCTATGTCTCTCACCAACTTTTTGTTGACCCATTTTACTTTACACGTTTCAGGAAATAATAACTAAGAGATGAAAGATCATATAGGATTGCTTATGGACCTAGTTAAGGAAATTTGAATAATGTTTTTGGGATTGTTGTTTGTCTATTTTAACAAGTGTTGAGCATTAATTATGAAATTAATAAATTTTGTGATGTCTTAGTAATTGTCTTTGTACCTTGTGCTATGAACTAAATGTGTGACACCTCGTGTGTCCGCCTTGGCGGGGTGTTACATATTGGTATCAGAGCCTTGATTATAGAGAATTAGGCTTAGAAAGACCTAGACTATAACTTAAGACTCCCTTAATCCGTATAGGAACTTTATGTGATTTATATACTAACTTTATTTCTTCTTAGCCATATCATTCTATTCAACCGATGTTTCCAATAACATGCATGTCCACCCGGACCTTTCTTCTCCCACCCCCATTAGGGAACCCTCGTATAGCCCCATCCATTGGACCTCCTTAATGAAGTCAAGTGAAGGAACCAACACAACTAGGCCCAACAAGAAGGCCCAGAAGGATGAAGGCCCCGGACTATTATCTGATACCACGAGCAAATACAAAGGAAGCAAGGAGAAAGCTAAGGAAGCCCACTTACCTTTCAAGGAAAGGAAGCTCACTCTAGTGGATGGATCTCACTCTTGGACTTTAAAGCCCAATCCATGATGTTCCCATCAAAATCAAATGCCCAAATATAAATGTGCCAGGGACACGTGTAATCTGGAAGGTTGAGCGCATGTACACTAAGGGTTTTGTCATTAGGAAAGTGGGACACGTTCGCTACGAGTCACACTTACCTGGAGACCCTTGGGGTGAGTGCTCACTTACATGTTAAAACACGTCTCACTGGTATTATTCACATGGACCTTGAATTTTGAATTGTCAAATTTTCATCGCTAAGTATTTTCTCATTGTAACTCAACATATATGTTCAAATATATGTTTTATCTATCTTGTAAGAAATTTTCTATTAATGAATAAGTGGTTCTATTTACGAACATCATCACTTATATTATTTATATGACTTTCTTCTTTAAATTCTAGACATAAGCCTAAGTATTGTGACCCTATCTTTTTTCATTTGTAATTCAAACCAACTCGATAATAAATGAAATTCCATCTTTTTGTTTACGATTCTATCACTTGTCATTTTATCTAAACGTGCCCGAATGCCTCTTCTTCGTAACACTACCGAAAGCAACGAGATTGCCACCATCATCTTCCATCAATGGTGTCAGGATCTGCAATTAATGTGATGACCTTAACCACCTCATAAACCATTGCCCCAAGCTGAACCTTACCAACAATCAAGCTTCCCAAAGTCGAGTTTTGTCTTAGGAGCACATGGAAACCGTCGAGATCCAGTTATCTAGGTTAACGCAAACTCCACTAGTTAAGTTTTGGATGAAATTCCCGTAACTAGGGGAGACTTGGTAACCCTGACTCTTTCATTACGTCTTGTTCAGTACTTGGATTTATCTCAATTTTATGTTTATCTGCCTTATTCCATGAATTATTATCTCAATTCTACTACTTTTGTGTTAATTTCATTCTTGGTTATATGTGAATGTCACTACTCACACACTAATTCAATCTTACAAGCATAAATTACTTCCGTCATGTTATCATCAAGGTTACCAAACTTACTATTCATGTTTTAAAGCAACTCGCTACCATGATTACTCAAGCAATGACTAAACACCTTCAATATATCTAGGCATAGGTAACTATTTACCTTCAACAATCCAATTTAATGGATGTTGTAGAAGGATAAGAGAAACTAAGGTGATCATGCAAAGTAAGAAATTATTACGGGTGCACACGTAATAAAAGTTTGCAGTGCATGTGAATCCTAACAACTCCTATCCTGTAAGCAATAGCCATTATCTCTATGAACATTTGATTTCAACCCTAAATCTCTGGAACGTCAATCTCAACTGTGGGATGAAGATGGTTATTAAATCAATAAACTTCCTTTAATTTCCAATCTTATTTGCTAAACTTAAGTGGCCGATCTCTAATCTAGGATGAACTCGTTCTCTTGACATTTCAAAGTACAATGAACCTACTCTTTCAATTATGTTAGACATATAGAAATACCCTCATCTTTTTTCTGATTCAGTAACCTCCACCAGTTGAATTTCGAGGACGAAGTTCCTTCAACTTGGGGATACTGTAACATCCATGACTTTTGTGTAATATTTCATTTCAATAATAACAGACGTGTCATTTCTCGTCATAACAAACGTGTACATTAAATCGTGCATTATATTACAAACGTATGACGACCCGGAGCTCTGGACTATTAAAACCTTATTTCATATTTTCTTTGTATATATTAAAATATATATTTTTTTGTTAAAGTAAATAAAATTGATTATAAACTTTAAATCTTATAAATGAAGTTTCATTTTATAAAAGAAAATAATAAAGAAATAAATAGGTATAAGTTTATATTTTAATAGAAAATAGGATATGAACCCCCTTTTATTTGCATTTGAACCCCTTCTAATATTTTAAACCCCTTTTTTTTCTTTGAACCCCTCTTGAATCCTGGAACATCAAAGGGAACCTAATTTTGACTTGGAAAAGTCAAACACACTTCAATTCCTCCAATTACCTATAAATCCGGAGTTTTAATTCTCCCAAATCAATCACTAACCCATTTGCGATCATTTGAGACTCGAAATCATCTAAATTGATTGAGCAATTACGATTTTGAAACCCAAAATGGAAGCTTCGGTCGTGGGTTTATATCCCGCTAATCAAACCTCAAATCCCTTCAATCTCACTCCATTAATAGCTGTAAACGCGTTTTAATCAAACCCTTTATATACCTAACTCGTTCACATCTCGAAATCAGCCTCAAATCTGTCACTTTACTCCTAACAGTCGCGATCGGCACAAGGGAAATGAGCTCTCAGTTCTGCGTTGAATCACATCCGATTTCAAGTAACAAACCCACCCTCTTGCTCGTATTGATCTTCTGGTCTTTCATTTCCTGGTAATCGATTTAGTTTTTAAGGGGGGAGGATTGCAATCTGGGTTTTGTAAGAAAGAGGATGAACTGTGCGTATGGGTTTTAAACTTCTGTTCTGAACTCTTAAGCAAAAGTGAGGCTTGGTCCAGTTGTAAACTCATACGCTATCAACAAACAAACTGGTCGCGGGTTCAAGTCTTTGCACCTGTATCTTTTTTCTATTTTATTTTGTTGCTTTGCTCCTTCTAGACATAATAATATATGTAATTTTTATAACTAATAAATAATCTAATTTCCGAATAAATAAATTGTATGCATTTTTGGACTTTATATTGTTTATTTTAATGAAATGTATACATATATATATGTTTACTTATATTTTTTTTGACATTACGATCACCACAAACGTATAACTTATGGTATATAAGCATCATTATGTTAAAATAATAATAATAATAAGTGTTTGTTTATAAGGTGTATTGTTTTGCTTATTACTATTCTATGTTTTAAAAACATGACAAACATTATTATAACTGTTTTATCATAAACCCTATTATTTTATATATATATATATATATATATATATATATATATATATTTTTTTTTTTATCCTAATGGGTCCTATTTTTCATTCCTATTTTTATATATAGTTTTTAAAGTTAGAAACTGGTCGTGTATTGTTAATGTGATGGATTTTATTAAACTAAAACGTTTTAAATATATTATTAACCTAAACATTTTAAACGTCATCCCTTAGAGGCGGTTAGTGTTTATATCTGGTCTGAAAAAAATATTTTATTAACAATTTTAAGCCACTTTTGTCATTCCTTCATAATATAAATATTACATTAAGCTATTTAATATATTAATATGTTTGCAAATAATGTTATTTGTTGTCATCGGGTTTTCTTTTATAAATAGAATTTATGAAACATTATGTAATTCGATTTATAACTTTATTCGTACTCTTGAGCGTTCGTTCCAAAACCTTAAAGTCGCCATATTCTTGTTTCCTCTTAATCGTGCTGGCATTATAATAATCCTATAACTCTTAATTTAGGACATTATTAATTTTAGATTGCTACAAGTTACAAGGTCAACCCTCTAATATTCAAGGTGAGATTTATAACCACTTTTTTCTTTTTTTACTTTTGGGGTGAAACATGTATACATATGTCTTGATAACTTAACCTTTTTATCAAAACAGATTCTTAAACAATTAATTTCAATTATGTGCTTGATATTTGAACACTATAACAACATTGCAATAATTAACTTGTTTACAAGCCTAAGGTAGTACTAGTATGGCCATATAGAGGAAACCGATATAACAACAACACAATCTTTGGGATTGTGGATGCAATAACATTTTAACGGCACAATCTTTGGGATTGTGGATGTAATAACATTTCAACGGCACAATATTTGGGATTGTGGATGCAATAACATTTCAACGGCACAATCTTTGGGATTGTGATGCATATAACATTAAGGGTTGATTGTAATAAATTTGGTGTTGATATGCTTGCACACTTGTTTGAACTTGTACTGAATTTGTTTTATATCTTTTATGTCAATTTATCTTTATAACTTATAAAACCTACGTCTCTCACCAATTTTTTGTTGACCCATTTTACTTTACATGTTTCAGGAAATAATAACTAAGAGATGAAGGATCATATAGGATTGCTTGTGGACCTAGTTAAGGAAATTTGAATAATGTTTTTGGGATTGCTGTTTGTCTATTTTAACAAGTGTTTGATAATTAATTATGAAATTAGTAAGTTTTGTGATGCCTTAGTAATTGTCTTTGTACCTTGTGCTATGAACTAAATGTGTGACACCTCGCATTTTCGCCTTGACGGGGTGTTACATATGCTCCTTGACTGCCACAGTGTGCACACTAAATTGTTGACGGTTTTGGTTGACGATTCGTGTTTAACACGGGTCTCTTAAAATAGATTCCACGCCTCATTTTAGACGAACACCTATGTCTCTTAGGGTACAACAACCGGAACTGTATGTGTACTGTCGGGAATGGCTCATGCACCCGAGGTATCACCAAGTTAAAGGTGTTCTTGAGTTTGTGGGAAAAAAATAAAATTAATGAAATGGAGGAAAAACAATTAGAGAGTGCTCCTCTCTAATGGGTTGCTAGACTCTTTCTTTTCTATGTAGTTTTTCATCTCTTGAAAAAATAAAACAAAAGTTTCATATTTATACTCAACCAAAACTCAACATTTATTTATTTTATTTCAACACAATTATGAATATTTTATGAGTCAAAAGAAAACATTTTATTTTGATTCATGAAATGTTAATGTCAAAATAAATAGAATCAAGAGGCATAATGAAACCTCCATGTTGATTTATGAATTAGATTTATGAGTAAAAACCAAAACAACCACATTGCTTTATGACAAATATCTGTTAGCAGTTAATAAAAAAGATCCAACAAATTTTTACTAGAAACACCCAAGTTTCACATTATTCATTCCAATCATCAAATTCGAGCATCGATATCTCATTCATTTTAGCTCCGTTTTGAACACGGTTTGGTTCATTGTAGAGCTTTCAAATCATAGAACACAAACACACAAAATAATAATTACATTAATCGCAATTACATATAATTATTGTGTCCAGAGTTGGGAATAACTCATTTTCCCAATTGTGAAAAATCATTTTCACAACTTTTCCAACAATATATATAGGGGAGGGTTAATGGGAAAACCACATAGTTATACAAAAAGCAATTAAAACCAATAATATAATTCATAAATTAGCGAAAACCAATAAAATAATTTATAAATTATTTGATCCCTACCCTATATATACACACACATATAGGTATGGATCAAATGAAATAACATAATATTACTAGTGTTGCGTATATGTAACAATTTGTGATTTAACATCGTATATATAACACATAGTGTTACCTCTTTAGAATGGGGAAGAGATCCTCTAATGCATCAAGTGCTACTGCAATCCTGGTTCTTTGACGCTGAAATAGCAAACAATAACACTAACTACTAACAAAATTGAATGCATTGTTTAAGAGACTAGCATATATTTTAATAAAAACAAACTTGTGATTTTCTTTAAAGTTTTGAAGATAATCAGTAAAAATAACAAAAAAAAGTTGCATTCCAGTCGTGATAGGTGTAACTGTAAGCAATCTGGAGTTGGGAAATTAGACTTAGGGGCTGTTTGGCAAAATATGAATCATTAAGTGCTGAACCATTAAAAGCACTGAATGGTTTAGCATGGTTTTATAGCTGAACCATTAAAAGGCTTGCAGAACCATTAAAATGTGGGTTTTCAGCGAAACACACACCCTTACCTCTGACCGATTCAGAGGTAAGCCTCTACCAAACAGCCCCTTACATGATCTGATTCAGAGGCCTTCCGTCTCAAGTATGTCATGCGTGTTTCTTTTTTGTATTTTTTTTGCGTGATTAGGTCAGCATTTCTGAGGTTGAGGCTGACATGTTTGGTTGGTGTTGAATAGCTTCATTTGCCCCTTGCTGTTAAAGATAAATAGAATATTAATGTAATGGTGGAAGGGGTCGAGCTCGGGTTAACACCGCCGCAACCGTCACTACTAGAAAAAAGTGAGTTTGCTACGAAATATTTCCGACACAAATTTTCCGTCGCAAATTGCTACACATTTGCGACAAAATAGTGACGAAAATGAAAACCCTAGCCTTTGTCGCAAATGGGTAGCACTTTGCGACGCATTTCCGACAAAACTAAAAACAATCTTAGTAATTATAATAAAAATACCTTATTAACTAAATTATAATAATTAATATTGATTTTGTCGCAAATGTGTAGCAATTTGCGATGCATTTCCGACAAAACGATTAATAATCTTAAAAATTAAAATAAAAATACATTTTTAATATATTTATAAATAATTGATATTGTTTTTGTCGCAAATGCGTCGCAATTTGCTACACATTTCCGACAAAATGATTAATAATCTTAAAAAATAAAATAAAAATACATTTTTAATAGATTTATAAATAATTGATATTGTTTTTGTCGCAAATGCGTCGCAATTTGCTACACATTTCCGACAAAACGATTAATAATCTTAAAAATAAAAATAAAAATACATTTTTAATATATTTATAAATAATTGATATTGTTTTTGTCGCAAATGCGTCGCAATTTGCTACACATTTCCGACAAAACGATTAATAATCTTAAAAATAAAAATAAAAATACATTTTTAATATATTTATAAATAATTGATATTGTTTTTGTCGCAAATGAGTCGCAATTTGCTACACATTTCAGACAAAACGATTAATAATCTTAAAAATTAAAATAAAAATACATTTTTAATATATTTATAAATAATTGATATTGTTTGTGTCGCAAATGCGTCGCAATTTGCTACACATTTCCGACAAAACGATTAATAATCTTAAAAATTAAAATAAAAATACATTTTTAATATATTTATAAATAATTGATATTGTTTGTGTCGCAATTTGCTACACATTTCCGACAAAACGATTAATAATCTTAAAAATTAAAATAAAAATACATTTTTAATATATTTATAAATAAATGATATTGTTTTTGTCGCAAATGCGTCGCAATTTGCTACACATTTCCGACAAAACGATTAATAATCTTAAAAATTAAAATAAAAATACCTTTTTAATATATTTATAAATAATTGATATTGTTTTTGTCGCAAATGCGTCGCAATTTGCTACACATTTCCGACAAAACGATTAATAATCTTAAAAATTAAAATTAAAATACATTTTTAATATATTCATAAATAATTGATATTGTTTGTGTCGCAAATGCGTCGCAATTTGCTACACATTTCCGACAAAACGATTAATAATCTTAAAAATTAAAATAAAAATACATTTTTGATATATTTATAAATAATTGATATTGTTTTTGTCGCAAATGCGTCGCAATTTGCTACACATTTCCGACAAAACGATTAATAATCTTAAAAATTAAAATTAAAATACATTTTTAATATATTCATAAATAATTGATATTGTTTTTGTCGCAAATGCGTCGCAATTTGCTACACATTTCCGACAAAACGATTAATAATCTTAAAAATTAAAATAAAAATACATTTTTAATATATTTATAAATAATTGATATTGTTTTTGTCGCAAATGCGTCGCAATTTGCTACACATTTCCGACAAAACGATTAATAATCTTAAAAATTAAAATTAAAATACATTTTTAATATATTCATAAATAATTGATATTGTTTTTGTCGCAAATGCGTCGCAATTTGCTACACATTTCCGACAAAACGATTAATAATCTTAAAAATTAAATAAAAAATACATTTTTAATATATTAATACTTAATTGATATTATTTTTGTCGCAAATGTGTCGCAATTTGCTACACATTTCCGACAAAATGATTAATAATCTTAAAAATTAAAATTAAAATACCTTTTTAATATATTTATAAATAATTGATAATGTTTTTGTCACAAATGCGTCGCAATTTGCTACACATTTTCGACAAAACCATTAATAATCTTAAAAATTAAAATTAAAATACCTTATTAATATATATATATATATATATATATATATATGTGTATATGTGTGTGTGTATGTATGCATGGGTATGTGTGTGTTTGTGTATGCATGTGTATGTGTACGTATATGTATGTATGCACGTGTATGCGTATGTGTATGTGTATGTATAAGTATGTATTTATATGTGTATGTATCCATGTGTATTTGTATGTATATGAGTATGTGTATGTATCTATGTGTTTGTATATATAGTGTATGCATACGTGTGTTTCTGTATGTGTGTATGGTCAGTTAGGAATGTCAATTATCAGTTAGTCCCAATAAAAAGGTAAAATAGAGTCAATGACGGCTGGTTAGAGTTAATTGGAGTCAATGAAGGATGGTTAAAGTTAATTAGAGCCAATGATGGTCTATTGTGGTCTTCGTTTATCAGTTAGGGTCAATAACAGTCAATGATGGTAAATGTATGTGTATGCATGTCTGTGTATTTTTATGTATAGGTGTATATGCATGTGTTGTGTATTTGTATATATATGTGTATATCTATGTATGTGTTGTGCATATGTATGTGTTTATATGTATTTGTATGTGTGTTTGTATACTTAAGTGTACATGTATGTACGGTTTTCGGTGTATACACATACACATATGTATATGCTTACAAAACTTGAAAGGGTGTTTTTTGTAACGGTTTTCGATGGTGTACACGTGCATACATGTCTAAGATAGTCTCCTTTATTTTAACGTAGTTACTTATAAACTTTCATACTTTTATTTTTATTAGTATTTGTTATTGTTATATTTTATTATTATATTTTGATTTGAACTAAAATAGTCTCCTTTATTTGAGAAAAAAATGACCCAACAAACAACCATTACTAATTAATAGAAAACGTAACTTATGTGAAAACCCTAACACACAAACACCCTCATCTCCCACTCTGCACCAGCCGACGCCATCCCCTTCCACGAAATCTTCGCCGCCTCCTGACCGCCAAATTGGCCCAAATCTCCGACCACCGTCGCGCGTCGCCGCCTAATCCCCACGCAAACACCGTCAACGATGGCGTATATCAGCATGGTTTCGAGTTTGATTTGAACGCTACTTATGCCATTGTGAAGTTCTTCGTAACCGGTTGGTTTTAAACCTCTATTCTCTTCGGCCAAAAGAGGAGTAATGGGAGTTAGGGTTTTGAAAAATCTCTTAAATAGTTACTCCATGGGCTTAGGATGAGTTTAAACATGTTTAGGAGGCCCGTTGGTTAATTTAAAAGGATTTTAATTGATTTAATTAATCCTACTACTTAAGAATAATTTTTACTATATATTATTATAAAAACCTTTTTATAAAAATTACTAATGCAAATAAAATCACAACGTTACGCATAAACGTACGCGATTTCAAGAAAGTTCACAAATTAAGCAATAAAATACATAACACGTAATTTCACATAATTTATATTAAATATAAATTAATAATTGTTCGAAATATTATTTTTTTTTATTAATCACCAACGTTCGGGGACAAACTCGTGTGATTCGGTAATTCTCTGAATTACCGTTACGTGAGTGTTTGTGTAATAACCGACACACTTAATTAATCATAATCAAGTGTAATGCATGTATGAATGATTTAGATAACAGAGCTTGTTTTAACAAAGTTAACATGAAAATGTCGAATGTCACAAAAAAAATATAAACAAGTATGTTATCGTGTCTAAACAGGTTAAAACAGGTTATGACATGATTTTAATCATGTCTTAAACTTGTCGACCCGTAAGAAACAATTTTTTAATTTTACACACCTCATGGACTTAAAAATACAATTAACTTTGAAAAATAGTAAAATACACACTTAAATTTTCAACTTCGTAGACTGCGAGGGAAACTTTTGTAATTTACCATTTTCCCTAAAACGCGGTTTTCCCGCTCGTTTGAAACCCTAAATATCTTCAACTCCGACGGTCATTCACACACACTCTCGCTCTCTCTTCATCTCAGACAACCACCACCGTGACGGAGAGTAGGAAATGGCCAAAGGATTGAAGAGAGATCTGCAACAGGAGGAAGCAATTGATTCATCAGTACATTATTCCGATGCAAAACCATCGCCACCATCAAAAAAATGCAAAACCTCTCCGGCCGCCGCCGCTTCAGCGACGAAGAAGCTCGATTCATCGGAAAACCAGTACCGGCTGATCAAGCCAGAGAGAAATGGCCGCATCGTTATGAATCGAAGGTGAAATTTCTCAGATTTAGCTTTTTTGTGTTGCATCTGTTTAGTTTTGTTGTACCAATCGAATGCAAATATGTAATGTTGTGTAATTGATGGTTACAGAAGAAAGTGAAGGTTATTGCGTCATCAGATGGGTGAGTTTGTTAACTTATTACTTGTGTCTTAATGTTATCACACTTTTTAACCTATTTTAGGTGTTTGGATGAAATAATAAAACGTGTTTTTTTGTTTTTTTTTACACTGAAATAATCAATTTCCTTTGAATGTGCTTGAAAACAAGCATAATCCCTAATAACAGAGTCTTGTAATTTTCATGTTTAACAAAATTATGATTGTTTTTTGTAAAAGAAGTTATAAATTTTGGTTCTAATTTTAGAAAGTGGGTAACAAAATATTATCTGCTTGATTACTTATTTATTTATTTTGGCAGTGAATTGGAAAAGGAGGTTATTCAAGCTAAGTGCCATTATACCAAAGCTATTGTTGATGATATTGCCTTTGATCTTTTTGATGATGCTTATGTCAAGGTGAGCTTCCAATTTACTTTCTCTGTTCTCAGTTCATTTTGTGGGTTGTAGTTTGTACATAAAATGTATGCTTGTGAGTGTGAACTATAAAATTCACCGATGCAGAATTTGTCACATTATGTTGGCGGTAATTTCTAACCCGATTCACAAGTCGGTGAAGTTGGGGGGACCAAAGTTGACAAGCCGGTCAAGCTGGTTTAGTTTTCTAATTATATTGTAATTAGTATTGTAATGACAATAGTTTTATATTATTTTGATACTCACCAATCTACAATATGTTAGGTCATGTTGTTTATAAGAAAATCAGAAATATTTTCAGAAAACTTTTGGCACACAAACACATGAATATTGGAAAACCCTTTTGCTTGAAACCAAGTAGGGCATAATGTTATGATCAAAACGTAATATCCGCTCCAAAGATGCTGATCTTATAACTATGTTCATTTGATTGAATATGTGACGTATGATTGATAGATGATATCTATTTTGTTTACTTGATTCTTAGGCTGAAGAAGGGCAGCCATATTTTATTGCTAGGATTGTGGAGATGTTTGAAACTGTTGATAAAGAATTATATTTCTCAGCTCAATGGTTTTTTAGAGCTGGAGATACGGTGAGATTTTACTTGCCAAGGGCTTAATGCATTACAGGTTCGGAAGTAATCGTGTTCATTCGTCGATTAGCGAGATACTACGTGAGAATATTAATGATTCTTGGATCACATACAGAAAGATCCCGAAGGAAGTAAAAGTCAAAATGTTTAAAAACTTTGGGTCGAACTTCACCACAGATGATCCTGATGTGTGGTTACGTGTTCAAGGAGGAGGTAAAAGGACCCCGGGTATTTGGGATTGGATCATCGGATCTAAGTTATGTGGTGACCGGGACACCATCATCCTCTTATGGGACTGGACCCTCATACACCGACTACATGAAAGCGCAAGAAAAGGTTTGTTTTTTATTATAGTTATATGTTGTTTGTAGGGGTAATAATGAATCTTATAGTCTCCACTTAGGATATGGTAGCAAGGTTAAAATGAGTCGTTTTGATTAGATTTTATTTGGGGACATGTGATGCAAGTAAGTAATTACAAATTGATTTCAGTTTATACAAATACATGGTAGCATGCTTCTTCTGTCTCCACTTAGAAATAAGGTACCAAAATGTGCAGCTTTAAACTCAAACTTAAATCAAATTATACTAATTTTAAGTTAACTAAATTTTATAATATTTGATCATTTTGACCCGTTTGACTTATTTAAGGTTACCCAAATTAATCTATTGAAAATTTGAGGTGACCCAGATTGACCCGTTGACTAATTTAAGATGATCCAAGTTAACCCATTGATTAATTATTTGTTGTTTGTTTACTAGTTATTATATATGTTTTAACAAACTTTTAGATTCAACATTTGGAGACTCGGTTTGAATCTGAAAAACAAACCATGGAGTCTCGGTTTGAATCTGAAAAACAAACAATGGAGTCTCGATTTGAAGCTGAAAAACAAACAATGGTGGCTCTAGTTGCAAGTGAAAGAGAAGAAAGGGAGAAGTCACAACGACAAATGCAGGAAGGTTTTAAAAAAGAAATGAAAGAGTTTATGAAAAATTTTCGTCCTCCCCTGTAGTTAGTAGTAGCCTTTGAGATATTATATTAGACATATATGTTAGTTGTAATGTATTATATTAGTAGTAACTAAACTGTGGTTATTGTAATTAATACGTTTGAAACGGCTATTGTATTTGTATTTGTTTTGTAAAACAGGTTTTTGATTTTGATTTTTTTCTGCATTTTTGTAGCTGAAAAAATCTGGATTTTATTTGTTTTTCGAAAAAGTTTTTATTTCAAAAAAAAAAAAAAAACTCTGTCGGAAAAGTGTCGGAATTTTCGACACATTTGCGACGAAAACGTTATTAAATATATATTAAATTATTTAATTTTATTAAAAAAACCGTCAGAAATGTGTCGGAAGTTCCGACATAATTGCGACAAACAGTTTATTTAATTTTCTGCTACATTTCACAAATAAATAAATAAATAGTATTAGTAAAAACAATTCTGTCGGAAATGTGTCGGAAACTTCCAACACATTTGCGACAAAACGAATTATTTAATTTTTATATAATTATATAAAAAAAATAAATAATCAAAATTAAAAAATAAAATCCGTCGGAAATGTGTCGGAAATTTCCGACATTTTTGCGACAAAAGGAATTATTTAATTTTTTGTATACGTGTATGAAAAAATAAATAATAATTAAAAATTAAAATTAAAAAATACATTCCGTCGGAAATGTGTCGGAAATTTCCGACATATTTGCGACAAATATTTCATTTAAATCTTATTATTAAAAAATAAAAACATTAGATAATTATGTTAATAATTCTAAACATAATAAGTATTCTAATAATTATAATTAGAAATTGTGTCGGAAATTCGTCGGAAAATCTGACACAAGATTTTTGTCGCAATTGTGTCAGATTTTTTGTCGCAATTTTGTCGCAAATTATTTCCGACGAGGGTTTTTCTGACCGAAGGATTTTGTCGCAATTTTGTCGGAAATAGGTGTTTCCGACGCATTTGAGACAAAAAATTGCGTCGGAAACGCGATTTTTTCTAGTAGTGCGTGAGGGGTTCAATCAGGTAGTTAATTCGGGTAGCATTCATGGCTTCGTAAACCCGTGTGTGAAGCCGTTGAATTGGCGGAGGAGGGTAGTTGCATGTGAGGGTGGAAGGAAGCTAGTTTATTTTTTAGTTAATTTTAATTATATTATTATTAATTATTTTATATTAATAATTCTTTATGAAGTTATAATTTTTATTTTTTTATTTTTTTCTTTAAGTTAATTTTAATTTCAACGTTAATGTATTTTATTTTTTTAAATTGTGTTTTTAAATTTTATTTAAAAAGAAATGGCTAGTTTATTTTTTAGTTAATTTTAATTTTATTTTTAATTTGTATGTTGTATTTTTTAATTAATTTTATTTTATCTTTAATGTAATTTATATTTTAAAATTTTATTTAAAAAAAATACTAAGGTAGCTAGGGTTCTCCATCTCTTATGTTTACAATAGTTTAGGGTAAAACTGACTAGGTAAAACTGACTAGGCAGAACATGACATGTGTTGATCGATAATCATTAGGATATAACAAATACATAGACTTTAATGTTTGGCATTATGTAGTTGATTTTGAATGGCTTGATAGCATATTTTATGCTGTCTATTTTTGTAATTTTTGGGATTGGGCCATTTCAGCCATACAAGCCAAAAAAAGCCAGCCCAATTACATACATTTATAGATGTTTGTATAATTGTATCTATGAAATGTAGCATACTACTAGCATGCAAAAACAATCGATAATCCCATAAATAAAAACTATAAATTACAAACACCAAAGTAGTGAAGGCACGACTAAAAGGTGTAGCTTGCACTTGTATACTCATGAGAAGTGAAGGCACGACTAAAAGGTGTAGCTTGCACTTATATACTCATAGTAAAACAACAAAGTAGTGCATTATTAATTTTCGGTTTGGTTTGGTTAGGTTTATTTTTTAGTTTTTTAAAAAAAGAAAACAAAACAAACCAAAATTTTCGAGTTTAAGAAGCCCCAAAATCAAAACTGCGGTTTTTTTAGTCTATTTAGGTAATGTAAGAGCCCATGTCTTTTGAGATGTGTTTGTAGTTTGACAAACTAAAAACGGTTTGGATCTTCGAATTTGACCATGACTTGGTGTTGGCTAGTCAAGGCCTAATTGACGAAGTTTGATTGCAGCTTCAAAGAGATAGTTGTAGCATTTAGCCTGAAAGATTTACATGTACCCTCATATAAGTGCACTAATAAATAAAACAAAATACAAAAAATAGTAAAAAAAATATAGATCTAGTTTTGGCACTAATCCAAGAGTCACCCCATACAAAAATACCATGGTTTCGTACCACAGGTCCACAACTGCAGTTGTTTTCAGGTACACTTCAATCTGTTGATAACTGAGAAAAAGTTCCTTAATTGTCATCAAATTTAACCAAAACGACAATAAAGTTTGCAAATTAGTGAAGCAGAAGAAGAAAGAACATACTATTGTAGCAAGAGATTCAGTCAACTCCCTTTCATGAGTAGTGTTTTCTATTATCGAAACCACAAGCTCATCATAAAAACCATGCCCTTGAATTCTTTTAATCATCTTCATATGAGTGATCTAAACAAATCAAATAAGAAGGCACCCAGAAAACAACATGATCTCATAATCACCATTATCATCATTACACACATGAATTACACTTAACTCTTTTACTAAAGGATCAAGCATTATCACAAGACAAGATTCCATTCCATGACTATGAGTTACTGCACCAGCATTACACATATTATAAGCCTGGAAGATACAAGAACATGCGGAAATCGAAATTCGGTAGTACATCAATCTAAACACTTTGGAGACTTGTGTACGATAACACATACATATCTTCTTCTACCATTCTTTCCTTTTGCACACCTTACACCCATCATAAAACCCTAATTTCATCTTCTTTGAGTTAACCCCTAACTTGTAACAATAATCACCAAGCATAAGTTTTTCAAATAAATTAGAATGTCTATAGGGGAAATTGAGAGAGATACGTACCGGACTTATGAGTTGGTCCGATTTGGGAACATAATCGTCATCAACCTTCCACCGGTGCCAGACACCCAACCTAGGTAGTAAAACAAAGATGAGTGATTTATCTTGTTTGACCTAAGATCCCACTAGTTATGCCTAAGATGTTACCGCCATCGCATGCTCTGGTGACAAGAGGTTGCGTGACTATTAGCGAGGTTTATGGTGGAGTGGCGTGTTGTAACATCCCGAAAATTCATAATATAAGGGTTTGGGCCAGTAGGTGACCCGACTCTTTATTTATTAAGAGGACTTGTAAGATTGGTCATTTACGGCGCGTTGTTACCACGGAAGGAGTCGGCTAGTGAATTAAAAAGACAGTCCACGATCGAAAGGTACGAGGCGAATTAAGAAGGACCCAAATGAAACATTACGGGGTTTATAAGCCACCTAATGTTAAATCCTAGGCCATAATCAGCCTAGGAGCATGCGCGACTGCAGAGACATCCGAGAGAGAGAGAGAGAGATCTGGCGGAAGAGGAAGGACGACGATGGGGTTCTGCGACGGCAACGAACGGGACGGGGGCTTCCTAACGTGTAAGGTAACATTTAACTATGTTCCTTGTTTCCTAGTTTCCGTTTAGCATAAAAACCCGACTAGGGTTCGGGATTGTGGTCGCTGTGATTGGCGGAGACAGAGAGAGAGGGTGGCAAGTGGTGGTGATGACCGGGAAGAAGGCAAGAGGGTGGTGGCGCGCGACGGTGAAGGTGGCAGGTGATGTCAAAAAGGGAGGAAGTGGGAGCCGATCAAGGCTGTTCCATGGGGAGTCGACCGAGGACGAAGACAAGGGTGGTAAGGTGTTGGTGGCCGATAGTGGTGGTGGTGACTGCGGGTGTGGCGTGGCTACGACGGTCGGAGAGAGTGGTGCCCTACGTGGGAACAACCGGTTGAAGGTAGTACCAAGCCTGTGTGGTGACAGATTGCCGAAAAAGGAAGAGAGAGAGAGAGAGAGGAGATGGGGTGGGGGTGTGCCGTGGTTCACGGTGGTTCCCGGAGGCGACCAAATACAGCAGGGATGTTATGGTGGTTGTGCACGGCGGTGAAGGGGGGAAACCAGATTAACACCCGGTTAGGGTTATTCTTTGCATGGCTTGCATGCGGAGGGAGAGGCCAACTCGGGTTCATGCGATTCATGAGTTGGAGTCTTGCAGGGTCATGTATACATGTGTGCATGGGGGCCCGGTCGAGCATTTAGTTTCTAAGCGGGTCAAGACGGCCCGGTGCAAGTTGTATTGAGAGTTTGGGAGGTTAGGGTTTTTGCATGGCACACGTGCGTGCATTCAAGGAACCCGGTTCAGGATTTTATTATTATTGTCATACGTTGTTCGACGTACGGTTAGAACATACCCTGACCATGGATCATACATTGACAGGTTCGGTTTTCGAGCGATTGGACGAGTTACAGAGCAAGGACTGAGACTTAGCTCAATCGGTGAGTTCCTAATCCCTACTTCTTAAACGTTTTACGAGTTTTAGGGCTATCGTACATGCTTACAAGATATGTTTATTTTATTAAACGAGTTAAAAGTTTTGGGTTTAACCCGATGTTTTTACAAACTAAGACATTAAATGACTAGGCTGAGGCTCTATGTAATGTCCTGGTAATTAGGTGGGCTAGGAGTAAAAGATTTAGTGATGTGTGTCGTGTTAAGAGTTAGACGGGGTGAGTCAGGATATGAGCCAGATGCTTATGAGTATGTGTAGGACATGTTATCCTGGGAATTTATGTGGGGTGCGGGTCTAGTTAACTAGTCATAAAAATGATATGTGGTGTTATGTGTTACATGCTTGTTATTGTGTTTGCGTCGTTGTCTTTACGACACGGAAAACGAGATTGTGGAGGACAAAGTCCTTTGGGAGGGTACTAAGTGTGACAATAACCAGACGGACAGTGATGAGTTCGGGGTGTGTCGAACGCCCTAACGAGGGTAACCCTGATGAGGGTGCGTGTCACGAGGTATGTCTTTGTGTGCTTTTATATGTGTTTAAATTGCATGCAAGTGTTGAGTTATAGTTATTGTGTATGAGATGATATTGATGTGTTGTGTAACATTTGATTGGCCATTGTGTCGATATGATGACATTGTGATTATAGTTGTTGTGATAGTTGACTTGTGAGAGTCTTGGTAGGACTGGTTAAGTGAATGTCTAGGGTTGGTGGTATTAAGCGGGTTTCGGGTTAATACATGTGATAGGTTAAGAGTTATTAAGTGTAGTAAGCTCGATCCATATTGGTGAGACTTACAGGGTTGTAATTACGGGAGGAGTCTTGGGTGGTGAACTGTTATGAAATATCGTAAGATAACAGGGGTTATCTATATGTCAATAAATAGTTAAACTATTTTATAAGGACTAAGATGTCCTGAGCGAAGATAATCAATAATTGTGACATTATGAGGTTTTTACTTAATTTAAACTATTAGAACTCAATCAGCGTAGCTGACTTTGTGTGTACGTTAGATTACTTTGCAAGTGAGCTTGGTGGTCGACGTATCTTGGCTTGGAGACGGTGCTACTCGGATTGGTGTGTAGGGATTTATAATATTTAATTATTAAATATTATAGTTCACGAAAGACGGATTTATTAAACGGCGGATTAATATTTAGAGAAATATTTAATTGGTGAATACACTAATTAGTTATTTAAAGAAGTAATTAAAGCATAGATGATTTAAACGTTTAAGGGTTAAGCGTTAATTGGTTAGTATTTTTACTGGTTATTTATAATTAGTAAAAGTACAGGGTTAAAAGTAATTAACAGTTAATTACTGGGAATTAACAGTTAATTCTCAAGGGGTACATTCAGTAAATTAAGGGGTTATAAATATATCCTTAATAATAAACCCTAAAACCAGTTTTGCCACCATCTAGTTTTCGCAAGGAGGAGCCACAACCCCCCCCTGCGCTTTTCCGGTCGACGCAAACCACCACCACCGCCGTGACACCACCGGCGGTCGCCAGCTTCTTCCCGTTGTCGCCGTCGCTAGCTGCCACCACAGCCGGACTCCCCTCTACGCATTCGTGTGACGTTTTGCTTCAGGTTTTGTGATCGTGTCATCTAGCGTGACGTTAGTTGAACCAAGGGGTTTCTGATTAGGTTTATCGTCGAAGGTATAATCCTAGTACACCCTATGGTTGCATTTCATTTTATTGTTTATACGTATATAATCAGATCACAGACCGGGATCCAGATCTGATCTGATATCGTACTTAAATCGCTTCCGCTAAATATATCTGATTTATTTATTTAAAAGTGTTTAAATATTATTTATTTTAAAAGTTAAAACTGGTACGATGATTCCCAACAGTGATATCAGAGTAACCTTTACGCGCTTAGACATGTTAATTTTATTTATATCGATCTATTGTTTTACTTGTCAAAACTTTTGTTTGACAAAAGATCGAGCCTTTTTCGGTTGTTGTGATTGTATTGATTGAATCGAGCACTAGAGACCCGTGGTTGTGTTGTTTGTTTTGGTTGATTATTCTTTGTATTTTTATGGGTTATTTGGAACCCGTTGAAGTAGTTAGGTTTATTTTTTTTTAGTGTATTTGTAAATAAAAATTATTGTAATCCTAAAGAGACGAAGGCTTAAAGACCAAGGCGGACAATGACAAGATTAAAGATGGAGATCTAGGACTAAGTGGGAGATATCAGATTTGTTGATTTTATTATCCCTTAGACCAGTCTAGTTCTCGTTTGATGGCTTGAACGAAACCGGACAATTTTTCTTAGTTGCTCGGTTCATGTGTTCGATATTATTTTTTTGTGGTTGTTATATAATTATTTAGGATAATAATTAAACCACGAAATTTTTTATAAAACTTTTTTACACAATTTATAAACGACGAGATAATTAAATTGTTTATTTTTCTCGGAAAGATTATTAAATAAAAAGGTGTTTTATTTAAAAGTAAAGCGAGTTTTAAATTTAATAATTTTATTTAAAACAATTTTAAAATAATTAAAGAGTTGATTAGTTTAACAAAATAGTTCGCGACAAATGACCAATTTAGATTAAATAAGGTATTTAAAATTGGATCGTGACAAGTGTTGAAAGTCGTTTCACGAACTAAAATTAGTAAAATCAGTTTACTAAAATTGTACGACTTAAATCATGCTTCTCGTCGTCCAATATGTTTTTGACCCTAAACGGTAATTTTAAAACATTAAAGAAATCCCAATATTAAAATCGATATTTATGCGCCACCCTAAATTGTAACACTTCAACTGATCTATCCGAACCCCGGGTGTTAGTGAATTACCCTACATCCGGCCCTACGGTTTTGGTTGAAGGTAGAACCTTGTTTCCTGAGTTACTTAGGCCGGGTCTACAATTACAATTGAAGGACTAATATCACTTAAGTCGTTTAAGTGGGCGTAGTTGAGGGAAACGTATCCAAGCTTGACAATACTCGTCATGCCCCTCAAACCGAGAATTGTATAGTTAATACAATTGGTAATCGTTACGTACCTACCTAGCTATGCCAGTGGAGAGTGCCCAGCCATTCACTGAGACATGGTGAACCGGGATCTCATTCCTAATTATATATATTTTTTGTAATTGGATCATAAATTTTAATTAGGACGGTATGCATGAAAATACTATAACTTTATTTTGAATTTTGTAGATGTCTAACGAATCTAATCCCAACTCCTCATTCTCTCTAAAGTCAACCCTTGAGAAGGACAAACTTGACAACTCCAACTTCATAGACTGGTACCGAAACCTGAAGATTGTCGTTAGGGCTTAGAACAAGATGTATGTTCTCGAGGGACGAATACCAGAAGAACCTGCTGCGCGTAAGACCTAGGATAACCATGTTGATGATTCTATCAAGGTCTCTTGCTTGATGTTGGCATCTATGATACCGGAACTTCATAAGAATCTGGTTGATATGCCCGCATTCGACATGATTAGGAAACTGTAGGAAATGTTCCAGCAGCAAGCCTGTCATGAACACTTTGAGGTGATGAGATAACTTATAAGCTGTCGTATGCAAGAAGGTTCTTCGGTCAGTACTCATGTGTTGAAAATGAAGGGATATATTAATCACTTAGCACTCCTTGACTCTCCATTAAGCACTGAGCTGGCCGGGGATATAATCCTCAACTCACTGCCAAAATCATATGACCAGTTCACTTTGAACTACAATATGAATGCTGACCATCCCGGAGTTGCATATGATGCTAAAACTACCGAGATGAACATACCGACTTTTGCTAAGTCTGGTCCAGTGCTGATGATCAAAGAGGGTCAAGTCAAGAAATCTGAAGCCAAGGGAAAAGGTAAGAAAAGCTACAAGAGCAAGGGCACGGGCAAAGTTGTCGCCAAGAAACCTCTAAAGGGTGTCAAATGCTTTCATTATGATGAAGCCGGACACTGGAGGAGGTACTGCCTAAGGTATCTAGCTGAGTTGAAGCAGAAGAAGTCTGCTGGAGGACAGCCCTTAGGTATGTTCATTATTGAGATCTTCTCTTTGTCTAGCAAATCTTGGGTGTTTGACACTGGATGTGGTTATCACATTTGTATAGATTTGCAGGGACTAAGGAAGGTTAGGAGGCTGAAGCATGGCGACCTGGTGCTCCATGTGGGAAATGGGCAAAAGGTTGCAGTGAAGGCTCTAGGAGAATACATTCTTTTACTTCCTTCTGGTTTAGAACTTCTTTTGAACAATGTTTATTTTATTCCTATTTTGACTAGAAAAATTGTTTCAGTATCCGCTTTGCGGGAACAAGGATTTACTTATGCTTTTGACAATGATTTCATTTCTGCATATTTAAATGGTTTGTTTTATTTTTCTGCAAAGCCTCATAATGGAATCTATGAGATAGAAGTCCATGAAAATAACGTTCTAATCAACATCTCCTCCAAACGTAAGAAATTGGATTTCAATGATACGTATCTATGGCATTGTAGACTTAAACACATAAACAAGAATCGTATGAAAAAACTCCAGACCACCGAAATTCTGAATTGTACAGGTCAAGAGTAATTTGATGATTGCAAATCATGTTTAAGTGGAAAGCTAACCAAGGCTCCTTTCACCGGTATCGGTCAAAGGGCTAAGAACCTGTTAGGACTCGTACATACTGATGTATGTGGTTCATTCAGAACAATGTCTAGAAGTGGAGAGAGATACTTCGTTACATTTACCGATGACTTCAGTAGATATGGTTATGTTTATCTTATGAAGCATAAACATGAGACGTTTGAAATAATACCAGAACGAGGTACAAAATCATCTTGGTAAAACGATTAAGATGCTTCTATCTGATCAAGGTGGTGAATATCTTAGTCAAGATTTTGACGAACATCTAAAGAAATGTGGGATCATTTCTCAACTTACTCCACCAGGAATACCACAGCTTAATGGTGTGTCCGAAAGGAGAAATCAAACTCTATTAGATATGGTTCGATCAATAATGTGTCGTACAAATCCCCCACACTCCTTCTGGAGTTTTGCTCTCGAGACTGCCTCGAGAATCATAAATCTAGCTCCTACAAAGAAGGTGGACAAAGCGCCTTATGAGATATGGCATGGGGAGAAACCCAAAGTGTCCTACCTTAGGGTTTGGGGATGTAACACATATGTTACGAGTGAATCTAAGGATAAGCTAAATCCCCATGGCAATAAAGCTGTTTTCGTCGAATACCCTAAAGCAATTGGTTACTACTTATACAATCTTACTGAAAACCGGGTTTTCATTAAACGCAAAGCAACCTTCTTAGAGAAGGAACTTTGTGCGTGAGGGATTGGGGAGAATCGAGTGGATATGGATGAGATCCGAGAACCACGAACCCCAAACTAAATCCACCATTCAGCATGAGACTGCTGAAACCGAATATGGAAACGTTCAAGATTCAACTGTGACACAAGCTATTTGCAGAAGTACTAGGGATCGTCATGAACCCGACCGGTATATCAGGATTCACTAGATTGACGACATCCTGATAGTTGATCAGGCTGAGCCTAAGAAATCTGCAATCTTAGATTCTGAATCTAAGAAATGGTTTGAAGCCATGGATACCGAAATCCAATCCATGTACGACAACCATATATGGGACTTGGTTGATCTTCCTCCCGAAAGTCGGACCATAGGAAGCAAGTGGATTTTCAAGAAGAAAATCGACACGAATAGGAATGTGCAAACCTTCAAAGCAAGGCTAATAGCAAAAGGCTTTACTCAGACTCAAGGAATTGATTATGTTGAAACCTTCTCGCTAGTAGCCATGCTTAAGTCGATTAGGATCTTGCTTGCCATTGCCGCATATTATGACTACAAGATATGACAAATGGATGTCAAAACCGCGTTCCTAAATAGGCATCTTACTGAAGATGTCTATATGGTTCAACCGGAAGGTTTTGAAGATCCAAAGAATCCTAATAAGGTATGCAAGTTAAACAAATCCATTTATGGATTAAAAGAAGCATCCAAAAGCTGGAATCTTTGCTTTAGCCAGAAAATCAAAGAGTTTGGTTTTGTCAAGAACGAAGATGAACCGTGTGTCTACAGGAAGGCAAGTAGGAGTTATATCACTTTTCTGATTCTGTATGTAGATGGCATACTTCTCATTGGAAAACATATCCCTATGCTACAAGGCGTAAAATCCTGGCTGGCTAAATGTTTCGCAATGAAAGATCTTGGTGAAGCTACTTATATTCTAGGAATATAGATCTATAGAGATAGATCAAAGCGACTTATAGGTTTAAGTCAAAGTACGTACATTGATAAGGTCGTTCGACGTTTTTTCATGCAAGACTCTAAGAAAGGATCTTTGCCCATGGCACATGGAACCATACTAAATAACAAACAGTGCCCTTAGTCTGATGAGGAAAAGAAGAAAATGGAAAAGGTTCCATATGCTTCTGCAATTGGTTCCATCATGTATGCCATGCTATGTACTAGACCTGGAGTATCGTACGCTTTAAGCATAACTAGCATATATCAACAGAATCCTGGTGAGAGTCACTGCATAGCTGTAAAGAACATCCTAAAGTACTTAAGAAGAACTAAGGATATGTTCTTGATATACGGTGGACTGGAAGAAGAACTAGCTGTTAAATGTTACACTGATGCTAGCTTCCAGACTAATCGAGATGATTCTCGATCACAAACGGGATTTGTATTTGTTCTGAATGGTGGTGATATCACTTGGAAGAGAGTTAAACAAAGTGTTGTTGCTCAATCCACCACCGAATCATAATACATTGCCGCTTCGAAAGCTGCAAAGGAGGCTGCTTGGATGAAGAAGTTCATTACTGATCTCGGGGTAATACCTAGCATTCAAAAACCAATCGAGATACTATGTGACAATATTGGTGCCATTGCTCAAGACAATGAACCAAGGTCGAACCACAGCATGAAGCACATACTCAGAAGATTTCATTATATCAGGGATATAGTGGAACGGGGATACATCGTGTTAAACAAAGTTCACACAGATCAGAATCTAGCCGACCGTTCACTAAGCCTATGCCTCATTCTAAACATGAGGAGCATGCTGATAAGATAGGCCTTAGATTTGCTAGACAGTGGGTTTGATCTGTATTTAGTATTTGGTGCTTTCGAACAATATAGTTACATTGGTATTTTATATTGATTTAATGGTTAAATACATTATAAATAGATGTTACTATGTTTAATATTTTATACGTTTTAGAAATCCTTGAATATTGTATTCTAAATGTCCGTAGTCGATCAGATTCATGGGAATCAATCTGAATGTAAGACTATTGTCAATCGGATAATTGATTTCAAAACTATCTTCATGGATCAAAGTCTTGAGATGTTTTGAATATGGTAAGATCTATCGATCCTCGACCTGAGGCACATACTAGAACTAACTCTGACTAAAGTTTTTTCTTTGATCTTATCTAACACTGTACCTTAATAGGAAGTAATAAGGGTATGATCAGAAGTAAATCTGAAGTTAAGTGGGAGTTGTACGTGGCCAAAGGAAATCTGTTCTCCTTTGATTAGGAGTTGGACATTCTAGCGCCCTCGTTGATTTTTACTAGTATAAAACGCTTGGCCATGCTCAAACTAAAGAGTAGTTTGCTTAGACCACTTTGAATTGGAGAACGAGAACAAGAATGGTTGAATAACATATGAGAAGTGACTTGTATCCATGTCTCATGATCAACGGATGCCCTAAACAGAAAGGATACATAGATATGTTTACCATGACTATTACACTTGGTAAAGTAAAGGTTCTTGTACATAAGGAATAGTTTGACGATTGTAATACATCATACCTTCCTAGGGGAAGTGAGATGCAGCTAGGCGTCCACGACTGTCTACGTTGAACCGATTAATTGATGAATCGTCCAACTGGGAGATTGTTGAATATATGATATCCGATCATCAATTAAGTCAACGTTACTAACGAGGTACGATACAAAGAGTTACACTTTGGGTAACAAGAAAATATATAATATTTAATTGTTAAATATTATAGTTCATGAAAGACGGATTTATTAAACGGCGGATTAGTATTTAGAGAAATATTTAATTGGTGAATACGCTAATTTAATTATTTAAACAAATAATTAAAGCATAGATGATTTAAACGTTAATTGGTTAGTATTTTTACTGGTTATTTATAATTAGTAAAAGTATAGGGTTAAAAGTAATTAACAGTTAATTACTGGGAATTAGCAGTTAATTCTCAAGGGGTGCATTCAGTAAATTAAAGGGTTATAAATATATCCTTAATGTTAAAACCCTAAAACCAGTTTTGCCACCTAGTTTTCCGGTCGAAACCACCACCGCCGCCGTGACACCCCCGCCAGTAGTCGGCTTCTTCCCGCTGTCACCGTCGCTAGCCGCCACCACAGCCGGACTCCCCTCTGCGCATTCGTGTGACGTTTTGCTGCAGGTTTCGTGATCGTGTCAACTAGCGTGACGTTCGTTGAACCAAGGTGTTTCTGATTTGGTTTATCATCGAAGGTATAATCCTAGTACACCCTATGGTTGCATATAATTTTATTGTTTATACATGTGTAATCGGATCACTAACTGGGATCCAGATCTGATCTGATATCGTACTTAAATCGCTTCCGCTAAATATATCTGATTTATTTATTTAAAAGTGTTTAAATATTATTTGTTTTAAAAGTTAAAACTGGTATGATGATTCCCAATATTCTGCTGTATATTTGATTATAAAACGCGCACTTTTAAAGAGAATACCCAGTGATGAGAGCCAACTGTAGGATGCCTGGGTTGGGGTCTTACAAGTTGGTATCGGAGCCGTGGTTTAAGAGAAAAACGATGTTTTACAAACATAAAATACCTAAAATTAAACTGAAAATGGGACGAGGGTAAGACGAATGCCACTACGAGTAACAACGAGCCAAGAGGTATGTATTTTAATTGAGTTTAATTGCTAAGAGTGTCAATGGTGTAGTATTACACCATGTGAGACAGTTTGGTGTCTTTGTGTGGTTAGTGATTTCATGTGTAATCATGTGTGGTGTGCAATTGTGATAAATATGATGACTTGATAGTTATTTCATGGTGTTATGTGGATTGTGTGGGTTGCATGTGCATACGGTGTGTGTGAAAGGTAGAAAGCTAGTGTGAGTATGATGGGGAAGGTTTAGAATCCGAGCAGTAACATGGACCACCAATAACATTTGATCACCGTGATTTGGCAGTCTATGATTACTCTCATATTCTGAATTTGTTGCCCATAATAATCACTCCAACGTTCTATCTTGTGCAGGTACTGATGGCTGTGATGATTAGGACGAGGTGGATTAGGTGAGAAGCTCTTGCCAGAAGGCTGGCAGAGCGTCGGGCTAGACATGCGACTGTTGTTCACACGGTAATCATTGGGAGGAGATGGATCTTAGCACCTATCCCATTGACTGTAGTTCCACCAGCGGCCGAGGATGAGTAGGAGTTACCGGCACAGGAGGTGATTTTGGCGCTTCCGGCGCCTAATGCCCCCTGTGCTACCAGGACAGCTATGAGAGGTGGACTCAGTAGCACCTTCTACAGGAGAGGTGGCTGGAGAGGGAGGAACACATTTACGGTTAGGCGTCAGCCTCCGAGACATGATTTGGGATCGAGGAACGGATGGCTGGAGGAGTCCGACGATAAGGAGCAGGTGGGTGATAACTTCGACTTGTTTGATGATTAGACGCAGCGCTAGTGGACAGAAGAGGGTTATAATGATTCGAGTGGGGGTGGTTGAAATGATTCTATTATTAGACTGTTTATGCTAGTTTTCGATGACTCTATTGTGACTTTGACATTGAGTTTTACTGTAGGGTGGTTTTAAGCACGCTTAATGATAGTTGCGTTTGTGATAGCATACCAGTGTAGGTGCAGTGTTAAATTTTGTGTGGTATGTGATTACCTTTTTAACAACGTGAGTTCATGATGAATGCAATCTTTGCTGTGATACTAGAGTATGGTTTATTGGGTTGTGTGAGTAGACGTGTATATATATGAAATTGAATTTGTCTGTGTCTACGACCTTAAGATAGTGTCACCTATATGCTAATGTCTAGGTGATGTTTGAAGTACAATGAGTATATTGTACCTTGTGTGAATGTTCAGGACGAGGTCCTGTGGGAAATTGTGATTATATACCTTATGCATGTATGAGTTGTTAGGATGATGTCTAATGTGTGACATCTGTATTGTAAACCGGGTGATGATGTCTTGTGTCTAGTTGAGAAAGCAAATGTATATAATCACAATTTCTTGTGGAACATCAATTAAAGTAAATGCTTGGTTGTTGAAACAGACCTGATGATGATAAGTGAACTTGTGAACATCGAGAGCTGATAAAGGTAACTCTAGCATTGAGTGTAGGTGCATATTTAGGGGGCGCATTAGACGCATGGTGATGAAGTGAAGAAGTACCTCGGTAGAGGAACGTGTGATTGGAGAAACGAGAAGAGCTTCGCACAAGCTCCTGGAGTTCATCTGAGGAGGACATGTATAGCGCTCTTACGAGTAAGGCAGTAGTGCCTGAGTTTTGAGAAATCATCGTGGGATAGCGATTAGAGTATGAGGTGAAAAGGACAACTAATGATACCATTCTGGAAGGCGAGAAACCTTACTTAGGGAGATGACTGTCGTATGGACGAGATCATCAAGACTAAACGAGGAACGACGGCAAAGGTGCCATGGATAAATCAGGGAAATGTGACGAGCGAGCTGGAAATAGATGGTATTATACTGTATAAGTAAAGGTTGGAGGGATAAGTAATGGAGGAACATGTAGGTGAAACCTACAAATCCCAAAGTTGAAAGCAGGCAATGGAGAAGACTTCTTTAAACACGAAGGTGGTGATCGTTTGAAACACCCTATTATTATTTTATCAGAGTTTAATGCGGAAAACGGTCCCAGTTTATCAAAACCTTGTCATTGAATGACTAAGGCTTATTTTTCATTTATAAATATTGTTTTATATTTACAATATTTTGTTACATAAAAGTCTAGGGATTCTTCATTTCCATTCATAGGAAGCTCTATTCCATGTGCTTCTTTCCTGCAGTGTTTGAAAATAGTTTTTGAATTAGCTTACGCTAAGTAAGTGCACTGCATCTTTTCATTTCATTATTAACCCTTTAGGGTCTTATTATTGTTCACGTTTCTCGGGCTCCGGTCGTACCTCCGGTCATGTCATTCGTATATTTTATGGGTGTGCTAACCCCCTCGCAACCATCTTAGGCCGTACCTCCGGTCCGAGTATTGGCAAGGTTCTTATCCTCGTCAGTATAGACCCATTGCATTAGTCACGAAGGCTCATCCATTCCTCAGCCCCGTAGGCTTGGAATCTTTTCCTCCTCGGCCTCGTAGGCTTGGAGTTCCTTTTTCCTCAGCCCCGAAGGCTTGGAATCTTTTCAGTTTTTTTCTTTGTTATTGAGATCCACCTTACAGGCCGGGTATGTCATTTCATTTGGGACCTTGATTATCTTAGACTCACAGCTTCCCAAATGTATCAAGCATTTGTTTTCATTTCACGTATATGCTTGATTTATTTCCCAACCAGTCCTCACATTAAAACTTCATAACGGTTTCTCCACGATGGATTAAAAGGGTTTATATATAGGAAGTACCAGCGGCATATCCACCACCCTTTTAACATATCGGGAGTACTCCGTTATTCCGTTTTAGGGTTTACACTTGTTCTATCATATTCATTCATATTTGCACGTATCATCATGCATTCACATATTCATATTCATCATGTATTCATGTGTTCAATTTTATCACATATACATACTCGTCATATATTGTAAACTGGGGTGATTATCCTTCCAGAGTAGTACCTCCAACAGAGATGTTACCAGGAAAGAGTGACGGGTCTAGGAGAGATTTATACACCACTCTTTCCTTAGACAAAACATTCCGTTCGTCAGATAACTACATACCGGTCGGAAGTTCTCCCGTACGTTTACTATATTCTTATTACTGTCTTTTAGTCTATACCTCTAAACATTCATAATGGTTTCACCACGAAGCATCAAAGAGATTTATATATAGGAAGTACCAGCGGCGTATCCACCACCCCTTGGATACGTCATGACTACTCCATTATTCCCGTTTAGTGTTTAGACTAACCCTTCATTATCCCGTACCCTCGTCATATACATATCACATAACACATATCATTTAAGCACGTAATTCACATAATCGTGTCTAGGGTACGGGTTCAGTGTACTTACATTATCCTCGGGTAGTTCCTAAGTTCGTTCCTCACTTTAGACGCTTCTCCAAACTCGAACCGCACTCGTAGCGCACCGTACTCGCAGCGTATCGCACCCATACTCAAACGCGTCACACCGAGACCCTTGCTCCTTCTAAAATTTGTGTGTATGTAAGGTGGTGATGTTTGTGATGTTTTCAAATGAATGGCCAAACCCATCTATTTATAGGGCTGAGATGCGACCCATGTCGGACCGATATCCCTGGTGATGTCGATCCGACATCCAGGTGAGGTGGTGCTTGGTGAGCATATAACAGACCGTTATGTATATGGATGTCGGTCCGCTATGGTTTTCATGTCGATCTGATATTGTTTGTACATGCGTCAGATCCCATGGCTAGTCATCCTGCACGTTGCATTTCCTGAGTGAATCCTTGCACCCTACTTGTTGGACCGTTATCCCCTCTGATGTCGGTCCGACATCCGCCCACTTTCATAATTTTTTTTCATTTTTAACCCCTGAATTTTAAGTCAATTGCATTATGACCCCTTATACTTTAATAAAATGTCATTTTAACCCCCAGGGTTTCATCAAATGACCATTTTAGTCCTTCCACTTGTATTCTTTTAGAAATTGGGGTGTTACAACTCTTCCCCCTTTAATTTAGGTTTTGTCCTCAAAATATGTTAATCTTTGAAGATTCGAGGGTAACTCTTTCTTATTTCATCTTCAGTTTCCCAAATCACCTCTAATCCTCTTATGTGCTTCCATTGTACTAACACTTGCTTGATTGTTTTGTGACGCAACAGCTTTTCCTTTGTGTCCAGAATCTTTATAGGTTCTTCAACATAAGTCAGGTAATCATCAACCTCTATCTTTTCTAAAGGAATGTGTGTGTTCTTCAACATAAGTCAGGTTCTTCAACATAAGTCGAGGGTAACTCTTTCTTATTTCAGCTTCTTCCGCCAAACATTTCCTTAAATAAGATACATGGAATATGTTGTGTATCTTATTCATTTCTTCAGGTGGCTCTAACTGATAGGCTACCTCTCCGACTCTTCTGATGATTTTGAAAGGACCAATGAACCGTGGACTTAGCTTTCCACGTTTCTTGAATCGGTTTAGTCCTTTCCAAGGAGATACTTTCAACAAGATATAATCTTCTTCTTGGAATTCTATTGGTCTACGTCTCTTGTCTGCATATGATTTCTCTCTATTTTGTGTAGCTTTCAAACGTGCTTTGATTAAGTCAAGTTTTTCTAACGTGGCTTGAACTATCTCTTTGTTTCCTAACTCTTTCTGACCAACTTCTCCCCAACATACAGGAGTCCTACACCTTCTACCATATAGCATCTCATATGGTGGCATACCAATGCTAGAATGGTAGTTATACGTAGCATATCTTTGAGGGTTTGTATCGTCCTCTCTTTGAACGTCAGTTTGAGGATGATATGTCGTGTTGATTAATAATCTAGTTCCCATCTCTTCATGGAACCTTTTCCAAAAACGTGAAGTGAAATGAGTGTCTCGATCAGAGACATTCGAGACTGGCACTCCATGTATTGAAACAATATCTTTAATGGACAGGTCAGCTAACTTTTCTGAAGAGTATGTCTCACGTATTGCTAGTAAATGAGCACTCTTAGTTAACCGATCTACAACCACCCAAATGGTATTATAACCCCTAGCTGTCTTTGGTAGCTTGGTTATAAAGTCCATAGTGAGATGTTCCCACTTCCATTCTTGGATTTCTAATGGTTGTAACCTTCCATATGGTTTCTGATGGTCTGCTTTAACTCATAAACAAGTTAAGCATTTAGCCACATATTTCATGACATCAAACTTCATTCTGGGCCACCAATAATCTTTGCGTAGATCTTGGTACATTTTTGTAGTACCCAGATGAATAGAGTATCATGAGCTTTAACAAGAATCCTAAGTCTAAACTCACCTGATCGCGGTATCCACATACGACCAAGTCGAGTCATGACTTTATACTCATTCTCTTCTAGAAACTTCTCCTAACCAGCCATTATTTCTTTCTTAACATTCTCACCTTTTAATGCTTCAATTTGTGCATCACGAAGATGGCTCATGAAATCAGGAGTTATCACTAACTTATATGCTTTCACCCGAATAGGATGATGCTCGTCCTTGCGGCTTAGAGCATCGGCTACCACGTTGGCCTTTCCGGGGTGATATAGAATTTCACAGTCATAATCCTTGACCAGTTCTAACCACCGTCGTTGCCTCATGTTTAAGTCTTTCGATCAAAGAAATACTTAATACGTTTGTGGTCCGTGTAAATCGTACACTTCGTTCCATACAGATAATGCCTCCAGATCTTCAGTGCAAACACTACTGCGGCTAATTCTAGATTATAGGTTGGATAGTTTACTTCATGTGTCTTTAGCTGTCGAGAGGCAAAGTCTATCACCTTTCCTCTTTGCATTAGAACACATCCTAACCCAAGTTTCGAGGCATCGGAGTATACTACAAAATTTTCTACTCCTTCTGGCAATGCCAGAACTAGAGCTTGTGTCAATCTTTCTTTCAATATCTGGAATGCCATCTCTTGTGCCGCATTCCATTCGTATTTTGAATTCTTTCTAGTTAGCTTTGTTAATGGGGCGGTTATCTTAGAGAAGTCTTGGATGAGCATTCTATAATAGCCAACTAATCAAAAGAAACTTCTAACTTCCAATGGATTCTTAGGTGGAGACCATTTTATTACAGTCTCTACCTTTGCTGGGTCTACTGAGATACCTTTCGCGTTTACAACATGACCCAGAAATTGGACTTCCTTCAGCCATAATGCACATTTTGAGAATTTGGCGTACAGTTTCTCCTTCCGTAAAGTACTAAGTACTTCCCGAAGGTTTTGTGCATGCTCTTCTTCATTCATTGAATAAATCAGGATGTCAAGAAAATGAAGAAAATAACGAATTTGTCTAACATTGGCCGACATACTATATTCATGAGGTCCATGAAGACTGCCGGAGCATTCGTCACTCCAAACGGCATCACTACAAATTCATAGTGTCGATAACGAGTTCTGAATGTTGTCTTACGTACATGTTCTTCTAGTACCATAACCTGATGATAACCGGATCTTAAGTCGATCTTGGAAAACCAACTTGATCCTTGTAATTGATCAAACAGATCATCAATTCTAGGTAAAGGATACCTATTCTTGATAGTCAGCTTGTTCAATTCACGGTAGTCTATACACATTCTCATACTACCGTCTTTCTTCTTTACGAATAGAATTGGTGGACCCCAAGGGGATACACTTGGACATATAAATCCCTTATCCAACAATTCTTGTAACTGTGACATCAATTCCTTTATTTCTGTTAGTGCTAACCGGTATGGAGCCTTAGCTACCGGCTTAGCTTCAGGAATTAAATTGATTTTGAATTCGATTTCTCCTTCAGGTGGGGCACCTGGAAGATCGTCTGGAAATACTTCTGGGAATTCTTTTACCACCGGAACTTGATCCAGTTCCCTCCTTTCATTTTTACGTCACTTACGTAGGCTAAGAAGGCTTGGTGACCTTGTCTCACGTAACTACTTATCTTGGCCATCGTACATAGCGTGATCTGGTTTCGTCGTTCAGCAGTGACATTAACTTCCTTTCCTGTAGGTGTCATGAATCGTACAATCTTCTGATTGCATATAATCGTGGCAGCATGTGAATATAACCAGTCCATTCCAATGATCACGTCGAATTATTGCATCGACATCGGAATTAAGTCGACGAGATATTCTTCTTTTTCTATCAGTAGTCGGCAATATCGGCATATTTCAGTTACTTCGCAGTTTCGATCACTCGCGATTTCGACTTCTAGTGCCTTAGCCAACTTACTTCTATTGAAGTTTCTAGCGTTTGCATACTTTAAAGAAATAAATGATCAACTAGCTCCTGTATCGAATAAAACACAAGCAGGTAGGGAATTCAAGAGGAATGAACCTGATACAACGTCAAGAACATCTTTTGCTTCCTCGGTAGTGATCTAAAAAGCCCTACCTCTTGGCTTTGGAGCCTCGATTCTCTTAACTTCATTCTCTGCTACTCTTGACCCTTACTCGGCCTTCTCCGTCTGAGATTTCAGCTCAGGACATTCCCTGCTAAAGTGTCCTAGCTTATAACAGTTGTAGCAAAATCTGGTTCCACTCATACACTTCAATGCAGTGTGTCATGCCTTCCCACAATTGTTGCAAGTCATAGACTTGAATCGGCACTCTCCCGGGTGCCTTCTTTCATAAGTCTTGCAATTTTGGATACTTTTCCTTGGGGAGGAACCCCCTCCCGGTTTATTGAACTTAAACCTATTAAGAGGTATAGAAGAAGGATAAATTTCTCCTTTCCTCTTCCCATCTCTCGCATCTTGTCTCTTGAGCTCAGTCTCGTTTTCCCGAGCCTAATCAATCATCTCCTCCAAGTTCGCGCACTTGGACGGATGGATAAAATCTCTAATCTCTGTTTTCAAAACTAGATGGTATCTCGTCATCCACATTTTCGGGGTTGTTAACAAAGCTGGACAGAATCTGGCGTTGTCAAAGAAGATCCCTGTGATCTCATCCACAGTCTCCGTTGTTTGACGAATTTGAAGAAACTCCTCAGTAATTATTTCAGTTGCCACTCGAGGACAATAGTGTTTCAAGAAAAGATCCTTGAACTCTTCCCAACTCATTTATTTAACTCTGTCTCTACCTTTCTCTCTCTTCACTACTCCCCACCAATCGTTAACTCGCTCTTTTAATTGGTTGGTAGCGAAGGTAACCTCATCTTCCTTTTCACAGTGACATGTATCGAATGCCCTTTCTATTAAGGCGATCCATCTCTGACTTTCTAAGGGATTAAAAGATCCCTTAAACTCTAAAGTTTACAGGTCATGAAATCCTTATACGTACAACGAGTTGACTTCGTATCAACTTTTGGATTTCTTCCTTCTCCATTATGAGTAACATCTTTGTGGCTTTCAAACTAGCTTTCTAATGAGTTCTATAGATTTGCTTGTTAGATCGGGAAATTTGCATCGAATGCCTTTCCTACTTCTAATGTGATTTGTCTCCGGATATTTTTTGGGACTTGTTTAACCTCATTCTCATCATGAAGTGGAGATTCAGCCCTCCTGTGGCTTCCCTCGTTACGTACCTCATCGTTTTGATGTTCAGCCATTGTTGAAACATGATATCGCTTTAATCTCTCATTCGTTTACCCTAATCATAGTCTAGGGTTTTATACTATAGGTCTTTTATCAGTTTAACCCTATTCAAGTATTCTAGGGTTTCACATAAGGCCCCATCTATGCATTTTACACATATGCACATTCATTCATGCATTTTAATCATGCATAATCACATTCCCGGCTTACTATCTTCTGAAATAAGTTATCATGTGATGTTTGCGATATCATGATGGTCCCATACATTAGCTCCAATACTAGCCAGGTATAAGGCAATGTATGTTACGTATCATGATACTCCTAATTATCATATGGAGCTTATCTCATACAAATTTCTGCCCACGTATACTCATACATTTCTGTTTAAGCACTGGAATTTAAACATACCTGCTTTCTTGGACGGCCTCAGATTGAATCCGTATTTATGTCACGAGCACTAATGGTTTGTGTTTAAGTACCCCTTTTGATAATTAAATCCCTCAAACCTTGCTCTGATACCAACCTAAAACACCATACTATTATTTTATCAGAGTTTAATGCGAAAAACGGTCACAGTTTATCAAAACCTTGTCATTGAATGACTAATGCATATTTTTCATTTATAAATATTATTTTATATTTACAATATTTTGTTACATAAAAGTCTAGGGATTCTTCATTTCCATCCGGCCTCATCCATAAGAAGCTCTGTTCCATGTGCTTCTTTCCTCCAGTGCTTGAAAAATGTTTTTGAATTATCTTACGCTAAGTAAGTACACTGCATCTTTTCATTTCATTGTGAACCCTTTAGGGTCTTATTATCGTTCAAGTTTCTCGGGCTCTCGGTGCTGTAGGTCCCGGAGCATCGTCGCGCAGCGGAAATACACGGACCTGTTCATCGATTCGTGTGGGAACAAAGAAGAACAAGACAGAGAGAAACACGAACATAAAGAAGAGAGTCAACACAAAAAACGATATGTAATCCATAACAACGAAGTTATCTCACATTACATACCGAAGAAGCACACATCTCTCGTCTACGCTCACGGTCCAGGGGCGGGAGAGCTAATCCCGCCCGGACACCTCTCGACCTAGTTACCAAAAGTTCTACCTACAAATGAAGACAGATCTTCTATTTATAGGGGCAGGAACACTACCTGCGTACTTGTCTAAGTACGCAGGGTTTGGTCATGCGTACTTGTCAAAAGCATGCTTCTACAAACTCCCTCTTAACTATAGCCTCAAATTCTATCTATCACTAACACTGATAATCATCAGTTTACAAAGAATGTCCTAACAGACTCCCTCTAAACTAATGACATCAAGTGTCTTCTGGCGAGACTTGATCTTCTAGCATTCCACTTGAGATCTTCAAATCTTCAAACTTCAGTCTTCAGTTGCCGAGTGATGACACACACGACTCCCTCTTAATTGTAGCTTTCATTGTAGACCAAACCAAGTGCTTCAATAGGAATCAACTAACCCAACAGTAGCTTCCTCCAACTTGACTTAGGAATCTGAGTCTGACCGCGTCTTCGCAAGGTAACATCAGTAAACTAAGACATCTCCAAATCAACTGACATATGATAGAGAGTTTGAATTTCCAATAACCTGCATCAAACTAATCAGCTCCCATAGGAATTCCAGTAAGATAAACTTTAGTCTTCACACCAGATGTGTCCAACTCTATCCTGTATCTTCACGAGTCAACCAAATTCCCGAAGATGTTTATTTCCAATTTCCCCTTTCAATGTATGCTTCTCCTGACTAGACAGAAACAAGGGAACATTTCCTATCCCGTCGGCAAATGATAAAAGGTTCCATCTTCATCTAATAATCCAACGGATATCCAGCTTCATCATGAAAACACTTGATAGAATCAAACACAAAATCATGCTCATCAGTGATCACCTTATATCCAAAGTCCGGCATTCTTCAATTAGATCTTCATTCCTGGTTCACACCTCCTAATCTGTATACATTCACCGCGGTGAAGTTCCATAACTAGGTTTTCTATCTGGATTCCGCCCAGATCCCAAGTGAGAAATCCCATCATAATTGAATCACATCAAATCTTGAACACAGGCTTGACCAATGAGCATGAAAAATATAGTTTACACGATAAATCACGGTTGATGATACACCCCCCCATTTCTCTGTAAACTATGACCAGCTTCATCATCACTTCACTCAAATCCTCAAAAAGCACAACTAGCCAACTCCAGAATTTTATTCTTGTATTCCTTTGCAAAGATCCAAAACAGCAAATCCTTGGGTTCAAGTTGTTCCAGTATTCATCCCCTATTAAAAAGTATCCCAGATACTCGTAGCCTACATATTCAGGTTTGAATACCTACACAAGATGATTCTTTTTCCGAAAGACCCAAAGCAGCCACATCTTCACAAATAGAACGAGACCTTTAACCGATGACGACCCAATTGCTCCCATTAGTTTAGCATTCATACCCTATTAAATAAGTATCCCGTATACTCGTAGCCCATGTTTTCAGGTATGAACACTTAAACAATGTATGACAAGGGGTATCATCCAACAAAAATCTCGTCCGTGTTTCGCCAAGCCACATCGTATACAAATTTTGGTCCGGAAAAACCAAAATATCTATCCTCTCAAAAATGGCCCGAAACACGCGTACAAATGATCCCTAAAAAATTTGGCCAACAAAAATTACTTTTTTTTTAAATCCCAGATGCTAGTTCATGCGTACTTACTAAATACGCACATAAAGGGTATTCATGCGTAGTTAGTAAATACGCAAAGCCAAGTACCCATGCGTACTTGTTAAGTTCGCAGAGAAATGCTCTTGCGTACTTAGCTAAGTACGCAGGTCACTTCTCATGCGTACTTACTAAGTACGTAGGGCTAACCCATGCGTACTTAGCAAGTACGCAGAAATGGTGATTCTGCGTACTTGTTCAGTACAGCAATGTTCTTGACGGATTTTGATGAGAATGCTAGAAAAGTGATGGATCTGAGAAATTGATGCTTCCAAAAGCTTAGAAATCATCATCTAACAAACCCTTAGCCCTCCAAACACCAAATGAAGTGATAACAAACTCGATTTTAAGGATTTTAGGTCTAAAAAAGTACGAACTCGTATGAACACAGATCTGCTCAAAACCCTAAAAAATCAAAACTGGAACACAAATCAACGAACATCGAGGCTCTGATACCAGTTGTAGGTCCCGGAGCCTCGTCGCGCAGCGAAAATAGACGGACATGTTCGTCGATTCGTGTGGGAACAAAGGAGAACGAGACATAGAGAAGAGAATCAATATAAAAAATGATACGTAATCCATAACAACGAAGTCATCTCACATTACATACCGAAGAAGCACACATCTCTCGTCTACGCTCACAGTCCAAGGGCGGGAGAGCTCGGACACCTCTCGATCTAGTTCCCAGAAGTTCCACCGACAAATGAAGACAAGTCTTCTATTTATAAGGGAAGGAACACAACCTGTGTACTTGTCTAAGTACGCAGGGTTTGGTCATGCGTACTTGACAAGTACGCAGGATCAAACTGGTGTGCAGGCTAAGTACTTAGGAACACCCTCCTGCGTATTAGCCACGTACACCGATACATAGAATTTTATCTATAGTTACAAAAACATGCTTCTACAGGTGCTCCCGTGACCATCTCCGGACGTACCTCTGGTCACGTCATTAGTATATTTGTGTGTGTGCTAACCCCCTCGCAACCATCTTAGGTTGTACCTCTGGTCCGAGTATTGGAAAGGTTCTTATACTCGTCAGTATAGACCCCTTGCATTAGTCATGAAGACTCATCAATTCCTCAGCCCCGTAGGCTTGGAATCTTTTCCTCCTCAGCCCCGTAGGCTTGGAGTTCCTTTTTCCTCAACCCCGAATGCTTGGAATCTTTTTAGTTTTTTTCTTTATTATTGAGATCCACCTTACAGGTCGGGTATCTCGTTTCATTTGGGACCTTGAGTATCTTAGACTCACAGCCTCCCAAATGTATCAAGCATTTGTTTTCATTTCACGTATATGCTTGATCCCAACCAGTCCTCACCTTAAAACTTCGTAACGATTTCTCCACGATGCATTAAAAGAGTTTATATATAGGAAGTACCAGCGGCGTATCCACCACCCTTTTAAAGTCTCGTGAGTTCTCCATTATTCTGTTTTAGGGTTTAGACTTGTTCCATCATATTCATTCATATTTGCACGTATCATCATGCATTCACATATTCATATTCATCATGTATTCATGTGTTCAATTTTATCACAGATCCATACTCGTCATATATTGTAAACTGGAGTGATTATCCTTTCAGAGTAGTACCTCCAACAGAGATGTTACCAGGAAAAGAAGACGGGTCCAGGAGAGATTTATACACCACTCTTTCCTTAGACAGAACATTCCGTTCGTCAGATAACTACATACCGGTAGAAAATTCCCCCGTACGTTTACTATATTCTTATTACTGTCTTTTAGTCTATACCCCTAAACATTCATAATGGTTTCACCACAACGCATCAAAGAGATTTATATATAGGAAGTACCAACGGCGTATCCACCACCCCTTGGACACGTCGTGACTTCTCCATTATTCCCGTTTAGTGTTTAAACTAACCCTTCATTATCACGTACCCTCGTCATATACATATCACATAACACATATCATTTTAGCAAGTAATTCACATAATCGTGTCTAGGGTACGAGTCCACTGTACTTACATTATCCTCGGTTAGTTCCTAAGTTCGTTCCTCGCTTTAGACGCTTCTCTGAACTCGAACCACACTCATAGCGCACCGCTCTCGCAGCGTATCGCACTCGTACTCAAACGCGTCGCACCAAGACCCTTGCTCCTTCTAAAATTCGTGTGTATGTGAGGTGGTGATGTTTGTGATGTTTTCAAATGAATGGACAAAGCCATCTATTTATAGGGCTGAGATGCGACCCATGTCAGACCGATATCCCTAGTGATGTTGGTCCGACATCCAGGTGAGGCGGTGTATTGGCTTGGTGAGCATATAACGGACTGTTATGCGTATGGATTTCGGTCCACTATGGGCATAGCGGACCGCTATGGTTTTCATGTCGGTCCGATATCGTTTGTGCACGCGTCAGATCCCATGTCTAGTCTTCCGGCACGTGGCATTTCCTGAGTGAATCCTTGCATCCTACATGTCGGATCGTTATCCCCTATGATGTCGGGGTCCGACATCCGCCCACTTTCATATTTTTTTCATTTTTAGCCCCTGAAATTTATGTCAATTGCATTATGACCCCTTATACTTTAATAAAATGTCATTTTAACCCCTAGGGTTTCATCAAATGACCATTTTAGTCCTTCCACTTGAATTCTTTTAGAAATTGGGGTGTTACATCGTTTTGCAAAGCAAAGTAATGAAAACAGATAGTGTGAAGGTGGATGCTTGTCACCGAATGGATTTGTAGGTCCTGGGAGCCTCGTCGCGCAACGAAAAATACACAGATCTATTCGTGATTCGTGTGGGAACGAAGAAACAAGATATAGAAAAACCACGAACATAAAGACAAGAGAATCAACACTAAAGAAACGTGATCCATAACAAAGAAATCGTCTCACATTATAGACCACATACCAAAGGAGTACATATCTCTCGTTTACGCTCATGGTTCACGGGGGCCGGGAAAGCTCATCCCGGCCAGAACCTCTATCAACTTTGTCCCAAGTTCCCACCTACAAATGAGGCCATCATCTCAATTTATAGGGGCTAGAACAATACCTGCATACTTGGCTAAGTACGCAGGTCATTGGTCATGCGTACTTGATAAGTACGCAGGGTAAAAGCCTTGCGTACTTACTAAGTACGCAGCACCAATCTGGTGTACAAGCTAAGTACGCAGAAACACCCCCATGCATACTAGCTAAGTACACCGATACATAGAATTTTATCTATAGTTACTAAAACATGCTTCTACAGACTCCCTCTTAACTATAGCATCAAATTCTATCTATCACTAACACTAATAATCATTAGTTTACAAAGAATGTCTTAACATACTCCCTCTAAACTAATGACATCACGTGTCTTTTGGCGAGACTTGATTTTCTGGCATTCTATTTGTGATCTTCAAATTTTCAAACTTCAGTATTCAGTTGCCGAGTGATTTGACAAACCCGACTCCCTCTTAACTGTAGCTTTCATTGTAGATCAAACTAAGTGTTTCAATAAGAACCAATTAACACAACATACCTCATTGTAGTTCATCCTCTAGGCAGTAGTTTCCTCCAACCTGACTTAGACTTCCTCCAAATCAGCTGGCATATGATAGAGAGTTTGAATTTCCAATAACCTGCATCAAACTAATCAGCTCCCATAGGAATTCCAGTAAGATAAACTTCAGTCTTCAAACCAGATGTGTCCAACTCTATCCTGTATCTTCACGAGTCAATCAAATTCCCGAAGATGTTCATTTCCAATTTCCCCTTTCAATGTAAGCTCCATTTGACTAGACCAGAAACAAGTGAATGTTTCCTATCCCGTCGACCAATGATAAAGGTTCCATCTTCAACTAATAATCCAACGGAGATCCAGCTTCATCTTGAAAACACTCGATAGAATATAACACAAAATCATGCTCATAAGTGATCACCCTGTATCCAAAGTACAACATTCTTCAATTAGATCTTCATTCCTGGTTCACATCTCCTAATCTGTATACATTCACCACGGTGAAGTTCCATAACTAGGTTGTCTATCTGGATTCCGGCCAGATCCCAAATGAGAAATTCAATCATAACTAAATCACATCAAATCTTGAGCACAGGCTTAACCAAAGAGCACGAAAAAATACAGTTTACACGAGAAATCTTAGTTGAGATCCATGCTACATTAAATAGGTTTATATATAGGAAGTACCAGCGGCTTATCCACCACCCCTTGAATGTACCGTGAATACTCCTTAGCTTTTATCCCCCTCATTTCTCTGTAACTATAACCAGCTTCATCACCGCTTCACCCGATTCCTCAAAAGCCATAACTAGTCAAATCCAGGATTTTATTGTTTTTATTCCTTTACAAAGATCCAAAACAGCAAACCTTGGGTTCAAGTTGTTCCAGTATTCATCCTCTATTAAAGAAGTTTCCAGGATACTCGTAGCCTACATTTTTCGGTTTGAATACCTAAATAATATGATTCTTTTTCCAAAGACCCAAAGCATCAACATCTTCACAAATTAAACGAGACCTTTAGCCGATAACGACCCAGTTGCTCAAATTGATTTAGCATTCATTTCCTATTAAAGAATAGCTGATAACGACCCAGTTGCTCAAATTGATTTAGCATTCATTTCCTATTAAAGAAGTATCATAGATACTCGTAGCCTACATTTTCAGGTTTGAACACCTCACTAGTATATGACAATTGGTATCATCCAACAAAAATCCTGTCCTTGTTTCGCCAAGCCACATCAGATACAAATTTTGGTCCTGAAAAACCAAAACTACTATCTTCTAAAAAAGACCGGAAACAGGCGTACAAACGATCTCTAAAAAATTTGCACAGCCAAATGTTTTTTTTTAATCTTAGATGATAGTTCATGCATACTTAGCAAGTTCGCACAGCCAAATGTTCATGCGTACTTGATAAGTTCGCAGAGCCAAATACACATGCGTACTTAGCAAGTACGCAGGTCAACTACTCGTGCGTACTTAGTAAGTACACAGGCCTAAACCATGCGTACTTACTAAGTACGCAGAAAAGCTGAAATTGCGTATTTAGCAGACAGTCGCAGAGCACTTGACTAATCTTGAAGAGAATGCTCGAAAAGTGTTGGATCTGAGAAATTGATGCTTCCAAAAGCTTAGAAATCATCTTCTAACAACCCTTTAGCCTTCCAAACACCAAATGAAGCGATAACGAAAACGAATTTAGGGATTTTGGTCTGAAAAACTAGCGACCCGTATGAACTCAGATCTACTCAAAACCCCAAAAACTCGAATCTGAAACACAAAACAACGAACACCGAGGCTCTGATACCAGTTGTAGGTCCCGGGAGCCTCGTCGCACAGTGGATAAACAAAGATCTGATAGTTGATTCGTGTGGGAACAAAAGAGAAACAGGACAGAGTAAAACCACGAACATAAAGACAAGAGAATCAACATAAACGAAACGTAATCCATAACAAAGAAGTCATCTCACATTACAGACCACATACCAAAGGAGTACGCATCTCTCATTTATGCTCACGGTTCACGGGGGCTGGGAGAGCTCATCCCGGCCAGAACCTCTCTCAACCTTGTCCTAAGTTCCCACCTACAAATGAGGCCATCATCTCAATTTATAGGGGCTGGAACAATAACTGTGTACTTGGCTAAGTACGCGTGTCATTGGTCATGCGTACTTGATAAGTACGCAAGGCAAAAGCCTTGCGTACTTACTAAGTACGCAGCACCAATCTGGTGTACAAGCTAAGTACGCAGGAACACCCTCTTGCATACTAGCTAAGTACACCGATACGTAGAATTTTATCTATAGTTACTAAAACATGCTTCTACAGGATTTGGTGCATGAGTAAGAACGGGAGGATATGTTAGGTTGGTATGCACTGACGCAGGATTCGATGACGAATCCTCTTTTAAGGGGGTAGACTTGTAACATCTCAAAAATTCATAATATAAGGGTTCGGGCCAGTAGACGACCCGACTCTCTATTTATTAAGAGGACCTGTAAGATTAGTCATTTACGGCGCATTGTTACCATGGAAGGAGTCGGCCATGGAATTAAAAAGATAGTTCGTGATTGAAACGTACGAGGCGAATTAAAAAGGACTCAAATGAAAAATTACAGGGTTTATAAGCAAGCTAATGTTAAACCCTACGCCATAATCGGCCTAGGAGCATGGGCGACGGCAAAGACATCCTAGAGAAAGATCCGACGGAAGAGGAAGGACGACGACAGGGTTATATGACGGCAACAAGTGGGACGGGGGCTTCCTAATGTGTAAGCTAACATTCAACTCTATAAAAAACCCGACTAGGGTTCGGGACTGTGGTCGCGGTGATTGGCGGAGATGGAGAGAGAGGGTGGCAAGTGGTGGTGATGACCGGGAAAAAGGCAAGAGGGTGGTGGCGCGCGACGATGAGGGTGGCAGGTGATGTCGAAAGGAGAGGAAGTGGGAACCAATCGTGGCTGTTCCACGGGGAGTCGGCCGAGGACGAAGACAAGGGTAGTTAGGTGTTGGTGGCCGATAGTGGTGGAGGTGACTGCGGGTGTGGCGTGGCTACGATGGTCGGAGAGAGTGGTGCCCTACGTGGGAACAACCGGTTGAAGGTAGTACCAAGCCTGCATGGTGACAGATTGTCGAAAAAGGAAGAGAGAGAGAGAGAGGAGATGGGGTGGGGGTGTGCCGTGGTTCACGGTGGTTCCCGGAGGCGACCTAATACAGCATGGATGTTATGGTGGTTGTGCACGGCGGTGAAGGGGGGAAACCAGATTAACACCCGGTTAGGGTTTTCTTTGCATGGCTTGCATGCGGATGGAGAGGCGGACTCGGGTTCATGCGATTCGTGAGTTGGAGTCTTGTAGGGTCATGTGTACATGGGTACGTGGGGGCTGTAACATCCCGAAATTTTGTGAACTAAATGAATCGGGTTATTAGTAAACTGAGTCTCTATCAAATAACATGAGTTATGAGGTTTTCACGTAAAGCTCGGATTATCAAAGTTTGAGGACCCGACTAGTCATTAGTTTTAAAAGTTCGGTTAAGGAAAGCATTAGACGTATATTGAGGGACTTAGAACGTAACTTGAAGGTGGTATTTAAACCACCTAAGCCGCAAACCCTAGGCCATTTGGCTAGGTTGGTGTTCGACGACAGCAAGGAGAGACGCGGGAGAGAGAGGAGGTCGGCGACGGGGAGAGTTCGACGGCGGCTTCAAACGGAACTTCACGTCAAAGCAAGGTAATCCTCGTACTATGTTTTCTTATCGTGTTTATTTACATGGTGTTGCAAGAAACCTGATTAGAGGTTTAGGGGTCGTTTATGGTGATCGGGAAGAAGACGAGGGCGGTGGTGGTTGACTGTTTTGGGGGTCACGGTTAGCAGAAGGTGGCAATAGCCCGGTGGAGGTGAGCAATGATGACTAGGGGTGTGCAAAAACATCTGAATCCGAAACCGAACCCGAATTATCTGAAATTCAGAACCCGAAATATCCGAAAATTCGGATATCCGAATTTTCGGATTCGGATAGGTTTTTTTTTAAATTCGGATAACTCGGATATCCGAAATATTTTTTAAAAATATAATAAATATTAAGGGTTTATTAAAAGGAGAGCCTAAATACCAATTTCTAATTTTCAAATTTCATTCCTTTCTTCATCTTCTTCACAAACACACACATCTCCTCCGTTTCTGCTTCTCGCAAGATCTGCTTGTGTGCTTCCATGTTGCCAACACAAGATGCACTAGATTCTCCAGCGAGCTAGAACAGCGCCGTATCAACTTAGAGTTTTCGTTATTGGAAGGTATTTGTCTCGGAAACGGGTGTTGTAATGGCCGGCGGTGAGATCTAAGGCGTGGATCCCGCAACCTTGACGGAGATCATGGTGAAGAAAAAGATTAATTTGTGTTTATGTGTTGATGGTTCATAGGGATGTAACAGCCTCTACATTCCAACCAGTGGTTAGTTTAAAGTTTATCATATTCCAACCAGTGTTTATCCTTCGTTTTGGAATGTTGGCAACCACCATATTCATTTTTGAAATTAGTTAGTTTAAAGTTTATCATATTTCTTTGATTTATGAAAAAATTTCTTATTTGATTCGTTGAAAAAGTTCTTGTTTCATTATTTTTTGTATTCCCAAATTATTTTGTGTTTGCCTATTTCACTGAAAAATTTCTTGTTTGATTCTTCGGTGTATCCCCAAATTGATTCTGATTAGAGTTCTAAAGAATATTCGGATATCCGTTTCAATATCCGAATCCGAATCCAAAATTTTCGGATATCCGTACTTCGGATATCCGAAATTTCGGATTCGGATATTGAAATTCACTATCCGAAATTTTCGGATATCTGAAATCTGGATATCTGAAACTCCGGATATCCGAATTTGAACACCCCTAATGATGACGACCATGGCAGGTAGTGGCCATAAGTGGTGGTAGCCGTGAAGGTGGTCGGCAACGTTGGTGGTGGCTGCGGGGGATAGCCGGAGACAACAGAGGGGCAACAGTGGCACTCGGTAACCATGGAAGCCGGCCATGGAGGTGTTTCATGGCGGTGGACGGCAAGGTGACGGGGTAGGGGTGTTCCCACAAGAGAAAGAACCCGATTAGGGTTTCTAAGGGCAAGAAAGGTGGCGGGGATGCAAGGACAGTGCAGAATGAAGGAACACGATGGTGATTAACGATGACAAATAAGGATGAGTATGGGATCGGTTAACACCCGATTAGGGTTTAACGAGCATAGGGATTGCATGCGGATGTTGAATGTGCATGGGAAGCTCGACTCGAGTACAAGTGACATCTGAGGCTGCATGGCACATATGCATGCATGTGAGTTCTAAACGGGTCACGAACGATCCGGTATAAAGGTGACATGAAACTGGGGTTTCATGGAGTTGGATTGGCAAGTTGATGGTGTGGGGGTTTATACTTTATGAGTTATTCAACGTAAGTTTAGAACGAAATCTGATCCTTGGATCATACGTTTACATGTTTGGGTTTTGAACATGGACGGGCGAGTTGTAGAGCAGAGACCAGGACTCAACATAACTAGTGAGTTTCTAATCCCCTCTTTTAAACGTTTTATTGTTTTGGGGCTATCGTACATACTCGCAGGTTTTATTAAACCAACGTATTACGAGTTATGATTTACACATGAAGTGTTTTATGAGATCGTTATGTAATAATAAAGCTAAGGGTCGTTGTGGGGTCCTTAGTGTGGGTGAACAAGAGTTGTGATGATCTGTGTGTGTCATCTTATGAGTTAGTCAGGGTGAGTTGAGAACTTAGTTAAACCTGTGATGGTTATATAAGGAGAGTTAGCATGGGAACCCGTAAGTGGTTCATTAACGGGTCAAGTAGATGTTAGTATGTTGTTATGCGTCATGTGCTTGTGTAGAAGCATGTTTTTGTAACTATAAATTAAATTCTATGTATCGGTGTACATTGTCTTTTGTCTTTGTTCGTGTTTCTCTGTCTCGTTTCTTAGTTCCCACACAAATCACAGAACAGGTCCGTGTATATCCGCTGCGCAACGAGGCTCCCGGGACCTACAAGTGGTATCAGAGCCTCGGTGTTCGTTGATTTGTGTTCCAGTTTCGGGTTTTGGGTGTTTTTGAGCAGATCTGAGATATAAAATTTCGCTACTTTTTCTTGCAAAAATCCTCAAATCCGAGTTTGTTATCACTTCATTTGGTGTTTGGAAGGATAAGGGTTTGTTAGATGATGATTTCTAAGCTTTTGGAAGCATCAATTTCTCAGATCCATCACTTTTCGAGCATTCTCCTCAAGATCCGTCAAGAACGCTGTTACTTTTTGATAAGTACGCAAATTCAGCTTTTCTGCGTACTTACTAAGTACGCATGGGTTTTGTCCTGCGTACTTACTAAGTGCGCAAGAGAAGTTGTCTTGCGTACTTGTTAAGTACGCATGAGTATTTGACTCTGCGTACTTAGCATGTACGCATGGGCATTTTGGCTTTGCGAACTTATCAAATACGCATGAGCACTTGGCTTTGCGTATTTACTAAATACGCATGAGCACCCTTTTTGGCGGGAAATTCTTTCTTGGCCAAAATTTTTAGGGATCATTTGTACGCGTGTTTCGGGCCATTTTTGCGAAGATAGTAATTTTGGTTTTTCCGGACCAGAATTTGTATACGATGTGGCTTATCATACAATGTTTAAGGGTCCATACCTGAAAATGTAAGCTACGAGTATCAGGGATAATTATTTAATAGGGTATGAATGCTGAACTAATGGGAGCAATTGGGTCGTCATCGGCTAAAGGTCTCGTTCTATTTGTGAAGATGTGGCTACTTTGGGTCTTTTGAAAAGAGAATCATCTTGTTTAGGTATTCAAACCTGAATATGTAGGCTACGAGTATCCGGGATACTTCTTTAATAGGGGATGAATACTGGAACATCTTGAACCCAAGGATTTGCTGTTTTGGATCTTTGCAAAGGAATAAAAGAATAAAATCCTGGAGTTGGCTAGTTGTGCTTTTTGAGGATTTGAGTGAAGTGATGATGAAGCTGGTCATAGTTTATAGAGAAATGAGGGGGATAAAATCTAGTGTTCATGAGACATTAAAGAGGTGGTGGAAAAGCCGTTGGTGCTTCCTATATATATACCTCTTTGACGTAACATGGATCTCAACCGTGATTTCTCGTGTAAACTACATTTTTCGTGCTCATTGGTCAAGCATGTGTTTAAGATTTGATGTGATTCAATTATGATAGGATTTCTCATTTGGGATCTGGGCGGAATCTAAATAGACAACCTAGTTATGGAACTTCACCGCAGTGAACGTATACAGATTAGGAGGTGTGAACCAGGAATGGAGATCTAATTGAAGAATGTTGGACTTTGGATTTAAGGTGATCACTACTGAGCATGATTCTGTGTTTGATTCTATCAAGTGTTTTCAGGATGAAGCTGGATTTCCATTGGATTATTAGTTGAAGATGGAACCTTTTATCATTGGTCGATGGGATAGGAAACATACCCTTGTTTCTGGTCTAGTCAGATGGATCTTAACCTGAAAGGGGAAATTGGAAATGAACATTTTTGGGAACTTGGTTGACTCGTGAAGATACAGGATAGAGTTGGACACATCTGGTTGAAGACTTAAGTTTATCTTACCAGAATTCCTATGGGAGCTGATTAGTTTGATGCAGGTTATTGTTAATTCAAGCTCTCTATCGTATGCCAGTTGATTTGGAGTTGTCTTAGTCTACTATTGTTACCTGTTTAGGAAGACATTGTCAGACTCAGAATTCTAAGTCAGGGTGGAGGTTGTTACTGCTGAGAGGATGAACTACAATGAGTTGTGTTGGGTTAGTTGGTTCTTATTGAAGCACTTGGTTTGGTCTATAATGAAAGCTATAGTTTTGAGGGAGTCATGTGTATCACTCGGCAACTGAAGACTGAAATTTGAAGATTTGAAGATCTCAAGTGGAATGCCAGAAGATCAAGTCTCGCCAGAAGACACATGATGTCATTAGTTTAGAGGGAGTCTGTTAGGACATTCTTTGTAAACTGATGTATATCAGCGTTAGAGATACATATAATTTGATGATATAGTTAAGAGGGAGTCTGTAGAAGCATGTTTTTGTAACTATAGATTAAATTCTATGTATCGGTGTACATGGCTAGTACGCAGGAGGGTGTTCCTGAGTACTTAGCCTGCACACCAGTTTGGTCCTGCGTACTTAGTAAGTACGCAAGGCTTTTGCCTTGCGTACTTGTCAAGTACGCATGACCAAACTCTGCGTACTTAGACAAGTACGCAGGTAATGTTCCTTCCCCTATAAATAGAATACTTATCTTCATTTGTAGGTGTAACTTCTGGAACAAGGTCGAGAGGTGTCCGGGTCGGGAAGAGCTCTCCCGACCCCTGGACCATGAGCTTAGATGAGAGATGTGTGCTCCTTCGGTATGTAGTCTGTATACGGGATGACTTCTATGTTATGGATTACGTGTCATTTCATTGTCTTTTGTCTTTGTTCGTGTTTCTCTGTCTCGTTTTCTTAGTTCCCACACAAATCACAGAACAGGTCCGTGTATATCCGCTACACGACGAGGCTCCCGGGACCTACAGCTTAATGTTGTGTGTATTGTGTCTTTGTCCTTATGACACGTCGGGTATCATGTTGGCATAGATATATGTGGTGTCCATAGTCTATACGGGCTAGAAGTCAGTATGATGTTTGTATGTCGTATAATTACTTATTCGGAAAGAGTTGGGTAATGTGTGTAGACGTTAAGAGGATATATCTAAAATAAGTGTTGGATTACACACGTAAGTAATCTGTGGAAGGGTGACGAGTCTTAGTACATGTCCAGGTAGTGTCATGTGTATATATGTGTTGCTTTGTGTGCTTGCATTGTTGTCCGTGTGTACGATCAACAGTGGTGTGGAGGATGTGATCTGGCAGTCATCATGTGGTGAGGTGTCGATCACCGTATAGTAGATGATATAGTCACCGTGTGGGTAGCTGGGTAGTCATTGTAGATGACGAGTGTGTCACTATGTTTAGTGGTGGGGCCCTGTAACAAGGGTAGAGCTGGACTTATGACGAGTATCTCGATGGGGATAACCCTAACGAGGGTGCGGTGATGAGGTATGTGTTTGTGTGCATATATATATATATGTTGAATTGCATGCAAGTGATGAGTTATATAAATTGTGTATGAGATGATATTGATGTGATAAATAGATGGAATCATTGTGGTGTGTCGAGTTAGATTGACCGTTGTGTCGGGATGAGTACATTATGTACAACTATTGAGTCAGTTGGTTTATGAGAGTCCTGGTTAGGACTGGTAAGTCGGTGTCTAGAGGTTGGATGGGTTAAACAGTGTATGGTTAATATATATATGGTAAATTGTGTGTTATCAGAGTGGTAAGCTCGTTCTTGTCAGAGAAACTTACTGAGTTAAAATGGTGGGTAGAGTCTGGGGTGGTGAATCCTTTGGGGATATTATAAAACAACGGGGGCTATTTATAAGATGAAAATCTATAAAACTATTTTCTTAAGACCAGAGGGTCTTGAGTGGAGATAAACAATAAATGAGATGAGTTGGCTTTTGTTTAAATTAAATTATTAGAACTCACTCAGCGTAGCTGACTTTGTATGTACTTTAGATTGTTTTGTAGGTTAGTCTGCTAGACGAGGTATCTTGGCTTGGAAGCAGGGCTACTCGGGTTGGTGTGCATGCATTCGTCAGGTAACGTTATGAAAGTTAACGAGTTTAAAGATAACATTATTTTGAGAAAGACTTCCGTTGTTTATTTAAATGAAAGTTAAAGTACTTTTAAAGAATATAACTAGTTATGAGAACCAACTGTAGGATGCCTGGTTTTGGACCTCACAGGGGCCCGATCAAGCATTTGGTTTCTAAATGGGTCAAGAAGGCCTGATGCAAGTAGTATTGAGAGTTGGGGAGGTTAGGGTTTTTGCATGGCACATGTGCGTGCTTGCAAGGAACCTGGTTCAAGATTTTATTATTTTTTTCATACGTTGTTCGACGTACGGTTAGAACATACCATGACCATGGATCATACGTTGACAGGTTCAGGTTTCGAGCGATTGGGCAAGTTGCAGACTTAGCTCAACCGGTGAGTTCCTAATCCCCTACTTCTTAAAAGTTTTACTGTTTTTGGGGTTATCGTACATGCTTACAAGATATGTTTATTTTATTAAGCGTGTTAAAAGTTTTGGGTTTAACCCGATGTGTTTACAAACTAAGACATTAAATGACTAGGCCGAGGGTCTATGTAATGTCCTGGTGATTAGGTGGGATAGGAGTAAAAGATTTAGTGAAGTGTGTCATGTTATGAGTTAGATGTGGTGAGTCGGGATATGAGCTAGACGATTATGAGTATGTGTAGGACATGTTATCCTGGGAATGTTTCGGGTTTAGTTAACTAATCATAAAAATGATATGTGATGTTATGTGTTACATGCTTGTTATTGTATTTACATCGTTGTCTTTGCGACACGGCAAATGGGATTGTGGAGGACGAAGTCCTTCGGGAGGTCACTAAGTGTGATAATATTCAAACGGACAGTGGTGAGCTCGGGATGTGTCGAACGCTCTGAAGAGGGTAAGCCTGAAGAGGTATGTCTTTGTGTGCTTTTATATGTGTTTAAATTGCATGCAAGTGTTGAACTATAGTTATTGTGTATGAGATGATATTGATATGGTGTGTAACATTGGATTGGTCGTTGTGTCGATATGATGACATTGTGATTATAGTTGCTATGTTAGTTGACTTGTGAGAGTCTTGGTAGGACTGGTTAAGTGAATTTCTAGGGGTTGGTGGTATTAACCGGGTTTCGGGTTAATGTGTGTGATAGGTTAAGAGTTATTAAGTGTAGTAAGCTCGATCCATATTGGTAAGACTTACAGGGTTGGAGGCGGTGCTACTCGGATTGGTGTGTAGGCATTCGTGAGGTAAAGTTAATAAAGGTAATGTGTAACAAAAACGATTATTATTTTTAGAATGACTTCCGCTGTATATTTGATTATAAAACGCGCACTTTTAAAGAGAATACCCAGTGATGAGAGCCAATTGTAGGATGACTGGGTTGGGGTCTTACATGTGTACTTGATACTAGGGGTTAGGATGTAAGCTGAACTAGTAAATACTTTCCGCGCTTTGTGTCACACCCCAACCGACGGCGGATTATACGTCGGGGCAGACGCGGTTGTTCAATAGCACAAGGTTGACTATTAAAGTTTCAATATTTCATTAATAATAGATTCAAAGGTTCAATACAAGGAAACATAACAAGAATACAACGTTTAATTGATAAGTAGTCTAGGTCCAAAGCATCCTATGTGATCACAAATAAGTCTCATGATGTAGAACCTGAAACATGTGAAAGAATCTGTCAACTACAAAATAGTTGGTGAGATACAAAGGTTTTGACACAGTTTAACAAGTATTTGAAAAGAATTACAATTCACTATGATATATGCATTCTATAATGTAAGTATGAGAACAAGTATCTTAAACAATGTGCACTTCAACCCTCCAACCAAGTTTAGGCATAACCCGCAGTTACCCTTATAAGTCTCAAGTTTAAAGTTTAATTCAGTAACAATCACCAAGGGCTCCCCCCCCCCCCCGAAGGGGTCAATCAATCAAGGTGGATTGGTCAAATACAATAGATCTATCATTGTTACTATAGGCTTGATCAAAGTTAATGAATGTGCTAGTTTTAAGTTTAATCTAAGCATACAAGTCTCAAGTTTAACATAAGAATAAACATCTAGTCATAGTTGTACAAGAATTGCATACGTTTAATGTTTTTGAACATATTTCACCCCAAAAGTATAGAAAGGAAAAAGGAGCTAAGTATACTCACTTGGATTGGACGAAGAGTATCCGACGAGAGTAAGTTTGCAAGACTTTGAGGGAGAATATCCTCACAATAAGCCTAAGAATATAAGTCTAAAGTTTCAAGTTTATTTCTATAAGTCTAAGACAAGGATCTAGGGCTCAAGATTGACTAGGGTTCCAAACGGGAGATGGGATTGATTTTGTTTATGAAGTTTAAATCAAGTTTAACCCAAGTTTATAATAAAGGTTTTTATGAACCCTAGAATCGATCCCCGGCAAATACACCTCGATTAACCCTCTGTCATAGCGATTTGACAGAGGGCTTTTGTTCCTATTATGAAAACGACGATCGTGGTATTTGGAATTACCTGAAATGATGAAGGAATAAAGGAGAACGAGTTTTAGTTCTTGAGTCGGCCGACGCAACCTCAATCGGCAAATGCGGGAGCGATATGATAGAATTGATTGTTTAGAGAGTTGTAGTGTGTTGTCGTTAAGGTTTAGGGACCGGTATTTATAACAAATTTCACGATTTAATGCCGAATCGGTTGGGGAGTTGGCGGATGAGTACAACGGATTCAAATTCGAAATTGCGCGGGTCTCGGGCCGAATTCGAGCATTGATGGTTCGTGGGTTACGGTCGCACGCGCGAGGCGAGGCTCGAGGAGCATTGAATTCTCTTGTTTTACGCATTTCGGATTAAACGGCTCGAAGCCGGTCTCCACGGGATTCGAACTCAAGGCCTGTTTCTGATTCAGAAGTTTGGGTTTGTGGCAGAACAGGTCCCTGATGTTTCACTGAGTTAACATATTTCGTTTAAAGATTTGTTTCCAGTTTAAGGCAAGTTTCAGCGGATGTCAGTTTTGGTTCCCGAAGTTTTTATAAAAATTAATATGTTTAAATAAGTTTTCTCAATCATTTTTATAAATTTATAAAAATGATTTATATGATTTATTTATTCATATGTCTTAAAAGACGAGTTTGTATCATTTATATAATTACAACTTATAAGAATTTATATATATATATATATATATATATTTATACTTTCAAATAACACTCACATATATCTATATACATATATATATATATATCTATATACATATATATATATATATATGTTTCAAGTATAAATTGTTTTATTTTCCTTAACTAAAAATTAAAATTCATTTTGAAGGAAATAGTTTTAATACGAATTCAAGTTTTAATTCACTAACACGGGCAAGGGTTTAAGAAAATATTTGTCGGAAAATCCTGGATATTACAGTCTCCCCTGCTTTAGGAAATTTCGTCCCGAAATTAAAGTAGAAGGGTTTTGCTTAGGATTTAAGTCTATGATACGCCCAAAGATAATGTGAAAAATGTTTTACGTTCCCAAGTAAGCCCTGAGTTACGTTTAGATTTCCCAAGGGGAAATATCTATAGGAATAAGACTTTCGCTTGAGTTTCTAAGTTTTCAAAGTATATGATTGCCATGGGTTTTCCTAAGGGTATATAGTCTCATCGAAGCATATGAAGATTTGTTTTCAGAAATGTACTTTAGAGGATAACTGCTGAATTTGCATTCAAGATTTAAAGTGAGATGCATCACTCGGGATGGATTCGATGATAGCGTAATGATTTGAGTTTGTAGTCTAACACGTCTAAGGATTGCTACGGTACCTAAGTTCCGTGGCTACCTTTTACGATGAGTCTCCACTATAAATAGCACGTCACCTCTCAGTTATAATTCATTTGTTCCCTTCACACTCCTACTTATACTTTGATATCCCGGATATACTTATTCTCACTCCGGAGGGCCGATACAGGGATTATTCCCTCCCTGTAACGCCCTAACGTGTTATTCATTATGCAGGATACTGTCGGAATCGAGAGAAGTGTCCCCCATTGGAGCTTGTGTAATCTATCCACCGGGCTGAATCCTACTCGCCATTCCTGGATTTACATTGGCGCCACCCATGGGATGAAAACAACATTCATCTCCTGTTCACTCCTTTGTTTAGCCCATGGCTTCTTCGACTTCCACACCTACAACCAGACCTATTCTCGTCACTACACCATCAGGCCCAAGGCCCGTCCCAGTAGCACTACCATCCTCTTCTGCGGGGCGGCTAAACCTACCTCCTATTTTTGAAGCAGCAGAAGAAGAGGAAATCCTAAGCCCGGCAAGCCCTGTCACAACTGTAGCATAAACTACGCCGCTGTCAACATCCCTGTCAACCCCGCAGGAATTGTTTGGTTTCCCACCATTTACTCCCAATATCTTGCACATACCTTTCACTCCCACTCCACAACACCTAACTAGCAACAGCTTGCCCAGCTCAACCACTATCATATAATACCCACTGGCCCTATCAAGTTTTACCAACAATCCCATGTTTCCCCCACCCCAAGCATGGTGGTTAGAGCAACAGAGACATATGTAACAATACGAACAATGGATGTGCGACTCCCAATTGGCAAGCGTACGCGAGCGCCTATTCAGCAGTGAAGGAATGCCAGGAACGAGTAACCCTTTGTTTTACCCGATAACGCAATTTTTTCTCAATAGCCCATTCCTAGGAAGTTCCGCTCCAACAATGCCTACAGGGTCGGGCGCGCAACCCCATAACCAGGGCGTCATCCTGAGCCCCGCGGACGATTTATCTAAACCCTACCGCCCTGCGGCACAGGTAGCGCAGTCTAAGTTAACAGCGCGGATTGCACGGGCAGAGTTCCACACTAAGTTGCGAAAGCCATCCGTGGTAGGTGAGTATGATGGAACAGGGAATCCGGACGAACACATAAATGTCTTCGTAAGCGCTGGAGGAGTGGAACAGTGGTTGGTCCCCGTTTGGTGACATATGTTCGTTCAAACCCTTGTAAGGGCGGCGCACCTGTTGTTCGACAGCTTGCCAACAGGAGGGATAGACAATTTTGAAGATCTGATCAAGCGCTTCATGTAGCAATTCAGCCAACAAAAATGTCACAGAAAGACAAAAATGAGATCCTCCACATACGGCGTCGTGATAATGAGACAGTGGAGCAGTTTCTGCTCAGGTACAACCTGGAAAGTTTGCAAATAGGAGGAGCCACGAAAGACCTCATGATAGTAAGGTTCATCAATGGAGGGCGCGATGACCATCTAATATGGCGTCTCCATGGCCCAGAGGGTATGCCCCAAACCATGGAGTCACTGATGACAATTGCTAAGGGGTACATCAAAGTTGAGAAATCTGTAGCGTAAAATAGAGCGCGAGAAAAGCCAAGAGATACAAGAAGACCAGAAGCGTACGTCAAGAGGGACTAAGATAAGCCAAACAGACACATGCATAGTTCGGGGTATGGATCAAGGTTTTCAGCTCCCGCATACCATACCCACCACGGCGCGAAACATCTACTATATCTCACATACCATATCCGGCATCATCTTACCCAGCTTTGAACAAAACCCCAAGTGCCATTTTGGAATCGGAAAACCTAAAGTTAGAGGGGTCGCGCCCCATCCGAGAAAACCCTGCGCAAGATTGTAAGACATACTGCGCATATTACAAGGCCGCGGGACATGATAAAGATGCATGTTTTCAACTAAAGAGGCAGATTGATCTTCAGGTCAAAGCCGGGAAGTTGGCACACCTTCTCAAAGATAACAAGCAAACCGGCTCTTAGAGCTGTAAAAGGAAAGAAACGAGCCCCCCACCTAGGGTCCGGGACATGTACATGATCCGAGGAGGATTACATACCTCACGGGGGAAGAAAAAGCGGGCTGCGGAGCCATCACAATCACGTCGGGCCTTTGACCTTACCACCCAAGATAGGAGACTATCACGTCGGGCCTTTGACCATCACAGCCCTAGTAGAAGAACCCGCGGCAATACTACCCCCACCTCCCCTCATAGAACCGAAAAATGGACAATCAACCCCGCTTTTCCAGAGCAAACTATTACCATTGGGCACACCATATCCGCGCATGTACGGCAACACCTGAAAGAATTGTTGCGCGCAAACCTAGATGTATTTGCTTTCCAACCGTCAGATATCTGCAGAGCATGCCCTGCGAGCATATCGATCGGTGGAACCGGTAGTGCAAAAGCGGAGAAGCATGGCGCCGGAGCGGTGCGAAGCAATGGTAAAGGAAGTAAGAAAGTTGGTGGCAGCGGGCATCCTGAGAGAGGTGCGGTACCAAACGTGGATTTCCGACCCGGTGATGGTGAAAAAATCTGACGGGTCATGGAGAATATGTGTTGACTTCAAAGATCTGAACAAAGCATGCCCAAAAGATTCATACTCGCTCCCGGAAATAGAATCCAAAGTTTATTCCTTGGCACCTTTCCCCTACAAATGCTTTCTAGATGCCTACAAGGGGTACCATCTGGTACAAATGGCGCCAGAAAACAAAGATAAAACTGCTTTCCACACAGACATTGGCATTTTTTGTTATACAAAAATGTCATTTGGACTGAAGAATGCAGGCGCTAGATATCAGCGCTTGATGGATAGCGTGTTCAAAGATCAAATTGGGAAAAATTTGGAGGTATATGTGGATGATTTGGTGATCAAGAGCAAGAACGAGAAGATCATGCTCGCGGATATATCATAAACCCTCATCCGATTAAAATAGGCGGGCATAAAGCTGAATCTCGTAAAATGCTCCTATGGAATGGAGGAGGGTAAGTTTCTAGGGGTCATTGTCACCCACGAGGGTATACGAGTAAATACAGAGAAGGTGGTCGCGATCACCTGAATGACATCCCCAAAAATAACTGAATGAGGTACAAACTTTGAATGGTCGTTTGGTGGCAATGAACAGATTTTTGGCAAAGCACGCGGAGAAATCCTTACCCTTCATTACCACACTCAAGAACTGTTTAACAAAGTCTGATTTCAAATGGTTTGCTGACGTGGAGAAGGCATTCCAAGAGCTGAAGAATTACCTAACTTCCTTACCTACACTGGTTGTTCTAACCAAAGGAGAGCGACTGAAAGTATATTTGTCTGCATTTCACCAAACCGTCAACGCAATCCTCATGGTGGAACGTGCAGGCGTGCAAACACCCATCTATTACATCAGCAAGGTCTTAACAATGTCTGAAACCAATTATTCCATGACTGAGAAGCTGGTCCTGGTCTTTATGCATGCTTCCCATCGTTTGCGCCGATACTTTCAAGGGCATGATGTGGATGTCTTAACTAATTTCCCATTACAGCAGATCCTGCGCACACCTGAGTTGTCGGGGCGGATGACTCGTCGGGCGATTGAATTGTGAGTGTTTGACCTAACCTACAAGCCGCGTTCCTCCATCAAAGGTCAAGTCATCGCAGATTTCATAACAAAGGTTCTCGCGGGGACAATGAAATGGGAGGAGAAGCGAAAGATGATAGAAGTGCAGCCGACAGGAACACAGACTTTTTGGGAGTTGTTCATAGATGGGGCAGCATGCATAGAGGGGTCAGGCGTGGGCCTACTCCTGATCAGCTCAGAGGGGACTGAATATACGCGCCCTGAAATTGTTATTCCCAACGTCCAATAATGAAACTGAATACAAGGGGCTGCTCGTAGGCCTTCGTTTGGCAATAGAGAAGGACGCAAGGCAGATCCGCTCGCATGTGGACTCATTGTTGGTAGCAAATCAGGTCAATGAAATCTATGAGGACAAAGGTCCAATCAAGATAAAATATCTGAGCATTTGTAGAAATCTGCTAAAGAGCTTCACCTCTTGGGAGGTAATCAACATACCACGAAGCCAGAACAAAAAAGCAGATGCCCTGAGTAAAATAGCTTCTAATTTTACTGACCCAATGAAAGCAATTCACCTTGAGCTGATTGAAAACTCATCAACTGAGGTGGCGGAGGTCAATGTTACTCGACAGGAGGAATCTTGGATGACATCGATCCGTGAGTATTTGGACAGGGGAATCTTGCCTACAGAAATAGCAAAGGCTCACAAACTCCAAGCAAAAGTTGCGCAATACCAACTCCAAGATGGAGTACTATACCGACGATCATTCCCGGGCCCGCTGTTGCGCAGCGTGGATAGCACAGAGGCCAATTACCTAATCAAAGAGAGGCATTTGTGGAATCCACGTAGGCCCACGCGCAGTAGTAGCCAAGCTGATGAATGTCGGTTACTATTGGCCGGGAATGCATGCGGACGCCATGACAGAACTTAAAAAATGCCAAATCTGCCAAAGTTATACGCCGATGACGCACAGGCCAAAAACAATCTCATTGTATTGGCGGCATGGCCATTCCAAAAGTGGGGAATTGACCTGGTCGGCCCATTTTCGGACGCGTTGGGGTGCGTAAAATTTTTGGTAGTGGCCAATGATTAATTTACCGAATGGGTTGAAGCGAAACCCTTGGCCACCATCACAGCAATCAATATCAAAAAGTTCATTTGGGAACACATAATTTGTCGTTTCAGCCTTCCACTTTACATTATTAGTGACAACGGAAAGCAGTTCAAAGACAGAACAGTCAGGGAATGGTGCGCAAAATTACAGATCACACAAGTATTCACCTCCGAGGCACACCCAATGGGGAATGGCCAAGTGGGGTGCACCAACAGAAGCATAATAGAAGGTATAAAAACACGCCTGGATGAAGAGGGCACATCATGGCTAGAGGAGCTCCCACATGTCCTGTGGGCACATCGGACTATACCAAAAAGTATCAATGGGGAAACCCCATCTAGCCTGACGTATGGGACAGAAGCCATGATACCGGCGGAAGTCCGGATACCCACCGTGCGAAGGCTAAACGCAAAGGGCGACGAGAATGAAACAAAACTAAGGCTTAACTTGGATGCTCTGGAAATACGCTGGGAAACGACAGCTATCAATGAGGGTAGATATAAGAGCAAGTTGGAAAAAACATACAACAAGAAGGTGCATGAATATGCTTTCAAAGAAGGGGAGTATGTATTAAAAAGTAATCAGGTGACCCACGCAGAAAATACAGGAAAATTGGGTCCAACATGGGAAGGCCCCTACATGATTCGCGAGGTGTTGGGAAATGGCCCCTATACGCTCAATCAATTGGACGGGAAGGACAACGCAGCACAATTGCGGAAGTGCTACATGCAAACAAAAGGAGGTAGCTATATGATGCTTGCTTGTAAGAACAACCCATAATATTTCTAATGAAAAAGATCGTATTTATGAATTATTACATGTTTGTTGCTATGTAATCATGAACTCCCATAAGACCTAAAGCCTTTGCCACTAACGACAAAGTCTACGGCAATACACGCCGCCTGAGAAACAGGCGCGCGCATAAGACCTAAAGCCTTTGCCCCTAATGGCAAAGTCTACGGCAATACATGCCGCCTGAGAAACAGGCGCGCGCATAAGACCTAAAGCCTTTGCCCCTAATGGCAAAGTCTACGGCAATATACGCCGCCTGAGAAATAGGCGCGCGCATAAGACCTAAAGCCTTTGCACCTAACGGCAAAGTCAACGGCAATACACGCCGCCTGAGAAACAGGCGCGCGCGTAAGACCTAAAGCCTTTGCCCCTAATGGCAATGTCTACGGCAATATACGTCGCCTGAGAAACAGGTACGCGCATAAGACCTAAAGCCTTTGCCCCTAACGGCAAAGTCTACGGCAGTACACGCCACCTGAAAAACAGGCGCGCGCATAAGACCTAAAGTCTTTGCCCCTAACGGCAAAGTCTACGGCAATACACATCGCCGAAGAAACAAACAAGCATGCAAACCTAAAATACGCATGGCAAGCAGGTGGTATATTCACAGGTAATAAAAGCATTAGGTTAAGATACAAATAACAACCATAAGCACAAAGACGCATGAATTATCCCAAAATCAAAAGGGGGCACGTAGGCCATCAAAGTATCAAATAACAAGACCCGAAGGCCTTACGCAGCACGCAAGCTAGACATCAAGAAGGTCAAACGTCACCAGCGTCACCGCCCTCCACATTCTCACCATCCCCGCTACCCACATAATCACCATCATCACCATCCACATCTTCCTCATCATCACCACCCCGGCGTGAAGTGCCCACCTCCGCCCCCTCAGCAAACATGGCGCGCAAGAGTGATAGGTCATTATGGTTGGAAAAATCTGTAGTTTCTTTGACAATGGAGAAAGACATTCTATCAAACTCCACGGATTTCTCCTTGAGACCTTCCTGGCAGTTCATATTGTGCTGGGCAAACTTAGTCTTGGGAAGTCCTTCCTCCGCAAAGCGATATCATTCAGCGAAGCCCTGCTGATGACCCAAAAACTTGTTAGCAGTAAGCATCTCCGAGATCACTTGTTGGAACTCGGAATATCCCTTGACCATATCCACGGTTTGTGGGATGCACTCCGTGAGTAACTAATGTCGGTCTGCATGGAGCTCGTATATGTCCTCCTCCATTGCCACCCTATGCGCAGCCTCACTTTCCCAACCTTTAACTGCTTCTTTAAGTCAGGCACGATGGTCGGCTATCTCCGCGTCCCGGGAAAAAACTCAGTGTCCTTAAGGGCCAACCTATCAAGGAGCTCCTAGTTGGCGGCCTCTAAGGTTCCCACGCAAGCCATAGCTTGGCGCCCAAACTCTACAGCCTGAGAAAGTTTCTGGTTAGAATTATTACAAGCAACCTTCCAGTCCGCAGCCGCCTTCAGATGTTGCTCCCGGGCACGCGCCACCTCTTCCTTGGTAGAGGATAATTCCCATTCAAGCTTCTAAACGTTCTCCACACTCCGTCGGCTTTCCTCTACCTCACGCTTGAGATATTCATAGTTGGCCCATTTGACACGAAGAACCTCCCAATCCCTTAGTAATTCAGATACAGAGGCTAAGGTCCCGGCAACATCCATGGATACTTGATTTTTCAATTGACCGCGTGGGCGATTTCTCTGAAAGAGGCGCTCAGCGGGAGGAAGGGATAATCGGATAAAGCTATTACAGACAGTGGGATCCACCAGAAGAGTCCCTTGAGAAAGCCGCCAGCTGGGCACATGAGTAGGATCCGCTGATGGGCCCTCTGCCCCGGAGATCCTGGTGGCTGGCGCACCATGAGGCGCAGGGAAAATAACGCCAGCGGAACCAAGTAATTGTTCAGGAGCATCAGGCTTGGTAGACGCATGGTCTTCTAAATCCACAACCTTAGGATCACCAGGCGTGACCCCAGTAACTCCACTGGCTGGATGGTCGGGAGCAATAGTTTGTGATTGACGAGGAGGAGAAGGCGCGGACGGAGCATCTTGATGTGTACCACCCGACTGAATGACTGGGGGCCTCTGTGCTAAACTTGCTGAAAAGAAAGTGATAAAAAGTTGAGATAACCAAAAAACCATGATGAATAAAAAGAAGGAAAACACATACCAAGGGCGGCTTCTTCCGCAAGCTTGAGAGAATCAGAGAGTTTCTGTTTCTTGGCCCGAGGAGAGTGAAGCAGTTTCTCCGTGGAGGAAGGAGACTTCCTCTTCACCAATCTTTTCAATTTTGGGTCGGCGCCACCTTCTCTTGAACCCCCAGCGGCTGGACCATCAACTTCCTCCTTCCTAGCGCCCAAACCTACGCGTTGCGTACGACGAATCAATAGAGGCTCCTCACTAGATGAACGTAAAGGTTCGTCGCTAGAAAAAATCACACACGCCTCCCAAGCGGAATTAATAGAATTAAGGGGCCTAGGGTTAAGGACAGAAGCCACACCTGAAATCTCTTGGCGACTGGCATCACTATCAATGGCGCGGGGGAACAGAAAGTTGTCCACCCACCTATCTAAAATGGTGGGTTCCCCCGGCGCTACATCTCGCCACACCATCTTCCCTTGAGGCTCATCGAAGAGGTTGCCATAAACACTATCCACATCTACAAAGTAAACGCTAATAAGAAACAGTGGAAGTTAAAAATAATGGTAATCAATATCATACATTGCCAGCCAATAGAGTAGTAGGGGATCTTATTAGTACGCTTCCAGATCCGGCTCATCCCCGCGGCCACCAAGGCACTCTCACGGAGGGATTTCATCTCCGCCGGGCTGGAAATAAGAGTATTATACCAGTCTTTGCCTTCAAAATCTTCCACCTCCGGGTCCACAAGATAATCAGAAGCAGAGCGGATGTTCATAATCAAATGGACCCCATCCCTTTTGATAAAGAAGAAACGTTCACGCCAGTCATGAAAGCTGGAAGGAGCCTTGGTGATATGGCTCTTGAATTTCCCACCTCGTCTAACAAAAGAGAACAAACTGTCATTTTGTAGAAGACATTGAACCTACCACAGGTCGGCTCAATGCCCTGGCTCTAGCGGCTGAACTCAAAATGAGTAGCACAGCAAAGACGCATAGGATGCATTTAGGAAATATACATATGGTAGGAATTCAAAAGGCTCCCAATAAATTTAGTTGTAGGAAGACGGAAGTTGCAGTGTAGAAAAAAGGCTGCGTAAAGGGCAATCTTGTCATCCGGAACGTTAGTGGCAGACATACCGGAGGCAGGGAATTCCGGTTCCCATTCACGATCAATACAGTAAGACTCACATATCTTCTCGATTCCATTTAATGGGAGTATTCTAAATAAGGGATGCATCAGATCCCTTGCCCTTACCTTTTCCCCTATGAGAATTAGACGCCACTGATTCAGAGAAAAGATAAAGAAAAATACGGAAGAAATGGGAAGAGAAGAGAGAAAGGAAAAAGTTAAAGAAGAAAGCGATAACCCTAAGGCTTTTATATAGGCTTCGCATTAAATGCAAGATAGAAGGACGTGAAAAGGCGTGCAATGCGTGGGCCCAAAAGCGGTTACAGAGTGACACGTCAGGCGAGGAATAGTAAACGACAGACAAAAGGTACACGGGCGGGCCCCATACGCCTGCAAAAAGGAGAAGTTATGATGACGACAGGTAACCCTGCGTCACCCCGGTAAAGTCAAACGTCCCATCAGCCACCAAAAACCCTATCTTATAGCGGGCGCGTAAAAATTCAAATATTGACAAACCCAAAGTCACGCGCGAAAAGGTTAGAACATTTTTTTCAAGTCCAAAGCCATGCGCAAACACTTGCACAAAAACTTTTGACTAGGGGGACTTGAAGACGTAAGGTCCCCCACGGAAGGTCATCTACCCCGCGGAGCGTTACTTGCCGTGGAAGTGTAAGGCCCTAAACCGGGCACCCTACAGTTGGTTCTCATAACGGGTTATACCCTTGAAAATACTCATTTTAGATATATTAAACTACAGCGGAAGTCTTTCTAAAAACATTAATTATTATTTAATGTCATCAATTTACCTCACGAATGCTTGCACACCAATCCGAGTAGCTACGCTCCCAAGCCAAGATACCTCGTCAGGCAGACTCACCTGCAAAACAATCTAACGTACACACAAAGTCAGCTATACCGAGTGAGTTCTAATATTTTAGTTTAATTAAAAGCCAACTAGTCTCAAAAGTTATTTGAACCTTACTCAGGGCTCACTGTCCTTATAAAATAGATCCACATTTCATTAACCATTAGATAACCCCTGTCATCACCCGATATGTCATAATAACTCATTACCCATCACTCATCCCATAATAATAATAATCCCGCAGTCTCATCGACATAGGTAGAACTTACTACACTAATAACTAATACTCAAGTACACGTATTAACTCGACACTTGGTTAACACAACCAATCCCTAAACGCAATTTACTCAGCCTTGACCAAGGCTCTTATAAATCAACTGACATAACAGTTGTAAACACCACATCACAATCCAGACACAATGGTCAATCTAACTCGACTCATCAAAATAATACTATCTCATGCATTTGTATGCAATTTAACACAAATATATAAGCACACAAACACATTCCTCTTCGTTGCACCCTCATCAGGGTTACCCTCGTCAGGGCGTTCGACACACCCCGAGCTCATCACTGTCCTGTTGGACATCGTCACCTTTGGTGACCTCCCGAAGGACTTCGTCCTCCACAATCCCATTTGCCGTGTCATAAAGACAACAACGCAAACACAATACTCGTCGTGTCACGAGGACAACGACACAATGCACAAAACACATGTATAATCACATAACATTATACCCTTCGTACATGACTCATTAATTGTACCTGCACTTCACACATAGTACTAGGATAAGATATCCTACACGTATTAATAAGCATTAGCTTATATCCCGACTCACCGTGACTAACTCATAACACAACACACTGCTAATATAGCAACATGCACACAAATACTATAATATCATTATTTAAGCACATACCACGTACATGCACACCCTGTGACACCTCCTAGTCGTACTCGTACGACCCGTAACTACAATCCCAACTCATCCCTGTTAGCTCACTATACGACCTGTGACCATATACCCACCTTTAAGACTATATCACATAATCTCATAAACACCCCCGTAGACCCTACGACTCATTACTGAATGTTTTAGTTCATAAACACATCAGGTTAAAACCCACAACTCTTAACACGTTTAATATGTTAAACATCTCTTGAAAGTATGTACGATAGCCCCAAAAATAGTAAAACTTTTAAAAGAGGGGACTAGAAACTCATTGATTATACCGAGTCCAGATCCTAGCTCTGCACCCCGATTACTCGTTCAACCTCTAAGCCTGTCAATATACGATCCATGATCAGAACACGTTCTACATGTTTGCCAACTAACTCATAAGGTATGAACCCCTACACCATCATGTCATAATGGTTTGATAATTCCTTCCCACGAATCCTATTCTTCCGGATTTACGCATAATATGGTTCCTGCCTTGATTAGGACTCTTGCACACACACCCAAGCTCTCTCATGCATATACGTAAATACATAAACCGTGGGTTTGTCCTCCATGCATGGTTCTAAGCACCATAATTTCCCCCATGTACAAACCGCGGGTTTGTCCTAATCACACTCGACACCGCCCATGCACCACCATGGTTTCCACCACCCTCGTCGTGCACTACCACTGTGGCCACCACATCTCCTCTGCTACACCACCGTGTACAGCCACACCCGTCGCCACAGTCATCCTTGTCTCACACACCCTAGCCTACCATCATCACTACCGCCTTCTACGCTTGCCGTCGTGGTAAGCCACCACCACTGCCGCTACACGACCACTGAGTACCACTGTGGTGTCACCACAACAGCCATTACGACTGCTTCCTCATCGCCTGACACCATGACAGTCATCCCCCCATGGCTTCCGCCATCGTGTCGTCCTCGTCTTGTCTAGACGGGCATCACCCTAACACCTTCCCCCGCTCGCCGCCGCCTCTTGCGTCACCTCCGACTACCTCCGCACCCGGTCACCACCTTTATCCATGTTCTCGTCGTCCACGGCTAAGGAACCAGAAACCCCAATCGGGTTCTCATTCAAAATCAAATCATAATCGATATATAATCTATACTCTTGATCTATTATTTCAATTTCACTTTGATTCTTTCAAAGTATATGTTAGAATCTTAGCTTTAACCTCACCGATTATTATTTACTTTTGAAGATCTATGTTTCCCCTATTCATCGTCTTTTTTTCAATTATGCAGTACGATATCATTCATTTTTCATTGGAGACACATACGATATCAGATTTTGAACACCTAATACCATCTTATCAGGTATTCATCGCAATGATTATTTATTTTTATGGTTTTAACACGTCCATCCGTTATATTATGGATATCGATTCATTGAATCTGTTTTCAATTTTTATGTTCAATTGAAGTTTTGGTTATTATTCAGTGTTATTCTCAAAGTTTTAAAGAGTATGCTTAGAATTTGGGTTTTATTGGATTTTGACCTAATCTTTGACATAATGTTAGTTTATGGATTAGATGTTGTTGTATATCATTGAATCATATTAGGAAGATTTGAATTCAATTTTAATTTTATACATGTTATTTTGATGTGAGTCATTGAATCTGTTTTCAATCTTTTTGTTCAATTGAAGTTTTGGTTATTATTTAGTGTTATCCTCAAAGTTTTAAAGAGTATGTTTAGAATTTGGTTGTTATTGTATTTTGACCTAATCTTTCACTTAAGGTTAGTTGATGGATTAGATGTTGTTGTATATCATTGAATCATATTAGGAAGACTTTATTTTAATTTTAAACATGTTATTTTGATGCTTGGAAACACCTAAAATCAAATTATAAGTCGTTACAGGTGTTTTATGTTTAATTAGAATTTTTAAATACAAATAGGTATAATGGTTGAATGTGGGCATATTTTACATATGATAATTGTTATCCTCAAGCTTTTGTGAATTGGTTTTTATTAACACAGTTTTATAGTTCTACTAAAGATGCATCCGTCATTATTCAAATTTTTAAAGGACCCGGCATCCCCAAATTTGGTAATTTTCTGATTCATAACTGTTAATTTCATATTTTCATAAAAATTGTTTTAACAAATATATATACATATATATATATATATATATTTAATAAAGCCATTGCCTCAAGCTTTTGTGGATTAGTTTTATCCTTATGACATTCCAAATGACCCCGTATATATAAGGTCGTCCGGTACTAGATGTTGGAGGGTAAGCTTAGGAGTAGTTGAGGGTATAATTTCTTTCACGGATGGATGGCTTAACATTGTTCAACATATGGGGATGGATTTTTTTTTTTGCTTCATAGTGTTCAAAGCTGTTGATGTTTCAACCTTTATAATATCCTTTTTTAAAAACTTAATATGTGGTGAAGAATTCATCAAAATCGTATCACCTGGCTCATCCGGTTACTTGGTATGTTATTCTTTTTGCGTATGTTTTGTGGAATTAAGATCAATTTTAAATCATTTAATCTAAAGACATTAGTTAATATTTTTTTCAATGCTTGCCTGATGATTTTCTCAAAGTTTTTGTTCCAAACAAAAAACACAAAGGATATTATAGGATATATGTTGGTGAACATTCGTGGAAGGCCAGGCTGTCAAAGCGGGTAGATAATTACGTATTTAGTAATGGATGGTTGGGCATATGTCAAGTCACTTCCTTGCAGCCGTGGGATTTTTTGTTCTTTCGTATTATTAGTCAAGCATCCTTTGAAATGACAATTTTCAAACCAGACGGCACTCCGCAACTTTTTCCAAAGATTGAACCAGTTGAAGAATCTGATAAAATAATGAAAGATCAACTACCTAGTGGTTCACAGATTATGCTATTTATTTTACATATGAATGTATTTAAACAAATATGTACTTTTGCAAAAGCTTACAATGTTTAACATTTGTTGAATACTATTTAGGTACCCACTGCTCTGACAGATAATTTTGAAGACTTGCATGCTAATACTGTGAATCACCAATCTCAAGATCTTGATCAACAAGTCAATGAAGATGATATATATAAATTGTCTATATCTGCAAAATTCCGTATGGTTTGTTCCATACCTTTTAATATTTTCTTAATAATAAAAAATGAAACTAATCTTTTATTATTTAATCGTGTTTCCAATTTAGCGTCTTCCTGTCAAAGTTGCAAGGATGGCTGAACTCGATGGTCAGAACACTGTGATATTCGTTAATATGAACGAAGTTGAATCAGTCTTGGGATTAAGGATTGAAATGTCAAATACTCACAAAAGGTATGCTTTATCAGGATGGTCTGCATTCATGAAGGCAAATGAAATTAATGATGGAGTAGTTGTTCGTTTAGTCTTATCAAGTCTAAATCAACTCTGCATTTGCCTAATGTTGATAAGTATCATTCCGTCTTAATGAAGGTAGTGATTATCAAGTTGTGGTGGGGGATTGTCTGACTTTTGTTCTTCAAAACTTAACTGTTTTTTGTTGTTGATACAAAATCTTTTGATGGATTATGATGTGTTTATAAACAAGTTCTTTTATTTTGAGGTTTTTGTGTTTTTGCAAACTGTTATATGCTATGCTAACTTTTTTATACCCTTTCATATTTCAGTTGTAATGGCCATTTCATTCAATATTAGTGAACACCATATATCTCTCTCATGTGTATTTTTTGTAAGTTATTTTTTCGTAACCTATTAATTAATTTTAGTTTTATGCTCTGTTACAAATTAAACCAATTTACACCAAATAATGAGTAATTATAACTGTTACAAATACAATCTACAAACGTATAATTAGGGTTACAGTTACAATTATACCAAATAATGAGTAAATATATATGCATTCAACAAACAAAACATTGCTAAAAAAATGAAAACATTAAATAACAATTAAAATGTATGATTTACTACAACAATCAACAACAATCCAATATACAAACTGTTTACTATTGCTTATTCAAAATTATAATTATCGATTGGTTCTAAGTACATCTTCCAACTAAACTTTTAATCCTTCAAATTTTATCAAAATAATTCAGTCGTCATAATTTTAAATATTTAATCTTTCAAATTTATTAAAAGGTTCATAATTTTATTATATTAGGAAAAAAAATATAAATTAAATAAGTTATTTAAAATTAAATTGGAATGTTGTTCTAATTATATTATATTAGGAAATAATTGTTAATTATATATGGTAGAGTTTTGCGAATTAAATTTGGTAATATGTAGTATATAATATATCGTCAGTTACCTATTACCAAATTTAAAAAACCTACAATTTTATTAAAATCCATTTTAAAAAAGGCAACCTTGCTTAATTATCCAATTTTTGGAAACGATTTCAAAATTCAAAGTTTCAAATCGTGTCAAAGTTTATAAAAAAACGAAAATTTGATTATTTACCCAAATTCGGTAAAGATTTCTAATTTCAAATTTTGAAATCGTGTTAAATTTTAAAAAAATTACAAACTTATTTATATATATTATAGATTTCAATACTGTATAAGTATCAATACCATGTCATTCTCTCAAGGCACTAATCATTTAGTTCCTTACCTCAATTACTCTGCAAACCAAGGTAAGATGTTCTTATTTTTTTACATTATAATCGTATTTCATACATATCAGTAAAACAAATTCAATTCTCTTTTTGTTATATAGATTAATGTAGTCCGAAAAGGTATCTATGCTAAACGCAATTGATGTTTTACAAGACAAGTTTAATATCAAGGTGCGTCTAATCAGAATGTGAAAGCAGCCATTGTGGAATAATCCCAATGAGATAGGCTCAATAGACATGATTATCATGGATGAACAGGTTACAATTCTATATAAATTATACTACATTTTTCATTCATTGACTGCTGTTTAAAAATCTCTTGGTAATCGTGTTATCGAGGCGGAGATAATTTCTGGAAGCAATATTGGAACTCGCACATTTATTCCAATAATTAATTTGACACCTTCAGTCAAAAGAATTCCTTTCAAGCTACAAAGAAGACAATTTTTACTCTCGGTTTGTTTCGCCGTGACAATAAATAAGAGTCAGGGTCAGTCACTGTCAATGGTTGGATTGTTCTTGAGGCAATCGGTTTTTACTCATGGTCAATTATATGTTGCACTTTTAAGAGTTAAAAGCAGAGACAGGTTAAAAAATTTAGCCTTAAACAAGGATGGAAAAATTTCAAACAAAACATCCAACGTTGTATACAAAGAATTATTTACCGATTTATGAATTGTATTCATCAGTTTTTTAGTCTCAATTTGTATTTTGTTTTACATTTATTTTATTTATAACCACGTGTAATACACATGTTCTAACACTAATTTAATAATATAAAAATATAAAAAATAAAAACACTACAACTTAAGTGTAGATGAAATAAAACCAACAAAAAATATATATGTTTGTTACCTTTTGATAAGTAAATAGAAAACTAGGAATTTTACCCGCCCCGCGTTGCGGCCGCGTCGAATTTGTCACGGTACCTCAATGGTAACGGCGTCCGCTATAACCTTAAAAAAAATTACTATTCATTTCCTAAGGTTTTTCAATAATAAGAAGAATATATGTAAGGATTAGAAGTAAAACTTGTTGGATTCAAAAGGACCATTTTCTAAATGTTTTTTCACCTAAGTATAAAAACAAGTTTCAAGAGAGAGCCGTCAATCTGTTAATGAATCTCTACTCTTTCTTCATCATCAAATAACCTTCACAAAATCACATTTTGACTCCATTCCGGCGGGGTTTTGAGCGTGGAGAATCCCACGCAAATCATCTTTCTAGCGTGGAGGTGAAGAGGAGGGGTGGTGTTCACCGTCGGCACCGCTAGCCACCTAAGGCACGCAGCGGTGAGACGGTGAGTACACCGGATAATCTAAAAGACAAATTTTATCTCACAATTATCATAGATTTTCAGTTATGAATGTTATTGAAGGTGTGTTTTAATGCTTCCTTGTGTTAAATCGTTTTTTTTTTTTTTAATTTAAGATTTTTTATGTATAATTTTGGATTTTTGATGTTAAATATGGAGCAAAAAAGTAGTTGTATTTGTTTAATTTAGTGCCATGTTGTTTAATTTTATGGTTCTTGATGGAAGCAATTAAGTTATGAGTACGTATGAGATGTAACTTGAGTCGACCGATTATGTAAGAGCAATCGAAGAATCATAGCCGACCGATTATGTACTACTTAGGTTAAAATCAGATTTAGATTGATGGTGTTGGTAATGATAAAGACATTAGTGATGTTAATAATTTTGAGTAAGACATAAATATTGGTAATGATAATGATAGTGAGGAGACTAATCGTGCCCATTATAATGATATGTGAATATAACCATTACATGGAGAGGGTGAGTTGTTTGATATTAATATCTTTTATACTTTTTAAACAGTAATCTGATTTGTAAACTGAAGAAACATAGATCGGAGCGTTTGGCTTCGGGTTTATGTTCCCACAGTTTAGAAAAAGACAACATTGGCGTACCTACATTGGTGTTGGCTGGTCGGCCGACACCGATAAATTTTCTTTTTTTTTGTTATATATATGGTGTATTTCCGAGCAACACCCATAAAATTTTGACACCGACCCTCAAGAAATATATTTTAGGATTATAGATTTTATAAATAAAACCCAATTAAACCAAACATTTAACCTTATAACAACTGACCCATAACCCATTAATTATAAACCTTTTAAACCAAATCTTTAATAGTTTAACCCAATAACCTTTAAAAAAATAGGCCCAAATAAAACATAAACTTATAAATAAACCCAATACCCATTTAATTATTCTAAACCTAATTAACTATTGAAAAAATAGTTGATAGTTATGTTTATTATATTGAAAAATAGTTGCTTAAAAAAGTTCCTATAGATGATGTAATGGTTCGGTTTCAAAAAATAAAAACTCGTAGAGAACAATTATAGGGATATTGTTTATTAATTATGCATTTGTAATGACAAACATCGTATTATTATGTTCGTTTATAATTTTGTTAGTTTTCATCGTTTTATTGTGTGACCCGACCCGACTCGGGCCGAAAAAAAAATTAATATTTAATTATTGACAATTGACCCTAAAAAATCTCCGACCCCCATAAAAAAATTCCTAGGTTCGCCACTGAAAGACAGTCTCATCTCGTTTGTCCCGCGGGCTTCAGTTCGTTCCTCTCCGGTCGTCGGGTTAGCTGCAACCACACGGGAAAACGACGTTAGAGGGGCCAAAGAGCCTTAGGCTCCGAGGACACTCCGGCGCTCAAGTCAAGTCGGGGACTTAAGAAAAGTATGTGTAAAGTATGGTATGAGCTAGAGAGAGAAAAAAAACTCCCTTGTATTGGTGGTGGCTCCTCTATCTATAGAGGAGGGGGAGGAGCTAACCCTAGTGGGCTAGATCTTCCTCTTAGGCCAGATGGGAGTGGGCCTCCTATGGGCTATTTGCGGACCAACCTCCACAAGTCCCCCCCCAGTCTGTCATAATGTGGTGCTAGCGACATTATGTCGGACTTATACCGTTTGTCGCCCTCGAGCTATAATCATGAAAAGATTTTTCACAAGCTCTATTGCAAAATACAAGTGTTAGTCACAAAAAGGATGTTTCGGTTTACACATCAAAACATTTGATGATTTCGTCCAAAACAATAGGTGTGACTTAGATGTCTGGAAAACGTTTGTCATGCTTGTCAGTCTGATGGTTTTGCTTGCATGGATAGCAAGTCTTTTTGGTGAGGTGGTGCGTAGCCTTGGTGGCGTATTGCCTTGGTGTGGCGCATAGCCTTGGTGTAGTGCGGAAATTAAAACGTTTTCCAGGGCAATCATGGTTACAAAAAGCGTTTAGGCTTAGTCATGAAATGTCTTGATGTGTAAACCAAACATAATCCGTCAGATGTAATATGATAATGAAATTTTTCATAAAATAAAAGTTGTACCAAACCAAGTATGCGGCTTTTGTCATAACAAATAGTCTTTGAATGTTTCGCGCCTTGCATCGTGTTGTACATTTTGTGAGTGATGGTGCACGTTGTGAGTGCGTTGTGTCACCCATATGTCTGACAAGTTCTGTTTGGCATGCACGCGAAGGGTCGTACCGCTCGTGCGTCTTACAGTGCATGCGCGCGAGGGCCATGTCGCTCACGCGTCTTACAGGATAAGTTGCTTGTTGTCGATAAAGATGCCTTCATGCAATAACAATGTGGCGTGTGGCGCGTTTAATGATCATGATGTGGCGTGTGGCCGGACCTGCAAGTATCTCAATAAAATTGCGGGTGTATTATGAGGTGCCCAACCTTGTGTTAGTATTTTGAATTTGTAATAAGTTGACAAAATAAGTTGTAATGAATAATCATGTATATCATGAATATTGTACCGAAACCCCGTCCTTGAGATGATTATCCCAAAGTAAGTAAGGCTTGCTCGACATACGCGGACGTTCGGGGCATTAAAAAGGGATCGTTGAAAGCATGCGATCATTCAGGGTTGTAATGGTGTCATGCCGTGCTAGTACCCTATTTTAGTGCTTGTGCAGAGAAGCTTGTACATAACATGTGAGGTCCCTAGATGATGATAAATTCAATGTTGCATGGCTGAGTTTGTTCATGACTCAATTGCAAAGGAAATGACTACTAGATGTTGTCATTAGCTGTTGCTTTTCATTAAACAGAGCATCGTCGACGCTTCAAATCGTTCATGAACCAAGCAATGTAAGTGATCCATGTTCATTATTTTAAAATATGACACTGACAAATCAGTATAGCTTCCACACGTGGAGGATGCCAGGAGAGTCACGCTGGCGTAAGGATGGCCATAAATGCAAGTCACTCCGTCACAATGAAAAACGATTGGAGAGTCGCGCATCAATAAGGAAAGCTGGCAGGAGATGAAATGGCCTTGGCGGGTTGAAATACTACATCCGCGGGTTAGCGCCGGGCTAGAATGATCTGCACCTGACTAGACCATTTTGGTGTGAATGAGACATTTTAATCCTTCCATCCCGCCCTATCTAGCTTGATCCGGAGCAGGGGGTGGCTCCGTGGGGACCCTGCACTAAGACACCCGGCTTCAAAATTTTCCACCAGGCTTGCTATGGCAAGCTTTAACTCACGATGGCATTTTATTTAGGACATGTGCCTCGTACGCCTGAATGACACGGCGAATTATTGTATCTGGACTATTATCATCGCTCCTTCTAACATCAGGAGGGAATTGTTTCAACCTCCGGAGATGGCGCAGCAAATAAAGTTACCGGCGGAAGGTAGCGCGGAGTCGATACGCCCAGTGAGATCTTCCACCAGAGATGGCGTGACCCGGAAACTCTTCCGCCAACAACGGCGTGACCTGAAAACTCCTCCGCCAGAGATGGCGTTACCGGGAGACTCTTCCGCCAACAACGGCGTGACCCGAAAACTCCTCCGCCAGAGATGGCGTTACCGGGAGATTCTTCCGCCAAAAATGACGTGACCTGAAAACTCCAAAAAGGGTTCAAGTGGTGTCTTAGTTGGTTGTCCGGTACCCACTATGTGTGGACGACATTTTGATAAGGGTTTTTGATATTGAGATTTGTTTACAGCGTCTCTCAAGGTGTGTTTCCATTGGCTCAACTATAGATATCACATGAATAACCTGACTGGAGCACGCATTCATTTCGTATGGATCTAGATCTACGTATGAAACGCTCATAGTACATATATGAAGGTAACGGGTCCAAATGATGTGTATAGGACCTGTTCAACACAGATCTGGGGATTTCAGATCTAAAACATCGTACTTGAAGCTTTGAGGGAGCATGGATCGGAAATTTGCCAATCCAAACAACACGCATAAAGCTGGAATAGGTACAGATCGGATGGCGGTCGGTAATGGGATGAGATGTGACTATTTCCGTGTCCACGGATGGCGCCAATGAAGAAATATAGATCGGTGCATCGGGCTTCGGGTGTATGTTCCCACAGTTTAGAGAAAGACAGCCTCATCCCATTTGTCCTCCGGGCTTTAGTTCGTTCCTCTCCAGTCATCGGGTTAGCTGCAATCAAACGGGAAAACTACGTTAGATGGCCTAAGGAACCTTGGGCTCCGAGGACACTCCGACGCTCAAGTCAAATCTGGGCCTCAAAACAAGTGTGTGTAAAGTATGGTGTGAGCTAGAGAGAAAAAAACTCCCTTGTATTAGTGGTGGCTCCTCTATTTATAGAGGAGATAGAGGAGTTATGTAACATCCGGAATTTTATCATATCGGGTGCGGGTTTTTGCTTTAGAGAATGGTGGGACTAGATAAGCTCTCGTGGGCCAAGATCGGGCCTAGGGGCCCTGAGGTGGAGGAGGAGCCTTCAAGACTCCAACCCTCCTTCCCCACAGCCCATTCTTCACTTCATCTTCTTCCCTCATCTTAGAGAGAGAAACATCTAGAGAGAGAAAGTGTTGGTTTTGCCCTAAGATCGATCCATTCTTTTTCTCCAGTGATTACACGAAGCTTTACTGAAGAAACGAGCCGATTAGAGGTAAGAAACTTGTCCAGATCTAAGATTTTGGTGAAAATGTGTTTTAAGGATTTTTATTAATTTTCTTCAAAAAAGTCAGATTTTTACGTGTGTTTATGCTTAAAAACCATAGATCTAGCTTCATGGAAGCTAGATGAACGTTTTGTAAAGGTTATGATTTTGGACTGAAAACGGGTCTGTATGGGATTTTTGTTCTTGGGCCGACACTCGAGTGTCGACCGCCTACAAATTAGCGACACTGTACGGGGACAAAGACACTCAGAGTGTCGACCATCAGAGTGTCCACCCTCAGAGTGTCAACCCTCCCATAGCACGACACAAAGTCCTGAACGCGAGTTTAGGCAACATTATGGTGTGCCTGGTCAACACTATCAGGAGACACTATGGTTGCCTGGTCGGCACTATCAGGTGATACTATGGTTGCCTGCTCGACACTATCAAGTGACACTATAGAGTGTCAGCCGACACTATTAGCCGACACTAATAGGCGACACTAGCAAAGTTTAACCGATTTCATGTATTGTATTCATACAGATCACTTAGCACTTGTGTAGCCCAAAGCTTTTTAGTTTTCGGCGGGGCTTATTTGCTGACCTTAACGAACCCCCTAAAAAGAGCCTTTGACCTGGGCTGGGGAGGGTGATTTGCTTTAGAACTTTAGTTCGTAACAAGGCTCGAAGACCTCCGCCTAGATTTGAAATGGATCAGGTAGGGCATCCATTTACGGCGTGGGTGGATTAGCAGTTTGATCTATTTCCTTCAGTGTTAGGAAATCCGCGGGGGTATATGGGGGGAAGCCAGTCTGCAGTAACTCTACTTGCTCCTTTGGATCACTAAGGAAAAATATTTACTCACACATACCGTAGTGTATTCTTGTCAACTCACATAGTCGCACCTACCAGCACAACAAGACGACTACCCCCTGCACGCCACTAAACGGCGCTATTTAATGCTTTGGTTCGCCCAATACAAGAACTACAGCCCAAGCATAAGGCTAAAGCCATGGACTACGCCCCCGTGAGAGCCCTCTATTAGGGTTATCCAATCACTGGTTACTCTGGGTATTCGAAGGTAGACTCAAGTTATTCGTTTGAGGTGAGTCCCTATTTTTGTACTTGTGTTGGATATCCTAACGGAGCACCCTGCCTTCTTGTTCAAACAAAGGGTTCTCCCTAAGGATTAGGAATTCATTAGCTAGAGGTACCTAGGGGGGGTGCCCTAGTGCTAAGGGTATACCAGGTGAGTTCTAATTGTTGGGAACCAGTTTTTAACTTTTAAAAACAATAATTATTTAAACCTTTTAAATAAATAAATCAGATATTTAGCGGAAGCGATTTAGAGTACTAAAACCAGATCAGATCCGGATCCCGGACAGTGATCCGATTAGACGCGTATAAACAATATAATAAAACCAACCATAGGGTGTTCTAGGATTATACCTTCGACGATAACCAAATCAGAACACCTCAAATCAACGGGCGTCACGCTAGATGACACGTACACGAAACCTGCAGCAAAACGTCACACGAATGCGCAGAAGGAACCGGCAACAGCGGCGGCGCGGAGGATGTCACGGCCAGGGACGGTGGTGGTGTTCCCGGCTTCACGGCGGCGCAAGGTGGCCCACGACGGTGGTGGTGGCGTCGACCGAATGGGAGCATGGGGCATAGGTTTAGATGATGGCTTTCAAATTCTGTTAGGGTTTTAGTTAAGGTTATATTTATAACCAACCTACTTACAGACTGAACCCGTGTGGTATTAACAGTTAATACCCAACAAATAATTAACTATTTAATTATTAACCCTGCATTTTACTAATTACAAATAATCAGTAAAAATGCATTCTATAAATGTTTATCAGAATAAACATTTATTTCCTGTAAATAATTATTTCACTAAATAATTAATTATCTCAATCACCGATAAATATTTTTCTAAATATTTATTCACCATTTATTTAATCTGTCTTTTGTGATCGATAATATTTAACAATTAAATATTATATATATATATATATATTTTCTCGTTGCCTAAGATGTAACTCTTCAGATCGTATCTAATTAGTAACGTTGACTTAATTGACGACCGGACATCATATATCCAACAATCTTCCACTTGGACGATTCATCAATTAATCGGTTCAACGTAGACAGTGGTGGACGCCTAGCTGCATCTCACTGCCCCTAGCAAGGTATGACGTATTACAATCGTCAAACTATTTCATTATGTACAAGTGACCTTTACTTTACCAAGTGTAACAGTCCTAGTAAGCATATCTATGAATCATTTCTGTTTAGGGCATCCATTGAACATGATACATGGATACAATTCACTTCTCATATGATGTTCAACTATGCTCGTTTTCATTCTCCAATTCAAAGTGGTCTTAAACAAACTACTCTTTAGTTTGAGCATGGCCATGCATTTTTACACCAGCTTGAATCAACGAGGGCGCCAGAATGTCCAGCTCCTAATTAAAGAAGAACAGAATTCCTTTGGCCACGTACAACTCCCACTAAACTTCAGACTACTCCTGATCGTACCCTTATTACAGCCTGTTAAGGTACATCGTTAGATAAGATCAAAGAACAAACTTTAGTTAGAGTTAGTTCTAGTATGTGCCTCAGGTCGAGGATCGATAGATATATTCAAAACATCTCAAGACATTGATCTATGAAGATAGTTTTGAAACGAGTTACGTCCAATAATTATTCTCTAATAATTATCCGTGAACATGATTTCCAACTTCTTGGTCTTTCATTCATAATGAACCAACCATCTGATTCACAGTAGTCTTACATTCAGATTGATTCCCATGAATCTGATCGACTACAGACATTTAGAATAAAATATTCAAGGATTTCTAAAACGTATAAACTATCGAACATAGTAACATCTATTTATAATGCATTTAACCACTAAATAAAATATAAAACTAGTGCAACTGTATTGTTCGAAATCACCAAATACTAAATACAGATCAAACCCACTGTCTAGCAAATCTAAGGCCTATCTTATCAGTATGCTCCTTATGTTTAGAATCAGGCATAGGCTTAGTGAACGGGTCGGCTAGATTATCATCTGTGTGAACTTGTTTAACACGATGTCTCCTCGTTCTAATATATCCCTGATATAGTGAAATCTTCTTAGTATGTGCTTCGTCATGTGGTGTGACCTTGGTTCCTTAGCTTGAGCAATGGCACCAGTATTGTCATACAGTATCTCGATTGGTTTCTAAATGCTAGGCATTACTCCGAGATCAGCAATGAACTTCTTCATCCAAGCAGCCTCCTTTTCAGCTTCCGAAGCGGCAATGTATTCTGATTCGGTGGTGGATTGAGCAACAACATTTTGCTTAATACTCTTCCAAGTGATTGCACCACCGTTCAGATTAAACACAAATCCCGTCTGTGATCGAGAATCATCTCGATCAGTCTGGAAGCAAGCATGAGTGTAACATTTAACAGCTAGTTCTTCTTCCATTTCTCCATATATCAAGAACATGTCCTTATTTCTTCTTAAGTACTTAAGGATGTGCTTCACAGTTATCTAGTGACTCTCACCAGGATTCTGTTGATATCTGCTTGTCATGCTTAAAGCGTACGATACGTCAGGTCTAGTAAATAGCATGGCATACATGATGGAACCAATTGGGGAAGCATATGGAACCCTTTCCATCATCTTCTTTTCCTCGTCAGACTGAGGGCACTATTTTTTATTTAGTGTGGTTCCATGAGCCATAGGCAAAGACCATCTCTTAGAATCTTGCATGAAAAAGCGTCGAACGACTTTATCAGTGTATGTACTTTGACTTAAACCTATAAGTCGCTTTGATCTATCTCTATAGATCTTTATTCCCAAAATATAAGCAGCTTCCCCAAGATCTTTCATTGCGAAACATTTACCTAGCCACGACTTTACGTCTTGTAGCATAGGGATATGGTTTCCAATGAGCAGTATATCATCTACATACAAAATCAGAAAAGTAACTTGGCTCCCACTTGCCTTCTTGTAGACACACGGTTCATTTTCATTCTTGACAAAACCAAGCTCTTTGATTTTCTGGTCAAAGCGAAGATTCCAACTTCTGGATGTCTGTTTTAATCCATAAATGGGTTTGTTTAACTTGCATACCTTATTTGGATTCTTTAGATCTTCAAAACCTTCCGGTTGAACCATATAGACATCTTCAGTAAGATGCCCGTTTAGGAACGCGGTTTTAACATCCATTTGTCATATCTCGTAGTCATAATACGCGACAATGGCAAGCAAGATACTAATCGACTTAAGCATGTCCTACTGACGAGAAGGTTTCATCATAATCAATTCCTTGAGTCTGAGTAAAGCCTTTCGCTACCAGCCTTGCTTTGAAGGTTTGCACAATTCCATCTAATAGAGTTCGATTTCTCCTTTCGGACACACCGTTAAGCTATGGTGTTCCTGGTGGAGTAAGCTGAGAAATGATCCCACATTTCTTTAGATGTTCATCAAACTCTTGATTAAGATATTCACCACCTCGATCAGATCGAAGCATCTTAATCGTCTTACCAAGTTGATTTTGTACTTCGTTCTGGTACTATTTGAACATTTCAAACGTTTCATATTTATGCTTCATAAGATAAACATATCCATATCTACTGAAATCATCAGTAAATGTAACGAAGTATCTCTCTCCACTTCTAGACATTGTTCTAAATGGACCACATACAACAGTATGTTCAAGTCCTAACAGATCTTTAGCCCTTTGACCGATACCGGTAAACGGAGCATTGGTTAGCTTTCCACTTAAACATTTTTCGCAATCAACAAATGACTCTTGACCAGTAGAATTCAGAATTCCGGCGGTTTGGAGTTTCTTCATGCGATTCTTGTTTATGTGTCCAAGTCAACAAGGTCATAGATACGTATCATTGAAATCCAATTTTGTACGTTTGGAGGAGATGTTAAATAGAACGTTATTATCATGGACTTCTATCTTATAGATTCCATTGTGAGGCTTTGCAGAAAAATAAAACAAACCATTTATGTAAGGCCTCAAACCAGGCACCCTATAGTTGGTTCTCATAACGAGTTATTCCCTTGAAAATACTCATTTTAGATATATTAAACTACAGTGGAAGTCTTTCTAAAAACATTAATTACTATTTAATGTCATTAAGTTACCTCACGAATGCTTGCACACCAATCCGAGTAGCACCGCTCCCAAGCCAAGATACGTTAACGCAACGCTTACCTGCAAAACAATCTATCGTACACCCAAAGTCAGCTACGCTGAGTGAGTTCTAATAGTTTAGTTTAATTAAAAGTCAACTCGTCTCAAAAGTTATTTAAACTTTACTCAGGACCCACGGTCTTTATAAAATTGATCCATAACTCATTAACCATTAGATAACCCCTATTATCACCCGATATCCCATAATAACTCATTACCCATGACTCATCCCACAATAATAATAATCCCGCAGTCTCATCAACATAGGTCGAACTTACTACACTAATAACTCATGCTCATGTACACGTATTAACTTGACACTTGGTTAACACAACAAATCGCTAAACATCAACTTACTCAACCTTGACCAAGGCTCTTACAAATCAACTGACATAATCGTTATGAACATCACATCACAATCCTGGCACCACGGCCAATCAAACTCTTCTCATCACATTAATACTATCTCAAGCACAATAAATATAACTCAACGCTTGTATGCATTTTAACACAAATATATAAGCACACAAACACATGCCTCATTTCTGCACCCTCGTCAGAGTTACCCTCGTCAGGGCGTTCGACACACCCTGAGCTCATCACTGTCTTGTTGGACATCGTCACCTTTGGTGACCTCCCGAAGGACATAGTCCTCCACAATCCCGTTTGCCGTGTCATAATGACAAAACGTTTAAAACATTTAAAAGAGGGGGATTAGAAACTCACCAGTTACGAGGCAATCCAAATCCTTGCTCTGTAGTCGTTCGTTCACGCTCGAAGTCCGAACCTGTCAAATGTTCGATCACATGATCAGAACACGTCCTAAACATATGTCGAATAACGTAAAAATATAAATCCCCACATCGTCCCGTCCATTCGTCCTTTTATCCCACGAAGCTCTAGCTCCACGTGCTCACACAACCGGACCGCTCTCGACCCGTTAGAAATCCGAATACCCAACCGGGTTCCCATGCGTGCACGTAGGTGTACATGCAAACGCATGAAAAACCCTAGTCTCACGGGTTTACATAATACCTTGATCTAGACCCGCTTATGACTCGTGTGCCCGAGCCTAAGCTCCCATGCACGCACGTACATGTGCCCATGCAAACCCTATCTTCAGAAACACGCGAGCGCGAGCCAAATTCCATGCATGCATGCCATGCAGGAACACTAATCGGCTAACACCATGCTCGTCGTATTCCCGTTCCACCACCGCACGCCATCGTACAGTTGTATTCATTTCCATCGTCCTCCTCGTAACGCCACGCTCCAGCCGAATTCCCTATCCCACCGGAACTATCACCACTGCCGCCTCCGGTCGTTCGCTGTCGGAAGGACCACCTCCCGGCAGCCGCTGGTAACCACCGCCCACCACCCGGCATCACCACTTTGCCCTGCCATAGCCGACAACACCCTTGTCTCCCTCTGCCTCGTGCCGTCGTACCTTCTCCATAGTTGTCATCACCGTCACACGCTACCACCACCTTAGCCGGCCATCACACTCACCGCCTCATCCCTGGCCTCATCTCCGATCATCACGAACAAGAACCAAACTAAAACCCTAATCGGGTCTTCAGGCTAAACCGAAATAGTGAAGCGAAAGAATGGAATACGAGAGTTACCTTACGCGTAATAGAGTCCCCTTAGCTAGACGCCGTCGTAGGACCGCCCCGAACCACCGCCGTCGTCCTCCTCTCTCTAGTCCCTTTCTTCCGTCGCAAGAGCCCTAGCCGAATGGCCTAGGGTTGCGCTATAAGGTGGGTTAATTACCACCTAGAAGTTTCGCTTCGGGTCCCTCCTAATACGTCTAACGTGTTTCTTAACCGAACTTCTTAAATAACGACTAATCAGGTCCTCTCACTCTGATATATCGAGCCTTACGTGATATCTTTATAGTTCAAAGTCGTAAAAAAAGAATTCGGGTCCCTCACTAACCCGATTCATTAATTAACGGATTTTTTTTGGGACGTTACAAGTCTTCCCCCCTTAAAAGAGGATTCGTCATCGAATCCTATGTCGGGACAAACCAACACGACTTATCTTTCCGTTCCTATTCGCACCAAATCCATCTGGTATCAAGCATTCACCTTCACGCTTATCGAATCTACTACGTTTCTTTGTAACTCGACCACCATCCCTGGGTGTTCAAAGAAGTCTTCTTCACTGCTCGCTTTCGACTTGGGACTCGTAGGTTTTACCTACACATTCCGTCCTCTTTCCTCCCTTCTACCATAAATCCATAGCACGATACTGATTTACGCATGATCTACTTTGTATCCTCTCATTAGCAACACCATTGGCTGCTTATGGTTAGATGCCTCTTAGTATCATACTCCTTGCATTCAATGCATCTTCATAAACATCTCGTCAGCACATTTGCCTTTGTCTCTTGCATAGGCCCGATAATCTCGTCATTCCAATGTTCATCCTCCCATGTAGGTTCCTTAACTTCATGGACGGATTCATTCGCTATCCTTCCAAAGTGAAGTCGTCGTACTTCTCGCCTCATACTTTGACCACAGTCCTGCGATGATTTCTCAAAGCCCATTGCCCTACCCGTAAGGGCACCACTAATGTCTTTCTTCGATGATCTTCAGGAGCTCGTGCAAAGCTACCCTGGTCTCCACTAGATTTCTTTATCATAGTATCTCTTTAGTTTGTTGTCACGTGTTCAATACGCCCCTTAGACTTGCACATACACCCAACACTAGAGCCATCTTCAATAGCTCTCGATCTTTCTCAAGGATCATATGCCTGTATCATGTCCATTTCAATCACCTAAGCGCTTGCTTTCCTTAAATACTCTACAGGAGCTCATATTAAGCTGGTCTTGGATTTGCTAGCATAGGCATATCCTTCTTAGTCACTTACGTGCACTCTTGCACTTGCCCCTCCTGAGTTTCACCTTTCTCTATGTTCCTCTACCATTACCATGCGATCCCCGACCGCATCTCATTTATCAGGTACGAACATGAATTCCGTCTACTCACAAGCCTCAGCTATTCGTCGCCTTGCCTAGGGAAAAACATCCCTACTCTTCTAGTGTCTCGTCTTGACTGAATTCTTCATATAGAACTTGTTCCATGAAGGTCCTCTGTCAATTTGTTAACTCCGTGATGAAATCTTCAGCGTCGTCACCTTTATCTCATCACAAACACTTCTGGTCAAGTGTCCACGTAAACGCCTTCATCGTCTATTCTCATAGCTCCGCCCATTGGCTTTGTGCTCTGAATTCCCGAGATATAAGCATAGGCATTTCATAAGAGCACCTCACTGGTCGCCTAGAAAGACGTCAAAACTCCTCGCATTACTTCAATGTATCAATGTTGAGAAAACCGTCAAGATAGAAATACTATACTTAAGCACACTAACCATCCGTCCTATGCACGGCTAAGCGTGTACCCCAAGGACACACACCGATACACATAATTACAGAACACGCATTATTCTACACATGTACTAGTAACTCAACCATCTAACTCACACAAAGTGCACATACACAACTGCTTAGATCTGAGTAAATCTACTTGCATATAATATGACCTTGTCATTTATAGACACACAAATATATCATGTCGTCTGGCCCAAAGGCACAAGCAACACGATCTCCCGCCTGATTGTTGTCAGACATAATAACCTGTTGACAAAAGTCAACACCATATCAAGCTTACTCTTAATCTCCCGCATGACTAATGCCAGACACAATATCAAGCTTACGCTTGATCTCCCGCCACGACTATTAAGTACATCACACAATTAACTCATACTCATAAGCAACTCAATTAACGACATACGAGTTTATTCACAAAACTCTCTCATGCCCTTAAGCACCAAAACATTTACCTCGCGAAGATCTATGCCTTAAGATATAAAGACATTTATTATCGTAGTAAGGCTAAACACACCCTTTACACTTCATACATCACCTAAGCATAACACATAGGTGACCCTATCTTAAGAACGTAGACACACATCAATAATCACAACTTAGGTCTACACAGGTCTACTCATACCGTCTATTCAACCAAGTTCTGGCATCACATCAAAGATTACATTTAGTATGAACTCACGTCGTTCAAAAGGTAATCACATAATTAACACTACACCACCAGTAGCAAGCTATCACACATGCAACTATCATTAATTTTAAACCATCCCGTGGTAAGATTCACTGTCAAAGTTAATATCAAACAATTGAAAAACCAAGAACAAGCATTTCGTCACAAAAGTGCTAGACGGCCACTACCCAAAATGCTCTAGTCCTCTCGTGGTAACCACCACTGCTCTAGTCACTAAACAAGTCAAAGTTATCACCCACTTGTTCCTCGTCGTCAGATTCCTCAAGCCATCCGTTTCGCGATTCTGCCTAGTGTCTCGAGGGCTGACTACTGACTGCAAATGCATTTCTTCCTCTCCTGTAAAAGGAGCTATTGAGTCCACCCCTCATAGTTGCCCTGGTAGTATTGGGGGCATTTGGCACCGGAAGCGCCAAGATCGCCTCCTGTGCTGGTAGCTCCTGCTCATCTTCAGCCGCCGGTGGAACCACCGTCAATGGAACAGGTGCTAACTCACATAGCACCACGTAACAATCTAGCAAATCATCATATCTACCACAATTCTATACCACTCAAGGTTACAAAATCACTAAATCACATAGACATTCAAACTATCTCTCATAGTTGCAGTTAATGCTACTTCACGTTACTCAACTCACTCTATAGTCTCATTCAATCACACCACACAATTCCAAGTGGTTCTACATAATACTACAACACATAGCGCCCATCAAGATCCCACACGGAACCATAAATCATTACCCACACAAATCACTTTACCTAGTGTAACACTACACAAGTGGTAAAAAATAATTACTGCTCAATTCGAAATACGTACCTCTTGGCTCGCGGTTACTCGTGGTGGCATTCGTTTCACCCTCGTCCCATTTTCGATTTAAGTTAAGGCATTTTATTTGTTTAAAAACACCAGTTTTCTCTTAAACCTGGCTCTGATACCAACTTGTAAGGCCCCAAACCAGACACCCTACAGTTGGTTCTCATAACAGGTTATTCCTTTGAAAATACTCATTTTAGATATATTAAATTACAGCGGAAGTCTTTCTAAAAACATTAATTACTATTTAATGTCATTAAGTTACCTCATGAATGTTTGCACACCAATCCGAGTAGCACCACTCCCAAGCCAAGATACGTTAACGCAACGCTTACCTGCAAAACAATCTATTGTACACCCAAAGTCAGCTACGTTGAGTGAGTTCTAATAGTTTAGTTTAATTAAAAGCCAACTCGTCCAAAAGGTTATTTAAACTTTACTCGGGACCCACGGTCTTTATAAAATAGATCCACAACTCATTAACCATTAGATTTTTTTTTTGAACGACAACACCTAGATATTCTAGGATAATTGGGTTTCCACGGGGCAACACCTAGAACATCTAGGGCAGCCCACCACAGGAGGAAACCCCCCCCCCCCCCAACTGGATAAACCCCCTGACCTGGCCACAGATCCCATTTTTTTCGTTGCCAGGATTCGAACCCAAGACCTCCACTATGGGAAGTCTTGGGGATACCTTTGCACCAAATGGCCGACGGTATTAACCCGATATCCCCTGTTATTAGATAACCCCTGTTATTACCCGATATCCCATAATAACTCATTACCCATGACTCATCCCACAATAATAATAATCCCGCAGTCTCATCGACATAGGTCGAACTTACTACACTAATAATTTATGCTCATGTACATGTATTAACTCGACACTTGGTTAACACAACAAATCCCTAAACATCAACTTACTCAGCCTTGACCAAGGCTCTTACAAATCAACTGACATAATCGTTATTAACATCACATCACAATCCTGGCACCACGGCTAATCTAACTCTACTCATCACACTAATACTATCTCAAGCACAATAAATATAACTCAACGCTTGTATTCAATTTAACACAAATATATAAGCACACAAACACATGCCTCATTTCTGCACCCTCGTCAGGGCGTTCGACACACCCGAGCTCATCACTGTCCTGTTGGACATCGTCACCTTTGGTGACCTCCTGAAGGACATAGTCTTCCACAATCCCGTTTGCCGTGTCATAATGACAACAATGCAAACACAATACCCGATGTGTCACAAGGACAACGACACAATGCACACAACACATGTATAATCACATAACAATATACTCTATATACATGGTTCATTAACTACACCTGCACTTCACACATATCACTAGGATAAGATATCCTACACGTATTCATAAGCGTTTAGCTTATATCCCGACTCCCCGACTAACTCATAACACAATACACCGCTAATATAGCAACACACATACAACTACTATATCTCATTATCTAAACATATACCCCGCACATGCACACCCTGTGACACTTCCTAGTCGTACCCGTTTACTACAATCCCGACTCACCCATGTTAGGTCACTATACGACCCGTGACCATATTCCCATGTCTTATGGACACACACAGTCCCTTAGCCCACATTTATATATTTAACTTCATAAACTCATCGGGTTAGACCCCAAAGCTCGGTATACATTTAATGTAATAAAACAAGTCTCAAAAGTATTTACGATAGCCCCAAAACGTTTAAAATATTTAAAAGAGGGGGATTAGAAACTCACCAGTTACGAGGCAATCCAAATCCTTGCTCGGTAGTCGTTCGTTCACGCTCGAAGTCCGAACCTGTCAAACGTTTGATCACGTGATCAGAACACGTCCTAAACATACGTGGAATAACGTAAAAATATAAATCCCCACATCGTCCCGTTCGTTTGTCCTTTTATCCCACGAAGCTCTAGCTGCACGTGCTCACACAACCGGACCGCTCTCGACCCGTTAGAAATCCGAATACCCAACCAGGTTCCCATGCGTGCACGTAGGTGTACATGCAAATACATGAAAAACCCTAGTCTCACGGGTTTACATAATACCTTGATCTCGACCCGCTTATGACTCGTGTGCCCGAGCCTAAGCTCCCATGCACGCACGTACACGTGCCCATGCAAACCCTATCTTCAGAAACACGCGAGCGCGAGCAAGATTCCATTCATGCATGCCATGCAAGAACCCTAATCGGCTAACACCATGCTCGTCGTATTCCCGTTCCACCACCGCACGCCATCGTACGGTTGTCTTCATTTCCATCGTCCTCCTCGTTACGCCATGCTCCAGCCGAATTCCCTATCTCACCGGAACTATCACCACTGCCGCCTCCGGCCGTTCACCGTTGGAAGCACCACCTCCCCGCAGCCACTGGTAGCCACCGTCCACCACCCGGCATCACCAATTTGCCCTGCCATAGCCGAGCAACACCCTTGTCTCACTCTGCCTCGCGCCGTCATACCTTCTCCACAGGCGTCATCACCGTCACACGCTACCACCACCTTAGTCGACCACCACACTCACCGTCTCATCCCTTTCCTCATCTCCGATCATCACGAACAAGAACCAAACCAAAACCATAATTGGGTCTTCACGCTAAACCGAAATAGTGAAGCGAAAGAATGGAATACGAGAGTTACCTTACGCGTAATGGAGTCCCCTTAGCTAGACGCCGTCGTAGGACCATCGTGAACCACCTCCGTCATCCTCCTCTCTCTCGTCCCTTTCTGCCGTCGCAAGATCCCTAGCCGAATGGCCTAAAGTTGCGCTATAAGGTGGGTTAAATACCACCTAGAAGTTTCGATTCGGGTCCCTCCTAATACGTCTAACGTGTTTCTTAACCGAACTTCTTAAATAATGACCAATCGGGTCCTCTCACTCTGATATATCAAGCCTTTCGTGATATCTTTATAGTTTAAAGTCGTAAAAAAAGAATTCGGGTTCCTCACTAACCCGATTCATTAATTAACGGATTTTTTTTTTGGATGTTACAATTTAAATATGTAGAAATGAAATCATTGTCAAAAGCATAATTAAATCCTTGTTCCCGCAAAGCGGATACTGAAACCATATTCCTAGTCAAATTAGGAATGAAATAATCATTATTCAAAACAAATTCTAAACCAGAAGGAAGTAAAATAGTGTATTCTCCTAGAGCCTTCATAGCAACCTTTTGTCCATTTCCCACATGGAGCTCCAGGTCGCCTTGCTTCAGCCTCCTAACCTTCTTTAGTCCCTGAGGACTATCCTCCAGCAGACTTCTTCTGCTTCAACTCGGCTAGATACTTTGGGCAGTTCCTCCTCTAGTTTCCGACTTCATCACAATGAAAACATTTGACATCCTTTAGAGGTTTCTTGGCAACAGCTTTGCCTTTGCCTTTGCCTTTGCCTTTGCTCTTGAAGCTTTTCTTGCCTTTTCCCTTGGCTTCAGATTTCTTGATTCAACCCTCCTTGATCATCAGCACTGGACCAGACTTAGCATGAGTCGGTATGTTCATCTCGGCAGTCTTTAGCATCATATGCAATTCCGCGATGGTCTTGTCCCAAGCATTCATATTGTAATTTAAAGTGAATTGATCATATGACTTTGGCAGCGAGTTGAGGATAATATCCCCGGCCAATTTATTGCTTAAAGGGGAGTCAAGACGTGTTAGATGATTAATGTACCCCTTCATCTTCAACACACGAGTGCTGACCGAAGAACCTTCTTGCATTCGACAACTTATTAGTGATCTTATCACCTCAAAGCGTTCATGACGGGCCTGCTGCTGGAACATTTCCTGCAGCTGCCTACTCATGTCGTATGTTGGCATCTCCACCAAATTCTTCTGAAGTTCTGGTATCATAGACGCTAGCATCAAGCAAGAGACCTTGATAGAGTCATCAACATGCTTATCCCAGGTCTTACGGGCTTGGCCCGTAGCAGCAGCTGGTTCTTGTGGGATTGGTTCCTTGAGAACATACAGTTTGTTATCTGCCCTGATGACAATCTTCAGGTATCGGAACCAGTCCATGAAGTTGGAGTTGTCAAGCTTATCCTTCTCAAGCATTGGTTTTAGGGAGAATGAGGAATTTGGATTAGATTCGTTAGACATCTACAAAATTCAAAATAAAGTTTTTAGTATTTTCATGCATAACGTCCTAATTAAAATTTTATGACACAATTGCAAAATTATATAATTAGGAATGAGATCCTAGTTCCCCATGTCTCAGTGAATGGCTGAGCACTCTTCACTGCATAGCTAGACAGGTAGGTAACGATTACCAATTGTATCAACTATACAATTCTCGGCTTGAGGGGCATGACGAGTATTGTCAAGCTTGGATATGTTTCCCTCAACTACGCCCACTTAAACGACTTAAGTGATATTGGTCCTTCAATTATAACCGTAGAGCCGGCCTAAGTAACTCAGGAATCGCGGTTCTACCTTCAACCAAAACCATAGGGCCGGATGCAGGGTAATTCACTAACACCGGGGGTTCGGATAGATTAGTTGAAGTGTTATAATTTAGGGTGGCGCAAAAATATCAATTTTATATTGGGATTTCTTCAATGTTTTAAAATTACCGCTTCGGGTCAAAAACATTTTGGACGACGAGTAGCGTGATACAAGTCGCGCAATTTTAGTAAACCGATTTTACTAATTTAAGTCCGTGAAACAACTTTCAACACTCGATACGATCCAATTTTAAATACCTTATTTGATCTAAATTGGTCATTCGTCTCGGACTGATTTTAAACTAATCAACTATTTTAACTAATTTAAAATTGTTTTAAATAAAACTATTATATTTAAAACTTGTTTTTACTTTTAAATAAAACACCTTTTTATTTAATTACCTTTCCGAGATAAATAAACAATTTAATTATCTCGTCGTTTTAAATTGTGTCAAAAGTTTTATAAAAACTTTGCGGTTTAATTATTATCCTAAATAATTATATCACATCCACAAAAAAATAAAACACAGAACCGAGCAACTAGGAATAAATGTCCGGTTTCGTTCGAGCCATCAAACGATAACCGGACTTGTCTAAGGGACAACAAAATCAACAAATCTGTTATCTCTCACTTAGTCCAAGATCTCCATCTTTAATCCTGTCATTGTCTACCTTGGTCTTCTAGTCTTCGTCTTTTTAGGATTACAGTATTTATTTACAGATACACTAAAAATAAATAAATAAAAACAAACATAACTGTTACATCGGGGTTCCAAATAACCCACAAAAATACAAAGAAAAATTAACCAACACAAACAATACAATCACGGGTCTCTAGTGTTCGATTCATTCAACACAATCAGAATAAACGATAAAGGCTCGATCTTTTGTCAAACAAAAGTTTTGACAAATAAAACAATAGATCTATTTAAAAAAAATATGTCTAATTGCGCGTAAAGGTAGCTATGATAATTAAATGTTTAATTATTAACCCTGCATTTTACTAATTACAAATAATTAGTAAAAATGCATTCTATAAATGTTTATCAGAATAAACATTTATTCCCTGTAAATAATTATTTCACTAAATAATTAATTATCTCAATCACCGATAAATATTTCTGTAATTATTTATTCACCTTTTATTTAATCTGTCTTTCGTGATCGATAATATTTAACAATTAAATATTATATATATATATATATATATATTTGCTCGTTGCCTAAGATGTAACTCTTTGGATCGTACCTCATTAGTAACGTTGACTTAATTGACGATCGAACATCATATATCCAACACTAATCCCCTTTTTACCTACTTTAAGGGTGGTGTGCATACTTAGTAAAAAGTGTTTATTATATATTTATTATTAATAAACAAAGGCGAAAGTTACGTTTTAGTAAAAAGTTTAAAAGAGGCAATTGTACGTTTTAAGTGAGGTAAAGATATATTTTTGGCAAGCGTTTATCATATTTTCATATACATAGACAAAGGCATAATATATGTACAAAGAATGTTTTAAGTAAAGCAAAGTTATATTTTATGACAAACGTTTATTATATTTTATATACATAAACAAAGGCATATTATATGTTAAGTTCGGATCAAGTTGAAGAAAGTTTTATGAAAAGAAAGTGAACAGTTTTCCTACTGAAACGTGTACCAGCTTGTTAAGGTCCTTTGGGGACAGATGTTACTTGTACAAGATGTCAGTTATGGGTTCTGCCCATTAGTAAGAGCCTTGGTGGTTCGTTAACGATTGTGCAACTAGAATGAGTGACGGCGGTTACTCGGGAGATCCACGCAACCTCCATGTACCATGTTAAGCGGTATGGTCGCGAGGGTCATACCATGTTAAGCGGTATTATCGGTTCATGGTCGCTGATCATGAGGGCGGTACAGTAATGACAAGGGAATTGAAGGTTAAGTGGTACTTGTCAGTTCATGGACACGAGCCATGAGGGCAGTACAATTTAAAGGAATTAACGGTTATCGCATGTTTTAAATTGTTTTGAAAAGTAAAGTATGTAAAGTTTTGCCTTAATGGCAATATATATGTATTAGTAAATCTTTTGTATGGTTGATTTAAAGTAAATGTTAGAACTCACTCAGTGTTGTTGATTTTTAGTATACACATCAGTTAAGTGTAGGTGGTTGTAGATGGATGTGGATGCTTTGCTTGGCGAGCAGAGTTACCCCGAAGACCAGAGTCCGGCATCCCGTTTATGTTGTTTCAGACAAGTTTTAATTTCGTACCATACAAGTTATGTTAGACATGTGTATGCTTCGGCTGTTTATGTTAAAGTTTAAATCGCTTCCGCTGTGATTTGTTGAATGTCTCATGTTTATATGTTATGTGTTGATGAGTAAATATGATAAGTGAGGCCTCCCGGGTTTAGGGCATTACAAACTAACCCTAATGGGCTTGGGCTTCTTCTTGGGCTAGATGGAAGTGGGCCTCCTTTGGGCTATTTGAAGACCAACCTCCGCATATATCATTAAAAACTATCTTTTATTATAAACTTTTCTTAATTTTATAAATTCCTTTCATCTCATATGAAAAAAAAATAAATTATAATTTTGAAAATTTGAAAATCTAAACATCATTTTTGAAAATGAAAATCCAATATACAAGTTTATGCCCGGTAATTTTAAATATGTTTCGTTCAACATAGAACTAACTTTAAGCATAAAACTATGAGAACCGTATAATAAACTTACACGAAGTGTTTGACATATATAACTGGAGTTAAAAAAAAGAATAAGATAAACGATTACACATCTATACCTAATAAATAACTGATTGCATTGCATCGCATATTAAAATTTTGTGAGCTCAAGATTCTTTTTCTCATTTATTTTTTTCATTATTACTAAGTATTTAGTATTTTCTTACTAATTATTTAATATTTCCTTTATTAATTTCTAAATATTTATTATTATTTAATATTTCTTTTATACTTTTTAAATTCTTATTATAATAAATGAATAACTTTATATGTCACGTGTCGACTTTTGGTGAATTCTATATTTTTGTTTCCTGCCTCTCTTTCCTACTAAATAACTATGTTTTCTATTAAATAATAATTATTTTAAATAATTAAATATCTAAAATTTATTCTAATATTTAACTTACTAAATCATAAGAAGATGTCAATTATATCTTAACTTAAAATATACTTGTATAATTCTTAAATCTTCATTATTTGTTATTTATAATTCTTAAATCTTCATTATTTGTTATTTATAATTCTTAAATCTTCATTATTTCTTATTTCACCAATGGTTTATGACATCCAACATACAAATATTCATAGAAATTACTGGTTTACAATAAATTGAATTATTCAACCGATGTAATAAATGAATATCTAACCTAATTATTTAATGTTTTATTTATTCTCTAAAACATGAGTTTTTAAACTAGTAATCATTATATATCAAAGTAAAAAATACATATTTATTCGACTCTCGTCAATTTTTAACTTATAATTAAATGAAATGCCTCTCTTCAAAGTTCAACCCACTAAACCCCACAATCAGGGTTTCAGAATCACACCGGTTCGGCTGGTCGAACCGGTCGGACGGGGAACCGGACATAGAACCGGTCCGGTTGTGTATAATTGAACCGCTTTCATTTGAACCGGCCGGTTATAGGTCGGACCGGATTTCAAAATTTTATATTTTTTCTTTAAAATCACATTTTTTGATTAATTTAGTATTACAAGTTACATATTTTATTTATTTAAGCCTTTATATGATATTAAAACTGCAAATTAACATTAAAACAAAAAATATTTTTATATTTGTATCTATTGATATAATTTTAATTTTTATATTATTTATGACGTCATCCGGTTCGACCGGTCCAACCAATGAACCTCTAAAACGACCGGTTCGTTATCTGATACGGTTCTGAAAACATTACCCACAACTCCTAGCTCTCCCCACCCCACCCCACCCCACCCTGGTGGTGTCCACTTTTCCTGTAATCAAAGTGAAAAATGATTTCTTTAAAGTTTAAACCTTCTCCTGGTTCTTTATACCTTGCAACAATTCACATGCTTATCTGGTCACACTAATCATCAAGGATCATATTATAAAGAGAAAAAAAAAAACACACTCAAGGCCAAATTCCCTTTGACAAAAGACACGGGTGTGTCTTTTTTTTTTTACGGTTTGAGTTTAACCGGCACGCTCCATCAGAGGAGGTTTATACATCAGTCTACCTGAATATCCCCAAGAAATTTGAAATCCACAAAGGATGTTCCTAGTTTTTGTTAAGTACACCTTACAGAATTCGAACACCTGTGAGTGTTTATATATTGATCGACAGAATCCCACTTTTCAAGATTTCAAGAAACACATTTTTCTCAGGGGGTGTTTCAGATTACTTATTAACCTACTTATTAACTTTTTTTAAAAGTTAATAAGTTAAAAGTTTGTTTGGATAAATTAAAATGAGATAAAAATATAAAAGAAATAAATAGTTTTTGAAAAGTAAGTCCCACTTACTTTTCAAATTAACTTTTTGAAAAAGTTAATAATTACTTTTTAGAAGGAATCCCAAACACCCCCTCAATCCTCAAATTACCAAATACCCATTTTTCAAAATCAAAATTTGATAATTAAAGAATCCGAAAAGGGTCCGAATAAGATGACCCATTTGGAGTTCTTGAAGAAATTCAACAAACTGAAGCGTTCTGAACTTGGTTGTTTCTGCATCAGTTTTTGTTTCATTTTGTTTCTGTTTTTGTAGGACTACCGGTCAGTGAGTAAAGGGTTCAGGGTTGGTGGGTTGGGTGTGTGGTTCGGGTCGTCTAGGCATTCGGGTCATGAACTGTTTGGGTTTCTTGAACCGGATCAGGCTGGAAAGTGACATATTTGATGGTAATTGGGTGTGGGATGAGAGTTATCCACTTTATGAGTCTAAAGATTGTTTGTTGTTAGATGATGGTTTTAGGTGCTCTGAAAATGGTAGACCTGATGGGTTTTACACCAAGTGGAGATGGCAACCTAAAGATTGTAACTTGCCCAGGTTCTAATCTCTCCTTATATATATATATATACATGTATGTATGTGTATTCATAACCCTACTATGTGTTTCAGTGTGAAAAATGCAGTGTTGTATTAGTCGCTAGGCGGCGGGTAGACGATTATTTTTGGCCAAATCGGACTAAAAATCGCTAATCGGAAAAATTGGGTCAAAATCGGGCCTAGGCGGACCTAGTCGGCCAAAAATCGGCCACTTCCCGTTTTTCCGGTGATATTCCGGTAGGGTTCCGGCGACTTTCAGGCAAATTTCCGACGATTTTTAGTTTAGTTCTTGTAATTTCCAGCTTCTTTAAAAAATGTGTGTGTGTATATATATAATTTTGAAAATTACATATAAAAATGTGTGTATATATCACAGTTGTCAATAGCGCCCGTAGCGGGCGCTATTTCGCGCTACGTAGCGTTTCGAAGATGCTCCGCTATTTCCATTTAGCGACCAATTAGCGACCGATAGCGACTTTTGTTTTTTTTTTTTTTTTTTTTTTCATATAAGGCTCGCTAGGGTTTTTTTCATCCTGCGTATCGTTCGTAACGTAACACTCCAGCAGGCAGGAACAACTCTCGATAGGGTTCTTCCTCTTCTCGTTCGCGTCCAGCAGCTCCTTCCTTCTCCACCTTCTAGTTCGATTCGAGCAGTAGCAGGAGACTCCAGTTCGTCCTCTCCACTTAATTGTGTTTGATTCCTTCCTGCAGCCAAGACTCCAGTTCTTCTCCACTTAATTGTGTTCCGATTCCTGCAGTAGCAGGACTCCCGTTCGTCCTCTTTTACTCTGTTAACACTGTTCTTAAGGTACGTTCATGTTTCTCCATCGTTGTATTTTGATATTTGACTCTATGCAGTCGATACCACCGATATCTCGGATATCGGTGGTTTCACCAAATATCGGTCCAAATATCGGTCCAAATATCGGTGGCGATAATATCGGCGATATTTACCGATATATCGCCGATATAGGGGGTTTGATATATCGGTCAAAATACCGAGAATATCGTTTTTTATATCTAGACCTTTTTATACTACTGAGATGAGCTTTTTTGCTTTGTTACTTGTTCTGCTTTGCTTTGATATGCAATATTTTACTATTGATACCGTCTATCAGTTGAAGGTGAACAAATTCTGATGAATTATTTATATAACGTTTTTATTCCGAAATAAAAAATTTCCCCAGCCAGGGGCTCTGCCCCTTGGACCCCGCCAGGGGCTGCCGCCCCTTGGACCCCGCTTCTCTCGGGGGCGCTGCCCCCGAACCCACGTTAGTTCCGTTAATATCCAAATAAGCGTCGACTCTTATTTGTATACTAAACGTAATCTATTTTACACTAAAATACCAACATATACTTGGGTAAGGCGGGTGAGGCGCCTTATTCGACAAGAGCAAGTGGTAATAAAAGGGGTGCCAAATCCAAGACCTCCTCATCGAGATCAAGGCCTAGAGGTTTAGTAGATGAACCTGATTATGATTTTGATGTGGATGCCGAAGAAAATGATGTTGCGGCTTATAAAGATTTTGTGCCGACATCGGCTCCCGATGATGATGATGATGATGATGATGAGCCGGAATTTTTTGATGTATCGGACTAGTAATAGTGTATTTTCGTTATTTTGGTGATGTGACTGTTTATTTTGTTGATTATCTTTGCTACATTAGTTGACTAAATGTATTTTTATAACTTTCTATTATTTTACCGCTAAACACGAAATAGCGGTCGCTATTTACCGCTATTCGCTACGTAGCATATAGGTACGTTGTCGCTATTTACCGCTATTCGCTATTGACAACTATGGTATATATATAAAAAACTGAAAATTACATATAAAAATTCCAATCCGATTAATCCCGCCTAAGCCTAGGCCCCACCCCACCGCCCGACTAGCGCCTAACGATTTTTACAACCATGGAAAAATGAATTGGTTTTTGTTCAATTTGATTTAGTGGTGTACGCCGCCACATCAGTCACTTTTTTTATGTCAGTTAGAAAGCAATACGACCTGTATAATTTTCTCCCACACGGGCCGTATAGATGGCGAAAAAAGGTTACACGGCCCGAATAGCATATGTTAGTGGTTTACGTTATCACATTAGTCGCTTTTGTGTCAGGCAAAAAGCTATACAACCTATGTAATTTTCTATCATAAGAGCCGTATAGATGGCGAAAAAAGGTTATACGGCCCCATATAGCATCTGTCAGTGGTGTATGCTGTCACACTAGTCGCTTCTGTGTCAATTGGAAAGCTACACGGCATGTATAGTTTTCAATCATACGGGCCGTATAGATGGCGAAAAAAGGTTATATGGCATTGGCCTGTATAGCATCTGTAAGTGGTGTCAATCAGAAAGCTATACGACATGTATAGCTTTCTATCATATGGGCCATATAACAAAAAAAACACAACTCATACGGCCCGTATAAGAAAAAATCACAACTCATACGGCCTATATGGTGTATGAATAGTAGGGGCGGATGTCTATATAGCCTTCCCCTTGATTTATTATTAGCGGGTAACATGAGGTTTCAATCTTAAGCCTTTACTTGTTTTTAGAATGCTTGTTACAAGAATACGTTTAGGGGTGTTTGGATAGGTTTTTGCAAGCGATTATTGCAGTTTGAAGATTCAGTATCCATTATCCAGATGGATAATCAATTGTATTGTTAAAACTCAAAAGTAATTCAGTAATTCTATAGTTATACGTAGAATGAGTTGTTTTCCAGGATATTAAACTCTTTTGAGTCTAAATAATTAGAACATAAGACTTAAAATGGATTATTGTGACTTCAAACTGCACAATTAAGCTTAATTTTAGAATTTGGTATTAAATATCTGTTTTCAGAGGGGATTATTGCAAGAATCAGCATAGGGGTGTTTGGATATGTGTTTTGTGATTATTGCAATTTGAAGAATTCAAGATTTCAATATTTGGATAATCAATTCTGATTTTTAAAATCAGGGTATTACTAATTAGACACTTCTGCATTTATATGAATATTTAGTTTTTTCTTGTTGCAGGATTTTGAGTTTTTGACTCTAAATTACCAGAAAATAAGCATCAAAAAGTGATTATTGTCACTTCAAACTGCACAGTTCAGCTTAAGGGTGTTTGGATGTGCGTATTAAGAATGATTAGTTGAATGCTGCGTTAACTAATCTAAATTAATCTATGATTACATGATCATTTAAGGGTCAAAAATCAGTTTTGAATAATTATGTTGATACTCTTTTCAGATTCTTTTCAAATGGTTTCTGTTAGTTTGATGATTCATTGATGAAATCTTTGCTAATTTTGGTGTTTGATCATGTATTTAAATGCAGATTTGATGCAAAAACCATGTTAGAAAGATTAAGAAACCATAGGTTAGCATTCGTTGGTGATTCGATTGGAAGAAATCAGTGGGAATCCCTTTTGTGTTTGTTATCAACTGCTGTTGCCAACAAATCTTCAATATACGAAGTTAATGGGAGACCAATCACCAAGCATATGGGTTACTTGGTGTTCAAGTTTGAGGATTTTAATTGCACAATTGAGTACTACCGGGCCCCGTTTCTTGTCCTGCAGAGAAGACCGCCAGCTGGCTCACCGAAACAAGTGAGAACCACATTAAAACTCGATAAAATGGATTGGGGCTCGGGGAAATGGAAAGGCGCAGATATTATCGTGTTAAATAGTGGGCATTGGTGGAATTCTGAAAAAACAACACGCGTGTAAGTGTGATTGTTTCTTGAAAACGGAAAAAACCAGAACTTATTGGCGGATGGTAACACGTCAAAAAAAGGTTCGGGTTGAACATGGCGGGTTGGATTGGGTTGACTCGCGTTCACTTTTCTCGTCCATTTTCTGATTTTTTTTGTAACTTATTAATTATGATTCCAAAAACATTGCCATTACAACAACAGTCTAAATCTTTGAATGAAATATTTAGGAGGTTGTATGCAATATGCATTAAAAATAGGTGATAAAGTGTTGTTGATTCTTGAAAATGATAAAAAGCCGGAAATTTTGTGTAGAGATGACTAAATGGGCAGATTGAGTAATGGGTCAACGGGCGGGGTTTACATTTTTCTTGTCCATTTTCTGAATTTTTTTAATATAATATAATTAACTTGTTAATTATAATTCCAGAAACTATTACAACAATAGTCTAAATCTTTGAAGTGAAATAATGTAGGAGGTTGTATGCATTAAAATAGGTGATTAAGTGTTTTTGAATCTTGAAAATGATAAAAAAAAGCCGGAACTTCTCTCAAGAGATGACTAGATGGGCTGATTGGGTAATGAGTCAAAACGGGTTTGGGTTGAATCAGGTGGGTTGGATTGGGTTGACCCGCAAACACTTTTCTTGTCTATTTTTAACTTTTTTAATAATTAATTAATGTGTCGGTTACAATTACAAAAACATTATTAATTTGTTACAATAACAATCTAAATCTTTGAATAAACAAGGTTGTATGTGTTAAAAATAGGCTTCGTGCTACTTTCAACCCGTTTGACCCGTTTCTCATTCAACTAATCTTTTTATTTGACATGTTTGAAATAAAACATAACCCAAATCGAGCATAAGTAAACGGGTTGAGATTGCCACTCTACTTTTCTATAGTTGAATATTGTCAACTAGAACATGTTGAAGATTGTTTTTTCAATTGTTTGATCTGATTTTTAGGGTTCATGTTGATATTTAGGGGATGTTACTTTCAAGAAGAGGAGCATGTGAAGATGAATATGAGCATCGAAACTGCATACCGAAAATCTATTGAAACGGTTTTGGATTGGATAAGTAAAGAAGTAGATACAAACAAGAGACAAGTTATTTTCAGAAGCTTTTCTTTTGTGCATTTCCGGTTCGGGTTCATCTTTTGTTTATTGAATATGGGCGTGCCAGGTTGGTTGTGTCATGGTTCAAATTGATTGATTTTTTGTATGGGTCAAACGGGCAGGTTGGGTTAACCAGATTTTCATAAATAATTATCGTGTTAAATAAGATGAGAAAGTTTTATTATATTAATAATAACCTAATGTTTTCAATATGACGGTTTAGGATTCTATGCGTTAAAAATACTCTTTGTGCAATCTTTGATCCGTTTGACCCATTTGACCCATTTGACCCGTTAGAGACAAAGACGATCCAAATTACTTTTTGTCTAATCTTTTTTTATTTTTCTAAATTGACAAAATTTGTATTGTTTCAGTTATAATAGTTGACATTTTTAATTAAATAATTGGTGTGTCAACTATTAATATAAAAATTGTATTTAGTAATATAAAATTTGATTTAGAAGGTTTTATTTATGCACTAAAAATACAATTTGACCAATTTTGACTAGTTCAACCCATCTGACTCTTTTAGAAATGTAAAAACAACCCAGGTCGACCCGTTCATAAGTAAATGAGTCAAAATTTCCAACTATATGATTCTTTGATTAATATCTTTCTGTGGTGTTTCAGGGGCGGTGATTGGAAATCAGGTGGTACCTGCCACCTTGAGACACTGCCGGACTTGAGTTCATCACCAATTCCACCTGCCACGATGTTTTTCCCCAATATAGTTGGCTCAGTGTTATCCAAACACGCGAATGGGTCATCATCACAAACAAAACTAGAGTTACTAAACGTGACTTATATGTCATCCAAACGAAAAGATGGACACGCATCAGTTTATTATTTGGGCCCCAAAAATGGCGGATCCGCATCTTTACACCGGCAAGACTGTAGCCATTGGTGCTTACCTGGCGTCCCAGATTCTTGGAACGAGCTTCTGTATGCAGTCTTTCTTAAACGCGAATATTCCCTTTCGGGGAGTTCGACAGCCGCCACTACGGCCACCAGCCTTCCGCCAATCTGATCTATAGTAACAATGGATCACTGGCGGAAAAATGGAAGGTGACTGGCGGCGGCAACAGATGATGGTCCTATAGATTGCGGTGGTGGTTGAAGGTGGGATTGTGATGGGAATTCAGTGCCAATTGCATTGATGAGAAGTTACTTTGATTTGTAAAGATATAGAGTGAGAGTTTTCATATAATGGGGTGGTGGGTATAGAAAGTATTGATTCATTCATCCTTGAAATAAACATAAAAGAAATGTTGTTTTGGTGCAGTATTTGGAGTAGTTTGTAAATGTAGGGGCTGGTTTGCAATTTCAAGGCTTAATACTGTAATGGTACAACTTACATTGCACAGAATACAAGTTAGCATTCTTAATGCATCATACTTTGTAGTTTGTAGAGATGTAGTGTGTTTGGCCGATTTCAAGGCTCATTTTTTTAGCTTTATTAGTGGTAATTGCCAGAAGAAAAAAAAGAAAGAAAGACGGATCACGTTTGTTTTAGCTGTCTCGTCGATCACCCGATTTCATCAAAATGGATTGAGGCTGTTAGAGCTTGGAGGGAAACTCATCTCCGTCCTCATATTGAAACATCTGAATAAAGAATGGAGGACTCTGCGACGATGTTGATAGTGATCAGCATGTCAACAAACACGCGAAGATGCCCGCTAGTCACCTTAACCTTACATGAGCATACAATATGGGGTTCCATGTACCTGTTATGTTTATTACTTTAATTATGTGTGTTTTTATGTTTAATTATGAGTGTTCTTATGTTTAATTATCCCCCCCCCCTCTTTCCAGGTATTATATAGATCTCCGGGTCTTATGAAACATGAAACCACCACATTTAAAAGTAGAGATGACAATACAACAGTATCAGATATGTTGGATAACATGTCAAAAATAGGTTAGGGCTATAAACGAGTTATTTTTAATACATTGGGGGGTAGAAACGAGTTATTTTTAATACATGTCAAAATGGGACGGTTTGGGTTGATCCACAGATCTAAAGAATATTTAAGGCATATCCCTGTTTAAAGGGTGATTCCAGACTAAATATAAGTTTGGGTAGAAACGAGTTAATTTTTAACACATGCCAAAAACATGTCGGGTCGGGTCGGTCCACTCACAATTTTAAAGACAAATAAGGCATATTCTTGTTTACAGGTTTATTCCAAACTAAATATAGATTGGGGGTAGAAACGAGTTATATTTAGTACATGCCAAAACAGGTCCTCGGGTCGTTTGACTCACAATTCTAAAGACAATTAAAGGCATATAGTTGTTTAAAGGATCATTCCAAACTAAATATACATGTCAAAACGGGTCGGGTCGGGTCAACCCACCATTCTAAGAATTTAAGGCATATTCTTGTTTAAAGGGTCATTCCAAACTATAGGTACAGGTAGAAAAGAGTTATTTTTAATACATACCCAAAACGGATAGGGTTGGGTCGACCCATAATTCTAAAGACAATTTAAGAGATATTCTTCTTTAAAAGGTCATTCCAAACAGTATAGTGATTCGGGTAGAAACAAGTTATTTTTAATGCATGCTTAAAACGGGTCCGGTTGGGTCGACCCACAGTTCTAAAGACAGTTCAACGCATATTCTTGTTTAAAGGATCATTCCGTACCAAAAATAGGTTCGGGTTAAAGAGTTATTTTCAATACATGCCCAAACGGGTAGGGTTGGGTTGGGTTGACCCACAATTCTAAAGACAATTTAAGGCATATTCTTGTTTAAAAGGTCATTCCAAACTACATATAGGTTCAGGTAGAAACTGAGTTACTTTTAATTCAAGCAAAAAAAAGGGCCTGGTCGACCCACGATTCTAAAGACACTTAAGAGGCATATTCTTCTTTAAAGGTTCATTCCAAACAAGTTATTTTTAATACATGCCCAAATGGGTCGGTTCGGGTCGACCAACAATTCTAAAGACAATTAGAGGCATATTCTTGTTTAAAGGGTCATTCCAAACGAGTTGTTATTAGCACACGCCCAAAACGGATCGGGTCGGATCTACCCAGAATTCTGAAGACACTTTGAGGCATATTCTTGTTTAAAGGGTCATTCCAAAGAAGTTACTTTTAGTACATGCCCAAAACGGGCCGGGCCGGGTCGGGTAGGCAGCAATTCTAGAGACACTTCAAGGCATATTCTTGTTTAAGGGGTCATTTCAAACTCCAAATAATCCCACATTTTGAAAAAAAATAATCTGATTTTCATACTAAAGATGAGTTGAAACTTCAGACACACACAGTTTACTTGTTACCTTAATAAGGTGCCTTGTTTCATCATCCAACAAGACTGTATCCTTCTTCATCCGCTCACCAACAATCAATGGCATTTTACCAGCTTTAACATAAACTTTAAGAAGCAAATTATACAATTCCGTACTCACAAAACCAGCATCACGAAGCGTCGCTAGAACTTCTTCTGCGCCATCGACATTACCATACTCTTCAAGCAACTTATACACTTCCCGAACGATTTTAAAATTCGGGTCCCACTTCTTCACCGATCCTATCGCCTTTTTAAAACATTCCAAAACTTTATTCATTTGTTTTTCATGTAAATAACCATATGTAAACAGCTCCCATGTAGTGTAACTGGGAACAATTCCTTTCCCGACAACCCGTTTTTCAAAAAATATTTCCGCCATTTTTATATATTTTTTGTTGATAAGCTGCAAGAATCAAATTCGGGAGCCGCGAATCGCCAGTTACAGAAACCGATTCCCATTCGGTGTATATATCTTCAGCTTCTTTAAGCTCGTTAAGTTTTATTAACGAAGAAATCATTGCATCGTTTAGCTTGCTGAAGCTTGATTTCATTTTCTTCCATACGCGATTAACCTCTTCCTTTTTCCCCAGGCCCGTGTAAAGACTAATAAGTGAAGAATAAGCAGCACGCGCTTTTCTGGAAACGCGTTTCTCCATCTCCTTAACACTCAATAACGCGTCTTCAAGTCGTGAACTTTTGATATAAATACTCGTTAACAGACTAAACGTTACCCAATCCGGATTCAACTTTGTCTTCTTAAGCTCGAGGAAAATCTTTTCTGCATTGATTATGTCACCTTGTGAGTTGCACGCGGTTAACCATAGATTATAAGTAACTATATCTGGTGAAGTGTTTTTCTTTAACTCTTGTAGAGTTTCTAGAACCCTTTCGAATTGCCCGTTTGAGATGTATAGTGACATCATATGGTTAAACGGAAGAGGGCATTTTAGGAAACCGCATTCAGACATTTTTTTCATTAAAGATTCGGCTTTTGAAGAATATTTATGCTGGACATAAATGTGTAAAAGAGATGTGCATGTTGGTTGCCCTTTCATTTGATCTGGGAGATCTTCAAAGAATTTCTCTGCACTGTTTACACCACGGATTTTAGCGATCAGGTCTAAATGGACCGCGTAATCTCCTTCTTGTAGCTTAATATCTTGTTGTAATGTCATCCATTCACAAACCTTCAGAATTATAAATTATCGTTAGCTTGTGTTCATTATATGAGCTTATGATACAAGTTAACCGAAAATACCAAAAAAAAAGCGTTAAGGGGTCAGCCCTACCTGAGTCAGCCCATCGGGACGTGCCCTAAAATTGTTACATGTTTTGACCCGTTACCCAAACCGCCCGTTGTGCTACCTGTACCAGCAAAAAATCAAACTTTATAAGCCCTTTCACTTCACTACTTTATATTCTCTGTTATGAAAAACTTATCATCAAACAGTATTCATGATTCATGTTATTTCCTAGTTATCAGTATCCTTAAAGTCACATCCTTCAATGTATTTCCGGTCTAGTTTGACTGGTTTTGAGTTTTGACAAAAATTATAGGTTGAAAACTATGTTTTTGGGGACGACAAACCAAACCAGCCAGGTTACGTGGCCGGACCGACGGATTTTACCGATTTGGCAGTTTGAACTGATATTTTCTTTTCGAAAACGTTAGTTTGTATTAAAAATTTTAAAATGATAAAGATGTTCATGATTACAATACACATACATAACTACAAATTGTAAAAATGAAAAATAAAGTATATATATATAGTAAAAATGAAAACAAATATATATAGGGGAGAGTTATGCGAAAACCAATCACATAATTTATAAATTATTTGATCACTACCCTATATATATATATATATATATATATATATATATATATATATATATATATATATATATATATATATATATATAGGGTGAGGTTCAAATGTTAACCAATATTTATGTGATAACCACTCTCAAACATAGTGTTACGTATATGTAACAATTATCATTAAGTTAAGAGTTAAATACGATTTTAGTCCCTGTGGTTTGCTCAAAATAACCATTTCAGTCCAAAAGTTTAAATTTAACTTTTTTAGTTCAATAGTTTCATTTTTGTTTCAATTACAGTCCAGCTTATTAACTCCATTCATATTTTCTGTTAACTTTTTATTAAAAGACCAAAATGCCCCTATAATTAAAACATAATAAATTTATAAAATCTCACTCATCACCTAATTTACTTTCTTCTTCCCCACCACCACCGGTCACCTGCGGCAATCACCACCACCAGATTTTAATTTTCAGTTTTGATTACAACACCTCCAGGAGATAAAGACTTTCTTTCTTGACCTTCATTTCCAAATTTTGATTTTCATGTTTTTTGAGCCTGTTGACCATGAAGATCAAGGTCTCCAGGCAATCTCAAAAACCCAGATTGCTGTCAAACGAATTGTTTCTTCGACCATTACTAATGGCAAGCTAGAGGGTAGAAATTGAGATGAAGATGAACCATGGTAAAAATCAAAACGATTAAAAAACCCCACCGATTAAAAATCAAAGCGATTAAAAAACCCCCACTGATTAGAACCATGGTAAAAAAACCCCACCGATCTGCTGACCACAACCACTAGCTTCTAATTAGAGTTCCGATTTGGGGGGGGAATCTCCGGCGGTGGTGGTTTATTGGACATGGTGGGGCGGTGATGTATTCGTTTCTTTCACCGATTTCATCTTGGGGGTGGCGCAAGTCAACAGAAAGGGATTTACTTAGGGTTCATGAACTTAAAAAGATGAAGAGATGAAGACAAGGTCAGGGGAGGAGACCCGTGGTGGTTGGCGACCGGAGGAACTCATGGGGGTTCCGATTTGAGAGAACCTACGACTCATGGCGGTGGTTGTGGGGGTTTCATGGGGGATTGGGTTAGCCGGCAGAAAAGAAGAAGGTAGTGGTGGCGGGTTCCTGGTGTGGGGAAGAAGAAAGGGGCGGTGGTCTCGCCAGCAGTGGCGGTGGTCTCGCCGGCAGTGGCGGTGGTGATGGTGGTGGGAGCTGATCTAGGGTTTGGGGGTTGGGGGTAAACAATGGCGGAGGTAGTATGTGGGCGATGGGGTCAACCGACCCCACTCGACTTTAAATTTTTAGTAGCGGTATAATACGTGAATGCCGAGCGACCCCAGTCTTTTTTTGAGGTTGACCCCATTGATTTAAAAAAAAATATTTGACCCCGAACCATGAAAAAAAAATACCTTTTTTTAAAATTTAGTTAACTCTATTAATTAAACTCATAAGTTAAATTTATTTAATAAGCACATTTGTATAATTTAATTAACTCTAAGCCCATGAGTCAATAGGCTCATTTTTAAGCCCATACCCATTGCCCATTGATGATTGATCCATAATCCATTAATCAGACTAGGTTATTTAATTAATTTAGTATTAAACCTAATTATAGAAAAAAATTAAAAAAAAAAAAAAAAAACCCCCACACAAGAGGCAGGGATAGCGACAAGCCAAACAATCAGAATTCAATCCAGAACAGAAGCATTGTTCGACTATTCCTCCTCTCTATTGACCTCTCATTCATTATCATATCGTATCTCATTATGTGCCCGACCCGACCCGATCACCCGAACCGGGCCAGAAAAATCGTACTTAGGGAACTTAAAAAATTGAGTATCGAAAAAAAACGACCCCACTTAAAAAAAAATTCTAGCTCCACCACTAGGGGTAAAGAGAATGTGTATATATATAAATTTGTTTTTATTTTTTGCTAAGGGTATTATGGTCTTTTCAAAAAGTTAACAAAAAAATTTGGATGGAGTTAGTGGATCGGACTGTAATCGATACAAAACTGAAACTATTGGACTAAAAAAGGCAAATTTAAACTTTTGGACTGAAATGGTTATTTTGAGCAAACCATAGGGACTAAAACCGTATTTAACTCTTAAGTTAATGTTACATATATGTAAACACTATGTGTCACGCATATGTAACATTATTTGGTACGGATACGTAAAACTCATCATTTCCGTATTTACGTTCAAAATATTTATTCAAGATACTTAAATACTATTTTAACAATTAAAAGAAAAAATAATTTATAAATTATGTATTGTTTTATAGTGGTTAGCACGGTTATCACATAAAAAGTTGGTTAGTATTTGAACCCGATGGATGGACGGACGGACGGATGATGGATGGATGGATGGATGGATGGATGGATGATAAAATAAGAAGTGGATTTTGCCTAAGTAGCCTAAGAAGGATTTTTAAAAATTAAATATCCGGCTCATACGAACTCCGATTGAACTCATTCCAGCGGCGTTTGAACCGTCTCGTCGAGCTTTGTCATCTTAGCTTTTAGGATTTAGCTTTTAGGGTTTAGCTTTAGGTTTTAGCATTTAGGGTTTAGTTTTTTAGGATTTAGCTTTAAGATTTAGTTTTTGGGTTTAGCTTTAGGCATTAGGGTTTAGCTTTTAGGTTTAGCTTGTAGGGTTTAATTTTAGGGTTTAGCTTTAGGTTTTAGCGTTTTTAGCTTTTAGGTTTAGCTTTTAGGTTTTAGCCTTAGAGTTTAACTTTAGGGTTTAGATTTAGGGTTTAGTTTTAAAGTTTAGGGTTTAGAGTTCGACGAGCCAGTCCAACACCGCTGGAATGAGTTCAATCGGAGTTCGTATGAGACGGATATTGAATTTTTTAAAATCCTTCTTAGGCTACTTAGGCAAAATCCCCTTCTTAGAAGATCCTCCCTCTCTATATATATATATATATATTTTATTGACCTAGATCACTGAGAACAGTTGCGTTCCAGGAAGAGAACATGAAGAATATTGAAACTCACGTAAACTCTATTATAATTCATAATTCAACTTGAGTACATATGACCCTTTAAATAGAATAAACAAACCATAATCACCTAATCATACTAGGACTCTAATACTTACTAGCTAACTCAACTAATCTATACTATCTAATAAATAAAGTTTTTTTATGTCACGTGTCGTCTCCATATTCATTCTCATCATTTTTTTTCCCGCATCTCTCTTTTATTAAATATACCGCTATCTTTTAATAATAATATATTTAAAAAAAAATACTAATTATACTAATAAAACACATTTATTTTAAATTATCTCTTATTATAAGAAACATTGAAATCTAATTATGTAACTTTTATTTTCAATCAAATAGTCACAATAGTATATATAATACATTTTTACACCTGTAAAATATATACATAAAGATTTAAGAATTTTATGTATTGTGTAGTACACGGGTTCTAAGCTAGTTAATAAATATATAAAAGTCCAAACAACTTATTCAAACTAAGATAAACATACTAATTAAATAATAATAAAAGACTCTCCTAAACTTTCCCCAAGCTTGCGAAACCAACTAGGAACCTCCAACCCAAAAATCGCAACTTTCATCCAAAGTAGTTTTAATCCAACTCAAAACCCTAACTTCACATGTGAACCAACGATTAAAGTCCAACAATATATACACACACATATATAGGGATATGGATCAATTGAAAAACATCGCATAGTGTTACAAATACGTAATACATATGTAACAACTTCACATTTGATATAGTGTTACGTATACATAGTATATATGTAATAGATACTTAAATACCCTTTTGAAAATTAATAAAAATTAATTTATAAAATATGTGATTGGTTTTCGCATAACTATATATTATAGTTAAATGCCGGTTTAAGTTCCAAACCGGACCGAACCGCTAAACCACCAAAACCGAACCATTTGGAGCTCAGACCTGCTGACATGCTTCAGTTTAGATGATTCAATCTTTCACGGTTTCTTAGCAACTGATTACATATTTTCAAATTCACTACTAATGTCCTCCATGTCTAAGAACTATATAAAATCAAAGAGTCATATCATGTACATTAAAGTGATCAGATCGGAGATGAAGTGAAATTAATTTGCTAATTTATGCAATTTGCATGCTTCTTACTCTCTAAATTGAAATAGTAGAGTATTTAATTAATCATAACACAAACATATTTCTATCTAACCTAATAAATAAGTAACTTATTTTTTTCTTCGTTACTAAGTGGTTTCAAACCTAGTACAACATAAATTCGAATAAATTAAATTCCAAAAAGTTAGGTAATTTGGGGAAGAATTATGAGTACCTCGAGTGCGTGTTTGTAGCGTTTTAGCCTTCGAAGCTCTCGAACTATGCGATTATGCTCGTACTTACGAACTATGTGTCCTTCTTCCTTCCATATCCTTATGGCGATAACGGCGCTGCGTTTTGTATAAACTAGGCTTAGAAGGCGTCGACCTAAAGTGTCTCTTCCGCCACTAGCGTTTCTCCTGGTGGCGGCGATGACACCGGGAGACGGCTGCCGCCGAGAAATAGCGGACGGCGGCGAGTGATCGTCGAGCAAGACGGAGCATAGATTTCGGTTTTGATGGAGCTTGGTGTGGTGCGGACTTCCGGGTTGTTCCATGAGTACGAAATGGGCCCTAAGTTTACTTGAGATTGGGGTTGGGCTTTTCTCACTCTTGACAAATGTTTAATTATGTATTAAATAAAAAAAAACTCATAACTATTTTTTACATAACTAATTGAATCGCGCTTCACGACGAGTATCACGTCGTCTAATTCGCTCATAAAAGGTGCGGTTAGTCATAATACCACAATGGTAACGGAACTTGATATAGGCTACGATAGGAAAAAAAACTCGATTTTGAATACAACTCTGTTTTCAAATAAATTTATAACGCAACGTTGAAAAAAAAACAGTTGCGCACTCCGTTTTTTGGAAGAAGTTAACGAAATTAATATAAAATTAAATGGGTTGAAAACATATATTATATATAGTCCACTGGGGTGAAAACGGAAAAAAAAAATCAAAAGCATGAGGTGGTCGAACATGGCGGGTCGCCCCTTAATAAAATATAAAAAAAAACGTAGGCGTAAGGTAAAAATAATGTTTACAAAAAGAAGCCTAAAACTAAATAAATAAATAAAAAACTGGCGTGGGGTTGGGGGTTAGGGTGGGGTTCGGCCCTGTGCCTCTCTGGTGGAAGCATAAAGCGGCTACCACCAGGTGTAAGGGTCTTACTTTGTTAGTCTTTCAATTCAATTCACTTATATACTTACAAAATGCTTGACCTTGGTTATTATCAGTTCGGTTCATCGAACCTTGACCTTGGTTATTATCAGTTCGGGTCGTCGAAAACCATAAAAAACGAATACCCATACTGGTTTCGAAAATATCATACCGACAATGATGTTGTTCACTCATAATAGGTTCGGCTCTTGACGTTACCACAGCGGTGTCAAGGTCAATCAAAAACACTTATAAAATCTAATACTTATCTACCTTGGACTGTAGAAAGGGAAGTAAGGTTGTCGAATCCACAGGGAATAAGTGGAAAGTTAAATTACTTGGATTAGTAAATTAGAATGAAACACAGATCAAATAAAGATGTAACTCCCTCCCAACTTCAGGTTCTAGGTTTAGGTAAAATTTAGTTGTTCAATGGACACCACATAGACATAGTGTTGGAAAATCAGTTAAAATAGTAATTGAAGACAAGTTGTTGTCAGCAACCTATACAACTAGTTTCGTCACAAACCAGTACAATTCAATCACCCAATTTATGAATACCAAGTTACCCCCTTTAGTCACCCAACACTGCTACTAGGTTTTATCATCAACCGAACAAGATTGTAAACGAGAAAACTCAAAGTATCAACGTAAATTGTTTAAATCAACTAATAAATCATTCCATCAAGTTTGTGTCAAAAACTAATAAGATCCAAACATAAACAAACTGAATCAAAACACAAAACCTATACGAACCATTCGCCCTGAGGAAGCCACAAGAGGTTTAGTCGCGCATGCTTTCGGTTCCATTTTTTTCTCGTTCAACACCAACAACATTAGCAAGGCTCCTCCTTCGTGAACTGTGCCAAAGGCACCTCCTAATTTTCGTCTGCCTTTTTCAATCGCAGCAGCCAAGTGCTGCGTGGAAAACATGCCCCCTGACACCACCCCTCAAATTGCCGTCCTCTTTTTGTTATTATTTTATGTGACCGCTACAAAGCCATAAAAGGCTTTTTCCCCTTTTTCTCTCGGTCCAACCCCAAAAAGAATAATTTGCCATATTTAAATTGAGCCCAACATATTTGTTGAAGTCCACGTTGACAGCCCAACCTAAATTCTCCATCCATATTTTCTTTGAAACCCACATCACACTTTGCATGAAATCACGAATCGCGTGTTTGCAAAATTGAAACATAACAAAGGATTAAATTTACTAATTTACTCATTTAGCTTCATATAACTTTATCTAATTATTATTTATTTCATATGATTTTTAATTTTATAACTTATTACATATCAAAACCTATAAAATATAAAAACAAGTTAAAGTAATTATTTCACACATTATTTAGGTTAAAAGCATATCATTATATACAATTATCACGGGTTTATCAACCACTCATCACATCCACACACTTATCTTTTTTTCGTCCTGAAAAATACTTTGCAATGAAATCATAATTGGAAACCTGCTTTCACATTCTCATTCATTTAATAGCTCAAACATAATCACGCGTTAACTGTAACAATTGATATTTCTGTCCGATTAAACACAACCACCGACTCATCAATCCCCAATTCTGTGATCTGGTAACCTATTCATTACCAAGCAAACAGTCTATCTATGGGTCTCACACTTAGAAAGCCACGATTCAGCCTAATCCCGTCTTAAGGTCATGTTTAGGCCCGGGTTAAACCATATAGATTTCCCACCACTGTAAACACGAATTTATATGTTTTAAAAAATTAAGATGGTTAATGGAATGATGGATGAATGATATGAGCTTTTATTAACTTTATGAATAAACCTAACCCAATGTTGTTTCAACCAAGTCACTATCCCGGAGGGTAACACATAGGCTTCAGTTTTTAAGCAACGAAGAACATAAACTCAACTTAGAGGCGTTTCGACCAGGTCACTATCCCAGAAGGTAACACATAAGTCAAACTTAGTCATCTATGAATGATCACAAGAGTCTGCCCATGGGCGTTTCAACAAAGCCTATTGTAACACCAGGCCAATTCCGAGGTCTTAATTTGCCATCTTTGAACCTTAGGGCTTGGAATTTGCCAAGTCTCCAAAATAAAAGGGTTGAAAATGAAAATTTTTGAAATCGGTCTGATAGCGGACCGCTACCATTCTTCCTAACGGTCCGCTAAGGCTGAAGGGTTGGGTGGCGGACCGCCACCATACCGGTAACGGTCCGCTAGCCGTAATCTAGCCGCAATCACTCGTGATGCCACGTGTCCGGTGACTCAGCCGGAGAATCTGACGCGTGTCACCATGGCGGACCGCCACGCCCTCCGTAACGGTCCGCCAGCCGCTAATTAAGGTGTGGTCCAATAAGGATGTGACGTTTAGGGCTGACGCGTCCCATTGGGCGGTAGCGGACCGCTACCTTCCAGTCTAACGGTCCGCTACGAGACTTATCAGGCAACTATAAATAGAAGCCATCGGCTTCTCACTTTGGCACATACAAACTCACAAACACACTCCACACTTCTTGGAGCTGCTATACCTAGATCCTCGTGCCATCGTTCCGGTAATTTATCTGACTTTCGCTTAATATACTAACTTGAATTAGAACTTGCTTTAAGGTTTACACTAGCACTCAAAGACTACCCCTGAGATAAGCCAAGCTACTGTTAAGGTTAATATGTTTATCTGTCTTTATCTTCAAAACTTTGAAAGTTTTACGTTTACAAAATGGCAATACTTGTATTCAAAAGTTTGATGCATAAGAGCGTCTATGTAAAACATTCATGCCATAAGTATACGTAAAACTTGATCAAGTGATACATACTTTATGGGTGAAATTCTCATATTGGGATGGTAATTGTCTGTAACTGGATGTAAGACGGGGTCTCAGTTAAGGGACATCGCGGTAAGTAAGTCTGCAAATGCCAGCAGTCCTTTTACAGAAATTATCGGTGTATACCGTGGTTGTACAATCAGATGAAATAGTTCTGCTGAATGATAGATTGTACCCACATTATGGTTAAATGTTTTGATACTGTATTTGCCAACTGAAACTGGTCATGATATTCATGTTCGCCAGCGTTCGCGCTGACTTTTTATTTTCCAAAATGTTTTCAGGTAATCAATGATTATCTATAAGACTAGTCCTACAGGATAGTCTTGGGGATAAATGTGTACATAAAGGGAATTTTACAGGGTTATGTGCTGTTAGCATGGAGATAACTCTGCAGGAATGAAAACAAGAGGAGATGTTAGGAAGATGTATTCCTAGACATGGATACTCCCTTGTTATGCACAGGGTTAGGTGCCGGAAGGTAAAACCCTTAGATACCAATGTTGGTATAGCTTGGTATTGGACAGGGTTAACTCCGCAGACACAGGCCAACTACCTTGTGGCTCTAGTTTTACCCTGCTTATGCAGGTGACATGTAAATGGTCGTGGACCATTGTTTTTATGTAAAGAAAAGGGGTATTTAAATCCCCAGTGAAATGAAAAGATATTTTATTTATCCCCGGATTTGGAAAATATACAATATCAACCCGCGGGTTGAGATTTATTACAAGTTCGATCCAAAAGTATTCCCGTTGCTAAACTAACTCTGGTTTCATAAATAAAATAAGATTGGATGTGCCAATCTGGTTGCACTAGGGTGTCCTGAAACCGGGGTGTGACAGGTTGGTATCAGAGCCCAAGGTTTTAGCAAATTAGATACTAGCTTTAGTATCTAAGCTTTAACCATAGTTTAAATTATTATGCCTCAAGAATAAGATAAGGATACTGGCTTTAATATCTAAGTGTTGAACAACATGAGGACAGAGTACTTATTAAAGTAGTTACTAATATTTAAAGATTTCAGGATGTCTGGAGAACATAGCCTTCCTAATTACGATCCTAATCGTCCGATCAAACAGGAATCCCTGAGTATCCTGTCTAAAGATCTCAGATGATGCTAATCACATTTCCTGATGATAGCGATCCTTTCATTATAAATCTAGATACTCCTACACCTGAGTATCATTCCCTATTATATGATGTTGAGAGTTCTTGGATGGACGCTGGTTCTGACTTTAGTAACTGGCAGTTTAATACCCCTCCACCAATAGACAATCAGGCGGGGCCAAGTATGTCCCGAAAGCCTCGAATAAGAGTAAGAATGCCTACTGAGAAAATTTCTATTCCAGTTAGTGAAATGGAGGAAATTTATCAAAATATACCAATGGAGGAAACATCCGAAGAATCTCATCAGTATGCTCCTGTATCTGAAAATCTGGAGGATTATCCCTTTTTATAATCTTGAGTCTCCTATTCTTCATGATCCCTATATTATTCCTGAACCTATGTACACTAGTCCTTATGAGAATTATTTCCAAGCACCACCAAAGTATCAAAACGCATATAATGATTGGTCTTCGTGAACCTCCACCTAAGTATAGGGCTAAAAACAGTATGCCCTCATCTCCCATGGAATGTTTAGATTGTTCGTTACGCCAAACGGATGAAATAAACAGGGAAAGAATTATGAACAAGGCGAGGACACAATTTTATGGACAACAGGTTTACGAACATGGGGAGAATATGATGATCCTTGGATCTGAGCTAATGAAAGATTAATTTAATATATTGTATTTTGTTCTTATTGTAATATCTTTCTTATATAGTAAAAGTTAGTTGTTTTATGTTACAGAGATGGTTGAAAAAGGCAAGGGTTCTAGTTTTCTTCGTAAATTTGCGCCCGCTAATTATTTTGAACGTAAAACCAATGAGACAACTATAGAAGATAATGAAGAAACTGAAAGTTCAACTTTCCGAAGCCTTGAAGAAATAGGGAATCCTAGTATTCCTTATAAACCTTCTATCAGTTATCATTCTGCTCCTACTGCAGGAAGTTATAACATTACTCTAATATACTCACATAATTTTCATGAAGGATTTTCCGAAATACCTTATGAAAATAAATATGTTTCCGAAGATGAAGAACAAGAAGATTCTAACAAACCTTTTATCCCTTATCATGAGACAGTTCAATTCCCTATTCCTTATGTAAATGAAGAAGCACCTGAAAATGAGAGGGAACGAATACTGTTAAATCGAATAGCTGAACTTGAACGAGAGAAAGCAGAAATAGAAGCTCGAAATATTCTTCTAGTCCAAGCTTTAGAAGAAAAGAATTATAAATATTACTAGAACAATGAGTTATGTATATGTACTTTTTCTTGTATAAATTTCAGTAATAAAAAGGTTTATATTGATTCTAATCTTGTTTATTTCTAGAATGTCGAAAAGTGGACTATCAAGTAACACCCGTGGTAAAAAGAAGCAAATGATTGAAAACGATACTGCTGAAACTCAGGGGCAGATATAACAAAAATGATCAATGTCGGAATAGAGAAAGCAATTTCTAAAATAGTAGTAGCTATAGAAGAAAGCAGTGCTGCTAAGAAACAAGAATCCATATTGCAAAAATCCAAAACAAGAGAAACTGAGCATGAAGTCTCTATCCCTCAATTTTCAAAACATACTAAGGGTGGTCACCCAAATTTTCATAGTAAATCCACTAAGAGAACATACCGAGAAAGTCATGATTCCTCTATGGCTACTCCCAAAGAAGGGTATGATTCTGCATACAAGAAACAGAGAAATCTTGGATGTACGTAAAAAAAATTTCAGGATTGCAAACCTTATGAATTTGCTGGAAGAGAAGGAGCAATAACATCACTAAGATGGCTTGAGAAAACTGAGTCGGTGCTGGCTATAAGTAAATGCCTTGAGGAAGACAAGGGACTTTATGCTTCAAATTTATTTAGAGACCAAGCCCTAGAATGGTGGAATCATGTGATATCTGCCAAAGGAAGAGACAGGGCTTATGATATGGGTTGGGCTGTCTTCAAAGAAAGAGTGGAGAAGAAGTTTTGTCCCATAAATGAGAGGGATAAGATTGAGCACAATTTTTTGAACTTAATGATGGTAGGAACAAACCATCAAGATTATGTAACTAAGTTGTTCGAATATGCTAGGTTAGTACCTCACTTTGCAACTCCTGAATCGAACCTCATTAAGAGATATATTTGGGGTTTAGTCTTGGAAATTAGAGACTTGGTAAAAGCCTCTAAACCTGAATCAATGGACGATGCCATTGAACTTGGTGCTATGCTTACGGATGGATTAATAAGAAATAGAGAGGAGCTGAAAAAGAAGGATAATACACACAAAACAAAAACGAGCAGAAACGATCTGAAAATAATTTTTTAGTCGTAAAGATACTCGTTCCCCTGCTCCAGAATGCCGACTATGCAAGAGGAGGCATTTTGGAAAATGTGGTACAAGACCTTTTTGCAACACGTGTAAAACTTCTAGGCATTCCACTGAGAACTGTTACAAAAACAGAAAGCTCATTATTTGCTATGGTTGTGGAGAGCCGGGTCATATAAAGACCCAATGCCCAAAGGCAAAAGAAGCAGGAACATCGAGAGCAAAACCTGCTGAAGGCGTTAAGAAAAACGCCTGGGCATTTGTTTTGAATGCAAATGAAGCAGCCAAAATGCCAGACGTAATTATTGGTACGTTTCTTGTCGACAATATCTATGCAAAGGTTTTATTTGATTCTGGTGCAAACCAAAGCTTTATAGATATTAAATTCTATAAGCTATTAGATAAACCTTTAGCTAGATTAGACAAATCTTACGAAGTCAAAACTGCTAATGGGGATTTAGTTAAATTTCTAGTTCGTTAAATGATTGTAAGATTTCTATATACGAACATATCCTACCTGTGCAATTGTTGCCCATGACTTTAGCCGGATTTGACATTGTTCTAGGGATGGATTGGCTATCTACCAACCAAGCCCAAATAAATTGCGACAAGAAATTTATTGAAATCCATGTGCCTGATGGTAAGATAATTACTATCAAAGGAGACAAATGTTCCAATCCAATTGCAATTATATCACTCCTTAAGGCAACAAAATATCTGAGCAAAGGATGCTTAGCATACCTTGTGTCACTTACAACCAACAAAGAAACAAAGCCTTTAGAAAAAGTACCTATGGTATCCAAGTATCCGGAAGTATTCCCGGAAGAACTACCAAGATTACCGCCAGATCGAGAAGTGGAGTTTAGAATAAATCTGGTACCGGGAACAGCTCCAATAGCTAAAGCCCCATATATATTAGCACCCACATAAATGGCAGAATTGAAGAAACAACTTGAAGAGTTGTTAAACAAAGGATTTATAAAACCAAGTTCTTCCCCATGGGGAGCTCCAATATTATTTGTTAAAAAGAAAGACGGACCAATGCGTATATGTATTGATTACCGTGAGCTGAACAAGGTCACGATCAAGAACAGATATCTGCTTCCCCGAATTAATGATCTGTTTGATCAGCTTCAAGGAGCACGTTGTTTTTCAAAGATCGATCTTCGTTCAGGATATCATCAATTGAAGGTACAAGAAGAAGACATATCCAAGACTGCATTCAGAACAAGGTACGGACATTATGAGTTCACTGTAATACCGTTTGGACTCACTAATTCCCCGGCAGCATTTATGGATATGATGAATCGAATCTGCAAACCTTATTTGGATAAATTCGTTATCGTATCCATAGACGATATACTTATTTACTCTAAAAGTAAGGAAGAACATGCAGAACACTTGAAAGTAATTCTTGAATTACTTAAGAACGAGAAATTATATGCCAAATTCTCAAAATGTGAATTCTGGTTATCTGAAGTTCAATTTCTTGGGCATATAATAAATGCCAACGGAATTCAAGTCGATCTTGCTAAGATTGAAGCAATTGTTGAATGGGAAGTTCCAAAATCGTCGACCGAAGTTCGAAGTTTCTTAGGTTTGGCGGGATATTACCGAAGATTTATCCAGGACTTTTCCCGAATTGTTGTTCCTCTTACTTCATTAACAAGAAAATCTGTGAAATACGAATGGGGATCAAAGCAGGAAGAATCTTTTAAAAGACTAAAACTAAAGTTAACAAATGCTCCAATACTGGCTTTGCCAGATGGAATTGAAGACTTTGTAGTTTATTGTGATGCCTCACACACCGGTCTTGGTAGTATGTTAATGCAAAGAAACAAAGTCATTGCATATGCATCTCGGCAATTGAAAACTCATGAACGGAACTATACGACTCACGACTTGGAGTTAGATGCCATAATTTTTGCATTAAAGTTATGGAGACACTATCTCTATGGAGTCAGGTTCACTGTGTTCACTGATCATAAAAGTTTGAAATATATCATTGATCATAAAGAGTTAAACATGAAACATAGAAGGTGGTTAGAAATCGTGAGTGATTATGACTTCGAAATCTGTTATCATGAAGGTAAAGCTAATATAGCAGCTGATGCCCTAAGTTGAAAAGAAAGAGAAAAGCCTAAAAGAGTGCGTGCTTTGAAACTCGAATTGAAATTCGATCTCTTTGAACAGATCAAAGAAGCACAAAAATTGGCCTTAGAAGAAACTAACATTGAACAAGAAAAGTTGGGAAAAATGATTAATCAATTAAACAAAGGAAGTGATAATCTTCTACGAATGAATAAACGAGTATGGGTGCCGCTGATAGGAGATCTTCAAGAGAAAATCCTTGAAGAAGCTCATAAATCAAAATATACCATGCACCCAGGAGGCAATAGAATGTATAAAGGTCTGAGGCCGGATTACCGGTGGACTGGAATGAAAAAGCATATTGCTTCCTTTGTTGCAAAATGTTTAACTTGTTCACAAGTTAAGGCTAAACACCAGAAACCTTCTGGATTATTGCAACAACTTGAAATTCCTGTTTGGAAATGGGAAATGATAACTATGGACTTCATTACAAAACTTCCCCGCACGAGTCGTGGGAATGATGCTATCTGGGTTATCATTGATAAATTGACTAAGTCTGCCCATTTTCTTCCAAAGAAAGAAACTTATAGCATGGATAAGTTGGCACAAATGTATGTCAATGAAATCGTATCTTTACATGGTGTACCATTATCTTTACATTGCATATGCTATCACACAAGTATCCAAACTACCCCATTTGAAGCCTTGTATGGCAGAAAATGCATAACTCCTGTCTGCTAGGCAGAGATTGGAGAAAATCAATTGTCAGGTCCCGAAATAGTTCAGGAAACAACTAACAAAGTGTTACAAATTCGTGAACATTTTAAAACGGCTCGTGATAGATAGAAAAGTTATGCTGATAAACGTCGTAAGCCGTTAGAATTTTCTTTAGGTGATCATGTGTTGTTAAAAGTCTCACCTTGGAAGGGTGTAGTATGATTTGGAAAGAAAGGAAAACTTAGTCCAAGATTCGTTGGACCATTCAAAATTCTGAAAAGAATCGGACCGGTCGCCTATCAACTTGAATTGCCAGAGGAAATGAACGGTGTTCATGATGTATTCCATGTGTCAAACCTGGGAAAATGTTTGGCCGATGAATCTTTGATAATGCCACTGCATGATGTAGAGGTGGATCCAAATCTGAAATTCGTTGAACAACCTCTGCAAATTGAGGATTGTCAAGTTAAAAAGCTGAAAAGGAAGAGGCTGGTGTTGGTAAAAGTAAGATGGAACTCCAGACGTGGACCTGAGTTCACGTGGGAACTGGAGAGTGAAATGAAAAAGAAGTACCCGCACATGTTCCAATAAATCTCGAGGACGAGATTTGAATAAAGGTGGGGAGGATGTAACACCAGGCCAATTCCGAGGTCCTAATTTGCCAACTTTGAACCCTAGGGGTTGGAATTTGCCAAGTCCCCAAAATAAAAGGGTTGAAAATGAAAATTTTTGAAATCGGTCTGATAGCGGACCGCTACCATTCTTCCTAACGGTCCGCTAAGGCTGAAGGGTTGGGTGGCTGAAGGGTTAGGTGGCGGATCGCCACCATACCGGTAACGGTCTGCTAGCCACAATCTATCCGCAATCACTCGTGATGCCACGTGTCCGATGACTCAGCCAGAGAATCTGACGCGTGCACCATGGCGGACCGCCACGCCCTCCGTAACTGTCCGCCAGCCGCCAATTAAGGTGTGGTCCAATCAGGATGTGACGTTTGCGCGTTCCATTGGGCGGTAGCGGACCGCTACCTTCTAGTCTAACGGTCCGCTATGGGTCTTATCAGGCAACTATAAATAGAAGCCATCGGCTTCTCACTTTGGCACATCCAAACTCATAAACACCCTCCACACTTCTTAGAGCTGCTATACCTCGATCCTCATGCCATCGTTCCGGTAATTTATCTAACTTTCGCTTATTTCCGCACTTTCGCTTATTTCCAAATTCGTGCGTTGAGATACTAACTTGAATTAGAACTTAATTTAAGGTTTACACCAGCACTCAAAGACTACCCCTGAGATAAGCCAAGCTACTGTTAAGGTGAATATGTATATCTATCTTTATCTTCAAAACTTTGAAAGTTTTACGTTTACAAAATGGCAATACTTGTATTCAAAAGTTTGATGCATAAGGGCGTCTATGTAAAACATTCAGGCCATAATTATACGTAAAACTTGATCAAGAGATCCACGCTTTGTGGGTGAAATTCTCATATTAGGCTGGTAATTGTCTGTAACTGGATGTAAGACGGGGTCTCAGTTAAGGGACATCGCGGTAAGTAAGTCTGCTAAAGGCAGGAGTCCTTTTACCGAATTTATCGGTGTATACCGTGGTTGTCACTCAGATGAAATAGTTCTGCTGAATGATAGATTGTACCTAAATTATGGTTAAATGTTTTGATACTGTGTTTGCCAACTGAAACTGGTCATGATATTCATGTTCACCAGCGTTCGCGCTGACGTTTTATTTTCCAAAATGTTTTCAGGTAATCAATGATTATCTATAAGACTAGTCCTACAGGATAGTCTTGGGGATAAATGTGTACATAAAGGGATTTTGATAGGGTTATGTGCTGCTAGCATGGAGATAACTCTGCAGGAATGAAAACAAGAGGAAATGTTAGGAAGATGTATTCCTAGACATGGATACTCCCTTGTTATGCACAGGGTTAGGTGCTGGAAGGTAAAACCCTTAGATACCAATGTTGGTATAGCTTGGTATTGGACAGGGTTAACTCCCTAGGCACAGGCCAACTACCTTGTGGCTCTAGTTTTACCCTGCTTATGCAGGTGACATGTAAATGGTCGTGGGCCATTGTTTTTATGTACAGAAAAGGGGTATTTAAATCCCCAGTGAAATGAAAAGATATTTTATTTATCCCCGGATTTGGAAAATATACAATATCAACCCGTGGGTTGAGATTTATTACAAGTTCGATCCAAAAGTATTCCCGCTTCTAAACTAACTCTTATTTCATAAATAAAATAAGATTGGAGGTGCCAATCTGGTTGCACGCCTAGGGTGTCATGAAACCGGGGTGTGACACTTGTAAGCCGGAGGGTAACACGTAGGCGAAACTCAAGCTCTCAAATCAATTAATTAAGCTCATGTAATGATGGAATATGGAATGTGGGTGCCACCAACTTTTGGATTTATTCTCATAAAAAGAAAGCGGCGTGCCAAAGAAATTTCAAAAACTTATAAACTTTTGCTTATAGTGGTACCTATTCACCCTATATTGACCGTTTCAACCTTACCGATACCCCTAAGATGAGAACCTACAAAACATCCTGAATTAATTATTCAATTAAACCTAGATACACTATCAGGTTATTTAAGCTTTTAAAATCCGTTAGGTCTACCAAAACATTACAAATCAAACGCGCTTTCTATTATTATTCATTTCAAATCCACAAGCATAGTTTCCAATTTTATCTGTCATTTTTCATTTAGTTGCAAAAATTATAATCCAAAGACATTTTTGAATTTTTTTAAATTTTTATGGATTTTTCAAATTTTATGACTCAAAATATAGACTTAATTTACAGACCTAGACTACAGTCTTCCTCCCCACACTTAAACTTTACATTGTCCCCAATGTAGGATGAGAGACGATGGAAAATGAATATACAAAAATAAAAATATAGAGAGAATTGGAAAGGACTTAGCTGGTTGCAAGTTGTAACTGTCTTCAATCCAAACTCGTATGATCGTATAACATTTCCTTCGCGATCGTCTTCAAAATCTGCTATTGGGTTACCTTTTACAAGAATATGAAGCTCGAAACATCACCATGCAAATGAAGATTGAGTACGGGTGGATTAATCCAAACCTTGCAAAATTAAACTCGAAACAAACCCAAAAGCATTAAATTGACTCAATATATATAATCAACAACATAAAACTGACTCGATAAAAACAAAAAAACACACACCTCTACAAAATTTACACACGGGCTACCATTCATTTGAAAACATGCACACTCACTTGAAAACCCATGAATCTTCCCCACACTTGGTCGGCTCGCACACAAAAACACACAAAAACATAAAATAAAACAAAGTCCTAACTCACTTTCGTAGGAATCACGATTGCATTTAGCGTGTGCAACAAGCCTTTTAAACCATTCGGTAGCCAGAGTGGACGAGTGAAGTCTCGTGAGGGTTTTTAAAGAATACACCCACAACGTTCATTTAACTAGACAATAAAATAAAACTACTAACCTTAGGCTGCCTCCCAACAGCGCTAAGTTTAACGTGTTCAGCCAGACGCGGTGTACCTTACCTGCATCATGGTGGTCGGGTGGGATGCTTGCAATCCTTCTTCCCCGCACTTACGTTCCGCTCATCATCAAACTTTCTCCAAGCTTGCACAAACAAAGCAAAGAGTTCCCGCTCCACATCTTGGACCAGCAGTTTCTTTTCTTTCTGCCTCCTCTTTCTGGCCCTCTTCTTCCTAGTGTTCGGAGTCTCTCCATACTTCCGCTCAGTTAACCTGTCACTTACAAAACAAGCATTCTCGACTGTGTGATTCACTGTAACATTTCTGATTTTACTATCTTTATTTATAATTCAATGTAACTCATTTAAATTTCAAAATCTAGTGCACTGGGATTATTTCATTCATACCAACAATTAAACATTTGACTCCAATACAAATCCGCAAACCTTTACACGAGTATACCTTATTAAAATCGGATACACGTATATATATATATAAATATCAAACAAATACGTACACACATAGATACATTCATTCCATCAACAAGGAATTTCACGGTTGATTTAACCCCAAAACAATCGAACCCTAAATTGGAACCCCACACTCCAAATTTTGACCATAAGACCTTAATTTTAACTTTCCTTGATCTGGTTGACTTTCAAAAGTCAAAGGGGCCAAAAACCGTGAGAATCCGAGGCTGCCGTCGATGGATCTTTGTCGAGTTGGGCTCCCCGTGAATTCCGAAACAGAAATCGACCCAAACCAGGCCCAAACATTCAACCAATTCAACCTTTCACGCAGCAGATTCAAAATTCAAACAAGTTTGACTATCCTAAGTCAAATCCGTATCAATTATCATTTAATTCATAAAATCAACGCTTGTAAATCCGTAAAGCACTTGCAAATAAATTCCGTATGTACCTAGACCATTAACATGACCCAATTCGTTTCCAAATCATGGGATTGATGCGTAAATCTCGTCCTACAGTTGTCACCATCAAAGCCGAATCAAATCATCCATTGTGAATGGAATGAAACGAATTAAACCTCTCATACACTCTCGCAAACCCTATCTCAAACTCTCCCAACTCTCAATTAACCCGCATTTCACCTCCAAAGTTCTATCGAGTACCAAGATCAACGAGTTCTGAAGCTCTGCCATGCACACTCGATTCTTCATCATTTCATGTATGAGTTAGGTCGCTAGAGTCGTAAAACATTTCCTATCGAAAATCCTCTGCCAATTCTCGATGGCAGAGGGAATCGAATTCGAATTGGGATTAGGGTTCGTGACTGGTTTAAATCAAAAATCTGAAACTAATCCTTAATCCAATGCGTGTATAAAGCTTTTTGGATTACATGGTTAACCAGCAAGACCACCTGGTTCGAATGGTTTAGTCACTGCACCATCAGACCAGGTGGCCAGGGTTCGAAACCCCCTCCCAAGTCTTAAACCGGTCGGCTCCTTTTTGCGCATGTCCTTTAACCGGACTTGGACTCACGTTCATATTTAAATAAACGACGCCCCATTTAGACCAGCGAACCACCCGGCTCAACTGGTTAAGACACTGCACCATTGAACCGGGTGGCGTGGGTTCGAAACCCACGGCCTACGACCGGCCTGTTTTGCCTTTTGCGCCCACTAATACCGGCCTGGAATCATGGGTTTAGACCCATCCAAGATCAAAACCTTAACGAAAATGCCCTCTGGTCCAGCGGTTCAGTCGCTAGACCCACACACCCAAGGCCCGGGTTCTAGTCCCTGCGGCCTGTTTATATTTTTGCACTAAATCTAACACTCCAAAAATTTTGTAAAAAATATTTTTATAAACCTTGAGATGTTTATAACAGAATAAAACTAGAATTTTTAAATTTCAATATAAACTCAGATTTAATCCAAATTAAAGTGTTAAATTGCACATTAAACTTTTAAAATAAAAACTTTAAATATTTAAAATTAAATTCTAAATAAAAGCAATAAATTTTATAAAAGTTTATAAAATATTAACTCATTAAAAACAAACTAGTATTCAATTCAAAGATGATAAATAAATAAAAACTTATTTAGTATAATACACAAATAGAAATTCCTTTTCTAAATATAAATATATATTTACATCCTATAAACTTTAACATATTTTTCACAAATAAATAAATAAATAAAATTATTTAATTGTTTTATTTATTTAAATTAAACACTATCCACATAAGTAAAATTTCTTTTTCTAAACATATATTTACGTTCTACATATTTTAACATATTTTTCATAAATAAGTAAATAAAAATTATTTATTTATTTGATTTATTTAAATAAATGAAATTATTTATTTATTTTATTTATTTAAATTAAATATTGTCCACCTAAATAGAATTTCTTTTTCTAAAAATATATTTACGTTCTATATATTTTAACGTATTCTTCACAAATAAATAAATAAAATTATATATTTATTTAAACCTTTTTAAATACAACCCTAAGTCAATAACTATTAAGTTCATACATATATACCTTGAACTCATAATACACATTAAATTCTTATACAAGCATAGTATGCCTTACATGGAATAACATAAACCTCTTTGTACAAACCCACACACATCAAAACCCGTTGAACCCTAGACTTAGACATAGACACACTATTAACTCAACATATATTATACACTAGGTTAACGTGGTGAGTTACAAGGATCGTTTTGCTACCTAGTCTTGCGTACTAGCAACACTCTTGAATCAAGTGAGTATTACATAGCCCCTTTTCTCTTTTACACTTTTTGGGCTGATTCATGAATTTTATACAAACAATAGCTTACATTTACACAAACTACACAAACACAAATCCTATTTACATTCATGTGTGCAAATTTGAGCTTTATGTTTGAGTGCTAGGTGTGTTAACTTTTGTGTGCAAATTTTGTGCAATCATTAACTATTTAAGCCGACGGTTAACAATGATAGATCTATTGAGTCTGACAAACCCACCTAGATTGGGGTGATTGTTACCGACAACACAATTGCATACTAGTTACAAAGGTCTGATTGTACTTTAGTTACACAATAGCTGCTCCCCATAAATGTCTTATTTATCATGACATGTAAGGATTTGCTTGTTCATATTTATGCACTATCTATGTACAAACCTATGTATGTTCACCAACTTTTTAGTTGACCCTATTTTATTCATGTTTCAGGTGCTAACGTGTGAATTTGAGCAAGACATGCTACACTTAAGTTAGACCTAGTTAATTTAAATTCAAAGAACAATTTGTATTTTTATTTATGTACTTGTTGAATTTTGCTATTTGTGTTTGAATGGTTAGAAATGAAATTGATGATTAAATATTGAAATCTAGTGGACCTTGTGCTCATGAACAGTCTACATGTCCCGCCCCGACGTTTCCGCCGTCGGTTGGGGTGTGACAGATTGGTATCAGAGCCTTGGTTATAGGGAACTAGGTTATTAGACACCCTTGACCTAGACTATAACTTTAGGACACCCACTTATACCATGCTTCATGATTATGTGATTATGTGCGACATGCTATGTGTTACATGCTTATTATATTAATATTTATTTCATTATGGTGCTTTATTTGTTAGAGTTCATGACTTACTAGACTATACCTAAATAATAAATTAAATAAAACAATGATCGTCTTCATTGATGATATCTTAATCTACTCCAAGACTAAATCCGATCATGAGCAACACCTTAGGTTGGTTTTGGACCTCTTGAGGAAAGAGAAACTATATGCCAAGTTCTCCAAATGTGAATTTTGGCTAAAGGAGGTTCAATTCCTGGGTCATATTGTCAACGAAAAAGGAATTCATGTTGACCCTGCTAAGATCGAAGCTGTTAAGAATTGGAATGCCCCTAAGACCCCCACCGAAGTTCGTTCATTTCTTGGTCTTGCGGGATATTATCGTCGTTTCATTTCAAATTTCTCTAAGATTGTTGTTCCACTCACCGCTTTGACCCACAAGGGTAAACCTTATGAATGGGGACCAAAGCAAGAAGAAGCCTTCCAAACTCTCAAGCAAAAGTTGTGCGATGCTCCTATTTTGACTCTCCCCGACGGGAATGATGATCTAGTTGTCTACTGCGATGCTTCCAACCAAGGTCTCGGTTGTGTCCTCATGCAACGAGGTAAAGTAATCGCTTATGCATCAAGGAAACTTAAGATTCACGAGAAGAATTATACAACGCACGACCTAGAATTGGGTGCGGTTGTATTCGCATTGAAGATTTGGAGACATTACCTCTATGGCACAAAATGTGTGGTGTTCATCGACCACAAAAGTCTCCAACACATCTTCAACCAAAAAGAACTCAATATGAGGCAACGACGTTGGGTTGAACTCCTTAACGACTATGACTGCGATATTCGTTACCATCCTGGCAAGGCGAATGTCGTAGCCGACGCTTTGAGTCGAAAGGACCATGTCATGCTTCATTGTATCCAAATTCAAACCGACATTCAAAATCGCATCTTAGAAGCTCAACACGTCTCAGTCACCGAGGGTAACATGTACGAGGAAATGTCGTGTGGTGTTGAAATTCTGCTTGAATCTAAACCTAATGGTTTACTTTATTACTTGAATCGTATTTGGGTTCCCGATCACGATGATCTCCGTGCAATTCTTATGAACGAGGCTCACAAGACTCGTTATTCTATTCATCCTGGTGCGGATAAAATGTACCAACATCTTCGCCATCAATATTGGTGGTCCGGTATGAAGAAATACATTGCTATCTATGTTGCCAAATGTCTAACTTACTTCAAAGTCAAAGCCGAACATCAACGTCCTTCAGGGTTACTTGAACAGCCGGAAATTCCCATGTGGAAATGGGAGAACTTAGCTATGGATTTCATTACCAAACTCCCTCGCACCTCAAGTGGTTATGATAGCATTTGGGTGATCATTGACCGCCTCACCAAATCTGCTCATTTCTTACCCATCCGTGAAGACTATCGGGTTAGGAAATTGGCCCAAAATTACATTGACGAAATCATGAGCCGTCACGGTGTTCCATTACACATAATCTCCGATAGAGATGCTAGATTCACCTCCCGGTTCTGGCAATCTCTCCAAACTGCTCTTGGTACACGATTGGATTTAAGCACGGCTTACCACCCCCAAACTGATGGTCAGACCGAGCGTACAATCCAAACTCTTGAGGATATGCTTAGAGCTTGTGTAATTGATTTTGGTGGCAATTGGGATTCACATCTACCCCTAATTGAATTCTCTTACAACAATAGCTACCACACAAGCATCAATATGGCCCCATTTGAAGCTCTCTATGGCCGTAAGTGCCGTTCTCCTATCTGTTGGAACGAGATTGGTGAAGCACAAATCATCGGTCCCGAGCTAATCCAAGAAACATCCGATAAGATTATTCAAATCCGTGACAATATTCGAGTAGCGAGGAGTCGGTAAAAGAGTTATGCCGATAAACGACGGAAACCATTGGAATTCCAAATCGGTGATCTTGTTCTTCTAAAGGTGTCCCCATGGAAGGGTGTGATCCGTTTTGGAAATAAAGGCAAATTAGCACCTCGCTATGTGGGCCCATTCAAGATCCTTGAAAGGATTGGGAAGGTGGCTTACAAACTCGAGCTACCGCCATCACTTGGCAATGTTCATCCTACGTTTCATGTGTCCAATCTAAGGAATGTCTTGCTGATGAGAATCTCCATATACCTCTTGACGATGTGCGCATTGACGAAACGATGCACTTCGTGGAGAGACCAGTGGAGATCATGGGTCGCGAGATCAAGCAACTCAAGCGAAGCCGTATCCCTATTGTCAAAGTGCGTTGGGAATCTAAGCGTGGACCTGAATTTACTTGGGAACGTGAGGACCAAATGAAGCTCAAGCACCCTCACCTCTTTGCTGATTCAGTCGCCTCAACTAGCTAAATTTCGGGACGAAATTCCCTCAACATGGGATACTGTAACATTTCTGATTTTACTATCTTTATTTATAATTCAATGTAACTCATTTAAATTTCAAAATCTAGTGCACTGGGATTATTTCATTCATACCAACAATTAAACATTTGACTCCAATACAAATCCGCAAACCTTTACACGAGTATACCTTATTAAAATCGGATACACGTATATATATATATATATAAATATCAAACAAATACGTACACACATAGATACATTCATTCCATCAACAAGGAATTTCACGGTTGATTTAACCCCAAAATAATCGAACCCTAAATTGGAACCCCACACTCCAAATTTTGACCCTAAGACCTTAATTTTGACTTTCCTTGATCTGGTCGACTTTCAAAAGTCAAAGGGGCCAAAAACCGTGAGAACCTGAGGCTGCCGTCGATGGATCTTTGTCGAGTTGGGCTCCCCGTGAATTCCCAAACAGAAATCAACCCAAACCAGGCCCAAACATCCAACCAATTCAACCTTTCACGCGGCCGATTCAAAATTCGAACAAGTTTGACTATCCTAAGTCAAATCCGTATCAATTATCATTTAATTCATAAAATCAACGCTTGCAAATCCGTAAATCACTCGCAAATAAATTCCGTATGTACCTAGACCATTAACATGACCCAATTCGTTTCCAAATCATGGGATTGATGCGTAAATCTCGTCCTACAGTTGTCACCATCAAAGCCGAATCAAATCGTCCATTGTGAATGGAATGAAACGAATTAAACCTCTCATACACTCTCGCAAACCCTATCTCAAACTCTCCCAACTCTCAATTAACCCGCATTTCACCTCCAAAGTTCTGTCGAGTACCAAGATCAACGAGTTCTGAAGCTCTGCCATGCACACTCGATTCTTCATCATTTCAGGTATGAGTTAGATCGCTAGACTCGTAAAACATTTCCTATCGAAAGCCCTCTGCCAATTATCGATGGCATAGGGAATCGAATTCGAATTGGGATTAGGGTTCGTGACTGGTTTAAATCAAAAATCTGAAACTAATCCTTAATCCAATGCGTGTATAAAGCTTTTTGGATTACATGGTTAACCAGCAAGACCACCTGGTCTGAATGGTTTACTCACTGCACCATCAGACCAGGTGGCCAGGGTTCGAAATCCCCTCCCAAGTCTTAAACCGGCCGGCTCCTTTTTGCGCATGTCCTTTAACCGGACTTGGACTCACGTTCATATTTAAATAAACGGCGCCCCATTTAGACCAGCGAACCACCCCGCTCAACTGGTTAAGACACTGCACCCTTGAACCGGGTGGCGTGGGTTCGAAACCCACGACCCACGGCCTACGACCGACCTGTTTTGCCTTTTGCGCCCACTAGTATCGGCCTGGAATCATGGGTTTAGACCCATCCGAGATCAAAACCTTAACGAAAATGCCCTCTGGTCCAACGGTTCAGTCGCTAGACCCACACACCCAAGGCCCGGGTTCGAGTCCCTTCGGCCTGTTTATATTTTTGCACTAAATCTAACACTCCAAAAATTTTGTAAAAAATATTTTTATAAACCTTGAGATGTTTATAACAGAATAAAACTAGAATTTTTAAATTTCAATATAAACTCAGATTTAATCCAAATTAAAGTGTTAAATTGCACATTAAACTTTTAAAATAAAAACTTTAAATATTTAATATTAAATTCTAAATAAAAGCAATAAATTTTATAAAAGTTTATAAAATATTAACTCATTAAAAACAAACTAGTATTCAATTCAAAGATGATAAATAAATAAAAACTTATTTAGTATAATACACAAATAGAAATTCCTTTTCTAAATATAAATATATATTTACATCCTATAAACTTTAACATATTTTTCACAAATAAATAAATAAATAAAATTATTTAATTGTTTTATTTATTTAAATTAAACACTATCCACATAAGTAAAATTTCTTTTTCTAAACATATATTTACGTTCTACATATTTTAACATATTTTTCATAAATAAGTAAATAAAAATTATTTATTTATTTGATTTATTTAAATAAATGAAATTATTTATTTATTTTATTTATTTAAATTAAATACTTAGACATAGATTTATGTACACACTATTAACTCAATATACATTATACACTAGGTTAACGTGGTGAGTTACAAGGATCGTTTTGCTACCTAGTCTTGCGTACTAGCAACACTCTTGAATCAAGTGAGTATTACATAGCCCCTTTTCTCTTTTACACCTTTTGGGGTGATTCATGAATTTTATACAAACAATAGCATACATTTACAAAAACTACACAAACACAAATCCTATTTACATTCATGTGTGCAAATTTGAGCTTTATGTTTGAGTGCTAGGTGTGTTAACTTTTGTGTGCAAATTTTGTGCAATCATTAACTATTTAAGCCGACGGTTAACAATGATAGATCTATTGAGTCTGACAAACCCACCTAGATTGGGGTGATTGTTACCGACAACACAATTGCATACTAGTTACAAAGGTCTGGTGTTAACTCTCTGTAATGAACCAAATTCATGCTGATCATACACACTCCCTAGCATTATACTCACGGATGCTCCAAGATCCAGCAATGCTTTAGCTAGTGTAATTTCACCTATTTGTATAGAAATAATAGGTTCCCCTGGATCTTGGAGTTTAGGGGGAAGGGTACCCGTAAACACGGCATTCACACTGACACTCAACTTTACTTGTTCGGGACATTTGTGCCGTCGTTTTCGGGTACTCAAACCTTTCAAGCACTAAACACTATCAGGATCTTGTTTAAGCGTATTTAAAATGGTAAATTAATTTTACGCTTTTCAAACTTTTCTCATCTCTCATCCTGTGTTGGATCCTTTTCTTTCGAAAATGGTTTGATTACAGTATCAGGAAACGGGATTTTTACAGGTTTATTCACATTTTCAGTTTTCAAGTTATTTTGTGATATAAAATCCTGATTAGGGTCAGACTCAGATTCACTGTACTCCACCACTCTTTCTACAGCCAGTGGTGGAGTTTGTTCACAAGCAGGATATTCAAATGAGGAGTTGATACTTACAGCATTAAGGTGTGCACTGTATGTGGTTTGGGGACTTGAGGACTGATGTGCACTGCAAGGCTTACCTGATTCTTTGACGAGCATTGCAACTATCTTGGCTAAGTGGACAACTTGATCTAGCAAGGTTTGATGATGCCTTGCCTGGCTCTCCTGTTGTTTCACCACTTCATGGACCACTTTTGGCAGCTCCATCATGTTTGACCGGATGTCATCCAATTCAGATTGATAGTTGCCTTGATCAGGTGAACTGCTTGGGTGGTAGCCTTGGTTGTAATTTTCCTAATAAATTTGATACTCAGGACCACCACCATGCTGATTATATCTTGGGCAATCTTGAGCTCAATGATGCCACAGTTACTGCACGGCTCATAGTAATACTGGTCATCATGGTAGTTCCTGTCCATGCCAACCTGCACAAGTAGCACACCCAAGTAGTTCTGAACGAAGAAATAAACAAAAAAAAAATAAAATAAATAAAAGCAATAAAAATCTTTTTGGGTTTTTTTAAAAGAATCAAAATCAACTAAACTAGAAAAATCAACTAAACTAAAGCAACAAAACTAAGTGCACCGATTCCCCGACAACTGAGCCATTTTGATCGCGGAGTCAAGGTCAATCAAAAACACTTATAAAATCTACTACTTATCTACCTTGGACTGTAGACAGCGAAGTAGGGTTGTCGAATTCACAGGGAATCAGTGGAAAGTTAAATTGCTTAGATTAGTAAATTAGAATGAAACACAGATCAAATAAAGATGTAACTCCCTCCCAACTTCAGGTTCTAGGTTTAGGTAAAATTCAATTGTTAATGGACACCACATAGACATAGTGTTGAAAAATCAATTAAAATAATAATTGAAGACACAACAACCTATACAACTAGTTTCGTCACAAACTAGTACAATTGAATCACCCAATTTATGAATACCAAGTTACCTCCTTTAGTCACCCAACTCTACTACTAGGTTTTATTTTTAACCGAACAAGATTGTAAACGAGAAAACTCAAATCATCAACATAAATTGTTTAAATCAACTAATACATCAATCCATCAAGTTTGTGTCAAAAACTAACAAGATACAAACATAAACAAACTGAATCAAAACACAAAACCTATACGAACCATCCACCCGGAGAAAACCACAAGAGGTTTAGCCGCGCATGCTTTCGGTTCCACTTCTTTTCTTGGTCAACACCAACAACATTAGCAAGGCTCCTCCTTCGTGAATCGTGCCAAAGGCACCTCCTAATTTCCGTCTGCCTTCTTCAATCACAGCAACCAAGTGTTGCGTGGAAAACGTGCCCCCTTACACCACTCCTCAAATTGCCGTCCTCTTTTTCTTGTTATTTTACTAGTTTAGATCCCGTGTATATATACAGGGTGAAAATATCAATATATAAAATTTTTAAATCTTTATGTATATATTTTACAACTGTAAAAATATATTACATATACTTAAGATAAAAAAACAAATTCAAAAAATATAAAAATTAATATATAGTTGAGTTTAGAAAATACGTTATTACTATTTAATATAAGGAAAACTTCACAGAATAGTAACCAAGTTTCTCATCTGTTTCATTTAAATACCTTAAACTTTTTTTTGTCTCTTTAAGGTCACTCAACTTTCATTCTTTGTTCCAATGTTGCGTAATTAGCAGGTTACCAGGTTACCACTTGATGACATGTTAACTAACTTTTTTTCCTAATGCTTATGTGGATTTATTTAATAATAGTGACATAGCTTTTTTAATTTAAAAAATTAGAAAAATAGTTTTTTTTCTAGTACAGAGATATAGTTTTTTTTTCATTCAAATATAAATATATATGTTATGAAATTATTGGTTTACAATGTTTTTTTGTTATTTGTTTATTTATTATATGTTTTTACACTTATTATATATATATATATATATATATATTTGAATGAAAAAAAAATCCACGTATATTACAGAACTAACGAAAAAAAAACATATATATATATGTATATTTGAATGAAAAAAAAACTCTCAGTACTTTAAAAAAATAATACTATTTTTCTAATTTTTTAAATTAAAAAAGCTATGTCACTATTATTAAATAAATCCACGTAAGCATTAGAAATACAAAAAATGTTAGTTGACATGTTATCAAGTGGTAGCCTGGTAACCTGCTAATTATGCAATATTAGAACAAAGAATCAAAGTTGAGTGACCTTAAAAAGACAAAAAAAAGTTTGAGGTATTTAAACGGAACATAAAAGAAACTTGGTTACTATTCTATGAAATTATCCGTTAATATAATTTGACTTTCATTACTTTTTGATTGGAAATAAAAGTTACATAATTAAATTTCAAAATTTCTTATAATAAGAGATAATTTAAAATAAATGTTTTTATTAGTATAATTGATATTTTTCTTTAAATATATATTATTAGTAAAAGATAGAAATACATTAAATAAGAGAGAGAATCGAAAAAAAATGACGAGAATCAATAAAGGCGACACATGAAATGAATAAACTTTTATTTATTATATAGTATAGAAATGACCGCTACAAAGCCATAAAAGGCTTTTTCCCCTTTTTCTCTCGGTCCAACCCCAAAAAGAATAATTTGCCATATTTAAATTGAGCCCAACATATTTGTTGAAGTCCACGTTGACAGCCCAACCTAAATTCTCCATCCATATTTTCTTTGAAACCCACATCACACTTTGCATGAAATCACGAATCGCCTGTTTGCAAAATTGAAACATAACAAAGGATTAAATTTACTAATTTAGCTTCATATAACTTTATCTAATTATTATTTATTTCATATGATTTTTATTCTTTTTAACTTATTACATATCAAAACCTATAAAATATAAAAACAAGTTAAAGTAATTATTTCACACATTATTTAGGTTAAAAGCATATCATTATATACAATTATCACAGGTTTATCAACCACTTATCAAGCGGTAATGGTGCTCGCTATAGGATACGATAGTAAAAAAACTCTATTTTGAATACAACTCCGTTTGAAAAAATATCAGAATGTTGAAAAAAAAAACAGCAGCGGAATCCTTTTAAAAAAATTAACGACCAAAAATTATCAAAGGAAAACGAAATGATTAAAAAATTAAACGGGTTTAAAGCGTATATTAAATACCATACAATTCAAAAGGGTGTTAAGAGTGATTTATTCTTTGTTATGCGTGGGGTACAAAGTGGTTAATACAAACCAATTGATAAACTAACGAAAGACGAGTAAAAACATGTAAATTGTACATTCCGCTGCAGCGCGCGGGTTCCCCGCTAGTATATATATATATACACACACAATGGCGAACCCATGAACTTTTTTATGGCGGTCAGAGGTTTTTGGGGGTGATTGTCTATAGCTAAATATTAAATTTTTTCGGGTCGGGTCGGTCAGGGCTGTAATCGAGCCGAGCTGAGGTAGAGTAAGCTCGGGCTCGGCTCGTGTATGTTAACCGGCTGAAATGTTGAGCTCGGGCTTGGTTCGTAAAAAGCTCAAGTCAGCTCATTTATTGTTTAGCTTTTTTTTTAAATTGTATGTTTTTTTACACATTGATTTATAAAGAAATAAAAAAAATAATAATAACATTTTTAACATACTACAAAATTTATATTTCAAGCTCAATGCATAACCAAGTTATGATAATTGCTTATTTATCACATTTTCAACCCAATTATTAAGCTCATTTACCGGATACAAACTCTTAAAGTCCAGAAAACCGACATCAACATAAAACATGAATCTAAAATAGACGCAATTAACATAAGTACCTCAACTTCCCCCAATACTTCTCATACCTTTCATACATCGACATACTCATGTTGTTCTACTTATGGGAAGAAAATAAATATAAGGTCTAGAGTTAAGTATTAGATAACTGTTGCTTATTCTAGCATATCTTTTTGAATAATTTTTAATTAAACGTTGCCACAATTTAGTGTTATAAATTATATGTATTAAAATTTGTGTTTTAATTTAAACGAGCCAAACGAGTGAGCCAGCGCCTAGCTAAAGAGCGAGCCAAGAGCCATTTGAGTGTGCTTGCCGCAAAAACATATTGAAGATTTGTTTAATTAGGTTTAAAATTTAAATGGATACTTGGTTTGTATAAGGATTTAAATGGGTATTGAGGTATTTTTAAATGGTTATATTCTAATGTTTATCTACAGGTTGAAAATTTGAACACTTTTTTAAAACTTTCTTAAATAATTAATGTGATATGATAACAAAAGTCCACTTTACTGTTTACCTTAAAAAGATAAAGGGTATCATACAACAACAAAGTCTAGAGACTTATGCGTGGATGCGGTGAAAGTCGTAGGGGCCGTTTGGTTGGATGAAATTCATTGGAATTCAATGAAATTAGAATTTAAATTTCATTTCTTAGTGTGTTTGGTTGGCTATGAGATACATTTGAAATTGAAATTAATTCCATCCAAATCTCACACTTGATGGATATGGAATTCAAAATCCTTCAATGTTTTGAAGGATTTCATAGGATTGTTTTTAAATACTACATATAACCACGACCTTTACCACCCGCCGTCGTGCCCCACCACCACCCACCGCATCCCCCGCCCCCCGCCGCCCCTACCCCCGCCACCCCCCACTGCCCACCACCGCCACCCCCCATGGCACCCCGCCGCCACCCCCCCCACCGCACCCCGCCGCCTCCCGCCACCTCCGCCGCCGCGACCCGCTTACCTAAACTAGGCCTATCTTGACCCGTTTACCTAAATTGGGTCCGTTTACCTAAAATGGGTTAGTTTTGACAATGGTAAATAGCTAGAATGTAATAGGTGATATTTTGATACAGTTGATAGTATCAACTGGTTGGGTTGACATGAGATTAGATACTTAAAGAGTGGATAATATTATTAAATGATATGCTTTTAAAAATACCCTTTTGAGCTACTTTTAAACCGTTTGGCCCGGATTATTTTTAGCTAATTTGATCATAATTCAAAATAACCGAATTGACTCGTTCACAAATAAATAGATCGAAATGACTATCTCTATGATTACAGGGCTTTTAAAAGCTAAAAAGGTTTGAACTTGAAATCAAATGAACATTTGAATCAGGAACTTACATCTGACCTAAATAATTAGTATGTTAAATATGATTATAAAAGGGGAAATTATACAATAATATTAACACATAATATTTTTTACACGATTAAGTCCTTGGACTTTAAAAACTTAACAACTGGGTCCTTCTAGTACGTTAATCATGCAAAAAAAAGCCTTTAGATTAAATGATATAGAGAATGATTTAATCATACAAAGGACTTTCTTATTAAAAATAGAAGTCGAGGGACTTTATTGTTAAGCTTAAAAAGATAAAGGATTTTATTATATAAAAATAAAGTCCGGAAACTTATGTGTGAATGCAGTGAAAGCCAAACTTTTTTTTTCGATAACTGCCCTTATAAAAAAGCCATATTAATTCATGAAAAATCTATTTTTCTAAAAAAAATTAGGAGGTTGTATATAACTAGACACTGATAATAAAACTTTGTTGACTTTATACCTTTTTGGCCCGTTTAACCTGTTTAGCTCATCTTTTTTTACATGCTTGGACCGTTAGACATGAAACATAACCTAATAGGTCCATTTGACAAGCAAATGGGTTGAAATTACCATCTCTAGTAATTACTTATCATTAACTACCACTCCACATAAGCTTACAAAGACAACCAGAGGCAATTATGAGACATTGATCTTTAAGTTCACCAAGAAAATTATGGCTCTCAAATACAAAGTTGGCAACCATATCCTTATTTTAATAAATAAGTAACTAGTAGGACACGTGTTGATTGCTAAAGCATCCTAGGTCTTAATCACACCATTGTGGGACTCATGATTTCTAACACTAAATTATAGATTCTATTCACGTTACCACCACGTTGTACAACATATAACCATGAACACCAAATAATCATACCAAGTACTACACCATTCGTTTAATACTAAAACCAACACCGAACATAGTTCACCAATACAAGACTAGACATCAATTAAGTAATTAATGATATTACTAGCATAAGTATGTAACAAAGCACACACACCCTTATCATTACTATACACTTACCTTTAGTCTTGGATGATCCAGCTTGATCTTCGTCTTTGATAACTTGATTACCTAAACATGTACACCTTGTTTAGTAATCTAATGACCCCAATGGTATCTTCCTTACTTAATATGGTTAGAACAACCTTAACCAAACCTCCAATTCCCTATATTACCCAATCCATTTTGACCCGTTAGGGAAATTAACCAAGTTCCACCAAAATCCCCATCTTACAAAACACCAAATTAATTGGGTCTTTAGAGTTATTGTGTGTCTATTCACTCCCTATACACTTAATCAAACTCAATTTATAAACCTAACATCATTAAATAGAAAACCCCTAATTTTCTTCAGAAACCCTAATTTCTTGAATCCTTAAATTGGGTGTTTAAATGGTGTTAGCTACCTCCCATTACCCTTAGTTAAGCTAGTTTAGCATTAAAATCAAGTTTTTTTATCAACTAAACAACCCTAGTTCGGATTTTCCCCAAGAACACCATTATCACCAACAATGGTGAATCAAGAGATATAGGAAATGCTTACCAGGTAAATAGAAGAAGATGAACCCGCCAAGTCCTAATCTCACATGCAAGTCTCTAGAAATTGTTTATGGATCACACCTTCTTCTCTTTCTCTTTCTCTTGCAAAATACGACACACACACACAGTGACCCCCTCCCCCTATACAAATCTGATTTGTGTAAATTACAAATCAGTCCTCTAAACTTGCTAGATATTCCACTTTCACCCAAACTAGATAAAATTTCATCTTTGTAACTTACCCCCAACTTTTCATTTTATTAAATTACACCCTTACAATTTAATTGGCACATTGCAAGAAAAAAGCCTGAAAGTTGGTTCGTTACAACATATTAAACAAATGGATGTATTTATGATCTATATACTATATAATAAATAAAAGTTTTTTCATGCCATGTTTTGCCTCCATATTCATTCTCATCATTTTTTTCCCGCCTCTCTCTTCTATTAAATACACCTCTATTTTTTAATAATAATATAATACTAATAAAACACATTTATTTTAAATTATCCCTTATTATAAGAAACTTTGAAATCTAATTATGTAACTTTTATTTTCAATCAGATAGTAAAATGAAGTCAAATTACATTAAATAGTAATCAACGTATTTTCGAAACCTAATTATATATTAATATTTACATATTTTGAATTTTTTTTCTATCCTTAGTATATGTAATACTTTTTTACACCTGTAAAAAATATATATAAAGATTTAAGAATTTTATATATTGATATTTTTCACCCCGTTTGTATTACACGGGTTCTAAACTAGTTTTCTTAAATATATAAAACTATTCTTATTACTAAATAGAATAAAGTAGAGTGTAACATCCCAAAAATATTAATTTAGTAAATAATAACGCGAAAGAGACTTAATCGACATAAAACAAAAGAAAAACGGATGGGCTTGAGCTCGGCTCCAACGGGCCGAGGGAAGCCCAGGTATATAAAGGCCAAGACATCCTTGAAGCTCTCATTTTCACCAACACTTGCAAGCTAGAGAGAGAAAGGAGAGTCGGGTCTAGAGAGAGAAAGTCGACGGATCGACACGAAATTGAAGGAGCACGTTACTACTGAGCTCGTGAGCAAAACCTCCGAATCAGAATCACAATCCAGGTAACGATTCGACCTTAAACTGAGTTTTTCTTCGTTTTGGGATTTTTTGGGTTTTAGCTAAATAGGAGACGTTTTTATGGATGAAACTTGAAAATAAGCTTAGAACTAGCATCTAGAGTGAAAACCGCACCTTTTGATCAAAGAAAGTTGTAAGATTAGCATGATCGGATTAACATGCAAAATTTCGGACTTGTCCAGAAAACAGGTGATGCGTACTTATCAAGTACGCAGTAGGGATGTCCTGCGTACTTACCAAGTACGCAGGAGAAAGATCATGCGTACTTACCAAGTACGCAGATACGCAGGAGAAAGATCATGCGTACTTACCAAGTACGCAGGAGAAAGATCATGCGTACTTACCAAGTACGCATGAAAAAGATCATGCGTACTTGTCAAGTGCGCATGAGAAAGGCCCTGCGCACTTACTAAGTGCGCAGGCAGCAGACCAGTAAGTAAAGTCAGTATGTTTAGAATGATTAAACCGTTAGAGTCGGGATGGGTCTGATGTGTATTTAACTACCTAATTCAGATCGTACGTGACGTTGTTGGACCTTTGTTTAGGACAACCAAGACTAGCTTCTCAAGTGAGTTCTATGTGCCCCCTTCTATGTTATGTGCAAACCTTATTAAATGTTTTGGGGCTTAAATGTATACACTAAATGAATAAATGATATGAATGCTAATGTGATCATACGTGATATACTAATATATATTTTATATATATATATGAGAATGAATTATGAACAAATAATGAAACGTATGTTTACAAAGAATGAATGAAAGAATGGCATAACGTAAATAGATGAAATCTTGCTTTATAATTATTTATATTGCATGTTATGAATGTATGTATACGTTATGGACGGAAACGAAGCTAACGGCTACTTCTGTAGACGGACGACCACACGACTATTTTGCAACCGGGAAAGATACGTTCCTTCAAGCTAGGACGTACAAAAGACATTAATGGGCGGTCGAAGTAAATGCTAAAATAGTATAACGGTTGCATAAAAAATAGTTCGCGTGGGAAACGGATGCCTTAAGGCAGACGGACGAATATGACGGACTACGACGGTAGGACGGGTAAGAGGGACGGCCGAAGGTTGGCCGGACCAAAGTTAAGGCGGACGGTTTTTAGGACCGGACGAGTAAAAGGGCTACGACGGTAGCTTAAGGGCGTATGTCTTTGTGATATACGCACTAAAGGACGGGTTGATCACCCTTATGTGTATGACCAATGAATGTAAAGGAAAGAAAAGGTGAATGCATATCTATGTAATCACATAAGAATGAAGAAAGAAAAGTAAAAGCTATGAATACGTATTCATTTGAAATGTATCTATATAATTATGTATACTTTTAAAGAAAAGAATGAACATACTTAATAGTTTTTAAACTAGAACTCACCAGCGTTAGCTGAGTTTTAGTATACATTTCAGGTACAGAAAGGAAGGGTCGTGCGAAGACGTGAAGGTTACCCGGCACAAGACTGACATCCCACTTTTATATATGTTAAGACAAATGTTATGTACTTAATTTTAACGACTTCCGCTGTTATGTCATGTCATGTTACGTTATGTAATGAATGAATTCGAATGTTTTAAATTTAAGCTCAGTAATTATGACTATGTTTATGAGTAAATCCAACAAGTGAGGTTACCCGGGAAAGGGCCCTTACAAGTTGGTATCAGAGCAATGTTTGAGAGATTCAGACATCCCTTAATGTCTGGACTCAAACTGATTATGGGACCAACGCACAGATGTCAGTATGGGTAACCAACGCCAACGCTAGCATGGTAAGTAAGTACTAGAGTACTACACTTGGATAAGAATAGATACCTTAACTTAGAACAAATAGATGTCAATGTCACAACTGATTTGAAGAGTTTTGAACCCGAAAAGCAATGTAAATTAGTAATCACAAACCAATCACAAACCGGTCACTGTAATTAATAATTTACTTTGCTTGTACTGTTCTAAAACTATGATCTGAAGAAATGACATTGATGTATCCCCTTTACATATAAGAAAATTCTAGAAAACTATAACAAGTAGAGGAAGAACTGCACGCCAAGGCGGCCATACGGGCCGAGTGGGTAGACCGCCATTGAACCAAGGACAAGAGGAAGAAGAAATCATGCACGTCAAACACACCGAGAGAGTGCATGGCACTAATGTGACCCCACTAGGAGGTGACAATGAAGAGGCACTACGATTGGGACCCGAACTTAGGGATGCAATTGCCCGTGAGGTTGTAATGACACTGAAGAGCGTATTGCCTGGTCTGTTACCCGAGACACTAAAAGGAAATGGGAAAACGTGTCTAAGGGAACTGGAAAGGGGAACTATACAGCTGAGGCTAAGAAGCCAAGGACTGAAGAATACGAAGCTTGTAAGAAATGTTTGAAGAAACACCAAGGCGAGTGCCTAGTTGGTTCCACCATCTGTTATAGGTGTGGGAAGGCAGGGCACTATTCTCGCGAATGTTTAAGAGACACTAAATGCCAAGGTTGTGGACTATTTGGACATCTGACCAAGAATTGCAGGAGAACCAGACAATCTGGTTCGGGAAAAGAAAAGGGACAGCCGAAGGCGAGGACTCGGGCCTACGCCCTGACTAAGGAGGAAGCAAGGGGAAACCCTGATGTTGTGTCAGGTACGTTCCTAGTTAATAACGAACATGCTTCTATTTTATTTGACTATGGTGCTAGTAAAAGTTTTATATCCAATGCATTTAGTCGTAAACTAGGTTGCACTATCAACACCATAGTAAAGGCCTTTAGCGTACAAACTGCCGTTGGTAAAAATTCGGCAGTATTTCAAGTAACAGAAGATTGTATCATAGAAATAGAGGGTCATAAGTTCCCTTCTAGTTTGTTCCTTCTCACATTAGGAGGATTCGATATAGTATTGGGTATGGATTGGCTAGCTGACAACGAAACTCAAATCATATGTAAACGTAAGAGGATACACCTCAAAGCTCCAAGCGGCAGTCCAATTACGGTTTATGGGGATTGGAATTGCACGATACCGAACATCATCTCGATGATCAAGGCCGAAAGTTACATGAGGCGCAGTTGCGAAGCTTATTTGGCATATGTTATTAATGATAGAATGAAAATGAATGAACTCAAGAATGTACCCATGGTGTGCAACTTTCCGGAAGTATTCCCTGGGGATCTACCTGGGTTACCACCCGATCGGGAAATAGAATTTCAGATTGACTTATTGCCAGGAGCTGAGCCCATTGCCAAAGCCCCCCTACAGATTGGCTCCGTCAGAAATGAAAGAACTGATGTCTCAACTAGCGAAACTAACAGAAAAAGGATTTATTAGCCGAGCATCTCACCGTGGGGCGCTCCGGTACTATTTGTAAAGAAGAAGGACGGCAGCATGCGCATGTGCATTGACTACCGCGAGTTGAACAAGAGGACAGTAAAGAACAAATACCCACTGCCTAGAATAGACGACCTTTTTGATCAACTGCAAGGTGCAAGTTGGTTCTCAAAGATCGATCTTAGGTTGGGTTACCATCAGTTGAAAGTAAGAGAAGAACACGTACCAAAGACCGCGTTTCGCACGCGTTATGGCCATTATGAGTTTCTCGTGATGTCCTTCGGATTGACCAACGCACCAGCAGCGTTCATGGACTTGATGAATAGAGTATGTCGACCCATGTTGGATCGATCGGTGATAGTCTTTATAGACGACATACTGGTATATTCAAAAAGCGAGGGTGATCACCACTGTCACCTAAGAGAGGTTCTGGAGGTGCTAAAGCAGGAAAAGTTGTACGCAAAATTCTTCAAATGCGCGTTCTGGCTTAGGGAAGTCCAATTCCTAGGTCATGTAATAAACTCAAACGGCATTATGGTGGATCCTGCAAAGATCGAGACAGTAAAGGAATGGAACATCCCAAAGACACCAACAGAGATACGAAGCTTTCTAGGATTGGCAGGCTACTATCGAAGGTTCATTCAAGATTTTTCAAGAATAGCCTCGCCACTAACTAAGTTGACACGGAAGGAAGTGAAATATGAATGGGGTCCAACCCAAAACAACACGTTTGAGGAACTTAAGGCACGATTAACCCAAGCTCCAGTCTTGGCACTACCTGAGGGAGATGAAGACTTAGTAGTCTACTTTGACGCTTCGGGTCAGGGTTTAGGTTGCGTACTTATGCAACGAGGAAAGGTAATTGCTTACGCCTCACGACAACTAAAGATTCACGAGGTTAACTACCCAACACACGATCTAGAGTTAGCGGCAGTAGTTTTCCCGCTGAAAATATGGAGGCACTATCTGTATGGAGTTAAATGCACCATTTACTCCGATCACAAAAGCCTGAAGTACTTTTTCGGGCAAAAGGAATTAAACATGAGGCAAAGGAGGTGGTTAGAGCTACTGAAGGACTATGACTGTGAGATATTGTACCATCCAGGCAAAGCAAACGTGGTGGCTGATGCTTTAAGCAGAAAGGAAGAATCAGAACCTATACGGATCAAAGCGTGTCAGCTGATTATAACACCAGATTTGATGAGTGAAATATCAAAGGCACAAGACGAAGCGCTATTAGAAGGAAATATAAAACGAGAAAGAATAGTAGGACAACAAGGGAATTTGGATGCAAATGCATACGGGGTACGAACTAGGTTTGGCCGAATGTGGATACATAAGATTGGCGAGCTTAGAGCCAAAATACTCGATGAGGCCCATAAGTCTCGCTATTCTATCCACCCCGAGACAAACAAAATGTAACAAGACTTGAAGAAGGAGTACTGTTGACCTGGCATGAAGAATGATGTGACAGAGTACGTGAGCAAGTGCCTAACGTGTTCTCTAGTTAAGGCCGAGCACCAGAAACCATGCAGTAAAATACAACCTCTACCAATACTGGAATGGAAGTGGGAGGAGATCACGATGGACTTCATTACCAAGCTACCGCGAACAGCTAAAGGCAATGATACCATTTGGGTGATCGTCGACCGCTTGACGAAAAGTGCTCATTTCTTGCCAATACGTGAGACTTCTTCGTCAGAAAGACTAGCAGAAGTATTTATCAAGGAAGTTGTGAGCAGACATGGTATGCCGCTGTCGATTGTGTCCGACAAGGATACTAGATTCACCTCAAGGTTTTGGAAGAAATTCAACGAAGCAATGGGCACTAGGCTGAACATCAGCACCGCTTACCACCCCCAAACCGATGGACAATCGGAAAGGACCATTCAGACCTTGGAGGACATGCTCCGGGCCTGTATCATTGACTTCGGTGGGAGCTGGGACAGCCATCTACCATTAGCAGAATTTTCATATAACAACAGCTATCACTCGACTATTGGCATGCCGCCATTTGAAATGTTGTATGAGAGGAAATGTAGGACCCCAGTTTGTTGGGGGGAAATTGGACAAAAGGATTTCGCAAGTCTCGAAGTGGTCAAAGCTACTTCCGAGAAGTTTGATCAAATCAAGGCTCGAATGAAAGCCGCAAAGGACAGACAGAAATCATACGCGGATAAGAGAAGAAGGGATTTAGAGTTTCAAGTGGGGGACATGGTACTGTTAAAAGTATCACCATGGAAAGGAATCATTCGATTCAGAAAACGTGGCAAACTAAGTCTAAGGTTTGTCGGACCTTTCAAGATTCTAGCGAGAGTGGGTCAAGTTGCTTACAGACTCGACCTACCCGTTGAGCTTAGTGGAATACACCCTACGTTCCACGTGTCGCACTTACGCAAGTGCCTAGCTGACGACACAGCTCACATACCTTACGACGAGATCGAAGTGGATAACAGTCTAAATTATGTGGAGGAACCAATAGCCATTACTGACCGAGCTGAGAAACGACTACGCAATAAGTCGATTCCTTTAGTCAAAGTACAATGGAAGCACAAAAAAGGGTCAGAAGCTACATGGGAAAAAAGACGAGATGAGGGGACTATACCCTAAATTGTTTAACGCATAAGCAGTTTCGAGGACGAAACCTCTTTAAGGAGGGTAGACTTGTAACATCCCAAAAATAGTAATTTAGTAAATAATAACGCGAAAGAGACTTAATCGTCATAAAACAAAAGAAAAACGGATGGGCTTGAAGCCCAGGTATATAAAGGCCAAGACAGCCTTGAAGCTCTCATTTTCACCAACACTTGCAAGCTAGAGAGAAAAAGGAGAGTCGGGTCTAGAGAGAGAAAGTCGACAGATCGACACGAAATTGAAGGAGCACGTTACTACTGAGCTCGTGAGCAAAACCTCCGAATCAGAATCACAATCCAGGTAACGATTCGACCTTAAACTGAGTTTTTCTTTGTTTTGGGATTTTTCGGGTTTTAGCTATATAGGAGACGTTTTTATGGATGAAACTTGAAAATAAGCTTAGAACTAGCATCTAGAGTGAAAACCGCACCTTTTGATCAAATAAAGTTGTAAGATTAGCATGATCGGATTAACATGCAAAATTTCGGACTTGTCCAGAAAACAGGTGCTGCGTACTTATCAAGTACGTAGTAGGGACGTCCTGCGTACTTACCAAGTACGCAGGAGAAAGATAATTGTACTTACCAAGTACGCAGATACGCAGGAGAAAGATCATGCATACTTACCAAGTACGCAGGAGAAAGATCATGCGTACTTATCAAGTGCGCATGAGCAAGGCCCTGCGCACTTACTAAGTGCGCAGGCAGCAGACCAGTAAGTAAAGTCAGTATGTTTAGAATGATTAAACCGTTAGAGTCGGGAATGGGTCTGATGTGTATTTAACTACCTAATTCAGATCGTACGTGACGTTGTTGGACCTTTGTTTAGGACAACCAAGCCTAGCTTATCAGGTGAGTTCTATGTGCCCCCTTCTATGTTATGTGCAAACTTTATTAAATGTTTTGGGGCTTAAATGTATACACTAAATGAATAAATGATATGAATGCTAATGTGATCATACGTGATATACTAATATATATTTTATATATATATATATGAGAATGAATTATGAACAAAGAATGAAACGTATGTTTACAAAGAATGAATGAAAGAATGGCATAACGTAAATAGATGAAATCTTGCTTTATAATTATTTATATTGCATGTTATGAATGTATGTATACGTTATGGACGGAAACGAAGCTAACGGCTACTTCTGTAGACGGACGACCACACGACTATTTTGCAACCGGGAAAGATACGTTCCTTCAAGCTAGGACGTACAAAAGGCATTAATGGGCGGTCGAAGTAAATGCTAAAATAGTATAACGGTTGCATAAACAATAGTTCGCGTGGGAAACGGATGCCTTAAGGCAGACGGGCGAATATGACGGACTACGACGGTAGGACGGGTAAGAGGGACGGCTGAAGGTTGGCCGGACCAAAGTTAAGGCGGACGGTTTTTAGGACCGGACGAGTAAAAGGGCTACGACGGTAGCTTAAGGGCGTATGTCTTTGTGATATACGCACTAAAGGACGGGTTGATCACCCTTATGTGTATGACCAATGAATGTAAAGGAAAGAAAAGGTGAATGCATATCTATGTAATCACATAAGAATGAAGAAAGAAAAGTAAAAGCTATGAATACGTATTTATTTGAAATGTATGTATATAATTATGTATACTTTTAAAGAAAAGAATGAACATACTTAATAGTTTTTAAACTAGAACTTACCAGCGTTAGCTGACTTTTAGTATACATTTCAGGTACAGAAAGGAAGGGTCGTGCGAAGACGTGAAGGTTACCCGGCACAAGACTGACATCCCACTTTTATATATGTTAAGACAAATGTTAAATACTTAATTTTAAAGACTTCCGTTGTTATGTCATGTTACATTATGTAATGAATGAATTCGAATGTTTTAAATTTAAGCTCAGTAATTATGACTATGTTTATGAGTAAATCCAACAAGTGAGGTTACCCGAGAAAGGGCCCTTACATAGAGCATGTACACCTGTTTCATCTCCATTGCTAAATTGACAGCTCATGCTTTATGTGTTTTTTTCCTTCTAATTTTTATTCAATATACAACAGTTTCATCTCCATTCCTTAACTCACAACTCATGCTTGTACGAGAGTGTGTTTTTTTAAAAATTTTATTTTAACAACTCATATTATATATAACTAGTGAGTTTATACCGTACTATCTATTGAAGAAACATACCAAAAAATAAACATACCCATTAAAGAAACATATAGTAACTAAATTAAAATACACAGATCATGTGACAAACAAAAAGATGTTACTGTTAAATAGATAAGTGAAGCTTATATTTTAAAATTCAACATAATAGGATCTGTTTATGTTCAACAGTGATTATTTCCACTTAAACACATTAAATGCTACTTTTTATGATCTGTAACTGCAGTTACTAACCCATTAAACACTACATTTTATTTTTTTAACATTCATGTGAAGTTTCATCCGGATGATAAAGATCAACCCCAAGATGTAAAAGAAGTCTTGGTGAACACAAAACCAAATCATAATTAATAATGTTAGCTCAGGAACAATATCTATTGCACATATATATACATATACGAATATTGTACTGCAAGCAGCCAATGCAAGAAAGAAATCATACATCTCTTTGCTGGATTTTGAGTCATTTCGAGTTTTTGATAGTTTAAGAAGCTTTGGGTCAACCTGTACCTTCATCTTTGGCGTCCATATCTCCCCATTCACTAAAACCATGAAAAGATTTTAAAATTTGAATATGAAATAAACAAAGAACAGATAATAAATATGAAATAAACATAGGTTGATAGAATGTTACAGAAACATCATCTAGTTATAAAAACATCTTATTTGAACCAATACTTTCCCGGTATACCTGCGTACCAATATCTTCGAACAACCACAAATACTGCTTTAGAGCATCAACAATACCCTCGAACCAATTAAACATATTATGAAATAACTAAGATTAATAGGGGAAAATGCATACTTAGTATGCACTAATTAGATTCATAATTACTTAGAAACCAGTTTGGATTTTCTGGACTCTGCTAAACATCAAGGATTCCAACAAACCTGCAATGGAGACTTTTACAAGTCAAACATGCCAACTTTGGACTTAAAAATTAATATAAGTTATTATTCTAGTTCTTGGAAAAAGGTCTGAGCAATAAGTTTAGCAGTATAGCAACCAATGTCGTACAAAAATGGTTGATGCAAAATTAAACAAATGAATAACAATTTCAAATTTAGAAAATGATACTTGACAAAATATATATTGTCAAACTTAAGGTGGATATGAACTTTAATATAACAATTATACAGTATCTGCAAGACTATAGCTTGAGCTGTTATAGTTTTGTGGTAAACTAATGTTTTAACAAGGATGGCCTGCAGGACAAAGCAAAAGATTCAAGGATGGCCTGCAATTAATGGTAAACTAATGGTTCAAGGATGGCCTGCAATTAACAGTAACAAAACAATCTTGTTACTTGACATTTGATCCCAATTAAGTGGTAAACTAATGTTAATTAAAAAAAGGTTGATGTGGTCTTAAAATGTTGAAACAGATCAAATCGTCCAACCAAAGCAGGTTAATTCGACCAACTTTAACATTATGCGGACGTCTAAATAAAACAGTCTAAAACCTCGTTGGCATTTAATTACACGTTCTAACAACAATCGACCCATTTAACCCGTTTCATTTTCAGGGATTTTGTAAAGCGGGTCTATAGGATCAACGTGTTTTGAGTTTGGGTAAAATAGTAATTAAACATTTTTTCATGCATTGTTGATGTACACTATGCAACAAAATTTATAAAAGGTGTCTTATTTTTTTTATTAAATTACAATCCTATCCTTCTAATATGTATTATATAGTAGTATAGATATAGATATAGATATAGATATAGATATAGATATAGATATACTAGGTTAGAAATCCGGTGTATTACACGGGTTGAATAAATGCAATGTTATATACTTAGTAAGGCTAAGGAGAGTACCCACAATTTCTGCACCTCCACACCCCTCCATGTCAACGCCACATCATTTTCACACGGTATCCACATATGGGGGGCGTGTTGTTCCACTTTCCACCCACCTAGAAAATACACGTGTCTACACATCATTGGTTTTGACCCCAACTCCTTGGCCCCACGTCCTTCACCTCTTCCCTTTCCATGCCGTGGGAATACCCACGCCACCTTCTCCATGCCGTGGTCCACACATAGGGGGCGCGGTGTTTCACGGCCCACGCCCTGCCACCTCATCTCCACGCCCACTTTCCACGGGGTACTTCCCCAGCCTAATAAATATTTACATATTACATATTTATGACATATTATCATTATCCATCCTTATTATCATCAATCAGAATTAGAAAGATCGATTTAACGAGCAATACAAATAGCAAAACAATAAAAAAGAGATAAATGAAGGTGGAAGTATTGGGCCAACAAAACTAGAAACGTCTATAATCATTTAGAAAAATCACGTCTTGTGATAAATTGTAATTTCATTCATTTTTTTGCGTTCTTTTATTAAAGGAACAAAATTGATTATGACATTATCCGGACGCCACAACATCAAAAAGATCGATTCAGACGAAAAACAAATCTATACCTAATAAATAAGTAACTCGTTGTTGTAACGAACCAACTTTCAAATATATGATATTATATGTTAAAACATACGGCGGAGATTGAAAGTGAAATAAAATAAAGTTATGGGTTTAAACTTTCAAGTGTGCATTCTAAATTTTTGAAGAAAATGGGTTAAGTTAGAAACTACAAGGGGTAATGTGTAGACATTTAAAATTATGGATTAATGGGGTAAGTCACTACACACATAATGTGTGTTGTGTCGTGAAAAGCAAAGGGAAGAGCATGCAAAATTTGTGACAATAGGGGTGTTCTTCAATGTGATCAAACTACGGGGGAAAAACGAAAAAGAGAAGCATAACAGTGAAATACTTGTTATTGACTTTGGATTATTAATTATGGTAAATCTGGCTCAACCTTTTAAATAAAAACTCTAGATTTTTTTCAGTACAAGTAAGTTTGCAACCCGTTTTTGACACATACATCTGGTTATACTAGTGGGCAACCCGTGCGGTGTGACGGAGGGTTAAAACTACGGGTTTGTACTTGTGTTTCGTTAGGTTATCAATTGGTTTGTACCGAAGGGGTGGAACACACAGTGTACTAATCTAAATGAAATTGATATTTTATGAAGAGTCCTGAAGAATGAAAGTGGCTAATCTAAATGAAATATTGCACTAAAACATGATAGTTTATTGGAAGGTATCCGGCCTAAAACTTTATTACATTAACTAATTTAATTTGGAAAATCATGCACTGTTATTTAATTAAAAAAGGCGTAGCATAAATCGTATATAAATTATATGTAGATCATGTATAAAGGAATATTTATAAATTATATATAGATCATGTATCACTATAAGAATTATTCTTTGGTACGACGACCCGATAGCGACAACATAAAGTCGTCGGAATAGGTGGGCTATAGCGACGACATTGTCCCGCTACATGGCCGTGTCAAATTTTTTTTTCAACCTTTTTCCCGACGACATGTCGTCTTTACAAAGTGAGCGGGAAGGAGAAGATAACAAATAGAAATGTCATGTCATCTTCGTCTTTAAAATTAGGAAAGCAGGAGTCAAAAAAAGCAATAATGCAATAATAATAAACAATATATACACAAAACTTACCTCTTCTTTTTCTTCTTTTGGTTGATGACTGTCGTGTCGTCTTCGTCTTCTTCATCAAGATCATTTACTATGAAACCATCATCCTGAAACTCGTCTAGTCAAGGCAAGAAACACAATCATATAAAATTTGATAAAATCAAAATTTGAATCGAACCGAATTTAAATACAGATTTGAATTCAGTTTTCGAAACTTCGAATCGATTAGCAATCGAGTTTATGGTTTTCGAACCTCCGAATATTCGAATTCAAATCATATAAAGTTTATATTTTGTGAAAAGTATTTACTTATTTTTGTATACATATTATTTATCTTATTTGTTTTTCTTTTCGGGTTATTTAAATCAACTCGAATTCGAATTCAAATTTAAATACAGTTTTAAAAGTTTTAAATTCGAATAAATCGATTTAAGTAAACTGAAAACCGACCTGATAAACACTTTTATTTTCAGTCATTTGAGTGGATGACCGAACTTTCTATTTAAACTTACCCTAAATTTTATTTAAAATTTTCATCCTACTTAACCTTTTTTTTCCTCTCAATTTAAACCGAATATGAATCAATAACATAGGCCAATTTTATATAGTTAGACCATAAGTTTTTTTTTAATTCAAACGAAATTATATAATTAATAGTTAATTAACTTTACATTTTGAGTAAATTACAAATTGTGTCCTTTAACTATTATTCAAATTACAAGTTATGTCCTTTGGCTTCATTAATTACACTCCATGTCCTTTTTTGAAACCTTTGCACACTTTATGTCCTTTTGACTAACCCCCATCCAATTCATCCGTTAAGTCTTGGAATGTGCCCCTCACATGAGGGGCATTTTCGTCTTTTTAACCCCTGCTTTAATGTCAGACCACATTTCCCTCTCAAATACTCAATCGACGATCAATTACACTCACGCTTCCAACAAAAAAAAAACCCTAATTCACCTCTGGAGAAGACAAGCGACTGTCGATGGTGTTCTGCACCTGTGGAAAACAAGCGATTATTAGAACTTCATGGACTTCAAGAAATCCTGGTCGTCGGTTTTACGGGTGTCCAGAACTGGTAATGTTCAAAAAAAAATTTGTTATTTCTACTTCATCTACGCTGAATGTGTTCAATGGTGAATCAGGGATCAAAATATCGTTTCATAGGATGGTTTGATCCTGAGATGTGCCAAAGATCAGTTGAAATCATACCAGGACTGTTAAGATCAAAGAATGAAGTTGAAATTAAACTCCAAGAAAGTGTAGCAGAGTCAAAGAAATTGAAGAAGAAGCTCATCATGAGCTGGATATGCTTTTTTGTTGTATTAATAGCAATTTTAATGCACTAAGAATATTAGGGTTTTGTTATGTATTTTCTGCATTTCCTAATGTAATTTATTTTGGTTATGGAAATTGGAATGAATGTTGGTATTACTGAATGTTGGTATTACTGAATTGGAATTAAGACAGAGAGTATGGCGTGGAAATTAGAATTTTTTGGAATGCAGTGGTATTACAATGGAAATTGGAATTTTGGTCATTCACAAATTTGTGATTTAACAAAGCAGTGGAAATTAACAAATGCAGTGAGTTTTTAAACAAAGTTAAGTGAGTTTTTGGTATGCATGACAGCAAATGCAGTGAGTTTTTAACAAATGAAGTGAGTTTTTGGTTCTTATGAAAGCAAATGCAATGGTCATTAACATATGACACCAAATGCAGCCCTGACTATATGCAGTGGTCAGTGAGCTTTGTTAATGACCAACTTTCATGAAGGGTCCTTTCCCTGGTCAGATTCTTACTGCAGTTGGCATCGACCCCAACAATGGTATCTATCCTCTATCCTATGCAATTGTAGAAGCTGAGAATTTGAGTTCTTGGACTTGGTTTCTCAATTGTTGGGGTCGATGCCATCTAGACCTAATAAATCTCTCCCAATTTTTTTAAACCCTTGTTTTAAAGACCCTAAACATACATATATCCTCTTAAATCTTCTGGTGTTAGAACTTGGATTTGTAGATGGTTCAACCTCTATTTTCACTGTTGTACAGGGTTTGTGTTCCACAATTCACAAACATAGTCCCTTAGAATACCATACTGTGAGTTGTAATCTCCATGAAGTTGTGTTAGTGCTTTGGTCTTTGCCCTAAAAGCTTTCATTCTTGATACCTCAACTTCAAGCTTCCTCTGAAACTGATCTTGAACAGCCTTGGTAGGGATAGTTGGATTTTCTTCAATTTGTTCCATTAGTTGCTTACACAAAAAAGAGGAAGTGCAATGTTTGATGGATCTACTTTGTAGGCATTTATGCTCATCAACCAATGTCTTGACCATCCATGTTTCAGAGTCCTTTTCTCTAGATAATAAAAGTACCCAAGGGCATTGATGCTTTTCAGGGTTTGCCTTTTTGCCTCTCCCACCAACATTTTTGTCCACTTGCACTTTGTCTTTACTCCCACTACTAGAACCAACTTGTTTCACCTTTGATCCTTTACCTTTTACACCTTGTTTCACTTGTTGTCCTTTGTCTTTAGCCTGGCTTTGAACTTGAGTGTGTACCCCACTTTCACCAATAAAAAAATTTGGCATATCTCCCCAACACACTGCTCTAACCCTCTTAAGATCATCCTTTACAATCCTAAGTTGCCTTCTTGTTTCCACAGCATGTGTTTTAATCAGTTCCTTGGCCTCATGCTTGCTTCCAAAAAGTTGACCAATGTAGAAATTGCTACTGTTTTCATTTGCATTCCTTAAATACCTAAGCATGTTTTTCCTAACAGTAGACTCATTCACATCAGAATCAGACCCACTATCCAATATTTCATTATTCAACACCTCTTGCTCTATTTCCTCATCAGCCTCATTGGATTGGTTATTAATGTTCTCAACATCAAGGTCAATGTTCATCCTAAAATCCCTCATGTCAACCTCAACATCATCTATACAATTGTCACCACCTTCAAAATCACTGTCACCTTCTTCATTCACATCCTCATTATCTTCATGGACCTCATCATTATATTCATGGACTTCCTCATTATCTTCATGGACTTCCTCATCCTCACCCAATCCCTCATTAACATTTTCATTATCACCCATAATATCATCTTGAATGTTTGCATTCTTACCTAAGTTATCATCAACCCCAAAGAAAATCTCAAATCTATCATCATCTAATAAATCCATGAAAGTTAGGTCTTCATGTGTCTCACCCATGACATCATGTTCAATGCTTGCATTCTTAATGACTGCTTCTTCTTGATGACAATTCCCACTAGACTCTGCTATATCATTAACTGTTTCATGGTATCCCAACAGTAACTTACTTGAACTCTTCTTGTTAACCACATTGTTCTCTACCACATCATCACTTACTTCTTCAATCCTCCATTTGGAAGGGGAGCAGAAATATGTATGCACAGTTGTAGTATCAAACTCAGTGTATACATTAATTAGCTTATGATCAGTAATGTATTTTGAAAAGGCCAAGACATCTGAATCACTACCTAAAGCTTGAAGTCCAAAATCTAAATCTGTGTTAGGTACTAGATAGTGGTAATACCTTACTATTTTCATTGGATAACCTAACATCGTCATCACAAAATCCAACTCATGCATAGAGAACCTTTCAATATCAAGCAAATCAAGATAATCTACCTTGCCTTCCACATACATACGGTCTGGAAATCTAGTAAACCTACCCCCATGATGCAACTTAATGGAAAATAGATGAGGGTGTTCACGAATGCAAAATCCTTCTGCATTTTAAGAAGATTACATATCATTCAAAATTTGTATGTTTTAATCACATAAAAATCAGGAATGAACCGAAACAAATGTGAAGATAGCTTACCGTAAAATGCATCCACTTCAGCTTGATCAAGATGTTGTCGAATGAAGAACCCACCTGCCATCGCCAGTCGCTTGTCTTCTTCAGAGGTGAATTAGGGTTAAATTTTTTTTTGGAAGCATGAGTGTAATTGATCGTCGATTGAGTATTTGAGAGGGAAATGTGGTCTGGCATTAAAGCAGGGGTTAAAAAGACGAAAATGCCCCTCTTGTGAGGGGCACATGCCAAGACTTAACGGATGAATTGGATGGGGGTTAGTCAAAAGGACATAAAGTGTGCAAAGGTTTCAAAAAAAGGTCATGGAGTGTAATTAATGAAGCCAAAGGACATAACTTGTAATTTGAATAATAGTTAAAGAACACAATTTGTAATTTACTCTTACATTTTTATACGTCATTTAAAGAATGTTTTTCATAATATGATTATGAATGCAACATGAATTTTCTTTATAATAAAAATAGTTTACAAATTACAATTTAAAATTCCCTTTGCCCTTTAATATTTTAATTATAAATACTTATCATATCATATATTGCTTTGTAAATGAAAGGTATTGTGTTTGATATTATTGATAGCAAAAATTCATTGGGCTTTAATTGTAGCAATGAGATTAAATGGTAATTTAACATATTTTATAAATTGGTAAGTTATATCCTATGCACAATAATCGGTATTAGATGTCTTAAAATTTTAGATAAATTACAATAATATGATTTGAATATGTATTATATAACAGTATAGATATAGATACAGATGCAAATGTATATTTGATTCAAAACATGTAGAACACTGGCCAGATGTATGTTTCTGATTCTGAAGTTCATCTCATTTCAAGTTTAAACCTTTTTTTGCTTCTAGAAGCTCATCAACTTAATTATTGTGCACTTGTTGTAATATTTATATTTATATCTATTAATATAGCCTTCCCCTCACATTGAGGGCAAGCAATTACAACCCACTAACATGGTAACAGCCATGAACCGTTCCTGACCTTTCCCATCCCCTTCTGTCCGTCTCCCCTCCTTCTTGCCATGGCAGCCTCACCATCAACAGATACCACCTTTCCGATGAACCAAATTATGCACATGCTAACTACCAAATTACCTGGTCTGGAAGAATCATTTGCTTCCCATATTGACTCTTCAGAACCTGCTTTCTCATGTGGACGGCCCTCCTTCTTGCCATGGTGGGGGCCGTGGTGGACGACGGTTTATCGTGGTGGTGGTGGTGATGGTCTTCGATCCCCTCACTGCCAACTATGCTGAAAAAAGGGCCACTATGCCAATTCTTGCCCTAGTCTTGCCTCATATGCATCCCAATCTATCCCCAATGATACCGATTTACCAAAAGCTTTTCATGCTCAATGTCACGTCACCACATCCGGTCCTGATTGGTATGTTGATTCGGGGGCTTCCGACCATATATGACTTCTTCACTAGATCATGTTCATAAGGCCTCACCTCACGTTGGTGGTGCCAACTGCCAAGGTGACCTTCGGTAACGGTAACGTTCTTCCCGTTTCTCATATTGGTAGTACCACCATTGCTAACCGTATTCCATTACATGATGTGTTGGTGGTTCCTAATCTTACCAAAAATCTCCTATCTGTTAGTAAGTTAACTTTTGATAATGATTTGGATGTGCTATTTTCACAACCGTATTTTTACATTCAGCCATTCAGGACCGCACCTCGAAACAGGTTCTAGCCCTGGGAAGATGTGAAGATGGCTTATGTCTTAAAGTCAGGCCCTTAAGCTTTTGTGGCAGATTCTAGTTCTCAATTAAAGGCTTCATATGAGTTATGGCATTTACGGTTGGGAGATGTGTTTTTGACACAATTTTGTTTTTAAATAAATTAGGGTGCTTACATGTCACCTCTATTCTCCCAAAACCGATTTCATGTTCTTCTTGTCGGTTATCTAAAGGACATAGACTTTCTTTTGCTTATTATGAAAAAAGGGCTCTTCACCCTCTAGACTTGGTTCATTGTGACTTGTGGGGACCGTCCCGGTAACATCAGTTGATAATTACCGATATTATGTAGTATTCATTGATGATTGTTCACGTTTCACGTGATTTTACCCGTTAAAGACTAAGTCTAGCTTTCATCTAATATTATCAAGTTTTATGAAATTTGTACAAACTCAACTTTCCAGAAAAATTAAAGTCTTTCAAAGTGACGGTGGCACGGAGTTTGTCAATCATCATGTATGACAATTGTTTGATGCAAATAGCACGTTTCATCGCCTGTCTTGTCCTTATACTCCGCAACAAAACGAACAAGTAGAACGAAAGCACGGGCATATAGTTGAAACCGGATTGGCCATGTTATTCAACGGGCATGTTCCAACTTCATATTGGGTAGAAGCGTTCAGTTCTGCTGTTTATACATAAATCGTCTTCCCACCAAATTTTTGGACGGTAAGTCCCCTTTTGAGATTTTATTCTCTCATTAACCCATTTACACCAATTTCCGTGCTTTTGCTTGCCTGGTTAACCCATACCATTCATGAGTATGCTGATCATAAAGTTGCACCACGTAGTATCCCTTGCACATTTATGGGCTATTGTTCCCAATATAAGGGATATCGATGCCTTGATCCAGTAACATCAAAGGTATATGTCACTCGCCATGCTCGGCTTGATGAGCAAAGTTTTCCCTTCAATGGTGATAAAAATTATAAAGATCTCACTCAGTTACCTGGCTCTACACACTTTTTTGAGGAATGACAAGCCCTCATCACCAAAACCAACTGAACAAACTACAGCAAATACTCCATGTGGCTTTTGTCTGGACAGTGAGGATAATGAGCCTCCTTTTACTGCTAACCTTCTGCCCAACAGCCCTGAATTTTTGATGGGGTCTTTTGAATTTGATCCGCCTGCAAACAACTCCCAGACCCATTTTCCGCCTCGCGCAACCAGCGTTTAAGACCAGCAGAAGCTGCCACTATTGATCTATCTAGGCCATCCCATTCTGAAGCCCATGAATCTCCAGAATCGGGCACAAACTCTACCAGTGAAGATGTATCTACTGCTATTCACGAGCCTAATGTCCCATCGGCTCAATCCACTCACCCGATGGTTACACGTGCTAAAGCCGACATTTTTAAACCCAAGCACAGAGCTGATTTGACTCACACTCAGTCACATTCTCTCTACTCGGCTCTTTTTGCTTCCTCTGAACCGAAGGGAGTTAAAACTGCAGCTAAAAATCCTAAATGGTTGGATGTTGTGAACAAGGATTTAAATGCTCTTCGTAATGATAATACATGGACATTGGTGCCGCGTCCTGAATCTCACAATGTGGTCGGCCCCAAGTGGTTTGTTTCGTACTAAATACCAATCCGATGGTTCTGTTGAACGTCATAAGGCTCGTCTTGTGGCCCAAGGATTTAGTCAAATTCATGGTCTTGACTACTCCCACACGTTCAGCCCGGTTATCAAAGCATCCACCATTCGCACTGTTTTATCATTGGCTGTCATAAATAATTAGAAACTGCATCAATTGGATGTCAACAACGCCTTTTTACATGGACACCTAAATGAATTAGTCTTTATGGAACAACAACCTGGATTAATTGATCTGAAGTATCCCAATCATGTTTGTTGACTTAGCAAAGCTCTTTATAGGCTTAAACAAGCCCCTCGTGCTCGCTTCCAACGTCTCATCACATTTTTAATACACAATGGTTTTTCCTGCAGTCGTGTCGACACATCCTTGTTTGTCTTCAAACAGGACTCATGTACTATGTATCTTCTTGTATATTTAGATGATTTGATTTTAACTGGAAATCAAGAACACATCATGACCTCATATATTGCTCGACTTAATGATGAATTCGCTATAAAGGACCTTGGTGATCTCAACTATTTCCTTGGGCTTGAAGTAACACACACTACTCATGGATTATTTCTCAGTCAATCCAAGTACGCCTTTGATATTCTTGACCATGCCAAACTGCTTGACTCAAAACATGTTCACACCCCATTAGTGGCTAATGAATGTTTTACTACGACCGGAGATCCCTGCCATGATCCAACGCAATATCGGTCTTTAGTCGGAGCACTTCTGATACATGATTATCTCCTTATTTGAAATCATATTTTAATATCTTTTATTACGGATTGAATTTGGATCAAGAATGCTTGATTTTGACTTTTGAAAGTCAAAGAATCGAATTTTGGGTAATTACAGCATTAGTCCCTGTAGTTTCATGTGTAAAAGTGCTCCGAGACTATTCGAATTCACACTTGTGGTGAATGACATTGATGATTGCGACCTCATTCTAACTGTTCCTATGCGTTATTGATCGATAATGATTGCAAATTAATCACAATGAGTCCCTTTAAAGCCGTAACCGAAAAACTAGAGCTTATACCATCGAATTCGATCAATTCGTTCACCATTTTGCAATAAAACACCCTACGCACTCTATTCGAACACCTCTGATCATTTCCCCCACACCAATTTCATCGGAGAAGTGACGGAAGCCACCGGAGACCAACCCGTCGGAATCGCGACTGTAGTCTAGTCGATCCCTATCAATTCAACTCAATTCAAGTAATCAATCACACCTACAGATTTGTTTTCACCCCTAGAACAAAAGCCTTAACTTAATTTGGGCTTACAACATCGAATTGAACAAGAACCGATTCTAGGGTTCATCGTTTAAACGGGGTAATCGAACTGTAACCTAGACGTTGTTTCAATCAAATTAAATTATATGGATAGTTTCGCAATCTCCTACTCATCGAAAGTCCTATGAATCCAACCCCTAATCTTATCGAATTGATTCAATTTGATTCCGTGTTAGAACTTAGGGTTTCGGTGATACGAACAAGAAATTAACCGACCTAAACGTAATGTTTTTGAAATTAAATTTGCATGTAGACTCGCAATTCACCGATGAACAAAAACCCTAAACCTATGTATCAAATCATGGTCGAAATCGAGGGATTCTAGGGTGGCTTTAATCGGGATCGCGAATGGGGAAGAACTCAATGGGTTTAAATGATAAAACCAAACGGGACTGATCTTTGATGCGATACCCTAGCGGGCGGGACTAGTTAAAGCATGGTGCTGTTGTGGGTGAGACCCGGGTTCGAATCCCACAACAGGTTTTATTTTTTTAAGCAACTTTTAAGCAATTAATTAATACAAAACACATCCCTATATTATTATAATATTATATTAACATGATTTGTTACCAGAAAACGACCGTGTACTCGGAATTAATTTTCTAATTAATTCTAAGTGTTATTTTTATTTTAAAAATAATATATTTATCCATATTATCACTTTAACAATTATTTCTCGTACTAAAACGCTTTAGTTACTATTTAATATGATCCACCTTGTGCTAGTTGTGTTTCACACATAGCACGTCCTTACTAGACACCAAACTAGGGATTTCTAATCCCGATGTTAAGGTTTCTGTTCGTTAATCATAAGCGTATTTAGGACGTCCGATCTTCCCGTGTTCTCGTCACATATTCTTACGGTGTCTAACAATCACAATCATATTCTATGGCATATGTAAGCAGTTCACTTACTTATATTTGTGGTGCTATTTGCTGCACTCTACACATCTCAGGTGAGTTTCACGACCCCTTTACTGTTTTAAACTAGGGGGAGAAAACATGACGTAAACATTTGATTATTGTAATTCTTATATATCGCCTGTTAAACTGAGCGTAACATTCTATCATGAAAGTTCTTACACATCGAACCGTTTAATATGGGATTAGCGAGATAATCTTGAGTAGTACTATTGGGTTTGACAAACCCCACCCGCGTTAGTCGTGCTGACTCGACTGGAGATCGAACGGGTGTAATATTGACCTAACACATCACTACTGTTGATAGACATGGTGGAAAGCATCAAACACAAAACAGTCAGCTTCGGTTGCGAGCGCTTTAGTAACTTGAACATAGGTTAGCCACCTATTGATATATTTAGAATGTACATTATCTCGCAAACATTATTATTAATTGAAAACTATGAACTCACCAACCTAGTGTTGACACATTTTCTTTACATGTTTTCTTAGGTCGCTAAGACACAAGTACACGATTAGGACATGCATGAGAGTCCTTTCATTATTACAAACATTTAAACTATTTACTTACTTTTCAACAACTTAGTTTTTGGGCGCGTTTGTTTTGCGCATTAAATACTTTACTTTACGCTTCCGCATTTACTCTGAATATTTAATGGTTTTTATTAAATTCATATAGTGTTGTTTGATATGACTAATGACTGAGATCCTGGTTTGTTACACGCCTCACGGTAGAACCCCGCATGTGGATTTTGAGGGTGTGACAACACACCCTGGAAATTCCAATCAACCCTGTACCACCCGTTGTTACCCGCCATCCGTCGCCGTCTGAATCTAGCTAGAACTTTTCGCCGGTCACTTTTTTCACCTGTTTTCTGTCCCCGAACACCTGAGGTACTGTTTGATTGATTCTTTATTTATGTTTTTTTATGTATCATGTAGGTCCATTAGCTAAAGCTCACCGTTAAAGTATATTTTTCTTGGTGAACATCCTGCTTGCCTCGTAAGCTTATGTGGAGTAGTCTTTAAAGATAAGTAATTAACAGAGGTGGTAATTCACATTGAGTTATGCTTCATATCTAACGGGCCAAACACGTAAAAAAAAGATTAGCTAAAAAGTAAACATGTCAAACTGGCCAAAAGTTATAAATATTAATAAAATGGCTGAGGAGATTAACAGGTCTTTTTTTTGGACTATTAATCAATGAGCTCTGATTTCACTATGTTATGATAACTAATTTGATATGTCAAATGGTTTAGTTTTCCTATTTTGCATCTACTTGATTATTAGAAATCTTAATAGGCGGTGTGGAGTGATTCTGTTCATAGCGAAGACAGAATTAGTTGTCTATTAAAAGAACACATTGTTAGTGTGTTTTTTTTCATTCCATGTCCACGCAATTCTTTTTTGCACATTATTTTATAAAAATCACATTTTCAATAAAAAATGCATTTTTTTTTAATAAAAACATCATTTAGGTTTTATGTATGATTATTGTGTACAAAAAACTCGTTTAGTTTTTATAAAAAATCTTTCATTTTGTTTAGCAAATCATTCCTTTTGTAGAAAAACATTTAACTTTAATAAAATTTCCTTTTGTACAGAGAACATTCATTTAAATAAAAATCCTTTTTTATAACATCATCTTTTATACACCAACACCTATTGGTTGTGCTTCAACAACTGCCTTTTTTCCATATCTTTTTCTTGTGCTAAGATCTACTGATCTAGAATCCTTGAAAATAGTTACCAACACGCAAAAAACAAAAAACAAAAGGTTCTATAAATGTTATTATGTACATGGACTAGTAATGTTATCATTTTCATGTTTCCTTGATTTATGTAAGTTACTTCTGAAAGATTTCTATTAACTTTATGAGATATTACTGCTATATCTTTAGAAGGTATATTATGTATATTTGATAATATTTGTTTTTAACTTTTTTCAACTCGGTAGGAAGGTTTAAGGCCACTTATGCGGGTAGATTGCATGCTAATTTTTTTTGAACGGTAACACCTAGATATTCTATGATAATTGAGTTTTTCAGAGATATTATGTTTAAGGCAACTGATATTATGTTTCGGCTTGAAGGTGGCATTACTCATCTTGTTGCAATATTAAAATCCATTGATTTCGATCCATTTGGGCCAGCAGCAAGGGCCTTGCATACACTTGCTCTAAAAAAATATGCCAATAAAGCAGCAGTCTATTGTTTGTATTGGCTAACAAAACTTGTTACTGAATTTATTATTTAATTAATTCCTAAATTACATGCATATAGTGAGATGCAATGCCTACTCTCGTTCCCATGCTTGAGCCACACAGTGTTGTCATACACTATGAAGCAGCGAGTCAACCATTTATTTAAACCAAATATTGTGCATACATATATCGAAGTTAGATATTTGAATACGATTAACCTTGCAATAGCTTCACGAATGGTCTTTTAGGTTGGTGTGATTGCCGCTCTTGCACAGTCCTCTCTCATATTAGCGAATGATGTTCTTCATGCTCGAGCATTACAGCCTGTCATTAGACTGCTTAGGTACCATTCATTTCCTCTACTATTAGTTTACATAAACAAATGCCATTTGTTGTAGTTTAGAATGTTGAAATATGAAAAACAGATGGAATACAAAATGTCATGAACGCTCGACTTTAAGGGTTTGAGACTTTGAGTTTTACATTGCAAGAAAGTTCTACTATTAAGAAAAGCGCAATCAGGATTGTTCTAAGAGTGACTACTAGATATGTGGATAGAGTGATTTGTCTTACACACTCATGTGTGTGTATATATATACACACTAGATTAGAATCCAGTGCATTACACGGATTGTATATTAAAAACGATATAACTTATAAATTTGTAAATACGTCCTAACTTGTCACGCTATTATGATCGTCTAACTTGTCAGACTATTATGACCGTCTCGAGATATATTAAGTGGAAATGTGTGTATATAACAAATTAATATTTTTCTTTAATTAGTTATATTTTGATTTCCTATTATATATATATATATATATATATATATATTCTTATTTAATATAATTAGTATTTTTCTTTAATAATATATTTATAATATCATTATTATTATTTAATAAGATACATGTGCATTTATTAGGAGAGAGAGGCGGTAAAAACCAATGTTAGAAGGCATGAGCAAGTGACAAGTGTCCAACTTATCCTTTATTTATTAGTGTGTGTGTATATATATATATATAGGGTTAAGATCATGAGAGAAGTAACTTTAATCAGAGAACTAGACAACTCCGCATTAAAGTGAAAAAAATAATTAAAAAACTCATAATTCAAAATATAAATAAAAAACTAAAAATGTGGTTCGAAGACCATGTTTCCCACGTCTTCCTCGTTAAAAAAAAAACGTAACACTACATACGTGTAGTACCACCCAAAAACCTAACTCATCCCCAAAAACCTAAAACTCCCACCCCACCCCACCCCACCCCACACAAAAACCTAACCCCACCCCACCCCACCCCACAACCAAAAAACCTAAACCCCCACACCCACCCCAAAAACCTAAACCCTCACTCAAAAACCTAAACCCACCCACCCCTACCCTAAAAAACCTAACCTTAAAAGCTAAACCCAAAAACCTAATCCTAAAGCTAAACTAAACCAAAAAACTAAACCCTAAAGCTATACCGGACATTTTTACGTTTTTTTTAGCGAGGACAACATGTGAAACATGGTATCCGAACCATTTTTTTAGTTTTTGATTTATATTTTGAGTTATGATTTTTTTATTATTTTTTTTCTTTATTGAGAAGTTCTCTAGTTCTCTCCCTAAATGTTAGTTTTCTTATGAACTTCACCCTATATATATATATATATATATATATATATATATATATATATATATATATATATATAGGGGGAGGTTCAAATAAGAATGCCCCAAACCCGGGATGCCTTACTTGTTGGATTTACTCATTCACAAACAGTTCTTAAACTTGAATATCAAAATAACGCAGCGGAAAAACTTCATTCAAACATAAACATAACATTGTTCAACATGCGGAAGCGTAACATAGTCTAATACATAAACATAATGTAAACTAATCATAACGGGATGCCGGTCTTCATGATCAACCGGGTAACTCCTTTCGCCAGCCAAGCATCACCGTTCAACTTCCTTACATGTCCTTAACCTGAATGTGCATACTAAAAGTCAGCTACGCTGGTGAGTTCTAGCTTTACGTAAAACATTAACATAAACATTTTGCCAAAAACATAACTTCAAACTTCATTTAATAAAAAAACGTACGTAAATAATGCTATAACATAAACATAAAACATAAGTCAACAATAAACCGAATATGCGCCTTTTCGTAACGGTCAATTCCCTTCAAGTACGACGCTCGATTGAGCACACGTACCAACGTAAACCATTCATAGCTTTTACCATTCGTAACCATACATAAACGTCAATTCCCTTCAAGCACGACATCCCAAAGGATAGCACGTACCAAACTTCAAGCACTGTTCCCTCGCAGAGAGCAATACCCACTTCAAGGATCACGGTAATCCCCTTGATGACTGTCGTCACCCCTTTCCCACCCCAGTTGTACAACCTTTGGTCAGCCACAAAGGCCCCTATAAAGGTAAGGCCTTTACATAACATACATACTTCAATTCCTAAAGGAACCATGGCAGATTCGTTCATTTTAGTGACTTTCAAAAAAACCTTTACTTCTCTTCAGTTAAAGCATCATACGTTTTATTAAATAACATTTCGTTCGTAAACACTTCTTAAACTTCTTTTGACAAAACATTTCGTAACACGTTTCATAAACATCATTCCGTAAACATCATTTCGTAAACATGATTTCGTAAGTATGCACACCAGCCCAAACTATTATTTAAAACATTTAAAAAAGGGCTTCTAGAACTCACCTAGTAAGCTAGTCTTGGATGTCCTAATCAAAAGTCCAATACTGAACTAGGCGAACTTAAATACACATCAGATCCTATCCCGACTCTAACGGTTTAACCATACTGAACTAGGCGAACTTAAGTCAAGTTCGCCCCTTACCAACCTGGCGAACATGTAGACGAACTTATCAAGTTCGCCTGACCCATGCCCAGCGAACTTAGTAAGTTCGCTTACTTAAGTTCGCTTGATGCAACCCAGTGAAGTCACTAAGTTCGCCACCATATGTTCGCTTACTTTATGCCTCAGGTGAACTTGTCAAGCGAACTTGATAAGTTCGCCCCCAATCTTTGCCAGGCGAACTTGGACAGTCTTCTTCCCCAAGAACCCTAAGTTCTTGCATGCAGATCTGATCACGTCAAGATCCCGACTTTCTACGTTCAAAACGTTCGTTTTTCCTTCTAGATGCTAGATATATGTTTATTTTCAAGTTTCATACGTAAAAACGTTACCTTTTTTATCTAAAACCCAAAAACCCAACATAAACTAAAAACTCATATCTAGATCGAGTTGTTACCTGAATCGAGCTTCTGATTCGTAGGTCTTGCTCTCGAGCTCAGTAGTAACACCTTATTTCATTCTCGGGTCGATCTGCCAACTTTCTCTCTCTATGGTTTCTCTCTCTAGAATGTGTAAATGAGAGAATGAGGAGGGTTTGGCTATTTATAGGGAGGCTCATCTCCCTTGTTTGACATCCTTATGCGTGCCCGGCCCATTGTGGCTCGCTCGTTTATTCAGCTCATTCTCGCATTCTAACCCGTTATTATAACTGTCGTTTTATTTTTGGGATGTTACATCATTAAAGGGAAAAAAAATCATAACTCAAAATATAAATCAAAAACTAAAAAAGTGGTTCGGAGACCATATTTTCCACGTCGTCCTTGTTAAAAAAAAACGTAATACTGCATATGTGTAGTACCATCCCAAAAACCTAACCCACCCCTAAAAATCTAAACCCCCCACCCAAAAACCTAACCCCACCCCACCACCAAAAAAACTAAAACCCCACACCGACCCTTAAAAACCTAAACCCCCCACACCCCCACCCACCCCACCCAAAAACCTAAACCCACCCACCCCTACCCTCAAAAACCTAACCCTAAAGTTAAACCTAAAAATCTAACTTTAAAAGCTAAACCCAAAAACCTAACCATAAAAGCTAAACTAAACCCTAAAGCTAAACCGGACATTTTTGCATTTTTTTTTAACGAGAATGACGTTGGAAACATGGTCTCCGAACCACTTTTTTAGTTTTTGATTTATATTATTTTTTTATTATTTTTTTGCCTTTAATGAGGAGTTCTATAGTTCTCTCCCTAAATGTTAGTTTTCGTATGAACTTCACCCTATATATATATGTATATATGTATATATGTATGAATTTATGTATGCATGTATGTATGTATATGTATGTATATATATATGTATGAATTTATGTATGCATGTATGTATATATATATATATATGGTAAGATTCAATGGGAAATCATAAAAAAGAGGAAACTGGGAACCATTCTCAATCACACATGTTAAACAAGGAAAAATCAAGCTAAAAGCTAAATTCTTTTAAGGGTTTGAGACTTTGACTTTTACATTGCAAGAAAGTTCTACTATTAAGAAAAGCACAACCAGGATTGTTCTAAGAGTGACTTACTAGATATTTGGATAAAGTGATTTGTCTTACACACTCATGTGTGTGTATATATATATAGGAGAAGGTTCATGTGTGTGTGTGTGTATGTGTATATATATAGGGGAGGGATCAAGAGAAAACCATAAAGTTAGGCGAAAACCGAGAAAACTATTAAAACAATGTGTAATACTATGGGTTACGTATACGTAACCGTAATTTTTTTGTTTTCTGTTTACGTATACGTAACACTATGGGTTACGTATACGTAAGCCAATATTTAAATAATTTTTTGGTAAAAATTTGTAATATTATATTGATACTGTTATAAAAAAATAAAAATAAAATAAAAAATCAATATTATTATATTATTGGTTAAAATTGTTTTTAGTGGTTTTCGTCTAAATATTTGTTTTCTCTGGAACCCACCCATATATATATATATATATATATATATATATATATATATATATATATATATATATATATATATAGGGGGCGGTTATAATGATAACCCTGACTTACATGTGTAATTTTTAAAAAAATGGGTAAAATCATTTTTTGATTTTGGAGATAGATTCTACATCTAATTTAATCACTTTTTGTAAAAAAAAAAGCGCCGAGAGGTTTTTTTAAAAAAATAGTTTTTAGAAAACTTACATATGTAAAAAGTGACGTATTGCTTATGTAAGCACCCAAAAACGCAATTGTTTTTTTATTTTTTACATGTTTTTTTTATTTTTTTAACCCTTCGGCGTTTTTTTAATTTTTTTGCGACTAACCATTTTTTTATACAAATAATTAATCCCAATTTTAAAAAAAAAATTCTATTTTTTTTCATAGGGTTTCCTCAAATTAAATGGGTTTTCATTCTATACTTTCCCTATATATATAGGGGCGGTTCCACTAAAAAAGTGGTTTTTCGCTAAAAAAATCCTAAGAAGTTGGTCAAACGAACCCCGATTGAGCTCATTCCAGCAGCGTTGGAACCGTCTCATCGAACCCTAACCCGGACCCAAAAACCTAAACCCCCTCCACCCGCTCCCCCAAAAACCTATACCTCCCCTCCAACCCTACCCCGAAAAGCCTAAAACCACCACCACCACCACCACCCCCACCCCCAAAAACCTAAACCCCCTTCACCCGCTCCCCAAAAAACCTATACCTCCCACCCCCACAAAAAAAAAAAAACCTGAACCATAAAATCTAAACCCTAAGCCTAAACCATAAGGCTAAACCCTAAAATTCAAACGTAAAATCTAAACATTAAAAGCTAAACCCTAAAAGCTAAGATGGTAGAGTTCGATGAGACGGTTCAAACGCCGTTGAAATTATCTCAATCGGAGTTCATTTGATATCGTTTCTTAATGTTTTTGTCATTTCTTAGATTTTTTAGCGAAAAACTACTTCTTATTTGATCCTCCCCCTATATATATATGGGACGTATCAAATGAAAAGCCTTACTTATTGTGAAAACCCATAAACTCCATAAGAACCACATATTTTTCTTTTGGCTTTCTTTTTTATTTTTATTCCTAGGGGCAAGAGTGTAATTTGCTTTTTCTCTCTTTTTACACCTTAAACCTACGAATCATGTTAGGAAACAAATCAGATGATCCATATATCCATATCCCATCTCTTTCAAAACACACAAAATTAGATCTACTCTCTCTCTAAAAAAACGAAGACCTCTTCCCATCTCTCTCTCTAAAACCCGACCTCAAATGAAAACCAGTAGAGCGGCGGAGGCGATGTACTTGCGGTGGTGTTGATGTGGAGTGGCGGAGGCGATGTGATGGAGGAGTAGGTTTTAGATCGGAAATCAGTTTGCAACAGTAATGGTGGAGGGTGGTGTGCGATGGCGGGTTTTAGATCTGATATGGTAACCCTCCATCTTCTATCGGGCGACGCCTCTACCCCCCCCCCCCACATCAGATCTGAAGATCTTTGAAGATGGCGATGAGTGGTGTTGGTGTTTCTAGAGGCTCGCAAATTTCTAATATGGAGTGGCAGCTGCTGGTCTCCGGTCAACTTCATTCTCACTAGGTTTAATTTATCCGGTCAACTTCATTCGAGCTTGTGTAAACTCTCTTACCTTGAAACTTAAATTTGAAAGGCAACTTCATTCTCACCGGGTTCAATTTTTTTGAAAGGCAACTTCGGAATAGATAATCTACGATTAATGGTGTTTTGGTTTGATAATGGGGCTTTATGGTTTTAAAAACTTCAGAATAGTTTTTAAACTTTTTAAAAAAGTTTCTTGTTAAAAAAGATTTTACACATGTTTAAATTGGGGCTTTATGGTTTTAAATGGTCTGAACCATAAAATAGGGTTTTTATACAGATTTGGAAAGCCCCAATTTTAATTTACACATGTTTAAATTCAATTTACACAAGTGTAAAGAGTTGTTATTTATGTCTTTTTATTTTGATTTCTTATCTGAACATGTATGGTGCGTTTATTGAGTCATTTTGAACATGTTGCATGTCCTCGAAGCTTTTTGTTGATGGTATGTTCACTGAGTCATTTTGTTCATATGATTGTGAGATCTGTATACTTTTCATTTTGTTCACTGAGATTTTTCCATTTTATTTTTTCCATTTTCCTTTTAACTAGTTTTTGAGCATAACCATTTTGTAATTTTTTTTTAATTATCAAAATTTGAATTGGTTTTTGTACATTGAACAGGGCTAGGAAAAGAAAAAATAAGTAGCTTAAGAGGAAACATGTTTGAAAGTTGCCAATGTGTATTTTGATTTTACACTAGTGTATTTTGATTTTACACTTGTGTATTTTGTTTGTACACATATGTATTTTGATTTTACACTTGTGTATTTTGATTTTACACTTGTGTATTTGTAAAGACATTTGTAAAGATATTTAGGTATTTGGTTGTAGAGATTTTTGCTATTTTTTAATTTGTTCATGCTTTTGAATTTGTTCTTAGTAGACCTGGATCTAAATATGCATAGGTGGAGATACAATCTAAAAGAGAGAGAGTGATTTTGTTAAATAAATCAAGTAAATTTATCTATTTACCCTTTTAGGGGTTATTTAAAAAGAAAAAATACAGATTTAATGTAGACCACATATTATTATATTTGTTTAAGATATGTGGTCGTGGGAGGGTTTATGGGTTTTCACAACAAGGAAGAGTTTTCATATGTAGCAAGTTAAACAGTCCAAGAACACGAAACTCATCTACAACAGGTATTTGAAGAAATAAAAAAGAATGGGACAGTAGTATCTAAGAAAAAGATGGAATTATTTAAAAGAAAAATCTCTTTCTTAGGACTAGAAATTGGTAATGGAAAAATTGAGTTACAACCACATATTTCTACAAAAATCCTCGATTTTCCAGAAAAACTTACTAATTTAAAACAGTCTCAAGCTTTTTTAGGCACGGTAAATTATGCTAGAAAGTTTATTCCAAACCTTTCAAAGTTAGTAGGACCGTTATACAGCAAAACCACTAAAAATAGACAAAGACATTTTAATCTATCACTATTAGAAATATAAATATAGAATATAGCCCTCTAGACAAAGAGGAATTCAAAACACAAATACTAGAAATGACTAAACAAGGATTAATCAGAAAATCTGAAAGTCCTCACAGATCAACAGCCTTTATAGTTAAAAATCATAGCGAAATAAAAAGAGGGAAAGCAAGAATCGTCTACAATTATAAAAGATTAAATGATAACATAGAAGACGATGGTTACAACATTCCCAATAAAGATAGCTTAATTCAATTAATACAAAAATAACAAAGTATTTTCTAAATTTAATCTAAAATCAGGTTTTAATCAATTACATCTAAAAGAAGATTTTAAAAAATGGACATCATTTACATGTTCTGAAGGATTATATGAATGGAATGTTCTTAGTTTCAGACTAAAGAATGCTCCTTCAATATTTCAAAGATTTATGGACAGTATATTTCTCAAATACAAATTTTGTCTAGTATATATTGATGACATACACTCGTTTATATATTTCATGTCTGCTATGCTTAGTTGCTCTAAATTTCTAACAGCTGTATCTTGTATTAAACTGTTATTTTTTGCTAGATCTACTCTTAAAATAAGAACTCTTATTTGAGAAGTGAAATTATAAGGATTATCTCTTATGGCTTTTAATCTGTTTATTTGGTCTGCGCTGTGGGCTTTTTTACTTTGCCATATTCCTAGGGCAGTTGGTCCAAGAGTTGTTTCTAAATAAGCAAACATGTCCATATTGTCTTTCTTATTTGTTTCCCACATCCTTACTACTGTTTGTTCCCATGCTCTGATACCAAAATAGGTTGGGGCATCAGAGATTTTTGACACTTGCAATAAAACATAAAAACTTACAGTATATTTGCAGTGGATAGCTGTATATTTGCAGTGGATAGCAGCGGAGGATGAGTATTTGCAGCGGATTGAAGTATTTGCAGCGGATTGAGTTTTTTTTTGTTCGGGATATAGTATGAATAACTAGAGAAAACTATTAAGAAAATAAGGGTTTACATGAAGAAATCAGAAAGAGAGAGTTTAAGTGCTCATAACTGAGAGAGAAAGAGATTCTATTGATATTTTTCGGTGTCTTTACAAATGAAATCTCTTACCTTTAAATAGGCAGAACACTAAGCTATCAAACAAAAACGATAAAGATCGCACTAAGAATGCACTAAGCTAAAAGACATAAAAGAAACGGCTACAAATTAAAGTAGAAAAACGATAAAAAACTTTTCTTTTATCTACAGAGAAGTGTCGGTTGAATTATTGAAACTTTGTAGACTGTGTCGTTGCCTTTGTAGACTTTGTGGGTTTTGACGTCATTGCATACGTTTTTTGCAATCTTTCTAGAAATCTCTGTGTGTGTCTGGAATAGTTGGCGGTGCGTCTATATCTGAATCAAAATCTTCTGGGTTCAGATAATAGTCTTCTAAATTCATGATATGCTATAATTCAAGAGATTCTCCTTCACCAATGAAGGGAAGAAGCATGTTCCAATTTTTGTGCCTCCAAATTTGTATATAGTGTCCTTCATCGAGAAGGTGGTAGGTGTCCCAGTGAAAGCCTGGTGGTAATGTGAGAGTCTTCTGGTTTTGGGAAATAATCTGTGTAGTATCTTTTCTTTGGTTGTTCTTTTCAGGTTTTTCTATGGCAAGGCTGGTGAGGTTATCAACCCAGTAAAGTTCTGAGAATTGAATCTCAGTTTGTATGGCGAGCTTTTTTAAATAGTCTTTGCCAGAAATCTTGTGGCTTATGAACATTCTTTTTCTGGTAGGTCTGCATGTATGATCATTGGCATAAGGGAAAGAAGAAAAGATTTTGCAGCCAATGTGTGGAGGAAATATGTGTGTAGAGATGTTTCCAGTGGCTATAACAATTTTTTCTCCAAAGAGATTTATAATCTTTTCTGTTTTTGTGTTTAGTTCTAATTCTATGTAATCAATCATACCATTATGGTAGAAATGTAGAATTTGGTCATCTGGCATGTCTGTCTCTTTTAGGTTTATCTGAAGAAGGAGCAAGCAAGTTCCTTCTCCATCGTCATCTGTTCTTTTAATGACTGTTATCCCTTTGTACTTTTCTTCATTTAGGGCAATTGTCATGAGCCTGAGTTGTAACTCATACAATACTAGTGGGAATTCAGTGTTGATTTTCTGTGATATAATCTGTTCAGACTCTAGAAACTGATCAAATACAGTTTGAATACAAGATTTCGAGGGAGTGTCTAACATTCTGGCTCTAAAAGATTCATAGCTTCTGTAATTGTTTTCTTTTTTCTCAAGCCTTTGAAATAACTGTATATTTTTTGCTTCGAGAATACTAATTTTTTGTTTTAAAATACTGTTTTCTATATGGCTTTGTATAGAATGTGTATTTTTTTCCTTGATGTATAAGCTGATTTTGCAAACTTGCAATAGTCACTTCTTGAGTATTTATAATCTGTTCATGACTCGTCTTTGTAATCTGTGAAAAAGTTTAAACCTCTTCGAGTTCAATAAAAAAGCTATCTATACCAAAGTGATCTCTGGCTGTTTTCAAAGCTTCAGAAAAGCTTTGATAACCTTTATAAATTGGTCCGGTACACTGTATAAACTTTGCAACTGTCTCCCATTTGTTAAAAATGCCAATTTTGGTGCCTCTAAAAATTTTGTAGTGTGTAAACTTTGGAGGAGGAGGCTGTTTTTCAGGGCATTTAACCCCTTGTTCGCTAAAGTATATACTTAGCGCATTCGAAATCTGAATTTTAAAGAAGGATGCATGAGGCATGGTTTGAATATGTAAGGCCCCTAAACCGGGTGACCTCACTTGTTGGATTTACTCATAAACATAATCATAAATACTGAATTTAAATTAAAAACATTCATCATTCAATTACAAATCATTCGTCGTTCAATTACATAACATAACAGCGAAAGTCTTTACAAATAAAACATATCATATTCTTAACAAACAAAGAGTGGGATGTCAGTCTTGTGCCGGGTAACCTTCACGCCTTCGCACGACCCTTTCCTTTGTTACCTGAAATGTATACTAAAAGTCAGCTAACGCTGGTGAGTTCTAGTTTAAAGACAATCATACATAATATTTATCTTAATCCTGAATATAATGTATATATGTATATTCATACTTTTAAATATTCTTTACTTTACTGTTCTCACATAACATTCATTGAGGGTATATACATATGTACATACATACTTTCTTTGGGAGAACACATATTGGCCATAATCTTAAGGGAGATCAACCCATCATACTTGTCACGAATGTCACGAAGACATCGCAGTCAGAACTACCGTCGTAGCCCTTCTCATTACCGTCCGGCTCTAGAAAACCGTCCGTCATAACATTAAATCCGTCCGGCAACTTTTGTCCGTCCGCTCTTTACCGTCCTACCGTCGTAGTCCGTCATTTTTGTCCGTCTGCCCAAGGGCATCCGTTTCCCACGTGACCATTATGTATGCAACCGTTCTACATTAGTTAAGGCTTGCTTCGACCGTCCATTAATACCTTTTCATACGTCCTAGCTTACGTAGGAACGTTTTCGTCCCGGTTGCAAAATAATCACGTGGTCGTCCGTCTACCGAAGTAGCCGTTGTCATAGAAGGGTTTATAACGTTTACATTCATTAATAACATGCAATATATATGTAATATAAAGCAAGATTTCATTCTTTTACGTTATGTCCTTCTTTCATTCATTCTTTATATCATACGCTTCATTCTTTATTCATAATTCATTTTGACATATATAAGTATTTATATATATATACACGTATGATCACATTGAAACTTATAGCATTTATTCATTTAGTGTATACACTTCAGCCCCAAAACATTTATAAATCATTTGCACATACATAGAAGGGGGCACATAGAACTCACCTGATGAGCTACTCTAGGTTGTCCTAAACAAAGGCCCAACAGCTTCACTTCCGATCTGGATTAGGTAGTTAAATACTCATTAGACCCAACCCCGACTCTAATGGTTTAATCATTCTAAACTTACTGACTTTACTTAACCAAACTGTTGCCTGCTGTCTGCTGCCTGCGCACTTAGTAAGTGCGCATGGACTTGCTCATGCGCACTTGGCAAGTGCGCAGGAGTCTTCCTCCTGCGTACTTGGTAAGTACGCAGGGACTGCTGCCTGCGCACTTAGTAAGTACACAGGGATTCCTTCCTGCGCACTTGGTAAGTACGCAGTACTTGGTTCTTGGACCAAAATTTCAGAATTCTTGCATGTTAATCCGATCATGTTAATCTTACAATTTTCTTTGATCAAAATGTGCGGTTTTCACCCTAGATGCTAGTTCTAAGCTTATTCTCAAGTTTCATCCATGAAAACATCATCTATTTAGCTAAAACTCGAGAAACCCCAAAATGAACCAAAAACTCAGATTATGGTTGAATCATTATCTGGATTGAAGTTCTGATTTGGAGGCTTTGCTCACGAGCTCAGCTGTAACGTGCTTCTCAATCTCGTGACGATCCGTCGACTTTCTCTCTCTAGACCCGAGCTCCCTTTCTCTCTCTAAGATGGTGAAAATGAAGGTGAAATAAGCTAGTGGGCTGCCTTGCCCCTTTTATACCTGGGCTTCCCTCGGCCCGTTGGAGCCGAGACCAAGCCCATCCGTTCCCTTTTTGTTTAAATATTCCAACTAAATCACCGGTCTCGCTATATTTATTCGTTTTATTATTTTTGGGATGTTACAAGTCTACCCTCCTTAAAGAGGTTTCGTCCTCGAAACTGTTCATACGTTAAACAATTGAGGGTATAGTCCCCTCATCTCGTCTTCCTTTTCCCATGTAGCTTCTGACCCTTTTCTGTGCTTCCATTGTATCTTGACTAACGGTATCGACTTATTGCGTAGTCGTTTTTCAGCTCGGTCAAGAATAGCTATTGGTTCTTCTACATAATTTAGACTGTTATCCACTTCGATCTCGTCGTAAGGTATGTGAGCTGTGTCGTCAGCTAGGCACTTGCGTAAGTGCAACACGTGAAACGTAGGGTGTATTCCACTAAGCTCCACGGGTAGGTCGAGTCTGTAAGCAACTTGACCCACTCTTGCTAAAATCTTGAAAGGTCCGACAAACCTTGGACTTAGTTTGCCACGCTTTCTAAATCGGATGATTCCTTTCCATGGTGATACTTTCAACAGTACCATGTCCCCCACTTGAAACTCTAAATCCCTTCTTCTCTTATCCGCGTATGATTTCTGTCTGTCTTTTACGGCTTTCATTCTAGCCTTGATTTGATCAAATTTTTCAGAAGTTGCTTTGACCACTTCGAGACTTGCAAAATCCTTCTGCCCAATTTCCCCCCAACAAACCGGGGTTCTGCATTTTCTCCCATATAACATTTCAAATGGCGGCATGCCAATAGTCGTGTGATAGCTGTTGTTATATGAAAATTCTGCCAATGGTAGATGGCTATCCCAACTCCTACCGAAGTCAATGATACAGGCCCGGAGCATGTCCTCCAAGGTCTGAATGGTCCTTTCAGACTGGCCATCGGTTTGAGGGTGGTAAGCGGTGCTGATGTTCAGTCTTGTGCCCATTGCTTCATTGAATTTCTTCCAAAACCTTGATGTGAATCTAGTATCCCTGTCAGACACAATTGACAGTGGCATACCATGTCTGCTCACAATCTCCTTGATAAATACTTCTGCTAGTCTTTCTGACGAAGAAGACTCACGTATTGGCAAGAAGTGAGCACTTTTCGTCAAACGGTCGACGATCACCCAAATGGTATCATTGCCTTTAGCTGTTCGCGGTAGCTTGGTAATGAAGTCCATTGTGATCTCTTCCCACTTCCACTCTGGTATAGGTAAAGGTTGCATTTTACCGCATGGTTTCTGGTGCTCGGCCTTAACTAGTGAACACGTTAAGCACTTGTTCACGTATTCAGTCACATCATTCTTCATGCCAGGCCACCAGTACTCTTTCTTCAAGTCTTGATACATTTTGTTTGTCCCGGGGTGGATAGAATAACGAGACTTATGGGCCTCATCGAGTATTTTGGCTCTAAGCTCGCCAATCTTAGGTATCCACATCCGGCCAAACCTGGTTCGTACACCGTATGTATTTGCACTTAAGTTACCTTGTTGTCCTACTATTCTTTCCCGTTTCACATTTCTTTCTAACAGTGCTTCATCTTGTGCCTTTCATATTTCACCCATCAAATCTGGCGTTATAATTAGCTGACACGCTTTGATTTGGATAGGTGTCGATTCTTCCTTTCTACTTAAAGCGTCGGCCACTACGTTTGCCTTACCCGGATGGTACAATATCTCACAGTCGTAGTCTTTCAGTAACTCTAGTCACCTCCTTTGCCTCATGTTTAATTCCTTTTGTTCGAAAAAGTACTTCAGGCTTTTGTGATCGGAGTAGATGGTGCATTTAACTCCATACAGATAGTGCCTCCATATCTTCAACGCGAAAACTACTGCTGCTAATTCTAGATCATGAGTTGGGTAGTTAACCTCGTGAATCTTTAGTTGCCGCGATGCATACGCAATTACCTTTCCTCGTTGCATAAGTACGCACCCAGAGTAGACTACCAAGTCTTCATTTCCCTCAGGTAGTGTTAAGACTGGAGCTTGGGTTAATCGTGCCTTAAGTTCCTCAAACGCGTTGTTTTGGGTTTGACCCCATTCATATTTTACTTCCTTACGTGTCAATTTAGTTAGTGGCGAGGCTATTCTTGAGAAATCTTGAATGAACCTTCGATAGTAGCCTGCCAAACCCAGGAAACTTCGTATCTCTGTTGGTGTCTTTGGGATGTTCCATTCCTTTACTGTCTCGATCTTCGCAGGATCTACCATGATGCCGTTTGGGTTTATCACATGACCTAGGAATTGGACTTCCCTAAGCCAAAACGCGCATTTGGAGAATTTTGCGTACAACTTTTCCTTCTTTAGCACCTCCAGAACTTCTCTTAGGTGACAGTGGTGATCACCCTCGCTTTTCGAATATACGAGTATGTCGTCTATAAAAACTATCACTGATCGATCCAACATGGGTCGACACACTCTATTCATCAAATCCATGAACGCTGCTGGTGCGTTAGTTAATCCGAAGGACATCACGAGAAACTCATAATGCCCATAACGTGTGCGAAACGCGGTCTTTGGTACGTCTTCTTCCCTTACTTTCAACTGATGGTAACCCGACCTAAGATCGATCTTTGAGAACCAACTCGCACCTTGCAGTTGATCAAAAAGGTCATCTATTCTAGGCAGCGGGTATTTGTTCTTTGCTGTCCTCTTGTTCAGTTCACGGTAGTCAATGCACATGCGCATGCTGCCGTCTTTCTTCTTTACGAATAGTACTGGAGCGCCCCATGGTGAGATGCTCGGTCTAATAAATCCCCTTTTCTGTTAATTCTTGTAGTTGAGACATCAATTCTTTCATTTCTGACGGAGCCAATCAGTAGGGGGCTTTGGCAACGGGCTCAGCTCCTGGCAGTAAATCAATCTGAAATTCTATTTCCCGATCGGGTGGCAACCCAGGTAGATCCTCAGGGAATACTTCCTGAAAATTGCACACCACGGGTACATTCTTGAGTTCTTTCGTTTCCATTCTATCGTCAATAACATATGCCAGATAAGCTTCGCAACCGCGCCTCATGTAACTTTCGGCCTTGATCATCGAGATGACGTTTGGCATCGTGCAATTCCAATCCCCATAAACCGTAATTGGACTGCCGCTAGGAGCTTTTAGGTGTATTCTCTTACGTTTACATATGATTTGAGCTTCGTTGGCAGCTAACCAATCCATACCCAATACTATATCGAATCTTCCTAAGGTGAGAAGGAATAATCTAGATGGAAACTTATGTCCCTCTATTTCTATGATGCAATCCTCTGTTACTTGAAATACTGCCGAATTTTTACCCACGACAGTTTGTACGCTAAAGGCCTTTACTATGGTGTTGATAGTGCAATCTAGTTTACGACTAAATGCATTGGATATAAAACTTTTACTAGCACCAGAGTCAAATAAAATAGCAGCATGTTCATCATTAACTAGGAACGTACCTGACACGACATCAGGGTTTCCCCTTGCTTCTTCCTCAGTTAAGGCATAGGCCCGAGTCCTTGCCTGCGGCTGTTCCTTTTCCTTCTCTTTTCCCGAACCAGATTGGCCGGCCTTCCTGCAATTCTTTGTCAGATGTCCAAACAATCCACATACTTGGCATTTGGCGTCCTTCCAACAATCTCGGGAGTAGTGCCCCGACCTCCCGCACTTATAACACACGGTGGTGCCGATTCGACACTCGCCACTATGTTGCTTTCCACATTTCTTGCACGTTTCATATCCGTCTAACCTCGGTTTCTGTCACAACCCCGGGCTACCCCTGCCCGGGCGTCGCGAGACAACGCTGGTATCTGAATGCGGTCCCATATATTTGGGCAGCGGAAGTCTTTGTTTTTACTTGATGCCTTTTTGTAATGAAATGTAATGTAAATAACCTCAAGGGTTAATTCTATACATTTGTCAAAACTTGGGATCCACGTCCCTTTTCATTTCATGATAATAGACATTCAAAAGTCTATTATATAATGTACATCTGCTGAATTAATTTACATAATACAAGCCATTTAAAATGTCTAGGATCTATGTCCGTTCCAACATTTGGTCTTGTATTAGTCTGCCACAGGGATTTAAATATGCCTAAAGATCTTGTCTTTACTGCACCACCCTGAATTTAATGATTTCTTTCACTACCTGTGAAAAACGTTTTGAAAATGAACATCAGCATAAAGCCGGTGAATCACATTTAACTGACACGAAAATGATTTCTAACATAAACCAAATTAAAGCCTTTAAGCACGTTTTCTTTGACGATAAATCTACACATTCAGCAGTCTTTTTCACCTGAAGTATATACCACCTACATACACCGGGTCTCTGCCATGGGGTCAACTGGCTGAGCTCTATGTCTCAGACTGATAGCCTATTCCCAGGGTCGTGATGCTAAGAACCTTGTTCTTAGTCTTACATGATCTGCTAAGGAACCATATCCTCAGTCTTATGATATCCCCTTACATGATCTGTACCCAGCCACGGAAGGGGATTTCACCCTCCTCATGTATACCATTTGATCAAATATACGTATGCTTATGGCCTGAATGCTATCACGTAGATTACCCTTATGATTAAAGCATTTAATTTGTTTCATGCCGTTTTCGTAAATAAAATGGTTTTCTTGTTTGAAAAGCGTTAAATGTGTTCACCTTGATTTTGATGGCTGGTAGGGTTGTAGGCTTCGGAATTTGAGCAGAACCTTGATACGTTTCTTCCTAGGGAAGACACGATTAACGAGAATATATATAAGAGAATATATATATATAATTGCGGTTATATATATATGAATAGTTTTAACGATACCTACTTTGCGGGATTTGGACAGAACTACGGCTTGAGTTGGGTGTTGTAGGATTCTTGAACAGCGCTTCGGGACGTTGTGGAGTTTTGAGAGATCGGGTTTGTGTGAAACGAATGTTTGGAAACTGTACAGAATTTCAATCCCGTTGAAGGCCTTTTATAGGCTGATTTTCCAGTCCCTCGCGTACCGCGAGGCAGGCCAAGGAAATCCCTCGCGTACCGCGAGAGGATGAGGTGTCACGAACGGTGCTGAGTCAGCATGACACGTGGCGGCTGGTGGCAAGGGTGAATGACACGTGTTTTCTGGCCCTGACGCGTGTACTATTCCCTCGCGTACCGCGAGGCTTGGTTGGGAATCTTCTCGCGTACCGCGAGAAGGTGTAAATCTGGCGTATAAGCAGTCCCCTCGCGTACCGCGAGGTTTTGTCAAAATCTCCCTCGCGTACCGCGAGGGAGTGAGATTTTGAATTTTTCTTTTCTTTTTATTTTTGGGTGTTACATCCTCCCCTCCTTTAGAATAATCTCGTCCTCGAGATTCATTGAAAGAGATGTGGATACTTTTTGCGCATTTCTGACTCAAGTTCCCAGGTATATTCTGGGCCACGTCTGGAATCCCATCTTACTTTGACCAACACCAATTGTTTCCGTTTAAGCTTTTTGATTTGTCGGTCTTCAATTTGTAATGGTCGTTCAATGAATTTGAGCTTTTCATTTACTTCCACATCTTGTAAAGGCATCAGCAAGGATTCATCAGCTAAACACTTACGTAGGTTTGATACATGGAATATATCGTGTACCCCACCCATCTCTACTGGTAGTTCAAGCTGATAGGCAACAGATCCGATTCGTTTAATGATTTTGAAAGGTCCAACAAAACGTGGACTTAACTTTCCTTTCTTTCCGAAACGAATAACACCTTTCCAAGGTGAAACTTTTAATAACACCTTGTCACCGAATTGGAATTCTAACGGCTTTCTTCGTTTATCTGCATAACTTTTCTGTCGATCTCGAGCCGCTTTTAAACGTTCACGTATTTGTAATACTTTATCAGTGGTTTCTTGGACTATCTCTGGTCCTGATAACTGATTTTCTCCGATATTTGACCAACATACAGGCGTTCGACATTTCCGTCCGTACAATGCTTCAAATGGTGCGGCCTGAATACTTGTGTGATAACTATTGTTGTATGAGAATTCCATTAGAGGTAAATGATCATCCCAATTACCTCCAAAATCTATCACACAGGCTCGGAGCATATCTTCTAGGGTTTGTATGGTTCTTTCGCTCTGCCCATCAGTTTGTGGATGATAAGCAGTGCTAAGATTCAATCGAGTTCCTAGAGCTGTTTGAAAACTTTGCCAGAATCGAGATGTGAAGCGACTATCTCTATCTGACACTATGGATAGAGGCACACCATGTAACGTTACAATTTCATTAACGTAAATTTGCGCCATTTTGTCCATACTCATGGTGTCCTTGATAGATAGAAAGTGAGCTGATTTGGTTAAACGGTCAATGATAACCCAGATTGCATTATTTCCACGAGTGGTTCGAGGAAGTTTTGTAATAAAGTCCATAGTTATCAGTTCCCATTTCCAAACTGGTAATTCTAACTGTTGCAATAATCCAGCTGGCTTTTGGTGTTCGGCTTTGACTTTGGAACAAGTCAAACATTTTGCTATGTAGATAGCAATGTTCTTTTTCATACCAATCCACCAGTAACTTTCTTTGAGGTTCTTGTACATTTTATCACTTCCTGGGTGCATGGTGTATTTGGACTTGTGTGCTTCTTCGAGGATTCGCTCTCGAAGATCACCTGTAACTGGTACCCAAATACGTTTATTCATGCGAAGGATATTATCTTCTCCTTTGATCAGTAAATCAAGCATTCCTTTCATTCCTTCTTTTTCAAAGTTACCTTCCTTCAAAGCTAACTCTTGTGCCTCTTTTAACTGACTTACAAGATCAATTTGTAGTTCAAGTCTGAGAGAACGTACTCTCTTTGGCTTGACATTTTCTTTTCGGCTCAAGGCATCTGCTACTACATTTGCCTTTCCTTCATGATAACAAATTTCACAATCATAATCATTCAGGATTTCCATCCATCTTCTTTGTCTCATATTTAACTCCTTCTGGCTAAATATGTACTTGAGACTTTTATGATCAGTGTAGATTGTGAACTTAACCCCATAGAGATAGTGTCGCCATAATTTCAAAGCAAAGATTATAGCGCCCAACTCTAGATCGTGGGTTGAGTAGTTTTTCTCATGAATTTTCAACTGACGAGATGCATAAGCAATGACTTTCTTGCGTTGCATTAATACGCAACCTAAACCAGTATGTGAGGCGTCGCAATAAACTACGAAGTCTTCAATACCATCTGGTAAAGATAGAATAGGTGCGTTTGTCAGTTTTTGTTTCAAAGTTTCAAAAGATTCAGATTGTTTGGGTCCCCATTCGTATTTTACAGATTTCCGAGTTAGGGATGTGAGTGGGATTGCTATACGAGAAAAATTTTGAATGAACCGGCGGTAATATCCCGCTAATCCCAGAAAACTACGAATTTCGGTGGGTGACTTGGGAATTTCCCATTTGGATATAGCTTCAATTTTGGAAGGATCTACTTGAATTCCGTTCACGTTGATGACATGACCAAGAAATTGTACTTCCGTTAACCAAAATTCGCATTTGGAAAACTTAGCATATAATTTCTCTTTTCGAAGAAGTTCAAGTATGGTTCGAAGATGAGTTTCGTGTTCAACTTGGGTTTTGGAATAAATAAGTATGTCATCAATAAAAACTATGACAAACTTATCCAAGTAAGGTTTGCAGACACGATTCATCATGTCCATGAATGCGGCAGGAGCATTTGTAAGTCCAAATGGCATAACCGTGAACTCGAAATGTCCATACCGTGTTCGAAATGCAGTTTTCGAGATATCGTTATCATGCACTTTCAACTGATGATAACCTGAACGAAGATCGATCTTTGAAAAATGACAAGCTCCTTGGAGTTGATCGAATAAATCGTCAATCCGTGGAAGCGGGTATCGGTTTTTGATGGTAACTTTATTCAGTTCCCGATAATCAATACACATGCGCATTGATCCGTCTTTCTTCTTAACAAAGAGAATTGGAGCTCCCCAGGGTGAAGAACTTGGTTGGATAAAACCTTTCTCAAGAAGTTCATCCAATTGTTTCTTGAGTTCTGCCATTTCTGTGGGTGCCAGTCTGTACGGGGATTTGGCAATTGGAGTTGCACCAGGTACAAGGTTGATTCGAAATTCTACCTCTCGTTCTGGTGGTAATCCAGGCAGTTCTTCAGGAAAAACGTCTGGAAATTCAGATACTACATGTACTGATTCTATCTTCTTCTCCTTTTCCAAGGCAGTAATTGATACCAGACATGCCAGATATCCTTTTCTTAAGCACTTGGTTGCTTTAAGTATGGAGATTATCTGGATAGGTTTTGTGGGTTTATCACCTTGGATAGTTAGAGTTTTGTTTGTTGGTGTAACGAGTTTTACAACTTGTTGATTACAAAGGATTTCGGCTTGGTTATTGGATAACCAATCCATCCCCAAAACAATGTCAAAGCCAGTTATTGACATTGGTAACAATTGTACTGGGATAGTGAAACCAGCCAATGTAATGTAACAATTGTTCAGTGATTGGGATATTTTTATCAAATCACCGTTCGCTGTTTCTACTTCATATGTTTCAGCTAAGGGACTTAATGGTTCGTTTAATAGATTACAGAAATTATAATCTATAAAACTCCGGTTCGCACCTGAGTCAAATAAGACCTTAGCATAAACATTATTAAGAAGAAACGTACCGGTAATTACGTCCGGTGTTCTCTCAGATTGATTAGCATTCATGACAAATGCTCGTACGATCTTTTTGGTTTCTGGAGTTATCTTAACTCCTGATCCTCCAGCTCCTCTGGTCTTTGCAAACTTAGGGCAATTCGTTCTGATGTGCCCTGGCTCTCCACAATTGAAACAAGTAATCATTCCCTTTCTCTTGAAGCAATTCTCAGTAGTGTGACCTGAGACCTTGCAATGATTACAGAATGGAGTTTCAAAAACACACTTTCCACTATGCCTGCGTCCGCACGTTTTGCATGGTGGATTGTTAAATGGAAATCCTTTTTGCCCAAAGCTTTTGCTAAATCTTTTGGCTTCGGGTTTTGATTTTATAGAGGATTCGACTTTCTTCTTTTCCTCTATATTTCTGATTAGTCCAGCCGTCATGGTACCGGTCAATTCTACGGTGGACTCAATGGTTTTTGGTGAGACAACCTTCACCAAATCACGGATCTCTGGAACTAAACCGTAAATATATCGAGTTATGAGAACCGACTCGGGTTTAGCCAGGTGAGGTGCCAAACGGGCATATTCAAAAAATTTGGTGGTGTACTCTCGATCGTTGGTACCCACCATTCGGTGCTCCAGAAGTTTTCTTTCAGCTTGTTCTTTTTCAGTCTTGGGGCAAAATTTCCTTTTCACCTTTGCTCGGAATTCTTTCCAATCCATAGCATTGGTCTTTCTCCTCCCTTTGGCAGAAATGATTGAATTCCACCATTCCAACGCTTCATTTTTGAAGGAGTTTGAAGCATACAGCACTTGATCTTTCATAGCACACTTGCTAATTGCTATAACTGACTCCATCTTCTCTAACCAGTGAAGAGTAGCAATACCGCCTTCGGTGCCCTTAAATTCATAAGGTTTACAGTCCTGAAAGGTTTTATAAGAACACCCTTTGTGTCTATACCTTTTTGTTTCATTCTCTTCTTCTGAGCTTTCACTGCTTAGATTTAACGATTCTTCAGATTCAGAATACTTATTGCTTGATGTTCTGGATCTTTTCGAAGTTTGAGGTTTACGAGAGCTTGCTACTTGCTCTGTGTGGGTTTTCGAAGGGTTTTCCATTCTTTTTGAAGGAAGAGTTACGTGGCTTGGAGTTTTGATGTTTTCTTGTACTTCCTTTATTATGGCAGGAAGCATTTCTTTAATGCTTTGTTTGACCAGTTGTTGCAATTCTGGTTGTTGAGTAGTTATTTCAGGATTATTATTAACTTCTTTTCCTTTTTCCTTGATAATGTAGGTAGATGGACCGCTATTGTCATTGTTTTGTTGAGACATCTAAGAACACAAGCACGAATTTGGGTCAAAATTTGAAGTTTATTTTCCACCACTGCCTTCACAAACGGCAGCCTTGTCAGATTCAGCAAATGAACGCGAAGTTTCTTCACTTGGACTTGGTGGATGTTCTGGAATTGTTCCGGTATGATCTACCACGTCTAATGATTGAGGTGGTGGCATAGATGTCATAACAGGACGTAAAGATTCTCTTGAATCTTCCATTTCCACTGAATACTCTGATTCTTCTCTCAGAGGTTCAAGCCTTGCTTGAGTCTGCTCCACTTGTTCTGCGACCATTCTGTTCCAATTCTCCGGGGTCGGCAGGTAGTGGATATAATCGTCATATCTTGGTACTACTTGATTAGATGATTCTCCAGGGAAGTAGTTTGGGTAATTATAAGGATAATAGTATGGATCTGACATCCTACAATTTATTGGTTATGTTAAAGGCATCTTCCTATCGTTTGTTCAGTAGGCACAACTATTGGTTAAAGCCTAGATACAATCATATAAGTATCTAGTTTTGCTCTTCCTATCGTTTGTTCAGTAGGCACAACTATTGGTTAAAGCCTAGATACAATCATATAAGTATCTAGTTTTGCTAAAACCCTTGAATGTGGCTCTGATACCAACCTGTCACAACCCCGGGCTACCCCTGCCCGGGCGTCGCGAGACAACGCTGGTATCTGAATGCGGTCCCATATATTTGGGCAGCGGAAGTCTTTGTTTTTACTTGATGCCTTTTTGTAATGAAATGTAATGTAAATAACCTCAAGGGTTAATTCTATACATTTGTCAAAACTTGGGATCCACGTCCCTTTTCATTTCATGATAATAGACATTCAAAAGTCTATTATATAATGTACATCTGCTGAATTAATTTACATAATACAAGCCATTTAAAATGTCTAGGATCTATGTCCGTTCCAACATTTGGTCTTGTATTAGTCTGCCACAGGGATTTAAATATGCCTAAAGATCTTGTCTTTACTGCACCACCCTGAATTTAATGATTTCTTTCACTACCTGTGAAAAACGTTTTGAAAATGAACATCAGCATAAAGCCGGTGAATCACATTTAACTGACACGAAAATGATTTCTAACATAAACCAAATTAAAGCCTTTAAGCACGTTTTCTTTGACGATAAATCTACACATTCAGCAGTCTTTTTCACCTGAAGTATATACCACCTACATACACCGGGTCTCTGCCATGGGGTCAACTGGCTGAGCTCTATGTCTCAGACTGATAGCCTATTCCCAGGGTCGTGATGCTAAGAACCTTGTTCTTAGTCTTACATGATCTGCTAAGGAACCATATCCTCAGTCTTATGATATCCCCTTACATGATCTGTACCCAGCCACGGAAGGGGATTTCACCCTCCTCATGTATACCATTTGATCAAATATACGTATGCTTATGGCCTGAATGCTATCACGTAGATTACCCTTATGATTAAAGCATTTAATTTGTTTCATGCCGTTTTCGTAAATAAAATGGTTTTCTTGTTTGAAAAGCGTTAAATGTGTTCACCTTGATTTTGATGGCTGGTAGGGTTGTAGGCTTCGGAATTTGAGCAGAACCTCGATACGTTTCTTCCTAGGGAAGACACGATTAACGAGAATATATATAAGAGAATATATATATATAATTGCGGTTATATATATATGAATAGTTTTAACGATACCTACTTTGCGGGATTTGGACAGAACTACGGCTTGAGTTGGGTGTTGTAGGATTCTTGAACAGCGCTTCGGGACGTTGTGGAGTTTTGAGAGATCGGGTTTGTGTGAAACGAATGTTTGGAAACTGTACAAAATTTCAATCCCGTTGAAGGCCTTTTATAGGCTGATTTTCCAGTCCCTCGCGTACCGCGAGGCCGGCCAAGGAAATCCCTCGCGTACCGCGAGAGGATGAGGTGTCACGAACGGTGCTGAGTCAGCATGACACGTGGCGGCTGGTGGCAAGGGTGAATGACACGTGTTTTCTGGCCCTGACGCGTGTACTATTCCCTCGCGTACCGCGAGGCTTGGTTGGGAATCTTCTCGCGTACCGCGAGAAGGTGTAAATCTGGCGTATAAGCAGTCCCCTCGCGTACCGCGAGGTTTTGTCAAAATCTCCCTCGCGTACCGCGAGGGAGTGAGATTTTGAATTTTTCTTTTCTTTTTATTTTTGGGTGTTACAGTTTCTTAATTTCAGTTGTTTCATTCCCTCTTCCGGTGCCTCTAGACGGATTCTCCCACTTTCTCTTTTGTATCACAGGTGCCGGGTCCTCGTTGGCATAATCGTCGTAAACGATTCCAGACAGGTTGACTACAGACTCGAAGGTCGAGGGTAGGTTGGGTTTTACGTGGACACGGACCCTTTGCGGCAGACCCTTGACATAGTATTTGATCATACGTTCTTCGGTTTCCACCAAGTGTGGTACCAGTTGGGCCAGCTCGTTGAACCTTGAAGTATATTGGCGATGAGTCTTGTCGCCAGCTTTGAAGTTTAGGAACTCGTTCTCCACACGATCAATCTCATTCTGTGGGCAGAACTTTTGGATTACGAGCTTTTTCAAGTCTTCCCATGTCATTCTGGCAAGGGCATGTGGTGACTTTGTTCTTTGAATATTTCTCCACCAACCTAGTGCTTCATTGGTGAAAGAATGAGCAACATATTTAACCGCCTGGTCTAGTCGGCACTCGCTGATGTTGATTACATCGTTCATTCTCTCAATCCATTCCAAAGTAGCCACCGAATCCTTGCTACCATCAAACTTGGGTGGGTCTCCATCCTTGAAACCTTTATAAGTGCACCCTTTAGTGCTTGACCCCACTTTTATCTCATCCCCGTCGCTGTCATATACTTTTTCTTCGTGGTTTCCTTCATCCTCCTCTTTACTTTTCTTTATTGCCTCGGATAATAGATCAGGCAATACCTTCTTCAAAGTGAGCACAACTTCACGGGCAATAGCATCCCTGACTTCAGGTTCCAACTGTATAGGCCCTGTACTGTCGTCCCTAATTGGGGTCACTTCTGTTTCGTGCACACTTTCGGTGTGCTCTGCGTGCACACTCTCTTCTTCTTCAAATCTTGGGTTCAACGGAGGTCTACCTCGTCGGCCAGTGCGACCGCCTCGAGGTCCTGTTCTTCCTCCACCAGCCATAGTTCTTAATTTCCTGATAGTTAAAAAGGGAATACATCAATGTCATTTCTTCAGATCATAGTTTGGAACAGTACGAGTAAGGTAAATTCTTAATTACAGTGACCGGTTTGTGATTACTAATTTACATTGCTTTTCGGGTTCGAAACTCTTCAAATCAATCGTGGCATTAACATCTATTTGTTCTAATTTAAGGTATCTATTCCTATGCAAGAGGATTAACTTTATGACTTACTTACCGTGCTAGCGTTGGCGTTGGTTACCCATACTGACATCCGTGCGTTGGTCCCATAATCAGGTTGAGTCTAGACATTTAGGGATGTCTAAATCTCTCAAACTATTGCTCTGATACCAACTTGTAAGGCCCCTAAACCGGGTGACCTCATTTGTTGGATTTACTCATAAACATAGTCATAAATACTGAACTTAAATTAAAAACATTCATCATTCAATTACAAATCATTCGTCGTTCAATTACATAACATAACAGCGAAAGTCTTTACAAATAAAACATATCATATTCTTAACAAACAAAGAGTGGGATGTCAGTCTTGTGCCGGGTAACCTTCACGCCTTCGCACGACCCTTTCCTTTGTTACCTGAAATGTATACTAAAAGTCAGCTAACGCTGGTGAGTTCTAGTTTAAAGACAATCATACATAATATTTATCTTAATCCTGAATATAATGTATATATGTATATTCATACTTTTAAATATTCTTTACTTTACTGTTCTCACATAACATTCATTGAGGGTATATACATATGTACATACATACTTTCTTTGGGAGAACACATATTGGCCATAATCTTAAGGGAGATCAACCCATCATACTTGTCGCGAATGTCACGAAGACATCGCAGTCAGAACTACCGTCGTAGCCCTTCTCATTACCGTCCGGCTCTAGAAAAGCGTCCGTCATAACATTAAATCCGTCCGGCAACTTTTGTCCGTCCGCTCTTTACCGTCCTACCGTCGTAGTCCGTCATTTTTGTCCGTCTGCCCAAGGGCATCCGTTTCCCACGTGACCATTATGTATGCAACCGTTCTACATTAGTTAAGGCTTGCTTCGACCGTCCATTAATACCTTTTCATACGTCCTAGCTTACGTAGGAACGTTTTCGTCCCGGTTATAAAATAATCACGTGGTCGTCCGTCTACCGAAGTAGCCGTTGTCATAGAAGGGTTTATAACGTTTACATTCATTCATAACATGCAATATATATGTAATATAAAGCAAGATTTCATTCTTTTACGTTATGTCCTTCTTTCATTCATTCTTTATATCATACGCTTCATTCTTTATTCATAATTCATTTTCACATATATAAGTATTTATATATATATATACACGTATGATGACATTGAAACTTATAGCATTTATTCATTTAGTGTATACACTTCAGCCCCAAAACATTTATAAATCATTTGCACATACATAGAAGGGGGCACATAGAACTCACCTGATGAGCTACTCTAGGTTGTCCTAAACAAAGGCCCAACAGCGTCACTTCCGATCTGGATTAGGTAGTTAAATACACATTAGACCCAACCCCGACTCTAATGGTTTAATCATTCTAAACTTACTGACTTTACTTAACCAAACTGTTGCCTGCTGTCTGCTGCCTGCGCACTTAGTAAGTACGCAGGGACTTGCTCATGCGCACTTGGCAAGTGCGCAGGAGTCTTCCTCCTGCGTACTTGGTAAGTACGCAGGGACTGTTGCCTGCGCACTTAGTAAGTACGCAGGGATTCCTTCCTGCGCTGTTGGTAAGTACGCAGTACCTGGTTCTTGGACCAAAATTTCAGAATTCTTGCATGTTAATCCGATCATGATAATCTTACAATTTTCTTTGATCAAAATGTGCGGTTTTCACCCTAGATGCTAGTTCTAAGCTTATTCTCAAGTTTCATCCATGAAAACATCATCTATTTAGCTAAAACTCGAGAAACCCCAAAATGAACCAAAAACTCAGATTATGGTTGAATCATTACCTGGATTGAAGTTCTGATTTGGAGGCTTTGCTCAAGAGCTCAGCTGTAACGTGCTTCTCAAATCTCGTGACGATCCGTCGACTTTCTCTCTCTAGACCCGAGCTCCCTTTCTCTCTCTAAGATGGTGAAAATGAAGGTGAAATGAACTAGTGGGCTGCCTTGCCCCTTTTATACCTGGGCTTCCCTCGGCCCGTTGGAGCCGAGCCCAAGCCCATCCGTTCCCTTTTTGTTTAAATATTCTAATTAAATCACCGGTCTCGCTATATTTATTCGTTTTATTATTTTTGGGATGTTACAGAATATTCCATAAATTGTGTAGTAAGCACTGGTGTTTATCTGTTAGTTTCATTCCATTAATAGGACGAAAATTTGTGTGAGAGTCTTCGCATACTTGTAATGCATAAGAGCCAAAATAAATAGTGGTATTGTAGGGGGAATGGGTTTTTGAACTGTGTAAGGAGAAATGGGTTTTTGAACTGTGTAAGGAGAAATGGGTTTTTGTACCTGTGTTTTGTAAGCTGGGTTTTGTGAAGGTTGTGGTTGTATAAAGCTTTGTGTGGGTTGTGGTTGTATAAAGTTGAGGAAATAGGGAGGTAGCTGTCTAGAATTCTGTGGGACTTTAGTATTTTGTGATAAAGATATTTGTCTAGTACTGTGTAATTTTTCAGCTCTGATAGATTGGCTTAATAGCTTCTCTGTTTCTTCTTCGTCGTTAGACGAAATACTCATTGGTGAATGATTCTTTTTAAACTGTAGTGGTCTGATGACCATCTTCTCCTTTCCTTTCTGTTTTCTATCCATATGAACAAAGCAATTTGTTAATGTTTAGGGATAACAAATCGGCTATCCCATTATCTTTTCCTTTAATATGTTCAAACTGTATAGTATATCCACTACCTTGTATAACATTTTGCAAATTTACCCATCTTGTTCTGTTTATATTTTTGCTTTGATTATTTTTGATAAATTTAACTATAGATTCACAGTCTGTCCTGACTGTAAAATCTTTGTGTAAAAATAATTTAAATTTTTCTAAAGTTTTGATTAGTGCTTGTATTTCAAAATCTAAACTGGTCCAAGTGGTTCCAGTTTTGAAGCTTTCTCTGTAATAAGAACAAATTTTTTCTTCTTTTTTATAGCTGTGGGTATTTGGTTTGCAAAGGAGAACTGCTCCCCATCCTTCTTTGCATCCATCAACTTCTATAATGATGTAATCTGTTATAAGTGGTAATTCCAAGGGTTTGATTTCTTTAACCCTTTCTTTTATCTTTTTAATCAAAATAACGTCTTCATGATTAAAATGTCTTTGTCCATTTTTAGTGGTTTTGCTGTATAACGGTCCTACTAACTTTGAAAGGTTTGGAATAAAATTTCTAGCATAATTTACCAAGACTAAAAAAGTTTGAATCTGTTTTAAATTAGTAAGTTTTTTCTAGAAAATCGAGAATTTTTGTAGAAATATGTGGTTGTAACTCAAATTTTCCATTACCAATTTCTAGTCCTAAGAAAGAGATTTTTTTTTTAAATAATTCCATCTTTTTCTTAGATACTACTAACCCATTCTTTTTTATTTCTTCAAATACCTGTTGTAGATAAATTTCGTGTTCTTGGACTGTTTCACTTGCTACTAGTATGTCATCAATATATACTAGACAAAATTTGTATTTGAGAAATATACTGTCCATAAATCTTTGAAATATTGAAGGAGCATTCTTTAGTCCGAAACTAAGAACATTCCATTCGTTTAATCCTTCAGAACATGTAAAGGCTGTCCATTTTTTAAAATCTTCTTCTAGATGTAATTGATTAAAACCTGATTTTAGATCAACAATGATTAATCAGAAAATCTGAAAGTCCTCACAGATCAACAGCCTTTATAGTTAAAAATCATAGCGAAATAAAAAGAGGGAAAGCAAGAATCGTCTACAATTATAAAAGATTAAATGATAACACAGAAGACGATGGTTATAACATTCCCAATAAAGATAGCTTAATTCAACTAATACAAAATAACAAAGTATTTTCTAAATTTGATCTAAAATCAGGTTTTAATCAATTACATCTAGAAGAAGATTTTAAAAAATGGACAGCCTTTACTTGTTCTGAAGGATTATATGAATGAAATAATCTAATAAACTGTAATCTATGTCTTCTTGTTCAAATCTTGTGAATTCTGAATCTATTATGTATTCATCATCACTTTCTTCATTTTCTGTATCATATATAGGTTTTCCATATTCGGATTCATCATCTGATTCTAAATTCATAAGATTGTATTGTGGTTCTTGTGGTTGTTTTTCAGAACAACTACTTTCTTCATATTTTTTATCTTCTTGTTTAAAGTCTGTAAATCTTAAGCTTTGTATTCCATCTATTCCTTCATATATATGACTCTTTTTTGGAACTAATGTTGAGTTTTCATTTTTTGTTAAATCATTTATTTGCCATTCTAATCCTGCTAATTCTTCAGGATCTATTCTAACTGGTTCAATCATTTGTATTGATTTAAATGCTATTGTGTTAACTATTCCTTTTATGTTTACTTTGTATTTCATTCCTGATCTGTTACTGACCTTTACTAAGACTCCTATACTAATTACTATGTTATTTTTTTCATAGTTTTCGTATCCTTTGGTTTGTAGGGCTATTTTTAGCTTTTGTAAGTCTTTAATATCTTTTAATATTCCAGGTGTACAATAGAATAAGGCTGTATTTTGACTTAAATATATTTCCATTCCTGAAATAATTACCTTTTTCATTTCCGATTTCCAACTTTTATCTAATATTAAGGCTAACAGTTTGGTTCCTATGTTTTTTCTTCCTAGGGTTTTTATCCCTATAACTATAAGTCGTGTGTGTATAAACTGTTTTCCTGATTGTTTAATTCTTTGGATTGTTTCTGGTGAAAATAAGTCTATTTCTACCATTTTATCTACCACTCGTAGACTTTCTTCTCTACTACTTTGTATTAATGTTGTATTAACGTTTAGCATTCCTGTTTGATATAAAGTTCTTGGATTTAAAATATCTAGTTGATGCTGGTTGTATAAATTTCTGTTTTTTTCTAAGTCTATTTCTTCTTCTAATTGTATTGTTTGTTATGTAATTCTAGAAGATGATCATTTCTTTAAAATTTTGTTTAAAAAGATATCTGATGTAATGATATCCTTTATATTACAAGTAGACTTTCTAGATCCTTGAATAATTTGTTTATTCATTTCTTGGTTTTCAATGTTTATATGGTTTAGGCTTATTATCACTTATATGTATTTTTGTTTAGTTTATTTATAATTTTATTAATTTCGATAGAATCTTCGTCTACCACTGGTATATGTTTATCTTTCTTAATATTTTTTATTTCTAACAAAATTTGATTATTTTATTCTCTTATGTATTCTAAATTTTTTGTGAATTTTTTAATTTCGTCCGTTTCTTTAGCTATTAATTGTATAATTCTTTCTAATAAGTGTTTATTATTTATGGATTCTTTTTGTAAACTAAATCCTAAATTTATAATAAGATTTATAATACTATTTAGATGTGTATTATCTGTATGAAGACTGCGTGTATGAAGCTCTTTAAATCTACAAATATGATTATAGTAACTATTACTTATATTTTTTTGATCGCTTCGTTCTGCAAATTCTAAGTTTAAGAATTCGAGTTTTTTGAACACTTTTGATAATTCAATAATTTTTTTAAAGAATCTGATTTCTCTTAGTAAGCACCTTGTCTCTTGAGTTTTCTCTTATAATATTTTTCTATATCCCAATTTTATCATAACAAAAGTAAAATAAACAAATATGAAACATATGAATTAAGTATGAAATATCTAAATCTTTGATAACTTATCTAGTTTAGTAGATCAAAGCAAATTTTTTTCCCTAATCTTCACCTAAGCGGGTTTCCATATAAATAGGACTTAAGCATACACGCTGCCTGGCATAGACCTGTCTTAGTTTTTTAGATATTAGGAAAACCTTTGCTCTGATACCAAAATAGGTTGGGGCATCAGAGATTTTCGACACTTGCAATAAAACATAAAAACTTACAGTATATTTGCAGTGGATAGCTGTATATTTGTAGTGGATAGCAGCGGAGGATGAGTATTTGCAGCGGATTGAGTATTTTTTTTTGTTCGGGATATAGTATGAAGAACTAGAGAAAACTATTAAGAGAATAAGAGTTTACAAGAAGAAATCAGAGATATATATATATATATATATATATATATATATATATATTTGCAGCCGATTGTTTTTAGCATGTCTATGTGTTCTAATTTTGTTTCGATCATTTTAGTTCAGTTTTTTTTTCAATTATTCGATGCCATTTAGGATTTTATTTTTATACAAAATCAATTTATTTGTTTGAATCTAGGGTGACAGTGAAGAAAAATGCACCTAAGGTGTAAGGCCCCTTTCCCGGGTAACCTCACTCGTTGGATTTACTCATAAACATAGTCGTAATTACTGAACTTAAATTTAAAACGTTCGAATTCAATCATTACATAACATGACATAACATGACAGCGGAAGTCTTAATAATTAAAAACATAACATTGTCTTAACACATGTACTAAAGTGGGATGCCAGTCTCGTGCCGGGTAACCTTCATGCCATCGCACGACCCTTTCTTCCTTTACCTGAAATGTATACTAAAAGTCAGTTAACGCTGGTGAGTTCTAGTTTAAAGACAATCATACATAATATTTATCTTATCATGAGTATTATATATATATATATATATATAATATACTTAACATTAGAGCCTTTACGTATTCTTTGTTTTACTATTCTCACATAGCATTCATATTGAGTACATACATACTTGGGGGGAACATTCATTTGGCCATAAACATAAGGGTGATCAACCCATCATACTTGTCACGAATGTCACAAAGACATCGCAGTGAGAGCTACTGTCGTCGCCCTTTTCATAAACCGACCGGCTCTAGAAAACCGTCCGTCGTTACATAAATCCGTCCGGCAACCTTTGTCCGTCCGCTCTTAACCTGTTCTACCGTCATAGTACGATCATTTGCTCGCCTGCCCTGGGGCATCCGTTTCCCACATGGCTATTATGTATGCAACCGTTCTACATGTAATAAGGCATTTGCTTCGACCGTCCATGAGTACCTTTCTTATACGTCCTAGCTTGCGAATGAACGTTTTTGTCCCGGTTGCAAAATAGTCACGTGGTCATCCGTCTACCGAAGTAGCCGTTGTCATAGAAGCATTCATAACATTTACATACATTCATAACATGCAATATATATACAATATAAAGCAAGACTTCACTTATTTACGTTATGTCATTCTTTCATTCATTCTTCATAATCATACGTTTCATTCTTTGTTCATAATTCATTTTCGTATATAGGTGTATATATATATTTGTATACCATGTATGATCACATTGACATTCATAGCATTTATTCATTTAGTGTATACACTTCAGCTCCAAAACATTTAAATTGATTTGCACATAACATAGAAGGGGGCACATAGAACTCACCTGATAAGCTAATCTGGGTTGTCCTAAACAAGGGTCCAACAACGTCACTTACGATCTGAATTAGGTAGTTAATTACACATCAAACCCAGTCCCAACTCTAACGGTTTAATCATTCTAAACATACTGACTTTACTTAACCAGCCTGCTGCCTGTGCACTTAGTAAGTGCGCAGGGCCTTGCTCATGCGTACTTTACAAGTGCGCAGAGCATTCTTCTTGCGTACTTGGTAAGTACGCAGGATCTTCCTCCTACGTACTTGGTAAGTACGCAGGACGTCCTTCTTGCGTACTTGATAAGTACGCAATACCTGTTTCCTGGACAAAAATCCGAAATTCTTGCATGCTAACCCGATCATGCCAATCTTACAATTTTCTTTGATCAAAACGTGCGGTTTTCATTCTAGATGCTAGTTTTAAGCTTATTATTAGGTTTCATCCATAAAAACGTCTCCTATTTAGCTAAAACCCGAGAAACCTCAAAACGAACAAAAACTCAGATTATGGTCGAATCGTTACCTGGATTAGAATTCTGGTTCAGAGGTTTTGCTCAAGAGCTCAGCAGTAACGTGCTCCTTCAATCTCGTGTCGATCCATCGACTTTCTCTCTGTAGACCCGATCTCTCCTTTCTCTCTCTAGAGTGATGAAATGAGGTTGAAATGGCGAGGTGTGCTGCCTTGCCCCTTATATACCTGGGCTTTCATCGGCCCGTTGGAGCCGAGCCCAAGCCTATCCGTTTTTCTTTTGTTTTATGAAGATTAAGTGTCTATCGTTTTATTATTTACTTATTTATTATTTTTGGGATGTTACATAAGGATCCAAAAAAACTAAGAGACACGCAAGCACATGATTGTTTTCATGTAATCAACCTTCTGTTTTATGTATATGTAGATTACTGTACCAAATTTCTTAAGTTTGTATATTGATTTTCTTTGATTTTACTATATTGAAGGGAGGAATTTAAGAAGCAGTTTAAGGAAGAAAACTCTTACAACAAATATGTTACTGCTGTGAGCATTTCCCCTCTATGTGCTTAAGTTGAATTTTTTTTAATTTGTATATGATATAGTGATTGTAGTCAGACAATCAACAGGTCGGCAAAGCTCATGGAGCAAATTGGAAGTCAATGTCTAATTATGTTTGTTTTGTCTAATTGCTACTGATGTAACAACCAGTTGATGATTTTTTGCTGCTACTGCGTAGATTTTGGTTTGGTTTTAAATGTTCACGGTTCGGTTAATAATGGAACCAAACCGTTAATAACGGTTCGGTTTGGTTCTCGATCATCCTGTGCAAAGGGAAAGAGGTAAGTGCTATAATCTCCCCAAATGTAAATTTGTTTTTTGTCGGTGAAAATGAATCGTAAATCGTTGATATTACATTCTCCCCAAATGTAGATTTGATTAGCCTTTCAATTTCGATTTCTGTTTTGTAGTTTTTTTGTGTATTGAAATTTTGTTTAAAGAAACAACTTCGGGTTCGGCTTCCATTTGAAAAAAATATATTAGTTTCAGTATTAGGATCCATTTTATATGTGAAAAAAATGAATATTATATGGAAAATATAAATATTTATATATCTTTCTTATAAAACAATCAATATTTTACATATGTAAATTGCTTTTTTACATATGTAACATTTGATTCTTACATATGTAACATTTGATTTTACATATGTAAAAAGTTGCTATTTACATATGTAATATCCTTTACCTAACATTTGATTTTGCAGTCTCCTTTGTTGAAGCAATTCTTGTGACAAGCACTCTGAAGATTGTTTTTACTTATGTATTGTCTTTCTGTATTCGTATTTGTATATCAACGTCTGTATGTATTGGTTTATCGAGTTGTAATCATGTTCGTAGGTACTTATCGTTGTATTCGTCTTTGTTAAGTGTTGTGCGCACTTAACAAGTGCGCAGGTTGCTTAACCTGCGTACTTAGCAAGTACGTAAGAACATTGTTTTTGTTTGAGTGTTTTGATCATCAAGGGTTTGTTAGAAACAAGTTTCTAACCTTTTGGCTTGATAAATTTGTTCATATCTTCAAAATTTGAAGATCTGAGCTATTTCCGACGACCGGAAAAAAGTTGGTGGAGCAGGTGGATAAAGCATTCTGCGTACTTACCCTTTTTGGCAAAAAGTACAGTCTTCGTGCGTACTTGCTAAGTACGCAAGACCATTCTTGTGCGTACTTAATTTTTCTTCCTGCGTACTTAACATTTAATCATGCGTACTTGCTAAGTACGCAAGAGGAAATCTCAAGTGTGCAAGACCAATTTCTTAGGTGCGCAAGACCATTCTTAAGTGCACAAGTTGTGTTGACTTTCTGAGTTTTTGACTAAGTTTTACACTATGGCAAATCTTCAGAATCTTGGTAACCTGCTTAACTATGATAACGAGATAGATACTCCGCAAAAACCGCCAAAGCTGCTTAATGTTAATGATTATTCAAATTGGAAAGCACGCTTTGAGCATTATATCTCATACACTGATTCCTCTTTGTGGATACATATACTTGAGGGTTATAAGCATCCGACTTATACATATCTTTATGAGATTGTTCCCAAGCCTATATCTAAGCTAGATGAAGAAGAAAGGAAAGTTTATGACAGAGAAAAGAAGGCACATGGATCTATCACAATGGCCCTGACTAGAGAGCTTTTTCATAGCTTCAGAGGTTATGATAATTCGAAAGATCTCTGGAAGGCATTGTAGAAAAGATTTGAGGGGAACAGTGACATCAAGAAGAGCAAAAGAGATCTCTTGAGAAAGCAGTATGAGTGCTTCAGATACCTGGAGAATGAATCTACAGATGAACTTATATCTAGATTTTATCATCTGCAAACTGAGTTAACAGCTTATGAGCTAAAGTATCCTGATGAGGAATTAGTTGAAAAGTTTCTGGATGCGTCACCACCAAAGTTTGAGATGTATACCACTCTGCTGAGAGAGAACCCCAAGTTCTATGAGATGATGATTGAAGAAGCAATTGGAAAGGTTCAAGCACACGATAAGAACCTGAAAAGAAAAGAAAGCTCAGGGAGACCTCAAATCCAAGACCCTTCTATGTATTATGGGACGTCTTCCACAGCTAAGTCATCGGTTTCAGGAATCGCCTTATTCTTAGAGAACTCTCATGAAGAAGATAACTCATATGGTTGTGGTGGACATACATTCTTTACAGCATCTGGATCTGGTTCTCACCACCAACATTCCTCAGAAATCCTACCTCCACATCTTCAGCTAACCAGACTGCTATAGCCAAGATAGCTGAGGATCATGTAGCATTGTTTTCATCTTGTATGCTTGCCTATGAGAACTTCATTGGTGGAAATCTTACGGATCCTGAAACTATTGAAGAATATTTTAATCAGGTGGATCCAGATGACATGGAGGATATGGATATTCAATGGAATATGGCCATGATCTTGATAAGGGCCAAGCGTTTCTTGAATAGAACTAGCAGGAAGTTCATTGGTGGGCATTCAAATGCCAAGGTGGGTTTTGATAAATCCAAAGCCAAGTGCTAAAAGTGTCAGAACTTTGGACACTTTGCTCGTGAATGTCAGAAGGATAAAGCACATGCTTCAGGTTTCACCAGACTAAGCCAGGGAAACAACTAAGGAAATGGTCAAGGGTACAACAATTCTAACAACCGCAATCAAAGTCACGATGGTACGTCCAATGCTTTGGTAGATCAACAGGACGAAAGCTTTGATTGGGGTGTTCATTTGGAGGATGCCCTTATTGCTCAAACACAAGTTGGTCTCATGGCTGAGATCGTTGAGATGATGGAAGCAGAAGAAAGGGAAGCTTCTATAGCTAACCAAAGGGAGTCTACAACTGCATTTGCCCTCATGGCTATTGGGGAGGCATCAAGTTCGTCAACTGAGGTAGACTCTAACTCTTTTGCTGTTATTTCTTGTTCCAAATGTCTTGGCCTCAAAGAAGAAAATTCTAAGCTTCAGGACAAGGTCGAACCCCATCGTATTGTAGTTTAAGCTACAAAGAAAATGTAAAACGTTACAAAGATTCAATTGAAACTTTAAAGAAAGAAAGACGTGATTTTTCACTTAAAATCAGTGAACAACAGTTTCATTTGGATGTTGCGTACAAGGGGTTGGAAAAGAGAAATAATGAAATTACCAAGCTGTAGAATGAGGTCTTACAGTTGAGTGGTAGAATTGAGAAGTTGAAAAATTCTCGTTTTGTGGCGAAACACTACGAATCAGTAGTGAGACAAGTGAATGGCTTAGGGTTGGGTACTAATGTCATTCCTCCACCGGTAAGCGAGAAATTTTTCAATGGCTTAATTGATATTGGTTTGTCATGCCTTGATGAATCCTCAAGTCAGGATGATTCCTCTAACAAGGATGATTCCTCAAGTAAGGCTGACTCTACTTCTAATCAGGAGTTCTTCACTGATGAAGGTTCTCAGAACACCATCCCTGATGGTGCTGTCTCAGAGGAGTTGATTGGTGAACACAAAGTTGTGAAAAACATTGTCACTGATCGTGATAATTGCATTTTGACTGAGCCTGATACCATTGAAACAAATGAAAAACTAAAAGTAATGCTTGGTTATAAGAATATTAACCAAGTAAAGAAAGTAGCCTATGCAAATCATTATGGGCTTGGTTATAAAGCTAATTTGGAAAAATATTACATCCCCAAAAATGAATCAACATCAGGTCCATCAAAAACCACTACTAATGTTCATCAAACAACTCCTCTTGCTCATCATGCTGAGTCATCAAATGCTAGATCTAACGAGCCCTACAGGAGGATTCATAAGGAAAAGCGTGCTTGCTTTCACTGTGGTATGGTTGGTCACATCCTTGTGAACTGCCCTGCTAAGAACCAAGGGAAACGGCCAATTGTTTCACAACTGCTATTATCTGTAAGTCACCACCAGTGAAGTAACCCAAGAATTCCACACCAAATTTAGTGAAACCACCAGTGAAACCTATGGTGAAGCCAAAGACCACATCTGAGGCTAAGCCATCTGTTCCAAAACGGGAAAAGCAACCTACTAAACCCTGTGTGTCTACCTCTAGTAGTGCACCAACTAGTGAGAAGCCTCTAGTTAAACTCTCCAAACCACATAGGAGAAGAAGGAACAAGAGATTGAGAAAGCTGGAACAGCTTGCTGGAATTCAATCAGGTGAAGCTTCTACTAGTTCACCTGGTGCTTCTGAATGCAAGCCGACTGTTCCAGTAAAACAAAAGAAAAGGTACTGGAACCAGAAATCTAAAATTTCTCAATCTTCTGATCCCAAATATTTAAAGGATTCACCCTTTTTTTATAGTCATGATTGTGAATTAATTGAGGTAGTTTATTTTGAGAAAAACGGACGACCCAAGACCACCATGGATTGGGTCTCCAAAACAAACTGTTCTGTTTGTGACTCGTGCAGAGACATCCGAAGGGAACTATCTCTAATCGTTGGTATGTAGATAGTGGATGCTCCCGACACATGATAGGCAACATGGCACTGCTTTAAGACATTAAACCATCCAGAGGCGGCCATGTGGCCTTTGTAGGCGAGAAAGGTGGCAGTATAATGTGTCAAGGCGTGGTTTAGAATGCATGTGTAAGCTTCGACAACGTCAACTACTGCGAGCAGCTAAAGCATAACATGTTGAGTGTTTCTCAGATGTGTGACAAGGAGTACTCGGTTATGTTTGACAAGTCTGAATGCGTGATTCTCAAACCTGGGTTTGAGGTTCCTGAAGACTGGATTTTGATGTGTGCGCCAAAAACGAATGATACCTATCATATCGACATGAGCGTGGAGAAAACCACATCTTCAGTTGCTACTTGTTTGCTTACCAAAGCGACATAACTTGACTCAATCTTGTGGCATGGGAAACTCAAACACATTTCTTATCATAAAATGAACCATCTTGTCCCAAACGGTTTAGTTACCGGGGTTCCTAAGCTGAGATTCTCCGTTGCAGATGATTGTATGTCATGTAAAAAGGGAAAACAGCAACGGAAGTCTCACAGGCCCAAGATCCAAAACTCTATTGATACCTCTTTGGAGCTCCTTCACATGGATTTGTTTGGACCCATAAGTATTAGGAGTATTGGAGGGAAGTCATACTGTCTAATTATAACTAATAATTTCTCACGTTTTTCTTGTGTGCATTTCTTAGGTACAAATGATGAGACTGCTGATATTCTTCAATACCTGATCTTGAGCCTGGAATCTTTATGCAAGCTGAAGGTTAGAAGAATAAGGAGTGACAATGGCACAGAGTTCAAGAACAATATGATTGAGTTTTTTTTTGTCTCAAGAAGGGTATTCGTCATGAATTCAGTGCGCCGTATACACCCCAGCAGAATGGAGTTGTAGAACGGAAGAACAGGACTCTTATTGAAACTGCACGGACAATGCTGTCAGAACTGTAAATTTCTGGGCGGAAGCAGTCAACACAGCTTGTCGTGTTTTAAATAGAGTTCTGGTGGTTGAGAGGCACAACAAAACTTGTTATGAGCTTATCAACAATCGACCTACCAATCTTGACTACCTAGTCCCATTTGGTAGTCCATGTTTCTTATTGTTACAGTACAAGGATCGTCAATCCAAATTTCATGCAAAAGCGGTGGAAGGCATCTTCTTAGGATATGTTGCTAACTCACCATGTAAGAGAGTGTACAATATAGGAACTCGTTCAATCAAAGAATGGTTAGAAGTGGATCGCAGCAAACACAACATTCCACCAGAACCAACAGGTCCAGCTTGGGGTTTTGATTATGATGCTCTATTCAAGTCTTTCAACTTTCCTGATCTATCTACAGATGATGCCGCCAATGTGTACGAGTTCTTTGGTGGCGGTGATGACTCCAACTTCTCAACCCGTGCAACTGTACCGATAGCCACTCCCGATTCAAATGCTGCTTCTTCATCTAGAACTCATGATAGTGATGACATTGAAGTTGTTCATGTTGATGGAAATTACGCTCAAGCTGATCCTAACACTCGCGTAGGAAATGAAGCTCCAGCTGATCCAATCAACATTGAATCTTCTTCTTCTGGAACACAGAATATGGGGGAGTTGAGCATGAATCTAGATTCAAACATCCAGGAACCACATGTACCAAAGACGAGAGTGCATAAGAATCATCCGGTTGATAACATTATTGGTGATCCTAATGCCAGCATTCTAACTCGTCACAGAACCATTTCCGAGAACACCAGTCTATATGTAGAGATACTTGACACTGGTATCATGGAAACATGTCTGCATGCTGCCTTCGTATCCCAATTGGAGCCGAAGAATGTGAAAGAGGCTCTCGCTGACAACTGCTGGATAGAGGCGATGCAAGATGAATTGTCTCAATTCCAAAAGTTGCACGTGTGGAATCTGGTTGACCTTCCGAAGGGTATGCATCCGATTGGAACCAGATGGGGTGTTCAAATGCAAGATGGACGATCGACATGTTGTAGTGAAGAATAAAGCAAGGTTGGTTATTTAGGGTTATTATCAGCAAGAGGGCCTGGATTACACATAGGTGTATGCCCCAATTGCAAGACTTGAGGCCATTCGACTGTTTCTGGCTTACGCCTCCTTTGTTGGCTTCAAGGTCTATCAACTTGATGTGAAGAGTTCTTTTCTATATGGGAAAGTTCATGAAGAGGTCTACGTCACTCAACCTCCAGGTTTTGAAGATCCGCATAATATCAATAAAGTGTACAATCTGGATAAATCATTTTATGGTCTTCATCAAGCACCTATGGCATGGTGTGAGACTTTATCAAAACATCTGTTGTAAGGCCCCAAACCCGGGAGGCCTCACTTGTTGGATTTACTCATTCACAAACAGTTCTTAAACATGAATATCAAATAACGCAGCGGAAAATTTCATTTAAACATAACTTAATCGTTGTTCATACATGCGGAAGCGTAAATATTGATTAAAACGAATTTACATCATAACTAAACATAACGGGATGCCAGTCTTCAAAAGCAGTCGGATAACTCTTCATCTCTAGCCAAGCATCACCGTCCATCCTCATAACCTGCCTTAACCTGAATGTGTACACTTAAAAACGTCAGCTACGCTGGTGAGTTCTAGTTTTCGTTTGATATAAGAAATGGTTCATCATTCAAAACATTCATTAGGGTTTAACATCACGAATAAGAAAACAGGGCCTTTCATTCGTAAACCTTCGCACATTTAAACACATTGAACGGATCATTTGTTTAAAACATTAACATTCATTAAAGTCATACATTATTATCTAAAATCTGTATCGTTACGCGTCTCTATGTCCCCGGAGGAACCTTTAATGTTGTGGGCAACCGCTACGTATCGCCGTCATTGCCACAACCATTCATTACGTGGGGTCAACCGTTACGTATCGCCGTCATTGCCCAACACGCATCTTTCATTTGGGAATCAACCGTTACGTATCGCCGTCATTGATTTCCCGCTACCCTTTCCCTTAGGATGATCGTCATCACCCGAGTAACCGTCGTTACTCCCTTACCAGTTGTACAACATCAAAACCATTGGCAGGCCACTAAGACACTACCCCTGTTTTTCTTATGGCAACTATGGCTCGCTGTCCATAATCTACCACAAGGCTGGGAATCTCGTTCCCAGACTTCATTCGTCAATTCCATTCATTCGACAGATTAGATTTGTAATGACTTATTTAAAACCTTTGCCCCTTTTTGTTTTCTTTTCATAAAACCTTTTCTTCACTTTCAAAACCCTTTACCTTTTCATTTAAACCATTTCTTTATAACATTCGTTCGTAAACATTCCGTTCATAAACTTTCTTTCCATAAACCCTTCGTTCCAAATCATTTCCTTTCGTAAACGTAGTTTCATAAACATCATTTTATAAAACAACATTTCATACGTGTACACACCAGCCCGAAAACATTATATAAAAACATTTAAAAGAGGGCTTCTAGAACTCACCTTATACGCTAGTCTCGGTTGTCCTAATTAAGGGCCCAACCACGTCACTTCCGATCTGAATTGGTTACAAAACACATATATCAGACCTAACCTCGATTCACACCCTACTCAGCTGGTATAGGCGAACTTAATGCTAAGTTCGCCTCCCCTGGCTTAGGAGAACTTAAAAGCGAACTTAATAAGTTCGCTTACCCTGTGGCCAAGCGAACTTAACCAAGGCGAACATAATAAGTTCGCCTACCTTGTGGCCAGGCGAACTTAACTCAAGCGAACTTGATAAGTTCGCTTACCTTGGCCAAGCGAACTTGCCAAGCGAACATAATCAGGCGAACTTGATAAGTTCGCCTCCACCAAGCGAACTTGACAGGCGAACTTGCTAAGTTCGCCTGCAACATCAATCATCTTCCCCAAAAGTCCCGAAATTCGCGGATTTGGGCTCGGTTATGTCAAAACTTCAACTTTCTTTGCTCAAAACAACCGTTTTTCATTGTAGATACTAAACCTAAGCTTATTCTTAAGTTTAATCCGGAAAAACGTCCTACTTTCACCCAAAACCCGAGAAACCCGAAAACGAACAAAAACTCAGATTTAGGTCGGATCGTTACCTGAATCGAGCTTCTGATCTGGAGGTTTCCTTCACGAGTGCAAGAGACACGTTCTGGTACAATCTTGTGCGATTCCGACACTTTCTCACTCTACGGTTTTCTCTCTCTAGAATTGTACAGAGCAGAAGAATGAGTGCCTTGGACTATTAATAGGGGAGACCTCCCCAAGCCCGGTTCGCGACTGACCCGGCCCGACTTCGGCCCGCTTGAACTCGCTAACTTTATTTTTCGTCATTTTGGGATGTTACAAGTCTACCCTCCTTATAATAGGTTTCGTCCCCGAAACCTATCACAAGTCAAATAATTGAGGATACGACTCCCTCATTTCCGCCTCCGTTTCCCATGTAGCCTCCGATCCCTTTCGGTGCCTCCATTGGACTTTAACCAATTGGATCACTTTGTTACGCAAACGCTTCTCCTTTCGGTCCAGGATAGCCACGGGTTCTTCGATGTAATTAAGGCTGTTGTCGACCTCGATGTCAGTAAGTGGTACGTGAGCCGATTCATCCGCCAGTCACTTTCGCAAGTGTGATACATGGAAGGTAGGATGAATCCCACTTAACTCATCAGGCAACTCCAACCGATAAGCGACTTCACCAACCTGTGCCGCTATCCTAAAAGGTCCGACAAACCTCAGACTTAACTTTCCTCTTTTCCTGAATCGAATGATTCCCTTCCAAGGAGACACTTTCAACATTACTCTGTCCCCAACCTCAAACTCGATAGGCCTTCGTCGTCTATCCGCATAGGACTTCTGACGATCTTGTGCGGCTTTCATTCGAGCTTTGATTTGATCAAACCTTTCCGTCGTTTCTTTTATAACTTCCAGACTTCCCAATTCCTTCTGTCCAATCTCACCCCAACAAACCGGGGTCCTGCATCTTCTACCATACAACATTTCGTAAGGCGGCATGCCTATCGTCGAGTGATGACTATTGTTGTAGGAGAATTCGGCTAACGGCAGATGACTGTCCCAACTGCCACCGAAGTCAATAATACAAGCACGGAGCATATCCTCCAATGTTTGAATGGTCCTTTCGGACTGACCATCCGTTTGTGGGTGGTATGCCGTGCTGATATTTAGCCTCGTACCCATCGCCTCGTGAAATCTTTTCCAGAACCTCGATGTGAATCGTGTGTCCCGGTCAGATACGATCGTCAAAGGCATCCCATGCCGTGCTACTACTTCGTTGATAAATACTTCTGCTAACCTTTCCGACGAGAACGTCTCGCGAATAGGTAGGAAATGAGCACTCTTCGTTAATCGGTCCACAATTACCCAAATGGTGACATGACCTTTAGCTGTGCGGGGTAGCTTGGTTATGAAGTCCATGGTAATGTGTTCCCACTTCCATTTTGGTATATCAAGTGGTTGAATCTTTCCATACGGTTTCTGGTGTTCAGCCTTTACTTGCGAGCAAGTCAAGCACTTGCTTACATACTTCGTCACATCACATTTCATTCCAGGCCACCAGTAGTCCTTCTTCAGGTCTTGGTAGAGTTTGTTGGTACCAGGATGGATAGAGTAACGAGACTTATGAGCCTCATCCAAGATTTTGGTTCTAAGCTCGCCACCCATAGGTATCCATACCCGTCCATAACGTGTTCTAACACCAAGGGTGTTATATTCCAACTTGTCCTGTTGGCCAACCATCCTTTCCTTCTTTATGTTTTCTTCTTTAAGCGCCTCATTTTGAGCCTTTTCGATTTCTCTCATCACATCCGATGTTACCACCAACTGGCAAGCTTTCACTCTAATAGGAGTAGGCACATCCTTTCGGCTTAGAGCGTCAGCCACCACATTTGCTTTTCCAGGATGGTACAAGATCTCACAGTCATAATCCTTCAGGAGTTCCAACCATCGTCTTTGCCTCATATTAAGCTCCTTTTGTTTGAAGAAGTACTTCAAACTTTTGTGGTCGGAGTAAATAGTAAACTTCACCCCGTATAGGTAGTGTCTCCAGATTTTCAATGCAAATACGACAGCAGCAAGTTCCAAATCATGAGTCGGATAGTTGACTTCGTGAACTTTCAACTGCCGCGACGCATATGCAATCACTCTACCGCGTTGCATCAACACACACCCTAATCCCTGACCCGACGCGTCAGAGTATACCACCAGGTCTTCACTGCCCTCAGGAAGGGCCAAGACTGGAGCTTGGGTTAGCTTCTCTTTCAATTCCTTAAACGCCTCATCCTGGGTCGAACCCCAATCGTACTTTACCTCCTTCCGAGTCAACTTTGTCAATGGCGAAGCTATTTTCGAGAAATCCTGGATGAATCTCCGATAGTAGCCTGCCAATCCCAAGAAACTGCGGATTTCAGTTGGCGTCTTAGGAGTGTCCCATTCACTTACCGTTACTATCTTTGCTGGGTCAACCATAATGCCGTTCGGGCCAATGACGTGACCTAGGAATTGGACTTCCCTAAGCCAGAACGCGCATTTGGAGAACTTAGCATACAACTTCTCCTTCTTTAGAGCTTCCAACACTTCCTTCAAATGACACGCGTGATCACCCTCATTCTTGGAGTAGATAAGGATATCATCGATGAACACGATTACCGATCGATCCAGCATCGGTCGACACACCCTATTCATTAAATCCATGAACGCTGCGGGGGCGTTCGTCAATCCGAAAGACATCACGCGGAACTCGAAATGTCCATAACGCGTGCGAAATGCAGTTTTCGGTATGTCTTCTTCCCTCACCTTCAACTGATGGTACCCGGACCGAAGGTCGATTTTCGAAAACCAACTTGCGCCTTGCAACTGGTCGAACAGGTCATCGATCCTTGGTAAAGGGTACTTGTTCTTCACCATTCGTTTATTCAACTCGCGATAATCGATACACATTCTCATCGAACCATCTTTCTTCTTTACAAACAACACCGGAGCACCCCACGGCGAGATGCTCGGTTGGATAAATCCTTTCTCAAGTAACTCGTCTAGTTGGACCATAAGTTCCTTCATTTTCACTGGTGCTAGTCGATATGGAGCCTTAGCCACGGGCTGGGCATCTGGTACTAAGTCAATTCGGAACTCAATTTCTCTATCGGGTGGTATCCCAGGCAAATCCTCTGGAAACACCTCCGGGTACTCGCGTACCACGGGTACATCGTTTAGTTCCTTCACTTCCTTACACTTGTCAATCACATATACCAGATAAGCCTCGCATCCGCGCCTCAAGTAATTCATTGCCTTAATCATTGAGATGACGTTTGGCATCGGGGCGTCACGATCTCCAAAGACTTCGACTTTGCTACCATCCGGAGCCTTGAGTTGGATTATCTTTCTTTTACATATAATTTGCGCTTCATTGGCAGTTAGCCAATCCATACCCAACACAACATCGAACCCTCCCAAAACCATAACGAACAATCTGACAGGGAATCTATGACCTTCTATCTTTATCGTGGAGTTGTCAACTACATCGGTTACTCTTGCAGTTCTACCCTCAGCGGTTTCTACGTTAAAGGCCCTTTCTAGCTTACTAACTGTGTACTTCACTCGCTTACAAAAACTTGCAGATATAAAACTCTTACTAGCACCCGAATCAAATAACACAGAAACCAAAGTGTTGTCAAGGATGAATGTACCTGACGCCACATCGGGATCCGCCCTGGCTTGTTCTTGAGTCAGTGAGTACGCACGAGTCTTTGCACGAGATCCCTCTCCCTTCTTTACCGGGCCCTTTCCCTTCCCGGTTTCCCCCATCCTGGGCTTCAGGCAGTCCCTACTCATATGACCATTTTCCCCACAATTGTAGCATTTGTAACCTTGCGGGCATTCTCGAGAGTAGTGCCCGGTCTTGCCACACTTAAAGCACAAGCTAGATCACAATTTGCATTCACCTACATGCTCCCTTCCACACTTCTTACAAACAGTCGGCTCACCCACCCGAGCCCTCTTATCACGAGACCCAAACATCTTTCCCCCAGTTCGCTTATTTGAGAAGCTCGGTCTCTTCTTTTTCTCTTCAACGGCAACAACATTCAGTGCCAGATCGTCAAACACCACGCCGCTTAGCTCTACTGCCGAATCATAGGTAGTAGGGGCGTTTGCCTTAACATAGGTGCGGACCTGGTCCGGCAACCCTTGAATATAACAGGCAATCTTTCTCTCTTCAGTAGTGACAAGGTGTGGCACCAGACGTGCCAGTTCATTGAATCGGGTTGTGTACTGCCGGTGCGTCATGCTCCCGGCCTTCAAACCCAGAAATTCCCTCTCTACCTTCTCAATCTCGTTCCTCGGGCAGAAATTCTTGATCACTAAAGTTTTCAAGTCAGCCCACATCATTGCATCCACAATCTCGCTCCCCTTTGTCTGACGTATACCTTCCCACCAATGAGATGCTTCCTCCCTCAAGGAGTTAGCAGCAAACTTCACTACTTGATTAGCTCGACACTCGCTCAGACGGATGGCAGCTTCCATACGTATTACCCAATCAAAAGTAGCCACCGCGTCCTTCTTCCCAGTCAGGACCGGCGGGTCACATGCCTTAAAGGACTTATAATCACATCCGCGAGCAGGCGGTGCATTATCGGTCTCATTGTTCTGAGCACCAACTGCCGCGCTAGACCCACCCACCGCATTGACCTGCTTCAATGCTTCTGCCAACAGACCTGGCAGGGAAGTCTTCATCAACTCTGTAAATTCTCGAGCTATGGCTGCCCTCACTTCTGGTTCAAAAGTGAAAGGTTGTTCTTCAACCTGTGTCTGCTCAGCTTCATGCACACTAACCGCCGGTTCAGTGTGAACACTTCCTTCTTCACTATACTCTTGGCGCGCAGGGATCCTGCCACGCCCACCATTTCGACCGCCGGTACAACCACCGGTACGGCCACCACGTCTTCCGTTTCCTCTCCTCGCCATTTCGTTATATAAGACAAGAAACCCAATGTCATCACGCTAGTTAACAAATAAAATTCAATAAGTATTGTAAGATGTTAATATACACTGGCCATCTGCAATTAACCATTACACTACCTTTCGATTTCTATTTGACCACCTTTGTGATTCCATCAGAACACAAACCCTTACCTACCCCTTTCTAAGGCATACTACATACACATACTCTACTTTTCATACCTGAGGCTTTGGCTCGAGTTACCCGTACTGGCATCCGCTTTCGGTCCCATTCAAAGTTTAAGTTCAAACACTAGGAGTGTCCGAATCTCTCAAACTATTGCTCTGATACCAACTTGTAAGGCCCCAAACCCGGGAGGCCTCACTTGTTGGATTTACTCATTCACAAACAGTTCTTAAACATGAATATCAAATAACGCAGCGGAAAATTTCATTTAAACATAACTTAATCGTTGTTCATACATGCGGAAGCGTAAATATTGATTAAAACGAATTTACATCATAACTAAACATAACGGGATGCCAGTCTTCAAAAGCAGTCGGATAACTCTTCATCTCTAGCCAAGCATCACCATCCATCCTCATAACCTGCCTTAACCTGAATGTGTACACTTAAAAATGTCAGCTACGCTGGTGAGTTCTAGTTTTCGTTCGATATAAGAAATGGTTCATCATTCAAAACATTCATTAGGGTTTAACATCACGTATAAGAAAACATGGACTTTCATTCGTAAACCTTCGCACATTTAAACACATTGAACGGATCATTTGTTTAAAACATTAACATTCATTAAAGTCATACATTATTATCTAAAATCTGTATCGTTACACGTCTCTATGTCCCCGGAGGAACCTTTAATGTTGTGGGCAACCGCTACGTATCGCCGTCATTGCCACAACCATTCATTACGTGGGGTCAACCGTTACATATCGCCATCATTGCCCAACACGCATCTTTCATTTGGGAATCAACCGTTACGTATTGCCGTCATTGATTTCCCGCTACCCTTTCCCTTAGGATGATCGTCATCACCCGAGTAACCGTCGTTACTCCCTTACCAGTTGTACAACATCAAAACCATTGGCAGGCCACTAAGACACTACCCGTGTTGTTCTTATGGCAACTATGGCTCGCTGTCCATAATCTACCACAAGGCTGGGAATCTCGTTCCCAGACTTCATTCGTCAATTCCATTCATTCGACAGATTAGATTTGTAATGACTTCTTTAAAACCTTTGCCCCTTTTTGTTTTCTTTTCATAAAACCTTTTCTTCACTTTCAAAACCCTTTACCTTTTCATTTAAACCATTTTTTTATAACATTCGTTCGTAAACATTCCGTTCATAAACTTTCTTTCCATAAACCCTTCGTTCTAAATCATTTCCTTTCGTAAACGTAGTTTCATAAACATCATTTTATAAAACAACATTTCATACGTGTACACACCAGCCCGAAAACATTACATAAAAACATTTAAAAGAGGGCTTCTAGAACTCACCTTATACGCTAGTCTCGGTTGTCCTAATTAAGGGCCCAACCACGTCACTTCCGATCTGAATTGGTTACAAAACACATATATCAGACCTAACCTCGATTCACACCCTACTCAGCTGGTATAGGCGAACTTAATGCTAAGTTCGCCTCCCCTGGCTTAGGAGAACTTAAAAGCGAACTTAATAAGTTCGCTTACCCTGTGGCCAAGCGAACTTAACCCAGGCGAACATAATAAGTTCGCCTACCTTGTGGCCAGGCGAACTTAACTCAAGCGAACTTGATAAGTTCGCTTACCTTGGCCAAGCGAACTTGCCAAGCGAACATAATCAGGCGAACTTGATAAGTTCGCCTCCACCAAGCGAACTTGACAGGCGAACTTGCTAAGTTCGCCTGCAACATCAATCATCTTCCCCAAAAGTCCCGAAATTCACGGATTTGGGCTCGGTTATGTCAAAACTCCAACTTTCTTTGCTCAAAACAACCGTTTTTCATTGTAGATACTAAACCTAAGCTTATTCTTAAGTTTCATCCAGAAAAACGTCCTACTTTCACCCAAAACCCGAGAAACCCGAAAACGAACAAAAACTCAGATTTAGGTCGGATCGTTACCTGAATCGAGCTTCTGATCTGGAGGTTTCCTTCACGAGTGCAAGAGACACGTTCTGGTACAATCTTGTGCGATTCCGACACTTTCTCACTCTACGGTTTTCTCTCTCTAGAATTGTACAGAGCAGAAGAATGAGTGCCTTGGACTATTTATAGGGGAGACCTCCCCAAGCCCGGTTCGCGACTGACCCGGCCCGACTTCGGCCCGCTTGAACTCGCTAACTTTATTTTTCGTCATTTTGGGATGTTACAACTGTTGTCCAATGGTTTCGACCGAGGACAAATTGACTCGACTCTCTTCATTAGGAAAGCAGGAGATGGTATTCTACTACTGCAAGTTTATGTCGACGACATTATCTTTGGGTCTACAAATGAAGGGATGTGTAGGGAATTCGAAAAGGTGATGAAGTCCAAGTTTGAAATGAGCAACATGGGTGAACTGTCGTTCTTTCTGGGTCTACAAGTCAGTCATAGGGAGGATGGCATTTATCTACATCAAACTAAGTATGTGCTGGACATCTTGTCAAAATACAAGATGAATGATTGTACTACTTATGGCACACCAATCCCAGTCAATCATGGTCTGCAGCCGGACAAAGATAGAAAAATGTGGACTGTAAATTATACCGCGGGATGATCGGTTCTCTAATGTATCTCACAGCTTCAACGCCCGACATTATGTTTACTGTCTGCTTGTGCTCGAGGTTTCAGTCTCAACCAAATGAGTCTCACCTAATAGCTGTTAAGAGGATCTTCAGATACTTGAAGGGGAAACCCCGATTGGGTCTTTGGTACTCAAAGCAGCAGTCGTTTGATTTCAAAGCCTATACCGATTCTGATTATGGTAGTTGTAACCTCGATAGAAAATCAACCTCAGTTGGATGTCAATTCTTGGGGGACAGGCTGATCTCCTGGCAGTGTAAGAAGCAGTCAACGGTTTCTGTCTCAACATGTGAAGCAGAGTACATTGCTGTCGCGAGCTGTTGTTCTCAGATATTGTGCATCTAGTAGCAATTGAGAGATTATGGCTTGAACTACACTGGAACTCCTTTATTCATTGACAATAATGTCACTATGTCTATCACGAACAACCCGGTGAAACATTCCAAAACTAAGCATATAGAAATTCGCCATCATTTCATCCATGACTGTGTTGAAAAGCATTTGATTGAACTTGTCAAAGTTCACACAGATGACAACTTTGCTGACCTTTTCACTAAGGCGTTTGATCGGACCCGTTTTGAATATCTGGTCAACTTGATAGGAATGTTCAATCCTGAGTGAAAACTCTTTTTCAAAAACAAATCATTTCATAGAAGTTAATCTTTATTTCTTTTAAATTTCTTTTGTTCAGTTCGTTTTCTCTTTAATTAACATCTTCATAAAATCCAAACAAAATAGAAAATCATGAAAATTTTAAAGTTATTTGAAGAAAATAGGAAATGATAGTACATCAGTACGTGAACTAAACGTCTTAGACTGCACATACGGGAAATGATCGCGTCATGATTACTTTAAAGTTTAAGTTGTTTCAGTTTTAGTTTGAATATTTGCAAGTGATTTGAATTATCAGTAGGCTATAAGCACTTTTGAATCATTAGTAGTGTGGAAACTAAATCAATACTACAACTGTGATTTGAACCCATACTTGCATGTGTGTGTGTGAAAGAATGCAAAAATATCATTATCAGATAAAGGATGTAAAATTTTGGTAAATATTTTCTTATGAGACAAGTTTCGGGTTATGTCTTTAGCATAATTTTTCGGTTCACTTCACTGCCCATGGGAAGTTGGGCCAAGATATGTCTTGACATCATTTGTTCAACATATATTCACCCTTGAATCATACTTGATTCATTGAAATCAAATCTAGATAAAAGTTGGATCCCCTTACTCAAATACACAGACTCCATATCTATTAACCTAAATCATCATATGATATTCACTAAAGAAAAACCTATCAAACCAAGACAAATGAATCACTTGATTCTAAATCTTATGATTCTCGATAATCCTTATGGATTCTGCTTGATTTTTTTCTGTGCTAAACGATGTAACTTCATTCTGCAGATTTGAAAATCTTTGGGAAAATCTTAGATTCCTTGAGATAGTGCAGTTTAAATTTTTGTAGCAGAATCGTGGGGTACACGTTGTATTCTTATAATTAATACCTTAACACACAAGAACGTGATACAAAGATGCTTATGGTTTCAAATCTTATAATATTGACAACATGAGTTAACTTGTTCATATTGCATATTACGTATGAATAAGTAGTAATCCATGACATGATCCCATATTCTCTGATGTTTATTGTGTATCATTTATAATAGCCTGGTATGATCCTCTGCTCATGACTTTGACAAAAAATAGCTTGTGTGTATATTCTTGTGCATATTTTCTTAATTCAGAAAAGCTCAAAAAGATTTTAAGTTAATGTACAGTTCAATTTTTATCAAAAATGCCAAAAGATTTTAAGTACAGTCTTTCAAAAACTTAAGAAAAGCCAAAAAATATTTGTGTTTAACTTTCTTGAATTGCTTTTGAAACCTCTTGATTGAATGTTCTTATCCGGTTCATTATTTGACTTGACATCTTCATAATTTTAGTTGAAAGTTTGAGCACACAAAGGTCTCTGCGTACTTGTTAAGTGTGTATGAGGTAAACCCTGCGTACTTATCAAGTACGCAAGACTTAAATCATGCGTACATACTAAGTACGTAGGAGTTAAGTCCTGCGCACTTGACAAGTACGCACGACCTATGTGTGGGGGATATATATACAGGTGTTAGAAATTTTTCATTAGTTCATCCTTTTCAAACTCACTAACACTGTGTACGCCCTGCTCCAATTTCACTCAAAATTTCGAGTGTTCCTAAACCGATTTTTCGTCCCGATCATAGTTTCATCTTCACCTTACTAACATTTGGTGAGAATCTTGGACCATTTCATCGAAAAAATCTTTTTTTGATGACCGATTTCTTGAACTTTCGAGCTTAGGGTTTTGGTGATGAAATTTAAACCGGGTTTGGGTATTCTGAAGTGAAATTAGGCCCTAAAACTAGTTTATGATCATCAATCGAAGCTCTAGCATTCTAAATTCGTCCTTAATTGTTCTTGATTTTGGTTTTGACCCCTTGGGTGTCCGTGGTTTTGCGTCGGACCGAGGTTAGGTCAAAATGACCTGGTTTTAGCTCTGCATTGGTGTTGGTTTTGGTCCCATAAGTCTTAAACAGGGTTTTCGACATTGGGGTGACCGATATCATCATCTAAGACTTTGAGTCCCTGGATTTTGGACTTTGAAAAATTTTTAAGTGTTAGTTCCTGCGCACTTGGCAAGTACGCAAGAATTAGCTCCTGTGTACCTACTAAGTACGCAAGATTAAAATCCTGCGTACTTGTTAAGTACGCAGGAAGTGTAACTCAGAAAATTTTCTAAGTCTGAAAATCAATTCAATGTGCAAGTGTTATACCATGTCATGCTTGTTCTATTCCAATGATTATGTTTGATCTAATGTTGTTTCTCTCATGTTCTTGTAGAGATGACTAGTGATGGAGGTGATGAAGAAGAAGGAGGAGATGGTGCTGAAGAGTCAGATTCTGAGGCAACTGAACCTGATTCATCTGACTCTGATGATGCACCAGACCAAACACACTCACGGATAATGGCGAAGGTTTCCCTTCCCGAGTCATCCTCCAAAAGACAAAGACAAAAGAGTTCAGACAATAAGTATGTTTCTGAACATGAGACTGAGAGGAGGAAGAATAGGATTATTCAGGGATCCTTTCCTGAATCTTTCTATATATGTCATTTTGAATTGCTGACGTGGAGCGCGTTAGCCATGCTGGCGTCGGTTTCACGGAGCTCAAATTTGACATAGTCGTCCTTGAGCGCACGGATTTTGACCTTGGGGAACCTCTGGTCACGGAGCTCAAATTTGACATAGTCGTCCTTTAGCTCATGAATTTTGACCTTGGGGAACCTCTGATACGATGTTTTTAGACAAATATTACCTTCATAAGAGACTAAAGACATCTCCAGAGCTGCTGTCAAGGGGTAGTTTGTTGTAGCAGTTCTGGTGACAATCACTCTGAAGCTGTTAGAGATTGTAGGCATCTCCAGAGTTACTGTTGATGCAATTCTTGTGACAAGCACTCTGAAGGTTGTTTTTACTTGTGTTTTGTCTTTCTGTATTTGTATTTCAGCGTCTGTATGTATTTGTTTATCGAGTTGTAATCATGTTCGTAGGTACTTTTCGTTGTATTCGTCTTTGTTAAGTGTTGTGCGCACTTAACAAGTGAGCAGGTTGCTTAACCTGCGTACTTAGCAAGTACGCAAGAACATTGTTTTCGTACTTGCTAAGTATGCAAGAACAAAGCCCTACGCACTTAGCAAGTGCGCAGGCAATAGGTCTTAGTATATATAGCCAGTTAGTGACAGAATTATGTATGCACTCATTCTCACTGTAACCGGCTGTGATTATCAATAGACTAAGTTTGAAATTATCTTGTGTTTGTTTTCGGTTTACTTTGTGTTGCTTGATACTCCACCTAATCACGGGCATTCCGCACCCGGTTTGATTAGGAACACACTTGCATGTGATGATCCGAAACACCCGAGGGACCTACATCCTTTACCTTACTGGAAGGTTTGTTAAAACAGTATAATATAATACCTCATAGCATTTAAATAAACTTTTCTAGTATTTAACCATCATTTACTCGTTAAGTTTTGGTATATCTTTTGCAGTGGCTAAGAAGATGCCAAGTTCATTTTCTACGCGCTCAACAGGAAGATTAGAATTGGGTAATATTGTTTCTTTCACATATATAGTTACATATGTTACATTTGTACGTTACTTATGTAATTCAACCTGTAAATTTACATACATAATTTAACATGACCACATGTTATTTTTGACAATTTACATACATAAACTAATAAAAGTTCTATGATAAAATACGTAACATTACATACGTTTCAAGTGTTACATGCATTCTAATTTACTTTTTACCTAATATATATTTATATATGTAAGTCGATGAACTTGTTTTTCTACGTAAGTGTAGGATTTTTGTGTCAAAGAGGAAGATGATTATCAAGAAATAAAGCCTAATGTAATTGTTACATTTCTTAGTTACATATCTAATGTAATTGTTACACATGTAACTATACCTAATCAGTTGTTTATAAAAAGTATTCTTTAGTTACATATATAACGTTACTGCATACATTACTAAGTCAAATCTCGTTCATTGTTTTGTATCTAATTATTTTTAGAATTGAACTTCTGAATTTTTATTAAATTAAACATTGGTTGAATGAGGTTGATTTGACTAGGAGAGAAAAGAGAGAATTTTCAATGTATTCTTGATTTGATTTGTGAGAAGAGAGAAAATAAAATATTCTTTGCACAACCTTACCATTTTACCCTTTTTTGTATTTTTTATGGTTAAGTTAATCAGTTAATTTGAATCTTTAATCTCCACCATAGGATTAACTCAACAATGGCTCATAGAGAATTTAATGGGTTTCTTCAACCTAATTTGGTTTTCATTATAACCCTTCCCTATTTATATATATGGGGAGGGTTCTATTCAGAACACAAATTATTGCGAGAACATGGAGAACTAATCTGTACCACTCATTTTTGTTTAATTTTAAAAGATAATAATTAAATAAGAAGCGTATAATGGTAAACATTAAAATCTCTCTCCAATTAATTATTTATAACTCCTCTCCAATTATTTTAAATAGCAGATAAAAAATAATTAAATAAGAAATGAGAGAGAAACTATTAATTATAGAAAATTTAAATAATTAGATAAAGGAACTTTTAATTCTAAATGTCAATACTACCCTTAGTTAATTAATTAGTATCATTAATGTTGTAATTAATTAAAATAATATCATTGTTGAATTTCAGCCATTAATTAAATGATCTAATGATCAAGATTAGTTCTTTTTGTTCTCACATTTATTTAGTTTTCTGAAATGAACATTCCTTATATATATATATATATATATATATATATATATAGTGAGAGAATCAAATAAAAATTAGTTTTTCGCTAAAAAATCTAAGAAATGACAAAAACCTTAATAAACGATATCAAACGAACTCCGATTGAGATAATTTCAGCGGCGTTGAAACCATCTCGTCGAACTCTACCATCTTAGCTTTTAAGGTTTAGATTTTACGTTTGAATTTTAGGGTTTTAGCCTTATGGTTTAGCCTTAGAGTTTAGCTTTTAGGGTTTAGGTTTTTTTTTTGGGGTGGGGTGGGAGTTTTAAGTTTTTGGGGTGGGTTTAGGTTTTTAAGGGGGTGGGGTGGGAGGTTTAGGTTTTTGGGGGGTGGGGGTGGTGGTTTTAGGCTTTTCGGGGTTGGGTTGGAGTGGGTGTTTAGGTTTTTGAGGGTGCGGGTGGAGGGGGGTTTAGGTTTTTAGGTCCGGGTTAGGGTTCGATGAGACGGTTCCAACGCCGCTGGAATGAGCTCAATAGGAGTTCGTTTGACTCATTTTTTAGGATTTCTTAACGAAAAACCTTATATATATATATATATATATATATATATATATATATATATATATATATATATATGGGACGGTTCCATTAATAAGTGATTTTTCGCTAAGAAATCCTAAGAAGTGGGTCAAACGAACTCCGATTGAGCTCATTCCAGCGGCGGTGGAACCGTCTAATCGAACCATAACCCGGACCAAAAAACCTAATTCCCCTCCACCCGCACCCCCAAAAACCTAAAACCCCCTCCAACCCTACCTCGAAAATTCTAAAACCACCACCCCCACCCCCCAAAAACCTAAACCTCCCACCCCACCCCCCCAAAAACCAAAACCCACCCCCACACACCCCCAAAAACCTAAACCCCCTACCCCTACCCCCAAAAAAAAACCTAAACCGTAAAAGCTAAACCCTAAGACTAAACCATAAGGCTAAAACTTTAAAATTCAAACGTAAAATCTAAACCTTAAAAGCTAAACCCTAAAAGCTAAGATGGTAGAGTTGAACGAGGTGGTTCCAACGCTGCTGAAATTAGCTCAATCGGAGTTCGTTTGATATCGTTTCTTAAGGTTTTTTTGTCATTTCTTAGATTTTTTAGCGAAAAACTAATTCTTATTTGATCCTCCCCCTATATATATAGGGGAAGGATCATAAGAAAACTCATTGTTCATGAGAAAATCAAAAAAACTATTTATTAAAGGTAAAAAAAATAAAAAAAAAAATCATAACTCAAAATATAAATCAAAAACTAAAAAACCGCTTCGGAGACCTTGTTCCCTACGTCGTCCTCGTTCAAAAAACAATTAGCGCAATACCACATATGTGTAGTAGGGTTAGCTTTTGTGTTTAGTTTAGCTTTTAGGTTAGGTTTTTGGGGGGTGGGGTGGGTGGGGGTTTAGGTTTTTGGGGGGTGGGTGGGATGGGTTTAGGTTTTTGGGTGGGGGTTAGGTTTTTGGGTGTACTACACATATGCAGTACCTTTAATGAGGAGTTTTTTGGTTTTCTTATAAAAATAAATTTTCTAGTGAACTCACCCCTATTATATATATATATATATATATATATATATATATATATATATATATATATATATATATATATATATATATATATATATATATATATATATATATATATATATATATATATATATATATATATATATATATATATATATATAAACGTATCGGTTGTAAACCCTTAGTTGTTTTAAAAACCCTTAAACTCAATATGAGCCACACATTCAATTTATATATATTTTAACTTGTGGTCAAGATTAATTCTAGATTGTTTATTATTTTTTAAACAAATTGTGTTGCTAGGAATAATTAAGGGGCTAGAATGCTAATTTCACTTTTTTTCCTTTTTTAATTAAATCAAGATATGAGATTAAAGATATTGAACTAGGTGGACCCATGTGTACAAATATGTAGAATTTGGATTTTTTGAGAGAATTTGAAGAACATGCTCTCTTATACATGTGTAAAAATCAAATACACATTTGTAAAAAACAAATAAACATGATTAAAAACATACACACAAATTGGAAGAAAAAAATTTGCACATGAAATACACATGTAAATTCAGATATTTGTATGAAAGAATGTTAAATTCTTAAACACTTGTGTAAAATCATTTTACACATGTGTAAGTTCATTTTATACTTGTGTAAATTCAGTTTACACTTGTGTAAATTCAGTTTATTGTATGAGTAAAACAACCCCAAAACAGTTGTGTAACAAACCCAAATAAACATGTGTAAAACCCATATATTCACAATACAAGACATTCAAGTTGTCATTTACATCAAAAGATATGATTATTCAGTTTTGAACATACCCGGTTCACAAAATATAAATTAGATATACACAAAACAAAAAATTTACATATCTAACCCAAAAATAAATAATAACGATAAAAAAAGACATATCATTGGCTTGAAGCCTCCCAAACTCCACATCTGTTAATGTGACGTTTGAATAAATTTAAAGTGGAGTATGATGATTGTTTTCTTAAAAGTTTAAATGTATTATAGAAATAAAAAATATATATGAAAATGAAATGAATTGAAAAGAAAGTGGCATGACAACAACCTCCATATTTGTAATTGCAAGTGATGGCATTAGCCACCTCATCCTTCCAAGATCAAAACCATCATCAGTGTCGGTTCCAGGACCTTTTGGAACACCAGATTTCTCATGGTTCTTCTGATTATCCAAATAGTCATTGAATTCCTTCAGTTTACGATCCCCTGCTTATCTGGGATGTTAACAAAAACTCAGATTCACATATTTTTTCTCGATTATCCTTTCATTCTACACCCAAATATCTTTACAAATCAAAAGTCCAAAAACCTAAACATCTTTACACAAACAATTCTATAAAAAATATTTTACGCTTAAAAAAATCTTTGAAAGTTAAAAATAAATCTTCAACCAGAATATGTCTCAATATCTTAAATCTTAACTTCATATTACAAAATAGTTATCCTAGAATCTTCTTTTTCAATACCATCAATTAATAAAAGTAAACATCACTGAATAAGATCCAAGTTTAAAACTAATTTGACACCATTTACAATAAAATTAAATAAATAATACATAATTGGTAGAATCTTCAAGTGTTGTCATTTTTTATAATATGATATTACCTTTGTTATTTAAAGAAATAAAAAATGTTTATAAAGAATTTAAGATGAGTTTAGAACAAATTAAATAACTAGTGGGAGTTGAATCGTTCACCTTAAATCATCCCAGGAATGTCCCGATACCTTTCTTTGATCTCCGACGGGGAACCACCAGACCGGTGCAAGCTGTTTTTGCCGATGGTTGCCTCGGAAGGTCGTGAATGGAGGCGGATCTGGTGATTCTAGTTATGAAATGAAGATGAAGACTTTGAATGGATCTGGTGGTTTCTGGTTTGTAATAGCATATCTGATTGTGGAGATAAAGATGAAGATCATGAAATATTTTGATTTGGAATGGTTTTTTAAAAGAGAGAAAAATAAAGAGGAAAACTATGAACATAAAAATGTGATCTTTAGGTTTAAGAGAGAGAGACATGATTTATATATTGTACGAAAGAAAATTACCATGATGCCCCTCAATGAGTAAAACAAATTAGAAATAAAAGAAATTAAATGTGTGGCTCAGATTGAGTTTTTGGGTTTTCACAATAATGAAGGGTTTTCATTTTATACAACCCCTATATATATATATATATATATATATATATATACAGGGGGAGGTTCAAATAAAAAGTAGTTTTTCGCTAAAAAATCTAATAAATGACATAAACCTTAAGAAACGATATCAAACGAACTCCGATTGAGCTAATTCCAGCGCTGTTGGAACCGTCTCGTCGAACTCTACCATATTAGCTTTTAGGTTTTATCTTTTAAGGTTTAGATTTTATGTTTAAATTTTAGGGTTTTAGCCTTAGGGTTTAGCTTTTAGGGTTTAGATTTTATGTTTAGGTTTTTTTTAGGGGTGGGGGTGGTGGTTTTAGGCTTTTTGGGGTGGGGTTGGAGGGGGGTTTAGGTTTTTGGGGGTACGGGTGGTGGGGGGGATAGGTTTTTGGGTTCGGGTTCGATGAGACAGTTTCAACACCGCTGGAATAAGCTCAATCGGAGTTCGTTTGACCCACTTCTTAGGATTTCTTAGCGAAAAACCACTTATTAGTGGAACCGTCCCCACATATATATATATATATATATATATATATATATATATATATATATATATATATATATATATATATATATATATATTGGGTTTTCTCGGTTTTCGCCTAACTTTGTGGTTTTCTCTTGATCCCTCCCCTATATATACACACACACACATATATATATATATATATATATAGGGTAAGTATATGGAGAAAACCGATTGAGTTAAGAAAACTATGAAAACTCTATTTTAACGTATGTAATAGCTAAAACTTGGTGAAAATTTAAAAAAAAATTTAGATAGATTCTATATCTAATTTTTAAAACTTTTGGCAAAAAAAATCAAAAAAGCGCCAAGTAGTTTTTTTAAAATTTTTTTTATAAAATCGCTGAACGTTGTTACGTATGTAAAACGTGAATTTTTGTCATTTTTTCATGTGTTACATATGTTACTATTGATGTCATGCTGATCAATATTTAAAAAAACGTTAATTTCAGTAATTTTTTCAAGATAGTTTTAAAAAAAAAGTATTCGGCGGTTTTTTATTTTTTTGTGACGAAAATAGTAATAAAAAGGCTAAAAAACATAAGTTAAATTGAGTTTCCATGAGTTTTCTCAACTCAAATAAGTTTCCAATATAACCTTCCCATATATATATATATATATATATATATATATATATATATATATATATATATATATATATATATACAACACAGAGATTTCTAGAAGATTGCAAAAAAAGTATTCAATGACTTCTCTGCCCCCAAAGTCTACAAAGCCGAAAAAGTCTACAAAGCTGACAAGTCTACAAAGTCTCAATTATTTGACCGAAACTTTTCTGTAGATAAAAAGAAAAGTTTTTTGTTGTTTTGTTTCATTAATTTGTAGCCGTTTCTTTTTCTTTTAGATTTCTTGTCTTATAGCTTAGTGCTTTGCCTATTTAAGGCAAGCAGATTCATTTGTAAAAACACACCGCAAATCAATCATAGAATCATTCTCAGTTATGGGCAACTAAACTCTCTTTTCTGATTTCTCTTGTAAACCCTTATTCTCTCACTGGTTTTCTGTATTTCTTCATACTAAATCCCAAATATTAAAAAAAAAATCTTTCCGCTGCAAATATTCTCATCATTCTGCTTCAAATATTCTCAACAACCACTGCAAAAATACTGTAAGTTTTTATGTTTTATTGCAAGTGTCAAAAATCTCTAATGTCCCAACCTATAAACAAAATACATATAAGTGATAATAAACCTAAACCATATAAACATTGGAAACCAAGCGATTAATAAACAAATTATTCAAGGATCTAGAAAGTCTACTAGCAATATAAAAGATATCATTACATTAGATATTTTTTTAAACATAATTTTAAAGAAAGGGTCGTCTTCTAGAAGTACACAACAGATAATACAGTTAGTAGAAAAAAATAAATTTAGATAAAAACATAAACTTATACAACCAGCATCAACTAGATATTTTAAATCCAAGAACTTTATATCAAACAGGAATGTTAAACGTTAATACAACATTAATACAAAATAGTAGAGAAGAAAGTCTACGAGTGGTAGATAAAATGGTAGAAATAGACTTATTTTCACCAGAAACAATCCAAAGAATTAAACAACCAGGAAAACAGTTTATACACACATGACTTATAGTTATAGGGATAAAAGCCCTAGGAAGAAAAAACCTAGGAACAAAACGGTTAGCTCTAATATTAGATAAAAGTTGAAAATCAGAAATGAAAAATGCAATTATTTAAGGAATGGAAATAGATTTAAGTCAAAATACACCCTTATTCTATTGTACACCTGGAATACTAAAAGACATTAAAGACTTACAGAAGCTAAAAATAGCCCTACAAACCAAAGGATATGAAAACTGTGAAGGAAATAACATAGTAGTAAGTATTGGAGTCTTAGAAAAGGCCAGTAATAGATCAGGAATGAAATACAAAGTAAACATAGAAGGAATAGTTAACACAATTGCGTCTAAATCAATACAAATGATTAAACCAGTTAGAATAGATCCTGAAGAATTAGTAGGATTAGAATGGCAGATACGATATTTAACAGAAAAAGTAAACTCAACTTTAATTCCAAAAAAGAGCCATATATATATGAAGGGATAGATGGAATACAAAGCTTAAGATTTACAGACTTTAAACAAGAAGATAATAAAGACGAAGAAAGTAGTTGTTCTAACAACCAAGTGAACCACAATATAATTTCATGAATTTAGAATCAGACGATGACCCTGAATACGAAAAACCTATATATGATACAGAAAATGAAGAAAGTGATGATGAATATATAATAGATTCAGAATTCACAAGATTTGAGCAAGAGGATATAGATTACAGTTTATTAGACTATTCAGAAGAAGAAACAAATACAACTTTCAAAACAAAAGAAACCAACAAATCATTCGAACAAATAATAAATAGAAAATTCACAGAAATAAATATACAAGAAGAAGTGGACGACATGATAATAGAATGCATGCTTACTTTAGGAATGACATATGAAGAAAGTTACAACAAACTACAAGAAAATTTTAATTTACCATTAGTAAAAAGTATAGTCAAAGGAGATACCATGATCTCCGATTTTTACAAACATTAAAGTAGCTTTATGGACTCTAAATATAAGAAAAGAAACTATTCAGATGGAAAAATAGGAGAAACTTCATATGAAACCATGGGAAGAGAACCATGGACTAGACCATCTACGAGCTATCAACAAGAGTCAAGTTATAAAGGAACAGGAAACAGGTTACCTATAGGACAAATTTATAGCAGTAGTATGCTATTACTAGAACAACAGAAACCACAACTATGGGTAGACGAAGTTCTAACATGGGGACAAGCAGTAGTAAGGATGTGAGAAATAAATAAGAAAGATAGTATGGACATGTTTGCCTATTTAGAAACAACTCTAGGACCAACAACCCTAGGAATATGGCAAAGTAAAAAAGCCCATAGTCTAGACCAAATAAACAGATTAAAAACCATAGGAGATAATCCCTATAATTTTACTTCTCAAATAAGAACCCTTATTTTAGGAGTAGACCCAGCAAAAAATAGCAGTTTAATACAAGATACAGCTGTTAGAAATTTAGAACAACTAAGCATAGCAGACATGAAATATATAAACGAGTTTACACTAGACTTTACAAGATTATTAGCACAAACAGGACAAGCTATGGATAATAGTTTATGTGACAAATATTTTATAAAACTACCAGGAGACTTAGGAAAAAGTATACACGAAACCTGGAAGTTACAATACAAAAACTTAGCAAACATTGGAATAGGACCTAGAATAACCTTTACATTTGGTATTCTAAAATAAAAATGTAAAGAAGTTGTGCTACAAGAACAACTAAAAAGAAATGCATTTGCATTTTACAAAACAGCAATCTATACTCCACAATCCTATGGATATTATGATAAGAAAAAGAAAATTAGAAAGAGTACTACATACAATAAAGAATATAAACCGTATAAAAAATATCAAAACAAATAGGTTAGAAAACCTCATACTAGAACATGCAAATGTTTTATATGTGAAGACACAAAACATTTAGCTAACAAATGTCCAAATAGAAATTAAAATACGAAAAGAAGCAATTTAGTTGAACAATTTAACGACTATGAGATAGAAGCATTAGATACAGATCATACAGATAATGAATCAATATACAGTATATATAGTGAAGAAGAAGAGCATGTAACAAAAATCTCATACACATACACTAATCCAGAAGAATGCAAGCATGACTGGAAGCATAGAAAATGAAACAATTATATCAAATGTTATATTTACGAATACTACCCAAGTATAGACAAAAGAACCCCAATGCAATATGTGTTTTAAAGAAATTTGTCATATTTGCATAAAAAATATTCATGATATAGAACCACCAAACACTAGTCAAAGTACAAATAAAAATACAAACGAATACGAAGAAAAATTCGAAAAATTAGAACTAGCTATAAAAGTTAACAAACTAAAAATAGAAATTATAAACAACAAAATTACCAGACTTGAAGATTTAATAGAAAAGAAAATACAGGTAGTAGAATTTCCAGAAATAAATAACATGGTCACAGAACCAGAACCAGAACAAACCCTTATACAAACTAATGGGTCAATAAATATGATAAACATACAGTGTAGATTATGGCTTGATGCCAACACACCAATAGATTTAACAGCCCTAGTAGATACAGGAGTAACTAAAAGTGTAATATCACATAGTCTAACACAAGAAAAATTCCATAAACCACTTACATGTAAATTAATGACAAGAACTGTAGAGGACAGCTTAATTCAACTAATACAAAATAACAAAATATTTTCTAAATTTGACCAGGTTTTAATCAACTACATCTAGAAGAAGATTTTAAAAAATGGACAGATTTTACATGTTCTAAAGGATTATATGAATGGAATGTTCTTAGCTTCCGACTAAAGAATGCTCCTTCAATATTCCAAAGATTTATGGACAGTATATTTTTTAAATACAAATTTTGTCTAGTATATATTGATGACATACTAGTGTAAGGCCCCTTTCCCGGGTGACCTCACTTGTTGGATTTACTCATAAACATAGCCATAAATACTGAACTTAAATTTAAAACATTCATCATTCAATTACATTACATAACAGCGGAAGTCTTAACAATTAAAAACACAACATTGTCTTAACAAACAAAAGTGGGATGTCAGTCTTGTGCCGGGTAACCCTCACGCCATCGCACGACCTTTTCTTCCTTTACCTGAAATGTATACTAAAAGTCAGCTAACGCTGGTGAGTTCTAGTTTAATTCAATTTGATATAAACATTCTATTCTTTACTTTATAAGTATGCATTACTGTATAGTCATTCATATAAATACGTATTCATAACTTTTGTCTTTCTTTTCATCTTTCTTTTCTGTATTTTTGTGATTTCATATATATATATGCATTCACCCTTTTCTTTCTTTCTTTAATTTCATGGGTCATACTATATAAGGGTGATCAACCCGTCATTTGGTTACGAATGTCACAAAGACAATCGCCGTGGTCCATCGTCATGGCCCACCTATACTTACAACCGTCCGGCAACTAGTGCCGTCCGTCATTTTATTCTTACAACCGTCCGGCAATCTTTGTCCGTCCGTCATGACTTACAACCGTCCTACCGTCGTAGGCCGTAATTCGCCCGTCTACCCGAAGGTATCCGTTTCCCATGCGACTATTATTTATACAACCGTTCTACTATAATATGTCAATTGCTTCGACCGTCCATTAATGGCATTCGTACGTCCTAGCCGATGAAGGAGCGCACTTGTCCCGGTTATAAAATAGTCACATGGTCGTCCGTCTACCGAAGCAGCCGTTATCATCGAAGCGTCCATAACATTTTCTGTACTTGGCAAGCAATATATACATGGATATAAAGCAAGATTTCATTCTTATATGTTATGACATTCATTCATTTCATTCTTTGCAAGAAATATATACATGGATATAAAGCAGGATTTCATTCTTTCATATGGTGTTATACTTTCGTTCATTCTTTATAATCATGCTTTTCATTCTTTATTCATAATTTCTCTTTCGTGTATAGGTATATATATATACTTGTATAACACATATGATCACATTAACATTCATAACCTTTATTCACTTAGTGTATACATTTCAGCCCCAAAACATTTGAAAACATTTGCACATAACATAAAAGGGGCACATAGAACTCACCTGATGAGTAGTTTCTGTAATACACTAAGCTGGCTACTGGGCTTCACTAATGTCACTCACGATCTGTATAATAAAGTCATACACATAAGATGGTGCTCCTAGATGACACTAGACATTACTATGCTTGAACATAGTAGTTTCGATTGATTAGCTTATATCGAAACTTGGTAGTTTCGATAGGTTGTTTCTGTCGAAACTTGGTAGTTTCGATAGGTAGTTTCGATAGATAGTTTCGATAGGTAGTTTCGATAGATAGTTTCGATAGATAGTTTCGATAAGTAACTTATGTATTATCTTAGCTTCGGATCGGGGGCTCATATCGAAACTATGGTAGTTTCGATTGGGCCTGCATATATCGAAACTGGGTAGTTTCGATAGGTCTGCACATATCGAAACTAAGTAGTTTCGATGGGTCTGCACATATCGAAACTAAGTAGTTTCGATGGGTCTGCACTTATCGCCTTCCCCAAAAATCCGAATGTTCTGCATGCGAATCTGATCATGTCGATATCTAGATTTTCTTTGATCAAAACGTTCGTTTTTCATTCTAGATGCTATACCTAAGTTCACTTTCAAGTTTCATCCGCAAAAATCGTTATCTTTTAGCCAAAACCCGAAAACTCCCAAAACGAACAAAAACTCATAATGTGATCGAATCGTTACCTGGATTGGATTTCTGATTCAGAGGATATGATCACGAGAACAGCAGCAACGTTCTCCTGAATTCCCGAGTTGATCCGTCACTTTCTCTCTCTAGACCCGAGCTCTCCTTTCTCTCTCTAAAAACTGCGTGAGTTGAGGAAATGAGCAAGGAAGAGGGCTGCCTTGCCTCTTATGCGCATGGGCTTCCCTCGGCCCATTGAAGCCGGGCCCAGGCCTGCTCCCTTTTTGTTTAAATATTCCAACTAAACCACCGGTCTCGCTATATTTATTCGTTTTATTATTTTTAGGATGTTACAAGTCTACCCTCCTTAAAGAGGTTTCGTCCTCGAAACTGTTCATAGGTTAAACAATTGAGGGTATAGTCCCTTCATCTCGTCTTCTTTTTCCCACGTAGCTTCTGACCCTTTTCTGTGCTTCCATTGTATCTTGACTAACGGTATCGACTTATTGCGTAGTCGTTTCTCAGCTCGGTCAAGAATGGCTATTGGTTCCTCTACATAATTTAGACTGTTATCCACTTCGATCTCGTCGTAAGGTATGTGAGCTGTGTCGTCAGCTAGGCACTTGCGTAAGTGCGACACGTGGAACGTAGGGTGTATTCCACTAAGCTCGACGGGTAGGTCGAGTCTGTAAGCAACTTGACCCACTCTTGCTACAATCTTGAAAGGTCCGACAAACCTTGGACTTAGTTTGCCACGCTTTCTGAACCGAATGATTCCTTTCCACGGTGATACTTTCAACAGTACCATGCCCCCTACTTGAAACTCTAAATCCCTCCTTCTCTTATCCGCGTATGATTTCTGTCTGTCCTTTGCGGCTTTCATACGAGCCTTGATTTGATCAAATTTCTCAGAAGTAGCTTTGACCACTTCGAGACTTGCAAAATCCTTCTGTCCAATTTCCCCCCAACAAACCGGGGTCCTACATTTCCTCCCATACAACATTTCAAATGGCGGCATGCCAATAGTCGAGTGATAGCTGTTGTTATATGAAAATTCTGCCAATGGTAGATGGCTGTCCCAACTCCCACCGAAGTCAATGATACAGGCCCGGAGCATGTCCTCCAAGGTCTGAATGGTCCTTTCCGATTGTCCATCGGTTTGGGGGTGTTAAGCGGTGCTGATGTTCAGTCTAGTGCCCATTGCTTCATTGAATTTCTTCCAAAACCTTGACGTGAATCTAGTATCCCTGTCAGACACAATCGACAGCGGCATACCATGTCTGCTCACAATTTCCTTGATAAATACTTCTGCTAGCTTTTCAGAAGAAGAAGTTTCTCGTATTGGCAAGAAGTGAGCACTCTTTGTCAAGCGGTCGACGATCACCCAAATAGTATCATTGCCTTTAGCTGTTCGCGGTAGCTTGGTAATGAAGTCCATTGTGATCTCTTCCCACTTCCATTCCGGTATTGGTAAAGGTTGCATTTTGCCGCATGGTTTCTGGTGCTCGGCCTTAACTAGAGAACACGTTAGGCACTTGCTCACGTATTCTGTCACATCATTCTTCATGCCAGGCCACCAGTATTCTTTCTTCAAGTCTTGATACATTTTGTTTGTCCCGGGGTGGATAGAATAGCGAGACTTATGGGCCTCATCGAGTATTTTGGCTCTAAGCTCACCAATCTTAGGTATCCACATCCGGCCAAACCTAGTTCGTACTCCGTATGCATTCGCATCTAAGTTCCCTTGTTGTCCTACTATTCTTTCCCGTTTCACATTTCTTTCTAACAATGCTTCATCTTATGCCTTTGATATTTCACCCATTAAGTCTGGCGTTATAATTAACTGACACGCTTTGATCCGGATAGGTGCCGATTCTTCCTTTCTACTTAAAGCGTCAGCCACTACGTTTGCCTTGCCTGGATGGTACAATATCTCACAGTCATAGTCTTTCAGTAGCTCTAACCATCTTCTTTGCCTCATGTTTAGTTCCTTTTGTTCGAAAAAGTATTTCAAGCTTTTGTGATCGGAGTAGATGGTGCATTTAACTCCATACAAGTAGTGTCTCCATATTTTCAACGCGAAGACTACTGCTGCTAATTCTAGATCGTGTGTTGGGTAGTTAACTTCATGAACCTTTAGTTGCCGCGATGCATAAGCAATTACCTTTCCTCGTTGCATGAGTACGCACCCTAAACCTTGCCCTGAAGCGTCAGAGTAGACTACTAAGTCTTCATTTCCCTCAGGTAGTGTTAATACTGGAGCTTGAGTTAATCGTGTCTTAAGTTCCTCAAACGCGTTGTTTTGGGTTGGACCCCATTCATACTTTACTTCCTTCCGTGTCAGTTTGGTTAGCGGCGAGGCAATTCTTGAGAAATCTTGGATGAACCTTCGATAGTAGCCTGCCAACCCTAGAAAGCTTCGTATCTCTGTTGGTGTCTTTGGGATGTTCCATTCCTTTACTGTCTCGATCTTTGCAGGATCCACCATGATGCCGTTTGGGTTTATTACATGACCTAGGAATTGGACTTCCCTAAGCCAGAACGCGCATTTGGAGAATTTTGCGTACAACTTTTCCTGCTTTAGCACCTCCAGAACCTCTCTTAGGTGACAGTGGTGATCACCCTCGCTTTTTGAATACACCAGTATGTCATCTATAAAGACTATCACCGATCGATCCAACATTGGTCGACATACTCTATTCATCAAATCCATGAACGCTGCTGGTGTGTTGGTCAATCCGAAGGACATCACGAGAAACTCATAATGCCCATAACGCGTGCAAAATGCGGTCTTTGGAACGTCTTCTTCTCTTACTTTCAACTGATGGTAACCCGACCTAAGATCGATCTTTGAGAACCAACTCGCACCTTGCAGTTGATCAAAAAGGTCGTCTATTCTAGGCAGTGGGTATTTGTTCTTTACTGTTCTCTTGTTCAATTCGCGGTAGTCGATACACATGCGCATACTGCCGTCCTTCTTCTTTACAAATAGTACCGGAGCGCCCCATGGTGAGATGCTCGGCCTAATAAATCCTTTCTCGGTTAGTTCCTCTAGTTGGGACATCAATTCCTTCATTTCTGACGGAGCCAATCGGTAGGGGGCTTTGGCAACGGGCTCAGCTCCTGGCAGTAAATCAATCTGAAATTCTATTTCCCGATCGGGTGGCAACCCAGGTAGATCCTCAGGGAATACTTCCGGAAAATTGCACACCACGGGTACATTCTTGAGTTCTTTCGTTTTCATTCTATCATCTATAACATATGCCAGATAAGTTTCGCAGCCGCGCCTCATGTAACTTTCGGCCTTAATCATCGAGATGACGTTCGGCATTGTGCAATTCCAATCCCCATAAACCGTAATTGGACTGCCGCTAGGACCTTTGAGGTGTATCCTCTTACGTTTACATATGATTTGAGCTTCGTTGGCAGCTAGCCAATCCATACCCAATACTATATCGAATCCTCCTAAGGTGAGAAGGAATAATCTAGAAGGAAATTTATGACCCTCTATTTCTATTATGCAATCCTCTGTTACTTGGAATACTGCCGAATTTTTACCAACGGCAGTTTGTACACTAAAGGCCTTTACTACTGTGTTGATAGTGCAATTCAGTTTTCGACTAAAGGCATTTGATATAAAGCTTTTACTAGCACCCGAGTCAAATAATATAGCCGCATGTTCATCATTAACTAGGAACGTACCTGACACAACATCAGGATTTCCCCTTGCTTCCTCCTCAGTCAGGGCGTAAGCTCAAGTCCTAGTCTTTGGTTGTTCCTGTTCCTTTTCTTTTCCCGAACCAGATTGTCTGGCTTTTCTGCAATCCTTAGTCAGGTGACCAAACAGTCCACATACTTGGCATTTAGTGTCTCTCAAGCAGTCACGAGAGTAGTGCCCCGCCTTCCCACACCTGTAACATGTGGTGGAGCCGACCCGGCACTCGCCAAAATGTTGCCTTCCGCATTTCTTGCAGGTTTCATATTTGTCCGACCTTGGTTTCTTATTTTCAGTTATTACGTTCCCTCTTCCGGTGCCTCTAGACGGGTTCTCCCACTTTCTCTTTTGGGTTTCTGTTGGTGGGTCCTCATTGGCATAATCGTCGTAGACGATTCCGCTCAGATTCACTACCGACTCGAAGGTCGAGGGTAGGTTGGCTTTCACGTGGACACGGACCCTTTGAGGTAGGCCCTTCACATAATACTTGATCATTCGCTCTTCTGTCTCCACCAGGTGGGGTACCAGCTGTGCCAACTCATTGAATCTAGAAGTATACTGGCGGTGTGTCTTGTTGCCAGCTTTAAGGTTTAGGAATTCATTTTCCACTCGATCAATTTCGTTCTGGGGACAGAACTTTTGAATTACCAGCTTTTTCAGTTCTTCCCATGTCATTCTTGCAAGAGCGTTTGGGGACTTTGTCCTCTGAATGTTCCTCCACCAACCTAAGGCTTCGTTGGTGAAAGAATGAGCAACATATTTAACAGCCTGGTCTGGTCGACACTCGCTGATGTTGATTACAGCACTCATCCTCTCAATCCATTCAAGCGTTGCCACTGAATCTTTGCTCCCATCGAACTTGGGTGGGTCTCCATCCTTGAAACCTTTGTAAGTGCACCCACGATTGCTCGATCCAATCTTTATTTCACCCCCATCACTGTCATATACTTTCTCTTCATTGTCTCCTTCATCCTCCTCCTTACTTTTCTTTATTGCCTCGGATAGTAGATCAGGCAATACCTTTTTCAAAGTGAGCACAACTTCACGGGCAATAGCATCCCTGACTTCAGGTTCCAACTGTATAGGCCCTGGACTGTCGTTCATAATTGGGGTCACTTCTGTTTCGTGCACACTTTCGGTGTGCTCTGCGTGCACACTCTCTTCTTCTTCTTCAAATCTTGGGTTCAACGGAGGTCTACCTCGTCGGCCAGTGCGACCGCCTCGAGGTCCTGTTCTTCCTCCACCAGCCATAGTTCTTAATTTCCTGATAGTTAAAAAGGGAATACATCAATGTCATTTCTTCAGATCATAGTTTGGAACAGTACGAGCAAGGTAAATTCTTAATTACAGTGACCGGTTTGTGATTACTAATTTACATTGCTTTTCGGGTTCGAAACTCTTCAAATCAGTCGTGGCATTAACATCTATTTGTTCTAAGTTAAGGTATCTATTCCTATGCAAGAGTATTAACTTTATGACTTACTTACCGTGCTAGCGTTGGCGTTGGTTACCCATACTGACATCCGTGCGTTGGTCCCATAATCAGTTTGAGTCTAGACATTTAGGGATGTCTAAATCTCTCAAACTATTGCTCTGATACCAACTTGTAAGGCCCCTTTCCCGGGTGACCTCACTTGTTGGATTTACTCATAAACATAGCCATAAATACTGAACTTAAATTTAAAACATTCATCATTCAATTACATTACATAACAGCGGAAGTCTTAACAATTAAAAACACAACATTGTCTTAACAAACAAAAGTGGGATGTCAGTCTTGTGCCGGGTAACCCTCACGCCATCGCACGACCTTTTCTTCCTTTACCTGAAATGTATACTAAAAGTCAGCTAACGCTGGTGAGTTCTAGTTTAATGCAATTTGATATAAACATTCTATTCTTTACTTTATAAGTATGCATTACTGTATAGTCATTCATATAAATACGTATTCATAACTTTTGTCTTTCTTTTCATCTTTCTTTTCTGTATTTTTGTGATTTCATATATATATATGCATTCACCCTTTTCTTTCTTTCTTTAATTTCATGGGTCATACTATATAAGGGTGATCAACCCGTCATTTGGTTACGAATGTCACAAAGACAATCGCCGTGGTCCATCGTCATGGCCCACCTATACTTACAACCGTCCGGCAACTAGTGCCGTCCGTCATTTTATTCTTACAACCGTCCGGCAATCTTTGTCCGTCCGTCATGACTTACAACCGTCCTACCGTCGTAGGCCGTAATTCGCCCGTCTACCCGAAGGTATCCGTTTCCCATGCGACTATTATTTATACAACCGTTCTACTATAATATGCCAATTGCTTCGACCGTCCATTAATGGCATTCGTACGTCCTAGCCGATGAAGGAGCGCACTTGTCCCGGTTATAAAATAGTCACATGGTCGTCCGTCTACCGAAGCAGCCGTTATCATCGAAGCGTCCATAACATTTTCTGTACTTGGCAAGCAATATATACATGGATATAAAGCAAGATTTCATTCTTATATGTTATGACATTCATTCATTTCATTCTTTGCAAGAAATATATACATGGATATAAAGCAGGATTTCATTCTTTCATATGGTGTTATACTTTCGTTCATTCTTTATAATCATGCTTTTCATTCTTTATTCATAATTTCTCTTTCGTGTATAGGTATATATATATACTTGTATAACACATATGATCACATTAACATTCATAACCTTTATTCACTTAGTGTATACATTTCAGCCCCAAAACATTTGAAAACATTTGCACATAACATAAAAGGGGCACATAGAACTCACCTGATGAGTAGTTTCTGTAATACACTAAGCTGGCTACTGGGCTTCACTAATGTCACTCACGATCTGTATAATAAAGTCATACACATAAGATGGTGCTCCTAGATGACACTAGACATTACTATGCTTGAACATAGTAGTTTCGATTGATTAGCTTATATCGAAACTTGGTAGTTTCGATAGGTTGTTTCTGTCGAAACTTGGTAGTTTCGATAGGTAGTTTCGATAGATAGTTTCGATAGGTAGTTTCGATAGATAGTTTCGATAGATAGTTTCGATAAGTAACTTATGTATTATCTTAGCTTCGGATCGGGGGCTCATATCGAAACTATGGTAGTTTCGATTGGGCCTGCATATATCGAAACTGGGTAGTTTCGATAGGTCTGCACATATCGAAACTAAGTAGTTTCGATGGGTCTGCACATATCGAAACTAAGTAGTTTCGATGGGTCTGCACTTATCGCCTTCCCCAAAAATTCGAATGTTCTGCATGCGAATCTGATCATGTCGATATCTAGATTTTCTTTGATCAAAACGTTTGTTTTTCATTCTAGATGCTATACCTAAGTTCACTTTCAAGTTTCATCCGCAAAAATCGTTATCTTTTAGCCAAAACCCGAAAACTCCCAAAACGAACAAAAACTCATAATGTGATCGAATCGTTACCTGGATTGGATTTCTGATTCAAAGGATATGATCACGAGAACAGCAGCAACGTTCTCCTGAATTCCCGAGTTGATCCGTCACTTTCTCTCTCTAGACCCGAGCTCTCCTCTCTCTCTCTAAAAACTGCGTGAGTTGAGGAAATGAGCAGGGAAGAGGGCTGCCTTGCCTCTTATGCGCATGGGCTTCCCTCGGCCCATTGAAGCCGGGCCCAGGCCTGCTCCCTTTTTGTTTAAATATTCCAACTAAACCACCGGTCTCACTATATTTATTCGTTTTATTATTTTTAGGATGTTACAACTAGTAGCAAGTGAAACAGTCCAAGAACATGAGACACATCTACAACAGGTATTTGAAGAAATAAAAAGAATGAGATAGTAGTATCTAAAAAAAAGATGGAATTATTTAAAAGAAAAATCTCTTTCTTAGGACTAGAAATTGGTAACGAAAAAATTGAGTTACAACCACATATTTCTACAAAAATCCTCGATTTTTCAGAAAAACTTACTAATTTAAAACAAATTCAAGCTTTTTTAGGCTTGTTAAATTATGCTAGAAAGTTTATTCCAAACCTTTCAAAACTAGTAGGTCCGTTATACAGCAAAACCACTAAAAATGGAAAGAGACATTTCAATCAAGAAGACATTATCTTGATTAAAAAGATAAAGGAAAGGGTTAAAGAAATCAAACCCTTAGAATTACCACTTGTAACAGATTACATAATTATAGAAGTTGATGGATGCAAAGAAGGATGGGGAGCAGTTCTCCTTTGCAAACCAAATGTTCACAGCTAAAAAAACTTCAAGAAAATTTTAATTTACCATTAGTAAAAAGTATAGTCAAAGGAGATACCATGATCTCTGATTTTTACAAACATGAAAGTAGCTTTATGGACTCTAAATATAAGAAAAGAAACTATACAGAGGGAAAAATAGGAGAAACTTCATATGAAACCATGGGAAAAGAACCATGGACTAGACCAACTATGAGCTATCAACAGGAGTCAAGTTATAAAGGAACAGGAAACAGGACAACTAAAAAGAAATGCATTCGCATTTTTGCAAAAAAACAATCTATACTCCACAAGCTATGGATATTATGATAAGAAAAAGAAAATTAGAAAGAGTACTACATACAACAAAGAATATAAACCGTATAAAAAATATCAAAACAAATATGTTAGAAAACCTCATACTAGAACATGCAAATGTTTTATATGTGGAGACACAAAACATTTAGATAATAAATGTCCAAATAGAAATAAAAATATGGAAAGAAGCAATTTAGTTGAACAAATTAACGACTATGAGATAGAAGCATTAGATACATATCACACAGATAATGAATCAATATACAATATATATAGTGAAGAAGAAGAGTCTGTAACAAAAATCTCATACACATACACTAATCCATAAGAATGCAAGCATGACAGGAAGCATAGAAAAGGAAAAAATTATATCAAATGTTATATTTGCGAATACTACCCAAGTATAGACAAAAGATCTCAATGCAATATATGCTTTAAAGAAATTTGTCATATTTGCATAAAAAAATATTCATAATATAGAGATTTTTGACACTTGAAATAAAACATAAAAACTTACAGTATTTTTGCAGTGGTTGTTGAGAATATTTGCAGCGAAAAGATTTTGTTTTTATATTTAGGATATAGTATGAAGAACTAGAGAAAACTAGTGAAAGAATAAGGGTTTACAAGAGAAATCAGAAAGAGAGAGTTTAGTGGCTCATAACTGAGAATGATTCTATGATTGATTTTCGGTGTGTTTTTACAAATGAATCTGCTTGCCTTAAATAGGCAAAGCACTAAGCTATAAGACAAGAAATCTAAAAGAAAAAGAAACGGCTACAAATTAAAGAAACAAAACAACAAAAAACTTTTATTTTTATTTACAAAAAAGTGTCGATCAAATAATTGAGACTTTGTAGACTTGTTAGCTTTGTAGACTTTGTGGGCAGAGACGACATTGCATACGTTTTTTGCAATCTTCTAGAAATCTCTGTGGGTGTCTGGAATGGTTGGCGGTGTGACTGTATCAGAATCAAAATCTTCTGGGTTCAGATAATAGTCTTCTAAATTCAAGATATGCTGTAATTCAAGGGATTCTCCTTCACCAATGAATGGAAGAAGCATGTTCCAATTTTTATGACTCCAAATTTTATGTAATGTCCTTCGGGTAGAAGGTGATAGCTTTCCTAGTGAAAGCCTGATGGTAATATGGGAGTCTTCTTGTTTTGGGTAGGGGTGCAAACGAGCCGAGCTGCTCGCGAGCTACTCGAGATCGGCTCGTTAAAAAGCTCGAAACGAGCCGAGCTTAAACGAGCTCGAGCCGAGCTCGAGCCTAAGAATAAGCTTGTTTATTAAACGAGCCCGAGCCCGAGCTTCACTTATCGAGCTCGAGCCGGCTCGCGAGCCTTAACGAGCCTTTTATTTATATAATGTTTTTAATATATTTAATATATATTTATAAAATAATAATAATAATTAGTATATATAAAATTAAGTTAAATATAATTAAATAATATGTATTATGTTATATATAAAAACTATAATAAAATTTATATAAAAATAATTATAAATATATATAAATTAATTAATATATAATAAACGAGCCGAGCTCGAGCTTGTAAAGCTACCAACGAGCCGAGCCCGAGCTTCAAAATTAGAGCTCGAATCGAGCCGAGCTCGAGCTCACAGTAAGTTAAACGAGCGGAGCTCGAGCCTAGTCAAGCTCGGGCTCGGCTCGTTTGCACCCTTAGTTTTGGGTAATAAATTGTGTAATGTCTTTTCTTTGGCTGTTCTTTTCAGGTCTTTCTGTGGCAAGGCTGGCGAGATTATCAACCCAGTAAAGCTTTGAGAATTGAATCTCAGTTTGTATGGCGAGCCTTTTTAAGTAGTATTTGCCAGAAAGCTTGTGACTAATGAACATTCTTTTTCTAGCAGGTCTGTATGTATGGTCATTGGCAAAAGGAAAAGAATCCTCGATTTTTTAGAAAAACTTACTAATTTAAAACAAATTCAAGCTTTTTTAGGCTTGTTAAATTATGCTAGAAAGTTTATTCCAAACCTTTCAAAACTAGTAGGTCCGTTATACAGCAAAACCACTAAAAATGGAAAGAGACATTTCAATCAAGAAGACATTATCTTGATTAAAAAGATAAAGGAAAGGGTTAAAGAAATCAAACCCTTAGAATTACCACTTGTAACAGATTACATAATTATAGAAGTTGATGGATGCAAAGAAGGATGGGGAGCAGTTCTCCTTTGCAAACCAAATGTTCACAGCTAAAAAAACTTCAAGAAAATTTTAATTTACCATTAGTAAAAAGTATAGTCAAAGGAGATACCATGATCTCTGATTTTTACAAACATGAAAGTAGCTTTATGGACTCTAAATATAAGAAAAGAAACTATACAGAGGGAAAAATAGGAGAAACTTCATATGAAACCATGGGAAAAGAACCATGGACTAGACCAACTATGAGCTATCAACAGGAGTCAAGTTATAAAGGAACAGGAAACAGGACAACTAAAAAGAAATGCATTCGCATTTTTGCAAAAAAACAATCTATACTCCACAAGCTATGGATATTATGATAAGAAAAAGAAAATTAGAAAGAGTACTACATACAACAAAGAATATAAACCGTATAAAAAATATCAAAACAAATATGTTAGAAAACCTCATACTAGAACATGCAAATGTTTTATATGTGGAGACACAAAACATTTAGCTAATAAATGTCCAAATAGAAATAAAAATATGGAAAGAAGCAATTTAGTTGAACAAATTAACGACTATGAGATAGAAGCATTAGATACATATCACACAGATAATGAATCAATATACAATATATATAGTGAAAAAGAAGAGTCTGTAACAAAAATCTCATACACATACACTAATCCATAAGAATGCAAGCATGACAGGAAGCATAGAAAAGGAAAAAATTATATCAAATGTTATATTTGCGAATACTACCCAAGTATAGACAAAAGATCTCAATGCAATATATGCTTTAAAGAAATTTGTCATATTTGCATAAAAAAATATTCATAATATAGAGATTTTTGACACTTGAAATAAAACATAAAAACTTACAGTATTTTTGCAGTGGTTGTTGAGAATATTTGAAACGAAAAGATTTTGTTTTTATATTTAGGATATAGTATGAAGAACTAGAGAAAACTAGTGAAAGAATAAGGGTTTACAAGAGAAATCAGAAAGAGAGAGTTTAGTGGCTCATAACTGAGAATGATTCTATGATTGATTTTCGGTGTGTTTTTACAAATGAATCTGCTTGCCTTAAACAGGCAAAGCACTAAGCTATAAGACAAGAAATCTAAAAGAAAAAGAAACGGCTACAAATTAAAGAAACAAAACAACAAAAAACTTTTATTTTTATTTACAAAAAAGTGTCGGTCAAATAATTGAGACTTTGTAGACTTGTTAGCTTTGTAGACTTTGTGGGCAGAGACGACATTGCATACGTTTTTTGCAATCTTCTAGAAATCTCTGTGGGTGTCTGGAATGGTTGGCGGTGTGACTGTATCGGAATCAAAATCTTCTGGGTTCAGATAATAGTCTTCTAAATTCAAGATATGTTGTAATTCAAGGGATTCTCCTTCACCAATGAATGGAAGAAGCATGTTCCAATTTTTATGACTCCAAATTTTATGTAATGTCCTTCGGGTAGAAGGTGATAGCTTTCCCAGTGAAAGCCTGATGGTAATGTGGGAGTCTTCTTGTTTTGGGTAATAAATTGTGTAATGTCTTTTCTTTGGCTGTTCTTTTCAGGTCTTTCTGTGGCAAGGCTGGCGAGATTATCAACCCAGTAAAGCTTTGAGAATTGAATCTCAGTTTGTATGGCGAGCCTTTTTAAGTAGTATTTGCCAGAAAGCTTGTGACTAATGAACATTCTTTTTCTAGCAGGTCTGTATGTATGATCATTGGCAAAAGGAAAAGAATCCTCGGTTTTTCAGAAAAACTTACTAATTTAAAACAAATTCAAGCTTTTTTAGGCTTGTTAAATTATGCTAGAAAGTTTATTCCAAACATTTCAAAACTAGTAGGTCCGTTATACAGCAAAACCACTAAAAATGGAAAGAGACATTTCAATCAAGAAGACATTATCTTGATTAAAAAGATAAAGGAAAGGGTTAAAGAAATCAAACCCTTAGAATTACCACTTGTAATAGATTACATAATTATAGAAGTTGATGGATGCAAAGAAGGATGGGGAGCAGTTCTCCTTTGCAAACCAAATGTTCACAGCTAAAAAAACTACAAGAAAATTTTAATTTACCATTAGTAAAAAGTATAGTCAAAGGAGTGTAGGATCGTGAGAATACAAGATGGTTCTGTTCTTAGTTGAGGTTGGCGGAAACAAAATCAACTACACAATTTATAGTCAAGTAAACACAAAGAATACTGATAAACACTGTTGTATTAAGCTTTTGTGAATGCAAAGATTACAAGTGAGAAACTCAATGAATAAGTATGACAAGCACTACAAGCACTCTTACAATGAAGTGGCAACTCAGTATTTATAGTAACTTAGAATCAAGACAGACCCTTGATTCTAAGGATCAGATCGAACACAAGCCGTTGATCTTGTTTATTAATTTACATTACACGTAAAGGCTAATCTAGTTAACTTTACTGAAACGTTTTCTTTATTCATGATTGTTTGCATGCTTGGAGAAGTGTATTGTTGTCCGTCATTGGTTGACCATAGCGGTTCCTTCTGCTTTGAGTCTGTCAGTTGCTTTTGCAGAAAGGTGTCAGAGACGCTTGGCCTGGATAGTCAGCTGCAACGTTTGGTTTTCAGTGAATAGAGCTATCAGCTGCAAAGAGTGAAGGTTGCTGCTAGTAAGCCTATCAGCAGCAAACATAGATGACCGCTGCTGATAAGCCTATCTGCAGCAACTTGTGCTGAATGCTGCTGATAAGCCTATTAGCAGCAACTTGTGCTTAATGCTGCTGATAAGCCTATCAGCAGCATTTGTACTTGGAATAATTTTGTAACAATCAGTCTTTGGTTCTACAAACTCCCCCTAGACTGATGCTACCAAAATTCTTCTAGTCTCTTTGTTGCTGAAGCTTTTGCATATGGCTGACTATTCTTTCCACCTCATAGCCTCTTTGATCCTTGCTGGGATTATTCAATGGAAGTTCAGACAGAGTCTTGATGTCTTTGTGTGGCATTTTGTAGATAGCTTTGCTTGAACATCTCATATGCTGCTTCTTTACATCAATCAAAGTGAATTCATCCAAATCAGCATTATAGGACCAAGATACAAATGGAGAGTGAGACTTGAGTGGTTTGATATTCATGACCACATCTTTGCTAGGATTGAAGTAGTGTCTGATAGCTAGCATAAGATGTTTCCCACTCTCATTTGTAGGCTTATGAGCTTCACCCAGCTCTAAAATTCTTTGAAGATCGGAATCAGGTAATTGCAGAACCTCATCAACAGACCTGTAAGTGGATCTTCTTCTCTCAGTTCTCCCCCTGAAGATCTCAAACACTTGATCTTGTGAATTGTAGAACCAGTTAACTATATTTCTTGAGTCTTCTGGTTTAGGAGTGGGTTTGGGTATCTTCAAGGGAGGCTGTTGATGAGTGGGAGCTGGGTGGGATGACTTGGACTTTTTGGGTGGAGGAGTGGAAGGCTTGGGGATGTTTGTGGATGGTGTTTGGAGAGAGGAAGTAGTTTCTGGTGCAGAGGTTCTTTGTTTCTTGACTGGTCTCTTTTCCAGTCTTTCTTCCTCTTCCTTTTTCACTGTTGTATACAGGGCTTGTAGGTTCATGAAGGACATGGGACCTAACCTTTTTCCACTTTCTCCCCTTGCCTTAAGGAAGTCAGTCATCTTCTTCCTTTCTTCATGGGTCCTTAGATTAAGGGCAATGGCTTTCTTTGACTTCTGTTGAGCTTTTTCTTTCTCTTCATCTTTCTTTTTCCTTGCCAATTCCCCTGCTGACCCATGAAGGCTCTATAGATCTCTTTGTTTGACAGTTTTTCAAGGTAGTCTGCATCCTCACCTTGAGAGATCAGAGCTTCAGTCCACTCCTCCCTTAATTCTTTTGCTAATTTAGAATCAGTGATTCTAAACTTAGCATCTTCCTTCCTTTTCTTTTTAGCTTCTTCTTCTTCTTCTTTTGCAAACTGTTCCTGCAGCTGTCTAGCAAGTTGTTCATCTTCCTCAACTTGAGACCCTGCAAGGACTTTTACCTTCATTTCATCCAGCTGTTTGGCATACAGCTGGATTGTCTGTTGTCTGAGAAGTATGGCTGCCTTTCTATCTTCATGCCTTTGTTTTTGAGCCATCTCTTCAGCCAACTCTTCTTCTTCTCTTTTCCTTCTTCTCTCTTCTTTCTCTTTCTTTTCCTTTTGCAACCTCTCTTCATCCTCTATTGTCATGATGCCCTTCCCTTTATTAACATTGGATGCCTCTGCTCTGGCTTCACTGATCACAGAAACAGCTGATTGTTGTGCTGTTGGGATCTCTGCCTCGGCTTCATTGGCATATTGAGGGATTGACAAGGGATGATCACTTTCTTCATCAAGTTGATACTCAGGACCTTCTATTTCCTTCAGTTGATCCCTGAGAGAAGATCTTGTGCCAGATGCTGCAGATGTGGCTTCAACTTGAGGAGTATCTGAGTTGGAGTCAGCATCAGAAGTTGACACATCTTCTTCCTCATCAATCCTTCCTTCCTTCTCAAGGTGAGCTTTGATAATTGCTATCATCGCCTGGCTTTCAAGGGAGTTGACATTGCAGATGTTGGCTTTTAGTAGATAGATCTTGTGGAGGAAATTTGTTGGTAGCTGAAGGATGTTCCCGGTGTTGATGATGAGAGCAGAACCGTTGCTTAGGAAGAAAGCGTGGTCAAGGAGCCTAGTGCTTACCCATCCTAGCACGTCCGAGTCCTTGACCAGGAAGGCATACAGAAATCTTTGAAGGCCCAGAACTTCTTCTTCAGTGAGAAGACTGCTCCTTGTTATTGCAAGATTGTTGGGAGACAGTCTTCTTTCTGCGGCCGACGAAGATTCAGGATAAGCTACCCGATGTGCTGCTTGTAGGAATCTTTGGAACCTGGGTAGACTATCCTCCATCAGGTCATAGAACCTGCCAATGGCAAGTTCAGCTGAGAGATCTGCTGAAGTGTTGATGCAGTCAGTTAGATGCAGTTCTAGGACTTGGAGGGCATTGAGAGAGTTCCAGTTCAGCTCTTCTACTCCGCTGAACTCCTATCCAATCCAGAACCTCTCAGCTGATCCATCATACCCCCAAGCTAGAATAGAGTCAAACTCTAGCTTCCTTGAAGATTTGAAGATTTGGGGGGTAGTGGATTGACCTATGATGGCTGCTGCTTGAGGAAGGATGCTGAATGATGCATTTGTTTGTTCTGTGTCTTCAGCATCATTCAGCATTTCATCGACAGCCCTGACGACCAACTGCCAGTCTTCAGATATCTCTTCGTCTTCGTTATCTGGGGCTGGCAAGTCATGAACTTGGACAAAAGCTGGCTTATATTGTGAGCTTTGAAGAACAAACTGCTCTTGAATCCAGTTGTCAAGACTGTCTTCGTCTTCTTCCATGGAGACTTTCTCCCCCTTTTTGGTTGCATCAGTGGACATATAGGCATCTGTTTGAGTGCCCACGGAGACAAGAGAGGGAGAAGCCGTGGAGGGACATTGATGGGCTTCATGCATCAAGACTTGGTGTCGTAGTTTGGACACTTCGGCCTCAAGCATAGCCACCCTGGCCGTCAATTCCAAGTTGTGTAGTTTCAGACTGTCCTCATCCACAGTTGTGGAATCCTTGGACCCAGATGGGGCCGTAGGCCTAGCCTCAGCATCCCCATCACCCGTGGTTTCTTGGCGCCTGGGATTCCTCTCAGTGAAGGGAGTTTCCAAGGAAACACCCTCACCGTGAGTTGCCGTGGTTGAGGTCTTAAAGATGTTGTCACTGTCCTCCTGGTCAGTTGATGGACCAGCAGTAGTGACAGCCTCGTCCACATCCACTCTTTCAATACTCCCAGAGTGGACCTTCAAGGTTGAAGAACTTGGGCTGGGTGTTTCGGAAGCAAGACCAATCAGTACCCCCTTGATAGTGGTAGTTGGAGAAGGTACATCACTTTGGTCAGGTTCCTCTACACTTAAGTTCAAAGAAGAGAGGAATGGCTCGAAGGGCTGTTCTATGGATCCGGGAAGTGATCCTAATCCTAATAGAGAGACTTCCGAAGGAGTCTCCCTAGCAATGTGGCTTTCCCTTATGATATTCTCACTAGAATGTTGTGATTCTGAGTGAGGGATGTTGGCTTGGGTTTGGGCCTTGGAGGCAAGAGAAGAAGGAGTTCTCTTGCCCCTCTTCCTTGTATACTTGGCTGCAACCGGGGCCCTGTGTTCCGGTTAAGCAATCAAACTGGGGATGAGTAATGTATGTGCCTGTGCATCCTCAGTAGAATGCACAGGGGTTCGATCAAGGGAAACAGTAGGTTGAGTTTGTGGCAGTGAGGTGGAGGGTGTGGGATCAGTATCAGCTGGGTTTGCTGAACTGTCACCCTGGGCACTATGTGTGTTCAACATTGTAGATAACAATGGAACATCGGCCCCTGAGAACTTTGATGAAACTGTTCTCATGCTTTGAAAAATGTTGTTCTTATGTCCCAGAATTGAGTAGATTCTTGCAGTTTTTGAAAGATATTGGTGTTCAATATTGAACACTTCTTGCAAGAATCTTGGGTACATGAAGAACTGAGATTTCACCCCTTCTTGAAGGTTGTATCTCAAACCTTCAAGAATGAGGTGGGAAAAATTGAAACCTGCCCCTGTTATCATACCGTGAACGGCCGACGCAAGTCCGGAGCTGAGTTGGTTCCAGCCACTCCTCTTTTGAGATATGCATTGGAGAAGAGTGTGGCAGAGATACTTCCATTTAGGACCCATGAGTGCCTTCTCTATCGTATACTCTGTTTGATTCCCAGTGTACCCTATGGATACAAAGGTCCTCATGTATACGTCTCTTGGGTAAGAGAGAGCGTCCCCTTCATCCTGAAGCTTGAGGTGTTGGCGGAGTTTTGCTTCAGTGATGATCATTTCCTTACCGTCTACTGTGCCTCTGATTTGAGGAGTGCCCTGTTCAGTAGAATACACGGCTGACCTCCAAAAATCTTCCATGTGTGAAGTATATATGGTTAGGTTGACGGTAAGGCCTGGTAAATTTTGGACCGACAGAGGAAGTCGATCATACCGTCGAAACCTTCGGATTTCTTGCTCTTGATTAGGTATGCAGTTAGGTTGTGATATGGGGAGAACTTATCGTTGGGGTTGTTTATGTCTGCGCCTGCCATTGTTATGGATTCGGAGGGAAGAGATAAAGGTGTTTGAATGGTGGTTAATTGTGGAGGGCATTGAATGCTGTGGGGACGCGAGAGAAAGTGATGGGAGCTAGGTTTGAAATTGAATATGAAGAGGTAGAGGGATGATTTGAGTTGGTGATATAACGGCAGACGGAGAAAAAGCAACTCTACTTGTATAGTACAACCTGTTTCACTTTTCATTGTTACAGCTGTAAAACACTCGAGCAGTCATGGTGAAGACTGACGATATTTACTTTTACAGCGGGTAAAAGTTAATTTAGACTTATGTTCACCCATCAGCAGCAAACTTGGTTGCTGCTGAAAGATAAGAGTATCCGTAGCAAAATTGGTTATAGCCGATGGATAAGCCTATCCGCTGCAAACTTGGTTGCTGCGGAAAGATAAGTCTGTCAGCAGCATATTTTGCTGCTGAAAGGTTTAAAGATCTGCAGCAAAGAAATTGCTGCTGAAAGCCTTAAAGCTATCCGCAGGAAACATGTACCTGCTGATAACTTAAAGCTATCAGTGGCAAAACTTTTGCTGCTAATGCTTTTACCTGTCAGTTGCTGAAGGACAAAAATGTTGCTGACCCATAACTTTTATTTACAACAAGGGACAAAAAGACACATTTTAAGGAGAGACTTGAGATGGATTTTAATCAAAGTTCATCATACCAATTGATTCAACTAAATATCTGAATCTAGCTTCATCAAAAGGTTTTGTAAACAGATCAGCATATTGCTCATTTGTATTTGGTTAAAATAATTCTCCTTTTCTCAGCTTGATCTCTTATGAAATGGTACCTGATGTCGATGTGCTTTGTCTTTGAGTGCTGCACCAGATTGTTTGTGATAGAGATAGCACTCATGTTGTCAATGTGAATTGGAGTCTGCATGAAGGTCATTCCATAGTCAAGCATTTGATTTTGGATCCAGATGACCTGTGCACAGCAGCTTGAAGCTGCAATGTATTCTGCTTCAGCTGTTGAAGTAGAAACACATGTTTGCTTTTTGCATTGCCATGAGATGAGCCTTCCTCCAAGAAATTGACATGTCACACCCCAACCGACGGCGGAAAACGTCGGGGCGTGAAGCTGTGCAGACTGTTCATAGCTCATGGTTGCTAAAGTTTGAATAATTTAAACATTCATTTTCATTACACATAGCAAGTTCATACCATACAAGAACCAAATGTAGCGATTACAAAATACAAATAGTTTAGATTAATTGCTAGGTCCAAATCCTATATGTAGCAGCTTGTAATACTTCAAACATTGTCACCTGAAACATGGTTAAAAACAAAGTCAACTAAAAAGTAGGTGAGAATACATAGGTTTTCGTGTCATGTAATAGAATATAGTGTCGTGTGCATACAATTCATACAAACATGGCAATTAAGGCATTTATGGAGAGATACCATCGTGTGACCTGGTAGTACAATCAAACCTTTGTAACTAGCATGCAAAACAAACGCGTGTTGGCAGTAACAGTCACCCTACCTGGGTGGGTTTGTCAGACTCAATAGATCTATCACTGTTTACTGTAGGCTATAAAATAGTTAATGATTGCACGTGAATAGCAAACTGCGTGTTGGTCTACACACCTAGTACTCAAGCACGAAGCACAAAATTGTAACACATGATTGTAGGGTGGAATTGTATATTGTGTAGTTTGTAAACATAGTAAATAGAACGCATGTTCCACCCCAAAAGTTTGTAAATAGAGTAAAAGAGGGGCTATGTAACTCACTTGTGTTGGAGCGTGTAGTTTGCACAGATCAACAAAAATACCAAGCATGTTGTAGGTCGCTACGTTTGACCTATCGAATGAGGGTATAACGCGTGTCACTGTTTGTGTTATTTTGTGTCCAAAGTGGGTTCGTTGGTGGTTTGTGTGTTTAGGGTTGGTTTTGGAATAATAAATTAGTAGCGATATATATATATATATATTTATTTAAATAAAATTTAATTAAACGATATTTGTTTAAATCAATATATATATATTTGTATAAATAAAAATGATTATATAAATTCACGATTTCATCGGTTTTGAAACTATCGGGAATTAATCGTTTTAAATTTCTAAATCAGCGATTTGGTATATAAATGATTCCTGGGTCTTGGGATTTTATAACTTAAATTTTTATAAACAAGTTTTGAAATGTTTAAATAAAAACATATTAAATTAAGTTTGAAAATAATAAAATTAAAGTTTCTGGTCAAGGAGCACGACCGTGCTTAAGTAGGGCACGACCGCGCTCGTTGCCGGGCGTGACCGTGGTGGTCTGAAACGCGCCCGTGGTCGAGTCAGAAGGTACTTCATAAGTTCTGGACATAGAGCACGACCGTGCTCGTATCTGGCACGACCGCGTCTAGTGTTTTGTTTTTGGTCAAGACTTGTTTGCTCGGTAAGCACGACCAGGCCACACCTGGGGCACGATTGTGCTTGGTCAGGCACGACCGCGCTCAGGGATGAGCGCGACCGTGTCGGGTCTTTTCCAGACACAATTCGATCGATTCTTATAATAAACGCTCCTGTATTCTTAGGGCTTTCATAGATTAGGTGTTTGCGAATGTATCTACATAGTTTGATTGTATTTATATCGTGTTTAAGTGGTAGTTCGAGTAAAAGTTTAGTTTTCGGCTCTTTGGTTCAAAATCGAATTGATTGTGTGATATAACTACGAATTAGTATAGGGCTTTCATCCTAGGGGTAGATACGAAGCTAAGGAAGTGTTACTTACTCGTTAACAATGGGCAATTTAATGCAGTATGCTACGGGTCAAAGAGTCGAGCTTCTTGGCGATCGATCGGACTCCAGAAGTGTTGTGAGTGTCGAATGAGAGTTCAGGGAGGCTGAGTGGGCTTATATGAAGGCGTAGAAATCATGCAAGTCGCTTTATATCCACGAATTCGAGAAACTCGGTTGTGGTGTGAATGGGATTAAAAAAATTGTGCAAATTGGACGACATTTGATGCGTGTTTCAGACGGAATTCAGACGAGTATGGTCTGACGCGCGAAGACCGGCTTTTCTCCATTTTAAATTTCGCGAATTCAGCGGGTATGGTATGATTTGACTTCTGCAGAGTCAAGTGGGTTCATCAGCGCGACCGTGCCTACTTTAGGCGCGACCGTGCTTAGGTCTGCAGGCGCGACCGTGCCTAGTCCTAGGCGCGACCGTGCTTGCCTAGTTTTGTAGTTTTTGAGTTTTGTCAGTTTTTGGTCCTCGGGGCTTGTGAGATAATGGTGTTTTTGTTTAATTTGTTATTGTAATAGAATAGTTTGTATATGTAACTGCATCGTAGTTTGTTTGTACACGAATCGAAACTGAAATGTGTTTGTTTATTGAAATCAAACGATTACATGATGAAAATCAGAAATGTTACAGTCTCCCCTTGTTGAGGGGATTTCGTCCCGAAATTCAACTAGTTGAGGTTGCAGAATTGGTGAATAGGTGAGGATACTTGAGTTTCATTTGGTCTTCACGTTCCCAAGTAAACTCAGGACCGCGTTTTGAATCCCAACGGACTTTGACTATAGGGATGCGGCTGCGCTTGAGTTGCTTGATTTCACGATCCATGATTTCCACTGGTTTCTCGACGAAAGGCATCGTTTCATCAATGCGCACGTCGTCAAGAGGTATGTGGAGGTTCTCATCAGCAAGACATTTCTTCAGGTTGGACACGTGGAAGGTTGGATGAACATTGTTGAGTGCTGGAGGTAGCTCAAGTTTGTAAGCCACTCTCCCGATTCTTTCAAGGATCTTGAACGGGCCTACGTAACGAGGTGCTAGCTTGCCTTTCTTTCCAAATCTGATCACACCCTTCCAAGGGGATACTTTGAGAAGCACAAGGTCACCCACTTGGAATTCCAAGGGTTTTCGTCGCTTGTCGGCATAGCTCTTTTGTCGACTTCTCGCTACTCGGATGTTGTCACGGATTTGAAGGATTTTGTCGGATGTTTCCTGAATTAACTCGGGACCGGTGATTTGTGCTTCACCAATCTCGTTCCAACAGATGGGAGAACGGCATTTGCGACCATAAAGAGCTTCGAATGGAGCCATGTTGATGCTGGTGTGGTAGCTGTTATTGTAGGAGAATTCAGTAAGTGTCAAGTGTGAATCCCAATTGCCACCAAAGTCTATGACACAGGCTCTTAGCATGTCTTCGAGGGTTTGGATTGTTCGTTCAGTCTAGCCATCAGTTTGGGGATGGTAGGCTGTGCTTAAATCCAATCGTGTGCCAAGTGCCTTTTGCAGAGATTGCCAAAATCTGGAAGTGAAACGAGCATCTCTGTCGGAGATTATGTTCAAAGGTATACCGTGTCGACTCACAATTTCGTTAATATAGATTCGGGCCAATTTCTCAACCCGATAGTCTTCACGGATGGGCAGGAAGTGTGCGGACTTTGTGAGACGGTCAATGATTACCCAAATGCTATCATAGTCGTTTGAAGTACGGGGGAGTTTAGTAATGAAGTCCATGGCTAGATTTTCCCATTTCCACACGGGGATTTCCGGTTGTTCCAGTAAACCGGAAGGACGTTGATGTTTGGCCTTGACTTTAGAGCAAGTTAGACATTTTGCAACATAGAGTGCAATGTCTTTCTTCATACCAGGCCACCAATATTGTGGTCGAAGATTGTGATACATTTTGTCCGCACCGGGATGAATAGAATACCGAGACTTTTGTGCTTCAGTCATGAGGAATTCCCGGAGATCATTGCGATTGGGAACCCAAATACGATCCAAGAAATAAAGCAAACCATTGTTTTTAGTCTCTAGTTGGAATTCAGCACCGCACGACATTTCCTCATACATATTGCCCCCGGTAATCGAGACGTGTTGAGCTGCTAGAATACGGGTTTGAATGTCGGAATGAATCTTGACACTTTGGAGCATGACGCGTTCTTTACGGCTCAGCGCATCGGCTACAACATTAGCCTTGCCGGGATGATAACGAATCTCGCAATCGTAATCATTGAGGAGTTCAACCCAACGTCGTTGCCTCATGTTGAGTTCTTTTTGGTTGAAGATGTGTTGGAGGCTTTTGTGGTCGGTGAATACCACACATTTTGTGCCATATAGCTAATGTCTCCAAATCTTCAAGGCAAATATGACTGCACCTAGCTCCAGATCGTGCGTCGTATAGTTCTTTTCATGGATCTTGAGTTGCCTCGATGCATAAGCGATTACCTTGCCTCGTTGCATGAGAACACAACCAAGGCCTAGGTTAGAGGCATCACAGTAGACGACTAGGTCATCGTTTCCTTCGGGAAGAGTCAGAATAGGAGCATCACATAACTTCTGTTTAAGAGTTTGGAAAGCTTCTTCTTGTTTCGGCCCCCATTCATAAGGTTTACCTTTATGAGTCAAGGCGGTGAGGGGAACAGCAATCTTGGAGAAATTGGAAATGAATCTTCGGTAATAGCCCGCTAAACCAAGAAACGAACGAACCTCGGTAGGGGTTTTAGGAGCACTCCAATTCTTGACAGCTTCGATCTTGGCAGGGTCGACATGTATTCCCTTTTTATTGACAACATGACCCAAAAATTGAACCTCCTTTAGCCAAAATTCACATTTGGATAACTTGGCGTATAATTGTTCGGTCCTCAGGAGATCCAAAATCAGTCTAAGGTGCTGTTCATGTTCTTCCTCAGTCTTGGAATAGATCAAGATGTCATCGATGAAAACGATCACGAATTTGTCAAGGTATGGTTTGCACATGCGGTTCATGAGATCCATAAAGACAGCAGGTGCATTGGTCAACCCAAAAGGCATAACCGTGAACTCGTAATGACCATATCTTGTTCGGAAGGCGGTCTTTGGAATATCTTCTTCTCGGACACGCAGTTGGTGATAACCAGATCGAAGATCAATCTTCGAGAAACAAGTAGAACCTTGGAGTTGATCGAAGAGGTCGTCAATCCTAGGTAACGGGTAGCGGTTTTTGATTGTAAGCTTGTTGAGCTCTCGATAGTCAATACACATGCGGAATGAACCATCCTTCTTTTTAACAAACAAGACCGGTGCACCCCACGGTGAATGACTTGGCCGTATGAAACCTTTGTCAGCGAGTTCTTGAAGTTGACTTGCAAGTTCTTGCAATTCGGAAGGTGCAAGCCGGTATGGAGCTTTAGCCACAGGGTTTGCACCGGGTATAAGATCGATTCGAAACTTTACTTCCCGAACAGGTGGAAGACCGGGTAAGTCGTCGGGAAAGACTTCGGGAAACTCCCGAATGACGGGAATATCTTCTATTCTTCTCTCCTTGTCTTCTTTTTGAATCACATGAGCTAGGAAAACCATGCATTTCTTTCGAATGTATTTCTGGGCAGTTATGCATGACATCAGTTTGAGTCCTTTGCAAGGTTTCTCGCCAAAGACTTTCAATATGTCTCCCGGTGGAAGAGGTATTCGGATGTACTTTTCAAAGCACATGACCTCGGCATGGTTTTTAGATAACCAATCCATGCCGATGATGACGTCAAAGCTTCCCAACGGCATTGGTATAAGGTTGACTGGAAACGTGTGACCATTGAGTTCTAGTGAGCAGTCATGAATGATGGAGTCAATAGTGATGGAGTTTCCATCCGCTACTTCAACGGTGAAGGTTTTCTCGAGTTTGGATCGTGTTTTTGCAAGTAAAGGTTCAAAGTTAAGTGACACAAAACTCTTATCGGCCCCGGTATCAAATAGTATAGATGCAAATTGTTTATTTACAAGAAACGTACCGTTGACCACATGATCGTTGGCTTGAGCTTCATTGGCGTTGATGTTGAAAGCATGTCCACGAGCTCCGCCCTGATTATTGTTCACAAGTTTTGGACATTGGTTTCGGAAGTGGTTCGGGTTGCCACATTCAAAGCAAGCCCGTCCACTTGCATTGATTGGAATCACTTGATTAGCTCCGGGTTGGCTTGAGTAGTAAGTGCCTTTTGTCGGCAGATATTGGTCGTATGGCCAAGTTTCCCACAATGATTGCAAATGCGACATGGGATAGTTTGTGGGTGATGATAGTTGCAGTTGTTGCAGAGTGGGTAGGTACCTCCATAAGCTTTCTTGGCTGGATTTTGAGCCAAGGGTGCAACTTGATTAATTGGGGCGGCCGGAGTGACTACTGCAAAATTTTTCGCCTTTCTCTTCCTGGTGTTTCGATACTGTTCGTTTTGAACTTCTTTGACATGAGTAGGAGGAGTTGTGGTGTCAGAAAATTTCTTGGCCCCCTTTTTGGTAAGAGTACCTGCTTTAACGTGATTATCGGTCAGTGTGGCAGCTAGACGAATAGCATCCTCTAGGTTTGCAGGATTTCTTCCCAGAACAGTGTCTTGGATTTATCTCGGTAGGCCACCGATATATTTTTCAATACACCTAGACAAAGGTGTAACCATGTGAGGTACCAGCATGCTCAGTTCGTGAAAACGGTTGGTGTACGCCAAGCTTTCACCGCTATCTTGGGTAAGATCCCAAAATTCCGCTTCCAGTTTCTTCATCTCATTTCGAGGACAGAATTCCTCGGTCATGATCCTTTTCAGCTCATCCCATGGCAGAGCCATTGCTACTTCTACTCCCCTTGTTCTCTTTTCCCCATTCCACCAGGTTAGTGCCCGTTTTTGAAAGACACTAGTGGCATGGCGAACACGCAGATTGTCCGGACAGTCACTATTGAGGAAGGTGCCCTCAATATTTTCGAACCATTGAAGGAGTCCCGTGGCTCCTTCGGTACCATAAAATTTCAGGGGATTGCAAGAGTTGAAATGCTTGAAGGTACAATGTGGCGGGTTGGCACCACCGCCACCACCAGTATTAGCACTACCACTGGCGTTTCCATTGTTGTTGTTATTGGCTTGAGTTAGTTGAGTTACTAGCTGAGTGAGGAGAGCAGCAAGGTCGGTATTATTGTTGTTGTTGGCATTGTCGGTATTGGTGTTGGTGCTATTGTTGGCGTTGTCGGTGTTGTTGCGGTTGATGTTACGATGAGGAGGCATTCTATAAAAAGAGAATGATACAAAAGTGTTGTGAGAATTTATAAAAATCCGTTGAAATTTAGGATAGGAGGAATAATAACACATTTATTTCATAGTTCAGATTATTTTCAAGTAATCACATTTCTACTTGAACACAATGACATATTAAGGTTAATTAGACTCATATAATTTTCAAGGAGACGTGCTTTAGCCTATAGGTAAACACTCATCCCGGGAATTCCCAGGAAAGCATACGGATCCCTCGGTTGATTGGGATTTATATGAAATGCTTTCCACAAGTTATGGCGATGATGACATAGAAGCAGTTAAGGAGGATATGCGGCTTAGGATACGGGTATGGATACGATTTATTTAATTTATTATTTACGCATGCTTATTAAGTCATGTAGTCTAAACATTTTAAGTATCAAATAACTAACACATAAAGCATGTGACATATAGCAAATAGCACGTATCACATAAAACATGTAACATGACATTGTTGGGTGTCCTAAAGTTATAGTCTAGGTCAATGGTGTCTAATAACCTAATTCCCTATAACCAAGGCTCTGATACCAATCTGTCACACCCCAACCGACGGCGGAAAACGTCGGGGCGTGAAGCTGTGCAGACTGTTCATAGCTCATGGTTGCTAAAGTTTGAATAATTTAAACATTCATTTTCATTACACATAGCAAGTTCATACCATACAAGAACCAAATGTAGCGATTACAAAATACAAATAGTTTAGATTAATTGCTAGGTCCAAATCCTATATGTAGCAGCTTGTAATACTTCAAACATTGTCACCTGAAACATGGTTAAAAACAAAGTCAACTAAAAAGTTGGTGAGAATACATAGGTTTTCGTGTCATGTAAAAGAATATAGTGTCGTGTGCATACAATTCATACAAACATGGCAATTAAGGCATTTATGGAGAGATACCATCGTGTGACCTGGTAGTACAATCAAACCTTTGTAACTAGCATGCAAAACAAACGCGTGTTGGCAGTAACAGTCACCCTACCTGGGTGGGTTTGTCAGACTCAATAGATCTATCACTGTTTACTGTAGGCTATAAAATAGTTAATGATTGCACGTGAATAGCAAACTGCGTGTTGGTCTACACACCTAGTACTCAAGCACGAAGCTCAAAATTGTAACACATGATTGTAGGGTGGAATTGTATATTGTGTAGTTTGTAAACATAGTAAATAGAACGCATGTTCCACCCCAAAAGTTTGTAAATAGAGTAAAAGAGGGGCTATGTAACTCACTTGTGTTGGAGCGTGTAGTTTGCACAGATCAACAAAAATACCAAGCGTGTTGTAGGTCGCTACGTTTGACCTATCGAATGAGGGTATAACGCGTGTCACTGTTTGTGTTATTTTGTGTCCAAAGTGGGTTCGTTGGTGGTTTGTGTGTTTAGGGTTGGTTTTGGAATAATAAATTAGTAGCGATATATATATATATATATATTTATTTAAATAAAATTTAATTAAACGATATTTGTTTAAATCAATATATATATATTTGTATAAATAAAAATGATTATATAAATTCACGATTTCATCGGTTTTGAAACTATCGGGAATTAATCGTTTTAAATTTCTAAATCAGCGATTTGGTATATAAATGATTCCCGGGTCTTGGGATTTTATAACTTAAATTTTTATAAACAAGTTTTGAAATGTTTAAATAAAAACATATTAAATTAAGTTTGAAAATAATAAAATTAAAGTTTCTGGTCAAGGAGCACGACCGTGCTCAAGTAGGGCACGACCGCGCTCGTTGCCGGGCGTGACCGTGGTGGTCTGAAACGCGCCCGTGGTCGAGTCAGAAGGTACTTCATAGGTTCTGGACATAGAGCATGACCGTGCTCGTATCTGGCACGACCGCGTCTAGTGTTTTGTTTTTGGTCAAGACTTGTTTGCTCGGTAAGCACGACCGGGCCACACCTGGGGCACGATTGTGCTTGGTCAGGCACGACCGCGCTCAGGGATGAGCGCGACCGTGTCGGGTCTTTTCCAGACACAATTCGATCGATTCTTATAATAAACGCTCCTGTATTCTTAGGGCTTTCATAGATTAGGTGTTTGCGAATGTATCTACATAGTTTGATTGTATTTATATCGTGTTTAAGTGGTAGTTCGAGTAAAAGTTTAGTTTTCGGCTCTTTGGTTCAAAATCGAATTGATTGTGTGATATAACTACGAATTAGTATAGGGCTTTCATCCTAGGGGTAGATACGAAGCTAAGGAAGTGTTACTTACTCGTTAACAATGGGCAATTTAATGCAGTCGGCTACGGGTCAAAGAGTCGAGCTTCTTGGCGATCGATCGGACTCCAGAAGTGTTGTGAGTGTCGAATGAGAGTTCAGGGAGGCTAAGTGGGCTTATATGAAGGCGTAGAAATCATGCAAGTCGCTTTATATCCACGAATTCGAGAAACTCGGTTGTGGTGTGAATGGGATTAAAAAAATTGTGCAAATTGGACGACATTTGATGCGTGTTTCAGACGGAATTCAGACGAGTATGGTCTGACGCGCGAAGACCGGCTTTTCTCTATTTTAAATTTCGCGAATTCAGCGGGTATGGTATGATTTGACTTCTGCAGAGTCAAGTGGGTTCATCAGCGCGACCGTGCCTACTTTAGGCGCGACCGTGCTTAGGTCTGCAGGCGCGACCGTGCCTAGTCCTAGGCGCGACCGTGCTTGCCTAGTTTTGTAGTTTTTGAGTTTTGTCAGTTTTTGGTCCTCGGGGCTTGTGAGATAATGGTGTTTTTGTTTAATTTGTTATTGTAATAGAATAGTTTGTATATGTAACTGCATCGTAGTTTGTTTGTACACGAATCGAAACTGAAATGTGTTTGTTTATTGAAATCAAACGATTACATGATGAAAATCAGAAATGTTACATGACATCCCCCAGATGTGGACTTTTTGTCCAAGTTACAACCCCCATAGTCACTGTCAGTGTAGGCATAGAGATTGACATTTTCATTCTTTGGATACCATAGCCCAAGTTTTGGAGCTCCCTTTAGGTATCTAAGGATCCTTTTGACAGCTTGAAGATGAGACACTTTTGGAGCTGCTTGAAATCTTGCGCAGAGACAAACTGCAAACATGATATCTGGTCTTGAGGCAGTGAGGTACATGAGAGACCCTATCATTGCTCGGTACTGATGTTGATCAGTGTCTTGTCCTTCTTTATCCGGAGATAATTGATGGTGCACTTGCATAGGAGTTCTTGCAGCAGAGCATTCAGTCATTTTGAACCTCTCCAAGATGCTTTTGACATACTTGGATTGACTTATGAAGATTCTAGTTGGTACATGTTTGACTTGAAGTCCTAAAAAGAAATTTAGTTCACCCATTGAACTCATTTCAAATTTGGAATGCATCAGAACTTCAAAGTCTTTGCAGAGCTTCTTTCTTGTAGATCCAAAGATAATGTCATCAACATAAATCTGGACCAACAAAATTTCGCCCCCTTCATCTTTGATGAAAAGTGTCTGATCAATGGCCCCCCTTCTGAAGTTGTTACTAAGTAGATATCCAGATAAAGTTTCATACCAGGCTCTTGGGGCTTGGTGTAAGCCATAGAGAGCTTTGTCCAGTTTTAAGACCTTATTTGGATGTGCAGGATCTACAAAGCCTGGAGGCTGTTTGACATAGACCTCTTCATCAATCGTGCCATACAGAAAGGCACTATTCACATCCATTTGATAGACCATAAAGTTTTTGGATGCTGCATAAGCCAGAAAAATTCTAATGGCTTCCAGACGGGCAACAGGAGCAAAAACTTCATCATAGTCAATGCCTTCTTCTTGAGTGTAACCTTGAGCTACCAGTCTGGCTTTGTTCTTGACTACGATGCCCCTCTCATCTTGCTTGTTTCTGAAAACCCATCTTGTTCCAATGGCTGTTTGACCGGGTGGAAGATCAACAAGCTTCCAAACATCTTGTCTTTTGAATTGCAGCAATTCTTCCTGCATTGCTTCAATCCAGCTGTTGTGCTTGAGAGCTTCATCAATCCTTTTGGGTTCCACCTGTGATAGAAAGCAAGAGAACAAACAAATGTAGGCTTCATGAGACTTACTTCTTGTCTGGATGCCTGTGTGGACTTGGCCAATGATGTTTTCCAGAGGATGCTCTTTGTTTATTCTCTGAGCAGGTATCACATCCAGCCGTATTCCCTCTTCAAGATTACTGTGGTTTAGATCAGTATTGTCTTCAGGTGTGTGGAGAGGAGCTTGGAGGATCTGATCATTGTGTTCCACATAGTCAGCAGCATTAGCATCAGAGGCCTCTTCAGCATGAATTGAGGAGGCTTCATTTAGGATTTCATTGTCAGAGAGATTGCTGCTTGTGGTGTTGGATGTACCGGCTTCACCTGCACTGGCTTCAATAGCTTCTGCCACTGATGGAGGATCAATGGATGGCCTTTTCATCCTGATGTAGGGACTGGGAAACTCCAGTCTGTAGTCAGAAGAAGAGGTTGAGGTAGAAGGTGTTGAGTTTGAAGAAGGAGGCTCCATATTTGAGAATATGAGGGGCTCAAATATCTGGGTGAAGGAGTCTATATCAAAAAGCCAGTTGGGACCTTTGCCTTGTTCACAGACAACGTGTTCTCTGCATTCCACATTAGCAGATTCTTCCACAATCCGAGTCCTAGAATTGAACACTCGGTAGGCCTTCGATTGAGAGGAGTAACCCACAAAGTAACCTTCATCAGACTTTGCACTGAATTTAGGAAGAACTCCATGTGTGATGAGGATGGTACATGGACATCCAAAGCGCTTCAGGAAGCCAATGTAGGGAACTCTTTTGAGCCAGAGTTTATAGGGAGTTTTCTGGAGAGGCTTAACAATAAGGACTCTATTCTGCACATAACAAGCTGTGCTTACTGCTTCTGCCCAGAAAGTAAGGGGCAGCTTTGAGTCAGCCAGCATAGATCTTGCTGATTCAATCAGAGTCCTGTTTCTTCTTTCAGCAACCCCATTTTGTTGAGGAGTTCTTGGAGCACTGTACTGCCTTTCAATGCCCTTGCTCTCACAGAAACTGTTCAAAGTGTGATTTTTGAACTCTGTTCCCTAATCACACCTTATGATCTTTACCTTCAGATTGCTTTGATTCTCTACCCTGAGAATGTAGGATTTGAGAATCTCAGCAGTTTCATCTTTTGTTCTTAGGAAGAATACCCAAGAGAATCTGGAGAAGTCATCAGTGATCACCAGATAGTAGGACTTTTTGCCCATTGACATGACATTTGTAGGACCAAAGAGATCCATATGCAGTAGCTGGAGAGGAGTGTCATTTGTGTTCAATGTCTTGGGCTTATGGGAACTTTTGTGTTGTTTTCCCTTCAAGCAGGCAATGCAATGATCATCTAGCTGGAATTCTTTGTCAGGAAGCCCTCTGACAAGATTGTCCTTCACTAATTTATTGATTGTTTTGATGTTAACATGGCTTAACCTCCTGTGCCAGAGAGCGGATTCATCAACTGATGCCTTTGACAGAAAACATGAAACACTACCAGATGGAGTGACTTCATTCATGTCAAGCACATATAAGTTGTCCTTTCTATTAGCAGTTAGGAGAATCTTCTCTGGGGGAGGTTTAGATAGGCCAGGAGCTAACACGAAACATTCTTTGTCAGTGAAGAGCATCCAATGCTTTTGATCACATACTTGAGAAACACTCATGAGATTGAAGTCAAGTTCTTTAACATAGTTGACTCTTTCAATACTCATCCTTTCATTGAACACAGTGCCTTATCCAGTGATAGATCCACCTTTTGAGTCACTCCCAAAGGCAACATATCCTCCATTGAAATGTCTGAAGTTGGAGAGGATGGACCTGTTGCCTGTCATGTGCCTGGAACAGCCGCTATCTACCACCCAGGTGTTATTCTTGTTACCTGGTTGTCCCTGCACATGAAAGAGATTTAGTTAGTGGGAGTGGTCCAAGAGCTCTCCTTTTTGAAGAAAAGAGTTCTTGGACATTCTGATTCATCATGCGTCCATTCAACAGCACCGATGATGATTTTGCTGACAGGAGCAGAGATTTTGGCTTTCCATTGCTTAAGTAGTGGTTTTCCAGTTCTCTTTTCTTTATCGGCTGCGGATTTGGCTTTGGCAGCTGATGAATTTGCTCTATCAGCAGCTGATTTTCCTGCTTGAGGTTTTGACCTGTCAGCAGGGGCAGGTTTTGCTGCTGATGGTTTCAGCTTATCAGCTGCAGATGTTGCTGCTGATGATTTCAGCTTATCAGCTGCAGATGTTGCTGCTGATGACCTTGGCCTTTCAGCAGCAGATTTTGCTTTTGCTGCTGAGGGCTTATTTGGAGCAGCAGCAGATTTAGTTTTTGCTGCTGACTGCTTTGTTTGAGCAGCAGCATATTTGGTGGCTGCTGAAGGCTTTGCCTTTTGCTGCTGCTTGTGTTTTTCTGCAGTTTCAACTCTTCTACTGTCTGCAGATGGCCTATCATCTGAAGTATGCTGATCCTTCTTTTGTTTATGCGCTGATTGAAGAAGGATCTGGTTGAAGGGGTTAAACTGACATTTTGCAGCAAAGTGGTTTGATTCCCCACATATGATGCAGGACTGCTGAACCTTGGGCTGCTGCTTCCTTGGTGGAGAAGAAGAGTTTCTGAACTGAGTTTTCTTGGTCGTAACTCTTCTAACCTGTTGCTGATTTGGCATGAACTGAGACTTGGAGTTTGTGGGTCCTGATGTCTGTCCCTTTTCAGTGTTTAGCTTTCTTCCACCTGGAGGATAGCTGATCCTTATCTGTTTGAATGGTACAGGGGCTGGAACAGCTGGGAGAACAGTAGGGACTGGGACTCTATTCAGAACAGCTTCAGATGAGGCTGTACTTGTTTCAACATGGTCTGAGAAGGTTAACTCAGATTCTGATGAGGTAGTGCAGTCTTTAACAAGAGGTTCATCCATTGGAGGATCAAGATTTCTGTTTGCAGTGTCGAGTTTTGCAACATCGAAGCTTGGTTCATAGATGGCAACATAGTCAGCTGGATGAGGAACAGTATTATACTGTTCCTTGCCATATCCAAGTCCTCCAAGCTTTACCTTTTCATGGACTTGAATATCTAGAAGTCTCTGTAGCTTTTTAGAAGAAAATTCATATTTTTCAACATGAACTTTCTGTTCTGCCAGATCAGCTCTGGTTGATTTAAGTTTTACTAATAGATCATCAATCTGAGTTTCAAGATTGGTTTGTTCATGTTTTAGAGATGAAATCTCTTTCTTAAGGCATTCAATTTTTTCTTTGTAAGTGATTTCAACCTTTTTGAACTCAGATTTCATTTGAAGAAACTCTTCATTTTGATCTATAAGGTTTTGGTTATGTTTTCTATAACCTAAAACTTTATCAATGCAAGCTTGAGAGCATAGATGTTCAAATACCTGAGGTGGTATCTCTGCAGTGTCTGCCATAAGTGCTTGGTTGGAGACAGGAACATCTTCATATTGAAAACTCCAGTCGAATTCTGCAGTTCCAACATTTGCACAGGCTGCAGTTTGTGCTGGGGGAGTTTGTAGTTGCTGCTGTTGTCTGGGCTGACTTTGGTAGGCTTGTCTTTGATGGACGGCACCCTGATTGGCTTTAGGTGCCTTGCACTCCCTAGCAAAGTGACCCATTTGGTTACAGTTGTAACAACGGATCTTGCTTTTATCAAGCCCAACTCTGCTGTTTGAGTTGTTGCTTGGAAATGATCTTCCGGTTCTAGAATAGAACCTTTTTGCTCTGAGGGAGAGCATGGCATATGAGTGCTGAATATCCATTTCTTCAAGATCATCTGGATGAAAGCATTCCAGATCCTCTTTTATGAAATACATGCTGCTTGAGTTGTCAGAGACAAAAGCAGTAGAGGTTGGCTGTTGAGGAGGTGCCTCAAGAAGAAATGGTGATGAGTTAGATTGTGAAGCGGTTGGGGTCTGAGGGTGAGTAACAATGGGAGGATAGTAGCTGCTTGCACTAGGACCGGAATGATCAGAGTGAAGCGCTGAGGAGGTAGTGAAGGAAGTGGTAGCTGATTGATAACTGGATCTCCTTTCTTTAGCTTGAATCATTTCTAATTCATAGGTTTTGAGCATGCCAAAGAGCTCAGTCATCTGAAGAGTCTTCAGATTCTCTGTTCTTCTGATGGACACAGTGTATAATGTCCAGCAACTAGGAAGAGATCTTATGAACTTCTTGAGAATGTCTTCATTCTCCAGCTTTACCTTGGAGCACTGCAGTTCACCTACAAGATAGGTAAATCTGTTATATAAAATAGTTAAGGTCTCACCTTCCCTCCAGACGAAGTTCTCATACTGCTGCTTCAGTATGTCCCTTCTGTTCTCTTTGACTTCTTCAGAGCCAGCAAACATCTTCTCCAGCGCCTCCCAGAGCTCCTTGGCAGTTTTGTAACTTCTGAAGTTGTGAAAAACTTCATTTGGAAGGCACATTTGGATGGCTCCTAGTGCCTTGAAGTCCACCTCCATTTTCTTGATGTCCTCTTCAGAGTACTTGGAGGTTTCCTTCGGGACTTGTAGCCCTCCATTATCAGCAGAGGCCACCATGGGAATATATGGACCCTCCTTGATGGATCTCCACATTCCGTATTCCTGGTAACAGAAGAAGCTTTCCATGCGATTTTTCCACATATCATAGTCTTCTCCAGATACCAACCTTGGTGGTCGGTTGATGCTGCCAATATCTTCAAAGCCATTACTCTATGCCATTTTTGTTTTGATTTTGGGTGACTTGTTCAAAGAGAGAGTTTAGAATAGAACCAGAGATGATTAAACAAATGTTAGTTTGTTTAATCTGAGCCAAAGCTCTGATACCACTTGTAGGATCGTGAGAATACAAGATGGTTCTGTTCTTAGTTGAGGTTGGCGGAAACAAAATCAACTACACAATTTATAGTCAAGTAAACACAAAGAATACTGATAAAACTGTTGTATTAAGCTTTTGTGAATGCAAAGATTACAAGTGAGAAACTCAATGAATAAGTATGACAAGCACTACAAGCACTCTTACAATGAAGTGGCAACTCAGTATTTATAGTAACTTAGAATCAAGACAGACCCTTGATTCTAAGGATCAGATCGAACACAAGCCGTTGATCTTGTTTATTAATTTACATTACACGTAAAGGCTAATCTAGTTAACTTTACTGAAACGTTTTCTTTATTCATGATTATTTGCATCCTTGGAGAAGTGTATTGTTGTCCGTCATTGGTTGACCATAGCGGTTCCTTCTGCTTTGAGTCTGTCAGTTGCTTTTGCAGAAAGGTGTCAGAGACGCTTGGCCTGGATAGTCAGCTGTAACGTTTGGTTTTCAGTGAATAGAGCTATCAGCTGCAAAGAGTGAAGGTTGCTGCTGGTAAGCCTATCAGCAGCAAACATGGATGACCGCTGCTGATAAGCCTATCAGCAGCAACTTGTGCTGAATGCTGCTGATAAGCCTATCAGCAGCAACTTGTGCAGAATGCTGCTGATAAGCCTATCAGCAGCATTTGTACTTGGAATAATTTTGTAACAATCAGTCTTTGGTTCTACAAGGAGATACCATGATCTCTGATTTTTACAAACATGAAAGTAGCTTTATGGACTCTAAATATAAGAAAAGAAACTATACAGAGGGAAAAATAGGAGAAACTTCATATGAAACCATGGGAAAAGAACCATGGACTAGACCAACTATGAGCTATCAACAGGAGTCAAGTTATAAAGGAACAGGAAACAGGACAACTAAAAAGAAATGCATTCGCATTTTTGCAAAAAAACAATCTATAGTCCACAAGCTATGGATATTATGATAAGAAAAAGAAAATTAGAAAGAGTACTACATACAACAAAGAATATAAACCGTATAAAAAATATCAAAACAAATATGTTAGAAAACCTCATACTAGAACATGCAAATGTTTTATATGTGGAGACACAAAACATTTAGCTAATAAATGTCCAAATAGAAATAAAAATATGGAAAGAAGCAATTTAGTTGAACAAATTAACGACTATGAGATAGAAGCATTAGATACATATCACACAGATAATGAATCAATATACAATATATATAGTGAAGAAGAAGAGTCTGTAACAAAAATCTCATACACATACACTAATCCATAAGAATGCAAGCATGACAGGAAGCATAGAAAAGGAAAAAATTATATCAAATGTTATATTTGCGAATACTACCCAAGTATAGACAAAAGATCTCAATGCAATATATGCTTTAAAGAAATTTGTCATATTTGCATAAAAAAATATTCATAACATAGAGATTTTTGACACTTGAAATAAAACATAAAAACTTACAGTATTTTTGCAGTGGTTGTTGAGAATATTTGCAGCGAAAATATTTTGTTTTTATATTTAGGATATAGTATGAAGAACTAGAGAAAACTAGTGAAAGAATAAGGGTTTACAAGAGAAATCAGAAAGAGAGAGTTTAGTGGCTCATAACTGAGAATGATTCTATGATTGATTTTCGGTGTGTTTTTACAAATGAATCTGCTTGCCTTAAATAGGCAAAGCACTAAGCTATAAGACAAGAAATCTAAAAGAAAAAGAAACGGCTACAAATTAAAGAAACAAAACAACAAAAAACTTTTACTTTTATTTAGAAAAAAGTGTCGGTCAAATAATTGAGACTTTGTAGACTTGTTAGCTTTGTAGACTTTGTGGGCAGAGACGACATTGCATACGTTTTTTGCAATCTTCTAGAAATCTCTGTGGGTGTCTAGAATGGTTGGCGGTGTCACTGTATCGGAATCAAAATCTTCTGGATTCAGATAATAGTCTTCTAAATTCAAGATATGCTGTAATTCAATGGATTCTCCTTCACCAATGAATGGAAGAAGCATGTTCCAATTTTTATGACTCCAAATTTTATGTAATGTCCTTCGGGTAGAAGGTGATAGCATTCCCAGTGAAAGCCTGATGGTAATGTGGGAGTCTTCTGGTTTTGGGTAATAAATTGTGTAATGTCTTTTCTTTTGCTGTTCTTTTCAGGTCTTTCTGTGGCAAGGCTGGCGAGATTATCAACCCAGTAAAGCTTTGAGAATTGAATCTCAGTTTGTATGGCGAGCCTTTTTAAGTAGTGTTTGCCAGAAAGCTTGTGACTAATGAACATTCTTTTTCTAGCAGGTCTGTATGTATGGTCATTGGCAAAAGGAAAAGAATCCTCGATTTTTCAGAAAAACTTACTAATTTAAAACAAATTCAAGCTTCTTTAGGCTTGTTAAATTATGCTAGAAAGTTTATTCCAAACCTTTCAAAACTAGTAGGTCCGTTATACAGCAAAACCACTAAAAATGGAAAGAGACATTTCAATCAAGAAGACATTATCTTGATTAAAAAGATAAAGGAAAGGGTTAAAGAAATCAAACCCTTAGAATTACCACTTGTAACAGATTACATAATTATAAAAGTTGATGGATGCAAAGAAAGATGGGGAGCAGTTCTCCTTTGAAAACCAAATGTTCACAGCTAAAAAAACTACAAGAAAATTTTAATTTACCATTAGTAAAAAGTATAGTCAAAGGAGATACCATGATCTCTGATTTTTACAAACATGAAATTTGCTTTATGGACTCTAAATATAAGAAAAGAAACTATACAGAGGGAAAAATAGGAGAAACTTCATATGAAACCATGGGAAAAGAACCATGGACTAGACCAACTATGAGCTATCAACAGGAGTCAAGTTATAAAGGAACAGGAAACAGGACAACTAAAAAGAAATGCATTCGCATTTTTGCAAAAAACAATCTATAGTCCACAAGCTATGGATATTATGATAAGAAAAAGAAAATTAGAAAGAGTACTACATACAACAAAGAATATAAACCGTATAAAAAATATCAAAACAAATATGTTAGAAAACCTCATACTAGAACATGCAAATGTTTTATATGTGGAGACACAAAACATTTAGCTAATAAATGTCCAAATAGAAATAAAAATATGGAAAGAAGCAATTTAGTTGAACAAATTAACGACTATGAGATAGAAGCATTAGATACATATCACACAGATAATGAATCAATATACAATATATATAGTGAAGAAGAAGAGTCTGTAACAAAAATCTCATACACATACACTAATCCATAAGAATGCAAGCATGACAGGAAGCATAGAAAAGGAAAAAATTATATCAAATGTTATATTTGCGAATACTACCCAAGTATAGACAAAAGATCTCAATGCAATATATGCTTTAAAGAAATTTGTCATATTTGCATAAAAAAATATTCATAACATAGAGATTTTTGACACTTGAAATAAAACATAAAAACTTACAGTATTTTTGCAGTGGTTGTTGAGAATATTTGCAGCGAAAAGATTTTGTTTTTATATTTAGGATATAGTATGAAGAACTAGAGAAAACTAGTGAAAGAATAAGGGTTTACAAGAGAAATCAGAAAGAGAGAGTTTAGTGGCTCATAACTGAGAATGATTCTATGATTGATTTTCGGTGTGTTTTTACAAATGAATCTGCTTGCCTTAAATAGGCAAAGCACTAAGCTATAAGACAAGAAATCTAAAAGAAAAAGAAACGGCTACAAATTAAAGAAACAAAACAACAAAAAACTTTTACTTTTATTTACAAAAAAGTGTCGGTCAAATAATTGAGACTTTGTAGACTTGTTAGCTTTGTAGACTTTGTGGGCAGAGACGACATTGCATACGTTTTTTGCAATCTTCTAGAAATCTCTGTGGGTGTCTGGAATGGTTGGCGGTGTGACTGTATCGGAATCAAAATCTTTTGGGTTCAGATAATAGTCTTCTAAATTCAAGATATGCTGTAATTCAAGGGATTCTCCTTCACCAATGAATGGAAGAAGCATGTTCCAATTTTTATGACTCCAAATTTTATGTAATGTCCTTCGGGTAGAAGGTGATAGCTTTCCCAGTGAAAGCCTGATGGTAATGTGGGAGTCTTCTGGTTTTGGGTAATAAATTGTGTAATGTCTTTTCTTTGGCTGTTCTTTTCAGGTCTTTCTGTGGCAAGGCTGGCGAGATTATCAACCCAGTAAAGCTTTGAGAATTGAATCTCAGTTTGTATGGCGAGCCTTTATAAGTAGTTTTTGCCAGAAAGCTTGTGACTAATGAACATTCTTTTTCTAGCAGGTCTGTATGTATGGTCATTGGCAAAAGGAAAAGAATCCTCGATTTTTCAGAAAAACTTACTAATTTAAAACAAATTCAAGCTTTTTTAGGCTTGTTAAATTATGCTAGAAAGTTTATTCCAAACCTTTCAAAACTAGTAGGTCCGTTATACAGCAAAACCACTAAAAATGGAAAGAGACATTTCAATCAAGAAGACATTATCTTGATTAAAAAGATAAAGGAAAGGGTTAAAGAAATCAAACCCTTAGAATTACCAATTGTAACAGATTACATAATTATAGAAGTTGATGGATGCAAAGAAGGATGGGGAGCAGTTCTCCTTTGGAAACCAAATGTTCACAGCTAAAAAAACTACAAGAAAATTTTAATTTACCATTAGTAAAAAGTATAGTCAAAGGAGATACCATGATCTCTGATTTTTACAAACATGAAAGTAGCTTTATGGACTCTAAATATAAGAAAAGAAACTATACAGAGGGAAAAATAGGAGAAACTTCATATGAAACCATGGGAAAAGAACCATGGACTAGACCAACTATGAGCTATCAACAGGAGTCAAGTTATAAAGGAACAGGAAACAGGACAACTAAAAAGAAATGCATTCGCATTTTTGCAAAAAAACAATCTATAGTCCACAAGCTATGGATATTATGATAAGAAAAAGAAAATTAGAAAGAGTACTACATACAACAAAGAATATAAACCGTATAAAAAATATCAAAACAAATATGTTAGAAAACCTCATACTAGAACATGCAAATGTTTTATATGTGGAGACACAAAACATTTAGCTAATAAATGTCCAAATAGAAATAAAAATATGGAAAGAAGCAATTTAGTTGAACAAATTAACGACTATGAGATAGAAGCATTAGATACATATCACACAGATAATGAATCAATATACAATATATATAGTGAAGAAGAAGAGTCTGTAACAAAAATCTCATACACATACACTAATCCATAAGAATGCAAGCATGACAGGAAGCATAGAAAAGGAAAAAATTATATCAAATGTTATATTTGCGAATACTACCCAAGTATAGACAAAAGATCTCAATGCAATATATGCTTTAAAGAAATTTGTCATATTTGCATAAAAAAATATTCATAACATAGAGATTTTTGACACTTGAAATAAAACATAAAAACTTACAGTATTTTTGCAGTGGTTGTTGAGAATATTTGCAGCGAAAATATTTTTTTTTTATATTTAGGATATAGTATGAAGAACTAGAGAAAACTAGTGAAAGAATAAGGGTTTACAAGAGAAATCAGAAAGAGAGAGTTTAGTGGCTCATAACTGAGAATGATTCTATGATTGATTTTCGGTGTGTTTTTACAAATGAATCTACTTGCCTTAAATAGGCAAAGCACTAAGCTATAAGACAAGAAATCTAAAAGAAAAAGAAACGGCTACAAATTAAAGAAACAAAACAACAAAAAAACTTTTATTTTTATTTACAAAAAAGTGTCGGTCAAATAATTGAGACTTTGTAGACTTGTTAGCTTTGTAGACTTTGTGGGCAGAGACGACATTGCATACGTTTTTTGCAATCTTCTAGAAATCTCTGTGGGTGTCTGGAATGGTTGGCGGTGTGACTGTATCGGAATCAAAATCTTCTGGGTTCAGATAATAGTCTTCTAAATTCAAGATATGCTGTAATTCAAGGGATTCTCCTTCACCAATGAATGGAAGAAGCATGTTCCAATATTTATGACTCCAAATTTTATGTAATGTCCTTCGGGTAGAAGGTGATAGCTTTCCCAGTGAAAGCCTGATGGTAATGTGGGAGTCTTCTGGTTTTGGGTAATAAATTGTGTAATGTCTTTTCTCTGGCTGTTCTTTTCATGTCTTTCTGTGGCAAGGCTGGCGAGATTATCAACCCAGTAAAGCTTTGAGAATTGAATCTCAGTTTGTATGGCGAGCCTTTTTAAGTAGTGTTTGCCAGAAAGCTTGTGACTAATGAACATTCTTTTTCTAGCAGGTCTGTATGTATGGTCATTGGCAAAAGGAAAAGAATCCTCGATTTTTCAGAAAAACTTACTAATTTAAAACAAATTCAAGCTTTTTTAGGCTTGTTAAATTATGCTAGAAAGTTTATTCCAAACCTTTCAAAACTAGTAGGTCCGTTATACAGCAAAACCACTAAAAATGGAAAGAGACATTTCAATCAAGAAGACATTATCTTGATTAAAAAGATAAAGGAAAGGGTTAAAGAAATCAAACCCTTAGAATTACCACTTGTAACAGATTACATAATTATAGAAGTTGAGGGATGCAAAGAAGGATGGAGAGCAGTTCTCCTTTGGAAACCAAATGTTCACAGCTAAAAAAACTACAAGAAAATTTTAATTTACCATTAGTAAAAAGTATAGTCAAAGGAGATACCATGATCTCTGATTTTTACAAACATGAAAGTAGCTTTATGGACTCTAAATATAAGAAAAGAAACTATACAGAGGGAAAAATAGGAGAAACTTCATATGAAACCATGGGAAAAGAACCATGGACTAGACCAACTATGAGCTATCAACAGGAGTCAAGTTATAAAGGAACAGGAAACAGGACAACTAAAAAGAAATGCATTCGCATTTTTGCAAAAAAACAATCTATAGTCCACAAGCTATGGATATTATGATAAGAAAAAGAAAATTAGAAAGAGTACTACATACAACAAAGAATATAAACCGTATAAAAAATATCAAAACAAATATGTTAGAAAACCTCATACTAGAACATGCAAATGTTTTATATGTGGAGACACAAAACATTTAGCTAATAAATGTCTAAATAGAAATAAAAATATGGAAAGAAGCAATTTAGTTGAACAAATTAACGACTATGAGATAGAAGCATTAGATACATATCACACAGATAATGAATCAATATACAATATATATAGTGAAGAAGAAGAGTCTGTAACAAAAATCTCATACACATACACTAATCCATAAGAATGCAAGCATGACAGGAAGCATAGAAAAGGAAAAAATTATATCAAATGTTATATTTGCGAATACTACCCAAGTATAGACAAAAGATCTCAATGCAATATATGCTTTAAAGAAATTTGTCATATTTGCATAAAAAAATATTCATAACATAGAGATTTTTGACACTTGAAATAAAACATAAAAACTTACAGTATTTTTGCAGTGGTTGTTGAGAATATTTGCAGCGAAAATATTTTGTTTTTATATTTAGGATATAGTATGAAGAACTAGAGAAAACTAGTGAAAGAATAAGGGTTTACAAGAGAAATCAGAAAGAGAGAGTTTAGTGGCTCATAACTGAGAATGATTCTATGATTGATTTTCGGTGTGTTTTTACAAATGAATCTGCTTGCCTTAAATAGGCAAAGCACTAAGCTATAAGACAAGAAATCTAAAAGAAAAAGAAACGGCTACAAATTAAAGAAACAAAACAACAAAAAACTTTTATTTTTATTTACAAAAAAGTGTCGGTCAAATAATTGAGACTTTGTAGACTTGTTAGCTTTGTAGACTTTGTGGGCAGAGACGACATTGCATACGTTTTTTGCAATCTTCTAGAAATCTCTGTGGGTGTCTGGAATGGTTGGCGGTGTGACTGTATCGGAATCAAAATCTTCTGGGTTCAGATAATAGTCTTCTAAATTCAAGATATGCTGTAATTCAAGGGATTCTCCTTAACCAATGAATGGAAGAAGCATGTTCCAATTTTTATGACTCCAAATTTTATGTAATGTCCTTCGGGTAGAAGGTGATAGCTTTCCCAGTGAAAGCCTGATGGTAATGTGGGAGTCTTCTGGTTTTGGGTAATAAATTGTGTAATGTCTTTTCTTTGGCTGTTCTTTTCAGGTCTTTCTGTGGCAAGGCTGGCGAGATTATCAACCCAGTAAAGCTTTGAGAATTGAATCTCAGTTTGTATGGCGAGCCTTTATAAGTAGTATTTGCCAGAAAGCTTGTGACTAATGAACATTCTTTTTCTAGCAGGTCTGTATGTATGGTCATTGGCAAAAGGAAAAGAATCCTCGATTTTTCAGAAAAACTTACTAATTTAAAACAAATTCAAGCTTTTTTAGGCTTGTTAAATTATGCTAGAAAGTTTATTCCAAACCTTTCAAAACTAGTAGGTCCGTTATACAGCAAAACCACTAAAAATGGAAAGAGACATTTCAATCAAGAAGACATTATCTTGATTAAAAAGATAAAGGAAAGGGTTAAAGAAATCAAACCCTTAAAATTACCAATTGTAACAGATTACATAATTATAGAAGTTGATGGATGCAAAGAAGGATGGGGAGCAGTTCTCCTTTGCAAACCAAATGTTCACAGCTAAAAAAACTACAAGAAAATTTTAATTTACCATTAATAAAAAGTATAGTCAAAGGAGATACCATGATCTCTGATTTTTACAAACATGAAAGTAGCTTTATGGACTCTAAATATAAGAAAAGAAACTATACAGAGGGAAAAATAGGAGAAACTTCATATGAAACCATGGGAAAAGAACCATGGACTAGACCAACTATGAGCTATCAACAGGAGTCAAGTTATAAAGGAACAGGAAACAGGACAACTAAAAAGAAATGCATTCGCATTTTTGCAAAAAAACAATCTATACTCCACAAGCTATGGATATTATGATAAGAAAAAGAAAATTAGAAAGAGTACTACATACAACAAAGAATATAAACCGTATAAAAAATATCAAAACAAATATGTTAGAAAACCTCATACTAGAACATGAAAATGTTTTATATGTGGAGACACAAAACATTTAGCTAATAAATGTCCAAATAGAAATAAAAATATGGAAAGAAGCAATTTAGTTGAACAAATTAACGACTATGAGATAGAAGCATTAGATACATATCACACAGATAATGAATCAATATACAATATATATAGTGAAGAAGAAGAGTCTGTAACAAAAATCTCATACACATACACTAATCCATAAGAATGCAAGCATGACAGGAAGCATAGAAAAGGAAAAAATTATATCAAATGTTATATTTGCGAATACTACCCAAGTATAGACAAAAGATCTCAATGCAATATATGCTTTAAAGAAATTTGTCATATTTGCATAAAAAAATATTCATAACATAGAGATTTTTGACACTTGAAATAAAACATAAAAACTTACAGTATTTTTGCAGTGGTTGTTGAGAATATTTGCAGCGAAAATATTTTGTTTTTATATTTAGGATATAGTATGAAGAACTAGAGAAAACTAGTGAAAGAATAAGGGTTTACAAGAGAAATCAGAAAGAGAGAGTTTAGTGGCTCATAACTGAGAATGATTCTATGATTGATTTTCGGTGTGTTTTTACAAATGAATCTACTTGCCTTAAATAGGCAAAGCACTAAGCTATAAGACAAGAAATCTAAAAGAAAAAGAAACGGCTACAAATTAAAGAAACAAAACAACAAAAAAACTTTTATTTTTATTTACAAAAAAGTGTCGGTCAAATAATTGAGACTTTGTAGACTTGTTAGCTTTGTAGACTTTGTGGGCAGAGACGACATTGCATACGTTTTTTGCAATCTTCTAGAAATCTCTGTGGGTGTCTGGAATGGTTGGCGGTGTGACTGTATCGGAATCAAAATCTTCTGGGTTCAGATAATAGTCTTCTAAATTCAAGATATGCTGTAATTCAAGGGATTCTCCTTCACCAATGAATGGAAGAAGCATGTTCCAATTTTTATGACTCCAAATTTTATGTAATGTCCTTCGGGTAGAAGGTGATAGCTTTCCCAGTGAAAGCCTGATGGTAATGTGGGAGTCTTCTGGTTTTGGGTAATAAATTGTGTAATGTCTTTTCTTTGGCTGTTCTTTTCAGGTCTTTCTGTGGCAAGGCTGGCGAGATTATCAACCCAGTAAAGCTTTGAGAATTGAATCTCAGTTTGTATGGCGAGCCTTTATAAGTAGTTTTTGCTAGAAAGCTTGTGACTAATGAACATTCTTTTTCTAGCAGGTCTGTATGTATGGTCATTGGCAAAAGGAAAAGAATCCTCGATTTTTCAGAAAAACTTACTAATTTAAAACAAATTCAAGCTTTTTTAGGCTTGTTAAATTATGCTAGAAAGTTTATTCCAAACCTTTCAAAACTAGTAGGTCCGTTATACAGCAAAACCACTAAAAATGGAAAGAGACATTTCAATCAAGAAGACATTATCTTGATTAAAAAGATAAAGGAAAGGGTTAAAGAAATCAAACCCTTAAAATTACCAATTGTAACAGATTACATAATTATAGAAGTTGATGGATGCAAAGAAGGATGGGGAGCAGTTCTCCTTTGCAAACCAAATGTTCACAGCTAAAAAAACTACAAGAAAATTTTAATTTACCATTAATAAAAAGTATAGTCAAAGGAGATACCATGATCTCTGATTTTTACAAACATGAAAGTAGCTTTATGGACTCTAAATATAAGAAAAGAAACTATACAGAGGGAAAAATAGGAGAAACTTCATATGAAACCATGGGAAAAGAACCATGGACTAGACCAACTATGAGCTATCAACAGGAGTCAAGTTATAAAGGAACAGGAAACAGGACAACTAAAAAGAAATGCATTCGCATTTTTGCAAAAAAACAATCTATACTCCACAAGCTATGGATATTATGATAAGAAAAAGAAAATTAGAAAGAGTACTACATACAACAAAGAATATAAACCGTATAAAAAATATCAAAACAAATACGTTAGAAAACCTCATACTAGAACATGAAAATGTTTTATATGTGGAGACACAAAACATTTAGCTAATAAATGTCCAAATAGAAATAAAAATATGGAAAGAAGCAATTTAGTTGAACAAATTAACGACTATGAGATAGAAGCATTAGATACATATCACACAGATAATGAATCAATATACAATATATATAGTGAAGAAGAAGAGTCTGTAACAAAAATCTCATACACATACACTAATCCATAAGAATGCAAGCATGACAGGAAGCATAGAAAAGGAAAAAATTATATCAAATGTTATATTTGCGAATACTACCCAAGTATAGACAAAAGATCTCAATGCAATATATGCTTTAAAGAAATTTGTCATATTTGCATAAAAAAATATTCATAACATAGAGATTTTTGACACTTGAAATAAAACATAAAAACTTACAGTATTTTTGCAGTGGTTGTTGAGAATATTTGCAGCGAAAATATTTTGTTTTTATATTTAGGATATAGTATGAAGAACTAGAGAAAACTAGTGAAAGAATAAGGGTTTACAAGAGAAATCAGAAAGAGAGAGTTTAGTGGCTCATAACTGAGAATGATTCTATGATTGATTTTCGGTGTGTTTTTACAAATGAATCTGCTTGCCTTAAATAGGCAAAGCACTAAGCTATAAGACAAGAAATCTAAAAGAAAAAGAAACGGCTACAAATTAAAGAAACAAAACAACAAAAAACTTTTATTTTTATTTACAAAAAAGTGTCGGTCAAATAATTGAGACTTTGTAGACTTGTTAGCTTTGTAGACTTTGTGGGCAGAGACGACATTGCATACGTTTTTTGCAATCTTCTAGAAATCTCTGTGGGTGTCTGGAATGGTTGGCGGTGTGACTGTATCGGAATCAAAATCTTCTGGGTTCAGATAATAGTCTTCTAAATTCAAGATATGCTGTAATTCAAGGGATTCTCCTTCACCAATGAATGGAAGAAGCATGTTCCAATTTTTATGACTCCAAATTTTATGTAATGTCCTTCGGGTAGAAGGTGATAGCTTTCCCAGTGAAAGCCTGATGGTAATGTGGGAGTCTTCTGGTTTTGGGTAATAAATTGTGTAATGTCTTTTCTTTGGCTGTTCTTTTCAGGTCTTTCTGTGGCAAGGCTGGCGAGATTATCAACCCAGTAAAGCTTTGAGAATTGAATCTCAGTTTGTATGGCGAGCCTTTATAAGTAGTATTTTCCAGAAAGCTTGTGACTAATGAACATTCTTTTTCTAGCAGGTCTGTATGTATGGTCATTGGCAAAAGGAAAAGAAGAAAAGATTTTGCAGCCAATATGTGTAGAAAATATGTGTGTAGAGATATTTCCTGTGGCTATTACAATTTTTTCTCCAAAAAGATTTATAATTCCTTTTATTTTTGTGTTTAATTCTAATTCTATGTAATCAATTATACCATTATGGTAGAATTATAGAATTAGATCATGTGGCATGCCTATTTGTTTAAGGTTTATCTAAAGAAGGAGCAGGCAAGTTCCCTCTCCATCGTTATCTGTTCTTTCAACAACTGTGACCCCTTTATACTTTTCTTCATTCAGGGCAATCGTCATAAGTTTGAGTTGTAACTCATACAATACTAGTGGGAATTTTGTATTAATCTTTTGTGATATTATTTGCTCAAACTCTAGAAATTGATCAAACACAGTTTGAAGACAATATTTCCAGGGAGTGTCTAGCATTCTGGCTCTAAAGGCGTCATAGCTTCTGTGACTGTTTTCTTTTTTCTCAAGCCTTTGTAGCAACTGTATATTTTTTGCTTCGAGAATGCCAATTTTTTTGTTTTAAAATACTATTTTCTATATGGCTTTGTATAGACTGTGTATTTTTTTCCTTGCTGTATAAGCTGGTTTTGCAAACTTGTAATAGTTTCTTCATGAGTCTTTATAATCTGTTCATGACTCGTTTTTGTAATTTGTGAAAAAGTTTGAACCTCTTCAAGTTCAATAAAAAAGCTTTCTATACCAAAGTGATCTCTGACTGTTTTCAGAGCTTCAGAAAAGCTGTGATAACCTTTGTAAATTGGTCTGGGATACTGTATAAACTTTGCAACTGTCTCCCATTTGTTAAAAATACCAATTTTGGTGCCTCTAAAAAATATGTAATGTGTAAACTTTGGAGGCTGTTTTTCAGGGCATTTAACTCCTTGTTCGCTAAAGTATATATTAGCGCATTTAAAATTTGAATTTTAAAGGAGGATGCATGAGGCATGGTCTGAATATGGCATAAGTTATCTAGTAAACATTGTTGTTTATCTGTTAGTTTCATTCCATTAATAGGATGAAACTTTGTGTGTGAGTCATTATAGACTTGTAGGACATAAGAGCCAAAAGAAATAGTGGATTGTAGGGAGAAATGGGTTTTTGAACTGGTTTTTTATAGGCTGTATTTTTGGAATAGGTTTCTGGGTTTTGTGAAGGTTGTATAAACTTAAGGAAATAGGGAGGTAGCTGTCTAGAACTTTGTGGAACTTGAGTGTTTTGTAATAAAGCTGCTTGTCTAGAACTGTGTATTTTTTCAGCTTTGAGAGCTTGGCTCATTAGCTTCTCTTTTTCTTCATCGTCATTAGACGAGATACTCATAGGTGAAGGATTCTTTTTAAACTGTAAGGGTCTGATGACCATCTTCTCTTTTCCCTTCTATTTTTTATCCATCTGAACAAAGCAATTGGTTAATGTTTCGAGATAACAAATCAGCTATCCCATTATCTTTTCCTTTAATGTGTTCAAACTGTATAGTATATCCACTACCTTGTATAATATTTTATAAATTTACTCATCTTGTTCTATTTATCTTTTTTGCTTTGGTTATTTTTAATAAATTTAACTATAGCTTTATAGTCTATTCTAACTGTAAAATCTTTGTGTAAAAATAGTTTAAATTTTTCTAAAGTGTTGATTAACGTTTGTATTTCAAAATCTAAACTGGTCCAAGTGGTTCCAGTTTTAAAGCTTCCACTGTAATAAGAACATATTTTTTTCTTCTTTTTTTATAGCTGTGAACATTTGGTTTGCAAAGGGGAACTGATCCCCATCCTTCTTTGCATCCATCAACTTCTATAATTATGTAATCTGTTACAAGTGGTAATTCTAAGGGTTTGATTTCTTTAACCCTTTCCTTTATCTTAATGTCTTCTTGATTGAAATGTCTCTGTTCATTTTTAGTGGTTTTGCTGTATAACGGACCTACTAGTTTTGAAAGATTTGGAATAAACTTTCTAGCATAATTTACCAAGCCTAAAAAAGCATGAATTTGTTTTAAATTAGTAAGTTTTTCTGGAAAATCAAGGATTTTTGTAGAAATATGTGGTTGTAACTCAATTTTTCCGTTACCAATTTTTAGTCCTAAGAAAGAGATTTTTCTTTTAAACAATTCCATCTTTTTCTTATATACTACTATCTCATTCTTTTTTATTTCTTCAAATATCTGTTGTAGATGTGTCTAATGTTCTTGTACTGTTTCACTTGCTACTAGTATGCCATCAATATATACTAGATAAAATTTGTATTTGAGAAATATATTGTCCATAAATCTTTGGAATATTGAAGGAGCATTCTTTAGTCCGAAGCTAAGAACATTCAATTCGTATAATCCTTCATAACATGTAAAAATTGTCCATTTTTTAAAATCTTCTTCTAGATGTAGTTGAGATTTTAGGGTTTAGCTTTTAAGGTTTAGATTTTATGGTTTAGGTTTTTATGGGGGTGAGGGTGGGGGGTTTAGGTTTTTGGGGGTGGTGGGTTTAGGTTTTGGGGGGGGGTGGGGTGGGTGGTTTAGGTTTTGGGGGGGGTGGGGGTTGTGGTTTTTTGCTTTTCGGGGTAGGGTTGGAGGGGGGTTTAGGTTTTTGGGGGTGCGGGTAGAGAGGGTTTAGGTTTTTGGGTCTGGGTTAGGGTTCGGTAAGACGGTTCCAACGCCGCTGGAATAAGTTCAATAGGAGTTCGTTTGACCTACTTTTAAGTATTTTTTTAGCGAACTCATTGTTCTTGAGAAAACCAAAAAACTATTTATTAAAGTTAAAAAAATAATAAAAAAATCATAACTCAAAATCTAAATCAAAAACTAAAAAACCGTTTCGGAGACATTGTTCCACACGTCGTCCTCTTTCAAACAAAAGTCAGCGTTTCGCTACATATGAGTAGCAGGGTTAGCTTTTGGGGGTGGGTGGGGGGGGCGGGTGGGGTGGGCTTAGGTTTTTGGGTGGGAATGGGGTGGGGTGGGGGTGGGGTGGGGGTTTAGGTTTTTGGGTGGGGATTAGTGTGACATTTCAAAATTTCGGTTATAATATTTTAACACGTAAAAATTCCAACATTTTATTTCAAATATGCACACGTATATTTAACCAAGTTTATAAAAAAAAGGGGGTGTGTTTACAAATTTTAACTTATGTATCTTTAAATTAAAAAAAAAAAAAAAAAAAAAAAAAAAATATATATATATATATATATTTGAATTTTATAAAATTATATAAACTTGTTTAAAATTACATATTAAATGGTTTATATAAATTAATAAAAATGATTTACTAAAATAAAATGACCAATTTAAAATAATTAATTTTAATAAAAATAGATTTATAAAATTATATAAATATGAATTAAATTAATTTAGTTTTAAAAGAAATTAATTATTTAATTTAATTAAATAGTCGAGGGTTTAAAATGAAATTTTTAAAACTATAAGGTTTTAGATTAAAAATAAGTCGGAGGGCTATTTTGAATTAAACAGAACTATAGGGGTTTGTTTTGAAATTATTCCAAGGTTTATTTTAAACATTTTCAAACTCCAGGGACTAGTTTTGCCAACTCCCAATTCGTAATCCCGGTCACCCCTGTGCAATGTCCGGCGGTCCAAGAACTTTCCGGCGAACTCCGACATGCTTGTCCCCTACCCCTCGACAGCCGAAAAAGGGCTCTCTGAGCTCTTCGCCTCCACGCGAACCTAAGCCCCCGACCAATTTGCCTTTTTATTATCAGAATTATCATGCGCGTCATTTGACTCGAAAGTCAACACCGCGATTTGGCCTCATCGATGGACCTCAACGTCTGCAAGACGGCTCGTTAGTTTCGGCGTGTCCAGAAGAGTGTTTAGGCATGCTCAATTGCATGTTTCACTGTCGGGATCAAGCTCGGGTATAAATAGCCATTACCGGACCATCTCGAGCTCATTCCCCCTTCGACTCTTGCTCTCACTTCAAATTGAGACCACCATCGTATTCGTCTCTTCTGTGCGAAGCTATACCACCCATACCGAAGGCCTAACTCACTCTGGAACTCGGATTTCAACTTTGGTATTTTCGGACATTCGTCCCCCCCCTTCGAGGCTCATTTCGACCAGGTAATTAGCCCAATTTCGTTCCTTAACCTTCGTTTATCATAGTGCTATCGATACCGAGCACCACCTAGACCACAGCCCACTGATTCCCGGCCAAACGAGGTTGCCCGGACACGGGTCCTGGTCGTTGCCGAGAACCAGTGGTCAATCCACTCGGTGCATATAATTTAATTAACCTATTCCTGACCAGCGATTGGCTATAGCCCGGCTGGTCAGTGTCGTGTGTGTTTAAGCGCAGGTCGCGGGTTCGACCCTTCCGGCCTCCGGCCCAACCCCATTTTTATTCTGTTTTCATTTTTTTTATTTTATTTAATTATATTAACTTATTTTAATACCATTTTGATACAATAAATACTAAAACGAGTCGGTTTGATCGTTCGTTTATTTCGAAATCGATTAAACAATCTTTTTTTTATTTATTATTATTATTCCATTTTTTATATATATAAATCTTGTAATATTATTTAAACACATTTTCTTATATATAAAATATCCTATATTTTTATAAATCTTGTAACATTTTTATAAACTTATTAAAATACATTTAATATATAAAATGTCCTATATTTTTATAAATCTTGTAACATTTTTATAAACTTATTAAAATACATGTAATATATAAAATGTCCTATATTTTTGTAAATCTTGTAACATTTTTATAAACTTATTAAAATACATTTAATATATAAAATGTCCTATATTTCTATAAATCTTGTAACAATTTTTATAAACTTATTAAAATACATTTAATATATAAAATGTCTCATTTTCTTTATATATATGAACCTAGCAATATTTTCAATAAACTCGTTTAAATAAATTTTAAATATCAACATAATTGGTCAAATAAAGACTTATCTTTTTATTTATTATTATTGTTTAAATACACTAAACATAATGATTAATTATTTAAAAAAATGTAATATTTTATAAGTCAAAGTTTTACAAAACCGTATTCATTTTCTACCACATTTTATACAAATAAATATTAAGGTTATTGTTATAAAACCTATACCCATTTAAATACGAATACACACATACATATAAACATACAATAATACCCATTTATCTACATAGGGTTTCATTTTGCTTAGACATCAACATACTTATCACCTACACGCGTGGACAAATACCCGCTTACAAGGTGAGTTACATATCCCCTATTTACATTTTTATACATTTTGGGGTGAAACGTAATCTGTGCTTACTTACATACAATTCAACTTGTGTTTACATGTGTGGATTATTGTGCTTTTGTGCTTGATCACTTGTTATGCTATGAATACTTTTAGGATGGTTTAAATTATGTGTAACCCACATAGTCTTGATTCCATGCCTATCACTTTTAGGGTAGCGGTATGCTATGCCTATCACGTTAAACCTTTATGCTTATATACAAAATTACATGCTTACAGTTGGTATACATATAGTGAATTCTCCACATTATGCCATATCATACCATGTCAAACTATGAATTGTATAAACATTTTTAACTAAACTTTTACTTTATTTAAACATATGTAAACTCACCAACTCTCGTAGTTGACACTTGTTTTGGATTACGTTTCAGGTGAAGATAAGTGATTGTGTGACTATGTGTTGAAGGTGCTACACCTAAGGCTTTTGGACCTAGTAAAATAATTATGTGTAATATTCTAGAATAGGGTGTTGTGACTTGATTTGTATTTGGATATTTGGTATTTAAACCTTATTAATGAATTATGCAACCTTAGTAGATCATGTGCTTATGAACAATCATTCTAATGTCCGCCTCGATGATTCCGCCATCGGTCGGGGTGTGACAGATTGGTATCAGAGCCATGGTTATAGGGAATTAGGTTATTAGACACGATGACCTAGACTATAACCCTAGGACTCCCTTTTATGTGTTATGTGCTAAATGATTAATTGCTATGTGAATTATTTGTAGTTAGGTATTATTTGAATTTTCCTAAGTTTGGTACATGAGACTTATACACATACATACAAGGCTTTAAACGCATGATACATACTTTACATACACATTTGATAAACAAACTTATGCAAACAAATACACTACTTATCCCCATTCATACTCTTTCCTAATCCGTATTAATTGCAACAATTCCTACACGTTTTATGCTCTTAGACTCTCAAAATCTTGAAAATCTCGTCAACAACTTAATTTCTTGAGACCAGTAAAGGACACGTGCAATCTGGAAGGGTGACACCTGTACATTGGGTTTTCTGTCTAGGAAAGCATTTCGTATAAATCCAAATAAACGGACCCGTATGCTTTCCTGGGAATTCCTGAAGTGAGTGTTTACCTATAGGCTAAAGCATGTCTCTTTGAAAGTTTCGGGAAATTAATCAACGTTGATAAGTCAATGTATTCGCAAGGATACAATCCGAACTTAAACTCAAATTTGGGGACATTATAGCAAGGTAGGAAGAACTGGACGAACATGCAAAACAAATCATTATTACGGGTGCACACGTAATAACGATTTGTAGGGCATGCGAATCCCGGCAATTCCTATTGCGCGAATAATGATCTATGTTATCATATCCTCCCAGGAATAGATTTCATGGCTTCTTTCCCCTATTCTTTAGTGTTATAAATTTTGAATGAATTATGTGATCAGTTTTAGTCAGAACTTACATACATTATCGTGCGACATGATGAGTGTCATCTCGCATTCCTGCTTACATTATTGTGAACAGTCTACCAACTGTAGCACATGCATGCCTATTTTAATCCGAAGTCTCATAAAATTTTGCCTTTTCTCGTGGTATTTTATAGAATGCCTCCCCGTCGCGCAGCTAATGCTAACTCCAGCAATCCCAACACTGACCTTGCTGCACTACTTACTCAACTAGTAGGCCAAATGATCCAAGCTAACAACAACAGTGATGGGTCTAATACGCAAGGAAATGGTGCAAACCCACCATACTGCACATTCAAGTATTTCAATTCTTGCAACCCCACCAAATTCTTCGGGACGGAAGGTGCAACTGGCCTTCTTCAATGGTTTGAAAGTATGGAGAGTACTTTCCTAAACAGCGATTGTCCCGACAACCTCAAAGTCCGATATGCTGCCAGCGTCTTCCAAAAACGAGCACTCACCTGGTGGAACGGTGAGAAACGTACTCGAGGCAACGAATCTGCTATGTCCTTGTCTTGGGACGAAATGAAACGACTTATGACTGACGAGTTCTGTCCTCGCAACGAAATGAGGAAGCTCGAAGCTGAATTTTGGGATCTCACCCAAGATAGCGGAGAGAATTTGGCTTACACCACTCGTTTTCAAGAACTAAGTCTGCTCGTGTCCCACATGGTTACTCCCTTAGCACGGGGAATTGAGAAATACATAGGTGGACTGCCTATGCCGCTCCAAGACACCGTATTGGGAAGTAATCCCTCCACTCTCGAAGACGCTATCCGTTTGTCTGCCGTATTAACTGACAATCACGTCAAAGCGGGTACCTTATCCAGGAAGGGTACCAAGAAAGTAGTCGACAAAGCTGCAGCTCCTGTGCCCGTCAAAAACGAAGAGCCCGAACCTTCCCATCATGATAAGAAGCGTAAGGCTCAAAACTTTGCGGCCATCACTCCTGCCGTGCCTGTAACCCAAGTTACTCCTGCGGGTCAAATTCTGAGAAATTATGTAGGTTCATTTCCCCAATGCCCTACTTGCAAGTATCACCATGCCCCGCATGCTGCATGTCGTCTATGCTCAAATTGTGGACGCTATGGACACGTTGTTACTACTTGCCGTGCTCGCACTATCATTAATCAAGCTACTAAAGGCAATCATCCAGTGCCTCTCGCTATCACCTATGGACGGGCCTGTTACGAATGTGGAAATCCAAACCACTTTCGAAACCAATGTCCAAGACTTCAAAATCAAGGTGGTCCTCGTGGACGAGCATTTAATATAAATACTAATGAGGCTCCGGCCAATGACGACACTGTCAACGGTACGTTCCTCTGTTCACTATCTTTATACATCCGTTTTATTCAATACTCATTTGTGTCACTTGCTTCTAACCAAATATATTGCTAAACAACAAGCCAAATTTGATAACTCTTATAGCATGGTAATAGCGGATGGGAACCGTGAATTCTATAATCCGTGATTGCATATAACAGCTATGCTTTCACCATTCATCTCATTCCTATACTTTGTGAAACAAATCTATTATGTTTAAATTTAGTCATACAACTTGCTAACTCTGTTAAAGTTACTTGAATTGTTGAAGTTCCAAATCCTAGTAATTATGCACGGGGAATCCCCGATATATCAAAGGGGTGGTGGGTTAGCCGCTGGTACACCCTATACATAAACCCACTTGATATAACGAGTATAAACCATGCATAAGTACTAGGAAGAGGATCGGTTCTTGAATTGTTAGACATATTTGTACTATGAAACTACTCATAGACGTGATAACATTTACAAATTGTACGCATTTCATTGTACAATTTTCAATTGAGTAAGGTGATTTGATTAAAATGATCTAAATCCTAGTAATTATGCACGGGGAAATCCCCGGTATATCAAAGGGGTGGTGGGTTAGCCGCTGGTACACCCTATACATAAACCCACTTGATATAACGAGTATAAACCATGCATAAGTACTAGGAGGAGGACCGGTTTTTGAAAATGTTTTTGCAAAATTTGAAAATATGAACACCCGTGGGGTGAAGTTTTAAAGAAAAAATGCCATGTCACAAGGTGATTGGCACCAATATTGTTAAATCTGGATACTAGTAGTTTACATTCATGCGTTGTATGAACAATTGTATGCATAAATCTCATGATACTATTAGATCAACTAATTGACAACTCGACTCGAATTAGCATCGTCATCCGTTATCATACGATATTTCCCCGCTGAATCTTTCTCTTGTGAAGTAATTCCATTCTAAGTCTTTCTCTGGCGAGTAATTCCATTCTAAGACTATTGACATCCCTTTTCCCGTTACCATAACCTTCGCTAATCGAATTTCGGGACGAAATTCCTTCAACATGGGGAGACTGTGACATTTCAAAATTTCGGTTATAATATTTTAACACGTAAAAATTCCAACATTTTATTTCAAATATGCACACGTATATTTAACCAAGTTTATAAAAAAAAGGGGGTGTGTTTACAAATTTTAACTTATGTATCTTTAAATTAAAAAAAAAAAAAAAAAAAAAAAATATATATATATATATATATATATTTGAATTTTATAAAATTATATAAACTTGTTTAAAATTACATATTAAATGGTTTATATAAATTAATAAAAATGATTTACTAAAATAAAATGACCAATTTAAAATAATTAATTTTAATAAAAATAGATTTATAAAATTATATAAATATGAATTAAATTAATTTAGTTTTAAAAGAAATTAATTATTTAATTTAATTAAATAGTCGAGGGTTTAAAATGAAATTTTTAAAACTATAAGGTTTTAGATTAAAAATAAGTCGGAGGGCTATTTTGAATTAAACAGAACTATAGGGGTTTGTTTTGAAATTATTCCAAGGTTTATTTTAAACATTTTCAAACTCCAGGGACTAGTTTTGCCAACTCCCAATTCGTAATCCCGGTCACCCCTGTGCAATGTCCGGCGGTCCAAGAACTTTCCGGCGAACTCCGACATGCTTGTCCCCTACCCCTCGACAGCCGAAAAAGGGCTCTCTGAGCTCTTCGCCTCCACGCGAACCTAAGCCCCCGACCAATTTGCCTTTTTATTATCAGAATTATCATGCGCGTCATTTGACTCGAAAGTCAACACCGCGATTTGGCCTCATCGATGGACCTCAACGTCTGCAAGACGGCTCGTTAGTTTCGGCGTGTCCAGAAGAGTGTTTAGGCATGCTCAATTGCATGTTTCACTGTCGGGATCAAGCTCGGGTATAAATAGCCATTACCGGACCATCTCGAGCTCATTCCCCCTTCGACTCTTGCTCTCACTTCAAATTGAGACCACCATCGTATTCGTCTCTTCTGTGCGAAGCTATACCACCCATACCGAAGGCCTAACTCACTCTGGAACTCGGATTTCAACTTTGGTATTTTCGGACATTCGTCCCCCCCCTTCGAGGCTCATTTCGACCAGGTAATTAGCCCAATTTCGTTCCTTAACCTTCGTTTATCATAGTGCTATCGATACCGAGCACCACCTAGACCACAGCCCACTGATTCCCGGCCAAACGAGGTTGCCCGGACACGGGTCCTGGTCGTTGCCGAGAACCAGTGGTCAATCCACTCGGTGCATATAATTTAATTAACCTATTCCTGACCAGCGATTGGCTATAGCCCGGCTGGTCAGTGTCGTGTGTGTTTAAGCGCAGGTCGCGGGTTCGACCCTTCCGGCCTCCGGCCCAACCCCATTTTTATTCTGTTTTCATTTTTTTTATTTTATTTAATTATATTAACTTATTTTAATACCATTTTGATACAATAAATACTAAAACGAGTCGGTTTGATCGTTCGTTTATTTCGAAATCGATTAAACAATCTTTTTTTTATTTATTATTATTATTCCATTTTTTATATATATAAATCTTGTAATATTATTTAAACACATTTTCTTATATATAAAATATCCTATATTTTTATAAATCTTGTAACATTTTTATAAACTTATTAAAATACATTTAATATATAAAATGTCCTATATTTTTATAAATCTTGTAACATTTTTATAAACTTATTAAAATACATGTAATATATAAAATGTCCTATATTTTTGTAAATCTTGTAACATTTTTATAAACTTATTAAAATACATTTAATATATAAAATGTCCTATATTTCTATAAATCTTGTAACAATTTTTATAAACTTATTAAAATACATTTAATATATAAAATGTCTCATTTTCTTTATATATATGAACCTAGCAATATTTTCAATAAACTCGTTTAAATAAATTTTAAATATCAACATAATTGGTCAAATAAAGACTTATCTTTTTATTTATTATTATTGTTTAAATACACTAAACATAATGATTAATTATTTAAAAAAATGTAATATTTTATAAGTCAAAGTTTTACAAAACCGTATTCATTTTCTACCACATTTTATACAAATAAATATTAAGGTTATTGTTATAAAACCTATACCCATTTAAATACGAATACACACATACATATAAACATACAATAATACCCATTTATCTACATAGGGTTTCATTTTGCTTAGACATCAACATACTTATCACCTACACGCGTGGACAAATACCCGCTTACAAGGTGAGTTACATATCCCCTATTTACATTTTTATACATTTTGGGGTGAAACGTAATCTGTGCTTACTTACATACAATTCAACTTGTGTTTACATGTGTGGATTATTGTGCTTTTGTGCTTGATCACTTGTTATGCTATGAATACTTTTAGGATGGTTTAAATTATGTGTAACCCACATAGTCTTGATTCCATGCCTATCACTTTTAGGGTAGCGGTATGCTATGCCTATCACGTTAAACCTTTATGCTTATATACAAAATTACATGCTTACAGTTGGTATACATATAGTGAATTCTCCACATTATGCCATATCATACCATGTCAAACTATGAATTGTATAAACATTTTTAACTAAACTTTTACTTTATTTAAACATATGTAAACTCACCAACTCTCGTAGTTGACACTTGTTTTGGATTACGTTTCAGGTGAAGATAAGTGATTGTGTGACTATGTGTTGAAGGTGCTACACCTAAGGCTTTTGGACCTAGTAAAATAATTATGTGTAATATTCTAGAATAGGGTGTTGTGACTTGATTTGTATTTGGATATTTGGTATTTAAACCTTATTAATGAATTATGCAACCTTAGTAGATCATGTGCTTATGAACAATCATTCTAATGTCCGCCTCGATGATTCCGCCATCGGTCGGGGTGTGACAATTAGGTTTTTGGTGTACTACACATATGTAGTACCTTTAATAAGCAGTTTTTTTTGTTTTCTCATGAAAATGAGTTTTCTAGTGAACTCAACCATATATATATATAGGGGAAGGATCATAAGAAAACTCTAAAAAAAATTAAAAAAACTAAAAAAACCAAAATGTTTCTCTCGTTTTCCTTGTTTCATAAAAAATAAATAAAAAAAACTCGAAAAAGTAGTCGATTTAGCTTTATAGTTTAGTTTTATGGTTTAGTTTAGCTTTTAGGGTTAAGTTTTTTGGGTTTAGATTGTAGATTAGGTTTTTGGAGGTGGGGGTGAGGTTTTTGGGGTGGGTAGGCAGGGTTTACGTTTGGGGGTGGGGGTTTAGGTTTTTGTGTCGGGGGGGAGGGGTTTAGAGTTTAGCTTTTAGCATTTAACTTGTTTTTTTTTATTTAAAATATGTGGTTGAGAATGGTTCCCCAGTTCCGTATTTTTTTGAGGTTCCCCATTGAACCTTCCCTTATATATATATATATATATATATATATATATATATATATATATATATATATATATATATATATATATATATATATATATATATATATATATATATATATATATATATATATATATATATATATATATATATATATATAAGGGGAATATCAAATAAAAAGTAGTTTTTCGCTAATAAATCTAAGAAATGACAAAAACCTTAAGAAACGATATCAAACGAACTCCGATTGAGCTAATTTAAGCGGCGTTGGAACCGTCTCGTCGAACTCTACCATCTTAGATTTTAGGGTTTAGCTTTTAAGGTTTAGATTTTATATTTGAATTTTAGGGTTTTAACCTTAGGGTTTAGATTTTATGGTTTAGGTTTTTTTTTATAGTGGGGGTGGGGGGTTTAGGTTTTGGGGGGGGGGGGTTTATGTTTTTTTGGGAGGGGGGGGTGAGGGGTTTAGGTTTTTGGGGGGTGGGGGGTGGTGGTTTTAGGCTTTTCGGGGTAGGGTTGGAGGGGGGGTTTGACCACTTCTTAGTATTTTTTTTAGCGAAAAACAATTTTTTAGTGGAAACATCTCCTATATATATATAGATAGAGAGAGAGTTAGGTTCAAATGAGAACTCATAAATATATGAGAACTCGCGAGAACTCGTTAAAAAACCAATTAAAACCATTTTTTTTTGTTTTTACTATCTTTATTATTAAAATATAACATAAAAAATTATTTATCTTTTCAATTAATTCATCACTTCTCTCTAAATTATTCTTAAAAAATTTATATACATGTGTAAATGGTAAACACTTACACATGTGTAAGTGATAAACTTACACAAGTGTATATTTTTTTTAATATATGAACACATGTAATTTACATATATAAATTCATTTTTTTATGATGTATTCTAACAATAAAAATAGTAAAAACAAAAAAAAATGGTTTTGATTGGATTTTTGACGAGTTCTCAAAATATTTAGGAGTTCTTAAATGATTAATTCCTTATATATATATAATAGGATTAAAACCCCTCTAAGTTGTGAAAACATAGAAACAACAACAACAACAATACCCAAACCCGCCTAGGGCGGGGTCTGGGGGAGGTAAGATGTACGCAGTCATGCCTTTACCCTAAGGTAGAGAGACTGTTTCCAGAGTGACCTCCGGCACAAGATCCAAAGTCCGAGCATGAACAAGGGGGAAGAAGTAGAATCATGCGAGAAAGAAAGACAAAACACGACAGAAAAAAAAAAAAAAAATAAACTGCAGCTACCAACGCACAAAAGCCTAAGAAAGAAATCGGAACCCCAAAGCCGAAAAGGCACCCCCTAGAAGCAAAAGGAACAACTCTCCAAAAAAGGGATTTTTACAAGGTTTTTTTTTTTTTGGAAAAACTTTTATATGTAATTTCAAAAAATTTTATAAAAAAATCAAAAAAGCGCCGACCAGATGTTTTTATAAAATTTTTTTAAACTTTTTTTTGCCTAGTTGTTTTACATATGTAACATATTTTTTTATATATGTAACATGTTGTGTTACTTAAGTAATACGATTTTTTTACACAAAAAACGGATATTTTTGTCCATTTAAAAAAAATCGCTCGACTTTTTGACGAAAATCTTATAAAAGTTACTTAGAATGATTTCCAATTTTTTTTAAAAAAAAAACAAGTAAAAACACGTTTTTTGGGAAGTTTTCAATGTTTTTACAACTCAAGTGGTTTCAAAATATCCATTCCATATATATATATATATATATATATATATATATATATATATATATATACTAGGTTAGAATACCGTGTATTACACAGGTTGATAAAATATAATGTTATATACTTAATAATAAAAAATTTATATCATTAAAAACCCATGTATTACACGGGTTAAATAAAATTCTTAAATATTAATGTACATCTTATAAGTGGAAAAATGTATTATATATACTAATGATTTTTTTAAAAAGTTCAAAAATATGTAAAAAAATAATATATAATTGTGTTTTGAAAATACATTAATTTCTATTTAATATAGAGTAAGTTACAGAAATCGTCCTTTATGTTTATACCATTTTTCAAGTTGCGTTCTTTAACAAAAAAATTATCAGTTATCATCTTTTATGTTTAATTTTTTTGCAGCTTACGTCCTTTGGCCTAACGGGTGTTAATTTTTTCAGTTAACTCAAGTCATGTGCCACTCACATGAGGGTGTTTTGTTCTTTTTACCCACAAATATATATATATATATATATAATGAACCCTCTCTTATCTCTTTCTCTCTCTCAACTCTCTCTCTCTCTAAAATCTGGTGCTCCGCCACCACCATCACCCCCACCCCCACCTGCCACCACCGTCCACTAGCGACAACCACCGCCACACACAGCCATCACCTGCAACTTCCACCACCCTCCACCACCACTCTCCTTCATAAATGTCGTGAACCCATCACCAAGCGACTTACCATTGCTTGTAGACCCATCGTTGGTTCTTTTTGCCTCCGTTTCTTGGGCGAAATCAGACACCCGGAGGTCCGATAACAATGGGTTGTACCGTTTGTCAGCTTTTGGGTTTTCTGATGACCCTAGGTCCGTTCGATTTTGGAATATCAGCGCTCAAACGAGCTTCCCCTCTCGCCGCAAGAGAAGTAATTTGGCCCCCCGCCAGAGAATCGAGCACACTATAGTGCTTAGTAGTCATGGATATGGGTATGGATTCAATGGTTCACTGCGCAAGCTACCTCACTCTCCAAGACATCTCTAAATGTCCATCTCTTGTAAATTCCTCAATCGCCTCGTTTATTCTGATTCCATTTGGCAACTCTTTGGAAATGAGAATCGGGCACACTATAGTGCTTAGAGGTCGAATTAGGACAAGGATCCAGAGGAATGTGTGGAATTGGCGGTGAAAAGGGGGGATTTCCCCACCAAACGATGGTTTCATTGCTGAGAATAAGGGGGAAACGGCAGAATTGGGGGAATCGGCTTGGGAGAAAATCAAGAGCGAGAGTGAAAAGTGTAAAATGAAGAGGGTTTCAATTTGATGCGTTTAGGGTTTCAATTTGAGGGCTATGTGGTGGTGACGGGTTCAACCGGCCATGGTGGTGACTTGTAACATCCCAAAAATAATAAAACGAATAAACATAACGAGACCAGTGATTTAGTCGGAACATTTAAACAAAAAGAGAGCGGGCCTGGGCCCGGCTTCAATGGGCCGAGGGAAGCCCATTGCACATAAGAGGCAAGGCAGCCCTCTTCCCTGCTCATTTCCCCAACTCACGCAGCTTTTAGAGAGAGAAAGGAGAGCTCGGGTCTAGAGAGAGAAAGTGACGGATCAACTCGGGAATTCAGGAGAATGTTGTTGCTGTTCCCGTGAGCAAAACCTCCGAATCAGAATTACTATCCAGGTAACGATTCGATCACATTATGAGTTTTTGTTCGTTTTGGGAAGTTTCGGGTTTTGGCTAAAAGATAACGATTTTACGGATGAAACTTGAAAGTGAACTTAGGTATAGCATCTAGAATGAAAAACGAACGTTTTGATCAAAGAAAATTTAGATATCGACATGATCAGATTCGCATGCAGAACATTCGGATTTTTGGGGAAGGCGATAAGTGCAGACCCATCGAAACTACTTAGTTTCGATATGTGCAGGTCCATCGAAACTACTTAGTTTCGATATGTGCAGACCTACCGAAACTACCCAGTTTCGATATATGCAGACCCAATCGAAACTACTATAGTTTCGATATGAGCCCCCGATCCGAAGCTAAGATAATACATAAGTTACTTATCCAAACTACCTATCGAAACTACCTATCGAAACTACTTATCGAAACTACCAAGTTTCAACATAAGCAGCCTATCGAAACTACCTATCGAAACTACCAAGTTTTGACAGGAACAACCTATCGAAACTACCAAGTTTCGATATAAGCTAATCAATCGAAACTACTAGGTTCAAGCATAGTAATGTCTAGTGTCTTCTAGGAGCACTACCTTATGTATATGACTTTATTATACAGATCGTGAGTGACACTAGTGAAGCTCAGTAGCCAGCTAAGTGTATTACAGAAACTACTCATCAGGTGAGTTCTATGTGCCCCCTTCTAAGTTATGTGCAAATGATTTATAAATGTTTTGGGGCTGAAGTGTATACACTAAATGAATAAATGAAATGAATGTCAATGTGATCATACGTGATATATTAAGGTATATGTGTAGATACATATGAAAGTGAATAATGAATTATGAACAAAGAACGACACGTATGTTTACAAAGAATGAGTGAATGAATGGTATAACGTAAATAAATGAAATCTTGCTTTATAAATATATATTGCATGCTAAGAAGGTAAGTATACGTTATGGACGGAAACGAAGCTAACGGCTACTACGGTAGACGGACGACCACTTGACTATTATGCAGCTAGAGAAGGAAGTCTAGAAAGGTAGACTAAATAAAGGCCACTACGGTGGAGTAAGTCGCTAAATCAATATTCGGCTGTATAATTAGTTCAAGTGGGAAACGGATGCCTTATGGCAGACGGGCGAATATGACGGACTACGACGGTAGGACGGTTAAGGCGGACGGCCGAAGGTTGGCCGGACGGAAAAGTTAAGGCGGACGGTTTCTAGGACCGGACGAGTAAAAGGGCTACGACGGTAGCTTAAGGGCGTATGTCTTTGTGATATACGCAGAAAAAGACGGGTTGATCACCCTTATGTGTATGACCAATAAATGGTAAAGAAAGTAAAGGTGAATGCATATCTATGTAGTCACATAAGAAAGTTAAAGAAAGTAAAGGTGAATGCATATCTATGTAATCACGTAAGAAAGATAAGGAAAGAATGTTAAGAAAAGTGAAAGAAAAAGGGTGAACACATATATATATATATGTAATCACATTAATAAAGAAAAGAAAGATGAAAGAAAAGCAAAAGCTATGAATACGTATTTATATGAATGACTTTATAATAATGCTTACTTATGAAGTAAAGAAAAGAATGTTTATATCTAAACGCATTAAACTAGAACTCACCAGCGTTAGCTGACTTTAGTATACATTTCAGGTAAAGGAAGAAAAAGTCGTGCGAGGGCGTGAAGGTTACCCGACACAAGACTGACATCCCACTTTTGTTTGTTAAGACAATGTTGTGTTTTCAATTGTTAAGACTTCCGCTGTTATGAAATGTAATTGAATGATGAATGTTTTTAATTTAAGTTCAGTATTTATGACTATGTTTATGAGTAAATCCAACAAGTGAGGTTACCCGAGAAAGGGGCCTTACAAGTTGGTATCAGAGCAATAGTTTGAGAGATTTAGACATCCCTAAATGTCTAGACTCAAACTGATTATGGGACCAACGCACGGATGTCAGTATGGGTAACCAACGCCAACGCCAGCACGGTAAGTAAGTAATGAAGTTAAGGCTCTTGCATAAGAATAGATACCATAACTTAGAACAAATAGATGTTAATGCCATGACTGATTTGAGGAGTTTTGAACCCGAAAAGCAATGTAAATTAGTAATCACAAACCGGTCACTGTAATTAAGAATTTACCTTGCTCGTACTGTTCCAAACCATGATCTGAAGAAATGACATTGATGTATTCCCTTTTTAACTATCAGGAAATTAAGAATTATGGCTGGGGGAGGAAGAACAGGACCTCGAGGTGGTCGCACTGGCCGACGAGGTAGACCTCCGCTGAACCCAAGATTTGAAGAAGAAGAAGAGAGTGTGCACGCAGAGCACACAGAAAGTGTGCACGAAACAGAAGTGACCCCAATTAGGAACGACAGTCCAGGGCCTATACAGTTGGAACCTGAAGTCAGGGATGCTATTGCCCGTGAAGTTGTGCTCACTTTGAGGAAGGTATTGCCTGACCTACTATCTGAGGCACTAAAGAAAAGCAAAGAAGAGGATGAAGGGAACGATGAAGAGAAAATTTATGACAGTGACGGGGATGAAGTAAAAGTGGTATCAAGCAACCGTGGGTGTACTTACAAAGGTTTCAAGGATGGAGACCCACCCAAGTTTGATGGCAGCAAGGACTCGGTGGCTACGCTTGAATGGATAGAGAGGATGAGTGCTGTAATCAACATTAGCGAGTGTCGACCCGACCAGGCTGTTAAATATGTTGCTCATTCTTTCACCAATGAGGCCCTAGGTTGGTGGAGGAACATTCAGAGGACAAAGTCCCCAAATGCTCTTGCAAGAATGACATGGGAAGAACTGAAAAAGCTGGTAATTCAAAAGTTCTGTCCCCAGAACGAAATTGATCGCGTGGAAAATGAATTCCTAAACCTTAAGGCTAGCAACAAGACACACCGCCAGTACACTTCTAGATTCAATGAGTTGGCTCAGCTAGTACCCCACCTGGTGGAGACAGAAGAGCGAATGATCAAGTATTATGTGAAGGGCCTACCTCAAAGGGTCCGTGTCCACGTGAAAGCCAACCTACCCTAGACCTTCGAGTCGGTAGTGAACCTGAGCGGAATCGTCTACGACGATTATGCCAATGAGGACCCACCAACAGAAACCCAAAAGAGAAAGTGGGAGAACCCGTCTAGAGGAACTGGGAGAGGGAATGTAACAACGGAAACTAAGAAGCCAAGGTTGGATGAATATGAAACTTGCAAGAAATGTGGAAGGCAACATCTTGGCGAATGTAAAATTGGCACCACCACATGCTATAAGTGCGGGAAGCCGGGGCACTTCTCCCGAGAATGTGTAAGAGACGTCAAGTGTCAAGTATGTGGATTGTTTGGACATTTGACAAAGAACTGCAGGAAGGCCGGCCAATCTGGTTCGGGAAAGGATAGGGAGCAGGAACAGCCTAAGGCAAGGACTCGTGCCTATGCCTTGACTGAGGAAGAAGCAAGAGGAAACCCTGATGTCGTATCAGGTACGTTTCTAGTAAATGATGAACATGCTGCTATTTTATTTGACTCTGGTGCTAGTAAAAGCTTCATATCAAATGCATTTAGTCGTAAATTGGATTGCACTATCAACACCATAGTAAAGGCCTTTAGCGTACAAACTGCCGTGGGTAAAAATTCGGCAGTATTCCAAGTAACAGAGGATTGCTTCATAGAAATAGAGGGACATAAGTTTCCATCTAGATTATTCCTTCTTACCTTAGGAGGATTCGATATAGTATTGGGTATGGATTGGTTAGCTGCCAACGAAGCTCAAATCATATGCAAACGTAAGAGGGTACACCTAAAAGCTCCTAGCGGCAGTCCAATTAAGGTTTATGGGGATTGGAATTGCACGATGCCAAACGTCATCTCGATGATCAAAGCCGAAAGTCACATGAGGCGCGGTTGCGAAGCTTATCTGGCATATGTTATTGATGATAGAATGAAAATGAAAGAACTCAAGAATGTACCCGTGGTGTGCAACTTTCTGGAAGTATTCCCTGAGGATCTACCTGGGTTACCACCCGATCGGGAAATAGAATTTTAGATTGATTTATTGCCAGGAGCTGAGCCCGTTGCCAAAGCCCCCTACCGATTGGCTCCGTCAGAAATGAAAGAATTGATGTCTCAACTAGAGGAACTAACAGAAAAAGGATTTATTAGACCGAGCATCTCACCATGGGGCGCTCCGGTACTATTTGTAAAGAAGAAGGACGGCAGCATGCGCATGTGCATTGACTACCGCGAACTGAACAAGAGGACAGTAAAGAACAAATACCCACTGCCCAGGATAGACGACCTTTTTGATCAACTACAAGGTGCGAGTTGGTTCTCAAAGATCGATCTTAGGTCGGGTTACCATCAGTTGAAAGTAAGAGAGGAAGACGTACCAAAGACCGCGTTTCGCACGCGTTATGGGCATTATGAGTTTCTCGTGATGTCCTTCGAATTAACTAACGCACCAGCAGCGTTCATGGATTTGATGAATAGAGTATGTCGACCCATGTTGGATCGATCTGTGATAGTTTTTATAGACGACATACTGGTATATTCGAAAAACGAGGGTGATCACCACTGTCACCTAAGGGAGGTTCTGGAGGTGCTAAAGCAGGAAAAGTTGTACGCAAAATTCTCCAAATGCGCGTTCTGGCTTAGGGAAGTCCAATTCCTAGGTCATGTAATAAACCCAAACGGCATCATGGTGGATCCTGCAAAGATCGAGACAGTAAAGGAATGGAACATCCCAAAGACACCAACAGAGATACGAAGTTTTCTAGGATTGGCAGGCTACTATCGAAGGTTCATTCAAGATTTCTCAAGAATTGCCTCGCCACTAACCAAACTGACACGGAAGGAAGTAAAGTATGAATGGGGTCCAACCCAAAACAACGCGTTTGAGGAACTTAAGACACGATTAACTCAAGCTCCAGTCTTAACACTACCTGAGGGAAATGAAGACTTGGTAGTCTACTCTGACGCTTCAGGGCAAGGTTTAGGGTGCGTACTCATGCAAAGAGGAAAGGTAATTGCTTATGCATCGCGGCAACTAAAGATTCACGAGGTTAACTACCCAACACACGATCTATAATTAGCAGCAGTAGTTTTCGCGTTGAAAATATGGAGGCACTATCTGTATGGAGTTAAATGCACCATTTACTCCGATCACAAAAGCCTGAGGTACTTTTTCGAACAAAAGGAATTAAACATGAGACAAAGAAGGTGGTTAGAGCTACTGAAAGACTATGACTGTGAGATATTGTACCATCCGGGCAAGGCAAACGTAGTGGCCGACGCTTTAAGTAGAAAGGAAGAATCGGCACCTATCCGGATCAAAGCGTGTCAGCTGATTATAACACCAGATTGGATGGGTGAAATAGCAAAAGCACAAGATGAAGCACTGTTAGAAAGAAATGTGAAACGGGAAAGAATAGTAGGACAACAAGGGAACTTGGATGCAAATGCATACGGTGTACGAACTAGGTTTGGCCGAATGTGGATACCTAAGATTGGCGAGCTTAGAGCCAAAATACTTGATGAGGCCCATAAGTCTCGCTATTCTATCCACCCCGGGACAAACAAAATGTATCAAGACTTAAAGAAAGAATACTGGTGGCCTGGCATGAAGAATGATGTGACCGAGTACGTGAACAAGTGCCTAACGTGTTCACTAGTTAAGGCCGAGCACCAGAAACCATGCGGTAAAATGCAGCCTTTACCAATACCAGAATGGAAGTGGGAGGAGATCACAATGGACTTCATTACCAAGCTACCGCGAACAGCTAAAGGCAATGACACCATTTTGGTGATCGTCTACCGCTTGACAAAGAGTGCTCACTTCTTGCCAATACGTGAGACTTCTTCGTCTGAAAAGCTAGCAGAAGTATTTATCAAGGAAATTGTGAGCAGACATGGTATGCCACTGTCAATTGTGTCCGACAGGAATACTAGATTCACATCCAGATTTTGGAAGAAATTCAACGAAGCGATGGGCACTAGACTGAACATCAGCACCGCTTACCACCCTCAGACCGATGGTCAATCTGAAAGAACCATTCAGACCTTGGAGGACATGCTCCGGGCCTGTATCATTGACTTCGGTGGGAGTTGGGACAACCATCTACCATTGGCAGAATTTTCATATAACAACAGCTATCACTCAACCATTGGCATGCCGCCATTTGAAATGTTATATGGAAGGAGATGTAGGACCCCGGTTTGTTGGGGGGAAATTGGACAAAAGGACTTCGCAAGTCTCGAAGTGGTCAAAGCTACTTCCGAGAAATTTGATCAAATAAAGGCTCGAATGAAAGCCGCAAAAGACAGACAGAAATCATACGCGGATAAGAGAAGAAGAGATTTAGAGTTTCAAGTAGGGGATATGGTACTATTGAAAGTGTCTCCGTGGAAAGGAATCATTCGATTCAGGAAGCGTGGCAAACTAAGTCCAAGGTTTGTCGGGCCTTTCAAGATTTTAGCGAGAGTGGGTCAAGTTGCTTACAGACTCGACCTACCCGTTGAGCTTAATGGAATACACCCTACGTTCCACGTGTCCCACTTACGCAAGTGCCTAGCTGACGACACAGCTCACATACCTTACGACGAGATCGAAGTGGATAATAGTCTGAATTATGTAGAGGAACCAATAGCCATTCTTGACCGAGCTGAAAAACGACTACGCAATAAGTCGATACCGTTAGTCAAGATACAATGGAAGCACAGAAAAGGGTCAGAAGCTACATGGGAAAAGAAAGACGAGATGAGGGGACTATACCCTAAATTGTTTAACGTATGAACAGTTTCGAGGACGAAACCTCTTTAAGGAGGGTAGACTTGTAACATCCCAAAAATAATAAAACGAATAAACATAACGAGACCAGTGATTTAGTCAGAACATTTAAACAAAAAGAGAGCGGGCCTGGGCCCGGCTTCAATGGGCCGAGGGAAGCCCATTGCACATAAGAGGCAAGGCAGCCCTCTTCCCTGCTCATTTCCCCAACTCACGCAGCTTTTAGAGAGAGAAAGGAGAGCTCGGGTCTAGAGAGAGAAAGTGACGGATCAACTCGGGAATTCAGGAGAACGTTGCTGCTGTTCCCGTGAGCAAAACCTCCGAATCAGAATTACTATCCAGGTAACGATTCGATCACATTATGAGTTTTTGTTCGTTTTGGGAAGTTTCGGGTTTTGGCTAAAAGATAACGATTTTACGGATGAAACTTGAAAGTGAACTTAGGTATAGCATCTAGAATGAAAAACGAACGTTTTGATCAAAGAAAATTTAGATATCGACATGATCAGATTCGCATGCAGAACATTCGGATTTTTGGGGAAGGCGATAAGTGCAGACCCATCGAAACTACTTAGTTTCGATATGTGCAGGTCCATCGAAACTACTTAGTTTCGATATGTGCAGACCTATCGAAACTACCCAGTTTCGATATATGCAGACCCAATCGAAACTACTATAGTTTCGATATGAGCCCCCAATCCGAAGCTAAGATAATACATAAGTTACTTATCGAAACTACCTATCGAAACTACCTATCGAAACTACTTATCGAAACTACCAAGTTTTGACATAAGCAGCCTATCGAAACTACCAAGTTTCGACAGGAACAACCTATCGAAACTACCAAGTTTCGATATAAGCTAATCAATCGAAACTACTAGGTTCAGGCATAGTAATGTCTAGTGTCATCTAGGAGCACTACCTTATGTATATGACTTTATTATACAGATCGTGAGTGACACTAGTGAAGCTCAGTAGCCAGCTAAGTATATTACAGAAACTACTCATCAGGTGAGTTCTATATGCCCCCTTCTAAGTTATGTGCAAATGATTTATAAATGTTTTGGGGCTGAAGTGTATACACTAAATGAATAAATGAAATGAATGTCAATGTGATCATACGTGATATATTAAGGTATATGTGTAGATACATATGAAAGTGAATAATGAATTATGAACAAAGAACGACACGTATGTTTACAAAGAATGAGTGAATGAATGGTATAACGTAAATAAATGAAATCTTGCTTTATAAATATATATTGCATGCTAAGAAGGTAAGTATACGTTATGGACAGAAACGAAACTAACGGCTACTACGGTAGACGGACGACCACTTGACTATTATGCAGCTAGAGAAGGAAGTCTAGAAAGGTAGACTAAATAAAGGCCACTACGGTGGAGTAAGTCGCTAAATCAATATTCGGCTGTATAATTAGTTCAAGTGGGAAACGGATGCCTTATGGCAGACGGGCGAATATGACGGACTACGACGGTAGGACGGTTAAGGCGGACGGCCGAAGGTTGGCCGGACGGAAAAGTTAAGGCGGACGGTTTCTAGGACCGGACGAGTAAAAGGGCTACGACGGTAGCTTAAGGGCGTATGTCTTTGTGATATACGCAGAAAAAGACGGGTTGATCACCCTTATGTGTATGACCAATAAATGGTAAAGAAAGTAAAGGTGAATGCATATCTATGTAGTTACATAAGAAAGTTAAAGAAAGTAAAGGTGAATGCATATCTATGTAATCACGTAAGAAAGATAAGGAAAGAATGTTAAGAAAAGTGAAAGAAAAAGGGTGAACACATATATATATATATATATGTAATCACATTAATAAAGAAAAGAAAGATGAAAGAAAAGCAAAAGCTATGAATACGTATTTATATGAATGACTTTATAATAATGCTTACTTATGAAGTAAAGAAAAGAATGTTTATATCTAAACGCATTAAACTAGAACTCACCAGCGTTAGCTGACTTTTACATTTCAGGTAAAGGAAGAAAAGGTCGTGCGAGGGCGTGAAGGTTACCCGACACAAGACTGGCATCCCACTTTTGTTTGTTAAGACAATGTTGTGTTTTCAATTGTTAAGACTTCCGCTGTTATGAAATGTAATTGAATGATGAATGTTTTTAATTTAAGTTCAGTATTTATGACTATGTTTATGAGTAAATCCAACAAGTGAGGTTACCCGAGAAAGGGGCCTTACATGACTTCAGGTGGTGGTGGAGGGTGGTCAGCCGGTGGTGGTGGTGTTTGGCGGTGGTGGGCACCAGATTTGAGAGAGAGAAAGAGTTGAGAGAGGGTTATTATTTTTATAGATATATATATTTGTGGGTAAAAATACCATTTTACCCTCATGTGAGTGGCACATGAATAGAGTTAACTGAAAAACTTAACGCTCGTTAGGCTAAAGGACGTAAACCGCAACAAATTTAAACGTAAATGATGATCTCTGATATTTTTTAGGCTAAAGGACGCAACCTGAAAAATGGTATAAACATAAAGGACGATTTCTGTAATTTACTCTTTAATATAATTTGACTTACATTAACAATTTGGTTAAAAAAAAGTTACATAATTAAATTTTAAAATTTCTTAAAATAGGAGATAATTTAAAATAAATGTGTTTTATTAGTATAATTAATACTTTCTTTAAAAATAAATCATTATTAAAAAAAGAGATTTATTTAATAAGAGAGGCGAGAAAAAATGGTGAGAAGAGATATGGAGGCGACACATGACATAAGAGATTTTTATGTATTATATAGTATGTGTGTGTGTGTGTGTATATATATATATATATATATAGGGAAGTGTTCATATCAAAACTCTATTTTCATGAGAAAACCCTAAAACCACACAACAATCAATGATAATCTTGACCAAACATGATCTAACGGTTGAGATTAAATGACCTAATTAATTTAATTCCTTGATAAATAACTTTTATCAAAAGGGTAAATTGGTCAAAAGACATCTGATTTTTGTGTAGGTGAAAAGACCCCAACTTTCCCCTTTCCCGGGCACTGACAATGACGACGGCATCGAGATCCTTCAGTTCCTTAGTGACCACCGTCGCGTGCCCGATCAGGCCCGTCCCATACATGACCCGCTCTTTTTCCTACTCTGGAGTCTGGATCTCGCAACCGAAAACCACCACATGTTCGTTAAAATGCTTCTTGTTATACTTTGTTCTCATTCCTACTCTAGAGTCTGGATCTCGCAACCGAAAACCACCACATGTTAGTTAAAATGCTTCTTGTTGCACTTTGTTCATGGACTTAGGCTCTGATCCAGTGGTTCCCCAGCCCATTTGGCTTTTGGTATGTGTGTGTTGGCCTTCGCCATATCTTTAAAATCAACGAATTTTTCTTTGACATAATTCATTTTATTTATTCTAATTTTTATATAATTATTTTTTGATTAAACTAATTTTTATTAGTTTGCTGAGTCCGTCTTCAACGCCCCTATTTCTTTTGAAACAAACATGGAATCATTTTCTTCTAAACACAAGCGTTGTAAGAGATATTATTCTCCATACGTGTTTTGTTATGCACACAAACTGTTCGACCATTTGTCTCTGTGAGTTTTTTTTTGTAGTGGGCTTTGTTAGCATCAGTCTGATCTGGAAAAGAAATGGTTGGTCTATTTGAACCACCATCCATCACCTATTCGTTGGATCTGGAAAAGAAATGTTTGGTCTATTTGAAAACTACTTATTTATACCAATGTAATTGCGTTACACTAGTGTAACTGTTTACTGTAAATGCCAACAATTGTTCGTTACATAAATGTAAATGCCAACGAATGCTATTTTTTGTTAATTTTATTCGTTACACTAATGTAACTATAGTATTAAACCAATGTAACTAAAGTATTATATCAATGTAACTATTTGTTAAATAGAAAATGTTTTATTACATTGATGTAAATACTTACGTTCGTAATTTTTTTTTTGATATTATAACCAAATTAATTAAAGATAAAAATGTGATCTATTTAATGGTATATTTTTTATAAAAAAATAGCATAGTATAAAAAAGTTATAAATGTTTTAAAAACATAGGAGAATCTTTTTATAAAAAAAAGAGAAAGTAGGGTGGATAAGAAGGTGAACATGTCACCTTCTTGTTGAATCTGAATTTGTTGTGTGAGTAAAATGACCATTTTGCCCTTTTCATATAAAACAAATTTAGTGACACATGGCATGATCTTGTGTGTTTGAATAAAACTTAACCATTGGATTAGAGTTTTAAGGTTTTCTTATGGAGAGTGGATTCCAGAGAAAACCGGTGGTTAATAAAAAACTGAAAAAACCAATCTTAGTCTTTGATTAATAGTGATCAATGGTCATTATTATTTAGGGGGTTGATTGTAAATTTAGGTAATAAATCTATACATATTAATAAAACAAGGTTTTCTTTAGCCACACCACATGTCAATCATCTAGCCCACTCTCATTTGCTTTTTCCCGCCTAAATGGATTTGGGTCATCACGCGGGTCTGGCGGGTAGGGTCGGGTAAAATTAGGACCCACAATGATAACCGGATTTATCACTCTTATTACAATCTACGGTTTATTCCTTCAAAAAAAATCGCCTCTTCACCATCTTCCTCATCTTCTAGGGTTCAATGGCTAGATCGATGCCGCTTCACCATCGTCCTCATCTTCTATGATTCAATGACTAGATCGATCATCTCCTCCACCGTCTCCTTACATCCTTCGTCTTTTAGCTTCAATTAATTCGTCCAGGTAACCCGATTAATGCATTTTTTCGTCTTTTATTTTCGTTTTTTGTTTACATCCTTCGATCCCGTGTAACAGGAACTAATTTCATTTTCTTTTTTATACAGTATCTAATTTCAGGTTCTTTTTTACCATCGCATCCTTCGATCTGATAACATTAAGGTTCAAGTTTGCTTTGCATTCCCATTTGTTGGATTTATTCGATCGGATAACGTTCAACTTTATTCGATTTATTTGTTTGCTTTGCCATTGCAATTTCTGATACAGTATCTAATTTCAGGGTTTTTTTTACCATCTTAAATCAGATAAACTTTGATGTTTTTGTTATTTTTACATGGGTTGATGATTTTTCATAAATAATTTTCATCACTAAAAGAAATCAAAGATTAAGTCTTACTATTGTTCATCATAAATAATTTTCATCACTAAAAGAAATCAGATAAACTATGTTTTTGTTATTTTTACTATTGTTCTTGATTTGTTGTCTTTCTATTGATCTTTCAGGCAAATGCCAAGCGTAATTTTGATGAGACCTTGGAAGCACATGTAAAATTGGCTGTTGATTTGCGCCGTACTGATCTGGTATGATATTATCTTTTTAATTGTATGTAAAATACCTTATGTTTGGTTCTTGTCACCTTTTGAATCTAACTACACTTTTTTGTAGTATCTAATACTGTATTAATTCATTTACTAAGGTTGATTATCATCAACTGCTATCCTAATGGTACAAAGTATTTAGTTTTTGTGTTTATTGGTGACTTTACTTTGGCAGACTTAAGTTAAAATGATGTAAATGATAAATTTTCGGTGCAAAAGAAGAGTTACAGTTTTTTAAATGCTAAATGTTTGATGTTTGCTTTTCAAAATGCTTTGTCATGGAGAATAATCACTCTTTTTGTAACAATGTGTTTTATTGGCTAACATTTTCTTATCAACTACATGGTTTCTTATTTTGACTTGGCTTATCTTTTGTTGTTAATTTGTTTTGAAAGTGCAGAAACTTACTGGCTCATTATCTCTTCCACATGGCAGTGGAAAGGTACTATCTATTCTTGATTATGATTTCAATATTGATAGATTTTTGATGTTGCTTTTGTAATTAGATTATCTCATGGTAGTTTGTGATTTACAGGCTCTTCGGGTGGCTGTGTTTGCTGAAGGAGCAGCTGCTGACGAGGCTAGAGCTGCAGGAGCTGATTTGGTGGGTGGTGAGGACCTTATAGAAGGAATTAAGAATGGTAACTCATCAATCTCATGATATTATTTTTTTAGTTATTTAATTTGTTTGGTTAATATCTTTGGCAAACTTAAAGATTACAATCGGGTGTAGTTGTTTACGGTCCTGCTGTCTAATGATTGATACTGGTATGTCTTTCATGGAACACAACGAATTATGAGTTAAGCTTTAGGACAACTTTAGACCTTTAGTTAAGATACTAAGGACAAGTGGGTGTTTGGATGTGCGTTTTTTAAATTTGTCACATGATATTCAATAACTAGAATTTGATAATCAACTGTTTAGAACTTACATGGCACAGGAGGAAGGGTTTGCAATTGGTAATAATCTTTTTGTTAATGGTTTTGCCAATTTCTGATTATTTAAGGAAGTTGTAGGTAAAATAATGTTAAATTAAGAGTTTACAAGTAATAATCATTAGCATAAGTAGGGGCTATCTACCACTCGCACGCACGGATATAAGAACCAATTGTAGAAACACTTGTGGAAGGTCATGTATAAATCTAGGTGGAAAAGTTATATATTAAAGTAAAATAAGTCAAATACATCTAAAAACTATATTTGACCATGTGAAGAAATAAGAAGCTAATACTAGAATCTTAGTTTGTTTAAGGAAGTAGTGAGTTTTAGAGTCTCAGTTCTTTTTTATATAAAATCTTGAACAAAATTCCTTATATGTTGTTTTTTTGGGTGCTTTTGTCAAAACCTAGCTTTTTTATCACTACGTTACCCTTTTATCTTAATTCAACTTTTGCAGGCAGTATTAACATAAAAGAAATTGACAAGTGCATTGCAATGCCTCAACTGATGCCACGAATAGGAAAAGAGGTCTGCATTTTTCATCTCAGAATATGGGATGTCATGAAACCACAGGTTTAATTAATAAAATACATTGTTTCCTTTTGGCAGATATCCAAAAAACTCAACCGTTTGACACCAAATGCAAGAGTGAGAGTCATAACTTCATTTTTTTCTTCTTCTTTAAAGCTACTTACATATCATGCTTATGACTTATGAGTCACTGTTATATATGCTTGCACAGGATGGTTCTGTAACCACTGATATTTCAAGGGCAGTGAAAGAAGCAAAGAAAAACATCACGTTCAAGAAAGACAAATCGGCAATTGTTCATGTTGGTCTTGGGAAGGTAATAAATACTCTTTCAGATTTATGTTACATGTGATTCATAATATAACCTTTTTGCATAACTAACTGAAACAGGTCAACAGTTCAGTTTCACTGAAACAGTTCAGTTTCACATCTATGGCAGCCCACCACAGGAGGAACCCCTGTCGATTTCATATGGCACGACGTTGATGGCAAAAGATTGTTGTTCACTCTTCTTGATCAACACGTAAATTTTCTGTTTTTATGTAATTATTAATTACAAATATATGTATTACATTTAAACAAATTTGTGGTATAACTTTATTATTCTGTGTTTTCAGATACAAAAAATTGCAGCAATCTCCCCTCAAACTTTAATTCACTTATTTCATAATTCTTCAATTATTGTTGGTGCTGTATTTTCTTTAAATCATTTCCAAGTGGATAATCTCTATTATCATGAGGTTTCGACACATGATGATTACGTTTTAATTTGGTCTCAAAAAAAAATTTTGATTAATGAAAACACTAAATTTTTGTCTTTTATTATTGAGCCTCCAAAAGATTTTATTTTATATCCTTTGATACCTTCAATAAATACATTGATGCACGACAGACGACCATACAAGTTTTTTATCGGTAAGTCTTAAATTACTAGGCCTTGGTCTTTTTGATGCTAACTATAAGTCTTTATATTTTAATCCTATGTTTCAACAATTTTGCACACATGTCTTGGGAAGAATCATATGTGGGCAACGATTGCCAGGAATGTCGATAATGTTCCTTCAAGATGCAACGTAAGTATATATATTATTCTACTTATTTTGTTATATTATACCAAACTAATTATATTTTTTTTAATTGAAACTACTTTTTTTTTTTTTAGTGGCCACATTATACAGATGAATTTATATGACAACAGTAATATTAGCCATGTTAAAAGTCGCATGGCTACAAAAAATAAAACTGTCATATACGTTTCTCACGTCAAATTAGTCCATTGTCCATCAAGTATGTTATTACTTCTAAACTTTATTTATTGTTTCTATTATTTATATAAGTATAGATTAAAAATCACACAATTTGATATAAAATTTTCATATTTCTTTGAAGTGAACATTCTAAGATCAACAAAATTTTCAAGAATTGTTTATGAATCAGACTTGGTAGAAGCAAGGAATATTGGAAAACAAATTATTAAGCATGAACCGTGTTCATGTTAGTCATATTGATGCTTTATTTATTTATTTGGAATTGAAAGTATGGGGTAACCTGAATTTTATTTCTTTTCTAAAACTTTAATTTTTAAATACGATTTAAACACAACTTTTTGCTACTTCTTTTATGTTACTTTATAAATTTTAACACTTTGCTTTATTTAGTACGATGACGTGGGTTGTCGTTAAATAGTTTTGTTGAAAACTTTTGCTTTGATTTGAAATAATTTTTTTTAATTTTAACTATTATTATTAAACTCACAGCAGATAAATCATAACTACTTTTTTTAATTATGTTAAAAAATATGAATAAATTATGCGGAATCAAATAAAAGATCCAATTTACATTATTTAGTTATAATTATTTAAAAACAATAACTACAAATCAATACATACTTGAAGTAATGATGGTTACGTATACGTACTCAATCACTAGGTTAGAAACCTCGTGTATTACACGAGTTAAATAAATGCAATGTTATATACTTAGTAATAAAAAATTAAATATTACATATTTATGACATATTACGAAGTTATTTAATATAAATTTTAGAAACGTTATATAGTTATTTTTTTAAAATATTTTATAAAAAGAATGAACAAAATATTTAATTTCTAAAAATGTTTTATGACCAAACCTATTTTTTTAAATAAAAAATGTTTTATAAAAAGAATTATAGAAATCATTATTATTTATAAAAAATTATAAAAAACAATTAAAGAAAAATGTGTATAATTAATAGGAGAGATATACAAGAAAAAAATAATGAGAATGCATATGAGAGTGACAAGTGTCCTCTCAAAACCTTTATTTATTATATAGTATAGATTTAAACAAATGGTTACATATACGTATTCAGTCAGTTATTTTATGTACATAATCAAGAGTACGAAAATTAAAAGCACAATTAGAACCGATATGTGCATAATTAATATAAACAGTGATTTATATGAAACAATATTAGAATTTTGAAACGTTAATTAATTGTATTAGTAGATTACATTTCATTTAATATACAATTACATATATCTTTAGTATATATATTTTGTTATTGAAATTCTTTATTATATTTCTACACAACTACATTTCAGATAGTAAGAAACACAAGAGTGATTTATATGAATAATATTACAGCTTATTTGGTTTTATTTTATGGGTTATTAAATTTCTCGGGTTATGTTAATTTTTGTTTCAAGAATGAGTTCCAGGTTGAATTTTTTACATAAGTTACTTCCAAGTATGTGCAGAATACGCTTAATGGTAGTGTGTTTTCCACTACATACTTGAACATACTAAGTGTGGTTGACTATAGGTTACTTTGATTACATGTGTGTATGGTTTTCTTGATTATGTATGCTTAAACAAGTTGATTACATATACGTATTTCTAGGATCATACACATGATTAGAAAGTAAAACTATATTTACATAAAATCTGATTTCCGCATTGGTTAGGTTTGTGACAACATATGTTATACACAAATTGAATAAATATGTGTACGTAAAATAAGACGTAAAATTGTAATATTCCAAACTAAAGTAATTGGGTACGTAAATGTAATAACTTCGATTTCAGATGTGTATGAAGTATTGTAACATGATTACGTATACGTAAACAAGTTGATTACCTATACGTATTTGTATACTTGTATGCATGTATGTTTTTTGTTCAAAATTGAATGAGATAAATCTCAAATGTTTTGCTGAAATACAAATGTGAAAAAAAAATCAAGGAAAAGAAAAGGGATTTGGAAGGATTTACACAAAAAATTAAATATAAATTTATTGGAGAAAAACAAGGGATTTAGATGGATTTGAAAAAAAAGGGAAAAATAGAAACGTAAATTGATTGGAGAAAAGTAAGGGAATTGGATAGATTTATCATAAAAATTAAATATAAATTAATGAACATTTACTAAAATACTCTTTTATATAAATAAAAAATAATTAAAATATGAAATTTATGATTAGCTGAGACTGATTTTCTTGGTTTTCGTCTAACTTTATGATTTTCTCTTGATCCTCTCCCTATATATATATATATATATACATATATATAGGGTTGAGTTTATGAGAAAACTCATTTTCATAAGAAAACAAAAAAAACTCCTCATTAAAGGTACTACATATATGTAATACACCCCAAAAACCCACCCCACCCCCAAAAACCTAAACCCCCCACCCCACCCCCACTCAAAAACCTAACCCCACCCCACCCCACCCACCCCCCAAAAACCTAACCCCACCCCACCCACCCATCGCCCCTCCAAAAACCTAACCTAAAAACTAAACTAAACCCAAAAGCCAACCCCACTATTTTTTCGAGTTTTTTTTTTGAATGAAAATGACGTGGGAAACATGGTCTCCGAACAAGTTTTTTAGTTTTTTATTTATATTTTGAGTTATGATTTTTTTATTATTTTTTTACCTTTAATAAGTAGTTTTTTGGTTTTCTGATGAAAAATGAGTTTTCTTATGATTCTTCCCCTATATATACATGGGTTGAATAAATACAAATTGTTATAAAACAATATTTTCTTTGAAGATTTGTATGTTTGATGTTATTAGTCATCTGTGAAATAAGAAATGATTGAAATTTTCTTATGATTTAGTAATTTTTAATAAAATATTAGAATATATATTAGATATTTAATTATTTAACATCATCATTATTTAATAGGAGAGAAAGGCGAAAAATAAAAATCTAGATTTCATCAGAAGTCGACACGTAGCAAATATAGTTATTCATTTATTATAATATAGGTTAGAAACCTTGTATATTATACAGGGTGAATAAATGCAGTGTTGTACTTAGTAATAAAGATATAATATTACATATTACATAACTTTTTAATACAAATTTTAGAAACGTTATATAGTTCTTTTAAAAATGTTTTTACAAAAAGAATGAAAGAAATGTTCAAATTATAAAAATGTTTTATGAACAAAGCTATTTTTTAATTAAAAAATATTTTATAAAAATAATTATTATTTAATAGGAGAGATAAGCGGGAAACAAAAATTATATATATTTTTTATAGAAACTTGTATCATTAAATATGAGAGAGAGGCGGGAAAAAATGTTGAGGATAAATATGGGAATGACATGTGGCACCCCAAAACCTTTATTTATTAGTATGTATAGAGGAATGATCATAAAAAAACTCATTGTTCATGAGAAAACCAAAAAACTATTTATTAAAGGTAAAAAAATAATAAAAAAATCATAACTCAAAATATAAATAAAAAACTAAAAAACCGCTTCGGATACCTTGTTCCCCACGTCGTCATCTTTCCAAAAAAAAAAATCAGCGTTTTGCTACATATGTATAACATAGTTAGCTTTTGATGGTGGTTTTTTGAGTTTAGTTTAGCTTTTAGGTTAGGTTTTTTTTAGGAGGGTGGGGGTGGGTGGGGGGTTTAGGTTTTTTGGTGGGGGTGGGGTGGGGGGTTTAGGTTTTTGGGTGGGGATTAGGCTTTTGGGTGTACTACACATATGCAACACCTTTAATGAGAGTTTTTTTTGTTTTTTCATGAAAATGAGTTTTCTAGTGAACTCATCTCTATATGTGTGTGTGTATATATATATATATATAAGTAGGATCATGTACAAAATATATTTAACATAAAAAATATAGCAAACAATCTGGGCCTTTGATCATATTAATTTAATGGTTAAGATTAATTACGTGTTGATTTTAAAATTAATTAGAAGTTAAAATCACTAAAAGGGTAAAAGAAGAATCTGACACCATCTTTGACTTTTTGTAAATAAATAATAGTTCCATCCATTTTTTTTAAATCAAAAAAATTTTATACACTTTATTATATTTTACTAAAAATAATACCATAAAATCAATAATTTTATCCACTTTAATATGAGTATACTATTGATATATTTTTTTTAAATGGAGTTTTTTTTAAAAGCCGTGTAAAAATGACACTTCTTTTATAACACATTGTATACGAGATAACAACACATAACAAAATATATCAGCACAGTGTAAAGTTATCTAACAACATGTTTTAATGGGATAACAACACAGAATAACGCATATCAGCATAGTTTAAAGTTATATAACAACACATTATGATGGGATAACAACACAGAATAACGCATATCAGCATAGTTTAAAGTTATACAACAACATATTATGATGGGATAACAACGCATGTTGTTATCTCATTTTATAGTATGCTGATATATCTTGTTACGTGTTGTTATCGCATGTATAAGGTGTTGTTATCAGCATAATGTCATTTTCACATGGATTTTAAAAAAAATTATTTAAATAAAAAAAATATAGCAATACTATATTCATATTAAAGAGGATAAAATTCTCTATTTTATGGTATATTTTCTTTAAAAAATAATAAAGTATGTAAAAGTTATTTTAGTTTTAAAAAATAGATGAAACTAATATTTAATGGAAAAAAGTCAAATGATAATATCAATTCATTTTATTACCCTTCTACTAATTTCTAATCATGTACACGTGTCACCAACTCAATGGTTCTTACATTTTTTATGCTAAATATGTTTTGTACCGGATCCATCATATATATATATATATAGGGGAGGGTTATTCTACAAAGTATAAAAACTGTAAAAAGTCTTTTAAAAACCCCACCCTCACCCCCTAAAAGCCTAAAACCCCCCACCCCGAAAAACCTAAATCCTAACAAAAAAAAACCCCTAAAAACGGAAAAAGTCGTCTAAAAACACCACCATCACCCCCAAAAGCCTAAACCTCCAACCCAACCCCCCCCCAAAACCTAACCCCCACCCCGCCCCACCACCAAAAACCTAACCCCACCCTCACCCCACCCCCAAAAACCTAAAACCCCTACCCCCACCCCCCAAAGCCTAAATACTAAAAGCTAAACCATAAGGCTAAATCATAAGACAAAAACTAAACCCTAAAATCTAAACCCTACAAGCTAAGATCGTAGAGTTCGACGAGACGGTTCCAACACCGCCGAAATGAGTAAAATCGAAGTTCGTATGAGCCGGTTATGAGCATTTTAAACGACTTTTTATATTTTTTTAACTTTTTAGCGAAACCTCACACTATATATATATATATATATATATATATATATATATATATATATATATATATATATATAGGGTAGGGTTAAAATGTTAACCCCATTTTAGATGCTAACCATGTAAACTAAATCCTACCCATTGATTAAAGTTAATCTATGGCTATTTTAGTAGAGTGACAATCTTGTAAATATTAAATTCTACAATTCAATTTAAATTAATGAAAAAGGGTAGTTTGGACATACAATTTTTGTTTTACTTTTGGTAACATTAACCAAATCCCTTAATTTACTCCAGGAATGTTGAAATAGTCGGTAAGCTTCAATCCCCTGATACGTATATGTATAAGATAGGAGAATATCAAGTTTTGTTTATTAACTGTTATATGTTGTATCAAACACTTTTATAAATGCATAAATCCCCTGATACGTATATGTATAAGATAGGAGAACTTCAATTTTTGTTTATTAATTGTTACATGTTGTTACACTAGATGTATTTTAGTGATAGATATATGTATGGCCTTTTGTAGATGCAAATATTCCTGATACGTAAACAATCAAAGTGTAACAATCATACACAAAAACCGAACTTAAAAATTGATATAAATTAGTGAGTTACATATACGTATGGGACCACGACTTGAGAACACCTGTGTTACATATACGTACCAACAGTATTTTTATGTTTGTTATGATCAGTTGTGCTATGATATTATTCTAAACGGCTTCTTTCCTGAACTACAGTTTGACTGCATGGTCTTCATGAAGCATTGCTACATCCACTAGATTCTGATTTGCCTATTCTCAAGATTCCTTGGGACTCCACTTCTATACTCGACTATCATGTTTTTCTTGAGCTATCAATTTAGAAATTCAACCATTTATCATGAACTTTGGAAAATGGTTGCTTTTCAATGTTCGCAAATCACTGGAAACACTACATGAAGACTATCCATAACGAACTGCTTGTTCCAATGGACCAACCTGATGTTCTTCCTCTGGATCATGGTGACTTTGAGTTTTTCTCTGACGTGTTTGGCATGGTCCCACTGCAAGTACCTTTCTACATACAATCTGTTAATTTGAGAAAGATCATGCTGAATATATGAAAGCAAAAAGAGATATTTTGACAAAAATAAAACATCCTTTCGTTGTGCAACTCAAATTCTCATTTCAGGTAAGGATCACAACATTTGCACAACATGTGGTGTATATGTATCTTTGTATACTGCAAAGATCATAATGGCCCATTTTATACAAAATCTTATTCAATTACTACTCAAGACACGATAAAGCAATAAACCGGCATCTTTCCAATGTTGCTTCCTCACAAATTTTTAAAAATATACCTACCAACCGTATTACATATACGTACCACTTGTGTTACATATATGTAACATCTGTGTTACATATACGTAACTAGTACTGAAAAGGTAATATGGAATGTTCATCGCCATTGATATGATCAAGACACAAAACCAAACCCATCGCAAACGCACCATCAAACCCCCACTTTAATGTGAGCAAGAGCATGTTCTTCCCAAAATTTCACCTAAAAATAAAGAAACAAATGCAATAAAAAATGACAGCATCAATACCATGCGTATAATCAAATCTAAAATAATACTTTAATTTCTTAATATCCCAATTAAATTAAAATATAATTTAATTTAAAGGTATTGGACAAACCGTATTTTGTTGTTTTGCAGAGCTCAAAATCTTTAGCAGATTTCCCAAGTTAACCCTTAATGATGATGATGATGACCCGATTCCCCCGTGTATTGGTACTTGATTTATCAGGGTCGCTCTTTGTCGTGCTGGCAACAGAAGAGGAAAACTAACGACGACGATGGTGGGTTCAGGTGGTCTCGGCTCGTTGATGGTGACCGGAATAACCACTGTTGCCGGAATCCATGGTGGAGCGGAGCAATGATGGTGGCGGAGCTGTGGTTGCAACAGGTGAAGGAGAATGTACGATGATGGTGGTGAAGGAGGCTGGATCAATTGAAAGGTTCCAGGGTTAAAAGATGGTTAATCTTGGATTTTAATTTAAAATTAATGCTTAACTAAAATAATGGAGTGTAATTTTACTAAAAATACCCTTTTGATAATAAAAATAAAAAAGTAGTAAGAAATTATTTGATTGGTTAAGAAGTGGTTATCGCATAAATTAGTGATTAGTATTTGAACTCAACCATATATATATATATATAAATATATATATATATATATATATATATATACTAGCTTTAAATCAGTGTGTTACACGGTTTAACATTAATATTATACTAATAAATATTTGAACATGTATTGTTATTCAATATTAGCTTATCTATGGGTTATTTTTTCATAGCCTCAAACGTTTATCGTATATTGATGAGAGTATTAAAAACATTTTCATATAAAAACATGAAAATTAATTTCATAAAACGTTGCTCTTTTAAGAGTAAGAATAAATTGCATGATAAACTAAGATTACAATGCTTATTTACAAATTTGAAAACACTTCTTTGTACACAACATTTGAAATGGTGTTACAAACTTTTCCATCTTTATCTAAGATTAATAGCTTGAGTCCATCTGTACTTTTAATCTTTGATAATACAACATATAACTGGTCATGAGTAAACACTGGATCTTTCAAATACAAACTAACCCTTGAAAATGATTGTCCTTGACTATTATTTATGGTCATTGCAAAACATACGACAATTGAAAATTGTCTTCTTTGAAATTTAAATGGAATTCTCTTATCAAACAACAAAGCATTAAAAATAAAACATTGTAACAATTTTTAATTATTTAAATTACATATTGTTATATACAATAATCAACTATGAAAAGTTACAACAATATTTCATAAATTACCTAATACTTCTTTATATACCACACTGGGTTAGAATCCCGTATATTACACGAGATTGTATATTAAAAAAAGATAAAACTTATAAATTTATAAATACGTCCTAACTTGTCAGAATATTATGATAGTCTCGAGATATATCAAGTGGAAATGTGTGTGTATATAACAAATTAATATTTTTTTAATTAGTTATATTTTGAATTCTTATTATATATTCTTATTTAATATAACTATTATTCTTCTTTAATAATATATTTATAATATCATTATTATTTAATAAGATAGTGGTGCATTTATTAGGAGAGAGAGGCGGAAAAACCAATATGAGGAGGTATGAGGGAGTGACATGTGGCACCTCAAAACCTTTATTTATTAGTATGTATAGATTTGTTGTTGTATTAGTAACGTTGCCCTCTTTATCTTTTATTAATTATATAATTTACGAATTTGATACAGAATGGAGATTGAGAGAAAAATTTAGAAATTCAATAGAAAAATGGATTAACCGAGAATGCTTAGAAGATGATAATGAAAGATTACTAATCAATAGAGGTTATATGTATGAAAACTTTCAATATAAAGACTCGAAAATCTCTCTTAGTTCCTTAAAGATTTCGTGAAAATGGAATGTAGAATATGGTAATAAATTGTGATATCTTAAAGTGAGAAATCAAATGAAAATTGAAATTCAAAATTAAGAATTGAGAATAGTGAAATAGATAGTTTTTTTTAACGGCGAACATTGAATGTTGTGACGTCGCACCTCCCATCATATGGGAGAGCATCGTCCAACGTCAGAGTTGGAGAGCATCCAAGGAAAAAATTCCACCCAATACGGCCCCTTCTGGGCTTGAGGGGGAGCCGAGGCTCGTACCCTGGATCGGCGTGGGTAAAACCTTGTGCATCAGCCTAAGAACTAGGCCTCATTTGCATGCCTCAGAAATTCATGATGGTGACAGGGATTGAACCCGGGTCCCTTAGGACTTCAGACCTCACCTCAACCACTACACCACAATCTCTTTGACAAAATAGATAGTAAACTAAGAAACAATATATATTGACTCGAACATTGAAAAGAAAGCTGTTACTTAATTCTAAAAATAAGATTTTAATTCCATAATTGAGTCGGATCAATGCTGGGGAAATCTAAAAATTTGATATTCTCCCGATTGACCAAATGAAATGAATAGTAACAGTAATGTACAACTTTAAAAGCTGCAGGTATAAGTAGCCGTTTCACCTTTCCCTCTGCTTCTTATGATCGCGCTTTTCTCTACGACTTTTCTTCCGATCCAGAACTTTCTCTTCTGACGAGCCAGAGCTGTTTGCGTGCTTCTTCCTTCTGTTAGGGTTTACAAGCCTTCGTTCTTTCATCCACCGTTCTCCTTCACAGACAAGGAGATCAGAGAGGGAGGCATCGGCGAAGGAAACTTAGCGCCCTCCGCTACACCATGCCCACCTTCATCACCCGAAGCACAAAACTATCAGCTCTCATATGTGTTTTACCTTGCAGCTGGTGTTTGAACATGACGCATCTTTGGACGAAGGGGATTCAACAGCGAATTGAAGGAGTTAGGGTTTTGTTGAGGGACGATGAAGATAGTAAAGGATCATCGTCGTCGGTGGTCGGTTTTAACGGTTATTTGCCTTTTCTTTTCGTTTCCCTCTCGCGAGACTCCTTTGCCTTCTTCAAGCCGCCGGAGCGGAGGGAAGGAATTGAACGAGAACGACGTTCGCGGCGGCGGGGACGGTGGTTTCAGTGCCGGAGAACAACTTTTTCCATCTATTAAGAGTTACAGATCTGGATTCCGTCAACCTTTGACAAAATTTCTGATGTTGCCTGAAATTTGGTAAGCTATCTGACTATTGTTCACTTCATGTTTGAATTTTGTTTGCTTTTCTTTTTCGTTTATTTTTACTGCATTCGGAGAGTTCTTAATTAGGTTTTCTTCAATTTATTCACAGCCGTTGCAGAACATGTCGGAGAACACCGTTCAAGTTCATGGTAAGCAGTGCATTTGTGTTGGTTTAAGTTTTCTGATTCATAATTTTGGTTAGGCGAATTAAAAAAACAGACTGTCTTTTTCGTTTTAACCTACGTTTCACTGTGAGGTTGGACATTATGAATGTTGTATAAATAAAAAAATGTTGGGTCATGAGATCTTGGTGAATTCTGTGTTATATTTCGAACGTGCATTTATTTCTTTAAGTTTATATTTTTTTTTCACTTGTGTGAATCTCATAACACATTCCATTATGATAGGTATAACCTTATAACCAAAGGTGAAAGGAACTGTTGTCTAGAGACCACTGTTATTGGGTGAACCAAGACTTTACACCTACTTTGTTATTAGTTCATGCTCATAATGGGATTATTGACTGATTTTAGTTGCAGTTGGGAATTAAAAATTATAACATGTTTTGCTCCTAATATGCAATTTTGTGCACTTTCAGAACTGTTATGTGTTAATTCTCCAATGTATTTTGATGTTGATGTGTTTTTAGGGCTTGCTCTAAAGGTTTCTGAGGACAACAGCAAAAAAAGAAAAACACAGGTTTCAGTACGGATGCAGTAACAAGGGTGAGTTGTATACATTGATTATAGAGGTGCCAAAACCAATTTAGTTAGTTAATGGCATAATAGCTGACTTTAGTAATTAGTTATTTTGTAATTGTATAGTAATACATATTTGCAGCTTAATGACATAATAGCTGACTTTAGTAAATTAGATCCTGAATTGATTGAAAAAAAGTTGAATGCTATGACAATTCTACAAAATGTTGACCTCCCATCCTCTATTTACCAAACCAAAAGAAATGGCTGTCATTGATATAAGTGTTAAAGGTTTCTGATAAATGCTCCCTTGCTCACAAAGAAAATGAATACGAAAATAATTCGCATTGCACTTTATGGGTGGTGGAGGAGGCGACAGTGGTGTTGGTGGTGGTGGTGGTGGTGGGAGATGGCGGTGGGTGGTGGTGACGGTGGCGGTGTGTGGTGGCGGCGGTGGCGGAGGCGGTGGGAGATGGCGGTGGGTGGTGGAGGCGGCGGCGGTGGTGGTGGGTGGTGATGAGTGGTGGTTGGTGGTGGTGGTAGGGGGTGTGGTGGTGATGAAGAGTAAAAGAGGGGATGGAATGAAAAAAAAAACAAGGGGTGGATGGAATGAATTTGAGGGATTTAGAGAGAATGACATTCCTTGTGGAATGGGTGATTCCATTCCATCGTCCAATCAAACACTATTTTTTTCATTCCCTCGTAATCGTCCAATCCATTCCACCTCTCATTCCAGCATACCAAATGCTACCTTAGGGTTTACGAGAACATGATTGTTAATGGGCTTTTAACCCGAAAAAAAGATGGATCGGGTAATAAAATAGGCCCGCGTGAAATTTGAGATGGAATTGGTTTTGGGTGAAAAATGGCTGAGGATGAATGTGGAGTTAACACTTGTCAAAACCATTTAGGTAGCGTTTGGTATGCAGGATTGGGAGGTGGAATGGAATGGACGATTACAAGGGAATAAAAAAATGCTGTTTGGTTGGACGATGGAATGGAATCACCCATAAAGAATGTCATTCCCTCTAATTCACTTAAATTCATTCCATTCACCCTCCTTGTTTTTTTTCATTCTATCCACTCTTTCACCCTTGATCACCACCACACCCTCCTACCACCACTACCAATCACCACCTCCCACCACCCACCGTCGCCGCCTCCACCGCCACCCACCGCCACCACCCACCCCCGCCACCGTGACCGCCACCTCCTACCCCCGCCACCTCCTACCACCACTACTGTCGCCTCTTCCACCACCACCGCCAAGCCCATCCACCACCGCCGCCATCATCCACCGTCACCCACCACCACCCAATACCGTCACCCACCACCACCCATTACCGTCACCCACCACCATGATAAGTGATCAAAGTTTCATGTATTAAAGGGTACAATATGTTATATTTATGCAAATTAATATGGGGAATACAAAGGTTTTGTGTAGCTATGCATGTGCAGGTGTTGGAAGCTTAATGTATGATTTTAGAAGATATTATGCGAGAGATGCAAGTGTTGGAAGGAAGACGAAGGAAACAGGGCAAAAATGCAGGAGCCAGCCTAAGCTTACGCCACCCAACGTAAGCTTACGCCACCCAACGTAAGCTTACGCCGCCCAGCGTAAGCCTACGCCTAACCAATTCTTTCACAGCAGGTTTCAGGGATGCGGTGTAAGCCTACGCCACCCCTGCGTAAGCTTACGCCAGTTACGTTATTTTGAAGTGGATTTTCGGGAAACTGTCGATTTTGAGAGTTTAAGTGGGGGTTTCTTTTCCAAATTCGAAAGCACCTTTTGAATAGCAGTTTTGGGCGAATTTGGCAGATTTTTTGGAGGCTAGAAACATATTATTTCAGATCGGTATCAAGAAATTGAAGAATCGAAGATGAATTCCACAACCATGAGTGGCTAATCCACCGGTAATCATTCCCGGGTGGATTGTTTGTAAGTTTTTAGGGTTTTTATCATATGCTAGCTTTGAGAAACAATTCTTCATAAACATCCTCTCTCTTTCTTCACGTGACTCCCAAATATTCCACATGATCAACTGTTTAGATGACATAATTGGGGAACCGGCCAATAGTGCATGTAGAACCATAACTTCATAAAAACACACCTTGGTCTTATCCCCCGTTCTCCGGACCACGTTCAATGTTACAAATACCAACAACAACTTGGGAAGTAGCTTCGACATATCTCTTCTCAATACTAACCGGAATACATCACAACCTTCTTCCATCACAAAAAAGGTTCTTATCATGTTTTCCCACATTATTTCATGGATCACGTGAGCCTTCAACTTATCATCAGATATATACTCATAAGGTTCATTATTCTCTGCTCCAGAGTCAAAGTGGGCAATCTTGTCAATAGTCTGAAATGACAGGTCTGCTTGTTTCCCATTCACTGTACCCCTCAAAATTGTCGTTTGGGGCCGGTTATTTCCTTCAATTCGTTGAAGGGTCGACATCCACTCTAGAATTGCTTCACCATACACATCATCAATCCCATCATAAGGAAAGCAAGACTCTCTTCCCAACCAAGCCGTCGAAAACAGTTAACAACCCCATATCTCTCGAAATCCGGCTCATGGATTTGCTTTTCACATGCAAATAACGATTCAAATCCACCAGCCGGGTTTTTCACCTTGTCCATATATAAGTTCTTCTGCTGCGAATATGGGAAAGATGATAATCTCACTGGTTTCTTCCATATTGTGGGTCCAAGTTCCCATTCAGATTCATGGGCACTTTCTTCCTCACTTCTTTCGTACAGAAAAACAGTGTTTCGTGCCCTCTTTGACCTACTCCATGATGATGACTCACCCACTTTTTCTTTACCCTTGTGAAACTCTTTCGTTCTGGCCATTGTTCCTACAATTTCACTAAGCACACATAAATTCAAGAATTCACCAAGAATCGAACTTGTAACAATTCTTCATTAATATTGCTAATTGAATTCACTCCATATTAACTTTTTATCATGTGAAAACAAAATTTCTTCTATTTTCATCAAAGCAAGTTTACATGTTTTAAAATTTCAAAATTTCTTCCAAAATCTTAATCAAGTCCTATTCAATTAGTCACTAACACAATTATTTTCAATGCTTCAACAATGACATCATTCAATCTACGAATTCTAACTTAAATCATCCCTCCCAAAGTACACAACAACACAACTACAATGTAACATCAATTCTTATTCGAAAATATACCTTCAAATAACCAAGAATTGTAATACAAACGTACCTTTTGAGTTTAGATGATGAAATCTCAAAGAGTGACGATTATTCCTTCCACTACACACGAAAGCCCCAAAAATTACGAAACCCTAGAATTTCGGGTCTCTCGAATGTGGTTGATTCGTTGAATTCCGCTTGGTATGGTTTACTGCTCTTGCAAAGTTATGCAAAAACCCTCAACCAATTTTTGATTTTTATGAAGAGATGGTAGATTAAGGAAGGAAGAAGATGAAGATGAAGATGAAGATGAATGAAGGTTTTTAGAGAAGAAGATGGAAGAGAAGGGATGGAAGGTAGGTAATAATGAAGAAAGAAGGGAGAGAAAAGGGGTTTTAAAAAAATGTTTTTTTTATTATTAATTTTATTATTATTTTTTTAGACTTATCTGCTGTAGGACGACTTATCCACGCAAAATCTCGTTCCAGCGTAAGCTTACGCTGAGGAGGCGTAGCCTTGCGCTGCACCTCTGATGGTTCTGTTTGCAAAATATCTTCGGCGTAGGATTACGCTGAACCAACGTAGCCTTACGCTGCCCTGTTTTTAGTCATTTTTCCAGCTCCCCACTTGAATGTGTTTCGTCCCTGAAATACCGACATCCGCTGTAACCTCATACTTTCTGCCTTCCTTTGATTCTTGCACAAAATTAAACTAAAATTAGCTAAAAGAAGAAAAATAATAAAACATAATTTAATTGAAAACATCACATAAGCCGGGTTGACTCCCGGTTAGCGCTAAGTTTATTGTCCTCAGCCCGACACTTCTTCATGGTGTTACTCATGCTCGTTCGTCACCAAGCTCAATAAGAATGCTTCTACTTGGTTTGTTGGCCCATTGATCTCGTTGAGTTCGAGATATGGCTTCAATCGGTGACCATTCACAACTTGCCTCAAGCGATCCTCAAAATCTTCAATCTCTATATCTCCATAGTTGCCAACTCGTGTGATAAAAAATGGTCTCGTCCACTTTCTTTTCAATTTCTCTACAAAGAACTTCAACCTTGAGTTATAAAGGCAGACTCTTTGGCCCACTTCAAACTCCTTCTTTCGAAGCTTGGCATCATGAACCGCCTTCATCTTGTCCTTGTAAGCGGATGCATAATCATATGCCTCATTTCTCAATTCTTCCATTTCATTTAGACTCAACTTCCTTTCTTTTCCTGCAACATCATAATCCACATTAACCTCTTTGATAGCCCAAAACGCCCGGTGAGCTAACTCTACCGGTAAATGACAATCTTTTTCATAAACCAACCGGTACGGGTTCGTGCCAATATGGGCTTTATAAGCCGTTCGGTAAGCCCATAAAGCATCGGTCAATTTGGTTGACCAATCCTTTCGGTCCGTCCGGACGGTTTTTTTGTAAAATATCTTTTATTTGCCTATTAGACACTTCCACTTGTCCGCTTGTTTGGGGGTGGTAGGGAGTTGCTATTTTATGATTCACGCCATACCGTTTTAGTAATTTGCCAAATTTAAAGTTTTCGAAATGAGATCCCCCATCACTTATAATGACATGGGGGATACCAAATCTCGAGAAAATGTTTGTTTGGACAAAGTTACACACAACGGTATTGTCGTTCGTCTTAGTGGCTATCACCTCAACCCATTTAGATACATAGTCGACCGTTACCAAGATATACAAATTACCAAAAGAGTTTGGGAAGGGTCCCATGAAATCAATTCCCCAAACATCAAAGATTTCAAGGACGAGAATCGGTTTCATGGGCATTTCGTCTCTTTTAGAGACGCTCCCTAACTGTTGACATTTGATGCAATGTTTCGCAAACTCAAACGCATCCTTAAACAAAGTTGGCCAGAAAAGACCACATGAAAGAATTTTGTGTGCTGTCTTTTGGCCACTGAAATGACCTCCACATGCATAAGAGTGCACATGTGCTAGCACACTTGGAATTTCCTCATTTGGCACACATCGTCTAATCATTTGATCCGTTCCCACTTTAAATAAATCCGGTTCTTCCCAAATGTATTGCTTTACTTGGGACAGAAAATGGGTTTTCTTCTTCTTTACCCAATGACTCGGGATTGCACCTGTTGCCAAAAAAATTATAATATTAGCAAACCAAGGTACAGATAAAACATACATAATATGCTCACCAGGGAATGATTTATTTATCATTGTCGTGGACTCTTCATCATCAACCATGATCTTTGATAAGTGGTCGGCTACTAAATTCTCACTCCCCTTTTTATCACGGATCTCCACATCAAATTTTTGCAACAACAAGATCCACCTTATGAGTCTTGGTTTAGCATCCTTTTTCCCCATGAGGTACCTGACAGCACTGTGATCAGAATAGATAATAATTTTGCTTCCCCATATATAGGACCTAAACTTGTCTAACGCATATACTACTGCGAGTAATTCTTTTTCGGTTGTGGTATAATTCAATTGAGCATCCGAAAGAGTTTTACTTGCATAATATATGGCAACGGGTTTCTTCTCAACCCGTTGTCCCAACACGGCCGACCCCAACCGTATAGTCACTAGCATCACACATGATTTCAAAAGGAAGTGACCAATTTGGTGATTGTAAGATTGGGGTCTCCACTAATTTTTGTTTCAAAATGTTAAAAGCATGAATACATTCATCATAAAAAACAAACGGCGCATCTTTTAAAAGTAAGTTACATAATGGTTTCGTGATTGAGCTAAAACCCTTGATAAACCTCCTATAAAACCCCACATGCCCAAAAAATGATCTAATGCCTTTAACATTCATGGGATGAGGCAAAGTAGATATAACTTGAACTTTCGTATGATCTACCTCAATCCCACGATCCGAAATCACATGACCCAAAACTATCCCTTTTTGGACCATAAAATGACTCTTCTCCCAACTCAAGACCAAATTTGTTTCAACACACATTTTTAAAACTTTTTCCAATTGGTTCAAACATGAATCAAAAGATGTACCAAAAATGAAAAAATCATCCATAAAAATCTCCAAAGACTCGCCCACCATTTCTGAAAAGATACTCATCATACACCTTTGGAAGGTGGCGGGGGCATTACATAGTCCAAATGGCATTCGCCTAAATGCGAAAGTACCATATGGACAAGTAAATGTTGTCTTATTTTGATCCTCGGGATGTATAGCAATTTGGTTGTAACCCGAATAACCATCAAGAAAATAGTAATATTTCTGACCTGCGAGTTTTTCCACAATTTGGTCAATGAACAGTAATGGGAAATGATCTTTTGAAGTAGCTGCATTTAATTTCCTGTAATCAATACAAATCCGCCACCCGGTTACCGGCCGAGTGGCTACTTCATCACTTGAGTCGTTCTTGACGACTTGAATACCCGCCTTTTTGGGCACGGTTTGTGTTGGACTCACCCATGTACTATCAGAAATTGGGTAAACGATGCCGGCGTCCAACCACTTGAGAACTTCCTTCTTTACGACTTCCCGCATATTTGGATTTAACCGCCTTTGTGCATCGTGAGATGGTGCAATAACTTGATCTGTGACAATCTTGTGCATAACAATCGAGGGACTAATACCCTTCAAATCCGCAATACTCCACCCAATTGCCGCCTTATGGGCGGCTAACACCTTCATCACAGCCTCCTCTTGTTCCTTTGTCAAATTTGATGCAATGATCATCAGGAGGGTGTCGTTTTCTCCTACAAAAGCATACTTGAGGTTCTTTGGCAACTCCTTCAACTCGACCTTTGAGGGTTGCTCCAAAGATGGCTTCAACTTTTTGTCAATGTGTTCCGGTAAGCTTTCCACTTGGTGAGTCCACGGTGGTCTCCCATCCTTAATTGCCATTGCTTCAAGCCGTTTTTCTTCTTCTTCGAGTTCCTTGCTTGTCTCAACCTGTAACCTGTAACATGAAAAGCATGTTTCTGTGGTGCTATCCTCGTTTACAATAACATCGCAAAGAGGAATGTACCCGTCAACAATGTTCACCATAAAGCATTCATCGTTGACCAGAGAGTTAGATATATGTGAAAAAACATTTAATCTCAACTTTCGGTTTCCAAATGTCATGTCAACCGTTCCAGTTCGGCAATTAATTTGGTCATTTGCGGTTGCCAGAAATGGCCAACCAAGGATAACCGTAGGTTGTTTTGTTCTATCGGAAGAGACATAATCCAACACTAGAAAGTCCACTGGGAAATAAAAATCTTCCACTTTCACAATAACATCAGTCAATATTCCTCGGGGGAGCTTAGGAGTTAAGTCGGCCAAAACCACGGTAGTGTCGGCCCTCCTAAGAGGGCCAAAATCATATTGGTAATAAAGGCTCCCCGGACGAATACTAACACTGGCTCCAAGATCTAGGAGTGCCCTTTTTATTTTGAAATCACCTACTTGAATAGATATAATAGGCGCCCCCGGATCTTGTAGTTTAGGTGGAAGAGCACCCGATAGAATAACATTCACATTAGCGGTTACATCAAGTTTCTTTGGGAATTTATGATTCCGCTTTTGTGTACACAATTCTTTCAAGTACTTTGCGTAAGCTGGAATTTGTTTAATGACATCCAAAAGGGGTATGTTAATTTTGACCTGTCTAAACATCTCCCACATTTCTTCTTGTTGTGGTCCTCTTTTATTTACCATTTTTGCTTTAAATGGTTCAACTAATGCCTCTGGGTAAGTAACGGAACCACCCGTCATATCATTTCCTTTAGCAATAGGTGACTCATCTCTAAAAACCGGTTTAATTTTTTCAAGATTTTGAGTAATTGGTTTTTTATCATTAGCAAATTCCACTTCACCTTCACTTTAACATCCTCCACCACCCCTTCAACCAATTGTGGTGGAGACTCAACTTTATTATCGATAACCTTACCATTACGAAGAACCGTAACTTTACTTACATTTGCATTGGTTGAACTCGACCCTTGATGTTGCGGGTTTAATGTAGTGTTACTCGGTAGCCTCCCCCCACCTTGCTTTAGCAAAGATATTTCTTTGGCCATTTGCCCCACTTGTCTTTCCTATGCCACAAAAGACTTGTCTCTCATTTCATTCTCCTTCTTTGATTCTTTCATCATCTCCAATAGTGCATCTAACTTTGAATTAACCGCATCATCACCCCCGATGACCCATTTTGTTGTTGATGATCTTGATTGTAATTCCTTGGGGGGGTAATTTGTGTTCCGGTTATTGTTATAAGAGCCTCTTTGATAACCACCCGAATTATAGTTCCCTTGTTGACGCGGTTAATATGAGGTTGATGAGGTGTTTTGATTCACACCTTGAAAGTTGGGGTTCATTTGGTTTGCCGCGTTCCCATACTTGAAGTTAGGATGGTTTCTCAACCCCGGATGATAGTTGTTCGAGTTCATGTCATATTGCTTCCTCTCACCATACACTTGATTCACCTCTTCTTGTCTCCCTTCTTGAAATGGGCACTCCATTTTTTTGTGGCCTAAATCTCCACAATCTTCACAAACGTCGAATCGAGCTTTTACTCCCGCTACTTCTTTCTTTTCGCCTTTCCTCAACAATGCCAATTCTCTCTCCATAGATGCTAACCTCTCTTTTGTTTCATAATCCGGAACGGACTTAGAAATCGGGTGTTTAGTTCTTCGACTAGCCGATGCCTCGGCTTTAGAGTTTTGGCTCATCCTTTCTAAGAAATCCCAATCATCTTCTTTGGGATTAGACAACAATGTCCCATTACTTGTGGACTTCAAGTACTTCCTCTCCTCTTGAGTCAAACCATCCACAAAACACTTCACTAGTTCCCACAACTCGATTTGAAGGTGGGGACATTTCCTCAACAACTCTTTGAAGCATATAAAGGCTCACCCGTTTGTTGTTGAAAGGTCCGAATCTCAATTCGGGAATCATCCGTCTTCGCAACCGAATAGTACTCATCCAAGAAGACTTGTTGCATTTCATCCCATGTGTGGATGCTATTAGTCGGCAATGTGATGAACCATTGCTTTGCTCGATCCTTGAGGGAAAACTGAAAAAGTCTAAGTTTGATCTCGCCTTGATCGAAGTTCTCATCTCCAATTGTGCTACAGATGGCGGCAAACTCGGCTAAATGGGTGTATGGTTCTTCGGTAACCATTCCATGAAAATGTGTGAGAACGTTGATATAATTTGTCCTTGACTTGAATCGCCTCATTCCGGGAATTGGTAGAACAATTGGAGAAGCATTCTCCGAAATAGCCGGTCGAAAGTGACCATTAACTCCACCCATAGGGGCTACCGGTTGTCTTCGGTTTTCATTGTTGTAGACCCCATTAACTCTCCTCATTTCTTGTCTAGGAGGATAACCAAATCTCTCAGGTCTACCCGTTCGACCCATTGGTTGTCTCGCCTTTTGGTGAACATAATTCACCTCTTCTTCCTCTCCAAAGCCTTGCCCCTCGTTATATTCTCCAAATTGGCTCCTCTCATCATCTTCATACTCGTAATCTCCAAACCCATCACCATTCCCAACATCTTCATTATCATCATACCCAAAGTATTCACCATCGTCATCCTCCCAACAATCGTTCTCATTGTCGTTTCTTGGTTGAGCTCCAAATATGTTTCCAGGAGGGGTTTGATTTTGTTGTGGTCCCCTTCTTCCTTGGTACGCGGGATTGGTACGGATGTTAACGGGTCGGTTTTGTTAAACTGTACCCGACCCACGGTGAGATTATCATCTTTCCCATATTCGTAGCAGAGAACTTATATATGGACAAGTTGAAAAACCCGGCTGGTGGATTTGAATCGTTATTTGCATGTGAAAAGCAAATCCATGAGCCGGATTTCGAGAGATATGGGGTTGTTAACTGTTTTCGACGGCTTGGTTGGGAAGAGAGTCTTGCTTTCCATTATGATGGGATTGATGATGTGTATGGTGAAGCAATTCTGTAGTGGATGTCGACCCATCAACGAATTGAAGGAAATAACCTGCCCCAAACGACAATTTTTAGGGGTACAGTGAATGGGAAACAAGCAGACATGTTATTTCATACTATTGACAAGATTGACCACTTTGACTCCGGAGCAGAGAATAATGAACCTTATAAGTATATATCTGATGATAAGTTGAAGGCTCACGTGATCCATGAAATAATGTGGGAAAACATGATAAGAACCCTTTTTGTGGTGGAAGAAGGTTGTGATGTATTCCGGTTAGTATTGAGAAGAGATATGTCGAAGCAACTTCCCAAGTTGTTGGTATTTGTAACATTGAGCGTGGTCCCGAGAACGGGAGATAAGACCAAGGTGCGTTTTATGAAGTTATGGTTCTACATGCACTATTGGCGGGTTCCCCAATTATGTCATCTAAACAGTTGATCATGTGGAATATTTGAGAGTCACGTGAAGAAAGAGAGAGGATGGTTATTCCTCATTGTCGGTTGTTATCAAAGTTCCTTAAATGGGCAAAGGTTTTGCCACGAAGACCGGCGGTGTTAAAAATCAAGCATAAATCTTATACCATAAAGTCTTTGCAACAAGGAAGTTGGAGATATGAGTTGACAGCAAGAACTCATGTGTTGACTGATACCATCACTGCGAGGTTTTTGGAGGAATTGAGAAGTGATGTGTCGGAAGAGGAAGAAATGAACTTGGAAGATGAAGATATTGATCCCACATGACCAAATATAGGGACAAGTGGTGCATGTTATGGGTTCGAGCACGGATTTGGGTATGGTGCTGATTACAATCAACCCTTCACGGAAGTAATAGAGCAGGCTCGCCCGACAAGTTATCCTAATTGGGAGGAGGCCTCCCGTATAATGTTTAATAGGCAAACACAAAATCTGGAGGAAGATAGGAGATTTAGAATGGGGATGATGTGGTCCCAAGAGGAGGAAATAAATTGGAATTTTAGGCACAACGAAGAAGTGCGCCACTACAATGATTACCATCAGGGCGTACCATATTCTTCACATCCAGCACCTACTGATTGAGAGTCTTTGAATCCTTATAACATGGGTGATACATACCAGCGCTACCCACAGAGTCATCATTCTGAGTGGGTGGCACCGTACCCGGCATCTGATGCAAGTGGGCAAGGCTCGAGTGGAGCGGCTCAAGGAGGTCTGAATAATATGAGAGATATGAATCGATCATTATATGAGTCAGTTTTTGGTCAACCGTTACAGCAGGAGCCATATGATGCTAGGCCGGAAGCATACTGGCCTTACAAGCCAAGCAATGATGCTGCCGACAACGATGAGGAGGAAGATGATGATGATGAGGAACAGAACAGTCATGACAGCTCTTCCTAATGTTGTTGAGTATGTCGAACAGGTCCACGTACTTTTACTTCTTTCTTGCAAAAATTTGAACTATTTTATTTAATTGTTTTAGTGTGTTTTATGTGTTTTAGGTTGTTTTGTTTTTGTTTTGGTGAGAACTTGGGTGATGTTTGGGTTGATGTTTATGGTTTGGGAATTTACTTCTTGAATTTTGGAGGTTGGGTGTTAGATTTGTTTGGCACCCACTAACCGCACTTTTATATTTCATAACTATTTACACTGGGACAATGTAAGGTTCAAGTGCGGGGATGTGGGAAATCTTGGAAACCATATATTTTTTTTGATAATTGTTTTACAAAGTGTTTGGTAGAGGTCTTTGGTCATGGTTAATTCACTAAGTACTTGATTAAGTCTTTCCAACAAATGATAAAAAAAAATTTGAAAATGTTGAATTCTAGAGTAACAAAGTTGAAGGTGATGGTTTGCATGCACATGTCGGTAACCTATTTTCCACCGTTTTTGTGAGATTTTGAGCCAAATTGATATATATATTCTCTTATTTGAGTGGTTGGCCACTTTGTTTCACATTTTAGAACTTGCATAATGTTGATACATGTTGAGACCTTGAACCAATTGATTGTACAAAAAATGATAAAGGCATTAGGAGAAATCGTTTTTATTTTTAGCCATTTTTATACCTTTACCCGTTAATATCCATTAGATGCCCATTCTGAGCCTATACCTTTTCTTTTGACAAAACCCACAACATTAACCCATTCACATTTTAGCCTTTTCTTTTTAAACCTGTGAGTTGGAATTCAATTAACTTAGATTGTTGTAGTTGCGGTTGCAATTGAGATAAAAAAAATAAAAAATAAAAAAAATGAATGAAAAAGAAATACAAAAATAGTATTGGGTCAACATTTGTCCAAAGGTATTGAGTATTAGTTTGAGCTACAATAAAAGATTTTATTGGGTCAGTTTAACTCAAGTTTTATTTGATAGTTTGAAAAAATAAGAACTTTAGTGTTGATTGGTCATTTATACCCATAGTAGAGATTTGAAAGTTTTAGAGTTGGTTTGTAACTTTATTAGTTGAATTCCACTCACCTTTAGCCACTTTAAAAAAAATCCTTATCCATACCCGTAACCCTAGCCTACATTACAACCCTTAAAAGACCTTTTGATTTGTGCGTTTTAGTTGTGTTAGTAAGTGGAGATGTGATCAATATGCAAGCCTATGATAATGTGGTTCGTTGTTTGGTTTCGAGTGAAAAATACTAGCACGTCATCGCTAGTCCACATATGAAGCCAAGTGGAGTGATTAATTGTGAGGAGTGTGCGCATGCAAAGCCATAACTGGATATGAGTTAAGATCGTTCAAGTGTTTCCTTTTGTTTAAAAGTTATCGATTGTTTGTTGGATTGTAAATCTATTGAGAGTATAATTCTTATGAATCTTGCATGACCTTGAACCTTAACTTATGTTAGTGAAAACAATTATTTGAGAATTTGTAATGTGAATTTAAAGAAAAGACTTTGCTTGAGGGCAAGCAAAACTCAAGTGTGGGGATGTGATAAGTGATCAAAGTTTCATGTATTAAAGGGTGCAATATGTTATATTTATGCAAATTAATATGGGGAATACAAAGGTTTTGTGTAGCTATGCATGTGCAGGTGTTGGAAGCTTAATGTATGATTTTAGAAAATATTATGCGAGAGATGCAAGAGTTGGAAGGTAGACGGAGGAAACGGGGCAAAAATGCACGAGCCAGCGCAAGCCTACGCCACCTGGCGTAATTCTACGCCACCCAGCGTAAGCTTACACCGCCCAGCGTAGGCCTACGCCTAACCAATTCTTTCACAACAGGTTTCAGGGATGCGGCGTAAGCCTACGCCACCCCAGCGTAAGCTTACGCCAGTTACGTTATTTTGAAGCTGATTTTCGGAAAACTGCCGATTTTGAGAGTTTAAGTGGGGGTTTCTTCCCCAAATTCGAAAGCACCTTTTGAATAGCAGTTTTGGGCGATTTTGGCAGAGTTTTTGGAGGCTAGAAACATATTATTGAAGATCGGTATCAAGAAATTGAAGAATCGAAGATGAATTCCACAACCATGAGCGGCTAATCCACCGGTAATCATTCTCGGGTGGATTGTTTGTAAGTTTTTAGGGTTTTTATCATATGCTAGTTTCGAGAAATAATTCTTGTAATCGTTTGGTTTGAAATACTTGAATCTTTGTGTTTAGTATGGTTATGAACTCATGGGAGTCGATAAATTCTTGCACCATTGACCCCGTTTGTAACATCCAAAAAATAAAACGATAGTTAAAATGACGAAATAAACGAACGAGGCAAGTCGGGTTGGGCCGGATGGGTCGGCGGGCCGGAATGGGAGCCTCCCCTATAAATAGCTTAGACCTCCATCATTTCTTTCATTTGCAAGTTCTAGAGAGAGAAACTGTAGAGAGAGAAAGTTGGCGGATCGACCCGAGATTTCAGCAAAGTGTTACTCCATAGCTCGTGAGAAGAACCTCTGGATCAGAAACTAGATTCAGGTAACGATCGGGCCTAAATCTGAGTTTTTGTTTGTTTTTGGATTTTTCGGGTTTTGGGTGAAAAAGTAACGTTTTCATGGATAAAACTGAAAGATAAACATAGATTTGAGTTCCTTAATGGAAAACAAACGTTTTGAATGTAAACAGGTTCGGGATCTTGACGTGATCAGACCTGAATGCGAAAGTTAGGGTTTTGCGAAGAAACAGATCGTGCGTACTTATCAAGTACGCACGGAGCAGGTCCTGCGAACTTATCAAGTACGCAGGAAGAGGGCACTGCGTACTTATTAAGTACGCAGGAAGCAGAGTCTGCGCGCTTGCTAAGTGCGCAGGCATCAGGTTGTTTAAGTAAAGTTAGTATGTTTAGAATGGTTAAAGCGTTAGAGTTAGGATTGGGTTTGATGTGTATTTAACTATCAAATCCAGATCGTACGTGACGTTGTTGGGCCCTTCTTTAGGACAACCAAGACTAGCTTATCAGGTGAGTTCTAGAAACCCTCTTTTGAATGTTTTATATAATGTTTTCGGGCTGGTGTGCATACATATGAAATGATGTTTTACGAAACGATGTTTATGAAACGATGTTTATAAAATGATGCTTATGAAACTATGTTTACGAAATGAAATGATTTGGAATGAACGGTTTATGGAAAGAAAGTTTTATGAATGGAATGTTTACGAACGAAATGTTTATAAAGAAATAGTTTAAACTAAAGGTAAAGGGTTTCGAAAATGAATGAAAGTTTTATGAAAAGAAAAGAAAAAGGGCAAATGTTTTAAATAAGTCATTACAAATCTAATCTGTCGAATGAATGGAATTGACGAATGAAGTCTGGGAATGAAATTCCCAGCCTTGTGGTAGATTATGGACAGCGAGCCATAGTTGCCATAAGAACAACATGGGCAGTGTCTTTATGACATGACAATGGTTTGATGTTGTACAACTGGTATGGAGTAACGACAGTTACTCAGGGGTTAACGTGACCCTATGTAAGGTTAAATTATGATCCGACGGTGTTATGGCCGTGAGCCATAGCCGTCGATGGAAGTTGTCGGTCTATGGACATGAGAGCCATAGGGGCAACTTAATGGGTATTGTCGGTCCTCGTGCAGTTAAGCCTTGGGGGCAATACAAAAAGGGAATTGACGGAATGTATGGTATTGTCGGTCTTCATGCAGTTAAGCCTTAGGGGCAATACCATACTAAATGACGGTACGAATGTTAACACAGATTTAGATAGTAATGTATGACTTAAATGAATATTAAATGTTTTAAACAAATGATCCGTTCAATGTGTTTATGATGAGGATAAATGTTTGAAGGTTTTCAATGATGAACGAAAGGCCCTGTTTTCTTATACGTGATGTTAAACCCTAATGAATGTTTTGAATGATGAACCATTTCTTAAATCGAATGAAAACTAGAACTCACCGGCGTAGCTGACTTTTTAGTGTGCACATTCAGGTTAAGGCAGGTTATGAGGTTGGACGGCGATGCTTGGCTAGCGATGAAGAGTTACCCGGACGCTTATGAATACTGGCATCACGTTACGTTTTGATTTCGTTAAGTTATGTTTAGACATGTTTACGCTTCTGTATGTTGAACAATGTAATGGTTATGTTTTAATGAAGTATTTTCTGCTGCGTTATTTGATAATCAAGTTTAAGAACTGTTTGTGAATGAGTAAATCTAACAAGTGAGGCCTCCCGGGTTTGAGGCCTTACACCGTTAGATGATAATTTCTATGAACTTCGATTTGTGTTGAATCTATTGATTAATCTAATTCTATATTGCATACATTTGTCTCGATTTCATTCGTGAATATTGTTTTACACTATTTGCCGATGATGTATGAATGTTGATGTTTTTTGTTAGATTTGGTTAATTTGATTTGGATAACCATTTGATTGTTTGAACTCATATGTTGGTGTGATAATCCCTAATTACTTGTGAACTTGAAACCCGTGTGTGATTCCTTTTTAATTTTTGTTTACAACTTAAACCGTTTATTTGCTACTTGATTACTCGTGATCGTTTTGCTAGTTGATAATCATTGCTTGTGTTTGGTCAGAAAAACCCATTGCAACTTCATAAATCACATTGTTAATTGAAGTTAAGCACCGACCACAAACTCTCCGTGGTTCGACACCTTTCTTACCTTAACTAGTTTAAGGTGATTAGGACACTCTAATTATTTATCTTTGACCGGTCCCTTCGACACCGATCACACCTCCACCGCCACTCACCACTCACCACCAATTTTATTCCTTTGTCTTTTCTAGCCTACCAAACAACATAAAGTAATGATTTATTTCATTCCCTCATGGTAATCAAACAAGACAAAGGAATGGAATGGTCCATTTCATTCCTTTGTTCATTCCAATAACTCGTTCATTCCATTCCCTCGTCTATTCCATTACCCCATACCAAACAGACCCTTAGTTTTTTATTATAGGAGATATATATATATATATATATATATATTTGTATATAGAGTAAATTACACAGATTGTCCTTTAATTATACTCTAAATTACATTCTGTGTCCTTTGACTTCAATAAGTACACCACAGGTCCTTTTCTTACATATTTTTATACACTCTATGTCCTTTACACTAACTGGTGTTAAGTTTTTCAGTTAAGTTTTGCCATGTGCCTCTCACATGATGGGTAAAATGGTCTTTTCAGCTGCATATTTAAATTCCCAATTTAATTACTATTGTCATTTCACCACAGGTCTGATATAATTTCCTTAAAAACCACCACCGCCACCACAGCTCCGCCACCAGCCACCGATCAATCTCCGACACCGATTCCCAAATAGACGAGTTCCACTCTCTTCTCCGCGCCGACTCGCCTCTCCGCTCAGACGACATCTCCTCATCCACTTCCACCGCCATCGTCGCCGTCGACAAGCTCCACACTCCGTTCAGATCTCCTCTTTCTAACAACATCAAATCCTCTCATACAATCAATGTCGCGCCTCTGGCAAAAGCTAAATCGTCTGCCGTAACGTATAACCGGCCGGCGAAGGAGGAGGCGGTGACCGGCGTTACTACTAAGGACGGATCCGACGGCTTTGATAACAGAATCCGCAGCGGGATTAAGAAGCTGAGAGTGCCGGTGACGTCGATTGTGACGATTGAGAGAGCGGCGCTAGGGTTTAGGGTTTGTGAGATGATATTAAGCTTAACTGCTTTCTCTGTGATGGCTTATGATAAAACTCGAGGTCGCCAGCTCGCCAAAACCCTAGATCGAGCTCCGGATCTGAACCAGATCGAGCTCCGCCAACTCGCCAAAACGGCCGGATCTGAACTAGAAGCGACGGAGGATGGATCTGAACCAGAAGCGACAGAGGCGTCGGAGTACGGTGGATGGATCTGAACCAGAAGCGGCGGAGGCGGCGGACACGGCGGAGGACGGTGGATGGATCTGGGAATTGTGTGGTGGTAGAGAGAGAAACATATATTTTTGAGGGAATATTATTAGAAATTACATAAATTGTCCTTTAATGGGTAAAAAGACCATTTTACCCATCATGTGAGAGGCACATGGCAAGACTTAACTGAAAAACTTAACACCAGTTAGTGTAAAGGACATAGAGTGTATAAAAATATGTAAATAAAGGACATGTGGTGTACTTATTGAAGTCAAAGGACATAGAGTGTAATTTAGAGTATAATTAAAGGACAATGTGTGTAATTTACTCTTGTATATATGTATGTGTGTGCACATAAACTGTGTGTATATGTGCCTATTATAACACATAAAATGTGTCTCCAGTTGGTAGAAAGCGGTGCACAAACTTACTAATGTTAATACTGATTTAGCTAATTTGCTTGAAATGAATCATGGCTTATAGTTGTCATTCATGTATGATCAGTTTTCATCTTTAATATAGTTGTTCATTTTCTTTTGGAGCTTCTTTAGCTCATATATATTTGCCAAAAGTTTCAAGTGTTCTCGGACCCAAAGTGAAGCTGCCACACTTCTTGGAAGTTTGGCTAATGTGGATGACTTCAAGGTTGCTTAAACTGTTATCCATCTATAGCATTTCGTTTGAACCACCAATGAAGTATATTGTTTTCTTAACTTTTCTTGCACATCAATTTCTTATCTTCAATTGTCTATCATAAGCCATTAAAACCAAATACAATACTTTTGCAGACACACATTGCTCAAAGATGTGCTCTTTGTCCACTAGTTGAGATGTTGCGGTCTCTAGATGACAAATTAAAAGAAACATCCTTTGCACTTGGAGGTTGGCAGATGACGAGGTATGTAGATGCATCTTTTCAAAATGTTTGTTTCATACTACACTAATTACAATATCTTTCGTTTGCCTATTTATAATGCATTGATTATTTAACCGAAAATGTTTTGACCCTAGAACTAAAAAACCAATGATAACACACACACACCCCATGTCACACCCCGGATTTAGCCTACCCGGGCGTGCGACTATCAGTTGATACATGTCTCTTTATTTTATTTTATCAGAGTTTTATAAACACAGTGGAATATTTTATAACTCAGGATCTTTTCAAAAGACGAGGAATCTCCTGTTTCATTTCATTATAACAGGGATAAACCCTGATATTATACACAAACGTCTAAATTTACAAAACCAAGGATTATAAGAGCCATTTCTTTCAATCAGATATCTAGGGTGGACGTTCCCTTTTTCATGACATTATTGATCCATTCATTCCATGGCTATATCAACAATAAATCATCCTTGGTTACCTGTAAAACATTTGAAAATATTTTATCAGTATAAACTGGTGAATACAAGTATATTTGAAATCATAATATGATAAGCGTGAATAAATAGAACAATTTGCCCATATTTGAATGGTCAATTTACACATTCAGCGGACCCCTAACCCGAACGTATAACCACTAGCCACACCAGGCACTTTCTTGGATCATCATTGTTTTACAATAAATGGGACCATGCCTTTCGCCTCAAGCGTCAGGTCTTACGTATTATAAACAACCAAGCCATAGCCCTAGCCCCGTTACAGCGTTTCATTTGTAACACGTGTATGCATATGTGACTCTATGGTCTGAATGCTATGTAGTAAATCACCTTATGCAACCAATGGTTGTATTAGTTCATTCAAGTCAGATCACAATCAAAACAATTTTCAGTTTTGAAATCATTTTAAAAAAATACAAGTATTCACCTTGACAGAGTCTCGACTTAGGAATCTTCTAGAATGAGCGTCTAAAAGGGCAGCGTCTCTGCTTAGTGACCTAAGCTTGGTTTCTCCGAATGAGCGTTTCCTAGCTTCTCGATTCTCTCTAGGATTATCCGGTGCCTCGAGAACTTAATCGTATGAGCGGGAATGGTTTTGGGGGAGTGGAGTATCGGTTTTTAACTCAAGAACTCAATTTTTAGATGTGAGAATTGTCTAAACCCGGACTTGCTATTTATACACAAAATTGGCGGCTGTGACGGACCGTTTTGGGTGGTGACGTTCCGTCACCGCTTAGTCGTAACGGACCGTTACCGATGGTGACGGTCCGTCACCGAATTAGGGTTGCAGAGTCATTGGACGCATGTCAGCGTCTGGTTGAATTGCAGCGTGACGGACCGTTACGGAGCCGTAACGGTCCGTCATAGGGTTTACACGCGTCATTTTCCGGCGATTAGTCACCAGACACGTGGCGTCTCATCATTACACGCGTGGCCAACCCGTAACGAACCGTTACTGGCTGTGACGGTCTGTTACCGTCCGAATTTTGGGTTTTTGACTTTTTGGTCCTTGATCTTTTATGTAATTACACTTATAACCCTTTAACTTATAATTTTATAATATTTGGTACGAAAACTTTACGAATGTTACATTCTCCCCACTTTTTGAAAAATCTCTTCCTCGAGATTATTGAAACAAGTGTGGGTATTTCTTCTTCATTTCAGATTCTAGTTCCCAAGTGTATTCGGGACCACGTCTAGAATTCCACTTGACTTTGACAAGTTTTAATCTCTTCTTCTTCAACTTTTTAGTTTGACGATCTTCTATTTGTAGAGGCTGTTCTACAACTTTCAATTTTTCGTTTGCCTCTAAATCTTGTAGAGGCATTATCAAATATTCATCGGCTAGACATTTGCAGAGATTAGATACATGGAACACATCGTGTATTCCACTTATCTCTTCTGGCAATTCTGACTGATAAGCTACTAGTCCAATTCGTTTTAAGTTTTTGAAGGGTCCTACAAAGCGAGGACTTAGTTTACCCTTCTTTCTGAATTGGACAATATCTTTTCAAGGTGATACTTCCAATAACACATTGTCTCTTATATTAAACTTTGGTGGCTTTCTTCTTTTATCAGCGTAGCTCTTTTGTCTGTATCTTGCTTCTTTCAATCGTTCTTGTATCTGAGCTACCTTGTCAAGGGTTTCTTGAACAACTTCAAGACCTGCCATTTGGTTTTCTCCGATTTCAGCCCAGCATACAGGCGTTCGACATTTCCTTCCGTATAAAGCTTCAAACGGTAATGCCTGAATGCTTGTGTGACAACTATTGTTGTATGAAAATTCCATTAGGCGTAGGTGATCATCCCAACTACCACCTAAGTCTATCACACAGGCTCGGAGCATATCTTCTAAAGTCTGAATTGTTCTCTAGCTCTGCCGGATGATAGGCAGTGCTTAGGTTCAGACGAGTTCCCATGGCTTTTTGGAAACTTTGCAAGAATTGAGATGTAAAACGACTATCTCTATCTGACACTATGGATAATGACACTCTATGTAATGATATAATTTGATTTACTTAAAGTCGAGCCAATCTATCCAATACTGAAGGTTTCTTTTATTTGGAGAAAATGAGCAGATTTAGTCAATCTGTCAATGATAACGCAGATAGTATCATTTTCCCGATTGGTTCAAGGAAGTTTGGTGATAAAATCCATTCTTATCAATTCCCATTTACAGACTGGAATTTCCAATTGTTGCAATAAACCAGAAGACTTCTGGTGTTCTGCTTTTACTTGTGCGCAAGTAATACATTTTCCAACATATATGACAGTATCTTTCTTCATGCCAATCCACCAGTAGTTATCCTTCAGATTTTTATACATCTTATCACTCCCTGGGTGCATCATATATTTTGATTTATGTGCTTTTTCGAGTATTCTTTCTCGAAGATTTTCGGTGATCGGAACCCAGATTCTTTTATTAATTCGAAGTAATTCATCATCTCCTTTAACTAACTGTTCGATCATGCTCTTCATTACTTCTTGTTCTAGATTTTCTTATGTCTGAACAGAATGTTGAGCATCTTTTATTTGAGACAAGAGATCTACACGAAGTTCAAGTCTGAGAGCACGAACCTGTTTAGGTTTCTCTTTCTTTTCTACTTACGGCATCTGCAACAATATTTGCCTTACATTCGTGGTAACATATTTCACAATCATAGTCACTCAAGATCTCTAACCGAAGTCTTTGTCTCATGTTCAATTCTTTCTGACCAAATATATATTTCAAACTCTTATGGTCAGTATAAACTGTGAATTTAACTCCACATAGATAGTGTCTCCATATTTTCAGGGCGAAAATTTTGGCACCTAACTCTAGATCATGAGTCGTATAATTATTTTCATGAGTCTTTAACTGACGAGATGCATAGGTAATAACTTTGTTTCTTTGCATTAAGACACAACCTAGGCCGTTGTGTGAAGCATCACAATAGACTACGAAGTCTTCATTGCCTTCTGGCAAAGCCAATATAGGAGGATGAGTCAGTTTCTGTTTCAAGGTTTGGAAAGATTCATCTTACTTTATCCCCTATTCATACTTTACATTTTTGCGAGTTTAAGTAGTTAGATGAACTGAAATCTTTGAGAAATCCTGAATAAATCGTCTGTAGTATCCTTCAAGACCCAAGAAACTACGGATTTCGGTTGGAGACTTTGGAATTTCCCATTTTGATATAGCTTCAATTTTGGATGGGTCTACCTAAATACTTTCCGCATTCACTACATGACACAGAAATTATACTTCTCTAAGCCAAATTCACATTTTGAGAATTTAGCATACAATTTCTCTTTTCTCAGAAGTTCAAGTACTGTTCTGAAATGATTTCCATGATCTTCTGCATTTCTAGAGTAAATAAGTATATCGTCAATGAAAACGATAACAAATTTATCTAGGGTTTACAGATACGATTCATCATATCCATAAATGCGGCAAGAGCATTAGTAAGTCCAAATGGCATGATCGTGAACTCATAATGTCCATATCTGGTTCGAAAAGCAGTTTTAGGAATGTCTTCTTCTTGAACTTTCAGTTGATGATATCCTGATTGAAGATCTATTTTAGAAAAATGGCAAGCGCCTTGTAATTGATCGAATAGATCATCGATTCTAGGAAGTGGATAACAATTCTTGATTGTTAGTTTGTTTAGCTCATGGTAGTCAATGCACATCCGCATTGTACCGTCTTTCTTTTTAACGAAAAGAATTGGAGCACCCTAAGGAGATGAACTTGGGCGAATGAATCCCGTCTCCAGTAATTCATCCAATTGATTTTTCAATTCTTTCATTTCTGTAGGAGCTAATCGGTAAGGAGCTTTGGCAATCAGTGTTATTCATGGGACAAGATTGATCTTGAATTCTACTCCTCTTTCGGGTGGTATACCCGGTAATTCATCTAGGAATACATCGACAAAATCAGCTACTACCGGTACCTCTTCAATCTTCTTTTCCTTTTTACTAGCAGAAATCTAAACCAAGTATGCAATGCATCCTTTCTGAAGGCACTTGGTTGCTTTCAGTATTGAAATGATTCCTAAGGGTCGGTTTTGTTTATCGCCATAGATTGTTATTGACTTTCTAGAAGGAATTCGGATTTCTATGGCTTTCTTATCACAAAGGATATGGGCTTGATTACTAGCTAACCAATATATTCCTAAGACAAAATCAAATCCTGCTAATGTCATAGGCATTAATCGTACAGGTATGACGTGTCAACAAATTGTGATAGTAGATTCCTCTAGGGATTCAGAGATTTTGACGAGATTTCCTTCGACCGTTTCTACCTCATAAATTTTATCTAGTGGAACTTGCTTATTTAATAGATTACAAAACTTATAATCTGTAAAACTCATATTCATACTAGAGTCAAATAACACTCTGGCATAAATATTATCAATGAGGAATGTACCAGTGACTGCATCGGGAACAACTGCAGCATCACAAGTATTAAGTACGAAAGCTTGTACATTTTTCTTGTTTCCCTCATTGGCTTTTGCCCCACTAGATCCTGCTTGAGTGAGCTTTGGGCATGATGATTTGAAATGGCCAGTCTCTCCACATTTGAAACAGGAGATATTCTTCTCCTTTGGGCAATTTTCAAAGACATGCCCATTCTGTTTGCAAAAGTGGCAATAAATTTTCTTGAATAAGCATTTTCCGGTATGCCTCTTTTTGCAGATTTTGCATTCAGGGATGGAAGGAGTGAATCCTCCCTTTGCAGGTTGATTCTTCTTTTTCCATGAAGAATTATTTTCCTGATTCTTCGTAGCCTTCTTGGCCAACTCTCTATCTTTTCCTTCCTCATGCTTCATTATCATACCATCAGTTAGGATTCCTCCTAGTTGTATAGCAGAAGCAATTTTCTGAGGCATAGTAGCCTTTTGATTAGATTAGATTCAGGGGTTGAGAGACGTGGAACTAAACGAGCATATTCAAACATCTTGGAGACAAACTCCTGATGTTTAGTCCCTTCCATACGGAGATTTAAAATTTTAGTTTCAATTCTCTCCCTCTCGTTGATGGGACAGAATTGCTGAATCACCAACTCTTTGAATTCTTCCCATTCCATGACGTAGGCCTTGTGCCTGCCCATGACTTGAATGATAGAGTTCCACCATTCCAATGCTTCATCTTTGAAAAAGTTTGATGCATAAAGCACCATATCTTTATCCGCACATTTACTGATGGAGATAACGGATTTAGTTTTTTCTAGCCATCTCAGGGCTGCTACTGCACCCTCATTTCCAGCATATTCCAAAGGTTTACACCCTTGGAATGCACGGAACGTACATCCCTTCTTCCTTTTTCTTTTCTTGCTAGTTTCTTCATCATCAGGATCAGAATTATCTCCATTTGAGCAATGGTTTTCTTCCCGATTGTTTTTAGATTCAGCAAGTTTATTTTTCGCTTTCTCTTCTTTCATAGCTTTTAGAATTTTAGGGAGGGCTTCTTCAATTGCTTCTGCAACGAGCTTCTTCATTTCAGCTCTTTGTTATAATTGTTTCGAAGTTTCATTTTGAATTTGTTTATTCTTGCCCCTGGTGTTATGAGAGGGTCCTTGTTTCGACATTCTATTCATAAGAAGAAGTTTTATTAATATTCAGAATACATATTACAGAGATCGGAAAGAAATTTACATATAACCCTGATTACGGGCATTTTCTAGCATTTGTCTTAATGCTCTATTCTGATCATCTACAAATGCTAATTTATGATTTTCTCTTTCCAACTCTGCTACTCGTTCTTGAAGAGCTCTTATATGATCATCATTAGGGTTTTCCTCATTCTACCGAGGAATATGTATATTTGTAGGCTCATAATATTCATATGGCCTATTCGAATCTTATCTTTCTTCTCCTTTAGGAACAAGATTATTTTCATAAGGGATTTCAGTTAGTCCCTGATAATAGTATGGATTATAATATGGATTTTCTCCATGATCAAAAATTCTGGCTTACAGCCGTTAGAGCAGAATGAAAACTGATAAGGAGGTGGTAACTCTCCTAAGCTTCGATATGTACTTCCTGTATTTCTTGAGCTTGCTCCAAGTTCTAAATCAGTTTCATTTGTGGGTTGGAATTCATATACAGGAGGGGCATACTTCTGAACGAAATGGGGACATTTTCCTTTGCCAGTTATCTAGATAGAAACAAAATACTTTTATTTATACTTTATATTATACAATACATATAGGAAACAACGAATTACATTATTTGGTGTTAACTTGTCACATTTTATAAACTAGGGTGGTTATCATTCGAGAGTAGTACCTCCAACTTAAATGTTCCCAGGAAAGAATGGCGAGTCTAGAAGGGATTTATACACCACTCTTTCTAAGACAGAACATTCAGTTTGCTAGATATCTACATACCGGTTTGATGGTTACCCTTTTTTGTATAGTGACATTATTTATTCTTTCTTTTTATCTTTTTCTTTTTCCAGCTGACGAATCCTTTCCTTAAGCTGCCTTGATTCTTTCTTCACTTCGTCTGTCTCTCTTAAGGCACGATCAAGGAATTCTATAGGAGTTCCAAGATGAGGAGAAGGATAATTATATGGGTAGGCGGTTCACGAATACCAAAAAGTATATCATTAAATACATTGTGGTATGGATCATTGGGTCCATCGGTTGGTTCATTGATATATTCCTCCATCATTGATGACAAAGTATAAGGATGTTCTTCACCAACTGGATAGAGGTATGGATCACGAGTCTCCATTTCAGGTTCTGCTTCCTCCGGTACCTCATGATACACTTCCTCCATTTCCTCAGCTGATACGTGCAGGACTGCAGGTGTTTCGTAGGCGTTCGTACACGCATCCTAGGATTAGTGGGTCTGCTAGGTCCTGCTTCGTCAGATCCAACATGATGAACTGGAGGCGAAGTTCCCGTACCCTAGGTTATCAAAATCAGATGCTCCCATCATCCATGAGGAGCTTGAACCGGTAAGATTTTCAGAATCTGCTTGTGGCATGGATGAGTCATCAGAAATGACAATTATTTCTTCGCTATCGGAAATGACTACAGGCTCCTCTCTCGATCCTGTAGGGTGATATATTTCTCCTCTAGTTTCTTCGAAGATGTAGTTGTAATAGTTATCTCCTAACATCTGTATGTTTATCACTTAATTATTTTAGAGGTCTACCTACTTTTCTTAGCAGGCAGTCTATACTGGTTTAAGCTTAGATGCCTTACCTGAGTATCTTATTTCGCTAAAACAAAATAATATCAAATCAAGTTATAGCTTAGATACTAATCTCTAGTATCTAACATGCTGAAACAATTGGCTCTGATACCAACCTGTCACACCCCGGATTTAGCCTACCCGGGCGTGCAACTATCAGTTGGTACATGTCTCTTTATTTTATTTTATCAGAGTTTTATAAGCACAGCTGAATATTTTATAACTCAGGATTTTTTCAAAAGACGGGGATCTCCCGTTTCATTTCATTATAACAGGGATAAACCCGGATATTGTACACAAACGTTTAATTTACAAAACCAAGGGTTATAAGAGCCATTTCTTTCAATCAGATGTCTAGGGTGGGCATTCCTTTTTTTATGACATCATTAATCTATTCATTCCATGGCTATATCAACAATAAATTATCATTGGTTACCTGTAAAACGTTTGAAAATATTTTATCAGTATAAACTGGTGAATACAAGTATATTTGAAATCATAATCTAAGAAGCGTGAATAAATAGAATAATTTGCCCAAATTTGAATGGTCAATTTACACATTCAACGGACCCCTGGCCCGAACGTATAACCACTAGCCACACCAGGCACTTTATTGGATCATCATTTGTAGATCCTCGGGTGTCTCGGATCGTACTTGTGTGGGTGTGTTTCTAGTCGAACAGGGTGCAGAATGCCCTTGCTTCAACAAACTCCCCCTTGACAACAACTCTGGAGATGTTTTCAGTCTCTATGGATCGTCAGCTCTAGCTCCGCTTCCCATCCTTCTTTTGTAGTCATAGCAAAACTTGACTAGCCTGTTATATCTGGATGCAAAAAGCTTCGTCCATTGGTCAGTGCTGATACAGTACTTTTCTTGTAGAACCGCCAAGTCATTCACAATGAAATTGATGAAACAGATCTCATCAAAAACTCTAATCAATTGCCTCGGTTCCACACCCTCAGTCTTTGACGTCGTCTCCTCCACCATCACCGCTTCGCCAGTAATTGGATCAACAATCCAGTACCACATGCTCCCCAAAATATCCTGAGGAATCTTCCTCAATGGTATCTTGGTCTCACATAACACCGGTTTGTAGACCAACTTCTTCACATGCTTTCGAGTCACCGGATATCTACAAATTTTATCCCTAACTTTCTTTGGCATCTGCGGGTTAAACATTTCAAAGTTCCCCGATCTTCCCTCTCTCTGAAGTGCACCCCATAAACCTTTGGCAACAGCAAATGATGTCTCACCAAGTAACTCTCTGTTCGCCAAATTCACCAAGTCATATTTGGGCAGAGAGTTGAATGCCTCGCTAGTCGGCTTCAAGTACTGAACACCACCAGCACGCTTTATGGCAAACAATCCCTTATCATCTTCAAAGCGGACGGAAAGGATCATTCGTGCTGCTCCATGCTTGTCCGTGTAGTAAGGCTTTTGCCAAGCTGGAGGCTGACTCTTTTTGAACCATTCCTCGGGAAGCTTGTTTCTCCAGGAGTCAGCAGTATCAACAGGAGTAGGTTCGGCAGGGGAGGCTTCAGTCAAGGTTGCTGCACCACTAGCTTCAGCAACATCTTCATACTCAGTTGAACCTCCAGTAGACTCAAGGAAAGGAGCTTCAAACATATCTCCGTCTTCCAATTCATATGCACCCTCACCCGAACCCTTAGGGAACTCAACAACTATGTCCTCATCCTCATCACCCCAATTATCACCATTAGAATCGATCTCTCCTTCTTCAATTTCATCAAGAGCATCGATCCTCTCAGCCTTGGAATAATCTGGCTCTAGTAGTAATATTACATCATCAGATAGCTCTTCTAAAACCTCAGCTGCTGATTTTCCTTTATAACTTCCAGAAGCTTCACCACTAACCCAGTTGACTCCCCCTGAGCCAAATGCACAAGAGATAGTGGAACAACAGATAAAGCTTGCTGCTCACCACCGCTAGGACCGGCTTCGAGATCCTTGTCTTCTTCGTCATCAGCGGTTAGGTCAACCTGATGACAAGCATCTTTAGAGTCAGGCTTCTTCTTCTCCCCCTGAGCAGCAAGCTTACTTGACAACTCCTCCACTAGGGCAACCATATTTTGGTGTTCTTCGCGTTGAAGGACAAGCCTTGCCTCAATGGATTTATTGTGGGCAAGAATGGAATCGTTGACCTTAAACTGCAGTTCAGCTTGTTCTCTCAAGGTCCTTAGCTGCTCCTAGGTTCCAGTGAGTGGTTTCATCAACCAAAGAGTTGATCCTAGTTTATTGAGCTTCAGACTCACTCTTGAGGTTGCTAACATTTTCAAGCAGAGAAGCCACATGCGCTTCTAGATAAGCAATCCGAGCATATCTAGGATCAGGATCCCTAGATGTAGACGCCTCACCAGTTTCATGAAGGGGGGATGAAAAAATATCATCAAAGTTGAATCCCTGAGAAAAGTCTCCCAAGGAAAATGGCTGTGAAATGGGATGAATAGTTGTGACAGGAAGTGTTGTAGGGAGTGTTGTAGCTTGAGTAGTTGATGGTGTGGCAATAACAAACTCCGTCCAAATGGGGACAGTACTCACCAACGCTTCAGTAGTAGTCAAAGGAAGGGAAACTATCTTAGGAACCCCCTTTGAGACAGTTGAAGCAACAATGGTCGTTAATCTAGGTTGCTTCCTCCTTTGATACAACTGAGATGGAACTTCAGAGCTTCTCTGAGCCTGGAGACGGGAATTCAAGTCACTTAAGACCGTATCCCAAGGCCTGTCGGACCTAGACTTTTTCCTTCTCTCTGTCTCTTACTGCCTAGCAGCTTCAGTCTCCGACTCGGGTTTATAATCACTATCTGAAATGTCTTCTCTTTGTCGTTTAGAAGACGACTCAGGAAGGGAAACCTTAGTCGTTCTCCTTGGGTGTGCCTGATCTAGTGCATCAACATAACTGATGAATTAGATTTAGTCCTTTCCAAATCAGATTCTTCTACACCTTCACCCTCACTTTCATCATCTCCATCTCCTTCTTCTTCTTCACCAGAATCACCATCATGTTCTTCTTCTTCTTGTACCGCTTCATGTTGTTCGTCTAAGTGTTCTTCACTGGCTTCAAGTTCTGAATCAATACGATACCAACGATCATCAGGCGGTGCCACATTGCCTTCATTAATGAGATGACCAAAGAGAGGTGTGTGCACAGGAATAGGCTCTTTAGTTCCCGGCTTCATAAACTGAGCAAACACCCTCTTATCAACTTTCTTCACTTAAATGATTGATCAGCAGTTGAGTAAAATGAGGATATAGTAGAAATCTGAACTTCTCAGCACCATTGATTTGATCTACCATGGATCTGTAGACATATTTGGAGAAGTTGTACCCCTTGTTCAGTGATAATCCAACCATTGCTAATACCAAATCATGACCCATGGCATCCTTCCCAGCTTTCCTTGCAGAAATGTTCATGATCATGATGTGCGCGAAGTAACGCCACTGATCAAGCACCCACTTCTTCATGTAGGAAGAATAGTCTGCTCTTCCCACATAACACGTCCTCTGTCTCTAACACCCATCAATTACATAACCATGATAAGCAATTGGATCTTCAACTCGGTCTTGAAACTGCAGTACCAGCTGAATAATATCCTCAGAAATTGCAATCTCTTGACCAGCAACAGAAGCCCGAATAACATTAGGAGTAACTGTGTAGTCATGATCAGCAGTCTCCCAAAATTGCTCTAAGTAGGGTATTGAAACGACAGGATCAGCCGAAATAGCATAGGCGATCTTGGATCGGTTTAGGAAAGTTACAATCTCCTGATAGTTAACCGATGCGCCTATCTATTTAGGATTTGTAAGTGCCAGTAGGTTGAATTCATCGGTAAATACACGAAGCATACCTGCAAGAACACACAATAAACAACATAAGAACAGATACGATCATTAGAATAGAACACACATCACTAGGAATATTATGAACACATAATTCACAAATTCCAGACATAGAAATATTTCAAGTTTTCCCTTATAGCGTATGTGACAATCTGGACTTTTCCAGTTAACTCAGTTAGCAAAACCAGTTAAATCCTAACCTATTTAACCAATCTCAAACTTCAGGGACTGTTTCTGTCAATATTCCAAATTTAAACTCCAGGGACTAGTTATGTAATATCTCTAAATCATCCCATTGACCTTACAAAGTCAAAATTGAAATCTTATTGACTTTTGATACCATTCTTACCTCAAACTCTAACCCTAGGGACTGATTCTGTCAACTTTGAAACTCTAATTCACATGAAACTTCAGGGATTGAATCTACCAAGTCTCAAAACCCAATCAGTTGACTCCTCAAAGTCAAAATCATATGAACCCCGTTTTGTTGACTTTTACAAGTCAAACCGGATACAATCGTCATTCAAATTCGATTCCAAACATCAAATTCGTTCGAATTGTAACTGTCTTGCACTATCACTGTCATTAACGGTCATAACCAAGTAGTTAATCGTTTTCAATTGCAAATTAAAAAAGATTAATAGTCATTTAAAGCATAACCGTCGACCATGATCGTAATTAGCATCGAATTCGTTAAAATACTATGAAAATCTCGCAAACGAACTATCTACACACCTCAAACGAATACTATTGTAGCCATTGCACGCACTAATTCCATCGGAGAAGCAGTCCGGGTCGCCGGAAATCAAACCTGTCGTGGTCGGCTGCTGATCTAGTCGATCTCAAACAATTCAACACCTGTTCTAGTAATTATCTTTACCCATAGCTTCGTTTTTACCTGTTGAATGAAAGCCCTAAACCAATTAGGGCTTACAACATCAATTCGATCAAGATTTCGATTCTATGGTTCATCATAAACTGGGCTAATCGAACTCTAACCTAAACGCCATCTCAATTCAATTAAATGGTATGGTTAGAAGCGCAACTTCTCACTTGTTAAAAGCCCTATGAATCTAACCCCTGCCGGTATCGAATTGATCAAGATCAAAGATCTTGGGTTCATGAGTTTCATGTTTAATCGAATCCTAATCCACACGCGTTTTAAATCAAATTAATTTATGCGAACAGTTTCGCAATTGCATTTTTGATAAAAGCCCTATAATTCTAACAAGTTTTAACATCAGAATCATTCGATTTGGTTATGGGTTCATATCTAGGGTTACGAGATTCCAAATCAAGAATTAACCGACCCAGACTCGTTGTTTTTGCAATTAAACTCTCAAACATGTTCGCAAAACCCTGGTAAACAAAACCCCTATGAATCTTGGATCTATCATAATCGAAATCGAATGAATCGGGACTGATCTGATCTCGGCTTCGATGGGGTATTAGAACACAGGGGATTTAATGAATAAAACCAATTCAAAACGGATTCTACCGCGATACCCTAGCGGGCTGACTTGGTAAACCTCACGACCCACACGCAGGAGACCCGGGTTCGAGTCCGGTCTTCTGCATCCCTATTTTTGGGGCTTTTTCCACCTCATTTTTTTTTTATAAAAATCAACCTTTATATTATATTAATAATATATTAAAATGTTTTAACCCCACAACCTACCCGTGGACTCGGGTTTGATTTTATATCTTATAATTAATATTATATCCACTTCTAAAATAATATATTTATATTATTTTCAAGCCACGACTTCGTATAAAATAATATGTTTATATTATTTTCAACCCGTGACTCCTAGTATAAAATAATATATATTTTATATTATTTCGTCTCGTTTATTTACCTCGTGTAATGTTTCAAACTTATAAATAATGTAATTATTTATATTATTTACCCTCGGTTTTTATCCTCGAATAAAAATAATATATTTATTATTTTGTCACGAAATTGATTATCGTATATTCCATACGAGTTCAAAAATAATATATATGTTATATTATTTTCTTGGATCATTATTAAATGATACAAACACACGAATCTATTTATTTATTTAATATTATTCGTTATTAACGTTCGACACGTAACGCATTGATCTTAATTATTATATTAAGAAATCTATATTTCCGTAGACACGTTCGTCTACTCACTAATCCTTAGAATGCGTTAAGATGTTCTAACCTTTCGTGTCGTCGTCACGAATCTCAATGTGTCCCTAACTGTTATATTTATAATTCTAAAGCATACGTGAGTCGTCTCAGGCTAACACTTGTGGTTTTAATCTCATACTTGTGTGATTCAACCGACTACTCAACCCAGGTGAGTTTCACTGCCCATTTTTACTTGTTTTCCTGTTGGGGGAGAAACATGCATACACGCAAACATCCTTTTTACTTGTTTTTCCGTTAGGGAGAAACATGCATGCAAACAAACAAACATTATTTTACTTGTTTTCCCGTTGGGGAGAAACCTACATACAAACGAACATCATTTTACTTGTTTTCTCGTTGGGAAGAAACATGCATACAAACGAACATTATTTTACTTTTTTTCTCGTCGGGGAGAAACATGCGTACAAACGAGCATCCGTTACTTGTCTTCCCGCCGGGGAGAGATATACACACAAACGGACATGGATCACATAGTATTTCACTACCACTTGTGTACTTAAGCGTGTTTTACTATCATTGAAAGTCCTGACGTACACATCGGGCCGTTAATATGGATCTTAGCGAGGTAATGTTTAGTAGTACTACTGGTGCTTGACAAGCCCCACCCGGGTTAGTCGCGCCAAATTGACTGTAGGTCGAACGGGTGAAATGTTAGCCTAAAAACATTAGTCAGAGTTGATAGACATGGCTGGAGGCAAACAAACAAATACACTGTCAGCTTCGGTTACGAGCGCTTAGAGTAACTTGTACATTGTCTAGCTAGCAATAGGTGTGACTTACGTATGTAGATCTAGCAACACTCAAACAGTTTATTTACATACAAACCTGTGAACTCACCAACCTCGTGTTGACACCTTTTCTTACATGTTTCTCAGGTCGCTTTGGCACAGGTTGCACACTTAGGACATGCATTCATTTCAAATATATTAACAGTTTACCTACTTACAATAATTGAAGCGTTGTTGCACGTAATCACTTTTGATTCTAGCGGATGCGACACCATCTGGGTGATCGTAGATTGTTTGACCAAATCTGCACACTTCCTTGCAATCAAAGAAACCTACAAGATGTAAAAACTCACTCGTATTTACTTGAAGGAAGTAGTCTCTCGGCACAGAGTGCCAATTTATATCATTTTGGATTGTGACGCTCGATTCACATCACGTCTCTGACAATCATTGCAAAAAGCTCTAGGCACGCGTCTAGATATGAGCACAGCGTACCATCCTCAAATCCATGGCCAAACGAAACGTACCATTCAAACCTTAGAGGAGATGCTACGAGCTTGTGTGATTGATTTCAGTAATACTTGGGAGTCTCACCTGCCTCTGGTGGAGTTCTCCTACAACAACAGTTATCACACTAGTATCAAGGCAGCACCATTCTAGGCATTGTACGGACGTAAATGCCGATCTCCTATCTGTTGGGCTAAAGTTGGGGATAGCCAAATTACGGGTTGTGAACTTGTGTTTGAAACTTCTGAAAAGATCGTTCAAATCCGAAACCATATGGTGGCAGCTCGTGATCGTCAAAAGAGCTATGCCGACAAGCGTCGTAAAGCCTTAGAGTTTCAAGTAGATGATATGGTCCTATTGAAAGTCTCACCTTGGAAAGGTGTAATCCGCTTTGGGAAGCGAGACAAACTGAATCATCGTTATGTTGGACCGTTTAAGATAGTGAAGAGAATTGGCCCAGTAGCGTACTAACTGGACATACTGGAAGGACTTAGTGGTGTACACGATGTCTTTAATGTCTCGAACTTGAATAAATGTCTAGCTGACGAAACACTCGCAGTTCCTCTTAAGGAACTACAAATTGATGAACAACTTCGCTTCATTGAAGAACTGGTAGAAATCATGGATAAGGAAGTCAAAACACTTAAGCACAGTAAAATCCCTATTTTCAGAGTTCGTTGGAACTCGAAACGTGGACCGGAATTCACTTGGAAACACGAGGATCAGATGATGCATAAGTATCCTCATCTGTTCAACCAATCCACATCAAAAATCTAAGGTACTATTCTAATTTTCGGGACGAAAATCCTTTCAACTAGGGGAAGATGTGACACCTAGAAATTTTTTTTTATTATTTTAATTTTCGGGACAAAAATTCTTTCAACTAGGGGATGATGTGACAATCTTGACTTTTCTAGTTAACTTAGTTAGCAAAACCAGTTAAATCCTAACATATTTAACCAATCTCAAACTTCAGGGACTGTTTCTGTCAATATTCCAAATTTAAACTCCAGGGACTAGTTATGTAATATCTCTAAATCATCCCATTGACCTTACAAAGTCAAATTTGAAATCTTATTGACTTTTGATAGTCAAACTAACCCATTCTTAACTCAAACTCTAACCCCTAGGGACTGATTCTGTCAACTTTGAAACTCTAATTCACATGAAACTTCAGGGATTAAATCTGCCAAGTCTCAAAACCCAATCAGTTGACTCCTCAAAGTCAAAATCATATGAACCCCATTTTGTTGACCTTTACAAGTCAAACTGGATACAATCGTCATTCAAATTCGATTCCAAACATCAAATTCGTTCGAATTGTAACTGTCTTGCACTATCACTGTCATTAACGGTCATAACCAAGTAGTTAATCGTTTTCAATTGCAAATTAAAACAGATTAATAGTCATTTAAAGCATAACCGTCGACAGCATCGAATTCGTTAAAATCCTATGATAATCTCGCAAACGAACTATCTGCACACCTCAAACGAATACTACTATAGCCATTGCACGCACTAATTCCACCGTAGAAGCAGTCCAGGTCACCGGAAATCAAACCAGTCGTGGTCGGCTGCTGATCTAGTCGATCTCAAACAATTCAACACCTGTTCTGGTAATTATCTTTACCCATAGCTTCGTTTTTACCTGTTGAATGAGAGCCCTAAACCAATTAGGGCTTACAACATCAATTCGATCAAGATTCCGATTTTCATCATAAACTGGGCTAATCGAACTCTAAGCTAAACGCCATCTCAATTCAATTAAATGGTATGATTAGAAGCGCAACTTCTCACTTGTTAAAAGCCCTATGAATCTAACCCCTGCCGGTATCGAATTGATCAAGATCAAAGATCTAGGGTTCATGAGTTTCATGTTTAATCGAATCCTAATCCACACGCGTTTTAAATCAAATTAATTTATGCTAACAGTTTCGCAATTGCATTTTTGATAAAAGCCCTATAATTCTAACAAGTTTTAATATCAGAATCATTCGATTTGGTTATGGGTTCATTTCTAGGGTTACGAGATTCCAAATCAAGAATTAAGCAACCCAGACTCGTTGTTTTTGCAATTAAACTCTCAAACATGTTCGCAAAACCCTGGTAAACAAAACCCCTATGAATCTTGGATATATCGTAATCGAAATCGAATGAATCGGGACTGATCTGATCTCGGCTTCGATGGGGTATTAGAACACAGGGGATTTAGTGAATAAAACAAATTCAAAACGGATTCTATCGCAATACCCTAGCGGGCTGACTTGGTAAACCTCACGAACCACACGTAGGAGACTCGAGTTCGAGTCCGGTCTCCTGCATCCTTATTTTTTGGGCTTTTTCCACCTTATTTTTTTTATAAAAGTCAACCTTTATATTATATTGATAATATATTAAAAATTTTTAACCCCACAACCTACCCGTGGACTCGGGTATGATTTTATATCTTATAATTTATATTATATCCACTTCTAAAATAATATATTTATATTATTTTCAAACCACGACTTCATATAAAATAATATTTTTATATTATTTTCAACCCGTGACTCATAGTATAAAATAATATATATTTTATATTATTTCACCTCGTTTATTTACCTCGTGTAACGTTTCAAACTTATAAATATAGTAATTATTTATATTATTTACCCTCGGTTTTTATCCTCGAATAAAAATAATATATTTATTATTTTGTCACGAAATTGATTATCGTATATTCCATACGAGTTCAAAAATAATATATATGTTATATTATTTTCTTGGATCATTATTAAATGATACAAACACACGAATCTATTTATTTATTTAATATTATTCGTTATTAACGTTCGACACGTAACGCATTGATCTTAATTATTATATTAAGAAATCTATATTTCCGTAGACACGTTCGTCTACTCACTAATCCTTAGAATGCGTTAAAACGTCACAAATCCCAATGTGTCCCTAACTGTTATGTTTATAATTCTAAGGCATACGTGAGTCGTCTCAGGCTAACACTTGTGGTTTTAATCTCATACTTGTGTGATTCAACCTACTACTCAACCCATGTGAGTTTCGCGGCCCATTTTTACTTGTTTTCCTGTTAGGGGAGAAACATGCATACACGCAAACATCCTTTTTACTTGTTTTTCCGTTGGGGAGAAACATGCATGCAAACAAACAAACATTATTTTACTTGTTTTCCCGTTGGGGAGAAACCTACATACAAACGAACATCATTTTACTTATTTTCCCGTTAGGGAGAAACATGCATGCATACAAACGAACATTATTTTACTTGTTTTCGCGTCGGGGAGAAACATGCGTACAAACGAGCATCTGTTACTTGTCTTACCACCGGGGAGAGATATACACACAAACGGACATGGATTACATAGTATTTCACTACCACTTGTGTATTTAAGCGTGTTTTACTATCGTTGAAAGTCCTCACGTACACATCGGGCCGTTAATATGGATCTTAGCGATGTAATGTTTAGTAGTACTACCAGTGCTTGACAAGCCCCACCCGGGTTGGTCGCGCCAACTTGACTGTAGGTCGAATGGGTGAAATGTTAGCCTAAACACATTAGTCAGAGTTGATAGACATGGCTGGAGGCAAACAAACAAACACACTGTCAGCTTCGGTTGCGAGCGCTTAGAGTAACTTGTACATTGTCTAGCTAGCAATAGGTGTGACTTACGTATGTGGATCCAACAACACTCAAACAGTTTATTTACATACAAACTGCGAACTCACCAACCTCGTGTTAACACTTTTTCTTACATGTTTCTCGGGTCACTTTGGCACTGGTTGCACACTTAGGACATGCATGGAGTCCTACAATCATGTCATTCATTTCAAATATATTAACAGTTTACCTACTTACATTAATTGACGCATTGTTGCGCGTAATCACTTTTGATTTCATTTTAACGTTTACGCTTTCGCATTTAACTCTGAACATTTAATGGTTTTGTTCAAACTCATATAGTGTTGTTTGACGTAACTAATAACTGAGATCCTGGTTTGTCACGCTCCTAACGGTAGAACTCCGTTAGTGGATTTTGGGGGTGTGACAGCGTACTTGGTAAGTACGCAAGTACGCGGGAATTATACCTTGCATACTTACTAAGTACGCATGAAAGCTGTTCTTGCTTAGTTGTCAAGTACATAGGAAATGAAGACTTAGCCAATTTTTCAAAATCCAATAATCTGTGTTTTGGTTGATGATTTTGGTCGCCATGGTGTCGAAAAACATGTCTGAGACCAATAGAACCAATATCAAGACCAATGTCAAGCCAAAGTATATCCAATTGACCAACCGATGGCCGACGCAAGAACACGACACACAAGGGTCAAAAATTCAAAATCAAACGATTTTTTGGACGAATTTCGAAGTCATTAAGGTCAAATGAAGCTAAGACACATGATTTGAACGTTAATTTCACATAAAAAGATCCAAAATTTGTCAAATTTTAGGCATCAAAACCCTAGTCTCCAAGAACCAAAAATTCGGTCCAAAACAGATGATTTCACGGATGAATCAAGCTGAAATTCTCACCAAATGATGTTAAGGTGATGTTCTAAATAGATATGGGACGAAAATCGGTTTTGTAACACACGAAATTTTGAGAGGAAATAAGCAGGTAGTATGGTCGGAGCATATAAACGAGTGGAATTTTTGAACTGATGAAATAGTGCTAACACCCGTTTATATACTCAACCACAACATACTCTGCGTTGTTCTAACTAGAGATGGGACAAAAATCGGTTTTGTAACACACAGAATTTTTAGAGGAAATGAGCAGGTAGTATGGTCGGAGCGTATGAACGAGTAAAAGTTTTTGAACTGATGAAATAGTGCTAACACCCATTTATATACTCAACCACAACATACCCTGCCCTTTTAGACGCTCATTCTAGAAGATTCCTAAGTCGAGACTCTAACAAGGTGAATACTTGTATTTTCTATAATGTCTCGGATCGTACTCGTGTAGGTGTGTTTCTAGTCGAACAGGGTGCGAAATGCCCGTGACTAGATGGAATGTAAACGACAAGGTAATCAACAACAAACACAAGTGACAAAATACTTCATCTATTATCAACAACAACCGATTATAAGAGGCTTTCCAAGATTTATGTTCAGATACAATGAAAGCGTACTTAGAGTCTCCTATAACCGGCTATATATATATATACTACAGACCCAGTACCTGCGTACTTAGCAAGTACGCAGGACAAATCTCTTGCGTACTTAGCAAGTAAGTAAGGCATACTCATGCGTACTTGCCAAGTACGCAGGAACAATTCTCCTGCGCACTTACTAAGTAAGCACAATATACAACCTGACTGAAACGACAAGTACGAATACAAGTTCAAATAGACATGATTACAACTCGATAAGACAAATACAATAGAGACTGAATACAAAACAAAACAACACAAAAGACAATACAAGCAAGGACAATCTTCAGAGTGCCTGTCACCATAAATGCTTCAACATCATTTTTTACATTAAATGAGACCTGGCTTTCGCCTCAAGCGTCAGGTTTTACGTATTATAAACAACCAAACCATAGCCCTAGCCCCGTTACAGCATTTTATCTGTAACACGTGTATGCATACTTGACTCTATGGTCTGAATGCTATATAGTAAATCACCTTATGCGACCCATGGTTGTATTACCTCATTCAAGTCAGATTAGAATCAAAACAATTTTCAGTTTTGAAATCATTTAAATAAAATACAAGTATTCACCTTGACAGAGTCTCGACTTAGGAATCTTCTAGAATGAGCGTCTAAAAGGGTAGTGTCTCTGCTTAGTGACCTAAGCTTGGTTTCTCCAAATGAGCGTTTCCTAGCTTCTCGGTTCTCTCAAGGATAATCCGGCACCTCGGGAACTTAATCGTATGAGCGGTAATGGTTTTGGGGAAGTGGAATATCGGTTTTTAACTCAAGAACTCGAGTTTTGGATGTAAGAATTGTCTAAACCCGGACTTGCTATTTATACACAAAATTGCCGGATGTGACAGATCGTTATGGATGGTGACGGTCCGTCACCGCTTAGTCGTAACGGACCGTTACCGATGGATCAAATAAAAAGTAGTTTTTCGCTAAGAAATGACAAAAACCTTAAGAAACGATATCAAACGAACTCCGATTGAGCTAATTTCAGCGGCGTTGGAACCGTCTCATCGAACTCTACAATTTTAGCTTTTAGGGTTTAGCTTTTAAAGTTTAGATTTTACGTTTGAATTTTAGGGTTTTAGCCTTAAGGTTTAGGTTTTAGGGTTTAGATTTTATGGTTTATGTTTTTTTGGGGGGTGGGGGATTTAGGTTTTAGGGGGTGGGGGGGTTTAGGTTTTTGGGGCGTGGGGGGTGGTGGTTTTAGGCTTTTTGGGGTAGGGTTGGAGGGGGTTTAGGTTTTTTTTTTTGGGGTGGGGGGTTTAGGTTTTTGGGACGTGGGGTGGTGGTTTTAGGCTTTTTGGGGTAGGGTTGGAGGGGGTTTAGGTTTTTGAGGGTGAGGGTGGATGAGGGTTTAGGTTTTTGGGATCGGGTTAAGGTTCGATGAGAAGGTTCCAATGCCGCTGGAATGAGCTCAATCGGAGTTCGTTTGACCCACTTCTTAGTATTTCTTAGCGAAAAACCACTTTTAGTGGAACCGTCCCCTATATATATACATATATATATACATATATAATATATATACATACATATATATACACACATACATATATATATACACATATATATACATATATATATATATATATATGTGTGTGTGTGTGTGTGTGTGTGGAGAAGTTCATGAGAAAACTCATCTTTAATGAGAGAACTAGACAACTTCTCATTAAAGGCAAAAAAAATAATAAAAAAATCATAACTCAAAATATAAATCAAAAACTAAAAAAGTGGTTCGGAGACCATGTTTCCCATGTCGTCCTCGTTAAAAAAAAGCAAAAATGCCCGGTTTAGCTTTAGAGTTTAGTTTTTGGGTTTAGTTTAGATTTTAGGGTTAGGTTTTTTAGGGTAAGGATGGGTGGGTTTAGGTTTTTGGGTGGGGGTGAGTGGGGTTGGGTGGGTGGGTTTAGGTTTTTAGGTGGGGTGGGTTTAGGTTTTTGGGGGTGGGTGTGGGTGTTTAGGTTTTTTTGGTGGTGGGTGGGGAGGGGGTGAGTGGGGTGGGGTTAGGTGGTTGGGTGGGGGTGGGGTGGGGGTTTAAGTTTTTGGGGTGGTACTACACATATGCAGTATTACAATTTTTTTAAACAAGGACGATGTGGGAAACACGGTCTCCGAACCACTTTTTTGGTTTTTGATTTATATTTTGAGTTATGATTTTTTTTATTATTTTTTTCCCTTTAATAAGGAGTTCTCTAATTAAAGTTAGTTCTCTCATGAACCCAACCCTATATGTGTGTGTGTGTGTGTGGAAGGGTTCAAATGATAACCAACTTTTTATGTAATAACCGTGATAAGCACTCTCAAACAATCATATAATTTATAAATTGTTTTTTTCTTTTAATTGATAAAAGAGTATTTAAGTATCTTGAACATATATTTTGAACCTAAATACGGAAATGATGAGTCTTACATATACGTACCAAATAATGTTACATATACGTGACACATAGTGTTTACGTATATGTAATACTAACAAAATGATAATTGTTATATATACGTAACACTATGTTTGAGAGTGGTTTCATGGTTATCACATAAATATTAGTTATTATTTGAACCTCATCTATGTATATATATGTGCTTATATATGTATGTATATATGTGTGTGTATATATATATATATATGTATTACCGAGCATGTGCTATAATTTTTGGGTTTACTAAAATTTTCACATATACCAGACCGCTCACAACCGCCAGTATTGCCCATGCCGGTGAAATTAACCTTTTATTAAACCTTGTTGATTCCACTAATGACGCTCTCCAACACAACGCTGCGATCACTATATATGAATTGACAAATAACGAGGTAACCATAGTCCTTAAATATTTAAAAGTAGTAGATTTTTGTATTATATCTCAGGCAATTCCTTTCAACTTAATAGAAAATCCTTTCAACTTAATATTATTATTAATAATATAAAGATTTTCTATTAAGTTGAAATGAATTGCCTTAGATTTAATACAGAAATCTACTCTTTTACATATTTAGGACTAAGGTTACCTCGTTATTCGCAAGTTCATATAAAGTAATTGCGACGCTGTGTTGGAGAGCCTCATTAGTGGAATCAAGAAGCTTTAATAAGGGATAAATTCCACCGGCATGGGCAATATCGGCTTGGTTGTGAGTGGCCTGGTATCAATCTTTTCTAAGTAACCAAATGAAAGATATGTAGTTAGTGTAGTTTGAAAAGATGCATCTACATACCTCGTCATGTGCCAACCTCCCAAGTGTAAAGGATGTCGTTTCTTTTAACTTGTGGTCCGGAGACCGTAGCATCTGAACTAGTGGACCAAGATCACCTCTTTGAGCAATGTGTGCATGCAAAAGTATTGTATTTGGTTTGTAAAGCTTATGGTAGACAACTGAAGATAAGAAAATGATGTGTAAGAACTTTTTTTTTAGAAAACATTATTTTTCATTGGTGGTTCAAACGAAATGCTATAGATGGATAACAATTTAAGCAACCTTGAAGCCATCCGCAGTAGCAAAGCGTCCAAGAAATGTGGCAGCTTCACTTTGGGTCCAAGAACACCTAGAACTGTTGGTAAATATATATGAGTTAAAAAAGTTCCAAAAGAAGATTAATAACAATATTAAGTATGAAAATTGATCATACATCAATGACAACTATAGCCATGATTCATTGCAAGCAATTTAGCTCAATCAGTGTTAACCTTAGTAAGTTTGTTCACCGCTTTTTACTAACTGGAGACCTCTTTTCTGTGTCTAAAGCTACATATACATAGTTTATGTACACATACACACACACATAACAGGTGATTGTGTAAGACAAAGCATTGTATCTAGTCAATCACTCCCAAAACAGTTCTGATTACGCTTTTCTTAAACATAGCAAAACCTTCTTGCAATGTAAAACTCAAAGTCTCAAACCTTTAAAGTTGAGTGTTCATGACATTTTGTATTCCATTAGTTTTCCCTATTTCAACATTCTAAATTGCAACAAATGGCATTTGTTTATGTAAATTGAGGGTAGAGGAAATGAATGGCATCTAAGCAGTCCAATGACATGCTGCAATGCTTGAGCATGAACAACATCATTCGTTATTACGAGAGAGGAATGCGCAAGAGCGGCAATCACACCAACCTAAAAGACCATTCGTGAAGCTAATGCAAGGTAAATATCTAATTTTGATACATGTATGCACAATATCTAATTAAATTTTATGAACTCTTAATAATTAATTAATTCATTTCTTATTCAATTGTGATTAATTGTTTAATATATATATATATATTAGAAAAAAAAATCCTTAATTACTTATTTATACACAAAATTACATAAAACCCAATTATTGCTTGTAGAGTTTAAACTTGATACAAACCTAAACGAGTTTTATTAGCCTCACGAATTTTTATTAAATATATATTTATATGATAGCAATTACTATGAAATTATAATGAAAATACTTAAACAATATATATTAAAATTACCCTTATAAATATATAAAAAGGTATATATATTAAAATTACCCTTATAAATATATAAAAAGGTAAATATAATGTATAATATGTAATAGCTTAAGTGGGTTACAAATGAGCCCCTATTTATACTAGTAAAGGGTTGTTTCTAGAGTGTTCGAAATCCACATACATCCATACAATATTTTATGTATTATTAAGGATTTTTATTAAGAGTGTGCCTGAGTCAGTTTTAGGCCAAATCGAATGAGTTTTTGAAAACGTTTGGTTTTGGTTTTTTTTGTTTCCATGATGGGTTCGGTTTCGTTTTTGTCATTTGGGCTTGAAATTTTGAGTTGAAAAATGCATTGTATCTAAAATGTTGGGTCTAGATTTTTTTATTAATTGATTATTACACATTTTGGTTTAGGTTACACCATTTATTCATTTCTTATAAAATACTTAATATTCAAAAATAAAACCTATAATATATAAACTCAATAACAAACATAAATCTTAATGTACTTTTAATACAAAAATGTATAATACTTAAAAGTTTACATATACAATAATGCAAACATACAAACACACAACATAACATAATATATATTATGAAACATGCATTTACACAACATAATACAAAACTTTACATCTATATGCCCCGTACGATTTTTTTGGTTTTCAAAAAAATATAAAACCAACTAAACCGTAATTTTCAGTTTTAAAAAATACAAAACCGGACCGTCGGATCTTAATTTTTGTCGGTTTTTTGGTGCGGTTTTCTCGGTTAATTTGGTTTCGGTTCGGTTTTTTGCTCACCCATACCCATACTTTCTAGAGTTGATCTAGAGCTTCCGTTTTGCGTGGATAATTCAAGGCATTTCCAAGCTGGCATATTTGGATCGGAATTTTGTAGCACGTTCCGTCGACGCTTCCAAATAGGCCCGGAAAATTCTAGAATGTATGATTTACAATTTGATCTTAAGCAGGCCATGGCATTCTCCACCACCTAAATCTAAACATCCTCATTGTGTTTCTTGAGAGACATATGGCTTGCCATCACGAGTTGTATAACGGATAATGTCTTGCCTCGATGCCTTTTATTTGATTCCATGGACGTTGTGTGTACTTGTTCGTCTTTAATTATGTATAATTATGTATAGAGTGTTTATGATTATTGTTGTGACGGCCTTTGCTTTCCTGAATAAGTCCATCCCTAACATGATGTTGGTGTCGCCTATAGGTACGACTAAGAAGTCCAGCTTGCATGTCCATGTTCCGATCTTGGCCTTTACGTCCCATGCGATCCCTTGAATTTGTTTGGTGTTTCCATCGGCTCCGATATTGTGATCCACGTTCTTAGTCTTCTAGCTTCGTCTAGTGAGATGAAATTATGACTCGCTCTGGTATCGACCAACGCCTTTGCAAGTTGTGTGTTTACTTGATTCTTTGGGTAGTTGCATGGACTATGCGGTCCATTGCATACAAAACAACCCTTGTAGGGTTCTTTGCAATATTATGGCGGTTCCCGATTATGGTTGATGAGTCTGCTCCTCCACCTTTCTCGTCGTTATTTTCTACAATTGTGAGTCTTTGTGATCGCCTTTCGTTGTGTTCCGATAATTCGCCTCATGAACCTTCAATTGTCTAGAAACATAAGCAATCACCTTACCCCCTTTGCATTAGGACACACCCAAGTTGAAAATAGGAGGTATCCGAATAAACAACAAAGTCCTCGGTCCCGTCAGGAAACGATAGAACATGTGCCTTGGTTAACTTCTCTTTCAGAATTTGAAAGACGGATTCCTGATCAGGACCCCAAACAAAATTTGCATCCTCTCGAGTCAACTTAGTTATTGGCAAGGCAATACGGGAGAAGTTCTCGATAAATCGCCGATAGTAACCCGTTAAGCCCAAAAAGCTTTTAATATCCTTGGCCCTTGGGTGTTTTTGGTGATATCCAACCCTTAACCGCCTCATTTTTTTTACGGGTCCACGTAAATATCCTTCGAATTCACCATATCACCTTACACGAAATGTTGTTATTATTCTATAGGAGTAGCTTATTCAAGTTCATATGTACTTTGATTTCATGTTTAAACCTTTACAAGCTCTGGAATCATAGAGATGGTCATTTCAACCTATTTAAATATAATTAAATAAGTAGCTTATCAACATGTTAATCTAATTTTTTGAACATACACATTGAAGATTTTGTAAGCATTTAAACACACATTGGGTCATGGACCATTTCCGGACGTCACAACATCAAAAAGATCAATTTGGACGAATAACAAATCTATATCTAATAAATAAGTAACTAACGAGCCAACTTTTAAATATATGATATTATATTGTTAAAAAATACGACTAAAATTGAAAGTGGAATAAAATAAAGTTGAGGGTTTAAACTTTCAAGTGTGCATTCTAGACTTATGAAGAAATGGGTTAAATAGGAAACTACAAGTTTCTAGACTTTTGAAGAACATGAGTTAAATTGAAAAATACACCCTTTCGGAAGTATCACATTGTTGGTGGCATTTTATGTGTTTATGAGTATCAATAAATAATGAGTTAGGTGTATGATCCTGGTTTATAATCATTTAGGTTTTAAATTGCAGGATGTCAAATGTGAAAATAGCTGATTGTTGAAATCTTCTCAATGAAATCCCTTCTCCGATTCAAACCAGTTTCCAAATCGTTATGTGTTCATATCGGTGTGCCAAAATATTGTCCGTTTTGCCTCCGATTGGTTACCCATCCAGGAACTCACGGTTTTGTTTTCACCTGACAAGTTGCTCGCCCAGACAAAACGCGTCTTAACAGAGAAGGTATCCAACCCCTTATAAAGAAAGCTTCGTTCTCCCCCTCAACCGATGTGGGACTTACATCTCATCGCATTCGGAAGGCCAACATCTATAGTTATACAATGCATTCGGAAGGCCAACATACCGGCATAACACCAGTCGAGTGTCCTTTCAGAAGTGTCATCATTATTGGTTCATGTAATGGAATTTTATGTGTTTATGAGTATGAAAGGGATGCTATTCATCTATGGAACCCTTCAATTAGGCGCAAAGCAACAGTAAACGAGCTTCCGTCTTCGGGTTTTTGTTGTTGGGCAGAAGGGTTTGGTTTCGACACAGTCATCAACGATTACAAGATTTTGATGACATTCGAAACAGGTACATTTGTTTACACCATGAAGACGGACACTTGGCTGTGAGATTGCTTCCCCTGCTACTCCTATTTCTTATTATGACGTGAATGGATCACCGGGCACTCAGGCCATTATATAATGACATTACCGATTGTGGTTTACTGGTCACCCCTTACTCCAAGGGGATCCTGGTTTATAACCCTGAGACAGAGGTGCCATCGAGACTTGAGCGCTTGACTGATTCAAACCAATTACGCCGATTAGAGTCTAAGGTAATTTAATTTACCGTTTAGTCTATTTTAGTTCCATGAAAATACTATGGAATTTGCAGTTGGTGATTTAAATTGTCAAGCTGTTAAAGATATAACCCATGAAGAATTTCATGATTTTCTGTTATTGAATCATACAGCTGAATGTTATATTTCATTTTAAATTTTGGAATGTTTACGTGGATTCATCTTGACTGAAATTTCTAGACGGTATTTGGGTTGTGTTTTTTATCAACTCAAATGCGTCGAACTCAAATAATTTAGGGAAACATATCAAGTAGGTCAAACGTTATTCAAACATTTAGAATAGATTATTTTAGTTATATTGTTTCTGTGATCATAATTAACTCATTCATGTATCTTTTTGTATTAAAATGTGATAGTTGCGTTCCACATGATTGTCAACCTATGCCACATACTTATCTAATTTTCTTTTGAGTTATATATAGTGACTATTTTAATATATGTTGTCACCAGGCACACCTGTGCAGCTAGTTTAAGAAAGAGCACCTTGTTGCACACATGAAGATATCTCATCAATCTGTGCATCACCCAAAAGCATTGCAAATCATTTGAATTGTTGTGGGAGCATATATATGGTATAATAAGATTTGATGTTAATATTAGAGAAGGTAATTGCCGCTCTTAGTTGTAAATAGTTATTAGTTTAGGCTCATTTCTCTTAGTCCATTAAGATTTAGCCCATTGCCATCATTTAGGGTTTTCTCCTCAGGAGAGGAGTCCCCTAGTTTACATGGTATCAGAGCTAACGCTCATGGTACTACCCTAGTTAGCAATCGCCACTGCTCCAATTCCAGATCTGTCCCTGTTTCTCACCACCAAATCTGTTCTAGTCCTAAAATCCTTTTTGAGACGTCATTGCGTCTCACCACCGCTGCCATCGGAACCACAGACCTTCAATTAGCAAACCCTGAAAGTTTACCGCTGCTCCCCCGTCCGACGCACTACCACCGGCTTACACATGTCGCCACCTGTTTTCTCAAATCCGGCCTTTTTTTCCGGCGAGTGGCACTACACCGCCGGCACCGTTGCACTCCCCTGGAAATTCCGATCAACTCTGTACCACCCGTTGTTCCACCGCCATCCGTCGCCGCCACCGCCGTCTGAATCTGGCCGGAACTTATCGCCAGTCACCTTTTTCACCTGTTTTCTGTCCCTGGAACACCTAAGGTATTGTTTGATTGTTTCTTTGTTTATGTTTTTTTATGAATCATGTAGGTCCATTAGCTAAAGTTCACTTTTCAAATATATTTTTCTCGGTGAACATAAAGATCAATGTATTCTAACTGCCCCGGCTTGTCTCGTAAGCTTATGTGGAGTAGTCTTTAACGATAAGTAATTAATAGAGGTGGTAATTTTGATCCATTTTCTTGTCAAATGGGCCTATTGGGTTATGCTTCATATCTAACAGGCCAAACACGTAAAAAAAAGATTAGCTAAAAAGTAAACGTGCCAAAAGTTATTAATATTAATATAAGATGGCTTGAGGAGATTAACAAGTCTTTTTTTAGAGCTATAAATCATTGAGCTCTGATTTCACTATGTTGTTGTGATAAATTTCCTATTTTGCATGTTATCATTTTCATGTTTCCTTGATTTATGTAACTTAGATTTCTATTAACTTTATGACACTTATAAGTTATGCATATATGGATGCAATAGTCAAAAGTTGGAATGAAAAAGGAATCTTGAAGGTGAGCAACACTGTTTACAAAACCCTGTTTTTGTTGAGATTTTTCGGGTAAGTTTGTATAAGTTCTGTTAGAGGTGACCATTGACTTACAATTGGGTAAAATAATCGCTTAAAAGGCAGGTTGAAAGTTGCCGAGAGTGTATTTTTAATTAATAATTCTTCTTAAGTCGTTTTATTCGAAAGATTAGACCTGTTTTTAACGAAATAGTATTTTTTTTTCAATCATATTGATCCAACCCGTTTTGACATATCCAAAACGCTACCGTTTAGACCTATTAGCCAAACCCACCCGTTCTTCCACCTCTGTCCTCTTGTGAATTCATACATAAGTCCCTGACTTCATTTTCACATGATTAAATCTCTAAATTTATAAAAGCTCAACGAAAAGTCTTTTTGACTTTATTTGTTAACAAATATGTCCTTCATTTTGCATGATTAAGTCAATTGGGTTTTATCTGACATTTGCTCTAATATTAACACAAAGGATGAGTTATAATGGGCCTTTTATTTTCATCGACTTTAGAAAGGGACTTTTAATGCATTGGTACTTTTTGACTTCGACTTCTGAGTTATTAAGTAACATGATTTTTTTTTCTAAGAATCTTGTCTAATGATGACTACACTTACAGAGATAAGCTACTCAATGCGTGGGACGAGTTATCTGTTCAAAGCGGATTATGGATTGATGATATATGCTGACAAAAAGGTTTCCATATTAGGTCGTTATATTTTATACAAAAAAAGTTATAATTTCAGAGTATGTATGATTTCCTCTTGTTTTTTCTTTGCATTCGGTTAAATATCCAAAACCCTAGTTTTTGAATTTCATGGCCTCTGGGAAGATTTCAAAAACCCTTTAATTTTTTATAATAGAAAAAAAAACAGGTTTTGGGTATGACCCGGTCAACTAGGCTTTTAAGAAAGTTTATATATGGAGATGAAAAATATTAAAATTTAAATTAAATATTTTGATTATTTTCTCAAGTGAAATTATTTTAACCCAAGTTTGATAATTGAGTTTTTCGGATAAAAATCCAATACCCTTTAATTTATTTAGTTCTTGGGTTTTTTAAAGATAGAACAAACTTTTTTGAATGTTGAGAATATTGACTTTACCTCCACGAATTGGGAAGATCCACACGCAAATTCTTACCAAGATGATGAAAACTTGTTGAGCAATGACGCCTTTAGCAACAAAGATGGTCTGCCACTAGATTTGTGTCCATATCTATATATGTAATTATGTTGTCCATCTCTATCATATCTACATATGTAATCTGTCATTTCAATTGTGATGTTTTTTTGTTAAGGTGTGCTAAATCTTAATATATACAGTTTCTTGATTCTATTGTGAGATTCTACATGTATAAATTTGTAAGAATACTTCTAATTTTATTTTTCTCGATCAATTCGTGTCTTTGGTGAGTAGCTTTTATGTTATTGTAGTTGATATAAGTTATGCTTTTTTTTGTTACTTATTCGATTATTATTGTATGTGTTCTTCTAGAGGCTAATGTGAACAAAATCATCAAATCCGGTCAGGTTCTAGCACTGGTATGACGTCTTCAAGAACATAAGGTGGAGGAAGTTAGTACTTTCACTCTGAAACTTCTTGTAATACAGGAATTATGTTAATCAATCCATTCCTCTTAATATGTGACACGTGCAAATTATAATTTTATACATTTACTCTGAAAAACCAAATTTACGATTTCCAATCTCTAACATCATGAGCATCAACCACACATAGTTAATGCTTGAGCCATACCTCGTCTTGTTGCTCTGCTGGAGAGGCACGTGCATAGACAAAGTACTTACAGTGTTATAAGTAAAACAACTTATGCAATCACCCGTCTAAGTCATGAAAATGTCAAAAACAAGAACCTTGTCAGGTTACTTTTTGTGCATGTTTTACAGTTGCAATTAACTGTCCTCTCACCACATTTTTTTTATATTTACGCTTTGAAGGTGGCATTACCCATCTTGTTACGATATTAAAATCCACTGATTTCAATCCGTTTAGGGCAGTAGCAACGACTTTGCGTACACTTGCTCTAAAAAATTATGCCAATAAAGCCTAGGTTTTATGCTTGTATTGGTTAGCGAAACTTGTTACTGAATTTATTATTTAATTAATTCCTAAATTACCTGCAGATAGTGAGATGCAATGCTCTACTACTCTTGTTCTCATGCTTGAGCCACAAAATGCTACCATACACTATGAAATAGTGAGTCAACCATTTATTAAACCAAATATTGTGCATACATGTATCAAAATTAGATATTTGAATATAGTTAACCTTGCAATAGATTCACGAATGGTCTTTATTAACTAAGCAAGAACGACAATCACACCAACCTAAAAGACCATTTGTGAAGCTGTTGCAAGGTTAACCATATTCAAATATTTAATTTTAATACATGTCTGCACAATATTTGGTTTAAATAAATGATTGACTCACTGCTTGATAATGTATGGCAGCCTTTTGTGGATCAAACATGGGAACAAAAGTAGGTAGAGCATGACATCTCACTATCTGTAGGTAATTTAGGAATAAATTAAATAATAAACTCAGTAACAAGTTTTGTTAACTAATACAAGCATCAAACCTCGGCTTTATTGGCATAATTTTTTAGAGCAAGTTTACGCATGGTCCTTGCTGATGCCTTAAACGGATCAAAATCAATGAATATTAATATCGCAACAAGATGAGTAGTGCCACCTTCAAAGGCTAAATATAAAAAAAATGTGGTGAGAGGACAGTTATAAGATACCTGAATTGCAACATTAAAACATGCATAAAAACTAATCTGACAAGGTTTTTGATTTGACATTTTCATGACTTAGGCGGGTGATTGAATAAGTTGTTTTACTTATAACATTGTGAGTACTTTGGTCATGCACATGCCTCTCAAGCAGAGCAACAAGACGAGGTATGGCTCCAGCATTAACTATGCGTGATTGATGCTCATGATGTTAGAGACTGGAAATCATAAAATTGGTTTTCAGAGTAAATGTATAATATTATAATTTGAACGTAATTTTTACATGGTTAAGGACAAAGGAATGGATTGATTAACATAATACCTATGTTACAAGAAGTCCCAGAGTGACAACACTATCTTCCTCCACCTTATGCTCTTGAAGACGCCACACGAGTGCTGGAACCAGACCGGATTTGATGATTTTGTGCACATTAGCCTCTAGAAGAACACATACAATAATAATTGAATAAGTAACAAAAAAAGCAGAACTTATATCAACTACAATAACATAAAAGCTACTCATCAAAGAGATGGATTGATCGAGAAAAATGAAATTAGAAGTATTCTTACAAATTTATACATGTATAATCTAACAATAGAATCAAGAAAGGGTACATAATAATGTATATATTAAGATTTAGCACACCTAAACAAAACATCACAATTGAAATGACAGATTACATATGTAGATACTAGATATGATAGGGATGGACAACATAATTACATATATAGATACAGACACAAATCTAATGGCAGAGTGGCGGACCATCGTCGTTGCGAAAGGCATCATTGGTCAACAAGTTTTCATTATTTTGGTAAGTAAAACAAGAAGAAATCATACCTACTGAGAAAATAAAATTAGAAGGGTTTTTCATCTTTAATCATGAAATTAATAGAAAAATAAAAGGAAATCATACCTCTCGTGGAGTGTTTCGCTAAGATTTTGATGGATTCGGTCAGAGAAAGGTCGTCTACATCCACCGACTTGAGTTGTTCAACGACAGCAACAATTTCAGGTTTTAAATCATTTATCTGACATTTGCTCAAATATTAACACAAAGAAAGAGTTATAATGGGCCTTTTATTTTCATACTTTACGGACTCAAACTTATGCTTCAGGATTAAAAAAAAACATTAAAATGCAGTATGTCTGATGCCAACTTTGTTTTGGTTTGGGAGACTTGTAATCATTAAGCAGGATGGTAAATAAAATGTAACTGTCAATGTATCTTGTAATCCTACTTTTACTTTGACATAAACCGATGGTCAATGTCATGTGTTAGGTTTTGCAGTATCGTATTACTTAAAGCTTCAATTTTTGTATTTGAGCTTACAGGCAGGATATTACTTGCTCGATTAGAGTACTTGAGTGAATTATAGAGCATTGATGCTTTAAACCTACAGTGTACGAGGAAGTCTGGGGAACGTTTCCGAAACATAGACCAAAAACTAATACGATGAACCACACAACTATGCAAAATAACATGCTTCTTAATGTGATGTCTCGAAAACCAAAACTAATTAAGGAAACAGTATTTAAAGGAGTATAAAAACATTGAATGCTTGTGATGAACCTAGCTAATTCAACGCAATAATCAATTAGTGTATAAAATTAAACCAAAAACCAAACCAACATTCGGTTTTAACCAAATAGCTTGTGGCTCGCTCTTATAAATTGGCTTGTTAAAAACTTGAGCCTATTTGACTCAAGCTCGTATAAATGTCTGGGTCAAGTTCAAGCTCGTTGTGTAAAAACTCGAGTTGATTTGACTCGTATAAATGAATTAACTCATTTTGGTAGTTTGTCACTATACTATTTATGATTTTATAATTTGACATGTTTGTTTTCTTTTCATTTGAGACTTTTATAAAAAGAATCATAGAAAATCATCAAAATTGAGAAAACAATCTAATTCGTGGAGTCACAAGCTGACTTAGTTGGAGGCAAGTCGAATACGAGCTCAGTTTCTAGATCGGTTGGAAATACCAAGTTGGGTCAGCTTGGCTCATGTTATTATTGGCTTGAGGCTGAACTGGTGCAAGCTCGACTCCAAATCGGCTCGTCAACAACCCTACCTAAACCAAACCAAACCAAACATGATTGGTTTGAACCATGTTTTCTTCATCCATACATGCACACAAGTAATTACCATAACATACGCCCTTGATATATAGTTGACTATGACAAACAAGCGATTACCGATAACAAACGCCCTTAATATATATTGTTGACTATGACAAGTATATAGTTTATATGTGGTTCATGTAAACATAAGAGTAAATTACATTTTTCGTCATTTAACTATATACCAAATTTCAGAAATTGTCCTTAAACTAATAAAATAACAAAAATCATTCTTTATGTTCATAGTATGTAATAATTTACATCATTTCCACTAACACGAGTTAACTTTTTTCATTAAGTCTGATCATGTGCTCACGTGAGGGTATTTTGGTCTTTTTATATTTATCAGGACTATTTTTGTAATTAATTAAAAGCTTAATAAATTATAAAAACAAATAGAATATATATATATATATATATATATATATATATATTAAGTATGAGGGATTTGTTTTAATTATTTTATAAAAAGTTGGAACTTAAATCTTCAAGTTAATTGCACAAATGGTCCATGAAAGAGTATAATGACTAAATTACAATGTTTTTAAACCTGGACCGAACCGGCCAGTCGGACCGGAAACCGTGACCTCCACCAGTCCGGTTACATGCTCTAAGACCGTTTGCTGGTTGAGCCGGGCGGTCAAACGATTCAGCGGTTGAACCGCGAACCGGTGGACGAACTGGGTAGTTTATTTTTTTTTAATTTTTTTTCACTATTTTTTATCTTTTTTATCCTATAGTCCTTCTACTTACTTCTATTTACAATTTTAACCCAATTTAGCTATTTTCTTTTAACTTATACGCTGCCACAGACCCTCCAAAATCTTAATCAAAATTAAAATTCTTACAGAGCTACAACCCTCGTACTTGACTCAAAATTGTTTAAATGGTTGTATATGTAGTATTTGGATTTTTTTATATTTTTCTATATATTTTTATGAATATTTATATTATTTATTGCGTCATCCGGTTCTTGAATCCGGTCAAACCAGTGAACCTCTAAGACGTTCGGTTCGTTGTCCGGTTCGGTTCTGAAAACATTGCTAAATTACCCTCATATGCAAACCAGACTTAACGAAAAAAGTTAATGCCAGACAGTGGAAAGTATGTAAACTTTTACGAACTATGAACATAAAGATTGATTTTTGTTATTTTATTAGTTTAAAGACGATATCTGAAATTTGGTATATAGTTAAACGACGAAAAAAGTAATTTACTCTAAACATAAAAACATAAGGAAGTTTTGTTTTGAAACGATAAAAACATAGGGAAGTTATGCCACACTTCTTACAAGCAGTGGTTTGAAACCCGGACCGGACCGGGGATCGGCGGCTTGGCCGGCCCGGTAATATGTGTTGAAACGGTCCTGCAGCGACCCGGTGTCAGACCGGAAGACCGGCGGTCAGACCGGTTGCATAAAAAGGAAGAAGACGACGGAGGTTGACAGGGATGAGAAGTTCACCCTCTAACGCCAGAAAGCACTACGTCAGCTTGACGGAGGTTGACGGGGATGAGTGAAGATTCGCATAGTAGTTGGTACCTTGTAGCGTTACAAGCTTGACAGAGTTGACGATGCGCCTTTTATTGAAGAAGGATGAATGCGGCGGCAGTGGTGCCGTGGTGGTCGGAGGTGGAGGGAGTTGGAAAAGCAAGAAGATGAAGAGGATGGAGTTGATAGTGGTGATAAATTGCTTTTCTTAAAAATGTATATGAGTTTCTTTAGCCGGTCAAAAAAAATTAAAATTTGACAACACATAGGTTATGACAGCTAGCATATGGGTGATGACAGCGATTGGACTTTTTGGGGCACTTGGATCTTTTTCATTTCAAAACATAACCTTTAAATTTTAAAAAATTATAAACGTACTTGAATATATTTTTGTTTAAAAACACAAGATTTAAATTTAAAAAAATTATAAACCACCTCAAAAATATGATTCTTTTAAATGGTATATAAGATCCACTCTAAAAAATAATTTTTTAAGGTGGTTTAGATTTATTTATTTTTATAATATTTATTACATTATTCGGTTCTTAAATCCGGTCCGACCAGTGGACCGGTAAGGAGACCGGTTCAACGTCCGGCCCGGTTCTGAAAACATTGCTTATAAGTTACTTCCATTGTTTTATCTAAAAGAGTCGGTTCAGTTATTAATCAAAACCATACGTATAATTAATATTTCAGGTTTTAGATTTTACTTATAAGTGTCGATTACAAATTATTGGTTTTTTCGGTTATAAGTGGTTAACCATTAGTCTAGACGTTGTCAAATTCATTTATGTGCATAAATCCCATCAGGTTTGGGTCAAATAAAAAAAGTAACATATTTATTAGTTTTATAGAAAAAATAAGGAGTTATGTGATATTACTTTAAAAAAATATAACAAAATTGTTTTAACTATAATAAATTATTTTTAAAAATTAAAAAAAAAAACATATAAAGGTTAGACTTTATGACGATTATGTTCAGTACTTATACACATATAGACATACAACCAAAACTGAATCAGAAAACTCGTTATAAAAAAGTTATAAACGAACCATTAGTGTATCATTCTATTTGCTTATTTCGGTTATTATTTAATTTTTGTAATGATAATATTACCTTCCTTTGATCATCTATTTACACAATCTTTGTGGGACCTTGTGCTAGTTTGTTACTTCCATTATACAACTCGTATGTAATGTAAACTCTTTTCCTTAAACAAGGTTAATGACAATACATGCTAATGATTTATAACTTCTAAGGCAAACAATGATCATGACAAATATGATATGAGATACCTACTTCCAAAGTGGTATAGTGGTAGAAAGTCTAGATTCTTTAAAAGAGACCCAGGTTCAATCCCTACATGCAACACTTTGGGGGTGGCAGTGAAGGCAATGAAGGGAGACTTGTGGCAACGCAAGTTCGATCCCTGAGCCAAACGAGTTTTACCGCTAGCTCGCTGTCGTGCCTTCGGGCAGGTGGGTTAGCCGGTTTTTCCCGGGGTCATGGTGTAGTTAGGGCTTGGGCCACCAGATGCCGTCTGCGCTCGCGAGGCAAAGTTGCCTTTAGCCATCTGGTTATCCTGAATGGTCCAGGTGTTTGCTTTGCCTTTCCAAAAAAAAAATATGATATAAGATGGTTTGACTTATAAGACATACGGGATAATAGAAAAAAGGGGTTTAACATAAATGGGAGATGCATACATTGAGTTAGTAAAAAGAATAGTATTGTTATTAGGTAAAATCTTATAAAAGCACAAAATTAGTATGGACTAGTTGTCGATTTAGTCACCCGGGACTTCTATTTCATCAACTAAAAGTTTTGACCATTGCCAATGCGGGTGGGGCAAGGGCACCTCCACGTCGGTGCTGCCCGTTTGCCCTCTTCTTTCTCCTCCCGCATGGATCCTCACGGGTGTTCTTCCTTTATCTCTCCTCCTCTCACAACCCCATTTTCTCTCCCGCAGATGGCTCTTGCTCTCTCTCCTAGCCACGTATGCAGCCTCTCCTCCTCTCTCTTTTACGTCATCCTATGTGCGCCTTACATGCGATAGGATAGAGATGGTCTTAAAGAGTCTGTCTTGTTCAACACTGTGTAAATATGTTGACTTTCGATTAATAACCGGTGAAACATTTTACCTTTTGATGAGAATTCCGTATTGTTTTTCATGTTATTAAACTTATAATACTAATAAAATAATAATAATAATAATTATTATTATTATAATAGTATGTTATAAATATTATTATTATTATAATAATATTATAATAATAATAATAATAATAATAATAATAATAATAATAGTAGTATGTTATAAACCTAGGTGTTACCCAGTCACATTCATGCAACAAAAATGCATTTGAGTAGATTGTTATGAACCTAATACATACTTAGATATTATGTTAAAAATATTATAGATCCAGTTAATTCTCATTTTAATTGTCAAAAATTATTGATTAAATATTATAGATCCGGTTAACTCTCATTTTAATTGTCAAAAATTATTGATTCCAATGTTAAGTTTATTGTTTTTATTTTCATGTTTGAATAAAACGAGTTTGGAGGTGAAGCTATTCGAATGCTGGCTGGATCCGAAGTATATTGATGGGCTTGCAGTTGTTGAGTTTCGAGAAGATCCGTTTATGAGGAGCTGAACCTACATGACCCGTTTCATCTCTAATAAAAGCACAGGTTATGGATGTTATTTGGATAGATCCGTTTATTATAAAGAAAAGAGAGAGAAAGTTTAGATGTGAACACCTCAATTTGTCTCCTCATGATCGTTTAAGTTCTCTCGCTTGTTGCATGTTAGGGTTCATCATCTTTAGATGAAATCCGTCTGTCTTCTTGTTATTGTTGAGTGATTTATGATAGTTTCTTGTATTAGGTCGTTTTCATCGACGTTCTAAGCATGTTTAGTAGATTAGATTGTTTTGTGTAACCTTTTATGGTTTGGAATAAGAGTCTTGTTCTTTAGTTTTAATTTTTAACAATTTTTGACATAATAATATACATTTGAATCTCATCGAGTACAAAATAACCATGATTTATAAAGAATTGATCGTCACTTAGTTTTGAATGGGTCGATCTTAGAGTTAATAAATAAAAAATAATTTCTTTAGCCACATTAAATTTTAATAATTTAAACTATAGATAATAATTGATATTGACAATTTAACTAATGACACTCATAATTTTTACTTTTTTTGTCAAGAGCAATCTCACTCACATAATAATAATAGATTTACACTCGATTTCGCTTGCATGTTTCTCCATTTCCTCATAAACATCATTGTGAGTGAAATCGAGTGGAAATCAAGTGTAAATCTATGATTATGCGAATGAGATTACCCTTAGCAACGAAGATGAAAGTTAGAACTGTTTTTGGTTAAAATGTTAGTATGAATTATTATGAAACAATAGATTAGAGTTTAGATTATTAAAATTAAATTTATCTTTTTCTTTTTTTTTTATAATAAAACATTCAGAATGCACTTGTTGCTTAGTTATTGTTGATTTAACAAAACTAACTAGCTTCATAAACGTATACACACCACAAAAATAATTTATAATACGTACTCGTAAAGAATTCTTATATGCACTTGTTGCTTAGTTATTGTTGATATGACTAAGCATGACCTCTCAAAATAAAACATGTGATGATGTTGCATGTAGGACTGTACACGATAGACATATGTGTCAAAATTTATACGAACGGTAGATACAGTTTTTGATAGAATGTTTGATTGGGCGGAAGGTTAACGGACAAACATCTGGTTTTGAATCTCGCACATACAAACATAACACACATGTCGATTTGATCATGTGTATGTTTTTTGTGTTAGGCCGGGTTCATACTAACCAGACACCCTCTTGTTTAGTGTTTCTAAACATAAATCACCATTGTTTATGTGTATCTGTTTTATTTTCATGAATCGACATATTATCTTTAAAAGTGTAATATCTTATTCACTTTTTTACTTTTTATTTTTTCGAGTACTCAATTTTTGTTGTGCATTTCTTGGTATTTTTCACGTTTACATATCTACTTTAGTTCACGTGTAAACTATAAATTTCGTGTGAATGCCTTCTGCGAGAATTTTTTTTAATTAAAAGTAGACCAGGTTTTGTAATGCAAGGCATTTGGTGAGGATTCCTCACTATAAAGTGAATATATGAAATTTGTTTTCGTATTTCATTGTTGTAGAAGTAAAATCTTATCCGACATATTATGTATTAAACTTCGAAATAGTTTAATTACATATTTTTTTTTGAACGGCGTGGGCTCAACTGGAACATCCCACCAGGGGAGGCTCGTACATCAGTCTACCCGAACATCCCCCAAGGAATTCGAAATCTGCAGAGGGTGTTCCTAGTTTTTATGAAGTGCACCTTGCAAGATTGAACTCATGACCTCCATAGAGGGGAAACCATTTGGGAAAACCCCCCTTACCACCAAGGCAGAACCTTGTTGGCGTTTAATTACATATGGTTGAACAAGACAAGAATTCTTCAAAGGTTTAATAAAAGTAATCCAATTACCTAATCAATAATTATGTCAAACTATGTTTTGCTTTTGTGACACAAAGTACAAACTAATGATCATTTAGACAAATTATACAAACATTAATATGAAATCAATCAAATATGTGTTTCTAAAGTAAACAAAATGAAAACAATGGAGTAACAAATACGTGACCATCAAAGTAAGTGTGATTAGGGATTACCAACCCAACTACTTAAACACAAAATCTATCGCTCGTTAAATCAATATAATACACGTGTTTGATCTTGCTTACTAAGTTGATTTAAGATATGTTATTTTATATTTCTACCCGCATTGTAAAGTTGTACTGTATAATATAATATTACACTCTAGGTTGACGATGAAATAAAAACATGAAATGTATGATAGCAGACTCGACCTTCGTAAAACCAATCATGTATGAGTATATTTTTCTTGCTTAAGAGTAAGTACTTTGTGTTAGTGGGTTGATTAATCAAATAATTAAATATAATTGGGCCTGCCAACCCACATCTCTTTTTGATGAAGGAAAGTAATTAGCTTTAGGAGCACTTAATCGAGTTTAGTTAAAGCAATAACCATTAACCAACCACCCCCATTATAGCAAAATAATATTGACTTTCTTAAAATAGCACGTATTATTGATGATATGACCGATCATAATTGTCACGATTGTGACTGCCTTCATATATTTATTTTTTTTCACCTCTTTAGCAAATAGCATACAATCCGTGTCTAATTGGTCGGTCAGTACAAGAGGAAGATGTCACAAGGAAATGTGAGAGACAGAGGACCCATGATTTTGGTGAATTATCAAGACGTGATTTCTATTAATCGGAGGGATATTTTGATATGCTAAGATGTGTTTGGTACATGGAATATTTTTAAAGAATTGGAAGTGGATAAACGAATTTGGTTGAGATTGAAATTTGTTAAAAAGATTTTGAATTTAAAGAAATTGAAATATATAAAAAAGGAATTTGAATTTGTAATCTAAGAGAAAAAACTACCGCTCGCGGCCACCACCACAGTCACCGCCCCCCGTTACCACCACCACCTAGAGAGTTACCACCGTTGGCGCCGCCACCCCGACACTTTGCCATTGCCACCCAAAGCCTACCGGGTGCCACCACAGCCACCGCCTACTGTTCGTCACTGGTAGCGGGGACAAACCGACGGTGGCGACGGCTAGAGGATGATATAGCGACCGCGAATGGGGCCACAATGACAATAGCGGCGGGGGTTGCGGCGTTGGTGGTGGCATCTATGGTGATGGTGGTGGTGACAGTCAGATATTTCAATTCCTTCATGATTTGAAAGGAATATTGAATTAATTTACATGAGTGAATTTAAGTGAATTAATTCCAATTCAGCTCTTATCAAAATACATCAATAATGGAATTTTGATTCCAATTCCAACAAATTATGCTAATCAAATACACTGAGACATGAAAATTAGATTTCAATTCCATTAAATTTCGCAAATCAAACACACTCTTTTTATAAGAATAGGAATTTGTTATAGGAATTATAATTTTTCATTATTGGTATCAGTTTGAAATTACGAAATGAATTGAAAATTTAGAAGAACTGAATTTATAGAAAAAGTTGGATTTTATGATACATTTAGGTGACCAAACAATCATAAAATGAACTATAAGTAATCACAGTTACCACCGCCAACTGATTGTCCCCGTCACCCACCACACCGCAATGCCGCCACTCCTACACCTTCGCTGGTGGCAGGGAGAGGTGGCTACTGGGGATGGCGGCAGCAGTAGTAGTTTGGGTAGCGATGGAAGAGGCGGTGGCAGTGGGGGTGGGGCGACGATAGGGGATGTGGCATGGGGTGGCAGGATGCGACGAGGGCAGGTGATCGAAGATTCATTTGGTTGAATTCCTTCACAACTTGGAAGGAATGTTGAATTCATTTACATTAATGAATCTGAGTGAATCCATTCCGATTCTAATTAAGCTAATTTCTCAACTAAACATGTTATTCTTGGAATTCAAATTTTAATTCCAAAAAATTTTACAAACCAAATAAGTTAATATAGAATTCAAATCCGAATTCCATTTAATTTCGCGAGCCAAACACACTATAATGTACTCTTGATTTTTTTTTAACCAAAGGAATTTGAAGTAACTTATTTTATACAAACTTTCTTCATTTTCAACCAAATCAATATTCTCAGAATCACACATCACACAAAACCTGTCCGGATAAGCCTCTTAACAGCCTCCATTTGATTTATTGATTCATTACTACTTTAAGGTGTGTGTAATTTTTATATTATTGATGATATCATCCGATACCGGTTAGACGCTGTTGGGATATGACCCGGCAGAGGGACCGGACCTATCCCAAAAACCCAAGTCCAGATAACTATCTACGAAACCATAAAAACCTGTGGCCAGACCAACAGGTCTAAAAGCGGGGCCTCAACTGAAGCCCAGCAAGGCAAGCCAAGGTCCGGACGCGCTGGAAAGAAAGATACAAACAAATAACGGTAAAGATGAGACAAAGATCAACATACCAGAGTACGAACCAATCAATAGAGGAGACCCGACAATACGCAAACCATTACTAACAACCTTAAAAATGGTTTGGCCATTCCATATCTCGGCCAATAAGCAGCAAGCAGCCGCAGGCTAAAAACAAAACACCCTAGGTATAAATACCCTATTAATCCTAAGGTAAAGGGGATTCTCATTCTCTCATTCCCATACTCTCTCTCTCAATACTTATCTTCTCTACCAAAAAACCTATACTCTTACGCCGGAAGCTGGTCACAGCGAAACCCCCCGGGGTCCTCACTGTGACGAGACTAACGGTGTTTACTGTTTTGCTAGGTCAAGCTCAGCATAACCTTTCTGAAGACTCTTGGACAGCCTGATTAAGGTCCGGAGGTCTTGGAGTTAACATACGCATATATAACGCTAAAAATACCAGGAAAATATCACACCAAATACAGTAACAAGAAAATACAGATTCTAACTATAAGGAATTCAATCAAGTTTCAAAAACCAAACAAGCCTTAAGGTATATATCGGAGTTCCATTCCAAGCTAGTATAGTAAAATAAATCATAAGAACCAATATTTATTCATTTATTTTACACATGAATAACCATGCCTCAGATATTTAGATATTTAGTATTTATTCTGTTATTTATTGGTGGGATTGCTATGACTTTGAATATTAAATTGCTATTCAAAATTAAAAAAATCGAAGATACAACAAGTAACAAATTGATGTCACCGACAAATACAAACCTCACCTTTACATGTTAGTTTGTTTCAAATCAAAATCAATATTTAATACATAAATTGGGATCCAATTCATCTAAAAACATAAACTCATAAACCCATCGAGATCTGATTCTCCACTAAAAATCTTTTCAAATAGAATAATTTAATTTTAATAATCATAATTAATTAATTATTAAATATTGGAATCTTACTTTCACTAGGCTTTAAATGCCATTTATTAGCCCATAAGCTATACTTTAATTTTTTACTTATTTTATCCAGAAAACAAGAATAAACAATTAAAAGGGGAACTATTAATACTACTATAACATCCACAATAATATAAATAAATACAAAATAAAATTTAAAAAAATTACACATAACGACAAACTCGTCTTTATTGAGCACCGTAACGGAAATAGTTAATATTAAACCCGAGATAGGTTAATACTTAAAACTAAGAAACGGAAACCGTTAAAATCTACCGGCCGTGAACGAGAGGAGTAACGGCGGTATCCTTACAAGGACTCGGCGGCAAGCTACTCCTTCGTGAAGCTACAAGTCGTTGAACAAAGCTTTCGATTCTTTGTCCGTTAGTCTCCGTTAGTAACCGTTTAGCGCCAAACGGCAACGATTCAACGCCTCTTTCCGTTAGCACGTCCTCCATTGTCGGCCCCACGCTTCTGTTACTGTAACCGTTCGACTGCGAGTTTTCAAACGGTGTTAGTTAATAGTTACTGCATCATCAAAAATTGTCAAAATGATGTAATTCCATTAACGTAAAACGTTACGTCACCTGAATTCTGACGTAATCCGTGTGGTTCCAGCAGAATGCGTTACCTAACATTTGGTCAACGGTCTCCGATACACCGTCGAGAACGATGTCAACGACGGACGACGTGCGGCATTGACCGTGACAGTTGAGTTTCCGGTGAGGCGAGACGGTTAATTGACCGTTACCGATTGAAATGACTACTAGGTCTTCGACGCCGGTAAGTGACGGAAACTCGCGTTTGTTGTGTAACGCGTGAGTGACGGCGATGGCGGTTGGATTGTTCATCACTAAACCGCCGTCGATGGCTAAGCAAGAGGTTTTTCCGTCAACGGAAGTGAGTGGAAACGGCTTGAACATCGACGGATCGGCTGACGTGGCGCGGATTACGTGCCGGAGCTCAAAATCGTAACTCGCCGATTCGGAAGCATCGGCGCGAGAGAAAACGAAAGGAGCGGAACTGTTGAGATCGAAGCACGGAATAAGAAGAGGCTTACATGTATCCTTTAATGTCAATACTTTACCGTCGTCTCTCGTTAACACCTCCTTCAAAATCTTATCAATGCTCTTACCGGAAAACATCCGTCTCCGTCGGAAAACGCCGACGGTTTTCACTCGGTAAAGTTCAGTCCGCTTATCGCTCAAAAACCTAACCGCCTCTCTGGCAGTAAACATCGGACGGCCGTTACCGTCGTCTGCGTTAATCATTACAGCGAGAAGCGCTCCGATGCCAGTTCCGGAAATGATGTCGAAGAAATCGACTATTCTAGCGTTCGAATCGCCTGTTTTCGCCTGGATCTGGTCTTCGAGGTGGATCAACGAGGCTCCAGAGACGATGCCGGTGGTTCCACCCCCGTCAATGCTGAGAACTCGTGTCTTCTTGCTTCCTTCACAGTGCGCCAGCCATTTCTTCTCAAGCTTTGAAAATATCTCCAATGTAACTCTACTTATCTCCACCGCCATTTTCACTGGAGCTTAATTCAAGATCTAACAGAATTAATCACCAAACTGTTGAAAAATTCGCCTCAACTGGAGCCAGAGTGACAAAATGTGGGTCTCAAAAATTCCGTGGGAAGATAAACTCACGCTTTCTTTCTGAGAAGCATTAATGGAGTGTGATCGAGCGAAACAGTGTCACAGTGGGTGTGTGGGGTGAAGAGTGGAACGAAGGTGGTGGGGAAGTTGTATTTATCTAAGGGGTGATAATGTTACGGTGTTTGGTGGTGTATGTGAGGACCGTGTACTCTCGGTGGTATTTATTTTGTTTACCTTTTTTTAGTGCAATTACTATTAGTACATCCTATCACGGTGTCGTCGCACGTGAGAATTGCGTGGAATTTCACATGTAATTAAATTAATATTTTTTCAAATTTTCAAACTGAATTATTTTATTAGTATTTCCATTAACTTATAATTTTCCTAGAACCATCCTAATAACAATCCTTGAACCTCACACAAACCCGAACACGATCATGTGAGATATAATAACCCAATACGACTTATGTTAAGTCGATAGCATGAGACGCTTGATTTGAGAGTCAGAGTGGAGTCAAGTCATCCAAGCTTTCTTTTTCTTAAACACGTCTCATGAAGAGAATAATATGTGTATGGCTTATATCCATTACCTTATACACATTGCGGATTTACGCACGAACAAATGGTTTCATGTGTGGAATCTTTAGCAAATAGTCATTTCACTTTCTTTTCGCTAAGTTTTCTCACTAGTTTCCTTCTCAAATTCAGTTCATTTGAGCTATCTCTTGCACTTTAACGCAGTTTAATAATCGCATATATAATACTCCCGATTTCCAGGAATATAGATGTAAAAAAGTTATTATTTGTAAAATTTTTCAACAAACAAAACATATACAAAATCAACAGGTGATGTATGGTGTTCATGTGGTGAAACTAGCAATAACGACTAAAACATATGCATAAATCGTAACTAGAACATTAATAGTCATAAAACGAGTTAAAATCAAGTTCTTTAAACTCATGTCTAGTGTATGCATTGCCTCACCCGTGATCATAATAATTAATTACGATCAATAATGGTATATACACATCATTTAAATATAAAATAATTGTTAGCTATAAAATTTTGATGAACATAACGGGTTAATTATATTAAAATAGTAAAAAGGGTTATGTAAAATATTTCTTTCTTTAAGTTATTTGTTCATGAGGTTCGTGCCACATTAATAGTCATAAAACGAGCTAAAATCAAGTTCTTTAAACTCATATCTAGTGTATGTGTTGCCTCAATCATAATAATTAATTATGATCAATAATGGTATATACACGTCATTTAATTATAAAATAATTGTTAAGCTATAAAATTTTAATGAATATAACGGTTAAAATAGTAAAAACAGTTACGTAAAATATTTCTCTCTCTCTCACATCTTGCTGCCATGATCGTCGTTAAAACCACTGCCATGTTACTTCACGTAACTTCTTTCATTTATTTCTTTTACATCTATTTCTCAATTCCTTGTTAAGTTGATCACCAATTGTGGATTTTGAATATAAATCTGAATTGGGTTTATCATTCAATTTCTCACTCTGATTATCAAATTGTTTATAGACTGGTAATGCATTTCATAGAGGATCTGAAAACGAGTGAGAGAGAGATCGTCACCACCATCGCCTGAAACCCACCTCCAAGCATCAGCCATCTGAATCACATGAACCACTGAAACTGCCACCACCGCCTTTACCTACGATTTTGGCTTGTCTGATGTAGACGACGTCGCCAGACTGAGATGAAGACCAAACCGTCGTCGTGCTGCTCGAATCAGCCTCTCACGCTCGCTCGCACTCCCCCTTTAGATGTGCCACCATATGTAGCCACCATGAGGGCTTGAGATTAGGCAGGGGGTTGTGCCGCACATTAGGGCTTACCGGCGAGGAAGTTGGTGGCCAGAAATGGTGCCTGAGGTGTGGCCGAGGTGGGAAGGAAAGGGTTTGGGATTGAGGGGTTGGGTTTTGGTTAATCTACTTATATTATTATTATTATTATTAAAAAGATAAAAATGCCCTCATTTAACGTGAAAAAGTGGTTGAGGTTAACGAATGATAAGTTTTGGAAAGCACAATGATAGGCGGGCGAGAAAAAAACTTTTTGGATGAAAGTGCCGAAAGTGACTAAACCACACAGACGAAAATGATAGATTACTCTATATTTTATTATTAATCATGATGTTTGGGAGCTTCTTAATCACTAGGAATCGTCCCAAATTCGTCTGAATAGCTCCATGGGTGAATGAATGTGAAACACTAGCCTTTAGGGTTAATAAAGACGTCCAAACCGCCTCAAAATACGAAAACACGCGTGTACCGACGTAGCTACGCCACCCCTCGACGTAACCTACGATGGTATAACCTCTTACGCTGATTGCCTACCGGATACGTTGATCAAAACGCTAGAATTCCATCATATGCTAGCGTAGCTACGCCACCTCTGGCGTAGCCTAGGTCGGGCTCCTGATTTTTCTTCTTTCTTCCGTTTTGCAATCCAGATCATCATACTTCTTGATTATTTCGTTCAAATTCCATCCCATATATGTATTAAGCATCACTAACCTGTAAACACAAACATACACAAAGTAATCCAATCCTACAGAATTCAAACACTAAAAACGTGTTATTAAAACCAATTAACATCATGAAATAACCACTTAATCATGGGGACAACAGTGGAGGTCCAAGTGAACCTTTGAACACCTCGTATGGTTAGAGGGCAAGGGGAAACATTTAGGTATTCTAGCAATCGTCGGGTTTCCCGCTAAGGATCAAGGGCTAAGGTTTCTACGAGAGAGGAAGAAATCACACCGGGTTCATCGAGAGGTATACTTTTTCGTTTCTTATTGCACCTTCATGAGGTTAGTATAAGGGTGTTTGGGCCATGAGGTGGTTCGTCGTTAGTTAGTCCTGGTTTAAGGGACAAAACAACGGCAATGATGTCCTCGCATGGTCGTGGTGTCGGTTCACGTTTCCCTTACTTTTATTGACCGGTCAGCAGCGGTACGCGTTGGGTTTACTACGGGTTCTGCTAATTAGGAAATGGGAGTTTCTTTGGGTCGAGTGTAAGTCTATCGGGTGGTTTGACATTGATCAGATTAACCCTTATCTTCATTATTGGTTCTGTATTAGTTGGGTTGGTCTGTATGGTGGTCTTAATTGGAATGTGGGGACGATATCAAAGCTAGCACGATGGAACTTCAACAACAAGAAAAAAGTTGTTCCATTCCGGGAGAACCGATGGTCTCCAACCGTGGAGGTTTTGTTCTCTTATCGGGTCGGAGAATGAGAGTGTTTGCTCATACTTGTGTTTGCGGAAGCCGCGATATTTCCTTTGCATGCAATCCCCGTGGAAATTCTTCGTCCTTGGAAGAAGAAGTGTCTCGCAGAACTAGGGATTTTTTCACAGTGCATGTCACTCAAGCTTGGCATTCATCTTAAGCAGGACATTAGTCAAATATTAATAATTGGCTTGCATGGGTTGTCTGCCATTGTCACTACATTCAGCGGGGCTACGCCGGGAGTTCTTGTCGGTCAGATTATGTTTTTTGGGATGTGTGTCTTCATGGGTCTCGTGGCGTTTGTGTTTTGGGCTTTCAGGAGTACAGATGGGCTTGTAAGAAAAGGCCCGCGGGGACAGGGACAAGATTATGTTCCAATGGACTGGACTGGAGTGTGATTTTGGGTTTCAATTGGACTAATCCTTTTGGGCTCACTAGCCTTGGTGGATCAGGGGTTTTCGCAAGATCTGCTATTAGGATATATAAGATTCAAGGTCGAGTCTTCTTCTAACCTGATGGGTATGATGTTGGGCACCCACAGACTATTATACGAGTATTCGGCCAAAGGTTCAGGTGTTTATCAGTTAGACGATTTGATCCGGGAATTAATCCCGTTGTGAAGTTTGGAGCTGGTTCGGGTTCATAGATCCAATGGTGGAGGAGCGAAGGCATAGGATATCTCCAGATTATCATTATCTTTTATTGGTTTTGTTATTTGAATTTTAAATTACGTGATTTAGTTTCCTAGTTTATCCTTTATTTATTTGGTATAAGTTAGGGTTTTCCTCATTATTCTAGTTAGTTGATTATGATTTGATAAAGAATTGCAAAGCTTTAAGCTTGTTGAACGAATCATTCGGTTTGAATCGTTTTAATAAACCTTTGTGTACTTAAGCCATTTGAATACGCTCCCGCATGTGCATCATGCATATTAGCTGTTTGGAGACATAATAGAGACGCATTTTGGGTCTGTGAATCCATGAGTTCCATCTTAAACATGGGCTATCGTATGTTGTAAGGTTTGTATATATGTATATGTAGCTGTCAACATCTAGGTAATAAACTGGTCAAAACTAACCTTGTTAACATGAGCATAAAAGCAAACATTAATCGAAACACAAAGTAAATGAGTCAAAGGGATGACTTTATCACTCATTTCTAGATAAGTTTTGAACCACGCTTGACACAAACCCAAACCTTTTTGTTATTCATTTGATAATAATAGTAGGAGTCTTGAATAATTTCCAAATCTAGATTCAATAATTTCCACTATAATTCATTTTACAAATCAGCTAAGCAACCCGAGACATACTGAAAGAGGGTCATCAAATCTAGATTCAATAATCAGTCACAAACACCCCTTTTTAAGTCCATTTTATAACCAACTCAAACATTAAAATGGTCCGCAAAATCAGTTGAATTGAATGATCAAACAAATTTCTTTAAACAACAATGATATGTGAACTATCAGTGGTTAACCCAAGTTACTAAAATTAGTTAAAATAACACTAAATCAGTAACAATAACTCTAAATCAGTAACAGTTTAATGGCGAAGAAAATAAAATCATTCTAAAATTAATTTAAAACCAATGTAAAAGCAAGAATTACCTGAACTATTGAAGTTGTTGAAGGTTTGAACTTTGAAATAAACCCCAAAATTAAGCATCAAACTGAATTCAGAGTTATACAAAATTAAGCATCAAACTTGAATCAAACATTAAACTAACATCGGAAGTCTTATACAAAATTCAGAGTTGATAAAACTTTAAACATAACATTGTTTAACATTCATAAACTAAGGATAACGGGGATGTCAGTCTTGATCAGCAACAACCAACAACCATCCATTACCAAGCTCTCGCAGCTTCATATCTTTTTCTTTCCTTTGTTACCTGATGTGCATACTAAAATAGTCAGCTAACGCTAGTGAGTTCAAGTTTTCAATCATATAATAAGTAACCATTCGTTCACATGTTATTCATATAAAACTTGTTCAATGAAAACATACTTTATACTACTAAGTAAAAACGTATTACCGTACTACATGTAATCATTACTTAGCCATTTCGTTACATTGTTACTTATTTCATACTTCATTTACATTCGTTACAGTCCACAAAGGACAACTTCTTTCTTTACATTCATTCGTTACAGTCCATAAAGGACACCTTCTTTCTTTACTTTCATTCGTTACAGTCCATAAGGACACGTTTACATTACAATCCACGAGGGACACTTTTCATTACATTACAGCCCACAAAGGACACGTTACATCCATGAAGGATCTCTTTCTTTTGGTGAGAGTCCCAAAGGCTCAACATCCGATGGCTAAACTCACTAGACTTTCACGGAGGACATTCTATATTTGGTGACCGTCATCACCGGGATAATAGTCATTACCCCCGTTAACCAGTTGCAACATCCCAGTCACAGTACTCTGCCGAGTACTGTTCCCGTTATTCATACGGCAGACATGCAACTTATGCAATGACACTGTCATAGGCTTCGGGTAGTACCAGTCACTAAGACTATACTACTACCTCAAGATTTGCTTCGATGTAACCATACTCGGACATATAGGAAACTTAACTTTCTTATCTCTTTCGTTCTCTTTAGTTTATAAAATATATAGTTAGATAAACTCGTTCCCTTTCATTCACTTTTGTTTATAAAACATTTAGTTAAATAAACACATTCTTTTACACTTACATTCGTTTATAAAACATATAGTTAAATAAACCCGTTCGTTAATCATTTATCGTTTACAAAACGTTAATAAGTAAACCTCTTTCTTTCTTACCATTTACGTTTAAGTAATAAAATACATTTGTTATAAACGTCCATTAATTGAGTATGCACATCACCCTAAAATAGTAAATATAGGGATTCTTGAACTCAACCGACTATCGATATTCAACTTGAAGTTGACGTCTTATCTATTGCTAACGCGTAGACTGATCTGCACGTAAGTCAAAACACGGAATCTATTATTTTGTGCTAGTGTCGCCTGATAGTATCGCTCAGATACTATAGTGTCACCTGATAGTATCGCTCAGACATTATAGTGTCACCTGATAATGTCGCTCCGAAAGGATCCAAACCGGGTACCTCTCTGATGCGTAGTGTTTTAATATATAAAAATATAATAAATATATTTTTAGGATAGTCTTACGAGGTCGGGTTTTAAATTTATAAAATGATAATTACTTTAACTTAAAAACACACACAATAGGCAAGTGTACCTATCGCAGCGTAATATAGTTTAGGTAAGAACCAAATATCAAACCAATGGACACGGTCGAATTCCAATACTCAACTTTTGTTAACGTTTAGCCGGTTTAATTAGTGAGTGAGTTTTGTATGCTTGTGGAACAAGAAAGTAAATGACAGAAAAGTAAATGGCGGTAAAGTAAATAGCAGAAAAGTAAAAACATGCGTGAAGTGTGTAACAGAAATGTGACAAACAGAATAGTAAATAACAGGAAAGTAAATAGGTCGGAAATGATCAGGTTACGAATAATATTGCTTTGGGTTTCGAATCCGCTTGGTACGTGATAATCTTAAGTTGACTAATCTAGTGATATGACTACTACAAATGTGTGACCCGGGTCATCGCTAGAGCCTCGAACTCACGACATTTGATTTGAAAATTTAAAAGCTTTAACAAGTGGTAGTGCCTCCCGTTAAGGACAACAATTACCCTCAACCCTTCGAATGGTCAATGTATTCTAACTGCCCCGGCTTGTCTCGTAAGCTTATGTGGAGTAGTCTTTAACGATAAGTAATTAATAGAGGTGGTAATTTTGATCCATTTTCTTGTCAAATGGGCCTATTGGGTTATGCTTCATATCTAACAGGCCAAACACGTAAAAAAAAGATTAGCTAAAAAGTAAACGTGCCAAAAGTTATTAATATTAATATAAGATGGCTTGAGGAGATTAACAAGTCTTTTTTTAGAGCTATAAATCATTGAGCTCTGATTTCACTATGTTGTTGTGATAAATTTCCTATTTTGCATGTTATCATTTTCATGTTTCCTTGATTTATGTAACTTAGATTTCTATTAACTTTATGACACTTATAAGTTATGCATATATGGATGCAATAGTCAAAAGTTGGAATGAAAAAGGAATCTTGAAGGTGAGCAACACTGTTTACAAAACCCTGTTTTTGTTGAGATTTTTCGGGTAAGTTTGTATAAGTTCTGTTAGAGGTGACCATTGACTTACAATTGGGTAAAATAATCGCTTAAAAGGCAGGTTGAAAGTTGCCGAGAGTGTATTTTTAATTAATAATTCTTCTTAAGTCGTTTTATTCGAAAGATTAGACCTGTTTTTAACGAAATAGTATTTTTTTTTCAATCATATTGATCCAACCCGTTTTGACATATCCAAAACGCTACCGTTTAGACCTATTAGCCAAACCCACCCGTTCTTCCACCTCTGTCCTCTTGTGAATTCATACATAAGTCCCTGACTTCATTTTCACATGATTAAATCTCTAAATTTATAAAAGCTCAACGAAAAGTCTTTTTGACTTTATTTGTTAACAAATATGTCCTTCATTTTGCATGATTAAGTCAATTGGGTTTTATCTGACATTTGCTCTAATATTAACACAAAGGATGAGTTATAATGGGCCTTTTATTTTCATCGACTTTAGAAAGGGACTTTTAATGCATTGGTACTTTTTGACTTCGACTTCTGAGTTATTAAGTAACATGATTTTTTTTTCTAAGAATCTTGTCTAATGATGACTACACTTACAGAGATAAGCTACTCAATGCGTGGGACGAGTTATCTGTTCAAAGCGGATTATGGATTGATGATATATGCTGACAAAAAGGTTTCCATATTAGGTCGTTATATTTTATACAAAAAAAGTTATAATTTCAGAGTATGTATGATTTCCTCTTGTTTTTTCTTTGCATTCGGTTAAATATCCAAAACCCTAGTTTTTGAATTTCATGGCCTCTGGGAAGATTTCAAAAACCCTTTAATTTTTTATAATAGAAAAAAAAACAGGTTTTGGGTATGACCCGGTCAACTAGGCTTTTAAGAAAGTTTATATATGGAGATGAAAAATATTAAAATTTAAATTAAATATTTTGATTATTTTCTCAAGTGAAATTATTTTAACCCAAGTTTGATAATTGAGTTTTTCGGATAAAAATCCAATACCCTTTAATTTATTTAGTTCTTGGGTTTTTTAAAGATAGAACAAACTTTTTTGAATGTTGAGAATATTGACTTTACCTCCACGAATTGGGAAGATCCACACGCAAATTCTTACCAAGATGATGAAAACTTGTTGAGCAATGACGCCTTTAGCAACAAAGATGGTCTGCCACTAGATTTGTGTCCATATCTATATATGTAATTATGTTGTCCATCTCTATCATATCTACATATGTAATCTGTCATTTCAATTGTGATGTTTTTTTGTTAAGGTGTGCTAAATCTTAATATATACAGTTTCTTGATTCTATTGTGAGATTCTACATGTATAAATTTGTAAGAATACTTCTAATTTTATTTTTCTCGATCAATTCGTGTCTTTGGTGAGTAGCTTTTATGTTATTGTAGTTGATATAAGTTATGCTTTTTTTTGTTACTTATTCGATTATTATTGTATGTGTTCTTCTAGAGGCTAATGTGAACAAAATCATCAAATCCGGTCAGGTTCTAGCACTGGTATGACGTCTTCAAGAACATAAGGTGGAGGAAGTTAGTACTTTCACTCTGAAACTTCTTGTAATACAGGAATTATGTTAATCAATCCATTCCTCTTAATATGTGACACGTGCAAATTATAATTTTATACATTTACTCTGAAAAACCAAATTTACGATTTCCAATCTCTAACATCATGAGCATCAACCACACATAGTTAATGCTTGAGCCATACCTCGTCTTGTTGCTCTGCTGGAGAGGCACGTGCATAGACAAAGTACTTACAGTGTTATAAGTAAAACAACTTATGCAATCACCCGTCTAAGTCATGAAAATGTCAAAAACAAGAACCTTGTCAGGTTACTTTTTGTGCATGTTTTACAGTTGCAATTAACTGTCCTCTCACCACATTTTTTTTATATTTACGCTTTGAAGGTGGCATTACCCATCTTGTTACGATATTAAAATCCACTGATTTCAATCCGTTTAGGGCAGTAGCAACGACTTTGCGTACACTTGCTCTAAAAAATTATGCCAATAAAGCCTAGGTTTTATGCTTGTATTGGTTAGCGAAACTTGTTACTGAATTTATTATTTAATTAATTCCTAAATTACCTGCAGATAGTGAGATGCAATGCTCTACTACTCTTGTTCTCATGCTTGAGCCACAAAATGCTACCATACACTATGAAATAGTGAGTCAACCATTTATTAAACCAAATATTGTGCATACATGTATCAAAATTAGATATTTGAATATAGTTAACCTTGCAATAGATTCACGAATGGTCTTTATTAACTAAGCAAGAACGACAATCACACCAACCTAAAAGACCATTTGTGAAGCTGTTGCAAGGTTAACCATATTCAAATATTTAATTTTAATACATGTCTGCACAATATTTGGTTTAAATAAATGATTGACTCACTGCTTGATAATGTATGGCAGCCTTTTGTGGATCAAACATGGGAACAAAAGTAGGTAGAGCATGACATCTCACTATCTGTAGGTAATTTAGGAATAAATTAAATAATAAACTCAGTAACAAGTTTTGTTAACTAATACAAGCATCAAACCTCGGCTTTATTGGCATAATTTTTTAGAGCAAGTTTACGCATGGTCCTTGCTGATGCCTTAAACGGATCAAAATCAATGAATATTAATATCGCAACAAGATGAGTAGTGCCACCTTCAAAGGCTAAATATAAAAAAAATGTGGTGAGAGGACAGTTATAAGATACCTGAATTGCAACATTAAAACATGCATAAAAACTAATCTGACAAGGTTTTTGATTTGACATTTTCATGACTTAGGCGGGTGATTGAATAAGTTGTTTTACTTATAACATTGTGAGTACTTTGGTCATGCACATGCCTCTCAAGCAGAGCAACAAGACGAGGTATGGCTCCAGCATTAACTATGCGTGATTGATGCTCATGATGTTAGAGACTGGAAATCATAAAATTGGTTTTCAGAGTAAATGTATAATATTATAATTTGAACGTAATTTTTACATGGTTAAGGACAAAGGAATGGATTGATTAACATAATACCTATGTTACAAGAAGTCCCAGAGTGACAACACTATCTTCCTCCACCTTATGCTCTTGAAGACGCCACACGAGTGCTGGAACCAGACCGGATTTGATGATTTTGTGCACATTAGCCTCTAGAAGAACACATACAATAATAATTGAATAAGTAACAAAAAAAGCAGAACTTATATCAACTACAATAACATAAAAGCTACTCATCAAAGAGATGGATTGATCGAGAAAAATGAAATTAGAAGTATTCTTACAAATTTATACATGTATAATCTAACAATAGAATCAAGAAAGGGTACATAATAATGTATATATTAAGATTTAGCACACCTAAACAAAACATCACAATTGAAATGACAGATTACATATGTAGATACTAGATATGATAGGGATGGACAACATAATTACATATATAGATACAGACACAAATCTAATGGCAGAGTGGCGGACCATCGTCGTTGCGAAAGGCATCATTGGTCAACAAGTTTTCATTATTTTGGTAAGTAAAACAAGAAGAAATCATACCTACTGAGAAAATAAAATTAGAAGGGTTTTTCATCTTTAATCATGAAATTAATAGAAAAATAAAAGGAAATCATACCTCTCGTGGAGTGTTTCGCTAAGATTTTGATGGATTCGGTCAGAGAAAGGTCGTCTACATCCACCGACTTGAGTTGTTCAACGACAGCAACAATTTCAGGTTTTAAATCATTTATCTGACATTTGCTCAAATATTAACACAAAGAAAGAGTTATAATGGGCCTTTTATTTTCATACTTTACGGACTCAAACTTATGCTTCAGGATTAAAAAAAAACATTAAAATGCAGTATGTCTGATGCCAACTTTGTTTTGGTTTGGGAGACTTGTAATCATTAAGCAGGATGGTAAATAAAATGTAACTGTCAATGTATCTTGTAATCCTACTTTTACTTTGACATAAACCGATGGTCAATGTCATGTGTTAGGTTTTGCAGTATCGTATTACTTAAAGCTTCAATTTTTGTATTTGAGCTTACAGGCAGGATATTACTTGCTCGATTAGAGTACTTGAGTGAATTATAGAGCATTGATGCTTTAAACCTACAGTGTACGAGGAAGTCTGGGGAACGTTTCCGAAACATAGACCAAAAACTAATACGATGAACCACACAACTATGCAAAATAACATGCTTCTTAATGTGATGTCTCGAAAACCAAAACTAATTAAGGAAACAGTATTTAAAGGAGTATAAAAACATTGAATGCTTGTGATGAACCTAGCTAATTCAACGCAATAATCAATTAGTGTATAAAATTAAACCAAAAACCAAACCAACATTCGGTTTTAACCAAATAGCTTGTGGCTCGCTCTTATAAATTGGCTTGTTAAAAACTTGAGCCTATTTGACTCAAGCTCGTATAAATGTCTGGGTCAAGTTCAAGCTCGTTGTGTAAAAACTCGAGTTGATTTGACTCGTATAAATGAATTAACTCATTTTGGTAGTTTGTCACTATACTATTTATGATTTTATAATTTGACATGTTTGTTTTCTTTTCATTTGAGACTTTTATAAAAAGAATCATAGAAAATCATCAAAATTGAGAAAACAATCTAATTCGTGGAGTCACAAGCTGACTTAGTTGGAGGCAAGTCGAATACGAGCTCAGTTTCTAGATCGGTTGGAAATACCAAGTTGGGTCAGCTTGGCTCATGTTATTATTGGCTTGAGGCTGAACTGGTGCAAGCTCGACTCCAAATCGGCTCGTCAACAACCCTACCTAAACCAAACCAAACCAAACATGATTGGTTTGAACCATGTTTTCTTCATCCATACATGCACACAAGTAATTACCATAACATACGCCCTTGATATATAGTTGACTATGACAAACAAGCGATTACCGATAACAAACGCCCTTAATATATATTGTTGACTATGACAAGTATATAGTTTATATGTGGTTCATGTAAACATAAGAGTAAATTACATTTTTCGTCATTTAACTATATACCAAATTTCAGAAATTGTCCTTAAACTAATAAAATAACAAAAATCATTCTTTATGTTCATAGTATGTAATAATTTACATCATTTCCACTAACACGAGTTAACTTTTTTCATTAAGTCTGATCATGTGCTCACGTGAGGGTATTTTGGTCTTTTTATATTTATCAGGACTATTTTTGTAATTAATTAAAAGCTTAATAAATTATAAAAACAAATAGAATATATATATATATATATATATATATATATATATATTAAGTATGAGGGATTTGTTTTAATTATTTTATAAAAAGTTGGAACTTAAATCTTCAAGTTAATTGCACAAATGGTCCATGAAAGAGTATAATGACTAAATTACAATGTTTTTAAACCTGGACCGAACCGGCCAGTCGGACCGGAAACCGTGACCTCCACCAGTCCGGTTACATGCTCTAAGACCGTTTGCTGGTTGAGCCGGGCGGTCAAACGATTCAGCGGTTGAACCGCGAACCGGTGGACGAACTGGGTAGTTTATTTTTTTTTAATTTTTTTTCACTATTTTTTATCTTTTTTATCCTATAGTCCTTCTACTTACTTCTATTTACAATTTTAACCCAATTTAGCTATTTTCTTTTAACTTATACGCTGCCACAGACCCTCCAAAATCTTAATCAAAATTAAAATTCTTACAGAGCTACAACCCTCGTACTTGACTCAAAATTGTTTAAATGGTTGTATATGTAGTATTTGGATTTTTTTATATTTTTCTATATATTTTTATGAATATTTATATTATTTATTGCGTCATCCGGTTCTTGAATCCGGTCAAACCAGTGAACCTCTAAGACGTTCGGTTCGTTGTCCGGTTCGGTTCTGAAAACATTGCTAAATTACCCTCATATGCAAACCAGACTTAACGAAAAAAGTTAATGCCAGACAGTGGAAAGTATGTAAACTTTTACGAACTATGAACATAAAGATTGATTTTTGTTATTTTATTAGTTTAAAGACGATATCTGAAATTTGGTATATAGTTAAACGACGAAAAAAGTAATTTACTCTAAACATAAAAACATAAGGAAGTTTTGTTTTGAAACGATAAAAACATAGGGAAGTTATGCCACACTTCTTACAAGCAGTGGTTTGAAACCCGGACCGGACCGGGGATCGGCGGCTTGGCCGGCCCGGTAATATGTGTTGAAACGGTCCTGCAGCGACCCGGTGTCAGACCGGAAGACCGGCGGTCAGACCGGTTGCATAAAAAGGAAGAAGACGACGGAGGTTGACAGGGATGAGAAGTTCACCCTCTAACGCCAGAAAGCACTACGTCAGCTTGACGGAGGTTGACGGGGATGAGTGAAGATTCGCATAGTAGTTGGTACCTTGTAGCGTTACAAGCTTGACAGAGTTGACGATGCGCCTTTTATTGAAGAAGGATGAATGCGGCGGCAGTGGTGCCGTGGTGGTCGGAGGTGGAGGGAGTTGGAAAAGCAAGAAGATGAAGAGGATGGAGTTGATAGTGGTGATAAATTGCTTTTCTTAAAAATGTATATGAGTTTCTTTAGCCGGTCAAAAAAAATTAAAATTTGACAACACATAGGTTATGACAGCTAGCATATGGGTGATGACAGCGATTGGACTTTTTGGGGCACTTGGATCTTTTTCATTTCAAAACATAACCTTTAAATTTTAAAAAATTATAAACGTACTTGAATATATTTTTGTTTAAAAACACAAGATTTAAATTTAAAAAAATTATAAACCACCTCAAAAATATGATTCTTTTAAATGGTATATAAGATCCACTCTAAAAAATAATTTTTTAAGGTGGTTTAGATTTATTTATTTTTATAATATTTATTACATTATTCGGTTCTTAAATCCGGTCCGACCAGTGGACCGGTAAGGAGACCGGTTCAACGTCCGGCCCGGTTCTGAAAACATTGCTTATAAGTTACTTCCATTGTTTTATCTAAAAGAGTCGGTTCAGTTATTAATCAAAACCATACGTATAATTAATATTTCAGGTTTTAGATTTTACTTATAAGTGTCGATTACAAATTATTGGTTTTTTCGGTTATAAGTGGTTAACCATTAGTCTAGACGTTGTCAAATTCATTTATGTGCATAAATCCCATCAGGTTTGGGTCAAATAAAAAAAGTAACATATTTATTAGTTTTATAGAAAAAATAAGGAGTTATGTGATATTACTTTAAAAAAATATAACAAAATTGTTTTAACTATAATAAATTATTTTTAAAAATTAAAAAAAAAAACATATAAAGGTTAGACTTTATGACGATTATGTTCAGTACTTATACACATATAGACATACAACCAAAACTGAATCAGAAAACTCGTTATAAAAAAGTTATAAACGAACCATTAGTGTATCATTCTATTTGCTTATTTCGGTTATTATTTAATTTTTGTAATGATAATATTACCTTCCTTTGATCATCTATTTACACAATCTTTGTGGGACCTTGTGCTAGTTTGTTACTTCCATTATACAACTCGTATGTAATGTAAACTCTTTTCCTTAAACAAGGTTAATGACAATACATGCTAATGATTTATAACTTCTAAGGCAAACAATGATCATGACAAATATGATATGAGATACCTACTTCCAAAGTGGTATAGTGGTAGAAAGTCTAGATTCTTTAAAAGAGACCCAGGTTCAATCCCTACATGCAACACTTTGGGGGTGGCAGTGAAGGCAATGAAGGGAGACTTGTGGCAACGCAAGTTCGATCCCTGAGCCAAACGAGTTTTACCGCTAGCTCGCTGTCGTGCCTTCGGGCAGGTGGGTTAGCCGGTTTTTCCCGGGGTCATGGTGTAGTTAGGGCTTGGGCCACCAGATGCCGTCTGCGCTCGCGAGGCAAAGTTGCCTTTAGCCATCTGGTTATCCTGAATGGTCCAGGTGTTTGCTTTGCCTTTCCAAAAAAAAAATATGATATAAGATGGTTTGACTTATAAGACATACGGGATAATAGAAAAAAGGGGTTTAACATAAATGGGAGATGCATACATTGAGTTAGTAAAAAGAATAGTATTGTTATTAGGTAAAATCTTATAAAAGCACAAAATTAGTATGGACTAGTTGTCGATTTAGTCACCCGGGACTTCTATTTCATCAACTAAAAGTTTTGACCATTGCCAATGCGGGTGGGGCAAGGGCACCTCCACGTCGGTGCTGCCCGTTTGCCCTCTTCTTTCTCCTCCCGCATGGATCCTCACGGGTGTTCTTCCTTTATCTCTCCTCCTCTCACAACCCCATTTTCTCTCCCGCAGATGGCTCTTGCTCTCTCTCCTAGCCACGTATGCAGCCTCTCCTCCTCTCTCTTTTACGTCATCCTATGTGCGCCTTACATGCGATAGGATAGAGATGGTCTTAAAGAGTCTGTCTTGTTCAACACTGTGTAAATATGTTGACTTTCGATTAATAACCGGTGAAACATTTTACCTTTTGATGAGAATTCCGTATTGTTTTTCATGTTATTAAACTTATAATACTAATAAAATAATAATAATAATAATTATTATTATTATAATAGTATGTTATAAATATTATTATTATTATAATAATATTATAATAATAATAATAATAATAATAATAATAATAATAATAGTAGTATGTTATAAACCTAGGTGTTACCCAGTCACATTCATGCAACAAAAATGCATTTGAGTAGATTGTTATGAACCTAATACATACTTAGATATTATGTTAAAAATATTATAGATCCAGTTAATTCTCATTTTAATTGTCAAAAATTATTGATTAAATATTATAGATCCGGTTAACTCTCATTTTAATTGTCAAAAATTATTGATTCCAATGTTAAGTTTATTGTTTTTATTTTCATGTTTGAATAAAACGAGTTTGGAGGTGAAGCTATTCGAATGCTGGCTGGATCCGAAGTATATTGATGGGCTTGCAGTTGTTGAGTTTCGAGAAGATCCGTTTATGAGGAGCTGAACCTACATGACCCGTTTCATCTCTAATAAAAGCACAGGTTATGGATGTTATTTGGATAGATCCGTTTATTATAAAGAAAAGAGAGAGAAAGTTTAGATGTGAACACCTCAATTTGTCTCCTCATGATCGTTTAAGTTCTCTCGCTTGTTGCATGTTAGGGTTCATCATCTTTAGATGAAATCCGTCTGTCTTCTTGTTATTGTTGAGTGATTTATGATAGTTTCTTGTATTAGGTCGTTTTCATCGACGTTCTAAGCATGTTTAGTAGATTAGATTGTTTTGTGTAACCTTTTATGGTTTGGAATAAGAGTCTTGTTCTTTAGTTTTAATTTTTAACAATTTTTGACATAATAATATACATTTGAATCTCATCGAGTACAAAATAACCATGATTTATAAAGAATTGATCGTCACTTAGTTTTGAATGGGTCGATCTTAGAGTTAATAAATAAAAAATAATTTCTTTAGCCACATTAAATTTTAATAATTTAAACTATAGATAATAATTGATATTGACAATTTAACTAATGACACTCATAATTTTTACTTTTTTTGTCAAGAGCAATCTCACTCACATAATAATAATAGATTTACACTCGATTTCGCTTGCATGTTTCTCCATTTCCTCATAAACATCATTGTGAGTGAAATCGAGTGGAAATCAAGTGTAAATCTATGATTATGCGAATGAGATTACCCTTAGCAACGAAGATGAAAGTTAGAACTGTTTTTGGTTAAAATGTTAGTATGAATTATTATGAAACAATAGATTAGAGTTTAGATTATTAAAATTAAATTTATCTTTTTCTTTTTTTTTTATAATAAAACATTCAGAATGCACTTGTTGCTTAGTTATTGTTGATTTAACAAAACTAACTAGCTTCATAAACGTATACACACCACAAAAATAATTTATAATACGTACTCGTAAAGAATTCTTATATGCACTTGTTGCTTAGTTATTGTTGATATGACTAAGCATGACCTCTCAAAATAAAACATGTGATGATGTTGCATGTAGGACTGTACACGATAGACATATGTGTCAAAATTTATACGAACGGTAGATACAGTTTTTGATAGAATGTTTGATTGGGCGGAAGGTTAACGGACAAACATCTGGTTTTGAATCTCGCACATACAAACATAACACACATGTCGATTTGATCATGTGTATGTTTTTTGTGTTAGGCCGGGTTCATACTAACCAGACACCCTCTTGTTTAGTGTTTCTAAACATAAATCACCATTGTTTATGTGTATCTGTTTTATTTTCATGAATCGACATATTATCTTTAAAAGTGTAATATCTTATTCACTTTTTTACTTTTTATTTTTTCGAGTACTCAATTTTTGTTGTGCATTTCTTGGTATTTTTCACGTTTACATATCTACTTTAGTTCACGTGTAAACTATAAATTTCGTGTGAATGCCTTCTGCGAGAATTTTTTTTAATTAAAAGTAGACCAGGTTTTGTAATGCAAGGCATTTGGTGAGGATTCCTCACTATAAAGTGAATATATGAAATTTGTTTTCGTATTTCATTGTTGTAGAAGTAAAATCTTATCCGACATATTATGTATTAAACTTCGAAATAGTTTAATTACATATTTTTTTTTGAACGGCGTGGGCTCAACTGGAACATCCCACCAGGGGAGGCTCGTACATCAGTCTACCCGAACATCCCCCAAGGAATTCGAAATCTGCAGAGGGTGTTCCTAGTTTTTATGAAGTGCACCTTGCAAGATTGAACTCATGACCTCCATAGAGGGGAAACCATTTGGGAAAACCCCCCTTACCACCAAGGCAGAACCTTGTTGGCGTTTAATTACATATGGTTGAACAAGACAAGAATTCTTCAAAGGTTTAATAAAAGTAATCCAATTACCTAATCAATAATTATGTCAAACTATGTTTTGCTTTTGTGACACAAAGTACAAACTAATGATCATTTAGACAAATTATACAAACATTAATATGAAATCAATCAAATATGTGTTTCTAAAGTAAACAAAATGAAAACAATGGAGTAACAAATACGTGACCATCAAAGTAAGTGTGATTAGGGATTACCAACCCAACTACTTAAACACAAAATCTATCGCTCGTTAAATCAATATAATACACGTGTTTGATCTTGCTTACTAAGTTGATTTAAGATATGTTATTTTATATTTCTACCCGCATTGTAAAGTTGTACTGTATAATATAATATTACACTCTAGGTTGACGATGAAATAAAAACATGAAATGTATGATAGCAGACTCGACCTTCGTAAAACCAATCATGTATGAGTATATTTTTCTTGCTTAAGAGTAAGTACTTTGTGTTAGTGGGTTGATTAATCAAATAATTAAATATAATTGGGCCTGCCAACCCACATCTCTTTTTGATGAAGGAAAGTAATTAGCTTTAGGAGCACTTAATCGAGTTTAGTTAAAGCAATAACCATTAACCAACCACCCCCATTATAGCAAAATAATATTGACTTTCTTAAAATAGCACGTATTATTGATGATATGACCGATCATAATTGTCACGATTGTGACTGCCTTCATATATTTATTTTTTTTCACCTCTTTAGCAAATAGCATACAATCCGTGTCTAATTGGTCGGTCAGTACAAGAGGAAGATGTCACAAGGAAATGTGAGAGACAGAGGACCCATGATTTTGGTGAATTATCAAGACGTGATTTCTATTAATCGGAGGGATATTTTGATATGCTAAGATGTGTTTGGTACATGGAATATTTTTAAAGAATTGGAAGTGGATAAACGAATTTGGTTGAGATTGAAATTTGTTAAAAAGATTTTGAATTTAAAGAAATTGAAATATATAAAAAAGGAATTTGAATTTGTAATCTAAGAGAAAAAACTACCGCTCGCGGCCACCACCACAGTCACCGCCCCCCGTTACCACCACCACCTAGAGAGTTACCACCGTTGGCGCCGCCACCCCGACACTTTGCCATTGCCACCCAAAGCCTACCGGGTGCCACCACAGCCACCGCCTACTGTTCGTCACTGGTAGCGGGGACAAACCGACGGTGGCGACGGCTAGAGGATGATATAGCGACCGCGAATGGGGCCACAATGACAATAGCGGCGGGGGTTGCGGCGTTGGTGGTGGCATCTATGGTGATGGTGGTGGTGACAGTCAGATATTTCAATTCCTTCATGATTTGAAAGGAATATTGAATTAATTTACATGAGTGAATTTAAGTGAATTAATTCCAATTCAGCTCTTATCAAAATACATCAATAATGGAATTTTGATTCCAATTCCAACAAATTATGCTAATCAAATACACTGAGACATGAAAATTAGATTTCAATTCCATTAAATTTCGCAAATCAAACACACTCTTTTTATAAGAATAGGAATTTGTTATAGGAATTATAATTTTTCATTATTGGTATCAGTTTGAAATTACGAAATGAATTGAAAATTTAGAAGAACTGAATTTATAGAAAAAGTTGGATTTTATGATACATTTAGGTGACCAAACAATCATAAAATGAACTATAAGTAATCACAGTTACCACCGCCAACTGATTGTCCCCGTCACCCACCACACCGCAATGCCGCCACTCCTACACCTTCGCTGGTGGCAGGGAGAGGTGGCTACTGGGGATGGCGGCAGCAGTAGTAGTTTGGGTAGCGATGGAAGAGGCGGTGGCAGTGGGGGTGGGGCGACGATAGGGGATGTGGCATGGGGTGGCAGGATGCGACGAGGGCAGGTGATCGAAGATTCATTTGGTTGAATTCCTTCACAACTTGGAAGGAATGTTGAATTCATTTACATTAATGAATCTGAGTGAATCCATTCCGATTCTAATTAAGCTAATTTCTCAACTAAACATGTTATTCTTGGAATTCAAATTTTAATTCCAAAAAATTTTACAAACCAAATAAGTTAATATAGAATTCAAATCCGAATTCCATTTAATTTCGCGAGCCAAACACACTATAATGTACTCTTGATTTTTTTTTAACCAAAGGAATTTGAAGTAACTTATTTTATACAAACTTTCTTCATTTTCAACCAAATCAATATTCTCAGAATCACACATCACACAAAACCTGTCCGGATAAGCCTCTTAACAGCCTCCATTTGATTTATTGATTCATTACTACTTTAAGGTGTGTGTAATTTTTATATTATTGATGATATCATCCGATACCGGTTAGACGCTGTTGGGATATGACCCGGCAGAGGGACCGGACCTATCCCAAAAACCCAAGTCCAGATAACTATCTACGAAACCATAAAAACCTGTGGCCAGACCAACAGGTCTAAAAGCGGGGCCTCAACTGAAGCCCAGCAAGGCAAGCCAAGGTCCGGACGCGCTGGAAAGAAAGATACAAACAAATAACGGTAAAGATGAGACAAAGATCAACATACCAGAGTACGAACCAATCAATAGAGGAGACCCGACAATACGCAAACCATTACTAACAACCTTAAAAATGGTTTGGCCATTCCATATCTCGGCCAATAAGCAGCAAGCAGCCGCAGGCTAAAAACAAAACACCCTAGGTATAAATACCCTATTAATCCTAAGGTAAAGGGGATTCTCATTCTCTCATTCCCATACTCTCTCTCTCAATACTTATCTTCTCTACCAAAAAACCTATACTCTTACGCCGGAAGCTGGTCACAGCGAAACCCCCCGGGGTCCTCACTGTGACGAGACTAACGGTGTTTACTGTTTTGCTAGGTCAAGCTCAGCATAACCTTTCTGAAGACTCTTGGACAGCCTGATTAAGGTCCGGAGGTCTTGGAGTTAACATACGCATATATAACGCTAAAAATACCAGGAAAATATCACACCAAATACAGTAACAAGAAAATACAGATTCTAACTATAAGGAATTCAATCAAGTTTCAAAAACCAAACAAGCCTTAAGGTATATATCGGAGTTCCATTCCAAGCTAGTATAGTAAAATAAATCATAAGAACCAATATTTATTCATTTATTTTACACATGAATAACCATGCCTCAGATATTTAGATATTTAGTATTTATTCTGTTATTTATTGGTGGGATTGCTATGACTTTGAATATTAAATTGCTATTCAAAATTAAAAAAATCGAAGATACAACAAGTAACAAATTGATGTCACCGACAAATACAAACCTCACCTTTACATGTTAGTTTGTTTCAAATCAAAATCAATATTTAATACATAAATTGGGATCCAATTCATCTAAAAACATAAACTCATAAACCCATCGAGATCTGATTCTCCACTAAAAATCTTTTCAAATAGAATAATTTAATTTTAATAATCATAATTAATTAATTATTAAATATTGGAATCTTACTTTCACTAGGCTTTAAATGCCATTTATTAGCCCATAAGCTATACTTTAATTTTTTACTTATTTTATCCAGAAAACAAGAATAAACAATTAAAAGGGGAACTATTAATACTACTATAACATCCACAATAATATAAATAAATACAAAATAAAATTTAAAAAAATTACACATAACGACAAACTCGTCTTTATTGAGCACCGTAACGGAAATAGTTAATATTAAACCCGAGATAGGTTAATACTTAAAACTAAGAAACGGAAACCGTTAAAATCTACCGGCCGTGAACGAGAGGAGTAACGGCGGTATCCTTACAAGGACTCGGCGGCAAGCTACTCCTTCGTGAAGCTACAAGTCGTTGAACAAAGCTTTCGATTCTTTGTCCGTTAGTCTCCGTTAGTAACCGTTTAGCGCCAAACGGCAACGATTCAACGCCTCTTTCCGTTAGCACGTCCTCCATTGTCGGCCCCACGCTTCTGTTACTGTAACCGTTCGACTGCGAGTTTTCAAACGGTGTTAGTTAATAGTTACTGCATCATCAAAAATTGTCAAAATGATGTAATTCCATTAACGTAAAACGTTACGTCACCTGAATTCTGACGTAATCCGTGTGGTTCCAGCAGAATGCGTTACCTAACATTTGGTCAACGGTCTCCGATACACCGTCGAGAACGATGTCAACGACGGACGACGTGCGGCATTGACCGTGACAGTTGAGTTTCCGGTGAGGCGAGACGGTTAATTGACCGTTACCGATTGAAATGACTACTAGGTCTTCGACGCCGGTGAGTGACGGAAACTCGCGTTTGTTGTGTAACGCGTGAGTGACGGCGATGGCGGTTGGATTGTTCATCACTAAACCGCCGTCGATGGCTAAGCAAGAGGTTTTTCCGTCAACGGAAGTGAGTGGAAACGGCTTGAACATCGACGGATCGGCTGACGTGGCGCGGATTACGTGCCGGAGCTCAAAATCGTAACTCGCCGATTCGGAAGCATCGGCGCGAGAGAAAACGAAAGGAGCGGAACTGTTGAGATCGAAGCACGGAATAAGAAGAGGCTTACATGTATCCTTTAATGTCAATACTTTACCGTCGTCTCTCGTTAACACCTCCTTCAAAATCTTATCAATGCTCTTACCGGAAAACATCCGTCTCCGTCGGAAAACGCCGACGGTTTTCACTCGGTAAAGTTCAGTCCGCTTATCGCTCAAAAACCTAACCGCCTCTCTGGCAGTAAACATCGGACGGCCGTTACCGTCGTCTGCGTTAATCATTACAGCGAGAAGCGCTCCGATGCCAGTTCCGGAAATGATGTCGAAGAAATCGACTATTCTAGCGTTCGAATCGCCTGTTTTCGCCTGGATCTGGTCTTCGAGGTGGATCAACGAGGCTCCAGAGACGATGCCGGTGGTTCCACCCCCGTCAATGCTGAGAACTCGTGTCTTCTTGCTTCCTTCACAGTGCGCCAGCCATTTCTTCTCAAGCTTTGAAAATATCTCCAATGTAACTCTACTTATCTCCACCGCCATTTTCACTGGAGCTTAATTCAAGATCTAACAGAATTAATCACCAAACTGTTGAAAAATTCGCCTCAACTGGAGCCAGAGTGACAAAATGTGGGTCTCAAAAATTCCGTGGGAAGATAAACTCACGCTTTCTTTCTGAGAAGCATTAATGGAGTGTGATCGAGCGAAACAGTGTCACAGTGGGTGTGTGGGGTGAAGAGTGGAACGAAGGTGGTGGGGAAGTTGTATTTATCTAAGGGGTGATAATGTTACGGTGTTTGGTGGTGTATGTGAGGACCGTGTACTCTCGGTGGTATTTATTTTGTTTACCTTTTTTTAGTGCAATTACTATTAGTACATCCTATCACGGTGTCGTCGCACGTGAGAATTGCGTGGAATTTCACATGTAATTAAATTAATATTTTTTCAAATTTTCAAACTGAATTATTTTATTAGTATTTCCATTAACTTATAATTTTCCTAGAACCATCCTAATAACAATCCTTGAACCTCACACAAACCCGAACACGATCATGTGAGATATAATAACCCAATACGACTTATGTTAAGTCGATAGCATGAGACGCTTGATTTGAGAGTCAGAGTGGAGTCAAGTCATCCAAGCTTTCTTTTTCTTAAACACGTCTCATGAAGAGAATAATATGTGTATGGCTTATATCCATTACCTTATACACATTGCGGATTTACGCACGAACAAATGGTTTCATGTGTGGAATCTTTAGCAAATAGTCATTTCACTTTCTTTTCGCTAAGTTTTCTCACTAGTTTCCTTCTCAAATTCAGTTCATTTGAGCTATCTCTTGCACTTTAACGCAGTTTAATAATCGCATATATAATACTCCCGATTTCCAGGAATATAGATGTAAAAAAGTTATTATTTGTAAAATTTTTCAACAAACAAAACATATACAAAATCAACAGGTGATGTATGGTGTTCATGTGGTGAAACTAGCAATAACGACTAAAACATATGCATAAATCGTAACTAGAACATTAATAGTCATAAAACGAGTTAAAATCAAGTTCTTTAAACTCATGTCTAGTGTATGCATTGCCTCACCCGTGATCATAATAATTAATTACGATCAATAATGGTATATACACATCATTTAAATATAAAATAATTGTTAGCTATAAAATTTTGATGAACATAACGGGTTAATTATATTAAAATAGTAAAAAGGGTTATGTAAAATATTTCTTTCTTTAAGTTATTTGTTCATGAGGTTCGTGCCACATTAATAGTCATAAAACGAGCTAAAATCAAGTTCTTTAAACTCATATCTAGTGTATGTGTTGCCTCAATCATAATAATTAATTATGATCAATAATGGTATATACACGTCATTTAATTATAAAATAATTGTTAAGCTATAAAATTTTAATGAATATAACGGTTAAAATAGTAAAAACAGTTACGTAAAATATTTCTCTCTCTCTCACATCTTGCTGCCATGATCGTCGTTAAAACCACTGCCATGTTACTTCACGTAACTTCTTTCATTTATTTCTTTTACATCTATTTCTCAATTCCTTGTTAAGTTGATCACCAATTGTGGATTTTGAATATAAATCTGAATTGGGTTTATCATTCAATTTCTCACTCTGATTATCAAATTGTTTATAGACTGGTAATGCATTTCATAGAGGATCTGAAAACGAGTGAGAGAGAGATCGTCACCACCATCGCCTGAAACCCACCTCCAAGCATCAGCCATCTGAATCACATGAACCACTGAAACTGCCACCACCGCCTTTACCTACGATTTTGGCTTGTCTGATGTAGACGACGTCGCCAGACTGAGATGAAGACCAAACCGTCGTCGTGCTGCTCGAATCAGCCTCTCACGCTCGCTCGCACTCCCCCTTTAGATGTGCCACCATATGTAGCCACCATGAGGGCTTGAGATTAGGCAGGGGGTTGTGCCGCACATTAGGGCTTACCGGCGAGGAAGTTGGTGGCCAGAAATGGTGCCTGAGGTGTGGCCGAGGTGGGAAGGAAAGGGTTTGGGATTGAGGGGTTGGGTTTTGGTTAATCTACTTATATTATTATTATTATTATTAAAAAGATAAAAATGCCCTCATTTAACGTGAAAAAGTGGTTGAGGTTAACGAATGATAAGTTTTGGAAAGCACAATGATAGGCGGGCGAGAAAAAAACTTTTTGGATGAAAGTGCCGAAAGTGACTAAACCACACAGACGAAAATGATAGATTACTCTATATTTTATTATTAATCATGATGTTTGGGAGCTTCTTAATCACTAGGAATCGTCCCAAATTCGTCTGAATAGCTCCATGGGTGAATGAATGTGAAACACTAGCCTTTAGGGTTAATAAAGACGTCCAAACCGCCTCAAAATACGAAAACACGCGTGTACCGACGTAGCTACGCCACCCCTCGACGTAACCTACGATGGTATAACCTCTTACGCTGATTGCCTACCGGATACGTTGATCAAAACGCTAGAATTCCATCATATGCTAGCGTAGCTACGCCACCTCTGGCGTAGCCTAGGTCGGGCTCCTGATTTTTCTTCTTTCTTCCGTTTTGCAATCCAGATCATCATACTTCTTGATTATTTCGTTCAAATTCCATCCCATATATGTATTAAGCATCACTAACCTGTAAACACAAACATACACAAAGTAATCCAATCCTACAGAATTCAAACACTAAAAACGTGTTATTAAAACCAATTAACATCATGAAATAACCACTTAATCATGGGGACAACAGTGGAGGTCCAAGTGAACCTTTGAACACCTCGTATGGTTAGAGGGCAAGGGGAAACATTTAGGTATTCTAGCAATCGTCGGGTTTCCCGCTAAGGATCAAGGGCTAAGGTTTCTACGAGAGAGGAAGAAATCACACCGGGTTCATCGAGAGGTATACTTTTTCGTTTCTTATTGCACCTTCATGAGGTTAGTATAAGGGTGTTTGGGCCATGAGGTGGTTCGTCGTTAGTTAGTCCTGGTTTAAGGGACAAAACAACGGCAATGATGTCCTCGCATGGTCGTGGTGTCGGTTCACGTTTCCCTTACTTTTATTGACCGGTCAGCAGCGGTACGCGTTGGGTTTACTACGGGTTCTGCTAATTAGGAAATGGGAGTTTCTTTGGGTCGAGTGTAAGTCTATCGGGTGGTTTGACATTGATCAGATTAACCCTTATCTTCATTATTGGTTCTGTATTAGTTGGGTTGGTCTGTATGGTGGTCTTAATTGGAATGTGGGGACGATATCAAAGCTAGCACGATGGAACTTCAACAACAAGAAAAAAGTTGTTCCATTCCGGGAGAACCGATGGTCTCCAACCGTGGAGGTTTTGTTCTCTTATCGGGTCGGAGAATGAGAGTGTTTGCTCATACTTGTGTTTGCGGAAGCCGCGATATTTCCTTTGCATGCAATCCCCGTGGAAATTCTTCGTCCTTGGAAGAAGAAGTGTCTCGCAGAACTAGGGATTTTTTCACAGTGCATGTCACTCAAGCTTGGCATTCATCTTAAGCAGGACATTAGTCAAATATTAATAATTGGCTTGCATGGGTTGTCTGCCATTGTCACTACATTCAGCGGGGCTACGCCGGGAGTTCTTGTCGGTCAGATTATGTTTTTTGGGATGTGTGTCTTCATGGGTCTCGTGGCGTTTGTGTTTTGGGCTTTCAGGAGTACAGATGGGCTTGTAAGAAAAGGCCCGCGGGGACAGGGACAAGATTATGTTCCAATGGACTGGACTGGAGTGTGATTTTGGGTTTCAATTGGACTAATCCTTTTGGGCTCACTAGCCTTGGTGGATCAGGGGTTTTCGCAAGATCTGCTATTAGGATATATAAGATTCAAGGTCGAGTCTTCTTCTAACCTGATGGGTATGATGTTGGGCACCCACAGACTATTATACGAGTATTCGGCCAAAGGTTCAGGTGTTTATCAGTTAGACGATTTGATCCGGGAATTAATCCCGTTGTGAAGTTTGGAGCTGGTTCGGGTTCATAGATCCAATGGTGGAGGAGCGAAGGCATAGGATATCTCCAGATTATCATTATCTTTTATTGGTTTTGTTATTTGAATTTTAAATTACGTGATTTAGTTTCCTAGTTTATCCTTTATTTATTTGGTATAAGTTAGGGTTTTCCTCATTATTCTAGTTAGTTGATTATGATTTGATAAAGAATTGCAAAGCTTTAAGCTTGTTGAACGAATCATTCGGTTTGAATCGTTTTAATAAACCTTTGTGTACTTAAGCCATTTGAATACGCTCCCGCATGTGCATCATGCATATTAGCTGTTTGGAGACATAATAGAGACGCATTTTGGGTCTGTGAATCCATGAGTTCCATCTTAAACATGGGCTATCGTATGTTGTAAGGTTTGTATATATGTATATGTAGCTGTCAACATCTAGGTAATAAACTGGTCAAAACTAACCTTGTTAACATGAGCATAAAAGCAAACATTAATCGAAACACAAAGTAAATGAGTCAAAGGGATGACTTTATCACTCATTTCTAGATAAGTTTTGAACCACGCTTGACACAAACCCAAACCTTTTTGTTATTCATTTGATAATAATAGTAGGAGTCTTGAATAATTTCCAAATCTAGATTCAATAATTTCCACTATAATTCATTTTACAAATCAGCTAAGCAACCCGAGACATACTGAAAGAGGGTCATCAAATCTAGATTCAATAATCAGTCACAAACACCCCTTTTTAAGTCCATTTTATAACCAACTCAAACATTAAAATGGTCCGCAAAATCAGTTGAATTGAATGATCAAACAAATTTCTTTAAACAACAATGATATGTGAACTATCAGTGGTTAACCCAAGTTACTAAAATTAGTTAAAATAACACTAAATCAGTAACAATAACTCTAAATCAGTAACAGTTTAATGGCGAAGAAAATAAAATCATTCTAAAATTAATTTAAAACCAATGTAAAAGCAAGAATTACCTGAACTATTGAAGTTGTTGAAGGTTTGAACTTTGAAATAAACCCCAAAATTAAGCATCAAACTGAATTCAGAGTTATACAAAATTAAGCATCAAACTTGAATCAAACATTAAACTAACATCGGAAGTCTTATACAAAATTCAGAGTTGATAAAACTTTAAACATAACATTGTTTAACATTCATAAACTAAGGATAACGGGGATGTCAGTCTTGATCAGCAACAACCAACAACCATCCATTACCAAGCTCTCGCAGCTTCATATCTTTTTCTTTCCTTTGTTACCTGATGTGCATACTAAAATAGTCAGCTAACGCTAGTGAGTTCAAGTTTTCAATCATATAATAAGTAACCATTCGTTCACATGTTATTCATATAAAACTTGTTCAATGAAAACATACTTTATACTACTAAGTAAAAACGTATTACCGTACTACATGTAATCATTACTTAGCCATTTCGTTACATTGTTACTTATTTCATACTTCATTTACATTCGTTACAGTCCACAAAGGACAACTTCTTTCTTTACATTCATTCGTTACAGTCCATAAAGGACACCTTCTTTCTTTACTTTCATTCGTTACAGTCCATAAGGACACGTTTACATTACAATCCACGAGGGACACTTTTCATTACATTACAGCCCACAAAGGACACGTTACATCCATGAAGGATCTCTTTCTTTTGGTGAGAGTCCCAAAGGCTCAACATCCGATGGCTAAACTCACTAGACTTTCACGGAGGACATTCTATATTTGGTGACCGTCATCACCGGGATAATAGTCATTACCCCCGTTAACCAGTTGCAACATCCCAGTCACAGTACTCTGCCGAGTACTGTTCCCGTTATTCATACGGCAGACATGCAACTTATGCAATGACACTGTCATAGGCTTCGGGTAGTACCAGTCACTAAGACTATACTACTACCTCAAGATTTGCTTCGATGTAACCATACTCGGACATATAGGAAACTTAACTTTCTTATCTCTTTCGTTCTCTTTAGTTTATAAAATATATAGTTAGATAAACTCGTTCCCTTTCATTCACTTTTGTTTATAAAACATTTAGTTAAATAAACACATTCTTTTACACTTACATTCGTTTATAAAACATATAGTTAAATAAACCCGTTCGTTAATCATTTATCGTTTACAAAACGTTAATAAGTAAACCTCTTTCTTTCTTACCATTTACGTTTAAGTAATAAAATACATTTGTTATAAACGTCCATTAATTGAGTATGCACATCACCCTAAAATAGTAAATATAGGGATTCTTGAACTCAACCGACTATCGATATTCAACTTGAAGTTGACGTCTTATCTATTGCTAACGCGTAGACTGATCTGCACGTAAGTCAAAACACGGAATCTATTATTTTGTGCTAGTGTCGCCTGATAGTATCGCTCAGATACTATAGTGTCACCTGATAGTATCGCTCAGACATTATAGTGTCACCTGATAATGTCGCTCCGAAAGGATCCAAACCGGGTACCTCTCTGATGCGTAGTGTTTTAATATATAAAAATATAATAAATATATTTTTAGGATAGTCTTACGAGGTCGGGTTTTAAATTTATAAAATGATAATTACTTTAACTTAAAAACACACACAATAGGCAAGTGTACCTATCGCAGCGTAATATAGTTTAGGTAAGAACCAAATATCAAACCAATGGACACGGTCGAATTCCAATACTCAACTTTTGTTAACGTTTAGCCGGTTTAATTAGTGAGTGAGTTTTGTATGCTTGTGGAACAAGAAAGTAAATGACAGAAAAGTAAATGGCGGTAAAGTAAATAGCAGAAAAGTAAAAACATGCGTGAAGTGTGTAACAGAAATGTGACAAACAGAATAGTAAATAACAGGAAAGTAAATAGGTCGGAAATGATCAGGTTACGAATAATATTGCTTTGGGTTTCGAATCCGCTTGGTACGTGATAATCTTAAGTTGACTAATCTAGTGATATGACTACTACAAATGTGTGACCCGGGTCATCGCTAGAGCCTCGAACTCACGACATTTGATTTGAAAATTTAAAAGCTTTAACAAGTGGTAGTGCCTCCCGTTAAGGACAACAATTACCCTCAACCCTTCGAATGGTCATCTCCGGGTTGGTTTAAGACATCGAACGTAAAATGCTTTCCCGATTTTTCATATGGCAGGCATATAACTAATGCCACGACACTGTCATGGGCTTCGGGTAGCACTAGTCTCAAGGACTACACTACTACCTCAAGACTTGCTTCGGTGGTAACCATACTCTTACAGATTAGACAATGTATTTGACTTAACTTCTTTCTTTCTGTTTATAAAACATATAGTTAAATAAACTGTTCATTCTCATCTTTCTATTTATAAAACCAATGTTTTTAAACCCGGACCAGACCGGCCATTCGGACCGGTCGGACCGGGAACCGGTGGTCGAGACGGTCTGGTTTTGTATGCTGAAACGAACCTGCAGTGACTCGGCCGGTTAGGCCAGTAACCGATGGTCGAACCGGAACGGGGTATGTTTACGGTGGTTGGACCGGTGGCAAATTTTTTTTTCAATCTCTGTTAACGCTTATAATTAACTCGGGGAAACAAAAAAAAAACCCTAAATTGAAGCCGTCGAGTAACACAATCTCTAATTCTCCATTGTTGCTCTGAGCCTCAGGTTTGAGCTCTACAAATCTCCAATCTCCATCGTTGTTCTTGGAGTCTGGTGTGTCCTCACGGGCTTCTCTCTCGAGTCTCCAATCTCCATCGTTGCTCTTGCCCTGCTGAGTGGAGAAGATCAAATCTAATTAACCCACCAAAGAAGATTTAAAATTAGAATATGGAGAAGAGGGAGATCTAGAAATCTCCTGGAGAAGAAAAGGATGAAAAAAGAGGCGGTCCTTTAACATTCATTTTATATCTAGGTTAAACTTATATTTCACTAAAATTCTTGTTAAATTAAGACCTGTTATTATTAGCCCCTCGATAATTTAGTTTCTACACTTCTTTCATCAAAACTAACTATGGATTCTAATTTTCAAAAATAAAAAATTCTAACAATAATTTAAATTAAACGTGTATACCTAATTTTTTTTAAAATTATATATATATATATATATATATATATATATATATATATATATATATATTTTATATTATTTGTGACGTCATCCGGTTCTTAAATCCGGTCCGACCGGTTGGACCGGTTGGACCGGTCGGACCGGTTCGACCAGTGAACCGGTAAGGCGACCGGTTCGATGTCCGGTCCAGTTCTGAAAACATTGTATAAAACACTAGCTTAGAACCCGTGTACTACACACGAGGTGAAAAATATCAATCCATAAAATTATTAAATCTTTATGTATATATTTTACAGGTGTAAAAATATATTACATATACTAAGGATAGAAAACAAAATTCAAAATATGTAAAAATTAATGTATAATTGGGTTTCGCAAATACGTTAATTACTATTTAATGTAATTTGACTTTCATTTCCAATTTGATTGAAAATAAAAATTACATAATTAGATTTCAAAATTTCTTATAATAAGTGATAATTTAAAATAAATGTGTTTTATTAGTATAATTAGTATTTTCTTTAAAAATATATTATTATTAAAAGATAGAGGTGTATTTAATAAGAGAGAGAGAGACGGGAAAAAAATGATAAGAATGAATATGGAGGTGACACGTGGCATGAAAAAACCCTTATTTATTAGATAGTATAGATATAGTTGAATAAACCATTTTTTCTTATATTTCTGTTTATAAACATATAGTTAAATAGACCATTCTTTCTTATATTTCTGTTTATAAAACATATAGTTGAATAAACCTTTCTTTCTTATCTTTGTTTTTATAAAACATATAGTTGAATAAACCATTCTTTCATATCTTTCTTTGCAAACGTTTAAGTAATAAAATACATTTAATATAAATGTATAATTTTTAAGTATGCACACCACCCTAAACAGTAAAATAAGGATTCTTGAACTCACCCGACTATCGGTACTCAACTTGAAGTTGACGTCTTATCTCTTACTAACACGTAAACCGATATGCACATAAGTCAAGACGCGAATTCTATTATTATGTGCTAGTGTCGGCTGATAGTGTCAGCCTAGATCAAGTCAGTATCGTTGGGCACACTATAGTGTCGCCTAAACTTGCGTTCAGGACTTTGTGTCATGATCTAGGAGGGTCGCCAACCTTAGTATCGCCAGATGCTACTGGTCAACACTCTTAGTGTCGCCAGGGGAATGACACATGTCCAATCCCTTGATTTCTTGGGCACCACGCCACCCCTCAGCTTCGTCCCCTTTCGTGCAAGTAGCGACACTGAACAAAAATCTCATACAGGCTTGTTTTCAGTCCAAAATCATAAGTTTTACGTTTCAAAATGTTCATCTAGCTTCCATGAAGCCAGATCCACCCTTTTTAAGCCGTTTCATAGGTAATAATCCCGACTTTTTTAGGAAACCCACATAAAACCCTAACCCACTTTTTAAACCCAAAAAATGGATCTGGAAGGTTTCTTAACGGGTTTTCATGTGATTCTTCTTTCTTCGATCTACAGAAACCTTCAGCAACTATCTCGGGCCAAAGTAACCGCCTCGGGTGCGGGTTTGGAGCTTTCTCTCTCTAGATCTTGAGGGTAAAGATGATAAAATGGTGAAATGGAGAGGATAAGGTGGGTTTTTACCCCCTCCCTTGCGCCCCACATGTCCGGCCCAAACCTAGACCCGCGAGCCCGTGATCCATCTTTTCTATTATTCTTTTCTTTACCGTTTCCACCCGACACCCGTCGTCTTTTGTTTTATTCTTTTCTTTGATATTTTCGGGATGTTATAGAAAACCTTTTGTAATATCATGTTATAACATATGTTTATACCTGACCACTTATAAAAAGTGAAGGCACTGTTCATAAGTTACATTTTATAGTTATATAAATAGAATACAATATATAATATAATATGAGAGTTTTTCTTGTTATGGAAAATGAGAGGAAGTAATTAAAAAAGGATTGGAATTTGGAACATGCTTTTGATTTCCAGTGTCTTATCGAATTAGTCAAAAACAATTTATAAAACATAATATAAATTATAAAATTAAAATAAAAGTTAGGCAAACGATGTGTGGTATTTTCTGGGAAGCTCATCATAAACAAACCTAAGTTTGTCACACAGTGTCTTATCGAATTAGGCAAAAACGAATAATTAATATGATAAAAATTGAGATTCAACAAGTATTGATATTCCCTCAATTTATATTATGTTTTATAAATTGTTTTTGTGGTTTGGTGAAATTGATCGGCGGCGACAGATGACGTTCGTTAAAAAAGTATTATGGTCGACGTTTTGTTTTCCAGCGAGATCCAGTGGCAGTGAGTGGCGGTGCGTCGACAACGATATGGCGCAGATTTTCCAAAGTTTTGATCACGTGCTGAATGCGAACCATATGATCCTATGGTTTTTAGAAGAGCATGTTGTTTCTCATAGGGTTTGGTAAGACACGACTTGTGGTGACGGCTAGGTTTTCGAGAGCATGTTGTTTCAACTAGGGTTTCAAACGACTTGTGAGCGACATATGTTTTTGGTCAGGTTTTCCTAATACTATTGTGAGCGGTTGGTGTGGGTAACATCAACTTGTACATGATGTTTAGGGTTTAGAAATGTATCTCGCGCCTCATTAGGTGATACGCAGCTTGTGGTGGGAACTAGGGTTTAGGATGAACTTGGCTTGAATACCAAATTGAATAAGAAATGATTATTGTATATTGATCGTGTATAATAGGATTACACAAGAACAATATATAGATAATAATATAACACTTGGATACCTTATAGATATAGATATGAAATTTATATAATCGGAATAATATGTTCGTCTATGATGTGCGGATGTAACACCTAACCCGGATATGAATGACGTATCACTTAACAAATCATGAACCAAATTCCATAACTGCTTATAACTTCACATATTTGAAATACAATATAGAACCTAATTTATTACTTTGATACAATAAATGCCTTTTAAACTCTTGAGCAGTCCCTTATGTCTTTCATAAGAGCATGTGGTATACCGATGCGATGTGATAATAAAATACACGCCACATGACACCACGTCACTATCCACATTATCACACCACCCATCACTAGGCAAGGGGTATACCCGTGTGATTGTAGTGGTGTGATAATTAAATGCTATTTTTTTTAATTTTCATTTAAATAAAAAAACATAATATTTAATTAAAAAAAATACATTAATTAAAATAACTAAAAAAACATTAATAAAAAAACAATTAATTCAAACAACTAAAAAAACATTAATAAAAAATAAAATACATAACTAAAAACCTACCGGATACCATGACGTTCTTTGATCTCCTTTTATTTTTTTTTCAATCAAAAAACCTTGCGATGTGGAGAGTGAATCAAGATCCATGCCAAGAATTTTGATCTCCTGTTTTGTTCGTTTTCAATCCATCATCTCATCTTGGGCATTGTTAAATCTTGTCATTTGTTCCACCATTCTCTCGTCGATTTCATCGTGACGTGAAACCGAACCCGAGCCCGTTGATTGGGCTTTTGCTTTTTTATTCCCTATCGGGAGGGGTATTTCTTCCACGTCTTCCGGTGCATCTACGTTGAGATCGTAGAAAGATCTACCATCCGACTTGCTCGGACTAGCGTCGATGTCGGTTGATGTTCTTTTTTTGGATGAGCCGGTTCTGGTGGGGGCAACGTATAGTGTTTGCCACTTAGGCGATTTCCTTCAAAAAAATATAATAAAAATTAATAATAACAAATAAAAATAATTAAAATAAAAAAAACCCAAAAAAACACTTAATTTTTTTACCGATTATTGGATCCTCCGAGACGTATATAAACGCCTTAACCAAGTGTAGTGGTTCGTCTTTGCCCCACTTCTTTTTTGTATTGGTCGGCTTGAAGTCTCTTGCGACACCTTCTTTTTTTCCTTTTTTTGTGATACATTTTGACTATCGGCCACGGTTTCTTGTGACATTTCTTGAGTTTTCGGTACAAAGTCAAGTGGTGTACCCGTTGGGACATTAGGGATTGGTAGTTAACATTTGAAAATTCGGGTTTGGTTGAAAGTTTGGGTTGGATTGGAAGTTTGGGGGTTGGAAGTTCGGGTTTGGTTGAAAGTTCGGGTTTGGTTGAAAGTTAGGGTTGGGTTGAAAGTTTGGGTTTGGTAAAAAGTTTTGGCTCATTTGGTTGGCCATGAAGGCGTTATCACGAGCCGCGTATTGAGCCCAAAAGTGTGGGTTCGGATCGTTACTCATTTTTTGGTAGAAAAGTAGGATATAGTGAGTAGAAGAGTATAAAATTAGAAGATATAGTGAGTAGAATAGTGAATATTATGGAGTAAAATTGGGTTTTTATAGTGAGTAAAAATAAATATTATTAATTATTATTATTTATTTAAAATTATTATATTCAAACGGTAATAAAAGTATCCGTTCAACGGATATATTAGTCTTGGTGGGAGAGATTTACTCGCGTGAAAAAGCTCACGGGGAATATCCACGCCGTGATAATTCAAACGAGGGGGCGGTGTTCCAACTAGATAACGGCGTGATCTTAGGTGCCACGGAGGATCACGCCACACAAAACCTTGGTATACCGGACGATCTAATAGTTTGTTAATCCAACGTGTACATGAAATATGAAAATAGAAAAGTTTAGGCATATTGCATAGTTAATGAAATGACATTTTTTATTTCGGTAAAAGAGCTTCATTTGTAAAATCTGTTCATATTATACAAACTACATTACATTACATTTTAGTAGAGGTGTACAAATCGGTTTTTTTTCGGATCCGGATCTGATGATGGTCAACGGTCTGATCCATTGGAACCGGTTTCGGATTGGATCCGGTTAAGGGAGTGGAGAGTTGGAACCTATTGGGACCGGACCAGATTTATGGAACCGGACCGGACAAAAAAAACCGGTTCCACCGGATTTTTTTTATAAAAAGAAATTTAAAAAATTAATAAAGATACACTATAAAATACATGTTTTATTTATTTTTTAGCTTTTTTTAAGTGATTTAACAATTGTTCATACAAAAAAATTACAAAAAACATAATTAAATCACAAAATATATATTATTTATTATGACTCGTTATTCGTCGTCTACTCGTCTTAGTCTTCGTAACATCGGTTTTCAATCTTCTTCGCTTGAGATACGTTGGGCTTCATCATAAGCTTGTTCTTCGTCAGAAAGTGGATTCGTCGCCCCTTGTTCTACTTCGAATTCATGTATTTCTTGTTCAATGTCAAGCTCGCCTTCTAGTTTTGCAACATGTTGTACACGTTCGGCGGCATCCAAATGGTCCTTCAAGCAAATACATATTTGCATAGATTCCGGTGTACGCCTCGTTGTTCGAATAGATAAAACCCTGCCACTAAGAGAAAAAACAGATTCCGAAGCTACCATGGAAGCTTGGACGGTTAGTAGGTCACGGGCCATTGCGGCTAGAACGAGATATTGGGATTCCCTTCCTTGCCACCAACTCAAGATATCAAAGTTTTCAAACTCTTCGGATCTTAGAGTTGAAATAAAGTCGGTTGCTTGATATCTCCCAAGCTCGCTACTTGGTGTGCTTCCACGAGCTCGTTTAGTATTTTCGTTTCTTAAAGTGTTAAATAAATTTACCATCGGGTTCCTTGAACTACTAGAACTTGAACCCAAACCCATTAATTCACGTATGTTTGATGGATCACCACTTCCACCATATTTGCGTAAATAATAATCAAACATATTATTAAAAGCCGAATTGAAATCCCTTATTGCATTTGATTCAAAATTTGGGTCTTCCTCGAACATATTTAAATCATCCGATATTAATCTAATTAATGTTTCAACACCGGTTACATTAATCGTTGGGTTTAAGGCGGCCGAACATGTAACAACGGCCGGCATTTTTGAAAAATATTTTTTAAATTTAGCTTTCATAGGTTTTACCATTTTTTCAAAAATAGGGCCGTGATATTCAAACTCTTTTAATTTATTACATATTAAGTATAATTGTTGAAGTATTAGCGAAGGCGTGAGATAATAAACTTATATTATCAAATTTTTGTGAACAACATTTCTTTTGTACAAGTTCATCATGGAAATGTTTTAAAGTAACTCTTTGCCTTAAGGCCGATTAAAACATTTTCCATGTCGAGTTCCATCTAGTAGGTACGTCCCAATTCGGACCTAAAAAGATGGAATCCGTTTGTTGGCACAAGTTTTTATAATTTATATATCTTTTTTTGTTTGTGTGCTAAAAACTTCACGTAACATCACTTTAAAATTTTCTTTTACGTCTCTTATTTCTTGGACGTTTAGACCGTCTTGCACAACTAAGTTAATGATGTGTGCAACACATCGACTATGAAAGAAAACACCGTTACAAGGCGGTTCATATTTTATTTTTAATTTTTCCACCGCGTTTGTGTTATTTGAAGCGTTATCAAAAGATATTGCAAATATTTTTGGTTGAATTTTATAAGTTTGAATGACCGAGTCTAAAATATAAAATAAGTTTTCACCGGTATGTGGATATCCAAAATAATCAAACGCAATCGTACGCTTCATCATTTGCCACGACTCCGGTTGAACCCAATGTGCGGTAACGCAAAGGTACGATTCGGGTAAACCATGTGGAGCGGACCAAACGTCCGTTGTTAAGTTAATGCCGATATTTAAATTTTCAAAACCTAAAATTAATTCTTTTTTAGCTCTTTTCCACATTTTTAAACAATCTCTTCTCAAAGTAGAACGACTTACATTCGTGTAACTCGGTTGAAGCGTCTCTTGTATCATCCTCGTCAAGCGCGGATTATCAAAATGATCAAAAGACAAGCCTTCTTGAATGACGAAATGTGACATTCTCTCACGAACCCTCTCGACATTGTATTGCCAAACTCTTCCATCTCTACCAATTTGTGTTTGATCTTCACCTTGAGTGTGTTTTGCGTGACTACCAATATGTTTCCTCAAAGTGCTATTTCCCGCAGCACCCAAAATTTTACCACAACGTTTGCAACGAGCCTTTTGCGAACCGTTCGACATTTTGCATAAATTGAAATAAGCCCATATCTCTTGGTTTCGGGAGCAAGGAAGTACCGTCACCACCGTGACATCACTAGTAGAACCACCAACCGAATTTTGAGTGCTTGCGGAAGCGGAAGCCATAAGAGCGTTTTTTTTTCATAAAGCGAGCGTTTTTTTACGTTTTTGAGTTTTGAGAGCTAGAATGTTGTTGTGAACTAACCCATACACCCAATACCTATTTATACTAAGTTTCAAGCCTCAAAAACAAAAAAAAAACAAAAAAAACGGCCATATTAACGGCTATATAGCCGTTTTTTTTAACCCAACGGCTAGAACCGGTTCTAACCGGTTCTATTTTGTCCGAAAAAAACCGGTTCCAAAATGTCCGATTTTTGTCCGATTTTTATCCGGTTCGTCAAAAACTCCTAAACCGGTTCTGGATCCGCCGGTTCTTAAAAAATCCGGACCGGTAGCCGGTTTCAAATAATCCGTCAGATCAGATCAGATTCAGATCCGGTTCTTTTGAGCACCTCTACATTTGTGGAGTATGTGCAAGTATTAAAATGCATTTCACTTTGGTTGCCATTTGATGGCATTTTAATCATTTGCTCTATAAAATATGTGTAGAATCTGAATATCACCTTGGCCACTATAGTGGGTTTTTTATTCTTTCTTTTTTTTTTCTTCTATTCTCTCTTAAGTTTTAATTTCACCCTGGCACTATATACAATAAACAAAGTTATATTTGAGTTTGAGTTTTCTTTTGGTATCGTACCGATACCGTTATGGATGAAATCGGTACCAACCGAACAACATCGATACCGTTATCGGTATTATCGGAACCGATACCGGTATTCTTTTCTTTGGTTTTCGATCGATGTAATAGATTTTGTTTCTTTTCAAAATTCCGAATATAACGTTGTGATGCGCTAATTTTTATATGCGTTTTGATGTAAATTTTATTCAAGACCGAACCGCTGCAATGCGCGAACATTTTTTTTATTTACCTAAATCGTTTTTAATGCTTTTGTATTTTAATTAATTTTAATGACAGTTTTTTAGTGATATATCTTGGTGAAAGACAGTTTTACATGGTTTTATCTTTTTGTTAAACGATTTATAAAGTTCGGTTTCGTTTTTCTTAACATTCATTTTTACAACGATGTGATGTTTTCGTGATTTCCAAATATACCATCGCGACGTGTTTTTTATTTACGTTTCAATGTTCAGAACCAAGCCGTTGCAAGCGCGGATAAACGCATACTAGTTAAATAACAGATACACGTATATCAAGTTCAAATAAGGTGTGTCATGTGTAGTGGGGCAACGCTCCTTGCCCCCACGCCCCCATCTCATTGGTCCACCACACACATACGCAGAGGAGTTCCACCCACACCGTGACCACACTCATAGAAGCGCCCCACGCCCCTTCTCAAGGAGGAGTGGCGTAGTGTTCCATGCCCCTCACGCACGCCATGTCAACCGGTCACGTCCAGTCACAAGACCATTACACATAGCCTAATGATGAACCCAAAGTCCAAACTTTAGTAAATTACGAACTGATGCATGGTGACTACTGACTAGTTAGGTTTATATTATATTAAAAAGACTTGCTTACAAACCCGTGTACTACACGGGTTGACTAAAGAAAAGATGTTACAAACATGTTACTCCACGGGTTGATTAACGAAAACAGATGTTAATCAAAAACTTTTACAGCTTGAACATTTAAAGCATTCATAAACATTTCGTAACGTGCTTGCATATCAGTGATTTACATTTCGTAGTTCTTGAGGAAAGAGACCAAATTGTCAGCTGGGTGAGACACAACAGAACCACCAGCTGAAAACTTTGACTGCATTGCTCTTTTGGTGTGAGGATGACATGCTTATGCATCATCTCCATAATTGTCTCAAAAGATGCAAACTTCATCATGGTATCTGTACAGCAAAGTGTTCCTTAATAACTAAAAAACGCACTTAAATAATAAATAAATTAATACACACACATATATAGCATCACCACAAGTGACCCTACAATTTTGTAACCATATTATACACACTAATCATTTGAAAAAATGTTTTCCAAAAAAAGACGGATAAAACGTGTTTCGGGTCAATGCAACTGATCCATACAAAAATTATCCCTTTTAAACTCGATCCCTTTTGACTCATTACTTAACTCACCCGGCTCGCACATTAAAAAAAGTTTTACGGGTCAAATGACATGAGCCATACCAAACTACTTGTTTTGATCTGAATTGAGTTTGACCCGTTACTCAACCCACCAACTCGCCCATTTTGCTACCTCTACGCACACATATCCTTGCAAGACAGTTTATAGCTCATTTTTATCAAATAAAATGGAATAAATAAGGGTGAAATAACTAATAACCAACCTTTAAGAAATGCCTATAGGCAGGAGCGTTCTCCAAATCCAATAAACATACAGACTTTAACAGATGCGAGATGCTTCCCAACACCAGATTGAAATCAAACCAGATTTGCACCACCCTGAAAAACAAAGTTAAAAAACATATTTAGTAATAAAAAAAAGGATTAAAAAACCAAAAGAAAATGCGACTAGTGAGATTTTTTTTTTCAAACCTTGCTCGCTCTAAAACAACCTGCATTCTTGGTGGTCCAGTAACGAATCTCAGTCACTTCACACGAGCAAATGAGGTCATCTTTTTTAGGGTGAAAATCAAGTGAATAAATGATGCAGTGTGCCCTGTGAATGTCTTAACTGAACATCCTGGCTGCATATCATAATTCATCAATTCAATCAATATAATATATGTATGAGTTAAGGTTACAAAAAAAAAACAGTAAAACAAAATATATATCCAACTTCCAATGATATAAAAGTGCAAGAATCTTTTTTTTTTTGACAACAATACATACTCCTGTAGAGGATGAAAAACTGTGAAAAAAAGTGTTTGACAACCACTTTTTCTTTTAATAAAGTGTGAATGGATTTAAAAAAACTTTACAAAACTGGTCTTGCTCACATAATCTTGCTTTTGAGGTTTTCAAACATATGGAGACAATAACCTGTCTAAAGCAATTGACATGTTTGTACCACCACTCGCAATGAAATTCAGGAACCAGATTTGAACTGAAAGGATATTCATCATGAATAACGAAATGAATTATATAATTGTTTGTAAAAAAACATTACAGTCCACAAATTATGGACTTAAAAAGTATAACATTTGTGAGTAATAGTGTCTTTACAAGGGCTATAAATGAAGGATTTATTACCTTTAAGAGAAGTCTGAACTCCAACATGATCAGAACGGCGACAGGATCGGAGTCCGTCGAACTGTTCAACTCAAAGTAGTTTTAAAAAAACGGCGACCGTAAACCGTGATAGGCCATAGTGGTCCTTGATACATGCAAATTGACTAAAACCAACATAAAAATATAAAACGACACGTAACAATACTCCCTCCTTAACCCACTTGTTGTCCTCAAGAAGTGAGTTCAGCAAAGTCGGGAAAGCGCATCTTCATATCATCAAGATACTCCCAAGTGGTCTCCTGAAACGTTTGATCCTTCCAATGTACCAACACCTTCATCGCGGCCCGGTTTCCTCTTTTAATCAACTTCCTGTCAAGCACCTTTTGGGGCAACAATCGGAATCTAGCTTCGGTTGGAATAGGGATTATTCGCCGCCCGGTTTCCTCTTTTAATCAACTTCCTGTCTAGCACCTTTTGGGGCAACAATCGGAATCAGGCTTCGGTTGGAATAGGGATTATTTTATCCGGTGGCCCGCCCGCTTCCTTAAGCAATGAAACATGGAAAACCGGGTGGATTTGTTACTCATCCGGTAGGTCCAACCGGTAAGCGACATTACCTACCTTCTCCACGATAAGGAAAGGCCCGAAATATTTAGGAGTAAGCTTTGAATGTTTGTGAACCCTTAAAGTGTTTTGCATATACGGCTGGAGCTTGAGATACACCCAAGTACCTATTTTGAACACTCTCTCAGATCGGTGCTTATCCGCCTGTTGCTTCATTCGGTTCTGCGCTTTCAATAGGGATTGTTTCAACACCTTGACCGCTGCCTCACGATCTTGCATGAGCTCATCGACATCCTTATCAGTTGTATCTTTGGGAATATACGGGATGTGTAGAGGCGGGGAAAACCCGTACAAAGCCTCAAATGGTGACTTACCCAAGGAAGAGTAGAAGGTAGTGTTATACCACCATTCGGCTAACGATATCCACTTGACCCACGAGTGGGACCGCTCCATTACCATACATCGCAAATAGCTTTCCAAACAACGGTTTACCACTTCCGTCTGTGGATGGTAAGCCGTTGACAAGTTGGCGGCTATACCTTGTAACTTCAAAAATTCTTTCCAAAACGAGCTTAAGAATATCGGGTCACGGTCTGAGATTATAGAGTTGGGACAACCATGTAATTTATAAATGTTATCAAAGAACACCTGAGCTACTTCCTTAGCTGAGAACGGGTGACCGAGTACCATAAAGTGGCTATATTTGGTTAGCCGATCCACCACCACAAATATCGTGTCCTTTCTTTTAACCTTCGGCAACCCACCGCATCGATATATTGGTAAAAATAGTCTCAGGAATGGGTAGCGGTTGTAAGAGACCGGGCGAAGGTACGTTCTCATGCTTAGCCCGCAAACAAACATCGCATTTCCTCACGAGTTCCCGTACCCCCTTCGAAATACCCTTCCAAGAAAACAAGCCTTTGACCCGTTGCGTTGTGGCTGTCACTCCAGAGTGCCCCCCTATAGGCAACTCGTGACAAATTTTAATAATATCGGTCCGAAGCTGTGCATCACCCCCCACCACCATACGATTTTCTTTGGCTAACCATTTACTATTCCATGTGAACTTTGGCAAATTACCTTCTGTTTGAATTTTTTTGATAAGCTCCTGAACTTGTACATCAGTGGCTTAACTAAGGAGTATTCTTTGTAGCAACAGGGGTTCAATTTGTGACACGGCTGTGGTGAAAAGTGTGACCCCTTGAACCCGTGACAATGCATCGGCTGCAACGTTTTCCCTTCCCTTCTTGTACTCAATGGTGTAGTCGTACCCCAATGAGTTTGGCAAGCCATTTATGTTGCAACAGTGTCGTGACTTTTTGGGTTAGAAGGTGTTTGAGGCTTCTCTGGTCAGTGAGTATAACGAACGGGCCGGTGACAAGGTAGTAATGCCACTGTTTGACTGCCATCATGATGGTGAGAAGCTCCTTCTCGTAGACGGATAGGGTCTGATGCTTTGGCGATAAGGCTTTACTAAGAAAAGAAACTGGGTGACGCTCTTGCATTAGAACCGCCCCCAGCCCACATGCTGAAGCGTCCGTCTCAACTATGAATTGTTTCGAGAAATCCGGAAGGGCCAGTACCGGAGCCGACGACAAAGCTTCCTTGAGTTGCTCGAAAGCATTTTGTGCTTCCTCACCCCATCGGAATGCATCTTTCTTTAACAAATCGGTGAGCGGTTTCACAATCATACCAAAAGACCTTATGAAGCGTCTGTAATACCCGGCTAAGCCCAAAAACCCGTGAAGCTGCTTAAGCGTTTCTGGAGGTGGCCATTGCCGGACCGCCTCTATTTTGGACGGGTCGGTTTTCACCCCTTCCCCCGAAATGATGTGTCCCAAATACTCAACAGCTCGACCCCCGAACACACACTTGGCCTCTTTCGCAAATAACCGGTGCTCCTTGATGATAGATAGCACGTGTTGTACATGTTGCTCCACATTCCGACTATAGATCAAAATATCGTTGAAAAATACAAGCACCCCCTTCGTAGCAGTGGCCGAAAAACATGATTCATTAATGATTGGAACGTGGCCGGAGCGTTCGTCAACCCGAACGGCATAACGAGAAACTCATAATGCCCCTCGTGTGTACGGAATGCCGTTTTATAAACGTCGTCAGGGGCCATCCGAACCTAGTGGTAACCCGAACGTAAATCAAGCTTCGAAAATAGTGTGGCTCCTCCCAACTCGTCTAGTAACTCCTCAATTAACGGAATGGGGAACTTATCCTTAACGGTCGCCTCGTTGAGCTGGCGGTAATCCATGCACATCCGCCATTGCCCGTCCTTTTTCTTGACTAACATAACCTGGCTATTACGAATAACACCGGCGTCCAAAAGTTCCCGTGTGGTTTTTTCTATAACATCTTTCTGTATGGCCGGGTATCGATAAGGGCGTTGACTTATAGGACCGGTACCCTCCTTCAACACGATTTTATGGTCGAACGGTCTCCTTGGAGGCAGCCCTCTCGGCACTTGAAACACTTCTGGAAAGGCCTTAATCACCTTCTGCCAAGGGAGGTCTCCTTCCTGTTTTACCGGGTCACAAATCACCTTCGATTGGTACATGGGTTCGGAAGAAGAGTTTGTAAGTTGGAGACTGAACATCTGTATCGCGCCGTCTTTAGAGTGTTCCTGAATAAGCTCGCCCACCTTTTCGACCGAACAAATTGAGATTTTATTGTGTTGGAGCCCCTTCAGTTCATATTGTTTTCCACCAACTTGGAATTGCATCATCATATTCTGGAAGTTCCAAAGGATGTCTTGTAGGGGTAGAAGCCACTGAATTCCCAAAATCATGTCATAGTTCTCTAGAGTAATAAGCAAAACTTTCGTGGTGAACCAATGACCTTGCATCATCCGCCACGCTTACACTGATGGGGGAAATGTCTTTAACAGCGCACTGTAGTTTTTTTTACTAATTTGACATCAATGAAATTGTGGGTTGAGCCCTAGTCAATAAGAATGTGGAGCTGTCGGGTTCCCATTGAACCTTGGACCCTCATCGTGGAGAATGAAGGGAGACCCATCAAGGCATGTATAGAGATCTGGTGTTCTTTTTCTTCCCTGTCAGACAATGGTTCTTCCATAGTAGTATCATCCTCGTCTTCCACTTCAATGATATATACCTGGTTACGATTCCGAGGGCATTTGTGACCTGGAACGAACTTCTCGGTGCACCAAAAGCACTCTCCTTTTGACCATTTCTGTTCCAACTCCTTACTCGTGAGACGCCGTGAGCCCGCGGCGGGTTTGGTAGCAGTGGCGGCTGATCAAATAGGGGTGGGTAAGATGAGTAGTTTGGTTGCATTTGATGGGGGGGGGGTGTGATTCGTGAATCTGCACTGCCCTTTGAATAACTAATTCCCCCCTTCACTGACTTGAGTTTTCCATCCAGACTCTCATTATTGAGACTTTGTATTTTAGCTAACCCATAACCCTCATGTAAAGTACGTGGCTTGAACATCTTAACTGGCCCTGTTTGAGACCCTTAAGATACAGACTAACGGCTTGCGTTTCAGAGAGAGTAACCTTGTTTAACAAGGAATCGAACGAGGTGTTATAGTCATGAAGCGAGTCGGTTTTGGTGAGCGACGCAATCTCTTCCAACGGGTCTTCAAACATGGCATTCGAGAACCGACTGGAGATGGCCCTGACATAGTCTTCCCATGTGACCTCTGAAACCGTAGCCCCACGGGTACGCATGAATGCCCGATGCCACTGTATGGCATCCCCCTCTAAGTGAATAACCGCGCACCTGAGCTTCATCTCTTTCGGGGTTTCGTCAATTGTGAAGAAGTGCTCACAACGATAAACCAATGCAACTACAACAGTATCACCCTATCCCGACGATTTTTTTTTATAGCGACGACTTGTCGTCGGGATAGCCTATACCGACGACATGTCGTCGGTATTGCCTCGTCCCAATAGCCAAGATTGTCGTCGGGATAGGTGTCGTCGAGATAGGTCAGCCTATACCAACGACTTGTCGTCGCTATAGGGTTTAATTAAAAAATTCAAAAAGAAATTCTATACCGACGACATGTCGTCGGTATAGGTTCTGGACTTATCTAGACAACAAGTCGTCGGGACACACCCAACCTATCCCGACGACATGTCGTCGGTATAGGCTTTTTCCAATTTTTTAATTAAATTTGAAAAAGACCTATGCTGACGACATGTCGTCGAGATAGGTTTTTCTGTTTTTTTTGTTTTTGTTAAATTTTCAAAATTTTCCAGAAATATTTAATTTCTAATTACAAAAACCTGCAAATCAGATAATTCAAACCATTCAAAAATTGAAATCCGAAACATATTGTTCGATACAAAAACCTGTTCGACACACAAACCAAATATTCAAACATAAAGTTGTCCGACACACAAACATAAAAATTGTTCAAACATTCAACATTAACACCGACAACAAAGGCAAAGGCGCATCAACTTCAAGCTAATTATCGTCGCTGCTAGTTTGGTGTTCCCACATTCGACGCATTTCATCCATTTGTCGTTGCATTTCAAGCATTTGTTGATTATGCACACGACGTTCTTCCTCTCGTTGGGCTTCGCGTTGTTGTTGATCTTGGACTTGTTGTTGAAGTTGAGTCACACGCTCATCCACTTCTTGCCAATATGGTTGAGGAGGGGGGGTACTAAACAAATCCGGTGTGGGATTACTCACCACACGACCGACACCCCGGATATGGCCACGACCCAATGCACGCTCCATGCATGCAAACTCATCGATAGCAGACGAGTCACCACCAGACTCATCAGAGGATCTTGTATACTCCTCTTGGATTCGGTCCTGCATTAAACAATGTAATACACAATCACTTGACTATTTTACTAAAATTCGACAGCATAACTGCTGTAAAATGGATAACCAACATGTTAAACTATAAGTTATAAACGACCCAAATTCATAAATTCCAATCAACCAACACTAATAACAACAAATACTAGCAAAAATATTCAACAATTGGGCTCGAGTTGGATGTTCTAAGTCTATTAAAGTGTGTTTGAGTCATTTTGACCCGTTTAAAGTTACAGTTGGATGTTCTAAGTTTATTAAAGTGTGTTTGGGTCATTTTGACCCGTTTAAAGTTAAAGTTGGATATTTTAAGTCTTTTAAATTGTGTTTGAGTCATTTTGACCCGTTTAAAGTTACAGTTGAATGTTCTAAGTCTAGTAAGTCTAACAACAAAATCATTTGACTTACATAATCTGATGATGAAGTCTCGTTGGCCCAACCGGTCCCTTCTTTATAATGGGTCGATTTGAACACATCAATTGGGTCGGTACCCTATGAAAAACAAAAATAATGTCACTAAGAATTAATAAGCATGTTTATATAATACTAACATCTGTATTTCATACCTCCATGTGTCGGCGCTGGGCGTATGATTTGCTGCCATGGTAACTTGGGTAACGTTGTTGTGATCGGTTTTGTTTGTTCTTCTCCGAGCGGTTTTTATAGCTCGCATCTAAAAACAGCTCATTAATCAAAGTCTCCCAAGTTTCTTGATCAAGATCTTCTGGTGGATTATTCATCGCCGCCTCCACATCATCGTATCCTCCATTCTCCTCGAAGTGAACTTTCAACTCTCTCTTGTGATCTTTATACGCCCTCTGACACTCGACGGTGATTCCGAGTTCAACGCCTCGCCACTTATCAGTGTTTCTCCAGGAGTCCAGAGCAAAATAATCCTATAAATGGAAAGTAATTATAAATCTAATAGTTATGAAATTGTAAGTAATTATAAAACATCTATACTTACTATAAGAGTGAGATATATGGCCCGTTTCTTCTCATTTGGAGCCTTAGCCCAATTTAGATAATATGGAGGAACAACCTTTTCAACCTCCAACGAGATAGCACGGATAAAATCTGAAGCGTTGGGACCCACAAACTTGTACCCCCCGCCATGAAGTTCTACATCCATGGGAAGAGGCTTCCTCCCATTTTGCTCAAATTTCTTATACAATTTTAGGTTTTTGCCTTTAGATCGTCTTCTTTGGGAGGCACTGCCTACATTGACACATGACATTCAAAAGTTAGGCAATTATAAAGACATCTATTAAACACTAACAAGTAACTTACCACCAGATCCAGTCGCACAACCCGAGTCGAAGTGATACGGACCCCCGTCTCCACCGTCTCCACCATCTCCACCGTGTGATTGCGCCATTGTTGCCATTTTTCCAACAACAAAATTTATTAGTAAGCACAAATAATTATTAATTAACAAAGACAAATTGTACATTTTTAACATACATTCAATCAGAATCATCACTAAAATAACGTGTGTCAACAACATCATCTTCTTCATCGTCGTCATTTATTTCGTCTTCATTATCTGAATTGTATGCATCTTCTTCATCATCATTAATAAAACTTTCATCAAGATCAATCGAGGCAACATGACTTGGGTCACCACCCTCATTTAAAGTTGTACGCATAGGCAAGTAGCCTAAGTCGACAACCAAGTTACCAAAAAATGATTGAGTTTCCCGTGTAATAGATTGACTATCAGCATGGGTAATTGGAGTTTGGTCACCACCTACGTGACTTGATTCACCACCTTCGCATCCGGTGTTGACAACCAAAGTATAATCATTTGATTGAGTGTCGTGCAATATGTCTATCTCATTAACAACACTAGGATGATCCCAAAGCTTCCGATGGTGAACGTCCTCAACAACCCTCCACTGGCCAGTGGTTCGAGAAGGATCTCGAAGATAGAACACTTGTTTAGCCTGTGTGGCTAATATATATTGGACATCATCATACCATTCTTTGCCAACATACCATTCAGGGCCAATGTCAATTATAGTAGTATTGTTTTGCTTAATTAATCTTTTACCTCTCGTGTCGAACCATTTACAACGGAATAGTACAACCGAGTAACCATCTATGTAGTTCAACTCTATGATCTCCTCTAGTTGACCATAAAATGGAGTATCTTCTTCTCCTATTATAACCACACCACTGTTCTGAGTAGTGCGTCAGAAATCACGATTTTGTACCATAAATCTAACACCATTGACTATGCAAGTAGTGTAAGAAGATGCGTACAAGGGACCATGTGCCAATTTTTTCTTAAATGTCAACCCGTTAAAATGTATACATATCATAAATAAGATAGAATATTCAAAAAGCAGTCCCAAAGGGGACAATCCAAAATTTATCTCTATCAGATAAATTTCGGACGGGTATATTCTAAAGAGTTATCTTAAATAAACATACTAGTGTACACAATATGAGACGTACATAAAGGTATAAAAGTTGGGATGCGTATCTTAAAAAAATTCAATGAAACACAAATAAGATGTTATTCACACCTCTCCAACCGCAATGAGTTCCGAACTTGCAACAAAATTAAATAAAGTTACACATACATACAAAGATATATACATACATTCACAATTACATAAATATATACACAATTATATACATACAAATCATATAATTACAGATTGTTACAAATTGTTACTGTTTTTATACCACAGATACTCAAAGCGTTAAAAATTCATGTTAGGGACGCATTTGTGTTAAATCGTGTAAACCACATGGACGCAAAAGGTAACTTACTCTTTTATTTATTAGGCTAGTAAGATAAGATAAGATAAGATTTAGATAGAGATATATGAAGTTATCTTTTATTTGACATGAGTTTTTACCATATCTATAATAACCCCCATAATTAGTAATTTATAAAACTAAACCCTCCGATTTACTATAATTTGTAAAACAACCCTAATATATATTTCATTCATAAAATGCATTTTTAATTATCTATTTTTGTAACAATACATAAAATTATTAGGCTATGTGTTATACTCTTTCAGTTTTTCTTCACTTTTTAGCATTAAGCGCCACATCAGCATCTTTCACTTCATCTTTCACATATATAATGAGTTTGCTTCACTTCAACTCACTTTTATATATATTGTAACATCCGGAAAACCGACACGTTTAATGGGCCGGAAGAAAAGGAACGGAACAGAAAGAAAGTGGGCCTGCGGGCTTGGGCCCAAAAGAAGCGCATGGGAGGGGAGGGGAATAAACCATGATCAGCCCCAACATGCCCCCGTTCCTTCTTCTTCTTCACTTATCGGCTAAAGAGAAAGAGAGAGAAAGCTCAAAGATTCAAGAATTTGACCTCAAAATCATTGCTGAGCCATTGTAGAAGATCATTGGGGAAGAAATCACACGAAAACAGGTAATAATCTGCCTAGATCCGAGTTTCTGATTTCAAAATGAGTTTTAGGGTTTTTCGGGTTTTAACATAGAGACCAGATTTTTACGTGTTAAAATAGATTTAAAGCTTAGATCTAGCTTCATGGAAGCTATATAAACGTTTTGGACGTAAAAAGTTACGATTTTGGATCGAAAACGGACCTGAACATGAAGATCTTCAAGAGGCGACACTATTTCTTTAGGCGACACTAGTCGGGGATGACGATACACGTCTCTCGAAACTCGCCAATGATTAGTACACATGTCATTCCATTGGCGACACTATCATGGCGACACTATCATGTCATTCCATTGGCGACACTAGTCGGGGACGACGATACACGTCTCCCGAAACTCGCCAATGATTAGTACACGTGTCATTCCATTGGCGACACTATCATGGCGACACTAGGTAATGTCGCCATGAATGTGCACCACACTAAGGATTGTCGCAAACAATATCAGACGACACTACAAGAACGAAACTAGTAGACAACATTAAGTCCAGAATGAAAGTTCTGGCGACACTACCCTGGCGCTGATCATGTGCTAGCGACACTGATTTTGTATCAGGCGACACTGTTAGGCGACATTAGCATGTTATGATAGAATTCACATATTTACTTATGTGTAGATCGGTCTACGCGTTAGAAATAGATAAGACATCAATTTCAAGTTGAATACCGACAGTCGGGTGAGTTCAAGAATCCCAATTTTTACTGTTTTAGGGTGGTGTGCATACTCAAGAATTAAACGTTTTATAATAAATGTATTTTATTACTTAAACGTTTGCAAAGAAAGATAAGAAAGTTAACAGTTTATTTAACTATATGTTTTATAAACAGAAATATAAGAAATTTAACGGTTTATTTAACTATATGTTTTATAAATAGAAAGATAAGAAAGAAGGTTTATTTAACTACATGCTTTATAAATAGAAAGATAAGAAAGAAGGTTTATTTAACTACATGTTTTATAAACAGAAAGATAAGAAAAAATAGTTTATTTAACTATATGTTTTATAAACAGAAATAAAGAAGATAAGTCTAATACATTGTCTAATCTGTAAGAGTATGGTTACCACCGAAGCAAGTCTTGAGGTAGTAGTGTAGTCCTTGACGCTAGTGTTACCCGAAGCCGATGTTGCCTCATGGACCGAGACCATGACTTACCATGTGAAAAACCGGGACAAATCTCGGTAGGGTACTGTAACGGGGATGTTGTGCAACTGGTTAAGAAGAGTAACGACGGTTGCTCCGGTGATGACGGTTATCTGAGAAGTCCCTAGTGGACACAAGTTGTGAGTATCGGCCTTTAGACGTTGAGCCTTAGGGAACAATACCCGCTGAGAAAGAAAGAAGTCCTTTGTGGATAGTAAGCGAAAGAAACAAATTATAAAATAATAATGTATGACTTAACAGAAAGGAGCACAAAATAACTAAGTATTTATCTACATGTTGTATTATGATTTATATTTAGTAGCAGAAAGAATGTTTTTCATTAAATGAATTTTTTTTATGATTAACATGAGAAATAAATGTTTTATGCTAAATGTTTGTAAACTTTTACTCACGAGCGTTAGCTGACTATTTTAGTATGCACATTAGGTGATATGGGAAAGAGAAAGAAATTAAGCCACAAGGGCTTAGAGGTGAATGGTTGGATGGATGCTGCTGGCGAGACTGACATCCCTATGATTAATTTTATGTTTTTAAGACAATGCAAGTTAAAGTTTTAATTGTTTCAGAATTTTGTAAAGACTTCCGCTGTTGACTCGAATGCTTATGTTTATTCAATGTTCAAGAACTATGTTTATGCTATGCTTGCCAACTATGAGAGGTACCCGGTTCGGGTCCTTTCAAGTTGGCATCAGAGCAATAGTTTGAGAGATTCGGACGTTTTCCAAAATGTCTGAACTTAAACTGAGAATGGGACAAAAGAATAGGATGTCAGTCAGACCAGCCAAACCATGGAAAAAGAAAGGTAAAGGCCTTAGTACAAAGAACAGTAGAAAACAGTAAACAATAGAGGCCTTATAATAGAAGTTAGTCTATGTCCTAGTATATAACATAGACATCAAGTGCTTTAGAATAGAAAGTAGACAGAGTGTGCCTTAATGTAGGAGCTCTAGACTTGAGTACAAATGTTGCCATGACAGGGAATGTTCAGAACCCGAGTAGTAAAGAAAACTAGTAATTACATACCGGTCTCTGTAATTAGCAATTTACATTACTCGATTTGTTCTAAATAATTATCTATCATGATGACACGAGTATTCCTTGTTGGCAGTTAGAAAACGAGAATGGCTGGAAAGAGAGGTGCAAAGAGAGGAGCACATACTGGATGTAGGAGTAGACCTCGTGTCAACCGCGTTAAAAGGGAAGAAAGTGAACCCTCAGTCCATGGATCGGTGTCGGTTCATACTGCAAGTGAGAATGCTCCTAGCGACCATGGGGTGCATGATGAAGAAGGCTTAATTTTGGAGCCAATTTGTCACACCTCGACCGGCGGCGGATTAAACGCCGGGGATGACGCGGTTGTTCATAAGCACATGATCATCTATTATTAAATGACAATATTTATTCATCAACTTAAATCATCCGTTACATAGGGAATGGAAAACGAAACGTTCAAAACATAACATAATTTAAATTAAACTACGTCCAAGTCCTAGATGAGCAGGTAGGGTCCTCAAATGGGTGCACCTGAAACATGTGAGTAAATGTCAACTACAAGTAGTTGGTGAGTAACATAGGTTTTGACACTAACAAAAGTTAAGTAAAAAGTGTTTGTAATTCAATATTGTTCAAAGCGTAACTATGGCATAAATGTGAAAACATACAAAGTTCCAAGCGTACAATTCAATCCGTAGTAAATGGAAAACTTGTAAGTACAATCCCACTGATTGTGTTTTGGAAAAATAGTAATATGGTACACACAAAACCCGCCAAGGTTCGTGTTAACTGGAATCGGATTCCCCTATAAATGATCATGTTAGGTACTACCTTAGGCCTGGGTAGCAGGTTAATGAATGTACTAGCATGAACACATGTAATGGTCACCAAGTAGTTTAAGACATAAAACACATAGTGAATAGCATGAGAACAATGGTATTAAATTTGGTAAGCATGGTAAGTAAACATGTTCCACCCCGAGTATTTGTAAACAATAGTAAAGAGAAAGGGGGCTATGAACTCACTTGAATCAAAGCTAGAACGTATGAACTGGCAAATATTGTTAGGCCTCGTGAGGAACTCTCACAACAAACCTACACGCTTAATGGTAACCTAATTTCAACATATGTCTAAATGGTATTTAGGAGATATTGGAACGTTAGGGTTTCATGAGGATTCGAGCCGGGCATAGGGTTTGTGCAAGTTTAGATTTTAGACACCTAATTATTTAGTTAGAAATCAAGTAAATCATATGTGAAAAAGTTTTAAATATCATTGTATATAAATTGGTATATCCACATAATGTGGTATGGAAAATAATATACTTGGAACATTTTATAAATAAGTTATAAAGTGAGAAAATGTTTAATAAGTTGTACTCAGATAATTTTTAGTTAAATTATTAGTTAATATAAATAGAGTAGGTAATTAATTCTTTAAATAAAATTGTAGAAATGATTAAACAATCTAATAATTTATTTTAAATGGTTTTCAAGATACAAAGTCTTCTTTGTGTAAAAATAATTATAAATAATTATGTTGGTGTTTATAAACTTAAAAGTAGTTAAATAATTATTCTTACCAATAATAATTATTTATAAGTTTATAAAAATATGTAAATAGAATTTATGGAATAATATAAATAACAAAATTAGATTCGTCTAAACAATTATTTATACCGTTTATTTAGGATTTACACTCGTAATCGTTGGTTTGGGATTGAAATCGACCGACGTTAACTTTCTTGGGTCAAAGGGGTCAAAGTGTAAATTTAGAATAGATGAGGGGGAGGAAATGAAGGTTTAAGTTTACAGAATGGTCGCTGGGGTTCTAAGGCTTTAATATTTCATGTTGAAAACTTGTTTTAACGTTTTAAGTATTACACAAAACAACCCTGGACTTTTATAAAATATGAAATTATTAAATATTATAAATTTGTTTTTATAAGATCTAATGAATCATTATGTTATAATTAAATGTTATAAATGTATAAATGTAATTTACTAAATAGTATAGCTTTTTATCTTTGATTTAAAACATATAAACCCAAATTTTCTTATAGAATTTATTATTAAAATATAAACCCTAATTCATCATTTTTTTTGTAAACTGTTTATTTATAAACATATATGTATATATATATATAGTTGTAGAAATGACTTAGCATATATACATAATAGGAAGGGGAATAATAATTATTTACATAATATTTTACATAAATATTTAATACTTTGGGTTTTGAAATAATTGCATTAAATGTATGTATAAATACTTATGTAATGTAATGGGCAAATAGGAAAATTTCATAATGCAATTCACCAAAATAAAGAAAGTACACTGCTGGAAAATTAAAATAAAGGCGAGAATTTCCTGGGGATTACAGTCTCCCCTACTTTAGGAGATTTTGTCCCGAAATTGATTAGGAAGAGGGTCCTGGAAACAGATGTGGGTATTTGGCTTTCATTTGATCCTCACGTTCCCAAGTGAACTCTGGGCCACGCTTGGATTCCCATCGAACCTTAACGATTGGAATTCAGCTTCGCTTGAGTTGCTTAACTTCTCTGTCCATGATCTCCACGGGCTTCTCCACAAAGTGCATTGTTTCGTCATTGTGAACCTCGTCAAGTGGTATGTGGAGATTCTCGTCAGCTAAGCATTTCTTTAGGTTCGAGACATGAAATGTCGGATGAACGTTACTGAGTCTTCAGGTAGATCCAACTTGTAAGCTACCTTCCCAATCCGCTCAAGAATTTTAAAGGGACCCACGAATCTTGGCGCAAGTTTCCCTTTCTTTCCAAAATGAACTACACCTTTCCAAGGGGATACCTTGAGAAGAACTATATCGCCAACTTGAAATTCTAAGGGTTTTCGACGTTTATCGGCATAGCTCTTTTGCCGACTTCTTGCTAACAGAAGGTTGTCTCGGATTAACATTATCTTGTCGGAAGTCTCTTGAATAAGTTCAGGACCAGTGATTTGTGATTCACCGATTTCAGTCCAGCAGATAGGAGAGCGGCACTTCCGACCATAAAGTGCTTCAAAAGGAGCCATGTTAATACTTGTGTGATAACTGTTGTTGTATGAGAACTCTACTAGGGGTAGATGTAAATCCCAATTTCTCTTGAAGTCAATGACACATGCTCTAAGCATATCTTCGAGAGTTTGAATCGTTCGCTCAGATTGACCATCAGTTTGCGGGTGATAAGCAGTACTAAGATTTAGTTGAGTACCTAGGGCTGATTGCAGGGATTGCCAGAAATGAGAGGTGAATCGTCCATCACGATCAGAAATAATGTTGAGAGGTACACCGTGACGACTAACGATCTCATCAATATAGATTCGAGCTAGTTTCTCAACTCGATAGTCCTCACGTATGGGTATGAAATGAGCAGATTTTGTCAAGCGGTCGATGATTACCCAAATGCTATCATGACCACGAGATGTTTGTGGGAGTTTGGTTATAAAGTCCATGGCAATACACTCCCATTTCCACACGGGAATCTCGGGTTGTTCAAGTAAACCGGATGGACGCTGGTGCTCGACTTTAACCTTTAAACATGTAAGGCATTTGGACACGTATAGAGAAATGTCCTTTTTCATACCAGGCCACCAGTATTGGGTACGAAGATCCATGTACATTTTGTCTGCACCAGGATGCACAGAATAACGAGTCTTGTGAGCCTCATTCATGATAAAGGTACGAAGGTTGTCACGATCCGGAATCCAGATACGATTTAGAAAGTAAAGTAACCCATTGGGTTTGGTTTCAAGTTGGAGTTCAGCACCACATGACATTTCGTTGTACATGTTTCCTTCAGTGACGGAAAGATTTTGTGCTTCAAGGATGCGAGTTTGAATATCATTTTGGATTTGAATGCTGTGGATCTTGATAGGTTCCTTACGGCTTAGAGCATCGGCCACAACATTCGCCTTACCAGGATGATAACGAATATTGCAGTCGTAGTCGTTTAGGAGTTCAACCCAACGCCTTTGCCTCATGTTGAGTTCTTTTTGATTGAAAATGTGTTGGAGGCTCTTATGATCGGTGTAAACCTCACATTTGATACCATATAGATAATGTCTCTAGATTTTTAGAGCAAATACGACCGCACCCAACTCAAGATCGTGCGTCGTATAATTCTTCTCATGGATTTTGAGCCGTCGGGACACATAAGCAATCACTTTTCCTCGCTGCATTAGTACACAACCAAGGCCTAAGTGGGAAGCGTCACAGTAAACGACAAAGTCTTCGGTTCCATCGGGAAGAGTCAGGATAGGAGCTTCACACAGTTTCTGTTTTAGGGTTTGAAAGGCTTCCTCCTGTTTTTGTCCCCACTCGTAGGGTTTGCCTTTGTGAGTTAAGGCTGTGAGTGGTACCGCGATCTTTGAAAAGTTCGCTATGAAACGACGATAATAGCCCGCTAAACCTAGAAATGAGCGGACTTCGGTAGGGGTCTTTGGGGCTTGCCAGTTCTTTACTGCCTCAATCTTAGCGGGATCCACATGAATACCCTTTTCGTTGACTATGTGTCCCAAGAATTGGACTTTCTTTAGCCAAAATTCACACTTGGAGAACTTAGCATACAGTTTCTCCTTCTTTAAGAGATCCAAAACCAAATGCAAGTGTTCTTCGTGTTCCACTTTGGATTTTGAATATATGAGGATGTCGTTAATGAAGACGATCACGAACTTGTCCAAGTATGGCTTACACACGCGGTTCATAAGATCCATGAATACCGCGGGTGCATTGGTTAGTCCGAAGGGCATAACCATGAACTCCTAATGGCCATATCTTGTACAAAAGCCTGTCTTGGGGATATCGGATTCGAGGACTCGTAACTGGTGATAACCAGAACGAAGATCGATCTTAGAGAAATAAGTCGATCCTTGAAGTTGATCAAATAAATCGTCAATCCTCGGGAGTGGGTATCGGTTCTTCACGGTTAGTTTGTTGAGTTCCCGATAGTCGATGCACATCCGAAAAGAACCATCCTTCTTTTTGACAAATAAAACAGGTGCTCCCCAAGGGGAAACACTAGGACAAATAAACCCCTTATCAGAAAGTTCTCGGAGTTGACTTGAAAGTTCTTGCATCTCTGATGGTGCAAGACGGTAAGGTGATTTAGCCACGGGGTTTGCTCCTGGCACTAGGTCAATACGGAATTCGACCTGACGTATGGGAGGAAGACCGGATAAATCTTCGGGAAAAACTTCAGGGAAGTCTTTGATTACAGGAATGTCTTAGAGGTTCTTATCCTTGACTTTTCGTTCCACAATATGGGCCAAGAATGCCACACATTTCTTCCGTAAATACTTCTGTGCGGTAGTGCAAGACATAAGCTTGAGTCCTTTTGACGGCTTCTCACCATAGACGTTCAAAATTTCACCCGAGTCAAGAGGGATATGGATATACTTGTCAAAACAAACGACTTCAGCATGGTGCTTGGTCAGCCAGTCCATGCCTACTATGATGTCGAAACCTCCGAGAGCCATAGGAATAAGATTGGTTGAAAAGTCATGATCACTCAAGGTTAAGGTACAATCTCTAATAATGGTGTCACATGAAACAGGATAACCATCCGCTACTAAAATATCAAAGGGTTTGTCTAGCTTAGCTCGACTCATAACGAGTTGTGGTTCAAATTCAAAGGACACGAAACTCCTATCGGAACTAGTATCAAATAGGATAGAAGCATATTGGTGATTAATTGGGTACGTACCGTTCACCACATCGTTGTTGGCTTGTGCCTCATTGGCATTGATGTTGAAGGCACGTCCTCGAGCTACGGGGTTTGCATTCCCTTGATTCACATTTCCCCGGTTCATATTCCCCTAGTTCCTGTTTCCCTGAATCATGTTACCTTGGTTCCCGTTCCCCTGAATCATGTTACCCTGATTCATGTTGGCTTGGTTCACAATGACCAACCTAGGGCAGTGGTTCCTGAAATAATTTGGGTCTCCACACTCGTAACAAGCACGACCCTGAGCGATAGCAGCAGGAACAGGAACAACAGGTTGATTAGCTTGGTTAGATCGGGGAGCAGTACGGCAGATGTTAGTCGTATGCCCAGAACGTCCTCAATTGGTACATAGACGACATGGCATGTAGGTAGTATGATGGAGCTGGCATGTGTTGCACAGAGGTTGAGTCCCCACATAAGGCTTCTTGTTGGGGTTGAAGGCAGTAGGGGCTACTTGGGCTAAAGGAGTAGCAGGTGTGATAATGGCAAAGTTCTTGCCTTTTCTCTTTTTTCCATTGAAGGAGGACTCAGCCTTGGTTTCTTTAGTGGGTTCAGTGGTGGATTTTTCAATGTTTCTCTGAGCACCTTTCTTGGACAAGGTTCCTGCCTTAACGTGGTTGTCTAATAGAGTGGCAGCTAGACGAATAGCTTCCTCAAAAGTGGCTGGGTTACTACCCAACACGGTATCCTGAATCTGCATGGGCAAACCATTTATGTACTTCTTAATGGCTAGAGAGAGAGAGGAGTGACCATATGGGGCACCAGTAGGCTAAGCTCATGAAAGCGAGTGGTGTAGGCAAGGCTTTCATCACTGTCTTGTTTGAGATCCCAGAATTCAGCTTCTAGTTTCTTGACCTCATTACGGGGGCAAAACTCATCTGTCATGAGTGTCTTCACATCAACCCAAGGCAAGGCTAGTGCAACCTCTATCCCACGGTTATGTTTTTCCCCATTCCACCATGTGAGTGCCCTTTTTTGGAAGACACTAGTAGCATAACGAACCTTTAGGTTTTCAGGACAGTCAGCATTGATGAAAGTCCCCTCAATGCTTTCAAACCATTGGAGAAGTCCAGTAACTCCTTCGTTCCCATAGAACTTGGTGGGGTTGCAGGAGTTGAAGTGTTTGAATGTACACGCGGGATTCCTTGGTGCAACATTCTGGTTCAGTTGGTTGACCATAGTTGGTAGGATCGTAGCCATTTGCTGGATGATCCTATCGCTGAGGTTGTTCATACGCTCATGACGGGGAGGCATTCTACAAACGGTTGAATAGAAAGTTCATAAGATGTGAATCGTGAATAAGAGTTTGCAATTTAATCATGAGATGTTAGATGAAGCATACATGGTACCCTAATGGGCACATTGACTTATCAAAGTACTTTAAGTCTTTCTAATGTTTGAGAAGTCATGCTTTAGCCTATAAGTGGACACTCATCCCAAGAATTCCCAGGAAAGCATAACCGGTCCATCGGTTGATTTGGATTTATACGGGATGCTTTCCTAGACAGAACTCCCAGAATACAGGCATCCACCCTTCCGGATTGCACAAGTTCTCATTCATTAGTTAGAACTTACATTCCTTTGATGAGAGTTTCCTTCGGATTAGACTATTAAGTCTAAGTGTAAGTTTCATGTAGTTCAAGTAGTTCCAAATAGTTTCATGTAGACTCTTGAATATTGAAGTTCATGTAGTTGTATCAAGTAATCAAAAATAGATAGGTGTAGGTAAGTATGCATGGGAGGAATAAAGTGGAGTTCCTAATAAAAGACACGAGTTAGACTCATGTTTGGGACTCCTAGGTTATAGTCTAGGTCATGTGTCTAATAACCTAATTCTCTATAACCATGGCTCTGATATCAATCTGTCACACCCCGGCCGGCGGCGGATTAAACGCCGGGGCTGACGCGGTTGTTCATAAGCACATGATCATCTATTATTAAATGACAATATTTATTCATCAACTTAAAATCATCCGTTACATAGGGAATGGAAAATGCAACGTTCAAAACATAACATAATTTAAATTAAACTAGGTCCAAGTCCTAGATGAGCAGGTAGGGTCCTCAAATGGGTGCACCTGAAACATGTGAGTAAATGTCAACTACAAGTAGTTGGTGAGTAACATAGGTTTTGACACTAACAAAAGTTAAGTAAAAAGTGTTTGTAATTCAATATTGTTCAAAGCGTAACTATGGCATAAATGTGAAAACATACAAAGTTCCAAGCGTACAATTCAATCCGTAGTAAATGGAAAACTTGTAAGTACAATCCCACTGATTGTGTTTTGGAAAAATAGTAATATGGTACACACAAAACCCGTCAAGGTTCGTGTTAACTGGAATCGGATTCCCCTATAAATGATCATGTTAGGTACTACCTTAGGCCTGGGTAGCAGGTTAATGAATGTACTAGCATGAACACATGTAATGGTCACCAAGTAGTTTAAGACATAAAGCACATAGTGAATAGTAGGAGAACAATGGTATTAAATTTGGTAAGCATGGTAAGTAAACATGTTCCACCCCGAGTATTTGTAAACAATAGTAAAGAGAAAGGGGGCTATGAACTCACTTGAATCAAAGCTAGAACGTATGAACTGGCAAATATTGTTAGGCCTCGTGAGGAACTCTCACAACAAACCTACACGCGTAATGGTAACCTAATTTCAACATATGTCTAAATGGTATTTAGGAGATATTGGAACGTTAGGGTTTCATGAGGATTCGAGCCGGGCATAGGGTTTGTGCAAGTTTAGATTTTAGACACCTAATTATTTAGTTAGAAATCAAGTAAATCATATGTGAAAAAGTTTTAAATATCATTGTATATAAATTGGTATATCCACATAATGTGGTATGGAAAATAATATACTTGGAACATTTTATAAATAAGTTATAAAGTGAGAAAATGTTTAATAAGTTGTACTCAGATAATTTTTAGTTAAATTATTAGTTAATATAAATAGAGTAGGTAATTAATTCTTTAAATAAAATTGTAGAAATGATTAAACAATCTAATAATTTATTTTAAATGGTTTTCAAGATACAAAGTCTTCTTTGTGTAAAAATAATTATAAATAATTATGTTGGTGTTTATAAACTTAAAAGTAGTTAAATAATTATTCTTACCAATAATAATTATTTATAAGTTTATAAAAATATGTAAATAGATTTTATGGAATAATATAAATAACAAAATTAGATTCGTCTAAACAATTATTTATACCGTTTATTTAGGATTTACAAAGGTTTTAACATAATAACATTAACTAGGAAAGTTTATATGTCAAAAAATGTATTTAAAGAGTTTAAAGTGAAAAAGGAGCAAGATCCGGCCCCCTGGGACTCGAACCTACGTCTGTAGGCGGTTCATGGGTCACACCACGCGCTAACCACTGGACCAGGGCGTAATGCCTTGTCCAATGGTCGTTCCGTTTGGTTTTTGATAAGCAATACTCGATATCCCTTCGTCCCCAAATTACTCAGACGAACCCTTGGGTCCCAATCCCCCCCGTCCGGCCACGATAGACTCCCGATTTCATGGGGCTTTCGTTCACGTGACCACAACGATTCTAATGACTCTTTTGTTACCTGAAAGGATTGTGGATTGAGGGAGAACGACAGGGATGTCCGAATCGGAAATCCTCGAGCTCGATGGGGCTTTGGAGAGGGAATGCGATGCTAACAGATGCGTAGGAAGTTTGTAGTGAATGCTATGAGGGTGTGGTACTCGGTTTTATAGGCTAATTTCATGTTAAATGCTCACATTGAAGTCGGGTTTGATTGAGGACGTTATGGGACGATTAGGGGTAATACTCTTGATTGCCATTAAATTGGATCATGATTTGCATTCGGAAACTGTTGTATAATGTTTATGCACGATCATTACGAGTCATTACACTCGTAATCGTTGGTTTGGGATTGAAATCGACCGACGTTGACTTTCTTGGGTCAAAGGGGTCAAAGTGTAAATTTAGAATAGATGAGGGGGAGGAAATGAAGGTTTAAGTTTACAGAATGGTCGCTGGGGTTCTAAGGCTTTAATATTTCATGTTGAAAACTTGTTTTAACGTTTTAAGTATTACACAAAACAACCCTGGACTTTTATAAAACATGAAATTATTAAATATTATAAATTTTTTTATAAGATCTAATGAATCATTATGTTATAGTTAAATGTTATAAATGTATAAATGTAATTTACTAAATAGTATAGCTTTTTATCTTTGATTTAAAACATATAAACCCAAATTTTCTTATAGAATTTATTATTAAAATATAAACCCTAATTCATCATTTTTTTAAATTGTTTATTTATAAACATATGTATATATATATATATATATATATATATATATATATATATATATATATATATATATATATAGTTGTAGAAATGACTTAGCATATATATATATATATATATATAATAGGAAGGGGGATAATAATTATTTACATAATATCTTACATAAATATTTAATACTTTGGGTTTTGAAATAATTGCAATAAATGTATGTATAAATAGTTATGTAATGTAATGGGCAAATAGAAAAATTTCATAATGCAATTCACCAAAATAAAGAAAGTACATTGCTGGAAAATTAAAATAAAGGCGAGAATTTCTTGGGGATTACACAATTGTCAAGAAAGCAATAGCTGATGAAGTAGGTGCAGTTCTGAAGAGCACCCTGCCAACATCACTAACAGAGGCTCTTAAGATTGTGGAAGAGGAAAGGGGAGATGCTTAAGGGCCGAGGACAGAAACGAGATTGAAACTGAGTCGGAGAGTGATGACTCCGACTATGATTCGAAGCGCGAATGTGACTACAAGTCCTTCCGGAACTGTGATCCACCAACTTTTGACGGCGAGAAAGATGCTATTGCCGCATATTACTGGATTGACCATATGACTGCGGTCATCAAAATGAGCGAATGCCGTGCTAACCATGCGGTAAATTTTGTCGCGCACTCCTTCGCTTTTGAAGCATTAAGCTGGTGGGAAAATATGAAAAAGGCTAAGACTGAAAGAGACACCGATAGGATGAAATGGGACGATTTGAAGGCACTGATAATTCAGAAAATTTGTCCCCAAAACGAGATTGATAAGATGGAGGAAGCCTTCGTGGAACTCAAGGCCGGTAGCATGACGCCCCAACAGTTCACCTCAAAATTTAATGAGCTGGTTTTCAAGGTGATTAGAAGGAACACACAAAAAAATAATGCCAATGGATTGTAAGCTCAATATTTGCAGCATGGGGAAGAGGAAGGTTGGCAGAGTTCAGTGTCTTGGGAATTTCCACTTGTTCGGCTACTTTATGAAAATCCTGTTAGTTGGTAGGTTGTTTCGTGCTTGGAGTGTTCTTTTCTGTTCGGGTTCTCTTGGGCGGGGTTTGGGCTTACCTTGTTCTGGTTGGCAGGGAGGGAAATGGGTCGGTACTACATGCACACGTAACACCTTGTTTCCTTGGAGAGCGGTGAATTTTTTCAACACGGTAAGTATTGGGGGGGGGGGGGTTGACTAACCGGGAAGGGGGGTTAATCTTCTTACTCTTTTTTGGGTTGGGTTTGTCTTCTTATCTTTCCGGGTGGGTTCGGCCATCTTGTGCTCTTTCCGGGTAGGGAAGGTTTGGGATGGTACATTGAGCACACATCATCTTTCACTCAAGAGAGGTCTTAGAGACATAGATTTGTTTGCACAATGATAATGGCCATTTTATGCGGGTTGGGGAGTGATATTGTGACTGAGAGAAGGGTTACCATCTTCATGGAGGGTGGTTTGGATTCCCCGTACTTTCATCTAGTGGCTGGGATAAGGGTTGGTACACCCCGCACACAACAAACTAAAATGCAAAAAAGTAAGGCTTGGGAGCGAAGGAAATGTTGGATATCAAGAACACTCAATCACGAATCAATCATCCATTATATGTAAGATCAGAATAAGAACAAGGGATCAATTATGAAGAATCTGGTCTGCAAAGTAAAGCCAAACCTTTTATTATATGAAATTGACCAATGAAATCTTACAATTTTGTGTCTATTTATAGTCTACGAAACGGTACTAACAAGGTTGTTACACCCATTCGTTTAGGGTACCAGAAAACCGTCAATAACTGCCAATAACGGCCGTTTGACTTTCGTCAAGTTGACTTTTGGTTTTCTGCCGAATGACCTATATCTAACTTAAATACACAATACATATAATTAACCTAATATAAGTCTAGATTACATTCTAATACACCCCCCTAAGCTAGACTTGTATTCATCTAACATAAATTAATTCCTTAATCGCGTCTTCAATAATCCTTGGAGGGTATGCCCGATTTGCAGCCTTTGATTTAGAATCTTTGTAAATCTGTTATGAACTCCTGCAGCAAATCACATCTTGTTTCTTTCGCTTTGCTTGATCGTTGCTTTGTCCGTCTCAATTGTAGAGAATTATGTCATCCATTTTCGATCACTGTCCTTCTTTTGTTCCAATTGTTTCCAATCATCTTGCCATCCATGCTCAATTTTATTACACTAATTGATTCTAGACTCTTTATGAAAGTGTGTGAGAGTACCCGCAAAGTGGTTTGTAATATCTCGTATTCACGTACCATATGGTCCATATATTGCATCAGAGGTACCAAAGGCCGTGACCTGTCCCATCAACCACGTACTCTTATTCCGCTTAATCATCACTTTCCCGCGCGCATGAGTCTGATTCGTTAGCCCGTAGGCTTCGTCTCGTCGTTTTTTTTTTCTTTTTGCAGTGTTGAATCAAGTGTCATGGTTCCCTTGAATCAACCGTAGTGTGGTATATTAACATGGAGGTCTTATCTCGTTCCGTGGTCCATTCAAAATGAGAGTTTTAGTAACTCGGTTTCATTTTGAAAATAATTTCTTGTGAATCGTTTCTTTGTAACAAACAAACCACAAACATGTTTTGCTTGTTCTTCTAGTATTGTGGTGCCTGTTCCTCCGCAAGTCAAAATTCCCTTTTTCCGTTTTGAATCGCTCCTCTTTATTGATCTTGTAATCATTCTTTCCTTCTCTGAATCATCTTCTGATTTCTGGTCTTTCTTGTTCTTAATTTCCGATGTGCGCAGCGGATATATTGTTGATTCATCAACACGTCTTCTTCATCAAGTTTCAAATGATTGTTTGCCTGGTTGATTTCCGTTTGATCAATGATCGTTTGGTTGATTTCCAATTTGTGCAGCAACGTGTGTTCTTGATTCTTTCAATTTGCGCAGCGCTTGGTTTTGAAAACGTTCGATTGATATCTTCTCCGATGGTCCCGGATCGCCTGGAATTTGCTCTGATACCAGATTTTTGGATATCAAGAACACTCAATCACGAATCAATCATCCATTATATGTAAGATCAGAATAAGAACAAGGGATCAATTATGAAGAATCTGGTCTTCAAAGTAAAGTCAAAGCAGACCGTTTTATTATATGAAATTGACCAACGAAATCTTACAATTTTGCGCCTATTTATAGTCTACGAAACGGTACTAATAAGGTTGTTACACCCATTCGTTTGGGTACCAGAAAACCGTCAATAACTGCCAATAACGGCCGTTTGACTTTCGTCAAGTTGACTTTGGTTTTCTGCCAAATGACCTATATCTAACTTAAATACATAATACATATAATTAACCTAATATAAGTCTAGATTACATTCTAATAGGAAAAGGGATAGGCCCAATTTTCCGAATACTAGTGACACACAGCTACACTGGGCCAAGATTAGGAAAAAAGGTAAAGTGAAGACCAAGATGTACACCGGGTCATCTGAAGATAAGCATTATGGTAAATATGAAATCTGGTATTATTTGTATTGTTACTGTTTCCTTTGCAGGGTTATTTGGCTTCATAGAGATGTTTTTTAGAATTGGTCATATTAGTTGGATTGAACTTATGGACGTGATCACCTAAATTTTGGTGCCTCTTGTTTTTCAGGGTCTGGCGGGTTTTTAGCCTTAGGGATTTGTCCTTTGGCTGGCTGCTAGTTCCCTCCTTTTTTGTATTTGTTTATTCTTATCAATAAAGTTTGCCGGGGTACCGTCCCCTTTCCAAAAAAAAAAAAATTAATGAGCTAACTCAGTTGGTTCCACACGTGGTAAACACTGAAGAGAGGAGGATTAAATGTTACATCCAGAAACTGCCTCCGAGCAGTGGCGGAACAAAGAATTTTTTCCTATGGTTTCAATTTTTCGATGCTCGGGTTTATGATAACCCAGAGTCAAAATTTTCGGGTCGGGTCGGGTCGAATCACATAATAAAAGTCAATATTATAATAAAAGTACAATGTCATTAAAAAGAACACATAATAAACATGGCCCTTTAATAATATAAATTAATTGTACATAGGCTTATAATGATTATTTGGGTTAAAAGAATACAAATTAGACATGACCCTTTAATGATATAAAGTCCACTATTAAAAATTAAGTAATTGGACTTAATTTTTAAACTATAAATTTTTTTAGGATTATTGGATTTTAATAATCCCACTTTTACCAATTGGCCAATAATAATCTCAACCTTTTACCAATTGGCCAATAATAATCTCAACTGAGAATATTCTTACCACCAGTCCCTATTTGCAAACTATTTTCTTACATTGGACCTCCCGTTAAAAAACTTAACGCCGTTAGATTTTATATGACGTGGACATCTGCAAACGCCGGAAAGTCGAGCCAAGCTAGCAGTGGTCTCGTGGCAGGTTTTGAAATTGGCTCTGGTGGTATTTAACTGGTCTTGTTTGCCCGTCAAGTCCAAACAGAGACAACGATGGTGTTTAAAAAGACCAGTTAAACATCACCAGAGCCAATTTCAAAACCCACCACGAGACCACTGCTAGCTTGACTCGACTTTCCGGCGGTTTGCAGATGTCCACGTCATATAAAATCTAACGGCGTTAAGTTTTTTTAACGGGAGGTCCAACGTAAGAAAATAGTTTGTAAGTAGGGACTGGTGGTAAATATATTCTCAGTTAGGATTATTATTGACAATTGGTAAAAGGTGAGATTATTAAAATCCAATAATCCATTTTTTTATAATGTAAAATGTTTGGATATTTTTTTTATTAAACCATCAGTGTCAATCGTAAAAAACAATGGTGTCAATCGTAAAAAAACAATGGTGTCAATCGAAATTTTCCTATTATACGTTATATATGGGACGTGAAATTGACTGGTGTCGGGCGACACCGTTATCTCCTATGTGGCCCCGCCACTGCATTCGAGAGTTCGCACAATCATTAACGCCAAGACCCCTGGTGATTTCAAATTTGTGGTGGCGTTAAGTGGTAAGGTCTTTGATGATGTGGCCGCTGAAGGCACAACACCAGCTGAAACTCAAAAGAAGTGGTCTAGCACCGCTAAGCGCTTGGGTGGGGACTGGTCCCCATAAGTTTCGAGTTTACCTATCTAGTATATATAATCTGATTTTTCCTTGATAACTTTCACGTCTATTTTTTATTTTTTTTCTTCACGTGCTCATATATTTGGTTCACATAATTTATAGTGGTGTAGCTAAAAAATACAAACTATGTAAATGTATAAATAAGTAATATATTTGGTTCACATAATTTATCGTAATTGAAATATTTTTAATGAACTTTACGCCTGTCCTAATGGTTTATTGGTTGGGTCAATCAAACCGCTTGACCCAATATAGAAAAAACCGAATTACATTATAATCAAATTAAATAGTAAATATTAAAATAACATTAACAATTTCAAATATAAAATAAGTCATTTAATTTAAAAAATTACCAAATCAATTTAATACAAAAGACCATAAACATCGAACGACTATAAATATTAGAAGTACTCAAAATTATTAAATGCTTTTACAACCTTTTTCTCATTTCAATAAGGGTGTTGGGGGCGGGATACCCGCGTATGATCGAGTATGTGAGAGGGGACCGGGTAAGTGGGGGTACACCACCCCTAATGAATCGAGTAGAGGCGGGTTAAATAGCCGAGTAGTATGGAACGAGTATATTTACTCGGATGAAGCCACCCTCTCTCCACTCTTTCTCTAGTGGACCCCACCACTCCCACTCACACCATTTCTATTTATTTATTTTTTATTTTTTAAAAAGTGGGTGAGTAAATGAGTAGGTGTTTCCAATAAAATCTGGATAAATGAGTAGTTTTGAGGTAACAAAATTCTATTAAGCAGTTTTGATGAGTAAATGAGTAATGAGGTTAATGGCCCCCAACACCCTAAGATGATTTTATATAACACAACTTGGCTATAAACCTAGTCCAACAACTTTTCACTTGGTTGCAACTCCTTCATCTTAAGTTTTCTCGTTCTAGTATTTCATAATCGAAAAAGTAGACGCGAGGAAGAACCGACGTGGGAGTGTCGACGGTTGGAATGAATGAACAAGACTTCCGATGAGAAGAATTGAACCGTGGGAGTGTAGAAGGCGGGGAGAAAGAGAATTGTGCTGCTGTTGAACGAATCGAACAAATTAATTTTAATTTCACTTGTTAAATTTTAATTTCTTAAACAAATTATACGAAACAAAGCCCTATGAGTTTTTCATGTCTTAATTTTATTTGGATATTATTTTTAATAATATTATTCATATTTATTATTACTAAAAGATTTGTACCAATGAAATTGGCTATAGTTACTAATGTTAGTTACTAATGTGTGTAATGATATGGTAATATGAATTTTATCACCTTTTACATATAACTCGTTATTAGTTTTTAATTATTAAATTTTATTACTCATGTTAGTTTTGACTTAAATTGTATTCGAAATACTAAGAGACTTATATAAAAAGATTAACATCCTTATTTAAAATTTTAATTTATTGTTTTTAATAAAGCTATAAATTGGGTTTCAGGTGGGGATCGAGAAAAATACACTCTCTAAATTAAAAAAAAAAAATAGAACAATTTTGTGTTTAATCCGAACATGAAATACGTGAAGTAGGCATATTGATTCTGTTTTGTTGGATCAATCTTGCCCAAGTCCCAACACGAGAGGAAGATATTGGAAGCCCAAAAATCATAGTGCTTAGGCCATCCGGTATACCAAGAAAGACGACGGCGTGATCCTAGTTGGCACACTAGATCACAACGTGATCCAAAAAAATACCGCCCTCTCGATAAAAATATCATGCCGTGACTCGGGTCCGTGATTTTTTTCACGGGAGGAAACTTGTAATTTTCAAGAAATGTTACCGCTGAACGGTAACCATTTTGACCGTTTGGGATAAAAAAATTCAAATAAAAATAATAATTAATAATTTTTATTTTACTCAATATAAATACCCATTTTTACTCTATATCTCTACACTCATTTCTACTCTTTCCCACTTATTTCTACTCTACTATAAATTCTTTTTATTTTCCCAATCCAAAACAAAAAATGAGTAACGATCCGAACCCACATTTTTGGGCTCAATACGTGGCTCGTGATAACACGTTCATGGCCAACCAAATGAACCAAAACTTTACACCCAACCCAAACTTTCAACCCAACCCTAACTTTCAACCAAACCCAAACTTTCAACCGAAGCCGAACTTCGGTAAAAAATAATTTTGTTTTTTGTATTTTTTGTATTTTTATTATTTTTATTTGTGTTCATTAATTTTAATTATATTTTTTTAAGGCAACTCCCAAACCAAAAAGGCGTTATGGGCTCGCGTTTGTGAAAAATTTGAATCTTTTATGAACGTACAGCCCGGTTACCGAACTTTAGACCAATTGAGTTCAAAATGGACTCATATAAACGGGAAGGTCGTGAAGTTCAACGGGATCTACCAAGAATGTTTGCGGGACCGAAGAAGCGGGGAGAGCGATACCGATATTTTGGGGAAAGCAACCGCCCGGTTTCAAGACGACGTTGGTGGCGAAGCACTAATAATGTTTTGGGAACTTTTGAGGAAATCGTCAAAGTGGCAAACACTTTACGTTGCCCCCACCCGAACCGGCTCGTCCCAAAAACGAACATCAATCGACATCGACGCTAGTCCGGGCGCGTCCGATGGTAGATCTTTCTATGATCTCAACGTAGATGCACCAGAAGACGTGGAAGAAATACCCCGCCCGATAAGGGAAGAAAAAAGCAAATGCCCAAGCAACGGGCTCGGGTTCGGTTGCAAGTCACGATGAAATCGGCTAGAGAATGGTCAAACAAATGACCAGATTTAAAATTGTGGGAAAGAAGATGAAAACGGAGGCATGTAAATGAATTTTTCCGTTCAACACAAACTTCGTTTATGTCCGTACATTTACGTTCCTTTATGTTTGTTCGTCTAGAATAATAACGAACAAACATAAATGAACACAAACACATTCATTTTCTTAAAGAATGGATGCGAACAAGAGAATCCGTTCATTTAATAGGAGCGGAAGGGATGTAAGAAAGCTGATTATCCGATTGTGATTCTAATCCTTCATGTCGAAATAATGACTTTGTAAACACTCACCCAAACACTCAATACGATTAATCATATTTGTAGAAGCCTACAAGGAGTAGCTTGTAATAAAACTATTTATCAAGATACATGTAAAATTATTTAACTTGCACTAACTTTAATCAACTGATTATCTAATTGCGGTTCTAATTCAAGTGGTAGTAATCACTTTGAAAACATACATCCAGACATCCTATACAACCAGGATTTCCTTTGATTTATAGTTGGTAAAATTTATTAATTTAAGGGCATGCTTTATAAAGAAAAGATGGAGAAGGCTCTTTGATTCAAGTTTTAATTGTATAAGAACGGACAATCATATCATATCCAGCAATCTTTGAGAAAATGGAGGTTATATGTTTTTTAGGTGACAATTTTGATCGGTTTACTTACATATGTATGAATTAAGGTTTTTTATGTGTAACTGGTCAAATCAGTCAAACGGGTTAAAGTGATTGAATGTCTTTTAAAATGTATTTAAATACGTACAAGTTTGCTTAACTGATTTATTAAAAGTGATGCATGATTTTATAACGACATTAGCTTTTGTGATCATACATTCATACCTATCACTTTTCTTTAGAAACTAAAAATATAGAGAAAAATGTGTTAGCATGTGGCCCAACCCGACATGACCGGATTCAAACCACACTTAAAAATTTACTACTTGTATCGGTCTCAAATGCCCGGTTTTCTAGTACTCAACACACATATAAAAATTTGGTTCCATTCAACACGATGACTGTATTTTTATGGGACCAATATAATATGTTTGAGTTGTAGAATTACAGACTTACAACTTAGCGAATATAACAAAATAAACTCACATTTTTTTTTATAAATAACAAAAATCAAACGCAAGTTAAATAAGAATTTCATCCCGACGTCAGAAAATAAAATATTTATAAACCATTAAACCCAACCATAAAAACATGGGCAAAAACACTATCATTAAAGCCTTGTCAAACAATCTATGCCATCGCTATTAATGAGGTTGCTACCATTGTTTTACCAAAGTACCAAACACTATGTTAAGTACCATGTTTGATGAGACGATATAACGTGACATTGCTTCTTGAATAATGAATATCTAGGTTTCACATTATTAAGGGGGTGTTTGGGATTAATTATTGAAACTACTTATTAACTTTTATAAGTTAAAAAGATGTTTGGGTAATGTGACTTTTGCTACCCATTTTAACTTTTTAAATAGGGAAAAATAGTTTTTGAGAAGTAAGGGGGAACTTACTTTTCAAAACTCTTTATAACTTTTTACAAAAGTCAATAAAGAGCTTAAAATAAGTAATCCCAAACATAACTTAAATTGTTTAGTTTATATCATATACAAATTTATTTTTTGAAATTGATAAGTAAATGAGAAATTATAACTATTCATAATTAATTTCATATTAAATTTATATAGTTAGTGATATAATAACTACTCACAATTAAAAAAAATTACACTATAAAATCAAGCATTTTTTTATTTTTAATTTGAGTATAATATTGCTATATTAAAAAGAAACTTTTTTAACTTGTCGAATTTATTCAATACTACATATATGCAGTATCATTATATAATCATACTACATATATGCAGTATCATCATATTGCATATATGCATATATACAGTATGATGATACTGCATATATGTCGTATCATCATGCATTATAATGATACTGTATATATGTAGTATCGAAAAAGTTCGACACATTAATTTTTTGTTTTTTATATAACAATATTATAATCAAATTAAAGATAAAAAAATGTTTAGTTTATTGATGTAATTTTCTTAAAAAAATAATAATGTATGAAAAAGTTATTAAGATTTAAAAATTGAGGGTGTTCTAGTTTTGTTATCAATCCAACCCTATATATATATATTATTCAACCCATGTTAAATACCGTAAATTTTGATAAGTAAAATATAAATAAATTTAGAACTTCGTTTTAAACTTAATCAAATAGTTATATGGTAATAAATAATGAATTGTTGAAAATATAAAATGAGTGAAATAGAAAAAAAATCTAAAAACAAATAAAATAAAACTATAAAGAAGAAACATAAACTACTGAATTTATAAAAAAAGTTACTTTTAAATTTAAAGGAAACTAAAAAGAGAATACAACAAAACTAGAAAAAGACAAAAATATATAAATAATAGATGGGTTGGTCAAACCTCCCATAAATTTTCATTATACCCCGCGAAAACATCAAATTAAAGAAATCGTTTTTGTAAACCACTGGCTTTGGTCCAGTGGTTAAGGCGATGAAGGATCAACCTGCCCACGCAGGTTCGATCCCGAGCCAAACCGGGTTTTAGTCCAGAGTGCGTTACGCTAGCGGGTCTTGGCCTGCGTAGCGGCGCAACTGTTGTCAAGTGGCAGCAGGCTCCATGGTTTCCCGGTGATAGCCCAGCCTCTCGTTCTGAACCCGCGGGCCCGGTTCAGACAACGTAGTGGTCAGGTTGAGAGGTGCGGGTCTCCGATTAGGAGACGCGATTGCCACTTAAAAATGAAAGTCGCCTATCAAAAAAAAAAAGAAATCGTTTTTGTCTTTTAGTGTTAAAGAGTGAAATATCATTGATGTGACAAGTTAAAAAAAAAGGTATGCAACAAGTAAAAATGGAGGACGTGACGGTACATTTACCATAACTATAATAGAACCACCGCAACCAGCGAACCATACGGTTGCAGTATGTAGCTCAGTTTCGACCCCTCAACTTAGAACGCCACCTCTGCGGATTTTCTAACACGATTGAGAATTTGTAATCATTCATTAATTTCTTAAAAGATGAAAGTTACATGATAAGAGATAATTTACGAGAATTTTAAATTAAAACTATGTAGATGAGTTTAACATCATTTCAAATCACAATATGATCATATAAGATGCTATCGATATCTCTCTGTTTTGTATGGTAGTACAAGTTATCTTTTCCATGAAATTACCATAGTCGATTATCACTTGAATTTTGACTTGCTAATTTGTGATTATTCTTTACCAACTAACCAACCAAACCCAGTAAAAATCATATCAAAGGCCAAGCTATTGGTAGGGTCTGGGGAGAGTAGGATGTATGCAAACCATATTTTTATCATAAAGGATAGAAAGACTGCTTTCAAGGAGACCCCCAGCTCCATAAAAAAAACCTGTCTCGGCATGAGGAGTATATAAGAAACCTGTGAAGAAACAACAGACAAGAACAAAGATTTAATAAAATAGTAACGGTCAGTCACAAATAACCATAACTAGTGAAACATTTTGACTGGTAGAGGAGGTAAAATGATACAGATAACATCATATCTATATACACTAAGTAAGGAAGGATGTTTTTGATAACTTATTTCACTTTATGAGTCCATAATCGTTAACCACAATTTATCATTTTGTATCATAAATCTGAATCACACTTTTGAGATCACTATTAGATTAGATTAGATGTTTTTGGAGTTTAACGTACTTAATAAATGTGTGTGTATTCTCTATACTAGGTTAGAAATCCGTGTACTACACGGGTTGAATAAATGAAATATTAAATAGCTAGTTTTATATCCATCCCGGTACGGCTAGCGCAATGTGATTCTATAAAAACTGTATTTTGCTTCGATTTGTCTACTACCCGACTATTGTTTATTACATGCACACAATTCGGTTTAAACATGGTAACTCAGGAAAAAAAGACAGAAAAAAGAACATGTTGGCTTGTTACATCAATTGAACAAATAGACTATCAACAAAAAATCTCATATCACCAAATCTATTATGTATACCATGGGATCTTGTTTAAATCAATCTAGAAATGAATTGGTAGTTCGGTAAAGGTTTAGTTATCCTTATATTGTAGCAATGTATGCAGGTTATGATAAGTCCAAATTAGTTCGTATAAGTAAATATTTACGCTTCATTTGATGGTCTCCTTAACATTAATTTATGACATCTTACAAATAGACCAGTGGCACAAAAGAGCATGGTTCACCTCAAATATTAAATTGTCAAAGCGATGCTACCACTCCTTCTGTGAATCAGGAGCTTATCTGATATATCAGTACGAAGTATGGATGTATGCTTCTCATATTTAGCACTATGTTGCAAAATAAGTGTTAGTGTATAATATATAGAACTAAACCGAGCAAATGATATAAAGAATTATAATAATAGTCCAAATATTAACTTACATAACATTCACAAATTTTGGGATAATGTAGAACATCAATATATTTGACTCAGCAACATATGTTGTACATTAACATGTCTTGAAACCTTAAAGTATCTAGAATTGCATTGATAGTTTCCATTGACATCTTTAGACATGAGATATATCTTAAAACTTAAAAGTGCTAATACAGTATAACCAATTTCAAAACTCTTGCTGATTCTATTTTTATAAGTTACTTGAAAGAAAAGTGTTTCAATTACATGAACCCATGAATATCTCAACACAAAGGATTACAGTCAGTACAAATCAAATACAAAAATAAAGAAAATAGATAAAAAGAAATGAAAAGAGACCATCAAATGAAGCACAAAGTAGTGAAATCAAATTTATCATACAGTTTTGGCTTCCGTATTTCTTCTAAAAAGCAGAAAACTGTGTGATATCGTAAGTTCATCCATTTAGCAAATCAAAAGAAAAAAATATATAGCACGATAAAGTCGAAACAAAATATTAAAAAAAAGAAGAAAATATATGTTTGCTAAACTGGATACGATCAAATACATTTCCCAATATTCCAGGGCCCAACTCCACATACAAAGGCTGCAAGTTAGAGCAAAAGTTATTGCATGTAAGTTTTGATATTTTAAGTTTTAATTGTCTGTTTTGGGCTGATTCCGGCTTGTTTTAGACTGATTCCAGGCTTGTTTAGGGCTAAGGTAATTGTTTTAGAGCTATTCATAAGATTTTTAGTCTGAATTTGGCCAGAAAATGAGCCCGAAAATGAGGCTTTTGAAGCAAGGCGACAAAGCTGTGCTGCGATTTGAGAACATAGGGTGGCCTACAACACTTTTTTTTTCCTGTGATTTAGGAGGTTTCATGCACTTGAATGGGTAAGTTAGTACTATCATGGAAATAGTGATAGATATGTAAAACCATACATTTTTATTAATTAAGTAAAAATGAGGATTTGTTGTTGTTCCTGTCATTCTTGAAACAGCCTGATAGGTCATGTTAAGAACACCAAGCCCTGTATTGAAAACATGACTATTTAAAAAAAGTGTTCAAATAAAACAAATATACAAAAAAATTTAACTCAAAAAGGAAATGGACCTGGATAACAACTTTAGGCCAACGTCTATGAAGAGCTTCCTTCAATTCATCCATTATTGATATATATTATTCTCCTTCCAACCTTCGTTCTCTTAGTCCTAAGTCAGTTAAAATAAATAAAATGAAACGAATATTGTTGTGCAACCTAAATATCATTTAACTTTCACTTTTACACTTTCTAGAAACGAAGATAACTTAAATGATGATCAAACATGTAATAATATCAAATATATTCATTTCATTAAAAATAACTTAAATGATGACCATTTCGCTGGTTTAATCCGTGCCTAGACATGACCGTGAGACGAGATTAGGTAGAGCTGTAACTTTTAAGTGTGAGTCACATAGATTGATGGATAGTTGTATAAAATGAGTTAGAACACATAACGGGGGCTCGAAAGTTGGTGGTTGGGTTTAATCGGATAGAAATACTGATTATTGCTTTTTAACGCGTGAGTATGTTTGTGATTATTGAAATAATTGATGATTGTTAAGCTAGATTCCAGTTATGAATCCATTGCAGCTATTTCGAGTACGAAAAAATGTTAAGTGTGGGGATGTTTGATGTAGTGCAAAGCACACATCTTTATTCCTATTGTTTTCGTGCGTTTTACTTAGTTTTATATTCGTTTTGATTCGTTTAATTATGTATTTGAGTCTATTGTATATTTTCAGGAGCTCGTGTGGAATAGGAAGCTATATCGTGAAGAAACCGAGAAAGAGAAGAAAGCCCAAGGATTAAAAGTGAAAAAGTTAGTTTTACATTCCCTCGCGGTACGCGAAGGGATAGCCACCAGGTCTCGCGGTACGCGAGAAAACTCAAATACAGCCGTGACTATTTTGGCCCTCGCGGTACGCGAGGGGCTTGCCACATTCTCTCGCGATACACGAGAGATGGAAATTCCGTGAAAAACCCTAAAATCTAATTAAATAGAATTTGAATGCCATTAGTTTGGGGAGTTCGAGTTTCAGCCGTCTGGATCAACCTTTTGGGCGATTTTGAGACTTAGGAAGTCAACCGGAGTGAGAAGTTGAAGGCTTTGAGATCCGGGTTCATTGTAGTAGTGTATTCAGTTTGCAAGCTTGAATCTTTATCTTTGATTTGATTGTTTTGAACCATGTTCTTGTTTATTTAGGCCTTCAACTTACCCCGTGCATCTTTGATGTATTGTGGACAGTGAGACTGAAAGGTAATCTGTCTATTGGGTACATTATCATTGTTGGAGAGACTGAAAGGTAATTCGACCATCTGGTGAGTTTAGTACACTTTAGGCTTCTTATTGGTGACACCTTGAGAGTGATTAGGTATCCACTAGGCTGTCTAGAGCTGTTATTCTTAGAAACCTAGATCCATCATAGTTTCCATAACTGGTAGAAGTTGAGCTTTGCAAGTAGGATTCCGACCTAGGTGGTATTCTTCCCATTCTTGATATTTCCCTAAAGTCCCTGTCTTGATAGTTGAGTCGATCGTTAGTTCTGCATTTGCTAGTATAATCATTAGTGTAGTAAACCCCCCATCAATCAATCTTTAGTCCGAGTCAGAGTCTAGTATAGTTATCACAATGTCTCTAGGGTTCGATATTCCGGTTTACCATTAAGCTGTGCTACACTCGATAGGTACACTTGCTTGTCAGTGTGGTTTAGTTCGAAGGTACTCCATTATTACTTAGGAGTCTAGGTTATATTTTGTTATTTATTTTATAGACCGTCTGGGCGACATCAAAGTTTTTGGCGCCGTTGCCGGGGACACTTGGCAATAGCAATATTAACTTTGACTAGTTCTTTGTTTGATTTGTGGTTTAATTATTTTGAGTCTTTCTTGTGTGCTTGTACTACATGCTATCTGAGTGTCTAATCTAGGATAGAGTCCTTATGTTTTTGAGTCTTTGTGTCTTCCTACCTTGTGTCTTTCTGTTTATGCACCACACTCGTTCGCAGGGATCCCCACCATATTCAGCTTTCCTAGAGCCCGAACGAGAGCTACATGAGCGCACCCGCAACTTTCTGGAGCCTTTGAAGCAGCTGTGCAAGAGTCAGGTACGTTCTACTAGCCCAATTCCATTTCCCAAAGGGGGCGACGCTGACCCATAAGCGAGACGTACCGTACACCAGAGGGCCAGTGATGGGGTCACAGGGGCGAGATCTTCGATCACCCGCCCCACCATTCCTAACACCACTACATGGCAAATCCCATCACATGTCATGAGTATGATCACTCATGCCACTCAATTTCCTGGCCTTGAGGATGAGGATGCACGGGTGTGTCTAAGGACGCAATCTACTTGCGTCTCATCCCATTCTCGCTCTCTGGGCGTGCATCCACTTGGCTTGACACCCTCCCTGACAATTCTAACACCACTTGGGAGGATCTTCAAGCCAAGTTCTACAAGAATTACTATCCACCTTCCAGGGCTGCTCGCCTTAGGGATCAAATCCACTCCTTCCAGATGGATCCCGACGAGCCTTATCACATGGCATGGGAGCGGTTCAACACACTATTGAGCCGATGTCCCTAGCACGGGCTGTTATACTGGGCGATAGTGGAGAAGTTCTATAATGGCCTCACCTTTAAGAAGCAGCAGATGTTCAACACAGCTGCGGGAGGCCATATCATGGATAAAATCGAGCCTGCTGAATGCGAGGAAATGTTCGAGAGCTTCGCTCTTGCTGAACAACATCAGACATCTACTAGGACATCCATTCCTAGTGCTAGAGCATCCACCTCTTCTCCTAGAGGTGTGCATCAGGTCACTCCAGATATAACTCTTATGGCTTGGGATGGAGATTTGGAAATGACCCACCGGGGTTTAATGGTCGCCCGCATCAGCAAGGAGGTGAACCTGGGACGAGTTCGAGAAGCAGTGTCAGTACGAAGAGGATAGAAGAGATGATAGAGAATCAGACACATATGCTTACCCACTTAGTCCAGCAGGACAGGGACGCTCGGCAAAGACTGGATGCCCATGACACTTTATTAAAGACTCAGCAGTCGGTATTTCAGGACTTGCAGCGAACGGTAGAGGACATCGCGAAGAGCTTGAAGGACAGGCATGGAGGTCCATCTTCAGGCTCTAACGCTTCAGTGATGGCTGTGTCGATCAGGAGTCATAGAGACTAGGATGAAGTAGAGGAGGAAGCCTCCCACAACACTGATTACCACATCCCGTCGACTGCAGAGGTGAAGAAGATAGATTGGAGAGCCCGGTTTGCTTAGATCGATACTAGGATGTTAGAGGAGCCCAAGTCAGCTGAAGTAATAGGACCAGGAACCTCAGTGAATGATGTGTCGACTAGGAGTAGAAGAGTAGAAGAGAAGGAGAGCCCACTGGTAGAAGAAGAAGAGCCGGTGGATGAGGAGTCAGTTTTGGAAAAGCCTTTCGAGAAGGCAGAGGAGAAGAAGAGTGGGGGTGAGATTAAGACCCCTGAGATTGACCTGAGCCATGTTCCCTACCCAGCTCGCTTGCTGCCTCATACGTATGCTAGGGAAAACGACCACTTCTTGAATATCTTTAGACATCTCAAGGTCAATCTTCCATTTATAGAGGTACTCCAGCACATGCCGAAATATGGCAAATTCCTAAAAGATCTTCTTTCCAACAAGAAGAAGCTAGAGGGGATCTCTGAAGTTTCACTTAGTGAGCAATGTTTTGCGGCGGTTCAGAACAAACTGTTAGAGAAACTGGGAGATTCGGGTCGTTTCACGATCCCGTGTCTGCTTCGCGGTTTGCCCCTAAACCACGCGTTGGTTGACCTGGGTGCTAGCATCAATCTGATGTCATATTCTATTTATAAGCAGCTAGACCTAGGTGAACCGCAACCTTCACGCATGAGCATATCCTTGGCTGACCGTTCAGTCAAGTATCCACGGGGAATTGTGGAGAATCTGTTAGTGAAAGTAGGCAAATTTGTTTTCCCCTTGAATTTTGTCATCTTGGATATGGAGGTGGATGACAGAGTCCAAATCATCATAGGACGCCCATTCTTGTGCACCGCCAAGGCATTGATCGATGTCTTTGACGGGAAACTCACACTTCGGGTGGGGGATGAGTCGATCACATTCGATGCTACAAAGTCTGTGAAGGATGTTGGCGAGCAGAGCCACTCTGTGTGCATGCTTGATGCCTTCATGGACTACCATCAGGACTCTGATCCATGTGAGAAAGAAGTCGGTGAACCCGCCCCTGATTTAGGAGAGTTATCCAAGTGGGCGGTGGATTTGGAAGAGTTGCTAGATGCGCCGGATGAATACGACGATGAGGTGGCCAGTGATCTACAAGGGATGATGGCAGAGCTGGGGGAGATGATAAGCGAAACCCCAAGTGATGGAGATATGGGAGGAATGATAGAGGGATTGGCTTGCTGAATTTGAAAAGAAATTGGTTGGGTCCCCGTTTTTAGGTGTGATAGTGATGATGGTGGCTTAAGTGAGATACTAGCACAGGTTGGGTTGATAATCTGTGACACACCCATGTTAGAGAGCTTAGAGGATCATGAAGGTCTGGTGGAGAGTGTAGAGGTCATACCGTTAGAAGTGAATATTCCTGAACCTCTACTTGTTCTTCGTGCTGAAGGGAGAGAGAGACCGAGTCACCCCTAGGTCTAGGCCACCCCGAAAGAGAACCCGTGCTTTGATAGATTCATCTGATTTAGGGAGAATGCAAACCCCATGTGTGGGGACGTCTAGGGGTGACAAATTACCTGGTTATATGATGCATATCATCTTTGGACCGGGTAGGTTTAAGCTATGGTGTGAGGATCTAAGTGCTAAATGTGATATGAGTTCACTGTTTGTTAAGTCTATGAGTAGTTTTTTTGCTATGGAGAACCGGTGGACCGCGGAGGATGAAGGCGGTACCGGTCAAAATCAAGGAGATGCCTCCTGAGTTTGAGTCTCAGGCAAGTTCCTGGGATGTATAGTTTGTATATTTCTTGATTCTATGTCCGTGTCATTTTTGTTTTTTCGGTATGTGTGTTTTGTGTGTGTCGTGTCTTGCAGAGATTCGCGCTTGATTTGGTGAGGAAAATCACCAGGACCGAAGTTCCAGGTATTTTTACTTTGGTTTTTATAGTTGGAACAAGTTTTTAGAGGATTTGGGTGAAGAAAATTTTGAGGAGTGAAAAATTGGCTAAGTATGGAAAACCCTCAAAACTTTCTGTCACAAAGGGTTCCTCGCGGTACGCGAAGCACAAAGGAGATTCCCTCGCGATACGCGAGGGACAGTTATTAAAGGCCGACTTAAATCTCAGCTCCTCGTGGTACGCGAGGGATCCCTGGATCCTTCCCACTTCCTTTTTTTCCATGGTTTTCCACATCCAACATCATCCATACCATCCTTCATCACCATCATTCATTACATCACTTCCATCAATATCATTCACCGACTATCACTGACCATGGGAAACTTTGGGAACCATTCGTGACCGATGATCTACCTTGTTTTTGGCATTCATGTCTATGTGTTTGCCACTCATCAGGTACGATTCCCTCTTGTATCTTGAGTCTTAGTGAGTCAGTCTAGTCTTTTATTTTCACTTTGAGTCTGTACTTATGTCAGTTTGATGCCCGGATTATTGTGTGAGTTTGTTTTGCAGGTATACATCATTCCGTCCGTACTCAATCTCCATTCGGACGGAGTTGATCCTGATCTTATAGAGCAACCCGATAGTTAATTGTGCAACCTCGACCGAAATGCTATACGGTGTACACAAGGATGAACGAAGATGGACATTCGAGTGCATATCATTACCAGCTAAGTCGATTCCTTTTATGTTTGCATTTTTATTTTTAGTTGTTTCTTGCTTCACATTGAGGACAATGTGTCTTTCAAGTGTGGGGATGGGAGGCTGTAGAGTCTAGTTGTCTAGGTTTGTTTTCTTTTATAAAAATACAAAAATACAAAAAAAATTGAAAATTTTTGAGAAAATGTCCTACGAAAGTAAAAGTTTTTGCATAATAAATGGAAATTGATAGTACAACTGGATCTACTTGTTGAGTTTTAAAATGAATAAATAATTGAAAACGCGTCTAATTGGTGATGTTTTGGTAGACCCAGCCGACTAGTAGAGCTTAAATATCCTGTTTGTGTTGTTTATGAATTAATTGAATTAAAATCATGATATCTGGTGGATACCCATCTTAGGGTAATTGGTAATACTGAAACTGTCAACATAGGGTGATAGGTACCACGTTAAGTTAAAATTTTGAGGTTTTTGAAATTTTCATGGCACACCACTCTCTTTTTATGAGAATAAATCCGAGTTTCGCTGGCGCCCACATTCATTTTCCATATTCATTAGCGTATTTGATTAGAATCTAAGTCTTGCTTATGTGTTACCCTCTGGGATGACCACTTGGAGAAAACACCACTAAGTAATTCTTATGTGCTTAATTGTTTAGACTCTATTCTATGTGTTACCTTTCGGGATAGTGAATTGGTTGAAACGCCTCTAGATGAAAGTTTAACTGCTTAATTTAATGCTCATTTCTATCCATTCGTTCATTAATTCACCTTGATTTCTAAAAACCTGTAAATTTTAGTTTAACGTAGTGGGTGAAATCTATATGGTTTAATTCGTGCCTAGACATGACCGTGAGACGGTATTAGGTAGAGCTGTAACTTTTAAGTGTGAGTCACATAGATTGATGGATAGTTGTATAAAATGAGTTAGAACACATAACGGGGGCTCGAAAGTTGGTGGTTGGGTTTAATCGGATAGAAATACTGATTATTGCTTTTTAACGCGTGAGTATGTTTGTGCTTATTGAAATAATTGATGATTGTTAAGTTAGATTCCAGTTATGAATCCATTGTAGCTTTTTCGAGGACGAAAACAGGTTAAGTGTAGGATGTTTGATGTAGTGCAAACCACACATCTTTATTCCTATTGTTTTCGTGTGTTTTACTTAGTTTTATATTCGTTTTGAGTCGTTTAAGTATGTATTTAAGTCTGTTGTATATTTTCAGGAGCTCATGTGGAATAGAAAGCTATATCGTGAAGAAACCGAGCAAGAGAAGAAAGCCCAAGGATTAAAAGTGAAAAGGTTGGTTTTTCATTCCCTCGCGGTACGCGAAGGGATAGCCACCAGGTCTCGCGGTACGCGATAAAACTCAAATCCAGCCGTGACTATTTTGGCCCTTGCGGTACGCGAGGGGCTTGCCACATTCTCTCGCGATACGCGAGAGATGAAAATTTCGTGAAAAACCCTAAAATCGAATTAAATAGAATTTGAATGCCATTAGTTTGGGGAGTTCGAGTTTCAACCGTCTAGAGCAACCTTTTGGGCGATTTTGAGAGTTAGGAAGTTAACCGGAGTGAGAAGTTGAAGGCTTTGAGATCCGGGTTCGTTGTAGTAGCGTATTCGGTTTGCAAGCTTGAATCTTTATCTTTGATTTGATTGTTTTGAACCATGTTCTTGTTTATTTACTTCTGCTTTGATGTTTTAAGCATGATCCTTTGCTAAACAATTAATACTGCCTGGGTTTAAGATGAATACGTCGTAAAGTTCTTGTTTTTATCGGTTTTGGATTCGTTTGTTGGTTGAATGATTTTGTAAACAATCTTGGTTTAATGCATATGATGTTTCTGCATGCTTTAATCTGATCTATGTTTGATTTCAATTCTGTATGTTAATTGTGGATGTCTTCCGGTTTGATTAGCATATCTTGATCATAGACATAGGTTTGTGGTTGATTGTATGGTTTGCTAGACGTAGTATTCCATAGGGATTGTGATTGAGTGTTCATTAGATCTGAGTGTGTCTTATCTCAATACCTGAGAAGTAAGAGGTAATCGGTTAGTCTTCATATTAGGTTTCTAGTTGTCAACGCTCTGAATGGAGGTTTCCTAGGTCCTTAGTATTCGTTGCTATTCCGTGTCATAATTGTTATCCTGAGATTACCCCGTGCATCTTTGATGTATTGTGGACAGTGAGACTGAAAGGTGATCTGTCTGTTGGGTACATTATCATTGTTGGAGAGACTGAAAGGTAATCCGACCATCTGGTGAGTTTAATACACTTTAGGCTTCTTATTGGTGACACCCTGAGAGTGATTAGGGATCCACTAGGCTGTCTAGAGCTGTTATTCTTAGAAACCCAGATCCATCATAGTTTCCATAACCGGTAGAATTTAAGCTTTGCAAGTAGGATTTCGACCTAGGTGGTATTATTCCAATTCTTGATATTTCCCTAAAGTCCCTGTCTTGATAGTTGAGTCGATCATTAGTTCTGCATTTGCTAGTGTAATCATTAGTGTAGTAAACCCCCCCATCAATCAATCTTTAGTCTGAGTCAGAGTCTAGTATAGTTATCATAGTGTCTCTAGGGTTCGATATTCCGGTTTACCATTAAGTTGTGCTACACTCGATAGGTACACTTGCCTGTCAGTGCGGTTTAGTTCGAATGTACTCCATTTATTACTTAGGAGTCTAGGTTAGGTTTTGTTATTTATTTTATAGACCGTCTGGGCGACATTATGGAGAAATCAACATAAAGACACCCGATTTATAATGGTTCGGGTGGGTGTTAACAAACCCACCCTACATCCATTCATTGGTGTTCATCAAGAGTTTTTCTTCACTATAAAACATCTATCTAAGACCAACAATGATCACCGTTACAAGTCTTCTCACTATATGGGATGTGATCAGCCATTCAAACTTCTCTCTAAACAGGTAGTGATGATCACCTTTATCTTCTCACTATCTTGGGTAGTGACAACCCTTACAAAGTTTCTCTAAAACTTTGGTAGGATACTACCTCACCAAGTTTGAATGAATAGATAAGATACTACAATGAAATCTCAAAACACTCCTTCTTTTGAATTCTTGTTGTCTGGAACTCTTGTTTTCTTGAATCCTGAGGATTAGAATGGGATAGATATAACTACTCAAGAATTTTTGAATAATATAATAGGTTTTTGTATGTGCAAGAGTTTGGTTCAAATGTTGGAGAATAAGTTGTTTAAATAGCCAATAGGAGAGAGACAAAAACAAATCTCCTGGAGTCGGACGGTCGATGATGGCACTATTAAACAATGCATCGACCATACTCCTTCTGTTTTAATCTGTTTCTCAAAAATAGGCATGTTATGAATGGTCAAAACCATGGATTTACCTTGTGTATAAGTCATTTTCAATGAAAGAATCAATGCATGTCAAGTTGAACCTAGATGTCCAAGTGTCTACATATGACAATACTGTCAATGATATAAGAACCTAAAGGGTCACACAACGGGCAACATAATTGAATAAATGTGTTTAAAAGAGTTTAAACGCATTTACACGAATCAATGTCATGTGTATGATTATTTAAAGATATAAGAACCTAACTTCGAGCGTCCCTTGTCTTATAAAAGGGAGGCCCAAGCTAAATTCACTATGTGGGTATAATGACTAGCCAACTAAATCTAGCTAAAACTTTAAAGTTTTGAAACCAAGATTAAAGATAGTCAGGATCAATCTGTCAACTTGATAATAACTGAATCATATTGATTTTAGTGAGAGTGTAAGAATTTAAAATACTAAATCCAAGAGTAATGTGGTGGTATTTCACACCCGCCGTGAAGCGCGGGCTTCCCTACTTTTTAATCTATACTACTTTACAATGCATATTGGGTGAGCAAAAGGATAATTTTACCCAATTTTAAGACTCCATCTTAAGTACCACTTGTTAAACATAGTATACAAGTACATCAAAGCCTAATCCTTTAAAGCTAAACCAAATGTTTTTTTTTCGACTTTTTAGCTTGTCCCACTTTGGTGTTTTACCCAAGCTAATCATAAAATCACTATAAATAGAGAAGTCTCCTTACTTGAGAAAATTGAACCATTTGTTCCATGCCCTTTTTGGCTGCGTTGGGTAAACAATGAATATTTGTTTTGGTGCAAAAATTTGGATACTTAACCGAGGTTCGAAGCTTGGTTGAAAAAAGCTAGGGTTGAAATCGTTCCGGCTGTAAACTTACTGACTTGGATCGGATTGGTTTATAAACAAGCTGAGCCCGAGCTAGGCTTGGCTCGGCTCGTGAGCTAGGTTTGAAGCTTATAATAATAATAATACCTAAATAAAATCAGTGTTTAAGGCATGTAAGGTTAGATTGCGCTCTTAAAAAGAGCCTCGGTGACACCCGTCTCTTTGCGAAATGTAGTTATAAAAGGAGAACACCCATCTGGCTTCTAGTTAACTTATTTTTATTGCTTAATCGGCCCATTGGCCCGTATAGTAACACAAAACGCATAACATATGTACTTATCCCACACCAGTGGAGAATATAAAATGAAAAAGAGGATGAGTTATATAAATGGATTGTATGCTTACCTTAGTATGCTCAATGCATGATCAAAAGTGCTCATGTGATGGTTGGGATCTATTCCACATCACCAAGTTAAACAAAACTTCCAGCGTCCCTTGTCTTATAAAAGGGAGGCCCAAACTAAATTCACGATCGTGGGTTTAATGGTTAGCCAACCAAACCTAGCTAAAACTTTAAAGTTTTGAATCCAAGATTAAAGATGGTCGGGATCAATCCATCAACTTGATATCAACTGAATCATGTTAATTTTAGTGTGAGTGTAAGACTGTAAAAATACTAAATCCAAGAGTAATGTGGTGGTATTTCACACCCGCCGCGAAGCGCGGGCTTCGCTACTTTTTAATCTATACTACCTTATAATGTATATTGGGTGGGCAAAAGGGTAATTTTATCAAATTTTAAGACACCATCTTAAATACCACTTGTTAAACACAATATACAAGTATATCAAAGCCTAATCCTTTAAAGCTAAACCAAATATTGTTTTTTGACTTTTTAGCTTGTCTCACATTGGTGGTTTTCCCATGCTAATCATAAAACCAGTATAAATAGAGAAACATCCTTATTTAAGAAAATTGAACCATTTGCTCCACGCCCATTTTGGCTAGGTTGGGCAAACAAAGAATATTTTTTTTAGTGCAAAAATTTGGATACTTAACCGAGGTTCGAAGCTTGCTTGAAAGCTCTGCTTGAAATTGTTCCGGTTGTAAACTTGCTGACTTGGATCGACTTGGTTTGTAAACAAGCTGAGCCCGGGCTAGGCTTGGCTCGGTTGTGAGCTAGGTTTGAAGCGTATAATAATAATAATAATAATAATAATAATACCCAAATATAAAAAGTGTTTAAGGCAGATCGAGTTAGATTGCGCTCTAAAAAGGAGACTCGGTGAGACCCGCCGCTTTGCGCTGGCCAAACCACTAGTTAAGTATTAAATAAAACAATATATATATATATATATATATATATATATATATATATATATATATATATATATATAGGGTGTGGTTCAAATGATAACCAATATTTTTGTGATAACTTTGAAAAACCACTCTAAAACATAGTGTTACGTATATGTAACAATTATCATTTTGTTAGTGTTATATATAAATAACACTATGTGTCACATATATGTAACATTATGTGATACATATATGTAAGACTCCCCATTTCTGTATTTATATTCAAGATATATGTTTAAAGAGTATTTAACATTTAAAAGAAAAAAAATTATAAATTATGTGATTGTTTGAGAGTGATTATCACGGTTATCACAAAAACAAAACTGGTTATCATTTGAACCCTTCCTTTTATATATATATATATATATATAGATATGTTTGGAATAAATGTTTATGGTTTAATTAATGATTATAATTTAGAATTATAATAAATATTTATTATTGATTTTTGAAAATATATATTATTCTTTAGCCGAATATATATATATATATATATATTAATAATCTGAAAATAATAAATATTAAATAAAATAAAATTTGATTTGATTTAAACTATTAAACTCGCTGGGATCGATTACTAACATATATTCAATTGATTTGAATCAAATAGAGTAATAATAGCAGTGGAATCAAAAGTGAACACAAATCAATTAATATTGGAATCACTAAAGAGCAATGTTTTGAAACCCGGACCGGACCGGTCGGACCGGGAACCGGTGGTCTAACCGGTCCGGTTACATGTGTTGAACCGTTTCTGCAGTGAACCGGTGGTCGGACCGGTTGAACCGGCGGTCGGACCGGAAACCGGGTGGTCGGACCGGTTGAACCGCTTGACTACTTTTTTTTTTAATCTTTTTTAAGTCTCTTGGCTTTTTATTTCGTAGGTAATTGTTAGTTTAAAATTATTGAAATTGACTTGTTGTTGGTTTTTGAAAGGATTAAAAGCTATTTAGACTGATATATTTTTATAATATTTATGACGTCGTCCGGTTCTTAAATCCGGTCCGACCGGTCGGACCGGTCGGAACGGTCCGACCAGTGGACCGGTAAGGAGACCGGTTCGACGTCCGGTCCGGTTCTGAAAACATTGCTCAAGAGCAAATGAGAACAACAATCATCATAAATTTCATTAATTAATCATAAAAAACAATTATAAGCTCACCCTTAATTCTAAATTTCTCCATCTCTCAATTGCAATTCACACATTCAGATTATACACACACATACACACTCTCATGAATTGTGTGCGGTGAAATGATTACATATTGAAAGATATAACAAACTCTGAATCCTTAAGTTCCCTTACATGAGCAAAGAGTGACTCACACTAAAGGACAAAATAAGATAATTAAATTGCCCTTTAATGGAGCCGAGTTGAGTAACCACTGATAAGGAGATCTGCTGACGATGATCAGTGGAAAAGTAAATTCCACTAATAATAAGGAATCTACTAATGTCAACATGATCAGAGGATTTGATCAGTTAATTATCATCGATGGAAGATCACTTTGGTTGATCTTCGTATACTTGGTAGCTTTAGTGGATCAAGAACATCAGAGGATAGCATATAAGTTGATTCTCTTTAGGGGATCTAATCAGGGGATCTTATCTTGTTACTGATAATCAACCAGAACTTATTCCTTTATTACCTTCCAGTGATACTAATTAGTGGATTGTCTTTAGAGGATAACATACTTGATGAGAGGATGTCAATCAACAGTTCTAATTCTAGATTCAACAAACTCCCCCTAGAATTGATGATGCCAAAACACTTATTATGTATCCCTTTATTAACTTTGATCAATTTAGACCCTTCTCTGCAACCAGGGCTCTTAGTTTTCTCATCATAAATATCTCTTTGTAGTAGAAGTCTTATGAGAGCAAATAGATCTTCCTTTGGTAGTTGAAGAACTTGAAACCAAAGTTTAATTGTTTCAGAGGTTCCATCCTTTCTCATAAAAGTGATAAATTGAGTGTCCTTATCACAACCCCGCTCAATTATCTCATTTCCCTCTGAAATAAAACTTGTGCACTAGCAAACTCTTTTCTTGCATTATCAACTCTTTCATTTAGAATACTCTTCAGAAATCTCTTTTCATCCACTGTGTATTCTTTCATAATTTGCTCTGCCATCTTCATCTTTTGAAATTCTATTTTGTATTGTTCTGTTACAGAGAGATGAGCTTGTTGAACTGGAACATATGGAATTATTGGAATATGAGCATTTAGATTATCCATAAGGCTTTGTACATATATTTTATGCATGTTGGCTTCTTGTAGTCTTTTGAGTTCCAACTCCTTGCCAACTTTTGATATTTTCAGAGCCAGAATCTCTCTGTTAAGTCTTTCATCTCACGTCCTATTGAGAGATGTCAAGTTTTGAGAAGTGCAAGAGTTTTTGGGTCCTTCTTCTTTCTAGCACTTGGTATTTTCTTAATTTCATGAACTTTCTTCACAATATCAGTTGTTCTCAATTCTTCTTCCAACCACTTCCTTCATTCTTTCAATAGACCAATATGAGAGTTCTTCTTCAGTATACTCATTGGTCCGAATGATATAATCAAAATGATCATTGTAAAGCTCAACTTCAAATGTTGCATCTTCAATGTTGAATTCATTTTGTTTCTTAAATGATAAAGCCTCAGCATCATATTCCTCCTGAAACTTCAAAGCCAACTCAGTGTCTTTGGAAGTATGAGGTTCTCGATATAACACCATCTCTTGACCAATTCCTTCACTTGTACCTTATTTGGGTGTTTCTACTGGTTTGTGAATAGAAGGTGAAGAAACATTATCATCTTCAATTAACAAAATACATTTCCATTTTCTGGAAGATGAGATATTTGGAATGAGTTTGGATAAAGGAAGGCTATCAAAGGATGTAGGTTTAGTAGGGAATGTGGTAGGAAAGGCAAATGAGATGGGATCCATTGATAAAATTAAAATTGACTTGTGAACCACTGATGATTTGAGATCAGAGGATTTGTGAGTAGTGGATCTTGGTTTTATTGGTTTAGGAGCAAAGGGTCTGGGTTTGGTGGTTGGAGCTGTGGATATTGGTTTAGATGAAGAAGTGGATATGAGTTTATGTTGAGAAACAATTGTGAGTTTAAGTGGAGCAATAGATAGTGATTTTGGTTGAGCACTAGATGTGGATTTTGGTAAACCTAAGTCTGCCATAGCATTAGCAGCAATTTCATCTACCCTATTTTTTTTTGCAAATGCCTTTAGTTTCTTCTCATCCTCATAATTATTTTTATGCCCCTTCTTCTTTTTATTCTCATCTTGAAACTGTAACATAGCTTGCTTTTGAAGAATAAGTTCATTAGGGCTTAACTCATTGTCACCTAGAATGATAGGTTCATCTTTATCATTATTGGTTGGGTTGGTAGACTTCTTGAGCAAAACACCTCCTTTTAGTTTTAACTTATCCCCCCCTTTTTGCATCATCTGTTGGAATCCACAGGGTAGGAGGTGCTACACCAGAAAGTTATGTGAGTTGAGCTCTAAAATCAATGAGATGTCTAATGATTGCATGGACGTGACACTCCACGGTCATTTTGGTCATATCAGCAGCCAACTAAATATCTCTTTTGATAGTAGCCCTTTGATTAACAATGAGGTTTGTTTGAGGGTCAAGGAGAGATTGAATGGATGATAGAACAAAGTATGTGACAGAAGTGAAAATAACATAAATATCTACTGTTGGTGATGAGGCGGGTGGTAAATGTGAAGTGACTTGAGTGTTTATGAGATTTTGGATATGTGCCAACAATTGGGTGTGATCAGGGATTGTTAGACTTTCTCCTTTGCCATATTGGTGAGTGTTTCCTTGAAACCACATACCTCAGACTCAAGGGTATGTATGACATCCGTCAATTCCACAATAATGTGTTTTGAACGCTCATCTAAATTAATAGAATCACTAGGTACTCTACCAGTGGTAGTTTTACTTGGCTGAGGTGTAGAACCAGATTCAAGTGCCCCTTATTCTTGGTACTGGGAACTTCCCAACTCAGTTTTAAGAACATGAATATTGGTTGCCATTGAGGGGATCCTAAAGCCAAGCAAACTATCTTGTGGCTCAAATGATGATGCCACAATAGTTTATGCCCCACTTAATGATGCATTAATGGATGTAATCACATCATTAATGTCTGTCTCTCCATGACTATTGATGTAGTGCAAATCACACATCTTTATTCCTATTGTTTTCATGCGTTTTAGTTAGTTTTACCTTTGTTTTGAGTCGTTTATGTTTCCTATTGAGTCTTTGTTGTGTTTACAGAAGCTCGTGTGGAATACAAGTCAAATCCCGAGGAAAATGAGCAAGAGAATGAAGTCCCAAGAAATAAATGCAAAAATGTGAAAAATCAAGCCTTCGTGGTACGCGAGGGAGGAGAAACAATGTCTCGCGGTACGCAAGAAGATCCAGAAGCGAGCCCAACGATTTTGTCTCTCGCGGTATGTGAGAGACCCATGAATTTCCCTTGCAGTACGCAAGGGCCCGGTGAATCCGCAAAACCCTAGAATTCGATTTTAAATCAAATTGTAATGCCATAATTCAAGGAGTTCGAGTTTTAGCCGTCTGGAGAGAGCTAGGAGGTGATTTTGGGGCCGGAGAAGGTGTTTGAAATGCAAGATCGAAGCTTTTGATTCCGGGTTTGTTTAGTTTAGCTTATTCGGGTTTAAAGTTCGAATCTTTATCTTTTGATTTCTGTGTTTGAAACCATGTTTGTGTTTATTGCTTATGTTCTGGATGTTTTGAATATGATAGTTGGCTAAAACATTGATACTGCTTAGGTCTAATGATGAATACTTGCTAAAGTTATGATTTTTATCGGTTTTTAGTTATTTTGAATGGATTAATGGTTTTGTAACGATCTTGGTTTAATAATTATGATGTTATGCATGCTTTGAACCTGATTTGCAATTGATTATAGTTCCATATGCTGCTTGTGAATGTCTTTCAGTTTGAATAGTATATCTAGATCATAGACTTCGTGTTTTTGGTTGTTTGATGGTTTGCTAGACGTAGTATTCCATAGGAACCGTGATTGAGAGTATGGCAGATCTGAGTGTTCTTCCTATCTCGATACCCAAGAGGTGAGAGGTTGTCGGTTAGTCCACTGTGTTAGGATTCTGAGTGTAAATTGTTTGAGAGGAAGTTTCCCTTAGGGTTCTAGTATCCGTTGCTATTCCGTGACATAGTTGTTATCCTGAGATTACCGTGTGCATCTTTGATGTATTGTGGACAGTGAGACTGAGAGGTGATCTGTCTATTGGGTACATTATCATTGTTGGTGACACCGTGAGAGTGAAAGGTAATCCGACTATCTGGTGAGTTTCACTGCATCTTTAGGTTTCTTAGTTGGTGATACCCTGTGAGTGATTAGGGATCCACTAGGTTGTCTAGAGCTGTTATCCTTAGATACCCAGATCCATTATAGTTTCTAGAACCGATAGAAGTTGAGCTTTGCAAGTAGGATTCCGACCTAGGTGGTATTCTTCCCATTCCTGGTATTTCCTTGAGTTCTTTATATGGATAGTTAGAGTCAATCTTTAGTTCTGCATTTGTCAGTATAATCAGTAGTGTAGAAAACCCCCCAACCAAATCATCTTTTGTCCGAGTCAGAGTCTAGTGTAGTTATTAAGTGTCTCTAGGGTTCGATATTCTGGTTTACCATTAAGCTGTGCTACACTCGATATGTACACTTGCCTGTCAGTGCGGTTTAGTTCATAGGTACTCGATTTATTACTTAGGATTCTAGGTTAGGTTTATTTGTTAGTTTTATAGACCGTTTGGGCGACATCTAGTTTTTGGCGCCGTTGCCGGGGACACTTGGCAATAGCAACATTAGCTTTGACTAGTTCTTTGTGTGATTTTTTGTTTGTTTTCTTTCTTTTATTTGTGAGTTGTAATTGCATGTCTTTGTCCTATCTGCTACTTGTGTGTCGTATATGAGTGTCTAACATAGGATCGAGTCTTTCTGTTTTTGAGTCCTTATCTTGTTTCGTTTGATTTTTGTGTGTCAGTTTATGCACCACACTCTTTCGCAGGGATCACCACTATATTCTGCTTTCTTAGAGCCCGAACGAGAGCTTCACGAGCGCACCCATGGCTTCTGGGAACGTTTGAAAGCATTGTGTAAAAACCAGGTACGTGATACTAGCCCTATTCCTTTTCTTAATGTGGGCTACGCAGACGTACCGTACACTAGAGAGCCATTGATGGGGCCACCAGGGTGCGATATTTGATCGCCCGCCCCGCTATTCCTAATAAAAATACTTGGCATATCCCATCACATGTCATGAGTACGATCACTCATGCTACTCAATTTCATGGCCTCAAGGGTGAGGATGCACCTGAACATCTGTCCCGCTTCTCGCGCATATGTGTTACCTTCAATATCACGGGTGTATCTAAGGATGCAATCTACTTGCGTCTCTTTCCATTCTCGCTCTCTGGGCGTGCTTCCACTTGGCTTGACACCCTCCCCGACAATTCTATCACCACATGGGAGGACTTGCAAGCCAAGTTTCTGAAAAAAGTGTTATCCACCTTCCAGGGCCGCTTGCCTACGGGACCAAATCCACTCCTTCCAGATGGACCCTGACGAGCCTTATCACATGGCCTGGGAGCAGTTAAACGCGTTGTTGAGCGGATGTCCCCAACATGGTCTTTCTGACTGGGCGATTGTGGAGAAGTTCTATAATGGCCTTACCTTCGAGAAGCAGCAAATGTTCGACACAGTTGCGGGAGGCCACATCATGGACAAGTTGGAGCCTACTGAATGCGAGGAGATGTTCGAGAGCTTCGCTCTCGCCGAATAACAACGGCCATCTACTAGGACTTCCATTCCTAGTGCTAGGGCACCTGCCTCTTCTCCTAGAGGTGTGCATCAGGTCAACCCTGATACTGGCGTGGCTACTGCACTCGCGGTGATGGCGAATGAGATCAAAGAGCTAAAGCTGAGTGCTCAAAGGTGTGAGGTGTGTAGGGCAGGCCACAACACCAAGGATTTTCCAGTTAGTCAGCAGGAGCAGGTGCACTTTGCGGGCAACCAGAACCGAGGGTACAATAATAATTCTTTTGGCTCGGGATGGAGATCTGGAAGCAACCCGCCTGGGTTTAATTCCCGCTCTAATTAGTATGGAGGAGGAGAAGCATGAGCGAGTTCTAGGAGCAGTGCTAGGGATAAGAAGATAGAAGAGATGCTAGAGAACCAGACTCAGATGCTCGCTCATTTAGTGGAGAAGGATAAGGAGACTCAACAGCGATTGGATGCGTACGCCACCTTATTGAAGAATCAGCATTCCGCATTCCAGGATCTGTAGTGCACGGTATGATACATCTCTAAGAGCTTGAATGATAGATAGAGAGGTCCATCTTCAGGCCGTAATGCTTCAGTGATGGCCGTATCCACTAGGAGTCGAATAATAGAGGAGGAGGAAGAAGTAGTGGAGACTGTTGTGGATACATTGATTCCTAATGTAGAGGAAATCTCTCACAACACTGTTCGTCACATTCTGTTGCAGGAAGAGGTGAGGAAGATAGATTGGAGAGCCCACTTTGCTGAGATCGAGGCTAGGATGGTAGAGGAGCCACCGATAGAAGAGGAAGAGCCGGTGGACGAGGAGATAGTGGTTGAGAAGCCTGCCGAGAAGGCAGAGGGGAAGAAGGGGGTTGAGATGAAGACCCCCGAGATTGACCTTAGCCATGTTCCCTACCCAGCGCGCTTGCTGCTACATAAGTATGCTAGGGAATATGGTAAATTCCTTAACATATTAAAACAACTTAAGGTCAATCTCCCGTTCATAGAGGTCCTCCAGCATATGTCTAAGTATGACAAGTTCTTAAAAGATCTTCTTTCCAACAAGATGAAGCTAGAGGGGGTCTCTAAAGTCTCACGAAGTGAGTGATGTTCTGCGGTGGTTCAGAACAAACTGCCAGAGTTACTTGCAGATCCGGGTCACTTCACGATCCCGTGTCTGCTTGGTGGTTTGCCCTTGAACCACGCGTTGGCCGACCTAGGTGCTAGAATCAATCTGATGCCATATTCCTTATATAAGCAGCTGGACCTAGGAGAACCGACGCCGACGAGCATGACTATATCCTTGGCTGACCGTTCAGTCAAGTATCCACAGGGAATAGTGGAGAATCTTTTAATGAAAGCTGACAAATTCGTCTTCCCCATGGATTTTGTCATTCTCGACTTGGATGTGGATGATTGATTCCCGCTCATCGTAGGACGCCCGTTCCTACGTACCGCCAAGGCATTGATCAATATCTTTGACGGGAAGCTCACACTTCGTGTGGGGGATGAGTCTGTTATCAACTATGGTTAGATGCCTCTAGTTCTACATCCCTAATCTCAACCTCTTTGATAGATGAAGAAGGTGAGAAATGATGGGTATGGGAACTAGTTGAAAAGGTAAGAGAGGTTATTTCAAAGTTTGGGTTAGGTGTTTGGCTGGCCAGGGTGTCAAATAACAAATAAGGTATGGGAGGAGACCTTGTTTCAATATAATGAGCTTCATATGAAGACTCACCTAGAGTTGTGGTTTCCCTTTAGATTATAACAGATGGTTGTTATGAGGCATCTTGAGGAGCTGGTTAGGTGGAGGTGATGGAACCTGCTGAGAGGAAGTATCAATAGTTTCAATGTGTTGAATTTGTAGTTAAACTTGTGGTTTATGCACCTCAACTTCCTGAGTTACAATTTTGGCATGTTCAGACTTTCTCTGCCTAGCAGTGGGTGCTTCGGCATGCTGGTGTTTGGAAACAGTGGTGGAAGTTGTGGTGGTTGATGGGGGTGGGGTTTGCCTCAAGGACATCCGTAGCAATCACACCCCCAAAATCCACTAACGGAGTTTTACCGTTTGGCGTATGACAAATCAGGATCTCAGTCATTAGTTACATTAAACGACTCTATATGAGTTTGAAACAAAAACATAATTGTTCAGAGATAATGCGGAAGCGTAAACATTAATATTAAATCCAAAGTAATTACATGCAACAAAGCGTCAATTAACGTAAATGATGGACAATAAACATTATTCCTTTATTGATAAAACCAATGAGACTCGATGATGCATCCTAGTCCTGATGTGTACCATAGTGACCTGAGAAAACATGCTTAAAGTGTCAACACAAGGTTGGTGAGTTCACAAGTTTGTAAGTAAATAAATTGTTTGAGTGTTTGCAGGATCCACATACATAAGTCCCAGACCAAGTGCAAGTTACTATAAGCGTTCACAACTGAAGCTGACTGTTTGTGTTTGAATTCCTTCCGCTATTGCTAACATCAACAATGGCAAGTGTTTAGGACAATTTACACCCGTTAGACCTCCAATCGAGTTAGCGCGACTAACGCGGGTGGTATTTGTCAAACCCAGTAGTACTACTCAAATTTCCTCGCTATATACCTTATATTAACGGTTCAAGAGTGTAAGGACTTAACATGTTATCTTTGCGCTTACATAAATGTGTGGTAGTGAAATATTATGTGATCCATGTTTGTTTGTGTACATGTTTCTCCCCAACGGGAAAACAAGTAAAAGGATGTTTGTTATATGCGTGTTTCTCCCCAACGGGAAAACAAGTAAAAGAATGTTTTTTGTGTGCATGTTTCTCCTCAATAGGAAAACAAGTAAAAGAATTTTTGTTTGTGTGCATGTTTCTCCCCCAACAGGAAAACAAGTAAAAGGGGTCGTGAAACTCACCTGAGTTGTGTAAGCGTAGGAGTTAGCACCTCACAAGGATGCAATAAGAAACCACAATTGGATTGCACGCGTACTGTCTACGAATGTCCTAGAATTATAATTTCAATTGTTAGGGACACGTGGGATTTTGTGACGACGACACAGAAAGATTGGATATCCTAAGATACGCTAATGATTATCGAGTAGACAAATGTGTTATCGGGAATCAAAGAATCTTAGTTTATTATATATATTATGAATGTGTTAGGAGTAACACGTCACCAAACATGAGTTTTAATATAAAACAATTGTTTGCGTATTATAAAAATAAATAATGGTTTAGAGAAATAATATAGACGATTATATTATTTTAAATATGGGAAATAACACTTTACGTGGGCTATAAATAATATAGACAAAATCGTGCGTTTATGAGTTAGATAATGACCTTAGGTAATAATATAAATAAGTATATTATTTCAAATGTGGGTATAATAGTTGAAAAACGAGTTATAAATCCAATCCCGGTCCTACAGGTGTTTTCCGAGTTCGAAACGTATCATTATATCAATATAATAATATAACAAAAGATTTTATAATTAAAATAATATTTAAAACATGTTTTAAAAACAAAACAGGGGTGGAGGGCTCGAACCCGGGTCTCCCCCCAAGCAGTACAAAGCATTAACATCGCGCACATACTCGGGTCCAATTGTTTTTAACATAAAAGTCCCCTGTGTTCTCCCCCTTATCGAAGCCGAAGCCAAACCATTCTCAACTCCATCAAATCTGATCATGATTGACCTTAAATTCATAGGGGCTTTGTTCATTTGCGTAAAACGAATCTACTGGGGAGTTTAATTTTAACAAGATCGAGTACAAAATCGTTAATTTCCAGTTTGAAATCCCGAAAACCTAGAATATAAACTCAAAATCAAATTGATCGATTTTGAAAATGAAAGGGGTTGAATTCATGGGGCTATTATAGAGTAGGACATTGCGAATCTATCCCTCTGATTTAATTGAATTGAAATCGAGTGTAGATTAGGGTTCGATTAAACAGGTCATACGAAGAACTCTAGGGTCGGTCCATCATCGATTAGATGTTATAAGCCCTTGGTTTGACAGGGCTTTCAATCTAGACCTCGAGACGAGTCTGAGGACGTGTTTAATTTTGTTAATTGATATCGAATTAAAAGGGTTCGACTAAACTGAAAATGTATGAATCCTAGATATTGGATCGTGTTAAATTCGATAATGAAAGCCCAAATTAGGATGGGGATTTTGTTCTAGAGACTGAAACGAAACTATAGGTGTGATCAATTACCAGAATGAATGTCGAATTGATGGTTCCCGACTAAAACACAGCCGCGATATCGATGGGTTGGTCCCCAACGTCTCCTCCTACGTCTTGGTGTGTGCAAATGCTTCAGTGGGGTGCGAATGAAGTGTGCAGAAGTTTAGATTCACAATGGGAGTCGAATTTAATCGAATTCGACGATGTTTGTCCTTTTTGTCGACGGTTACGGCTTTAATGGTCATAATTTGGTTTAATTCGAATGAATGTCGATGATTAAAGTCCTAATGATGATCGTTAATGGTATGATCGTGCATTACAGTTACGAATTCGAACATAAATCAGTTATTGGTTTCAGTTTGGATCCTAGAATTTGTGATTTTGACTTTCAAAGGTCAAAGAAATCAAGTTTGGGTTAATTACAGAATTAGCCCCTGTGGTTTCATGTTTCTAGGTTTGGATTTTGGCATAAATGGTCCTTGTGGTTTGTAACAGAGTTAACAGGGTTAAGAGATAACGGAATTGTGCTAACGGAGTTAACTTTAAAAGGCCGGATGTCACATCATCCCCTAGTTGAAAGAATTTTCGTCCTGAAAATTAGAATAAATAAAAAAAAATTTGTGGGGTGTCACATCATCCCCTAGTTGAACCTTATGTGTTTGACGTGGATTGCTTGAACAGATGAGGATACTTGTGCATCATCTGATCCTCACGCTCGCATGTGAATTTCGGTCCGCGTTTCGAGTTCCAACGAACTCTGACATTAGGGATTTTACTGTGTTTGAGCGTTTTGACTTCCCTATCCATGATTTCTACCTGTTCTTCAATGAAGCGTTGTCGTTCGTCGATTTCTAGTTCCTCAAGAGGAACTACGAGTGTCTCGTCTGCTAGACATTTCTTTAAGTTTGAGACATGAAAGACGTTGTGCACACCACTAAGTACTTCAGGTAGGTACAGTTGGTAGGCTATTGTGCCAATTCGCTTTACTATCTTGAATGGTCCAACATAACGAGGGTTTAGCTTGCCTCGTTTCGCAAAATGAATTTCACCTTTCCAAGATGAGACTTTCAATAAGTCCATGTCGCCTACTTGAAATTCTAACTGTTTTCGACACATATCGGCATAGCTCTTTTGACGATCACGAGCTGCCGCCATATGATTTCGAAATTTGCATGATTTTCTCTGAAGTTTCGAGTACAAGTTTAGGACCCGTAAGTTGGCTATCCCCATCTTCCGCCCAACAGATAGGTGATCGACATTTCCGCCCGTATAATGCCTCAAACGGTGATGCCTTGATGCTAGTGTGATAACTGTTATTGTAGGAGAACTGCACTAAATGCAAGTGAGTTTCCCAAGTGTTACCGAAATCAATCACACCGTAGCATGTCTTCTAGGGTTTGAATAGTACGTTCAGTTTGGCCATCTGTTTGAGGATGGTATGCCATGCTCATATCCAGGCGCGTGCCTGTAATGATTGCCAGAAACGTGAGGTGAATCGAGTGTCACATAAGAGTTGATTGAAATTGGCACTCCATCCCGAGAGACTACTTCCTTCAGATAAATGCGAGTTAACTTATCCATTTTATCAGTCTCTTTGATTGCTAGGAAGTGATTTAATTTAGTTAAACGATCTACGATCACCGAGATGGTGTCGCATCCGCTAGGAGTTCGAGGTAATTTGGTAATAAAATCCATGAAAATCTGCTCCCATTTCCACATCAGGATCTTTGGTTGTTGAAGCAAACCAGAAGGTTTTTGGTATTCGACCTTGACCTTCGAGCAGGTCAGGCATTTGCTAACATAGGTGGCTATATCAGCTTTCATGTTCGGCTACCAATAGAGAACCTTTAGGTCATGATACATTTTGTCGAAACCAGGATGGATAGAATATCGAGATTTATGAGATTCATCCATTACAAGCTCCCTTATGTTTCCGTACTTTGGAACCCATATCCGCTCCGCGAAGTAGCGAATACCATTCGATTTAACTTCGAGTTGGTTCTCCATACCACGTGTGGTTTCTGACGGTAGGTTTTCTTCTTTCAGGGCTTCGAGCTGAGCACTAAGGATTTGATCAGGTAATCCAGGGTGAATAGTAAGCTGTAATGCTCGAACTCGTTTGGGTTTGGTTTCTTTCCGGCTTAGGGCATCGGCTACCACATTAGCTTTGCCCGGATGATACTTGATCGCACAGTCATAGTCATTAAAGAGTTCGACCCAACGACGCTGTCGCACATTCAACTCTTTTTGTTCGAAGATATGCTGAAGACTCTTGTGATTGTTGTAGATGGTGCACTTGGTACCGTACAAGTAATGTCTCCAGATCTTCAGTGGAATGCCGATTCCTGGGTTTCACTCCAGTTATAGGGTTTCCCCTTTTGTGTTAGGGTAGTAAGAGGTTGAGCGATCTTTGAGAATCCTTCGATGAATCGTCGGTAGTAGCCAGCCAACCCGAGGAATTGTCGCACCTCAGTTGGAGTTGTTGGTGCCGCCCAATTCTTGATGTCTTCTACTTTAGATGGATCAACATGTATTCCTTTCTCGTTGACTAGATGCCCTAAGAATTGAACTTCACGAATCCAGAATTCGCACTTGGAAAATTTTGCGTACAATTGCTCTTGTTTAAGAAATTCCAGAATCAAACGTAGGTGTTCCTCATGCTCTTCCTTGTTCTTAGAGTAGATGAGGATATCGTCAATGAAAACGATGACGAACTGATCAAGGTAAGGTTTACACACACGGTTCATGAGGTCCATGAACACCGCGGGTGCGTTGGTTAGTGCGAAAGGCATGGCCATAAACTCATAGTGGTCGTACCTAGTTCTTAAAGCAGTCTTAGAGATATCTTCATCTCGAACTCTCAGTTGGTGGTAATCGGATCTAAGATTGATCTTGGAATAGAAGCTTGATCCCTGGAGTTGATCAAACAGGTCGTCAATGCGGGGTAGAGGATAGCGATTCTTGATGGTTACTTTGTTCAGCTCACGGTAGTCGATGCACATACGAAAAGTCCCATCTTTCTTCTTGACGAATAAGACTGAGCTCCCCATAGCGATAAGCTAGGTCTGATAAAACCCTTATCTAACAACTCTTGCAGTTGTGTAGACAATTCTTGTAGCTCACTAGGTGCAAGTCTGTATGGTGCCCGAGCAATAGATGCTGCTCCGGGTGCTAAATCAGTTTGGAATTCTTGTAGCTCATTAGGTGCAAGTCTGTAGTACTACTCAAATTTCCTCGCTATATACCTTACATTAACGGTTCGAGAGTGTAAGGACTTAGCATGTTATGTTTGCACTTAAGTAAACAAGTGGTAGTGAAATATTATGTGATCCATGTTTGTTTGTGTACATGTTTCTCCCCAACGGGAAAACAAGTAAAAGGATGTTTGTTGTATGCGTGTTTCTCCCTAACGGGAAAACAAGTAAAAGAATTTTTGTTTGTGTGCATGTTTCTCCCCAACGGGAAAACAAGTAAAAGAATGTTTAATTGTGTGCATGTTTCTCCCCCAACAGGAAAACAAGTAAAAGGGGTCATGAAACTCACCTGAGTTTTGTAAGCATAGGAGTTAGCACCTCACAAGGATGCAATAAGAAACCACAATTGGATTGCACGCGTACTGTCTACGAATGCCCTAGAATTATAATTACAATTGTTAGGGACACGTGAGATTTTGTGACAACGACACGGAAAGATTGGAAATCCTAAGACACACTAATGATTATCGAGTAGACAAACGTTTCATCGGGAATCAAAGAATCTTAGTTTATTATATATATTATGAATGCGTTACGAGTAACACGTCACCAAACACGAATATTAATATAAAACAATTGTTTGCGTATTATAAAACTAAATAATGGTTTAGAGAAATAATATAGACGATTATATTATTTTCAATATGGGAAATAACACTTTACGTGGGCTATAAATAATATAGACAAAATCGTGTGTTTATGAGTTAGATAATGACCTTAGGTAATAATATAAATAATTATATTATTTCAAATGTGGGTATAATAGTTGAAAAACGAGTTATAAATCCAATCCCGGTCCTACGTGTGTTTTTCGAGTTCGAAACGTATCATTATATCAATATAATAATATAACAAAAGATTTTATAATTAAAATAATATTAAATACTTGTTTTAAAAACAAAACAGGGGTGGAGGGCTCGAACCCGGGTCTCCCCCCAAGCAGTACAAAGCATTAACCAGTCCCGCCCGCTAGGGTATCGCACACATACCCGGTTCCAATTGTTTTTAACCTAAAAGTCCCATGTGTTCTCCCCCCTTATCGAAGTCGAAGCCAAACCAGTCCCAAATCCATCAAATCTGATCGTCATTGACCTTAAATTCATAGGGGTTTTGTTCATTTGCGTAAAAGGAATCTACTGGGGAGTTTAACTTCAAAAAGATCGAGTACAGAATCGTTAATTTCCAGTTTGAAATCCCGAAACCCTAGAATATAAACTCAAAATCAAATTGATCGATTTTGAAAATGAAAGGGGTTGAATTCATGGGGCTATTACAGAGCAGGACATTGCTAATCTATCCCTCTGATTTAATTGAATTGAAATCGAGTGTAGATTAGGGTTCGATTAAACAGGTCATACGAAGAACCCTAGGGTCGGTTCATCATCGATTTGATGTAATAAGCCCTTGGTTTGACAGGGCTTTCAATCTAGACATCGAGACGAGTCTGTGGACTTGTTTAATTTCGTTAATTTATATCGAATTGAAAGGGTTCGACTAAACTGAAAATGTATGAACCCTAGATATTGGATCGTGTTAAATTCGATTATGAAAGCCCAAATTAGGATGTGGATTTTGTTCTAGAGACTGAAACGAAACTATAGGTGTGATCAATTACCAGAATGAATGTCGAATTGATGGTTCCTAACTAAAACACAGCCGCGATATTGATGGGTTGGTCCCCGGCGTCTCATGCTACGTCTCCGGCGAACTTGGTGTGTGCAAATGCTTCAGTGGGGTGTGAATGAAGTGTGTAGAGGGTTAGACTTCACAATGGGAGTCGAATTTAATCGAATTTGATGATGTTTGTCCTTGTTGTCGACGGTTACGACTTTAATGGTCATAATTTGGTTTAATTCGAATCAATGTCGATGATTAAAGTCCTAATGAGGATCGTTAATGGTAAGATCGTACATAACAGTTACGAATTCAAACATAAATCGGTTATTGGTTTGACTTTGGATCCTAGAATTTGCGATTTTGACTTTCAAAGGTCAAAGAAATCAAGTTTGGGTTAATTACAGAATTAGCCTCTGTGGTTTCATGTTTCTAGGTTTGGATTTTGGGAGAAATGGTCCTTGTGGTTTGTAACAGAGTTAACAGGGTTAAGAGATAACGGAATTGTGCTAACGGAGTTAACTTTAAAAGGCCGGATGTCACATCATCCCCTAGTTGAAAGAATTTTCGTCTCGAAAATTTGAATAAATAATTTTTTTTGTCTGGGGTGTCACAGTAGCAATGGCCCCAAGTTCTTCATTTATTTCAGCCATAGAGGTAAAGACTCTAGTGGTTTGAGATTTAATGAAAATGGGTGCACCTTGAACAACAACATCAATACCCAGTTCACATTGTAAATGTGAGATAGAAACCTCGGTACATAAAAACTTGTTTTTGGTTTCTTTAAAGTTTGCGACCAAGTCTTTGAAAATATAGTTTGACACGTTATAGAGTTCACTAGAGATGATAGAATTAAAAATTTCTCGAATATGTAAAGATGCTTCACAAAGGACGGGCATTTTCTTGAGATGCATTGAAGGAGAACATGGAGCATGTATGTAACGAACCAACTTTCGGGTTCTATCTTACAATATACCAATTATATTGTAAGGGTGTAAATACATGGTGATGAAAGTTGGAGGGCTTTATTTCTTATGGAAAACACTTAGTTTTGGTAATAAGTGTCGTTTTTTATAGGTGAGTGGGCTGTTGTGTAATTAACACAATTCTAATTGTGTTAATTAGAATGATCAGGTAAAACACACACACACATGTGTGTGTTTATGATTTCTTCAAGGGAGGAGCAAGGGGGAGAGCTGAATCTTGAAGATTTGAAGTTTACATGTTTGTTTGGAGGGTTTTGGCTTGCACAATCCTTTCCAAGCATCAAGTAAGTACCATCTCTTCCATTAAATCGTCCATTATTCTTGTTCTTGGTGGGTTTGGGTTGGTAAACCCTAGATGGTTGAAATTGGGGATGTTGGAATATAAATTGTTGTTTAGAAGTGTTAGTCTAGCTTATCTAAATCTAGAGGATAAATCCATTCATGTTAATTTCACCTAATTTGGAGTTTTATAAAATAGGGTTCTTGAGAACCAAAATTGTGGGTTTTTAATTTGGGGATTTGTATGATGTTTGGTAGGTGTATGAGTGTTGTGGTAAGTCCATAAACACTAAACCTAATAGAAACTACAACCAGTTTGGTGAATTAGAGAGTTAGGATTTGAGGTGAAACTTGGTTGATTTCCCTAACGGGTCAAATGGATTGGGAGTCTAATATAGGGAATTGGAGGTTTGGTTAAGGTTGTTCTAACCATATTAAGTAAGGATGACAATGTTGGAGTCATTAGATTACTAAACAAAGGGGTACATGTTTAGGTAATCAAGTTGTCAAAGGCGAAGATCAAGTCGGGTCATCCAAAGCTAAAGATTAGTGTATATACACTTAATTAGTGATGATAAGGGTGTGTGAGTTGTGTTGCATACACGTGCTAGTAATATCATTATTTGCTTAATTGATGTCTAGTATTGTTTGGTGAACTACACATGGTTTTGGTGTTTGTATTAATCGAATGGTGTAAAGCTTGGTGTGTTTAATTGGTGTTCATTTGATACATGTTGTACAATGTGGTAGTAATGAGATTTTACAATTTCCTAGTCGGTGATAGAAATCATGATTCTCACAATGGTGTTTTGAGATCTAGCATTTCTTAATTGGTGTTAGAAATCATGAGTCTCATAATTGTATGAATGAGACCTAGCATTTCTTAATTGATTATAGAAATCACAAGTTTCACAATGGTGTATTGAGACCTAGTATTTCCTAAATGGTGATTGAAGTCATGAGTCTCATAACGATGTATTGAGACCTAGCACTTCATAGTTGGTGTTGGAGTCATGAGCCTCACATTGGTGTCTTGAGGCCTAGAACTTCGTTTGCTGGTGATGTGTCGTTTTTAGTATATGAAAATATATAAATATATTTTTATGATGGTTTAATGAGATCAGGTTTTAAATTTATAAAATAATAATTACTTTAACTTAAAAACACACACAATAGGAAAGTGTACCTATCGCAGCGTAATATAGTTTAGGTAAGAACCAAGTATCTAACCAATGGACACGGTCGAGTTCCAATACTCAACTTTTGTTATCGTGTAGCCGGATCAATTAGTGAGTGAGTTTTGTGTGCTTGTGAGGCGGAATAGTAAATAACGGTAAAATAAACAACAGAAAAGTAAAAACGTGCGTGAAATGTGTAACAGAAATGTAACGAACATAATAGTAAATAGCAGGAAAGTAAATATCTTGGAAATGATCAGGTCACGAAGAGTATTGCTTTGGGATTCGAATCAGCTTGGTACGTGATACTGTTAAGTTGACTAATCCAGTGATATGACTACTACAAACTTGTGACCTGGGTCATCGCTAGAGCCTCGTCCTCATTACATTTGATTCACGAATTAAAATCCTTACATTAAAATGGTAGTGCCTCCCGTTAAGGACAACAATTACCCTCAACCCTTCGAATGGTCATCTCCGGGTTGGTTTAAGACATCAAACGTAAATGCTTTGTATTAAGGTTAAATAGGTGATTATAATTTGCTCACCGGGAGGCGGTGTAACAATGGGACCAAGTATAAAGACGTACTGTTCCCAACATGATTTCACCAATTCTTGGTCGCATAATAAGTTCGTATAAAGACGTACGACCTTAATAATGTTGACCAAGCCTTGGCTTATTAATCTCTGCTTGTATAAAGACGTACAAGTTTCAAAAGAAGTTTGATTAAAAAGGTTTTATGATCTTACGCTTTAAAATCAAGAACACTCACAAATATAAAGACGGATTTAGACAATAATAAAAGCCCTCCAAATGGTGCTTTTAAGGACGAATAATTAAAGACATAAACATACCACTAGATTAATACGTCAAACATTAACATGCACCAAACATCATCTTCACCCTAGCAATACAAGAAGCTTAGCCATGAATGGCCATGCTAACTAGTGTAACGCTGAGTTTCGTAGGCTTCCCTATTGTGGAACAATGAGGAAGAGCCCCTCTACTCACTACTACTACTTTAATACTACTAGAAACGAACTATTCTCTCTATCTTGTGAAGTGGAATGGTGTATTGAGGTGTGGATGGGTGTGTGGAATGAAGAACCCAAACCATCTATTTATAGGCCTCAAAATGAGCAATGCATTGGATTGCACGGGCATGCAAACACCTCGGGAATCAAACAGGGTACAAAGGACAGTGTACCGGAGCCTGGGGAAGCCAGACAGCTAATGTACAACCGTGCATGGCATTGCACGGCCGTGCAATGCTCTGCCTATTTCCCAGGCTTGTCTTTTAGCTCCTTGTTGACTTATGTTGACCTGGTTTGACTTCTTGGGGGTCAATGCTCGGGTTTGGTCCTCCAAAAGCTTGATTTCTTCATGTTTTAAGTTGGTTTTTGCTCTGTTTATCTTGGGACACCGAATAACCTGCAATTTTGAAATATTAACGCATTAAGTATCATTTGCATGGCTATTAATCAATTAGTACCATAATATGGAGATTATTATGCATGCAAAACATGTATAATTTAGGCATATCAGCTTGTTTAGGGTGAGAATTAAATAACATGATTTATTGTAGTTAGTAATACTTAGCATCCATGAGGGTGGTTTTAAGTATTTGGTGGGGGGTATTTGTATGATAATTTAGTCCATATAAGGTTTACATGACTGGAGGGATAAGTCACAAGTGAACCAAACGGGTTAACGGGTCAAGAAACAAAAGTTTCGGGCGTGTTTGACCCTCAGGGGGCGCATCATACGCCCGGAGCGTATGATATGCCCAAATATTTCTGGTAGACGCTGGATTTTTGGGTATTTTGGGGTTTTGTCGAATCTTTGATGTAGGGACTTGTGGTTTGTCCCTAAGGTTACTTATCATTACTAATCCTATTTAAATTGGTGTTTTGGGTGTAGTTATAGCTCCGACATAAGCTCGAGTCATGCATAACCGGATTTGGATTATCATGCTTTGTTCTTGTGATGTCATCTTTATTTAGAACCTATGTTTTGTCAATTGTAATGAATGTAATGATGTCGTTTTGGTTGAAACCTAGAAGTTGCCTTTGGATTTATATAATGGGACCACTTCCGCAAGTGTTTTTAAAAGGTTAAAATTTGTGGTAAAATTTGGATGTTACAACTTGGTATTAGAGCATTGGTTTGAGGGATTTGGTGTGTGAGACACCAAACTCAAACCTATAATGCTCTTGATATAGTGGGGGAAATGAGAATCAAATGAAGGCGTGACTGAGATACGGAGCTTAAGGGGCAAAGGTTAGTAATGATTAACATTGTTATATGTTTTATTAGTGTCCAAAGTGAATCTATGTGTGCCGAAAGTTGTCATGGGATTCGTTATATGGAGATGGTGAATGTAATTGGACATGTTAGATTATTAATTATGCATGGCCAGTATAAATAGTAATGTAACATGTGCGAGAGTTTTCATGATAACCATATGACGTTGAACACCGACAAGGAGTAAGTAAAAGTGATTTTGTGTACGTATGTAAGAATATATTAGTCATGCTTATACGTCTTATAGGAGTATGAGCACGAAATGGGTGACCATATCCTTAATTATACATGTATGATAAGCCTCTTGTTTTAAATCTTAGTTAAGGAATGGCTAAAGAAGGAGTCATAAATAGGATTAGGGATATTGGTGATGGGCACCACAGTGCGACAGATTCGAATCGATCTATGCATACCCCTCAAGGTGACGACGAGGAGAATGTTTTGAATGAGGAAATTAGGAAGAAGATCACTGAACAAGTAGCTAAGGCATTTGAGCAGACAATGCTAATCTTTCTGGTAGAAATTCAAAAAGCTATAAAAGCCGCCCTTGCAAAAAGGAGGAAAATGCAAAGGATGTGGATGACATGACGACGAATTTAGGTGGTAAAGGGAAGGGTAATAAGAGGAAACCTTGTACTTACAAGGATTACATGGTGTATAAGCCTAGGGACTTCAATGGGGAGATCAACCCGTTTGTTAGTCAACGGTGGTTGACATAAATTGAGTCGATATTTTAGACACGCCACTGTGATCCCAAAGATCGGGTGACATTCTCAATAAATCAACTCAAGGGGTGAGCTAAAGACTGGTTGCAAAACCTTCGAAGGGAGAAAGGACGGGGCGGTGTGGGGGCCATTACTTGGGAAGAATTCAAAGAAGTATTCCTAAAATACTTTTGTCAACAAGCGGCGGTGGATCACATAGCCGAAGAATTTCTTCGAATGAGACAAGTAAACGAATCAATTGACGAACTGGCGGGTAAGTTCTATGATAAGAGTCAATTTTGTCCACAACTAGTAAGCACTGAAAAGACGAAGATTGATAGGTTCTATTCTATGCTGTAGGTGGACTTTAGGGAATTTATTTCCCCTTTGAAATGTGCAACACTTGTTGATTTGATAAACAAGTGTAGGACCCTGATTATAAGGATTAAGATTATACGACTTTTTGGTGTAAACTGTGAACTAGGGTTCACGGCTAGGGTGTATTTGGTCCGGCTTAGGCCGAGAACATGTAATAGGTGGGCTTAGTTAGTTTAGCTAAGTATAAAAGCATGTTTACCCTAACCATATGTGGTTAGCGGTTTTGTGAATTTTCTCTGTAATCTCAATTAGTAATACAAGTCATTTTTACTTTGAATCCATCTCCACACCAAGTAGATTCCGCCTACTTTGTGTGAGATATTGATATTGTTTGTGTTTCTGTTCATATTCGAAGATCCATCGGTTATATTGGGACTTACAACAAGTGTAGGGAAAGAGAGGTGGAGATTAAAAGACAAATTAAACGTGGAGATAAGCGAAAGAGAGAGGAGGGCGAGGTAGCCTCAAAGAAAGAAAATCTAGATAGCCGAGCAAGAAGCCTTTTGGGAAGCCGAACTCGTGACATTGTCGTATTTGTGGAAGGGAACATTTGGGGGATTGTCGTATGAAAACCTCATCATGCTATAGATGTGGAAGATCGGGAAAGTTGCTCAACAATGCACAACCCCTATTAATCTATGCTCAATTGCTTTAAGCGGGGGCATGTACGGAACGATGGCCCCGAGTTGAAGCAAAATGAAGCCGGGGGAAAAAGAATGGAGACCCCTAGGCCTAAGGGCCGGGCCTTCCCGATTACTGCCGATAAGGCAAAGACCATTCCAGATGTTGTGTCAGGTACCTTTATGATTAACTCATTACCTGCTCTTACTTTTTTTACTCAGGTGCTAGTCAATCATTTATATCCTGGAAATTTGCCGACCATACCTCTTTTCTAAGTAAGCGGTTAGGCGAACCATTAGAGATTGAGGTGGCCAATGATAATAGTTTCTTAGTGTTTGATGTCTTTAAAGGGTGTAAACTGGTCTTTAAAGGGTGTAAACTGGAGATGGAGGGTGAGATTTTTCCTGTAGACTTAATTCCCATGACATTAGGAGAATTCGATGTGATAGTGGGAATGGATTGACTCTCTTCTTTTAAAGACAATATCTTATGTGGACCCAAAGCAATTCCATTGACCACTTTTTTGGGAAGATCTATCTTAGTTCAAGGCGAAAGGAAGGGTGGTGTACTTCTTTGTTCGTATCCCCAGGAAATAAAGTATATGGTCCACGGATGCAAGGCGTTTATGGCTCTTGTTACCGACTCAAATCATGAGGCAGTGTAGATTCGTGACATCCCCGTCGTGAATCAGTTTGCTAATGTGTTTCTAAACAAACTACTGGACTTTTGAACATGTTAAGCATTTACCGACATATATGGCAATATCTCATATTATCCAATCACCAGGATGAATGAAGAATCTTTAGTATAGAAAAAAGTAAATCCAAGTAGATTATGTGGAATCATATTGATTCAGAATCTTGTGATTCATATGGCTTGGCTTAGATATGCGGTGAATGAAAAGATTCGGGTATGCGGATATCCAATAGATAGTGGATATTTGAATTGAGATCAAGAATGATTCAAGGGGTAAGAACAAACTAACTCTTTGGTTTCCGTCCAAGATTTCCACCAAAGCCATCAACTATTATTAAGGGGTTTAACACTAATCATATGTTTGTACATAGTCAATAGAGCAAACAATTGTGCTAAAGATCACATCAAGATACTGGTCTCATGGTATGCCTAGATCCACCTATCATTTGAAATGAAAAGGTTCTCGATATGGATATACCACAAAGTATGATGAGAATTTAGTTAATCACACAAATACCGCCTAATTTTTTCATGCAAAGCCTACCAAATATGGATATCAAATATTGTAACAGATGTCACCATCAAGTCCAATTCATGTGTAAGCTTAATGAAACAAATATACTATCATTTCCTATTTTGCACGTCAAATCAGTCACAAATTTATATCTTTATGCACTTTTTATCAGCATATATCACATGAACAGTATATAACACGCACATACTAACTTCAACAAAAAACAACAAATACTTTTTTCTAATTTTCATTTATTTTCTTTTATTCTCCCCCTAAATTTCTGATGTAACGAAAATAAAGACAAAGCACACATCACAACTCACACAACACAATTTTAAACCTAAAAGAAAATCTATTTGATGGAACAAATCGTCTTTCACCTAAAAGCATAACTTATTAAAGACTATTTATTATATTTTTTTATTTTTATTCTAAATCACAATATTTTTGAAAAACTTTTCAAACCGTAATCATACTCAACATTTCAACCAAAGAGTTAAAGCGGTCAGACGAAAAAGCTTTAGCAAAAATATCCTCCTTTTGCTCCAAGGTATTCACGTGGAACACTTTAATCAAACCATTTTCAAAACAATCACGAATAAAATGCAAACGAATCGCAATGTGCTTAGTCTTTGAATGTTGGATCGAATTCTTCACTATTCCCAAGACAGCTTCATTATCGCAATAAATCGGAGTTTCAAGATAATTCAAACCGAAGTCCAACAGCTGATGTTGGTGTTGGGTTTTTCCCAGTGGTAATCAGTTAGATTAGTTATAAAAAACGGTTGATAAATAATAATAGATTAATAATAATTATTTAGTAATTATTAAAACGCAGCGGAACGAAACTGATTCAACACAAAAAAACCCGACAGGATCTGGGTTACAAAACATACGAATACGAAATAAGATTTAAATCTAACTACTAATAAGATAGGTATACCTCGGTTAATGATTAACCGGTTGAGACACCTAGGTACAATGAACCGAAGCTAGACACGAACCAAAAACGCGGGAAGGGGGCGGCGCCGGTCAGTGACGGCAGCTTAAGGCTAGCCGGAAGTCGCAAAGGAGTCAAAGAATTCTTTTGTTTCTTGCGGCTAACATTACAATTGACCAAAAAGTCAACAGCTTTTCTTCCTCTTTGCGGCGAAGATTATTAGTGTAAAAATATAATAGGATTAATCCTATTATATATAATTACAAACCCTACTAATTGTTTTCGGGCCAAAGTCCAATACGAGATGTAAAATCCTAAACCTGTTTTATTGTTTTAATAAAAGATTAAAACAATATATAATTATTTTTTATAAACCAGTATAAATAATAATTCCCGTCTAACGAATATATATAAAATATATCGTCTCGCTAACAGTTCGCAATTACCAGTTAAGCGGGTTAAGTGGATTTAATGTTCGTTGCCCTACGTGTAACTCTTACGGGTCACAACTCAGTTAGTAGCGTTAAATAATCAGGACCGGACATATATTTCCAACAGTCTCCCACTTGGACGGTCTTCAATTAAGTTCCTTAACGTAGACAGCCAGAGGCGTTCTAGCTACACATGGTTGCCCCTAACAAGTTATGACACTTTAAAGTCATTAACCAAAATATCTTGCTATTGCAAGATAATAGACTTATGGTAATTATTGTCATTTATCCTTTCTGTAAAAGACATCAATTGAAACAATGAGACATGGATTAGATTCATTCTCATGCAACGTTCAATTATTATTGTTCTCGTTCAAGATTCATAGTGGTCCAATCAAACACACAGTCAGTTTGGGTAAGGCCTTACACTTCACCAGTTTGAATCACGAATGCGCCATGATGTCTAACTGTTACATGTCATGTAAGAGTACAGAATCCCTTATCGACTATATACAGCTCCCACTGAACTTCGAATCTGTTACTAACCAATGCCTTTATGACTGGCAGTTACGCGACAGCGGTTGACAGTGATTAAAGAACCATCCTTGGTAAAAGAAAATTCTAGTATGCATCTTGGGTCAGAGGATACTAAATGAGTATACCAATATCAAAGCATCTTATGATTAAAATCCATGAAGATGATTTGAAGCGAGTTACATCCAACGCCATCCAAGATGAAGTCTGTGAAATTGGAAGTCAACTACTTGAATCCAAGTTCAGAATAGTCTTAATAACCGCACGATCCACATGTTCGTCTGGGTGTAGCATAATCTAACATACATTACCGTGATGGCACGGGGTTGGGCAATAACATTTGACATGTTTAGGTTTGGTTGTAGGCTCATGTGTCGAAATATTAACTCGTATTCCTAGCTAGTCTACGGGGGATCAACGTTACTTGTTTTGGTCATCGTTCTTATCTTTAACAATTTCATTAAAGAGGGCTTAACACGGGCACACAATCATTACAAGTTTCCATTGGGAAAACGACCCATTTTATGACTGTGAAGTCATTACATGTTTTCATTGGGAAAACGACTCATTTTATGACGGTGAAGTCAATACATGCTTTCAATGGGGAAAACGACTCATTTTATGACTGAGAAGTCACTACATGTTTTCATTGGGGAAAACGACTCGTTTTATGACTATGAAGTCATCACATGTTTTTGAGGAAAACTGTTTCGTATTATGGCCATGCATACATTTTCAATGTTTTCGAGGAAAACTGTTTCACATTTGGCCACGTATACATTATCGATGTTTTTAAGGACACCCACTTAACATTATAACAACTAAACCTGTGAACTCACCAACATTGCGTTGACATTTTTAAGTATGTTTTTCAGGTAATACATTGCTATGGCACGGTTGGAATAGGTTAACCACTCGGACTAAAACCCTTGAAGTCGAAGAAGCACAAATGTCAAACCACAAGTCGATTCTGACCTACATAGTTCTAGGTCAATGTACTATCTCATTTTAGTATTTGTAACGGTGTTTAACACCTTAGAAGTCCTTATGTTAGCTTCCGATGTTGTGTAATGTTATCAATCGTTTCAATCTTAATTTATTTATTTATTTATTAAGTAAATAAATTTGGGGGTGTGACAGATTGGTATCAAAGCCAATGGTTTTAGCGAATTAGGTTTCCTTAGAGACACCTAGGCTCTAACCAAACTCATTTAGGGACTAAGGTTTCTAAGACTTATATCACACTAAGAACACCCAAGACCCGAGCATAGAAATTTCAACCGTTGTCGAACAAGTTGACTAGATAATTAGTGTATGTAGTTACACTAGGGTATCAATAGCTACACTAATACTTAATACAATTACATGGCACACGTTACGAACACTTAACACGTACAATAATGTGGAAATAGTAGACATCAACCACATTACACAACGAGGTGTCACTATTCGGATTATAAATCAAGGAAGACCGGTACTCAGCACACTGTAGCCCTAGAAAATTGAGTTACGAGCTGGACTGGGGCAATAACGGTAGTAACCGCCAATTACCAATCTTGGTATCACAACAGGCTGAACCCATACCTGAATTCCTACATGTACCTGCACCACACCTACAACTACTCCAACTGTGGAGCCAGTTTTCTCATCTAACATATGTAGTCTTCATTCGGTGTGTTATGCATACTCTCTTTCGTGAATTGCTGGATTGGATGACTTGGACTTTCACCATAAGATATGGCAGATGGGACTGTCCAAGCAGAAGGGAACCCGAGGTGGATAAGCAGAACTAAACGAGAGTGAACTCCACTGGTCAGGAGACCCATGTACTCATCGGGATCATGTTGATCCACACGTACATATGAACTTGGAGAATGATTTGCTCGACACTGATTTGAGGATCTCTGCCCTAACATAATGCTTGACTTCCACCACACACATTCCTTTTATTAGGAGACACTAGTAGTGCCTCTCTACCATTAACTCCATCCAGCAGTAGCCTTAGTCGGCAGATCTATGAGTATTGGTACGCATGACTAAAAGTAGTTTGATAGGACATACACACTCTTGCGCGAGAGTGCAACACGTTGACACGATCTAATGAACATCTCAGATCCCTTTTAACCGAGAGCTTGGGATGGGAAGAACACTGTAGGGACCATGTAAAGTAAATTATCATTGCATGCATACGTAATCATAATTTATAGTGCATGAGAACTCTAGTGAGTCTTACTGTCTGAGCTAATGTTCAAGATTAATCCGTATTCCTAATCTAAATTCCCAGTCACAAGATTAATTATCGAACCTTAACAATCCAGACTCCTCGATTAAAGATTCACGTAATGTTCTCGCAGTTCTGAAGGAACACGAGAATTTCAAATCGGATCTAACCAACTCTTAGGGGATATTGAGTAATGAAGATTTTCCCTAATTCGTTTGTACTTTCAAAAGCACATCCCTTGAAATTTTTCTTGCTGTGCATACTCCATGTTAATCATTACCACAATCTACACGCGAAGTAATTGTAAGACACCTATTTCGATTCCTCAAACTCCTTTTATTATTATATTCGCTCTTCTTCAGGATCCATCTCAGAAATCTACACATTTTCTCTAAGGAACTTAAGGACATGACGTTCTTACATTTGACAAACCCATAATCAATCTCGGGGGACCCTGTTCCTATGAGACTATTTCCGCAGTCCCACTGTCCATTTCCCCACCTAGACGAATTGTAACTTTTTCCAAACGAACACAAAACTTTTTAAGGCTTGCATACCTTGTGGACATGATAGTCAAGTCATGAATTCACAAATCATGATATCACAACCTAAATGCTAGACTGCAGTAGAGGTGCGATGCAAACAGTGGTTAATGGAGTATAGAACTTAATCTTCGCTAACGAAAGCTAGACCATTCTGAAACACTTTTCTCTGAACCCCATGAAGATTCATTTACCCTTAGTAACCGTCTAGCCAAATCAATTCGACAATCCTCAAATACTTTAACATTTCTTCCTTCTTCAGCTAGATTCACCCTTATTTTTGTAGATGAATCATAGAAATCTGGACGATTCAAAAACCTGGATGATTCACTGTTACTAGAAAGTTTTTATTGCTTCGAGCCTATTTTTCGACATCTATTTTTGTTAAGATCCCTATCCAGACCAGATTACGAAAGACATGCGTAATGATGTCATTAGTAATGAACTTGGATGAAATCAAGATCAATCTCATAGGATCAAGTACCCATAAAACTCTTACTCCATGTCATAACTGTTTAAGTCGCTACCTAGACAACAAATAACGGTTTCCCTGGACCATTTCGGTTCCCTTGTGGGAAATTATATATGTTGATATTATTTCTTGGAACTCAATCGAACCAGTTTAACCTACATACTGATTAGGCAGATGAAAGGTCAGTTAGAATCTTTTGTTCTAGAAAGATTTAAATGCATCAGGGCATTGACTCGCTGTAAGAAACAATTAGGTGCCTAATTTTGAACTAAGACCAGAACATCTCATCAAACCATTTGACACATCCTTACTGAACTGTCGATAAGTTTCCTTTAGATTCCCTCATTATTCGGCTTTCATGATAGAAAACCGGGTATGAATAAAGAGTATGTGCCCACATACCTCCAGAATTCATGTGTACGAATGCACCTTTATTTTTCATTACCAATAATGATCGTCACACAATTCAACCTAATGAGAGTGATCACATAATGGAATTCTTCAACATCTAATCCCTAATTATTTAACTCGGTATATGAGTTGTTCACTTGATTTGTGAAAACCCATTATCTTAATTCACACCAATCAGACAATCTCTTAATGACTTACCCATGACATGGATGTGACTCCACTGATTGTAATCCCTTTTATTCATGGGACTATAGTGATGACTTTATCAATCCAAGGTATAGCCAACATCGCTTCTTTAGTCGATATATTCAAATAACTTTCCTAAATCTACTCGTCTGATGTACCGAATATTCAATGATACCGTTGCACGGTTACTAGAAGCGATGAAATCTCAAGTCTTTACACACCCAATATTGGCGAGGTATTCGCTTTACCTTTGAATACCGACTACTAAGTAGGATGAGTTAAAAATTTCTCTATGAACTAAGAATGGACTAAGGAAAAGAAACTCTCACCTGAATAAATCAAGCCAATCCTTGAAATTAAGTTGAACTAAGTTTCGAGGATGAAACTTATTTAACGAGGGGAGAATGTGACAGCCCTGAATTAGGGTCAATAATCTTCGACAGTTAATCCACCATAAACGGGCTCGGCCCAGTTTGCGAACTTGACAAGTAACCTTACTTGACGGATCACTATATGATTCGAGATAACACATTATTAATACATAGGATTTCCCGAGACTTACAACGTACGGTTAAATAAGTTAACGCGTTCACGTTTAATAACCGGCGCACAACATGACATATGATTATTATTATTAAATATTAAGAATAATTCTTAATATTTATTCAGACAATTAATTTGGGAACATTTACGCATGAGTCATACAACGTGCGACGCACGACTACGAAAAGTATCAGTGTAAACGTAACCCGGTTATTTATTATCTGGTACGATCAAACAATATAATAATTATTAATTCTATTTTTATCATCATTGATTTAATGTGATTATTGTTATTATATTGAGAAATAATAATTTCAGTGGAGCGCGAAACATTTAAGTGAATGAACCCGATGAATACGCAAGACAGGCAGGTACCGACTTGGACATCTGTTGAGGTAGAGATTTACTAACTTAAGTATTTAACTAATATTTATATTAACGTCATACAATCCTAAGTACTTTAATTAATAATTCAGAGATTTTAATCGTGACGGGAACTCGAGTGGACACGCGATACCGATACCTGTAGGGAACCTACATAATAATAAAAAAAAACAACAAATAAAATAAATATATACATCTACCCCACACACACATGTGTGTGTGGTGATAGAGAGAGAGACGTAGGGGAAGGCCGCCGGCCACCGCCATCCGGTAGGCCTCACGGCGGCAACGGCGGAGTATGATACCGGCTTACACCTCTGGCCTGATTTCGACCCTAAACCGCCTTGATCTGGAGTTCTCAGGTGATCTCCCCCAAGACCCAAAACTCACAGCAACGATTTTAGTGGTGAGGGCCGCAAATCCGGCGACATGGATATCCGAAACGGGTCTGGTGGAAGAGATTGATGGCGGCGATGAAGGTGGAAACTACCTCAAGAGGGATGGCGATGGCGATGGGGTCTGTAGGCTTCGATTTTCCGGCGACCTATGGGGGTGTCTCACCTCCGATGACTTCAATGGAACCCCAAACGGCGGCAATAACGATGGATCTGGTGGTTTTAGATAACCCTTCTCCTCCTTTCCCTGTTACCGACCAAAACCCGATGAATCCAAGGCGGCAAACAGCGGCGGCGGCTGCTACTTGGTGGTCTGATTTGTGGTCTCCGGTAAGTCCTCTTGACGATTTCTTATTGTTTAAGGTTAGATTTACACGCATATGACGATTAATTTTCTTTTTAAAGTTTCGACGACTCCGACAAGTTTCAAATCGACCAGATCCCGTCTTGCGTGGTGTTTGAACGCCCCGATGTATGAATTATAAGGTTAGTTTTTGAGCTTAAGGTTACCTTTCGACAATCGGTTGTTTTGCGACTAGATCTAGTAATTTTGGGTGGCCGGGTTAAATTCGTGTTTTTGGGACAGGATACGACATCCCGAGCCGTATTCAAACGTGGTCAAACATGATCAACTCAGTCAAAACTCGGGTCAACGACGGTCAAACGCGGTCAATGCGTGAACCGTGAGGGTTAGAAAGTGTCGGTTCGTAAACAAGACACCCGGAAGGTATAAACGCACACTAAAACGACTATATTTATTTACGAGATAATAAAACGTGCATGCGTTTAAGTTGTGTTGGGTTTAAATGATTCGTTAAAGAAAATATTAACGTAACGTTAAACATTAAACGAGTCGTAACAAACGTATTTTTGACAAAAGAAGTTCGTTTAAATTAAATAAATAATTTTAGACGAGGAGCATATAATAAGTAAGACGGGAATTTTAATACCACAACGATCATTATATATATTCTTATATACAAATGATAATATTTACTTTAGTCGTATATAAGTTTACAAAAATACTCGTGATATTTGGAACATTGACACTTATTATTTGGGATAAATTGGACAACAAGTGCATTTTTATAAACTTATATCTTGAATACGATAACAAACCATACGGACAATTGTCTAATACTAGTACACAAATGTGAAATCAATTATACGATGCCTATGGTATGAAATGGTCTATACGAAATAAATACAATTGGGATGACTTTCAAAGTCTGAATATTTTGAATAAATGTATACATAAATAAATATGTACATAAATATGATTATATCTAATGGACTGGTCATTCAATGGCACTTAAATATATAAACGGTGTAACTAAACGAGGATTTGATAATTAAAAAGGGTTGACACTACTACAGTTTCGAAAATGAATACGAACCATAAAGGTGTATATATATTTATATATACATGCACACAAATACATACTTACATAAGCATTACTTCTATATAAAATCAAACACTTATTATATCATATCTAGCTTCGAATACTTATATGATTAAGATGGCTAGCTACAAACGCAAACACACATACATATACACACACACACACACACATATATATATATATATATATATATTAACATCGACAAAGGAATATATGTATACTTTACATAAACTCAAACGTTTATTTGTGAAATAAAATATTGGTATAATATATTATTGGTTTATGGAAAGATATATATATATATACACACACACACACACACATGCATATGTGTCCGAATACCTTTAACACCATTGTTCGGGGCAAGGCGTGCCTATCAATAAACTTACAATACCTAATTTTATACAAACGTATCCACACGCGTATTTCTATCATACGTATCCAAATACTCTAAGACAAACCAATAATCCCCAACGTATAACTATAACTCGAGAATGACTATCAAGTAGTCACTACACTTTAACGAATAAGTCAAGCTCAACCGCATATATGATGACTCAACACGAGTTTAGACTCGTTTTACATCATTAGGGTTAGCTATAAAACTCATTAAGTACCTACAAGTATCTTTGGACTCGAAAGGAAGTAAACCCGTCACTATCCGTGGACATTGGTTTCCATGCCTATCAGAAACACATGAGTGTTCCTGACACGCCACCAGGTGAGTTCACTGCCCCTTTTAACTTTTAAATGTTTTAGAAACATCGGGAAAAAACATACTTGCATAACCCGTTTGAAAACACGAAACATACTTCAACTGATTTGAAAACTTACATGAAACTTATTTATTTAACATGCCCGAACTTTTCTTTTGAGACGATAATTGGAAAACAAGACCTCAGATCTGTATGTGAACATGGGTGAACGTAGCCCTCTTGTGGTCATGGACCATACATATACTATAACCATTAACTATAGACTTAGCCGAGGAATATGTGAATAGTACTATTGGGACTGACCTCCTAACCCAGGGTTAGTAGTGCTAACCGCACGATCCACATGTTCGTCTGGTGTAGCATAATCTAACACACATTACCGTGATGGCACGGGGTTGGGCAACAACATTTGGCAGGTTTAGGTTTGGTTGTAGGCTCATGTGTCGACATATTAACTCGTATTCCTAGCTAGTCTATGGGGGATCAACGTTACTTGTTTTGGTTATCGTTATTATCTTTAACAATTTCATTACAGAGGGCTTAACACGGGCACAAAATCATTACATGTTTCCATTGGGAAAACGACTCATTTTCTGACGGTGAAGTCAATACATGCTTTCAATGGGGAAAACGACTCATTTTATGACTGAGAAGTCCCTACATGTTTTCATTGGGGAAAACGACTCGTTTTATGACTATGAAGTCATCACATGTTTTCGAGGAAAACTGTTTGGTATTATGGCCATGCACACATTTGCAATGTTTTCGAGGAAAACGGTTTCACATTTGGCCACGTATACATTATCGATGTTTTTAAGGACAACCACTTAACATTATAACAATTAAACTTGTGAACTCACCAACATTGCGTTGACATTTTTAAGTTTGTTTTTCAGGTAATACATAGTTATGACACGGTTGGAATAGGTTAACCACTCGGACTAAAACCCTAGAAGCCGAAGAAGCATAATTGTCAAACCACAAGTCGATTCTGACTTACATAGTTCTAGGTCAATGTACTATCTTATTTTAGTATTTGTAACGGTGTTCAACACCTTAGAAGTCCTTATGTTAGCTTCCGTTGTTGTGTAATGTTACCAATCGTTGCAATCTTAATTTATTTATTAAGTAAATAAATTTGGAGGTGTGGTATTATACATGTTTCCTTCAATGAATGAAAGATGTTGTGCTTCAAAGATGTGAGTCTGAATGTCGTTCTAAATCTGAATGTTGTGGATCTTGATAGATTCTTTACGACTAAGGGCATCGGCTATGACATTCGCCTTACCAGGATGGTAACGAATATTACAATCGTAGTCGTTTAGAAGTTCAACCCAACGCCTTTGCCTCATGTTGAGTTCTTTTTGATTGAAAATATGCAGGAGACTTTTATGGTCGGTGTAAACCGCACACTTGGTACCATATAAATAATGTCTCCAAATTTTGAGAGCGAATACGACTGTACCCAACTCAAGATCGTGCGTTGTATAGTTCTTCTCATGGATTTTGAGTTGACGGGACGCATAAGCAATTACTTTGCCTCGTTGCATTAGAACACAACCAAGACCTAAGTGGAAAGCGTCACAGTAGATGACAAAGTCTTCGGTTCCATCGGGAAGAGTCAGGATAGAAGACTCACACAATTTCTGTTTTAGGGTCTGAAAGGCTTCCTCTTGTTTTGGTCCCCACTCGTAGGGCTTGCATTTATGTGTTAAAGATGTGAGAGGCACTGCGATCTTTGAAAATTTTGATATGAAACAACGATAATATCCCGCTAAACCAAGAAACGAGCGGACTTCAGTAGGGGTCTTTGGAGCTTGCAAGTTCTTCACCGCTTCAATCTTAGCGGGATCCACGTGAATACCCTTCTCGTTGACTATGTATCCCAAGAATTGGACTTCCTTTAGCCAAAATTCACACTTGGAGAAATTAGTGTATAACTGCTCCCTTTTCAAGAGGTCCAAAACCAAATGCAAGTGTTCTTCGTGCTCTGCTTTTGATTTTGAATAGATGAGAATATCGTCAATGAAGACAATCATGAATTTGTCCAAGTATGGTTTACACACACGGTTCATAAGATCCATGAATACCGTGGGTGCATTGGTTAGTCCGAAGGGCATAACCATGAACTCGTAATGACCATATCTTGTACGAAAGGCGGTCTTAGGATATCAGATTCAAGGACTCGTAACTGGTGATAACCAGAACGAAGTTCAATCTTTGTGAAATAAGTCGAGCCTTGAAGTTGATCAAACAAATCATCAATCCTCGGAAGTGGATAACGGTTCTTCACAGTAAGCTTGTTGAGTTCCCGGTAGTCGATGCACATCCGGAAAGAACCATCCTTCTTCTTGACAAATAAGATAGGTGCTCCCCAGGGAGAAACACTAGGAAGAATAAATCCTTTGTCGGAAAGTTCTCGAAGCTGGCTTGAAAGCTCTTGCATCTCTGATGGTGCAAGACGATAAGGTGGCTTGGCCACGGGATTTGCTCCTGGCACTTGGTCAATACGGAATTCAACTTGATGTGTGGGAGCAAGACCGGGTAAGTCTTCGAGAAAAAACTTCAGGAAAATCCTTGATTACAGGAATGTCTTAGAGACTCTTGTCTTTGCCTTTCCGCTCCATAATATGGGCCAAGAATGCCACACATTTCTTTCGTAAGTACTTCTGTGCGGTGGTGCAAGACATAAGCTTGAGTCCCTTTGACAGCTTCTCACCATAGACGTTCAAAATATCACCCGAGTCAAGAGGGATACGGATATACTTATCAAAGCAGACGACTTCAGCATGATGCTTGGTCAGCCAATCCATGCCTACTATGATGTCGAAACCTTCGAGAGCCATAGGAATAAGATTAATCGAGAAGTCATGGTCATTCAAATTTAAGGTACAATCTCTAATAATGGCGTCACATGTAACTGAATATCCATCAGCTACTAATATATCAAAGGATTTGTCTAACTTAGTTCGACTCATAGCAAGCCGTGGTTCAAATTCAAAGGACACGAAACTCTTATCGGAGCCAGTATCAAACAGGACAGAAGCACATTGTTGATTAATTGTATACGTACCGTTCACCACATCATTGTTAGCTTGAGCCTCATTAGCATTGATGTTGAAGGCACGTCCTCGAGCTACGGGGTTTGCATTCCCCTGATTCACATTTCCCCGGTTCATATTCCCTTGGTTCATGTTTCCTTGGATCATGTTGCCCTAGTTCATGTTAGATTGGTTCACAATGACCAACCTAGGACAACGGTTCCTGAAATGATTTGGGTCACCACACTTGTAAAAATCACGACCCTGGGTGATAGCAGCAGGAGCAGGAACAGCGGGTTAGTAGACTTGGTTAACTCTGGGAACAGCACGACAGATGTTAGCCATATGCCAAGAACGTCCACAATTGGTACATAGACGACATGGCATGTTGGTAGTATGATGGAGCTGGGAAGTGTTGCACAAGGGTAGAGTTCCCACATATGCTTTCTTGTTGGGGTTCAAGGAAGTAGGGGCTACTTGAGCTAAAGGAGTAGCAGGTGTGATAATGGCAAAGTTCCTGCCTTTCCTTTTCTTTCCATTGAAGGAAGACTCAGTCTTGGTATCCTTGGTGGGTTCAACAGTGGTTTTCTCAAGGGTCTTCTTGGCACCCTTTTTAGACAAAATTCCTGCCTTAACATGATTGTTTGACAAGGCAGCAGTAAGACGGATGGCTTCCTTGAGAGTGGCTGGTTTGCTACCCAAAACAGTATCCCGAATCTGCATGGGCGGACCATTGATGTATTTTTCAATAGCTCGGGAGAGAGGAGTGACCATATGGCGCACCAGGAGGCTAAGCTCATGAAAACGGGTGGTGTAGGCAATGCTTTCATCACTATCTTGCTTGAGATCCCAGAACTCAGCTTCCAGTTTCTTGACCTCATTACGGGGGCAAAACTCATCAATCATGAGCATCTTGACATCAGCCCAAGGTAAAGCTAGAGCAACTTCTATCCCACGGTTACGTTTTTCCTTGTTCCACCAGGTGAGTGCTCTCTTCTGGAAGACACTAGTAGCATAACGAACCTTCAGGTTCTCGGGACAGTCAGCATTGATGAAGGCTCCCTCAATGCTTTCGAACCATTGGAGAAGTCCAGTGGCTCCCTCATTCCCGCAGAACTTGGTGGGGTTATAGGAGTTGAAGTGTTTGAAGGTGCACACGGGGTTTCTTGGGGCTGTATTTTGGTTCAACTAATTTACCATGGTTGGTAGGATCGTAACCATTTACTGAATGATCCTGTTGGTGAGGTTGTTCCTATGTTCACGACGGGGAGGCATTCTACAAAAGGGATGAATAGAAAGTTCGTAAGATGTGAATCATGCATAAGAGTTTGTAAATAAATCATGAGGTGTTAAATAAGACACGGATGGGGGTACATTGACTTATCAAAGTACTTTAAGTTCATCTAATGTTTGAGAAGTCGTGATTTAGCCTATAAGTGGACACTCATCACAAGAATTCCCAGAAAAGCATAAGTGGTCCATCGGTTGATTTGGATTTATACGAAATGCTTTCCTATTCAGAACTCCCAGAATACAGGCATCCACCCTTTCGGATTACACAAGTTCTCATTCATTAGTTAGAACTTACATACCCTTGATGAGAGTTTCTTTTGGATTTGACTCTTAAGTCTAGGGTAGGTTTCATGTAGTTCAAGTAATTTCAAATAATTTCATGTAGACCCTTGAATGTTGTAGTTCATGTAGTTGTATCAAATAGTCAGAAATAGATAGGTGTAGGTAAGTATAGTATAGAGTGGAGTTCCTAATAATAGACATGAGTTAAACTCATGTTTGGGACCCCTAGGTTATAGTCTAGGTCATGTGTGTATAATAACCTAATTTCCTATAACCATGGCTCTGATACCAATCTATCACACCCCGGCCGACGGCGGATTATACGTCGGGGCTGGCGCGGTTGTTCATAAGCACATGATCATCTATTTAATGTGATATTATTTATTATTTGAATTAAAAGCATCTGTTACAACTGGAAATAAGAAAAAAAAGCGTTCAAAACATAACATAATTCAAATTTAACTAGGTCCAGTGTTATGTGATCAAGTTGAGTCCTCAAACTGGTGCACCTTAAACATGTGAGTAAATGTCAACTAAAAATAGTTGGTGAGTAACATAGGTTTTGACACCAAACAAAAGTTGTAAAAAGGATTTGAAATTCAATATGTTCAAAGCATAACTAAGGCATAAATGTGAAAATATTCAAGGTTTCAAGCGTACAATCAAATCGTAGTAAATGGAAAACTGGTGAGCACAATCCAACTGGTTGAGTTTTGGAAAAATAGTAATATGGTACACACAAAATCTGCCAAGGTCTGTGTTAACTGGAATCAGATTCCCCTATAAATAATCATGTTAGGTACTACCTTTGGCCTGCCTCGCAAGTTAATGATTGTACTAAACATGTACACACGTATGGTCGTCAAGTAATTTAATACATAAAGCACATAGTAAGTAGCATATGAACAATGGTATTGAATTTGGTAAGTAATGTATGTAAACATGTTCCACTCCGAGTATTTGTAAACAATAGTAAAGTAAAATAAGGCTATGAAACTCACTTGTATTGAAGCTAGTAATGATATGCTTTGGTAAGGAAGAATAGGCATCGTAAGGATTTCTCACAATAAACATACATGGGTAATTGCATACTAATTCAATGTATGTTTAATAGAGATAAGGAAATTCTAAGGTTGTAGGGTTTCACAGGGTTTGGGACTGGATATGGGATTTGTATAAGTTTTGTAGGAAAATATATATGTTTATAATGATAAGATGGTATTAATTATGATTAATTAGAAACCCTAATTGATTATATAGTAATTACAATAGTAAATGTTTGAATTTATTTATCTAAGATGATCAAATATATTAATCATGGAATAGAAGAAAAGTTTAAATAATATTAGAATTTATTTATATAATCATTTAAAATAAATAATAAATAAATTATAAAAGTGGAAAAAGTTTAAATGATATCTTTGGATTTATCTATAAAATTATCCCAAAAGAATAATTAATAAGTAAGTCATGGGATGGAAAAAGGTTTAATAATTTATTTCAGGGAAGTAAAATAATTAATTAAACTACTAGATTAATCCTTTTTATTTACATGAATTTATAAAAGAGTTATTGAATAATTTAGGCTTTAAATGCAAATAATTTAATTTTTATAATTATTTATTTAAAATAAATATTTAAGTATTTTCATAGATTTAAAATGTTTAAACAATTATTCCTGCAAAATAATTATTTATGTGTTTAAATGAATTTAATAATGCTCAAACATTAGATTATAATTTGTTTAATGACATTATTAATTTATAAATAAGTAACATAATTAAATTGTCTAAGCAGATCTTTTATATTATCTATTTAAGAGTTTCTAAGGTTTTATAATAAATTAAAATAGATAACATAAATTAAAATAGTAAAAATCATTTACTTTGAAAATTAAATAATATAATTTTATAAACCCTAATTTTTATTTATAGAATTTATAACTTAGTTTTTTGTAAATTGTTTATTTATAAATATGTGTTTTTATATGTATATGGGTTTAGAAATAATTTAGCATATATATATATATATATATATTAATAGAATAATAACAATCATTTATATAATTTTCTTATATAAATATCTATTATTTTTAAAATAATTGTACTTAATGTATGCATGTGGGAACACTTATGAAATATAATTGATAAATAAGATAATTTTTTGAAATGGATAGATGTAAACCACATAATAATGAAATTACAAGTGCCGGAAAAGTTTAAATAGAGGCCGGAATTTCCTAAGGATTACACTCGATACCATCTCTCATCAAGAATTGACAGAGGGCTTTTGGTTAGCACTAAATTACGAATCAAATGACATAAAACTTACACGAATTGATGGAGTAACGATCGAGAACGGATGGGTCTTTGTTATCGATGTTCTTGGCACTCGTTCAAGCTCCAGAAGTGAAATGTGAAGGGTGCGTGAGTTTATGGGAGGTTTTACGAAGGAGTTAAACTCGATTTATGGGTTTGATTTCATACAAAACATACAAATCGATTTGGATTTAGGTTGGGCCGATTACGGGAAACATTTCGACTTTCAATCATTGAATCTGGTTAAATTATGTCATTAGTCATGCTCGTAAATGATGTTGTAATGATCACGCATGATCCCCTTGAGTTAATTCGTCTGTTATCGTGGTTTATGAAGTTGATTCGAACGATTTTGACTTTTCAAAGTCAAAATCGTTCATTTAGTGTGGTTTAGGGTTCAAGGGGTTGGGGGGGGGGGGGGGGTTCACAAGGGGTTTAAAGTTATATGGAGGGTTTAGTTGTTATGGAGGGGTTCAAACTCATTTTATTTGTTTTAATTTCAATACCTTTTTATTCATTTCATTTGTTTATATAAAAGAATTATATGTTTTATAAAAATTATTATTTGTTTGATTATTATTACATATAAAGAAGTAAATTTCATTTTTATAAAAGTACAAAATGATTTATTTAATATAATTAAATGTATATATAATTAAATATTTATTTATATATATATATATATATATATATATATAAAGGAATTGTAATGTATGCTTCAAACTTAAAGGTTTTATACTATATATGTTTTTTTTAAACTAAAGGTTACATGATTGATTTATTTAGTATAATCCAATATACACATATATATATATATACATATATATATACATATATATATATATATATATATATATATAATTAAGTACATACATATATAAAGGAAAAGGGACAATATGATTACATGGTTAGATCTCACATATCCTATTTTGATATATATATATTCATTATAATAAGGTGTATATATATATATATATATATATATATATATATATATATATATGCATACATGTGTCATGTATAATAGAGAAACACTATGTAAATGCAAGGTTGAAAATTTGAATTAATACATATTAAAATAATAATAATTGGTGTGGCACAATATATGGGACCAGCACAGGGCTTGAATGTAGTGTTTTTATTGTATAAAATAAATAAGTAAAAATAAATAAAAAATATGGCCGAAAAAGTCATGGATGTTACAGTATCCCCAAGTTGAGAGAATTTCGTCCCGAAATTCAACGAGCTTTGATTGTCGGTTATAGTTTGACGACAACGTTCAGGTCCGATACTCAAGGTTAGGTCAGGTCATCATGTTAGGCATGGATGATTGTAGTGGATTTAGTTTGAAGAGAATTAAGTAGAAAATTTGCCCTGGAATAAATTTTTGGACTCTAAAGATGGGATGCGTCACTTGCAATGAGAACGATGAGAATCTGATGTTCAAAACTTGTTTAAGATATAGTTTAATATGTTCAGAAGGTATCACGAGGTGAAGATTTCACATATATTAGTCAAGGTCAAATTAATAGAGAACCCTACGTGACACTAACAACACTACTATTGACAATATGACAGGGACACTTATATACAGGAAGTGTCAGTGGCGTATCCACCATGCCTTTATCATATCATATTAATTTCGTTACTGTATATCACTATAGGTTTTATGTCATCACACACGACATAATTCACTATGTTTTTCCATGCGCTTACTTTTGTAATTACGTGTGCACCCGTAATTACGCAAATCGTCGCATGGTCCGTATAGATCATCCCAGTGTGTGTGGGTCAAGAGAGGACACAAAAACATTTAGTTCGTAACTATTGTTTTCACGTATGAGTTGCTACTAAATAACTGTGTCTCTAGATAGTAAAGTCAATCAGGAAATAAAGACTAACAATGTGGCACAACCCCTTACAGGGGTGCCCTAAGTATATGGCATAATCCTCCAGATTACCCATAAAGTTTATAGCTCCCTCGTGTTTGAAGAAGAATACGTCAAACCCCGAGTAGCTCAAAGTTTATAGATTTCAACTTTCATGAATAAAGTGAATAACCATGCCTTGTGTATAATGTGATCAATCAATTGCAACAACGTAAACGATCTAGTTTCGTGTAAAATGTAAACACCCAAGTTCTCATGTAAATAATCTAGTATCATGTACATTGTAAACAACCAAGTTTCATGTATAATGTGAACAATCTAGCATCATGTATCTTGCAAACAACCAAGTTTCGTATATAATGTGAACAATCTAGCATCATGTAATTTTCAAACAACCAAGTTTCGTATATAATGTAAACAATTTGGTTTCATGTATATTGTGAACGTTCATACGTAAATGATTGAATCTCATGAGTAACGTAAACTATCGAATTTTGTAGGTGATCGAGTTTTGCGAACAAGTGTGTTGCTTGGCGTTCATGTACAAGGTAGGTAGTTGGGTTTTAAATTTTCAATTTTGTTGAGGTTTATATAGGTGGTTAACACCTACGTGAAATGATTCATCTACTTGAAGTGAGTAGTAAGCTCATACATTTACGAAGGTGTAAAATAATGAGAAAGTTTTGCATGTATTTAGAATAATGTGTACATGAATAACTGATTTGTGCTTTTTGTTTGTAAATAAACAAGTAATTGAAATTTACTCTTGCTTGTAAATTAATAATTAAGTGAAAATAATGAGTTGAATAAATAGATAACTGGATAAATAAATAAAACATTTTATCTATTTCATTTAATTATCATAAAGAGAATATTTCAAAAGAAAATAATGGTCAAATTATTTAGTAATTAAGCCAAGATTTAAATAGTAATTAGTTTAACGAAGTAAAAAGTCATAATGAAATAATTAATCAAGTCATAATTAATTACTAATTAAGATAATGAGGTATTTGTTATTGTTTTTATAAAACAAATTGTATTAAGTTTCTTTACAAAGTGAAAGGGGTTTGTAGGTAATTTATACTCTAGATAAAATCTATAACCAAAGAATTGATAAATGTTTTGTTTGAAAAAAATAAGGATGTTAATTAAATTAAAATAACTAGTTTACAAAGAAGGTTTAGGTAAGTGTACTAAATTGCAATAAATAAAAGGATGATGTTTAGATTGTACTCATTTGGTAGCATAACCAAATGGATACTTTGAAAGTTCAAAGTGATTTAAATTCATATATTTTCAAGAAGACATGCTTTAGCCTATAGGTAACCACTCACCCTAGAAATTCCCATGAAGGCATAAGGATCCCTCGGTTGGTTTGGATTTATATGATATACTTTCCTAGACAGAATATCCAGAGTACAAGTGTCACTCTTTCATATTGCACATGTCCTCTACTAATTAACAAATTTAAAACTTTGACGAGGTTTCAAAATTTTTATGGATAATGTTTGGGTGATGATCTTGATGAAAATATGACGGATGTATTTTATACTTGCGATATTAAATCAACGAGTAATGGAAATTAAGTTGTAATATAAGACTTAGCATAAAATGTGAAATACTCAATCCAAACATAGAGTAGCGGTTTCAAACCGGAACTTAAAGACAAGAATAAAAAACTCGCTAACGTCTCAGGTAGCTTTCCACCAGGGAGCAGATGAGCATTAAGATGAACATCGTTATGGTTACTCGTATGGCAAACCGGGCCTCAGCTCTAGCTACTTCCGTACCTGTGTTAAATATTTCCCGGTCTCCTTCCATCATATCTATGTGGGTACCCTGATTTGCAATTAAGTCCTCCTAGTACCGCACTTGACCCAATAGGCTGTCTATTTGTTGTCCTGGCAAATCGTGTCTTATCCCGTGCTCCATTCCCTGCCACAGAAACTCTGTGGTCCTCACATACTGGTGAGTGGTATGAGCTGGAACTCCTATAGCACTGGTGGTTTCCATAGTCTGCCTTGCTCCTGGGTTTGGGTGGTATGGGTCGGGTGCTAAGTAAGGGTCTCTCAGAGGTGATGGCAGCTGGTTGTGTCGGTGAGGTGCTTGATAAGGGTCTCTTGATGGGGGTGGTTCAGATGCTCGGAGTCTCAGGCCGGTGCTCCTAAGCCAATCTGCCCTTAGGTCAAACATGGATCTAGAAACTAGAGGTTTCGGTGACTAGTGGTCTGGTGATGGGGAACCGATGTCTTCCTCCTGCTCGGACTCTATCTCGGGATGGTATTCCGAGGAGGGAGGAGGGTAGGAGTCCATGTCTAGCAGGAAAAGAAAAGTTTGTAAGTGATAATAAAATACTAAATGTTAAGTACAAAAGTTTTCATGAGTTTAGAGTTTGACTAGTCATAACACCGAGTTCTCACAATAGTATGTTAGGAGAAACACTTGACCTATAAGTGGTGTACCCACGACGAAAATTCCCAGGAAAGAGAGGTGGGTCACAAAGGACACACTTAACTACCCAGTCTTTCCTTAGTCAGAATCTCTTATGGGTCTACACCCACTCTTCCAGACATCATGTATTATTAACACTATTATTTGGACTCATGTTTATGATGAGAATCATTATGAATTGGGCTTTGAGGCCCAAGGGTGAAATTCATTTACTCCAGCATGCTTCCTCTTCTTGGAGGGTAAGTGGGCTCCTCTAGTTCCTTATTAATGGAGATTAGTTCCAAGAATTTAATTTTTTGTTAACAAATGATGGTGGTGATATAATTCTCAATGTAAGGATGAGGGTGTATGAAGTCTTAGATATGAATAAGTGTATAGTAAAACTTAGGATGACATTTAGTGGAATCAAATAGGCAGTATGTAGACTAATCAAACAGTGTGGCAAACAAGGTATTACATGAATAACAATTTTGTAAACATGTGAGTTATCAAGTAACGTAGCACATAAAATAACACGTATTGTATCATGCAATGTAATACCTATGATAACATGTAGGATAATCACACAAGGGTATCCTAAGGTTATAGACTAGGTCATTGGTTTCTAATAACCTAATTCCCTATAACAATGGCTATGATACCAATCTGTCACACCCCGGTCGGCGACGGATTATACGTCGGGGCTAACGCGGTTGTTCATAAGCACATGATTGACTATTAAACGCGTTACTATAATTAATCATCAAAATTAAATATTTGGTACAAAGGGAAATTGAAACATATAGTTCATAACATAACAAAACATAAATTATTATTGCTAGGTCCATAGCCCTATGTGATCAAGCAGGATCCTCAAATAGGTGCACCTGAAACATGTAAGTAAATGTCAACTACAAGTAGTTGGTGAGTAACATAGGTTTTTTACACCAAACAAAGTTGAAAATGGTTTACAATTCAATATGTTCAAATCATGTCTAAATCATAAATGTGAAAACATACAAGGTTCCAAAGCGTACAATCAAGCCATGTAAAAAGTATGCACAATCCCCCCGATTGCGTGAAGTTCCAAAATGTATACACAAACCCGCCAAGGTTTGTGTTAAGTAATGAATCGGATTCCCGTATAAATGATCATAAAAGGTACTACTTTAGGCTTGCTACACAAGTTAATGATTGTACTAACATGAACACACGTATGGTCACCAAGCAGTTTAAGACATAAAGCATAAAGACCTTTGTATAAGAACATAGGTAATTGAATTGTGTATATAAAGTATGTAAGCATGTTCCACCCCGAGTATTTGTAAACAAAAGTATGAAAAGGGGGCTATGAAACTCGCCTTTAATGAAGCTAGTAAGTTGTATATATTGTAAATGGTAGATAGGTTTCGTGATGATCCCTCACAATCAACCTACACAATTAATTTGTATACTAGACTTAATGCACGTCTAATGGAAATGAAAGTAAAGAACCCTAAGTTTATTTGGGTTTCTAGGGATTGGTTATAGGATTTGTAATAATAATAATGCGTTTGAATTTATTTAAATAGTTATTCTAAAAATAATAAATTATGGGTTAGGAAAGGTTTAAATAATTGTTCTATGTAAATAAAATAACTATTTAAACCATTTAGATAATTATTTCAAGAACAATAAATAAATTGTGAATTGGGAAAAGGCTTAAATAATGATTATCCACATTAACTAATAACTTATTTTACTTCAATGATATATAAAAAGGGTATTAAATAAATTTTATTATAGGTAAGCTATAATTAAAATTGAATGAATTTGTACAATTATTTATCTAAAAATAATCATTTAAGTAATTCTATAAATTTCTAAATGTTTTAAATAACTATTCCTTGCCAAACTAATTATTTATATAATGTTTAAATAAGTATGTAAAGCTTGTTTTATAAACATTACAATTCTTTTTATACATAAAACAACACAATTAGGTTTATTTAAATAAACCTCTTTTTCTCTATTGTTTATTTAAGAATTTTAATGTTTCTAATATGTTTTTAATAAATTAAAATGGATAAAACATTATTTTATGTTTTCTGTTTTTATAAAAATTATTAAATACCTTTATAAGATTTATAAAAGCTAAGACATTTATTTACATAATAAATGTAATAAAGAGGAAGGCTGATCAAAACGCTAAAAAAAATAAACAAGTCCACGAGACTCGAACCCAGGTGGGTTCGGTGAGGGTCAAAGGCACCAACCATCAGACCAGGTCCAATTAGTGATAACAAGCCGGTCTGATTTCATGTTAAGCGCTTAGTAATAGGGGACTGGGTTTCAGAGCCAAACACGCAAAAAGGAAAAGGGTGCGGGGCATGGACTCGAACCCGCGACCCTTCCTGTATGGGTCAATGGTTTTACCGGTGGATCTAGGCATCAAGCCTTGGTAATTACTCATTCATTAAATTATTTAACCAACAAGAACCAATCCGCCTTCTTCCCCATAATCAATTTGCGTAACTGGTCAAGAACCCTAAGTTGATTCAAGCTTGATACCCTCTATCATCAAGAATTGACAGAGGGCTTTTTGTTGTACTAAATTACGAATCGAATGACATAAAACTTACACGAATTGATGGCGTAACGATCGAGAACGGTTGGGTTTTTGTTATCGATGTTCTTGGCACTCGTTCAAGCTCCAGAAGTGAAATGTGAAGGGTGCGTGAGTTTAGGGAGTTTATGGGAGGTTTTGCGAAGGAGTTAAACTCGATTTATGGGTTTGATTTCATACAAAAAATACAAATCTATCTGGATTTAGGTTGGGGCGGTTACGAGAAACATTTCGACTTTCAATCATTGAATCTGGTTAAATTATATTATTACTCATGCTCATAAATTATGTTGTAACGATCACGCATGATCCCCTTGAGTTAATTCGTCTTTTATCTTGGTTTATGAAGTTGATTCGGACGATTTTGGCTTTTCAAAGTCAAAATCGGTCAATTAGTGTGGTTTAGGGTTCAAGGGGTTAGGAGGGGGGGGGGGGGGCCTCACAAGGGGTTCAAAGTTATATGAAGGGTTTAGTTGTTATGGAGGGGTTCAAACTCATTTTATTTGTTTTAATTTTAATACCTTTTTATTCATTTCATTTGTTTATATTAAAGAAATATATGCTTTATAACTTTTATAAAAATTATTATTACATACAAAGGAGTAAATTTCATTTTTATAAAAGTACAAAATGGTTTATTTAATTTAATCAAGTGTATATATAATTACATATTTATTTATAAATAAATACATGTATAAATATAAAGGAATTGTAATGTATGCTTCAAACTTAAAGGTTTTATACTATATATGTTTTTTTTAAACTAAAGGTTACATGATTGATTTATTTAGTATAATCCAATATATATAGGGGCGGTTACACTAAAAAGTGGTTTTTCGCTAAGAAATCCTAAGAAGTGGGTCAAACGAACTCCGATTGAGCTCATTGCAGCGGCGTTGGAACCGTGTCATCGAACGCTAACCCGGACCCAAAAACCTAAACCCCCCTCCACCCGCACCCCCAAAAACGTAAACCCCTCCTCCAACCCTACCCCGAAAAGCCTAAAACCACCACCCCTACCCCCCCAAACCTAAATCCCCCCAAACCCCCCCCCCCCACCCCCAAAGACCTAAACCCACCCCCATCCACCCCCAACAAAACTAAACCCACCACCCCCACTCCCAAAAAAAATCTAAACTATAAAATCTAAACCCTAAAAGCTAAACCCTAAAGCTAAACCCTAAAAATTAAACGTAAAATATAAACCTTAAAAGCTAAACCCTAAAATCTAAGATGTTAGAGTTCGACGAGACGGTTCTAAAGCCACTGAAATTAGGTTAATCGGAGTTCGTTTGATATTGTTTCTTAAGGTTTTTGTCATTTCTTAGATTTTTTAGCGAAAAACTATTTCTTATTTGATCATCCCCCTATTTATATATATATATATATATATATATATATATATATATATATATATATATATATAATTAAGTACATACATATATAAAGGAAAAGTGAAAATATGATTACATGGTTAGATCTCACATGTCCTATTTTGACACACACACACACACACACACATATATATATATATATATATATATATATATATATTCATTATAATAAGGTGTATATATATAGGGGACGGTTATACTAAGAAGTGACTTTTCGCTAAGAAATCTTAAGAAGTGGGTCAAACGAACTCCGATTGAGCTCATTCCAACGACGTTGGAACCGTCTCATCGAACTCTAACTCGGACCCAAAAACCTAAACCCCCTCCACCCGCACCCCCAAAAACATAAACACCCCCTCCAACCCCACCTAGAAAAGCCTAAAACCATCACCCCCACTCCCCAAAAACCTAAACCCCCCCCCACCCCACCCCCCAAAAAACCTAAACCCACCCCCACCCAAAAAAAACCTAAACCATAAAATCTAAACCCTAAGGCTAAACCATAAGGCTAACAACCTTAAAATTCAAACGTAAAATCTAAACCTTAAAAGCTAAGATGTTAGAGTTCGACGAGAAGGTTCCAACGCCGCTGAAATTAGCTCAATCGGAGTTCGTTTAATATCGTTTCTTAAGGTTTTTGTCATTTCTTAGATTTATTAGCGAAACACTACTTTTTATTTGAATCTTCCCCTATATATATATCTATAAATATGCATACATGTGTCATGTATAATAGAGAAACACTATGTAAATGTAAGGTTGAAAATTTGAATTAATACATGTTAAAATAATAATAATTGGTGTGGCACAATATGTGGGACCAGCACAAGGGTTGAATGTAGTGTTTTTATTGTATAAAATAAATAAATAAAAATAAATAAATATGGCCAAAAAAGTCATGGATGTTACACCCTTAGCATCATTAAGTTGTAGGTGTGTGCGAGTACAAGTAGGGGTGATAATGACATACTTGTCTTTGATGGTTGATGTGATTGAAATGGGTGTCTTGTTGTCAACTTGGAGAGTTGCACAAGACCAAAACTCCTATAAAGTGATCTTGTAGACTGGGGGTTGATTGTTAGGGCGTAGAAGAGGTGTGAAGCTTGAAGTAGATCAATATTGGGGTGAAATTGTTCATGTTGTGGTAATTTTTCAAGAATAGTTAGAAGATTGTAATCATTCTTAATCAAAAGTGCCATTGTAAGAAAAAGAGATGAAAAAATATGTGAGATATATGAAGAAGAAGCACGATTGTGCTAATGGGAGAAAGAAGCGGAGAATGTTGAATGAGTGTGCATGAAACAGGGGAATTAGGTTATTAAAGACGAATGGGAGATGACATGGACAAAAAGGTTTCTTCATTGTAAGGTTTTTAATGACGTGTGACAAAAAAATATCTAAAAGGTGAAATATCAATGGGAAAGAAGAGGTAGTGAAAAGGGAAAGAGAGCAGTGGATAATAAGTGAATAGTGGATATGGAGTGTCAAGGGAAAGGAATAATAGAGAATGAAATGACAGAGGATAAAGATGAGTAGTGGAAAAAGAACATTTGATGTCATCAGTGGAAATAAACACTTGATGATCTTTAGTGGATGGAATGATCAACCAATAATAGTGTTTGAACAAGAGAAAGACGTAATAGAAGCAGTGAAAGCATATCCACTTGTAAAACTCCCAAACCGGGCACCCTACAGTTGGTTCACATCACAGTGCATCCTTTTGAAAATAGTTAACTTTTGTTTAAAACATACAGCGGAAGTCTTATCTCAAATAATATTTGTATTTTAAAATCATTATTTCGTTTCACCTTACTGTACGAATGCATACGCACCAACCCGAGTAACAAGCTCCCAAGCCAATATGCATCGTCACCTTCACCGTGCACCACCGTTGGCCTCCCTCGTACTCATCTCCTTTGCCGGCCACCACTCCAACCATCACCTTCATCACCTACGGCCACCACCGACCGAAACAACCTCCCTAGTCGAAACCCTAAACATAAACCAAGCAAAAACCACGCAAAAACCACTATATGAACGAGAGGAAAGCGTAAACGAGTGTTACCTTGGTGTGTTATGGGGTCCTTGATCGGAAGTCACCGCCTTCGCCGCCTCTCCCTTGCTCGTCTTCCTCATTTCGTCGCGCACACAAACCTAAGTCGAAAGTGTCCTAGGGTTTTCTCCTAACCTGGTATTTAAACCTTTAGGTGTTACATCAGAGTCCTCTGGTTTCTTCCTTGCATGTTTCGATCCCAAACCGTGCTTTAAATGGCTTGCCGGGTCTTCTAATTTCTATTAAATAAAGTTTTACGTGACAATCCTCATTAACCATGTAATATAAAAGAGACTTGGCTTACTTATTAACCCTAAACTAGGGATTTTTGGGATGTTACAAGTCTACCCCCTCTAAAAGGGATTCGTCCTCGAATCCGGTGTTAGTAAAATCCAACACAACTTACCCCTCTACCCTGACTGATGCATCCTAGTCCATAGATGCCATATGTTCATTCTTATATACGTGATCGTGATCATTACTTTTATACACGACCACCATCCTTGGTGTGCAAAGAAGTCTTTTCCATTGCCTGCTTTCAACTTTGGGACTTGTAGTTTTCACCTACACATTCCCTTCATCTCTCATCCTTTCTACCATTAATCAACTCGCACATCACAGCTATACACGTCCCCCACTCTACATCCTTAACTAACAAAATTATAGCTCTGCTTAACCGACTCTCGCTACCCCGACACTTGTTGGAAGTGACATTCTGTGATTGCTTTGAATACCAACCTTTTCATGAAGGCCTCACGGTTATTGCATTATCAATACCTTGTCACTCTTGTTATCCTTAACCACGTCGTAAGTATTGTCCCTAGTACTGCGTAGTACGTCACCACTGGATACTCATTTCGTTCATTGTATTTCCATCTCTAGCTTATCGGCACGTTCACCGTCGTTCTTCATACATTCCCGTTGGTCTCGTCACTCAGACGGCCATTCTCAAAGTAGACCTCCTACTTTTCATGGATAGAAGCATTCGTTGCTTCACTATCGTATGATCGTCATACTTCTCATCTCAAATTTGATCGCTACCCTTTGATGATTTTCCTAAGCTTAAGCAAAATCGTCTCGTACCAATTCATAAAGGTAATCCATCCATCTTTCTCAGATGATCTGTAGGAGCTTGTGCAAAACTCCTCTAATCCCAGTCTAAGAAAACGTTCCCCTATCGAAGTATCTCTTTGCTTTGTTACTTTGCATTCATTGCGCCTTATAGGTAAGAATACGCCGCTTATCGTTAGTGCACGATTATCGTCTTCTGATGATCTCCAAAAGTTCATGCACCACATTCACATCTATTTTGAAAACAAAACGTTTTATCCTCCGATGCTCCATAGGAGCTTGCCCTTAACTTAGTCATATGTTTACCAGCGTAGGCATCGATTTTCTAGGAAAACATGTGCAAATCCCGCACTTGTCCCTCCTTTATTTCACCTTTCTCGTCATTTATTTATTGTTATCGCGCAGTCACCGACCGCATCCTCTCCGACATACTCGAACATGAGGCTCGTCTTAGCCTATGTTTTGATCATTTGTAGCTTTGTTCTAAGGAAACATCCCCGTTCTCCTTTTAGTCACGTCGACCGAATCCTTTATATTAAATACATCCTTGAAGACCGTTGCGTCACATCGCTACTCCGCGCCGAAATCTTCAGTGTCGACATTCTTCTTTCACCATATTTGTTCTGCAAGTCAAGCGTACAAGCAAACGCTTTTTTCATTAACCTCCCGCAATCTCGTCCATGGTATTCGTGTGCTCTGCAAATCCGAGATATATGAATAGGCATCTCCTAAGAGCACCTCACCGATCGTCCGGAAAAGCGTCAGAACACCTTGCATCTTCTCGTTACATTGTACGTCAAGAAAACATTAACGAACAAGAAGTACTCTACTTGAGCACACAAACTACACCCCCTACTCATGACTAATCGTGTATCAAAAAGGACACTTAACGTCATATCATAAGAAAAAAAAAATACTATGTCCAATGTATATATAGATATATAGTAACCCAAACTCCCGAATCACACAATGTGCACACATAAATTACTAGACCTGAGTGAATTCATACACATACGACATGGCCACCGCCATTCGTAATTACACAAAAATTGTGAACCCTAACAACTACTGATCTCAATGGTGGCTCCTGCCACACGTTGTTACACACTCATACATAGTCTACACGGTCGTACCGTACCCGGGCCGTACCAACAGTTCAGAAAACAAACTACTTAGACTAGACACAAAGACATCATCCTTCTGGGTTACAACACAGATGTCGCACACCGGACCTCATCCTAAACATTCATACATACATAAGATGTATTACCATCATCTCTCACAGGACCCTGTCCTGAACATTCATACATACAAAAGATATATCACAATCTCCTCACACCGGACCCCGTCCTAAACTTTCACACAAAGTGCAATACACCCATTTCACTCCAAACATCACCTAAACATTAGCACATAGGTGACACTATCTTAAGACCGTAGACAGAAAAATTCAAAACTCATGTCTATACAAGTCTACCCATACAATCTAATCAACCATGCTCTAGCATCACAGCAAAGATTAACTTTAATACGAACTCACGTCATTCAAAATGTAATCACATTACCGCACATAATCAACGATCGTAAGCACAATCGTACACAATCATAAACATAACTAGCATCAATCACACCAAAATCAGCATGCGGTGAAACCCAAAACCAATATCACCAAGATAACAAAAACCGAGATAAGAATCTCATAATGTCACGTCTAATCAACGTCTACGTCGAAACTACCAAAAATCTCTTGTGATAACCGTCACAACAACTAATCACCGAACATAACAAATATCCATACGATGTCCTCAAAACCACTACTAGACCACATCAGGGTGCATCTGACATGTCCTCCACATGAGTCTCTCCTGGTTCCTCCTCGTCACTTCCCGAGTCATCCACCGGGTCCTCCTGGAACATAGCTCTTTGAACTATCGCAAGGGGTCGATCTCCACACCATGCTGGTCCACATCCTAGAGGGAAATCATGTACTGCTGACACCGTCATCCTTTTCCATCCAGTCTTTCTAATCATAGCACCATGCAGCATGTCGTCGACCGAAGCTCCTGTCACATGATATGCCCTAAATTATACATGTTTTGCATGCATAATCCCCATATTATGGTAGTAATCAAACAAAAGCCTTGCAATTGTAACTTAAAGCGTTAATATTTCATAATTGCAGGTTATTCGGTGTCCTAAGATAAACAAAGCAAAAACCTGCTTAAAACATGAAGAAATCAAGCTTTTGGAGTACCAAACCTAAAATTTAACCCCCAAGAAGTCAAACCAGGTCAACACAAGTCAACCAACAGCTAAAAGATGAAGCAGGAGAGCAGAAAGGGGGATGCACGGCCGTGCATCCCATTGCACGGTCGTGCAATCCCTTTCTTACTCTCCAAGGAACCAGTACAATGTCCTTTGTACCCTGTTTGATTCCCGAGGTGTTTGCACGCCCGTGCATTGCTCATTTTGAGGCCTATAAATAGATGGCTTGGATTCTTCATTCCACACACCTCAATACACCCGTCCATACCTCAAGAACACACCAAAGAGAGCTTATTTCATAGTTAGAGTAGAGAGTTGAGAGTAGAGAGGCTCTTCCTCCATGTTTCGCAATAGGGGAGCCTACGAAACTCAGCGTTATGTTAGTTAGTATGGCCATTCATGGCTAAACTCTTTGTATTGCTAGGGTGAAGATGATGTTTGGTTCATGTTAATGTTTGACGTATTAATTTAGTGGTAGGTTTATGTCTTTAGTTATTCGTCCTTAAAACCACCATTTAGTTGGCTTTTATTATTGTCTAAATCCGTCTTTATACTTGTGAGTGTTCTTGATTTTAAAGCATAAGATCGTAAAACCTTTTTAATCAAACTTCTTTTGAAACTTGTACGTCTTTATACAAGCAGAGATTGATAAGCCAATGCTTGGTCAACATTATTAAGGTCGTACGTCCTTATACGAACTTCTTATGCGACCAAGAATTGGTGAACTCATGTTGGGAACGGTACGTCTTTATACTTGGTCCCATTGTTACACCGCCTCCCGGTGAGCAAAATATAATCACCTATTCAACCTTAATACAAAGCTTTTACATTCGATGTCTTAAACCAACCCAGAGATGACCATTCGAAAGGTTGAGGGTAGCTGTTGTCCTTAACGGGAGGCACTACCATTTTAATTTAAAGATTTTAATTCGTGAATCAAATTTCGTGAGGACGAGGCTCTAGCGGTGACCCGGGTAATAAGTTTGTAGTAGTCATATCACTGGATTAGTCAACTTAACATTATCACGTACCAAGCTGATTCGAAGCCCAAAGCAATACTCTTCTTGACCTGATCATTTCCAAGATATTTACTTTCCTGCTATTTACTATACTGTTATTTACATTCCTGTTACACACATCATGCACGTTTTTACTTTTCTGTTATTTACTTTACTGTTATTTACTTTTCTGTCATTTACTATTACGCTTCACAAGCACACAAAACCCACTCACTAATTGATCTGGCTAAACGATAACAAAAGTTGAGTACTGGAACTCGACAGTGTCCATTGGTTCAATACTTGGTTCTTACTTAAACTATATTACATTGTGATAGGTACACTTGCCTATTGTGTGTGTTTTTAAGTTAAAGTAATTATCATTTTATAAATTTAAAACATGATCTAGTAAAACCATAGTAAAAATATATTGTATTTTTATATATTAAAAATGACACATCATCACACTTGGTGCGGGAAGCACCAACACTACTCCTATCTTGCTGGCAATTCCATCAGTAGCGGCCGTCATTTTGACTTGTCGTTCTGCATTCCTCCTAGTAAGAGCTCCACATCTGTCCGATCTCGTATGATTCATCTTAGCCATATAATCCTACATAAGATAGAACATTTATGTGATTATTATAGGCAACAAATTTAGAATATAAGAGTAACAATAAACCACCAAATCACGTTGATCAAGTGTGATCGGTTGTCCATGTCACTACTCGGAATGTAAACGTTTCCCATCATATTCACACTAGTTTTCTACCTTCCACACAATGGATGCACATGCATCCCACACAAAACACAATGCACTAACTACCACGTATCTACACGTAATATAAGTCCACAGTACACAGCTTACATAACAAAATCCCACACGGAATCATTAAGCCTTGTGATCACACCAAACAAGTTTACCTAGTGTAACACTACACAAGTGACACTCTAACAATTAAACTCAACTCGAAAGACGTAACTCTTGGCTTGCAGTTACTTGTGGTGGCATTCGTTTACTTTCGTCCCATTTACGGTTTAAGTTTAGGTATTAAAATAACACTAAATTTCTCTTAGACCACAGCTCTGATACCAACTTGTAAGACCTCCAAACCAGGCACCCTACAGTTGGTTCTCATCACAGTGCATCCTTTTGAAAACACTTAACTTTTATTTAAAACATACAGCGGAAGTCATATCTCAAATAATATTTGTATTTTAAAATCATTATTTCATTTCACCTTACCGTATGAAAGCATACACACCAACCCGAGTAACACCACTCCCAAGACAATATACATCATCATCTTCACTGTGCACCATTTCTGGCCTCCCCTGTCCTTGTCTCCTTCGCCGGCCACCACTCCAACCATCACCTCCATCACCTATGGCCACCACCGACCGAAACAACCTCCCTAGTCGAAACCCTAAACATAAACCATGCAAAAACCATTATACGAACGACATGAAAACGTAAACGAGTGTTACCTTGGTGTGTTATGGGGTCCTTGATCGGAAGTCATCGCCTTCGCCGCCTCTCCCTTGCCCGTCTTCCTCCTGCCGTCGCGCAACACACCTAGGCTGAAAGTGGCCTTGGGTTTTCTCCTAACTTGGTATTTAAACCTTTAGGGGTTACATCCGAGCCCCGTGGTTTCTTTCTTGTGCGTTTGGATCCCAAACCGTGCATTAAATGGCTATCCGGGTCTTCTAATTTCTGTTAAATAAAGTTTTACGTGACAATCCTCATTAACCATGTCATTTAAAAGAGACTCGGGTTACTTATTAACCCTAACCATTAACTTAGGGATTTTCGGGATGTTATACCACATATGGTCTTCTACTGATATTTGGTAGGAGGAACACCAATTTTGAACAAAATCATTTTAACTGTTGATTTAAACTTATAAACTGACATCAGTGGAAAGAAATATCCACTGAAGTTTAGATTTGAAAAAACTGAAAAACAGCTGATATAATGTATATAAGTTGATGTGTGATAACAACTGATATACACCTTGTTTGGATGAAAAGAGATAAAATGTTATTCAACGTTTAGCATACCTAGCTTGGAGATGAAGTATTGAAACTTGGTGCCATCGAGAGCTTTAGTAAATGCATCTACCCATTGATTCAATTATATCTACATGGAACAATTCTATCAAACCTTTTTCATGATAATCACTGATAAAATGATACCTTATCTCCATGTGGTTGGTTTTTTAGTGTTGAACAGGGTTCTTGATGATGGAGATGACACTCTTGCTATCTATCATGAGGGGTGTCTTTAGGAATTTGACTCTATATTCTATAAGCTAGTTTTAAATCTAAAGCAGTTGTGCAATACAACTTGCATCAATTTACTATGCCTTAGCAGTGGAATTAGAGACTAGGGTTTGCTTCTTGCTTTGCCATGAAACTAAGCAATCTCCCAACAACTAACAGCCTCCACTGGTTGACTTTTTGTTTAAGGTGTAACAAGAATAGTCATTCATACTGAAGCTATAAAGATTAAAGGTTGAATTTCTGGGGAACCAACGACCAAAGTTTAGGGTTACTTTCAAGTATCTAAATATTATCTTAACAACAATAAGATGAGAAGCTCTTGGTGAAGCTAGATATCTTGCATATACACATGACAAACATGATGTCTGGTCTAGATGCAATTAAGTACATGAGAGATTCAATCATGCCTCTATATAATGTCTGATCAATGAACTCCTTCTTCAAGTCTGGGTGTAATGAGATTGAGGAGTTCATGGGTGTGGTGCATGATTTGCTATTTTGAAAGAAAAATTTGATAAGAAGGTCTTTGATGTATTTAGCTTGATCTATAAATACACCTTTATCAGATTGATTAACTTAAAGCCCTAGAAAGTAGGTGAGCTCCCCCATAGAGCACATTTCAAATTTGGAGTGCATAAGATCTTTGAATTTAGTACAAAAAGTCATGTTGGTGGATGCAAGGATGACGCTATCCATATAAATTTGCACCAGAATGATATATTTGCCTACTTTATTTAGAAAGAATGTGTTGTTAACAACACCTAGCTATTGGATAGAAGAAATGGTGACAAAGTGACATACCAAGCTCTTGGAGATTGTTTGAGCCCATATAGAGCCTCTTATCTGTATATAAAGTATGGATGGTTGGGGTCTTCAAACCTAGGTGGTTGACAAACATACACCTCCTCGTTAAAGGATCCATATAAGAAGGCACCTTTTGACATGCATTTGAAATACCTTCATGTCATGAGAAATGTCAAAGGCTAGAAATATTTGAATGGCTTCTAGTATGGCAGCAGGGGCAAATGTTTCATCAAAACCAATTCCTTCTTCTTGAGTATACCCTTGTTCCACTAGCCTTGCTTTATTTCTTATGACCATACCTCTCTCATACTTTTTTTGCTTTCGAAGACCCACCGAGTTCCTATAGATCTCTTTCCATGTGGTAATTTGCAAGGGGTAGAGACATCCCACCTTTTAAACTGAAACAACTCATCCTGCATTGCTTTAACCTAGCTATTATCTCGTAATGCCTCTTGATTCCTCTTAGGCTCAATCTGGGATAAAAACATAGAGTATAGATAGATATTGGCTTGTTGACCTCTTGTTTGAACACCTTTGTCAATATCACTAATGATTTGTTCCCGTGGATGGGCATTGAAAAATGAATGGTTGTGAGCTTGGTTAGGAATGAAGGCGATCGAAGTAGATAAGGTGGAGGGAATTGGATTAGTGGGTGTGGAAGGTAAAAAGAGATATCGGTAGATGTGAATGAAGATGACAAAGATCCATTGATATTAGGTAATGGTGATCATGATCCACTAATTTGATGTGGAGCAAAGGAAGATGTTTCTATTGTTTGAATGTGAACAGGGGAAACATGAGCAGTGGATGTGCCTTGATTAGTGTAAGAGGATGAACTACTGATGAGATTTGAGGAAGTAGCAGTTGAGAAGAAAGGATCCACCGGTGACTTATAAGAGGATTCTTCAACTAGTGCATCAGAGGAAATGGAAACCTCAGTAGTGGATGCAACAACAACGGTTTGTGTTGGAACAGTGGAACTGCTAGCCTTTGTGTCATATACTAGTGATACATCAAATATGTAATCTTGACATGATGATGGATTTAAATGCATATAACTTGCAAAAAGATCATCAAAAGCATCAAATTGGACCTGTACTATGTCAAGATCAAAAAGACGGACATGATCTTGTGGGATATTTGGTTTTGAAGCCTTACTAAACTTGCCATTTAAAATTTCTTCTACAAATTTGGTCCTAGAGTTTAACACTCTATAGGCACTGGAAGTAGAAGAATAGCCTATAAGATAACCATTATCTACTTTAGCTGCGAATTTTGAAAGAGGACAATTCACTTTCTAAACATCTATGATGTTGAATTATGGAATTTAGTTTTAATGGACCTCATATACCACTATTCAATCATGATCCAAATTCGTGTGGAGTTATAGTTGTGAAAGATCTTTCCCAAGCCTTAGGGATGATTGGTATGGCCTTTCCTATTGACATCAAACATGGTTTATTTGACTACAAATCGATCGACCAGGGAATTATGGGACAACTTGATTGGGTTTTTAGAAAGGAACTCAAGTACAGGCCAACCGAGGTTAATTGCTAGTGCAATAATATGAGATATTCACATGTTTATCTGGTGAATCTCTTTCCTAGTAGTTTGAGATGTTCATTCAAGTAATTAGTGAGTTAAGTACTTGTAAAAGAGAGTACATGATTGAATATATACTCTACAAGTTCTTGAGAGTACAAGAATTGGTCCCTCAACTCATTTATTTTCCATTTGAAATATCTTCTCAAGATCTAATTGAACATCATAAAACTACGTAAAAGTATTTATATAACTGCATACTAAAAACCAATTCCTAACATCTATACAAAACGTGCCATTTGAATCTCATACTCGTGTCCAACAAAATTTGAATCTTGAGATTAATTCACATCACTTAGCTATGTACAATACATCACATAGTCATGTCCTTCATAAAGTTATATATATATATATATATATATATATATATATATATACACACGAAGAGATTCAAATAAGAAGTGGTTTTTCGCTAAGAAATGACAAAAACCTTAAGAAACGATATCAAACGAACTCCGATTGAGCTCATTTCAGCGGCGTTGGAACCGTCTCGTCAAACTCTACCATCTTAGCATTTAGGGTTTAGCTTTTAAGGTTTATATTTTAGGGTTGAATTTTAGGGTTTTAGCCTTAAGATTTAGCTTTTAGAGTTTAGATTTTAGTGTTTAGGTTTTTTTTTTGGGGGGTTGGGGGTGGGGGTTTTAGGTTTTTGGGGGTGGGTGGGGGTGTGATGTGTGTAAACTATATATATATTTTTGTAAGTATTTTTTTCACACAATTTGAGTTTTAAAAAGGGTTTTCACCAAAGACTAATCACACACACACCGGGCAGTGTACCCGTCGGATAGCAATATAGTAAAGTTAAGAACCGGATATCACTCCGTGGACACGGTGGAATGCAATAATAGACCGGAACTAAGATTCAATCAAGTGATGGTAAAAAGATATTTTGATGGGTTTGTTTTACTTAACTAGCATGCAAATATATAAATTAAGCTAAGATCACAAGTCAAACAATCTAGGAGAAAATATCACTTCGGTGTCGAATCCATCTAGAATACATTTAATACACTCATAAAAGCATGACAAATACACGAAACATAAATTGACTAAATTCTCGTCAAAGACATCTAATCAAATGACCGTTCGGAAAGCTAGCATGAATTATACAAACCAACCACCTAAAGTCATACAATGAAGCTCACGTGTTTAACTATCATGTCAATGTTTATAAAGATTGAACTAGCTCCCGATTAAGGTACACTAATCCAACAACTAGTTGGAAAGGTAATATGAACAACACACTACCCACCTCAAGTTGATTAAATTAGACAACAATATGCATTTCTTCAACATACAATGTTCATATAAAGGTTATATAAATTAGGGGAATGTGTCAACAATTCCTAGATAAACATAAAACTAAGCATGAAACATCATAACAAACACTTTGTCTTTCCAAACATAAGTATAGGGATACACATACAAATATAATGATTCATAAACAAGACTTCATTCACCATTCCTAGTCAAATGCCATAAGCTAGCATAAATACATACACCAACCCATAAAAAAAGCATAAACCACAAGTTTTTCAACATAATATGGCATACACAAATACAAGTCTTGTAAACAACTCAAAATACTCGAATATATAATTTTATCGAAGAATAATCATACTGTTGTCATAACATTAACATAATAATTGCCAATAATCCATGAATGTTGTCAAATGTATCTAAACTTCATCTAAACCAAAGTGAACAAGAGTTTTAGCTCATCATGAGCACCAAAATTACAAATAAGCAGGGAAAAATAGTGAGAAACATGATATGAAAACAAGAATCAAACCACTCCTCCAAGACTAGATGTTGTTGTTGATGTAGGGTGATCCTCTTGATGTTGTATCCTCTCCAAGAAGCTTGAAATATGGCTGGAACAAGGGTAATACGAGCTGGAACAGTGGGTTTTTCTCTCTGGTTGCTGAAATTCTGAATGAGAGTTTAAGTTCTGTTTAAATAGAAAAAGGGAGGCACGACCGTGCCAAGAGAGGGCACAACCGTGCCTGTTACAAAGGCGCGGTCGTGTCTAGGTCTTGACACGACCGCGTGACAGAGGGTTGACCGATCAGGAGCTTCCATTGGGAACCACTGATTGTGCCTTGGATTTTGGCTGTTCAGACTCACGAGGTGACACGCGACCGTGGGGGGCCAAGGCACGGTTGTGCCTTGGATTTTGGCTTGGTGCGGTCGTGCAAGATGTGGGCGCGACCGTGCCTAGGGTTTGCAAGCTTGGCACGGCCGTGACAAGTAGGGGCACGACCATTCCTCCATCATAGAAACCCTAAAACTTCACTTTTTATCCTGGAATCTTCTTGTTTGTTCACCAAGCTTCACAAAAACCTACAAAACAGGAAGTGAAGCAAATAAGTGTCCAAACGTTGAATATAACCAAGAATTGATCGTTAAATGAGCGAAGTTTTGTGCCAAAAAGATGTGTAAATAGTAACACATCAAACAACCCCACACTTGAACATTGCTTGTCCTCGAGCAAGAAATCAAAATGAAACAAAACTTCCAATGACACTATGGATCAAAATCAGAAAACCGTAAGCATTAATAAACTTATAAATGTTTGAAAAGATTTTCAAGAAATGCAAAATTAGCTAAATGAAACCCAAGGAGCCCAATGAAGTGATAACCGAATGAGCAAATGAATATGCGTAGGATATCATTAGCATGCGACTTTATGCTTCTCACAATGTTCACACACACTCGGGAATATATATGATCATACAAGTAATGGAGTATGTATAGAACACTCAAATGCCAAGACAATGAATCATGCATAAATCATAAGCTTGCTAAAAGATCAAATCTCTACCAACTAACATGAAACAAAGCACAAATCAAGAGGGCTTTAAACGGGTTGTAACTTGGCAATGGCTAAGGGTAAGGAAGTGGAATTTAAAAGTGGTTAAATGGCTAAAAACCCGGCGGCTATGCTAACTCAAAAACTAAACAACTTCTAATAAGATAAATACACTAACTAATACTTCCGCATAGATAAGAGCTAACCACCGAATTATTTCCATCTTTGCTCACAAAATTGCTCTAATCGGCTATAATTCACCTAATTTTGGTGATTTTTTATTTTTTTTATTATTTTTTTTATTTGAAGGGAACTAAGTCAATATGCATCTTTCCTTAGCTAAAAACTTCTCAAGAATTTGAAGATTACAACAAAATATAAGCTATAAAATTAACATTAGCCAACCGAATTTCTAACATGGGTGAAAAATAGAATAAATAAATAAATAAAAAGGCTAATGAAGGTTTAATGGCGGTGTAATGTGGATAATAAAATAAAAACATGGGATAAGCTCAACGTGGCTAACTAGTGGATGTGTTCGGATTAAGGGAAAAATAAAAGGATAACAAAGAGGTTTATCCTAATGCCTCAATCATTTTTATGCAATATTTATGTTCATGATTTCGAAATGTATACTAAAAGCAAGTTCTAATAAGCATGAAACATCTAGCACACTCAAATCCGCAAAAACGAGAGCAAACAATGTCTAAAGCTATCAAGGCTCAAAAATAAACTCACGGAAACAGAAAGGAATGATGTAAGCAAAAGGTTACATGCAATTCATTCGTTTAGCCCACTAAAACTCATGTTATCACAAAAAAATGGGTTTGACTCGATGGAATTTCTATCTCAATTGTTTTCGACAAATCAAACCTCTATTATTTACTAAAAATTGTGAATGCTAAAAGGTTAACTTTTATTATATTTTTGTGTTTTTTAATTTTATAAAATTAATTTAGTGCCAATAAAAATTATGAAGGAAGATTTTGTAAAAAATGAAGTGATAAAATGCTCAACAGGACAAACATCGCGTGAATAACATTCCCACCCTACACTTAGAATCGTACATTGCCCTCAATGTACAACAAAAAATAATGTAAAGCGAAGAATAAACACCCAACCCCACACTTAGAAACATACATTGCCCTCAATGTATACAAAAACATGCAAAGCAAAATGGAATGCAATGCAATGCAATGAAGCGTGAAGGGAGAACTGAAACTTCCCTCATGTCGATCATGGCACACGCAAAAAGCCTACCCACAAAAATGACGTTCCACGTGGTTCCACGATTCCAAGATCTAATCAAGACTAACAACATCAAGCAAAGATCAATAACATCAAGCCAAAATATAAACAGAAATGTAAAGACAAATATATATAACAGTACACGGAAACAAAAGTACAACAATAGAACAACATAAACGCCGAAGCGCGATACAAGAATTTGTACAACATACAACCAACTACAACTCACAAAAATGATACCAAAAGGCAATGGGAGGTACTACTCCCACTGCATGCCCTCGAGGCCGATGTCGGCGACCTCGCCTCCCTCGCCTCCTGCTGCTGGTGGTGATGGTGGTGGTGACTGATGATGCGGTGGTTGATCGGGCTGCTGCTCCGGCTGCATAAATAATGGAAGGGGAACCACGTATGGTGCCCCGCCAGCAGCAGCAGCGACGTACTGGACCTCATACTGCCAGGCCCAGTAGCGCATGAACAAATCATGGGTGACGGTAACAGGAGGTGGTGATGGCGGCGGAGGCGGAGGAGGCGGCTGGTCGGGCTCATGATGCTCGTGCCCCTGCTCCTGCTCCTGCTGAGCGGCGTGTGCCTGATGGGCGGCGGCGACGGCCTCGGCCTGTACAAGATCTGGATCGGGACCCGGACGGTCTGGATCCCATGTCCGTCCCATCTGTCAACTAATCTAATCCCTCCTGCGCTACGACGAGCTACGTGCATGTTTCTCAGTGCCTGCACGGTCATCACGACGGTCTCTGCCACAGGGGTCAGGTTCCCTATCAAGTCATCGGTCAATAACTGATAGTGCCTCGCCAGCTTGGTCACGAAGTGACCTCTATAAATAGCGCTGGTAACATCGCGCCCTGAGCTGTTCACCAAGTACCCCGCGATAGAATGCGCAAGATTGCTGGTGCGCGGGCGTACAAGGCAAAATAGATAAAATAGCTCCCTCAGGTTCACTACCGTCTCCCCCTGACCTCTCCCAGAAATCGAATAAACAATGCAGCGATGAAGAACACGGTGTAGAGGATCCCGAAGGCTCGAAGCCTTGGTCAAACTCGGATCATACATCCCAAATCCAAACTCGTGCCAGAACTGGTCTTTATCCTCCTCTATCGGAAACTCGGTGATACCCTCGGTGAATATCTCTGTCTGAAGCTCCTGCCTCGTATACAGACCCAATAGTCTCCCAAACCTGGCGACGGACATCACTCGCCACTCCCAAACACTGAGGCACGACCGCGCCTATAGTGAGGCATGATCGTGTCTCTTGCCCAGCAGACAGAAAAACCTGATTTTTTATGCAGCTTGTACCCAACCCATGCAATTCTACCAAACTAAAATTTCTAAAAATTCAGAAAACATACCTTAGACATCCCAATCACTAACCAAAGTCTGCTTCATCCAAAACACGTTCCGATCACCTAAACTCAAAAATAAATGTTAAAATCCTAAAAAAATAAAAATAAAAATAAGAAGATAAACATAGAAACAAAATCTAAGAATTGTTACCCAAGATGATACCGAAACAGGCTAAGTTTATTAACGAGTCATTAGCTAGACTCAAGTCCCCGAATTCATTTGTCCTTGGGGTGGAGGTCAACTACCTCCAATGCCGGGTCAACCGGTCCATCAATGTATGGCTTAAGACGATGACCGTTGACCTTGAATATCCTCCCATCTTCGTGCTCAATCTCAACAGTCCCATAAGAAAACACCTCCTTAACCGTGTAGGGACCCATCCATCAGGACTTCAACTTCCCGGGAAACAATCGCAACCTAGAGTTGTAAAGCAACACACGACCACCCACTCGGAATTCCTTCTTGTCCTTCAAGCGTCGGTCATGTAAACTCTTAGTGCGCTCCTTGTAGATCGTGGAGTTTGCATAGGCTTGATTCCTCAACTCATCATGCTCATGAATCTGAGTGATCCGGTTCTCACCCGCGCTCACCAAGTCAAGATTCACCGCCTTCAACGCTCAATAAGCCTTATGCTCTAACTCCACCGGAAGATGGCACGCCTTTTCATAGATCAACCTAAATGGTTTGGTACCAATAGGCGTCTTATACGCAGTCCGAAAGGCCCAAAGTGCATCATCTAACCTATCCGACCAATCCTTTCAGTTCTGACCAACCGTCTTCTCAAGAATCCGCTTTATGCCCCGGTTCGTGACCTCTACCTATCCACAGGTCTGTGGATGGTAGGCTGTGGAGAATCTATGGTTCACACCATATCGTGATAGAGCCTTCTCCAACTGAGAGTTGTAGAAGTGGGTCCCATGGTCACTAATAAGAGCCTTGGGGGCACTAAAGCGAGAGAACATCTTCTTCAGAAATTGAACAACCACCCTAGCATCATTAGTAGGCAAGGCTTGAGCCTCGGCCCACTTAGAAACGTAGTCAACAACGACTAGGATATACCGGTTGCCACGAGAAGCTGGGAAAGGTCCCATAAAGTCAATACCCCACACATCAAAAATCTCAAAAATTTGGATGCTGTTCTGGGGCATCTCATTCCTTGACGAAATGTTGCTCGCCCTCTGGCAAGCGTCACAAGCTCGGATCAACTCATGAGTATCCCGGAAGATGGTAGGCCAGAAGAAACCGGCATCAAAGACCTTCTTCGCGGTCAAGGTAGCGTCATGATGTCCACCTGTCGGGCCCTCGTGGCAGTGTCTAAGCACTTGACGTGCCTCCTCTCCAAACATACACCTGCGCACGATCTGATCAGCCCCGACTCGAAACAAATAGGGATCCTCCCAAAGATAGTGCTTCACATCCGCAAAGAACTTTGGCTTCTGCTGATGCGTTAAGCCCTTAATCACAATCCCACTAGCAAGAAAGTTTGCAAAATCAGCAAACCATGGACACTCCTCATCCTGTGTCTGTATATGCATGAGAAACTCGTGGGGAAAATTGTCATTTATGGATGACCCCACAAGTTCAGATGAAGCTGAGCACTCAAGACGGGACAAGTGGTCCGCTTTGACATTCTCCGGGCCCTTCTTATCGCGGATCTCAATGTCAAACTCCTGAAGCAGCAATACCCACCGGATTAGATGAGGTTTGGCATCCTGTTTGCTGAACAGGTGCCGAAAAGCTGCATGGTCGGTGAATACAATGGTCTTTGATAGAACGAGATAAGACCGGAATTTATCAAAAGCGAAGACAACGACTAGGAGCTCTTTCTCCGTCGTGGTGTAGTGCTCCTGTGCTTCATTGAGTGTCTTGCTCGCATAATAAATCGGGTGAAACTGCTTCTCTCTCCTCTGTCCTAAGACCGCCCCAACAGCGAAGTCACTCGTGTCACACATGATCTCCAATGGCACCTTCCAATCAGGAGCCACCATGATAGGGGTACTCACCAACTTCTCCTTCAACAAATTAAATGCACTAAGGCACTCGTTGGAGAACACAAACTGGGCTTCCTTCTCAAGAAGCTGGGTCATCGGTCGGGCAATCTTAGAAAAATATTTAATAAAGCGTCTGTAAAAGCCCGCGTGACCAAGGAAGCTCCGAATAGATTTCACAGAAGTGGGCGGGGGCAGCTTAGATATGGTATCAATCTTAGCTCTATCAACCTCAATCCCCGCATGTGAAACCTTGTGCCCAAGCACAATGCCCTCCTTCACCATGAAGTGGCATTTCTCCCAGTTCAACACTAGATTGGCCTCCTCGCACCTGGCCAACATACTCTCCAGATTCCCGAGGCAATGATCAAAGGAACTCCCAAACACAGAAAAGTCATCCATGAAAACCTCCATGGAGTCCTCAATCATATCATGGAAAATGGCCACCATGCAACGCTGGAAAGTGGCCGGAGCATTACACAATCCAAAGGGCATCCGCCGATAAGCAAATGTGCCATAGGGACATGTGAATGTCGTCTTCTCCCGGTCCTCAGGAGCAATCGGGATCTGGAAGTAGCCAGAGAAGCCATACAGGAAACAATAGAACATCTTCCCCGCTAATCTCTCCAACATCTGATCAATGAACGGGAGGGGAAATGGTCTTTCCCAGTAGCATCATTGAGTTTGCGGTAATCGATGCAAACTCTCCAACATGTGACTGTAAGAGTAGGAATCAGCTCATTCCTCTCGTTGGTGATAACAATCATGCCTCCCTTCTTAGGGACAACCTGAACCGGGCTAACCCAAGGTGAATCGAAGATGGGATAAATCAAACCAGTGTCAAGTAACTCAATCACCTCCTTCTTCACTACCTCCTGCATGTTCAGGTTCAACCTCCTCTGGTGCTGCACATCGGGCTTGTAGTCATTCTCCACAAGTATCTTATGGGTACAGAAAGAGGGATTAATTCCCTTAATGTCCATAATCCTCCATGTAATAACCTGCTTGTGCTGCTTTAGCACCTCCACTAGTCTCTCCTTCTCATCACTCGTCAAATCAGAGGCGATAATGACAGGTAATCGAGACTCACCATCTAAAAAGGCATATTCCAAATGGCTCGGGAGCTCCTTAAGCTCAACAGGTGGTGGGTCCTCAATAGAAGGCCGCTCAATCGGCTCAGACTCTCTATCAACCATCGCAAAAACCGTTTAACACTGGTGAAACTCATAGCTCTCCTGACTATGCAACTGCTCATCAAACTGATCCTCACCAACCGGATCAAATGTCTCCCCTCCTACAATATGGGTGTCCAGGGATTCCTCGTCAGCTATGTCCTGGAGATGATCACTCACACAAGAATAAATAGTCTCGACAAAGTAAAGTGAATCATCCTGATTCTGGGTGTGCTGCATGGATCTCCCAACATCAAATGTCACCTCCTCTTCATCCACCCTCAATGTAAGCCTCCCCGAATACACATCAATCAGGGCCTTGGCGGTGGCCAAGAACGATCGACCTAGGATAATAAGGACATTCTTGTCCTCATCCATGTCCAGAATCACAAAGTCTACAGGAAACACAAAACGATCAACCTTAACCAACATATTCTCCACTATCCCTCGCGGATACTTGACCGAACGATCGGCCAGCTGGATACTCATGCGTGTTGGTGTAGGTTCTCCCAACTCAAGCTTAGCAAAGACCGCATATGGCATGAGGTTAATTCTAGCACCAAGGTCAGCTAAGGCATTGCTAACCGACAAGCTACCTATCAAACAGGGAATGGTGAAACTCCCCGGATCGCGTCTCTTCTCCGGTATCTTGTTCTGAATCACCGCCGAACACTCCTCATTCAGCGTCACCTGAGACAACTCCTCCAATTTCCCCTTATTCGTGAGGATATCCTTCAAGAATCTCGCATACTTAGGCATCTGAGCTAGAGCCTCCATAAATGGCAAGTTGATATGCAACTGCTTAAACAACCCTAAAAACTTACCATACTGCTCCTCCATCTTCTGCTTCTTCGCTGGGTATGGAACGGCGGGAGTGTAATCTCTCACTGGCTCGCGAGGGCGCGATGTGCTCGCCGGTTTACCCCTCGGCGGTGTCTCATCAGGAATCTCAATCGCAACCTCCTTCTCGGATGACTCATGCACAGGAACCTGTGGGTCCGGTCTTGTGCCTCTACCGCTCCTCAAAGTGACGGCCTTCACATGAGCCTTGGGATTGGGCTCAGTGTTGCTAGGCAGGCCACCTGGCGGTCTATCAGAAAGAAGCTTCGTGATCTGCCCGGCCTGGTTCTCTATGGTCTGGATCGAAGCTTTCTGATTCCTCAACTCAGTCTCATGCGTGTGAAAATGCTCCTCCATGTAACGGTTCTGCTTCTCTGCCAACTGATTCTGACTCTCTGAGTTGGCAAGTAGCCATGCAACCATGTCCTCCAAACTGGATTTACCCTCCGGTGTGGGTGGTGGACCGCTGCTAGAACCTTGGCCTTGAAACTGGCCCTGCTGAGGTCGAAACTAGATCTCTGTCCCTGAGACTGGTAGGACTGATGCTGGAATGGGGGGGCTGATTGAATCCGGTTGGTTGCTGGCTATTGTTGCTAGACTTCCAACTGAAATTTAGGTGATTCCTCCACCTCGGATTATATGTGTTGTTGTAGGGATTATTATGGGGACGATTCTTGTTGGACAAGAAATCAACCTGCTCGTGGGCCCCCTAATCCCCAACCTGACAAGCACTCGTGGGATGCGCCCCACCACAAAACTCACACAAGGACTGAGCCTTGTTGATGTGCATCTGATCAATCTAGGTGGAAAGTGCTTCCACCTGGGCAGCTAAAGAGGTAATTCCATGCACTTGATGGACACCCTGCCTCTGATTTCTCCCTCGGGAAGTATGCTGAGTGTAGCTCTTCGATGCCACCTTCTCTAGCAAGTCATACACCTCCTGGGGTGTCTTCGTTCCAATGTCTCCACCCGCGTATGCGCCGATCAGCTGCTTCCCTGTTATCTCTAGACCATTATAGAAGGTCTCACACTGCTGCCACTTCAACAATCCCTGGTTGGGAACCTTCCTCATCAGTTCCTTGAATCTCTCCCACGCCTCATAGATCGTCTCCCCGTCGTCCTGCTGGAAAGAAAGAATCCTAGCCCTCAACTTTGATGTTTTCTCCAGAGGGAAGTACTCTCTAAGAATTTAGCAGCCATCTGGTCCCAAGTACTAATGGACCTAGGGGGAAGTGACAGTAACCAAGCCTTGGCTCGATCCCGTAAAGAAAACGGGAACAACCGGAGCCGAATAGCATCGTCAGTAGCGTCAAGAATTTTGAAAGTGGTGCAAATCTCTAAGAAACCGGCAAAATGAGTATTAGGATCCTCGAGATCCTTGCCATCGAACTGACACATGTTCTGCACCATCTGTATAATGCTGGATTTGATCTCAAACTGATGTGCTCCAACCGTCGACCTATTGATGCTCGAATCCAAACCCTCAAGTGTCGGTTTGCCAAAATCCGAAAGCGTCCGACCCGCATCCTCGTTCGCCGTCTCCTCTACCTCGTCAACAACAACCTCATCAAACTTGAGTAACCGGGCCACAAATCGGGAACGGGCTCGCAATCTCCAATGAAGATCACGCTCCGACTCGGAAGCCGGCTCAGGAACCTCCTCGACGAGAGTTGAGAACATACACGATCTGCACGACAAGTTAGATTTAATTACGCGAACAAAGAACAAAGAAAACACAAGTTAGACAAAAACAAAAATAAAATAATTAAAAAATAAAAATGAAAAATAAAATGGAATAAAAACTAAGATGTATATATATACAAATGAAGCTAAAAATAACAGGTAAAATGCAAAATATCTATACACAAAAAATTTGCAAAATAACAAACAAGAAAACACGATATGCACAAAAAATATATATACTAAATGACTAAAAATTAATTCCAATCGTTCTCGCAAAACCGTATCCCCGGCAACGGCGCCAAAAACTTGATGTGTGTAAACTATATATATATATATATATATTTTTGTAAGTATTTTTTTCACACAATTTGAGTTTTAAAAAGGGTTTTCACCAAAGACTAATCACACACACCGGGTAGTGTACCCGTCGGATAGCAATATAGTAAAGGTAAGAACCGGATATCAATCCGTGGACACGGTGGAATGCAATAATAGACCGGAACTAAGATTCAATCAAGTGATGGTAAAAAGATATTTTGAAGGGTTTGTTTTACTTAACTAGAAGCTAAGATCACAAGTCAAACAATCTAGGAGAAAATATCACTTCGGTGTTGAATCCATCTAGAATACATTTAATACACTCATAGAAGAATGACAAATAAACGAAACATAAATTGACTAAATTCTCGTCAAAGACATCTAATCAAATGACCGTTCGGAAAGCTAGCATTAATTATACAAACCAACCACCTAAAGTCATACAATGAAGCTCATGTGTTTAACTATCATGTCAATGTTTATAAAGATTGAACTAGCTTTCGATTAAGGTACACTAATCCAACAACTAGTTGGAAAGATAATATGAACAACACACTACCCACCTCAAGTTGATTAAATTAGACAACAATATGCATTTCTTCAACATACAATGTTCATACAAAGGTTATATAAATTAGGAGAATGTGTCAACAATTCCTAGATAAATATAAAACTAAGCATGAAACATCATAACAAACACTTTGTCTTTCCAAACATAAGTATAGGGATACACATACAAATATAATGATTCATAAACAAGACTTCATTCATCATTCCTAGTCAAATGCCATAAGCTAGCATAAATACATACACCAACCCATAAATATAAGCATAAACCACAAGTTTTTCAACATAATATGGCATACACAAATACAAGTCTTGTAAACAACTCAAAATACTCGAATATATAATTTCATCGAAGAATAATCATACGTTTGTCATAACATTAACATAATAACTGCCAATAATCCATGAATGTTGTTAAATGTATCTAAACTTCATCTAAACCAAAGTGAACAAGAGTTTTAGCTCATCATGAGCACCAAAATTACAAATAAGCAGGGAAAAATAGTGAGAAACATGATATGAAAACAAGAATCAAACCACCCCTCCAAGCCTAGATGTTGTTGTTGATGTATGGTGATCCTCTTGATGTTGTATCCTCTCCAAGAAGCTTGAAATGTGGTTGGAACAAAGGTAATACGAGCTGGAACAGTGGGTTTTTCTCTATGGTTGCTGTTCTGTTTAAATAGAAAAGGGGAGGCACGACCGTGCCAAGAGAGAGGGCACGACTGTGCCTGGTACAAAGGTGCGGTCGTTTCTTGATCTTGACACGACCGTGTGACAGAGGGTTGACCGATCTGGAGCTTCCATTGGGTACCACTGATCGAGGACGTACGACTGTTCAGACTCACAAGGTGACACGCGACCGTGGGGGGGCAAGGCACGGTTGTGCCTTGGATTTTGGCTTGGCGCGGTCGTGCAAGATGTGGGCGCGACCGTGCCTAGGGTTTGCAAGCTTGGCACGGCCGTGCCAAGTAGGGGCAAGACCGTGCCTCCATCACAGAAACCCTAAAACTTCACTTTTTATCCTGGAATCTTCTTGTTTGTTCACCAAGCTTCATAAAAACCTACAAAACAGGAAGTGAAGCAAATAAGTGTCTAAATGTTTAATATAACCAAGAATTGATCGTTAAATGAGTGAAGTTTTGTGCCAAAAAGATGTATAAATACTAACACATCAGGGTGAGTTTAGGTTTTTAGGTGGGTGGGGTGGGGGGGTTTAGGTTTTCGGGGGGTAGTGGTTTTAGGCTTTTCGGGGTGGGGTTGGATGGGGGGGGGTTAGGTTTTTGGGGGTGCGGGTGGAGGTAGAGGTGTACAAATCGGGTTTTTTAACGAAACCGGTTCGGGTTTAAAACCGGGTCGGGTTGGGCAAAACCCGCTTGGACCGGGTCGACGTACGAACCGGTTCGGGTCACGAACCGGGTTCAAGGATCATCGAACCCAACCCTACCAAACCGGATCGGACCGGGTTGAAACCGGGTTGGCTACTAAACCGGTTCGGGTCCAAAACCGGTTTACCCGGATTTTTTTTAAAAAAAAAAACCGTTAATTTTTTAAAAAATTAACCGTTAAAGATATTAACTTAACTTAAAAATTACAAAACATACAAAATAAAGTTTAGAAATTACAAAACAAATAATTAAAAGTTTACAAATTAAAAATACATTAAATATAAAAGTCTTCTTCGTGGATATATTGAAAATCCGGGTAGTCGGTACTAGTCGGATCCCGAACTCCCTCGTAGGAGGTCTTCGCCGATTGCTTCAATCAATCCTCCTTCCACCTCGTCCTCGTATATCTCTCCCTCGACTTCGAGTTCGCCTTCAAGGGAAGATATATGTTGTATTCTTTCCGCCGCGTCCAAGTAATCTTTTAAGCAAATGCACGTTTCCACCGATGGCGGAGTTAGTCTTGTTCTTCGTAAAGAAACAACCCTGCCACTAACAGAAAAAGCAGATTCCGAAGCTACCGTAGAAGCTTGGACGGTTAGTAGATCACGGGCCACAGCGGATAGGACGGGAAATTGGTTTTCCTTCCCTTTCCACCAAGCCAAGATATCAAATGTCTCAAAATCATGAGCATTCATACCGGTTAAAAAATCCGAACCGATATATCTACCTAATTCGCTACTTGGGGTATTACCCCGTTGACGTTTACTATTTTCATTAAGTATAGTATTAAATAAGTTTAACATTGAACTCCGACTAGTACTTGCACTTGATGGAGCGTTTCTAAATTGCTCATGAACGGTAGATGTTGTACCATATTTTTCAACATAAACAGTAAATAAAGTAGACAAATTTTGTGTAAAAATAGTTTTTGCTCTATCCGTTAAAAATACGTCTTCTTCGTATAAATCCAAACAGTAAATTATTTTTTCAATTAAAGTTTCAACACCCGAAACATTTAAGCACGGGTTTAAGGCGGCGGCGCAAGTAATAATCGGAGGCATTTCTTTAAAATATTTTCTAAATTTCTCTTTCATTGGCGGTATCATTTCTTTAAATACGCCGCCTCGCATGGAATATTCGTTTAATTTTTCCACCATTAAAAAAAGTTGATTTAAAACCAAAGGACTTGTGGGATAGTAAACTCCCGATAAATAGGTTGTAGCGGTTTTAAAAATACGGAGCATATCGGCTACACCTTCAATGATACCCCAACCCGCTGTCGGAAATTTTGTTACTTTATTTTGCCTTGCTAGTTGGGCATGAAACATTTGCAAACTTCGTTTTTGTTGAATGGCTTTTTCGAACATGTTACACGTTGAGTTCCAACGTGTTGAAACGTCCCAATTTGGACCTAAACATTCGGTTTCACCGTCTTTACAAAATTTTATATATCGATGATATCTTCTTTGACTTGTATGAAAAATGTCACGCAACATTTGTTTAAATTTATTTCTAACATCGTCAATGTGTTTAAGACCACCTTGCACAACTAAATTAATAATATGTGCAACACATCGGCTATGGAAAAAAATACCATTACAAATCGGGTTATATTTTAAAATAAGTTGGTTTACCGCGACGGTATTATTCGAGGCGTTATCAAACGATATTGAAAAAACTTTTGTTTCTATTTTAAAAGTTCTTATAACTTTGTCTAAAATATAAAATAAATTGTCACCGGTGTGGGGGTATGCAAAAATATCGAACGCAATAGTACGTTTCATCATTTGCCAATTTTCCGGATTTATCCAATGAGCGGTAACGCAAATGTAAGAATCCGGCAAATTGTGGGGAGCCGACCAAACATCACAAGTTAAACTAATACCGGTTTTTAAATTTTCAAATTCATTTATTATTTCTACTTTAGCTTTTTTCCACATATTTATACAATCTCTTCTAAGAGTAGCACGACTTACATAAGTGTAGCGAGGTTGGAGCGTTTGTTGAATAAGCCGAGTCAAACGCTCGTTGTCAAAGTGTTTGAAAGGTAGACTCTCTTGAATCACAAAATGCGCCATCCTTTCCCGAACCAAGTCAACATTATACGCAAAAATATTACCTTCGTTTGTCATACTTGGTTGACCTTGCGAAGCTTGAGACTTTATAACCGAACAATAGTTTTTTTCAATGTGATTCTTCAAAGTTGTGTTTGCGTCTTTTCCAAAAAAATGCCCGCACAACTTGCATCGAGCCTTATGACCACCATTCGACATTTCGCATAAATCGAAATGTTGCCAAACATTGGGATTCCTTGTTGTAGGAATAACCCGCACAACCGTGGGAGCACTAACACTTTGAGAAGCACCAACAATATTAGATTGTTGAGATTCGTTTGCCATTTTGGGAGTTTCGACTTTCGAGCGTGAGCGTTTTTGATAAATAAGAGCGTTTTTGAGAAATGAGAGCGTTTTGGAATTGTGTGGTTGAACCAATACAACCCACACCTATTTATACAAGTTGTAGGGGCTCCAAAATACAAAAAAAACCAAAAAAAACGGTCATATAGCCGTTCCAACGGCTATAAAACCGTTAAAATCGAAGTTTACAACGGTTCGAACCGGTTTGAAACCGGTTTGAGAACCGGGTCGGGCCCGAAACCGGTTTGAGGGTGAAACCGGTTCGGGTCGGGTTAAGAACCGGTATCCAAAATTTTTTTAAAAACTGGTTACACACCTACGGGTTTGGATCGGGTTTCGGATCGGGTTGGGTGAAACCGGTTTGTTTGCGAACCCGGTTCGGGTCGGGTACCGGGGACCCGGTTTGAAACCGGTTTTTTTGCCCACCTCTAGGTGGAGGGGTGTTTAGGTTTTGGGGGCGGGTTAGGTTTTAATGAGACGGTTCCAACGCCGCTGGAATGAGCTCAATCGAAGTTCGTTTAACCCATTTCTTAACGTTTCTTAGCGAAAAACCATTTATTAGTGGAAACTTCCCCTATATATATACTAGCTTAGAACCCGTGCACTACACACGAGGTGAAAAATATCAATATATAAAATTCTTAAATCTTTTTGTATATATTTTATAGGTGTAAAAATGTAGTATATATACTAAAGATAGAAAACAAAATTCAAAATATATAAAAATTAATATATAATTGGGTTTCAAAAATAAATTAATTACTATTTAATGTAATTTGACTTTCATTTACTATTTGATTGAAAATAAAAGTTAAATAATTAGATTTTGAAGTTTCTTATGATAAAAGATAATTTAAAATAAATGTGTTTTATTAGTATAATTACTATTTTCATTAAAAATATATTATTATTATTATTAAAAGATAGATGTGTATTTAATAAGATAGAGAAGCGGAAAAAAAATAATGAAAATGAATATGGAGACGACACGTGGTATGAAAAAACCTTTATTTATTATATTATATATATATATATATATGGGACGTATCGGTTGTAAACCCTGAATTATTATGAAAACCCTTAAACTCCATATGAACCACACATTTTTTATCGATTTCTTGTTTATTTTAAACCTAGAAGGGCTTTTTGATAATTTTACATATTGAAACTAGATGTGGAAGAGACTTTTAATTTATTCTCTCTCTTGCTTCCTCATTTGAAAACCGGATCTAGATATCCTTCAATACTCTCTCTACATTTAGTTTCTCTCTTCAAACCCATTGAATTCGTAGATCACCATGGTCAACTGTCTGGATAACTTGTGATTTCATATCGAATTCGTACATCTCATATCTCTCTTAAACATTGAATCCTCTCCTCTCTTTCTTCTACTCACCATATCATTCCCAAATTGAAAGAAAAAGGTTTACAGATCTAGCTATTTAGATCGATTATCGGTCGGATAAGAAGAGGTTGATGTCAACAACAACTTTCGGAGATTTCAGATCGATTGAGTCCAAAAAAACCCTAATCGCCAGATCAGGTGAAAAGCCAAATCCAAACCAAGAGAGTAGCTTTAGCAAGTAAGCACCATATCGGTACCGGAAACCGCCGTCTGCAGTGGTGAATCGGAGAATGTGGTGCGATTTGAACACCAGGAGTTCAAATCCGACGTCATTGCTTTGTTCATCGCGTTCATACCGGAAATGTGACGCTCGTCAGAAATGACTGGTACAGGATTTTGAAATGATGATTATTTAATTTTGAAACTCTTCAGGCTATGATATTCAAACCTTTCTTAAATTCCCCATTAATCTTGCTTTTAGTTGATTATATCTTGCGTTAGTAATATAGAATAATCACTGGAAGTTTATTGATTTAGGGCTCGAATTTATATTTGTAACCTAAAACTTTTGATTAGCATAAATTGTACTTTTACAAATTGAATCAAATAATGGGTTATATTTTTATGATATATTTAGGGGTACAGATGACTAACTAAAAAGGGTGGTTGTTTATTTTAGAAGAACTTTTTCATGATCTATATTAATTGTTTGCATAATTTCATATGAATTTTTGAGGTCAATTTTCATTACTGTTAGTGAAAGGGGTTATCATAAACTTGTCAATTTTAGGGTTATATTATAAAAAGTTGTCTCATCTGCTGCTAAATAAAATTGATATCTTGTTTTTGATATACTAATGAATTGGTTATTTGAATTTACATAAGTGTAAATTGAATTTACACAAGTGTAAATTGATTTTACACAAGTATAAAATGAATTTACACAAGTGTAAACTGATTTTACACAAGTGTACACAGACCTGGAGAGAGCTAAAAATTAGTTTTCAAGGGTTTAACATTCTTTTATATAAGTGTAAACTGAATTTTATACGTGTATTTCATGTGTATTTTATTTGACTCATCCATTTTCTGAATGTGGAGGATATTACAGTTAATAATATACAATTTTAAATTGATTTTTACTAATGAATTGGTTATTTGAATTTGATGTGTGATATCTTGTATTTGATATTAGTTTAGATTCACAAGAATTGATATTATATGAATTTCTAATATGAGGGGTGCAATCAACTGATCAATAACAATTTGTTATTTGGAAAATACAATCATGCCTACCAATTGTTTGATTAAATACGTGTTTAAAGATGCTTGTATCATGTGATTTATACTATTGTGTTTTCATGTCTCTTGCTAATTATTATACTTTATGCTTGAACATAATCTTGAAATGTTGAAGAATAAGAAATCATAATGCACAATTTTAAATTTTCACTTCGCCATAATGCACAAGTTAGCACATGCATGCTTCATAATGCTACCGTGTTTTCATTTCTCTTGCTAATTGAATCCATCTATTTAAAAATAGCTTACTACTATGTTTTTTATAGATATTTTAATCATTTATTGATCTTATGAATAAATTATGTTTCCAGCAAGTAACAATTAAATGTAAATTGATCTAATCTGATGTGAGTTCTAATCTGATGTGTGATATCTTCTTTTTTATTTACTAATGAATTGGTTATTGGAATTTACACAAGTGTAAATTGATTTTACACAAGTATAAAATGAATTTACACAAGTGTAAACTGATTTTACATAAGTGTTCACAGACCTGTAGAGAGTTAAAAATTAGTTTTCAAGGGTTTAACATTCTTTTATACAAGTGTAAATTGATTTTACACGTGTATTTCATGTGTATTTTATTTAACTCATCTATTTTCTAATAGAATGTTTAAGACAGTTTTTCATGTGTAGGATATAACCTTATTAAGTTAAAAAAAATACATATAATATACATACAGAGAGGGATATACTACAAAAGAGGAAAACTTTAGAAAGTCTAGGAAGTTAAATAAATTAACATAACTGTGTTTTTTTTTTTGCGGCTCTGCTACGAACAAGTTGATTACTTCAAAGGATCACGCTTAGGCTTTACACTATTGTATTTGATTTATACACATGTGTAAAGAGTTTTTTATTCATGTGTATGAATATATGTTTTAAATTAAGAGTTTACATGTAGAATTTTTTTTATTTGTAAACATATTTGGTTATTTGGATGTATAATTTTTTTTTTCCAATTTGTATGTATGTTTTTAATTATAATTATTTGATTTTTACAAATGTGTGTTTGATTTTTACACATGTGTAAGAGAGCTTGTTCTTCTAATTCTCTCAAAATTCCAGATTCTACATATTTTTACACATGGGTTCCACCTAGTTCAAAATCTTTAATCTCAGATCTTGATTTAATTAAAAAGAAAAAGAAAAAAGGAAAAAAAGTGAAATTATCATTTTAGCCCATAATTATTCCTAGCCACACAATTTGTTTAAAAAATAATAATAAAAATCTAGAATTAATCTTGACCACAAGTTAAAATATATATAAATTAATGTGTGGCTCATATTGAGTTTAAGAGTTTTTATAATAACTCAGGGTTTACAACCGATACGTCCCCTATATATATACATATATATATATACATATAAATATATATATGATTAGGATATGGTAAAAAAGGTTTTAAAAAAAAAGGGTAAGAAGGATTTTGGGCTTGACATGTGTTATTTTATTGTTTTTGAAGGGAGGGCATTTTGGTCATTGTGTAAAATATGTTAGGTTATTGTGTAATGTCAGGTCTCGTCATTGTGTCTAATGTCAGGTCATTGTGTCAAATATTTTTCATCGTTGTGTTATATGTATTCATCATTGTGTTTTACGTTTTAGATTAATTTCGTGTTATGTTAGATTAATTTTGTCACTGTTTTTTATGTATTATATATAACACAATGATCAAAAAATATTTGACACAATGACCTGACATTAGATACAATGACCTAACATTAGAAAAATATTTGACATTAGAAATAATGCTAAAAAATATTTGACACGATTACCTGACATTAGACACAATGACGTGCAAATTACACAATGAGTTGGAAAACGTAATTTTTTTTGTTTTTTGTATATAACGACACTATACTAGTTTTAAAGATAAAATGATCGTTTTCACCATTGTGTTTTATGTTTTAAATAATTTCGTGTTATTTTTGTCATTGTTTTTTATGTATTATATATAACACAATGATGAAAAATATTTGACACGATAAATTGACATTAGACACAATGACCTGAAATTAGAAAAATATTTGACATTAGACACAATGATGAAAAATATTTGACACAATGACTTGATATTAGACACAATAAACTGACATTAGACATAACGACGAACAAATTACACAATGAGCTGGAAAACATAATTTTTTTTCGTTTTTGTATATAACGACACTATACTCGTTTTAAAGATAAAAAACGCTCGTTTTTATGGTGTCTAATGTCAGGTCTTGCCATTGAGTCAAATATTTTTCATAATTGTGTTATATGTATTAATCATTGTGTTTTACGTTTTAGATAACTTCGTGTTATTTTTGTTAATGCTTTTTATGTATTATATATAACAAAGTGATGGAAAATATTTGACACAATAACCTAACATTAGACACAATGACCTGACATCAGAAAAATATTTGACATTAAACACAATGATGAAAAATATTTGACACAATGACTTGACATTAGACACAATGACTTGACATTAGACACAATGACCTGACATTAGACACAATGACGAGCAAATTACACAATGAGCTGGAAAACGTAATTTTTTTTTCGTTTTTGTGTATAACGACACTATACTCATTTTAAAGATAAAAAACGCTCGTTTTTATGGTGTAGTTTAAAAAAAATAATGTGTTATGTAAAAGTTATGAACGTTTAAAAAAAGGGAGAACTTGATAAAAAAAATCAACAAAAGTGGCCATTACTAAAATACCCTTCCAACAACTTTTTCTCTTACAATTTGATCACAACCATTAAATCTTTGTCAATTTGATCTAATGGCTCTAAATCCTTCTCACCCTTTTTATTTTAAATCCCTTTTTATTTCAACCTAACCCTATATATATATATATATATATATTATTCTTTCTGGTTTATTGTGCGATCAACCTACACTACGATGTATCCATGTGTATGCTTCGAGAGTACATTGGCCATTATGTCATTTAGAATACGCATGAATCGAATTTCTACTGTTACTTTATAAGGCTGAGGGGACTACCCCCGTGAAACAGCCGTAGAGGCAGACATGGCGGCGTGGCCAGCGTGGAACACCACGCCCGCTGTCCGTGGTCCACGCTCGTGGTGAATTCCCGCGGTGATTTGCACGCTCAAAGGAGCCGTTGGGTGACATTGAGTCGTTGCCCAACGGATAAAAACATTAATTTTTTTTTCAAATTAAACACCTCTATATATATACATTTTAGAAATTGAAATTTTTAAAAATCAAACAACAATTCTCTCCAAACCATTCCAACCAAACTATCAAATGGATTCCCTCAATTCACCCTCTTCCGAATCCGAAAGTGTCGCTCCACTTTTTTGTCAAACGGTTCTCGCTACTCTTGTTGAAATAATTAGAGACGATGCCAAAAGTTCGAACACGCGTACGTACACACGAAGAGCCACTGTTAACCGAGACCGTGAAGCCGCTCACGAGCGTTTAATTAAGGATTACTTTTGTGACGAGTCGGTTTATAACGCGAAGACATTCCAAAATCGTTTTCGTATGCGTAGAAATTTATTTTTATGCATTGCTAACGATTTGGAACGAGAGATGGATTATTTCAAATTGAAATGGGATGCAAGAGGTCGAAGAGGGTTCACCCCCATTCAAAAGTGCACCACCGCTATACGGATCCGGCTCCGACGAATTAGATGAAAATATAAAGATCGTCAAGAAAACGGCACGGATTTGTATATACAAATTTTGTAAAGGTATAATTAATATCTACGGCCCAAAATACTTATGCAAACCGACTTCTAGCGACATCCAAAAAATATACAAACATCATGAGGAGGTGCATGGGCTACCCCACATGCTTGGTAGCATAGATTGTATACATTGGGAGTGGAGTAATTGCCCAAATATATGGCGTGGGCAATATATATGCGAGGTGACCATCCGACTCCAACAATTATGCTTGAGGCTGTCGCATCACAAGATCTTTGGTTTTGACATGCTTTCTTTAGTGTTGCGGGTTCAAACAACGACATAAATGTGCTTAACCAATCCCCACTATTCAACACCTTGGTTAATGGAACCGCACCCGATAGTTCTTTTGATCTTAGAGGTACAAGATACAAGCACGGGTATTACCTCATTGATGCTATTTATCCCGAATGGGCTACTTTTGTGAAATCGTTTTCGTATCCGGAAGATGAACCTAAAAAATATTTCAAACGCCGACAAGAATCGGCAAGAAAAGACATTGAACGCGCTTTTGCTGTACTAAAACAAAGATTTCAAATAGTGAAAAATCCGGCACGTGCGTGGAAACTCGAAAGAATAAGACGTGCAATGTACACTTGCATCATCCTACATAACATGATCATTAAAAATGATGGTCGGGCAATTTGCGAGTTCAACGAAGAAGAATTTGAAGCGACACTTGGATTAGAAGAAGTTAGCGAGGCCCAACAAAGTGTAAACGAACAAAATAAACGCAACCGTGAGATACACAACAATCTTCGTCAAGATTTGGTGCTCCATCTTGACTCGGGCAACAATTAAAGTCTATTTTTATTATTAAGTTTTTAATTTTTTTTTCCTTTTTTTATTATTAATGTTATTTTCTTTTTTTATTATTAATGTTATTTTCTATTTTATTATTATTTTCTTTTTAAATTATTAAATCAAATTAATATTAAATTAAATTAGATAAAGAAAATGACGTGGTAGTGTGAAAACGTGAAACCATTTCCGTCTAATTTGGAGAATATGAAAAAACTGTAAAATCTGATGTGACGCTGACGTGAAAGGGTGTGAAAATTGGTGGGTACTCCCCTTGGCCTAAGTTAGTGGAAGGTTTGATGTGTATCCACCAATGTTTTGAAACCCGGACCGGACCGGCCGGTCGGACCGGGAACCGGTGGTCTGACCGGTCCGGTTACATGTGTTGAACCGTTTCTGCAGCGAACCGGTGATCGGACCGGTTGAACCGGCGGTCGGACCGGAAACCGGGTGGTCGGACCGGTTGAACCGCTTGATATTTTTTTTTTTTTTTTTAATCTTTTTTAAGTCTCTTGGCTTCGTATTTCGTAGGTAATTGTTAGTTTAAAATTATTGGAATTGACTTGTTGGTGGTTTTTGAAAGGATTAATGGCTATTTAGACTGATATATTTTTATAATATTTATGACGTCGTCCGGTTCTTAAATCCGGTCCGACCGGTCGGACCGGTCCGACCAGTGGACCGGTAAGGAGACCGGTTCGACGTCCGGTCCGGTTCTGAAAACATTGGTATCCACATCCAATCGGCATTATATATTTAAACAATTAGGGCTAAAACTTTTATTACAACTTCATATCTTATATATTATGTCATTTTATCTTTGATTATGTAGTTGCGACACTTCATCGTACTACAATTCGAGAATACATGACGCCCATGGGGTTTATAAATGATATTAACGTGGAATACACGTTTAATTTGTTCATATCTGAAAGTTTAAAAAAACTCTATATGATATTGTGTATAAATAGGTACATTAATTTGAAAAAAAAATCAAAATCGTCAACATGGGCAAACACTTTTATTAGTAAGTTTAGTCAAACTATGTGTGCCATCTTTGTTTTACCAAGTACAATGTTTAGTGAGACGATATAATGTGACATTGCTTATTAATTATCTAGTTTTCACATTTAATAATGGTTCTATTACTATATAGCATTTTTGGAGTTCAAAAGTTACGGCTCACGTGGTTCGAATGATGAGGCTTATAACACGTTTAATTTAATCACATTTGGAAGTTAACCACATAGATAAATGTAGTTGTATCAAGTACCATTCGCTATTAACATAATACATTTCTAAGACATGAGAAAGATAATAATATGAAATTATAGTTTTAGAATTTTTATCTAACAATACGAATAGGATATGATCGACACCATCAAAAGCGACTAGCGATCGAAGGAAGATGGTGGCAAAGCGCCCCGAAAGTGATATTGTTGTTGCCGGTGACTAAAACTTAAGAGCTATATTGTTTATTTCAAAATTTTCAAATAAAATCTCGCGATTCAATAAAATATAATTATATGTAAGTAATTTTTTTTATGATATATGGTTTCTCATAATTGCTTTTACATATTATTTATTTATTTATCTAAAAGTTAAATGCATCGATCCATCATATATTTCCAAGGAGTAACACCTAGTCAGCCATACATGATACACTACTAGAAAACTGGAGTTTAACCGACAGACCATTCCGTCGTAAATCTATTAGTGATAGTATTTACCGACGAGATTCCGTCTGTGAAAGTCTGTAGGAAATATGGTCGTTAGCAATACGTTTACCGACGGACCAATTAGCGAGGGAAATACCGACGGATTTAAAAAAAAATAAAAATATGTTTTTTACTTTTAGTGAAACATTCATCATTACAAGATTTTAAAATTGTTGTGTTCTAGAACCTTGGAAATAAAGCTAAACTACTAAAACTGCGAAAATTACAGAGTAAGAAAGTTTGGAGAATTCTTCTTGTTGTCTCTCTCTAGCTCTCCCTTGAAATGGTGGATAAAGGCCTATTTATAGGCTGTCTGCAGGGTGGGGCACGGCCCCGTGTGTACCAAAACTCTGCTCAATACGTTGGTCCAAACAGAATCAGATGCGGTATGCTGGACCCTAGGCATGGGGCATGTGAGGTTTGGCACGAGGCTTGCTGGACCCTAGGTATGGGGCATGCTGGCTTGTACACGGGGTAGTGGCTCCTATATGTTTGCTTGTCTCCTGACCTGTGGCACGGGGGGCGTGCTTGATTAGGCACGCCCCGTGCTTCTCTTGCTGTCTTCACCAAATATTTGTCTATTTGCACGGTTTTTGCTTATTTGATCATTTAGCGGTCTTTTATTCCTGAAAACTCAAGGTAAACTAAATAAGAATTTCAAGAAAACAAATATAATTCGAATGAATTTGATATGAAATATATGTATAATTTTGTGCACAGCAATGATTATGGTGTATGCGACTAATTTGTAAATCTCGTGTGTTAATAGAGTTTTAAGAGCTCCTATCCCTCAAGATTTCAGCATATGGCCATCAGATGGAGCATTGTCATTCTATTCGAAGTGTCTCAAGCGAAGACAGATCTGGTATGCTTAACTTTTTGAGGCAAAAAGGTGTAGATTCGATTACTAAACTGTGTTCTTGTTGTGTTGGTGCAGATATGGGAAGCCAATCTAACATGGAATATGTTATCTATATGTCATCATTGTTGGGATTCAGTGGTGATCAGTTTGACTTTTGTACAAAACGGGTTTTGACAGAGAAATTAATTAATTCAGTTAATTAATAAATGCGCAGCAGAAAATAAAATCATAACCTATTTAACAGCACTGACAAACCGAACAGGATCTGGTTATGAACACACAAACACAAAAAAAACAACTAATCAACTGATAAGATTAATTATACCTTAGTGGTTAATAAATAACCGCTCGAGACACCGTGGTACAACGAACCGATGTCAGATCACGAACCGAAACGCCGAAACAGGGTGGCGTCGGTCGGCGGCGGCTTGAAGGTGCCGTAAATGGGCAAAGGCTATTGCCTTTGTTTTCGACAGCAGCTTGGAATAAAAAAAAGAAAGATCAAAATATTTGTTTTGATTCTTGTTAAGTGTTGATCGGAAAAAGAAAAAACAAAAAATGTGTTTTTTTCTTCTTGTGGTTGTATTCCAACAACTTGGGAGAAAACCTATCATTAGATTATTATTATATATAATAATAATAAACCCTACTAATTGGTTTCGGACCCATAGTCTAACACGAGATAAAAAGCCTATACCCATTTAATTGTTTTAATAAAAAGATTAAAACAATAAATTTTGAATTATTATTTATAAACCTGTATAAATAATAAATCCCGTGTAACGAATATATATAAAATATATCGTCTCGCTAACAGTTCGTAATTACCAGTTAAGCGGGTTAAGTGGATTTACTGTTCGTTGCCCTAGGTGTAACTCTTACGGGTCATAGCTCAGCCAGCCGCGTTGTCCATCGGGTCGGTCCATAAAATCCAACAATCTCCCACTTGGACGATCCACGATAAATCAACGCAAATAGTCAGCGGCGCTCTAGCTGCACATGGCTGTCCCTAACAAGGTATGACGCTTTAAAGTCATTAACCAAATATCTCGGTGTTAGTAACAGCTACCTAAAGCAAGACAATAGACTTATGACAATAGTTGTCATTCATCCTTTCCGTATAAAACATCAATTGAATCAATGAGACATGGATTTAGTTCATTCTCATATGGCGTTCAATTATTATTGTTCTCGATCAAGAATCAAAGTCGTCCAATCAAACACACAGTAAGTTTGGGTAAAGCCTTACACTTCACCGGTTTGAATCAACGAGGGCGCCACGATTCCTATATGTTACATATAATGTAAGAGTACAGAATCCATTATTGACTACATACAATTCCCACTGAACTTCAGAACTATTCCTAATCAAAGTCTTTATGACTGGCAGTTACGCGACAGCGTTTGACGGTGATTAAAGAATGGTTCTTGGTAAACGGCAGTTCTAGTATGTATCTCAGTTCAGAGGATAATAATGAGTATACCAATAGCAAAACATCTTATGACAAAGATCCATGAAGATGATTTGATGCGAGTTACATCCAACGTCATTCAAAATGAGGCCTGTGAAATTCGGAGTCAACTCCTTGAGCCGAAGTTCATAAAAGTCTTAATTCAGAGATGTTCCCACGAGTCTGACTGACTACGGATAATTAAGAATACAAGATTCATGGATTAAATGTATTAAAATCGAATACCGTTATAAGAATTCAGAATTGCCTTTAAATCAGTAAACCAAAAGAATTCAAAATACAACTGTTTAAATGTTCGCACATTCAAAATACTAAATCAAAACATATCACTAGCAAATCTAAGACCAATAGCATCTCTGTGAAGATCATGCTTGTCCTGAGTCATGGGCTTAGTAAACAGGTCCACTAGGTTTTGATCTGTATCTACTTTGCTTATCACGACGTCTCCACGTTCCACAATTTCCCGTATATAGTGGAACTTCCTTTGAATGTGATTGGCTTTGTGATGAGATCTGGGCTCTTTGACTTGAGCTATAGCACCTGTGTTATCACAAAGTATCTCGATTGGTTGGCGAATACTCGGAACCACATCGAGGTCAGTAATGAATTTCTTCATCCAAGCAGCTTCCTTAGCAGCATCTGATGCGGCTATATACTCAGATTCGGTGGTTGAATCCGCCACTACACTCTGCTTGGAGCTTTTCCATGAGACAGCTCCTCCATTAAGAGTGAATACGAAACCCGACTGTGAGCGAGAGTCATCTCGGTCAGTTTGAAAGCTAGCATCAGTGTAACACCATACAGTGAGCTCCTCTTTCACTCCTCCAAATATCAAAAACATGTCTTTGGTCCTTCTTAAGTACCTCAGGATGCTCTTGACTGCAGTCCAATGGGCAATGCCATGACTTTGCTGGAAACGGCTGGTCATGCTTAAAGCATACGAGACGTCAGGTCTAATGCACAACATAGCATACATGATAGAACCAATCGCTGAGGCATATGGAATTGCTTCCATTTCCTTAATTTCAATGTCCGTGGAAGGAGATTGTGATTTGTTCCACATAGTGCCTTTAGTCTTCGGAACACCTCCGTTTTTGGAGTTTTCCATCCTAAAGTGTGTCATCATTTTGTCTATGTAAGTACTCTGACTTAGCTCTAGGAGCCGCTTAGATCTATCTCTGTAAATCTTGATTCCTAAAATGTAAGTAGCTTCTCCAAGATCCTTCTTTGCAAAACAAGATCCTAACCATTGTTTGACTTTGTCAAGCACAGGGGTGTTGTTTCTAATGATTAGTATATCATCCACATACAAGATGAGAAATGATATAGTGCTCCCACTAGCCTTTCTGTAAACACAAGGCTCATCTTCATTCTTGACAAAACCAAATTCTTTGATTTTCTGATCAAAATGAAGATTCCAACTTCGAGATGCCTGTTTAAGTCCATAAATGGACTTATTCAGTTTGCAGACCCTACTAGGATACTTTGGATCAACAAAACCGTCAGGCTGAACCATATAGACATCTTCAGAGAGATGTCCATTAAGAAAAGCGGTTTTGACATCCATTTGCCATATCTCGTAATCATGGTACGCGGCTATGGCAAGCAGTATCCTGATCGATTTGATCATAGCAACGGGTGAGAAAGTTTCATCATAGTCAATACCTTGAGTTTGAGTGAAACCCTTTGCAACTAGCCGTGCTTTATAGGTTTGTACATTACCATGCATGTGGGTTTTTCTTTTGAAAATCCATTTGCTCCCTATTGCCCGAGAACCGGGGGCAGTTCAATCAAGTCTCAGACCTGATTATCATGCATAGATTGCATCTCGGCGTTCATGGCTTCAAGCCATTTCTCGGATTCGGGATTTGAGATAGCAGATTTGTAGTTTGCAGGTTCGTCATTTGACTCAGCTACTAATAGGACTTTAGAAGCTTCAAGATGCCATAGGTATCTATTAGGTTCTTTACGAGACCTGCTACTTCTGCGAATGCTTGTGTTTATGTCTGATTCATCAGCAACAACTTCTTGTTGATCAGACGCTCCGATTTCCTCAGTGGTTGTTTGGGTTTCTTGAATTTCTTCAAGATCCATAATATTATTTCCGGTTCCTCGATTTAGAAGATCTTCCTCGAGAAAGCGTCCTTTCCTTTTGATGGAAACAAGGTTTGCATCAGGATGATAGAAATAATATCCGCTTTTGTTGTAGTAACCGACGAAAACAACTTTTTCGCCTCTGGGATCGAGCTTGTCATCAGAATCGTTGGTGACATATGCATCACATCCCCATACTCTAAGGAAAGACAAATTGGGTTTAGACCCGTGCCATATCTCATATGGGGTTTTGTCCACCTTCTTAGTCGGTGCCAGATTTACAAGGCGGGCGGCGGTCAAAAGAGCATAACTCCAGAAGGAGTGAGCCAAGTTAGTTCTACACATCATCGATCGAACTATATTAAGTAGGGTTCGATTTCTCCTCTCGCTCACGCCATTAAGTTGGGGTGTGCCAGGAGGAGTGGGCAGAGAAATAATTCCGTGCTCCTTCAGATGATTAAGAAATTCTAAGCTGAGATACTCGCCACCTCGATCTGATCGAAGTGTCTTGATAGATTTATCGAGTTGTTTCTCTACTTCGTTTTGAAACTCTTTGAACTTTTCAAATGTTTCATGCTTATGTTTCATAAGATAGACATAAGCAAATCGACTACAATCGTCAATAAATGAAACGAAGTATCTTTCATGATTTCTAGAAATGGTTCTGAAAGGGCCACACACATCAGTGTGTATAAGGCCTAGCAGATCATTGGCTCGTTCACCAACATGAGTGAAGGGGTCCTTTGTGAGTTTGCCAACTAAACAAGACTCGCAATTATCAAATGAGTCATGTCCGGTAGGTTCATGAATTCCCTCGGATTGGAGTCTTTTAATGCGTGTCTTGCTTATGTGGCCAAGTCGACAATGCCATAGAAAAGTATCATTAATGCCAGATTTGATACGTTTAGAAAGATTATATATGTTATTGTCAGTTTGAACATCAATCTCATAAATACCGTTTTGAGGTTTAGCCTCAAAATAAAAGATATCATTTATGTAGGTAGAAATAGCAATACCATTAAAAACGTACTTAAATCCTTGTTCAAACAATAAAGAAACTGAAATAATGTTTCTGGTTAAACCAAGTGCAAACAAACAATTGTTCAAAACAACCACAAGGCCAGAAGAACATGAGAGATGATATGTTCCAGTTGCAAGAACTGGTACTCTTTTCCCATCACCAACGATGAGCTCCATGTCGCCTTGTTTTAGCTTCCTCCAACTTTTAGGCTTCTGCAAGACATTAATGATGTGGTATCCACATCCAGTATCAAATACTCATGTGTTGCTAGAAACAGTAAAAATTTCAATAACATAAATGAGAATACCTGAAGAGGTGCCCTCACCACTGGCCCTTTGCAGCTTCAGCTTGGCTAGATATTCAGGACAGTTACGTTTTCAGTGCCCCATTTTGTTGCATTCAAAGCATTGGCGCTCCTCAGGAGGGGGTGTTTTTGAAGCTTTCTTGTTATTGTTGGTGGCAGGCTTGACAACAACATTAACCTTCTTCTTGCCTTCGCTATTATAACCTATTTTCTTGGGGTTAGGTTTTTTAACACCAGCAGATCTGACCATCAGAACTTGATTTTTCTTTCCTTGGATATTCATCTCGGCCGTTTTGAGCATACCATGTAGCTCGGCCACTGTCTTCTCCAAGCCATTCATATTGAAATTCATTACGAATTGAGCATAGGAGCTTGGGAGAGAGTTTAAGATGAAATCAGTAGCCATGTCATCCTTCATAGGATATCCAAGTTTGTTTATCTGGTCGATGTACCCTTTCATCTTAAGTACATGAGAACTAACAGGCTTGCCCTCTTGCATCGTGTACCAAATGAGCTGAGACATGGTTTCATAGCGTTCTTGTCGGTCTTGTTTCAGGAACATGCCCTTAAGTTGCTCAATCATGTCAAAGACACTCAGGTCCTCCATGCTCTTTTGGAGCTCACGGGACATGCAGGCTAGAATAAGGCAGGCCACTTCAGTGGCATCATCTCTTTGTTTTTCCCAGGCCTTACAAGCGGCAGTCGTGTTACCATCGGGTGCCTCGGGGACTAGTGCATCGATAACATAGAGATTCTTGGCCATCTTGAGAACTATTCTCAGATTGCACTGCCACGAGAGAAAGTTGGTGTTATCCAGCTTTTCATTCTCAAGGATAGACTTAAGAGCGAAGGAGTTATTAGTATTATTATTTTCATTAGACATCTGTCAAGATAAGCAAAGAAAATAAATTAGTATAAAGAAAGTGAAAAGTCCTTATTAATTTATGACTCAATTACATAAATTAGAATAAGGAGTGAGAATCTAGCTAAATCAGTCACTAATGGTAGCTGTGGCATACAACATTAGTAAGTGGGTAACTAGACTGACAATTAGTGTCAATTGTGGAAAGATGCACAACTCTCGTGTATGAGGCCGCTAAGACAAGACATGTCTATGCATTGATACGTTTAGCCTCATCTATACCCACTTTTAATCTCTTGACAGTTGGGGCATGTAACAAGAGAGAAAAGTAATAGTCGTCCTAAAACAGGTACTTGCAGAAGGGCCGGATGTGTCAACGAAACCCTTGCGCCTTGGAATGATAAACTACGCATCCAGTGCGGTGCTGTGGCTCCAAACACCGATGTTTCGTTTTATGCTCCAAGTGTTCCTTATAATAGGATGACATAGACCATTGGTTTTAAATATGAGTTCCAATTTTAGTGATTACCGAATAGGGTCAAACACAACGAATGATTAAATCATATGTGTGTTGTAAAAACCAGTTTTACTATTTAAAGTCATGACAAATTTGATGAACCCTTTCACCTCTCAGGACACTTAATTTTAAATAACCTATTAAAACTAAGTTTGTCGCGACTTGAATAACCAGTTAAAGTTAATAGTTAAAAACCATTAAGTTATAAGTTTTGAAATTAAATTTAGTTTAAATTGCAAAACTTTAGCGGTTATTTATTTTATAAAAACAAGCCAGTTGTTATTTTTTATAAAATTCTACAAGTTGTAAAATTAGAACTTGTGGTGACAGATTGTGACATTTTAAAATTCCTTTTAACACGTTTGGTGTTTGGTTGGTTTATAATAAATTTAAGTTATAAAAAATTAAAAGCAACCATAAAGCAAATAAATATGTAAATCTTTTAGGGCCAAGTTTGTTTGATCTTGCTAGAGCCAGTTAGCAAGACCAAACGGGTCACGGGGTCCACAAAATTAAAACAACCACAAGGATGGACTTCCGTGCATCTAGTCGTCTCGGATGACTCCCACTGAATCCATGATTCCTGTTGCGTCTTCAGATTTGTCTTCGGGTTTTTATTACATTATATAAAAATAAAAAAAAAACTATTCTATTACAACTTTGAGCCATCAAAAGTGGGCCAAAACCATAAAACCAAAAACTGAATAATAAACACAAACAACTCAATCACATGGGTCGGGCCAGATTTACATATTCAACACCATCACATACGGGCAATATATTTGGTTAAATAAAATAAAAAATAGACCAAATTAATAAATAAAAAAAATTGCCCCAAAAAACAGATCAGATAAAAAAACTTCAAGATAGTTAAAGTTTGTGATTAATCTAACCGGTGAAACCAGACCGGTTTCGATTTGCGTGTTATAACCCAGGCTCTGATACCACTGTTGGGATTCAGTGGTGGTCAGTTTGAGAAATTAATTAATTTAGTTAATTAATAAATGCGCAGCGAAAAATAAAATCATAACCTATTTAACAGCACTGACAAACCGAACAGGATCCGGTTATGAACACGCAAACACAAAAAAAAACAATTAATCTACTAATAAGATTAATTATACCTTAGTAGTAAATAAATAACCGCTCGAGACACCGAGGTACAACGAACCGATGCTAGATCACGAACCGAAACGCCGGAACGAGGTGGCGCCGGTCGGCGGCGGCTTGAAGGTGCCGTAAATGGGCAAAGTCTATTGCCTTTGTTTTCGACACAAAGATCAAAATCTTTGTTTTGATTCTTGTTAAGTGTTGATCGGAAAAAGAAAAAACAAAAAATGTGTTTTTTTTCTTCTTGCGGCTGTATTCCAACAACTTGGGAGAAAACCTATCATTAGATTATTATTATATATAATAATAATAATAATAAACCCTATTAATTGGTTTCGGGCCCATAGTCCAACATGAGATAAAAAGCTTGTACCCATTTAATTGTTTTAATAAAAAGATTAAAACAATAAATTTTGAATTATTATTTATAAACCTGTATAAATAATAAATCCCGTGTAATGAATATATATAAAATATATCGTCTCGCTAACAGTTCGTAATTACCAGTTAAGCGGGTTAAGTGGATTTAATGTTCGTTGCCCTAGGTGTAACTCTTACGGGTCATAGCTCGGTCAGCCGCGTTGTCTATCGGGTCGGTCCATAAAATCCAACAATCATCTGCTGCAACTGTCTTCATTGGTGCACTTGTGATTGTTGGGATATTATTGATGACTTTGCTCACTACATTAACTGTAATGTTAAAATTATGTCAAAGTAGGGAGCTGGAGTTGTTGAATCATTCAAATCTGAAAATCGTCGTGATTATTGCAAAATGGCTTCTTGTTTATTCAATTTGTCGGGAAAATTTTGATTTTGTTTCACTTGTTTTCACAAAAGGTGGTATAGAAAATGATTATCAACGTGATGAAGACGTTCATATGGGATTCCAGCGAGTTGCAGGCTTCCGGCCGGCGGGGTGGGTGGGTGTTGGTCTTTTGAGAGAGAGAGAGGGGGAGGGGGGGGGGACTCGGAGTTCGGGCGGTAATTCAGGCTTTGCAAAATGAAGGCAGAAAAGCAAATTGAAATCAAAAGAATGCATCTCTTTAAGGTCTAACCGGTAAAAGACCAACTTCTCTTTTTTTGTATCAAGACAAATTCTTCAATAACTCTTTTTCCCAAATTTCCTCGAAATAAAGGGGGTTGTTAGGAGTTTTATTTATTTATTTTTTATATTTAAGTAATTGCAAAATAGTCCTTTTGAGATAAAAAAAATTAATACTGAATTTAACATAAAAATAGACGCATGTTAGAGGAAATGGTGAAACGTACAAACTTTCCGGGTGACCTCACTTATTGGATTTACTCATAAACAAAGTCATCAATACTGGACTTTAAATTTAACATATTCAATTAACAACAAAAAAAAACATTCACATTTGAGTACATTACAGCGGAAGTTTTTAACATTTAACGCATACATCAGTGTTTAACAAAAACATAAATCGGGATGTCAGTCTTTAGCCGGGTAACCTTCACGCCTTCGCACGACCCCTTTCTTGGCTACCTGAAATGTATACTAAAGTCAGCTAACGCTGGTGAGTTCTAGTTTAAAATGATTAGATATAAGCATTATTTTCTTAAAAGTATTCTTAAGTTTATACATAAAGATCATAAATACGTATTCTTAACTTTTTCTTAACATTCATTTGGTCATACACATAGGGGTGATCAACCCGTCTTTTACTACGTATGCCACAAAGGCATACGCCATGAATCTACCGCCGTAGCCCTTTGACTCGTCCGGTCCTAGAAACCGTCCGCCATAAAACCGTCCGGCCAACCTTCGGCCGTCCGTCATACCGTCCTACCGTCGTAGGCCGTCCATTTCGCCCGTCTACCCGAAGGTATCCGTTTCCCACGCGCTACCATGTTTGCAACCGTTGTACATATGATTTGGCATTTGCTTCGACCGTCCATTAATGCCCCTTTTTATTTCCTTGCTGATGAAGGAACGTTTTTGTCCCGGTTGCAAGATAGTCACGCGGTCGTCCGTCTATCGTAGTAGCCGTTAGCATCGAAGCGTCCATAACATTCACGTATATTCATAACATGCATTATATATATAATATAAGGCAAGATTTCATTCATTCATATTTTGTCATTCTTTCATTCACACCTTGTAAACATACGTTTCAATCTTTGTTCATAATTCATTTTCATATATATATATATATATATATATATATATACTTATATATATTTGTATATCACGTATGATCACATTGATATTCATAACATTTATTCATTTAGTGTATACACTCCAGCCCTAAAAATATTTATAAATCATTTGCACATAACATAGAGGGGGGCACATAGAACTCACCTGATCAGCTAGTCCTGTTCTGTCCTATCTGCGGTCTGATGAGCGCCGCACACGATCTGGATTAATTAACTATACCCGTATCAGATCTAAACCAAGTTATATTCCTAACACAGCTGACATAGGCGAACTTAATGCCTAAGTTCGCTTCCTCTGGCCTAGGCGAACTTATAGGCGAACTTGTCCTAAGTTCGCTTCTCTTGGGCAGGGGAACTTAATTAGTTAGGCGGACATAATCTTTAGGCGAACTTAAGCTTTAAGCGAACTTATTCAGTTAGGCGAACTTAAGCTTTAAGCGACCTTGCTAGGCGAACTTGTCAAGCGAACATAATAAGTTCGCTTACCCTTGGCCAAGCGAACTTGATAAGTTCTCCTCCACCAAGCGAACTTGACAGGCGAATTTGCTAAGTTCGCCTGCACCAGCAGTCATCTTCCCAAACAATCCCGAAATTCACGGATTTGGGTTCGATTATGTCAAAACTTCAACTTTCTTTGCTCAAAACAACCGGTTTTCATTCCAGATACTAAACCTAAGCTTATTCTCAAGTTTCATCCGTAAAAACGTCCTATTTTCACCCGGAAACCCAATTTAAGCAAAAATCTAAATTTTAGCTCGAATGGTTACCTGGATGACGATTCTGATTTGGAGGTTTCCTTCACGAGTGCAAGAGACACGAGCGGGTGCAATCTTGTGCGATTCCGACACTTTCTCTCTCTACGGTTTTCTCTCTCTAGAATTGCTGAGAGGAGAAGAATGAGGGCCTTGGGCTATTTATAGGGGAGACCTCCCCAAGCCCGGTTCACGACTGACCCGGCCCGACTTCGGCTCGCTTGAACTCGTTAACTTTATTTCTCGTCATTTTAGGATGTTACAAGTTTACCCCCCTTAAAAAGGTTTCGTCCTCGAAACCAGTTATGCGTTAAACAACCGAGGGTATAGTTCCCGCATCTCGTCTTCTTTCTCCCAGGTAGCTTCTGATCCCTTTCTGTGCTTCCATCGAACTTTAACCAATGGGATTGACTTGTTGCGTAGTCGCTTCTTAGATCGGTCAAGGATGGCTATTGGTTCCTCGACATAATTCAGACTGTTATCCACCTCGATTTCATCGTAAGGTATGTGCGCTATGTCGTCAGCTATGCATTTGCGTAAGTGCGACACGTGGAACGTAGGGTGTATTCCACTAAGCTCAACGGGTAGGTCGAGTCTGTAAGCAACTTGACCCACTCTCGCTAAAATCTTGAAAGGTCCGACAAACCTTGGGCTTAGTTTGCCACGTTTTCTGAATCGGATGATTCCTTTCCATGGTGATACCTTTAACAGTACCATGTCTCCTACTTGAAACTCTAAATCCATTCTTCTCTTATCCGCGTATGATTTCTGTCTGTCTTTTGCGGCTTTCATTCGAGCCTTGATTTGATCAAACTTCTCGGAAGTAGCTTTGACCACTTCGAGACTTGCAAAATCCTTTTGTCCAATTTCCTCCCAACAAACCGGGGTCCTACATTTCCTCCCATACAACATTTCAAATGGCGGCATGCCAATAGTCGAGTGATAGCTGTTGTTATATGAAAATTCTGCCAATGGTAGATGGCTGTCCCAGCTCCCACCGAAGTCAATGATACAGGCCCGGAGCATGTCTTCTAGGGTCTGGATTGTCCTTTCAGATTGACCATCGGTTTGAGGGTGGTAAGCTGTGCTGATGTTCAATCTAGTGCCCATTGCTTCGTTAAATTTCTTCCAAAACCTTGACGTGAATCTAGTATCCCGGTCGGACACAATCGACACCGGCATACCATGCCTGCTCACAATTTCTTTGATAAAAACTTCTGCTAGTTTTTTCGGACGAAGCAGTCTCACGTATTGGCAAGAAGTGAGCACTCTTCGTTAAGCGGTCAACGATCACCCAAATGGTATCATTGCCTTTAGCTGTTCGCGGTAGCTTGGTAATGAAGTCCATCGTGATCTCCTCCCACTTCCATTCCGGTATTGGTAGAGGTTGCATTTTACCGCATGGTTTCTGGTGCTCGGCCTTAACTAGTGAACACGTTAGGTACTTGTTCACGTACCCGGTTACATCATTCTTCATGCCAGGCCACCGGTACTCTTTCTTCAAGTCTTGATACATTTTGTTTGTTCCGGGGTGGATAGAATAGCGAGACTTATGGGCCTCATCGAGTATTTTAGCTCTAAGCTCGCCAATCTTAGGTATCCACATCCGGTCAAACCTAGTTCGTACACCGTATGCATTTGCATCCAAATTCCCTTGTTGTCCTACCATTCTTTCCCGTTTAATATTTCTTTCTAACAGTGCTTCATCTTGTTCCTTTGATATTTCACTCATCAAATCTGGCGTTAATATCAGCTGACACACCTTGATCCGGATAGGATCAGATTGTTCCTTTCTGCTTAAGGCGTCAGCTACTACGTTTGCCTTGCCTGGATGGTACAGTATCTCACAATCGTAGTCCTTTAGTAGTTCTAGCCACCTCCTTTTGCCTCATGTTTAATTCCTTTTGCTCGAAAAAGTACTTCAAGCTTTTATGGTCGGAGTAAATGGTGCACTTAACTCCATATAGGTAGTGTCTCCATATTTTCAGGGCGAAGACTACTGCTGCTAACTCTAGATCGTGGGTTGGGTAGTTAACCTCGTGAATCCTTAGTTGTCGTGAGGCGTAAGCAACTACCTTTCCTCGTTGCATAAGTACGCATCCCAGACCTTGGCTTGACGCGTCAGAGTAGACTACCAAGTCTTCATTTCCTTCAGGTAGTGTCAAGACTGGAGCTTGAGTTAATTGTGTCTTAAGTTCCTCAAACGCGTTGTTTTGGGTTGTTCCCCATTCGTACTTTACTTCCTTCCGTGTCAGTTTGGTTAGTGGCGAGGCAATTCTTGAGAAATCTTGAATGAACCTGCCATAGTAGCCTTCCAATCCCAGAAAACTTCGTATCTCTGTTGGTGTCTTCGGGATGTTCCATTCCTTTACTGTCTCAATCTTCGCAGGATCTACCATGATGCCTTTCGTGTTTATCACATGACCTAGGAATTGGACTTCCCTAAGCCAGAAAGCGCATTTGGAGAATTTTGCGTACAACTTTTCCTGCTTTAACACTTCCAATACTTCTCTTAGGTGACAGTGATGATCACCCTCGTTTTTCGAATAAACTAGTATGTCGTCAATGAAGACTATCACTGATCGATCCAACATGGTCGGCATATTCTATTCATCAAATCCATAAACGCTGCTGGTGCGTTTGTCAACCCGAATGACATTACCAGAAACTCGTAATGCCCGTAACGCGTACGAAACGCGGTCTTTGATACATCTTCTTCTCTCACCTTTAACTGATGATAACCCGACCTAAGATCGATCTTTGAGAACCAACTCGCACCGTGCAGTTGATCAAAGAGGTCGTCTATTCTAGGCAGTGGGTATTTGTTCTTTACTGTCTTCTTGTTCAGTTCTCGGTAGTCAATGCACATGCGCATGCTGCCGTCCTTCTTCTTTACAAACAGTACCGGAGCACCCCATGGCGAAATGCTCGGTCTAATAAATCCTTTTTCTGTTAATTCTTGTAGTTGAGACATCAATTCTTTCATTTCTGACGGAGCCAATCGGTAGGGGGCTTTGGCAACGGGCTCAGCTCCTGGCAGTAAGTCAATCTGAAATTCTATTTCCCGATCGGGTGGCAATCCAGGTAGATCCTCAGGGAATACTTTCGGAAAGTTGCACACCACGGGTACATCCTTGAGTTCCTTTGTTTTCATCCTTTCGTCAATAACGTACGCCAGATAAGCTTCGCAACCGCGCCTCATATAACTTTCGGCCTTGATCATCGAGATGATGTTAGGCATCGTGCAATTCCAATCCCCATAAACCGTAATTGGAGTGCCGCTTGGAGCCTTGAGGTGTATCCTCTTGCGTTTACATTTGATCTGAGCTTCGTTGGCAGCTAACCAATCCATACCCAGTACTATATCAAATCCTCCTAAGGTGAGAAGGAATAATCTAGAGGGGAACTTATGACCCTCTATTTCTATGATACAATCATCGGTTACTTGGAATACTGCCGAATTTTTACCAACAGCAGTTTGTACGCTAAAGGCCTTTACTATGGTGTTGATAGTACAATCTAGTTTACGACTAAAGGCATTGGATATAAAGCTTTTACTAGCACCAGAGTCGAATAAGATAGCAGCAGGTTCATCATTTACTGGAAACGTACCTGATACAACATCAGGGTTTCCCCTTGCTTCCTACTCAGTCAGGGCGTAGGCTCGAGTCCTAGCCTTCGGTTGTTCCTTTGCAACTTCCTTTCCCTTTCCCGAACTGGACTGCCCGATTTTCCAGCAATCCTTAGTCTGGTGTCCATATTTTCCACAACTTTGGCACTTGACATCCTTTAAACACTCTCGGGAGAAATGCCCCGGCTTCCCGCACTTATAACACATGGTGGTGACAATTCGGCACTCGCCAAAATGGCGTTTTCCACACTTTTTGCAAGTTTCATATTCCTCTGACCTTGGTTTCTTAATTTCAGCTGCCACATTCCCTTTCCCGGTGCCCCTAGACGGGTTCTCCCACTTTCTCTTTTGTGTCTCAGGTGTCGGGTCTTCATTGGCGTAGTCGTCGTAGACGATTCCGCTCAGATTCACTGCCGACTCGAAGGTCGAGGGTAGGTTGGCTTTCACATGAACACGGACCCTTTGAGGTAGGCCCTTCACATAGTACTTAATCAGTCTTTCTTCCGTCTCTACCAGGTGGGGTACCAGTTGAGCTAGTTCATTGAATCTTGAAGTATACTGGCGATGAGTCTTGTTGCCAGCTTTGAAGTTCAAGAACTCGTTCTCCACACGATCGATCTCATTTTGTGGGCAGAATTTTTGGATTATAAGCTTTTTCAAGTCTTCCCACGTTATTCTGTTGATAGCATTGGGTGACTTAGTTCTTTGAACATTCCTCCACCAACTTAGTGCTTCGTTGGTGAAAGAATGGGCAACGTACTTAACAGCTTGGTCGGGTCGACACTAGCTGATGTTGATGACAGCGTTCATCCTCTCGATCCACTCGAGGGTGGCCACCGAGTCCTTGTTTCCATCAAACTTGGGTGGGTCTCCGTCCTTGAAACCTTTATAAGTGCACCCCTGTTTACTTGATCCCACCTTTATTTCATCCCCATCGCTGTAATATACCTTTTATTCATTGTTCCCTTCATCATCTTCCTTGATTTTCTTTAATGCCTCCGTTAGTAGGTCAGGCAATACCTTCTTCAAGGTGAGCACGACCTCACGGGCAATAGCATCTCTGACCTCGGGTTCCAACTGTAGAGACCCCTGATGGTCGCCCCCAGTTGGGGTGACATTAGTTTGGTGCACGCTCTCAGTGTTTTCCGTGTGCACATCCTCTTCTTCTTGATGTCTTGGATTCAGTGGAGGTCTACCTACTCGGCCGGTGCAACCGCCTCGGCGTCCCGTTCTTCCTCCACCAGCCATAATTCCTAGTTTCCTGATAGTTATAAAAGGGAATACATCAATGTCATTTCTTCAGATCATAGTTTAGAATAGTACGAACAAGGTAAATTTTTAATTACAGTGACCGGTTTGTGATTAGAAATTTACATTGCTTTTCAGGTTCCAAACTCTTCAAATTGGTCAAGACATTGACATCTATTGGTTCTAAGTTAAGGTATCTATTCCTATTCTTCAAATATGAACTTTAGTACTTACTTACAGTGATGGCGTCGGCGTTGGCTACCCAGACTGACACCCGTGCGTTGGTCCCATAATCAGCTTGAGTCCAGACATTTAGGGATGCCTGAATCTCTCAAACTATTGCTCTGATACCAACTTGTAAGGCCCCTTTTTCCTGGTGACCTCACTTATTGGATTTACTCATAAACAAAGTCATCAATACTGGACTTTAAATTTAACATATTCAATTAACAGCAAAAAAAAAACATTCACATTTGAGTACATTACAGCGGAAGTTTTTAACATTTAACGCATACATCAGTGTTTAACAAAAACATAAATCGGGATGTCAGTCTCTAGCCGGGTAACCTTCACGCCTTCGCACGACCCCTTTCTTGGCTACCTGAAATGTATACTAAAAGTCAGCTAACGCTGGTGAGTTCTAGTTTAAAATGATTAGATATAGGCATTATTTTCTTAAAAGTATTCTTAAGTTTATACATAAAGATCATAAATACGTATTCTTAACTTTTCTTAACATTCATTTGGTCGTACACATAGGGTTGATCAACCCGTCTTTTACTACGTATGCCACAAAGGCATACGCCATGAAGCTACCGTCGTAGCCCTTTGACTCGTCCGGTCCTAGAAACCGTCCGCCATAAAACCGTCCGGCCAACCTTCGGCCGTCCGTCATACCGTCCTACCGTCGTAGGCCGTCCTTTTCGCCCGTTTACCCGAAGGTATCCGTTTCCCATGCGCTACCATGTTTGCAACCGTTGTACATATGATTTGGCATTTGCTTCGACCGTCCATTAATGCCCCTTTTTATTTCCTTGCTGATGAAGGAACTATTTTGTCCCGGTTGCAAGATAGTCACGCGGTCGTCCGTCTACCGTAGTAGCCGTTAGCATCGAAGCGTCCATAACATTCACGTATATTCATAACATGCATTATATATATAATATAAGGCAAGATTTCATTCATTCATATTTTGTCATTCTTTCATTCACACATTGTAAACATACGTTTCAATCTTTGTTCATAATTCATTTTCATATATATATATATATACTTATATATATTTGTATATCACGTATGATCACATTGATATTCATAACATTTATTCATTTAGTGTATACACATCAGCCCAAAAATATTTATAAATCATTTGCACATAACATAGAGGGGGGCACATAGAACTCACCTGATCAGCTAGTCCTGTTCTGTCCTATATGCGGTCTGATGAGCGCCACACACGATCTGGATTAATTAACTATACTCGTATCAGATCTAAACCAAGTTATATTCCTAACACAGCTGACATAGGCGAACTTAATGCCTAAGTTCGCTTCCTCTGGCCTAGGCGAACTTATAGGCGAACTTGTCCTAAGTTCGCTTCTCTTGGCCAGACAAACTTAATTAGTTAGGCGAACATAATCTTTAGGCGAACTTAAGCTTTAAGCGAACTTATTCAGTTAGGCGAACTTAAGCTTTAAGCGAACTTGCTAGGCGAATTTGTCAAGCGAACATAATAAGTTCGCTTACCCTTGGCCAAGCGAACTTGATAAGTTCGCCTCCACCAAGCGAACTTGACAGGCGAATTTGCTAAGTTCGCCTGCACCAGCAGTCATCTTCCCAAACAGTCCCGAAATTCACGGATTTGGGTTCGATTATGTCAAAACTTCAACTTTCTTTGCTCAAAACAACCGGTTTTCATTCCAGATACTAAACCTAAGCTTATTCTCAAGTTTCATCCGTAAAAACGTCCTATTTTCACCCGAAAACCCGGAAACCCAATTTAAGCAAAAATCTAAATTTTAGCTCGAATGGTTACCTGGATGACGATTCTGATTTGGAGGTTTCCTTCACGAGTGCAAGAGACACGAGCGGGTGCAATCTTGTGCGATTCCGACACTTTCTCTCTCTACGGTTTTCTCTCTCTAGAATTGCTGAGAGGAGAAGAATGAGGGCCTTGGGCTATTTATAGGGGAGACCTCCCCAAGCCCGGTTCGCGACTGACCCGGCTCGACTTCGGCTCGCTTGAACTCGTTAACTTTATTTCTCGTCATTTTAGGATGTTACACTTTTTAAAACATAAAGGGTGATTTATGTTATTTCCTTAGTTTAAGAACGATATCTAAAATTTGGTATATATACTTAAAGGACAAAGAGTGTAATTTACTCTAAATTTAACATCACAGATTTAATACACAATAAAAAACTAATCGTCATATTGAATTTTGACGCTAAAAGTGTAAAACACCATCACAAAAATACGCTATGTACAAAAACGTTTAAACGCCATGTACATGCGTTTAGATTTTTGATACATGGATGTTAAATTTAAAGTCATTGTTAAAATACATAAAGAAAAACTAATCGTAATTGTTGTGTATTGGGTCACCGGACCGTTCACTACACCTGATGATGGAGACCCGATCTTATTAGATGCTGCTACACCAAGTCGGTCAACTTCAGAATGCAAACGGGTCAACAGGGTCGGATATGAACCCAGCTCAAAATAGTCGCCATGCATGCCCATGATCCCACTTGACTCTAGTTTGTGTGTTTTCGTTATTTCAGGAAAGTTGTTTTTCCTGTATCATGCGGTTTATTTCCAACTTAGTAGTGGATTTATTTATTTATTTATTTTAAGTCATGTCTAGAGATAGGGTAGTGGGATCATGGGTAGTTATTTATGCATTTTATGGGTCGTTTTGTAATTTGGATATTAAAAAGAATTTATGAAGCAGAAAAGGAAAGATGAGTTTATGAATGGAATTTCTTTGGTTAATTTTCTTAGGTGAATTAGTTATTCCATGCTAGTTCAAGTGTGGCAACTTGAATTGTGTTATTGGAGCCCATATTAGAGTCATGTGGTGTATATGTATCTTGATTCAAATTTAGAATTGCCCAATGAGTTGTTTAAGTGGTGTATCTGTGTCTTGTCTACCCATTGTCTACTCGTTCTATCCGAATTTCTCTTTCTATCCTTTACCCCTACTCTGATTTAAAACATCTGGTATTAGAGCCTAAAGCATCCAATCCATCTTCCTCCTCAAGCATCCAATTCAACTTCCTAAAAAAATAGTGAATTTTGTATTGCAGTTCATTATTGTCTTACGAGAACATATCTTACATTGAACAACAACTCAAGGATTAGCAATCTCAAGTTGCGGAGTCAATTGGAGTAACTTATGATTAGCTCGGACCCCGATACGACGATGATGGGATTGAGCCAAATGAAGACGAGTACATGTTTGTGACGAGATCTCTTAACGGGACTAGTGGTGGTGATGAAAACATTCCGCAAGAAACAGACTTTCACAAAAGCTCTTCTTGTTCACTTGGATTCAATGGGAATAGCTATATTACTTGCGCATCGAAGTCATTGATTACAATAGCCGCACTACCGATTCTACTAGTTCCATCTTTTTGCCAAATGCTCGTGGATACAAAGAAGAGCAACAACTTTGAAGCGCCGACGATCCTTAGAGTCATGCCACAAGTTTTTCATGAATCATGTCATGTTATGCACCAGTTTTCCCAAGTTTTCAAATTCACATATAAACACAAGCCCTGAAATGGAACAACGGGAGAGATGTTTCATCTACTAACCTTTACTTTCGAAACCTCTCTGTTCATAGTTTTTGCAGGACCACTATGCATTTGTTTGAAGCCACCAAAAAGTCTATTAAAGTTGGACTCAAAGACAATGAAGCACTAAACGCGAAGAAAAATTCCGATCTAAAACGCAACTTGGCTGAGACCGGTCAAAGTACTACTAAACAAGGTTCGGGTGAAGTTGAACGTGGCGTCCTCGTCGTAGCCCTCACAACGGGAATTACTAACTTGTACGGAGTAGAGCATAAGGCATATTATTCTAAGTTTAAGGACAAACATTTTCGAAGACGCAGAGCATGTTGTATATCGGGTCACCGACCGTTCACTACACCTGATGATGGAGACCCGATCGTATTAGATGATGCTACACCAATTCGGTCAACCTCAGAATACAAATGGGTCAACTGGGTCGGATATGAACCCGGCTCAAAATAGTCGCCATGCATGCCCATGATCCCACGTGACTCTAGTTTGTGTGTTTTTCTTATTCATGAAAGTTGTTTTTCCTTTATCATCCAATTTATTTCCAAGTAAGTAGTGGGTTTGTTTATTTATTTTAAGTCAAGTCTAGAGATTGGGTAGTGGGATCATGGGTAGTTATTTATGCAGTTTATGAGTCGTCTTGTAATTTGGATATTAAAAGGAATTGATGAAGTACAAAAGGAAATATGAGTTTATGAATGAAATTAACTTTGGCTAATTTTCTCAATGGATTTTTAGGTGAGTTAGTTATTCCATGCTAGTTTAAGCGTGGCAACATGAATTGTGTTATTAGAGCCTGTATTAGAATCATGTGGTGTATATGTATCTTGATTCAAATTTGGAATTGCGTAACGAGTTGTTCAAGTGGTGTATATGTGCCTTGTCTACCCATTGCTTACTCTTCTATCCGAATTTCTCTTTCTATCCTTTACCCCTACTCTGATTTACAACATCTAGTATTAGAACCTAAAGCATCCGGTCCATCTTCCTCCTCAAGCATCCAGTTCACCTTCCTAAAAAAAGAGTGAATTTTGTGTTGCAGTTTATTATTGACTAACGAGAACATATCTTACATAGAACAACAACTTAAGGATTTGCAAGCTCAAGTTGCCGAGTCAATTGCAGTAACTTATGATTAGCTCGGACCCTGTAACACCTGCCATGAAAAAGTACAAGATTTGACTAAGGTATAAACCACAGGGACTATAAGTGTAAATATAACATAGATCAAGGACCAAAAAGTAGAAAACTTGAAATCCAAATGGTAACGGACCATCATGAGAGATAACGGTCCGTTACGGGTCGAACACGTGGACAATGATGGTGTGCCACGTGTCCAGTAACTAATGGGCAAAAACTGACGCGTGGAAACCGTATGACGGACCGTAACGCCTGGTAACGGTCCGTCACAGCCGCAAAACCATACGGGGCGCCACGTATCACTTCGTAACGGACCGTCACGCCGCAAATTGACTATAGGGTGACGCGTGTCTTATGACTGCGCAAGCCCTAATCTGGTGACGGACTGTCACCACCCGTAACGGTCCGTCACGGACACAGGTTTGGCACTATAAATAGATGCTCGAGCTCATCAGTTTTTTCTCACTTCACAAACGATCTTCACTTCCCATTCTTGTTCCAGAGACATACTAGCCCATTCCCGACGATTCCGATCCAAATCCCGCTCATTTTAGCGCCTGGTTTAAGAAGAAACGTTCGTAGAAGTGCCTATACGCAAGAGAAATCCAGTTAGGAAGCTGATTCTATAATTTACAACTTAGAGACTCATTCCTATTAGCAAGGTGAATACTTTATCTATTTCAAAACTTGTGTAAAAAATTTACGTTTACGAAAATGGCCAAATAAAGGTTAAGGGAATAATGCATAACGTTCTTCTACTAACAAAGCATTCAGGCCATAGGTATACGTAAAACTTGCAAGGGATACACGGGTCTCAGGTGAAAGTCTCGGACTGTGGTTGGTACTTATCTTATAACAATTTCGGAGGCGTAGACCTAGCCATTGTTGTAAGGCATGATACCAGTGTATACAGTGGTGCATATGATCAGGAGATAAGGGACTGCGGAATGTGTGGATTAAACACAAAGTTGTGATTATGAAATTAATACTTGTTTGTGCCAAACGATTTTACTGTCAAGATAATTGTATTCACTAGCGTTCGCGCTGACGTTTCATTTTCAAAATGTTTTCAGGTAATCAGTAAAAATATAAAGGAAAAAGGGATACAGGCAGGCAAAGCATCTGACCCATGAGATGAGAAATGAAAAGGATGAAATGCATGTTGGATTCGCATGCCTCATGCATAGATAATCCCGAAACGAAGAAAAAGGAGATAGGAACAAGGGATTAATTAACCTTGGATAGTACTATTTCAAGTGGCTTGAATGTGTTCATAAGAGACGAGAGATGTATTTGATTTCAAACACTGTTTGTAATCAATATGAAAAAGGGTATTTAAATCCTTGTGTTTGTGAATATAAATACAAGACTTTTGTATTCCCACCGGGTCTTGATATTTACAAAAAACAACCCTCGAGGTTGAGATTTATGATGAAACGATCCTTGTGAAAAAGACTTCCGCTGTGTTTTATAAAAACTCTGAAATCAAAACAGGTACCAATCAAACTCACACACGTCTAGGAGGTGCCTAAGGCGGGGTATGACAGGTTGGTATCAGAGCCACAGGTTTTAGCGAATTAGATACTTGGATTTAGTATCTATGTTTTAACCGTAAGTTATATAATGCTTCAAGATTAAGATAAGGAAACGAGGTAACCTTCTGAACGGTATGTAGTTATCTGAAAAATGAAATGTTCTATCTAAGGCAAGAGTGGTGTATAAATCTCTCCTAGACCCGTCATTCTTTCATGGGAACATCTCTGTTGGAGGTACTGCTCTGGGAAGATAACCATCATTGTAGAGCTTTAGTTAAGATAAAGATACCGGCCTTAGTATCTAAGTCTTGACCAAAAGGATAGGATAAATACTAATACTTTAAGTTGCAGGATGTCTGGAGATAACTCTGTTCATACTTATTATGATCCTAACCGGCCAATAAAACAATAATCCCCTGAATACTACCCCTTGGGTTCACAAATGAATCCCATTTCTTCGCCCTACTACAATAATGATCCATTTGCTATCATTTTGGTTAACATTACTCCTGAATATCATCCCTAATCTTATGACACTTCAAATCAGTGGATGGAAGCCGGATCTGATTTTAGAAATTGGAATACCGATGCCCCAATACTACATGAAAATAATGAAGCCGAATCAAGCCGAACTCATCAGAACATGTCGATTGAAGAAAATCCTTTCGATGAAGAATCCTATCATAATAATAATTATGCTGAATCTCTAGTTTTGTATGATCCTTACATGTTTCCTGAACTTGTTTACCATGATCCTTTTGAAACCTATTTCCAAGCTCCTCCAGAGTATCAAAATGCTTATAATGATATCATGAATGGACTTCGTGAGCCTCCACCTAAATTCGGTTATGAGCATAGTTTTCCTTCTTCTCCTATTGAGTGCCTAGATCGTTCGTTGCGTCAAACGGACGAAGTGACACAGGAGAAAATCATGGACAAGGCAAGAACCCAATTCTATGAACAATAGGTGTACGAATACGGAGAAAGCTTAATGACCCTTGGTCAAGAGCTAATGAAAAATTAGAACCTTATATTGTATTTTGTTTCCTTGTAAGATATTTTCTAATAATATAATAAACTTCGTTTTGTTTTATTTTGAACATATACGGTTGGAAGGGCAAAGGTCCTAATTTTCTTCGTAAATTTGCACCAGCTAGTTATTTCGAACGTAAAACGAATGAAACAACTATAGAAAATAATGAGGACGCTGAAAGTTCAACTTTCAGGAGCCTCAGAGAAATAGGAAACCCTAGTGTTCACTATAATCCTTCTATAAGTTTTCATTCTGCTCCTACTGCAGGGAGTTATAATATCACTGCCATATATTCACATAACTTTCATGAGGCCGGGATACGCCGAAATACCTTATAAGAATAGATGCGATCCTGAAGAAGAAGAAGAAGAAGAACGAGCTAATTCTAATAAACTCTACGTTCCTTATTATGAGACTGTTCCTCTCCATGCTTCTCATATAAATGAGAATGCATCGGGAAGTGAAAGGGAACAAATGTTGTTGAACCGAATAGCTGAGCTGGAACGAGAAAAAGTTGAATTTGAAGCTCGGAATGCTTTATTAGTTCAACCACTTGAAGAAAAGAATTTTAGAAATTATTAGAAACAATGATTTCTATATGTGTACTTTCTCTTATATATGTTTCAACAATAAAAAGTTCTGCTTCCGATTCAAATCTTATTTCTCTTATAGTATGTCTAAACAAACCAGAACATCTTATAACACGAGGGGTAAAAGGAAGCAGGCGGTGGTTGAAAACGCTGCTGAAATCACTAACTCTCGTAAAGAACTTCAGAAACTGATTGCGGAAGGAATCAAAGATTCTTTTCCAATGATCTTTATTGAAATGGAAAAGAGGCAGGCCGATAAATTATATGTTCAGCCATCAATTCCAAAATCTATACATTCTCAACCTTTGACTCCACACTCGAACCATTACTCAATCCAAACCCACTACTCTCAAACCTAAGGGTTCTGCCACTCATCAAACCAAGAAAACAGAGAGAGAAGAATTTTACCATAATTCCTCAAAAGAAGAAGGAATGGGGAATAATTATGGTCATCTAGAACAGAAGAGGAAGATTTTTGGCTGTACGTACAAAATGTTCCAAGACTGCAAGCCATACAACTTTTCTGGAAAGGAAGGAGGAATAGCCACTTTAAGGTGGATTGAGAAAACCGAATACGTGCTTGCTATCATCAAGTGTGCTGAGGAAGATAAAGTTCTTTTTGCTTCCAACTTGTTTAAAGACCAAGCTTTGGAATTGTGGAATAACATCATTGCTGCAGATGCATTCTATGCCAAGGGCTAGAGTGCCTTCAAGGCAAGAGTGGAGAAGAAATATGTTCCCCATAATGAAAGGGAATAGATCAAAGGGAAATTTCTTAGTCTGGAGATGATTGGAACAAATCATCAGGAGTATTTGACCAAACTCCTTGAGTATGCTCGAATAGTTCCTCATATTGCTGCCCCGGAGGCTAATTTGACACAAAGATATGTTTGGGGTTTATCGGAGAAATCCGTGACATGGTTAAGGTTGCTAAATGCGAAACCCTTGACGATGCTATGGATTTGGGAGCCTCCTTGACCATTAGTCTGATCAGAAATCAAGAGGAAGGAAGAAAGAAGAAGGAGAAAACTTGGCAAGGCCCAAATGATTCTAAGAAGCCAGGATCAAGCTTCAGTTCTTTAAATAACAATTCTACCATTTATGAATGTCCAAGGTGCAAGAAGAAGCACTTGGGACAATGTAAATCTGGACTTTATTGCAATTTCTGCAAAATGTCTGGACACAAAACAGAGGATTGTTATAAGAAGAAACCTATCACCTGTTATGAATGTGGTGAGGCTCGCTACATCAAAAGCTATTGTCCCAAACTGAAGAAACCAGAAGGGACAGGTCCTAAGCCTGCTGAGTGAGTAAAGAAGAATGTGCAAGCATTCGTTCTCAATACTCATGAGGCAGCAGGTATGCCCGACGTTATTACGGGTACATTTCTTGTCAGTGATATTTATGCTCGAGTTTTGTTTGACTCTGGTGTAAACCAAAGTATTATAGATCATAAATTATGTAAACTATTAAATAAAACTCTAGCTAAATTAGACAAGAAATACGTGGTAGACATGGCCAACGGAGACCTAGTCCAAATCTCATGAATTCTTAACAATTGCAATATCACACTATCGGGACATGTTATTCCTGCACAACTGTTGCAAGTGACTTTGGCAGGTTTTGACATTGTTCTAGGAATGGACCGGTTCGCCTTTAACCAAACCCGTATCCTGTGTGATAAGAAACCCATAGATCTTCGTTCACCGAAAGGCAATATCTTAACTATAAATGGTGATAAATTATCCAACCCTGTTGGAATAATTTCCATGTCGAAAGCCACAAAATAGCTAATAAAAGGATGCTTAGCATACCTTGTATCTGTAACTACGGATACCAAAAAGAAGATTGAAGATGTGCCGATTGTGGCTGAATTTCCTGATGTTTTTCCCGATGAACTGCGTGGAATTCCACCTGAAAGAGAAGTGGAGTTTAGAATTAATATTGTACCCGGCACGGCACCAATTGCCAAAGCCCCGTACAGATTAGCTCCAATGGAAATGACAGAATTAAAGAAGCATTTGGATGAATTGCTCGAGAAAGGATTCATCAGACCAAGCTCATCACCATGGGGAGCTCCGGTCTTATTCATTAAGAAGAAAGACAGTTCGATGTGCATGTGTATCCATTATCGTGAACTGAATAGAGTCACGATTAAGAACCGTTATCCACTCCCCAGAATTGATGACCTGTTTGATCAAGAGCTTGATGTTTCTCAAAAATCAATCTTCGTTCTGGCTATCATCAATTGAAAGTACAGGAAGAAGACATTCCTAAAACATCTTTCAGAACTCGATATGGTCATTATGAGTTCACGGTAATGCCATTCAGACTCACTAATACACCGGCCGCTTTTATGGACATGATGAATCGAGTTTGTAAACCTTACTTGGATAAATTCGTTATCGTATTCATTGACGATATATTTATTCCAAAAGTAAGGAAGAACATACAAGTCATTTGAAAATCTTGCTTGAACTCTTGAGAAATGAAAAGTTATATGCAAAATTTTCAAAAATGGGAATTCTGGTTATCTGAAGTGCAATTCCTTGGGCATATCATTAATGCTGATGGAATCCAAGTTGATCCTTTTAAAATTGAAGCAATATCCAAATGGGAAATCTCGAAGTCACCAACCGAAGTCCATAGTTTTCTCGGTTTGGCTGGTTACTATCGGAGGTTTATCCAAGATTTTTCTCGAATTGTTGTACCATTGACTTCTCTGACTCGCAAGTCAGTTAAGTATGAATGGGGTCTAAAACAATCTGAAGCCTTTGAAAATTTAAAACAAAAACTGACACAAGCACCCATTCTGGCTTTGCCAAATGGAAATGAAGGCTTTTCAGTTTATTGTGATGCTTCATACACCGGTTTTGGTTGTGTGTTAATGCAAGGAAGCAAAGTCATAGCTTATGCTTCCCGTCAAATAAAAACTCACGAAAAGAATTATACGACTCACGATTAAGAATTGGGCGCCATAATTTTCGCACTGAAATTATGGAGGAACTATCTTTATGGAGTCAAATTCACTGTGTTCACTGATCATAAAAGCCTAAAATATATATTCATTCAGAAAGAACTGAATATGAAGCAAAGGCGTTGGATGGAAGTCCTGAATGAATACGATTACGAAATCTGTTATCATGAAGGCAAAGCTAATGTTGTAGCTGACGCTCTAAGCAGAAAGGAACACAAGAAACCTAAACAAGTTCGTGCTTTAATATTCGATCTTCAAATAGATCTTATTACTCGTATTAAGGAATCTCAAAAGATTGCCTTACAAGAACCAAACCTCGAGAAAGAAGGCTTGGGAGGTAAGATCAACCAACTAGTCAAAGGCGATGATGATATTCTTAAAATGAATAAGAGAATCTGGGTTCCTATCTATGGAGACTTACGTGAAAAGATTCTCAAATCTAAATACACAATGCATCCTGGAAGCAATAAAATGTACAAAAACCTAAAAGCCAATTACTGGTGGATTGGGATGAAGAAACATATCGCTATCTATGTTGCAAAGTGCTTAACATGTTCTCAAGTTAAAGCTGAACATCAGAAACCTTCTGGTTTGTTACAAAAACTTGAAATTCCTGTCTGGAAATGGGAGATGATAACCATGGATTTAATTACTAAACTTCCCCAAACAAGTCGTGGGAATGATACTATTTGGGTTATTATTGACCGACTTACTAAGTCTGCTCATTTTCTTTCGATGAAAGAAACGTTCAGCATGGATAAGTTGGCACAATTGTACGTTAACGAAATCGTGTCTTTACACGGTGTGCCAATATCTATTGTGCAGATAGAGATAGTAGATTTACTTCTCGATTCTGTCAAAGCTTTCAAAAAGCCCTGGGTACGAAATTGAATCTTAGCACTGCCTATCATTTTCAAACGGAGGGGCAGAGCGAAAGAACTATCCAAACATTGGAAGATATGTCAAGGGCTTGTGTTATTGATCTTGGAGGAAGTTGGGATGACCACTTACCTCTAATGGATTTCTCCTACAATAACAGTTATCATACAAGTATACAGGCTGCTCCTTTTGAAGCCTTATACGGTCGTAAATGTCGAACTCAAATATGTTGGTCTGAAATAGGAGAAAATCAGTTGTCTGGACCTGAAATAGTCCAGGAAACAACTGATAAAATCATTCAAATAAAGGATAGATTGAAAGCGGCTTGTGATCGTCAAAAGAGTTATGCTGATAAAAGACGAAAGCCGTTCGAATTCAACGTTGGTGAGAATGTTCTATTGAAGGTTTCACCATGGAAAGGCATTATACGATTTGGAAAGATCGGAAAACTAAGTTCTAGATTTGTAGGACCATTCAAATTCTTGAAAAGAGTTGGGCATGTGGCCTATCAACTCGAATTACCAGAAGAAATGAGTGGAATATATGATGTATTCCATGATGTATTCCATGTATCGAATCTACGCAAGTGTTTGGGAGACAAAAATCTGGTAATACCCCTACAAGATGTAGAGGTGAATGAAAAGCTGAAATTTGTGGAACAACCTTTACAAATTGAGGACAGGCAGGAAAAGAAATTGAAAAGAAAGAAATTGATGATTGTGAAAGTGAAATGGAACTCCAGACGTGGCCCTGAGTACACGTGGGAACTGGAGTACGAAATGAAAAAGAAATATCCTCACTTGTTCGAATAATCTCGGGGACGAGATTAAAACAAGATGGGAAGGATGTAACACCTGCCACGAAAAAGTCCAAGATTTGACTAAGGTATAAACCACAAGGAGTATAAGTGTAAATATAACATAGATCAAGGACCAAAAAGTAGAAAACTTGAAATCCAAACGATAATGGACCGTCATGAGATATAACGGTCCGTTACGGGTCGAACACGCGGACAATGATGGCAAGCCACATTTCTAGTGACTAATGGGAAAAAACCGAAGCGTGACGGACCGTCATGCCTGGTAACGGTCCGTCACAACCGCAAAACCATCTAGGGGAGCCACGTATCACTTCGTAACGGACCGTCAAGCCCAGTAACGGTCTGTCATGCCACAAATTAACCAGAGGGTGACGCGTGTCTTATGACTGCGCAAGCCTTAATCTGGTGACGGACCGTCACCACCTATAACGGTCCGTCACAGACTCAGGTTTTGCCCTACAAATAGATGGTCGAGCTCATCATTTTTTCTCACTTCACAAACGATCTTCACTTCCCATTCTTGTTCCAGAGACGTACTAACCCATTCCCGACGATCCCGGTCCAAATCCCGCTCATTTTGAGATTTATGATGAAACGATCCTTGTGAAAAAGACTTCCGTTGTGTTTTATAAAAACTCTAAAATTAAAACAGGTACTAATCTCACACACGTCCAGGGGTGACTAAGGCGGGGTGTGACAGACCCAGATACGACGTTGATGGGATTGAGCCAAATGAAGACGAGTAGGTATTTGTGACGAGATCTCTTAACGGGACTAGTGGTGTTGACGAAGACATTCGGCAAGAAGCTGACTTTCACAAAAGCTCTTCTTGTTCACTTGGATTCAATTGGAATAGCTATATTACTTGTGCATCGAAGTCATTCATTACAATAGCCGCACTACCGATTCTATTTATTCCATATGTTTGTCAAATGCTCGTGGATACAAAGAAGAGCAACAACTTTGAAGCGCTGAAGATCCTTAGAGTCATGCCATAAGTTTTTCATGGATCATGTCATGTTATGCACCAGTTTTCCGCAGTTTTCACATTTACATATAAGCACAAGCCCTGGAAACAGAACAACGAGAGAGTTGTTTCATCTACTAACCTTAACCTTCGAAACCTCTTTGTTCATAGTTTTTGCAGGACCACTTTGCATGAGTTTGAAGCCACCAAAAAGTCTATTCAAGTTGGACTCAAAGACAATGAAGCACTAAACGCGAAGAAAAATTCTGATCTAAAACGTAACTTGGCTGAGACCGGTCAAAGTAATACTAAACAAGGTTCGGGTGAAGTTGAACGTGGCGTCCTCGTCGTAGCCCTCACAACGGGAATTACTAACTTGTACGGAGTAGAGCATAAGGCATATTATTCTAAGTTTAAGGACAAACATTTTCGAAGACGCAGAGCATGTTGTATATCGGGTCACCGACTGTTAACTACACCTGGTGATGGAGACCCGATCATATTAGATGATGCTACACCAAGTCGGTCAACTAGTTCGGATATGAACCTAGCTCAAAATGGTCGCCATGCATGCCCATGGCCCCACGTGACTCTAGTTTGTGTGTTTTCCTTATTTCATGAAAGTTGTTTTTCCTTTGTCATCCAATTTATTTCCAAGTTAGTAGTGGGTTTGTTTATTTATTTTAAGTCATGTATAGAGATTGGGTAGTGGGATCATGGGTAGTTATTTATGCAGTTTATGAGTCGTCTTGTAATTTGGATATTAAAAGGAATTGATGAAGCAGAAAAGGAAAGATGAGTTTATGAATGAAATTTCTTTGGTTAATTTTCTCAATGGACTTTTATGTGATTTAGTTATTCCATGCTACTTCAAGTGTGGCAACTTGAATTGCGTTATTGGAGCCTATATTAGAGTCATGTGGTGTATATGTATCTTGATTCAAATTTAGAATTGCTCAACTAGTTGTTCAAGTGGTGTATATGTGCCTTGTCTACCCATTGCCTACTCGTTCTATCCGAATTTCTCTTTCTATCCTTTACCTCTACTCTGATTTACAACATCTAGTATTAGAACCTAAAGCATCCAGTCCATCTTCCTTCTCAAGCATCCAGTTCACCTTCCTAAAAAAAGTGTGAATTTTGTGTTATAGTTCATTATTGGCTAACGAGAACATATCTTACATAGAACAACAACTTAAGGATTTGCATGCTCAAGTTGAGGAGTCAATTTCGGTAACTTATGATTAGCTCAGACCCCGATATGACGATGATGTGATTGAGCCAAATGAAGATGAGTTAGTGTTTGTGATGAGATCTCTTAACGGGACTAGTGGTGGTGACGAAAACATTCCGTAAGAAACTGACTTTCAAAAAAGCTCTTCTTGTTCACTTAGATTCTATGGGAATAGCTATATTTCTTGCTCATCGAAGTCATTGATTACAATAGCCGCACAACCAATTATACTTGTTCCATCTCTTTGCCAAATGCTTATAGATACAAAGAAGAGTAACAACTTTGTAGCGCCGGCGATACTTAGAGTAATGCCACAAGTTTTTCATGGATCATGTCATGTTATGCACCAGTTTTCCCAAGTTTTCAAATTCACATATTAGCACAAGCCCTAGAAACGGAACAACGGGAGAGATGTTTCATCTACTAACCTTAGCCTTCGAAACCTCTCTGTTCATAGTTTTTGCCGGACCACTATGCATGAGTTTGAAGCCACCAAAAAGTCTATTCAAGTTGGACTCAAAGACCGTGAAGCACTAAACGCGAAGAAAAATTCCGATCTAAAGCGCAACCTTGCTGAGACCGGTCAAAGTACTACTAAACAAGGCAGGGCTGAAGTTGAACGTGGCATCCTGTCGTAGCCCTCACAACGGGAATTATTGACTTGTATGCACTAGAGCATAAGTCATGTTATTCTAAGTTGAAGGACATATATTTTCGAAGACGGAGAGGATGTTTTATATCGGGTCACCGACCGTTCACTACACCTGATGTTGGAGACTCGATCGTATTAGATGACGCTACACCAAGTCAGTCAACTTCAGAATTCAAATGGTTAACTGGGTCAGATATGAACCTATCTCAAAATAATCGCCATGTGTAACACCCGCAAGACCCGACAATCCTTAATGGGCTTAATAAGAAGAAAGAATAAGAATTATTTGTCCCAAGGTCATGGGCTTGACCATGTAGGCTCTACAACCCTGCTACATCAGGTTGGAACCCTACTCCAGCCTCCACTTCACCTCACAACACAAAACTCGTAGAGAGAGATTCTAGAGAGAGGAATCTCAAGAACTCAAGCATTTTGTTCCCAAGTTGCTCCAATCCGTTTCTCCACTGTTGAAGAAGAAGAATCCATGAAGAAACCAGCGTTTTGAGGTAAGAATCGAACCTAAAACCTTTGATTTTCAGTTTAAATGGGTTTTGGGGTAAAACTAGGGTTTTGAACTCAAAGCATGGATTTTTACGTGTTAAATGGTGAAATAACCTTAGATCTAGCTTCGATTTGAACGTAAAAAGTTGGAAACCCACTATATATATATATATATATATATATATATATATAATTGAGATCAAAAGTTAACTCATCTTTAATGTGTTAACTCGTTAACCATATATCTAACCATTGATTTAAAAAGAAAATATAAAGATGCTTATTCAAGGGCTGAGATCAGATAAGGCTAATATGGTCTTTTTGCTTTTCTACAGTTTTCAGACTCTCTCTCTCCAACACAAACCCCATCGATGAGCTCAGATGTACCCTATCTCCCCAAACATCTTCAAAATCTCTCTCTCTCTCTCTCTCTCTCTCTCTCTCATTAGGTTGATTAAAGGAACGACAACTTGATTATGGTTCAGAGGTTTAGAAATCGGAGGCAACCAATGATCGCATCTGAGACGACGAGAAGCCATGGATGTACTTGCTTTGGTTTCTTCGGATCTGAGACGACGATTTGCATACCACCTCCTCTTCATAGTTGCCATTATTGCAAGGTAAATCATCAATTAAGGATCGTTCTCCGTCAATTTTATCAAAAAGTTACTGCTTACCTGATTTTAATTTTTAAAACTTCATCCCTAAACTTCATCCCTAAAATCAGGTTAGTGAAGCACAGGGTCAGCTGTCACAAGGTGAATGAAAAGATGTTACTTTTATATTAGGTATTTAGGTCAAGTATGCATCGTTGATTGCAAGGGAGTTGGAAAAGCCATGCTAATTACTGAAGAAAAGGGGCAAAATCATCGGGTGAAACTTTGGAAGAGCAATAGTTCAAATATGAAAGTGCAATCGTCGACATTGAAACTTTGATTTTTTATAAAAAGTGACGAAAATGTGTATAAAAACTACCATTTTTTAAAAAATAAAATAAAAAAGTTACATTGGGTTTTCATGGGTGTTCTCAACTCAAGTGGGTTTTCATTTTATACTTTCCCTATATATATATATATATATATGATCAAATACAAGTAAAATTAACGTGAGTAGGTGCGAAGTGATTATAAACCACTTACTATGAAATCAATTGTTAAGATTATGGGGTTGCTTCATCAACAAAGTTTACACATGAAAAAGGCCTAAGGGGTATGTAAGGCCCCAAACCCGGAAGAACTCACGTGTTGGATTTACTCATTCACAAAGAGTTCTTAAACTTAAAATGCATTCATAGCAACGGAATTTAAATGTCATACATCATGTCAAATTGTCAAACAATTAAAACGTTAAAACTAATGTCTAAACTATTACATCTTTTTATTCAAATTAAACGGAATGCCAGAAGCCTTCCATGTCGGGTAACTCTCCTCATACAGCTAAGCAATCCAAAGCTTTCTCCATACCAACACTTAACCTGATGTGCATGCTAAAAGTCAGCTAACGCTAAGTAAGTTCTAGCTTTACATAAAACGTTTATATAATAAAAAAAGAAGGATTTACGCTTTCTTACACAACGTCGGTAAAGGAAAAACTTTCACTCCACATTACTTTCAAGTCATACATTAGTTTTCTATAGGGTACACATCATAACTTGGGAAAATACTCATCACAAAGACTTATCACACAGCACACAGACTTGTCACGAAGGCTTATCACGAAGATGAGGTTACGTTTACCTCACGAGCAACTGTCGTTACTCCTTATCACGAAGAACTAGTTGTACAACCGTTAGCTAGCCACAAAGGCCCCTAACAAGGTATTTCCATGACTGACTTACTCACATAGGACATACATAATACATTTCTTCCCGTAGGAACCTTTCCCTTCCCTTCCCAGTTATAGATAATATAATGACTTCATAAAACACTTACCTTCTTAGTTTATTAAAATCATTTGTCAAACATACGTTTTGCCCATTTTCAAACTTTACTTTAAAACATTTCTTTTCTTTTCCAACACACAATTATGGTAAATGCTTTACACACTTTTCATTTATTAACACACTTTTATAATAAACACATACGGTATGCACACCACCCCAAAAGTAGGAAAAAAGGGGATCTAGAACTCACCTGTCAAACTAGCTCAGAGATACTATCAACGGTCCTCTGATGTCACTCGCCGATCTGGATCAATGATTAATAACTCATTAATTTTATACTTTCTAATATTACAGGTGAAACTAGATCAATTTCCTTTTCTAAGTTCAAAGCGATACTAGACGGTTTCTCTTTCTTTGGCTAGGCGACATTAGGTTAATTTCGCTTCTTTTGAATTAAGCGACACTAGGCAGATTCGCCTTCTGTTAGTTTTGCTTACTGGTAGTTTCCCTTGACTGGTTAGTGTCGCCTCATTGTCTTCTCCAGCAAAAACCTTAGTTTCTACATGGAGATGGCGGCTCAAGCTCTTAACGCCCAAGTCCCTGACTTTTTACGTCCAAAACGTTCGTTTTACACTTTTGATGCTAGATCTATGGTTTATTTCATGTTTAACACGTAAAAATCTCATCTTTTTGTGTTAAAACCTGAAAACCTATTTTAAACAAAAACTCAGATCTAGTAGCGATGCTTACCTCAAAACGACCCACTTCTTCAACAAATCTTCACCCGAGCAGTGGAGATAGATGGTGGATCGTTCTTTAGCCCAAACTGTCACTTTCTCTCTTTATAGTTTCTCTCTCTAGAACTTGGGTGGAGCTTGAATATTGAAGATGGAGTGTGAGGACTAGGGTTTAACACCCCCCCTCTTTCTCTTCCTAATCTTTTCGGCCCAAGCCCGACTCCTATAAACCCATGATCTTATTCTTTTCTTTAATTTTCTCTGAAACCCGCTTATTAATCTTTTTATTATTTTCGAGATGTTATAGGGTAAAATTGAAATAACCTACCGATTTTTTTTCAAATTCCCTATTTTTTTAAACTAAATAACTTTTTTACATGATCTTATTTTTTTTTTCCAAATTACACCGTAAAATGAAACATTTTATTTTCTTATGTGATAACCTTGATAACTACTCTTAAACACTCACTTAATTTATAAATTATTTTTTCTTTTATTTGTTAAAAGAGTATTTAAGTATCTTGAACATAAATATGGAAATGGGGAGTCTTACATATACGTACCACATAATGTTACATATACATGACACATATTGTTACGTATATGTAACACTAACAGAATGATCATTGTTACATATATGTAACACTATGTTTAAGAGTGGTTATCACAGTTATTACATAAATATTGGTTATCATTTGAACCACACCATATGTGTGTGTATATATATATAGAGAGAGAGGATGGTTCAAAAAGGAACCAAGAAAAAAGAGGAACCAGGGAACAATATTCAGCCACACATTCTGTGTGAAAAAAAAAGAGTTGAACATGCGACATTCTGCTTAAATGAGTTGAACTGTTGAAGTTAAACCAATGTGTTGTACATTGAATTTGTTCATATGTTCGATTCAAATATCTTTCAATGCAGTATTCGATGTTTTTATTTTTATTTTTATTTTTTTTAGTTTTATTTTTAAGGTTTTCCTTTATGGTTTAGATTTAGGGTTTAGTTTTTATGGTTTAGCTTTAAGGTTTAGGTTTTAGGGTTTAACGTTTAGTTTTTCTGCGTTTAGTGTTTACGGTTTCGCTTTAACGTTTACCTTTACGGTTTAACTTTTAGGGTTTAGCTTTTAGCGTTTAGTTTTTACGGTTTAGCTTTTAGCGTTTAGCTTTTACGGTTTAGCTTTTAGCGTTTAGCTTTAACGTTTAGGTTTTACGGTTTAGTTTTTTGCGTTTAGCTTTAACGTTTAAATTTTACGGTTTAGCTTTTAGCGTTTATCATTTAACTTTAGGGTTTAGGTTTTATGATTTAGCTTTTAGCATTTAGGTTTTACGGTTTAGTTGTTAGCGTTTAGCATTTAGTTTTAGGGTTTAGCTTTTAGGGTTTAGCTTTTAGCGTTTAGCTTTTACGGTTTAGCGTTTAGCTTTAACGTTTAGCATTTAAGATTTACGGTTCAGTTTTTACCATTTAGTATTTAACATTTAGTTTTTACGGTTTAGTTTTTAGCATTTAGCTTGTTTTCTCCTTGTTTGAAATGTGTGGATGAGAATGGTTACCCAGTTCCCTCTTTTTTATGGGTTCCCCATTGAACCCTCCCATATATATATATATATATATATATATATATATATATATATATATATATATATATATATATAGGGTTAGAACACGCGAGAACTCGTCAAAAAACCAATTAAACCCATTTTTTTTTGTTTTCACTACCTTTATTATTAAAATATAACATTAAAAATTATTTATCTCTTCAATTAATTCATCTCTTCTCTATAAATTAGTCTTAGAAAAATTTATACACATGTGTAAATGGCACATACACATGTGCAAGTGGTAAACTTACACATGTTTAGATTTTTTTAATATAGGAATACATGTAAATTTACATATATAAATTGTGACAACTGGTAATTTTCCAAGTAATTATCTAACTATATTACGTGAAACATTGCATACTAGACTTAATTTTATTTAATTAGGTCTTACCGGGTGTAGAAGAGTCCGCCCATTATACAACTTACGTAGAAAATTTTAGGAATTTTCGAGGCACATCGATACACGCACGCGTTGGTGATGTGTTGCAAAGCACATGTCTTTTATCCTTGTATTTTGTACCAGTTTTAGTTAGTTTTGTATTCGTTTTCATTTGTTTTTAGTTCGTATTGAGTCTGTATTATGTCTACAGGTGCTCGTGTGAAATACAAAGTGATATCATGAAGAGATCGAGCACGAGATGAAGTACCAAGAAAAGAAGAAAAAGGTTGGAAATCCAGTCCTTCGCGGTACGCGAAGGTGGAAAGGAAGGCTGGCGCGGTACGCGAGGAACTTGAAAAGGGGCCCCGACTAGTTTGTCCTTTGCGGTACGCGAAGGACCAAGATGTTTATCTCGTGGTACGCGAGGGCCTTTAACTTCCACAAAAAGCCCTAATCGGTGATTAAATACAATTTGAAGGCTATTATTCGGGGGAGATCGATTTGCAGCCGTCTACAGAGAGTATTAGGGCGATTTTAGGAGAAGATAAGCTATTGAAGCCAAGTTTGGAGCTTTTGACATTGTTTTGGTTAGATATCAATCATTCGGTTATTGATTTTGATGATCGTGTGTTTGATTGTTTTGATTGATACTATGTTTCTGTTCTTTACTTCTGGTTTTATGGTTTTGATTATGTTTCTAGGCTAAATACTTGTTGTTACCTATGTTTTGGATAATTACTTATTAAAGTTTGGATTTTTATCGGTTTTTGGATTCGTTTGATGGATTGATTATATTGTAAATATCTTAGTTCAATTATTATGATGAAATTGCATGCTTGAATCTGATTTGGTACTGATTATTATCCCGCATGTGCTCTTGTTGAATGTCTTTCAGTTATAGACGTATGTTTAGGCTATCTACTTTATGTTGGTGACTATGGTGGTATTGCTAGACGTAGTGATCCATAGGGGTGATAGTTGATGTTTCATTAGGTTGAGTGTTCTTCCTATCTCGATAGCTGAAAGGTGAGAGGTAGTCGGTTAGTCTTCATTGTTAGGTGTCTAGTTGTAGACGCTATGAGAGGAGGTTTCCCTAGGTTCTTAGTATTCGTTGCTAATCTGTGTCATATTACCCCGTGCATCTTTGATGTACTGTGATAGTGATACTAAGAGGTGAGCTGCCTGGTGGGTACTTTATTTTTGTTAGAGATACTGAAAGGTTATCCGACTATCTAGTGAGTGTGTTGCATTCTTTAGAGTTTCCTTTTGGTGACACCCTGAGAGTGATTAGGGATACACTAGATTGTCTAGGTTTGTTATCTTTAGAACCCCAGATCCATCATAGTTTCCATATTCGGTAGAAGTCTGAGTTTTATAAGTAGGATTCTGACCTAGGTAGTGTTTTCTTTATTCTTGATATTTCCTGAGTCTTTTGTTTGATAGTTAGTTGTCGACAGAGAGTTCTTAGATCTTTTGATTTCATTAGTTTAACCTTAGTTGATAGATAATCCCCCCCCCCTAATCAATCATCTCAGTTCTAGTCAGAGTCTAATTTAGTTGTTCGTAGTGTTTCTAGGGTTCGATACCTGGTTTACCGTTAAGCTTAGCTACATTCGATAGGTACACTTGCATGTTAGTGCGATCTAATTCATAGGTTTACTAGAGTGTCTAGGTTAGGTTTTTATATAGTTTTTATAGACCGTCTGGATGACATCAAGTTTTTGGCGCCGTTGTCGGGGACACTTGGCGATAACAAAACTAGCTTTGATTAGTTCTTTGTTTGGTTTTTGTGTTATTTTCTTCTTTTTAGTTTAGTAGATTGAGTCTTTTCTGTTTAGTTCTAAATTGTGTTCTTCGTCTTATTTGCTTTTTGTGTGTCTAATTTTAGGTTGAGACTTGTCTGCTTTGAGTCTTTCTTTATTTGTTAGTGTTTCTTTCAATTTATGCAACATACTCGCTCGCAGGGATTACCTGAGTTTACTGCTTATTCAGAGCCCGAGCAAGAGCTTCACGAGCGCAGTCGTAGCCTTCGTGAGCGTTTAAAAGTATTGTGTGAAAATCAGGTACGTAATCCGAGCCCTGTTCCATTTCCTAACATGGATGACGCTGACCCAGCAACAACACGTACTGTCCACCAAAGAGCTTGTGATGGATTCACTAGGGCGAGATCTTCGATCACCCGCCCAAACGTGCCCAATACCAATAATTGGCAAATCCCATTCGCATGTTATGAGTACCATCACTTACTCGACCCAGTTCCACGGACTGGAGGACGAGGATGCACCAGGACATCTGTCCCGCTTCGTGCGTATTTGCGATACCTTTCGCATTACTAGTGCCACGGATGACGCTATCTATTTGCGTATGTTCCCATTTACGCTCTCTGGTCGTGCTTCCACTTGGTTAGATACCCTGCCCCAGGATTCAACTACCACTTGGGCAGATCTGGAGGCCAAGTTCTTATAGAAATATTATCCACCTTCTAAGGCCGCCCGTCTGAGGGACCAAATCCATTCTTTCCGCATGGTCCCCGATGATCCCTACTATATGGCTTGTGAGCGGTTCAACACTATACTGAGTAGATGCCCCCAGCATGGTCTTTCTGATTGGGCACTAGTAGAGAAATTCTATAATGGTCTAACTTTTAAGAAGCAAAAAATGTTCAATACTGCTGTTGGAGGCCATATCATGGAGAAGAAGGAGCACGAGGAGTGAGAAGAGATGTTTGAGACCTTCTCTTTAGCCGAGCAGCAGTAGCCACGTTCCGTTAGGACTTCCATTCCTACTACTAGGACACCCACCTCGTCCAATAGAGGTGTTCATCAGGTCACCCCTGAAGCTAGCGTGGCAGCGTCACTTGCAGCCATGGCGAAGGAGATTAAGGAGTTGAAGCTAAGTGCACAGAAGTGTGAGGTGTGCAGAGGGGGCCACGACACCTGTTACTGCCCGTCAAACAGCAGGAGCAGGTAGAGTTTGTGAGTAACCAGAACCGATGGTTTAATAATGCCTATGGCAATACATTTAACTCGGAATGGAAGTCTGCCGGGAACCCACCGGGGTTTCAGCAGCGCCAGAATCAATATGGTGGAGGAGATGCAAGTCCAAGTGGGGGGAGTAGTGTTGGCAACAAAGGATTGAGGAGATGCTGGAGACTCAAACCCAGATGCTCGCCCACTTAGTAGTGAGAGATAAGGAGACTCAACAGAGATTGGATGCTCATGATACTTTATTGAAGAATCAGCAATCTACATTCCAAGATCTGCAGCGCACGGTAGGAGACATCGCGAAGAATCTGAAGGATAGACAGGGAGGTCCGTCTTCGGTTTCTAATGCTTCAGTGATGGTCGTGACGACCAGGAGTGGAAGAGGTGAAGAGAGAAAAGAGCCACCGGTAGAGGATGAAGAGTCGGTGGATGAAGAGATAGTGACAGATAAGTCTGCTGAGAAAGCAGAGGAGAAGAAGAGTGGGGGTGAGAAGAAGACCCCCGAAGTTGACCTTAGCCATATTCCTTACCCAACCCGTTTGCTGCCTTATAAGTATGCTAAGGAATACGGTAACTTTCTTAATATGTTCAAGCAACTTAAGGTCAATCTTCCATTCATCGAGGTCATCCAGCATATGCCTAAATATGCTAATTTCTTGAAAGATCTACTTTCGCACAAAAAGAAGTTGGAGGAGGTCTCGAAGGTCCCTCTCAGTGATAGATGCTTTGCGGTAGTACAGAACAAGCTACCAGAGAAATTGGAAGATCTGGGTCACTTCACGACTTCGTGTCTGTTCGGCAGTTTGCTTATGAACCATGCATTGGCTGGCCTAGGTACTAGCATCAATCTGATGCCATACTCTATGTATAAGCAGCTAGACCTAAGAGATCCTAAGCCCATGCGCATGAGCATATCCTTAGTTGACCGCTCGGTCAAATATCCACGGGGAATAGTGGAAAACTTTCTAGTGAAGGTAGATAAATTTGTTTTCCCCGTGGATTTCATGATTCTCGACATGGAGGTCGATGATAGAGTCCTGCTCATCATAGGAAGCCCTTTCTTGCGTACCGCCAAGGCATTGATTGATGTCTTTGATGGAAAGCTCACACTTCGTGTGGGGGATGAGAGAGTTACTTTTGATGTTATGAAGTCCGTGAAGGAGGATAGTGAGATTAGCAAATCGGTGTGTTTGATCGATACCTTCATGGATGACCATCGGGACTCTAGTTTAGAAGAGAGTGGAGTCGAAGATGTCTTAATTGATCCTGCTGATAGTAACATTGGAGATCCCGCCCCTGATGTAGGAGAGTTATCAGACTAGGCGTTAGATTTAGTAGAGTTGCTGAATGAGCCAGATGAGTATGGTGATGATGTGCCTAGTGTGGGGATGGTGGAGAATATAGAGGATCCTGAAGATCCGGGAGAGAACAAAGAGGCCATATTCTTAGAGATACCAAATCCTAGGCCCTTGCCCATTATTGTTTGTCATGCTGAGGGGATAGAGACTGAGTCATCCCCTGAATCTAGGCAGCCCCGTAAGAAAATCCGAGAGCTGAGTGACACATGTGATTTGAGGATATTGCAAACCCCAAGTGTCGGGACGTTTAGGGGTGACAGTTTGCTCGAGTACATGATGCAAGTTATTTTTGGACCGGGTAGGTTTAAGTGCTGGTGGACTGATGTGAGAGAGGGTTTTAATCGATATTCGTTTATTGTGAATGGGTTGTTGGTCTGGAGAGCTAGTATGCCATGTTGGATGATGGCGGTTCCAAGGAGGATTAAGGAGAAGCCTCCTTATTAGGCTTGTTTGTCTCTCGGGTTAGTACCTGAGTGTAGAGTTTGTACGAGTCTTCATGGTTTATTTTTGTGCTATTTTTGGTGTTTTCGGTTTGCATGTTTTTGTTTTGTGTTTGTTTTGCAGGGATTCACATTTAATTCGGTGAGGAAAATCATCAAGAACAGAGTTTCGGGTATCTTTGCATTTGATTTTATCATTGGAACAGGTTTGTAGAGGAATTTGGGGTAGAAGGAAATAGGGGGTCAAAATTTGGCTTAGTATAAAACCTCTTAACTTTCTATGAACAAGCCTCCCTCACGGTAGGCAAAGCTCAGAGAGACTTCCCTCGCGGTACGCGAAGGACAAATAATATAGCTGGGCAAATCCCAAGATCCTCGTGGTACGCGAGGAGTGCCCCCTTTCCTGCGCGGTACGCGAGACCCCCTGGATTTCCCTAAATTCCTTTAGTTTCCCATTCCCGCCATCATTCGCCGTTCACCACCACCATTATCCTCCATTACACCATCTGCCACCACCTCCTTGGGAAACCTAAGGACCGTTCGTGTTGACTTCTCTTTGCATTGACATTCATGTCTATGTGTTTTTCATTCATCGGGTACGTGTTCCTGCTTTATCTTGAGTCGTGTCAAGTCAGTAGAGTCTTGTGTTTTCGTTATCGAGTTTGTAATTTGCGTCAGTTTAATGCTATTTGGGTTTGCGAGATTTTAATTTTGCAGGTTTGATTTGAATTGTTCGTACTCAATCTCCATTCGAACAAGGATAATCTGAGCTTGATCATCATGGATAAGGAACCCTACAGAGTGTGAGTGCAACCGCGAATGAAATGCTATACGGCTGCACTAGTGGAAGGACAAAGCTTCACCAGAAGATCATTGCAACATTAACATCTAAGTCTTTTCCAGATTATCTGTGTTTATTTTGATTTTTGTGTTTTGAGTCTTTATTTTTTATTTTTCGTTGTTTCTCGGTTCACATTCGGGACAATGTGTGTTTCAAGTGTAGGGATGTGGGAGACTGCGTCTTTCTTATATTAGTGAGTTTGTTTAGGTTATTTTCTCTTTAAAATATACAAAAATACGAAAAAAAATAAAAATTTTAAAAAATGTCCTTTGGATTAAGAGTTTTTGCAACTAAATGGAAAATGATAGTAGAACTGGAAATCTGCTTGTGGTTTAAATGTAATAAATAAAAGAAAACGTAATTTGTGATGTTTTGGTAGACCCACCCGACTAGGAAAGCTTAAATATCCTGAAAGTGTTTACTAGGTTAATTAATTGAATTAAATCAGGATATCTTGTGGGTTCTCTTCTTAGGGGAAATGGTAAAGTCAAAACTGTCAACATAGGGTGATAGGTACCACGTTAAGTAAGAAATTGTATGTTTTTGAAATTCTTTGGCACACCACTTTCTTTTTATTAGAATAAATCCGAGAGTTGGTGGTGCCCGCATTCCATAATCCATATTATCATGAGCTTAATTATACTGAGAAGTTAAGTATCGCCTACGTGTTACCCTCCGGGTTAGCAGCTTGGTTGAAACACCCATGGGTTAGACTCTTAAGTGATCATTTGTTTTAGAAAGTTAAGTTTGGCTTATGTATTACCCTCCGGGATGGCAACCTGGTTGAAACACCACTTAGTCGATTCTTAAGTGCTTTAATTGTGAGAAATGCAGCCTATGTGCCACACGCCGAGTTCCAGCTTGGTTGAAGCACCACTAGGTTAGGTTCGATTGTTTTGATTTCTAATGCTCATTGCTTTCATTCCATTCATCCATTTGTCACCTTAAGTTTTAAAACATATAACTTTTTGTTTAATGTGGTGGGTAAATCTATATGGTTTGCCTCGTGCTTTCATACCATTCATCCATTTCTCACCTAAACATGACCTTGAGATGGGATTAGGTTGAGCTGTAACTTTCTGAGTGTGAGACCAATAGATAGATTGATATGCTTTGTAAGGTAATATTCGAACACGATCGGGGGCTTGATAGTTGGTGGTTGGGTTTAATCGGATAGAAATACCGATTGTTGCTTTTTAACGCATGATTATATGGTGCTAATGAATTAATGAGATTGTTAACCTATTTTCCAGTTATGATTCCATTGCAGACTTTTTCGAGGACGAAAAAAGGTTAAGTGTGGGGATGTTTGATGTATTGCAAAACACATGTCTTTTATCCTTTTATTTTGTACCAGTTTAGTTAGTTTTGTATTCGTTTTCATTTGTTTTTAGTTCGTATTGAGTCTGTGTTATGTCTACATGTACTCGTGTGAAATACAATGTGATATCATGAAGAGATCGAGCACGAGATGAAGTCCCAAGAAAAGAAAAAAAAGGTTGGAAATCCAGTCCTTCGCGGTACGCGAAGGTGGAGAGGAAGGCTGGCGCGGTACGCGAGGAACTTGAAAAGGGGCCCGGACTAGTTTTTCCTTCGCGGTACGCGAAGGACCAAGATGTTTATCTCGCGGTACGCGAGGGCCTTTAAATTCCGCAAAAAGCCCTATTCGGTGATTAAATAGAACTTGAAGGCTATTATTCGGGGGAGATCGATTTGCAACCGTCTGTAGAGAGTATTATGGTGCTTTTAGGAGAAGAGAAGCTATTAGAAGCCAAGTTTAGAGCTTTTGACATTGTTTTGGTTAGATATCAATCATTCGGTTATTGATTTTGATGATCGTGTGTTTGATTGTTTTGATTGATACTATGTTTTTGTTCTTTACTTCTTCTTTTATGGTTTTGATTATGTTTCTAGGCTAAATACTTGTTGCTACCTAGGTTTTGGATGATTACTTATTAAAGTTTGGATTTTTATCGGTTTTTGGATTCGTTTGATGGATTGATTATATTGTAAAGATCTTAGTTCAATTATTATGAAGAAATTTCATGCTTGAATCTGATTTGGTATTGATTATTATCCCGCATGTGGTCTTGTTGATGTCTTTCAGTTATAGACACATGTTTAGGTTATCTCCTTTTATGTTGGTGACTATGGTGGTATTGCTAGACGTAGTGATCCATAGGGGTGATAGTTGATGTTTCATTAGGTTGAGTGTTCTTCCTATCTCGATAACTAAAAGGTGATAGGTAGTCGGTTAGTCTTCATTGTTAGGTGTCTAGTTGTAAACACTCTGAGAGGAGGTTTCCATAGGTTCTTAGTATTCGTTGCTAATTTGTGTCATATTGTTCTGTTCTAAGATTACCCCGTGCATCTTTGATGTACTGTGATAGTGATACTGAGAGGTGAGCTGTCTGGTGGGTACTTTATTTTCGTTGGAGATACTGAAAGGTAATCCAACTATCTGGTGAGTGTGTTGCATTCCTTAGAGTTTCCTTTTGGTGACACCCTCAAAGTGATTAGGGATCCACTAGGTTGTCTAGGTTTGTTATCTTTAGAACCCCAAATCCATCATAGTTTCCATATCCGGTAGAAGTCTAAGTTTTATAAGTAGGATTCTGACCTAGGTAGTGTTTTCTTTATTCTTGATATTTCCTGAGTCATTTGTTTGATAGTTAGCTTTTGATAGAGAGTTCTTAGATCTTTTGATTTCATTAGTTTAATCTTAGTTGATAGATAACCCCCCAATCAATCATCTCACTTCTAGTCAGAGTCTAATTTAGTTGTTCGTAGGGTTTCTAGGGTTCGATACCCGGTTTACCGTTAAGCTTAGCTACATTCGATAGGTACACTTTCCTGTGAGTGCTGTCTAGTTCATAGGTTTACTAGAGTATTACTAGAGTGTCTAGGTTAGGTTTTTATATAGTTCTTATAGACAGTCTGGACGACATCAGTTGGCGATAAACTTTGATCAAACAAACCTCTCGAAACGTTCTCTTTATTTTAATACTAGAGAATACCCAACTATATGGAAACTAAGTTTAAGCATTTTACATGTACTCATAAAAATTCAAATATTAATAAACTCCTACGTATTTATAAAACTCGGCCCGTGTCCTACCGACCGCGTAACGACTATTAAAAATCGAGTACCACACGGGTATTATATCGGACTTGGACTAGCGGGTAACACCTCAAGCTACCACTCACCCTACTCCTACCCCCTCGTTATCCCTTCTTCTCGGCCGAGAGGCCACCCTCAAAGGGGTCCTCCCTTCTTTTTTATTTGCTTCATGTTTTCCAACATAATGGTCTCAAGAGACAAGATTGTCCCCTAGGTGACACAAGAACCTTAGTGTATTATCCTCTTGAAGTAGTATAAGTAGGAGGGTGATCCATGTAACACATCCACACTTCACCACAAACTCAAACCAACACTCTCCTTTCTCCCTCTCATTCTCTCGGCAACACCCAAGCCACCACCTCCCTCCCTCTTCGGTTCACGACAACAGCCCTAACACCACCATCCACCGCCAACACCACCTTCTCCTCCTCTTCGGCTCACGGCAGCAACAACAAACACCATATGCCACCCCTCCCTTCTCCCTCTCGTTTTCACGGCAGCCTTCACCACCGCCACCCTCCCTCCTGCTACGGTCACAACCACCACCACCTTTCCCTCTTCTTGTGGTTCACGGCTCAACCACAAAAACCGTATACCACCTTGTCGACTTCGGGTCTCAAGTATACGAAGTTTACTAGTGATCTCGGGTGCTAAACGGGTGTTACGAGCTATCATTCCTTGATTTCGGGTCTTACATCACCTCCACCACCTTCTCCTTGAATATATAAGTGAGCACTAACTCTATCCAAGTTATTAATTTTGTTAATGTATTTACTTAGATGAATTGGTGATATCTATTATTTTACAAAACACGGTTTCCCCATTCGTAAATAAATTAACACATAAACGACATAAATATGTTTAATATGAAAAGGATTTTGTTATCATAAATATAATCATTATAATTATTATTATACTAAGTATTAATAGTTTGATTTTATATCATTATGATTAATATTATTTTTGTACCAATCATATTTAAATTAAAAATAATAACATTTTAGCGAGACATTAATATTTACATTTATTCTATACAAAAATATATATACATATATTGATGTTGGTCAAAACTCGAAAGACAACAAAGTGAAAAGACTTGTTCTTAAACTTTATTATTACACTGATTATTAATAATTGTTTTTAAGCAACAACATTTTTAAATATTTATAAACTCATTATAAATGTCAGCAAACGATCATAGTATCACCGTTGCCAAAAAGAAACTTATTTATATATATATATATATATATATATATACACATACGTATTTTGTGGAATGAAGACAACATTTATTAAAAGTATAAAACATTCAAAATTATAAAATAATATGATTATTATTTTATGTCTAGAACCCCCATGTTTTATTAAATAAATATTAAATATATTTATTAACCAAACGTGTCAAAACGTAACTCGAAAACGAAACAAAACAAGGCAACATTAGACGAATAAAGGGCTACCTCATAATATTTATTAAAAAGATTTTAATAAATATGACTATTTATTTTTGGACAAACAAATTATATCACCAACGGCGGTCGAGTCGGACCCTTGTAATCATAGCAAGACAAGAGTCAAGACTTACGGGGTATTGGTCATACGATCAACTCATACCTTGACAACTATATAGACCTCATAGTGTCTTAAATATTCTAGGGCACGAGTAGGTCGGGTCGCTAGTCGGACTTTGCCCACACGTTGACAGTTGTTCACTCCTAGACACATCAGGTGAGTTTCACGACCCCACTTTTACTTTATTTGAAATTGATTTTTAAACACAACTTCACGTAGTTCTACATACTACTACAACACTTAGCACACATCATGATCCCACACGGAACCATAAATCACTTACTCACACCGATCACTTTACCTAGTGTGATACTACACAAATGGTAAATAATAATTACTGCTCATCTCGAAAGACGTACCTCTTGGCCCGCGGTTACTCGTGGTGGCATTCGTTTTACCCTCGTCCCATTTTCAGTTTATGTTAAGGCATTTTATTTGCTTAAAAACACCATTTTTCTCTTAAACCACGGCTCTGATACCAACTTGTAAGGCCCCAAACCAGGCACCTTACAATTGGTTCTCATAACGGGTTAAACTCTTTAAAAACATCTAACTTTCATTTAAATAAACAGCGGAAGTCTTTCTCAAAAACATGTCATCTTTAAACTTGTTAACTTTGATAACATTACCTGACGAACGCATGCACACCAACCCGAGTAGTCCCGCTCCCAAGCCAAGATACCTCATCTAGCAGACTCACCTGCAAAACAATCTAACGTACATACAAAGTCAGCTACGCTGAGTGAGTTCTAATAGTTTAATTTAACAAAAGCCAAGTTGTCTCATTTATTGTTTATCTCCACTAAAGACCCTCTGGTCTTTAGAAAATAGTTTTACCGACTTTTATCATGCATATAACCCCTGTTATATTATAATATCCCAAAGGATTCACTTCTCCAGACTCTATCCACCCTTCAAACCCAGTAAGACTCTCCGACGCATAACGAGTTTACTACTCTGATAACTCACAATTTACTATACATGTTAACCATACACTGGTTAACTCAACCAACCTCTAGACACAGACTTACCAGCCCTAACCAGGACTTTCATATACCACTGACTCAATAGTTGTACACAATGAACTCATCCTGACCTAACGGTCAATCTAACTCGACACACCACATGGATTCCATCTATTTAACACATCAGTATAATCTCGTACACAATTAATATAACTCATCACTTGCATGCCAATTAACACATATAAAAGCACACAACACATACCTTGTCACCGCATCCTCGTCAGGGTTATCCCCATTGGGATACTCGTCATAAGCTCAGCACTTGTTACAGGGCCCCGCCACTAAATATAGTGACACACTCGTCATCCATGATGACTACCCAGCCACCCACACGGTGGCTATATCATCTACCATACGGTGACTGACACGTCACACGTACAATGATGACCCCGAAGGACTCCGTCCTCCACACCACTGTTGACTATACACACGGACAACAATGAAAACACACAAAGCAACACATATATATACACATGACACTACCTGGACATGTACTACGACTCATCACCCTTTCACGGATCACTTACGTGTGTAAACCAACACACACTTTAGACGTATCCTTTTAACGTCTTGACACATTACCCAACTCTTCCCAAATAATTAATTATACGACACACAGACAACATACTGACTTCTAGTCCGTATATACTATGGACACCCCATAGACCCATGCAAACACGATACCCGTCGTGTCACGAGGACAACGACACAACTACACACAACATCAACACATGATGCTTAACAGCATACTAGCATTACTTGACTCATTAGTGAACCACGTACGGCTTCCCATGCTAACTCACCTTATATAACCGTCACAGGTTTAACTAAATTCCCGACTAACTCATAAGATAACACACATAGATCATCACACTCTTGTACACCCATCCTAAGGACCGCACAACGACCCTTAGCTTCATTATTACATAATGATCTCATAAAACACTTCATGTTTAGTTCATAACTCATAATATGTTTGTTTAATAAAACATGTGAGTATGTACGATAGCCCCCGAAACAGTAAAACGTCTAAACGAGGGGATTAGAAACTCACTGGTTAAGCTGAATCTCAGACCTTGCTCTGCAACTCGTCCGTTCATGCTCAAAACCCGAACCTGTCAAACGTTCGATCACACGATTAGGATACGTTTTAAAACATTCGTTGGATAATGGGTAACAATATAATAAACCTTGAGTTTCATCTGCTTGACAACCTAACTCCATGAAACCCTAGTTTCATGTCACCTTCATACAGGATCGTTCACGACTCGTTTAGAACTAGCATGCATGCATGTATATGTGCCACGCGGTAACCCTAGCCTCAGAGTCACACGTACGCGAGCCGAAACTCCCATGCATGTTCAAAACCCACCATGCAACCCTACGCCTACAAACCCCAGTCGGGTGTAACCCGACTCCATTCATTCGTCGTACTCCACCGTGAGCCACCACCATCGAGTGCTAGCACCTAGCGTCTCACGTCGAGTACCGTTATCGAGTTTTGTCACCTCGTGCCATTCTTTTCTCCCGCACCTTTCTTTCCACATGAAAACCCTAATTGGGTTCTCCTTTCTCGCCCAAACATCATCACCACCTTCTTCCCGCCGTTCGTCGCCATGATACGCCACCACAGCTGTCACCATGACCAGTTGTCACCCTCCTCGTTGTGCCCATAGCCGTTAACGCTAACTCCCCGAGCTGTGCTTGCTGTCGGGTTCCCACCACTCCTACCGATCACAGCCGTGGTCCGCCCTCCAGCTACCACACCGCTGTATACACCCACAAAGCCACCATCTCTTCTAGTCGTTGTTTTCTCCCTGCCGTGCACCAAGCACAGCCGCGGGCAGCAGCCCTTGCCTTCTTCTCCGACCAACAAACGCCACACACGGTACAAATACCCTAACCAGTTAACCTTGTAAAACAAATACATAAAGGTAGAAGAACGAGATCGAGGTTTACCTTAACGCGTTGCGCATCGTCAGAAACCACCTCACGCCGGTCTCTCTCTTCCTCCCGTCTCCTGATGTCACATAATACCTAGGCCTAATGGCATAGGGTTTCCTTTCACTTGGTATATAAGTGTTTAAAGGTTACACCCAGGCCCTTCCTTATTCTCCTTTACGCGTTTCGATTCCCAACCGTTCGTTAAATGGCAAACCGGTTCCTTTACTACGGTTAAACACACTTTTCGTGAAGTCTTTGCTCCATAATACCTGTACATAAGATTCGGGTCATCCACTAGCCTGAGTCATTATATCTAGGGTTTTCGGGGTGTTACATCCAAACTGTTCTAATCTTAACCATGAAACTAAATCTATAGTTTTTAGTCAAAAACACACGTAAAAATCCAATCTTTTGAAGAAAACTCATAAAAACCCTAAAAATCCATTTTCAAGCAAAAACTTATATTTGGACGGGTTTTGATACGTGTTTGTGCTTGATTCTTCGAAGAAGCTTCAAACAATCACTGGAGAAGAAGGTTGGGCCGATCTTTGGTCAAAACTGGCACACTCTCTCTAGATGTTTTCTCTCTCTAGAAATGGTGGTGAAGATGATGAGAAATGAGGTGGTTAAAATGAGGGTCACGGTCTTAAGGCCCATCCTCAACCTCAGCTCGGCCCACCTAGCGATCCGGCCTAAGGCCCGGTCCATCTCGATTTCTTTTTCCTAGTTTCCTTTATTCTAACTTTCCGACAAGTCATTTGATTAGATGTCTTTGACGAGAGTCTAGTCAACTTTGTGTTATGTGATTTTGCCATGTATCCATGATTGTCGTCATTTGTTAGCTAGATGGATTCGAGATTAAAGTGATATTCTTCCTTCATTGATTATCTTTGCATTCATTAGATTAGTTTTTATATTTTGTAATTCTTAGTTAAAAACATCAACCAAGTTTTCTTATCATCATTTGGCTAAGTAGTAACAAAGATTTACACTCGTAATCCACCGTGTCCATGGATTGATATCTGGTTCTTACCTTTGCTATATTGTTATCCGATAGGTACACTTGTCTGTTGTGTGTGTAGTTAGTCTTTGGTGAAAACCCTTTTTGAAACTATAATTATGTGAAAAATATTTATTAAAAATATATATACTTTCACATACATCAGTAAATTTAAAAGTTAAAAAAATATATAAACAAGTTAGTTTAATGGTTTTTTATGTAGATAACAAACACATTTATATGTATAAAGTAAATTTGTTAAAAAAATATGAACCATTAATATAAAAAATAAACGATTTAGGTTTGTTCCCCTTGTTCTCGCAATATTTAAGTGTTCTGAAATGAACTTGTCCCTATATATATATATATATATATATATATATATATATATATATATATATATATATTATGCACTAGTTTTAACCCCGTGTGTTACACAGGGTAAAACATTAATATTATATTGATAAATATTTTAACAGTTTTTCTTATACAAGTTTGATATTGTATTGGTAATTTTTCTATTTTGTTAAATGTTAAAATTATATGGATGAGAGTAATCAAAATATCAAAAAAAAAACATGAAAATACATTTATAAGTGGTGTACTTTTTATAATACATTAAATTACAAGTCAAATGAAACCTTACAATGATGATTTACAAATTTGAAAATACTTCATTGTATACAACATTTGACGTGGTATTGGTAACTTTTTCATGTTTACCAAAGATTAATAGTTTGAGTCCATCTCTATTTTTAACTCTTGATAATGCAACATACAGTTGACCATGACTAAACACTGGATTTTTCAAATATAAACCAACCTTTGAAAATGATTGCCCTAAACTTTTATTCATGGTCATTCCAACACATACAACAATTGTATATTTTCTTTTTTGAAATTTAAATGAAATTCTTTTGTCTGAATGTATTAACCCAATTATATGGATAAAATTGTGATTACCAATGTTACTTCCAGATATAATCTTCGTTTCTACAACGCAATTATCTAGTGATTTGACCTAAAGTCTTGTTCCATTACATAAACCATTTTTTATCAATATTTCTTAGTAGCATAACTGGAATACCGACATTTAGAACTAATTGATGGTTTAACAAACCTGATAATTTAAGTTCATTTAGAAAGTCAGGAGATTATAAACTTTCATCAAAATTATCATCAAGATGTTCTGATTGATAGATATTATCTGCACTTCTATACAGAAAATCTTGCTAAATTTTTAATACTAAATCTCTCATTTAAAAAAAATAAAAAGATACAAATAAAATTTAAATTTCAACAATATATCGTCTTTTAAATTAAAAAATTAAAACTCCAAAATTTTAAATTTCACTCCTTTATATATCAACACAGTTTAAATTTAAAATTCCAAAATTAAAACTAACAAACTAAAATTGAAACCAAACCCAATTTTTTTTTTGAAAAAAAAATGTCGTTATTTAAAAAATATTATAAATAACACAGTTTTTAAACATAAATATTTACAAGTTTCTTAACTTTAGTTAAAAACTAACTATTGAAATTTACAAATCAAAATAAAAAATTTATTTATAAATATCAAACTTAATTAAATATTAGTAAACTTTATTCTAACACATATTTTTTAAAATACAAATGTAATATTTTTTAATTTTATATGTAAAATTAAAAAAATCTTGTTTTTTTAATAATAAAATTTCAAAAACTCATTTTTTTTAATAATAAAACTTTGAAAACTTGCATTTTTTAAATCTCCTATTTTTTAATTATTGCTTTTTTTAAAAATATTATATTTTGATGATAATTAAAAAAAATGTGAGTCAATGATAATAATGATGAATTGATTTTTAAAATGTTTATTTATGTAATTTTTTAAAAAAAAAAGTGACTAAATATGAAAAGATTAAATGAAATATGTAAATTTGGTTTTGGGGAAAAAACCTTGTGAGATGGAATATAGTGATTACAAGTGACAATATATTTATTAGAAGAGAGATGTAACATATACCCGGAGAGAGAAAAATATGTGGTAAAAACTATTTATAGTATCATATTTAGTACAATAAATACAAGTATTTAAATGATTATCATAATTTTGTACTTAAATTTAGTTATGTATTTAACATCCCTATGTGTATATTATGTGTGTTTGGTAGCAACCTTGATCCCATATTCCCATTCACTAGTACTATACCTCGTGGGCTATAACTACAGCATATTCATTATTATGAAACCTTATAAATTGATTCATGTAGGCTTAACTTTGACACAAGTGCAAAAAGGTTAATCCGGTGAGAAACAAATCCCTTTAATCCAAAGGCCATGAAGACTAACATCTTCTCTCCGACCACCACCATCCACCACCGCTTCTCTCCGACCACCACCATCAACCACCGCTTCTCTCCTGCCGCCACTTCTCATTGTTTTCCTCCCTCCACGGGTATCCCTCTCTCTCCCACCACTTCAATTCTCATTTAAATATTTGATTTAAAATTAAAATCACTATGTGTTGGATTTATGGTAACTTTGAAGTAGAAAAAAATTGATTTCAAGCGCTTGATATTACATTGGCAACATTCAATATGGTATCGGTTTGTCTTTTCTCTATTAAAATGATTATTTTATGGATAAATTTATACGTTATATCTATTTTTTTAACGACAAACTAACATACTCTCAAACACTTCAATAGCTGCATTTTACATGACTTGAAGCCTACATCTCACAGATAGAAGGGTGACATCTTACCATCACACCATGTCCTTTGAGGACATACGTTATATCTACTTATGCTCACATATAATTATATGTATAAAATTAATTGACTCGATCTTAATGATTTTGTTATTTTAAACGAAACTATTTTTGTTGAATATCTAATTTATTTTCATGTATCTACTATATTTTAGCTTATTAACTTTATATTTTTAGAAAAGATGAATTTATACCTAATATAAGTAACGAGTTGTCTCACGTGTCACTTTCTTTTTCTTGCTTAGTTTTTGTTTATTACTAACTATTTAATATTTACTTTATTAATTCTTAAATCTTTATTATTATTAGAGTAAACTGTCATTTTCGTCCCTGTGGTTTGGTCAAAATTGCCACTTTCATCCAATAGTTTGTTTTTTTGTATCTGGGTCCTCGTGGTTTTAAAATATTGCCATTTTCATCCTCGTGGTTTTAAAATATTGCCACTTTCATCCAGTCAGCTAACACCGTCCGTTTTTCTCAATTAAATGAGGGGTATTTCAGTCCTTTTACATATTTGTTTTATTTCTTCATCTTTTTTACTCTCACTTTTTAATCATAGAAACAAGCGACGGAGGTGTTCCAGTGGTGCTCGTCGGAAACTGGTCAGGAAAAGAGGAAGAAGGCCAGCAGGTGGATGATTAAATTAGAGGTTAAATTGGGGATGATTAAAAAGTGAGAGTAAAAAAGATGAAAAAATAAAACAAATAAGTAAAATGACTGAAATACCCCTCATTTAACTGAGAAAAACGGACGGTGTTAGCTGACTGGATGAAAGTGGCAATATTTTAAAACCACGAGGATGAAAATGGCAATATTTTAAAACCATGAGGACCCAGATACAAAAAAATAAACTATTGGATGAAAGTGGCAATTTTGACCAAACCACAGGGACGAAAATGGCAGTTTACTCTTATTATTATTTAATATTTCTTTTATAATTTATAAATCTTCATTATTAAATATTTAATGTTTCATGTATTCAAATCGTGTAAAATACGGGTTTCTAACCTGATACGATTTATAAAAATACAAGATCGTAAACTAAATACCCAATATTCATTCAAGTATTTAATGCTACATATAAAGGTATAATTTATTTTGAAATATTTAATCAAGTACAGTTGTACCAGAAAATTAGTTATTATGTTTTTTTGTTAACTTATTTATTGTTAATAAATGTAATTTGATTTGATTATATTCTTATTATTGCCATTGCTTGACAGAAAATGCACTTCTTAAAAATACCCGTTTCCAGTGCAAAGCCGTATCAAAGTCTCGTATACAAGGTATTTAATATTTATCATCCGAAAATTAGTTTTCTTTTCATTTTGAGATGTTAAATATTAATTAAAAACAATTATTTATATAAATTATTTTATTCGTTTATACGAAAACCAAAATTTTTTAACTAAAGATTTACAATTAATAAAAATAATATTCTCAGGGTTAAAGACACCTATTAATAAAAAAATCATATATAATAAACTAGGTTAGAACCCGTGTTTACACACGGGGTGAAAAATATCAATACATAAAATTTTTAAATCTTTATGTATATATTTTATAGTTATAAAAATGTATTACATATATTAAGGATAGAAAACAAAATTCAAAATATGTAAAAATTAATATATAATTAGGTTTCGAAAATACATTAATTACTATTTATTTTAATTTGACTTTCATTTACTATTTGATTAAAAATAAAAGTTACATAATTAGATTTTAAAGTTTTTTTATAATAAGGGATAATTTAAAATAAATGTGTTTTATTAGTATAATTAGTATTTTCTTTGAAAATATATTATTATTACAAGATAGCGATGTATTTAATAAGAGAAGGACGAAAAAAAATGATAAGAATGAATATGAAGCAGACACGTGACATGTAAAACTTTTATTTATTATATAATATAGATATAGATTAGACACAATTACAACTCAATGGACCACCGACCACAACAATACAATATAACCACATCGGTAAAATCACATAAATAATTATCAACAATAATGGTTTTAAAATATTTATGGCAATGAATATAAATATTATTTTAGTTAGATTGTTTGAAATTTTGTTAAGTTAAATTACGTTTATATACCTGTGTGTGAGGTGCAGAATATACTGATTTGCTTCAAAAGAATCGGGTGATACTTACCAACTCCCATGATGGCATCTTCAAGGATCACATGGACACACATAAGGTATTTTTTTCCTTATATTTCTCTAGTTAAATTTAATTCTATATTAAACACGTTATTATAGCTATATATATATCATAAATAATTTTATAATTTATTTATTTTTTAAAAAATTATGTATTAAACACGTCATTATAGCTATAGATAATTTATTTATTTTTTAAAAATTCTATATTAAACACATCATTATAGCTATAGATATCGTAAATAATTTTGTAATTTATTTATTTTTAGCTTTTTAAAAGTAAAATATTTTTTTCTAAATAATGAAGAAAGTTTGTGCTTTGTCATTTAATTTTACTTGTAAAGTTACATTTTTTTTATCTTCTAACATATATAATTACTTTGTTAAAGATGGTGCATCCTAGTGACGAAATTAAACAGCTTGTTGACATAATTAAAGAAATGTTTGGTTCAATGGATGATGGAGAGATAAATGTGTCGGCTTATGATACGGCTTGGGTTGCACTCGTACAAGATACTAATGGAAGTGGTTGTCCTCAATTCCCGTCAAGTTTGGAGTGGATTGTGAACAATCAACTCTCTGACGGGTCTTGGGGCGACCATTTGTTATTTTCGGCTCATGATAGGATCATTAATACATTGGCTTGCGTTATTGCGCTAACTTCTTGGAAGGTTCATCCTAATAAATGCCAACAAGGTAATCTTCGTTCCTTGGTCTATAGTAACTAAAACCGTTGTTCATTCATATCCTTATTCTATTTTATTTTTCTATAGAAAATAGTGTGTATAGAGGTCGTTAAATATAAAACCAATTATAAGCATATAACCGGTTATACCTATTGTTTTAAACATGATTTATAAGATGGTTACATGTTATTAATTTCTCTCTCCCACTGCATTTTATTATCTTCTCTGCAATACGTATATATAGCTGGTTATGTGGTTCTCTATTTACAATTGTTTATGTATTACATGTGCCCCTATATATAGCTAGCTTGCTTAATACAGATCCAAATTTAAGGAGGGAATTGCGAAAACCTTATAATACACTCGTAGGTAGTGCTTGACATATATAACGAGAGTTAGATAAGGAGTGGGGTAAGTGGTTATATAACCATCTTACATATCAGTATCATAGTTAAAACAAAAGACACAAATGTTTATACTCTCTATTTAAATTTGATTTTGTAACACACACAAATATATATGGGTCACTTGTAATAAAAAGTCCTACGTTCGTGAGAAGCCACCAAGGCGCCACATGTCACAAGGGAGTGAGGGTAAATATGCCCAACAAAAACGTATAATCCGACAACTTGTACATGACACACTAGCACTAAGTTGGTGTACTAAGTTAGAGTGAAGCTAAACACTAAAAAACCCAAACAGACTGTTGTACGCACCTAGTTCAAAACGCTTAATTTTTTTTAAATATAGCAATATCTTACTCGAATTAAAAAAAATACTAGATTTTATGGTTTAATATTTTCTAAAAAAATAATATTATATAAAAGCTATTTACACTTACAAGAATATGAAATAACAATGGTGGCTACTACGCTCCTTATTGCCAAAATTAACAACCATTTGAGTCCATATGGTCATCATCTCATCTTAGTCAATGATCATATTTTATCAAAGATATATAATCCTTCTCAAACGTTATAAGATTTTAGGACTTTCTACTCTATCATGATTATATATAATGTGGACGTTAAATACAAAATCAGTTTAAATAGATAATTGTAAAAATCGCATAAATGCTTGTACCTTTTTACTTTAACCATAATACATAAGACGGTTATGTAATCACATATCCCACTCTCTTTCTCTTCTATTAAATATATGAAGTAGTTTAAAAATGAAAAATGCCGTATCTATGTGTCTATATACATATAATTACTTTATTTTTCTGTTTAATATATTTTCTTTTTATTTAATATAATTGTATCTAATTGTGTTATGTTAGGGGTAAACTTTGTAAAAATATATTTTATAATAGGGTCGTGTTATACGTACCCCATTTCACTGATTTTTACTTGTTGCATTCCCCTCCCTTCCTTAAGTTTTCAAATAAATACAATTCAAACTTCTTTTTTTTATTTTTGTTTTTTTTTTGTTAATTAGTAATTGTTGATTAAAAGTTATTTTTTTAGGGGGTATGTATAGCCTAACCTGTTTTTATTTTATAGAAAGTGGTTTTAAACTTAAAATAAATGGTTTTTATAAATAATGATTATTTGAATGGGGTAAAATGGGGAGGGGTACGACAAGTAGGAGGGGGGAGGGGTATACGTTTTGTTTTATAGAAAGTGTTTTTAAACTTAAAAGAACGGTTTTAGAAATAATGATTTTTCGAATGAGATAAAATAACAAGTTTAAAAATTAATTTTTCAAAGAGAGGGGTATTTATAGCGTAACCCTTTATAATATCGTATAGTTTATTTTACATATAATTACGAGAATATACAAGTATGAATGGTTAAAATATTAAATATGTAACATAAAAGCAATAAAGCATGTTGCATATTATAGAAAACTAGAAATTTTGTCCCGCGCTTCGCAGCAGGAGACGGGCCTCAAACGGTTGAAGCGGTGCTATTAACGTGGCTAAGTAAAACAAAAGATACGTGGTTAAATAAATACATAAAAAAATGTATGAAGTTACTGCGACTTGGTTGTGGAGATCGAAATATATATAAAAGACAGTTATACAGCGGTATCGATATTTTTCAATCGGTGTCGGTCTCATTTTTCACGGTACCCGCGTGTTACGGCGAGGTGGTAGGATTAAAAGGACGTATGAAGTTACGACGAATCGGTAATGGAGATTGAAACACATACAGAAAACATTATCATGTCTCAAACGTTGTGATATAAGAATTTTAAAAAAGTAATTTAATTAAAAAATTATAAGACAAACAAAAAAAATTGGCTAAAGGGGACATTGTTTGAAACGGTGACCACTAAAGGTTAGTGGTCATAGCCCTTACCAACTCCTCTAATCCCATGTTTGTGTTTAATGTGAGAAATAAAGAAATTTAACCACAACTTTTTCCGGAAAAAAAATGAAAAATAGAAGTTGACTGGACCAAGTGGGCAAGGGGGACACGTGGCAGGGGTGGGGACCCACCGACCTTACAATTTGTGTTATTAAGGAATAAGATTATATTACATTTTGATACTTAACTAATTATCCTTATGAAACCGATCAAGTTCACAAATAGAAAAAAAAAAAAAAAAAGAACCTCTGTGTTTAATGCAAATCTTTTTTCGACAAATAAAAGGAACGGTGAACGATGCCCTATCGTCGCTAAAGTTGATGTTGTGTCACTAAAAAGGTGGCTTTTGCGACAGATAATATGTCACTAATATATATTTGTGGTGATGTACAGGATTGAAATTTCTGAAAGAAAACATAAGCAAGCTTGAAGACGAGGACGAGGAACATATGCCGATTGGTTTTGAAGTAGCGTTCCCTTCACTCGCAGACATGGCAAGGAAGCTAAAACTCGAAATCCCTGAGGATACTCCTGCCATAAAAGAAATCTATGCCAGACGAAACCTAAAGCTATCAAAGCAAGTACTTTACACTGGATAGCCGAGCTCGAGCCTTAAGTTTGATCTCGGCTCTTTTAACTTAACAGAGCTCGAACTCGCATTTAATTTGTTTTGAGCTTTACATCCAAAGCTCGAGCTACTCGAGTTTATATTTATTAATCGTTTTATTTATATATAATTATAATATATATAACATAGATTAATTGTTTAGTTATTATTATTATAATTATATATAGTAATATTTATCATGTAATATAGATTTATTATACTAAATAAAAATTATTATATTTAGTTAAATATTACTCGTGAGCCTAGTCATGCTCAGTCTATGAAGCTCGGGCTCGTTTATAAAATAAGCTCCAGCTGCTCGGCTGGTTTACATCCCTACTTTATATCCTTTATTTTTTCAAAGAAAAAATAACTCGTTGATGACAAATTAGGTTGCTTTCATAGGAAACATGTTAACATGAACATAAGTGTAATGTTTTGTTTTTTTTTTATGAAAAGGATACCAAAGGATGTAATGCACAAAGTGCCCACAACTTTACTTCATAGTTTGGAAGGAATGCCAGATTTGAAGTGGGAAAAGCTTCTAAAATTGCAGTGTAAAGATGGATCACTTCTCTTCTCTCCATCATCTACTGCTTTTGCACTCATGCAAACAAAAGATGAAAAGTGTCTTCAATATCTTACAAATGTTGTTACAAAATTCAATGGTGGAGGTATGTTTTAATGGTGGTTTATGGAACCCTTTTGTTGTTTTTGAAAAGGAAATTTAATATTAACTCTAGTTATAGAAGTTTAACGAGTTCTTGTGTTTTGATCATGTTGTAGTCCCAAATGTCTATCCGGTGGATCTCTTCGAGCATATTTGGGTCGTTGATCGCCTTCAACGACTTGGGATTGCTCGTTATTTCGAGCCAGAGATCAAGGAGTGTGTTGAATATATCCATAGGTATGCAACTTATTACTTACTAGTACAAATTAGTAAATTATTTACATTTTTTGTTGATTTTTCCATGTGAACTGCTACATGTTTATATGTTGAGAAACTTCATATTCTCCATGTGAACAATTTTTCAATAATTATTAGATCTTCTTATAACTATATAATTTATCTTTATAAACATAGTACTTTTACATATTGTAGATGTAGATAAATTAATAATAAGTTAACCTTTAAGAGCTAGGGTGACGTGGTAAGTATCTGATTCTCTATAACAGATACCTCACGTCTGAATCCAGCTTCCAATAGTTTTTACCTTAACCCCGAAGGTCAACGTCCCAACACAAGCTACTAACCCCAATAGTTATCATAGCAGAATATTGGTAGGCCCTAGAGTTTTACTTTCAAAAGCACTTTGGTGGCCCTAGAGGTGCATATAACATAACATATCTTTAATAATATTGTACCATATATAAGAGGCGTCAGGGGCGACTCAACATATTTTGGGGCCTAAAGCGAACATCAAAATTGTGGCTTTTTATGAAAGTTTTTTAAATATATAAAAATCACCTCCTAGACCTATTTTTGTACCATATCTACCGTTTACGCTAAAACTGAACGGGTTGGATTTCAGGTATTGGACAAAGAATGGGATTTGCTGGGCGAAAAACTCGAATGTACAAGATATCGATGATACCGCGATGGGTTTTAGGATTTTAAGAATACATGGTTATAAAACCTCTCCAGGTTGGTTTTTAGGTTTTAGTATGTCCACGACATCTTTAGCGACAAAATCAAGACTAACAAGCGGTTTTTTTTTTGTGACAGATGTGTTTCGACAATTTGAGAAAGATGGTAAATTTGTATGCTTCGCGGGGCAGTCAACACAAGCCGTCACTGGCATGTTCAATTTGTATAGGGCTTCACAGGTGCTCTTTCCTGGAGAAAAAATTCTCGACAATGCCAAGAAGTTTTCGTATCGCTATTTGAAGGAAAACCAGTCGAAAAACACGCTTCTTGACAAATGGATCATCGCCAAGGACTTGCCTGGAGAGGTATAGCCAAATATTACTTCAAAAACGATTAGCGACAATAATCTCTAGAATAGTCGCTAAAAGGATCTTTCCCGACAGTTTTCTTATATAAACTTACTTGTAGCGACTTACTTGAAATATAAATCAACAGGTCGGATATGCACTAAGCGTACCATGGTATGCGAGCTTACCTCGGCTCGAGACGAGGTATTACTTGGAGCAATATGGAGGCGAGGACGATGTTTGGATAGGGAAAACCTTATACAGGTATTGCAAGTTTAGAAACGGAAATAGCAACGACAATTTTACTATATTAGAATTTTATAAAATATTATATACCCAAGTTCTGTAATTCTATATTTCTCGATGCTAAATTAGAATTTTATAAAATATTATATTCCTAAAGTTATAAAGGAAAACCAAATTTTGACTCAGTTTGGATTTAAATAAAATTTATAGTCAATGGTCGATGGTACTATTAATCAACATTCATTTTTAGTAAGATATATAATTTCGCTTGATTCTCCTGGCTACTACACATGTATGCATTCTCGGATTTGTTTTTATTAATATTTTTTTGTGAATCTAGTATTATTAATTTCATCCTACATAAAATAAACTAATTAAATAAAAATGTAGGATGGGAAAGGTGAGCAATAACACGTACCTTCAAATGGCTAAATTGGACTACAATAACTGTCTAGCCATGCATCAGCTCGAATGGAACACTATTCAACAGTAAGTTGCTAAGTCTGATATATATTCATTAGTAGATTACCAACTTTTGTCGCTGATCCATCGGTAATATCACCCTCACTGATATTGCCACAGTGATACTATCCGTCAGTGACGTGTTTCTCCCATCAGTAATTGTTGTCGGTAATCTCTAGGTGAAGTCTTTACCATAGACCTTAACTTAGGGATTACCGACAGATTTGTCCGTCACTAAAAGTTTTTTTTTTTTTGTATGCAGATGGTATGTGAATTTTGGTATCAAACAGTTGGGGACGAGCGATATCTCGAGCCTTTTGGTCTCATATTACGTGGCTGCAGCCAGCATATTCGAGCCTGAAAAGTCGATGGAGCGAAAATCATGGGCTAAAACGGCCATATTAGTCGACACCATCTCCAAGTTTTTTGAATCACCACAGTTCTCAAAAGGGGACAGAAGAGCTTTTGTTGACGAGTTTAGAAACAAATCTACTTCCAAAAAACAGTACGTTTCTTCTAAAGATAAGTTGTTTGTTTTTAGACGCGTAAACTTTAGTGACAGTCGTTCATTGGTCGCGATTGTTTGTTAATATTATTTTTTTCCTGACTCGTTTGGTTGCAAAGAAACGAACCATGGCTCGGGGTGATGGTTGCACTGCAAGGAACCCTGCACGAGCTTGCATTGGACGCACTCATGGTTCATGGTCGAGACATCCACCCACAACTCCAGCATGCTGTAAGCTAGATATAACTCTTATGTTACAAGTGTAAACGAGGAGAGGTACTCGTAAGCTACTCGAGATCGACTCGTTAAAATGCTTGAATCAAGTCGTGCTTAAAAGAACTCGAGCTTATATTGGAGCTTATTTAATAACAAGCTCGAGCTTAAGCTTTACATATCAAGTTTAACTAGTCTCGCGAACCTACACGAGCCTATTATTAATATAAGGCAAATTGGGTTTTAATAACTCAAACTTTAACTCATTGGCCAATGATAATCTATACTTACAATTTAACCAATAACACTTAAATTTCATTTTTGTTGCTAAAGGCAATCTCACTCGCATAATCAACATAGATTTACACTTAATTTCCTCGATTTTGCTCACAATGATAATTATGAGCGAAATTTAGAAACTTGATTTGCTTGCAATCGTATGTATATTTATGATAATTATGTGGATGGGATTACTTTTGACAAACAAATTGAAAGTTAGGAGTAGTTAGGAGTATTATTAGTTTATAATTGTAAGCATGTATTATTATCAATCAACAGTTTTTTATTTGGATTATTAAAATTTAAATTTAACTTTTATTTAATATATTAAATATATAGTTAAATAATAATAGTTATTATATATAAAGTTATGATAAAAATAATTTAATAATATATATCATGTTATATAAAAAGTTATATATATAAATATATATATATATGGGACGGTTCCACTAATAAATGGTTTTTCGCTAAGAAATCCTAAGAAATGGGTCAAACGAACTCCGATTGAACTCATTTCAGCGGCGTTGGAACCGTCTCATCGAACCCTAACCCGGACCCAAAAACCTAAACCCCTCTCCACCCGCACCCCCAAAAACCTAAACCCCCCCCCCCCCTCCAACCCCACCCCGAAAAGCCTAAAACCACAACCCCCACCCCCAAAAACCTAAACTCACCCTCAAAAACCTAAACCCCCACCCCCACCCCTCAAAAAAAAACCTAAACCATAAAATCTAAACCCTAAAAGCTAAACCATAAGGCTAAAACCCTAAAATTCAACCCTAAAAGCTAGGATGGTAGAGTTCGACGAGACAGTTCCAACGCCGCTGAAATGAGCTTAATCGTAGTTTATTTGATATCGTTTCTTAAGGTTTTTGTCATTTTTAGCGAAAACCACTTATTATTTGAACCTCCTTTTATATATATATATATATATATATATATATAATAGTAAATGAGCTGAGCCGAGCTCGAGTTTAAGCTTGAAAAGCTACAAGTTGAACTCAACCTTTAGGAACAAAACTCTAAACCAGCCTCGAGCTAGCTTATGTGAGTTCGGGTTCGACTCATTTACACTCCTAGTGTTATGTTTCTTTTGTGACAAGTTTTCGTTGTCGCTAAACAAAACGATTTTTTTTTGTTTGAACTAGTGGGAGATGTGGTTGATGAGGTGGCAAGACGGAGAAGGTGTGGCGGTACTAGGTGAATTGATAGTACAAACAATAAACATAACCGCTGGCAAATGTCTATCTATTGAACTCTTAGCTCACCCTCAGTATCAACGGCTTTCAACCGTCACTAATAACATATGCCAAGAACTATTTAAGTTTCATAACTCCAAGGTAAACATAAGTTCACATTTTTATGCCCGATTTGAATTTAATTAAGATTCTTATCTCATAACCTTCAAGGGTGGCACAGTGGTAAGCATCTCATGTTCGAATCCTGCTCCCAATGGTTTTTACCATAATCTCTTGAAGGTCACCTGTCCAGCGCAAACTGCGATTTCCCTGATCTCATGGTCAGCAGGGTATTCGTGGGATCCCGTGACTTTTCAAGTAACGGATTCTCATGGTTAAAGAAAATTATTTTTTTGTCGTTTGTTCACTATCAATAACAAAAAAAATGTTTTTATGTTGTTAGGAGAATGGCAACACACGTTGCGACAATGGGGCTACTAGTGCTACAGTAGACTCCAAAATGCAAGAACTAGTGCAACTTGTGTTGAGCGACTCGTCCCATGACGATCTTGATCAAGATTTGAAGCAGACGTTCCTAACCGTTGCAAGAGCATTCTACTACAACGCTTACTTTGATCGCGAGACGATAAATGATCATATCTCCAAAGCAATGTCCAAGATCGTAGTATGAAAATACTGACAAGTAACATATTACTTGCTTATCTTCAAAAGAAATATGGTTGAATAAGTGTAGCATGGTTTGGTTTTGTTCTCGATTTTACTATGTATCAAAAACATAATCAAAAGTTTCGATTTTTAGTAACAAAAAACTGATTGGTTCGGTTCTCGGTTTTACTCTGTAACAGAAGCATAATCAAATGGTAATACAAAATTGATTGCTTCGGTTATTTTTGGTAAATGGTTTTCGGTTATCGGTTTGATTGACTATTTTGTCTTATTTTTGGGTTTGTCTTGATATACCAAGTTAAATACAAATTTTAGTTTTGACAAAAATAAAAGATTATAACAAAATTAATAAACATTAAGCCTGAATTGGAATTTAAAGATTTTCTAAATATCAGATATTCAAATTTCAAATAAAGGCTAACATAATTAATCCAATTGTTTGAGGTTTTAATACAACTAGTAGTTTTATCCGTCGCGCGTTGCGACGGCTTCGAAACGTACCCTAACTCGAATTCCGTGTCAAGCGGCATGAAGCGGATGTTAAACAATTGAGGCTGTTAAAAAGGAAATATAGTTAGGTACATAAAAAGACATATGAGCTTATGGCTACTCGTTTAACACTGAAAGAAAATGTAAAAAAAAAACAAAAGAAAAAAACCAAAGAAACAAATGTTTTGGCATTGACACTAACGTATTTAAGTACATAAAAGTAAGAATTAATTACACGGATGGTCCCTGTGGTTTGGCCAAATTACGGTTTTCGTCCCTAGGATTGAAAAATTACGGATTTGATCCAAGAAACTTTGATTTTGTTACACTCATGGTCCCTAAAGTGGATGGAGGTTAACTTCTTCTGTTAAGTGGGTGTGAAAAAGACTAAAATGCCCCTTAATAAAAAATAAAACAATTAATAAATAGATGTAGACCCCACACCCTTTTCAAAAATAAAATATATATAAATATCCTTTTGTCCTCTACACTCTACAGCCCCACAAGGTCACAATCTCCCTGTAATAACCAACGATCCGGTCACCATCGCCACCATCTCCCTGCAACCACCAACGATCCGGTCACCAGCGCCGGAGAATCTGCAACACCGGTCAAATATCCTCTCTCTCTAGAAACCCTACCTTCCCTTCTCTTTCTACACCAAACAATTTACTTCTTTCTCTCTCTCTCTTAGATCGGTAGCCACCTGATTTATTAGGTTTCAGGTGAAGATGTGGAAGACGACGAGGAAATCCAGTCAAACAATTTGCCTCTCTCTCTCTCTCTCTCTCTCTCTCTTAGATCGGCATTAGCGCTACCGGTGCAGCATCCGAGGACCGGCGGCGGCGGAAGTGGTGCAGCGGGGGTTGCAGGTTCTCAACCCATAAATCAGTTCATGTGTTGTTTTTTAATTCGTGGATGTGGACCAAAACCCTCGTAACATCTATTATAGATCGATTCATCTTAATTATATATATTTTTTTTTCATCAGGAACATCAACATTGTTTTTTACCGCTTAAAGAAGTCCCAAAAAAGAGATGATAGGAGAAGTTGCAGCAGTTCCCAGATCATTGTGGCTCCATCCCTGCAAAAGAATCGGATCCCCACATTCAATCCCCACATTACAACTCTATTTTGGGTCAGGGGGTGTTGCATCATCAAACGAACTCCAATTTATCAGTGAAGAAACCGGCGAGGTTTAGAGAAGGGGATAAGAATAAGGGTGGACCATGGGTTATATTTATATTTAGTTTTTTTTTGTGTCGCCGGAAATTGCAGGTATCGTCGGAGAAGGTGGTGGTGGTTGTAATATCCGAGATTTTCGACATATCTTTTCCTAAACCCTGGCACGTGTTAGTAAATTAAAACTCGAAAATCGTATTAAAACTATTTCCTTAAAAATGAATATCCATTTTAAATTAATATATATATATATTCTTAAAACTTTATAAGTTTGTATTTAGGTAAATGACATAAACTCCTTTCAATTTCTTAAACTTATAAACAAATAATCATGGGAATCATTTTATAAAAATAATTAAAATCATTTGAGAAAACTTATTAAACTTTTAAAAGTCGAGGGACTAAAACTACCATTTTCCAAACTTGGTTTGAACTAAAAACTTAAGTTAATACGCAAAATGTTAACCCTTGAAACTATAGGGACCTGTTATGTGTTTTCCCCAAACCTCCAGAACCGAACTCGGTCCCAGGTTCGAAACCCGTAACACGCCGTTTTCCAACCCTTTTCCTCTGAAATCGCGAAATCGACCGGATTCAGTGAACCTCGGGTGTCGCCTCCCGCATGCGACCGAAACCCAACAACAATCAATACCCAATTTCGATTCTCGCACCCGCGTGAGTCGCATTCGATCCGCTTTAACCCATCCGCCAACTTCCCACCTAATCGAGCATTTAATCGCGAAATCGTGTATAAATACGGATACCCGCGAGTAGACGACAACACACTCCAACCCTCTACACTCTCAATTCGCTCAAATCATACCTGCATTTGCCGATTTAAACCGTGGACAGCGACCTCGACCTCCAAGCTTGTTCTCCCACAAAACGACACCAAATCAGGTAATCCTTGAGTCCATCACGATCGATTTCATGAGAGGATCAAAAGCCCTCTGTTTAATTTCATAAACAGAGGGTAATACGATTCGAATTGGGAGATTTGAAAACTAGGGTTCATAAGAAAATTGGGCGTGATTTAAGTTTGTTTTTATCAGTATTTCTTTCTTGGTTTATAGCATCAATAAGGCTCATGGTCCGGTGGTTGAGCATGCGTGTTTGTGACCCAGGCAACCCGGGTTCGATCCGGTCAAGCCTGAGTCTTTTTGATTTCTTTTTTTTGGGCTTTTAATCAGTTTCTAAATTCTATAAAAATTCTTATAAAATCAAATAAACTTTTATAAACATGAAACTAATTTTAACCTCACTTTTATCTTCCAGAACTATTTTATTTAATTAAGGTTAGTTAAAACCTAGAATAATTAATTCTTTAAAAATAGTTTTAAAAGCTTAAAAACTATAAAAAAAAATACCTTCTAACGTTATAAAATTATGCGTACAATGGAAACTATTTTATAAACACAGAAACTCTAAATTATTAATAAGTAAATTACGTTAAACTTTAGATAAATTGATAAACTTTTATTTAAAAATAAAACTTATAAAAATTTCATAAACCTATAAAACTTAACTATAAACAATTAGACTTATACATTTTTATGAAATTCATATTTGCTAAATTTGAAACTTGTTTATTTATGTTAATTGGAAACATAAGAAATAAATATACTTTAATTTTCTAGCTTTTGCAAACTTATAAAAGTTAAATAGAAACTTTATAAACTTATAAGGTACTTATTTAAAACATTTATAAAAACTTATAGTTTTAAAACATTTATAAACTTATAATTTAAAACATAAACTTTACAAGGAATTCTATAAACTTATGAAAAAACTTGTCATTTAATTAAACTTATAAACATTTATTTAAACCTATAAACATTTATTTATTACAAGATAACTTGTAAAATAAATGTTTAATACTTGAAACTTTAATAAATCCTAAATGAAATTATATTGTTTATTCTTATGAATACCTATTTATCATTAATAATTGTTTACTCTTTAAATAAGTACTATTAATCCTTATTTATCCTTTAAATGTTATTATCTATTTAAACGTATTTATATTACGAATTAATTTGTATTATAAATACTTAATACTTAGAAACTTAATCAAATCTCAAATGACTTATGTTGAGTAAATAAGTAATTATTCTTGTAAATTATTTAATTCTAAATACTTAGAAAACTATTTTGATTATTCTTACCTAACTTGTATAATTAATAATTGTGAAACTTTTAAATAATTATTTTAATTAATAATTATTCTAATCTATAAATCTATTAAACTTTGACATACAAGTCTTGTATCAAAACCTTTATTATAAACTTGATTTAAACTTCATAAACACAATCAATCCCATCTCCCATTGGAACCCTAGTCAAATCCTGAAATCTTAGAATTCTTGTCCTAGTCTTATAAGATCATACTTGAAACTTTAGACTTATATTCCTAGGCTTATTGTGAGGATATTCTCCCTCTCAAAGTCTTACAAACTTACTCTTATCGGATACTCTTCATCAATCCATGCGAGTATACTTAGCCCCTTTTTCCTTTCTATTCTTTTGGGGTGAAACATGTTCAAAACTTTAAACTTATACAATTCTTGTACAACTATGACTAGATGCTTATTCTTATGTTAAACTTGAGACTTGTATGCTTAGATTAAACTTAAAACTAGCATATTCATTAACTTTGATCAAGCCTATGGTAACAATGATAGATCTATTGTATTTGACCAGTCCACCTTGATTGATTGACCCCTTCGGGGGGGAGCCCTTGGTGATTGTTACTGAATTAAACTTTAAACTTGAGACTTATAAGGGTAACCTGCGGGTTATGCCTAAACTTGGTTGGAGGGTTGATATGCACAATGTCTAACATGCTTGTTTCTCATACTTACATTATAGAATGCATATATCATAGTGAATTGTAATTCTTTCCAAATACTTGTTAAACTGCGTCAAAACCTTTGTATCTCACCAACTATTTTGTAGTTGACAGATTCTTTCACATGTTTCAGGTTCTACATCATGAGACTTGTTTGTGATCACATAGGACGCTTTGAACCTAGACTACTTATTAAATAAACGTTGTATACTTGTTATTTCCTTTGTATTGAACCTTTGAATCTATTTATTAATGAAATGTTGAAACTTTAATAGTCAACCTTGTGCTATTGAACAACCGCGTCCGCCCCGACGTATAATCCGCCGTCGGTTGGGGTGTGACAGATTGGTATCAGAGACTTGGTTATAGAGAATTAGGTTATTAGACACACGACCTAGACTATAACTTAGGAGACCCAAACATGAGTTATCTCATGTCCTTTACTAGGAATTCTCTCATTATTCTATTCTTAAATCTTATACGTGAACGCTTGGAGATTTTACGCTTCTACTTATCTACGTGCTACGAGAGTCTACTACATCGAGGATACCTTCTTAGGCTTTAAGTCTAAGCCACCAACAAATTCTCGTCAAGAGTATTTAAGTTCTATACAATGTATGAGAACCTGTGCGGACCGGAAGGGTGGATACCTGTATTATGGGAAATTCTGTCAAGGAAAGCATTTCGTACAAATCCAAATCAACCGTTGGACCCGTATGCTTTCCTGGGAATTCTTGGGATGAGTATCCACTTATAGGAATGCATGCCTTCTCTAAACGTTAGGGAACTTAAAATTCTCTTGATATGTCAAAGTACTTATTTAGTGATGTGCACTAAATGAGTACCATCTAAAAAGCTTTATACTTCAAGAGTTCATGATCTGAAACTTTCCTCTGTAACCTTTACTCTACGATTCTTATGTCCCGTCTTTTCAAAAATTGTCACATGACAGCATGCTTACTCGTCATGACCTAAAGGAGTTACCTTCAAGAAAATTCTTACGTTATAATACTTAAAAACTATATACATAAACATATTCTTATATAAATACTACCCAATAAACCCCATGATCGTTGTAATACCACCCTTAAAACTATGTATTACCCTACAAATTCTTTTACAAACTTCATTGTTTTATAAACTTGACACCTAAGAGGTAACCCTTGTATTTTTACCATACCTCCTTAGCACTCAACCAAACTTCATTTGATGACTAACTCAAACTTTGCTACACTTTTATATATCTCAAAACTTTCATACTTCTTTAAAACTTACACATCACCGTCTCTTGTAAACAAAATTTTACGCCTTTTGAATCCAAAATACATTAACAAAGGAATTAGTAACATAAGTGTTTTCCTTGTAAGAGAAGAAGTCTACGATGGAATAGACAAGCTCCACGTTAAAGGACTCTAAGCCCACAATGAACCTCGATATAGTACCATAAACCCAAACATTGGTGACAACAACCGAAAGAAGTTGTAGGCCAATAAAGATGTTCTGGCTAGGGAAATAGGGTACATAAGTGAGTCCTTGTGAAGTTGTGACCCACCCCTTCTTCCGGGAATTCTCTTCGTTAGCCCACCAACTTCAAGCCAAAAGCCATTTTTTTTATATATTACTGTGATGACTCAGTATTATGAATAAAAACCTTTTTGAACATATTAAATCAACTCACTTACACACCTTAATTTTTCCGTTTATATCGTATTATGTAAGGGCTAGAAGTCCCAATTTTGAAACATTTAACGAAAGTTATTTTGAAATTTACCATGTTACCACTTACTAGTTTGACTTTCCTTCATCATTACCAACTTAACACTGCTACCCAAACATTTTCATCAAAAACAACTCGCGTTAATACTTGAGATAATTAACAACGTTGCATTAAACTATAAAAATCCTAAGTGACACATGTAACCGAAGAATAAAACTTGCACAAACCCCCTAATTCGTAAGCACTTTTTCAAAAACAACACGAATTACGAATCATTACCCTAAACAACCATGACCCTTACTTCTTGTATAGACTTAACACTTGTAAACTTGACCAACTTTTCGCTTGACAATCACACCTATCTTTTATAAGTCTTACTTATACTACTTATCGATGCCTAACTCGTCGTTTTTGAACATCTTAATTACATTCTATACAAAAGAAAAACTATACTTTCTGTTATGAATCAAGATAAATCATTTGTAAACACACTATCATAAACCTTATCGAAACTTTTCCCGTTACACTATGCTAGGAGACTTTCCTCATCCAACTCTTGTCACGTGAAAGTTTTGCTATAGATCACAACGAGAACTAAAAGCTTAAATGCACGTTACTAAAACATTAGACTTCGTATACACAAGGTCGAAGACTTTTTGAGTCATGTAAAGAAACTCATACAAATATTCAAAACCGTATCTTTGAAACCAAACACCTTCTAACCCAAAGGGAGCATATACAACAAAGGATCATGTAAAGCTTAATATTGAAACTTGAAATCAACTGACTTATCCTAGTTTCAAACTCATACTTGGATTCTTAGTCTTGAAAACTTATTGTGTTCGTCTTAACTAAACCTTATAAGACGTGATAAACATTCATTCCAAATACACGAGCAAACTTCATTCTTTATACTAGAAACTAATATGAAGGGGGACGCTGCTCCCTTTAGCAGAGTACCTCCCTAGTCTTCTCTTCAACCCCAAAATAATCGGGATCCACCTAACCTTCTGGACAACTTGAATCTTCTGTGAAAGAGCGTATAACAGTTAATCCTGTTCCAAACGCTGTCCCACACCTCTCTTAAATACTAGAGTATTTTAAATAACCGCTTTATACTCAAAACGTAATCATATGCTTCTATACCCTGAAGCTAAACTAAAAGAATTTAAACTATTCTATGTTTGACGTACTCTTGTTCAAACACAATTCTATGTTTGACGTATTCTTGCTTAAACACAATTTAAACTATTCTATGTTTGACGTATTCTTGTTCAAACACAATTTAAACCATTCTATGTTTGACGTATCCTTGTTCAAACACAATTTAAACCATTCTATGTTTGACGTATTCTTGTTCAAACACAATTTAAACCATTCTATGTTTGACGTATTCTTGTTCAAACACAATTTAAACTATTATATGTTTGACATATTCTTGTTCAAACACAATTTAAACTATTCTATGTTTGACGCATTATTGTTCAAACCCAATTTAAACTATTCTGTGTTTGACGTATTCTTGTTCAAACACAATGAACGTGAAAAGACTTTAAACTACTCCATGTTTGACGTATTCTTGTTCAAACACAATGAACGTGTAAAGACTTTAAACTACTCCATGTTTGACGTATTCTTGTTCAAACACAATGAACGTAAAAAGACTTTAAACTACTCCATGTTTGACGTATTCTTGTTCAAACACTATGAACGTGTAAAGACTTTAAACTACTCCATGTATGACGTATTCTTGTTCAAACATGATGAACGTATAAGACTTTTAAACTACTCAAGGTTTGACGTATTCTTGATCAAACACGAGGAAAGTGTAAAGACTTTAAACTACTCGATGATTGATGTATTCTTATTCAAACACAAGGAAACTTTGAAACTCTAAATCTTGTCACATTCTTTCCTCTTTAATTATTGAATGACGTTTCTCTCTAAGGGACTCGTTAATCAATGATCACTCTTACGTGGAAACACAAGTCACGAGTTAAACAAATTCTTGTACTCTTTCTTGATCCACACACAAACAGAATGATCTATGCGGACTATGCGACGATTTAAATGCTTGCGGGTGCACACGTAAGTATGAAAATCAGCGTATGGAAAGACATAGTAAACTCTGTCATGTGCTATGATCTAAGACTTATAGTAAAAGGGTAGCCACGGAACTTAGGTACCGTAGCAATCCTTAGACGTGTTAGACTATAAACTCAAATCATTACACTATCATCGAATCCATCCCGAGTGATGCATCTCACTTTAAATCTTGAATGGAAGTTCATCAGTTATTCTCTCAAATACATTTCTGAAAACAAATCTTCATATGTTTTCGATGAAACTATATGCTTCTTAGGGAAACTCTTGGGAACCATACGTTTTGAAAACTTAGAAACTCAAGAGAAATCTTATTCCTATAGATACTTTCCCTTTAGAACTCTAAACGTAACCCAAGGTTTACTTGGGAACGTAAAATATCTTTCTCATTATACGTGGGCGTATCATAGATTCCAATCATAAACTAAACTCTTCTACTTTAATTTCGAGACGAAATTTCCTAAAGTAGGGGAGACTGTAATATCCGAGATTTTCGACATATCTTTTCCTAAACCCTGGCACGTGTTAGTAAATTAAAACTCGAAAATCGTATTAAAACTATTTCCTTGAAAATGAATATCCATTTTAAATTAATATATATATATTCTTAAAACTTTATAAGTTTGTATTTAGGTAAATGATATAAACTCCTTTCAATTTCTTAAACTGATAAACAAATAATCATGAGAATCATTTTATAAAAATGATTAAAATCATTTGAGAAAACTTATTAAACTTTTAAAAGTCGAGGGACTAAAACTGCCATTTTTCCAAACTTGGTTTGAACTAAAAACTTAAGTTAATACGCAAAATGTTAACCCTTGAAACTATAGGGACCTGTTATGCGTTTTCCCCAAACCTCCAGAACCGAACTCGGTCCCAGGTTCGAAACCCGTAACACGCCGTTTTCCAACCCTTTTCCTCCGAAATCGTGAAATCGAACGGATTCAGTGAACCTCGGGTGTCGCCTCCCGCATGCGACCGAAACCCAACAACAATCAATACCCAATTTCGATTCTCGCACCCGCGTGAGTCGCATTCGATCCGCTTTAACCCATCCGCCAACTTCCCACCTAATCGAGCATTTAATCGCGAAATCGTGTATAAATACGGATACCCGCGAGTAGACGACAACACACTCCAACCCTCTACACTCTCAATTCGCTCAAATCATACCTGCATTTGCCGATTTAAACCGTGGACAGCGACCTCGACCTCCAAGCTTGTTCTCCCTCAAAACGGCACCAAATCAGGTAATCCTTGAGTCCATCACGATCGATTTCATGAGAGGATCAAAAGCCCTCTGTTTAATTTCATAAACAGAGGGTAATACGATTCGAATTGGGAGATTTGAAAACTAGGGTTCATAAGGAAATTGGGCGTGATTTGAGTTTGTTTTTATCAGTATTTCTTTCTTGGTTTATAGCATCAATAAGGCTCATGGTCCGGTGGTTGAGCATGCGTGTTTGTGACCCAGGCAACCCGGGTTCGATCCGGTCAAGCCTGAGTCTTTTTGATTTCTTTTTTTTTTGGGCTTTTAATCAGTTTCTAAATTCTTTAACAATTCTTATAAAATCAGTTAAACTTTTATAAACATGAAACTAATTTTTAACCTCACTTTTATCTTCCAGAACTATTTTATTTATTTATGGTTAGTTAAAACCTATAATAATTAATTCTTTAAAAATAGTTTTAAAAGCTTAAAAACTATAAAAAAATACCTTCTAATGTTATAAAATTATGCGTACAATGGAAACTATTTTATAAACTCAGAAACTCTAAATTATTAATAAGTAAATTACGTTAAACTTTAGATAAATTGATAAACTTTTATTTAAAAATAAAACTTATAAAAATTTCATAAACCTATAAAACTTAACTATAAACAATTAGACTTATACATTTTTATGAAATTCATATTTGCTAAATTTGAAACTTGTTTATTTATGTTAATTGGAAACATAAGAAATAAATATACTTTAATTTTCTAGCTTTTGCAAACTTATAAAAGTTAAATAGAAACTTTATAAACTTATAAGGTACTTATTTAAAACATTTATAAAAACTTATAGTTTTAAAACATTTATAAACTTATAATTTAAAACATAAACTTTACAAGGAATTCTATAAACTTATGGAAAAACTTGTCATTTAATTAAACTTATAAACATTTATTTAAACCTATAAACATTTATTTATTACAAGATAACTTGTAAAATAAATGTTTAAAACTTGAAACTTTAATAAATTCTAAATGAATTATATTGTTTATTCTTATGAATACCTATTTATCCTTAATAATTGTTTACTCTTTAAATAAGTACTATTAATCCTTATTTATCCTTTAAATGTTATTATCTATTTAAACGTATTTATATTACGAATTAATTTGTATTATAAATACTTAATACTTAGAAACTTAATCAAATCTCAAATGACTTATGTTGAGTAAATAAGTAATTATTCTTGTAAATTATTTAATTCTAAATACTTAGAAAACTATTTTGATCATTTTTACCTAACTTGTAATTAATAATTGTGAAACTTTTAAATAATTATTTTAATTAATAATTATTCTAATCTATAAATCTATTAAACTTTGACATACAAGTCTTGTATCAAAACCTGTATTATAAACTTGATTTAAACTTCATAAACACAATCAATCCCATCTCCCATTGGAACCCTAGTCAAATCCTGAAATCTTAGAATTCTTGTCCTAGTCTTATAAGATCATACTTGAAACTTTAGACTTATATTCCTAGGCTTATTGTGAGGATATTCTCCCTCTCAAAGTCTTGCAAACTTACTCTTATCGGATACTCTTCATCAATCCATGTGAGTATACTTAGCCCATTTTTCCTTTCTATTCTTTTGGGGTGAAACATGTTCAAAACTTTAAACTTATACAATTCTTGTACAACTATGACTAGATGCTTATTCTTATGTTAAACTTGAGACTTGTATGCTTAGATTAAACTTAAAACTAGCATATTCATTAACTTTGATCAAGTCTATGGTAACAATGATAGATCTATTGTATTTGACCAGTCCACCTTGATTGATTGACCCCTTCGGGGGGGGAGCCCTTGGTGATTGTTACTGAATTAAACTTTAAACTTGAGACTTATAAGGGTAACCTGCGGGTTATGCCTAAACTTGGTTGGAGGGTTGATATGCACAATGTCTAACATGCTTGTTTCTCATACTTACATTATAGAATGCATATATCATAGTGAATTGTAATTCTTTCCAAATACTTGTTAAACTGCGTCAAAACCTTTGTATCTCACCAACTATTTTGTAGTTGACAGATTCTTTCACATGTTTCAGGTTCTACATCATGAGACTTGTTTATGATCACATAGGACGCTTTGGACCTAGACTACTTATTAAATAAACGTTGTATACTTGTTATTTCCTTTGTATTGAACCTTTGAATCTATTTATTAATGAAATATTGAAATTTTAATAGTCAACCTTGTGCTATTGAACAACCGCGTCCGCCCCGACGTATAATCCGTCGTCGGTTGGGGTGTGACAGTGGTGGTGGTGGTAGAGGAGGAGGAGAGGGAGGGGAGCTGATACCATGGTAATGAGTGAGTGTTGGTGGGTCGCCGGAAATTTGTGTTTATTTTTTATTTTTGTATTTTTAAGTTAAGGGTATTTTGGTCATTTTAAAAAAAATAACTGAAAAGTTAAGTTAACCTCCATCTACTTTAGAGACCATGGGTGTAACAAAATCAAAGTTTCTTGGATCAAATTTGTAATTTTTCAATCGTAGGGACGAAAATCGTAATTTGACCAAACCACAGGGACCATGCGTGTAATTAATTTTAAAAGTAGCATACGAATTATAGGCGGCTCGGTTTTGGAGATCGAACCATAGATAAAAAAATGTATTATGCCTCTTAAATTGCGTCTAATAATTAAAAAAAGAGTAATCAAAAGAATAAAAAAAATAGAAAAGAACAAAGAAAAAAAAAACAAAAAAAAAGTTTTAAAAATATTGATAAAGATGGTGATAACCCGGCTAAGTGAAATTTACCACTAGGCCAACTTAATAAATTGTCTAAAATCTTTGTTTTCTTTTATTTAAATAAAAGGTTGATTTAATAATAAGATTAAAAATAAGCTGAAAAAAGCAAAAAGACGTTGGGGTTAGGATTTGATCCTGGGTCAGTTGGAATAAGGTAAGGGCTCTAACCAACACACCAATCACAAGTTCTACTATATCTTTGTAAAATAAAATATAAAACATAAAATTGAAAGGAAAATGACAAAAGTGGTACTGCAGCTAAGAAGTTACCTTTTAAAAGGATTATATTACTAATAACAAAGCTGCATAGCCGTTTAATGCCTTACATATAAACTCATAAAAAAATGTTGTTAAAAAACATAAAAACTCGTAAAACACTTAATTATAGATGACATACCTATGTGAATAAATATTAGATATATAGTTTGTGTATTTTTAATTTAAAATGTCACTTTCTTAGACAGCAAGATACGACTATGAAAAATGATATCACATAGCCGAATGAAAAAGGTAGTACATAGCCAATGGGCATAGTCAAATGATATGTTATTTCCAAAACTTCATTTTTACTACATTGAGTGACAGTCTATATGAATATGATCAAATAGTTGTTACTTTAGATTAGTGGAGCACCAACTTATTTTGTAAGCTTATTTTGCACTTACAGGATGGGTAAAGGTTACGACTGACATGGGACGAACAAATTAGGAGGAATTTATTATACTTACACCTCTCTAAAGATATGATCAACAATAGGAGTTTTTAGAGACGTATAAATGTTAGGATTTTTAAGGGGACGCATATTTTTTGATATTCGCCGGGGCCTCGTACTTTGGCTTGCACTTCACTTGCGTTACCTTTAGTCATAGGTGAGGATAGCTATTTAGTTTTAGGTTTTGCCTCTAGGCTTAGGTTAGGTCTGACGTTAGGCATATGAGTACTTTTTAATGTCTAGGTGTGACTCTAGTTTTTAGGTGGGCTGCTAATCTTAGATGTGTCTTAGTCTAAGCTACCTTACTATTAGAGATTTTTATGCATTATTGTTCATACATAGTTTTGATTTCTAATAATGGTTCTGTGTTGCAGGTTATACATTCTTTAAAAAAAAGTGTTTGTTTTTCTTGAACCGGGGAACCTCCGTCTCTTTTGGGACAGAGTTAATGTTTGCCCTCACCTGGCGGTACCGGATCACTGGACTCCTTGCTCCAACTCAAAAACGATCACGAGAAAGTAGTGATTACAACGTCGTGAAAAACAGGGTTTTGTAATTGTAAGTTGCATCTCTTCTTCACCACTGATAATGGATACCCCTTCCCTTCCTCACGCACCTTCCATGGCCAAACGCACTTGCTGCTCCGATCCTTCCACCGCCAAACCTCCATCAACTATGTCGCCGGAACTTCACAACGATCGTTCGGAAAACGACCTGGCGTTGGAATCCTTCTTACGCGTCTCCGATTTCGACTCAATCAACACCTCCTTCGACCGTCTGATTGAATCTAGGTCTTCCGATTCCGACAAAAACGACCTGATCCAACGCGCTCTTCACCTCGGCTGCGTCCTCCTCGAAGCCGGAAAACGTTCCGATCGGAAACGTTCGTCCATTCACAACACCTTCGTGTGGCCTCTTCCTCCTGACCTAACGATCAAGGTATTTCGAATTCTGTATCTATTGTGATCTGTTTGAATTGAATGTTCTTCTTTTCGAATTCGATTGATAATTATGTAGTATGAATGTTGATTTTAGGTTTTTGCAATGCTTGATACGCAAAGCGTATGTTATGCTGCGGCTACGTGTTCGTTCTTTCAAAAGTGTGCTGCGGATCCTTCGTGTTTTGCTGATATTGACTTGATCACGTTAGTTCCTAAGGTCAACAATGGTGTAGTGTCTTCCATGATTCGGAAAGCTGGAAATGCACTTAAGTAAGCTCTCTTATCTGTGTGTCTGTAGGAGAATATAATGTTTATGAATTGTAATTATTTGCTTGTTTATAGATGATTATGTTTTGCTAGTATCATACTATCATCCTAGTTTAATGTAGATCAAAGGAATCTGGATGCGGTAGGACATTTAGGCAATCATTAAATAATAACCAGGTTTCGATATTGTTCAAATAAAGTCACTCACGCTTTTTTCTAACTACTAGAACCACTCAAGTTCCAATCTTGTTCCAATCTTGTGAACCTTTTTTTATAAATGTTAAGAATTTTTAAAATTTAGTGAACTAAATGGAAAATATATGAACCTTGGTTACTATTTAGTGCTTATTTTTTCAAGTTGACTTAATGGAACAGTTATGAAACTTGGTTATTATTTAGCAAATTTTCCTCACAATCACCTCCTATTTTAGGTTAAACTTAAAAAAAGTAATCAATCATTTAATCTTAAAAAAGTTAACATTTATAGAAAAAGTTACAAGATTGGAACAATATTGAAACTTGAGTGGTTTTGTTGTTAGAAAAAAGTGTGAGTGACTTTAACGGAACACTGAATAAATTTGGTTACTATTAAGTGAAATATTACCAATTAAAATCTTATATAATTGTGCACTGGAATATGACATACTTACTTGTTCCATTACTTGTGAAGGTCTATTAAGCTTGGTGTGCTCCCACCCTGTTCATCTCCTCTTTTCTGTTCATCTGAGCCATTGATTTATAGTATTAGAAACTCAAGTGATGCATCAGGAGTTTCATGGAATGACAAGCGATCCAGGCAAGGAAAAGAGTCCTCTATTCTAACAAGGTCCTGCTTAAGTTATTTGAGTGAGAATGGTGGTGCACCTGGGTAAGTTTTCATCTTTTAAGATGATTTGATTAACCTGTTCTTGTGTCCTTTTTGTTTTGACGCCTTTTCTTTTCTCCTCGGTTATGATTGGCAGGGCTCGTTTGAGAAGATTGCACCTATTCAATATTGAAAGGATGGATAATGTTGCGCTCTTGGCGTCATTATTGGCTTGCCCTTCTCTTCTTGATCTAGAAATTGTGGGACTGTAAGTCAATTTTCTTTGATGAGAATGATATGTATGCCTAATCCATTCAATCCTTGACACATGGCCTAGGCGGTTTTTCTCTCCTCACATCTTCCTTTGATTTTGCCATGTATGCCATTCTCCTTGTTATGCATAGATTTAAGCATGTGTTTTAGGCATATGAATTATTTTTCGTATTTAATTGTTGGTATTGAGTATGCCAAATGAGTATCATTCGGTGTGGATGGTTGGATGCATAGTTGTTAATAGCGAATAGCAATAAATAGCGACAAGTGACCTATATGCTATGTAGCGAATAGCGATAAATAGCGACCGCTATTTCATTTTGTAGCGATAAAGTAACATAGCTAAAATACTTAGCACAAATCATCTAAGTCTTCATATTCCGGTTCATCATCATCATCGCGTTCTCTTTTCAATCGGGATACAAAAAAACCCTAATGGGCTCCCTTTTATATTTATCAAGATAAATTAAAAAAAAAAAATACAAAAATGTCGCTATTTCCGCTATTTATCGCCACACCCCTTGTAGCGACACTACATCGCTTCGCTATAGCGACCGCTACGGTCGCTATTGACAACTGTGGTTGGATGCTAGGTATTTGTTATCTATGGTGTGTGCTCGTGCATCTAAATTCAAGGCTATCTATGCATTATTTTGCAGTGAAGCTGCAGTGAAAACTGGAGAATCACAAACATTCGGTTTTATTTGATTAACTAGGTTAGATTCCCGTGTATTACAACACGGACTAAATCATGAAAAGAATACAATAAATAATTATCTCATATGTTGATAAATTATTATTAGACATAGGAAATTAGTGTTAGTTTCTGGAAAGTAAACTTCAACAGTTCAACAGCAACAATAATCTGCGACTTCATATGTGATATGTAGAGAAGGGTGTAAAGACTGACCCTTAGTTAAGTCTGCATTCGACTGCTTTACATGATAAGTACTACTAAGTAGCAACACTATAGTGCATTGGGGGCTTTGCAATGCTATAAAGAGGGAGATCGACAAAAATAAATGGATTAATTGCATGAATTAGCATTGTACTTAGAAAAACATTTCATTTAGTCATTGTACTTGGTATTGTTTTTATCTGGTCACTAAAAGTGTGTTTTTTTCTAATTTGGATTATTTTTGTTTTGTTCTGGTCATAACTGGGAACCGTCTTCTTCCTCTTCCAATTGATTGAACAAATAGAGAACTGAAGATGTTTAATACTTTAATGGAGAAAAAAGAACTCAAAAAAATACTTATAATTACCAAAATAGAACAGAAAACATACGTTACTGACCAAATCAAAGTAAAACTACGTACAATGATTAAAGGGGAACATTTTTGTAAGTCCATCACTATTTTATGCAATTATCCTGAAATAAATTTGTTCATGTTTCACTATATGCGTAACTACACCTTCTCTCAAAGCTATATATTGAGACGCTTTAAAAAAAATTACTGTGAAAACTAGAATTTTTTTTTTATCATTTTGAAGTAATTTGGTTTACAAACAGACAATTAACATTGCCATGCTGTAAATTACTATCCAAATTTGTATGTTTCCGTACACTACAAGTAAAATTGTTTATCCTTCTATATTATATCTCAGCAATAAAATGTTATACATCTCTGCTAGATGTTTATCCCTTCTATGTCCTGTAATTCATGTGCTGCTATTTCCCACTGGCTAAGATAATATTTGTTAATAGGCATGTTGAGTTGAGGCAAACATTGGAATCTGTGAGCAAGCATTGTCCTTTGATAGAGCGTTTGGTATTTGAATCATCAAAAACAGGTATAAATCTGTTCCATAATTGTTTTAGTTACAGTTTTGACACTATTAAATGAAAGATTGTAGGATAATAAGTATTTTAAACTGGCCTTCAAGGATGAAATTCAAATTATCACATCAATCACACAAAACATTAGTAACTACTGTAAACAAATCTAGTGAGCCCATATTTTTAGTTATAATAATGTTAATATTAGTTATAATACTAATAACAAATAATACTGGTAAATAAAAAAAATAACTGTAATATTAAAAAGACAATAATAATAATAGTAGTAGTAATTATAATAATAACAGTGATATTATTGGATAATATTATAAGAGATATATAATGTTTAATATATCATGGCAATTTGGTGAAAATGTCAAATTAATATGTCGTGAGAAATCTATTAAGGCAAAGTCAAAGAAAATCCCTCAAAGTCTAGAGGGAAATTGGCATTTTTTTTTAAATTGATGAGTAATTTCTATTATGATACACAGGTAGAGATGATGGTTTGAAATACCCAACGTGCAATGAATTCGTTCACAGTTGCCCTAACATAACCACCTTGGCACTAAAAGGATTCAAGTTGCAAGATTACAAGGTTCGTACGCTGGTGAAGGTATGTTTCTGGAACTATCTTCCCAAATTGGTTTTCCTTTATGCATTAATGATTTTCTTTTATCTTAGATATGATTATACTTGTGCTAAAATTTATGTTTTTCTAAAAGATATATTATATGTTACTGAAGTGAGTATTAACAGCATCTGAGATTCAGCCATATAATTAGATATATGAAGCACTGTCCACCCTCATTTTTTATCCAGTAATTTTTCTGTTGATAAAGAACTTTAAATTTGTGAATAAGTTCAAGTCTGATGTGCTAATCTATGTTTCAGGGGCTTCGCAAATTGAAACATGTTGATTTCTCGATGCCTTATTCATTCACCGGTGCTTTTTTAAAGTAAGGGGTGTTAATCATAAAACTTACACTCCAATTACTAAATGATACTTATGAAATTATTTGGTTGTGATTCGAGATGGTAATATGGACCATTTACTTATGAATGGGTTGATTTGGGTATATTTATCTCTAACGGGTCAAACGGGTAAAAATAAAAAAGTAGATTAAAAGAAAACAGGTCAAAAATCTCAATTCCCCCAAAGTGTATTATTGATGCATAAAACCTTCTAAATCAGTTTATTCAAAAAAATTGAATATGAATATTTAACACACTAAATTTCATAAAAAGATATTAAATTTCTGGACGATAAGTGGTTTCGGTCAACCCAATCACACTGACCTGTGCTGATATTACCAGTTTTGACCCATTAGCCTGTTTTGTCATTTTTAGTTTTAGTTTGTTTTCTTGGGTCACCATGAGAACCCTATCTTTAGTTGTGATCTTAATTAAAGGTTTGGATTGCAGGAACCTTGGTACCAATGGTGGTGGAAATCATTTGGAGGTTATGATATTACGAGACTGTATGCATCTCAAAGCAGTATGAACTACGTTGTTTTACTCTCTTCTTTCCTTCAAATTTAAATTAATTAGCATAGCCCACTCATATTTAAAAATTAAAACATGTGTTCTTGGCAGATCGAAGTGGAGTACTTCATGGGAGCTGTTCTTGCAGGAGAATTCAAGCGCTTTAGGCATCTTGTGAGTAAAAAACAAATTATTTAAATCACTATTTTTCTCTGTAGTTGCTGCATAAATATGTCGTATTTATGTAGAGGTGGCAATTTCAACCTATTTGCTTATGAATTGATTTTTTATCTCTTAACATGTCAAATGGATAAAAAAATAAATATAACTAAAAAGGAAACGGCTTGAGAACCTTCCAAAGTGTATTTTTAATACAAAAAACATCTTAAATCATTTTGTTCCAAAAGTAGATTATTGTTGAAATAATATTAATTTTTATAGTCATATATGCCATCTCTATTTATGGTTTGCAAATGACCTTTCTAATGCATAAAGCTCTTTAGATATCTTGTGCGTGAAAAATGGTTACCGCTATTTTCTGTAATTGTTGCTTCAAAAAAGGAAATCGGTTGAATGGGTCGAAAATCACCTAAAGTATTTATTTAATGCATAAAACCTCTTAATTCATATTATTTAAAAATTAGATATTGCTGAAATAATATTAACATCTGTAATCATATGCGTGACCTCTGTATTTATGGTTAATAAATGACAGCTAGAGTTTTCGTATCCCAATATTTAGTTAGGGTCACAATTTGAAAGTTTTATGTTTTATTTGGACAGGACATATCCAACCGGGAAGGTCTAGCATCTGATGGTGACTGGTTCAATAGATGCTATAGTGCAAGGTATGATGGTTTTTATTATCTTGCCACTAGGGTAACATTGTGTACAAATTTTCTTTAATAAATTTTATGCATTATATAGTTTCATTCCTATAAAGCAATTGTTGGAAGAAAGGCCTAATTTCTCTCTTGTAGCCGAGTTTCCCAAAGGAAGGTAAGTGTATTACTTGGTAAATTACTCAAAATATTGAGCCTGGCAAAATGACATGGCCGGGCAGGTGCAATGAGTAACATGTCAAAACGGGTTTGAGTTAACAGGGCTTTTTTTGGTATTGGTAACTTGACCCGCAAACACCTTTTTGTTCTTTTTCAAGATAACGCATACATGGGCCACCGAGTTTTCAAAAAGTTTGCACTAAAGCCACCCAAATACTAAAATAACTTTAGAGGCCACCTAAGTATCAATTTAGTTTCGGTTATGCCAATTCCTGCAAAAAACCATTCCAAAAAGTTGTTAAATGACAAGATACCCCTAAATTTGAAGGTTTTCTCTCATCTAAAGTTGTTATAAAACAAAAACGCTCCTAGGTCTATTGAAAAGTATCAATTATAGATGGATTTTCAAAACAAACTTGAGTAGATTCAGGGGCATTTTACTTGATTTACAACTCTAGATGTTATAAACGCTTTCAGTTTTAGAGCATTTTGTCATTTTACAGTTTTCCGGCACAAGGTTGTCCAAATCCGCATAAACGAGACCAAATTTATAAATTGCTTTACTGGGTGGCCTTGCTAAAAGCTTTTGTATAATCCATGATCTTTTATTCTTCTTTTTGAGTTTTGTAAATATTATTTCAAAACTATAATATGACGAGTAGTAATTTTTTTATCAAAGCAATTTAAACATTTTATGCATTTGAATACATTTAAAATTATGGTTAAGAGGCTTTCAATCCATCCGACCCGTTACCTTTTTAGTTAAATCTTTGAGCTTAACCATTTGACCCGCAAGAAATAAAAGTATATAACACAACCCAAATCGACACACTTGTATATAAATGGATCAAAATCGCCACCCCTAAATTGTTATAGTTGCTTTGACTAGTTAAAACTATGGTCAGACTTCTTATCACTCCTGTGTAAAACTTGCAGTTACATTGATGTTGAACAAGCAACCCCCAGTGATTTAAACAGTTATGTGAGTTTAGCTTCTCAGTTAAGCAGCCATGCATCTGATGGCTCGTTTCTCATGAGCGTATCAGATAACAGTTCTGATAGTGGTAATGAGGATGGTCAAGAAAGCAGTTTTGTAACTTATGATTCAGACGAGGTTGACTTTCTCTCCATTTGACGTTTTTCACACCCGAGTAGTTAGTATCAGGTACCTCCGTCATTAATATTTATACATGAATGATCTTATGCCTTAGCTGCCTAGCAACCGCCACAAAAATGTAATTTTCATCACTAAATAATGTAGACACTACAACAAATACTATATCATTTGTGCCATTTTTTCTACATGCTTTTGAAAAATGTGTAAAATTTTCTCAAATTTTTCAACACTTGTAAACATGTGTTATAAGTGCAAAAAATATAACAGCTTTTTTTATGCGATTCTATGCTTGAATTTGTATGATTTGTATATTTCTTCACACTTATGAATGTTACCATCTTGTACACTATTATAAGTGCGAACAAATTGACAAACTTACAATTTTTGACCCATTTACTTGTGAATTGATTTACACTTCATTTTTCGCAAAAAGGTTTTTGGGTCGGGGGTCCATTTGGGAGCAGCCTCTCTATCTCCTGTGATAGAAGAAATGTATGTCCTCATCTCATCCTCACTAAACCCTACCAATAGCTATATGTTTTAAGTGAGATCTTACTGGGTATGTTACTTGTTGGTCGGTTTGGTTATGTTTCACCTCTAACCGGTGAAATAACAATAATGTTCTAAAAAGAAAACGGGTCAAAAGTTGTCCCAAAGTATATTTTTTATGCTTACGGCCTTGTAATTAGTTTTTAATAAAATCGTAAAAATGAATAAAAAGTCTGTTAGTCAACCCAACCCGACCCATTGTCACATGTACCAAAAGTTACCTATTTTGAAGTTGCTTGGCCTGCCAATGTGTTGCTTATTAGTAGTTTTGTTGATTCAGGGAGATGAAGCTAGTAAATGGGCCCACAAACATTAAAAAGGTGTATCAGGTGCACTTAAACTAGACCGCCATTGTTGAACAAGCTTCACGGGTTCAAGAACCAGCCCTAGGTTGGGTATCGGGTGGTGGTTAGGTAGTTCTGTGGTCAAGTGGAGATGTATAGAAGTACCCCTCAAGCACTGGTTGATCCAGAAATATAAAAGCAAGGTATGTACCATCTAATAAAGGTGCTCATCAATGGGGTTAATTCAAATAACATGCCCAGTCTGTTTCTTATTAGGGTTTTCGGGTTTGCTTTATTCAGGTTAAAACATAACGATCAATATTCAATAATACCCATGAATAATCAATCAAACAAGGGAGGTGATCTTTTTTACTCGATTAATGTAAGTGGGCCGTTGGATCATGGGTGAAAGTTGCTCGATGTGTATTCAAATGCCTACAGTTTTTATAAACGATTTCTTATAAAACTTGTGTTAAGTAATCGGCTAGTCATATTTAATATATTATTCATTTATAACTTGTTTTGATTTGAACTTTTTTTTAACATGTGATTCAATTTCGTTGAACTTATTAAATGATTACGACTTGGGATAATATAGTTTATCATTTACAATTTATGGACTTAGAGGTGTTAAATTCATGTTTGCGGGTTGGCGTTTCAAACACGGCCGGAACCCAAAAATCAAGCAGACACGTGACCTTGAACATGACTCCTATTTTAATGGTTTTACATGAATACGACCAGCTTAGCCTGAAGTTTTGTTTTGTTTTGTTTTCTACTCTAAAATTATCGATTACCAAAAGTATAAATGGAAATAAAATAATTATGTTTAAACTAAATAATTTCTTTTTCTTTTTTATCTTTTAAGATTAGGTATAGAAAGTCTATTTACGTGTGAACTCAACAAGTTGAGTCAAACATTATCCGTTTAAGTAAATATGTTCGTGGTTTTGTACCAAACCTTAATTGTGTGATGCAGTTACAGAAGCAATCAAGTAGTTCAAGAATGATTAGTTAATCAAAGTATTAAAAGGAATCAAAAGGTAATGATAAACTAATAAAGATAATTAAAGAAATAAGTATTCAAATTCAAACTTAAATCGTAGATAAGTTTGAACCCATGCATCTTTATCGGTAATCATACTCCCCGTCTTTAAAAAAAACTCGTTCTAAAGTTTTGCTTCTGGATCAAAGCCACCTAGGTCGAAAGGAAAATCTGTCCTCTTTTTGTGTCCACCTTTCTGTGCTTTTTTTGTTATTCTTCTTAAAGTAGTTTAAACACTTTTCCATATTATTCTCATGATAGTTGATTGAATTGCCTATGCCTTTAACTTGAAGATCAGATGGACTAATAGAATTAGAGGTGGGCATTAGAACCGGATTCGATCTGGTGGATTATTTGTAACCGGATTTTTTGGGAACCGGTCTGGATTTTTTTGGAACCGCCGTATCTGGGACCGAATATATGGTTTTTCAAGAGACCGGATCCGAACCGGATAAAATCGGACAAATTTGGAACAGGACAAAATCAGACACAAAAAATCCGGATAAAAACGGATAAAACCGGATATTTTGTCCGATCTGGTCCCAATAGCTTCTAAATATCATACCTCAAAACCGGACCCGATCCGGTCCATCCGGAACCGGTTTCATTGGATCCGGTTCTTGACCACCGTTGACTTATTCGATCCGGATCCGGTTCTAAAAAGAATCGATTTGTGTATCTCTAAATAGAATCTTTGGGTAACAAAAATAACATTAACTCTCCCTTGTTTATCAGCTCCATTATTGGAGATGTGGTAAGTTGATCACCATAATTCTTAAGTTTTTTGTTGCTCAAAATCTTCAATCGGCCCAGAGGTGGTGTGAGTGGAACACTCCAAGCTCAAGTAGCCATCCAAAGTGCCCATTTTATTTGATAATTGCAAGCCATCAGCAGTCTTTTGACTTTTCTATCCGCATGCACACGTGGAAGTTGTTATTAAAGCTACCGCTAATGTGATTTAAATTATTCCTTGGTGAGGTGTCAATCCCCTTTGTTTTACAAACAGAATCCATCTTTTCAATTAATTCGATTTAAATCTTGAAAAAAATCGGGTTATTCAAACCTTCCACCATATTATTCAAATCATTCCTAAAACTTGGTAATGTTTTAGACGAAACTACAATTACCTTGGCATGCTCACAAGCCAAATGTTCAACGGGGCCATGTTTGAGCGATTCATATGGAGCATTCTTTGCGTGAGATCCCAACTTTGAAGATACTGAATCAAGAGTGACATCCTCCTTTATTGATGTTGTGTTGTTCTTTAGCTGCTGAACCACCAAGTCTTCACCCAAATTATCGGTTATCTATATACCCTCTTCCTTATCCCTGTATACATCATCCACGCGTGTTACGACGCGAATTTTGTATATACATAAAACAAAAAATAGTGTTAGCGTCACACCTATTAGATTTTGGCATGTTTTTGTCGCTATAATGGAACCTATATGACAAGCATTCAAACTTAAGTGAAATTAGCAAATAGTTTATATTGAAAAAAAAAAACCACCGGTTAATTAGTAAATAATTTATTCTTGAAAAATATAAAAAAAAACACACACAAAGGAGCTGCTGCCACTAGGGCAGTTGGCTTGAGCTCAACCACTACGCCAAGGAACAAAACTTGTTTAAACTCTGTTTCAATTTCCTTTAAGCAAGTTTAAAAATAACAAAAAAAACAAAAAAAAAGTTAATGTTTAGAAATAACAAAAAAAAAAGTTGGAACACCAGAGTTGCCAAGGATAGAACCCGCTTAAAAAAAATTCATTTTATATAAATATAAAGGTACACGTGGCAAAAGGTGAGCAGAATATGTACAATTCATTCTTTGCAAATTCTTATATTTATAATAGTTGATATAGATAATTTGTATGACCATTATCACCTGCATGGACTTCATATATATAAAAATAGTGTTAGTAACCGACGTGTATCATTGATTTCAAATATCCAAATGTAATACTTTTAAGTATAGTTGTTAAAGGGGATATCTTTATGGTTAAGTGGAGTTTCTCATAACTAAAAGATTGGGGGTTCAAATCCTGTAAAGTGAAAGTTATGATGTATTTATTTTAAAAAATCTAGGTGTTGCTGTTAAAAAAAAATAGTTTTAACTACAAAATAAAAAAGCAAATTGGTTTTTACCATATCAAACCATATTTGTTTTGTAAAAGGGAGATCCCAAATTCCCAATCACCTATAAATTACGTCTAGATATGTATGGAAGAAGCTTGTTAGCTCGATATGAAATATGAGCCAAAAATAATCCAACACCGTCCAACAAGGAAAACATAACGAAATAAATCAAACCGAGATAACCGAAGTGAGAACCAATTGTTTCTATGCTTTATTTTTATAACTTAGTTTTGTGGTTCAATTGGTTTGAAGTGTATGAATCAATGTTTTAAATACCGGTTTAAATAGGCCGATAATACCGGTTGAACCGGGTTTCGGTCACTGGCCTGGTAAATTGGAAAAACGGTTTGTAAGTTGTACCGCCGGTATTACCGGTAATACCGGGTTATACCGATGTACCGGTTTTAAGTTTGAACTTTAAAACAAAAAAAAAATTGTTCAGTTCCTTTTTAAAAAAGTTAACGACCCAGTTTAGAAAAAAAATGTGTAACCATCATCCGTCTGCTTGCGGTTAAATAATCGCTCGGTTACCTAAGGCTCATTTTAGAAAGAAAAAAATTGCACACTTTTTTTTAAACTTGGTTGGAAATTGAGTGTTTTTGGATTATTTTTTTATTATGGATTAACTTTTAGATTATTTTTTATTATGGAATCATGCACTTTTAAATTATTTTTTGAGTTGAAGTTATATTTTTATGAAATTATAGGGTTAACAATTCAACCCGACTGAACCGGCCAGTACAACCGGTTGAACCATTTCTGAGCCCAACTCGGTAAGGTTTAAAAACCGGTTTTTAAAACATTGGTATGAATAACCAAAATAACCGAACTATCATTGAAATCCAACATTTATAAGTTTTTTATAAATAATATATTATGTGTTATAAAATTATTATAAAAAAATTACTTACTCCTTTTTTAAATTAAGAGAACTAGTTTTTATATTTGACCCAAAACCCGATTGAATTTGTTAACTGAAATTAGTTTGAACTGACAAATTCATTGGTTATGAAAAATGAAACGTTAGATATAGGTTCGATTTTGACTCATAACTGAACCAAACAACCATACTCACCCTTACAACTGAGCCAACCACCATCACATTGCTGCCCCATCAAAACCTTAACCGTCCACCAATATGTCGTCTCATGCGTCAAATTCTCCAACAACGACAAACTCCTCGTCCCCGCCTCTTTAGTTAAAACCCTAATCCTCTTGGTCCTCTCATGACAAAACCCTTGCATCTAGGACACATGCACCGACGAATGTGTCAAGGACGAACGTAGTATATTTTATTTTCTGCATCAATTTCAACATCCATTCCAAGGTCATCTTCGCCGGTTCATTTGATGAGACATTTAGGGTTTGGTATGTAAAAACAGAAGAAGAAAGAAAACTAACCACATCATTTAGGGTTTAGTATGTAAAAACAGAAGAAGAAAGAAAACTAACCACATCATTAAAGTTCACTCGTTACTGCTTCGTACATTTCAACAGACTTTTTTGTTCATTGTTTATATACATTAAGAGTATGATTGTAATTATTAAAACAATCTAAATCATAAAAGAAAAATGTTATACATTAAAGATAAAGTTATTTGATGTTCTACCCATTTGACGTGTCATCTTTTTAGAGCACTTGCAATACACATGTTTGTGAGTTCAAAAGCGCCTAGGAAGAAGAGGGAGAAAGGAGAGGTGCAAAGCTTACAAAGGAGAGATAATGTGCTACATTTGTAGGTACATATAAAGATAGAAAATCGTTGTGAGAAGCGGGGAGAGCGAACTTTTAGTGGTGAGGATCATTAGCTGAGGTGGCTCCATCTGTGAGCCACCCCATTGCAGATGGTCTTAGCTAATGTTTTTATTTCATCTGTTAAACCCCTAGTAAAATAAAACATTACCTAAATAAACTCATTCATAACTTAATGGGTTGAAAATGACATCCATTGTAATCAACTAAACCTATAGAACTCTAGAGACTTAAAATCAAAGGTCTAGCTTGAATGTGTTTGGCTATTTGGCCATGCATACAGGTCAAGCGAACAAAAAGTATTTTATAACACCCACGTTCTCGATGACAAGTGGCAAATATATGGTTCGGTGTCTAGATTTGGGATTTTACGAGGATGAATCTACTTCAGAAACTAGGAGCGTACAGATACAGTTATCTTTGTCGAGTCATGATTTGACTCGTTTTAGTGTCAAAACTTGCATATATGCGACTCACGGTCAAGGGTGGCTCAACGCGGAACTTAAATTTCTGGCCTTTTTCATCAAAAAAAAAATTGCATAACAATCGTCTCCTTTATTTAAGTTTTAACTGAAAATCATAAAATAAAGAGTTTAGAGCATTCACAATGGGTTGTTATATTCACCGTTATCCTTATATTTTATTTTAAGTAAATTTAAGAAAAACATCCAAAATACTCCTTCATCCCATTCCTTAAAACACTCATTATCTTTAAAATTTAACAACAAAATTTATGAGAGACTACATAGAGTGGTAAATATATCAATCTCAATTCATCGCATATCCTTACATTTTTAATATTTTTGTGAGTGGAAGAGAGAAATAATGGTAAAAATTGATTAAAAGAGTATTATTTTAATCGAATAGTGAAAAATATAAGGAACCAGATGTAGATTTTTTTTTTAAATCTTTAAATTGATAAGGTAAATATGTTTTTTAGTTAAATTATATTGATAAGGATAAAGAACCCACTGTTAGTTAAAGTGTTAAACAACCATATATATATATATATAGAGAGAGAGAGAGAGGGATGCTCATTGGGGTACCGGGGAACCATGTGTTTCACATGTGAAAAACTCATTTTTATGTAATTTTCTTTGGAGCTTTTTGCATATAAAAACATGAAGTCGTCCTAACAAAAAAAATTAGTTTCTACAAAATAAAATAAAAATTACTTGTTTTAATAGAACGGCTTCTAAATGTGTTTATATGCAAAAGCTTCGAAGAAAATTATGTAAAAATGAGTTTTTTATGAGCTTTTCACATGTGAAACACATGGTTTCTTGGTTCCCTATTTTTTGTGCTTCCCCAAAAAACATCCCCATATATATACATACATATGTATATATATATATATATATATATATATATATATATATATGTGTGTGTGTGTGTGTCATCCCACTCCCACATTGATGAGGGAAGAAAAAAATGCTTATAAAACATGTACCCCATCCCACACTACTAAGGGAAAGTGTTCCAAATAAATATGTCTGTAAAAGATCTAAAACAAATTTGGAGCCGGTCAAATTAAAACTCCTTTCATATTTGAAGGGCTAAAGCCTTTGCTTTCTTTGGGAGTTGGGACTAGAGGTGCACAAACCGGTTTTTTTCGGGATCCGGATCCGGATCGGATCCGGACCGGTTTCGTCAACGATGGTTAACAACCGGATCCAATGGAACCGGTTCCGGATCTGATCCGGTTAAGAGAGTGGAGACTTGAAACCTATTGGGACCGGACCGGATTTATGGAACCGGACTGGACAAAAAAAACAGGTTCCACCGGATTTTTTTTTTTTAAAATTTAAAAAAATTAACAAAGATACACTATAAAATACATGTTTTATTTATTTTGTAGCTTTTTTTAAGTGATTTAACAATAGTTCGTAAAAAATAAATACAAAAAACATAATTGAATCACAAAAAATATATTATTTATTATGTTTTCAATCTTCTTCGTCGTAGTCTTTGTAACATCGGTTTTCATTCTTCTTCGCTTGAGATACGTTGGGTTTCATCATAAGCTTGTTCTTCGTCCGAAAGTGGATTCGCCACCGCTTATTCTACTTCGAATTCATGTATTTCTTGTTCAATGTCAAGCTCGCCTTCTAGTTTTGCAACATGTTGTACACGTTCGGCGGCATCCAAATGGTCCTTCAAGCAAATACACATCTCCATAGATTCCGGTGTAGGCCTCGTTCTTCGAATAGATAAAACCCTGCCACTAAGAGAAAAAGCAGATTCTGAAGCTACCGTAGAAGCTTGGACGGTTAGTAGGTCACGGGCCATTGCGGCTAGAACGGGATATTGGGATTCCCTTCCTTGCCACCAACTCAAAATATCAAAGTTTTCAAACTCTTCGGATCTTAGAGTTGAAATAAAGTCGGTTTCTTGATATCTCCCAAGCTCGCTACTTGGTGTGGTTCCACGAGCTCGTTTAGTATTTTCGTTTCTTAAAGTGTTAAATAAATTTAGCATCGGGTTCCTTGAACTACTAGAACTTGAACCCGAACCCATTGATTCACGTATGTTTGATGGATCACCACTTCCACCATATTTGCGTAAATAATAATCAAACATATTATTAAAAGCCGAATTGAAATCCCTTATTGCCTTTGATTCAAAATTTGGGTCTTCCTCAAACATATTTAAATCATCCGATATTGATCCAATTAATGTTTCAACACCGGTTACATTAATCGTTGGGTTTAAGGCGGCCGAACATGTAGCAACGGCCGGCATTTCCGAAAAATATTTTTTAAATTTAGCTTTCATAGGTTTTACCATTTTTTCAAAAATAGGGCCGTGATATTCAAACTCTTTTAATTTATTACATATTAAGTATAATTGTTGAAGTATTAGCGAAGACGTGGGATAATAAACTCCCGATAAACATGTAGTTGCATTTTTAAAAACCTCAAGCAAATTAGTTAGTTTCTCGATCATATCCCAACTTATATTATCAAATTTTTGTGAACAACGTTTCTTTTGTACAAGTTCATCATGGAAATGTTTTAAAGTAACTCTTTGTCTTAAGGCCGATTCAAACATTTTCCATGTCGAGTTCCATCTAGTAGGTACGTCCCAATTGACGTACCTAAAAAGATGGAATCCGTTTGTTGGCACAAGTTTCTATAGTTTATATATCTTTTTTTGCTTGTGCTAAAAACTTCACGTAACATCACTTTAAAATTTTCTTTTACGTCTCTTATTTCTTGGACGTTTAGACCGTCTTGCACAACCAAGTTAATGATGTGTGCAACACATCGACTATGAAAGAAAACACCGTTACAAGACGGTTCATATTTTATTTTTAATTTTTCCACCGCGTTTGTGTTATTTGAAGCGTTATCAAAAGATATTGAAAATATTTTTGGTTAAATTTTATAAGTTTGAATGACCGAGTCTAAAATATAAAATAAATTTTCACCGGTATGTGGATATCCAAAATAATCAAACGCAATCGTACGCTTCATCATTTGCCACGACTCCGGTTGAACCCAATGTGCGGTAACGCAAAGGTACGATTCGGGTAAACCATGTGGAGCGGACCAAACGTCCGTTGTTAAGTTAATGCCGGTATTTAAATTTTCAAAACCTAAAATTAATTCTTTTTTAGCTCTTTTCCACATTTTTAAACAATCTCTTCTTAAAGTAGAACGACTTACATTTGTGTAACTCGGTTGAAGCGTCTCTTGTATCATCCTCGTCAAGCGCGGATTATCAAAGTGATCAAAAGGCAATCTTTCTTGAAAGACGAAATGTGTCATTCTCTCACGAACCCTCTCGACATTGTATTGCCAAACTCCTCCATCCCTACCAATTTGAGTTTGATCTTCACCTTGAGTGTGTTTTGCGTGACTAGCAATATGTTTCCTCAAAGTGCTATTTCCCGCCGCACCCAAAATTCTACCACAACGTTTGCAACGAGCCTTTTGCGAACCGTTCGACATTTCGCATAAATCGAAATAAGCCCATATCTCTTGGTTTCGGTAGCAAGGAAGTATTGACACCACCGTGACATCGCTAGTAGAACCACCAACCGAATTTTGAGTGCTTGCGGAAGCGGAAGCAATGAGAGCGTTTTTTTTTTGCGTAAAGTGAGCGTTTTTTTGCGTTTTGAGAGCGTTTTTGAGTTTTGAGAGCTAGAATGTTGTGGTGAACTAACCCATACACCCAATACCTATTTATACTAAGCCTTAAAAACAAAAAAAAAAACAAAAAAAACGGCTATATAGCCGTTTTTTTTTCTTCCAACGGTTCCGAACCGGTTCCAAATTGTCCCAAAAAACCGGTTCCATTTTGTCCGATTTTTATCCGGTCCGTCAAAAAAACCAGAACCGGTTCTGGATCCGCCGGTTCTCACAAAATCCGGTCCGGTCCCAAAAAAACCCGTTCCAGACGGATCCGGTTTCGGATAATCCATCGGATCGGATTCGGTTCCGGTTCTTTTGAGCACCTCTAGTTGGGACCACTATGGAGCCGCCCTGCTCGTTATATCTAGCTCCTCTGTAGCTACTACTACTAAAAAAAAAATAAATAAATAAAAAATAATAATAAAAAAAAAAGTGTTCCTTGATGGCTTGATAATTGGTTCACGTTTTATGGCCAGTGCATTTATTTGTGATGGCTCAAATGTGTATTAGAATGTTTTTTTTAGGCTGCTGGGTGGAAAAAGTAGTTAAAAAAGTCTTCATTTCACAGGCTGCTAGAGTTAGGCTTGTTCTGTGCAAAATCGGTCTAGTAGTGCATAAAAACTATAGACAAAATTAATGCTAATGCGTTGCATATGATCTCAAAATAGTTTGCAATTTACATACCAAAGAAACTCTCTCCTGCCAGCTGTGTGAAACTCATTTCCAGCCAAAGATTAAGGGCTGTTTCTTGAGCCAAACGTGTCTTCAACGCCGCTAGTAACTTTCTTTCTCCGCTCAGCAATCATTTCCGTATATGCCTGAAACAAAAACAAAAATAAATAAATAATAAATCGTTGCTCTAGAATCTAGTCACCAATTTCTATGCTCTGTCTCACAATTTAGGGTTGTATACAAGTCAAGCCAGAGCTGCTCAAATCTTAAGCTTGGCTAGTGACTATTTTACAGGCTTGTTTGTCGAATTAAAAAATTTAAATTAGTGAGTATACACGTTTTGTTACATATAAGCTCATGTTTAGCTCATTTAAATAAAGAGAGCTCGAGTTCGGCTCGTTATGAACCTTATGTGTGAAAATTGACATCGGCTAGTGATTAAAATTACTATGTAATTATATATACATTTGTTATAGATAATACAAGCTCTAGTCATGGCTCATCTAGCTTGAGATCGGATCATGGCTCGTGACTTCTTGAGCTCGAGCTTTTAATGAGCCAAGCCGAGTAGCTCGACTTACTTACACCCCCACTTGATCCTCACACTAGGACAGATGAATTTTTCGTGGTCATCAGGTTGTACCTTTGGGTAAGAATAAAGAAATATGTACCACCAGGCGCCAATTAAAATAGAAGCTAGTGAAGTGGCTATAATATTGTGTAATACTAGCCAGCTGCCAGCAATGACTGATGTTCCGGTCAGGGTTATTGTCCATGGTTGACACCTAGAAATTAAAAAAAAAATGGGTTTTAAGAACTTTACATGAAATTGTATCATGTTATATCTAGACTTCCCTAAATATAATGGAAATGCATGCATTTTGTTCCATTCACACGTTCAGAAGTCCTCCAATATCTTAGAAATTCTTCCATACAGTAAATTGATGTATACTCGTATGTATTGATCGATAAACTCGGTTAGAAGAATGAACTGTAGATATACATGAGTTGAACTTGAAAGCCTATCATGAAATGGCAGTATATTCTATGAAGAATTATAAATTTTCTACAGATGGTTGAGGTTTGGTCTGCATTTGACATGGATAGGGGAAATGCAAGATAAAAAGATAGGATCAAGATTATTATGTACTTATGCAAGACTTAAAGAACTATTTGTATCTGATTTGAGAATTAATTACCTCAACTAGGAATAAACATGAACACTTAATAGGAATAAACATAAACATACACCTCAACTAGGAGACTAAATCAATTTTAAAAATTAAAAATCCCTAAAGATCAATATAGCATGTGATGCCTCAACATCAGGTATAAATCAAGGTCCTACGAATGAACGCTGATACGAGATAACTATAGCAAATACAATTAATGCTGGACATTTATCCTAATCTGATTGAAATTGATCTATAACGTCAAAGCAGTTAAGGATGAGTATTTTGATCTGATCCTTCTGATAATTGGTAAACTATTGATCTTGGTTTTAAAAAGCGCACCAGAGGCGCTCAGGAAAACACATTAAGGTCAAAAAGGCGAGCCTCGTGTAGTTTCGGGTCAAAATTGTTCAAAATTAGCGTCTCTAAGCTTGGTCTAGGCGCAAGGCAACCTTACGCGCGAGTTCCATCGCTTTTGTGTAGGTAAGGCGACAATGCGACATCTGTGCAAAAGGCTCGGTAGAGGCTCAAAAGAAGCACCAACATACAGCTTAAGGCGCAGGTGAGGCGTGCGCCTCATGTACATGGCGACTCTTTGTGCATCAGGATGTTGTACAACAGGCTTTTTAGGTTGTACATGTAAGTAACTTAAATATTAAATCATATATAAAGCTTATTTATAGCTAAATTTGGGTAAGGGATGCTAAAAGCCTATGAGAAATATAAAAATATTAATATGAACACCTTGTGCCTCCGGTACATAAAGCAGTGCGCTTTTGCACTTTGCGACTTAGTTTTAGACCTTGCCGCCTCGGTGCACTTCTCACTTTTTAAAACCGAGTCTCTAGGAGGTTTATATGTAGAAGCAACCAAAGGAATGAAGAAATTATGAAAGGTTTACTTGACAAATAGTTGGTATGGAAAACATATGAGAGAGACACAGCTTATGGTTATAAATAAAGCTTATTTGATTGTACATAAACGCGCACCTAACAGTACGCGTGCCTCGCACCTCGGCTTTTGGGATCAAAACACCTAATGCTTTTTTAAACCAAGCTATTTAACCATTTTTGCCTCCTATCATCCTCTGTCTCCTCACACAATGTTGAATGCCAAAAACTTCTTAAGTGTCATTTATTTAAACATATAAAGCTTAATTCAGAAGACAATCACATTGGAGTATAATGGATATACAGATCAAAGCATTAATTTATCATCTTTCATAGCTTTCTGAATCAACTTCCCAATGCAACAACAATCAGAATTATTAGAGTATATGAGTCTGTTATAATTATTGATTTTGTTAGCTTAGGACTTGTACAGTTGTACATTTCTGTTATAGCTGCATCAGCTACTTGACCATTTCAGTTTTCAGTCTCCTATATAGGTATTCATAGGAGGACTTGTACTGTATCGACATTCACACTATTCAGATCACATTTTCACTATCTACCAATAGGTTTCTTTATGAATGAGTACAGCTACTCACGCAATTGCAGATGATGAATGTTAAAAACTCAAGTGTCATTTATACGAACAACTAGAGCTCAACTCAAAACAGAAACACACACCAGATCACTAATTCATCGTGTTTTTATCCTTTCTAAAATCAGCTGTCTCAATGCAACAATCGATTGAACGAACTGAGCACAACAGCAGCAATAATCAACGGAATTAAGAAAAAATTAACGAAAGTTGGATTAACATTTACCAGGAAGGTTTGGTGTCCCAAACGGAATCGTATTCGAGAGAGAGATAGTTGAGATATCCGTCCATGTCTTCCACTACACCGTCCGCATCCAGGAACCTGCTCGCTCTCGAATTTGATTCGTCCTTCTCCGGTTGTCCGTTTGAGGAACCGCTGCTGTGAAGGCGTAGGGTTTTATTGCGGAAATTAGGTATACGAAAACGGAGACTGTGTCCAGGCCGGAATACGCCGTCGGAGAGATGAGATTCCGGCGAAACGGTTACCGGCGAAGGAGTAGAGCAAAGATAGAAGAGAGAGAGCGTTGCCATTATCGCCGTTTTGTTTGGGCTTCTGCACTGTATATTGTTGGCCTTCAAAAAATCTTGGTTATCCGTAGTTATTTATAAAGACGTCAAAACGGTGTCGTTTTGTTTGAGGGACTAGAAATGAGCGATAGGCCTCTCAAGATCGTGTTATATTACTCAAAATAGTCCTCATATATCAAGCATGTTGCAAGATATTCCTAAAAAAATGTTATGATCTATTTTAGTGTGTGTGATTGAACATTTTATGTTCCGAAAAACAAAATTTTGGTGAAAGTTTTTATAACTTACTTGTTTTATTTCCTAAGAGTATTATGAAAAGAAAATTCAACATTTACAAGGGAAAAAAAGGTCGATTTTTACACAGCGGTGGTGATTCTTGATATGATGTGAACCATAACACCAAAATAATTAGATTTTGGTTGTCACGTCAAACTTATTTTATAAATAAGTCGTGTTCGGGTTGATTTGTTCAACACTTTTAACACCCAAAGCACGGTCGTGTGATGTGCTCAAGCACGGTTGTGCTTATGGAGAGGCACGACCGTTTCCTTTGTGCCAGCACACACAACACTCAGAAACACGTATTCTAACTTGTTTTGACACCTCTCAAAGCTATGAGATGAGTATACTCGACCCTATTTGCCTTCAGTTCAATGATTTAGACCCTTGTAACTCATTTTTCCACCTTCCAAATCTATTCTTTTTCACTCTCAAAGTTTGGTTGAGATGAAGGTTTGAGAGTTGGTGGAAATATATGTGTTAATCAATTGCCAGCCTTTGATTTGGGGTCTATAACTGATGAATGAGTGATTCCAGTGACCAATATACTTCAAATCCATTTTCAAATCGTCTGTGGTAAGTAGTTAGCCCTAGAACTTTTTATGTTTTGAAGTGTTCTTGAATAGAATTGTGTTTTTGATCAAATTTGGAAATCATGTAACCAATTGGATGTTTTAAGATGGTATAAAACGATGGCTTTAAGTTTCTAAACGATTGGTAAAGGTTTAATCTTGGTTAAAAATCAGTTGCATGATGATTTTGGGTCAGTATTGTTCTGGGCAAGGATGAGCACGATCATGCTTATCATTTAGCACGATCACACTTGTGGAGAAGCACGATCACACTTGTGGAGAGGCACGATCACACCTAAGGAGAAGCACGATCATGCCTATGGGGAGGCATGATCATGGCTAGTTGTGCAAAACCATAGAAATCATAATTTTGAACCTTTAACCAGTTGAGAGTCGGTTTTGATCACTAAGGTTAGTTTAGTTTAATTCACAGAGAAATATGTTTGGGCTCAAGTTAGAACCTAAGGATAGAATTGCTCGTTTAGTTGGGTTCGTGTGTACGCGAGGATTGAGCCGGTTACATTTGCTTGTGGTTATAAGGCATAGCTAAGGTGAATTCTATGAAGCCCTTGTTTTGAATACATTTTAAATATGTTTTGGGGCGGTATGCATGTTGTTAAGTGATTTTGCTATTGAACAAATTTTGATGATGACGAGTTCCTCTAAACCTTTCAAAATGGGATGTGTGTGGAGTTAAATGGTAAAATGTTTAAGCACGTGAAAATATCTTGAAACAATTATCAATGTGGTGATAATAATGGTTAATTATGCAAGTTTCTATTTGAAAAGAGTATATGTATGTCTTCCCAGTGTGCTTTGATGTTGTGAGTTATGTCATACCCTCACGTGTCGTTATGCTTTGGGCTGGATCGAGTCATCATGCTCTTTACGCTGTGGGTTATGTCTATATCAATGTGCTTTGTTATGATGGAGGATTGCCTTCTGTTTTCAATTGGTTGAAGGATTGAAATGTTGCATGTTAGTGTAACTATTATATGTGTTGATATGATATTCAAGATGGTGTTTTATTATAGTTTTGAATGATGTTGTTTATGAACTCACTAATGGATGATATCTGAAATATTTATGAAATATATGTTCTAAAAGAATAACATCTAGATCTCACCATCGTTAGCTGACCAATTTTAGCATGTATATCAGGAAATGAGTCAGCTTCTTGTAGAAAAGGCTAGGAGGCTGTGTAGGGGCATCTTGGATGGTTGACCGCAATGAGGAAAGAGTTGGCCAGAACTCTGATACTTAATGCTTAGTATAACTTGTTGTACTTATGGTTTTAAGAGATTCGAGACTTTCGTTGTGTATCGTATATTAAAGGCTATGTTTTTTTTGTGTAAATCCAACTGTTAGTCGTGACCCGGTTTTGCGGGTGTGACATAAAATACACTCAATAAATGACTGATACCACTATTGTTTACATATAAATTAAATTAATTCATTAAATTGGATCGAATGAAATCAATGGATTAGATGAGACAGTGTGAATTCCATAATTAAATAATTTACTTATAATGAAGAACATAGACAACTGTTGACTTTTATCTAGTTTTTCAACTTTTTTAAACTTAGATAACTTTTATATAATTTATTATTTCTTTAAAAAATATACCATAAAATCGAGCATTTTATTCTTTAAATTTAAGTGTATTATTACAATATTTAAGAAAAAATATTCTAAAATGTTGATGGAATGCGCCTATCTCAAATGTCCACTATGGTACGTCTAACAACGATGTCTGTAACATTTGTGTCTTTGTTGCTAGAATTTTACATTTTTAGTCGGACACATTTACCTGGAACACACTACACAATGTCGTGTGATCTTGATGGATACTCACATTTTTTAAGAATGTTTAATTTTAGAATAACTGGATACTATAAAAAAATTAAAACAAGATACTAACTAGTTGTTTGAACAGTTTATTAGCCACAAATACAGCTATTTGAGTTTTTACAGTAACATGTCAGATTAGCACTTCATGTACGAGGTCAATGATTGCTATCTTCATCTGTGTAAATTACATCACATGGAGTAGTGCAAATGGGGGATCTCCAACCGTTAGTTGTTGTAAAGCTGTTGAATCCCCTATGACCACGAGCATGGAGTGCACATGTCTCATTGTTATAGGAAATGTCACGTTTTCACTATTGAGGAGCGTTAGCTATTACACTCCCTAAAACATGCAAATCTAAAAAGTGTATCGATGCACTGCAAATGTAATCGTGTAACTTTAACGAGTATTAGTATTTTTTTTCTTTTTGTTTGTTTTACTGTTAATGGTTATTAAATTTGTAAACTTCTAAGTTTCTTTAGTTTTTGGGTCATTTTTGAGGCTAGTGGTGTTATTCTACCTCATGCATGTGTTTTTCAACTATAAGGAGCTAGATGTAGTAACTTTGGCTCGTTTATCTATGGGTGGATCGAACAGGTTGGGTAACGAATTAAAATGGGTCGTTTTTAATACGGGTCAAAATTGGTAGGGTTAGGTCAGCATGTTCATATTGTTTTGTCCATTTCTTTTAGTTTTACATATAAATACTACATTGTTACAAATAGTAATATAACTTTGTTAATTTAAAAGGTTTTAAGCATTTGAAAAATGAAAACAACTTCCATGACTTATGACTTTTGACTCTTGTCAGCCCGTTTCACACGTTTCCTTTTCACCTAAATTTTAAATTTTTGATCATTTGACCCTGGAAAATAAAATAAAATCTAAATCAAGCCATTAGATATAAAATTTTAAAATGCAAAGTTTTAGCTATAGTTTATTTTTTGTCTTTATGAAATTTTCAATTGATGCAATATTTGGCATATAAAACACAATTGAAAAGGTGGTTCAACTGATTCACTCCAGCTCCTTAAAGCTCTTAAATTGTTTCCTTTGACCCAGGTTCGATTCTTTGGGTTTGGGTTTTTTTTCCATTTCTAACCCACTTTACTTTAAAAAAATTTCACTAGTTTTTACATTTACTTAAGATATATCTTCGGTCTCTTAAACACGGAATTATTTTTTTCTTTTTTTCCCCACTTTACTTATATATATATATTTTTTAACTGATTTACGTTTAGTTAAGATCTTTGTGGGTTTACTTTATTTTGTACTTTTCGTATTCCTCATGTTTTCCGGACACGTTTTTTATATTTTATGTCTTCGGTCTCTCAAACACGCGTCTACGTATTTGGTATCGTTTAAGACTTCCCGCCGCAACGCGCTGCGTTAGATATAAAATACAACACATATCAAATTATCATCCTAGTTTTAAGTACCTGGGTCGGAATTAGCACCTTTAATTTAGAATAAAACTTGTAAAGCGGGTGGTCAAGTAGATAAAACGGGTCAAAAGTTGACCAAATAGTTTTAAATGCTTACAACGTCTCATATCTAAACTTATAAAAAAAAAACCAGGTCATATGGATCAGGTATTCAGGTGGGTCGATACTCGAATGTTTACAACCTCCTAAATCACTCAATTCAAAAAGATTAAACTAATTTAATAGTATAGTTTTAGTAATCTACTAATATATAAATTATTTTTAAAGTTTTTAAAATGGACAAAGAAGTTTTGATCAGACAATCCAACCATCTGAACCTGTTCAAAACCGTTACACAATCCGCATCCCAGTTGACCCCATGCCTTGAGGATGGGGGCAGCCACCCTACATGAAAAAAAAAATTAGTGTTACATAGGCGTTAAAATCTCGATCACCCCCCGTAAAATTTTGTAACCGCCCCATGAAATTGTTTTAGTGTTATATACACATTATATATCACTAGTCAGCCGACCGAAAATAATTCCGATCCCATGAAAGAATTTTCTGGGTCCGTCACTGGTTGACCCGCCTGCTTTGCCAACCCTATTAATAACATCTTAATGACACCACAATCATCTAACAACAGTGTTTGAACCAACACCATAGCGTTTCACGCTTTTTTAACCGGACAGACTAGTACTCCATGAACGAGGTCAATGATTGCTAGCTTCACCCGTGTGTAAATTACATCATGAGGAGTGGTGCAAATGAGGGATCACCAACCACTAGTTGTTGTAAAACGGTTCAATCCCTCATGACCACGAGCATTGAGTGCACATGTCTTATTGTTACATGAAATGTCCCGTTTTCACTACCAAGTCTAGTTTTTTCTTTTTATTTTTTGGAACACTTAGCTCACACATCCTCTAATCATACTCCTAAATTTACATATATATTTTTTTTCAAAAGATAAAGGCAACTGGTTGAAGTCCAATTAACCAAGTATTAGCTATTGCACTCCCAAAAAGGTATTAATCCGAAAGTGTACCGATTCACTGCAAATGTAATTGTTTAACTTTTGATGAGTTTTAGTGATTGTCTTTTGTTTTATTTTATGGTTATTAAATTTGAATACCTAACAATTTCTTTATTTATTTTTTGGGTCATTTTTGCAGCTAGTGTTGTTCCTCTACCTCATGTAGGTATTTTCAACTATAATGATCTAGATGTGGCAATTTTGACATATTTACCTAAAACTAGTTGTTGTACCGAAATCAAGATCAAGGAATTGAATCACACATGAAACCTCAAACGATTACCAAGTTTATTCACTTAATTGGAACAATTGATTACAAGAATTGAAAACGAAATTATGAACAACCTGAACTGATCTTCCCTCTTTCTAACTAACAGCTAATTAGCTGATTAACAAACTAACTTTCAAGGATGACACTTAGCCCCTAAACTAACAACTATCAAAGAATGACAGAACAACCCTTGAACTTACAAATGTTGACTTTGGCTCAACATAACAATCTCCACCTTTGGGGACAAGTCAAGCAATGTTTAACTTCTTCAAACAATAACCAAACTTTGATCCAGGCAATGCTTTAGTAAGCATATCAGCTGCATTCTCAAGTGTATTAACACTTTGTACCTATATCTCATTTGAATTTACAATGTCTCTTATGAAATGAAGTTTAACACTAATGTGTTTAGTTCTTTCATGAAAAACTTGATTCTTTGAAAGTTGAACAGCACCTTGATTGTCACACAAAACCAATGCCCTATCAACCTTCACACCCATTTCAAAAATGAAGCCCTTCATCCACATACCCTTCTTTACAGCTTCTATCAATGCAACAAATTCTGCTTCTGTAGTGGACAAAGCCACTATGTGTTGAAGTGAGGCCTTCCAACTCACTATACACCCCACAACTGTAAAGGCATAACCTAAAATGGATCTCCCCTTGTCTATGTCTTTTGCAAAGTCAGAATCCACATAACCAAGTATCAAGCTTTCAGCATTACTTGTACCAGCACCATTCCCAAAGACTAACCTACCCTCTCTAGTGCCATTTAAGTACCTCAATATCCATTTAACCATATCCCAATGTGCCTTTCCTGGATTGGCCAAATACCTGCTAACCAAACTCACTGCATACCCTATATCCGGTCTGTACAGACCATTAGATACATCAGTGATCCCACAACTTGAGCATAAGGCACCCTCTCAATCACTGCCATCTGTTCAGTAGTAGTAGGAGAGTCTCTTGCTGATACTTTGAAATGTTGAGCTATAGGATTCACCACTGCCTTGCTATTTTTCATCCCAAAATTCTGCAAAACCTTTTTGATGTAGGAACTTTGAGTTAATTTCAGCAACTTAAGTTCTCTATCCCTGGTGATTTCTATGCCCACAATCTTCTTGGCATTACCAAGCTCCTTCATTTCAAATTCTACCATCAGCAACTCTTTTGTAGCTTTGATTTCTTCCTTGCTTTTACAAGCCAATAACATATCATCTACATAGAGTAGAAGATAAACAAAGCAACCCATTTCATACTCCTTAAAGTATACACATCTATTATAGCTACTTCTTTTAAACCCATGAGTCACAACATACTCATCGAACCTTTTGTACCATTGCCTTGGTGACTGTTTTAATCCATACAATGACCTCTTTAATAAACAAACTTTATCCTTTTGTCCCACAGCCTCAAATCCCTTTGGCTGCTTCATATAGATTTCTTCTCCTAAGTTCCCATGAAGGAATGCAGTTTTAACATCAAGCTGCTCTAATTCCATGTCCATACAGGTTGTCATAGCTAACACCACTTTAATAGAAGAATGTTTTACCACAGGTGAAAAGATCTCATTATAACTAGTTCCTGCCTTCTTTGTAAATCCCTTAGCTACCAATCTTGCCTTGTATCTAGGTAACTCATCATTAATCCCTTCCTTTACCTTAAAGATCCATTTACAGTCAACAGGCTTGTACCCTTCAGGTTTATCAACAAGCAACTAGGTTTCATTCTTCTGCAATGACATCATTTCATCTTCCATTGCAGCTACCCATTTTTCTTTATCTACACAACTGACTACCTCTTCAAAAGTGATTGGCTCAAGTATACTTTCTTCCTCTGCAGCCATAAAGACAAATGCAGAAATATCTTCTGTATTCCTATACCTAACTGGAGGTATAATCTACCTTCTAGGCCTTTCCCTGGCTAGACTGTAGCTGCTTGACTCACCACCAGTGGACCTACTCTCTTGAACATGTGAAACAAGATTCTCACTTTCACTAGGCTCCACCTCAAACTGAACTTTCTGATTAAACTGGTCTGTCACACCCCGGTCCCAGGCACCGGTTAGACGTGACGCATGGTACAGAACACAAAGCGGAAGCTAAACCATAAACCTCTTTCATTAATAACTATAGTGTTTTACATCATGAACCAACTTCTATTACAAACTAACCAAACCAACAAACATAAGTACCTGTCAAGGAACTCAAAACACCGCAAGCCTTATAGCTCTTCCAAGCATGCCTCCATCCATCACACGATCCTTTGACCATCTAAATAACGATCCGCATATATTATCTACCTGGAATGCCACTAAAAGATCCACCTGCAACAACCTTAAAAATAATAAAACCAACTGCATCAACATAAGTTGGTGAGTTCATGAATCTTTACCACATGGTTGTTATTCGATCATCAACAATCCCATGTCCCACCCATTAGTTTACACAAAACTAATAAGATTTTGTTATATACATAATTGGTCAACCATTCCCTCCACTGGCCTACCTTTCACCAGTATAAAATGGACAATCATCTCATCCTACTGGCCTACCTTTCACCAGTAAGATAAGATAACCGTTCCACCCATAGGTCCCATCCACTCTCGGAACGTATATAGTACTTAATACGCATTATATATACTTGGAATAGGGAATTACTGATCAGACATATTTCACATAACAACTACGTAATTAAATACACATTTCAATTCAGAGGAACTCACCTGGACAGCACCTCGACGTAAATTAATCTGTAATGATAATCTCGAACAATATCCTAATAATATTGGTATTTCTTAATTAAAACGTATTACAAGCTTAATGCTAAATAACCTAAAGCTTAATAATAATTCAGAACCTTACCTCAGCACTATCTACTGCAATTTGAAGGCGTAAGGTTAAAAATCGGACTTCTGAAGGCGTACCGGAACCTTGGCATGGATTCCTAGCCTAAGTGTGTGTTGGTGAGTGTGTTTTTGTGTATGGATTATGCCTCAAAAGCTCTGGACATCGAATTCTATTTATAGTGTAACATCGGACCCGTAGCAGATCGTTAACCAAGGTGGTAGCGGTCCGCCACCCAACTAGGTCAGCGAGTCATCATGACACGCGTCCGCTTCTCATTGTCCGAGTCCTTTTTTATGGCTAGCCGACTATTAGCCAAAGGCTTAGCGGTCCGCCATAGGGCTGAGTCATCAGACACGCGTCTGATGATGTGTCATTCTCTCATGATTGCCTTTCTTATCACGTAGTGGACCGCCGGGACCTTGGTAGCGGTTCGCTACGTTTCAAATTTCAGAATTTAGTATTTTTAACCCTTCAACTTTTGGTATATTTGCAATTCAACCCCTGGATTTTAATTCCTGTCATCTTTAGCCCTTATATTCTATAGGAATTTTTGAGGAGTTACAAATCTCCCCTCCTTTAAGGAAATTTTGTCCTCGAAACTTAGAAATACTTCTTCAACTGAATGTTTATACTTAGAGTTTAGAAATACTTTATCTCTTATGAACACATCTTGTAAACTAGGGTGATTATCGTTCTAGAGTAGTACCTCCAACTATAATGTTCACAGGAAAGAATGACGGGTCCATGAGGGATTTATACACCACTCTTTTCTTAGACAGAATATTCAGTTTGCAAGATAACAACATACCGGTTGGATGGTTACCCTCTTGTTATATTGATGTGATATCAAAAATACAGCGGAAAGGAATTCTCTATATCTTTATTTCTTTCAACTTACTGCTTATCTAAATTTTTCTCACATAATTTAATTGTAAGAAACATACATATTCTTCTCCTTCTTGCCTTCCTCCCAAGATATATACACGTCCTTTGGCTCCACCACCAATTTTAGCTTGAGGCGTCTTTGGACAATCAAACTTATAATGCCCCATTTCATTACAGTTGTGGCACTTAATGGTTGGGCAATTTCTTGAAATGTGTCCTTCCTATTGACACTTATGACATATCATTCCTTGTGCACCTCTTCCCAAGTTATCTCATTCTCTTCTTGAGATCTTGTTATCTATGGGTTTATATGTTATGTTCTCCAAACTTCTCTTCTTATCCACCTCCTAAGCTTCTATCTCATCATACATTACCGCACTAAGTTGTACTGCCGAATCTATAGTTCCAGGTACGGTAGTCTTTACTAAGGTTCAAAATTTCGGAGGTAATCCCTGCACATAACACTTAATCCTCCTAGATTCAGGAGTCACCAGATGTGGCACTAGCTTGGCCATCTCATTGAATTTGCTGATATATTCCTCACAACTAAGGTTTCCAGCTTCAAATCGGTGAAACTCTGTTTCGATCTTATCCACGACATTCTGTGGACAGTATCTATTGACTATCAATGCCTTCCAGTCCTCCCACTTCATTATATCCGTGTATTCCTCTCCTTTGGTTTGCTTAACTGACTCCCACCAATCAAGTGCATCTTCCTCAAACGAATGTGCAAAAAATTTGATGGCTTGATCGGATCTACACTCACTCATTTTAATTACGGCATCCATAGAAGTTATCCACTGCATGGTTGCAATGGCATTCTTCTTGTCGTTGAAAGTTTTTGGGTGATAATCACTAAAGTTATTGTAAGTACATTCTTGGTTATTTCCTCCCATGCTCTGGTTTGTAATCACAACCGTTTTAGGGGTTCGGGTAGCACCACTATTATTTCCTACAATGTTAGTATCCTCCGCTCGTGGGTTTGCACCACTGGCTCCTTCGTTCCTTTTTCCTTGATTGTTGGAGCCCATCCTCCTCTGGAAAGCATCGTCAATGATTCCTCGTAATGTAGCTTGGAGTACTCTGGTGATCTCAGATGCCACCGCATGTCACACCCCGCTTCAGGCACCCCTGGACGTGTGTGAATTGGTACCTGTTTTGATTTCAAAGTTTTTATAAAACACAACGGAAGTATTTTTCACAAGGATCGTTTCATCATTTGTTTCAACCTCAAGGGTTGGGTTTATAAATATCAAGACCCAGTTGGAAAACAAAAGTCTTGTATTTTTTTTTTATAAACATAGGGATTTAAACACCCTTTTCATATTGATTACAAATAGTGTTTGAAATCAAATACATCTCTTGTCTCTTATGGACAAGTTCAAGCCATTGGAAATAGTACTATCTAAAGTTGATCAATCCCTTGGTCCTATCTCCTTTTTCTTATTTTCAGGATTATCTACGCATGAGGCCTGAGAATCCAACTTGCATTTCATCCTTTTCATTTCTCATTTCATTGGTCAGATCTTATGTCTACCCGTATCCCTTTTCCTTTACCTTTTATTCATTACCTAATAAAACATTTTGAAAGTGAAACGTCAGCGCGAACGCCGGTGAATACAATTATCTTGACGGTAAAATCGTTTGGCACAAACAAGTATTAATTTCATAATCACAACTTTATGTTCAATCCACACATTCAGCAGGCCCTTATCTCCTGATCATATGCACCACTGTATACGCTGGTATCATGCCTTATAACAATGGCCAGGTATACGCCTCCGAAATTGTTATAAGATAAGTACCAGCTGCAATCCGGGACTTTCACCTGAGATCCGTGTGTCCCTTACAAGTTTTACGTATACCTATGGCCTGAATGCTTTGTTCGTAGAAGAACGTTGAACATTATTCCCTGAACCTTTATTTCGCCATTTTCGTAATCGTAAATGTTTGACACAAGTTTTGAAATAGATAAAGTATAATAGGAATGAGCCTCTAAGTTGGAAATTATAGAGCTAGCCTTCTAACTTGGTTTCTTTAGCATTTCAGCACTTCTACGAGCGTTTTCTTCTTAAAACGAGTACTACGATGAGCGGGAGTTGGACCGGGATCATCTTAGGGAACTTCTGGAACAAGATTTGGGAAGTGAAAACGAGTTTGGGATGAGGAATGAAGCTAAAATCGATCAGCTATTTATAGGCTGAAATTTAGACCCATAGCGGACCGATATGGTAGGGCGTAGTGGTCCGCTATCGCCCTATGATTGCGTCAGCCCTATACGTCCAAATCTGATTGGACCGTACCTCGTTTTATGGCTAGCGGACCGTTATGAGGAGCGTGGCAGTCCGTTATTGAGACACGCGTCAGAATCTAGAGCTGAGTCACATGACACGTGTCAGCACTAGAAATTGTGGCGGAATTAGTCGGTCCATTATACAGATGATATCGGTCCACTATCCGACCCTTTACCCATAGCGGACCGTTTAGGAATATGATATCGGTCCGCTATCAACTCAGAAATCAAAATTTTCCATTTTTAACCCTGGACTTTGGTACTTTAGATACATAAGCCCTTTTAGTTTCTAACCTTGGCATTTCTAGGACATTTTTTTATGGAAGGTGTTTCATCCTCCCCACCTTGTTTTAATCTTGTCCCCGAGATTACTTGAACAAGTGAGGATATTTCTTTTTCATTTCGGACTCCAGTTCCCACGTGTACTCAGGGCCACGTCTGGAGTTCCATTTTACTTTCACAATCATCAATTTCTTTTCATACATGTCCTCGATTTGCAAAGGTTGACCACAAATTTCAACTTTTCATTTACCTCTACATCTTGTAGAGGCATTACCAGAGTCTCATCTGCCAAACATTTATGCAGATTTGACACATGGAATACATTATGTACTCCATTCATTTCTTCTGGTAATTCGAGTTGATAGGCCACAGGCCCAACTCTTTTCAAGATTTTGAATGGTCCTACGAATCTAGGACTTAATTTCCATTTCTTTCCAAATCTTGCAACGCCTTTCCATGGTTAAACTTTTAACAGAACGTTGTCACCGACGTTGAGTTCTAATGGTTTTCATCTTCTATCAGCATAACTCTTTTGACGATCCTGAGCCGCTTTTAATCTATCTTTGATTTGAATGATTTTTACAGTTGTTTTCTCGACTATTTCTAGTCCAGACAAATGATTTTCTCCTATTTCAGACCAACAGATTGGAGTTCGACATTTACGACCGTATAAGGCTTCAAAAGGAGCGGCATGTATACTCGTATGACAGCTATTGTTATAGGAGAATTCCATTAGAGGTAAGTGGTCGTCCCAACTTCCTCCAAGGTCAATAACACAAGCTGATATGCCCTAAATTATACATGTTTTGCATGCATAATAATCCCCATATTATGGTACTAATTAATTAACAACCTTGCAATTGATACTTAAAATGTTAATATTTCGTAACTACAAGTTATTCGGTGTTTTAAAGATAAACAAAGCTAAAACTAATCAAAAATACCAAGAAATCAAGCTTCTAGAAGGATAATTCTCGAGCTTTGACCCCTAAGAAGTCAACCAAGTTCAACGAAAGTCAAACCAGCAGCTAAAAGACAAAATTAGGCAGCAGGGAGGGGAAGCACGGGCGTGTATTTGCTCTCCTTGCTTCCCAAGCTCTAGTACACTGTTCTTTGTATCCTGTTTGATTCCCGAGGTGTTTGCACGCCCGTGCAATGATCATTTTGAGGCATATAAATAGAAGGCTTGGGTTCTTCATTCCACACACCTCAATATACATTTACACAGCTCAAGAAGAGTCCGTTTCTGTAGTTTAGAATAGAGAGTAGAGAGTAGAGAGGCTCCTCCTCTTTGTCCGCAATAGGGGAGCCTATGAAATATGCTAGTTAGTATGGCCATTCGTGGCTAAACTCTTTGTATTGCTAGGGTGAATATGAAGTTTGGTGTATGTTAATATTTAACGTATTAATCCAGTGGTATTTTTATGTCTTTAATTATTCATTCTTAAAACCACCTTCTAGGTGGACTTTTTATTATTTTCTAAACTTGTATTTACACTTGTGAGTGTTCTTGATTCTAAAGCATAAGACCGTAAAACCTTTTTAATCAAACTTCTCTTGAAACTTGTACGTCTTTATACAAGAAGATTTTGATAAGCCAAGGCTTGGTTAATACTAATAAGGTCATACGTTTTTATACGAACTTGTTATGAGACCAAGAATTGGTGAACTCACGTTGGGAACGGTACGACTTTATATGTGGTCCCATTGTTACACCGCCTCCCGATGAAAAAAGTCTAATCACTCTTTTATTAATAATAATTAAGCACTTAAGTTTGATGTCTCAAACCAACTCGGAGATAACACCAAAGAGTTGAGGATAACGATGTCCCTAGCTGGGAGTCATACCATTTTATTATTAAAGATTATAATTCGTGAACCAAATGTTGTGAGAATGAGGCTTTAGCGGTGTACCATTCACACATTTGTATTAGTCATACCACTGGATTAGTCAACCTAACATTATCATATACCAAGCTGATTCGAAGCCCAAAGCAATACTTTTCGTTACCTGATCATCCTCGAGATATTTACTTTTCTGCTATTTACTATTCTGTTATTTACATTTCTGCTACACACTTCATGCACGTTTTTACTTTTCTGCCATTTACTTTACAGTCATTTACTTTTCTGCTTCACAAGCACACAAAAGCCACTTACTAATTAAACCAGCTAAACGATAACAAAAGTTGAGTATTGGAACTCGACCGTGTCCATTGGTTTGATACTTGGTTCTTACCTAAATTATATTACGATGCGATAGGTACACTTGCTTATTGTGTGTGTTTTAAGTTTAAAGTAATTATCATTTTATTTTATAAATTTAAAACCTAATCTCATGAAACTAATATCTCTAAATATATTATTATATAATATATTTATCATATCTACACGCACATCACAGGCCCTTAACATATCTTCTAAATTTTGGATAGTTCTTTCGTTCTACCCGTACGTTTGAGGATGGTAGGCAGTGCTAAGATTCAGTTTTATACCCAGGGCTTTTTGAAAGCTTTGTTAGAATCGAGAAGTAAATCTACTATCTCTATCTGACACAATAGATAGTGGCACACCGTGTAATGATGCAATTTCATTAACGTATAGTTGCGCCAACTTATTCTTGCTGAACGTTTCTTTCATGGGAAGAAAATGAGCAGACTTAGTAAATCTATCAATGATAATCCAGATAGTATCATTTCCTCGACTGGTTCGGGGAAGTTTCGTAATGAAATCAATGGTTGTCATTTCCCATTTCCAGACAGGAATTTCAAATTGCTATAACAAACCAGAAGAGTTTTGACGTTCAACTTTAACTTGAGAGTAGGTTAAGCATTTTGCAACATAGATAGCGATATGTTTCTTCATCCCTATCCACCAATAATTGGCTTTTAGGTTTTTGTACATTTTATCGCTTCCAGGATGCATTGTATACTTAGATTTATGTGCTTCTTCGAGAATCTCTTCACGTATGTTTCCATAGATAGGAACCCAGGTTCTCTTATTCATTCTAAGAATATTATCATCGCCTTTGACCAATTGTCGATCATTCCTTCCAAGCCTTATTTCTCGAGGTTTTGTTCTTTTAAAGCAATATTTTGAGATTCCTTAATACGAGTAATAAGATCGATTTAAAGATCGAGTTTTAAAGCACGAACTCGTTTAGGTTTATCATGTCCTTTTCTACTCAAGGCGTCAGCTACAACATTAGCTTTGCCTTCATGATAACTTATTTCACAATCGTAATCATTCAGGATTTCTATCCAACTCCTCTGCCTCATATTCAGTTCTTTCTGACTGAATATATATTTAAAGCTTTTGTGATCAGTGAATATAGTGAATTTGACTCCATATAGATAGTGCCTCCATAATTTCAGTGCGATGATTATGGCGCCCAATTCTAAATCATGAGTCGTATAATTCTTTTCGTGAGTTTTTAATTGTCTGGAAGCATAAGCAATGACTTTACTCCCTTGCAATAACACACAACCAAAGCCGGCGTGCGAAGAATCACAGTAGACGGAGAAGCCTTTATTTCCATCTGGCAAAGCCAATATGGGTGCTTGTGTCAGTTTTTGCTTTAGAGTTTCAAAGGCTTCGGATTGTTTAGGTCCCCATTCATACTTAACTGACTTTCGAGTCAGAGAAGTTAATGGAACATCAATTCGAGAGAAATTTTGGATAAATCTCCAATAGTAACCAGGTAAACCGAGAAAACTACGAACTTCGGTTGGTGACTTCGGGATTTCCCATTTGGATATTGTTTCAATTTTAACAGGATCAACTTGGATGCCATCAGCGTTAATGACATGTCCAAGAAATTGAACTTCTGATAACCAAAATTCACATTTTGAAAACTTAGCATATAGCCTTTTATTTCTTAGGAGTTCAAGTAAGGCTTTCAATTGACTTGCATGCTCTTCCTTACTTTTGGAGTAAATAAGGATATCGTCAATGAATACGATAATGAATTTATCCAAGTAAGGTTTACAAACTCGATTCATCATGTCCATAAAAGCAACTGGTGCATTAGTAAGTCCGAACGGCACTACCAACTTGTCACACCCCGCCACAGGCACCCCTTGGACGTGTGTGAGCTTGATTAGTACCTGCTTTGATTTCAAAGTTTTTATAAAACACAACGGAAGTATTTTTCACAAGGATCATTTCATCATTTCTTTCAACCTCGAGGGTTGGGTTTATAAATATCAAGACTCAGTTGGAAAACAAAAGCCTTGTATTTATTTAATAAACATAGGGATTTAAACATCTTTTTCATATTGATTGCAAACAGTGCTTGAAATCAAATACATCTCTTGTCTCTTATGGACAACTTCAAGCCACTGGAAATAGTACTATCTAAGGTTGATCAATCCCTTGGTTCTATCTCTTTTTTCTTCTTTTTAGGATTATCTACGCATGAGGCCTGAGAATCCAACATGCATTTCATCCTTTTCATTTCTCATTTCTTGGGTAAGATCTTATGTCTGCTCGTATCCCTTTTCCTTTACATTTTATTCATTACCTGAAAACATTTTGAAAATGAAAAGTTAGCGCGAACGTCGGTGAATACAATTATCTTGACAGTAAAATCGTTTGGCACAAACAAGTATTAATTTCATAATCACAACTTAGTGTTCAATCCACACATTCAGCAGGCCCTTATCTTCTGATCATATGCATCACTGTATACACTGGTATCATGCCTTATAACAATGGCCAGGTCTACGCCTCCAAAATTGTTATAAGATAAGTACCAGCCGTAATCCGGGACTTTCACCCGAGATCCGTGTATCCCTTGCTAGTTTTATGTATACATATGGCCTGAATGCGTTGTTCGCAGAAGAACATTGAGCATTATTCCCTTAACCTTGATTTGGCCATTTTTGTAAACGTAAATGTTTGACACAAGTTTTGAAATAGAAAAAGTATTCACCTTGATAATAGGAATGAGCCTCTAAGTTAGAAATTATAGAGCTAGCCTTCTAACTTGGTTTCTTTAGCGTTTCAGCACTTCTACGAGCGTTTTCTTCTTAAAACGAGTACTACGATGAGTGGGAGTTGGATCGGGATCATCTTTTGAAACTTCTGGAACAAGATTTGGGAAGTGAAAACTAGTTTGGGATGAGGAATGGAGCTGAAATCGATCAGCTATTTATAGGCTAAAATTTAGATCCATAGCGGACCGATATGGTAGGGCGTAGCGGTCCGCTATCGCCCTATGATTGCGTCAGCCCTATACGTCCAAATCTGATTGGACCGCACCTCGTTTTACGGCTAGCAGACCGTTATTAGGAGCGTAGCGGTCCGTTATTGAGACACGCGTCAGAATCTAGAGCTGAGTCAAAGGACACGTGTCAGCACTAGAAAATGCGGCAGAATTGCGGCAAGTCGGACCGTTATCCAGGTGATATCGGTACGCTATCCGACCCTTTACCCATAACGGACCGTTGAGGAATATGATAGCAGTCCGCTATCTACTCAGAAATCAAAATTTTCCATTTTAACCCTGGACTTTGGTACTTTAGATACACAAGCCCTTTTAGTTTCTAACCTTGACATTTCTCGGACATTTTTTTGTGGCAGGTGTTACACCGCTCCTTGAAACTGGGATTCTGTCATAATTACTTCCTCTGTATATTGCTCAGGTTCAGCATTGGTATTCGCTTCTACGTTCGGATCGACATTCGTCGTGTCACGGGTACGAGACCTAGTATTAGGTGTCCTACCCCTACCACTGCCTCATCCTCTACCTCTTCCTGCCATTTGTACCTACACATAGATGTATGACATCAGAATTCGTATAACTACTAATAATCTAGGAAATCAGAAATTAATAAAATTTGGCCAAGAATGCAATTAGTTATATGTTTTCTTGATATCACCCGTTATATTCATAATGAAAGTCAACATCTTAACCTATTGACATATCTTATGGAATTCCAGCTAACTTACAGGACCCTAGTTTAAGTTTAGATACTAAACCTTAGTACCTAAATCCCTTAAACTGAGGCTCTGATACCAGCTTGTCACACCTCAGTCCCAGGCACCGGTTAGACATGAAGCATGGTACAGAACACACAGTGGAGGCTAAACCATAAACCTCTTTCATTAATAACTAAAGTGTTTTACATCATGAACCAACTTCTATTACAATATAACCAAACCAACAAACATCAGTCAATATCAAGGAACTCAAAACACCGCAGGCCTTACAGCTCTTCTGTAGGTCCTGATGATAGGGTCCCTGTGCTATGATGATTCTAGTGATGATCTGATCAACAAATCAGCTATAGATCAGCTGTTATTTATGAATCAAGGGAAAAAGAAGGAAAAAGAGCATAAAAAGAAGAACAAACACCCACTTAAATCTGATTATGATTCCATGTTGGAACCAGAGAAACCTTTGTATTCCTGATAAACTATAAAGGCTTAGATATAACTTTTGTAATGATAGGTTTTTGGGTCAAGAGTCGCTATGTCGGTTGTCGGTTGACTCTCGACAGTTGACAATCTTCATAGCGACTCTTGCTATGTTCTCTATAAATAGCAACCCAAAAACCTAATTATGTAGCTCTTGATTCACCTGTTGTTACTATAGTCAATTTGAGAGCCGGTAGGAGGTTGTAGTTGTTATCTTTGTTATCTAGGAGCTAAATTGTAATCGTTTCACCGTGGATCTAATAGATTTGGGTACTTTATGTTCTTGTGTGTGTTTCTCTTCATTTTGTGTTTATCTTTATCATCAACACTCAGCTTCTTTATAGCTGATCTGTTGGTTTTTACCTGACCAGAATCATTCTAGCACATGGACCCTATCGTCAGGACCTACAATTCGTCATTCTCAGGGAGAGATTGTTGGGTCTAGTTTGAGAATGATGTTAATCAATTAATGAGATCGCGAGATGTTTAGGTTCATGTATGAAAATGAGTCTGAGAGTCACTAGTGACACTCTGAGAGTCGCTTGGCTGGTTTCAGCCGACTCTCTGAGAGTCGCTAGGTTATCTTCAGCCGACTCTCTAAGAGTCGCTAGGTTGCTTCAACCGACTCTGTGAGAGTCACTTGGTCGGTTACGGTCGACTGTCAGCGAGAATCGGCAATCTACACGCCGACTCTCTCAGGTTCCCTATATATACCTGACCATTTTCATAGCTCAGAGACCTTCTTCTCCACCAGAATTTCTCTGTAATTTATGTATTTCCATTGTTTAGCTTGTTAGTGAGGTTATTAGTTTTTTGTTGTTCCACCAACCTGGGGGAGCTCACCCGGGGTGGATGGTGGTAGATCATGGTAGTCGTTTTTTTCCAGGAGCTTATTATAATCATCTCAGTGGAATAATGATCAGTTTTTGTTTTATTTTTCATGCTCTTTTTTCTTTTGTTTTTCTCTTGATTCATCAATAACAGCTGATCTATAGCTGATTTGTTGATCAGATCTTGACTAGAATCATCATAGCACAGGGACCCTATCGTCAGGACCTACAATTTGGTATCAGAGCCTTCTGTGCTCTTGATTTTAGTGAAAAACTTGGGGTTTTTGTGGTTTTTGAAAAGTTCTGAATTTCTTCATTTTTGGATTAGATCTGTATCATGTTCAGAAATTGGTGTTGAAATTCATACAGAAACCTGCTTTTGAGAAGCATGATAGATCTGGTTTGGATTTTGGCTTAGATCTGAGCGTTTTTGGTTTGATTTTGTGTGTTTTTTAGAAAAAGGGTCTGAGTCTGTTCTTGAGCCGACTGTTAAGAGCTGACTCTCTTGCTTGGGCCGACTGTTGCTTGTATCGGGTCGACTGTCCGGGCCGACTCTTGATTTTACTGCCGATTCTCTAGTAAACGCAAGTTTACGACTCACTTGAGTGAGGGCCGAATCTCTTGGGTCGACTCTCTATGTGAGTTTTTCAAGGTGAGTGTCGCTACTCACTTTGTTCAGTCAACTCTCTCGAGCCGACTCTCTCTTTGGTCCAGCCGGCTCTTTGAGCCGCTTCTCTCAGTTTCTCTGATACACAATTTTAAAAAAAAAACTATTTTGGAGAAATTTTCTTGGTTGAATTTTTTGGTGGGTATTGCAAAGAACAGGCGGTTTATTGTCCAAAAACTTGGAAACAACTTTTTAAAATTTTTGTGTTTTCGGCAATATCAGATCGGGGGCTGATTAGAGTATTCAAATAACGGATTTTATCGTCTTCTGAGTTGTTGAAGATCGCGTTGCCATACGGGAGAGCTCATCCATGTTTAACATGAACGGGATTATGTGATTTAACATTAGTAAATTAGGTTTGATTTCTCATCTTAGTCCTAAATGGAAGGTTTTCACAATGAACAAGAACCAAATTGAAGACTGTTGGATTATGTGATGATCATAATGAGCCCGATCTGACTGAGTTAAAGATGTTTGTGATAAATCCGGTTACTTGGAGTTGATTATTGGAAGATTGAACCTTTATCCTAGCCTATTACAAGATTATCCTAATGAAGAGATTTGAGACTTTGACTGAAATATATAGGGGAGCTACATTTCTGAGGAAGATCGACAATAAAAGACTTTGGGTTATCGGTGGACTCATGAAGATACGAGACAATGTTAGATATAGACCCCCTTAAAATCACAAAATTTTTTTCGAGGGAAAGGGAAAGTGAAAGGAGAGAGAAAGGAAGGGGCAACGAATTATCAACTGCTGAGAAGACATTTGAAGATCTTTGGATATAATTGATAACGTCATTCTCAGGGAGATATTGTTGGGTCTAGTTTGAGAATGATGTTAATCAATTAATGCGATCATGAGATGTTTAGGTTCGCGTATGAAAATGGGTCTGAGAGTCGCTCGGCTGCTTTCAGCCGAATCTCTGAGAGTCACTAGGCTATCTTCAGCCGACTCTCTGAGAGTCGCTAGGTTGCTTCAACCGACTCTCTGAGAGTCGCTTGGTCGGTTACGGCCAACTTTCAGCGAGAATCGACAATCTGCACGCCGACTCCCTCAGGTTCCCTATATATACCTGACCATTTTCATAGCTCAGAGACCTTCTTCTCCACCATAATTTCTCTGTAGTTTCTGTATTTCCAATGTTTATCTTATTAGAGAGGTTATTAGTTTTTGGTTGTTCCACCACCCCGGGGGAGCTCACCCGGGGTGGATGGTGGTAGATCGTGGTATTCGTTTCTGTCCAGGGGCTTATTGTAATCATCTCAGTGGAATAATAATCAGTTTTGGTGGGTTTTTGTTTTATTTTTCATGCTCTTTTTCTTTCTTTTTCCCTTGATTCATCAATAACAGCAGATCTATAGCTGATTTGTTGATCAGATCTTGACTAGAATCATTATAGCACAGGGACCCTATCGTCAGGACCTACATTCCACAAGGATGATTACAATAAGCTCCTGGAATGATTACAACGATCTACCACCGCCATCCACCATGGGTGAGCTCCCCCGTGGTGGTGGAACAAACACAAACCAAAAACCCTCTCTAGCTAGGTAAACATATGAAAATAATAGAGAAAAATGGTGGAGAAGAAGGTCCCCAAGTTTTGAAAATGGTCAGTTATATATAGGAAACCTGAGAGAGTAGGCCATGCTCCTAACCAACCTAGAGACTCTCAGAGAGTTGGCTAAAGCCAGCCTAGCAACTCTCAGAGAGTCGGTTGAAGATCACCTAGCGACTCTCAGAGAGTCTCCTGAGACTAGCCAAGCGACTCTCAGACCCATTGATGTGGTGCATAGCATACATCTTTATTCCTATTGTTTTCGTGCGTTTTAGTTAGTTTTTCCTTTGTTTTGAGTCATTTTTGTTTCCTATTAAGTCTTTATTGTGTTTACAGGAACTCGTGTGGAATACAAGTCAAATCGCGAGGAAAACTAGCTAGAGAATGAAGTCCTAAGAAATAAATGCAAAAATGTGAAAAATCAAGCCTTCGCGGTAGGTGAAGGAGTAGAAGACATCTCTCGCGGTACGCGAGAAGATCCAAAAGCGCGCTAACTATTTTGTCACTCACGGTATACGAGAGACCCATGAATTCCCTCGCGGTACGTGAGGGCCTGTAAATCCGCAAAACCCTAGAATTCAATTTTAAATCATAATGTAATGCCATAATTCGGGGGAGTTCGAGTTTTAGCCGTCTGGAGAGAGCTAGGAGGCGATTTTGGGGCTAGAGAAGGTGTTTGAAGTGCAAGATCGAAGCTTTTGATTTCGGGTTTGTTTAGTTTAGCTTATTCGGGTTTAAAGTTCGAATCTTTTTCTTTGATTTCTTTGTTTAAAACCATGTTTGTGTTTATTGCTTCTATTATGGATTTCTTGAATATGATAGTTGGCTAAAAAATTGATACTGCCTAGGTCTAATGATGAATACTTGCTAAAGTTATGATTTTTATCTGTTTTTGATTATTTTGAATAGATCAATGGTTTTGTAACAATGTTGGTTTAATAATTATGATGTTATGCATGCTTTGAACCTGATTTGTAATTGATTATAGTACCATATGCTGCTTATGAATATTTTTCAGTTTGCATAGTATATCTAGATCATAGACTATGTGTTTGTGGTTGTTTGATGGTTTGCTAGACGTAGTATTCCATAGGAACTGTGATTGAGAGTAGGTTAGATCTAATTGTTCTTCCTATCTCGATCCCCGAAAGGTGAGAGGTTGTCGGCTAGTCCTCTGTGTTAGGATTCTGAGTGTAAACTGTCTGAGAGGAAGTTTCCCTTAGGGTTCTATCATCCGTTGCTATTCCGTGTCATAGTGTTTGTTCTAAGATTACCCTGTGCATCTTCGATGTATTGTGAACAGTGAGACTGAGAGGTTATCTGTCTGTTGGGTACATTATCATTGTTGGAGAGACTGAAAGGTAATCCGACCATCTGCTGAGTTTACTACATCTTTAGGTTTCTTAGTTGGTGACACCCTGAGAGTGATTAGGGATCCACTAGGTTGTTTTGAGCCGTTATCCTTAGATACCCAGATCCATAATAGTTTCCATAACCGGTAGAAGTTAAGCTTTGCAAGTAGGATTCTGACCTAGGTGGTATTCTTCCCATTCTTGGTATTTCCCTGAGTTCTTTGTCTGATAGTTCGAGTCGATCATTAGTTCTTCATTATTAGTTTAATCAGTAGTGTAGAAAACCCCCAACCAAATCATTTTTAGTCCGAGTCAGAGTCAAGTTTAGCTATAGTAGTGTCTCTAGGGTTCGATATTCCGGTTTACCATTAAGCTGTGCTACACTCGATAGGTACACTTGCCTGTCAGTGCGGTTTAGTTCATAGGTACTCCATTTATTACTTAGGAGTCTAGGTTTGGTTTATTTGTTAGTTTTTATAGACCGTCTGGGCGACATCAAGTTTTTAACGCCGTTGCCGGGGACACTTGACAATAGCAACATTAGCTTTGACTAGTTCTTTTTGTGATTTTTAGTTTGTTTTGTTTCTTTTATTTGTGGGTCTTAATTGTGTGTCTTTGTCTTAACTGCTACTTGTGTGTCCTATCTAAGTTTCTAACATAGGATCGAGTCTTTTTGTTTTTGAGTCTTTCTTATTTTTCTTTGTGTATTTCAGTTTATGCACCACACTTGTTCGTAGGGATCACCACCGTATTCTGCTTCTTTAGAGCCCGAACGAGAGCTTCACGAGCACACCCGTGACTTCCGGGAGTGTTTGAAAGTGTTGTGCAAAAACTAGTTACGTCCCACTAGCCCAGTTACTTTTCTTAACATGGGCGACGCAGACCCACCAGCGAGGCGTACCGTACACAAGAGAGCCAGTGATGGGGTCCTCGGGGCGAGATCTTAGATCACTCGCCCCGCTATCCCTAATGCCAATACTTGGTAGATCCCATCACATGTCATGAGTACGATCACTCATTCTACTCAGTACCATGGCCTCGAGGATGAGGATGCACCGGGACATCTGTGCCGCTTCGCGCACATATGTGATACCTTCAATATCACGGGTGTATCTAAGGACGCAATCTACTTGCGTCTCTTTCCATTCTCGCTCTCTGGACGTGCTTCCACTTGGCTTGACACCCTCCCCAACAATTCTATCACCACATGGGAGGACTTGCAAGCCAAGTTTCTTAAAAAGTACTATCCACCTTCCAAGGCCGCTCGCCTTAGGGACCAGATCCATTCATTCCGGATGGACCCTGACGAGCCTTATAACATGGCTTGGGAGAGGTTCAACGCGCTGTTGAGCTGATGTCCCCAACATGGTCTTTCTGACTGGGCGATAGTGGAGAAGTTCTACAATGGTCTCACCTTCGAGAAGCAGCAAATGTTCAACACTGCTGCGGGAGGCCATATCATGGACAAGAAAGAGCCAGATGAGTCTGAAGAGATGTTCGTGAGGTTTTCTCTGGCAGAACAACAGCGGCCATCTACTAGGACTTCCATTCCTAGTGCTAGAGCACCCGCCTCTTCTCCTAGAGGTGTGCATCAGGTCAACCTTGATACTAGCGTGGCTGCTGTACTCACAACGATGGCAAAGGAGATCAAAGAGATAAAGCTGAGTGCTCAAAGGTGTGAGGTGTGCAGGGGAGGCCACGACACCAGAGACTGCCCCGTCAGTCAGCAAAAGTAAGTGAACTTTGCGGGCAACTAGAACTGACGGTACAATAATAATTATAATAATTCTTTTGGCTCGGGATGGAGATCTGGAAGCAACACGCCTGGGATTAATGCTCGCTCTAATCAGTATGGAGGAGGTGAAGCAGGAGCGAGTTCTGGGAGCATTGCTAGGGATAAGAAGATAGAAGAAATGCTAGAGAACCAAACTCAGATGCTCGCTCATTTAGTGCAGAAGGATATGGAGACTCAGCAGCGACTCGATGCACACAACACCTTATTGAAGAATCAGCATTCTACGTTCCAGGACCTGCAGCGTACGGTGGGAGACATCGCTAAGAGCTTGAAGGATATACAGGGAGGCCTGTCTTCAGGTCCTAATGCTTCAGTAATGGTCGTGTCAACTAGGAGTCAAAGAATAGAGGAGGAGGAAGAAGAAGTAGTGGAGACTATTATTGATACATTGATTCCTACTGTAGAGGAAGTCTCCCACAGCACTGTTCGTCACATTCCGTCGTAGGAAGAGGTGAGGAAGAAATTTTGGAGAGCTCACTTTGCTGAGATCGAGGCTAGGATGGTAGAGGAGCCACCGGTAGAAGAGGAAGAGCCGGTGGACGAGGAGATAGTGGTTAAGAGGCCTGTCGAGAAGGTAGAGGAAATGAAGACCCCCGAGATTGACCTTAGCCGTGTTCCCTAGCCAGCGCGCTTGCTGCCACATAAGTATGCTAGGGAATACGGTAACTTGCTTAACATATTCAATCAATTTAAGGTCAATCTCCCATTCATAGAGGTCCTCCAGCATATGCCTAAGTATGGCAAGTTCTTAAAAGATCTTCTTTCCAATAAGAAGAAGCTAGAGGAGGTCTCTAAAGTCTCACTAAGTGAGCGATGTTCTGCGGCGGTTCAGAACAAACTGGCAGATCCGGGTCACTTCACGATCCCATGTCTGCTTGGCGGTTTGCCCTTGAACCAAGCGTTGCCCGACCTAGGTGCTACCATCAATCTGATGCAATATTCCATATATAAGCAGCTGGACCTAGGAGAACCAAAGCCGACGCGCATGAGCATATCCTTGGCTGACCGTTCAGTCAAGTATCCACAGGGAATAGTGGAGAATCTTTTAGTGAAAGTTGGCAAATTCGTCTTCCCTATATATTTTGTCATTCTCGACATGGATGTGGATGATAGAGTCCTGCTCATCCTATGACGCCCGTTCCTACGTATCGCCAAGGCATTGATCGATGTCTTTGACGGGAAGCTCACACTTCGTGTGGGGGATGAGTCTTTTATCTTTGATGTTGTGAAGTCCGTGAAGGGGGCTAGTGAGCAGAGCCATTCTGTGTGCATGATTGATGCCTTCATGGACTACCTATGGACTCTGATCTAGTAGAGGATGTAGTTGGTGAAACCGCCCCTGAATTAGGAGAGTTATCCGATTCGGCGTTGGAGTTAGAAGAGTTGCTGAATAAGCCGGATGAAGACGACGGTGAGGTGCCCAGTGATCTGCAAGAGATGATAGCAGAGCTGGAGGAGATGGTAAGCAAAACCCCAAGTGTGGGTATGGTAGAGAAGATAGAGGATCCTGAAGATCCGGGTGACAGTGTAGAGGGCACATCCATGGAGATCTATATTCCTAAGCCCTTACCCAATTCTGTTCTTCATGCCGAGGGGAGTGAGACTGAGTCAGAGTCACCCCCTAGGTCTAGGCCGCCCCGTAAGAGAACCCGAGCGTTGACTGAGTCATGTGATTTAAGGATAGTGTAAACCCCAAGTGTGGGGATGTTTAGGGGTGATAAGTTGCTGAGGTACTTGAACTATGTTACATTCGAACCGGGTAGGTTTAAGTTTTGGTGAAAAGACTTAATTGATAGATGTGATGGTGTTTGTGAAAAGCTTGTGAGTTTGTTAAGGGTGTGGAGAGCCGAGATACCGAGCAGAATGAAGGCGGTACCGGTTAGAATCAAGGAGAAGCCTCCTGATAGGCTTGTTTGAGTCTCAGGCAAGTGCCCGGGATGTACAGTATGTATTTGTCTTTTTGCTTATTTTCATTTATTTTTGTGTTTTTCGGTTTATGTGTTTTGTTTGTGTCATGTCTTGCAGGGTTTCACGCTTGAATTGGTGAGAAAAATCATCAGGAATGAAGTTCCAGGTATGTATGAACTTGATTTTATCATTGGAAGATGTTTTAGTAGAATTTGGAGAAGAAGGAATTAAGGGGGTCAAAAAATATTCTAAGTATAAAAACCCCCTAAACTTTATGTGAAGAAGGGTGCCCCGCGGTACGCGAAGCAGAGCCAGGAGTCCTTCGCGGTACGCGAAGGACAAAAGTTATGGCCGACTTAAAATTTGCCTCCTCGCGGTACGCGAGGAGGGCTACCTTGTTTCTCACGGTACGCGGGGGAATTCTGAAATGCTCCTTTTTCCTTGTTTCCCATGGTTTCCCATTTTCGTTCACCGCTCACCACCACCATTATCCACCATTACCACATAACCACACCATCATTCTTCATTACCATCCATCCATCACCATCCTCTATCATCACACATACCATCATATCCACCGAATACCACCTAGCATGGGAAACTTAAGAACCATTCGTGACCAATGTTTTACCTTGCTTTTGGCATTCATGTCTATGTGTTTGCCACTCATCGAGTACGTTTCCCTGCTATCTATCTTGAGTATTAGTGAGTCAGTCGAGTCTTTTATTTTACTTTGAGTCTGTAACTTGTGTCAGTTTAATGTTGCGGGTTTGTTTGAGTTTTATTATGCAGGTATTGATCGCTCCATCCGTACTCAATCTCCATTTGGGCGGGGTTGATCTGATCTTAGTTATATTGTAAAGGAAACCCAGCAGAATATGGTGCAACCGTGACCGAAATGCTATACGGTGCACAAGAGGAAGAGTAAAGCTGGACCATTCACTGCTACATTACCAGCTAAGTCGATTCCTTTTATTTCTGTCTTTTTATTTTTCTGTGTGTCTCAATTCACATTGGGGACAATGTTTGTTTCAAGTGTGGGGATGGGACTGCGTCTAGTGAGTCTAGTTTGTCTAGGTTATTTTATTTTATAAAAATACAAAAATAAAAAAAAAATTGAAAGATTTTGAAAAAATGTCCTTTGAAATCAAAAGTTTTGCATAATACATGGAACATGATAGTACAACTGGATTTGCTTGTTGAGTTTTAAATGAATAAATAATTGAAAACGCGTCTAATTAATGATGTTTTGGTAGATCCAGCCGACTAGTAGAGCTTAAATTTCCTGTTTGTATTGATTAGGAACATAAATGATTTAAAATCATGATATCTTATGGGTATTCATCTTAAGGGTATCGGTAATACTGAAACTGTCAACATAGGGTGATAGGTACCACGTTAAGTTAAAATTTACAGGATTTTGAAATTTCTTGGCACACCACTCTCTTTTTATGAGAATAAATCCGAGTTTCGGTGGCACCTGCATCCATTTTCCATTTACTTGAGCTTATTTGATTAGAAATCTAAGTTTCACCTACGTGTCACACGTCGGGTTCCAGCCTGATTGAAACAACACTTGGTTGATTCTTATATGCTTCATTGATTTTAATTGTAGTCTATGTGTTACCTTCCGGGATAATGACTTAGTTGAAACGCCTCTAGTCGAAATTTCATTTGCTTATTAATGCTTATATTCTTCCATTCATTTCATATTTCATCTTAATTTCTAAAACTTGTAAATTTTAGTTTAACATGGTGGGTGAAATCTATATGGTTTAATCCGTACCTAGACATGACCATGAGACGGGATTAGGTAGAGTTGTAGCTTTTGAATGTGAATTATATAGATTGATTGATATGCTTGATAATATAAATTAGAACACTAAGCGGAGGCTGGAAAGTTGGTGGTTGGGTTTAATCGGATAGAAATACCGATTATTGCTTTTTAACGCGTGAGTATGTTTGTGCTTATTGAATAATGAGTTTGTTAAAGTATGTCCAGTTGTGACTCCATTGCAAACTTTTTTGAGGACGAAAAAAGGTTAAGTGTGGGGATGTTGGATGTAGTGCAAAGCACACATCTTTATTCCTATTGTTTTCGTGCGTTTTAGTTAGTTTTACCTTTGTTTTGAGTCATTTTTGTTTCCTACTGAGTCTTTGTTATGTTTACAGGAGCTCGCGTGGAATACAAGTCAAATCCCGAGGAAAACGAGCTAGAGAATGAAGTCCCAAGAAATAAATGAAAAAATGTGAAAAATCAAGCCTTCGCGTACCGCGAAGGAGTATAAGACATCTCTCATGGTACGTGAGAAGATCCAGAAGCGCGCCCGACTATTTTGTCTCTCGCGGTACGCGAGAGACCAATGAATTTCCCTCGCGGTGCACGAGGGCCTGGTGAATCTATAAAACCCTAGAATTCGATTTTAAATGAAATTGTAATGCCATAATTCGGGGGAGTTCGAGTTTTAGCCGTCTGGATAGAGCTAGGAGGCGAGTTTAGGGCTGGAGAAGGTGTTTGAAGTGCAAGATCGAAGCTTATGATTCCGGGTTTGTTTAGTTTAGCTTATTCGGGTTTAACGTTCGAATCTTTATCTTTGATTTCTTTGTTTGAAACCATGTTTGTGTTTATTGCTTCTGTTCTAGATGTCTTGAATATGATAGTTGGCTAAAACATTGATACTGCCTAGGTCTAATGATGAATACTTGCTAAAGTTATGATTTTTATTGGTTTTTGGTTATTTTGAATGGATCAATGGTTTTATAACGATCTTGGTTTAAAAATTATGATGTTATGCATGCTTTGAACCTGATTTGTAATTGATTATAGTTCCATATGCTGCTTGTGAATGTCTTTCAGCTTGAGTAGTATATCTAGATCATAGACTGTGTGTTTGTGGTTGTTTGATGGTTTGCTAGACATAGTATTCCATAGGAACTGTGATTGAGAGTAGGTTAGATCTGAGTGTTCTTCCTATCTCGATACCTGAAAGGTGAGAGGTTGTCGGTTAGTCCTCTATGTTAGGATTCTGAGTGTAAATTGTCTGAGAGGAAGTTTCCCTTAGGGTTCTAGTATCCGTTGCTATTCCGTGTCATAGTGTTTGTTCTGAGATTACCCAATGCATCTTCGATGTATTGTGGCCAATGAGACTGAGAGGTGATCTGTCTGTTGGGTACATTATCATTGTTGGAGAGACTGAAAGGTAATCCGACCATCTAGTGAGTTTACTACATCTTTAGGTTTCTTAGTTGGTGACACCCTGAGAGTGATTAGGGATCCACTAGGTTGTCTAGAGCTGTTATCCTTAGATACCCAGATCCATCATAGTTTCCTTAACTGGTAAAAGTTGAGCTTTGCAAGTAGGATTCCGACCTTGGTGGTATTATTCCCATTCCTGGTATTTCAATGAGTTCTTTGTCTGATAGTTCGAGTCGATCCTTAGTTCTGCATTATTAGTTTAATCAGTAGTGTAGAAATCCCCCAACCAAATCATCTTTAGTCCGAGTTAGAGTCTAGTTTAGCTATAGTAGTGTCTCTAGGGTTTGATATTCTGGTTTACCATTAAGCTGTGCTACACTCGATAGGTACACTTTCCTGTCAGTGCGGTTTAGTTCATAGGTACACCATTTATTACTTAGGAGTCTAGGTTAGGTTTATTTGTTAGTTTTTATAGACCGTCTGGGCGACATCACTCATTTTCATACGTGAACATAAACTTCTCGTGAATGCTTTAATTGATTAACATCATTCTCAAACTAGACCCAACAATCTCCCCCTGAGAATTGCGTTATCTATGATATCCAAAGATCGACAACCGTCTTCTCCGCAGTTGATAATCCTTGCCTCTTCCTATCTCTCTCCTTTCACCTTCCCTCTCCCCTAAATTTTTTTTTTGTGATTTCGAGGGGGGTCTATATCTGATAGAGTCTCGTAACTTCATGAGTCCGCTGATTACCCAAAGTCGTTCATTGTCGATCTCCCCCGTAAATGTAGCTCCCCTATATATTTCAGTCAAAGTCCTGTATCTCTTCATTAGGATAATCTTGTAATAGGCTGGGATAAAGGTTCAATCTTCCAATAATCAACTTCAAGTAACCGGTTTTATCACAAACTTCTTCGACTCAGTCAGACAGGGCTCATTATGATCATCACATAATCCAACAATTTTCAATTCAATTCTCTTTCATTGTGAAACCCTTCCATTTAGGACTAAGATTAGAATTCAAACCTAACTGACTAATGTTAAATCACATGATACCGATCATTTTAAACATGGATGAGCTCCTCCGTATGGCAACGCGATCTTCAACTATTCAGAAGACGATAAAAGCCGTTCTTTGAATACACCAATCAGCTCCCGATATGATATTGTCTAAAACACAAAAATTCCAAAAAGTTGTTTCCAAGTTTTTGGACAATAAACCTCATGTTCTTTGCAATATCTACTAAAAAAATTCATCCAAGAAAATTTCTTGAAAATACGCTTTTTTTTTGGAATTGTGTATCAGAGAAACTGAGAGAGTCGGCTCGAGAGAGTTGACTGAACAAATTGAGTAGTAACACTCACCTTGAAAAACTCACATAGAGAGTCGACCCAAGAGAGTCCGCCCTCACAAGTGAGTCGTAAACTTGCGTTTACTAGAGAATCGGCAGTAAAATCAGAGAGTCGGCCCAGACAATCAACCCGATCAAGCAACAGTCGGCTCAAGCAAGAGAGTCGGCTCTGGACAGTCGGCTCAAGAACAGACTTATCCCCTTTTTCTCAAAATCTCACAAAATCAAACCAAAAACGCTTAGATCTAAGCCAAAATGCAAACCAGATCCATCAAGCTTCTCAAAAACAAGTTTCTGATCGAATTTCCATACCAATTTCTGAACTTGAAACAGATCTAATCCAGATTTGGATGAAATACAAAACTTTTGAAACACCCTAAAATCCCAAGTTTTACACTAAAATCAAGAGCACAGAAGGCTTTGATTCCAAATTGTACGTCCTGATGATAGGATCCATGTGCCATGATTATTCTAGTGATGATCTGATCAACAAATCAGCTATAGATCAACTGTTATTGATGAATCAAGGGAAAGAGAAAGAAAAAGAGCATAAAAAGAAGAACAAATACCCACTTAAATCTGATTATGATACCACAAGGATGATTATAATAAGCTCCTGGAATGATTACAATGATCTACCTTCGCCATCCACCACGGGTGAGCTCCCCCATGGTGCTGGAGCAAACACAAACCAAAAACCCTCTCTAGCTAGCTAAATAAATGAAAATAACTAAGAAAAATGGTGGAGAAGAAGGTCCCCAAGCTATGAAAATGGTCAGGTATATATAGGAAACCTGAGAGAGTCGGCCGTTCAGATTGCCGACTCTCGTTAAGAGTCGACCGTAACCGACCTAGCGACTCTCAGAGAGTTGGCTGAACCCAACCTAGAAACTCTCAGAGCGTCGTCTTAAGATGACCTAGCGACTCTCAGAGAGTTGGCTGACACCAGCTGATGTGCCATCATTTATACATGTTTTGCATGTATAATAATCCCCATATTATGGTACTAAATGAATAATAACCTTGCAATTGATACTTAAAACGTTTATATTTTGTAATTGCAGGTTATTCAGTGTTCTAAATATAAATAAAGATGAAATCTATCAAAAACATCAAGAAACCAAGCTTCTAGAAGGATTATACTCGAGCTTTGACCCCCCAAGAAGTGAAAATAGGTCAACAAGAGTTAACCAGCAGCTAAAAGACAAAAGTAGGCAGCAGGAGGGGGATGCACGGCCGTGCATCCCAATGCATGGGTGTGCATTGCCCTCTCTTGCTCCCTACGGCTCCCAGTACACTACCACTCGTACCCTATGATTCCCTAGGTGTTTGCACGCCCATGCAATCCAATGCACGACCGTGCATTGCTTATTCTGAGGCATATAAATAGGAGGCTTGGGTTCTTCATTACACATATCTCAAGAAGCAAAGAAACACTATCCAGAGAGAGTATTCTCGTAGTTAGAGTAGAGAGTAGAAAGGCTCCCCCTCTTCGTTCCACAACAGGGGATCCTACGAAATTCAGCGTTACGCTAGTTAGTTTGGCCATTCGTGGCTAAACTCTTTGTATTGCTAGGGTGAAGATGAAGTTTGGTGTATGTTAATATTAAAACGTATTAATCTAGTGGTTTGTTTATGTCTTTAATCATTCGCTCTTAAAACCACCTTCTAGTTGGGCTTTTTATTATTATCTAAATTCGTCTTTACACTTGTGAGTGTTCTTAATTTTAAAGCGTAAGACCGCAAAATCTTTTTAATCAAACTTCACTTGATGCTTGTACGTCTTTATACAAGTGGATCTTGATAGGCCAAGGCTTGGTTAATATTAATAAGGTCGTACGTCTTTATACGAACTTGTTATGAGACCAAGAATTGGTGAACTCATGTTGGGATGATCCCATTGTTGCATCGCCTTCCGGTGAAAAAAGTCTAATCACTCTTTTAATAATAATAACTAAGCACTTAAGTTTGATGTCCTAACCCAACTCGGAGATAACACCAAAGAGTTGAGGGTAACGATGTCCCTAGCTGGGAGTCCAACCATTTTATTATTAAAGATTATAATTCGTGAACCAAATGTGATGAGAATGAGGCTCTAGCGGTGTCCCAGGTTACACATTTTATTAGTCATACCACCGGATTAGCCAACTTAACATTATTATATAACAAGCAAATTCGAAGCCTAAAGCAATACTCTTCGTGACCTGATCATTTCCGAGATATTTACTTTCCTGTTATTTACTATTCTGTTATTCACATTTTTGTTACACACTTCACGCATATTTTTACTTTTCTGTCATTTACTTTTCTGCTTCACAATCACATAAAACTCACCCACTAATTAAACCGGCTAAACGATAACAAAAGTTGAGTATTGGAACTCGACCGTGTCCATTGGTTCGATACTTGGTTCTTACCTAAACTATATTACGCTGCGATAGGTACACTTGCCAATTGTGTGTGTTTTAAGTTTAAAGTAACTATCATTTTATTTTATAAATTTAAAACCTGATCTCATGAAACCAAAATCTCTAAATACTATTATATAATATTTACTATATAAACACCACACATCAAGTTTTTGACGCTGTTGCCGGGGACACGGTGATTTCAAGAAAGATTCGAGTTAACGGATTAGCCTTTTTACCTTAATATTTTCCATCTGTTTTCTGTTACATTTTGTTGTAGGTAGTGTATGATCCATAGCTCCACTACTGGTTTATATCAGCCTTTAGTAGAGCCCAAAAGATTCTTCACCGCCGATTATGAAAAATCCGTACTAGAAGAATGGTCGTAGAAAATCGCACGATTTTTGACTTTTTAAGACCGTCACTTGAGGCTTTGGGGTCTAGCATCACAAGGCCGATGGTTGATGCAAAAAACTTTGAGATCAAATCGCATGTCATTCATAAGATCCAATCATCATGCACTTTCCATCGATTACCCGATGAAGATCCACATGCCCACATTGCAAATTACCTCGAAATTTGTGACACTTTCGAACTGAACGGAGTTTCAAATGATGCTATTCAACTCCGAATGTTTCCTTTCTCCTTAAGGGAACGAGTAAAGACATGGTTAAACTCTCTTACTACCGGGTCAATCACTACATGGGATGATCTTGCTCAGAAATTCCTGCCAAAATACTTCCCGCCAGAAAAAAACAACTAAATTGAGAAATGATATTACCACTTTCACCCAGGAAGATGGTGAATCATTATATGAGCATGGGAATGTTTTAAGGACACGTTGAGAAAATGTCCTCACAATGGGCTAGAAGTTTGGCTACAAGTATCATCATTTTACAATGGGTTGCACAATTAAGCTCGTCAGACACTCGAGGCTACTGCAGGTGGTATTTTTGGAAACAAGAGGCCACAAGAAGCTTACAACCTAATTAAGGAAATAGTTATGAATAGCTATCAATGGTATAATCCAAGAAGTAATAGGGGAGCGAGGCAAGGTGTTCACTCTGTTGATACTGTCACTTCACTTTCTGCTCAAGTAGACACCCTCACCACTCGACTCAATCAACTTAGCAAGGGCAAAACAATCGCTGAGACTACTGAAGAAGTAAAACGCATCACTGTCGATACTGAGCAGGTTGCTTTATCGGAACGAATCGCCCACAGAACAACCCCTACAGTAATACTTTCAATCCTGGATGGAGAAATCACCCAAATTTCAGTTGGAAGGATAACAACAACCAGGGACAATCTGGCTTCGAACAACAACAGTTTCAACAAAGACAATCTCAAAACTATCAACCTCGTCTACAATTTCAAGGAACTAACAAGCCAAGTAATGGGTTAAGCTTGGATGACGAGGTAACTAAGTTGATTTCTACAACTGAAATTCAAGCCCTTCTAGCGGATTCACGTCACAAACAATATGAGGAGAAGTTTAGTCTACACGAAGCTGAGTTTAGGACGCAGAAAGCAACTCTTCAGTCCATTGAGATACAACTAGGACAAATTGTAAAACTTCTATCCGAAAGACAACCAAGATGTTTTTCTAGCAACACTAAATCAAATCCAAAAGAAAATGTTAGTGCTATCACTCTTAGAAGTAGAAAGGTTTATCCAGAACCTCCATTACCAGAGGAAGTTCAAACACCAAGGAGGGAAATATTCACTAGAGTACCACTTCGCCTACCTGGCACAGAATCAACCACTCAAGAACCACCAACAAAGGAGAATCCACAACATGCTCCAGTGAACACTCCCCCTATCGTTCCAACTAAGAGAACTTACAAATCTCACATACCGTACCCAGGAAGGCTAGTGAAGCAAAGGACTGATGAACAATATGAGAAATTCATCGAGCTCTTAAACCAGATTCATGTTAATATTCCTTTCCTGGATATCATACAACAAATGCCTAACTATGGACGTTACTTGAAAGATTTCCTTACTAACAAAAGAAATATGGAAGAGGCAGTTAAAAAGACTAATCAATGTGTCCCTCTCATTGAAAGATGCCTTCTGAAGAAACTTTCAGATCCCAGAAAGTTTTCTTTACCATGTTTTATCGGACCACTACTGATAACTTTCACACTCGCTGATCTGGGAGAAAGTGTGAACGTAATGCCATATAACATGTTTCAAAGGCTCAAATGGATATTATGCATAACAAAATGAATATACGGCAAGTGGAAACAAATGGATATTATGCATAACAAATCACTAAACCTTATCCCATCCGTTTCCATGTGAGAATAATCTAAGCCTTTTCATGAGCATTATTATCATTATTTTTCACATGCTCTTTCGTTTGGTATATTGAGTGTTTTTCGATCAAATTCTATGCATAATTAGAACTTATGTGACTTATACATATCAAGATCATGAACTAGTAGAAGTATGAATATGATTGAGGAACCTAGGACTTTATTACCCTTTATATATTATCCTTAAACCCAAAATCCCAAAAAACAATATCCGCTTAGATAGCCCTCTGAGCGTTAGCCTTTTCTTTTCTACTACCCACAATTATCACCAAACCAGCTTTTCGTAAACACCGATTATTGGCTAACTGTCTTCAAGATGGAAAAATATTAGACTATCTTATGTCGTTATTTCAAGTTTACAACCATTGAGGCAATTTGGAAAGAATCTGTTTCACTAAAAAGAATTGGAATATATAAGAAGAAAGTGGATGTATTAGGAGAAAACAGTCGAACGATCTACAAGGAAGATATGGAGAAATTATTTCAAGGAAATTGAGGAAAAGAATTATTGAAAAATTTGTCTTGATGATATGTTGTAAAAAAAATAGAAAAATGAGAAAAGAAAAAGAAAGAGAGAAGTTGGTCTTTTACCGTTAGACCTTAAAGAGCTGGATATGCATTCCTTTAATTTCAATTTGCGTTCTTGTATTCATTTCACAAAGCCTGAATCACCGCCCGAACTCCGAGAAAAAGTTTTCAAACAACAAGTGATGTAAGAAAATGGTGGCGCAAGCAAGAATAACTGCCACCATTCTGCGGCTTGTCAAAAAGCGCTGCTAAAAGAAGATCCAAAAGATACGACAGATGTGTGAAGTATGGCAACTGGAGCCACGATGAAAAATGCAGCAAGAATCAAACTTATTCCCAACATGAGTATACGTATCTAATCAAAGTAGGAGCTGTTAGGCTAAAAGCCGAAGGTTTCATACGAAAAGGCAATAATGTGTACTACGCAGTAAGGGAAGAGTTGAACAAGATAAGAAGTATCGGTCTTGGCAATCTGACCATAAACGAGCCCTCAAATTAGATATACCCTCATTATATGAGTACTGTAGAGGGACCCACTAGTGTTTTCCATCTTAAGCTATGAAGCCTTAGCCGTGTGTTCCACGTTAGCTGCAGCCCTTAAAACCATTTTTAAATCCCTAAAAACCTAAAAAGATTTTCAGTTTCACCCTTTTATTTTTCTTTTAGCCACATTACAACCCTTTTAAAGTCCTCTTGATTCATGCATACTACTTAGTTAATTGGTGGAGACTTGATTTGCATACAAGCTTATAACCATTGCATAATTCGATTCGAACTTGAGTGTTCCACTTAACTTACATTATCCACACATATATAACCCTAGAGTTGAGTGAACATTGTGAGGAGTGAAGGTTTATGCATAATTGAAGTTCTAGTAGGCTTGTCATGGATTCCACCATCCTGAAATAGAAAATCCCAAAAGTAGAATAAGCGACTCATGAGTTTTCCTAGAGTTTCCAACTACATGGAGCTCCATTACCATTGGAAAAGTTTTTAGTTATGGGTCTGATCATGTGATGTAGTGCTAAGCACACATCTTTATTCATATTGTTTTCGTGAGTTTTACTTAGTTTTATATTCGTTTTGAGTCGTTTAAGTCTGTATTTGAGTCTATTGTATATTTTCAGGAGCTCGTGTGGAATAGGAAGCAATATCGTGAAGAAATGGAGCAAGAGAAGAAAGCCCAAGAGAAAAGAAGAAAAAAAGTTGGAAAATCATTCCCTCGCAGTGCGCGAGGGAGGAGAGTGAAGACCTCGCGGTACGCGAAGAAAGTAAAAATCGGTTGCGACTATTTTGGCCCTTGCGGTACGCGAGGGGCTGGCTATGATCTCTCGTGGTACGCTAGAGACCTGTAATTCATGAAAAAAGCCCTAATCGACTTTTAATAGGATTCTGTCACACCCCCAAAATCCACTAACGGAGTTTTACCGTTAGGCGTGTGACAAACCAGGATCTAAGTCATTAGTTACGTCAAATGACACTATATGATTTTAAACAAAACCATTAAATGTTCAGAGTTAAATGCGGAAGCGTAAACGTTAATATGAAATCAAAAGTAATTACACGAAACAAAGTTTCAATTAATGAAAGTAAGTAACCTGTTTAAAATGTTTGAAATGAATGCTATAACAGTGGGACCCCATGCATGTCCTAAGTGTGCAACCTGTACCAAAGAGACCTGAGAAACATGTAAGAAAAAGTGTCAACACGAGGTTGGTGAGTTCACAGGTTTGTATGTAAATAAACTGTTTGAGTGTTGCTGGATCCACATACGTAAGTCGCACCTATTACTAGCTAGACAATGTACAAGTTACTCTAAGCGTTCGCAACCGAAGCTGACTGTTTATGTTTGAGATGCCTTCCGCCATTGCTAACATCAACAATGGCAAATGTTTAGGACAATTTACACCCGTTAGACCTCCAATCAAGTTAGCGCGACTAACCCGGGTGGGGTTTGTCAAACCCAGTAGTACTACTCAAATTTCCTCGCTATACTCCATATATTAACGGTCCGAGTGTGTAAGGACTTTGCATGTTATGTATGCACTGAGGTACACAAGTGGTAGTGATATACTATGTGATCCATGTCCGTTCATATGTATGTCTCTCCCCGGCGGGAAGACAAGTAAACGGATGTCTGTTCGTATGCATGTTTCTCCCAACGGGAAACTAGTAAAATACTGTTTGTTTGAATGCATGTTTCTCCCCAACGGGAAACAAGTAAAATACTATTTGTTTGTATGCATGTTTCTCCCCAATGGGAAACAAGTAAAATGACGTTTGTGTATATTCATGTTTCTCCCCTAACAGGAAAACAAGTAAAAAGGGGTCGTGAAACTCACCTGTGTTGAGTAGTAGGTGGAATCACAAAAGGATGAGATTGAGACCACAAGTGTTTGCCTGAAACGGCTTACGTATGCTCTAGAATTATAAACATAACAATTAGGGACACAATGAGATTTGTGACGACGACACGGAAGATTTGAATGTCCTAAAACATGTGTAGGACCAACGAGTAGACGAACGTGTCCAAGGGAATGAGGATTTCTTAGTTTAATAATTAAGGCAAATGTGTTAATGTCATACGCCTCCAATTACGAATAAATATTCGTGTGGTTATACTATTTAATAATGATCTTAAGAAAATAATATATCACATTATATTTTTTTAAGTTTGAAGAAATAACTAATTACGTGGTAAAAATAATAAATAAATATTATTTTTATTCGAGGTTAATAAACGAGGGTAAATAATATAAATAGTTATATTATTTATAAGTTTGAAACATCTTACAATGTTTATAGACGTGGTATAATAATATAAGAATATATTATTTTTAATTGAGGTCATGGGGTTAAAAATAATATAAATATATCATTTTATTTGGAATGGTGGTGATAAAATAATATACATATATTATTTTAGAAGTGGAGATAATATTAAATAGGTCATAAAACCAAACACGAATCTACGGATAGTTTCCAGGCTCAAAATGTATTAATATATTAATATAATATTATGGGGAAAATTTTTATCAAAAGAATATCATTGAAAAAGTCCCAAAAAAATAATTGCAGGAGACCGGTTTCGAACCCGGGTCTCGTGCGTGTATGCCTTGTGAATTAACCAGTCCGACCCGCTAGGGTATCGCACCCAAAGCCAGACCGGTTGGGTTTTAACAAGAATACTCCCCCTACGCGATTCCATTAAAACCAGCCCCAAATCTTTGAGACAAGGGTTTGAGGGTTTTGATTATCGATCCAAACCAGACTTGTAGGTGTATTTAATTGCAAAAACAACAGGTTAAAGATCGTTTACTTCTGTTTTGAAATGTAGAAAATCCTAGGTTGAACTTAGAATCAAATCGAATGATTCTGATATTAGAACTTGATAGAATCATAGGGCTTTTAACAAAAATGGAATTTCGAATCTGTTAGAATAAATTAATTTTATTTAAAACGTGTGTGGGTTAGGATTCGATTGAACTGGAAACTCACGAACCCTAGATCTTTGATCTTGGTCAATTCGATACTGGCAGGAGTTAGATTCATAGAGCTTTCAATCTAGAGATAAATATGAAGCTAAAGGTATGCTTAATTACCAGATTCAATGTTGAATTGGTGGAGTTCGAGTGAAACCGGCTCCGACTGTGAATGAACTGGTCTCCGACGATTCTGGGTCTATCTCCGGCTAAGTTGATGCACGTAAAAGCTTCAGAGGAAATTGTTTGTCATGTGCAGAGCGTTCAGTCATGGAATTAATGTAGGATTTAAACGAATTTGATGATTAGCCTTATTGTGTCGACGATTAAGGTTTGATTACACATAAATGGGTGTTAATTACAAATCAATGCCGGTTTAAAGTGTTGATCGTGGTCGTTAATGATTATAATTATGAATGACAGTTATAACAAATGGGTTTTCGTGAATTCAAACTTCAAGAACAGGGGGTTTGACTTTCAGAAGTCAACAAAATCGACATTTGGGTAATTACAGAAACAATCCCTGCAGTTTCATGTGTTTGAGTTTGAGATAAGGCAGGATTAGTCCCTGAAGTTAAAGATAAGGTTAACAAGGTTAGGATTTAACTGGATTTGCTAACTGAGTTAACTGGAAAAGTTCGGATTGTCACATCATCCCCCAGTTGAAAGAATTTTCGTCCTGAAAATTAAAATAATAAAAAATATTTCTGAGTGTCAAATCATCCCGTAGTTGAAAGAATTTTCGTCCCAAAAATTAGAATAATACTTTAGGTTTTTGACGTAGAGTGCTTGAACATATGAGGATGTTTGCGCATCATCTGATTCTCGCGATCCCAAGTGAATTCCGGTCCGCGTTTCGAGTTACAACAAACTCTGACGATAGGGATTTCATTGTGTCTAAGCGTTTTGACTTCCCTATCCATGATTTCTACCGGATCTTCAATGAAGCGTAGTTGTTCATCAATTTGTAGTTTCTCAAGAGGAACCGCGAGTGTCTCGTCTGCTAGACATTTCTTCAAGTTCGAGACATGAAAGACATCGTGTACACCACTCAGTCCTTCAGGTAGGTCCAGTTGATACGCTACTCGGCCAATTCTCTTCACTATCTTGAACGGTCCAACATAACGAGGATTGAGTCTGCCTCGTTTCCCGAAGCGGATTGCACCTTTCCAAGGTGAGACTTTCAATAGAACCATATCGCCTACTTGAAATTCCAACGATTTTCGATGTTTTTTGGCATAGTTCTTTTGACGATCACAAGCTGTCGCCATACCATTTCGGATTTGATCGATCTTTTCAGAAGTTTCGAATACAAGCTCAGGACCCGTAAGTTGGCTATCCCAACTTCAGCCCAACAGATAGGAGATCGGCATTTACGTCCATACAATGCCTCGAATGGTGCTGCTTTGATGCTAGTGTGATAATTGTTATTGTAAGAGAACTCCACTAAAGGCAAGTGAGTTTCCCAACTGTTACCGCAATCAATCACACAAGCTCGTAGCATGTCTTCTAGGGTTTGGATGATACGTTTCGTTTGACCATCGGTTTGTGGATGATATGCTGTACTCATGTCTAGACGTGTGCCTAGGGCTTTTTGTAGTGATTGCCAAAAACGAGAGGTGAATCGAGCGTCTCGATCCGAAATGATAGAGATTGGCAACTCCGTGCCGAGAGACTACTCCCTTCAAATAAAAGCGAGTTAGTTTTTCCACCTTGTCGGTCTCTTTGATTGCAAGGAAGTGTGCAGATTTTGTCAAGTGATCTACGATCACCCAGATGGTGTCATATCCTCTAGAGGCTCGGGGTAGTTTGGTTATGAAATCCATAGAAATCTGTTCCCATTCCACATTGGGATCTCTGGCTGTTGAAGCAGACCAGAAGGCTTTTAGTATTCCACTTTGACTTTTGAGCAAGTCAGGCACTTGCTTACATAGGTGGCTATATCAGCTTTCATCTTCGGCCACCAATATAGCACCTTAAGGTCATGGTACATCTTGTCGAAACCAGGATGAATAAGGTATCGGGATTTGTGTGCTTCATCCATGACCTGGATGAATAGGGCATCGGCTACCACATTAGCCTTGCCAAGGTGATATCTGACTGCACAGTCATAGTCGTTCAAGAGTTCGACCCAATGACGTTGTCGCATGTTCAACTCTTTCTACTCAAAGACGTGCTGAAGACTCTTGTGATCGGTGTAAATGGGGCACTTGGTACCGTAAAAGTAATGTCTCCAGATTTTTTAGTGCAAATACCACGGCTCCCAACTCTAAGTCAAGAGTCGTGTAGTTTTTCTAGTGAAATTTCAGTTGACGAGAAGCGTATGCGATCACTTTCTCGTGTTACATTTAAGACACAAACAAGACCTTGAATGGATGTATCGCGGTACACTACAAAGTCATCCGTTCCCTCGGGAAGAGATAGGATGGTGCACTGTAGAGTTTCAGTTTAATCTGTTGAAATGTTGACTCCTGAGTGTCACCCTAGTTATAGGGTTTACCCTTCTTAGTTAAGGTAGTAAGGGGTTGAGTAATCTTAGAGAGTCCCTCAATGAAATAACGGTAATAACCAGCCAGTCTCAGAAATTATCGCACCTCAGTTGGAGTCGTTGGTGCCATCCAATTCTTGATGGCTTTTACTTTGGTTGGATTGACATGTATTCCCTTCTCATTGACTACATGCCCTAGAATTTGCACTTCGCGAAACCAAAATTCGCACTTGGAGAGTTTAGCATACAATTGTTCTTTCTTTATAATTCCAGGATTAAACGAAGATGCTCCTCATGTTCTTCTTCATCCCTTGGATAGATGAGGATGTCGTCGATAAACACAATGACGAACTGATCGAGGTAGAGATTACACACACGGTTCATGAGATCCATGAACACCGCGGGTTCGTTGGTCAGTCCAAATGGCATGGCTATAAACTCGTAATGGTCGTACCTAGTCCTGAATGCAGTTTTTGAGACATCTTCTTCTCGGACTCTCAACTGATGATAACCGTACCTAAGATCGATCTTTGAATAGAAGCTTGATGCTTGGAGTTGGTCAAACATACCGTCAATGTGGGGTAGAGGATATCGGTTCTTGATGGTTACTTTGTTCAGATCACGGTAGTTAATGCACGCACGAAAAGTCCCGTCTTTCTTCTTGGCAAATAGGACTAGAGCGCTCCATGGCGATGAGCTAGGTCGGATGAAGCCTTTATCCAACAACTCTTGCAGTCATGTGGATAGTTCTGGTAGCTCACTGGGTGTAAGTCTATCCGGTGCCCGAGCAATAGGCACTGCTTTGGGTGTTAGATCGATCTGTAATTTGACTTGATAGTGAAAGCTGAAGACCAAGCAAGTCTTCAGGAAATACCTCCGGATAATCGCGAATGATCGGGATATCGTAAATCTTCCTCTCCTAAGATGGCTGCTTGGTGACGAGAGCCAGAATGGCAGTATGGTCTTTTCGTAAGCACTTCTGCGCTCTCACGAATAATATGATGCCTATGATCGCACCCCTCCTTTTGCTTTGGGTAGAAAGGGTTTCTCCACTCGGGAGAGGAAGTCAACACTTTCTTCACGAGAGATAACCGCGGCTTGGTTCTTTAGATAATCAATCCATACTGACAATTACGTCAAAACTGCCAAGTGTGACTGGCATAAGGTCAATGTCAAATTTATAACCAACCAATCCTAGTCTACATCTCTTAAGGTTTTGAGTTGCTTCTATAGTGTACTTAAATTTCCAGTAGAGTTGAAGTACGACTTTACTAGTAGGAAGTTTATGAGATCACGATGAGACTTCTAGTGAGACCAGCGCTTATAAGGTAAGCATCGATCAACGCAAAGGCTAAGGGAAAAGGTTCACATGTAGGAAGGATTTTATAGATCTCAGGAGCACAAGGGATAGGATGTATGTTTAAGTAATCGCGTTCAACTGAAGGTTGATTAGATCAAATCCACGTTTCCTAATGTCATTGAAATAACTGGGTATGCTGGGGTATAGATCAAATTAGACTCAGGATTAGTCATATGATAAAGCAATAGGGTCAAATGGAATCTATTGTTGGAGTGTAAGGAATTACGTGTTAGTTTAGGAAAAATTTCTCAAATTCCACTTACACAGTTGGAGTCGGTGGGTTTTACCCTGAGGTTCTACTAGAGTTTCACTCTAGGTGGTTCCATTGATCAAGTCTGAATGAGAGTCGTAAGGTCACTAAGTCTCTTACATGAATGAAAATAACACGATGGATAGATCACAGATTAGGACCATTTATCCACACACTAGGTTTCACCAGGACTTACATGCACCTCAAATTACTATTACGTGTGCACCCGTAATGATAATTTGCTTTGCATGTTCACCTTAGTTTCTCTCTGTCCCATGTCAAATTGTCCCTGAAATTTTTATTGTCGAGTACAGAGTGTTGTCAGATATGATAAGTCATTGGGAGGCTTAATTATCAACCATAAGTTGATCAACTAGAATTCATATCGGGATGATTTGTCGGGAATCGTTTGATCCGAGTATTCACTCGAGTTCAATCCAATGGATTGTAGATAGGAATATGCATATGAGGCAAACATGCACATGAGATGCAACCTCGTGGAGTGAAACTAGTTCATGAATATGAGTTATTGAAAGAAGCATAGCAGCCGTCCTTCCAACTGAGTCAGAATAGGGTTTGAGTATGCAATAAGTAAGGCATTCTCATCTTCTTGGTCAATCTATCTTCACAGAATATCAAACAATGACACGAGCCCATGGCTCAGGAAAGTGTTGACAACTATGTGTTACTGGATTCTACAATAATGTGTGCAACGGTCTGCCTTCACACGGCGTACCTCAAGCGAAGTCTACGGGTGTCACCACTAAAAATGATAATGCAATGCGGATGATGTGTCTCTCGTCAGCAGAGGGTAATATGGATGATGACAACATGCCTATAATGCAATGTGTGTATGGATGCTATGTATATCATGTATGAGTGTATGTGTCATGTAACTAATGCATGTGTGCGGTTATAGTCTAGTATGCAATCCTATTTCTCTATAACCAATGGCCATGATACAATCTGTCACACTCCCAAAATCCATTAACGGAGTTTTACAGTTAGGCGTGTGACAAACCAGGATCTAAGTCATTAGTTACGTCTAATGACACTATATGAGTTTAAACAAAACCATTAAATGTTCAGAGTTAAATGCGGAAGCGTAAACGTTAATATGAAATCAAAAGTAATTACACGCAACAAAGCGTCAATTAATGAAAGTAAGTAAACTGTTTAAAATGTTTGAAATGAATGCTATGACAGTAGGACCCCATGCATGTCCTAAGTGTGCAACCTGTGCCAAAGCGACATGAGAAACATGTAAGAAAAAGTGTCAACACGAGGTTGGTGAGTTCAGAGGTTTGTATGTAAATAAACTGTTTGAGTGTTGCTGGATCCACATGCGTAAGTCGCACCTATTGCTAGCTAGACAATGTACAAGTTACTCTAAGCGTTCGCAACCGAAGCTGACTGTTTATGTTTGAGATGCCTTCCGCCATTGCTAACATCAACAATGGCAAATGTTTTGGACAATTTACACCCGTTAGACCTCCAATCAAATTAGCGCGACTAACCCGGGTGGGGTTTGTCAAACCCAGTAGTACTACTCAAATGTCCTCCCTATACTCCATATATTAATGGTCCGAGTGTGTAAGGACTTTGCATGTTATGTATGCACTTAGGTACACAAGTGGTAGTGAAATACTGTTTGTTTGAATGCATGTTTCTCCCTAACGAGAAACAAGTAAAATACTATTTGTTTGCATGCATGTTTCTCCCCAATGGGAAACAAGTAAAATGATGATTGTGTATATGCATGTTTCTCCCCCAACAGGAAAACAAGTAAAAAGGGGCCGTGAAACTCACCTGTGTTGAGTAGTAGGTGGAATCACATAAGGATGAGATTGAGACCACAAGTGTTAGCCTGAAACGGCTTACGTATGCCCTAGAATTATAAACATAACAATTAGAGACACAATGGGATTTGTGACGACGACATGGAAGATTTGAATGTCCTAAAACATGTGTAGGACCAACGAGTAGACGAACGTGTCCAAGGGAATGAGGATTTCTTAGTTTAATAATTAAGGCAAATGTGTTCATGTCATACGCCTCCAATTACGAATAAATATTCGTGTGGTTGTACTATTTAATAATGATCTTAAGAAAATAATATATCACATTATATTATTTTAAGTTTGAAGAAATAACTAATTACGTGGTAAAAATAATAAATAAATATTATTTTTATTCGAGGTTAATAAACGAGGGTAAATAATAAAAATAGTTATGTTATTTATAAGTTTGAAACATCTTACAATGTTTATAGACGTGGTATAATAATATAAGAATATATTATTTTTAATTGAGGTCACGGGGTTAAAAAAATATAAATATATCATTTTATTTGGAATATTGGTTATAAAATAATATACATATATTATTTTAGAAGTGGAGATAATATTAAATAGGTCATAAAACCAAACTCGAACATACGGGTAGTTTTCAGGTTCAAAATGTATTAATATAATATTATGAGGAAAAATTTTATCAAAAGAATATCATTGAAAAAGTCCCAAAAAAATAATTGCAGGAGACCGGTTTCGAACCCGGGTCTCCTGCGTGTATGCCTTGTCAACTAACCAGTTCGGCCCGCTAGGGTATCGCACCCAAAGCCAGACCGGTTGGGTTTTAACAAGAATACTCCCTGTGTTCTCCCCCCCCCCCACGTGTAAGGCCCCTTTCCCGGGTAACCTCACTTGTTGGAATTACTAATAAACATAGTCATAAATACTGAACTTAAATTAAAAACATTCAGAAGTAGCGAAAGCAAACATCATTCGAATACACAACATAACAGCTGAATTCTTAACAAATAAAAACATAATATTGTCTTAACATATATAAAAGTGGGATGTCAGTCTTGTGCCGGGTAACCATCACGCCTTCGCTCGACCTTTCTTTTCTTTACCTGAAATGTATACTAAAGTCAGCTAACGCTGGTGAGTTCTAGTTTAAAAACAATCATACATAGCATTTATCTTATCGTTAAGTATTATATATATATAATATACATGCATTAGCATAATCTTTGCCTTACTGTTCTCACATAATATTCATACTGAGTATATACATATGTACATACATACTTACTTTGGGGAGAACATTCATTGGTCATACACATAGGGGTGATCAACCCGTCATACTTGTCGTGAATGTCACAAAGACAACGCAGTGAGAACTACCGTCGTAGCCCTTTTCATAAACAGCCCGGCTCTAGAAAACCGTCCGTCGAAACATAAATCCGTTCGGCAACCTTTGTTCGTCCGCTCTTAAACCGTCCTACCGTTGTAGTCCGTCCATTCGCTCGTCTGCCCTAGGGCATCCATTTCCCACGTGTCTATTATATATGCAACCGTTCTACATGTAATAAGGCATTTGCTTCGACCGTCCATGAGTACCTTTTATACGTCCTAGCTTGCGAATGAACGTTTTTGTCCCGGTTGGAAAATAGTTAGGTCGTCGTCTGTCTACCGAAGTAGCCGTTGTCATCGAAGCGTCCATAACGTTTACATACATTCATAACATGCAATATATATAATATAAAACAATATTTCATTCATTCACGTTATGTCCTTCTTTCATTCATTCTTTATAATCATACGTTTCATTCTTTGTTCATAATTCATTTTCATATATAGGTATATATATATATTTGTATACCACGTATGATCACATTGACATTCATAGCATTTATTCATTTAGTGTATACACTTCAGCCCCAAAACATTTAAAATGATTTGCGCATAACATAGAAGGGGGCACATAGAACTCACCTGATGAGCTAGTCTCGTCCTGTCCTATCCACGGTCCAATGAGTGCCACACACGATCTGGATTTGTTAATTACACATACATTAGACCTAATCCCGACTCTAACGGTTAAATCATTCTGAATTAAGCGACTATACTGACTTCACTAACGGGATGCTGCCTGCGCACTTGCTATGTGCGCAGGACCATACTCATGCGTACTTGACAAGTGCGCAAAACATTCTTCTTGCATACTTGATAAGTACGCATGATCTTCCTCATGCGTACTTGATAAGTACGTAGGAAATCCTTCTTGCGTATTTGATAAATACGCAAGACCTGCTTCCCCATCAAGTCCGAAATTCTTGCATGTTAACCCGATCATGCTAATCTTACAACTTTCTTTGATCAAAATGTGCGGTTTTCATTCTAGATGCTAGTTCTAAGCTTATTTTCAAGTTTCATCCATAAAAACATCTCCTATTTAGCTAAAACCCGAAAAACCCCAAAACGGACAAAAACTCAGATTAGGGTCGAATCGTTACCTGGATTGGGATTCAGATTCGGAGGTTTTGCTCACGAGCTCAGTAGTAACGTGCTCCTTCAATTCCGGGTCGATCCGTCAACTTTCTCTCTCTAGGCCCGAGCTCTCCTTTCTCTCTCTAGATTGCAAGTTGTGGAAGAAATGAGAGTCTAAGGCTCTCTTGACCTTTATATACTTGGGCTTCCCTCGGCCTGTTGGGGCCGAGCCCAAGCCCATCCATTTTCCTTTCATTTTTGACGGTTAAATCTCTATTGCGTTATTATTTATTTATTTACTATTTTTGGGATGTTACAAGTCTATCCTCCTTAAAGAGGTTTCGTCCTCGAAACCGTTTATACGTTAAACAATTGAGGGTATTGTCCCCTCATCTCTACTTCTTTTTCCCATGTCGCTTCTGACCCTTTTCTATGCTTCCATTGTACTTTAACTAAATGAATCGACTTATTGCGTAGTCGTTTCTCAGGTCGGTCAATAATGGCTATTGGTTACTCCACATAATTTAGACTGTTATCTACTTCGATCTCGTCGTAAGGTATGTGAGCTGTGTTGTAAGCTAGGCACTTGTGTAAGTGCGATACGTGGAACGTAGGGTGTATTCCACTAAGCTCAACGGGTAGGTCGAGTTTGTAAGCAACTTGACCCACTCTCGCTAAAATCTTGAAAGGCCCGACAAACCTTGGACTTAGTTTGCCATGTTTTCTGAATCGAATGATTCCTTTCCATGGTGATACCTTTAACAGTACCATGTCCCCTACTTGAAACTCTAAATCCCGTCTTCTCTTATCCGCGTATGATTTTTGTCTGTCTTTTGTGGCTTTCATTCGAGCCTTGATTTGATCAAATTTCTCGGAAGTAGCTTTGACCACTTCGAGACTTGCAAAATCCTTTTGTCCAATTTCCCCCCAACAAACCTGGGTCCTACATTTCTTCCCTTATAACATTTTAAATGGCGGCATGCCAATAGTTGAGTGATAGCTGTTGTTATATGAAAATTCTGCCAATGGTAGATGGTTGTCCCAGCTCCAATCGAAGCCAATGATACAGGCCCGGAGCATGTCCTCCAAGGTCTGAATGGTCCTTTCAGATTGACCATCGGTTTGAGGGTGGTAAGCGGTGCAGATGTTCAGCCAAGTGCCCATCGCTTCATTGAATTTCTTCCAAAACCTTGACGTGAACCTTGTATCCCTGTCGGATACAATCGACAGCGGCATACCATGTCTGCTCACAATTTCCTTGATAAATATTTCTGCTAGCTTTTCAGACGAAGAAGTCTCACGTATTGGCAAGAAGTGAGCACGTTTCGTCAAGCGGTCGACGATCACCCAAATGGTATCATTGCCTTTAGCTGTTCGCGGTAGCTTGGTAATGAAGTCCATCGTGATCTCCTCCTACTTCCATTCCCGTATTGGTAAAGGTTGCATTTTACCGCATGGTTTCTGGTGCTCGACCTTAACTAAAGAACACGTTAGGCACTTGTTCACGTACTCAGTCACATCATTCTTCATGCCAGGCCACTAGTACTCTTTCTTCAAGTCTTGATACATTTTATTTGTCCCAAGGTGGATAGAATAGCGAGACTTATGGGCCTCATCGAGTATTTTGCCTCTAAGCTCGCCAATCTTAGGTATCCATATCCGGCCAAACCTAGTTCGTACACCGTATCCATTTGCATCCAAATTTCCTTGTTGTCCTACTATTCTTTCCCGTTTTATATTTCTTTCTAATAGTGCTTCATCTTGTGCCTTTGATATTTCACTCATCAAATCAGGCGTTATAATCAGCTGACACGCTTTGATTGGGATAGGTTCTGATTATTCCTTTCTACTTAAAGCGTCAGCCACTACGTTTGCCTTGCCTGGATGGTACAATATCTCACAATCATAGTCCTTCAGTAGCTCTAACCACCTCCTTTGTCTCATGTTTAATTCCTTTTGTTCGAAAAAGTACTTTAGGCTTTTGTGATCGGAGTAAATGGTGCATTTAACTCCATACAGATAGTGCCTCCATATTTTCAACGCGAAAACTACTGCCGCCAACTCTAGATCATGAGTTGAGTAGTTAACCTCATGAATCTTTAGCTTTCGCGAGGCGTAAGCAATTACCTTTCCTCATTGCATAAGTACGCAACCTAAACCCTGACCCGAAGCGTCAGAGTAGACTACCAAGTCTTTATTTCCCTCAGGTAGTGTCAAGACTGGAGCTTGGGTTAGTCGTGTCTTAAGTTCCTCAAACGCATTGTTTTGGGTTGGACCCCATTCATACTTTACTTCCTTACGTGTTAGCTTTGTCAACGGCGAGGCTATTCTCGAGAAATCCTGAATGAATCTCTGATAGTATCCTGCCAATTATCTTTGTTGGCATTTTCAGGATGTTCCAACCTTTTACGGTTTCGATCTTTACAGGATCCACCATAATGCCATTTGGGTTTATGACATGACCTAGGAATTGGACTTCCTTAAGCCAGAACGCGCATTTGGAGAATTTTGCGTACAACCTTTCCTGCTTTAGCACCTCCAGAACCTCTCTTAGGTGGTAGTGGTAATCACCCTCGCTTTTCGAATATACCAGTATGTCATCTATAAAAACTATCACTGATCGATCCAACATAGGTCGGCATACTCTATTCATCAAATCCATGAACGTTGCTAGTGCGTTGGTCAATCCGAAGGACATCTCGAGAAACTCATAATGTCCATAACGCGTGCGAAATACGGTCTTTGGTACATCTTCTTCTCTTACTTTCAACTGATGGTAACTCGACCTAAGATCGATCTTTGATAACCAACTCGCACATTGCAGTTGATCAAAAAGGTCGTCTATTGTAGGCAAGGGGTATTTGTTCTTTACTGTCCTCTTGTTCAATTCGCGGTAGTCAATGCACATGCGCATGTTGCCGTCCTTTTTCTTTACAAATAGTACCGGAGCGCCCCATGGTGAAATGCTCGGTCTGATAAATCCTTTTTCTGTTAATTATTCTAGTTGAGACATCATTTCTTTCATTTCTGACGGAGACAATCGGTAGGGGGCTTTAGCAACGGGCTCAGCTCCTGGCAGTAAGTCAATCTGAAATTCTATTTCCCGATCGGGTGGCAACCCAGGTAGATCCTCAGGGAATACTTTCGGAAAGTTGCACACCACGGGTACATTCTTGAGTTCTTTCGTTTTCATTCTATCGTCAATAACATAGACCAGATAAGCTTCGCAACCGCGTCTCATGTAACTTTCGGCCTTGATCATGGAGATGACGTTCGGCATCGTGCAATTCCAATTCCCATAAACCGTAATTGGACTGCCGCTAGGAGCTTTGAGGTGTATCCTCTTACGTTTACATATGATTTGAGCTTCATTGGCAGCTAGCCAATCCATACCCAATACTATATCGAATCCTCCTAAGGAGAGAAGGAATAATCTAGAAGGAAACTTATGGCACTCTATTTCTATGATGCAATCCTCTGTTACTTGGTATACTGCCGAATTTTTACCAACGGCAGTTTGTACGCTAAAGGCCTTTACTATGGTGTTGATAGTGCAATCTAGTTTACGACTAAATGCATTGGATATAAATCTTTTACTAGCACCAGAGTCAAATAAAATAGCAGCATGTTCATCATTTACTAGGAACGTACCTGACACAACATCAGGGTTTCCCCTTGCTTCCTCCTCGGTCAGGGCGTAGGCTCTAGTCCTAGCCTTCGGCTGTTCCCTTTCAGCTTCCTTTTCCTTTCCCGAACCGGATTGTCTGGTTTTCCTGCAATCCCTAGTCAGGTGTCCATATCTTCCACAACGTTAGCACTTGACGTCCTTTATGCAGTCTCGAGAGTTGTGCCCCGGCCTCCCACATTTGTAACACATGGTTGTGCCAACTAAACATTCGCCTTGGTGTTTCCTTGAGCATTTCTTACAAACTTCATACTCTTCTGCCCTAGGCTTCTTCACCTCAGCGGTGTAGTTTCCCTTCCCATTTCCGTTTCAGAGCTTCGGGAGCTATGTCCTCGTTAGCATAATCGTCATAGACGATTCCAGATAGGTTGACTACCGACTCGAAGGTCGAGGGTTGATTAGTTTTCACATGAACACAGACCTTTTGAGGTAGGCCCTTCACTTAGTACTTGATCAGTCGCTCTTTAGTCTCTACCAGGTGGGGTACCAGTTGAGCGAGCTCATTGAACCTGGAAGTATACTGGCGATGCATCTTGCTGCCAACTTAGTGCCTCAATGGTGAAAGAATGAGCAACATACTTAGCAGCCTGGTCCGGTCGACACTCGCTGATGTTGATTACAACGTTCATCCTCTCAATCTATTCGAACGTAGCCACTGAATCCTTGTTCCCATCAAACTTGGGTGGGTCTCCGTCCTTGAAACCTTTGTAGGTACAACCACGATTGCTTGATTCCACATTCACTTCATCCCCATCACTGTCATACACTTTCTCTTTACGGTCTCCTTCATTCTTATCTCTACTTTTCTTTAGTGCCTTGGATAGTAGATCTACCGACTTGGCCTGTGCGACCGCCTTGGCATCCTGTTCTTCCTCCACCAGCCATAATTCCTAGTTTCCTGATAGTTATAAAAGGAATACATCAATGCCCTTCCTTCAGATCATAGTTTTAGAACAGTACGAGCAAGGTAAATTTTTAATTACAGTGACCGGTTTGTGATTACTAATTTACATTGCTTTTTGGGTTCAAAACTCTTCAAATCGGTTGTGACATTGACATCTATTGGTTCTAAGTTAAGGTATCTATTCTTATCCAAGTGCATTAACCTTAGTACTCACTTACCGTGTTGGCGTTGGTTACCCATACCGACATCCGTGCGTTGGTCCCATAATCAGCTTGAGTCTAGACATTTAGGGATGTCCAAATCTCTCCAACTATTGCTCTGATACCAAATTATAAGGCCCCTTTCTCGGGTAACCTCACTTGTTGGAATTACTCATAAACATAGTCATAAATACTGAACTTAAATTAAAAACATTCAGAAGTAGCAGAAGCAAACATCATTCGAATACATAACATAACAGCGGAAGTCTTAACAAATAAAAACATAATATTGTCTTAACATATATAAAAGTGGGATGTCAGTCTCGTGTCGGGTAACCATCACGCCTTCGCACGACCCTTCCTTTCTTTACCTGAAATGTATACTAAAAGTCAGCTAACGCTGGTGAGTTCTAGTTTAAAAACAATCATACATAGCATTTATCTTATCGTTAAGTATTATATATATATATAATATACGTGCATTAGCATATTCTTTGCCTTACTGTTCTCACATAATATTCATACAGAGTATATACATATGTACATACATACTTACTTTGGGGAGAACATTCATTGGTCATACACATAGGGGTGATCAACCCGTCATACTTGTCGCGAATGTCACAAAGACAACGCAGTGAGAACTACCGTCGTAGCCCTTTTCATAAACCGTCCGGCTCTAGAAAACCGTCAGTCGAAACATAAATCTGTCCGGCAACCTTTGTTCGTCCGCTCTTAAACCGTCCTACCATCGTAGTCCGTCCATTCGCTCGTCTGCCCTAGGGTATCCGTTTCCCACGTGGCTATTATATACGCAACCGTTCTACATGTAATAAGGCATTTGCTTCGACCGTCCATGAGTACCTTTTATATGTCCTAGCTTGCGAAGGAACGTTTTTATCCTGGTTGCAAAATAGTCAAGTGGTCATCCGTCTACCGAAGTAGTCGTTGTCATCGAAGCGTCCATAACGTTTACATACATTCATAACATGCAATATATATAATATAAAACAAGATTTCATTCATTCACGTTATGTCCTTCTTTCATTCATTCTTTATAATCATACGTTTCATTCTTTGTTCATAATTCATTTTCATATATAGATATATATATATATATATATTTGTATACCACGTATGATCACATTGACATTCATAGCATTTATTCATTTAGTGTAATCACTTCAGCCCCAAAACATTTAAAATGATTTGCACATAACATAGAAGGGGGCACATAGAACTCACCTGATGAGCTAGTCTCGTCCTATCCTATCCGCGGTCCAATGAGTGCCACACACGATCTGGATTTGTTAATTACACATACATTAGACCTAATCCCGACTCTAACGGTTAAATCATTCTGAATTAAGCGACTATACTGACTTCACTAACGGCATGCTGCCTGGGCACTTGCTAAGTGCGCAGGACCATACTCATGCGTACTTGACAAGTGCGCAAAACATTCTTCTTGCGTACTTAATAAGTACGCAGGATCTTCCTCATGCGTACTTGATAAGTACGTAGGACATCCTTCTTGCGTATTTGATAAATACGCAAGACCTGCTTCCCCATCAAGTCCGAAATTCTTGCATGTTAACCCGATCATGCTAATCTTACAACTTTCTTTGATCAAAATGTGCGGTTTTCATTCTAGATGCTAGTTCTAAGCTTATTTTCAAGTTTCATCAATAAAAACGTCTCCTATTTAGCTAAAACTCAAAAAACCCCAAAACAGACAAAAACTCAGATTAGGGTCGAATCGTTACCTGGATTGGGATTCAGATTCGGAGGTTTTGCTCACGAGCTCGTAGTAACATGCTCCTTCAATTCCGGGTCGATCCATCAACTTTCTCTCTCTAGGCCCGAGTTCTCCTTTCTCTCTCTAGATTGCAAGTTGCGAAAGAAATGAGAGTCTAAGGATGTCTTGACCTTTATATACTTGGGCTTCCCTCGGCCCGTTGGAGCCGAACCCAAGCCCATCCATTTTCCTTTCATTTTTGACGGTTAAATCTCTAATGCGTTATTATTTATTTATTTACTATTTTTGGGATGTTACACTACGCGATTCTATCAAAACCAGCCCCAAATCCCAACGATTTCGATAGTGATTTGAGACAAGGGTTTAGGGGTTTTGATTATCGATCCAAACCGGACTTGTAGGTGTATTTAATTGCAAAAACAACAGGTTAAAGATCGTTTACTTCTTTTTTTAAATGTAGAAAAACCCTAGGTTGAACTTAGAATCAAATCGAAGGATTCTGATATTAGAACTTGATAGAATCATAGGGCTTTTAACAAAAATGGAATTTTGAATCTGTTAGAATAAATTAATTTGATTTAAAACGTGTGTGGGTTAGGATTCGATTGAACAGGAAACTCACGAACCTTAGATCTTTGATCTTGGTCAATTCGATAGTGGCAGGAGTTAGATTCATAGGGCTTTCAATCTAGAGATAAAAACGAAGCTAAAGGTATGCTTAATTACCAGATTCAATGTCGAATTGGTGGAGTTCGAGTGAAACCGGCTCCGACTATGAATGAACTGGTCTCCGACGATTCTGGGTCTATCTCCAGCCAAGTTGATGCGCGTAAAAGCTTCAGAGGAAATTGTTTGTCATGTGCAGAGGGTTCAATCATGGAATTAATGTAGGATTTAAACTAATTTGATGATTAGCCTTATTGTGTCGACGGTTAAGGTTTGATTACACATAAATGGGTGTTAATTACGAATCAATGCCGGTTTAAAGTGTTGATCGTGGCCGTTAATGATTATAATTATGAATGACAGTTATAACAAACGGGTTTTCGTGAATTCAAGCTTCAAGAACAGGGGGTTTGACTTTCAAAAGTCAACAAAATCAACATTTGGGTAATTACAGAAACAGTCCCTGCAGTTTCATGTGTTTGAGTTTGAAATAAGGCAAGATTAGTCCTTGAAGTTAAAGATAAGGTTAACAAGGTTAGGATTTAACTGGATTTGCTAACTGAGTTAACTGGAAAAGTCCAGAGTGTCACATCATCCCCTAGTTGAAAGAATTTACGTCCCAAAAATTAAAATAATAAAAACAATATTTCTGAGTGTCACAGATTCTAATGCCACAATTAGGGGAGATCGATTATTCTGCCGTTTGGAGAGAGTCCAAAGGCGATTTTGGGGCTGTGGAAGTTGAATTGAAGCTAAAGGTTGGATCTTTGGATTCTGGGTTCGTTGATTTAACATTTTCGGTTTCAAGGTTTAGTCTTTGTTCTTGATTTGGTTGTTTGAACCCATGTTCTTGTTTATTTACTTCTGTTTGGATGTTTTAAACATGATCCTAGGCTAAAACATTAATACTTCCTAGGTCATTAGATGAATACATTGTAAAGTTTAGATTTTTATAGGTTTTGGTTTCAATTGAATGGACTAATGATTTTGTAATCAGTCTCTTGATGATAACTGTGATGAATATGCATGCTTTAATCTGATTTATGTTGATTTCAATTCCGTATGTCAATTGTGGATGTCTTCCAGTTTGATTTACATATCTAGATCGTAATCTGTGTGACTGTGGTCATTTGTGTTATTTGCTAGGCGTAGTAGCCATAGGAATTGGAGTTGATAGTCATTAGATTCGAGTGTTCATCCTGTCTCAATACCCGAGAAGTGAGAGGTAGTCAATTAGTCTTCGGTATTAGGATTCTGAGTGAATTGTCAGAGAGGAAATTCCCTTAGGTGGTGTTAGTATTTGTTGATATACTGTGTCATAGTTGTTATCTTGAGATTACCCCGTGCATTCTTCGGATGTATTGTGGACAATGAGACTGAAAGGTGATCTGTTTTTTGGGTACATTATCATTGTTGGAGAGACTGAAAGGTAATCCGACTATCTGGTGACTTTAGTACACTTTAGGTTCCTTAGTTGGTGACACCGTGAGAGTGATTAGGGATCCACTAGGTTGTCTAGAGATGTTATCCTTAGAAACCCAGATCCATCATAGTTTCCACAGCTGACAGAAGTTTAGCTTTGCAAGTAGGATTCCGACCTAGGTGGTATTCTCCCACCTCTGATATCTTCCTTAATACTTTGTCTTGATAGTTAGAATCGTTCTTAGTTTTCTGCAATATTAGTTTAATCATTAGTGTAGTAAACCCCCCAACCAAATTATCTTTAGTTAGAATCTAGTTTAGCCATAGTAGTGTCTCTAGGGTTCGATGTTCCGGTTAACCGTTAAGTTGTGCTACACTCGATAGGTACACTTGCCTGTCAGTGCGGTTTAGTTCATAGGTACTCCATCTTATTACTTAGGAGTCTAGGTTAGGTTTTGTTAGTTTTTATATAGACCGTCTGGACGACATAAAGTTTTTGGCGTCGTTGCCGGGGACACTTGGGAATAGCAACATTAGCTTTGACTAGTTCTTTTTGTGATTTTTGGTTTGTTTTGTTTCTTTTATTTGTGAGTCTTAATTGTGTGTCTTTGTCTTATCTTCTACTAGTGTGTCCTATCTGAGTGTCTAACATAGGATCGCGTCTTTCTGTTTTGAGTCTTTATTTTGTTTCCTTTTATTTTTGTGTGTCAGTTTATGCTACGTACTCGTTCGCAGGGATCGCCATAATATTTAGCTTACGAAGAGCCCGAACGAGAGCTTCACGAGCGCACCCGCGACTTCCGGGAGCATTTAAAAGAGTTCTGCAAAAACAAGGTACGTCCAACTAGCCCAATTCCTTTTCCTAATATGGGCGACGCTGACCCACCAGCGAGGCGTACCGTGCACCAGAGAGCCAGTGTCGGGGCCTCGGGGTGAGATCTTCGATCGCCCACCCCGCTATCCATAATGCCAATACTTGGCAGGTCCCATCACATGCCATGAGTACGATCACTCATTCTACTAACTACCATGGCCTCGAGGATAAGGATGCTGATGTCGCCCAGACGGTATATTAACATCTAACAAATAAACCTAACCTAGACTCCTAAGTAATAAAAGGAGTACGTTCAACTAAACCGCACTGACACAAAAGTGTACCTATCGAGTGTAGCACAGCTTAACAGTAAACCGAGTATCGAACCCTAGAGACACAGTATAACTATACTAGACTCTGATATGGACTAAAGATTGATTTGGTTTGGGGGGTTTACTACACTAAAGATTAACAAAGAATGCAGCGAACTAAGGTCGACTCAACTAACCAGACAAAGGAGAAAGGTAATATCAAGAGTGGGAAGAATATCACCTAGGTTGGAATCCTAGTTGCAAAGCACAACTTCTATCGGTTATGGAAACTATAATGGATCTGGGTTTCTAAGGAAACAACTCTAGATAGGCTAGTGGATCCCTAATCACTCTCAGGGTGTCACCAACTAAGGAACCTAAAGATGTACTAACTCACCAGATTGTTGGATCACTTCTCAGGTATTTCCAACTATGATAAAGTACCTAATAGACAGATTACCTCTCAGTCTCTCAGTCTACCAATACACTCGAAAAATGCACGGGGTAATCTCAAGATAACAACTATGACACGAATAGTAACAATCACTAGACACCTAACATCGGCTTCCTCTCAGACATCTGACACTCGGATTCCTAATGTCGAAGACTAAACGACTAATTCTCACCTCTCGGGTATTGAACTAGGATACACATTTAATTATAATCAGCAATCAAAGACAATTCCTATGGCTACTACGTCTAGCAAACCACCCTAATCACAAACCCTAAGATCTATGACCAAGATACGCTAATCAAACTGGCAGACAACCACAATCAACACCAGGAATTGAAATCAAACACAAGATCAGATCTAAACATGCAATAACATCACAATTATCAACTCAAGATCTTTTACAAAATCATAAACCCATTATTTAAATCCAAAAACCAATAAAGACTAAAACTTTAACAAGTATTCATCATTAACCTAGGCAAAATCAAAGTTCTAGCCTAGAATCATGCATAAACAACCAAAACAGAAGTAAAAAACACAAAACCATGGTATCAAACATCGCAAATCAAAGCTAAAAATCCAATCTTGTAAACCGAATACGTAAAACTACAAACCCGGGATACAAAGATGCAAGCTTTCCTATTCAATTAGCTTCCCCAGCCTCAACATCGCCTCTAAACCCTTCTCTGGATGGCAAAAGATCGAACTCCTCTCATAATGGGAACCAAAATCTATTTAAATTCGATTTTTAGGGTTTTGCGGAAATTAGGTCCCTCGCGTACCGCGAGACATTTGGGTTGGGTTCCTCGCGTACCGCGAGGAACAAAATAGTCGCGGCCGGTTTTCCTTTACCTCGCGTACCGCGAGAACTTTTCTTCTCCTCTCTCGCGTACCGCGAGAGGCATAAATTTACCATTTTCTTCTTTTGAGTTCCCGGCTTCTTTCTCGTGCTCGGTTTCTTCACGTATTCACTTGTAATCTTCACGAGCACCTGCAAATATACAGTAGACTCAAATACAGACTTAAACGAATAAAAACAAACATAAAACTAAGTAAAAACGCACAAAACACTAGGAATAAAGATGTGTGCTTAGCACTACATCAAACATCCCCAAACATCCTCGAAAAAGCTGCAAATGGAATCATAAATTAGATCTACTTAATAAACATCAATTACCAATTAGCAAAATAGAATCCCGCGTTAAAAAGAAATAATTAGTATTTATGTCCGATTAAACCCAAGCACCAACTTTCAAGACCCGTAATGTGTTCTAATATTCTTTACCAAGCATATCAATCAATCTATGTGACTCATACTTAACAATTACAGCTCTACCTAATCCCGTCTCATGGTCATATCTAGGCACGGATCAAACCATATAGATTCACCCTACCACGTTAAACTAAAATTTACAGGTTTTTAGAAATCAGATAAAAAATGAATGAATGGATGAAATATGAGCATTATTAAGCAAATTAACTTTCGTCTAGAGGCGTTTCAACCAAGTCACTATACCGGAAGGTAACACATAGACTAAGTCATATCAATGAAGCACATAAGAATCAACCCAGTGTTGTTTCAATCAGGCTGGAACCCGACGTGTGACACGTAGGCGAAACTTAGATTTCAATTAAATAAGCTCAAGAATTATGGATGCGGGTGCCACCAAACTTGGTTTTATTCTCATAAAAAGAGAGTGGTGTGCCAAAAATTTCAAAAACCTCTAAATTTTAGCTTAACTTGGTACCTATCACCCTATATTGACAGTTTCAGTATTACCATTACTCTAAGATGAATACCCCCAAGATTTCATGATTTTATTCAATTATTTCCTAAGTAACACTCACATGATATTTAAGCTATTCAATTGGCTGGGTCTACCAAAACATCACTAATTAAACACGTTTTCTATTATTTAACCATTTAAACTCAACAAGCAGATCCAGTTCTACTATCATTTTCCAAGTATAAGCAGTTATTCCAAGGAAATTTTTCAAAAAAAAAATTAATTTTTTTTTATTTTTGAATTTTTATAAACAAGACAAACTAGACTAAACTAGACACTCACATCCCCACACTTGAAAGACACATTGTCCTAATGTGAAGCAAAACACAACTAAAAATAAAAATGCACAACTAAAACAGAAACAGGAAGCGACTTAGCTAGTAATGTAGCAATGAATATATCCAGCTTCCTTCATCCTTATGTGCACCGTATAGCATTTCGATCGTGGTTGCACAGACTACTGGGTTGCCTTTACAAATTGTATATAAGTGATGATCAATCCCGACCGAATGGAGATTGAGTACGGGCGGAGCGATCAAAACCTGCAAAATAAACCTCACACAAACCCGCAGCATTAAATTGACTCATTTAAATAAAATAAAAACTCGACTGACTCAAACTAACTCACTAAAAACTTAAAGACTCAAGATAGATGGATATGCAGGAAAATGTACTTGATGTGTGGCAAACACATAGACATGAATGCCACAGCAAGGTCAGTCATTGGTCACGAACGGTTTCAATTTCCCCATGGTTGGTGTCGGATGGTGAACGAAAGTGATAATGGATGGTGTGATAATGGATATATAGGTGGGAATTATAGTCGATGCGGGTGAACGGTGAATGAAACTATGTGAAAACAAGGAAGAAGGGTGAAACCAGCTAGCTCCCACGTACCACAAGAGAATCAGGCCCTCTCCTCGCGTACCGCGAGGAAATGAAATTTAGGCCGGCCTTGTGGTTTGTCCTTCGCGTACCGCGAGAGGACTCCCCAAAGGCCTCGCGTACCGTGAGAGGACTCCCCAAAGGCCTCACGTACCGCGAGAATATGCTGGTTACAGAAAGTTTAGAGATTTTTCCTACTTTTATACTTAGAAATTGTTTTTATCATTTAAAATTATTTTCACCCAAATTCCATAAAAACCTATTCCAAGCATAAAAACATATGTAAAAATACTTGGAACTTCATTCTCTATGATTTTCCTTGCCGAATCAAGCGCGAATCCCTGCAAAACATGAAACAAACAAAACACACACCGAAAAACACAAAAAATTGACACGGACTCAAATCAAAGAAAGCATACAAACTCTACATCCCGAGCATGTGCCCGAGATTCAAATAAACCTATCAGGAGGCTTCTCCTTAATCCTAATCGGTACCGCCTTCATCCTTCGCGGTCTATCGGTTCTCCACATCACACAACTACCAACTAACCTCAACCATCTACTAACACTCTCTCTCAAATCAGTCCACCAGCACTTAAACCTACCAGGTCCAAATATAATATGATTCAAATAACCAAGTAGCTTATCACCCGTAAACCTCCCCACACTTGGGGTTTGTTCTATCCTCACATCACAAGACTCTATCAAAGCGAGGGTTCTCTTCCGGGGTGGCCTAGACCTAGGAACACTAGAACTAGGGGTTGGGTCAACGGTTCTCCCCTCAGAAAGCTTAATGGTGATGGGTAATGGTTCAGGAATGGGATTTTCTATATGTGGGACTTCTAAACCTTCGCCAGTATCTCCTGGATCCTCTATACTCGCCACTAACTTCCCCACACTTGGGGTTGTGCCTATGACGTCTTCAAATTCTTCAATCATCTTCAGCAGATCATCAGGTACCTCATCGTCGTAATCATCTGGCTCATCTAACAACCCTTCTAACTCTAACGCCCATATAGATATCTCTCCCAAGTTAGGGGCGGGCTCATCAATCTCTCTCCGGATCATAGTCCCGATGGTCACCTATGAAGGCATCAAGCATGCACACGGAGTGGCTATGCCAACATCCTTCACGGACTTCATAGCATCGAATATAACCGACTCATCCCCCACACGAAGCATGATTTTCCCGTCAAAGACATCGATTACTGCCTTGGCGGTGCGTAAGAACGGGCGCCCGAGGATGAGTGGGACTCTATCATCCACTTCCATGTCTAAAATAACAAAATCCACGTAGAAGACAAACTTACCTACTTTCACTAGAAGATTTTCCACAATTCCCCGTGGATACTTGACTGAACGGTCAGCCAAGGATATGCTCATGCACGTCAGCTACAGTTCACCTAGGTCTAGCTGTTTATAGATAGAATATGGCATCAAATTGATGCTAGCCCCTAGATCAGCCAACGCATGGTTCAAGGGCAAACTGCCTAAGAGACACGGAATCATAAAACGCCCTGAATCTCCCAATTTCTCGGGCAGCTTGTTCTACACCACCGCAGAGCATTGCTCACTAAGTAAGACTTTAGAAACCTCCTCGAGCTTCTTCTTGTTGGAAAGAAGATCTTTTAGAAACTTGCCATACTTCGGCATGCGCTGGAGGGTCTCTATCAGTGGGAGATTGACCTTGAGTTGTTTGAACATGTCAAGGAAGTGATCGTGTTCCCTGGCTTACTTGAATAGCAGCAAACGTGCTGGGTAGGGAACACGAGTCAGGTCAATCTTGGGGGTCTGCATCTCTGTCCCCTTCTTCTCCTCTGCCCCCTCGGCAGGCTTTTCAACTACAATCTCCTCATCTACCTGCTCCTCTGCCATCTTAGCATCGATCTCAGCAAATCGAGCTCTCCTGTAAATCTTCTTGACCTCCTCAGGTGACGGAATGTTATTCGTACTCGAGTGGGAGTCATCATCTACAACCTCTTTCTTCTCCACACTCCTAACTGACATGGCCATCATTGAAGCGTTGGAGCTTGAAGATGGACCTCCCTGTCGATCTTTCAAGCTTTGAGCGATGTCTCCTACCGTGAGTTGCAGATCCTGGAATGCCGAATGTTGATTCTTCAAGAGAGTGTCATGGCTATCCAATCTCTTCCTAGCATCCCTGTCATTTTGCACTAACTGAGCAAGCAACTTTGTCTGATTCTCTATCATCTCTTCGATTTTCTTTATGTTGACACTACTTCCCGAGCTTGCTCCTCCTTCAGCTTCTCCATACTAATACTGGCTGGCATTAAACCCAGATGGGTTATTACCATATCTCCATCTCTAGCCAAATGAATTGTAGTTAATGTACCCTCGGTTCTGGTTTCCTGCAAAGCTCACATGCTCCTGATTATTTACGGGGCAATCTTGGGTGTCGTGGCCTCCCCTGCACACTTGACACCGCTGAGCACTGAGCTTCAGCTCCTTAATCTCGTTAGTCATTGAGGCGAGTGCAGCAGCCATGCTAATCTCTAGAGTGACCTGATGCACACCTCTAGGAGAAGAGGCGGGTGCTCTAGCAGTAGGAATTGAATTCCTAACAGAATGTGGATACTGCTGTTCGGCTTGAGCGAAGCTTTCGAACATTTCCTCGCACTCATCAGGCTTGAGTCTCTCCATGATATGACCTCCTATAGCTGTGTTGAACATATGCTGCTTCTCAAAAGTGAGGCTATTATAGAACTTCTCCACCAGCGCCCAGTCGGAAAGACCGTGCTGAGGGCATCAGCTCAACAGCGTGTTGAACCGCTCCCAGGCCATGTGATAGGGCTCGTCGAGGTCCATCCGGAACGAATGGATTTGGTCCATAAGTCGAGCGGCCCTGGAAGGTGGATAGTACTTCTTGAAGAACATGGCTTTGAGATCCTCCCATGTGGTGATAGAATTATCTGGGAGAGTGTCGAGCCAAGTATATGCATGCCCAGAGAGAGAGAATGGGAAGAGACGTAAGTAGATAGCGTCCTTAGACACACCCATGATATTGAATGTATCACATATCCGCACGAAGCGGGACAAATGCCGAGGTGCATCCTCATCCGCGAGCCCATGGATTTGAGTGGCATGAGTGATCGTACTCATGACATGTGATAGGATCTGCCAAGAATTGGTGTTCGGTATAGTGGGGCGTGTTATCGAAGAACTCGCGCCCGTGACCCCATCATTGGCCCTCTGGTGTACTGTACTCCTCGCTCGTGTGTCAACGTCGCCCATTTGTGGAAAGGGGATTGGGCTAGTAGAACGTACCTGGGTGCTGCACAATTCTTTCAAACGCTCTCGGAAGTCGCGGGTGCGCTCGTGTAGCTCTCGCTCGGGCTCTAGGAAAGCTGAATAAGGTGGTGATCTCTGCGAGCGAGTATGGTGCATAAACAGAAAGACTCTAGAAGGAACATAACAAAGACTCAAAGACACAAAAAAAGACTCGATTCTAAATTAGACACTCAGATAAGACTCACTAGTTGCACAGAAGACAAGTAGCACACAAGGCTCAAAAGAAAACAAAACAAACCAAAAATCACTAAAAGAACTAGTCAAAGCTAATATTGCTATTGCCAAGTGTCCCCGGCAACGGCGCCAAAAACTTGATGTCGCCCAGACGGTCTATTAAAAACTAACAAATAAACCTAACCTAGACTCCTAAGTAATAAAAGGAGTCCCTTCAACTAAACCGCACTGACAGGAAAGTGTACCTATCGAGTGTAGCACAGCTTAACGGTAAACCGAGTATCGAACCCTAGAGACACTATATAACTATACTAGACTGTGACACGGACTAAAGATTGATTTGGTTTGGGGGGTTTACTCCACTAAATATTAACTAAGAATGCAGCGAACTAAGGTCGACTCAACTAACCAGACAAAGGACAAAGGTAATATCAAGAATGGGAAGAATATCACCTAGGTCGGAATCCTACTTGTAAAGCACAACTTCTATCGGTTATGGAAACTATAATGGATCTGGGTTTCTAAGGAAATAACTCTAGACAGCCTAGTGGATCTCTAATCACTCTCAGGGTGTCACCAACTAAGGAACCTAAAGATGTACTAACTCACCAGATTGTTGGATCACTTCTCAGGTATTTCCAACTCTGATAAAGTACCCTAATAGACAGATTACCTCTCAGTCTCTCCGTCTACCAATACACTCGAAAAATGCATGGGGTAAACTCAAGATAACAACTATGACACGAATAGCAACAATCACTAGACACCTAATATCGGCTTCCTCTCAGACATCTGACACTCAGATTTGTAATGACGAAGACTAAACGACTAATTCTCACCTCTCGGGTATTGAACTAGGATACACATTTAATTATAATCTGCAATCAAAGACAACTCCTATAGCCACTACGTCTAGCAAACCACCCTAATCACAAACCCTAAGATCTATGACCAAGATACGCTAATCAAACTGGCAGAAAACCACAATCAACGCAAGGAATTGAAATCAAACACAAGATCAGGTCTAAACATGCAATAACATCACAATTATCAACTCAAGATCTTTTACAAAATCATAAACCCATTAATTGAATCCAAAAACCGATAAAAACTTAAACTTTAACAAGTATTCATCATTAACCTAGGCAATATCAAAGTTATATCCTAGAATCATGCTTAAACAAACCAAAACAGAAGTAAAAACACAAAACCATGGTATCAAACATCGCAAATCAAAGGTAAAAATCCAATCTTGTAAACCGAATACGTAAAACTACAAACCCGAGATACAAAGATGCAAGCTTTCCTCTTTAATTGGCTTCCCCAGCCTCAAAATCTCCTCTAAACCCTTCTCTGGACGGAAAAAGATCGAACTACTCTCATAATGGGAACCAAAATCTACATAAATTCGATTTTTAGCGTTTTACGGAAATTAGGTCCCTCGCGTACCGCGAGACATTTGGGTTGGGTTCCTCGCGTACCGTGAGTAACAAAATAGTTGCGACCGGTTTTCCTTTCCCTCGCGTACCGCGAGAACTTTCCTTCTCCTCTCTCGCGTACCACGAGAGGAATAAATTTCCCATTTTCTTCTTTTGAGTTCTCGGTTTCATTCTCGTGCTCGGTTTCTTCACGTATTCAGTTGTAATCTTTACGAGCACCTGCAAATATACAATAGATTCAAATACATACTTAAACAAATAAAAACAATCACAAAACTAAGTAAAACGCACAAAACACTAGGAATAAAGATGTGTGCTTTGCACTACATCAGATGCACACGGACATCTATCCCGCTTCGTGCGCATATGTGATACCTTTAATATCATGGGTGTATCTAAGGATGCAATCTACTTGCTCCTCTTTCCATTCTCGCTCTCTAGGCATGCTTCTACTTGGCTTGACACTCTCTCCAACAATTTTATCACCACATGGGAGGACTTGCAAGCCAAGTTTCCTTCCAGGGCCGCTCGCCTTAGGGACCAAATCCACTCCTTCCAGATGGACCCTGACGAGCCTTATCACTTGGCCTGGGAGCGGTTCAACGCGTTGTTGAGCCAGTGTCCCCAGCATGGTCTTTCTGATTGGGCGATAGTGGAGAAGTTCTACAATGATCTTACATTCGAGAAGCAGCAAATATTCAACACAACCGCGGTAGGCCATATCATGGACAAGCTAGAGCCAGCTGAGTGTGAAGAGATGTTCGAGAGCTTTGCTCTGGCTAAACAATAGCGGCCATCTAATAGGACTTCCATTCCTAGTGCTAGGGCATCCGCCTCTTCTCCTAGAGGTGTGCATCAGGTCAACCCTGATACTAGCGTGGCTGCTGCACTCGCAACTATGGTGAATGAGATAATGGAGCTAAAGCTGAGTGCTCAATGGTGTGAGGTGTGCAAAGGAGGCCATGACACCAGGGACTACCCCGTCAGTCAGCAGGAGCAGGTGAGCTTTGCGGGCAACCAGAATTGAGGCTATAATAACTATAACAATTCTTTTGGCTCGGGATGGAGATCTGGAAACAACCCGCCTGGGTTTAATGCCCGCCCGAATCAGTATAGAGGAGGTGACACAGGAGCGAGTTCTGGGAGCAGTGCTAGGGATAAGAAGATAGAGGAGATGCTGGAGAACCAGACTCAGATGCTCGCTAATTTGGTGAAGAATGATAAGGCGACTTAGAAGAGACTGGATGCGCATGATACCTTATTTAAGAATGAGCATTCTGCATTCCAGGATCTACAACGCACGGTAGGAGACATCGCTAAGAGCTTGAAGGATAGATAGGGAGGTCCATCTTCAGGCTCTAATGCTTCAGTGATGGCCGTGTCGATCGGGAGTCACAGAGAGGAGGAGGAAGTCTCCCACAACGCTAACTATCACATTCCATCACCTGCGAAGGTGAAGAATATAGATTGGAGAGCCCAATTTTACTGAGATCGATGCCAAGATGATAGAAGAGCAGGTGGATGAGGTGACGGTAGTGGAGAAGCCTGTCGAGAAGGAAGAGGAGAAGAAGAAGGGGGTGGAGATGAAAACCCCTGAGATTGACTTGATCGTGTTCCCTACCCAGCACGCTTGCTGCCATATAAGAATGCTAGGGAATATGGTAACTTCCTTGATATGTTTAAGCAACTTAAGGTCAATCTCCCATTCATAAAGGTCCACCAGCATATGTCTAAGTATGGCAAGTTCTTAAAAGATCTTCTTTCCAACAAGAAGAAGTTAGAGGAGGTCTCTAAAGTCTCACTTAGTGAGCGATGTTCTACAGTGGTTCAGAACAAACTGCCAGAGAAACTGGCAGATCCAGGACAATTCACGATCCCATGTCTGCTTGGCGGTTTGCCCTTGAACCACGCGTTGGCTGACCTGGGTGCTAGCATCAATCTGATGCCATATTCTATTTATAAGCAGCTGGACCTAGGAGACCCGAAGCCGACACGCATGAGCATCTCCTTGGCTAACCGTTCAGTCAAGCATCCACGGGGAATTGTGGAGAATCTTTTGGTGAAAGTAGGAAAATTTGTCTTCCCCGTGGATTTTGTCATCCTAGACATGGATGTGGATGATAGAGTCCCACTCATCTTAGGGCGCCCGTTCTGCGCACTGCCAAGGCATTGATCAACGTCTTTGACAGGAGACTCACACTTCATGTGGGGGATGAGTCAGTTACATTCGATGCTGCAAAATCCGTGAAGGAGGTTGGTGAGCAGAGCCACTACGTGTGCATGATTGATGCCTTCATGGACTATCATCGGGACTCTGATCCAGAGATAGGAGTTGATGAACCTGTCCCAGACTTAGGAGAGTTATCTGCGTGGGCGGTAGAGTTAGAAGATTTGTTAGATGAGCCAGATGAATACGGCGATGAGATACACAGTGATATGTAGGAGATGATGGCAGAGCTGGAGGAGATGATAAGCAAAACCCCAAGTGTGGGGATGACTGAGGAGAGTGAAGAGGATCCCAAAGATCCTGGTGAGGTCTTAGAAGTCATTTCTTTAGAAATACCTGTGCCTAAATGATGTGGTTGAACTATATATATATTTTTATAAGTGTTTTTCACACAATTTGAGTTTTAAAATGGGTTTTCACCAAAGACTAATCACACACACCGGGCAGTGTACCTGTCGAATGGCAATATAGTAAAGGTAAGAACCGGATATCAATCCGTGGACACGGTGGAATGCGATAATAAACCAGGACTAAAATTCAATCAAGTATGGGTAAAAGATGTTTAAGTTGATTTTTAATTAAACTAATATGCAAGAATATAAAACTAAACTAAGAACACAAGTCAAACAATCAAGGAAGGAATATCACTTCGGTCTCGAATCCATTTAGTAAACACCCAACAACAACTATGGATACATGGCATATACACGAAACATATGTTGACTAAATTCTCGTCAAAGACATCTAATCAAATGACTATTCGGAAAGCTAGAATGAATTATTCAAACTAACCACCTAAAATCATACAATGAAGCTCACGTGCTATGAATACGTCAATGTTTAATAAAGATTGAACTAGCTTCCTGTCAAGGTTGGCTAACTCAACAACTAGTTGGAAAGATTACACGAATCAACACATAACCCACCTTAAGTTGATTAAAGTAAATAATAACATGCACTTCCTCAACATACAATCTTCATATCAAGATTACATAAATTAGAAGACTGCGTCAGCAAATCCTAGATAAACATAATACTAAATATGACACACCATAACAAGCACTTTGTCTTTCCAAACACAAGCACAAGGATGCACATTAAAGAGTTTTCAACTATAAACAAGACTTCATCCACCATTCCTAGTCAAAGCCATAAACTAGCATACATACATACACTAATCAATGAATACATGCATAAACCATGGGTTTTCAAACATTCAAAGCCTACACATATACAAGTCTTGCAAACAATATCAACTCCAAAATACACAATATCATTGAAGAATAATCATGCCATTGTTATAACATTAACATAAACTATGCCAAAAATCCATAAATGTTGTCAAACGTTACTCAAAGTGATATAAAGAGTTAGCTCATGATGAGCATAAGAACAAGAACAAAGCAAGAAAAAGTTACAAGACTCATAAAGAAATGCCAAGAATCAAACCAACTTCCCCAAGCTAGATGATGATGATGATGATGTATGGTGATCCTCTTGATGTTGTAGTCCTTCCTAGAAGCTTAAAATGTGGTTAGAAACAAGGAAATTCGGAGCACAAAACAGTGCTCAGGGCTCCAAGTCTCCAGGTCTCCAGACTCCTTTCTGTGGGAAAACTTCTGATATATATAAAAGTAAGGAGTCACGACCATGCCAGGGTACTGGGCACGACCGTGCCTTCTTTTGGCGCGGTCGTGTGACAGTAGGGTTGACCGATCTGCTTCTCCCATTGGTCTCTTTCTTCGAGGAAGTACGGATTTCAGACTCATGGGTTTACACGCGACCGTGGGGAAGCAAGAGCACGGTTGTGCTCAGATTCTAATGCTGGCGCGGCCGTGCCAATTCTGGGCGCGACCGTGCCTAGGCTGGCGCGGTCATGCCAATGCGGGGCGCGGCCGTGCCTAGGTGGGTGGGGTTGTGCTAGATAGGGGCGTGACCGTGCCTCCAACTCAGAAAACTTATTTTCCTTGAAAACTCCTGGAATATCCTCCTTTATCCACTTAGCTCCACAAAAACATATAAAACTGAAAATGAAGCAAATAAGTGTCTAAACTTGGGGAATAACCGGGAATTGATCATAAGACGGGCGAAGTTTTGTGCAATAAAGATGTGTAATTTCAAGCACATCAAACAACCCCACACTTGAACATTGCTTGTCCTCAAGCAAGAAATGAAAATAAAACAAAACTTCCAATGGCACTATGGATCAATTCGGAAAACCGTAAGCATTAATAAACTTATAAAGGTTTGACAAGATTTTTAAGAAATGCAAAATTAACTAAATGAAACCCAAGGAGGCCAATGAAGTAACAACCGAATGAGCAAATGAATATACCTAGAAAATCATTAGCATGCAACTTTATGCTTCTCACAATGTTCACACACACTCGGAAATATATATGATCATACAAGTAATGGAGTATGTATAGAACACTCAAATGCCAAGTTAATGAATCATGCAAAAATCATAAGCTTGCTAAAAGATCAAATCTCTACCAACTAACATGAAACAAAGCACAAATCAAGAGGGCTTTAAACGGGTTGTAACTTGGCAATGGCTAAGGGCAAGGAAGTGGAATTTAAAAGTGGCTAAATGGCTAAAAACTCGGCGGCTATGCTAACTCAAAAACTAAAACAACTTCTAATATGAAAAATAAACTAACTAATACTTCCATATAGATAAGAGCTAACAATCTAATTCTTTCCATCTTTTCTCACAAAATTGCTCTAATTGGCTATAATTCACCTAATTTTGGTGATTTTTTTACACTATTTCTTTTCTTTTCTTTTGAAGGGAACTAAGTCAATATCCTTAGCTAAAAACTTCATAAGAATTTGAATATTACAACAAAATAAAAGCTATAAAATTAACATTAGCCAATCGGATTTCTATCACGGGTGAAAAATAGAATAAATAAATAATAAGGCTAATGAAGGTTTAATGGTGGTGTAATGTGGGTAATAAAAGAAAAACATGGGATAAGCTCAACGTGGCTAACTAGTGGATGTGTTCGGATGAGGGGAAAAATAAAAATAAAAGGCTAACAAAGTGGTTTATCCTAATGCCTCAATCATTTTTATGCAATATTTATGTTCCTGATTTCAAAATGTATAGTAAAAGCAAGTTCTAACAAGCATGAAACATCCGGCACACTCAAATCCGCAAAAACGAGAGCAAACAATGTCTAAATGTATCAAGGCTCAAAAATAAACTCACGGAAACGGAAAGGAATGGGTGTAAGCAAAATGTTGCATGCAATTCATTCGTTTAGCCCACTAAAACTCATGGTTATCACAAAAAATTGGGTTTGACTCGATGGAATTTCTATCTCAATTACTTTCGAAAAATCAAACCTCTATTATTTACTAAAAATTGCGAATGCTAAACGTTTAACTTTTATTATATTTTTGTGTTTTTTAATTTTATAAAACTAATTTAGTGCCAATAAAAATTATGAAGGAAGATTTTGCAAAAAATGAAGTGATAAAATGCTCAAAAGAACAAACATCGCGTGAATAAATTCCCACCCTACACTTAAAATCGTACATTACCCTCAATGTACAACAAAAAAAATAATGTAAAGTGAATAATAAACACCCAACCCCACACTTAAGAAACATACATTTCCCTCAATGTATACAAAAACATGCAAAGCAAAATGGAATGCAATGGAGTGTGAAGGGAGAACTGAAACTTCCCTCATGTTGATCTCTGCCCAAAGTACAAAGCCTTCCCACAAAAATGGCGTTTCACGCAGTTCCACAATTCCAAGATCTAATCAAGACTAACCACATCAAACAGGATCAGTAACATCAAGCCAAAAAGATAAGCATGAAAGGTAAAGATAAATATTTACAAAAAGTACAATGGAAACAAAGTACGACAAAATATAGAACAACATAAACGCTGAAGCACGATACAACAGTTTGTACATCATAAAGCAAGTAAAACTCACAAAAATGATACCAAAAGACAATGGGAGGTACTACTACCACTGCATGCCCTCAAGGTCGATGTCGGCGGCCCCGCCTCCCTCGCCTCCTACTGCTGGTGGTGATGGTGGTGGGGACTGATGGTGCGGTGGTGAAGGTGGTGGCTGATGCTGTGGAGATGGTGGTGGCTGAGGCTGCATGAAGAACGGGAGGGGAACCACGTATGGCGCCCCACCAGCAGCAGCAGCGGCGCACTGGACCTCATACTGCCAGGTCCAGTAACGCATGAACATGTCCTGTGGAATGACAACCGGAGGTGGTGGTGGTGGCGGAGGTGTCTGGTCGGGAACCACTCTTTTGGAACTCCTTTTCAAACTATCAGAAGTTATCTGAACTCCTTTCAGAATACCATCTTCTAATGTTTCCAAGTTACAACATCTCATGTTTGTGTAATTGTTATTGATGAAACTCTTTCATTAGATAATGCTGATATATCTTATGGTGTATTCATCTAATCATTTTCAATTATCGTCTTTTGGTGTTAATATCTTAAATTTTAAGACAGTAGTGTTTGAACGACAAGTGGTCATAACTAGTTATGATCTTGTTTCAAGAACCCTTCTTGATAATAAGAGTTGGTACTTTGGCATCTTATCCGATAAGATAGTTTTATCTCATCATAACACTTTATGATCACCATTATGTGCTTCTCAAGTAGTATCCTTTTCTTATGTCATAATTAAATTTCAAAGTTCTTTCATCGTATGAAAATATTGACAACGCTCATTATCCCATTTAGATGAGACTACATGAACCATTTCATTTTCATCTTATCCCTATCATTAAGGGTTTTAGATAATGTTAACAAAAAATGTTAACAATTTGTCTTTATCGATTTGTCACATAAAAATTTAAGACAATTTTACCATCGCCAATGGATTGCTTTGATTCTTACTTTAGAATCTTTCTTTCATATATCTCATATACGGTTGCAATAAATGCAAGTTTTGAAATTAATCTCTAAAGATACTTTATCTTTCAATGATATGTTTAAACTCGTAATTTTAGCAATGTATCACTGTACATTCTATGATAACGCTTATCATCCCCTTCTGTGGTGTTTCCATATATCTATTATACATTCCTCTTGATAATGTGTCTTTACACATTTCTTTGTCGCAGGTATTTACTTCCACTCGCCTTTGCATCTATCATGTTGAATCTTCTTTGAATTGATCTTATCAGATTAATGATTCAACAGTCTTAGACATATTCAGACATTATACTCTTCTTGAAGCCATTTTATTACAAAAACATTCTAGTATTCATAATACATGTTCATTTTGACTGGTTTGTTCAACTTGTCAAAAACTTGTAATATGTTTCCTTTCAAGGGAACTTGGAATGTAATTCTTATTTTATCAACCTTTTGATAATATGTCGGGCTTCAAGTACGAACGATCCATTTGTTGTTTCAAAACAACTTCTACATATTGATGAATCTTATTCATGTGTAGTCTCATCAAATCTTTATTTGTCATAATATGGATTGCTTGTTTGGATCATCATCAAATGATTTAACTAAAGAATCTTGTTCTTTCATCATGTGATCCCTAGTGTCTGTTGTAAAAGATCACATCTTTACTTTCATATACTTATCAATTGTAAAAGATCATATCTTTTGTTTATGATAAACATTCATATATTTATCAAGTGTAAAAGATCACATTTTTTGTTTATGATAAACATTTATATATTTCAAGGATCTAATCCTTGCCTGTATATGAAATTTTATGTCCATGCATTTGAATAATACTATTTATTCAGAATTTTAAACAACAATTGTTTATTATCAAGAACCAAGTATATCTTAGTCATGAACATTTTCAATCTCATGATTAAGCTTGAAGGCTTATTAAGGTGGCACACGAAACTCTTTCGTATAGGAGTTCATAACGTCCTATCCTTAATTGTTCATTGGACTCTTTCTACATATTCATATAACATATAAATTGTCATACCTGTTCTAGATTAACCTTATGGTTCAAGGCTAGTGATTTAGACTATGTCAATTTTGGGCAGCTGTTTTTCACATGACTAACCATTTAGTCTTGAAGTAGTGATAACTTTTACCGCTCTTTTATATCTTATCTCATAAGATTGTTTCTAGAGGAATTTCATTGAAACTATTTCAATCATAAAGTAATATGTAAACATTATATCTTATATATACCTTTTACAACACTTAATATGTATCATGATATCTATTAGATCCGATCTAATGAAGTATCTAATGGACTTGAATAACATGTCTCACATGTCTTTAATATTTCATGTCAAAATAGATTGGTATTGAATTCATAATTCATAATCAAGCAACAATTATAACGCATAAAAGATTTAAATAAGTCATACTTAAAATAATCAAGCAATATTCAAAAGAAAGCAAATCCGGAATTTAAATTTGTTCTAAACAACATAAAATAACATCATCAAATGGTGTAATCAATAACTTGAAACAATCTTCAAGCTGTGTCTGTCTTTCTTTTCTTCTTCCTTTCCTTCTTTTCTTTAATCTCTGCAAAAAGCAAGTTTGCATATGTTAAAAGACTAGCTTTTAAGTGATAAAGAAGCAACGGAAAAGTTGCCTATACCTGGAGTATATGCATTGAAGCATTCTCTAGCAACAGCAGCTTCGAGCATCTCTCTCACACGGCACTTCGGTTTAGAGATATTAGCCTTGGTCTCACCAACAGCTTTGCCCTTATCCCCGATCTTGACAGTGTCATCCGGTACCTCTTTGCTTGTGTAGGACAGGTGAATGCCATCATTGAATATTGCTCGAATGATATTGTCACTAGGGTAAACCCCTGTCCTCTCAAGCTGGTCAATAAAGCATGTCATGCTCAAAGCATCCTCGGGTTCCATCTTGGCGTACCAAGAGACGAAATCCCTCACTTCGTCATAACGACTAAGTAGACGCTTTTCCCATTTATAATAGTCAAACACATCATCAATAGTAATATCTATGACCAAGTGATCGTCTATGGAATGCATGCTTTTTCAAGGTCTGTCACTTTCTTCCTCATGATCATAGCATGTCTCGGATTATCCAAAGCAACGTCTCTAATGTGTGACATTTGAGAAGGATCCTTATTGTAATCCTGATGGTATCTCTCCTTCAAGTTACAAATCATGTCATAAGCAGACAAGCGTTGGATTGCAGCTTGAATCCTAGGGCTAACAGATGCCAGCATAAGGTCTGATATAGCATGGGTATCATCCCTAAGTTTGTTCCAAGCATTTAGAACAAACTCGCTAGCATCCTCAGGTAGCTCCTTAGGTAAGGGGTACTTAAGAATATGTAATTTCTTGTTGTATCAGAGGACGTTCTTCAGATTGTAGTACCAGGTCAAGAAATTTGTTCCATCGAGTTTAACGTTTAGGATGTTGTTAAAACGTTCTAGAATAACCAAATCAGCAGATTGAGACATCTACAAAATTCAAATAAAGTTTAGTACTTTCATCTTGAACTTCCTAATTAAATTAATGACCCAAGGGCAAATATATATATTTAGGAATGAGATCCTGGTTCACCATGTCTTAGTGAATGGCTGAGCACTCTCCACTGACATAGCTAGATAGGTAGGTATGAAAATACCAATTGTGTCGACTACACAATTCTCGGTTTGAGGGGTATGACGAGCAAGGTCAAGCTTTGGATACGTTTCCCTCAACTACGCCCACTTATATGACTTAAGTGATATTTGTCCTTCAATTGTGACTGTAGACCCGGCCTAAGTAACTCAGGAATCGCGGTCCTACCTTCAACCAAAACCGTGGCGCCGGATGCGGGTAATTCACTAACACCGACGTTTCAGATAAAGTAGTTGAAGTGTCACAATTTAGGGTGGCGCAGAAATAACGATTTTAAATTGGGATTTTTCTAATGTTTTAAATTAGCGGTTAAGGGTCAAAAAAATTTTGGACGACGAGGAGCATGTGCCAAGTCGTGCAATTATAGTAAACCAATTTTACTATATAAGTTCATGAAACGCTTTCAACACTCGACACGGTCCAATTTTAAATATCTTATTTTAAACTAAATTGGTCGTTAGTCATGAACTTAATTTTAAACTAATTAACCTTTAATTAATTTAAATGTGTTTTTTAAATAAAACAATTAAATTTAAAAACTCGTTTTAATCTTTTAAATAAAAACTATTTTTATTTAATTACCTTTCCGAGAAATTTTAAACCTTTTAAAATTGTCGTCGCTTTATAAGATTGTGTTAAATGTTTTATAAAAATATTTCCAGTTTAAATTATTATCCTAAATAATAGTAGCAACCACAAAAATATAAAACAACCATCGAGCCACTAGTAAGTATGTTCGGTTTCGTTCGAGCCATCAAACGAGTAACTGAACCGGTCTAAGGGACAATAAATAAAATATAAACTTGTCGCCTCCCACTTAGTCCAAGATATCTATCTTCAAGTTCCCGTCTTTGTCAATCCTTGTATTCAAATCTTCGTCTTGTTAGGTTTACCACTTTTATACTTTTACATTAAAATAAATAAATAAAAGAAACCTAACTATTACTTCCGGGTTCCAAATAACCCAAAAATAAAAAATACAAACACAAAGAATATAAAACAACCATGACAAACAAAACCACGGGTCACTAGGGCTCGATGTGCCAAACACAAACAAAACGATAAAGGTTCTATCTTTTGTTAACCAAAAGGGCCAACCATTAAAACGGAGATCGAAAAAAAAATATGTCTAAACGCGCGTAGAGGTGACTCTGATACCAATGTTGGGATATCGTGCACCGGTTTTAACATTTAAAACAAAACTTATAAAATCATATTTACAATGGCGGAAGCGTTTACAAAAGCACACGATAATAAAGATCCGATCTTTTCCGACAGCGGTCCGATTACACAGCGTTTAGACAATAAAAATAAATAAAACACAACCATACGGTGTTTAGGATTTATACCTTTGACGAAAAAACCAATTTGTAACACTCGGGGTACAAATAACGTCACACTAGATGACTGCAACGAACTTGTCACAGGAACTCATCTCACAAAACACTTGATCCGACTAGCGGTGGAACCCGGTTCGCGGTACACAGCTCACGCGTACAAGAAGGGCTGGCGACTAGGGCTCGAAAACTATGGCAGATCACGGTGGTGGTGGCTGGGCTCGTCGAACGACAGCGGCGTCGCGGCTCGGTTGCCGACGGCTGTCCACGGTGGCAGCAGTGGCGGCCAGCGGAGGTGAGTCGCAAAAGGGGGTGGGGCGGCTTTTTGGGTTTTTTATTCTCATTTAGGGTTTTGACTTAGAGATGTTTATATAGAAACTAATCTTACAAGTCAACCCCTTGAGTAATTAACAATTAATTACTAACTGATTAACCTTAATCAGTTCCAGTCCCTCCGGTTTATAATTACTTTAATTAATAAACATTTCTTACGTAAAAATCGAACACTTTATATTTAACAGTTAAAAATAAAATCCCGACTATATATATATTCACTAATATATATATAAAACCTTATTCCGTCTACCGTTATATTTAAGTATTCAAAATAATTAAATCCAAACATAATTATTAAATATCTCCTAGATATCTAATCCACTAAACCTGTGTTTCGTGTAATAACGTTTAACAATTAAACGATATACTTTGTTCTTTACCCAGAGTGTAACTCTTCGGATCGTACCTCGATAGCAACGTTGATATTATCGATGATCGGACATCTAATATCCAATAGGAGAATCATCAAGAATGAAGTTCCAGGTATTTTTACATTTGATTTTATGCTTGGGACAGGTTTTTATTGAATTTGGGTGAAAAGAAGTTTAAGGGGTGAAAACTTTTCTAAGTATAAAAACCCCTTTAACTTTCTCTCAACATGGGTCCTTCGCGGTACGCGAGGTTTTGTCTATGGTGTCTCGCGGTACGCGAGAGGTCTAGGAATGAGCCGGCTTGATTTGTAACTCCTCGCGGTATGCGAGGAGTGGCTCCTGGATCTTCACGGTATGCGAGGTTCTCCTGGTTTTACCCTAATTCCTTTGTTTCCCATGGTTTCCCATACCCGTTCACCACCACCATTACACCATCCTCCATACATACTATCACATCATCCATTACCATATCATCCATCACATCATCCATTACCATAACATCCATCATCATTCATATCATTCACCTACCATCATGACCATGGGAGACTTGAAAACCGTTTGTGACCGATGATCTACTTTGCTTTTGGTATTCATGTCTATGTGTTTGCCACTCACCGGGTACGTTTCCCTACTATTTATCTTGAGTCTTAGTAAGTCAGTTGAGTATTTTATTTTATTTTGAGTCTATAACTTGTGTCAGTTTAATGTTTTGGGTTTTTTGAGTTTTATTGTGCAGGTATTAATTGCTCCGTCCGTACTCAATCTCCATTCGGGCGGGGTCGATCTTATCTTACTTATCTTGTAAAGGAAACCCGATTGTAAATTGTGCAATCGCGACCGAAATGCTATACGTTGCACAAGAGGAAGAGTAAAGTTGGACCATTCACTGCTACATTACCAGATAAGTTGATTCCTGATTATTTTTGCTACTTTACCAGCTAAGTCTAGTTGTCTAGGTTTGTTTTATTTTGTAAAAATTCAAAAATACAAAAAAAATTGAAAAATTTTGAAATAAAATGTCCTTTGAGGTCAAAAGTTTTTGCATAATAAATGTAAAATGATAGTACAACCAGATTTTCTTGTTGAGTTTTAAAGGAATAAATAATTGAAAACGCGTCTAATTAGTGATATTTTGGTAGACCCAGCCAGCTAGTAAAGCTTAAATATCCTGTGAGTGTTGTTTAGGAATTAATTGAATTTAAAATCATGATATCTTATGGCTATTCATCTTAGGGTAATCGGTAATACTGAAACTGTCAACATACGGTGATAGGCACCACGTTAAGTTAAAATTTAGAGGTTTTTGAAATTTCATGGCACACCACTCTCTTTTTATGAGAATAAATCCGAGTGTTGGTGGCGCCCGCATCCATAAATTCCATGTTATTAAGCTCATTTGTTAGAATACTGAGTTTTGCTTATATGTTACCCTCCGGGATGGCCACTTGGAGAAAACACCCCTAAGTGATACTTATGTGATTTACTGATTATAACTTAGTCTATGTGTTACCTTCCGGGATAGCGACTTGGTTGAAACGCTTCTAGATGAAGTTTAATTTGCTTATTAATCCTCATTATCAGTCATTCATTCATTCATGATTTCATCTAATTTCTAAAACCTGTAAATTTTAGTTTAACGTGGTGGGTGAAATCTATATGGTTTGACCCATGCCTAGACATGACCGTGAGACGGGATTAGGTAGATTTGTAGCTTTTGAGTGTGAGTCACATAGATTGATTGAAGTGTTGTATAAATTGGAATTAGAACACATTACGGGGGCTTGAAAGTTGGTGGTTGGGTTTAATCGGACAAAAATACTGATTATTGTTTTTTAACGCGAGGGTACGTTTTGCTAATTGAATAATTAAAGTTGTTAAGTTAGATTCCAGTTATGATTTCATTGCAGACTTTTTCGAGGATGAAAAAAGGTTAAGTGTGGGGATGTTTGATGTAGTGCAAAGCACACATCTTTATTCCTATTGTTTTCGTGCGTTTTACTTAGTTTTATATTCGTTTTGAGTCGTTTAAGTCTGTATTTGAGTCTATTGTATATTTTCAGGAGCTCGTGTGGAATAGGAAGCAATATCGTGAAGAACCGAGCAAGAGAAGAAAGCCCAAGAGAAAAGAAGAAAAAAGTTGGAAAATCATTCCCTTGCGGTACGCGAGGGAGGAGAGTGAAGACCTCGCAGTACGCGACGAAAGTAAAAATCGGCCGCGACTATTTTTGCCCTCGCGGTACGCGAGGGGCTGGCTATGATCTCTCGCGATACGCGAGAGACCTGTAATTCATGAAAAAAGCCCTAATCGACTTTTAATAGGATTGTAATGCCACAATTAGAGGAGATCGATTATTTTGCCATTTGGAGAGAGTCCAAGGGCGATTTTAGGGTTGTGAAAGTTGAATTGAAGCTAAAGGTTGGATCTTTGGATTTTGGATTCGTTGATTTAACATTTTCGGTTTCAAGGTTTAGTCTTTGTTCTTGATTTGGTTGTTTGAACCCATGTTCTTGTTTATTTACTTCTGTTTGGATGTATTAAACATGATCCTAGGCTAAAACATTAATATTTCCTAGGTCATTAGATGAATACTTCGTAAAGTTTAGATTTTTATCGGTTTTGGTTTCAACTGAATGGACTAATGATTTTGTAATCAGTCTCTTGATGATAACTGTGATGAATATTCATGCTTTAATCTGATTTATGTTGATTTCAATTCCGTATGCCAATTGTGGATGTCTTCCAGTTTGATTTACATATCTATATCGTAATCTGTGTGGTCGTTTGTGTGGTTTGCTAGACGTAGTAGTCATAGGAATTGGAGTTGATAGTCATTAGATTCGAGTGTTCATCCTGTCTCAATACCCGAGAAGTAAGAGGTAGTCAGTTAGTCTTCGGTATTAGGATTCTGAGTGAATTGTCTGAGAAGAAATTCCCTTAGGTGGTCTTAGTATTTATTGCTATATTGTGTCATAGTTGTTATCTTGAGATTACCCCGTGCATTCTTCGGATGTATTGTGGACAGTGAGACTGAAATGTGATCCGTCTTTTGGGTACATTATCATTGGTGGAGAGACTGAAAGGTAATCCGACTATCTGGTGAGTTTAGTACACTTTAGATTCCTTAGTTGGTGACACCCTGAGGGTGATTAGGGATCCACTAGGTTGTCTAGAGCTGTTATTATTAGAAACCCAGATCCATCATAGTTTCTAGAACCGATAGAAGTTCAGCTTTGCAAGTAGGATTCCGACCTAGGTGGTATTCTCCCATCTCTGATATCTTCCTTAGTACTTTGTCTTGATAGTTAGAATCGTTCTTAGTTTTCAGCATTATTAGTTTTATCATTAGTGTAGTAAACCCCCCCAACCAAATCATCTTTAGTCTGAGTCAGAGTCTAGTTTAGCTATAGTAGTGTCTCTAGGGTTCGATATTCTGGTTTACCGTTAAGCTGTGCTACTCTAGATAGGTACACTTGCATGTCAGTGCGGTTTGGTTCATAGGTACTTCATCTTATTACTTAGGAGTCTAGGTTAGGTTTTGTTAATTTTTATATAGTCCGTCTGCACAACATCATCATGCATGAGTTTGCTTGAGAACAAGCAAAGTTTAAGTGTGGGGTGTTATGATGTGCCATCATTTATACATGTTTTGCATGCATAATAATCCCCATATTATGGTACTAACTGAATAATAACTTTGCAATTGTTACTTAAAATGTTTATATTTTGTAATTGCAGGTTATTCGGTGTTCTAAATATAAATCAAGATGAAATCTATCAAAAACACCAAGAAACAAAGCTTCTAGAAGGATCATTCCCGAGCTTTGGCCCCCAAGAAGTCAAAATAGGTTAACAAGAGTCAACCAGCAGCTAAAAGACAAAAGTGGGCAGCAGGAGGGGGATGCACGGCCGTGCATCCCAATGCACGGGCGTGCATTGCCCTCTCTTGCTCCCCACGGCTCCCAGTACACTGCCACTCATACCCTATGATTCCCTAGGTGTTTGCACGCCCGTGTAATCCAATGCACAGTCTTGCATTGCTCATTCTGAGGATTATAAATAGGAGGCTTGGGTTCTTCATTACACACACCTTAAGAAGCAAAGAAACACTATCCAGAGAGAGTATTCTCGTAGTTAGAGTAGAGGGGCTCCCCCTCTTCGTTCTGCAATGAGTGAGCCTACGAAACTCAGCATTACGCTAGTTAGTATGGCCATTCGTGGCTAAAATATTTGTATTGCTAGGGTGAAGATGAAGTTTGATGTATGTTAATGTTTAAACGTATTAATCTAGTGGTATGTTTATGTATTTAATCATTCGCTCTTAAAACCACCTTCTAGGTGGGCTTTTTATTATTTTCTAAATCCGTCTTTACACTTGTGAGTGTTCTTGATTTTAAAGCGTATGACCATAAAACATTTTTAATCAAACTTCTCTTGATGATTTTATGTCTTTATACAAGTGGATCTTGATAAGCCAAGGCTTGGTTAATATTAATAAGGTCGTACGTCTTTATATGAACTTGTTATGAGACCAAGAATTGGTGAACTCATGTTGGAAACAATACGTCTTTATACATGGTCTCATTGTTGCATCGCCTCCCAGTGAACAAAGTCTAATCACTCTTTTAATAATAATAACTAAGCACTTAAGTTTGATGTCTTAATCTAACTCGGAGATAACACCAAAGAGTTGAGGGTAACGATGTCTCTAGCTGGGAGTCCTGCCATCTTATTATTAAAGATTATAATTCATGAACCAAATGTCGTGAGAATGAGCCTCTAGCGGTGTCCCGGGTCGCACATTTGTATTAGTCATACCACCAGATTAGTCAACTTAACATTATCATATATCAAGCAGATTCGAAGCCCAAAGCAATACTCTTCGTGACCTGATCATTTCCGAGATATTTAATTTCCTTATGTTTACTATTTTGTTATTCACATTTCTATTACACACTTCACACACATTTTTACTTTTCTGTCATTTACCTTTCTTTCATTTACTTTTCTGCTTCATGATGTGTTAAAATTTACACATCTATTTGGCACAAAACTTCGCTCATTTAACGATCAATTCTTGGTTATATTCAACGTTTAGACACTTATTTGCTTCATTTCCTGTTTTGTAGGTTTTTGTGTTGCTTGGTGAACAAACAAGAGGATTCCAGGATAAAAAGTGAAGTTTTAGGGTTTCTATGATGGAGGCACGGTCGTGCCCCCTACTTTGCACGGCCGTGCCAAGCTTGCAAACCCTAGGCACGGTCGCGCCCACATCTCATTGATACATTTGACAACATTCATGGATTATTGGCAATTATTATGTTAATGTTATGACAACCGTATGATTATTCTTCGATGAAATTATATATTCGAGTATTTTGAGTTGTTTACAAGACTTGTATTTGTGTATGCCATATTATGTTGAAAAACTTGTGGTTTATGCTTATATTTATGGGTTGGTGTATGTATTTATACTAGCTTATGGCATTTGACTAGGAATGGTGAATGAAGTCTTGTTTATGAATCATTATATTCGTATGTGTATCCCTATGCTTATGTTTGGAAAGATAAAGTGTTTGTTATAATGTTTCAAGCTTAGTTTTATGTTTATCTAGGAATTGTTGACACATTCTCCTAATTTATATAATCTTTGTATGAACATTGTATGTTGAAAAAATGCATATTGTTGTATAATTTAATCAACTTGAGGTGGGTAGTGTGTTGTTCATATTATCTTTCCAACAAGTTGTTGGATTAGTGTACCTTAATCGGAAGCTAGTTCAATCTTTATAAACATTGACATGATTGTTAAACACCTGAGCTTCATTGAATGACTTTAGGTGGTTGGTTTGTATAATTCATGCTAGCTTTCCGAATGGTCATTTAATTAGATATCTTTTATGAGAATTTAGTCAATTTATGTTTCGTGTATTAGATGTATTCTAGATGGATTCGACACCGAAGTGATATTTTGTAGGTCCCTCGGGTGTCACGGATCGTCACATGCAAGTGCGTTGGCTAGTCGGACCGGGTGCGGAATACCCGTGACTAGGTGGAGAATCAAACAACACAAAGTAAACCGACAAGAGAATCACTTTAAACTTTCGTCTATTATAAACACTTGAAGGTTACAGAGAGAAAATACTGAGTGCACAATGTCTGCGTACTTAACTTCTGTCAACCTATCCTATTTATACAAGACCTGATCTTTGCGCACTTAGCAAGTGCGCATGGAAAATTGCTCATGCGTACTTAGCAAGTATGCAGAGTATTCTTGCGTACTTGCTAAGTATGCAGGAACTAATTCCTGCGCACATACTAAGTGCGCAAAACACTTAGAGAGTTAAGCGACTATCAACATGCATTAGTAAATACAACTCGATAACTAATACATACAGACGCTTACAAACAATGACAAATACATACAAGAAAAGTACATAAACTAAGACTATATCCAGAGTGTTTGTCACAAAAAAAGTGCTTCAACAAACTCCCCCTTGACAACAGCTCTGGATCGTCTTCGGTCTTCACAGCTCTGCATCTTTAGCTTCCATCTTCTTCTTGTAATCAAGGCAAAACTTGATCACCTTGTCGTATTTATAAGCAAGGAACTTTGTCCATTCGTCCGTATGCATGCAGTACCTGTCAGCCAGTGCCTCCAGATCTTTCACAAAGAAGTTTATGAAGCAGACTTCATCAAATACTCTGATCAGTTCCCTTGGCACTAAGCTTCCACTATCTGACCACACCTTTCCTATCACCACTGCCTCGCCCATTTTAGGATCTACGTACCAGTACCATATGTTACCGAGGATATCCTGAGATAACTTGCTCAGGGGAATCTTGGTTTCACACAGCACTGGCTTGTATACCAGTTTCTTTAAGCATTTCTTAGTCACAGGATGTCTAGCGTTCTTGTCCTTGACTCACTTGGGCACTTGAGGCTAAAACATCTCGAATTTCCCAGATCTTACTTCACGCTGTAGAACATGCCACAAACCCATCGCTACTGCGTGATTTGAGTGACCCAGCAGCTCTCGGTTTGCTAGGTTCACGAGGTCGTATCTAGGTAAGGAGTTGAAAGCTTCATTGGTTAGTTTCAAGTATTGAACCCCCCAGCTCGCTTGATTGCAAACAACTGCTTATCCTCCTCGAACCTTACACCTAAGATCATTCATGTTGCTTCATGTTTGTCTATGATAGAAGTCTTTTGCCAGACAGGAGCAGGATCCTTTGATGAACTAGCAGGCATATCTTTGTTTTTCTTTGCCTCTGGATCCACAGGTGTAGGGTCGGCAGGGGAAGCTTCAGTCGATGCTTCAAGATTACTAGCAGTCTCGACTGAACCTGTGTCGAGCTGAGATTCAAAGGATGGAAATTCGAAGATCTCTCCATATTCAAACTCATACTCTCCTTCCCCGTCGCCCTTGGGAACTTCGATAACTACATCATCATCATCTTCATCCCAATCATCACCAGAGTCGATCTCTCCTTCTTCAAGATTGTAGAGAGCCTAGATATGTGCTTCTTTGGAATAGTCAGGCTCTAAGCATAAGATCACATCGTCAGATAGATCTTTCAGAACATCAGCCACTGACTTTCCTTTATCACCACCGGAAGTATCACCACCTTCCTGATGAGTCGACTCCCCCTCATCCATTGGAACCGCAGAAATGGGCACTATCGCCAAAGCTTGATGCTCACTTCCACTAGGACCGACTTTAGGATCCTTGTCTTTGTCATCATCCTTTGTCAGATCAACAGGATGACAAGGCTCATCACCGGTAGGTTTAGATGTCTTCTCTTTCTCTTCATCTTTCTCCCCCTGAGCAGCAAGCTTCTCGGTCAGGTCAGTTACTAACTTGACCATCATTTCATGTTCTTTCCGCTGCATATCAAACCGAAGCTCTATAGACGACCTATGACCCAGAATCATATTGTTTGTTTTGATTAGTAGTTCGTTCTGGGCCATCACATTTGCTAGTCTCTCTTGCGTCCCAGCCCTCTGGCTTCTCAAAATAGTAACCTCGTCCACCAACGAATTTATCTTAGCCTATTGAGCCTCAGATTCCTCCCTTGATTTCTGAACAGTTTCCAGTAGAGCAGCAACTTGGGCTTCCAAGGTATCTATCCTTGCATCATTTGGATCAGGATTCCTGGATGTAGACGCTTCAACATTATGAAGTGGGGATGAGAAGATTGTATCAAAGTCAAACCCCTGAGTAAAGTCTTCATAGTTGTAGGGTTGACTGATAGGTTCAGTGGTGGTAGTAGGGATTGTGGATGGGATGATGGTTGTAGGAGTTATGGAAGGTGTGATGGTGACTGACTCTGTAAGAATCGGAGTTGTCACCGGCACATGGACAGATAGTACAGGGAGGGTCACTATCACAGGAACCTCCTCTGTGATAGAAGTGACCGCCACATCAAGTGTTACTTGTGGCCTTCTTCGCTGTCGGTACAGCTGTTGTGAAGGTGGGGTAGAAGCTGAATCAGTGCTCGCAGCCGATACTTGTACTTGCCTCTGAGCACTATCCTCAACCTCACTAGGAATAGCTTGTTGTTGCCTATCCCCCCGTTTTTTGTTGATACTTTCACGTCTTTGTCTTTGTAGAGCAGCATCAGAGTCAGAATCTGGCTCGTATTCACTGCTCGTCGACTATGGCTTTCTCTTAGAATATGACTCAGGAAGGGTCACCTTTGTCAATCTTCTCGGGTGTGCCTGTGATGGTGCATCATCAGAATCAGATGAATCAGAGTCTGTATCTTTGGAGTCGGATCCTTCAGCACCATCATTAACTGCTTCTTCGTCTCCTCCTTTAGACGATTCATCCACACTTTCAACGTCCTCCTCTTCTTGTTGCTTGTCAGAATGTTCATTGAGTTCAAGCTCAGAGTCATGACTAAACCATCTCCAATCATCTGGTGCCACATACGCATCATTTATCAGGTGGCCAAAGAGTGCGGTGTGCTCAGGGGTAGGTTCTACACTGCCTGGCTTTAGGAATTGTGCAAACACCCTCTTGTCCACCCTCTTTACTTGCTGTCTCTCCCCAGTAGCAGGCAGATTTGACAATGCATCATCAATCAGTAGTTGCACAAATCTTGGATATAATAGGAATCTAAACCTCTCAGTTGTATTGATCTAATCATTTAAGGCTTTGAAGATGTATTTTGAGAAGTTATAACCCCTGTTGAGAGACAGGCCAACCATGGCTGCTGCAAGATCATGACCCATAGCATCCTTCCCCGCTTTCATAGAAGAGATGCACATGATCATCACGTGGGCATAGTACCTCCACTGATCTAGCAACCACATCTTCTTGTATGGCGAGATCTTGGAACTGTAAGACCCGTCGAATGGTGTCCTCAAAAAGAGTAATATCATGACCCGCCACAGTAGCCCATATAACATTAGGGGTTACTGTGCAGTCATGTTCTGCTGTCTCCCAGAACTACTCCAGGTACGGTCTTGATACTATTGGGTTTGCTGATATAGCATAGCTAATCCTTGAACGGTTCAAGAAGTCAACTATCTCTCGGTATTGTAGTGCAGCACCCTTCTATTCTGGTTCTGTATGTGCTAGGAGGTTGAACTCACTGGTAAAGGCATGACCCATCACTGCAAAAACACACAGAAAACATAATAAGAATGTAGGTCCAGGTAACTCAACTATTGATCGAACTCGTGATATGACGTTTCTATAACACGAAGTGCGGAATCCTTCGTGTTAACGTTTGGATACTAACCGACAATTCAAAACAACACGCGTAAATAAACTTCTCCAATATATTCCAAATCACTGTGGTTACATACTCAATCAGACAAGTTTTTCTCTCCTTGGATCGATCACTTCTAATGACTCTGTAACACATATATATAGAAAAACACCTGCTGTAAGCGAACTTAGTTAAGTTCGCCTGAAACAGATTAAGCGAACTTAACAAGTTCGCCTCAGTTAGACGTAAGCGAACTTATTAAGTTCGCCTCTGATAGATCAGGCGAACTTAACAAGTTCGCCTCTAGGCTCACTAGTTAAAACACTTAGCAACTTTTAAACAATTACATAACAAAACATAAAGACATAAAATCTAACTATTACAAGCTTTTGTCATTACAAATCTATGTCCTAACAGACTCCCCCTTGACAATAGCTTGATCTTCTGTCTTCAGTCTTTATCTTGAACTCTTCCAGTTGTCTGGTAGTCTGCTGCCAGCATGCACACCGTATCTTCTGCATATCTCCAAAACTCTTTTATACTGTAGACCTTGTTCTATCCATTCATCAGTATACATTATCTCATTTTTTCGCAGTGTCCTCTGATCTTTATTTGAAAAATTAATAAGATTCATTGCGTCATAGAAACACACAATGACCTTATTATCTTTATCTTCAACCCTTGCTTCACCAGTATTAACATCAACATACCACCATTTCATATTCCCAAGAAAGTCTTGAGGAATCTTCTTTAATGGTATCATGTGAATAGCACACACTGGTCTATACTTGTATCTCCAAGTTACTTTCCCAGTCTTAGGATCTGTAATCTTCACTCTTTTTCCCTTCTGTGGTTTCAGCCGTTCATACTTACCCGAACTACCTTATTTCTTTATCAGGTTTGCTATCACATCAGCCAAACCATTCTTCGGTCTATTTATGAGTGGCTTTGAAGCTAGACCATTTATTTCACACCTCGGCAAGGTATTGAAATATTTGATCCTTGGCTTTAAGTATTGAACACCATCAGATCGTTTGATTACAAACAATTTTGATTCACCATCATAGAACCAACTAATGATCCTTCCTATACACTGCTATTTATTCACATATTTCTCTTTCTGAGCAGGTTGTACTGGAGACTTGGGTAGTACCTTCATCCAACTATTTACTACTTCTCTCCACTGTTCTCGTGTCATTCCTGTATCTCTAAACATCACAGGTTCTTCATTAATCTTTGGAGACTCAGTGTGAGTAGTTTCAGTTTCAGCACCCTTATTGAATTGAAGATTCTCATCATCAGTATCCATCTTTGACTCAGCTGTATCATCAGGCAATGTGACGTCTTCAATAGAGTCCATAGAGTCAGTTATTCCGTCATAAGAGAATTCAGGAACAACATCCTCTTGGATGAAGTTATACGGCACCTTAAGACCGTCACAGCCTTCATATGTAACACTGTCTTTATCTTTCTCTATTTCAATCTCCACTATTTCTCCTTCTTCTATTTCAGTGTCGGACATATCATCTTCCATGTCATTGAATAAATCGTCAATGTCATCAAGACATTCAATCTTTTCAGCTTCCTCTTCTTCTGAGTCTTGAAAGAATTCTAATAACAGAATTTCTTCTTCATTAGTACCAGAAGTATCTTTGTCTTTGTTTCCTTCAAGAGATTGTGATGTCGACTCCCCCTGAACTCTAGATATAGGATTAGCGTCAGTGTATTGACGATCACCCTCAATATTTCCAGCAGGATCATTGTCTTCATCATCACGTCTTTGAATTGACTCTGTGTGACAAGTATCAGGTATCCTCAACTCCCCCTAAGCGTCAAGACGCTGAACGAGTTTGGACACTAATGCTTGCATATCAGCAATCTGTTGAGCTTGAGTCTGAATCACCAGCTGTCGTTGAGAATCAATAGACACAAGAGAATTAACTTGTGTTTGTAAAGATAGCACTTGAGATTCAAGGAAAGTTACCCTGGCAGAATCAGAAGGCTTTGATGGACAAGCTATGGATTGAGGAATAGAAGGATTCGAAGTAGTAGGAATCTCTGTAGGAATTGGAGATGGAACTGGAGATGGATCCTTAGATCATGGAGGAGTAATGATCAGAGAAGCAACAAAATTTGCATCCTCAACTCCTTGAGAAGATTGTGCAGCAGCAATCGACGCAGACATTAACTTTTGCCTTGTAGGATCTGGAGTAAAGTCACTGTCAGTGTCAGAACTTTCATCTACCAACGATCTTTTTCCAAGTACTGATCCGGAAGGAGGATCCCGAACAGACTTGCGTCGTGGTCGTCTGGCTTCAGATTTAATGCGTTTTCCAGCATTAGCCAGTGGAATAGCAGCCAACCGTTCATAATGCCCTGGAGAAAAATCTCTAGATTCATCAGAATCAGTGCTGTCATCATCAGATGATGTTGTATCACTTGAACTGGAACTAGACTCAGCATCTGTCACCACATTCCCTTCTTGTTCATGAATGGGCGAGTTCACAGCTTCATCAACAAAATCATCCATGTTCATACCCAGATCTTGATTAGGATCATGAACGACCTCTTCTTGAACTGGTTCCTGAATCGGAATATTAACTGCAGCCTGTGGAATAGGAACTTGTTTAGGAATAGGAATTTGAGGTAGTACAGGAACTTGTATTTGTGGTTGTTGAACTTGAATTTGTGGAACTGGTATCTGTTGTTGTTGTTGGGTAGGTTGTTGTGGTTGTTGCTGTTGTTGTTGTGCTGGAATGTTAACGCCTTGAGCTTGAGCAAGTTCATTAGGATGAAACCAGTTGTCATTAGGTGGTGCAACATAATCAGGATTGATTAAGTGCCCAAACAGTGGAGAATTAACCGGAATCAACACAGCATTTAGCTGTTTCACCTTTGTACAATCTGTAAAGATACGTTTTGACATCGGAGTCAAAGTCAATCTTATGGCATGTTGTGGAAGATCCGGAATAAGATGATTGAGGATCATTTGAATAAATCGTGGATACATCAAGAAACCTTGACCTTCAGCCGGATTTATCTGCATTACCATCTCCCGATAAAAATAAAGCAGAAAATTGAATCTTTTATTCAAGGTTAAGGCCACCATCGCTGTTTGAAGTGCCATCTTCAAGCCATCGGTACCAGCTTTTCTCGGAGAGATGCATTGTATAATCACATGCATAAAGTACCTCCATTCTCCCACTAATCCACCTTTCCTAGATTGTGTATCGTTTTGTCTTCCACGATATCCCATCCTTTGAAAACAACCCATAATGAGAGTGTTAGGATAAGATATTGGATCTTCAGCATTTCCACCCAAAACTAGAGCTGCACGAATTGTCTCTTCTGAAATTGCAATCTCTGTATTATTGACTGTTGCACGAAGGACATGTGGTTCCACATCAATATCTTGATGTACAGTATCCCCGAATTGTAATATAAGGATCCGCAGATAACGCAACATGTAGTCTTGATCTATTCAGAAATTTGATAATGCCCTGAAAATGAACTGCTTCTGGCAAATTAGGATCTAATAACGTCACTTGATTATGCTTATATTCGACACGTCGAGCCATCTGTGAAAAATTTAGGACATCACAACAGACATTAGTATACGTACACATATATGATACACATTTAATAAAACACACAAACAAAAACAACAACAAAAATTAAAAAAAATTTCAAACAAAAAAAAAATACCAAGTCATTTTCACATCTGACCCCTAGGCGAACTTAATAAGTTCGCTTAGTAGTGCAAGAGGCGAACTTATTAAGTTCGCCTGACAAGTTCGCTTCGAACAAGTTCGCTTGAACCTGAGACGTTTCAAATTCAAACACTGAGATGTCAAATTTCCGGCAAATCGATTTTCATCATGAAACAACCATGAACAAAACAATCGAATAACACAAGACAATCAAAAATAAGGATCAATTTTAAATTTGGGTCAAAATTTAGGTCAAAATCGTCCTTGAACAGTACTATGAAAAACCGAAACTCAAAACCTTCAAATACACTCAAATTAGCGGATGAAATCCAACGAAAATACCTTCGTTAGATTCGCACGTCAATTTCGATCAAGATGCAAACAGAAATTAGCACTCACAACACAAATTAAAATTTTTCAGAAATTTGGGCAAGTTCGCTTGTTCTGAGGAAGACGACGATGAGACAAGTTCGCCTGATTCAACACTTATTCAGGTTAAGTTCGCTTGATTAAGCGAACTTGTTAAGTTCGCTTAACAAGCCTTCGGCGAACAAGATAAGTTCACTTCACCCTAGACTGAAAATTAAGTTCGCTTCACCGATTTAAGCGAACATATTAAGTTCGCTTCACTGTACACAGGCGAACTTAATTACTTTTCCAACCTATTTGACTTGAACACAAATTTTACCAACTTCAACCTTTCAAATCTTGAACTTCCGTCAGCAACACATATTTGATCCAATCCCGAACAAATTTAATAAAAGTTTAGAATTTTCATGGAAAGTAAAAATCAAAATCTTTTTGAATTTTATCTATACAGACGGAAACACATATTTTTTATTTTTCTCTGTACAAACAGAATCACATATTTTTGGTTTTTCTCTATACAAACAAAATCACATATTTTTGGTTTTTCTCTGAATAAACTGAAATGACATATTTTTGGTTTGAACATCATGAACAAGAAGATCATATCAGTATTTAATTAATTCATCACACATATTATCAATAACAAAGGGTAACCTATAGAAGAGACCATTCAACTCAATTTTGTGCATTTTGCATCTTTTTCACTTTGAAACTCATTCAATTTGAATAATACTTGAAATGATACGCGATAAATTTCAAAGTAAATAAGATCAGGTTATAAAATGCTCTTTTATTTATACCGAATTTGAAATATAAATTCTGAATTCTTAAAATTGTCAATATTATATTATTTGAAACTATAAGCGTTTATTCTCCAAATTCATGTGATTTAGTACCATTTAGATGATGAACATCGTGTACCCCACATATATGCCAAATAGAAAATAAATGCACTATCTTCAAGACACATATAAGATTTTACTAAAGATTTTCCAAATATTCAGAATGAGGAGACATCACTTAGCACATGAATAGCAGAATCCAAATTGGATTGTATAGAAATCAATAAGATTCATAATCGAATGATTCAATGTTTTGGCTTATATTTGTGGAATCATAAGATTCAGGTACGTGGATCCAACTGTTATCTGGATTATGAATTCAATGGAATCAGTAAAGATAATGTATCAAAATGATCCAAGGGCTAGTATATGTATGACAGATGTTGTCAAGTACATATCTTGATTATACTTCAAATTGCATGCTTTTCGGGACATGGGCACTGAAGCAAATCGAATGAATAGTGCTAAGGACATAACCCGAAACTGATCTCATAGGAAAATCCTTATTAAAAGCTAATATTCTTTATCTGATAGTGATCTTTTAACACACACACCCAGGCATAAAATGGGTTTAAATCACAGATGTAATCATATTATATTTAATTTTCACACTACTATTAGTTTCAAAACGCTTTTAGCCTATTAACAATTCAAGTTTCAAATTTTATACACAAATTATAAAACAAATTATCAAGAATAGAACATTCATAACACTATCATTTCTTATTTATGCAGACTTTGAAATTTAGATCAGATCAACTTATTTTAATCATTCATATATTAAGGTCTACTAAGGTCGTGTGAAATGAACTAATCACTGATGTACTATCATTTCTTCTCTAACCTCAAATGATGTCAAAATTTTATATTTTTCAATTTGTTTTGACTTTTTATAATTTAGACTTTTTGACTGAAAATGTAAATGCAGAAATGTAATAAAGCAATAAAAGAACTTAAAAAGAAAATTTTCCATGAAATTCTGATTTTGAAAAACTTTTATTCGGGAATGATCATACCAATCATTTTAATTATGAATTCAAACCTGGTACGATCAAATGCTTTGGTAAACAAGTCAGCAAAATTATCTTCAGTGTGTACCTTGACCAGCTCAATCAACCTTTTCTCTGCACAATCACGTATAAAATGATATCGAATTTCGATGTGCTTAGTTTTACTATGTTTAACAGGATTATTCGTTATGGACATAGTAGCATTGTTATCAATAAACATGGGGGTTCCTGTGAAATTCAAACCGTAATCTCTCAATTGTTGTTGTATCCACAGGATCTGTGAACAGCAACTTGCAGCAGCGATGTATTCTGCTTCGCATGTTGAAATCGAGACTGTGGTTTGCTTTTTGCATTGCCAGGATACAAGTCGATTACCTAAGAACTGGCAACCACCTGTTGTAGATTTCTTGTCCAGACAACAACCACCAAAATCAGAATCAGTATAAGCATTGAAATCAAAGTTAGAACCATGAGGATACCATAGCCCTAAACGTTGTTTTCCTTTTAAATACCAAAAGATTCTTTTCACAGCAATTAAGTGAGATTCTTTTGGCTTTGCCTGAAATCTGGAACAGATACACACGGCGAACATTATATCCGGCCTTGAAGCGGTTAAGTACATGAGGGATCCAATCATAGCTCTGTAAAGTCAACAGTCCACATCTTTTCCTTCCGGGTCAGAATTTAACTTATGATTGACCGGAATTGGAGTATCGTATGAAGTACAGTCCTCCATCTTGAACCGGCTCAAGATGTCTTTGACATACTTGGACTGATGAATAAAGAAACCATCTTCCTTTTGATTTACTTATAAACCTAAGAAAAACGACAACTTTCCCATAGCAGACATTTCAAATTTCGACTTCATAACACCCTCAAATTCTTTGCACAACCCTTCATTTGTCGAGCCAAATATAATATCATCCACATAAATCTGTACCAGTAGGTAATCTCCCCCTGATTTCTTTATGAATAAGGTCGAGTCTATCTTTCCACGAACAAAGTCATTCGCCAAAAGATGTGTAGATAAAGTCTCATACCACGCACGAGGAGCCTGATGAAGACCATAGAGGGCCTTATCTAGCTTGAAAACCATGTTCGGATTTAGTGGATCTTCAAACCCCGGCGGCTGACACACATAGACTTCCTCCTTGACCTTTCCATATAAAAATGCACTCTTGACGTCTAATTGAAACACCTTAAAACCTTTAAAAGAAGCAAAAGCTAGAAATAGCCTTATAGCCTCAAGTCTTGCAACCGGCGCATAAACTTCGGTGTAATCAATTCCTTCCTGTTGATTGAAGCCCTGGACAACTAATCTTGCTTTGTTGCGTACCACTACACCTCGATCGTCTTTTTTACATTTAAACACCCATTTTGTTCCTATCGGATACGCACCATGCGGTAAATCAACAAGATTCCAAACCTTCAGTTTGTCAAATTGAGCTAGTTCTTCCTGCATAGCTTCTATCCAGTTATTGTCATGTAAAGCCATCTCTACATTCTTGGGTTCAACCTGTGAAATAAAGCAAGAATGTGAGCAATCATCAAGAACACCAGAATCTTTAATGCAAGTATACAAACAAGTATTGTCTACAAGCGAACGAGTTTCCACTCCATCCTGTAAATTTCCAATTATATTTGTTACTGGATGATCTTTGTGTTCCTTGATGGATGCGACCTCAGGAACCGGCAACACATCAACTTGAGTAGAGTCAGATTGATAAGAATAATCTTGAGGAATTGGAATTTCCGAGTCTAAATTTGTTGGAATCTCCCCCTGAGCCTGTGTCGAAGGTAATGGATCATCACTCAACAACGGATCAGCAGAAGAATCTTGAAAAATAGCATTATCCTCCTCACTCTCTGAATCTTGCGGACCGGAACAAGAAGCAACATTAGGATCGGGAGCAGAAGTAGATGGAATCGATGAATTGGGAACTGCATTTGGTAGAAATCCATTGTGTTGTGCATCTTGACAAGAATCATAAAGAACAGCAGCATCTTCATCAGAAATATCAGGCGGTAAATGAAAAGATTTGAATAAGTTTTCATAATCAAATGCCCAATCCGGACCAATCGCCATTTGTGGTAAAGACCGATTTGAACAGTCAATATGGAACCATTCTTTAACTTGGCGTGTCTCTTTGTTATAAACCCTCTTGGTTGTCGAATTAGCCACATACCCCAGAAAAATCCCTTCTATAGCCTTTGCACTGAATTTTGTTGGGACATCTCGAACTTTCAGTAGGGTACACGGATTACCAAAAGGTAGTAAGTATTCCAGATTCGGCTTTCGATTGTTTAACAATTCATAGCAAGTCTTGTTATGTCGCTTGACGGTCAAGACCCTGTTCAAAACATGACACGCAGTATTCACAGCTTCAGCCCAAAAGGTGACTGGAAGCTTAGAATCTGCAAGCATCGTGCGAGCTGTTTCGACCAACGTCCTGTTCTTTCGTTCAGCGACACCGTTTTGTTGAGGAACATATGGCGCACTGAATTCATAATGAATTCCTTTTTGTAGACAGAATAAGCCCATTTTGCTATTCTTAAATTCGCTGCCATTGTCACTCCTGATTCTTCTGACTTTCAGATTGAATAAATTCTCCAAACCCAGGATTAAGTATTGTACCAACTCAGTGGTTTCAGCTTTAGAGGAAAGAAACTTAACCCATGAAAATCTGGAGTAATCATCAGTTACGACCAAGCAGTATGATTTCCCACCAATGCTCCTAATACTGATAGGACCGAACAAATCCATATGCAGCAACTCCAAGGGAGTTACGATAGAATTCGTCGATTTTGATTTGTGAGATTTCTTTCTTTGCTTCCCCTTCTTGCACGGAATACAATCATCAGGAACTGAGAATTTCATTTTCGAAATACCAAGCACAAGATCATCCCTAACAATGTAGTTCATCTTTCTGTAGTTTATGTGAGCTAGCTTCATGTGCCACAATATTGAATCAGATTCCGACGCCTTAGAGAGTAAACATGTTGGAATTGAATCCGTTGTAGTGGTGACACTCATGTCAAGGACATATGTGTCATTTCTCCTTGGAGCCTTCATGAGAATCCATTCATCAGGAATCACAAAACCCGGTTTCAGAATATAACATTCATGATCGTTGAAATGGAACGAAAACTTCTTGTCACAGACTTGTGAGACGCTTAAAAGATTGTGTTCCAGCTGCTCAACATAATTCACCTTTTCAAATTTTACTTTGTCATTCTTTAACGTTCCCTGGCCTGTTATGTACCCGCCTTTATTACCCGCAAAAGCGACATAACCACCATCAATTTTAATCACATCCTCAAGCAATTTCACATTCCCTGTCATATGTCGAGAGCAACCACTATCCACATACCATGTATTGTTGATAGTCCTCCTTGGTTGTCCCTACATAAACAACGAGAATCAGTTAGAAAGTGGAACCCAAGCCATCGTGGTCTTGGGTCGTCTGGATTGATAAAAATAAACTACTTCTTGTAATTGACAATCAATTTTATCATTCACTTTTTGAACAAATGTTTGACAATCAGACCTTTTCAAAGAAGAACCATTTTTATTATTTTGAAAAACATTATGTGATATATTATTGTCAGATTCAGATGTTTCCAAAATTTTCTTTAATTTTCTGTTTCTTCTTCTTCTTTGAGGTCTGGACAATTTAACCTCCTGAACAGAATCTTTTGAAATTCCAACTTTTGGAATCTCAAGTTTCTCTTTGCAAACAAAGGATTTAGCATGCAATGTATTCTGTTGTTTAATTCCAGGGGAATTAACAAAAGATCGTCCAGTCATATCTTTCTCCAAACTAGAAGACGATTTTCCCTCATCTTTTCTTTTCAGAATCATCACCACTTTCAGTTGTGAAGGAACAGTCTTCATTTTACCCTTGTTCTTGTATGGACAATTAATCAAAATATGACCAGGCTCATTGCAATGAAAGCACACTCTTCTTTCTTGATAACTTCTGAAATAAGATGTTTTCTTGGAATTTGAAGAACCATCAGAAGAATTAGCTTCAGAGGAATGCTCTGAACAATTTATCGGCTTCTTAGGAACATAAGTCTGTTTTGGCACCTTTGAAGAATTTACCTTTTGAAAACCAGCCTTCACAAACCCACTTGACACTTTCACCTCTTCAGGTTCAGTCAAAATGCACCTATCCCGAGTAACATTCTTCACAACCTTTGGTTCCTCAATTTTCACTTCTCTCGGAATGCTTTCAACCTTTGAATCATCAAACACTTCATCTTCTGTATCAGAATCATACACCATGTCTTCACCCGTCACTGGATTCACTTTTAATACTGTCTTGGGATCAATCTCCTCTTCATGAATGATTTCAGGCTCAACCACATAATTCCCATTGAACGGAGGAGGAACATACCCAACACCAACAACCCTTTTTGTGGGATCAGCATTAGCATTAAAATAATCCAAAACTACAGATGAATTCTCAAACTGTTCCAGCTTTCTATGTAACTTTATAACCTCAGATTCTTTTTCAGAAATCTCCTTGTTCTTTTGAGCAACTACTTCATTTCGTTTTTCAATTTCAGCATAAGCCATATCAAGATGATAACCCTGTTCTTTGTATTTTAACCCAAGAGAATTTAAGTCTCTTTTCAAAGACTCAATTCTATCAATGCACATTTTATCATTATCTTTCAGTTTCTGATTAACTGAATGCATTGATTTCATGTCACAAATCAAATTTGTGTTATCATCCATGACTTTTTGTAGTTTATCTTTAACAGAAATGCAATTTGAACAAAATATATGGCAAACAGAGTCTTTTACCTTAGTCGGGTCAGACATGTCTGCCATGAATACTTTGGCAATCGGAATGTTTTCTGAATCTTCACCAACTGACGCATTTTCTGTAAGAACAATTTCTTCCTCAGCAACCCCTGTCACATCCTCATAATCAATACTTTGCTCTCTTTCTTCCTCATCAACAACACTTGGAACACTATCACCATCACATGAATCATCACTAGAGCTTTCATCATCAGTAGACTCTTCTGGTTTTTCTGAATGAATTTCTGCAACAAAAGCCTGACTAACAGCACCCACCAAATCTTCCAGATGAATGCCCCAATCATAGTTTTCATCGTTTTGAGCAACTAAAGCTGATGATGCAGATGTATGATTTGTATTGCCAGAAGGACCATGATTTTGATTACCAGATGAACCATGTGGCTGATTCCTATTATGCTGAAAGTTAGATTGCTTCTTTTGAGAATCAAATTCTACCTTTGGTTTCACACACTCCTAAGCAAAGTGACCATACTCTTGGCAATTGTAACACCTAACTTTGCTCTTATCAAAACCCATACGCGATCGACTATTTGAACCAATATATTTTCTGCCAGTTCTCTTCAAAAAATCTTTAGCTTGTCGCATTAACATGGCCATATTCCATTGGATATTCATTTCTTCCAGATCAACAGGGTCAATCTGTCTGAAATCTTCTTCTATTACCTCAGGATCATGTATTTTACGTCCAATGAAATTTTCATATGATGCCATGAATGAAGAGAACATAGCAAGATAATCATCAGCAACTTTCTGATTCACATGAGATCCAGTTGATGTTGAAGCAGTAGTAGCAGAAAATCCAGAATGGCTTGTATGACCAGAATAAATTGGAACTCCAAAACACTGATCATTTGTAGACTCTTGAGCATCACCAGAAAAGAATGCCACTCCAGTACCAGATTTACCAACAGATTTGGCAAAATACATAGAGGGATCCTGGATATGCTCCAAATTAGTCTCTTTCTTTTTCAAATTCATGTCATGTGACTGGATCTTCCCTAGGACTTCTTCAAGAGACATGGTTTTGTACTTAACATTTTCTTTGATCAAAACCGTATACACATCAAACTTTGATGGTAAAGCCTCCAAGAATTTATCATTGATTTCCTCAGTCTCATATACCACAGATGCACTATCCAGTTCACTAAGAAGATGATAGAATCTTGTAGCAAGATCATCTAATGATTCATTCTGAAAATGTTTAAAAACTAAGAACTGCTTCTTTAGTAACTCTTTTCTACTTTTCTTCACATCTAAACTCCCTTCACACCTTTTCTGTAGTGCTTCCCACAGTTGTTGAGAAGACTTGAACTGTTTAAAACTATGATAAATTTCTTTTGGTAGAGACATCGAAATGCTAGCCATTGCTTTCTTTTCTCGATCAAATAGCAACTTCTCTTCAGTAGATAAAGCTGACACTGGTTTTGGAACATCATCTTTTCCCATCCATGAATAAGTAGGGTGTGTATATCCTTCCAAAATTGGAATCCACAAACTAGTATCGGTAAAAGATACGAATTGGTCAAACCGATCTTTCCAATTTGAATAATCAGCTAGATTCAGCAACTTCGGAGGTTTTTGAGATGTACCTATCTCATTGTCATAATTGACCATGTTTGTGACTTGAACCATATTTGCCATGTTAAAAAATATTTCTGAAAAATTTCTAAGTATGAAGCTGTTTTACCCTCAGGCGAACTTAATAAGTTCGCTTTAGTGAGTACTAAGCGAACTTGATATCAGGCGAACAAGACAAGTTCGCTTAAGGAGGAAATCCGGTAAGTTCGCTTAACAGCTAAGTTCGCTTGAAATGTGAGAAGCGAACTTAATAAGTTCGCTTGCTAAGTTCGCCTGCACAGGAACTCAGCAAGTTCGCTTAAACTGCTGTAACAGATTCAAAAGATTCTTCACCCAAACACGAACCGAAAACTTCAAAATTCATGATTTCTCAGAGAATTGATGGAATTTAAGGAAATTGAACCGTAGGATTGTGAATTTTATCAAATAGAACACTTCTATCAGACTAATTTCGTCAAAAACCCTTCCAAAATCACGAATTCAGTAAAGAAACGATCTTCAAGAACTTGAAAAACTCCATTGTTGCAGAAACTTCAAAAATGTTGAATTTCTTGTCGAATTGTACACCAAAACCGTCACTAATCACCGAGAATCGTACTTAATTCACGAGCATAAGCTCTGATACCACTTGTAGGTCCAGGTAACTCAACTACTGATCGAACTCGTGATATGACGTTTCTATAACACGAAGTGCGGAATCCTTCGTGTTAACGTTTGGATACTAACCGACAATTCAAAACAACACGCGTAAATAAACTTCTCCAATATATTCCAAATCACTGTGGTTACAGACTCAATCAGACAAGTTTTTCTCTCCTTGGATCGATCACTTCTAATGACTCTGTAACACATATATATAGAAAAACACCTGCTGTAAGCGAACTTAGTTAAGTTCGCCTGAAACAGATTAAGCGAACTTAACAAGTTCGCCTCAGTTAGACCTAAGCGAACTTATTAAGTTCGCCTCTGATAGATCAGGCGAACTTAACAAGTTCGCCTCTAGGCTCACTAGTTAAAACACTTAGCAACTTTTAAACAATTACATAACAAAACATAAAGACATAAAATCTAACTATTACAAGCTTTTGTCATTACAAATCTATGTCCTAACAAAGAACAAGAAGATTCATTGGAATTGAATACACATGACTGATTATAGAAGTTACTCACTGAACTGAATTTCAGACTTAGAAAAATTTCACAAGTGTTGGTCCTGCGTACTTAGCAAGTACGCAGGGATTTGTTCTTGCGTACTTAACAAGTACACAGGAATTACTTCTTGTATACTTGTTAAGTGCGCAAGCAATGCACTTAGTCAAAATTTTCAGAAAACCAATTTTCAATAGATGATCAACATTGATGTGGATTAGGGTCACCACAAGGTCGAAATCCGTGATTAAGACCTATGGAACCAATATCAACATCAATGAACTGCTATCCTTGTCAAATTTTGACCTAAAAACGATCCATATGAACCGGCGGTCAAACAGTAAACTTTGAAAAAATCAAGAATCTTTATGGATGATTAAGTACTGAATAAGGTTCGTTTGATGATTCTAAACAAGTTTGGATGATAATGTGTTACCAAAACGACCAAAACTTTGTCCAAAAACAAGATTCAAACCCTAAATTTTCAAATTCTAAATCGGTCCGAAAGTTACGATTTCATGGATGAAATGTCCTAAGATTCTCACCAAATGATGTTAATACGATGATGGAACTAGAATAGGGACGAAAAACCGGTTAGGAACACTCGAAGATTTTGAGGGAAAAAAATGGGCAAAGGTAATAGACAGACGTTTGAATTTTTAATGAGATAAACTCAAAGAAAATTCTAAGTCCTGTATATATACTCAACACAAATTGGTCTTGCGTACTTGCTAAGTGCGCAGGACTTAACTTCTACGTACTTACTAAGTACGCATGACTTAAGTCTTGCGTACTTGTTAAGTACGCAGGGTTTACCTCATGCGCAATTATCAAGTACGCAGAGACCCTTGTGTGCTCAAACTTTCAACTCAAATTATGAAGATTTCAAGTTAAATAACTAACAAGATAAAAGCATTCAATCAAGAGGATTCAAATTCAATTCAAGAAGGTTAAACACAAATATTTTTGGTTTTTCTGATTAAAATGAACTGTACACAAACTTAGAATCTTTTTGATCTTTTCTGGATAGAAATATACAAGTATATACACACACTATATTTGTTCAAATACACGAGCAGAGGATCATATCAGGCTAAACTATAGCAAAAATGATACAAGATAAACGTCATAGAATATGGGATCATGTCATGAATTACAGTTTATTCATACATAATAAGCACATAAACAAGTAATTCAAGTTGGAAATATTATAAGATTTGAAACCATAAGCATCTTTATATCACGTTCTTGTGTGTTAAGGTATTAATTGTAAGATATACAACGTGTACCCCACTGATATGCTACAGTAATATAAATTGCACTATCTCAAGGCATCGAAGATATTCCCAATGATTTTCTAAATTTACAGAATGAGGCTACATCAATTAGCACAGGAAAAATCAAACAGAATCCATAAGGATTATCAGGAATCATTAGATTCAGAATCGAGTGATTCATTTGTCTTGGTTTCATTTGATTTCTTCATTGAATATCGGTATGATGATTCAGGATAATGAATATGGTGTTTGAATATTAAGGTAAGGGAATCCAACTTTTATCTGGATCTGAATTCAATGAATCAGGAGTGATTCAAGGGTGAATACATGCTTAACGGTTGATGTAGAGACATGTTTTGATTCAATCTCTCATTGCATACTTGTGAGTATGGGCAGTGAGATGAACCGCATTAATTGTGCTAAAGACATAACCCGAAACTGATCTTAGAAGAAAATTATTGCCAAAATCTAACATCCTTTATCTGATAATGATCTTTTGCATTCTTTTACGCACACACACTAGCAAACATGGGTTTAAATCACAGGTGTAGTCTAGATTTAGTTTCCCCAATACTAGTGATTCAAAGACGCCTATAGCCTACTGACAATTCAAATTACTTGTAAATAAGCAGCTTAAAAACATAACAATTTAATCAATCAAGAAAGCATGACGCAATCATTTCCCATATGAGCAGTCTATGGCGTTTAGATCATTTCTGATGTACAATCATTTCCACTTTTCTCAAGATAACTTTGAATTTTTTCTCCGTTTTCTGTTTTGTTTGACTTTTTATAAAATATTTGAAAATTAAAAGAACTATACAGAAAACTTAAAAGAAATAAAATTTAACTTTCATGAATTGAATTGATTTAAGAAAAAAAAGTTTTCACTCAGGATTAAACATTCCTTTCAAGTTGACAAGATGCTCAAAACGGGATCGGTCAAACGTCTTAGTGAAAAGATCAGCAAGGTTGTCATTTGTGTAAACCTTTACAAGTTCAATAAGATGCTTTTCAGCACAATCACGGATGAAATGATGGCGAATTTCAATATGTTTAGTTTTGGAATGTTTCACCGGGTTATTTATGATGGAAATTGTAGCATTGTTGTCAATGAACAGAGGAGTTCCAGTGAAGTTCAAGCTGTAGTCTCTCAATTGCTGCTGAATCCACAATATTTGAGAACAACCGCTAGCTGCAGCAATGTATTCTGCTTCACATGTTGAGACAGAAACCGTTGACTGCTTCTTACATTGCCAGGAAACCAGTCTGTCTCCCAAGAATTGACATCCACCAGAAGTTGACTTTCTATAAAGGTTACAACCGCCATAATCTGAATCAGTGTAGGCTTTGAAGTCAAATGACTGCTGCTTAGAGTACCAAACACCCAATCGGGGTTTCCCTTTTAAGTATCTGAAAATCCACTTTACAGCTATCATATGGGACTCCTTCGGTTGTGACTGAAACCTTGAGCACAAGCATACATCAAACATTATATCTGGCTGTGAAGCTGTGAGATACATAAGAGATCCGATCATCCCACGGTACAATTTGCAATCCACATCCTTTCCATTTTTGTCAGGATGCAGACAATGATTGACGGGGATAGGTGTGCCATAAGTTCTGCTATCATTCATCTTGTATTTCAACAACATGTCCTGCACATACTTAGTTTGATGCAGATAAATGCCATCCTCTCTTTGACTGACTTACAGACCCAGGAAGAACGATAGTTCACCCATGTTACTCATTTCAAACTTGGACTTCATCACCTGTTCGAATTCTCTACACATCTCTTCATTTGTAGACCCAAAGATAATGTCATCCACGTACACTTGTATCATAAGAATGTCACCTCCTGCTTTCCGTATGAAGAGGGTCGAGTCAATCTGTCCACGGTCGAAACCATTAGACAGTAGATGTTTAGATAATGTCTCATACCATGCCCTAGGTGCTTAATGAAGACCATAAAGTGCTTTGTCGAGCTTATACACTTTATTGATATTATGCAGATCTTCAAAGCCGGGAGGTTGAGTGACATAGACCTCTTCATAAACTTTTCCATACAGGAAAGCACTCTTCACATCAAGTTGGTAGACCTTGAAGCCAACATATGAGGCATAAGCCAGAAACAATCGCATGGCCTCAAGTCTAGAAAATGGGGCATATACTTCTGTGTAATCCAAGCCCTCTTGTTGATAAAAATCCTGAACAACTAACCTTGCTTTGTTCTTCACCACAACATGACGATCATCCGTCTTGCACTTGAACACCCATCTGGTGCCAATTGGTTGTACGCCCCTTGGCAAGTCAACCAAATCCCACACATGCAACTTTTGGAATTGAGACAGTTCTTCTTGCATTGCCTCAATCCAGCAGTTGTCAGCGAGAGCCTTTTTCACATTCTTTGGCTCTAACTGGGACACGAATGCAGCATGCAGACATGTTTCCATGACACCAGTGTCAAGTATCTTAGAGTAGAGACTAGTGTTCTCAGCAATGGTTCGATGACGAGTTTGAACACCGGCATGAGGATCACCAATAATGTTGTCAATTGGATGATTCTTATGCACTCTCATCTCTGGTACATTCGGTTCCTGAATTTCTGAATCGAGGTTCGTGCTTAACTCCCCCATGTCCTGTGTTCCAGAAGAAGAAGATTCAATGTTGATTGGATCAGCTGGATCTTCATTTCCTACATGAGTGTTAGGATTAGCTTGAGCGTCATTTCCGTCAACATGAACATCATCGTTGTTATCACTGTCATGAGCTCCAGATGCAGATGCAGCATAGGAATCAGGAGTTACACGAGTTGAGAAACTGGAGTCATCACCGCCACCAAATAAGTCATATACATTTGCGGCATCATTCGCAGACACATCTGGAAGATTGAAAGATTTGAATAGCGCATCATAATCAAAACCTCAAGCTGGACCAGTTGGTTCTGGTGGAATGTTGTGTTTACTACAATCCACTTCAAACCATTCCTCGACAGTACTAGTTCCTATATTGTACACTCTCTTGCAAGGCGAGTTGGCAACATATCCTAAGAATATGCCTTCCACCGCTTTTGCATGAAACTTAGACTTGCGGTCTTTGCATTGTAGCAATAAGGAATAGGGACTACCAAAAGGAACTAGATAGTCAAGATTGGGAGGTCAATTGTTGATCAAATCATAACAAGTCTTGTTGTGCCTCTTCACAACCAGAACTCTGTTCAAGACGTGACAAGCTGTATTAACTGCTTCTGCCCAGAAAGTGACAGGAAGCTTTGCATCAGACAGCATTGTCCTTGCAGTCTCAATCAAGGTTCTGTTCTTTCGTTCTGTGACTCCATTCTACTGAGGTGTGTACGGGGCACTAAATTCGTGACGGATCCCCTTCTTGAGACAGAAAAGTTCCAACAAATTATTCTTGAATTCAGTTCCGTTGTCACTCCTTATTCTTCTAACCTTCAACTTGCAGAGAGATTCGAAGCTCAGGATCAGGTATTGAAGAATATTAGCAGTTTCGTCCTTCGTACCTAAAAAATGCACCCAAGAAAAACGTGAGAAATCATCAGTTACAACCAGACAGAATGACTTACCTTCAATACTCCTGATACTTATGGGGCCAAACAGATCTATATGTAATAGCTCCAAAGGGGTATCGATGGAGTTTTGGAGCTTGGGCTTGTGAGACTTCTGTTGCTGTTTGCCCTTTTTACAAGGCATACAGTCATCTGTAACGGTAAATCTCAGCTTAGGAACACCGGTTACCAAACCGTTTCGGACAAGATGATTCATTTTATGATAAGAAATATGTCCGAGTTTCCTATGCCACAAGATAGAGTGAAGCTCTGTCGCTTTGGTAAGCAAACAGGTAGCAACTGATGAGGTGGTTGTTGCCACGCTCATATCAATCTGATAGGTGTCATTTTTCCTTGGCGCTCTCATCAGAATCCAGTCTTCAGGAACCTCAAAACAAGGTTTGAGTATCAAGCATTCATTCTTGTCAAACATCACTGAGTACTCCTTGTCGCCCATTTGGGAGACACTCAACAAGTTATGCTTAAGCTGCTCGCAGTAGTTGACATTGTCAAAGCTGACACAACCATTTGAAACCACGCCTTGACACGTGATACTACCGCCCTTCTCTCCAGCAAAGGCCACATAGCCGCCTCTGAATGGTTTAACATCTTGAAGCAGGGCCATGTTACCTGTCATGTGCCGGGAGCATCAACTATCTACATACCAACGATTAGAGATAGTACCCTTCGGATGTCCCTGCATGAGTCACAAAAAGAATTAATTAGATTTGGAGACCCAAGCCATAGTGGTCTTGAGTCGTCCGTCTTTCTTAAAATAAACAACCTCAATTAACTCACAGTCATGACTGTTAAAAATGGATGAATCTTTAGAAGAATTGGGACTAGGAGATTGAGAATTTTTAGCTTTGTTGTTCCAGGATCTCTTCTGTTTCTTAACTGGAACAGTAGACTTAGAATCAACAGCAGCAGGTGAACTAATGGAAGCTTCACCTGATTGAACTCCAGGCAGCTGTTCCAGCTTTCTCAATCTCTTGTTCCTTCTCCTTCTCTGTGGCTTAGAGAGTTTTACCACAGGTTTCTCACCAATAGGTGTACTAACAGAGGTAGATACACAAGGTTTAGCAGGATGCTTTCCCTTTCTTGAAACAGATGATTTAGCCTCAGATGTGATCTTTGGCTTTACCATAGGTTTTACTGGTGGTTTCACCACACTTGCTTTTGGACTTTTGGGATGCTTCACTGGTGGTGACTAAGGGATGACAGCCGGTTGTGAAACAATTGGCCGTTTCCCTTGGTTCTTAGAAGGGCAGTTCACAAAAATGTGACCAACCATACCATAGTGAAAGCAAGTCCTCTTGTCTGTGTAAGTCCTCCTGTAAGGCTCATTCGATCTGGCATTAGATAACTCAGCATTATGAGCAGGAGGAGTTGGTTGGTGAACAGGAGTTTGACCCGATAAAGATTGGTTTTTGGGAGTATAATATTTTTGCAAATTTTCTTTATAACCAAGCCTATAATGAGGTGAAAAAGCTTCTTTCTTAACTTGATTAATGTGTTTATACCCCCCATAAAGCATTACCTTTAATTTATCATTTGATTCAATGATATCGGGTTCAGTCAAAATACAATTGTCACTATTAGTGATAATGTTTTTCTTAATTTTCTGTTAACATAACAACTCCGCAGATACTACTCCTTCAGGGCAGGTGCTATCAGACCCATCATCAGAAGCAGTAAAGAACTCCTCATTAGATGCGGAGTCAGCCTTACTTGAGGAATCATCCTTGTTGTAGGACTCATCCTTACCTGAGGACTCATCAAGGCAAGACAAATCAATGTCTATTAAGCCGTTGACAAATTTCCCGCTAAACGGTGGAGGAATAGCATTAGTACCCAACCCTAAGCCATTCAATTGCCTTACTACAGACTCGCAGTGTTCCACCACAAAACGAGAATTTTTCAACTTCTCATTAGTACATTTCAACTGCAAGATCTCCTTTTGCAGTTTATTGATCTCATTGTTCCTTTTCTCTAACCCCTTGTATGCAACATCCAAGTGAAACTGTTGATCACTGATTTTAAGTGAATAATCATGTTTTTCTTTCTTCAACGTTTCAATTGAATCTTTAAATCGTTTTTTTTTCTTTGTAGCTCAAAGCTGCAATATGAAGGGGTTTGACTTTGTCTTGAAGCTTAGAATTTTCAACCTTTAAGCTTAGACATTTAGAACAAGAAATGACAGTAAAAGGATTAGAATCTACCTCATTCGATGAACCTGATGCCTCTCCAATAGCCATGAGGGCAACAGCAGTTGTACACTCTTCTTGGTCAGTCACAGAAGCTTCCCTTTCTTCAGCTTCCATTAACTCCATAATCTCAGCCATGAGACCAACCTGTGTTTGTGCAATAAGGGCATCCTCCAAATGAAAGCTGTCATCTTGTTGTGCTACCAAAGCATTGGACGTTCCACCTTGGCTTTGATTGTGGTTGTTTGAGTTGTTGTAGCCTTGGCTGTTTCCTTCGCTAGGTCTAGTGAAACACGAAGTCGGTGCTCTGTCCTTTTGACATTCACGAGCAAAGTGTACAAAGTTCAGACACTTGTAGCACTTGGATTTGTCAAAACCAACCTTGGTATTTGAATGCCCGCCAATGAACTTTCTTCCTGTTCTGTTCAGGAAACGCTTGGCTCTCCTTAAGATCTTGGCCATATTCCATTGAATATCCATATCCTCCATACCATCCGGATCCACCTGATTGAAGTCTTCTTCGATGGTTTCAGGATCCGTTAGCTTACCGCCAATGAAGTTCTCATAGGCAAGCATGCATGATGAGAATAAAGCCACATGATCTTCAACTATCTTGGCTATTGTTGATTGGTTAGCTGAAGATGTGGGAGAAGGATTTCTTGAGGAATTCTGGTGATGAGATCCAGAACCAGAACCAGATGCTGCATAGCACGCATGACCACCACAAACCTTTACAGTTTCTTCCTCATGAGAGTTTCCTGAGAAAAGGGCAATTCCAGAGCCCGATGACTTGGTTGTAGAAGACGTCCCATAATACATAGAAGGGTCTTGTATTTGAGGTCTTCCTGAGCTCTCCTTTCTTTTTAGGTTCATGTCATGTGATTGAACCTTTCCAATTGCCTCATCAATTGTCATCTCATAAAACTTAGAATTCTCTCTCATCAAGGTAGTATACATCTCAAATTTGGGAGGCAAAACATCCAGAAATTTTTCAACTAATTCCTCATTTAGATAGATGAGGTCAAAAGCTTTCAACTCAGTCTGTAGATGATAGAATCTAGAGATGAGCTCAGCTATGGATTCGATCTCCAGATATCTGAAGCACTCATACTGCTTCCTGAGAAGATCCCGTTTACTTTTCTTGATGTCACTATTGCCCTCGAATCTCTTCTATAACGCCTTCCAGAGATCCTTGGAGTTATCGTATCCTCTGAAGCTGTGGAATAACTCCCTAGTTAAGGCCATATCCGTGTGCCTTTTTCTCTCTATCATAAACTTACTTTTCTTCTTCATCAAGTTTAGAGATAGGCTTGGGAACTTCGTCATCAAGGTAAATGTATGTGGGATGCTTATAGCCCTCTAGAATGGGTATCCACAACGAAGAATCGGTATAAGAAATATAATGCTCAAAGCGTGCTTTCCAGTTTGAATAATCATTTACATTAAGCAGCTTTGGCAGTTTCTGAGGTGTTCCGATCTCGTTGTCATAGTTCAGAAGGTTACCGAGGTTCTGAAGATTTGACATGGTGAACACTTAGTCAAATTTCAGAAAAGTCAAAGAAACTTGCGCACTTGTAACTGGCCTTGCGTACTTAAAGAAGTAGTCTTGCGTAGTTAGGATTTGCTCTTGCGTACTTGATAAGTACGCAGGAGTAAATGATAAGTACGCAGGAAATAACTTAAGTACGCACCAAGATTGGTCTTGCGTACTTGGTAAGTACGCAGCAAGACTGTACTTGTTGCCAAATAAGGTAAGTATGCAGATCACCTTTTCACCAACTCTCACCAACCTTTTCCGGTCACTGGAAACTCACCGGAGATGGCAGAAATCGAAAAATTGACCAAACAAAATGAGCCAAAGGGTCAGAAACTCGTTTCTAGCCAACCTTTGATGCTCAAAACACTCAAATACACAACAAAAGTCGGTTTTTGAGTGATTTTTGCTTCTAAATTAGTGCTCAAGAGCTACCCCTAATTTATCACAAAAATCAACAAAAACACCCACTTTTGGTTGCAAAAACTCTGTAGGATGTGTAGAAAATACTCCAAACACACTCACAACACTCGAAATCAAGAGCAATGCTCTGATACCACTTGTAGGTCCCTCGGGTGTCATGGATCGTCACATGCAAGTGCGTTGGCTAGTCGGACCGAGTGCGGAATACCCGTGGCTAGGTGGAGAATCAAACAACACAAAGTAAACCGACAAGAGAATCACTTTAAACTTTCATCTATTATAAACACTTGAAGGTTACAGAGAGAAAATATTGAGTGCACAATGTCTGCGTACTTAACTTTTGTCAACCTATCCTATTTATACAAGACCTGATCTTTGCGCACTTAGCAAGTGCGCAAGGCAAATTGCTCATGCGTACTTAGCAAGTACGCAGAGTATTCTTGCGTACTTGCTAAGTACGCAGGAACTAATTCCTGGGCACATACTAAGTGCGCAAAACACTTAGAGAATTAAGCAACTATCAACATGCATTAGTAAATACAACTCGATAACTAATACATACAGACGCTTACAAACAAAGACAAATACATACAAAGAAAGTACATAAACTAAGACTCTATCTAGAGTGTTTGTCACACAAAAAGTGCTTCAACATATTTTCTCCTAGATTGTTTGACTTGTGATCTTAGCTTAGTTTATATATTTGTATGCTAGTTAAGTAAAACAAACTCTTCAAAATATCATTTTACCGTCACTTGATTGAATCTTAGTTCCGGTCTATTATTGCATTCCACCGTGTCCACGGATTGATATCAGGTTCTTACCTTTACTATATTGCTATCCGGCGGGTACACTGCCCGGTGTGTGTGTGATTAGTCTTTGGTGAAAACCCTTTTTAAAACTCAAATTGTGTGAAAAAATACTTACAAAAATATATATATAGTTTACACACATCAAGTTTTTGGCGCCGTTGCCGGGAACACGGTTTTGCGAGAACGATTGGAATTAATTTTTAGTCATTTAGTATATATATTTTTTGTGCATATCGTGTTTTCTTGTTTGTTATTTTGCAATTATTGTGTATAGATATTTTGCATTTTACTTGTTATTTTTAGCTTCATTTGTATATATATACATTTTAGTTTTTATTCCATTTTATTTTTTTTATTATTTTATTTCTGTTTTTGTCTAACTTGTATTTTCTTTGTCCTAGGTTCGTGTATTTAAATCTAACTTGTCGTGGAGATCGTGTATGTTCTCAACTCCCGTCGAGTAGGTTCCTGAGCCGTCTTCCGAGCTGGAGCGTGATCTTCATCGGAGATTGCGAGCCCGTTCCCGATTTATGGCCCGGTTACTCAAGTTTAACGAGGTTGTTGTTGACGAGGTAGAGGAGATGGCGGGCAAGGATGCGGGTCGGACGCCTTCGGATTTTGGCAACCCGACATTTGAGGGTTTGGAGTCAAGCATAAATAGGCTGATGGTTGGAGCACATCAGTTCGAGATCAAATCCAACATTATACAGATGGTGCAGAACATATGTCAGTTAGATGGCAAGGATCACGAGGATCCTAATACTCATTTGGCCGGTTTCTTAGAGATCTACGCCACTTTCAAAATTCGTGACGCTACCGACGACGCTATTCGGTTCCGGTTGTTCCCTTTTTCCTTATGGGATCGAGCCAAGGCTTGGTTACTGTCACTTCCCCTTAGGTCCATTAGTACTTTGGACCAGATAGCTGCTAAATTCTTAGAGAAGTACTTCCCTCCGGAGAAAACATCAAAGTTGAGGGCTAGGATTCTTTCTTTCCAGCAAGACGACGGGGAGACGATCTATGAGGTGTGGGAGAGATTCAAGGAACTGATGAGGAAGGTTCCCTACCATGGATTGTTGAAGTGGCAGCAGTGTGAGACCTTCTGCAATGGTCTAGAGATGACAGGGAAGCAGTTGATCGACGCATACGCGGGTGGAGACATTGGAACGAAGACACCCCATGAGGCGTATGACTTGCTAGAGAAGGTGGCCTCGAAGAGCTACACTCAACATACTTCCCGAGTGAGAACTCAGATGCAGGGTGTCCATCAAGTGGATGGAATTACCTCTTTAGCTGCCCAGGTGGAAGCACTTTCCACCAAGATTGATCGGATGCACGTCCACAAGGCCCAGTCCTTATGTGAGTTTTGTGGTGGGGCGCATCCCACGAGTGCTTGTCAGGTTGGCAATCAGGGGGCCCCTGAGCAGGTTGATTTCATGTCCAACAAGAATCATCCCCAGAATAATCCCTACAACAACACATATAATCTGGGGTGGAGGAATCACCTGAATTTCAGTTGGAAGTCTGGCAACAATAGCCAGCAACCACCCGGATTCACTCAGCGCCCCCCATTCCAGCATCAGTCGCACCGGTCTCAGGGACAGAGTTCCCAGTTTCGACCTCAGCAGGGCCAGTTTCAAGGCCAAGGTTCTAGCAGCGGTTCACCACCCGCACCTGAGGGTAAATCCAGTTTGGAGGACATGGTTGCACGGCTACTTGCCAACTCAGAGAGTCAGAATCAGTTGGCAGAGAAGCAGAACTGTTACTTGGAGGAGCGTTTTCACATACATGAGACTGAGTTTAGGAATCAGAAAGCTTCGATCCAGACCATAGAGAACCAGATCGGGCAAATCGTGAAGCTTCTTTCTGAGAGACCGCCAGGTGGCTTGCCTAGCAACACTGAGCCTAATCCCAAGGCTCATGTGAAGGCCATCACTTTGAGGAGCGGTAGAGGCACAAGACCAGATCCACAGGTTCCTGTGCATGAGTTATCCGAAGAGGAGGTTGCGATTGAGATTCCTGATGAGACACTGTCGAGGGGTAAACCGGTGAGCACATCGCGCCCTCACGAGCCTGTGAGAGATTACACTCCCGCCGTTCCATACCCAGGCAGATTGAAGAAGCAGAAGATGGAGGAGCAGTATGGTAAGTTTTTAGGGTTGTTTAAGCAGTTGCATTTGCCATTTGTGGAGGCTCTAGCTCAGATGTCTAAGTATGCGAGATTCTTGAAGGATATCCTCACGAATAAGAGGAAATTGGAGGAGTTGTGTCAGGTGACGCTGAATGAGGAGTGTTCGGCGGTGATTCAGAACAAGCTACCGGAGAAGAGACGAGATCCGGGGAGGTTCACCATCCCCTGTTTGATAGGTAGCTTGTCGGTTAGCAATGCCTTAGCTGACCTTGGGGCTAGCATTAACCTCATGCCACATGCGGTCTTTGCTAAGCTTGAGTTGGGAGAACCTACACCGACACGCATGAGTATCCAGCTGGCCGATCAGTTGGTCAAGTATCCGCAAGGGATAGTGGAGAATATGTTGGTTAAGGTTGACTGTTTTGTGTTTCCTGTAGACTTTGTGATTCTGGACATGGATGAGGACAAGAATGTCCCTATTATCCTAGGTCGACCGTTCTTGGCCACCGCCAAGGCCCTGATTGATGTGTATTCGGGGAGGCTTACATTGAGGGTGGATGAAGAGGAGGTGACCTTTGATGTTGGGAGATCCATACGGCACACCGAGAATCAGGATGATTCACTTTACTTTGTTGAGACTATTTATTCTTGTGTGAGTGATCATCTCCAGGACACAGCTGAGGAGGAGTCCCTGGACACCCATATTGTAGGAAGGGAGACATTTGATCCGGTTGGTGAGGATCAGTTCGATGAGCAGTTGCATAGCAAGGAGAGCTATGAGTTTCCCCAGTGTTCAACGGTTTTTGCGATGGTTGATAGAGAGTCTGAGCCGATTGAGCGGCATTCTATTGAGGACCCACCACTTGTTGAGCTAAAAGAGCTCCCGAGCCATTTGGAGTATGCCTTTTTAGATGGTGAGTCTCGATTACCTATCATTATCGCCTCTGATTTGACAAGTGATGAGAAGGAGAGGCTATTGGAGGTGCTGAAGCAACACAAGCAGGCTAGTGCATGGAGGATTATGGACATTAAGGGAATTAATCCCTCTTTCTGTACCCATAAGATCCTTATAGAGGATGACTACAAGCCCGCTGTGCAGCACCAAAGGAGGTTGAACCCGAACATGCAGGAGGTAGTGAAGAAGGAGGTGATTAAGTTACTTGACGCTGGTTTGATTTATCCCGTCTCCGATTCACCTTGGGTTAGCCCGGTTCAGGTTGTCCCTAAGAAGGGAGGCATGACTATTACCACCAACGAGAGGAATGAGCTGATTCCTAATCGTACAGTCACAGGTTGGAGAGTTTGCATCAATTACCGCAAACTCAATGATGCTACTCAGAAAGACCATTTTCCCATCCCGTTCATTAATCAGATGTTAGAGAATTTAGCGGGGAAGATGTTCTATTATTTCCTGGATGGCTTCTCTGGCTACTTCCAGATCCCGATTGCTCCTGAAGACCAGGAGAATACGACATTCACATGTCCCTATGGCACATTTGCTTATCGACGGATGCCCTTTGGATTGTGTAATGCTCCGGCCACTTTCCAGCGTTGAATGGTGGCCATTTTCCATGATATGATTGAGGACTCCATGGAGGTTTTCATGGATGACTTTTCTGTGTTTGGGAGTTCCTTTGATCATTGCCTCGGGAATCTGGAGAGGATGTTGGCCAGGTGCAAGGAGGCCAATCTAGTGTTGAACTGGGAGAAATGCCACTTCATGGTGAAGGAGGGCATTGTGCTTAGGCACAAGGTTTCACACGCGGGGATTGAGGTTGATAGAGCTAAGATTGATACCATATCTAAGCTGCCCCCGCCCACTTCTGTGAAATCTATTCGGAGCTTCCTTGGTCACGCGGGCTTTTACAGACGCTTTATTAAAGATTTTTCTAAGATTGCCCGACCGATGACCCAGCTTCTTGAGAAGGAAGCCCATTTCGTGTTCTCCGACGAGTGCCTTAGTGCATTCAATTTGTTGAAGGAGAAGTTGGTGAATGCCCCTATCATGGTGGCTCCTGATTGGAAGCTGCCATTTGAGATCATGTGTGATGCGAGTGACTTCGCTGTTGGGGCGGTCTTAGGACAGAGGAGAGAGAAGCAGTTTCACCCAATTTATTATGCGAGCAAGACGCTCAATGACGCACAGGAGCACTACACCACGACGGAGAAAGAGCTCCTAGCCGTTGTCTTCGCTTTCGATAAATTCCGGTCTTATCTCGTCCCATCAAAGACCATTGTATTCACTGACCATGCAGCTCTTCGGCACCTGTTCAGCAAACAGGATGCCAAACCCCATCTAATCCGGTGGGTTTTGCAGCTTCAGGAGTTCGACATTAAGATCCGCAATAAGAAGGGCGCGGAGAATGTCGCAGCGGACCACTTGTCCCGTCTTGAGTGCTCAGCTTCATCTGAACTTGTGGGGTCATCCATAAATGATAATTTTCCCCACAAGTTTCTCATGCACATACAGACACAGGATGACGAGTGTCCATGGTTTGCTAATTTTGCAAACTTTCTTGCTAGTGGGATTGTGATTAAGGGCTTAACGTATCAGAAGAAGCGAAAGTTCTTTACGGATGTGAAGCACTATCTTTGGGAGGATCCCTATTTGTTTCGAATCGGGGCTGATCAGATCGTGCGTAGGTGTGTGTTTGGAGATGAGGCACGTCAGGTGCTTAGACATCATGGAGCTACCTTGACCGTGAATAAGGTCTTTGACGCCGGTTTCTTCTGGCCTACCATCTTCCGGGATGCTCATGAGATGATCCGAGCTTGTGATGCTTGCAAGAGGGCGAGCAACATTTCGTCAAGGAATGAGATGCCCCAGAACAGCATCCAGATTTGTGAGATTTTTTATGTGTGGGGTATTGACTTTATGGGACCTTTCCCAGCTTCTCGTGGCAACCGATATATCCTAGTAGCTGTTGACTACGTTTCTAAGTGGGCCGAGGCTCAAGCCTTGCCTACTAATGATGCTAGGGTGGTTGTTCATTTTCTGAAGAAGCTGTTCTCTCGCTTTGGTGCCCCAAGGCTCTGATTAGTGACCGTGGGACCCACTTCTGTAACTCCCAGTTGGAGAAGGCTCTATCAAGATATGGTGTGAACCATAGATTCTCCACAGCCTACCATCCACAGACCGGTGGACAGGTAGAGGTCATGAACCGGGGCATAAAGCGAATTCGTGAGAAGACGGTTGGTCAGAACCGAAAGGATTGGTCGGATAGGTTAGATGATGCGCTTTGGGCCTTTCGGACTGCGTATAAGATGCCTATTGGTACCACACCATTTAGGTTGATCTATGGAAAGGCGTGCCATCTTCCGGTGGAGTTGGAGAATAAGGCTTATTGGGCGTTGAAGGCGGTGAATCTTGACTTGGTGAGCGCGGGTGAGAACCGGTTCACTCAGATTCATGAGCTTGATGAGTTGAGGAATCAAGCCTATGCAAACTCCACAATCTACAAGGAGTGCACTAAGATTTTACATGACCGACGCTTGAAGGACAAGAAGGAATTCCGAGTGGGTGGTCGTGTGTTGCTTTACAACTCTAGGCTGCGATTGTTTCCCGGGAAGTTGAAGTCCCGATGGACGGGTCCCTACACGGTTAAGGAGGTGTTTCCTTATGGGACCGTCGAGATTGAGCACGAAGATGGGAGGATCTTAAAGGTCAACGGTCATCGTCTTAAGCCATACATTGACGGACCGGTTGACCCGGCATTGGAGGTGGTTGACCTCCACCCCAAGGACAAATGAATTCGGGGACTTGAGTCTAGCTAACGACTCATTAATAAACTTAGCTTGTTTCGGTATCATCTTTGGTAACAATTCTTAGATTTTGTTTCTATGTTTATTTTCTTATTTCTATTTTTATTTTTTTAGGATTTTACCATTTATTTTTGAGTTTAGGTGATCGGAACGTGTTTTGGATCAAGCGGACTTTGGTTAGTGATTGGGATATCTCAGGTATGTTTTCTGAATTTTTAGAAATTTTAGTTTGGAAGAATCGCAGTCGGGTTGGTTACAAGATGCATAAAAATCAGGGTTTTCTATCTGCTGGGCAAGAGACACGGCCGTGCCTCCCTATAGGCGCGGTCGTGCCTCTAACCCTAGGCGCGGTCGTGCCTCAGCATTTGGGGGCGGTTTAAATTAGTTTTTTTCAAAGACAGACTTTTCATTCACCTCCCCCACTGAACCCCCCTATTGCGATTCTCCCTAATTTTCGCTGCGTTGCTTCCTTCTCCACGATCTAAGGTACGTTTTCGATTCCTTTTATTTTGCGTTCGTGTTTAGACCTAGGATTTTACTCCATTGGTGTGTGTAGAAATCTAAGTTTTAGCTAGTTTTCGGTTTTGGTAATCTTTGTTCGTTTATTTATTGTTTGTAGTTAGTTTAGGTCATACGTGCTCCCTGGGATGCTAGGCCAAGAAAGCCCCTTCATAAAACGTGTTTAAATGGCGAATTTTGAAATCTGAAAACCCTAAAATGGGTTGAGCACGGTCGCGCTCATGACCAGGCGCGGTCGTGCTCGGCTTTTGAATCCCAGGAGAGCTTGGTTTGGTCAAGCGCGGCCGTGCCTCTGTTGAGCACGGTCGTGCCTATTGGTTTTTGCCTTAGCGCGGTCGTGCCCCACACCTGGCGCGACCGTGTTGTCGAGTACTTGTGCCCGTGGTCGGCCACAGCGCGACCGTGAGCTGGACAATTGGCCTAGGCGCAGTCGTGCCCCTTCCCAGGCGCGACCGTGCCCCTTCATAACTTAGGTCAGAAACTTCATAAATTCAGTCTAGCGTCTTCATAACTGTTCTGATTTCATTTTTGTTGTCTTTCAGATGGCAGGCAACTGGGATCACCCATACTTGGAGTTTGATCTCAACGAGCATGAGTACGAGGCTCGTCTTGATGTTCTGTGGCCCCGTCGGGGCCAGATTTTAGCTGCAGGTCGCCTTAAGCCAGCTGCTATCGACGCCATCGGTCAGCAGGACCGATGGAATGATCTTGTCACCGCCCCCTGGGGCCATTTGTTCAGGTTCCACGCTATCCAGTACGTAGAGCTTGTGCTGGAGTTTTTCTCCACGTATGAGTTCGATTATCCTTGCGCAGACCTTGAGCAGCCCGAGACGATTAGGTTTAGGCTAGGTGGGGAGTGGAGAGTGATATCCATTGCCAGGTTCGGGAGACTATTGGGTCTATATACGAGGCAGGAGCTTCAGACAGAGATATTCACCGAGGGTATCACTGAGTTTCCGACAGCGGAGGACAAGGACCAGTTCTGGCACGAGTTTGGTTTTGGGATTTATGATCCGAGACTGACGAGGGTGGATCCGAGGGGGCGAGGGTGCCGGCCTTGCTCTCGAGGATTTTGAGATGAAGGAGTAGTGCCCACCACTGTTTTGGTATCACATTTTGTTGAGTTGTACTTTTGTTGTACTGTAGAAACTCTTATTACATGCTTCGGCGTTTGTTGTTGTTTCCGTGTACTATTATATATATTTGTATTTACATTTCTGTTTATATTTTGGCTTGATGTTACTGATCTGTATTTGATGTTGTTAGTCTTGATTAGATCTTGGAATCGTGGAACTATGTGGAACTTCATTTTTGTGGGTAGGCTTTTTGCGTGTGCCATGATCGACATGAGGGAAGTTTCAGTTCTCCCTTCACACTTCATTGCTTTGCATTCCATTTCGCATAGCATGTTTTTGTATACATTGAGGGCAATGTATGTTTTTTAAAGTGTGGGGTTGAGTGTTTATTCTCTGTTTTGCAATATTTTTTTGTTGTACATTGAGGGCAATGTACAATTCTAAGTGTAGGTTGGGAATTTATTCACGCGGTGTTTGTCCTTTTGAGCATTTTATCACTTCATTTTTTGCAAAATCTTCTTTCATAATTTCTGTTGTCACTAAATTAGTTTTATAAAATTAAAAAACATAAAAATATAATAAAAGTTAACCGTTTAGCATTCACATTTTTTAGTAAATAATAAAGGTTTGATTTTTTGAAAGCAATTGAGATAGAAATTCCATCGAGTCAAACCCAATTTTTTGTGATAACCATGAGTTTTAGTGGGCTAAACAAATGAATTGCATGTAACCTTTTGCTTACACCCATTCCTTTCCGTTTCCGTGAGTTTATTTTTGAGCCTTGATAGCTTTAGACATTGTTTGCTCTCGTTTTTGCGGATTTGAGTGTGCTGGATGTTTCATGCTTGTTAGAACTTGCTTTTAGTATACATTTCGAAATCATGAACATAAATATTGCATAAAAATGATTGAGGCATTAGGATAAACCACTTTGTTAGCCTTTTATTTTATTTTTCCCTTTATCCGAACACATCCACTAGTTAGCCACGTTGAGCTTATCCCATGTTTTTCTTTTATTACCCACATTACACCGCCATTAAACCTTCATTAGCCTTATTATTTATTTATTCTATTTTTCACCCGTGTTAGAAATTCGGTTGGCTAATGTTAATTTTATAGCTGTTATTTTGTTGTAATCTTCAAATTCTTAAGAAGTTTTTAGCTAAGGAAAGAAGCATATTGACTTAGTTCCCTTCAAAAAAAAATTAGGTGAATTATAGTCGATTAGAGCAATTTTGTGAGCAAAGATGGAAAGAATTCGGTTGTAGCTCTTATCTATACGGAAGTATTAGCTAGTTTTTTTTCTTATTAAAAGTTGTTTTAGTTTTTGAGTTAGCATAGCCGCCGGGTTTTTAGCCATTTAGCCACTTTTAAATTCCACTTCCTTACACTTAGCCATTGCCAAGTTACAACCCGTTTAAAGCCCTCTTGATTTGTGCTTTGTTTCATGTTAGTTGGTAGAGATTTGATCTTTTAGCAAGCTTATGATTTATGCATGATTCATTGTCTTGGCATTTGAGTGTTCTATATATACTCCATTACTTGTATGTTCATATATATTCCCGAGTGTGTGTGAACATTGTGAGAAGCATAAAGTTGCATGCTAATGATTTACTAGGCATATTCATTTGGTCATTCGGTTGTCACTTCATCGGGCTCCTTGATTTTCATTTAGTTAATTTTGCATTTCTTGAAAATCTTTTCAAACCTTTATAAGTTTATTAATGCTTACGGTTTTCCGATTTGATCCATAGTGTCATTGGAAGTTTTGTTTCATTTTGATTTCTTGCTTGAGGACAAGCAATGTTCAAGTGTGGGGTTGTTTGATGTGTTAAGATTTATACATCTATTTGGCACAAAACATCTCTCATTTAACGATCAATTCTTGGTTATATTCAACGTTTAGACACTTATTTGCTTAATTTCCTGTTTTGTAGGTTTTTGTTAAGCTTGGTGAACAAACAAGAGGATTCCAGGATAAAAAGTGAAGTTTTAGGGTTTCTGTGATGGAGGCACGGTCGTGCCCCCTACTTGGCACGGCCGTGCCAAGCTTGCAAACCCTAGGCACGGTCGCACCCACATCTTGCACAACCGCGCCAAGCCAAAATTCAAGGCACAACCGTGCCTTGACTCCCCACGGTCGCGTGTCACCTCGTGAGTGTGAACAGCCATACTTCCTCGATCAGCAGGACCCAATGGAAGCTCCGGATCGGTCAACCCTCTATCACACGGTCGTGTTAAGACCTGGACACGACCGCGCCTTGCTACCTGGCACGGTCGTGCCTTCTCTCTTGGCACGGTCGTGCCTCCCCTTTTCTATTTAAACAGAACTTAAACTCTCATTCATTCATTCAGCAACCAGAGAGAAAAACCCACTGTTCCAGCTCGTATTACCCTTGTTCCAGCCACATTTCAAGCTTCTTGGAGAGGATACAACATCAAAGAGGATCACCATACATCAACAACAACATCTAGGCTTGGAGGAGTGGTTTGATTCTTGTTTTCATATCATGTTTCTCACTATTTTTCCCTGCTTATTTGTAATTTTTGTGCTCATGATGAGCTAAAACTCTTGTTCACTTTGGTTTAGATGAAGTTTAGATACATTTGACAACATTCATGGATTATTGGCAATTATTATGTTAATGTTATGACAACCGTATGATTATTCTTCAATGAAATTATATATTCGAGTATTTTGAGTTGTTTACAAGACTTGTATTTGTGTATGCCATATTATGTTGAAAAACTTGTGGTTTATGCTTATATTTATGGGTCGGTGTATGTATTTATACTAGCTTATGGAATTTAACTAGGAATGGTGAATGAAGTCTTGTTTATGAATCATTATATTTGTATGTGTATCCCTATGCTTATGTTTGAAAAAACAAAGTGTTTGTTATGATGTTTCATGCTTAGTTTTATGTTTATCTAGGAATTGTTGACACATTCTCCTAATTTATATAACCTTTGTATGAACATTGTATGTTGAAGAAATGCATATTGTTGTCTAATTTAATCAACTTGAGGTGGGTAGTGTATTGTTCATATTATCTTTCCAACTAGTTGTTGGATTAGTGTACCTTAATCGAAAGCTAGTTCAATCTTTATAAACAATTACATGATTGTTAAACACCTGAGCTTCATTGTATGACTTTAGGTGGTTGGTTTGTATAATTCATGCTAGCTTTCTGAATGGTCATTTGATTATATATCTTTGATGGGAATTTAGTCAATTTATGTTTTGTGTATTTACCATGCTTCTATGAGTGTATTAAATGTATTCTAGATGGATTCGACACCGAAGTGATATTTTCTCCTAGATTGTTTTACTTGTGATCTTAGCTTAGTTTATATATTTGCATGCTAGTTAAGTAAAACAAACTCTTCAAAATATCTTTTTACCATCACTTGATTGAATCTTAGTTCTGGTCTATTATTGCATTCCACCGTGTCCACGGATTGATATTCGGTTCTTACCTTTACTATATTGCTATCCGGCGGGTACACTGCCCGGTGTGTGTGTGATTAGTCTTTGGTGAAAACCCTTTTTAAAACTCAAATTGTGTGAAAAAATACTTACAAAAATATATATATAGTTTACACACATCACTTCACAAGCACACAAAACTCACTCACTAATTAACCCGGCTAAACGATAACAAAAGTGGAGTATTGGAACTCGACCGTCTCCATTGGTTCGATACTTGGTTCTTACCTAAACTATATTACGCTGCGATAGGTACACTTGCCTATTGTGTGTGTTTTAAATTTAAAGTAACTATCATTTTATTTTATAAATTTAAAACATGATCTCGTGAAACCAAAATCTCTAAATATTATTATATAATATTTACTATATAAACATCACACATCACCAGCCAAGTGACTCTTAGAGTGTCGCTAGCGACTCTCAGACCCATTTTTATACGCGAGCCTAAACTTCTCGTGATCGCTTTAATTGATTAACATCATTCTCAAACTAGACCCAACATCTTCCAAGCATGCCTCCATCCATAACACGATCCTTTGACCATCAAAATAACTATCCACGTATATTATCTACCTGGAATGCCACTAAAAGATCCACCTACAACAACCTTAAAAATAATAAAAACAAATAGATCAACATAAGTTGGTGAGTTCATGAATCTTTACCACATGGTTATTATTCGATCATCAGCAATCACATGCCTCACCCATTAGTTTGCACAAAACTAATAAGCTTTTGTTGTATACATAATTGGTCAGCCGTTCCCGTCACTGGCCTACCTTTCACCAGTATAAAATGGACAATCATCTCATCCTACCGGCCTACCTTTCACCAGTAAGATAAGATAACTGTTCCACCTGCAGGTCCCATCCACTCTCGGAACGTATATAGTACTTAAGATGCATTATATAAATACTTGGAATAGGGAATTACTTATCAGACATGTTTCAAATAACAACTGTGTAATTAAATACACATTTCAATTCAGAGGAACTCACCTGGACAGCACCTCGACGTATATTAATATGTAATGATAATCTCGAACAATATCCTAATAATACTGGTATTTCTTAATTAAAATGTATTACAAGCTTAATGGTAAATTACCTAAAGCTTAATAATAAGCTGGAACCTTACCTCAGCACCATCTACTGCAATTTGAAGGCGTAAGGTTAAAAATCAGACTTCTGAACGCGTACCGAAACCCTGGCACGGATTCCTAGCCTAAGTGTGTGTTGGTGAGTGTGTTTTTGTGTGTGGATTATACCTCAAAATCTCTGGAAATCGAATTCTATTTATAGTGTAACATCTGACCGGTAGCAGACCGTTAACCAGGGTGGTAGCGGTCCGCCACCCAACTAGGTCAGCGAGTCACCATGACACGCGTCCGCTTCTCGTTGTCCGGGTCCTTTTTTGCGGCTAGCGGACCATTAGCCAAAGGCTTAGCGGTCTGCCATAGGGCTGAGTCATCAGACACGCGTTTGATGACGTGTCATTTTCACATGATTGCCTTTCTCATCACGTAGCGGACTGCCAAGACCTTGGTAGCGGTCCGCTACCTTCCAAATTTCAGAATTTAGTATTTTTAACACTTCAATTTTTTGTATACTTGCAATTCAACCCCTGAATTTCAATTCCTGTCATCTTTAGCCCTTATATTCTATAGGAATTTTTGAGGTGCTACATGGTCTTTGCCACATTATCATTCATCACATGCTTATACATGACCTATTCTTGGAAAGCAACCACATTCCTAGTTACCATGATCTTAGGACTTCCACCATCTAACCTCCACAGTCTATACCCCTTTACTCCCTCTGGATAGCCTAGAATATTGCACTTTAGAGCCCTTTCCTCCAACTTGCCCTGACTGACATGAGAAAAAGCATCTGACCCAAACACCCTAAGATGATTATATTTTGCTTTCACCCCTGACCATTTCTCCATACTTACCATCATACCAATTTCTGATGATGGTGATCTATTAACCAGATACACTGCAATTGTAAGAGCTTCTGCCCAGAAATTCTTTGGCAATCCAAATTCAATCAACATACATCTCACCTTGTCTAGTAGGGTTCTATTCATCCTCTCTACAAGGCCATTTTGCTGAGGAGTTCCACGAACTGTCAAATGCCTTGAGATACCTTGCTTCTTACAAAACAAGTTAAATTCCTCACTACAGAATTCCAACCCATTACCAGTTCTCAACTTCTTTATCTTCTTTCCAGTTTGATTCTCCACCATAACCTTCCACTCTTGAAACTTGTTGAAAGTTTCATGTTTATGTTTGAGTATGAATGTCCATACCCTCCTTGAGTAGTCATCAATGATGGACAAGAAGTACACTCATCCACCTAAAGACAAATTTCTTCCAGGCCCTCAAAGATCAGCATGAATGTAGTCAAGAATACCCTTTGTAGTATGCATTCCTTTTGTGAATTTCACCCTATGCGCCTTTCACATCACACAATTCTCACAAAACCCAAATTCACACTCCACCAACCCTTCTATGACTTATTGTTTCTTCAATTCTTTCAGACCCAAACCACTCATATGGCCTAACCTCTTGTGCCACAACAATGCCTGATTGGACTTCTTAGCTTCAACAACTGACACTACCCTTTGGTCAGCATGTCCATCGATATTACTTCCAATTCATGTACCAGACAACACCACAATGGACCCTTTAATGACTCTAGCTTTGCCATTCTTCAAGCTAACATGGAAGCATGCACTTTCAAAGGTTCCCAGAGATATCAGGTTCTTGGTTAGTTCAGGTATATACCTGACTTCTTTCAACTCCACCTCTGTTCCATTATGTAATTTCAACACAATAGATCAATGCCCTTGAATAACACAAGGTCTATCATCACCTAGCTTGACAATACCAAGCTCTTCCATCTTTAATTCTTTGAAGAAGCTTTTGTTTGGAGTCATATGATATGAGCATCTAGAATCCATAATCCAATCTTCCCCCTTGCATTGATTAGTTACAACCAACATATCTGCACTTTCATAGCCATCTGTAGAGCCTTCAGGTGGAGAACTACACTGGTTTTTTGATCCAGATTCAGACCTTTTCTTCTTCAAGTCTGGACAGTCCCTCTTTAAATGCTTTTCAAAGTTACAAACATAGCATTTCCTTTTGAACTTGGACTTAGACTTATTCAAACCCCTCTTGTTAGTTCCCCTCTGATCAGACTAACCTCTAAATTCAGGCCTCCCTCTTACAACCAATCCCTCCCAAGACTCATCCTTGACATCCCTTCTTTTCTTTAATTCTTTGGAGTTCAATGCGGATAACACCTCCTCCATTGTTAAAGTCTCCCTTCCAAACATGAGTGTATTAACAAAATGCTCATATATGGAAGGGAGTGAGGTCAAGAATATAATTGCATGGTCTTCTTCTTCTAGTTCAACATCTATGTTCTCTAAATCAAGAACTAATTTATTGAACTCATCAGTGTGATCTTCTAAAGTCTTACTAGACTTCATATGGAAGGTGTAAGGCCTTTTCTTCAAATAGAGCCGATTGGCCAGAGACTTTGTCATGTACAGTGATTCCAATCTTGATCATATGCCTGCGATAGATGTTTCCTTTGAGACTTCACGCAACACTCGATCTCCCAGGCTAAGAATGATCGCGCTATGTGCCTTTTCAAGCACATCCTTCTTCTCCTTTTCAGTCATGGCGGCCGGAAGATTAGCTTCGCCCAAAAGTGCATCACTAATCCCCTGATGAACCAATAGCGCCCTCCTATTCAGTCTCCAAAAACTGAAATCGTTCTTGCCATTGAATTTCTACAAATCTAACTTCGTGGAAACCATACAGATCGAAGATAACCTTCAATTTCACTTTCAATTTCGATCCTCTCACGTAACCGAACCCTAACGAAGCTATGATACCACTTGTTGTATCAAAACCAAGATCAAGGAATTGAATCACACATGAAACCTCAAACGATTACCAAGTTTATTCACTCAATTGGAACAATTGATTACAAGAATTGAAAACGAAATTATGAAGATCCTGAACCGATCTTCCCTCTTTCTAACTAACAGCTAATCAACTGATTAACAAACTAACTTTCAAGAATGACACTTAGCCCCCTAAACTAACAACTATCAAAGAATGACAAAACGACCCCTGAACTTACAAATGTTGACATTGACTCAACATATAAAAATTAGTTTATTAAATTTAGGTAAATAATAAACGAATTAAAGTATAAAAATTATTATTAAAAACATTTTATTAAACCATGAAATAAATCAACGATTTTGAGAAAAAAATATTTATATATTTTATAACTTTAAAAAGGAACTTGAGTCAAACCCATCGTGGTAAAATATGTTAAAACTATTTAGGCTAATTGAATTAACCCATGCAAACTAAGCTAAGATGATTTTATAGTGGATATTTTCAAATACCATTTTCCTAAAGTTATATTCATTATTTTACACACATTAACAAAATTCTGTTTAATTTTTTATTGGTTAAAACTAAAAACGATGTTGGGTTGGTTTAAAACAAATGTTTACTGGTTCTAAAATGTTATTGACTTATAAACTTTATGTGTTTTTGTTTTAAAATAAATTTAAATATGTAATATATATATATATATATATATAATAAATAAAGGTTTTGATAGAAAACTTGTCACTCTCTCATACATCCTTAACTTTTTTCCTTCCTCTCTCTCCTATTAATTATACAAATTTCTTTAATTGTTTTTATAATTTTTTGTTTGCCGCCTCTCTCTACTATTAAATAATAATAATGATTTTTATAAAACGTTTTTCATAAATCTATACTATATAATAAATAAAGGTTTTGATGGGACACTTATCACTCTATCATGCATCCTCAACTTTTTTTCCCGCCTCTCTCTCCTATTAATTATACAAATTTATTTAATTGTTTTTATAATTTTTTTTCCCGCCTCTCTCTCCTATTAAATAATAATGATTTCTATAATTCTTTTTATAAAACGTTTTTCATAAACATGTAATATGTAAATATTTATTACTAAGTATATATAACATTGCATTTAATCAATCCGTGTAATACATCGGGTTTCTAAAGTTTAATATGAATTCACATTTATCAGTTAAATAAAAAAAATTAATACTCAGCTAAAAAAATGTTTTAAAAATTAACTTAACAGAATTTATAACTGTCATGTAATATTTTATTCAACTCATGTAATGCACGAGTTTTTAAAGACATAATTTTTTATTACTAAGTATATAACATTACATTTATTCAACCCGTGTAATACACGGGATTCTAACCTAGTACGTAATATGTAAATCTTTAGTACTAAGTATATATAACATTGCATTTATTCAACCCGTGTAATACACCGGGTTTCTAAAGTTTAATATAAATTAACATTTATCAGTTACATAAAAAAATGTTTTAAAAATTAACTGAACAGAATTTATAATTGTCACGTAATATTTTATTCAACCCGCGTAATACACGGGTTTTAAAAACATAATTTTTTTATTACTAAGTATATAACATTACATTTATTCAACCCGTGTAATACACGGGATTCTAACCTAGTGTATATATATAAATTAAAGATTTTGGGCCCCCCGAAAAACTAGACCCTGTGCGGTCGCACCCATAAAGGGCCGGCCATGGTGTTGACTGGTTCGGTTTCAAACCGGTTTCAGCATACAGGGTTACAAACCAATTTTACCCAAACCAGTTCTAATTTCAGTTTGGGTCAGTTTCTAAACTGGTTCGGTTCACAAACCACATTTTTTCACCTCTAGGTCTATTGGTTGATACAAAATTACAAACTATATTTTTGTATTCATCATCCCAGCCCAAACGATTAACTAAACCAAACAAGATGGGTTTCTGGGCTAGCTTTCAGTATTAACCCATCCCAAACATAATTTTAACCCAGCCCACTTAATGTACCCCATTTCTACACACCCGTTTATATATCGCTATTAGGGTTTTCTCACCTTCTTCCCAGCCCATCACTCGCAGAAGAACGAAGGAGAGGCAGAGCCGCCGTCCATCGGAGAAGCTAATTGCAGGTTTGTAATTTCTGGCAACACCTCTCATATCTAATAATGCCCACTTAATGCAGCCCATATTGTATTGTTTCAATCAAATAATGCCAGGTTTCAATTTCCGGCAAGTTTATTCCCAATTGTTGCCGTCACTATTTCATTCACATCAATATTGTATCTATTGCACGGAATTTTAGCTGTAAAATTAGACAATGAGATCGAATAGATAGGCGTGTACATTTCGCAGAAGAATTGATTATTTAGCTGCATACTTGCTGCTTAACGCTTTTAATCCAGTTTTATTGTTTTGGAGGTTGATAGTGTTCATTCATATCCAAATGTTTAGGCCTGTAAGCGAACCTAACTGAACTGAACGAGAGGTTGTTCATGTTTGTTCGATAAGCTTTACGAACGGCATGAATACATAACCGACCGAAATTTTATGTTCGTGTTTGTTTGTTAAGGAACTGAATTTGTTTGTGTTCGTTTGTTACCATTATAAGCGAACACACTAACATATAATAATTTAATTTTAGTGGTAAAAAGTTTAAAAAATACTAAAAACTTGTAACAAACGAACATAAACAAAGTAACAAACAAACATTAACTAACAAATTACCGAACGTTCACGAACACTATTGAACCAACACGTTTTTTGTCCGTGTTTGTTCATTTATTAAACAAATAAACGTAAACAAACTTCGTGCCGAACGGTTTGTTTACAGCCCAACAGATGTTTTTTCATATCTGGTTAAAGCTTTTTAGGTGATGGTCATTTTTTATTTTAGAATATTGATAGAGCTTAATCACAGAACCACTTATGGAACTTTAACTTTCTTTTACCAGGGAGCTAATAAAGAACAAAATCACTAACTGTTTTTATGATATTTGACGGTTTTTTTGTGGGGTTTTATAGTGAAAATGGCGGACACCAAGGCCGTGACAATCCGAACAAGGAAGTTTATGACAAACAGGCTTCTTTCCAGGAAGCAATTTGTGAGTGAATGCCTAACTGTTGTTTTTTTCAGTTGTAATTTAATTGTAATTTTGTAACATCAGTTTTAAGAATCATTTTTACAATAATTATATCTGTTTTTTCTGTGTAGGTGATTGACGTGCTTCATCCAGGAAGGCCCAACGTATCCAAGGTTCCGCGCTCTTCTACTACTAATCTGTAACACTAATTTATATTTGGTCTATATATGTTTGTGTAATATGTTCGTATATATCAATGTATGTGCTTAGATATACATGTCTATTTTTTGCTTGTAAGTCTGGTGCAAATTAAAAGTAATTGTTTCATATAATCTTGAATATCAAAAATATTTAATTAACTAAATATGATTAACAAAGTTTTATCTAGTTTTTTAAGCTTATTTCTTTTTTAATTTTAGATTTACACATTTGACCTCTTATCAATACCATATGACCCAAGTTGATATATTCTAACATAAATGGTTTGCAATTGCTACTTCTAATTGGGATATGTGGTATTTCAAAGGGTTATATGCATTTTTCACTTGCAATAATGTATAATTAAAGGGTGGGAAGTTTATCCATCATATTAGAAATTCTCATATATGCAGTGAGCACTTTATTAGCTTTTTTAGAGTTTCGTGATAACACAAAAGTGATTTTTCTATTTTTTTTAACAAAGGCTGAATTGAAAGAGAAGTTGGCTAGGATGTATGAAGTTAAAGACCCAAACGCCATCTTTGTATTCAAGTTCAGAACTCACTTTGGTGGTGGTAAATCAACTGGTTTTGGATTGATTTATGATTCTGTTGAAAACGCAAAGAAGTATGAGCCAAAATACAGGCTTATCAGGGTAACTATCTTACTCATTTTTTTCATAACATCGTAATTTCAGGCTTAGTTTTTCTATTTAACTCAAAACGTATAACCTTCCAGATTGTTTGCTGAAGATTTAATGACACTTCAAGTTGGTGCATATTATTTGTATATATATTTTCTGTTTTCATGTAAATTTTGGTTGTGTAGAATGGATTGGATACCAAGGTTGAGAAGTCAAGAAAGCAATTGAAGGAAAGAAAGAACAGGGCCAAGAAGATCAGAGGTGTAAAGAAGGTAAATGGTCAAATACGTAATAATAACACCAGAGGTGGCAAAATGTGTATTAAAAATCGAGTATTAGACAACTTTCAGCCCATTTGCACCCAATTTGACCCGTTTGAATCGACTCATATTAAATGGTTGAAATTGCCATCTTTATTCAAATCGACTCATATTAAATGGTTGAAGTTGCCATCTTTATTTGTTTAATGTGGTTTTCTTGATTATGCAGACCAAGGCGGGAGATGCTGCCAAGAAGAAGAAGTAAAGCCGAGAATTTGCTGCATTTTTCAAAATCATCTTAGCGTCCTTCATTTCTTGGTACTCGACTTCTTATCTTTCAGCTTTAATTGATCATTACCATCTTGAAATGAACCTGGGGTTTTTAGAGTTTGATATAGCAAGAACATTATCTGTAATTTTTTGTTGACTATTTGTCTAATTTTGGATAGTTTATTGTTCTGCATAATCAGTTTGTTGGTCATCACTGATTGTTTGATTTTATAATTGTCAACAAGACCAGCATAAATTTTAGCTTAATTATACCAGTGATTAGGGCAGGCTGTTCACGAGCCAAGGTCAGCTTAAACTAGGTTCATTTACAAAAGTTCGGCTTGGGTCGAAAACCTGAGTTTGAACTCAGGTGGTTTACGGACCGACCGTGCTAGCAAGTGGATCCATGAGCTTGCTGAACAGAAGAATTATTCACGGCCCAGAGGTGTCCGATTAGTCATAGAAAAGTAGATCAGAAACAAATAATTATTGGATTTAATATTGGGATATTTTGCTTTAATATTGAATAAAAACTAAAATTAAAGTTATTTGATCGAGAAAGATTTGATCTTTAAAACAAGCTATCAAAAATCATTCTGAGCAGATTTTGAGCGAGGAGATTGAAGTGGGGTTTTGAATCATGGGCTATTTAAACAAGTTTCAACTTAATTCTGATCATCTTTTTTTTCCTAGTAAAGTAAATTTATGTGGGTTTTCAAGGAGGACATCCCGGTGGTGATGTGACGTGCCTTGTCTCTATTCAAAAGATCAAGGTTCAAATTATGTAAGGTGTAAATATATATGGTTTATTGTAGAGAGACGTAAAAAAAGCTATGGATTTTTCGAGTGTTGGTGGTTCTTCTAACGAACTAACCGTTGTGAGGATTAAACCAACAACGAGGAACTAACACATTTGGGCACATTACGATTTATGTGAAATGTCAAACGGTTCTAAACGAGCTTGATGCAAGTTGTGGTTTGTTTTTAAGGAAAGAATCAAACTCTACTTTGAAAAATCATGCAAGATGTTGAAAAACGTTTCGTGTTAAGGTCAATCCTCATTGTTAAACGAGGGTGAAATTTGGAATTTCGACGCAAATATGGTTCGGGAAAGAATGACAAAGTTAGTGTTTCAAGAGGGTTTACCGTTCAACCATTTCTACAACCCGCGTTTGACAAGGATGATTCAAGGGACGCTTCAACCACGTTATATAATCAAGTAAGTCGCACCACTTTTAGACGTGATTGTTTAAAAATGTGAAAAAAATAAAAAAAATAATTTAATTTTAGGTTTTGAAAAATTATAAACCGGTGTGAACTTAACTACTGATGTTTAGTCGGCACCACACGGTATACCGGACTCGTACCTTTGCATTACTGCTCAATGGGTAGATCCCGATACGTGGCAAATGATGATGCGTACCATTGTATTTGATTTGTTTCCATATCTGCATAACGGAGAATATATATTTCACATTTTAGATAATGTAATAACCACATTTGCATTACAAAACAAGCTTTTTTTCAATATCATTTGATAATGCCTCAAATAAAGTGCGGTTCAAAAATTAGCATTAAAATATCAACCGTTTTTTTCCATAGCCGGTGTGTTGCACGTATAGTTAACTTGGTTGTGCAAGACGGACTCGCTGTTCAAGAAGTAGATGATCTAAAATAATATTTTAAAAACTTGTTATGTGACGTTTTTACTACTAGTAGAAAACGATATCATGATTATATTAATCTTTGTCGCGAAACGTGATACATTTGCTTAGGTCCGAATTGGGACGTACCTACTAGATGGAATTCAACTTAGAAAATGTTTGAAAGCGCTATACGACAAAAACCAACTTTAGAAATGTTTCATGATAACCTTTGTGCAAAACATCGTCAGATGAAAAGTTTTTCAGATTTGAGTTGGTTCATGATTGAACGTTTAAGCGCTTTACTCGAAGTTTTTAAAACCACTACTACTTTACTGTCGGTGGTTTATTATCCCCTAAGTCCTTTAGTGCTTAAGCAATTATTTTTAATGTGTAACAAAATATCCGAGCTAGAAAATCACAACCGTATTTTAATGAAAATGAACGAACCAATGAAAATTAAATTAATAAAATATTTTAAATAGTTGCATCCGGTTATTACTTGTGTCGCCGTTTTGAACCCACCCATAAATGTTATCGGTGTTGAAAGTTTAATTGATAAAATAGCGCACGATTTGGGTTTGGACAAAGAAGACTTTCATTTTGCCAACATTACAAAAACGTATTTTTAGTTTTCAAGAATTATTTGATGTTTATTTATCTAAATATGGTAACCCATCTTCCATACATGGTTCAATGGGTTCGGCATCGGGATCGGAATCGGGTGGTAGTACGAATAAAAAGAGAATCCTTAATTTATATATCGATTTGAGGAATGAATATAGTAAACGGTCTCGAGATATCACCCTAAGTAGCGAACTTAGAAGATATATTGGATCGGATTTTTTATCCACTACCGGTGAGTTTGATACTTTAGATATTTTGGTTTGGTGGAAAGGAAAGGAATCCCAATTTTTGATTCTTGCCGTCATGGCCAGTGATTTACTAACCGTCCAAGCCTCTACGGTAGCTTCGGAATATCCGCTTTTTCTCTTAGTGCAGGGTTTTATCCATAAGAAGAACGAGACTCACTCTCGTAACGAAGGAAATGTGAATTTGCTTGAAAGACCACTTGGACGCGATGCAACGAATTCAATATTCTACAACTCTTGAAGACGAAATTGAAACCGAAGAAATCATACATGAATGAGAGGTGGAACAAGGAAAGTCGTTGTCACTAACTGATGAATAACTCGCTTACGATGAATCGCAACAAAGTAGTAGCAATAGCTACGACGAAGAATAAACGGCAATCACTAACGACGCCAATTAAACGTCAAATAATAAATTATTTCTATAACGTTTTTTATGTTTTTGTAATGTTTTCACATTTTCTAAATTTTTATTGTAACGTAATTTATATTTTTGTAATTTTCAAACATAAAAAAAAAACAAATAAAGACGGCATATGTTTATGTTTTTAAATAAATTTTATATTAAAAAAAGGATTCAAACCGGTTCTAAACATACCCGGACTAGTTTAAATGGTTTGGGTTTTCCACTCCAAAAACCGGATTCAAACCAAACCGGTTTGGCCTCGAACCAGTTGACTTTATTTGACCAAACCGGTTCGGGTTTAAAAAGCGATTTTGCACCTCTAATTACTCATATCCTTTTATATATTTTTGAACGACAAACTCTCATACATTTTAAACCTACTCCTAATCTACACCAGTTTTTATATTTTGATTAGTTACTAAGATGCCATTATTGATTTTTAATCATCAATAAAAAGATCTAAGGCGCCTCTCAGGTTCCCCGACTGATTCTACCATTGAGGCCAATGATAGACAATAACCCCCCCCTCCCCGAACACAACTAACAACTTTTATCGTACCGTGCTCTATAGACGGCAACTGTCACACCTTCAAATTTATTTACTTAATAAATAAATAAATTAAGGTCGTAACGATTGATAACATTACACAACAGTGGAAACTAAAATAAAGACTTCTATGGTGTCGAACGCCTTTACATATACTAAAATGTAATAGTACATTGACTTAGACTCATATAGTTCAAAGTCGACTTGAGGTTTGGAAACCATGCGTCTTCGGCTTATAAGGTTTTAAATCGACTAGTTAACCTATTCCAATCGTGCCATGGCTATGAATTACCTGAAAAACATACTTAAAAGTGTCAACACAAATGTTCGTGAGTTCACAGGTTTAATTGTCTCAGTGTAAAGTATTTTTCCTTGAAAACATTGATAAAGTGCATGTGGCCATAATATGAAACGCTTTTCCTCGAAAACATTTAAAATGCGTACATGGCCGTAATATGGAACAATTTTTCTTGAAAACATTGACTAAAACATTTGCACATGAATGAATGGCAAAACCGTGTATATGTAAACGATTGGCAAAACCAATTTGCATGAAAATGATCTCAAGTTTCAAGTATTCAAGTATTCACGTTTTCATGTGCACAAAAACGTTTTCAAGTATCAAGTATATGCATGTGCACAAAAACGATTTCAAGTATACGTTAAATGAAACCAAGTAATCGTATCAAGTTTGACCTATCAAGTTGACCCATCATAGCTAGCTAGGGTTATGAAGTTTATTCTACATGAGTGTTAACCAAACCAAACACGGGTGTTTCGCCCCTCACCTATTCCCCACGGGTTCACGAGTTAAGATAAAGTGCAGCCATTGAGCCATACGGACCCTCTGTTAGCGCAACTAACCATGACTGGAAGTGTCAATCCCAATAGTACTATTCATAATATCCCGGCTATACGAGTTAATGGTTACTAAATTGTTCACGTAGGGGACTTTACGAGCTCTTCCACGATTGTCTCATGTAAACATAAATGGTCGGTCATGATTCCTTGTTTCTAATGTATAAAGTAAATATGTTTCATGTTTTATCAAATATATCAAGTAATGTTGTTCACAAATGTATCAAACGACGATGTTTCCAAATGTATCAAACGATGATGTTTCATGCTTTCAAACGGGTTATGCAAGTATGTTTCTCCCCTGATGTTTCTAAAACATTTAAAAGTAAAAAGGGGCAGTGAACTCACCTGTGACACCAATGTGTCGTCATAACGATTCCTAGACAGGAGTAAGTGTACCAGTGTGGCGAGCAATTCTACTCTATCTATGTGTTCACCATCATAACCCTAATTACGAACATATGTATGTATCTTATTAACTTATGATACTAGGGTTAAGTCACCACGTGTGCGGATACCAATTTAGTATACGATGTCGGTTTAATGGTGGATAATGTTAGGTATACAGATGGAATCAGGATTCCCCATCTACACATATTTCGATAATCACATTTAAAAGTATTAGTTTGTTTCGCACCCAAAGGTGCATAACTATATGCGTTTATAATCAGTGTGTGTGTGTGTGTATACATATAATCTGTATTTATGTGTCTTTTAATGGAATGTGTGCAACTCTATGTTTTGTTATATCCACTTCAGGGTTTTATAGTACATTCATACGGGTTTTTATAAATATACACATTTTCATATATTTATAAAGTTTCAAAACCCCAAATTATATTTGTACCGTATTGCATTCATACGGGGTGTCGTTTCCTGTCCAAAAGCGCATGATTTATACTCGGGAATGAAACCCGGCCACCAAATCAACCGATCTAAACTAAAATCTCTAGATCCACAACGTATAATGACAGATCTGGAATTTTAAAAGGCCTATACAATGAGAAATGGGTTTGGGTTAGGATTTTTACCTTGATTTGTCGGAAAAATGAATTAGCAATCACAGATCTAGGCTGGAGAAACACCTGTAAGTATGGATCGGGTGATTTGGGTTTGTCGGAACCCTAGCATCGCCGAAAATCATGGATTTTTCTGGATCTGTACGCCAGAAGAACATGGACATTGTGCTTCTAAGCTGAACCATCGACAGCCTCCGGAGTTTGCCGACGCCGTTGTTGCTCGTGGTGGTTCACGCCTGTCACACCCTCAAAATCCACCTGCGTGGTTTTACCGCGAGGCGCGTGACAAACCAGGATCTCAGTCATTAGTTACACGGAACGACGCTAAATGAGTTTGATAAAAACCATTAATTTATCAAAGTAAATGCGGAATGCGAAAGCGTAAAAGTTTAACAAAATCCATGCGCAAAACATGCCGCCCAAACCATGCAGTTTAAATAAATAAAGTCTGAAAATAAAATAAGTTCAACGTTTGAAAAAAATGGGACTCCATGCGTGTCGTATGCTCATGCTCAAATACCTTAGCGACCTGAGAAAAACATGCTAAAAAGTGTCAACACAAAGGTTGGTGAGTTCATAGAGATGTAAGTAAATGAAAAGTTCGATGTTTGCTAGATAATGTAATTAATGTATACCGATAGATAGCTAGTCTATGTCATGCTACTACAAGTGTTCGAAACCGAAGCTGACTGTTTGTGTTTGTTTGCCTTTCCACCATGTCTACCGAACAATGGCAAATGTGTAGGTCAATGTTACACCCGTTCTACCTCCATTCGTGTTAGCGCGACTAACGCGGGTGGGGCTTATCAAAACCCAGTAGTACTACTCAAATTACCTCGCTATGTTCCAATACTAACGGTTCGAGAATGCAAGGACTTATGTGGTATGTTTGCACTTTAGTAAGCAAGCGATAGTACAATAATACAAGATCCAAAAATGTTCGCGAGCATGTTTTCTCCCCCAAAAAGGAATGTAAATAAAGAGAGGGGTAGTGAAACTCACCTTAGTATGCGTATGAAAGAAAGCTAAGTGAAAACTGTTGGACTTCTAACTGCCACCTAAAACCATAGGTCTATAAGTGTGTGTTCGTGTATGTTGACATGAACCCTTAGTATCCAAACAATACCATTGTTTAAGTGTTTAGAAAAGATTTACAAGTTTGACCCAAGTTTGACCCGACGACCCGTTATTGATTTAATGTTTGATTTGAATACTAACACATAGTACACAAGTAATCCAAGTTTCATGCAACACAACTCATAACTATCTTAGCATAACAAGTTATGTCTACACATGCACGTTCATCAAAGTTCCTACCTTTATTAATGTATGAACACGAAGTTTGGTTTCCATATGATAATCATTCATAACACGTTTGCATGATCAATAAGTTCATAACATAAATCTTACTTGTCTTAGATAGTCATAACACATAACAAAAGCCTTGAACTTAACATGCAAATCATATTTCAATTAAGGTTCCCAAGTATAGTAAGTTATGAATATCATACTTGTTTTGAGACATCTAACACGTTACAACATGTTATTATATCCTAACTAACATGTAGTTATCATCAAACCATATCATACATGTCTGATTAGCAAGCTATGAACACTTTAGACAATTAAAGTTTCCTCTTTTAGTATGTTTGCAAAACCGAGCTAGGTATTAGAAATCTAGTTTCACAAATCACTTATACAAGAATCAAGTAGCATATAAACGTCATCATATCATGCAATTCAAGTCTAACATGCAAGTTTCAAAACATAAAAAGTTTCATCTTTTAACAAGTTACAAATCATATGAAGCTAGGGTTTTCCAAATAACCATATAATCATCAAATAAATAATAAAGTCACCATCTTTATTGTAAAAATTCATGTTTTGATGAACTAAGGTTTCAATCTAAAATTTTGCAATCAACAATCAACGAAATTGAACGAAACAACTTACATAGTAGTGTTAGGAACACTTAGGGGAGTCCGAATACGTGTTCAATTGCAAAATTGGAGATCGATTGGAGGATGTTTGGGGTTGTTCTTTGGTTCGGCGATGGGAGGGGATGGGGGTTGGGTTGCGACAACAATAATGTGGTGTAGGGGATTAGGGTTTGATTTATTTTATAAAATTATATTTATAAAACATGCATGGGTTTTAAAATGGGTTATGGGTAAACCATGGGTTATCTAGGGGATCCATGGATTATTTAAAAATAAGTTTCACTAATGACAAATAAAACTCTTGAGTATTATTTTTATAAAAACTCCACCTCTATAAAAATAACTAATACGGTTAATATCCGATAATTATACACGATTTCACGAATGTTCATATAATTCATAGAAAAATCACAAAACATATAAATTCACATAATTTATATTAAAATAATTGTTTGCAATTATTTTTATTAGTTCACCAACGTTCTGGGTTAGACTCGTGTGCGATCCGATAATTCTACGTGTTTGTACGAACTGACACGTTTAACTAATCCTGGTTAAATGTAATGCACGAGTGAATGTTCGAGATAACTGAGTTTGTATAAATAAATGTTTGAGATAACGATGTTGGTGTTAACGGAGTTAACCTGAAAATGCCGGATGTCACATCATCCCCTTGTTGAAAGAATTTTCGTCCCAAAAATTAATCCAAGTTGCTAGTTGTCTGAAACAAAAAAAATTTGGGTTGTCACAACGCCACCCTCGCCACCACTAGAGCGGCTGTTGTGTAGCATCGCCGTGTCCAGAACCCTAGGACCACCGTCGGAGTTTGTTTCGGGTTATATCTGGTCATTTAGGAGTACGTCAAGAGAATAGGGTGCTCACCGGGTTCGTTAAAGGCTCGTCAGAATCCCTGTTCCGTCGCTGAAAAACCTCTGTTGCCGTTTGTAACACCAGGCCAAATCCGAGGTCCTCATTTGCCAAATTTGAAACCCTAGGGGTTGGATATGCCAAGTCCCTAAAACTCAAGGTTTGAAAATGAAAAATATCGAAAATGGTCTGATGTCAGACCGATATCGTTTATCATATTGGTCCGAAGTGAAATCAAGGATCAGATATCGGACTGATTGAAACAGGTCTGATATCGGACCGAGATCAATTGCCATATTGGTCCGAAGCGAAGTGCAGGTCAGATAACGGACCGATACCCTTTATCTTCATGGTCCGAAGTAAATGATGGGTCGGTTATCGGACCGATATCCCTTACATAACGGTCCGACACCGCCTCTCAGCCGTAATTTATGGTGAAGACACGTGTCCGATGACTCAGCCCTAAGATGGGACGTGAGCCTAGATGTCGGACCGACATGGCTTCCATATCGGTCCGATAGCCGCAAATATATGTTCAGTCCAATATGGAAGTGACATATAGGGCTAACGTGTACACAAGGCCATGTCGGACCGACATGCCCCTCCATATCGGTCCGATATGGGTCTGGCTGGTCACCTATAAATACCTTCACCCGGCTCCTTGATTTCTCACACACAAACTCACAAATCACTTCCCAACTTCTTGGAGCTTCTATACCTCGATTCTCATGCCATCGTTTCGGTAATTTGACTGACTTTCGCTTATTTTTCGCACTTTCGCTTATTTCCGTATTCGTGCGATAAGATTATAATTTGACTTAGAACTTGCTTTAAGGTTTACATTAAGCTTATACAGACTACCCTAAGATAACATCAAGCTACATTTAAGGTGAATATGTTTATCTGTCTTTTATTTTCAAAACTTTGAAAGTTTTACGTTTACAAAATGACAATACTTGTATTCAAAAGTTTGATGCATAAAGGCGTCTACGTAAAACATTCAGGCCATAAGTATACGTAAAACTTGATCAAGGGATACACGATTTATGGGTGAAATTCCCAAATTGGGGCTGGTAATTGTCTGTAACTGGATGTAAGACGGGGTCTCAGTTAAGGGACATCGTAGTAAGTAAGTCTGGTAATGCCAGCAGTCCTTTTACGAAAATTATTGGTGTATACCGTGGTTGTACACTAAGATGAAATAGTTCTGCTGGATGGTAGATTGTACCCAGATTATAGTTAAATGTTTTGATACTGTATTTATCAAGTGATAGCTGGTCATGATATTCATGTTCACCAGCGTTCGCGCTGACGTTTTATTTTTCAAATGTTTTTCAGGTAATCAATGATTATCTGCAAGACTAATCCTACGTGATAGTCTTGGGGATAAAGGTGTACATAAAATATTTTGACAGGGTTATGTGCTAATAGCATGGAGATAACTCTGCAGTGATAAGAAAACAAGAAGAGATATTTAAGATTGTGATTTCCTAAATATGGATACTCCCTTGTACACAGGGTTAGGCGCCGGAAGCTAAAACCCTTAGATACCAATGTTTGTGTAGCATGGTATTGGATATGGTTAACTCCCCAGGTACATGCCAACTACCTTGTGGCTCTAGTTTTACCCTGCTTATGCAGGTGACATATAAATGGTCGTGGACCATGGTTTTGTACAGTAAAGGGATATTTAAGTCCCCAATGAAATGAAATAATATTTTATTTATCCCTAGATTTGGAAAATAAACAATATCAGCCCTCGTGTTGAGATTTATTACAAGTTCAATCCGAAAGTATTTCCGCTGCTAAACTAACTCTGATTTTCTAAATAAAATAAGATTGGAGGTGCCAATCTGGTCGCACGCCCGGGGTGTCCTGAAATAGGGATGGCAAAAAGACCCGAACCCGACGGGAAAACCCGATACTCGAATCATTCGGGTCGGGTAACGAGCCGGATATTCGGGTAACGGGTCGGGTATGGGATTATAAAAAGTAAAATTTTCGAGTACGGGTATGAGATCAGGTGATACCCGACCCGATTACCCGAAATAAATATACCCGAAATAATTTCTCTATATTTTTTTTATTTTTCTTTTATTTAAGTGTGCAGGTAATATATATTTTTATTAATTCTCCCTGCTTTTATATTTTCCAGATGAAAGTAAAGCAATTAAGCAGTAGCTTTTTTTTCCATTTGTATGATGAAATTTACATTTCCACGATTGTAGTTATTAAACATAAGTAGTTTTTTTTCAATTATATGTTGTAGTTATTAAATAAAATATATTACAGTGGCTTTTTTTTTTTTGAAATTTATGTTGTAATTTTTTTTCAAATTTATGTTCTAGTTATTAAACAAAATATATTGCAGTAACTTTTTTTCAATAATATGTTATAGTTATTAAAAATATAAAAACAAAGTCGGTGAAATGTACCTGACACATACCCAACGGGTATTGGAAGATACCCGCCGCTATGCCCGATACCCGATACTAACGGGTATACCCGATATTCACGGGTATGCCCGATACCCGACGGGTAATTACCCGACAAATACCCGACGGGTATTGGGCCGGGTATGGGGCAAGATTTCAGAACCGGGCATGGGTTTGGGATTACCAATACCCGGCCCAAACCCGCCCCATTACCATCCCTATCCTGAAACCGGGGTGTGACAGGTTGGTATCAGAGCCCAATGTTTTAGCAAATTAGATACTAGCCTTAGTATCTAAGCTTTAACCATAGCTTAAGATATTATACCTCAAGATTAAGATAAGTATACTGGCTTTAGTATCTAAGTTTTGATCATCATGAGGACATAATACTTATTTAAGGTAGTTACTAATATTTAAGATTTTCAGGATGTCTGAAGGACATAACATTCCCTATTACGATCCTAATCGTTCGATCAAACAAGAAACACCTGAGCATCCTCCTTACGGATCTCAGATGATGCCAATTACATTTCCTGATAATAATGATCCCTTCATCATAAATCTAGATACTCCTACACCTGATTATCACCCGCAATCATACGAGACTGAGAGTTCTTGGATAGACGCCGGTTCTGACTTTAGTAACTTGCAGTTTACTACCCCTCCACCAGTAGAGAATCAGGTTGGGCCAAGTACGTCCCTAAAGCCTAGAATGAGAGTAGGAATGCCTACTGAGAGATTTTCTATTCCATCTGCTGAGGTAGAAGAAGCATATCGGAATGCACCGGTGGAGGAAACATCCGAGGAAGAATCTCACCAATATGGTTGAAAAAGGCAAAGGTCCTAGTTTTCTTTGGATAATTATTTCGAATGTAAGACCAATGAGACTACTATAGAAGATAATGAAGAAACTGAAAGTTTTACTTTTAGAAGTCTTGAAGAAATAGGGAACCCTAGTATTCCTTATAATCCTTCGATAAGCTTTCATTCCGCCCCTACTGTTAGAAGCTATAATATTACTCCCCTATACTCACAAAATTTTCATGAGGGATACACCGAAATACCTTATGAAAATAGATGTGATCCTAAAGAAGAAGAACGAGCCGATTCTAATAAATTCTACATTCCTTATTATGAAAATATTCCTCTCCCTGCTACTCATACAAATAAAAATACATCCGGAAGTGAAAGGTAACAAATGCTATTAAATTGGATAGCTGAGTTGGAATGAGAAAAAGATGAAGATGAAGCTCGAAACGCTTTGTTGGTTCAAGCCCTTGAAGAGAAGAATTTTAGGAATTTCTAGAAACAATGATTTCTATATATATATATCATCATCAATAAAATTTTTGTTGTAATTCCAACTTTCTGTATTCCTAGTATGTCGAAAAGTGGACCATCCAACAACACCAGAGGTAAAAAGAATCAAGCTGCTGAGCCAGAAGCTCAAAAAGCAGAAATGACTAAAATGATCGATGTTGGAATAGAAAAAGCAATTCCAAAAATAGTAGCAGCTATAGAAGAAGCAAAAGCTGCTAAGAAGAGAGAATCCATGTTACAAAAATCTAAAACAAGGGAGAATGAGAATGAAGTTTCTACCCCTTAATATTCAAAACATACCGAGGGTAAACGTTCAAATCATCCTTCAAGATATACTGAAGGAGGTCATTCAATCTTCCATAGTAAGTATACCAAAAGAACATATCGAGAAGGCCATGATTCTTCTGTGGCTAGTCCCAAGGAAGAATATGAACCTTCATACAAGAAACAAAGGAATCTTGGATGTACTTATAAGAATTTACAAAAATGCAAACCTTATGAATTTGCAGGAAAGGAAGGAGCCATAGCTGCTCTAAGATGGCTAGAGAAGACCAAATCAGTTCTATCAATAAGCACATGTCTTGAAGAAGACAAAGTGCTTTATGCTTAAATCTGTTTAGAGACCAAGTTCTGGAATGGTGGAATCAAGTTACATCCGCTAAAGGCAGAGATAGGGCATATAGCATGAGTTGGTCTACTTTTAAGGAAAGCGTTGAGAAGAAGTTTTGTCCTATGAATGAAAGAGAAAGGATTGAGCACAATTTTCTGAATTTAAGGATGATGAGTACAAACCATCAAGATTATGTGATAAAGCTATTTGAGTATGCTAGGTTAGTACCTCATCTAGCAACTCTTGAATCAAACCTCATCAAAAGATATATCTTGGGTTTAGTTTTAGAAATTCGAGATTTGGTGAAGCCTCTAAACCTGAATCAATGGACGATGCCATTGAGTTAGGTGATATCTTACAGATGGCATGATAAGGAATAGAGAGAAGTTGAAGAAGAAGGATGACACTCACCAGAATAGAAAAGAATAGAAACGAACAGAAACGACTTGAAAGTAACTTCAGTCGTAAAGATACTCATTCTCCTGCCCTAGAATGTCATTTATGTAAGAAGAAACATTACGACAAATGTGGTGTGAGGCCTTTTTGCAACACATGTAAAATCCCTGGGCATTCAACTAAGAATTGTTACAAGAATAGAAAGCCTATTATCTGTTATGGCTATGGAGAACCGGGTCATATAAAAACCCAATGCCCAAAGACAAAAGAAGCAGGAACATCTGGAGCTAAACCTGCTGAAGGCGTTAAGAAAAACGCCAAGGCATTTGTCTTAAATGCTAATGAAGTAGCCAAAATACCGGATGTCATTATCCGTACGTTTCTTGTCGAAAATATCTATGCAAAGGTTTTATTTGATTTCGGTGCAAATCAAAGCTTTATAGATATTAGATTCTGTAAGCTGTTAAATAAACCTTTAGCTAGATTAGAAAAATCTTACGAAGTCGAAACTGCTAACGGATATCTAGTTAGAGTCTCTAGCTCCTTAAATGACTATAAGATTTCTCTATCTGGACATGTCTTGCCTATGCAACTGTTACCTATGACACTAGCTGGGTTTGACATTGTTCTAGGAATGGATTGGTTATCTGCCAACCAAGCACAAATATTTTGCGACAGGAAATCCATTGAAATTCGTGTGCCTGATGGTAAGATAATTACTAACCAAGGGGATAAAAATTCCAATCCAATTGGAATAATATCATTCCTTAAGGTCACAAAATGTTTGAACAAGGGATGCTTAGCATATCTTGTATCAATATCAACCAAGAAGGAAGTAAAGTCATTAAAAGATGTGCCAGTAGTATCCAAATATCCGGAAGTACTCCCGGAGGAACTACCTGGATTACCGCCAGAACGAGAATTAGAATTCAGAATTAATCTAGTACCGGGAACAGCTACGATAGCTAAAGCCCCATACATATTAGTACCAACTGAAATGTCGGAACTGAAGAAACAACTGGAAGAGTTGTTAGAGAAAGGATTCATAAGACCAAGTCCTTCACCTTGGGGAGCTCCGGTGTTATTTGTTAAGAAGAAAGACGGATCAATGCGTATGTGTATTGACTACCGTGAAATGAACAAGGTCACGATCAAGAACAGATATCCACTTCCCCGAATTGATGATCTGTTTGATCAGCTTCAGAGAGTATGTTGCTTCTCGAAAATTGATCTTCGTTCAGGATACCACCAGTTGAAGGTACAACAAGAAGACATATCCAAAACTGCATTCAGAACAAATTATGAGTTCACTGTAACGCCATTTAGACTCACTAATGCTCCAGCAGCATTCATGAATATGATGAATCGAATCTGTAAATCTTACTTGGATAAGGTCGTCATCGTATTCGTAGACGATATACTTATTTATTCAAAGAGTAAGGAAAAGCATACACATCATTTGAGAATAATTCTTGAATTACTTAAGAACGAGAAATTGTATGCCAAATTCTCAAAATGTGAATTATGGTTACCTGAAGTACAATTTCTTGGGCATGTGATAAATGCCAACGGAATTCAAATTGATCATGCTAAGATTGAGGCAATTACTAAATGGGAAGTCCCGAAAACACCAACTGAAGTTCGGGTTTTCTTAGGTTTGGCTGGATATTACCGAAGATTTATCCCGGACTTTTCCCGAATTGCTGTCCCTCTTACTTCCTTAACAAGGAAATATGTGAAATATGAATAGGGACCAATGTAGGAAGAAGCTTTTGAGATGCTGAAACAAAAATTAACGAACGCTTCAATGCTGACTTTGCAAGATGGAACAAAAGACTTTGTAGTTTATTATGATGCTTCGCGCACTGGTCTTGGTGGTATATTAATGCAAAGAAACAAAGTCATTGCATATGCATCTCGGCAATTAAAAACTCATGAATGGAATTATACGACTCATGATCTAGAGTTAGGTGCCATAATTTTTGCGTTAAAGTTATGGAAACACTATCTCTATGGAGTTAGATTCACTGTGTTCACTAACCATAAAAGTTTGAAATATATTATTGGTCAGAAAGAGTTAAACATGAGACAGAGAAGGTGGTTAGAAATATTAAGTGATTATGACTGCGAAATCTGTTATCATAAAGGCAAAGCTAATGTAGTAGCTGATGCCTTAAGTCGAAAGGAAAGAGAAAAGCCTAAAAAAGTACGTGCTTTAAGAATCGAATTGAAATTCTATCTCTTAGAACAAATTAAAGAAGCATAGAAATTAGCTTTAGAAGAAGCTAATATTGAACAAGAAATGTTGGGAAAGATGGTTAATCTATTAACCAAAGGAAATGATGATATTCTATGCATGAATGAACGAGTATGGGTGCCAAAGATAGGAGGTCTTTAAGAGGAATTCTTGAAGAAGCACATAAATCAAAATATACCATGCACCCTGCGGGTGATAAAATGTATAAAAATCTAAGACTAGATTATTGGTGGGTCGGTTTGAAGAAACAAATCGCTTCCTATGTTGCAAAATGTTTGACTTGTTCACAAGTTAAAGCTGAACACCAGAAACCATCTGGATTGTTGCAGCAACTTGAAATTCCTGTTTGGAAATGGGAAATGATAACTATGGATTTCATTACAAAACTTCCCCGAATGAGTCGAGGAAATGATACTATATGGGTTATCATTGATATACTGACTAAGTCTACCCATTTTCTTCTAATGAAAGAAACGTATAGTATGGATAAGTTAGCACAGTTGTATGTTAACGAAATAGTGACATTACACGGTGTGCCAGAAAGCTCTCAGAATGCGATTGAATCTTAACACTGCTTATCATCCTCAAACGGATGGTCAGAGTGAAATAACAATACAAACTCTGGAAGATATGCTTCAAGATTGTATAATAGACCTTGGAGGGAGTTGGGATGACCACTAACCTCTAATGGAATTCTCATATAATAATAGTTGTCACATAAGTATCCAAGCTGCCCCATTTGAAGCATTGTATGGCAGAAAATGCAGAACTCCTGTCTGCTGGGCAGAGATTGAAGAAAATCAACTGTCAGGTTCTAAAATAGTTCAGGAGATAACTGACGAAGTATTAATAAGCGTCGTAAACCATTAGAATTTTCTGTGGGTGACCAAGTATTATTAAAAGTCTCGCCCTGGAAGGGTATAGTACGATTTGGAAAGAAAGGAAAAATCAGTCCAAGATTTGTTGTACCATTCAAGATCCTGAAAAGAATCGGACCGGTTGCCTATCAGCTTGAATTACTAGAGAAAATGAACGGTGTTCATGACGTATTTCATGTGTCAAACCTGCGAAAGTGTTTGGCAGATGAATCTCTGGTAATACCTCTACAAGATGTAGAGGTGGATCCAAATCTGAAATTCGTTGAACAACCTCTGCAAATTGAGGATCGTCAAATTAAAATGCTGAAAAAGAAGAGGCTGGTGTTGGTAAAAGTAAGATGGAACTCCAAACGTGGACCTGAGTTCACGTGGGAACTGGAGAGTAAAATTAAAAAGAAATATCCACACCTGTTTCAATAAATCTCGAGGACGAGATTTGAATAAAGGTGGGGAGGATGTAACACCAAGCCAAATCTGAGGTCCTCATTTACCAAATTTGAAACCCTAGGGGTTGGATATGCCAAGTCCCCAAAATTCAAGGGTTGAAAATGAAAAATATCAAAAATGGTATGATGTCGGACCGATATCGTTTGTCATATCGGTCCGAAGTGAAATCAAGGATCAGATATTGGACCGATTGAAACATGTCTGATATCGGACCGAGATCAATTGCCATATTGGTCCGAAGTGAAGTGCGGGTCAGATAACGGACCGATACCCTGTATCTTCATGGTCTGAAGTGAATGATGGGTCGGTTATCGGACCGGTATCCCTTACATAAGAGTCCGACACCGACTCTCAGCCGTAATTTATGGTGCTGACACGTGTTCGATGACTCAGCCCTAAGATGGGACGTGAGTCTAGATGTCGGACCAACATGGCTTCCATATCGGTCTGATAGCCGCAAATATATGTTCGGTCCAATCTGGAAGTGGCATATAGGGTTGACGCGTACACAAGGCCATGTCAGACCTACATGCCCTTCCATATGGTCTTATATGGGTTTGGTTGGTCACCTATAAATACCTTCATCCGGCTCCTCGATTTCTCACACACAAACTCACAAATTACTTCCCAACTTATTGGAGTTGCTATACCTTGATTCTCATGCCATTCTTCCGGTAATTTGACTGACCTTCGCTTATTTTCCGCACTTTTGCTTATTTCCGTATTCGTGCGATAAGATTATAATTTGACTTAGAACTTGCTTTAAGGTTTACATTAAGCTTGTACAGACTACCCCTGAGATAAGATAAAGCTACACTTAAGGTGAATATGTTTATCTGTCTTTTATTTTCAAAACTTTGAAAGTTTTACGTTTACAAAATGGCAATACTTGTATTCAAAAGTTTGATGCATAAGGGCGTTTACATAAAACATTCAGGCCATAAGTATACATAAAACTTGATCAAGGGATACACGCTTTATGGGCAAAATTCCCATATTGGGGCTGATAATTGTCTGTAACTGGATGTAAGACGGGGTCCTAGTTAAGGGACATCGCAGTAAGTAACTCTGGTAATGCCAGTAGTCCTTTTAAGGAAATTATTGGTGTATACCATGGTTGTACACTCAGATGAAATAGTTATGTTGGATGGTAGATTGTACCCGCATTATGGTTAAATGTTTTGATACTGTATTTGCCAACTGATATCTGGTCATGATATTTGTTTTGGGTAAAAATTATTGAGACTAATTTTGTAACCAAACTTAGTTTATGAGGTAGTGTGCTTGATCAAAACGTGAAACAACGAACATAAATGGAAAGCTTGACACGATGATGTACGAGGAAAGTCCTTAATCCCTAAGGATTGCCGGTATAAAACCTCGGGAAGTGACTAAACGTCATTTGCCTCCTAGTCTTTTATAAAACAATAAAAATGATTACAAGTACGAGCAGTAGATGATCAATATCTAAGTGTTACAGAGCTTGTTGCGAGTGTATAGTGCTAATAGAGTTGTGTGTCGTGCGATGATGTGATTCCTAATCGATCAAGCTGCTGATTATATACAAAATACAAGCTAAGTAACTATCCGAGAATCCTGGAAATGACTAAGTCCTCTAATATGACCGTTGGAAGCCACTCCACGCGTCTTCTACACGTTCTCCTTGACTTCAAGACCAATTCTAAGGGATGAACTTGACTTCGCACGTTTTACCTGCGTATTAATCAAGATAGAAGAAAGATACAACGGTTAAATATTGAGGATACTGAAACCTGTCAGGGTATCGAAGTACATTGAAGATCCAGGATCCTTAGCTGTAACATGACCCCTAACAGTTGTCCCCAAATTTTAACAGCTGTCAACGACATGTCTAAAAATTTTAAAATTCAAATAGATCCAGGCTCAGAAGGATAAGCTGCAGGAGAGTTCAGCCCAATACGAATTGAAGATGCAGGAGAATTTGGCCCTGTATGAGCAGTGGATATAGGATACTATAGATGGTGCCAAGAAATCTGCGACCATAACTATTCTTCAATCCAGGATCCAGATGGCTGAAAAAGCCGCTGCTGAGGGTTTTGACCGTGCAACCTGGGATCTTAAGGGATGGCGCTCTTCTCTTGCTAAACTGGGTGGTGAAGCTGTGGAGACTAGCAAGGTGGCTGAGGAGGTTGGAGCTGGTGATGCTGAGAAGCAGACTGACCAGGGCGGTGAGGGTAATGATGCCTAGGCCTGAGCCCTGAAATGTGTGGTTCTTTAACTGTTCTTGTGGGTTACCTGTCTTAAAACAATTTCTTTTTATGTCCGTGGTTGATGAACAATTTACTTTTTCTTGCTTTTGGGATCCCTGCATGGGATAAACAATGATGGGTCCAGGTTTTGGATGAAGCCTGGATCACTTTCCTTTCCTGCACTTTAAATGTTAGTAGATTTTTTATGACTATTTGCCATGATTGTTATGTGTTTGGTTTGCTTTGACATGTTTTTAGAAAATTAGGATCTCTATGTAGCGAAACCTTGAGATACTTAGAAAAATAGATTTAGATATATTTTTAGGATACCGGATCCTTACTAATTATTCATAAATAACCTCTCAAGTTTTTATCAAACTTTAACTTAGGAAATTATAGTTTGGTTTTGATAAATGTCATGTAAGAATACCAAACATATCATAACTCAGTCCTGTGAATCTCAAGTTTTCTATAAATTGAAAATCAACAAGTAATACATAACTTTGTCTAGAACTAAGTCAGGTAGGTACACATACCATATTATAATTGTGGAGTTTATAGTATAACAACTTTTAGTTGTCTCCTGTGTATAATTTTTAAACATGTCGTAGACTTAGCAATTGTAGTTCAGGATCTTCATAAGTCTTTAACCCGTTTAAGGATCTTGAGTCAGCATATTGATGCTAACTTCTTGAGTTAATACACAAGTGTTAAATACATGTGACAATTTAAAATCGTGGGCCAAGCCAAAATAACGTGGGCCAAGACAGAATAACATGGGCCAAGACAGAATAACGTGGGCCAAGCTAGAATAATGTGGGCCAAGCTAGATTCGAGTTAGCATGAATATGCTAAAAACCTTAGGTGTAACACGTCTGTTACAATCGTAGGATTCAAGTTATAGCCAACAATGATGAAATTATCAGCCACTGTTACATGGACTGGTCGCACCACCTTGAACTATACTTGAACATCGTGCGCTACTACCAGAGTGTTTAAACTCAATTCTTAGAAAGGTGAAAACCATTAAACCTTTGAGGTATTCAGGATACCCTAACTTAGGAGAGATAGCCAATCTCTAACTTCTGTCAGGATCCCTGGGATCCTTCCTGCAAAACATGAAACCATGGTGAAGGTGGGTGTTAGACTGACTAACACCCCTCCGACGCTCAAGTCAGTAATTTAATAAAGAATAATAAATATGAAAATAATTATGGAAAGAAGACGTACCGTTTTTAGTTAGAATATAAGTTCTAACTTACATAAAGTAGGCTTTGAGATGGATGGCGTTCCAGGATCTTGGCATGATTTCTCCTTCCATAGTTGCCAACCAATATGCACCCTTGCCTGCTTCTGAATCAATCAAGTATGGGCCTTCCCATTTTGGTGCAAGCTTTCCATCACTTGGATTGGTAGTATTTTGAAATGCCTTTCTCAGTACTAAGTCTCCTACTTGGAATCTTCTAATCCTTATGTTTTTGTTGTATGATTTTGTTATCCTCTGCTGATAAGCTGTAATACGAACTTTGGCAAGATCACTGAGCTCATCCACAATGTCCTGATCCTGAGCAAGAGCTTCATTGTTGGTATCTAGAGATTAAAGATTGGTTATGGCAATATGGATAACCATCTCTGTGGGGATCATGGCTTCAGTTCCAAACACCAAGGAGAATGGAGTTTGCCCTGTCGCATTCTTTGTGGTTGTCCTATCTGCTCAAAGTACAAACGGTAGCTCTTCAGCCCATCTTCCTTACTTTGCTCCCAATATCTTCTTGAGGTTGTTAATGATGATCTTGTTACTAGATTCCGCTTGTCCGTTGGCTTGAGGATGTACTGGGGTGGATGTTATCATTTTGATTCCCCAACTGGCACAGAAGTTAGTTGTTCTGTTGCCAATGAATTGAGATCCATTATCACAAACTATCTCCGCCAGGATCCTAAATCTTGTCAGGATATTGCGCTTGATGAAGGAGATGACTTCTTTTTATCTGACTTGGACAAATGCCTCAGCTTCAATCCACTTGGAGAAGTAATCTGTCATTGCTAGCATAAAGAGCTTTCCTCCTAGTTCCTTGGGAAGTTTTCTGACTATATCCATTCCCCATTTCATGAATAGCCATGAAGATATAATTGGATATAAAGGTTCGGCCGGTTGATGGACTATGTTGCTGTGTCTTTGGAAAGCGTCACATTTTTTAGAGTAAGTTACAACATCTTTCCTCATGGTAGGCCAGTAATATCATGTGCTCAAGATCCTTGAAAATAACGCTCTGCCCCTAGTGTGATTACCACAGTCACCTTCGTGTAGATCTTTCAGGAGTTTAAGCACTTCAGGATCCTCCAAGCATCTTAAGTATGGAACTGTAATTGATTTTCTATACAAAACATTCTGCAAAATTATAAAACGATACTCCCTCATGCGAAAAGCCTTGTGGTTCTTTTCATCACTTGGGATCTCACCATCCTGCAAGTATTTCTTAATAGGTGAAATCCAGGATCCTTGACTAGGTTCAAGATCCCAAATGTCTACTTCTTCTTCAGTGTTGGATACTTCATTTATCTTCTGAATTGCTGGGCTCAGAATATGTATGATAGGTATCTTGATACCTTCTGGTATTCTAAGAGCCGAAGCAAGGTTTGCTAGGGCATCAGCCTCAACATTATCTTCTCTGGGCACCCGTGTTATGTTAAAAGTTTGGAATTCCACGGATAATTGCTTAACTATTGCGAGGTATTTGGCTAACTTATCTCCTTTTACTGCATAAGAGCCATTGAAATGGTTAGAAATTAACAGTGAGTCTACATATACCTGAAGATACATGATCTTGATATCCCTGGCTAATTGCAATCATGCTATCAGCGCCTCATATTCTGCTTCATTATTTGTAGCCTGGAACTCACAATTTATGGATTGGGGTATTATGTCCCCTTGTGGCGATTTTAGTATGACCCCAGACATGTTCCTCTTACATTCGATGCACCATCAGTGAATAAGGTCCATTCATCCTTTGATTCTTCTAGTTGTTGGAATTCAAGGTCTGCTTCGTGTTGAATGTCATTACTGAAATCAGCTACAAAGTCCGCAAGTGCTTGAGACTTTATTGCTGTTCTAGGTTCATATGTAAGGTCATAGGCGCTGAGCTTGACTAACCACTTAGCCATCCTTCCTGACATCTCGGGCTTTCTTAAGACACACTTAATAGGATAATTAGTCTTAACATGAATAGCATGAGTTTTAAAATAATGTCTAAGTTTAGTGGATGCCATTATTAAAGCTAAGATTAACTTTTCTAAATGGGAGTACCCGGTTTCTACCGCGAGTAGACTTTTACTTACATAGTATACTGGATGCCGCTGGCCTTCATGATCCTTGATTAGGACAGCACTAACGGAGCTTCGAGATACTTCTAAGTATAGGGATAATGGTTCGTCGTCTTCTGGTTTCATTAATAGAGGAGGTGATGACAAGTATTCCTTTAGAGATTGGAGTGCTTGTTCACGCTTCTCTTCCCATTCGAATCTCTTGTTCTTCTTCAGGATGTCATAAAATTCCTTTCACTTTTATGAGGATCTTGATATAAATCTATTGAGTGCTGCTACTCTGCCGGTTAGTCTTTGGACGTCCTTGGTGTTTGCCGGGGATTTCAGATTGATGATAGCTTTGATTTGTTCTTGATTGGCTTCTATTACTCTCTTGGTTACCATGTATCCCAAGAACTTTCCTGCCCCCACTCCGAAGTGGCATTTTGAAGGATTCAACTTCATGATGTATTGGTCCAGGATATCAAATGCTTCTCTAAGATCCCTGAGATGATCCTCAGCTTTCTTTGATTTTACCACCATGTCATCGATGTAGACCTCCATGGTGTCCCCTAGCTTGTCTTTAAACATCATGTTCACCAGCCTTTGGTATGTAGCACCTGCATTTTTCAGACCAAAAGGCATAGCAATATAACAATAAATACCTGGGAGTCATGAACGCTGTATCCTCCTGGTCTGAGTATTCCATCTGAATCTGTTGGAATCCTGATAAAGCATCCATGAATGTCAGCATCTCGTGGCCCACTGTAGCGTCAATCATTGAGTCTATGTGTGGCAATGGAAAAGGGTCTTTGGGACATGCTTTGTTCAAGTAGGTAAAGTCTACGCATACTCTCCATTTCCCATTCTTCTTCTGGACCACTACCATATTAGCTAGCCACCTTGGGAATTTTACTTCCCTTATCATTCCTACTTTTAATAGTCGCTCGACCTCTTCTTGGATAACTGCATTCCTTTCTGGTGAAAACTTTCTCCTCTTTTGGTGTATTGGCCTGAAACTATTATCAACACCCAATTTATGCGTAATAATATCTTTAGAGATACATGTCATGTATTCATGTTTCCAAGCGAAGGTTAAATTTCTGCTATTTAGTAACTCTAAGATATCTTGTTCGATATCCTTGGGAATACTGGTTCTGATAAGCACCTTGACGTCAGGATCCTCCTCACTTAGGGATAATTATTTAACATCTTGCTCCTTGGTTTCCAGGAAGTCCCGGGCTTGTTTCTTTAGTTACTATGCTTGCTTGGTCTTGGCGGAGGCTTTCATCGAAGAGGTGTACCAATCCTTAGCCTCTTACTAATCACTGTTAATATTCATTATGTAACACACTACTTTTAAAACACCAGCTAGTATAAACAATTACACACGCGGAAACATTTATCCCAAGAATTTTTTTTATATATCTTCGTCGCGTTCCGCGAGGGAGTTCCAAAAAGGCAGGTCCGAGTATACAGGTCTTCGCGTGTCGCGAAGACCAACCCCAAGAATTTCGCGTGGTGCGAAAACCTTCTGTAGGCAGAAAGTTTAGAGACTTGTGTAGTTTTCCACACTTAACCATTTTTCCAACTTTTTCATTTCAACCAAACACCAAAACCTCCCAAACACTTAGGTTTTGACCAAAAACGCTTCAACAACATGTAAATACATCAAAACACAATTTGTGTATCAAATTTACATTCATATAAGGGGTTTCTAATTACTACCAAAATACATAAACGCATACGAGAATCCCACCAAAAGCATTGGACTTGACTTGAATACATCAGAGCTTTTCCTACATAATCACATAAACATAACACTATTAGTAATGAAGATAAAACATAACAAACAAGTAAATTCTACTTGTTTCACCCATTTGAAGGTCCCGATTCCACTTCACGTTTTGCAATTTGATTACCTAAACATATTCATCTAGTTTAGTAATCCATCATACACCAAAATTACATTTTAATTGGGTTCACAACCCAATTTCCCATTTCCAACCCAAACTGATCCGTTTGAGTTATACTCATATCCAAACACCCTCTTTCAATCCAAACTCACCTACTTAAGTTTCCTTTCCAATTCCCTGACACTAATTTTTCATTCAAAAATTATTATTAAGTTAATTTGGTGTTTGTTCAAGTGTCTAACATACTATAAACACTTAATCAACATTAATTCATCATCTTATCATCATAATCCAAAAACCCCTAATTTTCCCATATGAACCCTAACTTCTCATAATCAAAATCAAAGGGTTCTAGGATGTTAGTCATCATTCTTTACCTTTAGTTTAGCTATATTATCATCAATCTAACACCAATTCACCACATGCATTCAAATTTTTGGATTTTACCCAAAACCCACCAAGAACACATCAATGGTGGAATCAAAAATATGATTAACACTTACTTGATGTTTGGAAGGTGTTGTGTGAGCCAAAACCTTCACGAATTCAAGCTCAAAAGCACGATTTAGCTCCAACTTCTCTTTTCTTCTTTTTCTCTCTTGCAAACATCGACCAACACACACACAAATGACCCAATTTTGACTTCACCAAGTCAAATATGGCAGATTTGCCATATTTACAAGTTTAGCCCCTCATCTTCCATTTCATCCACTTTCATTCTATAATTAGTTAAAAACTAATATAACCCCATTACTAACTTGAAACCCACTTGTTTTCACTTATTTCTAAAATATTATTTTCACCATAATATTTATTAGAATATTTATTTATTTATAACAAAACCCGGATTTTGGTTCGTTACAAATCACCTCCCCTTATTTGGGTTTCGTCCCCGAAACCCGACTTCACATAAGAAGGTTCAGATAATACTTGAGCATTTCCTCCTCGGTTTCCCAAGTCATTTCCGTCCCCTTCTTATGTTTCCACGTCACCAAAACTTGGCTAATCTCTTTATTTCGTAAACGCGTCACCTTTCTATCCAAGATTGCCACCGGTTCTTTAACATAATTCAACTTTTCATCAATCTCAATATCATCCAATGGAACAAAAGTAGACTCATCCGCTAGACATTTTCGCAAATGGAACACTTGAAACGTGTTATGAAGACTACTTAGTCCCTCCGGTAGCTCCAAACGATAAGCTACCGCACCCACACTTGCTATCACCTTAAACGATCCAGTGAAACGTTGACTTAACTTCCCTCGTTCCCTAAACCGTATCACCCCTTTCCAAGGAGAGACTTTCAAGAGCACAAATTCCCCCACTTGAAACTCGATCGCCCGCTTTCTATTATCCGCATAAGACTTTTGACGATCTTGAGCCGCCTTCAAGCGAGCCTTTATTTGGTCAATACTACTATTAGTTTCCTTGACCACCTCTTTACTACCAAGTTCCCGTTGACCAATTTCACCCCAACACACGGGTGTTCGACATTTTCTCCCATACAATGCCTCAAAAGGCGGCATACCAATACTAGAATGGTAGCTATTGTTGTAAGAAAATTCCGCCAATGGTAAATGGTCGTCCCAATTTCCCCCAAAATCCAATGCACACGCTCGCAACATATCCTCGAACGTTTGAATCGTTCGCTCGCTTTGACCATCCGTTTGTGGATGATAAGCGGTTCTAAGATTCAATCTAGTCCCCATATCCTCATGGAATTTCTTCCAAAAACGAGAAGTAAATCTCGTATCACAGTCCGATATAATTGAAACCGGCACACCATGACGTGACACAATTTCCTTCACATATAATTCCGCCAATCTATCCAAAGAATACTTTTCCTTAATCGAAAGGAAATGTGCACTCTTTGTCAACCGATCCACTACTACCCATATCGCATCATAGCCTTTTCGAGTCCTTGGTAGTTTAGTGATCAAATCCATGGTTAAATTCTCCCATTTCCAAAGCGGTATTTCAAGCGGTTGAAGCTTTCCATACGGCTTTTGGTGCTCCGCCTTTACCCTTAAGCATGTGAGACACCTATCCACATACTTAACAATATCACGCCTCATACCCAGCCACCAAAAATGACACCTCAAATCATAAAACATCTTTGTGGCCCCCGGATGGATAGAATACTTGGATTTATGCGCCTCGTCTAAAATAGTTGTCAAAACACTTGACAACCTAGGAATCCAAATTCTATCAAAGCATGTCTTCAAACCCGTGCGATTTTCCCCAAGCTTATCAACATAAGCAACCATCCGTTCCTTCTTTAAATCACCACCAAGTGCAAACACTTGAGCATCCCAAATTTCATCAATAAGAGATGATGAAATTGTCATCTTAAATGACTTCACCTTAATAGATGCATGACTCGTCTTCCGACTAAGAGCATCCGCCACCACATTTGCTTTACCCGGATGATAGAGTATCTCACAGTCATAGTCCTTGACCAATTCAAGCCAACGCCTTTGCCTCATATTGAGGTTGACTTTTGTGGTCCGTGTAGATCGTACACTTAGCCCCATATAAATAATGCCTCCAAATCTTGAGCGCAAAAACCACGGCCGCAAGTTCTAAATCATGGATAGGATAATTCACTTCGTGAGTCTTCAGTTGCCTAGATGCATAGGCAATTACTTTCCCCTTTGCATCAAAATACAACCCAACCCCGAATGCGAGGCATCCGAATACACCACAAAATCTTCAATCTCGTCCGGCAAGGATAAAACAGACGCCTTAGTCAACTTTTCTTTCAAGAGTTGAAAGACAGATTCTTGCTCAGAACCCCATACAAATTTAGTCTCTTTACGAGTCAACTTCGTCATCGGCAAAGCAATCCGAGAGAAGTTTTCAATAAACCGCCAATAATAACCCGCCAATCCCAAGAAACTCCTAATCTCCGAAGGTGTTTTCGGCGTTGACCAATCTTTAACCGCCACTATCTTGGATGGGTCGACTGTAATCCCTTTCTCATTAATCACATGACCCAAGAACTGGATCTCGCGCAACCAGAATGCGCACTTAGAGAATTTAGCATAAAGCTTCTCCCGTTGTAACACTTCAAGAATTTCACGAAGATGAAAGGCATGATCACTTTCACTCCGCGAATAGATGAGGAGATCATCAATAAACACAATGACCGAACGGTCAAGGAACGATCTACACACCCGGTTCATAAGATCCATGAAAACCGCGGCGCGTTGGTTAAACCGAAAGGCATAACCGTAAACTCATAGTGACCATAACGAGTGCGAAAAGCCGTCTTCTTTCACTTTCAACTGATGATACCCGGACTTCAAATCAATTTTAGAGAACCATGACGCCCCTTGCAATTGGTCAAAAAGGTCGTCAATCTGAGGCAATGGGTACATATTCTTTACCGTCAATTTGTTTAACTCCCGATAATCCATACACATCCTCATGCTTCCATCCTTCTATTTAACGAAGAGGACGGGTGCACCCCAAGGCGAGACACTTGGGCGTATGAAACCTTTATCAAGTAACTCCTGTAATTGCTCCATTAACTATTTCATTTCCGGCAGTGCCAACCTATAAGGTGCTTTGGCTACCGGCTTAGCACCCGGTATCAAGTCAATCCCAAACTCTACTTCCTCTCTGGTGGCACCCCCGGTAACTCATCTGGAAACACATCTTCAAACTGATTAACAACTGGAACATCGCGAATATCTTTCACTTTCTCAATCACATCCGCAACACAAGCCATGTACGCCTTGCACCCACGCGCCATGTACTTTGTTGCCTTCACATAAGAACACAATCTTACCTTTCTTTTCACCTTCTATGTAAATGGACCCACCCGAAGGGGAATCGAGTTGTATCACCTTAGGTCCACATAGAATATTCGCCTTGTTCTTTGACAACCAATCCATCCCCACAATAACATCAAAATCCCCCATGGTCATAGGAATCAAATCAATAAGGAACGTTTCACTCCCGCCCTTAACTTACAATTCCTATAAATGTCAAATACTAGGAAACTCTTATCATTTGCCGCCTCGATTTCTAAGGGTTCATCTAGCTTGCTACTTAGAAACAAAGAATGCTTAACAAAATTCAAAGACACAAACGAACGACTAGCCCCCGAATAAAAAAAACTAGTGCAGGTAAAGAGTTAATCTTGAATGTACCTGACACCATCTCCGGGTTTGCCTTTGCCTCTTCCGCCGAAATGTGGAAAGCTCTACCCTTTGGCTTTGGCATTTCAACCTTCTTTTCATTTCCACCTTACTTTAGCTCGGGGCAATCCACCCTATTGTGCCCGGGCTTGTAACAATTGTAGCATATACAGATTTGTCTTGGACATTGATTAGCCATATGCCCAGGCTTCCCACATTTATAACAACTCGACGTTCCCTTCCTACATTCCCCAAAATGCTCTTTCCCACAAACTTTGCATCCTTGAGGTGAGAACTTGCTAAAAGGCTTCTTACTAGGGCTCCCGCCCTTTATCTTCTTCACAACTTGATCCACAATTTCACGCTTTCTCTTTTCACCTCTAGCCTCTTGCCTCCTCAACTCCACCTCTCTTTCCCGACACTTATTTATCAAGTCCACAAGTTTCGTAAAAGAGGAAGGAGATATGTTATATCTGAACTCCACCGTCAACATAGCATAGAATCTGTCAATCTTCGCCTTCTCAGTCGACACCACGTCCGGACAGAACTTGGCACGATCAAAGAAGGTCCTTTCCAACTCATCAATCGTGTCACTCGTTTGCCTCATGAGGAGAAACTCCTTAGTCATCCTATCAACTGCGGCTTGTGGGCAGTGGTATTTCAGAAAAGCCGCCTTAAACTCCTCCCAAGTCATGGATGTCACACCCAAATCGCCCCTCTTCCTTCGGAGATTCAATAACCATTCCTTTGCCCTTCCCATCAATAGAGGCACACTAAACATCACCCTGTCTTCGGGTTTACACTTTGTCATTTCAAAGTTGGATTCCATGTCCACCACCCACCTGTCGCTAAGGATCGGGTCCACTTGCCCGTTATATTCCTTTGGCTTGATTACCATGAACTCCTTAAGAGTACAACCTTGTGGTTCCTTCTCTTTCTCTTTCGATACTTCCTCGAGAGTAAGCTTAATAGCTCCTCTCATTTCTTCCATCAACAAAGATGTGGCTTGCTCAAATGCCTTGGCCACTTCTTCCTTTATCATTTCTTGGATTCTTGTATCCAACAGTTCCCTATTCGCATCGTGCCATATCTTAACTGCGAATTAGAACAAAAACACCTTAACCTCCTTACACTTTCAATACCTAAAGTATCCATCACACTTGCACTCTTATGTATTAAGTATACATATAGCTATCTATATTCATACATACATATATAATCACCTTCACCTAATCCTTGCAAATGTTCATTGTTATATGGTTATCATAAAGACCCTTGCACATCTCGTCTTATTAATCATATTGGCCAGACATGTTTAATAATATGTTATGCCCAAGTGCAATTACATATTCATATAACAATTCACAAAACAAGTTTCTTCACACATAAGACTTTGTTATTCAATCATACATATACATATACACCATATATATATATATATATATATATATATATAAATCCACTTAATCAAATCATTACTAACCTTTCATTTCCTCAAGCTCCGAGTCTTAGTCAAGTCCTTTATAGATTCTCGTATCATTTCCCCCATATCAAGAGCATCCGGTTTGAGTTTGGTGCCTCGCACACCAAATCCCACAAACCATCGCTCTGATACCAAGTTGTAACGCACTACTTTTAAAACACCAACTAATATAAACAATTACACACGCGGAAGCATTTATCCCAAGAATTTTTTTTATATATCTTCGCGTGTCGCGAAGAACTAGGACCCTCCCTTCGCGTGCCGCGAGGGAGTTCCAAAAAGGCAGGTCCGGGCCGAAGAATTTCGCGTGGCGCGAAAACCTTTTGCAGGCAGAAAGTTTAGAGACTTGTGCAGTTTTCCATACTTAACCATTTTTCCAACCTTTTCATTTCAACCAAACACCAAAACCTCCCAAACACTTGGGTTTTGACCAAAAACACTTCAACAACAAGTAAATATATCAAAACACAATTTGTGTATCAAATTTACATTCATATAAGGGGTTTCTAATTACTACCAAAATACATAAACGCATACGAGAATCCCACCAAAAGCATTGGACTTGACTTGACTACATCGGAGCTTTTCCTACATAATCACATAAATATAACACTATTAGTAATGAAGATAAAACATAACAAACAAGTAAATTCTACTTGTTTCACCCATTGGACCCGTTTCCACCCAATTTTTCATTAGGCCATATATCACTTGCATATTCACCTACAAGTTTCACCCTTTTTGTTTCATATTCATGCTATGTACATTTCCATTTCCATTATGACACATAGGCCATAACTTCATCACCACATTTCCATTATGATTCTTAGATCATAACTTCATATTCACATATCCATTATGGACCTTAGACCATAACTCCATATCCACATTTCCATTATAGTGTAAAAACTATAACTACATTTCATTCACTTATTCATTCACTTTCATACACATTCCTAACACATAACACATTATGCCATTTAACACATTATGCATACAACATTACATACAACACCATTTATCATCAATAACTAAGTAAGTGCTAAAGCACTTAACTTGTGGATTTGAAGGTCCCGATTCCACTTCACGTTTTGCAATTTGATTACCTAAACATATTCATCTAGTTTAGTAATCCATCATACACCAAAATTACATTTTAATTGGGTTCACAACCCAATTTCCTATTTCCAACCCAAACTGACCCGTTTGAGTTATACTCATATCCAAACACCATCTTTCAATCCAAACCCACCCACTTGAGTTTCCTTTCCAATTCCTTGACACTAATTTTTCATTCTAAAATTATTATTAATTTAATTTGGTGTTTGTTCAAGTGTCTAACATACTATAAACACTTAATCAACATTAATTCATTATTTTATCATCATAATCCAAAAACCCCCAATTTTCCCATATGAACCCTAACTTCTCATAATCAAAATCAAAGGGTTCTAGGATGTTAATCATCATTATTTACCTTTAGTTTAGCTAGATTATCATCAATCTAACACCAATTTACCACATGCATTCAATTTTTTGGATTTTACCTAAAACCCACCAAGAACACATCAATGGTGGAATCAAAAGGATGATTAGCACTTACTTGATGTTAGGAAGGTGTTGTGTGAGCCAAAACCTTCACGAATTCAAGCTCAAAAGCACGATTTAACTCCAACTTCTCTTTTCTCCTTTTTCTCTCTTGCAAACATCGACCAACACACACACAAATGACCCAATTTTGACTTCACCAAGTCAAATATGGTAGATTTGCCATATTTACAAGTTTAGTCCCTCATATTCCATTTCATCCACTTTCATTCTATAAATAGTTAAAAACTAATATAACCCCATTACTAACTTGAAACCCACTTGTTTCCACTTATTTCTAAAATATTATTTTCACCATAATATTTATTAGAATATTTATTTATTTATAATGAAACCCGGATTTTGGTTCGTTACACACTACCCCCCAAGGGGTTGGTATTTTGACACATTGATGGTATGTTGAGGGTACCGCCTTCATGTCGTGTATCTATGACCTTCCTAAAATGATATTATAGCAAGAAGAAGAGTCTATTACACAGAATTTTTGTATAGTATTTACCCCTTCGATATATATCGGTAATTTTTGTATGGCCTTCCTACTATGCTTTTGACTTCTCCACTGAATCCTACCAGCACTGAGGATTTTGAAATAATCTCGGAATCCGGGATCCCCATTCTCTTTAGTACTTCATGCTGAATGATGTTTATAGAGCTTCCTCCGTCGACCAGTATCCTACGGTTGAAGTGGTTCGCAATGTACAGTGTGATCACTAAGCCATCGTGATGAGGATCCTGCACATCATTTATGTCCTCTTCGTCGAAAGAGATCACCTTTTCCTCAGTTAAGCTGGAGGTTCTGATAGGCCTGTCCCCCTTTTTGTGTCTTCGCTTCTTTGGAATTCCTTTTTGCTGCGGAGTAAGAAGTACCATAAATATCAGATCCACCAGATATAAAACCTATTACCTTTACATCTGGCGCGCGGGGATGCTACTATTTGCAGGATCCTATCATGATCCTGAGCTGTATTTTTTCCTTTGCCTAGAAACTCTTTGAGATGTCCCTTGCTCAAGAGATAGCTTATCTCCTTTTGCAAAGCAATACAATCTTCAGTCACATGGCCAAAGTCTTCGTGGAATGCACACCACTTGGACTTGTCCTTCCATCCTGATTTCTTCTTAAACTTGCAAGGCCACGTGGCTTTTTCTCCAAGATCCTGCATAGCAAATAGCAAACTAGTTGTATTAAGAGAAAAACAGTATTCAGACAACTTAGGATATTCTTCCTCGTCCTCGTCATCTTCTACAATGTTAACCCTGTGATTGTCAGACTTAGATTACAGCTTGGATCTTTATGACTTGAAAGGTGCAGATTCAGCTTTCTGGTTGGGTTGAGTGTAGCTGGTCGGAGCATCTACCCTTTTCTGTATCTTTTTATCATCTTCCAGCCTAATGAACCTTAGTGCCCAGTTCCTGACTTCATCAAGATTCCTACAAGGATTCATGACAAGGTCTTCGTAGAATTGATAATCCTTATTCAGTCCCATCTTGAATGCTTGGACTATAGTCGCGACAAAGGGATTCCCGACCGAACTTGCTGACATAGTCTCGGAGGGATTCTCTGGGATTCTGAATTATCCTGTATAAGTCACTTGTTAACCTTTCAAAAGTTATACTGCAAGAGAATTGATTGTTAAACAGGTTAATCAAATAAGCAAATGAAGTAATAGAATATGGAGGAACATTAAGTAGCCATTTTAAGGCTGATCCTGTTAAGGTAGAGCCGAAGCCCTTGCACAAATAAGCTTCCTTCAGGTCCAAAGGAATGGGGTTAATATCCATCCTTTCTCTGTATCGCACCACATGTTCCTCAGGGTCTGTAGTTCCATCGTATAGTTTCATGTTGAGAGTCTGGAAGAGCTTGGGGATCTCAGCATCGCAAATGGGAGGAGCGAATCTAGAGGTCCTATGACTGGTAGCGGACATCTGAGGTATAGGTTGGACTACGCCTAGCACACTGGAGATCATCTCTCTCAGCTTCTTAAGTTCCATTGCCATGGAGGGAGTGATTTATGTATCCTTCACAGATTCGTTAGCATTCGATAATTGATTGAAAGTGTTACTCATACCGGTATTTCTGAAAGATGATCCAGGAGTAAATCCAAGATCCTAACTCGCAATAGCCCTGACAGCTGGAGTCGGCACAATAGTGGTAGTTCCAGTCCGCATGGGCAGGAAATCTCCCTTATGGACTCCTGAGGATCCTAAATAGTAAAAATCCAAGATCCTTGGTTGCATCGGGGTCGTCACTTCCACTGGTCTATTTGATTCTTTGACCTTCTCAATCTCCCGAAACAACATTTGGTTAGTCTTCCTCTATTGTTCCATTTGTTTTTTCAACTCCGAGAACAGATTGAGGATATCATTGTTTGATACGATCACAGGTCCACCAGCAGGTATTTCGGATCCCGAAAAACCAGAAGGAGTAGTTTTCTTCGGATGATTAACACCTTTTTGAAATAGGGGAGGAGGAATATGGTTGACCAACCCAAAGCTTGAAGATGGAGCAGAAACAGAAATATTTTTTGATAGGGATTACATTTTTGAAATTATCTTTGAAAGATAGTGATTGAACACAAATTTTAGCAAAGATTTAAGGATGAAAAGCACCACTTGCCCCACGGTGGGCACCAAATTGTTTTGGGTAAAAATTATTGAGACTAATTTTGTAACCAAACTTAGTTTGTGAGGTAGTGTGCTTGATCAAAACGTGAAATAACGAACGTAAATGCAAAGCTTGACACGATGATGTACAAGGAAAGCCCTTAATCCCTAAGGATTGCCGGCATAAAACCTCGAGAAGTGACTAAACGTCACTTGCCTCCTAGTCTTTTATAAAACAATAAAAATGATTACAAGTACGAGCAGTAAATGATCGATATCTAAGTGTTACAAAGCTTGTTGCGAGTGTATAGTGCTAATAGAGTTGTGTGTCGTGCGATGATGTGATTCCTAATCGATCAAGCTGCTGATTATATACAAAATACAAGCTAACTAACTACCCGAGTATCCTGGAAATGACTAAGTCCTCCAATATGATCGTTGGAAGCTACTCCACGCGTCTTCTAGACATTCTCCTTGACTTCAAGACCGATTCTTCAGGGATGAACTTGACTTCACATGTTTTACCTGCGTATTAATCAAGATAGAAGAAAGATACAACGGTTAAATATTTAGTATACTGAAACCTGTCAGGATATCGAAGTACGTTGAAGATCCAGGATCCTTAGCTGTAAAATGACCCCTAACAATATTCATGTTCACTAGCGTTCGTGTTGACATTTTATTTTCCAAATGTTTTTCAGGTAATCAATGATTATCTGCAAGACTAATCCTACGCGATAGTATTGGGGATAAAGGTGTACATAAAATATTTTGATAGGGTTATGTGCTAATAGCATGAAGATAACTCTGCAGTGATATGAAAAAAAGAGGAGATATTTAGGATGATGATTTCCTAAATATGGATGATGTGTCGCAAAACACACATCGAATTCCTTGTATTCTGTAGCATTTTTTGTATAGTTTTAGAGTCGATTTCGGTCATTTATAGCTTGTACTTAATAATGTTGTATATGGTAGGTGTTCATGAGTAATTGGAGCTTAAACGATCAAGAGTTGTGAAAGAACGAGCACACGAGAACGCGGGACGAGAAACGGAAAAGGTTAGGGAAAAGTCCAAACTTCATAAGGGCATATATCGGGCTAGAAATCTAGTTACGGGACCCATAATATATAGATTTGGGGTATTTCGACAAGACGAGTACAAACATCAGGTTAGTTCTCGCGGTACGCGAGGTGTGGAGCCCATTATCTCGCAGTACGCGAGGGACCAGGAAACCAGCATGATTATTTTGTCTCTCGCGGTACGCGAGAGATCACAGATACGGGAGTTTTAGCCTATTTTAATGGTTTAAAAGACTAGAACCCATTCTATGGTTTATTAATCGATTTCTAACTATCAAGGAACGTTTTGGAGGTGATTTTTAGAGTAGAGGAGGCTGGTGAAGCAAGGGATTAGAGTTTTGGAACCCGAATTTGTTAGCAATTGATCGTTCGGTTCTTGTTCTTCGTTCCTTTATCTTTGCTTTGTTTAATTGACACTATGTTTCTGCGTTTTATCTTTGATTTGATGTTATTAGACATGGTTGTTGGCTAGACTTTCATGGCTACCTAGTTTTTGATGATCACTTTGTAAAGATTGGATTTTTATCGGTTTTCAGATTCTTTATTGATGGATTAATGTTAAAGTAGCGAACTTGATTGCAATTAATATGATGTGTATGCGTATTTAGATCTGATTTATGATTGATTTTGGTTCCATATGTGTCTTTGTGAATGCCTTTCATGTATAGATGCATGTTAGGTCACCTACTCTGTGTTTGTGACTAGTTTATGGTTTTTGAACATTGGAATCCATAGAAACGATAGTCGAGAGTTTAGAGAATGTTCTACCTACTTCAATAGCTGAAAGGTGCGAAGTTGTCGGGTTGTCGGTGTTAGGGTTTTAGGTGTAAAGACTCTAAAAAGAGGTTTCCCCTAGGTGTTCTAGTATTCTTTGTTATCCCGTGTTTTATCGAGCGTATTAAAGTTACCCCTTGCCTTCCTTGAATGTATTGAGGCGGAGAGACTGAAAGGTAATCTGTCTATCTGGTACTTTAGTATTGTTGGACAGACTGAAAGGTGATCCAACCAACCGGTGAGCGTCATATACCCCTAAGGGTTTCCTTCTAGGTCACACCTTGAGAATGATCAAGGATCATGTAGGTAGTCTGAGGGCGTAGTATTCATAGATCCTGGTTCCATCATAGTTTCCTTAACCGAGAGAAGTCCGTGATTCACAAGTAGGATTCTTAACCTGGGTAGTGCCTTCCCTATTCCTGAATTCGTTTAAAGTCTTCTGCTTGAAAGTTGATTTTCATTAGTTAGTTAGTTAGTAGATTGATAATCAAAACAAAAATTCCCCCCTTTAAATCAGTTTAGTTAGTTGAGTCAGAGTCTAGGTATAGTTGTCACTAGTGTCTCGTGGGTTCGATATCTGGACTTTCATTAGACTTTACTGTAGTAGATAGGTACACTTTCCTATTCTGTGGTCTAGTATTAGGATAGTCTAGAATTATTACTAGAGTGCCTAGGTTAGGTTTTTATTTAGTTTTTTTAGACCATTCCAAGTGCATCAATGGATACTCCCTTGTACACAGGGTTAGGTGTCGTAAGGTAAAACCCTTAGATACCAATGCTTGTGTAGCATGGTATTTGATAGGGTTTACTCCCAAGGCACAGGCCAACTACCTTGTGGCTCTAGTTTTACCCTGCTTATGCAGGCGACATGTAAATGGTCGTGGACCATGGCTTTGTACAGTAAAGGGGTATTTAAGTCCCCAATGAAATGAAATAATATTTTATTTATCCCCAGATTTGGAAAATAAACAGTATCAACCCTCGTGTTGAGATTTATTACAAGTTCAATCCAAAAGTATTTCCGCTGCTAAACTAACTCTGATTTTCTAAATAAAATAAGATTAGAGGTGCCAATCTGGTCTCACACCCGGGCTGTCCTGGAACCAGGGTGTGACACCGTTTATCTCCGTCACCGCCGTCCAAATCCTGAAACCGGTATCACCATGGAGATCAAATTACTGAATCACGTATATGCGTATATTATTTCTAAATTGTTAGAAATTTTGTAACGAGTTTGATGAACGGAATCGGGTGATTAGCTTTAGACACGGATCGTGAAACTTGGGCCTTAAATAGGCTTGAGTTCTTATTGGGCCCAACTGGGCTTAGTTAGTCTGGCCCAACCATTAGGTTTTTGGTTCAGAAATTTTGCAGGTGTTTTACATTCTCCCCTCCTTAAAGAAATTTCGTACTCGAAATTTGTTATACTTAATTGGATTAGGATTTCGTATACTTACCCCTTTTTTTAGCTATTAGAGAGAAATGTAAGGCAATCCATTATGTAGTTAGTATTCGAAGCTAAAGCGAATATTTCATCAACTGATGATACTGGATATGTAGGTATTCGAGATATCGCCGTATCATGTAACAGTGTAACGTTACTGTTAAACATACCTTATATCAATGAGTAGGTTCAGAATTCTTTTTTATTATTATGTTGTCAAGTGAACGACGTTGACTATGCCACGACGTGATAAAGTCATCACTAGCGTCCCATAAGCAAAAGTTATCATAACCAGTGAGGTCCTATTTGTGCAATGAGTAAGTCATTAAGAGAATGTCTAACCAGTGTGAATTAAAATAACTATTTTCACAATTCAAGTGAACAACTCACACACCAAATTAAACAACCAATGATTTGCTATCGAAGCATTTCATTTCGTGATCATTCTCATCAGAGCGGGACTGTACGACCATTATCATTGTAATGAATGACGAAGATGCATTAATATACACGGATTTTCCGAAAGTATGAAAATACATAAACTTTATTCATGCTCGATTTCTTCTCATGGAAATTGCATCGTGATTGAATCTAAAAGGAAATTAGCGGAAATCCAGTAAAGATGTGCCAAATGGTTTGATAAAATGTTCAAGTGTTAGATCACAATCAGGTAGTTGGCCGTTCATCATAACAAGCCAATGCCTTAATGTATTCTATCTTCCTAGAACAAAAGGTTCTGACATTTCATCTGTCTAATCAGTACGTAGGTTGAACCGATTCAGTTGAGTTCCAAGAGACAGTATCAACATATACCATTTCTTACAGAGGAGCTGAAATGGTTTAACTAAAACTATTAATGAAATAGATATCAAACAATAAACCTTGAGACCATAAAATCTCATACTATCATCAAGTCATCCAAGTTTTTGAATCGTCTAGATTTTATGATTTATCTGAAGATGACGGTGAATCTAGGCAAAGAGAGAGAATGCCAGAGTATCTAGGAATAGTTTATTTGATTTGGCTCAAAAGACACTAGAGAGAAGTGAATCTCTATGGGGTTCAAACAAAAGTGAGAAAGGCTCTCAATCCAGTTACTAAAGGTTAGTGATGTGGTTTCACTTATATATGTTTTCTAACTGCCTATCCATTATCTTCTTGTACTCAGATAGCAATGACAGAATACAGAAATGAAATGTTATGATTGTTCCCTTATACTTCTCGAAAGCATTTTCTGAGAACATTCAAATTATACTCTCATATTAGGTTCACTGACATAAGATTCTTCCACTAACATTTGTTGTAATGGATTAAAGGTTTCAAGATTTCTCGTATACTTCCATCGGCAATGATTGAGTTTAACACTTCATTAGTCATTGTTTGCACTACACTTCTACTGCAGTCAGGCACTTGGATTGTAATATTTTTTATTTGTGAACTCATGACTTGACTATAATGTCCACAAGATAGATAAGTCTTAAGGACTTCTAGATCGAAGTCCGTCTAGATGAGAAGGTAAACAGTCACATCGTGGAAAGAGCCTCATAGTAACATTGTTTCCCTGAAACTGATTCAAAACGTGCAAGTCCAGTAAATTGGTAAGCGGTGATGTGATATCATTTTCAATATTTATAGGGCTTGACTTTCTCAAGGTAGATGTCAGAAAATAGTCAAGAATCAAGTATAATTTCAAAAGTTCGTTGAATGCGAGAAAGTCTTAGGTTCCTCAGAGAAAATGTATAGATATCTCAAGAGAACTTGGAAGAATGAATGTAACATTAAAAGGGAATTTGAGAAGCCAAAAGAAATGTGTATGTGTAGACTTACAAGAGGGTAATGTCAAACCGCGTTTCGTACTTTATTCATCTTCCTGATGGCGTATGGTTTTAAATGGTCATAAATCGTAGAACACATAATTAAATCCTCAAATTTCAAATTAGGTCCTTAATTTCCTATCAAAGTTGGTTGAAATGACTCATAAGGGTTCAGAATTGGTCTCGTGATCTAGCGATGAAGAGGGTGGAATTGATTATTTGCCAACAACTGGTAGTACAGTATACTTGTAACGTCCTTGGCCTTCGAATGGTCTTATCATGATTTACCATTTTGTATTTCTCCTATATCGGTAATAGCCTTGAAGTATTTAGCACAAGGGATTAAGCCATAAAATTGAAGTAATGTGTGTTGAGTGCTAGAGATTTATATCTTCTCTAGGCACGTTTAATAGTTTGTATATCAGCCTCATGCTTCGGTAGTTAGGTAACGAAATTGAAAAGAGAAAGTCTATATGTAAGGCCCCAAACCAAGCACCCTACAGTTGGTTATCATCACTAGGTGAACTCATTAAAAACACTTAACTTTCATTTAAGTAAACAGCGGAAGTCTTTCTCAAAATAATGTTATGTTTAAAGTCGTTAAATTTCATAACGTTACTTGACGAATGCATGCGCACCAACCCGAGTAGCCCCGCTTCCAACCCAAGATACCTCGTCTAGCAGACTAACCTGCAAAACAATCTAACGTACATACAAAGTCAGCTACACTGAGTGAGTTCTAATAGTTTAATTTAAACAAAAGCCAACTCGTCTCATTTATTGTTTATCTACATTCAAGACCCTCTTGTCATTAGAAAATAGTTGTATAGATTTTCATCATATAAATAACCTCCGTTATTTATAATATCCCAAAGGATTCACCACCCCCAGACTCTACCTGCCATTTTAACTCAGCAAGTCTCTATGACAGAGAACGAACTTACTATTCTGATAACTCACAATTTACCATATATATTAACCATACACTGGTTAACTCATCCAACCTCTAGACACCGACTTACCAGTCCTAACTAGGCCTCGCATAAACCAACTGACTCAACAGTTGTACATAATGTACTCATCCTAACGCAACGGTTAATCTAACTTGACACACCACATTGATTCCATCTATTTATCACATCAATATCATCCCATATACAATTAATATAACTCATCACTTGCATGCAATTTAACACATATGTAGGCACATAAACACATACCTCGTCACTGCACCCTCATCAGGGTTATCCCTGTCGGGATACTCGTCGTAAGCTCAGCTCTACCCTTGTTACAGGGCCCCGCCACTAAACATAGTGACACACTCGTCATCTACGATGACTACCCAGCTACCCACATAGTAGCTATATCATCTACCAAACGGTGACCAACACCTAACCACATGATGGCTACCAAATCACGCGTACAATGATGACCCCGAAGGACCCTCTCCTCCATACCACTGTTGACCGTACAATCGGACAACAATGCAAGCACACAAAGCAACACATATATACACGTGACACTACCTGGACATGTACCTTGACTCACCACCCTTTCACGGATCACTTACGTGTGTAATCCAACACTTACTTTAGACGTATCTTCTTAACGTCTAGACACATTACCCATCTCTTTACGAACAGGTAATTTTATGACACACAATCACCATACTGACTTCTAATCCGTATATACTATCGATACCACATAAACCCATGCACACACGATACCCACCGTGTCACGAGGACACCGACACAATACACACAACATCAAACACATGACGCATAACAAAACACTAACATCTACCCGACTCGTTAATGAACCACGTACGGGTTCCCATGCTAACTCTCCTTATATAACCATCACAGGTTTAACTAAATTCACTACTACCCCGACTAACTCATAAGATGACACACACAGATCATCACAACTCTTGTTCACCCACCCTAAGGACCCTATAACGACCCTTAGATTCATTATTACATAACGATCTCATAAAACACTTCAAGTTTAAATCATAACTCGTAATACGTTCGTTTAATAAAACATGCGAGTATGTACGATAGCCCCAAAATAGTAAAACGTTTAAAAGAGGGGATTAGAAACTCACTGTCGTGAAGATCCAAGCCTTGCTAGGTTACCGTCCTCTTGCTCAGTTTCCAAACCTGTTAATGTATGATCTAAGGATCAGATTACGTCCTAAACATATGTTAATTACGTAAAAGTATAAATATCCCCGACACTCGTCTCATCTGCACACCCCATCGTCCATGCAGAACCCTAGCTCCATGGTTCATGAAATATATAATTCCCGACCGCTTATGACCTGTACATCCAACTTGAACTCCCGTGTCATGTACGTACGCGTGCCATGCAACCTTCAGCCAACCTCATCTTGCAATTAACAACTCCTGACGGATCACCCTAGACCCATTTAGAACTCGTAGGATCAAATCGGGTTCCCATGCATGCACGTAGCCCGCCATGCAAAAACCCTAAACTCACCGAAACCCTAGCCTAATCTGTCCCGTACCCGAGCACCACCGAGAACCACCGTGACTGGTTTCCACCGCGTTTCCTGACGGATCGCCATAGACCCGTTTAAAACTCGTAGGATTAAATCGGGTTCCTATGCATACACGTAGCCCGCCATAGAACAAAAACCCTAAAATCACCGAAACTCTAGCCTTATCCGACCAGTACCCGAGCACCACCGAGAACCATCGTGGCCGGTTTCCATCGTGTTAGACCGTACTCCATTTACGGGTGCCAACCCTAACGGGTCACCCAACCCGTGTGCCATCATCAAGTCGTGCTCACCGAGGGTCATCCACCTTCACGGCTACCGTCGCCGTTGGCCACCTTCTACCCTCTCTCTATCATAACCCGGCCATAGTACCTCACCAATACCACCATCGCACTACCTTAATAGCTGCCACCGTGCCTTCTCTGGCCATCAGACACCGTCACACACCACCGCTTTGTCGCTGCCGCGAACCACTGCAACACGCAGCCTCCACCTTGACCACCACAATCGTAGCCACCTTCCAGAATCCACTCCTTTTACCCATTGGATACGAAACAGAGACACAAACAAGAAGGGTTTAAATATAAACGAGTTTTACCTTGACGTGAATCGGAAACCACGTTCGCCGGACCATTCCACCGCTAACACCTCCTTCTTCCCCTTTCCATCTTGCTCCCTTCTGCCGTTTTGCGCAACCTAGGCCAAATGTAGCCTAGGGTTTCCCATAGTAAGGTATTTATGTGTTTAAGATTTACATTCGGGTCCCTCCTTTCTATTTTAAATCCCGAACTATCATTAAACGGCTTAACGGTCCTTTTATTCTCGTTGAGTCATGATTTACATGGAAATCAATGTTAACCGAGTCATTTAATACTTTAGATTTGGTTTTAAACGTGAAAACCTCGCTCACCATTTCATTTACTAGGGATTTAAGTCACCCATCTGTTCGAATAGTAAATATACGGCTTTTCAGGATGTTACACTATAGCCGAATCTCAAAAGTTGAAGTAGTACTTTACAGAGAATTTCCAAATTCCGTCCAAACGCTGAGGTCAAATCACCAAGAATAGATCTCTTCAAGGTTTTGGTTAAAATTGTCATGCCAATGAAGTCTCGTTTAGGGTTTTGGATTCCATTAGGATTTAAATATGAAAGTGATGATATATATTTCCATGTCATTTGTGATAGTCTGTCACATCACCTGATGCCTTTTGGCTCAACCCTTATGGTTGTGGTGATTTCGATCACTAATCGAGTGACTGAGAATCGGGATTAGGGATATGGATTAATCATGAACTTTGGCTCGGACAGTAAGACTCACTAGAGTTCCCATACACTGCAAATTATGATTACGTGTGCACCCGCAAGGATAACTTACTTTGCATGGTCCCTTCAGTGTTTCTCCTATCCTAAGCCCTCAGTCAAAAGGATGCTGAAATGTTCATTAGATCGTGTCACCGTGTCGCACTCTTAAGTAAGAGTGTGTATGTTCCATCGGATTACTTTTATTTGTGTGTACCAGTACTCATAAATTAGCCAACTAAGGCTGTTGTTGGATGGAGTTAACGATAGAGAGACACAACCGGTGTCTTCTAATAACAGGATGTGTATGGTGAAAGTCAGGCACTATGTTTAGGGCAGAGATCCTCAAATTAGTATCGAGCAACTCATGCTCCAAGTCTGACTGTACGTGTGGATCCATATGACCCCAATGAGTGTTTAGGTGTCCAGGCCTGTAAAGTTCTCTCCCGTTTAGTCCTACTTCTCCACCTCGAGTTCCCACCAGATCAGGGAGTCCTATATGTCATACCTCATGGCGAAGGTTTTTGTCATCCACCCAGCAAATCATGAAAGAGAGTATGTGTACCGCCCCAAATGGAGGCAATCATATGACAGAAAGAGAAAGTTGAATCCACAGCTGGAGTAGTTGTAGGTGTGGTACAGGTACATGTTCCGGTTCATGTAACTAGCAATTGCTACCGTCGTCGCCCAAGATCAGCTCGTAACTCGATCTTCTAGGGTTATTGTGTGTTGGGTACCCGTCATCCTTGATTCGTAATCCGAACAGTGACACTTTATTGAGAAACGTTGTAGGTGTTTATTTGTACGTGTTAAGTGTTTGTTACGTGTGCCATGTAATTGTATTAAATATTAGTGTAGCTAATGATACTCTAATGTAACTACATACACTATTGGTCTACACAAGTTGTTCAGCAATGGTTGGAATTTCTATACTCAAGTCTTGGGTTATGTAAGTCTTAGAAATCGTGGTCCCTAAATAAGTCTGTTTAGAGCCTAGGTGTCACTGAGGAAACCTAATTCGCTAAAACCATTGGCTCTGATACCAATCTGTCACACCCCCAAATTTATTTACTTAATAAATAAATAAATTAAGGCTGTAACGATTGGTAACATTACACAACAACGAAAACTAAAATAAACACTTCTATAGTGTAACCTTTCTGATTTTCATGTTTTCCTATTTAATCTATGTCGTGCAATAAAAGACGATTCCGATTCCAATTTTTACGATCATTGTTTCATGTTCAATAACAAGCATACACGCGTTTATTATATTACAATATTAACTAAAACCATCTTACAAACCACAAGGACCAAACTTGACAAAAACTCAAAACAACATCAAATATTACAAAACTACAAGGACTAGTCTTGAAATTCCCGAAAACCTACACAAGCACGGTCGTGCTTAGTCCTAAGCACGGTCGCGCTTGTGCCACAACCACGGTCGTGCTTAACTTTAAGCACGGTCGCGCCTGAGATACAGTTTGACTCTGCAAAGTCAAACCGACACAGATCTTGTCCAAAAATAGATTTAAACGAGTTTTAGAAATCGCGATACTTGTAGAATAAGTTATTCGACCAATTAAGCCTAAAACCCGACCAAATACACGTCAAATCGTCCGAATTCGCGTACCTTTAAACCAACTTCCTTTTTAAATCAAATCTCCTAATTAAGACCAAATCAAGACAAATCAAACCACGATACAGACTTCGTACGACTCCTATAAACATTCCACAACTCTCAATTCGTCTAAACATCGTCCCAAATCCTCTGTCGATCTCCTAAAAGCCGCGATATTCCTCCCGTAGCCGTCTGCACTTGTTGCCGGATCTAAACAGGTAAGTAGTAGTCCAACTTGTTCGTTTCTCCATCCTAAACAAAAGCCCTAAATTAATTCAGAAGATTAATACACGATTAAACTGATTCGAATCTAAGCTTTTGAAAATAAATGGTTTTAATCGAGCTACACGATAAACACGTTATAAATCCAATTAAATGGTGTGATTGGATTCGCCAACACTTGTTTAATGAAAACCCTATGAATCCAACAGATTTTAATATAAGAACAATCGAAATTGCTTCTGGAATCGACCAGACACGGTCGCGCTGTCCTACGAGCGCGGTCGTGCCTGAGCAAGCACAGTCGTGCCCCGAGAGAGGCCCGGTCGTGGTTGCCGATCAAACCAAGTCCTGACCTAGGCGCGGTCGTGCCGGATACGAGCACGGTCGTGTCTCGTAAACAGACCCTTTTGTAACCTTCTGACTCGACCACGGGCGCGCTTCAGACCACCATGGTCACGCCCGTTGACGAGCGCGGTCGTGCCTTATACGAGCACGGTCGTGTTCGATTTCAAGCAGAATCTTAATTTTAACCAATTTAATATATATTATATTCTAATGTTATAAAGAGTATTATTTTATAAAATATCCAGAACCAGTTATTGTTTATCAAAGATCGACTATTTAATATTTCTTTAAATTAAAATCAATAAAATACTATAAGTTTATATAATTATTTTTATAAACAACAATGTATTCTATACGTTTTGTCCTTAACAAATAGTATTTATTTAAACTTATATTTAAATAAATAATAAACAAAATAGTTATTATTTTATCTAAACAAACCTTAAACTTAATCCACTTCCGACATCGAATAACGCAACTCAATAATACATAATCGTATACATTGTTCATTAGGTCGAACTTAGCGATCTACAACACACCGCCATTACATACTTGCTTGTGTGATCTACACTCTGCATAACAATTGAGTTTACATAGCCCCCTTTTCAACTATTTACAACTTTTGGGGTGGAACATGCGTTCTATTACTATGTTTTCAATTATACACGAATACAGTTTCCATCCTACATACATGTATGCAATTCTGTGCCTTATGCTTGAGTGCTAGGTGTGTAGACTATATACGCTATTCACAATCATTAACTATTAGCCGACAGTATACAGTGATAGTACTATTGAGTCTGACAAACCCACCCAGGTAGGGTGACTGTTGCTGACAACACGATTTGATTTCAGTTACAAAGGTTTGATTGAATACACAGGTCACACGATGGTTTCTCTCCATAAATGCCTTTATTGACATGTTTTGTATGAACTGTATGCACACAACACGTATTTTGCTATCTCACAATAAAAACTATGTATTCTCACCAACTTTTTAGTTGACCCTGTTTTAACCATGTTTCAGGTACCAATGTTTGAAGTGATCAGGATATGCTACACATAGGATTTTTGGACCTAGAATTCAATTAAACCAGTTTATTCTATGTAATTTACATTTTTGTTTTGTGGATTGTTTGTGTTTTGATTGAACTTATTGATTGCAATGAAAACAATTATTAAATATTCAAACTTTAGTAAACCATGAGCAATGAACAGTCTGCACGCTTCACGCCCCGACGTTTCCGCCGTCGGTTGGGGTGTGACAGATTGGTATCAGAGCCTTGGTTATAGGGAATTAGGTTATTAGACACATGACCTAGACTATAACTTTAGGGTACCCACTTATGCCATGCTTCATGATTTATGTGCTACATGCTATGTGCTACATGCTATATGATATCTGTTAAATGTTTCACATGTATATATAAATAATAAATTAAATAAACAATATCCCTACCCACATCCTAAGCCACATATCCTTCTTGCCTGCTTCCATGTCATCATCAACATAGCTTGGTCTATAAAAATTTCTTTTACGCCCGTTAAGGTTTTTAGACTTTGTTTAATTGTTAAAGGACACGTGCAATCTGGAAGAGTGACACCTGTATTCTGGGTTTTCTGTCTAGGAAAGTATTTCATATAAATCCCAATCAACCGAGCGATCCATATGCTTTCCTGGGAATTCCTGGGATGAGTGTTTACTTATAGGCTAAAGCACGTCTCCTTGATAATTATCTGAGTTTAAATTAACCTTAATATGTCATAGTACTCGAGTGATTATGTCACTATTTGAGTACCATCCGAACTATGAATTACTTATATCTATTTATCCTTCTATTTAATCCAAGAAATTCTCACAACTCTTATTGTGTCTAAATCTGTAGAATGCCTCCCCGTCGTGACAACAGCAACAACAGCAATAACACTGACCTGGCTGCTCTACTAAATCAAATTACCCAAGCCAACAACAACACTAATGGCCATGCTAGTGGGAGTGCTAATACTGGAGGTGGTGGTGGTGCCAACCCGCCACAATGCACCTTCAAACACTTCAACTCCTGCAATCCCCTCAAATTCTATGGTAACGAAGGAGCCACGGGACTCCTTCAATGGTTTGAAAGCATTGAGAGCACCTTTCTCAATAGCGACTGTCCCGACAACCTCCGTGTTCGTCATGCTACTAGTGTCTTTCAAAAAAGGGCGCTTACTTGGTGGAATGGTGAGAAAAGGACTAGGGGAGTGGATGTAGCAATGGCACTGCCGTGGGATGAGTTGAAGAGGATCATGACTGAGGAATTCTGTCCTCGAAATGAGATGAAGAAGCTGGAGGCGGAATTTTGGGATCTTGCTCAAGATAGTGGTGAAAGCTTAGCATACACCACCCGTTTCCACGAGCTGAGTCTACTTGTGCCACATATGGTTACACCTCTGTCTAGGTGTATTGAAAAGTACATCGGTGGTCTACCTAGATAAATTCAAGATACTGTGGTAGGAGGAAATCCTGCTACTTTGGAGGATGCTATCCGCTTGTCAGCCACACTTACTGATAACCATGTTAAAGCGGGTACACTTACAAGAAAGGGTGCCAAGAAACTTTCTGACACAACAACACCTCCCGCTCATGTCAAAGAAGTCCAAACTGAACCATACCGCAACACTAGGAAAAGAAAGGTCAAGAACTGTGCTGTAATCACTCCGGCTGCTCCAGTGAATCAAGTTGCACCCATGGCTCAGAACCCAGCAAAGAAACCCTATGGGGGCAGCCACCCACTTTGCAACACCTGCAACTATCATCACCCTCCAAGCATACCTTGTCGCCTTTGCAACCACTGCGGGAAACATGGCCACACAGCCAATATTTGTCGAGCCAAGGCACTTGCCCACCAAACCAACCCAGCAAATCAAGCCAATCAACAAGCAACTAACCAAGTCATCCCAGCCATTGCAAATGGACGTGCTTGCTTTGAATGTGGCGACCCGAACCACTTCCGTAACCAGTGCCCCAGACTGGTCAATGTTAACCAAGGCGGAGCTCGTGGGCGTGCTTTCAACATCAACGCCAATGAGGCTCAGGCCAACACTGATGTGGTTAACGGTACGTTCCTTATGAATAATCGTTATGCTTCTATACTATTTGATACCGGAGCCGATAAGAGTTTTGTGTCACTAGGCTTCGAACCTTTACTTGCAAAAACCCGGTCTACACTAGAGAAAACCTTTACCGTTGAGGTAGCCGATGGTAACACCGTTACTATTGACACCATCATCCATGATTGTTCCCTAGAGTTAAATAATCACACTTTTCCAATCAACCTCATACCAATGCCATTAGGGAGTTTTGACGTCATCATAGGTATGGATTGGCTTTCAAAGCACCACGCCGAAGTCATGTGCTTTGAAAAATGCATCCGTATACCACTCCCATCTGGTGAAACATTGAAGGTCTTTGGTGAGAAACCTTGCAAAGGACTCAAACTAATGTCATGCATCACCGTCCAAAAGTATATACGAAAGAAGTGCATGGTTTTCCTAGCCCATGTTATCCAAAAAGAAGACAAGAAGAAGAGTGTACAAGACATCCCCATCGTTCGAGATTTTCCCGAAGTCTTTCCTGATGACTTGCCCGGTCTTCCACCTGTTCGACAAGTGGAATTTCGCATCGATCTTGTACCTGGAGCAAACCCGGTGGCTAAAGCTCCATACCGGCTTGCACCTTCCGAGATGCAAGAACTTGCAAGCCAACTTCAAGAACTCGCCGACAAAGGTTTCATACGGCCGAGTCATTCACTGTGGGGTGCACCAGTCTTGTTTGTTAAAAAGAAGGATGGCTCATTCCACATGTGTATTGACTATCGAGAACTCAACAAACTCACAATCAAAAACCGCTACCCTTTACCTAGGATTGACGACCTCTTCGATCAACTCCAAGGTTCTACCTACTTCTCGAAGATTGATCTTCGATCCGGTTATCATCAACTCCGTGTGCAAGAGGAGGATATTCCCAAGACCGCCTTCCGAACGAGATATGGTCACTACGAGTTCATGGTTATGCCTTTTGGGCTAACCAATGCACCTGCTGTTTTCATGGACCTCATGAATCGCATGTGCAAACCATACCTTGATAAATTTGTTATCGTGTTCATTGATGACATCTTGATCTATTCAAAGACTAAGGAAGATCATGAACAACACCTTAGGTTGATTTTGGATCTCTTGAAAACCGAACAGCTATACACCAAGTTCTCCAAGTGTGATTTTTGGCTAAAGGAAGTGCAATTTTTGGGTCACGTCATCAATGAAAAAGGAATTCATGTTGACCCCGCCAAAATTGAAGCTGTTAAGAATTGGAAAGCTCCTAAAAACCCTACCGAAGTTCGTTCATTTCTTGGTTTAGCGGGTTATTACCGAAGGTTCATTTCTAATTTCTCCAAGATCGCTGTTCCCCTCACTGCCTTAACCCAAAAAGGTAAACCTTATGAGTGGGGACCGAAACAAGAAGAAGCCTTTCAAATTCTCAAGCAAAGGTTGTGCAATGCTCCTATCCTCACCCTTCCTGAAGGTGAAGATGATCTAGTTGTTTACTGTGATGCTTCAAACCAAGGTCTTGGTTGCGTTCTCATGCAACAAGGCAAGGTGATCGCTTTTGCATCAAGACAACTCAAAATCCATGAGAAGAATTATACGACGCACGATCTTGAGTTGGGTGCTGTCGTATTTGCATTGAAGATTTGGAGACATTATCTCTATGGCATGAAATATGTGGTGTTCACCGACCACAAAAGCCTCCAACATATCTTCAACCAAAAAGAACTCAACATGAGGCAGCGACGTTGGGTTGAACTCCTCAACGATTACGATTGCGAGATTCGTTATCACCCCGGCAAGGCTAATGTTGTAGCCGATGCGCTAAGCCGCAAGGAACATGTCATGCTTCAAAGTGTCAAGATCCATTCCGATATTCAAGTTCGTATTCTAGCCGCTCAACGTGTCTCGGTCACCGAGGGCAATATGTATATGGAAATGTCTTGTGGTGCTGAATTCCAACTAAAGACTAAAACCAATGGCTTGCTTCATTTTCTAGATCGTATTTGGGTTCCCGATCGTGACGATCTCCGAGCTTTCATCATGACCGAGGCACACAAGTCTCGGTATTCCATTCATCCCGGTGCGGATAAAATGTACCAAAATCTTCGTTCCCAATATTGGTGGCCTGGTATGAAGAAAGACATTGCTTTGTTCGTAGCAAAATGTCTCACATGTTCTAAAGTCAAGGCTGAGCATCAACGTCCTTCCGGTTTACTTGAACAACCGGAAATCCCCGTGTGGAAATGGGAGAATCTAGCTATGGATTTCATTACTAAACTCCCTCGCACTTCGAGCGGTTATGACAGCATTTGGGTGATCATTGACCGTCTCACTAAGTCCGCACACTTCTTGCCTATCCGTGAAGACTATAAGGTGGAGAAGTTGGCCCGTATTTACATTGACGAGATTGTGAGTCGTCACGGTGTTCCTTTGAACATAATCTCCGATAGAGATGCACGTTTCACTTCCCGGTTTTGGCAATCTCTTCAAAAAGCACTTGGTACACGACTGGATCTGAGCACGGCCTACCATCCCCAAACTGATGGTCAGACCGAGCGAACAATCCAAACTCTTGAAGACATGCTGAGAGCCTATGTCATCGACTTTGGTGGCAATTGGGATTCGCATTTGACACTTATCGAATTCTCCTACAACAATAGTTACCACACCAGCATCAACATGGCTCCATTTGAAGCTCTCTACGGTCGTAAGTGTCGTTCTCCCATCTGTTGGAACGAGATTGGTGAAGCACAAATCACCGGTCCCGAGTTAATTCAAGAAACCTCCGACAAGATTATTCAAATCCGTGACAACATTCGAGTTGCGAGGAGTCGGCAAAAGAGCTATGCCGACAAACGACACAAACCCTTGGAATTCCAAGTCGGTGACCTTGTACTTCTAAAGGTGTCTCCTTGGAAGGGGGTGATCCGTTTTGGGAAGAAAGGCAAACTAGCACCTCGCTATGTGGGACCATTCAAGATCCTCGAAAGGATTGGGAAAGTGGCTTACAAGCTCGAGTTACCTCCATCACTTGGCAACGTACATCCTACATTTCATGTATCCAACCTCAGGAAGTGTCTTGCTGATGAGAACCTCCATATACCGCTTGATGATGTGCGCATTGATGAGACGATGCACTTTGTTGAGAAACCAGTCGAGATTATGGATCGTGAGATAAAACAACTCAAGCGCAGCCATATTCCTATTGTCAAGGTTCGTTGGGAATCTAAACGAGGACCCGAGTTTACTTGGGAACGAGAAGACCAAATGAAGCTCAAGTACCCACATCTTTTTGCTGAAGCAGTAGCCTCAACCAGTTGAATTTCGGGACGAAATTCCCTCAACATGGGGATACTGTAACCTTTCTGATTTTCATGTTTTCCTATTTAATCTATGCCGTGCAATAAAAGACGATTCCGATTCCAATTTTTACGATCATTGTTTCATGTTCAATAACAAGCATACACGCGTTTATTATATTACAATATTAACTAAAACCATCTTACAAACCTCAAGGACCAAACTTGACAAAAACTCAAAACAACATCAAATATTACAAAACTACAAGGACTAGTCTTGAAATTCCCGAAAACCTACACAAGCACGGTCGTGCTTAGTCCTAAGCACGGTCGCGCTTGTGCCACAACCACGGTCGTGCTTAACTTTAAGCACGGTCGCGCCTGAGATACAGTTTGACTCTGCAAAGTCAAACCGACACAGATCTTGTCCAAAAATAGATTTAAACGAGTTTTAGAAATCGCGATACTTGTAGAATAAGTTATTCGACCAATTAAGCCTAAAACCCGACCAAATACACGTCAAATCGTCCGAATTCGCGTACCTTTAAACCAACTTCCTTTTTAAATCAAATCTCGTAATTAAGACCAAATCAAGACAAATCAAACCACGATACAGACTTCGTACGACTCCTATAAACATTCCACAACTCTCAATTCGTCTAAACATCGTCCCAAATCCTCTGTCGATCTCCTAAAAGCCGCGATATTCCTCCCGTAGCCGTCTGCACTTGTTGCCCGATCTAAACAGGTAAGTAGTAGTCCAACTTGTTCGTTTCTCCATCCTAAACAAAAGCCCTAAATTAATTCAGAAGATTAATACACGATTAAACTGATTCGAATCTAAGTTTTTGAAAATAAATGGTTTTAATCGAGCTACACGATAAACACGTTATAAATCCAATTAAATGGTGTGATTGGATTCGCCAACACTTGTTTAATGAAAACCCTATGAATCCAATAGATTTTAATATAAGAATAATCGAAATTGCTTCTGGAATCGACCAGACACGGTCGCGCTGTCCTACGAGCGCGGTCGTGCCTGAGCAAGCACAGTCGTGCCCCGAGAGAGGCCCGATCGTGGTTGCCGATCAAACCAAGTCCTGACCTAGGCGCGGTCGTGCCGGATACGAGCACGGTCGTGTCTCGTAAACAGACCCTTTTGTAACCTTCTGACTCGACCACGGGCGCGCTTCAGACCACCACGGTCACGCCCGTTGACGAGCGCGGTCGTGCCTTATACGAGCACGGTCGTGTTCGATTTCAAGCAGAATCTTAATTTTAACCAATTTAATATATATTATATTCTAATGTTATAAAGAGTATTATTTTATAAAATATCCAGAACCAGTTATTGTTTATCAAAGATCGACTATTTAATCTTTCTTTAAATTAAAATCAATAAAATACTATAAGTTTATATAATTATTTTTATAAACAACAATGTATTCTATAAGTTTTGTCCTTAACAAATAGTATTTATTTAAACTTATATTTAAATAAATAATAAACAAAATAGTTATTATTTTATCTAAACAAACCTTAAACTTAATCCACTTCCGACATCGAATAACGCAACTCAATAATACATAATCGTATACATTGTTCATTAGGTCGAACTTAGCGATCTACAACACACCGCCATTACATACTTGCTTGTGTGATCTACACTCTGCATAACAAGTGAGTTTACATAGCCCCCTTTTCAACTATTTACAACTTTTGGGGTGGAACATGCGTTCTATTACTATGTTTTCAATTATACACGAATACAGTTTCCATCCTACATACATGTATGCAATTCTTCGCCTTATGCTTGAGTGCTAGGTGTGTAGACTATATACGCTATTCACAATCATTAACTATTAGCCGACAGTATACAGTGATAGTACTATTGAGTCTGACAAACCCACCCAGGTAGGGTGACTGTTGCTGACAACACGATTTGATTTCAGTTACAAAGGTTTGATTGAATACACAGGTCACACGATGGTTTCTCTCCATAAATGCCTTTATTGACATGTTTTGTATGAACTGTATGCACACAACACGTATTTTGCTATCTCACAATAAAAACTATGTATTCTCACCAACTTTTTAGTTGACCCTGTTTTAACCATGTTTCAGGTACCAATGTTTGAAGTGATCAGGATATGCTACACATAGGATTTTTGGACCTAGAATTCAATTAAACCAGTTTATTCTATGTAATTTACATTTTTGTTTTGTGGATTGTTTGTGTTTTGATTGAACTTATTGATTGCAATGAAAACAATTATTAAATATTCAAACTTTAGTAAACCATGAGCAATGAACAGTCTGCACGCTTCACGCCCCGACGTTTCCGCCGTCGGTTGGGGTGTGACATATAGTGTCGAACGCCTTTACATATACTAAAATGTAATAGTACATTGACTTAGACACATATAGTTCAAAGTCGACTTGAGGTTTGATAACAATGCGTCTTCGGCTTCTAAGGTTTTAAATCGACTGGTTCACCTATTCCAACCGTGTCATGGCTATGAATTACCTGAAAAACATACTTAAAAGTGTCAACACAAAGGTTGGTGAGTTCATAGGTTTAATTGTCTCAGTGTAAAGTAGTTTTCCTCGAAAACATTAATAAAGTGTATGTGGCCATAATATGAAATGCTTTTCCTCGAAAACATATAAAATGCGTACACATACATAATATGGAACAGTTTTTCTTGAAAACATTAACTAAAACATTTGCACATGAATGAATGGAAAAACCATTTATATGTAAACGATTGGCAAAACCAATTTGTATGAAAATGATCTCAAGTTTCAAGTATTCAAGATTCAAGTATTCACGTTTTCCTGTGCACAAAAACGATTTCAAGTATACGTTAAATGAAACCAAGTAATCGTATCAAATTTGACCTACGAAGTTGACCCATCATAGGTAGCTAGGCATATGAAGTTTATTCTACATGAGTGTTAACCAAACCAAACACAGGTGTTTCGCCCCTCACCCATTCCCCACGGGTTCATGAGTTAAGATAAAGTGCAGCCATTAAGCCATACGGACCCTCGGTTAGCTCGACTAACCATGGGTGGGAGTATCAATCCCAATAGTACTATTCATATTATCCCGGCTATATGAGTTAATGGTTAATAAATTATTCACGTAGGGGACTTTACAAGCTCTTCCACGATTGTCTCATGTAAACATAAATGGTCGGTCATGATTCCTTGTTTCTAACGTATAAAGGAAATATGTTTCATGTTTTCTCAAATGTATCAAGTAATGTTGTTCCCAAATATATCAAACGAAGATGTTTCCAAATGTATCAAATGATGATGTTTCATGTTTTCAAACGGGTTATGCAAGTATGTTTATCCCATGATGTTTCTAAAATTTTTAAAAGTAAAAATGGGCAGTGAACTCACCCGATGACACCAATGTGTCGTCATAACGATTCCTAGACAGGAGTAAGTGTGCCAGTGTGGCGAGCAATTCTACTACATCTATGTGTTCACCATCATAACCCTAATTACGAACATATGTATGTATATCATTAACTTCTGATACTAGGGTTAAGTCACCACGTGTGCGGGTGAGCTTTACTGATTCACTAAGTTATAATACCAATTCAGTATACGATGTCGGTTTAATGGTGGATAATGTTAGGTATATAGATGGAATCAAGATTCCCCATCTATACACATTTCGATAATCACATTTAAAAGTATTAGTTTGTTTCGCACCCAAAGGTGCATAACTCTATGCGTTTATTATCAGTGTATATATATATAATCTGTGTTTATGCGTCTTTTAATGGAATGTGTGCAACTCTATGTTTTATTAATTCCACTTCAGGGTTTTATAGTACATTCATACGGGTATTTATAAGTATACACATTTTCATATATTTATATAGTTTCAAAACCCCAATTTATATTTGTACCGAATTGCATCCGCAATAAACGTTCTTTAATACAATAGGTTCATTTTTATGTAATCATATAGGCAAAAATATACCAACTTTAGCATATTCAATTATTATATTTTATTTATATTCGCATCCGAGTGTTATATTTAGCAAGTAGTCGTCCAATTGTGTGTAATGAGAGTATATGTATGTGTGTGTATATATATATATATATATATATATATATATATATATATATGTCCATATCTAAATATTGTTTTATAAAATAATCGTATGGTTTCACATAAAACGTGAAGATTTATAGTTACATATATCTATTAGAATGTGCTTATATGTATATAAAAACATTTTTGTACGGACAATTGTAATTTGTTGAACTCCCGTTTAGTTTCTATTGATATACGTTTTATTCGTATAACCTTTAAATCGTCCAAGTGAACATGATTATTATTTATTTATAAGAATATATCCATTGTTTAATTTGTCCCACATAATATATCAAAATGGTTTTTTATCACAATCATAATATAAATAGTTCAATATCAAGTATTATGTGTACGTATTAAGCGTTAATCGTATCAAAGTTCCATTTTCACCATTGACTCGTTCAAGATCATCTTTATCGTTTAAGAATTTAGACGGTTTGTTTGTATGGAACCATCCCACCGACCATACTATAATATGATTTATTGTTATTTATTATTACGTTAATATTTATTTATTCTTAACGAATCATTTCGGGCTCAACAAAAATTAACCGCACAGACGATTGACTTTCACATAAATAAATATAATTGCTTTGGCGCGTGTTTATACCTTTCCGTTCACTCCGTTTGTATTCGCGGATCTGTTTCACTCATGTTGACCAGATATGTTTGGTTTGACTTGCGTTGACCAATGTTGACCAAGTTTGAATGAGGTACAGGGTGTCGTTTCCTGTCCAGAAGGGCATGATTTATACTCGGGAATGAAACCCGGCCACCAAATCAACCGATCTAAACCAAAATCTCTAGATCCACAACGTATAATGACATATTTGGACTTTTAAAAGGCCTATACAATGAGAAATGGGTTCGGGTTCGGGTTTTTACCTTGATTTTCTGGAAAAATGAACTAGTAGTCACAGATCTGGGTCGGAGGAACATCCGTAAGTATGGATCGGGTGATTTGGGTTTATTAGAACCCTAACATCGCCAAAAAATCGCGGATTTCGCCGGATCTGTACGCCGGAAGAACGTGGACAGCCGGCTCCTAGGCTAAACCCTGGACCTCCGTCGGAGTTTGTTGTCGCCGTTATTGCTCGTGGTAGTTCACACCACCCTCGCCGCCACTAGAGCGGCTATTGTGCAGCATCGCCGTCTCCAGAACCCTAGGACCACCGTCGGAGTTTGTTTCAGGTTAGATCTGGTCATTTAGGAGTACGTCAAGAGAATAGGGTGCTTACCGGGTTCATTAAAGGCTCGTCGGAATCCTTGTTCCGTCGCCGAAAAACCTCTGTTGCCGTTTATCTCCGTCACCGCCGTCCAAATCCTGAAACCGGTAACACCATGGAGATCAAAACGCCTACATCCATCAGATGATGCTATTCACTCGCTGCCACTCGCCGGTGAGTGTCGTCGTGCCTCTGTTGGTCATTGGGCTCCCCCGTAGTTCCGTCGAGTGTTGGCCGGATTCCGGAAGCCTTCTCTCCCTCTTGCTCTCAATTACACATTATGTGTGTGTTTGTGTTTTGCAAGAATGAGGAGATTTAGGGGGGTTTTCCACTATATATAGACGGGTTTTTACCGCATTTTAGTTACGTGACTAATTCGTTCTCATCCCGTTGTGTTAATCCGTCCCGAGTTCCCAAATAATTATTTTGTAATACTTAGAATTATGAAACGTTAATAATAATATTATTATTATTTAAGTATTTTAAATTGTGAATTCTCCATTTCAATTGATGTACGAACCGGTACGCGTTTATACTGCTTTCGTTCTTTTGAATGTCGTGCTCCGAGTTTTGGTTTTATTATTTTACTAATGATATTAAAATAAGTCTTTACATTATTTTACTAACGTTTAAATTACTGAATCACGTATATGCGTCTATCCTTTCTAAATTGTTAGAAATTTCGTAACGAGTTTGATGAACGAAATTGGGTGATTAGCTTTAGGTACGGATCATGAAATTTGGGCCTTAAATGAGCTTGAGTTCTTATTGGGCCCAACTAGGCTTAGTTAGTATGGCCCAACCATTAGGTTTTTGGTTTAGAAATTTTGCAGGTGTTATAGCAACTCTTCTCAAAATCTCATTCAAAAGGTGCTGAGTTAAAATCTCATTCTAATTCTAACTATAGATTCTTATGGTTCTGGATCGATATGCTTATGTCAAACTCGTGAACTTGATCGATACAAAGCTATATTAGCACCCAATTTTTCCGATTCGACAATTCAATCTACAATTTATCATTCATGGACGTTGATTGAATCTACATGATCTACTACTGGATAGATACATTTGACGGTTAATCCTCTTTATAGTACGGTAGTAGCATCTAAATGTGTAAACTTCGTATCAGGAAGAGGGTCGGTCAAATCATCTACATGTACATAAATAGCTTGAATGAAAGTTATGAACCATTCTTTGGTAGAAGTAATTCTTTCTTGTAAAGAACCCATTTCGGTACTAAGGGTAGGTTGATAACCCACAACAGAAGGCATTATACCCAACAAGGCGCATACTTCAAATCCTGCTTGGACAAAACATAAGATATTGTCAGCAAATAAAAGAACGTCTTGTTCATTAAGATCTCGAAAATATTCCACTATATTTAGGGTAGTCAAACCAACTCTCATACGAGCTCCTAACGGCTCATTCATTTGACTGTAATCTAGAGTCACTTTTGATTTAGCAATATTTTGTTCATTAATTACTCCATTCTTTCATTTCCATGTAAAGATTATTTCCTTCAAGAATCCGTTTACCGACTCCCCCAAATTCAGATACGCCTCCGTGAGCTTTGGCAAAATTATTAATCAATTCCATAATGAGTACTCTTTTACCCACATCAGCTCCCCCTGAATAGTCCGATTTTTCCTCCATGATGATAAGGGGCTAAAAGATCTACTTAAGAGCATTCACATCAGCTCTCCCATCTCTACCCTCATATCTAAATTATAAACGAAACATGAAAAATCATGTAATTTTACGCTCACATCAGCTCCCACATCACCATCTCCATCCTCTATGTTTTTAAAGAAAACTATAACCACCCTTTATATTTAGGGGATCATCATTCACCCCTTATTCATTATTTTATACTTTTGTAAGTGTGTGTGAGTGAAAGAAAGAGAAAAATAATAATAAATAAACAAATAAGTATTATTTAATTAAAATAAGGTATAGATATGGGAAATTTGATGCTGAACCATTTTGAAAAGTGAGATATAAATTTAAGAAATGATAGTTATTAGTTAAATTATAGATATAGGGATGAGGAAGCTAATTAAAATAATTGTTAGTTGTCATTTTACAGCCAGGGATCCTGGATCTTTGACGTACATCGGTATCCTGACAGGTTTCGGTATCCTTAATTTCTATATTATCTAACCGTTGTATCTTTCCTCTATCTTGACCAATACGCAGGTAAAACACGTGAAGTCAATTTTATCCCTGAAGATCGGTCTAGAAGTTGAGATGAACGTGTAGAAGACGCATGGACTGGCCTCCAACGATCATATTTGAAGACTAAGTCGATTCCGGGATTCTCGGATAGTTAGTTAGCATAATCTCTGTATATAATCAGCAGCTTGATCGATTAAGGAGACACTTTTTACCACGCACTTAGCTTTCTAGACTCGTAATCACTTCTGTAACACAAATAGCTCAATCAATTACTGCTCAACACTAGTAATTCTTTACCATTTATTCAAGAAACGAGGTAGGTGTTGATTGTCACCTCCCGAGGTTTTATGCCGGAGATCTTGAATGATCAAGGGCTTTCCTCGTAAACAACCATGTCACTCTTTATGTTTTTATATTGATTTACATTGATTTTACAAGCACACTACCACACAAACTAAGTTTGGTTACAAAATTAGTCTTGTTAATTTTTACCCAAAACAATTTGGCGCCCACAATGGGGCAAGTGGTGTTTTTTATCCTCAAATCTTTACTAAAGTTTGTGTTCAATCACTATCTTTCCAAACTAATTTCAAAAATGTCGTCCCAATCCAAAAACGTTTCTGTCTCTGCTCCATCTTCAAGCTCTAGGTTTAACAACCCTATTCCTCCCCCTCTGTCATTCCAAAAGAAAAATGATATTCAATCGAAGAAGACTGTTTCAACGGGTTTTTCAGGACACGGGACACCTATTGGAGGACCTGTGCTAGTTTCAAATGATGATATCCTCAATCTATTCTTAGAAGTGAAGCAACAGATGGAACAACAGAAGAAAACTAATCAGATGATGTTTAGAGAGCTTGAAAGGGTTAAAGAATCCAAGAAACCGGTGGAAGTGACGACCCCGTTAAAGTCAAGGATCTTGGATTTTAGTTATTCGGGATCCCCAGGAGTCCATAGGGGAGATTTTCTTCCCATGCATTCTGGAATCACTACAGCTGGCCCAACTCCGGCTGTTAGAGTTACAACAAATCAGGATCTTGGAGTTACTCCGGGATCATCATCCCAAAATCCTGAGATCGGTAACACTTTCAATCAATTTTCCAATACTAACGAATTTTCGCAGGATATAGGGATCACTCCGTCCATGGCCAAGGAGTTGAAGAAATTAAGAGAGATGATCTCCAGCGTACCAGGCATGGTCCAACCGATACCGGAGATGTCTTCTACCGGTCATAGGATCTCCAGATTTGCTCCACCAATTTGTGATGCTGAGATCCCCAAGCGCTTCCAGACTCCCAACATGAAACTATATGACGGAACTACAGATCTTGAGGAACATGTGGCACAATACAGAGAAAGGATGGAGAACAACCCCATCCCTTTGGACCTAAAGGAAGCTTGTCTGTGCAAGGGCTTCAGCTCTACCTTAAAAGGATCAGCCTTGAAATGGCTACTTAATGTTCCTCCATATTCCATTATTTCATTTGCTCATTTAATTAACATGTTTAACAATCAATTCTCTTGCATTTGAACTTTCGAAAGGTTAACAAGTGACTTATACAGGATAATTCAGAATCCCGGAGAATCCCTCCGAGACTGTCAGCAAATTTGGTCGAGAATCCCTGGATATCCCGAGACTTGACGTCGCCACTACTGTCCAAGCATTCAAGATGGGACTAAGGAAGGATTCTCAATTCTATGAAGACCTTGTCATGAATCCTTGCAGGAATCTCGATGAAATCAGGAACCAGGCACTAAGGTTCATTAGGCTAGAGGATGATAAGAAGATCCAACAAAGGGTAGATGCTCCGAACAGCTACACTCAACAAAACCGGAAAGTCGAATCCGCACCTTTTAAATCGTACAGATCCAAACCGTATTCTAAGCCGGAAAATCACAGGGTCAACGCCGTAGAAGATGACGAAGACGAGGAAGAATATCCTAAGTTGTCTGAATACTGTTTTTCTCTTTATATAACTGGTTTACTATTTGCTATGCGGGATCTTGGAGAAAAAGCCAGGTGGCTTCGCAAATTTGAGTGGTGTGCATTCCACGAAGACTTTGGCCATGTGACTGAGTATTGTATTGCTTTGCAGAAGGAAATAAGCTATCTCCTGAGCAAGGGATATCTCAAAGAATTTGTAGGCAAAGGAAAGAACAAGTCTAAGGATCTTGACAGGATCCCACAGAGAGCAAAATCCCCACCGTCAGATGCCAAGGTAATAGGTTTTATATCTGGTGGATCTGACATTTGTGGTACTTCTTACTCTACAGCAAAAAGGAATGCCAAAGAAGCAAAAATAGAGAATGGGGACAGACCTATCAAAACCTCCAGCTTAACTAAAGAAAAGGTTATCTGTTTCGACGAGGATGACAGAGATGAAGTATAGGATCCTCATCACGATGGCCTGGTGATTACACTATACATTACGAACCACTTCATTTGCAGTACACTGATCGATGGAGGAAGCACTGTAAATATTATCCAGCATGAAGTCCTGAAAAAAATGGGGATCCCGGATTCTGAGATCATCTCGAAATCCTCAGTATTAATAGGATTCAATGGAGAGGTTAAAAACACGGTCGGAGAAGTCAAACTACCAATCTATATCGAGGCGGTAAATTCTATACAAAAGTTTTGTGTTATCGATTCTTTATCTTGCAATAACATTATTCTAGGAAGACCCTGGATACACGACATGAAAGCAGTACCCTCAACATATCACCAATGTGTCAAGATGCCGACCCCTTGGGGAGTGGTGAAGATCAACATCGATCAACAAGAGGCCAAAAACTGTTACACTTCTTCAATGAAAGCCTCTGTCAAATCTAGGCAAGCATAGCAATTAACGAAGCAGGCCAGGGATGTTCTGGAAGCTAAAGAACATGATGTTAAAGAGGTATCCCTGGATGCTGAGAATCCAGATATAAAGATCCTAGTAGGGAGTAATATCCGTGAGGATATTGAAGAAGATATCCTAAATTTTCTTAGGGGAAGAAAAGCAACCTTCGCTTGGAAGCACGAAGACATGACATGTATATCCAAAGATATCATAACTCATAAACTTGGAATTGATAAAGGTTTCAGGCCAATACATCAAAAGCAAAGGAAATTTTCTCCTGAGAGAAACGTAATCATCCAAGAAGAGGTGGAAAGACTTCTCAAGTCTGGAATGATAAGGGAAGTAAAATTCCCAAGTTGGCTAGCCAACGTGATGGTAGTCCAGAAGAAGAACGGGAAGTGAAGAGTTTGTGTAGATTACACAGACCTCAACAAAGCATGTCCTAAAGACCCCTTCCCATTACCATACATAGACTCGATGGTGGACGCTACAGCAGGCCATGAAATCCTGACTTTTATGGATGCCTCTTCAGGATTTCAACAGATCCAAATGGAACCATCGGATCAGGAAGACACGGCATTCATGACCCCGACAGGTATTTATTGTTACACAAATGCAGGTGCCACGTATCAAAGACTAGTAAATATGATGTTCAAAGACAAGATTGGGGACACTATGGAAGTCTACAAAGATGACATGGTAGTAAAATCAAAGAAAGTTGAGGATCACCTCAGGGATCTTAGAGACGCATTTGATATCCTGGACCAATACAATATGAAGTTGAACCCCTCGAAATGTCACTTCGGAATGAGGGAAGGAAAGTTCTTAGGCTATATGGTGACCAAAAGAGGAATAGAAGCCAGCCCAGAACAAATCAAAGCTATCATCAATCTAAAATCCCCAGCAAATACTAAGGATGTCTAGAGACTGGCCGGCAGAATAGCAGCACTCAACAGATTTATATCAAGATCCTCAGAAAAATGCAAAGAATTCTACAACATCCTGAAGAAAAACAAGAAATTCGAATGGGAAGAGAAGCATGAACAAGCACTCCAATCATTAAAGGAATACTTGCCAACAACTACTCTACTGATGAAACCAGAAGACGGTGAACCGTTATCCCTATACTTGGCAGTATCCCGAAGCACCGTAAGTGCCGTATTAGTCAAGGATCATGAGTGACAGCAGCATCCGGTATACTATGTAAGTAAAAGTTTCCTACCAGCAGAAACCAGGTATTCTCATTTAGAAAAGTTAATTTTAGCTTTAATAATGGCATCAACTAAACTTAGACATTATTTTGAAACTCATGTTATTCATGTTAAAACTAGTTATCCTATTAAGTGTGTCTTAAGAAAACCAGAGATGTCAGGAAGGATGGCTAAATGGTCAGTTAAGCTCAGCGTTTATGACCTCATATATGAACCTAGAACAGCAATAAAGTCTCAGGAACTAGTAGACTTTGTGGCTGATTTCAGCAGTGTTATCCAACAAGAGGCAGATCTAGAAGTCCAACAACTAGAAGAGTCGAAGGAAGAATGGACCTTATTCACTAATGGTGCATAAAATGAAAAAGGAACAGGTCTGGGAATCATAACCAGGACTTACCAGTAAGCTATCTCCTGAGCAAGGGATATCTCAAAGAATTTCTTGGCAAAGGAAAGAACAAGTCTAAGGATCTTGACATGATCCCGCAGAGAGCAAAATCCCCACCGTCGGATGCCAAGGTAATAGGTTTTATATCTGGTGGATCTGACATTTGTGGTACTTCTTACTCTACCGCAAAAAGGAATGCCAAAGAAGCAAAAATAGAGAATGGGGACAGACCTATCAAAACCTCCAGCATAACTAAAGAAAAGGTGATCTGTTTCGACGAGGATGACAGAGATGAAGTACAGGAACCTCATCACGATGGCCTGGTGATTACACTATACATTACGAACCACTTCATTCGCAGTACACTGATCGATGGAGGAAGCACTGTAAATATTATCCAGCAAGTAAGTCCTGAAAAAAATGGGGATCCCGGATTTCGAGATCATCTCGAAATCCTCAGTATTAATAGGATTCAATGGAGAGGTTAAAAACACGGTCGGAGAAGTCAAACTACTAATCTATATCGAGGGGGTAAATTCTATACAAAAGTTTTGTGTTATCGATTCTTTATCTTACAATAACATTATTCTAGGAAGACCCTGGATACACGACATGAAAGTAGTACCCTCAACATATCACCAATGTGTCAAGATGCCGACCCCTTGGGGAGTGGTGAAGATCAACATCGATCAACAAGAGGCCAAAAACTGTTACACTTCTTTAATGAAAGCCTCTGTCAAATCTAGGCAAGCATAGCAATTAACAAAGCAGGCCAGGGATGTTCTGGAAGCTAAAGAACAGGATGTTAAAGAGGTATCCCTGGATGCTGAGAATTTAGATATAAAGATCCTGGTAGGGAGTAATATCCCTGAGGATATTGAAGAAGATATCCTAAATTTCCTGAGGGGCAGAAAAGCAACCTTCGCTTGGAAGCATGAAGACATGACAGGTATATCCAAAGATATCATAACTCATAAACTAGGAATTGATAAAAGTTGCAGGCCAATACATCAAAAGCAAAGGAAATTTGCTCCTGAGAGAAACGTAATCATCCAAGAAGAGGTGGAAAGACTTCTCAAGTCTGGAATGATAAGGGAAGTAAAATTCCCAAGTTGGCTAGCCAACGTGATGGTACTCCAGAAGAAGAACGGGAAGTGAAGAGTTTGTGTAGATTACACAGACCTCAACAAAACATGTCCTAAAGACCCCTTCCCATTACCACACATAGACTCGATGGTGGACGCTACAGCAGGCCATGAAATCCTGACTTTTATGGATGTCTCTTCAGGATTTCAACAGATCCAAATGGAACCATCGGATCAAGAAGACACGACATTCATGATCCCGACAGGTATTTTTTGTTACACAAATGCAGGTGCCACGTATCAAAGACTAGTAAATATGATGTTCAAAGACAAGATTGGGGACACTATGGAAGTCTACATAGATGACATGGTGGTAAAATCAAAGAAAGTTGAGGATCACCTCAGGGATCTTAGAGACGCATTTATTATCCTGGACCAATACAATATGAAGTTGAACCCCTCGAAATGTCACTTCGGAGTGGGGGAAGGAAATTTCTTAGGCTATATGGTGACCAAAAGCGGAATAGAAGCCAGCCCAGAACAAATCAAAGCTATCATCCATCTAAAATCCCAGCAAATACTAAGGATGTCCAGAGACTGGCCGGCAGAATAGCAGCACCCAACAGATTTATATCAAGATCCTCAGAAAAATGCAAAGAATTCTACAACATCCTGAAGAAAAACAAGAAATTCGAATGGGAAGAGAAGCATGAACAAGCACTCCAATCATTAAAGGAATACTTGTCAACAACTACTCTACTGATGAAACCAGAAGACAGTGAACCGTTATCCCTATACTTGGCAGTATCCCGAAGCACCGTAAGTGTCGTATTAGTCAAGGATCTTGAGGGATAGCAGCATCCGGTATACTATGTAAGTAAAAGTTTGCTACCAGCAGAAACCATGTATTCTCATTTAGAAAAGTTAATTTTAGCTTTAATAATGGCATCAACTAAACTTTGACATTATTTTGAAACTCATGTTATTCACGTTAAAACTAGTTATCCTATTAAGTGTGTCTTAAGAAAACCAGAGATGTCAGGAAGGATGGCTAAATGGTCAGTTAAGCTCAACGCTTATGACCTCATATATGAACCTAGAATAGCAATAAAGTCTCAGGCTCTAGCAGACTTTGTGGCTGATTTCAGCAGTGTTATCCAACAAGAGGCAGATCTAGAAGTCCAACAACTAGAAGAGTCGAAGGACGAATGGGCCTTATTCACTGATGGTGCATCAAATGTAAGAGGAACAGGTCTGGGAATCATACTAAAATCGCCACATGGGGACATATTAGCCCAATATACTAAAATCGCCACATGGGGACATATTAGCCCAATCTATAAGTTGTGAGTTCCTGGCTATGAATAATGAAGCAGATTATGGGGCGCTGATAGCAGGATTACAATTAGCCTGGGATATCAAGATCAGGTATCTTCAGGTATATGTAGACTCATTGTTAATTGCTAATCATTTCAATGGTTCGTATGCAGTAAAAGGTGAGAAGCTAGCCAAATATCTCACAATAGTTAAGCAATTATCCATAGAATTCAAAACTTTTAACATTACACATGTGCCTAAAGAAGATAACACTAAGGTTGATGCCTTAGCAAACCTTACTTCAGCTCTTAGAATACTAGAAGGTACCAAAATACCTATCATACACGTTCTGAGCCCGGCAATCGAGAAGGTAAATGAAGTGTCCAACACTGAAGAAGAAGACATTCGGGATCTTGAACCTATCCCAGGATCCTGGATTTCACCTATTAATAAATACTTGCAGGATGACGAAATCCCAAGGGATGAAAAGAACCACAAGGCTTTTCGCATGAGAATGTCTCGTTTTATAATTTTTGAGAATGTTTTGTATAGAAAATCAATTGCAGGTCCATACTTAAGGTGCTTGGAGGATCCTGAAGCACATGAAGTCCTGAAAGATCTACACGAAGGAGATTGTGGTAATCACACCGGGGGCAGAGCGTTATTTTCAATGATCCTGAGAACAGGATATTATTGGCCTACCATGAGAAAGGATACTGTGACTTACTCTCAAAAATGTGACGCTTGCTAGAGACACAACAACATACTCCATCAACCGACCGAACCTTTATACCCAATCGCCTCTCCATGGTCGTTTATGAAGTGGGGAATGGACATCGTCGGCAAACTTCCCAAAGCACCAGGAGGAAAAGTGTTTATGCTAGCAATGACGGATTACTTCTCTAAATGGATCGAAGCTGAGGCATTTGTCTAAGTCAGAGAGAAAGAAGTCATCTCCTTCATCAAGCACAATATCCTGACGAGATTTGGGATCCCGGCGGAAATAATTTATGTTAATGGATCTCAGTTCATTGGCAAAAGAACGACTGACTTCTGTGCCAGTTGGGGAATCAAAATGATAACATCTACCCTAGTACATCCTCAAGCCAATGGACAAGCTAAATCTAGCAACAAGATCATCATTAACAACCTCAAGAAAAGACTAGGAGCAAAGAAAGGAAGATGGGCTGAAGAGCTACCATTTGCACTTTGGGCAAATAGAACAACCACGAAGAATGCGACGGGACAAACTCCATTCTCCTTGGTATTTGGAACAGAAACCATGATCCCAACAGAAATGGTTATCCCTACTGCAAGAACCAACTTTCAATCTTCAGAGACCAACAACGAAGCTCTCGCTCATGATCTCGACACTGTGGATGAGCTCATGGATCTTGCAAAAGTTCGCATTGCAGCTTATCAGCAAAGAATAGCAAAGTTATACAATAAAAACATAAGGGTTAGAATATTCCAAGCATGTGATCTCGTATTAAGGAAGGCATTCCAAAATACTACCAACCCCAATGATGAAAAGCTTGCACCAAAGTGGGAAGGCCCATACTTGATTGATTCTGAAGCAGGCAAGGGAGCTTACTAGTTAGCTACTATGGAAAGAGATATCTTGCCAAGATCCTGGAACACTATCCATCTCAAAACCTACTTTATGTAAGTTAGAACTTAAATTCTAAGTAAAACTGGTATTTCTTCTATCCCTGACTATTTTCATACTAATTACTCTTGATCAAAGTACTGACGTGAGCGTCGGAGGGGTGTTAGCCAGGCTAACACCCACTTTCACCAAGATTTCCTGTTTGCAGAAAATACCTCCAGGGATCCCGACAGAAGAAAGAGATTGGCCATCTCTCCTAAGTTTGGGTATTCTGAATACCTCAAAGGTTTAAACGGCTTTCGCCTTTCTAAGTAGATTGGGTTTCTACACCCCGCCAGGAGCGCACGATATCCAATTTTAATTCAAGGTGGTGCGACCAGTCTATGTAACAGTGGCTGATAATTTCATCACTGTTGGCTATATATTGGGTGCTACGAATATAACAGACGTGTTATTTCCCAAGTTTCTCCCAAATATTTAACACTTACGTGTTAAAGCTAAGGTTTTTAGCATTTTCTTGCTAACTCAGAATTGGCTTAGCCCACGTTATTGGCTTAGCCCACGTTTTCTGGCTTGGCCCACGATTTTAAATATATAACACTTACGTATTAACTCAAAGACTTAGCATCAATATGCTGATTCAGGATCCTTAAACAAGTTAAAGACTAATGAGGATCCCGAAAAGTACTTACTAAAGCCTACGACGTATTCAACGACCGAAAACTGGGGACAACTAATAGTTGTTATGCTATGAACTTCATGCTGATTCGGTATGTATATGTATCCAACTCCGTACCCAACAAAGGTATGTGTTACTAATTTTTCAATTACAAGAAAATCTGAAAGCAGAATGACTAAGTCATGATACGTTTGGTACCCTTATTTAACATCATTTATTAAAACCAAATTGTGTTTTCCTAAGTCTAAATTTGATAAAAACCTAAGAATTTATCATTAAGGATCCGGTATCCTGAAAATATGTTCAAACCTATTTTTCTAAGTTTTAATTACCTAAGGATCCTAATTTTGAAAAAGATATCAAGGCAAACATACAAATCATGGAAAGTAGTCATAAACCGTCTACTAACATTTAAAGTGCAGGACCAAAAGAGGACCCATCCACCCGGAATCACAAACTGCCAAATTGTCTATCCCAGGACAGGGATCCCAAAAGCAGAAAAAGTAAAATCGTTCATCAACCAAAGATAGGAAAGGAAATTGTTTCAAGACAAATTATCAAACAGAAAAACCATAAATACCAAGGCTCGGGTCTAGGCGTCATTACCCTCATCGCCTTGGTCAAGTTGCTTCCCAGCGACGACAGCTCCATGCTCTTCTGCTACCTTTGTTGAACCCTAGATCTCATCTTCGGTCACTAATTTGCTCACATCTTCCTCCGGCATCGGCTCTCCTCCCATCTCAGCAACAAGCCTCTTCCACCCTTGTACATCCTAAGCAGCCCTATCAAAATTCTTGTCCTCAACTTCTTTAGCCATCTTAATCCTGGCTTGAAGAATATACATTATAGCTGAGGCTTTAGCTTGATCGGTGGACTCATCAAGATCTCTGGCATATTAGAGATACACATCCTGCTGTTCTGCTTTCGCATTGCTGAGATCCATGGTGGCATCAGATAGCTCTTAGCTCTTAGTAGCCTCGCTCCTTTGCAATTCGGCAATCTTAAGCTTGCTCGCCTCAACCTCCTTTAAAAGCTGACTGTAGAACATAGCCATTTTATCCATAGCCTATTATATACAATGTGTATGTTAATATAAATGCATGATTAAACTCAATATCTAGGATAAGGAACATATCTTACCAAATGGCTGAGATTATGCAGCTTCTTGTGAGTATCAGCAAAATCAGAGCATTCCCGGATATCCAGTTCAGCAGGATCGATAACTTTTCGCTTCTTGCTAGACGATTGGTTAGGATGGGCAATAGAAACCTCAGGCTTAGGAGCATCCAATTTGAGCATTGGGGTAGCAAATTGCTTAGGCTCCTATTTGATAGCCTTGTCCCTGGAAAGCATATTGTCAATATCCTCAAGAGCGAATTTGGAGCTTGGTTTGTGGATTCCTAAATCAAAATAACAGGTTAGTTCATTACTGATATTATTGACTACTGAAATACTATGATTTTTCTTTACCAGACATCTCCGAGACAGAAGGATAGGTATCCGAGCTTTCTTTCACTGATGGAGCCCCGACCTTGAAAGTTCTTTCAATTGGCTCAATACTATAGAAAAATGCAACTCTCTTGGCAATATCCTCGATAACGGGAGCAACTTCTGAAAACTTCGGCGCTGTAAAACGATAAGAGAAAATTAAGAGTCAATATCTTGAATGCCAGAATCACAAGGATCATGCGGATAGGATCCTACCCTTCACAATCCATTTCACCAGTAATTCATTCCCGTCTGGAATCGAGTCCCTTCTCACGAAAAAGAAATTGTTTTTCCAGTTGGAATCGTTCTGGGTTGTTTTGAGAATCAAATGACTTCGGCCAGACTTGATTTGGAAAAGAAAGCGAGAAGAACCATGACTTCTTAGATTATAAACATAAGCTAGTTCAGAGATGGTGAAATCAAAAGCATGGTTACGAATCAAGATTTCCAAAATATACAGGGTTCGCCAAATCATAGGCATAGTCTGAGAATAGCTCAAACCGGTCTTCTTAAAAAACTCAGTGGTAAAGGATGGGAAAGGGTATGAGAAGCCGATGGTAAACGGAAAGGACGGAAAACAGACCCACATATCGGAAGTGAAGTCCGGCCTCGTCTTAGAATCGAAAGGTCTAAAGATGGTGTTTTTTGGAAAGGATCCCTTTGACTCTAAGGATTTGATATCATGATGAGTAAAAGTGCATTTTTTGGAATCAGGGTTAGAAAGCAGATGTTGACTATAAAGAACATCCGAAGATGAAGATGATCGAGTGGTCTTCTTAGACATTTTTGGAATAAATCTGAAAGTTAAAGCATAAAAGAAAGAGGGTTTTTACCTGAAATCCCAGAGACGAAGAAGACAATATCGGAAATAAGAAGAAGATTAATTATAAAGGAGTAATGACAATTGCCTTAAACGACGCCGTATTGTTGCGTCGATTACCGCACCACGACTCATCATGCGCCACTTAAATTTTTGAATTTTGAATTTTTAAAATTTTACAGTTGTAACTTCCTTGGACAGGTGTCAAAATGTTGGGGACCAGGAAACCAGCACGATTATTTTGTAGCCAGAACCTCCTGCGGTACGCGAGAGACCCCAGATACGGGATTTTTAGCCTATTTTCAGGTTTTAAAAGACTAGAACCCATTCTAGGGTTTATTAATCGATTTTCAGCTGTCAAGGAACGTTTTGGAAGCGATTTTTAGAGTAGAGGAGGCTGGTGAAGCAAGGGATTGGAGTTTTGGAACCCGGATTGGTTAGCAATTGATCGTTCGGTTCTTGTTCTTCGTTCCTTTATCTTTGCTTTGTTTAATTGACACTATGTTTCTGCATTTTATCTTTGATTTGATGTTATTAGACATGGTTGTTGGCTAGACTTTCATGGCTACCTAGGTTTTGTTGATTACTTTGTAAAGATGGATTTTTATCGGTTTTTGGATTCTTTATTGATGGATTAATGTTAAAGTAGCGAACTTGATTGAAATTAATATGATGTGTATGCGTATTTAGATCTGATTTATGATTGATTTTGGTTCCATATGTGTCTTTGTGAATGCCTTTCATGTATAGATGCATATTAGGTCACCTACTATGTGTTTGTGACTAGTTTATGGTTTTTGAACATTCGAATCCATAGAAACGATAGTCGAGAGTTTAGAGAATGTTCTACCTACTTCAATAGCTGAAAGGTGTGAAGTTGTCGGGTTGTCTTAGGTGTTAGGGTTTTAGGTGTAAAGACTCTGAAAAGAAGTTTCCCCTAGGGGTTCTAGTATTCTTTGTTATCCCGTGTTTTATCGACCGTATTCAAGTTACCCCTTGCCTTCCTTGAATGTATTTAGGCGGAGAGACTGAAAGGTAATCTGTCTATCGGGTACTTTAGTATTGTTGGAGAGACTGAAAGGTGATCCAACCAACCGGTGAGCGTCATATACCCCTTAGGATTTCCTTCTAGGTCACACCTTGAGAATGATCAGGGATCATGTAGGTAGTCTGAGGGCGTAGTATTCATAGATCCTGGTTCCATCATAGTTTCCTTAACCGAGAGAAGTCCGCGATTCACAAGTAGGATTCTTAACCTGGGTAGTGCCTTCCCAATTCCTGAATTCGTTTAAAGTATTCTGCTTGAAAGTTGATTTTCATTAGTTAGTTAGTTAGTAGATTGATAATCAAAACAAAAATTCCCCCCTTTAAATCAGTTTAGTTAGTTGAGTCAGAGTCTAGGTATAGTTGTCACTAGTGTCTCGTGGGTTCGATATCCGGACTTTCATTAGACTTTACTGTAGTAGATAGGTACACTTGCCTATTCTGTGGTCTAGTATTAGGATAGTCTAGAATTATTACTAGAGTGTCTAGGTTAGGTTTTTATTTAGTATTTATAGACCATTCCAAGAGCATCAATGGATACTCCCTTGTACACAGGGTTAGGTGTCGTAAGGTAAAACCCTTAGATACCAATGCTTGTGTAGCATGGTATTTGATAGGGTTAACTCCCTAGGCACAGGCCAACTACCTTGTGGCTCTAGTTTTACCCTGCTTATGCAAGCGACATGTAAATGGTCATGGACCATGGTTTTGTACAATAAAGGGGTATTTAAGTCCCCAATGAAATGAAATAATATTTTATTTATCCCCAGATTTGGAAAATAAACAATATCAACCCTCGTGTTGAGATTTATTACAAGTTAAATCCAAAAGTATTTCCGCTGCTAAACTAACTCTGATTTTCACATTAAAATAAGATTGGAGGTGCCAATCTGGTCGCACGCCTGGGCTGTCCTGGAACCGGGGTGTGACACCGTTTGTCTCCTTCACCACCGTCCAAATCCTGAAACCGGTATCACCATATCAAATTACTGAATCACGTATATGCGTCTATTCTTTCTAAATTGTTAGAAATTTTGTAACGAGTTTGATGAACAGAATCGAGTAATTAGCTAAAGATACGGATCGTGAAATTTGGGCCTTAAATAGGCTTGAGTTCTTATTGGGCCCAACCGCGCTTAGTTAGTCTGGGCCGACCATTAGGTTTTTGGTTCAGAAATTTTGCAGCTGTTACATTTTCCCCTCCTTAAAAAAATTTCGTACTCGAAATTTGTTATACTTAATTGGATTAGGATTTCATATACTTACCCCGTTTTTTAGCTCTTAGAGAGAAATGTAAGGCAATCCATTATGTAGTCAGTATTCGAAGCTAAAGTGAATATTTCATCGACTGACGATTCTGGATATGTAGGTATTCGAGATATCGTCGTATCATGTAACAGTGTAACGTTACTATTAAACATACCTTATATCAACGAGTAGGTTTAGAATTTTTTTTATTATTATGTTGTCAAGTGAACGACGTTGACTATGCCACTGTGTGATAAAGTCATCACTAGCGTCCCATAAGCAAAAGTTATCATAACCAGTGAGGTCCTATTTGTGCAATGAGTAAGTCATTAAGAGAATGTCTAATAGTGTGAATTAAAATAACGATTTTTCACAATTCAAGTGAACAACTCACACACCAAATTAAACAACCAATGATTTGATGACGAAGCATTTCATTACGTGATCACTCTAATCAGAGCGGGACTGTATGATCATTATCATTGTAATGAATAACGAAGATGAATTCATGCACACTGATTTTCCGAAAGTATAAAAATACATAAACTTTATTCATGCTCGATTTCCTCTTATGGAAATTGCATCGTGATTGAATCTAAAAGGAAATTAGCGGAAATCCAGTAAAGATGTGCCAAATGGTTTGATAAAATGTTCAAGTGTTAGATCACAATTAGGTAGTTGGTCGTTCATCATAACGAGCCAATGCCTTAATGTATTCTATCTTCCTAGAACAAAAGATTCTGACATTTCATCTGTCTAATCAGAACGTAGGTTGAACCGATTCAGTTGAGTTCCAAGAGACAGTATCAACATATACCATTTCTTACAGAGGAGCTGAAATGGTTTAACTAAAAGTATTAATGAAATAGATGTCTAACAATAAACCTTGAGACCATAAAATCTCATAGTATCATTAAGTCATCCAGGTTTTTGAATCATCTAGATTTTATGATTTATCTGAAGATGAGGGTGAATCTAGGCTAAGAGAGAGAATGCCAGAGTATCTAGGAATAGTCTATTTGATTTGGCTCAAAAGACACTAGAGAGAAGTGAATCTCTATGGGGTTCAAACAAAAGTGAGAAAGGCTCTCAATCCAGTTACTAAAGGTTAGTGACGTGGTTTCACTTATATATGTTTTCTAACTGCCTATCCATTATCTTCCTGTACTCAGATATCAATGACAGAATACAGAAATGAAATGTTATGATTGTTCCCTTATACTTCTCGAAAGCATTTTTTGAGAACATTCAAATTATACTCTCATATTAGGTTCTGTGACATAAGATTCTTCCACTAACATTTGTTGTAATGGATTAAAGGTTTCAATATTTCTCATATACTTCCACTAGCAATGATTGAGTTTAACACTTCATTAGTCATTGTTTGCACTGCACTTCTACTGCAGTCAAGCACAAGGATTGTAATATTTTTATTTGTGAACTCATGACTTGACTATAATGTCCACAAGATAGATAAGTCTTAAGGACTTCTAGACCGAAGTCCGTCTAGATGAGAAGGTAAACAGTCACATCATGGAAATAGCTTCATAGTAACATTGTTTCCCTGAAACTGATTCAGAATGTGGTAGTCCATTAAATTGGTAAGCAGTGATGTGATATCATTTTCAATATGTCTAGGGCTTGACTTTCTCTAGGTAGATGTCAGAAAATAGTCGAGAATCAAGTATAATTTCAAAAGTTTATTGAATGTGAGAAAGTCTTAGATTCCACAGAGAAAATGTATAGTTATCTCAAGAGAACTTAGAACAATGAATGTAACATTAAAAGGGAATTTGAGAAGCCGAAAGAAATGTGTATGTGTAGACTTACAGGAGGGTAATGTCCAACTGCGGTTCGTACTTTGTTCATCTTCCTGATGGCGTACGGTTTTAAATGGTCATCAATAATAGAACACATAATTAAATCCTCAGATTTCAAATTAGGTCCTTAATTTCCTATCAAAGTTGGTTGAAATGACTCATAAGGGTTCAGAATTGGTCTCGTGATCTAGCGATGAAGAGGGTGGAATTGATTATTTGCCAACAACTGGTAGTACAGTATACTTGTAACGTCCTTGGCCTTCGAATGCTATTATCATGATTTACCATTTCGTATTTCTCCTATATCGGTTATAACCTTGAAGTATTTAGCACAAGGGCTTAAGCCATAAAATTGAAGTAATGTGTGTTGAGTGCTAGAGATTTGTATCTTCTCTAGGCACGTTTAAGAGTTTGTATATCAGCCTCATGTTTCGGAAGTTAGGTAACAAAATCGAAAAGAGAAAGTCTGTATGTAAGGCCCCAAACCAAGCACCCTACAGTTGGTTCTCATCACTAGGTGAACTCATTAAAAACACTTAACTTTCATTTAAGTAAACATCAGAAGTCTTTCTCATAATAATGTTATCTTTAAACTCGTTAAATTTCATAACGTTACTTGACGAATGCATGCGCACCAACCCGAGTAGCCCAGCTTCCAACCCAAGATACCTCGTCTAGCAGACTAACCTGCAAAACAATCTAACATACATACAAAGTCAGCTACGCTGAGTGAGTTCTAATAGTTTAATTTAAACAAAAGCCAACTCGTCTCATTTATTGTTTATCTACATTCAAGACCCTCATGTCATTAGAAAATAGTTGTATAGATTTTCATCATATAAATAACCCCCGTTATTTATAATATCCCAAAGGATTCACCACCCAGACTCTACCCGCCATTTTAACTCAGCAAGTCTCTATGACAGAGAACGAACTTACTATTTTGATAACTCACAATTTACCATATATATTAACCATACACTGGTTAACTCATCCAACCTCTATACACCGACTTACCAGTCCTAACCAGGACTCTCATAAACCAACTGACTCAACAGTGGTACACAATGTACTCATCCCGACACAACGGTCAATCTAACCCGACACACCACATTGATTCCATATATTTATCACATCAATATCATCTCGTATACAATTAATATAACTCATCACTTGTATGAAATTTAACACATATATAGGCACATAAACACATACCTCGTCACTACACCCTCGTCAGGGTTATCCCCGTCAGGATACTCGTCGTAAGCTCAGCTCTACCCTTGTTATAGGGCCCTGCCACTAAACATAGTGACACACTCGTCATCTAAGATGACTACCCAGCCACCCACATAGTAGCTATATCATCTACCATACGGTGACCGACACCTAACCACATGATGGTCGCTAGATCACGCGTAAAATGATAACCCCGAAGGACCCCGTCCTCCACACCACTGTTGACCGTACAATCGGACAACAATGCAAGCACACAAAGCAACACATATATACACGTGACACTACCTGTACATGTACCACGACTCACCACCCTTTCACAGATCACTTACGTGTGTAATCCAACACTTACTTTAGACGTATCCTCTTAACGTCTAGACACATTACCCATCTCTTTACGAACAGGTAATTATATGACACACAATCACCATACTGACTTCTAGTCCGTATATACTATCGATACCACATAAACCCATGCACACACGATACCCACCGTGTCACGAGGACAGCGACACAATACACATAACATCAAACACATGACGCATAACAACATACTAACATCTACCCAACTCATTAATGAACCACGTACGGGTTCCCATGCTAACTCTCCTTATATAACCATCACATATTTAACTAAATTCCCAACTCACCCCTACTAACTCATAAGATGACACACACAGATCATCACAACTCTTGTTCACCCACCCTAAGGACCCCATAATGACCCTTAGCTTCAGTATTACATAACGATCTCATAAAATACTTCAAGTTTAAATCATAACTCATAATACGTTCTTTTAATAAAACATGCGAGTATGTACGATAGCCCCAAAACATTAAAACGTTTAAAAGAGGGGATTAGAAACTCACTGTCGTGAAGATCCAAACCTTGCTCGGTTACCGTCCTCTTGCTCAGTTTCCAAACCTGTTAACGTATGATCCAAGGATCAGATTACGTCCTAAACATATGTTAATTACGTAAAAATATAAATATCCTCGACACTCGTCACATCTGCACACCCCATCGTCCATGCAGAACCCTAGCTCCATGTTAATTACCAAAACCCTTGCCTCATCCGACCCGTACCCGAGCACCACCGAGAACCACCGTCACCGGTTACCACCGCGTTAGACCGTACTCCATTTTCGGGAGCCAACCCGTGTGCCATCATCAAGTCGTGCTCACCGCAGGGTCATCGACCTTCATGGCTACCGTCGCTATTGGCCACCTTCTACCCTCTCTCTAACATCACCCGGCCATAGTACCTCACCAATACCACCGTCGCACTACCTTAATAGCTGCCACCGTGCCTTCTCTGGCCATCAGACACCATCACACACCACCGCTTTACCGCTGCCGCCACCCACTGCAACACGCAGCCTCTGCCTTGACCACCACAGCCATAGCCACCTTTCGGAATCCACTCCTCCTACCCGTTGGATACGAAACAGAGACACAAACAAGAAGGGTTTAAATATAAACGAGTTTTACCTTGACGTGAATCGAAAACCACGTTCGTCGGACCGTTCCACCGCTAACACCTCCTTCTTCCCCTTGTCGTCTTGCTCCCTTCTGCCGTTTCGCGTAACCTAGGCCAAATGTGGCATAGGGTTTCCCATAGTAAGGTATTTATGTGTTTAAGATTTACATTCGGGTCCCTCACCATTCGTCTCGTCTATTTTAAATCCCGAACTATCTTTAAATGACTTAACGGTCCTTTTATTCACGTTGAGTCATGATTTACGTGGAAATCAATGTTAACCGAGTCATTTAATACTTTAGATTTGGTTTTAAACATGAAAACCTCGCACACCATTTCATTTACTAAGGATTTAAGTCACCCATCTGTTCGAATAGTAAATATACGGCTTTTCGGGATGTTACACTATAGCCGAATCTCAAAAGTTGAAGTAGTACTTTACAGAGAATTTCCAAATTCTGTCCAAACGCTGAGGTCAAATCACCAAGAATAGATCTCTTCAAGGTTTTGGTTAAAATTGTCGCGCCAATGAAGTCTCGTTTAGGGTTTTGGATTCCATTAGGATTTAAAGATGAAAGGGATGATGTATATTTCCATGTCAATTGTGATAGTCTGTCACATCACCTTATGCCTTTTGGCTCAACCCTTATGGTTGTGGTGATTTCGATCATTAATCGAGTGACTGAGAATCGGGATTATGGATACGGATTAATCATGAACTTTGGCTCGGACAGTAAGGCTCACTAGAGTTCCCATGCACTACAAATTATGATTACGTGTGCACCCGTAAGGATAACTTACTTTGCATGGTCCTTTAATGTTTCTCCTATCCTAAGCCCTACTTCAAAAGGATGCTAAAATTTTCATTAGATCATGTCATAGTGTCACACTCTTAAGTAAGAGTGTGTATGTTCCATCGGATTACTCTTAATTGTGTGTACCAGTACTCATGAATTAGCCGACTAAGGCTATTGTTGGACGGAGTTAACTGTAGAGAGACACAACCGGTGTCTTCTAATAACAGGATGTCTATGGTGGAAATCAGGCACTATGTTTAGGGCACAGATCCTCAAATTAGTATCGAGCAACTCATGCTCCAAGTTTGTCTGTACGTGTGGATCCACATGACCCCGATGAGTGTTTGGGTCTCCAGGCCCGTAAAGTTCTCTCCCGTTTAGTCCTACTTTTTCACCTATTCCAACCGTGCCATGGCTATGAATTACCTGAAAACATATTTAAAATTGTCAACACAAAGGTTGGTGAGTTCACAGGTTTAATTGTCTCAGTGTAAAGTAGTTTTCCTTGAAAACATTGATAAAGTGCATGTGGCCATAATATGAAATGCTTTTCCTCGAAAACATTTAAAATGCGTACACAGACATAATATGGAACAGTTTTTCTTGAAAACATTGACTAAAACATTTGCACATGAATGAATGGCAAAACCATTTATATGTAAACGATAGGAAAAACCAATTTGCATGAAAATGATCTCAAATTTCAAGTATTCACGTTTTCCTGTGCACAAAAACGGTTTCAAGTATACGTTAAATGAAACCAAGTAATCGTATCAAGTTTGACCTATGAAGTTGACCCATCATAGATAGCTAGGCATATGAAGTTTATTCTACATGAGTGTTAACCAAACTAAACATAGGTGTTTCACCCCTCACCCATTCCCCACGGGTTCACGAGTTAAGATAAAGTGCAGCCATTGAGCCATACGGACCCTCGGTTTGTGCGACTAACCATGGCTGGGAGTATCAATCCCAGTAGTACTATTCACAATATCCTGGCTATACGAGTTAATGGTTAATAAATTGTTCACGTAGGGACTTTACGAGCTCTTCCACGATTGTCTCATGTAAACATAAATGGTTGATCATGATTCCTTGTTTCTAACATATAAAACAAATATGTTTCATGTTTTCTCAAATGTATCAAGTAATGTTGTTCCCAAATGTATCAAACGACGATGTTTCCAAATGTATCAAATGATGATGTTTCATGTTTTCAAACGGGTTATCCAAGTATGTTTATCCCCTGATGTTTCTAAAACATTTAAAAGTAAAAAGGGGCAATGTGTCATCATAACGATTCCTAGACAGGAGTAAGTGTGCCAGTGTGGCGAGCAATTCTACTACATCTATGTATTCACCATCATAACCCTAATTACGAACATATGTATATATATCATTAACTTCTGATACTAGGGTTAAGTCACCACGTGTGCGGGTGAGCTCTACTGATTCACTAAGTTATAATACCAATTCAGTATACGATGTCGGTTTAATAGTGGATAATGTTAGGCATATAGATGGAATCAAGATTCCCCATCTACACACATTTCGATAATCACATTTAAAAGTATTAGTTTGTTTCGCACCCAAAGGTGCATAACTCTATGCGTTTATTATCAGTGTATATATATAATCTGTATTTATGCGTCTTTTAATGGAATGTGTGCAACTCTATGTTTTATTAATTCCACTTCAGGTTTTTATGGTACATTCATACGGGTATTTATAAGTATACACATTTTCATATATTTATATAGTTTCAAAACCCCAATTTATATTTGTACCGTATTGCATTCCGCAATAAACGTTCTTTAATAGAATAGGTTCATTTTTATGTAATCATATAAGCAAAAATATACCTACTTTAGCATATTCAATTATTATATTTTATTTATATTCGCATCCGAGTGTTATATTTAGCAAGTAGTCGTCCAATTGTGTGTAATGAGAGTATATGTATATATATATATATATGTATATGTCCAGATCTAAATATTGTTTTATAAAATAATCATATGGTTTCACATAAAACGTGAAGATTTATAGTTACATATATCTATTCGAATGTACTTATATGTATATAAAAAAAAATTTGTATGGACCATTGTTATTTGTTAAACTCCCGTTTAGTTACTATTGATATACGTTTTATTCATATAACATTTAAATCGTCCAAGTGAACATGATTATTATTTATTTCTAAGAATATATCCATTGTTCAATTTGTCCCACATAATATATCAAAATGGTTTTTATATCACAATCATAATATAAATAGTTCAATATCAAGTATTATGTGTACGTATCAAACGTTAATCGTATCGAAGTTCCATTTTCACTGTTGACTCATTCAAGATCATCTTTATCGTTTAAGAATTTAGACGGTTTGTTTGTACGGAACCATCCCACCGACCATACTATAATATGATTTATTGTTATTTATTATTACGTTAATATTTATTTATTTTTAACTAATCATTTCGGGCTCAACGAAAATTAACTGCACATACGTTTGACTTTCACATAAATAAATATAAATGCTTTGGTGCGCGTTTATATGTTTCCGTTCACTCCGTTTGTATTCGTTGACCTGTTTCACTCATGTTGACCAGATTTGTTTGGTTTGACTTGCGTTGACCAGTGTTGACCAAGTTTGACTGAGGTACGGGGTGTCGTTTCCTATCCAGAAGCGCATGATTTATACTCAGGAATGAAACCCGGACACTAAATCAACTGATCTAAACCAAAATCTCTAGTTCCACAACGTATAATGACATATCTTGATTTTTAAAAGGCCTATACAATGAGAAATGGGTTCGGGTTTGGGTTTTTACCTTGATTTACCAAAAAAATGAACTAGTAGTCACAGATCTAGGCCGGAGGAACATCCGTAAGTATGGATCGGGTGATTTGGGTTTGTACGAACCCTAGCATCGTCGAAAAATCGCGGATTTTGTCAGATCTGTACGCCGGAAGAACGTGGACAGCCGGCTCCTAGGCTAAACCCTTGACATCCGCCAGAGTTTATTGTCGCCGTTGTTGCTCGTGGTGGTTCACGCCACCCTTACCGCCACTAGAGCGGCTATTGTGCAGCATCGCCTTCTCCGGAACCCTAGGACCACCGTCGGAGTTTGTTTCGGGTTAGATCTGGTCATTTAGGAGTACGTCAAGAGAATAGGGTGCTCACCAGGTTCGTTAAAGGCTCGTCGAAATCCCTGTTCCGTCGCCGGAAAACCTCTGTTGCCATTTATCTTCGTCACCGCCGTCCAAATCCTAAAACCGGTATCACCATGGAGATCAAAACGCCTAGATCCATCAGATGATGCTATTCACTCGCTGCCACTCGCCGGTGAGCGTCGTCGTGCCGTCGGCCAGTCGTCGGGATCGCCGTAGTTTCGCCGGGTGTTGGTCGGATTCCGGAAGCCCTCTCTCCCTCTTGCTCTCAATTACACCTTATGTGTGTGTTTGTGTTTTGCAAGAATGAGGAGATTTAGGGGGGTTTTCCACTATATATAGACGGGTTTGTACCGCATTTTCGTTACATGACTAATTCGTTCTCGTCCCGTTGTTGTGTTAATCTGTCCCGAGTTCCCAAATAATTATTTTGTAATACTTAGAATTATGAAACGTTAATAATAATATTATTATTATTTAAGTATTTTAAATTGTGAATTCTCCATTTCAATTTATGTACTGTGTAACCAACAAAGCTACCAGAGGTTAAGAGAAACCGGCATGCAACTTATCCACCTGGGAATGTTCATGATCAGGATACATGCCTTACACAGAAGAGGCGCAGGAACAGCAGCCCTAGTAGTCTTAAGGGACACAAGATGGGGAAATGAAACCAAAATCATAGGTACCATGGAAGTAGACCTATCTGCAGGAACCCAGTACATAAATTTTTGGCTGCAATTCCTGAGTAGATACTGTGTTCTTCCATTTTGATGGGAGCTGTGTTAGCTCTGATTTTGTAGTACCTGTACATAGCTCCTGGTTCGCTAAATATGAAAGTTCCTGTATATACCCTATGCATTTCAGAGAAATCTGGGTTATTTGCTCTGAGCCACCCTTCTCTTTCCTTGACTTGGCATCTTCTTGAGCTTCCTCAATTGAGGTCAGACTCTTGTTCAGTGTTTGCTGCATCTCCTCTGTACATTCTGCAAAACAGTAATTTATTAGCCTTGAAAGTGCGTCTGCCAGGAGGTTCTGTTTTCCATCGATGTGTTCGATGTTTATTTTAACTCCTGTTCCGGTGATTATGTCAGCAAATTTTATCCACCTAACCCTAGTTGCTTTGTTGCTATTAGTTTTGTTATAAAAACTAATAATTGCTTGGCAATCTGTTCTTAGGGTTATTTCTTCTTTATCGAGGTAGTATATCTTCAGCTTTTCTAAAGTGTTGATGCACGCGTTGATCTCTGCATCAATAGTGGATTGAATCACCTTGAACTTTCCACTTGCGTAGGAACAAATCCTTTCCTCATTTCTTGGGTCTTTCTTTCTTTTCTTCCATTTGCATATTCCTCCCCAACCTTCCATGCATCCATCTGTTTCGATTATAATGTATGCATCTTCTGGTGGTATCTCCAGATCTGGCAAGCTTTTAACATTTCTCTTGATTTCTTTGATTATTTCATAATCAGAAGCTTTCATTCTTTTGTCACCATGAGGGTTGGCCTTTTCGTATAGTGGTCCTAGGAGTATACTTAGCTTAGGAATGTAATTCCTAGCATAGTTTAGGATTCCCAGGAATGACCTTAGGCCAGACTTTGCCTTTAGCTTCTCTTCATCAAAGTCACATATCCTTTTGGTTATATGCGACTGGAGTTTGATCTTGCTTTCACCAATTGTTGCTCCTAGAAATTCTATTTATGAGGTAGCAATCTTCATTTTTGTTGGGGATAGGACTAGGCCATTGTCTTTGCAGATTTTTAACATGGGCTTCAAGTGTTTCTCGTGTTCTTGCTCATTTTTCGAGTATACAAGTATATCGTAGATGTATACTGCGATGAAGCTTTCAGTTCCTCTGAAACATTTGTCCATCTTCCTTTGAAATACTGCAGGGGCGTTTTTCAGTCCGAATGGTATCACCAGCCATTCATATAATCCTCCTGGGATAAGGAAAGCTGTCCATTCTATGGATTCTTCTGCCATAGCTATCTGATGGAACCCTGACTTTAGGTCAAACTTGGAGAACACCTTTGCATTCCCAATTCTCTTTAGGAGAGTATTGATACTAGGTAGTGAATACTGGTCTTTGTACGTATTATCATTCAAGATCCTGTAGTTAAATACCATTCTTTCTTTCCCCTTTATTTCTCTTCCTGTTGCTGGATCTATGGTAGTACCAGAGTTAACCACCATTGCCATTGTCCTATGTCTACTTTTGCTAGGCCTGATGACACCTATTTTTAGCAGAGCGTCAACATGTCTTTTAAATGTTCCTTCAAGCGCTGGTGTGACATGTTTTAATGGCTTATCCTGAATGGTGACGTCGGGATTTATGATTTCCAGCTTGCACATTTCTTCATTCTTCTTCCAATGTTTTAAGGGTTCTTCCCCCATGTACCCTTGATCTTGCAGGTCTTTTAGTATTGGCTTAAATCTTTCTTTTAGTTTCTCTGCATCTTTGTTTGAGAATAAGACTGCTTCTTGAAGGCTTTGGTAGAACTCTTCTTCCATGTCTAGTTCTTCAATGGCTGCATTTGTGACCTCAGTTACGGGGTTTGTTTTTATCTTTGTAACCTTCTTGTAGAGGGTTCCCTCGTCTCCTTCTATCCTGATTCCACCATTCATTGCTCTGGTGAAATTGGTCCCTATGAGCATGTCTATTCCTTCCTCGGTTCTCATACCGAAGACATATATTAGTGGAATCCTGAATTTGGCTCCATGGATCCAAAAATTTCCATTCTTTATCTTGTGATTTGATGGTTGTCTAGAATTTATTCCACTGAAATAGACTCTGCTATTCAATGCTTCCAATGCTCCTTCAGGAACCGATGACCTATTGACACAGCATGAAGTTGCTCCTGTGTCAGTGATAGCTCTGAATTTGAACAGTTTAATGTCTGGGATATCAAACTCCACTTCCACATTATAGAGTTTGTTGTTTATTATTTTTCTTATTTTCAACTGTTCACCTTATCCTCCCTTTAAAGCGGTATGAACTTCATCTTCTATTAAGGCTCCTGCATAATGTTGTCCTTCCATTGGTGGAAATGGTGGGAAGAGCTCGTCAAGGTTCTTTCTTTCAAGCGGGTCTTCTTGTTCCTTTTTTAGTCTTTCGATTTCTTTTAGGAACATTTGTTTTTCCTTTTCCCACTGTTGTTGCAACTCTTTTTCTTTTGTGGCGTTGTTATTCGCCTGGCATTCTAGCTGTGTTCTGAGCTCTTTATTGATCTCCATGACATCCCTAAGATCTTTTATTAGGAGTTCATTCTCTTTCTTTTGCATTTCAGCTTGTTTTTGGCTTTCACTTATCTTTCTTTCATACTCAGCGTTCCTCCTTTGTTGCTCATAGTATTCTTTTGCTTGATCTTGAATGGATTGTTTCCATTCCTTGTCTTTTTGAGCAATCATTTTGATTAAAAAGCCTGTTGAGCTTTCTCCCCAGTCAACTTCCTGATCTTTCTTCTTGACTGTCACCTTTTTCTGGAGGTGATTGTGTGCACATAGGGCACATGCTGTTAACTTGCATTCAGGGCAATGGAGCCTGGACATGTCTGTTGTTGCTATGCCATAGTAATGACAAAAGGTGTAGTTTTCTTGCCATTTGTGGTCACATTTTTTGCTTGCTTCAGGCATATCGATTTTAGGTCTCCATGAACCAGCCTCCTTGACTCTTTCTTTGATTTCTTCAATGTTTTCAGGATGAAACATGAAACAGTATTCTTCCTGGGTTAGCATGAATGAGTTTTCATCAAGAGGTGATTCTTCTATTAATGAACCAATGTTCATTTCTGTGGCACCTCCTTCACCTTCTGAGATGCTATAAATCGTATCGTTGTCGCTAACGTCAGCTGAGACTATGTCCCAGTCATCCTTTAGGTCAAGATTGTCAACGACTGCTCTTCTGGCTATGTTGCCTGTCTTGCTTCTACAGTCTCTGGCAAAATGTCCTTCTTTGCCACAAACATAGCATTTGCACTTGCTTACCCTTCCCCTGTCTTCTCTATATTTTCTTTTAAAGACCTTAATATGAGTTTTGTCGTGAGGCTTGCCGTTGTAGGTCTTTGACTTTCGTATACCATACTTCTTTCCTGTCTTTTCATAGTATCCAGGAATAGGGATTCTTGAACATAGAGAGAGGTCTCTAAGTTCCTTTTGCAGGGCTGCTTCTGTGCATATGTCTGTTATGAATGAGTGTGTAAACTTTATTGCTGGAAAAACCACAGCGCTCAAGCCTGGGTACTTGCTTCTAAAAGCTTCCTCAATCCTTTTTGAGATTGTTGGTGGTAGCTTTGTAAAGAACTTGTCAGTGGTTGCAGGGAAATATAATCTTCCTGACTTGCTTGCAAGTATCCTGAATTCATCAAGGAATTTCCATAGGTCTTTTGTGTTTGAGCATGTGAGTCTTTCAAGATCTCTATAGGCTCTATCTTGTTCATCGGTTGAACCTCTGTACGGGTCTTCCGTGAGGATTATTTGTCTAATTTGAGAAGTGATATTTTGTGAATCATCAGCTATTGCTTCAAGAGCTACATATGATTCTGGATAAGTTGTTCTCCATTGCTGCCACATCTTCTTCTCATTTTCTCCCAGCAAATTTTCAACAAACATTAGTTTTGATTTAGTATCTGACCAAACAAGTTCATTTAGTTTGTTGAGGGTGATCGACTCCCATCTTGATATCGCTTCTGCCCATAAGCCTGGGTCAGGGGGAAGGACTAACATGGCTCCTGTTGACACCATGGCTGGTGGCAAAGTCCACTGAGAACTATGGTACTCGCCATATCCTCCTTTAAAACTTGGTCTTTTATATGGGAGCTGTCTATTTGGAGGGTATGTTCTTCCTCCTCCCCTTGATGGGGGATAAATTGGGGGTCCCATCACTGGTTCAGGTGGGGGGTTATAGACTCCCGATTCAGCTGTTGAAGGGAAAGCTGCTTGGTCTCTTAAATTGTTATAAAATTCCTTTAACTCTTTTAGCCTGGGGTATTCCATTTCTTGCTCTTCATCAACTGTTGTATGTAACACCTTTTCTTCTTCATTAAGGTCTCCAAACCTTTCCTTGTATCTTTGTTTTATTTTTTCAATGTTATCATTTGGTTCTGTAAACCTTTCATACGGCGCATCTTTCAGCTCGCTATGAAAAGGTTTTGGTTTTGATGATGATTCCCCACCACGATTCGCTGAGGATGCTACTAGTTGAAGCATCTCTATCTTTATTTTGAATTCATCATCACTGTCGTTGTCATCACAACTTTTGATAATAACTTTTCCTTCATCTTGGTTGGTTTCATCATCGTCCCATCTTGTGGCTATGATCTCTTCCAGTGGAGTTGTATCTAGTTGGGAGTCATACCTTACGTAATAATCCCATTTACCAGAATATTCTCCAAGGGTGGACCATTTTTCGCCTTGCTTTCTTTTGGGCCTTTTGGGCTTGTTACCCCTTTTTTGTTCATTCATGGGTTCCTCTTGGACTCTCCTTTCCTCTTCGTTACAGTCATTACAGAAACATACATCGAAAGGATTATGATGTTGTTCTTGTCGTTCTTGTATGCATTTGCCAGCGAACTGTTCTTTATCTTCATCATTGAGAGTCTCTCGGTCTCTTTCGTCTACCGAATACCTTGGCGGTTGTGGATTATTCCTGTATCTCTCAAACCTTAAGCTTGTTGTTCGGTCAAGCCTTTGGGATGCTCTGACCCTTGTTGGTACCCTGACAGTTGTTAGGGTTGCAGGTCTTAGGCTCCAATTTCTTCCTTCTAGATCTCCCATTGTTCTTCTTTCTCCTGGGATGGCTGTTATCCCATTGGTTGCCAGGTGGTCTACAACGTTTTCTACGTTGTATTGGAAACCTGTATAGCTTGTATTAGAGATTCTGCCAATCAATCCTACTATTATAAGAAGGTTGCTTTCACCGCCTTGCCATTCATTGTATCCATGGGTTTGTATAGCGACTTGTATGTGGTTATGAAAGTCATCTATACTGAGCATCATATCTGGAACCATGTATATCAACTGGGTTCCTGTAGATAGGTCTACTTCCATGGTACCTATGATTTGGGTTTCATCTCCCAATCTTGTGTCCCTTAAGACTACTAGGGCTGCTGTTCCTGCGCCTCTTCTGTGTAAGGCATGTATCCTGATCATGAACATTCCCAGGTGGATATGTTGCATGCCGGTTTCTCTTAACCTCTGGTAGCTTTGTTGGTTACACAGCCTTAACTCAGCTTGATCCTCTTCAGCACAGCGTATTCTTTGTTCTGAATAGTGCTGATAAACTCTGTGTCTTACTGTTTGGTTGTTACTGCCATACAGTACTTCTGCTGGGACCAGTTCCACCCTTCTTTGTCTGGATACTTCCAGCTGTCTTTCTGGGTCTAATTCAGTTTCGAGGTTTCGTCTGTAACTTCTTCCAAATCTATTTCGTATAGATCTGTTCAAATCATATAGTCTTCTTGCATTTGTTATGTATCCTCGTATCTGGTCCTCCTGCGTTGGTGGATCCATTTGTGTCTGGGCTTCAGTGGTCCGGCCCAAAACACTTGGCAGCCTAATTCGGCACATCTTTTCTTTGCTGGGTTGGGCTTTTCCAGTAACTGCTAGGCCTTCTAATCTTCTGCTTAGGCCTTTTATGGCTTCGTCCAATTCAAGAGGTTCTGCCTCTCTTTTTCCAATAGTATCAACACTTCTTCTTAGATCTCTAATACTTTGGGCCAACTCTTCTAGTCTTTGCGCTTGTTTTGTGACTAGGTACAGAAGGGTATTGTTTTGCTTTATGATGGTTGTACTGAGTGTTACCACACTTCCTTTATGATCTGTTGGCTTAGTGAACCCAAGCGAGGATGTTTCGATTTCTTCGGTTGCTTCAACTGCTTCTAGGTACTCGTGGTTAACCTTCTGGTTAGCTAGGCTCATCCGCCTATTAACCCTTTTACTTCATGGAGGAGTTTTTCAACCCTTTGGACTTTGTGGTTGAGGTCTTCTGAAAGTTTGAGAGCTTGTTCTTCAACCAGTTTTGGTTGTTGGGCTATCTCGTTTACGAGAGTGATTCTTCTATTAATGAACCAATGTTCATTTCTGTGGCACCTCCTTCACCTTCTGAGATGCTATAAATCGTATCGTTGTCGCTAACGTCAGCTGAGACTATGTCCCAGTCATCCTTTAGGTCAAGATTGTCAACGACTGCTCTTCTGGCTATGTTGCCTATCTTGCTTCTACAGTCTCTGGCACGCTTTCGTTCTTTTAAAAGTCGCGCTCTGAGTTTAGGGTTTATTATTTTACTAATGATATTAAAATAAGTCTTTACATTATTTTTCGTATCACAAAACTTATCGGTATTGCTGCTATCATTAGTCTTACTTGCATCTAACGTGTTTTACGCTCGCATAAACGTACTACGTGCGTATTAATCTAGATAGTTTTTCCAATGAATATTAATACTTAATATTAGTAATTTGTTATCTTTGTTAATCGGTTTGCCGAGTACCCGATAATAAACCGTGGTCTGACGCGTTTAACGTTTAAATTACTGAATCACGTATATGCGTCTATCCTTTCTAAATTGTTAGAAATTTCATAACAAGTTTGATGAACGAAATTGGGTGATTAGCTTTAGATATGGATAGTGAAATCTGGGCCTTAAATGAGCTTGGGTTCTTATTGGGCCCAACTGGGCTTAATTAGTATGGCCCAGCCATTAGGTTTTTGGTTCAGAAATTTTGCAGGTGTTATAGCAACTCATCTCAAAATCTCATTCAAAAGGTGATGAGTTGAAATCTCATTCTAATTCTAACTATAGATTCTTATGGTTCTAGATCGAGTATGCTTATCTCCAACTCGTGAACGTAATCGATACAAAGCTATATTAGCACCCATTTTTTCCGATTCGACAATTCAATCTACAATTTATCATTCATGGACATTGATTGAATCTACATGATCTAATACTGGATAGATACCTTTGACGGTTAATCATCTTTATAGTACGGTAATAGCATCTAAATGTGCAAACGTCGTAGCAAGAACAGGGTCGGCCAAATCATCTACATGTACATAAATAGTTTGAATGAAAGTTATGAATCATTCTTTGGTAGAAGTAATTCTTTCTTGTAAAGAACCCATTTCGGTACTAAGGGTAGGTTGATAACCCACAACGGAAGGCATTATACCCAACAAGGCGTATACTTCAAATCCTGCTTGGACAAAACAGAAGATATTGTCAGCAAATAAAAGAACGTATTGTTCATTAACATCTCGGAAATATTCCACCATATTTAGGGTAGTCAAACCAACTCTCATACGAGCTCCCAACGGCTCATTCATTTGACTGTAATCTAGAGTCACTTTTGATTTAGCAATATTTTGTTCATTATTTACTCCAAATTCTTTCATTTCCATGTAAAGAATATTTCCTTCAAGAATCCGTTTACTGACTCCCCTAAATTCAGATACGCCTCCGTGAGCTTTGGCAATATTATTAATCAATTCCATAATGAGTACTCTTTTACCCACATCAGCTCCCCCGAATAGTCCGATTTTTCCTCCATGATGATAAGGGGCTAAAAGATCTACTTAAGAGCATTCACATCAGCTCTCCCATCTCTACCCTCATATCTAAATTATAAATGAAACATGAAAAATCATGTAATTTTACGCTCACATCAGCTCCCCCATCACCATCTCCATCCTCTATATTTTTAAAGAAAACTATAACCACCCTTTATATTTAGGGGATCATCATTCACCCCTTATTCATTATTTTATACTTTTTGTAAGTGTGTGTTAGTGAAAGAAAGAGAAAAATAATAATAAATAAACAAATAAGTATTATTTAATTAAAATAAGGTATAGATATGAGAAGTTTGATTTTGAAGCTTTTTAAAAAGTGAGATATAAATTTAAGAAATAATAGTTATTAGTTAAATTATATATATAGGGATGAGGAAGCTAATTAAAATAAGGTATCTTTTTTATATTATATTATATATATATATATAGTAGCTATTTTTTTTCCTTTTATGCATCTTCTTTTACGATCTATCATATGTTTTGTTTGAAAATTGCTTAACTATATTAATTTTATGTTACATGATAGTAATTATGACTAGTTTCATAATCGACCCGCAACTAACTTCCAACGTTTCAAACCAGAGAGGCTAGGGATGCTGCTTAGCCATTGTTGTTGCTGACATGGTCTCCATCCTCTTGAGGGTCACGGGAGAAGAATGTCACGATCTTGTTCTATCACCGTAACCCTTTATGGATGCTGAAATTAATTCCCCACATAGCTTTGATGACTTTTGCAGTAACCTTGGACTTGAATCTGTGACGACATACCCTTTCATACTACTTAGGAGGGGAAACTGGGATAAGGACGTCTATGCTAGTAGACCATACACTAAACACTTCATTGTTGGGTTGAATTATATTAAAGACGAGGGTGAAATAAAAAAGGCTATAATCAAGAATTTTGGTTCTGAAGGAGACAAATTCCCAATACTCTGTGCGTTTTACATGGGGAAGTTTATAGAAAGAGATGTGGCATTAGAAATAGCGAATAGTGGGAAGCCATATCATTCTTCCCCCGACGGCTCCTCCCGAGACGGTTACACAGCCCCAACGTTAGAAATGGAAGGAAACGGTAGAAGTGGAGCCCAATCACACGAGGTTGATCGTTAGCTGTGACACGACGAACGAAAATTCTGAAAATCATAAATGTATAATAAAGAACAGTCACGGGGCACATTGGGGCGATAAAGGGTTTTTTGTCGTTGGATTTGACTGCTTCAACTATATAACGATCCCTATCTATGTAAGCTTCTGATGCATTTTTTAGCTGTATAGAAATAATTGAGTATATGATATTTTTTATCAAGACTTGAAGCAAATGCAAATGAAAAGGCAGAAAAAAAAACCACTAGCTGGCTTAAAGTGACTAGACCATGGGTTATTCAAGTCATATACTTCATGTTTTTTGGGCCATTAAATCTCACTCCAATTGGGCTTAATCGTTGAAAGCATTATTTGGGCTATAAATTCCATAACAATTTCTAATCCTAAAACAAAAAAAATTTGTTTATGAATCCTACAGTGTACAAAGAAACTGATCTAAAACAAAAGTTTCTGAATCCTAAAACAGTTTCTAATTTTAAAACAAAAAATTATTCCTAAGAACTGAAGATATAAGATACGATCTTCTTCTTATCAACATTTTCAAATAGATACACCTAGAAAAAGTCACGCCTTGCAAAATTGGAGGTTTTGTCGAGTTAACCGGATTACCCAATCACCTATCCGATTACCGAACCAATTAAATTCCTTCTGCTTCGGGTTAGCCTTTATTTTGGTTCGGGTCGGGTTTCAGATTTGTTAGCGAACTTGTCTCAAGTTCGTTTATTTTAATTGAGGATATGTGTAATTACTTCAACTGCTTAAAACGGTAACGAGTTGGAGAAGTCGAATAGGTCTGTTTGGTAAATCGAATCGATGTAACCTACACGAGAGTGCTATCGTGAAGATGGGTTCAAAGGAAGATGTTGATAAGATCTTAGAGTTCAAACATACCCACCGAATAGGTTTTTTGGTAGTAAAACTTTATAGGTACAAGGGTATGGAATCCCATTCCTATGTGTTTGATATTGGAAAATTCAAAATGACCCTGACCTACCCAGGTTATACGGACATAAGCGAAAGAGCGTTCTACGAGGTTGTGGAGTCCGCATGCGAATCTTATTCTAGAATAGAACTATTGAAGGATGACTATAAACTTACAAGTGAGGTGAAAGTACATTTTCACAATGATGAAGACATGAAGATAGCAAGGGAGAAGTTAGCCAAGTTCGCGAAAAAAATCCATTTGCTTCCAATTAAGAAGTATAGGGAAATTGAAATAAAAGATGGTCCTCATGGTATACATTTATGTTTGAATTTAGAGGGGTAAATACTACTGTTATCTAGCATTGTTATCAAGTCTTAAACTTTTAAAATTAATCTTTTAAAGTATATAAAGGGTTAGTATTTACCAACGTATACTAAGATTACGAATTTTAACAATGCAAATATAATTAGTAAATTTTTGGTATTTAAGTTAAAAAAAAAATCCAAAAGATTTGGATTGTTAAAAGAATCATATTTTCGGACACTAAAGGATCGTAAAAACCCTATCCCACGAGGGTTTTACCATTTGCTCGACCTGAATCTCAAGTTCCAGATACTTTCCGGCCTTCCCTCACCGGAAAACTCCACCTGTCAAGCTACGACTTTCGGCTGTCACCACGGCCGCCGCCCCAACAACTACCGTCGTTCTCGATAATAGGTATAAATTTTGGCCACTGTAACCACATTGCAAAAAGATTCCATTGATACGTCACGTAACCCCAGCATCACTCATGTTTCTTTACTACAATCGTTGTTTACTTCCAATTTTTTTTCCTTCCCAAGTCAACGATTAATTATATATCATCAAAGCAAATTACATAAGGATAGCAGGTAGACGGGCAACAAACTGCGCCGCCATCCCCTTCTGAATGGAAAACCCTAATCTACTAAAAACAAAGCCTCGCCCCTGAGGAGTCGTAAAGTTGCTGTGGACCACACGCTGAACTCTAGCCAAGAACCGAACCGCCTCCGGAGCCAAGGAGCCGAACGTGTCAAACGCCAGGGGGACAAAGGCATGCTGATTATCCTCACAAGCTTTCGCGTGCTTTTCCCCCTTCTTTGACTCTGCTTTCATAACCGCTTGCCCCGCCACAAACCCATTTTCCCGCAACCCAGCTAGGGGGGATACACCTGTGAGATCGACACAAGCATGTTTCCCGCCCTCCCAACCAAAAACTAGCACGTCCGCCCCGCGTAGGGTGGACCTCCCTTCCGCCGGGTTTGTAAGAAAATTAACCAGTGCCTCTTTCTTTTCCGAGATCCCTGCTCGTCTGAGAATATCCATTAACGCGTCTCGAACAAAATCATGGCGATACTTAAACCCCGGCAGCTCTCTACAGTGTAACGCATGCTCCCTGTATTTATCCAGGCATGCTTTACGGCAGACTGGGCAAGTTTCATCATTCGGGAACATGGGGATCATCAGACGGTACTTAAGGATTGACCGGTACTCCACCGCTGACATACGTTGACCCAGACCTTCAATAGGAATAACAGTTAAGAAATCCTGGGCGTGAGGCCTCTGTAAGCATTCAATGACGGCTTTCTGGCGAGGGGACAAAAGGAAATCTTCTCCCAAACTTTGTGCGATTCGACAACAAAGGGCATTCGCCAAAGTTTTCTGTGGTTTTTTGGGGGCGGTGTCCTTGTTAGAGAAACCGCCGAGATCAAAATCAGGGAGAGATTCATGCAATCGATCCAGGGCGCTGGCATAATCCGGGTCAGTGGTAGCAACCCCACTGTTGCGTAAGATGTGGTCCTGCAACTCCCAAGATTGAGAACTGGAAGCCACAAAGGCATAGGCAGCCACATCCCGGGCCGACAGAAGGCCCAACCCACCTAGCCGCATCGGCAAAGTCGCGATCCGCCACTGGAGTTCACCAAAAAAAGGGCCCCCACATACGACAATGTCTTCTATTGCCTCTCGAAGACCTTTATCAAAACATGAAACCGCATCATCCACAAAGGGGGGTTGGCAAGTTCGCAAACCAAATAGCAACTTTGCAACCCCCATACAAGATCTAAGCAAGAGGAGTTCGCTTTGAGGATCCCGCAACAAGGGAAGGTATCCCATGATGTCAACAGCTCGCGTTGCCCTCTTAGCCGTTAGACCACTAATAAAACTGGCATCACAGCTGACTGCCCCTCCTAGCAGTTTGACACCTCTCTCCGGCCTCCCAATCTCACTGGGGAAAAGCCCTGGCCGGACCTTCACCCTGTTGCATGTCGGCCAAAATACCTCAGTTTTTCTAATATTAAGCCGTAGCCCCAAGACTGGACCCTCCGAACCGATGATGTCAAGAGCTTTAGCAACCTGAACAGCGTCCCCGATAACCGTCCCGTCATCCAAGTACCAAGCATGGAAGGGGAGTTTGCAGTTTTCCTGCACCTGAAGCACTAAGGGGTGTAAGGCTAGGGCAAAAAGCAAAGGTCCCAAGGGATCCCCCTGCTGGACCCCCATGAATGCCCCGATGCGGTCATTCCCCACGTAAAGCCTAGCAGGCTGGGCATATAGAAATTGAACCCACGGGAATATGGAGGGGCATTGGCGATGGACCTCGCGAAGCAAAACCGAACGGTCAACTAAGTTGAAAGCGTTGGAAAAATCAACCGTAAGCATGGCCAGCGAGCCATCTGAATGAAAAGAATTAAGGAACATGTTAGCGCTGTGCAGCACCGCCTCCGCACCATTGGGGACCCCCACCCCAAATTGATAGTCCCCCAAGTACGTAACAGCTTCTTTCCTAACTTTCTTCATGGCTACTTTGGAGACCAATCTTCTCCAAATTGCCCCCACAGCAATGGGGCGAATTCCATTATCAGGCTTCAACAAAGGGGTTAGGGGGCCGAAGCAACAAAATCCGCGAGCACCTTAGGACATAACCCCCCTAGCCAAAGGTTTACCACTTCAGTGATGGCAGTAAGCAATCCCGAGGCAGTCGCCGACCCCTCGCCGCTAAGAGCGTCCAACAGGTGTTGGGCCCGGAGGCCATCACGCCCACAAGATGTCCCTTTCGGGAAAGATTTCACACACCTGTGAACGCAGTCTTCATCCACGGATAACGCAGGTTGGGAAAGAGGAATTGAAGGGAGGTTCAGGGGCGGCGCGAAGGGATGTTTGTCGATAAGGGCTTGCATGGTAGATTCCCCCGGGGAGCAACCCCACTGGAACACAACACCTTAACTGCAGCATTGAAGTGACCATCACTCACTTTCCTGAGACATTGCTTGATGTTGGGGCTAACCTCCTCAGCAATCTCCCGGTGTACTTCCCCCCCCACGCACGACCCCTTCTCCTCTATCGGCGAGGAGGGAATTGACCAAAACCTCAAAACCAGAGCCCTCCTTCCACATAGCTAAGGCCCGCAAAATACTATCACATTGCAAGGACTTTCGATTTCCCGACCTTCGCTCCTGCCTGGAAGACGGCTTAACCACCTTCAGGGTACAACGGGGTAAGAGCAAGAGTTTGACCCAGTTTTCAACAGTCCCAGGTGAAGCTACTACTTTACGGATGGCACCTGTCAAAGCTTGTGCAAATGCCAAACGACAGCTTGGGGGGATGCTCTTAACAGTTCGAACCGGAAGGGAGAAAACACGTTCAAGGAGAGCGACATATCCCATCACTCCCTGCGGGGTCCTAATCTCAAATACCATCCCAGGATCTTGGGGCCTTGGGATCCCCATGACAAAATCCTCATCAGACCCGAATTTCCTAGAGAACGTGAAAACACCATCTGGATGATGACACCCCCTACTAAGTGCGTGTGTCTTCATGCACCTCCCACACAACCAATATCCAAAAACCCGCAGGGTTTCCCCAACATTCGAAAACAAGTCTAAATCTTTGGATAATGCATCCTAAAGGGATTCTTTATGATCATCTTTAAAATGAAATTGCTGAAAATGCGCGACCAATTTGTTATACCCAGAGGACCCAGGCTTGCCATCTTTACACTCGTGGAAATTCCTAAAGGGGCATAGCCACACTCCATTGGACGAGGTGGAGCCAACATCCCCTTCAGAGGCACTGGATGCCATGCTCCTACCCTTGGCAGAGCCCATTGGAAACAAACAAAACCAAGAAGTGATAACAAGTCCGCCGTCTCGAGGTGAGTAGGAGGCCAGGTATCAACCCACCCAAGAAACGAAGGAGAGGAAAGCAACCTACAGTTGCTCACCCTCCCAGACACCCCACCAAGAAAGAGCTACGTCATGAGTGCGCTAACTGTGGCAGATCCCAATTTGAAATTAAACCAATCGGTTGCTAATCGTGTGATTTATTTAACCAGAAAAAACGTTTTTAAACAGGAGGCTGCCGTTCATCTTCTTCCCCAAACAAACCCTAGGCGCTCTCAGATTTTTAAATCAAAATTCGATCCTCAAGAGTACGGTTTGCAAATCAAAATCTTAGGGCTTTTGTTCAGAATTCAAAAACGAGTTCATTGGGGTATTACATACCTCGAATCGGTACCCAAAACAATGACGGTGGAGCTTGCCGGAGTTCACCAAACGATGACGGTGAAGCTAGAATCGACTCAGATGAAATCACCGCTTTCGCCTTGTGCTATTGAAATCACCGCCTCGACTCAGATGTAGGGCGTTTAAGCAATACTTACCTGAATTCGTGCGGAATAACATTACATTCGCTCAGTCGCAAACCGAGAGACCTTCGAACCCTCCAAACTTCAAAATGTATTCCCGGACTTTCAAACAACTAGGGGCAGCGGCGCTTTCAAACCCTAGCAAACGACGACGCTTTCAAACCCCTAATTGACGACAAAATCTAAGATTTTGGTGGATCGTGGATAAAAAAGTCGGATTTTCGTTGTCGATGTCGCTGATCCGTCCAGACAATTGAAGAAGAGATCGCTTTCGTTGGAAAAGTTAGTGGTTGGATGGAAATCGTCAATTTCACATGTAACGTATTGTTGACTTTGGGATTTGAAAATAATAATAATAATAATAATAGTCAACTCAAACGTAAAATTCTTAATTTGGGTCAAATCACTAATTTTTACAAATTAAACATATTATATTGTTAATATTTTAGTTTACTAGTCAAAAAAACACATATTAGCCGAAACTATCTTTTTTTTATATTATATATATAGTAGCTATTACAATTTTTTTTCCTTTTATGCATCTTCTTTTACGATCTATGATATGTTTTGTTTGAAAATTGTTTAACCATATATTTTTATGTTACATGATAGTAATTATGACTAGTTTCATAATCGACCCGCAACTCACTTCCAACGTTTCAAACTAAAGAGGCGAGGGATGCTTCTTAGCCATTGTTGTTGCTGACATGGTCTCCATCCTCTTGAGGGTCACGGGAGAAGAAAGTCATGATCTTGTTCTCTCATCGTAACCCTTTATGGATGCTGAAATTAATTCCCCATATAGCTTTGATGACTTTTGCAGCAACCTTGGACTTGAATTTGTGACGACATACCCTTTCATACGACTTAGGAGGGAAACTGGGATAAGGACGTCTATGCAAGTAGACCATATACTAAACACTTCTTTGTTGGGTTGAATTATATTAAAGACGAGGGTGAAATAAAAAAGGTTATAATCAAGAATTTTGGTCCTGCAGGAGACAAATTCCCAATACTATGTGCGATGTACATGGGGAAGTTTATAGAAAGAGACGTGGCATTAGAAATAGCGAATAGTGGGAACCCTTATGATCCTCCCCCGACGGCACCTCTCGAGACGGTTACACAGCCCCCACGTTAGAAATGGAAGGAAATGGTAGAAGTGGAGCCCGATCACACGATGTTGATCGTTGGTCGTGACACGACGATCGAAAATTCTGAAAATATTATATGTATAATAAAGAACAGTCACGGGACACATTGGGGCGATAAAGTGTAACATCCCAAAAATAGTAAATAAATAATAATAACGCAATAAGGATTTAACCGTCAAAAATGAAAGGGAAATGGATGGGCTTGGGCTCGGCTCCAACGGGCCGGGGGAAGCCCAAGTATATAAAGGTCAAGACAGCATTAGACTCTCATTTCTTCCACAACTTCCAATCTAGAGAGAGAAAGGAGAGCTCAGGCCTAGAGAGAGAAAGTTGATGGATCGACCCGAAATTGAAGGAGCACGTTACTGCTGAGCTCGTGAGCAAAACCTCCGAATCAGAATTCCAATCCAGGTAACGATTCGACCTTAAACTGAGTTTTTGTTCATTTTAAGGTTTTTCGAGTTTTAGCTAAATAGGAGACGTTTTTTATGGATGAAACTTGAAAATAAGCTTAGAACTAGCATCTAGAATGAAAACCGCACATTTTCATCAAAGAAAATTGTAAGATTGGCATGATCAGGTTAGCATTCAAGAATTTCGGACTTGTTCAGGAAACAGGTCTTGCGTACTTATCAAGTACGCAAGAAGGATGTCCTGCGTACTTATCAAGTACGCATGAGGAAGATCCTGCGTACTTATCAAGTACGCGGGAGGAAGATCCTGCATGCTTATCAAGTACGCAAGAAGAGTGTTCTACGCACTTGTCAAGTACGCATGAACCATGCCCTACGCACTTGCTAAGTGCGCAGGCATCAGGCTAGATAGTGAAGTCAGTATGTTCTCCTAATTCAGTATGATTAAACTGTTAGAGTCAGGATTGGGTCTGATGTGTATTTAACTATCTAATTCAGATCGTACATGACGTTGTTGGGCCTTTGTTTAGGACAACCAAGACTAGCTTATCAGGTGAGTTCTATGTGCCCCCTTCTATGTTATGTGCAAATCATTTTAAATGTTTTGGGGCTGAAGTGTATACACTAAATGAATAAATGCTATGAATGTCAATGGGATCATACGTGGTATACAAATATATATATATATATATACCTATATATGAAATGAATTATGAACCAAGAATGAAACGTATGATTATAAAGAATGAATGAAAGAATGACATAACGTGAATGAATGAAATCTTGCTTTATATTTTATATATTGCATGTTATGAATGTATGAATACGTTATGGACGCTTCGATGACAATGGCTACTTCGGTAGACGGACGACCACGTGACTATTTTGCAACCGGGACAAAAACGTTCCTTCGCAATCTAGGACGTATAAAACGCACACATGTACGGTCGAAGCAAATGCCTTAACTCATGTTGAACGGTTGCATACATAATGGTCGCGTGGGAAACGGATGCCCTAGGGCAGACGGACAAATGACGGACTACGACGGTAGGACGGTTTAAGAGCGGACGGACAAAGGTTGCCGGACGGATTTATGTTTCGACGGACGGTTTTCTAGAGCCGGACGGTTTATGAAAATGGTTATGACGGTAGTTCTCACTGCGTTGTCTTTGTGACATTCGCGACAAGAATGACGGGTTGATCACCCCTATGTGTATGGCCAATAATTGTTCTCCCCAAGTAAGTATGTATATACATATGTATATACTCAATATGAATGTTATGTGAGAACGGTAAAGCAAAGAATATGTAAAAGCACGAATATTATGTTTATTATATATATATAATACTTAACGATAAGATAAATGCTATGTATGATTGTTTTTAAACTAGAACTCACCAGCATTAGCTGACTTTTAGTATACATTTCAGGTACAGAAAGGAAGGGTTGTGCGAAGACGTGATGGTTACCCGGCACGAGACTGACATCCCACTTTTATATATGTTAAGTCAATGTTATGTTTTTAATTGTTAAGACTTCCGCTGTCATGTTATGTTACGTTATGTAATGATGTTTGTTTACGCTACTCTCGAATGTTTTTAATTTAAGTTCAGTATTTATGACTATGTTTATGAGTAAATCCAACAAGTGAGGTTACCCGGGAAAGGGGCCTTACAAGTTGATATCAGAGCAATAGTTTGAGAGATTCAGACATCCGTAAATGTCTGGACTCAAGCTGATTATGGGACCAACGCACGGATGTCTGTATGGGTAACCAACGCCAACGCCAACACAGTAAGTAAGTACTAAAGTTAGTGCACTTGGATAAGAATAGATACCTTAACTTTGAACAAATAAAAGTCAATGTCACAACCGATTTGAAGAGTTTTGAACCCGAAAAGCAATGTAAATTAGTAATCACAAACCGGTCACTATAATTAAAAATTTACCTTGCTCGTATTGTTCTAAAACTATGATCTGAAGGAATGGCATTGATGTATTCCCTTTATAACTATCAGGAAACTAGGAATTATGGCTGGTGGAGGAAGAACAGGACGCCGAGGCGGTCGCACTGGCCGAGTCGGTAGACCTCCATTGAATCAAAGACATGAAGAGGAAGAGAGTGTGCATGCAGAACACACTGAGAGTGTGCACGAAACAGAAGTGATCCCAACTGGGGACGACAATCAAGGGCCTCTACAGTTGGAACCCGAGGTCAGGGATGCTATTGCCCGTGAAGTTGTACTCACTCTGAAGAAAGTATTGCCTGATCTACTATCCGAGACACTAAAGAAAAGTAGAGAGGAGGATGAAGGAGACCATGAAGAGAGAGTGTATGACAGTGATGGGGATGAAGTAAAGGTGGGATCAAGCAATCGTGGGTGTACTTACAAAGGTTTCAAGGATGGTGACCCACCCAAGTTCGATGGGAACAAGGATTCAGTGGCTATGTTCGAATGGATTGAGAGGATGAACGATGTAGTCAACATCAGCGAGTGTCGACCGGACCAGGCTGTTAAGTACGTTGCCCATTCTTTCACCAATGAGGCACTAAGTTGGTGGAGGAACATTCAGAGGACAAAGTCGCCAAATGCTCTTGCCAGAATGACATGGGAAGACCGGAAGAAGCTGATAATCCAAAAGTTCTGTCCCCAGAACGAAATTGATCGAGTGGAAAATGAATTCCTAAACTTCAAGGCCGGCAGCAAGACGCACCGCCAGTATACTTCCAGGTTCAATGAACTAGCCAACTGGTACCCCATCTGGTAGAGACAGAAGAACGAATGATTAAGTACTATGTAAAAGGCCTACCTCAAAGGGTCCGTGTTCATGTAAAAGCTAATCTACCATCGACTTTCGAGTCGGTAGTCAGCCTGTCTGGAATCGTCTATGACGATTATGCTAATGAGGACACAGCTCTCGAAGCTCCAAAACGGAAATAGGAGAACTCGTTCAAAGGAAATGGAAAGGGAAACTACACCACTGAGGCGAAGAAGCCTAGGGCAGAAGGGTATGAAGTTTGTAAGAGATGCTCAAAGAAACACCAAGGCGAATGTCTTGTTGGCTCAACCATGTGTTATAAATGCGGGAGGCCGGGGCACTACTCCCGAGATTGTTTGAAGGACGTCAAGTGCCAAAGTTATGGAAGATATGGACACCAGACTAGGGATTGCAGGAAAACCAGACAATCCGGTTCGGGAAAGGAAAAAGAAGCTGAAAAGGAACAACCGAAGGCGAGGATTCGAGCCTACGCCCTGACTGAGGAGGAAGCAAGGGGAAACCCTGATGTTGTGTCAGGTACGTTCCTAGTTAATGATGAACATGCTGCTATTTTATTTGACTCTGGTGCTAGTAAAAGCTTTATATCCAATGCATTTAGTCGTAAACTAGATTGCACTATCAACACCATAGTAAAGGCCTTTAGCGTACAAACTGCCGTTGGTAAAAATTCGACAGTATTCCAAGTAACAGAGGATTGCATCATAGAAATAGAGGGCCATAAGTTTCCTTCTAGATTATTCCTTCTCACCTTAGGAGGATTCGATATAGTATTGGGTATGGATTGGCTAGCTGCCAACGAAGCTCAAATCATATGTAAACGTAAGAGGATACACCTCAAAGCTCCTAGCGGCAGTCCAATTACGGTTTATGGGGATTGGAATTGCACGATGCCAAACGTCATCTCAATGATCAAGGCCAAAAGTTACATGAGGCGCGGTTGTGAAGCTTATCTGGTGTATGTTATTGACGATAGAATGAAAACGAAAGAACCCAAGAAGGTACCCGTGGTGTGCAACTTTCCGGAAGTATTCCCTGAGGATCTACCTGGGTTGCCACCCGATCGGGAAATAGAATTTCAGATTGACTTACTGCCAGGAGCTAAGCCCGTTGACAAAGCCCCCTACCGATTGGCTCCATCAGAAATGAAAGAATTGATGTCCCAACTAGAGGAATTAACAGAAAAAGGATTTATCAGACCGAGCGTTTCACCATGGGGAGCTCCGGTACTATTTGTAAAGAAGAAGGACGGCAGCATGCGCATGTGCATTGACTACCGCGAATTAAACAAGAGGACAGTAAAGAACAAATACCCATTGCCTAGAATAGACGACCTTTTTGATCAACTGCAAGGTGCGAGTTGGTTCTCAAAGATCGATCTTAGGTCGGGTTACCATTAGTTGAAAGTAAGAGAGGAAGATGTACCAAAGACCGCGTTTCGCACGCGTTATGGACATTATGAGTTTCTCGTGATGTCCTTCGGATTGACCAACGCGCCAGCAGCGTTCATGGATTTGATGAATAGAGTATGTCGAACAATGTTGGATCGATCAGTGATAGTTTTTATAGATGACATATTGGTATATTCAAAAAGCGAGGGTGATCACCACTGCCACTTAAGAGAGGTTCTGGAGGTGCTAAAGCAGGAAAAATTGTACGTAAAATTCTCCAAATGCGCATTCTGGCTTAGGGAAATCCAATTCCTAGGTCATGTCATAAACCCAAACGGCATTATGGTGGATCCTGCAAAGATCGAAACCGTAAAAGGTTGGAACATCCCGAAAACACCAACAGAGATACGAAGTTTTCTGGGATTGGCAGGATACTATCGGAGATTCATTCAGGATTTCTCGAGAATAGCCTCGCCGCTGACAAAGCTAACACGTAAGGAAGTAAAGTACGAATGGGGTCCAACTCAAAACAATGCGTTTGAGGAACTTAACACACGATTAACCCAAGCTCCAGTCTTGGCACTACCTGAGGGAAATGAAGACTTGGTAGTCTACTCTGACGCTTTGGGTCAGGGTTTAGGTTGCGTACTTATGCAACGAGGAAAGGTAATTGCTTACGCCTAGCGACAACTAAAGTTTCATGAGGTTAACTACCCAACTCATGATCTAGAGTTGGCGGCAGTAGTTTTCGCGTTGAAAATATGGAGGCACTATCTGTATGGAGTTAAATGCACCATCTACTCCGATCACAAAAGCCTGAAATACTTTTTCGAACAAAAAGAATTAAACATGAGACAAAGGAGGTGGTTAGAGCTACTGAAGGACTATGATTGTGAGATATTGTACCATCCAGGCAAGGCAAACGTAGTGGCAGACGCTTTAAGCAGAAAGGAAGAATCGGAACCTATCCGAATCAAAGCGTGTCAGCTGATTATAACGCCTGATTTGATGAGTGAAATATCAAAGGCACAAGATGAAGCACTATTAGAAAGAAATATAAAATGGGAAAGAATAGTAGGACAACAAGGAAATTTGGATGCAAATGCATACGGTGTACGAACTAGGTTTGGCCGGATGTGGATACCTAAGATTGGCGAGCTTAGAGCCAAAATAATCGATGAGACCCATAAGTCTCGCTATTATATCCACCCTGGGACAAACAAAATGTATCAAGACTTGAAGAAAGAGTACTGGTGGCCTGGCATGAAGAATGATGTGACTGAGTACGTGAACAAGTGCTTAACGTGTTCACTAGTTAAGGTCGAGCACCAGAAACCATGCGGTAAAATGCAACCTTTACCAATACCGGAATGGAAGTGGGAGGAGATCACGATGGACTTCATTACCAAGCTACCGTGAACAGCTAAAGGCAATGATACCATTTGGGTGATCGTCGACCGCTTGACGAAAAGTGCTCACTTCTTGCCAATACGTGAGACTTCTTCATCAGAAAGACTAGCAGAAATATTTATCAAGGAAGTTGTGAGCAGATATGGTATCCCGCTGTCGATTGTGTCCGACAGGGATACTAGATTCACGTCAAGGTTTTGGAAGAAATTCAACGAAGCAATGGGCACTAGACTGAACATCAGCACCGTTTACCACCCCCAAACCGATGGACAATCGGAAAGGACCATTCAGACCTTGGAGGACATGCTCCGGGCCTGTATAATTGACTTCGGTCGAAGCTGGGACAGCCATCTACCATTGGCAGAATTTTCATATAACAACAGCTATCACTCAACTATTGGCATGCCGTCATTTGAAATGTTGTATGGGAGGAGATGTAGGACCCCGGTTTGTTGGGGGGAAATTGTACAAAAGGATTTTGCAAGTCTCGAAGTGGTCAAAGCTACTTCCGAGAAGTTCGATCAAATCAAGGCTCGAATGAAAGCCACAAAAGACAGACAGAAATCATATGCGGATAAGAGAAGAAGGGATTTAGAGTTTCAAGTGGGGGACATGGTACTATTAAAGGTATCACCATGGAAAGGAATCATTCGATTCAGAAAATGTGGCAAACTAAGTCCGAGGTTTGTCGGACCTTTCAAGATTTTAGCGAGAGTGGGTCAAGTTGTTTACAGACTCGACCTACCCATTAGTGGAATACACCCTACGTTCCACGTGTCGCACTTATGCAAGTGCCTAGCTGACGACACAGCTCACATACCTTACGGCGAGATCGAAGTGGATAACAGTCTAAATTATGTGGAGGAACCAATAGCCATTATTGACCGAGCTGAGAAACGACTACGCAATAAGTCGATTCATCTAGTTAAAGTACAATGGAAGCACAGAAAAGGGTCAGAATTGACGTGGGAGAAAGAAGACGAGATGAGAGGACTATACCCTCAATTGTTTAACGTATAAACGGTTTCGAAGACGAAACCCCTTTAAGGAGGGTAGACTTGTAACATCCCAAAAATAGTAAATAAATAATAACAACGCAATAGGGATTTAACCGTAAAATATGAATGGGAAATGGATGGGCTTGGGCTCGGCTCTAACGGGCCGGGGGAAGCCCAAGTATATAAAGGTCAAGACAGCATTAGACTCTCATTTCTTCCACAACTTGCAATCTAGAGAGAGAAAGGAGAGCTCGGGTCTAGAGAGAGAAAGTTGACGGATCGACCCGAAATTGAAGGAGCACGTTACTATTGAGCTCGTGAGCAAAACCTCCAAATCAGAATTCCAATCCAGGTAACGATTCGACCTTAAACTGAGTTTTTGTTCGTTTTAGGGTTTTTCGAGTTTTAGCTAAATAGGAGACGTTTTTATGGATGAAACTTGAAAATAAGCTTAGAACTAGCATCTAGAATGAAAACCAAACATTTTGATCAAAGAAAATTGTAAGATTGGCATGATCAGGTTAGCATGCAAGAATTTCGGACTTGTTCAGGAAACAGGTCTTGCGTACTTATCAAGTACGCAAGAAGGTTGTCTTGCGTACTTATCAAGTACGCATGAGGAAGATCCTGCGTACTTATCAAGTACGCAGGAGGAAGATCCTGCGTGCTTATCAAGTACGCAAGAAGAATGTTCTGCGCACTTGTCAAGTACACATGAACCAGGCCCTGCGCACTTGCTAAGTGCGCAGGCATCAGGCTAGATAGTGAAGTCAGTATGTTCGCCTAATTCAGTATGATTAAACTGTTAGAGTCAGGATTGGGTCTGATGTGTATTTAACTACCTAATTCAGATCGTACGTGACGTTGTTGGGCCTTTGTTTAGGACAACCAAGACTAGCTTATCAGGTGAGTTCTATGTGCCCCCTTCTATGTTATGTGCAAATCATTTTAAATGTTTTGTGGATTAAGTGTATACACTAAATGAATAAATGCTATGAATGTCAATGTGATCATACGTGGTATACAAATATATATATATATATATATATATATATATATATATATATACCTATATATGAAAATGAATTATGAACCAAGAATGAAACGTATGATTATAAAGAATGAATGAAAGAATGACATAACGTGAATGAATACGTTATGGACGCTTCGATGACAACGGCTACTTCGGTAGACGGACGACCACGTGACTATTTTGCAACCGGGACAAAAACGTTCCTTCGCAAGCTAGGACGTATAAAAGGCACTCATGGACGGTCGAAGCAAATGCCTTAACTCATGTAGAACGGTTGCATACGTAATGGTCGCGTGGGAAACGGATGCCCTAGGGCAGACGGACAAATGACGGACTACGACGGTAGGACGGTTTAAGAGCGGACGGACAAATGACGGACTACGACGGTAGGACGGTTTAAGAGCGGACGGACAAAGGTTGCCGGACGAATTTATGTTTCGACAGACGGTTTTCTAGAGCCGGACGGTTTATGAAAAGGGCTACGACGATAGTTCTCACTGCGTTGTCTTTGTGACATTCGCGACAAGAATGACGGGTTGATCACCCCTATGTGTATGGCCAATAATTGTTCTCCTCAAGTAAGTATGTATGTACATATGTATATACTCAATATGAATGTTATGTGAGAACAGTAAAGCAAAGAATATGTAAAAGAACGAATATTACGTTTATTATATATATATATATATATATATATATAATACTTAACGATAAGATAAATGTTATGTATGATTGTTTTTAAACTAGAACTCACCAGCGTTAGCTGACTTTTAGTATACATTTCAGGTACAGAAAGGAAGGGTCGTGCGAAGGCGTGATGGTTACCCGGCACGAGACTGACATCCCACTTTTATATATGTTAAGTCAATGTTATGTTTTTAATTGTTAAGACTTCCGTTGTCATGTTATGTTACGTTATGTAATGATGTTTGTTTACGCTACTCTCGAATGTTTTTAATTTAAGTTCAGTATTTATGACTATGTTTATGAGTAATCCAACAAGTGAGGTTACCCGAGAAAGGAGCCTTACATAAAGGGTTTTCTATTGTTGGATTTGACTGCTTCAACTATATAGCGGTCCCTTTCTATGTAAGCTTCTGATGCATTTTTTAGCTCTATAGTAATAATTGAGTATATGATATTTTTATCAAGACTTGAAGCAAATGCAAATGAAAAGGGAGAAAAAAAAACCAGTAGTTGGCTTAAAGTGACTAGACCATGGGTTATTCGGGTCATAGATTTCACGTTTTTTCGGCCATTAAATCTAACTCCAATTGGGCTTAATCGTTGAAAGCATTATTTGGGCTATAGATTCCATAAAAATTTCTAATCCTAAAACAAAAAAAATTGTTTATGAATCCTACAGTGTACAAATAAACTGATCTAAAACAAAAGTTTCTGAATCCTAAAACATTTTCTAATTTTAAAACAAAAAATTGTTCCTAAGAACTGAAGATATAAGATACGATCTTCTTCGTATCAACATTTTCAAATAGATACACCTAGAAAAAGTCGTGACTTGCAAAATAGGAGGTTTTGTCGAGTTAACCGGATTACCCAATCACCTATCCGATTAACGAACCAATTAAATTCCTTCCGGTTCGGGTACTTCGGGTTAGCCTTTATTCGGGTTCGGGTTGGGTTTCGGCTTTGTTAGCGAACTTGTCTCAAGTTCGCTTATTTTAATTGAGGATATGTGTAATTAATTCAACTGCTTAAAACGGTAACGAGTTGGAGAAGTCGAATAGGTCTGTTTGGTAAATCGAATCGATGTAACCTACACGAGAGTGCTATCGTGAAGATGGGTTCAAAGGAAGATGTTGATAAGATCTTAGAGTTCAAACATACCCACCGAAGAGGTTTTTTGGTAGTAAAACTTTGTAGGTACAAGGGTATGGAATCCCATTCCAATGTGTTTGATATTGGAAAATTCAAAATGACCATGACCTACCCAGGTTATACGGACATAAGCGAAAGAGCGTTCTACGAGGTTGTGGAGTCCTCATGCGAATCTTATTCTAGAATAGAACTATTGAAGGATGACTATAAACTTACAGGCGAGGTGAAAGTACATTTTCACAATGATGAAGACATGAAGATAGCAAGGGAAAAGTTTGCCAATTTTGCGAAAAAAAATCCGTTTGCTTCCGGTTAAGAAGTAGAGGGAAATTGAACTAAAAGATGGTCCTCATGGTATACATTTATGTTTGAATTTCGAGGGGTAAATACTACTGTTATCTAGCATTGTTATCAAGTCTTAAACTTTTAAAAGTAATCTCTTAAAGTATATAAAGGGTTAGTATTTACCAACGTATACTAAGATTACGAATTTTAACAATGCAAATATAATTAGTAAATTATTGGTATTTAAGGTAAAAAAAATCTAAAAGATTTGGATTGTTAAAAGAATCATATTTTTCGACACTGAAGGATCGTAAAAACCCTAGCCCTCAAGGGTTTTACCATTTGCTCGACTTGAATCTCAAGTTCCGGCTACTTTTCGGCGTTCCCTCACCAGAAAACTCCACCAGTCAAGCTACGACTTTTAGCTGTCAGCCACCGGCCGCCGCCCCAACAGCTACCATCATTCTCGATATAAGGTATAAATCCCGGCCACTGTAACCACATTGCAAGAAGATGACATTGATACGTCACGTAACCACATGCATCACTCATGTTTCTTTACTGCAATCGTTGTTTACTTCCAACTGAATATTTATTTTCCACTGCGTTCTTATTTCTTTTTCCGATTAAGTTTATTTTCGAGTTTAAAAATCAAAACTTTGAGCTTAAAGGAGCGGTTAATGGTTGGATGGAAATCGTCAATTTCACATGTAACGTATTGTTGACTTTGGGATTGGATGGAAATCGTCAATTTCACATGTAACGTATTGTTGGCTTTGGGATTTGAAAATAATAATAATAGTCAACTAAAACGTAAAATTCTTATCTGAGTCAAATCACTAATTTTTACAAATTAAACATATTATATTGTTAATATTTTAGTTTAAATAGTCAATGATGTGTCATCATTTATACATGTTTTACATGCATAATAATCCCCATATTATGGTACTAATTGAATAATAATCTTGCAATTGATGCTTAAAACGTTTATATTTTGTAATTGTAGGTTATTCGGTTTTGATAATATAAATAAAGCTAAATCCTATAAAAAAAACCAAGAAATCAAGCTCCTAGAAGGATCATTCCCAAGCATTGACCCCCAAGAAGTCAAAATTGGTCAACAAAAGTCAACAAGCAGCTAAAAGACAAAGGCAAGGCATTGCACGGTCGTTCAATGCCATGCACGGCCGTGCAAACCCTACCTTGCTCCCTAAGGCCAAGTATACTGTACTCTATACCCGTTTTGATCCGCGAGGCCTTTGCACGACCGTGCAACACAATGCACGGCCGTGCAATACTCATTTTGAGGCTTATAAATAGAGGGTTTGGGTTTTTAGTTTCACACACCTCAAGACCACACACCAACTATCCAGAGAGAGCATTTTTGTAGTTTAGAGTAGTGTGTAGAGAGTAGAAGGGCTCCTCCTCCTTGTTCCACAATAGGGAAGCCTACGAAACTCAGCGTTATGCTAGTTGTTATGGCCATTCGTGGCTAAGCTTCTTGTATTGCTAGAGTGAAGATGATGTTTGGTGCATGTTAATGTTTGACGTATTAATTTAGTGGTATGTTTATATCTTTAATTATTCGCTCTTAAAACCACCATTTGGTGGGCTTTTATTATTGTCTAAATCCGTCTTTATATTTGTGAGTGTCTTGATTTTAAAGCGTAAGATCGTAAAACCTTTTTAATCAAACTTTCTTTGAAGCTTGTACGTCTTTATACAAGCTGAGATTGATAAGCCAAGGCTTGGTCTACACTTTTAAGGTCGTACGTCTTTATACAAACTTATTATGCGACCAAGAATTGGTGAACTCATATTGGGAACGGTACGTCTTTATACTCGGTCTCATTGTTACACCGCCTCCCGGTGAACAAAATATAATCACCTATTTAACTTTAGTATAAAGCATTTAAGTTCGATGTCTTAAACCAATCTGGAGATAACCTTTGAAGGGTTGAGGGTAACTGTGTGTCCCTAGCGGGAGGCACTACTATTTTAATTTAAAGATTATAATTCGTGAATCAAATGTCGTGAGAACGAGGCTCTAGCGGTGACCCGGGTCACAAGTTTGTAGTAGTCATACCACTGAATTAGTCAACTTAACATTATCACGTACCAAGCTGATTTGAAGCCCGAAGCAATACTCTCCGTGACCTGATCATTTCCGAGATATATACTTTTATTTTATTTACTATTCTGTTCGTTACATTTCTGTTACACACATCACGCACGTTTTTTACTTTTATGCTATTTAGTTTACCGTCATTTACTTTACCGTCATTTACTTTTCTGTTATTTACTATTCTGCTTTATAAGAACACAAAACTCACTCACTAATTAATCCGGCTAAACGATAACAAAAGTTGAGTATTGGAACTCGACCGTGTCCATTGGTTCGATACTTGGTTCTTACCTAACTATATTACGCTGTGATAGGTACACTTTCCTATTGTATGTGTTTTAAGTTAAACTAATTATCATTTTATAAATTTAAAACCTGATCTCGTGAAACCGTTACCTCTAAATATTTATAAATTTGGAATACTTGATATTTTTAATGAAACAGGGCCCAAATTTACGTCGGCCCAACCAACAATAAAAAAGCCCGCTGAGCATATTTGATATTGATATAATCTCTGCATCCCCTCACTAGAGCTAGGGTTTGCAATTTCTTTCGGCGATTCGAGCATTCCGGAGCACAAGCCGCCGAGACCTGCTACTCCGACTGTAATAATGGTAAGTTCTAAATCCTACAAATCTTCAATCTCCATCTCCATCTCCATCATCGTTTCGATTATTTCAGTTATCGATCCTGTTTCTCTGACCTGGTGTTGTAATTTTATAAATTTTGCAGTCGCTAGTCGCAAATGAAGACTTTCAGCACATTCTTCGTGTACAGAACACGAATGTTGATGGAAAGCAGAAGATTATGTTCGCTATGACCTCAATCAAGGGTATTGGTCGCCGATTTGCTAACATCGTCTGCAAAAAGGCCGACGTCGACATGAACAAGAGGTAGTTCAGTTTTTCTAACATTTTGGTATTTGATCTGTCTCCATTGATTTAAGTCTTCTATTTTTTTAAGTCCATGTGTGAATTGTCTTTTGTTAGCCGCGCTGATTGTTTATCGTTGCTTTTGGTTGCTATTAAGTGAAAGAGAGGGTTTTACTAAAAAGTTAACTGCGGTTAAAAAGTGTAGGGGGTATTTGCGTCCAACAAAACCTAAAAAATAAGACATCTATTAAATAAGCGTCGACGCCCTGTTAAAATTCTGGAGCCCCATTAAAAAAATTTGTGCGCCCTTTAAATTTGGAAGCCAAATTAGGAAGTGATTAGGAGGGCAGTGTGATCATATTGTGTAAGCCAAAAGTCTGGAGCCCCATTAAAAAAATCTGTACGCCCCATCATAAGCACACCCAGTTTAACCCGTATTGAAAAAGTTTTTTTTAAAGAATATAGCAATACAATCATAGTTGTCAGAGGCGCTAGGCGCACTCAAGGCACATGGGCCTTACCTGGTACCCTGGGGCAAGGCGCAAAAAAAGGCCTGAGAAAAAAAACGCACTTAAAGGAAAAAAAAATAAAATATTTTATGTCTTGAAAAATAATATTAATTTTCAAATAAAATAAAGAAAAACTATTATATAACATTTAATATCATCTAATTAGTCCCAAAATGTTCAAAGTCATATACCAAAATGATCAGATACCTAGGAAATGAGCTTCAATCGGTATTGTGAAAGCTTTTATAAGCTCAACCATAACCTAGGAAATAATAATAAAGCATAAAAAAATAAAAAAAAATTTGCGCCTCTTATCCTCAATATGCGCCTCAGACAGAAAAGCCCAATCACTGCGCCTTGCTTCAAAACTGCGCCTAGGCGCCTCAGGCGAGGGTTTTTAACAACTATGAATACAATACTCAGATTAAAGATAAAAAAAAATCGATTTTATGGTTGTAATTTTTTTAAAAAATAATGACGTATACAAAAATTATTTATGTTTTAGATAAATGGTGGAAGGGGTGGGCGGTTGGGTCCAATGTCAAAGCCATTTGGAGTTAAAGTGGTGAAGATCACCTTGAGGTCAAGGGTTCGAGCCTGGTCTATGACAGATTGGTGTAAATTATTAAGTAGTAGTTTAGGTGGCCCTAAAATGGGGTATTTTCTGTTAAAAAAAGATAAATGGTGGAAACATTGAAATAGTCAATAATGGTTGGATTTACCCGTTTGTCCCTCGTTGTCAAAAATTGTTTCAGAGTTGAGTCCACGTGTCACTCACCCCTGATTACCCTTCATCAATGGTTGAGATCCTTTCCTATGCTTTTTAGAAACTAACAACGTATTAGTTTAACGTCATTCATTAAGTGAATTCCTCCAAATTACAGTACTTTAGGTTTTTTTTAATAATTGTTCAATGATAAATGCTAACTCCTAATTATCTTCCTATTGACCTGTTTTTTATTTTTTTTTATTTTTCGTAAGCAATGATGAATTAACTGTATGTTGCTCTTGATTGGATTCCTTTGATGTACAATACTTTAGGATGTTTTCATTTTTAGAGAATTGCTGAATGAAAAAAATGTTAAAGTTCCCTAATTTCATGTCCACTGTTGTGCATTTTCTTTTTTGCTTTGAAGATGTATTCTCAACTTAAGTTTGATACTGTTTGCATTAGGGCTGCAAACCAAATGACGGTCAGTGAATTGTTCGGTGGGAAGTTCGTTTACGTTTGTTTGTTGAATAAATGAATGAACATGAACAAAGAATTTCCGTTCGAAATTAAATGAACGGACACGAACAAAGGTTGCGTTTGTTTGATAGGGTTTGTGAACGTTTGGTAATTCTTTCGTTTATGTTCGTTTGTTACAAGTTTTTTAGTCTTAGCTAAGGGTTTGGGTCTTGACCTGTCCTTACCTTTTAGATGTTGCCTGCTTCCTAGGTGTCGGTGAGAGTTATTTTTGTTGTTGGTTTTCTTTCTTTCCTTTTCTAATCACATCTGTTCTCTTTTTTTCCTTCCCTTATACTTTTGATATATGTTGTATGCTCATAAAAAAGGACCTTTTTGAAGCTGTGCGTCTCTTTGGAAGCAAGCTCTCTATCCCTAGCGATGGAGGTAAGGCCTGCTGCCATCTCGCCCTCCCTAGACCCTACTTTATGAGTGGGATTTTTTACTATGTATTTTTGTTTTGTTTTGTATTTGTTAGTGGTTTATTTTTGTTTTGTATTTGTATTTGTTAGTGTTTGTTTATGTTTATTTGTTTTCGTTTATGTTAGTTAGTGTTTGTTTATGTTCGTGAACCGTTTGTTTGTCTGTCTGATAGAAGCTTAACAAACCAACATGAACAACCTTTCGTTTACGGCCCTAGTTTGCATTGATGGTTTCTTTTTGGCTTTTAAAGACTTCTGTGAATGATTCATCGTTCAAAGACACTGTGTAGAAACTGGTCTAATTGACTTTTAAGTTTTGATACTTCAATAATCTCTGCAATTATATTACATGCATTTTGATTATGTTCAATCGATTTCTTTTTCTGAATTTGTTTAATTTCTAGAGCCGGGGAGCTCTCAAGTGCTGAGATAGACAATCTGATGACAATTGTCGCAAATCCACGCCAATTCAAAATCCCCGACTGGTTTTTGAATAGAAAGAAAGATTACAAGGATGGGAAGTACTCACAAGTCACATCCAATGCCCTTGACATGAAATTGAGAGATGACCTTGAGCGGTTGAAGAAGATCAGGTTGGTCATACATTCATCTTAAATTTGTCAATTTGGGCCATGTTTATTTCTTAAACGGGTCAAATGTCTTATATTGTATAGTTAATTTAACCCGGGAAAGGGTTAAACACAGTTTTATAGTGTACAGCCTCATTTTCTTTTATCTGTTAAGGACTTAGATTACTATTGTGATAGAATTGTTTGTTATCAAAATCAACGGACTATAGTTTTTTTGGCGGCTGTGCGAAAAATGGAAAGTTGTTAAGATCCTAATTTTTTAATGTGTGTAAATGGTATTTTTCTCTTATTTGTCAAAACTATATTTTGGGTTCCTAAATTTGTCAAAACTCAAACTTTCAGTCTTTATTTTGTCATAAAATTAATCTTGCACTAGTATTTGCCAAAAGTTGAATTTCACTCATTTGCATCAAATTTGTCAAAAAATGAACTTCACTCCTCTTGAGTGCAAAAATTACTCGGTACCTCACATGGTCAAATGTTAGATATTTGATTTCCTTGACAGATTTTCCTGCTAAAATGACAAGTTTTAAACCAACCTTGCCCTTTATACCATTTTGTTGTATTATAACCTGACTTGTATAAAAGAAATTGTTATTTGACTTAAGCGATTCATATGCAACAAACAATTGTATTTTGTTATTTTTACCCTTACTTTTTTAAAATGTTTTTTTGGGCAAACACCAATAAAAACCAACGTACTTTTTATTTTTTCTCACAAAAGTCTCTTAACAATCTCTTTTTTCTCACAAAAGTCGCTCAACAACTTTTTGCACATAAAAAACCAACATATTTTGTGAGAAAAAAACAGAAATAATATTGGTTTTTTTATAATATTTGGCCTTTTTTTTCTATATAAAGGTAAAATTGTCATTTGACAAAAATGAGTCTTACACGAGGGTGAAATTGTAAATGTGGTTTTTGTATGGCTTATTGACAGGAACCACCGTGGTCTTCGTCACTACTGGGGTCTTCGTGTGCGTGGACAGCACACCAAAACCACTGGTCGTCGTGGAAAGACTGTTGGTGTGTCGAAGAAGAGATAAGTTGATGTTTGTTTTTAAAGTCAAGTTACATTCGGGTTTTAGACGTTGTCATGAATCTTTATTGTTATCAGTTTTGAATGTTTGGGGTTAAAAGTTCTTATTTTATGGTTATACTGTTACAGTCCTACTTTCTTTGATGATCTTGCCATCATGTTTTTGATCTCATGTTAGAAGGAAGCTGTCGTTTGAAATGGATAAATGATGAATTTTATTTGTGCATCTTTTATTATTAGTGTTATTATTTTTCACTAGATTATACACCAGTATCATCTACATATGATTGGCTACTATATGGCTGTGAGTCTGTGACAGCTCAGCAGCATTTTGCTTTACTTTTTTTTTCCATCTTGGCAAGGTGATTTAGAGGGTGTTTAGGATTGTGTTGGAAATCTGCTTATTGACTTATTGGCTTTTTTAAAAGCCAATAAGCTAAAAAAAATGTTTGACAAACACAAAAGCATTTTTTGTTTTAACTTTTTTGATAAAGCTAAAAAGTTGTTTTTTAAGAAGCTATAAATTCCTGGCTTTTCAAATTACTTTTAACTTTTGTAATAAAATATTACCAATCTACCCCTAACAATTTCTAACAAATACACACATATATATATATATGATCAAAAAACCTAGAGAACATCCATCGCAGGTCTTGCCGGACTTGCCTCCTCTTCGCAGGAGACAGCGATCAGAACCTTTGCATCCTCTTCGCCGGAGACAGCGATCAGAACCTTTGCATCCTTTTCGCCGGAGACAGCGATAAGAACTCTGCTCATCGATTAGTAACTGCTCATCGATCAGAACCTGTGATGTTTTAGTATGAATCCGTTAAAAAAATCAGATCCCATCATGATTTTTGCGTCCCTAAATTTGGCAATTGAATTTGCGTACGTGGAGATAGATGAACTATGATATATGTTGCTTATAATTTTTGCTTTTAATAGCTTGTCAGTATGAATCCGTAATATCAATTTTTGTTGTTACATTTATCAAGGAAAATAGTTTGAGTTTTGTCAAATTTTTGCTTATAATTTTTGTTTTTAATAGCTTGTCAGTATGATCATGGCGAATACAGTAGGTTTAGTTTATCCATCTGCACATAGTGTGTGTGTGTTTACTTTAGGGTGATATTCCTCTCAATGATATTCGTGAATTGTTATGAATTATTTATAAACTTTTATGAATCATTTTGGTACTTTTTTAACTAAATTTGTTTTTAAATATAAAAATGTATTTTTTGGTCATTTTACGTGAATAGGTTAAGGCAAACACTTTTTAAAAAACAACTTATTAACTTATTGGTTTTTTTCACCACAAAAGTTAATCCAAACATTTTTTTAAAAACTCATTTACAAAAAGTCATAAGCTAACAAGCACTTTTAACAAAAATCACTTTTCGAATTAAATAAGCAATCCCAAACACCCTCTTAAGTAAAAGATACAAGCTATCTGTGTATAATCATGTGTTTTTAATGTAAAATATAAAAATTTATTCAATTTACCTAAAGAAATTAGGTGTGGCAATTCCTGACACGACCCGAACCAGACATAAAAAATAGGTATTGGGTCGGCTGACATGACCCGTTTAAAAAAATGGGTCAACCCGAACACGATCCGTTTAAAAAGTGGGTCAACCTGAATATAACCTGCTTAATCTAGTATTTATATTTTAGAGATGAAAAGTGTTAATATTTAAAATTAAATATTTTAATTTTTGATTTTTTCTTTTAAGTAATAACTTTTAAAGATGAAACTAATTTTTTATTTTGAATCATTTCAACAACTCCAAACAATTTATTTTACTAGTTTTAACTACTCATTTTTCAATCTTTCCATTTCTTTCTTCTTATCTCGAACTAAATTTTTAAACTCAAGTTTGTTCATTGGCAATAAAAGATAAATAAACAAAAATAAAATAAAAAGGACACCAATTACAAAAATGTGTCATTTGAGTCGGAATATTAACTGTTTAAATTGTTACTAAGTCGCTAGGTATTACTTATATTAATGAAAGAAACCAAAATGGGTCGACCTGAAACACGACCCGATTTTAAGTGGGTCAACACGACACAAATAAATATATGGGTTGGGTTAGGGCTGAAGAATTCAACATGCCAACCCGACACGATTGACACCCCTAAATGAAATACGTGAAGCGACTATTGTTTTAGTTGTAATATATAAGGCGAGACTCTTGTTTTAGAGCATTCACATCAGTTTTTACATATGTTTGTGAGTGGATTCTGTATATTTTATAGAGTAGTTTAAAGTGGTTGTGAGTGGAGGAGAAAAAAGGTATAAATTTTTGTATATTTTGGGAAAACACTGTTCACCTATATTAATTTTTTAATATTTTTTTAAAGTAGTTGTGAATGGAGGAGAGAGAAAATGTAATGATAAATGTATAAAAAGTATTATTTAATTGAAAAAAATAGAGAAAATGTAGTGATTTTTAGTGTAATTATAGAGATGAGGATGAAGAAACTGATGGGAATGCTCTTAGTTGTAATATATAAGGCAGGAATCTTGTTTTAGTTGTAAATTTGTAATATATAAGAAGGTTGGGTAGTCATAGAATTGGTTGATGATCACATCTTTAAGCTTGGTGTGTAAATTAAAGCTAGGTTCGGCTTTGCTTTTCTCGTCTACATTCTTTAAGCTTGTTCTCTTGTTGATGGTGAATCGATGGGCGTGATACCCTTTTTGTGTTTTCACTTCATTTGATCTATTGAACTCCTAGGACAATAACATAGATTGCAATAATCATATGTCGAGGTGACACATTATAACACTTCTTAATTATTTAAATTCTTATGAAAAGAATTCTTTAGTATTAATTATTTAAATTCTTATGAAAAGAATAGACCGATTGCAATAATCATATGTCGAGGCGACAAATTATAACACTCCATATGAAAAAGAATTATAGACGGGATTAACCATATGCTAATATATCCATATCTTGACTGAAATGAATTCCTATGTAAGGAAAGAAGTAAATAGAATGATGTAAGTATTGGGGATGAAATCATACTATTCGAGTTATGACGAGGAAAAGAAGTTTTAGCATTGTCAAAATTCGGAGCAAAAAGAAAGTGTTGGATCAGATATCATATATTTTCATTCATTTTATATCCTTTATCTGAAGAAAAAGACGTCTGTTATTTATTTTTAATAAAGTCATCAAACGAAAGTTTTGCTACTTAAATTTTAACGTTCTCTAACAGCACGATATTTATAATTTAACATGGTTTCGATGTTTTTAACCCTTGCTGTAGACCCAATTAATATTTCCAAAATAGACGAAGACAAAAAACAAGTAAAGAGCGAAATCCCATAAAGAGAACGCGTGCCTAATAAAAAGAGCTTTAGTAATTAGCACCTCTTTTATTAGACTTTCCATATATATAAACAACAGGTTCCATTGAGTACACATATAAGAGCCAAAATAGGAGTCTACCCTCTCATCGGAGTAAATTGCATAGATTTAGCAATCGCACCAGTAAATAATATATATTAATATGTTCTAAGATCCTAAATGTATTGACCAGTCGATTCTCAAATCTATACAACACACATATTACAATATCAATCGTTTAACTCAATTTAAAACCACCGGTAACCATAATCACTCATTATAACCATCATGATCATCCATTAGCATTTGTGATCTCATTATCATCATAACAAATGTCAACAACATAATCGTCACCTCGTCATAAGACATGAGAATGGGGCAATGATATCTCGGTCTAAAACCAAACCAGATGAACCAACTTTAATCAATTGAAAACAATAATAATCACATCAAAACGACAATAAAGTTTTCTTTGCAAAGTGGGGCACTAACATACCTTTTCGATCCTAATTTCGTATGAAGTGACATCACATGTTATGTTGACAAAATCATAAACCGGTGGCGTGTTAAAAGGAGAAAGGAGAACCTACTTTTTATCACCAGGAGGATGCAAAGAATAGACAAAGCAAAACTCCTCCAAAAAGAGATACTCAACACAATAGAAGATGATAATAATCACTTAACTAGATAAAGAGTTTTATAAGTTTAAACACCCATTCAAACACATTTTAAATAGCACAATCCAAGAAGAAAGTTGGTCCCACACCCAAAAGCTTTTGCTATCTTTTGATGCTATATGACAAAAGGGATAACAACACCATATGATTTATTCACAACTTTTGTTGAGACTTTAGGTGATTTATGTTGAAAACAAATTAGTACAATCAAGAATCTCTCCCATGTGGTTCTAAAAGAAGGAAAAGTTTGAAGCTTTTCTCAAGGAAATAAACATTTCAAGGTTTTAAAACCAAAAGTAAGTAGCACCCATGTGATAGGTTGCTAAGCACACAAAAAATTAGGCAGATTGTGGGCATCAAACAAAGGGGATAGAGAGACCCACATCCAATGATCATGAAAGTTAGATGAGGACAATAAATCTTTTCACACTTTGAAATAATTACAAAATTTGCCATTCAAGATACAAATAAACAAGAACCAAGTACAAATTCAATTTTCTTTATGGCACTTGCTAAGAGCGCTCATAGTAGTCTCATACCCATCCCTATAATTTAACTAAAACACATCATTTTTAAAATTTATTTCTTATTTTCTAAAAACCTTCCACATCCGATTCCCCATATCTATCTCTATTCAATTAAATAATACCTTTTTATTCCTTTTTTAAATATTTTTTCTCTTTCTTCCACTCATAAAAAATATTAAAATATAGATATAGGGGGTGAAGAGTGCCCCTCAAATATGAAGGATGAGTTTGATTTTCTTAAAAAATATAGGGATAGGGTATGGGGATGGGGGATGGGATGGAGTGGGTTTTTAAGTGTGTTAGTTAAAAATACAATTGTGAGTGCTCTAAGAGCATTCACAGCAGGTTTGGTATAAATCTGTGAGTGAGTTTTGTATATTTTAAGGAATGGTTTAAAGTGGTTGTGAGTAGAGGAGAGAGAAAAGATATAAGGTTTTTGTAAATATAAGGATAAAAGTAGTGGTTTTTAGTATAATTATAAGGATAAAGATAAGGAGAGAGAAAAGTAGAGATAAAAGTTAGAAAAATTAGTGTTTTTTAGTGGAATTATAAGAATAAAGATAAGGAATATAAGGAAGCTGCTGTGAATGCTCTAAGGAATAGAAAACTTTGGGTATTGATCTCAACACAAACCATGCTCATACATGATTATTCATCAAGATTTGTTACAAGTTACAACCCAATTCAATTGGATTGTATATAAGAATGAATGTCATCAATCGCCTGCATGATGTGCATTTAGGCTTACTAATTAAGAGTCAAATAATCACTTCTGAACAGTTAATAAAGCACAAGTCTATACTAATAAACAAGTAAGCTAGAATTCCATTTTCCCTTACACAGAGTAAGTTGTTAAATTTGTAATCTTTTTACGTTATTCAAAATCATAATAGTCGATAAAGATTGGTGCTTTTTTTATGGGTTTGTTATTCTACTCAAATTGATTCATTCATTGCTTTAAAAAATTATAACTTAATTCTCCCTCTTTTTCTGTAAAAAGGGTTACTTTATTCACAATTGATTTGGGTAAGCCTAACAAGGATTATCACTTTAAGGTAATTACTAAATCATATGTACTGTTGGATTTCTTTTTTGCATGATTGTGATATCTAACTGTCCTAGGGGTATTTGAAAAGTTCCATATCTAAGGTGAGTTTAAAGTCTCAACCATATGAGATGTTATAAGTTGCACTCAATGTGTTTGATAAATTGCCCCAGAGAAGCCGAGTCATGTTAATTTTGACCGAGGTGCAGTTTATTAACATAATCATATATTGATACAGATTTACGATATCTGCATTCAATTTGGTCATAAATTATTGAGATTGACGTGGGTTTTGAGGATCAATATAGATTTGCAATGGTGATGTACATTGCAAATGCTGGAGATTCTCGTGCAGTATTGGCAAGGGAAAAGAAGAAATTCATTGGTGCATTAAAAGTTGTTCGAATTTCAGAAGAACACAATGCTAGCTTTGAATTTGTTAGGGAGGAACTGCGCTCACTGCATCCAAATGATCCAAATGTTGAAAGTGTTAAAGCGCGATGTGTGGCGTGTGAGGGGTCTTATCCAGGTAATTTGTGCTGTAGAGCTTATGTTTTATGCTTATAAAAATGACCTTTTTGTGAATATATATGTATATATATATGTATCATACATCCTCTCCAATGTTTATGCCACTTTTTTGAGCTATAAGTACAGTAAAGTAATAAAAGTGTTAAAAGATTCTAGGAGCAAATGAGCAAGGTGTAAAGATACTTCTTTGCAATCTTTGTAAAATGTGAGGAAAAAAGTGCACAAAGACATCTCTTTTTAATCATTTCAAAGCCGAACTTGGTACTTATTTTTATCAGTAGTTGGAGAATGGGAGGATTTGTAGGATTGAGTAACGGGTCAAACGGGTTTGCTCAAAACCGACAGACTTTGTACATTTTGGGTTGACCCGAAATAGTTTTAGTTCAAAATATTGTATTCTTTGTTAAGAAATAGTCACTCTGTCAATATGATACAAAATGTAATTTAAAAATAATATAATTTTTTTTGAATAAAATGATTAGGAGGTTTATGTTATAAAAGATGTTTTTTCGGTCACTTTGTCCCACTTCTTTTTAAGTCGGTGTTTTCTACTTTACCCGTTTGACCTGTTCTCTTTCAGGCTAATCAGAACAATTGTTTAATAAGTAGAGTTCATTTGAGGATATTGAGCTGTAGGCTAGATTACACCTTGCCCTCTAAAAAATATAAAAATTAATTAAAAAAATAAACTAATTGAGATTTTGTATTGTTTTATAATCATTCGCATCATTTCCATCATATATTATAGCTTTATTATCACTGTTACAAATAACTAATTGAGCTCTATGCAAAAATAAGGTCATTGATAAGATGCATGCTTGAGCCTGTGCCCCGCGAACTCATAACTAGACAGCCCATAGAAGGGAGAAGCAGAGATGGAGGTGAGAATTCTGATTCTTAAAATATGTTTGATATTACGCTGTTTATTAATTCTGCTTCTGAAACGTGAAACCTTAATGTACCATTAATGAGAAGTATATAAGTGTATTATTTCCTGGTTCTTCTTTTTATTTAGAGTTAAATACAGTTTTAGTCCCTGTGGTTTGACTCAAATAACCATTTTAGTCTAAAAGTTTAAATTTGTCTTTTTTAATTCAATAGTTTCAGTTTTGTATCGATTACAGTCCGGTCCACTAACTACATCCAAATTTTTCTGTTAGCTTTTATGAAAAGACCATAATACCCCTATTATTTAAAAAAAACAAAAATATATAAAACCATTTCTCTCTCCTTTTATTAAGACCCTAACCTTTCTTCTCTCTCTCTCTCTCTCTACCCTCTTCCCCAATTCAAAGATTAGAGCATTCTAGTCCGTTCTTTATATTTTATATATTTATTCTTATAATTGCACTAAAAAACACTACTTTTTCTACCTTTTATCTTTACTTTTTTCTCTCTTAATCTTTATCCTTATAATTATACTAAAAACCACTACTTTTATCCTTATATTTACAAAAACCTTATATCTTTTCTCTCTGCTCCACTCACAACCACTTTAAACCACTACATAAAACATACAAAACTCACTCACATAATTATAAGGAACGGGCTGTGAATGCTCTTACGGATGAAACTCTCAAATCCATAAATGCATTTTGCACCATCTTTTCTCTCTCTGTCTATACACACACATAATTTTCAAAACCCTAAGTCCAGATCTTCCAAAAGCTACAAAATCCTTAAGTAGAAACCTTATAAAACCTAATCAAACAAGAAGATTATAGATATTTATATATAGTAAATAGAAGATGAGGGAGAGGTTATGGGTCGCCGGAGAGGGGTCGTTTCAAAGCAGCGATGGTGGTGGTTTCAAGGCAGCGGCGGTAGTGGTTTCACGTAGCGGAGGCGGCGGCGGTTGCAGGCAGCGGTGGCAGATCGAAGTTGTGGGGAGCAGATCGAAGGAGATCAGGGCCAGATTGAAAACCAAGGGAGCAGATCGGAGCTGTGGGGAGCAGATCGGAGTTGTGGGGAGCAGATCGATGGTTAGGCAGGGTGGAAGCAGAGGTCGGGCGACGGTGGTTAGGCAGGGTGCGGAACCATTTGATTTTTCTTACGAAATTGTTAATTTTTTGAGAAAAAAGTTTCTTATTGTGAGATTTAAAGAAAAATGAGTAAAATATCTAAGAAGTAGAGAACAATTATGAAAATAACTTGATTATCATTAAGACATCTCTGGTCGTCATGTTACAAGTGACCAATCCAACCATGTTCTTCCCTAAGGCCTCCTGCCACAGCGGTACTTTTATGGCTCTAGGACTCCAAGTTTTATAACAAAATTCAAAGGTAGGTTAATGATAAAAAAGGAAATATTTTATTTCATAATTGTTCTTCTAAAAAGAAGAACTTATTGATATATTACAACATTTTCCCTTAAGAGAAAAATTACTCAGACATTACAAGAGGTTGATATTACAAAGGGTGTAGAGATTATTGGGTGGATTCGATATCTCCTTCTTCCTCCTATCTTCTACTTATATAGACATACAAAAAGAAAGCAATAATAACAAGGAGGACAGCTGTCCTTTTTGATTACGTAAGGGCATACGTAATTTCTTCAATCAATGTATCCGTGAGTGGGGTCCAGTTCACGTGAATCTTCCTCAATTATTTCTTCAGTGGAGGTAGAGTCTTGTCGATACATTATTTCTTGTCTGTATTCATCACATGTATGATTTTCTATTATGCTTGTCAGCTTTTGGCATAATAATTCCTTAGTGGATGGTCCCACATCAACTTTATTAAAGATGATTCTTTGTTCTATCCTTTTAAGAACTTGCTTTTCGTGGACGGATAAAGGCGTTCCACTATAGCTGGTAATTATACAGTTTGACTGTAATAATTTACCTTCTTAAAACTTCTCACAGTAATCTTTTGGAGATCCTGGAGAATTCTTAAGTATCCATTAACTCTAATGGAGACCCAATTACTGATATCTTCATGTTCCTCTTTAATTTTTGAGGGAATAACGTTTCTTGTTTTGGCAAAGCCAATCTCTAATAAATGTAGAGCAGGATAGTTTTTTCCTTGATACCAGTCAGGAAGTGTGGAAGTACACTTAATATATATGCTGGCGTCTTTAGCGACTGCAATCTTTTTTCTGAAGTTTTTTATAGCCTTCTTCATTCCTTCGGGGAAAAGGTTTATTTCTTGCAGGTTTGCAGAGAGATAGATATATCTAATCAATCCGGCGGAGAAGGCCGAAGAAATTAAGATTGAATCTGCTCTTGGACAGAAGATGAATAGGCTTTTGGTGGCTTTTTCTTCTGTATAAATATTTTCAACTTCGAAGTCTTCTGGACTGACAACTCTGGCTTTGGACCAAATCATTCGAAATTCATTGAGTCCGATAGAATCGACTTCTTCTTTTTGCTCTTCAATCTTTCTTTCACTTTAATGGAATTTCTTTCTTTCCAAACTGAGCGGAATATCTTGTGGCTTCTTACTGTGCTTGCAGCAATGATCCGAATTTTTTAAACGGAACTGAGGAGTGTTGGACGTATTTGGATACAATAGCCCAGTCTTCATAGATTCCTCTGTGTTCTCCATAAAAAATTACATAAAAACGTGATTTATGACTTTCAGGAGATGTTACTTTCTGATCATAAGTTGGTCTCAGATTAATAGTTTTTGGCAAACTACCAGCCGCGAATGGATTTGATTTGTCTTTACCAAAGCCGTTTGCTTCCGGACTAGATGATGATTGTGGCTCATCATTTGCATCTTTCATGCTTTTTCCCAAAGCATCAGGGATAAACGGGCTTGATGTTTTTTTACCTTTAGCCGTTTGTAAAGGAATAGATTCTGTTTTTAGACTGTTGTCTTCCTGTACAGAATTTACAGTTGTGGCGTTTAAACTTTCATCATATAACGCAATTTGCTGTTGAACAGCTTGTAATTCTATTAAAAGAATTTTTTCTTTTAGGCGTAATGCCTTGAGTTCTTCTTCCATCCTCCCTTTTCTTAAAAAATGAATTTTTATTTGGAGTTGTGATTTTTGAAAGAAGAGATGCCTCTTATTTATAGAAAAAGATTATGTCATTGCTTGTGTTTGGAAGCCACGTGTCAAGCAATCAGCTAATACATTTTTTGGCCCTTCGAGGTGTTCAATATCAAAAGAGTATCTTGAAAACTACATTTGCCATCTGACAAGACGTCCTTGTTTGTTATCTTCAAAAATTTTTGTTTTAAGGAAATAGGTAAAGTTCTTATTATCTGTCCTGACTAGGAATTTTACAGAAGTGAGGTAAATAGAAATTTTTGAAATTGTGTTGTTTACAGCAAGTAATTCTTTTTCATTGCTATGGTAATTTCGTTCAACTGATTTGAAGCTTCCCGAAGTATACTTGCATATTTCTTCTCTTTCAGCTGTTTTAGCTTTCAAAATTCCTCCCCAAAAGTCGTTTGAGGCGTCAGTTTCAATTATAAGAAAATCCTTATCATTAGGAAGATAAAGTTTTGGAAAACTTATTAAGTTTTTCTTTATCTTTTTAATGTAATCCGTATCGGATTGTTTCCATTCCCAAATGTAATCCTTTTTTAATTTTAATTGTAAAGGTTTTCTAAGCTCTACGAGCTTTGGGATGTAACTTTCTGCATATGTTAGAACACCTAAAAATCTTTGAAGATGTTTTTTATCTTCAATTGTGTCTGGAAACTTATGCAAATTTTCCAAGATATGTTTTTGTGGATAATGAGTTCCCTGGTCTATTTCAAGACCTAAAAAGTTTATCTTTGTTTTAAAAAGATTAGCTTTCTTTTTTGACAAGATTATTCCATATTTTTCAATTGTTTTTAGAACTGATAAAACATGAAAATAGTGTTTGTCTTCAGAGTTTGAGAAAACTATAATATCATCTACATAGATGGTACAACAATTTTCTAATCCTCTTAGAGCATTTTGCATATGTCTTTGAAATATGATGGGAGCTTGTTTTAAACCAAAAGGGACTACCTTCCATTGATAGTGACCATCAGGACATGTGAACGCCGTTAAAAGCCGAGATTCTTCATCTAGCAGTACCTGCTAGAAACCATTTTTGCAATCGAAACTAGAAAAAATGGTTTTTCCTCTTAAGAGGGTTAATAATTCTTGCATGCAAGGAAGGTTATGGCTATCTCCTTTGGTGGCTGTATTGATTGCTTTATAATTTACAACCATACGTTTTTTTCTCCTCTTTTTTCAGCCTCGTTTTCAACTAAGAATGCAGGAGACATATGAGGAGATTTGCTTTGAATAATTAACTTGAGATCAAGTAATTCTTTGATCTGTTTATTAAATTCATCTCTATCCTGTGGACTGTATTTCATAGATTTTACCCTGATTATGGTTTTTGGATCTATTAATTTTATTGACGCAGTCATCCAATTTTTGGACTTTTTTGGGTCGATAGGGTTTTCTGAGCAAACCTTTTCGAGTAAAGCTTCAATTTTTTGATATTTTTGTATTTCAAGAAAATATTTTTCTTTTGGTTTTATAACTTCTTGAGTTATATTGGTACCAGGGATTTGTTTTATTTTTGAATCTTTTTTCATTGATTCAAGAAATTCAGGTTTTTCGATTTGAAAAGCTTTTGTTATTTTCTTAATCAAAATCATTTCTTAGTTAAGTTGAAAAGATATTCTATCTAACCACTGGGTAAAAGGCCCATATAATTGACAGAAATTATTTCCAAGGAGTAAATCTATTCCTGACTCTTGTTGATAGATAGTGGGAATAGGAAATGATTCTCCTGAAAAATAGACAATAAGGTTTCTACAAACCTTGTCTAATTTGATGGTTTCTTGATTTGCAATTGTTACTTTGATATCTTTGGGAGTGTTTTCCCATAGATCTTCAGGAATGACATATTTGCTTGCAAGGCAAAGACTTGCTCTTGTATCTACATGACAATGTAGAGTTATAGTTTTTTAACCTTTTAAGAAAATTTTTCCTTTTATATAAATGGAATTTGGATTAGTTATATTTGAATAGACTAATTCATTTTCCTTTTGAAGATTCTGACAAAAATATGAATTGTCAATTTTGCTCATTCTGTACTATCTGTAGTTGCTTCAGAGGATGAGTCATACTTTATTTCTAAAGAATATACTTAGCCTTCAAAAATGTTTTCTACAGGAAAATATCCTTCATTTTCGGCTTTTAAAATGAGTTTTGTTTTTTCCGGAAATTTTTGTTTATTGGGACATTCGTTGGCATAATGTCCTTCTTCAGATCATATCCAGCAACGACATTTCTTTTTTCCTTGAGGACAAACCTTTGGTTTTTCGTTAGAAAAGTATTTGCACGGAGTGAATCTTCTTTTCTTAGTTTTCCAAAACCTTCTTTTTGTTTTGAATTTTTTCTTATATTTCCTTTTGAAATATTTTTTGTCTTTGATAAGATCACAGCCAAAAGATAACTGTGGCTCTTCTGTTAATTTTTTACAACAGCTTTTGTTAAATCTTTTAAGCTGTTTTTGTTTGTTGGAGAGATCACAGTAAACTGCAATTTCTTCTTTAACAATCCTTGTTGCAAATCCGAGGGAATGCATAGTTAGATTGTTCTTTTCTTTATTTTCATGGTCTTTATTTGTAAGAAAATCGAGCCCTAAAAACATCATATAGATGGCGTTAATAATTTGATCAAAAAGATCTTCACCATGCAGATCTTCATTCCAAGTTGTTCCTTTAATGAAATCTTGGATAATTCCTGCCGATTTGTGCTCAATTAATAATAATAATAAAGCCTTAGCTTAAGAAAATTCTTCTGTGTTAGACTGGATTATTAGGTTAATCTCAGTATTCCATTTGTCTATAACTTCTTTTCTTTTCTCAAGATCGAAGATACAATCTATTTTAATGGTGTCAATTGCAGTTGAACTACCATTACTAGAATTAGGTATACCTTTGTGATAGGGCATAGAAAATTATGTATTCTTTTTGCTATGGGATTTTTTGTAACAACTGCTACTAGCATTAGTTTGGTTCATCCTATATTTGTATGTTGGGGTTTCTTCTTCTTCTTCAGAAGAGTATTCTTCTTCAGTTTTGGGTTCTTGAACAGTAAAAACCTGATCTTTCATTTCTGGAAAAAATTTTTCTTTTAATTCTTTATTTTCAGAAAATATTTGTTCACATTCTTCGTTATTTAGGGACATTAGTTGAACAAGTTCATTTATTTGTTCAGCTGAATAAGTTTCTAGCTGTTCATTAAAGATTTGTTCTAGCTTTTGCGTGATGAAAATCATTTATCCGCAAGACAGAATAACCTTTTTATTTTCAAGTTCTTGTATTTCTTTTTGGAGATAATGTTTTTGCTTATGTAAATGAGATAACTCATTTAGTTTCTTCTTTGGGTGAATACTCCAGTCGTTATGGAGTTCCATGATCCTTTGGATAGTGTTCCGATGGAGTAAATAACATCTTTCAATTTTTTTATTTATTTTCCTAAAAGAAATTCTCATCTGACTTTTGCTAGTCATTTGAGGTTGATCCAAAAGGCCATGTCAGGGCGTTTGGGCTTTTAGAACTTCCTAATGATGGATTTCCAACATTAAAGTTAGGAAAAGAGTATTTTTGAAATTTTCCTTTTTCTTCATTTGAAGTTTTTTCTTTATGCTTTTCCAGTATTAATAAATTTATGTCTTTTTTCTTATTAATTTGTTCAGAAATTTCTTTGATAATCTTTGCAGCAATTGCTTCTAGATTTTCATTTGTAGATAGATTTTCTATTTTATTAGTTAGTTCTTTAACTAATTCTTCAATTCTCACCAGAGAGCTCATGGTTTAAGATTTCAAATTTTTCTAGAAATGATCTTAAAGATATTATTTTCCAATAACTTCTTTAAGAATTTCTCCATATTTGTCTATTCTTTCAGACATTGATCGAATTAAGTGTAATTCAGTAGAACTAGATTATCCTATTCTTAAAGAGTTTTCAGAAAAGCTATGTCTAGGTTTAGAGTCTAGAATTTGCTTATTTCGAGCTATATTAATCGCCCAATTTTCTTGTATTTGTGAAGGTTCAAATAGCTTACTTTTTTCAATGGTACTAATATCTGAGAATATATTTTTGATAGTTATATTCTCTTTTTCTTTATACTCAATTGAGTAAGTGCTATTAGTTAAAGCATAAGAGATTAAGTAATTAATCGTGAATACTTTATTTCCTGGTTCCGTCAGATCAGTTCTTTCACACTGATGTATGAAACTAAGGGTTTTATCAAAATCTTTTGAATTTCGATGTAAAGCAAACTTAGGGTATATGGTAAACATAAATTTGCCATATGCTAAATTTCCTTGTACTGCTCCAAGAAGAGCATCCTGTCTGTTGAGGATTCTATTATCAACAAGAGCCATTTTTATAGGAAAATTAATTCCATCTCTGAATTGTGCTTTTAAAAGGATTTTTACTGCCCCTATATGTACCATATTCATAGATTTTCTTAACTCATATTTGATAGACAAAAGTCTTTTTGCTATTTCGCCTTTTGTTATAAGTGGTAGGTTGATTAAAAAACCTGTTTAGTATCAAGCTTGAATTTGAGCTTGTGATTTTTGTTAATTGATCAGAATTAACCATGTAATCTGATTGAAAGCCTTTCTCATTTTCACTGAAGTTAATAACTTCAGATGTTTGTTGTTTTGATTCCTCAGAATCGTTTAATAAGTTATTATTCATTTTTTAAATAATTTATTTATTTTTGAGCTCATGGCTCTGATACCAAATTGCGGAACCATTTGATTTTTCTTACGAAATTGTTAATTTTTTGAGAAAAAAGTTTCTTATTTTGAGATTTAAGGAAAAATGTTGTAATATATCAAGAAGTTCTTCTTTTTGAAAGAACAATTATAAAATAAAATATTTCCTTTTTTATCATTAACTTATCTCTGAGGTCGGGCGACGATGGTTAGGCAGGGTGGAGGCTGGAACAAGGTTCGGTTGGGGTAGAAAGAAAGGGTAGAGAGGGAGAGAGAAGAGAGACGATGGAGGTCAATTTTTCACCCGATTTGGTGGTGGTTGCAGGTGGTGGTTGCAGGGAGGTGGTTGTGGTTGCAGGTGGTGGTGACAGAGTATGGCTGAGATGAGTGGTCATCATATATATATATATATATATATATATATATATATATATATATATATATATATATATATATATATATATATATATATATATATATATATATATATATATATATATATATATATATATATATATATATATATATATATATATATATATATATATATATATATATATATATATATATAGGGGGAGTATCAAATAAAAAGTAGCTTTTCGGTAAAAATATAAGAAATGACAAAAACCTTAAGAAACGATATCAAACGAACTCCGATTGAGCTAATTTCAGTGGCGTTGGAAACCGTCTCGTGAAACTCTACCATCTTAGCTTTTAGGGTTTAGATTTTAAGGTTTAGATTTTACGTTTGAATTTTAGGGTTTTAGCCTTAGGGTTTAGCTTTTAGGCTTTAAATTTTATGGTTTAGGTTTTTTTTTTGGGTGGGGTGAGGGGTTTAGGTTTTTGGGGGGTGGGGGTGGTGGTTTTAGGCTTTTCGGGGTAGGGTTGGAGAGGGGGTTTAGGTTTTTGGGGTGCAGGTGGATTGGGGGTTTAGGTTTTTGGGTCTGGGTTAGGGTTCGATGAGACGGTTCCAACGCCGCTGGAATGAGCTCAATTGGAGTTCGTTTGACCCACTTCTCAGGATTTCTTAACAAAAAACTAGTTTTTAGTGGAACCGTCCCCTATATATATATATTATTTTTAGTAACAGGGGCATTATAGTCTTTTTATATAAACTTAACTGAAAAATTTTAACGGTGTTAGTGGACCGGACTGTAATCGATACAAAACTGAAACTATTGGATTATAAAAATCAAATTTAAATTTTTGGACTAAAATAATTATTTTTGTCAAACCACATAGACTAAAACCGTATTTAATTCTTTTATTTAATATAGAGTTAATAAGGAAATGTATATTCTCATTTTAAAAAAAGTAGTCCTTCAACCAAATTTAGTATATTCTTTAGACTTGTTTAAAATATAAGTTAAACGTCAGTTACTAGCATAACCACGTGTACAAAATCTATATAGGCAATTTATTATTGATATAGGTGTTATCCAGACAAGACTCCCCTTTCACGAACATGTGACAATATCTAATCAACTTTTAATCGTTTTAAATAAAAAATAATACAATATTATATAATAATTTTTTTTATTATGTCAGCGTTTACATACACTTGGAACATCACCCAATTAAATTTTGATTAGTCATATCTTTAAAAAAATTACAACCCCCATACATTTTAAACGAGTACATGAAGTTTAATACATCTAAAATTAGGCTACACAATTTTTTTGCACAAAACATTTTTTTAGTGAATATAATTGTAAACAGTAATCATAATATGTTATGTTGCTGCGCGTAAAAATGATTATAAACACTACACACAAGAGACACATTAAAAATAAACACGTATTGTTATAACTAATTATCTGATTTTAATTAAATATAGGTTCAGATGGTAATTTTTTTTTGAACGGCAACACCTAGATATTTTAGGATAATTGGGTTTCCCCGGGGCAACACCTAGAACATCCAGGGCAGCCCACCACATGAGGAATCCCTTCAACTGGGTAAACCCCCTGACCTGGCCACAGACCCCCTTTTTTGCTGTTGCAAGGATTCGAACCCAAGACCTCCAATATGAGAAGTCTTGGGGCTACCATTGCATCAAATGGCCAACGGTTCAGACTGTAATTTAGAAGTAAAAAGTTTGCTAAGCACTTTCTAGAATGCACATCTAATAAGCACTTTCTAAAATGCACATCTAATGACTAGATTATGCACTAAAATGACTAGATTAGACTTATCCTTTTGTATGATCAATATTGAATCACAATCCAATTGTAAATGATAAGCTTTTATGCCACATAATTTTCATATTACCCCCCAATTACTTACCACCCAATTAACCTAAAATTCATAAAAAAAGAATTTTTCTTAACAATAATTTTTTTATTTCTAATTATCACATAAACTGTATTTACATAATTTGAACCTGCGTTACTATTTATACTCTATAAATGGCATAAGGCCATGAGCACGTAAAAAAAATACTTGAAAAACAAATATAGAATAAGAATATTTTTAGGGAGAATTCCCAAAATGTCCTTATAATTTTTTTTTTGTCCCTAATTATTTCCATTTAACTAATCCCTTCTGAAAATGTCCCTTCATATACCGTTAGAACCGATGGTGACACTATTCTCAGCCAACCACAACCCACCATGTGTCCAAATCGCTTGTATGTTTATAAACATCGGCGGATCCGGCAGTATTTTTTTACAAAATTGTTGAGGTATGATCTCATTGTATTTATATAAAATCATTAATTTTTTTCAAAAAAGATTTTATTTTATTTTATTTTTTACAAAATTGGTGAGGTAAATTTTTTTGTAAACACCGTCGGAATTTTTCCAAACACCCTCGGACGATGATATAACACTTTCGGAAGACGGAATATCACCATCAGATCTTTTAAACACCGTCAGATTTTTTTCAAACACCAAATACCGTCAGAATTTTTTTCAAATATCGTTGGATTTTTTCAAACACCGTCAGATTTTTCAAACACCAAATGCAGTCGGATTTTTTTCAAAAACCGTCGGACCACGGTGTTAAAGGGGACATTCTAGGAAAAAAAATAAGTCAACAAAACAAATTGGGGGACAAGAAAAGTAATTAGGACATTTTGAGAATTTTCCTATATATCTATCATAAATAACATAAACTGTTGATTAATATAGGGGACAACTAAATATACACCACCTACCATCTAACCAAACACCATCTGACATTTATACGAGTCGTATTACCATCTAACCAAACACCATCTGACATTTATACGAGTCGTATTTGTGTTATACGACTCGTATAAAGCACGACTTTCAGACAAGATGCGGGTGCTTGTCACATCCCTCTTTTATATTCTATACAAGTTGTATAGAATCATACGACCCCGTATAACACAAAGCTATTCGAGTCGCATGTTTATTATACGACTCGCATAGAAAAATGATCAAAGTCTTATTCGTACGCTTCCTCGTTTTGTGTGTCATGTAAGTTTTTCTCGTTACACATGCCGATTATTTGAAACGACACAATATTTCGCTAATTATTTGATACGAAACAAGATTTCGACAATTATTTGACGCGACATAAGATTCCCGTAAAAATACTATACAAACGACTATATGTTCCATTCATTTGTTTATTCAATTCTCTCTAAATGTGATACATTTCATCCCACGTATTATCAGTTACATTAAAAAATGAGTTAGCGATATCGGGTTTTGACGGAAACCTTGAGAAATCGTTAGGTGGTGAATCTTCTAGCAATATATCTGTGTTTTTCACCGATCAGGTATAACATTCGTGATTATGTTTGTATTATAAAACCATACCGTTTTAACAATAACACATTTTGTTTCAGATTTTCATGTCTCTCCCGTACTTGATGTTATGGATACAAAACACTGGACATCAGTATGATTATGTCATAGTCACCGAAATATCGAAGAAAAACGCAAGAAAATATGTTATCAAAGTGTGTATTAAATGTGATCGTGGTGGCGAATGCAAGGAAACATCAATAGTTAGACGTTCTGGTAAAAAAAAAAATAACTATCCGTTTCAACCGGTGGGAAAATACGAGAAGAGGTTAATGGTTGGAAGTTACGGGTGAAACATTTTGAACATAACAATCTACCCGCTCAACATTTGAAGGGTCATCTATTTGCAATGAGATTAACCGAACCAGAGATGGGTTTGGTGGAATACCTCTCAAAGCACGACATTCAGACACGTAACATTCTATCAATAATAAGGGACCAAAACCCCGAAAATGTGTCTTCGCTGAAAACCGTATACAATGCACGCCGAAAGATACGTAAAACCAAACAACTCGGAACAACTCTGTAGGATCGTGAGAATACAAGATGGTTCTGTTCTTAGTTGAGGTTGGCGGAAACAAAATCAACTACACAATTTATAGTCAAGTAAACACAAAGAATACTGATAAACACTGTTGTATTAAGCTTTTGTGAATGCAAAGATTACAAGTGAGAAACTCAATGAATAAGTATATCAAGCACTACAAGCACTGAAGTGGCAACTCAGTATTTATAGTAACTTAGAATCAAGACAGACCCTTGATTCTAAGGATCAGATCGAACACAAGCCGTTGATCTTGTTTATTAATTTACATTACACGTAAAGGCTAATCTAGTTAACTTTACTGAAACGTTTTCTTTATTCATGATTGTTTGCATGCTTGGAGAAGTGTATTGTTGTCCGTCATTGGTTGACCATAGCGGTTCCTTCTGCTTTGAGTCTGTCAGTTGCTTTTGCAGAAAGGTGTCAGAGACGCTTGGCCTAGATAGTCAGCTACAACGTTTGGTTTTCAGTGAATAGAGCTATCAGCTGCAAAGAGTGAAGGTTGCTGCTGGTAAGCCTATCAGCAGCAAACATGGATGACCGCTGCTGATAAGCCTATCAGCAGCAACTTGTGCTGAATGCTGCTGATAAGCCTATCAGCAGCAACTTGTGCTGAATGATGCTGATAAGCCTATCAGCAGCATTTGTACTTGAAATAATTTTGTAACAATCAGTCTTTGGTTCTACAAACTCCCCCTAGACTGATGCTACCAAAATTCTTCTAGTCTCTTTGTTGCTGAAGCTTTTGCATATGGCTGACTATTCTTTCCACCTCATAGCCTCTTTGATCCTTGCTGGGATTATTCAATGGAAGTTCAGACAGAGTCTTGATGTCTTTGTGTGGCATTTTGTAGATAGCTTTGCTTGAACATCTCATCTGCTGCTTCTTTACATCAATCAAAGTGAATTCATCCAAATCAGCATTATAGGACCAAGATACAAATGGAGAGTGAGACTTGAGTGGTTTGATATTCATGACCACATCTTAGCTAGGATTGAAGTAGTGTCTGATAGCTAGCATAAGATGTTTCCCACTCGCATTTGTAGGCTTATGAGCTTCACCCAGCTCTAAAATTCTTTGAAGATCGGAATCAGGTAATTGCAGAACCTCATCAACAGACTTGTAAGTGGATCTTCTTCTCTCAGTTCTCCCCCTGAAGATCTCAAACACTTGATCTTGTGAATTGTAGAACCAGTTAACTATATTTCTTGAGTCTTCTGGTTTAGGAGTGGGTTTGGGTATCTTCAAGGGAGGCTGTTGATGAGTGGGAGCTGGGTGGGATGACTTGGACTTTTTGGGTGGAGGAGTGGAAGGCTTGGGGATGTTTGTGGATGGTGTTTGGAGAGAGGAAGTAGTTTCTGGTGCAAAGGTTCTTTGTTTCTTGACTGGTCTCTTTTCCAGTCTTTCTTCCTCTTCCTTTTTCACTGTTGTATACAGGGCTTGTAGGTTCATGAAGGACATGTGACCTAACCTTTTTCCACTTTCTCCCCTTGCCTTAAGGAAGTCAGTCATCTTCTTCCTTTCTTCATGGGTCCTTAGATTAAGGGCAATGGCTTTCTTTGACTTCTGTTGAGCTTTTTCTTTCTCTTCATCTTTCTTTTTCCTTGCCAATTCCCCCTGCTGACCCATGAAGGCTCTATAGATCTCTTTGTTTGACAGTTTTTCAAGGTAGTCTGCATCCTCACATTGAGAGATCAGAGCTTCAGTCCACTCCTCCCTTAATTCTTTTGCTAATTTAGAATCAGTGATTCTAAACTTAGCATCTTCCTTCCTTTTCTTTTTAGCTTCTTCTTCTTCTTTTTTTGCAAACTGTTCCTGCAGCTGTCTAGCAAGTTGTTCATCTTCCTCAAGTTGAGACCCTGCAAGGACTTTTACCTTCATTTCATCCAGCTGTTTGGCATACAGCTGGATTGTCTGTTGTCTGAGAAGTATGGCTGCCTTTCTATCTTCATGCCTTTGTTTTTTAGCCATCTCTTCAGCCAACTCTTCTTCTTCTCTTTTCCTTCTTCTCTCTTCTTTCTCTTTCTTTTCCTTTTGCAACCTCTCTTCATCCTCTATTGTCATGATGCCCTTCCCTTTATTAACATTGGATGCCTCTGCTCTGGCTTCACTGATCACAGAAACAGCTGATTGTTGTGCTGTTGGGATCTCTGCCTCGGCTTCATTGGCATATTGAGGGATTGACAAGGGATGATCACTTTCTTCATCAAGTTGATACTCAGGACCTTCTATTTCCTTCAGTTGATCCCTGAGAGAAGATCTTGTGCCAGATGCTGCAGATGTGGCTTCAACTTGAGGAGTATCTGAGTTGGAGTCAGCATCAGAAGTTAACACATCTTCTTCCTCATCAATCCTTCCTTCCTTCTCAAGGTGAGCTTTGATAATTGCTATCATCGCCTGGCTTTCAAGGGAGTTGACATTGCAGATGTTGGCTTTTAGTAGATAGATCTTGTGGAGGAAATTTGTTGGTAGCTGAAGGATGTTCCCGGTGTTGATGATGAGAGCAGTACCGTTGCTTAGGAAGAAAGCGTGGTCAAGGAGCCTAGTGCTTACCCATCCTAGTACGTCCGAGTCCTTGACCAGGAAGGCATACAGAAATCTTTGAAGGCCCAGAACTTCTTCTTCAATGAGAAGACTGCTCCTTGTTATTGCAAGATTGTTGGGAGACAGTCTTCTTTCTGCGGCCGACGAAGATTCAGGATAAGCTACCCGATGTGCTGCTTGAAGGAATCTTTGGAACCTGGGTAGATTATCCTCCATCAGGTCATAGAACCTGCCAATGGCAAGTTCAGCTGAGAGATCTGCTGAAGTGTTAATGCAGTCAGTTAGATGCAGTTCTAGGACTTGGAGGGCATTGAGAGAGTTCCAGTTCAGCTCTTCTACTCCGCTGAACTCCCATCCAATCCAGAACCTCTCTGCTGATCCATCATACCCCCAAGCTAGAATAGAGTCAAACTGTAGCTTCCTTGAAGATTTGAAGATTTGGGGGGTAGTGGATTGACCTATGATGGCTGCTGCTTGAGGAAGGATGCTGAATGATGCATTTGTTTGTTCTGTGTCTTCAGCATCATTCAGCATTTCATCGACAGCCCTGACAACCAACTGCCAGTCTTCAGATATCTCTTCGTCTTCGTTATCTGGGGCTGGCAAGTCATGAACTTGGACAAAAGCTGGCTTGTATTGTGAGCTTTGAAGAACAAACTGCTCTTGAATCCAGTTGTCAAGACTGTCTTCGTCTTCTTCCATTGAGACTTTCTCCCCCTTTTTGGTTGCATCAGTGGACATATAGGCATCTGTTTGAGTGCCCACTGAGACAAGAGAGGGAGAAGCCGTGGAGGGACATTGATGGGCTTCATGCATCAAGACTTGGTGTCGTAGTTTGGACACTTCGGCCTCAAGCATAGCCACTCTGGCCGTCAATTCCAAGTTGTGTAGTTTCAGACTGTCCTCATCCACAGTTGTGGAATCCTTGGACCCAGATGGGGCCGTAGGCCTAGCCTCAGCATCCCCATCACCCGTGGTTTCTTGGCGCCTGGGATTCCTCTCAGTGAAGGGAGTTTCCAAGGAAACACCCTCACCGTGAGTTGCCGTGGTTGAGGTCTTAAAGATGTTGTCACTGTCCTCCTGGTCAGTTGATGGACCAGCAGTAGTGACAGCCTCGTCCACATCCACTCTTTCAATACTCCCAGAGTGGACCTTCAAGGTTGAAGAACTTGGGCTGGGTGTTTCGGAAGCAAGACCAATCAGTACCCCCTTGATAGTGGTAGTTGGAGAAGGTACATCACTTTGGTCAGGTTCCTCTACACTTAAGTTCAAAGAAGAGAGGAATGGCTCGAAGGGCTGTTCTATGGATCCGGGAAGTGATCCTAATCCTAATAGAGAGACTTCCGAAGGAGTCTCCCTAGCAATGTGGCTTTCCCTTATGATATTCTCACTAGAATGTTGTGATTCTGAGTGAGGGATGTTGGCTTGGGTTTGGGCCTTGGAGGCAAGAGAAGAAGGAGTTCTCTTGCCCCTCTTCCTTGTATACTTGGCTGCAACCGGGGCCCTGTGTTCCGGTTGAGCAATCAAACTGGGAATGAGTAATGTATGTGCCTGTGCATCCTCAGTAGAATGCACAGGGGTTCGATCAAGGGAAACAGTAGGTTGAGTTTGTGGCAGTGAGGTGGAGGGTGTGGGATCAGTATCAGCTGGGTTTGCTGAACTGTCACCCTGGGCACTATGTGTGTTCAACATTGTAGATAACAATGGAACATCGGCCCCTGAGAACTTTGATGAAACTGTTCTCATGCTTTGAAAAATGTTGTTCTTATGTCCCAGAATTGAGTAGATTCTTGCAGTTTTTGAAAGATCTTGGTGTTCAATATTGAACACTTCTTGTAAGAATCTTGGGTACATGAAGAACTGAGATTTCACCTCTTCTTGAAGGTTGTATCTCAAACCTTCAAGAATGAGGTGGGAAAAATTGAAACCTGCCCCTGTTATCATACCGTGAACGGCCGACGCAAGTCCGGAGCTGAGTTGGTTCCAGCCACTCCTCTTTTGAGATATGCATTGGAGAAGAGTGTGGCAGAGATACTTCCATTTAGGACCCATGAGTGCCTTCTCTATCGTATACTCTGTTTGATTCCCAGTGTACCCTATGGATACAAAGGTCCTCATGTATACGTCTCTTGGGTAAGAGAGGGCGTCCCCTTCATCCTGAAGCTTGAGGTGTTGGCGGAGTTTTGCTTCAGTGATGATCATTTCCTTACCGTCTACTGTGCCTCTGATTTGAGGAGTGCCCTGTTCAGTAGAATACACGGCTGAGCTCCAAAAATCTTCCATGTGTGAAGTATATATGGTTGGGTTGACGGTTAGGGCATGGTAAATTTTGGACCGACAGAGGAAGTCGATCATACCGTCGAAACCTTCGGATTTCTTGCTCTTGATTAGGTATGCAGTTAGGTTGTGATATGGGGAGAACTTATCGTTGGGGTTGTTTATATCTGCGCCTGCCATTGTTATGGATTCGGAGGGAAGAGAGAAAGGTGTTTGAATGGTGGTTAATTGTGGAGGGCTTTGAATGCTGTGGGGACGGGAGAGAAAGTGATGGAAGGTTAGGGTTTGAAATTGAAAATGAAGAGGTGGTGGGAACGTTTGAGATTGTGATATAACGGCAGAGGAAGAAAAAGCAACTTCACTTGTACAGTACAACCTGTTTTACTTTTCATTGTTACAGCTGTAATACACCAAGGCAATCATGGAAGGGACTGACGGTAAACTTTACAGCGGGTAAAAGTTAATTTAGACTTATGATTACCCATCAGCAGCAAACTTGGTTGCTGCTGATGATGAGCTATCCGCTGCAAACTTGGTTGCTGCGGATAGTTAAGTCTTTCAGCAGCAGATTTGGTAGCTGCTGACTGATGTATTCTTTCCGCAGCAAAAAGGTTGCTGCTGACCGCCTTAAAGCAATCCGCAGGAAACTTGTTCCTGCTGATAACTTAAAGCGATCAGTGGCAAAAGCTTTGCTGCTGAAGAGTAAATCTATCAGCAGTGAAAAAGTGCTGCTGACTAATTACTTTTATTTACAACAAGATACCAACATATTTACAGAATCTGATTTTGGAGAAAGATTTTAAACAAAGTTCATCATACCAGTGGGAGAAATCCAAGAGCTTGCGTTCTTGCAGAAAAAGGTTCTTGGATTATTAGTGTCAGCATGTGCATATTCAACGGAGCCAATGATGATGCTTGGTGGTATCTTCACCTTCCATTGCTGAGGTATAGGTTTTCCAGTTTTCTTTGACCTATGAGCAGCTGGCGTGAATGCTGATGACTTTGGCATAGCTGCAGCAGCTGGTGTTGCTGCTGATGGTTTTGGCCTTTCAGCAGCAGATTTTGCTTTTGCTGCTGAGGGCTTATTTGGAGCAGCAGCAGATTTAGTTTTTGCTGCTGACTGCTTTGTTTGAGCAGCAGCAGATTTGGTGGCTGCTGAAGGCTTTGCCTTTTGCTGCTGCTTGTGTTTTTCTGCAGTCTCAACTCTTCTACTGTCTGCAGATGGCCTATCAACTGAAGTATGCTGATCCTTCTTTTGTTTATGCGCTGATTGAAGAAGGATCTGGTTGAAGGGGTTGAACTGACATTTTGCAGCAAAGTGGTTTGATTCCCCACATATGATGCAGGACTGCTGAACCTTGGGCTGCTGCTTCCTTGGTGGAGAAGAAGAGTTTCTGAACTGAGTTTTCTTGGTTGTAACTCTTCTAACCGGTTGCTGATTTGGCATGAACTGAGACTTGGAGTTTGTGGGTCCTGATGTCTGTCCCTTTTCAGTGTTTAGCTTTCTTCCACCTGGAGGATAGCTGATCCTTATCTGTTTGAATGGTACAGGGGCTGGAACAGCTGGGAGAACAGTAGGGACTGGGACTCTATTCAGAACAGCTTCAGATGAGGCTGTACTTGTTTCAACATGGTCTGAGAAGGTTAACTCAGATTCTGATGAGGTAGTGCAGTCTTTAACAAGGGGTTCATCCATTGGAGGATCAAGATTTCTGTTTGCAGTGTCGAGTTTTGCAACATCGAAGCTTGGTTCATAGATGGCAACATAGTCAGCTGGATGAGGAACAGTATTGTACTGTTCCTTGCCATATCCAAGTCCTCCAAGCTTTACCTTTTCATGGACTTGAATATCTAGAAGTCTCTGTAGCTTTTTAGAAGAAAATTCATATTTTTCAACATGAACTTTCTGTTCTGCCAGATCAGCTCTGGTTGATTTAAGTTTTACTAATATATCATCAATCTGAGTTTCAAGATTGGTTTGTTCATGTTTTAGAGATGAAATCTCTTTCTTAAGGCATTCAATTTTTTCTTTGTAAGTGATTTCAACCTTTTTGAACTCAGATTTCATTTGAAGAAACTCTTCATTTTGATCTATAAGGTTTTGGTTATGTTTTCTATAACCTAAAACTTTATCAATGCAAGCTTGAGAGCATAGATGTTCAAATACCTGAGGTGGTATCTCTGCAGTGTCTGAAGTTAGAGAGGATACCTCTAGTGTGTCTGCCATGAGAGCTTGATTGTTGGCAGAAAGATCCTCAGGCTGGAAGCTCCAGTCAAAGTCAGTAGTTCCAACATTTGCACAGGCTGCAGTTTGTGCTAGAGGATTGACATGTTGCTGTTGTTGGTGTCTTGGCTGAGCTTGGTGTGCTTGTCTGGTAGGATAGTAGTCGCTTGAACTAGGACCTGAGTGGTCAGAGTGAAGCGCGGGAGAGGTGGTGGAAGAGGCTGATTGATGGCTTGAGTTTCTTTCTTTGGCTTGAATTATTTCTAATTCATAGGCTTTTAGCATACAAAAGAGCTCGGTCATCGGCAGGGTCTTCAGATTCTCAGTTCTTCTTATTGACACTGTGTAAAGTGTCCAGCAACTAGGAAGAGATCTGATGAACCTTTTGAGAATGTCTTCATTCTCCAGTTTCACCTTAGAGCACTGCAGCTCTCCTACCAGGTAAGTGTACCTGTTATACACACTAGTTAGTGACTCACCTTCATTGCAGACAAAGTTTTCGTATTGCTGCTTCAGGATGTCTTCAAGCTCGTTGCTTTGTGCCATTTTTGTTTTGATTTTGGGTGACTTGATCAAAGAGAGAGTTTAGAATAGAACCAGAGATGATTAGACAAATGTTAGTTTGTTTAATCTGAGCCAAAGCTCTGATACCACTTGTAGGATCGTGAGAATACAAGATGGTTCTGTTCTTAGTTGAGGTTGGCGGAAACAAAATCAACTACACAATTTATAGTCAAGTAAACACAAAGAATACTGATAAACACTGTTGTATTAAGCTTTTGTGAATGCAAAGATTACAAGTGAGAAACTCAATGAATAAGTATATCAAGCACTACAAGCACTGAAGTGGCAACTCAGTATTTATAGTAACTTAGAATCAAGACAGACCCTTGATTCTAAGGATCAGATCGAACACAAGCCGTTGATCTTGTTTATTAATTTACATTACACGTAAAGGCTAATCTAGTTAACTTTACTGAAACGTTTTCTTTATTCATGATTGTTTGCATGCTTGGAGAAGTGTATTGTTGTCCGTCATTGGTTGACCATAGCGGTTCCTTCTGCTTTGAGTCTGTCAGTTGCTTTTGCAGAAAGGTGTCAGAGACGCTTGGCCTAGATAGTCAGCTGCAACGTTTGGTTTTCAGTGAATAGAGCTATCAGCTGCAAAGAGTGAAGGTTGCTGCTGGTAAGCCTATCAGCAGCAAACATGGATGACCGCTGCTGATAAGCCTATCAGCAGCAACTTGTGCTGAATGCTGCTGATAAGCCTATCAGCAGCAACTTGTGCTGAATGCTGCTGATAAGCCTATCAGCAGCATTTGTACTTGAAATAATTTTGTAACAATCAGTCTTTGGTTCTACAAACTCCAATGCAGAATCTTTTCTCAATCTTGCGTTTTAAGGAGTATGTTTATGAACATCATGAATATAATTGTGTCTTGGAGAAGTTATCCTTTTTACATAAAAGCTCGTTTATGATGTGACGTGCATTCTCAAATATGTTGATAATAGACACAACTTTCAAAACCAACAAGTACAAGTTACCATTTGTTGAGATTGTTGGTGTAACTCCGATCAGGAAAACTTTTTGTGTTGTTTTTGCCTTTATAAGTCAAGAAAAGGAAGATAACTTTGTCTGAGTGTTAGAGAAACTAAAAGAGACATTGAATAAATGTGTGGAGCCACGCGTCATAGTAACCGATAAAGATCTTGCTCTTATGAATGCCTGTAAATGTATTTTCCCGGAAGCTGCCCGATTATTATGTAGATGACACATATCTCAGAATATTGATGACCAGTAGGGAACATTAATAAAATCTCGATTATTATGTAGATGACACATATCTCAGAATATTAATAACCAGTAGGGAACATTAATAAAATCTTTTACTTTCAAACAAATCAAGTGTTATCTTTTGAAAAATGTATCTAAGTTATTTCAAATGTTATGAAATCAATCTATTATTTGCCCTTAAAAGTTATAAGCATTTTTAATTTAATGTCATTCACCGTCTTCAAACGGCTAGTTTTCTAATGGATAGTTTCATATGCTTATAAGTACCTACCACAAATAATCTCATTCAGCGTCTTCAAATTTCTTCTACTCCCTAAATTTTTTAAATAATACGAAATGTAAAACAATAAGATTATAACATAAATATTTTTTTTAAATAGTCATACGACTCGTATAAAGTCTATACGACTCGTATGAGCCTACGACGAGTCGTATGATCTAGCCGTCAGGCAAATCTAACCTATATTATATAGGCCCATACATATTGTATAGATGATGAGCCCGTGTAAAAAAAAAAGGGATGATGTATTTATGGCAGCGCCTTAATATAAATCTAGAAAATCAGAAACAATCAATCTCATCACATTTAAGTGATTTGACTCAACAAAATATAATCAATACCAATGGTAACTCTAAGATTTTTTATAGTGAATGTCTTGAATTCAAATGCTGACAACAACAAAAAAAGTCTGTGGTTAGGTCAGGAGGTTTACCCAGCTAGAGGTTCCTCCTGTGATGTGCTGCACTGGATGTTTTAGGTGTTGTGACGAAGAAACCTAATTCTCCTATGATATTTAGGTATTGCAATTAAAAAAATAAAAAACTAATTTCAATTACTGTACAACTACAAATTAACGTCCTTCGGCACAACAACTACTAGCTCTCCGTCACTAAACGACGCCGTCGCAAGCTCCGGCTGCGTAGACGGCGGAAGCCGGAACCGCCAAACATCCACCTCCAGCTCGTTAACCGGACTAACGCCGTTATTAACGGCTCGCGTCCGCCCTACAACGATTTTAGTCACGCCGGGGTAGATCTCGATCGTGTGAGCAGCGATATCGGCGCCGTTGAGGTCATCGTCGGTATCGACTACGAATTTGAGCGATTCGGATGTTTCGTGGACGGAAACGTCGGCGTCGGAGTAGAAAGGTCGTTCGAGGACTTTGGCGAAGATGTGCGGGAGTCGCCGGAGCTTCTTTTGACGGAGATTAACTCCGGTTGCGGTAGATTGAGAACTGGAATCGTAGTGCTGCACGGTGATGTTTCGTTTATTAGGTGCGGGGTGGTGAACCTTCATGGTTCATCGATGGGGGAAACGAAACCCTAGGGGCAAAACTGGCAATTTGTCGTAAAATTTTGGGGGATTTGTTGAAGATGATTGGCAATTGATTGGTGTGTGTGTTCATGGGATATGCGTACAGAAAAGCTGTATCTATATGTATGTGTTTGAACTTTGATGTATGAGATTTGTGGGAAAAAACAAAAAAAATAAAAATGAATTATTTTCACAAAAAAACAAAAATAACTATATATATACAGATAAAAAACAGCTTGTCATGCACGCAGCCTTCTGTGCCGATGCGGGTTCGAATCATCCCGTCCCCGTTGTTTCAGTTGCTGACGTCAGCTTAAAATTTTATAAGTCTATGTATTTTTTCTTTTTCATAAATTCTTTTTGATTTTTTTCTTTTTTATAGTCTTTTTTCGAAAACGTTGATTTATTTGGCGTTGTAACGAGCCGCAACGTATAAAAGTTTTTCTTTTTATATAAACTTTTAAAGATGTTAGTTTTTTTCATGGTTTAACGCGTCGTAATGCACGTATATAAAAACAGTTATCGTTATAATTTTCTGTTGATTTAATATAAAATCAAACTTGAGTATCCGATGGGAGGCCTGTAGGCATCCCCATCGTGGATGGTTTTAGTTCAATATTTATTTATTTTTTGAAAATTTGGAAAGGAAAGAAAAAACATTTTTATAGTGGGTGTCGCTTTTGATCATTTTCATGGTGGAGGCATTCTGCACGTGGGGATTCATAATACCTTCCTTCAATACGAGTCCGAGTATTTTTCATATATGTTTTCTTTAAATGGTACATTTTTATACTAATATGATCAGTAGTAAAACATACGAAAATCGATAGATATGAATCTACTTTCTCTCTATTAAGGTAATTCCATCTTCTTACACCGTCTCAATTTAAGTTTATAGGTCTCATATTTTTTTTTCGGAAACATCTAAATATTCTAGGATAATTAAGTTTCTCCGGGGCAACACCTAGAACATTCAAGGCAGCCGACCACAGGAGGAACCCCCAACTGGGTAAACCCCTTGATCTGGCCACAGACCCCCTTTTTTGTTGTTGTCAGGATTCGAACCCAATACCTCCACTATGTGAAGTCTTGAGGCTACCATTGCACCAAATGGCCAACGATTATAGGTCTCATCTAAAGTCTTTTAACTTATTGGTGTAATTTTTGGATTTTGCATCGATCTAGTTATTAATTGAACATGTACACACGTATATATTCGTTGAGTTATTCACATTCACCGAGTGGTAATTATACCTTCAACAACCGATCTTCACGAGTACCGTCTTTCACTGTTCATATCCAACGGTCCAACTGTATAGCAAAATTAGGATCCTTATTCTCAGTGGTAGCTACAAGCAATGTCAATTACTTATGTTTGATAAATAGATGATAGATGCACCAATATTTGTATTAAATTGTCAAAACAACAAAGTTTGTTTAAAGTGTTATTTATAAATCAAAGAACTAATTACATGGATGGTCCCTGTGGTTTGGCTAAATTACGGTTTTCGTCCCTACGATTGAAAAATTACAGGTTTGGTCCAAGAAACTTTCATTTCGTTACACTGACGGTCCCTGGAGTGGATGGAGGTTAACTTTTCAGTTAAATTTTTTTAAAATGACCAAAATACCCCTAACTTAAAAATACAAAAATAAAAATGAAACATAAATTTACACCACCACCACCTCACCACCACCATCATCATCATCATGAGGACTGAGGACTGTCAGTGTATAGAAATGAAAGTTTCTTGGACCAAACCTGTAATTTTTGAAACCTAGGGACGAAAACCGTAATTTGATCAAATCACAGGGACCATCTGTGTAATTAGTTCTAAATCAAATCTAAAGAAGGTAGGTCGAAACTTTATGCAGTTTGTCTTTAGATAAATAATAATGGTTTAATTGTAAGAATTCTTAAAGATAAACTTGCGGTATGGGGCCTGAAGTACCTCGTGAGCCACGTGATCCCCGTGAAACACCGCCCCTTGATGGCGTGAGAGGGGGGGGGGAGGGGAGCGTGAGACTCTTGCGTGAGAAATCTCACGTCTTCTGAGATGGGTAGGTTGGTATGTCTCTCTCTTTCACACACACACACATTAAAAAACCACTTATGTGACGAAAAATAGTTTTTTTTAAAACAACTCCGTTTTCGTTAAAATCTAGTCCTGGATTTCAGAAAAATAAAATAAGCAAGCCTGTGTATTTCATTTTTTTTAAATAATTACCGAGCATGTGTTATTTGAAAAAAACCAAATTAAATCCTAAAATATCAATTTAATTAAAAAAAGAAAAACAAATTATGAGGTGTCCGATTGTGATTGGGTGTTGCATGTGTTTGGTTTGCCCCTTCCCCCGTGATTCTGCTCATCCCCCCTCCCCCCCCCGACCACTTTCACGCCCCCCGGCTCACACCTCCACTACACATATCCTTAGTAAGTGTGAGTGGTTTTTTTATAATTTATTAGTTAATTTCAGACAACTAATTTATTTAATTAATTAAGTAAAACATAATAAACCGCTTACATGACCAAACAGGTGTGAAAAACAGGTGACGAGATCAAAGAATATATTTTTTGAAAATAACTTCGTTTTCATCAAAATTATTACCGAAATTTTTAGAAAAAAATAAATAAACAAGACTATGTATTTTGTTTTTTTTAAATTAACGAACACAAGTTATTTGAGAAAATTCAAACTAATTGTTAAATGAATTTTTATAATGAAAAAAAAAATACCAAATGTATATGTGTGAATTGTTGATTGGTTTAGAAAATCACAATTGAAATGGCTTTCTCCCCTACGGGACATGAGCATACTCACAGAATATGAGAGGAAGAAAGAAATGACTAAGACCGCTGAAAGTAATAACAAGATTTTATCTTCACCGCAAAATAAATCGTTGATCTCTTAAAGGAGGTTGTTCAATATATTGAAATTGTTTCAGAGAGTGATCCTATTCAAATTTGAGTATGAACTCGTCGGAGAAGAACGAACAGTGCCAGAACTGAAAATCGGTACCCAAATCGGTTGGGGGTTGCTTCGAGATCGATTAATCAATTGGGAGTATCTGGAACAAAAGATCGCCCTTCATTCGGTGCCGAAAATCAGTATGTTTATGTTAGATGTTATGAGATTTGTTTTATGCTAAGCTATGGGCTCAATTGATGATTGGGTGATTCATACTAAGCTATGAGTTCTTGATTGTTTTGATAATTTCATGTAGGGCCGGAACTTTTGACACGGACCTAAACATGACATGGAGTTAAAGAGGTTTGAGTTTGAGCTTAACAAGTTTTGTGTCATAAATAGGTCGACACGTTTAAGACATGATTAAAATTGTGTCTAAACAGGTCTTAACATGCTTAACTCGTTAGACCCGATTATGGATTGTTCTTGAAGGATATTATTGTGATGAATTGTTCTTGAAGGATATTATTGTTATCGATTTTGATTTTTAGTGATCTTTATTTTATCTTGTTATTTGTTAACCATATTAAATGTTCCGGGTCTTGTCGTGTCACTAAATAGGTGATATATTAATCGTGTTAAACATGTCGTGTCATGTAACACGTGTATAAATAGGTTCGTGTTCTTGTTTGAAAAAAATGACACGATTAGTTAATCCTGTCGTAGTTAATCCTGTCGTTTTTGTGTTTAGCACCCGTGTTAATCGTGTAGTATCTTACCTCTTTAACATGTTGATGTGTTGTGTAGACATAGTAAAATAAAATATATATAAATATATTTTTATTTTACAAATAATTTCACGAGATCAGGTTTTAAATTTATAAAATGATAAATACTCAAACTCAAAACACACACAATAGGCAAGTGTACCTATCGCAGCGTAATATAGTTTAGGTAAGAACCAAGTATCGAACCAATGGACACTGTCGACTTCCAATACTCAACTTTTGTTATCGTTTAGCCGGTTTAATTAGTGATTGAGTTTTGTGTGCTTGTGAAACAGAAAAGTAAATGACAGAAAAGTAAATAACGGTAAAGTAAATAACAGAAAAGTAAAAACGTGCGTGAAGTGTGTAACAGAAATATAACGAACAGAATAGTAAATAGAAATAAGGTAAATATCTCAGAAATGATCAGGTCACGAATAGTATTTCTTTGGGCTTCAAATCCGCTTGGTACGTGATAATTTTAAGTTGACTAATCCAGTGATGTGACTACTACAAACTTGTGACCCGGGTCATCGCTAGAGCCTCGTCCTCACGACATTTGATTTGCAAATTAAAATCTTTAAAAAGTAGTAGTGCCTCCCGTTAAGGACAACAGTTACCCTCAACCCTTCGAATGGTTATCTCCGGGTTGGTTTAAGACATAGAACGTAAAATGCTTTGTATTTTAGTTAAATAGATGATTATATTTTGTTTACCGGGAGGCGGTGCAACAAAGGGACCAAGTATAAAGACGTACCGTTCCCATCATGAGTTCACCAATTCTTGGTCGCATAATAAATTCGTATAAAGACGTACGACCTTAATAGTGTTGACCAAGCCTTGGCTTATCAATCTCTGCTTGTATAAAGATGTACACGTTTTAAATTAAGTTTGATTAAAAAGGTTTTACGATCTTAAACTTTAAAATCAAGAACACTCATAAATATAAAGACGGATTTAGACAACAATAAAAGCCCACCAAGTGGTGGTTTTAAGGACGAATGATTAAAGACATAAACACATCACTTGGATTAATACATTTAAACATTAACATGCACCAAACTTCATCTTCACCCTAGCAATACAAAGAGTTTAGCCACGAATTACCATACTAGCTAGCATAACGCTGAGTTTCGTAGGCTCCCCTTTTGCGGAACAAGGAGGAAGATCCCCTCTACTCACTACTACTACTACTAGAAACGAACTATTCTCTCTATCTTTGGTTGTGTTGTGGTGTGTGGAATGAAGAACCCAAGCCATCTATTTATAGGCCTCAAAATTGGATTACACGGGCATGCAAACACCTCAGGAATCAAACAAGGTACAAAGGACAATGTACCGGAGCCTAGGGAAGCCAGACAGGCAATGCACGACCGTGCAATGGGATGCATGACCGTTCAATGGGATGCACAGCCGTGCAAAGCCCTGTCTGCTTCCCAGGCTTGTCTTTTAGTTGCTTGTTGACCTGGTTTGACTTCTTGGGGGTCAATGCTTGGGTTTGGTCCTCCGAAAGCTTGATTTCTTCATGTTTTAAGCTGGTTTTTGCTCTGTTTATCTTGGGACACCGAATAACATGCAATTATGAAATATTAAACCATTAAGTATCATTTGCAAGGCTTTTAATCAATTAGTACCATAATATGGGGATTATTATGCATGCAAAACATGTATAATTTAGGGCATATCATAATACTCCACACTTAAACTTTGCTTGTCCTCAAGAAAACTCATGCATGATCATACTCATAACTAAAAACTTTACAAGGAAAATGGAGCTCCAAGTAGTTGGAAACTCCAGGATAACTCTTGAGTTGCTTATTCTATTTTTGTGTTTTTCTATGATGGAATCTATGACAAGCCTACTAGAACTTCAATTATGCATAAACTTTCATTCCTCACAATGTTCACTCAACTCTAGGGTTATATATGTATGGATAATGTAGGTTAAGTGGAACACTCAAGTTTGAATCAAATTATGCAATGGTCATAAGCTTGTATGCAAATCAAGTCTCCATCAACTAACTAAGTAGTATGCATGAATCAAGAGGACTTTAAAAAGGGTTGTAATGTGGCTAAAATAAAATTAAAGGTTGAAAATGAAAATGTTTTTGGATTTTTAGGGATTTAAAAGGGTTTTGAAGGGCTGTAGCTATCGTGAAACACAGTACTTAGATCATGAGGGTATAACTAATCTGAGGGCTCGTTTATGGTCAGATTGCCAAGACCAAGGTCTCTTATCATTCTTAACTCTTTCCTTACTGCGTAGTACACATTACTGCCTTTTCGTACGGATCTTTCAGCATGTAGCATAACAGCTCCTACTTGATCAAATACGTATACTCATGATGGGAATGAGTTTGATTCTTGCTACACTTTCTATCGTGGCTCCAGTTGCCATACTTCACACATTTGTCATATCTTTTGGCTCTTATTTTGGCGGCACTTTTTGACTAGCCGCAGAATGGTGGCAGTTGTTCTTGCTTATGCCACCGTTTTCTTACATCACTAGTTGCTTTGAAACTTTCTCTCGGAGTTCAGGTGGTAATTCGGGCTTTGTGAAATGAATACAAGAAAGCAAATTGAAATCAAAAGAATGCATATCCAACTCTTTAGGGTCTAATCGGTAAAAGACCAACTTCTCTCTTTCTTTTTATTTTCTCCTGTTTCTATTTTTTTTTGTATTAAGACAAATTTTTCAATAACTCTTTTCCCTCAATTTGCTTGAAATAATATTTCCATAAATTCCTTGCAGATAGTTCGGCTGTTTCTTCCTAATACATCCACCTTCTTGTATATTCCAATTCCTTTGAGTGAAACAGATTCTTTTCAAAATTGCCTCAATGGTAATGAACTTAAAATAACGACCTAAGATAATTTTCCCACTTTGAAGACATTCAGCCAACAACCGGTATTTATGAAAAGCTAGTTGGGTGATAATTGTGGGTAGTAGAAAAGAAAAGGCTAAGGCTCAAAGGGCTATCTAGGCGGATTATATTTTTGGGTTTAAGGATAATATATATAAGAGTAATAACGTCCTAGGTGCCTCAATCACTTTCATACATCTACTAGTTCATGGTCTTGATATGTATCTGTCACACAAATTATAATTATGCATAAAATCCGATCGAAAAACACTCAATATACCAAACGAAAGAGTATGCGAAAAATAACAATAATGCTCATGAAAAGGCTCAGATTATTCTCACATGGAAACAAATGGGATAGGGTTTAGTGATTTGTTATGCATAATATCCATTTGTTTCTACTTGCCATGTATTCGTTTTATTTAATTAGGTGCGAACTCAAAGAGGTTTAGATTTTAGGGTTTAAAATTTTTTGAAAATTTTTCTGGTTTTACGAAAGGTAGGGCTTTGTAATGTTTTAGTCAAATGGGTAGAAAATCACGAGTTAAAATTTTACTGCTTTGAGGTTACAAGTAGTTCTGAATCTCTAATTCCCCACCCCACACTTAAAACTATGCATTGCCCTCAATGTACAAATGCATGTAATGGAATGCTATGTTGGAATTTAAATACACGAAGTTTTAAGGGAAAAGAAACTGGTACTACCCTGGTCAATTCGGTATATAACCTAAGGCCAAAACTTATTGCTACTGTCAACACTTTGATTTAAAGACTTCATCTAATTTCAAAGAAATTTGATGTGGTTTTCAATTCCTCAGGTTGTAGAGACGGAGTGTGATTCCTCAAAGAAGTAGAGAGACTATCTGGTGATGCTATTCTACCCGACACATAAAGGAAAACATAAAAGCAGACAAGAAAAATAAAAGGTAGTAGTTAAGCTACTAAGGTCCTAGTATCGAGAAGGCATACCTGGGGGCTGAAGTAATAGAAACTTAAATTTGAAAACCAAACCCGAGGTCCATGCTTTCTGCTGTATGAACCAACTTCTCAATTTATTTATGATCATCGGGTTGCCTCCCGGAAGCGCCACGTTTATTTAAGGGTCGTTGGCCAGACCCGTACGTGCTTCGTGAATTTCCAATTTAGTGCAAGTGGAGGAATAGTCTGACAAATGTGTGGATTGTAATAGGGAAAGGTTCATCCAACCCATTTGATGACCATACGTACAATGATAATAAGGTGATCTAGGAATTAGTGGAGTCCATCCTAGACCAGCTGGACAGAGAAAAACAAGGTAAAAAATGTTCAAACTTGAAACAGTCATAACTTGAGCTACATTTGGAGTTAAGGGGCCCCCGACCAGGGGACGGAAAGGTTTCGACGAGCCGGATCATGTGGCAAACGGTCGTAGGCGGTTTGTCCCAGTGGTCCGAGAAAAATTCCCCATTAAGTGACCCAATTTCATAAATCAAAGATTTTCCCCAATTTTCTAATTCTTATACCTTTAACGTTTTAGTGCTAAAACGGGTGAATCATTTATTTATATATTTTCAAAGTCTATTTATAGTTTTAATTTTAGTTTGGATGGATCGATTTGAAATTTTTAAAATTTTTGTAAATCTGTCAAATTTAGAATGCTCTATAGAAGAGCACCTAAAGAAAAGGGTGTAATTAAATCACGCCACCACCATTTGAAATTTCCTAGACCAAACTTCAAGAAACCCATGTAGTGAAGGAGACGGTCACCCCGGTATGATAATTTTGGCACGTAATTTTCATTGGATAAATGTTTCTTCTTCCATGAGAAGTGGTCCTCTGTGTGATGTGCTCTATCTTGTGGCTTATGTGATTCATGGAATGATTCACTGATATGCTTGGTCACAGGCCAGCTATCACTCTTTCAAGGAAGAGGTACCACCATTGTCAGTTGTTTGTTGGTGATTACTTCCTCTTGCATAATCTCCTTCTGGATGTTGGTCTCACAATCTGGTTCTTCATATGATGTTGTCTTTGAAGTGACAGGAACTCCAGACTGTTCCATACATCCTTCTTGTGCTTCTTTGAAGTGACAGGAACTCCAAACTGTTCCATACATCTTTCTTGTGCTTCCATATTTAGGATTCCCACCAATTCTTCTTTAGAGCTTCGTTTTGCTAAATCCTTTGATTGTTTAGCTTCCAGCCTCTCAGAAAAGTCAGGAAGTGATTGTAAAGTTGCAGTAGCCCTCTCTTCTGAATCATCCGGTCTCACCTCCGACTGATCCATGCTTGTGAAGATTGAAGGTTCTTGCTCCTTAGAGTCATTTGACCTTACTAGAGATGTTGGAACTATAACTTCCGATTCTTGGACTTTGAAGGAATCATCTTGTTGTTTATTTGGATAGCTTTTTAGGATCTGAACCTTAATTTCTTCTAAATGACGAAACACTTGTTGTTCAGTTGGAGAGCTCTTTAGGAGTTGAACCTTAATTTCTTTCAAATGACAAAACAGATTTCCTGGGGTCCATGAGTCGGAATCTAGAGCTAAGTGTTGAATTTCTTGAGGCGGTGTGGTTTCCTCATATGGTTGCTAGTAGGGTTGGTGAAAATCTGTGAAATACCCTTGATAGTGATAACAATCTTGAATGTAGTGGGCTTCACCACAGATCTCACACCAAACCTTCGAATAGTGGTACTCATAGTTGTCTTGGTATCCTCCATAACAACTCTCGTAGTTGTTATCCATGAAAGTTAATGTAAAGAAGAATCAAAATAAGCCATAAAAATAAAAAGGCTAATCCGTTAACTCGAATTTTTCTTGAAATCACCGTGTCCCCGGCAACGGCGCCAAAAACTTGATGTGTTGTGTAGATATAGTAAAATAAAATATATATAAATATAATTTTATTTTAGAAATGATTTCACGAGATCAGGTTTTAAATTTATAAAATAATAAATACTCAAACTTAAAACACACACAATAGGCAACTGTACCTATCGCAGCGTAATATAGTTTAGGTAAGAACCAAGTATCGAACCAATGGACACGGTCGACTTCCAATACTAAACTTTTGTTATCGTTTAGCCGGTTTAATTAGTGAGTGAGTTTTGTGTGCTTGTGAAACAGAAAAGTAAATGACAGAAAAGTAAATAACGGTAAAGTAAATAACAGAAAATTAAAAACGTGCGTGATGTGTGTAATAGAAATGTAACGAATAGAATAGTAATAAGCAATAAGGTAAATATTTCGGAAATGAACAGGTCATGAAGAGTATTGCTTTGGGCTTCGAATCCACTTGGTACGTGATAATGTTAAGTTGACTAATCTAGTGATGTGACTACTACAAAATTGTGACCCGGGTCACCGCTAGAGCCTCGTCCTCACGACATTTGATTTGCAAATTAAAATCTTTAAAAAGTAGTAGTGCCTCCCGTTAAGGACAATAGTTACCCTCAACCCTTAGAATGGTTATCTCCGGGTTGGGTTTAGACATTGAACGTAAAATGCTTTGTATTAGAGTTAAATAGGTGATTATATTTTGTTCACCGGGAGGCGGTGCAACAATGGGACCAATTATAAAGACGTACCGTTCCTAACATGAGTTCACCAATTCTTGGTCGCATAATAAATTTGTATAAAGACGTACGACCTTAATAGTGTTGACCAAGCCTTGGCTTATCAATCTCTGCTTGTTTAAAGACATACAAGTTTTAAAAGAAGTTTGATTAAAAATGTTTTACGATCTTACATTTTAAAATAAAAAACACTCATAAATATAAAGACATAAACATATCACTTGGATTAATACGTTTAAACATTAACATGCACCAAACTTTATTTTCACCCTAGCAATACAAAGAGTTTAGCCACGAATAGCCATACTAACTAGCATAACACTGCGTTTCGTAGGATCCCCTTTTGCGGAACATGGAGGAAGAGCCCCTCTACTCAGTACTACGACTCTAATATAGTTAGAAATGAACTATTCTCTCTATCTTTGGTTGTGTTGTGGTGTGTGGAATGAAGAACCCAATCCATCTATTTATAGGCCTTAAAATGAGCAATGCACGACCGTGCATTTGATTACACGGGCGTGCAAACACCTCAGGAATCAAACATGGTACAAAGGACAGTGTACCGGAGCCTGGGTAAGCCAGACAGGCAATGCACGACTGTGCAATGGGATGCATGGCCGTGCAAAGCCTGTCTGCTTCCCAGGCTTGTCTTTTAGCAGCTTGTTGACTTATGTTGACCTGGTTTGACTTCTTGGGGGTCAATGCTCGGGTTTGGTCCTCCGAAAGCTTGATTTCTTCATGTTTTAAGTTGTTTTTGCTCTGTTTATCTTGGGACACCGAATAACCTGCAATTGTGAAATATTAACGCATTAAGTATCATTTGCAAGGCTTTTAATCAATTAGTACCATAATATGGGGATTATTATGCATGCAAAATATGTATAATTTAGGGCATATCACATGTTTAGACTTATTTTCCAGCCCTAATTTAGTGCCATGAAAACCTTACTTTTTGTTTTCCTTTTTTATTGAGTTTTAATAGGGTATGAAACTGAAATGAATGGAGATTGTGAAAAAAATTTGAAGCAAGAAAAACTGAAACTTTCGCTAGAGTAGAAGGCTGGAAAAATGTGGGGTGGTAGGAGAAGATGAAGCTTGGAACCGGCTGGGCCTAAGAACCGTAACCGGTTCTTGCTGGACCGGGTACGATTAGCGGGGTAGGGACCGGAATCGGTTTTGGGTTTAGAAAAACATACCCGGTTGATGACGGGTGTACCCCAACGATAAAGTCCAGAAGCCCAGAACAAGTTATAAGCCCAATAACAGCAGGGCCCAAAACCAAGAGAACAAGCCTAATGATAATACGGAGAGCCCAGCCTCAGCCGGGGTGAAAGATTCCCAAGCATGATAGGGAAATAACCTGCAAAATAATAAAGACCATAATCCAAATAAAGTAAAAAAGATGAATGGTCAGAGATTACAGGAAGATACATTGTCTTCTCCCCTCTTCGCCTGCAGGGAAAGAGGAGAGGTCAACGATCAAGACAAAAAGCCTAGTAAGAACCGTTGTCAACATGTTATACCTTTTAAGGAGAATCTCCCAAACACGAGGAAGGGACCAAAGAACAGGTACCTGACAAACCACCAAAATAGAAGGCTCAAAGTTACGGGAATCCCAGCATCCGCAATATAAATAGAGAAAACCTCCCCCCAAGGTAACGCATCCAACTCTAACTCCTCTATCTTATTTCTCTTCACTTCCCACTAAGAACCTTTACTGATTCTCACACCGGAGGTGGATCGCAGGAGATCATCTCCTGCGGTGAGCATAACGGTTTCTTTTATCTTAGCAGGGTAAGGTTACCTTGGGCTACCTTCATCGGTGTAGCAACAAGTGGCGCCTACCATGGGGCACGCTTCGCTTCAGACGATTTCAAAGTTGTGTCTCACTACCAACTGAAAAATCTTTTATGAGTTTTAATCCTCTCCTTTCTTCTTTGTTGCACCCGATCACCATGTCTGGAGAAGATACGCCACAAGGTCGCCCAGCCCAAACTTCCGATGGTCCCGTGGAAATCTCGAATATGATTAAGTTAACACATGAAGGCAATAGGGACAACTTCCCGCCTCTCCAGGAACTCATGAACGAGTACGCCCAGGAGGCACGGACACGGGGAATCAGTGTTCACCTCGACCATGAAGAAGAACCAAGTGTTACCCTGACCTCGACTTCCCCTAAGGAAAGAAACATCATAGTAACAACAGAAGCCAGAGAAATACCACTCGATCTCCCCGCAGGATCACTTATGAACATGGCAAGGACAAACCCAACACTCGGATTCGAGAATATGTATAACACGTTCGTTCACTCTTACCAGTGGACAGATCCAAGGCAACTAGCCTTTCCGGTGGGCAGTCTACCCTACCGCGGGGAGCAAGCATACCCGCAGTTTCCCTGGCAATTCCCAGGCCAGCTCCTCGGGTCCCAAACCCAGGGCTTGACACAATTTACACCCAAGCGCCTCCCTTAATCCAAGGGGCTGCACAGACAGTCCCCATGCAAAACAATCACACCGTTTTGTCACAGAATTATTATCCACACTACTTGTCGGCACCCATGCCAACTCAAGCTGTCCTCACCTACACCCAACCAATAACCAGCTTAGGAGGAGAAGATGACCTCTCAAAGCCATATGTGCCCAACGCTCACACCAAGTTCACATCCAGAATTGCAAACTTCCCACCAAAGACGAAAATGCCATCAAACGTCAAGATGTACGATGGCCTTGGGGACCCGGATGACCATTTAGAGCTCTTCTTTGGAGCAACTAAGGTAGAACAGTGGTCCATGCCTGTGTGGTGACACATGTTCATACAAACACTAGCAGGACCGACCCGTCTATGGTTCAACAGCCTGCCAAGCGGGAGCACAAAAACCTTTGAAGATTTAAGCAGAAGTTTCTTGGCTAACTTTATGCAACAGAAAAGGTATACCAAAGATCTGGAGGTCCTACACAACATAAAGCAGAGAGAAGACGAGGAACTTTGATCTTTCATGGGGAGATACAAATTGGAGGGCCTAAGTATAAGCGTGGCCACATAGCAAATGCGGATCTCCGGTTTCATACACGGGGTAAGGGCGCGACAGTTGATAGAAGAATTGAAAAGGAACATCCCTAAAACCATGGAAGAATCGATGGCGAAGGCCGAGGCTTTCCTGAGAGGAAAAGAAGCAACTCGGGTGCTGGAAGGAGGAAGAAATTCAAAAAATCCCACATGGAAAAACCCTCCCCAGATCCCTAAAGGTCAGCAGCGTTTTCAACCGTTCGTAGAGAGGTGCTCTACAAGCCATTATTATGTGTCTCGGTGCCCGTACGAAGGCCAAGCCAATCGTATACCAGCCCCTGACACCACGAGGATGATAGGCCGAAGCCCGTACAGTTCACAACCCTCACAAAGTCCCCAAGGAAATTTTAGATACAGTTCACAGCCCTAACAACCGGCCTCCATATGCAAAAACAGCACAGAGGTATTGTTAATTCCATGGGGATGTGGGACACCATACCAATGAATGTTTTCAGTTAAAGAAAAGAATTGAAGCCGCAGTACAGTCTGGCGAGCTAGCCCATCTGATCAAAGACATCAAAGATAAAAAAACACGAGGACATGCAGGAGAAAGATAAAGGAAAGAGAAAGGAGATCCTCGTGATATCAAGCCTGTGCCAGCCCAAGCAGCCAGATAAAGGGATGCCCATTAACTTGCCACAAAAAGAAATCCGTTTCCCTCCAATCGCCCAGGGAAAGTCAGCATGCTCCCCCATGGTAATGCAAGTTAACATAGAAGCTCAGGATGTAAGGCAAGTCTACCTCGACGGAGGGAGTGCATCAGAGATCATGTATGAACACTGTTTTTTGCAGTTGGACGAAGAAACTAGGAAAAACCTATTGCCACCCACCACACCACTGATCGGGTTTTCAGAGGAAAAAATCCGCCCGGTGGGAGAAATCAAGCTAACAATATCCCTGGGCAAAGGAGAGTACCAACAGATTGAAGAGATGTTGTTCATGGTAGTAAGATCCCCCTCACGATACAATGTCATCATAGGCAGGCTAGGAATAAGCTCCTTCGAAGCCGTCGTGTCTACGGCACACTCCATGATGAAATTTTCAACGAAGGTGGGGATATGCACCATCTACCCTTCCTCGGACGCCCTCCTTATAGGAGCAATTGAGAAAAACCTCTTTGAAGGAAAATCAAGCATAAATAGCAGACACCCGAAACAAAAAAATTAGCATTGGCCCCAACCTCTCAGAAAAAGGAAAAGGAAGGTCGATAGAAGCCCTGCGGAGGAGCAAAGGTATATTCGCCTGGTCCCCAGCCGACATGACTGGGGTCCCCAGAAGATTTGTTGGGGGTCTGAAAACAAGGATGGGGCGATACGGAAGAAACTGGCTGGAAGAATTGCTTGGCGTACTATGGGCCATGAGGAAAACAGAAAGAACGGGCAACGACAAGACTCCTTTCGGGCTTACTTTTGGATCAGAAAACATGATCATGTTAACGAGGCGAAGCACATTCAGGGCAACAAATAACAAAAGTGAGCTCTCCCTCAATCTGGATCTACTGGAAAGGGACGAAGCATACGTCTAGGAAGCTCGGTACTAATGGCAGATGGAAAAATACTACAACGCCCAAGTAAAGCCAAAATCATCTCTCCCAAGAAACCTTGTCTTAAGAAGAAATGATGCAAGCCGTCAGCAAAACACCGGGAAAACGGGCCCAAGATGCGAAGGTACCTACCAAGTTGTTGAAAGTCATAAGGATACAAGCTACAATACATGGACGGCAAACCAGTGCCCAGGCACTGGAATGTAACAAACCTTCAACCTTTCCACACTTAGGCAAAGGAAAACAAAGCTGCAGGCAGAAGCAAAGATTCAAAATCACATGCAGATATTTTGGTAAAAAAGTGTAACAAAAGACACTAGGAAAAATCTCATGCTTTCCCATATTTTGTAGGCCGTCGGGCCATATGTAACACGATCGTTAAAGAAATGAATGCCAACAGCAATCTTTTGTTTCCAGAAGAAATGTCTAGCACATATACTTAGCACAAAAGTCACTGGACTTGCAAAATCAGATTAACAAAGGGTGAGCACCCAAAAGCTCCATGGGCTCCGGCCTTGACCTTCCCATGTAAAGGTTGAGCACCTAATACAATATATCTCCATGGGATCCTACCTTGACCTACCCATGCCAACAACACTGCGCAATGCATATAACGTTATATAAACAAATTCAAAATCATGAGGTACCAAATAAAAGAAAACCCTAAGAACTGTTAGGTTCACACATGAACACCTGATAAAAAGTTATACAAACACGACTACCTCCAAGAGATACGATTCACATACAGATTAAAAAGATAGAGACATTGTTCACAAACGGACAAGTAAAAAGATAATGTTTAAACAAGCAAACAAACCACGCAGGGCCGCAACAAAAGTAAACCCAGAGCCCCTTCATGGACCCTGGGCATGTTGCCACTATCAACCTCGACATCAGACTAGTCACCAACGTCCTTCAAAGCCCCAGTGTCATCCCGGCCTTCAACCACAGAATCCCCACCGGCAACCCTGGTTTTTCCACGAACTTAAATACCTGCATTAAATAGGGGAATCGGGGCAAGGGGTTTTCCTCCCTTTCCAAGAATAGAAGGATGAAAATATGACACACCCGGGCTAACTTGAGTCTGCACGGTCTGACCGCTACCAGCCCCTAGTAAATTCTTCTTTAAAGGCATTTCGGGCTTTATATCCTGAAAAAAGAGACAAAGGCTTGGTGGCACATGTAGCCAAAGCATCCAGGTAAGGAAAAGAGGCATTCTCAAAGGATTGGACAGCTTTGACTAGATTATTCTTGGCATCAGGATGATAAGAGGCCGAGTCAGATAAGGGCATTTTGCTCGCAGCACAACGATAACCGTGGCGCAGACCTTTAAACTCGCCATACGCCATAGCAGCCTCCTGGATGGCCCCCAAGGGAGTGAGAAATTCTCTGCTGGCTAACAAATTACGGACGACATAATACATTCCCTCTTCAATTAGCCACCTCTTGTCAGCACATACATCCTCAAGGGAACGCTAGAAATCTTGATTAAGCTTCACAAGCTGAGCCATGGAAGACTTCATCTTCTCCTCGTTTGCCATAAACTCTTTCTTTTCCTCTTGAAAAGCAACTCAATCATGATCCAGCTGAGCACGCCCATCCTCAGTGGCCACTAGCAGGGTAGTCAATTCGTCAGCCAACTTGTGCTCATGTCCTTACCCGTCCGCAATTTTCTTCTCCAAAGCAAGGATGTTATTCCCTTTTTCCTCTTTCAAAGCCACCACCTGCTTCTTCAATTCAAAAATTCGTCCATGAAGAAGGGCAATCCTCTTATCGCTTTGTTGCTGATAAAAGTCACAGGCTGACCAACGCTTATAGGTGTCAGGAATATAACTATCGAGTAAAGCCCAGGAAACACACATCTGGTTGAACATCTGCTCATTATTCAAGCACTGGTTAGCTAGCTGCTGCCCCGAGGTAGAGAAATGGGTAAGAACCTGCCTACTAACAGCAGCACGGGTGATGTCGCCCAGACGGTCTATAAAAACTAACAATTAAACCTAACCTAGACTCCTAAGTAATAAATGGATTACCTATGAACTAAACCGCACTGATAGGCAAGTGTACCTATCAAGTGTAGCACAACTTAATGGTAAACCGGATTATCGAACCCTAGAGACACTGAATAACTACACTAGACTCTGACTCAGACTAAAGATGATTTGGTTGGGGGGTTTTCTACACTACTGATTATACTAACGAATGTAGAACTAACGATCGACTCTAACTATCCAGACAAAGAACTCAGGGAATTACTAGGAATGAGAAGAATACCACCTAGGTCGGAATCCTACTTTCAAAGCACAGACTTCTACCGGTTATGGAAACTATGATGGATCTGGGTATCTAAGGATAACAACTCTAGACAACCTAGTGGATCCCTAATCACTCTCAGGGTGCCACCAATTAATAAACCTAAAGATGTACTAAACTCACCAGATGGTCGGGTTACCTTTTAGTCTCTCCAACAACGATAATGTACCCAAAAGACAGATCACCTTTCAGTCTCACTGTCCACCATACATCTAAGATGCACGGGGTAATCTCAGAACAAAACACTACGACACAGAATAGCAACGAATACTAGAACCCTAAGGGAAACTTCCTCTTAGACAGTTTACACTCAGAATCCTAACACAGAGGACTAACCGACAACCTCTCACCTTTCGGGTATCGAGATAGGAAGAACACTCAGATCTAACCTACTCTCAATCACAGTTCCTATGGAATACTACGTCTAGCAAACCATCAAACAACCGCAAACACACAGTCTATGATCTAGATATACTACTCAAACTGAAAGACATTCATAAGCTGCATATGGAACTATAATCAATTGCAAATCATGTTCAAAGCACGCATAACATCATAATTGTTAAACCAAGATCGTTACAAAACCATTAATCCATTCAAAATAACCAAAAACCGATAAAAATCATAACTTTAGCAAGTATTCATCATTAGACCTAGGCAGTATCAATGTTTTAGCAAACTATCATATTCAAAACATCCATAACAGAAGCAATAAACACAAACATGGTTTCAAACACAGAAATCAAAGATAAAGATTAGAACTTTAAACCCAAATAAGCTAAACTAAACAAACCCAGAATCAAAAGCTTCGATCTTGCACTTCAAACACCTTCTCCAGCCCCAAAATCGTCTCCTAGCTCTCTCCAGACGGCTAAAACTCGAACTCTCTGAATTATGGCATTACAATTTGATTTAAAATCGAATTCTAGGGTTTTACGGATTCACCAGACCCTCGCGTACTGATAGGGTGCGAAAGCACACGTCTTTATTCCTTTGTTTTAATGTGTTCTAAGTAGTTTTATATTAGTTTTGAGTCAATTTTATGTACATTTGAGTCGTTGGTCTTATTTGTAGGAGCTTGGGAATATTAATGAAGAATACGTGAAGAAAACGAGCGAAGAAACGAAGCCCGGAAAAGTCCAAAGATCAAAAGACAATTTTCTGAAATTTAGGTCTCTCGCGGTACGCGAGAGACGAGTGTAATAATTCTCGCGGTACGCGGGAAACTCCAGGAATCCGCCCGACTATTTTGGTCCTCGCGGTACGCGAGGATCCAGTCAACATTCTCTCGCGGTACGCGAGAGGGCCGTTTTCCGCAAAACCCTAATTTTCTAAATTAAAAAGATTAAAACGGCCATTATGAAAGGGTTGGATTCTAAGCCGTTCCAGGGAAGAAAAAGAGGCGATTTTGAGCTTGGAAGTCAATTGAAGCTGAAGATTGAAGCTTTTGGATTCCGGGTTTGTGTAGTTGCATTCTAGGGTTTAAAGATTCAAACTTTATCTTTGATTTTGTGTTTTGAACCTATGGATCTTGCTATTTGCTTCTGTGTTGATGTTTTTAGTATGATTCTAGGCTAGATCCTTGATCTACCTAGGTCAATATGATGATTATGTGTTAAAGTTTCGATTTTTATTCGGTTTTTGGATTTGAATGTTGGATTTATGATTTAGTAAAGGTTTGAGTTTGTTTATGTGTGATGTTAGTGCATGTTTAATTCTGATTATGTGGGTGATTATGCTTTTCTGCGTTGATTGTGGTTGTCTGCCAGTTTGATCTTCGTTTCTGGTTCATAGACTTTAGGGTTTGTGAGTTAGAGTGGTGTCTAGACGTAGTAGCCATAGAAAACCTAGTTAATTACTGATTAGAAGTGAATGTGTGTCCTAGTTCAATACCCGAGAGGTGAGAATTAGTCGTTTAGTCTTCGTCATTAGGAATCCGAGTGTCAGCTGTCTGAGAGGAAGTTGGTATTAGATGTCTAGTGATAGTTGCTATCCGAATCATAGTATCCATACTAGAACTACCCCATGCATTCCTTGAGTGTATGGTAAGCGGTGAGACTGAGAGGTAAGCCGTTTATTAGGGTACTTGTCATAGTAGGAAATACCCGAGAGGTGATCCGATTATCTGGTGAGTTAATATCCTTAGGTTGTCTTTTGGTCACATCCCGAGACCGAGAGTGATCGGAAATCCACTAGATATCTTTTAGGTGTTATATCTTTAGAAACCCAGATCCAACCTAGTTCCAAAACCGATAGAAGTTGAGCTTTACACATAGGATTCCGACCTAGGTAGTGACTTCTCCATTCTTGATTTCATCTTTAGTTTACTCTTGATAGCTTGAATTGTCCTTAGTTTATTGCATTCATAGTTAATCTTTAGTGTAGTAAACCCCCCAATCAATTAATCATATTAAGTCCTAGTTGAGTCTAATTTAGTTATTCAGTGTCTTTTGGGTTCGATATCCGGACTTCGTTAGGCTATATTGCATTGATCGGTACACTTGCCGGTTGTGTGGTCTAGTTTTAGGTCGAGTCTAGGTTTTATAAATTTAAAGCTAGAGAGTCTAGATTAGGTTTTATTTGATAGTTTTTATAGACCGTCTGGACGACATCAAGTTTTTGGCGCCGTTGCCGGGGACACTTGGCAATAGCAATATTAGCTTTGACTAGTTCTTTGTTTGATTTTTGGTTTATTTGAGTCTTTTGTTTTCTTTTGAGTCTTGTGTGCTACTTGTGAGTCTTTATTTTGTTTCCTTCTTAGAGTCTTTCTGTTTATGCCCAATACTCGTTCGCAAGGATCACCATCTTTTGCATCTTTTCAAGAGCCCGAACGAGAGCTTCACGAGCGCACCCGCGACTTTCGGGAGCGTTTAGAGGAGCTGGTTAAATCTAAGGTACGTTCTACTAGCCCAGTTCCAATTTCTATCATGGGCGACGCTGATCCTCCAGCGAGGCGTACAGTACACCAGAGGGCCAGTGAGGGGGTCACGGGCGCGAGATCTTCGATCACACGCCCCACTATACCGAACACCAATTCTTGGCAGATCCCAACACATGTCATGAGTACGATCACTCATGCCACTCAATTCCATGGCCTCGAGGATGAGGATGCACCCGGACATTTGTCCCGCTTCGCGCGGATATGTGATACATTTAATATCACGGGTGTATCTAAGGACGCAATCTACTTGCGTCTTTTTCCATTCTCCCTTTCTGGGCGTGCATCTACTTGGCTCGACACTCTTCCCGACAATTCTATCACCACATGGGAGGATCTCGAAGCCAAGTTCTTCAAGAAATACTTTCCACCTTCCAGGGCCGCTCGCCTTCGGGACCAGATCCATTCGTTTCGGATGGATCCCGACGAACCTTACCACATGGCCTGGGAGCGGTTCAACGCGCTGTTGAGCCGATGTCCCCAGCACGGTCTCCCCGACTGGGCACTAGTGGAGAAGTTCTATAATGGCCTCACCTTCGAGACGCAGCAAATGTTCAACACAGCTGCAGGAGGCCATATCATGGATAGACTCGAGCCTGAGGAGTGCGAGGATATGTTCGAGAGCTTCGCTCAAGCCGAGCAGCAGCACCCACGTTCTGTTAGGGATTCCATCCCTACTGCTAGGTCACACGCCTCTTCTCCTAGAGGTGTGCATCAGGTCACTCCTGATACTAGCGTGGCTGCTGCCCTCGCCTCGATGGCGAATGAGATAAAGGAGCTCAAGCTCAGTGCTTTGAGGTGTCAGGTGTGCAGGGGAGGACACGACACCCGAGATTGCCCGGTAAATAATCAAGAGCATGTGAGCTATGCTGGCAACCAATACCAGAACCGAAATTACAACAATTCTAATACTTTTGGTTCGGGATGGAGATCTGGATTCACTGGTCGTCAGCAACAGTATGGAGGAGCAGAAGAAGGAGCGAGTTCTGGGAGCACTGTTGGGTCACGAAGGATTGAGGAGATGATGGAGACTCAGACACAGTTGCTTGCCCAGCTGGTGCAGAATAACAAGGATGCTCGGCTAAGACTGGATAGCCATGACACTTTGATGAAGAATCAGCAATCGGCGTTCCAGGATTTGCAACGCACGGTAGGAGACATTGCTAGGAGCATACATGATAGACAAGGAAGCCCTTCTACGGGCCCGAACGCTTCAGTGATGGCCGTGTCTATAGAGAGTGTGGAGAGTAAAGTGGTTGAAGAGGTTGACTCCCACTCTAAGGAGCATAATATTCCCTCGGTGGAGGAGGTGAATAAGATTGATTGGGCAGCTCGATTTGCTGAAATCGACGCTAGGATGCTAAAAGAGACCGAGTCGAATGCTGTTTCGACGAGGAGCATGATAGAGAAGGAGGATGAGAGCCCACCGGTAGTAGTAGAAGAAGAGCCGGTGGAGGAGGAGATAGTGGTTGAGGTGCCTACCAAGAAGGCACAGGAGAAGAAGAAGGGGGTGGAGATGAAGTCCCCCGAGATTGACTTGAGTCGTATTCCTTATCCTACACGTGTGTTGCCACATAAACACGCTAAGGAATACGGTCACTTCCTTGATATGTTCAAACAACTCAAGGTCAATCTCCCGTTTGTAGAGGTCCTCCAGCATATGCCCAAATATGCCAAGTTCTTAAAAGGCCTTCTTTCCAACAAGAAGAAACTTGAGGAGGTCTCTGGAGTCTCACTTGGTGAGCAATGCTCGGCAGTGGTGCAAAATCATTTGCCAGAAAAGTTGTCTGATTCGGGTCGGTTCACGATCCCGTGCTTGTTGGGCAACCTACCATTACACCACGCGTTGGCCGACCTAGGTGCTAGCATCAATTTGATGCCCTATTCATTGTACAAGCAGCTGGACCTAGGTGAACCACAACCAACGCGCATGAGCATTTCCTTGGCTGACCGCTCAGTAAAGTATCCACGGGGAATAGTGGAAAATCTATTAGTGAAAGTGGGCAATTTTGTTTTCCCCGTGGATTTTGTGATTCTAGATATGGAGGTGGATGACAAGGTCCCACTCATCTTAGGGCGCCCGTTTCTACGGACCGCAAAGGCGATGATTGATGTCTTTGACGGGAAGCTCACACTTCGTGTGGGGGATGAGGTCCTTACATTCAATGCTGTAGAGTCCGGGAAGGATGTTGGCGAGCACAGCCACTCCGTGTGCATGCTCGATTCTTTCATGGACCACCATTGGGACCCCGATCCGGTGATAGAAGTAGGTGAACCCGCCCCGAATATAGAAGAACCATATGATTGGGCGTTGGAGTTAGAAGGATTGCTAGATGAGCCGGACGATTATGGAGATGAGGTGCCTGATGATTTGCTGGAGATGATGGCAGAGTTTGAAGAGGTCATAGGCAAAACCCCAAGTGTGGGGAAGTTGGTGGAGGTTGTTGAGGATCCCGAGGATCCTGGTGAGATTGTGGAGGTCATTCCTTTAGAAGTGCCCATTCCTAAACCCCTACATATCTTCACCACTGTTTGTGCTTTGGGGAGAAAGATCGAGTCACCCCCTAGGTCTAGGCCGCCTCGTAAGAGGACTCGAGAGTTAATTGACTTAGGCAACGTAGATAGAGTGCTAACCCCAAGTGTGGGGATATCGAGGAGTGACAAACTACTTGGTTATTTAATGCGTATTATCTTCGGACCGGGTAGATTTAAGTTGTGGTGGAAGGAGATGAAGGATAGAAATCCATGGTGCGGTAGGAGTAGTTGTTTGCTGAGGCTGTGGAGAACCGGTAGGCCGCGCAGGATGAAGGCGGTACCGGTTAGGATCAAGGAGAAGCCTCCTGATAGGCTTGCTTGAGTCCTGGGCAAGTGCCCGGGATGTAGAGTTTGTATGATTTCATTGGGTTGAGTCCATGTCTTTTTCTTTGTTTTTCGGTTTGTGTTTTGTTTTTGTCAAGTTTTGCAGGAATCCATGCTTGATTCGGTAAGGAAATTCGTCGGGAATGAAGCCCCAGGTATGGTTACATGTGTTTTTATCCTTGGGACAAGGTTTTAAGGAAGTTGGGTGAAAATTTTTTCTTAAATGACCAAAAATATTCTAAGTATAAAACTTGAAAATTCTTCATAACTTTCTGTTAACGACACCCTCCCGCGGTACGCGAAGAAGGATATGGAAATCTCTCGCGGTACGCGAGAGACAAAAGTCTCGGCCGGCCTAACTTTTTGGCCTTCGCGGTACGCGACGAATATACCCTTCGACTTACGCGGTACGCGAGGGACTGCTGGTGTCACCCTATTTCCTTTGTTTCCCATGGTTTCCCGTACCCGTTTCTGTCCCCGTTTTCCCTCACCACCACTATTCATCACATACCTTCGTACCACCACTACCATGAAGCATCACCTTTAACCACCATCATCCATCACATTAATTCACCCACCTACCACCATCCGACCACCGTGACCATGGGAAACTAGAAACCGTTTATGACCGATGTTCGAACTTGCTGTGGTATTCATGTCTTTGTGTTTGCAACATGTCGAGTATGTTTTCTCTGCATCTATCTATCTTGAGTCTTTTAGTTTTCTTGAGTCTGTCTAGTCTCTATATTTTATTTGAGTCAGTTTAATGCTGTGGGTTTGTATGTTTAGTCTTATTTTGCAGGTTTATCATTCCACCCGTACTCAATCTCCATTCGGGCGGAATTGATGGTCACCATTACTATCTTGTAAAGGCAACCCAACAGCTGATGTGTAACCGCGACCAAAATGCTATACGGTGCACACAAGGAAGAACGAAGCTGCATACTAGATTGCATCTACATTACCAGCTAAGTCGCTTCCTGTTCTGTTTTGTTTTTATTTTTGCATTTTTTTAGTTGTGTTTTGCTTCACATTGAGGACAATGTGTCTTTCAAGTGTGGGGATGTGAGTGTTTAGCTAGTTTGTCTTGTTAAAAAAAAAAAAAAAAAATTGAAAAATTTGAAAAATGTTCTTGAAAATAATTGCATATATTTGGAAAATGATAGTAGAACTGGATCTATTTATGAGTTTAAAAGATTAAATAATTGAAAACGTGTCTAATTAGTGATGTTTTGGTAGACCCAGCTAACTAGTAGAGCTTAAATATCCTGTTTGTGTTATTTAGGATTAATCACGGAATAAAATCATGATATCTTGTGGGTATTCATCTTAGAGTAATGGTAATACTGAAACTGTCAATATAGGGTGATAGGTACCACGATTAAGTTAAAATTTAAAGGTTTTTGAAATTTTTTATGGCACACCATTCTCTTTTTATGAAAATAAATCCGAGTTTGGTGGCGCCTGCATCCATTATTCCATAATTTATGAGCTATACTGAGTTTTGCTTATGTGTTTCCCTTTGGGATAGCGACTTGGAGGATACACCCCTAAGTAAGATTTTTGTGCTTCATTGATAGAATGTAGTCTATGTGTTACCCTCCGGGATAGTGACTTGGTTGAAACACCTCTAGACGAAAGTTCTTTTGCTTATTATGCTCATTATCATCCATTCATTCATGATTTCATCTGATTTCTAAAAACCTGTAAATAGTAGTTTAACGTGGTAGGGTAAATCTATATGGTTTAATCCGTGCCTAAACATGACCTTGAGACGGGATTAGGTAGAGCTGTAACTTCTAAGTGTGAGTCACATAGATTGATTGATATGTTGTATAAAATGGATTTAGAACACGTAACGGGGGCTTGAAAGTTAGTGCTTGGGTTTAATCGGACAGAAATACTAATTGTTGCTTTTTAACACGTGAGTATGTTTTGAAAATTGAAATTTATGTTTGTTGAGTTAGATGCCAGTTATGATTCCATTTGCAGATTTTTCGAGGACGAAAAAAGGTTAAGTGTGGGGATATTTGATAGGGTGCGAAAGCACACGTCTTTATTCCTTTGTTTTAATGTGTTCTAAGTAGTTTTATATTAGTTTTGAGTCAATTTTATGTACATTTGAGTCGTTGGTCTTATTTGTAGGAGCTTGGGAATATTAATGAAGAATACGTGAAGAAAACGAGCGAAGAAACGAAGCCCGGAAAAGTCCAAAGATCAAAAGACAATTTTCTGAAATTTAGGTCTCTCGCGGTACGCGAGAGACGAGTGTAATAATTCTCGCGGTACGCGGGAAACTCCAGGAATCCGCCCGACTATTTTGGTCCTCGCGGTACGCGAGGATCCAGTCAACATTCTCTCGCGGTACGCGAGAGGGCCGTTTTCCGCAAAACCCTAATTTTCTAAATTAAAAAGATTAAAACGGCCATTATGAAAGGGTTGGATTCTAAGCCGTTCCAGGGAAGAAAAAGAGGCGATTTTGAGCTTGGAAGTCAATTGAAGCTGAAGATTGAAGCTTTTGGATTCCGGGTTTGTGTAGTTGCATTCTAGGGTTTAAAGATTCAAACTTTATCTTTGATTTTGTGTTTTGAACCTATGGATCTTGCTATTTGCTTCTGTGTTGATGTTTTTAGTATGATTCTAGGCTAGATCCTTGATCTACCTAGGTCAATATGATGATTATGTGTTAAAGTTTCGATTTTTATTCGGTTTTTGGATTTGAATGTTGGATTTATGATTTAGTAAAGGTTTGAGTTTGTTTATGTGTGATGTTAGTGCATGTTTAATTCTGATTATGTGGGTGATTATGCTTTTCTGCGTTGATTGTGGTTGTCTGCCAGTTTGATCTTCGTTTCTGGTTCATAGACTTTAGGGTTTGTGAGTTAGAGTGGTGTCTAGACGTAGTAGCCATAGAAAACCTAGTTAATTACTGATTAGAAGTGAATGTGTGTCCTAGTTCAATACCCGAGAGGTGAGAATTAGTCGTTTAGTCTTCGTCATTAGGAATCCGAGTGTCAGCTGTCTGAGAGGAAGTTGGTATTAGATGTCTAGTGATAGTTGCTATCCGAATCATAGTATCCATACTAGAACTACCCCATGCATTCCTTGAGTGTATGGTAAGCGGTGAGACTGAGAGGTAAGCCGTTTATTAGGGTACTTGTCATAGTAGGAAATACCCGAGAGGTGATCCGATTATCTGGTGAGTTAATATCCTTAGGTTGTCTTTTGGTCACATCCCGAGACCGAGAGTGATCGGAAATCCACTAGATATCTTTTAGGTGTTATATCTTTAGAAACCCAGATCCAACCTAGTTCCAAAACCGATAGAAGTTGAGCTTTACACATAGGATTCCGACCTAGGTAGTGACTTCTCCATTCTTGATTTCATCTTTAGTTTACTCTTGATAGCTTGAATTGTCCTTAGTTTATTGCATTCTTAGTTAATCTTTAGTGTAGTAAACCCCCCAATCAATTAATCATATTAAGTCCTAGTTGAGTCTAATTTAGTTATTCAGTGTCTTTTGGGTTCGATATCCGGACTTCGTTAGGCTATATTGCATTGATCGGTACACTTGCCGGTTGTGTGGTCTAGTTTTAGGTCGAGTCTAGGTTTTATAAATTTAAAGCTAGAGAGTCTAGATTAGGTTTTATTTGATAGTTTTTATAGACCGTCTGGACGACATCACGTACCGCGAGGCAAACATGATGGTTCTTTGAGTACCGCGAAGGCCAAAATAGTCACGACCTGATTCTTGGTTTCTCGCGTACCGTGAGACATTGTTTCTCCTCCCTCGCGTACCGTGAGGGAACCAAATTCCAACTTTTTTCACGTTTTCCTCCGGGCTTCTTCTCGTGTTCGATATCTTCATGATTTGACTTGTAATCCACATGAGTTCCTGTAAACGCAACAAAGACTCAATACGAAACAAAAACAAGTCAAAACAAAGGTAAAACTAACTAAAACGCACGAAAACAATAGGAATAAAGATGTGTGCTTTGCACTACATCAAACATCCCCACACTTAACCTTTTTTCGTCCCTGAAAAAGTCTGCAATGGAATCATAACTGGACATAGCTTAACAATCTCAATTAATCAATTAGCACAAACATACTCACGCGTTAAAAAGCAATAATCGATATTTCTATCCGATTAAACCCGAGCACCAAATTTCAAGCCCCCGTTTAGTGTTCTAATTCATATTACCAAGCATATCAATCAATCTATGTGAATTACACTTAAAAGATACAGATCTATCTAATCCCAGCTCACGGTCATGTTTAGGAACGGATTAAACCATATAAATTCACCCACCACGTTAAACTAAGATTTACACGTTTTTAGAAATCAAGATGATCAATGAATGAATTGATGAATATGAGCATTATTAAGCAAATGAACTTTCGTCTAGAGGCGTTTCAACCAGGTCACTATCACGTAAGGTAACACATAGAATACAGTTATAAACAATTAAGCACATAAGATTCACTTAGTGGTGTATCCTCCAAGTCGCTATCCCAGAGGGTAACACATAAGCAAGACTTATATTTCTAATCAAATACGCTCATGAATATGGAATATGGACACGGGCACCACCGAAACTCTGGTTTATTCTCATAAAAAGAGAGTGGTGTGCCAATAAATTTCAAAAATCTAAATTTTAACTTAACGTGGTACCTATCACCCTATGTTGACAGTTTCAGTATTACCGATTCCCCTAAGATGAATACCCACAAGATATCATGATTTTAATTCAATTAATTCCTAAACAACATAAACAGGCTATTTAAGATCTACTAGCTGACTGGATCTACCAAAACATCACTAATTCAACGCGTTTTCAATTATTTATTTCATTTAAAACTCAACAAGTAGATCCAGTTGTACTATCATTTTTCATTTATTATACAAAACTTTTGATTTCAAAGGACATTTTTTTAATTTTTTTTAATTTTTTTTGGTATTTTTGTATTTTTATAAAATAAAATAACCTAGACAAACTAGACTCACTAGACGCGGTCTCATCCCCACACTTGAAACAAACATTGTCCCTAATGTGAACTGAGACACAAAAAAAAACACAAAAATAAACTAGAAGACTTAGCTGGTAATGTATCATAGATCGGTGTCCAGCTTTACTCTTCCACTTGTGCACCGTATAGCATTTCGGTCGCGGTTGCACAATCGACTGTCGGGTTTCCTTTACAAGATAAATAAGAAGAGAATCAACCCCGTCCGAATGGAGATTGAGTACGGACGGAGCGATCAATACCTGCACAGATAAGCTCACACAAACCCACAACATTAAACTAAGATTTACAGGTTTTAGAAATCAAGATGATCAATGAATAAATGGATGAAATATGAGCATTAAATTAAGCAAATGAACTTTCGTCTAGAGGCGTTTCAACCAAGTCACTATCCCGGAAGGTAACGCATAGACTACAGTTCTAATCAATGAAGCACATAAGAATCTATCCCAGTGGTGTTTCAATCAGGCTGGAACCCGACGTGTGACAGGTAGGCGAAACTTAGATTTCTAATTAATTACGCTTAAGTATATGGAATATGGAAGCGGGCGCAACCGAAACTCGGATTTATTCTCATAAAAAGAGAATGATGTGCCATTAAATTTCAAAAACCTCTAAATTTTAACTTACACATGGTACCTATCACCCTATGTTGACAGTTTCAGTATTACCGACACCCCTAAGATGAATACCCACAAGATTTCAATCAATTAATTTAACCTAACAACACAATCAGCCTATTTAAGCTCTAATAGCTGGATGGGTCTACCAAAACATAACAATTAGACGTGTTTTCAATTATTTATTTCATTTAAACTCAACAAGCAAATCCAGTTGTACAATCCTTTTCCATTTATTATGCAAAACTTTGATTTCCAATGACATTTTTTCAATTTTTTTGTATTTTTTTAAAATAAAACAAACTAAACAAACTAGACTCAAGAAAGTCTCCCATCCCCACACTTAAAACAAACATTGTCCCCAATGTGAACTGAGAAACACAGAAAAGAAAAATACAAAAATAGAACGGGAAAACTTAGCTGGTAATGTAGCAGTGATTGTCCAGCTTTTGTTCTTCTACATGTGCACCGTATAGCATTTCAGTCGCGGTTGCACAATCGACTGTCGGGTTACCTTTACAAACTAATAAAGTCAGACATCGACTCCGCCTGAATGGATATTGAGTATGGACGGAGTGATCAATACCTGCAAAATAAAGCTTACACAAACCCACAACATTAAACTGACTCATGGTACAGACTCAAACTGAAAATAAAAGACTCTACTGACTCAATAAGATAGAACATAGGGAAACGTACCCGATGGGTGACAAACACATAGACATGAGTTCCACAAATAAGGTGGATCATCGGTTACGAACGGTTTTTAAGTCTCCCATGGTAGTTGGTATTGGGTACGAATGAGACGGATGATGAAGGATGGTGTGGTAATGGTGGATAACTTGAATGGTGGATAATGATGATCATGAAGGATGGTGTGGTAATGGTGGTGGTGGTATAATGGTAGTGGTGGATGGTAAACGGGAAACGGATGAGGGATACCATGGGAAACAAAGGAATAAGGAGGATCCAGGGTTCCCTCGCGTACCGCGAAGGATTGGCAGACACCTCTCGCGTACCGATAGAGGTCAAGAATTAAGCCATCCTTCAACTTCTGTCTTTCGCGTACCACGAAGGACAGGGGTTGAGGCCTTGCGTACCGCGAAGGAGGTGCATTCACAGAAAGTTAAGGGGGATTTTATACTTAGCCAAATTTTCACCCCCTTAATTCCCTTTTCTCCAAACTCTCTAGAAACCTGTTCCAACTATAAAAATCAATGTAAGCATACCTGGAACTTCGTTCCTGATGATTTTCCTCACCAAATCAAGCATGAATCCCTACAAAACACGACACAAACAAGACACACAAACCGAAAAACACAAAGAAGACACGGACATAGAACCAATAAATATACAAAATCTACATCCCGGGCACTTGCCCGAGACTCAAACAAGCCTATCAGAAGGCTTCTCCTTGATCCTAACCGGCACCGCCTTCATCCTGCATGGTTCACTGGTTCTCCAACCCTTCAACAAACTTACACCACTAGCAAGCATTAAACTTCGATCACATTCATCAATCAAGTCTTTCCACCATAACTTAAACCTACCCGGTCCAAAGATAACACGGTTCAAATACCTCAACATGTTGTCACCCCTAAACATCCCCACACTTGGGTTTTCTCTACCCTTATATTAAATGAATCTCTCAAAGCACGGGTTCTCTTTCGGGGTGGCCTAGACCTAGGGGCATTAAAACTAGGAGTTGGCTCAGTAATTCTCCCCTTAGAATGGACAATAGCGACATGTAAAGGGTCGGGTATAGGTGTTTCTAATGGTGTGACCTCTAAATCTTCACCAGGATCTTCAGGATCATCTTCCTTCTCCAACTTCCCCACACTTGGGATTGTGCCTATTATTGCATCTAATTCTACCATCATCTCTAGCACATCATCAGGCACCTCATCACCGTACTCGTCCGGTGCATCTAACAACTCTTCAAACTTCACCGCCCACTCAGATAACTCTCCTAAGTCAGGGGCGGGTTCATCAACTTTTATCTCTGGATCGGAGTCCCTATGGTTGTCCATGAAGGCATCAATCATGCACACGGAGTGGCTTTGTTCACCAGCTTCCTTCATGGACTTCACAGCATCGAATGTAACAGACTCATCCCCCACACGAAGTGTGAGTTTCATGTCAAAGACACCGATCAATGCCTTGGCGGTGCGCTGAAACAGGCGCCCTATGATGAGTGGGACTCTGTCATCCACATCCATATCTAGGATGAAAAAATCCACAGGGAAGACGAATTTATCTATCTTAACTAGCAGGTTTTCCATAATTCTTCGTGGATACTTGACTGAACGGTCAACCAAGGATATGCTCATGCGCGTCGGCTTAGAATCTCCTAGGTCTAGCTGCTTTTATATAGAATAAGGCATCGGATTGATGCTAGCACCCATGTCAGCCAACGCGTGGTTCAAGGGCAGACTGCCAAGCAGACACGAGATCATGAAGTGACCCGGATCTGCCAATTTCTCAGGCAGCTTGTTCTAAACCACCGTAGAACATCGCTCACTGAGTGAGACTTTAGAGACTTCCTCCAGCTTCTTCTTGTTGGAAAGAAGATCTTTTAGAAACTTGCCATACTTAGGCATATGCTGTAGGACCTCTATCAACGGGAGATTGTCCTTAAGTTGTTTAAACATATTAAGGAAGTTACCGTATTCCCTAGTGTAACATCTCTGATTTTCCGACACTATTTTAATTTATTTTAATTAATAAAATAACAACACTACATTAAATCCCATACTTGTTCAAACCTATGCCTCATTAATTGCTAGCTGAACGTATTTTAATTCAAAGTTTTAGAACTCATAATCATGTGGTAACACCTCCTAGAGTTAACCCAATTAGTAATCCCGTTAGGTGTTCTGTTAAATCCTACCCAAGCTAATTCTGTCAAAGCTGAAGTTGCAAGGGCTGATTTTGTAAATAACCAGAAACCCTAGTAGGTACGGTCGCGCCACGTTTTGGCACGGTCGCGCCTCGTTTTGGCACGGTCGCGCCTCTCGTCAGTTGAAACGTAAATGCAGTCTTTAATCGCTGGATCGTTCAAATTCGTAGCCATTCCACATATTGATGAACCCAATTAACATTTTAATCATAGTAATTACGACGAATTAACCTATTATACCAATTCAATCCGTAACCGTCGACCATAATCTCACCATCATCAAATTCGTCCGTTTCTATTATCCTTCCTGCAAATCAACCTTCTGCACACACTCGACGAACATCCCAGGAGCCTTGCACTCAGCAATTCGATCGAAGTCGTACCAGAAGTCGTCGGAGGACACAGCCGCCGAAGCCGAAACTCATATTAATCGAGACCCTTCAATTCATCAAGCATTCCGGTAATTTCTTGTAACTACAGTTTCATATCTAAGTCTAGACCAATAACCCTATATTAATCGGATCATCTAGCATAAGATTGAACCCAATCCGTAATCTAGGGTTCATTTCAAAATGGTTTAATCGAATACTACCTTGGAGATGTTTTAAATATAATTAAACTATACAAAATGATTCGTAATAACCTAATGGGTGAAAGCCCTATGAATTCCAACATTTACAATATAAAAATTAGTCAATTCATTTATGTTTTGGAACAGACACGGTCGCGCTAATCTCCTAGCGCGGTCGTGCTTCATGAGACACGGTCGTGCTAATCCCAGCGCGATAGTGCCTCACACACTCAGACCCGGTCGTGCCTCTTGGCTAGACCGGGTCGTGCCTAGTGAGCAGGTTTGTTGTGCCTTCTGTTTGTTCAACACAGTCGCGCCCTTGCCAACACGGTCGCGCCCGTGGTCCTAGCACGATCGTGCCTTACCCCAGGCACGGTCGTGTGTGTGAGAAAATTTTGACAGGATGTTTAATTTTATATTTTAAAAAAACAATGAGTATTCCAAATTAACTTTCAAATAAAAATGATTGATTTTATAAAGATTTATATTAACTTTATTTAAAAAGATCAAATTCTTATTTCTAAAATAAATAGAAGTATTTATTTTAACCTACAAAGTTATGTTTATATTTATCATTAAACTCTACACATAAATATTATTTATACAACTCATTTACACATCTTTATAAAAATAGCGTAAAGATTATTTATTAAATTTATATTTAATATAATACGCCCGATACATTTTTATAACTAAATGACTAAGTTACATATCTTTATAAATAAATAAATAGATAAAGTAACGATTATTTATTTAATTTATATTTAAACAAAATTTGTTTATCTAGATTATACTTAACTAGATCTAACACCTACATTGTTTTTATAACTAAATGAATAAATAATAATTATTTAATTTATTTAGTTATTCGAACCCAAACCCTAATCAAAATGTTCTAAAAGTATCCATTTCAAATCTTTCATTTTATACAACACCTTTCAAATACAAACCACTAACATCTACAACTTCAACTCCTTATACACACACCCAATTCAACCCTAGACTTAGACATAGACAATTGTGCACATTATTAATTCAATATACATTACACTCTAGGTTAACGTTGTGCATTACAAGGATCACGTTACTAACTAGTTGTAACATCCCAAAATGTCAAGAAATAAAGTTAACGAGTTCAAGCGGGCCGAATTCGGGATGGGTCAGTCGCGAACCGGGCTTGGGGAGGTCTCCCCTATAAATAGCCAAGGTCACCACATGTTTCTCTCATTTGCAATTCTAGAGAGAGAAAAACCATAGAGAGAGAAAGTGTCGGAAACGCACAAGATTGCACCCGCTCGTGTCTCTTGCACTCGTGAGAAGAACCTCCGGATCAGAAGCTCGATTCAGGAAACGATCCGACCTAAATCTGAGTTTTAGTTCGTTTTTGGGTTTTTTGGGTTTTGGGTGAAAAGGTAAGGTTTGAACGGATGAAACTGAAAGATAATCATGGATTTGAGTTCCTTAATGGAAAACGAACGTTTTGAATGCAACAGGTTCGGGATCTTGACATGATCAGACCCGAATGCGAAAGTTAGGGTTTTTCGCGAAGAACAGGTCGTGCGCACTTGCTAAGTGCTCACGGAGCAGGTCCTGCGCACTTGCTAAGTGCGCAGGAGGAGGGACCTGTGCACTTTCTAAGTGCGCAGGAGGAGGGGTCTGCGCACTTGCTAAGTGCGCAGGCAGCAGGGTCTGCGCACTTGCCAAGTGCGCAGACATCATAACTGGTTAAGTAAAGTCAGTATGTTAGAATGGTTAAACCGTTAGAGTCGGGATTGGTCTGATGTGTATTTAACTAATCAATTCAGATCGGAAGTGACGTTGTTGGACCTTCGTTTAGGACAAACCATATTAGCGTATCAGGTGAGTTCTAGAAGCCCTCTTTTAAATGTTTTAATAATGTTTTTGGGCTGGTGTGCATACGTAACGATGTGACGATTTTATAAAACGATGTTTATGAAGGTTGTATGTAATGTTTTATAAAATGATGTTTATGAAGGATGTTTTAGAAGGAAAGGTTTTGAAGGAAGTATTTATGAAATATTTTGCCAAAAAAAGTTTATGAAGTTTACGAAGTTTACAAAGTGTTTATGAATGAATGAATGATTTTAATAAAACGTACGAATGCTTTAACTGAAGTTTTTGAAGTAAGAGAAGCGAAGGTTTATGAAAGTCACAAACGAACGAATCTGCCAATATTCCTTAGGGAATGAAGGTTAAGGGATGGGAAGTATGGGCCTTTACCTTTTAGGGGCCTCTGTGGCTGGCCAACTGTTGTACAACTAGGGCGATGACGGTCGCCAAGGGGATTATCGTGATCGTTGAAGTTTGGTACGATTTACCTTACGAGGTAGTCGTGCTTGAAGTTTGGTACTTGCGCCCTACGGGGTGCAGTGCTTGAAGTTTGGTACGCGCTATCCTTTGGGACGCCGTGCTTGAAGGGTTGGATGACCTAAGTATCGGGCCCTAGGAGTTCCTCACCCGAAGGACAGTACGGTGATGATGGGCCTAGTGGTGGTGATCCTTAGATTATTCAACCAGTATGTAACGTAAGGATTTTACGGTTACGAGAAGGCGCAGATTCGATATGTTCGTTGACTTATGTTTATGAAGTGTTATGTTTTGTTATTGCATTATGTTACGTACGCTTTTTATTAAATGAAGTATGAAGTTATGTTTTTGGCAAATTATTTGAAGTTAAGGTTTTATGTTAAAACTAGAACTCACCAGCGTAGCTGACTTTTTAGTATGCACATTCAGGTTAAGGCAGGTATGGATGATGGATGGTGATGCTTGGCAAGCGAGAAGAGTTACCCGGTTGATCATGAAGACTGGCATCCCGTTATGTTTAGTTATGATGTAACTATGTTTTAAACATTGTTTACGCTTCCGCATGTAAGAACAATGATGACGTTATGTTTGAATGAAATTTTCCGCTGCGTTATTTGATATTCATGTTTAAGAACTGTTTGTGAATGAGTAAATCCAACAAGTGAGGCCTCCCGGGTTTGGGGCCTTACAAGTTGGTATCAGAGCAATTGTTTGAGAGATTCGGACACTCCCAGTGTCTGAACTTAAACTTTGAATGGGACCGAAAGCGGATGCCAGTACGGGTAACTCGAGCCAAAGCATCAGGTATGAAAAGTAGAATATGTGTATGTATTATGCCTTAGAAAGGGTTAGGTAAGGACTTGTGTTCTGATGGAATCACAAAGGTGGTCAAATAGAAATCGAAAGGTAGTGTAATGGTTAATTACAGATGGCCAGTGTATATTAACATCTTACAGTACTTATTGAATTTTATTTGTTAACTAGCGTGATAACATTGGATTCTTGTCTTATAGAACAAAATGGCAAGAAGAGGGAACGGAAGGCGTGGTGGCCGTACCGGTGGTCGTACCGGCAGTCGAAATGGTGGGCGTGGCAGGATCCCCGCGCGCCAAGAGTATAGTGAAGAAGGAAGTGTTCACACTGAACCGACAGTTAGTGTGCATGAAGCTGAGCAGACACAGGTTGAAGAACAACCTTTCACTTTTGAACCAGAAGTGAGGGCAGCTATAGCTCGAGAGTTCTCCGAGTTGATGAAGGCTTCTCTGCCAGGTCTGTTAGCTGAAGCGATGAAGAAGGTTAACGAGACGGGTAGGTCCAACACGGCAGTTGGTACCCCGAACACTGAGGCAATTAACGCACCGCTTAACTGTGGATGCGACTATAAGTCCTTTAAGGCATGTGACCCACCGGTCCTCACTGGAAAGAAAGACACGGTGGCTACGTTTGATTGGGTGATCCGTATGGAAGCTGCCATTCATCTCAACGAGTGCCGAACGGATCAAGTTGTAAAATTTGCTGCTAACTCCTTGAGGGAGGAAGCATCCCATTGGTGGGAAGGTATACGTTAGGAAAAAGGGAGCGAGATTATGGATGCGATGGTGTGGGCTGACTTGAAAACTTTGGTGATCAAGAATTTCTGCCCAAGGAACGAGATTGAGAAGGTAGAGAGGGAATTTCTGGGTTTGAAGGCCGGGAGCATGACGCACCGGCAGTACACAACCCGATTTAATGAACTGGCACATCTAGTGCCACATCTTGTCACAACGGAGGAAAGAAAGATTTCATGTTACATTCAAGGGCTGCCGGACCAGGTCCGCACCTATGTTAAGGCAAACGCCCCTACTACCTATGATTCGGTAGTAGAACTGAGCGGCGTGGTATTTGATGATCTGGCGCTGAATGTTGTTGCCATTGAAGAGCTTAAGAAGAAGTTGAATTTTCCCGCTAAACGATCGGGTGGGAAGTTGTTTGGGGCTCGGGACAAGCAGGCCAGGGTAGGCGAGATGACAGTCTGTGGGAAATGTGGGGTAAGACACGCGGGTGAATGTCGGTTAGGATCGAATCTATGCTTTAAATGTGGCAAGACCGGACATTACTCCCGTGAATGCCCGCAAGGCTACAAATGCTACAATTGTGGGGAAAATGGTCATATGAGTCGGGAATGCACCAAGCCCAGGATGGGGGAAACCGGGAAGGGAAAAGGCCCGGAAAAGAAGGGAGAGGGATCTCGTGCGAAGACGCGGGCTTACGCATTGACGCAGGATCAGGCTAGGAAGGACCCTGATGTGGCGTCAGGTACGTTCATCCTTGATAACACTTTTGTTTCTGTGCTATTTGATTCGGGTGCCAGTAAGAGTTTTATATCTGCAACTTTTTGTAAACGCGTGAAGTACACTGTCAGTAAGTTAGAAAGGGCCTTTAGCGTAGAAACCGCTGAGGGTAGAACTGCAAGAGTAACCGATGTAGTTGAAAACTCCACGATAAAAATAGAAGGTCATAGGTTCCCTGTTAGATTGTGTGTTATGATTTTGGGAGGGTTCGATGTCGTGTTAGGCATGGATTGGCTAACTGCCAATGAAGCGCAAATTATATGTAAACGAAAGATAATCCGACTCAAGGCTCCGGATGGTAGCAAAGTCGAGGTTTTTGGAGATCGTGACGCCCCGATGCCAAACGTCATCTCAATGATTAAGGCAACAAATTACTTGAGGCACGGATGCGAGGCTTATCTGGTGTATGTGATTGACAAGTGTAAGGGAGTGAAGGAACTAGACGATGTACCCGTGGTACGCGAGTACCCGGAGGTGTTTCCAGAGGATTTGCCTGGGATACCACCCGATAGAGAAATTGAGTTCCGAATTGACTTAGTACCAGATGCCCAGCTCGTGGCTAAGGCTCCATATCGACTAGCACCAGTAGAAATGAAGGAACTAATGACGCAACTAGACGAGTTACTTGAGAAAGGATTTATACGACCGAGCATCTCGCCTTGGGTTGCTCCGGTGTTGTTCGTAAAGAAGAAAGACGGTTCGATGAGAATGTGTATTGATTATCGCGAGTTAAACAAACGTACCGTGAAGAACAAGTACCCGTTACCAAGGATCGACGACCTGTTCGATCAATTACAGGGCGCAAGTTGGTTCTCAAAGATCGACCTTCGATCCGGGTACCATCAGTTGAAGGTGAGGGAAGAAGACATACCGAAAACGGCATTTCGCACACGTTATGGACACTTTGAGTTTCGCGTAATGTCTTTTGGATTGACGAACGCCCCTGCAGCGTTCATGGATTTGATGAATAGGGTGTGTCGACCGATGCTAGATCGATCGGTAATAGTGTTCATCGATGACATCCTTATCTACTCCAAGAATGAGGGTGATCACGCGTGTCACTTAAAGGAAGTATTGGAAGCTCTGAAGAAGGAGAATTTGTATGTTAAGTTCTCCAAATGTGCGTTCTGGCTTAGGGAAGTCCAATTCCTAGGTCACGTCATTAACCCGAACGGCATTATGGTTGACCCAGCAAAGATAGTGACGGTGAGGGAATGGGACATTCCTAAGACGCCAACTGAAATCCACAGTTTCTTGGGATTAGCAGGCTACTATCGGAGATTCATCCAGGATTTTTCGAAAATAGCTTCGCCATTGACAAAGTTGACTCGGAAAGAGGTAAAGTACGAATGGGGTTCGACCCAGGATGAGGCGTTAAAGGAATTGAAAGAGAAGCTAACCCAAGCTCCAGTCTTGGCCCTTCCCGAAGGCAGTGAAGACCTGGTGGTATACTCTGACGCGTCGGGTCAGGGATTAGGGTGTGTGTTGATGCAACGCGGTAAAGTGATTGCGTATGCGTCGCGGCAGTTGAAAGTTCACGAAGTCAACTATCCGACTCATGATTTGGAACTTGCTGCTGTCATATTTGCATTGAAAATCTGGAGGCACTACCTGTACGGGGTGAAGTTTACTATTTACTCCGACCACAAAAGTTTGAAGTACTTCTTCGAACAAAAGGAGCTTAATATGAGGCAGAGACGATGCTTGGAACTCCTGAAGGATTATGACTGTGAGATCATGTACCATCCTGGAAAGGCAAACGTGGTGGCTGACGCTCTAAGCCGAAAGGATGTGCCTACTCCTATTAGAGTGAAAGTTTGCCAGTTGGTGGTAACATCGGATGTGATGAGCGAAATCGAAAGGGCTCAAGATGAGGCACTTAAAGAAGAAAACATAAAGAAGGAAAGAATGGTTGGCCAACAAAACAAGTTGGAATATAACACCCTTGCTGTTAGAACACGTTATGGACGGGTATGGATACCTAGGTGGCGAACTTAGAACCAAAATATTGGATGAGGCTCATAAGTCTCGTTACTCTATCCATCCCGGTACCAACAAAATGTACCAAGACCTGAAGAAGGACTACTGGTGGCCTGGAATGAAATGTGATGTAACGAAGTATGTAAGCAAGTGTTTGACTTGCTCGCAAGTAAAGGCTGAACACCAGAAACCGTATGGAAAGATCCAACCACTTGATATACCAGAATGGAAATGGGAACACATTACCATGGACTTCATAACCAAGCTACCCCGCACAGCTAAAGGTCATGACACCATTTGGGTAATTGTGGACCGATTAACGAAGAGTGCTCATTTCCTACCTATTCGCGAGACGTTCTCGTCGGAAAGGTTAGCAGAAGTGTTTATCAACGAAGTAGTAGTACGGCATGGGATGCCTTTGACGATCGTATCTGACCGGGACACACGATTCACATCGAGGTTCTGGAAAAGATTTCATGAGGCGATGGGCACAAGGCTTAATATCAGCACGGCATACCACCCACAAACGGATGGTCAATCCGAAAGAACCATTCAGACATTGGAAGATATGCTCCGTGCTTGTATTATCGACTTCGGTGGCAGTTGGGACAGTCATCTGCCGTTAGCCGAATTCTCCTACAACAATAGTCATCACACGACTATAGGCATGCCGCCTTACGAAATGTTGTATGGTAGAAGATGCAGGACCCCGGTTTGTTGGGGTGAGATTGGACAGAAGGAGTTAGGAAGTCATAAAAGAAACGTCGGAAAGGTTTGATCAAATCAAAGCTCGAATGAAGGCCGCACAAGATCGCCAGAAATCCTATGAAGGCCGCACAAGATCGCCAGGAAAGTTAAGTCCGAGGTTTGTCGGACCGTTCAGGATAATGGCACGGGTTGGGGAAGTCGCTTATCGGTTGGAGTTGCCTGATGAGTTAAGTGGGATTCATCCTACCTTCCATGTATCACACTTACGAAAGTGTGAATCGGCTCACGTACCACTTACTGACATCGAGGTCGACAACAGCCTTAATTACATCGAAGGACCCGTGGCTATCTTAGACCGAAAGGAGAAGCGTTTGCGTAATAAAGTTATTCCATTGGTTAAAGTCCAATGGAGGCACCGAAAGGGATCAGAGGCTACATGGGAAACGGAGGCGAAAATGAGGGAGCCGTACCCTCAATTATTTGACTTGTGATAGGTTTCGGGGACGAAACCTATTATAAGGGGGGTAGACTTGTAACATCCCAAAATGTCGAGAAATAAAGTTAACGAGTTCAAGCGGGCCGAAGTCGAGCCGGGTCAGTCACGAACCGGGCTTGGGGAGGTCTCCCCTATAAATAGCCAAGGTCACCACATGTTTCTCTCATTTGCAATTCTAGAGAGAGAAAAACCGTAGAGAGAGAAAGTGTCGAAATCGCACAAGATTACACCCGCTCATGTCTCTTGCACTCGTGAGAAGAACCTCCAGATCAGAAGCTCGATTCAGGTAACGATCCGACCTAAATCTGAGTTTTAGTTCGTTTTTGGGTTTTTCGGGTTTTGGGTGAAAAGGTAAGGTTTGAACAGATGAAACTGAAAGATAATCATGGATTTGAGTTCCTTAATGGAAAACGAACGTTTTGAATGCAACAGGTTCGGGATCTTGACATGATCAGACCCGAATGCGAAAGTTAGGGTTTTTCGCGAAGAACAGGTCGTGCGCACTTGCTAAGTGCGCACGGAGCAGGTCCTGCGCACTTGCTAAGTGCGCAGGAGGAGGGGTCTGCGCACTTGCTAAGTGCGCAGGCAGCAGGGTCTGCGCACTTGCCAAGTGCGCAGACATCAGAACTGGTTAAGTAAAGTCAGTATGTTAGAATGGTTAAACCGTTAGAGTCGAGATTGGTCTGATGTGTATTTAACTAATCAATTCAGATCGTAAGTGACGTTGTTGGACCTTCGTTTAGGACAAACCATATTAGCGTATCAGGTGAGTTCTAGAAGCCCTCTTTTAAATGTTTTAATAATGTTTTTGGGCTGGTGTGCATACGTAACGATGTGACGATTTTATAAAACGATGTTTATGAAGGTTGTATGTAATGTTTTATAAAATGATGTTTATGAAGGATGTTTTAGAAGGAAAGGTTTTGAAGGAAGTATTTATGAAATATTTTGCCAAAAGAAGTTTACGAAGTTTACAAAGTGTTTATGAATGAATGAATGATTTTAATAAAACGTACGAATGCTTTAACTGAAGTTTTTTAAGTATAAGAAGCGAAGGTTTATGAAAGTCACAAACGAACGAATCGGCCAATATTACTTTGGGAATGAAGGTTAAGGGATGGGAAGTATGGGCCTTTACCTTTTAGGGGCCTCTGTGGCTGGCCAACTGTTGTACAACTGGGGCGATGACGGTCGCCAAGGGGATTATCGTGATCCTTGAAGTTTGGTACGATTTACCTTACGGGGTAGTCGTGCTTGAAGTTTGGTACTTGCGCCCTACGGGGTGCAGTGCTTGAAGTTTGGTACGCGCTATCCTTTGGGACGCCGTGCTTGAAGGGTTGGATGACCTAAGTATCGGGCCCTAGGAGTTCCTCACCCGAAGGACAGTACGGTGATGATGGGCCTAGTGGTGGTGATCCTTAGATTATTCAACCAGTATGTAACGTAATGATTTTACGGTTACGAGAAGGCGCAGATTCGATATGTTCGTTGACTTATGTTTATGAAGTGTTATGTTTTGTTATTGCATTATGTTACGTACGCTTTTTATTAAATGAAGTACGAAGTTATGTTTTTGGTAAATTATTTGAAGTTAAGGTTTTATGTTAAAACTAGAACTCACCAGCGTAGCTGACTTTTTAGTATGCACATTCAGGTTAAGGCAGGTATGGATGATGGACGGTGATGCTTGGCAAGCGAGAAGAGTTACCCGGTTGATCATGAAGACTGGCATCCCGTTATGTTTAGTTATGATGTAACTATGTTTTAAACATTGTTTACGCTTCCGCATGTAAGAACAATGATGACGTTATGTTTGAATGAAATTTTTCGCTGCGTTATTTGATATTCATGTTTAAGAACTGTTTGTGAATGAGTAAATCCAACAAGTGAGGCCTCCCGGGTTTGGGGCCTTACACTAGTCTCTCGTGTTAGCCACGCCTTTTGAATCAAGTGAGTATTACATAGCCCCTTTTACTCTTTTACACTTTTTGGGGTGGAACATGAACACTATACAATACTATTGCTTACATTTACACAAACTATACAAATACAAATCCTCTTTACATTCATGTGGGCAATTTGAGCTTTATGCTTGAGTGCTAGTTGTGCTAACTTTTGTGTGCGATTTATGTGCAGTCATTAACTATTCAAGTCGACGGTAAACAATGATAGATCTATTGAGTTTGACAAACCCACCTAGATTGGGGTGATTGTTACCGACAACACAATTTTGCATGCTAGTTACAAAGGTTTGATTGTACTTTGGTTACACAATGGCTACTCTCCATAAATGCCTTATTTAATCATGTTATGTAAGGATTTGTTTATTTACAATCTATACGCTATCAATGTACAAACCTGTGTATGCACACCAACTTTTTAGTTGACCTTATCTTATTCATGTATCAGGTGCTATCATATGAGTTTGATCAAGACATGTTACACATAGGCTTTGGACTTAGTTAATTTTAATTCGAAAACAAATTGTATTTCATTATGTACTTTGGAATTGATTCATGTTTGTTTGAATGAAAATGGATTTAATGTACTACAATTTAGTCAACCTTGAGCTCACGAACAGTCTACATGTCCCGCCCCGACGTTTCCGCCGTCGGTTGGGGTGTGACACCTAGCATACTTATGTGGCAGCAAGCGTGTTGGGTAGGGAACACGACTCAAGTCAATCTCGGGGGTCTTCATCTCCACCCCTTCTTCTTCTCCTCTGCCTTCTCGGCAGGCTTCTCGACCACTATCTCTTCATCCACCGGCTCCACTTCTTCAACCACCGGTGGTTCTACTCTCTCCTTAACTCTTCGACTCCTAGTCGACACGGCCATCACTGAAGCGTTAGGGCCTGAAGACGAACCTCCATGTCTATCCTTCAATATCTTAGCGTTGTCTCCTACCGTGCGTTGCAGATCTTGGAACACAGAATGCTGATTTATTAGTAGGGTGTCGTGCGCATCGAATCGCTGCTGAGTCTCCTTATCCTTCTGCACTAAATAAGAGAGCATCTGAGACTGGTTCTCCAGCATCTCTTCAATCTTCTTAACCCTAGCATTGCTCCCAGAACTCACTCCTGCTTCACCTCCTCCATACTGATTAGGGCGGAAATTAAAACCAGGCGGGTTCTTTCTAGATCTCCATCCCGAGCCAAAAGAATTGTTATAGTTATTATTGTACCCTCGGCTCTGGTTTCCCGTAAAGTTCACCTGCTCCTGCTGACTGACGGGGTAGTCCCTGGTTTCATGGCCTCCCCAGCACACCTCACACCTTTGAGTACTCAGCTTTATCTCTTTGATCTCATTCGCCATTGCTGCGAGTGCAGCATCCACGCTAGTATCAGGGTTGACCTGATGCACACCTCTAGGAGAAGAGGCGGGTTCCCTAGCACTAGGAATGGAAATCCTAGTAGATGACCGTTGTTGCTCAGCGAGAGCGAAGCTCTTGAACATCTCCTCGCATTCAGCAGGCTCCAGTTTACCCATGATATGGCCTCCCGCAGCTATGTTGAACATTTGCTGCTTCTCGAAGGTGAGGCCATTATAGAACTTCTCCACAATCGCCCAATCAGAAAGACCATGCTGGGGATATCGGCTCAACAACGCATTGAATCGCTCCCAGGCAATGTGATAAGGCTCGTCAGGGTCCATCCGGAAGGAATGGATTTGGTCCCTAAGGCGAGCGGCCCTGGAAGATGGATAGTACTTTTTAAGGAACTTGGCTTGAAGATCCTCCCAAGGTGTGATGGAATTGTCAGGGAGGGTGTCAAGCCAAGTGGAAGCACTCCCAGAGAGCGAGAATGGAAAGAGACGCAAGTAGATTGGATCCTTAGATACACCCGTGATATTGAAGGTATCACATATGCGCACGAAGCGGGACAAATGTCCGGGTGCATCCTCATTCTTGAGGCCATGGAACTGAGTAGCATGAGTGATCGTACTCATGACATGTGATGGGATCTGCCAAGTATTGGTATTAGGGATAGCGGGGCGGGCGATCGAAGATCGCGCCCTGGTGGCCCCATCACTGGCTCTCTAGTGTACGGTACGTCTCCTTGGTGGGTCAGCGTCGCCCATATTAGGAAAAGGAACTGGGCTAGTGGGACATACCTGGTTTGTGCACAATGTTTTGAAACGCTCCCGGAAGTCGCGGGTGCACTTGTGAAGCTCTCGTCGGGCTCTTCGTAAGCTAAATAATGTGGCGATCCCTGCGAACGAGTACGTTGCATAAACTGAAAGACACAAAGAAAAATAAGAAAGACTCAAAACACAAAAGGACTCGATCCTAAATTAGACACATAAGTAGCAGATAGGACAAAGTACACAATTAAGACTCAAAATAAAAGAAAATAACCAAAAATCACACAAAAGAACTAGTCAAAGCTAATTTTGTTATTGCCAAGTGTCCCCGGTAACGACGCCAAAAACTTGATATCGCCCAGACGGGCTATATAAACTAACAAATAAAACATAATCTAGACTCATAAGTAATAAATGGAGTACCTATGAACTAAACCGCACTGACAGGCAAGTGTACCTATTGAGTGTAGCACAACTTAATGGTAAACCGGATTATCGAACCCTAGAGACACTGAATAACTACACTAGACTCTAACTCGGACTAAAGATGATTGATTGGGGGGTTTTCTACACTACTGGTCACACTAATAATGCAAAATACTAATGAACGACTTCAACTATCAGACACAGGAACTCAGGAATTTCAGGAATAGGAAGAATACCACCTAGATCGGAATACTACTTGCAAAGCACAGACTTCTACCGGTTATGGAAACTATGATGGACCTGGGTATCTAAGGATAACAGCTCTAGACAACCTATTGGATCCCTAATCACTCTCAGGGTGTCACCAACTAAGAAACCTAAAGATGTAGAAACTCACCAGATGGTCGGATTACCTGTCAGTCTATCCAACAATGACAATGTACCCAAAAGGCAAATCACCTCTCGGTCTCAATGTCCACAATACATCGAAGATGCACGGGGTAATCTCAGATAAGCACACTATGACTCGGAATAGCAACAAATACTAAGAACCTAAGGCAACTTCCTCTCGGACAGTTAACACTCGGAATCCTAATACGAAGACTAACCGATTACCTCTCACCTTTCGGGTATCGAGATAAGAAGAACACTCAGATCAAATCTACTCTCAATCACGTTCCTATGGAATACTACGTCTAGAAAACCACAAAACAATCACAACACACAGTCAATGATCTAAAATATGCAACTATAACTGGGAGACATCCAACAGGCAGCATATGGAATGATAATCAATTATAGAATAGATCTAAACATGCATAAACATCATAAATATCAATCCAAGATCTTTACAAAATCATTAATCCATTCAAACGAATTCAAAACCGATAAAAATCAAATCTTTACTAAGTATTCATCATAGACCTAGGTAGTATCAATGTTTAGCCTAGGATCATTGATGTAGTGCAAAGCACACATCTTTATTCATTTTGTTTCATGCGTTTTTGATTAGTTTTATATTCATTTTTATTCGTTTAAGTCTGTATTTGAGTCTATTGTACATTTACAGGTGCTCGTGAAGATTACAAGTTAATACGTGAAGAAACCGAGCAAGAGAATGAATTCCCAAGTTCAAAAGTCAAAATTGTGAAATTCAGGTTTCTCACGGTACGCGAGAGTGAAAGTGGAATGCTTCGCGGTACGCGAGAATCTTCAGAAGGCGCTCGACTAATTTGTTTGCCAAAGTCACGCGGTACGCGAGAGACGTAAATTCTGTGAAAAAAGCCCTAATTGAATTTTAATAGAATTACAATGCCATTATTCAAGGAGTTCAATTTTTTGGCCGTCAGAGCAAGTCTAGAGGGGGATTTTGAGACTGGAGAAGACACTTGAAGTGCAAATTTGATGCTTTCGAATCCGGGTTTGTTAGTTTTAGCTTATTCGGTTTCCAAGTTTCAATCTTTGTCTTTGATTAGTTTGTTTCAGACCATGTTTGGATCAATTACTTCTATGTTTCTGGTTTTGAGCATGATTCTAGGCTAAACGTTCGATATTGCCTGGGTTATATGATGAATACTGCGTAAAGTTACGATTTTTATTAGTTTTGGATATTAATTGATGGTTAATGATTTTGTAAAAGGTCTTGAGTTATTAATTGTGATGAATATTGCATGCTTTGATCTGATTTGTGATTGATTTACAATTCCGTACGTTGATTGTGGATGTCTTCCAGCTTGATTAGCGTATCTAGGTCATAGATCTTAGGATTTGTGGTTGTTTGTGTGGTTTGCTAGAGATAGTAGCCATAGGAGTTGTGGTTGAGTATAGATTAGAACTACATGTGTATCATGTCTCAATACCCGAGAAGTGAGATATAGTCGTTTAGCCTTCGTCATTAGGAATCCGAGTGTCAGTTGTCTAAGAGAAAGTTGGTATTAGGTGTCTATTGATTGTTGCTATTCTGTGTCATAGTTCTTATCTTGAGATTACCCCGTGCATTCTTCGAATGTATGGTGGACAGTGAGACTGAAAGGTGATCTGTCTTTCGGGTACTTTATCATTATTGGAGAGACCGAAAGGTAATCCACTATCTGGTGAGTTTATTACATCTTTAGGTTCCTGAGTTGGTGACACCTTGAGAGTCATTAGGGATCCATTAGGTTGTCTAGAATTGTTTCCTTAGAAACCCAGATCCATCATAGTTCCAGAACCGGTAGAAGTTATGCTTTGAAAGTAGGATTCCGACCTATGTAGTATTCTTTCCATCTCTGATTTCTTCCTTAGTTCCTTCCTTTGATAGCTTGAGTCAATCTTTAGTTTGTTGCATTAGTAGTTAATCTTTAGTGCAGTCAACCCCCCATTAATCAATCATTAGTCCGAGTCAGAGTCTAGTAGTAGTATTCAGTGTCTCTAGGGTTCGATAACTCGGTTTACCATTAAGCTATGCTACACTCGATAGGTTCATTTGCCTGTCAGTGCGGTTTAGTCGAAGGTACTCCATTTATTACTTAGGAGTCTAGGTTAGGTTTAGTTAGTTTTTATATAGACCGTCTGGGCGACATCAATCATACTCGAAACATGAAACACAGAAGTAATCAAGTCAAACAAAATCCAAAACCAACTGATTGTAAACAAAGATCGAGACTTTAGAACCGAATAAGCTAAACTAAACAAACCCGGAATCGAAAGCTTCGATCTTGCACTTCAATCTTCTTCTTCAACCTCAAAATCGCCCTAGAACCCTCTCTGGACGGCCAAAACTCGAACTCCTCAAAGAATGGCTATCAAAATCTTTTTAATTTCAAAATCTAGGGTTTTTCGGAATTTCAGGCCCTCGTGTATCGCGAGAGATTGGCCCCAGTTCTTCGCGTACCGCGAAGAACAATTTAGTCGTGCCCGGTTTTGTTCCTCCTCGCGTACCGCGAGACATCTCTTCTCCTCCTTCGCGTACCGCGAGGGAGTAATTTTCCACATTTTTGACTTTATTTCCTTGGGCTTCATTCTCTTGCTCGGTTTCTTCGGGATATGACTTGTATTGCACACGAGCACCTGAAAGCATAAAAGCATAACCAAGACTCAAAACGAAACTAAAATGACTCAAAACAAATATAAAACTATCTAAAAACGCACTAAAACGGTGGAATAAAGATGTGTGCTTCGCACTACATCAACGCGTAACCGTCAGAACTAGTCACATCACGTCACCGCCTGTCAAGGGTAGAGTAATGATACACTGCCAAATGTTTAAATATTGATTAGACAATTAGGAAACACCCCCAGGAAAAAAGAGCAAGGGTTCAGATAGGAAGGCTAGGCGAAAGTCAGATATGTTCAAAATCAGAATTTTAAACCCACCTGACTTGGGGGGCTGATGACGGGGGTAGCCCAACGATAAAGTTCAGAAGCCCAGAACAAGTTATAAGCCCAATAACAGCAGGGCCCAAAACCAAGAGAACAAGCCCAATGATAATACAGAGAGCTCGGCCTCAGCGGGGTGAAAGCTTCCCAAACATGATAGGGAAATAACCTGCAAAGTAATAAAGACCATAATCCAAATAAAGTATAAAATAGGAATGGTCAGAGATGACAGGAAGATACAGTGTCTTCTCCCTTCTTCGCCTACAGAGAAAGAGGGGAGGTCAGCGATCAAGACAAAAAGCCTGGTAAGAACCGTTATCAACATGTTATACCATTTAAGGAGAATCTCCCAAACACGAGGCAGGGACCAACGAACAAGGTACCTGCCAAACCACCAAAATAGAAGGCTCAAAATCACGAGAATCCCAGCATCCACAATATAAATAAAGAACACCTCCCTCGAAGGTAACGCATCCAACTCTAACTCCTCTCTCTTATTTCTCTTCACTTCCCACTAAGAACCTTTTACTGATTCTCACACCAGAGGTGGATCGCAGGAGATTATCTCCTGTGGTGAGCCTAACGGTTTCTTTTATCTTAGCAGGGCAAGGTCACCTTGGGCTGCCTTCATCGGTGTAGCAACAGGATCACTGTCCTGGGAAGGAAGGGTAGAAGATCCCTCAGAATCCATGATAATAGGGGCGCGAGAAGACCCCTCCTTAGCAGAAGAAAGGACCAGGGGCAGCCTCAACATCGGTAGCAGCCTTAGAGATTTTCCTTTTGGATGACCGGGTATGAACACGCTTGGACTTCTCGACACTAGACAGAGCCTCCTTCTTCCTCTTTCGAGAAGTAATCGCTGCAGCAAAAGCACTGGGAGGAACACCCACATACTTATGAGCGGAAGTAGAAAGATCAAAAGGATCTCCCATCGAATATGTAGTCTTGGCATGAAAAGTAGCAGCATCATCCTCTCCAGAAGATACAGGACGATAGCGTGACTTCAATCTCATTATCAGAACTCAGAGACATGACATCAAGCAAACCTATATATGCAAAAGCAAAATTAGGAAGAAATCAGATACATAGCATAAAACAAAGCTAAAAGAAAGCAAGCAATAAACATACCAACACCATGTTTGCTGAAGGCTGGGAGAACACCCGGATGATCCCAAATGGGACTTAGCCCAGCCAAAACAAGAACTCCTTCCAAACAGGGGCGAGCCCACGTAAGAGTGCCACGGATAAGAGAAAAGTGTCAGGGATCAAAGGCAGAATCAAGGACATTAGGTTTCGAAACAAACCCCTTAGGATCTCTCCATGGAAGAGAACAAGGTAGGATCTTTGCCGAAACCCAAAAGAACTACCCTTTCCAATCCTGTATGGTAGGATTGGAAGGATGGATACATTGCGGAGCAGGCTCATTCTTCCGCTGGATGGTAAACCAGTCGCCATTCTTAGCAAGGTGAAAGAACTTGAGAAACAGACCAAGAGTAGGAGCAATGCCATGAGCCTTGAAAACAATCTCGAATTGAAAAATCTTACTCACTCCAAAAGGAGCGATCTGAGCGAGATTCAAACGATAGAAATTTAAAATCCTAATGCAAAAAATAGAAAGTGGTAGACGAAGGATCGAAAATTCAAAAAACCTGGCGTAAAGAGCAACAGAACCAGGAGGACAATCTAGGACAGTTTGATCGGGAAGAGGCAAGGTCGGTGGGCAATCCTCTAGGATACAATATTTCAAACAAAGGGCGTCAAGGTAAGATTGTTTCAACAAACACATCCGGCGATCCATATCCAGCTGGTCACTCATGTCGAAAGAAAGAAAGCAAAAAACTAAAAGAAAAAAGGAAGAGTTGAAACTGACCTACGAGAGAGAAATCGGCGAAGAAGAAGAAGGCAAATGAAGACCCCAAAAAATCCTCCCCCTTTTTTATAGGAGAAAATTCAAAAATTGCTTGGAGACGCGTAACCGTCAGAACTAGTCACATCACGTCACCACCTGTCAAGGGTAGAGTAATGATACCCTGCCAAATGTTTAAATATTGATTAGACAATTAGGAAACACCCCCAGGAAAAAAGAGCCCGGGTTTAGATAGGAAGGCTGGGCGAAAGTCAGATATGCTCAAAATCAGAATTTTAAACCCACCTGACTTGGGGGGCTGATGATGGGGGTAGCCCAAGAAGATGAAGGGAACCGGCTGTGCCCAAGAACCGGAATCGGTTCTTAACCGGTTCTTGCTGGACCGGGTACGATTTTGCCTGGTAGGGGCCGGAACCGGTTTTAGGTTTGGAAAACCATACCCGGTGGAACCGGTTTAGGTAGGGTCGGGTCGGGTCTGGTTCCAAACTGGGTTTAATTTTTTTTAAATAATTAAAATAACATTAAATAACATAAAATGCAATTTTTATTTATTTTCAATAGTTCTATAACTAAAGAAATACAATATTAAACAATATCTATTGAAAGTAGAAAGTCGGGAATGAGAGTAAAACAAGTATTTTTTGCGTTTTTTCGCCCGGTTTTGCGTTTTCAAGTTAGGTACTCAACCAATTCATCCAATATCTATTTATACTAACTTAGGAGGACTAAAATACAAAAAAAGGTCAAATGGAGCTTCCAACGGTCATATACCCGTTAAAAAATGGTTTTTTTAACATGTTTAACGGCTAGAACCGGGTAGGAACCGGTCGAGCATAAAACTTCCGGAACCGGGTAGGAACCATCGTGTACGATCGGGTAGGGACCGGTTCTTGGTTGGGCCGGGTAGAAACCGGAACCGGTTTTTTTGTGCACCGGGCAAGTAGGGCTCACCATTAGTTGTTTTTTGTTTTATTTTATTTATTTTTTTAATTTTAAGAAATTACACAAATAGTCTTCCGGCTATTAAATTATTTAGTAAATTATATAATTATACCTTATGTGTAGAAAAACTAAAATGTCCTTTCATTTAACAGAAAAAATTAATATTATTAGTGTCACGGCCTTAATTGAGAAGAAAATGAAACCATGATGACCGGAAAAGTCAATAAGAACTAACTAAAAAAGTTATTTTAGCTAAACCATAGGGACTAAAACTGTAATTTATTTACAATGTTTTATAAAATTTGAATATATGTTACCACGTTTTTATTTGTATCTACGCTTATATTAAATAGTAATTTTCATGAACAATAATGTACAAGTATTTAAAGCGGGATGTCTGATTTTGATTTTTTTAATATTTTAATAATATAATTATTTTAAAACATATTTTGTTTCTTTTTCTTATAATTCTTAAAATCTAATATTTTATAAATTTCAAATATACAATAACCTTACTACATGAAACTCGCTACATACCTTTTGTTATATAAATGGAAATTAGTTATAACAAATTAGAGTAAATTATGAAAATAGATATGGTGTTTCTTTGATGTTAATGACGAAATAATTCTTACTTTCGATGTTTACTTTCATTTTAAGTCTTTAAGCCGCTAACGATATACTCGGAGATGCGTTTAACTGGTGCAACTCGGTCCCTCTTAAAGTTAATATCTTTGCTTGGCGAGCGGAACAAGATAGGATTCCCACCCGGAAAGCATTGGTGATAAGAAAGTTACTATTGAATCTGATTTATGTCCTCTTTGTTCTGAGATCGCCGAGACGGCTAAACATTTATTCACTTCGTGTTATTATGCATCTATGTTATGGAGCTTTATCAGCAACTGGTGTAATATTCTCCTCATTTTCGTTTTCTCAGTTAGAGACATTTTGGAGTTAACTACAATGGAGCCGCGCGTAAAACATCATCAAACAGCCCTGCAAGTTGTTATTTTAATTGCAGTTTGGAGCCTTTGGAAATTAAGAAACAGGGTACTTTTTGGAGGCAAAAAGGCATCATTTAGATGGTTGTTCGAAGATCTCAAAAGCTCAAGTTTTTTGTGGGCCAAGAATCGGAAGAATATTGGGGTAGATGATTAAGAAAATGGTGTGGTTTTAATTTTTAATCCTTCTAGTTTTTTGTTCTATGTATATTTTGCTTTTCCTTGTATTTGCTAGCCTCTGTTAGCTTTTTAATATATTCTGTCTTTCAAAACAAAAAAATTCGAAGTGCATATATAGTAGCCTCCGTGGTATAAATAGCGGCCTCAAACATTTATAATCCAAACTTTAACAAAGGCATGCATGGTAAGTTATTACTTAATATGTCCTAGTAAGTTTAGGTATACAAACTTAAATAAAATTATAATTGTAATTACTTATATTAGTTTTTACGTATCAAGGTAGGGATTATGCCATAATTAATTAAATGAATTAATTAATACTTGCGGATAGCTATGCTTTTGGTCGTATTACATATAATAATATTTATATTTATTTTGAACTTCTGTCACATAATGTTTAATTGATCAGAAGTAACAAAAGGTTCGAACCGGTTACAACATAACCCATTTTAACATATAAAAACTCGACTTTAACTAAGGTTATAATTTCTGATATGATCATATATGAAAATAATTAGGTTTTGGATTGTAATATTTATTTGTTTAATAAACCGATCGTGTTCGGGTTAACATGTTTAACCAGTTTAATTAAACAGATCATTTTCAGATTGACTTATTTAATCCATTTCAATTAACATGTCTACCCATCAAACTGTTGAAAATTAGAACAAAAAATATTTTTATAAGGTCAACCTATTTATCACAATCCATATATAGCACATCAACTATTTGTGAATCGTTTAACCTTTTACAACCTGTCAACCCGTTTGACTCGTTTAAATAAACGAGTAATACGGGTTGTGTTCAGTTTACACGGTTTTAAGTGTATTCATGTTAGGGTTGATGTCTTTGTCATGAATAAATATATGGGTCATGTTTGAGTTCATATGTTCAACTCGCCAACCAGATACCATCAAACCGACACGATTGTCACCCTAATTTTAACAGATAAAAACTCATTTTATTTCATAAACTTAATACCTTCTCGTGGACCTTACAAGAGCCGTTTTGCCTTGGGTTTGACTTTTGATGTGACACAAAAGTCAAAATTCTAATCTTCATATAGATGTTTTCAAGTTTTCTGCTATAAACAAATTCCAAATGACAACTACAAACGTATAGAGAGATACAAAAAAAAAGAGTCCCCCAATCAAGTGAATACAAGTCAAAAAACATTTATAGGTTAAAACTTAAAACGAGTTAAGTTAACCTGTAAACACTTGTTGACTATTTTTTTTTTCTAGTAAACCATATTAATTATTATCACAACGGAACAATTAATAAAAAAAAATTAGAATTTTATAACAGGTGACTTTTAACCTGTTCTACCCATTTAATATGATTCTTCTTTTAGCTATAATGAACCCGTTAGCGGAAACAAACCATACGACCAAACTGAATAATTGATTCTTCTTTTAGCTTTAATGAACCCGTTAGCGGAAACAAACCATACGACCAAACTGAATAACTGATTCTTCTTTTAGCTTTAATGAACCCGTTAGCGGAAACAAACCATACGACCAAACCGAAGTTCTTATTCGTGGTTTGGTTTGGTTTTGTTCCGTTTAAGACTTCATGCAAGGAAAAGTTATTCGTGGATTGACAACAACAACATACGCAGTTTATTATCACCTAGATAGATTTTAATCGACGACAGTTTAAGACTTCATGCAAGGAAAAGTTATTCGTGGATAGCAACATACGCAGTTTATTATCACCTAGAAAGATTTTAATCGACGACAATATACTGTATACGATGAACCAATAGAGAAGACACGAATTTTGGTTTCTGATAGTCAAAACCTTAAACATCACTATTCAAGACAAACAAAGGGATAAAACATCAAAGCACGAAAAGAAGCCCTAAATTCTCAGCTCGGCACACCCGAGAACCGTCCCCCGACTCCGGGTCATGGAAGCCGCTTTCTGCCACACGGGTTTCTCGTTCCCGAGTGTCAAAACATCAACATCTGACATCTTTTTGATATCCGAATTCCATCCTTCAGGCCCGATCACACCACCAATCACATAAATGTCATCCTGAAAACCGATCATAGCAAACCCGATTCTCCTCTTGAATCCCGAAGCCGAAATCACGACTTTCCTCAAATTCCGATCTTGTTTATATATAAGCCCATGACTCATCACATACAACGAACTGTTGACCACGGTCAGCGGGCCTTGAGCCCACGAATGCTCATGAACCCTCCACCCATCCTTGATCAACACCTGGACCGTGGTCAAACCCTTGTGCACCACATGCACCTCACCCCCGATCACTAGCCCGGTACAAGCCGAGTTATGGGTGTGGTGAAGATCGGGAATTGAAACCCAAACGTCCTTCTCGGGATCGTAAATTTCCGCTTTTGAGATCGATTTCCGGCATGTTGTGAACCCACCGGCCACCAATATCTTCCCGTTTACCACACAAGAAGCAAACATGGCCCGGGGAACAATCATGGCGGCTCGTTGGGCCCACTGCCGGATCACTGGATCATACGCCCAGACCTCGTTTGTTGCAAAGCTCCCGTCTTGGTCACCGGTCAACGGGTCAACCGCATCACTACCGCCGCCTAGGACAAACAGTTTACGTGCGGTAGAAACAACACCAAAATGGGCCAAATTTCTAACTTTTGAAGGGAGTACTGGGAGAGTGATCCAAAGGTCTCGGGTCGGGTCATAGAGTTGCCACACGTTTTCCGGTTCAAACGCACATACGCATAACAGATTCTCACTTGAATTGACTTCTTCACGGGCTTTATACAGCTCGGTGCTGTGAACTGCTTCCCGCCAAGAACGACAAATTACTTCGAGTTTTGGGAAAAGGTAGTAGGGGACCCGTGCTAGACATCTGATAGCAACAGCATCGGGAAGACCTTCAATGAGAACCGGCATTACTAACAGCAACCTGCTAAGAACCAAAAAGACGAAAATGCCCTTCAATTCTAGGACCCAAAACATCAATTGCTACAATATATGAACATCAATTCCTTTTTCAAGAAAAGCATTTGAACAAGTTCAACATGTTGATAAAAGAATTCCCAGTAACACGTATCTTGATACTCCCATCATATTCAAGAAACTCGATCAAATGCGTAAGTTTTAGACATAAGAAAAACACAATAAGCCTGGTCAGATGTTAATAAAAATATTTAAGAGGGTAAATGGGATTTAAAACTACTTATTATCTGCTTATTCAAAACAACTTATCATCTCACTCACAAATAATTAAATAAGCAGTCCCATACTCCCAACAGCCTCAAAAGGATTTATTGTTGTAACCAACAACACGATAAGCAGACAAGATATTTTGATAAGCAATGCCAAACAAGATAAAATAAAAAAGAAGGAAATTAATTTGTAATTAGACAAGAAAAGATTAAGCAAACTCCAAATTCCATTGTTACTAACTAGAAAAATCCAATTTACTTCCAAATTTTGAATTTCATAGACTACGAATTACAAACATATACAGACTTTGGCTACAAGAAATTGAAACCTATAACCGGGGTGTGGGATTGCTTATTAAAAGTGCTTATCCGCTTGCTTACTGAAATAAGCAGTTTACATAAGCAATCCCAAACATTCTCAAACTGCTTATTGTTCTATCAATACACAATAAGCTTGGTTTTAAATGCGCGATGCGCTTTGGTCCAAAAATCCGATGAACGATGCGCGATGCGTTCATTATTAAAAAAATACTAAATAATTAATTATACATAACAATTTTTATATTGTTAATACTTAAACATTAAACGTACTTATAAAACATATATAAACATAAAAACACACTTATAAGTTGTAACTGATCATTGAATAAGAAGAACCAAGAAGAATAAACTTGAAAAGATCCAAAAAAAAACATTGCATATTGCGGCATTGCGCAATCATGGCGCATCATGCAAGGAAACGCACTATGCGAAATCGCCGCATCATGCACGCATCATGGAATCGCAACGCATCAAGTGTGGCGTCATGCGCGCATTTTAAAACCAAGGCAATAAGCAGAAGCCAGAAGCAATCCCAAACATCCTCAAAACTGCTCATGGATGCATCAATATCTTGCCTTTAAAAAGCCTGCCTAAGGCGCGAGGCGCAAGCCCCATCGCTTCTGATTGCTTGAGGCGACGCCTGTATAAAAGGCGCATGTAAAAACGGCTTGAAGCGCAGGCACGAGGCGCGCCTCTTGTACATGGGAAGATTTTGTGCATATATAGCTTTTAGGTTGTACATAGAGCGTATTTGAATCTAAATTTTAGGTACGTGATGCTAGAAACCAGAGAGAAATAATTAAAAATTTATACAAATACCTTGCACCTTGCGAATGTGATGCGGTGAGCTTTGCGCCTCGCGCTTTTAGAACCAAGATTTATATCCAATATGCAGAAGCAATCTCAAACACCCCCTTTATTCTACACAAGTACAAGATTCGCATTCAGTAATTCTAGGTTATCTTGAACAAATTATTGGACCAAAGAACTCAAAACATAAAGAACAAAAACAGGACCATAATATACAATTTAATCCCATAGTTAATCACAAAACTATCATCAAATCAAATTATATTCGTTGTAAAACTTAACTAGATTTACAACCAGCAAAGTCATATCTTTCTGTTTGTGTTTATGAAGTCCAGATGATACAATTGCAATCACAAATCATCACGATTTCATAATCTTTCTACAAAACCTAAAAAAATCAATAAAACTAACGAAAATATGGATCCGAATAAACCCGATTTCAACATTTTCCGATCAAAATCAATAACCTATGTTCCCAATTGCAACACGATCAATTGGATAATTGGGGATTCGTAAAATACATAAATCTTGGTCAAACTAGTAACGAGAATCGATAATTGAACGAGAAACAGAACAAAACTTACTTGAAAATCGAGATTTGAGGCAGAGTTGTTCCCTAATTTATATGATGAAATGGAGGCGAATTGAAGTGGGTGTGAAGAAGAGGGCGAATTTTATTTTGTCGGTTTTGTTTTTACTTTTTGTAGATTTTAGATGAGGAGAAGAGAAGGGGTAAGGGGTACGGAAACGTGCCCTTTGTTTTGGAGAGATTGGGTGTGAATTGGAAAATTAGGTTTTTTACATCCCAAAATTTATTAAATTCATATGGATATAGGAATCTATATTATCTAATAAATAAAAGTTTTGATGGAACACTTGTCATTCTTTTATACATTCTTAACATTTTTATTTTCGTCTCTCTTCTATTAATTATATAAATTTATTTAATTGTTTTTATAATTTTTTTCTCGTCTTTCTCTTATATTAAATTTCTATTAAATGATAATGATTTCTATAATTATTTTTATATAATATTTTTTTATTTTAAAAAAATAGGTATATTTATAAAACATTTTTATAAATTGAACATTTCTTTCATTCTTTTTATAAATTTTTAAAAAAAATAACTATATAACGTTTCTAGAATTTGTATTAAAAATATATATAATATGTTATATTTATGTAATATGTAAATCTTTCTTAATAAGTATGTAACATTGCATTTATTCAACCCGTGTAATACATTGGGTTTATAACCTAGTATGTTAATAATTGCATGATACATTTGTACGTGACGCTTTAAATGTTTTACAAAGGATGGTTATGTAATCGTCACATTTTCTTTCCCCCACTAATTTTATTTTCTATGCATTATGTATAAATGGATTACGTTGTTCTCGTATTTCTTAATATATTGTTGCCCCTATTGATATAATTATTTGGTTTTTTTTTCTTAAAAGAAATTCTACGTTTATTTATTATATAATTTTGTTTTTCTATTATAATTTTTTATAATGTAATGTTTTATATAAATTCAAACATGGTATTACGATGCGTATATTGTCGTCCACATTTTGATATGAGTTCTATTAATAGCTAAGTCCCATTCGTATAAAATTTATAAAAAGATAATAAAATATCCTAGATGACCAGGTTGCGATGAGTGATGATAGGGCGGCGATTGAGATGGAGACAAGATGTGTAAATTCGTTCCTGCAGTAGCAGTTACGGCTACAGTCTAGTTTGCTTTCCAGGTTGTTTCAAGTACTAGCTTGGATAATGCTTTGTTTCTTCCAACAAAGGATCAGTTTGTTGAATCATCATGGGGACTCCATCATATTAGTTGTTGAGACCGGTGACAAGTTAAAGAACAAGTCGTTGATTTGAGACAAGAGCTCCAACATTGGCGAGCTTGTCATATAGCATCTTGAAGGCTTGACAATAAGAGGAGTTGGTGTTTGCAAACTTGCTCCCGAGATATACCGCACGAGAATTCCGGTTATCCTCAAATATGTTCTCAAGAGCTTTCCATGCTTGGGTAGCAGTTGAATCTGGTTTGAGAATAGTGTGGACTTGTGGAGTAAGTCATTAGAGATGGTGCTATAAATCCATTGGAGAGCAATGGTGATGTCGCCCAGACGGTCTATAAAAACTAACAAATAAACCTAACCTAGACTCCTAAGTAATAAATGGAGTACCTATGAACTAAACCGCACTGACAGGCAAGTGTACCTATTGAGTATAGCACAACTTAATGGTAAACAGGAATATCGAACCCTAGAGACACTAAACAGCTAACTAGACTCTGACTCGGACTAAAGATGATTTGGTTGGGGGGTTTACTACACTACTGATTAACTACTAAAATCAAGGAAGAAAACTATTGAACGACTTCAACTATCAATACAAAGAATAAGGGAATAATCAGAGATGGGAAGAATACCACCTAGGTCGGAATCCTACTTGCAAAGCTCAACTTCTATCGGTTCTTGAAACTATGATGGATCTGGGTTCCTAAGGGTGACAACTCTAGACAACCTAGTGGATCCCTAATCACTCTCAGGGTGTCACCAACTAAGAAACTCTAAAGAAGTACTAAACTCACCAGATAGTCGGATTACCTTTCAGTCTCTCTAATAATGATAAAGTACCCAACAGACAGATCACCTTTCAGTCTCCCTGTCCACAATAAATCGAAGATGCACGGGGTAATCTCATATTAACTAACTATGACTCAGAATAGCAACAAATACTAAAGACCTAGGAAGATCTCATTTCAGAGCGTTGACAACTAGACACCTAATACGAAGACTAACCGATTACCTCTTATTTTTCGGGTATTGAGATAAGATGAATACTCAGATCTATTGAACTCCCAACTACAGCTCCTATGGCTACTATATCTAGCAGACCACACAAACGATCACAAACACACAGTCATATGATCTAGATACGCTATTCAAACGGGAAGACATCCACAAATAACACACGGAACTTATAATCAATCACACATCAGATCCAAGCATGCATAATCATCATAATAGTTAAACCAAAATCTTTACAAAATCATTAAATCCATTCAAACGAATCCAAAAACCGATAAAAACTGAATCTTTAACAAGCAATCATCATATGACCTAGGCAGTATTAAAGTTTTAGCCTAGATTCATGTTTAAAACATCCAAACATAAGTAGAAAAACATAAACATTGGTTCAAACACAGAAAGCAACGATAAAGATTGAATCTTGAAAACCGAAAACGCTAATCTAACGAACCCGGAATCCAAAAGCTTCAAACTTGCACTTGATTTCACTTCCAAGCTCTAGAAATCGCCCAAAGAACCTCTCTCTCCGGCTGAATTGCGAACCTCCTATCACAATGGCATTCAAAAACCTAATAAAATCGATTTTGGGTTTTTTCACGGATTTTATGTCTCTCGCGTGCCGCGAGACAAGTTGGCCAGCCCCTCGCGTACCGCGAGGGACAAATTAATCGGGCCCGAATTTGGCTTTCCTCACGTACCGCGAGATGTTGCGTCTCTCCCTTCGCGTACCGCGAGGGATCAAAAATCTAATTTTTTATCTTTTTCCTTCGGTCTTTCTTCTCTTGCTCGGTTTCTTCTCGATATGACTTGTAGTCCATACGAGCACCTGAAAACATAACAAAGACTCAAATGTACACTAAAACGACTAAAAACGAATACAAAACTATCTAAAAACACACAAATAAAAAGGAATAAAGATACGTGCTTCACACTACAACAAATGGCATCAATACACAACCAAAGATCAACATCGGAGGACTTGTCTTTGTCTATTTCTTTATCTTTTTCGGCTGATGAAGAAGACGATGATGAGGTTTTGGGAAGAAGATGATCAATGACCTGGAAAGCGCGACATTGGATCTTGAAAAGTTCTGCCCATTAGGAATACTTGTCGTTTTCCATCTCTAGTGTGAATGGAATGAAGTTACGGATGTTTGTAATAGTTATTGCGGGATGTAGCTTGCCGTCCATTGGAGAAAAATGGTAGAAGCAAGAAGACCGGCGATAGGAAAAATAAACAATACATATTAACCTATGTCTGGATTGAATTACAAAATATATTTGATGTGTCTTAAAATACACATATAATTTATATATATTAACCACATTTTGGATTATTTTGTTTGCGTATTTGATTGAATTTGATTCTTAATTGCTTTTTGATGTGAATTTGTAGGGTTTGATTATGTTTTATTGAATAATTGGAAGAAACCAGGAATTCCGTGGAAGGTTGCGGAGCTAAGTTAAAGTTAGATAGAAAAGTCACAATTCAGTAGACCATAGTACGACCCGTGTGCATATTTATGTACGGCCCGTGTTGTTGCCTGGCACGCAAAAACCCTAAAATCAGCCTATATAAGCACAGATACGATTGTTTTCTATGAGGGGTCGACTGGAGGCGATTATTGAAGGTCCAAGGGGCATGTTTGGGGAGATTTGGGGCCTAAAAGAAGACATATTGAAGCCCGAATCGAGATCTATCACTCGATTAAAGTATATTCGCGTTAATCGGCTCAATTTGTTATTCGTCTTTCATTTTTTATTGATTTCGGAGATGTTTACTACTGAGTTTGTATTGTTCTTGATTATGTTTGGCTAAACTTTTGTAATCATCTCGGTTTAGATGAATATTGATTCAGTTTGACTTTTTAGTTTGACCTTTGCCTATGTTTGCATGATTTTAGTGAGAGTGATGTACATGAATATCATCTTGTGTTGATTATACTTCTGATTTATGTGACTAAAATTGATCCTGAGAGAAGTTATGCTCCTTGGTTGGTTATAGTTATATTTAGACCGAGTTAGTGACGTTTTTCGGTCTTAGGCTTGAATCCCTAACGAGTAATAGACTTTTCGGGGATATAATTGGTTGATTTGTTATTCTACCTTAGAATGGGTTTGAATAAAAGGATCTAAGAGTTCATTAGGTCTTCCTGGTCGTGTAACATCCCAAAAATCCACATAATAAGGGGTTCGGGTTAACGGGTGACCCGAATCCCTAGTAAACAACATGGTTAACAAGGACTTTCACGTAAGGTGTGGTTCAACGGAATTAGGCGACCCAGTTTGCCATTTATTTCATAGTTCGAGATGGAAACGAGTTAGTCGAAATAGGAAGGACCCAAAACGAAACATTGGAAGGTTTAAATACCAAGTTTAAGGAAAACCCTAGGCCATTCGGCCTAGGTGTGGGTGTGTGCACGATGGAGAAGAGACGAGAGAGAGGTATGCCGGAGAAGGCCGAAGATGGTGGTTCCATATTGGTTTCGGGCGGGAACTCCATACATAGCTAAGGTAAATTCTCGTTTTCATTTTAATACGTGTTTATGTTTGTATTTCACTTGAAACCCGGTTAGTGTTTAGGGTTTTTGTTCTTAGCGGACGGTTAGGTGGCTTAGAGGTCGACGGCCGGCTGTTGTGGTGGTTACGGGGGTAGCAGGAGGTGAGTGATGGTGCCCGGAGTGGAGGCGTAGGTGGTAATGACGCGTGACAGGGACATCGGGCAAGTGGATGGGCACGGCGGGAGCCATAGGGAGGATGCTCGAGGGTGAAGGCGGGCCCGACAGGGGCAATGGCGGGGGTGGCTGTGACGACAGTCGTGGTGACGTTGTGGCGGTGTAAGGCGGAGGAAGGCTTAGATGTGAACCGTGCAGGGTGGCACGACGGAGAGGACGGCGGTGATGCGCATGGTGGTGTACGGCGGTGGAGCACGGTGGAACACGGGAGACCAACAAGGTGGCAACGGTCATGGTGGTGGCTGTGTAGGGGACGCACAGTGGTACGTGGTGGTGCATGGACGAGCTAGGGTGCGGGTTCGTGACGAGCTAGGGTTTGCATGGCAAGGTATGTAGGATTAGGGTTTGCATGAGTATGCATGTGCACGAGAGTGCATGGGAAGAGAACGGTTCGGGTGCACGGTCTTTAAATGGGTCAAGAACGATCTGATCCGTGTATTCGTAGAGCTAGGGTTCGGAGAACCAGAATGACGAGCATATGAGACCAAGTGTCGAGATTTATTTATTTATATTTTATACGTTTCTCGACGTGTGCTTAGGACGTGTTCTGATCACGTGATCGAACGTTTGACAGGTTCGGGTTTCGAGCGAGAGGACGGGTTGTAGAGCAGGACTTGGATCTTCGCAACCAGCAAGTTTCTAATCCCCTCTTTAATGTTTTACTGTTTCGAGGCTATCGTACATATTTGCATGCTTTACCTTGTTAATTGAACGTGTTGCGTGTTTTGGGTTAAACCCAATGAGTTTGTGAACTAAAATATTCCATAACAGAGCTAAGGGTCTGTGTGTTGTCCGTAGGACGCGTGGGCTAGAGGTTGGTATGTTATTAGTGCGTCATAAGATGACCTACTTAGGATAAGTCCGGGGATGGGTTTACATGTTGTGTGGGTATGACTAGGAGGTGTTATTATGGGTGCACGTACGTGGTATGTGCTTAAGTAACGAGCCATAGTAATTGCATGTGTGCTGCTATGTGTTACTTGCTTATTGTTGTGTGTGCTTGTGTCGTTGTCCTTGTGACATGGCAAATGATGATGTGAAGTACGAGATCCTTCGGGTGGTCACTGTGGGTGACAATGCCCTTCCAAGGCAGTGATGAGATCTAGTGGGGAGCTCGGAGTATGACGAATATCCCGACGGGGATAACCCTGACGAGGGTAGCTGTGACAAAACCGGTAAAATCCTTCGAAAGTAATTGTTGTGTGCATTATGTTGATTTAATTGCACGCATGAGTTATTTAATGTCCATGGTGTTGATATGCTATTGCTTTGGTGTGAACTTTAAATTGACCGTTGTGTTGGAATTATCTCGTGCTTAACCTGGTGAGTGTCTTGGTTAAGGCCTGTCAGGGCGGTGTCTAGGGGTCGGTGGTATTAACTGTACTTCGTAATGATACATGGGGTAGGTTACAAGTGAGGAGCGTGGTAAGTTCGATCCCTGTCGGTGAGACTTACTGGGTTATGGTTATGGGTCGGGTCTGGGGTTGTTAGACCCTCATGGGAAATGGTAGGTGACGTGGGTTACCGATATGTGAATAAAGGACAAGTTGTTTTGATAAAGGAATGGGATGTCCTGGGTCGGAAATAAATAATATTTGTGACGAGAATGTTTGTATTTAAAATAAACTGTTATAACTCACTCAGCGTAGCTGACTTTGTATGTACGTTAGACTGTTTTGCAGGTGAGTTCCGTGGACGACATATATTGGCTTGGGAGCGGTGCTACTCTGGTTAGTGTGCATGCATTTGTAAGGTAATATTAATAACGATAATGATTTTAAAAGATAATTGTTATTTCGAGTAAGACTTCCGATGTATGTTTTTATGAGGTTTTAGGTGTTTTCAAAAAAATCCATGTGATGTGATCCAACTGTAGGGTGCCCGGTTTGGGGGCCTTATAGTTTGCCTGGTGGGTAGATTGTAAATTGCTAGGGCTTATCTATTCGGTTCTGACCAGGAGATTCTAAATCACAAGTAGCATTGAATCTGAGTTTGCTTTTTGATATTAGGATGTTAATGTATGTCTATAGCATTGGCATTTTTCTATCTTCAGACTACAAGCCCTAGCGGGATCTAGTTTGTTCTAGCACTTCACACTTCTCTTCATTGAGTCATTCCAGTTTGTCATTCCAGTCAAGAGGATTCAACTCCTGGTGGTTATTCTCTCCATATGAATTCCTTAGACTTCACTAGTTGTTTCCTAGTTGTTCTCTAGTTTAATCAAATCACCTCCTTTTCATCGGTTAGATATTAACAGACGATTGAGTATCAGGAGCCACTATGTCCTTGGATCGATACTTGGTTCTTGCCAATACTAAACTTCGGATGTGATAGGTACACTTGCCTACGTGTGTGTAATGTAGTTTGGGTTATGGCATTTACCATTTTATAAATTCAAAGCTTGCGTAATTGATATATATTTTATATATACCATTCGCACATATCAATATTTTATATCAAATACGATATTTATATTCTAATATTTATATCGAATATAAAGTTTAAATTCTAACTTATATAAAAAGTTATGTATCAAAAGTATATGTAAAAAAAATATGACTTGATATTTTCTAAACAAGATTTACCGCTCATTAAAAAATATGAGGACTTTGCCGATAACATAATTAAAGTATATTAGCCAATAATAATATCATTTATGGTAGAGATTCGTCGTGTATTCGGATAATATCTTTTCTTTGCATACAAAAACAGTCTAGCTAGCACCACGAGCCTAGAGAGATTTTAATTAGTTAAGCAACCGGCCCACATGCATCTCATTTAGGTTGTAACTAATTTCCATATGTGGTCCTTTTACTTTTTATAACAACAATTTTTTATAGCTAAATATGATCTAACCTTTTACTTACAACTTACAAGGATTTAAACCCATACTATTTTTATGAGAGGCAATCATCACACTACTAGACCACTAGATCAAGGTAAATCTTTCATCATCCTTTTACTAAGTCCCATTTAAAAACTATTTACCCTAATTGTACTCGGATGTAGTCACCGACAATCAGTCATCGATTGTCCGACACCCAACTGTACTCACAATCGTCAGCGACCCTCATCCTTTCACATCGGTAAAGTTTCCATACACTCAAAGACGCCCTTTCTCCTTTCAAAATCATTTACCCCAACTGTTACGGTATTTTCAAAAATGCCAAGAGAAAATAGAAGTAAGATGTAACATACATATTTTTCTAAAAATAAATATATTGATTTTAGTTAATTTGTTCTTGGTAATTATAAACGCAATAGGATAATAGTACAGACTTGGATCTTTAAGTCATATTTAAGAAATAAAACAAAATTAGTAAACAGCCCCGTGCTTTGCGACAGGTTTCAAGTCGTGTAATTTCAAACCAGTTTGCTAATACAACTAATGTACCATTTTACAATGATAAATTGCGTATACACGCAATGAATTAAATACAAAATACAACTGACTTCATAAAATAAAGATTGAGTCGCTTGGATCAAAGTAAATGCCTTCCAAAGATTCTACCACTTGCAGTCTTGTATGATTGTTGAAAACATGAATCAAAGCACACATAATCAAAGCACATGGAAGTTTCATTTACTTTGTAAGCTATCTCAAGTTCTTAACAAAGACAACATTCAATAAATGAGTCAAACCCAATAATTATACTTGGAACTGAAACAAATTATAGGCTTCAACTAATGCAAAATCACTCTCTATGCAAAACTGTTGCAAAAATTCAAAGAGAAAAATTGGGTAAAACAATATATTACCTACAGAGATGTCGATCTGCATCTTGATTTTTGTGGAGCTTCCTCTCCAAATGTGTTATTATATGTAGTATCCCTAAAGGATTAGTTTAATAGTCCTCATTCAAGTTTATAAAGCTAGCAATGAAGATCAACAGTCTAACTCGAACAACTGACTTAAGCCTCAATAGCAACACATATCACGACGGGTGTATGATTCTAACTCCTTTCGTAATTGATCCACCTTCTTCTCATCTCCGGCGAAGGCTGGACAGAAGTCTCCACAGATCCATCACTATCCAGAGAAGCCTGGATAGAAGTTCTTCAACTCATCAACCCTAAAAAAAATATCGCCATGAATGGAGGTCGCCTGTCCTCGTCGGAACTCTAACTTCGCCACCATCTCTCTGCCAAAATCGATCAAATACAGACCTGGACTTTTCAAACAAAAATAAAAACTGGGTTCTTCAATCGTGTAGTTCATCAAATGAAAATCGTTGGAATCTTCGTCTGAAAACACGGGGGCGACCACCAACATCAGTAGCCTCCGACGACTTCAACCGCAGCACCTCACCACCACCTCCATCCGCCAAGGGCATATAAGCATCGAGATCACCACCAATACTGTTAGATTCCATTCAAGAGAGAGAGAGAGGATATGGTTTTATCGGTGATGAAGAGAGAGAGAGAGAGAGAGTTGATTTGGCGGCAAGAAATCAGGGATGTGGTGTAAATGCATAGAAGGCCTGTACTACTCGCATCAGTGATGGTATATGCATATAGGACTTGTACCAAGCGCATAACTGCTTAGGTTTTTGGCTTTTGTAAGTAACTAGTAATTTACCCGGCGCGTTGCAGCCGCTGCGTGCGCCGCGACAAGTCAAACAGCAGACGCTAAACGGCTTCGAACTTTATAAAAAAAGGGAAAGCTAAATCGTTAAATAAATAAAAGTATTCGAAAAAGCTAAAAAAAGGACATCAACCGACTTCGAAACTTTATATAAAAAAACTAAACTGTTAAATAAATAAAAGTTTTTGAATAGTCATGCGTGTTGCGACACGTTAACTCGCATAATAATAGATCTCTTATGGTTATAAAAGTAAGTTAAAAATAATAATAATAACATTAAGTAATTAAAGTAATTAATAAAAAGGAAAGCAAAAACTAAAATATCAAAAAAGAAAAAAAAACCAAAAAAGAGACTGAGAGGAGCATGATTCGAACGCAAGTAGGCAAGCAAGAATGGGGGCACACTTCTTACCGCTGCACCAAATGGAAGTTAAGTATAACGAGAGAAGCCACACTTATTTAAGTATAAAGAGAATGAAGAGGTGGTCGGTGGCTATAGTGACATCGACGTTTCCTTTTAAAGAGGTTAATAATATACAATATTTAAATAAGATAAAGACATGTGTCATAAGTTAAATATAATAAAAATAAAGTTGTGAAATTGTAATTAGGGTTATCTTATGTTTATATTAGCCTACAATTAGGGCTTAGCATTCGGTTCGAACCGGGCTGAAACGGACAGAAATCGCGAACCGTTTGGATGGAAATATGTTAACCAAGGACCGGACCGTATATAAACGGTTCGGATTGGACCGGAACCTTATTAAACGGGTCGGAACCGTTTAATTGTTGGACCGAACCGATTAAGATAAAGTTCCACTTTCATTATACCAAATTATGTTTCTTGCAAAATAAAGTTCCAATCCAACTCCACAAAACAAAAAAACAAACCCAAAATACTCCATATGAAGAACCCAAACGGTTCTAACGGGTCCGAACCGGAACCGTCGGGTTATTAACCGAACCGAGCCGCGAACCGTTTAATGGCCATATGAAGAACCGAGGACCGGACCTGTTTAGCATTTCGCGGGTCGGTTCAGGTTCCAATTAGTCCGGTTCTATGGTTCTAACGGGTCCGAACCGCGAACTGCTCACCCCTACCTAAAATAAGACCATAACAACATAAATAGATTATTTAAATATATCATTGATGATAGAATAATTAGATAGGGAAGAAACGAAAAAAGAAAAAAAAAAAGAGGAAGATATAGAAGATTAGGATCATGTGAATGTAAATAGATGAATTAACTTAGAAATCACAGTGGATCGGTAGGGTGAATGAGTGGAAGATTCTCATGAATGGTAAGACATATTAATGGTAATGAATATTAATTTTTTTTTTTTAAGACAAATTTTTTAATTTCTATGGGAATGAGACTTGAACCCATGATTTTCTTAAAACTTGATGTTTCTAGAGGATTTACCTTTACCACACCACCAACCCCAATGGTGGTAATGAATACTAATTGGTGGAGACGAATCGTGGGTCGGTGGAAATCAATAATAATAATTTTTATTTTTGAAGTGTTACTGAAGACGTAAGGTACCTCATGGAAGGATATTCAACCCACGCAGCATAGCTTGCCGCGGAAGGAACATACCTAACAGTACTTCATAAAAAGACAGGAACATCTGCGCGCAAGAAATGATACCCCACAGAAGAGTCAGAAGATGCCGCGTATAAGAGGACACCACCATGCACTCCAGTGGTCCCGTCATATAAGACAAAGTTCCCACTAACGGTCATCAGTTAGGGGACAGAGAGGATATTCTCGATAGAGACCTCTCCACCAATAACACTCGCGCCAAGTCAGCCCTAGGAAAGTGACACCAGGGTATTCCCATTCACTATAAATAGCACACCACTCAGGTATATCTATCGACTCCCAAATAACTTCCATTTAAACCTTGATATCTCAGAGATACTTACTCTCACGCCGGAGGGCCGATACAGGGATTATCCTCTCCTTGTAATGTTACACCCCGGCCGGCAATGAATTTTACGCCGGGGCTGACGCGGTTGTTCATAAGCACATGATCATCTATTTAATAATGACAATATTTATTTATCGAATTTAAAGCATCCGTTACAAAAGCGAATGAAATATGAAAAGTTCAAGACAAGACAATATTAAATTTAAACTAGGTCCAAGTCCTAGGTGAGCAAGTAGTGTCCTCAAACAGGTGCACCTGAAACATGTGAGTAAATGTCAACTACAAGTAGTTGGTGAGTAACATAGATTTTGACACCAAACAAAAGTTGAGTAAAAGCATTTGAAATTCAATATGTTCAAAGCATAACTAAGGCATGAATGTGAAAACATAAAAGGTTCCAAGTGTACAATTCAACCCGCAAGTAATGGAAAACTGGTAAGTACACTCCCACTGATTGTGTTTTGGAAAAATAGTAATATGGTACACACAAAACCCGCCAATGTTCGTGTTAACTAGAATTGGATTCCCCTATAAATGATCATGTTAGGTACTACCTTAGGCCTGTGTAGCAGGTTAATGAATGTACTAGCATGAACACATGTAATGGTCACCAAGCAGTTTAAGACATAAAACATATAGTAATTCGCATGAGAACAATGTTATTGAATTTGGTAAGTATAGTATGTAAATATATTTCACCCCGAGTATTTGTAAACAATAGTAAAGAGAAAGGGGGCTATGAAACTCACTTGTAACAAAGTTGGAAATTGTATGAATTGATAAAGACTGATATGACTCGTGAGGAACTCTCACAACAAACCTACACGTGAAATGGTACCCTAAGTTTCAATATATGTCTAAATGGAATTTAAGGAGGTTCTTGGGACTTCAGGATTTCATGGGGTTTAGGTTTGAAGATGGACTTGTGGGCATAAATTAGGTAGGAGATTAAGTATTGCAATAAAAGTAGCTTATAAATTAATTAGATTTAATTAAAACATTCTAATCAATTACATTGTAATCTATTTATATAACTTTTCTAAAGATAATTGATAGATAAAGTTATGGAATAATTTAAATAATAACTTTGGGTTTATTTACATAACTATTCTAAAATAATTCATAAATAAATCTTGAAATGGTAAAGGTTTAATTAATTTATTTTATGTAAATAAAATAACTAATTAAACAATTAGTCAATGTAAATAAAGTTGTTGATAAATGTAAATAAGATGGTTGTTTAATCATTTATTGAATTCATTTTAAATGAATTTATAAGAGACTAAATAAGCCTTGAATAACATTTATAATCTTTACATAGAATAATTATTGAAAATAATTATTTAAGTATAGAAGTATTTTTAAATAATTACTCACCCTAAAATAATTATTCACAAGTTTAAAAGAGTTAAATAACGTTTTAATATATATAATTATAATTTGTGAAACAACTTATAATCAATTTATATAATTAAATTTTGCCAAAACAAATCATCTCCACTATTTATTTATGTACTTTAACATGCTTTATACTATAAAAATAAAATAAATAAACCTCATTTTATAATTTCAGTTTATAAAACTTGTAGATTATTTTTATAGAATTTATAAAATTTAGATTGGAATTTTTAAATATGAAATAATGGTTTAAATGATATAGGAAAACAAATTGAAAATAAAAAAAAAGGTGGCCGGGACTCAAACCCGCATCCCCTACCGGGTCACAAGCGCACACACACAAGCTAACCATCAGACTGGGTATGCTGCCATGATCTGAAATGGTTCGTTTAATTTAAAAGCTTCCCCGGTTCATCTTCTTCCCCAATCCAATCCCGTAACCCTAACCACCAAATCGACTTGTTTTTCTCAGACGAACTGAACCCGAATCATGGGGCTTTTGTTCGTGAGGGTGGGACGAACACAATGGTACCAAATTTACCTGCAATGAATACGTATGGGATGAGGACGAGTCGTCGAAACAGTCTCGAGTTCTCCGGCTACTTGGAGTGATACAGAGGAGGAAACTGATGTAATTAGAGGTGTAAGAAGCTCGCAACGAGTTTCTTTGATGATCAAGAGTGGCTATTTATAATCAATTTGGACGGATTTTAGTCGATTGTTTAAATGGCATTCATGGTTACGAGCGGTTACGAGTTAGGTAGTGTAATGATCATAATAACTCAATTGAACGCGAGGGACTGTTCGTTTGGATGAATTGAACGTGTGACCGATGTTGATTTCGCTCGAACACATCACAGGAACTATTTTCGGATAATAGGGTTGAGAACTGGTCGAAGGCGGGGTTGAAGCCGTGACTGGTCTGGGAGGTGGGGTAGAGTTTCCGGAATTTGCAGTTTAGCCCCCGAGGTTTCAATAATTACTATTTTATGTATGAACTTTGTTTTAAAAGAAAGTGAAATTTCAAGAAATACAATTTGAACCCTTCTCTTTTTATAAAGTGAAAAATTATGAAGTCTTATCAATTTTATAAAACTTAATAAAAGTAAATGTTATATAATTATATTTATATAATTTTTTTGTAAATAAAAAGTTTTATCATTTTAATAACATAATATTATAAACCCCAATTTTGTTATTCATAGAATTTATAACCTAAGCTTTGTAAATTGATTATTTACAAATATGTGGTTATACATATGTAGGTTTAGAAATAATTAGACATATAAACATGTATATTTATTTAGTAGAATAATAACAATCGTTTATATGAAATTTCCTTATATCAAAATCTATTATTTTTACAATAGTTGTCCTTAAGGTGTGCATGTATGAACACTTATGAAAAGCAATTGATACATGAGATAATTTATTGTAATGGGTAGATGCACCCACACAATAAAGAAATTAAAAATGCCGGAAAGGTTCAAAAAGAGGCCGGAATTTCCTGGGGATTACAGTCTCCCCTACTTTAGGAGATTTCGTCCCGAAATTGATAAGGAAGAGGGTACTGGAAACAAATGTGGGTATTTGGCTTTCATTTGATCCTCACGTTCCCAAGTGGACTCAGGGCCACGTTTGGATTCTTACCAAACCTTAACGATTGGAATGCGACTTCGTTTGAGTTGCTTAACTTCTCGGTCCATGATCTCAACGGGTTTCTCTACGAAGTGCTTTGATTCGTCAATGTGAACCTCGTCAAGCGGTATTTGGAGATTTTCGTCAGCTAAGCATTTCTTTAGGTTCGAGACATGGAATGTAGGATGGATGTTGTTGAGTTCTTCTGGTAATTCTAACTTGTAGGCTACCTTCCCAATCCGTTCAAGGATTTTAAAAGGACCTACAAATCTTGGTGCAAGTTTCCCTTTCTTTCAAAAACGGATCACTCCCTTCCAAGGGGATACCTTGAGAAGAACCAGATCGCTAACTTGAAATTCTAAGGGCTTTCGACGTTTATCGGCGTAGCTCTTTTGCCAAATCCTTGCTACCAGAAGGTTGTCTCGGATTAACATGATCTTGTCAGAGGTCTCCTGAATGAGTTCGGGACCAGTGATTTGTGCTTCACCAATCTCGGTCCAACAGATGGGGGAACGACACTTCCGACCGTATAGAGCTTCGAAAAAAGCCATGTCAATGCTTGTGTGATAGCTGTTGTTGTACGAGAACTCGACTAAGGGTATATGTAAATCACAATTTCCCTTGAAGTCGATGACACAAACTCTAAGCATGTCTTCGAGGGTTTGAATTGTTCGTTCAGACTTACCATCAGTTTGCGGATGGTAAGCCGTAATAAGATTCAGCTGAGTGTCCAAAGCTGCTTGTAGAGACTGCTAGATACTAGAAGTGAATAGTCCATCACGATCAGAAATAATGTTTAGAGGTACACCGTGGCGACTGACGATCTCATCAATATAGATTCGAGCCAATTTCTCAACTCGATAGTCTTCACGAATGGGTAAGAAATGAGCAGATTTTGTCAAACGGTCGATGATCACCCATATGCTATCATGACCACGGGACGTGTGCAGGAGTTTGGTTATGAAGTCCATGGCAATACACTCCCATTTCCACACAGGTATCTTGGGTTGTTCAAGCAAACCAGATGGACGCTGGTGCTCGGCCTTAACCTTCAAACAAGTAAGGCACTTGGACACGTATAGAGCAATGTCCTTTTTCATACCAGGCCACCAATATTGGGTACGAAGGTCCTTGTACATCTTGTCCGCACCGGGATGCACAGAATAACGAGTCTTGTGAGCTTCGTTCTTGACAAATATACGGAGATTGTCACAGTCCTGAATCCAGATACGATTCAGAAAGTAGAGTATTCCATTGTGTTTGGTTTCAAGTTGAAGTTCAGCAACACAAGACATTTCGTTGTACATGTTTCCTTCAGTGACAGAAAGATGTTGTGCTTCAAGGATGCGCGTTTGAATGTCATTTTGGATTCGGATGCTATGGATTTTGATAGGGTCTTTACGACATTCACCTTACCTGGATGGTAACGAATATTGCAGTCGTAGTCGTTTAGGAGTTTAACCCAATGCCTTTGCCTCATGTTGAGTTCCTTTTGATTGCAAATGTGCTGGAGAATCTTATGATCAGTGAAAACCTCACACTTTGTACCATATAAGTAGTGCCTCCATATTTTGAGAGCGAATACGACCGCTCCTAGCTCAAGATCGTGCGTTGTATAATTCTTCTCATGGATTTTAGTTGTCGAGACGCATAAGCGATCACTTTGCCTCGTTGCATAAGAACACAACCAAGGCCTAAGTGGGAAGCGTCACAGTAGACGACAAAGTCTTCGGTTCCATCGGGAAGAGTCAAAATGGGAGCCTCGCACAATTTCTGCTTTATAGTCTGAAAGGCTTCCTCTTGCTTTGGTCCCCACTCGTAGGGCTTGCCTTTATGTGCTAGGGTTGTGAGTGGTACCGCGATCTTTGAAAAATTAGCTATGAAACGACGCTAATAGCCCGCTAAACCAAGAAACGACCAGACTTCTATAGGGGTCTTTGGAGCTTGCTAGTTCTTCACCGCTACAATCTTAGCGGGGTCCTCGTGAATACCCTTCTCGTTGACTATGTATCTCAAGAATTGGACTTCCTTTAGCCAAAATTCACACTTGGAGAACTTAGCGTATAATTGCTCCTTTTTCAAGAGATCCAAAACCAAACGCAAGTGTTCTTCTTGCTCTGCTTTTGATTTTGAATAGATGAGAATATCGTCAATGAAGACGATCACGAACTTGTCCAAGTACGGTTTACACACGCGGTTCATAAGATCCATGAATACCGCGGGCACATTGGTTAGTCCGACGGGCATAACCATGAACTCGTAATGACCGTATATTTTACGAAAAGCTGTCTTGGGGACATCGGATTCAAGGACTCGTAACTGGTGATAACCAGAACGAAGATCAATCTTAGATAAGTAAGTTGAGCCTTGCAGTTGATCAAATAAATCATCAATTCTTGGAAGTGGATAACGGTTCTTCACAATGAGCTTGTTATAGTCGATGCACATCCGGAACGATCCGTCCTTCTTCTTGACAAATAAGACGGGTGCTCCCTAAGGAGAAACACTAGGATGAATAAATCCTTTGTCGGAAAGTTTTAAAATCTGGCTTGAAAGTTCTTGCATCTTTGATGGTGTAAGACGATAAGGTGATTTAGCCACAAGGTTTGCTCCTGGCACTAGGTCAATACGGAATTCTATTTGACGTGTGGGAGGAAGACCGGGTAAGTCCTCGGGAAAGACTTAAGGAAAGTCTTTGATCACAGGGATATCTTGAGGACTCTTGTCTTTGCCTTTCCGCTCCATAATATGAGCCAAGAATGCCACACATTTCTTTCGTAGGTACTTTCGTGCGGTAGTGCAAGACATCAGTTTGAGTCCGTTTGACGGCTTCTCGCCATAAACGTTCAAAATGTCACCCGAGTCAAGAGGGATACGAATGTACTTGTCAAAGCAGACGACTTCAGCATGATGTTTGGTCAGCCAATCCATGCCTACTATGATGTCGAAACCTCCGAGAGCCATAGGAATAAGATTAATCGAGAAGTCATGGTCGTTCAAGTTTAGGGTACAATCTCTAATAATGGTGTCACATGAAACAGAATAAGCGTCCGCTACTAAAATACCAAAGGGTTTGTCTAACTTAGCTCAACTCATAGCAAGTTGTGGTTCAAATCCGAAGGACACAAAACTTCTATCGGAACCAGTATCAAACAGGATGGAAGCATATTGCTGGTTAATTAGGTACGTACCGTTCACCACATCGTTGTTGGCCTGGGACTAATTGGCATTGATGTTAAAAGCACTTCCATGAGCTACGGGGTTTGCATTCCCCTGATTCACATTTCCCTGGTTCATGTTCCCCTGGTTCATATTTCCCTGAATCATGTTGCCCTGGTTCATGTTGGCTTGGTTTACAATGACCAACCTAGGGCAACGGTTCTTGAAATGATTTGGGTCACCGCACTCGTAACAAGCACGACCCTGAGGGATAGCAGTTGAAGCAGGAACAGGGATGGCAGGTTGGTAGGCTTGGTTAACTCGGGGAACACTTCGGCAAATGTTAGCCGTATGCCCAGAACGTCCACAGTTGGTACATAAATGACATGGCATGTGGGTAGTATGATGGAGCTGACAAGTGTTACAAAGAGGTAGAGTCCCCACATATGGTTTCTTGATGGGGGTTGAAGGCAGTAGGGGCTACTTGGGCTAGAGGAGTAGCAGGTGTGACAATGGCAAAGTTCCTGCCTTTCCTTTTCTTGTTATTGAAGGAAGAATCAGGCTTGGTCTCCTTGATGGGTTCAGCAGTGGTTTTCTCAAGGGTCTTCTTGGCACCCTTTTTAGATAGAGTTTCTGCCTTAACATGATTGTCTGACAGGGCAGCAGCAAGATGGATGGCTTCTTCGAGGGTGGCTGGTTTGCTACCCAAAACAGTATCCTGAATCTGCATGGCAGGCCGTTGATGTATTTCTCAATAGCTCGGGAGAGAGGAGTGACCACATGGGGCACCAGAAGGCTAAGCTCATGAAAACAGGCGGTGTAGGCAAGACTTTCACCGCTAAATTGCTTGAGATCCTAGAACTTTGCTTCCAGTTTCTTGATCTCATTACGGGGGCAAAACCCATCAGTCATGAGCGTCTTGACATCAACCCAAGGTAGAGCTAGAGCAACTTCAATTCCACGGTTACATTTTTCCCCGTTCCACCAGGTGAGTGCCCTCTTCTGGAAGACACTAGTAACATAACGGACTTTCAGTTTCTCGGGACAGTCAGCATTGATGAAGGTCCTCTCAATGCTTTCAAACCATTGGAGAGGTCCAGTGGCTCCCTCGTTCCCATAGAAATTGGTGGGGTTGCAGGAGTTGAAGTGTTTGAAAGTGCACACCGGGTTCCTTGGTGCAGAATTTTGGTTCAGTTGGTTAACCATGGTTGGTAGGATCGTAGCCATTTGCTGAATGATCCTGTTGGTGAGGTTTCCCGTATGTTCACGACGTGGAGGCATTCTACAAAAAGGATGAATAGATAGTTCGTAAGATGTGAATCATGTGTAAGAGTTTGTAAATAATTCATAAGGTCGTAGGTAAAACATGGATGGTACCCTAATGGGCACATTGACTTATCAAAGTACTTTTAAGTTCATCTAATGTTTGAGAAGTCATGCTTTAGCCTATAAGTGGACACTCATTCCAAGAATTCTCAGGAAAGCATAACTGGTCCAACGATTGACTTGGATTTATACGAAATGCTTTACTAGACAGAACAACCAAAATACAGGCATCCACCTTTCCGGATTGCACAAGTTCTCATTCATTAGTTAGAACTTACGTACCTTTGAGAGTTTCATTTAGACTTTTAAGTATAAGAGTAGAATTCAGGTAGATCCTTTGTAGTTCATGTAGTTGTATTAGGTAGTCAGAAATAGACAGATGTAGGTAAGTATAGTATAGAGTGGAGTTCCTAACAATAGGCATGATTTTAACTCGTGTTTGGGACTCCTATGTTATAGTCTAGGTCATATGTCTAATATCCTAATTCCCTATAACCGTGGCTCTGATACCAATCTGTCACACTCCGGCCGGCGGCGGATTATACGCCGGGGCTGACGCGGTTGTTCATAAGCACATGATCATCTATTTAATAATGACAATATTTATTCATCGAATTTAAAGCATTCGTTACAAAAGGGAATAGAATATGAAAAGTTCAAGACATGACAATATTAAATTTAAACTAGGTCCAAGTCCTAAGTGAGCAAGTAGTGTCCTCAAACAGGTACACCTGAAACATGTGAGTAAATGTCAACTACAAGTAATCGGTGAGTAACATAGATTTTGACACCAAACAAAAGTTGAGTAAAAGTATTTGAAATTCAATATGTTCAAAGCAAAAGTAAGGCATGAATGTGAAAACATACAAGGTTCCAAGTGTACAATTCAATCCGTAAGTAATGGAAAACTGGTAAGTACACTCCCACTGATTGTGTTTTGGAAAAATAGCAATATAGTACACACAAAACCCGCTAAGGTTCGTGTTAACTGGAATTGGATTCCCCTATAAATGATCATGTTAGATACTACCTTAGGCCTGGGTAGCAGGTTAATGAATATACTGGCATGAACACATGTAATGGTCACCAAGCAGTTTAAGACATAAATCACATAGTAATTAGCATGAGAACATTGGTATTGAATTTGGTAAGTATAGTATGTAAACATATTCCACCCCGATTATTTGTAAACAATAGTAAAGAGAAAGGTTGTAACAAAGTTGGAAATGGTATGAATTGATAAAAACTGATAAGCCTCGTGAGGTTCTTGAGACTTTAGGGTTTCATGGGGTTTAGGTTTGAAGATGGACTTGTGGGCATAAATTTGGTAGGAGATTAGAAGTATTGCAATAAAAGTAGCTTATAAATTAATTAGATTTAATTAAAAAATTCTAATCATTTACATTGTAATTTATTTATATAACCTTTCTAAGGATAATTGATAGATAGAGTTATGAAATAATTTAAATAATAACTTTGGGTTTATTTACATAACTATTCTAAAATAATTTATAAATAAATCTTGAAACGGTAAAGGTTTAATTAATTTATTTTATGTAAATAAAATAACTAATTACACTAATAGTCAATGTAAATAAAGTTGTTGATAAAAGTAAATAAGATGGTTGTTTAATCATTTAATGAATTCATTTTAAATGAATCTATAAGAGACTAAATAAGCCTTGAATAACATTTATAACCTTTACACATAATAATTATTGAAAATAATTATTTAAATATAGAAGTATTTTTAAATAATTACTCACCCTAAAATAATTATTCACAAGTTTAAAAGAGTTAAATAAGGTTTTAATATATATAATTATAATTTGTGAAACAACCTATAATCAATTTATATAATTAAATTTTGCCAAAACAAATCATCTCCACTATTTATTTATGTACTTTAACATGCTATATACTATAAAAATAAAATAAATAAACCCCATTTTATAATTTCAGTTTATAAAACTTCTAGATTATTTTTATAGAATTTATAAAATTTAGATTGGAGTTTTTAAATATGAAATAATGGTTTAAATGACATAGGAAAACAAATTGAAAATAAAAAAAAGGGTGGCCGGGACTCAAACCCGCATCCCCTGCCGGGTCACAAGCGCCCACACTCAAACTAACCATCAGACTGGGCATGCTGCCATGATCTGAAATGGTTCGTTTAATTTAAAAGCTTAAGCCCTCGGTTCATCTTCTTCCCCAATCCAATCCCGTAACCCCAACCACCAAATCGACTTGTTTTTCTCAGACGAACTAAACCCGAATCATGAGGCTTTTGTTCGTGAGGGTGGGACGAACACAATGGTACCAAATTTAACTGCAATGAATACGTATGGGATGAGGATGAGTCATCGAAACAGTCTCGAGTTCTTCGGCTACTCAGAGTGATACAAAGGAGGAAACTGATGTAATTAGAGGTGTAGGAAGCTCGCAACGAGTTTCTTTGATGATCAGGAGTGGCTATTTATAATCAATTTGGACGGATTTTAGTCGATCGTTTAAATGGAATTCATGGTTACGAGCGGTTACGAGTTAGGTAGTGTAATGATCATAATAACTCAATTGATCGCGAGGGACTGTTCGTTTGGATGAATTGAACGTGTGATCGTTGTTTATTTCGCTCTAACACATCAATGGAACGATTTCCAGATAATAGGGTTGAGAACCGGTCGAAGGCGGGGTCGAACCCGTGACTGGTCTTGGTGGGGGGGGGAAGAGTTTCCGGAATTTGCAGTTTAGCCCCCGGGGTTTCAATAGTTACTATTTTATGTATGAACTTTGTTTTAAAAGAAAGTGAAGTTTCAGGAAATACAATTTGAACCCTGCTCTTTTTATGAAGTGAAAAATTATCAAGTCTTATCAAGTTTTTAAAACTTAATAAATGTAAATGTTATATAATTATATTTATATAATTTTTTTGTAAATAAATAAAAAGTTTTATCATTTTAATAACATAATATTATAAACCCTAATTTTGTTATTCATAGAATTTATAACCTAAGCTTTGTAAATTGATTATTTACAAATATGTGGTTATACATATGTAGGTTTAGAAATAATTAGACATATAAACATGTATATTTATTTAGTAGAATAATAACAATCGTTTATATGAAATTTCCTTATATCAAAATCTATTATTTTTGCAATAGTTGTACTCAAGGTGTGCATGTATGAACACTTATGAAAAGCAATGGATAAATGAGATAATTTATTGTAATGGGTAGATGCACCCACAAAATAAAGAAATTACAAATGCCGGAAAGGTTCAAAAAGAGGCCGAAATTTCCCAGGGATTACATGTAATGCCCTAACGCGTCGTTGATTTGTGCAGGATACCACCGGAGTTAGAAGGAATAACACCCATCGGAGCTTGTGTAATCTATCCACCGGCTTAACCTTTACCCACCGGTGCTTGGATTTACATTGGCGCCATCCGTGGGACCCGTACATTGGCGCCATCCGTATTGCAAACAAATTTCATCTCCTGACTCACTCCTTTGTTTAGCCCATCGCTTCTTCAACCTCCACACCCGCAACCAGGCCCGTTCCTGTTAATACACCGTCGGACTCAAGACCAGTACCGGTGACGCTCCCGTCTTCATCCCCGGGGCGGTTAAACCTACCTCCTATCTTCAACGCGGGGGAAGAAGAAGAAATTCTGAGCCCAGTCAACCCGGCCGCGACGACAGCAGATATAATACCATATTCAACACCCTTGCCAACCCTACAAGCACAGTTTGGTTTCCCGCCACTCACTCCAAACAACCCATACATACCCTTTACCCTCATCCCGCAACACCTAAATAACACCAGCCTACCAAGCTCAACCACTGTCACCTCTCATCCATTACCTCTACCCAACTACACAAACAACACTATGCTCCTTCCGCCCCAGGCATGGTGGACATAACAACAAAGGCAGATGAAGCAATACGAACAATGGGTGCGCGAATCCCAACCGGTAAGTGTGCGCCGGAGCCTGTTCGGCGGAGAAGGGCTGCCAAGAGCGAGTAACTCCATTTCTTACCAAGTCCCAAGTACTTTCACCCCAGCCACGTCCGCTGGACCGGTGGCGCAACCCTACAACACAAACACTATTATAACTGCGGCAGATGACTTCTCAAAACCATATCGACCTGCAACGTTGGTGGCGCAGTCTAAGTTCACGGCACGAATCGCACAGGCGGAATTCCCTTCCAAGCTACGGATTCCATCCGTGGTGGGTAAGTATGACGGAACAGGTGATCCGGATGACCAAATAAATGTCTTTGTCAGCTCCGGGGGAGTGGAGCAATGGTCAGTCCCGGTGTGGTGCCACATGTTTGCTCAAACCTTAGTAGGGGCGGCTCGCCTATGGTTCGACAGCTTGCCTACCGGGGGGATATGCAACTTTGAGGATTTGATCAAGCGATTCATGCAGCAGTTCAGCCAACAGAAACGGCATACGAAAGACAAAACTGAGATCCTCTACATACGGTGCCGTGATAATGAGACAGTCGAACAGTTTTTGGTCAGGTACAATCTCGAGTATCTACAGATTGGAGGGGCCATGGAGGACCTCATGATAGCAGGATTCATCAACGGAGTACGCGATGACCACCTTATACGACGTCTCCATGGTCTGGAGGGCATGCCCCCAAACCATGGAGTTGTTAATGATAATAGAAAAAGTATACATCAAAGCTAAGAAATCTGTGGCGCAAAATAGGTCGAGGGAGAAACCAAGAGATGCAAAAAGGGGATCTGAGCCATATGCAAGGAGAGACTCGGAAAAACCATACAGGCACATGCAAAATTCAGGGTACATGCCAAGGTTCTCGACGCCTAGCACTTACCCAAGGTTAGAGAGACCAAGAGACTCGTATTCACCGCGCATATCATACCCGCTCAGGCGCGAGACATCTAGTGTATCTCATAGATCATACCCGACTTTATCCTACCCGGCGCTGGGTAAAACCCCGAGTATAATCTTGGCAACAAAAAATTTGAAATTAGAAGAGCCACGCCCCATTCGGGAAAGCACCTCATGAGATAACAAGACATATTGCGCCTATCACAAGGCTGCAGGACATGATACAGACGCATGTTATCATCTAAAGAAGCAGATCGAGTTACAGGTAAAAGTAAGAAAATTGGCGCACCTCCTGAAAGACAGCAAGCATGCTGGTTCGGGAAATGGGAAGGGGAATGAAACAGAGTTCCAACCCTGGGTTCGCGACATGTACATGATCAGAGGAGGGCTACATACCCTGTGAGGGAAGAAGAAAAGAGTCACGGAATCGACACAGTCATGGATGGAGGTGCCTCTGACTTTCCCACCTCGGATAGGGGATTATCACGTTGGCCATTTGACAATCACGTCGTTGGTAGGACCTTATAGGATGCGCCACATCTTCATCGACACAGGCAGTTCCTCGGACATTCTGTATGAACAGTGCTTTAAACAAATGGATAGGGAATATCAAGAAAGACTGGAGGAAGTGCACGCGCCTATCATGGGATTTTCTAGGGAAACGATCATACCGTTGGGTCAGATAACTGATGTGTTGCCAAACACACCTCGATTTCCTTTGTATTTCGTAGCGTTTTCGTATGGTTTTAGAGTCGTTTCGAGTCATTTATAGTTAGTATTTACTTGTGCTATGTTTTGTAGGTAATCGAGTCACTTTGGGGCTTAAACGCTCAAGAAGTGTGAAAGAAACGAGCACACGAGACCACGAGATGAGAATGGAAAAAGTCGGGAAAGAGTCCAAACTTATAAAGGGCATATCTTGAGCTAGAAAATTAGTTACGGGACCCATAATATATTGATTTGGGGTAGCTCGAGAAAAGAAATACAAAAATTCAGTAGTCTCTCACGAAACGCGAGAGATGGGGGCTCATTTCCTCGCGGTACGTGAGGGACCGGGAAATCTGCGCGAGTTGTTTTCTCCAGAGGTACGCGAGAGATTAGGCAAGGGGGCCTCACGGTACGCGAGTGGCCCAGAAACTCGAAAAGTAACCTAATTTCAATTATTATAAGTTGAGGACTCTCCCATTATAAATATAGTCGATTCCCAGCCGTTTCTGGACCAAAAAGTGGCGATTTTGAGAGAGGAAGAAGCAACGAGATGCTAAAGTTCGGATCTTTATCAATCGGGTTGGTTAATTCTTGCTCGTAGGGTTCGATCCTTGTTTCTTGATTACATTGGTTTGTCTTGGATGATGTTTATTATCTTTGAGATTTGTTTTCTGAGTTTGAACATGTATCTTGGCTAGACTTTGGTAGCTATCTAGGTATTCGATGAATGTTTGATTGATTCGTGGATTTCTATCGGTTTATGTTGGATTTTGATGGGTTGATGTTAAAGTAAAGAATCCGATTTCACTTAGTATGATGTTTATGCATGTTTAATTCTAATTTACAATTGATGTGTGTTTCATATGTGTTTGGTTGAATGTCGTTCAAATACTAGATGCATGTTAGGTTACCTACTTTGTGTTTGTAACTAGTTATGGATAATTGTTATCATCGTCCATAGAAACGCAAGTTAAGAGTGTCTTAGAATTGAATGTTCTTCCTGCTTCAATAGCTGAAAGGTGCGAAGTTGTCGGGTATTCCTTGGTGTTAGGGTTTTCTTAGGTCGACTGCTCTGAAAGGAGGGTTCCTAGGGTTTTTAGCATCATTGATATTCTGTGTCATACTGAGAGTTGTCAGGTTACCCCATGTGTCTTAGGGCATATAGAGATATTGAGACTGAGAGGTAATTTATCTGTAGGGTACTTTAGCATTGTTGGAAATAGCTGAGAGGTGATTCAATAACCGGTGAGTTTACACGTTCCTTAGGATTTCCACTAGGTCACACCTGGAGAATGATCTGGGATCCTTAGGTTATCTTAGGGTTTCGTATTCAAAGATCCCGGTTCCATCATAACCATCATAGTCGAGAGAAGTTCATGTTTGTCAAATAGGATTCATTACCTAGATAGTGTTTTCTCCTTTATTGATTTCATCCGATTAGTATGTCTGATAGTTGGTGTCGTTAGTTAGAGCATTCCTTAGTTAATCCAGTAGTGTAGTAAACCCCCCCAAACCAATTAAATCTTTAGTCAGAGTCTAGTATAGTTATAATAGTGTCTCTAGGGTTCGATAACTCGGTTTACCGTTAAGATGTGCTACACTCGATAGGTACACTTGCCTGTCAGTGCGGTCTAGTTCATAGGTTTTCCATTTATTACTTAGGAGTCTAGGTTAGGTTTAGTAGTTTATTTTATAGACCGTCTGGACGACATCAAGTTTTTGGCGCCGTTGCCGGGGACACTTGGCGATAGCAAAATTAGCTTTAATTAGTTCTTGTTTGGTTATTTGTTTTTATTTTTCCTTTCTAGTTTATTTCCTTAATTTGCTTATTTTCTTTTGTGTCCTTATTTGCTATTTGTGTGCGTATTAGTTTGAGTCCTTTCTTTGTTCTTAGTTCTTATGTTTTTCCCTTTGTTTTCTGTCCAGTTTATGCAACATACTCGCTCACAGGGATCACCCGACTTTGAAGCCTGTTCAGAGCCTGCGCGAGGGCTTCGGGAGCGCAGCCAGAAGTTTCGCAGTCGTTTGAGCGGGCCAGTTGAGAAAAAAGTTACGCATTCCAATCCCTATTGCTGACATGGGTGATGCTAATCCACCTGCTAGGCGTACCCTCCACCAGAGGTCGTGTGATGGTTTCACGGGTACTAGGTCCTCTATTACTCATCCTGCTATGGATAACACTAATACTTGGCAGATTCCATCTCATGTGATGAACACTATCAGTAACTCTACTCAGTTCCACGGACTCGAGGACAAGGATGCACCAGGACATCTGTCCCGCTTTGCGCGTATTTGCATACTGGTGCTACTGATGACGCCATCCTGTTGCGTCTTTTCCCGTTCACCCTATCTGGTCGCTCTACCACTTGGTTGGATACTCTGCCCTAGGATTCCATTACCACTTGGGAAGATCTGAAGGCTAAATTCCTAAAGAAGTATTATCCACCATCTAAGGCCGCCCGTCTGAGGAATCAGATCCACTCTTTCCGTATGGACCCCGATGAGCCTTGCCACATGGCTTGTAAGCGGTTCAATACTCTGCTGAGCAAGTGTCCGAAGCATGGCCTTTCTGATTGGGCACTGGTTGAAAAGTTCTATAATGGTTTTACATTTGAGAAACGACAGATGTTCAATACTGCTGCGGGGGCCACATCATGGAGAGTGTGAGGAAATGTTTGAGAGTTTTGCTCAAGCTGAGCAACAGCAACCTTCTACTAGGAATTCCACTCCTAGTGCTAGGACACCTACTTCTGCCACTAGAGGTGTTCATCAGGTCACTACAGAGACTAGCATGGCTGCTGCAATTGCAGCTATGGCAAAGGAGATTAAGGAGTTGAAGATGAGCGCGATGAAGTGTGAGGTATGTAGAGGAGGTCATGATACCATCGATTGTCCTGTCACTCAACAGGAGCAAGCAGACTTCCTGGGGAACAAAAAACCCCCTCTGTTCAACTTTGGATGGAGAAACTACCCCAACTCTAATTGGAGATCTGGCGGGAACCCACCTGGGTTTCAAAACCGCCAAAATCAGTATGGAGGAAGAGATATAGAAGCAGGACAGAATTCTGGTAGCAGTGTTGGTGAGAAGAGGATTGAGGAGATGTTAGCTAACCAGACCCAATTGCTTGCTCAGTTGGTGAAGACGGATCAGGAAACTCAGTATAAGCTGAAGGAGCACGATACTTTACTGAGGAGTCAGCAGTCTACATTCTTAGATTTGCAGCGCACGGTGGGAGACATAGCGCGCCAGCTGACTGACCGATCTGGAGGTTCATTTTCGGGTAGTACTAAGACTAACCCGAAAGCCACATTGAAGGCGGTTACCACACGCAGTGGTAAGGGAGGAGAAAGTGAGCTGACACCGGCATTTGATGATGACGAACCGGTTGATGAGGAGATAGAGATGGAGGCTCCTGGAGGGGTGCACGAGAGGCGAGTCCCAGCAAGTACGGTGCCTAATAGTGAGTCTCCTACTCAGGAGGAGAAGAGTGAGGGGAAGAAGAAGACCCCCGATGTTGATCTTACTCGTGTTCCATATCCTGCTCGCCTGATGCAACAGAAATATGCTAAGGATTATGGACACTTACTGGAGTTGTTTAAGCAGCTCAAAATTAATCTGCCTTTTATTAAAGCCCTCCAGCATATGCCAAAATATGCTAAATTCCTGAAACATCTTCTGTCAAACAAGAAGAAGCTGGAGGACCTTTCAACTGTCACTCTGAATGAAAGATGCTCTGCGGTGGTCCAGAATAAGCCACTAGAGAAATTAGGAGATCCGGGTGTCTTCACGATCCCGTGTTTGTTTGGTGGTTCGAATCTGCACCACGCGTTGGCCGATCTTGGTAGTAGCATCAACCTGATGCCATACTCTCTCTTCGAGAAGCTAGGCCTTGGAGATCCGGCCCCTACGCGCATGAGCATATCTTTGGCCGACCGTTCGGTCAAATATCCAAGGGGAATAGTGGAGAATATGTTGGTGAAGGTTGATAAGTTTGTTTTCCCCGCAGACTTTGTCATTCTTGATATGGAGGTTGACGATAGAGTCCCACTCATTTTGGGACTCCCCTTCTTGCGCACCGCCAAGGCATTGATCGATGTTTTCGACGGTAAGATCACACTTCGTGTGGGGGATGAGAATGTCACCTTTGATGTCATGAAATCGATGAAGAATTCTAGTGGTCAAGACGATTCAGTGTTCTTTCTAGACACTTTCATATCTCACATGGATCGTTGCCTTGACTACGTGTGTGGCGCTGACCTGCTTGACACACAACACCTGGGTGAGGAAGACCAGGAGGTTGAGACTGATGCTCTCCCCGAGCAAAGTCCAAGCCACCCGGCTAGTAAACTTCTTGAGTACCCAGAGCTTTTTGAGGTTTATAAAAACCACGAGGAGGAGAAGAAGCCCTCGGTTGAGGCACCACCATCCCTTGAGCTCAAAGAGCTACCCTCTCATTTGGAGTATGCTTTCTTGGATGGCGAGTCCGGTTTGCCCGTCGTGATTTCTGCTGCACTGACGGAGGAGGATAAGGAGAGATTGATTGAGGTCTTGAAGGCGAATAAACAAGCCATTGCGTGGAAACTCACTGATATAAAGGGCATCAGCCCGACTTTCGGCACAGATAGGATATTGATGGAGGAGGAGCACAAGCCAGTTGTGCAACCTCATAGGAGGCTTAACCCGAACATGTCGGATGTGGTGAAGAAGAAGATTCTTAAACTCCTGGATGCTGGATTGATATACCTGATTTCGGACTCCCCATGGGTAAGCCCGACTCGGGTCGTCCCGAAGAAGGGTGGGATGACAATCGTGAAGAATGAGTAGAATGAGTTTATCCCTACGAGGACAGTCACTGGTTGGAGAGTGTGCATTGACTATAGGAGACTGAATGATGCCACTAGGAAGGACCACTTCCCCCTTCCTTTCATTGACCAGATGCTGGAGCGACTGTCAGGGTAGCAGTTCTACTATTTCCTTGATGGTTTCTCGGGTTATTTCCAGATCCCCATTGCACCGGAGGATCAGTAGAAAACCACCTTTACATGCCCGTACGGTACATTCGCGTACCGACGTATGCCATTCAGGTTGTGTAATGCTCCAGCCACCTTCCAGAGGTGCATGGTGGCTATCTTTCAGGACATGATCGAGACTTCCATGGAGGTGTTCATGGAAAATTTTTCTATGTTTGGGAGTTCTTTCGATCATTGCTTGTAGAACCTTGAGAAGATGATGAGGAGGTGTGTAGAGACGAAGTTGATGCTTAATTGGGAGAAGTGTCACTTCATGGTGACTGAAGGGATTGTGCTTGGGAACAAAGTTTCACGGGCCGGTATCGAAGTGGATAGAGCAAAAATTGACACGATCAGTAATCTTCCACCGTCGACTATCGGTTCGTAGTTTCTTAGGTCATGCGGGTTTCTATAGATGATTCATTAAAGATTTTTCGAAGATTACCCGACCCATGACCCGCCTTCTGGAGAAATACGTCCCTTTTGAGTTTAATGCGGACTGTTTGAAGGCATTCGAGTTCTTGAAGGAGCAGTTAGTATGTGCTCCTATCTTGATCTCCCCCGACTAGAGCTTACCCTTTGAGCTCATGTGTGATGCGAGTGATTATGCAGTCGGGGTATTTTAGGACAAAGAAGAGAGAAGCACTTCCACCCGATCTATTATGCTAGTAAAAGAGAATTACACGAATACCGAGAAGGAGTTGTTAGAGGTGGTGTTTGCATTTGACAAGTTCCGTTCATACTTAGTGCTCTCTAAAACCATCGTTTATACTGATCATGCGACATTGCGATATCTGTTCGCAAAGAAGGATGCCAAACCTAGATTGATTAGATGGATTCTCTTACTTTCCGAGTTTGATATTGAGATCAAAGACAAGAAGGGAGCGGAGAATGTGGCGGCCGACCATTTGTCGAGGCTAGAGGACCCCGGTAGAGAAGAGATCCGGGAGGAGGCCATAGGGGACACATTTCCCCATGAGTCCTTGATGATGGTGAGTGTGAGACCGACCGAGAAGCCGGTGTTTTACGTGAGTGCTGAGGCGCAAGGTTTGCCATGGTTTTCTAACATAGCAAACTACTTGGCTGATGGTGTAGTGGTGAAGGGCATGACTTCACAACAGAGGCGTAAATTCTTTTCCGATGCCAACCACTACATTTGGGATGCTTCACATCTATTTCGTGTGGGAGCTGATAGAATTCTGAGGAGGTGTGTGAGCAAGGAAGAAGGTGTAGAGATCCTTAAGCATTGTCATGAGGTCTTGACGGGAGGTCACAACGGACCCTCCTACACCGCCAAGAAGGTGTTTGATTCTGGATTCTATTGGCCGACGGTGTTTAAAGATGCTCATGAGTTAGTGAAGCGGTGTGACGCGTGTCAACGCACCGGTAATATCTCATCCCGGAATGAAATCCCCCAAAACCCGATTCAAGTAGTTGAAGTGTTTGACATTTGGGGCATTGATTTCATGGGTCCGTTCCCTATCTCAAGAGGGAACCGATACATTCTTGTGGCAATAGACTATGTATCTAAGTGGGTCGAGACTCAAGCTCTACCTACGAACGATGCTCGAGTTGTGGTGGGATTTCTGAAGAAGTTATTTAGTAGGTTTGGTACTCCTAGAGCCCTAATCAGTGATAGGGGCATGCACTTTTGCAACGCCCAGATGGAGAAGGTGTTGTCACGCTATGGGGTCACCCATCGGTTTTCAACTGCCTATCATCCACAAACTAGTGGGCAGTCAAGAATGAGAATAGGGGAGTCAAGAGGATCTTGGAGAAAACTGTCAGGAAGAATAGGAAGGATTGGTCTGACAAGTTAGATGATGTACTTTGGGCGTTTTCAAAACACCTATAGGGACAGCACCCTTTAGGATGATCTATGGCATGGCGTGTCATCTACCGGTGGAGCTAGAGCACAAGGCGTATTGGGCCTTAAAGGTAGTTAACCTTGACTTGCCACAAGCAGCATGACACCGGTTTCTCCAGTTGCATGAGTTGGATGAATTACGCGACGAAGCATACGCGCGTTCATGGAGTTATAAAGAGCGCACAAAGGCGTTGCACGATCGTCAGTTGAAGGGAGTGAAAGACTTCAAGTGCGGGGATAGGGTGTTAGTATACAATTCGAGATTGAAACTATTCCCAGGAAAGCTTAAGTCTAGATGGACAGGGCCATACACGGTCAAAGTGGTATTTCCTTATGGCACGGTGGAGCTACGCGATGGGGAAGGTAGCTCGTGGAACGTGAACGGTCATAGATTGAAGCATTACATCGGAGGACCGATTGAGAATGTTGAGGGGGATGAAATCCTCTTTAACAAGACCGGAACACAAAGTTGAAGGAGAGTAAGTCATCGGGGTAGAACCCGAGTGTAGAGTTTGTAAATTTCGGTGTTTTATTTTCATTTTCTAGTTTTTGTGCATTTTCGGTTTGTGTGTTTGTGAGTTTTCATGTGTTTCAAGGAATCGTGTCCAAAAAGGCTGAAGAAAACCATCAAAAATGACATTCGAGGTATGTACGCTTAAAAATGTATGGTTGGGACAAGTTCTGAAAACAAGTTGAAAAAATTCTTAAATGGTGAAAATTTTTCTAAGTATAAAAAACGGGCTTAACTTTCTGTGAATGGTGCCTCCTCGCGGTACGCGAGGGGTTGGGGAGTGATTTCTCGCGGTACGCATGATATAAAAAACCCTGGCCAGCTTTATTATCCCCCGCGGTATGCAAGAATTATTGTTTGGGCTCTCGCGGTACGCGGGGCACTGAAGGGACAACTCCGCCTACCCACCCCCCGCGGTACGCGTGACTGTGAGCACAGACCTCTCGCGATACGCGAGAGAATGGGAAACTCAGAAAAAAAATATATAAACCCTGTTCTCCGTCATTCCACCACTACGCCACCACCTTCCACTCGTCACCCCATCGCCGCCCCCTTACCGCAACCACTATCCACCACTGCCACTACTCCGGCCCTCCCTCTCACCCACGCGTCTTTTCACCACCACAAATTCCACTACCCCCGTCGCCGCCCTAAACCACCACCATCGGCGATTACACCCGCCCATCATCGCCACCACCTACTCCACCCACCCGAGAAACCCTTCACCGGCACCCACCTGTCACCATTCGACCACCGGTAGGCATCCCCACCGTCTCCGCCACTCTCCGCCGCCCTCGCTACCATCGATTCAGGAGTGCTCTGGGGTTCTACTTGTTATCACCATTGTTTTCGGTCGTCATCAAGGTACGATTTCCTGTTTCATAATCGTATTGAGTCGTTGTAGGAGATGGGTTATAATTTGAGTCGTATACAATAATTTTTAGTTTTGTTTAGTTGGTAATTAGATAGGTTTGAGTCACGGTGAGTGTAAATTGAGGTGTTTGGTAATTTAGATCTAGTTGCAGTCTTGATATGCTAAATGGTGTTATCAGAGTCAATTTTCGTGCTTTAATTGAACATCTGTTGTAATTTTGCGAAGTTCTAGCCTAACTATATGCCATGTATGCTCACTAATTTTTCTTGGCTAATCTAGCATAGTCGTTTATCGAGTCTTAGTGTTTTAGTAGTCATGTATAGTTTCATACACTCGAGTCAGCCCTGTTTGTGTAATTAGGGTCTATGTGGGGTATAGCAATGGATATTTCAATTGTGGCACGGGGGGCATTGGAATTAAAGGAAATATGATGATATCTAAGCCCCAGGGGTTGTATAATATAATCATGTATCAAGCCTTTTGTACCTTTTGTTTAAATTAGTTTTAAATTTTAGTTAAATTGTAATTAGAGTTAACCGAGTCATTAGTATTAGTTCATTGTTATGCTTAGATGTAAATTGTGTCTTGGGATATGCATCTGGTTTTTTTTGCAGGTTTAGACCGCCTCGCCCGTACTCAGTCTCCATTCAGGCGGGGTTGTCTGGTTTTTAAATAAACAAATAGGGTATCCCGAATTTTTTAATTTTTTTGTTATTTTTGTAGTATATTAGTAGGTTATAAATTAATCGAACGACCGCGAATGAAATGCTATAAGGTTGTTCGGCCTGTTGTATTATTTTATTATTTGCTTTACTAACTTGTAAATGCAGGTATGTCTGAACGAGGAGAGTCATCTAGCGCGCCCAAGCGCAGGCGGGCCCAGTTCCCCATCCTAGGGGAGAGGCCGAGGAGCCGCGCCCAATTCGTCGGGCAATGCGTGTCATTCGATACGCGGTTCCTGAGCCCCGTCCCACCCCAGACGCAGAGCCGACACTGATAGAGGACCGGGTTCAGCACCATATACCCTCCTCCGATTCGATCTCATGACAGAGGTTGTTGTCCGGCTAGAGAGGTTCGTGGATATGGAGCTATATCAGCACAGAGGATTTGATTGGGGGATCGTTGAGGAGTTAGGGCAGCTCCAGAGGTTACAGGAGCTTATTGAGGCCCGTTGGACGGCGGCATTGTCCTGTGATGTCACACAGTACCTAGAGCTCATCGTTGAGTTCCACACTACCTTCAGGTACGTCACAGGCCAGTTCAAGGAGCCTGCTATAGTGTCGTTTGCGTTGGGCCGACAGGTTTTCGAGATGTCGGTGCCACAGTTTGCGGTTGCCACGGGATGGTACACCGAGGCCAAGGTGGCAGCACAGTCGTTTCTATAGAGCTTACATGGGTTTCAGGAGGCGACACGACCAGGGGGTCAGCGACAGTAAGTTACGCGATTTTTGGCATTCCATCGCCGATGGACCGTACTCCTCTTCTCTTGTGGAGTGTTCCATTCGCGACCCCCTTATCAACTACATTCATAGGATACTGGCTTGCACTCTCATCGGACGCCGGTCCGGTATTGAGAAGTGCAACCAGCTGCATCTTTTCTTCCTTTATTGCATCGTTGGCCGCCAAGAGGCCAACCTGGCGAGCATTCTTATTTCATCTATTGCCAGGGGTCGTCGCGGTGGACCAGAGGTTAGGCTGGAGCTCGGGCCTTATATCAGTAGTCTAGCAGAGCATTTGGGAGTTTTTGACCGCTATCCGTGCCGTCCACTTACACCGGGCCCGGATACCTTTTCATACGGTCTTATCGAGCTGAGATTAGCGAGGATCATCACGAGGGATGATCCCCCGTGATTCATGGAGATCCGGCAGGGTTCGCAGGTCCCACCACCTGTAGGGACACCTGCCGCGGAGGCAGTAGAGATGGGGGCGCCGACAGCACGCAAGAGGATTCTACACCACATAGAGCGCCCCCAGGTTCAGCACCCGTTGAGGGTTAGACCACCAGCACCACTGACTCTCGAGGCACTGCGAGATCATATTTTTGAAAGATTAGATCGATAGGACGATGTCATACGGTACATGATGACGCACCAGGGCATACAGATCCCACCGTTCTTCAGGGCACCAGACCAGCAGCAGCTGGATCAGCCAGAGACGGGAGGTGACTAGCCGTGATCATCAGTTGCCTTTTGCCGGGATGTATATAGTTTAGTTCATGTATTTTCATTTCTGTATTTCTTTTTATGTATTTCATTCTTGTATTTCCATTCCTGTACAGAAACTCTTGTATATATAGTAGTGTACATATTTGGGGGTTTAGGCGGGTTGGTTGTGTTGTTATTGTATATATTATGTTTGACGTGGTTGCTAGTATGTGGTAGAATTTAGCCGCTTTCGTTCGCGAGGAGTACTTGAAATAAGTGTGAGCTGAGCGCGTTCGAATGGTGGGTAGCACGACTTACGAGGAATTTCATAGCCATTTTACCAGGGAAGACTGTTCCGATTTTTGTATAGTTTATTTTTATTTCTAACTTATTTTTATTTGTTTATTTTTATTTTGTATTTTTCTCTTATTTTTATTTAATCATCGTTTCTCAGTCCACATTGAGGACAATGTAAATTTTAAGTGTGGGGATGGGAGACATTCGTCTAGGTTTTGCATTTTGAGTCTGTTGTTGTAATTTGTAGAAAATTTTTCAAAAAATGTCCTTTGAAGTAGAGTCTTGCAAGTACATGGAAAATGATAGTACAACTGGTCATAGCATGCTGAAGTAAAATGAAAATAAACAGTAGAAAGCGTGTCTAATTTGTGATGAATCGGTAGGCCCAGCCTGTTGAAAAGCTTAAATATCCTGAAGGTGTTGCTTAGGATTAATAACTAAATTAAATCATGAAATCTTGTGGGTTCTTATCTTAGGGAAACGGTGAAACTAAAACTGTCAAAATAGGGTGATAGGTACCACGGTAAGCTAAGGTTTTTATGTTTCTGAAATATTTTGGCACACCACTCTCCATTTATGAAAATGATTTCGAGAGTTGGTAGCGCCCGCATTCCATTTTTCATCCATTATGATTATAATTGAAAGCTTGAGTTTTGACCTACGTGTTACCCTCCGGGATAGCGACTTGGTTGATACGCCCATGGGTTGGGACTTGAGTGATCAATAATTGGGATAAATAAGGTTTGATTTATGTGTTTCCCACGGGGATAGTGACTCTGTGGATACGCCTCTAAGTTGAATTTTTATGTGCTTGATTGATAAAACTGCATCCTATGTGCTACCTTCTAGGATGGTGACTTGGTTGAAGCACCACTAGGTAAGGTTGATTCATACATCTAATAATACTCATTCCATTTCATTCCATCAAATCATCTATATTTGGAAAACATAAAGATTTTAGAGTACTGTGGTGGGAAGATCTACATGATCTAACTCGAGCCTAAACATGACCGTGAGACGGGATTAGGTGGAAGTGTAGCTTTTAAGTGTGAGATCCATAGTTTGATTGACCCGTTGTATAAATTGGATTAGAACACTTCTCGGAGGCTTGATATTTGGTGTTTGGGTTTACCGGTTATTGCACTTTAATACATTATTATATTTGTGTTGTAAAAAATTGAGAATGATAAAGCTTGGTCCAGTTATGACTCCATTGCAGATTTCTTTTTCGAGGACGAAAAAAGTGTAAGTGTGGGGATGTTTGAGGTGTTGCAAAACACTTGCATTTATCCGTGTATATTTAGGTGTATTTGTCCAGTTTTGTATTCGTTTTGTATTGTTTTGTGTTCGTTCTGAGTTCGGGTCAGATTTGCGGGTCATAGTGTGCTAAGGGAGTGTAAAGCGAAGCTTTGGAGAAATCGAGCACACGTGGAAAGAGGAAAAAGTAAGAAGAAAATGTTAATTTTCTATGATTTTAGGTGCCTCGCGGTACGCGAGGCAGGAGGAGAAATTCCCTCGCGGTACGCGAGGGAAGCCAGGAAGCGCCTCGACTAAATTGTCCCTCGCGGTACGCGAGGGACCGGCCCAAAGTCTCTCGCGGTACGCGAGATACCCGCTAATCCGGTTTTTGAGGAATTTTTAGGGTTTTAATGTTTATGTCGGCCATTCTTCTAAGGAATCGACTAATTGCCGTCAAAGCTTGGATCTTGGGCGATTTTGGCAAGAAAGATTGGATTTTGATCAAGGTTTCAAGGTATTGGAGACAAATCGGGTTAGAATCAAGCATTCGGTCATGACTAATCATTCGGTTGTTCTTGATCTGTGTTCTATGACTTTGTTTGCTATTTTTAACTCTGATACTTCTTTCTTTATCATGTTTCTTGGCTAAAACTTTGGAACTACCTAGGGTTAAGATGATTGGATGTTAAAGTTTGGATTTTTATTGGTTTTTGGATGTTGATTTGATTTTATGCTCTAGTCCAGATGATTTGATGTGTTTGATGAATATGCATGCTTGTTATTGATTGTTTGTTGGTTGATTCATCCATACATGCTTTGTTGAATGTCTTTCATGAATGAGCGTGTAGTAGGTCGTTTACTTTGTGTTTGCGATTAGTTTGTGGTTGTCTAGAGGTAGTCACCATAGGATTGTCAACTAATAATCAATTAAAATCAAGTGTTCTTCTTATCTAAATATCTGCAAAAGTGATAGGTAATCGGGTAGTCTTCGGTGTTAAGGTTTCTGAGTGCAAATTGTCTGAGAGGGCGTTTTCCTTAGAGATCTAGTATCGTTGCTGATCCGTGTCAAACATAGTGAATTTAGATTGCTCCTTGCATCTTTGATGTATTGAGATAGCGTAACCGAGAGGTGAGTTGTTTATCGAGTCTATAGCATAATTGGTGATACCTAGAGGTGATCCGATAACTAGTGAATTTAATAGCCTTTGAGTAGTCTTCTGGTCACATCCCGCGACCGAGAGTGATCGGGAATCCTTTAGTCAGTCTTGAGGGTGTCATATCTTTAGATCCCAGTTCCATATCATAATCCTTAACCATTAGAAGTCGAGCTTAGCATTCATGATTCACAGCCCAGGTAGTCCTTTCCATTCTTATTGATATCATCCCAGTTCTTATTAGATAGTTATTTGTCTTGTTTAGTATTCATTGCTTAGTTTAATCTTAGTTCGTAGATCCCCTCCAATCCAAACCAAATATTAAGTCATATTCAGAGTCTAATTTGTGTTAGAGTCAGTGTCTCGTGAGTTCGATATCCGGACTTCTGTTAACTGTGTTGCAATTGATAGGTACACTTGCTAGTCTTTGTGGACTAGTTTAGTAGAGTTGTCTAGAGTTTAACTAGAGTGTCTAGGTTAGTTTGTGTTAATTTTATAGACCGGTACGCGAGGGGCCCCAGAAAATCGAAAATTAACCTAATTTCAAGTATTATAAGTTGAGGACTCTCCCATTATCAATATAGTCGATTCCCAGCCATTTCTGGACCAAAACCTGGCAATTCTGAGAGAGGAAGAAGCAACGAGACGCTAAAGTTCAGATCTTTATCAATCGGGTTGGTTAATTCTTGCTCGTAGGGTTCGATCTTTGTTTCTTGATTACTTTGGTTTGTCTTGGATGATGTTTATTATCTTTGAGATTTGTGTTATGAGTTTGAACATGTATCTTGGCTAGACTTTGGTAGCTATCTAGGTATTCGATGAATGTTTGATTGATTCGTGGATTTCTATCGGTTTATGTTGGATTTTGATGGGTTGAAGTTAAAGTAAACAATCCGATTTCACTTAGTATGATGTTTATGCATGTTTAATTCTAATTTACAATTGATGTGTGTTTCATATGTGTTTGGTTGAATGTCGTTCAAATACTAGATGCATGTTAGGTTACCTACTTTGTGTTTGTAACTAGTTATGGATAATTGTTATCATCGTCCATAGAAACGCAAGTTAAGAGTGTCTTAGAATTGAATGTTCTTCCTGCTTCAACAGCTGAAAGGTGCGAAGTTGTCGGGTATTCCTCGGTGTTAGGGTTTTCTTAGGTCGACTGCTCTGAAAGGAGGGTTCCTAGGGTTTTTAGCATCATTGATATTCTGTGTCATACTGAGAGTTGTCAGGTTACCCCGTGTGTCTTAGGGCATATAGAGATATTGAGACTGAGAGGTAATTTATCTGTAGGGTACTTTAGCATTGTTGGAAATAGCTGTGAGGTAATCCAATAACCGGTGAGTTTACACGTTCCTTAGGGTTTCCACTAGGTCACACTGGAGAATGATCTGGGATCCTTAGGTTATCTTAGGGTTTCGTATTTAAATATCCCGGTTACATCATAACCATCATAGTCGAGAGAAGTTCATGTTTGTCAAATAGGATTCATTACCTAGATAGTGTTTTCTCCTTTATTGATTTCATCCGATTTGTCTGTCTGATAGTTGGTGTCGTTAGTTAGGGCATTCCTTAGTTAATCCAGTAGTGTAGTAAACCCCCCAAACCAATTAAATCATTAGTCAGAGTCTAGTATAGTTATAATAGTGTCTCTAGGGTTCGATAACTCGGTTTACCGTTAAGTTGTGCTACACTCGATAGGTACACTTGCCTGTCAGTGCGGTCTAGTTCATAGGTTTTCCATTTATTACTTAGGAGTCTAGGTTAGGTTTAGTGTATTATTTTATAGACCATCTGGACGACATCAATAACCTTCCCGGTAACAGTCGGGGATTGGGACAAGGTGCGCACGGTTCTGCTTCAATTTCTAGTAGTACCAGCGCATTCCTAACACAACGTCATTTTGGGGAGAACATCTCTGGGAATTTTGGCCGCGGCGGTATCCACATCGATGGGTTTAATCATGTTCCCAGCTCCTAGAGGCGTGGCCAAAGTTTGGGCAGATCAGGAATGTGCAGTAATAGAGCCTACAGTAGTGCCACCATTGCCTCCACTCACAGAAACGGAAGAGTGGGTGATCAATCCCTCCTTCCCGGAACAGACCATCACTATTGGACATACCATATATGCATGTGTCCGGCAACACTTGAAGGACTTACTGCGCGCGAACATAGACGTGTTTGCTTTCCAACCATCAGATATGATAGGGGTTCTGCGAGATACAGCGGAACATGCTCTGCGCACGTACAGATCAGTTGAACCAGTAGCTCAAAAAAGAAGAAGTATGGCGCCGGTGCGGCGTGAAGCAGTGGCGAAGGAAGTGCGTAAATTGGTGGTAGCGGGGATCCTGAGGGAAGTAAGATACCAGACGTGGATTGCTAATCCGGTCAAGGTAAAAAAATCAGACGGGTCGTGGAGAATGTGCGTGGATTTCAAGGACTTGAATAAGGCACGCCCAAAAGACGCATATCCGCTCCCAAAAATTGAATCAAAAGTGGACTCTTTAGCGGCTTTCCCGTATAAATACTTCCTTGATGCCTATAAGGGGTACCATCAAGTGCAAATGGCCCCAGAAGATGAAGACAAAACCGACTTCCATTCAGACATCGACATCTTTTGCTACACGAAGATGCCATTTGGGTTGAAAAACGTCGGCGCCACGTACCAACGCTTGATGGATAAAGTGTTCAAGGATCAAATTGGGAAAAATATGGAGGTATATGTCGATGATCTAGTAATCAAAAGTAGGAATGAGAAGATCATGCTGGCGGATATATCAGAAACATTTATTTACCTGAAAAAATCCGGTATTAAGCTGAATCCGGTGAAGTGCTCGTTCGGAATGGAGGAAGGAAAATTCTTAGGCGTAATCGTCACTAAAGAAGGCATAAGGGTAAACCCGGAGAAAGTCGCTGCAATCACGCGTATGACGTCCCCAAGATCGTTGAATGAGGTTCAAACTTTAAATAGGAGGCTAGTGGCCATGAACAGGTTCTTAGCCAAACACGCGGAGAAATCTCTTGTAGGTCCCCAGGTGTCTCGGATCGTCACATGAAAGTGTGTTGGCTAGTCTAACCGGGTGCGGAATGCCCATGACTAGGTGGAGAATCAAACAACACAAAGTAAACCGACAACAAATACAAGATACTTTAAACTTCATTTATTGATAATCACAGCCGGTTACAATGTGCAAAATGAGTGCATACATAACAACTCCACAAACCAGCTCTATATACTAGACATGCTGCCTGCGCACTTGCTAAGTGCGCAGGGCTTTGTTCCTGCGTACTTAGCAAGTATGTAGACAATTGTTCTTGCGTACTTGTTAAGTACGCAAGTTAAACAACCTGAGCACTTGTTAAGTGCGTAAAACACTTTACAAGACAAAAACAATGACAAGTACCTACACACATGTTTACAACTCGATAAACCAATACATACAGATACTGAAATACAAAATAGAAGTAAAGAAAGTAGAGATACAAAAACAGAGACAACATCCAGAGTGTATGTCACACAAACGTGCTCCAACAAACTCCCCCTTGACAACAGTTCTGGATTGTCTTCGGTCTTCAAGCTCCATCAGCTTTAGCTCCCCATCTTCATCTTGTAGTCAAGGAAAAACTTGACTAGCTTGTTGTATCTTGATGCTAGAAGCTTCGTCCATTCATCTATGTATATGCAATACTTGTCATTTAGAACCGTCAGATCTTTCACAGAGAAGTTGATGAAAGTGATCTCATCAAAAACTCTGATCAGCTCCATCGGTACCAAGTTTCCTGTTTCGGACCTTAACTTTCCCATAACCACCGCCTCGCCCGTCTTTGGGTTCACGTACCAGTACCACATGTTACCAAGGATATCCTGAGATAACTTGCTTAGGGGAATCCTGGTTTCACATAGCACTGGGTAGTAGACCAGTTTCCTTAGGCTTCTGTTAGTCACAGGATGTCTCACATTCTTATCCCGGACTCTCTTAGGCATTTGAGGCTTGAACAATTCAAAGTTCCCATATATTCCCTCTCTTTGTAGTGCACCCCGCAAACCCTTTGCTACTGCATGACTAGTGTCACCAAGCAGCTCACGATTTGCTAAGTTCACCAGATCGTACTTCAGCAATGAGTTGAACGCCTCACTGGTTGGCTTCAAGTATTGAACCCCACCAGCTCGTTTGATGGCAAACATCTTCTTGTCATCGTCGAACTTAACAGACAATATCATACCTGTTGCTCCATGTTTGTCTATGATAGATGCCTTTTGCCAAATTGGAGGTTGATCCTTAGTGAACCATCCTTGCGGATATATGTTCTTCCATGCTTCGGGATCAACAGGTTGGGGATCGGTGGGAGAGGCTTCAGTCGAGGTTGCTGCACCACTAGCCTCAGCACCATTGTCAGGCTCGACTGAACCTGTGTTGAAAGCAGCTTCAAAGGCTGGAGCCTAAAAAATCTCTCCATCCTCAAGCTCATACACTCCTTCACCATCACCCTTGGGAAACTCCACCACCACATCTTCATCTTCCACATCCCACTCATCATCAGACTCGATCTCTCCTTCTTCTAGATTACTGAGAGCATCGATCCGTGCTTCCTTGGAATAGTCTGGCTCAATCATTAAGATGACCTCATCTGATAGGTCGTATAGCACATCAGCCGCAGACTTTCCTTTCTCACTCCCACCACCAGCACCAGAAGTATCACCTCCACCTTGATGCTGAGTAGACTCCCCCTCAGCCATTGACACTACGGAAATTGGAACAATAGCTAAACCTTGATGCTCACCTCCACTAGGGCCGGCTTCAGAATCCTTGTCTTTGTCATCATCCTTTGTCATATCGACAGAATGACAAGCCTCATCACCACTCGGCTTAGGCTTTTCTTTCTTTTTCTTCTTCTCCCCCTGAGCAGTAAGCTTTGCGGGCAAATCACTAATCAACTTGACCATCAATTCATGTTCTTTTCGTTGAGTATCCAATCTTAGCTCTACTATCATCCTTTGCCCCAAAATCATGTCATTTGTCTTGATGAGCAATTCATTCTGGGACATCAAGCTTTTAAGCTGCTCCTGGGTTCCCTCACCTTATTGCCTCACCTTGTTAAACGAGTAACTTCATCCACCAAGGAGTTTATCTTAGCTTGTTGAGCGTCTGACTCACTCCTTGATTTCTGAACTGTTTCAAGTAAACTAGCCACCTGAGTCTCTAGAGTAGTAATTCTTGCATCGCGGGGATCAGGATCCCTAGATGTAGAGGCTTCAGCAGAGGTATAGGTGTGAAAGGAGAACAGTTGATCGAAGTCAAACCCTTGGGTAAAGTTCCCAAAGTTGTAGGGTTGACTGATGGGTTGAAGGGTGGTAGTTGGGATTGTGGTTGGAATGGTGGTTGTTTCAACTATGGTTGGGGTGATAGTGACCGATTCCTTTTGAATTGGAGTCGTCACCATCACTTGATGGACTGGTTGGATAGGAAGGGATACTATCTCGGGCACCTCCTCCGAGACAGTAGTGGTAGCCACCTCAGCAGTAACACGTGGCTGCCTCCTCCTTCTTCGTTGATACAGCTGGGTTGAAGTAGGAGTTGAAGTTGATGATGTGCTCGTAGCCGCAAGGGTTGCATAGTGCTGAGCACGAGCCTTAGATTTTCTCATAACAGTATCAAATGGCCTATCTTCTCTTTGCTTAACCCGTCTCTCTCTCCTCTGTCTTTGTACTTAAGTATCAGTATCAGAATTGGGTTTATATTTACTACTTCCGATATTCTCTTGTCTTTGTCTTTTCGAAGATGACTCGGGAAGGGAAACCTTCGTCAAACTCCTTGGGTGTGATTGGTTCAGTGCATCATCATAATCAGATGAATCAGATTCAGTAGCTTCAGAATCCGACTCTTCAGCACCATCTCCTCCTTCTACTTCGTCACCGCCATCACTCGACTCATCACTCTCTGAACCTTCATCTCCTACCTCTTCCTCCTCTACTTATTCATCAGAGTGTTCACTCAGCTCAGGCTCAGAATCAGCACTATACCATCTGAAGTCAGCAGGGGCCACATATGCTTCATTAATTAGGTGGCCAAAGAGAGGAGTGTGCTCAGGGGTAGGTACTACACTGCCTGGCTTTAGAAATTGTGCAAACACTCTCTTGTCCACCCGTTTAACTTGTAGACGTTCGCCAATCTGAGGTAGATTGGGCACAGCATCATTGACTAACAGTTGAACAAATCTCGGGTACAATAGGAATCTAAACCTCTCCGCTGCATTTATCTGGTCAGTCATGGACTTGTAGATATACTTGGAAAAGTTGTAGCCCTTGTTAAGAGAGAGTCCAACCATTGCAGCTGCCAAGTCATGACCCATGGCATCCTTGCCCGCCTTCCTAGCAGATAGGCACATGATCATGACGTGTGCGAAATAACTCCACTGATCAAGTACCCACATCTTCTTATATGAGGAGTAGTCCATGGTACCAACATAACCCATCCTTTGTCTCCAGCAGCTATCCACCATATAGTTTGGGTAAGTGACCGGGTCAGTAGCCAAATCCCTAAACTGTAATACTCTTCTGATGGTGTCTTCTGAGATTGCAATATCATGACCTGCTACAGTAGCCCTAATGACATTTGGTGTTACTGTACAGTCATGATCGGTCGTGTTCCAAAACTGCTCTAGGTAAGGACGTGAGACAATGGGATCAGCTGATATAGCATAGCTGATCTTGGATCGATTCAGAAAATCAACAATCTGTTTATACTCTAGTGCATCACCCTTCCATTCTGGATGAGTGAGAGCAAGTAGATTGAACTCACTAGTAAAAGCTCGAGCCATCACTGCAAGAACATAAAACGAACACAATAAGAACAAATAAACTCATTGGAATGGAACAAATATGACCTGATATAGCTCATACACAATGAACTGATTTCCGGACTTGGGAAATTTTCAAGTTGCCCTTCCTGCGTACACAGGGTTTAGTTCTTGCGTACCTAGTAAGTACGCAAGGTTTAATGCTTGCGTACTTACTAAGTGCGTAGGCACTAACACTTGGGCAAATTTTGAAAAATCAAAATCCAGGGACTCAAAGTTTTAGATGATGATGTCGGTCACCACAACGTCAAAAAACCTGTTTAATACATATGGGACCAAATCCAACACCAATGCAAAGCTAAAACCCGGTCGTTTTGACCTATCCTTGTTCTGACGCTAAACCACGGAAACCAAGGGGTCAAAACCAAAATCAAGAACAGTTAAGGATGAATTTAGTATGCTAGAGCTTCGATTGATGATCATAAACTAGTTTTAGGCCCTAATTTTACTTAAGAACACCCAAACCCGGTCTAAATTTCATCATCAAAGCCCTAAGTCCGAAAGTTCAAGTAACCGGTCCAAAAAAGAGTGATTTTGAGGATGGAATGGTCCAAGCTTCTCACCAAATGTTTGTTAGATGATGTTAAAACTAGAAATGGGACGAAAAATCTCATTGGAAACACACGAATTTTTTGAGGAAAATTTGAGTCAGGAGAATAATACAGTGTTAGATCGTTTGAATGTGAAAGTTTCTAACACCCGTATATATACCCTACACACACATGCCTTACGCACTTGGTAAGTGTGCAGGAATTAACTCCTGCGTACTTAACAAGTACGAATGACTTATGTCTTGCGCACTTGCTAAGTACGCAAGGTTTAACTCTTGCGCACTTAACAAGTACGCAGAGACCAATGTGTTCTCAAATTTCAAATCAAAATATGAAGGATGTCAAGCCAAATAGCAAACTAGATATGAACGTTCAATCACGAGGTTTTCAAAAACAATTTACGGAAGTTAAACACAAATATTTTTGGTTTTACTTAAATTTAGATAAACTGAACTGAATATCTTTTTGTCATTTTTGATAATGATTGAATTGTACACTAATTTAAAATCTTTTTGAGCTTTCTGAATAAAGATAATATGCACAAGATTCAGATACAAATATACATGAATATACACAAGCTATTTTTGGTCAAAGTCATGAGCAGAGAATCATATCAGTCTAAGAATTTAGCAAAAAATGATACAAGATAAACATCAAAGAATATTGGATTATGTCATGAATTACTACTTATTCATACGTAATATGCAATACAAGCAAGTTAACTCAAGTTGGTAATATTATAAGATTTGAAACCATAAGCATCTTTGTATCACGTTCTTGTGAGTCAAGGTATTAATTTTAGATATACACCGTGTACCCCACAGTTATGCTACATAAATTTAAATTGCACTATCTCAAGGCATCTAAGATTTTCCCAAAGATTTTCAAATCTCCAGAATGAAGTTACATCGTTTAGCACAGAAAAAATCAAGCAGAATCCATAAGGATTATCAAGAATCATAAGATTCAGAATCGAGTGATTCATTTGTCTTGGTTTGATAGGTTTTTCTTCTATGAATATCAGATGATGATTCAGGTTAATAGATATGGAGTTTGTGGATTTGGGTAAGGGGATCCAACTGTTATCTGGATATGTCTTCAATGAATCAGATGTGATCCAAGGGGTAGCATATGCTTGACGGTTGTTGTCAAGACATATCTTGGCCCAACTTCCCATTGCATATTTGTGAGTATGGGCAGTGAAGTGAACCAAAAAATTATGCTAAAGACATAACCCGAAACTGGTCTCATAAGAAAATACTTGCCAAAATCTTACATCCTTTATCTGATGATGATCTTTTAGCATTCTTTTACACACACATACATGCAAACATGGGTTCAAACCACAGTTGTAGTAGATTGATTTAGTTTCCACACTACTAATGACTCAAAGACGCTTATAGCCTACTGAAAATTTAAATCACTTGCAAATATTCAAATTAAAACTGAAACAGCTTAATCTTTCAAGTAAGCGTGACGCAATCATTTCCCATATGTGAAGTCTAAGACATTTAGATCATTACTGATGTTCAATCATTTCCTCTTTTCTTCAAATGACTCTGAAATTTTCTTGAATTTCTATTTTGTTTGGATTTTCTAAAAATGTTAATTAAAGAGAAAACGAACTGTATACAAAACATTTAAAAGAAATAAAGTTTAACTTCCATGAAATGATTTGATTTTGAAAAAGTGTTTTCACTCAGGATTGAAAATTCCTATCAAGTTGACCAGATGTTCAAAACGGGTACGATCAAACGCCTTGGTGAAAAGGTCAGCAAAATTTGTCATCCGTGTGAACTTTGACAAGTTCAATCAAATGCTTTTCAGCACTGTCACGGATGAAATGATGGCGAATCTCTATATGCTTAGTTTTGGAATGTTTCACTGGGTTGTTCATGATGGACATAGTGGCATTATTTTCAATGAATAAAGGAGTTCCAGTGTAGTTCAAGCCATAATATTTCAATTGCTTTTGGATCCACAATATCTGAGAACAACAGCTCGCGGCAGCAATGTACTCTGCTTCACATGTTGAGACATAAACCATTGACTGCTTCTTACACTGCCAGGAGACCAGCCTGTCCCCCAAGAATTGACATCCACCTGAGGTTGATTTTCTATCGAGGTTACAACCGCCATAATCAGAATCGGTATAGGCTTTGAATTCAAATGAATGCTGCTTAGAGTACCAAAGACCCAATCGGGGTTTCCCTTTTAGGTATCTGAAGATCCTCTTCACAGCTATCAAGTGAGATTCCTTCGGTTGTGACTGAAACCTCGAGCACAAGCAGACAGCAAACATAATATCGGGTCTTGAAGCTATGAGAAACATTAGAGAACCGATCATCCCGCGGTACAATTTACAGTCCACATCCTTTCCATCTTTGTCCGGCTGCAGACCATGATTGACTGGGATTGGTGTGCCATAAGTAGTACAATCATTCATTTTGTATTTTGACAAAATGTCCTACACATACTTAGTTTGATGTAGATAAATGCCATCCTCCCTTTGACTGACTTGCAGACCTAGAAAGAATGACAGTTCACCCATGTTGCTCATTTCAAACTTTGACTTCATCACCTTCTCGAAATATCTACACAGCTCTTCATTGGTAGACCCAAAGATAATGTCATCGACATAAACTTGCACAAGTAAAATATCACCTCCTGCTTTTCGTATGAAGAGGGTCGAGTCAATTTGTCCACGATCGAAACCATTGGACAATAGATGTTTTGATAAAGTCTCATACCACGCTCTAGGTGCTTGATGAAGACCATAAAGTGCCTTATCCAGCTTGTACACTTTATCGATGTTATGCGGATCTTCAAAACCTGGTGGTTGAGTGACATAGACCTCTTCATGAACTTTGCCATATAGGAAAGCACTCTTTACATCAAGTTGATAGACCTTGAAGCCGACAAAGGAGGCATAAGCCAGAAATAGACGAATGGCCTCAAGTCTAGCAACTGGGGCATACACCTCAGTGTAATCCATGCACTCTTACTGATAAAAACCCTAAACTACCAACCTTGCTTTGTTTTTAACCACAACATGTCGATCGTCCATTTTGCATTTGAACACCTATCTGGTTCCAATCGGATGCATACCCTTTGGAAGGTCAACTAAATCCCACACATGCAACTTTTGGAATTGAGACAGTTCATCTTGCATCGCCTCTATCCAGCAGTTGTTAGCGAGAGTCTCTTTCACATTCTTCGGCTCCAATTGGGATACGAATGCAGCATGCAAACATGTTTCCATGATACCTGTGTCAAGTATCTCAGCATACAAGCTGGTGTTCTCGGTAATTGTTATGTGACGAGTTTGAACACCGGCATCAGGATCACCAATAATGTTGTCAATTGGATGATTCTGATGCCCTCTCGTCTCTGGTACTTGAGGTTCTTGAATAGCTGACTCAAGGTTTGTGCTCAACTCCCCCATATCAAGTGTACCCAAAGATGACTCAATGTTGATTGGATCAACTAGAGCATCATTTCCTACATGAACATTAGGATCAGCTTGAGCATCGTTTCCTTCGACATGAACTTCATCTTCGTTGTCACTGTCAAGAGTTCCAGATGTAGATGCAACATTGGAATCGGAAGTTGGGATAGGTACCGTTGCTCTGGTTGAGAAGTTGAAGTCGTCGCCGCCACAACAGAACTCATACAACTTGGCGGCGTCTTCAGCAGATAAATCAGGAAGGTTAAAAGACTTGAACAGAGCATCATAATCAAATCCCCAAGCAGGACCAGTTGGTTCTGGTGGATTTTTGTGTTTACTGCAGTCCACTTCGAACCACTCTTCCACAGACCTACTCTCAATATTGTACACTCTCTTGCATGGCGAATTGGCAACATATCCTAAGAAGATGCCTTCCACCGCTTTTGCATGAAATTTAGACTTGCGATCTTTGTACTGTAACAATAATGAGCAGGGACTACCAAAAGGAACTAGGTAGTCAAGATTTGGAGGTCGATTGTTGATCAGCTCATAACAAGTTTTGTTGTGTCTCTTAAACACCAGAACTCTATTTGAGACGTGACAGGCTGTGTTGACTGCTTCCACCCAGAACGTTACGGGAAGCTTGGCATCTGACAGCATTGTCCTTGCAGTCTCAATTAGGGTTCTGTTCTTCCATTCGGCAACTCCATTCTGCCGGGGTGTATACGGTGCACTAAATTCATGACGAATGCCCTTCTTGAGACAGAAAAGCTCCATCATGTTGTTCTTGAACTCTGTACCGTTGTCACTCCTTATTCTTCTAACCTTCAGCTTGCATAAAGATTCCAAACTCAAGATCAGGTATTGAATAATTTCAGCAGTCTCATCCTTGGTACCTAAAAATGCACCCAAGAAAAACTTGAGAAATCATCAGTTATAACCAGATAGTATGACTTTCCTCCAAACAAATCCATGTATAGGAGCTCCAAAGGGGTATCGATAGAGTTTTGGATCTTGGGCTTGTGAGATTTCCGTTGATGTTTGCCCTTTTTACAAGGCATACAGTCATCTGCAACGGCAAACCTAAGCTTAGGAATCCCAGTTACCAAACCGTTTTGGACAAGATGATTCATTTTACGATAAGAAATGTGTCCGAGTTTCCTATGCCACAAGATCGAGTCAAGTTCTGTCGCTTTGGTAAGTAAACAGGTAGCAACTGATGAGGTGGTTGTGGCCATGCTCATATCAATCTGATAGGTGTCATTTGTCCTTGGCGCTCTCATCAGAATCCAATCGTCAGGAACCACAAAACCAGGCTTGAGAACCAAGCATTCAGACTTGTTACTCCTTGTCGCACATTTGAGATACACTCAACAAGCTATGCTTCAACTGCTCATAGTAGTTGACATTGTCGAAGCTTATACATCCATTGGAAACCACGCCTTGACAAGTGATACTGCCTCCATTCTCTCCTTCAAAGGCCACATAGCCGCCTCTGAATGGTTTAACATCTTGAAGCAAAGCCATATTGCCTGTCATGTGCCTGGAGCATCCACTATCCACATACCAACGTGTAAGATGCTACCAATGTGTCGAAAATGCTCCTAACACACTCACAACACTAGAAATCAAGAGTAGATGCTCTGATACCACTTGTAGATCCCCGGGTGTCTAGAATCGTCACATGCAAGTGCGTTGGCTAGTCTAACCGGGTGCGGAATGCCCGTGACTAGGTGGAGAATCAAACAACACAAAGTAAACCGACAACAAACACTAGATACTTTAAACTTCGTCTATTGATAATCACAGCCGGTTACAGTGTGCAAAATAAGTGTGTACATAACAACTCCACAAACCAGCTATATATACTAGACATGCTGCATGCGCACTTGCTAAGTGCACAGGGCTTTGTTCCTACGTACTTAGAAAGTACGCATACAATTGTTCTTGCGTACTTGCTAAGTATGCGGGTTAAACAACCTGCGCACTTGTTAAGTGTGCAAAACACTTTACAAGACAAAAACAACGATAAGTACCTACACACATGTTTACAACTCGATAAACCAATACATACAGATACTGAAATACAAAATATAAGTACAGAAAGTAGAGATACAAAAACAGAGACAACATCTAGAGTGTCTGTCACACAAACGTGCTCCAACATCTCTACCTTTTATCGCCACTTTGAAGAATTGCATAACAAAGTCCGACTTCAAGTGGTCCGCCAAAGCGAAAAAGTCATTCCAAGAATTGAAAAGTTACTTGACAACTTTACCCACCCTAGCCATGCCGACGAAAGGTGAGAGATTGAAAGTTTATGTCTCCGCATCACATCAAACGGTCAGCGCAGTTCTTATGGTTGAGTGCGCAGGCACACAGACCCCGATCTACTATATCAGTAGAGTTTTGACGAGAGCGGAAGTCAATTACTCCATGACAGAGAAACTGGTCCTGGCTCTAGTGCATGCCTCTAGGCGATTGCGCAGGTACTTCCAAGGACACAATGTGGATGTCTTGACGAATTTCCCTTTACAACAGATATTGCGTCGCCCGGAACTTTCTGGGCGGATGACCAGATGGGCAATTGAGTTAGGGGTGTTCGAACTAACATTCAAGCCGTGATCTGCCATAAAAGGCCAAGTCATAGCAGATTTTCTTATGGAAGTCCCCAAGGGAACTGTAGAAGAGGACTCACAGAAGAAGATAGTAGCGAAGGCCATAGGAACAGAAACTCCCTGGGAGCTATTTACAGACGGGGCATCATGCATCGAGGGATCAGGAGTGGGCTTACTGCTCATCAGTCCGGAAGGAACAGAATTCACGCACGCTTTAAAACTATCATTTCAAACATCCAACAACAAAAAAGAATATGAGGGGCTCTTAGCGGGTCTCCGTTAGGCAATGGAGAAAGAGGCAAGGCACGTACTGGCACATGTGGACTCACTAATAGTGGCGAACCAGATAAACGAGATTTATGAAGCCAAAGGCCCGATAATGATCAGGTATCTCAGCATTTGCAAGAACTTACTCAGATACTTTACCTCATGGGAGGTAATTCACATACCACGAAGCCAGAACAAGAAAGCGGATGCACTAAGCAAAATAGCCTCCAAGTTCAGTGATCCAATGAAAGCTATCCACTTGGAGATAATTCAGAACTCGTCTACCGAGGTAGAGAAAGTCAATACCACACAGCAAGGAGAGTCTTGGATGACTCCAATCCGTGAATACCTGGGCACGGGAACCTTACCACCTGAAAGATCCAAAGCGCACAAGTTATAGGCTAAAGCCGCGCAATACCAACTCCAAGATGGGATACTGTACCGGCGATCATTACTAGGCCCGTTATTACATTGCGTAGACGACTTAGAAGCCAACTACTTAATTAGGGAAATCCACTTCGGAATATGTGGAATCCACGCAGGTCCGCGGGCGGTAGTGGCCAAGCTAATGAACGTTGGTTACTTCTGGCAAGGAATGCATATAGATGCCACAGAGGAACTACGTAAATGCCAAAGTTGCCAAAAGCATGCACCAATGGTGCATAGGCCAAAAAACAACCTCATCCCGATATCCATAGCATAGCCTTTCCAAAAGTGGGGCATCGATCTGGTAGGACCATTCCCAGAAGCGCCCAGACGCATAAAATTCTTGGTAATAAAAATAGACTACTTCACCAAGTGGGTTGAGGCGAAACCCCAGGCAACCATCACAGCAACCAACATCAAGAAGTTCATCTGGGAGCACATAATCTGTCGTTTTGGCCTCCCGCTCTACATAGTCAGTGATAACGGGAAGCAATTCACTGATGGGGCTACACAGGAATGGTGAGCGGAACTGCAAATCGTACATGTGTTCACCTCCGTAGCACACCCGCAGGGGAATGGGCAAGTTAAAAGAGTTAATAGAAGCATTGTGGATGGAATAAAAACACGCTTAGAAGAAGAAGGAACGTCGTGGCTAGAACAGCTCCCACATGTACTATGGGCACATAGGACAATGCCAAAAGGCAGCAATGGAGAAACCCCTTTCAGCTTGACAAATGGTACAGAGGCCATGATTCCAGCAGAGATTGGCATACCTACGGCGTGAAGACTGAACGGAGAAAGAGAAGAGAACGAGGTCGAGCTAAGATCCAATTTGGATGTCTTGGAGATGCGTCGGGAGACGACAGCTATCAATAAGGCGAGATACAAGCGTAGGCTGGAAAAAAAAACGTACAACAAAAGGGTTAATGAATGTATCTTCAGAGAAGGGGAATACGTGCTAAGAAGTAACCAAGCAAGCCGTGCAGAAAATACAAGGAAACTGGGCCCAACATGGGAAGGTCCGTATATGATCCGCCAGGTATTTGGAAAAGGAGGGTATGCGCTGCAACAGTACGATGGGAAGGAGGTGCCTAGAACTTGGAACGCCGCCCAATTGCGGAAATGTTACATGTAAGAAAAGAAGGGCGGTAACACGACCCCCCATTGTAAAAGCGTAACCTCATGTTTCTAATGAAGAAAAATCGTACTTTTGAGTCACTTTTGTCACAGCATTACACGCCGCCTGAAATAATGGCGCGCGCATAAGACCTAAAGTATTTGCCAATAACGGCAAAGCTATGACATTATACGCCGCCTGGATTAATGGCGCGCGCATAAGACCTAAAGTATTTGCCAATAACGGCAAAGCTACGGCATTACACGCCGCCTGAAATATTGGCGCGCGCATAAGACCTAAAGTCTTTGCCAATAACGGCAAAGCTACGGCATTAGACGCCGCCAGAAATAATGGCGCGCGTATAAGACCTAAAGTCTTTGCCAATAACGGCAAAGCTACGGCGTTACACGCCGCCTGAAATTATGGCGTACGCATAAGACCTAAAGTCTTTGCCAATAACGGCAAAGCTACGGCATTACACGCCGCCTGAAATAATGGCGCGCGCATAAGACCTAAAGTCTTTGCCAATAACGGCAAAGCTACGACATTATACGCCGCCTGAAATAATGGCGCGCGCATAAGACCTAAAGTCTTTGCCGTTATTGGCAAAGCTACGGCATTACATGTCGCCTGAAATATTGGTGCGTTCATAATACCTAAAGTCTTTGCCAATAATGGCAAAGCTACGACATTACACGCCGCCTGAAATAATGGCGCGCGCATAAGACCTAAAGTCTTTGCCAAAAACGGCAAAGCTACGGCGTTACACGCCACCTGAAATAATGGCGCGCGCATAAGACCTAAAGTCTTTGCCGTTATTGGCAAAACTAGGCATTACACGCCGCCTGAAATAATGGTGCGCGCATAAGACCTAAATTCTTTGCCAATAACGGCAAAGCAATGGCATTAGACGCCGCCTATAATAATGGCGCGCGTACAAGACCTAAAGCCTTTGCCCCTACCGGCAAAGTCCACGGTATTACACGCCGCCTAAGACACAACCGCGCGTATAAAACCTAAAGCCTTTGCCCCTAACGGAAAAGTCCACGCCATTACACGCCGCCTGAGACACAGGCGCGCGCATAAGACCTAAAGCCTTTGCCCCAAACGGTAAAGTCCACGGCATTACACGTCGCCTGAGACACAGGCGCGCGCATAAGTCCTAAAGCCTTTGCCCCTAACGGCAAAGTCCATGGCATTACACGCCGCCTGAGACACAGGCGCGCGCATAAGATCTAAAGCCTTTGCCCACAACGGCAAAGTCCACGGCATTACACGTCGCCTGAGACACAGGCGCGCGCATAAGAGCTAAAGCCTTTGCCCACAACGGCAAAGTCCACGGCATTACACGTCGCCTGAGACACGCGCGCGCATAAGAGCTAAAGCCTTTGCCCCTGACGGCAAAGTCCACGGCATTACACGCCGCTTGAGACACAGGCGCGCGCATAAGAGCTAAAGCCTTTGCCCCTAACGACAAATTCCACGGCATTACACGCCGCCTAAGACACAGGCGCGCGCATAAGATCCAAAGCCTTTGCCCCAAACGGCAAAGTCCACGGCATTACACGCCGCCTGAGACACAGGCGCAAGGATAAGACCTAAAGCCTTTGCCCCTAACGACAAAGTCCACGGCATTACACGCCGCCTGAGACACAAGCGCGAGCATAAGACCTAAAGCCTTTGCCCCTAACGGCAATTTCCAAGGCATTACACGCCGCCTGAGACACAGGCGCGCGTATAAGACCTAAAGCCTTTGCCCCTAACGGCAAAGTCCACGGAATTACACATCGCCTAAGACACAGGCGTGCGCATAAGACCTAAGGCCTTTGCCCTTAATGGAAAATTCCACAGGCATTACATGTCGCCTGAGCATAGGCGCACGCATGAGAACAATAAAGCCAGACATTGCTAGAAACATGAACAGGCACGAAGAAACACACAAACATGCAGAAGGTAATATATATTTGGCACGAAGGCCAAAGTCATAACTGGCAAAACATTTTAAAGTTAGAGTCATCATGGCCTAAGTCACGTAGCGTGCATGCTGGAAAACATCAAGTAATCAAGACCCGAAGGTCATACACGACACGCAGGCCGAAATCCAGAAAAGTCAAGCAGCACCACTTCCTGCCACATCCTTACTACAGCCATCACCTGCAACCTCCTCATCCTCCTCTGCCTCTTGACCATGACCAGAGGGTCCAACATCCTCTTCTTCAGAAACATAGCATGTAGATGAGATAAGTCAGCATGATCAGCGCAATCCGCAATTTCCTTCATGAACAGCATGTTATCAAATTCCAAGGATTTCTCCTCCAAACCTTATTGGCAGTTCACATCATATAAGGCAAAACTTTTCCTGGGGAGCCCATCCTTAGCAAATTGATAACCCTCTTCAAAACCTTGTTGGCGCCCCAAGAATTTATTGGCAGTAAGCAGGTCGGAGATAACCCCCTGGAATTCAGGGCTGCCCTTGATCATTTCAACAGTTAAAGGCAGGCATTCAGTAAGCAGCCAACGGCGGTCCACGCGAAGTCCCCTAATATCCTCCTCCATCACCACCCGATGGGCGGCCTCATTATCCCGACCATCAAGAGCATTTTTAAGTTGAGCACGAAGGTCGGCTATCTCCGCATCACGGGAAATAATCTCTGTATCTTTGAGGGCTAACCTATCAAGGAGTTCCTGATTGGTCGTCTCCAGCGCACCCACGCGGGCCATGGCTTGACGCCCGGACTCGACGGCCTGAGAAAGTTTCAAGTTAGAAGCGTCACAAGCGGTCTTCCAATCCGCGGCCGCTTTAAGATGTAATTCTCAGGCACGCGCCACCTCTTCCCTGGCAACGGATAACTCCCACTCCAACTTCTTAACCTTCTCCGCATTCTGACAACTCCCTTCCACCTCGCGCTTTAAATCTTCATAATGGGCGCGCTCAGCGTGAAGAGTCTCCCAATCCCTCAATAATTCAGATACAGAAGAAAAGGTCCCCACAACATCCCGGGATACCTGGTTCTTCAATTGACCGCGAGTACGATTCCTTTGGAAGAGGCGCTCGGTGGGAGGAACGGATAACTGGATAAAATTGTTGCAAACAATGGGATCCACTAGCCGGTTACCCTGAGTAAGCCGCCAGTTGGGCACGTGAATAGGGTCCGCTGATGAACCTTCTGCGGTAGAAATCTTAGGGGCCGCCGTTGCAGGGGTGAGAGGGAGAACAATGCTGGCAGTACCTTTGGGTGGTTGAGGAGGATCAGGCTTGGCGGACGCCGAGTCCTCTATATCCATAATAATAGGGTCACCAGGCGCTACCCCAGCAACCTGACGGGGGGAAGACTCGGGTTTCTCATCTTGAAGAGGACCACCAGACGGAATAACCGGTGGCCTTTGCGCCAAACTCGCTGAAAAAAAAAAGAAATATATATATATATATATATATATTATAAGACTACTATCAAGCTCAAAGCCGATGATAAAGGAGAGAAAACATACCAAGGGCATTATCTTCCGCCATCCTGAGGGAGGCAGAAAGCTTATGTTTTTTACCCCGCGGAGAATGAAGTAACTTCTCGGCGGAAGAAGGAGACTTCCTTTTCACCTTCTTCAGCTTAAGGGCAGGGCCCTCCCTAGAACCCCCGGCCGCGGGACTATCAGCTGCCTCATTCCGGGAATCAGGACCTGCGCGTCGCTTACGACGAATCAGTGGTGGGTCTCCACTAGATGAACCTGAAGGTTCATCGCTAGACAAAATCAAAAACACCTCTCCGGCGGAATCAATGGAGTTAAGAGGTCTAGGGTTAACGATGAAAGTCATGCCTGAAGTCTCGTGACGGCTGGTGTCGCTATCAATAGCACGAGGAAACAAAAAATTGTCTGCCCACCGATCCAAAATTGAAGGTTCCCCCGGCACAAGGTCCCGCCAGACCATTTTCCCCTGAGGGTCATCAAAGAGCGTGCCGTAAACACTGTCAACAGCTGCAAGAAAAGGCCTAGTAAGAAAAGTCAAAATAAAAACAAAGGACCAGTCGTATTGTACCTTCTCCACCGATAGAATAGTACGAAACTTTATCGGCATGCCTCCAAATCCGGCTCATGCCTGCAGCCACCAAAGCACTCTCACGAAGGGACTGGATCTCCGCAGGGCTGGAAGTAAGAGTTGCGTACCACCTTTGGCCCTCAAAATCTTCAATCTCTGGATCCACAAGAGAATCAGAGGCAGAACGAATGTTCATAACCAAAGGGATCACATCCCTCTTGATAAAGAAGAAACGTTGACGTCAATCATTGAAACTAGAGGGAGCACGAGTGATATGACTTTTCACCTTCCCACCACGCCCTATGAAGGAAAACCAACTATCGCGCTGCACCATCTTGTAGAAAACATTGAAACTGCCACAGGTCGGCTCAATACCTTGGCTCAAACAGTTGAATTCGAAGTGGGTTGCACGGCAAAGACCCATCGGATGCATCTGGGATATGTGCACCTGGTAGAAGTTAAGAAGTTTCCTAATAAACTTCGTAGTGGGGAGACGTAAGTTGCAATGAATGAAGAAAGCAGCGTAAAGGGCAATTTTCCCATTCGATACGTCGGTAGCAGACATGCCGGCGGCCGGGAACTCCGGCTTCCAATCACGGTCAAAACAATAGGTCTCACAGACCTTCTCAAACTCCTCATTATTCCATTTTATGGGGGTATTCTCGATCAAAGACATGTCGGAACCTTTATCTTTACCTTTACCTCGGTGAACACCGGACGCCATGGATTTGAAGAAAGAAAGAAAATGCAGAGAATGAGGAAAGAAAGAAGAGAGAAATGAAGGCGGTAAGGAAGAAAGAAGGAAACCCTAGAACCTTATATAGGCTTCGTATTTAATGCGGAGACAGAAGAATGTGAAAAGGCATGCAATAAGGGGGCCCAGAAGCGGTTACGAGATGACACGTCAGGCAAAGAATAATAAACGACGAATAAAAAGTACACAAAGGGACCCACACGCCTGCAAAAAGAAAATAATGATGGTACCAGATAAATTTACGTCACCCGATAAAGTCAAACATCCCATCAGCCACCAAATGCATTATAGGTAGTGGGCGCGCGAATATTCGAAAATTTACAAAAATTCACGCATAAAAATTGAACAAACATTCTACGAGTCCAAAGCCATGCACAAATGTTTGCGCATAACTTCGGACTAGGGGACTTGAAGACGTAAGGTACCTCATGGAAGGATATTCACCCTGCATAGCATAGCTTGCCGCCGAAGGAACATACCTGACAGTACTTCATAAAAAGACAGGAACATCTGCGCGCAAGAAAGGATACCCCACAGAAGAGTCAGAAGATGTCGCGCAGAAGAGGACACCACCATGCACTCAAGTGGTCCCTTCATATAAGACAAAGTTCCCACTAACGGTCATCAGTTAGGGGACATAGTGGATATTCTCGATAGAGCCCTCTCCACCAATAACACTTGCGCCAGGTCAGCCCTAGGAAAGTGACACCAGGGTATTCCCATTCACTATAAATAGCACACCACCCCTCAGGTATATCCATCGACTCCCAAATAACTTTCATTTACACCTTGATATCTCGGAGATACTTACTCTCACGCCGGAGGGCCGATACAGGGATTATCCCCTCCCTGTAACGCCCTAACGCGTCGTTGATCTGTGCAGGATACCACCGGAGTTAGAAGGAATACACCCATCGGGCAACCCATCGGAGCTTGTGTAATCTATCCACCGGCTCAACCTTTACCCACCGGTGCTTGGATTTACAGTTACCAAGTTGATAGAAATGCTTAAGAGTGTGTTTGTTTAATGAAATGTTTTTGAATGAATTGGAATTCGTTGAAGGAATTTGAATTTTAAGGAATTAAAACTGGAATTGTGATTTGTCCAAATGATTTTGAATTTAATGAAATTGGAATTTATTAAAGGAATTTGAATTCCTAATCCAGTTAAGTGACAAAACAACCATAAAAAAGTTGGAAGCTATCACCATGGCCACCGCCTACCGAATGTCATCGTCCCCACCACCGCCGGTCCCAGACCACCCCGCCACCACTGACCACATGTCGCCGTTGTTATCGCTGCAACCCGCTTCCTTGCCACCGCCACCGCCACCGACCACCATCCCCGCCATCAACCAAACCCCACCACCGTCGCCTGAAAATTAATCAGTAAATTATTCTAAATTTTTTACTGATTAATTTACATCTATATTCTTTAATGTTTGTAGCTAAATGGTTAAGTAGATGAACATATGAACCCTAAATATGGTCAAAATTCAAGGACATGCAAAAGGCAGACCCACATTCATGACACCGAGGTCGCAGGTTTTTAATTTTAGATATAGCTTGTAATACCGAATGTCGAGTGACTACATAGATTAAGCATCCTTGTTTGATATCTATGGATCCAAACTAATTACTTCCTTGTATGAGCACACCTATCAGATAGCTACGGATCCAAGTTAACAATTTCCTTATAATTATTTTTTTTAACGGCAATTTGAATTACTGACGGGCCACTAACCCACCTGATCATCTTCACCTTCATCAGGAGGAAACCCACCATAGGTGAGAAAACCCCCTGGCCCAACTTGGACCCCTTTTTTTATCACAAGTGAGACTTGAACCCAATATCTACCAATTTTAGTGAAGTCTTGAGTATATAACTTTTCTTGAAAATGACAAGAACTATTCATCCCTCATTTTAGGTAACACCCTCCTTCCATAGCTCCACTGGTAATAGCTTCAAACAGGGGCGGACTTATGCTTGTCGGAGGGGGTTCAAAGGAACCCCCGAGTTTTGAAATTAAAGTATAACGCTAGGTAAAAAAATTAGGGTGAACCCTTTAAAAAATTGTAGGGTGAACCCCCTTACAAAGTTTACCAAGTGTTGTAGTGGTTTAGGCTTTGTATTATAACATGGAGGTTGTGGGTTCGAATCCCTTTACCCACATTTTTTAAAACCTTTTTTTTAGCTGGTTACGTATGGTGGGCCAGGCCCTTTAATTTGTTTCTTGTTTTTTGTTGGGCTTCACTTGGGCTGTACCAGGGAATATAAATTAGGAATAGATTTTTGTTGGCCTTCACTTGGGCTGTACCAGGTAATAAAAATTAGTAATAGATACATCGAGCCATCAGGAGTGAATGAGAAATTAGGGAAAAAAAAACAAGAAGACTCAGCGCTAGCGTGACCTGCTGCTGCCGAGTGCCGTCCACCTGCCCACCCACCCCACTGCCCACTGCCCACCGCTCCGGTGCTCGCCTGCTCGGTGCTCCCCTGCCCACAGACGACATGTTAGATTAAATGTTAATTTGAATGTTTGTTGTTAGGGTTAATTTTAATGTTTGTTGTTTACTTGTTTGAATGTTAGTTTAAATGTTAGATGTTATTAAGATTTTAGATGTTATCTTGTTGATTTGAGGGTTTCTTCTTGTTTGTTGTTTGTAAAAAGAAAATCTAGGGTTTTATTGTTGTTTGGCATAGATGTTAGAAACTTGATTAAAACTTGAATTAGATTTAGATGTTAGAAACTTGAATTAGATGTTAATTTAGAATCAAGTTGAAAAAAAAAAAAGAATTGAGGTTTAGTAAGGTAATCTTTTGTTTCTAAGTAACAGCTTCATGCATTAAATAATTTCATTTGTGGTTTGGAGATTTAGTGAATTGCATGTATGAGGAAAAAGAAACTAATTTGTTGTGAATTTTGATATTGTTTGTTAATGGTTTATGAACTTGAGTATGTTTAGATCATACTTAGCATACCAGTTGTTTGATGGAATGCTTGAACCAAAACCCACTTTAATCAAAGTTGTAGTCTCGTATGATTAGGCCTCAAATTTTTTCTTCGCTTTAGACATTCAAAATGGTTGAGCCGTCCCTCCTCGACCCGACCCGATCTGAACAATTGAACCAAACCGAATCCAAATTTTTTATGTCCGGCCTTATGAAATTGAAGCATTTAAAAATAGTGAACCCCCTGGAAAAAATTATTTGATCCGCCACTAGCTTCAAATATGCTTAAAATGAAATAAATTTATAAGAACTTTATTTTGATGTATGCTCCGCTTAAGGGGGAAACGTGTACTCACCTCCGAGGTCAAACTAGTAATTAAAAAAAATGTTATCCACCATGTATCTTTGATTACCTGACTAGAGCATCGTTTTTGGGCCTTTTTTAGCCCAAGAGAGGGGGAGGAGAAGCGGTTGATGTAAAGGAGAGAGCGAGGAGAGATGTTTTTTTTAGCAAAAACACAAAAAATGAATTATGTGAGAGGGGAGGAGAGGGGGAGGTGAGCGTTTTTTTTGCTACGAGAGGGGTAATCCGGGTAGGTATCCACGTTGAGACGTTTTTTATACCTTCAAGTGTGGATGTTAATATAACATATGATTAGCCAAATAAACATGTGTTTAATCATCTCTGTAAAACCCGAGGATGTATACACATCAATGCTTTAATTAAACAAGAGAAACCAGTAAAACTGAAAATTTTGAGGACAGGAAAATTTAATGGATAGTTATGTGATCCCCAAAACCCTCGTAAGTTTTCACCAATAAATCACTCAAAATCCTGGTTTTTACTAGTTTCATGTATTAACCTTTTGTAGACCATCTATCCAACTTAAGTTGTATTGACAATTTGGTTAACAATATCTAAGTTCCTATGAGTTTTTCGGTAACAGGTTCTTCTGATAAAAAAAATACGCACATTCACCTAAATTAATTTCCCAACACTTTCAATACCATTTTTTTTTCGCAACATATTATGATAACATGATTAAAATAACATCATTAAATGTTCTAACTTATCAAAACTAGATGGTTTTACCCGCGCTTCACGGTGGGTGTCGGGTCTATCGTTAATAAAATTTAAATGAAAACGTAGACGTAACGGTAAAAATAATGTTAATAAAAAAGAAACATAAAACTAGATAATAAAAAAGAAAAAAATAAAAAATTACCGGTTCGGGTCGTTGGAAAACATAAAAGCGAATACCGATACGGGTTCCGATAATACCAATATCGACAATGATGTTGTTCGCTTATAATAGGCTCGGCTCGTCACGGTACCACAACGGTAAAGACACTCGCTTATAGTCAACGATACCAAAAAAACTCTATTTTTGATACAATTTCGTTTTAAAAAAAAATTATATCGGAACGTTAACAAAAAAAAAACTAAAAACAGCCGCGCACTTTGTATTTTAAAAAATGTTAACGAACAAAAGTTATTAAAGGAAAACGAAACTAATAGAAAATAAAACGAGTTAAAAGCGTATATTATATATAATATAAGAGTTGAAAAATATGAAAAAAAAAATTAACGAACCAATCAGGAAGTGTTAGGCAGGTCTGACATGGGAAATAAATAGTTAATAATAATTAACTAGTTGATTCTCCCGTGCTTTGCGGCGGAATGTATCCACCTAGAACAAAAAAAATAGAGTTGAATAAGCTTGTATAAACGAACACTCGCGTCTTGGCGGAAGTCTGGTCGTTTTTCGCCAAAGCTCTGCGGCAGGAGTTTGGTCATTATCGGTTCGGGCCGTCGAAAACCATAAAAGCGAATACAGATAGTGCTCGCTCATAACAGGTTCGGTTCGTCACGGTACCATAACAGTAACGACAATCGCTATAGGCTACGATACAAAAAATTAATCGATTTTGAATACAACTCCGTTTAAAAAAAGTTTATATCGGAATGACAAAAGAAAAATATAAAAGCAGCCATGCAATATGTTTTAAAAAAAAAAGTAAACGAACGAAAGTAGTTTTAGAAAAACGAAATTAATGGATAATTAAACAGGTTAAAAGCGTAAATTATATATAGTATAAGGATGAAAATTAAAAAAAAAGTCAACAGGCTGTCTGCTTGGTTTAACATCCTGCTAGGCTGCTTTACTATTAATAAACGTTACTATTTAACTGTATTACTAATGTTTGGGTCAACATTTGACCCAAACCCCAATTCTTGCTCAAACTCCTTTTCAATTTGATCTCTACTAGTCTACTTACATCCATGTAACTGTAATATCTAACATCGGTTGAGGGGGAAAACGAAGCCTTCCTTATAATGGGTGGATACATTCTCTATCAAGACGCGTTTTGTCTTTGCGAGCAACTCGTCATGTGAAAAACAAAACCGTGAGTTCCTGGATGGGCAACCCATCGGGGGCAAAGCGTACAATATCTTGGTACGGTTTGCTTGGGCTGTTAAAGATGGTATCAGAGCCAGGTTGTCGGACTGGTGTGCCAGCGAGGACGCTGGGCTCCGTAAGGGGGTGGATTGTAATATCCCACATCGGTTGAGGGGGAGAACGAAGCCTTCCTTATAAAGGGGTGGATACCTTCTCTATCAAGACGCGTTTTGCCTGGGCGAGAACTCGTCAGGTAGAAACAAAACCGTGAGTTCCTGGATGGGCAACCCATCGGGGGCAAAGCAGACAATATCTTTGTACGGTTTGCTTGGGATGTTACACCCCGTCCCGGATATTGAGGTCAAAATTCTAAATAAACTTAATCATAAAATGTTGGTACATTTTGTCAAATTTCAATTCTAGCCCCTACAATTTGTTGATATGTTTTGTTAAAATTCAACTTTAACCCCTTCAATTTGTTGAAATGTCATAACTCACCCCCCGACTTTATAAAATGTCACTTTAACCCTCTCAAGTTTCTAAAATTTCGAGTTTACCCCATGTAATATATATTAAATTTCGTTCGTTAATTAATTTTTTTCTTGATGCCCTGGTATAAATTTCGTTAAAAACGGAGTCGGATTCAATGTATGGTATTTTTATGTGTCGTGTGTTATATTGACTGACGGTAACGTGCTGGTACCGTGTAGAACGAGATCGACGCCGACTGAAAAACATCGGTTACGTTATATAACTAATTTTTTATCTATTTTTCGATTTCCACAACCGATTCGCCGTAACTTTATACTTATATGTACATAACCACGTTTCTTTTTGTGTTTAACCACGTTAATGCCACTAACTCAGCCGTTTAAAGTCACCTCCCACCGCGTGGCGCAGGGGCCTCCCCTTCCGCAGAGCGCGAGGCTCACAACCGATTCGTCGTTACTTTATATGTTTATTCTATGTATTTAACCACGTTTCTTTTGTGTTTGGCCACATTAATGTCACCGCCTCAGTTGTTTAAGGTCCGCCTCCCACCGCGTGACGCAAGAGTCTCACGCCATGGAGCACGGGGCTCATTTTCTAGTTTCGTCTTAACAAGCATCATGTATACATACAATTTGCATATTGCAAAGTGTTTGTGTATGGTGTAGAAGTGGTATATGCACATTTTTATTAATTACTAATAAGATTAAAAGAGAAGTCCAATAAACGGTTGATATTCCATTCAGCATTTGACCCATATTTTTTTTTTTTTTTATATTTTTATTTTTAACCCTTATACTATATATAATATACACTTTTAGCCCATTTTATTTTCTATTAATTTCGTTTTGTTTTAATAACTTTCGTTCGTTAACTTTTTTCAAAATACGGAGGGCGCGGCTGTTTTTAGTTTTTTTTTGTAAATGTTCCAATATAATTTTTTTTAAAAACATAGTTGTATTCAAAATCGAGTGTTTTTATTATTGTCTATAGTGAGTGCCGTTACCGTTGTGATTCAGTGACTACCCGAACCTATGCTGAGCGAGCAACATTATCCTCGGTATTTGTATTATCGAAACCCGTATAAGTATTCGCTATTATCGGAACCCGTATCAGATTTATGTCTCTTTTATTAACTCGTTGCACCTACGTTTTCATTTATATTTTATTAATGATGGCCCGACACCCGCCGCAAACCGCGGCTATAACCATTTAGTTAGTAGTAAAACAGTGCCACCGTACATCCTGTAAAGCATAATGTACATGTATGTGATGCGCTCCTTTGAGTCTTTTTTTAGGTTTTGTTCAGGTTTTGTTTACAAGAAAAGTTTTGTTGGAGTTGGTTTCAGCGTGCCACTGAAAAAACCACGTGAGTTCGATCCGTCTCCACCCGGCGGTTTTCTACTTCCCTCTCTTTGCTTTTTTTCCCAAACTCTTTCTTTTCATCGCCGATGAGAGAGATGGAGATGGAGATGAAGAGGTTGAAGACGGTTCATCTGTTTATGGCAACCTTGTTGACGGAGAAGAAGAAATCTGATCTACGACTTCTTGGTTCTAACCTGGCGGTGGCGGATATCGAATGAGGGTGGCGGAGATCGACTAACGACGGCGAGGGGCGGCCCTGAGTGTGAAGGGAGTACAAAAGCGGCGATGAGGAAGTGCAACAAGTGGTGGCAGTCGGTTGCGATGGCCGCTTCGTCGCTGCCGCGGGTCTTCGCCGAAAATGACGGTCTGATAAAGAAAGTTAAAAGAGGGAGTCAGATCTTGATCTTAATAGTATTTTGCATAAAGTTGTAGAGAAAAATAGATAGATAGAGAGAGAAAGGGAGAAACTGAGAGATATGGATATGGAGATGAAGCAAATCTTTGATTTTTGATATTGATTTTCTTTTCACTTTTCAGTTTCCAAGAATCGTCAAATTTAATTTTTTTTTTAAATTTCAAGACTCCATCATTATTCACGATCTATTTTATTGATTTTAATTGTTTTTGAACGGCGAACATTGAATGTTGTGACGTTGCAACCCCTGTTTTATGGGAAAGCCTCTTCCAACTTCGGTTAATATGTTGTTTTAATCGGGTCCATCTGGCGTCAGAGTTGGAGAGCTTTCAAGGAGAAATCCCACCCAATAGGGCCTCTTCCGGGCTTGAGGGAGAAGCAAGACTCGAACTCTGGATCGACGTGGGTAAACCCCTGGTGAATCAGCCTAAGAGCTAGCACTCATTTGCGATGTCACGAAAATTAATGGTTGTGATAGAGATCGAACCCGAGTCTTTTAGGACTTTACGCCTTAACTCAACCACTAAACCACCGTAAAAGTATGTTTTTTCTAATATAAAAGAAAAAGTAAACCAGGAGAGTCCAAAAACCCAGAAAAAGCCAAAATCTTACTCCGAACAGACATTTATAATTTCACACAGTGCATTACACATATTTGTCCTCTTCCTCAATTTCCCGCCGTACAGCCACGTGATCACCCTCTTCTTCTCACGTGCACACCATCAATGACCAGCCGAAAGCACTAAACAACAAACCCCTATTCACAATATCCCCGTCACCGTACAAAACAGCTACGATTTCGCATCCTCATCCTCGCTGGCACCTTCATATCGACACGTATGCAGCCACTTCGACACTTGCCTTCATGCATGCTCGTTATTCATCCTCTCACCCGCCACCTCAACTGATGATCTGTTAACCTCGCAAATTGTATAAATAGCCGTAGATCAGGTTCTTCCATCAATCAACAATTTGAATCTGAAGGCTAAAAAAAATGGAGGTTAAAGGGAAGATATGCGTTGTTTTCTTGTTTGCAGCTGTGTTTCTTGTTTCTGTTGCTGTGAGTGTTGGTTTGAGGGAAAGGGATCCGGAAATTAGGGGTTGTAAGCTCAAGTGTGAGGAGATTAGGGGTGGTGAGCAAGATGACATGCGGAGGTGCAAGGAGAGATGCGAACAGTATGACAAGGAGAAGAGGGAGAGAGAAGGGGGTCAGGGAAGAGGAACAGGCCGCCGTGGTGGCCGTGGCGGTGATGATCCGTATGACGTCATTTTTGTGGAGGAAGAGCAGGATGTGAGGAAGATGGTGGAACAGTGCCACCAAAGTTGCCAGGTAACATGTTGGGTGTTTGATATTAGTTAGCTTTGAGTTTAAGTTAAACAGGTTTTTCTTTCATAAACAGGTCACCCGTTTAGACACGATTTCAAACAGGTCACACGATCATGACACGAAATCGTGTCTAAACGGGTGTAACCTGTAAAAACCTTTTTTGTTTTGTGACACGATTAAACCCGTTCATATTTTTTAATTTTTTAAATTAAATAAATGTATACTTATACCATTATATCTTATTTAAAGATACACCCTGTCTAAACAGGTGTAACATGTAAAACCTGTTTTGTGACCTGATTAAATCTGTTTATATTTTTTAATTTTTAAAATTAATTAAATATATATTTATGTCATTCTATCCTTGTTAATTTAAAAATATTATAGATTGTAATTTTTAACGGATTTTGTCTATTATTGAACAGGCGAAACGGGTTGTGTCCCTGTAATTAACCTGTTTATTATTTGGGCCATGTTCGTGTTTAGGTAATTGACACGTGTAGTTAAACAGGATATGTTCGTATTTGATACCCGTGTTAATCGTGTCATATCGTGTTATTTAACACGACCCGGCACATTTTGCTAGCCTTATATAGTTTTTATTGTTAAAATATTTATTAACTCTCTTTTTTACTCTAATGATATTAATATTGTGATATTGTTATTTCCTTGACAGGGGAGCCAAGGAGAACAACAACGTCCACAGTGCTTCAAATCATGCATGCAGAAACGCTTCCAAGACCAAGGAAAAAGTCAACGCGGCCGGCCTGAAAGGACCAGGAGAACCGACAAACAACAACAACAGTCCAACAATCCTTACCTTTTCGAAGACCACCACTTCACCGCTCGACTAGAAACCGAGCATGGCAATGTTAAGGTTCTTCAAAAGTTCACCGATCGATCTGACCTTTTCCAGGGTATCGAGAAATACCGTGTTGCCTTCCTCGAAGCCGACCCTCAAACGTTCATAATACCAAACCATTGGGATGCCAACGCTCTGATTTTCGTTGCAAACGGTATGAATAACATTTGGTTTCCGGGTGTTTTTAGAAATGGATTCCGGGTGTTTGTTGAACTTGAAATGGTTTACAGGTGGTCCGCTCCGGAACAAACGGACATAGACTTTAAATTCAAAAAATCCAAGTCCGTTTCCCGCGAGAGCGGACTACCCATCGGCCATTTCATCATAAAACATAAAAGCCAAAATGGTTTTCATATGAGCACCATTTCTCCGAAAATATTCGTTAGCTTGCATTTATGTTGAATCTTTTAACGGGTTTTGATCGATTTTACAGGCCGGGGAACGATTACTCTGATTGAAGGAGATTCACGACAAAGCCATAACATTAAGCGTGGAGATCTTTTCCATGTACCCACCGGAATCACCGCATATTTGATCAACAGAGACAACAATGAACGCCTTGTTTTGGCCAAGATTTTACATTCCGTCTCCGTCCCCGGTGAATTGCAGTTCTTCAGCGTTGGAGGTGGCAGCGCGGAGTCATCGTTCTACAACGCATTCAGTACCGAAGTTCTTGAGGCTGCATTTGATGTAAGTTAGCCTTTTCCTTTTTATTTGTAAATTAATTGATGAAGTAATTTGTTTAGAGTGTTTTAATGTGTTCGAATTCTGTAGGTTGATCGCGATTCGATTGGGAGATTGATCGGGCAGCAGAAACAAGGACAGGAACAGGGGATATTCAAGAAAGCTACAGAGGAGCAGATCGAATCGTTGACCGGAGAAGATAAAGGTCAAAAATGGCCCTTTGGTGAAAGAAAGGAAAAGGGTACGCATAGTATCTACAAGAACGAGCCCTCGGTCGCAAACGAGAACGGGATCCTCCACGAGGTTGATTTCCGTGACATCCCCGATCTTCGAAACATCAACGTCGCCTTTTCTTTCTTCAACATAACTCAGGTGCGTTTTCATCTTTTGAGCAAATAACCGAATTAACCAAATTGAATGCTTCAGTTAAGCCCTAACTTATTGACTGAAAATTGTGGTTCGTTCTGCAAATCCATAACCGATTAACTGAAAATTACTGAAAAATGTTGAATCTACTTTTGTAGGGATCGATGGCGGGTCCGTTTTACAACACAAAGGCGACTCAGGTTCTGATGGTGCCGAGCGGTGAAGGTCGGTTTGAAATGGCGTGTCCGCACTTGTCGGAGCAAGCCACCCGTGGCGGCCAAATTAACCCACGTTACGAGAAGGTGAGCTCAGAACTGAGACGAGGGACGGTGGTTGTAGTTCCGGCAGGTCATCCTGTTGTAATCGAAGCAGCAGGTGAACAGAATCTGGAAGTGATCGGTTTCGGGTTGAATTCGGATGAAAACGAGTGGTTCCCGTTGGCGGGGAGGGATAACGTGATGAGTCAGTGGGAGGATGAGGCGATCGAGCTGACGTTTGGTTCTCCGGCGAGAGAGGTGCAGAAGGTGATACAGAAGCAGAATCAGAAGCTTTTCTTTAAAGGTCCGGCGAGGAGCGGCCGTGCTTTTGCTTAAAGACGGCGGTGGTTGTTGAGAGTGTTAACGTTGTAATCAGTGTGAATGAGTATGCTAACATGTTTAAATAAATAAATAGATAAATAAAACGCGGTTGTTTCTATTAACAGAGGACAATCTGTCAATCTTATGAACATAATGCTGAAATAATGACCAACTTTTATCAAAATTGAATTGTTACATGTTAGAGAGAGTATTAGAGGGTACCAGCGCGATCCGGCGGGGAATGTAGACACCGTTAATTACATAACATGTTATTTTTTATTTAAAAAAACGATAGTAATACTATACTCAAATTAAAGAGAATAAAATGGTCGTTTTTATGGTGTACTTTTTATAAATATTAACGTATGAAAAACTTATGGTCGTTTAAAAATCACGAGGGAAAGTTGGTTTAAAAATAATATGTTTTAAAGGATTGTATCAGATGCTTTAAAAGTTGTAATTATTTAAACTTTCAAAATTATGTAAAAAATATTTTCCTCCTACTCATATGTATTGTATATAGTGTAGATAGTTAATACATTTTATAAATATTAAATTTGAAATTTATTAAATAAATTTTATAAATGAAGAAAATATATTTGTAATACATCCAATCATCAAAGTAGAGCATACAACATCTCTTTTGCCAACATCTTTCTTTGAATTTTAATATTTTAAATGAATAAAAAAAATGGTTTTAATAATTTCAAAACTTAAATAAACATATGTTGTGTGAGAGAATCTAAGACACTCTTAATCATGTGAGAGTTGAATTATTAATATATATATTGTAAGCAGAAAAATAGTGGTGGTGGTCGAAGATTAGCTTCAAGGTTGGTGATGGTGATACGACTTATTCGAATAGAAGAACAGGGAGTACGATTACTTTGTTATATGTGTATTTGAAAAACGGTCAATGTAGTCTGATTTTATATTATTGAATTGAATATTTTTATTTCAGGGGCATTGATGGCGGATTTTTCGGGATTGTCGCGAAGATACCATCGGTTACTATAGAGGAAACAAAAACGGGGGTGTTGATATGTAATTACGTAACATGTTAATTTTTTTATTAAAAAAATTATAGCAATATCATACTCAAATTAAAAATAATAAAATTCTTGTTTTTATGGTGTAACTTTTTATAAAAAATATTAAGGTATGAAAAAGTTATGGCCGTTTAAAAATCGTGGATGGTATTTATTTTAAAAGTGTAATTATTGTTTAAATAACCAAAAGTTGAGTAAAGTTAAGGGACAAAGATGTAAGTATTGTTTAAAAGATATATTTACCCTTAATAAGTTTTTAACACATGCATTAAGTGTTGTACTTTGAGCAATCATACTTGTATTACTTAAAAATTAAGATACCGTTTAGTGGTGTATTATAATATAGTATAAATGATGTGGTTGGGGTTGTGATTCGTTAAGTTCCAAAACAATGCACAACGATTTGTTGCACATCTATTTGGTAGAAAACATACAATATCATATTTCTTGTATATTTCCTTAAATGATTAAGAACCATCTATAAGATGATAACGAATTGATCCGGTAACTGATGAGATCATGTAACCATCAAGTGGTGAATTGATATTAAATAACGAATTAACAAACAATAATCGGATAACTTCTAAACGTTTATTAATTAAAAAATATAACTCAAAAACTTGATTACAATGTACACAATAACTCGGTTTATATAGCTAACCTATATTTGTTAGACTATAATACGTATCTAATAAATTAAATACGAAATATTACATCCTAATAGGATTCTCCTATTCTAATTATAATCTAATTAGAAACATATCAATTATGACCGACTTGTCAATATTGGTTCCCAAGTTTATCGTCTTGTGACTTGGAGTATGAAATTATCAACATTCACCCCGTAGGACTCGGATTACCGAAATTTTTCACACCAAGCAATTCCCTCAACTCCTTGAACTTGATCTTCCCTAGAGCCTTAGTTAAAATGTCGGTCTGTTGTTTGGTTCCATTCACATGCTCGACTGCCACTTCGTCTTGCTCAACACACTCTCGAATGTAATGATAACGGGACTTAATGTGTTTAGTCCATCCATGGAAGACCGGGTTCTTCACAAGTGATATCGTCGGCGTGTTATCTACGTAACACAACTCTTTGAGGTGTCTCTCCAGTTAAATCACTAAGAAGGTTTCTAAGCCAAACCGCTTGATATGTAGCCGAACTTGCTGCCATGTATTCCGCCTCACAAGATGAAAGTGCTACCATGTTCTGGTTGTGAGCACCAAGTAATCGGGGAGGACCCGAAACAGAACACATGCCTTGTAGTACTTCTTCCATCATCTTGGTCGATATTGTGACTACTATCATTATAGTCAACTAAATCACCTCCACCTTTCTCGTACGATGTATCATACCCAATCGTTTGTAAATACCGAAGTATTTGTTTCATAGCCGCCGCGTGAGACTCCTTAGGACATTGCATATATCGACTTTAATATTTTTTGAGCACATGCCTCTTGTTTGGTCATAATTTCGTCTCCAACTTAAGACACTTCAATCCCGAGGTAATAGGTGAGCTTTCCCAAATCGGACATCTCAAAATTCTTTGCCATTACTTGCTTGAATTCCCTAATCCGAGTGATATTTGAACCGTGTAACGAACCAAAAATTCAAATATAATATTATTTGCCTAAAAAATATTGTGTGGTGAAAGTAGAAATAAAGCAAAGTCTTGGATTAAAGGTTCATGGGTGAACTCTATACTTTGAGCTAAAGGAGTTAATTTGATTAGTTCAAGGGGTAAAATATAAGTTACTAAAAATATGCATTTTGGTAAAATGGGGGAGGAGAAAACACGTATGTTAGTGTGTGTTTTTTTTTTGTGAAAAGCAAGGGAGAAGGGAAGGGGAAGACTAAAGCTTGATTTATAGGAGTTTGGGTGCAAAGATCATTGCTTTGAAGGTGTAGGTAGTTCAAGCTATAATCAAGTAAGTCTATCTTCTTCATCTCCATTCTCTTGAACCTCCATTAATGGAGTTTTGGTGAGTTTTGATGGGTTTTGGTAGAAAACCCAAATTGGGTCAATTGGTATGGTATTTTGGTTAAATGTTGATTATAAACGTTAATCTAGTGTTGTAAATGGTGGAGAATCATGATTAACATCTTCTAAACATCTAATTTCATGATTTGAAATTTAGGGTTCTTGAGGTGAAATTTAGGGGTTTTCTATTTAATGAAGTTAGAATGTTAAATTGAGGTTGGGTAAATGTCTAAGGAGTTAATAGACACACAATTAACCATAAAGCCTCAATTTTTTTATGGTGATTTGTAAAATTAGAGTTTTGTTGTAACTTGGGTGATTCCTTAACGAGTCAAAGTGGGTTGAAAGGTTGAATTGGGTGTTGGAGGTTTGGTTAAGGTTGTGATAACCAAACTAAGTTAGGGTGTTGATCTTTTAGATCATAGGTGTGTCTTGAATCTCAATTTGGTGAATGAATTGAGATCATAAGATTTCTAAATGCAAGTTGACTACTAGGTGATCAAGGCGTTAAAGGAGCTAGCTTGAAGATCAATTGGGATCCTTCTTAGCAAAAGGTAAGTGATTTGCACTTAACTAGTAATAGATATGGTGTTAGTAACATGTAAATAGATTTGTGTAGTTTAATTCTATTTATGTGTGGTGATTTGGTGTAAGTTGACTTAGTGTGGTAAAGAGTCAACTAATGTGTGAAATATGTTTATTTGGTGTAATTTAACTTATGTGGTGAAGAGTCAAACTAAATTGTGGGATGTGGTGTATTGGTGTAATTTGACTTATGTGTAAAAGAGTCAAACTAAATTGTGGAATGTGGTATCTTGGTGTAATTTGACTTATGTGATAAAGAGTCAAACTAAATTGTGGAATGTGGTATATTGGTGTAATTTGACTTAGTGTGGTATGAGTCAAACTGATATGTAAAATGTGGTGATTTGATGTAATTTGACTAATATGTGGTAAGAGTCAAAGTAAAATGCAATTGGTGGAATTGAGGTCATGAACCTCACTTATGTCGTTTTTGTTTGAAGTCATTGAACTTAACTTATGTCAATATAGCTTGAAGTCTTTGAACTTCACTAACGTCATTATTGCTTGAAGTCTAAGAACCTCACACGAAAGTAATTTGAGGTCATGAACTTCACAAGATTGTGTTGTGGCGTTTGAGGTCTTTAGAACCACATATAGAGGAGTTTGAAGTCATAGTTATTTGAGGTCATGAACTTCACAAGTCGTTTTATGGTATTTGATGTCTAAGAACCTCACACGGAAGTTAATTGATGTCGTGAACTTCACATAGTCGTTTGTGGTGTTTTGAGGTCTTTGGAACCTCACAAGGAAGTATGGTAGGGTTGTTAGGTGTTTAAAACATTCATGAAATGTTGTTGGTTGCTTAAAACGACTGGGGGCCAAGTCGGGAGGGTTGAAAAGGCTGAAAATTTGCAAAAACAATTTGGCTGATTTTGGACCAAAGTAATTTACGGCAGGCCGGAGTAATTTACGGTGGGTCGGAGTATTTTACGCCAAAAGTGGTCTGTTTACGTCCATATTTACGCCCAAAATGAAAAGTTGTCGTTTGGGGTTGGTTGTTGTTGTAAGAGCTTGGGGGGCTCATATAGGGGTTGTATATCATTACTAATAGTTTATTTGTGGTGTTTTCTTGTAGGTAAAGCTCCGGTTTGAAGTCTCGGGTCACGCTTCGTTTAGATTGGATTCTCACTTTGTTTTGGCGGTTGATTATTGTTGTGGTTAAACCCTCCTTGGGAGGAGTATTTAAACTTATTTTGGGATGTCGTTGGATGTTTAAACTCGTTTTATTTTGGAATATTGGTTTATTTCTTAAAACAAGTTATGTCGTTGTTGTGATGTTTTCAAACAACTTAGTGGTGTTTATTCAAAGATGTTTTGGGACCTTTATTCCGTGTAATTTTGAAAGTTAAAATCGGTCGAAAAATTTGGGTGTTACAAATCGGTGACAATTAAGTCATCCACATATACACTAACTAGAAGCAAGTCATTACCGATTATCTTCCGGTATACCGCTTTCTCTGATGGATATCTTTGCAACTTCATGTATTTCAAAATACTATCAAGTTTGGTATTCCACGCCCTCGGGGCTTGTCTTAAGCCATATAAAGGCTTTGAATAATTTGTAAACTTTGTGTTCCTCACCGGTCTTCACAAACCCATCTGGTTGGGATACGAAAACTTCTTCTTTAAGTTCTTCGTGCAAGAAAGTTGATTTCATATCAAGATGGTGAAGTTCCCATCCTTTGCTAGCGGCTAACGCCACTAGTAGACTAGATCTCTTCTCGCATGACTTTCATCCACTCCGGTTTTGTTTTAGCATCTTCAAAACGACTTGGTTCATGTTCATTTAACAATAAAAATTCCGCGACTTCGGAATTTAAAAGGTAATCAATAAATCGAACCGGAGTGACGGCAACACGAATTGACCTTCGTGCATGTTCTTGGACTACTTATCAAACCAGAAGTTGAGCCGTTGTTGGACTGCAAATCTAGGCCCGAAATAGGGCTGTTTACGCCCCGTCGCTGGGCTCGACAGCGAGTTGTTCGTACTTTCTGTCGGGCCGGGACTGAACTGGGCAGCTGGGCTCGAGCCTGGGCTACCGGTTCCATAGTTCGCTGCTGTGGAGAAGCTGTCTTGGACCGTTGTTTAGCTATCGGACCAATGGAATTGGTGAAAACAGGTCCGACTCCTATGTCGATTACACCCTTCCAATCAACCGAAAATATACCCGGTGTTAACCCCACCTTGCCTTCGGTGCTAACTTTTTTGGCCCAGCTCCAAGACTCTTTTTCACAAATATAAAATCCCGGCTTACGACCACCTTTCGGGTTTATGGGTCATAGAGCCGATAAGCCTTGGATCCGGGTTTGGTTCCGAAATAAATGAACCGTTTTGACTGGTCATCGAGTTTCTTGAGATGAGTTCCAACTTGTTTTGCATAAGCTAGACACCCGAATACTTTTAAATGATCAATATTCGGTTTTCTTTTCGTAAACGCCTCGTAGGGTGTTGTGTCTTATAATACACGAGTGGGTGTACGGTTGATTGTATACGTGGCATGTCTAAGCGCCTCCCCCCACATATCGTTTGGAATGGACAAAGCCTTCAACATACTCCTCGTCATTTCCGTAAGTGTTCGATTCCACCGTTCAACCACACCATTTTGTTGAGTGTATGAAGCGGTTAAATGCCGGTTCACACCTTCCTCCTAGCACTACCAACTGAAATCTCGGGAGGTGAATTCTCCCCCTATCGGTTCGTAGAGTTTTTATCATCAATCCGGTGTCTTTCTCGGCCCTTGCTTTGAATTTTTTGAGTGTCTCAAAGGCTTCGTCTTTAGCCTTGAAAAAATAAGTCCACATAAATCTTGAATAATCATCACTCAAAACAAGCATATACCTGATTCCCGCTATGGTTGGTGGGAAAATTGGTCCGCATAGATCGCCATGTGTCACACCCTGCCCCGGGCACCCCCGAGACGTTACCGGGCTGCGGCGTTAGTTGGCACCTTCGGTACCTGCTTTGATTTCAGAGTTTGTATTTTTGTAGCGGAATAATGTTTTAAAAATGGATCGTTTCGTCTCAACCTCAAAGGTTAGTTTTGTAAATATCAAAATCTCGTCGTGTAGAGAAAAGATCATCTTTATTTAAATAACTAGGTAATGAAAACCCGATCGTTTGTACATTTGATTTCAAATCAAAACTCTGACGCAAAGTCAGTAGGTTTACAAGGAGGTAATCTTCCTAAGGAAAACGTAGTCCTTCAGTCACCTTAACCTTGTTTATTCTTCGGGGTCTTTCTGTGTAATGCACGTCTTATAATAACATATATTCGGTTGCACCGGGTCTAAGTGTGTGGCCTGACCAGATTGTGCAATAAAACTGTCATCGGGATTTAGGCCGTAGTCGGTCCCGGTATGATGAGGTCATTTCATTCTTTTCCTGAAAACATTTGAAAATGAACGTCAGCTACATGCTGGTGAATACTTTATGACCTCAAATCATTTTCATAAACATGGCAAAACAATTTAATTAAACAGTTAAACATTTCATCGTCGGTGGATTCTAGTGATCATGTCACTTTCTTCCTTTTCATCCATTTGTATACATTGGACAAGTACTCGGGGGCTACGCGGCCTAACTGGCACTCCTGCGTTTTACGCAATCACCCGCCATACATGACAACCCCGCCCGGCCCAACTGGATCCGGAACGAGTATAAATATTTGATCAAACTTTACGTACACTTCTTGGGTATCAACATCCCCAGGGGTAGAACCCCTAATTCTGGGATTAGTATGAGTAAATATTTAATTATCTTGTTTTGCCCTTTTTGTAAACGTAAATCGTTTGATCTATGGCATGAAGGTGCCTATAGCACCATCACGTCTTATAAATTGTTTTGACAGACCCTTGTTCAGTGTGAACAAGTATTCAACTTGGTTTTGAAGTCGGCGGTCGAAAGATATTAATCTTAGTGCTAGGTAGTTCTTAGAGTAGACTCCTAGGGCTCTAGCACCTCAATTTGCACTTCTATGCGCTCCTCAGGTTTCCTTTGCTCTTAAATGCTTAAGTCCGGTAATTAAACAAAAGTCAGTCGAACCGGAAGGAGCGGCTCGGGAGTTGGGACGGCTGGAGGGCTCGGGAAAGGCTAGGGAGCTGAGGAAGCTCGAGTGTGTGTTTGTGTTGGTGTGAGAAAATGAGAGATCAAGCTCCTCTATTTATAGGCCTGATGCCTGCCCATATCGGACCGCTATGTAGGTGCATGTCGGTCCGATCTGCACCCCATCATCCGCATGCATGCCACGTGGCGGCCATGCAATGCGGGTGTGCCACCAATCCATAACGGACCGAGTGGGTATCCCATATCGGTCCGACATCTGACCACGTGTCCGACATGCTGACTCATGCCCTACACGTGTCATGACGCGTGTCTGGTGCAGAGGGTTCCTAGGGAAACGTGTATCAGACCGTTGGCTGAGCTCATGTCAGTCCGACATCCAAGGTCCTATCCATATCGGACCGATATTTGGGCATAAGTCGGTCCGATATCCCTTAACTTCCAGAATTCTTACAAAATTTTCTAAGTCTTGGGTTTCCAATAATTCTTAACGAGTTTGTAAACTATTCCGGTCAGAAATTGAGATCGGAATTTGGTAGATGTTACATCGTCCCCAACTTTTTTGAAATCTCGTCCTCAAGATTATTTTCTGAATAAATGTGGGTATTTCTTTTGATGTAGTGCGAAGCACACATCTTTATTCCTATTGTTTTCATGTGTTTTTGCTTAGTTTTATGTTTGTTTTTAGTCGTTTTTTGTATACTATTGAGTCTGTGTTATATCTACAGGTGCTCGTGAAGATTACAAGTGAAAACTAGAAGAAATGAGCAAGAGAAGAAAGCCCAAGAGTTCAAAAGCAAAAAGTTGGATTTTTAAGTCCTAGCGGTACGCGAGAGAGGAGGAAGAAGGCCTCGCGGTACGCGAGGTACGCGAGGGGTCGGCTAAGGTGTCTCGCCGTACGCTAGAGGGTCGTTAAATTGCAAAAAGCCCTAATCGGCTTTTAAATCAAATTGTAATGCTATTATGAAGGGAGTTCGAATTATTGCCCTCCAGAGAGGGTCCAGAGGCGATTTTGGGAGATTGGAGGAGGAATCAAGTGTAAAGATCAAAGCTTTGGAGTCCTGGTTCGTTTGATTTACGTTTTCGGTTTCAAGTTTGAAACTTTCTTCTTGAATTCTGTGTTTGATACCATGGTTTATGTTTATACTTCTGTTTTGATGTGCTTGAACATGATCCTAGGCTAAAACTCTAATACTGCTTGGGTCATTAGATGAATACTTTGTTAAAGTCTTGATTTTTACTGGTTTTAGATTCGATTAATGGTTTAATGATTTTGTAAACAGTTTCTTGATATTAATTATGATGAATCTATATGCTTAGATCTGATTTGTGTTTGATTTCAATTCCGTACGTTGATTGTGGATGTCTTCCAGCTTGATTTGCGTATCTAGATCATAGACTTTAGGGTTTGTGATTGTTTGTGTGGTTTGCTAGAAATAGTGATCCATAGGAGTTGTGATTGAGTATAGATTAGATTTGAATGTGTATCCTGTCTCAATACCCGAGAAGTGAGAGATAGTCGTTTAGTCTTCGTCATTAGGAATCCGAGTGTCAACTGTCTGAGAGGAAGTTGGTTTAGGTGTCTAGTGATTGTTGCTATTGTGAGTCATAGTTGTTATCTTGAGATTACCATGTGCATTCTTCGAATGTATTGTGGACAGTGAGACTGAAAGGTGATTTATCTTTCGGGTATATTATCATTGTTGGAGAGACCGAAAGGTAATCCACTATCTGGTGATTTATTACATCTTTTAGGTTCCTTGGTTGGTGAAACCCTGATAGTGATTAGGGATCCACTAGGTAGTCTATTGCTGTTTCATTAGAAACCCAGATCCATCGTAGTTTCTAGAACCGGTAGAAGTTGTGCTTTGCAAGTAGGATTCCGACCAAGGTAGTGTTCTTCCCATCTCTGATTTCTTCCTTAGTTCTCCATCTTGATAGTTTGAGTCGACCTTGTCTGCTGCATTAGTAGTTAATCTTTAGTGTAGTCAACCCCCCCATCAATCAATCTTTAGTTCGAGTCAGAGTCTAGTATAGTTATAGTAGTGTCTCTAGGGTTCGATAACTCGGTTTACCATTAAGCTGTGCTACACTCGATAGGTCCACTTGCCTGTTAGTGCGGTTTAGTCGAAGGTACTATATTTATTACTTAGGAGTCTAGGTTAGGTTTTGTTAGTTTTTATATAGACCGTCTGGGCGACATCAAGTTTTTGGCGCCGCTGACGGGGACACTTGCAATAGCAATATTAACTTTGACTAGTTCTTTGTTTGATTTTTGGTTTATTTTATTTTCTTTTCTTTTGAGTCTTGTTTGTGTGCTTGTCCTACGTGCTACTTGTGTGTCTAATTTAGAATAGAGTCTTTCTGTCTTTGAGTCTTTGTCTCTTTCCTTCTAGTGTCTTTCTGTTTATACACAATACTCGTTCGCAGGGATCACCACCTTATTCAGCTTTTCCAGAGCCCGAACGAGAGCTACACGAGCGCACCCGCTACTTCTGGGAGCGTTTGAAAGAGCTGTGCAAATCCCAGGTACGTTCTACTAGCCCAATTCCATTTCCTATCATGGGCGAAGCTGACCCACCAGCGAGGCGTACCGTGCACCAGAGGGCCAGTGACGGGGTCACCGGGGCGAGATCTTTGATCACACGCCCCGCTATTCCAAACACCAATACATGGCAAATCCCGTCACAGGTCATGAGCACGATTACTCATGCCACTCAGTTTCATGGCCTTGAGGATGAGGATGCACTCGGACACCTGTCCCGCTTCGCGCGCATATGTGATACCTTCAATATCACGGGTGTGTCTAAGGACGCTATCTATTTGCGTCTCTTCCCATTCTCGCTCTTTGGGCATGCATCTACTTAGCTTGACACCCTCCCACACAACTGTATCACCACATGGGAGGATCTTCAAGCCAAATTCTTCAAGAAATACTATCCACCTTCCAGGGCCGCTCGCCTTAGGGACCAGATCCACTCCTTCCGGATGGACCCCGACGAGCCTTATCACATGGCCTGGGAGAGGTTCAACACGCTGTTGAGCCGATGTCCCCAGCATGGTCTTTCCGACTGGGCGATTGTGGAAAAGTTCTATAATGGCCTCACTTTCGAGAAGCAGCAAATGTTCAACACAGTTGTGGGAGGCCATATCATGGACAAACTCGAGCCTGCTGAGTGCGATGAGATGTTCGAGAGCTTCTCTCTCGCTGAACAACAACGGTCATCTACTAGGACTTCCATTCCTAGCGCTAGAGCATCCGCCTCTTCTCCTAGAGGTGTACATCAGGTCACTTCTGATACTAGCGTGGCTGCTGCACTCGCAGCTATGGCTAACGAGATCAAAGAGCTGAAGCTCAGTGCTTAACGGTGTGAGGTGTGCAGGGGAGGCCACGGCACCAGATATTGCCCCCTCAATTATCATGAGAAGGTGAGTTTTGCTGGCAACCAGAACCAGAACCGAGGGTACAACAACTATAATAATTCTTATGGCTCGGGATGGAGAGATAGTCGTTTAGTCTTCGTCGTTAGGAATCCGAGTGTCAACTATCTGAGAGGAAGTTGGTTTAGGTGTCTAGTGATTGCTGCTATTCCGAGTCATAGTTGTTATCTTGAGATTACCCCGTGCATTCTTCGAATGTATTGTGGACAAGGTGATCTGTCTTTCGGGTACATTATCATTGTTGGAGATACCGAAAGGAAATCCACTATCTGGTGAGTTATTACATCTTTTAGGTTCCTTAGTTGGTGACACACTGAGAGTGATTATGGATCCACTGGGTAGTCTAGAGCTGTTTCATTAGAAACCCAAATCCATCGCAGTTTCCAGAACCGGTAGAAGTTGTGCTTTGCAAGTAGGATTCCGACCTAGGTAGTGTTCTTACCATCCCTGATTTCTTCCTTAGTTCTTCATCTTGATAGTTTGAGTCAACCGTGTTTGCTGAATTAGTAGTTAATCTTTAGTGTAGTTAACCCCCCCCATAAATCAATCTTTAGTCCAAGTCAAAGTTTAGTATAGTTATAATAGTGTCTCTAGGGTTCGATAACTCGGTTTACCATTAAGCTGTGCTACACTCGATAGGTCCACTTGCCTGACAGTGCGGTTTAGTCGAAGGTACTCCATTTATTACTAAGGAGTCTAGGTTAGGTTTTGTTAGTTTTTATATAGACCGTCTGGGCGACATCAGCTATGCACTTACGCAGATTGGAGGTGTACTCCATTCATCTCTATTGGCAATTCTAACCGATATGCCACTGGTCCGATTCGTTCTAAGATTTTAAACGGCCCAACAAATCTAATCGTACCACACCTTTCCAAGGTGATACCTTAACTAAAACATTGTCTCCAACGTTAAATTCTAATGGCTTTCGCCTTTTTCGGCATAACTTTTCTGGCGATCACGAGCCGTTTTCAATCTTTCCCTGATTTGTAATATCTTATCAGTGGTTTCCTGGACTATCTCATGTCCAGATAATTGGTTTTCTCCTATTTCAGCCCAACACACGGGAGTTCTGCATTTTTTGCCATACAAGTAGGGGTGTTCAAAAAAATCCGAATCCGAAACCGAACCCGAATTATCCGAAAATCCGAATCCGAATTATCCGAAAATTCGGATATCCGAAATTCGGATATCCGAATTTTCGGATTCGGATTCGGATAGTGATTTTCGGATAGTTCGGATATCCGAATATCCGAAATATTATATTTATATATTTTTTTTAATTGTTTTTATTATTTAAAAATAAGAAAATTTGAATCAAAACCCGATATATTATATTTATATATTTTTATATGTATATTTTCTAATGTTTTTTAAGGTTTTTAATTGTTTTTGTAATTTAAAAATATTTTTTTATATATTTTTTTATTTTTTTTATATTTTCGGATATCCGTTTCACTATCCGAATGGATATCCGAAATTTCGGATATCCGAATTTCGGATATCCGAAATTTCGGATACGGATTCGAATAGTGAAATTCACTATCCGAAATTTTCGGATATCCGAAATTTCGGATATCCGGTTTTGAACACCCCTACATACAAGGCTTCAAATGGTGCAGCTTGTATACTTGTGTGGTAGCTGTTATTGTAAGAGAATTCCATCAGAGGTAAGTGGTCGTCCCAACTTCCTCCTAGGTCAATAACACATGCTCGAAGCATATCATCCAAGGTTTGGATTGTCCTCTCGCTCTTCCCATCCGTTTGAGGATGGTATGCATTGCTAAGGTTTAAATGAGTTCCGAGAGCTTTTTGGAAGCTCTACCAGAACCGTGATGTGAATCGACTGTCTCTATCCGATGCGATGGATAACGGTACTCCATGTAAGGATAATACCTTGTTGACGTATAGTTGCGCCAACTTGTCCATATTAAAAGTTTCTTTCATCGGTAGGAAATATGCAGATTTGGTTAAACAATCAACGATAACCCATATTGTGTCGTTTCCCTGACTGGTTCGGGGAAGTTTAGTGATGAAATTCATGGTAATCATTTCCCATTTCCATACCGTCAATTCTAGCTGTTGTAACAGCCCAGATGGCTTTTGGTGTTCGGATTTAACCTTGGAACATGTTAGACATTTGGCCACATATTCAGCTATGTGCGTTTTCATGCCGATCCACCAATATTCTGGTTTCAGATTTTTGTACATCTTATCACCACCGGGGTGCATTGTGTACTTGGATTTATGGGCTTCCTCGAGAATTTCTCCTCGAAGATTTCCATAGATTGGAACCCAAATCCGTTTATTCATTCTAAGGATGTTGTCATTTCCTTTGACGAGGAGTTCAGTTCTTCCTATCATCCCTTATTTTTCGAGGTTTGCTTCCTTCAAGACTGATTTCTGTGCCTCTTTGATTTGAGAGGTAAGACTAACTTGCAGGTCAAGTCTTAGGGCACGTACTCGTTTTGGTTTCTCATGTTATTTTCAACTTAAGGCTTCGGCTACTACATTAGCCTTGCCTTCATGATAGCATATCTCACAATCATAGTCGCTTAAGACTTCTATCCATCGTCTTTGTCTCTTATTCAGCTCTTTTTGACTCAAGACATATTTTAGACTCTTGTGGTCAGCGAAGACTGTGAACTTTACTCCGTAGAGGTAGTGCCTCCATAATTTCAGTGCGAAGATTATGGCACCTAACTCTAGGTCATGAGTCATATAGTTCTTTTCGTGAGTCTTAAGTTGTCGTGATGCATAAGCAATGACTTTGCTTCCTTGCATCAGTACACATCCTAAACCAGTGTGTGATGCATCGCAAAAAATTACAAAACCTTCGTTGCCTTCGGGCAGCGATAGAATTGGTGCTTGAGTTAATTTCTGCTTTAGCGTTTCAAACGCTTTGTTCTGCTTTGGACCCATTCATATTTGATTGCCTTTCGAGTTAGCGCAGTCAAAGGAACGGCGATCTTTGAGAAGTCCTTAATAAATCTTCGGTAATATCCTGCCAAACTGAGGAAAATTCTCACTTTGGTCGGCGTCTTTGGGACTTCCCAGTTAGATATAGCCTCAATCTTAGCTGGATCTACTTCAATTCCTTTTTCGTTTATGACATGACCGAGAAATTGTACTTTTGACAACCAAAATTCACACTTCGAGAATTTGGCGAAAAGTTTCTTGTTTCTCAGTAACTCAAGTATTGTCCTTAGATTGTCAGCATGATCTTCCTATTTATCCAAGTAAGGTTTACAGATCCGATTCATCATGTCCATGAATGTTGCGGGAGCATTCGTAAGTCCGAACGACATAACCGTGAACTCAAAGTGACCGTATCTAGTTCTGAACGAAATCTTAGATATGACATCTTCTTGGACTTTCAATTGATGATAGCCTGAGCGCAAGTATATTTTGAAAAAGCATCTTACTCCTTGGAGCTGATCAAACAAATCGTCGATTCTTGGAAGTGGATATCGGTTTTTGATCGTAACCTTGTTCAATTCCCGGTAATCTATACACATCCTTATTGATCCGTCCTTCTTTTTCACAAAAAGTACCGGAGCTCCCCATGGCGAGGAACTTGGCCTTATAAAACCTTTCTCCAATAACTCATCGAGTTGCTTCTTTAGTTCAGCCATCTCGGTAGGAGCTAATCTGTATGGGGCTTTGGCTATCGGAGCCGTGCCTGTCACAAGATTTATCTGAAACTCCACTTCCCGATCTGGCGGTGTTCCAGGTAACTCTTCAGGGAAGATATCAGGATATTCGGAGATGATTGGTACATCCTTCAGTTCCCGCTCGGTATCGCATGTGGTTACGAATATGAGATAAGCAAGGCATCCCTTCCGGAGATACTTCGTTGCTTTTATCATAGAGATCAAACCAACAGGGTTGGTTGACTCGTCTCCTTTAATCGTCACTACTTCTCCTGAAGGTGTGCGTAGTTTAATGGCTTTTGAGTCATAAAGTATATGGGCCTAGTTAGTTGCTAACCAATCCATTCCAAGGACTATATCGATGCCGGCCAAATCCATTGGCAAAAGTTGTACGGGTATGACGTGTCCAGACAACGAGATTGAACTGTCATTCAAGGATTTAGAGACTTGGATCAGGTCTCCATTCGCGGTTTCGATTTGGTAAGTTTTGTCTAGCTTAGCTAAGGGCTTATTAACTAGTTTACAAAACTTATGATCTATGAAACTTTGAGTTGCCCCAGAGTCAAAAAGCACCTTAGCATAAGCATTATCGACAAGAAAAGTGTCGTATATGACATCAGTCATATTGGCAGCTTCCTTGGCGTTTAAGCAAAATGCTCTTGCATTATTTTTAGTTTCAGTGGCAGGTTTAGTACCTGAGCCACCAACAACTTTTGGTTTTGAGCATTCACTCCTGTAGTGCCAGGTTTCGCCACAGTTGTAGCATGTGACTAGTTTCTTTCGTGGACACTGATCGTTGTGATATCCCGTGCACTTGCATTCAGGCATGTGGTAAGAAGTCGGCATTTTCTTGAATGCCTCTTCTTGCATGTCTTGCACCCAGGAAGGCTAAATCGTCTTTCCTTTGTACTAGAACCTTGATTGGTCTTTTTATAATCTACCTTCCCTCGGCTGAAGTTTTCTTTCCTTTTATTTTCCTCCATGGTTCGGACCATACCGTCTGTTAATTGAGCACCTAAATCCATGGCATCATCGATGGTTTTAGGTTTTGAAACCTTTACCATATCACGGATCTCACTGATGAGTCCATAGATATATCTCTTTATGAGATTCGATTCAGCTGTAGCTAGATGTGGCACTAGTCGTGCGTACTCTAGTAGCTTGGTCATGTAGTCCTGATGGTTGGAGCCAACCATTCTTAAGTTCAGGAATTTCTGTTCTATTTGCTCTACTTCATTAATAGGACAGGATTTTCTTTTAACTCGGTCTTTGAATGAGTTCTAACTCATCTCATATGCTATTTCCCTTCCTTTGGCGGATACTAGCGCGTTCAACCATTCAAGAGCAAAGTTCTTGAAGAGGTTAGAGGCGTAGAGGACCTTGTCCTCTTCGACACATTTACTTATGGCCAGGACTGATTCTGTCTTTTCTATCCATCGGAGTGTAGCTACTCCGCCTTCCTTCCCAAGGAAGTCATATGTAGCATCCCTAATCTTCTAAGTTAAGGGTTAAAGTTATTATGTGACTCGGGTCTCGTTTAAATGGCGTAATCACTAAGGATTTTCATGTACAACTTTACGTTTGCAGAAATTAGAAAAAAAAAACCCGGTTAGCCATTTGACGCACAAATTGGGATCGGAACGAATGAGACAGAAACCGAGGGACCCGGATATAAACCTTGGGGGATTTAAATAAGAGTTTTAAGGAAAACCCTAGGCAATTCGGCCTAGGGGGACTCGCGACGGCTAGGACGAAAGAGGAAGAGGGAGGCGCCGGGAACGGGAGGCTGGCAACGGTAGCTCGCGACGGTTTGGAGCAAGGAACATCACGTTTAGCCAAGGTAATCCTCTTTTACGTTTATATACGCGTTGGTTTGTGTTTTTAGGGTGGAAACCCGATTAGGGTTGAGTTTATTGATCTCGGCCGAAGGAAGGTACACAGATGGGGGAGATGACCTGCTGAGGTGGTGGTTTAAGGGTGGCAGGAGACGACAACGACGGCGAAGTGGAGATGAAGGCGGCGGTGTAAGGCGGCAGATTCGGGGAAGGGGAAAAGGAGCACGGTGAATGGTCGTGGGGGTGTTCTCGATAGAGACGACGGACCCGACAGGGAGGACGGTGGTGAGTGGTTGTGTCAGAAACCATGGTGGCAGCATGGTGACACGGTGGTGGCATGAGAAGGTGGTAATGGTGCATGGTGGTGCACGATGGTGGCGCATGGTGGCGGTGATTGGTGGTAACCAGCTAGGGTTTTGCCGACAAGGAAAGCAAAGACGACGGAGACGGTAGAGTACGAGGTGGACATGTGCAATGGCAACGGCGGGCGGGCATGCATGCATGGGAACTCGACGTAGGTGCCTACGTCTTACGTGATTAGGATTTTTACCATGCGGGTAAGAAATCCGATCCGAGTACGTGTGTGCTTTTGGGGCTAGGGTGCATGATCACGTACATGCATGGAAACCTAGGCCCGAGTGTACAAGTTCTAAACGGGTCACGAACAACCCGGTATGAAGGTGACATGAGATTAGGGTTTCACGGAGGTGGATTGACAAGCAGATGGGACTCGGGGTTTTATTATATTATTACCCGTTACCCAACATAAGTTTTATATGTATCCTGATCGTGCGATCATACGTTTGACATGTTTGGGTTTTTGAGCGTGGACGAACGAGTTGAAGGGCAAGGACTAAGACTCAGAATAACTGGTGAGTTTCTAATCCCCTCTTTTAAATGTTTTTAACGTTTTGGGGCTATCGTACATACTTTTGAGACGTGTTTTAATACATTAAATGTATATCGAGCTTTGGGGTCTTAACCGATGAGTTTATGGATTTAACTATTTAAATACGGGGCTAAGGGACTATGGGTTGTCCTTGAGAGGTGTAGGTCAAAGGTGGGTATACGGTCGTGGGTCGTATAGTGACTTAATAAGGGTGAGTCAGGATTGTATTTACAGGTCGTACGGGTACGACTAGGAGGTGTCACAGGGTGTGCATGTACGTGGTATGTGCTTAGATACCGAGACATAGTATTTGTATGAGTGTTGATATATTAGAAGTGTATTGTGTTATGAGTTAGTCGGGGTGAATCGGGATATAAGCTAAACGCTTATGAATACATGTAGGATATCTTATCCTAGTGCTATGTGTGAAGTGCAGGTGCAGTTAATGAGTCATGTATATAGAGTATAATGCTATGTGATTATACATGTGTTGTGTGCATTGTGTCGTTATCCTTGTGACATGGCGGATATTGTGTTTGCATTGTTGTCATTATGACATGACAAACGGGATTATGGAGGACTAAGTCCTTCGGGAGGTCACCAAAGGTGACGATGTCCAACAGGACAGTGATGAGCTCGGGGTGTGTCGAACGCCCTGACGAGGGTGCAGTAATGAGGTATGTGTTTGCGTGCTTATATATTTACGTTAAATTGCATACAAGTGTTGAGTTATATTTATTGTGCATGAAATAGTAATAAGGTGGTGAGTCGAGTTAGATTGACTGTTGTGTCAGGATTGTGATGTGGTGCCTACAACTGTTATGTCAGTTGATTTGTAAGAGCCTTGGTCAAGGCTGAGTAACTTGATGTTTAGGGATTGGTTGTGTTAACCAAGTGTCGAGTTAATACATGTACTTGAGTATGAGTTATTAGTGTAGGTAAGTTCGACCTACGTCGATAAGACTGCAGGATTATTACTATTATGGGATGAGTCTTGGGTAATGCGTTATTATGGGATATCGGGTGATAACAGGGGTTATCTATTTGTTAATGAATTGTGGACCTATTTTATAAGGACCGTGGGTCCTGAGTAAAGTTCAAATAACTTTTGAGACGAGTTGGCTTTTATTTAAACTAAACTATTAGAACTCACTCAGCGTTGCTGACTTTGTGTGTATGATAGATCGTTTTGCAGGTAAGCTTTGCGTAGACGTATCTTGGATTGGGAGCGGTGCTACTCGGATTGGTGTGCAAGCATTCGTGAGGAAACTTAATGACATTAAATACTAATTAATGTTTTTAAAAAGACTTCCGCTGTAGTTTAATATATTTATAATGAGTATTTTCAAGAGAATGACCCGTTATGAGAACCAACTGTAAGGTGCCCGGTTTGGGCCCTTACATCATATGGTTTACAAGCTTGGAAAGTCTTGTAAGAGCAACCCATGCGTTTGTTCTTTTTGTGACGCGGTTTGTAACTGTCCACAGAACTGTCACTTGAGGAATAGTGTTCCTCATTTCGGGTTCTCTTAGTTTTTGAGCTTTGATGCGTATGAGTTTTCGAATGTTCCTTTCTCGCAAAAATAGTGTGATTTGATTCGTTATGCTCAGAGTTATGAAGCGTATGCTCCTTCTCTTTTCCTTTGGTTCTAGCCTCGGCTCTGGCAGCCTGGGCCTTTTCAAATGCCTCTAGCATTGTCGGAATTGCATGCTCAATTCCTTTGTTTATCATTTTCTGCATTTCTGCGGCTTGAGCTTCTTTTTCTAATGCCTCATCAGCTTGTTTCTTTCGTCCACGCGTATTTGTGGATGGTCCAGTTCTTATCGACATTCTAGACGAAAGACATAATATTTATTAGTATTCAAAGATGTTTAAGGAAAATACAAGATTTTTACTTTTATTTCAAACTTCAAAATACAATACAGTAATTGAAAATAACATAGATAAGACATATTCTAACAATCCCTAGCTCTAATCAACACTTGTTGTAGAGCGGCAATCTTTGCGTCTTTTTCAGCTTCAATCCTTTCTAGTTCAGCTATGCGTGCTTGCATAGCTGCAATCCTTTCTTCTCCCGGGGTTTTTTCGTTAATTCGGGGAGTATGGATTGGGGTAGGATTGGTGGAATGGTAAGTTCCGTAGGGTCTGTTTGAGTCAGCCCTCTCCTCACCTTCCAATGTGTAGTGGCGTTCATACGGGATTTCGGGTGGTCTCTCTTGGTAGCTATAAATGTTCACGTAGGTTTGGTTATAGCTTTCGAGTATTGGAGCGGCGTAATAACTCATTGGGGTTTCATAGAAATATTTGGCGTAATAACCTCAGTCTCTGATACCAACCAATGTCACACCCCGCCCCGGGCACTCCCGGGACGTTACCGGGCTGCGGCATCAGTTGGCACCTTCGGTACCTGCTTTGATTTCAGAGTTTGTTTTTGTGTAGCGGAATAACGTTTTAAAAATGGATCTTTTCATCTCAACCTCAAAGGTTGGTTTTGTAAATATCGAAATCTCATCGTGTAGACAAAAGATCATCTTTATTTAAATAACTGGGTAGTGAAAACCCGATCGTTTGTACATTTGATTTCAAATCAAAAGTCTGACGCAAAGTCAGTAGGTTTACAAGGAGGTAATATGCCTAAGGAAAATGTAGTCCTTCGGTCACCTTAACCTTGATTATTCTTCGGGGTCTTTCTGTGCAATGCACGTCCTGTAATAACATATATTCCATTGCACCGGGTCTAGGTGTGTGGCCTGTCCCGGTTGTGCAACAAAACTGTCATCGGGACTTAGGTCGTAGCGGTCCCGATATGATGAGGTCATTTCATTCTTTTCCTGAAAACATTTGAAAATGAACGTAGCTACATGCTGGTGAATACTTTATGACCTCAAATCATTTTCATAAACATGGCAAAACAATTTAATTAAACAGTTAAACATTTCATCGTCGGTGGATTCTAGTGATTATATCACTTTTTTCCTTTTCATCCATTTGTATACATTGGACAAGTACTCGGGGGATACGCGGCCTAACTGGCACTCTTGCGTTTTACGCAATCACCCAACATACAAGCCAACCCCGCCCGGCCCAACTGGATCTGGAACGAGTATAAATATTTTATCAAACTTTACGTACACTTCTTGCGTATCAACATCCACAGGGGTAGAACCCCTAATTCTAGGATTAGTATGCGTAAATATTTAATTATCGTGTTTTGCCCTTTTCGTAAACGTAAATCGTTTAATCTCTGGCATGAAGGTGCCTATAGCACCATCACGTCTTATAAATCGTTTTGACATACCCTTGTTCAGTGTGAACAAGTATTCACCTTGGTTTTGAAGTCGGTGGTCGAAAGATATTAATCTTAGTGCTAGGTAGTTCTTAGAGTAGACTCCTAGGGCTCTAGCACCTCAATTTGCACTTCTATGCGCTCATAAGGTTTCCTTTGCTCTTAAACGTTTGAGTACTAATTAAACGAAAGTCAGTCGAACATGAAGGAGCGGCTCGGGAAAGGCTCAGGAGCTGAGGAAGCTCGAGTGTGTGTTTGTGTTGGTGTGAGAAAATGAGAGACCAAGCTCCTCTATGTATAGGCCTGATGTCTGCCCATATCGGACCGCTATGCAGGTGCATGTCTGTCCGATATGCACCCCATCATCCGCATGCGCGCCACGTGGCGGCCATGCAATGCGGGTGTGCCACTTATCCATAGCGTACCGAGTGGGTATCCCATACCGGTCCGACATCCGACCACGTGTCCGACATGCTAACGCATGCCCTACACGTGTCACGGCGCGTGTCTGGTGCAGAGGGTTCCTGGGAAACGCGTATCGGGCCGTTGGCTGAGATCTTGTCGGTCCGACATCCAATGTCCTATCCATATCAGACCGATATCTGGGCATATGTCGGTCCGATATCCCTTAACTTCCAAAATTCTTATAAAATTTTCAAAGTCTTGGGTTTCCAATAATTCTTGACGAGTTTGTAAACTATTCTGGTCAGAAATTGAGATCGAAATTTGGTAGATGTTACACCATGTATGATATCTAGGACTCGAGTTGCCCTATAGGAGGCCATGTTTAGAAACGGTTTTCTTGTTTGTTTCCCGACTAGGCATGACTCGCATAGTAGGTTTTTGTTCATGATGTGAGGCAAACCCGTAACCATCTTCTTCCTTGCCATTAACTTCATTGACTCGAAGTTTAAATGACTTAGCTGAGCATGCCAAATCCAACTCTTATCATCCATATGGGCTTGTAAACAAATCGGTTTACCTATTTTGAGTTTTATTGTATAGAGCCAATTCTTAGATCTCGTCACCCTCGTTAAAAGTTTACCCTTTTCGTCGTGCATGAGGAGATAGTCGTCTTTCATGTGGATGTCACACCTGTACTCCGTGGCTTGCCTAAGACTAATTATGTTGCTCCGAACTCTCGGAATATAGTAAATATCGATAAAAGATGTTGCTCACCGGTCTTTCCTTCGAGCAAAATTGAACCCTTCCGGCACACGAATAGTCACCAAAGTTCACCTTTCCACCGATTATTTCATTGAGTTTCGAGAAGTAGGACAAGTTCCCAGTCATATGGTTGCTAGCTCTGTTGTCTAGATACCACTTGTCTTCTTGGTTTACCCAGCTTTCGTAGTTTCTCAGGATTACTTTTTCTTCGTTCAAGAACACCGTTTGAATACACCTTACCATGTATAGGGATGGATCAACATGCTTTGTCTCGGCTACATTGACTTGCTTGACTTTCGCTTTATGATCGAAACACACCGAAGCAAAGTGACCCATCTTGTCACAACGGTAACACTCAGTTTTCGAATAATCTCGGCTTTTTCTCTTTTGCTTCTCCCCATCTTTTGAGGTTTCTTGTGATCCAAGGGTTTGTCCTGTCTGCTCTTGGCCACAACCACCCCCCGGCCATGGTACGAACCTCATCCCCTACCCCGTGGTAGTTTGCGGTTTCCATGTCTTGCGAAGGATTTACTTTTGTGAAACATTAGTTTACCTTGATTGTCGGGTTGGAAGTCTTCATCTTTCACACGTTCTTCATATGCCTTTAGACGTCCCCACAACATCATCGAAGTTAATGGTCTTTAAATCAACCGTTTGTTCGAGTGAGGCTACCATGTGGATGAAACGTCTTGGTAACCCGTTAAGAAACTTTTTGACTAAACGATTCTCTTCAATCACGGCCCCCTAACGAGGCTGCCTTGGAGGAGAGACCGGATAGCTTGCTCACAAAGTCATCCACCATATTTGGTTCCTTCATCTTCAAGTTTTCAAACTCTGACATTAAGGTTTGAAGTCGTGCTTCACGAACCCGATCGGCACCCAAGTGACGGTTTTAGTGCCTCCCACATTTCTTTGGCCGAACTCAGATTTCCCACTTGTAGGAATTGTTCTTCAGGTATCGATTGAAATAAAAAAGCTATAGCCATATTGTTCTTCTTCACGTCCTCCCACGTACCCGGTTCAATAGCTTCCCATACACCATGAACGTTAAATATTGCCCGGGTCTGCATTGCCCAGATTGTCTAATTAATCAGAGTTAACATCGGGCACTGGAGAGAGGTTGGGCTGCTGGTCGAAGCTCCCTTTGCGGGATCATATTTATCGTCCATCGGCCTGTTGTTCTTCCGACTGTAGGTGAGTGGTGTCTTCGGTGGTGGAGATGAGGTTCTTGGCGAACCTGGTTGTTCCTGATCCAACCTCTAGGAAGATTAGACCAACCCTGGCTCGGCTGGGTTTTAGCGCTATCACGCCTTGATCGGGTTATCTTCCTGTTCCAGCCTCTCGCAAGATCAGACCATCCCTGACTCGGCTGAGTTTTAGCGTGAAGAACTGATCACGCTTTGATTGGGTTCTTCGCTTGACTGATCCAACTTGATCAACAAGTTTCTATCGATCAAGTCTTAGATTCGATAGTGATATTGAGCATAAACCGCTATGATACCAATTCAAGTGGTGAATTGATATTAAACAAGAACAAATTAACAAACAATAATTGGATAAGTCCCAAATGTTTATTAATAAAGAAATATAACTCAAAAACTTGATTACAATGTAAATCATAACTCAGTTTATATAGCTAACCTATACTTGTTAGACTATAATACGTATCTAATAAAATAAATATGAAATATTGCATCCTAATCCTACTCAACTAGGATTCTCCAATTCTAATTATAATCTAATTAGAAACATAACCAATTCTGACCGACTTGTTAATATTGGTCCCCCATGTTCATCGACTTGTGACTTGGAGTCCGAAATTACCAACAAACCATAGGTGTTTTGTGTTGGAGCAATTGGATAAAAACATACACTTGAACACGGTGATTTTTGTGGAATCTTCCACTTAAATTAATACAATAACCTTGTCATCTATTTATACTAATCCAAACCCAAATCTATTCTAACTCAAACTCAATTAAACTAATTAAATAAACTAGCTTCTAATTAGACTCAAACTAGGAAACCAATACTAGATAAACATAAACTCTAACTAATAAACAAATCCAAAGCCCGATACCAACCAAGACCGAAAATAAATCGTTAGAACTTCACAGAAAACACAATTACAAATGACTAAGGTCGCATAATATACTAATATAATCAACTTTTTAACATAGGTAAACGGGTAATATCATACTTTTTCAATACCGTGAAGTTACTATAATTAATTTCATACCCAAACACTCGTCCAAGATGTTTTAGTTTTTCCCATCAGGTTTGGTTTTTTTTTCACCATCCCTAAAGTATAGTGACAGCATAATCAAATTTAATCAACTACTAGCATTTGCATTCACAGGTAAAGAACCATAACACTTTCTACCCAATCGAATAGATTCCAACCAATGCAGAATCTCCGCATTCGGATCTCTTTCAATAAACACATCAGAAACAGTAAGCTGAACATTCCCTCTGTAAACAGTAACCTTGCCTCGCACTCGAGCTGAAACCCCAATTTGAATTAGGGTTGCGAAATTGCGAGCCGCTTCGGCAATTAGTCGAACACCTGGTGGGCTGCGGCGTGATAAATAGGGGGAGGTGAGTTGGTTGAGCCAGAGAACACATGGGATGCATCCAGTGCCATCGTCGATGGTGAATTTCAGGAATCGGTCGGGTTTGTGCTCCCGGCTGGTGACGACGCCTAGGGTTTCGGCACGGGAGAGGAGGAGGGTGCCTTTGCGGCAGACGGCGTTCGGGTGGGAAGATGATGAGGTTAGAGATAAGAAGTCGAAATCCAGGAGCTTCACGTGAGTGTCGTGTAGGGATTCCATGGGAGGGAGGGAGGGAGGGAGGGCTAGATGGCCGGATGACAGCGCCGCCGTCCACGGCGGAAAGTTATACACGTGATTTGTTTGTCCAAAAAAGGTCGGCAAGGTGAGACTTATGAACAGAGAGTTAAAGGACCCCTCGCTGTGTCGTGGGTTATTTGATTGGTTTTTTACTCCAAATCCTTGGCTAAGGATTGGTTTATAGGTGGAGGGGTTTATATCATTTTTATTCATTTTATAAACAAAATGATTTATTTATAAGGAAAAAATTCAAATAAAAATGGGTTTTAAATTAAAAAGGGTAAGAAAAATTTAAGGCTATTAGATATATTTTTAATGGTTGAGATCAAATTGTAGGATATATTTTTAATGGTTGAGATAAAACGAGTATTGTGTCGTTAAAAAAATAAAAACTAACATTAGACACAATGACCTGACATTATAAAAAGTTGTTAAAATGGTATTTTTGTCATAGCCGCTTTTGTGTCTAATGTCAAGTCATTGTGTCAAATATTTTTCATCGTTGTGTTTAATGTCAAATATTTTTCTAATGTCAGGTCATTGTGTTTAATGTCAGGTAATTGTGTCAAATATTTTTTATCACTGTGTTATATATAATACATAAAAAACAGTGACAAAAATAACAAGAAATTATCTAAAACATAAATCACAATGATAAATACGTATAACACAATGATGAAAAAATATTTGACATAATGACCAGACCTTAAATTAGACACAATGACCTGACGTATTTGACACAATGACTAATATGCCATTCATTCAAAAACAATAAAAGGACAATGTCAAGCCCATAATCATTCTTACCTTATTTATTTTTAAAACATTTTTTACCATATCCACCATTATTTATAAACCTATTAAAGTATTAAACTTTTATCAAAAAAAAAAACTCAAATTAAACTTATATTTTTAATCCTATGTTAATTAATGATTAGTAAGTTTTATTCATTTTATAAACACACTCATTTATTTATAAACCTATTAAAATTTTATTAAAAAATTCAAATTTATATATATATATATAAATTAAACAAATTCATTCACATATTTTTTTTAAACTTTTATAATATTATATAATGTTTTTTTAAATTTATGATTTTAAAATTTATAAATCTGTCATAATTATATATTATTTTATTTTACTTTATTTATATTATATTTTTGTGTGATGTTAAAAACCGATTTAACTATTATATACTTCATATTAAAGAACAACGTCCAGAAATAGTACTTTAGTGCTATTGGATCGCGTTGACACATGCCACTTGGGTATTGGATTTTTTTTGAAAAGCTGATATGCTTGGGCAATGAAAGCCAGAAAGTGGTTTGTTTAGGATGGTTAAGCTGTCCGCTCCTGCTCTCATCGATCCCAATTTCAAATCATCCTGATTTTCCTTTTCTCCCTTTTTGTTTTTCCAGTCTATTTAATTTTTTTAATTGTTTTGCATTTATTTAAGATCGAGACGGGTTTAACTTTTTCCCTTTATTGATGTTTTAGGTTTTTCACATGCACGTTTTGTTATTTGGGATCGTGGCGAGGTTCTCAGCGCAACGGGATGGTTGATAACTAGCTGGTTTGAAATAAATATAAAAGGAAATGATAGATATGTTAGATGACAACCACTAAAAAAAGGGAAAGTTTTATCAAATACTAACCAAGTTTTTCAAGTGTTCTATTTAAGTCACTCAAAGGTTTTTTGTCTCTCTAAAGTCACCTAACTTTCATTAAGTGTTCTAATCCTATGTAATATTTTTATAAATGTTTAAATTTTTTAAAATTAAATGAGGCAAATCTATACATATTAATAAATAAAGGTTTTTGGGTGCCACATGTCATTCTCATATTCATCATCAACATTTTTTTCCCGCCTCTCTCTCCTATTTAATGATATAAGTTTTTATAAAAAAAAAATTATAATTTGTGTTTCTCACCTCTCTCTCCTATTAAATAGTAATGATTTTTATAACTATTTTTATAAAACATTTTTTAATTAAAAAATAGTTTTATTCATAAAACATTTTATAGTTTGACCGTTTCTTTCATTCTTTTTATAAAACATTTTTAAAAAATAACTATATAACGCTTCTAAAATTTGTATTAAAAAATTACGTAATATGTCAAAAATATGTAATATTAGATTTTTATTACTAAGTATATATAACACTGTATTTATTCACCATGTATAATATACATGGTTTCTAACTTATATTATAATAAATGAATAACTATACTTGCTACGTGTCGACTTCTGATTAAATCTAGATTTTTGTTTTTTGGTTTTCTCTCCAATTAAATAATGATGATGTTAAATAGTTAAATATCTAACATATATTCTAATATTTTATTAATAATTACTAATTAAATCATAAGAAAATTTTAATTATTTCTTATTTCACAGATAACTAATATCGCCAAACATACAAATCTTGATAGAAAATACAGTTTTATAACAAGTTGTATTTATTCAACCCATGTAACACATGAGCTTTAACCTAGTGGAGTCTATATGAATGTTAGATACTAAAAAGTTAAAATTTTATTTCAACTAAAAAAAAATACAAAAATCGATTTTCCGGACATTTATCTACTTGACGCCCGGCGAAAGCAAATATCACTAAACGAAATCGGTCTATTGCGATCGGATCTGAATTCCGGCGAACGTAACGGCAACGGCTAACTCTCCTTTGTAATTTGTGGAGGTATCTCTCTCCCCTTTCTGGTTTATTGTATGAATTAGGTTCCAGGAAATAACTATTTATGAAACCCTAATTTATCGCAATAGAAATTGGTCCGCCACTAAGAAATTCGCAAAAGTCTAGCTATATATTCATATTCAACTGCCCCAAATTTGCTGTTGAATTCCTCCTAAATATTGCACTATATCGTTAGATTGCATCGTAGGTTTCTGTTGGGCAGTTGGCACAGTTTATGATTTCTACTATTTCTTTGTTATTGATTCTCACAAAATAGTGTTTTTAGCTAATTTTCCGTGTTATGAAAATATGCTACAGTTTATTTAGATATGGTTGTCAATTGTTATGTTCTTTGACTATTTCTATTGTCAATAATCCTGCAACACAATTGGATAAGGGAACAAGACATTTTGGTGGTGTTTGGCATTGGGGTTTGAAAGTCATTATTATGATTATTATGTTTTACAGTGTACAGATAATCAGTTTTTAGTGGTTTGGGACATTGGAACTGATTATGATTATTTAGGGGTTTATCGTCTAGTTACATGTTGTTGTATATTGGGTCACCGACCCGTTCACTACACCTACTTTGGTCAACCTGATTTGCTCCACCTCTTGATTCAGAACATGCATGCAGAACCCACCAGTCCACCACCCATGCACACGTAACATGGGTCCAAGATGACAGTACTTTTCTTCAACCGCCATCATGGAGCTCCTTCAAGTTGGGTCCATGAGAAGTTGCTCCACTCGTTTCACTTGATCCATACCCATTAGCTGACCCAATTCCAATGAGATCAACGGCTAACTTATTCAAATACCCAACGGTTGCGTCTTTTATACGTGTAGTGTTTTCCCGGGTAAAATTACCGCTATGATCCTCCCCATCTTTGAAGAAGTTTGACCTCAAACTTGAATGAGCAATCTCGAACTCAGGTTCAGCACCAGTGTCGGGTGTTTGTTGCTCTTCATGTCCAACCCACTTAAACTCTTGAATCCTCCTAAGATCATACAACGGTAATTGAGGAAGTTTAGTAGCTACTAAAGCTTGACGATCATCCGCGGTTGGGGTAACCATTGGAAGCAATGTGATCTTCCTCCCTTCCTTAACAAAAGAATACGTATTTTTATACCCGTCATGAACAACTCTTCGATCAAACAACCACGGTCGTCCCAATAACACGTGCTATCCATTGGTATAATATCACACCAAACTTCGTCTTTATACCCGGTTCCAATAGTGAATGAAAGTAGGATGCGGTTCGTGATGCGGATACCTCTACCTTGATTGAGCCATTGGATGTCATAAGGTGAGGGGTGAGGGTCAACTTGAAGGTTCAACTTCGAGATCATGGCTTGGGACACAACATTAGTGCAACTTCCACCATCAATAACTAGCGAACACACTTTGTCGCGGACAGTGCAACGGGTACGAAAGATGGCTTCACGTTGCCGGCCTTCATCAAGAATGGCAGCCCCATTCAGAACTCGTCTCACCACTAAACACTCTCCCTCATCAGGGCCAATCTATATCCCTTCCTTTTGGTGATTTTGGCTCGGTTCCTCATCATAATGGGTTCCAACCATGGCTTCAAATTCTGTTAGAGTGATGACCCGCTTGTTGGGACACTCAGATGCAATATGGCCTAACCCTTGACAACGGAAACAACGCCGTGCATTTCTCGAAGCAGTACTAGATCCTTCGGGCACCTCCACAGTTTTTGAAGGAGATGGAAGTGAGGAGGAAGCAAATGTAGGTCCCGACGACTTGCTCACCGATCTGGTCGTCTCCAACTTGCCTTGCATTTTCTGTTGAGATTCCACTTTATGTGCCATTACAGTGAGCTTAGCCAACGTCGAGTAGGGGTGTAACTACACCACATTTGCAATTTTTGAGTCCAATCCACTAAGATATCGCACCAATGTTTGGGGGTCATCCTCATTGAGGTCACATTTCATGAGCAAATGTTCAAACTTCTGTGAATATTCTTGTACGGTCCTTGGGAATTGTTTGATAAAATGTAATTTGGAAAAACTTTCATGAAGGTAGTAGACTGGCAGAAACTTCGATTTGAGTAATTTTCTCATTTTACCCCACGATCGTACCTTTTCCTTTCCCAGTTTCTCACGTTTCGAACAAGCGTTTGCCCACCATTTTGAAGCGTATTTTCTAAGCTTTAACGCAACGACCTTCACCTTTTTTTCTTCCGGCGTTTGCTTGTAGTCGAAAACCCTTTCCACGGTACGAAGCCATTCTACAAACTCATCCGGGTCTAGTCTTCCACCATATTCGGGAATGTCGGCTTTGATATCGCTACCATTGGTAGAACCACGGTTTCGTCGACCATAAGGATTATAATCCCTGGCTTGTGAACTCACATCATCATCATCTTCATCTTCGGGTCGGTACCTACGGGGAGATCGGTCATGATCCCGTCGTTGTTGTATAGCAATGGACAGTTCTCTGACTTGATCCTGTAGGTCTCTTAGTTGCTGTTCCATAATTTTGTTGTTGGGGTCTGTCACACCCCAACCGACGGCGGATTATACGTCGGGGCGGACGCGGTGGTTCAATAGCATAAGGTTGACTATTAAAGTTTCAATATTTCATTAATAATAGATTCAAAGGTTCAATACAAAGGAAATAACAAGTATACAACATTTATTTAATAAGTAGTCAAGGTCCAAAGCGTCCTATGTGATCACAAACAAGTCTCATGATGTAGAACCTGAAACATGTGAAAGAATCTGTCAACTACAAAATAGTTGGTGAGATACAAAGGTTTTGACAAAGTTTAACAAGTATTTGGAAGAAATTACAATTCATTATGATATATGCATTCTATAATGTAAGTATGAGAACAAGTATCTTAAACATTGTGCACTTCAACCCTCCAACCAAGTTTAGGCATAACCCGCAGGTTACCCTTATAAGTCTCAAGTTTAAAGTTTAATTCAGTAACAATCACCAAGGGCTCCCCCCCGAAGGGGTCAATCAAGGTGGATTGGTCAAATGCAATAGATCTATCATTGTTACTATAGGCTTGATCAAAGTTAATGAATGTGCTAGTTTTAAGTTTAATCTAAGCATACAAGTCTCAAGTTTAACATAAGAATAAGCATCTAGTCATAGTTGTACAAGAATTGTATAAGTTTAAAGTTTTTGAACATGTTTCACCCCAAAAGTATAGAAAGGAAAAAGTGGCTAAGTATACTCACTTGGATTGATGAAGAGTATCCGATAAGAGTACGTTTGCAAGATTCTGAGAGGGAGAATATCCTCACAATAAGCCTAAGAATATAAGTCTAAAGTTTCAAGTATGATCTTATAAGTCTAAGGCAAAAGATCTAGGATTTCAAGATTTGCCTAGGGTTCCAAATGAGAGACGGGAATGATTGTGTTTATAAAGTTTATATAAGTTTCTAAGTAGGGTTTCACAAAGTTTGAAAATCAAAGTTTAATAGATTCGCGGTTTAGAATAATAACATTTTAAAAGTTTTACAACGATTGATTTTCACAAGTCATGTGTTAATAGTTTAAAGTAGTTTTTTAAGTATTATAAATAAGGTTGCATCAAAAAAATCAAGATTAATAAGTAGTTAAAGACTAAGAATGAACAAATAATTATTAAGTGTTTTAATAATTATTTAAGAATAATTAATTATTAAAGAATAACAATTATTTGACAAGTATAAATAATTATTTAAAAATGGTAATTACTTTATCCAATTAAATAATTTATATTAAGTATTTAAGACTTTATTAGGTATTCATTTTACACATTGTTTTGTAATATATAATGTTTACAAGTTTAAATAAGTAATATGTAATTATAAGTTAATAAAAGATTTAGATAGAGTTTCTTATTTTATAACTCTTTTTATAGTTTAAAAGTTTACAAGATAAGGGTTATTTCTTATTTCACACGGTTTATTATAAAAACAAGATAAAGTATGTTTATGCCTCTTGTTTTAAATTTATACAAATAAATTTATGATTATATAAATTATAAGTAAAAATGCTTTTATAGTTTTTATAAATTTTAAAACCATAATTAAAGTTTTAAAATATATCTACAGTCTTTAAGTTTTTAAAACTATTTTAAAGAATTAGTTATTATAAGTTTTTAACTAAGTTTAATTTAATTAATATACTTTCGAAATATAAAAGTGTAAATAAAAATGGAATTCAGGTTTATAAAAGTATCACATAATTTATAAACATTATTAAAAGTGTAAAAAACTGTTTTAAAAAGGCATAAAAAAGTGAAATGGGCAAAACCGGTTTACCCGGACTCAAACTCGGGTTCTTGTCCGGGTCGCACCCACTCCCAAGCACACTGACCATCCCGACCACTGCTTCATTAGTTTAAAACGTGGAAAAGAAAATTCTTAAACACAAACTCAAATCATCCCCAAATCCGTATGAACCCTAGAATTCGGATCCACCAAATACACATCGATTAGCCCTCTTTTAATGGAATTAAACAGAGGGCTTTCGATCTATGCAAGATTACGATCATGTTAGTCACAAGAATTACCTGGATTGGTTTCGAATCGAGGGAGATTGGGTTCGGACTTGTAGTCGGCGGTCACAGCTTCGAATCGAGAAATGTGAGCAACATTACGTGAAATTGGCACTTGAGAGAGGATTGGGGTGATGCTTCTGGTGTGTCGAGTGTGGTACTTATAGCCGATTTGGGCATTAAATGCGAAATTGGTTGAGAGGTTTACTGTTAGGGCCGACGAGTTAATTTCGAACCCATGCGCGACCACGGCGGGAAATCGAGCATTGATGGTTGTCGGGGCTGGGTCGCATGCGTGTATGGAAACCGAGGTTCATCGAATCCGGACGGAATTCACGTTTTTTGCATAATCAAGCTCAAACCCGGCCCCTGCGGGATTCGAACTCTGGATCGATTTTGAATTCTGATGTTTAGGCTAATGGCATAATAGGCCCCTGATGTTTCAAGTGTTTATTATTTTAGTTTTAAACTTTAGTTTTTAGTTTAGAGTAAGTTTTAATGAATGACAGTTTCAGTCTCCGAAGTTTTTTTTTATAAAAATTTAATATGTTTAAATAAGTTTTCTCAATCATTTTTATAAATTTATAGAAATGATTTATTTATTTATTAAGTCTAAAAAGATGAGTTTATATTACAACTTATAAAGTTTAAGAATTTATATATATACATATTTACACTTTCAAATAACTCTCTCATATATCTACACATATATATATATATATATATATGTTTAAAGTATGATTTTCTTCATTTTCCTTAACTATTAATTAAAAAAAAAAATTCATTTTGAAGGAAATAGTTTTAATATGAATTCGAGTTTTAATTTACTAACACGGGCAAGGGTTTAGGAAAAGATATGTCGGAAAATCCTGGATATTACAGTCTCCCCTACTTTAGGAAATTTCGTCCCGAAATTAAAGTAGAAGGGTTTTGTTTAGGATTTAAGTCTATGATACGACCAAAGATAACGAGAGATGCTTTACATTCCCAAGTAAACCCTGTGTTACGTTTAGATTTTTAAATGAGTTGTAAGGATAGGGATAAGATTACGCTCAAGTTTCTAAGTTTTCAAAGTCTGGGGTTACCAAAAGTTTCCCTACAAAGTATATAGTTTCATGGGACTGTATCTGAAGATCTATTTTCAGAATTGTATTTGAGAGAATAACCGATGAACTTTCATTCAAGATCTAAAGTGAGATGCTTCACTCAGAATGGATTTGATGATAGTTTTAATGATTTGAGTTTGTAGGCTAATACGTCTAAGGGTTCGCTACGGTACCTAAGTTCCGTGGCTACCTTTTACGATAAGACTTAGATCATAGCACATGACAGAGTTCACTATGTCTTCCCACACGCTGATTTTCATACTTACGTGTGCACCCGCAAGCATTTGAATCGTCGTACCTGGAGTAGTTTAAAGTCTCATACGTTTATCATGTTTGAACAAGAATACGTCAAACATGGGGTAGCTCAAATTGTGTTTGAACAAGAATACGTCAAACAAAGAATAGTTTAAATTGTGTTTGATCAAGAATGCGTCAAACATAGAATAGTTTAAATTGTGTTTGAACAAGAATACGTTAAACATAGAATAATTTAAATTGTGTTTGAACAAGAATACGTCAAACACAGAATAGTTTAAATTGTGTTTGAACAAGAATACGTCAAACACAGAATAGTTTAAATTGTGTTTGATCAAGAATACGTCAAACACAGAATAGTTTAAATTGTGTTTGATCAAGAATACGTCAAACATAGAATAGTTTAAATTGTGTTTGAACAAGAATACGTCAAACATATAATAGTTTAAATTGTGTTTGAACAAGAATACGTCAAACATATAATAGTTTAAATTGTGTTTGAACAAGAATACGTCAAACATCGGATAGTTTAAAGTCTCTTAGTTTAGCCTCAGTGTATAGAAGTATACGATTACGTTTTGAGTATAAAGCGGTTATCTAAATACTCTAGTATTTAAGAGAGGTATGGGATAGCGTTTGGAACAGGATTAACCGTTATACGCTTTCTCACAGGAGATTCGAGTTGTCCGGAAGATTAGTGGATCCCGATGTTTGGGTTTGAAGAGAAGACTAGGGAGGTATTCTGCTAAAGAGAGCAATGTCTCCCTTCATTTTAGTTTCTAGTATCAAGAATGAAATTTTCTCGTGTATTTGAAATGCACGTTTATCAAGTCTTATAGGGTTTGGTTAAGATGGACACACAAAAGTTTTCAAGACTAAGAATCCAAGTATAAGTTTGAAAATAGGATAAGTCAGTTGAGTTTCAAGTTTCAGTATTAAGCTTCACATGATCTCTTATTGGACATGCCTCCTTTGGTGGTTTAGAAGGTGTTTAGTTTCAGGAATACGGGATTGAGTATTTGTACAAGTTTTACATGACTCGAAAGTCTCCGACCTTATAGTGGTGTATACGAAGTTTAATGTTTTAGCAACGTGTATTTGAGCTTTTAGTTCTCGTTGTGATTTATAGTAAGTCTTTTACGTGACAAGAGTTGAATGAGGAAAGTCTTCAAGCATAGGGTAACGGGAAAAGTTTTGATAAGGTTTATGACAGTGTGTTTATAAATGATTTTATCTCGTTTCATAACAGCAGGTATAGTTTTCTTTTATATAGAGTGTAATTAGGATGTTCAAAAATGACGAGTTAGACATTGATAAATAGTATAAGTAAGACTTATGAAAAGGTATGTATGATTGTCAAACGAAATGTTGGTCAAGTTTAGAAGCGTTAAGTCTATATAAGGGGTAGGGATCATAGCTGATTACGGCAATGGTTCGTAATTCGTGTTGTTTTAAAAGAGTGTTTGCGAATTAGAAGGTTTGTTCAAGATTTATTCTCTAGTTACATGTGTCACTTAGGATTTTTATAGTTTAATGCAACGTTGTTAATTATCTCAAGTACTAACGTGAGCTACTCTTGACGAAAGTGTTTGGGCAAAAGTGTTAGGTTTGAAAAGAAAGTCGAGTTAGTAAGTGATAATGAGATGGAATTTCAAAATAACTCCCCTTAAATGTTTCAAAATTAGGACTTCTAGCCCTTACATAATACATTTTAAAAGGAGAATTAAAGTAAGTTGATTAAATATGTTCAAAAGTTTTTATTCAAAATACTGAGTTGTCACAGTAATATTTTCAAAAATAGTTTTGATTGGAAGTTGATGGGCTAACAAGGAGGATTCCCGGAAGAAGGGGTGGTCACAAGGACTCACTTAGGTACCCTATTTCCCTAGCCCGAACTTCCTCATGGGCCTACAACTTCTCTCAGTTGTTGTCACCGATGTTTGGGGTTTATGGTACTATGTCAAGGTTTCATTGTGGGCTTAGAGTCTTTAAACGTGGAGCTTGTCTATTCCATGGTAGGCTTTTTCTCTTGTGGGGAAAACGATCAGGTTACTAATTCCTTTGTTAATGTACTTTAGATTTAAAAGACGTTAAGTTTTGTTTACAAGAAATGATGATGTGTAAGTTTTAAAGACGTATGGAAGTTTTGAGATGTATAAAAGCGTAGCAAAAGTTTTAGTTAGTCATCAAATGAAGCTTATAAGAAGGTAAGGTAAAAACACAAGAGTTTCCCCTTAGATGTCAAGTTTAATAAATGATGAAGTTTGTAGTAGAATTGATAGGGTAATACATAGTTTTAAGGGTTGTATTACAACGATCATGAAGTTTATTGGGTAGTATCTATATAAGTATAAATTTGTGTATGTAGTTTTTAAGTATAATCTCGTAAGAATTTCTCCTTGAAGGTAACTCCTTCAGGTCATGACGAGTAAGCATGCTGTCATGCGACCATTCTTGAAGAGACGAAACATAAGAATCATAGAGTAAAGGTTACAGAGGAAAGTTTTTGAATCATGAATTTATGAAGTGTGTAGTATTTGAGATGATACTCATTTAGTGCATATCACTAAGTAAGTACTTTGACATATCAAGAGGGATCTAAGCTCACTAATGTTTAGAGAAGTCATGCATTCCTATAAGTGGATACTCATCCCAAGAATTCCCAGGAAAGCATACGGGTCCAACGGTTGATTTAGATTTATACGAAATGCTTTCCTTGACAGAATTTCCCAGAATACAGGTATCCACCCTTCCGGTCCGCACAAGTTCTCACACATTATCTAGAACTTAAATATTCTTGACGAGAGTTTAGTGGTGACTTAGACTTTAAGCCTAAGGACGTGTCCTCGATGTAGTAGACTCTTGTAGCACGTAGGTAAGTAGAATCGTAGAGTTTCCAAGCGTTCACGTATAAGAGTTAAGGATAGAATGAGGAGAAAAGTTCCTAGTAAAGGACATGAGATAACTCATGTTTGGGTCTCCTAAGTTATAGTCTAGGTCATGTGTCTAATAACCTAATTCCCTATAACCAAGGCTCTGATACCAATCTGTCACACCCCAACCGGCGGCGGATTATACGTCGGGGCGGACGCGGTTGTTCAATAGCACAAAGATGACTATTAAAGTTTCAATATTTCATTAATAATAGATTCAAAGGTTCAATACAAAGGAAATAACAAGTATACAACATTTATTTAATAAGTAGTCTAGGTCCAAAGCGTCCTATGTGATCACAAACAAGTCTCATGATGTAGAACCTGAAACATGTGAAAGAATCTGTCAACTACAAAATAGTTGGTGAGATACAAAGGTTTTGACAAAGTTTAACAAGTATTTGGAAAGAATTACAATTCACTATGATATATGCATTCTATAATGTAAGTATGAGAACAAGTATCTTAAACATTGTGCACTTCAACCCTCCAACCAAGTTTAGGCATAACCCGCAGGTTACCCTTATAAGTCTCAAGTTTAAAGTTTAATTCAGTAACAATCACCAAGGGCTCCCCCCCGAAGGGGTCAATCAAGGTGGATTGGTCAAATGCAATAGATCTATCATTGTTACTATAGGCTTGATCAAAGTTAATGAATGTGCTAGTTTTAAGTTTAATCTAAGCATACAAGTCTCAAGTTTAACATAAGAATAAGCATCTAGTCATAGTTGTACAAGAATTGTATAAGTTTAAAGTTTTTGAACATGTTTCACCCCAAAAGTATAGAAAGAAAAAAGTGGCTAAGTATACTCACTTGGATTGATGAAGAGTATCCGATAAGAGTAAGTTTGCAAGATTCTGAGAGGGAGAATATCCTCACAATAAGCCTAAGAATATAAGTCTAAAGTTTCAAGTATGATCTTATAAGTCTAAGGCAAAAGATCTAGGATTTCAAGATTTGCCTAGGGTTCCAAATGAGAGACGGGAATGATTGTGTTTATAAAGTTTATATAAGTTTCTAAGTAGGGTTTCACAAAGTTTGAAAATCAAAGTTTAATAGATTCGCGGTTTAGAATAATAACATTTTAAAAGTTTTACAACGATTGATTTTCACAAGTCATGTGTTAATAGTTTAAAGTAGTTTTCTAAGTATTATAAATAAGGTTGCATCAAAAAAATCAAGATTAATAAGTAGTTAAAGACTAAGAATGAACAAATAATTATTAAGTGTTTTAATAATTATTTAAGAATAATTAATTATTAAAGAATAACAATTATTTGACAAGTATAAATAATTATTTAAAAATGGTAATTACTTTATCCAATTAAATAATTTATATTAAGTATTTAAGACTTTATTAGGTATTCATTTTACACATTGTTTTGTAATATATAATGTTTACAAGTTTAAATAAGTAATATGTAATTATAAGTTAATAAAAGATTTAGATAGAGTTTCTTATTTTATAACTCTTTTTATAGTTTAAAAGTTTACAAGATAAGGGTTATTTCTTATTTCACACGGTTTATTATAAAAACAAGATAAAGTATGTTTATGCCTCTTGTTTTAAATTTATACAAATAAATTTATGATTATATAAATTATAAGTAAAAATGCTTTTATAGTTTTTATAAATTTTAAAACCATAATTAAAGTTTTAAAAATATCTACAGTCTTTAAGTTTTTAAAACTATTTTAAAGAATTAGTTATTATAAGTTTTTAACTAAGTTTAATTTAATTAATATACTTTCGAAATATAAAAGTGTAAATAAAAATGGAATTCAGGTTTATAAAAGTATCACATAATTTATAAACATTATTAAAAGTGTAAAAAACTGTTTTAAAAAGGCATAAAAAAGTGAAATGGGCAAAACCGGTTTACCCGGACTCAAACTCGGGTTCTTGTCCGGGTCGCACCCACTCCCAAGCACACTGACCATCCCGACCACTGCTTCATTAGTTTAAAACGTGGAAAAGAAAATTCTTAAACACAAACTCAAATCATCCCCAAATCCGTATGAACCCTAGAATTCGGATCCACCAAATACACATCGATTAGCCCTCTGTTAATGGAATTAAACAGAGGGCTTTCGATCTATGCAATATTACGATCATGTTAGTCACAAGAATTACCTGGATTGGTTTCGAATCGAGGGAGATTGGGTTCGGACTTGTAGTCGGCGGTCACAGCTTCGAATCGAGAAATGTGAGCAACATTACGTGAAATTGGCACTTGAGAGAGGATTGGGGTGATGTTTCTGGTGTGTCAAGTGTGGTACTTATAGCCGATTTGGGCATTAAATGCGAAATTGGTTGAGAGGTTTACTGATAGGGCCGACGAGTTAATTTCGAACCCATGGGCGACCACGGCGGGAAATCGAGCATTGATGGTTGTCGGGGCTGGGTCGCATGCGTGTATGGAAACCGAGGTTCATCGAATCCGGACGGAATTCGCGTTTTTTGCATAATCAAGCTCAAACCCGGCCCCTGCGGGATTCGAACTCTGGATCGATTTTGAATTCTGATGTTTAGGCTAATGGCATAATAGGCCCCTGATGTTTCAAGTGTTTATTATTTTAGTTTTAAACTTTAGTTTTTAGTTTAGAGTAAGTTTTAATGAATGACAGTTTCAGTCCCCGAAGTTTTTTTTTATAAAAATTTAATATGTTTAAATAAGTTTTCTCAATCATTTTTATAAATTTATAGAAATGATTTATATGATTTATTTATTTATAAGTCTAAAAAGATGAGTTTATATTACAACTTATAAAGTTTAAGAATTTATACATATACATATTTACACTTTCAAATAACTCTCTCATATATTTACATATATATATATATATATGTTTAAAGTATGATTTGCTTCATTTTCCTTAACTATTAATTTAAAAAAAAATTCATTTTGAAGGAAATAGTTTTAATATGAATTCGAGTTTTAATTTACTAACACGGGCAAGGGTTTAGGAAAGATATGTCGGAAAATCCTGGATATTACAGTCTCCCCTACTTTAGGAAATTTCGTCCCGAAATTAAAGTAGAAGGGTTTTGTTTAGGATTTAAGTCTATGATACGACCAAAGATAACGAGAGATGCTTTACATTCCCAAGTAAACCCTGTGTTACGTTTAGATTTTTAAATGAGTTGTAAGGATAGGGATAAGATTACGCTCAAGTTTCTAAGTTTTCAAAGTCTGGGGTTACCAAAAGTTTCCCTACAAAGTATATAGTTTCATGGGACTGTATCTGAAGATCTATTTTCATAATTGTATTTGAGAGAATAACCGATGAACTTTCATTCAAGATCTAAAGTGAGATGCTTCACTCAGAATGGATTTGATGATAGTTTTAATGATTTGAGTTTGTAGGCTAATACGTCTAAGGGTTCGCTACGGTACCTAAGTTCCGTGGCTACCTTTTACGATAAGTCTTAGATCATAGCACATGACAGAGTTCACTATGTCTTCCCACACACTGATTTTCATACTTTCGTGTGCACCCGCAAGCATTTGAATCGTCGTACAGTCCGCATAGATCCTTCCGTTTGTGTGTGGATCGAGAAAGAGTACAAGAATTTGTTTAACTCATGACCAGTGTTTCCACGTAAGAGTGATCATTGATTAACGAGTCCCTTAGAGAGAAACGTCATTCAATGATTAAAGAGAGAAGAATGTGACAAGATTTAGAGTTTCAAAGTTTCCTTGTGATTGAATAAGAATACCTCAATCATCGAGTAGTTTAAAGTCTTTACACTTTCCTCGTGTTTGATCAAGAATACATCAAACCTTGAGTAATTTAAAAGTCTTATACGTTCATCATGTTTGAACAAGCATACGTCAAACATGGAGTAGTTTAAAGTTTCATACGTTCATCATGTTTGAACAAAAATACGTCAAACCTGGAGTAGTTTAAAGTCTCATACGTTCATCATGTTTGAACAAGAATACGTCAAACATGGGGTAGCTCAAATTGTGTTTGAACAAGAATACGTCAAACATAGAATAGTTTAAATTGTGTTTGATCAAGAATGCGTCAAACATAGAATAGTTTAAATTGTGTTTGAACAATAATACGTCAAACATAGAATAATTTAAATTGTGTTTGAACAAGAATACGTCAAACACAGAATAGTTTAAATTGTGTTTGATCAAGAATACGTCAAACACAGAATAGTTTAAATTGTGTTTGATCAAGAATACGTGAAACATAGAATAGTTTAAATTGTGTTTGAACAAGAATACGTCAAACATATAATAGTTTAAATTGTGTTTGAACAAGAATACGTCAAACATATAATAGTTTAAATTGTGTTTGAACAAGAATACGTCAAACATCGGATAGTTTAAAGTCTCTTAGTTTAGCCTCAGTGTATAGAAGTATACGATTACGTTTTGAGTATAAAGCGGTTATCTAAATACTCTAGTATTTAAGAGAGGTATGGGATATTGTTTGGAACAGGATTAACCGTTATACGCTTTCTCACAGGAGATTCGAGTTGTCCGGAAGATTAGTGGATCCCGATGTTTGGGTTTGAAGAGAAGACTAGGGAGGTATTCTGCTAAAGAGAGCAATGTCTCCCTTCATTTTAGTTTCTAGTATCAAGAATGAAATTTTCTCGTGTATTTGAAATGCACGTTTATCAAGTCTTATAGGGTTTGGTTAAGATGGACACACAAAAGTTTTCAAGACTAAGAATCCAAGTATAAGTTTGAAAATAGGATAAGTCAGTTGAGTTTCAAGTTTCAGTATTAAGCTTCACATGATCTCTTATTGGACATGCCTCCTTTGGTGGTTTAGAAGGTGTTTAGTTTCAGGAATACGGGATTGAGTATTTGTACAAGTTTTACATGACTCGAAAGTCTCCGACCTTATAGTGGTGTATACGAAGTTTAATGTTTTAGCAACGTGTATTTGAGCTTTTAGTTCTCGTTGTAATTTATAGTAAGTCTTTTACGTGACAAGAGTTGAATGAGGAAAGTCTCCAAGCATAGGGTAACGGGAAAAGTTTTGATAAGGTTTATGACAGTGTGTTTATAAATGATTTTATCTCGTTTCATAACAGCAGGTATAGTTTTCTTTTATATAGAGTGTAATTAGGATGTTCAAAAATGACGAGTTAGGCATTGATAAATAGTATAAGTAAGACTTATGAAAAGGTATGTATGATTGTCAAACGAAATGTTGGTCAAGTTTAGAAGCGTTAAGTCTATATAAGGGGTAGGGATCATAGCTGATTACGGCAATGGTTCGTAATTCGTGTTGTTTTAAAAGAGTGTTTGCGAATTAGAAGGTTTGTTCAAGATTTATTCTCTAGTTACATGTGTCACTTAGGATTTTTATAGTTTAATGCAACGTTGTTAATTATCTCAAGTACTAACGTGAGCTACTCTTGACGAAAGTGTTTGGGCAGAAGTGTTAGGTTTGAAAAGAAAGTCGAGTTAGTAAGTGATAATGAGATGGAATTTCAAAATAACTCCCCTTAAATGTTTCAAAATTGGGACTTCTAGCCCTTACATAATACATTTTAAAAGGAGAATTAAAGTAAGTTGATTAAATATGTTCAAAAGTTTTTATTCATAATACTGAGTTGTCACAGTAATATTTTCAAAAATAGTTTTGATTGGAAGTTGATGGGCTAACAAGGAGGATTCCCGAAAGAAGGGGTGGTCACAAGGACTCACTTAGGTACCCTATTTCCCTAGCCCGAACTTCCTCATGGGCCTACAACTTCTCTCAGTTGTTGTCACCGATGTTTGGGGTTTATGGTACTATGTCAAGGTTTCATTGTGGGCTTAGAGTCTTTAAACGTGGAGCTTGTCTATTCCATGGTAGGCTTTTTCTCTTGTGGGGAAAACGATCAGGTTACTAATTCCTTTGTTAATGTACTTTAGATTTAAAAGACGTTAAGTTTTGTTTACAAGAAATGATGATGTGTAAGTTTTAAAGACGTATGGAAGTTTTGAGATGTATAAAAGCGTAGCAAAAGTTTTAGTTAGTCATCAAATGAAGCTTATAAGAAGGTAAGGTAAAAACACAAGAGTTTCCCCTTAGATGTCAAGTTTAATAAATGATGAAGTTTGTAGTAGAATTGATAGGGTAATACATAGTTTTAAGGGTTGTATTACAACGATCATTAAGTTTATTGGGTAGTATCTATATAAGTATAAATTTGTGTATGTAGTTTTTAAGTATAATCTCGTAAGAATTTCTCCTTGAAGGTAACTCCTTCAGGTCATGACGAGTAAGCATGCTGTCATGCGACCATTCTTGAAGAGACGAAACATAAGAATCATAGAGTAAAGGTTACAGAGGAAAGTTTTTGAATCATGAATTTATGAAGTGTGTAGTATTTGAGATGGTACTCATTTAGTGCATATCACTAAGTAAGTACTTTGACATATCAAGAGGGATCTAAGCTCACTAATGTTTAGAGAAGTCATGCATTCCTATAAGTGGATACTCATCCCAAGAATTCCCAGGAAAGCATACGGGTCCAACGGTTGATTTAGATTTATACGAAATGCTTTCCTTGACAGAATTTCCCAGAATACAGGTATCCACCCTTCCGGTCCGCACAAGTTCTCACACATTATCTAGAACTTAAATATTCTTGACGAGAGTTTAGTGGTGACTTAGACTTTAAGCCTAAGGACGTGTCCTCGATGTAGTAGACTCTTGTAGCACGTAGGTAAGTAGAATCGTAGAGTTTCCAAGCGTTCACGTATAAGAATTAAGGATAGAATGAGGAGAAAAGTTCCTAGTAAAGGACATGAGATAACTCATGTTTGGGTCTCCTAAGTTATAGTCTAGGTCATGTGTCTAATAACCTAATTCCCTATAACCAAGGCTCTGATACAAATCTGTCACACCCCAACCGGCGGCGGATTATACGTCGGGGCGGACGCGGTTGTTCAATAGCACAAGGATGACTATTAAAGTTTCAATATTTCATTAATAATAGATTCAAAGGTTCAATACAAAGGAAATAACAAGTGTACAACATTTATTTAATAAGTAGTCTAGGTCCAAAGCGTCCTATGTGATCACAAACAAGTCTCATGATGTAGAACCTGAAACATGTGAAAGAATCTGTCAACTACAAAATAGTTGGTGAGATACAAAGGTTTTGACAAAGTTTAACAAGTATTTGGAAAGAATTACAATTCACTATGATATATGCATTCTATATTGTAAGTATGAGAACAAGTATCTTAAACATTGTGCACTTCAACCCTCCAACCAAGTTTAGGCATAACCCGCAGGTTACCCTTATAAGTCTCAAGTTTAAAGTTTAATTCAGTAACAATCACCAAGACCCCCCCCCCCCCGAAGGGGTCAATCAAGGTGGATTGGTCAAATGCAATAGATCTATCATTGTTACTATATGCTTGATCAAAGTTAATGAATGTGCTAGTTTTAAGTTTAATCTAAGCATACAAGTCTCAAGTTTAACATAAGAATAAGCATCTAGTCATAGTTGTACAAGAATTGTATAAGTTTAAAGTTTTTGAACATGTTTCACCCCAAAAGTATAGAAAGGAAAAAGGGGCTAAGTATACTCACTTGGATTGATGAAGAGTATCCGATAAGAGTAAGTTTGCAAGATTCTGAGAGGGAGAATATCCTCACAATAAGCCTAAGAATATAAGTCTAAAGTTTCAAGTATGATCTTATAAGTCTAAGGCAAAAGATCTAGGATTTCAAGATTTGACTAGGGTTCCAAATGAGAGACGGGAATGATTGTGTTTATAAAGTTTATATAAGTTTCTAAGTAGGGTTTCACAAAGTTTGAAAATCAAAGTTTAATAGATTCGCGGTTTAGAATAATAACATTTTAAAAGTTTTACAACGATTGATTTTCACAAGTCATGTGTTAATAGTTTAAAGTAGTTTTCTAAGTATTATAAATAAGGTTGCATCAAAAAAATCAAGATTAATAAGTAGTTAAAGACTAAGAATGAACAAATAATTATTAAGTGTTTTAATAATTATTTAAGAATAATTAATTATTAAAGAATAACAATTATTTGACAAGTATAAATAATTATTTAAAAATGGTAATTACTTTATCCAATTAAATAATTTATATTAAGTATTTAAGACTTTATTAGGTATTCATTTTACACATTGTTTTGTAATATATAATGTTTACAAGTTTAAATAAGTAATATGTAATTATAAGTTAATAAAAGATTTAGATAGAGTTTCTTATTTTATAACTCTTTTTATAGTTTAAAAGTTTACAAGATAAGAGTTATTTCTTATTTCACACGATTTATTATAAAAACAAGGTAAAGTATGTTTATGCCTCTTGTTTTAAATTTATACAAATAAATTTATGATTATATAAATTATAAGTAAAAATGCTTTTATAGTTTTTATAAATTTTAAAACCATAATTAAAGTTTTAAAATATATCTATAGTCTTTAAGTTTTTAAAACTATTTTAAAGAATTAGTTATTATAAGTTTTTAACTAAGTTTAATTTAATTAATATACTTTCGAAATATAAAAGTGTAAATAAAAATGGAATTCAGGTTTATAAAAGTATCACATAATTTATAAACATTATTAAAAGTGTAAAAAACTGTTTTAAAAAGGCATAAAAAAGTGAAATGGGCAAAACCGGTTTACCCGGACTCGAACTCGGGTTCTTGTCCGGGTCGCACCCACTCCCAAGCACACTGACCATCCCGACCACTGCTTCATTAGTTTAAAACGTGGAAAAGAAAATTCTTAAACACAAACTCAAATCATCCCCAAATCCGTATGAACCCTAGAATTCGGATCCACCAAATACACATCGATTAGCCCTCTTTTAATGGAATTAAACAGAGGGCTTTCGATCTATGCAAGATTACGATCATGTTAGTCACAAGAATTACCTGGATTGGTTTCGAATCGAGGGAGATTGGGTTCGGACTTGTAGTCGGCGGTCACAGCTTCGAATCGAGAAATGTGAGCAACATTACGTGAAATTGGCACTTGAGAGAGGATTGGGGTGATGCTTCTGGTGTGTCGAGTGTGGTACTTATAGCCGATTTGGGCATTAAATGCGAAATTGGTTGAGAGGTTTACTGTTAGGGCCGACGAGTTAATTTCGAACCCATGGGCGACCACGGCGGGAAATCGAGCATTGATGGTTTTCGGGGCTGGGTCGCATGCGTGTATGGAAACCGAGGTTCATCGAATCCGGACGGAATTCGCGTTTTTTGCATAATCAAGCTCAAACCCGGCCCCTGCGGGATTCGAACTCTGGATCGATTTTGAATTCTGATGTTTAGGCTAATGGCATAATAGGCCCCTGATGTTTCAAGTGTTTATTATTTTAGTTTTAAACTTTAGTTTTTAGTTTAGAGTAAGTTTTAATGAATGACAGTTTCAGTCCCCGAAGTTTTTTTTATATTAATTTAATATGTTTAAATAAGTTTTCTCAATCATTTTTATAAATTTATAGAAATGATTTATATGATTTATTTATTTATAAGTCTAAAAAGATGAGTTTATATTACAACTTATAAAGTTTAAGAATTTATATATATACATATTTACACTTTCAAATAACTCTCTCATATATCTACATATATATATATATATATATATATGTTTAAAGTATGATTTGCTTCATTTTCCTTAACTATTAATTTTAAAAAAAAATTCATTTTGAAGGAAATAGTTTTAATATGAATTCGAGTTTTAATTTACTAACACGGGCAAGGGTTTAGGAAAAGATATGTCGGAAAATCCTGGATATTACAGTCTCCCCTACTTTAGGAAATTTCGTCCCGAAATTAAAGTAGAAGGGTTTTGTTTAGGATTTAAGTCTATGATACGACCAAAGATAACGAGAGATGCTTTACATTCCCAAGTAAACCCTGTGTTACGTTTAGATTTTTAAATGAGTTGTAAGGATAGGGATAAGATTACGCTCAAGTTTCTAAGTTTTCAAAGTCTGGGGTTACCAAAAGTTTCCCTACAAAGTATATAGTTTCATGGGACTGTATCTGAAGATCTATTTTCATAATTGTATTTGAGAGAATAACCGATGAACTTTCATTCAAGATCTAAAGTGAGATGCTTCACTCAGAATGGATTTGATGATAGTTTTAATGATTTGAGTTTGTAGGCTAATACGTCTAAGGGTTCGCTACGGTACCTAAGTTCCGTGGCTACCTTTTACGATAAGTCTTAGATCATAGCACATGACAGAGTTCACTATGTCTTCCCACACGCTGATTAGAGATTTGAGCAACATGTGGCTTATCCTTTTTATCTGTCGGCCTTAACTTTAGATTACCGGAATTTAAGTTTGGTTCATATTTTCCATTTGTTGTCGCTTCACGGTAGCGGTTATCATCAGTTGTTGAAAACGAATTGGAGTTCTTACCTTTGTTCGTGGGTGTGGTTCTTTCCTTTAACATTGCCAGATAAGTCAAAACATATTTGGGGAGCTTTCTTCTCATCTTCTCGGCTCTAGAGTTAGTATGTTCTTCCAAACACAACTCACGCCTTAGGGTCTTCATTTGAATTTGTAACTCCCGGATCTATTGCTCCATGGTTTTCTTGTCATAGGCCATGTGAAAATTGTAAACTGAAGTTGGATGATTTCGGTAGGAGACGAAACCTATCGATTCGGCAGGAGACGAAACGTATCGATTCGGCTCTGATACCAAATGATAGGAAATCAAAGTGGATGACTGGTAAAAATTGAATTCAAACAGAAACGGATATATCAACGGCTCGTTTCGGATACAGATTCACCACCGAAACAAACAGGCGGGCTGCGATCTTTAACCGAAGATACAGATTCATCATTTAGGATAGAAAATCTTGTCTAAGAACACGACCCAACGTGCCACGGTTAAGCTAGCATAGACGAATCAACCTTAACTCAAAAATCCATTGAGATAAAATCAACACACAAAATTTTAATCATAAACTCTCTGTCCTTTTCTTTTTCATCCGACCCATTACATAGAGAATTACATCATGGAATAACTGCTACTAAAACATGGGTAAAACCAACTTTGACCACTACTACTTAACCTACATGAAAATACTAAAATAAAGAAAAACAAAAGAAATTAAAATGCAACATAATTGTGAAGAAAAGTACTGCCATCTTGGACCCATGTTACATGTGCATGGGTGGTGGGTTCTGCATGCATGTTCTGAATCAAGAGGTGGAGCAAATCAGGTTGACCCAAGTAGGTGTAGTGAACGGGTCGGTGACCCGATATACAACACATGTAAATCCTTAAATTATCAGACCTTTTCAAATACCAAACCGACTGATTATCTCAACTGCAAACAGCAAAAGTGCAGTAAAACACTATATTCTGCTCGTTTTCTGATTATTTAATTCGGATTATTCCATGTTTCATATCACATAATCACTTTCAAAACACACAATATGGGTGACTTCAAGAAACCGCACCCGCTAACACGTCTGAACACCTGCTTACATTGTTGCATCCACTTGTTGTTAGACCTATAATGCTGATTCTTAAATTCAGATAAAAGTACAGTTTTTTTAAATGGATTTTTAAATGAGAACATTCTTACAGAAACCCATAAATTTCTTCTCAACTATCAATCACAATATAACCAAATCCAAAATCTGGGATTACCTTCAATTTGAATTAGGACCCGTATTCAACAGGTAGATGCCTTAGAAAAGTAGATAAGGTTATACTATATATTAGTATATGATTACCATTGCTTAATATGAAAAGTTGGTTTAATTTAACGCATATTATTGTCATCTTTTGGAAGATTTTTTGATACTTTGAAAGCTTTTCTGCTTAGACTAGAAGTTTTACATGGGGATTCTTCAAGAACTAACAGCTTACTTTTTTGTTTTCGTGCATAGATTTTGGTTTTTGCATAAATTTATGCCTTTTTTAGTTTTGATTTTCACTCTATCTTCACACGAATACGCTATGTTTTTACAGCACTGCTTGAGCTAACACATCATGAAAAAAACTGTGCCATGGAGTGATGATGATGATGATGATGGTTCTTCATCTGACGTGTCTTCAAATCCTGATACAGATGCTTCTGATGATGATCAAATTCCAAAAAAGAGCAAAATGAGTTCTGGGAATTCATCCAAATCTAAAGGTATGTTTGGCACACAGCTTTTAATAGTTTAAGCTTTTGTTTTTCACAAAATAAGCCTCCATGGAAAAAATAAAAGATTTGTTTGGATGATAAAGTTTTAGCTTTGATTTTGAAAAATACGATCTAAAGAAATAAGCTAATCAAATTAGCTTCTGAGCGCAAAACCACCCAAATACCCTTTCACAGTAATCACGTATGTAATGAATATATATGTGCGTCCTTTTATGCCTTTTTATGTTTTTTTAGCTACAACTACTTTTGCCACACACACTTCTATACAACTGAGTAACTGACAGCTACAGCTGATTTTGTCGAACATAACCATAGGCTAGTTTTTTGTGTTATTTTTCTGGGTGAATATGTACGTACTTCTTCATATTTTTTGGAGACATTAGATTCCCTTTTCCATTGCACTACTAGAAAAATTCAACCAATTTATGAGAAGTTGGTGTAATTTGGGTTATTTTTTATTAATAACAAGGGCAATCCAGTAAAATTTAAAAATAAATGTTAATAAAGGGAAACAGTCAATCGATCAGAAGCTTAATAGTCGGCTAGTCGCCCAAAGCATCTTCAAGTGTTACCGATCCTACATTGTTATTAGTGTCTTCAAGTGTTACCAAAGTATCTTCAAGCATTACCAACTCCTACATTGTTATTAGTATGTATAACACATTGTAAAATATGCAACTTCTTTCGGCCCATTTAACCATTTTCCTTTTCGTTAATTTTTTTTTTCAATTTGAGTGTTCGAGATTAAAAAGGCCGTGCCGGATTTCACTCTTTTGAGTTGCATGCATAGAAATTAAATGGGCAGGTTAACCAGGTTGACTCGAAACACTTTATCCAAAAAAGTTACATTGTTTATGAACAATTAGTGTCTCAAATGTAATTACCGATTGATATTATTACAAATTTACAATAATAATCTTAACTTTTTTTGACGTATTTCCCTTTTTAGCAAAAATTTTTTACCCCTTGGTCCTCATGTCTGATTTGAATCTTTTGACTTTTGTGCAGTCAAGCCAGTGAACCGCAAGAGTAAAGGCATTGACTTTGAGGCATTAAGTCAACATGGCTACAAAGGCGGGTTATCCGTCTTAAAAGTCCCGCCACCAAAAGAGGATGATAAGAACCGTGATTGGTCATGGTCAACAGGCAAAGAAACCCGTGGTGCAAACGAGACTGAAGAAAGTTATCAAGAAAGACAAAAGACTCGGGCCGCCCTACACGACGGCGAAGAGCTGGCGAATGCCCGAACCCAGAAAGAAAAAAACATTTCATTTTCACAGAAGGAAAAGAGGAAAAGGGATATTGGGCAGGCTAGTAGAGGAAAGAGCTATGTTGAAGAAGAGAAGAGGTTGTTGAGGGAAAATGGGATTTATTCTGGTTTTGATTCCTGATCTTTTTATCGTGTATGGAGTTATTCTATTTTCTGAATTTCTGAAAAAGGTCAAGTTTCATGATGATGTTAACAACATATAACTATATAAGACTTGTATGCAATTAAGCCTGAGAAAGCTAGCGGGCGGGTAAAATCAGAACATTCTCTTTTAAAAAGAAACAAATTTGGTTCGGGTTAAAATTGATTTCGACCAAAAATGGACTTGCCTTGTTGGTTAGGAAAAGATATTAAAATAGATTCACTCGTTATATTTGCTTTTATGGTCGTTGGCTGTTGATGGTGACTAGCTGGTGGTGGCGGATGGTGCTTGTCAATTCGATCCGTTTTAAATTAGTAAATTTGTTAACCGTCTTAAATTTATAATAGTAACTCGTAATGTGAGTAGACTAAGTGTATATTTTAGTATACCCAAATGAACTTACTTCCTTATTCTACTCGATATATTCTAGGTAATAAGCCTATGTGCTACTTTCTTCATTGTCAATTGGTTTTTAAGTGAAATAATGACCCGGTGGGTTTATATGTTCAACATATGGCTACTGTATCATCCCGAAAATAATAACAAAGAATGATGGGCTGACGTGAAATAAACGAAAGAAATAAAAGGACAATGGGCTTGTGGGCTCGGGAATCAGGCCATGGGCCAAAGTAGAAAAAGGGGCAAGGAGGGGACTATAAGCCCTAGTAGCCCTCACCCCCTTTCTCATTCTCATCTTCAACCTTACAAATTCTAGAGAGAGAAAGAGCTGGTTTCGAGCCTAGATCGTTGCTACAAGTCTCTTCGTCATCTACAAACAGAAACTCCGAGGATTTGAGCCGAGCAGAGGTAAGACCCGAACCAAATCTGAGTTTTTGTAAATTTAAGGGTTTTCGGGTTATTTTGATAAAAAGTAACGGTTTTTACGTATAGATTAAGAAACTAATCATAGATCTAGTATCACGAAAGAAAAATGAATGTTTTGAATGTAAAAAGTTGACGTCTTGATCGTGTTGAACCCAAGCCGCCATTGACATACAAAATTTAGGGTTTTTCTAGGGAAGAAGCTGATGCAGGCGAAGTCAGCGAACATTGATGTAAACTTGGCGAACCTAGCATGTTCGCTGGGAAGTAAACTTGGCGAAATTAGTAAGTTCGCTGGGTTTCCAAGGGGCGGACTTGGCAGCGAACTTGTCAAGTTCGCTGGCCACAGTTGGTGAATCTGTTAAATTCGCTTGATATGTTCGCTTAGTGTTAAGGATGCGAACTTACCTTAAGTTCGCTAGAACATAAATGTAGAACCGAATAGTTCATGTAGACCTGATAATTAACCTTGTATCCAGATTTGTGCGTGGCAACGTTTGGACAGTAGATAATACTTTGAGGCTAGCATTATTAGGTGAGTTCAAGAATCCATATTTTTACTGTTTTAGGGTGGTGTGCATACTCATGAATTAAACGTTTATAATAAATATATTTTTATTACTTAAACGTTTGCAAAGAAAGAAAGGAAAGGTACGGTTTATTAAACTAAACGTTTTACAAGAAATAAAGATAAGAAAGAACGGTTTATTTAACTATATGTTTTATAAACAGAAAGATAAGAAAGAACGGTTTATTTAACTATATATTTTATAAACAGAAAAAGAGGTAAGTTAAATACATTGTCTAATCTATAAGAAGTATGGTTACCACCGAAGAAAGTCTTGAGGTAGTAGCGCAGTCTTTGGGACTGGCTCTACCCGAAGCCTATGGCAATGTCATGACATTAGTTGTATGCCTGTCATATGAACAACCGGGACAGTTCTCGACAGGGCACTGTAACGGGGATGTTGTACAACTGACGTATTGAGTAATAACAGTTTCTCTGGTGATAACGGCCACCTAAAGAAAGAGATGGGTAAGGGCCCTTGGACGTTGAGCCTTGGGGAACATTACCTACATAGGTCCTTTGTGGACATAAGTGATGGGTATCGGCCCTTGGACGATGAGCCTTGGGGAACAATACCTACATAGGTCCTTCATGGACAGTAAAGAAAGAAACAGATTACAGACTATTAGTATATGGCCCATATATAAAGAGTACAGAAATGGTTAAGTATTTAATTGCATGTTGTATTGTAATATATGTACTTAGTGGTATTATGAATGTTTAAAGTATGTTCTATTAAATGAGTTTTACGTAACTAAACTGGGAATGAAAGGTTATTTAAATGTGTTATAAAAACTTGAACTCACCAGCGTTAGCTGACTATTTTAGTATACACATCAGGTAGTAAATGTAAGAAACATGTTTAATGGCTGAAGGATCTTGGACGGGATGGTGGATGGTTATTGTGTCTCATGAATGACGTCCCCATTATCTAGTTATGTTTTTAAAACAATGAATGATTGAATGTTTTTAATCGACTCTGAATTATGTAAAGACTTTCGCTGTTTCAATTTATGTTTATTCGAAGTTTAAAATCTATGTTTATGCTTATGTTTGCCAACTATGAAGGGTACCCGGTTTGGGTCCTTTCACCTACGTATCGGTCCTTAACATAATCTACGATTCGTTCATTGTTTCCACAATTGTTGGACCCTTGTTTTAAGTTCCAAAGTTGTTGAATGTTCAGTGAATTTAGTTATGATTCGTGACGAGTGTATATATAATCCGACCTCTTATGTTTCTGTCATTTAATCTTCTAATATTAGATACGAGTATTCTTATTTTCTCCCTTTGAAGATTTACTATGTGTTACATCTTATGAAAGATACAATTTGTCAGGTAAATAAATAAAGCATGTAGTGATTTCTGAATTTCGTATAACCCTGGATAGCTTTCTGAATCGAGCACGGATCTCTTTCAGATTAAAGTATTTCGTGTGTATAGGAAATCTTAAATAAAGCATGTAGTGATTTCTGAATTTCGTATAACCTTGGATAGCTTTCTGAATCGAGCGCGGATCTCTTTTAGGTTAAAGTATTTCGTGTGTATACGAAATCTTAAATAAAGCATGTAGTGATTTCTGAATTTCGTATAACCCTGGATAGCTTTCTGAATCGAGCGCGGATCTTTTTCAGATTAAAGTATTTCGTGTGTATACAAAATCTTCAACCGGATAAGACAGAAAGTTTCAAGTCAAGAACAAACAGTTCTTTCATGTGAAAAGTGTATGAAACGTGTAACCCTGAAGAGACCAAATAAAGCCTTTATATAGGGGTTGAATAGTTGGTAGTTACATAATCGCCATAATGGTACCATTGGTAGTTATATAGCCATCATAACTACTACAACTACCATTGGTAGTTATATAACCGCCAAAACTACCGATTGTGGTTATAACCTCCATAATTACCAGTGGTGTTGTCTCGGACGCCGTTAGCAGGGGCTCCGTCCCCAGATCCCCGTAGTCTAGGGGGCTTCGCCTCCCTTGAACTGCCGGGATACTTAGTTCCAGAAATTAGAGCATTCTTGAATGAGTGTGCACTCCACCACACCTCCTAACTCATATAAATGTTTATTCCATTTTCACATTTGGTCTTAAGTAAATCCAATTATACTATAGTGGCCTTGATAACACTAAAATCACCAACATTTCTTCCCCATTTTAGTGTAATCTTTTATTCACTTAACGTAACAATCACAGAAAACAAAACCATGCATAAATGAAAATGTCGTAACGATTGAATATTCTTCTTAGTATATTTCACATTCCAAATATTAGAATATCAGGGTGGCCCTATGGATTAAACCCTTACTACTCACAAGGAACTTCTTACTAGAAGCATCCTTTACCATGTACTTGGATTCTAAGGAATCCCACAGTTCTTTAGAGGATTCTACATTTTGGTAAACATCAAACAAGGAATCAGACATACCGTTGATAATATGGCCACGACATATGTAATCATCATTCTCCTACTTGGATCTGCATCTTGTCTGTTCCAATGTCTTATCTTCAACAAACTCGGGCATAGGCGTGCTTAGTACATATCCACTTTGAGGGTGGTAAGAAGGAAGTGCATCTTCTTCTGCCAGCGCTTGAAATGCCGCCCCTAGAACTTCTCTAAATTCTTAAACTTGCTTGTCATGTCACGAACTGAGTCTCCAATCGTCATTATCAACAGAATACTTTAATCTTTGTAGTGATTTCTGAATTTCATATAGCCCTGGATAGATTTTTGAATCGAGTGCTGATCTCTTTCAGATTAAAGCATTTCGTGTGTATACGAAATCTTGAATCAGATAAGACAGAAAGTTTCAATTCAAGAATGAGCAGTTCTTTCATGTGAAAAGTGTATGAAACATGTAATCTTGAACATACCAAATGAAGCCTTTATATAGGGCTTGAACGAATGGTAGTTATATAACCGTCATAATTACCATTGGTAGTTATATAACCTCCATAACTACACTAACTACCATTGGTAGTTATATAACCACCACAATTACCATAACTACCTTTGGTAGTTATATAACCGCTAAAACTACCAGTGGTGGTTATAACCTCCATAACTACCGGTGGTGCTGTCACAGACGCCGTTTCCAGGGGCTTCGTCCCCATATCCCTGTAGTTTAGGGGGTTTCGCCCCCTAGAACTACCGATGATACTTAGTTCCAGAAATTAGAATATTCTTGAATGAGTGTGCACTCCACACCTCTAAACTGACATGAATGTTTATTCTAATTCACATTTGGTCGTAAGCAAATCCAGTTATACTATAATGACCTTGATGATACTAAAATCACCAGCAAAACCAACTTATGGGTTTGTTAGTTTGTAGGATCGTGAAATTACAAGATGGTTCTGTTCTTAGTTGAGATTGGCGGAAACAATAACAACTACACAATTACAATCGAGTAGACAGAAAGAATACTGATAAGAACACTGTTGTATTAAGCTTTGAGAATAAACCATTACAAATGAAAACTCTAATTCAAAAGCACACTTACAATGAAGTGTTTACACAGTATTTATACTAACTTAGAATCAAGAAAAACCCTTGATTCTAAGGATCAAATCGAACACAGACCGTTGATCGTTTATACAAAAGCTAATAATACACGTGAAAGCTAAACTAGCTAACTTTATTGAAGCGTCTTCTTTATGCATCATTACTTGCATGTCTGGAGAAGAGCATTGCTGAGTTTCATTGGTTGTGCCATTGAGGTTCATTCTGCTTTGAGTGTGTCAGTTGCTTTTGCAGAAAGTTGTCAGTGACGCTTGGCATGGATAGTCAGCTGCAACGATTTGTCTTCAAGGAACATAGCTATCAGCAGCAAGAATGAGAATGATGCTGCTGATAAGCCTATCAGCAGCAACATTGGTCTTCAGCAGATAAGGCTATCCGCAACAGATTTGTTCTTCAGCAGGAGAACAGGTATCCGCAGCAGATAAGCTTGTCCGCAGCAGTTTGTTGGTCAGCAGCAAACTCTGAGATCAGCTGCATTTGTACTTAAAGAATTTTGTAGCCATCAGTCTTTGTTTCTACAAACTCCCCCTAGACTGATGCTACCAAAATTCTCTTACTGTGAAGCTTTTGCATGTTTCTGACTATCCTTTCAACCTTATATCCTCCATTGGGACCATCTTTCCCTTTTTGGGTGCATCGGTGGACGAATAAGCATCAGTTTGGGTGCCCATTGATACGAGGAAGAGAGTAGGTAAAGTTTGGAATTTATGAGCTTCATGCATAGAGACTTGGTGTCTTAATTTGGACACTTCAGCCTCTAGCATGACCATCCTGGCCGTCAATATCAAGATATGAAGTTACAGTCTGTCCTCATCCACAGCTGTGGAATCCTTGGATCCAGATGGGGTCTTAGGCCTGGCCTCTTCATCCCCATCACCCATGGTTTCTTGGCTCCTGGGATTCCTCTCAGTGAGGGGAGTTTCCAGGGAAATATCCTCACTGTGAGTTGCCGTGGTTGAGGTCTTAGCAATGTTGTCACTGTCCTCTTGGTCATTTGATGGACCAGCAGTAGTGACAGCCTCTTCCACATCCACTATTTCATTGCTCCTAGAGTGGTCCTTCAGGGTAGACGAACTTGGGTTGGGTGTGTTGGAAGCAAGATCAATCAGTACCTCCGAGATAGTAGTAGTTGGAGAAGGTACATCATTTTGATCAGGTTCCTCAACACTTAAGTTCAAAAGAAAAAGGAAAGGCTCAGGGGGCTGTTCTATGGACCCGGGAAGTGATCCTAATCCTAATAGAGAGACATCCAAATGAGTCTCCCTAATAATGTGGCTGTCCCTTATGATATTCTCACCAGAATGTTGTGATTCTGAGTGAGGGCTGTTAGGTTGGGTTTGGGCCTTTGAGGCAAGAGAAGAAGGAGATTCCTTGCCCCTTTTCCTAGTCGTCGCAACCGGGGCCCTGTATTCCGGTTGAACGATAACATCTAAAAGAGGTGAAGTGATTTTTTGTACCTGTGCATCCTTAGTGGTATGCACAGGGGTTCGAATGGTAGAAGCAGACTGTTGTTCAGGTTGTGAGGTGGAGGGTGTGGGATCAGTATCAGCTGGGATTACTGAACAGTCACCCGGGGTACTTTGTATGTTCGGCATTGTAGATAACAATGGAACATTGACCCCTGAGTACCTTTTTGGAAACAGCTTCATCTTATCACTCCAAATCGGCGAAAATGCAGATCTTCGTGAAAACCCTAACTGGTAAGACGGTCACGTTTGAGGTCGAATCCTTTGACACAATCGACAACGTGAAGGCAAAGATCCAGGACAAGGAAGGCATCCCGTCAGACCAGCAGCGTCTAATCTTCGCCAGAAAACAGCTCGAGGACGGTAGAGCCTTAGCCGATTACAACATCCAGAAGGAGTCAACTCTCCACCTTGTCCTTCTTCTCTGTGGTGGCAAGAGCGGAGCTTACGTGATGCCATCTGCTTTTCCTCTGAGATATGCATTGGAGAAGAGTGTGACAGAGATACTTCCATGGAGGGCCTATCAGCGCCTTCTCTACTGTATACCCATTTTGATTTCCAGTGTACCCGATTGATTTCCAGAGATACTTCCATGGAGGGAAGGTTTGAAGGTTGGTGGATGAGGGTTGGTTGGGACTTGTGAGAAAGTGATGCTGGTGGGTGTAGGTTGGTGGGGACTTCCATGAGAAAGTGATGTTGGTTTATAGAGGAAGGTGAAGAGGTGGTAAGGAAATTTGATTTTGTTTTTATAACGGCAGAGGTGAGAAAAAGCAAAATGACTTGTACCGTACAACCTTATTTACCTTTTATTGTTGCAGCTGTAATGCACCGAGGCAGTCATGGTAAAGACTGATGTTGATTTCTTTTCCAGCGGGTAAAGGTTAATTTGGACTTAAATTTACCCATCAGCAGCAAACTTGGTTGCTGTGGATGGATAAGCCTGTCCGCTGCAATCTTGGTTACTGCGGAAGGTTAAGTCTGTCAGCAGCAAACTCAATTGCTGCTGATGGATTCAGTGATCTGCAGCAAGGATGTTGCTGCTGATGGCTTTAAAGCTATCCGCAGGAAACTTGTTCCTACTGATAGCTTAAGGCAGTCAGTGGCAAATCCTTTGCTTCTGATGATTAAACCTGTCAGCCGCGGAAGGACAAAAATGCTGCTGACTTGTAGCTTTTATTTACAACATAAGACAAAACACATTTTAAATAAAAATTTTAGAGAAAGATTTTAATCAAAGTTCATCATACCAATGGATTCAACTAAATATTTAAATCTGGCTACATCAAAAGGTTTTGTAAACAAATCAGCATATTACTCATTTGTATGAACTTTGGTTAGAATAATCCTCTTTTTCTCAGCTTGATCTCTTATGAAATGATACCTGATGTCAATGTGCTTTGTCTTTGAGTGCTTCACCGGATTGTTTGTGATTGAGATAGCACTCATGTTGTCAATGTGAATTGGAGTTGCCATAAAACTCATCCCATAGTCCAACATTTGATTTTGTATCCAAATGACTTGTGCACAGCAACTTGAAGCTGCAATGTATTCTGCTTCAGCTGTAGAAGTTGAAACACATGTTTGCTTCTTGCACTGCCATGAAATCAACCTCCCTCCCAGAAACTGACATCCCCTGAAGTGGACTTTTTGTCTAAGTTGCATCCCCCATAGTCACTGTCAGTGTATGCATACAGATTAAACATGTCATTTTTTGAGTACCATAGTCCAAGTCTTGAGGCACCCTTTAGGTATCTAAAGATTCTCTTGACAGCCTGAAGATGTGAAGCTTTTGGAGCTGCTTGAAATCTTGCACAGAGACATACTGCAAACATGATATCTGGCCTTGAGGCAGTGAGATACATGAGAGACCCTATCATTGTACGGTACTGATGTTGATCAGTATCTTGGCCATCTTTGTTTGGAGTCAGTTGATGATGAACTTGCATAGGGGTTCTTGCAGCAGAGCAGTCAGCCATTTTGAATTTTTCCAAAATGCTTTTTACATATTTGGATTGGCTGATGAAGATTCCATTTGGGACCTGTTTGACTTGTAGACCCAAGAAGAAATTTAGTTCACCCATTGAACTCATTTCAAACTTTGAGTGCATCAGAATCTCAAAGTCTTTGCACAACTGTTTCCTTGTTGATCCAAAGATGATATCATCAACATAAATTTGAACTAGTAAGATTTCTCCCCCTTCATCTTTGATAAACAAGGTCTGGTCTATGGCACCTCTTCTGAAATTGTTGCTTAGTAGATATCCTGATAAGGTTTCATACCAGGCCCTTGGTGCCTGATGTAGGCCATATAGAGCTTTGTCTAGTTTGAACACTTGAGTAGGATGTGCAGGATCTATAAAGCCTGGAGGCTGTTTGACGTATACTTCCTCACCAATCTTCCCATACAGAAAGGCACTTTTTACATCCATTTGATAGACAGTGAAATTCTTGGATGCAGCATATGCCAGGAAGATTCTGATGGCCTCCAGTCTGGCAACAGGAGCAAAGACTTCATCATAGTCAATTCCTTCTTCCTGGTCTGGCTTTGTTTTTTACTACAATGCCTCTCTCGTCTTGCTTGTTCCTGAACACCCATCGTGTGCCGATGGCATATTTTCCTGGTGGAAGATCAACAAGTTTCCAGACATCCTGCCTCTTAAATTGCAGCAATTCTTCCTGCATTGCTTCAATCCAGCTGCTGTGTTTGAGTGCTTCATCTATCTTCTTGGGTTCCACCTGAGATAGGAAACATGAAAACAAGTATATATTGGCCTCATGAGATTTGCTTCTTGTGAGAACTCCTTGGTGTATTTGGCCAATAATATTCTCTTGAGGATGTTCTTTGTGGATCCTCTGTGCTGGTACCACCTCCAGCTGTATCCCTTCTTCCAGATTGCTTTGATTTTGATCAGGGGACTCTTCATTCAAGGTGGAAGAGTCTTCAACAGCATTGTCTGTTGGAATCTGCTGGACCCAAGAAGAACAGATGATTGGAAAGCCAAAACGTGCTAACATCTAATCCTTAATAAAACAGAAGTTAGAAGATCTGTTTGCCCAAAAGACTTTTGATACTACAACCTCTGCTTATACAAGATCTGTCAAAGCTAACATCTGCTGGAGCTAACATCTGCCCAAGAACATGCAAGATCTGTTTTAAGCTAAAGTCTGCTAAAGCTAACCTCTGCTGATGAAGACACAAGGTCTGTTCAAGCCAACAACGTTTAGAAATAGAACAGTGTCTGTATAAACAGTTGTTAGGATAACAGTGTTTAGCTATAGAACAGATGTTATGTAAACAGATGTTAGAGTTTGTTAGAGGTTGTTAGATGTCGCTGTCTTAGGTGACGTCAGCCTTGATCAACAGATGTTTGGTTCGTGTATAAATAGATCAGTACCTGTACTGTTCTATTTATCACTCTGCACACATTCTCTGCACGAACAAACTGAGTGATCGGGCTGAGGGGGAGTTTGTAATTCTTGTACTGTTATTCTTATATGAATGAATGAAAAGTACTTGATGAAAAGCAATCTTCTGTTTGTTATGAATTAAAGCTTATTTCCGCTGCACTTTCCATATTTACTCATTCATCTTTCACTGTTACATTAGCAAAAAGTTCATAACAATCAAACTCAGATCCAACAATTGGTATCAGAGCTTGGTCGATTGAATTTGATCTAACCAATCAAATTTAATACAAATAGATCAGCTCTCTTATTGATTTCATTTGTTCGTTTTTGAAAACAAATTTAGAGTTTATTGACGATCAAAGTTTTATAAAATCTATTTTGAAAACAAGCAGAGAATGTCTACCATCAATCACGATCCACACAACACCGGCACGAACAACAAGCCACCAATGCTTGTCAGATCTGAATACAATATCTGGCAACATCGGATGAGCCATGTTCTCGCACAACAGAACACGGGATGCTGGAAATCAGTCATCTATGGACCACATGTTCCGATGGTGCCGAGTACCGAAGATCCCAAAATTCAGGAGCCTAAAAAGCTTGAAAACTACTCTGACATAGATTTTCAGAAAATCGAGTTAGATGCCAAAGCTTTCAGTATTGTAGCAATGGCACTACCGAATGTATCTATGCTGGGTTGTTACACTGTAACAGTGCCAAAGAGTTGTGGGATGTTTTGAAGGAACAATTCGGTGGAACTGAAGAGGTTATTGAAAACAATCGTGAAATTCTGAATCAACAGTATGAAACATTCTGTCATGTGAAGGGAGAGTCATTAACTCAACAATTTGAGAGGTTTAACTGTTTAATCAGTGAATTAAAACTTGTGGATCTGACTTATCAAAATTCAACTTTAAACCACATATTTTTAAGATCACTACCTGATAGATGGGATACTATTGCAATTGTTATGAGAAACTCTCTTGGTTTCAAGGACTTGTCTCTGACACAGCTTCATAGTAAGCTCTTGACTTATGAGAGAGAGCTTAACCAGAAAAGGAAGCTCCAGGATTCTGGAAAAGTGTCTGATGACTATGTATTTGGGAATACAGCACTTTTGGGTCAAGATGAGGTGACTAGCAATAAGGATCAGGGTTATGATCATTTTATTGATATAACTTCTGGTTTTAACTCTGATTCTCATTCATCCAATTATGCTTTTGCAGCAAATGGTGACAGTCAAGTTTCTAATAACATGTCCTTTGAGTATAATGACCTTCAATATTTTGATCCCTTAGATTTGGAAGAAATGGAACTAGTGCACCAACTGGCCCTACTTAGTATTAGAACTAACAGTTTTATAAGAAAACTGGTAGGAAATTTCCAGGGTTACATGGGAGGACAAAGGTAGGGTTGAATAAATCAAAGCTGAAATGTTACAAATGTAACAGACTTGGCCACTTTGCTAGGGAATGTAGGAGTCAAAATAGTGTACCTATAGTATCCTACCCTGACCAAAGGCCTCAGACCAACAATTATCATTATCCCCAAACTACCCCTCCTGGTCAAAATGTGCAAAACACCGCCCACTTTGCACAGACCCCAACCACTGTTCCAGTGCACTTTGTCCAAACCACTGTTCCTCAGATCCAATATGTTTAAACCCCTGTTGCTCAGTTTTCAGTACCACAAGCTACTGGCCCATCCTCTGCACCTGCAGAGGCTAGTCAACAAAGCTTCTTTACACAAGGTTTTGTTGACTGGAGCAGTTTACCAGATGAGTTAACAGATGAGAACTTTGCTCTAGTTGCCAACTCCACTGAACCAGAAAACTTCTGTTTCATGGCATTAGAGTCAATAGTTGAGGGAGTTGAATCTGAGGAAGTGGTCTTTGAATCTGAAAATGTGACTAATGAAATGATTAAAACAGATGTTTCAGAAGAAAAGGTTGAAAAGGAATTTGTGAATCTCTCAGATCCATGGAATTTTGATGATGTTGAGTGCAAGTGTGAGTGTGCATTGATGGCTGCTGCTAAGGTATCACCTCAAATACTAAAGGATCTATGTTCAAAAACATGTGTGATAGATTTTGCTAACATAAAATAGGTGAATGAAAACCTTAGAAAGAAAATTTTGGAAGACGAAAATCAGTTTGAAAAACTCACAAAAGAGTTAAAATCAAAATTAACTGAAAAGGATTCTGAAATCAGCAGTTTAAAACATGAGGCAAGCATAACCAAAGACCAGCTCTAAACAATGATAACCAAATATCAAAGTTGCAAACAGGAGCTTGAGTCCACCCAGATCACTTGTGAAAAATGGGTGGAATCATGCAAAGGTTATGAGATCTTGCTCAACCAACAGACCAAGAGCAATGTAAAATTTGGCATTGGCTTCCCTGAAACCACTGATGTTCAAAACAACGTTGGAAGGGAAACAAACTTGGTTGAACTTATTCCTAAAAATGAAAAGGGTCAAGTTGTCAAAATCACTAAACCAAATGGTAAGAAAATTGTTCTTACAAAACATGAAGGTTCCTCATCTCATTCTGAGGTTGAAAAATATCAGTTTAAACCTACTTGGTCAGATGAGTGTGATGTTCTTGAAAATTTCAAACCAGTAGAATTTTCAACCACTGATGGTGTGAAAGCACCAACTGTCAAAATCATTCCCCTAACAGATCTTCCAGCAGATGATCAAACATCTGTTGAAAGGAAGAAAGAAAAGGGGAAGAAGAAAGAAAAGGATTTGAACTTGTTTTGTGACTTCTGTGAAAAGAAGAATCATGTTACTAAAAACTGTTTTCCTCTAAAAGCTTATGATGTCAACAAAGAAACAAGTGTGTGTGATTCTGATTCAAATTGTTCAATTTGTAGGAAAAAGAATCATAAAACTCAAGAGTGTTTTTATCTCAAAAATTTTGATGTCAAGATAAAAGAGTATAAAACTAAAACTCAAATGGATCAAGGGATTAGTACTTCAAAAGGAAAGTCCAGGCAAACTTTTGGTGTTCAAAACCAAAAGGAAAACCATGTTTCAAAACACTTGTCCAAACAGACCTTCACACCTGTCCAAACATCTGTTACCAAAAGCTTGAATGAAAACTATGTCCATAGAGATATTCAAGTAACAGATGCTCCACCTTCAAACCATTTTCCAAGAGGCTATGGTCAACCACATTACCATAGATTGTCCCATGTTTATGAAGAGCCAAAAAGGCCTTCTAAACCAAAGGTAAACAGGCATCCTCATGGCTATTCTCACTTAACAGGCAATGATCAAACATCTGTTGCACCAAGTGTAAACATTCAAGCACTGGCAAATGGTCAACAACAATTGTTACACTTGGTCCAAAAGCTTGTTCAAACCACTGATCATACACCAACTTCTGTGCCTATGAACACTAAGACCCCATCCAAAGCCAACTCGGCTTTGGACACTCACCAAAACTAACCCTTTACTGATGTGCAGAGAGCTTCTACTTGCTTAGACAGTTTATGGTATGTAGACAGTGGAGGCTCCAGGCACATGACAGGATGTAAAGCCCTGCTCAAATATTTCTTGTCTCATGGAGGGGTGATATATCCTTTGGTAATGACTCTAAAGGTAAGGTATTGGGTTCAGGGACTGTTCAGGCTGGGAAACTCAAGTTTGAGAATGTCAATCTCATTGATAATCTTAAATTTAATCTTTTGAGTGTCTCACAAATGAGTGACAAAGGGTATGGTTCATTTTTCACTAAGAACACCTGTAAAATCATTGGGCCAGAAGTGGTGAAAAAGATTAAAACAATCATTGCTGAGAGCAAAGCACAACTTGTTGCTCACAGAAGTGGCAATGTGTATGTTGTTGATATGATGAGGGATAACCCAATGGAAAATGTTTGCCTATTCACCCCTGCCTCTACAAAAGAGACAGAGTTGTGGCATAGGAGATTGAGTCACACAAACCTTCAAACTGTTAACACACTCTCTAAACAAGGCCTTGTCCGTGGTCTTCCACCAAAAGATTTTAAATGTAATGAGCATTGCATTTCTTGTTTAAAAGGAAAACATCATAAAAGCTCTTACAAATCCATTGATGAGTCCAAAACAATCCAATGTCTTCAAATGTTGCATATGGATTTGTTTGGCCCAGTTAAAATCATGAGTCTAAAGAAAAAGAGATATTGTCTTGTCATTGTTGATGATTTTTCTAGGTTTACATGGACTTACTTTTTACACTCTAAGGATGAGACTGCAGGTATCTTGAAGGACTTTGTCATCAAAGTTGAAAAACAATATGACTTGCCAGTAAAAGTCTTTAGAAGTGACAATGGAACAGAATTCAGAAATAAGGAGTTGGATGAGTTTTGTGTGTCAAAAGGAATTGTGAGGCAGTACAGCATTCCAAGGACACCAGAACAAAATGGGATGGTTGAAAGGAAAAACAGAACTCTGATTGAGGCTGCAAGATCTATGCTAGCAGATTCTGGTTTACCACTGTCCTTTTGGGTAGAGGCTGTAACACTGCTTGCTATGTACAAAACAGAGTTTTAATCAATCCCAGACATCAAAAGACTGCTTATGAAATCTTGTTCAAAATCAAACCACTGATATCATTTTTTAAAATCTTTGGCTGCCCATGTTTCATTTTAAATCTCAAAGATTCCATTTCAAAATTTGCAGCCAAAGTAGACTGTGGTTAATTTTTGGGATACTCTTCTACTGCCAAGGCCTACAAAGTTTTTAATACAAGAACTAGGTCTATAGAAGAAACTTTGAATGTAAAATTCAATGAACTTTCATCCCTGAAAATCCCTGCAAATCCTGCAGAACTGTTTGATTTAGATAAATTCAAATTTGAAGATATCACAAATAAACCTTACAGTGCAGGTACACCACAAGTCTCTCCACAAGATTTCAGATTCGACATAGTGATTCCCTCACCATGCAAAGGTCTGTCCACACAAGGAGCATCAGATGTTCAGAATGTCTGTCACAGCTCTGCCTCAGCTGTTTCAACCATTGTTGATCAGTATCATCCCCAAACCACTGATTCACCAAGTTCATTATCTGTTGACAAAAGTTCATCCTATGGTGACAAAAGTCAATCCACTGCTACACCACTTGGACCCATACCTCCACCTCCATTTCAAACATCTGTTGGCACCTCTGAAGAACAAACAGATGTTGCACCAGATACAGCAACAGCTGTTTCACATCTCTGTCCCTCTCCTCAAAATGCCATTATTCCATACACAGGAGACCTCATTTACCTCAGAGCTCATCCACTAGATCTCATTATTGGCAACATCGATGAAGGGGTCCTTACAAGGAGTCAACCTCTAACATTTGTCTTTTTGCTGGCTTTCTATCACTCATATAACCTGTCAAATACCAAGAGGCATTAAGAGACAACAGTTGGGTAGAGGCCATGCAAGAAGAGCTCCTTCAGTTCAAAAGACAACAAGTATGGGAACTTGTACCATTGCCAAAAGATGTTTATCCAATTGGCACAAAATGGGTCTTCAAAAACAAAACTGATGAAAGGGGCATTGTTGTCAAAAACAAAGCCAGGCTTGTGGTTCAAGGCTTCAGACAAGAAGAAGGAATTGATTATGATGGAACCTTCGCTCCTGTAGCTAGGTTGGAAGCTATCAGACTCTTTCTAGCCTTTGCTGTCAACCACAACATCAAGGTGTATCAGATGGACATCAAATGTGCTTTCCTATATGGCAAAATTCAGGAAGAGGTATATGTGTGCCAACCACCTGGTTTTGAAGACACATTCCATCCTGATTATGTTTACAAGCTCAACAAAGCTTTGTATGGCTTGAAACAAGCACCAAGGGCCTGGTATGAAACTCTCTCAACTTTTCTCTTATCCATAGGTTTTACAAGAGGTAAAATTGACAAAACCTTGTTTCTAAAATGGAAAGGAAAAGATTTAATGATTGTTCAAATATATGTGGATGACATCATTTTTGGGTCCACATGTAACAAAATGTGTGAGGAGTTTCGGACACTCATGACAGCAGAGTTTGAAATGAGTGCCATGGGTGAACTCCAATGCTTTCTTGGTCTCCAAGTTAAGCAATTGCAAAATGGAACTATCATTCATCAAAACAAGTATGTTAAAAACCTACAAACAAAATTTGATATGAATGATTGTAAGCCATGCAGTACACCCATGAGCACCACAAAGTTGTTCACTATTGAGGAAAACGATGAACTGGTAGATCAGACACATTATAGATGCATGATTGGTTCTTTATTGTACCTAACTGCTTCTAGGCCAGACATTATGTTTGCCACTTGTGTTTGTGCAAGATACTAAGCTTCACCCAGAAAGTCTAATCTCATAGCTGTGAAAAGGATCTTCAGATACCTAAAAGGTGCTCCCACACTTGGTATCTGGTATCCTGCTAATGGTTTTATTGAGCTTTCAGGTTTCTCAGACAGTGATTTTGCTGGTTGTCAAACAACAAGGAAGTCCACCTCAGGAGGCTGCCAGTTCCTAGGCAATGCTTTGGTTTCTTGGCAAAGCAAAAAACAGGTAGCTGTCTCAACCTCAACAGCAGAGGCTGAATACATTGCAGCTGCTAGCTGTACAGCCCAACTTCTGTGGCTTCAAAACCAGCTGCTGGATTTTGGTATAACTGCTCTAAAGACTCCACTCATGCTGGATAGTCAAGCAGCTGAAAATATCATCAAAAATCCAGTATCACACTCAACCACCAAACACATTGACATCAGACACCATTTTGTCAGAGACAGCTATGAAAAAGGTCTGATTTCTCTTCATCATGTTCCAACAGAGGATCAGCTGACAGATGTGTTAACAAAACCTTTAGACACATCCACCTTTGAAAGCTTGATCTCTCGGATAGGCATGTTAAACATGCAGTAACAACAAAAATTTGTTTTCAAAACATTAAAAATGTTGAAAAATTCAAATCTTTCATAAAATTCCATCTTGTTGTTACACATCTGTTCAGATATTTCAAAAGTCTGTTCAGAATCCACTATTTTCAACATCAAAACATCTATTCAGATATTTCAAACTCTGTTCAGAAACCACTGTTTTCGCAACATCAACATCTGTTCAGATATTTCAAAAGTCTGTTCAGAAACCACTGTTTTCCACATCTGTTCACTTTGATATAAAAAAAATATATATATCCGCCACTGTTGAAGATAATCACTGTTTTCAACATCTGTTGACTAGTCAAACAGATGTTTGTCTAAACAGAGTTTAGCACAAGGTCAACAGACCTTGATCATCAGATCTTTCAAAAAGATATTTTCCAACAGATGCCACGTCAGTTCTCAAAAACAGACGTTTGGCCATGTCAGCATCACTTTTTCATTCTATAAAACCCTTTTTCCCCAAAACAGAGTTTACGTTGTCTTCTTGAAATTAAATTTCTTGCGAACCGTTTTACTCTCTCTCACAAACACCGTCACCTCCGTTCACAGTCATGGATCTTCCAATCAAAACCCCACACAATCATCTTCCATATCTGGTCAAAACAGATACCAACACACCATTTCATCCAATCATCGACATGCTCACCAACTCTAAATATCTCTCCATTCTTACTGCTGATGCTCCCATTTTCTTCGACAGACCCAAACTCACAATCCACAGCCTTCTGTATCCAATGCAGTGATAGCTGCAAGAAGACAAGCCAAAAGGCAAAAAGAAATGTCTGAAGAGGACCAGAAGAACTTTCATGACGATCTGTGGAAAGAAGGGTTGTCTCATCAATTAAGATTTTTCTCAGATGATGTTTCAAATGAGATAAGACAACTCTTTGGTAGACCCTCTTCACCAAACTCATCAAGAATAAAGCTTCACCCAAGAAACCCATCAGATTCAAAAATTCTAAAGTGGAAGTCAGATAAAGACACCCACGAATTGACTCTGCTCAGATCTGATGGGGAGGTTCAAAAACTCAGCATGGACGATGCTTATAACTTAAGTGAACAAGATCACCAAGACCTGCTGAATTTAGAACTAGAAAGGGATTTTGAAGATGTGATCTCCTTTAATTTTGAACTTCAACTGAAGGGACAAATTAGGGAATCAATGATGAGGAATAAAGATCAGCAATAAAGACTGAGTTTTGGCATCATCCATTCTAGGGGGAGATTGTTGGAATCTGCTGGACCCAAGAAGAACAGATGATTGGAAAGCCAAAACTTGCTAACATCTGATCCTTAATAAAATAGAAGTTAGAAGATCTGTTTGCCCAAAAGACTGTTAATACTACAACCTCTGCTTATACAAGATCTGTCAAAGCTAACATCTGCTGGAGCTAACATCTGCCCAAGAACATGCAAGATCTGTTTTGAGCTAAAGTTTGCTAAAGCTAACCTCTGCTGATGAAGACACAAGGTCTGTTCAAGCCAATAACGTTTAGCAATAGAACAGTGTCTGTATAAACAGTTGTTAGGATAACAGTGTTTAGCTATAGAACAGATGTTATGTAAACAGATGTTAGAGTTTGTTAGAGGTTGTTAGATGTCGCTGTCTTAGGTGACGTCAGCCTTGATCAACAGATGTTTGGTTCGTGTATAAATAGATCAGTACATGTACTGTTCTATTTATCACTCTGTACACATTCTCTGCATGAACAAACTGAGTGATCGAGCTGAGGGGGAGTTTGTAATTCTTGTACGGTTATTCTTATATGAATGAATGAAAAGTACTTTATGAAAAGCAATCTTCTGTTTGTTATGAATTAAAGCTTATTTCCGCTACACTTTTCATATTTACTCATTCATCTTTCACTGTTACATTAGCAAAAAGTTCATAACAATCAAACTCAGATAAGAGTTCTGTTTCTTCTTTCAGCAACTCCATTTTGTTGAGGAGTTCTTGGAGCGCTGTATTGTCTTTCTATCCCCTTGCTTTCACAGAAAGAGTTCAAGGTGTGGTTCTTGAATTCTGTGCCTTGATCACACCTTATGATCTTCACCTTTTGATTACTTTGATTCTCTACCCTGAGAATGTAGGATTTGAGAATTTCAGCAGTTTCATCTTTAGTTCTCAAGAAGTATACCCATGAGAATCTGGTGTAGTCATCAGTTATCACCAGACAGTACGACTTCTTGCCCATTAACATGACATTTGTAGGACCAAAGAGATCCATATGCAGCAGTTGTAGTGGAGTGTCATTTGTATTCAAGGTCTTGGGCTTGTGAGAGCTTTTATGTTGTTTCCCCTTTAAGCATGCAATGCAGTGGTCTTCCAGCTGAAATTCTTTGTCAGGAATCCCTCTGATAAGATTATTCTTCACCAATTTGTTGATAGTTTTGATATTAACGTGGCTTAATCTCCTATGCCAGAGAGCTGATTCATCAACTGATGTCTTTGATAAAAAGCAGGAAACACTCCCAGATGGAGTGACTTCATTCATATCCAGTACATAGAGATTTTCTTTTCTCTGAGCAGTTAATAGAATGCTTTCTAGAGGAGGTGTGGATAAGCCTGGAGTCAGTACAAAACATTCTTTATCTGTGAAGAGCATCCAATGCTTTTGGTCGCAGACCTGGGAAACACTCATGAGATTGAAGTCCAATTCTTTAACATAGTTGACCTTGTCAATGCTCATTCTTTCGTTGGACACAGTTCCTTGTCTAGTGATGGATCCTCCCTTTGAGTCACTTCCAAAGGCAACATATCCTCCATTGAAATGTCTGAAGTTTGAGAGGATGGATCTGTTGCCTGTCATGTGCCTGGAACACCCACTGTCTACCACCCAGGTGTTATTCTTGTGACCTGGATGTCCCTGCACATGATATATTTCTAATTAGTAGAATGAATCCAAGAGTCTGCAGACTTGAAAAAGATGGTTGTTAGTTTATCCTTTTCAGTATGTTTGCAATCAATGGAACCAATGACAGTGCTTGAAGATGATTTGGCTTTCCATTGCCTTATTGGTGTTTTTCTAGTTTTCCTCACACTATCAGTAGCAGATTTTGCTACTGATGTTTCTGGCTTGTTGACAGTAGATCCTGCTACTGACAGCTTTGTTGAAGTGTCAGCATTCTTTGCTACTATAGGATTTGCCTTGAATTTTGCCTTATCAGCAGTGGGCACTTTTGCTGCTGATGATTTTAGCTTATCAGCAGCAGACTTGGTTGCTGCTGAAAGCTTCTGCTTTGTTTTCTTGGGCTGAACTAGACTAACAACCGATGTATGCTGATCTTTCTTTACCCTTTGTCTTTGAGGAGCTTGATGAAGGATCTGGTTGAATGGGTTAAACTTACAGTTTGCAGCAAAGTGGTCTGATTCACCACAAATGATGCAAGTTTGTTGAGATCTAGGCAGCTTCACTTTTGAGGGAGATAGAGACTTTTTGAACTTTGTTGCTTTGTCTTCGTAGCTTCTTACCTTCTTATTTTTGTTAGTCTTTTCAAAGGCATGCTGCTTTGAATGTCTTTGATATTCCAGGTAATGAAAGCAGGTGCTGGCCGTGTGGTTATATCTGCCACACACAAAGCATGATTTTGCCAGTTTGTCTTTTGAAAGGTAGACATAGTCCTTTATTTGGAACAGATCCGTGAAGTTCCATGGATGAGCTTTGTTATGTTCAAAGGTGGCTTCTTCTAAGGTCCTTTGAACATATGGAACTTTTTCTTCAGGCTTAAGACATGCATCAATTACCTTTCTCTTTGTGATTGGCATGAACTGAGGCTTGGGGTTTGTGGGTTCTGATGTCTGTCCCTTTTCTAGCTTGCTTCCATATGGAAGATAGCTGATCTTGATCTGTTTGAATGGTACAGGAGCTATAACAGCTGGAGGAACAGCAGGAACTGCATCTCTATTCAGAACAGCTTCAGATGGGACTGCACTGGTTTCATCATGGTCTGAGTGAGTTGACTCAGATTCTGATGAGGTAGTGCAGTCTTCGATGAGAGGTTCATCCGTTGAAGGATCAAGGTTTCGGTTTGCAGTGTCAAGATTTTCAACATTGAAGCTTGGTTCATATATGGCAATATAGTCAGCAGGAGGAGGAACAGCATTGTACTGATCATTGTTATACCCAAGTCCAGTTTTTACCTTCTCATGAACTTGAATATCTAAAAGTCTTTGTAACTTTTTGGAGGAAAATTCATATTTTTCAACATGAACTTTCTGTTCTGCCAGTTCAGCTCTGGTAGCTTTTAGTTTGACCAGTAGATCATCAATCTGAGTTTCAAGATTAGTTTGTTCGTGTTTTAGCGATGAAATCTCTTTCTTAAGGCAGTTAATCTTTTCTTTATAAGTATTTTCAACCTTTTTGAACTCAGATTTCATCTGATGAAACTCTTCATTTTGATCTATAAGGTTTTGGTTATGCTTTCTATAATCCAAAACTTTATCAATACAGGTTTGAGAGCAAAGATGTTCAAATACCTGAGGTGGTATCTCTGTAGTGTCTGCCATTAGAGCTTGATTGCTGACTGGCAGTTCTTCATATTGAAAGCTCCAGTCAAACTCAAAAGTTCCAACAGTTGCACAGGCTGTAGTTTGAACTGGAGGAGTAGTTTGATGCTGTTGTCTAGGTTGGGCTTGGTGAGCTTGTCTTGATTGAGAAGTGACTGGATTTGCTCTTGGTGTCTTGCATTCTCTAGCAAAGTGACCCAGTAGGTTACAGTTGTAACATCTGAGTTTGCTTTTATCCAAGCCAACTCTGGTGTTGGAGTTGTTGCTTGGAATGGGTCTTCCGGTTCTAGAGTAGAACCTCTTTGCTCTTATAGAGAGCATGGCATATGAGTGTTGTATGTCCATTTCTTCTAAATCATCTGGATGAAAGAATTCCAGATCCTCCTTGATAAAGGACATATTGTTTGAGCTTTCAGAAACAAAAGCAGCAGAGGTTGATGTTTGAGGAGGAGCTTCTAGGAGAAATGGTGAGCTGTTTGTTTGGGGGATAGGAGTTTGAGGTTGGGTGATGATGGGAGGATAGTAGTTACTTGAACTAGGACCCGAGTGTTCAGAATGGAGTGCAGAGGAGGTGGTGGTGGATGTTGAGGCTGTTTGGTAGCTTGAGCTTCTTTCTTTTGCCTGAATCATCTCTAGTTCATAGGTTTTTAGCATTCCAAATAGCTCAGTCATCTGGAGAGTCTTCAGATTCTCCGTTCTTCTGATTGACACTGTGTAAAGTGTCCAGCAGCTTGGTAGAGACCTGATGAACTTCTTGAGAATATCTTCATTCTCTAGCTTCACCTTTAAGCACTGCAGCTCCCCTACAAGATAGGTAAATCTGTTGTATAAAACAGTTAGAGACTCACCTTCTTTCCAGACGAAGTTTTCATACTGCTGCTTCAGGATGTCTCTTCTGTTCTCTTTGACTTCCTCCGAGCCAGCGAACATTTTCTCGAGAGCTTCCCAGAGCTCTTTGGCAGTTTTGTAGCTTCTGAAGTTATGAAAAACTTCATTTGGAAGGCACATTTGGATAGCTCCTAGTGCCTTGAAGTCTACCTCCATCTTTTTTATATCCTCTTCCGAGTACTTGGAGGGATCCTTTGGAACTGATGGTCCTCCAGAGTCAGCAGATGCCACCATTGGAATGTAGGGTCCATCCCTGATGGATTTCCACATTCCGTACTCTTGATAGAAGAAAAAACTTTCCATGCGATTTTTCCACATGTCGTAGTCTTCTCCTGACACCAATCTTGGTGGTCGGTTGATGCTGCCGATGTCTTCAAACCCGTTGCTTTGTGCCATTTTTGTTCTTGGTGACTTGATGAAAGAGAGAGAGTTTCGAATAGAACCAGAAGTGATTAAACAAGTGTTAGTTTGTTTAATCTGAGCCAAAGCTCTGACATGAATGTTTATTCTAATTCACATTTGGTCTTAAGCAAATCCAGTTATACTATAATGGCCTTGATGATACTAAAATCACCAGCAAAACCAACTTATGGGTTTGTTAGTTACACTCTTATGAGTTTTTATTCATGGTTGCTATCATGTTGGTGAGTTTAGTGTCATCAATTAATTTCAGGTAACTAGGATTTACATAAGACCAAAGGTAAATTCGAATAGGTTTCGTTACGGGGTAGGAGGAGCAGAGTGCATACTCGTTCGAGACTAATATGATTTCCGGTTTTGGTTACTCATGAGGTTCAATTATTTACATATGAACGTTCATAATATACTTGAGACTAAATTATTTACATTATACACGCAACTTGATTGTTCACGTTATACATGAAACTTGGTTGTATACAATATACATGATTATTTACATTATACATGAAAATTGATTACTTGCAATATACATGATACTAGATTGATCACATTATAGACGAAATTTGATTACTTGCAATGTGCATGATACTAGAATTGTTCACACAATACATGATAAATGACTATTTACAGTATGCATAATACTAGATTATTTACGCTATACATGAAACTTGAGTGCCTACATTACATACGAAACTAGACCGTTTACATTGTTCACAATTGATTGTCCACTATACACATGAGGCATGATCATTCACTTTATCAACGGAAATTGATAGGTATAAACTTTGAGCTACTCGGGGTTTGACGTATTCTTGTTCAAATACGAGGGAGCTATAAACTTTGAGTTACTCGGGGTTTGATGTATTCTTGTTCAGACACGAGAGAGCTATTAACTTTATGGGTAATCTGGAGGGATATGCCATCTACTCAGGACACCCATGTATGAGGTTGCGCCACATTGTTAGCCTTTACTTCCTGACTGACTTTGCCATCTAGAGACACAGTCACTTATTAACAACTGATACATGAAAACAATAATAAACTAAATGTTTTTGGGTGTTCCCCCCTCTATACCCACACATAACAGAATGACCTATACGGACTATACGACGATTTGAGTAATTACGGGTGCACACGTAATTATAAAAGTCAACGCATGGAAAACATAGTAAATTCTGGCGTGTGTGATGACATTAAACCTATGGTGATATACGGTAACGAAACTAATGGGATATGATAAGGGCATAGTGGATATACCGCTGGTATGTCCAATATATAAGTGCTCCTATCATATTGTCAGAAGTAACGTTGTCCGTATCACGTAGGGTTTCCTATTACTTTGACCTTGACCAATAGTTGTGAAATCCTTATCCAGCGACATTACTCGAACATCTTAGACTATATCCTAAATAAGGTTAGATCTTAAAATTCCCATAATCCTCATCCTCATTACAAGTGATGCATCCCATCATTTAAGTCCACAATCATTCTAGGGCAATCTTCTCCTTATTTCCATTAAAACAAAATCCACTACCACCATCCATACCTGACGCGATGAGCTGACATGAACCTTGTCACCAACTATACTCCTCAAACCGACAAGCATAACTAGTTGAGAATCCAAACACACGTCTCTTTTTCCTGGACCCTTTTTCCTAAACAATTTCGGGACAAAATTTCCTAAAGTAGGGGAGACTGTAATCCCCAGGAAATTCCGGCCTTTATTTTACTTTTTTCGGCATTTGTAAATTTCATTTTTATGTGATTTGCATCAATTCATCTCAATAAATTATCCTATTTATCCATTCCATTTCATGAGTATGCATACATACATAAAATTAGATACAATTATTTCAAATTCAAAAAAATAATAAATTTTTATATAAGGGATTATATAATTGTTATTATTCTATTAAATATATATATACATATGCTAAGTTATATTCTAAACATATATACGTATATAAATATATACATACAAACCTATAAAATCTAAATTATAAATTTTATAAAATTAGGGTTTGTAAAATTACATTATTTAAAAATTCAAAGTAAATGGTTTTAATAGAAATAAAACTATTGTAATTTACAAAAAATTATATAAATATAATTGTAACATTTAAATATAACATTTACATTTATTAGATCTTATAAAAATTTCAAAGCTTTAATGATTTTATATTTTAAAAAAGTCTTGGGTTTAAATTGTAATTCCTGAAAATTTGATTTCAATTAAAAACAAGTTTTTACATAAAGTAATAACATCCCGAAACTTGGAGGACCTGTTTCTGCCATTTCCTGAATTCTTTTTTCACCAAACTGATCTCAAATTCGAAACCCGCAACCACCGGTTTTCAAGCCTTGATCCCGATCTCGTCCTTGAGATATTTTACTTCGAAACTGAAACCGACAACACGTTTAAACCAACTAATCTACCCATTCTTTTCGTTTAATTGGATTTTTATGATAATCTTGATGCTAAACTCGTAACCAAAACCCCCACTCCTAATCATTTAAACAATTGATTCAATGCTGTAAAATTGGGTATAAATATGCACACCTTGATGTTAATGACACTCATTACAAACTTCCTACACCTCTAATCGCGTTTAATCCATATGTGAATCGTTCAAATCCACCGAGGAAGCCACCTCTGTTCCATCAAGTTGTTCTCCCAACCTACGCAACCATTTCAGGTAAAAATTGTGTCATTCAACTCGTCTCAACCCCACGATTAAAAGCCCCTTGAATTCGGGTTCGAATCATTAGCAAATCGAGGGAATTGAAGGGGCTAGGGTTACGGGTGTATGATTGGGGAAGATGGTGATTTGAGCTTGTATGTTAAAACCATTTCGCGTCGGCTTCAGACCAAGGCATAAGCCTTGGTCTGATAATCAGTGTGTGCGCGCGTGTGTGACCCGGAAGTGGCACGGGTTCAAGTCCCGGCCACCATTTTTATTTTTGGTTTAATTCCTTTTATTATTTTAATACACTATATCAAGTTTAAAAATTCTCATTTAATTTTTATTAATTCCATAAATATATTCTGAAAGTTTTATAAAAACAGAAATCATAAAATAATATTTATTTATTTTATTTTAATTAAAAACATATTATAAAGCATTTTAAATTCACAAATAAATAATGGAAATGATTTGTTTTGGCAAATTTAATTATGATTTATTTATATGCTATTTCACAAATTTTAATTATATGTATAAACATTATTAAACTCCTTTAAACTTATAAATAATTATTATGGTAAGAATAATTCTTTAAATGCTTTTAGACTTATAAATACCTAAATAATTATGTTAAATAATTATTTTATAAAAGGTTTAATTATTTCTATTTAAAACCTATTTAGTCTTTTTCATTAATTAATAGATTAATTGATCAATTTATTTAAAATGAATAAATAGATTAATTAACCATTTTAGTTACACTAATTAAATTAATTAACCATTATAATTACATTAATGGATTAATTAACCATTTTATCTACATTAAATAATAGTTTAATTAATCATAAAATGAATTTAATTAAACCTTTTTCTATTTTATGATTTATTTATAAATGATTATATAAATAAATCCAAATACATTATTTTCCATACCACTATATGTTTATTTAACCAATCAAATGTAATACTATTTAAATTTTTTTCTATTCTATGAGTTATCTATTTAATTACTATATGAATAAAGTCCAAACATTTTAGCATTTTAAATACATATAATTTCTTACAAAACTTGCACAAACCCTATGCTCAAGTCTTAAGCCCCCATGAAACTCTAAAATCCCAAAATCTCCTTAATTACCATTTAGACGTAAATTGAATTTAGAGTACCATTACACGTGTAGGTTTATTGTGAGAAATCTCCACGAGGACTATCAGTCTTTATCAATTCATACCAATTCTAGTTTCAATACAAGTGGGTTTCATAGCCCCCTTTCTCTTTACTATTGTTTATAAATACTCGGGGTGGAACGTGTTTACATACTATACATACCAAATTCAATATCATTGTTCACATGCTAATTACTATGTGCTTTATGTCTTAAACTACTTGGCGACCATACGTGTGTTCATGTTTTGTACAATCATTAACTTGTGTTGCAAGCCTAAGGTAGTACCTTTTATGATCATTTATACGGAAAACCAAAACCATAGTTAACACAAACCTTGGCGGGTTTTGTGTGTACAATATTACTACTTTTTCCAAAACACAATCAGTTGGATTGTACATACCAGTTTTCCATTTACTACGGTTTGATTGTACGCTTTGGAACCTTGTATGTTTTCACATTTATGCATTAGTTTATGCTTTGAACATATATAGAATTTCAAATCCTTTAACAACTTTTGTTTGGTGTCAAAACCTATGTTACTCACCAACTACTTGTAGTTGACATTTACTCAATGTTTCAGGTGCACCAGTTTGAGGATACTACATGATCACTTAGGACTTTGGACCTAGTAATAATGAAGCTTAATTATGTTTATTTTTGGAACTCTTTGTTTTATATTTTCACTTGTAACGGATGCTTTAATTATGTTGAATAAATATTATCACTTATTAATAGATGATCATGTGCATACGAACAATCGCGTCAGCCCCGACGTATAATCCGTCCCCGGCCGGGGTGTGACATGCAACGCCCCCTTATGGGGTTCTAGGGGCATCGACTCTCATTTGATAAACTGCCAGAATTTCCCACCAAAATCAACTGAGGCATTGGTTCATGCCAACTGATTTACCCGCCAAACAGACGCACCAGTTCATGAAGCTAGTGGCGTACCTAGGTGTTAGTAATGGGGTCGGCCTTACTCCATGAATTTTTTATTTTATTTAATAAATATGCGATTTAATCCCGATCGATCCCCAAAATATTTGACTCCGAACCCCATGAAAATTTTAAACCGATCCCATGAAATTTTGAATCTAAACCTGTGAAATTTGATATCGAGCCTATGAAATTTTGACACCGACCCCAAGAAAAAATAATATAAGATTTTAAAATTAAGCCCCGAACTTAAAAGTATTATAAACTAAATAAATAATTAAACCCAATAATCAATTAAACCTAATAAAACAATTTAACATGTTATCCAATTTTAAAAATTAAGCCCATCACCCAATAAAGGATTAACATTTTAACTTAATAATTAATAAAACTAAGCCCATAACCTATTCAAAATGACGACCGACAAACAGAAGGGGCGTACATGGGATTAACGAACGTCTATCCAAAAGCTACACTGCACAACCACCGTACACCAAATCACCGACTGTCGGATTCTAGACAATCACGGGCCACCACTTCCGTCCACTTGCATCCCTCTTTACTTGATTGCTTCCCGCGACTGGATTTATTAACATCTAACACTTCAACAACCACAAATTTAGGTAGTATTTTAAACTTTTTCTCTAAATTGTATTTGATTAGTTGATTATTTGCTAGATTAACTGTTAAATTATTGACTAGTGGTTTCATCTTTTTATTATGTGACCCGACCCGGACCGAAAAAATTAATATTTAGCGATAGACAACCGGTCCTCGAAAATTTTCGACCTCCGTGAAAAAAATTCCTTGGTTCACCACTGCATGAAGCGGTGTATCGTTTTAACAAAATTTGGTGATGGTATGGTGCTTATAAAAGTGTACTTTTGGTCTATTTTGGGGTCGGACACTTCACAAAAAACACATACTCGTTAAGATATCGAATAACAAACTTAAAGTGTTTGCACAATTTAGAAACATTGTCCAGAATCTTTCCCTACACATCGGCCATGGACAACACAAATATTGAGTTCATAAGAAAAATTTGGCCTCGGATATCACCAACGCGCTTTGACTGTGATAAGAGACTCCATAAGTACATGTGACCTCCTACGAAAATTTTGTTCATGTAGGAATGTAATATATATACACACACACGTGTTTATAATTCTAATAAATGAATTGAACCGAACCGAACGAGACCTTGTTCGTGCTCATTTGTTAAGAATTTACTGGATAAACGAATGGTTCACGAACACATAAACGAATGAAATTTCTTGTTCGTGATCATTCATTAAGGAAACGAAATTGTTCATGTTCATTTGTGTTCTTTCGATATTTTTCTAAACAAACACAAACGAACATAAAGGAACTTATATTAATTTGAAAAAAAATCAAGATTCTTAAACCCAAACATTAGACATAATCACTAAAATAAAGTTAGGTTTAAAAGTTAGGGTGTAGATGAAGGAACCTTTGACTAGGGTTTCTTTCTAGCTTAAAAGTTAGGGTGTAATTAAAAATTTAGAAAATGTAAAAAATTTTAATGTGAAGGTAATAAACTAAAAACTCAAAAATATAAAACCCTTAATGAACGAAAATAAACAAACAAACGTAAATGAACGAACAAATTACCGAATGTCCATAAAAACAATTGAACGCACTTGACCTCTGTTAATGTCCGTTTATTTAATTAATCAAACGGGATTTCTTGTTTATGTTCGTTCATTTATCAAACGAACGAACGCAAGCAAACTCCCCACCAAACAGTTCACGAACATTCCTGAACATTCGGTTCATTTACGACCCTAATTCTAACTTATTATTCCTTTGTTTTGTGGTTTTTATTTCTGTATGCATCAATGGAATATAGCTTACTTGAGATGAACCAAGAAAGTAGTGTTCCAGTTTTGGCTTAGTATCAGAATTGTAACTTCATGTATTTTGCTGATCACTGTCACGTATAAATAGGTTAATTTAGGCTGTATTTTAACTTGTATCGAATTAAACGGTTAAAAGAAAAAAAAAGCTTTAACAACGGGTCAAATGAGCTGAAAATAAAAAAAAAATTATGTACAATGCAATAAACCTTTTAAATCATTAAATTCCTTCCAAATGAGGGTGGAAACAAGATCAGGAGATCAAGGACCACGGCGGCGGATGATGCAGAAGCACCCGGTGGCTTCACCCTCCGGCACCATTCCGCCACCTTTGCTGGTGTCTATTGCCTCCAACAACTTCACAATCTCCTCCATTTCCGGCCTCTTTTCTGGATTCGCATCCCAGCATTTCTTCATAATGCTCTCGAAAGAGCTTGGACAACACTTTGGAATGTTTGGCCTTAAATTCTGTAACAAAAAAGATCCCAACTTTAAAAAAGATATGTTTAAAAGTCTTTCCTATCTACTTTCAATTCAATTATATTATATTTTTTTATATTTTTTTTAATTGTTAAATATTTTATTACGTCATATGGTTCTTGAGACCGGTCGAATTGACAACACCGCAAAACCCTCCTGTTAAGCTAGTTTTCTCTTATATAAATATATATTAAACACATACTGTATTTAATATTATTTATAATTAGGTTTTTTTGATTTACGGTTTATTTTTTATTATTTATATTTTGTGCGTTTCGTTAAATTTAAATTAATTAAAAAATGGATTTTAATAAAATATTATTAATAAAATAAATGATTACAACTAATAAAGTTACTAAATTGAATAAAATATTAAAACTAAAAAATATTAAATTAAATAAAATTTTAAAATAAAAAAAGAAAACCCGGTAATAGCCGTCTGTATTCCGTTAGTAAATGAATTACCCAAGGATGTTTATCCGACGGAGTATAACCGGTGATAACTTTCACCGATGGATCCGTCAGTGATACTCCAGTTTTCTAGTAGTGACCGGTCGAGTTTCAAAATACTACTTGCGGCTGGAAACTGAATCAATAACTGTAACTGCAATTGTTAAAGGTACCTTATGAACAACTGCAGAAGATACTTCCGCAAAGCTTAGATCGGCATAAGGCATGTCACAACAATAAATTTCCCATAAACATATGCCAAAACTATAAACATCACATTTCCTGTTATATGGTTTCCCTTCAAGAACCTAAAACATATGAAAATTTCAGTTATTTTTTCATAGGCAATGGCGAAAAAAAAAAACAAATTCATGTCAAAGAAGCCTGAAAGCTTAAAGGGATAATTTGAATTTGAATTTTATAAAGAAAGTTATGAACACTTCTGTTAATCACAAAAATCGGTAGGTGGTGATTATACTTGATGGGAATTTGCAGCCCGTTTATTTATGAATAGATCGATTTGGGTTATTTTTATGTCTAACGGATAACCCGTAAAACAAAAGATATTAGCTTAAAAAGAAACATATAAATGGATCGGAAATCTTTATCTCTAACGGGTCAAACCCGTAAAACAAAAATATTAGCTTAAAATGAAATATGTTAAAAGGATCGAAAATCTTTATCTATAACGGGTCAAACCCATATAAGAGAAGATATTAGCTTGTAAAGAAACATGTCAAATGGATCAAAGTTGTCTAAAGTTAAAGCGTATTTTAATGCATAAAATCTCATCATTTTATTAAAAAATATATATATATATCTTAGTTCAAAAAGATATATAATTTTTGTAATCATATTTAACACATCTTTTAAAATTTAATTTTTTAGACATATTTTTTGGCTCCACTCAACCCATTCTCATCCATGTAAAAAATTACCCGTTATGACCCATTACCTAACCCGTCCATCCCATCACCTTTAGTCATTGTGCATACCTCTGGTGCCATGTAACCAAGAGTTCCAGTTTCACCGGTCATGTCTCTAGGATTTTGTGCTTCAACGCGAGCAACTCCAAAATCAGCAATCTTAAGTGTTTCGTATGTATCTAACAACATATTTTCGGTTTTAACATCTCGGTGAACAATCTTTTTGGAGTGAAGGTAGCTTAATCTGGAACAACAAATGGCGCATTAGCTAAGAACTAAACGATACAATGTTGCTAAAAATCAAACTCACCCTCTAGAGAGATCAAGAGCAAGTTGAACGACGATCTTGAAAGATAATTTCTTCCTATAATTTCTGATCAAGAACTTCTTGAGTGTCCCGCCTTGAAGATATTCGAGTACAACACAACAAGCTCTATATGGTAGAGGGTTTTGGCGCGTATTTGGATCGTTGGTTGATGGGATCTTGAGATCTGATGTTCCAACTGAAGCTCCAATGAACTACAATCACATTAAAGTTACCTTTTGTTAAGAAACAATTATGAGATAAAATTGATACAAAGAGGCTTCAGAATCTTGAACTAGAAAGATATATTTACAGAAGTGGCAAAACAGGCAGGTCGGGTAACTGGTCAAAACAGATTTACACTAAGACAGGTTTATTTCAGTATGGGTTGGGGTTGTGTTGGCCCCTAACATTTTTTTGTCCATTTTATAAGCAGTTAACTCGTGAAATATGATTACATAAACTATTTGACAACTAGTCAAAACGGGTTCGATTGAAGCAAGTTTCTTTTCATAGGAGTGGACTCAGGTTGAGTGTTGACCCACAAACAATTTTTCTGTTCATTTTTATAACTAGTTAATATGTTAAATATGATTATAAAAGCTATGCTATTACAATAATATATAGTTTTTTTTAGTAAAACTATTTAGGAGGCTGTAGGCATTGAAAACACAGTTTGAAAACTTTCAACTTGTTTAACCCGTTTAAGCTATTCTTTTATGTTTGACCCGTTATGGATAAACCATAACAGAAATTGACCAGTTCATAAGTAACGGAGTAGAAATTTCGAGCTCAAAAGTATTTACCTTTGTGATATTTGGATGATCGAGTTTGTGCCAAACAGCAACTTCTTGCTCAAAGGATGCACGAAGAGCTAAAACCTCGCCAGCGGTAACATGACCATCATCGCCCCAATCTAATACCTTAACTGTAAAATTCAGTAATCAACTAACATCAGGACAAGTCTTTTTTTTTTTTCAAAAAACCTTGAGAACAAGCTAAACTCACCAGACCCCACCAATACTGAGATTTTAACTATAAAATTTGGTAATTAACTAATGGTAAAATTTTGTAATTAACTAAAATCAGGATAACTCTTTTTTTTAAACAAAACTCAAGGACCCCATCAATACTGGGATACTTAACTGTAAAATTATGTATTAAACTAACTTAAAAATTCGGTAATTAAGAAACATTCTTTTTGTGAAAACCTGTTACCGGAAAAACTCACGGGTGCCCTGAAAACTAGTGGAAGCTAGATTCAAACACGAGACCTCTTTCGGTAGGATTCTAGTGCTTACCACTGAGCCAGCCTTTCAGGGTTAGAATAACTCTTTAACATGATGACAATTTAACATCAAGAAAATTATATGAAACTTACCTGCAACATCTTGACCATCATAAACACCCTTGTAAACAGTTCCATAAGTACCATGAGCAACAACATTCTTTATATCCAATTTACTCAAATCAATCTCCCATTCTTCCTCAATTTCTCTCTTTTTTGACCAAATCTTTGCTAAATACTTACCCAATTGCACATCCCAGCTCTTGAAATCAATCTTATCTGCCCTAAGAAACTGATCACTATTCCCATCACCACCCAACTCCTTTGACTTTGAACCCAATTGGGAGTTTGACTTTTTAGGGGAAGAACCAAAACCAATAGAATTTGATTCCTTCAAATCCATAGTCAAAGAGGAAAATTCAAAGAATCTGAGAATGGTGAAACCCCAGTTGATTAAAAAGATTTATGGGATTAAATAAGATCAGAGTGATGAATTGATGATTGCAGAAGTGAGAGTTGACCAAGTCAAAGTTGAAGTTCTTGATAATCACCCATAAATTCAAGAATTGGAAGGTGAATTGGATTGAAAGAATTAAAAGTTTGAAATTTAAAAGGGAAAAGTGGATAAATATATAATCTTTTTGTAGCTAATACGAAAAGGGCGGTGATGGAGAGAATCTTGGTGGTGGAGAAGAGAATAGCCTTTAACTCTTAATTCTTAAATTAAATAGTTGCTTTGCTGATTTCTGAAAATCAAAAACAACCGGCAAATTCGAAAAATATATAAGGGAATAGTGGAATCATAGAATTTGACTTGAATCAAAGGTATATAAATATATATATTTTTTTTTAATTCTAATTCTAATAATAATAATAATACTTTTTTATTTTAAATTGTTAATAAAATAAAAATACAAACATTCTTGTAAGTATGGGTGTTTACTATTCTAATCAAACTTAAAAAGCCAAATTTAAAACGCACCAAATTCGAATTACGACTACGAATTCGGTTTTCGAATTTTCGAATCAGGTTAGTATCAAATCGAATTTCAAATTTGGAAATTTGTGATTTTTGAAACGGTTGTTTGAATTCGAATTATTAAATTTTTATTTTTTTTATTATGTATATTATTTTTTTTTTTTATTATAAATTCAGTTTATTTGAATCAACTAGAATTCCAATATTCGAATCCGAATTAAGTTTAATCAAATTCAATTCTAAACCGAATTAAGTTTAAAAAATTCAAATTCGAAAAACCAGGTTTGGATACACCACCGAGAAAGAGAAAGACATGCCTTAATTACAAACTTTAAAAATTATTTAGACGTAATAAGTATCAGGATATATTATTATTTACTTTGATAAACAAATTTGTATAATAATCAAATGCATGTTTAATAGTTTAATGAGACTATTTCAAATATTACAAAAAACTATGGATATATCTTTTGAAATTACTGTCTTACATAATTTTCAACTCCTCAATCCATACTATAATAAATAAAGGGGTAATTACATATATCCTTTTAAAAACTTCATTAATTACATATATACCTAAATCAAAATTTTATTTACGTATATCCCCTTCATTAATTACATATATACCCAACTGGATAATGGAATCAATTAGAAGCGACGTTGGATGTTGGAATCGATCAGAAGCAGAAATCAGAAGGTTAGGGTTAGGATCGATGGAATAAGAATAGTCGTATTTTCTTGTAAGGTTAAAAGGCTAATTTTATAAAAGAGTGGGATATATGTAATTTAAGTTTTGGGTTGGGTATATATGTAATTAGGGTTGAAAATAGGAGGGATATATGTAATTCTACCTATAATAAATAAGTAACTAGCAGAACACGTGTCACTCTCTAGTGTCGTATCATTCTTATTTTTCCGTCTCTCTCATATTAAATGAGTGGACACGTGTCATTCTCTGTTGTCCTCTCACCTTTATTTTCCTACTTCATTTTCATATTAAATAATGATATTAAAAGAATATTTTTTAGATATTTATTATAAATTTAATTATAGATAAATATTATATCACTAACTATATAAATTTAATATGAAACTAATTATAGATAGTTATAATTTCTGACGTTATTTATTAATTTTGAAAAATAAATTTGTATTATGGATATTTATTATTTCATCAAAACTGTTTTTATATTTTAATTAACTCCATTATTTTATACAACTAGATTAATAATTCGTTTTCATTTTTATCTACAAATTTTTTAATTTAAAATTTTGTTTATTACCAATTAAATTGTTCAATGGTTTTATAATTTCTAAATCATCATTACTAGTTATTATTTAATTTTTTTCTTTATTCAACTGTTTTCTAACCTAGTAATTTAATAAATTTATAAAACTTTTCAAAAGTGGTAATATTTGATAAATTCAATATTTGATTACCCTTTTCAAGATTTCTCATATTTGAGTTTTCATTACTGAGAATAAATATTTCAAGTAAAGAATTGTTCTCTTTTAAGTATTTGATCATCGCATTTTTAATTTGTTTTATAAAAATCTTTTAAAAGTTATTTTGTTTATAAGAATCTTTTAAAAAATTCATTTTATAAAAAATATTATTTTTATAAACAATATTTTGATTTCATAAAACTTGTTTAGTCATTTATAATTTTTCTTCACATATTCCATTGTTTTTAATGATCACACAAATTGTATATGACTTTATCTTTGTTGTAAATGACTTTAACAATTTTGTATTAGATTTAGTCAATCTTGTATTAATATTCATCATTTATGTTGTATTTGATCTCATATTCATCGTCATCTTGTATTTCAACCGAAACTTCACTTTGTTATATGAAGATAATTATTCTACGACTATTGATGTGTATATAATTTTATATCATAATATATGACATTATAATTATTAATTGTCAGAATCATGAACGTATTGTTTGTAGAAATATCACATAATTTCTCCAATAAATATTTCATGTTGTGTTTTGAATATCCTAAATTTTTGCATAATTAACCTTTGTGAAATCACTTTGACTTTATGAAAATCCATTTTTAATTTCAACTAACTTTTCAATGATTGTTGCGTCTAAGTCACACCTCAAATATTCACAAAAATAATTTACGAAATTCATTTTTACACTTCAAACCTATTATTTTTAATGATTGTTGGGTATGAGTCATACTTTATTTATTATATACTACTAGCTTAGAACCCGTGTAATACACACGAGGTGAAAAATATCAATATATAAAATTTTTAAATTTTTATGTATATATTATACAGGTGTAAAAATGTATTACATATACTAAGGATAAATACAAAATTCAAAATATGTAAAATTTAATATATAATTGGGTTTCGAAAATACGTTAATTACTATATAATGTAATTTGACTTTCATTTACTATTTGATTAAAGATATAAGTTACATAATTAGTTTTCAAAGTTTCTTATAATAAGGGATAATTTAAAATAAATGTGATTTATTAACATATTTAGTATTTTCTTTAAAAATATATTATTATTAAAAGATATGAGTGTATTTAATAAGAGAGAGAAGCAGGAAAAAATGATGAGAATGAATACAGATGCGACACGTGACATGAAAAAACCTTTATTTATTAGATAGTATAGATTATATAATACAATTAACAACTAAACATTATTTTATTATATTTTTTTAATAAAGACACTTAATATGGGTATATCGGATCAGAATTTAAACAAGACACAAGACAGGCTTGGTGGTTGGCGCATCGCATGGCTCATGTTCGAAACTTGGCATCATCTTTGAGCTGCTGTTTCGCTTGCACATGGTGTGACTTTTGTTTTTTTTAATGAACAATATATATTGTAGCAGCCAGTATCCCCACCGAGGGGTGATGAATAGTAGTTGCTCTTTTCTAGTATCCCCGGAAGGGCCAACGTCACGTCTCACCGTTAGTTTCGTCACGGGGGATTCCGAGGGGGCTCTTCAGTGACCGTACGGGATCAGCTCCGTCATCTTCTTGGGTCTTGATCAAGGCTGCATCCACAGGAAACGCTCGTTAGAGGGCCCGGGGGGTTGCCCTCGAGGGCACTACGACGCTAAAGTCAGTATCATCATCCAGATATACATACATGTGCCCTTCCATATATTAGAGGGAAGGAGATATATAATGGAGAATGAGTGTAGTGAGAGGGGAGTTAATAACCTGGTCGTGGTGGTGGTGGTGTCTTCTTAATTATAGGAGGGATGGTGCTGGGTTTTTACCCTAATGAGCCTTCCTATACCGGGCCTGCCTTCTTTGGGCTGGTAACTGGGCCATTTGCAGGGGGTAGCTCCTACAAGTCCCCCCCCAGTCCTTTGTTCTTGTTATCTATAATAAGGATGAAGGATTCAATTTGTTCGTGCATTGCCGGATTCTAATTATGTTTTTGCTCTAGTCATTCGGGCCTCGTCGCCGGCCCACTGACGGGGGACAGACCTACAAGTTTGGCATGGTCAAGCATCATGTACTCCAAGCCGCATTGTGTTAGACTCATCAGTTTTGTCGTCATCAGGTGCCGCGTGGAGATGCATTATTAAGTCCTCCAAATCTATCATTGTTATCGGGTTGTCCTGCAACCATTAACAACCTTTTTTCCACAATGTGGTGACCTGCATGGGTTGAGTAACGCTTCGTCTACACGAGTTTGATCTGTGTTTTTGTTCTGGGTGGACAATTGTCACAATGTCTCTTGATTTAGATATTTGTGAGTTCCTTACTTTTACTGTGGAATATTGTCGTTTTCATCACCTTTTAGTGTTGTCAATGTCCAAATCATATTTTTCTTCTATCTTTGCTATGAGAGTGCATATGGCACATTTTCACATGACCTACGAGCCCCTGTATCACTTCTTACCAAAGGTGGATAAGGTAGATCTGACCGAGGTAATGCTTGAGAAACCAAGATTGTAATGGTGGGATATGTCGGGATTTTCTTGAGGAACACTCATACACACACACCAAACAATCTTCTTTGTGTATGAACAATTATGTTTATAGATCCATTGAGGGAGGGGATGAGTTTACTTCTTCCAATATTTAGGGTCATCCTGAAGGTCTTGATCATGTATGTGATCGGTAAATCCCATTCCTTATGCCACAATGCATCATGCATCCTACTCGGTAACCTTCAATAATCAACTATTGCCATGATGATGCTAATATAGTCATACCATCTAGCCCCCCAGTTTAATATTATAAAATCTTGTATTATTAAACTAGTAAAAGAAGTGAAAACCTCAAATTAATGAGTTGAGGCTTTTATGACGAGCTCCTTCTATTCCGTCACGAGGAGTGGTAAGCTGAGATCCCTAGTAGATGTATTTTAGACCGAAAATGTTGGTTTGGGTCCTTCTGGCATACCCTTCTCCTTATTTTGAAAGAAAATATCAAGTAAAGCCCCTCTTGAAGGAAAGAATCGGTCCAAGTCTCTATGGAAGAAGAATATTAGTTCGGTTCCTTCCTGAAAGAGAATATTATCTCAACTTCTTCAGGAAGGAGAATATTATTTTCAGCTCCTTCTGGAAGGAGAATATTAGTTTCAGCTCCTTATGGAAGGAGAATGTTAGTTTCAGCTCTTTTTTTGGAAGGAGAATATCAGTTTTGTTCCTTCTGGATAACTTCTCTTTATTTCCTCCTGAAGGTTTGTTTCTCCCCCATCTCATAGGATGGGAGTAGAGTTGCGCTTCTTCTTGAAAGTTTGTTTCTCTCCCATCTCATCTGATAGGAGTTATTAGTTTGTTTCTTCTTGGAAATTATAGTCTCCACCACCTCAACGGGTGGGAGTTTTTATCCACTATCTTAAGAGATAGGATTTTATAATTCTTCACCATCTCATGGGATGGGAGTTATCTCCACCACCTCAAAGGGTGAGAGTTTTTATCCACTATCTAGTGAGATATGATCTTATAATTCTCAACCATCTCATGGGATGGGAGTTATCTCCACCACCTCAAGCGTGGGAGTTTTTATCCACTATCTAGTGAGATAGGATCTTATAATTCTCCAGCATCTCATGGGATGGGAGTTATCTCCACCACCTCAAGGGGTGGGAGTTTTTATCCACTATCTAGTGAGATAAGATTTTATAATACTCCACCATCCTTAGGGATGGGAGTTGTCTCCTCCATCTGGTGAGATGGGATTTTCATCCACTATCTTATGAGATAGTATTTTATAATACTCCCACATCCTTCGGGATGGGAGTTATCTTCTCCATCTGGTGAGAAGGAATTTTCATCCACTATCTTATGAGATAGTATTTTATAATACTTTCCCATCCTTCGGGATGGGAGTTGTCTTCTCCATCTGGTGAGATAGAATTTTCATCCACTGTCTTATGAGATAGTATTTTATAATACTCCCCCATCCTTTGGGATGGGAGTTTTCTTCTCCATCTAGTGAGATGGAATTTTCATCCACTGTCTTATGAGATAGTATTTTATAATACTCCCATATCCTTCAGGATGGGAGTTGTCTTCTCCATCTGGTGAGATGGAATTTTCATCCACTGTCTTATGAGATAGTATTTTATAATGCTCCTCCATCCTTCGGGATGGGAGTTGTCTTCTCCACATGGTGAGATGGAATTTTCATCCACTATCTTATGAGATAGTATTTTATAATACTCCCCCATCCTTCGGGATGGGAGTTGTCTTCTCCATCTGGTGATATGGAATTTTCATCCGCTATCTAAAGAGATAAGATTTTGTAAGTCTCCATCGCCCCATCAGGTGGTCTCCTCCATCTTATGAGATGGGAGTAAAATGATGATCTCCACCATCCTTCGAGATGGGAGTGAGTTATTGCATATGAGAGGCTTATGAGGCTCTTTCGTGAGAGGCTTGCACAATTTTATACTCGATACTTGTGTCAGGCCTCGTCCCATGTAATAAGTGTGCTTCCTTCAAACTGAAAGAATACTATGTAATAAACCATTGATCCTGCCAAACTTTATTAGTAGTCCTTGCATTTGTGAAATAAATTATCCAAATACTTTGATTTATGGTGAATGATTTCTCTTTCTAACTGACGGGGATGTTCAGTCCGTGCGATTCCCTCAGATCTGCTGATATTCAAGGAAAAAGTCTTCAATCACTCTCTGAATTGGTGGAAACAATTCAGAAATTAAATCCACACCAAAATGAACAAATCAAAGATGAGCAATCTAGATACTATCAATCACACCAAATGCATACTTCATGATGATTAGCTTCATTAATCCAGTAATGTAATCAAGTATTAACAACAGAAACACACATAAATTCTCTTGATTAACTTGTAAAATCAAAGTACAAAAATTAGAAAGTTACTTAAAATACAAAAGACACAACTATTTATACTAGAGAGTTTTCGATCGAAATCTTCTTAATCGAAAAATGTTTTCGACCGAAAACATAAAGTTTTCGACTGAAAACTCTGAAGTTATACTTCTAAAACCTAATTGATTTCTATGGACTATTAAGTTCCAACAATCTCCCCTAGTCCACAGAACATCAATTCTTCAAAAGTTATCTTTTGCAGGCTTGGTTTTGACTTTAACACTTAGCTTCTTAGCATCCAGAGCAGCAAGTCTCTTCTTGATCACTTCAGCTTCATGTCTTCTTGACAAACATCGAGCCATGACTCTCATATACAACTTTGCTTCAGTTTTAATCTTCTTGCTCATATCACATCTAATAGGATTCTTGTACAAAATCTTTAGATCATCATCAGAAAAGCTAAACAAATCCATTGGATCAAAAACTCTGACTTCTGGTAAATGATCCTGTATAATCACAGCTTCATGTGTTTTGCTATCATACACCCACTTCTTGAAGCTTTTAATGAATGTCTCTTTACGTGCTGGAATGTAAACAGTTGAAACTGTATCAGCATGCTTCACAATGTATCTAAACCTTCTTTTGCCGTCTTTATCATTTCTTTTCAACTTTCTGCATTCAGGCACCTGTGGTTTGAACTTTTCAAATTTAGCTTTTCCACATTCTCTCTTTAAAATTTCTTCAAAATTTGCAGCGAATGAATTGTTCGATGGATTGATCATCTTCAGTTGACTTAGCTCTCGAATATCCCAGTATGGTAATGTGTTTAACTTTGAACTCCTGTATACTGAATATTCCCATCACATCTATTTATTACATACATCTTCTTTTCACCATCATACATCCGTGCTAATATTTCACCAGTTAACGCTTGTTCTGGACTCTTTATTGTTTGTGTAATCTTTTCTATAATTGATGGATTCTTAGTCACTGTCCACCAAGTACTCTTGTCAATCTTTGAAGTCTTTTGCCTTTTAGATGATGATTCAATATCTTCAGGAACATTAAATGGCTCTCTTTCATCTACAATCTTATCTAATTTTCCAATCACTAAACCATCTTCTTCAACATACGTCTGTTGTTGTTCATATTCATACTATTTGTATTCAGTGTTGGTTGGAGTTTCTTGTTCATCGTCTTCAATTGTTTTTCCACTTCCACCAACAACACAAGTACCACCATTATTATTATCATCATCTGAAGAATTGTTGTCATCTTCTGATCACCACTTCTTCATCATCTTCTTCTTTTTCTTCTTCCTTCTCTGTCTCTTCTTGGTTCTCATCAATTTTCTCCAATCCTTCACCTTCATCATTGAGAAGCATATCAACATCAAATAACATGTTGTCTTCATACATAGTTACATAAAAAATTAGAGTTTGAACTTGTTCACTTGTAGAAGGAATTGGTTCAGTGGCTGCTGGACTCTGAATCTCTTCAACATTTTCTGCTAGGCTTGTATCAATTTGAACACCCGTATGAGCTATTAAATCCTGTACCATCTTCTGAAGTTGATCAATCTGTTGCTGCTGTTGAGCTATTACACCCTTTTGTTTAGTACTTTCAATTTTCAACTCTCTGATCTCTCTAAAATTAGTAGCTTCTCTACTTTGCAAGTTTGAGATCTGAGTCTTCAATTGACTAACAACATCTACAGTTTCCCTGGTTGTATAGTTAAGAAACTCTTCATCAACCAACTCATAACCTCTAGATCTTTTGGACTTATGCTTCTCTGGTACCTCTTTAGCTTTACCCTTGCCTTTATCAAGTCTTGTTGTTGTTTTCTCTTTCTTCTGTAATTCTGGATCAGTAAATACAATACCCTTAGACGGAGGAGGTCTAGAAGGTACGGTCTTTGTTTGTTCAAGTTCTTTTCTTTACTTTGATGGGGTTGTTGCTGTGGCAATTAACTGTTCATCATTAATTTCTAATACTTCAGTGTTCACACTTAAGACATCGTCAGCTTCAGCAATAAATTATTCTGTGTGACTTAGTAATGGTTCAGTAACTTCTTCATTTACTTCAGGAACTCTGTTTTCTTCAAAAAAACATATCATGTTTTTCAACTTGAACTTGACCTTCATGTTGAATAACATTTATTTGACCACCACCATGACCTTGATCATTATCATTTCCCTGATCATTATTCTGCACTTGGTCAGTTTCATCATTGTCACTATCAACTCCATCTTCTATATCTTCTGCCATTAAATCATTGATTTCATATTCAATAGTAAAATCTGGATCAGGATTTTCTTCAAGCATATTAGGAAATAGTGGTGTCACAGTACCACTAAATTTGCCTGTCTTCCTCACATTATTCATGCTGCTGAAGATTGCTTCTTTCATTGAATCCAAGGTAGTTCAACACCATCGTTTTCCAGATTCGGCAGCAGTGTATTAATAATCATTTGTACAAATCTTGGGTACATTAGAAACTTGTAGTTTTGTCTTGGTCCTACGAAGTTACTAATCATTGCCTCGAATATCATTCTTGAAAAATTGAATCTTCTATGAGTTGCCAGACACACTAACGCTCTGCTGAATACTTCACCTATTTGATCAAAAGCAGATGTTCTGGGACTCATGTAATGAATTAATACATAGACAAGGTATCTCCATTGTTTTGCAAACATAGTTTTGGCCACCTGTCTTCCTAGAAACGTTCCCTCGTATCCCATACTCAGAATTATCCCTGAGATTGCAATGTGATTAATTTTGTAAGGAAAATCAGCTGCATTTCTGAAGTTTAACACTTCACGAATAACTTGTTCTGTAACTTTTATTGTATTTCCACCAACAGAGCTTTCTATCCAGATCTCCTTGTTTTCGTTCTTGTATTCTACGTTGTCCCAAAACTCTCTCACATGTTTCTCAAACACTCTAACTTGTGTGGATATTGCTGTGTGAATTCTGGAATTTATCAAGAACCTGACAATCTCTTCATAATCACGTGCTTTCTTGGTGTTTGTGGTTAAGCACGCACAAATATTGGGCTTGGGTTCAAACTTTAAACGGTTCATATCTGTAAAGAACAAACATATAAAATTAGAAAATTTCTTAGGAAATTTCTGAAAAAATCCTTAACTCTGGACATTTCGATCGAAAACTCCCTTATTTGCAACCTTTTCGATAGAAAAACTCATTTTAACCTTTTCACCAGAAAAGTTGAAATCACAACTTTGAACTTTTCGATTAAAAACTCTTAATCAGTACATCAACATTTGGTTCGAAAACTCTGAGTTATACCTTTCAAACTTTCAACTTTTTGATTGAAAACTTTTGTAATCAATATAAACCATGACTATTTCGATCGAAAACTTTAATCGATTTTCATCAAACGTCTTTTCCGATCGAAAACTCTTATTTTTCAAAAAAATTTCTCAAGCCATGATTTTTCGATCGAAAACATTTTTCGGTCGAAAACACATTTCGGACGAATCAGAATTAACTTTTCCATCTGAAATACTTTTCGATCCATTCAACCGACTTTTCGGTTCATTCTTCCTAGTTTTCGGGCGATTCAAAAACTCATAAATTCAAATTAAAACTACAGCTTTGGATATAACCTATCAACCTCTATGAATCAAGAGAACATACATAGATGATCGAAAACCACTGAGAATCTAGATGACGTCACGATCGACCACTTTTTCGTATGAATCTTTAACACTTGAAAAACACTATGAATTTTGAAATGATACGGTTTGAGAGAATACAAGTGGGAAAAAAAGTTTTTCTATCGAAAAATTTGAATATATAGACTTTTCAAATCTTGACCGAAAACTTCAGTCATGACTTTTCGATCGAAAACTATTTCAGATGATTAAATTTCGGTCAAGAGATTTTGACCGAAAACTCCAAATATGATAAATTTTAAAAATTTTCAAACTAATCCCTTTTTTTTATTTTTATTTTTTTATTTATTTAAGTCTATTTTGACATCATTAAGACCTGTTCCAGAACTTTATTTTTCACACACACACAAAACAAACAAAACAAAAAAAACTTTAAACATAAAATCCAGATCATAACAACTATTTTATTCACAGACATTTTCTTTTAATGAACTGAAATGACATAGGATCATAAATGTATATTGTCTTAACTACACTGCATATCAAATCAGGATCTAAACAGTTAAACCTTGATTGCCAGTATTGTTATCCACATAAACTCATGCATCACATTTTTGCAAATACTGTGTGACATTTAAGATTATATTAATCAATACAGTGTGTACCCCACAATCGAGATGGAATAAACTTAGAATTAACACAAAATTTCACCAGATCATGATCCAATCTCCAGCATGAAGGTAGAGTTCTTAGCACAGGAAAAATAATCCAAGTGGATTTGATTGGAATCATATTGATTCAGAATCATTTTAATTCATTGTCTTGGTTTCTGAGATAGTACAGAATCATATTGATTCATATGAGATGTGAAGAATCATGAATGATTCGGGTATGCGGATATCCGTAAGATATTGGATATGTCAATTGAAATCACGAATGATTCAAAAGGTGAAACAGACTGACTTCCTGGTTTTCATCCGAGATTTTCACCAGAACCATCAGCTGTATGAAAGTATTTAACTCTAAATCATATATTTGACGTATATAGTCAATAGAGCAAACAAATTTTGCTAAGAACTCATCAAGATCCTGGTCTCATGGTATGACTAGATTCACTTTTCATTCGAATGATAAAAGTACCGATATTCGATGTGGGTAAAACACAAAGATTTCTATTTAGTTAATCACACAAATATCGCCTAATTTATATATGCAGAGCCTACCAGCATATAAAAAATTGTAACCAATGTCACCATCATATCTAATTCATGCATAAGCTCAGCACACACTTGTACTATCATTTCCTATATATACGTCATTCAGACACAATTTTAATCACATAGCATATTTTTTTTCTTTTATTTTCCCCCTAAAATTATGATGTGACTTAATTTACTATTTATATCACTTATGAGAACAAACATATCTGACACAAACATTCATTAAACTAATACACATATAAAGCGTACACAACACAATTTTAACACTTAAAAAAAATCTTTTTGAGGAACATATTTCTAAGGTATTTCAGTTCAAAATTTTGACGATTTGTTATTAAAATTTTTTTTTTAAAAGAAATCATCCCCAACATCTCAACCAAAGAGTTAAACCGATCCATTGAAAAAGATTTTGTAAAAATACCAGCCTTTTGCTCTAGGGTATCGACATGGACCACTTTAATCAGCCCATTCTCAAAACAGTCACGAATGAAATGTAACCTGATCGCAATGTGCTTTGTTTTGGAATGTTGAATGGCATTTTTTACTATTCCGAGCACTGCATCGTTGTCACAATAAATCGGAGTTTCCAGGAAATTTACTCCAAAATCTAGCATTTGATGTTGAATCCAGATAACTTGTGAACAATAGCTCGAGGCAGCAGTATACTCAGCTTCAGCAGTTGATGTGGATACATTCGTTTGTTTCTTACACTGCCAAGACACCAGTCTCTCCCCCAAAAATTGACATCCACCTGAAGTTGACTTCCTGTCCAAATTACAACCCCCATAATCACTGTCAGTGTAAGCAAAGAGATTAAATTCAGAATCAGAAGGATATCATAAACCTAAATTTACTCGAACCATAAGATATCGAAAAATTCGTTTAACAGCTGATTCAGTATATTCTTTTGGAGCTGCCTGAAATCTGGCACAAGAGCAAACAACAAACATGATGTCTGGTCGACTAGCAGTCAAATACATCAACGAGCGAATCATTGACCTGTACATCTTTTGATTTACTTCAACTCCAGACACATCGACAGTTAAAGGTTCATGAGGAGCAATTGGTGTTGAATCTGATTTGCAATTAGTCATTTTGAATTTTGTAAGAATGTCTTTCACATATTTGGCATGATGAATAAGAATTCCTGATTCAGACTGCTCAACTTGTAACCCCAGAAAGAACTGCATTTTCCCCATCAAGCTCACTTCAAACTTTAGTTTCATAACTTGTTCAAATTCTTTGTAAAGAGCTTCATTTGTTGATCCATAGATAATATCATCGACATAAACTTGTACAATTAACAAATCAGCATCATATTTCTTCAGGAATAAGGTCTTGTCAATTATTCCACGAACGAAGCCATTTGATGTAAGATGTATTGACAAGGTTTCATACCACGCACGAGGCGCTTGATGTAAACTATACAATGCTTTATCAAGCTTATACACTTGAAATGGATGAGCTGGATCTTCAAAACATGGTGGTTGATTCACGTAAACTTCTTCCTTTACCACCTCATACAGAAAAGCTGTTTTTACATCCATTTGATATACAGTAAATTTCTTGTACGATGCATAAGCCAAAAAGATTCGTATGGCTTCAATTCGTGCGATAGGAGCAAAGACATCATCATAATCTAGTCCTTCCTCTTGATAAAAACCTTGTACAACCAAACAAGCTTTGTTCCGAACTACAATCCCACGATCATCCTTTTTGTTTCTGAAGACCCACTTCGTTCCAATTGGATAATTTCCATCAGGTAAGTCCACAATATGCCACACGTTTAACTTCTTAAACTGGAGCAATTCTTCTTGCATAGCTTCAATCCAACTTGGATCTTGTAAAGCAACAGTAACATTCTTTGGTTCCTCTTGAGATAAAAAAACAGGAGTACAAACAAACATTTATATTTCCAGTTTGACTTCTTGTCTTTACTCCATCTTCAAGAGATCCAATAATATTCTCAACTGGATGAGCAGAATGGATTTGATGATTTTGAATATGCTCAACTTCCATAGATTCTGGCATGTTTGTATCATTCAACTCTGGTAATTGATCATTTGAATCTTCAACACTAGAAGAACTTGTCTGAATTACATCCTTAGTCTGATCATTTACAGAATCCAACTGAACTACATTAACTGCTGGTTCATCATTTGTACTTGGAATTTCTTGTACTTCAGAGTCAACATTTGTGATAGAGTTATCAACAAGATCTTCTTGTGTTTGAGTTGATGTAGTGACATTCTCAGACATCTCATTTTGAATCATCAAATTCTGTGGTCCAACCAAAAACTTTCCAACAGATAGATCACTACTTGTAGAAGACTCAGTTACATTACCCGAAGTACTTGCTTCATTAGAATCCATTTGAAGTTGTTGATCAAAATTTTTGAAGATTACTTCAGCATCAAAGAACCAGTCAGGTCCATTTTGATATGTAGGAGTATTTAGTTCTTGCCACTCCACATAAAACGACTCTTGGACAATTTTGGTTCTTTTGTTGTACACTCTATAAGCTTTCTGATATGAATAATAACCCCACAAAATAGCATTAATCACCGACAGCTGCAAATTTTGGCAATGAATCTTGTGTATTCAACAATGTACAAGAACAACCAAATGCTCTGAAAAACTTGATATATGGCTTTCGTTTATAGAATAGTTCATATGAAGTCTTTGTAAGTTGCTTCATCATAAGAACTCTATTTAAAACATAACATGCAGTGTTTACGGCTTTAGCCCAGAAGATAATGGGCAACATGGAATCGACAAGCATTGTTCGAGCAGCTTCTATTAAAGCTCTGTTCTTCCTTTCAGCTACTCTATTCTGTTGTGGTGTTCTTGCAACACTATACTGATGTGTTATTCCTTTTTCTGCACAAACGAACTTATCAGTTTATTTTTAAATTATGTTCCATCGTCATTGCGAATGATTGAAACTTTGCTATCACAGATGTTTTCTATTCGTTTGACAAAATAAAAAATTGTTTCGGGTGTTTCATCCTTCGTTGCAAGGAAAAACACCCATGAAAATCTGGAAAAATCATCTATGATAACAAGACAATATGGCTTTTTCGCAATGCTTTTAACTCGAACTGGACCAAACAAATCCATATGAATAAGAATTAAAGGTCTAGTAAAAGTTGTTATGGTTTTTCTTGGATGGGACTTCTTGTGCTGTTTTCCCTTCGCACATGACATGCAATTTTCTTCAATTATGAATTCTTTCTTTGGCAATCCTCGCACCAAATCTTTATGCACCAAGTTATTCATGTTCTTTAAATTCACATGACCCATTCTTCGATGCCACAAATAGGATTCTGAACCAGTTGCCTTTGATAATAAACATGAAACATTTACTAGTGTAGTATGAACATTCATGTCAACCACATATGTGTTGAATTTCCTTGGAGCACGCATCAGAATCATTTCTTCTGGAATAACCAATCCAGGCTTTAAAAACAAGCATTCATTTGTAGTAAAATGAACTGGTATGTCTTTATCAAAATTAGTAAATTGAATTCCAATTGAGACACAAAATTTACTTTTTCTAATGTTATGTGTTCATTCGACACTGTTCCTTGACCAGTTATTTTTCCTTCCTTTTTATCTCCAGCAAATGCAACAAAACCTCCATCAAAAGTTCAAAAATTTTCCATAATTTTTCTTTGTCTGATCATGTGTCTTGAGCAACCGCTATCAACATGCCAAGCATTATTAATAGTCCTCCCGGTTAAACTCTGCACATTCAAGACAAAATTAATGATTTACAGGTACACATATCATCTTTGACTCGGGCTGACTTTTACCTTTTACAGTCTTAACATCTTTAACATCTTGTTCTTTCAATTTTATCAATTTTTATATTTTTTATTCCAACCATATGTGAAGATTGTTCATTTTTAACTTTACAAACATAACCAACATTTTTCGCATATTTCATAGTAGTTTTTTCTTTAGCAAAATAGATTGGTTTGTTAAATTTCTTCACATATTGTGAACCTTTTGGAACACGTTTATCCCCAAACTTTGGTAGCACATAATCATGACACACATTAGAATATAAAGCATGACAATTTCTGGAAAGCAAGTAATCACGATTGTATCTTTGTATCACTCCGGACTCTGACACACTGTCGTTCGCAGACGCTAACTTGAAATGCTGAATAACGTTGCTCTAAAATTTTGCTTTGTTCTTTGTGAACCTTGACTCACTAGAGTTATGTTTGCAATTTCTCGTAAAATGACCAACCTGACCACACACAAAGCAATTATAGCTCTTAGACTTTGAACACTCGCCTACTTCACTCTTTAGGCCACAATTTTTCTTTCTTAATTGTTCTTTGATTTGAATAGACTTATCTTTGACATCAATAAACTTGTCTTTTACATCAATGGATTTGCCTTTGACACACCAAGACTTTCTTTGGACATTTGTTGGTACACTCACTTTAACTTTGACAACTTTATTGTTCTCTGTCTCACTGGTAATAATATGATTCTTTGGTGCTATGACATTATTTTTCTTTGGTCTCTCACTTGACAAATCATACTCTTGAATCAGAGGATTTTCAAACTCATCTAAGACCACATCATCAACTAGACAAGAGAGTTTATTAAATGGGACATAACCTCTAGCTGTATGCACCACTTTATCAAAGAAAGTAGATGTTGATGACACTTTAGACACACAATCAAACTCAACACAACCGTTAGTAGAACATGCTGAAACATAAGAAATATCATAATCAGAAGCATTAATATTTTTTTCATCAGCATTTAAACTAGAAATTGAAACAAATGTATCTAGATTACAGTCAACATCTAGGTACTGTTTACAGTCCCTAATAAACTTCCTAGTGCACTGTTTATTGAAAGCTGAAAAACTTTTCATTCCATCAAGTTCATTTTCATCATCCATACACCCTGAGTTTATATCTGCACTAATATACATATCATGAAAGTTAGAATTTTCGACATTCATCAACTCATTCGATTCATGCGGTTCAGGAAAAGGTACAAAATTCTCAGTATGTGGAACCTTGTTGTAACCCAACCCGTCTTTGATATAAACAGTTCTATGTTTGCTCACACATTCATCAAAGACATTTTGTTGCATCTTCCACTTTGAAACAATTACCCTTTCTTTTATTAAATCAATTTCAGATTTGATAAGTTTTTCTAAAAGATCTTTGATTAAAACGTCCTTTTTATCCAAATATTCTTTAAATGTTACATTATCTTTCAATAATGCATTAATTTTTCTTGTAAAATTTACTTCATTTTGTTTCAATTCTTTGTTTACTCTTTTTAGTTTATCGTTTTCAGCAATCAGAAACGTGTTTGCTGCATGATAATTTTGCATTCGATCTATACACACTAAGGAACATATATCAAATTTATTTTCAGAATTTACCTCATTCTCAGATGAAGTTTCATCAGAAACATCAGCTTTGCCCTTTCCTTTAGAATCGGTTTTGAGCGAACAGTCACTGGTAATATCAGCTGGTTTCATTGAATCTTCAATTTCAGCCATCAAGGCTTCATCCATTTCATCCTCAACATCCTCGATCTCATCCTCCCATTCACAATTACTCAGCTGTTTGGACATGAATGCAGTTGGAGACTTCTTTGACTTATCAAATTCATCAATCATTTCCACAAGCTTAACTCCGCTTCCCTCAACCTTCTTTTTCTTGTCCTTGGTACACTCATAAGCGAAGTGACCAAGCTATTGACAGTTGTAGCACCTGAGTTTAGCTTTGTCAAAACCAACCTTTTTACCAAACTGCAACTTATCCTTCCCAACCTTCTGCAAATACTTTTTAGCCCTTATAGCTATCATGGCCATCTGCCATTGCAAGTCCATATATTCTAAATCATCAGGATTGATCTTAACAAGATCTTCTACATCAAGCATGGCAGGTTGCAACTTTCCTGTCACCAGTGCATCGTAGCTGCTCATGAAAGCTCCGAACAAAGCAATCTGATCTTCAGGGATTTGTCCAAATGACTTGATTTTCTCACCAGAGGAGTGTTCACAACAACCTTTGTTTTTCTCAGGTTTTGTTCCACTATTTCCTTCACTACTTCCAGAAAATAATGCTGCATTTGTTGAACTTGAGTTATTTTGTTTATCTTTGTTGTTCAGTTCTCTCTTCTTTGCATCCAATTCATAAGACTCGAGTAAACAGATAATATCATCAAGTTTTTTACTCTTTAGATCTGGAGTTGTGTTCTTGATTAGCATACAAGGTATGCTCCAGCAATCTGACAGTGAGTCTAACAATTTCTTTCCTAGCTCATACTCTTCAAATTTTACTCCCATTTTTCTCAACCTATTTATCATGGTTGTAAACCTAGTCACTTGCTCACTGTGAGTCTCATTCTTTTTATAACTAAACATGTTATATTGCTTCAGTAGAAGATCGGTTCTGCTTTCCTGAAGAGCTGCATTACCTTCAAATCTTAAGCACAAAGCATTCCACAGACCTTGAGCAGTTTCATGTTGCTCAAAATTCAAATACAACTCAGTCGGAAGTGCTAGAATAATAGAACCCAATGCTCTGTTATCCCTTTCGATTAACTTCTTATCTTCCTCTGAATAAAGATCAGGATCAGCAATCGGAACTAACCCATAAGCATTTGCAGTCTTAGGAATGTGAGGACCTTTTACAATTGATTCCTAAAGTGTGTGTTCAGTAAACTTGAAATAAGCCTTCATCATTATCTTCTAATTTGAAAATTCTGATATTGATTTCAGCATAGGTGGTGATTTCCCAATAACCCTCTCAGTATCGTATACCTTTCCAGCCATTCTTTACTAGTAATTTGAAACTTAGTTGAAATCAGAAAAAATTTCCAGCTTATAACTTTTCGGTCGAAAACTTAGTACAATACTTTTCGATCGAAAATTCAGAATATTTCGGACAAAAAACTTTTCTGACGAAATACTTTTCGATTTCTTCAAACAGAGTTTTCGGCTACTTCAAACAAACTTTTCAGACAGTTCAACAGAAGAACACTTGAATTGACCAAAAACTTTATGTGATGATCCGAGTAAAGAATCAAGTCTTCAAACTTGATGCAAACTTCATCTCCATCAAAACTAGCTTTAAATCAACAACAATGGCACCCAAATTACTTCAATTTGATCAGATTTGACTTAAAATTTTCTTGAATACCAAGAGCTATTATCCAACAGCTCTGATACCACTTGTGATTCCCTCAGATCTGCTGATATTCAAGGAAAAATTCTTCAATCACTCTTTGAATTGGCGGAAACAATTTAGAAATTAAATCCACACCAAAATGAACAAATCAAAGATGAGCAATCTAGATGCTATCAATCACACCAAATGCATACTTCATGATGATTAGCTTCATTAATCCAGTAATGTAATCAAGTATTAACAATAGAAACACACATAAATTCTCTTGATTAACTTGTAAAATCAAAGTACAAAAATAAGAAAGTTACTTAAAATACAAAAGACACAACTATTTATACTAGAGAGTCTTCGATCGAAATCTTCTTGATCGAAAAATGTTTTCGACCGAAAACTCTGAAGTTATACTTCTAAAACCTAATTGATTTTTATGGACTATTAAGTTCAAACAGTCCGTCCTCGGGGGCCTAAACACTTTCAGAGAGGGCTTAACACTAGTGGTCATACACCACGTTAGCACCCAGTTCAATGTTACTAAATTATATTAGCAATATTTAACTTGCTATAAATCATTAATCAAACAAAATATGCAATATAAAGACAAGTAATTGATTGTACCGTTTGTGCCTTTGGTAGATAACGACATGTGCATTACGAAGATATCCGGTCGTAGCCCACACTGGTCATTCAAGTAACATGCTTGTTTACTTCTAGCAATCTTGGTTTGTCATAATCGCCAGACTTTTGATGAACATACCTCTTTCGCGGGTGTCTGTGAGCAATGCATATTTGCCCTTTAGTTCAATGCATATTTTTTACCTTGTTGCCTTTAAGATTACTGCTGCTATCCTTTGAGTTCAAGTTTGTGTTTGCCCATGTATTGAATGCTCTTTGCATGAGACATGTCCTTCATAGGTTTTGTTTGCTTGGTCTCATTCCCTTGGTTCATTTCCTGCGGAGTCCTTTGAGTCCCTTCAGATGATTTCCCTTCCTACATGCCCCTCTCTTTCTTGGGCATTGTCTTTTCTTCTTACTCCCTTCTGTTGGGGGATTTGGTCTGGGGTTTCTAGGGTAGATGATCCCTTCCTATAGGCTCTTAAAGAGGGCTCACACCTTTTGACCTCTTGATTGGTAGATCCCGCTGCCGACGACTGTAATACCTTCTTGTCTTTTCCTCATAAATGCGCATCCTAAGCATAGATTTCTAATATAGGCTTATCCACCTTACAAATTATTTTCTCCTTCTTGGTAAGGTGTAAGGGCTTTTAATAGTGACCATCACTTGGACCCGAACCTTTCAATCGATATATGGTTGTTTGCACCTCCCTGACCGGTTTCCGTGCCTTCATGCTAATGTATAGTTGTAAGAATGGCTTCCACCTACTAACTTGCCGACATGTCCTCGGGCTTTGATAATGGTTAGATATTTTCTAGTGAGCGGGTCACCTGGGGTTGGGGCTTCTCTTTTCCTTCACACGTCGACTCCCGCTTAATTCCGAATAGAATGGCGCCTGTGTCTCTTTCTATATACGTTGTAGTATCCGATTACTTCACGCAGCTCCATCTTCCATTCATGGAATGAAGCCTCTTGGCTTACATGATTGACCGTTTAGAAGATACCGAAAGATCGTCACGGTTTGCATTCATATAATTCTATAACAGCTTCATCCACCCCCAAGTTGGTTGACCTTGTTGACCAGTAGTCCATGTTGTCTGTTTCACATGTATCCCTTTTTTTTCAGTTGCTGTCTCTTATCCTATCAAACAATTCCCCGCATTGTGGATCGTTCTTTGAAGCGCCTTTATTCAAACTTGCAACTCGGGCTGGGTCCTGAACCTGGCTTGCTTCGAAACCCGAGATGAATGCTGGAATCGTATTCCTATACGATACGGGGGTGCCTCATGTTGCAGGTCACATGTCGTATGATTACCTCATATCCGATGACCTGAGAGTATATCCGGTCGAAACTCCGGAATGATGATCTCTTCATTATGACTGTTGCATTCATACTGCATCAATCTTCCTGTATGTTTGTATAGAATGGTTATGGAGTGTTGCCTTGATGGTGTGTCCTCATCATGCATGCATGCTGCATAGAGTGAATCATAAGCCTCTTCTAGTCAGACTAATTGTCGTTTGTTCCTCGTCTTTTTTTTTTATAATCTCCCTCCATCAAAACATATCATTATTTTGTGACCCTCGAATGGCGTTTTTCAATTTCCCTACACTTTCCATCTAGACCTTCATCCAATCGCCTAGCTTACGCTTTGTATATCTCTGACCTAACTTGCATGACGTGTCTTTCGCACGTATATAATGATGGGCAGACATGTAACCCGTCTGATTGAGAAGCTTTCTATTTCATACTCGTATGCTAAAATCAGTGGGGATTTTCTTGAGGTGATCGGGATTCCACGCGTCCACTTCTGATGGGATCAAGGAGAGCCATTGCTACTTTAGGCAATAGTATGTCGGGGCTGTGTACGATAAGCTAGTTGTAGCTTCATCTGCTAGTTGGGACTGCCGACAGCTTGACGGGGCTGCAGACAGCCTACCGGGGTTAATGCATGGACGACTTGGCGGGACAAATCTTAGTGTTGCTCTCCTTCATTTCCTTACCTTTGCTAACAACCCTGATCAACAAAGGAGGTAGCGAACATGGAAAGCTTCTCTCAATTTTTTTTATATAGAATATAACTGAAAATTTTTCATTATGCCAGCCGGTAACACCCATGCTTGGAGTTAAGGGTTCTTAGGGGGTGGCAGCCGTTTCGATCCTTTTCATAGGCTTTGACTTTTTTTTTCTTTCTTTTGTTTTGATGATCTGGTGATCTCTGACATGTATGTTACCTCCTTTTCACAGGCTGGTACCAGCCATTGGGTTTTTTCACCTTCTTTCTTTTTCTCTCTCTCTTTTTTTTATAAAGGCCTGACACATCCATGTGACATTGTACTGTTAGAAGAGCACAGTGGACTATACTTGTACCCTTGTCATAGGCACCCCTTCCCCTTTGATTTGAAAGTAACGCTACAAACAATCTGACAAACCCTCATCGTCTTGTACATGGCATATTAATCCCTTTATCTCTCATCTATTTTGACTTTTCTATCGTTCCTTCTTCTCTTCTTTTTTTTTTTTGTTTTTTATTTCTTCTCTTAAAAGGGATACTTTTCTTAATCTAGGGTAGGCTTGTACCTTCTGATGGTGCGTGAAGAGGACATAGACAGCCTTACCTAGGATACCACCTAGTTTGCATAATCTATTTTTTATCCAATGGATATGTTTTATCTAAAGTGGCATCTATCCTACTATAGCATAACTTTGATGGATCACAAAAACACAGCATCTTGTACTTCACACTATTAATGCCCTGGACATTTGTATCTCACGCATCCACGGATGTACATTCAACTTTGAAATCTGGCTGTCCCCGATACATCCTTTATATCTCCATATATTTCTTTCTTCCTTTTCTTTTTGGCTTTTTTACCGCAAATAACTTAGAGCCCTAACGCTTTTTACGAAGGATTAATCTTGATTAAATATAATTATTAATATTAATTTATTAATTGTTTGGTTGAGTTCGTATTACATTATGATTGAGTCTGTTTATTTATTTGATTATTTAATTGAGTTTGAGTTAGGTTAGGAACAATATAGAGTTTATTATAAATAGATGGTTAGGGATTAATTATAAATTGTGGTTTTGATTTTCAATATTAATAAAAGAGTCGATCTTGGTTGAGATCAAGTTCTGTGTTCGTATTCTTGGGCCTGATTTACAACAATTGGTATCAGAGCTTAGTTAAAGAGAACGCAATTTTAAGAGTCGTAACATGGGGTCGAGAAGGCTGCTGTGACAGTTTTCCTTCGGCCGTGGTCGAAATAAAAGTGGACTATTATTTGATCGATCAAAGGAGCGGAAGAATATAATAGTGTGATACCTATTCCTTTGGAGATCAAGGCACTCGACAGAAACAGGAATTGTTTTCTTGCTTCTTGGTTTTTCTTTTGGTTCGTTGTCACCCAGGTGTGGGGTACTAATAATCCATAATACTTCTGGTCTTTCTTAATCTTTCGATGATGTATTTGTGGGGTGGTTAACCACAATAAAAGAAGAAGGAAATAGCAATAAAAAAGAATTGAGTCAGGCCTTTTTGTGGATAAGGTATGGCACAAAATTTGATATATGTGTTGACATTTACACAAGAAAAAAAAGTGTTTTTTGTGTGAATTTTTAAAGGCTCACAAGAGTAGCTCCGAGCAAGACAATCCAGGAAAAAGAAAAGAATTATTTTAGTTGTTCTCGGTGTTTTTTATCTGGGTTTAAAGTAGCAAAAGGACCAGCTAGTTCTTTTGTCCGGGAGCAAACAATAAACAGTTCAGCACGTTTAAGCGTCGGTGGTTTTAGTTGTCTCCGGTGGTGATGGGCGGTCAGTGGTGGTGAGTAGCGGCTGTGACAGCCAAACAATGAAGGCTTGTGCGAGTCAACCAAGGAAGATATCGATCTGGGTGATTCAGATTGAGTGAAGGATCAATCACCTGTGAAGGGTGTTGATGGATCTGCAAAGTGTTTACTTGTGTGATTCAGGGTGGTACGGTGTGATACTGGTGAAGGAGTATTAGAACATGTGAGCGGTTCGAACAAAGTGAAGAATACATCCGATCTATGAGAGATCGTTCAAAAGGCTGTGAGAGATGCGTGGAAGAAGATCTGTGATAGATCAAGAACGATCTGTGTGATACAGATCAGTGTGGAAGATTCAGAGCGAAACCTGTGAAGGGTGAGTTCAGAAGTGGCATGAAAGACCTGAGTGATTCAGGAGGTACAAATCAAGATTAAGGGGTAAAATGAAGGATTAATCTTGATTAAATATAGTTATTAATATTAATTTATTAATTGTTTGGTTGAGTTCGTATTAGATTATGATTGAGTCTGTTTATTTATTTGATTATTTAATTGAGTTTGAGTTGGGTTAGGAACAATATAGAGTTTATTATAAATAGATGGTTAGGGATTAATTATAAATTGAGGTTTTGATTTTCAATATTAATAAAAGAGTCGATCTTGGTTGAGATCAAGTTCTGTGTTCGTGTTCTTGGGCCTGATTTTTAACATTTTAACCCTCTTCTTTCTTGCTTTTTCTTGAGCCTTTCAACTTGCATTGCAGGCTTTGCAGATTTGCTCCCTCCCCCTTCAGTTTCTTCGTTAGAAATGCTCACGGGGTATTATTATTATTATTATTATTATTCATGTCAACGATGCATGCTTTTTCTTTAGACTAAAGCAATTTGATTTTATGCAAGAAATATGGATATTCATGCTTTTTCCTAGGCCGGTGAAAGGAAATGATGGTACATATGCCTTGGGACTTTCCTTGACCCGTGAGTGAATCAAGATGCGTACATTATTTTTTATATGCAAAAGTGATCGAGATTCAGACCTATGACCGAAAAGGCGTAGGTAGACGCGAACCGGGTTCTTTTCTCCTGCCGTCGTGCAGAGGGACCAGACATATTCACCGGCGGTGGCATTCCTTTTCCTGATCCTTTCTCTGACGGTCCTTCCTTCCCGGTGTCTACCATCAAGTTGTTTTTATTCTTCTTTCTTTTAAGTGTGTTTCAGTGACGTATGAGTTCTTCGGGCCATGTTTGGACACAAGGTCCCACGGATGGCGTCAATGTAGCAGCCAGTATCCCCACCGACGGGTGATGGATAGTAGTTGCTTATTTCTAGTATCCCCGGAAGGGTACCTACGTCACGTCTCACCGTTAGTTTCGTCACGGGGGATTCCGAGGGGATCTTCAGTGACCGTACGAGATCAGCTCCGTCATCTTCTTGGGTCTTGATCAAGGCTGTATCCACAGGAAACGCTCGTTAGAGGGCACGAGGGGGGGTTGCCCCCGAGGGCACTCCGACGCTCAAGTTGGTATCATCATCCAAATATACATACATGTGCCCCTCCATATATTAGAGGGAAGGAGATATATAAAGGAGAATGGGTGTAGTGAGAGGGGAGTTAATAACCTGGTCGTGATGGTGGTGGTGTCTTCTTATTTATAGAAGGGATGGTGCTGGGTTTTTACCCTACTGGTCTTCCTATATTGGGCCTGCTTTCTTTGGGCGGGTAACTGGGCCATTTGCGGGGGGTAGCTTCTATATATATATATATATATATATATATAGAGAGAGAGATAGAGAGGGGACGGTTCCATTAAAAAGTGGGTTTTCACTAAGAAATCCTAAGAAACTGGCCAAACGAACTCCGATTGAGCTCATTCCAGCGGCATTGAAACCGTCTCATCGAACTCTAACCCGGACCCAAAAACCTAAACCCCCCTCCACCCGCACCCCAAAAACCTAAACCCACCTCCACCCGCACCCCCAAAAAACTAAACCCCCTCCAACCCTACCCCGAAAAGCCTAAAACCACCACCCCCACCGCCGAAAAACCTAAACCCCCCCCCACCCCACCCCCAAAAAAAAACCTAAACCCATCCCCACCCCCCCCCCCCCCAAAACCTAAACCATAAAATCTAAACCCTAAAAGCTAAACCCTAAGGCTAAACCATACGGCTAAAACTCTAAAATTCAAACGTAAAATCTAAACCTTAAAAGCTAAACCCTAAAAGCTAAGATGGTAAAGTTCGACGAGACAGTTCCAATGCCGCTGAAATTAGCTCAATCGGAGTTCGTTTGATATCACTTCTTAAGCTTTTTGTCATTTCTTAGATTTTTTAGGAAAAACTATTTTTTATTTGATACTTCCTATATATATATATATATATATATATATATATATATTTGTTTGTTCTTGTGGATTTTTGTTTTGGCATCATATCGGTTGAGTTTGATCAATGACTAATTTTATTTAATGGCAAATCTATAATTATTAAAAGATAAAAATGAATTATATTTAATGAAAAAGAGTAAATTGAGTAAATCAACACAATTTAATTTAGGTAACTATTAATTAGTCATGAACATAATCCTTTAAAATCTCACATACACTCTCTCCTATCAAACCCATCTGATCGATTTCTTCATTCTCAAGTTTTTTTTTTTCAAATCAAAATCCCCAAAATTCTCAGTAAAACTACAAAGACGACAAAAAAGCAATTGAAGAAGATGAATGAGCAGTTGTTACATATACGTAATAGTGTTACGTATATGTAACAATATGTGAACATTATTTAAAGCCAAACCATTACAGGTTTATGATGATACAACACACAAAAGATGACGAACAAGACGATTAAAAAAACAAATATACACTTTACAAACGTAACTTACGCAATTTTATGAAACCAATAACATCTCTTCTTGTTACATATATGTAATACTTAGTGTTACGTATCTGTAAGCGGTGTTAGATACATGTATGTAACACCCCAAAATCCAAAAAATAAGTTAGGACGAGTGTCAGTTAAGAAGCGCGACACTAGAACGTAACCGGACGCGAAGTTAAAAGACGGTTCAGTCGGAAATAACCCAAAACTTCTAATAAGTATATCTCGGGCTAGGAAATGAATTACGGAAACCATAATATATGAAAACTAGATTTCTCGACGAGGAAAAAGTGAATAACATATAAAGTGGGTTGGTAGCAGACCGCTAACCCTTGTTTAACGATCCGCTACGAGCACAGGAAGCCTAAACTGAGTTTCTTACACGTGGCAGCTGACTAATCTGAAGAGAGGCGGTGGAGGACCACTACCAAAACCCTTAGCGGTCCGCTAAGGGGCCAGAATCAACCTATAAATAGAATTTCAAGGATTTCATTTGAGACATCCATCCTACTTTTTCTGGAACGCATTATTTTGAGAATCTCGAGCTTGAAATACCCCTTTGGGTGTTACAAGCAAGTCATTTTAGGAGCAGGGGACTAAATGGTTTTAGACATTGCAGCCTTAATCATGTCTCTAATTTCACTAACCAGCCCGTAGATGTAGTGACTGATCAGATTTGATTCTGGGTTGATAAGTGCGGGACTAAACGAGCATATTCAAAAGCTTTGAAGTATACTCTCGATGATTTGCACAGACCATGTGGTGATTTAAAATTTTAATTTTATCTGCTTCCGCTCATTCATGGGACAGAATTCTCACAATACCAGTTCACAAAACTCTTCCCAATCTAGTGCGTATGTCTTCTTTCTTTCTTTTGATTGCACTATGGAATTCCATCATTCTAACGCTTCGTCTTTAGATAAATTAGAAACGTATAACACCATATCCTCATTAGCGCATTTGCTGATGGTTAAGACAGACTCTGTTTTCTCTAGCCAACATAGGGCTGCTACTGCACCCTCATTGCCAGCAAATCAATCGGTTTGTAGGCTTGGAATGTATGATAGGTACATTCTACTGTATCTTCCTCTTTCCTTTGGATTTATCATTATTTTTAGAATTACCGTAATTTGAGCTACGGCAATCGTCATTGGTTTTCTTAGAGTCTGCTTTATTAAGACTAGATGATTTATCTTCTTTTATAGCCGCTAGAATTGTTGGTATAGCTTCTTTTATGCCTTGAGCTATTAATTTCTGCAGCTCGACTTTTTTTGTTTGTTTGATCGACATTCTCATTGATCTCTACTATCTTTTTTTGTCTCCATCTAGTGTTGTGTGAGGCTCCACTTGTATCTCCTTGTATAGACATGCTATAATCGAGAAAATGTCTTAATTCTAAAAACACACACACACACACAAATATATATGTATATATATATGGTGAAGTTCAAGTAAGAAGTGAATTTTCGCTAAGAAACCTAAGAAATGACTTTTTTTTTAACCGAAACCGGGTCAAACGAACTCCGATTGAGCTCATTCTAGCGGCGTTGAAACCGATTCATCGAGGGTTTTTTTTAGGGGGGGGGGGTTGTGGGGGGATTTAGGTTTTGGGGTGGGGATGGGGTTTAGGTTTTTTGGGGGTGGGAGTTGGGGGGATCTATGTTTTTTTTGAGGGGGGGGGGGGGTGGGGGGATTTAGATTTTTTGGGGGGTGGGTGGGTAGGTTTAGGTTTTTGAGGGGTGGGGGTTGGAGGATTTAGGTTTTTGGGGAATGGGGGTGGGGCAGTTAGGTTTTTGGGTTTAGCTTTTAGGGTTTAGCTTTAGCGTTTAGCTTTTAGGGTTTAGCTTTAAGGGTTTAGCTTTAGGGTTTAGGGTTTAGCTCTATGCTTTATTTTGACGAGCTGGTTCCAACAAGCTGGAATTAGTTCAATCGGAGTTCGTTTGACCCAGTTTCTTAGCGAAAACTCACTTATTAGCGGAATCTTTCCATATATATATGTGTGTGTGTGTGTATATTGGCAACTTATTAAAATTTATTTGTAACTACTTTTCATTATCAGGTACACTTATGAAATTTAAACTTCAATTGTCCTTGTCGAGTTCTGGCTTCCTCTAGGTCTTGTCGTAACATTATCGTATGAGTAGAGGTGTGCATGCGTCGGTTTGGGTCGATTTTGGGGTAAAACCAAACGCAAAACCTAAAGTTCGGTTTTTGGTTTTTTAAAACCGTTTGGTTTCGGTTTTTACAAATGGGTTCGGTTCGGTTTCTGCTTTTTCGGTTTTAAAACCAATTGGGCTTAAATTTTTTAGGGTAAAAGAAAAATGACCCAAAATAATGAACATGGTTTTGAAATTTTGAGCCTAAATTTTTTTTATTAACTAATGATTATCACATATTTTGGCCTAAATATTTTGAGATACAAAAATTATTAGTTTTCTTAAAAGATACCCAACATAAAAAATAAACACTATAATTTATAAATTCAATAAATATAAATAATAACCTACTATTAATGCAAATATACGTAACACAAATATGTATACACTTTTAACATACAACCACACAACACAATATAATATATATATATATATATATATATGTATATATTATGAAATGTGTATGCACACAATATATAATTAAAGTATATGTATACGTTCGGTTCGGTTTTCAAAAGATACAAAACCGAAACCAAACCGGAATTTTTGGTTTTCAAAAAATACAAAACCAAAACCGTCGGTTTTGGTTTGGGTCAATTTTTTCGGTTAATTCGGTTTCGGTTTGGTTAATTTGTTTTTTTGCTCACCCCTAATTATGAGTGTCTAATTCTGCCAGTCTTTGATTTTCCCTTTCTAGTTCTGCTATTCTATTTTGCATTGCTCTTATTCACTAAGTTTCTTCAGGTAATTCTCCAATGGTACGAGGTGTGCGAATAGTCATAGAACCATAGGGATTTGTCTGATTCATATGGAAAGTGTAGGACCCTGGAAGTTTAGGATTTTGTATCAAAGTTAGATATGGGTGTAAACCATGAACTTGGAGTTCACGAGTTAGGTAAGTGGGCCGGCCAAAGGGGCCAAGAACCTAGTAAATCGTATTGGCTTTTATTTAGTGTATATATATGCTTATTCCATACGTAGTTAGGTTAGACGTTCTTGTTGATTTTTCTCTCAAAGTGTAAATTCGTTTTTCATTGATAATATACTTTCGAACTACTTTGATTGAATCCTTTGGTGTTTATGTTCTTGAATCATTTGTTTACAAAGATTTTCGCTTATTTGTTACTAATAAGTTTTTCTGCGTTTAAGCAACTTATCGGTAGTGTTTTTTAGTGCAATTCTAGCTTCTAGAGTGTCCAACAATTGTTTCTTTTCTGTGTATTTGCTTAGCAGTTGATCTGGACGGCAACAATTATGAAGAATACCTCCTATGTGTTCTTCGTGGTCATCGGACATTTCAAAAATTGAAATCCCTTGATTTTTGGTAATCTCCTTAATTATTGGGATTTATTTTTGGAAAAGGTTGACTCAACTTCTCGGCTCGTAGTACTCGGCAATAGTTCTCGGGAAGGCAGAAGTTTGCGGTAACTTGTTCTCGACTTGAGAACTCGGCTTAAGTTCTCGGATCAAGTTCTCGGCTATCTGTGATAGTTCACGGATTTCTGGTAGTTCTCGAATATCTGTGATAGTTCACGGATTTCTGGTAGTTCTCGGCTATCTGTGATAGTTCACGTATTTCTGGTGGTTCTCTGCTATCTGTGATAGTTCACGGATTCCTGGTAGTTCACGGCTTACAAAAGTTCTCAGAAGTTCAAGTTCTCGGTTTAGTTTTTTTTAGGTTAAGATCTTTTGGGGTTTACTCTGATCACGATGACTTCTCAACAACAGAATTTGAATAAAATTAATGCTTCTCTCAACCTAGACAGTGTGATTGGTACAAGCTCCAAGCCTCCAAGACCTGTTTTTGAAAATAAATTCTCTGACTGTAAGTACAGGTACAAGAACTATGTCAAGTTCATTGATCCCAAGATGTGGAAGTCCATTGAAAAGGGGCCATTCGTTCCCACATATCAGAAAGATTATGCAGCTCAGACTATTGCTCCTAAGAATCCAGATCTGTACACTGCAGAAGAGCTTGTGCTAGTTGAGCAAGATGAAAAGGCATTTGCAACACTCACTATGGCCTTATCACCTGAAATTGCTCATGGCATTAAAGAATGTACTTCTGCTAAGCAGTTATGGGATGCCTTGGTGCAGATGTATGAGGGTAATGAAGATATGAAGGAAAGCAGGAAAGACATGCTCAGACAGAGGTTTAATATGTTCAACCATATTTTGGGGGAGTCTCTAGAAACACAGATCAACAAGTTTATTCATCACATAACAGAAATAAGAAGTGCTGAAATTGAAATGACCAATGGGGAAGTCAACAAGAAGCTTCTCAACTCCTTGCCTTTTAGTTGGAACATGAATGCTACATCAATTAAGAGGTCAAAGGATATGTAGAGAACAAGTCTGCTGATTTGATTTCTACAATCAAATCTTATGAGATGGATGATAAGCAAAGAGCTCTAAATCAAGCAAACTAAATTGGAAATGCAGCAGCTCAAGGAAACAACAGTGTTCTTATCTCAAACATATCACAGGAACAACTAAAGTCCTTTTCCATGTTTAGCTTCACTCCTACAGTTCTGGCTACTCCTGTTCAACAGTCACCAAAAACTCCAGCCACTGCACGAAATCCTAAGTCAGTGGAATCTTGTAGTGCTTTATTCACCAGTGTTATGCATAGTTATCAATGTTTTTTGACAGGTGATATGACTCAAGACATGCTTCAGGATGATCTAGAACAGATCAATCCAGATAATGTAGAAGAAATGGACATCAAATGGCAAATGGCTATGTCCGTGTTAGAGCTAGAAAGTTCTTCAACAAGATTGGGAAGAACAGATTCGGAAACAATTCTAATAACAAGGTTGGCTTCAACAAATCCAAGCTTCGTTGCTACAACTGTAACAAACCATGTCATTTTGCTCGTGAATGTACTGAGCCAAAGAAGGAAGAAAGAAAGGAAGTTGGAACTTCCAACACTACTGATGACTCCAAGGCACTGGTTACTTAGCAGGTTGGAGGATATGACTGGAGAGATCAGCTGCAGGCACTAAATTTGAACTCTTAGAATCATGCTTTTATGGTAAATGTCTCTGCATCTTCCTCCGAGGTAACTCAAAATCTTTGCTCTTCTGTGTGTATTAGTACATAAGAAGGGTATAGAAAACACAACGAAAATCTGATTAAAGAAGTAACTAAACAACGAATTGTTATTTCTGATTTTCAAAAGAGTGAGAAAGCTTACAAAATCAAAATTGAGGCTGAACAAAATGATGTTTCAAAACTAAAGGCTCTTTTGAGTGATAAAGAGTTTGTTTATATAAATGCAAAGAAGAAAATTGAAGAACTAACCATACAATTAAACACAACTCAAAAGAGACTTTCTTTAGAAAAACTTACAGTTGAAAACTTTAGCTATTCATCTAAGGCAGTAGAGAACATGATTGAGAAGCAACTGGAGGGAAATGGGAAGGGAAAAGTTGGGTTGGGGTACAACATAACTCCACCACCGTTTAATGAAAACTTCTCCAGTTTGCCTCTCACTGCTATTGAATTGGCAAATGAGGCCAATATGGTGTATGCGATGGGATTAAGATGTGATTCACTCTCTGCTAGCAAAAGCAAACCTCTGTCGAATCAAGTGTTAAATGTGTGAATAATTCTGACAAGTTTACTTTATGTGCAGACCAAGTAGAGTGTGAGGATTGGGTTAGTGAGAATGATGAGTGGGAAGAAGATGTGAAAGAAAGAGTTGATGTTATTTCTAATTTTTCATCTAATTTAGTTAAAAATGATGTTTTCAAAGGCTCTGTGTTTAAGAGCAACAAACCTGTTTTAAATACTTGCCATGGTGTGTTAGACAATCTTGTTTCTAAAAACAATTTTGATTTTATTGCTTGCAATGTGGCTAAAACAGGTGAAAACATATGTTTTGTTAAACCCATCACTGATGGAAATGATGAAAAGTATATTTTTAAATATTCAAACAGAGATGTTCTGAAATTGAATAAGCAAAACAAACAGGTTGAGAAGCCAAAAGTTGTTGGGAAATCAGAACCCGTTCACAAACCTTTTATTTCAGAAAGGGGAACTTGTTCCACAACTAATCATATCACAAGCAGAATAACCACTCACATACCAAAGGTTGTTCCAAACATGAAAAATCACATCATGAACATTTAGGTTATTCATCATGGTTTGATAGATCATGATATGCTCTTTATGCTAGGAAGAAGACATGCTAAACATGTGGCAAAGCTGGTCATATTGCTAGAACCTGCATTCATCGTCCTTACGAGCCTTACTATGTATAGAATAAGAGGGCTATACCGAAGGAAAGACATTATTCTAAGCCTATGATGGTTGAACAACCTAAGGCAATGAAAAATAAGCATCCCAAAGTTAAGCCTTCTGATGGTGATTGGAATACTGACAAGAACAAAAGAAAAATTGTTCAAGAGAACAAGCAAATTAAAGAATCTAAACAAGAAAGGAAACCAAAATTTTCAAAACCGTTTGTTAAACCTGTTGGATATATGATGTACGATCGTCAATTAAGTCAACGTTACTAACGATGTATAATCCAAAGAGTTACACTTTGGGCAACAAACAAATATATAATATTTAATTCTTAAATATTATAATTCACGAAAAGACGTTTTAATAAAACGACAGATAAATATTTAGAGAAATATTTATTCGGTTTATTCGGTGATTAATTATTTAGAGAAATAATTAAATACGGAGAGATTTACTGTTTAAATGTTGAACAGTAGAAAGTGATTAATTTTACTAGTTATTATTAATCAGTAAAGCATATGATGTGACAACCGTGACTTTTACGGTCAACACCTGTGTTCGACGAGTTCGTATAATAATAGTATTATTATTATGTTGAAAAATACTTTCATACGAAAGGAACTCGTTAGTGAACGAAATATAATAGCAAGATTTATTTTGGTGTTATAATGTCAAAAAGTTGATAAAGTTCAGGTTTATACGTATTAACACCCGAGTCGAGCAGTTTCGTAAAATTTAATTTAAATCCGAAAGGATATATATTTACGAAACGCAAGGACTCGAGAGAAATAATTAAATTCTAACGAGTTATTTTTGGGTAAAATAACGCCACTATTTTTATCGGGTTCGTTTAAGCGAAAAACTGACACGCGATCGGAGAGCACAGGGGCTATAAACACCCCATCTTCACCCACTTTCTCATTTTGCAAGAATTCAGAGAAATTTTAGAGAGAGAGAGTGGAGAGGGCTGGAGAGGTACTTTATGGGGTACTTTATTTTTTAGGCCAACCAGACTTGTAGGGTCACTTGGGCGCAAAGTTAGCCAATTTTTTTTAGGCGGTTGTTTGCATTAGACTTCCGTATGGGGTACTTTATTTTTTTGTCGAGGCTTTGATTGCGGCTCATGGTAATATGTTGTCTAATACATGTGTACTCGATCAATGGATTTTTGATCACTTTGGATTTTTATCCGAAACTTTTTATAGAGCCGCAAAACCTGCGAACTCACCAACTATTTATATAGTTGACCCGTTTTCGAAACATGCTTTCAGGTAAACAGAATTGAAGAAAAGATTTTTATGAGGGCACGCTTTTGGATTAGAACTATTGTTTCTAGTTATGATTATATACTTTGGTTGTAGTCAGACATTTAGACACTTTGTACTGTTTTAGATATTTTACTTGTATTTGTACTTTCGTTAGAAGCATGTAGTATGGTTCAATGTAATGCACAAATTTCCTTTAAGTTTCTCTTGTACTTGTGTTCAATGCGATATACCGGTTACATCCCATACTTCCGCCTTGTTGGGGTGTGACAGACTTGGTATCAGAGCACTGGTTTTAGAGAATTAGGTTTACCCGAGACTAGACCTAGACTATAACTCTAAGTTTATTGCATTGAACCGTAGGAATTATTTGTGCATTGCATACTACCTCTTGCTTATCTACGACACATTGCTTCATCATAATCATGTCGTCGTCACAGCACTACGCGTACTCTTTGATGATTCCAGTTACGTTTGCAGTAATCTATATCCGCATCTATCTGTCTTGGTGTTACCTCGAGCTGTAGTTGTACCTATATCACACATGCATATACTCTAGTTGTGGAGTCGGCTTTCTTGTTGACATCTATTGTTTTCACTTGGTGCGGTATATACTTGCTTTCGTGATCTGCTGGATTGGACGGCTAGGACTTTCGCCATGAGATATGGCAAACAGAATTGCTCGATCTAAAGGGAACCTGAGGTGGAGAAGCATGACTAAACGGGAGAGAACTTTACGGGTCAGGTGACCCATGATTTTTTTTGTTTTGTTAGATCATTAGATCCACGTATACGTATAAATTTGTAGCATGATTTGCTTGACATTGATTTGAAGATCTCTGCCCTATTATTAGTTCCTGACTTCCACCGCACACTTTTTCTTTATTATAGGACGCTGGTTGTGCCCCTCTATCATTAGCTCCATCCAACAAAAGCCTTAGTCTGCAGATCCATGAGTATTGGTACAAATAATTAAAAGTGATTAGGTAGAACATCCACACTTTTACGCGCAAGTGCAACACGATGACGTAATCCAATGAACATTTCAGTTTCTTTTTTTTAGCTGAGAGCTCGAGATAGAGGAAACACTGTAGGGACCATGCAAAGTAAATTATCATTACGGGTGCACACGTAATCATAATTTTCAGTGCATGAGAACTCTAGCGAGCCTTACTGTCTGAGTTAATGTTCATGATTAATCTATATTTCTAACCCCAATTCCCAGTCATTCGAATATTGATCGAAACTATCGTCACCTTAGGGTTGAGCCAAAGACATCAAATGATGCGATGGGATACCTCATGTGACATGGGAATTTATATTGTATTTTTATCTTTGAATCGTAATGGATCCAAAACTCTTATCAAGTTTTATTGTGCATGACAATTTAGACCGAGACACTGAAAAGATCTATTCTCAGTTGATTTAACCTCAGTATTTGGACCGGATTTGACAATTATTTGTTAAGTATTGCTTCATTTTTGAGATCCAGCTAAAGATTTTCTCATTTCAATTTTGTTATATGTTTATCAACGCATGTGACGACTTTTGGTCTAGGGTGAATCAGACCTCGACATTTCTGACTCCCCTAATAGATCTTCATGTAACGTTCTCGCAGTTCTGAAGGAACAAGAGAAATTCGAATTTGATCTAATCAACTCCTTACTGAATCTGGAGCAACGAAGATTTTCTCTCATCTATTTTACTTGATAATCAGATCCCTTGAGATTTTACTGGCCACATAAATTCAGTATGGGACTTTACAACGCTCGACACTTGCAGTAAGTGTACGACTATCATCGGAGGTCTCGGTATAATCTCGTATTTTATCTTATAATCCAAATGCACTCTAATATCGATGGAGTAACAATATGATGGAGAAATTCCTTATAGAAATATAAGCTTCTTTTTCTTAGACAATATAACCTTTCTATACCATCGTTCGTATAAATCCTCATTTCGGTGTTTGTCATTCTCAGTATACTCCTAATAAATATTTTTAATAATTCAGTCTTACACCTACTTCAAATTTCCATTGCAAGTGCTCTGCACTCACTATGGTAATTTGGTACACTCCATCCCCTATTCTCTTAACCGCGACGCTCATATTGTGGAACCTAACTTGAGAAACTTGTTACTTAGGAGGAGCCATCTTTACAACGTTCATTGTCGTGTTTATTTCTATCATCTGTATTCTTACTATGATCACTGAGCGGCTTGTGCTCTGGTTTCTTTTGGTTGGATTTATAAAAAAAATTCATTTTGAGATAGCTATGGCTTAGTATGAAACTAATGCCCTTTTTGGTAAACATTGCTACGTATGTTTTGCAAATCTTGATTTCTCCTGGTGCTTCGATGTCTTATTGAATACCATTTTGATGGAGAAAATGAAACTTTATGTTGGAATGATTCTTTGTGTACCGAAAATTTTATTAGTCATCATTCAAAGTTTATTTATGGTGATTATCCTAATTTGTTACTATGCATACACTATCCTTGTAGATTCGAATAGGATAGTCTCATATCCTTTTTGTACTTGTTCTCTGTCAAATGTCATTTTGTTAATTGACTTTTTGATTTCCAACTAGGTAGAGACGTATACGTATCCCTTATTCTCAGCCTCATGTAATTAGAAAGCCTTAGAGCAACTACTGTTTAGAAACGACTTCTTAACACGTGCTCTAGGGAATATGAATCTATGACATTAAACACTCATTCCATCAAATTTATGGCTTAAACTCTTATGCAAAGGATTTTAAGGCTATAACCAGTATGGGTGAAATACGAAACGGTAAGTCATAATGGTACCGTTCGAAAGCCAAGAAAGTTGCAGGCATATTGTACTACCAGTTATTGGCAGATAATCTATTTGACCCTCTTCAACGCGAGATCTAAGGACAAACTTTGAAACCTTATGGTCCATTTCCATCGAATTTAATGGAAAAGCGAGGACCTAAGTTGAAATTTGAAAACCTTATCATTTGAAAGATGCGTCCTAAATCATAGTAGAGCAATTTTGAATTTATTTTTGTGTTCTACGAATTCTTAACCAATTAAAGTTGTACGTTATCAGGAAGAGGAACAAGTGACGAATCATAGTTGACTCTGCTCTCTTGAAGATCCACTTGAGATTGCATTATCTTTAAAGGACCTATGAGCATGACATCCTCACATTTGGAAAATTCCTGAAGTTTTACTTGACCCTCTCCTATTTTATAACGTTTACTTTATGAGAATCAAACCCCATGCTAAATTGACAATGATATTACATCAAAGTCTACCCATTTTGTGGGTTAGCAATCTCATAATCATTTTTGAGAGACACTATTTTTATGAGATTATTTCCACAATGTGACTGTTTATTTCCTCATCTAGCTGAATAGCGGATTACTTCCGAATCATTTCAATACACATCAAGAAAGATGCAGACGTCTAATGTTATCCTATCAAATTTGGCCGACTCGATGTGAGGAGTAGACCATCTTTTTGATATGGACTTCATGTTAAAATTTCAAAATTCCATTTCTGACCGTTAACCAAATTCGATTTCTAGTGGTAGTCAATCCAATGTCCAAATATTGAACTTGCACCTAGTCTTTTAACTAATCTACTTGACTAGATCGTTCTGGATCTTTAGTCACTTTCTCTATCTAGATCTTGTGGTGATTTGATTTTTAGTATAACTCATTGCTAACCTTGGGCAATATGTATATGAACCTTTAATTGAAAATCATCAAACATGGTTAGGGGTGTTCAAAAAAATCCGAATCCGAAATCGAACCCGAATTATCCGAAAATCCGAATCCGAAAATTCGGATATCCGAATTTTCGGATTCGGATAGTGATTTTCGGATATTTCGGATAGTTCGGATATCCGAATATCCGAAATATTATATTTATATATATTTTTTTAATTGTTTTTATTATTTAAAAATAAGAAAATTTGAATCAAAACCCGATATATTATATTTATATATTTTATATGTATATTTTCTAATGTTTTTTAAGATTTTTAATTGTTTTAGTAATTTAAAAATATTTTTTTTTTCATATTTTTTATTTTTTTTAATATTTTCGGATATCCATTTCACTATCCGAATCCGTATCCGAATTTTCGGATATCCGAAATTTCGGATTCGGATTCGGATAGTGAAATCCACTATCCGAAAATTTCGGATATCCGACTTTGAACACCCCTAAACATGGTTATATTATATCGAGACTAACACGCGAGTTAGTACCGAATCCTAATGCTTTTTGGTGAGGTTACATAGCACCGGGTCATCGCTGACATCTATTTTATGATGATGACTCATTTGCTATAACACTTTATAGGATTGAGTAAATTTGACTCTTAGCAAATTTATCTCGACAGAATCCTAGTATAATCTTCTATGTTTGTTAATCTTCGGTTTAACGACTCGAGTTTGGTACAATCATATTAGTACTCATTATATACTTGCTTTGTAAAGTTTTAAGCTTGGATTACTCGTTATTAATTCACTCTCTAATGACTAATCATCACTCTTCAATTCTAGTACAATAAGTGTGAATCTCGTCCTTTTGTTATGGTGATTTTCAAAATTCCCTTGTATCTACTTTTACGGTTATGTTGTATACACACCAACCATGTTGTGTTGCCTTATGACGCAACAACGTACTGACCATTATGAGTAATTACTATTACTAACAATAAGTACATACGACAACCTGAGATTCCACAATGGGATGTGGGAACTAATTTCAATAGATTTCATTACTAGGCATGCCTAGAATATTGGGCGGCTATGATTCATTTTGGGACATTGTTAATCAATTAACGAGCTCTGCACATTTTCTACTTATCCGAGAGGAGTTCTAGATAGAAAAGCTAGCTCGACTATATAGTAGTGAAATTGTAACAAACATGGAGTGTCTGTTTCCTTTATCTTCGATACGGATAGTCGCTTTACATCCCATTTCTGGAAGACAATACAGAAAGCTTTGAGAACGCGCTTAGATATGAGCACCACTTACTATCCTCAAACCGACGGTCTAAGTGATCGAACTATTCATACATTGGAAGATATGCTAAGGGCTTGTGTGATACAATTTGGTGGTAATTTGGATACTCTTTTACCTTTGATCCGATTTTCTTACACTAACAGTGATCATACTACCATTAAATGAGCACCATTGGAAGCTCTGTTTTGACACAAATATTGATCACCATTTTGTTGTGCTGAAGTTGGTAGTAATCATTTGATTGGTTTTGTTATGTATAAACTAAAACTACCTCAGGAGCTTAATGGTATATACGATGCTTATCGTATATCGAGTCTCAAAAGGTGTTTAGCTGAAGAATCCGTAATTATACAACCTAAGGAAGTTAGTATTGACGACAAGTTTCATTTTAACGAGGTGTTATCTCTATGTATTCTAAGTACATGATATGACCATCCTTTATAACCTATGATATTTGTTATCGCTGTGATACATTTTTATTCCAATGAGTCGTGGTGATTCTACCGACTCTTTGGATCTTAATAGCATCTCTCATACTATAATTTTATGGTTACTATTTATAATAGTATTCCTTAATGGCACCAAGCCGAATGATACTTTTCCTTGCTTATAAAAGGATACTAAATCACTAGGATTTTGTATCATAATATCATTTTGGATTTGTACCAACTTTGTATACCTGTGTATATCAATCCTATGACGGATTTCTTAATCTTCTGAATAACATCAGCAATGTACCTTTTTTACTGATCCGGTGAAACAATTATCTATAGATTCTTTGGAATTCGAATGATTTTTCTCTCATGATTATTCAATTTGCTTTTGAGCCTTTCTAAGTGTAACCTACTCTCTATTATTCTTAGATCTCGATTTGTCAAATCTCGATTTGTCAAATCTCCATGCTATATCTAGGAAACTAGATTTCCCTTGATGATCATACATGAATCAAGTTACGAAAAAGAACTTGTCAACTATTATACCAGTTGAATTTCGGGACGAAATTCTGTTAACTGGGGGAGAATGTGACAACCGTGACTTTTACGGTTAACACCTATGTTCGACGAGTTCGTATAATAATAGTATTACTATTATGTTGAAAAATACTTTCATACGAAAGGAAATCGTTAGTGAACAGAAGATAATAGCAAGATTTATTTTGGTGTTATAATGTCAAAAGGTTGATCAAGTTCAGGTCTATACGTGTTAACACCCGAGTCGAGCAGTTTCGTAAAATTTAATTTAAATCCGAAAGGATATATATTTACGAAATGGAAGGACTCGAGAGAAAATATTAAATTCTAACGAGTTATTTTTGGGTAAAATAACGCCACTATTTTTATCGGGTTCGTTTAAGCAAAAAACTGACACGCGATCGGAGACCACATGGGCTATAAATACCCCATCTTCACCCACTTTCTCATTTTGCAAGAATTCAGAGAAATTTTAGAGAGAGAGAGAGAGTGGAGAGGGCTGGAGAGGTTTCCGGCAAAGTGGTGGTGGTCCGACGGTGGTGCGTGGCGGTCAACGGTGGTCCGGCACGGTGACCGGTGGTGGCCGAAGCTCGTTTTTCACCCGGAACCATTTCTCGACGCTATGAACGCAATGGTAAGCTCAGATTTGTCTAAATCCTTGCTTAAATTCGTTAAAAAGAGTATTTAAATTCTGTCCAGAAAGTTTTATGTATACGCAGTCTTAAAGATCGGACGATCCCTGGAAATCCGACCGTTAGAATTGAATGAATTTTGGATATGATCTTGTCAACACATAGACACAAAACCCTACCGGAGGAATTTTTGATCAGAACTCTCTAGGTATGCTTTTCATACCCTCGAATGTGACTGATCGGATTTTCGGATTTGAAAATCTGGGTCACAAAGAATTGTCGATCCCCGGAGATCCGACCGTTGGATCGTGACGAATTTTGGACAGTAGTTTCTTGGCATAAATATGAATGTTTTCAAAATAGGAAATTCCGATCAAATGTTGGGAAGTATATTTTTGAATACGAACAGATTGTAACAGTTTCTAGGATCGAAAACAGGAAATTGATCGGGTTGCATGGCCATCGAAACGGCATTGCATGTCAATTTTGAGCATTTGGGAATGCTCGGGAGATAAAAACGATCCTACATAGCCACTTTTTGTTTTGGGTATGCAACCGATTTCATAGCAACCGATAAAAACGGCATTGCATGTCAATTTTACAATTTTTAACGGTTCGTACGCACATGCACGGGTTTTGGGTATGCAACTGATTACATAGCCACTTTTTGTTTTGTTGACTTGGTCACAACCTTTAGGAGTCCTGAATGCATCGTTTGTGTCCACTTGACTAGTAGGACCCTGTTAGGACTCGAATTTAATCGGTTTTTGTCGACTGTGTCGCATCACTCGCCCGCGTTGTCCAGGTGAGTTTCGCGCCCCCCTTTTTACTTACTGTTTTATTGTTTTTGGGGGAAAGCTGTTTCATTTTTTTTAGTCACATGTTACATGATACATTGATTACATGAGTTATTTTTTTTATATAATGCTTTAAAGTCCCCAATTTTAGGCAATCAATTAGCTGAGCGTAGCCGTTGGGAATTTTAAGTAGTACTACTTGGTTTGACACCCCCGCTCATGGTTTGGTCGCGCCAACCAGACTTGTAGGGTCACTTGGGCGCAAAGTTAGCCAATTTTTTTAGGCGGTTATTTGCATTAGACTTCCGTATGGGGTACTTTGATTTTTTGTCGAGGCTTTGATTGCGGCTCATCGTAATATGTTGTCTAATACATGTGTACTCGATCAATGAGTTTTTGATCACTTTGGATTTTTATCCGAAACTTTTTATAGAGTCGTAAAACCTGCGAACTCATCAACTATTTATATAGTTGACCCGTTTTCGAAACATGTTTTCAGGTAAACAGGAATGAAGAAAAGATTTTTATGAGGGCACGCTTTTGGATTAGAACTATTGTTTCTAGTTATGATTATATGCTTTGGTTGTAGTCAGACATTTAGACACTTTGTACTGTTTTAGAGATTTTACTTGTATTTGTACTTTCGTTAGAAGCATGTAGTATGGTTCAATGTAATGCATAATTTTCCTTTAAGTTTCTCGTGTACTTGTGTTCAATGCGATATACCGGTTACATCCCATACTTCCTCCTTGTTGGGGTGTGACATATGGATTAAAAGTAATTAAAAGTTAATTACTAGGGGATTAACAGTTAATACCCCAGGGGTGTAGATTGTAAGATTAAAGATTATAAATATATCCTTAATCTCAAACCCTAAACACACTTTTAGCCACCAAGGAGATTTCGAAAACCCCTCCCCTCTCCCTTTCGGTTTGCGTGCGACGCCACCACCGCCGGACCGTCGTCCTCCACCGAGCCAGCCGACGCCGCCGCCACCTTACGCCGCTGCCATCTCCGGGTTCCTCCTTCATAACTGTGTGACGTCTTTCGCTACAGGTTTCATGAACGTGTAATCTAGCTTGACGCTTGTTGAACCAAGGTGTTCTGATTCGGTTAATCGTCGAAGGTATAAACCTGAACACCCTATGGTTGCATTTAATATCCTTGTTTATACGTGTGTAATCGGATCACTGACCGGGATCCAGATCTGATTTGTCAATCGTATTAAAATCGTTTCCGCTGATTAAATTTGATTTATTTATTTAAAAGTGTTTAAATATAATTATGTTTTAAAAGTTAAAACTGGTACGATGATTCCCAACAGTGGTATTAGAGCCACCTTTATGCGCGTTTAGACATATTTTTTTTATATATATTGATCTATTGTTTTATTTGTCAAAAACTTTTGTTTGACAAAAGATCGAGTCTTTTTCGCTTGTTATGATTGTGTTGATTGACTCGAGTACTAGAGACCTGTGGTTGTGATGCTTGTTTTGGTTTATTATTATTTTCATTTTTATGGGTTATTTGGAACCCGTTGTAATAGTTATGTTTATTTATTTTTAGTGTATTTATAAATAAATATTGTAATCCTAAAGAGACAAAGACTTGAAGACCAAGACGGACAATGACAGGTTTAAAGATGGAGATCTTGGACTAAGTGGGAGATAACAGATTTGTTGATTTTGTTATCTCTTAGACCAGTCCGGTTCTCATTTGATGGCTCAAACGAAACCGGACAATTATTCTAGTTGCTCGGTTCATGTGTTTTATTTTTTTGTGGTTGTGATATAATTATTTAGAGTAATAATTATACCGCAAATTTTTTTATAAAACTTTTGATACAATATTAAAACGACGAGATAATTAAATTGTTTATTTTTCTCGGAAAGATTATTAAATAAAAGGTGTTTTATTTAACAGTAAAACAAGTTTTAAATTTAATAGTTTTATTTAAAACAATTTTAAATTAATTAAACAGTTGATTAGTTTAAAAATAGTTCACGACTAATGACCAATTTAGATTAAATACGGTATTTAAAATTGGATCATGTCGAGTGTTGAAAGGCACTTCACGAACTATTATTATTAAAATTGGTTTACTAAAATTGCACGATTTGAATCATGCTTCTCGTCGTCCAAAATGTTTTGACCCTAATCGGTGATTTTAAAACATTAAAGAAATCCCAATATTAAATCGATATTTCTATGCCACCATAAATTGTAACACTTCAACTGATCTATCCGAACCCCCGGTGTTAATGAATTACCCTGCATCCGGCCCTATGGTTTTGGTTGTAGGTAGAACCGCGATTCCTGAGTTACTTAGGCCAGGTCTACAGTTACAGTTGAAGGACAAATATCACTTCAGTCGTTTAAGTGGGCGTAGTTGAGGGAAACGTATCCAAGCTTGACAATACTTGTCATGCCCCTCAAACCGAGAATTATATAGTTGATACAATTGGTAATCATTACCTACCTACCAAGCTATGCCAGTGGAGAGTGCTCAGCTATTCACTGAGTTATGGTGAACCAGGATCTCATTCCTAATTATATAATTTTTGCAATTAAGTCACAAATTTTGAAGATGTCTAACGAATCAAATCTCAACTCATCATTCTCCCTAAAGTCAATCCTTGAGAAGGACAAACTTGACAACTCCAACTTCATGGACTGGTACCGAAACCTGAAGATTGTCATCAGGGCTGAGAACAAAATGTATGTTCTCGAGGAACCAATCCCAGAAGAACCTTCTGCTGCTACGGGCCTTTCTTGTAAGACCTGGGATAAGCATGTTGATGACTCTAGAAGAATCTGGTAGACATGCCAGCATACGACATGATTAGGCAACTGCAGGAAATGTTCCAACAGCAAGCCCGTCATGAACGCTTTGAAGTGATGAGATCACTTATAAGCTATCGTATGCAAGAAGGTTCTTTGGTCAGAACTCAATTGTTGAAAATGAAGGGATATATTGATCATCTAGAACGTCTTGACTCCCCTTTAAGCAATGAATTGGCCGGGGATATAATCCTCAACTTGCTGCCAAAATCATATAATCAGTTTACTTTGAACTATAATATGAATTCTTGGGACAAGACTATTCCAGAATTTCATATGATGCTTAAAACCGCCAAGATGAACATACCGACTTCTACTAAGTCCGGTCCAGTGCTAATGATTAAGGAGGGTCGAGTCAGGAAATTTGAAGCCAAAGGAAAGGGTAAGAAAAGCTATAAGAGTAAGGGCAAGGGCAAAAGTTGTTGCCAAGAAACCTCTGAATGATGTCAAATGCTTTCATTGTGATGAAGCCGGACACCGGAGGAACTGCCCAAAGTATCTAGCTGAGTTGAAGCAGAAGAAGTCTGCTGGAGGACAGTCCTCAGGTATGTTCATTATTGAGATCTTCTCTTTGTCTAGCAAATCTTAGGTGTTTGACACTGGATGTGGTTATCACATTTGTAATGATTTGCAGGGACTAAGGAAGGTTAGGAAGCTGAAGTAAGGCTACCTGGAGCTGCATGTGGGAAATGGGCAAAAGGTTGCAGTGAAGGCTGTAGGAGAATACATTCTTTTACTTCCTTCTGGTTTAGAACTCGTTTTGAACAATGTTTATTTTATTCCTAATTTGACTAGGAATATTGTTTCAGTATCCGCTTTGCGGGAACAAGGATTTACTTATGCGTTTGACAATGATTTCATTTCTACATATTTAAATGGTGTTTTATTTTTCTGTAAAGCCTCATAATGGAATCTATGAGATAGAAGTCCATGAAAATAACGTTCTATTCAACATCTCCTCCAAACATAAGAAATTGGATTTCAATGATACGTATATGTGGCATTGTAGACTTGGACACATAAACAAGAATCGCATGAAGAAACTCCAGACCGCCGAAATTTTGAATTCTACATGTCAAGAGTCATTTGATGATTGCGAATCATGTTTAAGTGGAAAACTAACCAAGGCACCTTTCACCGGTATCGGTCAAAGGGCTAAGGATCTGTTAGGACCCGTACATACTGATGTATGTGGTCCATTTAGAACAATGTCTATAAGTGGAGAGAGATACTTCGTTACATTTACTGTTGACTTCAGTAGATATGGTTATGTTTATCTTATGAAGCATAAACATGAGACGTTTGAAATGTTCAAACAATACCAGAACGAGGTACAAAATCATCTTAGTAAGACGATTAAGATGCTTCGATCTGATCGAGGTGGTGAATATCTATTAGATATGGTTCGATCAATGATGTGTCGTACAAACCTCCCACACTCCTTCTAGAGTTTTGCTCTCGAGACTACTATTAGAATCATAAATCTAGCTCCTACAAAGAAGGTGGACAAAACTCCTTATGAGATATGGCATGGGGAGAAACCCAAAGTGTCCTACCTTAGGGTGTGGGGATATAACGCATATGTTACCAGTGAATCTACAGATAAGCTGAATCCCCATGGCAATAAAGTTGTTTTCATCGGATACCCTAAAACGATCGGTTACTACTTATACAATCCTGCTGAAAACCGAGTTTTCATTAAACGCAGAGCTACCTTCTTGGAGAAGGAACTTCTTGCATGAGGGATTGGAGAGAACTGTGTGGATATGGATGAGATCCGAGAACCAGAAGTAACCGAACCCCAAATTGAATCTGCCTTTCAGCATGAGACTGCTAAAACCAAATCTAGAAATGTTCAAGATTCAACCATGACACAAGCTATTCACAAAAGTAGTAAGGATCATCATGAACCCGACCGGTATATCGGGATTCACCAGATTGACGACATCCTGATAGTTGATCAGGCTAAGCCCTTTTGTTACAAATCTGCAATCTTAGATTCATAATCTAAGAAATGGTTTGAAGCCATGGATGACGAAATCCAATCTATGTACGAAAACCATGTATGGGACTTGGTTGATCTTCCTCCCGAATGTCGGACCATAGGAAGCAAGTGGATTTTCAAGAAGAAAATCGACATGGATGGGAATGTGCAAAGCTTCATAGCAAGGCTGGTAGCGAAAGGCTTTACTCAGACTCAAGGAATTGATTATGATGAAACCTTCTCGCCAGTGGCCATGCTTAAGTCGATTAAGATCTTGCTTGCCATTGTTGCGTATTATGACTACGAGATATGGCAAATGGATGTCAAAACCGCGTTCCTAAACGGGCATATTACAGAAGATGTGTATATGGTTCAACCAGAAGGTTTTGAAGATCCAAAGAATCCTAATAAGGTATGCAAGTTAAACAAATCCATTTATGGATTAAAGCAGGCATCCAGAAGCTGGAATCTTCGCTTTGACCATAAAATCAAAGAGTTTGGTTTTGTCAAGAATGAAGATGAACCGTGTGTCTACAAGAAGGCAAGTGGGAGCTATATTACTTTTCTGATTCCGTATGTAGATGACATACTACTCATTGGAAACCATATTCCTATGCTACAAGACGTAAAGTCCTGGCTAGATAAATGTTTTGCAATGAAAGATCTTGGTGAAGTTGCTTATATTCTAGGAATAAAGATCTATAAAGATATATCAAAGCGGCTTATAGGTTTAAGTCAAAGTACATACATTGATAAGGTCATTCAACGCTTTTTCATGCTAGACTCTAAGAGAGGGTCTTTGCCCATGGCACATGGAACCATACTGCATAACAAACATTTCCATCAGTATGACGAGGATAAGAAGAAAATGGAATGGCATGCTATGTACTAGACCTGACGTATTGGTTCCATCAACAAAGGTTTCATATGCTTCTGTAATTGGTTCCATCATGTATGCCATGCTATGTACTAGACCTGACGCATCGTACACTTTAAGCATGACTAGCAGATATCAACAGAATCATGGTGAGAGTCACTGGATAGCTGTGAAGAACATCCTCAAGTACTTGAGAAGAACTAAGGATATGTTCTTGATATATGGAGGACTGGAAGAAGAACTAGCTGTTAAATGTTACACTGATGCTAGCTTCCAGACTGATTGAAATGATTCTCGATCACAAACAGGATTTGTATTTGTTCTGAACGGTGGTGCTATCACTTGGAAGAGTTTTAAACAAAGTGTTGTTGCTCAATCCACCACCGAATCAGAATATATTGTCGCTTCGGAAGCTGCAAAGGAGGTTGCTTGGATGAAGAAGTTCATTGTTGATCCAGGGGTAATGTCTAGCATTTAGAAACCTATCGAGATACTGTGTGACAATACTGGTGCCATTGCTCAAGCCAAGGAACCAAGGTCACACCATAGCACGAAGTACATACTCAGAAGATTTCATTATATCAGGGATATACTGGAACGGGGATACATATGTTAAACAAAGTTCACACGGATCAGAATCTAGCCGACTCGTTCACTAAGCCCATGCCTCATTCTAAACATGAGGAGCATGCTGATAAGATAGGCCTTAGATTTGCTAGACAATGTGTTTGATCTGTATTTAGTATTTGATGCTATAGAACAATATAGTTACATTGGTATTTTATATTGATTTAATGGTTAAATGCATTATAAATAGATGTTACTATGTTCGATATTTTATACGTTTTAGAAATCCTTGAATATTGTATTCTAAATGTCCGTAATCGATCAGATTCATGGGAATCAATCTGAATGTAAGATTATTGTGAATCGGATGATTGGTTCATTATGAAAGAAAGTCCAAGTAGTTGGAGATAATATTCACTAATAATCATTAGAGATTGATTATTGGACGTAACTCGTTTCAAAACTATCTTCATGGATCAAAGTCTTGAGATGTTTTGAATATGGTAAGATCTATCGATCCTCGACCCGAGGCACATATTAATCTCCTCATTCTTGCAGGAACAGCCAAGGAGGACTGATGTGCGTGAAGTATATATATATTTTTAATAAAGGTTTTCCACACAGATATGGGTTTTAAATTTGATTTTCACCTAAACTAAACCACACACACGTAAGGCAAGTGCACCTGTCGGGTGGTAATATAGGATTGGTAAGAACCGAGTATCAATCTGTGGATACAATTTCACTACTTGATCTTTGCAATTAATCAAACCAAATAAGTTAAAGATTGAAGATCACCATTGTTGGCAAAAGATTCTGAGTTTTGAATTATGAGTTTGAATTATATGTGTTTACTGACAGTGATGATGGTGGTTGCAATCTTGACAGGAAATCCACATCTGGCGGATGTCAGTTTCTAGGAGATAGGCTGATCTCATGGCAGTGCGTGAAACAAACCACTGTCTCCACATCCACTATAGAGGCTGAGTATGTTTCTTCTTCGAGTTGTTGCTCACAAGTCATTTGGATGCAACACCAATTGATGGATTACAGTTTGAATTTTCTTGACACTGCTATTTATTATGATAATGAAGCTGCCATGCAAATTGTTAAGAATCCTGTCTAGCACTCTAAAACCATGCACATTGACACTCGAATTCATTTTATTCAAGATTGTTTTGAAAGAAAATTAATTCACCTTGAGCAAGTCCACACCAACAATAACATTGCGGATTTATTCACTAAGGCATTTAATATATCCAGGTTCAATGTGCTGGTCGAAGCTTTAAAAATGTTTGGTTTTGAGACTTGAAAATGGTTGGTTTTTATATTTTATTTTTCTTTATTTTAAATTTGTTCTTTTTATCTATTTGGATTATCAGGGTAAGTATAAATTTAGGGGGAGAAACCAGAAAAATACAAAATTATTTTATCTTAATTTCCTTTTTTGAGTAAAGAAGAAAAAATACAAAAAGATTTTATCTTTATTTACATTTTTGAGTAAAGAAACCCTGAAAAATACAAAATTCTGTTTGAGTCGGTTGTTTGCAAATAAATGGGAAGTGATATGAATTCATTGTTTCTTAAAAATTAGATCAACACTTGTAAGACACTATATTGAAATAACTAGGATCAGTGTAACATCCCAAAATTTACACCGAACGTATAAAGAGGGTTACGAGCTAAAGTAATAAATGATGGAATAAAACGATAGCAGGCTTGACGAGGAGTTAGGCCTTGGAAACACAAGGGAGGGAGTAGGGTAAAATCCTAGCCACCCTCCCCATCTCCCTCATTCATCATTCACCATCTTACCATCTAGAGAGAGAAAGTAGAGAAAGAAAGCTTGAAGATCACCATTGTTGGCCTTCATCTTGCACCTCTAATCATTGTTGGACATTGGTGAAGGTTGGAGAAGTAAGAATCTAGCTTCAATAGGTAACAAACGACCTCAGATAGAAATGATAGAATCCACGTCTTGACTTATGTACAGAACGGTTTACACGTTAGCAATAGAGAGGACGTCAAATACAAGTAGAATACCACTGTCAGATAAGTTCTTATTGCCCTTTTTCCCTAACGGTTTTGGGCTGGCATGCATACTGGTAATAAGATTTGAAAGGCAAAGTATAGTATTTTATAGAAATGTTATTTTTATAAAATGAAAGAGAAAGACATAGCTTTTTATAAAAGTATTTTTATAAAAAGAAAAGGTAAAGAGTTAAAGAATATAGTGTTATCTTTGAAATGTAATTTCAAGAAAAAGTAAAGCAAAGTAAAGAATGGTAAAGAAGTTGCACCTCGGTGCAGCTTGACAGTGACAGTGACAGATGCCATATTATATGTTTATGTGTTAATATGTGTTATGTGCTTCAATGGCATTATATTATGTGACATGGTATAATTACATAGTAGTTGCATTGTAGTTGCAAAGTAAAAAGTCATGCAGGCAAGCTAAGCAGAAGTCTCACCCCGATGTGTGAGCAAGCAAAGTAGAAAGTCTCACCCTGAGGTGTGAGCGGGAAAATGAGTCTTCACTTCGGTATAAGAGAGAAAGTCCCTCCCTGAGGTGTGGGCGCAACAAATTAAAAGTCTTACCCCGAGGTGTAAGCGAGCAAAGGGATCTTGCCCTCGGGCAAAAATCCATATGCGATAGTTAAAGTATGTTATAGTCACTTGTCCTGTACGAGTGAAACGTAAAGTTGCAAAGAGTAATGGCGGACACCTTATCCGGTTACCTCGAAAGTAAAGTTTTAAATGAAAGATATAACGGAGCGATTTATAAATTGGAACGCTGTAAAGTTTTAAAGTAAATGCAAAGGAAAGTTGTTTTTTTTAAGTAAAGAAAGAAAGCTTATTTTATTTTTATAAAACTATCTATTTAAAGAAAGTTTACAGTTTAAAGTAAAGATAGTACTCACCAGCGTTATCTGAGTTTTAGTATGCATGATAGGTAGAAAAGGTAAAAAGAAAGTAAAGTAAAGGAGCCGTGAGGGATGGATCAGCATGGACATCGGATTGCTATGTTAAAGACTGACATTTCCAGTTCCCGAATGTTTATGAATGAACAATGTTTACTAATTTTTTATGAATTTGAATTTTTGAAACAAGACTTCCGCTGTAATAGATTCTGATTTATGATTTAAGAACTATGTTATTATGTTTGTGCCAACTATGAGATGTACCCGGTTTAGGGCATTTGAAGTTGGTATCAGAGCCATAGTTTGAGAGATTCAAACATTTGTGATAATGTCTGAACTTAAACTGAGAGTGGGACAATGGAAAGGAAGGAAAGGAATGTCAGTCGGAGCAGCTCATCCATGGATTATATTATGTAACATGGCAGATGCATAGTAGTTGCATTATAGATGCAAAGTAAAAAGTCTTGCAGGCAAGCAACGTAGAAGTCGCACCCCGAGGTGTGAGCAAGCAAAGTAGAAAGTCTCACCCTGAGGTGTGAGCGGGCAAAGGAGTCTTCACTTCAGTGTAAGCGAGAAAGTCTCACGCTGAGGTGTGGGAGCAACAAAGTAAAAGTCTCACCCTGAGGTGTAAGTGAACAAAGGGATCTTGCCCTCGGGCAATAATCCATATGTGATAGTTAAAGTATGTTATAGTTACTTGTCCTGTACGAGTATGTTATAGTCACTTGTCCTGTACGAGTGAAACGTAAAGTTGCAAAGAGTAATGGAGGATACCTTAATCGGTTACTTCGAAAGTAAAGTTTTAAATGAAAGATATAACGGAACGATTTTATAAATTGGAATGATGTAAAGTTTTAAAGTAAACGCAAAGGCAAAGGCAAAGTTTTTTTTTTTAAGTAAAGAAAGAAAGCTTATTTTATTTTTATAAAACTAGTTATTTAAAGAAAGTTTACAGTTTAAAGTAAAGATAGAACTCACCAGTGTTAGCTGAATTTTAGTATGCATGACAGGTAGAAAAGGTAAAGAGAAAGTAAAGTAAATGAGTCGTGAGGGCTGGATTAGCATGGACATCGGGTTGCTGTGCTGAAAACTGACATTTCATGTTCCCGAATGTTTATGAATGAACTATGTTTACTTACTGTTTATGAATTTGAATGTTTGAAACAAGACTTCCGCTGTAAAAGATTCTGATTTATGGTTTAAGAACTATGTTATTATGTTTGTGCCAACTATAAGATGTACCCGGTTTGGGGCATTTCAACCGGTATGAGATATGTTGATAGGCTCTGCATGTGATACACTTGAACAACATAATATTATGTCCTAAGTGGGGAACATCTAATAGATTAGTCTAATAAGCATTTCCTGTTAATAATTGAACACTTGAACATAAAGGTTGATGAACTGTGGATAAACATGTTGTATCGGGATTGCACTAACTAAAACCCTTCACAAAGGGGTTGCGAGTTGACTTGTTACAAGTCTCTGTATATAGTATATATAAATAAAAGACATGCGGTGTCATGCAAAAATTAAAAAGACACTCAATGTAGTGCAAAGCTAATCTGCAAAGCAGCAAAAAGATGCGCAATGACGTGCTATAGGATTACTTCAAAAGATATGCAATGTCATACACCAAAAAGATATGTCTAAAGGCGTACATAAATATATAGATGTAATTAAATATTTTTCTTTTTTGGGCCATGGTGACTGATCTAGAGGTTTTTTGATAAATTCAGAGCACGTAAGTCCGTCGTGCTATGTCCCTAGGAAAATTTTAATAGTCCTCAAATTAATTCACAAACTCAGGCTAGTTATGCTCAAAGTGTTATTATTTAGATGCTCAAAAGACCATGAGGAAGGGAAGTTTACCGGATAAGTTGTGGGATCCATTAAATTTGTAACGAACCAACTTTTGGGTTAGCCCTATAATATATTAATTATATTGTAGGGGGTGTTTTTAAATAAAATAAAGTTGAGGGTTTGTTTTTATGATGGAAATACCTAGTTTGGGTACAAGGAGTCTTTTTGATAAATAGAGGGGTTGTTTTATATTTAACACAAACTCAATTTGTGTTAAATGTCATGGTCAAACAAAAACACACACTTGTGTGTGTGTGTGTCATGAATTTGAGAATAGGAGAAAGGGGAGGATGAGCCAAGAAGCTTAAAATCTGGAAGATGGAGGTGAAAGATCATGGATTTGATGATGTTTGAAGCTCAAGAAACCATCAAGTAAGTTCATCTTCTTCACATATACCTCCATCAATGGAATTTTGGTGGATTTTGGGTAGAAAATCTAATTGGTGTGGTGATTTGGGTTTAATGTCGTTTATAAACCTTAATCTAGTATCATTGATGTTGGAGAATCATGTTTTACATGATTTTAACACCTAATTTGATGTTTGAAAAATTAGGGTTCTTGAGGTGAAATTGGGGGTTTTTTGAAATTGAATTTGTTTGGATGTTAGTTAAGGGTTGGTAAGTGTTTGTGGTGTGATTAAACATATAACCAAGTAATAACCATCAATCAATTTGGTGATTTAAGAATTTGAGGTTTTGGGTGAAAACCCAAATGGGTCAAAATGGGTGAATGTTGTGTAGGGAGGTTAAAACTTGTTTAAGGTATAATTAATCAAGTTTAGAATGGGTGTAATCCATAAAGTCTAGGATAGGTGTTAGACCTCAATTGGAAATGGTGAATTGGTGGATTAGAAGTTTGACTAATGGGTCAAACGGGTCATTTGGGTTGAAAGGTGGTATTTGGGTGTTGGGGGTTTGATTAAGGTCGTGGTAATCAAATTAAGTTAGGGTCTTGATCTTTAGATCATAAAGGTGTGTTGGGTGTCAATTGGTGATCAATGGATTACTAATTGTAAGTGGGTTGTATAGGTGATCAAGTAGTAAGGAAGCTAGCTTAGAGGATCAAGCGGGATCATCTTTGGCAAAGGTATGTGCTTTGCGCTTACTTAGTAGTGGATAAGTAGTTTTATGTAAGTAGATAATGTGGTAAATTATATTTACAAGTTGTATAATGATTTTGACTATCTAGCATATGGTCAAATTAAAGTGTGAAACGTGGTAAAAGTGGTGTAGTTGACTAATGTGGTAAATAGTCAAACATAATGTGGTAAAAGTGGTGTAGTTGACTAATGTGGTAAACAGTCAAACATAATGTGGTAAAAGTGGTGTAGTTGACTAATGTGGCAAATAGTCAAACATAAGGTGGTAAATAGATTTAGTTGACTAGTGTGGTATATAGTCAAACTAAAATATAGAAGGTGGTGTTTTGGTGTAAATTGACTTAATGTGTAATAAGTCAAACCATTGTGGATAATGGTGAAATTGATATAAAGTTGACTTATTGTGGTATAAGTCAAACCATTGTGGATAATGGTGAAATATGTGTAATTAGACTATGTGATTAATAGTCAAACTTGAATATGCAAATATGGTAAATAGGTGTAATTAGACTATGTGGTTAATAGTCAAACTTGAATATGCAAATGTGCTGAATATGTGTAATTAGACTATATGGTTAATAGTCAAACTTGATTGTGCATATGTGGTTAAATGGTGTAAATGACTTAATGTGGTCAAGAGTCAACTAAAATGTAGAACGGGGTAACATTAGACTAAAATTAACTTAATATAGTAAAAGTCAACCGTTGGTGGTAAAACGGTAAATTGATTGATTACATGAAGTGTGGATACTTCATGGAGGTGTTTACGTGAAGTGTGGATACTTCACTGGCGGTAGTGACGTCAAATACTTCACGGGTGACATGAAGTGTGGATACTTCATGGGTCGGCATGGAGTCAAACCCTCCATGTGAGAAAGCGAGAGGTGGATCTCTCGTCAGACATGTGGATATGTTAAGTTGAAAGAATGGTAAAACACAATATGTGTATGGGTCGTTATATGTCTAAAGTTGTAGGTTGATATGTACCTAAATTAACGAATTAATAGCGCTTGTTGTTAAACTCTTAAGGAGTGGGAAACGAGTAGTGATACTCGAGTTTGGGAATGAAAAACTAACAAATATATGTTAGTATATGAAGGTAGGCTTATATGGAATTTAAATATAAGTTTATGTTCAATCACGGCTTAAAAATGCAAATGGGTCGAGTCGGGAGGGTCGAAAAATGCCAAAACTGCAAAATTGGGTTTGCTGAACTGGGCTTGGAGTCTAGGACGCTGAAAGTGGCGTCTAGGACGCTGGATGGACGCCATCCTGGGCTGTTGGACGCCAATGTTGGACGCCAGTTGGCTGAATTTTGGGGTTTTTGGCATGTTGTTGTAGTAGGGACTTGTGGGAGGTCCCTAAGACTTCTTATCTTTACTAACCATCTTCAAATTGATGTTTTGAATGTAGGAAAGCTCCGAAGTGATCTCGGTTCTCGAATCAAATGGATTGGATTCTCGTGGTCATGTTTGGCTATTGTTTTTGGTTAATATTCTCATGTGGAGTCTTTACAAACAATTTGGAGTTATTACAAGTTGTGGATAACTTGTTGGTATTTTGTTTAAGCTAATTAAGATAATTTGTTAGTTTAATTCGTGTTTGTAAAACTTAACATGTGGATACGTTAAATGTCGTTTTGGGACCTAACTTCCACGCTGTTTTAAAAGTTTAAATCGGGTTGAATTTTTGGGTGTTACAAAAGTTAATCAAAAACTCACATAATTCACAGTCAAATAAATACAGGTTTCTAAGATGTGAATACGGGACCCATTAAGTCATAAAGAATTCTACCAAAACATGATAAATAAATCACAGTGAAAGACTTATGTTTGGCACTAAAGCATGAGTTTGAAATAATTTTAATATTGGCAATCTGCTCGATCTATCTTAGTAAATCTGTGCTGAAAAATGTTCATTTGTCTGCCTTTAGAACGATATGATTCCATAGCAAACTCCCAATGGTCTCATAGTTTCAAGTAAATAGTGAGTGTTACTCTTAGTTTGAGTTTTATTTTTATTTTTGTTTATTTTAAATTTTATTTTTATTTTCTTTTTGTTTATTTTTAATCTTATTTTTATTAACCATTTTAAAATGTCCTTGAAATCAAAATTTTATGTTCTCGGATAACCTAGTTCTCGGGTTGCCCCATGTGATTGGGTTACCAAGTCGTGTGGGACCCCTCCCATGCCGTGTTCTTGAAAGGGTATAAAAAGGGGGCTCTTGAACTCAAGAGTTGAATACATTGTTCTCGGCCTACTCTTTGATTCAAAACAAAGGTCTCTCACTTGTGTTGAATTACTTTCTTCTCTAATCCTATGATCAAGTTGTAGTTTCTACACCAAGGTATGTGTTTAATCCAATATGAAATGTGATATTTGTGCTTTATTGGTAAGAGTTTCATCTTGTAAAACCCATATAAATCTGTTGTGTTCAATCAATGTGTGTTTAACAGATAAAAATTGAAATTGTTGGTATGGATTGACTCGGAATTAATGGGCGAGTGCCATGGTATGCTTTTTTTTTCACAAAAAAAATCTGTTTTGATGATCAATTATGAAGTTTTTGGAAGTTCTCGGTATTCCAGGTATATGTCAAAAACGCTTCATCTTCCCGTGAACTTTCATTAGACCGTGATCTTTTAAAAGGACCGTGAACTTTGGCCGTAAACTATCTTGATTCCGTGAACTTTCACTTTGACCAAATACTTGCAAATGGTCGTGAACTACTCACAAATTTTGACACGAATACTTGTTTGGTCTCATCTTGTATTAAAATTTGTAATTTTTGTTCTAACTTGTCCAATTTTATGCAGATATGGCTGTTGAATTAAAATTTGTACCTGAACACAATGTTCCAGCATACTTGATGGGCCCTCCAGAGGGTTGTGAAGAATTCAAATCCATGATTGTCGGTCTCAATACATCACCGATCAACTATGCCATCATGGAAAATCCAGTTATATGTGCATCCTTTGTTAAGGAATTTTGGGCAACTGCTTCAATTCATCCTAATGCTAAGGGAGGAATTCATTCAAGGAATTATGTAGAATAAAAATGTGAAGATTTCAGAGTCAGATCTAAGAGATGTACTGGGATTTGGTGACTTACGTGGATATCCAACAAAATTTGACAGAGGTGTTATTACTCATATTCTTCCAAGACTTAGTTATGAAGGAGAATACCCTCCTTTGATCAAGAAGCTACTACATCCTTACTGGAGTACTTGGCACATGTTCTCCTAGTGTGCCTGACAGGAAGAAAAGGAGGTTTTGATGAGCTCAATGCCACAGTTTTATCAGCACTAGTAGCTCTGATCATTGAATGGAATTACAACTTCTCCAAGATGGTGTATGAGGAGTTTAAAAGCAATTTAAAAGGAGTGAAGAAAGAGATCTATCTCATGTTTCTAAGATTTTTGCAGATGGTGATAAACAAGAATCACATTGATCTTGTTCCAACCGTGGAGACCCTTGATCTCAAGGTTATGGGATCATCAATTTTTTTCTTACATGAAAGTGAACAAAAAGGGAAAGAATATGTTCAGAGGACTACATCCTTTGGAAAAGTTTGGTTGTTTCCCTGAGATAAAAGAAGGAGAAGAAGAAGAAATAGCAATTGGTGATGCTATAATAGATGAAGAACACAATGTACAGCCCCAACAAAATGTGCCTGAGTTAGACGATATTGAGATGGTACTTTCTAACAGTGAAGGTACTCCCGAGCAAGTACCTATACCATAGGCTGAGTACCAAAGATTGAACAAGAGAAAGGTCGTTGAGAATCCTCCTCTCATTTCCTTTTCTCACAGTGAAGAAGCCGATGATGAAATTGATCCATTTATGGATCTAATATCTCATCCAAGAAAAAGGAGAGATCTAAGGCTAAGGGTACTGAGACCCGAAGTCACACCCACTACCACACCAACAATGCAACAGCAACAACTTTCACCACAAAGAGCATCATCCACTCCACCATCAAGCCCTACTGCTACATTCTCTGTAAATTAGTATATTTCTACTACACCTGAGATGAGAACAGAAAAAGCCAAAGGCAAACTACCTATGGGGACCACACAACCTGCTCCGGTAGATGTTTATCAGCTCCAGAATAGAGTATTTGATTTGGAGTAAGAGTCAATGGCTAAAGACAAGCAGATATAGGAGCTTAAAAATGTTCAAGCAGTTCAAAATGAACAGATACAATGCTTAGAAGCTAATCTGGGGTATGCGATTACGTTGTTGCACAACTTACAGAAGAAAATTGAGGACAAAGGTAAAGGAAAAGATAATGGTGGAAATGACAATGATGGGGGAGATGAGGATAAGAACTCTGGAGGAAACACCAATTCTAAAAATGAAGATTATCAGGGAAATCAAGGAGTAGGCAGCTCAGGAGGTCAAGGGTTAAATGATGAAAATGTAGAATTTGACTTCAAATGTGACATTGGTGAAAATCTTGATGATATAATTGCTGATGTTTAAAATAAACCTACCGAAGAAACTATTGATGTAGAGGAGGAGGTTGAGGAGATTCATGAAGCAACAAATGAATCAAGTCAAACTACATCCTCTGCCTCTGATCCTCTGAGCAAGAGAAAGCCCTGGATGCTGCCTCCTGCTCCTCCAACTGGGACCCACGTCACTACAAACATTGAAAGTTATTATTCAAAAAGGGGTGACATGTTTGGAATTGCCTCATGGCAATTTGACAAGGAGAAGAATATGTTTGTGGTTAAAAAGAAGAGTGGAAGGCTGGAGTAATATTCAAGTGCCAATGACTTTAGCTCCTGGACAAAGCTTGATCTCCGGGAGTTAAATGAGGCAAATTTTATAAATAGGGGGAACGTCGGAATGGCTGACATGTTCTATAAGTTTTTAAGTCAACAATGTTTGACCAACTTTGCCGGTATGAAGACTGCAGAGTCTAGACTGAAGAAAGCCAAGGGTGTTCAAGACCCTCATACTGGTAAAAGCTGGTACAGCGTTATCTGGCCAGCCACAAAGACTACCAAGCAGGTCCTCATTCATCAGAAGGTTCCAGTCAATTCACTTAAAGACTTTGAGTTTTGGGCTTATGATCATGTCTCTGCTGAAGCAGTGATTAAAGCTGAAAACAAAGAGTTTAGAGTGCTTGATTATTTTGATCTATCAAAATTTAGTGAAGTTGATATCAAGATTTTGGGACGTAGTCAAATCCGTAGTGAGTCGTTGTTTGAAGAACAGGCTAAAGTGTTTACCGGAGCAGTTGCTGATATAATAAGAAAGAAGATCTATGCTGGTAGTGGTGATCACCATGAAGATATAAACTTCTGAAGTTTGTTTGATAGCATAATCCTAGGGGGAGATTGTAGGACCCTAGAAGTTTAGGATTTTGTATCAAACTTACATATGGGTGTAAACCGTGAACTTGGAGTTCACGGGTTGGGTAAGTGGGCCGGCCAAAGGGGCCAAGAGCCTAGTAAATCGTATGGGATTTTATTTAGTATATATATACTTATTCCATACATAGTTAGGTTAGACGTTCTTGTTTATTTTTCTCTCAAAGTGTAAATTCATTTTTCATTAATAATATACTTGCGAACTACTTTGATTTAATCCGTTGGTGTTTATGTTCTTCAATCATTCGTTTACAAATATTTCCGCTAGTTGTAATCATGAGTTTGATATCGTGTTTGAAGATCCATCGGGTGCAAGGGACTGACATAAAGGTTCATATGGAATATTAGAATCTTCTCTTTCTTCTCCCTCAAGAGTAGGGTTTCTTACAAACTGAATTTATGTTAATTCTCTAGGTGCATAAGGGTTTTCGACATATAGAAAATTATTACTAAAAGCGGTAGGTGTGGACTTGAAACTAATAGAAGGCACATTGGGACTAGCTGGTGGTAATAATTCCCCAAGACTTCTGAAGGTGTCTCCGCTATATTCAGTATTCTATGTCATCTTCCGATTCATTTGTTACTTGTAAGTTAAAATCAACTCGGGCATATCTACGAATAAAGCTTGGTCCCTTGCAATGTTCGGGCATTCTTATCTATAAAAAGGTCTTATATCTTATTATAGAGGAAGAAAGTACGTATACATACAAATCTAAGACAATATAAGTAATTATTTTAATCTTCCATCATATGTTTTCCTATGATCTTTATTCTCTTTCCTATCTTCAAAAGCTTCGTTGAGACTGTTATATTTTTCTTTTTATAATTTATTAAATTTTTATTTGCCTCGTCCGTCTCTCGTAATGTGCGATCGAGACATTCAATGTTCGATTCGGCCTTGACTGAAATGTAGCTATATTAGGGTGGGGGTCTCTATTTCCCGTCACAATATCATCATAAACGACATTGTAGGGATATGTCGGTCCCTCGTAAGGAACATAGTCATTTGGATCTTCGAAGGCAGGAAATATATATGGGTCTTGAATAGGAGGAAAATAAGGTTGTTCTTCTTCCGACGGGTCTCGTATTGGTAAATCTTTATAAAAAGCATCTATTTCTTTGGCAGTTGGTATCTGCATCATTACTATTGAAGTATGTACCCGCATCCTTGGTTTAGTGAGATAGGTAGGTCCAGCTTCATCTGTACCTGTAACTTGTTGATTCACTGGTGGTGGTGTATATTGGGGTTTCATGTATACGGTTTCAAAAATTATTTTTGATCATAATAAATAAACGCAGCGGAAAGTACGCACGAACCAGTCCAGGCCATTACCCCTAGACTACCCACCAGGAGTCAAGATGCAAACCAATAAGAAAACAAACAACCATAGGGGGTTAGACTTTTATACCTTTTGTGAAACCGGCTGACTAATTAAGCTCAATACCTTTAGACAACGATCAAGTCGCTAGGTCTGGTTCACACGAATCTCCAATCGGATTTGAACTCCTTCAAATCCTAATCTCCAATAGCCCGCAAAACACCCACAAATCTGCAACTTGTTAGTAACACGGGTATACGAACCCGTAAACTTAACAGAAACAGAAAACGACCAAACAGTAGCGGAGACGGCGGCCTAAGAAACGGCCTCTCAACAATGTGTGACGGCGTCAGCCGGCGATGTAGGCGGTGCTGCTAACAGCGGCGTAGGGGAGGGCCGGTAGCGCTAGGTGGTCGGACGGTGGAGGTGGCCGGTTCGGGTGTTGTGGAGGCGTAGAGAGAAGAGCAAAAGGGGGCTAGGGTTTTAACTCTTAAAACCTGATTAAGTCTCTACACTTTTTCCTCCTCTTTAATCCTTTATTAAAGCCTCCTAACTTAGCCATCAAGTTAGGGTTTAGGAGCCCTCTAATTACAGTCTTGATCCTTCTAATTATCTAATAATTACTTCTAAGGAACTAACTTATTTAATTGTTTAACTAACTAACAATTAATTAACTAAATATAACTAGGGGATTTACTCGCCCCGCGTTGCGGCGACATCAAAACGTATAGTAACTCGAACCGTCTCGGCCCGCGTTGTGGCGGCGTCAAAACGTATAGTAACTCGAACGGTCCCGCCCCACGTTACGGCAGCGTCGAATCATATAATAACTCGAACCGACCCGCCCCGCGTTGCGGCAGAGTCGAAACGTACGCGTTGCGGTGGCGGCGAAATGTATAGTAACTCGAACCGTCCCAGGCCGCGTCGCGTTGCGGCGGCGTCGAAACATACAACAATTCGAACCGACTCGCGTTGCGGCGGCGTCGAAACGTATAGTAACTCGAACCACCCCGCGTTGAAACGTACAGCAACTCGAACCGCCCTGTGTTACGGTGGAGCTTGGTCGTTTTTTCCCCATGTAATGCAGGCTGTCTATACAATCTTTTTTGTGGCAAAAGTATAAAAAAAAACTTTTAGAAAAAAATCTGTGGTAAAAGTATAAAAAAAAACTTAAAAAAAAATTTTGAGAAAGAAGTTGTGGCAAAAGAATAAAAAAAACGTTTTGAGGGAAAAAACAAAAAATCAGAACATTACTGCTGAATAGCTAAGGTAAATCAATAAAGGTATAATTGTACCTATAATCACAAATAAATAACAGCGTAATTAATAAATATGTTCCAAACATATTTCCACCTACTTATTATTAATCCAATTAATAATAATGATGATTTCATAAATAATCATAGCGTCCAACTGTATCCGTTCGTCCTGATAATTATTTCATAAATAACTATCTCGTCTTTCGTTATATTCGTGTAATGGACTACATTAACATTTAATATATCAAATGATCGTTATTGTTGCCTAAAGTGTAACCCTTTGGATCTTACCTCGTTAGTAGTATTGTCAAATGTCGTTACTCGGGCATACAAGTCAAACAGTGTATATGTCCGACAGTTATCTAGATCTGAATCACCGTCATGTCCTGAGCAGTCGGATTGACCCCAATTTTCTTTGGATGGGTGATATTGGTTTATACTACTAGACTTGTCGTCAGGTATTATAATAGGCATTTCCTGAGTTCCCGAGAAATATGAAATTTCTAGGTGTGTTCATGGGTGAAGGAATTATTCAACGACATCCTGCGTAATAATTATTAGGTCTAGATACAAATATCTACCTGTAGTCGTTTGATCTTAATCTGGTTAAAGCTCATATACTAACCAAGTAAATATCTTATTTGCTAAAACTTGTAGTGTCAAAGGTTAAAGTCTAGATACTAATTCAAGTATCTAATTCGCTGAAACATTGTGGCTCTGATACCAACATGTTACACCCCGGTTTTCAAAGACCCCGGGCGCGCAACTAACAGTTGGTATCTGGTTTATGATTTTATAATTTCAAAGTTTGAATACGCAATGGAAAATGTTTACAGAGTTGCAATAACTCTAAATATGTTTTTATTTCAAAAGAGGGAATTGCACCTAAACACTACAAAATCTTATTTGTATATTATTTACACAAGGATTTCATTTAAATAGAGCCAATGGTTACAGTAGATGCCTAGGGAGTCGTCATCCCTATGACATCTTATCTTTCTATCATCTTCCAAGGAGTCGTAATCCTTTCGGCATAAACTCAACAAAACAGTTATCCTTGGTTACTTGAAAATGTTTTGAAAACATATCAGCGAAAGCGGGTGAATACATATATCAAAATCTGTTTGATACTGACTAAACTGCAGTAATAAAACAATTTGACCATATTTGGATTAGTAGTTTACACATTCAGTGGGACTGTATCACCCAACGGTATAACCACTGATCACAATAGTATTATACTTGGATGATCATGTTTTATGTGTGCCAACAACTGAGCTTGTTACTAGCCTCATTACAGCGTTTCATTTGTAACACGTGTATAACTTGGATCTAATCATACGTGAACTTATGGCCTGAATGATATCACATAAACTACCTTATGCAACCAAATGGATTTAGAAATTCATTTTAGTCAGACCATAAATCAAAATCAGTTCACGGTTTTGAAAGCATTTAAATGTATTCACCTTTTTCGAATCTTGGTTTTTGAAAAAGCTTGAGAGATCCTAATATCCGTCTCTTATCTATATAGCACCTCAATAATGGTTTTCTTAACCTCGGGTTTCTTTGGCGGATATTTTACGTGTTTTTCCAAGCAGAATAGTGCTTAACACTAGTGTGGTACGTTATATTAGAGGGTGGGTTCGAGTTTTGAAAGTGGGAATGAACTAGAGATGTGAAAATGAACTAACCTTAAATTTCTATCTATAGCCTCAATTCGGATCCGTAGCGGACCACTAGGCAGGGGTATTAGTCTGCTACCCGCCTCAACCCTAGCGAGTCAGCTAAGCCACGCGTCAGCTTCTCCGGGCTCCGCTCCTTTTTGCGATGTAGCGGATTACTAGGCCATGGATAGCGGTCTGCTATCCTTGCCATGCGTCAGAAACCCTAGCTGAGTCATCAGCCACGTATCAACACATGGTTTTTGGCTTTGGGACCACATAACCACACATGGTTAGTGCAATGATAGCGGTCCGCTACCGTCTATTTTTTTAACAAATTTTCACTTTTGGCCCTTGAACTTTAGGTTAATTGTAGTTCTAGTCCTTCTAGTTTTATTTTTTTATAAATTTGGGATCGAAATTTGTCGGGTGTTACAATATGAATTAGGGTTTTACCAAGTTTCTTGATGGAGGCTGTTGAGAAAGTAAGAAGAAATGATGGAGATGGAACAAGGCATCAATTTCAACTCGACACTAGATTGTGATGGTGATTACAACATCATCGATAGCAACAGGTTAATGGCGGTGTTTGCCATACAACAATGTCAAGAATAGTAGAGGCGAACGACAGTGTTTGTCGAAAAACAATGACAACAACTGGTTAGCGAAGAAGATGACGGCGAATGAGAACAGTAGCGGTGAACGACGGTGTTTGACGGACTTTTTGCAGCGGCGGTGTTTACCGAACGACGGTCTTTGTAGGATTGATTGCAGCGGCGATGTTTGTCATATTGTTTAAATTGGTGGCTCGGTTCTCCTGGCTCTGGTACCAAGTTAAACCTTAAGTGCGTGTAAATTGTGATTGTATTGATGATTGTGTGTTTTTACAATAGAGTTACAAAGGGGTTATATAGGATAACCATATTTACATACTGCTACTTCCTAGAAATGCTAATTACAAGATGATCTAACAAACGTTGTGTTCCCAAGTTTAATAAATGAAAGAAAAGAAAAGAAATAGAATTAAGAAGAGAAAGATATACTGTAATTTTGTGTTTCAGATTTCAAGTGAAAGGAAAATATATTAAAGAGGGAAGAAAGTTATGAGGGAAATTATATTTGCATGTGATTACTTTCTCTCCAAATTCACTCATTTTAGAGAAAAGTTAGGAGAGGAGATTATTAAAAAAATATATTTTTCTTCTTTCCACCCCATTCCATTAAAAAACTCAAGAACACAAATATTTTCTAGTTTCTTTGAATTTCCTTTCACCACTCTCTTTAAAAATGACCCAATGTAACCTTGGCGAAAAAGCCCTGATAAGTGATAGCGTAACCGTCATGACATAACTAAAAGGCAAACACATAGAAATGTTCTTTTAGTTTAAAGAAATGCCGCTAACGATGTGTAGTTAGCGATGTTTAGTTATCAATGATGTGAATTAATCTTGGTGGAGACGAGCTATTTTTTCATGGTGAGGTGGAATGTTTAGTGGTGCTCATCTTTAATAAAATACATGGGTTGCATCCCTTCATAATATATATGGACAATTGTTTGATCAAAAGTTAAAAAACATGATGAGGTTTTAATTGTTTGATGTTTATAAGATGAGAAGATAGTGTTTTGATGTTTGTCAGATTTATCTAGGGTTAGAGATGGAAAAAGGACGTGAGCCCGATCGGAAAAACCAAAAACTAACACGCTTGTGTAGGCCGGGAACGTGTGGTTTTGGATTGATAATAATGTTTTTCGTTGGTTTGGTTCCGAGGATGTTATTAGTTGAACCTCTACATGATTGCTTGAAATGGATACCAAAACTGTTTTCCAATACCGCAACCTTATTGTTAGTCCTGATTTTTCAAGATTTCCTAGAGTGAATTAGTACACTAAAAGCGTTGAGTTAAGAACACACAAATTGATTTTTCATCTTCTAAGACTCCAAAATATATTGATTTGGATACTCTTCCTTCGATCTTGCCGAACAAAGACCAATTAACTCTTATAATCCTAATCAACAAGATGAAATTAGGACATACTTAACGAAAGGGGCATGTCAACCAAGAAATACTTCCCAAAAAAAAATATTGGTGGTGAAGCAAGACGTTTTCAAATTACTTGGCTCGATTTCAAAATATGAGAACCCATAGCGTGCAACTATAGGGATATTGTATTTTTATTATGCATTTCAATTAACAATTGAGGCATTTTTATTACGTATTTGTAGTTTGATTGGGTTTTATCTTTCTATTATGTGACCCGACCCGATCCTACCCAAACCGGACCGGAAAAAGTTAATACTTAGCGATATAGACAACACAACACACCCTCAATATTTTCCTACCCCATGAAAAATTTCATGTGTCCGCCACTTTCTATAACTGTTTACCCCTTGCAACTCCGGCCTAATATTCCCAAATATAATTTGTGCTTCCCCCATTCAAAGTCGTGACTCGACTTGATTCGCCGTCAAACTGTACACCGAGTGGCCAACCGTCATCGATCACATGTCAACATTCGATGAAAATGTACATCGAGTGGCCAACCGTCATCGAATTTCGATTTATCAAAATGTTTCTGTTTTCAATTTCCTTTTTTTTCTGCTATTAATATGCTAGTCCGTTTTGTAAAATTCACGGGTGGCTCAACCTATTTTAAGGCATAAACCAAAATTCAAACTTAAGGCTTTTTGAAACTTTTAACTAACAATAAACTAACTAGTTTATAGTTCATGAAGTTAAAATGTTGTATTCTAATTTTAGTTATTATATACATAACTAGCTTAGACCCCGTGTAATACACACGGGGTGAAAAATATCAATACATAAATTTCTTAAATTTTATTTATGTATTTTACAGGTGTAAAAATGTATTACTATACATATACTAAGGATAGAATAACAAAATTCAAAATATGTAAAAAATAATATATAATTGGGTTTCGAAAATACGTCAATTATTATTTAATGTAATTTGACTTTCATTTACTATTTGATTGAAAATAAAAGTTACATAATTAGATTTCAAAGTTTTTTTTATAATAAAGAATAATTTAAAATAAATATGTTTTATTAGTATAATTAGTAATTTATTAAAAGATATGAGTGCATTTAATAAGAGAGAGAGGCGGGAAAAGAATGATGAGATTGAATATGGTGGCGACACGTGACATACAAAAACCTTTATTTATTATATAGTATAGATAAGTAATAATATAAATAAAAACTTAGCAAATCTAAAAAATAAAAGAAAATTTGGGGCCGTATAAAAGTGAGCCCTAAAGAAATTGTATAAAAATTTTAGACACAACGCCTGCCCCGTTAAAGTTATTTAATTATTTGAAGTTTGTTTTGTAAGGGATTTTGCCCTTATTATTCATCCACTAATACTATACTACTATACTAGTCTAAGTTCAAGTATAGTTTCAGTTCTAATTTTCATTAAGAAATTGGAATCATAAAAAAACTGGAATTGATAATATTTTTAGATATATTCAATTCGTTTTTGGATCGGTTTAGGATTAAGTTTCAGGTAACAGGAACTTTGACGGGTGAAAACCCGTCTAAGATAGGAACCCGATCCTTGCAAGGAACCCGGTAACCCGATGGTTAGTAAATACTCGTTTATAAAACTAAACAAAAATTGACAAAGAATGTTGTCAGTACACCCGTTTTGACATGTTACTCAACCTGACCAGATCTGCTCATTTTAACCAATTCTAAATTAATAAAGTTCAAACAAACACCATAAAATTATATTGAATTACATGCAACTACTTAAGAACAACACTACAACAATAAGTTGCAACACTTACAATTGCAAAGTTGCAATTAAAATTAAATTACAGTGTCATTTGTTGCAACAATTAGAATTAAGTTACAATCATTATCACTTGGTATTTTCCAAGTGTGTAGCTAGGTTGTCCCTCATCTTTCTCCCAAGAGGATCAACCTGCTTACACCATTGTTCAACATACCCTAAATCATGATGGCCTGACAAACAAACATCTGATTTTATATAATCACCACAATCTATGATTATATTATGAAGCAAACAGCATACCACAATGATGCTTGGAAGCTTCTTCTTATCGGGTCGCCACATAACCTTATTAAGAATCCTCCAACTTCCTTTTAATTGCGAAAACGCCTTTACAGCGAGTGATCTTGCAGCTTCATGAACCGTATTCAAACCCGACATCTCATCACTTTCATCGTAAGGTGTTATTAACCATGGAAGAAGCGGGTAATTAGCCCCGCCTACTATAAATTCTCTAATCTCCGATTGATTAGATAATAATCTTGGGTTTCCGTTCAATCGCTCACCCGAATCACAAAGTTTATAAAAGCCCGAAAATTTTAGGAGTTTTGGGATAGTCATGCCACCGGGCCAGCCCGTTACAACATCAAGAAATCTTGATTTGTCATCAACAATACCTTGTACCAACATACTGTAATTCTTAACTTGATCACACCAATCATCTGATGTCTGAACCGCTGGTAGGGTCATAACTATGTGAGTTGCATCGATAGCTCCACAACAATTGGGCAAATTAAACGTTTTCTCGAAATTTGATTTGATTTTTTGTAGTTCATCGTGATCGGGCCATTTGAGATGATGTCTGGCCCGTTCTTCCATGGCTTCTATGAACCGCCAAGTAACTTGTGAAACTGTTGATTGACCAACACCAAAAGATGCACCTACTGAAACTTGTGATTCACCTGATGCTAATCTTCTTAAAGCAATTGCAACTTGTTTTTCTACACTAAGAAGTCTTCCTTCGATGTTGATGAGACCTGAAGGTGGGCGGGAAATTAGGTTTTCTCTTACTAGAGAACATATGTACTCGAATGTTTTCTTTGATACCCGGAAGAAGTATTTGAATCCTTCTTCTTCATCTTCAGGCATCATTGAACCTGCAGAAGTTTGATTATAATTTTGCATACTGATTGGTAGGTACAAACACTAATTTCATCTAGGTATATTTGACTAAGCTGTATAAAACTGGGTGTTTGATGTGAGTTTGAATGTTTGTGTAAACTGATTATGATTCTGATTATTTAGGGTTAATAGTATACAAACAAACATACCTAGTAAAATCTTGGTTTTAAAAAGCGAGAAGTGCACCGAGGCGACAGGGTGTAAAGCCGAGGCGCAAAGCGCAAAAGCGCACCGCTTTTCATATGCGAGGTGCAAGGTGCTTATATAATTAATTTTATATTTCTAATAAGTTTTTAGCATCCTCTACCTAAAATTTAGCTATAAATAAGCTTTATATAAGATTTATTATATAAATTACCTATATGTATAACCTAAAAAGCTTGTTGTAAAAACATTCTGATGAACAAAAAGTCGCCATGTACATGAGGGGCGCACCTCACCTACGCCTTAAGCCAAATTTTGGTGCGTCTTTTGCGCCTCAACTGCGCTTTTTGTACAGAGCTGGCCTTTCCTACACAAAAGTGACGTGGCTTTTTCAAAACCAAGAGTAAAATCCCACTCGTAGCAGAGCTATGGGTCTGGGAAGGGTGGGATGAAGGCAAACATTTCCTCTATCCCAGGGTACTGAGAGGCTGCTCCGACCCCAGCTTCAAATACGTCATTCAAATACTTTTTTGACGTGTACAACTTACAGTATACTAGTATAGTAATCTAGATAACATAAAATGTGGCTAATAGAACCAGAGCTAACAACCATACAAAAGTACTGGCAGTGATAGTAGTAGATTACCGCTAGCATGAAATGGTGAGTAAACTATTAGGGTTAATAGTATCTAGTTATCTAATTATCAAGTTGCAATAGGTTACTTTGAAAATGGATATCCTAAATCAGTAACCACAAATAGCAATCTTATGCTGGACTGTCAGAATTATGGAAAAATTAAAGTGCATAAACCCTAGCAGATTGTTAATTGACATGAAATTTCAAATAATCAACAAATCACAAATCATAAGGTCCAATTTTGGAAATTTTGGAACTCGATCAAGATAAACCCTAATCTGAAAAGATGAAATAAAGAAATACCACGAATTGGGGGGTTTTTCTCCCAGAACGAAATCCACCATTCAGAATCGACGCCTCGGTTATCGGTGCTACTCACTGCGGCTGCTGCGTTTGAACTCGATGATTTCTTTTTCTTCTTCGATTTCATCTTGGAATCCTTCTTCATTTTGATCTTCTTTGGTACGAATTCATGCTTCGATTTCTTCGGAGCCATCTAGGGTTCGAACTTTTGTGACACTAATCAGATTTCTACAAATCGCGGTGAATTTTTTGTAAGAATTTAGAGGAAAAGAAGCCGGAAGCAGATGGAGCTCAGTAAGAACGCTTCAATATATGTTTGAAACTTGAGTAAATTACTATTCGAGTACATTAGGTTTGTGGCTTTAACTATTTGAGTCTCTGAGGTTTGCGAGCTTTAACTATTTGAGTCTTTGAGGTTTGTCAGATTTAACTATCTGAGTCTTTGCTATTTTTTTTTAACGGTCTATGACCTGACTTTTGTTTTTCATAATCATCTAAGTCTTTTTCACTAACTCTGTTAAATGAATAGGTATTTCATTCATTTAATATCTAAAGGACTAGCAATGTAAATTAGTAACATGTTTTAATAGCTAAGGGGCTGTTGTGTAATTCACATTAAAACCCATCATCCCTACCAAATTCTCATTTTGAGATCTGAAAATGTAAAAAAGGAATCCGGCCACCACCTCATTTCCAACCGTCACCACAACTAATTCGATGGTCTGATCAAACCAAAAACATAAAATTCCGCAACCACCCCATAAAATCCGGCGCCCCCCCCCCCCCCTATTGAGAAACCACCATTACCAGCAAGGAATTGCAACAGTCCCGTCTTCAGGGGCGGATCTATGAAGAGGCCCCTCAACTTTCGACATGTAGTGGGAATTTTCAACGCGCAGCGGGAATTTTTTTTTGTACCGTTTTATGTATTCAGATACCCCTGAACGAAATTTTAGATACCACTAAATTTTTTTCCTAGATCCGCCACTGCCCGTCTTGTTCCTATCTTGACAAAGGGGTGTCGGAAATTCAGAACAGCCCCACAACCTCCACCTCAGAATCGCAACAGCCCCTACCCCACCCACCCTTAGATCGAAAAATCGAAGGAGAATGCGTGAAGCCTTACCGGGAAATCAAACAGTTGGTTCGTCTCAGTTGGTCCAGCTAAAAACACATCCTTCATAAACCAACGAACGAAGGGAAAGAACAGTTACAAAATCAAGATTTACAAGATGGCCGGCAGATCAGTTATCTAGGTTCCCAAATTCCGAGGAGAAAACCGGGGGTCGTGGTGGAGGGTTGCGGCAGGTGGTGTCAGAGTCGCTTGTTGTTGATCGTTCAGCGATGGTTGAACCTCATTGTTCTGTAAATTTGATATCAGGCAACTTCCGGTGGGGGAAAACTGAAATTGACAACCGATGAGGACTGGCGACGGATCTGTCCATTTTATTCCGGTGAGAGGTGAGATGCAACGATCGGTGATCGGATCGTGTAGATCGGCCGTTTTCATCGTGAGTATAATATTCTGTCGTCGGCTTCTTCTTAGAGACCAAAGACCAGTTGAATTTGACTTCGTTGTCTTTTTAACGGTAACATTACCAGGGTGGAGGAGAGGGATGGAGAATTAGGAGGTGGAGTAGGAGGTGGAGATGGAGATGGTGATGGTGATGGTGGGTAATGGAAGGGTGTTTTGTTATTTATTTATTATTTTAAGTAAATTACACAATGGCCCCTCAACTATTTAACTATTTTACTAATTTACATTACTAGTTCTTTAGGTGTGAAAGGACTGAAATGCCCTTCCATTTAACAAAATATCTAACGACGTTAGGTAAATGGACTCAAATATTTATGAAAAACAAAAGTCATGCCACAGACCGTTAAAAAAAAGAACAAGGACTCGGATAGTTAAAGCTAGCAAACCTCAGGGACTTAAATAGTAATTTACTCTTGAAACTTTGGGCATCTCAAAGTCCAAGGAAATATATATATATATATATATGAACTATTATTTCGCTAATAAATCTAATAAATAACAAAAACATTAAGAAACGATATCAAACGAACTCCGATTGAGCTAATTCAACGGCGTTGAAACCGTCTCGTCGAACTCTACCATCTTAGCTTTTAGGGTTTAGCTTTTAAGGTTTAGATTTGACGTTTGAATTTTAGGGTTTTAGCCTTATGGTTTAGCCTTAGGGTTTAGCTTTCAGGGTTTAGATTTTATGGTTTAGGTTTATTTTTTTGGTGGGGGTCGGGGGTTTAGGTTTTTGGGGGTGGGTGGGGGTAGGTTTAGGTTTTTGGGGGGTGGAATAGGGGGGTTAGGTTTTTAGGGGGTGGGGGTGGTGGTTTTAGGCTTTTCGGGGTAGGGTTGGAGGGGGGTTTAGGTATTTGGGGGTGTAGGTGGAGGGGGTTTAGGTTTTTAGGTCCGGGTTAGGGTTCAATGAGACGGTTCCAACGCCGCCGGAATGAGCTCAATCGGAGTTCGTTTGATCCACTTCTTAGTATTTTTTAGCGAAAAACCACTTCTTAGTGGAACCGTCCCCTATATATATATATATATGGGAGGGATCAAGAGAAAACCACAAAGTTAAGCGAAAACCGAGAAAACTACTAAAACAATGTGTAATACTATGGGTTACGTATACGTAACCGCATTTTTTTTGAATTTTTTTGTTTTCTGTTTACGTATACGTAACGCTATGGGTTACGTATACGTAAGCCAATATTTAAATGATTTTTTGGTTAAAATTTGTAATATTACATTGATACTCTTATAAAAAAATAAAAATAAAATAAAATAAAAAATAAATATTATTATATTATTGGTTAAAATTGGTTTTCTCAGTTTTCGCCTAACTGTTGGTTTTCTCTGGAACCCACCCCTATATATATATATATAGAGAGAGAGAGAGAGAGAGGGGGGATGTATCGGTTGTAAACCCTGAGTTGTTTTGAAAACCCTTAAACTCATTCTGGACCACACATTCAAAACTCTTTATTATAATGTGTGGCTATAATTGAATCTCACTTTTTTTTATTTTAAATTAAAAAAACTTGTGCTACATATTTATTGCAGGGGTAAATAAGTAAATTTATATTATTTGATTTAATAAAAATCACACACTCTCTCTCTCTCTTTTCTCTTTCTATCTATATATCCGGATTAAATAGAAGAACATGATTTTTTTTAAACCCTGTGTAAAATTAGATTACACATATACACAAATCTATTAATACTACAAAAGAACATGGTTTTTTTTTAAAACTCACATTTAAAACCAAAATACACATGTATATGAATCAAAAACCTTGTGAACATTTATTACACACTACATGATTTTAATTCTCTACAGTCTGTGTACACTTGTGTAAGTTCATTTTATAGTTGTGTAAATTCAGTTTATGCTTGTGAAAATTCAGTTTACACCTGTGTAAATTCAGTTTACGTTTGTGTAAATTCAGCTTGCACATATGTAATAACCCAGCACCAAATTCAAAGAATTAAAAAAAAGTAATCACCAAATATTCAAACATACATATTTACCATAAGCTGAAACAAATATATAAAAAAATCCAGTTGTGTAAGTTCATTTTATAGTTGTGTAAATCCAGTTTACGCTTGTGTAAATTCAGTTTACGCCTGTATAAATTCAGTTTACACCTGTGTAAATTCAGTTTACGTTTGTGTAAATTTAGCTTGCACATCTGTAATAACCCAGCACCAAATTCAAAGAATTAAAAAAAAGTAATCACCAAATATTCAAACATACATGTTTACCATGAACTGAAACAAATTTATAAAAAAAAATCCAGTTCTTGTTCGACATCACCAGATTAAAAAAGATCCCTATTCTTTTTAATATGTACATAAATCAGAAAACAAATCTACATCGACACAACCAAATATATTTACACTTTGATTATTACTCTCCCCATCAATCTGATTAGCAACACGAGATTGAAAAAAAAACTAAATTCCAGATTAATAAAAATAAGCATTTTTGGTGTACCTTCTTCTTCTTCATTGGGGATACGAAATGGACAATGTCCGATTTGTTCTTGTTGTCCACGACGGCAACTAGGCAGCGACAGTGTCCGACAAAGCGGGTGGGAGATGAATCGGTGTTCCAGATCTGGGTGGGAAATGAAGACGGCGGCGATTCACGCTTCTGACGGGTTTTGGTGGCGATTCACGCTTCTGGCGGTTCACGAACAGGGTGGTGATGGCGCTGGTGGGTGGTTGTTCTTAGAGTCCAGATCTGGGTATAAAAGATGAAGATGAAGACGGCGGTGGTTCACGCTCCCGATGGTTTTGGTGGCGATTCACTCTTCCAACGTTCACGAACAGGGAGGTGATGGCGCTGGTGTGTGGTGATGGTGGTGGTTCATGGATATGGAATATTAACCTTCAATTTCTTAGGTTTGAAAAAGAGGGAGACAAAGAAAAAATGAGAGGAAAAAAATGAAGATCATTGTTCTGATTTTTTAGGTACAGGAGAGAGAGAGAGAGAGAGAAAGAGATAATAGGTATGTGGTATAAGTCAAATTACAATAATACCCCTTCAATTTAAAAATAAATCAAAAATTTAAGAAATTAATGCGTGGTCCACATTGAGTTTAAGGGTTTATACAATAAGTAAGGGTTTACAAATGATATATATATATGTGGGACATATCAAATGAAAACCCTGAGTTGTTGTGAAAACTCATAAACTCAACCCCAACCATTCATTTTATTTTTCTTTCTTTTTTTGTTTTTTTTATTCTTGAAGGGCATTATGGTCATTCTATCCTCCTCACTCTATTTAAACCTACACCCCCTCTCTTTCTTAAAACCCCCATTAGATCTTCTTCCTCTCTCTCTTATTACTTTCTTTCTTTTTTACAAAACAAAAATTACTCAAGAAATTAACACTATTATTCGAAGAAGGAAAGTGTATGTTCATCAACTCCATTACCACCAACCCCACTGCTCAACTCTTCTCATGCTGCATCTCAAGACCAGAAACAAAAACCAATTGCGATCACTCCAGATAAGACAACAATGAAGTTCGAATGAAATCACGAAATTGAGCCAAGGAGACTGGTTCCAAAAATTGTCAACCACCTTCCTCGGCGATAAAAAAAATCAATCAATGTATCAAACAATCTTACCTTGTTTAAAATACATGAGTTCAACAATAAACGTTGGTTAAAATACATGGATTCAACTATAAACATTGGTTAATAGTATCCGTTACACATGCCAAGGCTAAGGAGTTGGTCTTTTACTCTTTTTGTTGTCGAAGTCAAAGATGTTATATAGACTACTACGTTAATGTGAAATACTACTTTATTAACTTTTAATTGAATTATTATCCATGTTAGCATTTTACATATTTTAAATGTACTTCATCAAATTGACTAATTTAAATTGTAAAAAAGTTATGTTATTTTATTTTTTATGTATGTATATGTTAGAAAAGTTTAAAAACTTTAATATAAAAAAATTGGACTGCTAGACTTTTTCAATGATATTTTTTTGTCATCAATCAAACTAATGTTGGAAATTTTGAAAATTTATTAAACGTAAAAATTAAAATAAATATATATATTGTTATTTAACATTTTTTGTAAAATTTGTATAACAAAACTCATGCACGCTTCAACGACGTAGTTTGTAATCGAGAGGAAAAAGGGCAGTGTTTTGTTAGAGTTATAGATTTGAAAAGTGTAAAATGAATTTACACATATATAAAATTGTCTTCATCCATTTTATTTTTATGTTTTTTAAACAACCTTTGATTCTAGGTTCCAACATCTTTTTGTATGTGGGTTTTACACATGTGTAAAATGAATTTACACATGTGTAAAAAGTTTTTTTTCATGTGTATATGCATATGTAAACTGTCTTTTTGTTTCTCAATCTTAGTGTTTGAGATATATATTAAACATGTGTATTAGTTTTTTACTCATGTGTATATATATGTTATGCAATTTTCATATCTTTTTTACACAAGTGTAAACTGTCTTTAAACATGTGTATTTGATTTTTATACATCTGTAAAGAGTGTTCTTTAATCTTCCATGCATCTGCAAACCGCCTCTACATTTTAACAAAGATTTAAGGTTTTTTACACAAGTGTAAACTGATTTTAAATATGTGTAAAGAGTTTTTGTTCATGTGTATATGTAAAATCCAGTTATTTGGTTTGCATCTTATGGATCTAATGACGGATATGTAGAAAGAGAGAGAGGATGATTTTTTTACATATATGTGATTTTGAGAGGATGAAATTTAGTGTTTAAGATTATTATAATTAACTTTTTTTTTCTATGAACAATCTAATTTTAGTAACTAAATGATCATAATATTTTGAAATAACTACTAATATTAATGTCTTTCGAGTCAAATGTAATATATTATTTAACTAACTAATAAGTGTATAATATTTTATAGGAGAAAATTCATAATTTATACGTCTTTGACTTTAAAATGTTCGATGTCTGTAAATACATAAGAATTCATTATGTTTTATAAAAACTGATTAACTAAGGTAACTGGTTAAAAGATAAAAAAGGAATATTACTAATGGAAATGTCTCATCAATCTAAATTTGATAAATGGTTGGTTTTAAGCAGGATTGCAAAACGCGAGGGAGAAGAAAATTACTCAATTGCCCTTTTTAGGAGTAATTTGGGTATTAGATGAGCTTAAAATAAATTATTTTATTCTGAATCAATATAGACCACACATCATTTTCATGATATTATAATGAATGGTTAGTGTTGGGTTTTTGAGTTTTCCTAACAAATACGGGTTTACTCTTGATACATCCCATATATATATATATATATATATATATATATATATATATATATATATATATATATCCCTAGCCATGCTATTCAAGAATATTATAAAAATGGCAGCGTAAGGTAACAACTAGTATTGAAAGCTGGTCGCCTTTGGAAGCGTCCGTCGGTAACCAAAGCGTATCGTTCCCGCAACCACTTTTGTACTTTGTTTATAGCTTTTTTAGGTTATGCAATAGAATAGAAGGGGACTTGCGCTTGAATTTAAGTAGCGCTTTTGGAATATGAGTAGGGCTCCTAGGTGGCGCGTTCGTGGAGGCAACCCGAAGGAAGAGCAAAAAGAAGGTTGGGTGCTTGTGGGGCAAGGCCACCCGGCCTCGAATAGGATGGGGCTTAGCTCTGGATCCTCCCTGCTTGCAGAAATGAATGGATCAGAAGGGGGTTGGATTCTCTATTTCCGGGCCGGGCGGGAGGTGAAGGCCACAAGAGAAGATCGCCCTCCCGCTAAGGAAGAGGGGAAAAGGCGTTGTCATCTATCTCGACCAGTTTCCCGAGGCGTTGGAAATCCAGACCGGCTCAGAGAATCACTAGTGCTATTTAGCCCTTTGTTTCGACAATAAAGAAGTCATCTTTGACGATATATATATATAGGGGAAGGATCATAAGAAAACTTATTGTTCATGAGAAAAACAAAAAACTACTTATTAAAGGTAAAAAAAATTATAAAAAAATCATAACTCAAAATATAAATCAAAAACTAAAAAACTGGTTTGGAGACCATGTTTTCCACGTCGTCCTCGTTAAAAAAAAAACTCAAAAAAATAGTGGGGTTAGCTTTTGGGTTTAGTTTAGGTTTTTGTAGGAGGGGTGGGTGGGGGTTTAGGTCTTTGGGGGGTGGGTGTGGTGTTGTTAGGTTTTTGGGTGGGGGTTGGGTGGGGGGTTTAGGTTTTTGGGGGTGGGTTAGGTTTTTGGGGTGTACTACACATATGCAGTACCTTTAATGAGGAGTTTTTTTGGTTTTCTCATGAAAATGAGTTTTCTCATGAAAATGAGTTTTCTCATAAACTCAACCCAATATATATATATATATATAGGGAATGAATCATTTGAGAACTCTTAAATATTTTGAGAACTCGTTAAAAATCTAATCAAAACCATTTTTTTGTTTTTACTATTTTTATTGTTAGAATACAACATAAAAAAATGAATTTATATATGTAAATTTACACGACTTCATATATTAAAAAAAATATACTTGTGTAAGTTTACCACTTACACGTGTGTAAGTGTTTACCATTTACACATGTATATAAATTTTTTTAAGGATAATTTAGAGAGAAGTGATGAATTAATTGAAAAGATAAATCATTTTTTATGTTATATTTTAATAATAAAGATAGTGAAAAAAAAAAGGTTTTAATTGGTTTTTTGACGAGTTCTCGCGAGTTTTAAAGTATTTATGAGTTCTCATTTGAACCTAACCATATATATATATATATATATATATATATATATATATATATATATATATATATATATATATATATATATATAAGGAGAAGATCATAAGAAAACTCATTTTAATGAGAGAACTAGATAACTCATTATTAAAGTAAAAAAATCATAACTCAAAATATAAATAAAAAACTAAAAAAATGGTTCGGAGACCATGTTTCCCACGTCGTCCTCGTACAAAAAAAATGCAAAAGTGCTCGGTTTAGCTTTAGGGTTTAGTTTAACTTTTAGGGTTAGATTTTTTAGTGTAGGGGTGGGTGGGTTTAGGTTTTTGGGTGGGGGTGGGTGGGTTTAGGTTTTTAGGTGGAGGTAGGGTGGGTGGGGGTTTAGGTTTTTGGGTTGGGTTGGGGTGGGGTGGGGGGTTTATGTTTTTCGGGGTGGGTTAAGTTTTTAGGGTGGTACTACACATATGCAATATTGCGTTTTTTTTCTTTTTTTTAAGGAGGACGACGTGGGAAACATGGTCTCCGAACCACTTTTTTAGTTTTTTATTTATATTTTGAGTTATGATTTTTTTTATTATTTTTTTGCTTTAATAAGAAGTTCTCTAGTTCTTTTATTAAAATTAGTTTTCTCATGAACCCAACTCTATATATATATATGTATTTTTCTACTGGGATATAATATGAAGACATGAGATACTTAGGCTTTAAAGGTTAAAGACTAAAGAAGGAAGGATTTAGTGTGCCATAGAGATATTGAAAATTCTTGATATATTGAATTTTTTGGTGTGTCTTTACAAATGAACTGAATGCCTCATTATATAGGCATGAAAAAGTAAACTATACAAGGCGCGTTCAATTTTGATGCGCACTAATAAAGCACTAAAAAGAAAAAGAAACAAAGATATGACTTAAAGAAATAAAACAACAAAACTAAATTTACAATTATTTGTTCTTTGTGGGCCATAGATTCCTTCTTCTGAAACTTTGTCGAGAGCATTATAGTTGTTGCTGTAGTTATCTTGTATATGTATGTATATATATATATATATTTATCTACTGAGATATAATATGAATAACTGAGAGATTTATGCTTTATTTACAAGGTTGTTCTAATAAGGTTTATAAAAATTAATTTACAATTATTTTATAAAGGAATGAATTTTAACTTTTATAAATTTAGAAATCGTACAAATGGTTTAATTAACATGATTATATATATATATATATATATATATATATATATCCATATGATGAAAATAAAAGGTGTATATACATGGTTAATAACTCTCATGTTTGATTTTCATATATATATTTATCATAACATAATGTTTACTTTTATATATATATATATATATATATATATATACATATATATATATATATATATATATAAATATATTTAAAATGTGCTATAGAGAAATAGTATGTAAAGTAAGGTTGAGAAATTGAATATATATATATATATACTTAAAATGATAGTTAATGTGATATAAGGTGTTTGATCAAGTACGAGGTTGAAATGAATTGTTATATAAAAAAATGAAAATATGGCGGGGAAACTCATGGATGTTACAACCGTCATGCCACGTGTCACGTGGTGACTGGGCACAATTAATCTTTTTTTTGTTCCGGGCGCATTTTTGTTTAGATATATACAAATAGAAATGGAAATAAAACCAAAAATAGGGTTAGTTGAGATGGCTGTTTGCCCCCACGGCTGTAACTCAAGAGACCCGAGTTCGAGTCCTGAGAGAGCCTCTTCTTGCCATTTTTTTAATCAGCCCTTTCTTTTGTTTTTTTACGTATTATGTAACGTTGAACATATTTAACTGAAATATAATTATGTTTTTTACTTTAGGTTTCTTTTTTTGTACCGTTTGAATGCTATTTTTTCTGTTGGGTCAATCATATTAGACGGATCGTCTAAAGGAAACATTACAAATTTTAACAATCCTGTCGCAAATACGGGGGGTTTAAAAACCTAGTTGAAGTTATACTCGACCCAATTCCAATATTTGAGACTTTGATTTTTGTTTTCTAACTAGTAATTTACTAATTTTTACCCCCACCCTCGTGTGTTGCTGTCGTCACGTGCCACAACACGTTAAACAACAGATGTTAAACGGGCTCGAACTTTATAAAAAAGGAAAGATAAACTGTTAAATAGATCAAAACCTTCGAAAATACTAAGAAAACAGACGTTAATCGGCTTCGAAACTTGAAATAAAAAACTAAACCGTTAAATTAATCAAAGTCTTCGAAGAGTCAAATGCGTTGTGGCGGGTTAACTCGCACGTAGCGGCACGTTAAAACACGCATCACATAAAAAAAATAGCAAAACATTTAATAGGGCATTGATTATATTAAAGATATTATATAGAAAAATGAAACCGTTAAAAAAAGTTATCGTGTACGAAATAAATAAACATATTCGAAACTTTACATGAAAAAAACAAAACTTTTACGAAACAAACGCGTTGCAGCGAATTAGTTAGCAATATCTCAAAAAACTTTATATCAAAGAAAGCGAAACCATAACAAAGCTGCTAAAAAGGTTAAACGTTAAAAAAATAAGAAAACGAAAGCAAAACCGTTTAAACAAATTAAATAGTTAAAAAAAGTTCATAACGACGTTGTATGATGAAAATATATAACATGATTATATATATATATATATATATATATCCATATGATGAAAATAAAAGGTGTAGATACATGATTAATAACTCTCATGTTTGATTTTCATATATATATATTTATCATAACATAATGTTTACTTTTATATATATATATATAAATATATTTAAAATGTGCTATAGAGAAATAGTATGTAAAGTAAGGTTGAGAAATTGAATATATATATATATATACTTAAAATGAGAGTTAATGTGACATAAGGTGTTTGATTAAGTACGAGGTTGAAATGAATTGTTATATAAAAAAAATGAAAATATGGCGGGGAAACTCATGGATGTTACAATCGTCATGCCACGTGTCACGTGGTGACTGGGCACAATTAATCTTTTTTTTGTTCCGGGCGCATTTTTGTTTAGATATATACAAATGGAAATGGAAATAAAACCAAAAATAGGGTTAGTTGAGATGGCTGTTTGCGCCCACGGCTGTAACTCAAGAGACCCGGGTTCGAGTCCTGAGAGAGCCTCTTCTTGCAATTTTTTTAATCAGCCCTTTCTTTTGTTTCTTTTCGTATTATGTAACGTTGAACATATTTAACTGAAATTTAATTATGTTTTTTACTTTAGGTTTCTTTTTTTGTACCGTTTGAATGCTATTTTTTCTGTTGGGTCAATCATATTAGACGGATCGTCTAAAGGAAACATTACAAATTTTAACCATCCTGTCGCAAATACGCGGGGTTTAAAAACCTAGTTGAAGTTATACTCGACCCAATTCCAATATTTGAGACTTTGATTTTTGTTTTCTAACTAGTAATTTACTAATTTTTACCCCCACCCTCGTGTGTTGCTGTCGTCGCGTGCCACAACACGTTAAACAACAGATGTTAAACGGGCTCGAACTCTATAAAAAAGGAAAGATAAACTGTTAAATAGATCAAAACCTTCGAAAATACTAAGAAAACAGACGCTAATCGGCTTCGAAACTTGAAATAAAAAACTAAACCGTTAAATTAATCAAAGTCTTCGAAGAGTCAAATGCGTTGTGGCGGGTTAACTCGCACGTAGCGGCACGTTAAAACACGCAGCACATAAAAAAATAGCAAAACATTTAATAGAGCATTGATTATATTAAAGATATTATATAGAAAAATGAAACCGTTAAAAAAAGTTATCGTGTACGAAATAAATAAACGTATTCGAAACTTTACATGAAAAAAAAACAAAACTTTTACGAAACAAACGCGTTGCAGCGAAATAGTTAGCAATATCTCAAAAAACTTTATATCAAAGAAAGCGAAACCGTAACAAAGCTGCTTAAAAGGTTAAACGTTAAAAAAAAAGAAAACGAAAGCAAAACCGTTTAAACAAATTAAATAGTTAAAAAAAGTTCATAACGACGTTGTATGTAAGTGCTTAGACAACTTGTACACTATCAAACAATGAAACTTACATCGAAACGTATATAAATATAAGTATGTCGTAACGGTATATTCATAATTTTATAAAACACTATATTTTAAAAGATATAAAAAAAATCCTATAAGCATTTGCTATTAAAAATCATTTCATTTATGTGACAAAACAAATTTTTTTGTAGTTGATGAAATAACAATTCTCATATATCTTAATTTTTGAAGGAAAAAAACATTTTTCGACGATTATTATTTTTAATTTAAATTTTAAAATACACTTTTAATATTAAAAGGTCAATTGTCTAAAATAGTAACGACATATCACGCCTTTACTGATAAAAACGATTTATCAAAGAAGCAAATAAATCAAAATTTTACTTAAGAGAGAGGGAGATTCTTTGCATTTTGGCGACCAACAAAGGGTGTGGGTGTTCATAACCCTATCTTTGTTGCTTAAATCCTATTGTACGTAATTCTTTTCTAGACATTTTTTTAGATTTCGAGATCCAAAAATAAATTTGATAATTATAATGTTTAAATATTTATGGCTGTTTATTCTTTACTTTTGTGAAAGTTCGAAAAAAAACTAAAAAATAAATAAATTATTAAGCAAAATGGAAATTCGAAAAAGGAATGAAAAACAACTTTATAACGTTTATGAATTTGGAAGCAATTGTAATTATATATTTATGGGTGAATTGCATATATTCCTTTGGAAATTTCATTAATTGTATATTTATCCAAACCAAAATTGCATATATTCATTTATAAACTAAAGAGTTAATTACATCGTTAGTCCCTGTGGTTTGTGAAAAGTAATAGCTATGGGTACTAAAGGTTTCAAGTTGCAGGTATTAGTATTATGCTTTCAATTTTGTAACGAGTTTGGGTATTAAGACTCACTGACGTTAGTTTTTCTGTTAAGTTTGTGTTAAATGACCATGTTGGGTCTAGTTTGAAAATGATGTTATCAAATCAAGCGATCACGAGAAGTTTAGATTCGCGTATGAAAATTGGCCTGAGAGTCGCTAGCGACACTCTGAGAGTTGCTATGTTGGTTTCAGCCGACACTCGCTGAGTGTCGGTTATGCAGATCGCCGACTCTCGGAGATTCTGGTCAGAGTGAGAGTCGCTAGGTTGGTGTCAGCGGACTCTCAGGGTGTCGGCTATGTCCATAGCCGACTCTCTCAGGTTTCTTATATATACCTGACTATTTTCATAGCATTTAGACCTTCTTTCTAGTAGTTTTTTCTATTGGCCTGAGAGTCGCTAGCGACACTCTGAGAGTTGCTATGTTGGTTTCAGCCGACACTCGCTGAGTGTCGGTTATGCAGATCGCCGACTCTCGGAGATTCTGGTCAGAGTGAGAGTCGCTAGGTTGGTGTCAGCGGACTCTCAGGGTGTCGGCTATGTCCATAGCCGACTCTCTCAGGTTTCCTATATATACCTGACCATTTTCATAGCATTTAGACCTTCTTTCTAGTAGTTTTTTCTATTGTAATTTCTTTTGTTTAGCTTGTTTGAATGGTGTTTGGTTTGTGTTAGATCCAACACCCCGGGGGAGCTCACCCGGGGTGGATGGTGGTTGATCGTTGTAATCGTTTCATGTCCAGGAGCTTATTGTAATCATCTGAGTGGACTCTGAATAAATATTTGGGTGTTTATGTTCTTTTTTTTGTGCTCTTCATCTCTGTTTTGTTTGATTCATCAATAAACAGCTCGTCTATAGCTGATTTGTTGATCAGATCCTGTCTAGAATCATTATTGCACAAGGATCCTTCTATTCAGGACCTACAATTTGGTATCAGAGCCTCTATGCTCTTGATTTTTGTGAAAAACTTGGAGTTTTTGTTGTTTTTGAAAAGTTCTGTATTTCCTCAAATCTGGATTTGATCTGTATCAATTTTAGAAATTGATGTTGAAATTCATTTAGAATCTTGTTTTTGAAGAGCTTAATAGATCTGGTTTGCATTTTGGTTTAGATCTAAGCGTTTTGTGTTTGATTTTGTGTGTTTTTGAGAAAAAGAGTATGAGTTTGTTCTTGAGCCGACTCTCTTTCTTCAGCCGACTGTTGCTTGTTCTGCCGATTCTCTTAGTAAACGCAAGTTTACGACTCACGTGTATTAAAGTTCATAGTCACTGAGTTTGATTTGCCGACTCTTTCGAGCCGACTCTTCCTGGTTCAGCCGACTCTCACTTTGACCAGCCGACTCTTCGAGCCGACTCTCTCAGTTTTTCTCTAAAACACAATACCCAAAAAAAGAGAGAGTATTTTCGAGAAAATTGTAACATCCCAAAAATAGTAAATAAATAAATAATAACGCAATAGAGATTTAACCGTCAAAAATGAAAGGAAAATGGATGGGCTTGGGCTCAGCTCCAACGGGCCGAGGGAAGCCCAAGTATATAAAGTTCAAGACAGCCTTAGACTCTCATTTCTTCCACAACTTGCAATCTAGAGAGAGAAAGGAGAGCTCGGGCCTAGAGAGAGAAAGTTGACGGATCGACCCGGAATTGAAGGAGCACGTTACTACTGAGCTCGTGAGCAAAACCTCCGAATATGAATCCCAATCGAGGTAACGATTCGACCCTAATCTGAGTTTTTGTCCGTTTTGGGGTTTTTCGTGTTTTAGCTAAATAGGAGACGTTTTTATGGATGAAACTTGAAAATAAGCTTAGAACTAGCATCTAGAATGAAAACCGCACATTTTGATCAAAGAAAGTTGTAAGATTAGCATGATCGGGTTAACATGCAAGAATTTCGGACTTGATGGGGAAGCAGGTCTTGCGTACTTATCAAATACGCAAGAAGGATGTCCTGCGTACTTATCAAGTACGCATAAGGAAGATCCTGCGTACTTATCAAGTATGCAAGAAGAATGTTCTGCGTACTTGTCAAGTACGCATGAGTATGGTCCTGCGCACTTAGCAAGTGCGCAGGCAGCATGCCGTTAGTGAAGTCAGTATAGTCGCTTAATTCAGAATGATTTAACCGCTAGAGTCGGGATTATGTCTAATGTATGTGTAATTAACAAATCCAGATCGTGTGTGGCACTCATTGGATACGTTTCTAATATATAGGATTTAAAAAAAATCCAGATCGCTTAAGTTTTATTATTAATTCAAACTTTAGTAATCAGATACGTTTCTAATATATAGGATTTAAAAAAAAATTAAAAAATATCACATAAGCACTTTAACCTGTAAAACATGCCGTATTAGCACATTCCTTACAAGTTAAGTGATTAAATCGGGACAAAAAAAAATTTAGTGACTTAATTGGAACAGTTGGTTACATTTCGTATGAAGTTTTCCCCTTTTTTTTTTAACAACAAGGATAGATTGGTCTTAACAGCTTCCCATAGTGGAGTCTTGTGTTCAAATCCTGTCAACAGTAAAAAAGGGGTCTGTGGCCAGGTCAGGGGGTTTACCCAGTTAGGGGTTCCTCCTGTGGTGGGCTTTATTTAGATGTTCTAGGTGTTGCCCCGAGGAAACCCAATTATCCTAGAATATCTAGCGTTGCCGTTCCAAAAAAAAAACTAAGCCTCATATTTGCCATTGGCAACGGTGTGGTTGCAACTAGTGGATCTGTACTTGAAGCAAACACAGGTTACTGTGACTGTTTTTTTATGATTTTGTTATTATATGGTTCTCTTTATGGTTCTTATTACTTTAAACTTATTTTCACAACTTTGAAAATGACCATGTTGGGTCTAGTTTGAAAATGATGTTATCAAATCAAGAAACTAGGAACTATGGCTGGTGGAGTTTTGAAGAGTTTTGAACCCGAAAAGCAATGTAAATTAGTAATCACAAACCGGTCACTGTAATTAACCATTTACCTTGCTCGTACTGTTCTAAAACTATGATCTGAAGGAACGGCATTGATGTATTCCCTTTATAACTATCATAAAACTAGGAACTATGGCTGGTGGAGGAAGAACAGGACGCCGAGGCGGTCGCAGTGGCCGAGTCGGTAGACCTCCATTGAATCAAAGACATGAAGAAGAAGAGAGTGTGCACGCAGAACACACTGAGAGTGTGCACGAAACAGACGTGACCCCAACTGGGGACTACAATCAAGGGCCTCTACAGTTGGAACCCGAGGTCAGGGATGCTATTGCCCGCGAAGTTGTACTCACTCTGAAGAAAGTATTGCCTGATCTACTATCCGAGGCACTAAAGAAAAGTAGAGAGGAGAATGAAGGAGACCATGAAGAGAAATTGTATGACAGTGATGGGGATGAAGTGAAGGTGGAATCAAGCAATCGTGGGTGTTCCTACAAAGGTTTCAAGGACGGAGACCCACCCAAGTTCGATGGGAACAAGGATTCAGTGGCTACGTTCGAATGGATTGAGAGGATGAACGATGTAATCAATATCAGCGAGTGTCGACCGGACCAGGCTGTTAAGTATGTTGCTCATTCTTTCACCAATGAGGCACTAAGTTGGTGGAGGAACATTCAGAGGACAAAGTCGCCAAACGCTCTTACCATAATGACATTGGAAGACCTGAAGAAGCTGATAATCCAAAAGTTCTGTCCCCAGAACGAAATTGATCGAGTGGAAAATGAATTCCTAAACTTCAAGGCTGGCAGCAAGACGCACCGCCAGTATACTTTCAGGTTCAATGAGCTCGCTCAACTGGTACCCCACCTAGTAGAGACTGAAGAGCGACTGATCAAGTACTATGTGAAGGGCCTACCTCAAAAGGTCCGTGTTCATGTGAAAACTAATCTACCCTCGACCTTCGAGTCGGTAGTCAACATGTCTGGAATCGTCTATGACGATTATGCTAATGAGGACATAGCTCCCGAAGCTCCAAAACGGAAATGGGAAGGGAAACTACACCGCTGAGGTGAAGAAGCCTAGGGCAGAAGAGTATGAAGTTTGTAAGAAATGCTCAAGGAAACACCAAGGCGAATGTTTAGTTGGCACAACCATGTGTAACAAATATGGGAGGCCGGGGCACTACTCCCGAGACTGCATAAGGGACGTCAAGTGCTAACGTTGTGGAAGATATGGACACCTGACTAGGGATTGAAGGAAAACCAGACAATCCAGTTTGGGAAAGGAAAAGGAAGCTGTAACACCCAAAAATAAAAAGAAAAGAAAAATTCAAAATTTCACTCCCTCGCGGTACGCGAGGGAGATTTTGACAAAACCTCGCGGTACGCGAGGGGACTGCTTATACGCCAGATTTACACCTTCTCGCGGTACGCGAGAAGATTCCCAACCAAGCCTCGCGGTACGCGAGGGAATAGTACACGCGTCAGGGCCAGAAAACACGTGTCATTCACCCTTGCCACCAGCCGCCACGTGTCATGCTGACTCAGCACCGTTCGTGACACCTCATCCTCTCGCGGTACGCGAGGGATTTCCTTGGCCGGCCTCGCGGTACGCGAGGGACTGGAAAATCAGCCTATAAAAAAGCCTTCAACGGGATTGAAATTCTGTACAGTTTCCAAACATTCGTTTCACACAAACCCGATCTCTCAAAACTCCACAACGTCCCGAAGCGCTGTTCAAGAATCCTACAACACCCAACTCAAGCCGTAGTTCTGTCCAAATCCCGCAAAGTAGGTATCGTTAAAACTATTCATATATATATAACCGCAATTATATATATATATTCTCTCATATATATTCTCGTTAATCGTGTCTTCCCTAGGAAGAAACGTATCGAGGTTCTGCTCAAATTCCGAAGCCTACAACCCTACCAGCCATCAAAATCAAGGTGAACACGTTTAACGCTTTTCAAACGATAAAACCATTTTATTTACGAAAACGGCATGAAACAAATTAAATGCTTTAATCATAAGGGTAATCTACGTGATAGCATTCAGGCCATAAGCATACGTATATTTGATCAAATGGTATACATGAGGAGGGTGAAATCCCCTTCCGTGGCTGGGTACAGATCATGTAAGGGGATATCATAAGACTGAGGATATGGTTCCTTAGCAGATCATGTAAGACTAAGAACAAGGTTCTTAGCATCACGACCCTGGGAATAGGCTATCAGTCTGAGACATAGAGCTCAGCCAGTTGACCCCATGGCAGAGACCCGGTGTATGTAGGTGGTATATACTTCAGGTGAAAAAGACTGCTGAATGTGTAGATTTATCGTCAAAGAAAACGTGCTTAAAGGCTTTAATTTGGTTTATGTTAGAAATCATTTTCGTGTCAGTTAAATGTGATTCACCGGCTTTATGCTGATGTTCATTTTCAAAACGTTTTTCACAGGTAGTGAAAGAAATCATTAAATTCAGGGTGGTGCAGTAAAGACAAGATCTTTAGGCATATTTAAATCCCTGTGGCAGACTAATACAAGACCAAATGTTGGAACGGACGTAGATCCTAGACATTTTGAATGGCTTGTATTATGTAAATTATTTCAATCACTGTACATTATATAATAGACTTTTGAAGATCTATTATCATGAAATGAAAAGGGACGTGGATCCCAAGTTTTGACAAATGTATAGAATTAAACCTTGAGGTTATTTACATTACATTTCATTACAAAAAGGCATCAAGTAAAAACAAAGACTTCCGCTGTCCAAATTTATGGGACCTCATTCAGATACCAGCATTATCTCGCGACGCCCGGGCAGGGGTAGCCCGGGGTTGTGACAGGTTGGTATCAGAGCCACATTCAAGGGTTTTAGCAAAACTAGATACTTATATGATTGTATCTAGGCTTTAACCAATAGTTGTGCCTACTGAACAAGCGATAGGAAGATGCCTTTAACATAACCAATAAATTACAGGATGTCAGATCCATACTATTATCCTTATAATTACCCAAACTACTTCCCTGGAGAATCATCTAATCAAGTAGTACCAAGATATGACGATTATATCCACTACCTGCCGACCCCGGAGAATTGGAACAGAATGGTCGCAGAACAAGTGGAGCAGACTCAAGCAAGGCTTGAACCTCTGAGAGAAGAATCAGAGTATTCAGTGGAAATGGAAGATTCAAGAGAATCTTTACGTCCTGTTATGACATCTATGCCACTACCTCAATCATTAGACGTGGTAGATCATACCGGAACAATTCCAGAACATCCACCAAGTCCAAGTGAAGAAACTTCGCGTTCATTTGCTGAATCTGACAAGGCTGCCGTTTGTAAAGGCAGTGGTGGAAAATACTTCTTTGACCCTATTCCAGAACATCCCGTTTTCAAGGAACCTTTCTTCTATGTAGATCCCTCCGATGGACGTCAGTATGCAACCGACGGAAAGGTCGTGTGGTCTGTTAATTCAACATATCATGATCTTAGGATGGGACACAGGAAACCACCTCCTTGCTATGGATTGGAAAGAATTCCGAGCAAAGGTGAAAAGGAAATTTTGCCCCAAGAATGAGAAAGAACAAGCTGAAAGGAAATTTTTGGAGCACCGAATGGTGGGTACCAACGATCGAGAGTACACCACCAAATTCTTTGAATATGCTCGATTGGCACCTCACCTGGCTAAACCTGAATCAGTTCTCATAACTCGATATATTTATGGCTTAGTTCCAGAGATCCGTGATTTGGTGAAGGTTGTCTCACCAAAAACCATTGAGTCCACCGTAGAATTGACCGGTACCATGACGGCTGGACTAATCAGAAATATAGAGGAAAAGAAGAAAGTCGAATCCTCTATAAAATCAAAACCCGAGGCCAAAAGATTTAGCAAGAACTTTGGGCAAAAGGGGTTACCATTTAACAATCCATCATGCAAAACATGCGGACGCAGGCATAGTGGAAAGTGTGTTTTTGAAACTCCATTCTGTAATTATTGCAAGGTCTCAGGTCACTCTACTGAGAATTGCTTCAAGAAAAAGGGAATAACTTGTTTTAGTTGTGGAGAGCTAGGGCACATCAGCACTAATTGCCCTAAGTTTGCAAGGACCGGAAGAGCTGGAGGATCAGGAGCCAAGATCACTCCAGAAAACAAAAAGACCGTACGAGCTTTTGTCATGAATGCTAACCAAGCTGAGAGAACGCCGGACGTAATTACCGGTACATTTCTTCTTAATAATGTTTATGCTAAGGTCTTATTTGACTCGGGTGCGAACCGGAGTTTTATAGATTATAATTTTTGTAATCTATTAAATAAACCTTTAAGTCCCTTAGCTGAAACATATGAAGTAGAAACAGCGAACGGTGATTTGATAAAAATATCCCAATCACTGAACAATTGTTACATTACATTGGCTGGTTTCACTATCCCAGTACAATTGTTACCAATGTCAATAACTGGCTTTGACATTGTTTTGGGGATGGATTGGTTATCCAATAACCAAGCCGAAATCCTTTGTAATCAACAAGTTGTAAAACTCGTTACACCAACAAACAAAACTCTAACTATCCAAGGTGATAAACCCACAAAACCTATCCAGATAATCTCCATACTTAAAGCAACCAAGTGCTTAAGAAAAGGATATCTGGCATGTCTGGTATCAATTACTGCCTTGGAAAAGGAGAAGAAGATAGAATCAGTACATGTAGTATCTGAATTTCCAGACGTTTTTCCTGAAGAACTGCCTGGATTACCACCAGAACGAGAGGTAGAATTTCGAATCAACCTTGTACCTGGTGCAACTCCAATTGCCAAATCCCCGTACAGACTGGCACCCACAGAAATGGCAGAACTCAAGAAACAATTGGATGAACTTCTTGAGAAAGGTTTTATCCAACCAAGTTCTTCACCCTGGGGAGCTCCAATTCTCTTTGTTAAGAAGAAAGACGGATCAATGCGCATGTGTATTGATTATCGGGAACTGAATAAAGTTACCATCAAAAACCGATACCCGCTTCCACGGATTGACGATTTATTCGATCAACTCCAAGGAGCTTGTCATTTTTCAAAGATCGATCTTCGTTCAGGTTATCATCAGTTGAAAGTGCATGATAACGATATCTCGAAAACTGCATTTCGAACACGGTATGGACATTTCGAGTTCACGGTTATGCCATTTGGACTTACAAATGCTCCTGCCGCATTCATGGACATGATGAATCGTGTCTGCAAACCTTACTTGGATAAGTTTGTCATAGTTTTTATTGATGACATACTTATTTATTCCAAAACCCAAGTTGAACACGAAACTCATCTTCGAACCATACTTGAACTTCTTCGAAAAGAGAAATTATATGCTAAATTTTCCAAATGCGAATTTTGGTTAACGGAAGTACAATTTCTTGGTCATGTCATCAACGTGAACGGAATTCAAGTAGATCCTTCCAAAATTGAAGCTATATCCAAATGGGAAATTCCCAAGTCACCCACCGAAATTCGTAGTTTTCTGGGATTAGCGGGATATTACCGCCGGTTCATTCAAAATTTTTCTCGTATAGCAATCCCACTCACATCCCTAACTCGGAAATCTGTAAAATACGAATGGGGACCCAAACAATCTGAATCTTTTGAAACTTTGAAACAAAAACTGACAAACGCACCTATTCTATCTTTACCAGATGGTATTGAAGACTTCGTAGTTTACTGCGACGCCTCACATACTGGTTTAGGTTGCGTATTAATGCAACGCAAGAAAGTCATTGCTTATGCATCTCGTCAGTTGAAAATTCATGAGAAAAACTACTCAACCCACGATCTAGAGTTGGGCGCTATAATCTTTGCTTTGAAATTATGGCGACACTATCTCTATGGGGTTAAGTTCACAATCTACACTGATCATAAAAGTCTCAAGTACATATTTAGCCAGAAGGAGTTAAATATGAGACAAAGAAGATGGATGGAAATCCTGAATGATTATGATTGTGAAATTTGTTATCATGAAGGAAAGGCAAATGTAGTAGCAGATGCCTTGAGCCGAAAAGAAAATGTCAAGCCAAAGAGAGTACGTTCTCTCAGACTTGAACTACAAATTGATCTTGTAAGTCAGTTAAAAGAGGCACAAGAGTTAGCTTTGAAGGAAGGTAACTTTGAAAAAGAAGGAATGAAAGGAATGCTTGATTTACTGATCAAAGGAGAAGATAATATCCTTCGTATGAATAAACGTATTTGGGTACCAGTTACAGGTGATCTTCGAGAGCGAATCCTCGAAGAAGCACACAAGTCCAAATACACCATGCACCCAGGAAGTGATAAAATGTACAAGAACCTCAAAGAAAGTTACTGGTGGATTGGTATGAAAAAGAACATTGCTATCTACATAGCAAAATGTTTGACTTGTTCCAAAGTCAAAGCCGAACACCAAAAGCCAGCTGGATTATTGCAACAGTTAGAATTACCAGTTTGGAAATGGGAACTGATAACTATGGACTTTATTACAAAACTTCCTCGAACCACTCGTGGAAATAATGCAATCTGGGTTATCATTGACCGTTTAACCAAATCAGCTCACTTTCTATCTATCAAGGACACCATGAGTATGGACAAAATGGCGCAAATTTACGTTAATGAAATTGTAACGTTACATGGTGTGCCTCTATCTATAGTGTCAGATAGAGATAGTCGCTTCACATCTCGATTCTGGCAAAGTTTTCAAACAGCTCTAGGAACTCGATTGAATCTTAGCACTGCTTATCATCCACAAACTGATGGGCAGAGCGAAAGAACCATACAAACCCTAGAAGATATGCTCCGAGCCTGTGTGATAGACTTTGGAGGTAATTGGGATGATCATTTACCTCTAATGGAATTCTCATACAACAATAGTTATCACACAAGTATTCAGGCCACACCATTTGAAGCATTATACGGAAGAAAATGTCGAACGCCTGTATGTTGGTCAGATATCGGAGAAAATCAACTATCAGGACCAGAGATAGTCCAAGAAACTACCGATAAAATCTTGCAAATACGAGAACGTCTAAAAATGGCTAGAGATCGACAAAAGAGTTATGCAGATAAACGAAGAAAGCCGTTAGAATTTCAAATCGGTGACAAGGTATTATTAAAAGTTTCACCTTGGAAAGGTGTTATTCGTTTCGGAAAGAAAGGAAAATTAAGTCCACGTTTTGTTGGACCTTTCAAAATCATTAAACAAATCGGACCTGTTGCCTATCAGCTTGAACTACCAGTAGAGATGGGTGGAGTACACGATGTATTCCATGTATCAAACCTACGTAAGTGTTTAGCTGATGAATCCTTGCTTATGCCTTTACAAGATGTGGAAGTAAATGAAAAGCTCAAATTCATTGAACGACCGTTACAAATTGAAGACCGACAAATCAAAAAGCTTAAACGGAAACAATTGGTGTTGGTCAAAGTAAGATGGGATTCCAGACGTGGCCCAGAATATACCTGGGAACTTGAGTCAGAAATGCGCAAAAAGTATCCACATCTCTTTCAATGAATCTCGAGGACGAGATTATTCTAAAGGAGGGGAGGATGTAACACCCAAAAATAAAAAGAAAAGAAAAATTCAAAATTTCACTCCCTCGCGGTACGCGAGGGAGATTTTGACAAAACCTCGCGGTACGCGAGGGGACTGCTTATACGCCAGATTTACACCTTCTCGCGGTACGCGAGAAGATTCCCAACCAAGCCTCGCGGTACGCGAGGGAATAGTACACGCGTCAGGGCCAGAAAACACGTGTCATTCACCCTTGCCACCAGCCGCCACGTGTCATGCTGACTCAGCACCGTTCGTGACACCTCATCCTCTCGCGGTACGCGAGGGATTTCCTTGGCCGGCCTCGCGGTACGCGAGGGACTGGAAAATCAGCCTATAAAAAAGCCTTCAACGGGATTGAAATTCTGTACAGTTTCCAAACATTCGTTTCACACAAACCCGATCTCTCAAAACTCCACAACGTCCCGAAGCGCTGTTCAAGAATCCTACAACACCCAACTCAAGCCGTAGTTCTGTCCAAATCCCGCAAAGTAGGTATCGTTAAAACTATTCATATATATATAACCGCAATTATATATATATATTCTCTCATATATATTCTCGTTAATCGTGTCTTCCCTAGGAAGAAACGTATCGAGGTTCTGCTCAAATTCCGAAGCCTACAACCCTACCAGCCATCAAAATCAAGGTGAACACGTTTAACGCTTTTCAAACGATAAAACCATTTTATTTACGAAAACGGCATGAAACAAATTAAATGCTTTAATCATAAGGGTAATCTACGTGATAGCATTCAGACCATAAGCATACGTATATTTGATCAAATGGTATACATGAGGAGGGTGAAATCCCCTTCCGTGGCTGGGTACAGATCATGTAAGGGGATATCATAAGACTGAGGATATGGTTCCTTAGCAGATCATGTAAGACTAAGAACAAGGTTCTTAGCATCACGACCCTGGGAATAGGCTATCAGTCTGAGACATAGAGCTCAGCCAGTTGACCCCATGGCAGAGACCCGGTGTATGTAGGTGGTATATACTTCAGGTGAAAAAGACTGCTGAATGTGTAGATTTATCGTCAAAGAAAACGTGCTTAAAGGCTTTAATTTGGTTTATGTTAGAAATCATTTTCGTGTCAGTTAAATGTGATTCACCGGCTTTATGCTGATGTTCATTTTCAAAACGTTTTTCACAGGTAGTGAAAGAAATCATTAAATTCAGGGTGGTGCAGTAAAGACAAGATCTTTAGGCATATTTAAATCCCTGTGGCAGACTAATACAAGACCAAATGTTGGAACGGACGTAGATCCTAGACATTTTGAATGGCTTGTATTATGTAAATTATTTCAATCACTGTACATTATATAATAGACTTTTGAAGATCTATTATCATGAAATGAAAAGGGACGTGGATCCCAAGTTTTGACAAATGTATAGAATTAAACCTTGAGGTTATTTACATTACATTTCATTACAAAAAGGCATCAAGTAAAAACAAAGACTTCCGCTGTCCAAATTTATGGGACCTCATTCAGATACCAGCATTATCTCGCGACGCCCGGGCAGGGGTAGCCCGGGGTTGTGACAGAAGCCGAAAGGGAACAACCGAAGGCTAGGACTAGAGTCTACGCCCTGACCGAGGAGGAAGCAAGGGGAAACCCTGATGTTGTGTCAGGTACGTTCCTAGTAAATAATGAACATGCTGCTATTTTATTTGACTCTGGTGCTAGTAAAAGCTTTATATCCAATGCATTTAGTCGTAAATGTCACACCCCGACCGATGGCGGAATCATCGAGGCGGACAATGAAATAATTTTTCAAAAGCACATGATAGCTAAAATATTGCATAATTCATTAATTTAATTAAAGACAACAAATATTCAAGTACAATATAATTCAAATAACCTAGTCTATTCCAAAACGTTGATTTTATTAACTAGGTCCATAAGTTCTTAAGTGGCAGAATCTTCAGCAAGCAATCACATATCCAAACCTGAAACATTATTTAAATCAAGTGTTAACTATAAAGTTGGTGAGTACATAGGTTTTGTGGACCCGATAAATAGTTGATAAAAACGTTTTGCAACTCATTGTTTATCTTGTTAAAAATAACATATATGGTTGTATCCTTCATGTTTATCTAAGCACAATTCAAACCTTGATTGACGCGCTTGAGCATAGCACAACAGCTAGGCCCGGTATGTTTGAATATAGTTATCCACTATATCTGATATGTTTGAATATAACACGCGGCTATATCCGAGTATGCAGTAATAAACACCCTACATAGGTGGGCTGGTCAGGCACAATAGATCTATTAATATTACTGTTGGTTCTCTTGTGTTTAAAATAAATAAGTGTACACCCAAGATAATTCACGATGAACAAGCATATAATCCACATGTATAACACAAATAAACAATTTGATGAGTAGCATGTATAATGTTTCACCCCAAAGTATGTAAAAATGTAAAATAGGGGCTATGTAACTCACCTGGCTAGCGGGTATTTTAATCCACGAGTGTAGGTGATAAGGATGTTGAAACCTAAGCACGTTGGAACCCTATGTGGATAAATAGGTATTATTGTAGGTTTTGTATGTGTGTATTCGTATTTAAACGTGTATAGGTTTATAATAATATTTCTTAAAATTTATTTGTATAAAATATTGTAGAAAGATGATAATGATTTTGTAAAACTTAATATCAAAAAAATATAATTTTTAATCTTGTTAAAATATTATATTTTTAAATAAGTAGATATATTATATAAAAATCTCTATTTTGTTTATTTATATTATTATTATTATATATTTTCTTTTGTGAGTTAAAATTATTTAAACGAGTTTATAAAACATAGGGTTTATTATTTTATAAAAATTCAATGGGTTAAATATGTGTAAAAAGTTATTTAATGGTTACGAAAATACCCGAACGAGTCAACCAACCCGTAATAGTTTTTATTGTATAGATATAATATTAAAATATGATAAAATAAATAAATAAAATAAAATATATCATTAAAACAGAAAAATTGGGTTGGGCCGGAGGCCACCAGAATCGAACCCGCGACCTAAGACTCAAGCACACACACGCATAACCAGCCGGGCTACTGCCCATCGCTGGTTATGTGTGTATCGTTTAATTGATAAGCACATACACGAAACTGGTCGCTGGTCCTCGGCAACCGGCAAACCAGTGTCCGAGACATTGGGTTTGCCCGGTAATCGATGGTTTGGGGTCGGGTTGTCGATTGGAATAGTTTGCCATATGATAACAGAAGGTAAAGAAACAAAGTTGAGGTACCTACTTGGTCGCGAAAGGTCTGGTCGGCAGGGTCGATAGTCCGAAAGTGCCAAGATCGGTTAACTATGCTTCGGGATGAATTAGGTTCTGAAACTCTGGTCACAGCTTCACACAGAGGCAACGAACGTAATGGTGGTCTCAATTTGGAGTGAGAGTGGGTGAAGGAGGGGTGGCAAGCTCGAGCAGGTCCGTAAATGGCTATTTATAGCCGAGCTCGATCCCTATAATAAAACATGCAATTGAGTATGTCCAGACACTCGTCTGGACAAGACGAAGCTAACGAGCCATCTTGCAGGCGTGGAGGTCTACTGTCGGGGCCAATTGCGCGGCGTGGGCTTTCGGCCACAAACACAATCAGACGTTTCGAATGTTTGGGAGACAAATTGGTCGGGGGCTTTTGTTCGCGTGGGGACGACGAGGTCAGGGAGACCATTTTCGGCTGTCGAGGTGCAGGGGACAGGCGTTTCGAGGGGGTCGCCGGAAATTAGCTCGTACCGCCGGACAAGGGAAGGGATGACCGGAAACGCGAATTGGGAGTTGGCAATTTTGGTCCTTGTAGTTTGTTTTTGTAATTAGTTAGTCCCTGGGATTTTTACCCGTTAGTCCCTGTGGTTTAGTTTGTCCAGAAACAGCCCCTTAACAGATTTTTGTCTTAAAACCTTTTAGTTTGATTATTTCCAAAACAACCCCTTAACTTTTATAAAAATAATTAATTAAATTTCTTTTTAATTTCAATTATATTTTATAAACTTATATTATTATTATTACAAATATTTTTATAAAAGTTAATTATTTTATTTAAATGGGTTATCTTATTTATATATGAACCTTTTAGTTTAGATTTTTATATAAAATTTTATATAAGTTTAAAACTTATAAAATTTTAATTATTTTAAATCCATAAAATAAAAAAATATATATTTTGTACAAAATTAAATGAAAACACTTGCATTTCATTTAATAGAAAACGATTACATGATACATAATATAAAAGTGTGAATAAAAACCCGAAATGTCACAGTCTCCCCATGTTAAAGGAATTTCGCCCCGAAATTCAACTAATGGAGGCTATGAAAAGAGATGCGGATATTTGGACTTCATTTGGTCTTCACGTTCCCAAGTGAAGTCGGGTCCACGTTTAGACTCACAATGGACCTTGACAATGGGGATGCGACTACGCAGTTTCTTGACTTCACGGTCCATGATTTCCACGGGTTTCTCAACAAAGTGCATTTTCTCGTCAATACGCACTTCATCAAGAGGGATGTGGAGATTCTCGTCGGCTAGTCACTTTTTCAAATTAGATACGTGAAAAGTCGGATGAACGTTGCTGAGCTCTGAAGGAAGATCGAGTTTGTAGGCCACTTTTCCTACCCTTTCGAGTATCTTGAATGGACCCACATATCGAGGTGCAAGTTTTCCTTTCTTTCCAAATCGGACTACGCCTTTCCAAGGTGATACCTTTAGAAGAACCATATCCCCAACTTGAAATTCCAAGGGTTTTCGTCGTTTATCGGCATAGCTCTTTTGCTGACTCCTTGCTACTCGAATGTTGTCACGAATAAGAGAGATTTTATCGGTGGTCTCTTGGATAAGCTCGGGACCGGTGATTTGTGCTTCACCAATTTCGTTCTAACAAATCGGTGAACGACACTTTCGTCCATAAAGAGCTTCAAACGGTGCCATGTTAATACTTGTGTGGTAGCTGTTGTTGTAGGAAAATTCGATCAGTGGTAGGTGATAATTCCAATTGCCGCCAAAGTCAATGACACAAGCTCTAAGAATATCCTCGAGAGTTTGGATTGTTCGCTCGGTTTGTCCATCGGTTTGAGGATGGTAAGCCGTACTTAAATCCAAACGAGTACAAAGCGCAGATTGTAATGATTGCCAAAATCGGGAAGTAAAACGCGAATCACGATCGGAGATAATGTTCAAAGGGATTCCGTGCTAACTTACGATCTCATCAATGTAGATCCGAGCCAATTTCTCGACTCGATAGTCCTCACGAATAGGCAAGAAATGAGCAGACTTTGTGAGTCGATCGATAATAACCCACATACTATCGTGCCCACTAGAAGTGCGTGGGAGTTTGGTGATGAAGTCCATAGCAAGGTTCTCCCACTTCCACATGGGAATTTCAGGTTGTTCGAGGAGTCCGGAAGGCTTCTGGTGTTCGACCTTTACTTTAGAACAAGTTAAGCATTTTGACACAAAGAGGGCAATATCCTTTTTCATGCCGGGCCACCAATATTGTTGACGAAGACCCATGTACATCTTATCAGCTCCGGGATGTACTGAATATCGAGTTTTGTGGGACTCGTTGATAAAAAATATACTAAGGTTGTCGCAATCGGGAACCCAGATACGATCCAAGTAATATAACAGGCCGTTGGCTTTAGTTTCTAGCAAGAGTTCCACACCACATGCCATTTCGTGGTACATGTTTCCCTCGGTAACCGAGGTGTGTTGTGCTTGGAGAATGCGGGCTTGGATATCTTTATGAATACTAACACTATGAAGCATGATACGTTCTTTACGACTCAAGGCGTCGGCTACAACATTTGCTTTGCCGGGGTGGTAGCGAATCTCGCAGTCGTAGTCGTTAAGAAGTTCGACCCATCGTCGTTGCCTCATATTAAGCTCTTTTTTATTGAAAATATGTTGGAGACTTTTGTGGTCGGTGAAAACCACGCATTTGGTGCCATAAAGATAGTGTCTCCAAATTTTCAAGGCGAAAACGACAGCACCAAGCTCGAGATCATGGGTCGTATAGCTCTTCTCATGGATTTTGAGCTGACGTGATGCGTATGCAATTACTTGGCCACGCTGCATAAGAACACAACCAAGACCTTGGTTGGATGCATCGCAATAAACGACAAAGTCGTCATTACCACTAGGAAGAGTTAGAACAGGAGCATTGCAGAGCTTGAGCTTGAGAGTTTGAAAAGCTTCCTCTTGTTTGGGTCCCCACTCGTAAGGTTTTCCTTTGTGAGTCAAGGCAGTGAGCGGGACCGCAATCTTGGAGAAATTTGAGATGAAGCGGCGATAGTAACCTGCTAGTCCAAGGAAGGAACGAATCTCGGTAGGAGTCTTAGGAGTACTCCAATTCTTTACCGCCTCGATCTTTGCCGGGTCCACATGAATCCCCTTTTCGTTGACTATGTGTCCCAAAAATTGAACTTCCTTTAGCCAGAATTCACACTTGGAGAACTTGGCGTATAGTCGTTCTTTCTTCAAGAGCTACAAAATCAAACGAAGATGTTGTTCATGTTCCGCTTTCATTTTAGAATAGATGAGAATGTCGTCAATGAAAAAGATCACGAACTTGTCCAAATAAGGTTTGCATACACGGTTCATGAGATCCATGAAAACCGCAGGTGCATTAGTCAAACCAAAAGGCATGAGCATGAACTCGTAGTGACCATATCTAGTCCGAAAGGCAGTCTTCGGAATGTCTTCATCGAGAACACGAAGTTGATGGTATCCGGAACGAAGGTCGATCTTGGAAAAACATGTTGAACCTTGAAGTTGATTGAAAAGATCGTCGATACAGGGTAAAGGATAACGGTTCTTGATTGTAAGCTTGTTGAGTTCATGATAATCAATGCACATTTGAAACGATCCATCTTTTTTCTTTACGAACAGCACGAGAGCACCCCAAGGTGAATGGCTTGGCCGGATGAAACCTTTGGATGAAAGTTCTTGTAATTGACTTGCGAGCTCTTGCATCTCGGAAGACGATATGGAGCTTTTGCCACGGGAGTTGCTCCGGGCACCAGGTCAATACGAAACTCTACTTGTCTAGGGGGAGGAAGACCGGGTAAATCCTCGGGGAATACCTCGGGAAAGTCTCGAATGATCGAAATATCTTGCAATTTCTTACCCTTGTCTTTCGTGTCAACTACGTGGGCTAAGAAGGCAACGTACTTTTTTTGCAAGTACTTTTGTGCCAATGTGCAAGACATGAGTTGAAGACCACGACACGGTTTTTCACCGAAAATAACTAACGTGTCGCCCGAAGGGAGAGGTATACGAATGCACTTTTCATAGCAAATAACCTCGGCATGGTGCTTGGATAACCAATCCATGCCAATTATAATACCGAAGCTTCCCAATTGCATTGGTAGGAGATCAACAGAGAACTCATGATTATTAAGATCGAGATTGCAGTCGCGGATAACAGAATTTATAGCAATAGATTTCCCGTTTGCTATCTCCACGGAATAAGAATTGTCAAGTTTCGTTGTTTGTTTAGCAAGTCGAGATTCAAAGGTAAGAGACACAAAACTCCTATCGGCACCGGTATCAAATAAAACGGATGCATAATTATTGTTTACGAGAAACGTACCGTTTATCACGTCGTTGTTTGCTTGTGCCTCATTAGCGTTTATATTAAACGCTCGTCCTTGAGGACCACCTTGTTGATGAAGTTTTGGGCATCGGTCACGGAAATGGTTTGGGTCTCCCCACTCGTAACATGCCCGACCATTGAGAGGTGTCGGATAGTTTGGACGGTTGGCTGGAGCAGCTTGATGGACGGGAGGACGGGTACGGCAAGTAGTGGCCACGTGTCCATATCATCCGCAGCTTGAACACAATCGGCATGGTAAGTTGGCAGGATGGTGGTATTTGCAGGTCTGACATTGGGGATTTGGGCCCAAATAAGGTTTTTGGTTTTGACCCAAAGGTGCCACTTGAATAGCAGGTGCGGTGGGAGTTACGGCTGCGAAGTTTTGACCCTTTCGTTTCTTGTTGCGGTTAGAAGACTCGGGCTTTATATCATTGACGGCCGCAAGAGTAGAAACAACCTTCTTGGAACCCTTTCTTGATAAGGTTCCGGCTTTGACGTGGTTGTCGAATAGCGTAGCGGATAGACGGATAGCAGCTTCAAGTGTAGGAGGATTGCTTCCTAACACATCATCCTGAATTTGTATAGGCAGCTCGCCTATGTATTTTTCAATTTCCCAAGCAAGAGGAGTGATCATATGAGGCACCAATAGACTCAGCTCTTGAAATCGGGTGGTGTAAGCCAGATTATCCCCGCTGTCTTGGGCAAGATCCCAAAACTCAGTCTCGAGCTTCCTTATTTCATTTCGAGGATAGAATTCATCAGTCATGGCTTTCTTCAGGTCATCCCATGATAAGGATGTAGCAACCTCAACACCACGAGTGCGTTTCTCACCGTTCCACCAGGTGAGGGCTCTCTTTTGAAGTACACTTGTGGCATAGCGAACCCGAAGATTATCGGGACAGTCACTGTTTAGGAATGTGCTCTCCATGCTTTCAAACCATTGTAGTAGGCCGGTAGCACCCTCAGTCCCGTAAAATTTTGTAGGGTTGCATGAGTTAAAGTGCTTAAACGTGCATTGAGGCGGGTTGTTACCACCGTTTCCTTGGATGTTGTGAGACCCGTCACTGTTGTTATTGGCTTGGGTCATTTGCCCCACCAATTGGGCAAGAAGAGTAGCAAGATCCGGGTTGGAAGTGCTAGAGTTTGCACGTCGAGGAGGCATTCTAACACCATAAGAAAAGACAATGATATTTTAGATAAAGTGGATATATATGAGTTATAGTGGGAAATAATGTAAGCAGAAATGCGGGATTCATCATGTCGCGTGCCAATGTATGTGTATTTATTCAAGGTTGATGGGGAAAATAAGTCATCTATTCCGGGTAGGAGATGATGTCATAGATCATTATTCGCGCAATAGGAATCGCCGGGATTCGCATGCACTACAAATCGTTATTACGTGTGCACCCGTAATAATGATTTGCTTTGCATGTTCATCTAGTTCTTCCTATCTTACTATAATGTCCCCAAATTTTGAGTTTAGGTTTGGATCGTATTCATGCGAATACAATGACTTATCAACGTTAAGTAATTCCTCAAAACTTTCAAGGAGACATGCTTTAGCCTATAGGTAAACACTCACTTCAGGAATTCCCAGGAAAGCATACGGGTCCGTTTATTTGGATTTATACGAAATGCTTTCCTAGACAGAAAACCCAATGTACAGGTGTCACCCTTCCGGATTGCACATGTCCTTTACTAGTTTTCAAGATATTAAGTCGTTGACGAGATTTTCAAGAATTTAATACACTTGTGAATCTACGAGTATAAAATATGTAGGAATGTTGCAAATAGTATGGATGAGGAAAGAGTATGGATAAGGATGTGTAGTGTATTTGTTCGCATATGTTTATTTGTCAAATGTGTATGTAAAGTATGTATTGTATGTTTAAGGCCTTGTATGTATGTGTATAAGTCTCATGTACTAAACTTGGAAAAATTCAAATAATACCTAACTACAAATAATTCACATAGCAAATAATCATTTAGCACGTAACACGTAAAAGGGAGTCTTAGGGTTATAGTCTAGGTCATTGTGTCTAATAACCTAATTCCCTATAACCATGGCTCTGTACCAATCTGTCACACCCCGACCGATGGCGGAATCATCGAGGCGGACAATGGAATGATTGTTCAAAAGCACATGATAGCTAAAATATTGCATAATTCATTAATTTAATTAAAGACAACAAATATTCAAGTACAATATAATTCAAATAACCTAGTCTATTCCAAAACGTTGATTTTATTAATTAGGTCCATAAGTTCTTAAGTGGCAGAATCTTCAGCAAGCAATCACATATCCAAACCTGAAACATTATTTAAATCAAGTGTCAACTATAAAGTTGGTGAGTACATAGGTTTTGTGGACCCGATAAATAGTAGATAAAAACGTTTTGCAACTCATTGTTTATCTTGTTAAAAATAGCATATATGGTTGTATCCTTCATGTTATCTAAGCACAATTCAAACCTTGATTGACGCGATTGAGCATAGCACAACAGCTAGGCCCGATATGTTTGAATATAGTTATCCACTATATCCGATATGTTTGAATATAACACGCGGCTATAACCGAGTATGCAGTAATAAACACCCTACATAGGTGGGCTGGTCAGGCACAATAGATCTATTAATATTACTGTTGGTTCTCTTGTGTTTAAAATAAATAAGTGTACACCCAAGATAATTCACGATGAACAATCATATAATCCACATGTATAACACGTATAAACAATTTGATGAGTAGCATGTATAATGTTTCACCCCAAAGTATGTAAAATGTAAAATAGGGGCTATGTAACTCACCTGGCTAGCGGGTATTTTAATCCACGAGTGTAGGTGATAAGGATGTTGAAACCTAAGCACGTTGGAACCCTATGTGGATAAATAGGTATTATTGTAGGTTTTGTATGTGTGTATTCGTATTTAAACGTGTATAGGTTTATAATAATATATCTTAAAATTTATTTGTATAAATATTGTAGAAAGATGATAATGATTTTGTAAAACTTAACATCAAAAAAATATAATTTTTAATCTTGTTAAAATATTATATTTTTAAATAAGTAGATATATTATATAAAAATCTCTATTTTGTTTATTTATATTATTATTATTATATATTTTCTTTTGTGAGTTAAAATTATTTAAACGAGTTTATAAAACATAGGGTTTATTATTTTATAAAAATTCAATGGGTTAAATATGTGTAAAAAGATATTTAGTGGTTTCGAAAATACACGAACGAGTCAACCAACCCGTAATAGTTTTTATTGTATAGATATAATATTAAAATATGATAAAATAAATAAATAAAATAAAATATATCATTAAAACAGAAAAATTGGGTTGGGCCGGAGGCCACCAGAATCGAACCCGCGACCTAAGACTCAAACACACACACGCATAACCAGCCGGGCTACTGCCCATCGCTGGTTATGTGTGTATCGTTTAATTGATAAGCACATACACGAAACTTGTCGCTGGTCCTCGGCAACCGGCAAACCAGTGTCCGAGACATTGGGTTTGCCCGGTAATCGATGGTTTGGGGTCCGGTTGTCGATTGGAATAGTTTGCCATATGATAACAGAAGGTAAAGAAACGAAGTTGAGGTACCTACTTGGTCGCGAAGGGTCTGGTCGGCAGGGTCGATAGTCCGAAAGTGCCAAGATCGGTTAACTATGCTTCGGGATGAATTAGGTTCTGAAACTCTGGTCACAGCTTCACACAGAGGCAACGAACGTAATGGTGGTCTCAATTTGGAGTGAGAGTGGGTGAAGGAGGGGTGGCAAGCTCGAGCAGGTCCGTAAATGGCTATTTATAGCCGAGCTCGATCCCTATAATAAAACATGCAATTGAGTATGTCCAGACACTCGTCTGGACAAGACGAAGCTAACGAGCCATCTTGCAGGCGTGGAGGTCTACTGTCGGGGCCAATTGCGCGGCGTGGGCTTTCGGCCACAAACACAATCAGACGTTTCGAATGTTGGGGAGACAAATTGGTCGGGGGTTTTTGTTCGCATGGGGACGACGAGGTCAGGGAGACCATTTTCGGCTGTCGAGGTGCAAGGGACAGGCGTGTCGAGGGGGTCGCCGGAAATTAGCTTGGACCGCCGGACAAGGGAAGGGATGACCGGAAACGCGAATTGGGAGTTGGCAATTTTGGTCCTTGTAGTTTGTTTTTGTATTAAGTTAGTCCCTGGGATTTTTACCCGTTAGTCCCTGTGGTTTAGTTTGTCCAGAAACAACCCCTTAACAGATTTTTGTCTTAAAACCTTTTAGTTTGATTATTTCCAAAACAACCCCTTAACTTTTATAAAAATAATTAATTAAATTTCTTTTTAATTTCAATTATATTTTATAAACTTATATTATTATTATTAATATAAATATTTTTATAAAAGTTAATTATTTTATTTAAATGGGTTATCTTATTTATATATGAACCTTTTAGTTTAGATTTTTATATAAAATTTTATATAAGTTTAAAACTTATAAAATTTTAATTATTTTAAATCCATAAAATAAAAAAATATATATTTTGTACAAAATTAAATGAAAACACTTGCATTTCATTTAATAGAAAATGATTACATGATACATAATATAAAAGCGTGAATAAAAACCCGAAATGTCACAGTCTCCCTATGTTAAAAACCAAGAATACAAGTGTCACCCTTCCAGATTGGGATTTATACGAAATGCTTTTCTAGACAGAAAACCAAGAATACAAGTGTCACCCTTCCAGATTGCACGTGTCCTCAAATAATTAACAAAGTTTAAAAGCCTTAACGAGGAAATAAAGAAAATTTTGTAGATTTAGATCCATTGAGTTTTCACATGCTAAGAAAGTGATGACAGAGAAATAGGTAAGAAGGTTATGAGGCTTTAGGGTATAGGTAGGGATATTGTTCATTTAATTTATTATTTAAGTATAGTCTAATAAGTCATGAATTTTAACAAGTAAGGCATCAAAAATGAGATAATCAATAATCATAGTAAGCATGTAGCACATATCACATAATCATGAAGCATGGCATAAGTGGGTGTCCTAAAGTTATAGTCTAGGTCAAGGGTGTCTAATAACCTAGTTCCCTATAACCAAGGCTCTGATACCAATCTGTCACACCCCAACCGACGGCGGAAAACATCGGGGCGGGACATGTAGACTGTTCATGAGCACAAGGTTGACTAAATTGCAATATTTTAATCATCAAATTTCATTTCAAACAAATCCAACACAACCAATTTTAAACAAGTACATAAATGAAATACATAATATTCTTTATTTAATTTAACTAAGTCCAAAGCCTATGTGTAGCATGTCTTGATCAAACTCACACATTAGCACCTGAAACATGAATAAAATAAAGTCAACTAAAAAGTTGGTGAGCATACACAGGTTTATACATAGATAGTGTGTAGATGTAAATAATCAAATCCTTACATAACATGATAAAATAAGGTATTTATGGGGAGCAGCTATTGTGTAACCCAAGTACAATCAAACCTTTGTAACTAGCATTCAAATTGTGTTGTCGGTAACAATCACCCCAATCTGGGTGGGTTTGTCAGACTCAATAGATCTATCATTGTTAACCGTCTGCTTGAATAGTTAATGATTGCACATAAATTGCACACAAAAGTTAACACACCTAGCACTCAAACATAAATCTCAAATTTGTACACAGGAATGTAAAGAGGATTTGTATTTGTGTAGTTTATGTAAATGTAAGAAATTGTTTGTATAGAGTTCATGTTTCACCCCAAAAAGGTGTAAAAGAGTAAAAGGGGCTATGTAATATTCACATGATTCGAAGGTGTAGCTAGCACGTGAGACTAGGTAGTAAAATGATCCTTGCAACTCACTACGTTAACCTAGTGTGTAATGTATATTGAATTAATAGTGGGTACAATAGTCTATGTCTAAGTCTATGATTGAATTGGATGTGTGTATCAAGAGTTGGAGTTGTAGGTGTTAGTGGTTCATACTTGAATGAGGTGCTTTATAAAATGAGAAATTTAAATGAATAGTCTTAGAATAATTAGATTAGTTTTTGAATAACTAAATAAATTAAATAATTATTATTTAGTAATTTAGTTATAAAATTAGTGTGTGAATTATCTTAAATATAAATTAAATAAGTAATTTTTCTTTATTTATTTATTTATAAATATGTGTAAGAATAATATTCATTTATAAGGATGTGTAAAATGGAGTTGTGTAAATAATATTTATGTGTAAAGTTAAATATACATTTACCTTTATAATAAATAACTTTTATTTATTTATTTACCATTTAGAAATAAATATATTTGATCGTTTTAAATAAAGTTAATATTTTATAAATTTTATAAAATCAATTGTTTTTATTTGGAAATTAATTTAAATATTTAGATTTTTGCATTAAATATTTAATGTACAAAATTTTTAGTTATAACTTCATAATAAAATGAATTTATATTGAAAATTTATAAATATGATTTCATTGTGTTAAAAAAAATATAATTAAAATTTTTAAAACTTTGTATAAAGTGTTTATAAAAATTGTCACCAAATTTTATAAATAATTTACTCAAAAAAATACATAATTTAAATTGAGTATTCAATAAATTAATTTATAAAAATAGAGATTTTTATTCGAAAATTATAAAACTGGTTTCATTCTGTTCTAATAATTGTAAAGTTTATAAAAATATTTTTTTTATAATTTTTTGAGCCTTAAAAACGGTTTTAAAAAATTAAACAGACCACAGGGACTTGAACCCGGGTCTGTGCTGGGTGCGTCGGACGAACAAACCACTGAATTAGGAGGCGGGTCCGGTGATTGAATTGGATTCCGAAACGTTTTAACCTGCGACTGAGTTGGGTCCGGGTTTGGGTTTTTAAACGAGGTGCAAAAAGCCGGACAGTCATGCGGGTCGTGGGTTTCGAACCCACACCACTGATGGTGCGTGGTCTTAACCAGTCGGACCAGGTGGTTCGCTGATTATAACAGGAACACAAAAATTTAAATACTAAAACTAAATTATTCAAATCCCCAAATCAGAAAACGCAAGAACACGGCACGAACTCAAGTCGCAATTGAGTTCGATGCGTAATATGAACGCGAATTGATAAGGGGCTTTTGACGAGCACTGAAAAACGAACCGAATGATGTAGGAACCTACTTGATTGGTTTGGGCACGAATACAGACGGCTACGAGTTTGACACGGCTGTTCTTGGTGATCGACAGGCGTCCAGAGATGAAATGCGAATTAACCAGAGGCTGGGAGAGTTTGTGTGGTGGTATACGCGAGTGAGAGAGAGGTTAATTTGATTAATTTTTTTAGTAATGGACAATTCGATTTCAATCTTAGTCCGCAACGGTTACGGTGATTGATTACGCGTTAATCCATCGAATCGGGAATGAATTGGGTCTGATAATAGTCCAGGTACATTCGAGGTTGACTGGTGCATGATTTCTGGGATTGATTACGCGTCATTTACATGAATTAAACATAAATTGATACGGTTTGACTTTCAGGAGTCAAAATCGTTTGAATTTGAATTATGCCCGCTTAATCGGTTGAATTAGATTGATGTTTGGGCCGGGACTTGGTCGATTCTCGTTGGGTAAACATGTGGAATCCAACTCAACAATAATCCGTCGATGGCCGCCTTGAATTGTCACGGTTTGGGCTTTTTGAATTTTGAAAGTCAATGGAGTCCAAGAAAAGTCAAAATTGACGTTTTAGAAGTCAAAATTGAGTGTAGGGTTCCAATTTAGGGTTCAAATGGTTTGGGCTTCAAGCAAACGAGTAATTTCTTGTTAGTTGAATAAATGCATCTATGTATGTATGTATTTGTTTGGTATTTACATAAATATATCCGTATATATATATATGATTTTAATAATGTATACCCTTGTAAAACCCGTGAATTTGTATTGTAATCTAGGGTGTGATTGTTGGTACGAATAGAATAAACCAGTGTACTAGATTTTGGAATTAAATGCGTTACATTGAATTGGAAATAAAGATAATAAAATCAGAAATGTTACGGTATCCCCATGTTGAGGGAATTTCGCCTCGACTGAATCGGCAAAGAGGTGCGGGTACTTGAGCTTCATTTGGTCCTCACGTTCCCAAGTAAACTCGGGACCACGTTTTGATTCCCAACAAACTTTGACAATAGGGATACGGCTTCGCTTGAGTTGTTTGATCTCGCGATCCATGATCTCTACAAGTCTCTCAACGAAGTGCATCGTTTCGTCAATTCGCACGTCGTCAAGAGGTATATGGAGATTCTCATCAGCAAGACATTTCTTTAGGTTGGACACATGAAATGTAGGATGCACATTGCCGAGTGATGGAGGTAACTCGAGTTTGTAAGCCACTTTCCCAATCCTTTCAAGGATCTTGAATGGGCCCACATAGCGAGGTGCTAGTTTGCCTTTCTTTCCAAAATGGATCACGCCTTTCCATAGAGACACCTTTAGAAGGACAAGATCATCGACTTGGAATTCCAAGGGTTTTCGTCATTTGTCGGCATAGCTCTTTTGCCGACTCCTCGCCACTCGAATGTTGTCACGGATTTGAATGATCTTGTCGGATGTTTCTTGGATTAGCTCAGGACCGGTGATTTGTGCTTCACCAATCTCGTTCCAACAGATAGGAGAATGACACTTACGGCTATAGAGAGCTTCAAAGGGAGCCATATTTATACTTGTGTGGTAGCTATTGTTGTAAGAGAACTCAATTAGAGATAGATGTGAATCCCGGTTACCACCAAAATCAATTACACAAGCTCTAATCATGTCCTCAAGAGTTTGAATTGTACGCTCGGTCTAACCATCAGTTTGGGGATGGTAAGCCGTGCTCAAATTCAGTCGTGTGCCAAGGGCAGTTTGGTGGGATTGCCATAAACGGGAGGTGAACCGAGCATCTCTATCGGAGATTATGTTTAAGGGAACACCGTGACGGCTCACAATTTCATCAATGTAGATTCGGGCTAATTTCTCAACCAGGTAGTCCTCACGGATAGGCAAGAAATGAGCAGATTTGGTGAGGCGGTCAACGATCAACCAGATGCTATCATAACCACTTGAGGTGCGAGGGAGTTTGGTAATGAAATCCATAGCTAAGTTCTCCCATTTCCACACGGGAATTTCCGGTTGTTCAAGTAACTCGGAAGGACGTTGGTGTTCGGCTTTGACTCTGGAGCAAGTTAGACATTTGGCAACATAGAGAGCAATGTCTTTCTTCATACCGGGCCACCAATATTGATGGCGAAGATCTTGGTACATTTTATCCGCACCAGGATGAATAGAATAACGAGTCTTGTGGGCCTCATTCATGAGAAACGTACGGAGATCATCGCGATCGGGAACCCAAATACAGTTCAAGTAATAAAGTAAGCCATTAGGTTTTGATTCGAGCTGAAGTTCGACACCACACGACATTTCCTCATACATGTTACCCTCGGTGACCGAGACGTGTTGAGCTTCTAGTATACGATTTTAAATGTCGGTTTGAATTTGGACACAACGAAGCATGACATGGTCCTTTCGACTCAAAGCGTCGCCTATAACATTCGCCTTGCCGGGATGGTAACGAATCTCGCAGTCATAGTCGTTAAGGAGTTCAACCCAACGTCGTTGCCTCATATTTAGTTCTTTTTGGTTGAAGATGTGTTAGAGACTTTTATGGTCGGTGAGCACCACACATTTTGTGCCATAAAGGTAATGTCTCCAAATCTTTAATGCGAATACAACCACACCTAATTCGAGGTCGTGCGGTGTATAATTATTCTCATGGATCTTGAGTTGCCTTGAGGCGTAAGCGATTACCTTGCCTCGTTGCATGAGGACATAACCGAGACCTTGGTTGGAGGCATCACATTAGACAACTAGATCATCATTCCCATCAGGGAGAGTCAATATAGGAGCATTGCACAACTTTTGCTTGAGAGTTTGGAAAACTTCTTCTTGCTTTGGTCCCCATTCATAAAGTTTACCCTTGTGGGTCAAAGAGGTGAGAGGAACAACAATCTTAGAGAAATTTGAAATGAAACGATGATAATATCTCACAAGACCAAGAAATGAACGAACTTCGGTGGGGGTCTTCGGGGCATTCCAATTCTTAATAGCTTCGATCTTAGCAGGGTCAACATGAATTCCCTTTTCGTTGACGATATGACCCAGAAATTGAACCTCCTTTAGCCAAAATTCACATTTGGAGTATTTGGCATATAGTTGTTCTTTCCTCAAGAGGTCTAAAACCAATCTTTGGTGTTGCTCATGATCGGCCTTAGTCCTGGAGTAGATTAAGATATCATCAATGAGGACGATCACGAATTTATCGAGGTACGGTTTGCACACACGATTCATGAGGTCCATGAAAACCGCGGGTGCATTGGTTAGCCCAAAAGGCATGACTATAAACTCGTGGTGACCATACCTTGTTCGGAAGGCAGTCTTTGGAATATCTTCCTCTTGCACACGGAGTTGGTGATAACCAGATCGAAGATCAATCTTCGAGAAGCAAGTAGAGCCTTGAAGTTGATCGAAGAGGTCATCAATCTTAGGCAAAGGATAACGGTTCTTGATGGTAAAGCTTGTTAAGTTTGCGGTAGTCAATACACATGTGGAATGATCCATCCTTCTTCTTGACGAATAAGACGGGTGCACCCCACGGTGAATGACTTGGATGGATGAAGCCCTTGTCGGAGAGCTCTTGGAGTTGACTTGCAAGCTCTTGCATTTCAGAAGGTGTAAGACGATATGGAGCTCTAGCCACGGGGTTAGCTACGGGCACAAGATCAATGCGAAATTCTACTTGTTGAACGGGTGGAAGACCAGATAGATCTTCGGGGAAAACTTCGGGAAAATTCCGGATGATGGGGATGTCTTGAATACTCTTCTCTTTGACATCCTTTTGAACAAAATGGGCTAAGAAGGCCACGTACTTCTTTCATAAGTACTTTTGAGCAGTAGTGCATGATATTAACCTGAGTCCTTTGCAAGGTTTTTCACCAAAGACTCTTAACGTTTCTTCTGAAAGAAGGGGTATTCGGATGCACTTCTCAAAACAGATGACTTCGGCATGGTGATTTGACAGCCAACCCATGCCTATGATGATATCAAAACTTCCTAGTGGCATTGGCACAAGGTTGATTGGAAATGTATGATCATTAAGTTCTAGAGAGCTGTCGTGGATAACAGAGTCAATTGTAAGAGAATCACCATTTGCTACTTTGACGGTGAAGGTTTTCTCTAATTTGGATCGTGTTTTTGCAAGTAAGGGTTCAAAGTCAAGTGACACAAAACTTTTATTTGCACCGGTATCAAATAAAATGGAGGCATATTGACTATTAACAAGGAACGTACCGTTGACCACATCATTGTTGGCCTGAGCTTCATTGGCGTTTATGTTGAAAGCACGCCCACGAGCTCCGCCTTGTTTAGCATTGATGAACTTCGGGCACTGGTCACGGAAATGATTTGGGTTGCCTCATTCATAACAAGCACGCCCATTTTCTATAGCGGGAACACCTTGATTAGTCAGTTGTTGGTTGGTTCGGGTTGGTGGGTTAACTTGGCCTGCAAGTGCTTTAGCTCTACAAACATTGACCGTATGGCCATTTTTCCCACAGTGGGTGCAAAGGCGACATGGGATGTTTTGGAGGTGGTGATAATTGCATGTGGCACAGAGTGGGTAGATCCCCACATATGGCTTCTTGACTGGTGCTTGAGCCATGGGAGCAACTTGGTTAACAGGGATAGCAGGAGTGACTACAGTAAAATTTCTAGCCTTTCTCTTCTTATTATTATGGTAGGGTTCAGTTTTGGCTTCTTTGATGTGTGCAGGAGGGGTTGTGGTGTCGGGAACTTTCTTGGTGCCTTTTCTAGTCAGAGTCCTTGCTTTCATATGGTTGTCGGTTAAAGTAGCAGATAGGCGGATAGCATCTTCGAGTGTTGCGGGATTTCTCCCTAAGACAGTATCCTGAATCTGCCTAGGTAATCCACCGATGTACTTCTCAATGCAGCGAGATAAGGGTGTGACCATATGGGGCACAAGGAGACTCAGTTCATGAGACCGAGTTGTATAAGCTAGACTCTCACCACTGTCTTGGGCAAGATCCCAAAACTCAGCTTCCAGTTTCTTCACCTCATTCCGAGGACAGAACTCCTCGGTCATTAGTCTCTTAAACTCATCCCATGGTAAGGCCATTGCTACCTCCATGCCTCTAGTTCTCTTTTCCCTATTCCACCACAAGAGTGCCCGTTTTTGTAAGACACTTGTGGCATGACGAACACGAAGGTTATCGAGGCAGTCACAATCGAGGAAGGTGCCCTCAATACTTTCAAACCATTGAAGGAGTCCCGTAGCCCCTTCGGTACCGTAGAACTTAAGAGGATTACATGAGTTGAAGTGTTTGAATGTGCATTGTGATGGGTTGGCACCACCACCACCATTAGCTCCATGGTTACCATTTGTGGCACCGTTAACTTGAGTGAGTTGAGTTACAAGTTGTGCAAGGATATCAGCAATGTCGGTGTTGTTGTTGGTCACGATAGCACGATGGGGAGGCATTCTACAGATTTGCACAACACAAGAAAAGATGTAAGAACTTATGAAGATTTCTTGGATTTAAAAGGGTAAGATAACAAGTAAAATAGTTAATCATAGTTTAGATTGTACTCAAATAGTGATATAATCACTTGAATACTATGACACATTAAGGTTAATTAAACTCATATAATTTTCAAGGAGACATGCTTTTGCCTATAAGTAAACACTCATCCCGGGAATTCCCAGGAAAGCATACGGGTCCCTCTGTTGATTGAGATTTATACGAAATGCTTTCCTAGACAGAAAACCAAGAATACAAGTGTCACCTTCCAGATTGCACGTGTCCTCAAATAATTAACAAAGTTTAAAAGCCTTAACGAGGAAATAAAGAAAATTTTATAGATTTAGATCCATGGAGTTTTCACATGCTAAGAAAGTGATGATAGAGAAATAGGTAAGAAGGTTATGAGGCTTTAGGGTATAGGTAGGGATATTGTTCATTTAATTTATTATTTAAGTATAGTCTAATAAGTCATGAATTTTAACAAGTAAGGCATCAAAAATGAGATAATAACTAATCATAGTAAGCATGTAACACATAGCATGTAGCACATATCACATAATCATGAAGCATGGCATAAGTGGGTGTCCTAAAGTTATAGTCTATGTCAAGGGTGTCTAATAACCTAGTTCCCTATAACCAAGGCTCTGATACCAATCTGTCACACCCCAACCGAAGGCGGAATACATCGGGGCGGGACATGTAGACTGTTCATGAGCACAAGGTTGACTAAATTGCAATATTTTAATCATCAAATTTCATTTCAAACAAATCCAACACAACCAATTTTAAACAAGTACATAAATGAAATACATAATATTCTTTATTTAATTTAACTAAGTCCAAAGCCTATGTGTAGCATGTCTTGATCAAACTCACACATTAGCACCTGAAACATGAATAAAATAAAGTCAACTAAAAAGTTGGTTAACATACACAGGTTTATACATAGATAGTGTGTAGATGTAAATAATCAAATCCTTACATAACATGATAAAATAAGGTATTTATGGGGAGCAGCTATTGTGTAACCCAAGTACAATCAAACCTTTGTAACTAGCATTCAAATTGTGTTGTCGGTAACAATCACCCCAATCTGGGTGGGTTTGTCAGACTCAATAGATCTATCATTGTTAACCGTCTGCTTGAATAGTTAATGATTGCACATAAATTGCACACAAAAGTTAACACACCTAGCACTCAAACATAAATCTCAAATTTGTACACAGGAATGTAAAGAGGATTTGTATTTGTGTAGTTTATGTAAATGTAAGAAATTGTTTGTATAGAGTTCATGTTTCACCCCAAAAAGGTGTAAAAGAGTAAAAGGGGCTATGTAATATACACATGATTCGAAGGTGTAGCTAGCACGTGAGACTAGGTAGTAAAATGATCCTTGCAACTCACTACGTTAACCTAGTGTGTAATGTATATTGAATTAATAGTGGGTACAATAGTCTATGTCTAAGTCTATGATTGAATTGGATGTGTGTATCAAGAGTTGGAGTTGTAGGTGTTAGTGGTTCATACTTGAATGAGGTGCTTTATAAAATGAGAAATTTAAATGAATAGTCTTAGAATAATTAGATTAGTTTTTGAATAACTAAATAAATTAAATAATTATTATTTAGTAATTTAGTTATAAAATTAGTGTGTGAATTATCTTAAATATAAATTAAATAAGTAATTTTGCTTTATTTATTTATTTATAAATATGTGTAGGAATAATATTCATTTATAAGGATGTGTAAAATGGAGTTGTGTAAATAATATTTACGTGTAGAGTTAAATATACATTTACCTTTATAATAAATAACTTTTATTTATTTATTTACCATTTAGAAATAAATATATTTGATCGTTTTAAATAAAATTATTATTTTATAAATTTTATAAAATCAATTGTTTTTATTTGGAAATTAATTTAAATATTTAGATTTTTGCATTAAATATTTAATGTACAAATTTTTTAGTTATAACTTCATAATAAACTGAATTTATATTGAAAATTTATAAATATAATTTCATTGTGTTAAAAAATATAATTAAAATTTTTAAAACTTTGTATAAAGTGTTCATAAAAATTGTCATCAAATTTTATAAATAATTTACTTAAAATAAATACATAATTTAAATTGAGTATTTAATAAATTATTTTGAAAAAAAATTGATTTTTATTCGAAAATTGATTTTTATAACAGGAACACAAAAAATTAAAAACTAAAATTACATTCATCAAATCCCCAAATCAGAAAAAGCAAGAACACGACACGAACTCATGTCGCAATTGAGTTCGATGCGTAATATGAACGCGAATTGATAAGGGGCTTTTGATGAGCACTGAAAAACGAACCGAATGATGTAAGAACCTACTTGATTGGTTTGGGCACGAATGCAGACGGCTACGAGTTTGATACGGTTGTTCTTGGTGATCGACAGGCGTCCAGAGATGAAATGCGAATTAACCAGAGGCTGGAAGAGTTTGTGTGGTGGTATACTCGAGTGAGAGAGAGGTTTAATTTGATTAATTTTGTGAGTAATGGACAATTCAATTTCAATCTTAGTCCGCAAGGGTTACGGTGACTGATTACGCGTTAATCCATCGAACCGGGAATGAATTGGGTCTGATAATAGTCCAGGTACACTCGAGGTTGACTGGTGCATGATTTCTGGGATTGATTACGCGTCATTTACACGAATTAAACATAAATTGATACGGTTTGACTTTCAGGAGTCAAATTCGTTTGAATTTGAATTTGAATTATGCCCGCTTTATCGGTTGAATTGGATTGATGTTTGGGCCGGGACTTGGTCGATTCTCGTTTGGGTAAACATGTGGAGTCCAACTCAACAATAATCCGTCGATGGCAGCCTTGAATTGTCACGGTTTAGGCTTTTTGACTTTTGAAAGTCAATGGAGTCCAAGAAAAGTCAAAATTGACGTTTTAGAAGTAAAAATTGAGTGTAGGGTTCCAATTTAGGGTTCAAATGGTTTGGGGTTCAAGCAAACGAGTATTTTCTTGTTAGTTGAATAAATGCATCTATGTATGTATGTATTTGTTTGGTATTTACATAAATATATCCGTATATATATATATATATGATTTTAATAAAGTATACCCATGTAAAACCCGTGAATTTGTATTGTAATCTTTGATTGTTGGTACGAATAGAATAAACCAGTGTACTAGATTTTGGAATTAAATGTGTTACATTGAATTGGAAATAAAGAAAATAAAATCAGAAATGTTACAGTAAAGGCCTTTAGCGTACAAACTGCCGTTGGTAAAAATTCGGCAGTATTCCAAGTAACAGAGGATTGCATCATAGAAATAGAGGGCCATAAGTTTCCTTCTAGATTATTCCTTCTCACCTTAGGAGGATTCGATATAGTATTGGGTATGGATTGGCTAGCTGCCAACGAAGCTCAAATCATTTGTAAACGTAAGAGGATACATCTCAAAGCTCCTAGCGGCCGTCCAATTACGGTTTATGGGGATTGAAATTGCACGATGTCGAACGTCATCTCAATGATCAAGGCCGAAATTTACATGAGGTGCGGTTGCGAAGCTTATCTGGCGTATGTTAATGACGATAGAATGAAAACGAAAGAACTCAAGAATGTACCCGTGGTGTGCAACTTTCCGGAAGTATTCCCTGAGGATCTACCTGGGTTGCCACCCGATCGGGAAATAGAATTTCAGATTGACTTACTGCCAGGAGCTGAGCCCGTTGCCAAAGCCCTCTACCGATTGGCTCCGTCAGAAATGAAAGAAATGATGTCTCAACTAGAAGAATTAACAGAAAAAGGATATTTATCAAACCGAGCATTTCACCATGGGGCGCTCCGGTACTATTTGTAAAGAAGAAGGATGGCAGCATGCGCATGTGCATTGACTACCGCGAATTGAACAAGAGGACAGTAAAGAACAAATACCCCCTGCCTAGAATATATGACCTTTTTGATCAACTGCAAGGTGCGAGTTGGTTCTCAAAGATCGATCTTAGGTCGGGTTACCATCAGTTGAAAGTAAGAGAAGAAGATATACCAAAGACCGCGTTTCGCACGCGTTATGGACATTATGAGTTTCTCGTGATGTCCTTCGGATTGACTAACGCACCAGCAGCGTTCATGGATTTGATGAATAGAGTATGTCGACCCATGTTGGATCGATCAGTGATAGTTTTTATAGATGACATACTGGTATATTCGAAAAGCGAGGGTGATCACCACTGCCACCTAAGAGAGGTTCTGGAGGTGATAAAGCAGGAAAAGTTGTACGCAAAATTCTCCAAATGCGCGTTCTGGCTTATGGAAGTCCAATTCCTAGGTCATCTCATAAACCCAAATGGCATTATGGTAGATCCTGCAAAGATCGAAACCGTAAAAGGTTGGAACATCTCGAAACGCCAACAGAGATACGAAGTTTTCTAGGATTGGCAGGATACTATCGTAGATTCATTCAGGATTTCTCGAGAATAGCCTCGCCGCTGACAAAGCTAACACGTAAGGAAGTAAAGTACGAATGGGATCCAACCCAAAACAATGCGTTTGAGGAACTTAAGACACGATTAACCTAAGCTCCAGTCTTGGCACTACCTGAGGGAAATGAAGACTTAGTAGTCTACTCTGACGCCTCGGGTCAAGGTTTAGGTTGCGTACTTATGCAACGAGAAAAGGTAATTGCTTACGCCTCGCGGTAACTAAAGATTCACGAGGTTAACTACCCAACTCATGATCTGGAGTTAGCGGAAATAATTTTTGCATTAAAAATATGGAGGCACTATCTGCATGGAGTTAAATGCACCATCTACTCCGATCACAAAAGCATGAAGTACTTTTTTGAAGAAAAGGAATTAAACATGAGACAAAGGAGGTGGTTAGAGCTACTGAAAGACTATGATTGTGAGATATTGTACCATCCAGGCAAGGCAAATGTAGTGGCTGACGCTTTAAGTAGAAAGAAAGAATCGGCACCTATCCGGATCAAAGCGTGTCAGCTGATTATAACGCCAGATTTGATGAGTGAAATATCAAAGGCACAAGATGAAGCACTATTAGAAAGAAATATAAAACGGGAAAGAATAGTAGGACAACAAGGGAATTTAGATGCAAATGCACACGGTGTACGAACTAGGTTTGGCCGGATGTGGATGCAAATGCACACGGTGTACGAACGTGTATTTAAGCTTTTAGTCCCCGTTGTGATTTATAGTAAGTCTTTTACGTGACAAGAGTTGAATGAGGAAAGTCCCCAAGCATAGGGCAACGGGAAAAGTTTTGGTAAGGTTTATGATAGTGTGTTTACAAATGATCTTGATTCATAACAGGAAGTATAGTTTTCTTTTGTATAGAATGTAATTAAGATGTTCACAAATGACGAGTTAGGCATCGATAAGTAGTACGAGTAAGATTTATAGAAGATAGGTGTGATTGTCAAGCGAAAAGTTGGTCAAGTTTACAAGTGTTAAGTCTATACAAGAAGTAAGGGTCATGGTTGTTTAGGGTAATGATTCGTAAGTAGGGTTGTTTTTGAAAAAGTGCTTACGAATTAGAAGATTTGTTCAAGATTTATTCATCAGGTACACGTGTCACTTAGGGTTTTTATAGTTTAATGCAACGTTGTTAATTATTTCAAGTACTAATGTGAGTTGTTTTTGACGAAAGTGTTTGGGCAGGTGTGTTAAGTTTACAATGATGAAAGGAAAGTTTAAACTAGTAAATGATGACAAAATGAAATTTCAAAATGGTTTCCGTTTAGATGTTTCAAAATTGGGACTTCTAGCCCTTACATAATACAATTTAAACGGAAAATTAAAGTGTGTAAGTAAGTTGATTAAATATGTTCAAAAGGTTTTTATTCATAATACTGAGTCATCACAGTAATATTTTCAAAAATAGTTTTTAATTGGAAGTTGATGGGCTAACGAGGAAAATTCCTGGAAGAAGGGGGTGGTCACAAGGACTCACTTAAGTACCCTATTTCCATAGCCATAATTTCCTCGTGAGTCTACAACTTTTTAGTTATTGTCACCGATATTTGGGTTTAAGGTACTATGTCGAGGTTTATTGTGGGCTTAAGGTCTTAAGCGTGGAGTTTGTTTATTCTATAGTAGTCTTCTTCCCTTACTAATCACTTTGTTAATGTACTTTAGGTTTAAAAGACGTTAAGTTTTTGTTTACAAGAAACGGTGATGCGTAAGTTTTAAGGACGTGTGAAGGTTTTAAAAGTGTAACAAAGTTTTGAGTTAGTTATCAAATGAAACTTGGTTAAGTGCTAAGGAGGTAAGGTAAGAATACAAGGGTTACCTCTTAGGTGTCATATTTATAAAATAATGAAGTTTTGTAGAAGAATTTGTAGGGTGATACATAGTTTTAAGGGTTGTATTACGACGATCACGAAGTTTATTGGGTAGTATCTATGAATACAAGTTTATGTATGTAGTTTTTAGGTATAGTCTCGTAAGAATTTCTCCTTGAAGGTAACTCCTTCAGGTCATGACGAGTAAGCATGCTGTCATGTGACGAGACGGGACTTAAGAATCATAGAATAAAGGTTACAGAGGGAAGTTTTTGAATCACGAACTTATGAAGCGTAAAGTATTTGAGATGGTACTCATTTAGTGCATATCACTAAGTGAGTACTTTGACATATCAAGAGAAATTTGAGCTCACTAATGTTTAGAGAAGTCGTGCATTCCTATAAGTGGATACTCATCCCAAGAATTCCCAGGAAAGCATACGGGTCCAATGGTTGATTTGGATTTATGCGAAATGCTTTCCTTGACAGAATTTCTTAGAATACAGGTACTTACCCTTCCGGTCCGCACAAGTTCTCACACATTATCTAGAACCTAAATATTCTTGACGAGAGTTTAGTGGAGGATTAGACTTAAAGCCTAAGAATGTATCCTCGATGTAGTAGACTTCTTGAAGCACGTAGGTAAGTAGAAGCGTAGAATTTTCAAGCGTTCACGTATAAGAGTTTAGAATAGTATGAGGAGAAAGTTCCTAGTAAAGGACATGAGATAACTCATGTTTGGGTCTCCTAAGTTATAGTCTAGGTCATGTGTCTAATAACCTAATTCCCTATAACCAAGGCTCTGATACCATCTGTCACACCCCAACCGACAGCGGATTATACGTCGGGGCGGACGCGGTTGTTCAATAGCACAAGGTTGACTATTAAAGTTTCAATATTTCATTTATAATAGATTCAAAGGTTTAATACAAAGGAAATAACAAGTATACAACATTTATTTAATAAGTAGTCTAGGTCCAAAGCATCCTATGTGATCACAAACGAGTCTCATGATGTAGAACCTGAAACATGTGAAAGAATCTGTCAACTACAAAATAGTTGGTGAGATACAAAGGTTTTGACACCGTTTAACAAGTATTTGAGAAGAATTACAATTCACTATGATATATGCATTCTATAATGTAAGTATGAGAAACAAGTATCTTAAACATTGTGCATGTCAAACCTCCAAACCAAGTGTAGGCATAACCCGCAGGTTACCCTTATAGTATCAAGTTTAATAGTTTAAGTAACAAACACCAAGGGCTCCCCCCGAAGGGTCAATCAATCAAGGTGGATTGGTTAAATGCAATAGATCTATCATTGTTACTATCGGCTTGATCAAAGTTAATGAACATGCTAGAATTAAGTTTAATCTAAGCATACAAGTCTCAAGTTTAACATAAGAATAAGCATCTAGTCATAGTTTGTACAAGAATTGTATAAGTTTGAAGTTTGAACATGTTTCACCCCAAAAGAATGTAAAATGAAAAAGGGGCTAAGTATACTCACTTGGATGATGAAGAGTGTCCGGTAAGAGTAAGTGTTTGCAAGACTTTGAGGGAGAATATCCTCACAATAAGCCTAAGAATATAAGTCTAAAGATTTAAGTATGGTCTACAAGTCTATGGAAAGGATCTAGGATTCAAGATTTGACTAGGGTTCCAAGTGGGAGATGGGCATGGTTGTGATTTGTAAAGTTTTAAACAAAAGTTTCAAATGAAGGTTTTGAATGAATGTCACAAGATTTAAATATCGAAGTTTCATAAGTTTATAGTTTAGAACAATTAAAATAATTATCCAAAGGTTTTACTACTATTAACTACACATGTTAAGTGATAATGAAGTTGAAGTATTTGTTAAATGAAGACTAAATAATTATTAAAGTTTAAACAATAGTCATTTAAGAAAATAAATAATTATTAAAGATTTATAATAATTATTTAAAGAGTATATAATGATTAAAGTTTAATAATAATTATTTAAAGTATACATAATTATTAGGGATGAATAATTATTTTATAAGAATAAATATTTTCTCGAGATAAATAATTAAATGAGTTTTCCATTTTATTTAAATGAATAAGGAAATTATAAATTTTATATGAGTTTACAAGCTTCTTGTTTTAATCAATTTTTTTAAGGCTTTAAACACTTAAATGTATTATTCTGAAAATAATAACGACTTAAGGCTTCAAATTTTATAAAATATCTCCTGTTTAAAATATAAGTTTTGTAAGGTTTTAAAAGTATTTTTATAGTTTTCAGAAGTTTAAAACTATTTTTAAGGAATTTATTCTTATAAGTTTTAACTAAATTTAATTAATTAAAACATTACAGAATATAAAAAGTATATATAAAATTCGGATTCATGTTTATAAAAGTATAACATTTATAAAATTTATTAAAAGTGTTAAAAATTGTTCTAAGAGGCTAAAAAAATAAAAGGGCAAAACCGGTTCCCCCCGGGTTCGAACTCGGGTCTGGGACCGGGTCATAACTACGCACACCCACACAAACCGCTCCGGCTACGGGCCTTGCTGTTAAACCAACCGAAACATAAAAATTATAAAGAGAATCCCAAACCTCCCCCAATTCCCATATGAACCCTAGAACTTGAATCCACCAATGCATATCGATTATCCCTCTGTCTTCGTAAATTGACAGAGGGCTTTTGATTAGATGAGGAAAACGATGAAGATGGCCATCGAAATTACCTGATAAGGTGCCGCGATGAGCGAGAACGAGTTGGGTGTTGGCGTCGGCTGCCGAGGGAACAAAACCGAGCAATGCAGCTTCGGATCGACAAGATAGATAGCTGAGGAAGGTTAGGGGTGATGTTGTTGAGGTGTAGGAGCCGGTATATATAGGAAATTTGAGCATTAAGTGTGCGAACGGTTGGGGAGATGGTGGTTGCGTAAAGGCGGATTGAACTCGGATTTGCGCGTGTTTAAAGTTGGATCCGAGCATTGATACACCTTGGGGTGTGGTCGCATGCGCGATTGGAAGCCCAAGGCGTAGTGAATCTGGCCGTAATACGCGATTTCGCATGAATTGGGTGTAAACCGGGTGATGCGGGAATCGAACCCATGATCAGTTTTTGAATTCTGGAAGTTTGGGCTTGTGGCAGAACAGGCCCTTGAGGTTTCCAGGTTTGCATTTTTGGGTTAAAAGTTAAGTTTTAGTTTGAAACAAGTTTCTGGATTTGACTGTTTCAGTCCCTGGACTTTTTATAAAAAATAAATATGTTTTATTTTTATAAATTTCTCTAAAGTTTCAAAAGTTTTATTATTTTATAAATTTTATAATTTATTAGTTTTATAAGTCTCAAGATAAAATAAGTTTATTATATTATTTATAGTAATGATGATTGTAAACTTTATAAAGTTTTTAAAGAATATTTTTTTTACATGTATTTATATATATATATATATATATATATTTTTTGTAAATCTTAAGTTCACATATATATACATATACATACCCCAAATACATATATTTATCAAACAATTTAATGTTTATAAATAATAAAAGAAATAGATTTTTAAACAAGTTTTCAAGACTTAAATTTTCGATACGTGGAAGGATTAGGAAAAATATGACGGGGAAAATCTCGGATATTACACTGGTGGCCCGACATGAAGAATGATGTGACTGAGTACGTGAACAAGTGCTTAACGTGTTCACTAGTTAAGGCCGAGCACCAGAAACCATGCGGTAAAATGCAACCTTTACCAATACCGGAATGGAAGTGGGAGGAGATAACGATGGACTTCATTACCAAGCTACCGCGAACAGCTAAAGGCAATGATACCATTTGGGTGATCGTCGACTGCTTGACGAAAAGTGCTCACTTCTTGCCAATACGTGAGACTTCTTCGTCAGAAAGACTAGCAGAAATATTTATCAAGGAAGTTGTGAGCAGACATGGTATGCCGCTGTCGATTGTGTCCGACAGGGATACTAGATTCACGTCAAGGTTTTGGAAGAAATTCAACGAAGCAATGGGCACTAGACTGAACATCAGCACCGCCTACCACCCCCAAACCGATGGACAATCGGAAAGGACCATTCAGACCTTGGAGGACATGCTCCAGGCCTGTATAATTGACTTCGGTGGGAGCTGGGACAACCATCTACCATTGGCAGAATTTTCATATAACAACAGCTATCACTTAACTATTGGCATGCCGCCATTTGAAATGTTGTATGAGAGGAGATGTAGGACCCCAGTTTGTTGGGGGGGAATTGGACAAAAGGATTTTGCAAGTCTCGAAGTGGTCAAAGCTACTTCCGAGAAGTTTGATCAAATCAAGGCTCGAATGAAAGCCGCAAAAGACAGACAGAAATCATACGCGGATAAGAAAAGAAGGGATTTAGAGTTTCAAGTGGGGGACATGGTACTGTTAAAGGTATCACGATGGAAGGGAATCATTCGATTCAGAAAACGTGGCAAACTAAGTTCAAGGTTTGTCGGACCTTTCAAGATTTTAGCGAGAGTGGGTCAAGTTGTTTACAAACTCGACCTACCCGTTGAGCTTAGTAGAATACACCCTACGTTCCACGTGTCGCACTTACGCAAGTGCCTAGCTGACGACACAGCTCACATACCTTACGACGAGATCGAAGTAGATAACAGTCTAAATTATGTGGAGGAACCAATAGCCATTATTGACCGAACTGAGAAAAGACTACGCAATAAGTCGATTCAATTAGTTAAAGTACAATGGAAGCAGAGAAAAGGGTTAGAAGCGACATGGGAAAAAGAAGTCGAGATAAGAGGACTATACTCTCAATTGTTTAACGTATAAACAGTTTCGAAGACGAAACCTCTTTAAGGAGGGTAGACTTGTAACATCCCAAAAATAGTAAATAAATAAATAATAACGTAATAGAGATTTAACCGTCAAAAATGAAAGGAAAATGGATGGGCTTGGGCTCGGATCCAACGGGCCGAGGGAAGCCCAAGTATATAAAGGTTAAGACAGCCTTAGACTCTCATTTCTTCCACAACTTGAAATCTAGAAAGAGAATGGAGAGCTCGGGCCTAGAGAGAGAAAGTTAACGGATCGACCCAGAATTGAAGGAGCACGTTACTACTGAGCTCGTGAGCAAAACCTCCGAATCTGAATCCCAATCCAGGTAACGATTCGACCCTAATCTGAGTTTTTGTCCGTTTTAGGGTTTTTCGGGTTTTAGCTAAATAGGAGACGTTTTTATGGATGAAACTTGAAAATAAGCTTAGAACTAGCATCTAGAATGAAAACCGCACATTTTGATCAAAGAAAGTTGTAAGATTAGCATGATCGGGTTAACATGCAAGAATTTCGGACTTGATGGGGAAGCAGGTCTTGCGTACTTATCAAATACGCAAGAAGGATGTACTGCGTACTTATCAAGTACGCACGAGGAAGATCCTGCGTACTTATCAAGTACACCAGAAGAATGTTCTGCGTACTTGACAAGTACGCATGAGTATGGTCCTGCGCACTTAGCAAGTGCGCAGGCAGCAGCCCGTTAGTGAAGTCAGTATAGTCGCTTAATTCAGAATGATTTAACCGTTAGAGTCGGGATTAGGTCTAATGTATGTGTAATTAACAAATCCAGATCGTGTGTGGCACTCATTGGACCGCGGATAGGACAGGACGAGACTAGCTCATCAGGTGAGTTCTATATGCCCCCTTCTATGTTATGTGCAAATCATTTTAAATGTTTTGGGACTGAAGTGTATACACTAAATGAATAATGCTATGAATGTCAATGTGATCATACGTGGTATACAAATATATATATATATATATATATACCTATATATGAAAATGAATTATGAACAAAGAATGAAACGTATGATTATAAAGAATGAATGAAAGAAGGACATAACGTGAATGAATGAAATCTTGTTTTATATTATATATATTGCATGTTATGAATGTATGTAAACGTTATGGACGCTTCGATGACAACAGCTACTTCGGTAGACGGACGACTACGTGACTATTTTGCAATCGGGACAAAAACGTTCCTTCCTAAGCTAGGACGTATAAAGGAACTCATGGACGGTCGAAGCAAATGCCTTAATACATGTAGAACGGTTGCATATATAATAGCCACGTGGAAAACGGATGCCCTAGGGCAGACGGGCGAATGAACGAACTACGACTGTAGGACGGTTTAAGAGCGGACGGACAAAGGTTGTCGGACGGATTTATGTTTTGACGGACGGTTTTCTAGAGCCGGACAGTTTATGAAAAGGCTACGACGGTAGTTCTCACTGCGTTGTCTTTGTGACATTCGCGACAAGTATGACGGGTTAATCACCCCTATGTGTATGACCAATGAATGTTCTCCCCAAAGTAAGTATGTATATACATATGTATATACTCAGTATGAATATTATGTGAGAACAGTAAGGCAAAGAATATGCTAATGCATGTATATTATATATATATATATAATACTTAATGATAAGATAAATGTTATGTATGATTGTTTTTAAACTAGAACTCACCAGCGATAGCTGACTTTTAGTATACATTTCAGGTAAAGAAAGGAAGGGTTGTGCGAAGGCGTGATGGTTACCCGGCACAAGACTGACATCCCACTTTTATATATGTTAAGTCAATGTTATGTTTTTAATTGTTAAGACTTCCGCTGTCATGTTATGTAATGATTGAATTCGAATGTTTTAAATTTAAGTTCAGTATTTATGACTATGTTTATGAGTAAATCCAACAAGTATAGTTACCTGAGAAAAGGGGCCTTACAAAAATTTTCTTGGATGAATTTTTTAGTGGATATTGAAAAGAACAGGAGGTTAATTTTCCAAAAAATTGGAAACAACTTTTTGGAATTTTAGTGTTTTCGGCAATATCGGATCGGGAGCTGATTAGAGTATTCAAAGAACGGCTTTTTATCGTCTTCTGATTTGTTAAAGATCGGGTTACCATACGGGGGAGCTCATCCATGTTTAAAATGATCGGGATCGTATGATTTAACATTAGTCAATTAGGTTTGAATTCACATCTTATTCCAAAATGGAGGGTTTTCATAATGAACGAGAACCGAATTGAAGACTGTTGGATTATGTGATGATAAAATTGAGCCTTGTCTGACTGAGTCAAAGAGATTTGTGATAAAGCCGGTTACTTGGAGTTAATTATTGGAAAATTGAACCTTTATCCTAGCATATTACAAGATTATCTTTAATGAAGAGATATGAGACTTTGACTGAAATAAATATAGGGGAGCTACATCTGCGGGGGAGAACGACAATGAAAGACTTTGGGTTATTGGCAGATTCATGAAGTTACGAGACAATGTCATATATCGATCCCCTGAAAAGTGAATTTTTTTTCGGGGGAAAGAGGAAGAGGCAACGGATTATCAACTGCTGAGAAGACGTTTGACGATCTTTGGATATCATTGATAGCATCATTCTCAGGAGGAGATTATTGGGTCTAGTTTGAGAATGATGTTATCAAATCAAGCGATCACGAGAAGTTTAGATTCGTGTATGGAAATTGGCCTAAGAGTCGCTAGCGACACACTTAGAGTCGCTAGGTTGGCTTCAGCCGACACTCGCTGAGTGTCGGCTATGCAGATCCCCGACTCTCAGAAATTTTGGTCAGAGAGTCGCTAGCGACACTCTGAGAGTCACTAGGTCGGTGTCAACCGACTCTCAGAGTGTCGGCCATGTCCAAAGCCGACTCTCTCAGGTTCCTATATATATCTGACCATTTTCATAGCATTTAGACCTTCTTTCTGATAGTTTTTGTTATTGTAATTTCTTTTGTTTAGCTTTTTTGAGAGGTGTTTGGTTTGTGTTAGATCCACCACCTCGGGGGAGCTCACCCGGGGTAGATGGTGGTCGATCGTTGTAATCGTTTCATGTCCAGGTGCTTATTCTAATCATCTGAGTGGACTCTGAATAAATATTTGGGTGTTCATGTTCTTATTTTTGTGCTCTTCATCTCTGTTTTGTTTGATTCATCAATAAACAGCTCGTCTATAGCTGATTTGTTGATTAGATCTTGTCTAGAATCATTATTGCACAAGGATCCTTCTATTCAGGACCTACAGACCAAAATGCCCTTCAATAAAAATAATTATTAAACATATATAATAAATTATATATATATATATATATATATATATCTATTTAGTGTTTAACACAATCAGGGATTTCGTACAACTAACGCCACCACAAACTAACACCAGGGATTTGGTGGAGGAACACCACCACAAAACTAACGCAACCACCGCCGCCACCGTCCACCACCACCACAAGACTAACGTCAGCCATGTGAAATCTTTTCCACCTTCCTCTCCCCTGAAATCTCTTCGAAAAAGCGTGAATCGCCTGAAATTTCTTCGAAAAAGCGTGAATCACTGGAAAAGTGACGAATGGCGGCTCCAGTATTTTTCACCGGAACGAGCGGCGACGAACGACTGCTCCCGGAACGAACGAATGACGGCTCCCTAGTTGGAAGACAGATCTAGCGTTAACGAGGTGGTGGTGGCTGGCGGTAATGGGGCGACATGGACAGGTGACGAGGGGGACGAAGATGATATCGTTGTCAAAGTTCTGACGTGGGCAGTGGTGCAGTGGCAGTGGTTGGGGGGAGGAGATGGTGTGGTTGTCGGAGTTATGGCCCGTGGTGGTGGTGGTCGGTAGCGGCCGGTGGTGGTGGTGGTGAGATTGAAGGAGATTGTTTTAGGGGAGGGGGGTAATTTTACACAGATGCCTTTAGTTAATTTTGTTTATAAAATGGCCCCTCACATTAAGTTACATTATCAGTCCTTTTAACGTGAAAAGAGTTAAATGCCCTTGAACCTAAAGAAAAACTAACGCAAGTTAGTCTTAATACCCAAACTTGTTACAAAATTGAAAGCATAATAACCATACTTACAACTTGAAACTCTTAGTACCCATATCTGCTACTTTTCACAAAGCACATGGACTAAAAGTGTAATTAACTCTAAACTAAATTTAATTGCATGTTTACCTAATTCAAAAACCAAAATTGCATATATCTCCTTCCATAATGAAAAAAATATCAAATTTACCCATTTTAACTTATTTTATAAAAAATAAATTATAGAATGACTATTTACCCTTACTATTACTATAACTTTAAATTTTCTATGTTTTTTCATTATTTCTTTCGTCTATGTTTAATCTACTATTCTTTATCACACATTTTTTGAGTAATAATAATAATAAAAAATACGAGTGATAATCATCGAAATGAAAACAAAAGTCAAAGTTTTAATCTATTACGCTACAAAAAAATCATGTAACAATCTCCAAAATGAAAAGAACAACAAATGTCAAAGTTTTTACCTATTACGATACCAAAAAAATCAATAGCTCGACTTTGCTTAGTTACTTTCACGTGCTTTTGTAGTCTTTCCCTGTCATTTTTATTTGTTGATGGTTGATGTTGATTAGAACCTTGAGGTGTCGGATTAGAACCTTCAAAGAAAGTCATTAACGAAATACTGAAAAAAAAACTAGTTAAAAACGTGTAAATATGAAAAATTGTAAAATAGTCATTATATAATTTATTTTTAATAAAAAAATTAAAATAGATAATTTTGATAGTTTTTTCATTAAGTTAGGGAATATATACAATTTTAGTTTCTGAGTTAGATAAATATGCAATTAAATTTAGTTTACAATAGATATATGCAATTTTGGTTTTTGGTTGAATAAATATGTAACTAATGAAGTTTACAAGGGGATATATACAATTATTCCTATATTTTTACATGGTAACTTTTAATCTGCAAACAATAATTTAAATTATTTATCTTATTTAAAATTGAGTATATATAAATGAATACAAAATAAGGGTGTAGTAGGTGTTTGTATCCTATGCGTTATTTTTATTTTATTTTTTTGAAAGGCGACTTTCATTTTTTAAGTGGCAGTCGCATCTCCGACAAGTCGGAGACCCGTTACCCCTCAACCTGACAACTACGTATCCTATGCGTTATTGGTATTGGCACTAAGCCACTAAGACAAAAGAATGGTGTAATGAGTGTTTGCACCCTATGCTTTATTGCTTTACCAATATGACAATTGTCATTGTAAGTATTTAAATTGTAATACCTTATTTAAGAACTAATGATAAGTTTTAATTGCGAAAAACGGTCTCAGTTTATCAAAATCTTGCCATTAAATGGCCAAGGTGTATCTTTATTATAATATTTTTTTACATTTACAATATTCTGTTACATAAGATCTAGGGATTCTCTGCTCCGATCGGCCTCGTCCACAAGAAGCTTTATTCTACATGCTTCTTTCCTACAGTGTTTGAAAAATATTTTGGATTAGCTTACGCTAAGTAAGTGCACTGCATTATTCATTAATTATGAACCCTTTAGGTTCTTATTGTTCAAAGTTCATGGCCTCTCGGTGCCCCCGTAACCATCTCCGGACGTACCTCCAGTCACGTTATTCGTATATTTTATGGGTGTGCTAACCTTCTCATGACCATCTTCGGACGTACCTCTGGTCATAGTATTCATTTCATTCATGGGTGTGCTAACCCCCTCATAACTATCTTAGGACGTACCTCCGATCATAGTATTCATTTCATTCATGGGTGTGCTAACCCCCTCATAGTATTGGCAAGGTCCTTATACTCGTCAGTATAGACCCCTTGCATTTGTCACAAATACTCAGTCATTCTTAAGATCTGCCCCTAGGCTTTGATCTTTTAATTTAGTTCTCTTCTTCCTTATTGAGATCCACCTTATAGGTCGGGTATCTCTTTTCATTTGGGACCTTGAGTATCTTAGACTCACAGCCTCCCAAATGTATTAAGCATTTGTTTTCATTTCACGTATATATGCTTGATTTATTCCCCAACCAGTCCTCATCTTAAAACTTCGTAACGGTTTCTCCACGATGCACTAAAAAGGTTTATGTATAGGAAGTACTAGCGACGTATCCACCACCCCTTTAATACTTCGTGAGTACTATTCCATTTTAGGGCTTAGACTCGTTCCATCACACTCACTCATATTGGCATGTATCATCATGCATTCATGTATTCATATTCATTCACATTTTCATCTTTGTCATGCATTTACACTTGTCACACTTTGCATACTAGGGTGATTATCATGCCAGAGTAGTACCTTCAATAGAGATGTTCCCAGGAAAGAATGACGGGTCCAGGAGGGATTTATATACCACTCTTTTCTTAGACATAACATTATGTTTGTCAGATAACTACATACTGGTCGGAAGGTTGCCCGTCCATTGTGAAACCATAGTATTCTCATTTAATTCATAACATGATCTCTTCATGCTTTTATTCAATTCATGCTCTAGTTTCTCACAAAGGCTTCTCCATGATATTTTAAAGAGGTTTATATATAGAGTGTACCCACCACCCCTTTAATGTATCAAAGATATGATGTTCCTTTATTTGGAATCAAGCTCCTCATTATTTATCCTTGTTTGTTTAACATGCATTTGAGTCATGCTATTTATTCTTAGTCTATACCCCTAAACCTTTATAATGGTTTCACCTCAAGGAATCAAAGAGGTTTATATATAGGGTGTACCAGTGGCGTACCCACCACCACTTTAACATTCCGTGGCTACTCCATTATTCCAGTTTAGTGTTTAGACTAATCTACTATCGTCACTTATCCCCGTACCTTAGTCTTACACATAACACACAACATATAATCACATAATTCATATAATCATGTCTAGGGTATCGGTCCAATGTACTTACTTTAACCTCGGGTCATTTCCTACGCTCGTTCCTCGCTTAAACGTCTCTCCGGATCCGAACCGCACTCGCAGCGTACCGCACTCACACTTTAACGCGCTACAATAGCTTCTAAATCCTTCTCAAATTGTGTGTGTTGTATATGATGTTTGGTGTGTGTTGTTTCCCATTTGAACGGCTTTAAGAATCAATTTATAGGCAAATTTTTGAGCCCATAACGGACCGTTACCGCCGGTGACGGTCCGTTACCGTTTTCTTGGCCTCCAAGCACTTCCTGACCACGTAACGAACCGTCACAGCTCATGATGGTCTGTCAAGGCCTTAGGGTGGGATGAGTCAGTGATACGTGGCTAAAAACGTCGACTTTTCACGATTTTGCGGCGTGACGGACCGTCACGGGCCGTGACGGTTCGTTATGGCTTCTGAAGGTCGTGAAGGACCGTTACACCAGGTGACGTTCCGTTACGACTCCATTTTCAAATTCTTCTCGCCGAGACACCCAAGTTTCATATATTATGGCCTACGTAACTCATTTTCTAGCCTAGGATATACTTATGATAAGTTGTGGGCTATTTCCTGTCGAACCGTCTTTCTGTTTTCGCGTTCGGTTGCGTTCTAGTGTCGCGTTCGATCGCGTTCTAGTGTCACGTTTTCTTAGCGGACACGTGTCCCAACTTATTTTAGGAGTTTGGGATGTTACATTCATTATACTTTTCTCTTTTATTATTTGCATGTATTGCATATTTGTGATACATAAGACGGTTACATAAATGTCACACTTTATTTCTCATACTCTTTTGATTATCTTTCATTCATTGTATACAACTGTATTATGAAGTTTAAGCAGCTCTTAACATATTATTAATTTTGAAATGAACGCACTCCTTGTATAAACATGTATACTTTTTAATTTCAATTATTATTCGTCACTTTTTTCTCTTTTACAACATGTGAGGGTCTTTCATGCTTACTGATAAATAATTATGCGATTTTTGTGTTTTTTTACTTAAAATTGACTATGTATTGAACATGTAATGATTTATGTGTTAATGATATATGTTTGAAACTTTGAATACTTCATAGTCGAAGAAGAATGAATTTATATGCGACTCACTTCTAATATATGAGCCATTTGTTTTATCATAGGACGTTCATTTTAAAACCAATAATATGTTAACTAACACATTTGATCTCTCCTAATACTTGTACAATGTGCATTACATGTGATAGATAAGACATTATGTAACCGCTACACTATCTATCTTTCACTGCTTTAACTGTCTTTTATGTATTATGTATAAATGCATTATGTTTTTCTTGTAATTCTCAATATATTATTGGTTCTGAAATGAGTGCGCTCCTCATACAAACGTTTATACTTTCATATTTTAATTGTTACTTTTATATTTTTATTGTTATTCGTCCGGTTTTCTCTCTTTTACTACACGTGAGTATCTTCATACTTTGTGTACAAGTAGTTATACGATTTTTGTGTTTCTCTACTTCAAACCTCGACATACACCCCTACACAACACGATAGCCCTACAATAGACATCAAGAAAATGTAGCGAACTTGAAAGAAGATGATATGAGTTTGAAACGACCGGATCATGAATCTTCATTGATTCAAAGAAAACATTTTACATAATGAAGAAGTTGGCAAAACAAGGTAATCAATAAACAAATTATTTGTAATTATAAATAGCCTTTGACGACAAATAATGTCAAATGGTTATTTAACGACATTCAATTAGACATTGTTGTCATTTTTAGTCTCTTTGGAAGCCGGCTTTTCGGAATTCTTGTAGGTATGAAGCATGAAGTTGCAAGCTCCCACGGCCTCTCCGACCGTTAGATATATCCATTCTTGCCCAATCACGTCTATCAACTTCCCTTTGTTCATCTTCTTTATCACCTCTCCTCCAGGATTTGCCAAAACCAACTGTAATTAAGAAACAAACTCAGATTCAGTCATGCCTCGCTCAGATTTATACAGTAAAAGTAAAAATAAAAATGTAATGAATATACCTTTAGCCCTCTTCTTTCCATAATCTTTTTAACCTCTCCAAGCATCGTAATCCCGCTTGTGTCGATATTTCCAACCGCTACAACCACCCATAATCGTTAGTTTAATTTCAACCTTTTATGTTTTTTTTATAAAAAAATTTATACATAATTGTGATTCAACGGTTGATTACTTACCACTCAAGGCAAGAATGACATATTGCAAGCTATTTTCCCCTCTAGACTTCAACCTATCTTCCTCTTCATCAACCCATCTTGAAATCCTGTTAAATATCAAAATTTTAAATATAAAAATCGCAAAATTATATATTACTAATCGATTAATTGTATAAATATACCTTTCCCTCAAGTAGCTCGAGTTAGCGAAGTAGATAGGTGCATCAATTTGAAGTATCAAGATTCCGGGAACGGTTTTCACATTTTGGTATTGATCCATGCTTCTATAAATCGTGGAATTGGGTATATGACCTAGGGTGGATGTTCTTGGCCTCGCGACAAATAGGAGTACCCTAAGTAACGACAATGCGACCTATATATATGTGTCATTTAAACTAGATTATAATACTGAAATAAAAACGTATTAAAATACTGAAATAAAAACATATTAAAAAGTATAATGAAGTACTATACCGCGATGATTAATCCAATCTCGACACTCGCAAAGACAACACCAAAGTATGCACTCATGCATACAAGAAAGTCGAATTTGTCTAGGCTCCATAGATGGATCGCTTCTTCATAGTTGATAAGGCCGAGCATAGCCGCAATGATAATGGAAGACAGTACAACGAGGGGCGTGTAATGAAACAATGGCGTTAGGAATAGCAATGTGAACATCACCGTAATGGCCATTACAATGTTTGATACCGTGGTTTTACATCCCGCGTTGAAGTTAACAGCCGAACGCGAAAATGGCCCTAAAGGTAAAAAATTAAATAAGAAAATGCGTATTGGAAGGTAATATCCACTGTTTATCGAAAAGGGTACAATGGTAATTTTACATACCCGTGGTGAGATAGCAAGAAGTGAATGAACCGGCAATGTTCATTGTGCCAATGGCAATCATCTCTTTGTTACCATCGATGTTGTAGTTCTTGAACATGGCAAAGCTTCTTCCAACAGCAATTCCTTCCTGTTCAAATTACATTATTACCCTTGTTATAAACATGCTTTGATGACTTGTACTTTTTGTATGTAATTTGTACGGTTTCTTGGTTATCTGAATTTTGATCTTACAGTAGTCTTTTGAGCTCATTCTCTTTGGGGTTTTGTGAAAATTTGGAAATAAATACAAGTGGAAAGAAAGTGGCTGAAGGTACAAGTGGTAAAGCGGAAGGTACAAGTGACTTACAGCGAGGGCAATGATACCCGTGACGATGCCAGTTTTGATTGTGGAAGATAGGTGTTGTGATCCAAAAGATAAGTCCATTATTGTAACCGGATTTAACCCTTTCTTCAATTCCCCAATCTGTATTTCACATAAAATAAAATTATTATACTTGTAATTTCAACGTTTTATATCATATATTTGTACTATATTAATGGAGGAATCAGAATTGAAGGTGATGAGGTAACCTTATATAAAAAGGTCACAAGGTTTACATGTGAAGATACATAAAGTTTGAGATCAGAAGCGAAAACAATAACATGTATCAAATATATTTGATGAAACTAACCACTTGAACGCCATGTTTTTCGGCATGAGTGAGATAAACAAGGACACTTCCTAATATCACTGATGTTAATGGAGCCATCGCAGATATCCAAAACAACTTCGGTCGTTTTGTGCTCTGTTTCAAATCATATTTTACATCAATAATAGTAATAGTAACAGTAAAATAGTAATAGTAACAGTAAAAGTGTCTTCAATTATACGTCTCGTATATTCTGATCATATCACATGATTATCTTTTGTAATCATTCTTTTAACAAATTTCGGGGTTCATGAAACAATAGATAATTTGATATTTTTTTTAATGTTTATTAAAAGAAAAAAAATAAAACAAATTAACTTACAACAAATCTAGCGACCAAGAGATAGAACAGGAAGCAAATACCCAAAACTGCACTCTCCCACCTCCACTGCAATTATATATTTTATTTGTTAATTAATAATAACATATGAATAAAATATGTTAAGGTTTAACTACTTCTTATTAATAAAGGAATAAAAACCAATAATTTATAATTTTAAGAAAAATTTCAAGAACCTCGTGTGTTTGAGTGAAGACAGATCGCAAAACGGAGACGAGATCGGTGCCATGAGTGAAGTGTTCGAGACCCAATATTCCTTTCAGCTGCTGTAAGCAAACCACCGTCGCAGCGCCGCCCATAAACCCGACGATGGTTGCGTGAGACAAGAAATCGACGATAAACCCGAGCCTGCATGGATCAAAAAATCAATCATTTACATTAATCTTAATCTCTTTTGAGCTGAATTAAGATTAATGTTAACCGAGTTTATTATCTGTTATAGTTATAATTATATTTTTTTTAGATGATAATTTTTAAATTTTATAGAATAAATACACCAAAAGCTCTCTCTAGGGTATTATTATTTAATTTACCCATCATATTTAAGTTTCTTTGCTAGTCATTAAACGCAGAGAAAATATTATTCATCAATATTGTTTTGATTATCCGAGCTAACCTTAAGATTCCCAGGGAAGCTTGAAAAACTCCGGCGAAGAACGTCGCCGTGAAAGCCAACTGAAGATATAACTTTGGGTTTTCATTTGCGTTCACTACCACCCCTAACATGGAACCTAGTAGCAGCGACGCCACCGCCACCGTCCCCACCGCTAAATCCTTCGAACTCCCCATCATCGCATACACCAATGGCGGAATGAAACTCGAATCTGCAAAATTCAAACAAATAACTTTTTTTTTACCTTTTTATGTTTTTAGTTCGTGGTATCCAATTTAATTAAAAAGAAACAGATAGGGGTTTTTGGAGTCAGGTTCTCAGCAACAGGAGCAACCTCTCTGTCCCTGACAAACATCATCAACTGGTATTTCTAAAGGCTGGGGCAAATTTGCTACAGATGACGTCATCAGTTGGGTTAATTTAAGGTTGCTACCAACCTGAGCATTACACAAGTTACTACCGACTTCAGCAGTTTCTGCTGCTCGGTACTAAGGTTTGTCTTCATGACACCCTCCCCAGACTCTACAAGCAATACTGCTATGAGTGGGATTATACTGGGTACGTTTATACCGGAAAAAGGTTAAAGATCTTACACAAGCCGAGAATCGGGGGGAGGTTAGCTAGTTTAGCATAGCTAATCCCTTGCGGAATCGCTAAACTAGCAATGGTGATACCCGCAATCACATCAGATTTAAAGAAACTTAAGTTGTAACTAGACGCCCAGTTGAAAATAGGGAAGATATATTGAACTCCCAGCACGAATTTACGTGACGGTGGCTGGTTTTTGAACTGCCGGAGTGGGTCGTCGGGGAACAATGTTTCTTTGACGGTGTTCTTCAATGAATTTATGAATGGTTGCGGCGGCGGGATGGCAACTTTGTGAGGTTGTTGGTTGAATTTGGATTTTGGGTATTCGTATTCTCCGGTACCCATTTTAAGTGTTGTGAAGTGCGGAATTTTTGGTGGTTGGCCACTTTGGTACCCACTTGACGGACAATAGCCTGTGAGAGATAATCCGTGATGGGAATGAGGTTGTCGGAGGAGGAGCTTGGTGGAGAAGATGAGGATGGTGTGGGTTTATATATTGGTTTTTGAGTGGGGGAGTGGAGCCAGTGGTGTGATATCACTATTAGGATTGCGACACGTGGTAAATCCTGGGGTGGAGGGTGTGTAGTGTATTCAATTTTGACTGCCAATTGGGGATGATTTTGACTTTTAAGGTGGTAGGAACGCGAATATTTGATAATATCATAATAGCGTGTTTTAAAGTTTTATGGCAATTTAATAGTTTACGAGTTATGAGATTAGATTTATTATTAGATATTTTTATATGTTATACAGAATTATATCATTCGTTCATACAAATTTAATTTTTAATACTTTTTAGCAATTTTAAATACTCAACTATCATCGTAATAGTATTGATTTAAGATGTGCGTATTTTAGAAAAATCGTTTGTTCTTTAAATTCAAAAAATTATCATCGTTTATCGAATGTTTTTGTTTGTTTGATTTCTACTTTGGCTTGGTGTTCTCATGAAAACTCACATGATAACAGATAAAACATCCACCGTTTACTTAGCAATACCTTCTATAGTCGCAAGTGCAAACACCACTTAATCTCCGACCCTATTTCGACTACTTTGAAGCTTAATTTTAGGAAATAATGTGGAATTAAACCCTCATCCATCGCCATTTGACTCTTCCATGACCTTACTATGCCATCTTTTGTAGGTTGGGGTTGCTGATTAGATTAGTGGCGTGAGAATGTGAACGATGACGAAGGGAAGGGAGACGGAGTGGCTGGCGGTGGTTCGATCCATTGGAGTCGGATTTCCCGTTCGATGAAGATAAGAGGGGAGCAGTGACGGCTCCGATAGTGACTAAGGTGGCGACCATTTAGGGGTAGGTGAGACGATTTAGGTTGGTGAGACGTGAAGAAGATAAAGGTAGGGGATTGGGTAGGTTTCTGTATTTGTTTATTTTTTAGTTTTGGTACAAAGGGTATTTGGGTCATTTCATAAAATTAATGAAAGTTAATGTTACCATAAAATAAACTTGTTGCAAAATGAAAATCATAACCCAAACAAGCAGCTTTTTAAACTTAAATCTCCTGACTAGAGACAAAACCTATTTGTGTAATCAACTTTTTAAAATTTTAACCATTTATTCAACAAAGAAAGATTGGCCCACTATTACGCTCAAGGCATATTCTTAGGACTAACTATTTGGCCATATAATTTCATAAATTTCATAACAATGATAATAATACATTATTACAAAAATCAGGCAAAATAACAAAAAAAACGCCACGCAATGGCAGAATTAGGCTGTTGGGATGCGTGTTAACCGACACCCATCAACAAAAACTTTTACATACAAAATATATAATCGAAACATGACCGACCTCAAGATTTTTTGACACCAACACCCATGAAACATTTTATGACCAATGATGCACAAAAAAATTTGTTATCCCTCTGATGTATGCCCTCTTTGCAGCCCCGAACAGCTCCGAACAGCTCCCAAACAATCCCCGAACAGTCCTGAACTACCCCCGAACAGCCCCGAAAGGCCCTTGAACAGCCCCGAACAGCCCTCGAACAGCCCTCGAACAACCCTGATTCTAGGTGTGTTTCATGTAATCATGTTTAGAATTTAGATGGTTAGTAGTAAAGTTTAGAAAAATGTGAACCGACTGACCCGAGCAGGGCCAAATATTTAAAATGAAGTGGTAGATATCCGAACACCGGAAATTTTCAACACCCATAGAAAAAAATTCTAGATCCGCCAGTAACGCCATGCACGTACCTTCTTTGAAGTTTAATCAAAATCTTAAAATTACCAGAAAAAAGAAAACAAAAAAAAAACACAAAACTGATTTCACCTAAACACATGGAAAAAAAAAGTTTGACACAACTTATGAATTTATTAATAAATTATGAACCAAAATACTGTTCATTTATGACCAAAGTTTTTAATGATTAAATCATCCCTCCGCTGCGTAGCATCATAATTATTAGAATAGAAATCGGACAAAGATCAATAAATAAGATTGAGGATCTTGAGTTCGAATCCTGGCCACAATAAAAAAAGGGTATATGGTTAGGTTAGGGGGTTTTTATCTAGTTGGGGGTTCCTTCTGAGGTGGGCTGTCCTAAATGTTCTAGGTGTTGCCCCGAAAAAACCCAATTATTTTAGAATATCTAAGTGTTGCCGTTCAAAAAAAAATAAGATTAAGGATCATTTTATTTGAAATAAAATATATGATTATTTTGTACCTAAAAACAAATAAAATGTTCCAATAAGTCAAAACACTAATTATTAAATCCTAATTCAAGAATGTAAAAAAAAACATTTGTCTAACACTTATGATAACTTGTCAAATTTTGAAATAATTTTCACTTAAATATGTTATAAATGTAAATTTAATATTAACTATTATTAAAGTAAGTGGGAACTTTATGCAACAAGAAGGATGTATCTTTATGCTTACAGATGACGTGGTGGCGATCCTAAAAGAAGAGGATATTAAATCATGCCATAACTTTTTGGAAAAGTAATATTTTATTTTAAAACCTTTTTAGTTTAATATGCTAAATATACAAGTTTCATAAGTGTCCAAACTTCTTGTGTTGTGTTGAAGTAATTTCTTTTTAAAATTATTTAGAGATAATTAATTATATAAAATGATACTACTAACATTAATATATTTTTAAACAAAATAACATCAAAAGTTTAATGTTTTAAATATAATCTAAATTACGCATTTCATGTTTTCAAAGTGATGTGCAACATAAATCAACCAAGAATGAATATATAAGTGTTTAATATTTAAATTAGACATGAAAAAGTTAAATTGAATTCGGTTTTTCGAGTTAGATAGTAGATAAATTTCGAATTCACAATCCAGTTTTCAAATCAAGCTATGAATTTGTGAGTTTCAAACCGGGCCGGCTAATAAAATTATATTAATATATTTTATATAAAAATATAGCATTTTGTTCTAATTAACCCCAATCAAGTTGTGAACCAAATTCGAACCGGTTTCCAAATTTTAGTTAAATTCGAATTCACTTTCAAATAATCTCAGATATTGAAAAATGATCCAATGAACACCTCTACATTAAAATGTTCGTAGAAAATAAATAAGTAACTGATAAAAACAAGAAAGAAATTGGGAGAAGGAAAACTGATTCTCATCTATTCATCTCATAGTACTTCATATATATACACACACAATATAAGATGAAACCCTAAAGCCTATAAACATTGGGCTGGGCCATAAAATAGTCTGCATTTATAACACTCCCCCTCAGACATTTTATATTATACACTATTAACATTATACTATTAGATAATATTGTCTCGGTTCTTCAGGTCCGATACTAACTGATACTGCAGGATCAGTTATGCTGCCTCATTAAAACATTACTAAGAAAACCCAGTGGGACAAAACTTAGTTAAGGAAAAAGAGTACAACGTGCATAATACTCCCCATCAATTTAACATATAATCTTTTAGTCTGTAGAGTTCATTCTTCTGTGACAAATGCTTGACTTGATCTTTGATGTAATCTTCTTTGATTTGAGTGGTGTACGTTGGTTTATCTTCATGTAGTATAGTCGAGCTTCTTTAGATCAACCCTGGTTTGTGATAATGTCAACTTTGTTGATTGCAATGAAATTGTTGTACCTCCGTATGCAAATTTAGATCAAGTTATGTGTAGACTAATAAGTTACCTGCATCACCATAAATAATTGCTTGGGACTCCATATTTTTCTCGTAGAGCAATCCCTTGTCTCGAGTCCGGCAAAGATATCAACTTATCTTTTAACACGCTTGATTATACTGCCTCGTTAAAAACCTTGCTAGGAAAACCCATGTAAGGCCCCAACTCGGGAGGCCTCACTTGTTGGACTCATTCACAATCAGTTATTAAACTTGAATATCAAATAACGCAGCGGAAAATTTCATTAAAATATACTCATAACATCGTCCAACATGCGGAAGCGTAACATAGTCTAATACATAAACTAATCATAACGGGATGCCAGTCTTCATGATCAACCGTGTAACTCTTCTCACTTGCCAAGCATCACCATCCATACCTGAATGTGCATACTAAAAAGTCAGCTACGCTGGTGAGTTACAGTTTTTCATTCAATTTATAAAATGGTTCATCATTCAATAATTCATTAGAGTTTAACATCATGGATAAGAAAACAGGGCCTTTCGTTCATCATCAAAAACATTCAAACATTTATCATCATCAAAGCATTTATCATCATCATGAATACCGTCGAACGGATCGTTCGATTAAAACATTTAACATTCATTTAAGTCATACATTACTATCTAAATCTGTGTTACCATTCGTTCCATCACCTAGTATTGCATTGCCCCTAAGGCTTAACTGCACGAAGACCGACAATACAATACATTCCGTCAATTCCCTTTTGTATTGCCCCCAAGGCTTAACTGCACGAGGACCGACAATACCCCTTTAGTTTCCCCTATGGCTCTCATGTCCATAAACCGACAACTTCCATCGACGGCTATGACTCACGGCCATAACACCGTCGGATCATAATTTAACCTCAATAGGGTCACGTTAACCCCTGAGTAACCGTCGTTACACCCATACCAGTTGTACAACATCATAACCATTGACATGCCACAAAGACACTGCCCCTGTTGTTCTTATGACAACTATGGCTCGCTGTCCATAATCTACCACAAGGCTGGGAATTACATTCCCAGACTTTATTCGTCAATTCCCTTCATTCGACAGATTAGATTTGTAATTAATTCTTTAAAACCTTTGCCCTTTTCTTTTCTTTTCATAAAACATTTCATTCATTTCCAAAACCCTTTACCTTCATTTTAAACCATTTCTTTATAAACATTTCGTTCGTAAACATTCCATTAATAAAACTTTCTTTCCATAAACCGTTCATTCCAAATCATTTCATTTCGTAAACATAGTTTCATAAACATCATTTCGTAAAACATCATTTCGTATGTATGCACACCAGCCCGAAAACATTATATAAAACATTTAAAAGAGGGCTTCTAGAACTCACCTGATAAGCTAATCTGGGATGTCCTAAACAAATGTCCCACAACGTCACTTCCGATCTGAATTGATTAGTGAAATACACATCAGACCAACCCCCGACTCTAACGGTTTAACCTTCTAAACATACTGACTTTACCTAAACAACCTGATGCCTGCGCACTTAGCAAGTGCGCAGGGCCTTGCTCTTGCGTACTTAATAAGTGTGCAACTCTCGCTTCATGCGTACTTGATAAGTACGCATGATCCTCTTCCTGCGTACTTGATAAGTACGCATGACCCTCTTCCTGCATACTTGATAAGTACGCATGACCCTCTTCCTGCGTACCTGATAAGTACACATGACCCTCTTCCTGCGTACCTGATAAGTACGCAGGATCTGCTTCCCCCCAAAAACCCTGACTTTCGCCTTCGAGTCTGATCACGTCAAGATCCCGAACTTGTTTACATTCAAAACGTTTGCTTTTCATTAAGGAACTCAAAAATATGTTTTTCTTCCAGTTTCATCCATAAAAATGCCACATTTTCGTCCAAAACCCGAAAAACCCCAAAATGAACAAAAACTCAGATCTAGGCTAGATCGTTACCTGTATCGAGCTTCTGATCTGGAGGTTCTTCTCCCAAGCTCTGGAGCTACACACTTCTTCAATCTCGGGTCGATCCGCCAACTTTCTCTCTCTACGGTTTCTCTCTCTAGATGTTGCAAATGAGAGAAATGGGTGGTGACCTTGATTATTTATAGGGGGCTCCCCTTTAAACCCACCGGCCCATCCGGCCCGGCCCGTCATGCCTCGTTCGTTTATTCCGTTATTATATCTGTCGTTTTATTATTGGGATGTTACAAGTCTACCCCCCTTACAATAGGTTTCGTCCCCGAAACCTATCATTAGTCAAATAGTTGAGGGTACGACTCCCTCATTTCCGTCTTCGTTTCCCAAGTGGCTCCCGACCCCTTTCGATGTTTCCATTGTACTTTAACCAAATGGATTACTTTATTACGTAAACGTTTCTCCTTCCAATCTAGGATGGCCACGGGCTCTTCGATGTAGTTAAGGCTGTTGTCGACCTCGATGTCAGTAAGTGGTACGTGAGCCGACTCATCCGCCAAACACTTTCGCAAGTGTGATACATGGAAGGTAGGATGAATTCCACTTAACTCATCAGACAACTCTAACCGATAAGCGACTTCACAACCCGTGCCATTAACCTAAATGGTCCGACAAACCTCGGACTTAACTTCCCTCTCTTCCAGAATCGTATGATCCCCTTCCACGGTGACACTTTCAACATTACTCTGTCCCCAACATCAAACTCAATGGGCCTTCGTCGTTTATCCGCATAGGATTTCTGACGATCTTGTGCGACCTTCATTCTTGCTTTGATTTGATCAAACCTTTTCGACGTTTCTCTTACGACTTCAAGGCTTATTAATTCCTTTTGTCCAATCTCACCCCAACAAACCGGGGGTCCTGCACCTTCTCCCATACAACATTTCGTAAGGCGGCATGCCTATCGTCGTGTGATAACTATTGTTGTAGGAAAATTCGGCTAACGGCAGATGACTGTCCCAACTGCCGCCAAAATCGATAATACAAGCATGAAGAATATCCTCCAATGTCTGAATGGTCCTTTCGGACTGACCATCCGTTTATGGGTGGTATGCCGTGCTAACATTGAGTCTCGTGCCCATCGCCTCGTGAAATATTTTCCAAAACCTCGATGTGAATCGTGTGTCCCGGTCAGATACGATCGTCAAAGGCATCCCATGTCGTGCTACTACTTCTTTAATAAATACTTCCGCTAACCTTTCTGACGAGAACGTCTCGCGAATAGGTAGAAAATGAGCACTCTTCATTAAACGGTCCACAATTACCCAAATGGTATCATGACCTTTAGCTGTGCGATGTAGCTTGGTTATGAAGTCCATGGTAATGTGTTCCCACTTCCAATCCGGTATATCAAGTGGTTGAATCTTTCCATACGGTTTCTGGTGTTCGGCCTTTACTAGCGAGCAAGTCAAGCACTTGCTTACGTACTTTGTCACTTCATGCTTCATTCCAAGCCACCAGTATTCCTTCCTTAGATCTTGGTACATTTTATTGGTACCAGGATGGATAGAATACCGAGACTTATGAGCCTCATCCAAGATTTTGGTTCTAAGCTCGCCACCCATAGGTATCCATACCCGTCCAAAACGTGTCCTAACACCAAGTGTGTTATATTCTAACTTGTCCTGTTGGCCAATCATCCTTTCCTTCTTTATATTTTCTTCTTTAAGTGCTTCATCTTGAGCCTTTTCAATTTCTCTCATCACATCCGATGTTACCACCAACTAGCAAACTTTCACTCTAATATGAGTAGGCACATTCTTTCGGCTTAGAGCGTCAGCCACCACGTTTGCCTTTCCAGGATGGTATATTATTTCACAGTCATAGTCTTTCAATAGTTCCAACCATCGCCTCTGCCTCATATTAAGTTCCTTTTATTCGAATAAGTACTTCAAACTTTTGTGGTCGGAGTAAATAGTAAACTTCACCCCGTACAGGTAGTGCCTCCAGATTTTCAATGCGAATACGACAGCAGCAAGTTCCAAATCGTGAGTCGAATAATTAGCTTCGTTAATCTTCAACTGTCATGACGCATACGCGATCACTCTCCCGCGTTGCATCAACACACATCCCAATCCTTGACCCGAAGCGTCAGAGTATACCACTAAGTCTTCATTACCCTCGGGAAGGGCCAAGACTAGGGCTTTGGTTAGCTTCTCCTTCAACTCCTTAAACGCCTTGTCCTGGGTCGAACCCCATTCGTACTTTACCTCCTTCCAAGTCAATTTTGTCAATGGCGAAGCTATTTTTGAGAAATTCTGGATGAATCTCCGATAGTAGCTTGCCAATCCCAAGAAACTGTGGATTTCAGTTGGCGTCTTAAGAATATTCCATTCCCTTACCGTCACTATCTTTGCTGGGTCAACCATAATGCCGTTCGGGTTAATTACGTGACCTAGGAATTGGACTTTCCTAAGCCAGAATGCGCATTTGGAGAACTTAGCATACAACTTTTCCTTTTTCAGAGCCTCCAACACCTCCTTTAAGTGACATGCGTGATCACCATCATTCTTGGAGTAGATGAGGATATCATCGATGAACACGATTACCGATCGGTCCAGCATCGGTCGACACACCCTATTCATCAAATCCATGAACGCTGCGGGTGCGTTCGTCAATCCGAAAGACATTATGCGGAACTCGAAATGTCCATAACGCTTGCGAAATGCAGTTTTCGGTATGTCTTCTTCCCTCACCTTCAACTGATGGTACCCGGACCGAAGGTCGATTTTTGAGAACCAACTTGGTCCTTGCAATTGATCGAACATGTCGTCGATCCTTGGTAAAGGGTACTTGTTCTTCACCATACGTTTATTCAACTCGCGATAATCAATACACACTCTCATCGAACCGTCTTTCTTCTTCACAAACAACACTGGAGCACCCCACGGCGAGATGCTCGGTTGGATAAATCCTTTCTCAAGTAACTGGTCTAGTTGTGCCATTAACTCTTTCATCTCCACCGGTGCTAGTCGATATGGAGCCTTAGCCACGGGCTGGGCATCTGGTACTAAGTTGATTCAAAATTCAATCTCTCTGTCGGGTGGTATCCCAGGCAAATCCTCTGGAAACACCTCCGGGTACTCGCGTACCACGGGCACATCGTCTAGTTCCTTCACTTCCTTACACTTGTCAATTACGTACACCAGGTAAGCCTCGCATCCGCACCTAAAGTAATTTGTTGCCTTAATCATCGAGATAACTTTTGGCATCGGGGCGTCATGATCTCCAAAAACCTCGACTTTGCTACCATCTGGAGCCCTGAGTCGGATTATCTTTCGTTTACATATGATTTGTGCTTCGTTGACAGTTAACCAATCCATACCTAACACGACATCAAACCCTCCCAAAACTATAACAAACAATCTGACAGGGAACCTATGACCTTCTATCTTTATCGTGGAGTTGTCAACTACGTCGGTCACTCTCGCAGTTCTACCCTCAGCGGTTTCTACGCTAAAGGCCCTTTCTAGCTTACTGACAGTGTACTTCACTCGTTTACAAAAAGTCGCAGATATAAAACTCTTACTTGCACCCGAATCAAATAACACATAAACAAAATTGTAGTCAAGGATGAACGTACCTGACGCCACATCGGGGTCTGCCCTGGCTTGGTCTTGCGTCAGCGCGTACGAACGAGTCTTTGCTCGGGGCCTCTCTTCTTTCCTTTCCGGGCCTTTCCCTTTCCCGGCTTCACCCATTCTAGGCTTGGTGCATTCCCGGCTCATATGACCACTCTCCCCACAGTTGTAGCATTTGAATAGCTGGGGACATTCACGTGCGTAGTGTCCGGTTTTGCCGCATTTAAAGCATAGATTTGACCCTAACCGACATTCACCCGCATGTCTTACCCCACATCTTCCACAGACTGCCATCTCGCCTACCCTGGCCTGTTTGTCCCGAGCCCCAAACAACTTCCCAACCGATCGCTTAGCGGGGAAACTCGGCTTCTTCTTAGGCTTTTCGATGGTAACGACATTCAGCACCAGATCATCGAATACCACGCCGCTCAGTTCTACTACCGAATCATAGGTCGTAGGGGCGTTTTCCTTAACATAGGTGCGGACCTGGTCTGACAGCCCTTGAATGTAATAGGAAATTTGTGACAATTCGACTTTTTAGGCTAACTTCGTTAACAATTCCGTTAAAAATCCTGTTAAGTCCTAACCCAGTTAACTGAATATTAAACCCGAGGGACTAATTCTGTCACAGATTGAACTCAAATTGCAGGGACTAAAGCTGTAATTAGTCTAAAGTCAAATTTGTTGACTCCCAAAGTCAAAATAGGGAGTTTTGTATTCTGTTGACTTTTAGAAGTCAAACCCCTCTCATCCTTGATCCAAATTCGTGATCCATAACCGAAATCTAGCCGAATTCAAGTTGTAACGGATGGCATTAACCATTTCGACCATCATTGAATCAATTAACATCACCATTACGCGCGATTAATCTCATTATTGGATGTTAATGCCATAACCGTCGACATTCATCATGCATCCATCAAATTCGACCATTTGGTGTATTACTCTCGCAAACAAACTCTCCAAAAACCTTAGTCGCATCCCTCAGAGCCTATTGCATCATCCAATTCGAGCGGAATTGAAGCCGTTATAGCCAGAAACCAAGATCACGCAAGTCGAAATACCGTTTGGTCGAGCACCTGCAATTCATACTCTATTCCGGCAATTGATTACACTCCTAGATTCGTTTTTGCACCTGTAATGAAATCCCTATCGTAATTTAAGTTTTCATTATCAGATTTAACACGACCCAATACCTAGGGTTCATACAATTTCGAGTTAATCGAACCCTAGCCTAGACACGGTCTTAATCCAATTAAATGGTGTGGTTAGAATCGTAATCCCTCACTGATTTATAGCCCCATGAATCCAGCAACTAACATTACAAGAATTAAACGAATCGATCTAAAGTTCTAACCTAGGGTTCGGTTTCTAAAAACAAAAATTAATCGAAATTGAAACTTGTGTTTTTGAAATTTAACCCACCCACGGGTTCGAAATCTCATAATGATCAAAACCCCTATACTTACTGGTTCAACCGAAGTCGGATTCACCGGATTTGAACATGGATTTGGGTTCGAAATCGCGTTTGGGGTAGGGACTTGATAATCGTAAGGATTAAAACCATTCTGGTTTGAGTTATATCGCGATTCCCCTAGCGGGTGAGATGGTTAAAGCCTTGGACTGAGAGGGAGGAGACCCGGGTTCGAGTCTCCCTCCCCCCTGTTTTGGTTTTATTTATTTTAAGCCACTATTTTAATATTAAACATATATATATATATTATATTAATATATTAAAATGTTTCTAAACCGGAAAACACCCGTAGGCTCGGGTTTGATTTGTAAACCGCATTTATTTAAAATAACCACTTTTAAAATAACATATTTATATCATTTTCAAACCCCGACTTCGCATGAAATAATATATTAATATTATTTTTAATTCGTGACTCCTATTTCTAAATAATATATATTTATGTTATTTCACTTTGTTTAAACACCTCGTATAATGTTTTAAACCGTTTAATAATATAAATTGTTATATTATTTACCTACGTTATTTGCTCGAATAAAAATAACATGTTTATTATTTTCGCCAATGATTAATTATTAATCTTACGAATCTAAAATAATATATTAGATTATATTATTTTCTTAACTTTTGTAAACGACTCGAACGTACGAATCTAGTTATTTAATTGTTTCTTATTCGTTATTAACGTTCGACACGTAACGCATTTACCTTAATTATTATATATATAATTCCGTAGACACGTTCGTCTACTCTTAAATTCCTAGAATGCGTTAAGACGTTAAATCTTCCGTGTCGTCGTCACAAATCCTAACTTGTCCCTAATTTATATGTTTATAATTTTAGGGCATACGTAAGTCGTCTGAGACTTACACTCATGGTTCCGACTTTTTTTTCCTTGTGTGATCCAAATCTCTACTCAAGCTCAGGTGAGTTTTCACGGCCCCTTTTACTGCTTTTAAACTGGGGGAGAAAACATGATATAAGCTCTTTTGATTTTTGTACTTCATTTATATCAATTGTTATGACTATGCGTAAACTCTATCATAAAAGTCCTCACATCGAACCGTTTAAATATGAATATAGCGAGGTATGTTGGGTAGTACTACTGGGTTTGACAAACCTCACCCGCGTTAGTCGCGCTAACACGATTGGATATCGAACGGGTGCAATATTGACCTAAACGTGCACCGTGGTTGATAGACCTGGTGGGAGGCAATACAAACAGTCAGTTTACGGTTGCGAGCGTAATAGCAAACATGAACATGGGTTAGCTACTCATTGATATATATATGTTGATTGTACATTAATCTGGTAAACGCTTTATTACTATACTGAAACCTGTGAACTAACCAACCTTGTGTTGACACTTTTCTTACATGTTTTCTCAGGACGCTAAGCTATGGCACAGGTTGCACAATTAGGACATGCATGGAGTCCTACTGTCATTTCATTCATTTCAAACATGATAAACAGTTTACTTATATATATTGATTGACGCTTGTTGCGTGTAACTACTTTAAATTTTATATCAACGTTTACGCTTCCGCATTAACTCTGAACTTTTATGTTATGACATTTCAAGTCCCATATAGTTTCGTTTGATGTAACTAATGACTGAGATCCTGGTTTGTCACTTCCCAAACGGTAATACTCCGTTAGTTGAAATTGGGGGTGTGACAGATTGGTATCAGAGCCATTAGTTATAGAGAACTAGGATTGCATACTAGACTATAACCTCACACATTAGTTACACGGCACAGACACTCATACCTGATACATGTAGCACCTATACGTACATTGCAGTGCAGGCATGTAACACCATCCGTATCACCCTATGTTGGCAAGGGACACATCATTTGCAATGTATCATCATTCCCAGTGGCGACACTTAGGGAATCACCGGAACATCATCCACTCCCGTTCGAGGGCAGCGAGACGGAGCCTTCGGAGTAGTCACTTACATCACCATCACCTATTGGGTATGGTGGGCTTTCTCAGGTCCATGTTATGGACGACACTCAGCACTAACGCGTATCTCCTTGGGAATTGGGATCGTCGGAGGCGAGTCCCTACTGTACACATTAGCAACAATACGCCGACTGAAGGCAGATCGTTGCACGCATTATTGCAGAATCCATTGACATGCAGATGTCATCACTTTCCCGAGCCATGGGCTCGAATCTTTGTTCGATATTCTGTTGAGAATAGATTGACAAAAAATCTGAGAACGCATTGCTCAACGCATACTCAAACCCTATCTTGACTAAGTTGAAAGGACAGCTAGATTGCTGCTTTCTGTAACTTGTATTCAGGAAATCAGTTTCATTTTTCGAAGTCGCATTTCATGTACATGTTTGTTACATGTTCTCATTTACAATCCGCTGGATTGGACTCATGTATTGTGTTTCACTCGAGTGAATACCCGGATCAAACCATCCTGACTACTCATCCTGATATGAGTCCTAGTTGGTCAACTTGTGGTTGATGACTAAGCCTCTCGATGACTTACCATATCTGACAACACTTTGTACTCAGTAATGTAAATTGAGGGACATTTTGACACAGGGTAGGGAGAAGTTAGGGTGAGCATGCAAAGCAAATTATCATTACGGGTGCACACGTAATAATAATTTGAAGTGCATGTAAGTCCTGGTGAAGCCTAGTGTGTGGATAAATGGTCCTAAGCAGTAATCTACAAACTTAAACTTCCACTATCAGTAGAAGTTCTTGTAACCTACTCAACGACTAGTTGGTATAGTTAAACTCGTTCAACAACTGATAGACGCGACTATCAAGTTGAAGGCGTTTACGAACACACTGGACTATCATTAATGAAATACATCATTTTATCTCACTTATATAAGAGTCTTAGTGATCTTATGACTCTCATTCAAACTTAATCGATAGAACCACCTAGAGTGAAACTCTAGTAGAACCTCAGAGTAAAACCACCGACTCCAACTATGTACACAGAATTTGAGGAATTCTTTCTATGCTAACGCGTTATTCCTTACACTCTTACAATAGATCCCACTTGAACTTGTTACCTCATCCTGTGACTAATCCTTAGTTTAACTTCGAATTTTACTCCAGCATATTCAATCCTGTAAACGGATTTCTTTCTTCACGAAATGATCCCGTTGATCCAATGACATTAGGAAACGAAGATTTACCCTTACCAACCATCTGTTGAACGCAATTACTCAAACATACATCCTATCTCTTATGCTACTGGAATCTATATCTCATTAGACTTTTCTTTCTTACATATGAACCTCTTCTCTTAGCCTTTGCGTTGACCGATGCTTACCTATTAAGCGCAGGTCTCACTAGAAGTCTCAGCATGACTTCACAAACTTCATGATGGTACGATCATACTCCAACTCTATCAGAATTTAGGTATACCATAGAGATAGCAGACGGTCAGATAATCGAAGCGACTCACGTTTTTATAGGATGTAAACTCAGATTAGCTAGTCATAAACTTGACATTGACCCCATGTCAGTCACACTTGGCAGTTTTGACATGATTGTCGGTATGGATTGGTTATCTAAGTACCAAGCCGAAATCATTTGTCCTGACAAAATCGTTCGCCTTCCTCTCCCGAGTGGAGAAAACCTTTCTGTCCAAGGCGAAAGGAGTGGTGCAGTCGTTGGCATCATATCATACAATAAAAGCACAAAAGTGTCTTCGAAAAGGTCATACTGCTATTTGGCTCTCGTCGCCGAGCAGCCATCTGAGGAAAAGAAGATTGACGACATCCCAATTGTACGTGACTAACCGGAAGTATTTCCCGAAGACCTTCCTGGACTTCAGCCTCATCGTCAATTCAAATTTCAAATTGATCTAGCACCCGGAGCAACACCTATTGCTCGGGCACCGTACAGACTTGCACCTAGTGAGTTACAACAGTTATCTACACAACTGCCAGAGTTGTTAGATAAAGGTTTCATCCGACCTAGCACATCGCCATGGGGAGCTCCAGCCCTATTGGTCAAGAAGAAGGACAGGACTTTCCGCATGTGCATAGACTATCGTGAGTTGAGCAAAGTGACGACCAAGAATCGTTATCCGCTACCCCACATAGATGATCTCTTTGATCAACCCCAAGGATCAAGTTTCTATTCCAAAATAGACCTTAGGTCCGGCTATCATCAGTTAAGAGTCCGAGAAGAAGATATCTCTAAAACTGCATTCAGGACAAGGTACGGCCATTACGAATTTATGGTCATGCCTTTCGGTTTAACCAACGCACCCGCGGTATTCATGGACCTCATGAACCGTGTGTGTAAGCCTTACCTTGACCAGTTTGTTATTGTTTTCATCGATGACATCCTTATTTATTCCAAGAACGAGGAAGAACATGAAGAACATTTGCGCCTAATTTTGGAACTACTTAAGCAAGAGCAACTTTATGCTAAGTTTTCCAAATGTGAATTTTGGATTCGAGAGGTTCAGTTTCTAGGGCATGTGGTAAATGAAAAAGGGATACATGTCGAACCATCCAAAATAGAAGCCATCAAGAATTGGGCAGCACCGACGACTCCGACTGAGGTGCGACAATTTCTGGGATTGGCTGGATATTACCGTCGTTTTATCGAAGGATTTTCAAAGATTGCGCAACCTCTCACCGCCCTAACTCAAAAAGGAAAAGCCTATAATTGGGGCGATAACCAAGAATCAGCTTTCCAGCACCTCAAACAGAAACTTTGCAGTGCACCTATTTTAGCTCTTCCGGAAGGAACCGATGATTTTGTGGTGTATTGTGATGCATCTATTCAAGGTCTGGGTTGTGTCTTAATGCAACGCGAAAAGGTAATCGCATACGCTTCACGTCAATTAAAGGTTCACGAGAAAAACTACACCACTCATGATCTAGAGTTGGGAGCAGTAGTTTTTGCACTTAAGATATGGAGACATTACTTGTACGGTACCAAATGCACCATCTACACCGACCACAAGAGCCTCCAGCATATCTTCGAGCAGAAGGAGTTGAACATGCGACAACGTCGTTGGGTTAAACTTTTAAATGACTACGACTGTGCGATCCGGTATCATTCGGGTAAAGCTAACGTTGTGGCTGATGCACTAAGCCGAAAGGAAACAAAACCCAAACGAGTTCGAGCATTACAACTTACTATTCACCCTGGATTGCCTGACAGAATCCGTAGTGCTCAACTTGAAGCCTTGAAAGAAGATAACCTACCGTTAGAAGGTACTCGCGGCATGGAAGCATAACTTGAAGTAAAATCTGACGGAATTCGTTACTTTGTCGAACGAATATGGGTTCTAGTGTTCGGAAATTTAAGGGAACTAATCATGGATGAAGCTCATAAATCTCGTTACTCCATTCATCCGGGTTCCGATAAAATGTACCATGATCTAAAAGTACTATATTGGTGGCCGAAGATGAAGGCCGATATAGCCACTTATGTTAGTAAGTGTCTGACCTGCGCGAAGGTCAAAGTTGAATACCAAAAACCGTCCGGTCTCCTGCAATAACCTGAAATTCCCATGTGGAAATGGGAACAAATATCCATGGACTTCATTACCAAATTACCCCGAACCCCTACCGGATGTGATACTATATGGGTAATTGTTGATCGCCTAACAAAATCTGCCCACTTCCTAGCCATAAAAGAAACTGACAAAATGGATAAACTCACTCGAATATACTTGAAAGAAGTAGTCTCTCGGCACGGGGTGCCTATCTCTATCATTTCGGATCGCGATGCACGATTCACTTCCCGTTTCTGGCAGTCATTGCATAAAGCATTAGGCACGCGTCTAGATATGAGCACAACATACCATCCTCAAACTGATGGCCAAACTGAACGTACTATCCAAACTCTGGAGGACATGCTACGAGCTTGTGTGATCGATTTCGGTAACACTTGGGAGTCTCACCTACCGTTGGTGGAGTTCTCCTACAACAACAGTTATCACACTAGCATCAAGGCAGCTCCATTTGAAGCACTTTATGGACGAAAATGCCGTTCTCCCATTTGTTGGACCGAGGTTGGGGATAGCCAACTCACAGGTCCTGAACTTGTATTTGAAACTTCCGAAAAGATCGTTCAAATTAGAAACCGTATGGCGGCAGCTCGTGATCGTCAAAAGAGCTATGCCGACAAGCGTCGTAAACCTTTGGAATTTCAAATAGGTGACATGGTCTTACTCAAAGTCTCACCTTGGAAAGGTGTCATTCGTTTCGGAAAACGAGGTAAACTAAATCCTCATTACGTTGGACCCTTCAAAATATTAAAGAGAATCGGACCAGTCGCGTACCAACTGGACCTACCTGAAAGACTTAGTGGTGTGCACAACGTCTTTCACGTCTCAAATTTAAAGAAATGCCTGGCAGACGAATCACTCGCAGTTCCTCTGGAGGAACTACATGTTGATGAACAGTTACGTTTCATCGAAGAAACTGTCGAAATTATGGACAGGGAAGTAAAAACGTTAAAGCGCAGCAAAATCCCCATTGTTAGAGACCGTTGGAACTCGAAACGCGGACCGGAATTCACGTGGGAACGCGAGGATCAGATGATGCGCAAATATCCTAATCTGTTCAAACACCCAACTTCAAATTCTTAAGGTACTATTTTAATTTTCGGGACGAAAATTCTTTCAACTAGGGGATGATGTGACAATTCGACTTTTTAGGCTAACTTCGTTAACAATTCCGTTAAAAATCCTGTTAAGTCCTAACCCAGTTAACTGAATATTAAACCCGAGGGACTGATTCTGTCACAGATTAAACTCAAATTGCAGGGACTAAAGCTGTAATTAGTCTAAAGTCAAATTTGTTGACTCCCAAAGTCAAAATAGGGAGTTTTGTATTCTGTTTACTTTTAGAAGTCAAATCCCTCTCATCCTTGATCCAAATTCGTGATCTATAACCGAAATCTAGCCGAATTCAAGTTGTAACGGATGGCATTAACCATTTCGACCATCATTGAATCAATTAACATCACCATTACGCGCGATTAATCTCATTATTGGATGTTAATGCCATAACCGTCGACATTCATCATGCATCCATCAAATTCGACCATTTGGTGTATTACTCTCGCAAACAAACTCTCCAAAAACCTTAGTCGCATCCCTCAGAGCCTATTGCATCATCCAATTCGAGCGGAATTGAAGCCGTTATAGCCAGAAACCAAGATCACACAAGTCGAAATACCGTTTGGTCGAGCACCTGCAATTCATACTCTATTCCGGCAATTGATTACACTCCTAGATTCGTTTTTGCACCTGTAATGAAATCCCTATCGTAATTTAAGTTTTCATTATCAGATTTAACACGACCCAATACCTAGGGTTCATACAATTTCGAGTTAATCGAACCCTAGCCTAGACACGGTCTTAATCCAATTAAATGGTGTGGTTAGAATCGTAATCCCTCACTGATTTATAGCCCCATGAATCCAGCAACTAACATTACAAGAATTAAACGAATCGATCTAAAGTTCTAACCTAGGGTTCGGTTTCTAAAAAAAAAAATTAATCGAAATTGAAACTTGTGTTTTTGAAATTTAACCCACCCACGGGTTCGAAATCTCATAATGATCAAAACCCCTATACTTACTGGTTCAACCGAAGTCGGATTCACCGGATTTGAACATGGATTTGGGTTCGAAATCGCGTTTGGGGTAGGGACTTGATAATCGTAAGGATTAAAACAATTCTGGTTTGAGTTATATCGCGATTCTCCTAGCGGGTGATATGGTTAAAGCCTTGGACTGAGAGGGAGGAGACCCGGGTTCGAGTCTCCCTCCCCCTGTTTTGGTTTTATTTATTTTAAGCCACTATTTTAATATTAAACATATATATATATATATATATATTATATTAATATATTAAAATGTTTCTAAACCGGAAAACACCCGTAGGCTCGGGTTTGATTTGTAAACCGCATTTATTTAAAATAACCACTTTTAAAATAACATATTTATATCATTTTCAAACCCCGACTTCGCATGAAATAATATATTAATATTATTTTTAATTCGTGACTCCTATTTCTAAATAATATATATTTATGTTATTTCACTTTGTTTAAACACCTCGTATAATGTTTTAAACCGTTTAATAATATAAATTGTTATATTATTTACCTACGTTATTTGCTCGAATAAAAATAACATGTTTATTATTTTCGCCAATGATTAATTATTAATCTTACGAATCTAAAATAATATATTAGATTATATTATTTTCCTAACTTTTGTAAACGACTCGAACGTACGAATCTAGTTATTTAATTGTTTCTTATTCGTTATTAACGTTCGACACGTAACGCATTTACCTTAATTATTATATATATAATTCCGTAGACACGTTCGTCTACTCTTAAATTCTTAGAATGCGTTAAGACGTTAAATCTTCCGTGTCGTCGTCACAAATCCTAACTTGTCCCTAATTTATATGTTTATAATTTTAGGGCATACGTAAGTCGTCTGAGACTTACACTCGTGGTTCCGACTTTTTTTTCCTTGTGTGATACAAATCTCTACTCAAGCTCAGGTGAGTTTTCACGGCCCCTTTTACTGCTTTTAAACTGGGGGAGAAAACATGATATAAGCTCTTTTGATTTTTGTACTTCATTTATATCAATTGTTATGACTATGCGTAAACTCTATCATAAAAGTCCTCACATCGAACCGTTTAAATATGAATATAGCGAGGTATGTTGGGTAGTACTACTGGGTTTGACAAACCTCACTCGCGTAAGTCGCGCTAACACGATTGGATATCGAACGGGTGCAATATTGACCTAAACGTGCACCGTGGTTGATAGACCTGGTGGGAGGCAATACAAACAGTCAGTTTACGGTTACGAGCGTAATAGCAAACATGAACATGGGTTAGCTACTCATTGATATATATATGTTGATTGTACATTAATCTGGTAAACGCTTTATTACTATACTGAAACCTGTGAACTCACCAACCTTGTGTTGACACTTTTCTTACATGTTTTCTCAGGACGCTAAGTTATGGCACAGGTTGCACAATTAGGACATGCATGGAGTCCTACTGTCATTTCATTCATTTCAAACATGATAAACAGTTTACTTAATTATATTGATTGACGCTTGTTGTGTGTAACTACTTTAAATTTTATATCAACGTTTACGCTTCCGCATTAACTCTGAACTTTTATGTTTTGACATTTCAAGTCCCATATAGTTTCGTTTGATGTAACTAATGACTGAGATCTTGGTTTGTCACTTCCCAAACGGTAATACTCCGTTAGTTGAAATTGGGGGTGTGACAAAATCTTTCTTTCCTCAGTCGTGATAAGGTGTGGCAGCAGACGTGCCAGTTCATTGAATCGGGTTGTGTACTGCCGGTGCGTCATGCTCCCGGCCTTCAAACCCAAAAATTCCCTCTCTACCTTCTCAATCTCGTTCCTTGGGCAGAAATTGTTGATCACCAAAGTTTTCAAGTCAGCCCACATCATCGCATCCACAACCTCGCTCCCTTTTGCTTGACGTACCCCTTCCCACCAATGGGATGCTTCCTCTCTCAAGGAGTTAGCAGCAAATTTCACAACTTGATCCGTTCGACATTCGCTCAGACGAATGGCATCCTCCATACGAATCACCCAATCAAACGTCGCTACCGCGTCTTTCTTCCCAGTCAAGACCGGCGGGTCACATGCCTTAAAGGACTTATATTCGCAACCACGGTTAAGCGGTGCGTTGATCCCCTCAGTGTTCGGGGTATCAACCGCCGTGTTAGACCCACCCATCTCATTAACCTTCTTTAATGCTTCTGCCAACAGTCCTGGCAAAGAAACTTTCATCAACTCTGTGAACTCTCGAGCTATAGCTGCTCTCACTTCTGGTTCAAAAGTGAAAGGTTGTTCTTCAACCTGTGTCTGCTCGGTTCTATGCACACCAACCGCCGGTTCAGTGTGAACATTTCCTTCTTCACTATACTCTTGGCGCGCAGGGGTCCTGCCGCGCCCACCGTTACGACCACCGGTGCGACCACCGATACGGCCCCCACCACGCCTTCCATTTCCTCTTCTTGCCATTTTGATCTATATGACAAGAATCCAATGTCATCACGCTAGTTAACAAATAAAATTCAACAAGCACTGTAATTACACTACTTTTCGAGTTCTATTTGATCACCTTTGTGATTCCATCAGAAAACAAGTCCTTACCTAACCCTTTCTAAGGCTTACTATATATGTAAATATATACTACCTTCATACCTGATGCTATGGCTCGAGTTACCCGTACTGGCATCCGCTTTTCGGTCCCATTCACAGTTTAAGTTCAGACACTGAGAGTGTCCGAATCTCTCAAACTATTGCTCTGATACCAAATTGTAAGGCCCCAACCCGAGGAGGCTCACTTGTTGGATTTACTCATTCACAATCAGTTATTAAACTTGAATATCAAATAACGCAGCAAAAAATTTCATTAAAATATACTCATAACATCATCCAACATGCGGAAACGTAACATAGTCTAATACATAAACATAACATAAACTAATCATAACGGGATGCCAGTCTTCATGATCAACTGGGTAACTCTTCTCGCTTGCCAAGCATCACCATCCATCACCCATACCTGCCTTAACCTGAATGTGCATACTAAAAAGTCAGCTACGCTGGTGAGTTCCAGTTTTCATTCAATTTATAAAATGGTTCATCATTCAATAATTCATTAGGGTTTAACATCATGTATAAGAAAACAGGGCCTTTCGTTCATCAAAAAAAACATTCAAACATTTATCATCATCAAAGCATTTATCATCATCATGAACACCGTCGAACGGATCGTTCGATTAAAACATTTAACATTCATTTAAGTCATACATTACTATCTAAATCTGTGTTACCATTCGTTCCATCACCTAGTATTGCATTGCCCCTAAGTCTTAACTGCACGAAGACCGACAATACAATACATTCCGTCAATTCCCTTTTGTATTGCCCCCAAGGCTTAACTGCACGAGGACCGACAATACCCCTTTAGTTGCCCCTATGGCTCTCATGTCCATAAACCGACAACTTCCATCGAAGGCTATGGCTCACGGCCATAACACCATCAGATCATAATTTAACCTCAATAGGGTCACGTTAACCCCTGAGTAACCGTCGTTACTCCTATACCAGTTGTACAACATCATAACCATTGACATGCCACAAAGACACTGCCCTGTTGTTCTTATGGCAACTATGGCTCGCTGTCCATAATCTACCACAAGGCTGGGAATTACATTCCCAGACTTCATTCGTCAATTCCCTTCATTCGACAGATTAGATTTGTAATGACTTTTTTAAATCCTTTGCCCTTTTCTTTTCTTTTCATAAAACATTTCATTCATTTTCAAAACACTTTACCTTCATTTAAAACCATTTCTTTATAAACATTTCGTTCATAAACATTCCATTCATAAAACTTTCTTTCCATAAACCGTTCATTCCAAATCATTTCATTTCGTAAACATAGTTTCATAAACATCATTTCGTAAAACATCATTTCGTATGTATGCACACCAGCCCGAAAACATTATATAAAACATTTAAAAGAGGGCTTCTAGAACTCACCTGATAAGCCAATCTGGGTTGTCCTAAACAAATGTCCCACAACGTCACTTCCGATCAGAATTGGTTAGTTAAATACACATCAGACCAACCCCCGACTCTAACGGTTTAACATTCTAAACATACTGACTTTACCTAAACAACCTGATGCCTGCGCACTTAGCAAGTGCGCAGGGCCTTGCTCTTGCGTACTTAATAAATGCGCAACTCTCGCTTCATGCGTACTTGATAAGTACGCATGATCCTCTTCCTGCGTACTTGATAAGTACGCATGACCCTCTTCCTGCGTACTTGATAAGTACGCATGACCATCTTCCTGCGTACTTGATAAGTATGCATGACCCTCTTCCTGCGTACCTGATAAGTACGCAGGATCTGCTTCCCCGCAAAAACCCTGACTTTCGTCTTCGGGTCTGATCACGTCAAGATCCCGAACTTGTTTACATTCAAAACGTTTGCTTTTCATTAAGGAACTCAAAACTATGTTTTTCTTCCAGTTTCATCCATAAAAACGCCACATTTTCGTCCAAAACCCGAAAAACCCAAAACGAACAAAAACTCAGATCTAGGCTAGATCGTTACCTGTATCGAGCTTCTGATCCGGAGGTTCTTCTCCCAAGCTCTCGAGCTACACACTCCTTCAATCTCGGGTCGATCCGCCAACTTTCTCTCTCTACGGTTTCTCTCTCTAGATGTTGCAAATGAGAGAAATGGGTGGTGACCTTGGCTATTTATAGGGGGCTCCCCTTTAAACCCACCGGCCTATCAAGCCCGGCCCGTCATGCCTCGTTCGTTTATTCCGTTATTATATCTGTCGTTTTATTTTTGGGATGTTACAACCCATTGGGACAAAACCATAGCTAAGGGAAAAAGAGTGCAGAGCGTATAAACAACATGCTTCAGGATAATGTTAAATCAGTACTTTGGGACTAATAAAATAAACTGATGCTATGGGATCATTTACGTCGCTAATGGGACAAAAACTTAGTGAAAGGAAAAAAAAAGAGTGCAACGTGTTAGATTAGAACTGTATTTCTCTAGCACATATACTTAAACATAATATCATGTCTTGTGGTATACACGAGATGCATTAGTGCACCGATCGCGTTTAAGTACTGTATTTCTAGACCAAGTACTTCTTCACCCGCTTCTTAGGGAAATAAGGATGTTTGTGTATGTTTAGCGACCAGACAATTATGGGTGTGCTTAGCAGATAAACTTTGTTCATATTAAAATATGTTAACATCTTCTGGATGTAATTTGATTTATGGACAAGTATACAACCAAATATATACTCGAACATAAGGTCGAGGAATAATTTCATTATGTCAAAAACTTATACCCCTCTTTTACAAAATATATACCGAGTCGATTTACGACATACGACCAGTTCTCTTGAGACCATATAGAGATCGCTTTTAGATTTATAACACATATCTTGGGGTAATGATTTGAATGCTTCGGGCATTTTTAATCCTTTTAGGATTTTCATATAGATGTCTTTTTCTAATGTTCCGTATAATTACTCGGTGACGACATCTATAAGTCTTATCTAAAGTCCTTCTAAGATTGCGAGGCTGATTAAACATCTAAAGGTTATCGCATCTATTACAGGGGAACACGTTCCTCATAATCAACTTCTGGGATTTGTGAGAAAAACCTTTGTGTTACAAGTCGTGCCTACAACGCATAATCTCATACCTTTCGTTTCTTTTTATAATAAAAACACCCATTTATAACCTACTAATTTGACGTCTATGGGTGTTCGGACTACAAGTCCGAAAACATTTCACTTGTCATGCAAATTTAGTTCGGCCTTTTAGGCTTGCCATTTTAAGCAGTCAACTATGTGTATGTGCTCTTACAAAGTTTTAGATATGTAATCTTTTTCTTAGATTAAATCAGTTTCTATAGCATATGCAAATATTTCAAAACACGAGATTCATTTCAGTTCCATACCATACTGCGTTGTACATAATTTATTGAGATCTCATATTTGTTTGGTATATGAGTTTCTTCTAGAACTCCATTTTCTTCTTCTGGGGTATTATAGTTATCTTCTGGAATCATATTAGTCTCTTCTAGGACATTTACCTCTTCTAGGGCTTTATCGCTTCTTTCTGCGATTTCGTTAATCTCTTCTGAGATTTTATCTATAGCCTCTTCTAGGGTTTTGTGTATAACCTCTTCTAGGGTTAGACCAACTGCCTTATTATGCTCTTTTATTCTCGTGAGTTTTTATGTTTGGAACCGGTTTATTTCCCATGTTTCTAGTGTATGGTAATCTTTCAATAATTACTCCAGTTTGAGCAGGTGAAGTTTATACTGGTATATGTGACTTTGTCACTCTGTTTGTGTGTGTAAATGCACCAGATAATTCATTTGTTGTTATTTGCAAAAGCATGACATATTAGACTTCAGACTCATATTAACCACTTCAGGGGTGATGATGATGCATTCGATGTTTTGGTTTTCAAGTATTACCAGTCTTTCCTTTCTTTATCCAATCTCCCCCTAAGACTGGGAATAGTGTCTTATTTAGACAACATATTATGTTGTTAACATATCCCATTCTGGTACAATATGATAGCTGTATTGGTACATAGATCGCACAACAAAAATATTTATTGTTGAGACAAAGTTAGTTCTCTTCCGGAGAAGATTTGTACAAGGGAGTATTTGTGATCAGCAGTTGGTTTTGAACTGATTTGTGTAGCAGTATGCTTTCATGTAGAAGATGGCAATTCACATCTTATCAATAGCTGTCTAGCTATTAACTATAATAGTGTAATTAGTAATTTAGCTAAAACTTATGTTTGAACATAATATGCTGGATGTTCAATATTTACCCCAATAGATATACAATAAGCGGGAAAATGCTACATATAAGGTAGCTAAAATATTCACACGTGACCATAAAGAGATGTATCTCTTAAGATCGTAAAATACTGAAAAATGGTCCACATAGAGATTAACGTGCACACATATGTCCTCTTGAATTCTCACCAAATATAAGAGAGATTCTTTATAAGAGTTTGTTTTTTAGAGCTTAAAGATTGATTTGTTGAGGGAACTCACTGCACATGAAAAATCTTTTGGTAGCAAAAGTTTTAAATTGTTGAGATGATGCTTGTTTGCACTTTTGATCATTCACCTCATCACGATGCTACCTCAATGACCTATTTGGTCATGCTGTATGACGAAAAATATCTTTGACTAGTAACTTCTAGTTACTCACCATATTTGATTTTTATTAGATTATTTTATGCAATATATTTCTAAATTATAAAACCTTTGATTTTCTAGTATGGTTTTCTGGCCATGTTTATAATTTGGAGATATCCAATATCGTTTTTGGTCACAGTTTCAATGTGATAATCGTCTAGTCGATTGGTAAATATTCTTTAGAATTTAATATAATATAAGATATTTCTTCTAATAGTTTTGTGGCTATGCTCTTCTGGAACATTCAATAAGGTCACCAACATATGAAATAGTACCAACAGGTATCTCTGTTGGAGACAACAGATAAGATTATTATTGTGCCATAATTTTGATGCCTAATAGATAAGATAACCATACTCTTCAAGAGCAGATTGGTTATAACCACTACTATCTACCACGTATTCATTGATAATGGCTAAAAGACGATATCCAAATGAAAGAGGTCATTAGTAGGGCATATATGATGTACTCAATGAGCTTTGTTTCAACCTCTTTCCTATTTCTTTCATGGTTGGCCATTCTACATTTGTAGAATATGTTTCCTTTCCCATTGTTAGACCTCCCACTCTGTGGTCGCCCTACGCTATGTTCGCTTGGACCACTATTGTCGAATTTTTGATCTAACCTCCCTACTTCCATGGGTTGTTATGTCCACATCCACGACCTCTTCTAGGGCTATGGATTCTTTTTCTCCCACGTGATTAGAATACAAGATGTGATCTCTAAATAGTTCATGAAATCATATTCTTGATACTTCTATGGCAGGAGTAGGTTATTAGTGTGAAACTTGGAGAACATCTTGAACATGTCAACATCAATGATGTCTTCATATAGTTTCATATTGAATATAAGGTCATCATTAATTCTCAGTACTATTGTGATAGGAGCACGCTCTTGACAAACGCAGGTGCAACCATTTGTAGGGAGCCTCTGGGAGTAGACCAACTTCTGGTGGTCAAATCGATCGTTAATATTGGTTCATAGTTCTAGAAGGTCCTTCATAGTGAGGATTCACTCTTCGGGAGATGATGGTAAAGGAATATCATGACTTTTGTCTTGTCTATAAGGGAAGTCTCATTCCCATCATGGATTATCTCTCACAGGCTATTGTCCGTCAAGTGGATTTTGATATTTGGAGTTCACGGTAGGTATATGTGCACGAATATGTCTAGTGTGTTGACCTCGAGTTTTGAAAGGTTTGGCATTTTACATTTATTAAAACGAGCTTTTGAAAGTGTATTTTGCTAGAACTTCGGGTTCTTGTAGGTTAGAACAATATGTTCGACAATTTAAAGCCGTTTTGTATATATTCAAGAAACTTTTAAAAGTTCATGTGCCTGGAGATGTCGAGTGCTCTTTGTAATTCTAATCCCGATTTTGGTGATGAAAGTCATTTAAGGATACCAAAAGTAAAGATTACCTTATAATGTGAGGAGAGTCAAAGCTTATCTTAATCTGTTTAGCATCATCTCGAAACTCTAGATGGTAAACTAATGACTTCAAAACTATGGTTCATCATCCATTCATTTACTTAACTAGCATAAGGGTAATTTGTTTAAACTAGAGTTTACTCTGTGTCTAGTAAATTTATTAAGTAATACTTGATAGCAAGTCTTGTAATTTAAATAACCCTCTAATTTTATTAGAATGATAACCATACTATAATCCACTTTAATATTGAGGAAGCTGTAACACTATTACCTCTTATACTGACTATTAATATACGAGTTGTCATTTTTTTTAATCAACGCAAAAGTAATTTATTCTTTTTATAGTCTAGGGGTTAATAAAAAAATAACTCAAATTATAAGGAGATATTATAAAGTCAGTAAAAGATAATAGACCCTTTTGGATTAAAAAAATGGGTGTCCCTAGCTTCCCCATATGAAACCTCGATACCCCATCATAGTCCCATATACAGTTTCTGTTTTCCTGACCACCCAGTAATCCATTATCATTTGTATTTATGCATAATTTATTGGTTTAGTTTTATAGATACTGTATAAAATACATTCTTTACAAAGATAAGAGTAATTTAAATATACAAAAAAAAATATTTGAACCAATAAGCTGTTTAAATTGTTATCTGTTTTTTTTTTTATTTAAAGTAAGTTTAGAGTAAATGAAAAATAAATCAAAGTTATTAACTTTGACCAAGTCATAAGGTAGAGTCATCAATGATGGCAGTTTCAATTTGATATCCCTTCTCCATTCCCCTAAAAACCCTCGGCACCACAAGAACAGATAACGCATAGATCAATTCCAATTTTCCGTCTATGATTCATAAAACTAAGAGATGTTTGACTCGTACCTTTGTTAGTCGACCGACAATCAACAGTGATTAGGTCTGAATGATGATTTACATCGGCGGCGGTGCTACGCGGGTGTGAAAACTACGTGTGGTAAACGTCTCCGGAAAAAGGGAATTTCAGGAAAGGGAAAGAAGGTTGTGGGAGTTCATCGATTGTGGTTGTTATTATGTAGTGGCAACTGTCACTCAAACGGAGAAACTCAACCTACGGGGCTGATGGATGGGTTTAGAGACGGCCACAATGTTTGAAACGAGTACAAAAGGGTAGTTCGATTGCTTTCTCGGTGGTTCAACAATTACCAGCGGCTGCTGTAAACGGAGGCTTCGGTAGTGAAGTTGGCGATGAACACTTTAGAAACTCGGGTTTTTAGACAGAGCACTTTCGTGCCGATAACGTGATAAAAACAAGAGAGAAATTAGGAGAAGGAAAACTGATTCTCATCTATTCATCTCATAGTACATCATATATATATACACACAATATAAAATAAAACCTTAAAGCCTGTAAATATTAGGCTGAGCCATAAAATAGTCTATATTTATAACAATAACAATATTCTTGTATGTAATTCAAATAGTTACAAATCTCATATTACTAAACATTAATGCACAAGTTACAACAAACTATTGCATCTCTTTTTTTGTCTTTTTGTTTCACTTTTCATCAAAGACCCCCAAATTTGACAAAAGCTCAAAAACATTTTAGGTTTCATTTCATGCTTATGGTACAAACACTCGATGCATCTCACTTTTCCATAACTTTTTTTTTTCTCTCATCAACTTCTCCCCACCCTCTTTCTCTTAAAAATAATTTTTTATTTTACTAAAATACTTGACATTAAGAGTTCTTTTATGTTTTTTAGTTTTTCACTTATTTTTTTTTATTTTGAATATACCATTACGATATTCTTATTTTTATCTACGTTTCGATATAAGTTTTGTTCAAAACAGAGTTGCACGTAATAATTTACAAATTGTCTAATCATTTATGTACAACGTCATTATATATTTTTTAAAACTCTTTATTTTTTAAAACGGTTTTGCTTTGTTGTCTAATATTTTTACGTTTAACTTTTATTAACAGCTTTGATACGGCTTTTTTTTAAATTGTTTTTGTAATAGTACTAGCTATTTCGCTGCAACGCGTGGGTTAGCATAAATGTTTTCCTTTTTTTATATAAAATTTTGAATACGCTTATTTATTTCGTACACAATAATTATTTTAACCGTTTCTTTTTTATATAATATCTTTAATGTCATCAACGTTTTATTAAGCATTTTTTATGTATTACGTGTTTCAACGTACCGCTACATGCGCGTTGACGCGCGTGACTCTTCGAAAACTTTGATTTATTTAACGGTTTAGTTTTTTTATAAAGTTTAGAAGCCGTTTGGTGTCCTTTTTTTGCGTATTCGAAGACTTTGATTTATTTAATGGTTTATCTTTCCTTTTTTTTTTATAAAGTCCGAAGCCGTTTAGCGTACATTGTTTAACGTGTTGCAGCACGCGATGGCCGCAACGCGCCGGGTAAATGACTAGTTAGTTATAATTTAAATGAAAACTTGATACCTTGAATGAGTTTATAACTAATGAAACAACATGTTGTGAATTACTTCTCTTGGGTTTACTCCAACTTAGACCCGGAAATCTTAACCCATAGTAAGGAAAATGGGTTGGTTTAGATAAATAATTTTTGTATTTTGGATTGAATTGGATAACATCATAACATAGAACGGGTTGAAATGGGTAACACCTTAACAAATTTTGGGTCAAGATGGGTCACCTAAAAACTATGTAAATTTAGAATGGGTTCAAACGAGTAATAATGGGTCAATGACATGTTTGGCGAGAAAATCAATAAGATTACCATCGACACCACCACCCACCGCCTCTTGCACCACCATGACGCCACCATCACCAACAGTCGTAGCCGCAACGCCACCAACAGCCGCGGAAGAAAAATATAGCAGATTTTCAACTTTTCTTTTCTAAGACAACTCATTTCAACTCGAGCCACTTTTTTGTTACAACTCATTCTAATCCGAAGCAAATTGATACTTTTTTAAAAAAATGACCCGTTTTGACCCGAACTCATTTTGGTCATTGCCCGCCCTGACCCAAACCCATCCTGACCCAAACCCGTTCTGACCCGTTACCCAACCCAACCCACCCGTTTTTCCAGGCTTACTCCAACTTCTACCTATTGGATTTGCATGTCTATTTTATAAAATATTTAGGCAAACTATTCTAAACTTTTAAAACAACCCATCAAAATCCATATATAAAGCGCAAGAAAGTTATAGAACCATTTATAGGATGTTAGAACTATGAGATTTGATGGGAAATAGTTGATGTAGGCAGGGGCGGATCTATGAAGAGGCGAGGGGTACCATCAGGTACCCCTCAACTTTCGACGCGTAGTGAGAATTTTCGACGCGCAGCGGGAATTTTTTTTTACCGTTTTATGTATCCAGATACCCCTGAACGAAATTTTAGATACCCCTGGATTTTTTTCCTAGATCCGTCACTGGATGTAGGTAATGAGATAAACCAAAAGCTTTTCTAAATATCAACACCATGCAACGAAGAGAATCGAGAGGATTTTATTCTTCTAACACACTTTTATGTCAAGAACAAGTGATAACAAAGACTCTTTCTTCTTCTCACTAATATGTTTGCAAGTAGTATGAAAACACTTTGAAAACCAAAGCAAACTACCTTATGAATTAAAGAGTTAACAAGAGTTCTTCCCTTTGTGTTTTCTCACTTTCTCGTACACTTATTGAGAGGCTCTTCTTCAATGTTTGGTACTATTATGGCATCCCCACTTCAAAATGTATAACCAAGAAAAAGGAAGAGATAAGGAGACCAAAAAGTAGGGAGGATCTCTTAAACAACAAGGACAATCATGCCTTCAAGATTTCCACCCAAACTTTTGAGTTCCAAGACACCTTTTTGTACCAATTCTAAGTCAAACAAACAACCCCATGCCTCATTCTCGGTTGAAATATAGTCCTATGAGAAGGGAAAATGTCCAAGAGTTAAGGGATGTCTTCTTCAATTCTATATTATTATTTCTCTTAAAAATAATATGCTTAAAATTTACTGGGTTGTATACGTTTAAACGCATACTCGGTATAATTGGTTAGTGTGTGGCCTTTATGATTATGTGTTAATAGAAACATTGTCATATATTGTGTCTTGTGCATATAGATCCAACACAACACGTGCGTTGAGGGTGTAAAATTCAGCCTTAATAGCTAGGAAAATCTGTATTTGTGCATGCCAATGACATGCAGATATGATTGCATGACCTAAATCTCGGGCTCACGCACTTGTGGTTTGCTCTGTTCCAAATCTTTTTCTAAACCAAATTCTCTTAAGAAAATCTCAGGCTCACGAAAGTGGTGGTGGTTGCTTGTGGTGGTTAGAGATAAAAAGGAGAAGAGGAAATTAGGGTTTGAAGAAAGAATAGAAACATAGTGTAAGAAAGAGATAGGCTAGAGAGATTGACCGGAGATGGTGGTGGTGGTGCCGTCGCCGGAGATCGTGGTCGTAAGCAACACCACCACCACCACAACAAGGATTCCCAAGATTAAAGGTCTGGTCGCCCACAAAGATGAGAGAGAGAAAGAGAATGTGTGGGTTTGGAGATTTTCTTAGTTTTTGTATATATATATATAGGGTTGGGTTAATCAGAGAACTAACTTTAATGAAAAAACTAGAGAACTCCTCATTAAAGACAAAAAAAAATAATAATAAAAATCATAACTCAAAATATAAATTAAAAACTAAAAAAGTTGTTCGGATACCATGTTTCCCACGTCGTCCTCGTTCAAAAAAAAAAACGCAATACTGCATATGTGTAGTATCACCCCAAAAACACGTCGTTCTCATTTAATTTGACTTTTTTTTAACTAGGACGATGTGGGAAACATGGTCTCCGAACAACTTTTTTAGTTTTTGATTTATATTTTGAGTTATGATTTTTTTATTATTATTTTTTTCCTTTAATGATGAGTTCTCTCATTAAAATGAGTTTTCTTATGATCTTCTCCCTATATATATATATATATATTGTCTTTTTAAGAAAAAACAAGAGTATTTTGGTCTTTTCACGTAACTTAACAGAGATAAACAAACAGTGTTAGACATCTGATCGTAATTGAAACAAAAATGAAAGTAATGGACTAAAAAAGTCAAATTAAACTATTGGATCAAAATGGTTATTTTGGTCAAATCACATGGACGAAAACCATATTTAACTCTTTTTTATATTTTAATGTCATATTGATTTAAAATAACGGTATAGTAATTATAGAATCATTGTCTTTAAGGAGATATTCTAGTTAAGTTGTATAGCTAAATCTAAAAGGCTAGGGTTTAAATTATGTAGGTACATGTTGCTGTTAAAATAAAATTAGGAAATCCTTAGTTAAAAACTAAAAAGAGGTCAATTATGCCGACCACAAGAAAGAGGAAAGCTTTTGACCATCCCAACATTTTCCTCTTTTAGGCGCCTACAATGCTTAGATTTTCATCCAACACATGCAAAAGGATAATGCGATTTTTTGTAAAATATTCTAATTAAAAAATTATAATAATAATATTAATTCATTTTATATTTTACTCATTTGCTTATTAATAGTTGCTACAAGAAAATTTAAAAATCGTTAATTTTTAGTAAATTCCAATATTAAGTTATTGAGTATTTAATTTGACAAATTTGGTGTTTATAACGTGTTCTATTGACGGATAATAATCCATACTAGTAATTTAATCAATAACACTTCTAACTATCACGTTTGTTGCCAAGGGTAATCCACTCCTATAATTATCATAGACTTACAATCGCTTTACATTTGATTTTGATTATAATAAAGGTACGTTTCTCTATTTTACACATAATCGTCATTGTAAGTGAAATCGAGTGTAAATATATTATAGTTAATCGAGTGAGATTGTCATCTGGCAACGAAAAATAAAAGTTATGAGTGTAATTGGTTAAATTATGAGTATGGTATCAACCAATGGATTATTAAAATCATGTTGTTTTTAATCATTAATTGAAATGTTTTTAAATTAAATATTATACCTTTTTTGAAGTAGAATTAATTGTTGCGATTTCCGGTTGGTTTTAGTTTTTCCAAATTAGATCCAAGCTAAAAACACGGTGGAAGTCTTAATAAAAAACCAAGACGGAAAACCGGAAAAGCGATCCAGATGCAAAAACGGTAGAAACCAGAAATGAAAAGAAAATAATTAAACACTTAATTATTCTTACCTTAGATCTTGTTGATGGAAGACTCGACTAAAGATATCCATAACGAGACAACAGCGGACGGTGCTAGCTAATATGTCACACCTCGCCTAAGCGAAAACATGGGATGCGACGAAGTCGGTGGTTTTTCATAGCCTTTGATCACAACAAACGACTTCTAAATGATAACATGGTTTACATAAACATAAATAATTCATTTTAAGTGACAACATGGTTCCACTTACTTACCCTAACGGTAACTTCAAATTTAAACAACAAGTTTTGCAGTTATAGCCTAACGCTATAGACAATAACAATAAAACTCCAAAAGCTATGATATGCATGATGACACCGTGTGCCTTATTGCCTATGTGTGCTCCCAAAATAGTGCGTAAATTCCCTGAGAAATATATGCTAAAATGTCAACATAAAGTTGGTGAATTCACAGGTTTAAGTAAATAGAAAGGTATGTTTCCTTCAGACTACGAGATTTCCAATATGTTTAGCATTGCTGATCAAACAATACTTATGTATGTGTCTTGTTACCATGAGCTACCATAACCGACACTTGACTATGTAAGTTTATGTGCCCCGCCCAATGTTCTGTCATGAAACATTGTGAGTTTGTAAGGACAGTATGCACCCGCTTTGACCTCCAATCAAGGTTAGAGCGACTAACCACGGGTGGGGTTGTCAACCCAAATAGATCTATTCACGCGTTCCACGTCTAAACTAGCTAACAACTATAGTATTCCCGGGGACTTAATATGACAGTAAGTACTCATGCACCAATATGTTTATGTACTCGTATCCAAAATATGAGCCATATATTCTCCCTCATATGTTTAGAAATCGTTTAAATCAAGATAAATGTGGGGCCGTGAAGACTCACCTCGGTAGTGAAGCGTGTATGTAGCAAAGTCCAAGTAAGTCTTGACCTATTAGTGCCCTAACATAATTAAGACAACTTAAGGTCTATGTAGTAAGTCTATATGCAAATTGGTCATATAACCATTCACCCATCTCAACTTGTTTATGTCTCATGCGTTGTTGTTAAAGACGTGTTAACCCGGCGACCGTTGGTGACATAAGTTGATTTCCCGAATATATATATATATATATATATATATATATATATATATATATATTTATTGAAAAAAAAAAAAAATAAAGCATGCAATCAGTTGTTTCAAAAGATTCCATATATTTTTATACCTACTTTGACGTTTTGATAAATAATCAGTTATTATATATATATATATATATATATATATATATATATATATATATATATATATATATATATATATATTCGTACATGTGTGCATATTTGTGTACATTATTCTTATAAAAAAATATTATTTATTTCCATCCATAAAATAATATCTATTATGTATTTGAAAATAGTTGTCATATTTTACTTAATTGTCGGTTATATTTTAGAACAAATTGCATAATAACTCTAAATATAAAAAAAAATCTTTCATTTAATAATATTTCACCAAAATATTTCCTTAAAATTATAATCATATGTATTCTTTTGTAAACCTTGGTATATATATACTAGGTTAAAATCTCGTATATTACACGGGTTAAATAAATATAATATTATATATTAAGTAATAAAAAATTTATTTTTTAAAACTTGTGTTTTACACAGGTGGAATTTACCCGTGGAATACAATATAATCTGTTAACACATACACTCGTCAAAATATGTCAGGAGATTAATATAAAGATTAGTATTTTCTTTAAAAATATATTATTATTAAAAGATATAGATGTATTTAATAAGAGAAAGAAGCGAGAAAAAAATGATAAGAATGAATATGGAGGCGACACGTGACATGAAAAACATTTCTTTATTATATAATATAAATACAGATTAGTATTTTCTTTAAAATATATTATTATTGAAAGATAGAAATGTATTTAATAAGAGAGAGACGGAAAAAAAAATGATGAGAATGAATATGGAGGCGACACGTAGCATGGAAAAACCTTTATTTGTTATATAGTATAGATATTTTTAAAAGTTTCTAGTTTACAAGACAATTATTAACATTTAATAAAATCATAACTATATGTTTCTAATAAAACCCTTGTATGTTAATTAATAACTTTCCTTAACTAGTTTTTAGAACTTGACATAAATTATAAGTTAATAATCTAAGTCACATAAAATCATAATGAAATCAACTAATAATTCCATTTGTGTGTTCGTAATTATAAGTGGTTGTTTCAACTAACTAAATTTGTTAAGTTTTTATAATGTTAAAAACTCATAAGTTTATATTTATTGCTTCCAAATAATAGTACTATGCATGCATACCCATAAATCCATGCAAGATTACATAACTTGTTTACATAATGTGGACTTGTTTATTTATTAAAAATCATTAACTTTTGTATTAAGTGGCCATATTTTTGCATAATGTTATGAAAACAATAGTAGTTCGAGTGCTCACGTAAACAATCAAAGAGAAGGTGGTGGAGGCGGTTGGAGACCCGTAACTTTGACGCGAACACTTGTTAACACCCAAGATCACTTCACGAGTCTTGATCACTTGATACAAGGATGTAAATATGGTGTACATGGGTGTTGAGGTGGGACCGTGAACAATGTGAAGGGGGTGAGGATGTGTTGTTGTCGCAAAGGGGAAGGGAAACAAGAGTGTGTGTTGGTGTAATGCGGTAAACAAGGGAAGGGGGGGGGGGGGTTGTGGCGGTCAAATGTAAAGGAGATGGAGAGAAGGAGTTTTTTTGTTCTCTTGAGGGTAGAGGAGTTTCTGTGAGATTTGGATGGCTCAAGGCTTGTTCTTATAGTCCATAGATTGTGTAATACCCCTTGGTACATATGTCCAAGGGGGACATCATGTTTAAGAGGGGACATCCTTTCTCATGAAACATTTGTGTTGGTGCTAGTGTGTAGAACCAAAGACTGATTGCTACAAAATTGTTCTAAGTACAACTGCTGCGGACAACACAAGATTGCTGCTGACCAAAACAGCTGCTGATACTTTGTCTGCTGCTGAAGACCAAAGTAGCTGCGGATAGGCTTATTAACAGCAATTCAACACATGTTGCTGCTGATGGGCATATCCTCAGTAGCTGCAGATAGATCAATCTTGCTGCTGGTCCTCATCTCTGCTGCTGATAGCTTTATTCTCTGAAGACCAAACGTTGCAGCTGACTATCCATGCGAAGCGCCTCTGACACCTTTCTGCAAAAGCAACTGCCACATTCCAAGCAGAAGGAACCTCACTGGTGCAACCAATAAAGGACAATGACGCTCTTCTCCAAGCATGCAAACAATGATGCCTAAGAAGACGTTTCAGTAAAGTTAACTAGATTAGACTTTACGTGTAATTTGGATTAATAAACAAGATCAACGGCTTGTGTTAGATCTGATCCTTAGAATCAAGGGTCTATCTTGATTCTAAGTTACTATATATATCTTGTAAACACTTCAAACACAGTGTGCCATCATAGTGCTCTTTGATAGTGTCTTGATAGAGTTTTACTTGTAATCTTGTAATCTCAGAAGTCTAATACAACAGTGCATTTATATGTATTCTTGCTATTTACTTGTTTACTTTGTTGGTTGCTATTGTTTCCGCCAATATCAACTAGAATAGAATCACCTTGTAATCTTACGATCCTACAAGTGGTATCAGAGCTTTGGCTCAAGATTAAACAAACTAACATTTGTTTAATCACTTTCTGATTCTATTCTAAACTCTATTCTTGATCAAGTCACACAAAACAAAATGGCACAAAGTAATGGATCTGAAGACATCGGCAGTATCAACCAACCACTGAGGTTGGTGTCTGGGGAGGACTATGATATGTGGAAGAACCGTATGGAAAGCTTCTTCTGCTACCAAGAATACCGAATGTGGAAGTCCATAAGGGATGGACCTTATGTTCCCATGGTGGCCTCTGCTGACTCCGGAGGACCACTAGTTCCGAAGGAACCCTCCAAGTATTCTGAAGAAGACATCAAGAAAATGGAGGTGGACTTCAAGGCATTAGGAGCTATCCAAATGTGCCTTCCAAATGAAGTTTTTCACAACTTCAGGGTTTACAAAACTGCAAAGGAGTTATGGGAAGCCTTGGAAAAGATGTTTGCTGGATCTGAGGAGGTCAAGGAGAACAGACGTGACATTCTCAAGCAACAGTATGAAAACTTCGTCTGGAAGGAAGGTGAGTCACTAACAGTTTTATATAACAGGTACACGTACCTGGTTGGAGAACTGCAGTGCTCTAAGGTAAAGCTGGAGAATGAAGACATTCTCAAGAAGTTTATAAGATCTCTTCCTAGTTGTTGGACATTATATACAGTGTCCATCAGAAGAACAGAGAATCTGAAGACTCTTCAGATGACTGAGCTCTTTGGCATGCTCAAAACCTATGAATTAGAAATGATTCAAGCTAAAGAAAGGAGCTCCAGTTATCAATCAGCTACCACTTCCTCCACCACCACCTCAGCGCTTCACTCTGATCATTCCGGTCCTAGTGCAAGCAACTACTATTCTCCCATTGTTACTCATCCTCAAACACCAACTGCTTCACAATCCAACTCATCACCATTTCTTCTTGAGGCACCTCCTCAACAGCCAACCTCTACTCTTTTGTCTCTGACAACTCAAGCAGCATTGTGACACCCGACATTTCAGGTCAATATCCGTACACGTTATAAACAAGTTTACATTATAATTATTTTTGTGATTTATTTAATTTCACAAACAAGGACATTTTGGTCTAACAAAAACCGTACATGGTCTCGTTTTATATTTTGGTAATTCTAGGAGTTACCGGTTCGCATACCAGTATAACCCAGCTAAATACGAACGTCACTTTTAGGTATTTATACCTACAAATAATCACCTCAACGGATTATACAATCCAAGATTTCAATGTTTTTCTTTAACGAGCCATAAACGTGTTAAATTTATAATACCGCGGAGAACCTAACCGAATTAAATTACCCTTTTGAAACTCTAAGTGATATTAATACACTTAAAACTAATTGTTTGAAAATTTACCCCAAATCACTTTTATTGACTTTCTCGGCCGAAGCCAGAGAAAACCCACACCTCCTTACTCGACCCATGCCATACTTGAGAAAAACTCAGATAAAACCATACCCCTTTCAATCAAAAGTCCCACGAAATCATTTTTATCTCTCATTTTCATACGACAAACTTCTCATTTCTCCTCAAGTTGAAGCCAAGTTTTAAAACAAAATCCATCAAAATTCAGTGTTTTAAAGTGTTCCTGAAGAAGAGTTTAACAAAAGATCCAAGATCATTCTCTGTTTTCTTTCATCATCTTCATCTCGGTTTTAAGGTAAAAACTCACTACTATCCACTTTATTTTCTTTAAAGTCGTATCTAAGCATACAAAATGTTCAATCGCAAGTAAGATAACAAGAAAAGTGTGTCAAATTCAAGTTTTAAAACAAAAATATGCAGGACTGATTCTGTCAAACAGAAGTCCAGCAATCGAAACTAGGAGTTTCGATACCTGGTTACTCAATCGAAACTAGGAGTTTCGATACTATTTGTTCAATCGAAACTATGTAGTTTCGATACCCTTCTTGCCAATCGAAACTAGGTAGTTTCGACACCAGTTAACTCAATCGAAACTAGGTAGTTTCGATACCTTTTATTCAATCGAAACTAGGTTGTTTCGACACTCAAATACTCAATCGAAACTAGGTTGTTTCGATACCTAATACTCCATCGAAACTAGGAAGTTTTGACACTCAATTGCCCAATCGAAACTATGAAGTTTCGATACCTGTGTCAGTCCCCTTTTGGGCAGTAACTAAGATCTGTTTTATAACGAAACAAGTGTTGAACAACTAAGAGGATATTTTAAACAAAAGCAACCAGATTTACAAAGTCGATGAACAATTTGCAATATAAGACGTTCGGTCTTAACACAATTTACCCTTGGTATCTAGGGTACGAATAGTCAAGGTTGACTACAACAAGTATCATTACAAGTATACACAAACTCAAGGTGAGTTTCACGGCCCCTTTTTACTGTTTTTCTAATATTTGGGGGAAGAACATACTTCAACTATTTTATGGGATAACAAGAGAATAAGACACGACTTTATGTTTACATGGGATGAGAACAACACATAGGAGGCCGCTAAAGTCCCCTAGAACAACATAGTAACCATTAACTGTAGCCTAGGGTCTTATGAATAGTACTATGGAGAGTGACGTCTCCCGGTCGTGGTTAGTCGCGCTAACCACAATCTGGAGGATTTATGGCCGCATAGAACTTGATAACGCTTATTAGGGGCTCACACATGTCATGGTTTGGTTACGCCTCATGTATGAACATATTATTTGTATTCCTAGCTAGTTTACAAATGGGTCAAACACTTCTTATTCTGCTTATCTCATGCAACTGAATTATTTATGAACAAACGAAGTTTACAAAGAACAATTTGATTAAACTTGTGAACTCACCAACCTCGTGTTGACAATTTTAAGTATGTTTTTCAGGTAACTGAACGTGATTTCAAGGTTAGCAATGTAGATTACATGCATGCACGATGGATACCACTCAAGGAGGATTTCCCCCGTATAACTCATTAAATTGAGTCATATTTGTGAAATCCTAATTTCTTTTGTAAACTCTTATTACATTTTTGTAATGAAAAACTTTAAATTTGTTTATGTATCCATTTATCATGTATGTGTTTGCGGTAATCATATGCTTTGGAAACCATGAACGTCGCGCCTCGCGTTTCCGCCTTGGCGGGGTGTGACAAGCATGCACTTCATAAAGGAGGATCTGGAATGCTTTCATTCAGATGATCTTGAAGAAATGGATATTCAGCACTCATATGCCATGCTCTCCCTCAGAGCAAAAAGGTTTTATTCTAGAACCGGGAGATCAGTTCCAGGCAACAACTCAAACACCAGAGTTGGGCTTGATAAAAGCAAGATCCGATGTTACAACTGTAACCAAATGGGTCACTTTGCTAGGGAGTGCAAGGCACCTAAAGCCAATCAGTGTGCCAGCCATCAAAGACAAGCTTACCAAGGTCAGCCCAGGCAGCAACAAGGAACTCCTCCAGCACAAACTGCAGCCTGTGCATATGTTGGAACTACAGACTTTGACTGGAGTTTTCAATATGAAGATGTTCCTGCCTCCAACCAAGCATTTATGGCAGACAATGCAGAGATACCACCTCAGGTATTTGAACATCTTTGCTCTCAAGCTTGCATTGACAAAGTTTTAGGTTATAGAAAGCATAACCAAAATCTAATAGATCAAAATGAAGAGTTTCACCAAATGAAATCTGAATTCAAAAAGGTCGAATACAGTTACAAAGAAAAGATTAACTGCCTTAAGAAAGAGATTTCTTCAATAAAACATGAACAAACCAATCTTGAAACTCAGATTGATGATCTATTAGTAAAACTTAAAGCTACTAGAGCTGAACTGGCTGAACAGAAAGTTCATGTTGAAAAATATGAATTTTCATCTAAAAAGTTACAAAGATTGTTAGATATTCAAGTCCATGAAAAGGTAAAAACTGGACTTGGATATCATAATGACCAGTACAAGACAGTTCCTCCTCCTGCTGACTATGTTGCCATTCACGAACCAAGCTTCAATACTGCAAATCTTGACACGGCAAACTGAAACCTTGATCCTTCAATGGATGCATGTTTTGTGGAAGACTGCTCCACCTCTTCAGAACCTGAGTCAACCTACTCAGACCACTGTGAAACTAGTGCAGTCCCATCTGCTCCTATCTCTAAAGCTGTTCTGAACAAAACTGAATGTCCTTTTGTTACTCCAACTATTCCAGCTCCCATCCCATTCAAACAAATCAAGATTAGCTATCCTCAAAATGGAAGAAAGCTAAACATTGAAAAGGGAGAGACATCAGGTTTCACCAACCCCAAGTCTCAGTCAAAGCCAAAGGTGTTTGATATTTTTCATGCACCTGGAGAAAAAGGTCCATATGTTTAAAAGACACTAGAAGAAGCTCATCCCTGGAACTTCAAAGATTTGTTTCAAAGAAAGGACTATGTGCACTTTCACAGGGACAAGATAGCACTATCCTGCTTTGTGTGTGGCAAATACAATCACACTGCCAGCACTTGCTTCTACTACCTACAGTAGCAAAGAAACCTCAAGCAACATGCTTTTGAGAAGACAAAGAAGAACAAACAGGTAAGAAGTTTTGAAGCTAAGACAACTCAATTCAGAAAATCTCTTTCTCCACCAAGGGAGCAGTTGTCAAAACCTCAACAATCTTGCATCATCTGTGGAGAATCAGACCACTTTGCTGCAAACTGTAAGTTTAACCATTTCAACCAGATTCTTCATCAAGCCCCTCAAAGACAAAGGATAAAGAAGGATCAACATACATCGGTTGTTAAGCCCAAGAAAACGAAGCAGAAGCTCTTAGCAGCAACCAAATCTGCTGCTGATAAGCTAACAAAGTCCGCAGCAAAATCTGCTGCTGATAAGGGAAAGCTATCAGCAGTAAAAGTGTCCACTGCTGATAAGGCAAGATCCAAGGCAAAGCCTTCAACAGCAACAAAGTCTGCAGCTGCTCAAGTAAAATCATCAGATACAACGTCTGCTGCTGAAAAGGCAAAGAGAGCTGGAAAACCACCAACTCAACAATGGAAGGCAAAGAAACCACCAAGCATCATCATAGGTTCAGTTGAGTGCATCTATCCTTTGATGTAAATATGTCTGTCTTATGTTGTAAATAAAAGTTATAAGTCAACAGCATTTTTGCCTCTCAGCTGCTGACAGGTTTAAATTTTCATCAACAAAGGATTTGCCACTGATCGCTTTAAGTTATCAGCAGGAACAAGTTTCCTGCGGACAGCTTTAAGGCGGTTAGCAGCAACCTTTTTGCTGCGGAATGAATACAACAGTCAGCAGCACCCAAATCTGCTGCTGAAAGACTTCACTATCCGCAGCAACCAAGTTTGCAGCGGATAGCTCACCATCGGCAGCAACCAAGTTTGTTGCTGATGGGTAAAACAAGTCTACATTAACTTTTACCCGAGGTAAAAACTACTCTCAGTCTTTACCATGACTGCTCGAGTGATTTACAGCTGTAACAATGAAAAGTGAAACAGGTTGTATTGTACAAGTAAAGTTGCTTTTTCTTCGTCTGCCGTTATATCACAATCTCAAACGTTCCCACAACCTCTTCATATTCAATTTCAAACCCTAACCAACTATCACTTTCACCCTAAGTCCCCACCACATTCAAAACGCTCCATATTCTTCATACTCTCAAATCACCACCATATTCAAATCTTCCCTCCAAATCCATAACAATGGCAGGCGCAGACATAAACAACCCCAACGACAAGTTTTCCCCATATCACAACCTCACTTCATACCTAATAAAGGGCAAGAAATCCGAAGGTTTCGATGATATGATCGACTTCCTTTGTCGGTCCAAAATCCACCATGCCTTAACAGTCAACCCAACCATCTATACTTCCCACATGGAAGAGTTTTGGAGCTCAGCCGTGTATTCTACTGACCAGGGCACTCCCCAAATCAGAGGCACAGTAGACGGCAAGGAGATGATTATCACTGAAGCAAAGCTCCGCCAACACCTCAAGCTTCAGGATGAAGGGGACGCCATCTCTTACCCAAGAGACGTATACATGAGGACCTTTGTATCCATAGGGTACGCTGGGAATCAAACAGAGTATACGATAGAGAAGGCACTCATGGGTCCCAAATGGAAATATCTCTGCCACACTCTTCTCCAATGCATATCCCAGAAGAGGAGTGGCTGGAACCAACTTAGCTCCGGACTTGCGTCGGCAATTCACGGTATGATAACTGGGGCGGGTTTCAATTTTTCCCACCTTATTCTTGAAGGTTTGAGATACAACCTTCAAGAAGGGGTGAAATCACAGTTCTTCATGTACCTAAGATTCTTGCAGGAAGTGTTCAACATTGAGCACCAAGATCTTTCAAAAACTGCAAGAATCTACATAATGCTGGGACATAAGAACACCATTTTTCAAAGCATGAGAACAGTTTCATCAAAGTTCTCAGGGGCCGATGTTTCATTGTTGTCTACAATGTTGAACACGCAAAGTGCCCAGGGTGACAGTTCAGCAAACCCAGCTGATACTGATCCCACACCCTCCACCTCACTGCCACAAACTCAAACTACTGTTTCCCTAACCCCTGTGCATTCTACTGAGGATGTACAGGCACATACTTTACTCACCCACAGTTTGATTGCTCAACCGGAACACAGGGCCCCGGTTGCAGCCAAATATACAAGGAAGAGGGGCAAGAGAACTCCTTCTTCTCTTGCCTCCAAGGCCCAAACCCAAGCCAACATCCCTCACTCAGAATCACAACATTCTAGTGAAAATATCATAAGGGAAAGCCACACTATTAGGGAGACTCCTTCGGAAGTCTCTCTATTAGGATTAGGATCACTTCCCGGAACCATAGAACAGCCCTTTGAGCCATTCCTATCTTCTTTGGACTTAAGTGTTGAGGATCCTGACCAAAGTGATGTACCTTCTCCAACTACCACTATCAAGGAGGTACTGATTGGTCTTGCTTCCGAAACACCCAACCCAAGTTCTTCACCCTTGAAGGTCCACTCTAGGAGTAATGAAAGAGTGGATGTGAAAGAGGCTGTCACTACTGCTGGTCCATCAAATGACCAGGAGGACAGTGACAACATCTTTAAGACCTCAACCACGGCAACTCATGGTGAGGGTGTTTCCTTGGAAACTCCCCTCACTGAGAGGAATCCCAGGCGCCAAGAAACCACGGGTGATGGGAATGCTGAGGCTCGGCCTACGGCCCCATCTGGGTCCAAGGATTCCACAACTGTGGATGAGGACAGTCTAAAACTAAACAATTTGGAATTGACGGCCAGGGTGGCTATGCTTGAGGCTGAAGTGTCCAAACTACGACACCAAGCCTTGATGCATGAAGCCCATCAATGCCCCTCCACGGCTTCTCCCTCTCTTGTCTCAGTGGGCACTCAAACAGATGCCTATTTGTTCACTGATGCAACCAAAATGGGGGATAAAGTCCCTATGGAAGAAGACACTGAAAGTCTCGACAACTGGATTCAAGAGCAGGCTGCTTTCCAAAGTACTCTATTCAGACCAGCTTTTGTCCAAGTTCATGACTTGCCAGTCTCAGATGACAATGAAGAAGAATCTACTGAAGACTGGAAGCTAGTTGTCAGAGCTATAGATGAGGTGCTGATGGATGAAAACAACCAAGACGAAACATCTACATCCTTCAGCATCATCCCAGAAGTTGCAGCCATCATAAGTCATGTAGCTGCCCCCCACTTCCCACTGACATCAACACAGCTAGAGTTTGACATTATACTAGCTTGGGGGTACGATGGGAAAACCGAGATGTTTTGGATAGGTCGGGAGTTTAGCGGAGTAGAAGAGCTAGACTGGGATTTAATTCATCCATTTGAAATCCTTGACCTATATGATCTTATCTGCATCAACAACTCATCAGACCTCTCAACAGACCTTTCCATTGACATGTTCTATGCTTTGATGGAGGACAACCTACCCAACTTCATAAGACTAATCAAAGAACTAAAACGGGTAGAGTCTCCTGAGTCATCTCAGGCTGCAGAAAGAAGACTGTCTCCCAACAATCTCCAAATCACAAGGAGCAGTCTTCTCAATGAAAAAGAAGTTCTGAGCCTGAAAAGACTCCTGTACAAACTAATGGTCAAGGACTTAGATGTGCTAGGATGGATAAGCAATAAGTGCCTTGACCATACCTTCCTTCTAAGCAACGGCACCTCTCTCACCATCAACACCAGGAACATCCTCCAGCTGCCCTCAGACTTCCTATTCAAGATCTTTCAGCTCAGAGCCAACATCTGCAATATTAACTCATTAGAGAGCCAGGCAATGATGGTCACCATCAAAGCCCATATTGAAGAAGAAGGACTGATTCCTTAGGAAGAGTCTGTGTCAACTTCTGATACTGACTCCAACTCAGATACTCCACAAGTTGAAGCCACATCTGTAGCATTTGGCACAAGGTCTTCACTTAGGGATCAACTGAGAGAAATAGAAGGTCCTGAGTACCAACTTGATGAAAACAGTGACCGTCCCTTGTCAATTTCTCAACTTGCCAACGAAGCCGAGGCAGAGATCCCAACAGCACAACAATCAGCTGTTTCTGTGATCAGTGAAGCCAGAGCAGAGGCATCCAATGTTAATAAAGGGAAGGGCATTATGATAGAAGAGGATGAAGAAAGGTTGCGAAAAGAAAAGAAGGAGAAAGAAGAAGGAAAAGAGAAGAAGAAGAGATGGCTCATAAACAAAGGCATCAAGAAAGAAAGGCAGCCATACTCCTAAGACAACAGACAATCCAGCTGTATGCCAAACAGCTGGATGAGATGAAAGTTAAAATCCATGCAGGGTCTCAAGTTGAGGAAGATGAACAACTTGTCAGACAGCTGCAGGAACAGTTTGCAAAGGAAGTAGAAGAGGAGAATGAAAAGAAGAGGAAGGAAGATGCTAAGTTTAGAATCACTGATTCTAAATTAGCAAAAGAATTAAAGGAGGAGTGGACTGAAGCTCTGATCTCTCAAGGTGAGGATGCAGACTACCTTGAAAAACTTTCAAACAAAGAGATCTACAGAGCCTTCATGGGTCAGCAGGGGGAATTGGCAAAGAAGAAGAAAGATGAAGAGAAAGAGAAAGCTCGACAAAAGTCAAAGAAAGCCATTGCCCTTAATCAAAGGACCCATGAAGAAAGGAAGGTGATGAATGACTTCCTTAAGGTAAGGGGAGAAAGTGGAAAAAGGTTAGGTCCCATGTCCTTCATGAACCTACAAGCCCTGTATACAAAAGTGAAAAAGGAAGAGGAAGAAAGACTGGGAAAGAGACCAGTCAAGAAACAAAGAACCTCTGCACCAGAAACTACTTCCACTTTCCAAACACCATCCACAAACATCCCCAAGCCTTCCTCTCCTCAACCCAAAAAGTTCAAAACATCCCACCCAGCTCCTTCTCATCAACAGCCACTCCTGAAGAAATCCAAACCCATATCCAAACCTGAAGACTCCAGAGAAATAGTCCAATGGTTTTACAGTACCCAAGATCAGTGGTTTGAAGTATTCAGGGGGAGAACTGAACGAAGAAGGTCGATTTACAAGTCTGTTGATGAGGTTCTACAACTTCCAGATTCAGATCTCAAGAGAATCATGGAGCTGGGTGAAGAAATCATACCTGAAAATGATGGCGGGAAACATCTTGTGCTGGTGATCAAACATCACTTCAACCCTAGCAAAGATGCAGTCTTAGATGTTAGACCTCTACAATCCCACTATCCATTTGCACGATGGTCCTACAATGCTGAGAAGAATGAGTTCACCATCACAAATGTCAAGGGTCACCAGATGAGATGTTCAAGCAAGGCAATCTTCAAAATGCCAAGTAAGGATATCAAGACTCTATCTGAACTTCCTCTTGACAACCCCAGCAAGGATCCTCGAGGGTATGAAGTAGCAAGGATAGTCGACCACATGAAAAAGCTTCAGCAACAGAGGACTAGAAGAATTTTGGTAGCATCAGTCTAGGGGGAGTTTGTAGAACCAAAGACTGATTGCTACAAAATTTTTCTAAGTACAACTGTTGCGGACAACACAAGATTGCTGCTGACCAAAACAGCTGCTGATACTTTGTCTGCTGCTGAAGACCAAAGTAGCTGCGGATAGGCTTATCAGCAGCAATTCAACACATGTTGCTGCTGATGGTCATATCCTCAGCAGTTGTAGATAGATCAATCTTGCTGCTGGTCCTCATCTCTGCTGCTTATAGCTTTATTTTCTGAAGACCAAACGTTGCAGCTGACTATCCATGCGAAGCGCCTCTGACACCTTTCTGCAAAAGCAACTGCCACACTCCAAGCAGAAGGAACCTCACTGGTGCAACCAATAAAGGACAATGACGCTCTTCTATAAGCATGCAAACAATGATGCCTAAGAAGACGTTTCAGTAAAGTTAACTAGATTAGCCTTTACGTGTAATTTGGATTAATAAACAAGATCAACGGCTTGTGTTAGATCTGATCCTTAGAATCAAGGGTCTGTCTTGATTCTAAGTTACTATATATATCTTGTAAACACTTCAAACACAGTGTGCCTTCATAGTGCTCTTTGATAGTGTCTTGATAGAGTTTTACTTGTAATCTTGTAATCTCAGAAGTCTAATACAACAGTGCATTTATCAGTATTCTTGCTGTTTACTTGTTTACTTTGTTGGTTGCTATTGTTTCCGCCAATATCAACTAGAATAGAATCACTTTGTAATCTTACGATCCTACATAGTGTAAGAGGGGATAAGGGAGGGGATGCCTCCTTGTGGATTTCGGCCATAAGGTGGGAGAGGGAGAGGTGAGAGAGGGGTGGGGGTGGGGTAGAGTGGTAGCTAGGGTGGTGGTGGTGATCTTGATGCTAAATGATCTTGGTAGTATACCCTTTTTAATAATACCCAGTTAGGATTTGTCTGAAAGGGTTAAGGTATGAGTTGGTTTTCATAAATTGTGTAGGTTTTACAAATACTAGGGCATGTGTCGGGTTTTTAACGAAACGCTTATGTTTAGAATACTAGATGTGTAAATCGGGTTCACGTAGTATGACATTTATTAGTTACATAAATTTGCATACTTTCTAGTAAGAAAATAAATAGTTAGGTTACTTTATTAAAAACTATCACCAACGTCGGCAATTGTCGGGTAACCGTGTGCTCGTTATCAGGTAATTCTCTAAATTACCAATGTATGAAGTAAAGTGAACTTTGCTACGCTTGGTGTGACCTAATTTATTACAATTAAGTCTAATACGTTGTGTTTTCATATAATTATGTTTAAAACTTGGTATGGATTTTGACCTGAAATTGTTGGGTGTCACATAATACACTAAAATCACCAAACTGCATGCAAAACGGAGAAGCCCTCAACTTCTTTTGCCTTGGCCGAAATCTCCAAAGAATGGAGATGGTGGCGGCACTTTCAAGGTGTGGTGGTTAGGGTTTTTCCAAAATGAATATTTAAACCTGTAGATTTAAATCTCAAGATTTATCCATATATAAAAGCCTTTCAGGGCCGGCCCCGAGAATACTCGAAACGTTTTGGGCCCGGGACAAATAGTAAAAAAACGGGTCTTAATAATTTTTTTTATATGTAATAGGTTTAAATATATACATTTTTGTGTCTTTTTTTGTTTTGGTTTAATAGTTTAAACAATTATGGGTTTTTGTGGGACAAGCTTTTAAAGAGAGAAAAAAAAGAAGAAATAGAACACATGAAAAATAAATAGTGTTGTTGCCAAGACTTGAATTTGTAACCTTTACATTTTCTTGTAATGGTATTTTCAATTGCACTAAGGAAACTTTGATGTACATAAAATTGATGTATAAACTAAATATACTATTTAAAACATATACAAAATTTTTAAAAACTTCGGGCCTCTCGTAAGACCGGGCCTGGAGCCGTGGCCCACCCTTCCCCTCCCTTTGGGCCGGGCCTGAAGCCTTTATAAATGTAATATTATTTAGCATATCTAATGGCATATTTCATGGAGGATGACATATTTCATTTAGATATATAATAATTTTTTAGATATATATATAGGGAACGGTTCCACTAAAAAGTGATTTTTCGCTAAGAAATACTAAGAACTGGGTCAAACGAACTCCGATTGAGCTCATTCCAGCGGCATTGGAACCGTCTCATCGAACCTTAACTCGGACCCAAAAACGTAAACCCCCTCCACCCGCACCCCCAAAAACCTAAACCCCCCTCCAACCCTACCCTGAAAAGCCTAAAACCACCACCCTCCAAAAACCTAAACCCCCACCCCACACCCACAAAAACCTAAACCCACTCCCAAAAACCTAAACCCCCTACCCCCACAAAAAAAAAAAACTTAAACCATAAAATCTAAACCCTAAAAGTTAAACCATAAGGCTAAAACCCTAAAATTCAAACGTAAAATCTAAACCTTAAAAGCTAAACCCTAAAAACTAATATGGCAGAGTTCGACGAGACGGTTCCAACGTCGCTGAAATTAGCTCAATCGGAGTTCGTTTGATATCGTTTATTAAGGTTTTTGTTATTTCTTAGATTTCTTAGCGAAAAACTACTTTTTATTTGATTCTTCCCCTATATATATGGGACGGTTCCACTAAGAAGTGGTTTGTCGCTAAGAAATACTAAGAAGTGGGTCAAACGAACTCCGATTGAGCTCATTCCAGCGGCGTTGAAACCGTCTCATCGAACACTAACCCGGACCCAAAAACCTAAAGCCCCCTCCACTCGCACCCTCAAAAACCTAAACCCCCCTTCAACCCTACCCCGAAAAGCCTAAAACCACCACCCCACCCCCCAAAAACCTAAACCACCCCAAAAACCTAAACCCACTCCCACCCACCCATAAAAACCTAAACCCCCACCTCCGCCCCCCAAAAAAAACCTAAATCATAAAATCTAAACCCTAAAAGCTAAACCCTAATGATAGACTATAAAGCTAAAACCCTAAAATTCAAACGTAAAATCTAAACTTTAAAAGCTAAACCTTAAAAGCTAAGATGGTAGAGTTCGACAAGACGGTTCCAACGCCGTTGAAATTAGCTCAATCGGAGTTCGTTTGATATCGTTTCTTAATGTTTTTGTCATTTCTTAGATTTTTTAGTGAAAAACTAATTTTTATTTGATTCCCCCCTATATATATATATTAAATCCGAAATTTAAATATATATATATATATAAATATAAATATAAATACATTATTTATATTCCACTAATATAAATAATACCATTTACTATTATTTAATTATTATTTCTCAAATAATAATAACTAATAACAATAATAATATTTATTTATTCCCCGAATAATTAATGACAATTATTTTTCGCGTATAATGTGTCTAAACACATTAATAACAAATGTCGCTACTCGTCGTGCGACTTTTTATAATCAACTCCGTTACTAATATTGTATTATATTAACACTTGAGCATACCAGATCAAACATTAATACCGTTTTATTTTATGTTTGAAAAAATAAATAATTAAACTTTATTTAGATTCGAAGGAAGCGTGGGGAGAAACAAGTAAATAACGACATTGCTTTGCCCATCACTTAAAACTAAAAGGAAAAATAAAATAAAAAACTGAATAGCACTATGAGTGGATCATCGGCCTCCAAGTTATGCCACGTGGATGTCTAAAACTGGATATGATTCTCTACATCTCAGGTTGGTCCAACCCATTAATACTTATATCATCTTCCCCCTCACAATCGCTTATCAATGAAATTCGTTTGTCCATTTCTAAGATGATGTTATAAGGCTAAACCATCTTTGGTGGCCTACGTGTTTGTTTTAAAAACCGGACCGCGTCTGATCAGGTTATGCGTTAGGGTGAAGGGGCACCCTAGTCACTAAAAAAATTTACTCATCAAACCGCCTAACAGAATTCTGTCACCTCAAAACTACTCAAATTAATCATTTACTCAGATTTCATTGGAAACACCCTACTCATTTACTCACCAACTTTAAAAAAAATAAACATTTAAATAAAAACATACTTTTTTATTAATTAAAAATACAAAAGACAACTAAAAATAACAAAATACAATAACAAACTACAAATTAAAAAAAACCTAGAAATTAAACATAATCATCTTCCGAATCGCTGCTGGCCCACTCCGGTAGTGTAATCTCCCTCTAAACGTATCTGCGTCATACTTGGGGTGTTCGACGAAGTAATCCTACAACAGAACTGTGTTAGCAACTTCACGATCACGATGTACACATTTTTTCTTTGATTTTGTTGTATCCTCAAGCTCGCTAGCCGCATCGACAACTTTGGACGAAAACTCAATGCCACTTGATTCGGAAGAGTCGGAAAGAAAATCATCAAAACCACTAGAATCGGATAATCCCGAATGCAAACCAATAATGCTAGAATCGGATGAAAACATTTTGTTAAAAAAATTAGAGTTTTAAAAAAAAATATAGGCGGAAAAGAGTGATTTGTTTTAAAGGAGAAGAGTGAAATATATATATATATATATATAGAGTTTTAAAAAAAATATTTTTTTATGTGTGTTAACGGCATTATAGCCGTTGGGATTGGATCCACCAACCCACTCCACACCCGAGTAAATTCACTTGGCCATCTAACTCGGACATGCAACTTGATTTGATGGGGACGGTGTTCCCTTTTTACCCGACGCCCCTCTCTCCTACTTGGCTCAAACCGAGTATGGTGTCCCCTTCACCCTTAATGGACCAAAAACAAATAAATGTTCAGTTTTAAAGGTAACGATCAAATCAGTGAAGCTGATGAAAATGTTGATAATTGCCTCCTCTATTTGTTGGCAGACTGGTTTTGATCGGATAAATTGGTTGAAACACTCCGATTTGTAAAATCTCTGGTTTTAGAATCGACGTAAAAAATATAAATAGCTTATAATGTTGGCGTGATAATAAGTACTTAAAAGTTGATGGTAAAATCAAAATCAAAATAATAATACTAAATTAATAAGTAATTAAAGGAATAAACATAATTACAAATTAATAGTAAATTAACATGATATATGAATTAAAATTATAGGATTTTATAATGTTGGCATAACAATCAAAACCAACTTTGCAAAACTCTAAATATTCAAACCTCTTAAAGTACTAATGTAGACTTGATTATTTTATAACAAATTCTTTTAATATTAAGTAAAAAAATGATAATTTATAGAATCAATTAAATAGATTATTTGGTGAAGGTTCATTATACTTACATATTGAACTATCAATGTGAACATTGTTCATTTTGGTAAATGATGTCGACTTATCACTCGGGTTGCTTTTCTAGTCTAGGTTCGATATGAAACAAGTCAAAATTGAATTATTAAGACGCACATGAGAAAATGGTCACAATTAACATCTTGTTATAAATTCGTTTTTTATTCTTGATAGTTATCACTTTTAATAATACAAGTAACCTTTCATAGAAGATTACACGTTTTATGTTATTTTAATTATAAATTCCTTTTTAAATTAGATACAATATTCGTTTTTATCCTACGATGGTTCCACGACTTGAATACTTGTATTTATTAATGTGTAGTTGGAACGAATAGTCAAGCTTGGATCAATGAATATACAAACAACATATATAAATCTAATTTATGATGTTGTAAGCAAATGATTGGGCATATGATTATGCATTCTTGCATGACCTCATAAGAGACGTGACACTGTCTTACCGTAAAGAAATATGTGAAAACTATTCGAACAATTAGCCAAGTAACTGGGGTTGGTGGTCCAGTGGTACAGGAAAATTCTCTAGAAACATCAAGGTTTGAGAAGGTTATGAGTTCAAGTCCCAATCCCACATAAATAAAGAAATTCGTCTTAAAAAAAAATCAGGCAAGTAATATAATCTCTATCTTTAAAGAAATTTCGTTATATAATCATACACCTAAAATCTTAAAAACTAACATCATACTAAGATTTCCAAAACCACATTTTGCATTAATTAGCATTATAAGTTATGTGTGAATTAAGGCTGTCCAAAATGCTCGACGTTCGAAACTTGCTCGAACTCGTTTAAAAGATGCTCGAAAATATGCTCCTTCGATTTCGGCTCGGTTTGTAAACGAGCCGATCGGCTCGGTTCGGTTTGTAAACGAACCGAGCACGAGCAAAGGTACGCTCGCTCGTTGCTCGTTCAGTTTGGCTCGAATTAACTTTTAATGTATATAAAATTAATGAATTAATATTTTTATACATTTATAAATAACTCTTTTGGCCCAATATATTATGAAATTTCTTATAGTGAGTCAAGAGTAGCCCAACTTAAAAAGAAAAAAAAACTTATTTAGTAATTACGTTACTTCACTAGTTCACCCTTTGAGCCCTCTCCTCAATTCAAGTTCAAATCGCCATTGCCTAAAATCTCTAACCCTACTAGGACGCCGCCCTCACGAGCAACCTATGCGGCTCTACGATTCAAGTCTCAAAGAGTCTCCCCTCTTGGCCAGACGATCAACCTTTGCGGCTCATGATCAGTGACACCGAGCAACGAGCAGCTTTTGCGGCTCTGCAATTCGAAGGGCACACTAGAAATTAGGGTTGTCTAATCGCTTGCCGCTCACTTGGAAATATAATGCTCGGATAATGCTCGTTTGATTTTTAGCTCGGTTGTAAACGAGCTGTTTGGCTCGGTTCAGTTTGTAAACGAACCGAGCACGAGCAAAGGTCCGCTCGGCTCGGCTCGGCTCGTGAACAACCCTAGTGTGAATGACTACTAACAACCAATAAGAACTATCATCACTATAAGATACTTTTATAAAAGAAAAATGAAGAATAATATTTAGGTAGTGTTTGGTATGCATGAATGAATGATGTAATGGAATGAGTCATTACGTTAGAATGAAACAAAACATATTTGGTAATCACATAGGAATGGAATGGACTGTTACATAAGTAATGTGATTCCTTCCCTTCTAATAATTTTCATTCCTTGGGGGAGGGGTGTTTTTTTTTCATTTTTTTAAGAAATGGAATGATTTTGTTTAATTAATTACCAGAACCATGACTCAAACCATGGCCCGACCCATGCCTCGACCCATGACCCGACCCATGGCCAGACCCATGACCCGACCCATGACCCGACCCGACCCATGACCCGACCCATGACCGAACCATGACCTGAACCATGACCCACCCTTGCCCCGAACCATGACTAGTCGATTAACTTGACCCATGCCCTCCTGACCCATGACACGTCCCATGACCCGTCCCACGACCCGAACCATGCCCCCGTCCATGGTCTGACCCATGACCTGAACCATGTCCCGCCCCATGACCCAAACCATGACCCTTCCCATGACCCGTCTCATGCCCCAACCCATGGCCCAAACCATGACCCGACCCATGCCCCGAACCATGACCCGACCCATGCTTTGACCCATAACCCGAACCATGACACGTCCCATGACCCGTCCGATGACCCGAACCATGGCCCAAACCGTGGCCCAACCCATGGCCCATCCCATGACACAACCAATAAGATAAATTTTTTAGTTAAAAAAGTTATTATTTATAAAGTATTTTCCTGTCTACCAAACAACACGAAGTAATGATTCATTTCATTCCCATAGGGTAACCAAACAGGACAATGTAATGGTAATGATCCATTTCTTTCCTTTGTCCATTCCATTCACTCGTCCATTTCATTCCCTCGTTCATTATATTCCCTCATTCATTCCATTACCTCATACCAAACAAATATAATTAATCATTTACGTTAAGTATAATGTAACATTTAAGAATGAAATATTTTTTATATAAAGATTTAATTTGATAGTATTTTATAAGATTCACTTATATTTTAATAAAATAAAATTTATTAATCAATTAATTTTAAACACCTTTAATATTAAAAAGTAATTTTATCCGCCGCGCGTTACGGCGGCGTCGAACGTAGACTAACTCGACTTTATATCGTCGAATGAATACATATTATATTTGACGGTCGTCGCGATTTGCGGCCGACCGGTACGATTAAAAAAATGTATGCGCGTTGCGGGCGGGGCGATACGGTCAAAAGAAACGTACGCGCAAAATAAACTAAAGTTATTGAGGAAAAAGCATATTATATATACTACAGGGGTAAACGCGAAAATTTAGAAAGTTGAGGGTCAAAGCGACAATTTTTAAAGTAGAAGGGTTAGTTATGCAATTTAGCAAAAGTATAGGGAGGAGAATGTTGGTGGCATAAAGCCACCTTCATTAGGCCTGCGTTCCGTGACGAGAGACAGACATTAAACGATTGAGGTAGTAATATTAACGTGGTAAAGCACAAAAGAAATGCATAAAATTAACGTTGCAACGTCAACAAGATAAAATACGTTATTTTTGTCGTTTGCGGACTCATTTTTCACGGTACCTGCACGTTACGGCCGAGCGAGACGATTAAAAGAAATGGACACGCGTTGCTTCTAGGCGGTACGATTAAAAGAAATGTACGCGTGTTGCGTCGGGCCGGCACGATTAAAAGAAACATATAAAACATGTATAGAAATATTTATCCTTACTAGAAAAAATTATTAGTCAAAGGAAATAAAAGAAAAAAACAAAAAAAAAATGTTGCAACCCACGGGGTTCGAACACATGATCCGCAAGCTATAAAAAATGGCACGCACCAACTCCTCTAACCCTTGTTTATTTTGAAAATGATATTTACTTAAACATTAACACGAACATGTTTATTAAATGGGTTGCACGACACGACATGATTACATATTTCACCTTATTAAACTTCTAAATTACATATATCCCTAACCCCTAAAATAAGTTATTTTAAAAATATCTAATTGGTCCCTACATATTTCCTTATTAACTTAAAAATATCTAATTGCCCCTCACAAATATTAGGAAGAGGATATACGTAAATAGTAATTTAATTGGTTCATTAAGAGTAAAATGGTAATAAAATAAGTTATTTTAAACGAATTGGATAAATATGTAATATATAGGTTTTAGGAAGGTGAAATATGTAATTAAATTTTAGGGTTGAGTAAATATGTAATAAAGAAACTTAGGGTAAATGCCCCTAAATAAAATATGGACAAAATTAAGCAACGTGCGACTAGTTAAAATTAAAAAAATAAAACTTAAATTATAAGGGGCAGTTGCATATATCCCCTTCTAAATATTTTTAATTGCATATTTAACCAAACCAAAATCAAATTTGCGTTATTACCCCTCACCAAAAACCAAAATTGCATAAATCCCTTCCTCAAAAACCAAAATTGCATATTTTCCCTACCTTAATAAAAATAAATTCAAATTTACCAATTTTGATTTATTTCATTAAAATAAGTTATAGGGAGCCGTTACAACATTTTATTGAAATGACACAACTTTTCATGAAAGAGTATATCAGTTAACGGTTAAAACTTTGAAAGTTATTTAGTTATATTAGAAGTAACTATACCAACAAGAAAACCTTCAACAGAAACTCATTTAACAATAATTTAGTTATTGCTGATCGCTAAGTTGTTGTTGACATCCACTTACTGATAGCCTAAGTTGCCGCTAATCACATTGTTGTTAATTTCAATTACCACTAATGACCAGTTGCAACTGATGACCAGAAACCATTGATAATGAGTTCCTACTGTGTTCAAATTCGATGTAATTTTCATCAACCATGCAAATCCAATGCAACTTTCATTGATTTTTAATAAGATAGTATATTTTTTTTCATGTTGATAGGAAACGACACGTTTTAAAGCTGATAAGATTATGATATAGAAGGAGTAATTTTTTTAAAGATATTGAAATAAATTTTGATGAAAGACGTGTAAATATGTTAATTGAATTACAATGTTTCTAGGTCTTCAAATTTTATTAACTAGCTGGTCATACCCTTGCTTCGCGGCGGGTGTCAGGTCCAACGTTAATAAAGTTTAAATGAAAACGTATGCGTAATGGTAAAAATAATTTTATTAAAAAAAAAACATAAAACTAAATAATAAAAAAGGAAAAAAATAAAATATTACCGGTTCAGTCGTCGAAAACTATAACACCTGTCAAAATTCCGATCTCAATTTCTACCCGGAATATATAAGAAATAAACGGGAGTTAACGGAAACCCAAGTATCAGGAAAATTCATTAAGAATTCTGAAAGTTAGGAGATATTGGACCGACATGGGACTGATATCGGTCCGATATGGGAAGAGGTTAAATGTCGGACCGACATGGTCTAGAAAACGGTCCGCAATACAAACCCCTAGAAACCCTCTGCACGACGTGTAGGGCATGCGTCAGCATGTCGGACGCGTGGACGGATGTCGGACCGACATGGACGGGTGGCACTCCGGATTTGCATGGCTGCCACGTGGCGCGCATGCGGGACAATGGAGGCATATCAGACCGATATCCCCCTGGATAACGGTCCGACATGAGGCCGTTATCAACCTATAAATAGAGGGCTCAAGGTTCTCATTTTCTACACCAACACAACACACACTCTCGAATCTCCTCTACTCCCGAGCCTTTCCCGAGCCCTCCAGCTGTCCCGACACCCGAGCCGCTCCTCCCGGTTCGACCGACGTTTGCTTGTCTACCGGACTTGAGCGTGTGACATCCGGCTATTTAGGGTTAACTCCGTTAACCAATTGCAGTTAAATCCTAACCTAGTTACTTAACTTAAACTCCAGGGACTAGTTGTGTAATATCCCTAAACCATTCGGTTGACTTACAAAGTCAAAATTTAATGAGATTTATTCCTGTTGACTTTTGCTAGTCAAACTAACAAGTCCCTAACTCAATTAACTAGATCAAAACCTTAGGGACTAATTCTGTCAAAACTCTAAACTCATATTTACCTGAAACTAGAGGGACTAATCCTGTAATTAAGCCAATTTTGATTTATGTTGACTTTCATAAGTCAAACAGAGTGTTCTTGAGCCTGAATTCATGAAATCGGTTGATTTGTAACTGTCATTCACGCTTAGCAACATTTAACGACACCATTAAGGTGTTAAAACATCATTAATTCGCGAATTAAACCCAATAATGAGGATTAAACTCATAACCGTCGACTCCAACTCTTTTACTCGCAAATATGTGTCAATTCGATCCTCACACTTGAAATCACCCCTCTGCACACGTTGGACGACTCTCTCTGAAGCTGTTGCACACTCGAATTCGGTCGGAGAAGGAACTAAAATCGCCGGGGACCAACACACTCTAGCCGGAACGGTGTTTTACTCGAACACCATCAATTCGACATTCGTTCTGGTAATTAATCATACCTTTAGCTTCGTTTCAATATCTAGAGTGAAATCCCTATGATTATTGTGACTTACAGCACCGAATTGACCATGAATAGATCCTAGGGTTCATAAGACTTCAGTTTAGTCGAACCCTATCAATTCGATATGGATTACAGAAATTGAACACATCAGTAGACTCGCCTTGATGTCTACATTGAAAGCCCTATGAAATCTAGAACTTATATCATCAAATTGAATCTAGATCGTATCTAGGGTTCATAAGTGTTCTTGCTTAATCGAATTCCTATCTACACTTGTTTTAAATGAAATTAAACTTCACCAACAGTTTCGCTAAGTCCAAATCATTGAAAGCCCTCTAATTACAATTAGTTTTATCACTGAATTTGATCAAATCGATCCCTCATACTTGATCTAGGGTTTCGACCTCTATTTCTGCAATTAAACGATTAAAAACTTGATACTTTTCAAATTAAAACCAACTACAGACTCGCACATCTTTGACGAACAAAACCCCTAATCTTTCTTGCTTAATCGTGGTCAAAATTGGTGGATACGGGACTGGTTTCGAACCGGGTTTCGATGGGGGGAGGGGAGGAACCACATCGACTTGAATGGTAAAAGAATTCGGAACCGGATCTTTGTGCGATACCCTAGCGGGCAGAACTGGTTAAAGCTGTGTGCATGTGTGGGAGAGACCCGGGTTCGGGTCTCTGCACACCCTCTTCTTTTTAAATCAATTTCTAATTAATATTTTCAAACAAAAATCATTCCCACTATTATTATAATAATATATTAATGTGTTTTAACTCCGTAAATCACCCGTAGACCCGGGTGTGGTTTTATAACCTGTTTTTAATATAATCCCCCACCTTCAAAATAATATATATTTATATTATTTTCAAACAACGACTTCGAATAAAATAATATGTTTATATTATTTTCAACCCATGACTCCTATTATTAAATAATATATATTTTATGTTATTTCTCCTCGTTTATTAATCTCATGTAACGTTTCAAACTAATTAATAATATAATTATTTATATTATTTACTCATGTTTATAATCTCGAATAAAAATGATATATTTATTATTTTATCACGTAAATGATTATCGTTATTTTCCTACGAGTTCAAAATAATATATATGTTATATTATTTTCTTAGATCATTATTAAATGATACAAATGCACGAATTTATTTATTTATTTAATACTATTCAGAGACGTTCGACATGTAACACATTTATCTTAATTATTATATTAAGAAACCCAATTTCTCGTATACACGTTCGTCTACTCATTAATCCTTAGAATGTATTAAGACGTTCTAATCTTCCGTGTCGTCGTCACAAACCCCATATGTCCCTAACTTATGTGTTTATAATTCTAGGGCATACGTAAGCCGTGTAGTCTAACACTTGAGGTTCTAAATCTCATACTTGTGTGATAATACCTACTACACAACGCATGTGAGTTTTACGGCCCCTTTTTACTCGTTTTCCCGTTGGGGGAGAAACATGTACACAAACCATCATACTTTTACTTTTTTTCCCATGGGGGAGAAACAGGTACGCAAACAAACATCATTTTACATGTTTTTCCTGTTGGGAGAGAAACATGCAAACTATTTTTTATTATGCTACGTCATATGATATCAGTGTTGGGGCTAAGCGTATTGCAACTATCATTGAAAGTCCTCACACTCACATCGTACAGTTAATATGGATCTTAGCGTGGTAATGTTTAGTAGTACTACTGGTGCTTGACAAGCCTCACCCGCGTTAGTTGCGCTAACTCGATTGGAGGTCGAACTGGTGAAATATTAGCCTAATCACATTAGTCAGAGTTGATAGACCTGGCTGGAGGTAAACAAAAAAACACATGTCAGCTTCGGTTACGAACTCTTTAGCAAGACATGAATGTAGGTTAGCTACCTATAGATATGCATATTGGAATGTTCATAATCTGGCAAACGCTCTTATTGCAAACTTGAAACCTGTGAACTCACCAACCTTGTGTTGACACTTTTCATACATGTTTTCTCATGTCGCTAAGGCACAGGTTGCACAACTAGGACATGCATGGAGTCCTACTATCAGTTCACTCATATGCAAACCGCTAAAACAATTCACTTACTCTTATAAAACTAAACTTTGGCGCGTTGTTTTGCGCATTTACTTTCTTGTTTAAACTCTTCCGCATTAACTCTGAACTTTTATGTTATGACATTTTAAGTCCCATATAGTGTTATTTGATGTAACTAATGACTGAGATCCTGGTGTGTCCATCCCTAACGGTAAAACTCCGTTAGTGGAATTTGTGACAGAGCGTTTAAGAGCCGAAGAAACCCGAGGAACTCATAGAAGTCCAAGTTAAGGTGCTAGAGCCCTAAGAATCAACTCCAAGAGCTACTTAGCACTAAGATTATTATCCTTCGATCTCCGACTTCAAAATAAAGATGAATACTCGTCTGTATCAAAAATACTAGTTCCCATGGTGAAAACGAGCTTTTACAAAAACGATTTATTAAGACGTGCTTGGGCTATAGGCTATCATCACACAACAAGTAAAACTATTTATGTTTTACAAAAGGGCAAAACACGATAATTAAATATTTACTCATGCAGCGCTAGACGGGATTGACCAGCGAGATCAATCCCAGCGGACTTTAAACTACCTAATAAGTGTACGTAAAGTTTGATCAAATAATTATACTCGCTCCGGATCCAGTTGGGCCGGGCAGGGTTGACTTGTATGTCGGGTGATTGCTAAACGCAGTATTGCCGGTTAGGCCGCGTAGCCCCTGATTACTTGTCCAATGTATACAAATGGATGAATCAGAAGAAAGTGATATGATCACTAGAATACACCTATGAAATGTTTAACTGTTTTTCCATGACAATGAAAATGATTTGAGGTCATGAAGTATTCACAAGCATGTAGCTGACGTTCATTTTCAAATGTTTTCAGGAAAAGAATGAAATGACCTCATCATACCGGGACCGGCTACGGCCTAAGTCCCGAGGACAGTTTTGTTGCATAGCCGGGTCAAGCCACACACCTAGACCCGGTGCAACCCGAAAGTATTTATGTTTACAGGTTCATGCTACGCACAGGAAGAACCTAAGAAAAAGACAAGGTTAAGGTGATCGTGGGACTACGTTTCCCTAGGCAGATGACCTCCTTGTAGTTTTATTGACTTGTGTCAGAGTTTGATTTGAAATCAAATGTTTAAACATTCGGGTGTTCATGCCCAGTATTGAATAAAAATAATCTTTTGTCTACACGATGAGATTTGATAAAACCAACCATAGAGGTTAAAGCGAAACGATCCATTTTCAAACGTTATTCCGCTACACAAAAACAAACTCTATAATCAAAGCAGGTACAGAAGGTGCAACGGATGTCGTAGCCTGGAGATGCCACGGGGGTGCCGGGGCGGGGTGTGACATTGGTTGGTGTCAGAGCCTGAGGTTTTAGCGAACTAGATACTTGGGATTAGTATCTAAGCTCTAACCAGATTAAGCAATGATTTGCCTACTAAGCAAAAGTAGGTAGACACTTGCCTTTAAACTGATAGTGTCAAAACATGCAGGTAGTATTATGTCAGGAGGACAAGGATACCATAGCTTTTATAACCCAAATGTTACTATTAAACAAGAATCAATAGCAAATACATACGCACCCATGGAAGAAGGAAACTTCTCATGGTATCGTGCTCTGCCAAAGGCTCCAATAAAGGAGGAATATGAATCAGATCACCTGAGCCAAATGGATGGCTCTGACTTTAGTAACTTGAGATGTACGCCACCACATTACCCATGTGACAACCGTAGTTTTTTAGGTCCTTATCGTTTCTCGACTTTTTATACGTTTATATTTTTAAATATTATGGTTTTATTATTTTAAGTGTTTCTAGGAACTCTAGAAACATTGCCTTAGACGAACACTAAGGTCCAAACTAGAAAACCGGTTAAATGCATACACTGCGTATACTGCGAACGTGTTAAATAAACGGTAAAATTTAAATTCTCGAAAATAATTTTTATATTTATATTTTAGTTAAGAATGATGTTTTATAATATTATATGTGCTAACTTTTTTGATTCTTGATTAAACTAACGATCACAAGTGGTTCTTCCGGTAAATACTAGGTATTTACCCGGTATAACTTTTTGAAAATTTTTGAGTTTTTATGTTTTAAAAATTGTCAAAATTCATTATTTTGGATACTAGAATTTAATGTTTGGATAAAAATATTTATTAGAGTGTTTAGGGGAGTAATGTTTATAAAAAGTGGGTATTTTTTTATATAATTGGTCTTTTAAGTCTCAAGACTTGTCTTCCCACTATAAATACCCTTCACCCCTACCCATTTACCCCCTTCCCTCTCCTTGTTCCAGCTGAAAACACCTCACCACCATCACCAAACACTCCCAAACACACACTAAACTTGAATTCTAGCTCAAATTCATCCATTTCTAAGCTTGATTGTTGGTTCCAATGGATTCATGAGCTTGTTCTTACTGTTTTGAAGGTATTATAACATGATTTTCATCTTTAACTTTTTGTTTTGATCATTTCATGTATTCTTAAGAACACTAAGAACACACATACACACACACTTACTTTAATTTTCAATTTTGATGATTTCAAGTATTTTAAGCTTAAATTTTGCATTTTTAACAATGATTTGTGGATGAAAACTAGTTATAATCATCCACAATGAGTTATCTAGTGAAAATCTTGCAAGAATTGATGATCAAAGTGTATGAACACTTGGGTGTTCATACTTGCATCTTCTTGAATTAAAAGAGCATTTTTGTTGATTTTTGAGTCTTTGATCATGGAATCGAACCACATTATGATTGTAGGTTGTAAAATCAAGAAACCACAATAGTTAAGCATCTATCAACACCTTGATTTGCTGATTGGAAGGTAAAATTCTTGATTAAACTTGTTTGATAGCTTGAATGGCCAAGAACATTTATGTTCTTGGTGGATTTTTAAAAGTTATTGATCTGGCATCCAAATTTATTTTTAAACAGTAGGTGATGTTTTAAAATAAAGATCTGAAAATGTTTGTGATCAAACTCTTTATGGATTATTTATTAAAATTCCTACAAGTTTAATATATGAAAATTGGGAAAAATACCTCTGAGTACTGGAAAAATATGGAATTTGGACAGTGGTTAGTATATTATAAATGAAGACTCCTTTCCAAATTTTGTGAAAATTAGAGTTGTTTAAGTATGTGTTTAGTATTTATAAAGTTTAAACAAATGATTTAGGGATTTTATACTTCTGGACAACTTCTGGACTTGAAACTTGGAATGGAATCTCATATGGACCTAAAATTAGTCTGGTAAAAATTTCGTGAAGTTTTGATAAGTTGAAATATTTTCCCCAAATTTGTTAAGTTTTAACAAAGTTTATATTCGTAATAAATAATCTGGATATTGAAAAAAATATAAAAAAGCTGGTCATAAATTTTTATTTATATATATATGATCAATTGTTCAAGCAGTAACTTTATGTCTAAGTATGGTTTTGGAATTATGATCCATTAAGATTTTATAAAAAGTTACTAATTTTGGAAATTTTTGTATAAAATTGTTTTTATAAAAGTTTTAAGGGATTTTGGACAGAAGTATGATCAAATTAAAAACATAAATTTGTACTTTTAAATTGGGTGCTAATATCACACTAAAACCCTAATTTCGGGCGAATCGAATTTTCAAACCGTAAACCGGACTTTACGCGCGTAACCGCGTTTTTGATCAAACGATACCGTGCCTTGAGAGTTTATCATATATGATTTTATAACTACTGATGTTCTTTATCAAAATCTAAAACTTAAGGTTTTAAGGTCATGAATTTATATAAAAGCCGGTTTTACAATTTCTAACAGTTCGTACGCGTATGCACGGGTTTTGGGTATGCAACCAACTGCATAACCACTTTTGTTTTATAGACTTATTCACACGTGTTAGGTTTCTTAAATTCTTGTTTCGTATCTACTTGGTTAGGACATCATATTTGCAGTTTCTTCGGTTAACAGTACTTTTTTCATTACCGCGCTCATGTGAGTTTCGCGGCCCCACTTTTCAATTTTTACTGTTTACGGGGGAAAAGCTGTTTCACTATACACATTGTCACTTGGGATTAGGGTTACCTAGGTTTACTTATGGATGTATTAAGTCCCCACTTTAACGCAATCAGTTAGCTTGGATAGCCGATGAGAATTATGTATAGTACTATTTGGGTTGACACCGCCGCACAGGGTTGGTCGCGCCAACCAGAGTTGTAGGGTCATTTGGGCGCATAATTAGCCATAGTAGGTGTTCACATTCGACACCTGGATATAGGGGCAACAACTAGTCTGACAGTTTTTATTGTTGCTCAGAGTAATTAAATCTTAACACATGTATTTGATCATCTGCGGATGGTTACTGTTACATTTGGAAATTTATTTACTTACTTTTTTTATCGAGTCGCAAAACCTGCGTACTCACCAACTTTTTTTATAGTTGACCCGTTTTCGAAAATGCTTTTCAGGTAAACAGTTAAGGGGATCACGAGCTTTAAATGGCTTGCTTTTGGGAAGAATTATTATTGTGTACCTTTGGTTATAGTCAGGCATTTTAGACACTTTGTATTGATTCGGGATTTTCATGTATTCGTACTTTCGTTAGAAGCATGTAGTATAGTTCAATGTAATGCACAAATTTTCTTTTAGTTTCTCTTGTACTTGTGTTCAATGCGATATACCGGTCCCACTCCGTTTTTCCGCCTTCAGCGGGGTGTGACACCCTAGTACCTCCTCCACCAAACTATTCTCCACCTCAAACACCTCCACCGCCTATGTATCCCCCTCCCACTAACCAACATGAGGCAGGGTCTAGCAAGAAGGCCACTAAATCTCGAATGAGGGTAAAAGAACCTGTTGAAAAGCTTTCTATCACAGGAGCTAGTTTAGAGGAAATCTATAAAAATCTGGAGAACTATGAAAGTTCCGAATCCGAAGGATTCCTTCCTCTACCTCCAGTGGAAGCCTATTCAACACAATCAGCTAATTATGAACCATTTGCTTATTACCTCATTTATCCTATCGTATCGGGTCCATACATGAGTAATAATTCGGACACCGATGGAAATTACATTAACACAAGTTCTATAAGAGCCTACTCCGGAAGTTCTGGATCGTACACCGACTATGCAAATCATCCACAGTTCATGGATCCCTATATCCAGGATGAATACGATCATGCGGCTGAATTCGAGGCCATATTTGACGATCCTAACGCTATACCCGAGGAATATAGCTCACGAGCTACCTTGAAACATAAACAAACCCGCCTATGATAATGTTTACAACGACATAGTCTTAGGACTAAGAGACCCTCCGCCGAAATTTGGATATCCCATATCCACACCAGGATCTCCAATAGAGTGTCTCGATCGGCCGCTTCGCGAAACCGATCAAGTAAAAAAAGAGCTTATCTTGACTAGGGAGGTATTGATAGAGACCGAGAAGGATCTATCAAAGGCCAAAAAGAAGTTAGCCCAAAAGGACAAGGAGCATAAATCCTTCGCCAAAAGAATTTGGTTTCAAGGGTAAAGCTTAATGAAGGATGCTAAAAGCGTGGTCAAGAAATAGGCGTCCTAATATCGTTTTTATGTTCTTTTTCTTGTAATCCAAATAAAAAAAAATCTTGTAATCTTTTATCCTATTAATAAAAGTATTTATTTTCCTATTCATTTTCCTAGAATGACAGGGAAGGGAAAATGACCTAGCTTCGTTTGTAAGTACGCACCACCTTGAAATAGCGAACGAAACACAAACTCAACCGAATCCTATTCTGGAACAAATTCCAAATACACTAGCGGAACCTTTCAAAATCTAGGGGAAATAGAAACGTCCAAAAATTTCTATGAAACCCCAATGAGCTATTACGCTGCTCCAACACTCAAAAGCTATAACCAAACCTACATAAACAATTATAGCTAGCAAGAGAAACCACCCGAAATCCCGTATGAACACTATTACACACTGGAAGGTGAGGAAAGGGCTGACTCCAACAGAACCTACGGAACTTACCATTCCACCAATCCTACTCCAATCTATACTCTCCGGACTAACGAAGAAACCCCGGGAGAAGAAAGGATTGCAACAATGCAAGCTCGCATAGCTGAATTAGAAAGGATTGAAGGTGAAAAAGACTCTAAGATCGCCGCTCTACAACAAGCGTTGATTAGAGCTAGGGGTCGTTAGAATATGTCTTATCTATGTTATTTTCAATTTCCGCATTGTATTTTGAAGTTTGAAAATAATAAAAATCTTGTATTTTCCTTATCAAAAAGATCTTCAAATTCTAATAAATATTATGTCTTTCGTCTAGATTGTCAATAAGAACTGGACCATCCATACATACACGTGGACGAAAGAAACAAGCTGAAGAGGCCTTAGAAAAAGAGGCCCAAGCTGTAGAAATACAGAAAATGATAAGCAAAGGAATTGAGGATGCAATTCCAACAATGCTAGAGGCATTTGAAAAGGCTTAGGCTGCCAAAGTCGAAGCCAAAAATAAATGAAAAGAAAAGGGGCACACGCTTCATAACTCTGAGCATAACGAATCCAATCACATTATTTCTGTGAGAAGGGAACATTCAAAAAATCATACCCATCAAAGTTCCAAAACCAAGAGAACCCGAAATGAAGAACACTATTCCTCAAGTGATAGCTCTGCGGACAGTTACAAGCCACGTCACAAAAAGAGTAAAACATGGGTTGCTCTTACAAGACTTTCTAAGCTTGTAAACCCTATGACTTCCTTGGGAAGGAAGGCGGAGTAGCAACACTTCGATGGATATAGAAGATAGCATCAATCTTGGCCATAAGTAAATGTGCCGAAGAAGACAAGGTCCTCTATGCCTCTAACCTCTTCAAGAACTTTGCTCTTGAATGGTGGAACGCCCTTGTATCCGCCAAAGGAAGAGACAAGACATACAGGATAAGTTGGAACTCATTCAAGGATAAAGTAAAGAGAAAATTATGTCCTATCAACGAAATAGAGCAAATAGAGCAGAAATTCCTGAACTTAAGAATGGTTTGTTCTAACCATCAGGACTACATGACCAAGCAGCTAGAATATGCACGACTAGTGCCACATCTAGCTACGCCTGAATCCAATATCATAAAGAGATATATCTATGGACTGGTCAGCGAAATCCGAGATATGGTAAAAATTTCAAGACCTAAAACCATCGATGATGCCATGGACCTTGGTGCTTAATTAACTGATGGTATGGTCTGAACCATGGAAGAGAATAAAAAGAAGGAAACCTTCAGCGAGGGAAGGTAGACTTCAAAAAGACCAATCAAGGTTCTAGTACAAAGGAAAGACAGTCTGGTTTTTTCGAGTGCAAAAAAAGAAAAGGCATTCGGGAAAATGCCGACTTCTTATCACATGCCCTGAATGAAAGTGTACGGGCTATCACAACAATCAGTGTCCACGAAAGAAACTGGTCACAGGCTACAACTGTGGCGAGACCGGGCACAACAAAACCGAATGCCCAAAACCAAAAGTCGCTAATGGCTCAGGTACTAAGCCGGCCACTGAAACTAAGAAGAATGCTAGAGCGTTTAGCTTAAACGCCAAAGAAGCTGCCAATATGACTGATGTCATATACGGTACTTTTCCTGTCAATAATGCTTATTCTAAGGTGCTTTTTGACTCTGTGGCAAACCAAAGTTTTATAGATCATAAGTTTTGTAAACTAGTTAATAAGCCCGTAGCTAAGCTAGATAAAACTTACCAAGTCAAAACCGCGAACGGAGATCTGATCCAAGTCACCGAATCCCTGAATGACTGTTCCATCACGTTATCTGGACACGTCATACCTATACAAGTCTTGCCAATGGAATTGGCTGGTTTCAACATAGTCCTTGGAATGGACTGGTTAGCAACTAACCAAGCCCATATCCTTTGTGACTCAAAATCCATTGAATTACGCACACCTTCAGGAGAAGTAATGACGATTAAAGGAGACGAATCAACCAACCATGTTGGTTTGATATCTATGATAAAAGCAACAAGGAATCTCCGAAAGGGATGCCTTGCTTATCTCATATCCGTAACCACCTGCAATACCGAGCGAGAACTAAAGGATGTACCAATCGTCTCAGAATACTCTGATATCTTCCCTGAAGAGTTACCTGGAACACCACCAGATCGGGAAGTAGAGTTTCAGATAAATCTCGTACCAGGCATGGCTCCGATAGCCAAAGCCCCGTACAGATTAGCTCTAACCGAGATGCTGAATTAAAGAAACAACTCGATGAGTTATTGGAGAAAGGATTTATAAGACCAAGTTCCTCACCATGGGGAGTTCCGGTACTTTTTGTAAAGAAGAAGGACGGATCGATGAGGATGTGTATAGATTACCGGGAATTGAACAAGGTTACGATCAAGAACTGGTATACACTTCCAAGAATAGACGATCTGTTTAATCAGCTCCAAGGAGCAAGATGCTTTTCCAAAATAGACCTACGATCAGGCTATCATCAATTGAAAGTCCAAGAAGATGACATATCTAAAACTGCATTCAGAACTAGATACAGTCACTTTGAGTTCACGGTTGTGCCGTTCTGTAACATCCCAAATAATGACAAGACAAATAGAAAAGGGAAATAAAGTGGGCTTGGCCAAAATTTCGGCCCATGGGCCGAAAAGAAAAGGGGGGAAACCCCATTACAAAACAGCAGCTTCAACCCAAACCTCTCTCATTTCATCTTCCTGCGCAAGAATACTAGAGAGAGAGAGAGAGAGAGCGATCGGCTTGTGAAGAAAACCGCAAGGAGAAGACTCAAGGGCTCGGGAATCATCCGACTCCACCATTTCAACGCATAGCAACAGAAATCGGGCCTGTTGAGGTAAGCATCGCCTCTGATTATGAGTCTTTGCATGTCTCGGGTTTAAATCAAATAAAGATACGATTTTTGCATTCGAAGCTTGAAACAAATCACGTATTTGAACTCAAGAACGATAAAGGAAGGTGTTTAACGTAAAATGCTCAAGGTTTAATCGATTGGAAATAAGTTGGCTGGAGCAAGGTTCTGGTCAGGGAAGATGCAGACCCATGACTCGAAACTATAGTTTCGATACATACAGACCCGTCGAAACTACTCTAGTTTCGATAGTCATGTTTGACTCGAAACTATCTAGTTTCGATAGCAGCCATTGACTCGAAACTACCATAGTTTCGATAGGAACTCAGGACTCGAAACTACCTAGTTTCGAGTGTCACCTTGAACCTAAACTAAGATTTTTCATAAGTTAATGACTCGAAACTACCTAGTTTCGATAGAAGGATTATGACTCGAAACTACCTAGTTTCGAGTGTAAGACCATAGCTCGAAACTACCATAGTTTCGATGCGACCCACCTCCTGAAACTACTGAGTTCAAGCATAGTAATGTCTAGTGTCATCTAGGAGCACCATCTTATGTGTATAACTTTATTATACAGATCGTGAGTGACATTAGTGAAGCCCAATAGCCAGCTTAGTGTATTACAGAAACTACTCATCAGGTGAGTTCTATGTGCCCCTTTTTATGTTATGTGCAAATGTTTTTAAATGTTTTGGGGCTGAAGTGTATACACTAAGTGAATAAAGTTTATGAATGTTAATGTGATCATAGGTGTTATACAAGTATATATATATATACCTATACACGAAAGAGAAATTATGAATAAAGAATGAAAAGCATGATTATAAAGAATGAACGAAAGTATAACACAAAATGAAAGAATGAAATCCTGCTTTATATCCATGTATATATTGCTTGCAAAGAATGAAATGAATGAATGTCATAACATATAAGAATGAAATCTTGCTTTATATCCATGTATATATTGCTTGCAAAGTACAGAAAATGTTATGGACGCTTCGATGATAACGGCTACTTCGGTAGACGGACGACCATGTGACTATTTTACAACCGGGACAAGTGCGTTCCTTCATCAGCTAGGACGTACGAATGCCATTAAAGGACGGTCGAAGCAATTGGCATATTATAGTAGAACGGTTGTATAAATAATAGTCGCATGGGAAACGGATACCTTCGGGTAGACGGGCGAATATGACGGACTACGACGGTAGGACGGTTGTAAGTCATGACGGACGGACAAAGATTGCCGGACGGTTGTAAGAATAAAATGACGGACGGCACTAGTTGCCGGACGGTTGTAAGTATAGGTGGGCCATGACGATGGACCACGGCGATTGTCTTTGTGACATTCGTAAACAAATGACGGGTTGATCACCCTTATATAGTATGACCCATGAAATTAAAGAAAGAAAGAAAAGAAAAGAAAAAGGGTGAATGCATATATATATATATGAAATCACAAAAAATACAGAAATGAAAATACAGAAAAGAAAGAAGAAAGAAAGGCAAAAGTTATGAATACGTATTTATATGAATGATTATACAGTAATGCATACTTATACCTATAAAGAAAAGAATGTTTACAGTAAATTGCATTAAACTAGAACTCACCAGCGTTAGCTGACTTTTAGTATACATTTCAGGTAAAGGAAGAAAAGGTCGTGCGATGGCGTGAAGGTTACCCGGCACAAGACTGACATCCCACTTTTGTTTGTTAAGACAATGTTGTGTTTTTAATTGTTAAGACTTCCGCTGTTATGTAATGTAATTGAATGAAGAATGTTTTAAATTTAAGTTCAGTATTTATGGCTATGTTTATGAGTAAATCCAACAAGTGAGGTCACCCGGGAAAGGGGCCTTACAAGTTGGTATCAGAGCAATAGTTTGAGAGATTCAGACATCCCTAAATGTCTGGACTCAAACTGATTATGGGACCAACGCACGGATGTCAGTATGGGTAACCAACGCCAACGCAGCACGGTAAGTAAGTACTAAAGCTAATGCTCTAAATAAGGATAGATACCTTAACTTAGAACAAATAGATGTCAATGTCACAACCGATTTGAAGAGTTTTGAACCCGAAAAGCAATGTAAATTAGTAATCACAAACCGGTCACTGTAATTAAAAATTTACCTTGCTCGTACTGTTCCAAACTATGATCTGAAGAAATGACATTGATGTATTCCCTTTTTAACTATCAGGAAATTAAGAACTATGGCTGGTGGAGGAAGAACAGGACCTCGAGGCGGTCGCACTGGCCGACGAGGTAGACCTCCATTGAACCCAAGATTTGAAGAAGAAGAGAGTGTGCACGCAGAGCACACCGAAAGTGTGCACGAAACAGAAGTGACCCCAATTATGAACGACAGTCCAGGGCCTATACAGTTGGAACCTGAAGTCAGGGATGCTATTGCCCGTGAAGTTGTGCTCACTTTGAAAAAGGTATTGCCTGATCTACTATCCGAGGCAATAAAGAAAAGTAAGGAGGAGGATGAAGGAGACAATGAAGAGAAAGTATATGACAGTGATGGGGATGAAATAAAGATTGGATCGAGCAATCGTGGGTGCACTTACAAAGGTTTCAAGGACGGAGACCCACCCAAGTTCGATGGGAGCAAAGATTCAGTGGCAACGCTTGAATGGATTGAGAGGATGAGTGCTGTAATCAACATCAGCGAGTGTCGACCAGACCAGGCTGTTAAATATGTTGCTCATTCTTTCACCAACGAAGCCTTAGGTTGGTGGAGGAACATTCAGAGGACAAAGTCCCCAAACGCTCTTGCAAGAATGACATGGGAAGAACTGAAAAAGCTGGTAATTCAAAAGTTCTGTCCCCAGAACGAAATTGATCGAGTGGAAAATGAATTCCTAAACCTTAAAGCTGGCAACAAGACACACCGCCAGTATACTTCTAGATTCAATGAGTTGGCACAGCTGGTACCCCACCTGGTGGAGACAGAAGAGCGAATGATCAAGTATTATGTGAAGGGCCTACCTCAAAGGGTCCGTGTCCACGTGAAAGCCAACCTACCCTCGACCTTCGAGTCGGTAGTGAATCTGAGCGGAATCGTCTACGACGATTATGCCAATGAGGACCCACCAACAGAAACCCAAAAGAGAAAGTGGGAGAACCCGTCTAGAGGCACCGGAAGAGGGAACGTAATAACTGAAAATAAGAAACCAAGGTCGGACAAATATGAAACCTGCAAGAAATGCGGAAGGCAACATTTTGGCGAGTGCCGGGTCGGCTCCACCACATGTTACAGGTGTGGGAAGGCGGGGCACTACTCTCGTGACTGCTTGAGAGACACTAAATGCCAAGTATGTGGACTGTTTGGTCACCTGGCTAAGGATTGCAGAAAAGCCAGACAATCTGGTTCGGGAAAAGAAAAGGAACAGGAACAACCAAAGACTAGGACTCGAGCTTACGCCCTGACTGAGGAGGAAGCAAGGGGAAATCCTGATGTTGTGTCAGGTACGTTCCTAGTTAATGATGAACGTGCGGCTATATTATTTGACTCGGGTGCTAGTAAAAGCTTTATATCAAATGCCTTTAGTCGAAAACTGAATTGCACTATCAACACAGTAGTAAAGGCCTTTAGTGTACAAACTGCCGTTGGTAAAAATTCGGCAGTATTCCAAGTAACAGAGGATTGCATAATAGAAATAGAGGGTCATAAATTTCCTTCTAGATTATTCCTTCTCACCTTAGGAGGATTCGATATAGTATTGGGTATGGATTGGCTAGCTGCCAACGAAGCTCAAATCATATGTAAACGTAAGAGGATACACCTCAAAGGTCCTAGCGGCAGTCCAATTACGGTTTATGGGGATTGGAATTGCACAATGCCGAACGTCATCTCGATGATTAAGGCCGAAAGTTACATGAGGCGCGGCTGCGAAGCTTATCTGGCATATGTTATAGATGATAGAGTGAAAACGAAAGAACTCAAGAATGTACCCGTGGTGTGCCATTTTCCGGAAGTATTCCCTGAGGATCTACCTGGGTTGCCACCCGATCGGGAAATAGAATTTCAGATTGATTTACTGCCAGGAGCTGAGCCCGTTGCCAAAGCCCCCTACCGATTGGCTCCGTCAGAAATGAAGGAATTGATGTCCCAACTAGAGGAACTAACCGAGAAAGGATTTATTAGGCCGAGCATCTCACCATGGGGCGCTCCGGTACTATTTGTAAAGAAGAAGGACGGCAGTATGCGCATGTGTATCGACTACCGCGAATTGAACAAGAGAACAGTAAAGAACAAATACCCACTGCCTAGAATAGACGACCTTTTTGATCAACTGCAAGGCGCGAGTTGGTTCTCAAAGATTGATCTCAGGTCGGGTTACCATCAATTGAAAGTAAGAGAGAAGGATGTACCGAAAACTGCGTTTCGTACACGTTACGGGCATTATGAATTTCTTGTGATGTCCTTCGGACTAACCAACGCACCAGCAGCATTTATGGATTTAATGAACAGAGTATGCCGACCCATGTTGGATCGATCAGTAATAGTTTTTATAGATGACATCCTCATATATTCAAAGAATGAAGGTGATCACCACTGTCACCTAAGAGAAGTATTGGAGGTGCTAAAGCAGGAAAAGTTGTACGCAAAATTCTCCAAATGCGCGTTTTGGCTTAGGGAAGTCCAATTCCTAGGTCATGTAATAAACCCAAACGGCATCATGGTGGATCCTGCAAAGATCGAGACAGTAAAGGAATGGAACATCCCAAAGACACCAACAGAGATACGAAGCTTTCTAGGGTTGGCAGGCTACTATCGAAGGTTCATCCAAGATTTCTCAAGAATTGCCTCGCCGCTAACCAAACTGACACGGAAGGAAGTAAAGTATGAATGGGGTCCAACCCAAAACAACGCGTTTGAGGAACTTAAGACACGATTAACTCAAGCTCCAGTATTAACACTACCTGAGGGAAATGAAGACTTAGTAGTCTACTCTGACGCTTCAGGGCAAGGTTTAGGGTGCGTACTCATGCAACGAGGAAAGGTAATTGCTTATGCATCGCGGCAACTAAAGGTTCATGAAGTTAACTACCCAACACATGATCTAGAATTAGCAGCAGTAGTTTTCGCGTTGAAAATATGGAGACACTACTTGTATGGAGTTAAATGCACCATCTACTCCGATCACAAAAGCTTGAAATACTTTTTCGAACAAAAGGAACTAAACATGAGGCAAAGAAGATGGTTAGAGCTACTGAAAGACTATGACTGTGAGATATTGTACCATCCAGGCAAGGCAAACGTAGTGGCTGACGCTTTAAGTAGAAAGGAAGAATCGGCACCTATCCGGATCAAAGCGTGTCAGTTAATTATAACGCCAGACTTAATGGGTGAAATATCAAAGGCACAAGATGAAGCATTGTTAGAAAGAAATGTGAAACGGGAAAGAATAGTAGGACAACAAGGGAACTTAGATGTGAATGCATACGGAGTACGAACTAGGTTTGGCCGGATGTGGATACCTAAGATTGGTGAGCTTAGAGCCAAAATACTCGATGAGGCCCATAAGTCTCGCTATTCTATCCACCCCGGGACAAACAAAATGTATCAAGACTTGAAGAAAGAATACTGGTGGCCTGGCATGAAGAATGATGTGACAGAATACGTGAGCAAGTGCCTAACGTGTTCTCTAGTTAAGGCCGAGCACCAGAAACCATGCGGTAAAATGCAACCTTTACCAATACCGGAATGGAAGTGGGAAGAGATCACAATGGACTTCATTACCAAGCTACCGCGAACAGCTAAAGGCAATGATACCATTTGGGTGATCGTCGACCGCTTGACAAAGAGTGCTCACTTCTTGCCAATACGAGAAACTTCTTCTTCTGAAAAACTAGCAGAAGTATTTATCAAGGAAATTGTGAGCAGACATGGTATGCCGCTGTCGATTGTGTCTGACAGAGATACTAGATTCACGTCAAGGTTTTGGAAGAAATTCAATGAAGCAATGGGCACTAGACTGAACATCAGCACCGCTTACCACCCCCAAACCGATGGACAATCGGAAAGGACCATTCAGACCTTGGAGGACATGCTCCGGGCCTGTATCATTGACTTCGGTGGGAGTTGGGACAGCCATCTACCATTGGCAGAATTTTCATATAACAACAGCTATCACTCGACTATTGGCATGCCGCCATTTGAAATGTTGTATGGGAGGAAATGTAGGACCCCGGTTTGTTGGGGGGAAATTGGACAGAAGGATTTTGCAAGTCTCGAAGTGGTCAAAGCTACTTCTGAGAAATTTGATCAAATCAAGGCTCGTATGAAAGCCGCAAAAGACAGACAGAAATCATACGCGGATAAGAGAAGGAGGGATTTAGAGTTTCAAGTAGGGGAAATGGTACTGTTGAAAGTATCACCGTGGAAAGGAATCATTCGGTTCAGAAAGCGTGGCAAACTAAGTCCAAGGTTTGTCGGACCTTTCAAGATTGTAGCAAGAGTGGGTCAAGTTGCTTACAGACTCGACCTACCCGTCGAGCTTAGTGGAATACACCCTACGTTCCACGTGTCGCACTTACGCAAGTGCCTAGCTGACGACACAGCTCACATACCTTACGACGAGATCGAAGTGGATAACAGTCTAAATTATGTAGAGGAACCAATAGCCATTCTTGACCGAGCTGAGAAACGATTACGCAATAAGTCGATTCCTTTAGTCAAAATACAATGGAAACACAGAAAGGGGTCCGAGGCTACTTGGGAGAAAGAAGACGAGATGAAGGAACTGTATCCCCAGTTGTTTAACGTGTAACAGGTTTCGAGGACGAAACCTCATTAAGGAGGGTAGACTTGTAACATCCCAAATAATGACAAGACAAATAGAAAAGGGAAATAAAGTGGGCTTGGCCAAAATTTCGGCCCATGGGCCGAAAAGAAAAGGGGGGAAACCCCATTACAAAACAGCAGCTTCAACCCAAACCTCTCTCATTTCATCTTCCTGCGCAAGAATACTAGAGAGAGAGAGAGAGAGAGCGATCGGCTTGTGAAGAAAACCGCAAGGAGAAGACTCAAGGGCTCGGGAATCATCCGACTCCACCATTTCAACGCATAGCAACAGAAATCGGGCCTGTTGAGGTAAGCATCGCCTCTGATTATGAGTCTTTGCATGTCTCGGGTTTAAATCAAATAAAGATACGATTTTTGCATTCGAAGCTTGAAACAAATCACGTATTTGAACTCAAGAACGATAAAGGAAGGTGTTTAACGTAAAATGCTCAAGGTTTAATCGATTGGAAATAAGTTGGCTGGAGCAAGGTTCTGGTCAGGGAAGATGCAGACCCATGACTCGAAACTATAGTTTCGATACATACAGACCCGTCGAAACTACTCTAGTTTCGATAGTCATGTTTGACTCGAAACTATCTAGTTTCGATAGCAGCCATTGACTCGAAACTACCATAGTTTCGATAGGAACTCAGGACTCGAAACTACCTAGTTTCGAGTGTCACCTTGAACCTAAACTAAGATTTTTCATAAGTTAATGACTCGAAACTACCTAGTTTCGATAGAAGGATTATGACTCGAAACTACCTAGTTTCGAGTGTAAGACCATAGCTCGAAACTACCATAGTTTCGATGCGACCCACCTCCCGAAACTACTGAGTTCAAGCATAGTAATGTCTAGTGTCATCTAGGAGCACCATCTTATGTGTATAACTTTATTATACAGATCGTGAGTGACATTAGTGAAGCCCAATAGCCAGCTTAGTGTATTACAGAAACTACTCATCAGGTGAGTTCTATGTGCCCCTTTTTATGTTATGTGCAAATGTTTTTAAATGTTTTGGGGCTGAAGTGTATACACTAAGTGAATAAAGTTTATGAATGTTAATGTGATCATAGGTGTTATACAAGTATATATATATATACCTATACACGAAAGAGAAATTATGAATAAAGAATGAAAAGCATGATTATAAAGAATGAACGAAAGTATAACACAAAATGAAAGAATGAAATCCTGCTTTATATCCATGTATATATTGCTTGCAAAGAATGAAATGAATGAATGTCATAACATATAAGAATGAAATCTTGCTTTATATCCATGTATATATTGCTTGCAAAGTACAGAAAATGTTATGGACGCTTCGATGATAACGGCTACTTCGGTAGACGGACGACCATGTGACTATTTTACAACCGGGACAAGTGCGTTCCTTCATCAGCTAGGACGTACGAATGCCATTAAAGGACGGTCGAAGCAATTGGCATATTATAGTAGAACGGTTGTATAAATAATAGTCGCATGGGAAACGGATACCTTCGGGTAGACGGGCGAATATGACGGACTACGACGGTAGGACGGTTGTAAGTCATGACGGACGGACAAAGATTGCCGGACGGTTGTAAGAATAAAATGACGGACGGCACTAGTTGCCGGACGGTTGTAAGTATAGGTGGGCCATGACGATGGACCACGGCGATTGTCTTTGTGACATTCGTAAACAAATGACGGGTTGATCACCCTTATATAGTATGACCCATGAAATTAAAGAAAGAAAGAAAAGAAAAGAAAAAGGGTGAATGCATATATATATATATGAAATCACAAAAAATACAGAAATGAAAATACAGAAAAGAAAGAAGAAAGAAAGGCAAAAGTTATGAATACGTATTTATATGAATGATTATACAGTAATGCATACTTATACCTATAAAGAAAAGAATGTTTACAGTAAATTGCATTAAACTAGAACTCACCAGCGTTAGCTGACTTTTAGTATACATTTCAGGTAAAGGAAGAAAAGGTCGTGCGATGGCGTGAAGGTTACCCGGCACAAGACTGACATCCCACTTTTGTTTGTTAAGACAATGTTGTGTTTTTAATTGTTAAGACTTCCGCTGTTATGTAATGTAATTGAATGAAGAATGTTTTAAATTTAAGTTCAGTATTTATGGCTATGTTTATGAGTAAATCCAACAAGTGAGGTCACCCGGGAAAGGGGCCTTACACGTTCGGACTTACAAATGCTCCCGCAGCCTTCATGGATATGATGAACCGAATCTGTAAACCCTACTTGGATAAATTCGTAATCGTGTTCATAGACGATATACTTATCTACTCCAAAAGTAAGGAAGATCATGCCAACAATCTAAGGACAATATCTGAACTATTGAGAAACAAGAAACTTTACGCCAAATTCTCGAAGTGTGAATTTTGGTTGTCAAAAGTACAATTTCTCGGTCACGTCATAACCGAGAAAGGAATTCAAGATTGAGGCTATATCCAATTGGGATGTCCCAAAAATGCTAACCGAAGTGAGAAGTTTCCTCGGATTGGCAGGATATTACCGAAGATTTATTAAGGACTTCTCAAAGATCGCCATTCCCTTTGACGACACTAACCCGAAAGGCAATCAAATGTGAATGGGGTATAAAGCAGGACGAAACATTTAAAACGCTGAAGCAGAAACTCACTCAAGCACCAATTCTATTGCTGCCCGAAGGCAACGAAAGTTTTGTAGTCTTCTACGATGCATAACACACTGGTTTAGGATATCTATACGACTCATGACCTGGAGTTAGGTGCCATAATCTTCACGCTGATTTTATGGAGACACTATCTCTATGGAGTCAAATTCACGGTTTTCACAGATCACAAGAGTCTAAAGTATGTCTTCAGCCAGAAAGAGCTGAACATGAGACAAAGACGATGGATGGAAGTCCTAAGTGACTATGACTGCGAGATATGTTATCATGAGGGCAAGACTAACGTAGTAGCCGACGCCTTGAGTCGAAAAGAACATGAAAAACCAAAGCGAGTACGTGCCCTAAGACTCGACCTGCAAGTCAGTCTTATTTATCAGATCAAAGAGGCACAAAAATCAGCCTTGAAAGAGGCAAACCTTGAAAACGAAAGAATGATAGGAAGGATCGATCAACTCGTCAAAGGAAATGACGACATCCTTAGAATGAATAAACGAATATGGGTTCCAGTCTACGGAAATATTCGAGGAGAAATTCTCGAGGAAGCCCATAAGTCCAAGTACACAATGCACCTCGGTGGTGATAAGATGCACAAAAATCTGAAATCAGAATACTGGTGGATCGGCATGGAAAGCACATAGCCGAGTATGTAGCCAAATGTCTAACCTGTTCCAAGGTTAAAGTCGAACACCAAAAGACATCTGGGCTGTTGCAACAACTAGAGTTGCCAGTATGGAAATGGGAATGATCACCATGGATTTCATCACTAAACTTCCCCGAACCAGTCAAGAAAATGACACAATATGGGTTATCGTTGATTGTTTAACCAAATCCGCACATTTCCTACCAATAAAGGAAACTTTTAGTATGGATAAATTGGCACAATTATATGTTAACAAGATAGTATCTTTACACGGAGTGACGTTATCCGTAGTCAGATAGAGACAGTCGATTCATGTCTCGATTCTGGCAGAGCTTCCAGAAAGCTCTTGGAACTCGTTTAAACCTTAGCACTGCATACCATCCTCAAACGGATGAGCAGAGCGAGAGGACAATCCAAACCTTGGAGGATATGCTTCGAGAATGTGTTATTGACCTAGGAGGAAGTTGGGACGACCACTTACCTCTGATAGAATTCTCTTACAATAACAGCTACCACACAAGTATACAAGCTGCACCATTTGAAGCCTTGTATGACAGAAAATGCAGGACTCTTGTGTGTTTGGCTGAAATAGGAGAAAACTAGTTATCAGGACTCGAGATAGTCCAGGAAACCACTGATAAGATATTACAAATCAGGGATAGATTGAAAAAGGCTCGTGATCGCCAAAAACGTTACGCCAACAAAAGTCGAAAGCCGTTAGAATTTAAAATTGGAGACAAGGTTTTACTTAAGGTATCACCTTGGAAAGGTGTGGTACGATTCAGAAAGAAAGGAAAGTTAAGCCCTAGGTTTGTTTAGCCATTTAAAATCCTAGAACAAATCGGACCTGTGGCATATCGTTTGGAATTGCCGATAGAGATGAGTGGAGTACACGATGTGTTCCATGTCTCCAACCTGCGTAAATGCTTAGCAGATGAAACCTTAGCCATGCCATTACAAGATGTAGTAGTGGATGAAAGGCTTAAGTTTGTGGAACAACTGTTAAAAATTGAGGACCGGCAGGAAAAGAAATTGAAACGAAAGAAACTCATGTTGGTTAAGGTGAAATAGAATTCCATACGACAACCTAAGTACACGTGGGAAATGGAATCCGAAATGAAAAAGAAATACCCAAGCTTATTCAGAAAGTAATCTCGAGGACGAGATTTTGAAAAAGTTGGGGATGATATAACACCTGCCAAAATTCCGATCTCAATTTCTGCCCGGAATTTATAAGAAAGAAACGGGAGTTAACGGAAACCTAAAAATCAGGAAAATTCATTAAGAATTCTGAAAGTTAGGAGATATCGGACGGACATGGGACTGATATTGGTCTGATATGGGAAGAGGTTAAATGTTGGGCCGACATGGTCTAGAAAATGGTCCGCAATGCAAACCCCTAGAAACCCTCTGCACCAGACACGTGTAGGGCATGCGTCAGCATGTCAGACGTGTGGATGGATATCGGACTGACATGGCTTGCCTACTCGGTCCGACATGGACGAGTGGCACTCCGAATTTGCATGGCTGACACGTGGTGCGCATGCGGCACAATGGAGGCATATCGGATCAATATCCCCCTGGATGACGGTCCGACATGAGGCCGTTATCAGCCTATAAATAGAGGGCTCAAGGTTCTCATTTTCCACACCAACACAACACACACTCTCGAATCTCCTCTACTTTTGAGCCTTTCCCGAGCCCTCCAGCCGTCCCGACTCCTGAGCCGCTCCTCCCGGTTCGACCAACGTTCGCTTGTCAACCGGACTCGAGCGTTTAAGAGCCGAAGTGCAAGTTAAGGTGCTAGAGCCCTAAGAATCAACTCTAAGAGCTACTTAGCACTAAGATTATTATCCTTCGATCTCTGACTTCAAAATAAAGGTGAATACTCATCTGTATCAAAAGTACTCGTTCTCATGGTGAAAGCGAGCTTTTACAAAAACGATTTGTTAAGATGTTCTTGGGCTATAGGCTATCATCACGCAAAAAGTAAAACTATTTATATTTTACAAAAGGGCAAAACACGATAATTAAATATTTACTCATACAGTTCTAAACGGGATTGACCAGCGAGATCAATCCCAGCGGACTTTAAACTACCCAAAAAGTGTACGTAAAGTTTGATCAAATATTTATACTCGCTCCGGATCTAGTTGGGCCGGGCGGGGTTGGCTTGTATGTCGGGTGATTGCGTAAAATGCAGAAGTGCTGGTTAGGCCGCGTAGCCCCTGATTACTTGTCCAATGTATACAAATGGATGAATCAGAAGAAAGTGATATGATCACTAGAATCCACCTATGAAATGTTTAACTGTTTAATTAAACTGTTTTGCCATGCCTAGGAAAATGATTTGTGGACATGAAGTATTCACCAGCATGTAGCTGATGTTCATTTTCAAATGATTTCAGGAAAAGAATGAAATGACCTCATCATACCGGGACCGGCTACGACCTAAGTCCCGAGGACAGCTTTGTTGCATAGCCGGGTTAGGCCACACACCTAGACCCAATGCAACCCGAAAATATTTATGTTTACAGTTTCGTGCTACGCACAGCAAGAACCTCAGAAAAAGACAAGGTTAAGGTGACCGTGGGACTATGTTTCATTAGGCAGATGACCTCCTTGTAGTTTTACCGACTTGTGTCAGAGTTTGATTTGAAATAAAATGTATAAACAGTTGGGTGTCCATGTCCAATATTGAATAAAAATAATCTTTTGCCTACGCGAAGAGATTTGATAAAACCAACCCTAGAGGTTGAAGCAAAACGATCCATTTTCAAACATTATTCCGCTGCACAAAAACAAAAAGTAGGTACAGAAGGTGCCAACGGATGTCGCAGCCCGGAGACGCCCCGGGGGTGCCCGGGGCGGGGTGTGACAAAAACCATAAAAGAGAATACCGAGACCGGTTCCGATAATACCTGTCACACCCCACCTAGGGCGGAAACAAGGGGCGTAACGATTCATGGTGTTCATAGCCTTTGATTACAACAAGCGACTTCTAGATGGATTCATAATCAAGTGTTATAAGTTGTTACATAAATTGTCACCAGGACATTACATGCAAAGGTACCGCACTTATAACCAAGTGTACTGCTTTTTAAATAACAAGTTTGTCAGCTATGACCTAGATGCTCCTAGGTTATAACAGGAAAACTCCAAAAGTTGATCTATGTGTATGCATGCCCTTTGTCCCATGTTTCTAGTTACATAAGAAAACAACCTTAAAAAGTGAACATAATGTTGGTGAGTTCACATGTTTAATTGAAATGTTTGATGTTAGACCACAAGATTTCTAGTTGTGTATTGTTCACCCGAACAATGATGTATCAGTTGTGTATTGTTCATCCGAACAATGATGTACCACTATCATTAATTAAAACAATAGTGTAAGTCTATTATTATTACCATGATCTCCCATAACCGAAACTCGACGTTGTAGTTGTGCCCCTTAACGCCAAGACATTGTAATAGTTGATGAAAATTATGCACCCGCTTTAACCTCTATTCAAGGTTAGCGTGACTAACCACGGGTGGGGGTGTCAATCCAAATAGATTTATTCATGCTTTCCACGTTTATACCTCAATTAACAGTTACAGAATAAGAGGGGACTTTGATGCGTTAAACGAGTTGATTCATGTAACAATGTAGGTACTTATGTCCAGTTGTCAGTTGAGCAAGTTTTCTCCCCCATATGTTTAAAAACAAATTTAAAACAAGTAAAAGTGGGGCCGTGAAGACTTACCGTAGCTAACGAGGTGGTGAGTGGTGATGTAAGTTGAAAGTCCAAACAGTTCTGACCTAGCCATGCCCTAAATTAATTAAGACACCTTAAGGTCTAAATAGTTGTTCATGAGGTGGGTTGGTCATACGACCAATATTCCGAAGTTTTGACTCTTGCCTTGTAGTAGCCTACAAGAGTCCGACCCGATCGACGTTGATGATATAACTTGTCATTTAAGTAGATATATTTAATAAATCCTTTTAATAAATATTATGACTTAGTCTCTTAGTTGTCAATATCTCGTTTTCGGTTTAATTATTCCTTGATAATAAATAATAAATATATATATTTACTATAAATTGACGTGAAATGTCATAAAATAATAATAATATTATTTTATTGTTTAAACTTATTTTTATTTAACTTAAGAATATATCCATATATATGCATGTATATCTATTATTCCTTCTCAAAACAATATATAAATATATGCATGTTTTTATAAAGAAGATTTATAAAATGTTGATATTCATCTAAAATAATATTAGGTGTTAATCCTTATATCATAATACAAATCATAATTATTACTAATAATATTAATGAACTAAAATGTCATAAATAATAATATGATAATATTATTATTTATTTATGTTATTAATAAAATAGATGTTATACTTAGAATATTTTAGAGAAACTAATACCAAACCAAACCAAACCAAACGTACCCAGTATAATCCCACACATAGCTAACGCTATTAGTAGGGTCTGGGGAGGGTGTGATGAGGGCAAACCTTACCCCTGTCCCAAGGGATAGAGAGGCTGCTCCCGTTTAGACCCCCGGCTCCATGGGAAAGAAAAAGATAAAAATATAAATAAAATTAATGAGTAATAAAGTAAAATAAATCTAATAGTAATCTAACAATTAGCAGTGTATGACTAGAGTATATTAGTCACAAGAAACACAACACACCTACAAGAAACAAGACATACACAAAATCTTTGCTAAACAACTCTACTCTCCCACACAACGGGTCACTCATCCTAAAACCCTAATACGACGTCTCCATGAAATCCTATCATTGATCATATCCTCTGAGAGGTGTAAATCTAGCAAATCAAGCCTAATCCTCTCATCCCACGTTAATTTCGGTCTCCCCCTGCTCCTTTTCCCCTCTACAACGAGAGTTTCCACCGTTCTCACTGGATCTGTGCTCTGTCTCCTCTTGACATGTCCAAACCATCTCAATCTTCCTTCTCTTATCTTATATGAGATACATGTGACTCCCAATCTCTTCCGAACAACTTCATTTCTTATTCGGTCCTTTCTTGTGTGTCCACACATCCACCTCAACATCCTCATCTCAGCTACATCCATTTTTCGAGCTTGTGTCTTCTTGATGGCCCAACAATCGGTTCCATATAGCATCGCTGGGCGAACTGCTACCCTATAAAATTTACCCTTTAACCCTATTGGGAACCTCTTGTCGCACAAAACACCTGAGGCCGCTCTCCATTTACACCAACCAGCCTGCACCCGATGGACTACATCATTGTCGATGTCCCCGTTACTCTGGATGACAGATCCTAGATACTTGAACTTCAGTGTCTTAGGGACAACCCCACCTTCAATAGAAATCTGGGTCTCCTCGTCGACGTTTGCACCACTAAAGTTGCAGTGAAGGTACTCGGTTTTAGATTGGCTTATTTTAGAGAAACTAATGATTTATAATAATCATTTAAGCTAAAATAATACTTAGAGTTTTTATAATTTTTAGCCGTCGTTTCTTAAGTTAAAAACCCGTTATTTAAAACACGAACTCCGGTTATAACTATTATATCACCAACTAGTTTTATGTTAAAATAAAATAGTCGAATGCTCACGTAAATAGTCGAGGGAAGGCGACGGAGTTTACGCGAGATCCGGTTTCTCCACTTGACGTCCCGTATCATCCGGTTAGCTCCAGAAATAGCCCGTATACTTCGTGTAACCGTAACCCTGTGCCCGTAGGTGAGATCAAAGACCCGTAACAAGCGGCGGAGCTTGGTTCTTGTTTCCCGAAGGCCGCAAGGGTGGCGGAGGGGGTTCGGGACTGTCGCGAATGGAGTGGCGGTGTACGGTGGTGATCGGTGAAGGTGGTGTGGGCTGCTGTTGTCGTTGTATCTCGGGTGAGGGAGAGGGTGGTGGTGGTGTCGGGTATAATGCCGAGAGGGAGGAGGGTGATGGTGTGCTCGGTGGTGGTGGTTCACGATGGTGGGGTGATGGTGTGGTGGTGGTTGCCGAGAAGGAAGCAAGGAGGGGAATGGTGGGTTTCGGGTGGTGGTGTGAGCCGAGAGAGAGCAAGAGAAATGAGTGTGTTGTGGGTGTGTTTGTGTGGAACTTGCATGCTATTTATAACCTTCATGGAGGTTAATACACATTGGATTGTATGTCTCCATTGAGACAAAGTTGTCTCAATTTGACATGCATGTTGGGAACCAAGAGACAAGGCAAGCAAGTTTGTCTCCCTTTTGGTTTGGGTCGGCCGAGAAAGAAGGTTACCGGGGGGAGGGGGGGGGGGGGTTTGGGGGTAGGTTAGGGTGTGTGGTGTGGAGTTTTACCCGTTTGTTACTAGCCCGGTATAATACCCGCGTGTCGTCGTTTCCATTTGTTGTTACGTGTCGGGAATGAGTCGGGAATTAAATAAAAATAATAATAAAAGTTTAGTAGTTCGGGTATAATACATAATCGTGTCATAAGTTTAGATTTTATTTCCATCCGGGTGAGTATTCTCTACTATTAGAAATAAAGAGAATGTTTCGAGGTGTTTAAGTTTTTATCTTTAGTTTATCACCAACGCGATATGGGGTTTGATGTGTCTCGGAAATCTCTAATATTTCCTGTGTAGTTGAGTAGTGGTTGGACTCTACTGGACCGAGTTAGACCTACACTACAAAAAAGAAGAATATCCGGGACTGAACAATTAGTCCCTGATACTCCAAAATCAGTACCGAATGGTCATCGGGGATTGATTTTGCCAGTCACGAGCCAGTCACCTATTCCTAGTCCTAGATGGTGCTATCAGTAACTGAAAATCTGTCTCGATTGTATGACACCAACAGGGACTAACATTCAGTCTCCAAAACACATTAATTCAGTCTTCATTCTATCCCCCCGTACCACGTCACTTTAGTCCCGAATAATTAAAATTAGTCTAATATGCGAAGTCTCATGTAATAATTATGTGGTAAAATTACCAGTTGTCACAATACCAATACAGGAAATGATGTTGTTCGTTTATAATAGGTTCGGTTAGTCACGATACCACAACGGTAACGGAATTGGATATATGATACGATACAAAAAAAACTCGATTTTGAATAAAACTCCGTTTTCAAAAAAATTTGTGTCGAAATGTTGACAAAAAAAAAATAAAAAATAAAAACATCGCATTCCGTTTTTTGAAATAAGTTAATGAACGAAAGTTATTACAAGAAAACAAAATTAATAGAATTTAATCGGGTTAAAAAGCGTATATATATACAGTAAAAGGTAGAAAATGAAAAAAAAAAAAAACAAAAAAGGTAAAGCATATGTGGCCAAATGTATGTAGAATTGTTTTTTTTGAAAGGCCAACAACTTTTTTTTTGTATGTGGAATTGTTTAAGCATATGTGACATCATATGATACTCTTAGCCAGCACATGGGCCAGCGTATGATACTCTCTGCCAACCTATGATATGTTGGTTGCAGGTCTTGCATACCCAAAATCCGTTTTTAGCTTATCCCTCTAATTTGGTTCAATTACAACATGTTTTTATAACATGCTTCAACCTAGAAAAGGTTTATACACCACCCGTTTGCTTCCCCAATGATTAATAGCCCACAATAAACAAACATATAACATCCTTGGAGATTCATTGATCTCAATTATATAACACCCTTTGATATTCATTGATCTCAGTTATGATTAACTCCCATTGAAGTTCATAAACTTCATATCAATCACCATATATATATATATACACATATGACTAATTCCCTATTCATCACCAAACCCCCAATTAACATATTAGTATAACATCCTTTGATATTCATTGATCTCAATTATGATTAACTCCAATTGAAGTTCATATACTTCATGTTCAATGCCTATATTGAAGTTCTAAGACTTCAAGCACCATACACCCTTTGAGACTTAAGGTCTCAATTCATTTACATTCACTGGGATTCAAATGATCCCATTGTATAAACACAATGCATTGGGAAGTTCAATACTTCCATAAACACAAATTATTACCCCAAGATTAATTCATATAATTACACATACACTGAGTAACTCATTTAAATCCCCCAATACATAAGCATGTTACATCATAGATAACAGTCAAAACAAGTTTGGTGTAGGCAAATAAGTTTAACCAACTACAACGTAAGTGTAGAACAATTACCTTTATTTGATGAATCACCCCTTTGCCTTTCAACCTCCTCCCTTTTGATTCCCTATAATCAGTTATCATAACTTGGTTTACAAACCATTAACACATTACATGAGCACCTAATAAATCTTACAACTTTCCCCAACTGTTAGATGATTAGAACATCAATCCCAATTGGTCATTTGCATATCAAACATATGCATATTTCTCCCAATTCACCATTCAACCTATTTGACCCGTTTGATCCGTTTAATCCACCAAATTCATCATTCAATTCAAAATATTATTTCACCAAGTTTGTTTATAAGACCATTTGTGTTTGTTTCATGATTAATATCAACACCATAAAATTCCCAGCAAGTAACATTTCACCTGATATGGGCAAAACCCCCCAATTTCTTGAACATGAACTCTAGAATTTCAATTCTCCAATTAGGTGTTTAAATTATGAACCATGATCCCTAACACCAAAACACTAGATTAAAACTTCTACCCAGAATTTAAAGCAAATGATTCCACTAATTGAGCCATTTAGGGTTTTATACCAAAACCCATCAAAAACTCCCTCAATGGAGGTGTAAGAGATGAAGACGGAAAAAAAGAAACTTACTTGATGTTTGCTTGAACTATAAACACCTTAAAATCAACAATCTTCTACACCCAAAATCCATAAATCAAGTTCTTGGTTCTCCCCCTTCTTCTCCTTTTGCTTTTCACGCCATCACACACACACCCACCCACTAAAAAATTCCGTGCCCCCCCACAAATCCAAATTTTATTAATTTTATATAATACCCCCATACACTTCTCCATTTACCCCCTTTAACCAAAAGTCAAGAATTCACCAATGAACCTTTAGTCCAAGACTTTGTTTTATTAACTTTCCACCCCCATAATATGTTCCAAACATATAATATCATATCTTTGAAAGTTGGTTCATTACAAATCCCCCCATAATATAGGGTTTCGTCTTCGAAACCCACCATAAATAACTTAGGGTAGTAATTCAACATCTCTTTTTTTACTTTCGTAGTTCATTTTCGCTCTTTTTGATGCTTTCGATGAATCAACACGTGGTTTTATCTCCTTGTTATACAATTGATTCACCTTCTTATCCAAGATAGCCATCGATTCTCTACATAATTCAATTTATCATCAAGAGGAACAAAAGCAACCTTACCTGCCAAACATCTCCGTAAAAGTCCTTCGGTGACTTCAAATGGTAAGCCACTTACCAACACATCTATAATTTGAACGGCTCATCAAAACAGAGACTTAGCTTCCCACGTTCTGGAAACCAAATTATTCCCTCAATGGAGAAAGTTGTACAAACACCAAGGCTCCTATTTGAATTTCAATAGGCCTCCTCCTGTTATCTACGTAAGATTCCTGACGATCTTGAGTGGCTTTCAAACGTGCTTATTTTTATAAATCTTTTTTTTTGCCTTGTCTTGAACCATATCTTTACTTCTGGGTTCTCGTTGACCAATCTTACCCTAACAAACCGGTGTTCGACAACGTCGAATATATAGTAATTCGAACAATGACATACCAATACTCGAATGGTAATTATTATTACATGAGAATTTAAGCATCGGTAAATGATCACCCCAATTTCTTCCAAGTGAAAAGTGAATTTGGTACTTCAATACGAAACAATTGATACGGGTACACCATGTCGTGCCACATCTTCCCTTAAATAAACATACACCGTCTTGTTTAGGAAGAGTAGGTTTCCTTAATAGGAAGGAAATATACACCCTTGTTCAACCGATCCATCACTACCCAATCATATCATACCCCCTTCGTGATTTGGGTAATTTTGTAATCACACCCAGTATAAGGTTTTTCCATTCCCAAATACGTATATCAAGCCATTGAAGCTTTCCATACGATTTTCTTTTGGTGTTCGACTTTAACCCGTAGACAAGTGAGACACTTTTCAACATTCGTTGACTATGTCTCTTTTCATCTCGGCCACTAAAAAGTTATACCCCAAATCCTAGAACATTTTGTCGCCCCCAGATGAAAATAATACTTGGAGTTATGAGCTTCCTAGAAAATAATAGTCAATACGTTTGATAAACGAGGAATTCAATTTCTACCTTACCAAGTTTGAGCTATAGCACCTGTGTTATCACAAAGTATCTCGATTGGTTGGCGATTACTCGGAACCACATCGAGGTCAGTAATGAATTTCTTCATCCAAGCAGCTTCCTTAGCTGCATCTGATGCGGCTATATACTCAGATTCGGTGGTTGAATCCGCCACTACACTCTGCTTGGAGCTTTTCCATGAGATAGCTCCTCCATTAAGAGTGAATACGAAACCCGACTGTGAGCGAGAGTCATCTCGGTCAGTTTGAAAGCTAGCATCAGTGTAACACCGTACAGTGATCTCCTCTTTCACTCCTCCAAATATTAAGAACTCAAAGATGCTTAGGCGAACTTAACAAGTTCGCCTCTAGCAGAACTTGTTCTATCACTTAGACAAAATTTATACAATTATATAAAAACATAAAGACAATAAGACCTAAACTATTACAAAGCTTTTGTCATACATTCTATGTCCTAACAGACTCCCCTTGACAATAGCTTGATCTTCTGTCTTCAGTCTTTATGGTGAGCTCTTCCAGTTATCTGGTAATCTGCTTCCTGCGTGCACTCTGGAAGTTCCAAGACTTCCTCATCTATTCACCCATTAAGACTCAAAGTCTCATTTATTTCATACCACTAGGATTCAAGGATCCCATCACTCACATACAACACGCTTTGAAGTTCAATACTTCATATCAATTTCCTCTAGTTCGCCCACTTATAAGGTCATTCGTTCTCTCTTCGAGTCCCCTCCCTTAATTGCAACAATCGAGATCCCAAATGTCTAGAAGTATAAGCAATAACCATGCCTCGTTGCATAAGGACATAACCAAGTCCAAGGCATGAGTTATCAAGATAGAGAATAAAGTCTTCGATCTTTCCGGGTAAGCACACGAGAATTGTCTTACTCAATTTCTCTTTCAAAACTTGAAAGGCGGACCCTTGTTCATGACCCAAATGAATTTCACCTCCAATTTCTTAATCATATGTCATCCTTTAAGATTTAATGATCTCAAATCACACAATCACCCTTTGAAGTTCAAAGACTTCATTTAAAACATCATTTGTGAAGTTCTATGACTACAAACACCAAACACCCCTTGATTGCTTCAATCTTTGATGGGTCAACAGGGATGCCTTCAGAATTCACCACATTATCCAAGAATTGAATTTCCCCCAAATCTAAAAGGCACAATTAGAAAATTCAATGTAAGACCTCTCCTTTCATGGAATTTTCAAGAAGCTCACGAAGATAATGAGCGTGAACAACCTCGCTCCCAAAATAGAAGCCACTATCACCTATAAAACAACCACCGAACGAACAAGTAAAGGTCTATACACCCAATACATAAGGTCCATAAAAGCCGCGAGACCTTTCTTAAGCCAAAGGCATGACCTTAATCTCATAATGTCCATAATAGATATTGAAACCGTTTTTGGAATATCCTCCTCCTCTACCTTCATTTGGTGATGCTCGGACTTTAAGTTAATTTGTTCAACTCCCGATAAACAATGCATATACACATTATCCCATTCTTTTCTTTCACAAAAGAATAGTGCACCCCAAGAAGAGACAATCGGGTACAAAACTTATATCGAGTAACTCTAGAAATTGGAACATTAGTTCCTTCATTTTAGGTGGAGCCAACCTATATGGTGCTTTAGCAACTGTTTTAGCTCCCGAAACTAGATCAATTCTAAGTTCCAATTCCCTAATGGGTAAAATCCCCGACTGTTCGTCTCGAATAACTCCATTAATTTCCTCCACAACTGGAACATTATGAATTCCATTGTACTTGGATGGTGTCGGTGACATAAGCCATATAGTACACTTGTGTAACTTGTATTACCATCTTCATATAAGAATAGATCAACACATCACCTCTCGATCACCCATGAAAATGACATGGTTACTAGTTAACCAATAAATTCCCATTACAATCATAGGACTAAATTCCATATGATTGTTTCACCCCAACCTCCAATTGTCCACATAATTTTTCACCCGACATAAAGCCACCACCACTTCCTCCTTCTTGCCTTTCTTTCCACGTTCCACCTGCCTTTTAAGCTCAATCTCCCTTCCCAACATTTGTTTATCAACTCCACAAGAGTTGTACACTACGTGGGAGAATCAAACTCTTTAAAACCAGCCGATAGTATCGAGAAAAACCGATCTATCTTCATCACCTCCGTTACCCCAAGATCCGGGAAAAATTACGCTTTATCCTAAAACATGCTCGTGATGTCATTGATTGCTTCATCGATGTATTTCATGTGAAGGACCTCCTCAGTTATATGGTCCACTGTAGCTTATGGACAACAGTACTTCAAGAACACCTCTTGAATTCATCATGTTTCATTGCCTTCACGCCCCTTTACCTTTCTCCTTATGGAGAACTTTCAACCAATCTTTCGCCCCATCCCGGAGTTGTTTCACCGCGAATGTCGCTTCATCCTCAGGTCGGAATTGCTTGTTGCTAAAGCCGACTCCATTTCAGAGATCCCTCATCGACTAATCAACGGATCAATATCTCCATTAAAATCCTTTGGCTTGCACCTCACAAACCCCTTGTAAGTACAAGGTTTCTTTTCCTCCTCCTTTGACTTTTTATTTAATCTCCTCATTCGCCGGACATTGTTCCTCTCGCCTTTTAGGCTTCTCATAGTTCTTCTAAAGGATCATCCCAATTGAGCCCTAACTTCCTTGAAGGAAGATTGAAATGATTTGCTAGAAAGCTTTAGCAGTTCCCTTAGACTTTCGCTTTATAATTTTTCTAGCCAAGCCCATCTTCTTCACCTTCTCGATGTGATGTATGTGTAGACTCACTCGTATTTTAGTCATTAAGACAGTCCTCATCTATATTATTAGTTTTCTTACATTTATCCCGTCAACCAATCCTCCATTGAGTTTTAGTTAGGTTGATATCATATCTACTTACATGTATCTAATCTTATTCAATAGGATACTATTCCCCATTCTAAGTGTATATATAATCACCCCTATATATACGTATATAGACACGTATAACAATCTTTGATTAGTCCTTGTTAGTGTTCATTATCGTATGGTTATCACAGAAGCATTTACGCATATTATATTACAAATCATACTGGTAGGCATGATTGGTAATATAATATACCCAAATGTACTTGCCATCTCCGTATAATAAACCCCTTAACAAGTTTTGGCCCACTTAATAAAAAAAAATTAATGTTAAATCCATTACTAACCTTCACCTCTTAAGCTCATGGCCTCGATCAAGTCTCAATTGGTTCTCTCTTCCCCCATCAAGAGCATTATAGGTTTGAGTTTAAGTGTTTGGCACACACAAATCCCTCAAACTAATGCTCTAATACAAAGTTGTAACACCCAAAATATTAAAACATAATTTTCACGTTTGAGGATGGTCCCAGTTTAAACCTTAAAACATAGTAGAACCTTACAAGGTTTACTTTTTAGTTACACCAAACCAAGTTTAACCCCCCCCCCCAAACAATGAATTACACTATGGCCTTAATCAAAACTTGCCAAACATCCATTGAGAATCCAATCCTTGAGACTTGAGATCCTAAGCCTTTGTGTGAGATTTATCTACCCCAAAATATCCTTAAAACACATTAGTAGTCATTAGACATTGCACAATGACCCTAAAGTGCTTAACTCCTGAATTTTATCAAAAACCCAAAGCTAACGTATGGGCCAACATCTATCAGAAGCCTACAGGCGTATCATACGCTGGCAACGTATGATACTCTTAGCCAGTGTATGGGGCAGCGTATGATATTCTCTGCTAACGTATGGTACGCTCACTGCAGGTCTTGCACACCCATTTGGTTTAATTCCAACATGTTTTTATAACATGTAACATGTTTCAACCTTGAAGAGGTTTACACACCACCCATTTGCTTCCCCATTGATTAATACCCCCCAATAAACAAACGTAGAACATCCTTTAATATCCATTAATCTCAATTATATAACACCCTTTGAGATTCATTGATCTTAATTGTGATTAACTCCCATTGAAGTTCATAGACTTCATATCAATCTCCATATATATATATATATACACATATGTCTAATTCCCCATTTATTATCAAACTCCATTTAACATATTAATATAACATCCTTTGAGATTCATTGATCTCAATTATGATTAACTACCATTGAAGTTCATAGACTTCATGTTTAATGCCCATAATGAAGTTCTAAGACTTCAAGCATCATACACCCTTTGTGACTCAAGGTCTCAAGTTATTTTTATCCATTGGGATTCAAATGATCCCATTGTACAAACACAATGCCTTGGGAAGTTCAAGACTTCCATAAACACTAATTATTATCTCATGATTAATTCATATAATCACATATACAATGAGTAACTCATTTAAATCCCCCAACACATAAGCATGTTATTCATCATAGATAACCGTCATAACAAGTTTGTTGTAGGCACATAAGTTTAACCAACTACTAAGTAAGTGTAGAACACTAACCTTTATTTGATGAATCTCCCTTATTCCTTTCAACCTCATCCCCCTTTATTCCCTATAATCAATTATCATAACTTGGTTTATAAACCATTAACACACTACATGACCACCTAATAAATCTTACAACTTTCCCAAACTGTTAGATTATTAGAAAATCAATCGCAATTGGTCATTTGTATATCAAACATATGTATATTCCCCCCCATTAACCATTCAACCAATTTGACTCGTTTGGCACGTTTCGTCAAACTCCCAATCCACCAAATTCATAATTCAATCCAGTTTCTTATTTCACCAAGTTTATTTATTAATTCCAATTGTTTTTGGTTCATGATTAACATAAACTATACAAAATCCCCAACATTCCATATTTCACCTCATATGGTCAAAAACTCCCTATTTCTTGAATATGAACCATAGAATTTCAATTCTAGAATTAAGTGTGTAAATTATGAAATTCATGATCCCCCAACACCAAAAACACTAGATTAAAACTTCTAACCAAGATTTAAAGCAAATGATTCCACCAATACCCATGTAGGGTTTTCTACCAAAACCCACCAAAACTCCATTAATGAAGGTGTAGGAGATGAATATGGAGAATCGAAACTTTGTTGATGTTTGCTTGAACCATAAACACTTTCAAATTAACAATCTTCTACACCAAAACTCCTTATTCTCCTTTTGATTTTCACGTCATCACACAAACCCACACACTAAAAAAATTTATGGGTTCCCCCCTACAAATCCAGATTTTATTAAATTTACATAATACCCCCTACACTTCTCCATTTACCCCTTTTTTTATCAGAAGTCAACAACTCACCCATGAACCTTTAGTCAAAGACTTTTTTATTTATTAATTTTCCATCCCCATAATATGTTAGAAACATATAATATCATATATTTGAAAGTTGTTTCGTTATAGATTTTACATGAGTAATCATTATTATTAGTTAAAGAAAAGAATGATTATATCATATAATCATATGAAGTATGTATTACTAAACTTATGATATTTTTATGAAAACTAGTAGTATGAAAGAAAACAAAAAGAAAACCTTAATATTAATTTATTTGTTTTTCAATATCATTTTAGTAGTCGTTAATAAATTTTGATGTTTCATAATTATTCAATACTACATATCATTATACTGAAAGTTTCATGTTTCATATTCATAACCAGTCATCACTTTATTAGTTATTTAATGACATTTTATTAACATCTACATAATAACTTTGATTTTTCATATTTATAGTAATTCAGTACTACATAATGCATTAAGTAATTAGTTTTAAAATACTAGTCACATATATTGGACATGTATTATTCAAATTTATTCAAATTGATTTCTAGCATTGAAATAATTATTCATAACCTTGTTTTATAATATCATGGAAAGACGAGTATTAAGATTATTTACATGGCTATATTATTATTACATAATATCTCATGATATTGTACGACGTTGCTTTAATTATTCAATATATATAAATATTATAACTTGATTTGTAAATATATAATTGAATAAATTATCATGTTACTTTTGTCTATAAAAAATAATTGTAACATAAAAAATATAATGTGTTTTCAAACCTCATTCAGGATATTTTAATGACTTGTAATGATGACATTTACTTCTTGATGCTTAAGTTCATTTGTAATTTTGTGATTATGGTTTAACATGACCAATATGAAGTTAAGGGCCATCATTTATTTTGGAGCTATTTATATATTTTTGTCAATAATTATATAGGACTCAAAATTCACCCTAAAAAAATAGATAAAATGTGTATAATTGAATTATGGGATTATGGCTAGCGCATATGAAATTTTGAGGAGAATAAAATTTATTTTATCTTACAAACAATTCTTCTTCTTCTTCTATGTATTCAATATATGATGTAACACCCGTAAAACCCGACATTTATGGATTGGCCTGAAATAAAGAAAAGAAGGAAAGAATGACTTAAGGCATGAGCTTGGAGACTTGGGCCTGGCCCATTAGGGTCCCATAAATCCTAGAAGTCAGCCTAACCAGCCCCCATTCTCCATCTTCATCATTTTTGTTTTAGAGAGAGAAAGCAAAGGGTTTAGAGAGAGAAAGTAAAGAACCAACATTTCTGGGTGCAAGAATCGTTCTAGAGTGTTACTCCATCGTTCTAGAGCAAGAAACCACAAAGAATCGCCATCTTTGAGATATGGATCAAACCTCGATCTCTGTTTTTGTTCAAAATGGGTTTTAGGGTAAAACTAGGGTTTTCATCTCAAAGTAGGGATTTTTACATGTTAAAATACGAAATAAGACTAGATTTGATTTCATAGAAGTAAAACAAATGATTTGGACGTAAAATGTTGGGAGCTTGAATTAAAAACGGGCCTGTCTGACAAAGTGTTCTTCAGGTGACACTAACAAGTCAAATCATGGAGAAACCGAGCAAGAGAAGAGGCCCGGGAGAATAAAAGTCAAAAAGTTGAAAATCAGGTCCTTCGCGGTACGCGGAGGATGGCCAAGCATGTCTTGCGGTACGCGAAGGACCGGGGACAATCTTTCGCGGTACGCGAGAGACTATCTGAGAGTCTTCATCATTAGGATTGCAAGTGTTAACTATTTAAGAGGAAGTTACCTTAGGTTCTTAGTGATTGTTGCTAGTCTGAGTCATAGCCTGTTGATTTGAGATTACCCCGTGCAACTTTGATGTATTGTGTATATTGAGACCGAGAGGTGATTTGTCTTTTGGGTACATTGTCATTATTGGAGAGACTGAAAGGTAATCTAACCATTCTGGTGAGTTTCATTACATATTTAGAGTTTCTTAGTTGGTGACACCCTGAGAGTGATTAGGGATCCACTAGGTTGTCTAGAGCTGTTATCCTTAGATACCCAGATCCATCATAGTTTCCATAACCGGTAGAAGTCTGGGCTTTGCAAGTAAGATTCCGACCTAGGTGGTATTTTTCCCGTTCATGATATTCCCGAAGTCTTTGTCTTGATAGTTAGAGTCCATCTTTAGTTCTGCATTATTAGGTTAATCAGTAGTGTAGAAAACCCCCCAAATCAATCATCTTTAGTCCGAGTCAGAGTCTAGTTAGCCATAGTAGTGTCTCTAGGGTTCGATAATTTGGTTTACCGTTAAGCTGTGCTACACTTGCCTGTCAGTGCGGTTTAGTTCATAGGTACTCCATTTATTACTTAGGAGTCTAGATTAGGTTTTTATTCATAGTTTTTATAGAGCGTCTGGGCGACATCAAGTTTTTGGAGCCATTGCCGGGGACACTTGGCAATAGCAACATTAGCTTTGACTAGTTCTTTTGTGTGATTTTTGGTTATTCTCTTTTATTTTGAGTCTTAATTGTGTGCTTTGTCCTATATGCTACTTGTGTGTCTAATTTAGGATCGAGTCCTTCTGTGTTTTGAGTCTTTCTTATTTTTCTTTGTGTCTTTCAGTTTATGCAACGTACTCGTTCGCAGTTATCGCCACAGTATTCTGCTTACGAAGAGCCCGAACGAGAGCTTCACCAGCGCACCCGCGGCTTCCTGGAGCGTTTGAAAACGTTGTACAAAAACTTGGTACGTCCCACTAGCCCAGTTCCTTTTCCTAATATGGGCGATGCTGACCCACCAGAAAGATGTACCGTATACCAGAGAGCCAGTGATGTGGCCACCAGGGCGCGATCTTTGATTGCCCGCCCGCTATCCCTAATAAAAATACTTGGCAGATCCCATCACATGTCATGAGTATAATCACTCATGCTATTCAGTTTCATGGCCTCGAGGATGAGGTTGCACCGGGACATCTGTCCTGCTTCGCGCGCATATGAGATACCTTCAATATCACAGGTGTATCTAAGGACGCAATCTACTTGCGTCTCTTTTCATTCTCACTCTCTAGGCATGCTTCCCCTTTGCTTGACACCCTCCCTGATAATTCCATCAACACTTGGGAAGATCTTCAAGCCAAGTTCCTTAAAAATTACTATCCACCTTCCAGGTCCGCTCGCCTTAGGGACTATATCCACTGCTTCCGGATGGACCCTGACGAGCCTTATCACTTGGCCTGGGAGCGGTTCAACGGGCTGTTGAGCCGATGTCCCCATCATGGTCTTTCTGACTAGGCGATTGTGGAGAAGTTCTATAATGGCCTCACTTTTGAGAAGCAGCAAATGTTCAACACAGCTGCGGGAGGCCATATCATGGATAAACTGGAGCCTGCTGAATGCGAGGAGATGTTTGAGAGCTTCGTTCTCGCTGAGCAACAACGTCCATCTACTAGGACTTCCATTCCTAGTGCTAGAGCACCCGCCTCTTCTCCTAGAGGTGTGCATCAGGTAAACCCTGACACTAGCGTGGCCGCAGCGATGGCGAATGACATCAAAGAGCTAAAGATGAGTGTTAAAAGGTGTAAGGTGTGCAGGGGAGGGCACGACACCAGGGACTGCCCCGTCCGTCAGCATGAGCAGGTGAACTTTGCGGGCAACCAGAACCGAGGGTACAATAATAGTTATAACATTTCTTTTGGCTTGGGATGGAGATCTGGAAACAACCTGCATGGGTTTAGTGCTCGCCCTAATCAGTATGGAGGAGGTGAAGCAGGAGCGAGTTATGGGAGCAGTGCTAGGAATAAGAAGATTGAAGAGATGCCGGAGAACCAGACTTAGATACTCACTCATTTAGTGCAGAAGATTAAGGAGACTCAACAACGATTGGATGCGCACTACACCTTACTGAGAAATCAGCATTCTGCGTTCCAAGATCTGCAACGCACGGTAGACACATCGCTAAAAGCTTAAAGGATAGATAGGGAGGTCCGTCTTCAGGCCCTAATGCTTCAGTGATGGCCGTGTCGACTAGGAGTGAAAGAGTAGAGGAGAAAGTAGAGCCACCGGTGGTTGAAGAAGAGGAGCCGGTGGATGAGGAGATAGGGGATGAGAAGCCTGCCGAGAAGGCAGAGGAGAAGAAGAAGGGGGTGAAGATGAAGACCCACAAGATTGACATGAGTCATGTTCCCTACCCAGCGCTTGCTGCCACATAAGTATGCTAGGGAATACGGTAACTTTCTGAACATGTTCAAACAACTCAAAGTCAATCCCCCGTTCATAGAGGTCCTCTAGCATATGCCTAAGTATTGCAAGTTCCTAAAAGTGTTGAAGCACGTTTGTGTGACAAACACTCTGGATATTGTCTTAAGCTTTTGTACTTGTCTTGTATGTATTAATCTTTGTATGTTAGTGTCTGTACGTATTAGTTATCGAGTTGTAATTACTAATGTATGTACTAGTCGTATGTCTTCTCTAAGTGTTTTGCGCACTTAGCATGTGCGCATGAATTACTTCCTACATACTTAGCAAGCACGCAAGAATTCTCTGCGTACTTGTTAAGTACGCAGGAACAATTTGCCCTGCGCAGTTGTTAAGTACGCAGAGATCAGGTCTAGTATAAATAGGCCTGGTTAACAGAAGTTATATACATAGACATTTTGCACTCTGTTGTATTCTCTCTGTAACTTTCAAGTTTATAATAGACGGAGTTTGAAAGTGATTTCGTTGTCGGTTTACTTTGTGTTACTTGATTCTCCACCTAGTCACGGGCATTCCGCACCCGGTCCGACTAGTCACACACCCACACGTAACGATCCGAGACACCCGGGGACCTACAAGTGGTATCAGAGCTTAGCTCTTGATTTCGAGTGTTGTGAGTGTGTTAGGAGCATCTTCTACACATCCTACCGAGATTTTGCAAGCAAAAGTGGGTGTTTTTGTGATAAAATAGGGGTAGCTCTTGAGCACTATTTTAGAAGCAAAAATCACTCAAAAACCGACTTTTGTTGTGTATTTGAGTGTTTTGAGCATCAAAGGTTGGTTAGAAACGAGTTTCTGATCCTTTGGCTCATTTTGTTTGGTCATATCTTCAACTTTTTCTGTCTCTGGTGAGATTCCAGTGACCAGAAAAAGTTGGTGAGGGTTGGTGAAAAAGTGACCTGCGTACCTACCCTTTTTGGCTAAAAGGAGAGTCTTCCTGCGTACTTACCAAGTACGCAAGACCATTTCTTGTTGCGTACTTAACTCCTTGCTGCGTACTTTTCATTTACTCCTACGTACTTGTTAAGTACGCAAGAGCAAATTCTAAATACGCAAGACCAGGTCTTTAAGTGCGCAAGGCCAGATTCAAGTGCGCAAGTTGTTTTGACTTTTCTGAAATTTGACTAAGTGTTTCACTATGGCAAATCTTCAGAACCTCGGTAACCTTTTTAATTATGACAATGAGACTGGAACCCCACAGAAACCACCAAAGCTGCTTAATGTAAATGATTATTCGAACTAGAAAGCACACTTTGAGCATTATATCTCATACACCGATTCTTCACTTTGGATACCCATTCTAGAGGGTTATAAGCATCCCACATATACATATCTTGATGAAGAAGTTCCCAAGCCTATCTCCAAACTTGATGAAGAATAAAAGAAAGTTTATGACAGAGAGAAGAAAGCACATGGATCTATTAATATGGCCTTGACCAGGGAGTTATTTCACAGCTTTAGAGGATACGATAACTCCAAGGATCTCTAGAAGGCTTTGCAGAAGAGCTTTGAGGGAAACATCGACATCAAGAAGAGTAAGAGGGATCTTCTTAGGAAGCAGTATGAGTGCTTCAGATATCTGGAGAATGAATCTATAGATGAGCTTATCTCTAGATTCTATCATTTACAAACTGAGCTGAATGCTTATGACCTGATCTATCAAATGAGGAGTTAATTGAGAAATTTCTGGATGCCCTACCACAAAAATTTGAGATGTAGACCACTCTGATGAGAGAGAACTCAAAGTTTTATGAGATGACTATTGATGAAGCAATCGGAAAGGTTCAAGCACATGATATGAACCTAAAACGAAAAGAGAGCTCAGGGAGACCTCAAATACAAGACCCTTCTATGTATTTTGGGACGTCTTCCACAGCCAAGTCATCAGGTTCTTGAATTGCCCTTTTCTCAGGGAACTTTCATGAGGAGGATAACTCAAATGTCTGTGGTGGTCATGCTTGCTATGCAGCATCTGGATCTGGTTCTGGTTCTGGATCTCATAACCAGAATTCCTTAAGAAATCCTTCTCCCACATATTCGGCTAACCAATCGGCAATAGCCAAGATAGCTGAAGATCATGTGGCTTTATTCTCGTCATGCATGCTTGCCTATGAGAACTTTATTGGCGGTAAGCTCACGGTTCCTGAAACCATAGAAGAAGACTTCAATCAGGTGGATCCGGATGATATGGAGGACATGGATATTCAATGGAATATGGCCATGATCTTGAGAAGGGCGAAGCGTTTCCTGAATAGAACTGGCAGGAAGTTTATTGGTGGACATTCAAATGCCAAGGTGGGATTTGATAAATCCAAGACCAAGTGCTACAAATGCAATAACTTTGGGCATTTTGCAAGAGAATGTCAAAAGGAAAAAGCACCGGCCTCAAGGTTCACCAGACCTAGCCAAGGAAACAATCCAGGGTACAACAACTCCAACAACTGTAATCAAAGTCAAGGTGGAACACCCAATGCTTTGGTAGCACAACAAGATGACAACTTTGATTGGGGTGTTCATCTGGAGGATGCCCTTATTGCTCAAATGCAAGTTGGTCTCATGGCTGAGATTATGAAGATGATGGAAGTAGAGGAACGAGAAGCTTCTGTGGTTGACCAAGAAGAGTCTACAACTGCAGTTGCCCTCATGGCTATTGGAGAGGCATCATGTTCATCTAATGAGGTAGATTTTAACTCTTTTGCTGTCATTTCTTGTTCCAAATGTCTAAGCTTAAATGTTGAAAATTCTAAGCTTCAAGACAAGTCGAACCCTTTCGTATTGCAGCTTTAAGCTACAAAGAAAACGAAAAATGATACAAAGATTCAATTGAAATGTTGAAGAAAGAAAAACGTGATTATTCACTTAAAATCAGCGATCAACAGTTTCATTTGGATGTTGCGTACAAGGGGTTAGAGAAAAGGAACAATGAGATCAGCAAGCTGCAAAATGAGATCTTGCAGTTGAAAGGTAATATTGAGAAGTTGAAAAATTCTCGTTTTGTGGTGGAACACTACGAGTGTGATGTGAGACAAGTGAATGGCTTAGGGCTGGGTACTAATGCCATTCCTCCACCAGTAAGCGGGAAATTTGTCAACAGTTTAATTGACATTGATTTGTCTTGCCTTGATGAGTCCTCAAGTCAGGATGATTCCTCTAACAAGGATGATTCCTCAAGTAAGGCTGACTCAGCATCTGATGAAGAGTTCCTTATTGCTTCTGATGATGGGTCTGAGAACACCTTCCCTGAAGGAGTAGTCTCTGAGGAGTTGCTCAGTGAACAGAAAGTTAAGAAAAACATTATCATTGATAATGATAATTGTATTTTGACTGAACCCGATATCGTTGAATCAAATGAAAAATTAAAAGTGATGCTTTATGGGGGATATAAAAACATTAATCAAGTTAAGAAAGAAGCTTTTTCAGCTCATTATGGGCTTGGCTATCCAGAAAATATGCAAAAGTATTATATTCCCAAGAACCAATCATCATCGGGTCAAACTACTGTTCACCAAACAACTTCTCCTGCTCATCATGCTGAGTCATCTAATGTCAGATCTAATGAGCCTTACAGGAGGACTTACAAAGAAAAGAGAACTTGCTTTAACTGTGGTAGGGTTGGTCACATCCTTGTGAACTGCCCTGCTAAGAACCAAGGGAAACAACCAATTGTTTCATAACCGACTGTTATCTCTAAGTCACCACCAGTGAAGCATTCCAAAAGTCCAAAAGAAAATGTGGTGAAACCACCAGTAAAACCTATGGTAAAGCCAAAGATCACATCTGAGGCTAAATCATATGTTCTAAAAAGGGAAAAGCTATCAGCTAAACCTTGTGCTTCAAACTCTGGTAGTGCACCTACTGGTGAGAAACATGTGGTTAAGCTTTCTAAGCCACAAAGAAGAAGAAGGAACAAGAGATTGAGGAAGCTGGAATAGCTGGCTGGAATTCAGCCAGGTGAAGCTTCTACTAGTTCACCTGGTGCTTCTGATGCAAGCCGACTGTTCAAGTAAAACAAAAGAAAAGGTCCTGGAACAAGAAATCTAAAAGTTCTCAATCTGCTGCTCCCCAAGTCTTCTAAAGATTCATCCATTTTTAACTGTCACGACTGTGAATTAATTGAGGTTGTTTATTTTGAGAAAGATGGACGACCCGAGACCACTATGGCTTGGGTCTCCAAATCTAATTAATTTCTTGTGACTCGTACAGGGACATCCGAAGGGTACTATCTCTAATCGTTGGTATGTAGATAGTGGATGCTCCCGACACATGACAGGTAACATGGCCCTGCTTCAAGATGTAAAACCATTCAGAGGCGGCTTTGTGGCCTTTGCAGGCGAGAAGGGCGGCAGTATTACTTGTCAGGGCGTGGTTTCAAATGGTTGTGTCAGCATCGACAACGTCAACTACTGGGAGCAGCTAAAGCATAACCTGTTGAGTGTTTCTCAGATGTGCGACAAGGAGTACTCAGTTATGTTTGACAAGACAGAATGCATGATTCTCAAACCTGGTTTTGAAGTTCCTGAAGACTGGATTCTCATGCGAGCACCAAGGACAAACGACACTTATCAAATTGATATGAGCGTTGCAACAACCACCTCATCAGTTGCTACTGGTTCGCTTACCAAAGCGACATAGCTTGACTCTATCTTGTGGCATAGGAAACTCGGACACATCTCTTATCAAAAAATGAATCATCTTGTCCGAAATGGTTTGGTAACCGGTGTTCCTAAGCTGAGATTTGCAGTTGCAGATGACTGTATGCCTTGTAAAAAGGGCAAACAACAACGAAAGTCTCACAAGACCAAGTTCCAAAACTCCATCGATACCCCTTTGGAGCTATTACATATGGATCTGTTTGGCCCCATAAGTATCAGGAGTATTGGAGGGAAGTCATACTGTCTAGTTGTAACTGATGATTTCTCACGTTTTTCTTGGGCAGTGTTGTAAAAATCGCGCCTAGGCGCAGATTAGTCGCTAGGCGGCTTGTTAACGACTAATTTTGGCCTAGTCGGTCCAAAAATCGCTAGGCGGTCCAAATCGCGCCTAGGCGGGCCTAGGCGGCCAGATTCCGGCAAACATTCCAGCGAAAACCTGAAATTTCCGGCGAAAACCTGAAATTTTCGGAGAAAACCTGAAATATCCGGCCAAATTCCGGCGCCTTTGGTGTGGTTTAAAAATGAACATTTTTATGAAAATTACATATAAAAATGTGTGTATATGTATAAAAAACTGAAAATTACATATAAAAATTCCAATCCGATTAATCCCGCCTAGGCCTAGGCCCTACCTCACCGCCCGACTAGCGCCTAGCGATTTTTAAAACCATGTTCTTGGGTGCATTTTTTAGGTACAAAGGACGAGACTGCTAACATTCTTCAATACCTGATCCTGAGCTTGGAATCTCTTTGCAAGTTGAAGGTTAGAAGAATAAGGAGTGATAACGGAACTGAATTAAAGAATAATTTGATGGAACTTTTCTATCTCAAGAAGGGTATTCATCATGAATTTAGTGCCCCGTACACACCTTAGCAGAATGGAGTTACAGAACGGAAGAACATAACCTTGATTGAGATTGCAAGGACAATGCTGTCAGATGCAAAGCTTCCTGTCACTTTCTAGGCAGAAGCAGTAAATACAAATTGTCACGTTTTGAACAGAGTTCTGGTTGTGAAGAGTCACAACAAGACTTGCTATGAGTTGATTAACAATCGACCTCCCAATCTTGACTACCTAGTTCCTTTTGGTAGTCCCCATTCCTTAGTGCTACAATACAAAGACCGCAAGTCTAAGTTTCATGCAAAAGTAGTGGAAGGCATCTTCTTAGGATATGTTTCCAACTCGCCTTGCAAGATAGTGTACAATATTGGAACTCGTACTGTCAAGGAATGGTTCGAAGTGGATTGCAGTAAACACAGCATTCCACCAGAACCAACTAGCCTAGCTTGGGGTTTTGATTATGATGCGCTATTCAAGTCTTTCAACCTTCCTGATTTGTCTGCCGATGTTGCCGTAAATGTGTATGATTTCTTTGGTGGCGGTGATGAATCCAGTTTCTCAACCCATGCAACTGTACCGATTGTAACTCTTGATTCCAATGATGCATCTGCATTTGGAACTCATGACAGTGATGATGTTGAAGTTGTTCATGTTGACGGAAATGACGCTCAAGCTAATCCTAACACTCGTGTAGGAAATGAAGCTCAAGCTGATCCAATCAACATTGAATCATCGTCTTCTAGATCACAGGATATGGGGGAGTTGAGCACGAACCTCGATTCAGAAATTCAAGAACCGCAAATACCGAGAGTGCATAAGAATCATCCAATTGACAACATTATTGGTGATCCTCATGCCGGCATTCAGATTTGTCACAGAACCATTGCTGAGAACACTAGTTTGTACTCTGAGATACTTGACACTGGTGTCATGGAAACATGTTTGCATGCTGCATTCGTGCCCTAGTTAGAGCCGAAGAATGTGAAGGAGGCTCTCCCTGACAACTGATGGATTGAGGCGATTCAAGATGAATTGTCTCAATTCCAAAAGTTGCATGTGTGGGATTTGGTTGACTTGCCAAGAGGCGTACAACCTATTAGAACCAGATGGGTGTTCAAGTGCAAGACGGATGATCGTCATGTCGTAGTGAAGAATAAAGCAAGGTTGGTTGTTCAAGGATTTTATCAACAAGAGGGCCTGGATTACACTGAAGTATATGCCCCAGTTGCTAGACTTGAGGCAATTCGACTGTTTCTGGCTTATGCCTCCTATGTCGGCTTCAAGGTCTATCAACTTGATGTGAAGAGTGCTTTCCTGTATGGAAAAGTTCATGAAGAGGTCTATGTCACTTAACCTCCTGACTTTGAAGATCCGCATAATATCAATAAAGTGTAAAAGGTGACAAGGCACTTTATGGTCTTCATCAAGCACCTCGGGCATCGTATGAGACATTATCAAAACATCTACTGTCAAATGGTTTCGACTGTGGACAGATTGACTCGACCCTCTTCATTCGGAAAGCAAAAGGTGATATTATTCTTGTATAAGTGTATGTTGACGACATTATCTTTGGGTCTACAAATGAAGAGATGTATTGGGAATTCGAACAGGTGATGAAGTCCAAGTTTGAGATGAGTAACATGGGTGAATTGTCGTTCTTCCTAGGTCTGGAAGTCAGTCAAAGAGAGGATGACATCTATCTACATAAAACTAAGTATGTGCAGGACATCTTGTCAAAATACAAGATGAATGATAGCAGTACTTATGGCACACTATCCCCGTCAATCATGGTCTGCGTCTAGACAAATATGGAAAGGATGTGGATTGCAAATTGTACCCTGGGATGATCGGATCTCTTATGTATCTCACAGCTTCAAGGCCCGATATAATGTTTGCTGTGTGCTTGTGCTCAAGGTTTCAGTCACAACCGAAAGAGTCTCATATGATATCTGTCAAGAGGATATTCAGATACTTGAAAGGAAAACCCCGATTGGGTTTTTGGTACCCAAAGCAGCAATCATTTGACCTCAAAGCCTATACTGATTCAGACTATGGCGGTTGTAACCTTGATAGAAAGTCAACTTCAGGTGGATGTCAATTCTTGGGAGATAGGCTGGTTTCCTGGCAGTGTAAGAAGCAGTCAACGGTTTCTGTCTCAACATGTGAAGCAGAGTACATTGCTGCAGCGAGCAGTTGTTCTCAGATATTGTGGATTCAGCAGCAATTGAGAGACTACGGCTTAAACTTCACTGGAATTCCACTGTTCATGGACAACAATTCCACCATGTCCATCACAAACAACCCGGTGAAACATTCCAAAACTAAACATATTGAAATTCGCCACCATTTCATCCGTGATTGTGCTGAAAAGTATCTCATTGAACTTGTAAAGGTTCACACGGATGGCAACTTTGCTGACCTTTTCACTAAGGCGTTTGATCAAACCCGTTTTGTACATCTTTTCAACATGATAGTGTAGGACCGGTTTGTACAAGATGGTTCTATTCTAGTTGAGATTAGCGGAAACAATCACAACTAAGCAATGTAAACAAGTAAACAAGAAGAATACTGATAAATGCAATTTGTATTAAGCTTCAAAGATTACAGAGAAAACTCTTAAAAAAAGAACTCGTATACAATGACTCTAAGTACTACTTATATAGTAACTTAGAATCAAGACAGACCCTTGATTCTAAGGATCAGATCTAACACAAGCAGCTGATCTTGTATTAATGCTATTCTACATGTAATGACAATAAATACTACAAAAGTTATCTTTACTCAAACGTCTTCTTAGGCATCATTGCTTGAGTCGTTGGAAGAAGATCGTCGTTGTCTTTTATTGTCTTGCACCAGTAACATTTTTCTGCGTGTAGTGTGTTAGTGTTGCAGCAGAAAGTTGTCAGTGGTAATGGTTGCTTTATCGAAGCCAGTCAGCTGCAACATTTGATCTTCAAGGGGAATGGCTATCAGCAGCAATGTTGTTGATCACCAGCAAGACACAACTGTCCACAACTGCTGATGAATTGCCTATCAGCAGCAACTTTGGTCTTCAGCAGATAAGGCTATCCACAGCAGATTTGTTTTTCAGCAGAAGAATAAGTATCCGCTGTAGATAAGCTTATCTGCAGCAGTTTGTCGATCTACAGCAAACTCTGAGGTCTACAGCAGTTGTACTTTGAGAATTTTGTAGCCATCATTCTTTATTTCTACAAACTCCCCCTAGACTGATGCTACCAAAACTCTCTTACTGCTTTTGCTGTTGAAGCTTTTCCATGTTGCAGACTATCCTTTCTACCTCATAGCCTCTTGGGTCCTGGCTGTGATTGTTTAGAGGAAGCTAAGATAGAGTCTTTATGTCTTTGCTTGGCATTTTGAAGATGGCCTTGCTTGAACATATCATCTTCTGTCCTTTAACATCAATCAAGATAAACTCGTTGGTATCAGCCTTGAAGAACCAACTGGTGAATGGAGAATGGGATTGAAGAGGTTTGGCATCAATGATTACATCTTTATTAGGGTTGAAGTGATGTTTGATTGCTAGCAAAAGATGTCTCCCACCTTCATTCTCTGGCTTATGGGCTTCACCCAACTCCAATATTCTTCTTAGATCTGAGTCTGGGAGTTGTAGTACCTCATCAACAGATTTATAGATAGATCTTTTCAGTTCTTTCTTTCTCCTGTAGACTTCAAACCATTTTTCTTGAGTGTTGTAGAACCAGACAGCTATTTCTCTTGAGTCTTCTGGTGTGATGGTAGGTTTGGTTTTCTTCTTGGAAGGCTGCTGATGAGGAGGATCTGGGTGGAGGAATTTGGACTTTGTGGGAAGAGAGGCATGAGGTCTAGGCTGGAGAGTGGAAGTATGGTGGGTGGAGGAAGTAGTGGATGTGGGAGAAGGCTTGGGTTTCTTTGATTTGTGTTCAACAGTTTGAGTTATCACCCTTTTCTTGGAGCCTGTGTTCCCCAATCTTTCTTCCTCTTCCTTCTTGACTTTGGAGTACAAGGGCCTAGCCTTTTTCCACTTTCTCCTCTGGCCTTCAGGAAGTCAGTCATGACCTTCCTTTCTTCATGGGTCCTTATATTGAATGCAATGGTCTTCTTGGATTTTTGCTTGGATTTTTCTTCTTCTTCATCCCTTTTCTTATTTTCCAATTGACCTTGCTGACCCATGAAGGCTCTTTAGATTTCTTTATTTGATAGTTTCTCAAGGTAGTCTGCATCCTCACCTTGAGAAATCAAAGCCGCTATCCATTCTTCTCTCATTTCTTTGGCTAGTTCAGAATAAGTTATTCTGAATTTAGCCTCTTCCTTTTTCTTCTTCTCCCTTTCTTCTTCTTCTTCTTCTTTATTAAACTGTTCCTGCAGCTGAAGAGCTAGGGCTTCATTTTCTTGTAATTGAGAAGCTGGAGGAAATCTGGCTTTGAGATCATCCAGCTGTTTAGCATACAGCTGGATTTTTTGTTCTCTGAAGAGCATGGCAGCTTTTCTTTCTTGAATTTTTCTTAGCTCTGCCATCTCATCTTCTTCTCTTCTTCTTTCCTCCCTTTCCCTTTGCTCTTTCATCAGTCTCTCTTCCACCTCTTCAGTCATTACTCCCTTCCCCTAGGCTTTGGTTGATGTCTCTGCTTCAGCTTCATGGATCACAACAGCAGATGTTTTAGATACTGTTGGGATCTCTGCTTTAGCTTCATTGGCAGTTTGGGGAGTTGATGGGGGAAGGTTTCTTGCTTCATCTTTTTCCCATTCACACCCAGTTACTTCCTTCAACTTTTCCTTACATCCTCCAACTCTGTTCTTCTAGATTCTGTTGCAGTGTTCAGAGTGGCAGTTGGTGAGGAGAGAAAAGAGAAACCTGAGTCAGAGGAGGCATCTTCTGCAAGGCGTCCCTCCTTTTCAAGACGAGCTTTGATAGTCTTGATCATTGCTTAGCTCTCTAAGGAGTTGACATTGCAGATGTGTGTTCTGAGTTCAAAAATGTTGTATAGGAAGTCTGAGTTGAGGAGTAGGATCTCATTGATGTGGTTGAAAAAGACAGATGATCCATCACTCAGAAAGAAGGTGAAGCCAGAGGGCCCAGTGCATGACTATCCTAGCACTGCCAGTCCCCTGACCATCTTATTGTGTATGAAGCTTCTCTAGCAAACAGTTTCTTCGTAAGTTAAAGTACTGCTCCTGATCAGGTCAAGTCTACTTGGTGCCAGTCTTTGTGCTGCTGTTGTAGAAGATTCAGCGCGGTCTTTAGGATATGCCACCCTATTTGTTTCTTCTAATAGTGCTTCAAACCAGGGCAGATTTTCCTCCATTAAGTCTTGGAACCTGCAGATATGCTGAGAGATCTGAAGAAGTGTTGATGCAGCCGGATAAATACAGTTCAAGCACTTGAATAGGATTTAGTGCATCCCAGTTCAGCTCTTCTACTCCGCTGAACTCTCTCCCAATCCAGAATCTCTCAGATTGACCATCATACCCCCAAGCTAGTAAGGAGTCAAAATCTAGCTTGTCTGTAGTCAGTGTGAATTTGGGGGCAGTGATTAGACTTATTATGGCCGCTGCTTCATGAAGAATGCTGACTGATGGAGGTGTGTTTTCATGGCGACTTGTATTTGTCAACACTTCATCACAGGCTCAAACAACCAACTTCTAATCCTCAGTGATTTCTTCCTCTTCATCTACTGAGTCTGGCAAGTCATGAACTTGAACAAAGGCAGGTTTGAATAAGGAACTTTGAAATGCAGCCTGCTCTTGTATCCAGTCCTCAAGGCTGTCAGCATCATCTTCTACTGTGACTATCTCCCCCTTTTTGGCTGCATCAGTGTAAAGGGTTGCATTTGTTTGAGTTCCCGCTGATACAAGGGAAGGAGTAGGCACAGTTGGGCAGTGATGTGCTTCATGCATAGAGACTTGGTGCCTTAGTTTAGACACTTCAGCCTCTAGTATAGCCACCTTGGCCGTCAATTCCATATTTTTGAGTTTCAGACTGTCCTCATCCACAGTTGTGGATGCCTTGGAGTTGGATGGGGTCTTAGGCCTAGCCTCTGCATCCCCATCACCCTGGTTTTCTTGGCACATGTGATTCCTCTTAGTGAAGAGTGTTTCAAAGGAAACATCCTCACTGTGAGTTGCCGTGGTTAGGGTCTTAGTGATGTTATCACTGTCCTCCTGGTTAGTTGATGTACCATGAGTAGTGACAGCCCTTTCCACATTCACTCTATCAGTACTCCCAGAGTGAACCTTCTTGGGTGATGAACTTGGGTTAGGTGCACTAGCAGCCAAGTCAATCAATACCCCCGAGATAGTGGTTGTTTGAGAAGGTATATCATCTTAACAAGGTGCCTATGCACTTAAGTTCAGAGAAGAAAAATAATGGGATGGCTAAGTGGGTTGTTCTATGGATCTAGAGTGTGATCCTGATCCTAATAGAGAAGCTTCCAAGGAAGTCTCTCTAATGATTTGGCTACCCCTTTTGATATTCTCATTAGAATTGTGGGATTCTGAATGAGGGCTTTTAGGTTGGGATTGGGCCTTTGAGACAAGAAGAGAAGGAGTCTTCTTGCTCCTTTTTCTAGTATATTTTGCCGCAACTGGGGCCCTTTGTTCCAGTTGAACGATAACATCCAAAACAAGTGTAAGTAATTTCTTTACCTGTGTATCCTTAGTAGTATGCACAGGGGTTCGAACAGTGGAAGCAGATTGTTGTTTAGGATGTGAAGAGGAGGGTGTGGGATCAGTATCAGCTGGGATTGCTGAATTATCACCCTGGGTGCTTTGTATGTTAATTATTTTAGATAACAATGGAACATTGACCCCTGAGAACTTTTTGGAAACAGTTCTCATACTTTGAAAAATGTTATTTTTATGTCCCAGCATAAGATAGATTTGTGCAGATTTTGAAAGATCTTTTAATTCGTTATTGAAAACCTCCTGCAAGAATCTTGGGTACATAAAAAATGATTGCTTTGCACCTTCTTGAAGGTTATATCTCAAACCTTCAAAGATGAGATGTGCAAAGTTGAAACCCTGGCCAAAAACCATACCATGAACAGCAGAGGCAAGTGCAGAGCTCACTTGATGCCATCCACTTCTCTTCTTGGATATGCATTGTAGAAGAGTGAAGCATAGAAACTTCTATGGAAGGCCCATCAGCGCCTTTTCGATTGTGTACTCGTTCTGATTTCTAGTATACCCTATGGATACAAAGGTCCTCATGTATTCTTCCTTCGAGTATGAAATGGCGGCCCCTTTGTAGGATCGGTGAATACAAGATGGTTCTATTCTAGTTGAGTTTGGCGGAAACAATCACAACTAAGCAATGTAAATAAGTAAACAAGAAGAATACTGATAAATGCATTTTTTATTAAGCTTCAAAGATTACAGAGAAAACTCTTAAAAAAAGCACTCGTATACAATGACTCAAAGTACTACTTATATAGTAACTTAGAATCAAGACAGACCCTTGATTCTAAGGATCAGATCTAACATAAGCCGTTGATCTTGTATTAAAGCTATTCTACATGTAATGACAATAAATACTACAAAAGTTATCTTTACTCAACGTCTTCTTAGGAATCATTGCTTGAGTCCTTGGAAGAAGAGCGTCGTTATCTTTTATTGTCTTGCACTAGTAACATTGTTTCTGCGTGGAGTGTGTCAGTGTTGCAGCAGAAAGTTGTCAGTGGTAATGGTTGCTTTATCGAAGCCAGTCAGTTGCAACGTTTGATCTTCCGAGGGAATGGCTATCAGCATCAATGTTGTTGATTAGCAGCAAGACACAACTGTCCACAGCTGCTAATGATTTGCCTATCAGCAGCAACTTTGGTCTTCAGCAGATAAGGCAATCCGCAGCAGATTTGTTTTTCAGCAGAAGAACAAGTATCCGCTGCAGATAAGCTTATCCGCAGCAGTTTGTCGATCTGCAGCAAACTCTAAGGTCCACAGCAGTTGTACTTTGAGAATTTTGTAGCCATCAGTCTTTATTTCTACAGATAGGAATGTTCAATCCAGAGTGAAAACTTGTTTTTCTTAAATCAATTCAATTCATGAATGTTAAATTCTATTTCTTTTAAGTTTTCTGTATAGTTATTTTTGTTTTCAAATATTTTACAAAAAAAAAAATCCAAACAAAATAGAAAATGGAGAAAATTTCAAAGTTATTTTAGAAAAGAGGAAATGACAGTAATGATTTAAACGTCATAGACTACACATATGGGAAATGATTGCATCATGCTTACTTGATTGTTTAAATTGTTGTGTTCTTAATCTGCTTATTTACAAGTAATTTGAATTGTCAGTAGGCTGTAAGCATATTTGAATCATTAGTAGTGTGAAAATTATATCAATACTACAACTGTGATTTGAACCCATGTTTGCTAGTGTGTGTGCGTAAAAGAATGCAAAAGATCACTATCAGATACAGTATGTTAGATTTTGGCAATTATTTTCTTCTGAGACCAGTTTCGGGATAGGTCGTTAGCACAATTAATGCGGTTCATCTCACTGCCCATACTCAAAAGTATGCAATGAGAGATTGAATCAAGACATGTCTTTACGTCAACCGTTGAGCATGTATTCACCCTTGAATCACTCCTGATTCATTGAATTCAAAATCCAGATAAAAGTTGGATTCCCTTACCTAAATACTCAAACACCATATACATTATCCTGAATCATCATACCGTTATTCACTGAAGAAATCACATGAAACCAAGACAAATGAATCACTCGATTCTGAATCTTATGATTCTTGATAATCCTTATGGATTCTGTTTGATTTTTCATGTGCTAATTGATGTAGCCTCATTCTGTAAATTTAGAAAATCATTGGGAAAATCTTAGATGCCTTGAGATAAGTGCAAAGTTAGATCATAGCATAACTGTGGGGCACACGTTGTATATTAATAACTATTACATTAACACACAAGAACGTGATACACATATGCTTATGGTTTCAAATCTTATAATATTGCCAACTTGAATTACTTATTTATGTGCTTATTACGTATGAATAAATAGTAATTCATGACATGATCCCATATTCTTTGATGTTTATCTTGTATCGTTTTTGCTATAGTTTAGCCTGATATGATCCTCTGCTCGTGTCTTTGAACAAAACTAGTGTGTGTGAATATGTATATATCGTTACTCTGAAAAGATCAAAAAGATTTGAAATTTATGTGCAGTTCAATTATTATCAAAAATGCCAAAATATTTGTGTTTAACCTTCGTGAATTGACTTTGAATCCTCTTGATTGAATGTGCTTATCATGTTCGTTATTTGACTTGACATTCTTCATAATTTGAGTTGAAATTTGTGCAACACAAGGGTTTCTGCGTACTTGTCAAGTGCGCGGGAATTAAACCTTGCGTACTTGTAAGTACGCAAGACTTAAGTCATGCGTACTTTCTATATACGAAAGAGTTAAGTCTTGCGCACTTGTTAAGTACGCAAGACCAAATTGTTGGGGTATATATACAAGACTTAGAATTTTTTTCGGATTTTATCTCATTTCAAACCTTTTTGATACTGTTGTATATCCGCTTCATATTTCCTCGAATCTTTGTGCGATTCCAAACATCTTTATCGTCACGTTCATTGTTCCATCTTCATTTAACAATCATTTGGTGAGAATCTCAGTCCATTCCATCCATTAAATCTCCAGTTATTGATAGATTCTTTGAACTCTCGAACCTAGGGTCTTGATAGTGAAACTTTGACCGATTTTGGATGCTCTTGATGAAAATTAAGACATAAAACTAGTTATAAGTCACTAATCGAAGCTTCTTGACACCTAAATTGTCTTTAACAGGTTTTGATTTTGATTTTGACCCCTTGTTTGACTGTAGGTTATCGTCGGACAAAGGCTAGGTCAAAATCGACTGGTTTAGCAACTCATTGCTGTTGATAGTGGTTCCATAGGTCATAATCATGTATTTCGACCTTGTGGTGACCCTATTCCACAGCAATAGAATACAACTGTTGAATTTTTGGAGTTTGAAATTTGGCTAAGTGCAGGTTCCTGCGCACTTAACAAGTACGCAAGAAGTAATTCGGGCGTACTTGCTAAGTACGCAAGACCTAACCCCTGCGTACTTGCTAAGTACGCAAGAAGGGCACTTCTAAAAAATTTCTAAGTTTGAAATTCAGTTCATTGTGTAATTGTTATATCAAGTCATGTTTGATCCATTCCAAAGATGCTTCTTGTTCTTATTGTGTTTATTGTTTTTTTTTTGCAGTGATGGCTCGTGCATTTACCAATGAATTCAATCTGCTGGCTCTAACTCAACCCGAGTGGAAGGGTGCTGCACTTCAATATAGGGAGATAGTCGATTTCCTGAATCGCTCGAAGTTCAGCAATGCCATCTCTGCTGATCCTATTGTCTCAAGACCATATCTGGAGCAATTATGGGAAACTGCTGATCACTACTGTACAGTAACCCCAAACGTCATTAGGGCTACTATAGCAGGTCATGATATTGCTATTTCTAAAGACACCATCAGACGAGTACTACAATTTGGGGACTTATCAACCGATCCGATGACTTACCCTGACTACTTCGTTGATGGATGATGGAGACAAAGGATAGGGTATGTTGGTACCATGGACTACTCCTCTTATAAGAAGATGTGGGTACTTGATCAGTGGCGTTACTTCGCGCACGTCATGATCATGTGCCTGTGTGCTAGGAAGGCGGGTAAGGATGCCATGGGGCATGACTTGGAGGCCGCAATGGTTGGCCTCTCTCTTAACAAGGGTTACAATTTTTCAAAGTATATCTACAAGTCTATCACCGATCAGATCAATGCTGCTGATAGGTTTAGATTTCTATTATACCCTCGGTTCGTGCAGCTGTTGATTAATAATGCTGTACCCAATCTACCTCAGATTGGAGAGAGACTACAAGTTAAACGGGTGGACAAGAGAGTGTTTGCACAATTTCTAAAGCCAGGGAGTGTAGAACCTACCCTGAGCATACTCCTCTCTTTGACCACCTAATTAATGAAGCATATGTGGCCCCTGCTGATTTCAGATGATATAGTGCAGAGTTTGAGCCTGAACTCAGTGAACACAGTGATGAACAACAGGAAGAAGAGGAAGTTGAATCTGAAAATGATATGTCTGAAGACGAAGGAGACGAGAACAGGGAAGTGGGGGTGCAGAAGATTCCGACTCAGAAAAGTCCGAGTCAGACTCATCTGATTCTGATGATGCACCATCCCAGGCATACCCAAGAAGATTGACGAAGGTGAACCTTCCCGAGTCATCTTCCAAGAGAAAGAGACAAGCGACTAGCAGTGAATACGAGACCGATTCTGATTCGGACGATGCTATACAGAGACGCAGAAGATACAGTATAAACAAGCAACAGGGGGATATGCTGCACCAAGGTATCCTTCGTGAGGTAGAAGTTAGTGGTCAGAGGCAAGCATGTGTCACGGCTGCTAGTAACGATTCCACTTCTACATCACCTTCACAACAGCTTTATAGGCGACAGCGGAGGAGGCCACGTGTAACACCTGATGTGGCTACCATTGCTATCACAGAGGAGGTTCCTGTGTGAGTGTCCCTCCCTGTGCAATCTGTTCAAGTGGCGGTGACAACTCCTATACTAACCGAGTCTGTCACCATAACCCCTACCACTATCCAAACAACCACCCTCCACCACATTAGTGAACCTTTTCATGACTTTGACTTCAATCAAGGGTTCAATTTTAGAGAATTCTTTTCCTTCCCGACTAATTAAGCCAAAGCATCGTCTTTCAGGGGACCTGATCCTCGTGATACCCGGATCACTACCATAGAGACTCAAGTCGCTAGTCTTCTTGAAATGCTACGGAAATCGAGAGAAGAATCTGACAAACAACTGGGGCAGATTAACTCTCTGATTGAGGAGGTAGCCGGACTAAAGAAACAGCGAGCGGTTGATGACAAGCAACGTTTAGAGCATGACACTATGGTGAAACTGGTCTGTGATATGGCTAAGACGCTTGCTACTCAAGGGGAGAGATTGAAGGAGTTGTTGGAAAAGAAACCACCTAAGCCTAGCAGTGAAGAGGCATGTCACTTAGTTTATCTAACTAAGGGTGATGATCGGGACAAAGATCCTGAAGCCGGACCGAGTGGAAGTGAGCAGCAATCGTTGGCCTTTGTGATTGTTCCCATTTCTGCCGTGTCTATGGCTGAGGGGGTAGTCTACTCATAGTGTCGGTGGAGGTGATGCTTCAGGTGGTAATAAAAGAAAGTCAGTGGCTGACGTTTTGAAAGATCTATCTGACAAGGTGTCGGATGATGTGATCTTACTTCTAGAGCCGGACTATTCCAAGGAAGCACAGATCGATGCTCTTTGCAATTTGGAAGAGGGAGAGATCGAATCTAGTGACGACTGGGATGAGGAAGATGATGATGTTGTAATCGAAGTTCCTAAGGGCGACGAGGAAGGAGAGTATGAGTTTAAAGACGGAGAGATTTTCTAAGTTCCATCCTTTGAAACTCATCTTGACACAGGTTCAGTCGAGCATGCTAGTGCTGTTGAGGCGTCGACTGAAGCCTCCCCTTCCGACCCTACACCTGTGGATCCAGAGGCACAGAAAGACAAACATATGCCTGTAAGTTCATCGAAGGATCCGGCTCCTGTCTAGAAAAAGACATCAATCAAAGACAAACATGGAGCGACAGGGATGATCTTAGCTGTGAGGTTCGAGGAGGATAAGAAGTTGTTTGCAATCAAGCGAGCTGGGGTGGTTCAATACTTGAAACCAACCAGCGAAGGCTTCAACTCCTTGCCAAGATACGACCTCGTGAACCTAAGAAACCGAGAGCTGCTGGGTAACTCAAATCACGCAGTAGCGATGGGTTTGTGGCAGGTTTCTACAGCGAGAGGTAAGATCTGGGAAGTTTGAAATGTTTAAGCCTCAAGTGCCCAAGCGAGTCAGGGACAAGAACGTTAGACATCCTGTGACTAATAAAAGCTTAAAGAAACTAGTATAAAAGCCAGTGTTGTGTGAAACCAAGATTCCCCTGAGCAAGTTATCTCAGGATATCCTCGATAACATATGGTACTAGTACGTAGATCCTAAATCGGGTGAGGCAGTGGTGATTGGAAAGGTGTGGTCTGAGAGTGGAAGCTTAGTGCCAAGGGAACTAATCAGAGTGTTTGATGAAGTCTGCTTCATAAACTTTTCTGTGAAAGATCTGGAGGCGCTAGCTGACAAGTACTACATGTACACGGACGAGTGGACAAAGTTCCTTGCTTCTAAATACGATAAGGTGATCAAGTTCTGCCTTGATTACAAGAAGAATATGGAGGCTAAAACTCGGGAGCAGTGATGACTGCAGACAATCCAGAGCTGTTGTCAAGGGGGAGTTTGTTGAAGCACGTTTGTGTGACAAACACTTTGGATATTGTCTTAAGCTTTTGTACTTGTCTTGTATGTATTAATCTTTTTATGTTAGTGTCTGTACGTATTAGTTATCGAGTTGTAATTACTAATGTATGTACTAGTCGTCTGTTTTCTCTAAGTGTTTTGCGCACTTAGCATGTGCGCAGGAATTACTTCCTGCGTACTTAGCAAGTACGCAAGAATTCTCTGCGAACCTGTTAAGTACGCAGGAACAATTTTCCCAGCGCACTTGTTAAGTGCGCATAGATCAGGTCTAGTATAAATAGGCTAGGTTAACAGAAGTTATGTACATAGACATTTTGCACTAAGTTGTATTCTCTCTATAACCTTCAAGTTTATAATAGACGGAGTTTGAAAGTGATTTCGTTGTCGGTTTACTTTATGTTACTTGATTCTCCACCTAGTCACGGGCATTCCGCACCCGGTCCGACTAGTAACACACCCACACGTAACGATCCGAGACACCCGGGGACCTATAAAAAGATCTTCTTTCCAATAAGAAGAAGCTGGAGGAAGTCTCTAAAGTCTCACTAAATGAGCGATGTTCTGCGGTGGTTTAGAAAAAACTGCCTGAGAAACTGGCAGATCCAAGTCACTTTACGATCCCGTGTCTACTTGGTAGTTTACCCTTGAACCACGCGTTGGCCGAACTACGTGCTAGCATCAATCTGATGCCTTATTCTATATACAAGCAGCTAGACCTAGGAGATCCTAAGTTGACGCGCATGAGCATATCCTGGCTGACCGTTCAGTCAAGTATCCACGGGGAATTGTGGAAAACTTGCTAGTTAAGATAGACAAATTTGTCTTCCTCGTGAATTTTATCATCCTGGACAAGGATGTGGATGATAGAGTCCCACTCATCCTAGGGCTCCCGTTTCAGCGCACCACCAAGGCATTGATCGATGTCTTTGACGGAAAGCTCACACTTCGTGTGGGGGATGAGTCAGTTACCTTTGATGCTGCAAAGTCCATGAAGGAGGCTGTGAGCAAAGCCACTCTGTGTGCATGATTGATGCCTTCATGGATAATCACAAGGACTCTAATCTAGAGGAGATAGTTGTTGATGAACCCGCCCCTAATTTAGAAGAACCATCTGAGTGGGCGTTAGAGTTAGAGGAGCTGTTGAATGCACCGAAGGATTACGGTAATGATGTGCCTGATGATCTGCTCGAGATGATGGCAGAATTAGAGGTAATCATAGGCAAAACCCCAAGTGTGGAGATGGTGGAGAGTGTAGATGAACCGGAAGATCCTGGTAAAACCTTAGAGCTCGTAACCGTAGAGAATCTTATTCCTGAGCCTATACCCGTTTCTGTTCTTCGTGCTGAGGGGAGAGAGATCGAGTCACCCCCTAAGTCTAGGCAACCCCGTAAGAGAACCCAAGAGTTTAGCGATTCATGTGATCTAAGGGTAGTGCAAACCCTAAGTATGGGGATGTTTAGGGGAAATAAAGTGCTAGGGTATTTGAACCGTGTTATCTTCGGACCGGGTAGATATAAGTTATGGTGGAAAGACCTAAGTGATAGATGTAACGGAGGTTCGGAGTTCGACATTGGGTTATTGAGGATGAGGAGAGTTGGTAGACCGCGTAGGATGAAGGCGGTACCGGTTAGGATCAAGGAGAAGCTTCCTGATAGTCTTGTTTGAGTCTCGGGCAAGTGCCGGGATGTAGAGTTTGTATATTTCTTGGTTCTATTTTTGTGTCATTTTGGTGTTTTTCGGTGTGCGTGTTTTTGTTTTGTGTGTCTTGCAGGGATTCGCGCTTGAGTCGGTGAGGAAAATCATCAGGAATGAAGTCCCATGTATTTTTACTTTGGTTTTTATAGTTAGAACAGGTTTTTATTGAATTTGGGTGAAAAAAGTTTTAGGGGTGAAAATTTTTCTAAGTATAAAATGTGACATTTGTAAAAATTACGTGTTCAAAATAATAAAAATATAAAGTATAAGGACTGAAAATGTAATTATATGAAAATACAAGGACCAAAAGTAAAAACATGAAAAATGGACGGTAATGGACCGTCATGGTCCGTAACGGTCCGTTACGGGCTGGGCACGCAGACAATGATGACGTGACACATGTCCGGTGACTAACGGGTTGATTCTAAAGTGTGAAAACCCTATGACGGACCGTCACTGCACCGTAACGGTCCGTCACGCCACAATTCAACCAGACTCTGACACGCGTCTGGTGACTCGCCAACCCTAGCTTGGTAACGGACCGTTACCGGAGATAACGGTCCGTTATGACCCAAACGGTGACGGACCGTCACCACTCATAATGGTCCGTCACGGCCGCCAAATTACACTATAAAATGCAAACTCGGATTTAGACCATTCCTCACATTCAAACTCGAAATCTTGAGTTACAAACTGATATCCCATTCTCACAATTCCATTCCCGCTCGTATATTTAAGTTTCGGAAGTGCCGGTTCGCTTAAGAAAAATCCGAGAAACTAGGAAACGCTAATTTGGAGAATCCAAGCTAGACGATCTAAGCAGATAGACACAAAAATATATCTAAGGTCCCTGCTGTGGCTGGTGGTTAGTTCGTTGACTGTGTAAATTGACCAGAAACTATGGACAAATTGTTCTATTTATTCACATTTGTCAGATTATGATTTCAAATATACTTGTATTCACCAGTTTATACTGATAAAATGTTTTCCAACGTTTTTACAGGTAACCAATGATGAATTGATTGTGATATAGCCATATGATGACAAAGAAAAGATGTCATGAAAAAGGGAATGTCCACCCTAGACATCAGTTGAAAGAAATGGCTCATGAAAACCTTGGTTTTGTAAAATAAAATGTTTGTGTACAATATCAGGGTTTATCCCTATTTATAAAATGAAATGAAACAGGAGATTCCCCGTCTTTTTAAAAGATCATGAGTTTTTAAAATATTCCACTGTGTTTATAAATCTCTGATGAGATAAAATAAGAAACAAGTACCAATCGTTGGTCGCACGCCCGGGTGGGCTAAATCTGGGGGGTGATAGGTTGGTATCAGAGCCATTTGTTTCAGCATATTAGATACTAGACATTAGTATCTAAGCTATAACATGATTATTATATTATTTGATTTTAGCAATTAAGATACTCAGGTAAGGTATCTAAGCTTAAACCAGTATAGACTGCCTGCTAAGAGAAGTAGGTAGATCTTCATAATAATTAAGTGATAACTATACAGATGTCTGGAAATAGTTATTATGCTTATATATTCGGACGATATGAAGAAGAATGTTATCTTCCTACTGGATCCATGGAAAATCATGTAATCATTTATGATATTGGTGAATCCCTTTCTGATCCTATCATTGTCTCCGACAATGAATCTTATCATCAAAATCAATCTAGCTCATCATGGATGGAAGCTACTTCGGATTTTGAAAACTGGAGAACTGATACCGCACCTTTAGTAAAACAAGTTAATATAAATGAAGCTAGACCCAGTCAGTCTACTAAACCAAGGATGCGTGTACGAATTCCGACCAAGCATGTGCATGTATCTGCAGAAGAAATGGAGGAAGTCTACCGGGAAGTATTGGAAGAAGAGGAACCTAATGAAATGGAAATGAGAGATCCATATCTGTTTCCTGAAGGTACTCAAATCCTTATACTCTTCCAACAATGTTAGAGAAGTATATTGAAGAAGCAGCTGATTATCCTGATGATCCATACCATAATGTGTTTAACGACATATTATTTGGTATTTGTGATCCCCCTCCTCAGTATATTTATTCTTCAGCTCATCTTGGAATACCCATAGAATTCCTTAATCGTTCCTTAAGAAAAACTGATGAAGTCAATAAAGAATCAAGGCAGCTCAAGGAAAGGGTTCGTCAACTAGAGGAAGAAAAAGAAAAGAAAAGAAAAGATAAAAAGAATAAATTAACTAGACATAAGGGTAACCGTACGACCGATATGTAGTTATCTTGCAAACTGAATGTTCTGTCTAAGGAAAGAGTGGTGTATAAATCTCTCTCAGACCCGTCATTCTTTCCTGGGAACATTTAGTTGGAGGTACTACTCTTGAACGATAACCACCCTAGTCTACTAAATATAATAAATAGGACAATTTATTATTTCAATATGTAAAATATAAAGTATAAATAAGTTTATTTTGTTTTATTTAGATGACTGGAAAAGGAAAAGGTCCCTTCTATGTCCAAAAATATGCTTCACCTGGATATGAATTCCAGCTTATAAATGAAACGGATTTAGAAACTGGAACAAGTTCAAGACATTCAAGAAGTACATATCGAAGCTTAGGAGAATTAAAACCTCCGACAAATCCTTATGTACCTTCCATCAGTTTTCATTCTTCTATTACAGTCGCAAGTCGGAATCCTGATTATGGAGAAAATCCATATTATAATCCTTATTATTATCAGGGACTACCTGAAATTCCGTTTAAAAATAATCATGTTCCTGAAGGAGAAGAAAGAGATGATTTGAATAGGCCATATGAGTATTATGAGCCTACGAATGTACAAAATCCTCAAGAAAATGAGGAAAGTTTTGATAATGATTATATTTTATAGGAACAAGTAGTAGAATTGGAAAAAGAAAATCATAGATTAGCATTTGTAGCCGCCCAGAATAAAGCGTTAAGACAAATGCTAGAAAATGCCCGTAACCAGGGTTATATGTAAATTTCTTTCCGACTTCTATAATATGTATTATGAATATTAATAAAATTCCTCTTATGAATAGAATGTCGAAACAAGGTCCTTCTTATAATACAAGGGGTAAGAGCAAACAAATTCAAAATAAAAATTTTGAACAACTGCAACAAAAAGTAGAAATAAAGAAAATGGTTGCAGAAGTAATAGAGGAAGCTCTTCCTAAAATTCTGAAAGATATGAAGGAAGATAAAATGAAAAATAAAGTGGCTGAATCTAAAAATCGTCATGAAGAAAACCATAGATCAAATGGAGATAACTCATCAAGTAAAGATGAAGAAGTTAGTAAGAAAAGACAGAGAAGGAAGGGATGTACATTCCGTGCATTCCGAGCTTGCCAACCTCTGGAGTGAGTAGTGGCAGCCCTGATGTGACTGAAGAAAACGGAATATGTTATCTCCGTCAACAAATGTGTTGATGAAGATATGGTGCTTTATGCATAAAATTTATTTAAAAATGAAGCGTTGGAATGGTGGAATTCCATTATACAAGCCATGGGCCGGCATAAAGCCTATGCAATGGAATGAGAAGAATTTAAAGAAATGGTAATACAAAGATTTTGTCCTATAAATGAAAGAGAAAGAATTGAAACAAAGTTTTTAAATCTCCGTATGGAAGGAACTAAACATCAGGAGTATGTCTCCAAAATGTTTAAATATGCACGTTTGGTTCCACACTTATCCACTCCTGAACCCAATCTCATTAAGAGATATATTTGGGGTCTTGCAGAGGAAATCTGAGATATGGTTAAAGCTACTATGCCTCAGACCATTGCATCTGCCGTACAGTTAGGAGGAATTCTAACTGATGGTATGATAAGAAAACATGAAGAAGGGAAGGCAAGGGAAGTGGCCAAGAAGGCTACGGAGAACCAGAAAAATAATTCTCCTTGGAAGAGAAGAAATCAGCCTGTCAAAGGAGGATTTAATTCTTCCATCCCATAATGCAAGATTTGCAAGAAAAGGGATACGGAAGAATGCTTTTTCAAGAAAATTTATTGTCACTTTTGCAAGCAGACCGAGCATGTGTTTGAGAACTACCCAAGAAAGAAAAATATCTCATGTTTTAATTGTGGAGAGACTGACCATTTTAAATCAACATGTACAAAGCTTAATCAAGCAGGATCTAGTGGGGCAAAGGCCAATGAAGGAAATAAAAAGAATGTATGAGCTTTCGTATTTAATACCCGTGATGCTGCAGTTGTTCCAGATGCAGTCACTGATACATTCCTCATTGACAATATTTATGCTAGAGTATTATTTGACTCTGGTGTAAATTTAAGTTTTATAGGTTATAAATTCTGTAATCTATTAAACAATCCCTTATTTCCACTAGATAAGATTTATGAAGTAGAAACGGCCGAAGGAAATCTTGTCAAAATTTCAGAATTCCTAGATGATTGTACTATCACAATATCAAGACACATATTACCTGTGTAATTAATGCCTATGACATTAGCAGGATTGGATGTTGTCTTAGGAATAGATTGGTTAGCTAGTAACCAAACCCATATCCTTTGTGATAAAAAGGCCATAGAAATCCAGATTCCTTCTGGAAAACCTTTAACAATCTATGGCGACAAACAACATCAACCCCTGGGAATCATCTCAATAGTGAAAGCAACTAAATGCCTTCAGAAAGGATGCATTGCATACTTGGTTCAGATTTCTACCAGTACAAAAGAAAAGAAAAATTGAAGATGTACCGGTAGTAGCTGATTATGCAGATATATTTCCAGATGAATTGCCTGGTATACCACCAGAAAGAGAAGTAGAATTCAAAATCAATCTTGTACCAGGAACGGTTCCTTTTGCCAAAGCTCCATATCGTTTTGCTCCTACCGAAATGAAAGAATTGAACACAATTGCATGAAGTACTAGAAAAAGGATTTATTCGCCCATGTTCATCTCCTTAGGGTGCTCCAATTCTTTTCGTTAAAAATAAAGACGGTGCAATGCGGAAGTGCATTGATTACCGGGAGCTAAACATAGCAACGATTAAAAATCGTTATCCTCTTCCTAGAATTGATGATCTATTTGATCAATTACAAGGCGCTTGACATTTTTCTAAAATAGATATTCGATCAGGATATCACCAACTGAATGTTCAAGAAGAACATATTCCAAAAACTGCTTTTCGAACCAGATATGGACATAATGAGTACACGGTTATGCCGTTTGGACTTACTAATGCTCCTGCCGCATTTATGGATATGATAAATCGTGACTTTAAACCCTATCTAGATAAATTTGTAATTGTATTTATTGACGATATACTTATTTATTCTAGAAATGTGAAAGATCATGAAAATCATCTCAGAATAATACTTGAACTTCTGAGAAAGAAGAAATTGTATGCTAAATTCTCAAAATGTGAATTTTGGCTTAGAGAAGTACAATTTCTGGATCATATAGTGAATGCAGAAGGTATTCAAGTAGACCCACCCAAAATTGAAGGTATATCCAAATGGGAAATTCCTAAATCTCCGATAGAAGGCCGTAGTTTCTTGGGTCTTGCAGGATACTACAGACGATTTATTCTGGATTTCTCAAAGATTGCAGTTCCTCTGACTACTTTAACTCGTAAAAATGTAAAGTATGAATGCGGAACAAAGCAAGAAGAAGCTTTCCAAACTCTGAAAGAGAAACTGACTCATGCACCAATACTGGCCTTGCCAGATGGCAATGAAGACTTTGTAATCTATTGTGATGCCTCTCACAACGGTCTAGGTTGTGTGTTGATGCAAAAGAACAAAGTTATTGCTTATGCATCTCGTCAGTTAAAGACTCATGAAAAGAATTACACAACTCATGATCTATAGTTAGGTGCCATAATTTTTGCCCTGAAATTATGGAGACACTATCTCTATGGAGTTAGATTTACAGTTTATACTGACCATAAGAGTTTGAAATATATCTTTGGTAAAAAAGAACCTAACATGAGACAAAGAAGATGGTTAGAAATCTTTAGTGACTATGATTGTGAAAGCTGTTACCACGAAGGTAAGGCAAATGTTGTTACAGATGCCTTAAATAGAAAAGAAAGAGAGAAACCTAAATGGGTTCGTGCTCTCAGACTTGAACTTCGTGTAGATCTCATATCTCAAATAAAAGATGCCCAACATTATGTTCAAATAGAAGAAGACTTAGAACAAGAAGGAATGGAGAGCATGATTGAATAATTGACTAAAGGAGACAATGAAATACTTCGAATAAAAAAAAGAATCTGGGTTCCGATCACGGAAAATCTTCGAGAAAGAATACTTGAAGAAGCACATAAATAAAAATATATGATGCACCCAGGAAGTGATAGGATGTATAAAAACCTGAAAGACAATTACTAGTGGATTGGCATGAAGAAAGATATTGCCATATATGTTGCAAAATGTCTTACTTGTGCACAAGTAAAGGCAGAACACCAGAAACCTTCTAGTTTATTGCAACAATTAGAAATACCAGTATGGAAATGGGAAATGATAACAATGGATTTTATTACTAAACTTCCTAAAATCGGTCGGGGAAATGATACTATCTGGGTTATCATTGACAGATTGACTAAATCTGACCATTTTCTCCCAATGAAAGAAACCTTCAGTATGGATAGATTGGCTCATCTTTATGTAAATGAGATTGTATCTTTACATGGAGTGCCATTATCCATAGTGCCAGATATAGATAGTCGTTTTACATATCGATTCTAGCAAAGTTTCCAAAAAGCAATGGGAACTCGTCTGAACTTAAGCACTGCCTATCATCCACAAACAGATGGGCAAAGCGAGAGAATAATTCAGACATTAGAAGATTTGCTCCGAGCCTGTGTGATAGATTTAGGTGATAGTTGGGATAATCACCTACCCGTAATGGAATTTTCATACAACAATAGTTATCACACAAGCATTAAGGCGGCACCTTTTGAAGCCTTATATGGTAGAAAATGTCGAACGCCTGTATGCTGGGCTGATATAGGAGAAAACCAATTGTCAGGACCTGAACTTGTTCAGGAAACAACTGACAAAGTAGCTCAAATACAAGAATGATTAAAAGCAGCAAGGGATAGACAAAAGAGCTACGTTGATAAGAGAAGAAAGCCACTAGAATTTACAATTGGAGACAAAGTGTTATTGAAAGTATCACCTTAGAAAGGAATTGTTCGATTCGGAAAGAAGGGTAAACTAAGTCCTCGATTTGTTGGACCCTTCAAGATTATTAAACGAATAGGACTAGTGGCTTATCAGTTGGAATTACCAGAAGAGATGAGTGGAATACATGACGTATTCCATGTATCTAATCTTCATAAATGTTTAACTGATGAATCTTTGCTAATGCCTCTTCAAGACATAGAGGTAAGTGAAAAACTCAGATTTGTAGAACAACCGCTACAAATAGAAGAACGTCAGACTAAAAAGTTGAAAAAGAAAAGATTGAAACTGGTTAAAGTCAAGTGGAATTCTAGATGTGGTCCTGAATACACTTGGGAACTAGAATCAGAAATGAACCGTCATCAGAGATAACGTCACCAGAGATAACGGTCCGTAATGACCCAAGCGGTGACGGACCGTCACCACTCATAACGGTCCGTCACAGCCGCCAAATTACACTATAAATAGCAAGCTCAGATTTAGACCATTCCTCACATTCAAACTCGAAATATTGAGTTACAAACTGATATCCCACTCTCACAATTCCATTTCGGCTTGTACGTTTAAGTTTCGGAAGTGCCGGTTCGCTTAAGAAAAAGCCGAGAAACTAGGAAACGTTCATTTGGAGAATCCAAGCTAGACAATCTAAGCAGAGACGCTGCCCACTAGAACATTCATTTTAGAAGCCTAATAAGCTGAGACTCTGAAAAGGTGAATACTTGTATTTTTATAAAATGATTTCAAAACTGAAAATGGTTTTGATTATACTCTGACTTGAATGAATTAATACAACAATTCGTTACATAACGTGTTACAAATGAGACACTATAACAGGGCTAGGGGTTGAACCCTTGGTTATTGTAAAGCCCATCGCTTGAGGCGTAAGGCAGATAGACATAAAAATATATCTAAGGTCCCTGGTGTGGCTGGTGGTTAGTCCGTTGACTATGTAAATTGACCAGAAACTATGGACAAATTGTTCTATTTATTCACACTTGTCAGATTATGATTCCAAATATACTTGTATTCACCAGTTTATACTGATAAAATATTTTCAAACGTTTTTACAGGTAACCAAGGATGAATTGATTGTGACATAGCCATATGATGACAAAGAAAAGATGTCATGAAAAAGGGAACATCCACCCTAGACATCAGTTGAAAGAAATGGCTCATGAAAACGTTGGTTTTGTAAAATAAAAAGTATGTGTACAATATCAAGGTTTATCCCTGTTTATGAAATGAAATGAATCGGGAGATTCCTCGTCTTTTGAAAAGATCTTGAGTTATTAAAATATTCCGCTGTGTTTATAACCTATGATTAGATAAAATAAGAAACAAGTTCCAATCGTTGGTCGCACGTCTGGGTGGGCTAAATCCGGGGTGTGACATAAAACCCCCCTTAAATTTCCGTTGAGGAGCTTCCTTTGCGGTATGCAAGAGTCTAGGTTGGGTCCTTCGTGATACGCCACGGCCAAGAGAATTGGACAGTTTAAAAAGCTACTCCTCCGCGGTACGCGAGGAGTGGTCCTAGCTTTTTCACGGTACGCGGGGCCTCCCCGATCTTTCCATTTTTCCTTGTTTCCCATGGTTTCCCAATTCCGTTCACCATTCTCACCATTATCAGACACCTCCATCATATCTCATCCATCACCGCCATCCATTTCCATATCATCCACCATTCATACCACATCATCTGCTACCGACTACTTACCATGGGAAACTTAAGAACCATTCGTGACCGATGTTCCACCTTGCTTGTGGGACTCATGTCTATGTGTTTGTCAACCATCGAGTACGATTCCCTAAGCTATCTTGAGTATTAGTGAGCCAGTAGAGTCTTTTATTTTATTTTTGAGTCTATAACTTGAGTCAGTTTAATGCGTTGGGTTTGTTGTGAGCTTATTGATATGCCCTAAATTATACATGTTTTGCATGCATAATAATCCCCATTTTATGGTACTAATTGATTAAAAGCCTTGCAATTGACACTTAAAGCGTTAATATTTCACAATTGCAGGTTATTCGGTATCCCAAGATAAACAGAGCAAAAACCAGCTTAAAACATGAAGAAATCAAGCTTTTAGAAGACCAAACCCGAGCATTAACCCCCAAGAAGTCAAACCCGGTCAACATAAGTCAACAAGTAGCTAAAAGATAAGTCTGGAGAGCAGACAGGGCTTTGCACGGTCGTGCAATGCCATGCACGGTCGTGCATTGCCAGTCTTGCTCCCCAAGGCTCCGGTACACTGTCCTTTGTACCCTGTTTGATTCCCGTGGTGTTTGCACGCCCTTGCAATCCAATGCACAGCGGTGCGTTGCTCATCTTGAGGCCTAAAAATAGATGCCTTGGGTTCTTCATTCCATACAACTGAATACACCATTCCATACCTCAAGATAGAGAGAATAGTTCGTTTCTAGAGTAATAGTAGTGAGCAGGGGGCTCTTCCTCCTTGTTCCACAATAGGGGAGCCTATGAAACTCAGCGTTACGCTAGCTAGTATGGCCATTCGTGGCTAAACTCTTTGTATTGCTGGGGTGAAGATGATGTTTGGTGCATGTTAATGTTTGACATATTAATCTAGTGGTATGTTTATGTCTTTAATTATTCGTCCTTAAAACCACCATTGTTTTTAAATACATTTCATTCATTTAAAGACGATTACAATAAAGTGGCAGGTAAACGGGCACAAGCTGCGCTGCCACCCCCTTTTGGATAGCAAAACCGATCCTACTAAAAACAAAGTTTTGGGTCTTAGGAGTCAAAAAACTACTATGCATGACCCGCTGAACCCTGTTCAGAAATTCCACAGCCTCCGGGGATAGAAAACCAAATGTATCAAAAGCAAAAGGGATAAACACGTGTTGATTCTCTATATAAGCTTTTTCGTGTTTAGCAACTTTGCCTGATTCCGCCTTCAGTGCAGCTTAGCCCATAACAAACCCGTTGTCCCTGAGCCCCACAAGAGGGGACACTCCTGTAAGGTCCACACAAGCATGTTTCCCCTTGCCCACCCAAACATAAGAATATCAGCAGGCCTAAGAGTAGACCTCGTTTCACGCGGATCCGTTAGAAAGTTCACGGGGCCTCGTTTTTAGCAGAGATCCCTACCCGCTTAAGAACAACACAAAGGACATCCCTAACCAAATCATGCCTGTATTTCAAACCAGGTAGCTCCTTGCAACGGACCGCATGCTCGCCAAAAGAATCCAAACAAACCTTGCAGCAAACTGGGCAGGGCTCATTAGTTGGAATCAGAGGGATCATTAGCTGGTACTTAAGGATAGCCCGGTATTCCACAGACGACATATGTTGGCCCAGTCCTTTAATGGGGATGACCGTAAGAAAATCCCGAGCACTGGGTTCCCGTAGACATTCAAACACCGCTTTTTGACAAAGGGATAGATCAAACTCCACTCCCAAACTCTAGACGATTATTCTAAATAGGTCACTCGCCAAAGCATGCTGGGCTTTAGGGGGGGCGGTATCCTTATTAGAGAAACTGCTAAGATCTAAATTGGGAAGAGCCATGTGCAAGCGATCTATCGCACACCCGTAATCAGACTCCAAACCAACTATACCACAACTACGAAGAATGTGGTCATGCAAACTCCAAGATTGTGCCCTCGAAGCCACAAAGCATATGTGGATACATCCTCAGCCGAACATAAATCCAAACCCCCAAAACGAGTCGGAAGTGATGCCAACCTCCATGGAAAATCCCCAAAAAAAGGACCCCCACAAACCACGATTTCCTCGATCGCTCCCCTAAGGACCTTGTCAAAAACAGAAACAGCTTCCTCCACATATATAGGCTGGCATGTTCTGAGACCAAACAACAAATTTGCGACTCCCATACACGAGCGTAAAAAAAGGAGCTTGCATTGAGGGTCCTGCAGATGTGGGAGACATCTCATCAGCTCAACCGCACAAGATGCCCTTTTCACCGCCAAAATACTGATGAACCCCTCATCCCGGCTAACGGCGCCCCCAAGGAGTTTCACACCCAGCACTGGCCATCCAATACCACAAGGGAATAATACATCATGCACTTTCACCACATTGCAGGACGGCCAAAATACTTCTGTCTTCTTGACGTTGAGTTCAAGGCCCAAACCGGGTCCCTCAAACCTGACAATAGCTAAGGTTTAGCCACATATTTGGCGTCTCCGATAATCATGCCATCATCAAGGTACCAAGCATGGAATAAGAGGTTGCAGCAATCCCTGATACGGAGAACGAGAGGATGCAAAACTAAGGCAAAAAGAAGAGGCCCCAAAGGGTCTCCCTGTTGTACCCTTTTTGTGGACCAAATATGATCATCACCTACATATAACCTAGCTGGTTGCCCATATAAAAAATCAACCAAGAGGGAAATGGATGGGCAGCGGGTCCGGACCTCATGCAGGAGGGCAGTCCTATCTACCAAGTTGAAGGCATTGGAGAAATCAACGGGTAGCATAGCCAAAGATCCATCAGAGTGGAACTCATTTAAGAACCTGATCGCGGTATGGATCACAGCCCCTGCCCCACTGGGAACTCCCACCCCAAAATGAAAGTCACAAAGATATTTAGCCATCTCCTTCCTGACACCCCTCATAGCCACTTTTGAGACCAGCCTCCTTCAGAACGCACCTACGGCAATAGGTCTAATCCCATTGTCCGGTTTGAGCAGCGGCGTTAGGGCGGGGACGCAACAAACTTCGCCAAAGTTCTAGGGCACATGCCCCCCAAACATAAATTCACCACCACAGAAATATCCCTGAGCAACCCAATGGCGATCGCAGACCCATCTCCACAAAAGGCATCCAAAATGTGTTAGGCCCTCAAACCGTCCCTCCCACAAGAGGTCCCTTTGGGGAAAGATTTAATGCACCCAAGCACGGTATCAGCATCCACAACAAGAGGAGGTTCAGAAAGCAAGGAAATATGCATAACCGGAGGGGGCAGGACGGGATGCTTTGCCACTAGTGTTTTCAAGGTATCCTCACCGAAAGGCGTCACCCTCGAAGAGCATAATACCTTGACCGCAACAGTGAAATGCCCATCTGCAACTTTCCGCAAACATTGTTTAACATTGGTGCCCACCGCAAAATTATCGGATCCGGTGATAAGCTTATCACGACACGAGGTCTCCCGCAAGGGTTGGGCAAAAAGCGATTGAATGAGCTCACCGAAACCATCCCCATCGCCCCAAGCTGCAAACGACCGCTGAATACTATGACATTGCAAAGACTTTCTATTACCAGATCTATGTTCCTGACGGTTAGAAGGCATGAAAACACGCAAAGTGCAACACGGTAAAAACAAAAGTCTCACCCATGCCTTGACAGACTCTAACATAGCCGCCACCTTACCTAGAGCAGCAGCCAAGGCCTGGGCAAACACCATACGACAACTACTAGGGATGCTCTTAACAGTCGTGATAGGAAGAGAGAAGACACGGTCAAGGAGAACCAAATCCACCACCAACCCTCCCAGCGGAACAACTTCCCTCCCAACATGTGGCTTAGGAATCCCCACTATAAACTCCTATGCATCCCCCGTAAAGCATTTGAAATGGGCCAGCCCATCCACACGGTGGCACGCCAGTCTGAGAGTATGTAAACACATACACACGCCGCATAGCCACTAGCCCGAGACCTTTAAAGCCTCACCAACCGAAATAAACAAATCACAATCCGTGGAGACCGCATCCCGCAAGGCCCTCTTTCGTTCGTCCGATGACAAATGTAGCCGCTTGATATGCGTAACCAACCGAGGAAACCCCATGGACCTCGCTGTTCCATCTGGGCAATAATGAAAACCCCTAAGTGGACACAGCCAAACACACCCCGAGGAACAAACACCAACCTCCAAAGGTGGAGCCACACTGTTATCTAGAACCCCAGACATAGCACCACCACTAGACAAAACACCCCGATCAAGGATACCCAACAAAAATCAGGCTACAATCCCCGAGATCACTCAGCAGCAAGGAAAGGAAAAACCTCACTACCTAGCCCCTCCCCCACCCCCATCCCTGACCGCACCTCCTACATAATCACGATATAACAGCAACTGAGGGCTTGGAAAAGAGGAAGAAAGCTTGTCACAACTGGAAGTTTGGATCAATATTACGGTAATATAGTTACAGGTTCCCCAAAAAGTGCCTTAAATGTGCTAAATCAAGTAATCTGTGGAGAGAAGTCAAAATTAGGGTTCTTTTGGTACAAATGAATTACCTGACGATGGAGAGAAGGTAGAGAGAGAGGAAGCAAAATTACGAGAAAAGGATCTCCAATTTCTGGCGGATCCGACTAAGCCGTGAAGAACAAACGCGGAATGATCGGGCACAGGCTTGTGGGAGGGAGAGCGGACCTCTTATCTCCAATCTAAGTATTAGCCCCAACGATTAATTTGACGGAGAGAAACGCCAGCGAAGAAGCTGATCTCCTCCCAAGATCGGTCGGGATTTGAGAGAGTGAGTTGATCTCCGCTACTTCAGATTGAAAATACTTCAGGCACAGAATACCATTTGGTGGGCTTTTATTATCGTCTAAATCCGTCTTTATATTTGTGAGTGTTCTTGATTTTAAAGCGTAAGATCGTAAAACCTTTATAATCAAATTTCTTTTAAAACTTGTATGTCTTTATACAAGCAGAGATTGATAAGTCAAGGCTTGGCCAACATTATTAAGTTCATACGTCTTTATACGAACTTCCTATGCGACCAAGAATTGGTGAACTCATGTTGGGAATGGTACGTCTTTATACTTGGTCCCATTGTTACACCGCTTCTCGGTGAGCAAAATATAATCACCTATTTAACCTTTATACAAAGCATTTACGTTCGATGTCCTAAACCAACCCGGAGATGACCATTCGAAGGGTAGAGGGTAACCGTTGTCCTTAACTGGAGGCACTACCATTTTAATTCGTGAATCAAATGTCGTGAGGACGAGGCTCTAGCGGTGACCCGGGCCACAAGTTTGTAGTAGTCATATCACTAGATTAGTCAACCTAACATTATAACATACCAAACTTATTCGAAGCCTAAAGCAATACTCTTCGTGACCTGATCATTTCCAAGATATTTACTTTACTGCCATTTACTATTCTGCTATTTACATTCCTGTTACACACATCACGCACGTTTTTACTTTTCTGTTATTTACTTTACTGTTATTTACTTTTTTGTCATTTACAATTTTGCTTCACAAGCACACAAAACCCACTCACTAATTGATCCGGTTAAACGATAACAGAAGTTGAGTACTGGAACTCGACTGTGTCCATTGGTTCGATACTGTTCTTACCTAAACTATATTATGCTGCGATAGGTACACTTGCCTATTGTGTATGTTTTTAAGTTAAAGTAATTATCATTTTATAAATTTAAAACTTGATCTCGTAAAACAATAATAAAAATATATTATATTTTTATATATTAAAAACGACACATCACTTATCTTTGCAGGTATTGATTGCTCCGTCCGTACTCAATCTCCATTCGGCGGGGTCGATTTGGATGCTAATCTTATTTATCTTGTAAAGGCAACCCGAAAGTTGTTTGTGCAGCCGTGAACGAAATGCTATACGGTGCACAAGTGGAAGAGGAAAACTGGATACACTTCATGAATACATTACCAGCTAAGTCTTCCCAATTTTATTTTTGTCTTTTTATTTTCTGTGTTTCTTAGTTCACATTGGGGACAATGTTTGTTTCAAATGTGGGGATGGGACTGCGTCTAGTGAGTCTAGTTTGTTTAGGTTTTTTTATTTTATAAATATACAAAAATACAAAAAAAATTGAAAAATTTGAAAAAAATGTCCTTGGAAATCAAAAGTTTTTGCATAATAAATGGAAAATGATAGTACAACTGAAAATCTGCTTGTTGAGTTTAAATGAAATAAATAATTGAAAACGCGTCTAATTAGTGATGTTTTGGTAGACTCGGGCAATTAGTAGAGGTTAAATATCATGTGAGTGTTGTTTAGGATTAATAATTGAATTAAAATCATGATATCTTGTGGGTAGTTATCTTAAGGTTGTCGGTAATATTGAAACTGTCAACATAGAGTTATAGGTACCATGTTAAGTTAAAATTTAGAGGTATTTGAAATTTTCTTGGCACACCACTCTCTGTTTTTGAGAATAAATCCGAGTTTCGATGGCGCCCGCATCCATATTCCATATATTTGAGCGTAATTAATTAGAAATCTACGTTTTGCCTACATGTCACATATCTGGTTCCAGCCTGATTGAAATACCACTGGGTTAGATTCTTATGTGCTTCACTGATTGGGACTGTAGTCTATGTGTTACCTTCCGGGATAGTGACTTGGTTGAAATGCGTCAAGACAAAAGTTCATCTGCTTAATTTAATGCTCATATTTCATCCATTCATTCATTGATCATCTTAATTTCTAAAAACCTGTAAATCTTAGTTTAACGTGATGGGTGAGATCTTTATGGTTAAATCCGTGCCTATACATGACCGTGAGACGGGATTAGGTAGAGCTGTATCTTTTGAGTGTGAGTCCAATACATTGATTGATATAGTTGTATAAAAATGAATTAGAACACTAAACAGGGACTTGAAAGTTGGTGGTTGGGTTTAATCAGATAGAAATACCGATTACTGCTTTTTAAAGCGTGAGTATGTTTGGCTTATTGAATTAATTGAGATTTTGAAAGCTATGTCCAGTTATGATTCCATTACAGACTTTTTCGAGGACGAAAAAAGGTTAAGTGTGGGGATGTTTGATGTAGTGGAAAGCACACATCTTATTTCCATTGTATTAGCGCGTTTTTAGATAGTTTTGTTTTTGTTTTTAGTCGTTTTAGTGTACATTTGACTATTTGTTATGTTTTCAGGTGCTCGTGTGAATAACAAGTCAAATCATGGGGAAACCGAGCAAGAGTAGAGGCCCGGGAGAATAAAATTCAAAAAGTTGAAAATCAGGTCCTTCCCGGTACGCGAAGGATGGCCAAGTATGTCTCGCGGTACGTGAAAAGTTGCAAAATCGGGCGAGACTAAATTGTCCTTCGCGATACGCGAAGGACTGGGGACAATCTTTCGCGGTACACAAGAGACAGGAAATTTGAGAAAAAACCCTAAACTCGAAATTAAATAGAATTTGATAGCTATTGTGATAGAGGTTCGAGTTTTGGCCGTCCATAGAGGGTTTAAGGCGATTTTTGGAGTTTGGAAGACAATTGGAGTAAAAGTTCATAGCTTTTTGATCCGGGTTTGTTAGTAATAGCGTATTCGATTTCAAAGTCTTGATTTTTATCTTTGAATTGTTTGATTGAACCATGTTCTTGTCTATTACTTCTGTTTTGATGTTTTAGATTATGATTCTTGGCTAGATCTTTGATACTGCCAAGTTTACTGATGAATACTTAGTAAAGTTATGATTTTTATCGATTTTTGGTTACTTTGAATGGAATAATGATTTTGTAAGGATCTTGTATTGATATCTATGATGTTTATGCATGTTTAGATCTGTTCTATAATTGATTATCGTTCAATATGCTGCCTGTTGGATGTCTTCCAGTTATAGTTGCATATTTTAGATCATTGACTCTGTGTTATGATTGTTTTGTGGTTTTCTAGACGTAGTATTCCATAGGAACGGTGATTGAGAGTAGATTTGATCTGAGTATTCTTCTTATCTCGATACCCGAAAGGTGAGAGGTAATCGGTTAGTCTTTGTCATTAGGATTCCGAGTGTTAACTGTCTGAGAGGAAGTTGCCTTAGGTTCTTAGTGATTGTTGCTAGTCCGAGTCATAGCTTGTTGATCTAAGATTACCCCGTGGATCTTTAATGTATTGTGGATATTGAGACCGAGAGATGATTTGTCTTTTGGGTATATTGTGATTGTTGGAGAGATTGAAAGGTAATCCGACCATTCTGGTGAGTTTCACTGCATCTTTAGAGTTTCTTAGTTGGTGAAACCCTGAGAGTTATTAGGGATCCACTAGGTTGTCTAGAGCTGTTATCCTTAGATACCCAGATCCATCATAGTGTTCATAACCGGTAGAAGTCTGTGCTTTACAAGTAGGATTCTGACCTAGGTGGTATTCTTCCCATTCCTGATATTCCCGAAGTCTTTGTCTTGATAGTTAGAGTCGATCTTTAGTTCTGCATTATTAGTTTAATCATTAGTGTAGAAAACCCCCCAAATCAATCAGCTTTAGTCCGAGTCAGAGTCTAGTTAACTATAGTAGTGTCTCTAGGGTTCGATAATCCGGTTTACCGTTAAGCTATGCTACACTCGATAGGTACACTTTCCTGTCAGTGCGGTTTAGTTCATAGGTACTCCATTTATTACTTAGGAGTCTAGATTAGGTTTTATTCATAGTTTTTATAGACCGTCTGGGCGACATCTCTAATCAAATACTACATTATAGGTCTACCAAAGAGTCTGAGTACTTGTAAAGGAATACGCACCAAAGAGTTTTGAATCTGTCGTGGATTTGGATGGAATTGTTTATGATGACTTTAACCATGAGGACCCGCAGCCGGCGGAAGTTAAGAAGAAAACGGTCACCACTGTTAAGCGACCGACGATCTAATGGTAGGGTCGGCTCAGAAGAAACAGAAAGTGGACGAGATAGTAACTTGTGATAAATGTGGAAACAGTCATCTAGGAGAATGTCCAATGAGGTTAAACATATGCTATCAGTGTGGTAAAATGGGGCACTACTCGCGCGAGTGCACGGGTCTCGTGATGTGTCAAAACTGTGGGATACCGGGCCATGTGGCCAAGGACTGTAGGCGGCCCAAGACAGCTGAAGCTGGTAAGGGAAAGGAGGCGGGAAAGCCTGGAGCAAGGACTAGGGCTTATGCCCTAACTCAGTAGGAGACGAGAGAGGACCCTGACGTCGTGTCAGGTACGTTAATTGTTAATAACACTTATGCATCAGTATTGTTTGATTCTGGCGCTACAAAAAGTTTTATAGCCTCTGCCTTTTGTGATAAATTGAAATGTACCATCTCCAAAATAGACAAGGCCTTTAGCATAGAAACTGCCATTGGTAGAATACAAAAGTCATAGAAGCCGTAGAAAATTGCATAATAGGCATACATGATCATAAATTCCCTGCTAGGTTGTTTGTCTTAGCCTTAGGGGGATTTGACATGGTGCTGGGGATGGATTAACTCGTTGTTAATGAGGCTCAGATTGTATGTAAATGGAAGATGACTCACTTGAAATCTCCATATGGTAGCGAAGTCACGATTTACGAAGACTAAGATACCTCGATGCCGAACATCATTTCAATGATTAAAGCGGAGAGATACATAAGGCGTGGATGTGAGGCTTACATGGGGTATGTTATAAACCACTAGAAAGAAGTTAAAGGGATGAAAGATGTACCTGTGGTGTACAATTTTACAGAAGTGTTCCCGGAAGACTTACCTAGAGTGCCACTCGATCAGGAAATATAATTCCAAATTGATTTAATGCCAGGGGTCCTACCCGTTGCCAAAGTACCGTACCGCCTGGCTCCATCCGAAATGAAAGAATTAATGGCCTAACTAGAAGAACTTCATGTGAAAGGTTTTGTCAGGCCGAGCATTTCGCCTTAGGGGTGCTCCGGTGCTGTTTGTAAAAAAAAGAAAGATGGCTCGATGAGAATGTTCATAGACAACAGGGAGCTAAATAAAAGAACGATAAAGAATAAATACCCATTACCTAGAATAGATAATCTCTTTGACCAATTGCAAGGCGCGAGTTGGTTCTCTAAGATTGATCTTAGGTCGGGTTATCATCAGTTGAAGCTAAGAGAAGAGGATGTGCCAAAGACAGCGTTTTGTACTCGTTACGGACATTACAAATTCCTCGTGATGTCATTTGGTTTGACGAACGCTCTTGTGACATTTATGGATTTGATAAATTCGATGTGCCACCCGATGTTAGATTGATCAGTGATTGTGTTTATCGACGACATCCTCATCTACTCTAAAAAGGAGGGCGATCACGCCTGTCATCTTAAGGAAGTATTGAAAACTTTGGAAGACCTTTTCTTTGAAGACTTTATATGATAAGCTCTAGTATTGGCCCACCCTGATGGCAACAAAGACCTTTGGAGAGTTAGAAATTGTATGCCAAGTTCACCAAGTGCGCGTTCTGGCTCAGTGAAGTTCAATTCCTAGACCACGTCATTAATGCGAACGACATTTTGGTTGACTCGACAAAGATCCTGAAGGTACAAGATTGGGAGGACCTGAGGACGCCGATAGAGGTGCATAGTTTTGTGGAGTTGGCAGGCTACTTTCGAAGGTTCATCCAAGATTTTTCATGAATAGCCTCGCTTTTAACAAAGCTGACAGGCAAGGAAGTTAAATATGAATGGGCCAGGCTCAGATTGAGTCATTCAAGGAATTGAAGGAGAGATTGACACAAGCTCTAGTATTGGCCCTGCCTGATGGCAACGAAGACCTTATAGTTTATTCTGATGCTTCGGGTCAAGGACTAGGTTGTGTGTTAATGCAACGGGGAAAAGTGATTGCCTACGCATCACAAAAACTAAAGACTCACGAAGTCAACTACCCGACTCACGACCTCGAGCTCGCGGCAGTTGTCTTCGCACTAAAGATCTCAAGACATTACCTATATGGGGTCAAATGTACCATATACTCCGATCATAAGAGTCTGAAGTACTTCTTCGAGCAAAAGGAGTTAAATATGAGACAAAGGCCGTGGTTAGAACTCCTAAAAGACTATGACTGTGAAATCTTATACCACTCAGGAAAGGCAAACTTGGTAGTTGACGCCCTAAGCCGGAAGGAGAGACCTGCTCCTATTAGGGTGAAGGCATATCAACTGGTCATGACTCCCGATCTTATGACATAAATGAAACGTGCACAGACCGAAGCACTTAAGGAAGAGAATATCAAACAGGAAAGAATGGTTGGCCAGCAAGATAAGTTGGAAATAAACACGTTGGGAGTGAAAACCCGACATGGTCGTATTTGGGTGCCAAAGGGTGGCGAGCTTAGAGCCAAAGTACTTGATAAGGCGCATAAGTCTCGCTACTCTATCCACTCGGGTACCACCAAAATGTACCAGGATTTGAAGAAAGGATATTGGAGGCCAAATATGAAGAATGATGTGACGGAGTACGTGAGTAAGTGTATGACTTGCGCAAAGGTCAAAGCCGAACACCAGAAACCGTACGGTAAAATCCAACCCTTGGATATACCCAAATGGAAATGAGAATGTATCACCATGGACTTCATGACTAAGCTACCCCACACAACTAAGGGTCATGAGACCATTTGGGTGATAGTAGACCGTTTGACCAAGAACGCACACTTCTTACCTATTCATGAGACCTTCTCATCTGAACAGTTAGCCGAAGTGTTCATCAACGTGATTGTGGCAAGACATGGGGTGTCGGTGTCAATTTTATCTGACCGGGACACACGATTCACATCGAGGTTCCGGAAAAGATTCCATGAGGCAATGGTCACCAGGTTGAACATTAGCACTGCATACCACCCGCAAACTGATGGCCAGTCCGAAAGGACCATTCCGACGTTAGAAGATATGCTTCGTGCTTGTATCATTGACTTCGATGGCAAGTTGGGATAGCCACCTACCTCTAGTAGAATTCTTCTACAACAACAACTATCATGCTACAATAGGCATGCCGCCTTTCGAAATGTTGTATTATAGAAGATGTAGGACTCCGATCTGCTGTGGGGAAATAACTCAAAAGGAGTTGGGAAGTTTGGAAGTAGTCAAGGAAACGTCTGAAAAACTTGACCAAATAAAAGCTCAAATGAAAGCCGCTCAGGACTGACAGAAATCTTACGCTGACAAGAGGCGAAGACCGATTGAGTGTAAGTTCGGTGATAAAGTTATGTTAAAAGTATCTCCATGGAAAGGGATCATAGGATTCAGAAAAAGGTGAAAGTTGAGTCCAATATTTGTCGGACGCTTCAGAATTTTGGCACGGGTTAGGGAAGTTGCTTAGCGGTTGGAACTGCCTGATGAGTTGAGTGGGATCCATCCCACGTTCCACGTGTCGCACTTGCAAAAGTTCTTGGCTGATGAATCAGCACACGTACCACTTAATGACTTCAAGGTAGGTAAGCAATTAACTATATCAAAGAACCCGTGGCCATCCTGGATAGAAAAGAGAAGTTTCGACAAAACAAAATTGTACAACTGGTAAAAATTCAATGGAAACATCGAAAGGGGTCGGAAGCCACTTAGGAAACCGAAACAAAAATGAAGGATTCGTACCCTCACTTGTTTAGCTTATAACTGGTTTCGAGGACGAAACCTCTTATAAGAGGGGTAGACCTGTAACACCCGCAAAACCAGACATTTACGGATTGGTCCGAAATATAGAAAAGAAGGAAAGAATGACTTAAGGCATGAGCTTGGACTCTTGAGCTTGGCCCATAAGGGTCCCATAAACCCTAGAAGTCAGCCTAACCAGCCCCCATTCTCCATCTTCTTCATTTTCATTTTAGAGAGAAAGCAAAGAACCAACATTTCTGGGTGCAATAATCGTTCCAGAGTGTTACCCCATCGTTCTAGAGTAAGAAACCATGAAGAATCGCCGTCTTTGAGGTATGGATCGAACCTGAATCTCTGTTTTTGTTCAAAATGGGTTTTAGGTTAAAACTAGGGTTTTAGGGTAAAACTAGGGTTTTCATCTCAATGTAGGGACTTTTACGTGTTAAAAGATGAAATAAGACTAAATATGACTTCATGGAAGTAAAACAAATTATTTGGACGTAAAACGTTGGGAGCTTGAATTAAAAACGGGCCTGTCTGACAAAGTGTTCTTCAGGAGACACTGACCAGTGTCGCCACCTTCATGTGGTGACACTAGTCGGGCTTGGCAGGGGAGTGGCGTAGATCCCAAGAGTTCAATGATTAGGGACATGTGTCATTCTCCTGGCGACACTCCAAGTCGGCGACACTGGGTTTAGTGACAGTTAAAGGAAGTTTTTTAATGCACGACACAAAGTCCAGAACGAAAGTTATGGCGACGCTGACCTTGTCACTAGCGTCATTGTCACTAGCGACATTGTCCTGGCGACACAAAGATAGGCAACACTAGTCCTTTGTTGACAGATTTCACTCATTTACTTACTACAGATATCCTGGTGTCCCGCCTAGCACGAACAATTAAGAAGTTAAGTAGTAAAAGCAGAACTGGTGAGTTTCTATTGCCCTTTTCCTTTTAAAGTTTTGGGCTGAAGCGCACGCTTTTAAATGAAATGAAAGAATAATGTTTTTAAAACATTTATAACAAATATGTGTTATTCACTTATGTTATAATGTAAACAAATGTTTATAAACGTGTCATGTAATTGATTGTATAGTAGCATGTTAATTTGTGTGTGTGACTATTTGTGCATGTTACCCCGGGGCGAAAGGAAGAAGGAACAGAATGTCTTGTGCAAGAAACAGTGGAAGACTTGTCTTCGGACGAGCAAACATAGGAGTTTTATCTTTGTGATAAGCAACCGAGGAGTCTTGTACACAAGCAACAGAGGAGTCTTGCATTCGTGCAAGCACAACGTTCCAAGCCTCCAGGACTTGGGACGGTTATGATGGAATGGTATCATTCGAGTGCTGGTCATTCAATGATAATAATGTGAACGGAAGAATGAATGAAAGAATGAATGTAAAGGCTAGCTTGAATGTTAATTGAATGTGAATGTTTTCAAAAGAATGTTGGCATGAATGTTTCAAAGGTTTCAAAGAATGAATAGATTCCCACTCGGGAATAGAATGTTTGAATGGAAAGAAAATGTTTTGGAAGATCAAGCTTTTATTATATTTATGTATATTTAAGTTGTTTTTATATGAAACGATGAAATGTTTATATACTAAAGTAAAATAGAACTCACTCAGCATATCTGATGTGTGCGAATGAAATAGGTCTCTTATCATCTCTTATTAAAGAAGAAGAAAATCATGGTCCATAAGTACCATAATTAAATGTAATTAGTACCTTTTGTTTCGTGCTAGCTCATGTCTGATGTGTGCGAATGGTATATATAAAATATATATCAAATACACAAGCTTTAAATTTATAAAAATGGCAAATACCAAAAACCAATCTACACACACGTAGGCAAGTGCACCTATTGTATATGCAGTATAGTATTGGCAAGAACCAAGTATTGATCCAAGAACACAGTACCTCCTGATACTAAATCGCCTATCAATATCTAACCGATGAAAAATAAGTGATTTGATTAAACTGAAAAATAACTAGGACACAACTAGAGATGTCTAAGGAATTCAATAGGAGAGAATAACCACCTAGGCGTCGAATCCTCTTGATTGGAATGACAAATTGGAATGACACTATTAAGAACAGTTGTGTGAAGTGCTAGAACAAACTAGATCCCGCTAGGGCTTGTAGTCTAAAGATATAAAAAAAGGTCAATGCTAAAGACACACATTAATATCCTAATATCAAGAAGCAAACTTGGATTTAATGCTAGTTGTGACTTAGAATCTATTGGACACAACCGAATAGATAAGCACCCTAGCAATTTACAATCTACCCACCAGCTGAATAGGAAGATTTAATGAACTCTTGGATCCTTTTATGCAAACCCAATCCTATGGTAGGAAACCAAATCAGCCAATTATACACCCCAAAAAATCTATTACCCGTTTGGGATTTAAGCCAAAGACTGAAAAACGTCACTAATTCGATCTAAAGAAAACTATTACCAACCAAGGAGCATAAATTTTCTCAAGGTTAATATTACCCACAAATCAATAGTATATTCAACATAAAAATGTATTCATACACATCTTAAGATAATAGAATCCAAATCTCACTAAAATCATGCAAACATGAGAAAAAGTCAAACCAGAAAGTCAAACCGAATCAAGATTCATCTAAACCTAGATGATTACAAAGTTTTAGCCAATCTTAGTGAATAACAATACGAACTAAGTCATAAACGTCTCTAGAATCAAGAAGAAAATGACAAACGAATGCGAACCAAGCCGGTTAACGTGATTACACGTTAATAAGGTGATAGATCTTCACTCCGGGTTTGAAGATAACTTCGTGTAAGCTACAAATCCTCCAAAATAAGTCCTTCCACGTTCTCCTATGCCCTTTGGTCGAACTCCAGTCGATCTCCCTCAAAATAGTCGTCAAAGTGGTTTAAATAGTTGAAATTATGGTTTATGCAATAACGGGCATACTGGCCAGGTACGGGCCATACTCTCTTGAATTGGGCCATAACGCCTTGATATGTGGGAGTGTGTTGCCCTAATGTGACCTCGGACATCGGGCTGTGGGTATGGGCCAAACTCTGTAAACTGATATGGGCTGTATTTTGATCGGATTTTCTTCTTTGACTTCTCCTAGATTTCATAGAATTCTTATTATTTGGAAAGTTGGTTAATCAAATCTTCAACCAAGATAACTTTAAATCTTAACCAACTTTGAGTTTTCCATGCTTTCCAAATTTACTTGTTTCCTACGATAATTTCAATGTTTCACTTTCAACGTAGCATATCCAAGATAAATTCAATTGTGTACCAGTTCTTATCATATTTGCTAATAAAACAATATAAAACATAGGGAAATATGTAAGAAAAGTGCGTGTTATTTAGAACAGATAAATTTCCACCAAGGAAATATCAGAATGGGTAAAACAAATATTTGGATACCACTATGGTACAAAAGATATGAAATTATATTTTACTAACCCATCAAAACAAGTTTGGTTAGCTTTTGTAAATGCCGGAAATGCAACACAACATGGTCGTGGATCTTGTTATATTTGTTTACAAGAGGAAGCACCAAAAGTATTACATGAAGATTATACAACATTGTTCAACATAAAGAACAAGCGGCAAATCATGGACTTCACACGTATTGAGCAATTTATACATAAGATCGGCACCCGTCACTTAAATGATGCATATATTAATGAGTGGGAGTATTACACGTTGCGTCGTTTTCCCTTCACTAATTTTATCACATTGGGTTTTCTTAGTAAGAGTTTTAACGATGCAACATAACTGATCTAGAAGTATCAGGGAGAGAAATATGCTATGTACTCTTTTTCCCTTAGCTTTCATTTTATCTCACTGGGTTTTCCTGTCAAAGTTTTTAACGAGACAACATCACCAAGCGTATTAAGTGGATAGTCAAGGCGGAGTGTTATGAATATGTTATTTTAGAGATATCCACATTCCTAACTCCCATGTTACATTGTGTTTGCATTAATGTTACTACCATATATAATGGTGACTTTTGTATTTGATATGTAACTCTAATGGAATAAGAATTCTCCTATTTCTCTCCAACTCATTTCTCTCTATTTTTTTTACTAAGTTAGAATCCGTGTATTAGACGAGCTGAATAAATGTAATGTTATATACATAGTAATAAAAAAATTTATGTTTTTAAAAACACGTGTATTACATGGGTTGAATAAACCCGTTTATTACACGTGTTGAATAAAATATAATGTAAACTGTTAACACATGCACTTGTCAATGTATGTCTATAAAAATGTACTTTGACGTGACAGTTATAAATTCAGTTAAGTTAATTTTTAAAACAGTTTTTTAACTGGTTTTAATTTTTTTATGTAATTGATAAATGCAAATTCATATTAAATTTATTTGGTTAATTGTATTAACTATTTATAAATAGATAATAAGTATCCATAATTAGATTTATATTAAATATTTAAAAATATATTATTTTAATATCATTATCTAATAGGAGAGAGAAGAAAAAAAAATATGCTGAGGATACACTAGAAAGTGACATGTGTCCCCTAGTTTGATTGTTTATTAGGTGGTATATATTTATCATATGCATATTGGGTGTTGTTAAAGTTGGAGGAGGTACCCAAGTTATGAAGCCACACCAAGTCATGCACCAACCAATGACACAGTGACATGTCATTTGAAGCCTCATGAAGTCACAAGAAGCTTTGGAGGTGGAGGCACCCAAGCCATTAAGCCACAAACATATTTTTTTTAATCAAAAATTAAAACAACACAATTTAATTAACTAATTCATAAAAATTGTTGCGTATATCTTCAACGATCCTTAGAAAAAAACCACGAGACATCCGAAACCTATTTCTAAAAATCTCGTTTTTATATTTTGGGCTATCGACAAAATAATCATTCATAAAAACCATGTGAGCCTCTACACGATCAAGTCGTACAATCCTTTTTGATGAACTTTCCGTATATTCAGTCTCGTCTTCGGCTTGGTAGATGAGGGTAAGAAATTCTAGCTTGTCAGATTCGGAACTACTCGAAAAGGAGGAGGGAATAATGAGATTGCGTCTTATTTTTTAAAATAAAAATGTTTTTGAGAAGTAGAACGAGAGTGTATTGGAATAGAGTTTGAGGGTATAATTTTGTTTGTGTGAAAATTGTTTGTTAAATGTTTGTATTTTTTTTATAAATGGCAAAAAAGCCGACGGTGCTAGGAAGCCGCAAACCCAAACCGTGACATGACATAGTGGTGGTGGCGGTGTTGCGGTGGGAGCCGCACGGGCAAGCCGTGGACACCCCCACCACCCTAATAGGCGTTGTTCTACGACATGTATTAATTATAGTGTGAAAAAAAGAAATATTTTTGTATTAATATATAAGAAAACTTTGAAATTGCTAGAAGTTATAACTAATTAAGACAATAATTTGTTATTTGTTCTATGCTTGATTATGTTTTATGTTAAAATTAAATTGGATGAATTATATGTTATACTCACGAGACCTGTGTACGTCTGTAAGTGTAAAAATCTTTAGAAATCTTAAATTTATAATGTTTTATAAATTAAATCATCACCAGCATAAAACTGTATCATAGATCATTTACTAACAAACTAAGAACGAAATATCATCTTAAAGAATTAACCTTCTTCTCAACCATTGATGAAGTCTGGAAAACATGATCGAGACATACTATATCGTCATACATAAAGAAAAATATATTCAGTGGCTGATCTATGAAAAAAAATTTAGGGGTATCAAAAATTTCGTTCAGGGGTATCGGGAAACATAAAAACGGTAAAAAAAAATTTTCCACTGAGCGTCGAAAGTTGAGGTGTACCCTGGGTATAAGGTAGATCTGCCCCTGGTGGCGGACCCATGAATTTTTTTCATGGGGGTCGGAAATTTTTCGGGGTCGATTGTAATAGTTAAATATTAATTTTTTCGGTCTGCGTCGGGTCACATAATAAAACGATAAAAACAAAAAAAAATATTAATGAATAATAATACGAGTTCGTCATTAGAAATGCATAATCAAATTACAATATCACTACGATCGTTCTTTACGGGTTTTCATTTTTTGAAACCGAATCATTACATCATCTTCACACTTTTTTGTGCATTGTTGTGCGCACTATTACCACCCCACATGACGAACCAATCTTTTTTTTATTCCAACCATTAAAGCTATCGGTAACAAAGTTATCTTTGTAATTCCCAAATAGGTTCTTAAACAAGTAGCATTACGAACAAAATACTCGATCGGCTTTTATATATACTCTAACTAATTTGCATAAGTTTCAAACCAATCACCATTAAAACGTCTTGGCTCGTGACCAAACAATCTTTTTTTTTTGAGAAAACATGACTTTTTTGTTGACATGGTCCTTTAGTTAGGTAAAATCTTCTAATTTCGTCTCGTTGGTTAGGGTGATAAGATAAAATTGGTGGTCGTTTAACGAGATCCAATGGAAGATTATCCACATCAATGAAAGCTACACATGAAAAAAAAACTGTGAGTGACTTTAATAGAACACTTGAAAAACTTGGTTTCTGTTGTGTAAAGTTACCAATTTTTTCTAATAGTTTTATTAGGTTTAAAAGTTTAAAATGACTATTAGGTTGGGTTTGTTTTTTATGGGTTTAAATTATTTATTGGGCTTATTTTTTTTTAAATTATTACTTTGATATTGAGTTAAAGATTTAATGGTTTGGTTTAGTTATTTAAAAGATTTAATAGGTTATGAAGTTACGGGCCAATTATATTATTTATAAAATCTAAACATTTTAAATTATTTTTACTTAGCGGTCAACGTCAAAATTTTATGAAGGTCAGTCTCAAAATTATATAGGGGTCGGTCGGAAAAATATCATATATATGAAAAAATGAAAAAAAAATATTATGGGGATCGGCCGACCCACCTTTTTCAAAGTAGGTCCGCCAATGAATATATTCTGATTTTTAATAATGAATTCATGACTTTTTTTTATCATTGAAGTTCGAAAACAGGTTAGATAAAAATAGATTCGAGTAGAAACATGTTGGGTAAAAACAATTATATCAAATCCTTACAAACCTGAATTTTTATAAAGACGTACTAATAAAACTGATATATTTTTTTAGAATCCAAAATTACATAAACTATAACGTATTATATGAAACAATTAAACTTCTTCACTAATTGATCATAGTTAAATGAGGTATTTTCACTGTTACTTAGCCTCTAATGATTGCTATATATAATTATAAATGTGAATGTAGTTATCAATGATAGGTACACATAAAAAGAATCATTAAACTAGATTACAATTTTGACATATACCCAAATAAAAGACGCCTAAAATTCGTGCCTATTTGTTTGAGTAAGTGTTACTTGCACTCTTTTCTTTCGATCATGATTCATTTTTAAGAAGATATTTATAAAATCCTGTTAGAGCATTCACATCTGTTATGGTATATGTTTGTGAGTGAATTTTATATATTTTAATAAGTGATTTAAAATGTCTGAGAGAGATAAAAGTTATAAATTTTTTGTATATTTGTAAAAACATTGTTCACCTGTATAAATTTTTTAATATTTTTTGAAAGTGGTTGTGAATGAAAAAGAGAGAAAAAGGAATGATAAAGGTATAAAAAGTATTATTTAATTAAAAAGAAAAGAGAAAAGACAGTGATTTTTAGTGTATTATAAGTATAAGGAACGGGCTGTGAATACTCTTAGTATCTATACTATATAATAAATAAAGCTTTTTTCATGACACGTGTCACCTCCATATTCATTCTCATCATTTTTTCCCGCTACTCTCTCTTATTAAATACACCTTTATCTTTTAATAATTATATATTTAAAAAAAAATATTAATTATACTAATAAACACGTTTATTCTAAATTATCACTTATTATAAAAAACTTTAAAATCTAATTATGTAACTTTTATTTTCAATAAAATAGGAAATAAAGTCAAATTACATTAAATACTAATTAACATATTTTCGAAACCCAATTATATATTAATTTTTACATATTTTGAATTTTGTTTTCTATGCTTAATATATGTAATACATTTTTACTCATATAAAATATATATAAAGATTTAAAAATTTTATGTGTTGATATTTTTTACTCCGTTTGCAGACACGGATTCTAAACTAGTTTTTTTAATAAATAAATGAGCAAGACGGCTTCTATTTAAGCAAACTATATGTTGAAATAAGAAACGATTTAAAAATCCTATCATGCTGTGCTAAGCCAATGGTTCAGTTTTGTCTATCTAAACCGTTGTTGAACAAACCAGACGATTTTGATCAAACCTCGTTTAAACAGGAACTAGTTTACAACTTCTATACCATTCTTTGTTGAATAGTGTTTTCTCATTATCAACAGGATTTCATCTCTCTATTTGTAGAGATGTTACAAGATAATGATAACTTTCAATAGTTATCTCAAAACCAATATTTAAATTACTAGCTTAAATATCGACAAACATAACTATTTGATAAAAACAAACAACTGATGAAATAATAATAACACTGGTAAGGATAAAGATATATCGGCTAATATGCACCCGCAAGACAAACAAGTCTGGTAATGTGAAGCTTGGACCGAAGAATCACTACTAGAAATTAAACAGTTTTCCCACAAAGCTTTTTGTGGGAAACCAAAAACACTTTGTGGAAAAAAGGGTTGTGGGAAAATATTTCCCACCAAATTCCGACAAAACTTTCCGACAATTTTCCCACTAAAACAGATTTCCCACAACATTTCCCATCACTTTCAGACAAACCTTTTCCAACCACTTTCCCACGAAAACATTTCCCACAACATTTCCCACCACTTTCCGACAAAGATTCCCCACCACTTTCTGACAAACCTTTTCCCACCACTTTCCGACAAAACTTTTCCCACAAAAATAGACAAAAATTTCCGACAGATTTTCCACAAAGCAGTTTTTAATCCAAAAAAATAAAAAAACAAAAAATCCAGTTTTTTCCTGTTTAAAATACATAAAAACCCCAATACAAAAACACGTTTCCAAAATCCAATACGATTACTAAAATCTCATACAATTATCCAAATATGTTTAGAAGTTTAACAAAAATGACAATAAAATAAACTACGGTGGAGGATTGCCCAATTGCTTGAGATACACGGCCATTTGTTGTTGCATCGCCTCCATCGTTTCTTTTTGTTGTTGCATCGTCTGCATCATTTCTTTTTTCAACTCTATTTTTTGTCGTTTCACCTCTTCCTTAACTTGTTGTTGCATCAATTCATGTATCTAAAACATATATAATATTTAGTAAACTAATAAATATATAATTAGTGAACATACATAAAAGTACACATAAAAAATATAAACATAACAAGTGAAGCCGCATATAAAAAATACATATATACATGCATACAAATAAACTTTCCCTCTTCCCTTGAAAACTAAAATTTTCATCCTTGACTAAAATTTCTATGTAGCTTTTTTTCCTAAACAATATTTCTGTTAAGTTAATCAAGAAACTTAACTCTCCATCATATTAGTTTAAACAATATTTGATGTTGAACACCAGTGTTGATAATATTTCCTTGATGATCATGTGTCATCATATCATGTTGCTCATGCATATACATGGGTTTCCCAAAATAACCCTGGTGGGGATGATTTTGTGGTGGTCTTACAAGCTCAAAAGATTTTGTGGTGAACAAAATAGACAAGTATTTTTGTAGAGATGCTGCTGCGAATCAATTTACACAAACCACGGGTTCCAGATTCTTGGTCCATTTTGGTGAGACTGATTTCCTTAAAGGTCAATCAGAGTGATTTGAAAATCTAAAATTGTGTTGGATACTTGAATTCCATGAAGAACCCAATAGTTTAGATTAGCAATGACTGATTTCGAAAGAGTTAATAGACAACATGAAGCAATCGAAACTTCATTATACGTTAAATTACTTGTATTTCTCCAACTTGTACGTATTATAGACATACGTACATGCGACGTTGTGCGTATACCCTATCGAAACACAGAACTTTAAACAAGCTTTTACTATTATATAAGTGTGTGTGTATATATATGTTTGTAAATACAATGAGACATATACACATATACATCTATAAATACGTACATATACACTTATACACACATATAAATTAAAAAAAATGTTAATAGTTGAAATAATAAATTAAAAAAAAACTAAAATAATACGTCTATAAAGTATATTATAAACACTATATATATTGTAAATATAATAAATATTTATTATATAACCTTATAAAAAAAATAAAAATATATATATATACATATATATATATTTTCGTGGGAAAACGGTTGGAATTTTCGACAACTTTCTCACAAATTTATTTTCAAAAATAAAATATTATTTTTAAATATACGTTTGTCGGAATTTCATAGGATATTACTGACCGTTTTTCCACAAGCGTTTTTGTTCTTGGTATTTTGTCGGAAAGTCATTACTAATTTTAGGGATTCATCTTTGTGGGAATTTTGTGGGAATGTTGTAGAAAATTCCCAAAAAAAAATTTTGTGAAAAATTTGTGTAGGAAAACTTGTTGTTTTCTTGTAGTGAATGTCATATTGAGCCATGGATTATTCTTTGGTCAGTAGATCGACAATCTGAAAAGTTGTAGGAACATAACGAACTCGAAGACTCTGTGAAGTCACCATGTCTCGTATGAAGTGGAGATTAATCTCTAACTGTTTGGTACGATGGTGAAACACAAGATTAGCTACTAGATATGTGTCTCCAAAATTGTCACACCGGAAAGTTGGTGTAGGTAGGGTAATCTGAAGCTCCTGTAATAAGGAAATAATCTAGCAAATATCTTTTGTAGTGTGAGCAAGAGCCTTATACTCCACCTTAGTGCTGGATCTAGTAACTGTGTGTTGTTTATTGGAGCTCCAACTGATAATATTATGTCCAAGAAAAGTACAGTATCCGTTGGTAGAGTGGCGACATCGAGGCAACTAGCCTAGTCTGCGTCTGGATATGCATGTATGATGAGAATAGAAGACCTACGAATAGTGAGACCATAGGTGATAGTCCCCTTAAGATAGCAAAGAATGCGCTTGACCGCAACCCATTGACTATGAGTAGGGTGTTCAAGGAACTATGACACATTCCTGACCGCATAAGAAATAACTAGGCGCGTCAAGACAAGGTATTTGAGAGAGTCATATGTGCTTCAATGTGTCAACGGGTCATCTATAGGTATACCTGAATATCAAGACAACTGCTTCCCACGTAGGTGGGGTGGAGAGAAGTCCGTACTGACTAAGACCTTTAAGTTATAATAAACCCTGTAAGTACTGCTGTTAAGAAAGGTGCAAGTCTCATTAGTAAATAGTACTAAAATATCTGAAGTGCTAGTCCCACCAACATTTTTCTGTTTCAGCTCCCTTAAATAGGATTGGCAATTTAACTTCTAATGACCCGTTTGACTACAATAGTCACAAATGTCATTTTCAGCTTGTCTTGCCTCAACTTGGGACCTAAACAACATTTAACGCCATTTAAATTTCTTCTTGTTCCTTGCCTTTTATTTCCTATATAATAACCTTGATATGTCTGATTTAGGTATCTCTATCACTAATTAGACTTGTCCACATGATTTCCATATAGGAGTTCAAAGTTGAGTTACTCAAGCGAATCTAATAATGAGTTTAAGAATAAGACATTTCAAGCTATCATGTTTGTTTGTCAAGTACTCCATTGCATACATTTCTTCAACTGTTTGACTAGTGTTAGTCTTAACACTTTCTTGCAACTCTTGATGTTGGGAATTTTCATTTCCATGATATCAAAATGTCATAAGGTTCCCAAAACACAACATCTACACACAGATTATTTTCCACAGAATCTATTATTAAAAATTGCTACTTTAATCCGATCATCAAGATGATCACTTGAAGTTGCGCCAAATGGTTATGAAGATATATGGCCATTAAAGATCTACAATCTCATTTTCTGTTTTAAGAACGTTTCTTAAACTACAATACCAGAGCAAGAAGTTGTATTATTCGATTTAACCCTTCATAAAGGACAGATCGCAATGAGAGATGATTAACCTTCTAATATGTCTATAAAGTCAGTTATTAGTATTTTTGGTATTGAGAAACTTTAATAGTTAATGAATCTTCTATTTATGTAAACATTAATTACTTAAAGACTAAGATCCATATTTCATCATACCTCATGAATGACCAAGCACTATCCACGAGATAAGTCTATGTAAGTATGTAATGTTTACTAATTGCATCTCTATATAGTTCTTAGATCTTTATGTGATCGATTAGAAAACTCATGTCTATTTGGCACGTTTAATCCCATCATTTCCGACCCCACTCTGTGATTGGCTAAGGCACATCTCACAAATTTGAGTTTCAAGTCTTCCTACTTAAGATTTATGAAACCGGCCAAGACTCTCAGGAATCTTGATTCTCATCTTGCTCCATTACATGCCTACCCATGTACTTGGCTGAGTGCACTTTCCACATGGATATTCACGCATTATCCAAGTGTAAAAATAAGGGTGGCATTGACTTAATTTTTTTATTCATTCTTTACTTTAAGAAGTTTTTCCCGTCACACGTGGGTCTAAGCGTTAAGCAAAGACTAGTATACAAGGAGGTGCGTGTATATCGATTCATTTGTCTTCATGATGAAGGCATAAATTTTAACATTTTAGGTCATCCTTTAATTTAAGACTTGTGGATATCAACCCCGACTCTTGGGAACTGTGATATTCCATCTTGCCATAACACATGTAGGTCTAAACATTACGCAAAAGGCTTGTATACAAGGAGACTCGTGTATATCGCGCAAGAGTCTTTATGATGAAGGCATGGACTTGAACGTTTTATAAATGGGTTTTGATTAAATGTTTGTGTCTAAAACATTTTATGTAACGAAATCGCATGCAAATACATTCGTTACATTGGCTTTGTAAAATCTATAATTTCCCGTTTCTACGTTTATAAAATCCAATTTTATAAAACAGTTTGTTTTAAAATCCTATACTAATACGTTGGTCATTAAACGCGAACCCAATTTTTACCATTAATAAAACTCTTTTTATTAATCTTGAAGTTTTCATAAACTTTAAAATCTTCATTCTATAACTTATTCCAAAAATTGAATTTTACTTCAAAAACAACTCTTTATTTTCAAACCTTTCACAAAGAAACTAAAAATCAATTGATGGAACCCAAAATCAAATTTAATCATGTACCCTAAATTCAATCATGAATCGTCTAAATTAAAATTAGAAATCCAAAATGAAGCCGAACCAATATGAAGTGGCGACGACCAGGCTAACAATCGAAATAAAAACTGGCAGCAACAACCATAGCAATGGAGATGAGGGTTTGGTGAAGGCCAATTTCAATTGTTGGAAGCTATGTTATTATTATTATTATAATTATTATTTTTTAACCATAGTAACAACAAATCAACTATACAATTATTATTATTATTATTTTTTAATGTAAAGGTCTTTTCATCATTTAAAAAAACTATGAAAAATTTAACAGACACCACTCAAGAGAATATATGTGTTAAAAGTCAGTGATACTTGGAGAGCAAATCCTAGATCCGTGTACCCACGTCATGATGTGAAGTTATTTGAAAGAAATGACATAATCCTTTACGCTTTTCATATTATAATTTTCTTGAAAAACGTTCTTGACAAGTAGATATGTCTTCTTGTGAAATACAAACAAATAATTAGGGGAGACAATAAGTATCCGAACCGTAAGCGAATTAATTGATTTAATTGAAATGAACATTTAACTGTTGGTTTGGTTAAGCCATAACCGATTAATAAAAAAATTACGGTTTGGTTTCGATTTGGTATGTTGCATAACCTAATTAAGAATTGATTCGATTATAGATATAGCTATTCAAAATATGTTATGTTCTTAAGATTTTGTGTATCCTTTTAGATTAAGAAATATGTGATGATCTTCACGACTCTTTATTGTTCATACACTACAAGAAAACATCACTATAACCGATGAACGTTTCCGTCATAAATCTGTCGGTGATAGCCCTCTCCGGGTTTCCATCGGTAATGGTCCATCGGCAAAGTGCTCGTAGGAAATTCCTTTTCTGACGGAATACCGTCGGTAATTTTGTGATGGATTTCTGACGTGTCTATTACCGACGGATAATTCTCCAGCCAACTTCTCATTTCTTTGGCCAAATTTCACATTTGCAATGGATTACCGACGGATCCTTTTATACGTTTCAGTTGTAATTCGGTCACTAATCCGTCGCTGATTTTAATTTATTTAATATATATATATATATATATATATTACTTTATTTCAAACAATACAAATCTGCAGATTACATTTATTTCAGTGAATACGATTAAAAATTCATGAATTTTAAATTACATTACAAAAAAATAAAATTAAGAAGATATTCCTCATGACGAACTTGAGATGTGTAGGACTCGTTCTACCAATTGAGATTCAATCCTTCAATTTAACAAAAGAGGTTATTAGCTCGTTAAATGGGTAAAAACGACCAATACCCAATTTATGATGTCATAATAACCAAAATACAACCTAAATGCGTAGAAACGACCCGTACCCACTTTATGATGCTATAATAACCAAAAGATAACTTAAATGGATCAAAACGGCCCGTACCCACTTTATGAGGTTATAATAACCAAAATACAACTTAAATTAGTCAAAACGACCCGTACCCATTTTATGAGGTTATAATAACGAAAATACAATTTAAATGGGTCAAACCAACCCGTATAACCCACTTTATGATGTTATAGTAACTAAAATACAATTTGAAGGGGTAAATCGTACTCAATTTATGATGTTATTGTAAGGCCCCAAACCAGGCACCTTATAGTTGGTTCTCATGACTGGTTAAATTATTTAAAAACATCTATGTTTCATTTATATAAACAGCGGAAGTCTTTCTCAAAATAATATTATCTTTAAACTCGTTAACTTTGATAACATTACCTGACGAATGCATGCGCACCAACCCGAGTAGCCCCGCTCCCAAGCCAAGATACCTCATCTAGAAGACTCACCTACAAAACAATCTATCGTACATACAAAGTCAGCTACGTTGAGTGAGTTCTAATAGTTTAATTTAACAAAAGCCAACTCGTCTCTGTGTCATATTTATTTCCACTCAAGACCCTTAGGTCTTTATAAAAATAGTTTATTAAACTTCTATCATATAGATAACCCCTGTTATCTTATAATATCCCACAAGGATTCACCACCCCAGACTCTGCCCGTCATTTAAAACTAGTAAGTCTCTCTGACATGGATCGAGCTTACTACCCTGATAACTCACAATTTAACATATATATACACCATACACTTGTTAACTCAACCAACCTCTAGACACCGATTTACCAGTCCTAACCAGGACTCTCATAAACCAATTAACTCAACAGTTGTACACAATGTACTCAGCTCGACACAACGGTCAATCTAACTCGATACACCACATTGATTCCATCTATTTATCACCTCAATACCATCTCATACACAATTAATATAACTCACCACTTGCATGCAATTTAACACATATATAAGCACACAAATGCATACCTCATCACTGCACCCTCATCAGGGTTATCCCCGTTAGGATACTCGTTATAAGCTCAGCTCCACCCTTGTTACAGGGCCCCTCCGCTAAACATAGCGACACACTCGTCATCTATGATGACTACCCAGCCACCACACGGCGACTATATCATCTACCATACGGTGACTGACACATCACACGTATAATGATGACCCCGAAGGACTCCGTCCTCCACATCACTATTAGTCGTATACACGGACAATAATGCAAGCACACAAAGCAACACATATATACACATGACACTACTTGGACATGTACTACGACTCACCACCATTTACGGATCACTTACGTGTGTAATCCAACGATTACTTAAGACGTATCCTCATAACGTCTAGACACCTTACCCAACTCTTTCTGAATAGGAAGTTATACGACACACAAACACCATACTGACTTCTAGCCCATACATACTATGGACACCACATAGACTCATGCAAACACGATACCCGTCGTGTCACGAGGACAATGACACAATACACACAGCATCAAGCACACGACGCATGACAATTTACCAGCACCTACTTGACTCGTTAATGAACCACGTACGGGTTCCCATGCTAACTCTCCTAATATAACCATCACAGGTTTAGCTAAATTCTCGACTCGCCCCGACTAACTCATAAGATGACACACCCAGATCATCACACTCTTGTTCACCCACCTTAAGGACCCCATAACGATCTAATAAAACACTTCAAGTTTAACTTATAACTCGTAATACGTTCGTTTAATAAAACATGCGACTATGTACGATAGCCCCAAAACATCAAAACGTTTAAAAAGAGGAGATTAGAAACTCACCGGTTTGAAGATCCCACACAAGTACTGCAACGTCTCCTTGTACGAGCCCGGACCTGTTAACATATGATTACATAATCAGTGTACATCCTAAACATGTGTCACTACGTAAAAACACAATTGTTCCCAATGCTAGTCTCATCCGCACAACTCCTTCACCACGCAAAACCCTAATCCTCGTGCTTGCTCGAACCTGCCAGGAACCCGCATGCATGCATATTCACGTGAACCGCAACACCTTTAGCCTCAAGAGTTACAAATACACGAGCTGAGACTCCCATGCACGTACAAACCCTATCATGCAAACCCTACGCCTACAAAGCCCTAGTCGGTTTTAATCCGACTCCACACCTCCTTCGTACTCCACCGTGAGCCACCACCACCGAGTGCCAACCTCACACTTCCGTCGTCCTTTTAGCCGCGAGAAGCCCTAGTCGGGTTCCCTCTCACATGGACGAACCATGACCACCCTCATCCCGACGTCCAACGTCGTGAAGCACCACCACACCAACTTCCGTAGCCACTTTCACATGTCACCACAGCCGCCGGCTCCTCCTCGTCGTGCCCTCACACCCGAGACCATCGTTTAACAGCCGACACTTCCCGTTCACTGACACCGTCGCACGTCACTATCACCAAAACCGGTCGCTTCCCTTTTTCCCATCTCCGTCGTCACCCATAGCCGAGATCACATCCCTAATCGGGTTTTTCATGCAATAACGGATACAAGAATCATGAACGAGTAAGTTAGAAGTGTACCTTACGTGTGGAGTTATTCCCTTGCCTGCTACCATCGTAGAACCACCGTCGCCGGCTTCCTATGATCGTCCGGCGCCTCTCCCCCTCTCGTCCAACATTGCCGTCGCGCACCTAGGGTCAAATATGGCCCTAGGGTTTGCGCAAAAGTTGCATATAAACCTTCTGAGGTTACGTTTCAGGTCCTTCCTCTTTCGTCTTGTTCGTTCCCATACCGAACTATGAAATAAAGGCTAACCGGGTCCTCTAACTCTTATAACCGAGTCTTTCTTGAAAACCTTATAGTCCATGCCAATTAAAAGAGATTCGATTCACTCATTAATCCGAACCATTAGTTTACGAATTTTGGGATGTTACAAGTCTACCCCCTTAAAAGAGGATTCTTCCTCGAATCCTCTGTCGGCACAAACCAACATAGCCCACTCTTTTGTTCCCATCGGTGCATCCAAAGTCATTTGATGCTATTCATTTACTTTCGTACACATCATCCCCATCAATTTACTTTATAGCTCGGCCACTATCTTTGGTGTTTAAAGAAGTCTCCTCCATGGCCCGCCCCAAATTTGGGACTAGTAGGTTTCATCACACATTCCCTCATCTCTCGTCTTTCCCGCCATTAGTCAAACGGCTACCTTCCCAGCTCTCGCTATCCCGGCACTCGCTAGAAGTTGCAATCTGTGATTGCCTCGATTACTAACTCTTTCATGAAGGTTTCACTGTCATTGTCCTTGACAATACATTTTCGCAATTAATGTTCTTAAAAACGTCGTACGTAGTATTCCTAGTACTACGTAGCACAAAACTGCCAATTGTCCGGTCACTTGGCACAATTGCATTTCAGCTTACGGCACAACCGTATTTATATCTTGTATAGTCCTGATAATCTCCAGAAGCTTGCTCAAGCTACACTGGTTCCTACAAGATTTCTCTACCAACATATCTCTGTACTTCACTATCACCTGCGCAATACGTCCTTTAAGTATGCACGTACATCCAACGCTAGAGTCATCTTCATCAGCTCTCGATGTTTTCTCCAGAGCTCACTTACCTCCGTTCTGTCTGTCTTGACAGCAAAACACTTGCTTCACCTGAATGCTCCACTGGAGCTCACTTTAAGTTTTGCCTTAATTTTACCAGCGTAGGCATCTCCTTCCTAGTCACTTATGTGCAATCCTGCACGTACCTCTCCTGAGTTTTTCTTTTCTCATTAATGCTCTACTATCAGCATACGATCACCGACCGCGTCTCATTTATAATGTACGAACATGAAGTCCGTCTGCTCACAGGCCTCAGCTATCCGTTGTCTCATTCAGGGAAAACATCCCTATTCCTCTGGTATCTCACCTCGACTGAATCCCGCATATGGAACGTGTTCCATGAAGGTCCTTCGTCACCTCGTTAACCCCGTGCTGAATCTTCAGCGTCATCACCTTGATCTCATCCTAACCTTTCTGGTCAAGCGTCTACATAAACGCTTTTATCATCTACTCTCACAGCTCTGCCCATTGGCTTCGTGCTCCGAATCCCCGAGATATAAGCGTAGGCATCTCATAAGAGCACCTCACTGATCGTCTAGAAATACGTCAAAACTACTCGCATCACCTCGATGTATCAACGTCGAGAAAATCATCAAGATAGAAATACTATACTTGAGCACACTGATTATTCCTTCCTATGCACAACTAAGTGTGTACTACAAGGACACACCCTGACACACATATCTACAGAACACACAATGTTCTACACATGTACTAGTAACCCAAACTCTAAATGCACATCACTTGCACACACACAACTGCTAGATCTAAGTAAATCTACGTGCATACAATATGACCTCGTCATTTATAGACACACAAAATCCTGAACCTTATCTTTTACTCACTACAACGGTAGCCCCTGCCACACGTCATTATATACTCACACAGAGTTTACTCGGTCGTACCCATACATCAAGACGATACACTACTCAGTCTAGACACAAAACATCACCCTAAACATTCATACAAACAAGATATAAATTATCTTATTTCCCCACAGGATCTGGTCCTGATCATGTATACATAGACAAAAGGTATGTAACTACAATTTCCCACAGACCTCATCCTGAACATTTATACACACTAAAGATGTATACTTATGATTTCCCACAAGACCTCGTCCTGAACACTTACACAAGGTGCAACACACCCCTTACACTTCAAACATCACCTAAACATTACACATATGTGACACTATCTTAAGACCGTAAACACACACAATTAATCAAAACTCATGTCTACACAGGTCTACTCATACAGTCTAATCAACCAAGCTCTAACATCACATCAAATATTACATTTAGTATAAACTCACGTTGTTCAAAAGGTAATCATATAATCACACATAAGTGACACTAAATTTAACATTGTACCCACAATAGTACACTATCATAAGCACAACTATCATTAATCATACCCAATTTGAAATAAACATCACACCACGTAAACACCTAATAAATCAAAACGTTAAATCACCCCATGATCTCTCGTGACAACCGTCACATCCAAAAGTCATCTGGAAGTCTAATGTCTCAAACAACACCCATAGAATTACTACAGGACCACCTCAGGTGTATCTGGTGTGTCCTTCTCTGGTTCCTCCTGAAACAGAGCTCTCTTAACCTCCACAAGTGGTCGGTCTCTCGACCATGCAGGTCCACATCCTGGAGGAAAATCGCGTACAGCTGGCACTACTCTCCCTTTCCATCCCGTCTTTCCAATCATTGCTCCACGCGGTATGTCTTCGACCGAAGCTCTAGTCACACTTGGCATGAAAAACACCAACACTCCTTCCTTCTCACTAGCAGTTTCATCCGCAGCAGTCGTTGTCTTGACTGGTCGTTCTACATTCCTCTTAGTAAGAGTTCCATGCTTGTCCAATTTCGTATGCTTTGTCTTAGCCACCTAATCCTACTCAAGATAGAACGTTGGAGTGATTACTCTAGTCATCAAAATCAGAATATGAGAGTAATCATAGACTGTCAAATCACAGTGATCAAATGCAATTTGGTGGTCCACATTACTACTCGGATTCTAAACCTTCCCCATTATATTCACACTAGCTTTCTATCTTTCACACACCTCGGATGCACATGCATCCCACGCAATAATCTAGCAAGTCATCATCTTTATCACAATTTCACACCATCCAAGGTTACACACAAAATTACTAAATCATATCGATACCCTAAACTATCTCACATAGTTACAATTAATGCTACTCCACATTACTCAACTCACATAATGGTCTCATTTAATCACACCACACAACTTCGCGTAGTTCTACATACTACTAAAACACTTAGCACACATCATGATCCCACACGGAACCATAAATCACTTACTCACACCAATCACTTTACCTAGTGTGATACTACACAAATGGTAAATAATAATTACTGCTCAACTCGAAAGACGTACCTCTTGGCCCGCGTTTACTCGTGGTGGCATTCGTTTTACCCTCGTCCCATTTTCAGTTAAGTTAGGGCATTTTATTTGATTAAAAACACCAGTTTTCTCTTAAACCACGGCTCTGATACTGATGCGTTGCAAAGCACACATGCATTTCCGTCCTATTTCATGTCATTTTTGTATAGTTTTAGAGTCGGATTGAGTCGTTTATAGTTAGTATTGATTTGTGCCATGGTTTGTAGGTAATCGGGTGAGTGTGGAGCTTAAATGATCAAAAATGGTGAAGGCACGAGCGAACGAGGCAAAATGGAGAAACGAACAAAACTTTATGTGAAGACGGTTCCCTTGCGGTACGCGAGACATGAGAGCCTTCCCCCTCGTGGTACGCGAGGGGTGTGAATTCAGCCGCGACTATTTTGTCTCTCGCGGTACGTGAGAGACTGGACTCCTGGGCCTCACGGTACACGGGAGACCCCAATGTCGTCAATTTTATCTATTTTTAAGGTATAAAAGCTTAAGTCCGTTTCTAGGGTTTGGAGGTCGATTCCAGACTCAAAGGTTGAAGCTTTTGTGGCGATTTTGAGTGGGAGAAGTCTCAAAGGATCAAGGATTGAAGCATTAGATGCGTGGATCGATTGGATTATCGTCTTTTCGATTTATGTTTCTTATCTTTTGCTTTTTGATTCATCTATCTTGCACTATGATTATGAATATTAGACTTTGTGTTGATGTTTTGATGATGGTAGTAGGCTAGATTTCTTGAACTACCTAGATTTTGATGATTATGTTTTGTTAATTGATTTGATTTCGGATTTTGGATATTTGTTGATGGACTAACGTTAAAGTAAAGAACTTGGTTTTGTTTGATTGGATGTATATGCATATTTGATCTTTATATATGATCTGTTGAATGTTCCATATGCTGCTTTGTGAATGTCTTTCATGTATGGTTGCGTATTAGGTCACTATTTGTGTGCATGTGATTTGTTTATTGTTGATTAACTTCGTATCCATAGGAACATCGATTGAGAGTCTATTAGGGTTGAGCATTCTGCTTGCTTCAATAGCTGAAAGGTGCTAAGTTGTTGGGTAATCTATGGTGTTAGGGTTTTTAGGTCGACTGCTCTGCGAGGAGGGTTCCAAGGTTTTCTTAGCGTTAGTGTTATTCCATGTCTAGTCAAGTGAATTCAAGTTATTTCTTGCACTGAAAGGTGTATTGAGATAGTGAGACTGAGAGGTAATCTGTCTAGCGAGTACTTTAGTGTTGTTGGAAATAGCTGAGAGGTGATCCGACTAACTAGTGAGTTTCACACGTCCCTTAGGGTTACCTATTAGGTCACACCTGGAGAATGATTCGGGATCCACTAGGTTGTCTAAGTGTGTCGTATTACAAGAGCCATGTTCCATCATAGTTTTCGTATCCGAGAGATTTCCAAGGTACATGTAAAGGATTCAGAGTCTATGTAGTGCTTTCCCCACTTGTGTGTTGTCTAAAGTTTCTTGCTTTCTATTTGGGTGTCGATATTAGGATTCCATTAGTTATAATCAACACAAATCCCCCCAATATAATTCAGTTTAGTTAGTTGAGTCAAGTCTAGATAGAGTTGTCGCTAGTGTCTCGTGGGTTTGATATCCGGACTTCATTAGACTTTGCTGCATTGGTCGGTACACTTTTCGGTTGTGTGGTCTAGTATTACTTTGAGTCTAGATTTATAAATTTAAAGCTAGAATGTCTAGGTTAGGTTTTATAGTTAGTTTTTATAGACCGTCCAACACACATCAGATACCAACTTGTAAGGCCCCAAACCAGGCTTCCTACAGTTGGTTCTCATAATTGGTTAAATTCTATAAAAACATCTAACTTTCATTTACATAAACAGCGGAAGTCATTTTCAAAATAATATAATCTTTAAACTCGTTAACTTTGATAACATTACCTGACGAATGCATACGCACCAACCCGAGTAGCCCCGCTCCCAAGCCAAGATACATCATCTAGCAGACTCACCTACAAAACAATCTAACGTACATACAAAGTCAGCTACGCTGAGTGAGTTCTAATAGTTTAATTTAACAAAAGCCAACTCGTCTCTATTTCATATTTATTTCCACTCAAGACCCTTAGGTTTTTATAAAAATTGTTTATTAAACTTCTATCATATAGATAACCCCTGTTATCTTATAATATCCCACAAGGATTCACCACCCCAGACTCTGCCCGTCATTTAAACCTAGTAAGTCTCTCCGACATGGATCGAGCTTACTACCATCCTAACTCACAATTTAACATATATGTACACCATACACTGGTTAACTCAACCAACCTCTAGACACCGACTAACCAGGACTCTCATAAACCAATTAACTCTTTAGTTGTACGCAATGTACTCAGCTCGACACAACGGTCAATCTAACTCGATACACCACATTGATTCCATTTATTTATCACCTCAATACCATCTCATACACAAATAATATAACTCATCACTTGCATGCAATTTAACACATACATAAGCACACAAATACATACCTCATCACTGCACCCTCGTAAGGGTTATCCCCGTCGGGATACTCATCATAAGCTCAGCTCCATCCTTGTTACAGGGCCCCGTCGCTAAACATAGCGACACACTCGTCATCTATGATGACTACCCAGCCACCACACGGTGACTATATAATTTACCATACTGTGACTGCCACATCACACGTACAATGATGACCCCGAAGGACTCCGTCCTCATCACAATTAGCCGTATACACGGATAACAATGCAAGCACACAAATCAACTCATATATACACATGACACTACTTGTACATGTACTACGACTCACCACCATTTACGGATCACTTACGTGTGTAATCCAATGATTACTTAGACGCATCCTCATAACGTCTAGACACCTTACCCAACTCTTTCCGAATAGGAAGTTATACGACACACAAACACCATATTGACTTCTAGCCCATACATACTATGGACAAGATGTGTGCTTGACGGTCTATAAAAACTAACTATAAAACCTAACTTAGACACTCTAGCTTTAAATTTATAAATCTAGACTCAACCTAATACTAGACCACACAACCGACAATTGTACCGACCAATGTAGCAAAGTCAAATGAAGTCCGGAAATCGAACCCACAAGATACTAGCGACAACTCTATCTAGACTCTGACTCAACTAACTAAACTGAAATGTATTTGAGGATTTTTGTGTTGTGAACTATAACTAATGAACTCCTAGCTATCGACACTAAATATAAAGAGCAAACCTTTAGACAACTCACAAATAAGGAAAGCACTACCTAGACTCTAAATCCTATGCATGTACCTTGGAAATCTCTCGGATACGGAAACTATGATGGAACCGGGCTCTTAGAATACGACACACTTAGACAACCTAGTGGATCCCGTATCATTCTCCGAGTGTGACCTAAAAGGAAGCCTAAGGGACGTGTGAAACTCACCAGTTAGTCGGATCACCTCTCAGCTATCTCCAACAACACTAAAGTACTCGCTAGACAGATTACCTCTCACTCTCACTATCTCAATACACCTTTCAGTGCAAGGAGTAACTTGAATTCACTTGAAAAGACACGGAATAACAATGAATGCTAAGAAACCCTAGGAACCCTCCTTTCATAGCAGTTGACCTAAAAACCCTAACACTACAGATTACCTGACAACTTCGCACCTCTCAGCTATTGAAGCAGGTAGAATACTCAATCCTAATAAACTCTCAATTGATGTTCCTATGGATATGACGTTAATCAACCATAAACAAATCACATGCACACAGCTAGCGGCCTAATACGCAACCATACATGAAAGACATTCACAAAGTTGCATATGGAACATTCAACAGTTTATCAATCAAGATCAAATATGCATAAACATCTCATCAAACAAAACCAAGTTCTTTACTTTAACGTTAACCCATCAACAAATAACCGAAATCCGAAATCAAACCAATTAACAACGCATAATCATCAAAACCTAGGTAGCTATGAAAGTCTAGCCAGTCATCATGGTCAATAACACCAAAACAGAAGAATCAAACACATAAATCATGGTATCAAATCTGGAAAAGTAGAAAAAAGAAAGATAACAAGAACCGGATGACGAAATCGACCCGATCTTCAATCTCCAACTTCAATCCAAGTCTCCGGTGGATCCTAGAAGCTTTCTCCCACTTAGAATCACCAAAAAGCTCGTTTCTTTACGTCTGGAACCGTATAATTAAACCCTAGGATTGATCCCAACCTTTTATACCAAGAAAATAGGCCAAAATCTACGTATCTGGGGTCTCTCGCGTACCGCGATGGAATCTGCAAGTCTCTCGCGTAGTCGCGCAAGTTTTTTGGTCCCTCGCGTACCGCGAGAGAATGGACCCAAGCTCTCGTTTACCGCGAGGGAATACTGAATTTATTAATTCATCTTCTCAAGCTACCCGAAATCCATATATTATGGGCCCCGTAACTAATTTTCTACCCCGAGATATGCCTTTTCTAAGGCTGGACTCTTTTCCGACTTTTCCATTTTCATCCTGGGTTCTCGTGTGCTCGTTTCTTCATAGTTCTTGATCGTTTAAGCTCCAAACTCACTCGATTACCTACAAACCATGGCACAAATCAATACTAACTATAAACGACTCAATACGACTCTAAAACTATACCAAAACGACATGAAACACACAGGAATAAGAGGTGTGCTTTGCAACACACCAAACATCCCCACACTTAACACTTTTTCGTCCTCGAAAAAGACCTCTGCAATGGAATCACAACTGGAAGTACACTTTAACAATCTTATAAATTCATTAGCACAGATATAATCACGCGTTAAAATGCAACAATTGGTATTTCGTTCCGATTAAACCCAAATACCCACTATCAAGCCCCCGATTGTGTTCTAAATTCTACATTACCAAGCATATCAATCTATCTATTGGTCCCATACTCAAAAGCTACAGTTCTACCTAATCCCGTCTCACGGTCATGTTTAGGCACGGGTTAAACCGTATAGATTTCTCCCACCACGTTAAACTAAGATTTACAGGTTTTGGAAATTAAGATGGAAAAATGAAATGTCAATGAGAACTATCAAGCAAATGAACTTTCGTCTAGAGGCGTTTCAACCAAGTCGCTATCCCGGAAGGTAACACATAGACTAAGTCATATCAATTTAAGTACATAAGAATCACTTTGGGGTGTTTTCTCCAAGTGGCCATCCCGGAGGGTAACACATATGTAAAACTCAATAATCTAATCAATTACTCATGAACTATGGACATATGGATGCGAGCGCCACCAAACTCGGATTTATTTTCATAAAAAGAGAGTGGTGTGCCAAGAAATTTCAAAAACCTCTAAATTTTAACTTAGCGTGGTACCTATCACCCTATGTTGACACTTTCAGTATTACCGACACCCTTAAGACGATGACCCACAAGATTTCATGATTTAAGTTTATTTAATTATCCTAAACAACACAAACATGATATTTAAGCTATCAAACCGGTTGGATCTACCAAAACATCACAGATTATACTCGTTTTCTATCATTATTTCATTTTGATACAAAAAGCAGATCCAGTTATACCTATCATCTTCCATTTTGATTGCAAAAACTCTAATTCAAAGGACATTTTTTTCAAAATTTTTCAATTTTTTTTGTATTTTTGACTTTTTATAAAAGAAAAACAAACTAAACTAAACTAGACTCAAGACGTTTCCCATCCCCACACTTGAATGACACATTGTCCTCAATGTGAACCAAGAAACAACGAAAAATAAAAATGCAAAAATAAACCATGAACAGGAAGCGACTTATCTGGTAATGTAGCAGTGAATCGTCCCGCTTCCTTCATCTTTTTGTGTTCACCGTATAGCATTTCGGTCGCGGTTGCACAAACTGTCGGGTTGCCATTACAAATTTTATATAAGTGATGATCAATCCCGCCCGAATAGAGATTGAGTATGGGCAGAATGATAAAACCTGCAAAATAAACCTCCCAACAAACCCGCAACATTAAACTGGCTCAATTTAAAATAAAAAGACTCAACTGACTCACTAAAAATTAAAGACTCAAGATAGATAGATGCAGGGTAACGTACTCAATGGGTGGCAAACACATAGACAAGAATGCCACAGCAAGGTCGGTCATCGGTCACGAAACAGTTTCAAGTTTCTCCAATGGTCGTGGTGGTCGGATGATATGTAGGTGAGTGGTGGTGAATAATGTGGTGCTAGATAGAGGTTAGAGATGTGAATGATAGTGGTGGTCGATGCGGGTGAACGGTGAACGTAACCATTGAAAAACAAGGAGACAGGGTGAAAACAGCATGGCCCCGCGTACCGTGAGAGAACCAGCAGCACTCCTCGCGTACAGCGAGGAGGCAAAAATTAAGCCGGTACTTGGTTTGTCCTTCCCGTACTGCGAGGGGACTTCCCAAATACTTCGCGTACCACGGGGACATGTTGGTAACAGAAAGTTTTGAAAATTTTCCAACTTTTATACTTAGAAAATTTTTGATCATTAAAAATTTGTTTCACCCAAATTCCATAAAACCTATTCCAAGCATAAAAACACATGTAAAAATACCTGGAACTTCATTCTCGACGATTTTCCTCACTGAATAAAGCGCGAATCCCTGCAAAACATGACACAAACAAAACACACATATAGAAAAACAAAGGAAAAGACACGGACTCACACCAACGAATGCACACAAACTCTACATCCCGGGAACTTGCCCGAGACTCAAACAAGCCTATCAGGAGGCTTCTCCTTTATGCCGCCCCCGTCCGTCCCGTTTAGTGTAATTGGTCTACCATCGATTTGGCAAACTTTTATGGCAGACCTTAAATGGGTTTTGAAAAATCTAAATGGGTCGGTCCACAAATATTTAAAAATTACCTGGACCAAACCTGATACGTGGCATGTAATGTGGTACATGATCATCTCCAGTATTTTGCATCCTATGATCCTTGTATGACCATCCCAGGACCTTCACAACATGCCGGTCCATACGTCTCTATGCCCTGTCCCGTGGTCGTGCTGATCTGGGTGGCGATCAACCATTTACTACCTCCACGGGCTTGTTGTGGTTCTCTTCATCTCCAACCACTTCTTCCTCTTCTTCAACTGGCGACTCTTTGATCTCCATAGTCGGCTTTCCTTCCATCAAAGTTTCTAAGGTTTCTAACTCGCCAATTGGGTCAAATTCTCCATCTTCTTCAAAAGTTGGCATTCCCACCAACTCGTCACCAAACTCGTCTTCCCATGACGGCTCATCAACAATCTCTTCCTATTCACCAAACATCAATCCTATAGAATCAGAGAAATCCACATCTTCCTCTTCTTCTTTGTCTCTAATCCTGGAGCCAAAATATTTTTCGAATTTCTCCTCATCTATTAACTGATCATCATCACTATAATCCCAAGAAAAATCATGAACACCCGGCCGAGGTTGCTTAACATCCTGCAGAACCGAAGGTGGGACTAAGACGTCCATTTTTGTCCCTGGTTCTGGAGCTTCTTCTTCTCTTTCTAGCTTCAAACTTTCTAGCTCATCCATTAGCCTCCCATTTTCTTTGAAAGAGTGTAATTGTTCGGCTTTAGTTATTAGGTGCAAGTGTTCATGATTTCTTGCACCTTCCTCTGCTCCTCCTTGATTGTATCTTCGTCGCGTATTACCTGCACCAACTCATTCTCACAAGACAAGTGTAAACTATCACAATGAACTTTGTGATCTTGTGTAGAAGTTGACAAACAAAAATCAGTAACGCAATCAAGGTCAGAATACTTACCTGGAGATGGGACATGTGTTTCACCTTCTGTCACTGTTACCTGCACGTCGTCCATTGTTGCCTCCAGTTCTGGAGTTTCTAGAATTACTTCCCCTGACGCAGTTTCAGTTCCGATAATATTCCCTTCACGATCATAAATCACACGCTCCAGATTCTTCGGTCGATGTGATCCAATGCGAGCAATTATTGCTTGGATATCTTTCTCATACTGCTCATTTGCCTCTTTGCACCAAGCATTCAACTCCTCTTGAGTTATGTATTCCTCATATGGCTGTACCTGCGGATAAGCATGATCATAGCAGTCTACAGAATATCCCGATGAATATGGGCAATGACGAGTAAAATGGAGTCCTCCACAGATCTCACACATAATGACAAAAAATAATTAGACAGACTCAAGATACAAGCTAGACACACTAAAAACAAAGACTCACCAAAGGACACACAAACTAGACTCAACAAAATAGAAAAGACTCAAAACACAAAAACAGACCGACTAATCAGATAAGTTAAATCAAAGTTAGATACGCTAACGCCTAAGTGTCCCCGTCAACGGTGCCAAAAACTTGATGTGTGCTGGACGGTCTATAAAAACTAACTATAAAACCTAACCTAGACACTCTAGCTCTAAATTTATAAATCTAGACTCAACCTAATACTAGACCACACAACCGGCAAGTGTACCGACCAATGTAGCAAAGTCAAATGAAGTCCAGATATCGAACCCACGTGACACTAGCGACAACTCTATCTAGACTCTGACTCAACTAACTAAACTGAAATGTATTTGGGGATTTTTGTGTTGTGAACTATAACTAATGAACTCCTAACTATCGACACTTAATATAAAGAGCAAACCTTTAGACAACTCTCAAATAGGGAAGGCACTACCTAGACTCTGAATCCTATGCATGTACCTTGGAAATCTCTCGGATACGGAAACTATGATGGGATCGAGCTCTTAGAATATGACACACTTAGACAACCTAGTGGATCCCGGATCATTCTCCGGGTGGGACCAAAAAGTAAACCTAAGGGACGTGTGAAACTCACCAGTTAGTCGGATCACCTGTCAGCTATCTCCAACAACACTAAAGTACTCGCTAGACAGATTACCTATCAGTCTCACTATTTCAATACATCTTTCAGTGCAAGAAGTAACTTGAATTTACTTGACAAGACACGGAATAACAATGAATGCTAAGAAACCCTAGGAACCCTCCTTTTAGAGCAGTTGACCTAAAAACCCTAACACCACAGATTACCTGACAACTTCGCACCTCTCAGCTATTGAAGCAGGTAGAATACTCAATCCTAATAAACTCTCAATCGATGTTCCTATGGATACGACGTTAATCAACCATAAACAAATCACATGCACACAACTAGGGACCTAATATGCAACCATACATGAAAGACATTCACAAAGTAACATATGGAACATTCAATAGATTATCAATCAAGATCAAATATGCATAAACATCTCATCAAACAAAACCAAATTCTTTACTTTAACGTTAACCCATCAACAATCTACCGAAATCCGAAATCAAACCAATTAACAACACATAATCATCAAAACCTAGGTAGCTATGAAAGTCTAGCCAATCATCATGGTCAATAACATCAAAACAGAAGAATCAAACGCATAAATCATGGTATCAAATCTGGTAAAGTAGAACAAAGAAAGATAATGAGAACCAGATGAAGAAATCGACCCGATCTTCAATCTCCAACTTCAATCCAAGTCTCCGGTTTATCCTAGAAGCTTTCTCCCACTTAGAATCACCAAAAACTCGTTTCTTTACGTATGGAATCGAATAATTTAACCCTAGGATTGATCCCAACCTTTTATAGCATGAAAATAGGCCAAAATCTGTGTATCTGGGGTCTCTCGCGTACCGCGAGGGAATCTGGCAAGTCTCTCGCGTACCAAGAGAGACAAACTAGTTGCGCAGGTTTTCCGGTCCCTCGCGTACGGCGAGAGAATGGACCCAACCTCTTGCGCACCGCAAGGGAATACTTAATTTTTGAATTTCTATTCTCGAGCTACCCCAAATCCATATATTATGGGCCCCGTAACTAATTTTATAGCCCGAGATATGCCTCTTCTAAGGTTGGACTCTTTTCTGACTTTTTCCGTTTTCATCCCGGTTTCTCGTGTGCTCGTTTCTTCATAGTTCTTGATCATTTAAGCTCCAAACTCACCCGATTACCTACAAACCATGACACAAATCAATACTAACTATAAACGACTCAATACGACTCTAAAACTATACAAAAAACGACATGAAACACACAGGAATAAGAGGTGTACTTTGCAACACATCAGGGCACCACATAGACTCATGCAAACACGATACCCGTCGTGTCACGAGGACAATGATACAATACACACAACATCAAGCACACGATGCATGACAACATAATAGCATCTACTTGACTCGTTAATCAACCACGTACGGGTTCCCATGCTAACTCTCCTTATATAACCATCACAGGTTTAGCTAAATTCCCGACTCGCCCCGACTAACTCATAAGATGACACACCCAGATCATCACACTCTTGTTCACCCACCTTAAGGACCCCATAACTACCTTTAGCTTCATTATTACGTAACGATCTCATAAAACACTTCAAGTTTAACTCATAACTCGTAATACGTTCGTTTAATAAAACATACGAGTATGTACGAAGATCCCACACAAGTACTACAACGTCTCGTCATACGAGCCCGAACCTATTAACATATGATCACATAATAAGCGTACATCCTAAACATGTGTCACTACGTAAAAACACAACTTTTCCCGATGCTAGTCTCATCCGCACAACTCCTTCACCACGCAAAACCCTAATCCTCGTGCTTGCTCGAACCTGCCAGGAACCCGCATTCATGCGTATTCATGTGAACTGCAACACCTTTAGCCTTAAGAGTTACACGTACACGAGTCGAGACTCCAATGCACGTCCATACCCTATCATGCAAACCCTACGCCTACAAAGCCCTAGTCGGTTTTAATCCGACTCCACTCCTCCTTCGTACTCCACCGTGAGCCAGCACCACCGAGTGCCACCCTCACACTTTCGTCGTCCTTTTAGCCGCGAGAAGCCCTAGTCGGGTTCCCTCTCACATGGACGCACCATGACCACCCTCACCCCGACGTCCACCGTCGTGAAGCACCACCACACCAACTTCCGTAGCCACCGTCACATGTCACCACAGCAGCCGACTCCTCCTCGTCGTGCCCTCACCTCTGAGACCATCCCTTAACAGCCGGCACTTCCCGTTCACCGCCACCGTCGCACGTCACTATCACCAAAACCAGGCTCTTTCCTTTTTCCCATCTCCGTCGTCGCGCATAGCCGAGAACACAACCCTAATCGAGATTTTCATGCAATAACGGATACAAGAATCATGAACGGGTTAGTTATTGAAGCACTTTCCTATGAAAAACACTTTGGGTAGATTATGGATAGTTAGAGTCTTAGTTTAGTACTTTCATGTATGTATTTGTCTTTGTTTGTAAGTGTCTGTATGTATTAGTTATCGAGTTGTATTTACTTTACATATTGACTGTTGCTGTTTTCTCTAAGTGTTTTGCGCACTTGTATGTGCGCAGGAAGTAGTTCCTGCGTACTTAGCAAGTACGCAAGAATACCTATGCGTACTTGCTAAGTACGCATGAGCAAATTGTCCTGCACAGTTGCTAAGCGCGCATGCATCAGGTCTTGTATAAATAGGAATGGTTGACAGTAGATAAGTACGCAGTCATACGCATTCAGATTAGCAAATACGCAGAACTTTGTAATCTCAGAACTTCTCTCTGTAACCTTAAAGTGTTTATAATAGACGAACGTTTATAGTGATTATCTTGTCGGTTTACTTTGTTTCGTAAGGCTCTCCACCTAGTCACGGGTATTCCGCACCCGGTCCGACTAGTAGACCCACTTACATGTGACGATCCGCCACACCCGAGGGACCTACAAGTAGTATCAGAGCCTCGGTGTTCGTTGATTTGTGTTCCAGTTTTGGGTTTTAGGGTTTTTTCTGAGTTATAAAAGTTCGCTACTTTTTCTTGCAAAAATCCTTAAATCCGAGTTTGTTATCACTTCATTTGGTGTTTGGAAGGCTAAGGGTTTGTTAGATGATGATTTCTAAGCTTTTGGAAGCATCAATTTCTCAGATCCATCACTTTTTGAGCATTCTCCTCAAGATCCGTAAAAAACGCTGTTACTTTTTGGTAAGTACGCAAATTCAGCTTTCTGCGTACTTACTAAGTACGCATGGGTTTTGTCATGTGTACTTACTAAGTACGCAAGAGATTGATTTCAACTATGATTTCTCGTGTAAACTATATTTTTCGTGTTTGATTCTATCGTGTGTTTTCAAGATGAAGCTGGATATTCGTTGGATTATTAGTTGAAGATGGAACCTTTTATCATTTACCAATTGGATAGGAAACATACCCTTGTTTCTGGTCTAGTCAGATGGAGCTTAAACTGAAAGGGGATATTGGAAATGAACATCTTCGGGAATTTGGTTGACTCGTGAAGATACAGGATAGATTTGGACACATCTGGTTGAAGACTTAAGTTTATCTTACTGGAATTCCTATGGGAGCTTATTAGTTTGATGCAGGTTATTGGAAACTCAAACTCTCGATCATATGCCAGCTGATTTGGAGTTAGGAAGACATTGTCAGACTCAGAATTCTAAGTCAGGGTGGAGGTTGCTACTGCTGAGAGGATGAACTACAATGAGTTGTATTGGGTTAGTTGGTTCTTATTGAAGCACTTGGTTTGGTCTACAATGAAAGCTACAGTTATGAGGGAGTCGGGTTTGTCATCACTCGGCAACTGAAGACTGAAGTTTGAAGATTTGAAGATCAAGCCTCGCCAGAATATACTTGATGTCATTAGTTTAGAGGGAGTCTGTTAGGACATTCTTTGTAAACTGATGTATATCAGTGTTAGAGATAGATAGAATTTGATGCTATAGTTAAGAGGGAGTTTGTAGAAGCATGTTTTGTAACTATAGATTAAATTCTATGTATCAGTGTACGTGGCTAGTATGCAGGAGGGTGTTCCTGAGTACTTAGCCTGCACACCAGTTTGGTCCTGCGTACTTAGTAAGTACGCAAGGCTTTTGCCTTGCGTACTTGTCAAGTACGCATGACCAAACCATGCGTACTTAGTAAGTACGCAGGTAATGTTCCTTCCCCTATAAATAGAAGACTTGTCTTCATTTGTAGTTGGAACTCTGGAACAAGGTTGAGAGGTGTCCGGGTCGGGAAGAGCTCTCCCGACCCCTCGACCATGAGCGTAGATGAGAGATGTGTACTCCTTCGGTATGTAGTCTGTAATACGGGATGACTTCTATGTTATGGATTACGTATCGTTTCATTGTATTTTGTCTTTATTTGTGTTTCTCTGTCTCGTTTTCTTAGTTCCCACACAAATCACAGAACAGGTCCGTGTATTTCCGCTGCGCGAAGAGGCTCCCGGGACCTACAATTGTTGAGATGGTTGGTGATGGCGGTAATGAAGAAGGAGGAGATGGGGCTGAAGAGTCAGATTCTGAGGCGACTGAATCTGATTCATCTGACTCTGATGATGCACTAGACCAAACAAACCCACGGAGAATGGCGAAGGTTTCCCTTCCCGAGTCATCCTCCAAAAGACAAAGAAGAAAGAATTCAGACAATAAGTATGTTGCTGAACATGAGACTGAGAGAAGGAAGAATAGGACTATTCAGGGATTGCTTCCTGAAAGTTTCTATATACGTCATTTTGAGTTGCTGACGTGGAGCGCATTAGCCATGCTGGCGTCAGTTTCACGGAGCTCAAATTTGACATAGTCGTCCTTGAGCTCATGAATTTTGACCTTGGGGAACCTCTGGTCACGGAGCTCAAATTTGACATAGTCGTCCTTGAGCTCATGGATTTTGACCTTGGGGAACCACTGATACGATGTTGTTAGACAAATACTACTTGCATACAGATGATAGAGACTGATGACAACTACAAAGCTTCTGTCAAGGGGGAGTTTGTTGAAGCAATTCTTCTGACAATCACTCTGAAGCTGTTTACTCTGAAGCTATTGGAGACTATAGACATCTCCAGAGCTGCTGTCAAGGGGGAGTTTGTTGAAGCAATTCTTGTGACAAGCACTCTGAAGATTGTTTTTTACTTATGTATTGTCTTTTTGTATTTGTATTTGTATATCATCGTCTGTATGTATTGGTTTATCGAGTTGTAATCATGTTCGTAGGTACTTGTCGTAGGTACTTAACAAGTGCGCAGGTTTCTCAACCTGCGTACTTAGCAAGTACGCAAGAACATTGTCTACGTAATTGCTATGTGCGCAGGAACAAAGCCCTGCGCACTTAGCAAGTACGCATGCAACAGGTCTAGTATAAATAGGCTAGGTTAACAGAAGATATGTACGCAGGCATTTTGCACTCAGTTGTATTCTCTCTGTAACCTTCAATTTTATAATAGACGTAGTTTTAAAGTGATTTCATTGTCGATTTACTTTGTGTTACTTGATTCTCCAACTAGTCACGTGCATTCCGCACCCGGTCCAACTAGTCACACACCCACACGTAATGATCCGAGACACCCGGGGACCTACAAATTTATGTTGATGACTTAGTCATTAAAAGCCACGACGAAGAAGAAATCTTGGCGAACATCAACGAAACATTCAAAAGATTAAAGGAATCTCAGATCATGTTAAATCGGGAAAGTGTTCTTTCGGAGTCGAAGAGGGAAAATTTTTAGGGGTAACGATTACAAAGGAAGGGTTCCGAGCTAACCCAGATAAAGTCTCAGCTATTACCCGGATGCCTTCCCCAACTTCATTGAAGGATGTACTGTCCTTGAATGGCAGATTGGTTGCCATAAACCGATTTTTAGCAAAACACGTAGAAAGGTCCTTGCCTTTTGTCCAAACCCTAAAGAACAACTTAAGCAAAGAATAGTTCCAATGGACAGAGCAGGCAGAAGTGGCATTCCATCAGCTTAAGCTATACCTTGCAAAACTCCTAACCCTCGCGGCACCAGCAAAGGAAGAAAAGCTTAAAGTTTATATTGTCGCGGTAGAGGAAGCGGTTAGTGCCGTACTCATGGATGAACGAGAAGGGGTACAGAATCCCATTTATTACGTCAGTCAGGTGTTGACGGACCCCGAAACAAGATACTCTCTCTTGGATAAATTAACATTATCCCGGGTCCATGCGTCTAGAAGATTGCGCAGGTATTTCCAAGCCCACCCAGTGGAAATACTCACCAATTTTCCCCTACAGCAAGTATTAAGGAAACCAGAGCTTTCTGGAAGGCTGGCCAAATGGGCCTACGAGTTAGGAGCTTTCAGCTTAGAGTATAAGCTAAGGTCTGCTATAAAGGGTCAAGTAATTGCGGATTTCCTGGCTGAAATACCGGCATGAAGGGAGGAGGAGATAACCAATGATCCGGTCATCATAAGTAAGCAGGACGACACCTCACGGTGGTGTCTTTGGACACGGACGGGGCAGCTAACGTGGAAGGTTCCGGTGCGGGGCTTATGTTAGTTAGTCTAGAAGGAACAGAATTAACATATGCGTTAAGGCTAGAATTAAGAAGTACAAGCAATGAAGCCGAATACGAAGCCCTCTTGGCCGGACTAAACTTCGCAATCGCTATGAAGGTACGATATGTGCGGGTGCATGTTGACTCACTTATAGTAACCAACCAAGTGAACAAAATCTATGTGGCTAAGGGTAAAACAATGATAGAATACTTGAACAAGGTTACCACGGCGATGCTCCAATTCAAAGAATGCCATGTAATACACGTTCCGTGCATCCAAAACAAGAAATTGGATGCCCTAAGTAAGTTGGCATTCGTTCAATTCAGTCACCTAGCGAAAGAAGTCTGATTCTAGACATTGGATAACTAATCCATTCAAATCGAAGAGATACATAACATCCAAGATGGTGGTTGGACTTGGGTGACACCCATCGCTCTGTATTTAAAGGATAGAACTTTACAAGAAGACCGGGAAAAGTCACAAAAAATAAGAACCAAAGCTCTACAATACCAGCTCTTTGGGAACCAGCTTTACAGAAAGACTTTCTTGGGTCCTTTATTACGGTGCGTAGACCAAAAGGAGGCGGAAGAGTTGGTTCAAGAGATACACGGGGGAATGTGTGGCATGGACGCAGGTCCAAGAATGGTGGTATCCAAGCTAAAGAACGCATGGTTCTATTGGCCCGCAATGCACGTCACAACCGAGCAAACCATCCGGAAATGCCTTAACTGTCAAAAGCATGCCCCTAAAACCCTAAGGCCAAAAAATGATCTCATCCCGGTCACTGCGGCATGGCCTTTTCAGAAATGGGGAATAGACATTGTCGGAAAATTCCCGGAAGCCCCCGGGTGTGTGAAGTTCCTCATAGTCGCAGTAAGACTATTTTACAAAATGGGCGGAAGCCAAGACAGTCGCAACCATCACAGCGACCCAAGTAAAGAAATTTATATGGCATCAAATCATATGTCGTTTTGGTCTTCCTTTATACATAGTAAGTGATAATGCCACCCAGGTCGAGGCCTTGGCTGGATGGTGTGCGGAGATGGGCATCCGCCAGGTCTTTAAGTCGGTAGCCCACCCTCAAGGAAATGGTCAGGTAGAAAGGATTAACCAGAGTATGCTCAAAGGTATAAACACAAGACTGGGGACCAAATGGAGCTCATGGGTAGACGAGATACCCAGTGTCTTATGGGCACACAGGACTACTCCAAGCACAAGCAACGGAGAAACACCTTTCAGTCTAACTTATGGTCATGAAGCGGTAATCTTGGTGGAAATGGGTACGCACACCCCACGGATTACCTCGCAGAATGAAATCACAAATAATTAAGAGTTGCGGATGAACTTGGACCTCCTGGAAGAACGCCGAGAAAGGGCCAGAAACAAAGAAGCACATTACAAGCAACTACTAGAAAAGTATTACAACAAGAAAGTTGCTCCTCACCATTTCCTCCTGGGAGGGTATGTCCTCAGGAATAACAAGGTTAGCCACGCCGAGCCGGGAGGGAAGCTGGGACCTAACAAGGAAGGGCCCTACCAAATCAAGGAGGTGCAAGGCAAAGGGGCATACACTTTAATCCGACCAGACGGAAAGACAGTCCCTAGAACGTGGAATGGAGCTCAACTAAGGAAATGTTGTCTATAGTTTCCTTTCCTTGCTTTATTTAAAAGAACAATAAGTTATATAGCCAGATTTTTTTGGCCTTTATCCAGTCATGCATCATAAAAGACCAGACCATGCGTCCGACACCATAAAAAATTGTACTTAAGTCCAACACTTAAAAGACCGGATCATGTATCCGGCATCATAAAAGACCGGACCACGCGTCTGACACCATAAAAAGACTAGACTTAATTCCAACCCTTAAAAGACCGGATCATGTATCCGACATCATAAAAGGCCGGACCATGCATACGACGCCATAAAAAGATTGGACATAAGTCCAACACTGGATCATAAAAAGATTGGACTTAATGAAAGTAGTTACAACGCCAAAAGGAAACAATACAGCAGTACATAAAAAAGGGCATGCAAGCCCGGTACATACTATTCTTCATCTATGCAAAGCATCTCCTTCGTCTCCTTAAGGTCAGGTTGATCTGCCAAAGTAGTCAGGGTTTTGATGAGGGGAAGCTCCATTGTATCAAAGACTTCCTGCTTCTATGATAAAGCTGCACGGGCTTTAGGGCTCTACTGGGTCTATATATTTGAGGCTGCCGCGTATCAAATAAATACAAGTGTTGGTGTAACTAAATATAAGCATATTCGGTTTTTGTAACCGTGAACCATAGGTTCACGAGTTGGGTCTTGGGCCGGCCATGTGCCGAGAACATGTATTATGGGCTTAGTGTTATTAGGCTTAGTATAAATACATGTATTTGTGACCTAAATGAGGTGAGACTTCTAGTTAGATGAATTAGAGAACCGTGTGAGGGTTAGCGGTGGTTAGTGTTTTTCTTTGTAATTCTCTCTAGCAATAAATGAGTTTTGCAAGTGAATCCTGTTCTTGAATCACCATAATCAGTAGTTTTCGCCTATTGATTGTGAGAATTGATATCGTGTATGTTATTCAAAAGAGGTTTTGGGACTTACAATTGGTATCAGAGCAATTGAAGTCATTCAAAGGCTCGGTTTTGGATATCAAAGATTCAAGATTTAAGGTATTTGTTAAGTCTTTCGGTTGATTTTTTGCTACTAATTGGGTGTTTTGTGTTAGTTTTTCCTCTTTTTCAGCTGAGAATCGAGAAATTATTGCTATTTTTCATGAAATTGCAGCCATATTGCTGTTGTAGAGAAGGAGATTGGGTGGATTTCGTCAAAAATTGATTGGAATCGTTCAAATTTTGAAAATCCCATGATTTTCGGGATTATTTTTGGAAACCATGGAGTTCACGGGTGGCAATTCTCGGCGTGTTTCATGGGATTGCTGCTCGGCTTGGTTTGTCTTATTACTCGGTACCGGATTCACGGTTGATCTTCACGGGATCAAGGTTCAAGGCAAAGGGTTCATGAGATAGTCACTCAGGCTCTGTGTTCACGGTTTTTACTTAGTTCACGGCTCAGATCAAGTTCACAGTTTGACAAAAGTACACGGCTTATACTCTGGTTCACGGGTTGTTACTGGATCACGACTGAGATAGGTTCACGGGGTGTTGAAAGGTTCACGGGGCTTTGAAAGTTCACGATAGTATAAAAAAAATAAAATTGGCAGGAAAATATTTCTTCTTCAAAATTTTGACAGGGGACGTTTATACCTCTATTTGGAGTGGATTTTGAAAAGTTTACAACATTGGATTTTTTTTGTAAAAATTTTGGTAGAAAAAATTTTCAAATTTTTCTTGGTCAAAATTTTGACAGGACATCTATACATCTATTCGGATTCGTTTTTGAGAAGTTAACGATATTAGATTTTTTATGAAAATTCTGGAGGGAAAATTCTCCTTATCAAGCCAAGCTCGCAAATCTCTAATAGAATGTCATCTAGATTTGGAGCAGTAGGAATAGCTTCATTATCTTCAGCATCAATTCCACCAGAGGTAACATCTGATCTTTTTTCTCAATTATGTGTTGATAAGGTGGATATATATAGAAAACAAAATGCTGATTTGATTTTGTAATTGAAAATCTTAAATATCAAAAATCAAAGTTTTCTAAAACTGAGAAGGCATATAAGGAAGTGACAGAAGCCAGTAAGAAAGATATTTCACTTCCCTAATCTCAACTAAGTCAGAAATGTTGTGTGTATACTGATGCTAAGAAAGAGATCAAAAGATTAACTGCTGAATTAGAACATGCCAAATCAAATTTTGCTGAAGCAGTGTGTAAAGTAGAACTTTTTGGTCAATCTAGTAAAGTAGTTGATATGCTGGAAAACCAACTTCATAAACCTGGGAATGGGTCAAAAGGGATTGGGTACAATAATATGCCTCCTCCTTTCAATGGAAATTGCACCACTCTTCCCCCATCCGTTGAGGAACAAGTAGCAGAGTATAAGATGCTCTCTTCTGGCAATTTTTCAGACACTGATGAATCTAAATCTTCATCCTTAGATTCTAAGATTAAATGTGTGAACAATTATGATGCTTCTACTTCATGTGTAGACAAAGTAGAGATTGAGGAATGTGATAATGAGAATGATGAGTCTGAAGAGGCTTGTTTTTGCAAAAAAAAAATTAATTCTAATTCAAATTGCAAAAATAAAACTGATAATTTTAAGGGCACTGTTTCTAAGAGTAACAATCCCTATGTGCTGGTTTGGAAAAATGTTTCTTCAAATTCAAAATTGCCTGCATATAATGATGACAAAACTAGATTTGTTAAACCTGTCACTGATTGAAATAATGAAAAACATATTTTTAAGTACTCCAATTGGGACTTGTACAGGCTGAAGGAGGAAAGCAAACGGGTTGAAAAAAATAGGAAGTCTGCAAGCTCCTCAAAGAGAAGATGTGAATATCATTCTAGGAATGATCAATCTTATCACTCACAATCATCTTCATCTTCATGGCCAAACAGATCGGGATATGCTCCTTATGCTAGGAAGCAGACATGCTGCACATGTGGCAAAGTCGGTCACATTAAAGAAATTGCATACATCGTCCTTATGAGCCCTATTATATGAAAAATCAGAGGACTACACCAAGGGATAGAACTTACTCTAAGTAAATGAAGGCTAACCAGCCAAAGGCAATGAAGAGTCAATCTCCCAAAATTAAGCCTTCTAATAATGACTGGAATTTTGCAAAGAGAAACAGACACGCTTATTTTGAAAGACAAAAGGTTAAACAAACTAAGTAAACGGTGAAACCCAAAGTCTCCATTTGAAAAGAAACAAAACTGTCTATTCAATCAAAGTCTGTCTGGAAGGCAAAGGAGAATGTTGTGGCAACACCAGTACTTGACTCTAACAGTGACATGTGTTTGCAGGAAGTGTCTTATATTGATGCTTCAGGAATGCCCATGTCAACAATGGCTTGGGTACCTATGTCTAACTAATCTTCTCATTCCTACAGGGACAGCCAATGAGGATTGTCAACAACAGACTGGTATGTTGATGGGGTTGTTCGAGGCACATGACGGGCGACATCTCTCTGGTGCATAACGTTAATACTTTTAATGGAGGGCATGTTTTCTTTGTAGGCGATAAGGGAGGCAAGATCAGCAATAAAGGTAAAATTAACTTTGGTACATTATGCTTTGAAAAATAATGATTTTTGAAATTTGAGGATGGTTACAAAAAGATTTTTCTTTATTTTTAAATTTTTGCATATTTGTTTTACTTTATTTTTTAAGCACAAATTTAGTGGGAGAAATAAGAAAAATACAAAAAAAAACCCCGCTTTCAATTTTATTAGAGTCAAGAAAATTACAAAAAGAGTCTGCTTTTATTTTATTAGAGTCAAGATAATTACAAAAAGAGTCTGCTTTTATTGTTATTCGTGTCAAGTTTTGAGTCGGATGTTTGCAAATAAATGGGAAGTGATATAAATGTTCGTTTCTTAAGGCTAGGATCAACACATGTAAGGCGCTAACTTGAAAGGACTAGGATCTTTGTTGGATATGTAGATAGGCTCTGCATGTGATATACTTGAACTAAACTGTCTTGTGGCCTTAGTGGGGAACATCTCATAGATTAGTGTAATTAGCGATTTCCTGTTAATAATTGAAACCTTAAACATAAAGGTTAATGAACTGTGGATAACCCTTGCTCTTGGGATTGCACAAAACGAGACCCTTCACAAAGGGGTTGCGAGCTGACTTGTTACAAGTCTATACATATAGTATGTTTATAGATAAAAGACATGCATCGACATGCAATAGGTGAAAAGACACTCAATGATAGTGCAAAGCTACTCTGCAAAGCAGAATGCTGAGCAAAAAGACAAGCAATGTTAATGTCGTGTATTAGGTACAATTCAAAAAATATGTCTAAAGGCGTACATATAAATATACTTGTAAATATTTTTCTTTTTGGGAATTTGTGAATAGGAATGGATCTCTTGTCAGGGCATGTAAGTCCGTTGTGCTATGATCCTGAGCTTATGATGGTTATGAACATGTAAGTCCGTAGTGCTACATTTTTGATCAAATTTTGTCAGAGATTGCCTAAACAGTTGCATAAACCCGTGCTAGTTACGCTCAAATAGATATTATTTAAGTGCTAAAAGATCATGAGGAAAGGAAGGTTTACCTGATAAGCTGTGGGGTCCACTAAAGTTTATCAATAATTCACATAATTCACAATTATCTAATTACAGGTTTCTAAGATATGTGTGTGGGACCCATTAAGTCATAAGTAATCTTACCTAAAACATGATAACTTAAATCACAGTTGATAACTTAGGTTTGAAGCTAAAGCATGAGTTTAGAAGGATCTGAATGTTGGCAATCTACTTGACCATGTTTGAGTAAATACATGCTGAAAAATGTTCCTTGGTCTGCCTGTAGAACAATATGATCCCATTGCAAACTTTATAAGGCTCTTAGTTTCAAGTCTGTGTTAATATTTTTTTATTTATGTTTATTTTTTGTTGCAATTTTCTAAGAAAATTCTAAAAAGATTTTATTTCAAATTTTATCTTTATTTTTACTTCAGATTTAGTTTTTTTTTTCTATTTTACTTTTATTTTATCTTTACATAAATTACCCATTCTTTAATTTAAAGACTTTTCATCAAAATAATTGAAATTTCAAAAGTTTGATAGTACATGGATGTAGTAGGTATTCGTGTGAATACTGGATTCCTTATTGCATATAAATTTATGCTTACAAAATTTCTGAGAATTTACAGAATTTGTTTTAAATGAAGAACTAGGGTTAAAGAAAGAATGAAATGTTGTCAATTGCTAACAAGCTTAAAGTACCACCACAAGAGAATGTACCCGAGTCAGAAGAACCAGATATATTTTCATCTTCCGACAATGAAAGTACACCGGAAGAAGTACCTGTGAATTTGCTTGAAAGAGAAAGAATGAAAAAGAAAAGAGCTGCTGAGAATCCTCCTCTCACATCCTCTTTTAGCAAGGTGATCAAGAAAATGATGATTCTGATCCAAATACAGATCTAACTCGAAGAGAAGAAAGAGAGACCCAAGTTTGAGAGTTCAAAAATGTTAAACCTCCAACACCAACATCGACACCACAACAACAACCACGTATTTTGATGAAACTGTTGTATGCTGGAAGTGGTGATCACAGTGCTACATTCGAGTTATGAAGATCATTTGATAGCATCATGTTGATGCACTTTCCTGTGACAACACTCTGGATAGAGTCTAGGTTTGTATGTCTAATGTCTGTATTTTGTCTTTGTATGTAAGAGTCATTATGTAATAGTTTACCGAGTTGTATTTACTTTTACATAATGTGTTGTTGATTTCTTCCAAGTGTTGTGCGCACTTGTATGTGCGCAGGAGAAAGCTCCTGCGTACTTAGCAAGTACGCAGGAAGACCTATGCGTACTTGTTAAGTACGCAGGAGTAATTGGTCCTGCGCACTTACTAAGTGCGCAGGCATCAGGTCAGTATAAATAGGATAGGTTGACAGAAGATAAGTACGCAGAACCATTTGTTCAGACGAATTCAGTTTTGCTAAGTACGCAGCTTGTATTCTCTCTGTAACCGTCGAGTGTTTATAATACAAAGAACGATTATTGTGACTCTTGTGTTCGGTTTACTTTGTTCAGTTAGACTCTCCACCTAGTCACGGGTATTCCGCACCCGGTCCGACTAGTAGACCACTTGCATGTGACGATCCACCACACCCGAGGGACCTACAAGTGGTATCAGAGCATTGCTCTTGAATTCGAGTGTTGTAAGTGAGTTTGGAGACGTTTTTACTGAGTTTTACAAGAAAAAAGAGGTTATTTTGTTGATTTTTGTGATAAAAAAAAGGGGTAGCTCTTGAGCACTTTTTTTTAGAAGCAAAAATCTCTCAAAAACCAATTTTTGTTGTGTATTTGTGTGTTCTGAGCATCATAGGTTGGTTAGAAACTTGTTTCTGACCCTTTGGCTCAATTGCATTGATCATCAGACCATTTTTTACCAACTCCGGCGAGTTTCAGGTCACCGGAAAAGTTTGGTGAGAGTTGCTGAAAAGGTGTCCTGCGTACTTACCATTTTTGGCAAAAAGTACAGTTTTCTGCGAACTTGCTAAATACGCAAGAATTATCTCCTACGTACTTACAAGTGCGCAAGACTGAACTGCGAACTTAAGACTTATCCTGCGTACTTAACAATTTACTCCTGCGTACTTACAAGTACTTACAAGTACGCAAGGGCAAATATTAAATACGCAAGACCATTCATAAGTGCGCAAGGCCAATCCTAAGTGCGCAATAGCTACTGACTTTTCTGATTTTTGACCAAGTGTTCACCATGTCAAACCTTCAGAACCTTAGTAGTATGTTAAATTATGATAATGAAATCGGTACTCCACAGAAACCTCCCAAGTTGCTCAATGTAAACGATTATTCCAATTGGAAAGCCCGTTTTGAGCACTATATTTCATACACCGATTCATCGTTATGGATACCTATTCTTGAGGGATATAAGCATCCCACCCACTTGTATCTTGATGAAAACGTACCTAAGCCTATCTCTAAGCTGGATGCAGAAGAAAAGAAAAATTATGATCGAGAGAAGAAGGCACTGGGTTCAATCACTATGTCATTAACTCGGGATTTGTTCCACAGTTTCCGAGGATATGAATCTTCTAAGGATCTTTTGAAAGCTTTACAGAAAAGATTCGAAGGAAATAGTGACATCAAGAAAAGCAAGAGGGATCTGCTCCGGAAGCAATACGAGTGCTTCAGATTTATAGAAAATGAATCTTTAGATGATCTTATCTCTAGATTCTATCACCTACAAACGGAGTTGAAATCGTTTGAGCTTAAATATCCAGAAGAGGAAATGGTGGAAAAGTTTTTGGATGCTCTGCCACCGAGATATGAGATGTATACAACCCTGATGAGGGAAAGTTCAAAGTTCTACGAGATGACAATAGATGAGGCAGTCGGTAAGATTCAGGCTCATAACATGAATCTTATAAAAAGGGAGAATTCTGGAAGACCTCAGATACAGGACCCTTCCATGTATCACGGGACGACTTCCACTTCAATGTCTTCCGGCTCTGGGATTGCACTCTTTACTGGGAAATCCATTGAAGAAGACCACTCTAATGGTTGTGGTGGTCATGCATGTTATGCATCAGGATCAGGGTTTGGATCTCATCAACAAAATCAACAAAACTCAAAGACTCCTCAGAATACGTGCTCAGCCAACCAGTCAGCTATTGCCAAGATAGCTGAAGATCATTTAGCACTATTCTCATCTTGCATGCTGGCATATGAGAATTTCATTGATGGAAAGCTAACGGATCCTGAGACTATTGAAGAGGACTTCTATCAAGTGGATACTGATGATATTGAAGACATGGATATTCAGTGGAATATGGCCATGTTACTGAGGAGGGCCAAGCGTTTCCTGAACAGAACAGGAAGAAAGTATATTGGCGGGCATTCTAATGCCAAGGTTGGATTTGACAAATCCAAGGCCAAGTGCTACAAGTGTCAAAACTATGGACACTTTGCTCGTGAATGTCAAAAGGACAGAGCATCGGCCTCTGGTTTTACCAGACCTAGCCAGGGAAACAGCCATGGCCAAAACAACCAAAGCCACCACAATCATACCCAAAGTAATCAGTCCAATGCACTGGTCGCACAGAATGATGAAAATTTTGATTGGGGTGTGCATCTAGAAGACGCCATCATTGCTCAAGCACAGGTTGGTCTCATGGCAGAAATCATGGAGCTGATGGAGGCCGAGAGGAAGAAGGCCGAGAGGAAGGAAGCTGAAGAAGAGGAATCTTCTGAATCTGAAGAAGAGGAAGCTTCTGTAGCTGATGAAAAGGAGTCTACCACTGCTGTCGCTCTCATGGCAATTGGAGAAGGACAAAGTTCATCATCTGAGGTAGATTCTAACCCTTTCTCTGTTATTTCTTGTTCTAAATGTCCAGGGCTAAAAAATGAAATTTCTGATCTCTAAGACATAATCGAACCCCTAAAGTTGGCAGGTACAAATTACAAAATGAATGAATCACGTTTTAAAGAATCAGTTGAAATGCTACAGAAAGAAAAACAAGACTATTCTTTAAAAATAAGCGACCAAAAGGTTCATTTGGACATTGCGTATAGGGCTTTGGAAAAGAAGAACAATGAAATTAACAAACTGCAAAATGAGATCTTGCAGCTCAAATGCACTAACGAGAAATTGAAAAACTCTCGCTTCGTGGTGGAACACTACGAATCCGTGGTGAGAAAAATGAATGGCCTAGGACTTGGTACCAATGCCATTCCTCCACCAATAAGTGGGCAGTTTGTCAATAGCTTGATAGACATTGATCTCACTTGTCTAGATGAGCCCTCTGATAAGGATGATTCCCCTAAAAAGGATGAATCCTCAAGTAAGGCTAACTCCACATCTAGTGAGGAGTATGTTACTGCTTCTGAGGATGGGTCGGTTAACACTTGCCCTGAAGGAGTAGTTTATGAGGAGTTGTTGACTGAACAGAAAGTCCAGAAAAAACATTATCACTAATGGTGATAATTGCATTTTAACTGAACCTGATATCATTGAAACAAATGATAAACTTAAGGGAATGCTTTACGGGGGTTTTAAAAATATTAACCAAGCTAAGAAAGAGGCTTTTTCATCTCATTATGGGCTGGGTTACAAAGAGAATTTGCAAAAGTATTATACCCCCAAACATCAAACTGTAAAAGTTCAAACTTCTGTTCATAAACCAACTCTTCCTTCTCACAATGGTGAGTTTTCTAAGGCCAGAACTAAAGAGCCTTACATGAGAACTTATGTTGACAAGAGGAATTGCTTTCACTGTGGCTTGGTTGGTCACATTGTTGTGAACTGTCCTTCTAAGAACCCAGGGAAACGGCATGTTGTTTCACGACCAGCTGTTATCCCTAAGTCGCCAGTAGTGAAAGCTCCTATCAGACCAAAGCAAAATGTGGTGAAACCACCAGTGTAACCGATAGCTAAGCCAAAGATCACATCTGAGGCCAAGCCATCTGTTGTAAGAAAAGTAAAGCAACCTGCTGTACCTCGTGTGTCTACATCTGGTAGTACACGCACTGGTGAGAAACCTGTGGCTAGACTCTCTAAGCCACAGAGAAGAAGAAGGAATAAGAGGTTGAGAAAGCTGGAACAGCTGACTAAAGCTCAATCAGGTGAAGCTTCCACAAGTTCACCGGCTGTGATTGAACCAAAGTCTCCTGTTCTGGTTAAGATTCAAAAGAGATCCTGGAACAAGAAAGTTAAAGATTCTCAATCTCTTGTTCCCAATTCCTCCAAAGATTCACCAATTTTGGACAGTCATCATGACTGTGAGTTGAAAGAAGTAGTTTATTTTGAGAAGGATGGACGACCCAAGACCACAATGGCTTGGGTCTCCAAATCTAACTAATTCTTTTGTTACTCGTGCAGGGACGTCCGAAGGGTACTATCTCTAACCGCTGGTATGTAGATAGTGGATGCTCCCGGCACATGACAGGAAACATGGCCTTGCTTCAAGACGTTAAACCATTTAGAGGCGGTTATGTGGCCTTTGCCGGAGAAAAAGGCGGCAGTATCACGTGTCAAGGCGTGGTTTCGAACGGTTGTGTTAGCTTTGACAATGTCAACTTCTGCGAGCAGCTGAAGCATAACCTGTTGAGTGTCTCACAAATGTGTGACAAGGAGTACTCAGTGATGTTTGACAAGTCAGAATGTCTGATTCTCAAACCTGGTTTCAAAGTTCCTGATGACTGGATTCTGATGAGAGCACCAAGAACAAACGACACTTATCAGATTGATATGAGCGTGGCAAAAACCACCTCATCAGTTGCTACTTGTTTGCTTACAAAAGCGACAGAGCTTGACTCCATCTTGTGGCATAGGAAACTCGGACATATTTCTTATCGTAAAATGAATCATCTTGTCCGAAACGGTTTGGTAACCGGGGTTCCTAAGCTGAGATTTACCGTTGCAGATGACTGTATGCCTTGTAAAAAGGGCAAACAGCAACGGAAGTCTCACAAGCCCAAGCTCCAAAACTCTATTGATACCCCTTTGGAGCTATTACACATGGATCTGTTTGGCCCCATAAGTATCAGGAGTATTGGAGGTAAGTCATTCTGTCTAGTTGTAACTGATGATTTCTCACGTTTTTCTTGGATGCATTTTTTAGGTACAAAAGATGAGACTGCTGATATTCTTCAATACTTGATCCTGAGCTTGGAATCTCTTTGCAAGCTGAAAGTTAGAAGAATAAGGAGTGACAACGGAACTGAGTTCAAGAATAATTTGATGGAACTTTTCTGTCTCAAGAAAGGGATACGTCACGAATTCAGCGCGCCGTACACGCCTCAGCAGAATGGAGTTGCTGAACGGAAGAACAGAACACTGATTGAGACTGCAAGGACTATGCTATCAGATGCAAAGCTTCCTGTCACTTTCTGGGCAGAAGCAGTAAATACAGCTTGTCACGTCTTAAACAGAGTTTTGGTGGTTAAAAGACACAACAAGACTTGTTATGAGTTGATCAACAATCGACTTCCCAATCTTGATTACCTAGTTCCTTTTGGTAGTCCTTGTTCCTTGTTGCTACAGTATAAAGACCGTCAATCTAAATTTCATGCGAAAGCGGTGGAAGGCATCTTCTTAGGATATGTTGCCAATTCGCCCTGCAAGAGAGTGTACAACATAGGAACTCGTACTGTCGAGGAATGGTTCGAAGTGGATTGTAGTAAACACAGCATTCCACCAGAACCAAAAGGTCCAGCTTGGGGTTTTGATTATGATGCGCTATTCAAGTCTTTCAATCTTCCTGAGCTATCTGCAGAAGACGCCGAAAATGTTTATAATCTTTTGAATGGCGGCAGTTTTTCTACTCGTGCTACTGTACCAATTATAACTCCTGATTCCAATGCTGCATCTGCATCTGGAACTCATGACAGTGATAACAGTGATAACAGTGAAAGTGTTCATGTTGTTGGAGATGACGCTCAAGCCAATCCTAACACAACTGTAGGAAATGAAGCTCCAGCTGATCCAATTAACATTGAATCTTCTTCTGCTGAAACACAGGAAATGGGGGAGTTGAGCACAAATCTAGATCCAGAAATTCAAGAACCAATTGTACCGGAGACGAGAGTGCATAGGAATCATCCAATCGACAACATTATTGGTGATCCTTATGCCGGTGTTCAGACTCGTCATAGAACCATCACTGAGAACACCAGTCTTTACACAGAGATATTTGACACTGGTGTCATGGAAACATGTCTGCATGCTGCATTTGTGTCCCAGATAGAGCCGAAGAATGTGAAGGAGGCTCTCACTGACAACTGCTGGATTGAGGCGATGCAAGATGAATTGTCCCAATTCCAAAAGTTGCATGTATGGGATTTGGTTGACTTGCCAAAAGGCTTTCAGCCAATTGGAACCAGATGGGTGTTCAAATGCAAGATGGATGATCGTCATGTAGTTGTGAAGAACAAGGCAAGATTGGTTGTTCAGGGTTTTTATCAACAAGAGGGCTTGGATTACAATGAGGTATATGCCCCAGTTGCTAGAATTGAGGCCATTCGACTGTTCTTGGGTTATGCCACATATGTCGGCTTCAAGGTCTATCAACTTGATGTGAAGAGTGCTTTCCTTTATGGTGAAGTTCATGAAGAAGTCTATGTCACTCAACCTCCCGGTTTTGAAGATCCGCATAATATCAATAAAGTGTACAAGCTCGACAAAGCACTTTATGGTCTTCATCAAGCACCGAGGGCATGGTATGAGACACTATCAAAGCATTTACTGTCTAATGGTTTCGACCGTGGGCAGATTGAATCGACTCTCTTCATAAGGAAAGCAGGAGGTGACATTCTTCTTGTGCAAGTATATGTCGACGACATCATTTTTGGGTCGACCAATGAAGGGATGTGTAGGGATTTCGAAAAGGTGATGAAGTCCAAGTTTGAAATGAGCAATATGGGTGAACTGTCGTTCTTCCTGGGTCTGCAAGTCAGTCAAAGAGAGGATGGCATTTATCTACATCAAACTAAGTACGTGCAGGACATCTTATCAAAATACAAGATGAGTGATAGCACTACTTATGGCACACCAATCCCAGTCAATCATGGTTTGCATCCTGACAAAGATGGGAAGGATGTAGACAGCAGGTTGTACCGTGGGATGATCGGATCACTTATGTATCTCACAGCTTCAAGACCCGATATTATGTTTGCTGTATGCTTGTGCTCAAGGTTTCAGTCTCAACCGAAGGAGTCACATATGATAGCTGTGAAGAGGATTTTCAGATACCTGAAAGGGAAACCCCGATTGGGTCTTTGGTACTCCAAGCAGCAGTCATTCGACTTCAAAGCCTACACTGATTCAGATTATGGCGGTTGTAACCTTGATAGAAAGTCAACTTCTGGCGGATGTCAATTCTTGGGAGACAGACTGGTCTCCTGGCAGTGCAAGAAGCAGTCAACGGTTTCTGTCTCAACTTGTGAAGCAGAATACATTGCTGCAGCTAGCGGTTGTTCTCAGATATTGTGGATTCAGCAGCAATTGCGAGACTACGGCTTGAACTTCACTGGAACTCCTTTATTCATTGACAACAATGCTACCATGTCCATCACAAATAACCCGGTGAAACATTCCAAAACTAAGCATATTGAAATTCGCCATCATTTCATCCGTGATTGTGCTGAAAAGCATTTAATTGAACTTGTAAAGGTTCACACGGATGACAATCTTGCTGACCTTTTCACAAAGGCATTTGATCGGTCCCGTTTTGAGCATCTTGTCAACTTGATAGGAATGTTCAATCCCGAGTGAAAAATTAATTTTCTTAAATCAATTCAATTCATGGAAGTTAAATTTTATTTCTTTTAAATTTTTCTGTATAGTTCTGTTAGTTTAAAATACTTTACAAAAATCAAAAAAAAAAATATAGAAAATGGAGAAAATTTCAAAAGTTCACTTGAGAAACGAGGAAATGATAGTACATCTGAAATGATCTAACCATCATAGACTGCTCATATGGGAAATGATTGCGTCATGTTTACTTAATTGTTTAAATTATTATGTTTTTAATCTGTTTACTTACAAGTAATTTGAATTGTCAGTAGGCTGTATGCGTCTTTGAATCACTAGTAGTGTGGAAACTAAATCTAAATTACAACTGTGATTTGAACCCATGTTTGTAAGTGTGTGTGTGTAAAAGAATAGAAAAGATCATTATCAGATAAAGGATGTTAGATTTTGGTAATAATTTTCTTTTGAGATCAGTTTCGGGTTATGTTGTTAGCACAATTAATGCGGTTCATCTCACTGCCCATACTCACAAGTATGCAAGGAGAGATTGAATCAAGACATATCTCTACATCAACCGTTGAGCATGTATTCACCCTTGAATCATTCCTGGTTCATTGAAATCAAATCCAGATAAAAGTTGGATCCCGTTACCTTATAATCAAACACCATGTTCATTATCCCGAATCATCATACCGATATTCAAAGAAGAAAATCACATGAAACCAAGACAATTGAATCACTCGATTCTGAATCTTATGATTCTTGATAATCCTTATGGATTCTGCTTGATTTTTCTGTGCTAATTGATGTAACTTCATTCTGAAAATTAAGAATATCATTGGAAAAATCTTAGATGCCTTGAGATAGTGCAAAATATCATTGCATTTAAGTGGGGTACACGTTGTATATTTTATAATTAATAACTTAATACACAAGAACATGATACAAAGATGCGTATAGTTTCAAATCTTATAATATTGTCAACTTGAATTACTTGTTTATGTGCTTATTACGTAAGAATAAAGAGTAATACATGACATGATCCCATATTCTTTGATGTTTATATTGTATCGTTTTTGCTAAAAATTAGCCTGATATGATCCTCTGCTCGTGTCTTTGATCAAAAAAATAGCTTGTGTGAATACTTGTATATTTCTATCTAGAAAAGAACAAAAAGATTTTAAGTTTATGCATTGTTTAAGTTTAATTCAGAAAAAGCCAAAAATATTTTATGTTTAACCTTCATGAATTGTATTTGAATCCTCCCGATTGAATATTTTTATCTTGTTCGTTATTTGACTTGAAAATCTTCATAATTCTGAGTTGAAAATTGCGCACTTAACGTTTCTGCGCACTTGTCAAGTACGCACGAAGTAAGACTTGCGCACTTAGCAAGTACGCAAGAGTTAATTCCTGCGTACTTGTTAAGTACGCAAGAGTTAATTCGTGCGCACTTAGCAAGTACGCACGAACAATATTAGTGGGGTATAAAGCTGACACTTAGAAAATTTTCAGGTTTACTCATTCAAACCAAATTTTTTTCCCCCCCTGCGATTTTTCTCTCAAAATCGAGTGTGTTCAAACCCGTTTTTCATCCCGTCCACATTATCATCTTCGTATTTCATCTCTTTGGTGAGAATCTAGGCCGATTCCATCCATAGATTCGTGATTTTTGGACCGATTTTTGACTTAGAATTTTTAGGTTAAATCCGTCAAATATTTGGGGTCAAATGTGTTGTTTGGGTAACTAATGTCACTAACAAGTTATTAGATTGCCTAATCGATCATACATTTTCCCTTTGGTCATCGATTGATCCGACGGGTTGTAGTCGAACCGTCAGTGGGTCGTTCGACGACCTAGGTCAAAATTTGATCGTGATTTAGTGGTTAATGGTGTTGATAATGGTACCATAGGTTAGAATCCCTGATTCCGACCTAGTGGCTACCTAATCAACCCGCATTTTTAACGAATTTAAATCTTTGAAATTTTTGCTAAGGGTTGTTCTTGCGCACTTAGCAAGTACGCAAGAAGTAATTCCTGCGTACTTGTTAAGTACGCAAGAGTAAAATCCTGCGCACTTGCTAAGTGCGCAGGACCAACACTTAGAAAATCTTTCTAAGTCTGAAAATTTTTTCAAAGTGTAACTACTATTCTATGTCATGTGTGTCTATTTCCATTGTTATAAATTGTTCTGATTATGTTTTCTGTGTGTGTTTGCAGATAATGGCTCGTGCATTCACTGACGAATTCAATCTGTTGACGCACACTGAACCAGAATGGAAAGGGGCAGCCTTACAATATAGAGAGATTGTGGACTTTCTGAACAGATCTAAAATAAGTTATGCAATCTCGGTTAATCCAACAGTCTCAAGACCATACTTAGAACAATTCTGGGAGACTGCAGAGCACGATTGCACAGTATCCCCTAATGTCATAAGGGCTACTGTTGATGGTCGGGCTATTGCAATCTCTGAAGATACAATCAGACGAGTACTGCAGTTCAGAGACCTTGCCACCGACCCGACATCCTATCCAGATTACTACGTGGATGGGTGTTGGAGGCAGAGAATGGGATATGTCGGGGAAAGGGACTATGCTTCTTACAAGAAAATGTGGGTATTAGATCAATGGCGTTATTTTGCCCACATCATGATCATGTGCATCTCATCCAGGAAAGCAGGGAAAGATGCGATGGGTCATGACCTTGCAGCAGCCATGGTGGGCTTGTCTCTCAATCGGGGCTACAACTTCTCACGCTTTATTTTCAAAGCAATTAATGACCAGATAAATACAGCTGAGAGATTTAGGTTCCTTTTATACCCAAGGTTTGTGCAACTTTTGATCGATGATGCGTTGCCAAACCTGCCTGCTATCGGGGAGAGACTGCAAGTGAAAAGGGTGGCCAAGAGAGTCTTTGCACAGTTTCTAAAGCCAGGCAGTGTAGAACCTACCCCTGAGCATACTGAACTCTTCGGCCACCTGATTAATGAAGCATACGTCGCTCCGGAGGACTGGAACTGGTATAGTCCCAACTCGGGACCAGAGATGAGTGATCACTCTGATGAAGAACAAGATGAAGAGAATGAGGATGATGAAGGTAATGATGAAGGTAATGATGAGGGTGATGATGAAGGTGGTGTTGGTGGTGCTGAGGAATCCGATTCGGAGGCTACAGAATCAGATTCTTCTGATTCCGATGATGCACCATCACAGGCACATCCGAGGAGACGGGCACAGGTAACCCAGCCTGCGTCGTCTTCAAAAGAAAGAGACAAAGTTCCAGCAGCGAATATGAGCCGGATTCCGACTCTGACGCTTCTTTACAAAGACAGAGGCATGAGAGCACCAACAAGAAAAGGGGAGATAGGCAAGAGGTTGCTATCCCCAGGGTTGAAGAGATTCCGATTGTGCAGCCAGTACAAGTTGAAGCTGCCCGTCCAGAGTCAGAATCTACCACGCCAGCACGGAAACTGTTTAGTAGGAGGAGAAGGCCACTGGTACAAGCAGATGTGGCGGTCACGGCGGTCACAGAGGTGATTCCTATGACGGTGACCCTCCCTATTCCAACTGTCCAGGTGACGGTGACTGCTCCACTTCTCACGGAGTCAGTCACCATCACCCCAACCATAACACCCACTCACATCATACCATCCCCAACCCCAACACCCACCAAAGAGCCGTCAGGTCAACCCTTTAATTATGGTGACTTCTCACAGGGGTTCGACTTTGACACAATCTTCTCTTCCCCCATCCACAACGCCGAAGCCTCATCATCTAGGCAGTCTGATCCAACTGATGCAAGGATCACTGTTCTAGAAACCCAAGTTGCTGGTTTGTTGAAGACTCTTCAAAAGTCAAAAGAGGATTCCGATGCTCAACAAGCACAGATAAACTCTCTGGCGGATGAAGTTAAGATTCTGCGTAGCCAGAGAACGGGGACTGATGAACAGTTGAAGAATGTCTTGGCACAGAATGAACTGCTAATGAAAACTAACGAAATGATTCTAGGCCACAGAACTTCACTTGAGCTGAGGATGGACTTGCAGAGAAAGGAGCACGCAGCGATGGTCAAATTAGTTGGTGAACTGACCGCGATGCTAGGTGCTCAGGGGTAGAAGGAGACAGAGAAAGAGAAAGAGAAAGACAAAGAAAAGAAATCCACCGGTGCCGAGTCTTGTCGTCCAGTCGATCTGACTAAGGATGATGATAAAGACAAGGATCCTGAAGTCGGTCCTAGTGGAGGTGAGCACCTAGCTTTGGCGATTGTGCCCATCTCTTCTGTTCCATTGGCTGAGGGGGAGTCTACTCAGCAAGAGGGTGGTGATACCTCAGGTGGTGGTGGCGGAGACAAAGGGAAGTCAGTGGCTGATGAGATTCTCTATCTCGAGCCTGACTATTCTAAAGAAGCACAGATCGATGCTCTTCTTAATCTGGAAGAATGAGAGATCGACTCTGGTGATGATTGGAACGATGATGACGATGATGTGGTGATAGAGATTCCCAAGGGCGACGGGGAACTAGAGTATGAGTTAGAGGATGGTGAGATCTTTGATATACCATCGCTCGAATCTCTGCTCGAAACAGACACAGGCTCAGTTGATACAGCAAGTAATGTTGAAGCTACAGCTGATGCCCCCCCGGTCGACCCTATACCTGTGGACCCCGAGACATAAAAAGAGAAAGACATGCCTTCTGCATCTACAAAGGGTCCAGCTCCAGTGTGGCAAAAGACGTCTATCAAAGACAAGTATGGAGCGACAGGTATGATCTTAGCTGTCAGGTTTGAGGAGGACAAGCAGTTGTTTGCCATCAAAAGATCTGGAGGGGTTCAATACTTGAAACCAACCAGTGAGGCGTTCAACTCTTTGCCCAGGTACGACCTAGTTAACCTTGCAAACCGCGACCTGCTGAATCATTCGAATCATGCAGTAGCAATGGGTTTGTGGAGTATACTACAGCGTGAAGCAAGATCGGGAAAGTATGAATATCTCAAGCCTCAGGTGCCCAGAAGAGTCAAGGATAAGCATGCAGTGCATCCTGTGACTAAGAAGCCGCTAAAGAGATTGGTATACAAGCCAGTGCGATGTGAAACTAAGATTCCCCTGAGCAAGTTACCTCAGGATATTCTTGGTGACATGTGGTACTGGTACGTTGATCCAAAAACGGGCGAGGCTGTGATCATGGGTAAAGGTAAGTCAGATAGTGGAAACATAGTGCCAAAGGAAGTGATCAGGGTTTTTGATGAAGTCTGCTTCATCAATTTCTCTATGAACGATCTGGAGGTACTAGCAGACAAATTCTGCATCCACACTGACGAATGGACAAAGCTTCTCTCGGCCAAATACGACAAGTTAATCAAGTTATGTCTTGATTACAAAAAGAAGATGGAAGCTAAGGAAGCAGTGCTGTGAAGACTGAAGATTGAAGACTGAAGACGATGAAGATCCCGAGCTGTTGTCAAGGGGGAGTTTGTTGATGCACTTTCCCGTGACAACACTCTGGATAGAGTCTAGGTTTGTATGTCTAATGTCTGTATTTTGTCTTTGTATGTAAGAGTCATTATGTAATAGTTTATCGAGTTGTATTTACTTTTACATAATGTGTTGTTGATTTCTTCCAAGTGTTGTGCGCACTTGTATGTGCGTAGGAGAAAGCTCCTGCGTACTTAGCAAGTACGCAGGAAGACCTATGCGTACTTGTTAAGTACGCAGGAGTAATTGGTCCTGCGCACTTACTAAGTGCGCAGGCATCAGGTCAGTATAAATAGGATAGGTTGACAGAAGATAAGTACGCAGAACCATTTGTTCAGACGAACTCAGTTTTGCTAAGTACGCAGCTTGTATTCTCTCTGTAACCGTCGAGTGTTTATAATACAAAGAACGATTATTGTGACTCTTGTGTTCGGTTTACTTTGTTCAGTTAGACTCTCCACCTAGTCACGGGTATTCCGCACCCGGTCCGACTAGTATACCACTTGCATGTGACGATCCACCACACCCGAGGGACCTACACATCAGCCTGTGGGGAGATTGTTAGGTCTATATATGTGAGGCTGACACATATCAAAAAATACAAGTGTTGGTGTAACTGAATAAAAGCATATTCGATTTTTGTAACCGTGAACCATAGGTTCACGAGTTGGGTCTTGGGCCGGCCATGGGCCGAGAACTAGTATTATGGGCTTAGTGTTATTAGGCTTAGTATAAATACATGTATTTTGTAACCTAAATGAGGTGACACTTCTAGTTAGACGAGTTAGAGAACAGTGTGAGGGTTAGCGGTGGTTAGTGTTTTTCATTGTAATTCTCTCTAGCAATATGTGAGTTTTGCAAGTGAATCCTTTTCCTGAATAACCATAATCAGTAGTTTCCGCCTATTGATTGTGAGAATTGATATCGTGTATGTTATTCGAAGATCCATTAAAGGTTTTGGGACTTACAATTGGTATCATAGCCATTGAAGTCATTCAAAGGCTCGATTTTTGATATCAAAGATTCAAGATTCAAGATTTAAGGTATTTGTTAAGTTTTTTGTTTGATTTTTTGCTACTAATCGGTTGTTTTGTGTTAGTTTTTCCTCCTTTCCTGCTGAGAATCGAGAAATTGTTGTTTTTTTTTCATGAAATCGCTGCCATATTGCTGCTGTAGAGAAGGACATTGGGTAGATTTCATCAAAAATTGATTGGAATCGTTCATCAGATTTGATTTGGATTCAAATTTTGAAAATCCCATGATTTTCGGGATTATTTTTGGAAACCAAATCAAAGTCTCATAAGGAGTTCACGAGTGGCAATTCTCGGCGTGTTTCACGGGATTGCTTCTCGGCTTGGTTTGGCTTATTACTCGGTACAGGATTCACGGTTGATTTTCACGGGATCAAGGTTCACGGCAAAGGGTTCACGAGATAGTCACTCGTGCTCTATGTTCACAATTTCTACTTAGTTCACGGCTCAGATCAAGTTCACGGTTTGACAAAAGTACACGGCTTATACTCTGGTTCACGGGTTGTTACTGGTTCACAGCTGACATATGTTCACGGGGTGTTGAAAGGTTCACGGCTTCGTTACAGGTTCACGGGGCTTTAAAAGTTCATGGTAGTTTAAAAAAAAATAAAAAATTTGTGGGAAAATATTTCTTGTTCAAAATTTTGATAGGACGTTTATACCTCTATTTGGAGTGGATTTTGAAAAGTTGGCAACATTGGATTTTTTTGTGAAAATTTTGGTGAAAAACTTTTCAAATTTTTCTTGGTTAAAATTTTGAGAGGACATCTATACATCTTTTTGGATTCGTTTTTGAGAAGTTGACGATATTAGATTTTTAGTGAAAAATTTGGTGGGAAAATTCGGCTTATCAAGCCAAGCTCACAAATCTCTAATAGAATGTCTTTTACATTTGGAGCAGTAGGAACAACTTCATCATCCTCAGCTTCAATTCTACCAGAGGTAACATATGATCTTTGTTCTCAATTATGTATTGATAAGGTGGAGATATATAGAAAACAAAATGTTGATTTGATTTTCGAAATTGAAAATCTTAAATATCAAAAATCAAAGTTTTCTAAAACTGAGAAGGCATATAAGGAAGTGATAGAAGCCAGTAAGAAAGATATTTCGCTTCTCAAATCTCAACTAAGTCAGAAATGTTGTGTGTATACTAATGCTAAGAAAGAGATTAGAAGATTAACTGCTAAATTAGAACATGCCAAATCAAATTTTGTTGAAGCAAAGTTTAAAGTATAATTTTTTGGTCAATTTAGTAAAATAGTTGATATGCTGGAAAACCAACTTCATAAACCTGGGAATGGGTCAAAAGGGATTGGGTACAATAATATGCCTCTTCCTTTCAATGGAAATTTCACCACAGTTCCACCATCTGTTGAGGAACAAGTAGCAGAGTATATGATGCTCTCTTCTGGCAATTTGTCATGATGAATGTAAATATTCATCCTTAGATTCTAAGAATAAATGTGTGAACAATTCTGATTCTTCTACTTCATGTGTAGACAAAGCAGAGATTGAGGAATGTGATAGTGGGAATGATGAGTCTGAAGAGTCTTGTTTTTGCAAAAATAAAATTAATTCTAATTCAAATTGCAAAAATAAAAATGAAAATTTTAAGGGCACTGTTTCTAAGAGCAACAAACCCTATGTGCAATTCAAAAGATATGTCTAAAGGCGTACATATAAATATACTTGTAAATATTTTTCTTTTTGGGAATTTGTGACTGGGAATGGATCTCTTGTCAGGGCATGTAAGTCCGTTGTACTATGACCCTGAGCTTATGCTGGTTCTGAATATGTAAGTCCGTAGTGCTACGTTTTTGATCAAATTTTGTCAGAGATTGCCTGAGCTGTTGCATAAACCCGTGCTAGTTACGCTCAAATAGATATTATTTAAGTGCTCAAAAGATCATGAGGAAAGGAAAGTTTACCTGATAAGCTATGGGGTCCACTAAAGTTCATCAATAATTCACATAATTCACAATTATCTAATTACAAGTTTCTAAGATATGTGTGTGGGACCCATTAAGTCATAAGTAATCTTACCCAAAACATGATAACTTAAATCACAGTTGATAACTTAGGTTTCAAGCTAAAGCATGAGTTTAGAAGGATCTGAATGTTGGCAATCTACTTGACCATGTCTGAGTAAATACATGCTGAAAAATGTTCCTTGGTCTGCCTGTAGAACAATATGATCCCATTACAAACTTTATAAGGCTCTTAGTTTCAAGTCTGTGTTAATATTTTTTTATTTTTTTATTTATGTTTATTTTTTGTTGCAATTTGCTAAGAAAATTCTAAAAAGATTTTATTTCAAATTTTATCTTTATTTTTACTTCAGATTTAGTTTTTTTTTTCTATTTTACTTTTATTTTATCTTTACATAAATTACCCATTCTTGAATTTAAAGACTTTTCATCAAAATAACTGAAATTTCAAAAGTTTGATAGTACATGGATGTACTAGGTATTCGTGTGAATACTGGATTCCTTATTGCATATAAACTTATGCTTACAAAATTTCTGAGAATTTACAGAATTTGTTTTAAATGAAGAACTAGGGTTAAAGAAAGAATGAAATGTTGTCAATTGCTAACAAGCTTATTGTACCACCACAAGAGAATGTACCCGCGTCAGAAGAACCAGATATGTTTTCATCTTCCGACAATGAAAGTACACCTAAAGAAGTACCTGCGAATCTGCTTGAAAGAGAAAGAATGAAAAAGAAAAGAGCTGCTGAGAATCCTCCTCTCACATCCTCTTTTAGCAAGGTGATCAAGAAAATGCTGATTCTGATCCAAATACGGATCTCGAAGAGAAGAAAGAGAGACCCAAGTTTGAGAGTTCAAAAATGTTGAACCTCCAACACCAACATCGACACCACAACAACAACCACGTATTTTGATGAAACTGTTGTATGCTGGAAGTGGTGATCACAGTGCTACATTCGAGTTATGAAGATCATTTGATAGCATCAGTCTATGGGGAGATTGTTAGGTCTATATATGTGAGGCTGACACATATCAAAAAATACAAGTGTTGGTGTAACTGAATAAAAGCATATTCGATTTTTGTAACCGTGAACCATAGGTTCACGAGTTGGGTCTTGGGCCGGCCATGGGCCGAGAACAAGTATTATGGGCTTAGTGTTATTAAGCTTAGTATAAATAGATATATTTGTGACCTAAATGAGGTGACACTTCTAGTTAGAAGAGTTAGAGAATAGTGTGAGGGTTAGCGATAGTTAGTGTTTTTCTTTGTAATTCTCTCTAGCAATATGTGAGTTTTTCAAGTGAATCCTTTTCTTGAATCACCATAATCAGTAGTTTCCGCCTATTGATTGTGAGAATTGATATCGTATGTGTTATTCGAAGATCCATTAGAGGTTTTGGGACTTACAATTGGTATCATAGCCATTGAAGTCATTCCAAGGCTCGGTTTTCGATATCAAAGATTCAAGATTCAAGATTTAAGGTATTTGTTAAGTTTTTTGATTGCTTTTTGCTACTAATCGGTTGTTTTGTGTTAGTTTTTCCTCTTTTCCTGCTGAGAATCGAGAAATTATTGTTGTTTTTCATGAAATCGTTGCCATATTGCTGCTGTAGAGAAGGAGATTGGGTAGATTTCATCAAAAATTGATTGGAATCGTTCTTCGGATTTGATTTGGATTCAAATTTTGAAAATCCCATGATTTTCGGGATTCTTTTTGGAAACCAAATCAAAGTCTCACAAGGAGTTCACGGGTGGCAATTCTCGCCGTGTTTCACGGGATTGCTTCTCGGCTTGGTTTGTCTTATTACTTGGTACAGGATTCACGGTTGATTTTCACGGGTCAAGGTTCACGGCAAAGGGTTCACAAGATAGTCACTCGGGCTCTATGTGCACAATTTCTACTTAGTTCACGGGTTTACGGTTTGACAAAAGTACACGGCTTATACTCTGGTTCACGGGTTGTTACTGGTTCACGGCTGAGATATGTTCACGGGGTGTTGAAAGGTTCACGGCTTCGTTACAGGTTCACGGGGCATTAAAAGTTCACGGTAGTTTAAAAAAAAAATAAAAAAATTTCGGGAAAATATTTCTTGGTCAAAATTTTGATAGGACGTTTATACCTCTATTTGGTGTGGATTTTGAAAAGTTGACAACATTGGATTTTTTTGTGAAAATTTTGGTGGAAAAACTTTTCAAATTTTTCTTGGTCAAAATTTTGAGAGGACATCTATACATCTTTTCGGATTCGTTTTTGAGAAGTTGACGATATTAGATTTTTAGTGAAAATTTTGGTGGGAAAATTCGCCTTATCAAGCCAAGCTCACAAATCTCTAATAGAATGTCTTCTACATTTGGAGCAGTAGGAACAACTTCATCATCCTCAGCTTCAATTCCACCAGAGGTAACATCTGATCTTTGTTCTCAATTATGTATTAATAAGGTGGAGATATATAGAAAACAAAATGTTGATTTGATTTTCGAAATTGAAAATCTTAAATATCAAAAATCAAAGTTTTCTAAAACTGAGAAGGCATATAAGGAAGTGATAGAAGCCAGCAAGAAAGATATTTCGCTTCTCAAATCAAGTCAGAAATGTTGTGTGTATACTGATGCTAAGAAAAAATTAAAAGATTAACTGCTGAATTAGAACAGTCCAAATCAAATTTTGTTGAAGCAAAGTTTAAAGTATAATTTTTTGGTCAATTTAGTAAAGTAGTTGATATGCTGGAAAACCAACTTCATAAACCTGGGAATGGGTCAAAAGGGGTTGGGTACAATAATATTCCTCTTCCTTTCAATGGAAATTTTACCACAGTTCCACCATCTGTTGAGGAACAAGTAGCAGAGTATATGATGCTCTATTCTGGAAATTTGTCATGATGAATCTAAATATTCATCCTTAGATTCTAAGATTAAATGTGTGAACAATTCTGATTCTTCTACTTCATGTGTAGACAAAGCAGAGATTGAGGAATGTGATAGTGAGAATGATGAGTCTGAAGAGTCTTGTTTTTGCAAAAATAAAATTAATTCTAATTCAAATTGAAAAAATAAAACTGATAATTTTAAGGGCACTGTTTCTAAGAGCAACAAACCCTATGTGCAGGTTTGGAAAAATGTTTCTTCAAATTCAAAATTGCCTGGATATAATGATGGCAAAACTAGATTTGTTAAACCTGTCACTGATGGAAATAATGAAAAACATATTTTTAATTACTCTAACAGGGACTTGTACAGGCTGAAGGAGGAAAGCAAACGGTTTGAAAAAACCAGGAAGTCTGCAAGCTCCTCAAAGAGAAGCTGTGAAAATCATTCTAGGAATGATCAATCTTATCACTCACAATCATCATCATATTCATCTTCATGGTCAAACAGATCGGGATATGCTCCTTGTGCTAGGAAGCAGACATGCTACACATGTGGCAAAGCAGGTCACATTGCAATAAATTGCATACATCGTCCTTATGAGCCCTATTGTAGAAATAAAGACTGATGGCTGCAAAATTCTCTAAGTACAACTGTTGTGGACCTCAGAGTTTGCTGCAGATCGACAAACTGCTGCGGATACTTGTACTTCTGCTGAAGAACAAATCTGCTGCGGACATCCTTATCTGCTGAAGACCAAAGTTGCTGCTGATAGGCAAATCATCAGCAGCTGTGGACAGTTATGTCTTGCTGCTGATCAACAACATTGGTGCTGATAGCCATTCCCTCTAAAGATCAAACGTTGCATCTGACTGGCTTCGATAAAGCAACCATTACCACTGACAACTTTCTGCTGCAACACTGACACACTCCACGCAGAAAGAATGTTACTGGTGCAAGACAATAAAAGACAACGACGCTCTTCTTCCAAGGACTTAAGCAATGATTCCTAAGAAGACGTTTGAGTAAAGATGACTTTTGTAGTATTTATTGTCGTTACATGTAGAATAGCTTCAATACAAGATCAACGGCTTATGTTAGATCTGATCCTTAGAATCAAGGGTCTGTTTTGATTTTAAGTTACTATATAAGTTGTACTTAGAGTCATTGCATAAGTGTGCTTTTTCTTAAGAGTTTTTCTCTGTAATCTTGTAATCTCTGAAGCTTAATACATATTTCATTTATCAGTATTCTTCTTGTTTACTTGTTTACATTGCTTAGTTGTGATTGTTTTCGCCAATCTCAACTAGAATAGAACCATCTTGTATTCACCGATCCTACAAGTGGTATCAGAGCTTTGGCTCACAGATTAAACAAACTCACACTTGTTTAATCATTCTCTTGTTCTATTCAAAAATATCACTTTGCTAAAGTCACCCATTATCGCAAATCAAAAATGGCACAAAACAATGGAGTTGAAGACATTGGAAGTATCAGCAGACCACCAAGACTGGTGTCTGGAGAAGACTATGATATGTGGAAGAACATAATGGAAAGCTTCTTTTGCTATCAAGAATATGGGATGTGGAAATCCATTAAACATGGGCCATACATACCCACGGTGGCCTCCGCTGATTCCGGAGGTACACTGGTTCCCAAAGAATCCTCCAAATACTCGGATGAAGACATCAAGAAAATGGAGGTAGATTTCAAGGCCTTGGGAGCCATCCAGATGTGCTTACCAAATGAAGTTTTTCACAACTTTAGAGGATACAAAACTGCAAAGGAGCTATGGGAGGCTCTTGAGAAGATGTTTGCTAGTTTAGAGGAAGTAAAAGAAAACAGAAGAGACATCCTCAAGCAGCAATATGAAAACTTCGTCTTGAAGGAAGGTGAGTCTCTAACTGTTTTATATAACAGATATACTTATCTTGTAGGTGAGCTGCAGTGCTCAAAAGTGAAGCTGGAGAATGAAGATATTCTCAAGAAGTTTATCGGGTCTCTACCCAGTTGCTAGACACTCTACACAGTGTCCATCAGAAGAACTGAGAATCTGAAGACTCTACAGATGACTGAGCTTTTTGGTATGCTAAAGACCTATGAATTAGAGATGATTCAGGCCAAGGAAAGAAGCTCAAGCTACCAAACAGCCTCAACATCCACCACCACCTCTTCTGCCCTCCACTCTGACCACTCAGGTCCTAGTTCAAGCAACTATTATCCTCCCATCGTCACTCATCCCCAAACTCCAACCTCTCAATCAAACAACTCACCATTTCTTCTTGAAGCCCCACCTCAAACATCAACCTCTGCTGCTTTTGTCTCTGAAAACTCAAGCAATATGTCTTTTATCAAGGAAGATCTTGAATGTTTTCATCCAGATGATCTAGAAGAAATGGATATACAGCACTCCTATGCCATGCTCTCTCTAAGATCAAAAAGGTTCTACTCAAGAACAGGAAGACCCGTTCCAAGCAACAACTCTAACACCAGGGTTGGCTTGGACAAAATCAAATTGAGGTGTTACAACTATAACCAACTTGGTCATTTTGCTAGAGAATGCAAGGCTCCAAAGGCAAACCCAGTTGCTGCTCATACCAGACAAGCTCACCAAGCTCAGCCAAGATAGCAACAACATCAACAGGCCACTCCTCCTGCACAAACTTCAACTTGTGCAGCTGTTGGAACTCCTGACTTTGACTGGAGATTTCAGTATGAGGATATTCCTGCCAAAAATCAAGCTCTCATGCTAGACACATCAGAGGTACCACCTCAGGTATATGAAAATCTTTGTACTCAAGCTTATATTGATAAGGTCCTTGGATACAGGAAACATAACCAGAATCTCATAGATCAAAATGAAGAATTTCACCAAATGAAATCTGAATTTAAAAAGGTTGAAAACAGTTACAAGGAAAAGATTGATTGTTTAAAGAAAGAAATTTCATCATTAAAACATAAACAAACAAACCTTGAAACTCAAATTGATGATCTTCTGGTTAAGTTAAAAGGTACAAGGGCCGAATTAGCAGACCAAAAGATCCATGTGGAAAAATATGAGTTTGCATCCAAAAAGCTACAAAGACTTTTGGATTCTCAAATTCATAAAAAGGTAACTGTTGGTCTTGGATTCCAAGCTGAACAACCCTACATTGTTGTTCCTCCACCCGCTGACTATGTAACCATTCATTAACGAAGTTTCAATCTTTCCAACCTTGACATGGCCAACCGAAATCTTGACCCTGTTGTCCAAGAAACCCCTGTGCAAGAATGCACTACTTCATCCGAGTCTGAGTCAACATGCTCAGACTCCACTGAAACCAATAAAGTTTCATCACCACCTACATGTGAAGTTATTAAAGCCAACAATCCAAGCCCTTTCATCCCTTAAAAAACAGTACTAGTATCTTAACCAACCAAACAAATCAGAATCAGCTATCCTCCGAAAGGAAGAAAGCTAACTGTTGAAAAGGGACAGTCTTCAACCTCCACCAACTCAAAGCCTCAATCCAAATCAATCCAACAAAGGAAGGTGTTTGACATATGTCATGCGCCTGGAGAGATAGCTCCATATGTTCAAAAGACATTGGAAGAAGCCACCTTTGAGCACAACAAAGCTCACCCCTGGAACTTCAAAGACTTGTTTAAAAGAAAGGACTATGTGTACTTTCAAAGGGACAAACTGGTTAAATCATGCTTTCTGTGTGGGAAATACAATCATACTGCCAGCACCTGCTTCTATTACCTTCAACAACAAAGAAACCTAAAGCAACACGCTTTTGAGAAAACAAACAAGAACAACAAGGTAAGAAGCTTTGAAGCCAAAGCAACTCAGTTTAGAAACTCTCTATCCCCACCAAGAAAGCATCTGCCAAAACCTCAACAATCTTGCATCATCTGTGGTGAATCTGACCACTTTGCTGCAAATTGAAAGTTTAATCCTCTCAACTAGGCTCTTCATCAAATTACTTTTCAACAAAAGCATATCAGTAAGATGAAGAAGGGTAGGCATACTTCGGAGATTAAACCATCAGCAGCAAACAAAACTGCTGCTGATCAAGTATGACTCAAGCAACCAAAGGAAAAGCCTTCATCAGCAACCAAGATTGCTGCTGCCCAAGTTAAACCATCAGCAGCCAACAAAAATGTTGTTGATCAATTAAAGCCCAAGCAACCCAAAGACAAGTCTTCAGCAGCAACCAAGATTGCTGCTGCTCAAGTAAAACCACCAGCATCAACAAAATCTGCTGCTGATAGGCCAAAGTCCTCAGTTGCAACATCTGCTGCTGACAAAGCAAAGGGAGCTGGAAAACCACCAATTCAGCATTGGAAAGCCAAAATTCCTCCAAGAATCATCATTAGTTCCGTTGAATGCACAAATGCTGATACTGATAATCTGAGAACCCTTTTTTACAAGGATGCAAGCTCTTGGATTCCTCCTACTAACTAGATCTCTCTCATGTGCAGGGACAACCAGGTCACAAGAATAACACCTGGGTGGTAGACAGTGGTTGTTCCAGGCACATGACAGACTTAACCATCCACAACAACCAAGCTTGCAGCGGATAGGCTAAACCATCCGCAGCAACCAAGTTTGCTACTGATGGGTAAATCTAAGTCCAAATTAACCTTTACCTGCTGTAAAAAAAATAAATAAAAAATTACTTTCAGTATTTACCATGACTACTTTAGTGTATTGCAGCTGTAACAGTAAAAAGTGAACAAGGTTATACTGTACAAGTATTTTTGCTTTTTCTCTCCTCTGCCGTTATAACACAAATCAAATTTCTTCACCACCTCTTCACATTCAATTTCACTCTAACTCCTATCACTTTCTCTCAAGCCTCCACAACATTCAAAGCTTTCCATCCTTGACCATCGTTCAAAAACCTTCCTCTTTCCCTCCAAACCCAACAAAATGGCAGAGGTAAAGATAAACCATCCCGATGATAAGTTCTCTCCATATCACAACCTTACGGCATATTTAATCAAAGGAAAGAAGTCCGAGGGATTCAATGACACGAATGACTTTCTCAGTCGATCAAATATACACCATGCACTCACTGTAAATCCAAAAATTTACATCCCTCATATGCAGGACTTCTAGAACTTTGCCGTCTACTCTACCGAACAAGGGATTCCCCAAATCTAAGCCAAGGTAGATGGCAAAGACATCACCGTCACTGAATATACTCTACGAAAACATCTCAAGCTTCAAGAAGAGGGGGCCGCCATTTCATACTCGAAGGAAGAATACATGAGGACCTTTGTATCCATAGGGTACACTGGAAATCAGAACGAGTACACAATCGAAAAGGCGCTGATGGGCCCTCCATGGAAGTTTCTATGCCACACTCTTCTACAATGCATATCCCAGAAGAGAAGTGGATGGCATCAAGTGAGCTCTGCACTTGCCTCTGCTGTTCATGGTATGGTTTTTGGCCAGGGTTTCAACTTTGCACATCTCATCTTTGAAGGTTTGAGATATAACCTTCAAGAAGGTGCAAAGCAATCATTTTTTATGTACCCAGGAATCTTGCAGGAGGTTTTCAATAACGAATTAAAAGATCTTTCAAAATCTGCAAAAACTATCTTATGCTGGGACATAAAAATAACATTTTTCAAAGTTTGAGAACTGTTTCCAAAAAGTTCTCAGGGTCAATGTTCCATTGTTATCTACAATGATGAACATACAAAGCACCCAGGGTGACAGTTCAGCAATCCCAGCTGATACTGATCCCACACCCTCCTCTTCACATCCTGAACAACAATCTACTTCCACTGTTCGAACCCCTGTTCATACTACTAAGGATGAACAGGCACAACAATTACTTACACCTGTTTTGGATGTTATCGTTCAACTGGAACAAAGGGCCCTAGTTGCTGCAAAATATACTAGAAAAAGGAGCAAGAAGAATCCTTCTCTTCTTGTCTCAAAGGCACAATCCCAACCTAAAAGCCCTCATTCAGAATCCCAAAGTTCTGAAGAGAATATCAAAAAGGATAGCCACATCATTAGAGAGACTTCCTTGGAAGCTTCTCTATTAGGATCAGGATCACATCTCGGATCCATAGAACAACCCACTGAGCCATTCCATTATTTTTCTTCTCTGAACTGAAATGTAGAGGAACCTTGTCAAGATGATATACCTTCTCAAACAACCACTATCTCGGAGGTATTGTTTGATTTGGCTGCTAGTGCACCTAACCCAAGTTCATCACCCAAGAAGGTTCACTCTGGGAGTACTGATAGAGTGAATGTGGAAAGGGCTGTCACTACTCCTGGTACATCAACTAACCAGGAGGACAGTGATAACATCACTAAGACCCTAACCACGGTAACTCACAGTGAGGATGTTTCCTTTGAAACACTCTTCACTGAGAGGAATCTCAGGTGCCAAGAAAACCAGGGTGATGGGGATGCAGAGGCTAGGCCTAAGACACCATCCAGCTCCAAGGATTCCACAACTGTGGATGAGGATAGTATGAAACTCAAAAATATGGAATTAACGGGCAGGGTGGCTATGCTAGAGGCTGAAGTGGCCAAACAAAGGCACCAAGTCTCTATGCATGAAGCCCATCAATGCCCAACTGTACCTACTCCTTCCCTTGTATCAGTGGGAACTTAAACAGATGCAACCCTTTACACTAATGCAACTAAAAAGTGGGAGATAGTCACAGTAGAAGATGATGCTGACAGCCTTGAGGACTGGATACAAGAGCAGGCTGCATTTCAAAGTTCCTTATTCAAACCTGCCTTTGTTCAAGTTCATGACTTGCCAGACTCAGTAGATGAAGAGGAAGAAATCACTGAGGATTGGAAGTTGGTTGTTCAAGCCTGTGATGAGGTGTTGAAAAATACTAGTCATCATGAAGACATACTTCCATCAGTCAGCATTCTTCCTGAAGCAGCGGCCATAATAAGTCTAACCACTGCCCCCAAATTCACACTGACTGCAGACAAGCTAGATTTTGACTCTATCCTAACTTGGGGGTATGATGGTCAATCTGAGAGATTCTGGATTGGGAAAGAGTTCAGCGGAGTAAAAGAGCTGAACTGGGATGCACTAAATCCTCTTCAAGTGCTTGAACTGTAATTATCCTGCTGCATCAACACCTCTTCAGATCTCTCAACAAAACTTGCAATCTGTAGGTTCCAAGACTTAATGAAGGAAAATCTGCCCTGGTTTGAAGCACTATTTGAAGAAGCAAACAGGGTGGCATATCCTAAAGACCGCGCAGAATCTTCTATAGCAGCAGCACAAAGACTGGCTCCAAGTAGACTTGACCTGATTAGGAGCAGAATCTGCCCTGACGAAGAAACCGTTTGCTGGAGAAGCTTCATACACAATGAGATGGTCAGGGGACTGGCAGTGCTAGGATGGTCGTGCACAGCTTCACCTTCTTTCTGAGTGATCGATCATCTTTCTTCTTCAACCACATCAATGAGATCCTACTCCTGAACTCAGACTTCCTATACAACATTTTTGAGCTCAGAACACATATCTGCAATGTCAACTCCTTAGAGAGCCAAGCAATGATCAAGACTATCAAAGCTCATCTTGAAAAGGAGGGACGCCTTGCTGAAGATGCCTCCTCTGACTCAGATTTCTCTTTTCTCTCCTCACCAACTGCCACTCTAAACACTGCAACAGAATCTAGAAGAACAGAGTTGGAGGATGTAAGGAAAATTTGGAAGGAAGTAACTGGGTGTGAATGGGAAGAAGATGAAGCAAGAAACCTTCCCCCATCCACTCCCCAAACTGGCAATGAAGCTGAAGCAGAGATCCCAACAGTATCTAAAACATCTGCTGTTGTGATCCATGAAGCTGAAGCAGAGGCATCAACCAAAGCCAAGGGGAAGGGAGTAATGACTGAAGAGGTGGAAGAGAGGCTGATAAAAGAGCAAAGGGAAAAAGAGGAAAGAAGAAGAGGAGATGGCAGAGCTAAGAAAAATTCAAGAAAGAAAAGCTGCCATGCTCTTCAGAGAACAACAAATCCAGCTATATGCTAAACAGCTGGATGATCTCAAAGCCAGATTTCCTGCAGCTTCTCAATTACAAGAAGATGAAGCCCTAGCTCTTCAGCTGCAGGAACAGTTTAATAAAGAAGAAGAAAGGGAGAAGAAGAAAAGGGAAGAGGCTAAGTTCATAATAACTGATTCTGAACTAGCCAAAGAAATGAGAGAAGAATGGATAGCGACTCTGATTTCTCAAGGTGAGGATGCAGACTACCTTGAGAAACTATCTAATAAAGAAATCTACAGAGCTTTCATGGGTCAGCAAGGTCAATTGGCAAATAAGAAAAGGAATGAAGAAGAAAAAGCCAAGCAAAAATCCAAGAAGACGATTGCATTCAACATAAGGACCCATGAAGAAAGGAAGGTCATGACTGACTTCCTGAAGGCCAGAGGAGAAAGTGGAAAAAGGCTAGGCCCCATGATTTCATGAACTTGCAAGCCTTGTACTCCAAAGTCAAGAAGGAAGAGGAAGAAAGATTGGGGAAGACAGGCTCCAAGAAAAAGGTGATAACTCAAACTGCTGAACACAAATCAAAGAAACCCAAGCCTTCTCCCTCATCCACTACTTCCTCCTCCCACCATACTTCCACTCTCCAGCCTAGACCTCATTCCTCTCTTCCCACAAAGTCCATATCCCTCCACCCAGCTTCTCCTCATCAGCAGCCTTCCAAGAAGAAAACCAAACCTACCATCACACTAGAAGACTCAAGAGGAATAGTTGTCTGGTTCTGCAACACTCAAGACAAATGGTTTAAAGTCTTCAGGGGAAAGGAAGAACTGAAAAGATCTATCTATAAATTTGTTGATGATGTACTGCAACTCCCAGACTCAGATCTAAGAAGAATATTGGAATCGGGTGAAGCCCATAAGCCAGAGAATGAAGGTCGGAGACATCTATTGCTAGCAATCAAACATCACTTCAACCCTAGTAAAGATGTAATTATTGATGCCAAACCTCTTCAATCCCATTCTCCATTCACCAGTTGGTCCTTCAAGGCTGATACCAATGAGTTTATCTTGATTGATGTTAAAGGACATAAGATGATATGTTCAGGAAAGCCCATCTTCAAAATGCCAAGCAAAGACATAAAGAGTCTATCTGAGCTTCCTCTAAACAATCCCAGCCAGGACCCAAGAGGCTATGAGGTAGAAAGGATAGTCTGCAACATGGAAAAGCTTCAGCAACAAAAGCAGTAAGAAAGTTTTGGTAGCATCAGTCTAGGGGGAGTTTGTAGAAATAAAGACTGATGGCTACAAAATTCTCTAAGTACAACTGTTGTGGACCTCAGAGTTTGCTGCAGATCGACAAACTGCTGCGGATAAGCTTATCTGCTGCGGATACTTGTTCTTCTGCTGAAGAACAAATCTGCTGCGGACAGCCTTATCTGCTGAAGACCAAAGTTGTTGCTGATAGGCAAATCATCTGCAGCTGTGTACAGTTGTGTCTTGCTGCTGATCAACAACATTGGTGCTGATAGCCATTCCCTCTGAAGATCAAACGTTGCAGCTGACTGGCTTCGATAAAGCAACCATTACCATTGACAACTTTCTGCTGCAACACTGACACACTCCACGCAAAAAGAATGTTACTGGTGCAAGACAATAAAAGACAACGACGCTCCTCTTCCAAGGACTCAATCAATGATGCCTAAGAAGACGTTTGAGTAAAGATAACTTTTGTAGTATTTATTGTCGTTACATGTAGAATAGCTTCAATACAAGATCAACGGCTTGTGTTAGATCTGATCCTTAGAATCAAGGGTCTGTCTTGATTCTAAGTTACTATATAAGTAGTACTTAGAGTCATTGTATAAGTGTGCTTTTTCTTAAGAGTTTTTCTCTGTAATCTTGTAATCTTTGAAGCTTAATACAAATTGCATTTATGAGTATTCTTCTTGTTTACTTGTTTACATTGTTTAGTTGTGATTGTTTCCGCCAATCTCAACTAGAATAGAACCATCTTGTATTCACCGATCCTACACCTATTACATGAAAAATCAGAGGACTACACCAAGGGATAGAACTTACTCTAAGCCAGTGAAGGCTAACCAGCCAAAGGCAATGAAGAGTCAGCCTCCTAAAGTTAAGCCTTCTGATAGTGACTGGAATGTTGCAAAGAGAAACAAACATGCTTATTTTGAAAGACAAAAGGTTAAACAAACTAAGCAAACGATGAAACCCAAAGTCCAATTGCAAACCTCTTACCCCAGCCTGAAACCCGTCCGACAAGCCATCATGATACCCAGCGGCATCTACGGCTCCATTTAAACCAGTAATCCATCAATAAACTCGTCACTCCCCCGTATGGCCTTAACCGCCTGGGGAATACCCTCCGCCACCAGCCATCTCCTATCTACCCTCAAAACGGCCAAACTTTCCACCCACTTAGACCTCTCAGCCTCAAAACTCTTCTTCTCACCTACCAGCACCTTCAATCGCCCCTCCATGATTTTTATCCGTTCTTCGGATCCTTTCAACTCATCCACTTTAACAGAAAACTGTAACGCCAACTCATCAGCACGTGCCTTGGAAGCCCTGACAGCCTACGCATGGACCTCCAACTCTGTTTTGGTCTGGGTACAGGCGTCCTCAAACTTGCCTCGGGCTTTGGAATGATTGGCATCTTTCTCTTTTAACTGCCACTCCAGTTTCTTCACCTCTTGACCCATTATTGCCACCCTCTTTGTATCCGCAGTCCTTTGGGATAGGGTTCGCTTCAAGTTGTCAATCTAATGTTACCCATCATCCTATTGTCGGCATGTCTCAGGCATCACTGCCATACTTTCAACCCAGCTATGGGCCGCCCAGTAAGTAAGTTTCAGGCGGGAAGAGGAAGAGTGGCGAATCCTCTCAGCAGGCAGAAAAGCGTGCATAAAAATGTCCGGCACAATTGGGGGTTAGTCAGACAGTCCCTCTACATCAGATTCCAATTAGGAATGTGTTTGGCACGAGCCTCGGCAAGGGTCTATGGCTCAGACTGCCTAGGCATACAGAAGTCCAACTGACCCATTGTGGCTGTAGAAGATTTGGGAGAGTGAACCTCTTCGGAAAGACCGGATACTCCTTCTTTGCCTTTGCCTTTCCCACCAGAGGGAGCCTTTTTCTCTACTTGTTTCTCAGCAGCAGACCCCAAGTCAATATCCACCCTCGGGGGAGAAGGCACCTTCTTCGCAACATGGGGAGGTGGACGAAGACCCTCGCCGGATTTCGGCCCTGAAGAGGAAAGGATGAAGGGGTCACACATATAAACAATAAAACTCAATAATTAAAGACATCGGGAACATCATACCTTCAGGACTGGCCCCATATTCCCTCTTGGGCATGAAACTATAGGCCTCTGCCTGCTTCCGGCGTTTCTTCCGTGGCGAGATCACCGCTCCCCACCACTACTGGAAGCCTTGGTATTCACGGGGGGAATCCCCCGGTGACATGCTTTTGAGCGTGGGACCTGGCTACGTCCTCTACAAAAATGAAAAGCACATAAATGAGCAAAACCAACAAGGCACTCAAAACAAAAAATAGAAATATGGTTTAAGCATATGTACCACTCTCTAGATAAACGTCTTCTTGGAGACTTATCCGAGGGAAGAAAAAACGTTCATGGAACATCTGTAGTACGTCCTGCTGGTCCGCGCCCACGGACAGGAAAGTTTGGGTAAGGGCACTCCGGGTTTTCGGAAACAAGACATCATAGTAGCTAGCAACTGCAGTGAAATAATGACAAAAATATAAAGGGAAATAACCGTCATAATAGGAAGGTATCATTTTATAAGGAAAAAACCAAACAACGTATACTTACGTTCTGTACCGGAGGTATAGATGGGAATCCAGTCAAGCTTGGCCCAGTTACAGTTCAATCCAATCCCAACCAAAGTGTTCTTATGAATTATTTGGATGTTAGCCAAGCGTGAGGTCAGGATGGTGAAAAGGGCGGATTTCTTGAAAGGCTCCGCGTCTGGAGCAACGTCCAGCACAGGAATGTGGAGTGACCGGAGATCAACGTCCCAAGGAATCATCCGGGCACTGATATAGAAGAACCTCTCTTTTCAGCCCCGAAAGCCCTGAGGGGTCTCACAAATGAGAACAACCTTTCTTTTAAATATATTTTGTAGAATTGATGAAAGACAGCCACAGAAGGTTCCTGTTTAAGGGCAATGCAACAGAATTCGAAGTGACGAATCCGGCACATGCCCAAGGGGTGCACTTGAGATAAATGGATTTTTTAATACTGGAGCAGGTCATAACAGAAAAGGGTAGTAGGGACACGGAAGTTTCCCTCTGAGAAGAAGTCAGTGTATAAAGAAATCTTGCTGACAGGAGGTTTGGCAGCAGTCCCTCCTCGAGGAGTATATTCGGGGTCAAGATCATTGGGGATTCCGTAGGTACTTTTTAGCTTTTCAAAACGTTCAACATTCTAGTTGATGGGAATGAGGGAAACATCTGTGTTATCAGCCATGGAGAAGTGAACGATAGAAAGAGCAAAGCACAAAGGAAACGCGAAGAAGAAGGAATAGAAAGAAAGGTGTATAGAAGAAAAAGAGAATATTTCCCTTTCTTTTATAGAGAAATTTGAGCGGGAAAAGGGAAAGAAAGGGAAACGACGCCTGTTCAAATGACGGTACTGTTTGAAGTGACACCTGGAAACTAGGGCGGTGCACCCATATCCCAACGAAAATTGACTGACAAGACCCCTAGGCGCCCCCATTGTGTTATAAAAGACCGCTCCAACAGTATGAAAAGGATTTTTCTTTAAAGAAAAATAATCCTCAAATAATTAGCCGGATTTATTTAAAAGAAATAAATAAAACCTACTAGGGGGACTTGACGATGTATGATAATAATCCCATACGTCCATTTACATGGGCAAAAGAGAATTTCCACTCAAACCAACTTAACCGTGCATAGAAAAGGGTGCACAAGGCTAACAAGAAAGGAAGGGGTCCTCGCCAATAGAAAGGGAGATGTCAACATCATTCAGTTAGAGGAGAAAGAAGGAAAAACCCTGATAAAGAAGCCTATAAATAGGAATGACTTCATAGAATAAAGGGGGCATTTAATTCTGAGCTAATTGTACTCAAAAGATTGTAATCAGAAAGTTAAGCATTCATGAGAGTTTCTCTACTCTTCAGTTATTAAACGCCAAATAAATATTTAGAGAAATATTTCTCGGTGAATGCGTTAATTAATTATTTAGAGAAATAACTATTTGCAGGGAATTAATGTTTAAAGTGTTAAACATTTAAAGAATTAAATTTTACTGATTATTTATAATTAGTATGTACGATAGCCCCAAAAACAAGTAAAAAGTGAATTAGAAACTCACTGGTTACGAAGATCCAAATCCTGTGCTGAAACCTGTCCGTTCACACTCGAAACCGAACCTGTCAAACATATGATCTCATGATCATAATATGTTCTTATCATACATCGGATAACGTATAAAAATATAAGCCCCATACTCCATCTGAACTACTCGTCATTCCGATCACCAAACCCTAGCTCCACGAACACATGGATCAGATCGTTTATGACCTGTTTAGAACCCGTCTACCCAAGCCGGGTTCCCATGCATGCACGTACCCCATGCAAAACCTAGCCTAGACCTACCCGGATAACACCACCATACCATCACCGATGGCCTCCCTCCGAGCCAACCTACTTGTTTGAGACATTATCATCCCTATCCTCCGTCGTCCTCCACCGTGGTGCACCACCACAGCAGCCACCTCCTCATCGCATCTCCATAGCTCGTCACCCTCTCTCTCTCTCTCCCTCTCTCCATCGATCACCACACCAAGTGGGTCACCAACGCCACGTCGCGCCATCACCTTTGATCATCGCCACCTGCTACCACCCGTAGCCACCACCATCGTCACCTACGGCCACCACCGACCGCCACACCACTACCCGATAACCATTTCATTCTACGAAAAAATGAAAGCAAGAACATGACTAAAAATGTAAATAGGAATTACCTAATCGTGTTTCCGGAAGTCACACCCGTAAGCTAACGCCGGACAACCTCCTGTCGTCGTCTTCCTCCCTTCTCCATCGCCGTCTCTCTCTTTCTCTGTTCCCGGCCGTCACGCGTGCTATGTTTGATATGGGATGTCCGATCGTTAATTAAGTCAATGTTACTATCGAGGTACGATCCAAAGAGTTACACTTTAGGCAACGAGCAAATTGATAATATTATATTTCACGAAAGATTGTTATTAAACGCCAAATGAATATTTAGGGAAATATTTACGGGGAATTAATGTTTAAAGTGTTAACATTTAACGAATTAAATTTTACTGAAGATTTAGAATTAGTAAAATGCAGGGTTTAGTAAGAATTAATAGTTAATTAGTTGGAGATTAAGTGTTAATACCTGATATGCCCTAAATTATACATGTTTTGCATGCATAATAATCCCCATATTATGGTACTAATTGAATAATAATCTTGCAATTGATACTTAAAACGTTTATATTTTGTAATTGCAGGTTATTCGGTGTTGAAAAGATAAACAAAGATGAAACCAGTCAAAAAGACCAAGAAATCAAGTTTTTGGAGGGCAAAACCCGAACTCTGACCTCCAAGAAGTCAAACCAGGTCAACAGCCACTCAAACAAGCAGCTAAAAGACAAAACAGGAGACAAGAAGGGAATGCACAGTCGTGCATCCCATTGCACGGCCGTGCAATGCCCAAATTTCCCCCCAAGGCTCTAGTACACTGTCATTTGTACCCTGTTTGATTCCCGAGGTGTTTGCATGCCCGTGCAATCCAATGCACGGCCGTCCATTGCTTATATTGAGGCCTATAAATAGAAGGCTTGAGTTTTTGGTTTCACACACCCTTACACACCTTTCCATACATCAAGAAGCTATCAAGAAGAGAGAATATCGTAGTTAAAGTAGAGAGTAGAGAGTAGAGAGGCTCCTCCTCTTTGTACGCAATAGGGGAGCCTACGAAACTCAGCGTTACACTAGTTAGTATGGCCATTCGTGTCTAAAGTATTTGTATTGCTAGTGTGAAGATGAAGTTTAGTGCATGTTAATGTTCGACGTCTTAATCTAGTGGTATGTTTATGTCTTTAATTATTCGCTCTTAAACCCACCATTCGGTGGGCTTTTATTATTGTCTAAATCTGTCTTTATATTTGTGATTGTTCTTGATTTTAAAGTGTAAGACCGTAAAACCTTTTTAATCAAAATTCCTTTCAAGCTTATACCTCTTTATACGAGCTAAGCCAAGGCTTGGTCAGCATTATTAAGGTCGTACGTCTTTATACCAACTTATTATGCGACCAAGAATTGGCGAACTCATGTTTGGAACGGTACGTCTTTATACTCGGTCCCATTGTTACACCGCCTCCCAGTGAGCAAAGTATAATCACATGTTTACCAATAATATTAAGCATTTAAGTTCGATGTCTCAAACCAACCTAGAGATAACACCAAATGGTTGAGGGTAAATGTTGCCCCTAGCGGGAGGCTTTAATATTTTAATTTAAAGATTTTAATTCGTGAATCAAATGTCGTGAGGATGTGGCTGTAGCGGTGACCCGTGTCACAAGTTTGTAGTAGTCATATCACTGGATTAGTCAACTTAACATTATCACGTACCAAGCGGATTCGAAGCCCAAAGCAATACTCTTCGTGATCTGCTTATTTCCGAGATATTTAATTTTCTGCTATTTATTATTCTGTTCGTTACATTTATTTTACACACATCACGCACGTTTTTACTTTTCTGTTATTTACTTTACTATCATTTACTTTTATGTCATTTACTTATCTGCTTCACAAGCACACAAAACTCACTCACTAATTAATCCGGCTAAACGACAACAAAATTTGAGTATCGGAACTCGACCGTGTCCATTGGTTCGATACTTGGTTCTTACCTAAACTATATTACGCTGCGATAGGTACACTTTCCTATTGTGTGTGTTTTAAGTTAAAGTAATTATCATTTTATAAATTTAAAACCTGATCTCATGAAACCATCTCAAAAATATATTTATTATATTTTTACTTATCACACGTGCACATCAAGTTTTTGGCGCCGTTACCGGGGACACAGTGATTTCAAGAAAAAAATGAGTTAATGGATTACCCATATTATTTTTCATCTGTTTTTTTGTTATATTTTGTTGCAGGTAGTGTATGATCCATAGCTACACTACTGGTTTATATCAACCTTTAGTAGAGCCCGAAAGATTCTTTCACCACCGAATACGAGAAAACCGTGCTAGAAAAATGGCCGTTGAAAACCGCATTATTTCCGATTTCGCAAGACCGTCACTAGAGGCTTTGGGGTCTAGTATCACAAGGCCAACGGTTGATGCTAACAACTTGGAAATCAAATCTCATGTTATTCACATGATCCAGTCATCATGCACTTTCCATGGATTTCCCGACGAAGATCCACATGCCCACATTGCAAATTTCTTCGAAATTTGTGACACTCTCAAACTGAACGGAGTTTCGAATGACGCAATTCGTCTCAAAATGATTCCCTTCTCCATAAGTGAATGAGCTAAGGCATGGCTAAACTCTCTTCCTACCTGATCAATCACCACATGGGATGATCTAGCTAAAAAATTCCTATCAAAATACTTCCCACTAGCAAAAACTGCTACGTTAAGAAATGATATCACCACTTTCACTCAGGATGATGGTGAATCACTATATGAGGCATGGGAACGTTTCAAGGATATGTTGAGAAAATGTCCTCATCATGGGCTAGAAGTTTGGTTACAAGTATAATCATTCTACAACGGGTTGCACAATCAAGCTCGTCAGACACTCGACGCTACTGCAGGTGGTATTTTTGGAAACAAAATGCCACAAGAAGCTTACAATCTAATTGAGGAAATAGCTATGAACAACTATCAATGGTACAATCCAAGGAATAGCAGGGGAGCAAGGCAAGGAGTTCATTCTATCGATATTGTCACTTCACTTTCTGCTCAAGTAGACGCCCTTACCACTCGAATCAATCAACTTAGTAAGGGCAAAACAACCACTGAAACTACTAAAGAAGTAAAAAAGCATCAATGTGGATGCTGAGCAGGTTGACTTTATCAGAACAAATCGCCCGCAGAACAACCCCTACAACAACACTTATAATCCTTTATAGAGGAACCATCCAACTTTTAGCTGGAAGGATAATAACAACCAAGGACAATCTGGCTTCAGACTACAACAACAGTTTCACCAAAGACAATCTCAAAAATATCAGCCTCATCAACAATTTCAAGGAACTAACAAGCCAAGTAATGGGTTAAGCTTGGAGGACGTGGTAACTAAGTTAATCTCTACAACTGAAAGTCAAGCCCTTCTAATGGATTCCCATCACAAGCAATATGAGGAGAAGTTTAGTCTTCACGAAGTTGAGTTTAGGACACAGAAAGCAACTCTTCAGTCCATTGAGACTCAATTAGGACAAATTGCAAAACTCTATCCAAAAGACAACCAGGATGTCTCCCGAGTAATACTGAAACCAATCCAAAAGAAAATGTAAGTTCTATCACTCTTAGAAATAGCAAGGTTTACCCAGAACCACCAGTGCCAGGAGAAGAGGTTCAATCACCAAGGAGAGAAATATTCAGTAGAGTACCACTTCATCCGCATATCGCAGAGACAACTACTCAAGGATCACAATCAAATTTAATCCCACCTCCTGCTCCAGTGGATACTCCTCCAAAAAGTTTCGACAAAATGAGCGTTCCATTCTCACATACCCTACCAGGAAGGTTAGTAAAGCAGAAGACTGCCGAACAATATGAGAAATTTATCGAGCTGTTAAGTCAAATCCATGTCAATCTTCCCTTCCTGGATATCATATAACAAATGCCTAAGTATGGACGTTTCTTGAAGGATTTCCTTACAAACAAGAGAAACATGCAAGAGGCAGTGAAGAGGACCAATCATTGCGTCGCTCTTATTGAAAGATGCCTTCCGAAGAAACTTTTAGATCCTGGAAAGTTCTCTCTACCATGTTATATCGGACCACTACCGATAACCTTCGCACTCGCTGATCTAGGAGCAAGTGTGAACGTAATGCCATATAACATGTTCCAAAGACTAAAAATTGGAAATTCACGGCCTGTTAATGCAACTATTGAACTCGTAGATGGAACGGTTAAATCTCCTATAGGAGTTATTGAGAACTTACTGGTAAAAGTCGGCAAGTTTGTCTTCCCTGCCGACTTTATGGTTTTAGAAATAGGACCCGACTATTCCTTACAGTTGATTTTGGGTCGCCCATTTTTAGCTACCGCCCGAGCCGTCATTGATATGAATGAAGGAATTTTGACACTTCGTGTCTGAAAACAATCAGTTAAAGAAATGAGTTCTTGTCCAATGATCCCTTTGAAATTGCACATTTCATTGATACTAATATGGACTACCAGCTGAAGAAAGCCAAAGAATTAAACAAAGGAAAGAAACTGGATCTTGGCAAGAATTTTGACAACACTAATTGGATCGATGAATACTTTGGTAAGCTACGAAAACTAAAGGACTTGAATGAAGGAACAGGAGATACGAGGGAAGTCGATGGCCCCCACCGGAAGAAAGACTAATAAAGCACGTACGGGTCCGGCCAACGACCCTTAAATAAACGTGGCGCTTCCGGGAGGCAACCCGATGATCACGAATAAATTGAGAAGTTGGTGCATACGACATAACACATGGACCTCAAGTTTGGTTTTTCCTTGTTTAAGTTTCTCATACTTCACCCCCCAGGCATGCCTTCTCGATACTAGGACCTTAGTTGCTTAACTACTACATGTTATTTTCGTTTCTATTTTTATGTTTTTCTTTATGTGTTTAGTAGCATAGCATCACCAGATAGTTTCTCTACTTCCTTGAGGAGTTACACTCCACCTCTAAAACATGAAGAGTCGAAAGCCACATCAAATTTCAGAGAAATTCGATGAAGTCTTTAAAGCAAAATGTTAACAAGCAGCTGATAGGCACATCTTGACAGCAGCAATAAGTTTTTGACCTTAGGTTATACACTGAATTGACCGGGGGTGTACCAGTTTCTTTTATCTTAAAACTTCATGCATTTAAATTCCTTCATAGCATTCCATTACATGCATTTGTACATTGAGGGCAATGCATAGTTTTAAGTGTGGGGTGGGGAATTAGAGATTCAGGACTACTTGTAACCTCAAAGCAGTAAAACTAAGCTTGTGATTTTCTACCCATTTGACTAAAACATTACTAAAACCCTACTTTTCGTAAAACCCAAAAAATTTTAAACCATAAAATCTAAACCTCTTTGAGTTTGCACCTAATCAAATAAAATGAATACATGGCAAGTAGAAACAAATGGATATTATGCATAACAAATCACTAAACTCTATCTCATCCGTTTCCATGTGAGAATAATCTGACCCTTTCACGAGCATTATTATCATTATTTTTCAGATGCTCCTTCGCTTTGTATAATGAGTGTTTTTTGGTCGAATTTTATGCATAATTAGAACTTGTGTGACTTATACATATGAAGACCATGAACTAGTAGAAGTATGAAAATGATTAAGGCACCTATGACTTTATTACCCTTATATATCATCCTTAAATTCCAAAAATATTAACCGTCTAGATAACCCTTTGAGCCTTAACCTTTTCTTTTCTACTACCCATATCTATCACGAAACCAGCTTTTCATAAACACCGGTTAACTGTCTTCAAGATGGAGGAATACTAGACTATCTTTACTTCAAGTTTACAACCACTACGGAAATTTGGAAATAATCTGTTTTACTCAAAAGAATTGGAATATACAAGAAGAAAGTGGATGTATTAGGAAGAAACAGTCGAAGGATCTACAAGGAAGATATGAAAATTTTATTTCAAGGAAATTGAGGAAAAATAATTATTGAAAAATTAGTCTTAAGGATAAGAAAAGAAAATAAAAAAAATACAAAAATGAGAAAATAAAAAGAAAGAGAGAAGTTGGTCTTTTACCGGTTAGACCTTAAAGAGCTGGACGTGAATTCTTTTGATTTCAATTTGCTTTCCTGTATTCATTTCGCAAAGCCTGAATTACCAACCGAACTCCGATAGAAAGTTTTCAAAGCAACAAGTGATGAAAGAAAACGAAAGTTTTCAAAGCAACAAGTGATGAAAGAAAACGATGGCGCAAGCAAAAACAATTGCCACCATTCTGCAGCCTGTCAAAAAGTGCCGCCAAAAGAAGGGCCAAAAGATACGACAAATGTGTGAAGTGTGGCAACTGGAGCCACGATGGAAAGTGTAGCAAGAATCAAACTTATTTCCAGTATGAGTATACGCATCTGATCAAAGTAAGAGCTGTTAGGCTACAAGCCGAAGGAACCATAGGAAAAGGCAGTAATGTGTACTACGCAGTGAGGGAAGAGTTGAGAAAGATAAGAGATCTTGGTCTTGGCAATCTGACCATAAACGAGCCCTCTGATTAGTTATACCCTCGTTATCTGCGTACAGTAGAGGGACCCGCTAATATTTTCCATCTTAAGTCATGAAGGCGTAGCCGTGTGTTCCACGTTAGCTGCAGCCTCAAAACCCTTTTAAACCCCTAAAAATCGAAAAATATTTTCATTTTCACCCTTTATTTTCTTTTAGCCACATTAAAATATTTTATTTTGCATTACGTACTTGATAAGTACGCATGACCAATGCCTTGCGTACTTAGCCAAGTACGCCGGTATTGTTCCTTCCCCTATAAATTGAGATGATGGCCTCATTTGTAGGTGGAACTTTTAGGAACTAGGTCGAGAGGTGTCCGAGCGAGATGAGCTCTACCGCCCCTGGACCGTGAGTGTAGACGAGAGATGTATACTTCTTCGATATGTAATGTGTGATGACTTCGTTGTTATGGATTACGTATCGTTTTTGTGTTGATTCTCTTCTTTATGCTCGTTTTTCTCTCTGTCTGTTTCTCTGTTCCCACACGAATCGACGGACAGATCTGTGTTTTTCCGCTGCTCGACCGATGCCCCGGGACCTACAACTGGTATTAGAGCCTCGGTGTTCGTTGATTTATGTTCCAGATTCGAGTTTTTAGGGTTTTTCGTTGATCTGAGTTCATCGGTTCGTACCTTTTACACTTCGTGTCTGAAAACAATCAGTGACCTACAACATCGAAGGAAATGAGTGCTTGTCCAATGATCCCTTTGAAATTGCACAATTCATTGATACTAATATGGACTACCAGCTGAAGAAAGCCAAAGAATTCAACAAAGGAAAGAAACTGGATCTTGGAAAGAATTTTGACAACACTAATTAGATTAATGAATACTTTGGTAAGCTACCAAAACTAAAGGACTTGAATGAAGGAACAGGAGATACGGGTGAAGTCGATGGCCACCACCTGAAGAAAGACTGATGAAGCACGTACGGGACCGGCCAACGACCCTTAAATAAATGTGGCGCTTCCGGGAGGCAACCCGACGATAACGAATAAATTGAGAAGTTGGTGCATACGGCAGAACACATGGACCTCAATTTTGGTTTTTTCAAGTTTAAGTTTCTCATACTTCACCCCCAGGCATGCCTTCTCGATACTAGGACCTTAGTAGCTTAACTACAACATGTTATTTTCGTTTCTGTTTTTATGTTTTTCTTTATGTGTTTAGTAGCATAGCATCACCTGATAGTTTCTCTACTTCTTTGAGGAGTTACACTCCACCTTTAAAACACGAGGAGTCGAAAGCCACATCAAATTTCTGAGAAATTCGATGAAGTCTTTAAAGCAAAATGTTAACAAGCAGCTGATAGGCACAACCTGACAGCAGCAATAAGTTTTTTACCTTAGTTTATACACCGAATTGACCGGGGGAGCACCCGTTTCATTTTCCTTAAAACTTCATGCATTTAAATTCATGCATAGCATTCCATTACATACATTTGTACATTGAGGGCAATGCATAGTTTTAAGTGTGGGGTGGGGAATTAAAGATTCAGGACTACTTGTAACCTCAAAGCAGTAAAACTAAGCTTGTGATTTTCTACCCATTTGACTAAAACATTACTAAAAACCTACTTTTCGTATGAAAATGATTGAGGCACCTATGACTTTATTACCCATATATATCATCTTTAAATCCCAAAAATATTAACCGCCTAGATAGCCCTTTGAGCCTTAGCCTTTTCTTTTCTACTACCCATATCTATCACCAAACCAGCTTTTCATAAACACCGGGAAGTCGATGGCTAATTGTCTTCAAGATGGAGGAATACTAGACTATCTTTACTTCAAGTTTACAACCACTACGGAAATTTGGAAATAATATGTTTTACTCAAAAGAATTGGAATATACAAGATGAAAGTGGATGTATTAGGAAGAAACAGCCGAAAGATCTACAAGGAAGATATGGAAAATTTATTTCAAGGAAATTGAGGAAAAATAATTACTGAAAAATTAGTCTTGAGGATAAGAAAAGAAAATAAAAAAAAATACAAAAATGAGAAAAGAAAAAGAAAGAGAGAAGTTGGTCTTTTACCGGTTAGACCTTAAAGAGCTGGACATGCATTCTTTTTATTTCAATTTGCTTTCCTGTATTCATTTCGCAAAGCTTGAATTACCAACCGAACTTCGAAAGAAAGTTTTCAAAGAAACAAGTGATGTAAGAAAACGGTGGCGCAAGCAAAAACAATTGCCAACATTCTGCAGCATATCAAAAAGTGCCGCCAAAAGAAGAGCCTAAAGATACGACCAATATGTGAAGTGTGCAAACTGGAGCCACGATGGAAAGTGTAGCAAGAATCAAACTTATTCCCAACATGAGTATACACATCTGATCAAAGTAAGAGCTGTTAGGCTACAAGCCGAAGGAACCATACGAAAAGGAAGTAATGTGTACTACGTAGTGAGGGAAGAGTTGAGAAAGATAAGAGATCTTGGTCTTGGCAATCTGACCATAAACGAGTCCTCTGATTATTTATACCCTCTTTATGTGCGTACTGTAGAGGGACCCACTAGTATTTTCCATCTTAAGCCATGAAGGCGTAGCCGTGTGTTCCACGTTTGCTTCAGCCTCAAAACCCTTTTAAATCCCTAAAAATCGAAAAATATTTTTATTTTCACCCTTTATTTTCTTTTAGACACATTACAACCCTATTAACTCCTCTTGATTCATGCATACTACTTAGTTAGTTGGTGGAGACTTCATTTGCCTATAAGCTTATGACCATTGCATAATTTGATTCAAACTTGAGTGTTCCACTTAACTTACATTATCTGCATATATATAACCCTAGAGTTGAGTGAACATTGTGAGAAGTGATAGATTATGCCTAATTGAAGGTCTAGTAGGCTTGTCATGAATTCCACCACCCTAAAATAGAAAAGCCAAAAATAGAACAAAGCGATTCATGAGTTATCCCGGAATTTCCAACTACTTGGAGCTCTCTTACCTTTTGTAAAGTTTTTAGTTATGGGTCTGATCATGCATGAGTTTGCTTGAGGACAAGCAAAGTTTAAGTTTGGGGTATTATGCTATGCCCTAAATTATATATGTTTTGCATGCATAATAATCCCCATATTGTGGTACTAATTGAATAATAACCTTGCAATTGATACTTAAAACGTTTATATTTTGTAATTGCAGGTTATTCGGTGTTGAAAAGATAAACAAAGATGAAACCAGTCAAAAACACCAAGAAATCAACTTTTTGGAGGACCAAACCCGAACTTTGACCCCCAAGAAATCAAACCAGGTCAACAGCCAGTCAAACAAGCAGCTAAAAGACAAAACAGGAGGCAAGAATGGAATGCACAGCTGTGCATCCGATTGCATGGCCCTGCAATGCCCAACTTTCTCCCCAAGGCTCTAGTACACTGTCACTTGTATCCTGTTTGTATCCTAAGGTGTTTGCACGCTTGTGCAATCCAATGCATGACCGTGCATTACTCATTTTGAGGCCTATAAATAGAGGGCTTGAGTTCTTGGATTCACAAACCCTTACACACCTTTCCATATATCAAGAAGTTATCCATAAGAGGGAAATTCGTAGTTAGAGTAGATAGTAGAGAGGGTCCTCCTCTTTGTCCGCAATAGGGGAGCCTACGAAACTCAGCGTTACGCTAGTTAGTATGACCATTCGTGGCTAAACTCTTGGTATTGCTAGAGTGAAGATGAAGTTTGGTGCATGTTGATGTTTGACGTATTAATCTAGTGGTATGTTTATGTCTTTAATTATTTGCTCTTAAAACCACCATTCGGTGGGCTTTTATTATTGTCTAAATCCGTCTTTATATTTGTGAGTGTTGATGAGCCAAGGTTTGGTCAGCATTATTAAGGTCGCACGTCTTTATACGAACTTATTATGTGAGTAAGAATTGGCGAACTCATGTTGGGAACGGTACGTCTTTATACTCGGTCTCATTGTTACACCGCCTCCCGGTGAGCAAAGTATAATCACCTGTTTACCAATAATATTAAGCATTTAAGTTCGATGTCTCAAACCAACCTGGAGATAACACCAAAGGGTTGATGGTAAATGTTTTCCCTAGCGGGAGGCTCTACTATTTTAATTTAAAGATTTTAATTCATTAATCAAATGTCGTGAGGACGAGGATGTAGCGGTGACCCGGGTCACAAGTTTGTAGTAGTCATATCACTGGATTAGTCAACTTAACATTATCACGTACCAAGCGGATTCGAAGCCCAAAGCAATACTCATCATGATCTGATCATTTCCGAGATATTTACTTTTTTGCTGTTTATTATTCTGTTCGTTATATTTCTGTTACACACATCACACACGTTTTTACTTTTCTGTTATTTACTTTACCGTCATTTACTTTTCTTCCATTTACTTATCTGCTTCACAAGCACACAAAACTCACTCACTAATTAATCTGGCTAAACGATAACAAAAGTTGAGTAGTGGAACTCGACCGTGTCCATTGGTTCGATACTTGGTTCTTACCTAAACTATATTACGCCACGATAGGTACACTTACCTGTTGTGTGTGTTTTAAGTTAAAGTAATTATCATTTTATAAATTTAAAAAATGATCTCATGAAACTATCTCAAAAATATATTTATTATATTTTTACTTATCACATGTGCACATCAATACCCCAAGGGTGCAATCTGTAATTAGGGTGGTTATAAATATAATCTTAACCTGAAACCTTAATTACATTGGCTGCCTCCACTCAAACCTGTGCCTCCCCTCCATCTCTCTCGGGTTCAGGGCGCCGCCGCCACCATCGGACCACAGTCGTCCACCTGCCGTCGTGAGACGCCGCCGGGCAGCCGCCTCCGTGCTGTCGTTGTTGCCTGCCGCCGTAATCCGCCATAGCTGGTTTTCAGTTTTTGCGCAAACGTGAGACAATTTTGCTGCAGGTTTTGTGAACTGTCACTAGCTAGACGCCCGTTGTATGGAAGTGTTGATCTTTTGGTTAATCATCAAAGGTATAAATGTTTTACCTGCTATGGTTGGATTTAATCTATTGTTTATATGCATGTAATCGGATCACTGTCAGAATCCCAGTTTAGAACTGTTAATCGTACTAAATGCTTCCGATGTATAAGTCTGATTTATTTATTAAAAAGGTTTAAATATAATTTTGTTTTAAAAGTTAAAAGTGATACGTGGATTCCCATCTATGATATCAGAACTATCTTTACGCGCATTTAGACATAATATTATTTATTTTTCGATCTTGTGTTTTATTTGTCAAAACTTTTGTTTGACAAAAAGATCGAGCCTTTTTTGTTTGGTATGACTGTGTAAACTATATTTTTCGTGCTCATTGGTCATGCCTGTGTTCAAGATTTTATGTGATTGGATTTCTCATTTGGGATATGGGAGGAATGCCAGATAGATAACCTAGTTATGGAACTTCACTGCGGTGAATGTATACAAATTAGGAGGTGTTAACTAGGAATGAAGATCTAATTGAAGAATGTTGGACTTTGGATTCAGGATGATTACTGCTGAGCATGATTTTGTGTTTGATTATATCATGTGTTTTCAAGATGAAGCTGGATATTCGTTGGATTATTAGTTGAAGATGGAACCTTTTATCATTTGCCGACAGGATAGGAAACTTTCCTTTGTTTCTGGTCTAGTTGAGAGGAGCTTAAACTGAAAGGGGAAATTGGAAATGAACATCTTCGGGAATTTGGTTGACTCATGAAGATACAGGATAGCGTTGGACACATCTGGTTTGAAGACTGAAGTTTATCTTACTGGAATTCCTATGGGAGCTGATTAGTTTGATGCAGGTTATTGGAAATTCAAACTCTCTATCATATGCCAGTTGATTTGGAGATGTCTTAATATTGATGTTACCTTGCGAGGAAGACTCGTTCAGACTCAGATTCCGAAGTCAAGTTAGAGGAAGATACTGCTGAGAGGTTGAACTACAATGAAGTGTGTTGGGTTAGTTGGTTCCTATTGAAGCACTTGGTTTGGTCTACAATGAAAGCTACAATTAAGAGGGAGTCGGGTTTGTTAGATTTGAAGTTTGAAGATTTGAAGATCTCAAGTTGAATTCTAGAAGATCAGGTCTCGTAAAAAGACACATGATGTTATTAGTTTAGAGGGAGTCTGTTAGGACATTCTTTGTAAACTGATGATTATCAGTGTTAGTGCTAGATAGAATTTGATGCTATAGTTAAGAGGGAGTATGTAGAAGCATGTTATTGTAACTATAGATTAAATTCTATGTATCGGTGTACTTTGCTAGTACCCAGGAGGGTGTTCCTGCGTACTTAGCAAGTACACCAGATTGATGATGTGCATTTAGTAAGTACGTATGGCTTTTGCATTGCGTACTTGATAAGTACGCATAACCAATGCCCTGCGTACTTAGCCAAGTACGCCGGTATTGTTCCTTCCCCTATAAATTGAGATGATGGCCTCATTTGTAGGTGGAACTTCTGTAACTAGGTCGAGAGGTGTCCGGGTGGGATGAGCTCTCCCGCCCCTGGACCATGAGCGTATACGAGAGATGTGTACTTCTTCGATATGTAATGTGAGATGACTTCGTTGTTACGTATCATTTTTGTTTTTATTCTATTGCTTTATGTTCTTGTTCCTCTCTGTCTATTTCTTGGTTCCCACACGAATCGACGGACAGATCCGTGTATTTCCGCTGCGCGACGAGGCTCCAGGGACTTACAGAAACGTATCCAATCTTGACATTACTCGTCATGCCCGTCAAACCGAGAATAGTGTAGTTGACACAATTGGTAATCGTTACCTACCTACCTAGTCGTGCCAATGTAGAGTGCTCAGCCATTCACTGAGTTATGGTGAACCGGGATCTCATTCCTAATTATGTATTTTTGCAATTGGGTCATAAATTTAATTAGGACGTTATGTATGAAAATACTAAAAGCTTTATTTTTGAATTTTGTAGATGTCTAACGAAATCAATTCTGGCTCCGCTTTCGCTCTAAAGTCTATGCTTTATCGGAACATGCTCGAAGGAGGAAACTTCTGTGAGTAGTACCGTATCTTGAGAAGTGTTCTTAAGGAGAAAAAGAGATCCTATGTTCTGGAAATTCCGTTTCCCTTAGTTCCACTCACTAGCGGCTCCAAAGTGCTTTGGAGACGACACGTTGAGATTCGAATGAGTTTTCATTTGTAATGCTATCAACAATGTGTGACAAACTTCACCATGAGCTAGAATATTATCCTGCATATGATATGTCTTGCGAATTGAAGAAAAAGTTTCATCAAAATCGTAGTGAGCATCTTAAAGTGCTTAAGTCCTTATCAAGTTGCATGGAAAGGGGAACAGAGATAAGCTCACACTTTTCTAAAATGATGAGAGACATTGACAGCCTGAAAGATCTTGGTTCGACTATCAACCAAGATATGGAAAAAGACTTCATTTTGTTGTCTTTGCCGGTTAAGTACGAAGAGTTTGTGAATCACTACAAGGGGTATGTAGTAGGAGGAACCTTATCTGAATTGTGAGAGTCGCATATGGCTGCTGAGATGACTATGGGATACATAAACACTCTGATCTCTAAACCAAGAAATCATTTTAAGAAGAGAGATGTTTTACGCAGTGATGACGTTTGTCATTATTGTGGAGAAATTCTGCATTGGAAGAGTACTTGTCTATCATACCTTACTAAGATGACCAAAGCTTCAGAAGCAAGCTCTTCAGGTATGTTCGTTTTTCAGATCTTCTCTCTGTCTAGAAAATCTCGATGTGTGACGCTGGATGTGGTTTTCACATTTGTAATGATTTGCAGAGACTAAGGAAGGTTGGGAAGTTGAAGCCAAGCGACTTGGAGCTCCATGTGGGAAATGGGCAAAAGGTCGTAGTCAAGGCTGTAGGAGAATATGTTCTTCTACTTCCTTCTGGTCTTGAACTTGTTTTAAACAATATTTATTGCATTCCTAATTTGACTAGGAATATTGGTTCGGTCTCCGCTTTGCGAGAACAAAGTTTTTATTATGCTTTTGATGTTGATTACATTTCTACATATTTAAATGATTTGTTTTATTTTTCTGCAAAGCCTCATAATGGAATCTATGTGATATAAGTCCATGATAATAACATTCTATTCCACATCTCCTCCAAATGTAAGAAATTAGATTTCAATGATACGTATCTATGACATTGTAGACTTGGACACATAAACAAGAATCACGTGAGGACACTCCCAACCGCTGGAATTTTGAATTCCACTGGTCAAGAGTCATTTGGTGATTGTGAATCTTGTTTGAGTGGCAAGTTAACTAAATCCCCTTTCACCGATATCGGTCAAAGGGCTAAGGATCTGTTAGGACTCGTACATACCGATGTATATGGTCCATTCAGAACAATGTCTAGAAGTGGAGAGAGAAACTTTGTTACATTTACTGATGACTTCAGTAGATAGGGTTTTGTTTATCTTATGAAGCATAAACATGAATCGTTTGAAATGTTCAAACAATACCAAAACGTGGTATAAAATCAGCTTGGTAAAACGATTAAGATGCTTCGATCTGATTGAGGTGGTGAATATCTTTGTGAAGAGTTTGACGAACATCTTAAGAAATGTGTGATCATTTCTCAACTTACTCCATCCGGAACACCACAACTTAATGCTGTGTCCAAAAGGAGAAATCGAACTCTATTAGATATGGATCGATCGATGATGTGTCGTACAAACCTCCTACACTCCTTCTGGAGTATTGCTCTCGAGACTGCCACAATAATCATAAATCTAGCTCCTTCAAGGAAGGTGGACAAAATGCCTTATGAGATATGGCATGGGGAGAACCCAAAGTGTCCTACTTTAGGGTCTATGGATGTAACGCATAATTTACTAGTGAATCTACGGATAAAATAAATCCCCGTGGCGATAAAGTTGTTTTCTTCGGATACCCTAAAATAATTGGTTACTGCTTCTACAATCCTGCTGAAACCTGGGATTTCATTAAACGTAGAGCTAACTTCTTGGAGAAGGAACTTTTTGCGCGAGGGATTGAAAAAAACCATGTGGATCTGGATGAGATCTGAGATCCACAAGTAACCAAACCCTAATCTGAATCTGCCGTTCAACATCAGACTGTTGAAACTGAATCTGAAACGTTCAAGATTCGACTGTGACACAAGCCATCCGCAGAAGTACTAGGTATCGTCATGAACCCGACCGATATATCAGAGTTCCCCAGATTGACGGCATCCTGATAGTTTATCTGGTTGAGGCCACTAGTTACAAATCTGCAATCTTAGATTCAAAATCTAAGAAATGGCGTGAAGCAATGTATACCGAAATCCAATCCATGTACGACAACCATGTATGGGACTTGGTTGATCTTCCTCCCGAGAGTCAAACCGTAGGAAGCAAGTGGATTTTCAAGAAGAAAATCGACATGGATGGAAACGTGCAAACCTTCAAAGCAAGGTTGGTAGCGAAAGGCTTTACTCAGACTCAAGTAATTGATTATGTTGAAACCTTCTCGTAAGTAGCCATGCTTAGGTCTATTTGGATCTTACTTGCCATTACAGTGTATTATGACTACGGAACATTGCTGATCTTAGGGTAATGCCTAGCATTCACAAACCAATCGAGATACTATGTGACAACACTGGTGCCATTGCTCAAGCCAAGGAACCAAGGTCACAACACAGCACGAAGCACATACTCAGGAGATTTCATTATATCAAAGATATACTAGAACTGGGAGACATCATGTTAAAAAAAGTTCACACAGATCAGAATCTAGCGGACCCGTTCATGAAGCCTATACCTCATTCTAAACATGAGGAGCATGCTGATAAGATAGGCCTTAGATTTGCTAGACAGTGGGTTTGTTCTATAATTTAGTATTTGGTGCTTTCGAACAATATAGGTACATTGGTATTTTATTTTGATTTAATGGTTAAATGCATTATAAATACATGTTTCTATGTTCAATATTTTATACATTTTAGAATCCTTAAATATTGTATTCTAAATGTCCGTAGTCAATCAGATTCGTGGGAATCAATCTGAATGTAAGACTACTGTGAATTGGATTATTGGTTCATTATAAATGAAAGTCCAAGTAGTTGGAGATCATATTCACAGATATTCATTAGAGAATGAATATGGGATGTAACTCGTTTCAAAATTATCTTCATGAATCAAGGTCTTGAGATGTTTTAAACATGATAAGATCTATCGATCCTTCGACCCGAGGCACATATTAGAACTAACTTTTACTTGAGTTTGTTCTTTGACCATACCTAACGTTGTTCCGTGAAAGGCAATAATAAGGGTATGATTGGGAATAAATCTGAAGTTAAGTGGGAGTTGTACGTGACCAAAGGAATTATGTTCTCCTTTGATCATGAGTTGGACATTCTGGCACCCTCGTTGATTCGAATTGGTATAAAACGCATGGACATGCGCAAACTAATAGTAGTTTTTTTAGACCACTTTGAATTGGTAACGAGAACAAGAATAGTTGAACAACATATGAGAAATGAATTGCATCTATGTCTCATATTCAACGGATGCCCTCAAGAGAAAGGATACATAGATATGTTTACCATGAATGTTGTACTTGGTCAAGTAAGAGTTACTTGAACACAAGGACATGGTTGATGATTGTAATACGTTATATCTTGCTAGGGGCAGTGAGATACAGCTAGGCATCCACCAATGTCTACGTTGAAAAAATTAATTGATGAATGGTCCAAGTGAGAGATTGTTGGAGATGGGATGTCCGATCGTCAATTATGTCAACGTTACAATCGAGGTACGATCCAAAGAGTTACAGTTTGGGCAACGATCAAATTGATAATATTTAGATGTTAAATATTATAGTTCATGAAAGATGAACACCAAATAAATATTTAGAGAAAAATTTATCGGTGAATGCGTTAATTAATTATTTAGTAAAATAATTATTTACGGGGAATTAATGTTTAAAGTGTAAAACATTTATAGAATTAAATTTTACTGATTATTTATAATTCTACTGATTATTTATAATTAGTAAAATGAAGGTTTTAGTAGTAATTAACAGTTAATTAGTTAAGGATTAAGTGTTAATACCCCAAGGGTGCAATCTGCAATTAGGGTGGTTACAAATATAACCTTAACCTGAAACCCTAATTACATTGACTGCCTCCACCCAAACATGTGCCTCCCCTCCCTCTCTCGGGTTCCGTTTGACGCCACCACCACCGGACCACCGCCGTCCGCCTGCCGTCGTGAGACGTCGCCGCCTCCCTGCCATCGCCGTACCCTGTCGCTGTAGCCGGTTTTCTTTTTTGCGCAAACGTGAGACTATTTTGCTGCAGGTTTGTGAACTGTCATTAGCGAGACGCCCGTTGTACCTAAGTGTTGATCTTTTGGTTAATCGTTGAAGGTATAAATGTTTTACCCACTTTGGTTGGATTTAATTTAATGTTTATACGCGTGTAATCAGATCACTGGCGGAATCCCAATTTAGAACTGTTAATCATACTAAATGCTTCCGCTGTATAAATCTGATTTATTTATTTAAAATGTTTAAATATAATTTTGTTTTAGAAGTTAAATGTAACGAACCAACTTTCGGGTTTACCCCGTAATATAATAATTATATTGTAAGGGGGTATATTTATATAAAATAAAGTTGGAGGCATTTTGTAAAGTCGGAAATACCTAGTTTTGGGTACAAGGAGTCAATTTGATAGATGGAGGGGATGTTTTGAATTTAACACAAACTCAATTTGTGTTAAATAGCACGATCAGGCAAAAAAAACACACATGTGTGTGTTTCTTGCGATTTTTAGAAGGGAGAAAGAGGAGAAAAGAGGGCTTGATCAAGAAATTTGATTTTGAAGCTTGCATGCGTTGATTGAATGGTTGGATTGCACAACACCTTCATCATAACAAGTAAGTATCAACTCTTTTCTCAATTCCTCCATATAATTCTTGTTCCTGATGGGTTTGGGTGGATGAACCCTAATGGACGAAAATTAGGGGTTGTGGTGAATTAAATGTTGATTAGGATTGATTATCTAGCATAACTAAAGCCAGATGAGTATTCAATTCATGTTAATTTCACCAATTGGGAGTTTTTGAAAGTTAGGGTTCTTGAGAACCTAATTTGGGGGTTTTATGATTGGGGGTGTTTAATTGGTGAATTGATTGTTATTAAGTGTTTATGGTGTAATAAAAACAAATTTCATGTAGAAAACCCAATTGGTTTGCTGATTCACAAATTTGATGAAATTGGGTGAAATCCTTAATAGGTCAAATGGGTGAATGATTGAGTAGGAAAGTTAAACTTGTTTAAGATGTAATTAATCAAGTTTAGAACGGGTGTAATCCATAAGGTCTAGGGTGGGTGTTAGACCTCAATTGGAAATGGTGAATTAGTGGATTGGAAGTTTGACTATAATGGGTCAAACGTGTTATTTGGGTTGAAAGATGGTATTTGGGTGTTGAGGGTTTGATTAAAGTCATGTTAATCAAACTAAGTTAGGGTTTTGATCTTTAGATCATAAAGATGCGTTTGGTGTCAATTGGTGATGAATGCATTACTGATTGAAATTGGGTTATATAGGTGATCAAATTGTAAGGAAGCTAGCTTGGAGGACCAAGCGGGATCATCTTTGGAAAAGGTAAGTGTTTTGCTCTTACTTAATATTATATAAGTAGTTTTGTGTAAGTAGTAAGTGTGTTATGCTATTTACATGTCATTGTATGGTTGACTCAATGTGGATATTTAGTTAAACTAAGCCATTGATGTGTGGCAATTTGGTAAATGGTCAAAGTAAAGTGTGAATGTGGTAGAATTGTTGTAGCTAACATAATGAGGAAATTAGTCAAACTAACAAATGACAATTGGTAAAAGTGGTGTAGTTGAAATATGTGAAATATAGTCAAACTAAACGTGGTAAATTGGTGTAGTTGACTAGTGTGGCACATAGTCAAACTAAGTATAGAATGTGGTGATTTGTTGAAAATTGGCTTAGTGTGGTATAAGTCAAACCATTGTGGATAATGGTGAAGTAGGTGTAATTTGACTTTAGTGGTATAGGGTCAAACTATTATGTTGAATAGGTGTAATCAGACTATGTGGTTAATAGTCAAACTCGAATGTTCAAATGTGTTAAATATGTGTAATTAGACTATGTGGTTAATAGTCAAACTTGAAGGTGTAAATGTAGTAAATATATGAAAGTTGACTTGTGTGGTTATTGGTCAAACTAATGTGTGGTATGTGGTTAAGTTATTTAAATGACTCGATGTGATCAAGACTCAAGTAAAATGTAGAATGTGGTAACATTAGACTAAAATTGACCTAATATGGTATAAGTCACACGTTAGTGGTAAAACAGTAAATTGATTGATTACATGAAGTGTGGATACTTCATGGAGGTGTTTACGTGAGGTGTGGATACTTCACGGATGAAAGTGAAGTCAAGTACTTCAAGAATGACATGCAGTGTTGATAATTCATGGGTCGGCATGGGGTCAAATACTCCATGTGAAAAAGCGAGTGGTGACTCTCGCAATAGACATGTGGATATGTCAATTTGATGAAAGGTGAAACGTTAGGACTTTTATGGGTCAATACATGTCTAAGTTGATATGCCCTAAATTATACATGTTTTGCAAGCATAATAATCCACATATATGGTACAAATTGATTAAAAGCCTTGTAAATGATACTTAATGCGTTAATATTTCACAATTGTATGTTATTCGGTGTCTCAATATAAACAGAGCAAAAACCAGCATAAAACATGAAAAAATCAAGCTTTCGGGAGACCAAACCCGAGCATTGACCCCCAAGAAGTCAAACTAGGTCAACAGCAAGTCAACCAGCAGCTAAAAGATGAAACCAGGAAGCAAGGGAGGGATGCACGACCGTGCATCCCATTGCACGGGCGTGCACTGGCCTTCTGGCTCCCCAAGGCTCTAGTACAATGTCCTTTGTACCCTGTTTCATTCCCGAGGTGTTTGCACGCCCGTGCAATCCAATGCACGACTGTGCATTGCTCATTCTAAAGCCTATAAATAGGAGGCTTGGATTCTTTATTCCACACACTTGACAACAACATTACACCCTTCAAGAACACACCAGAGTGAGCTTATTTCGTAGTTAGAGTAGTGAATAGAGAGTGGAGATGCTCTTCCTCCTTGTTCCACAATAGGGGAGCCTACGAAACTCACGTTACGCTAGTTAGCATGGCCATTCGTGGCTAAGCTTCTTGTATTGCTAGGGTGAAGATGATGTTTGGTGCATGTTATTGTTTGACGTATTAATCTAGTGGTATGTTTATGTCTTTATTTATTCTTCCTTAAAACCATCACCTGGTGGGCTTTTACTATTGTCTAAATCCGTCTTTATATTTATGAGTGTTCTTGATTTTAAAGCGTAAGATCATAAAACCTTTTTAATCAAACTTCTTTTGAAACTTGTATGTATTTATATAAGCAGAGATTGATAAGTCAAGGCTTGGTCAACATTATTAAGGTCGTACGTCTTTATACAAACTTCTTATGCGACCAAGAATTGGTGAACTCATGTTGGGAACAATACGTCTTTATACTTGGTCCCATTGTTACACCGCCTCCCAGTGAGCAAAATATAATCACTTATTTAACACTAATATAAATCATTTTAAGTTCGATGTTTTAAACCAACCCGGAGATGACCATTCGAAGGGTTGAGGGTAAATGTTGTCCCTAACGGGAGACACTACCATTTTAATTTAAAGATTATAATTCGTGAATCAAATGTAGTGAGGACGAGGCTCTAGCGGTGACCCGGGTCACAAGTTTGTAGTAGTCATACCACTGGATTAGTCAACTTAACATTATTATGTACCAAGCGGATTCGAATCCTGAAGCAATACTCTCCGTGACCTGATCATCTCCGAGATATTTATTTTTCTGCTATTTACTATTCTGTTCGTTACATTTCTGTTACACACATCACGCACCTTCTTACTTTTATGTTATTTACTTTATCGTCATTTACTTTTCTGTCATTTAATATTCTGCTTCACAATCACACAAAACTCAGTTAACAATTAATCCGGCTAAATGATAACAAAAGTTGAGTATTGGAACTCGCTCGTGTCCATTGGTTCGATACTTGGTTCTAACCTAGACTATATTACGCTGTGATAGTTACACTTGCCTATTGTATGTATTTTAAGTTAAAGTAATTATCATTTTATAAATTTAAAACCTGATCTCATGAAACCATAATCTCTAAATATTATTATATAATATTTAACTATATCAAAATTCACACATCATAAGTCATAGGTCTTTGTATGCCTAAACAAGTAAACGAATGATAAACTATAAACCATGTATAGGTCATTATTGACTTTAAAAAGTAGTTGAATGTATGCTTAAACAATTGAAAAGGTGGGATTGGAAGTTAAACTCTTAACAAGTGGGAAACGGGTCATGCTACTCGGATTTAAGGAATCAAAATATGAAACATTACATGTGGGGAACCACACTACACCCAAGATTGTTATCACTATCAAGGGTATTCAACAGATTTTCACCAACCTTACTGGCAACCATATAAGGAAACCACACCACCCCAAGATATTAAACACTCAGCTCTAGATTCCACTCATGGACCCTAGGAAATCTGTTTCGTCATTTGGAAGAAATTAAGGTTCAACTCCTAAAGTGCTCTCCAACTGAACAACAAGTGTTTCGTTATTTAGAAGAAATTAAGGTTCAGATCCTAAAAACCTATCCAAATTGACAACAAGACGATTCCTTCAAAGTCCAAGAATCGGAAGTTATAGTTCCAACATCTCTAGTAAAGTCGAGTGACTCTAAGGAACATGAACATTCCATCTTCACAAGCGTGGATCAGTCGGAGGTGAGACCAGATGATTCGGAGGAGAGGGCTACTGCAAATTTACAATCACTTCCTGACTTTTCTGAGGGGCTGGAAGCTAAACAATCAAAGGAATTAGAGGAAGAATTGGTGGGAATCCTAAATATGGAAGCAAAGGAGGATGTAATCACCAATAAACAAATGATAATGGTGGCACCTCTTCCTTGTAACAGTGATAGCTGGCCTATGACCAAGTATATCAGTGAATCATTCCATGAATCACATAAGCCAAATGATAGGGCACATTACTCTGAGGACCACTTCTCATGGAAGAAGCAACATTCATCCAACGAAAATTACGTGACAAAATTATCATACCACGGTGACCGTCTGCTTCACTACATGGGTTTCTTGAAGTTTGGTCCAGGAAATTTCAAATGGTGGTGGCGTGATTTAATTACACCATTTTCAATAGGTGCTCTTCTATAGAGCATTCTAAATTTGGCAGGTTTATAAAAAATTTTAAATATTTAAATCGATCCATCCAAACTAAAATTAAAATTATAAATAGAGTTTGAAAATATATAAATCAATGATTTACCCGTTTTAGCAGTAAAAAGTTGAAGGTATAAAAATATAAAATTGAGGAAAATTTTTGATTTGGGAAATTGGGCCACTTAATGGGGGAATTTGGCTCGGACCACTGGGATAAACCATCTACGACTGTTTGCCACATGATCCGGCTCATGGAAACCTTTCCGTCCCCTGGTCGGGGGCCCTCTAACTCAAAATGTAGCTCATGTTATGACCGTTTTAAGATTGAACTCCTTTTACCCTGTTTTCCCTTGTCTAGCTGGTCCTGGATGGACTTCATTAATTCTTGGACCAACTTATCATCACATCGTACACATGGTTATCAAATGGGTTGGATGAACCTCTCCATATTACAAGCCATCCATTTGACAGATTCAACACGAAGTTGGAATTTCACGAAGCACATACGGGTCTGGCCAACGACCCTTAAATAAATGTGGCGCTTCCGGGAGGCAACCCGATGATCATGAATAAATTGAGAAGTTGGTGCATATGAAAGAAAGCATGGACCTCAGGTTTGGTTTTCAAATGTAAGTTTCTATTACTTCAGCCCCCAGGTATGCCTTCTCGATACTAGGACCTTAGTAGCTTAACTACTACCTTTTATTTTCTTGTGTGCTTTTATGTTTTCCTTTATGTGTCAGGTAGAATAACATCACCATATAGTCTCTCTACTTCTTTGAGGAGTTACACTCCATCTCTACAACCTGAGGAATCGGAAACCACATCAAATTTCTTTGAAATTCGATGAAGTCTTTGAAGCAAAGTGTTGACAAGCAGCTGATAGGCATAGCCTGACAGTAGCAATAAGTTTTAGCCTTAGGTTATACACCAAATTGACCGGGGGAGTACCAGTTTCTTTTCCCTTAAAACTTCATGCATTTAATTCCTGCATAGCATTCCATTACATGCATTTGTACATTGAGGGCATTTGTACATTGAGTGCAATGCATAGTTTTAAGTGTGGGGTGGGAAATTAGAGATTCAGGACTACTTGTAACCTCAAAGCAGTAAAATTTTAACTAGTCATTTTCTACCCATTTGACTAAGAACTTACAAAAACCTACGTTTTGTAAAACCCAAAAAATTTTCAAAAAATTTAAACCCTAAAATCTAAACCTTTTTGAGTTCGCACCTAATTAAATAAAACAAATACATGGCAAGTAGAAACAAATGGATATTATGTATAACAAATCACTAAACCCTATCCCATCCGTATCCATGTGAGAATAATCTGAGCCTTTTCACGAGCGTTATTATCATTTTCGCATGCTCTTTCGTTTGGTATATTGAGTGTTTATTCGATCGAATTTTATGCATAATTAGAACTTGTATGACTTATACATATCAAGATTATGAACTAGTGGAAGTATGAAAATGATTGAGGCACCTAGGACTTTATTACCTTTATATATTATCCTTAAACCCTAAAAATCCCAAAAATATTATCCGCCTAGATAGCTCTCTGAGCCTTAGCCTTTTCTTTTCTACTACCCACATATATCACCCAACCAGCTTTTCGTAAACACCGTTTATTGGCTGAATGTCTTCAAAATGGGAAAATTATCTCATGTCGCCATTTCAAGTTTATTATCATTGAGACAATTTTGAAAAGAAATCTGTTTTACTCAAAAGAATTGGAATACACAAGAAGGTTGATGTATTAGGAAGAAACAACCGAACTATCTGCAAGGAATTTATGGAAACATTATTTCAAGAAGAGTGAGGAAAAATGATTATGGAAGAAATTGTCTTAATACAAAAAAAATGGAAATAGAGAAAAGAAAAAGAAAGAGAGAAGTGGGTCTTTTACCGGCACGACCTTAAAGAACTGGACATGCATTCCTTTGATTTCAATTTGCTTTTCTACCTTCATTTCGCAAAGCCTGAATTACCTTCCGAACTCCGAGAAAAGATTTTCCAAGAAACCAGTGATATAAGAAAACGGTGGCGCAAGCAAGAACAATTACCACCATTCTGCGGCTTGTCAAAAAGTGCCGCCAAGAGAAGAGCCAAAAGATACGGAAAATATGTGAAGTGTGGCAACTGGAACCACGATGGAAAGTACAGCAAGAATCAAACTTATTCCCAAAGAATTGTAATATACAAGAAGGTGGATGTATTAGGAAGAAACAGCCGAACTATCTGCAAGGAATTTATGGAAACATTATTTCAAGAAGAGTGAGGAAAAAGGATTATGGAAGAAATTGTCTTAATACACAAAAAAAATGGAAATAGAGAAAAGAAAAAGAAAGAGAGAAGTTGGTCTTTTACCGACAAGACCTTAAAGAATTGGACATGCATTACTCTGATTTCAATATGCTTTTCTGCCATCATTTCGCAAAGCCTGAATTACCATCCGAACTCTGAGAGAAGATTTTCCAAGCAACCAGTGATATAAGAAAACGGTGGCACAAGCAAGAACAATTACCACTATTCTACGGCTTATCAAAAAGTGCCGCCAAGAGAAGAGCCAAAAGATACGGCAAATGTGTGAAGTGTGGCAACTGGAGACACGTTGGAAAGTGCAGCAAGAATCAAACTCATTCCCAAAGAATTGGAATATACAAGAAGGTGGATGTATTAGGAAGAAACAGCCGAACTATCTGCAAGGAATTTATGGAAACATTATTTCAAGAAGAGTGAGGAAAAAGGATTATGGATGAAATTGTCTTAATACACAAAAAAAATTAGAAATAGAGAAAAGAAAAAGAAAAAGAGAAGTGGGTCTTTTACCGGCAAGACCTTAAAGAACTGGACATGCATTACTTTGATTTCAATTTGCTTTTTTGCCTTCATTTCGCAAAGCCTGAATTACCATCCGTACTTCGAGAGAAGATTTTCCAAGCAACCAGTGATATAAGAAAACGGTGGCGTAAGCAAGAATAATTACCACCATTCTACGGCTTGTCAAAAAGTGCCGCCAATAGAAGAGCCAAAAGATACGACAAATGTGTGTAGTGTGGCAACTGGAGCCACGATGGAAAGTGCAGCAAGAATCAAACTTATTTCCAAAGTGAGTATACACACCTGATCCAAGTAGGAGCTGTTAGGCTACAAGACGAAAGATCCATGCGCAAAGGCAGCAATGTGTATTACTCAATAAGGGAAGAGTTGATAATGATAAGAGATCTTCGTATTGGTAATCTAACCATAAACGAGCCCTCAGATTAGTTATACCCTCATGATCTGAGTACTGTAGAGAGACTTGCTAGTATTTTCCATTTCAAGACATGAGGCCGTAGCTGTGTGTTTCACAATAGCTGCAGCCCATCAAACCCTTTAAAAATCCCTAAAAATCGAAAAAGATTTTCATTTTCACCATTTATTTTTATTTTAGCCACATTAAAACCCTTTAAAGTCCTCTTGATTCATGCATACTACTTAGTTAATTGATGGAGACTTGATTTGCATACAAGCTTATGACCATTGCATAATTCGATTCGAACTTTAGTGTTCCACTTAACTTACATTATCCATACATATATAACCCTAAGAGTTGAGTAAACATTGTGAGGAGTGATAGGTTATGCATAATTAAAGTTCTAGTAGGCTTGTCATGGATTCCATCATCTTGAAATAGAAAAATAGAATAAGCAGCTCAAGAGTTATCCTAGAGCTTCTACTTGTTTGGAGTTCCATTACCTTTGTAAAGTTTTTAGTTATGGATATGATTATGCATGAGTTTGCTTGAGGACAAGCAAAGTTTAAGTGTGGGGTATTATGATATGCCTTAAATTATACATGTTTTGCATTCATAATAATCCTCATATTATGGTACTAATTGATTAAAAGCCTTGCAAAAGATACTTAATGCGTTAATATTTCATAATTGCAGGTTATTCGGTGTCCCAATATAAACGGAGCAAAAAACGGCTTAAAACATGAAGAAATCAAGCTTTCGGAGGACCAAACCCGAGCATTGACCCCCAAGAAGTCAAACCAGGTCAACAGCAAGTCAACCAGTAGCTAAAAGATGAAACAGAGAAGAAAGAGAGGGATGTACGGCCGTGCATACCATTGCACTGCCGTGCAGTGGCCTCCTTGCTCCCCAAGGCTCTAGTACAATGTCCGTTGTACCCTATTTGATTCCCGAGGTGTTTGTACGCCCGTGCAATCCAATGCACGGACGTGCATTGCTCATTCAGAGGCCTATAAATAGGAGACTTGGGTTCTTCATTCCACACACTTGACAACACCATTACACCCTTCAAGAACACACCAGAGAGAGCTTATTTCGTAGTTAGAGTAGTGAGTAGAGAGCGGAGAGGCTCTTCCTCCTTGTTCCACAATAGGGGAGCCTAAGAAACTCAACGTTACGCTAGTTAGCATGGCCATTCGTGGCTAAGCTTCTTGTATTGCTAGGGTGAAGATGATGTTTGGTGCATGTTAATGTTTGACGTATTAATCTAATGGTATGTTTATGTATTTAATTATTTGTCCTTAAAACCATCACCTGGTGGGCTTTTACTATTGTCTAAATCCGTCTTTATATTTATGAGTGTTCTTGATTTTAAAGCATAAGATCGTAAAACCTTTTTAATCAAACTTCTTTTGAAACTTATATATCTTTAAACAAGTAGAGATCGATAAGCCAAGGCTTGGTCAACATTATATAATCACCTATTTAACTCTAATATAAAACATTTTAAGTTCGATGTCTTAAACCAACCCGGAGATGACCATTCGAATGGTTGAGGGTAAATGTTGTCCATAACGGGAGGCGCTACCATTTTAATTTTAAGATTATAATTCGTGAATCAAATGTCGCGTTGACGAGGCTCTAGCGGTGACCCGGGTCACAAGTTTGTAGTAGTCATAACACTTGATTAGTCAACTTAACTTTATCACGTACAAGGCGGATTAAAATCCCGAAGCAATACTCTCCGTGACCTGATCATCTCCGAGATATTTAATATTCTACTATTTACTATTCTGTTCGTTACATTTCTGTTACACACATCACGCACCTTCTTACTTTTATGTTATTTACTTTATCGTCATTTACTATTCTGTTTCACAAGCACACAAAACGATAAACAAAAGTTGAGTATTGGAACTCGACCGTGTCAATTGGTTCGATACTTGGTTCTTACCTAGACTATATTAAGCTGCGATAGGTACACTTGCCTATTGTATGTGTTTTAAGTTAAAGTAATTATAATTTTATAAATTTAAAACCTGATCTCGTTAAACCATAATCTCTAAATATTATTATATAATACTTAACTACATCAAAATTCACACATCATAAGTCATAGGTCTTTGTATGCCAAAACAAATAAACGAATGATAAACTATAAACCATGTATAGGTCATTATTGACTTTAAAAAGTAGTTGAATGTATGCTTAAACAATTGAAAATGTGGGATTGGAAGTTAAACTCTTAACAAGTAGGAAAAGGGTCATGCCTTAGTGGATGTTTAAGGAATATGGATATGTACTATATTGGATTGAAAAGGAAGAAAATGGAGTTGCTGTCAAAACTGTATTTTTTGAGTGGCGTACTCGTACGCCCATTAGAGTACTCTTACGCTAGACCTGGAGAAGTTCTCTCCCTTACGGCCTCAATACGCTGAAAAGTTGTTTTCTGGGTGGCGTACTCGTACGGCAAGTGGCGTACTGATACGCCGGGACTAAAAATTACTTTTTCTTGGGTTTTACCCATGAGGGGACTTATGGAGAGGTCCCTAAGACTTCTTATCTAAACTAACCATGTTCAGATTGATGTTTTGAATGTAGGGAAAGCTCCGGAGTGATCTCGGGTCTCACATCATTTGGATTGGATTCTCATGGATTGTGTTGACTTAGCTTTGTTTTAACTTCTCATATGGAACGTTCACAAACTTAATGGGTTTCTAAATGTTGTGGATAACATTGTAGATGTAATTTTATGTCAAAACTATTTTGTGGTTTCATGGGTAGTCTAATCCATATTTGTAAACTTAAAACGTGTGGATACGTTGTTGTTTTGGGACCTAACTTCCGCGTTGTTTTAAAAGTTAAAATCGGGTTGAATTTTTGGTTGTTACAACTTGGTATCAGAGCAATGGTTTGAGGTATTTGGTGTGCGAGACACCGAACTCATACCTATAATTCTCCTAATATGGTCGGAGAAATGGGAATCCAATGATGGTGTGACCGAGACACGGAGCTTAAAGGGCGAGGTTAGTATTGATTATGATGTTATATGTTTTAATTGGTGGCCAATGTGAACTATTTGTGTCGAAAGTTGTTAAGGGATTCGTTATATAGAGATATTGAATGTAATTGGGCATATTACAGTATCAATCATGCCTGCCTAGTTTGATTTTTAATGTAGCATGTGCGAATACTTTCATGATAACCATATGATGATGAACACCGACAATGAGTAAGTGAAGGTGGTTATATGTGTAAATGTATATATTATATGTTTGTGCATAAATGATTATGTGGGGATAATTAATATACACATACGAGGTAGTGCCTTATAGAGTAAGACTAGAGGCCTATAAGTAAGTAGAACACCTACAAACTTGTTACTGCACAGTCGGGGATGACTGGGGTGCAAAACATAAATTAGTGGGCGAAATTTATAGATAAGAAGTTTATTTAAAGACTCACGTATGAAAGAGTCTATGGGTGTATCACCTCGAGGATGGGGACGAGCTTGGGTTTAGTCGGGAGCAATTGAAAGCATCGTTTTAGTGGATGACGGCTAATACTTTCCATAATGTCGTGCAAATTTTCCTTCAAGGAAGATAGATGTTCATTGAGGTGGTACTTTGAAGAACCACATGAAGCCTTAAGGGCGGGATGCTTAAACATAGTTGAATACATGGAAGAAGGAAACCTTGTCTTCATAATGGGTTCTTGGTGGGTGAGCCGTTTGTTCGTTAGCTAACAAACATTACATCACTAATGGTATTGGCTTTGAAGCAAACCATTGAGATGGGTGGATGGAGTAATACTCATGGGGAGTCGTCTTCGGATCATGGCGGAGAATAGGTGGGAGTTCTCCATAGGTTTAAAGGCTTAAAAGCGTGAAGATAATGCAACATGGTGAACTCAAGAGACGTTCTTGAACTAGCTTGTCCACAAGCCGTTGTAGATCTTGCAAAGGGGAATTTTCTCCACGTACGATAGACCGGTGAACTAATCAAGGGATTACAGGCATGTCATATGACTGAGTGTAGTCTTGCCCAAATTTTGGAGTATCAGAAGGAAAGAAGATAGATCGGCTTTCTCGATGCTATCAGTTGATTTATTGAGTGGATTCTCCTTCGTGGTTTACAGCTCCGATGGAGTTGATTATTATGTGATTGATGCGTGATATTATATATATTAAATTTACCAAGTTTTAATTGTAGAAAATGGACTTACAACTAAATCACACGCTCACGGCAAGTGTACCGGTTGTGCGTAGTACAAACAGTAAGCCAGAGTTATCGAACCGTGGACACAAAAGGCGGCAACCCTCGATACTAAACCTTTATTGACTCCTAACCGATGCAACACACAAGATGATTTTATTTATTATTTTTATTGATTTTAGGACATGCAATCTAGAATAAAACAACTAAATACTGACTCGACTCAAAGACAGATAAGACACGAAAATACTTAGACACACGTAAACACAAAGAAGACAAGACAAGACTTTAAAGAAAGAGTAAATCAACGAACTAAAATACGAAACGAAGACCAAATATGAGATAAACACTACCTAGACCAGGAATCCTATTGACAGACTCAACTGCTTTCGGGACAACCGACTGTATGACACCGGTTCTAAAGATAGACTGACTCGGGAATCACTAAAACATGCAGGATCTCCTCTCGGACTCACCTACACACCTCAACTATCCGAAGGGTCGGATTAAGCTCACCAGTAAGGAATTGGATTTCCTCTCGGACTCACCAAAACCTAGAATACCACGTACTCGACAACGGTTTCACCACTCAGTCTCAACCGTCCTATACTCAGAGACTATCCTAGACAGACCTAAGAGCAAGGAGTAAACTCCCAAAATACTGTTTATGACACGAAATTGCAAGATGATAAAGACGACTCGGACAACCCACTCTCGTGCAATTGCTACTCAAACGGACAAACCACAAGACACCCCAACAACCTATCTCCTCTTGGACTCAAGATTGGTAAAACACTAACTTTTATGACCACACAAACCTTCAACAACGATTGGCCTAATCGTCTAGATCACAAAAACAACGTAAATGACCCAGAAACCCGAAATCTCACCCAAAACACACAAAGCATTCAAGTAAAACCTCAAGAGCAACAAATTCATGCAAGAACAATAGCAATCCAGTACTCAAACACATTCATAAACAATAAAGCAAGAATCTTTACACTAGTATTCGTCATATGATCGATTAAAACCCGAAAACAATCAAAACATATCAATATTCATCCTAATCTAGGTAGCTATGAGTTTAGCTACTCATAATACTAAGATACAATCCACAAAAAACTGGAAACATGTTCAGAATTCAAAACAAATGTCAATAGAAGAAGCCGAATGATGAAAACGCGAATTACAAACCGAATAGCAATCCCCACAAGCAATCCAAGTGGTCCTGAAACTCCAAACTCGTCCTTGAAGTCTCTCTTCTCTCTACTAGCCATAAACAATCGAACTCCTCAAAGAATGGCCGCTCAAATCTTTAAATAATCGAAACTTAGGGTTTTGTGGCTTTCTAGACTTTCGCATGTCGTGAGAAATGGTTCCAGGCCCTTCGCGTGCCGCGAAGGCCAATTTAGTCGGGCCCGGTTCTGGGATTCTTCGCGTGTCGTGAGAATTTGGAGCTCACTCTTTGCGTGCCGCGAAGAGTATAAATTTCAACATTTTTCTTATTTTTCTTTTCGGCTCCGTTTCTTCAGTAAAATTCTTTGATTTATCATGCAAACCTGCAAATCCAACAATAATCTCATAAAGTACCAATTTCTTAAGATATTTGCTGATAAAATCGGGTAAAACGGGTAAAAAATAACTCCATAAACATGTGTTTTAGAACACATCAGTGTTACAAGGAGATCAAACTCGAGAAACTAGTGGGGTGTGAGGAGGAATTAGTGATGGCTTCAAGAAAGCCAAATATTTTAGCTAAGCTAGAAATCCCTTTAGGAAGGCAATACCTGTTGTCGCCATATGTGTGGAAGTTACAAAAGTGGAATGATGGGACATACTACGCCATAGTGTACTAGTCCTAATAATGGGTGCTACGGTGGTTACAAGTCGGGACTCATTCGAAGTGAATGTCCCGAGTTAAAACACATGAATGAAAGGGGGGAGAAAATAGAAATTTTAAGGCTGTCGAGCTGAACATTTCTAACTACCATAGACGTGACTGATGTCTTTTGGTATATTGACAGATGATGTTATATGTGAATCAGTGGATTCAGAGGCGATCGACATTGCGGGTTTCATAATGTTGACAATTGTATGAATTATTAATTGAAGGATGTGGGTGAAACAATCACATGGATTGGAGTCCTACGATTGTAGTGGAAATGGTGTGGTTACTTAGTAACCGTATCAATGTTGGGTATGACTAAAGGGTGATATGTCAACCCGGCTATGATTGAAGTAATCAAGGGGTGTATGGTGTTGGAGTCCTAGAACTTCATAAGTGGCGTTTAAAGTCTTAAAACTTCACAATCGGTGATTGATAAAGAAGTCTTCAAACTTCAAAGGGGGATTGTAAGATTGAGATCTTTGAATCTCTAAGGATGAATTACGTTAAAGTCGTTGGGATAAACAGGGTGATGGATTATTGAAAGAGGATTTGGCTATGGCTTTTGACGTGTCCTTCCTTAGGAATACCGTATGCCTTGTCGATTGTCTTGGTGTCTCATCGATTAGACTCGGTTATGTCTATATGCAACGAGACAAGAGTATCGCGTATTCTCCTAGTCGGTTGTGAGCTTGATTGCAGCAACTAAAAGGGGATAATTTGGAGAGGGAATTGATGAATCTATATGCGGGCGAGCGTTTGAAGGTTGAGTTGAAGTCCTTGAACTTCATGTGTGTCTTGAAGTCCTTGAACTTCATGTGTGATGAACGAGACTTATTGGTCTCATGATGAACGAGACTTATTGGTATGTTTGTTCTGGGGATGAAAGGAGACACAATCATGTATGTGGTTAAAAGTATCTCACTTGCCCACGGGTTCAATCCGAATACCAAAAGAGAACCTACTCTTTCGAATGGTCGAAGAACTTTGGTTCAAGAAAGGTGTGGTATGACTGGTACATTTGTACATGTTGAGTCGGATTGAGGTGTTAGTTTATTCTTCGATTTGAAGGAAACCAGATGACTAATTACCATTAGTTAAAAGATGATGTCATCTTATCTACCATTTGTGTATCATTTTCTATTGAATGAACTACTAAATGGTGAACGGTGTCAAATACCATTTGGATGGGTGGTTTTGAATGTCATGAGATTAAGAATGATGGTATGATTTAAGACTTAATGTGAAAATTCTTGAATATTAAGGGCAATTTAAAAATCTGCTCAAGGTGGACTATTAAACCCTAAGTGGATTTAAGGAGGAGGTGTATTGAAACTCAAGTGAGAACTTTGGTGATATAAAATTCTCCCTTAAAATGGGGGTGTATCGGGTTCAGAAACGTGGGAGGCCAAATCCCCGTTTTGTTGGACCGTTCAGACTTCACTTTAGTTTGTAAAGTGGTATTTTTTTAGGAACTACTCGCGGGATCCTGTAGAATCCATGATACATTCCTCTTGGTTTATCCACGGGAATGTGTGGCGAGAGAAGTGGATGTTGCTTCTCATAGCGGTATTGAAGCAATAGATGAAGGATGTTTCATCTAGAGGAACCGGTGACTACCTTAGGTAGTAAGGTGAAAAGCTTGTGGTATAAGCGGATTAACCAAGTGTTGGTTTAGTGGGATCTTTAGATAAGAGGCAGAAACTACTCGGGAATCTGAGGATAGATACCCGAGTGTTACCCTAATCTTGTGGTGGATCGGATTTCAGGACAAAATCCAAAATTAGGGGGACTGATTTGTAACGAACCAACTTTCGGGTTTACCCCATAATGTAATAATTTTATTGTAAGGGGGTATATTTATATAAAATAAAGTTGGAGGCATTTTGTAAAGATGGAAATACCTAGTTTTGGGTACAAGGAGTCATTTTGATAGATGCAGGGGCTGTTTTGTATTTAACACAAACTCAATTTGTGTTAAATAGCATGATGAGGCAAAAAAACACACATGTGTGTGTGTTTCTTGCGATTTTGGGAAGGGAGAAAGAGGAGAAAAGAGGGCTTGATCAAGAAATTCGAATTTGAAGCTTGCATGATTGGATTGAAGGGTTGGATTGCACAACACCTTCATCATAACAAGTAAGTATCATCTCTTTTCTCAATTCCCCATATAATTCTTGTTCTTGATGGGTTTGGGTGGATGAACCCTAATGGACGAAAATTGGGGGTTGTGGTGAATTAAATGTTGATTATGATTGATTATCTAGCATAACTAAAGCTAGATGAGTATTCAATTCATGTTAATTTCACCAACTGAGAGTTTTTGAAAGTTAGGGTTCTTGAGAACCTAATTTGGGGGTTTTATGATTGGGGGTGTTTAATTGGTGAATTGATTGTTATTAAGTGTTTATGGTGTATTATAAACACATTTCATGTAGAAAACCCAATTGGTTTGGTGATTCACAAATTTAATGAAGTTTGGTGAAATCCTTAACGGGTCAAAATGGGTGAATGATTGAGTAGGAAAGTTAAACTTGTTTAAGATGTAATTAATCAAGTTTAGAACGGGTGTAATCCATAAGGTCTAGGGTGGGTGTTAGACCTCAATTGGAAATGGTGAATTAGTGGATTGGAAGTTTGACTATAATGGGTCAAACAGGTTATTTGGGTTGAAAGATGGTATTTGGGTGTTGAGGGTTTGATTAAAGTCATGTTAATCAAACTAAGTTAGGGTTTTGATCTTTAGATCATAAAGATGCGTTTGGTGTCAATTGGTGATGAATGGATTACTGATTGAAATTGGGTTGTATAGGTGATCAAATTGTAAGGAAGCTAGCTTGGAGGACCAAGCGGGATCATCTTTGGAAAAGGTAAGTGCTTTGCACTTACTTAATATTATATAAGTAGTTTTGTGTAAGTAGTAAGTGTGGTATGCTATTTACATGTCATTGTATGGTTGACTCAATGTGGATATTTAGTTAAACTAAGCCATTGATGTGTGGCAATTTGGTAAATGGTCAAAGTAAAGTGTGAATGTGGTAGAATTGTTGTAGCTGACATAATGAGGAAATTAGTCAAACTAACAAATGACAATTGGTAAAAGTGGTGTAGTTGAAATATGTGAAATATAGTCAAACTAAACGTGGTAAATTGGTGTAGTTGACTAGTGTGGCACATAGTCAAACTAAGTATAGAATGTGGTGATTTGTTGAAAATTGACTTAGTGTGGTATAAGTTAAACCATTATGAATAATGGTGAAATTGGTGTAATTTGACTTTAGTGGTATAGGGTCAAACTATTATGTTGAATAGGTGTAATTAGACTATGTGGTTAATAGTCAATCTTGAATGTGCAAATGTGTTAAATATGTGTATTTAGACTATGTGGTTAATAGTCAAACTTGAAAGTGTAAATGTAGTAAATATATGAAAGTTGACTTGTGTGGTTATTGGTCAAACTAATGTGTGGTATATGGTTAAATGATGTAAATGACTCAATGTGATTAAGAGTCAAGTAAAATGTAGAATGTGGTAACATTATTCTAAAATTGACCTAATATGGTAAAAGTCAAACGTTGGTGGTAAAACAGTAAATTGATTAATTACATGAAGTGTGGATACTTCATGGAGGTGTTTACGTGAGGTGTGGATACTTCTCGGATGAAAGTGAAGTCAAGTACTTCACGAATGACATGCAGTGTGGATACTTCATGGGTCGGCATGGGGTCAAATACTCCATGTGAAAAAGCGAGTGGTGACACTCGTAATAGACATGTGGATATGGCAATTTGATGAATGGTGAAACGTTAGGACTTGTATTGGTCAATACATGTCAAAGTCATAGGTCTTTGTATGCCTAAACAAATAAACAAATGATAAACTATAAACCATGTATAAGTCATTATTGACTTTAAAAAGTAGTTGAATGTATGCTTAAACAATGAAAAAGGTGGGATTGAAAGTTAAACTCTTAACAAGTGGGAAACAGGTCATGCTACTCGGATTTAAGGAATCAAAATACAAAACATTACATGTTGGGATGTTGGGCAACCTTAATGGATGCTTAAATATACGGATATGTATTATATTGGTTTGAAAAGGAAGAAAATGGAGTTGCTATCAAAACTGTATTTTTTGAGTGGCGTACTCTTACGCCCATCAGCGTACTCTTACTCTAGACCTGGAGAAGTTCTCTGCCTTACGGCCTCAATACGCTGAAAAGTTGTTTTCTGGGTGGTGTACTCGTACGACAAGTGGCGTACTGATACGCCGGGACTAAAAATTACTTTTTCTTGGGTTTTACCCATGAGGGGACTTATGGAGAGGTCCCTAAGACTTCTTATCTAAACTAACCATGTTCAAATTGATGTTTTGAATGTAGGGAAAGCTCCGTAGTGATCTCGGGTCTCGCATCATTTGGATTGGATTCTCATGGATCGTGTTGACTTAGCTTTGTTTTAACTTCTCGTATGGAACGTTTACAAACTTAATGGGTTGCTAAATGTTGTGGATAACATTGTAGACGTAATTTTATGTCAAAACTATTTTGTGGTTTCATGGGTAGTTTAATCCATATTTGTAAACTTAAAACGTGTGGATACGTTGTTGTTGTTTTGGTACCTAACTTCCGCGTTGTTTTAAAAGTTTAAATCGGGTTGAATTTTTGGGTGTTACATTAAAAGTGGTACGTGGATTCCCGACATCTTAGGTCAACAATGACCAAGGGTTTTCCCATAAAGGGGTATTTAAACCCTTCTAATATTTCGTCCGGGTCCCTCCATTTCCATCTCGTGCGTTTCGATCTCGGGTTAACTTTCTAAAGGACTAGCTGTGTCTTTTATTGTCATTAAAGCGCACCTTATGTGACAAACTTTGCTAAGCCTTTTATTTAATAGAGATTCGGGTCGCTCACTAACCTGAACCATTAGCATTCGAATTTTCGGGATGTTACGATTACGAGTGTCGGTTTTTTTCGGATGTTACACCCAAAGATTAACACATATTAACATATTCATAACGTTCACTACTAGAAATGACTAATGTTCATGTTTAGCATGTGCTAATATGTTAGAACTAAATACATATACTAGAATAAAAATCTACATCCGATGAGGTTATCATCATAGGCGGTAACCTTGCATGGTCATGGTTCGGCGGAAATCAGTTTCGATTGCACTTAGAACAATCTGGATAAAAGAAAGACCTTGTCACTAAGGATTCTTTGTTTCCCTTGTGTCCTTCGACTCTCCAATGTTAAATATGTTGGTTTCCCATGTTTCTCCCCTTTGTTTACTGCTGAAAACTGCACATAAACCTATATTGCCCCTCACTGACGTACAAGGGGAAGGATATTGAGGGGGGGGGGGGGGCGATTTTTCCCTCAGTGTTGTTAATTTATATGTATTCGGCCGAAAATTTTATAGTTTCGGTCCGTCCTGCGTTTTTCTTTAAACTCCGCCACTGCTGACGTACACCCATAAACCTATTATAGTCTCTTGTATGCAGTTTACATGATATACATTCTCCAAGATAACCGTGTAAAATCACCCATGACCTTTTAGCCTAGTAGCATATTGGTGATTTGTCATATAAAAGTGATGTGAGTTTAAATCCCTGCAAGTGAATGTTGATTGAGTCATATGTAAGAGTAAATTTTTTTTCATAAAAAATGTGTAAAATCGGTTGGTATGCCATTATGGATCAATACCTTTTTTATAATTCCAAAAGTTCCATTCTTTCAGGAACAAGGTTCAAAACATAAACGAAGTACCATCTATTATTTATCGAAGACACATAAAAAACAAAACATGTATTCCTATAAATAATTTGGACCAAAAGTCCAAAACCTAATTACAAAGTGATATGCATGGGTTATTTTATTTACAAAGACGAAAGATATGTACTTCTATATGAATAAACTAAAAAGCATAATATCAAATTAAAGAAATATCAAAATCTTTAACCAAAATAGAGATATTTTTATCAAGAAAGATCTTGCATGCAACATCTTTTAGCACATGGCTACATGAACTTCCCATATATCGAACCACCATTCAATTAACCTCTTAAAACCGAAGTGGGCATGTGGATTAATTTAATCCATTATTTATAATTAAGTGGGAAACTTTTCAAAAGGATAAATAATTGCAACAAATTGGGAAGAAACTTACCCCAGATATTAACTCCTTTTTTGGATAATCTAATCATGATTCATCAAAATAAGTGTGGCTTTATACTGTTTATTAATGAATTCGAATAACATTTCACATATGGATTTTCAAAGCTAGAAGAGCCAACTTTTGTTTTCTGGAAGGCGACTTTTCATTAAAACCACACACGACCAACTAAGAAGAGGCAACTAAATAGTTAAAGATTTTTTTTTGTTTGAACATCAATAAAATCGCATCCCATTAAGAACTAGCAGTGCTAGCAGAAAATACATAACACACTAACACAGACACTAGTAAAGCGCTTAAACAATTAATTGATGAAATATCATATAGATTTGAAGGTTTAATAAAAGATAAAGTAAATATGAAATCATATAAAATAAAAACATTTTGAGAATTTAGTTAAGACAGAAAATTGATTGCTTACATAATTAAATTTTTAAAGAAATTTAATTATTAGTTTAAATAACTACAAAATTAAAGTTGTAGTCTAACAAATTTATGCTATTTATAATCAATATTATTAAGTTACTTTTTTTTATATTTAATCACATAATTGACATGTGTGCAAAATAGAATTAAGGTAGTAAAATTCATAAAATACAATTTTACCGCCCATAAACTCATAAAAATTAATATAAAAATAAATTCCAATCCACATTATAATATAATACAGATATACAACTCAAGGTTCTTGCATATCACCTAACATTCTTGGAAGCATAACATTTAAACTTTAACTAAGCCATCATAAGGATTAGGGCACCATTTTTCCCGGTTACAACCAAGATTTTTACTCTTGTTGGATGCCCATGTGAAAGATAGGGATTTAACTTCCTCCACCAGCTTCTCGATTGAGCTCTTCTCCTTTGTAAATACCCATGCATTGCGGACTTTCCAAATCATCCACATGGTTGTGTAGATAATCAGGATTGGTCGTGATAAGTCGTTTATCCACGTAAGCCAAACCCGTTAGTCGTTAAAGATTTCTTAATACTTTTATATAGAAATATTACGTTAAAATGTGTTGCTGTTATAACAACAACAATAACAGTAACAATAATTATACTTATAATTGTTATATGTTAGTGCATTTGGTGTATTTTATAGTTTACATATTGTCAACATTGGATGTAGCATATTTGCTAAAATTGTTAAAAAAAAATAATAATAACAATAATAACATGTCTATGTCGATTGATATGTCTGAGTTGATAGAAGATGCAAAACTCAAATGTTTTAATTTTTAAGAATTAATAATAACGCTATTAAAACTATATATAAATCAAATAAAACTTTTCTAGACCCATAATCATGTTCCACGCTAGGTAACTCTTAACTACCATTGTCGGTTCCCACATCCCACTATCAACTTTTCCAAAATCACGGTGGTTGCTGACCTCATCACGAATCATTTTCTTGAAGAACTTTGTTTGTTCGCATATCATTTTCTCAAACCACAACTTTGATAAAGAACAAGAACTTAATATCCCTACTACCATAAAAAATCCAAGAATGAAATCTAAATGAATAATAACTCAAAATCGGTATAAACATTGGCACAACGTATTCTTTACAAAATTAAACATTCAAAAACAACGAATTGGAAATCATCACCTTAGCTTACCCGCACTACAAAAAAACAGCACTACAACCGACGGAAACGCTCTCCGATGGGATCCCTTAGGAAATGTACCGTCGGCAAAGTGCTCGTGGGAAACTGACGGAATACCTTCGGTAATCTTGTGACCGATTACCGACTGATAATTCTCCTGCCTACTTCTCATTTCTCCGGTCAGTTTCACATTTGTGTTGGATTACCGACGGATACCGTCGCTAATTTTAATTTATTTAAAAAATAAATAAATATATTATTTCATTTCCAACAATACAAAATACCACAAATCTACAAATTACATTTGTTTCTAGCAATACAAATACAACAAATCTGTAAATTACATTTATTTTCAGCAATACAAATACAACAAATCTGTAAATTACATTTATTTCCAGCAATACAAATACCACAAATCTGCAAATTACATTTACAAATTCACGAATTTCAAATTACATCAAAAAACCTATTAAATTAAGAATATATTCCTCATGACGAACTTGTGATTGGTTGGACTCGTTCTACCATATGAGATTCAATCATGCAATTTAACAAAAAAAGTTATTAGCTCCTTAAATGGGTTAAAATGACTCATGCCCACTTTATGATGTTATAATAATTAAAATACAACTTAAATGGGTCAAAACGACCCGTACGTGCATTATTATGTTATAATATCCAAAATACAACTTAAAAATGTCAAAACGACCCTTACCCACTTTATGATATAATAACCAAAATAAAACTTAAATAGGTCAAAATGATCCGTACCCACTTAATGAGGTTATAATTACCAAAATACAATTTAAACGAGTGAAAACGATCCCTACCCACTTTATAATGTTATAATAAACAAAATACAACTTAAAAAAGTCAAAACGACCCGTACCCACTTTATCATGTTCTAATAACCAAAATACAACTTAAATATATATACTTAATAGAACTCGATCCGTCTTATATATCCAACTTATGTAAGTGTTCAATTAGTACAGTACACCTGTTACAAAACGATACCATAAATCAATACAAAATTTAAATTAAAATATGTATTACAAATACAAGCTATATTTACAACACGTACAAAACAATTATATAAAAAATCGCTAGTCGTCAAAAGAATGACCTGACAAAAGGGGCTCATCTTCGTTTTATGTTTCTTCATAGGTGTCTTCATCCTCTTCTTCCTCCTCGTCACCATCATCGTAGGCTTCCACTATTTTTCCCGTGGAAAGACAAATTGGTTGGATATCTTGATGCACATCTACAAATATTAAATGGTTTACCCTTTTGTTGATTTGAAAAAAATTCTTCATTATCACCATTGGGGATTTGACCAACACGTTGTTCTAGCTCGAAAGATACGGTGGATAAACGAATTGTTGTGCTTGTGATGCTAGAACGAACGGATCATCGGTATTTAGTTTTGATTTGAATTTGATATCGACCAACCCATGTTTTTGGTCCACTCTAACCTCATGGCCAATATCATACCATCTATGCTTAAACATCACAACAACGCAACGACCAACATCAAGGCTATAGTATTCAACCTCTATAACCTCTTTAAGAATTCCATAATAGTCTGACTCTTGCTCATTAGAAAAAACACCCCTCACACAAACGCCACTATTATGCGTGACCAGCGCGTTAGCATGTTCTTTTGTATGGAACTTGTATCTATTTACATGATACCCTTTTGTGACAATGCAATATGGGCGGGAAGGTATATTAGAACTTTTAATTCAGGACATTCGTTGATTGTGGGGTGATTGAGCTACAAGTAAAGAAAAGACACTAATTAGTTAACTAATACACACACACACACACATATATATATGAATTAGTGTTTGTAAGCTTTTAAATATGCATACATACGTGCTTGGTGAACCGTGTAGCGAATGATTTTTTCTTCGACTGATCTTGTAACATCCTAAAAATCATAAATGAATAAAATAAGGATTTATTAAGAAATGCTTGGAGTTGAGGGACTATTTGGGTAACTTGGGAAACAACCCTACATACCTAGCCCCCTCTAATCAGCTCAAAACCTCTTCTTAACACCCCCTATATTCATGAGAACATTAGAGCTTTTGTGGCTGTAAGTTCTCAGTAAGAAAGAAAAGATGAGCAAGGATCGACTCATAGCTTCTTTTGGACATCAAGACTGTTAAAGATTGAAAGAAGAGTCATACCTGGAGACTACGTAAGTTTTAAGGTAAGAAAACAACTCTACATCTGCTGTTCACTTTATTTTAGAGTTTTCTTGGTCTAAATAGACTTTAATCCACGAAGACTACATCTTTACGTATGAAATGAGAGAAAGCCTTTAGATGTAATGTTAGTGATGATAAACAAACACTTTGGATGTATAAAGTTCCAAACTTGACGTCCAAAACCATGCGGATATGAAACCATACAAAACTAGAGTTTTCAAAAATATGATGTTCTCGTAGTAAAGTTCACGACCCTAGGTTCTCGGGCAAAGTTCTAGGCTTACATCAAAACCGAACAATTGAACTTCACGCAGACCCATGAATTTCTTATGATAACTTCCATGGACGAGACCCTCAAGTTCTCTAGATTCATGATGCGAGATTTTCCATGAACGAGAACATCAAGTTCTCGGGACCCATGATGCTAAGACTTCTAAGTTCTTGTTGTATGGAATAGAACGAATCACAATATGAGAAACTAAGTTCTTTAGGACGTTTATGCACATGTTAAAAGACAAGTAGAGACTCCTGACTGTGCGTAGGCCCGACACACTTCCTATGTACCTTAGATGAGTTTCTAGATGCCCTTTTTAGTAAAAGTTTTATAACGTTTTTGGCTGAGGTGCATACTTAACCTATTTATGATATGTTTACAAGGAGTGGTTGTGTTCATGATTTAAACACTAAATGACTTGGATAAATGATTTTCCTTGTATGCTTACGTGTATGTGTTACGGTTACCTTTGTGGTTAACGGACGACCAGACGACTATCTATGCAGAAGGTATGTTTACGAGCTACGACTCGGTATAATTGCAAGATATAACTCACCAATGTTTACGGCTACTTCAGTAGACGCTAGGTGCTTTCCGATGCACGGCTGCATAATAGTTGAATGGGAAACGGCTACTTCGGTAGACGGCTATCCGGCTACTTTGTGAAGACGCTATGTTTACGGCTGCACCAGTGAGCGGTAAGATTTCCTCAACTTGGTGTACACGGTAGGTGCTACTTCGGCTACTTCGGTAGACGATGCAATGTACGACCACTATGCAGACGGTATGTTTATGCGAGCTACAACTCGCCAAAGTTTACGGCTACTGGGTGTTGATGGTAGGTGCTTATTCAATGCACGGCTGCATATGTGGTTGTCTTGTGAGACAGTTATGAGACTAGAAGATTTTCCCCATGTGTGTTAAGCTAATATGTATGTTACATGTTTATGAGCTACGACTCACAATGATGATTGACTATGAGCTACGACTCAGTATAATGTATGATTGAGAGCTACGCCTCTATTTGATGTACGCTTAAGAGCTACGATTTCTTAAACTAGAACTCACCAGAATTAGCTGAATTTTAGTATGCACTACTGGTTAAGGTTAAAGGATGAAGAAATCCTATAGATGTACTGAACTAGGATTTGAAGGCTACCCGACCCAAGACTGACATCTCGTTTCTATGTTTTAAAATTTGTACAATGTTATTTGATGTTTCATGACTGATGTGTATAACAATGCTTCCGCTGCCAACTGAATGACTTTCAATTATTAAACTATAATGTGAATGAGTAAATCTAATGCGTGAGGTCTCCCGGGTATGGGGCCTTACAAGTTGGTATTAGAGCAATAGTTTGAGTGATTCAGGCATCCATAAATGTCTGAAATCAAATTGAGAACGGGACCAAGCCTAGGATGTAAGTACGGGTAGCCAAAGACCAGTTATGTCTGAATGTAGAATGTAAATGCCTTTAAACATAGGATAGATGCCTTAATTGTAAATGTTATGATTGAAGGGAAGAGTTTAGAACCCGAAAGGTAAAGTAAGTTACTAATAGAGTAAACATAGATTTTTACCCCTGTGGTTTGGTAAGAATAACGGTTTTGGTCTATTAGTTTTAATTTGACTTTTTTGCTCCCTGTTGTTACCTAATTGTCTCAATTAAGTCCAACCCACTAACAACTTTAGTTTTCTCTACTAAAATGAGAGGCATTTTAGACTTTCACTAAGTCAAACCCACTTTTCACATTTTAGATAAATTATTCTTATATTTCCGTTTGTAGCGGACTAAACTAAAACTTTCTCACTCTACCCAGTATTCCTTATGTGCGCTACAATTATGCTTATGCCATTTTTATGTGAAACCCTAGATGGGTAACTGTTGCAGATCTCTGCGACTGTTGCCAGGGAAGATGTAACGTCTTCCAACCACCATGACCATAGCAAGAAGAAGGATAAGAGAAAGAAGGCGTCGATTACTGTCTTAACCGATGTGTCAAAGGGGGATATTGAAGACAAGTATATGTTAAATATAAAGCTTGGTCGAGGGGGCAAGTTGTTTGATCAGATATTTACGCATGGCGAGTTGTTTGATCGGATTGTTGCGTGTGGACATTATACGCAGTGCGCAGCTGCGGCGGTGGCTAAGACGATAGTGGAGGTGGTGCAGCTGTGTCATAAGCATGGAGTGATTCATAGAGATTTGAAACTAGAAAATTTCGTGTTTGCATACAAGAAGGAGAATTCACCTCTCAAAGCTATTGATTTTGGGCTCTCTATCTCGGTGCCCTAATCAGACATAAATCCTCGATGCTCAGAACGGTGCCCTTTCTGCTCAGATCGATGTCATAAACAAGGTTAATATTCAAACATCGGTGCCCTAGTTAGTATCAAATCTTTCTCGTCGGCCTCCCCTACCTTTGAAAAGACGTCGGCTTCACCCTCTTTAAACACAAAACCGGTCGAAACTCCCTCTAAAGAAGGGAGACTAGATCTGAACAGAAATGGAGACAAAGAAACCTAGGTGCTGACGAAGATGAGATATGAACCCTAGTTACAGGCGGAGGAGGATGGTGACGGTTACAAACGAGTTTACAAAATCGATTTTCACTTGAAGATTTGAAGTAACGCCTCCAGTTACAAGCAGAGGATGTTGGTGCCGATGACAAAGAGGTCGTGTAGCAGTGGTGGTGGTTTGGGGGTACTGGCGTTGTGATGGCGGAGGTGGTGCTTGTAGAAAGTGAAGTAGTGGTGGCTGGAAGTGAAGCCCTAAATGTGAAAAAAAATAACTTATTGATTTTACATAACCAGACACCTAAATATAGATTATTACATAAATTGTCCTTATATGTGAAAAGTCTCCAATGCCCTTCTATTAGCAGAGAAAACTAACACTGTTAATGAGTTGGACTTAATTAAGACAATTAGGTTATCACAGGGAGCAAAAAGGTAAAATTGAAACTAATGGACCAAAACCGTTATTTTGACTAAACGACATGGGCCAAAAACGAAGTTTCCTCTTATTAGTAACATTACCGGTTACTGTCATTAACAATTTACCTTGCTCGTAATGTTCTGAACTATGACCTGAAGGAATGATATTGGTAAACTTCCCCTACTTTCAGGACTATAAGTATGGATGATAGAAGAAATGTAGGAAGACGAGGGCGTCGAACTGAAGACAAGTTGAAGAAGAAAGTGTTCACGCCAACTCTGGCCATGAAACTGTGAGGACTCCTACTGTTAGAACTATGAAGATCAACCTCAGCTCTAGCCCGAGGTCAGGGAGGCAATAGCTCGGAAGTCGGGCATGTATTGAAAAACACCCTACCTGAGATCATAGCTGAGGCACTGAGGAGAACCACACTGATGTTATGATTAATGATGGTGATGAGGAAGAGGAGGAAAAGTGTGCTAATGGCTGTTCATATAAGTCATTATGTGGCTGTGATCCGCCAATACTGAACGAGAAGGATGATGTTATTGCTACTTTTGAACGGGTGACCCGAACAGAGAGGACTATTGGCCTCAGTGAGTTCCGTGATAATCAAGCGGTTAAGTTTGCTCCAAATTTATTCTGAAACGAGGCACCGCACTGGTGGGAAACAGTGTGGCAGGCTAAGGGAGATCATGCATTTATAGAAATGAATTCGGATAGATTCAAAGATACGGTGATCAAGAAGTTTTGTCCTCGGAATGAGATTGACCGAGTGGAAAGAGAATTACTGGGATTGAAGGCTGGCAACATGACCCATTGCCAGTACACCTCTTGATTTAATGAGTTGGCCCGATTGGTTCCTCATCTGCGGACTACTGAGGTTAGATGGATTAAGTACTATGTTCAAGGACTGCCTTAGAAAGTCCTCACTCATGTGAAGGCTAACACTCCGAGGACGTTTGAATCTATGGTTGAATTGAGTGGGATTGTCTATGACGATATTTCTTTGGAGGATATGATCCCGGTGGCACCAAAGAGGAAATGGTAAAAGACGTTCAAGAAGAATGAAGGCAAGGGTGGAAGAGAATGGTTCTTGTAAGACTTGTGGAAAGAGACACTATAGGTAGTGTCGTGTGGTTGTTACAACCTGTGTTTCCGATGTGGGAAAACGGGGCACTACTCCCATGATTGCAAAGTTGTGATGAAATGCCTAAACTATGGGAGTGAAGGCCATATAACAAAGGATTGTTGAAAGTCAGGATCGAGTGGACATGCAAGTGGAAAGGGAACTGGTATGAACGAGGGTGACAGACCCAAGGCAAGAACCAGAGCATACGCCCTTACCCAAGAGGAAGCTAGAGGAAAACATGACATCGTGTCATGTACGTTTCTCACCAATAACCATTATGCTTATGTTCTATTTGATTCTGGTGCTAGTAAAAGTTTCATTGCCACAACATTAGTTAACCGACTAAAGAGCACAGTTAGATCCATAGCACGGGCGTTTGGCAGAATCACAAAAGTAACAAAGTTGTAGATGACTGCGTCATAGGGATCGCGGGCCATAGATTTCCTGCTAGGTTATTCTTTATTGCCTTAGGAGGGTTTGATATCGTATTAGGTATGGATTGGCTAGCTGCTAAAGAAGCACAAATAATATGTAAATGAAAGATGATACATCTTAAAGCCCCTGATGGTAGCTTAATCACGATTCATGGAGATAGAGACATCGCGATGCCAAACGTCATTTCAATGATCAAAGATGAAAGTTACATGAGGCACGGTTGCGAGGCCTAACTAGCATACGTAATTGATGATAGGGTGAAGGTTAAAGAATTGAAAGATGTACCCGTGGTGTACAACTTTCTAGAGGTGTTCCCCGAGGACTTACCTGGAATTCCACCTGATCAGGAAATTGAGTTTCAAATAGACTTAATGCCAGGAGCCCAACCTGTCACCAAGGCACCATACCGATTAGCTCTAGCATAAATGGAAGAACTGATGACTCAGCTGGGAGAATTAATGGACAAAGGTTTCACCAGGCCGATCATTTCACCTTGAGGTGCTCCGGTGTTGTTTGTTAAGAAGAAAGATGGTAGTATGCGTATGTGCATTGACTACCGAGAATTGAATAAGCGCACAGTGAAGAACAAGTACCCGTTATCGAGAATAGATTATATGTTTATCAACTTCAAGGTGCAAGCTGGTTCTCAAAGATCGATCTTAGATCGAGATACCATCCACTGAAGGTTAGAGAAGAATATGTACCAAAGACGGCTTTCCACACACAATATGGACATTTCGAGTTTGTTGTAATGTGATTGGGATTAACAAATGCCCCCGCGGCATACATGGACCTTATGAAGAGGGTATGTCTCCCTATACTTGACCACTCAGTGATTGTTTTCATAGATGACATCCTCATTTACTCTAAGAGCGAGGGTGATCATGCTTGTCATTTGAAGGAAGTATTCGAAGTACTGAAGAAAGAAAAGTTATACACCAAGTTCTCTAAATGTGCGTTCTGTATTAGGGAAGTCCAATTCCTAGGTCATGTCATTAACCCGAATGACATTATGGTTGATCCAACAAAGATAGTTACGATAAGAGAATGTAACATCCCGAAAACGGTTACTGAAATCCAAAGTTTCTTGAGATTGGCAGGCTATTATTGAAGGTTCATTAAGGGTTTCTCAAAAATAGATTCGCCCTTAACAAAGTTGACACGGAAGGAGGTTAAGTATGACTGGGGTCCAAACCAGGATAAAGCTTTTAAAGAGTTGAAGGAAAGGCTAACCCAAGCTCTAGTCTTCGCTCTGCCTAAGGGAAATGAACACTTAATAGTTTACTCTGACGCTTCTGGTCAGGAATTGGGATGTGTTCTAATGCAAAGGGGAAGGGTGATTGCATACGCGTCACGACAACTAAAGATTCATGAAGCCAATTACCCGACTCATGACTTGGAACTTGCTGAAGTGGTATTTGCATTAAAGATCTGGAGACATTATCTGTACGGAGTTAAGTTCACTATATACTCCGACCACAAGAGAGCTTGAAATATTTCTTTGAACAAAAAGAATTGAACATAAGGCAGAAGCGATGGTTAGAGTTATTAAAGGATTATGACTGTGAAATCCTATATCATCCTGGAAAGGGATAAACTCCTATTAGAGTGAAAGCATGCCAACTTTGACGGAAATTGAGAAGCCACAAATTGAGGCACTCAAGGAAGAAAACATAAAGAAAGAAAGGATGGTGGGTCAACAGGAAAAGCTGGAATATATTACTCTCAGTGTAAGGATACAGTTTGGATGGATATGGATACCTATGAGTGGTGAACTTAGAGCCAAAGTCCTTGATAAGGCTCATAAGTCCCCCTACATCCATCCTGGAGCCACTAAGATGTACCAAGACCTAAATAAAGAATATTGGTGGCCAAATATGAAGAATGATGTGACAAAGTACGTAAGCAAGTGCCCAACTTGCTCATAAGTAGAGGCCGAACACCAGAAATTGGAAGTGGGAACACATTACCATGGACTTCACAACAAAGCTACCCCGCACAACTAAAGATCATGATACCATATGGGTAATCGTGGACCGCTTGACAAAGAGTGCTCATTTCTTATCGACTCGTGAGACGTTCTCATCAGAAAGGTTAGCTGAATTATTCATTAATGATATTTTTACACGACATAGAGTGCCACTGTCAATTGTATATGACCGGGACACGAGATTCACATCAAGGTTCTACAAAAGATTTGACGAAGCAATGGGCACAATGCTAAATATTAGCACGGCGTATCACCCGCAAACAGATGGTCAGTCTGAAAGGACTATCTAAAATCTGGAGGATATGCTACGTGCTTATATCATTGACTTTGGTTGTAGTTGGGACAGTCACCTGCCACTAGTAGAGTTCTCCTACACCAACAGTTATCACGCGACGATAAGCATGCCGCCTTATGAAATGTTGTATGGTAGAACATGGAGAACCCCGGTTTATTGGGGTGCGATACGTCAAAAAAAACTGGGAAGCCTCGAGGTTATTAAACAAACTTCAGAAAAGTTTGATCAAATCAAGGCCCGAATGAAAGCTGCACAAGACCGCCAGAAGTCCAACGTAGATAAAAGGCGAAGTTCTATTGAATTTAATGTTGGGGACAAGGTAATGTATAAAGTGTCGCCCTAGAAAGGAATAATAAGATTTAGAAAGAGAGAAAAGTTAAGTCCAAGGTTTGTCGGACCATTCAATATCTTGGCACGGGTAGGAGAAATTGCCTATCGGTTGGAGATGTCTAATTAGTTAAGTGGGATTCATCCGTCATTTCACGCGCCACACTTGCGAGAGTGTCTGGCCGATGAAACGGCGCACATACCATTTACCGAGATCAGGATGGACAACAACCTTAACTATATTGAAGAACTCGTGGCCATCGTTGACAGGAAGGAGAAACGACTACGTAATAAGGTGATTCGATTGGTTAAAGTACAATGGAAACACCGAAAGGTTTAGAAGCCACTTGGGAAACCGAGGAGGGGATGAGGGAGTCTTACCCTCAGTTGTTTAACTTATAGCAGGTTTAGCAGGTTTCGAGGACGAGAGCTCTTGTTAGGTGTGTAGATTAGTAACATCCTAAAAATCATAAATGAGTAAAATAAGGGTTTATTATGAAATGCTTGGAATTTAGGGACTAATTGGGTAACTTGGGAAACACCCCTACACGCCTAGCCCCTCTAATTAGCTCAAAACCTTCTCATAACACGCCCCCCCCATATTCACGCTAACTTGAGAGCTTTTGTGGCAGCAAGTTACCGGTTAGAAAGAAAAGAGGAGCAGTGATCAACTCATAGCTTCTATTGGACATCAAGATTGTTAAATATTGAAAGAAGAGCCACACCTAGAGGCTACGTGAGTTTTAAGGTAAGAAAACAACCCTACATCTGTTGTTTACTTTATTTTAGGGTTTTCTTGGTATAAATGGACGTTAATCCATGAAGACTACATCTTTCCAACCCTCATCCACCAACCTTCAAACCTTCCCTCCATGGAAGTATCTCTAGAAATCAATCGGGTACACTGGAAATCAAAATGGGTATACAGTAGAGAAGGCGCTGATAGGCCCACCATGGAAGTATCTCTGTCACACTCTTCTCCAATTCATATCTCAGAAGAAAAGCAGATGGCATCAAGTAAGCTCCGCTCTTGCCACCACAGAGAAGAAGGACAAGGTGGAGAGTTGCCTCCTTATGGATGTTGTAATCGGCTAAGGCTCTGCCGTCCTCGAGCTGTTTTCCGGCGAAGATTAGACGCTGCTGGTCTGACGGGATGCCTTCCTTGTCCTGGATCTTTGCCTTCACGTTTTTGATTGTGTCAAAGGATTCGACCTCAAACGTGACCGTCTTACCAGTTAGGGTTTTCACGAAGATCTGCATTTTCGCCGATTTGGAGTGATAAGATGAAGTTGTTTCCAAAAAGGTACTCAGGGGTCAATGTTCCATTGTTATCTACAATGCCGAACATACAAAGTACCCCGGGTGACAGTTCCGCAATCCCAGCTGATACTGATCCCACACCCTCCACCTCACAACCTGAACAACAGTCTGCTTCTACCATTCGAACCCATGTGCATACCACGAAGGATGCACAGGTACAAAAAATCACTTCACCTCTTTTGGATGTTATCGTTCAACCGGAATACAGGGCCCCGGTTGCGACGACTAGGAAAAGGGGCAAGGAATCTCCTTCTTCTCTTGCCTCAAAGGCCCAAACCCAACCTAACAGCCCTCACTCAGAATCACAACATTCTGGTGAGAATATCATAAGGGACAGCCACATTATTAGGGAGACTCCTTTGGATGTCTCTCTATTAGGATCAGGATCACTTCCCGGATCCATAGAACAGCCCCCTGAGCCTTTCCTTTTTCTTTTGAACTTAAGTGTTGAGGAACCTGATCAAAATGATGTACCTTCTCCAACTACTACTATCTCGGAGGTACTGATTGATCTTGCTTCCAACACACCCAACCTAAGTTCGTCTACCCTGAATGTCCACTCTAGGAGCCATGAAATAGTGGATGTGGAAGAGTCTGTCACTACTGCTGGTCCATCAAATGACCAAGAGGACAGTGATAACATTGCTAAGACCTCAACCACGAAAACTCACAGTGAGGATATTTCCCTGGAAACTCCCCTCACTGAGAGGAATCCCAGGTGCCAAGAAACCATGGGTGATTGGGACGAAGAGGCCAGGCCTAAGACCCCATCTGGATCCAAGGATTCCACAGCTGTGGATGAGGACATACTGTAACTTCATATCTTGATATTGACGGCCAGGATGGTCATGCTAGAGGATGAAGTGTCCAAATTAAGACACCAAGTCTCTATGCATGAATCTCATAAATTCCAAACTTTACCTACTCTCTTCCTTGTATCAATGGGCACCCAAACTGATGCTTATTCGTCCACCGATGCACCCAAAAAGGGGGAGATGGTCCCAATGGAGGTTATAAGGTTGAAAGGATAGTCAGAAACATGCAAAAGCTTCAGCAACAAAGACAGTAAGAGAATTTTGGTAGCATCAATCTAGGGGGAGTTTGTAGAAACAAAGACTGATGGCTACAAAATTCTTTAAGTACAAATGCAGCTGATCTCAGAGTTTGCTGCTGACCAACAAACTGCTGCGGACAAGCTTATCTGCTACGGATACCTGTTCTCCTGCTGAAGAACAAATCTGCTGCGGATAGCCTTATCTGCTGAAGACCAATGTTGCGGCTGATAGGCTTATCAGCAGCATCATTCTCATTCTTGCTGCTGATAGCTCTGTTCCTTGAAGACAAAACGTCACAGCTGACTATCCATGCCAAGCGTCACTGACAACTTTCTGCAAAAGCAACTGACACACTCAAAGCAGAAGGAACCTCATTGACACAACCAATGAAACTCAGCCATGCTCTTCTCCAGACATGCAAGCAATGATGCATAAAGAAGACGCTTCAATAAAGTTAGCTAGTTTAGCTTTAACGTCTATTATTAGCTTTTGTATAAACGATCAACGGTCTGTGTTCGATCTGATCCTTAGAATCAAGGGTCTGTCTTGATTCTAAGTTAGTATAAATAATCTGTAAACACTTCATTGTAAGTGTGCTTTTTGTGCTTTTGAATTAGAGTTTTCACTTGTAATCGTTTATTCTCAAAGCTTAATACAACAGTGTTCTTATCAATATCTTTCTGTCTACTCGATTGTAATTGTGTAGTTGTTATTGTTTCCACCAATCTCAACTAAGAACAGAACGATCTTGTAATTTCACGATCCTACAACCATGTTATGTCTTGTTTGGGGATCAAAATATAGGGCGTAATAGTTGGATAGCTCTGTTGAAGCAATTCTTGTGACAAGCACTCTGAAGATTGTTTTTACTTATGTATTTGTATTTGTATATCAGCGTCTGTATGTATTGGTTTATCGATTTGTAATCATGTTCGTAGGTACTTGTCGTTGTATTCGTCTTTGTTAAGTGTTGTACGCACTTAACAAGTGCGCATGATGCTCAACCTGCGTACTTGGCAAGTACGCAAGAACATTGTCTGCGTACTTGCTAAGTACGCAGGAACAAAGTCCTGCACACTTAGCAAGTGCACAGTCAACATGTCTAGTATAAATAGGCTAGGTTAACAAAATATATGTACGCAGGCATTTTGCTGATAGCTGTATTCTCTCTGTAACCTTTAAGTTTATAATAGACGGAGTTTTAAAGTGATTTCATTGTTTGTTTACTTTGTGTTACTTGATTCTCCAACTAGTCACGGGCATTCCGCACCCGGTCCGACTAGTCACACACCCACACGTAACGATCCAAGACACTCGGGGACCTACAAGTGGTATCAGAGCATAGCTCTTGATTTCTAGTGTTGTGAGTGTGTTAGGATAATCTTCTACACATCCTACAGAGATTTTGCAAGCAAAAGTGGGTGTTTTTGTTGATTTTTGTGATAAAATAGGGGTAGCTCTTGAGCACTATTTTAGAAGCAAAAATCACTCAAAAACCGACTTTTTTGTGTATTTGAGCATCAAAGGTTGGTTAGAAACGAGTTTCTGACCCTTTGGATCATTTTGTTTGGTCATATCTTCAACTTTTTCTATCTCCGGTGAGATTCCAGTGACCGGAAAAAGTTGGTGAGGGTTGGTGAAAAAGTGACCTACGTACTTACCTTTTTTGGCAAAAAGGACAGTCTTCCTGCGTACTTACCAAGTACGCAAGACCATTTCTTGTTGCGTACTTAACTCCTTTCTGCATACCTGTCATTTACTCTTGCGTACTTGTTAAGTACGCAAGAGCGAATTCTAAATACGCAAGACCAAGTCTTTAAGTGCGCAAGGCCAGATTCAAGTGCGCAAGTTGTTTTGACTTTTCTGAAATTTGACCAAGTGTTTCACTATGGCAAATCTTCAGAACCTCGGTAACCTTCTTAATTATGACAATGAGATTGGAACCCCACAGAAATCACCAAAGCTGCTTAATGTAAACGATTATTCAAACTGGAAAGCACACTTTGAGCATTATATCTCATACACCGATTCTTCACTTTGGATACCCATTTTAGAGGGTTATAAGCATCCCACATATACATATCTTGATGTAGAATTTCCAAAGCCTATCTCCAAACTTGATGAAGAAGAAAAGAAAGTTTATGACAGAGAGAAGAAGGCACACGAATCTCTCATTATGGCCTTGACCTGGGAGTTATTTCACAGCTTTAGAGAATACGATAACTCCAAGGATCTCTAGAAGGCTTTGCAGAAGATATTCGAGGGAAACGACATCAAGAAGAGTAAAAGGGATCTTCTTAGGAAACAGTATGAGTGCTTTAGATATCTGGAGAATGAATCTATAAATGAGCTTATCTATAGATTCTATCATCTGCAAACTGAGCCGAAAGCTTATGACTTGATCTATCCGAATGAGGAGTTAGTTGAGAAATTTTTGGATGTCCTACAACCAAAATTTGAGATTTACATGATGTCGTCCAGACGGTCTATAAAAACTATCAAATAAAACCTAATCTAGACTCTCTAGCTTTAAATTTATAAAACCTAGACTCGACCTAAAACTAGACCACACAACCGGCAAGTGTACCGATCAATGTAATATAGCCTAACGAAGTCCGGATATCGAACCCAAAAGACACTGAATAACTAAATTAGACTTAACTAGGACTTAATATGATTAATTGATTGGGGGGTTTACTACACTAAAGATTAACTAAGAATGCAATAAACTAAGGACAATTCAAGCTATCAAGAGTAAACTAAAGATGAAATCAAGAATGGAGAAGTCACTACCTAGGTCGGAATCCTATGTGTAAAGCTCAACTTCTATCGGTTTTGGAACTAGGTTGGATCTGGGTTTCTAAAGATATAACACCTAAAAGATATCTAGTGGATTCCCGATCACTCTCGGTCTCGGGATGTGACCAGAAGACAACCTAAGGATATTAACTCACCAGATGATCGGATCACCTCTCGGGTATTTCCTACTATGACAAGTACCCTAATAAACGGATTACCTCTCAGTCTCACCGCTTACCATACACTCAAGGAATGCATGGGGTAGTTCTAGAATGGATACTATGATTCGGATAGCAACTATCACTAGACATCTAATACCAACTTCCTCTCAGACAGCTGACACTCGGATTCCTAATGACGAAGACTAAACGACTAATTCTCACCTCTCGGGTATTGAACTAGGACACACATTCACTTCTAATCAGTAATTAACTAGGTTTTCTATGGCTACTACGTCTAGACACCACTCTAACTCACAAACCCTAAAGTCTATGAACCAGAAACGAAGATCAAACTGGCAGACAACCACAATCAACGCAGAAAAGCATAATCAACCACATAATCAGAATTAAACATGCACTAACATCACACATAAACAAACTCAAACCTTTACTAAATCATAAATCCAACATTCAAATCCAAAAACCGAATAAAAATCGAAACTTTAACACATAATCATCATATTGACCTAGGTAGATCAAGGATCTAGCCTAGAATCATACTAAGAACATCTACACAGAAGCAAATAGCAAGATCCATAGGTTCAAAACACAAAATCAAAGATAAAGTTTGAATCTTTAAACCCTAGAATGCAACTACACAAACCCGGAATCCAAAAGCTTCAATCTTCAGCTTCAATTGACTTCCAAGCTCAAAATCGCCTCTTTTTCTTCCCTCAAAACGGCTCAGAATCGAACTCCTTCATAATGGCCGTTTAAATCTTTTTAATTTAGAAAATTAGGGTTTTGCGGAAAACGGCCCTCTCGCGTACCGCGAGAGAATGTTGACTGGATCCTCGCGTACCGCGAGAACCAAAATAGTCGGGCGGATTCCTGGAGTTTCCCGCGTACCGCGAGAATTATTACACTCGTCTCTCGCGTACCGCGGGAGACCTAAATTTCAGAAAATTGTCTTTTGATCATTGGACTTTTCCGGGCTTCGTTTCTTCGCTCGTTTTCTTCACGTATTCTTCATTAATATTCCCGAGCTCCTACAAATAAGACCAACGACTCAAATGTACATAAAATTGACTCAAAACTAATATAAAACTACTTAGAACACATTAAAACAAAGGAATAAAGACGTGTGCTTTCGCACCCTATCAAATATCCCCACACTTAACCTTTTTTCGTCCTCGAAAAATCTGCAAATGGAATCATAATTGGCATCTAACTCAACAAACATAAATTTCAATTTTCAAAACATACTCACGTGTTAAAAAGCAACAATTAGTATTTCTGTCCGATTAAACCCAAGCACTAACTTTCAAGCCCCCGTTACGTGTTCTAAATCCATTTTATACAACATATCAATCAATCTATGTGACTCACACTTAGAAGTTACAGCTCTACCTAATCCCGTCTCAAGGTCATGTTTAGGCACGGATTAAACCATATAGATTTACCCTACCACGTTAAACTACTATTTACAGGTTTTTAGAAATCAGATGAAATCATGAATGAATGGATGATAATGAGCATAATAAGCAAAAGAACTTTCGTCTAGAGGTGTTTCAACCAAGTCACTATCCCGGAGGGTAACACATAGACTACATTCTATCAATGAAGCACATAAATCTTACTTAGGGGTGTATCCTCCAAGTCGCTATCCCAGAGGGAAACACATAAGCAAAACTCAGTATAGCTCATAAATTATGGAATAATGGATTATGGAATGCGGGCGCCACCGAAACTCGGATTTATTCTCATAAAAAGAGAATGGTGTGCCATAAAAAATTTCAAAAACCTTTAAATTTTAACTTAATCGTGGTACCTATCACCCTATATTGACAGTTTCAGTATTACCATTACTCTAAGATGAATACCCACAAGATATCATGATTTTATTCCGTGATTAATCCTAAATAACACAAACAGGATATTTAAGCTCTACTAGTTAGCTGGGTCTACCAAAACATCACTAATTAGACACGTTTTCAATTATTTAATCTTTTAAACTCATAAATAGATCCAGTTCTACTATCATTTTCCAAATATATGCAATTATTTTCAAGAACATTTTTCAAATTTTTCAATTTTTTTTTTAATTTTTTTATAAACAAGACAAACTAGCTAAACACTCACATCCCCACACTTGAAAGACACATTGTCCTCAATGTGAAGCAAAACACAACTAAAAAAAAATGCAAAAATAAAAAAAAACAAAACAGAACAGGAAGCGACTTAGCTGGTAATGTAGATGCAATCTAGTATGCAGCTTCGTTCTTCCTTGTGTGCACCGTATAGCATTTCGGTCGCGGTTACACATCAGCTGTCGGGTTGCCTTTACAAGATAGTAATGGTAATCATCAAACCCGCCCGAATGGAGATTGAGTACGGACAGAATGATAAAACCTGTAAAATAAACCTCATACAAACCCACAGCATTAAACTGACTCAAATAAAATATAGAGACTAGACAGACTCAAGAAAACTAAAAGACTCAAGATAGATAGATGCAGAGAAAACATACTCGACATGTGGCAAACACATAGACATGAATACCACAGCAAGTTCGAACATCGGTCATAAACGGTTTCTAGTTTCCCATGGTCACGGTGGTCGGATGGTGGTAGGTGGGTGAATTAATGTGATGGATGATGGTGGTTAAAGGTGATGCTTCATGGTAGTGGTGGTACGAAGGTAGGTGATGAATAGTGGTGGTGAGTGAAAACGGGGACAGAAACGGGTACGGGAAACCATGGGAAACAAAGGAAATAGGGTGACACCAGCAGTCCCTCGCGTACCGCGTAAGTCGAAGGGTATATTCGTCGCGTACCGCGAAGGCCAAAAAGTTAGGCCGGCCGAGACTTTTGTCTCTCGCGTACCGCGAGATATCTTCCTCTCGTTCTTCGCGTACCGCGGGAGGGTGTCGTTAACAGAAAGTTATGAAGAATTTTCAAGTTTTATACTTAGAATATTTTTGGTCATTTAAGATCTTGTTTCACCCAAACTCACTAAAAACCTATCCCAAGCATAAAAACATATGTAACTATACCTGGGGCTTCATTCCCGACGATTTTCCTTACCGAATCAAGCATGGATTCCTGCAAAACTTGACACAACCAAAACACAAACCGAAAACAAAGAAAAAGACATGGACTCATACCAATGAACGCACACAAACTTTACATCCCGGGCACTTGCCCAGGACTCAAGCAAACCTATCAGGAGGCTTCTCCTTGATCCTAACCGGTACCGCCTTCATCCTTCGCGGCCTACCGGTTCTCCACAGCCTCAGCAAACAACTACTCCTACCGCACCATGGATTTCTATCCTTCATCTCCTTCCACCACAACTTAAATCTACCCGGTCCGAAGATAATACGCATTAAATAACCAAGTAGTTTGTCACTCCTCGATATCCCCACACTTGGGGTTAGCACTCTATCTACGTTGCCTAAGTCAATTAACTCTCGAGTCCTCTTACGAGGCGGCCTAGACCTAGGGGGTGACTCGATCTTTCTCCCCAAAGCACAAACAGTGGTGAAGATATGTAGGGGTTTAGGAATGGGCACTTCTAAAGGAATGACCTCCACAATCTCACCAGGATCCTCGGGATCCTCAACAACCTCCACCAACTTCCCCACACTTGGGGTTTTGCCTATGACCTCTTCAAACTCTGCCATCATCTCCAGCAAATCATCAGGCACCTCATCTCCATAATCGTCTGGCTCATCTAGCAATCCTTCTAACTCTAACGCCCAATCATATGGTTCTTCTATATTCGGGGCGGGTTCACCTACTTCTATCACCGGATCGGGGTCCCAATGGTGGTCCATGAAAGAATCGAGCATGCACACGGAGTGGCTGTGCTCGCCAACATCCTTCCCGGACTCTACAGCATTGAATGTAAGGACCTCATCCCCCACACGAAGTGTGAGCTTCCCGTCAAAGACATCAATCATCGCCTTTGCGGTTCGTAGGAACGGGCGCCCTAAGATGAGTGGGACCTTGTCATCCACCTCCATATCTAGAATCACAAAATCCACGGGGAAAACAAAATTGCCCACTTTCACTAATAGATTTTCCACTATTCCCCGTGGATACTTGACTGAGCGGTCAGCCAAGGAAATGCTCATGCGCGTTGGTTGTGGTTCACCTAGGTCCAGCTGCTTGTACAATGAATAGGGCATCAAATTGATGCTAGCACCTAGGTCGGCCAACGCGTGGTGTAATGGTAGGTTGCCCAACAAGCACGGGATCGTGAACCGACCCGAATCAGACAACTTTTCTGGCAAATGATTTTGCACCACTGCCGAGCATTGCTCACCAAGTGAGACTCCAGAGACCTCCTCAAGTTTCTTCTTGTTGGAAAGAAGGCCTTTTAAGAACTTGGCATATTTGGGCATATGCTGGAGGACCTCTACAAACGGGAGATTGACCTTGAGTTGTTTGAACATATCAAGGAAGTGACCGTATTCCTTAGCGTGTTTATGTGGCAACACACGTGCGGGATAAGGAATACGACTCAAGTCAATCTCGGGGGACTTCATCTCCACCCCCTTCTTCTTCTCCTGTGCCTTCTTGGTAGGCACCTCAACCACTATCTCCTCCTCCACCAGCTCTTCTTCTACTACTACCGGTGGGCTCTCATCTTCCTTCTCTCCCATGCTCCTTGTCGAAACAGCATTCGACTCGGTCTCTTTTAGCATCCTAGCGTCGATTTCAGCAAATCGAGCTGCCCAATCAATCTTATTCACCTCCTCCACCGAGGGAATATTATGCTCCTTAGAGTGGGAGTCAACCTCTTCAACCACTTTACTCTCCACACTCTCTATAGACACGGCCATCACTGAAGCGTTCGGGCCCGTAGAAGGGCTTCCTTGTCTATCATGTATGCTCCTAGCAATGTCTCCTACCGTGCGTTGCAAATCCTGGAACGCCGATTGCTGATTCTTCATCAAAGTGTCATGGCTATCCAGTCTTTGCCGAGCATCCTTGTTATTCTGCACCAGCTGGGCAAGCAACTGTGTCTGAGTCTCCATCATCTCCTCAATCCTTCGTGACCCAACAGTGCTCCCAGAACTCGCTCCTTCTTCTGCTCCTCCACACTGTTGCTGACGACCAGTGAATCCAGATCTCCATCCCGAACCAAAAGTATTAGAATTGTTGTAATTTCGGTTCTGGTATTGGTTGCCAGCATAGCTCACATGCTCTTGATTATTTACCGGGCAATTTCGGGTGTCGTGTCCTCCCCTGCACACCTGACACCTCAAAGCACTGAGCTTGAGCTCCTTTATCTCATTCGCCATCGAGGCGAGGGCAGCAGCCACGCTAGTATCAGGAGTGACCTGATGCACACCTCTAGGAGAAGAGGCGTGTGACCTAGCAGTAGGGATGGAATCCCTAACAGAACGTGGGTGCTGCTGCTCGGCTTGAGCGAAGCTCTCGAACATATCCTCGCACTCCTCAGGCTCGAGTCTATCCATGATATGGCCTCCTGCAGCTGTGTTGAACATTTGCTGCGTCTCGAAGGTGAGGCCATTATAGAACTTCTCCACTAGTGCCCAGTCGGGGAGACCGTGCTGGGGACATCGGCTCAACAGCGCGTTGAACCGCTCCCAGGCCATGTGGTAAGGTTCGTCGGGATCCATCCGAAACGAATGGATCTGGTCCCGAAGGCGAGCGGCCCTGGAAGGTGGAAAGTATTTCTTGAAGAACTTGGCTTCGAGATCCTCCCATGTGGTGATAGAATTGTCGGGAAGAGTGTCGAGCCAAGTAGATGCACGCCCAGAAAGAGAGAATGGAAAGAGACGCAAGTAGATTGCGTCCTTAGATACACCCGTGATATTAAATGTATCACATATCCGCGCGAAGCGGGACAAATGTCCGGGTGCATCCTCATCCTCGAGGCCATGGAATTGAGTGGCATGAGTGATCGTACTCATGACATGTGATGGGATCTGCCAAGAATTGGTGTTCGGTATAGTGGGGCGTGTGATCGAAGATCTCGCGCCCGTGACCCCCTCACTGGCCCTCTGGTGTACTGTACGCCTCGCTGGAGGATCAGCGTCGCCCATGATAGAAATTGGAACTGGGCTAGTAGAACGTACCTTAGATTTAACCAGCTCCTCTAAACGCTCCCGAAAGTCGCGGGTGCGCTCGTGAAGCTCTCGTTCGGGCTCTTGAAAAGATGCAAAAGATGGTGATCCTTGCGAACGAGTATTGGGCATAAACAGAAAGACTCTAAGAAGGAAACAGAATAAAGACTCACAAGTAGCACACAAGACTCAAAAGAAAACAAAAGACTCAAATAAACCAAAAATCAAACAAAGAACTAGTCAAAGCTAATATTGCTATTGCCAAGTGTCCCCGGCAACGGCGCCAAAAACTTGATGTCGTCCAGACGGTCTATAAAAACTATCAAATAAAACCTAATCTAGACTCTCTAGCTTTAAATTTATAAAACCTAGACTCGACCTAAAACTAGACCACACAACCGGCAAGTGTACCGATCAATGTAATATAGCCTAACGAAGTCCGGATATCGAACCCAAAAGACACTGAATAACTAAATTAGACTTAACTAGGACTTAATATGATTAATTGATTGGGGGGTTTACTACACTAAAGATTAACTAAGAATGCAATAAACTAAGGACAATTCAAGCTATCAAGAGTAAACTAAAGATGAAATCAAGAATGGAGAAGTCACTACCTAGGTCGGAATCCTATGTGTAAAGCTCAACTTCTATCGGTTTTGGAACTAGGTTGGATCTGGGTTTCTAAAGATATAACACCTAAAAGATATCTAGTGGATTCCCGATCACTCTCGGTCTCGGGATGTGACCAGAAGACAACCTAAGGATATTAACTCACCAGATGATCGGATCACCTCTCGGGTATTTCCTACTATGACAAGTACCCTAATAAACGGATTACCTCTCAGTCTCACCGCTTACCATACACTCAAGGAATGCATGGGGTAGTTCTAGAATGGATACTATGATTCGGATAGCAACTATCACTAGACATCTAATACCAACTTCCTCTCAGACAGCTGACACTCGGATTCCTAATGACGAAGACTAAACAACTAATTCTCACCTCTCGGGTATTGAACTAGGACACACATTCACTTCTAATCAGTAATTAACTAGGTTTTCTATGGCTACTACGTCTAGACACCACTCTAACTCACAAACCCTAAAGTCTATGAACCAGAAACGAAGATCAAACTGGCAGACAACCACAATCAACGCAGAAAAGCATAATCAACCACATAATCAGAATTAAACATGCACTAACATCACACATAAACAAACTCAAACCTTTACTAAATCATAAATCCAACATTCAAATCCAAAAACCGAATAAAAATCGAAACTTTAACACATAATCATCATATTGACCTAGGTAGATCAAGGATCTAGCCTAGAATCATACTAAGAACATCTACACAGAAGCAAATAGCAAGATCCATAGGTTCAAAACACAAAATCAAAGATAAAGTTTGAATCTTTAAACCCTAGAATGCAACTACACAAACCCGGAATCCAAAAGCTTCAATCTTCAGCTTCAATTGACTTCCAAGCTCAAAATCGCCTCTTTTTCTTCCCTCAAAACGGCTCAGAATCGAACTCCTTCATAATGGCCGTTTAAATCTTTTTAATTTAGAAAATTAGGGTTTTGCGGAAAACGGCCCTCTCGCGTACCGCGAGAGAATGTTGACTGGATCCTCGCGTACCGCGAGAACCAAAATAGTCGGGCGGATTCCTGGAGTTTCCCGCGTACCGCGAGAATTATTACACTCGTCTCTCGCGTACCGCGGGAGACCTAAATTTCAGAAAATTGTCTTTTGATCATTGGACTTTTCCGGGCTTCGTTTCTTCGCTCGTTTTCTTCACGTATTCTTCATTAATATTCCCGAGCTCCTACAAATAAGACCAACGACTCAAATGTACATAAAATTGACTCAAAACTAATATAAAACTACTTAGAACACATTAAAACAAAGGAATAAAGACGTGTGCTTTCGCACCCTATCAAATACCACTATGAGGAGAGAGAACTCAAAGTTTTATGAGATAACTATTGATGAAGCAATCGGAAAGGTTCAAGCACATGATATGAACCTAAAACGAAAAGAGAGCTCAGGGAGACCTCAAATACAAGACCCTTCTATGTATTTTGGGACGTCTTCCATAACCAAGTCATCGGGTTCTGGAATTGCCCTTTTGTCAGGGAACTCCCATGAAGAGGATAACTCAAATGTCTGTGGTGGTCATGCTAGCTATGCAGCATCTGGTTCTGGTTCTGGATCTCATCACCGGAATTTCTCAAGAAATCCTTCTCCCACATCTTCAGCTAACCAATCAGCAATAGCCAAGATAGCTGAAGATCATGTGGCTTTATTCTCATCATGCATGCTTACCTATGAGAACTTCATTGGCGGTAAGCTCACGGATCCTGAAACCATAGAAGAAGACTTCAATCAGGTGGATCCGGATGATATGGATATTCAATGGAATATGGCCATGATCTTGAGGAGGGCAAAGTGTTTCATGAATAGAACTGGCAGGAAGATTATTGGTGGACATTCAAATGCCAAGGTGGGATTTGATAAGTCCAAGGCCAAGTGCTATAAATGCAATAACTTTGGGCATTTTGCAAGAGAATGTCAAAAGGACAAAGCACCGGCCTCGGGGTGCACCAGACCTAGCCAAGGAAATAATTAAGGGTACAACAACTCCAACAACCGCAATCAAAGTCAAAGTGGAACGTCCAATGCTTTGGTAGCACAACAAGATGACAGCTTTGATTAGGGTGTTCATCTGGAGGATGCCCTCATTGCTCAAATGCAAGTTGGTCTCATGGCTGAGATTATGGAGATGATGGAAGCAGAGGAACGGGAAGCTTCTGTGGCTGACCAAGAAGAATCTACAACTACAGTTGCCCTCATGGCTATTGGAGAGGCATCTTGTTCATCTAATGAGGTAGATTCTATCTCTTTTGCTGTCATTTCTTGTTCCAAATGTCTAAGCTTAAAGGTTGAAAATTCTAAGCTTCAAGACAAAGTCGAACCCCTTCGTATTGCAGCTTTAAGCTACAAAGAAAACGAAAAATGATACAAAGATTCAATTGAAACGTTGAAGAAAGAAAAACGTGATTATTCACTTAAAATCAGCGATCAACAGTTTCATTTGGATGTTGCATACAAGGGGTTAGAGAAAAGGAACAATGAGATCAACAAGCTGCAAAATGAGATCTTGAAGTTGAAAGGTAATATTCAGAAGTTGAAAAATTCTCATTTTGTGGTGGAACACTACGAGTCTGTAGTGAGACAAGTGAATAGCTTAGGGCTGGGTACTAATGCCATTCCTCCACCAGTAAACGGAAAATTTATCAACGGCTTAATTGACATTGATTTGTCTTGCCTTGATGAGTCCTCGAGTCAGGATGATTCCTCAAGTAAGGCTGACTCTGCATATGATGAAGAGTTCCTTACTGCTTCTGATGATGGGTCTGAGAACTCTGAGGAGTTGCTCAGTGAATAGAAACTTAAGAAAAACATTATCACTGATAGTGATAATTGTATTTTGACTGAACCCGATATTGTTGAATCAAATGAAAAATTAAAAGTGATGCTTTATGGGGGATATAAAAACAATAATCAAGTTAAAAAGGAAGGCTTTTAGCTCATTTTGGGCTTGGCTATCAAGAAAAATTGTAAAAATATTATATTCCCAAGAAACATTCATCATCGCGTCAAACTACTGTTCAACAAACAAAATCTCATGCTCATCATGCTGAGTCATCTAATGCCAGATCTAATGAGCCTTACAGGAGGACTTACAAAGAAAAGAGAACTTGCTTTCACTGTGGTATGGTTGGTCACATCTTTGTGAAATGCCCTGCTAAGAACCAAGGGAAACAGCCAATTGTTTCGCAACCGGCTGTTATCTCTAAGTCAACACCAGTGAAGCGATCCAAGAGTCCAAAAAAAAATGTGGTGAAATCATCAGTAAAACCTATGGTAAAGCCAAATATCACACCTGAGGCTAAACCATATATTCCAAAAAAGGAAAAGCTATATGCTAAACCTTGTGCTTCTACCTTTGGTAGTGCACCTACTTGTGAGAAACATGTGGTTAAGCTTTCTAAGTCACAGAGGAGAAGAAGGAACAAGAGATTGAGAAAGCTGGAACAGCTGGCTGGAATTCAACCAGGTGAAGCTTCTACTAGTTCACCTGGTGCGTCTAAATTCAAGCCGATTGTTCCAGTAAAACAAAATAAAAGTTCCTGGAATAAGAAATCTAAAAGTTCTCAATCTTCTGATCCCAAGTCTTCTAAAGATTCATCCATTTTTGACAGTCACGACTGTGAATTAATTGAGGTTGTTTATTTTGAGAAAGACGGACGACCCAAGACCACTATGGCTTGGGTCTCCAAATCTAATTAATTTATTGTGATTCGTGCATAGACATCCGAAGGGTACTATCTCTAATTATTGGTATGTAGATAGTAGATGCTCCAGACAAATGACTGGTAACATGGCCCTGCTTCAAGATGTAAAACCATTCAGAGGAGGCTATGTGGCCTTTGTTGGAGAGAAAGGCGGTAGTATCACTTGTCAAGGCGTGGTTACAAATGGTTGTGTCAGCTTCGACAACGTCAACTACTGCGAGCGATTAAAGCATAACCTGTTGAGTGTTTCTCAGATGTGCGACAAGGAGTACTCCGTTATGTTTGACAAATCTGAATACATGATTCTCAAGCATGGTTTTGAAATTCCTGAAGACTGGATTCTCATGCGAGAACCAAGGATAAACGACACTTATCATATTGATATGAGCGTGGCTACAACCACCTCATCAGTTGCTACTTGTTTGCTTACCAAAGCGACAGAGCTTGACTCTATCTTGTGGCATAGGAAACTCGGACACATTTCTTATCATAAAATGAATCATCTTGTCCGAAATGGTTTGGTAACCGGTGTTCCTAAGCTGAGATTTATCGTTGCAATTGACTGTATGACTTGTAAAAAGGGCAAACAGCAACAGAAGTCTCACAAGCCCAAGCTCCAAAACTTCATCGATACCCCTTTGGAGCTATTACATATGGATTTGTTTGGCCCATAAGTATCAGGAGTATTGGAGGTAAGCCATACTGTCTAGTTGTAACTGATGATTTCTCACGTTTTTCTTGGGCGCATTTTTTAGATACAAAGGACGAGACTGCTGACATTCTTCAATACCTGAACCTGAGCTTGGAATCTCTTTGCAAATTTAAGGTTAGAAGAATAAGGAGTGATAACAAAACTGAATTCAAGAACAACTTGATGGAACTTTTCTGTCTCAAGAAGGGGATCCGTCACGAATTTAGTGCCTCGTACACACCTCAGCAGAATGGAGTTGCAGAACGGAAGAACAGAACCTTGATTGAGACTGCAAGGACAATTTTTTCAGATGCAAAGCTTCCTGTCACTTTCTAGGCAGAAGCAGTAAATACAACTTGTCATGTTTTGAACAGAGTTCTGGTTGTAAAGAGGCACAACAAGACTTGCTATGAGTTGATCAACAATCGACCTCCCAATCTTGACTACCTAGTTCCTTTTGGTAGTCCCTGTTCCTTATTGCTACAATACAAAGACCGCAAGTTTCATGAAAAAGCGGTGGAAGGTATCTTCTTAGGATATGTTGCCAACTCACCTTGCAAGAGAGCGTACAATATAGGAACACGTACTCTCGAGGAATGGTTCGAAGTGGATTACAGTAAACACAGCACTCCACCAGAACTAACTGGTCTAGCTTGGGGTTTTGATTATGATGCACTATTTAAGTCTTTCAACCTTCCTGATTTATCTACCGATGATGCCCCAAATGTGTATGAATTCTTTGAAGGCGGTGATGACTCCAGTTTCTCAACCCGTGCAACGGTACCGATTGAAACTCCCGATTCCAATGATGCATCTGCATCTGGAACTAATGAAAATGATAACATAGAAGTTGCTCATGTTGACGGAAATTGCGCTCAAGCTAATCCTAACACTCGTGTAGGAAATGAAGCTCCAACGGATCCAATTAACATTGAATCTTCTTCTTCTGGAACACAGGATATGGGGGAGTTGAGCACGAACCTCGATTCAGAAATTCAGGTACCAGATATACCAGAGATGAGAGTGCATAAGAATCATCCAATTGACAACATTATTGGTGATCCTCATGCCGGTGTTCAGACTCGTCATATAACCATTGCTGAGAACACTAGTTTGTACTCTGAGATACTTGACACTGGTGTCATGGAAGCATGTTTGCATGTTGCATTCGTGTCCTAGTTAGAGCCGAAGAATGTGAAGGAGGCTCTCGCTAACAACTGCTGGATTGAGGCGATGCAAGATGAATTGTCTCAATTCCAAAAGTTGCATGTGTGGGATTTGGTTGACTTGCCAAGAGGCGTACAACCAATTGAAACCAGATGGGTGTTCAAGTGCAAGACGGATGATCGTCATGTCGAAGTGAATAATAAAGCAAGGTTGGTTGTTCAAGGATTTTATCAACAAGAGGGCCTGGAATACACTAAAGTATATGCCCCGGTTGCTAGACTTGAGGCCATTCGACTGTTCCTGGTTTATGCCTCCTATGTCGGCTTCAAGGTCTATCAACATGATGTGAAGAGTGCTTTCCTGTATGGAAAAGTTCATGAAGAGGTCTATGTCACTCAACCTCCCGGCTTTGAAGATCCGCATAATATCAATAAACTGTATATGCTCGACAAAGCACTTTATGGTCTTCATCAAGCACCTCGGGCACATCTACTGTCAAATGGTTTCGACCGTGGACAGACTGACTCGACCCTCTTCATTCGGAAAGCAGGAGGTGATATTCTTCTTATACAAGTGTATGTCGACGACATTATCTTTGGGTTTACAAATGAAGAGATGTGTTGGAAATTCGAACATGCGATGAAGTCCAAGTTTGAGATGAGTAACATGGGTGAATTGTCATTCTTCCTGGGTCTGCAAATCAGTCAAAGAGAGGATGGCATCTATCTACATCAAACTAAGTATGTGCATGACATCTTGTCAAAATACAAGATGAATGATAGCAGTACTTATGGCACACCTATCCCCGTCAATCATGGTCTGCATCCAGACAAAGATGGAAAGGATGTGGATTGCAAATTGTACCGTGGGATGATCGGATCTCTTATGTATCTCACAGCTTCAAGGCTCGATATAATTTTTGATGTATGCATGTGCTCAAGGTTTCAGTCACAACCGAAGGAGTCTAATATGATAGCTGTCAAGAGGATATTCAGATACTTGAAGGGGAAACCGCGATTGGGTCTTTGGTACTCAAAGCAATAATCATTTGACCTCAAAGCCTATACTGATTCAGACTATGGTGGTTGTAACCTTGATAGAAAGTCAACTTCTTATGGATGTCAATTCTTGGGGGACAGGCTGGTTTCCTGGAAGTGTAAGAAGCAGTCAACGGTTTCTGTCTCAACATGTGAAGAAGAATACATTGCTGCAGTGAGCGGTTGTTCTCAGATATTGTGGATTCAGTAGCAATTGAGAGACTACGGCTTAAACTTCACTAGAACTCCACTGTTCATTGACAACAATGCCACCATGTCCATCACAAACAACCCGGTGAAACATTCCAAAACTAAACACATTGAAATTCGCCACCATTTCATCCTTGATTGTGCTTAAAAGCATCTCATTGAACTTGTAAAGGTTCACACGGATGACAACTTTGCTGACCTTTTCATTAAGGCGTTTGATCGAACTCGTTTTGAACATCTTGTCAACATGATAGGAATTTTCAATCCAGAGTGAAAACTTGTTTTTGCTAAATCAATTCAATTCATGAATGTTAAATTTTATTTCTTTTAAGTTTTCTGTATAGTTCGTTTAATTTTCAAATATTTTACAAAAATCCAAACAAAATAGAAAACCAGAAAATTTTGAAGTTCTCTTGAGAAAAGAGGATATGATAGTACATCAGAATGATCTAAACGTCATAGACTGCACATATGGGAAATGATTGCGTCATGCTTACTTGATTGTTTAAATTGTTGTGTTTTTAATCTGCTTATTTACAAGAAATTTGAATTATCAGTAGGCTATAAGTATCTTTGAATCATTTGTAGTGTGGAAATTAAATCAATACTACAATTGTGATTTGAACCCATTTTTGTTAGTGTGTGTGCGTAAAAGAATGCAAAAGATCACTATTAGATACATGATGTTAGATTTTAGCAATTATCTTCTTCTGAGACCAGTTTCGGGATAGGTTGTTAGCACAATTAATGCGTTTCATCTCACTGCCCATACTCACAAGTATGCAATGAGAGATTGAATCAAGACATGTCTTTACATCAACCGTTGAGTGTGTACTCACAAGTTGGATTCCTTTACCTAAATACTCAAACACCATATTCATTATCCTGAATCATCATACCGATATTCACTGAAGAAATCACATGAAACCAAGACAAATGAATCACTCGATTCTGAATCTTATAATTCCTGTTAATCCTTATGTATTCTGTTTGATTTTTCATATGCTAATTGATGTACCCTCATTATGTAAATTTAGAAAATCATTGGGAAAATCTTATATGCATTAAGATAGTGCATTTACATTTCTGTAGCATAACAGTGTGGTACACGTTGTATATTTTAAAATTACTACCTTAACACAGAAGAACGTGATACAAAGATGCTTATGGCTTCAAATATTATAATTGTCAACTTGAATTACTTGTTTCTGTGCTTATTACGTATGAATAAATAGTAATCCATGACTTGATCCCATATTCTTTGATGTTTATCTTGTATCGTTTTTGATATAATTTAGCCTGATATGATCATCTGCTCGTGTCTTTGAACAAAAATAGCGTGTGTGAATATGTGTATATCGTTACTCTGAAAAGATCAAAAAGATTTTAAGTTTGTGTATGGTTCAATTCCAATAAAAAAAAAATCCAAAAATATTTTTGTTTAACCTTCGTGAATTGACTTTAAATCCTCTTGATTGAATATTTTTATCCTGTTCGTTATTTGACTTGAGTTCTTCATAATTTGAGTTAAAAAATCTGGATATACATGAGTCTCTGCGTACTTATTAAGTGCGCAAGGGTTAAACCCTGCGTACTTAACAAGTACGAACGACTAATATTGTGTGGGTATATATACAGGTGTTATAAATTTCTCTCAGTTCATCTCACTCAAACTCTCTACACTGTGTACACTCCCTGCTCCGATTTCACTCAAATTTTCGTGTGTTTGTAATCCAATTTTTCGTCCCGATCATTGTTTGATCTTCACCTGTCTAACATTTGGTGAGATTCTTAGACCATTTCATCCGCAAAATCTCTTGTTGAGGACCGATTTCTTGACTTTCGAGCTTAGGGTTTTGATGATGAAATTTAAACCGGGTTTAAGAGTTCTTAAGTTAAATTAAGCCCTAAAACTAGTTTATGATCATCAATCGAAGCTCTTGTATTCTAAATTGATCCTTAACTGCTCTTGATTTTGGGTTTGACACCTTAGTGTCTGTGGTTTTGCGTCGGACCAAGGGTAGGCCCAAATGACCTGGGTTTAGCTTAGCATTGGTGTTAGTCTTGGTCCCATAGGTCTTGAACAGGTTTTTCGACTTTGTGGTGACCACTATCATCATCTAAATCTTTGAATCTCTAGATTTTGGATTTTGTAAAAGTTCTAAGTGTTAGTTCCTGCGCACTTATTAAGTACACAAGAATTAGCTCATGCGTACTTACTAAGTACGCAAGAATAATTCCCTGCATATTTGTTAAGTACGCAGGAAGTGTAACTAAGAAATTTGTCTAAGTCTGAAATTTGGTTCAATGTGCAAGTGCTATACTTTGTCATGTCTTGTTCTATACCATTAATTCTATTTGATCTAATGTTGTATATCTTATGTTATTGCATAGATGGCTGGTGATGGCGGTGATGAAGAAGGAGGATATGGTGCTGAAGAGAAAGATTCTGAGGCGACTGAATCTGATTCATCTGACTCTGATGATGCACCAGACCAAACACACCCACGGAGAATGGCAAAGGTTTCCCTTCCCAAGTCATCCTCCAAAAGACAAAGACGAAAGAATTCAGACAATAAGTATGTTGCTGAACATGAGACTGAGAGAAGGAAGAATAGGACTATTCAGGGATTAAATCCTGAATCTTTCTATATACGTCATTCTGAGTTACTAACGTGGAGCGCGTTAGCCATGCTGGCGTAGGTTTCACGGGGCTTAAATTTTACATAGTCGTGCTTGAGCTCGCGAATTTTAACCTTGGCGAACCTCTGGTCACGGAGCTCAAATTTGACATAGTCGTCCTTGAGCTACAGATTTTGACCTTGGGGAACCTCTGAGACGATGTTGTTAGACAAATACTACTTGCGTACAGATGATAGAGACTGATGACAACTACAGAGTTGCTGTCAAGGGGGAGTTTGCTGAAGCAATTCTTGTGACAATCACTCTGAAGCTGTTTACTCTGAAGCTGTTAGAGACTGTAAGACATCTCCAGAGCTGCTGTCAAGGGGGAGTTTGTTGAAGCAATTCTTGTGACAAGCACTCTAAATATTGTTTTTACTTATGTATTGTCTTTATGTATTTGTATTTGTATTTGTATTTGTATATCAGCGTCTGTATGTATTGGTTTATCAAGTTGTAATCATGTTCGTAGGTACTTGTCGTTGTATTCGCCTTTGTTAAGTTTTGTGCGCACTTGCTCAACCTGCGTACTTAGCAAGTACGCAAGAACATTGTCTGCGTACTTGCTAAGTACGTAGGAACAAATCCCTGCGCACTTAGCAGGTGCGCAGTCAACAGGTCTAGTATAAATAGGCTAGGTTAACAAAAGATATGTACGCATGCATTTTGCACTCAGTTGTATTCTCTCTGTAACCTTCAAGTTTATAATATAAGGAGTTTTAAAGTGATTTCATTGTCGGTTTACTTTGTGTTACTTGATTCTCCAACTAGTCACGGGCATTCCGCACCCGGTCCGACTAGTCACACACCCACACGTAACGATCCGAGACACCCGGGGACCTACAAGATCATTTACCTATGCCTCAACTATGGACCCCTAAACCCTTTCCTTGTTTCTAATAGTTATTTTCAATGACCTAAGCATCCTTTCATAGACATACATCCATCGATATTGGACATGACCACCAAGAATGGCTACAAGGTGTTCAATTGAGTCAAAGAAACTAAGAGGAAAGACTTGTTCGAACTTGCAAATAGTAACAACAATACTGTTTTGCAATATTTCCAAGTCTTCTTTATGCAAACGTTTGAACATATCACAAAAAAAAACATCTCGGTGATGGCATCCCATATGGGAGACAAAACCATTACCAATAAGCCAATCAGTAGTAAAAGATGCATAAACACATGACAATCATGACTCTTAAAGTTGAAAGATGCAATCGACAGGGTTTACACACCTCGAGATATTCGAAGCATACCTGTCGGGAAATTTTAGCATCTTCAACCATTTACAAAGGGATTTCAGCTGCTATTTGGTTAACGTATATGAGGCCTTTGGTTTTACTAGTCTGGTTCCTCAAGTGTGAATTAGGTCGAAAACAATATGTTTCAATATCTTTTCTTGCATTGACATTATCTTTTGTTTTAGATGTGTCAATCACGGTGTTAAAAATATTATCGAATACATTTTCTAAATGTGTATGACATTCAGGCTGTGATGGATTAGCAACGTCTTCTAGAACGGGGGCTCCCAATAAATACTTCTTTTTACCCAATTATGAGTGATGTGCCATCATTTATACATGTTTTGCAAGCATAATAATCCCCATATTATGGTACTGATTGAATAATAACCTTGCAATCGATACTTAAAACGTTTATATTTTATAATTGCAGGTTATTTAGTGTTATAAAGATAAACAAAGATAAAACCTATCAAAATAGGAGGCTTGGGTTATTCATTCCACACACCTCTAGAACCATCAATACACTATCCAGAGAGAGAGAACTACGTAGTTAGAGTAGAGAGTAGAGAGGCTCCTCCTCATTCTTCGCAATAGGGGAGCCTACGAAACACAACATTAAGCTAGTTAGTATGCCCATTCGTGGCTAAACTTCTTTGTATTGCTAGGGTGAAGATGTAGTTTGGTGTATGTTAATGTTTAACGTATTAATCTAGTTGTATGTTTATGTCTTTAATTATATTATCTTAAAACCACCTTCTAGGTGGGATTTTTATTATTAACTAAATCTGTCTTTACACTTGTGAGTGTTCTTGATTTTAAAGTGTAAGACCATAAAACCTTTTTAAACAAACTTCTCTTGATGCTTATACATCTTTATACAATAAGGTCGTACGTCTTTATACGAACTTGTCATGAGACCAAGAATTAGTAAACTCATGTTGGGAACAGTACGTCTTTATACATGGTCCCATTGTTGCACTGCCTCCTGGTGAGCAAAGTCTAATCACCTTTTTAATAATAATAATTAAGCATTTAAGTTCAATGTCATAAACCAAGTTGTAGGTAGCATTAAAAGAGTTGAGGTTAACGTTGTCCCTAGCTGGGAATCATTACCATTTTATTATTAAAGATTATAATTTGTGAATCAAATATTGTGAGAATGAGGCTCTAGCGGTGTACCGTTCACATGTTTATAGTAGTTATGCCACCAGATTAGCCAACTTAACATTATCATATACCAAGCGGATTCGAAGCCAACAACAATACTCTTCGTAACCTGATCATTTCCGAGATATTTACTTTTCTGCTTTTTACTATTCTGCTATTTACATTCCTTTTACACACATCACGCACGTTTTTACTTTTCTATTATTTACTTTACCGTCATTTACTTTTCTGTCATTTACTTTTCTGTTGCACAAGCACACAAAACCCACTCACTAATTAAACATGCTAAACGATAACAAAAGTTGAGATAGGTACACTTGCCTAATGTGTGTGTTTAATTTGAGTATTTATCATTTTATATATTTAAAACCTGATCTCGTGAAACTATTTCTAAAAAAATATATATTTTCATATATCAAGCACACATGCACATCAAGTTTTTGGCACCGTTGCCGGGGACACAATTATTTCAAGAAAAATTTGAGTTAACGGATTAGCCTTTTTAACCTTAACATTTATTTTTATGGTTTGTTTTGATTGTTGTTTACATCAACTTTCATGGATTACAAATACGAGAGTTGTTATGGAGGATACCAAGACGACTATGAGTAGAACTATTAGGAGGTTTGGTGTGAGATCTGTGGGGAACCCCACTACACTCAAGATTTTATCACTATCAAGGGTATTCCACAGATTTTTACCAACCCTACTAGCAACCATATGAGGAAACCACACCACCCCAAGAAGTTCAACACTCAGCTCTAGATTTTGACTCATGACCCCATGAAATCTGTTTCGTCATTTGGAAGAAATTAAGGTTCAACTCCTAAAGAGCTACCCTACTGAAGAACCAGTGTTTCGTCATTTAGAAGAAATTATGGTGCAACTCCTAAAGAACTATCCAACTGAACAACAAGATGATCTCTTCAAAGTCCAAGAATTGGAAGTTATAGCTCTAACATCTCTAGTAGGGTTAAGTGACTATAAGGAGCAAGAACCTTCCAGCTTCACAAGCATGGATCAGTCGGAAGTGAGACCGGATGATTCAGAAGAAAGGGTTACTGCAACTTTACAATCACTTCTTGACTTCTCTGAGAGGCTGGAAGATAAACCATCAAAAGAGTAAGAAGAACGAATCTCTAAAGAAGAACTGGTGGGAATCCTCAATATGGTAGCACATGAAGGATGTATGGAACAGTCTAGAGTTCCTGTCACTTCAGGGACGACATCATATGAAGAACCAGATTGTGAGACCAACATCTATGAGGATATTATGCATGAAGAAGCATTCACCAACAAACAAATGACAATGGTGGCACCTCTTCCTTGCAACAGTGATAGCTGGCCTGTGACCAAGTATATCAGTGAATCATTCCATGAATCACATATGCCACAGGATAGGGCGCATCACTCTAAGGACCACTTCTTATGGAGGAAGAAACGTTCATCCAACAAAAATTACGTGACAAAATTATCATACGGGGGTGACCGGCTCCTTCACTACGTGGGTTTCTTGAAGTTTGGTCCAGAAAATTTCAAATGGTGGTGGCGTTATTTAATTACATTATTTTCTTTAGGTGCTCTTTTATAGAGCATTCTAAATTTGGCAGGTTTACAAAAAAATTCAAAATTCAAAATTAATCCATCCAAACTAAAATTAAAGCTATAAAAAGACTTTGGAAATAAATAAATCAATGATTCACCCATTTTAGCACCAAAAAGTTGAAGATATTAAAAATAGAAAATTGGGGGAAATCTTTGATTTATGAAATTGAGCCACTTAATGGGGGAATTTGGCTCGAACCATTGGGAAAAACCATATACGACGTTTGCCAAATGATCCGGCTCGTCAACACCTTTCTGTCCACTGGTCGGGTGCCCTCTAACTCAAAATGTAGCTCAAGTTATGATCGTTTCAAGTTTGAACTCTTTTTACCCTGTTCTCCCTTGTCCAGCTGGTCAAGGATGGACTTCATTAATTCCTAGATCAGCTTATCATCACATCGTACGCATGGTTATCAAATGGGTTGGATAAACCTCTCCATAATACAAGCCACCCATTTGACTGATTATTCCACGACGAGCACTAAATTGGAAATTCACGAAGCGCGTACGGGTCTAGCCAACGACCCTTAAATATATATGGCGCTTCCGGGAGGCAACCCGATGATCATGAATAAATTGAGAAGTTGATATATACGGCATAACACATGGACCTCAGGTTTGGTTTTCCAAGTTTAAGTTTCTCGTACTTCAGCCTTCAGGTATGCCTTCTCGATACTAGGACCTTAGTAGCTTAACTACTACCTTTTATTTGCCATTTCTGTTTTTAGGTTTTTCTTTGTGTGTCAAGTAGCATAACATCACCAGGTGGTTTCTCTACTTCTTTAAGGAGTTCTGCTCCACCTCTACAAGCTTGGGCGTCGGAAAAACACATCAAATTTTTGAGAAATACGATGAAGTCTTTGAAGCAATGTTGACAATAACACCAAGCTTTGGCCTTAAGTTATACATTGAATTGACCGGAGGAGTACCAGTTTCTTTACCCTTAAAACTTCATGAATTTAAATTCCTGCATAGCATTCCATTACATGCATTTGTACATTGTGGGCAATGCACAGTTTTAAGTGTGGGGCGGGGAATTAGAGATTCAGGACAAACTTGTAACTTCAAAACTGTAAAATTAAACTCGTGATTTTATACCCATTTGACTAAAAACTTACTTTTCTTAAAAACCCTAAAAATGTTTCAAAATTTTAAACCCTACAAACTAAATCTCTTTGAGTCCTTGCTTAATTAAACTAAAAAGAAGACATGAAGTAGAAACAAATGGATATTATGCATAACAAATCACTAAACCCTATTCCATTCATTTCCATGTGAGAAAATTCTAAGCCTTTTCAAGAGCATTATTATCATTATTTTCCGCATGCTCTTTTGTTTGGTATATTGAGTATTTTTCGATAGAATCTTACGCATAATCAGAACTTGTATGACTTATACATATCAAGACCACAAACTAGTAGATGTATGATAGTGATTGAGGCACCTAGGACTTTATTACCCTTTATATATTATCCTTAAATCCAAAATCCCAAAAACAATATCCGCCTAGATAGCCCTCTAAGCCTTAGCCTTTTCTTTTCTACTACCCATATTTATCACCAAACCAGCTTTTCGTAAACACCGGTTATTGGCTAACTGTCTTCAAGATGGAAAAATATTGGACTATCTTATGTCGTTATTTCAAGTTTACACCCATTGAGGCAATTTGGAAAGAATCTGTTTTATTCAAAAGAATGGAAATATAAAAGAAGAAAGTGGATGTATTAGGAGGAAACAGTCGAACGGTCTACAAGGAAGATATGGAGAAACTATTTCAAGGAAATTGAGGAAAAGAATTATTGAAAAAAACTAGTCTTGATGATATGTTGTTTAAAAAAAATAGAGAAGTTGGTCTTTTACCGGTTAGACCTTAAAGAGCTCGACATGCATTCTTTCGATTTCAATTTACTTTCTTGTATTCTGTAGGGTTGGATATTTTGTAACCTAAGTCATCATTGTATGTTTTGAACATTTTTCTTTGTTTTATTTCCATGTATTTCTGTTATTTTCATTTTATGTAATTTACTGCTTTATTTAGTTAAGTCTAGGCCATCGAAACTACCTAGTTTCGGTTGAGGTTTGTTCAACCGAAACTAGTAGTTTCGATAGATAGGGAGTTTCGATAGGAGGTTCTTTCACTTGTAAATGCTCAACCGAAACTAGTAGTTTTGGTGAGCATAGTTTTGATGCCTGTCTACTCACTATAAATAGCCTAGTTTGAGAATGTTTAGGGTGTGGATAGCGGCTGTAAGCCTAAAATTCTCTCTTTCATAGTTTTATTGAATCAATACACATTTGAAGTTTATTCAACTGTTGTTCTTACAATTACATATCATTTTGTGTTGATTCTAGTGTGGTTAGCTGGTTTATCATCACCATTTCTGTTTCTTACCTCTGTTTCACCACCATACACAGAGATTCAGCCTGTGTTTGTGTATAATCGATCTGTTTAAGTGATTTTTGTCTAAAATCAGGACCAACAATTGGATTGGGAAATGGTGGTTTGCTTCTTACATTGCCAAGAATTAAGGCGGTTGCCAAGGAACTGACAACCCCCATAAGAGGACTTACGGTCTAAGTTGCATCCCCCATAGTCAGAATCTGAATATGCCACAAGATCAAACAAGTTATTTTTGGGATACCAAAGCCCAAGTTTTGGCTTGTACTTCAAATATCTTAAAATACGTTTGACAACAATTAAATGAGAGGGTTTAGGATTAGCCTGAAATCGTGCACACAAGCACACTGCAAACATGATATCAGGTCCGATGGCAGTGAGATACGTGAGAGATCCTATCATAGAGAGATAGAGGTGCTGATCAACGCTTTCACCATCCATATCAAGAGACAGACAATGTCGAACTTCCACGGGAGTCTTGTAAGGACGAGACTAAGTCATTTTGAACTTGGTCAGGATTTCTTTGACATATTTTTCTTGATGGATAAGAATTCCCGACTCAGACTGATCTACTTGCAAACCAAGAAAGAACTTCATTTATCCCATAGAGCTCATTTCAAACTTAGAACGCATCACTTCCTCGAACTCTTTACACAACCGAGGATTTGTGGATCCAAAAATAATATCATCAATGTAGATTTACACCAAAATGGTATCCGCACCATCCTTTCATTTAAACAAAGTTTGGTCAATTGCCCCTCGTGTGAAACCATTATCAAGCAGATGCTTAAATAACGTCTCATACCACGCATGAGGTGCTTGATGGAGACCGTACAATGCCTTGTCTAGTTTGTAAACTCGGTCAGGATAGATTGGATCAATGAAACCCGGTGGCTACTTGACATAGACTTACTCTTGAACCTTTCTATATAGAAATGGGCTTTTAACATCCATTTGATGAACTGCGAAGTCCATATAGGCTGCAAAGACGAGAAACATTCTGATGGCTTCTAAGCGAGCCACTGGTGCAAAAGTCTTCCTCCAAGTCAATCCCTTTTTCTTGATAAAACCCCTGAACCACCAAGCAGGCTTTATTTCGAACCACGATTCCCCCTTCATCCTTCTTGTTACGGAAGACCCAACGAGTGCCAATAGGGACTTTGTTCTTAGGACGGTCCACCAGATTCCACACTTGTAACTTGTTGAACTGCTGCAATTCTTCCTGCATGGCCTCCATCCAACTGTTCCCAAGCAATGCAGCTGTGATATTCTTAGGTTCAACTTGAGATATGAAGGAAGTGAAAAGACTGTCATTCATTTCTTCAGTGGCACTGCGGATTCGAACTCCCACATTGAGTGGACCAATGATGTTGTCTGTAGGATGATCTTTGTGAACCCGTAGCTGTGGAATAATATCCTCTTCCAGGTTGTTTTCCAGATTGGTGATGTTGTTGTCAGGAATAACAGGTTCTTCCCTAATAGGATCTTCAGTAGAGGATTGTGGAGCAACATCCACTATTGGAGGAGTTTCTTTCTCAACAGTTTCACTTGTTTCTACAGGGTTCGAAGAGTCCTGAGTGGATTCAACATTAGCAATTGCAGGAGGAACATCCATATGTTGACTTGACGAAGAAGAGCTTAAAGCAATAGAGGTACCTAGGTTATTCAAAGACATGAGAAGATTAGCTGAAACAGATATGTTAGTGAATTCAGGAAGATTAAATGATTTAAACAAAGAATCGACATAAAAAAGCCAATCAGTACCATCTCCAGCGTCCGTATGATTGTTTTCGTGCCAGTTGATATGAATGGACTCAGCACAATCCTTCGTCTCTTGTTGTAAGCACGAAAAGCTTGTTGATTTGAAGAGTAGCCCACAAAGTAACATTCATCAGCTTTGGCTTCAAACTTGTTCAGCTGATCCAAAGTATTCATCATTGTGCAAACACACCCAAACTTTCTTAAGAAGTCAATAACAGGCTTGCGCTTGTACATAATCTCATAAGGAGTCTTGTTACAACTTTTGGTGATAAGAACTTGGTTTTGCACAAAACATGCGGTATTAAATGCCTCGGCCAAAAACGTGACAGGAAGCTTAGAATCAACGATCATAGTCCTTGCTGCTTCTATCAATGTACGATTTCTTCGTTCATCTACACCATTTTTTTGTGGAATACGAGGTGCACTGAACTGCCGAGAGATACCCTTACTTTCATAGAAAGAATCTAGAATGGCATTCTTGAACTCTGTGCCATGATGACTGTGAATAATCTTCACACATAGATTGAACAGATTCTCGATTTGTAGCAGATGAATCTTCAGAGTCTCTGGCGTCTCATCTTTCTTTGCCAGGAAGAATACGCAAGTAAATCGAAAGAAGTCATCGGTTACCACCAAGCAGTAGGGTTCCTTCCATGACTCATGAGACTCACAGGACTGAAGAGATCCATGTGAAGCAATTGAAGGGGAGATTCAATGGAGTTAGTGGTTTCAGGTTTGTGAGAGGATTTGTGTTGCTTGCCCTTGGAACAAGAGAGACAATGTTCCACAGGTGAGAAAACTTTTAGAGGTAAACCGGTGACAAGGTTTCCTCGAACGAGACGGTTCATGGTCTTGAAGTTCACGTGTCCTAATCTTTTGTGCCAAAGAAAGGACTCATATTCTGAAGCTTTTGAGAGAAAGCAGGATTCGATTCCTGATGGGTTATTCATATCCAGACTGTAGGTATTGAATTTTTGAGGGTCACGCATGAGGATTAGGTCTTCGTGAATGACCTCTCAAGGCTTCAGAATCAAACACTCTCTGGAGTTGAAGAGGGCACAAAAGTCTTTATCATAAATCTGGGACACACTCATCAGATTATACTTCAGTTGCGGGACGAAGTTGACATGCTCCAAGCTATTTACACCGTTGGACACAGTTCCTTGTCTTTCAATCTTTCCTCCTCTTGGATTGCCTGCAAAGGAGACAAATTCTTCGTCTATTGGATGATAATCTTGCAGCAAAGAAAAATGACCAGTCATATGTCTTGAGCAACCACTGTCGACATGCCAGATATTGTCTCCAGTCCTCCTCGATTATCCCTACACAAAACGAATCATTAAGACATTTGTACCCAAGCCATTGCTAACTTGGAACTTCTTAATTTTGCAAGATGCTTCTCGAAAATCATAGTCAGAATCCTCCGTTAATATAGTATCAAAAAGATCATTATTTTTAATTTTCCAAATCCTCTTCAACTAATTTTTAGCATTTTTAATCCTCTTACGTCGCAGATCTCTACTATGTTGTGATTTAGAGAAAACATTTGAATCACATTCAACTGAATTTTGAATAACATATGGTACGTTTTCTTCTTTGAAATGATATGTAGACAATTTTCATGTTTTGAAAACATGATTGGATTCTCCATAACTAAAACAAACTTTATCACATGTCGGCTTAGCCTGATAATTGTCATCACAAGATGATCAAGTAAATGTTGAACAAAATGTTGATTAAGCGGTTGAACAAGTAATCTTGGAGGCTCAATTTCTAGACCCGGAAATAGCAATTGTAGAGGAACCAGCAGTAAATGTTGAGGTTGAAGATCAAGGTAATGTGGAAGTTGAAGCTGAATCAAGTGGAACTTTGGACGAAAGAATCTATGGTACAGAATTTGATCGTTCTGAATCTGAGGAGTAGACATAACCTCCTGCATCTTCATCAAAAAGACAAGATGATTCTGAGTCAGATTATGAGCAAGAGGAGCCTAGAGCTAAAAGGATAAAGACTGGGCTAGAACCCATATCTACATCTTCTGATTCCCTGTTTGATGTTTCTGAACACCCCAGTCCTATACCTTCACCTATCCATAATATCCCTTCTCCCCAACCATCACCACAACCTACTCCACCACATGTATCACCTGTTCATGAAACATCACCCTCTGTTCCAAGAGTAAAATCACTAAGTCTGGAGGTAAAGAAGCTACACTGTCAAGTAATCAAGAAAGATGAATTCATAAAGAGTCTGAGAACGGATCTGACTGAGCATAAAGAGGAAGTAAAAGATCTAAAGCTGGAAGTTAATGCTTTAAAGAATCAACTAGATATCCAACAATCTCAACTATTGGCTCAACAAGAATTACTCTATAAACAACAACAAGAACTCATTGTAGTAACTTCTTTGGTTGTTGAAGCAATTCTTGTGACAAGAACTCTGAAGATTGTTTTTACTTATGTATTTTCTTTATGTATTTGTATTTGTATTTCAACATCTGTATGTCTTGGTTTATCGAGTTGTAATCATGTTCGTAGGTACTTGTCGTTGTTTTGTCTTTGTTAAGTGTTGTGCGCACTTAACAAGTGTGAAGGTTGCTTAACCTGCGTACTTAGCAAGTACGCAAGAACATTGTCTGCGTACTTGTTAAGTACGTAGGAACAAAGCCCTGCGCACTTAGCAAGTGCGCAGGCAACAGGTCTAGTATATAAAGCCAGTTAGTGACAGAATTATGTACGCACTCATTCTCACTGTAACCGACTGTGATTATCAATAGACGAAGTTTGAAAGTATCTTGTGTTTGTTGTTGGTTTACTTTGTGTTGCTTGATACTCCACCTAATCACGGGCATTCCGCTCTCTGTTTGATTAGGAACACACTTGCATGTAATGATCCGAGACACCCGAGGGACCTACAAGTGGTATTAGAGCCTCGATGTTCATTGATTTGTGTTCTAGATTTGAGTTTTTAGGGTTTTGAGCAGATCTGAGTTCATCACTGGTCGCTACTTTTTCTGTCAAAATTCCTTAAATTAGTCTTTGTTATCGCTTCATTTGGAGTTTGGAAGGCTGAGAGTTTGTTAGATGATGATTTCTAAGCTTTTAGAAGCATCAATTTCTCAGATCCAACACTTTTCGAGCATTCTTCTCAAGATCAGTCAAGAACGCTGTTGTACTGACTAAGTATGCAGAATCACCTTTTATGCGTACTTACTAAGTACGCATGGGTTAGCCCTGCGTACTTACTAAGTACGCAGGAGGAGTTGACCTGCGTACTTACCAAGTACGCATGTGTATTTGGCTCTGCGAACTTATCAAGTACGCATGAGCATTGGCTGTGCGAACTTGCTAAGTACGCATGAACTATCATCTGGGATTAAAAAATAAATAAAAAATTTGGCCAAAATTTTGACGGATCGTTTATACTCTTGTTTCAGGGCATTTTTTAAATGATAGCTGTTTTGGTTTTTCGGGAATGAAAATTGTATTTGATGTGGCTTGGCGAAACAAGGACGAGATTTTTCTTGGATGATACCAAGTGTCATACATTGTTTAAGTGTTCAAACCTGAAAATGTGGGCTACGAGTATCCAGGATACTTCTTTAATAGGGAATGAATGATGAATCAAGTTGAGCAACTGGGTCGTCATCAGCTAAAGATCTCATTTTATTTGTGAAGATGTTGCTGCTTTGGGTCTTTCCAAAAAGAATCATATTGTTTAGGTATTCAAACCTGAATATGTGGGCTACGAGTATCTATGATACTTCTTAAATAGGGTATGAATACCGGAACAACTTGAACCCAAGGTTTGCTGTTTTGGATCTTTGCAAAGGAATAAAAGAATAAAATCCTAGATTTGACTAGTTGTGGTTTTGAAAATTTGAGTGAAGCGGTGATGAAGCTGGTCATAGTTTACAGAGAAATGAGGGGAATAAAAAAATCTAAAAGTATTCATGAGACATTAAAAAGCTGGTGGAAAAGTCGTTGGTACTTCCTATATATATACCTCTTTGACATAACATGGATCTCAACTATGATTTCTCGTGTAAACTATATTTTCGTGCTCGTTGGTCAAGCCTGTGTTCAAGATTTGAGGTGATTTAGTTATGATTGGATTTCTCATTTGGGATCTGGATGGAATGCAAGATAGACAACCTAGTTATGGAACTTCACCATGGTGAATGTATACAGATTAGGAGGTGTAAACCAGGAATGAAGATATAATTGAAGAATGTTGGAGTTTGGATTCTGGTTAATCACTAGCGAGCATGATTTTGTGTTTAATTCTATCAAGTGTTTTCAAGATGAAGCTGGATATTCGTTGGATTATTAGTTGAAGATGGAACCTTTTATCATTTGTCGACGGGATAGGAAACGTTCCCTTGTTTCTGGTCTAGTCGAGAGGAGCTTAAACTGAAAGGGGAAATTGGAAATGAACATCTTTGGGAATTTGGTTGACTCATGAAGATATAGGATAGAGTTGGACACATCTAGTTTGAAGACTTTAGTTTATCTTACTGGAATTCCTATGGGAGCTGATTAGTTTGATGCAGGTTATTGGAAATTCAAACTCTTTATCATATGCTAGTTGGTTTGGAGGAAGTCTAAGTCAGGTTGGAGGAAGCTACTGCTGAGAGGATGAACTACAATGAGGTGTGTTGGGTTAGTTGGTTCTTATTGAAGCACTTGGTTTGGTCTATAATGAAAGCTACAATTAAGAGGGAGTCGGGTTTGTTAGATCACTCGGCAAATGAAGACCGAAGTTTGAAGATTTGAAGATCTCAAGTGGAATGCCAGAAGATCAAGTCTCGCTAGAAGACACTTGATGTCATTAGTTTTGAAGGAGTTTGTTAGGACATTCTTTGTAAAATGATGATTGTCAGTGTTAGAGATAGATAGAATTTGATGCTATAGTTAAGAGGGAGTCTGTAGAAGCATGTTTTAGTAACTATAGATTAAATTCTATGTACATCAGATTGGTGCTGCGTACTTATCAAGTACGCACGACCAATACCTTGCGTACTTAGCCAAGTACGCATGTATTGTTTCAGCCCCTATAAATTGAAGACTTGTCTTCATTTATAGGTGGAACTCTGGAACTAGGTCGAGAGGTTTCCGGGTGGGATGAGCCCTCCCGCCCCTGTACCGTGAGGTAGATAAGAGATCTGTACTTCTTCGGGATGTAATGTGAGATGACTTCTTTGTTATGGATTACGTATCATTTTTGTGTTGATTCTCTTCTTTCTGTTCTTGTTCTTCTCTGTGTCGTTCTTCACTGTTCCCACACGAATCACGAGCAGATCTGGTATTTTCTGCTACGCGACGAGGCTCCCGGAACCTACATTGGTCAACCAAATCCAAGCTTCCATGATACAGTCTTCACAAACAACTGAAACACAAAGGGAACTCTCCTCCATAACTCAGGGAAAGACCATTGCACCCCAGTCCACTGCTACTGCTGATCCTTATGTAGATGTAAAGATAGAAGAACTTTATAAGAACCAGAGTACGATTTACCAAGACTAAGTCAAAGAAGAGCTGAAAGAGAAAAGGGAAAGAGCATAGAGACAGATACAGAGGTTGTGATCCTAGATGAAGAGGAAGTTGGATCTGACCATGTGCTGGATGAACTTCTTAAGCAAATTGATGATTTTGGAATTGTTGATAAGTTTCCAGAGATTGTGAGGCTAGGAGAAGAACATCAAGAGAATCATCGGTACTTCACAGAGACCGGAGATGAAATTGAAGACTTGACTGACATAGAAGAGGAGGATACACATGTTCAAGTGGCCTTTGTTCAGCCTGTAACCACTGCTAGGCCAACAGGCACTCATAAAGAATCTCCTGAAACACCAACAACAGTCACACAAACCACAATTAAGTCAGCTCCTGTTACTAAACCAAATCCAGAATATCCTGATCCTAAAAGGAGGAAGTTACCTGTCGAGGAGCCTCCCAAGCACTATGAGTGGTTCGCTGAATACCAGGAGCTAAAGAGAACCCCTGTGGGAAAGAAGTATGACAATGAGAGGGGTTTATACATTGTGAGAAGATACAAAGGAGGAGTTGAACACTTCAAAACTTCACATGAGTTCAGCTCCCTTCCAAGAGAGGATCTGAGGGCTCTAGCCAAATTACCCCTTCAGAATCCTGGTAAAGTCAATGAAGCTCATAACTTTGAGTTTTTCCTGCAACAACATGACCTCAATGACTTCAGGTAAATGAAAAACACACTCCCAAAAAGAATTATCTCCAAAACCAGGATTCATCCCAGAACACAGAAGCCTTGGGTAAGCCTTCGGTACAAGTCGGCAGAAATTGTGAAATCCATTCAACTGCCACGGTCAGTACCAGTCCAACTTCAAAATTTTAGAAAATGGTTTTATAACTAAACCATTGGAAGTGTTGTGATTGAGTGTGAAGGCAAGGAAGACATTTAGATTTTTGAGCCCATGGAGCTATTAAAATTTCAACCAAAGGATCTTGAAGTGTTATTCAATAACCCTATCAAGACCTTTCATGAAGATGATGGGGCTGATGCCAAGGCTTATAAAAGGGTGGTGTCTGTAAATGCAAAGCCTTTCTTCAAGAAAGCAAGGCAAGAGCCAACTGCTTAGAGAGAGTTGAAGACAATGATGCAATAGCTTAGGGGGAGATTGTAGGGTTGGATATTTTGTAAGCTAAGTCATCATTGTATGTTTTGAACATTTGTCTTTGTTTTATTTCCATGTATTTCTGTTATTTTCATTTTATGTAATTTACTACTTTATTTAGTTAAGCCTGGGACATCGAAACTACCTACTTTCGGTTGAGGTTTGTTCAACCGAAAGTAGTAGTTTTAATAGATAGTGAGTTTCGACAGGAGGTTCTTTCACTTGTAAATGGTCAACCAAAACTAGTAGTTTCGGTGAGCATAGTTTCTATGCTTATCTTTTCACTATAAATAGCCTAGTTTGAGAATTTTTAAGGTGTGGATAGCGGTTGTAACCCTGAAATTCTCTCTTTCACAGTTTTATTGAATCAATACACATTTGAAGTTTATTCAACTGTTGTTCTTACAATTTCATATCAATTTGTGTTAATTATAGTGTGGTTAGCCGGTTTATCATCACCATTTCTGTTTCTTACCTCTGTTTCACCACCATACACATAGATTCTGCCTGTGTGTGTGTAGTCGATCTGTTTGAGTGATTTTGTCTAAAATAGGACCTACATATTCATTTCGCAAAACTTGAATTATTGCCCGAACTCCAAGAAAAGGTTTTCAAATCAACAAGTGATGTAAGAAAATGGTGGCACAAGCAAGAACAACTGCAACCCTTCTTCGGCTTGTTAAAAAGCGCCGCCAAAAGAAGAGCCGAAAGATATGAAAAATGTGTGAAGTGTGGAAACTGGAGCCACGATGGAAAATGCAGCAAATATCAAACTTACTCCCAACATGAGTATATGCATCTGATTAAAGTAGGTGGTATTGCGTTACATAGCGAAAGAACCATATGAAAAGGCAGTAATGCGTACTATACAGTGAGGGAAGAGTTGAACATGATAAGAAGTATTGGTCTTGGCAATCTGACCATGAACGATCCCTCAGATTAGTTATACCCTCGTTATCTGAGTACTGTATAGGGATCCGCTAGTATTTTCCATTTTAAACCATGAAGGCGTAGTTGTGTGTTCCACGCTAGCTGCAGCCCTTGAAACCCTTTTAAATCCCTAAAACCCAAAAAGATTTTCATTTTCACCCTTTATTTTTCTTTTAACCACATTACAACCCTTTTAAAGTCCTCTAGATTCATGCATACTATTTAGTTAATTGGTGGAGACTTGATTTGCATACAAGCTTATGACCATTGCATAATTCTATTCGAACTTGAGTATTCCACATACATATATAACCCTAGAGTTGAGTGAACATTGTGAGGAGTGAAGGTTTATGCATAATTGAATTTCTAGTAGGCTTGTCATGGATTCCATCACCCTAAAATAGAAAAGCCCAAAAATAGAATAAGCGACTCATGAGTTATCTTGTAGTTTCCAACTACTTGAAGCTCCATTACCTTTTGTATAGATTTTAGTTATGGGTCTGATCATGTCTGAGTTTGCTTGAGGACAAGCAAAGTTTAAGTGTGGGGAGTTATGATATGCCATCATTTATACATGTTTTGCATGCATAATAATCCCCATATTATGGTACTTAATGTGCTGTAAAACACATGTCGTTTATCCTTGTATTTTGTACAGTTTTGTATTTGTTTTTATTTGTATTTGGTTCGTTCTGAGTCTATGTTATGTTTACATGTGTTCGTGTGGAATAGGAAGCTAAATTATGAGGGGATTGAGCATGAGAAGTACCCCAAGAAAAAGGAATAAAAATGTTGGAAATCAAGTTCTTCGCGGTATGCGAAGATGGATCCAGAAGACTTCGCGGTACGCGAGAAAGTGAAAAACCAAACCCGACTAATTTGTCCTTCGCGCCACACGAAGGGCTTAGGTGATTGTTTCACGGTACGCGAGGTTTATAAAATCTAAAAAAAAACCCTAATTCGATATTTAATGAATTGGATAGCCATTTTAGAGAGGAGTTCTATTATTAGCCGTCTGAGGAGAGGGAATAGGCGATTTTTGGATTAGAGAAGCTAATTTAAGCCGAAGTTTGGAGCTTTCAATGTCGTATTGGTTAGATATTAAGCATTCGGTTTAGATTGTTGATGTTCTTGTGGTTGAATACTTAAATTGCTACTGTGTTTATGTCTTCTACTACTGATTTGATGGTTTTGATCATGTGTCTTGGCTAGACCTTACATACTATATAGGTTTTTTATTAATACTTGTTAAAGTTCAGATTTTTTTCGGTTTTTGGATTCGTATGATGGCTTGAATTTATTGTAATCCATCTCTTTGCAATTGATATGATGTTTACGCATGCTTACTTCTAATTTAGAATTGATTATTATTCTGCATGTGTTCATTTTGAATGTCTTTCAGTTATAGACGCATGTTTATGTTACTTGCTTCATGTTTGTGACTGTGCATTGTATTGCTAGACGTAGTGATCCATAGGAATGTTGGTTGGTTTTTTATTAGAGCGAGTGTTCTTCCTATCTCGATAGCTGAAAGGTGAGTGGTAGTCGGTTAGTCTTTGGTTTTAGGTGTCTAGTTGTAAATGCTCTGAAAGGAGGTTTCCCCTAGTTTCTTAGCATCCTTGCTAGTCCGTGTCTTATCGTTTTGTTCTGAGATTACCCCTTGCATTCTTTGAATGTATTACGATAGAGAGACTAATTAGTGATATGTCTGTATGGTACTTTATTGTCGTTGGAGAGACTGAAAGGTAATCCAATTGCTAGTGAGTTTACACGTCTCTTAGGGTTTCCTATTAGGTAATACCAAGAGAATGATCTGGGATCCTTAGGTTGTCTTAGGGTTTCGTATTCAAAGATCTCGGTTCCATCATAGTTTCCATAACCGAGAGAGGTCTGAGTATCATAAATAGGATTCTGACCTATGTAGCATTTTCTCTATTCTTGATATCACCCGATTCTTCTTTCTGATAGTTAGCTGTCGATCATGAGTTCTTAGTTCTTACTTTAGTATAATCTTAGTCATAGAATTCTCCCCAACCAAATATTTAAGTTCTAGTCAAGGTCTAGTTTAGTTAGTTATAGTGTCTCTAGGGTTCGATATCCGGTTTACCATTAGGCTTTACTACATTTGATAGGTACACTTGCCTGTTAGTGCAGTCTAGTTTAGAGGTTTTCTAGAGTATTACTAAAGTGTCTAGGTAAGGTTTTTATATAGTTTTTATAGACCATCTGGACGACATCAAGTTTTTGGCATCGTTGACGGGTACACCTGGCAATAGCAAAATTAGCTTCGATTAGTTCTTTATTTGGATATTTGTTTTATTTTCTCTTTTTAGTCTAGTTTAGTAGTTTGTGTCTTTTCTTCTTAGGTCTTAATTGTTTTTTGTGTCTTATTTGCTATGTGTGTGTCTTAGTTTTAGGTTGAGTCTTTTCTATGTTTAGTTATTCTTCTTTTGTTTTGTGTTCTTCCAGTTTATGCAACATACTCGTTACCCGGATCACCCCAGTTTGCAGCTTATTCAGAGCTCGAGAGCTTCAAGAGCGCAGCCGCAGCCTTCGGGAGCGTTTGAAAATCTTGGCGAGAAACAGGTATGTATTCCTAGCCCTGCTCCATTTCCTAACATGGGCGACGTTGACCCACCAGCGAGACGTACCGTGCACCAGAGAGCAAGTGATGGAGTTACTGGGGCCAGATCTTCGATCACCCGCCCAACTGTGCCTAATAACAACAACTGGAAAATTCACTCACATGTCATGAACACCATCATCCATTCTACTCAGTTTAATGGACTTGAGGATGTGGATGCACCAATACATCTGTCCCGCTTCGTTCGTATTTGCGATACCTTTCGCATTACTTGTGTATCTGAGGAAGCGACCTATTTGCGTCTTTTCCATCACTCTCTGGTCGTGTCGCCACATGGTTAGATACCCTACTTGATGATTCCATTACCACTTGGGAGGATCTGCAAGCCAAGTTCCTGAAGAAGTATTATCCACCCTCCAAGGCCGCTCGTTTAAGGGACTAGATCCATTCATTCCGCATGGACCCTGACGAGCTTTACCACATGGCTTGGGAGAGGTTCAACGCCCAGTTGAGCAGGTTTCCCCATCATGGCCTTTCTGATTGGGCGATAGTGGAGAAGTTCTATAACTAGCAGACATTCGTGAAGCAACAAATGTTCAATAATATCGTTGGAGGGCATATCATGGATAAGAAGGAGCTGGCTGAATGTGAGGAGATGTTCGAGAGCTTTGGCCTGGCCGAGAAACAGCAGCCATTTACTAGGACTTCCATTCCTAGTGCTAGGACACCTGCCTTGTCCACTAGAGGTGTTCATCAGGTGACTCCTGATACTAGCGTGGATGTTGCACTTGCTGCTATGGCAAAGGAGATCAAGGAGCTGAAGCTACGCGCTCAGAGGTGCGAGATGTGTAGAGGAGGCCACGACACTAGGGACTTCCACGTCAGTCAACAAGAGCAGGTAGATTTTGTGGGCAACCAAAACTGAGGATTCAATAATGGCTTCGGCAATTCATATAACTCGGGATGGAGAGCTGGCGGCAACCCACCTGGATTTCAATCGTGTCATAATCAGTTTGGTGGAGGAGAAGCTGGAGCGAGTTTGGGGAGCAGTGTTGGTAACAAGAGGATAGAGGAGATGTTGGAGAATCAGACTCATATGCTCACCCATTTGGTAGTGAGGGATAAGGAGACGCAGCAAAGATTGGATGCTCATGACACTTTATTGAAGAATTAGCAATCTGCATTCCTAGATCTGCAGCGCACGGTAGGAGACATCACGAACAATCTAAATGATAAGCAAAGAGAATCATCTTCGGCCTATAAGGGTTCTAATGCCACAGTGATGGCCGTGACGACTCATAGTAGAAGTGGAGAAGAGAGAGAGGACCCACTGGTGAAGGAGGAAGAACCGGTGGATGAAGAGATAGTGACGGAGAAGCCTGCTGAGAAAGCAGAGGAGAAGAAGAGTGAAGGGGAGGAGAAGTAGATCCCCGAAGTTGACCTGAGTCGTGTTCCTTACCCAACATGTCTTATGCCTCATAAGTTTGCTAAGGAATACAGTCCCTTCCTAAAGTTGTTCAAACAACTTAAGGTCAATCTTCCTTTCATCGAGGTCCTCCAGCATATGCCCAAATATGCCAAATTCTTGAAAGATCTGATGTCTAAGAAAAAGAAGCTGGAGGAAGTCTCGAGAGTCTCACTGAGTGAGAGATGTTCTGCGGTAGTCCCGAACAAGCTGCCAGAGAAATTGGCAGATCCGGGTCATTTCACGATCCCCTGTCTGTTCGGTGGTTTGACTATGAACCACGCATTGGCTGATCTAGGTGCGAGCATCAATCTGATGCCATACTTTATATATAAGCAGCTAGACCTAGGTGATCCTAAGCCGATGCGCATGAGCATATCTTTAGCTGACCGCTCCATCAAGCATCCATGGGGAATAGTGGAGAACTTGTTGGTGAAGGTAGATAGATTTGTTTTCCACGTGGATTTTGTGATTCTAAATACGGAGGTTGATGACAGAGTCCCGCTCATCCTAGGACGCCCATTTCTCCGTACCGCCAAGGCGTTGATTGATGTCTTTGACGGAAAGCTCACACTTCGTGTAGGGGATGAGAAAGTTACTTTCGATGCCATGAAGTCTGTGAAGGAGAGTAGTGAGAATAGCAAGTCGGTGTGTTTGATTGATACCTTCAATGGATGATTTTAGGGATGTGTGTTATGAGGGGAGTGCAGTTGGAGACACCTCGAGTGAGCCAGTTGATAGTGATATTGGAAAACCCGCACCTAATATAGGAGAGTTATCGGACTGGGCGCTGGGTATAGAGGAGTTACTGAATTGTGACGTTTCAAAAAAATTTCGTTGCGGAATTTATCTTGTAAATATTAACATTTGATATTTTATCAAATTTATACAAATTGGTGTATTGGCAAATTTCAATTTATGTACTTTTAATTTTTAAAAATATTTGAAGGTTATAAACTATATAAATTATGTTATTAAATTAAATAATTTATATAAATCAATGGTTTCAATTTTATTTACCATTCAATGAGATTGATCTTAAATAAAAACATAAGTTTTATGAAATTTTATATGCTTAAGTTTTATTTGGTTTTGATACAAATAAGTATTTTATGTTATGAAATTAATTTAATTAGAATTTTATAAATTTTAAAAACTAATATAAAATTCTATACAAAAAATCCTACATTTAAAAAGTTGCATATTTAATAAAACAACCTATTTTAATAAGATTTATAACTTTTATAAAGATTATTATTTATAAAATAATAATAAAATAAGTTTATAAAAACATTTTTAAATTAATTTGATTTAAAAAGAAATTTAAATTAATTTATTCATTTAAAAGTTCAGGGGTTGTATTGTAATAAATCGAACTCAAAGGTTTTAACAGAAAATAACTATAGGGTCTGTTTCTGGACAATTTAAACTTCAGGGACCCATCCGTAATTATTTTAAGGGTTAATTTAATATAAAGACAAACTCCAGGGACCATTTTTGCCAAACCTCGATTCGTATTTCTGGTTACCCCCAACAATAGTCCAGCGGTCAAAGGCTTTCTCCGGCGAACACCCCGATAGGGCTGTTCCCTGCACCTCGACATCGAAAGTGGTCTCTCTGGCTTCGTCTCTCCCACGCGAACAAGAGCCCTCGACCAATTTGTCGATTAATCATACGGAAAGCCTGATTGTGTCTATGGCCGAAAGTCCACGCCTCTAATACAGCCCCGACAGTCAACCTCCACGCCTGCAAGAGGTCTCGACAGATTCGTCTCGTCCATACGAGTGTCTGGACATACTCAATTTCGTGTTTTAATATAAGGATCGAGCTCGGCTTTAAATGACCATCTATAGACCTGCACGAACTCGTCCACCCTCCTCCACCTGCTCTCACTTCAAATTGAAACCACCATCGTGTTCGTCTCTTCTGTGCGAAGCTATACCGCCCCTACTGACGGCCTAACTCCCTCTGGAACTCGAGATCACTATCTTGGTATTTCGGACCAAAAAGCTTGCCGACCAGACCCTTCGCGACCAAAGAGGTACCTCAAATCCATTCAATTGCCTTCTGTTACCCTTTGGCAATCTACCCTAATCCAAATCGCGGCTTAAATCCATCGATTGCCGGGCAAACCAATGTCCTCGGACACGGTTTGCCGGTTGCCGAGGACCAGCGACCAGTTTTGCTTGTGTGTATATCAATTAAACGACACCCACATAACCAGCGATGGGCAGTAGCCCGGCTGGTTATGCGTGTGTGTGTTTGTATCACAGGTCGCGGGTTCGATCCGGGTGGCCTACGGCCCAACCCCATTTTGCTCCTGTTGTGATTTTTTTTTTTTATTTAATTTTCTTAATTTATTTTAATATCATTTTTATACACTAAAGACTAAAACGAGTCGGTTTGATCGTTCGGTTATTTTGAAACCGATTAAACAATCTTTTTAATCCATAAACTATTCCATTTTTATAAATCTTGTAATATTAATTAAATACATTTATATATATAAAATATCTTATATTTTTATAAACCTTGTAATATTATTTAAATACATTTTTATATATAAAATATCTTATATTTCTATAAATCTTGTAATACTTTTATAAACTTATTTAAATACATATTTATATATAAAATGTCCTATACTTTTATAACTCTTGTAACATTTTTATAAACTTAATAAAATAAATCTAATATATAAAATGTCTCATTTTCTTTATATAAACTCTAGCAATGTTTTTTTTAATAAACTTGTTAAAATAAATTTTAATATATAAAATATCAACATAATTAGCCAAATAAAGACTTATCTTTTTATTTATTATTATTGTTTAAATACATTAAACATAATGATTAATTATTTAAAAATGTAATATTTAAACAAAATATATATATATATATATATATATATATATATATATATATATATTTAAAGTTAAAGTGTTATAAAACCATTATCATATTCCTACCATATTTTATACAAATAAATATTGAGGATATTATTATAAAACCTATACTCATTTAAATACGAATACGCACATACATATAAACATACAATAATACCCACTTATCTACATAGGGTTTCATTATGCTTAGACTTCAACATACTTAACACCTACGCGCGTGGAAAAATACCCGCTTGCAAGGTGAGTTACATATCCCCTATTTACATTTTTACACATTTTGGGGTGAAACGTGATCTGTGATTACTTACATACAATTCAACTTGTGTTTACATGTGTAGATTATTGTGCTTTTGTGCATGATCACTTGTTATGCTATGAATACTTTTAGGATGGTTTAAATTATGTGTAACCCACATAGTCTTGATTCCATGCCTATCACTTTTAGGGTAGCGGTATGCTATGCCTATCACGTTAAACCTTTATGCTTATATACAAAATTACATGCTTACAATTGGTATACATATAGTGAATTCTCCACATTATGCCATATCATACCATGTCAAACCATGAATTGTATAAACGTTTTTAACTAAACTTTTATCTTATTTAAACATATGTAAACTCACCAACTCTCGTAGTTGACACTTGTTTTGGATTACGTTTCAGGTGAAGATATATGATTTTGTGACTATGTGTTGAAGGTGCTACACATAAGGCTTTTGGACCTAGTAAAATAATTATAATATTCTAGAGTAGGGTGTTGTAACTTGAATTGTATTTGGATATTTGGTATTTAAATCTCATTAATGAATTATGCAACCTTAGTGGATCATGTGCTTATGAACAATCATCACATTGTCCGCCTCGATGATTCCACCATCGGTCGGGGTGTGACAGATTGGTATCAGAGCCATGGTTATAGGGAATTAGGTTATTAGACACGATGACCTAGACTATAACCCTAGGACTCCCTTTTATGTGTTATGTGCTAAATGATTAATTGCTATGTGAATTATTTGTAGTTATGTATTATTTGAATTTTCTCAAGTTTGGTACATGAGACTTATACACATACATACAAGGCTTAAATACATGATACATACTTTACATACACATTTGACAAACAAACTCATGCAAACAAATACACTACTCATCCTTTTCCATACTCTTTCGTAATCCGTATTAATTACAACAATTCCTACACGTTTTATGCTCATAGACTCTCAAAATTTTGAAAATCTCATCAACAACTTAATTTCTTGAGACCAGTAAAGGACACGTGCAATCTGGAAGGGTGACACCTGTACATTGGGTTTTCTGTCTAGGAAAGCATTTCGTATAAATCCAAATAAACGGACCCGTATGCTTTCCTGGGAATTCCTGAAGTGAGTGTTTACCTATAGGCTAAAGCATGTCTCTTTGAAAGTTTCGGGAAATTAATTAACGTTGATAAGTCAATGTATTCGCAAGGATACAATCCGAACTTAAACTCAAATTTGGGGACATTATAGCAAGGTAGGAAGAACTAGACGAACATGCAAAACAAATCATTATTACGGGTGCACACGTAATAACGATTTGTAGTGCATGCGAATCCCGGCCATTCCTATCACGCGAATAATGATCCATGTTATCATATCCTCCCAGGAATAGATTTCATGGCTTATTTCCCCTATTCTTTAGTGTTATAAATTTTGAATGAATTATGTGATCAGTTTTAGTCAGAACTTACATACATTATCATGCGACATGATGAGTGTCATCTCGCGTTCCTGCATACATTATTGTGAACAGTCTACCAACTGTGGCTCATGCATGCCTATTTTGTCCGAAGTCTCATAAAATTTTGTCTTTTCTCGTGGTATTTTATAGAATGCCTCCCCGTCGCGCAACTAATGCTAACCCCAGCAATCCCAACACTGACCTTGCTGCACTACTTACTCAACTAGTAGGCCAAATGATCCAAGCTAACAACAAGAGTGATGGGTCTAATACGCAAGGGAATGGTGCAAACCCACCATACTGCACATTCAAGTATTTCAATTCTTGCAACCCCACCAAATTCTTCGGGACGGAAGGTGCTACTGGCCTTCTTCAATGGTTTGAAAGTATGGAGAGTACTTTCCTAAACAACGATTGTCCCGACAACCTCAAAGTCCGTTATGCTTCCAGCGTCTTCCAAAAACGAGCACTCACCTGGTGGAACGGTGAGAAACGTACTCGAGGCAACGAATCCGCTATGTCCTTGTCTTGGGACGAAATGAAACGACTTATGACTGACGAGTTTTGTCCTCGCAACGAAATGAGGAAGCTCGAGGCTGAATTTTGGGATCTCACCCAAGATAGCGGAGAGAATTTGGCTTACACCACTCGTTTTCAAGAACTAAGTCTGCTCGTGTCCCACATGGTTACTCCCTTAGCGTGGGGAATTGAGAAATACATAGGTGGACTGCCTATGCCGCTCCAAGACACCGTATTAGGAAGTAATCCCTCCACTCTCGAAGACGCTATCCGTTTGTCTGCTGTGTTGACTGACAATCACGTCAAAGCGGGTACCTTATCCAGGAAGGGTACCAAGAAAGTGGTCGACAAAGCTGCTACTTCTGTGTCTGACAAAGATGAAGAACCCAAATCTTCCCATCATGATAGGAAGCGTAAGGCCCAAAACTTTGCGGCCGTCATTCCTGCCGTACCTGTGACCCAAGTTACTCCTGCGGGTCAAATTCTGAGAAATTATGTAGGTTCATTTCCCCAATGCCCTACTTGCAAGTATCACCATGCCCCGCATGCTGCATGCCGTCTATGCTCAAAATGTGGACGCTATAGACACGTTGTTACTACTTGCCGTGCTCGCACTATCGTTAATCAAGCTACTCAAGGCAAACATCCAGTGCCTCTCACTGTCACCTATGGACGGGTCTGTTACGAATGTGGAGACCCAAACCACTTTCGAAACCAATGTCCAAAACTTCAAAATCAAGGTGGTCCTCGTGGACGAGCATTTAATATAAATGCTAACGAGGTTCCGGCCAATGACGACACTGTCAACGGTACGTTCCTTTGTTCACTATCTTTATACATCCGTTTTATTCAATATTCAAAATTGTGTCTCTTGTTTTTAACCAACTATTTGCTAAACAACCAACCAATTTTGATAACTCGTATATCATGGAAATAGCGGATGAGAAATCCATTGCTATGAGTTCTATAACCCGGGATTGCATATAACAGCTATGCTATCACCATTCATCTCATCCCTATACTTTTGTGAAACAAACCTATTATTTTTAAACTCGGTCATACAACTTGCTAGCTCTGTTAAAGTGTACTTAAATTGTTGAAGTTCCAAATCCTAGTAATTATGCACGGGGAATCCCCGATATATCAAAAGGGTGGTGGGTTAGCCGCTGGTACACCCTATACATAAACTCACTTGATATAACGAGTATAAACCATGCATAAGTACTAGGAAGAGGATCGGTTCTTAAATTGTTAGACATATTTGTGCTATAAAACCACTCATAGACGTGATAACATTTACAAATTATATGCATTTCATTGTACAATTTTCAATTGAGAAAGGTGATTTAATTAAAATGATCTAAATCCTAGTAATTATGCACGGGAAATCCCCGGTATATCAAAGGGGTGGTGGGTTAGCCGCTGGTACACCCTATACATAAACCCACTTGATATGACGAGTATAAACCGTGCATAAGTACTAAGAAGATGACCGGTTTTTGAAAATGTTTTTGCAAATTTTAAAAATATGAACGCCCGTGGGGTGGAGTTTTAAAGGAAAATGCCATGTCACGAGGTGATTGGCACCAATATTGTTAAGAATGGTTTCATGTAGCTTACATCCATGCGTGTATTAACAATTGTATGCATAAGTCTCACTACACCATTAGATCAACTAATTATCAACTCGACTCGAATTAGCATCGTCATCCGTTATCATACGATATTTCCCCGCTGAATCTTTCTCTTGTGAAATAATTCCATCCTAAGTCTTTTAACATCTCTTTCTCGCTTCTATAACCTTCGCTAATCGAATTTCGGGACGAAATTCCTTCAACTTGGGAGACTGTGACGTTTCAAAAAAATTTCGTTGCGGAATTTATTTTGTAAATATTAACATTTGATATTTTATCAAATTTATACAAATTGGTGTATTGGCAAATTTCAATTTATGTACTTTTAATTTTTTAAAATATTTGAAGGTTATAAATTATGTTATTAAATTAAATAATTTATATAAATCAATGGTTTCAATTTTATTTACCATTCAATGAGATTGATCTTAAATAAAAACATAAGTTTTATGAAATTTTATATGCTTAAGTTTTATTTGGTTTTTATACAAATAAGTATTTTATGTTATGAAATTAATTTAATTAGAATTTTATAAATTTTAAAAACTAATATAAAATTCTATACAAAAAATTCTACATTTAAAAAGTTGCATATTTAATAAAACAACCTATTTTAATAAGATTTATAACTTTTATAAAGATTATTATTTATAAAATAAGTTTTTAAATTAATTTGATTTAAAAAGAAATTTAAATTAATTTATTCATTTAAAAGTTCAGGGGTTGTATTGTAATAAATCGAACTCAAAGGTTTTAACAGAAAATAACTGTAGGGTCTGTTTCTCGACAATTTAAACTTCAGGGACCCATCCGTAATTATTTTAAGGGTTAATTTAATATAAAGACAAACTCCAGGGACCATTTTTGCCAAACCTCGATTCGTATTTCCGGTTACCCCCAACAATAGTCCGGCGGTCAAAGGCTTTCTCCGGCGAACACCCCGACAGGGCTGTTCCCTGCACCTCGACAGCCGAAAGTGGTCTCTCTGGCTTCGTCTCTCCCACGCGAACAAGAGCCCTCGACCAATTTGTCGATTAATAATACGGAAAGCCTGATTGTGTCTATGGCCGAAAGTCCACGCCTCTAATACAGCCCCGACAGTCAACCTCCACGCCTGCAAGAGGTCTCGACAGATTCGTCTCGTCCATACGAGTGTCTGGACATACTCAATTTCGTGTTTTAATATAAGGATCGAGCTCGGCTTTAAATGACCATCTACAGACCTGCACGAGCTCGTCCACCCTCCTCCACCTGCTCTCACTTCAAATTGAAACCACCATCGTGTTCGTCTCTTCTGTGCGAAGTTATACCGCCCCTACTGACGGCCTAACTCCCTCTGGAACTCGAGATCACTATCTTGGTATTTCGGACCAAAAAGCTTGCCGACCAGACCCTTCGCGACCAAAGAGGTACCTCAAATCCATTCAATTGTCTTCTGTTACCCATTGACAATCTACCCTAATCCAAATCGCGGCTTAAATCCATCGATTGCCGGGCAAACCAATGTCCTCGGACACGGTTTGCCGGTTGCCGAGGACCAGCGACCAGTTTTGCTTGTGTGTATATCAATTAAACGACACCCACATAACCAGCGATGGGCAGTAGCCCGGCTGGTTATGCGTGTGTGTGTTTGTATCACAGGTCGCGGGTTCGATCCGGGTGGCCTACGGCCCAACCCCATTTTGCTCCTGTTGTGATTTTTTTTTATTTTATTTAAGTTTCTTAATTTATTTTAATATCATTTTTATACACTAAAGACTAAAACGAGTCGGTTTGATCGTTCGGTTATTTTGAAACCGATTAAACAATCTTTTTAATCCATAAACTATTCCATTTTTATAAATCTTGTAATATTATTTAAATACATTTATATATATAAAATATCTTATATTTTTATAAACTTTGTAATATTATTTAAATACATTTTTATATATAAAATATCTTATATTTCTATAAATCTTGTAATACTTTTATAAACTTATTTAAATACATATTTATATATAAAATGTCCTATACTTTTATAACTCTTGTAACATTTTTATAAACTTAATAAAATACATCTAATATATAAAATGTCTCATTTTCTTTATATAAACTCTAACAATGTTTTTTTAATAAACTTGTTAAAATAAATTTTAATATACAAAATATCAACATAATTAGCCAAATAAAGACTTATCTTTTTATTTATTATTATTGTTTAAATACATTAAACATAATGATTAATTATTTAAAAATGTAATATTTAAACAAAATATATATATATATATATATATATATTTAAAGTTAAAGTGTTATAAAACCATTATCATATTCCTACCATATTTTATACAAATAAATATTGAGGATATTATTATAAAACCTATACTCATTTAAATACGAATACACACATACATATAAACATACAATAATACCCACTTATCTACATAGGGTTTCATTGTGCTTAGACTTCAACATACTTAACACCTACGCGCGTGGAAAAATACCCGCTTGCAAGGTGAGTTACATATCCCCTATTTACATTTTTACACATTTTGGGGTGAAACGTAATCTGTGATTACTTACATACAATTCAACTTGTGTTTACATGTGTAGATTATTGTGTTTTTGTGCATGATCACTTGTTATGCTATGAATACTTTTAGGATGGTTTAAATTATGTGTAACCCACATAGTCTTGATTCCATGCCTATCACTTTTAGGGTAGCGGTATGCTATGCCTATCACGTTAAACCTTTATGCTTATATACAAAATTACATGCTTACAATTGGTATACATATAGTGAATTCTCCACATTATGCCATATCATACCATGTCAAACTATGAATTGTATAAACGTTTTTAACTAAACTTTTATCTTATTTAAACATATGTAAACTCACCAACTCTCGTAGTTGACACTTGTTTTGGATTACGTTTCAGGTGAAGATATGTGATTTTGTGACTATGTGTTGAAGGTGCTACACATAAGGCTTTTGGACCTAGTAAAATAATTATGTGTAATATTCTAGAATAGGGTGTTGTAACTTGAATTGTATTTGGATATTTGGTATTTAAATCTCATTAATGAATTATGCAACCTTAGTGGATCATGTGCTTATGAACAATCATCACATTGTCCGCCTCGATGATTCCGCCATCGGTCGGGGTGTGACATGAATGCACCTGAGGAGGATTTTGATGAGATACCTAGTGATCTACAGGATATGATGGCAGAGCTAGAAGAGATGATAGGGAAAATCCCAAGTATGGGGATGGTTGAGATTGTAGAGGATCCTGATAATCCGGGTGAGAGTAGAGAGGCCACATCTGTAGAGATACTTATTCCTGAACCCTTGCCCACTAGTACTATGTTTCATTCAGAGGGGAGAGATACTGAGTCACCCCCCAAGTCCAGGCCACAACGAAAGAAAATTTGAGAGACAGGAGGCCTATGTGATTTTAAGATAGTGCAAACCCCATGTGTGAGGACGTTTAGGGGTAAGAGCCTGCTTGGGTATTTGATGCAGGTTATTTTTAGACCTGGTCAGTTTAAACACTGGTGGACTGATTTGAGAGAGATTCATAGTAATTGGTTGGTGATAGTTGAGAGTTGTGTGATTTGGAGAGTGAACGGGCCGCGTCGGATGAAGGCGTTCCGAGGAGGATAAAAGAGAAACCTCCTGACTAGGTTTGGTTCTCGGGTTAGTGCCCGGGTGTAAAGTTTGTATACTTCTTTGGGTTTGTTTCGTTTTATTTTTGGTGTTTCTTGATTTACGTGTTTGTTTCGTGTTTGTTTTACAGGGATTCGCATCTGATTCATTGACGATAATCATCAACAACGAAGATCCATATTTGTATGCACTTGGTTTTGTCATTGGAACAGGTTGTTATATGAATTGGGTGAAGAAGGAATTGAGGGGTCAAAATTTTTCTAAGTACAAAAAAATACTCAAAACTTTCTGTGAAAAGTACCTCCTCGCAATACGCGAATATCTGGCCACGTCTTCTCGCGGTATGCGAAGGACAAGGATTAGTGGTCGGGTCATTTTGCACCTCCTCGCGGTACACGAGGATGGGCCCTCTGTTCTTCGTTGTGCACGAAAGCCCCATTTTCCTCCCTAACTTCCTTTGGCTTCCCACATCCACCACAACCAGCGACCGATCACCGCAACCTTCCCCCACCACAACCCGCCATACACCACCCACCACCTTCCATCACCATTCACCAATCTTGACCACATTGGGAAACCTTACAGTCGTTTGAGATCGACTATACCTCACTGTGACTTTCATGTCTATGTGTTTGTCATTTATCAGGTACAAGTTTCCCTGTTTTATGGTGAGTCATGTTGAGTCAGTAGAGTCTTTTGTTTTCTTTATCGAGACTGTATTTTGAGTCAGTTTGATGTTGTGTTGGGTTTGCTGTGAGTTTAATTTTGCAGGTTTGATCCGAACTGTTCGTACTCAATCTCCACTCGAACAAAGAAGATTCGAGCTTGATATATGTGTACAAGGCACCCCACAGAGCGTGTCTACAGCCGCGAATGAAATGTTATACGGTTGTACGAATGTGATGTGGAAGAGCAAAGCTAACCAAGAAGATTGCTACATAGCTAAGTCTTAGCCAGTTTATTTTTGTATACTTTATTTTCCATTATTTTGTTTAGTTTATTTTTTTTCCGTCATTTCCCCGTTCACATTGGGGACAATGTGCGTTTCAAGTGTGGGGATGCAAGACTACGTCTATATTAGTTTGTTTTGTTTGTTTTCCTTTGATAAAATAAAAAATATACAAAAAATTAAAAAAATTTCAAAAATGTCATTGGAAATAATTGCAAATAAATGAAAGATGATAGATATAACTGGGAACTGTTGTTGAGTTTAAATGAAATAATAAGATAGAAAACGCGTATAACATGTGATGTTTTGGTAGACCCAACCAACTTTGAAAGCTCAAACATCCTGAAAGTGTTAATTAGGTTGATTGAATGATTAAATCAGGATATCTTGTGGGTTCTCATATTAGAAGAAACGGTAAAGCTGAAACTGTCAATATAGGGTGATAAGTACCAGGTTAAATTTAAAAATTTATATGTTTTTGAAATTATTTTTGGCACGCCACTTTTCTTTTTATGAAAATAAATCTGAGAGTTGGTGGCGCCCGCATCCCATAATTCCATCTATCTTGAGCTTAATTAAATTGAGATGTTAAGTTTCGCCTACATGTCACACGTCGGGTTCCATCTGATTGAAACACCACTCGGTTGATTCTTAAGCACTTTAAGTGTGAGAACTGCAGCCTATGTGCCACACGCTGAGTTCCAGCTTGGCTGAAGCACCACTAGGTTAGGTTCGATTGTTTTGATTTTTCATTCTCATTGCATTCATCCATTTATCCATCATTCACCTTAATTTTTAAAACATATAACTTTTTGTTTAATGTGGTGGGTAAATCTATATGGTTTGACCCGTGTGTTTACATGACCTTGAGATGGGATTAGGCTGAGCTGTAGTTTCTGAGTTTGAGACCCATAGATAGATTGATATGCTTTGTAAGGTAATATTAGAACACAATTGGGTGCTTGATTAGTTGGTGGTTGGGTTTAGTCGGACATAAATACTGATTGTTGCATTTTAACGCGTGAGTATATTTGTGCTAATGAATTAATGAGATTGTTAAGCTATTTTCCAGTTATGATTCCATTGCAGACTTTTTAGAGGACGAAAAAAGGTTAAGTGTGGGATGTTTGATGTGTTGCAAAGCACATGTCGTCTATCCTTGTATTTTATACTAGTTTTAGATAGTTTTGCATTCGTTTTTATTTGTCTTTGGTTCGTTATGAGTCTATGCTATGTTTACAGGTGTTCCTGTGGAATAGGAAGCTAAATTATGAGGGGATCGAGCACGAGAAGTAGCCCAAGCAAAAAGGAATAAAAATACTGGAAATCAAGTTCTTCGCGGTACGTGAAGATGGATCCGGAAGACTTCGCGGTACGCGTTAAAGTGAAAAACCAGGCCCGGCTAATATGACCTTCGCGCCACGCGTAGGGCTTGGTTGATTGTTTCACGGTACGCGAGCTTTATAAAATCCGGTAAAAAAACCCTAATTCGATATTTAATGAATTGGATAGCCATTCTAGAGAGGAGTTCGATTATTAGCCGTCTGAGCAGAGGGAATCGGTGATTTCTGGGTTAGAGAAGCTTATTGAAGCTGAAGTTTGGAGCTTTAAACGTCGTATTGGTTAGATATTAAGCATTCGGTTTAGATGGTTGATGTTCTTGTGGTTGAATACTTAAATTGCTACTGTTTTTATGTCTTCTACTACTGATTTGATGGTTTTGATCATATGTCTTGGCTAGACCTTACATACTATCTATGTTTTTGATGAATACTTGTTAAAGTTCAGATTTTTATCGGTTTTTTGATTCGTATGATGGCTTGACTTTATCATAATCAGTCGCTTTGCAATTGATATGATGTTTATGCATGCTTACTTCTGATTTAGCATTGATTATTATTCCGTATGTGTTCTTTTTGAAAGTCTTTCAGTTACAGACGCATGTTTAGGTTACTTGCTTCATGTTTGTGACTGTGCATGGAATTTATAGACGTAGTGATCCATAGGAATGTTGGTTGGTGTCTTATTAGAGCGAGTGTTCTTCCTATCTCGATAGCTGAAAGGTGAGAGGTAGTCGGTTAGTCTTTGATTTTAAGTGTCTAGTTGTAAAAACTCTGAAATGAGGTTTCCCCTAGTTTCTAATTATCCTTGCTAGTCCGTTTCTTATCGTTTTGTTCTGAGATTACCCCTTGCATTCTTTGAAAGTATTGCGATTGAGAGACTGAAAGGTGATCTGTCTGTAGGGTACTTTATTGACTATGGAGAGACTGAAAGGTAATCCAATTGCCGGGGAGTTTACACGTCCCTTAAGGTTTCCTATTAGGTCACACCCAGAGAATGATCTAGGATCCTTAGGTTGTCTTAGGGTTTCATATTCAAAGATCCCGGTTCCATCATAGTTTCCATAACCGAGAGAGTTCTGAGTTTTATAAGTAGGATTCTGACCTAGGTAGAGTTTTCTCTATTCTTGGTATCACCCGATTCTTCTTTCTGATAGTTAGCTGTCGATCGTGAGTTCTTAGTTCTTGAGTTTACTTTAGTATAATCTTAGTCATAGAATTCTCCCCAACCAAATATTTAAGTTCCAGCCAGAGTCTAGTTTAGTTAGTTATAGTGTCTCAAGGGTTCGATATTCGGTTTACCATTAGGCTTTACTAAATTCGATAGGTACACTTGTTTGTCAGTGCGGTCTAGTTTAGAGGTCTTCTAGAGTATTACTAGAGTGTCTAGGTTAGGTTTTTATATAGTTTTACAGACCGTCTGGACGACAGTAGTACTGATTGAATAATAACCTTGCAATTGAGACTTAAAACGTGTATATTTTATACTTGCAGGTTATTCGCTGTTCTAAAGATAAACAAAGATAAAACCTATCAAAATCACCAAGAAACCAAGCTTCTAGAAGGATCATTCCCGAGCTTTGACCCCCAAGAAGTTAAAAAAGGTCAACAAAAGTCAACCAGCAGCTAAAGGACAAAAGTGGGCAGCGGGGAGGGGATGCACGGCCGTGCATCTGCCCACCTTGGCTCCCAGTACACTGCCACTCGTACCCTATGATTCCCTAGGTGTTTGCATTCCCGTGCAATCCAATGCATGGTCGTGCATTGCTGATTCTGAGACCTATAAATATGAGGCTTTGGTTCTTCACTCCGCACACCTCAAGAACCATCAATACACTATCCACAGAGAGAGAGAACTTCGTAGTTAGAGTAGAGAGTAGAGAGCCTCATCCTCTTTGTCCGCAATAGGGGAACCTACGATATTCAGCATTACGCTAGTTAGTATGGCCATTTGTGGATAAACTTCTTTATATTGCTAGTGTGAAGATGAAGTTTGGTGTATGTTAATGTTTAGTGTATTAATCTAGTGGTATGTTTATGTATTTAACTATTAGCTCTTAAAACCACCTTCTAGGTGGGATTTTTATTATTGTCTAAATTTGTCTTTACACTTGTGAGTGTTCTTGATATTAAAGTGTAAGACCATAAAACCTTTTTAATCAAACTTCTCTTGATGCTTGTACGTCTTTATAGAAGTGGATCTTGATAAGCCAAGGCTTGGTTAATATTAATAAGGTTGTACGTCTTTATACAAACTTGTTATGAGACCAAAAATTGGTGAACTCGTGTTGGGAACGGTACGTCAATAAGTTCGATATCCTAAACCAACTTGGAGATAGCATTCAAAGAGTTGAGGGTAACGTTGTCCCTAACTGGGAATCATTACCATTTTATTATTAACGATTATAATTCGTGAATCAAATATTGTGAGAATGAGGCTCTAGCGCTGTACCGTTCACATGTTTTTAGTAATCATATCACCAGATTAGTCAACTTTACATTATCATATACTACGCGGATTCGAAGCCTGATGTCGCCCAGACGGTATAAAAACTATGAATAAAAGACCTTAGTTTATTGCATTTCTTAGTTAATTCAGTAGTGTAGTAACTAAAAGTGAAATCAGAAGATGGGAAGTATATCACCTTAGTCTGAATCCTACTTGCAAAGCACAACTTCTACCGGTTCTGGAAACTATAATGGATCTGGGTTTCTAATGTAACAACTCTAGACAGCCTAGTGGATCCCTAATCACTCTCAGGGTGTCACCAACTAAGGAACCTACAGATGTAATAACTCACCAGATTGTTGGGTCACTTCTCAGGTATTTCCAACTATGATAAAGTACCCTAATAGACAGATTACCTCTCAGTCTCATTATCCACCAATACACTCAAAGAATGCACGGGGTAATCTCAAGGAAACAACTATGACACGAATAGCAACAATCACTAGAGACCTAATATCGGCTTCCTCTTCGACAGCTGACACTCGGATTCCTAATGACGAAGACTAAACGACTAATTCTCACCTCTCGGGTATTGAACTAGGATGCACACTTCTAATCAGTAATCAATGACAAATCCAATGGCTACTACGTCTAGCAAACCACCCTAATCACAAACCCTAAGATCAATGACAAAGATACAAAGATCAAACTGGCAGACAACCACAATCAACGCAAGGAATTGAAATCAAACACAAGATCAGATCTAAACATGTAATAACATCACAATAATCAACTCAAGATCATTTACAAAATCATAAAACCGATAAAAAATCAAACTTTAACAAGTATTCATCAGGTGACCTAGGCAATATCAAAGTTCTAGCCAACACACATGCTTAAAACATTCAAATCAGAAATAATAGGCATAGTCATGGTTTCAATCAGACAAATCAAGATCAAACAAAAGAGAATTGGAACCCGAAAAGCTATCTCTAACCACCTCGGATCCTAAAGCTCCAAATTTTGACTCCAATTAGCTTCTTATCTCTCAAAATCATCCTAGAACTCTCTCTGGACGGCTAAGATACAAACTCCTCTCATAATGGAAATCAAAATCTTTTTAATTTGAAAATCTAGGGTTTTGCGGAATTACGGTTTCTCACGTACCGCGAGAAAAAATGGTCCAGCCCTTCGCGTACCGCGAGGGCCAAAATAGTCAGGCTCCTCTCTGAGTTTCCTCGCGTACCGTGAGACTTTTCTTCTAGGCTTCTCGCATACCGCGAGATACTGATTTTTCACAATTTTCACTTTTGATCCTTGGGCTTTCATTCTCTTGCTCGATTTCTTCGCGTATTCACTTTATTCCATACGAGCACCTGCAAACAAGACAAAGACTCAAATGTACAAAAAAGACTCAAAACAAATATAAAACTAAGTAAAAACACACTAAAAATAGGAATAAAGATGTGTGCTTTGCACTACATCAAACATCCCCACACTTAACCTTTTTTCGTCCTCGGAAAAGTCTACAATGGAATCAGAACTAAGATCTAACTTAACAACTCATTAATTACCACTTAGCAAAACATACTCACGTGTTAAAAAGCAACTATTGGTATTTCTGTCCGATTAAACCCAACCACCAACTTTCAAGCCCCTGTTTAGTGTTCCAATTCATTTTATACAACTATCTACCAATCTATTTGACTCACACTTAAAAGTTACAGCTCTACCTAATCACGTCTCAAAGTCACGTCTAGGCGCGGATCAAACCATATAAATTTACCCTACCACGTTAAACTAAAATTTACAGGTTTTTAGAAATAATGAAATCATGAAATGGATGATAATGAGCATTAATTTAAGCAAAAGAACTTGCGTCTAGAGGCGTTTCAACTAAATCACTATCCCGGAAGGTAATACATAGACTAAATCATATCAGTGAAGCACATAAGAATCAACCCAGTGGTGTTTCAATCAGACTGGAACCCGACGTGTGACACATAGGCGAAACTTAGATTTCATTTAAATAAGCTCAAGAATTATGGACTATGGATCCGGGCACCACCGAAACTCGGATTTATTCTCATAAAAAGAGAGTGGTGTGCCAAGAATTTCAAAAACCTCTAAATTTTAACTTAACGTGCTACCTATCAACCTATTTTGACTGTTTCAATGTTACCGTTATTCTAAGATGAATACCCACAAGATATCATGAATTAATTCAATTATTAATCTTATTTAACACAAACAGGCTATTTAAGCTCTACTAGTTGACTGGGTCTACCAAAACATCACTAATTAGTCACGTTTTCAATTATTTATTCATTTAAACTCACAAGTAGATCAAGTTGTACTATCATTTTTCAAGTATATGCAATTATTTCCAAAAGCTTTTTTCAAAATTTTAATTTTTTTTGTATTTTTGAATTTTAATAAACAAGACAAACTAGACTCAAGAAGACACTCACATCCCCACACTTAAAAGACACATTGTCCTCAATGTGAAGCAAGACACCACTACAAATAAATGCAAAAATAAAAGAAATCGACTTAGCTGGTAATGTAGCATGAATGGTCCAGCATTACTCTTCCATGTGTGCACCGTATAGCATTTCGGTCGCGGTTCCACAAACTGTCTGGTTTCCTTTACAAATTTTGTGTAAGTGATGATCAATCCTGCCCGAATGGAGATTAAGTACGGGCGGAATGACAAAACTTGCAAAATAAACCTCACACAACCCCGCATCATTAAACAGACTCACATTAAAAATACAGACTCGACTGACTCACTAAAAATTAAAGACTCAAGATAGATAGATGCAGAAAAACATACTCGATGGGTGGCAAACACATAGACATGAATGCCACAGCAAGGTAGGTCATCGGTCATGAACGGGTTCAAGTTTCTCATTGTAGTGGTGGTGGGATGGTATGAATGGTAATGGATGGTGGATGATCCATGGTAGATGAAGAACGGTGGTGTGGTGGATGATAGCTGGTGGTGGATGGTTAGTAGTGGTGAATGACGGTGTGCGGTGAGGGATTCCATGGAAAATAAGGAAGAAAGACACTTCCAGGGGTGCCCCGAGTACCATGAAGAATAGGCGGCTACTCCTCGCGTACTGCGAGAGAGTGGCATTTAAGCCGGCAATGTCTTTTGTCTCTCGCATACCGCGAGAAACCTCAAACACACCCACGCGTACCGCGAGAGACCCCTGGTGACAGAAAGTTAAGGGTGTTTTTATACTTAGAAAATTTTTCACCCCTTAACTTCTTCTCACCCAAATTCCAATAAAACCATAATCCAAGCATAAAAACCAATGTAAAAATACTTGGAACTTCGTTCCTGATGCTTTCCTTTGCCGAATCGAACATGAATCCCTGCATAAACTAACACAAATAAAACACATACCGAAAAAGACACGGACTCAGACCAAGTTAAGCACACAAACTCTACATCTTGAGCACTTGCCCGAGACTCAAACAAGCCTATCAGGAGGCTTCTCTTTGATTCTAACTGGCACCGCCTTCATCCTACACAGCCTACCGATCCTCCAACTCTTCAACGTCCTTATACTCCTATCAAACAGTGGACCTATAGCACTCAGGTCCTTCCACCACAGTTTATAGCTACGCGGTCCGAAAATGATACGCATCAAATATCCTAGCAGCTTCTTGCCCCTCGACGTCCCCACACTTGGGGTTTGCATTGCCCTAAAATCACATGGATCTTTCAACACACGGGTTCTCTTACGGGGTAGCCTAGACTTAGGGGTACTTGAATTATGCCTTGGCTCAGGAGTTCTCCCCTCAGAATGAGCGACTATGGTGGGCAAAGGCTCGGGTAAGGGTATTTCTAAGGATGTGACTTCTAAACCTCCACTAGGATCTCCGGGATCCTTTACAACCTCCACCAACTTCCCCACACTTGGGGTTTTACCTATGATTTCTTCGAATTCTGCCATCATCTCCAGCAGATCATCAGGCACCTCATCGCCGTAATCGCCCTGCTCATCTAACAATTCTTCTAACTCTACCGCCCACTCAGATGGTTCTTCTAAATTAGGGGCGGGTTCACCTACTTCTATCTCTGGATCAGAGTCCCAATGGTTGTCCGTGAAGGCCTCAAGCATGCACACGGAGTGGCTATGCTTGCCAACATCCCTCTCGGACTTAGCAGTATCGAATGTGATCATCTCATCCCCCACACGGAGTGTGAGTTTCCCGTCAAAGACATCGATCATCGCCTTGGTGGTACGTAGGAACGGGCGTCCTAGGATGAGTGGAACTCTATCATCCACTTCCATGTCCAGAATGATGAAATCCACGGGGAAGACAAACTTACCTACTTTCACTAACATATTCTCCACAATTCCCCATGCATACTTGACTGAGCGGTCAGCCAAGGAAATGCTCTAGCTCGTCGGCTGCAATTCACCTAGGTCCAACTGTTTATAGATAAAATATGGAATCAGATTGATGCTAGCACCAAGGTCGGCCAATGCGTGGTACAAGGGCAAACTGCCTAGGAGACATGGAATCGTGAAACAACCCGAATCTCCCAATTTCTCTGGCAGTTTGTTCTGCACCACAGTAGAACATTGCTCACTAAGTGAGACTTCAGAGATCCCTCCTAGTTTCTTCTTGTTGGAATGAAGATCTTTGAGGAACTTACCATACTTAGGCATATGCTAGAGGATGTCTATGAATGGGAGATTGACCTTAAGTTGTTTGAACATATCAAGGAAAGTACTGTATTCCCAATCATGCTGTGACACCCGACATTTCAGGTCAATATCCGTACATGTATTAAACAAGTTTACATTTCAATTATTTTTGTGATTTAATTAATTTCACAAACAAGGACATTAAGGTCTAACAAAAACCAAACATTGTCTCATTTCATATTTTGGTAATTCTAGGAGTTACCGGTTCACGTGTTATATAAACCGACAAATTCGAACACTAGTGGTTAATTTAAATAACCACAGAAATATATATACATATATATTTTATTTCCACAAACTTTACGTAGAACAATAAATTATTTTCAGAATAAATTTATAATACCGTGGAGGATCTAAACCGGATTTATTTACCCCTTTAAAACTCTAATGGATGTTAATACCATTAATAAATTAGTGGTAAAAACAAATTGTTTGATTTATTTTGACCCAAACCACCCACCCTTGACTATTCGGCCGAAGTGCAGAGAAAACCATTCCCCCCATTCTCACGTCCCATTTTACCATATTTTCAGATATAACCCATACATTTTCACTCAAAACTCTCACAAACCTTTTATCTCTCATTTTCTTACGAAAATCTCTCATTTCTCTTCAAATTGAAGTCAAGTTTTAAAGCAAAATCCATCAAAATTTAGTGTTTTAAGGTGTTCCTGAAGAAGAGTTTAACAAAAGATTCAAGACCATTCTCTGTTTTCTCTCATCATCTTCATCACTGTTTTTAAGGTAAAAACTCGATATTTTTCATATTATGTTCTTTAAAACCGTATCTAAACTTACATCTTATTTAAACGCAAGAAAGATAACAAGAAGAGTGTGTCGAATTCAAGTTTAAAACATAAAAATATGCCGGACTGATTCTGTCAAAACAGAAGTTCAGTAATCGAAACTAGGAGTTTCGATACCTGTTGGTCAATCGAAACTAGGAGTTTTGATACCTGTTGGTCAATCGAAAGTAGGAGTTTCGATACCTTTTACTCAATCGAAACTAGGTTATTTCGACACTCAAATATTCAATCGAAACTAGGAAGTTTCGACACCAAACTACATAACCGAAACTAGGTAGTTTCGATAACTACTCAATCGAAACTAAGTAGTTTCGATACTCAATTGCCCCATCGAAACTAAGTAGTTTCGATACCTGTACAACAGTCCCAGTTGGGCAGTAACTCAAAACTATTTTATAACAAAACATGTGTTGGAAAACTAAAACGATATTTAAACAAACACAATCAGATTTACAAGGTCGGTGAGCAATTTACAATTAAGACGTTGGTCTTAACAACAATTTACCCTTGGTATCTAGGGTACAAATAGTCAAGGTTGACTACAACAAGCATTATTACAAGTATATACACAAACTCAAGGTGAGTTTCACGGCCCCTTTTTACTGTTTTCAATATTTGGGGGAGAAACATACTTACAACTATTTTATGGGATAACAAGAGAATAAGGCATGACTTTTATGTTTACATGAGATGAGAACAACGATTTGAGGCCGCTAAAGTCCCCTGGAACAACGTCGTAACCATTAACTGTAGCCTAGGGTCCTATGAATAGTACTATAGAGAGTGACGTCTCCCGGTCATGGTTAGTCGCGCTAACCACAATCTGGAGGATTTATGGCCGCATAGAACTGGATAACGAAATTAGGGGCATGTACAATTGTCATGGTTTGGTTACGCCTCATGTATGAACATATTATTTGTATTCCTAGCTAGTTTACAAATGGGTCAACAATTCTTATTCTGTTTATCACATACAACTGAAACTATTTACGAACAATGAAATTTTGCAAAGAACTATTTGATTAAACCTGTGAACTCACCAACCTAGTGTTGACGATTTTAAGTATGTTTTTCAGGTAACTGAACGTGATTTCAAGGTTAGCAATGTAGATTACATGCATGCACGATGGATACTACTCAAGGAGGATTTCCCTTGTATAACTCATTGAATTGAGTCATATTTGTGAAATCTTAATGTTTTGTAAACTCATTTTACATTTTGTAATGTAAAACTTTAAACTCATTTATGTATCCATTTATCATGTATGTGTTTGCGGTAATCATATGCTTTGGAAACCATAAACGTCGCGCCTCGCGTTTCCGCCTTGGCGGGGTGTGACAGACTTGGTATCAGAGCCATTGATTATAGTGAACTAGGAATCTAAATTGGAAACTAGTCTATAATCTAAATGACTCACTAAAACGTTTTCATTGCATAAGCATTGTATAACCAGTCATTTTGTCATATGGATATTGTAGTCACAAGCATGTCGTCACATTCACATTCTGATCCCGTCTCTGACACTGAATCAAACGAGGAACTTTCCGCCTCACATCCCAAAAATCGAGTGCAAACCCGCAGCTCCACACCACCCAATGTTGCTTTAGGAGAACCACCTATAGTCTACCGAAAGAAAAACGGAGGACCCATTAGGGTACAAAGTGCTAGGAAGAGTGTTAGACTTCCGCACAAAAGAAAACTGGCAGCCCGTGACCCGAAGGACTTGGAGACTGATAAGGAGCCACCTAAGCAACGACCCTGCTACCACCCGACTGTGGGAACTATCCGTTGGATGCCACGTACTCTGGCCCGATGGAGGGAGATGGAGAGCATCCCATCTACCTTTGAGCTCGGAGAGTCTTCCAACTCTCCAACACCCCTACCCCACACTGGGGAAGCCATGGAGCTCACAGTGCCTACCCTGGTAGCACGAGTTCGTACACACGAGGAGCGTCTTGATGATCTCCTAGATGACATCCGGGCACATGGGGATGCAGCCACGCGACTTCGTCAAGGGCTCGGATCTCGAGTTCAGACTCTAGAAGACCACACCCGAGACATACAGGGTGCCACAAACTATCTAGAGTTGAGAGCTGACATGGACTGGCAGTTCACTGTTACGGTCCGAGACATGGTGGCGACACTGGAAGAAAGGACGTTGGCTGCAGAATTTGTGGCGAGAGCTAGCTTTGTCATGGCGGGACTTGCCATGATGATTGGATTGTACTCTCACTTCTTCTTCTAAACCTATTATGGGCGGGTTGTGCCCATAGTACATTATGTAGTTTAAAACTTTAGTACTGATGAGGTCATGAGAACCCATCACTTTTGTATCCGTTTCTTTTGGGAACAATGTACTATGAATGTTTTAACTATGTATATAATGGTTTATGTTTTGATGTTGTCGTATCCTTATGCCATGTGCTATCATTATTGTCATATAATGTTATTTCTTTTTAATCGATGTGTTAGAAAGAACGTCATGGCACCAAAGCGTAGCACACCCCGTAACACTACTGGAGACAACAATGAGACGATTTCTCCAAATGTAGAACAACTTATAGCACAACAAGTCGCTGCTGCTATGCAACAATATGAGGCGAATCGAAATAGTGGAGGAGGAAACGGCAGTGGTACCGGTGCAGGAGGTGCAGGAGGAAGCGGTACAGCTGGAGGTTCCGGAGGTAATAGAATAAATAAGCCGTAACATATGGTCATGATCTGAATTATTGACGTTATGACTTGTAATTCTACAGATGCGCCAATTAGGAAGTGCTCCTATAAGGCTTTCCTATCTTGCAAACCCCGTAACTTCAATGGCACCGAGGGTGCAGTTGGTCTAATGAGATGGATAGAGAAGATGGAATCAGTGATTGATATTAGTGAATGCACCGCTGACTGCATGGTGAAGTATTCTACATGCTCACTCACTGATAAAGCTTTAACTTGGTGGAATTCACAAGTAAAGACATTGGGAAGGCAGACAGCATATGAGTTGTCATGGGAAGACCTAAAAGCCATGATGATCGAGGAATATTGTCCTCGAAATGAGTTGCAAAATATCGAATCTGAAATGTGGAATTTACAAATGATAGGAGATGATGTTGCTGGTTACACTGACCGATTCAACGAGTTAGCAATCTTGGTTCCACACATGGTCACCCCAGAATACAAGAAGGTTGAAAGATACTTGTGGGGTCTCGCACCTCAAATCCGAAGTCTAGTGACTTCATCGAACCCTATGGATGCCAAGAGCGCTATAACTCTAGCATTCAAGCTAAGGGATAATGCTGTGCGTGATGGTTTGTTTAGAAAGAAGGAGACCGAAGAAGGAAAATCTGGAGAAAAGAGGAAATGGTTTGGAAAACCAAGTAATCAAAACAAGAATCAGGCTTACAAGAGACCTGAAACTATGAAGGCCTATGCTGCCAACCTTGAAGGACAAAGTGGATATCTTGGAACACGACCAAAGTGTGACAAGTGTGGATATCATCACAGTGAAAGGTGTATCCAATGCGGAAAATGTAAAAAGTATGGGCATATGACCCATAACTGTTGGAGCAATGCAAATCCTAATAAGACTAATCAAGTAGCAGGACAGGTTAAACTAGGAACAGGAAGGATGAATCAGGGATGCTTTAGTGTGGAGATCCAAAGCACATCAGAAAAGACTGTCCAAAGTTGAAGAACCGAAACGACAATCAGGCCCGTGGAAGAGCATTTGTGATGGGGGCTGGTGACGCGCGACAAGATCCAAACATTGTCACTGGTACGTTCCCGATAAATAATCACTATGCCTCTATACTTTTCGATACGGGTGCTGATATGAGTTTTGTGTCAAATGACTTTAAGTCCCTACTCGGTATTAAGCCCAGCAAACTAGAACAAAAGTATACAATTGAATTAGCGAACGGAAAATTAATTAATACCGGAGAGGTCATTCAAGGTTGTGCCTTATGTCTTAAAAACCACACCTTTAGTATAGATCTGTTACCTGTTGACTTAGGAAGCTTTGACATTCTTATTGGTATGGATTGGTTGTCGAAGAATCACGCCGAGATTGTTTGTTTTGAGAAGATTGTTCATATTCCTCTCCCGAACGGAGAAGTTCTTTCGATTCAAGGCGAGAATAGTGGAGTAGCATTAAGGATGATAAACTGCATGAAAGCTCGTAAGTACCTACGTAAAGGCTATTGCGTGTTCCTGGCTCACGTCGTCGAGAAGAAACCCGAGGAACGTCGACTTGAGGATATACCAATCGTTAAGGATTATCCTGAAGTTTTTCCTGAAGACTTACCTGGATTACCACCACCGAGGCAAGTTGAATTCAGGATCGATTTGGTACCAGGAGCCGCCCCGGTTGCGCGATCACCATATCGATTAGCACCTTCTGAAATGCAGGAATTATCAAATCAACTTCAAGAGTTGCTTGATAAAGGTTTCATAAGACCGAGTTTCTCACCTTGGGGAGCTCCGGTCCTATTCGTAAAGAAAAAGGATGGAACCTTTAGAATGTGTATCGATTACAGAGAATTAAACAAGCTTACAATCAAAAACCGATACCCACTTCCTCGAATAGATGATTTGTTTGATCAACTACAAGGTTCTAGCTTCTATTCAAAAATTGATCTACGGTCAGGGTATCATCAACTAAGAATCCAAGAAGAAGATGTACCAAAGACAGCATTTAGGACTCGTTATGGCCACTACGAATTCCTAGTTATGCCGTTTGGTTTGACGAACGCACCAGCTGTTTTCATGGATCTCATGAACCGCGTGTGCAAGCCATACTTGGATAAATTCGTGATTGTGTTTATCGATGACATATTGATATATTCACGAACAAAGGAGGATCATGAACATCATCTGAAATTAATCTTAGAACTACTCAGGAACGAGAGACTTTACGCTAAATTCTCTAAGTGTGAGTTTTGGATCCGAGAAGTGCATTTTCTTGGACATGTCATTAACAAGAAGGGAATTCACGTTGATCCATCAAAAATTGAAGCAATAAAAAACTGGGAAGCACCAAAGACTCCGACCGAAGTGCGTCAATTTTTGGGTTTGGCTGGCTACTACAGACGATTCATCGAGAATTTTTCAAAAATAGCCTTGCCTTTAACCATCTTAACCCAAAAAGAAAAGAAGTTTGATTGGAGTGACGAGCAAGAATCAGCTTTCCAATTTCTAAAGCAGAAGCTGTATAGTGCACCGATCTTATCCCTTCCGGAGGGAATCAACAATTTTGTCGTATACTGCGATGCATCACACCAAGGACTTGGTTGTGTGTTAGTGCAAAAAGACAAAGTCATCGCATATGCCTCACGACAACTAAAAGTGCACGAAAAGAATTATACGACCCACGACTTGGAGTTGGGCGCAGTTGTATTTGCATTCAAGATTTGGAGACATTATCTTTATGGTACGAGATGCACTATTTTTACTGATCACAAGAGTCTTCAACATATCTTTGATCAAAAAGAACTTAACATGAGACAACGTCGTTGGGTAGAACTACTAAACGACTATGATTGTGATATCAAGTACCATCCCGGAAAAGCCAATGTCGTAGCAGACGCCTTAAGTCGCAAAGAACGAGTTAAAACTCTTCGTGTTCGTGCCCTAGGATTAACAATTCATACGAATCTTATTACTCAAATTCGATTGGCACAACAAGAAGCACTTAAAGAAAATAACATCCAAAATGAAGCACTACGTGGGATGATCAAACAATTGGAGTCTAAGTCGGATGATACATTTTACTTCATGGACAGAATCTGGGTGTCGAGAAACGGTAACTTACGAATGTTAGTTATGGACGAAGCCCACAAGTCTAGGTACTCCATTCACCCGGGTTCAGATAAAATGTATAAAGATCTAAAAGAATTATATTGGTGGCCCAATATGAAAGGAGATATTGCCACGTATGTCAGTAAGTGCTTAACGTGTTCAAAAGTAAAAGCCGAACATCAGAAACCGTCTGGCTTATTACAGCAACCTGAAATTCCCCAATGGAAATGGGAACAAATTGCTATGGATTTCATCACAAAATTACCCAAGGCTTCCAGTGGTTATGATACCATATGGGTAATTGTCGACCGATTAACGAAATCTGCTCACTTTCTGCCAATGAAAGAAACTGACAAAATCGAGAAACTTGCAAAACTATATATCAAAGAAATTGTGGCTAGGCATGGAGTGCCAACTTCCATTATCTCCGATAGAGACAGCAGATTCTTGTCTAGAATCTGGAAATCACTACAAGAAGCCATGGGCACACGTCTTGACATGAGCACGGCATATCACCCACAAACAGATGGTCAAAGCAAAAGGACCATTCAAACTTTAGAGGATATGCTACGTGCGTGTGTAATTGATTTCGGAGGAAATTGGGATACTCATTTACCGTTAGCAGAGTTTTCCTATAATAACAGCTACCACACGAGCATTAAGGCAGCTCCGTTTGAAGCTTTATATGGTCGTAAATGCCGCTCACCGTTATGTTGGGCGGAAGTTGGTGAAAAACATTTGACAGGCCCTGAGATTGTCCAGGAAACCACTGATAAGATTTTCAAAATTAAGGACCGTTTGAAAGCGGCCCGAGATAGACAAAAGAGCTATGCTGATAACCGACGGAAACCATTAGAATTTCAAATTGGTGACCGAGTAATGTTAAAAGTCTCACCATGGAAAGGCGTTGCAAGGTTTGGTAACCGTGGTAAGCTCAACCCTAGATACGTTGGTCCGTTCGAAATACTGGCTAGGGTTGGCCCTGTAGCTTACAAACTCAAGCTACCACAAGAACTAAGCAATGTACATGATACGTTTCATGTATCAAATCTCAAGAAGTGTTTATTAGACGAGACACTAATTATACCGCCTGACGAGATTCACATTGACGATAAACTTCACTTCATCGAGGAACCGATTGAGATTTCAGATTGGAAGGTTCAAAAGCTGAGACGTAGTCGGATCAAACTGGTTAAAGTACGTTGGAACTCAAAACGTGGTCCTGAGTATACATGGGAACGAGAGGACCAAATGAAAACAAAATACCCATCCTTGTTTAAGGATACACCAGTTCAAGACGACACGAATTGAATTTCGGGACGAAATTCTTTTAACAAGGGGAGAATGTGACACCCGACATTTCAGGTCAATATCCGTACATGTATTAAACAAGTTTACATTTCAATTATTTTTGTGATTTAATTAATTTCACAAACAAGGACATTAAGGTCTAACAAAAACCGAACATTGTCTCATTTCACATTTTGGTAATTCTAGGAGTTACCGGTTCACGTGTTATATAAACCGACAAATTCGAACAATAGTGGTTAATTTAAATAACCAGAGAAATATATATACATATATATTTTATTTCCACAAACTTTACGTAGAACAATAAATTATTTTCAGAATAAATTTATAATACCGTGGAGGATCTAAACCGGATTTATTTACCCCTTTAAAACTCTAATGGATGTTAATACCATTAATAAATTAGTGGTAAAAACAAATTGTTTGATTTATTTTGACCCAAACCACCCACCCTTGACTATTCGGCCGAAGTGCAGAGAAAACCATTCCCCCCATTCTCACGTCCCATTTTACCATATTTTCAGATATAACCCATACATTTTCACTCAAAACTCTCACAAACCTTTTATCTCTCATTTTCTTACGAAAATCTCTCATTTCTCTTCAAATTGAAGTCAAGTTTTAAAGCAAAATCCATCAAAATTTAGTGTTTTAAGGTGTTCCTGAAGAAGAGTTTAACAAAAGATTCAAGACCATTCTCTGTTTTCTCTCATCATCTTCATCACTGTTTTTAAGGTAAAAACTCGATATTTTTCATATTATGTTCTTTAAAACCGTATCTAAACTTACATCTTATTTAAACGCAAGAAAGATAACAAGAAGAGTGTGTCGAATTCAAGTTTAAAACATAAAAATATGCCGGACTGATTCTGTCAAAACAGAAGTTCAGTAATCGAAACTAGGAGTTTCGATACCTGTTGCTCAATCGAAACTAGGAGTTTCGATACCTGTTGGTCAATCGAAACTAAGAGTTTCGATACCTTTTACTCAATCGAAACTAGGTTATTTCGACACTCAAATATTCAATCGAAACTAGGAAGTTTCGACACCAAACTACATAACCGAAACTAGGTAGTTTCGATAACTACTCAATCGAAACTAGGTAGTTTCGATAACTACTCAATCGAAACTAAGTAGTTTCGATACTCAATTGCCCCATCGAAACTAAGTAGTTTCGATACCTGTACAACAGTCCCAGTTGGGCAGTAACTCAAAACTATTTTATAACAAAACATGTGTTGGAAAACTAAAACGATATTTAAACAAACACAATCAGATTTACAAGGTCGGTGAGCAATTTACAATTAAGACGTTGGTCTTAACAACAATTTACCCTTGGTATCTAGGGTACAAATAGTCAAGGTTGACTACAACAAGCATTATTACAAGTATATACACAAACTCAAGGTGAGTTTCACGGCCCCTTTTTACTGTTTTCAATATTTGGGGGAGAAACATACTTACAACTATTTTATGGGATAACAAGAGAATAAGGCATGACTTTTATGTTTACATGAGATGAGAACAACGATTTGAGGCCGCTAAAGTCCCCTGGAACAACGTCGTAACCATTAACTGTAGCCTAGGGTCCTATGAATAGTACTATAGAGAGTGACGTCTCCCGGTCATGGTTAGTCGCGCTAACCACAATCTGGAGGATTTATGGCCGCATAGAACCGGATAACGAAATTAGGGGCATGTACAATTGTCATGGTTTGGTTACGCCTCATGTATGAACATATTATTTGTATTCCTAGCTAGTTTACAAATGGGTCAACAATTCTTATTCTGTTTATCACATACAACTGAAACTATTTACGAACAATGAAATTTTGCAAAGAACTATTTGATTAAACCTGTGAACTCACCAACCTAGTGTTGACGATTTTAAGTATGTTTTTCAGGTAACTGAACGTGATTTCAAGGTTAGCAATGTAGATTACATGCATGCACGATGGATACTACTCAAGGAGGATTTCCCTTGTATAACTCATTGAATTGAGTCATATTTGTGAAATATTAATGTTTTGTAAACTCATTTTACATTTTGTAATGTAAAACTTTAAACTCATTTATGTATCCATTTATCATGTATGTGTTTGCGGTAATCATATGCTTTGGAAACCATAAACGTCGCGCCTCGCGTTTCCGCCTTGGCGGGGTGTGACACATGCTTATGTGGCAAAACACGTGTTGGATAGGGGATACGACTCAGGTCAATCCCGGGGGACTTCATCTCCTCCCCCTTCTTCTTCGCCACCACCCTCTCGGCAGGCTTCTCCATCTCTATCTCTTCATCCACCGGCTCTTCTTCTTCGACTACTGGGGCCTCTCCTTCTCTTAGGCCCTATGACTTCTTGTCGACCCAACTTTTAACTCGGGCTCCTCTATCATCCTAGCATCGATCTTAGCAAATCGAGCTCTCCAGTTTACCTTATTCACTTCCTCTACCGAAGGTATGCCATACTCAATGGAGTGGGAGTCATCCTCCACAACCTCTTTCTTCTCTACAATCCTGACTGATACGGCCATCACTGAAGCGTTGGAGCTTGAAGATGGACCTCCCTGTCGATCTTTCAAGCTCTGAGCGATGTCTCCTACCGTGCATTGCAAATCTTGGAATGCCGACTGCTGATTCTTCAATAGAGTGTCGTGCCCATCTAGTCTTTGCCGAGCATCCCTATCATTTTGTACTAACTGAGCAAGCAACTGTGTCTGATTCTCTATCATCTCCTCAATCTTCCTTGTGTTGACACTACTTCCTGAACTTGCTCCCCCTTCAGCTCCTCTATACTGCTGCTGGCGACCATTAAAACCCAGGCGGGTTATGTCCACATCTCCATCCTGAGCCAAACGCATTGTAGTTGTTGTACCCTCGGTTCTGGTTCTGGTTGCCAGCATAGCTCACGTGCTCCTGATTATTAACTGGGCAGTCTAGGGTGTCATGGCCTCCTCTACACACTTGACACCGCTGAGCACTGAGCTTCAGCTCCTTAATCTCGTTAGCCATTGAGGTGAGTGCAGCAATCACGCTAGTCTCAGGAGTGACCTGTTGCACACCTCTAGGAGAAGAGGCCGGTGCTCTAGCACTATGAATGGAAGTCCTAATAGATGGATACTGTTGTTCGGCTTGAGCGAAGTTGGAGTTTGAAGTTGTACCTCCCTGTCGATCTTTCAAGCTCTGAGCGATATCTCCTACCGTGCATTGCAAATCTTGGAATGCCGACTGCTGATTTTTCAATAGAGTGTCGTGGCTATCGAGTCTTTGCCCAGCATCCCTATCATTTTGTATTAACTGAGCAAGCAACTGTGTCTGATTCTCTATCATCTCCTCAATCTTACTTGTGTTGACACTGCTTCCTGAACTTGCTCCCCCTTCAGCTCCTCTATACTGCTGCTGGTGACCATTAAACCCACGCGGGTTATGTCCAGATCTCCAGCCTGAGCCAAAAGCATTGTAGTTGTTGTACCCTCGGTTCTGGTTCTGGTTCCCAGCATAGCTCACGTGCTCCTGATTGTTAACTAGGAAATCTAGGGTGTCATGGCCTCTTCTGCACACTTGACACCGCTGAGCACTGAGCTTCAGCTCCTTAATCTCGTTAGCCATTTAGGTGAGTGCAACAGTCACGCTAGTCTCAGGAGTGACCTGTTGCACACCTCTAGGAGAATAGGCCGGTGCTCTAGCACTAGGAATGGAAGTCCTAGTAGATGGATACTGCTGTTCGGCTTGAGCGAAGCTCTCGAACATTTCCTCGCACTCATCAGGCTCGAGTCTCTCCATGATATGGCCTCCCGCAGCTGTATTGAACATTTGCTGCTTCTTGAAGGTGAGACCATTGTAGAACTTCTCCACTAGCGCCCATTCGGAAAGACCGTGCTGGGGACAACCGCTCAACGGCGTGTTGAACAGCTCCCAAGCCATGAGATAAGGCTCGTCAGGATCCATCCGGAACGAATGGATTTGATCCCGAAGGCGAGCCGCCATGGAAGGTGGATAGTACTTCTTGACGAATTTGGCTTGAAGATCATCCCAAGTGGTGATAGAATTGTCAGGGAGGTTGTCAAGCAAAGTAGATGCACGACTAGAGAGCGAGAATGGGAAGTCGCGGGTGCGCTCGTGTAGCTCTCGCTCGGGCTCTAGGAAAGCTGAATTAGGTGGTGATCCCTGCGACCGAGTATGGTGCATAAACGGAAAGACTCTAGAAGGAAACAGAACAAAGAATCAAAGACACACAGAGAGACTCGATTCTAAATTGGACACTCAGATAAGACTCACTAGTGGCACAGAAGACAAGTAGCACACAAGACTCAAAAGAGAACAAAACAAACCAAAAATACTAAAAGAACTAGTCAGAGTTAATATTGCTATTGCCAAGTGTCCCCGGCAACGGCGCCAAAAACTTGATGTCGCCCAGACGGTCTATTAAAAATATGAATAAAAAACTAATCTAGAATCCTAAGTAATAAATGGAAAACCTACAAACTAGACCGCACTGACAGACAAGTGTATCTATCGAGTGTAGAACAGCTTAATGGTAAATCGAGTTATCGAACCCTAGAGACACTACGAATAACAAAACTAGACTCTGACTCGGACTAAAGATTGATTTGGTTTGGGGGGTTTACTACACTACTGAATTAACTAAGAAATGCAATAAACTAAGGTCGACTCAACTCTCAAGAACAGAGAACTAAAAGTGAAATCAGAAGATGGGAAGAATATCACCTAGGTCGGAATCCTACTTGCAAAGCACAACTTCTACCGGTTCAGGAAACTATAATGGATCTGGGTTTCTAATGAAACAACTCTAGACAGTCTAGTGGATCCCTAATCACTCTCAGGGTGTCACCAACTAAGGAACCTACAGATGTAATAACTCACCAGATTGTTGGGTCACTTCTCAGGTATTTCCAACTATGATAAAGTACCCTAATAGACAGATTACCTCTCAGTCTCACTGTCCACCAACACACTCAAAGAATGCACAGGGTAATCTCAAGGTAACAACTATGACATGAATAGCAACAATCACTAGACACCTAATACCGGCTTCCTCTCAGACAGCTGACACTCGGGTTCCTAATGACGAAGACTAAACGACGAATTCTCACCTCTCGGGTATTGAACTAGGATGCACACTCAACTCTAATTAGTAATCAATGACAAATCCAATGGCTACTACGTCTAGCAAACCACCCTAATCACAAACCCTAAGATCTATGACAAACAACCATAATCAACGCAAGGAATTGAAATCAAACACAAGATCAGATCTAAACATGCAATAACATCACAATAATCAACTCTAGATCGTTTACAAAATCATAAAACCATTAATTAGAATCGAAAACCGATAAAAAAATCAAACTTTAACAAGTATTCATCAGGTGACCTAGGCAATATCAAAGTTCTAGCCAACACACATGCTTAAAACATTCAAAACAGAAATAATAGACTTAGTCATGGTTTCAATCAGACAAATCAAGATCAAACGAAAGAGAATTGGAACCCGAAAAGCTATCTCTAACCACCTCAGATCCTAAAGCTCCAAACTTTGACTCCAATTAGCTTCTTCTCTACCGAAATCATCCTAGAACTCTCTCTGGATGGCTAAGATACGAACTCCTCTCATAATGGTAATCAAAATCTTTTTAATTCGATAATCTAGGGTTTTGCGGAATTACGGTTTCTCGCGTACCGCGAGAAAACATGGATAGATGTCTAAAATCAAATTGAGAACGGGACCAAGCCTAGGATGTAAGTACGGGTAGCCAAAGACCAGTTATGTCTGAATGTAGAATGTAAATGCCTTTAAACATAGGATAGATGCCTTAATTGTAAATTTTATAATTGAAGGGAAGAGTTTAGAACCCGAAAGGTAAAGTAAGTTACTAATAAAGTAAACATAGATTTTTACCCCTGTGGTTTGATAAGAATAACGGTTTTGGTCTATTAGTTTTAATTTGACTTTTTTGCTCCCTGTTGTTACCTAATTGTCTCAATTAAGTCCAACCCACGAACAACTTTAGTTTTCTCTACTAAAATGAAGGGCATTTTAGACTTTAACTAAGTCAAACCTACTTTTCACATTTTAGATAAATTATTCTTATATTTCCGTTTGTAGCGGACTAAACTAAAACTTTCTCACTCTACCCAGTATTCCTTTTGTGCGCTACAATTATGCTTATGCCCTTTTTATGAGAAACCCTAGATGGGTAACTGTTGCAGATCTCTGCGACTGTTGCCAGGGAAGATGTAAGGTCTTCCAACCACCATGACCATAGCAAGAAGAAGGATAAGAGAAAGAAGGCGTCGATTACTGTCTTAACCGATGTGTCAAAGGGGGATATCGAAGACAAGTATATGTTGGATATGAAGCTTGGTCGAGGGGGCAAGTTGTTTGATTAGATATTTACGCATGGCGAGTTGTTTGATCGGATTGTTGCGTGTGGACATTATACGGAGTGCGCAGCTGCGGCGGTGGCTAAGACGATAGTGGAGATGGTGCAGATGTGTCATAAGCATGGAGTGATTCATAGAGATTTGAAACTAGAAAATTTCGTGTTTGCATACAAGAAGGAGAATTCACCTCTCAAAGCTATTGATTTTGGGCTCTCTATCTCGGTGCCCTAATCAGACATAAATCCTCGATGCTCAGAACGGTGCCCTTTCTGCTCAGATCGATGTCATAAACAAGGTTAATATTCAAACATCGGTGCCCTAGTTAGTATCAAATCTTTCTCGTCGGCCTCCCCTACCTTTGAAAAGACGTCGGCTTCGCCCGCTTTAAACACAAAACCGGCCGAAACTCCCTCTAAAGAAGGGAGACTAGATCTGAACAGAAATGGAGACAAAGAAACCTAGGCGCTGACGAAGACGAGATCTGAACCCTAGTTACATGCGGAGGAGGATGGTGGCGGTTACAAACGAGTTTACAAAATCGATTTTCACTTGAAGATTTGAAGTAACGCCTCTAGTTACAAGCAGAGGATGTTGGTGCCGATGACAAAGAGGTCGTGTAGCAGTGGTGGTGGTTTGGGGGTACTGGCGTTGTGATGGCGGAGGTGGTGCTTGTAGAAAGTGAAGTAGTGGTGGCTGGAAGTGAAACCCTAAATGTGAAAAAAATAACTTATTGATTTTACATAACCAAACACCTAAATATAGATTATTACATAAATTGTCCTTATATGTGAAAAGTCTCCAATGCCCTTCTATTAGCAGAGAAAACTAACACTGTTAATGAGTTGGACTTAATTAAGACAATTAGGTAATCACAGGGAGCAAAAAGGTCAAATTGAAACTAATGGACCAAAACCGTTATTTTGACTAAACGACATGGGCCAAAAACAAAGTTTCCTCTTATTAGTAACATTACCGGTTACTGTCATTAACAATTTATCTTGCTCGTAATGTTCTGAACTATGACCTGAAGGAATGATATTGGTAAACTTCCCCCTACTTTCAGGACTATAAGTATGGATGATAGAGGAAATGTAGGAAGACGAGGGCGTCGAACTGAAGACAAGTTGAAGAAGAAAGTGTTCACGCCAACTCTGGCCATGAAACTATGAGGACTCCTACTGTTAGAACTATGAAGATCAACCTCAGCTCTAGCCTGAGGTCAGGGAGGCAATAGCTCGGGAAGTCGGGCATGTATTGAAAAACACCCTACCTGAGATCATAGCTGAGGCACTGAAGCCTAAGCCAAGGGAGGAGAACCACACCGATGTTATGATTAATGATGGTGATGAGGAAGAGGAGGAAGAGGAGGAAAAGTGTGCTAATGGTTGTTCAAATAAGTCATTATGTGGCTGTGATCCGCCAATACTGAACGAGAAGGATGATGTTATTGCTACTTTTGAATGGGTGACCCGAACGGAGAGGACTATTGGCCTCAGTGAGTTCCGTGATAATCAAGCGGTTAAGTTTGCTCCAAATTTATTCAGAAACGAGGCACCGCACTGGTGGGAAACAGTGTGGCAGGCTAAGGGAGATCGTGCAATTATAGAAATGAATTAGGATAGATTCAAAGATACGGTGATCAAGAAGTTTTGTCCTCGGAATGAGATTGACCGAGTGGAAAGAGAATTACTGGGATTGAAGGCTGGCAACATGACCCATTGCCAGTACACCTCTTGATTTAATGAGTTGGCCCGATTGGTTCCTCATCTGCGGACTACTGAGGTTAGATGGATTGAGTGGGATTGTCTATGACGATATTTCTTTGGAGGATGTGATCCCGGTGGCACCAAAGACGAAATGGTAAAAGACGTTCAAGAAGAATGAAGGCAAGGGTGGAAGAGAATGGTTCTTGTAAGACTTGTGGAAAGAGACACTATAGGTAGTGTAGTGTGGGTTACAACCTGTGTTTCCGATGTGGGAAAACGGGGCACTACTCCCATGATTGCAAAGTTGTGATGAAATGCCTAAACTATGGGAGTGAAGGCCATATAACAAAGGATTGTTGAAAGTCAGGATCGAGTGGACATGTAAGTGGAAAGGGAACTGGTATGAACGAGGGTGACAGACCCAAGGCAAGAACCAGAGCATACGCCCTTACCCAAGAGGAAGCTAGAGGAAAACCTGACATCGTGTCATGTACGTTTCTCGCCAATAACCATTATGCTTATGTTCTATTTGATTCTGGTGCTAGTAAAAGTTTCATTGCCACAACATTAGTTAACCGACTAAAGAGCACAGTTAGATCCATAGCACGTTTGGCAGAATCACAAAAGTAACAAAGTTGTAGATAACTGCCTCATAGGGATCACAGGCCATAGATTTCCTGTTAGGTTATTCTTTATTGCCTTAGGAGGGTTTGATATCGTATTAGGTATGGATTGGCTAGCTGCTAAAGAAGCACAAATAATATGTAAACGAAAGATGATACATCTTAAAGCCCCTGATGGTAGCTTAATCACGATTCATGGAGATAGAGACATCGCGATGCCAAACGTCATTTCAATGATCAAAGATGAAAGTTACATGAGGCACAGTTGCGAGGCCTAACTAGCATACGTAATTGATGATTGGGTGAAGGTTAAAGAATTGAAAGATGTACCCGTGGTGTACAACTTTCTAGAGGTGTTCCCCGAGGAATTACCTGGAATTCCACCTGATCAGGAAATTGAATTTCAAATAGACTTAATGCCAGGAGCCCAACCTGTCACCAAGGCACCATACCGATTAGCTCCAGCAGAAATGGAAGAACTGATGACTCAGCTGGGAGAATTAATGGACAAAGGTTTCACGAGGCCGATCATTTCACCTTGAGGTGCTCCGATGTTGTTTGTTAAGAAGAAAGATGGTAGTATGCGTATGTGCATTGACTACCGAGAATTGAATAAGCACACAGTGAAGAACAAGTACCCGTTATCGTGAATAGATTATATGTTTATCATCTTCAAGGTGCAAGCTGGTTCTCAAAGATCGATCTTAGATCGAGATACCATCAACTGAAGGTTAGAGAAGAATATGTACCAAACACGGCTTTCCACACACAATATGGACATTTCGAGTTTGTTGTAATGTGATTGGGATTAACAAATGCCCCCGCGGCATACATGGACCTTATGAAGAGGGTATGTCTCCCTATACTTGACCGCTCAGTGATTATTTTCATAGATGACATCCTCATTTACTCTAAGAGCGAGGGTGATCATGCTTGTCATTTGAAGGAAGTATTAGAAGTACTGAAGAAAGAAAAGTTATACACCAAGTTCTCTAAATGTGCGTTCTGGATTAGGGAAGTCCAATTCCTAGGTCATGTCATTAACCCGAATGACATTATGGTTGATCCAACAAAGATAGTTACGATAAGATAATGTAACATCCCGAAAACGGTTACTGAAATCCAAAGTTTCTTAGGATTGGCAGGCTATTATTGAAGGTTCATTAAGGATTTCTAAAAAATAGATTCGCCATTAACAAAGTTGACACGGAAGGAGGTTAAGTATTACTGGGGTCCAAACCAGGATAAAGCTTTTAAAGAGTTGAAGGAAAGGCTAACCCAAGCTCTAGTCTTGGCTCTGCCTAAGGGAAATGAACACTTAATAGTTTACTCTGACGCTTCTGGTCAGGAATTGGGATGTGTTCTAATGCAAAGGGGAAGGGTGATTGCATACGCGTCACGACAACTAAAGATTCATGAAGCCAATTACCCGACTCATGACTTGGAACTTGCTGAAGTGGTATTTGCATTAAAGATCTGGAGACATTATCTCTACGGAGTTAAGTTCACTATATACTCCGACCACAAGAGAGCTTGAAATATTTCTTTGAACAAAAAGAATTGAACATATGGCAGAAGCGATGGTTAGAGTTATTAAAGGATTATGACTATGAAATCCTATATCATCCTGGAAAGGCGAACGTGGTGGCCTACGCCCTAAGTCGGAAGGAGGGATAAACTCCTATTAGAGTGAAAGCATGCCAACTTTGACGGAAATTGAGAAGCCACAAATTGAGGCACTCAAGGAAGAAAACATAAAGAAAGAAAGGATGGTGGGTCAACCGGAAAAGCTGGAATATATTACTCTCAGTGTAAGGATACGGTTTGGATGGATATGGATACCGATGAGTGGTGAACTTAGAGCCAAAGTCCTTGATAAGGCTCATAAGTCCCACTACATCCATCCTGGAGCCACTAAGATGTACCAAGACCTAAATAAAGAATATTGGTGGCCAAATATGAAGAATGATGTGACAAAGTACGTAAGCAAGTGCCCAACTTGCTCATAAGTAGAGGCCGAACACCAGAAATTGGAAGTGGGAACACATTACCATGGACTTCACAACCAAGCTACCCCGCACAACTAAAGGTCATGATACCATATGGGTAATCGTGGACCGCTTGACAAAGAGAGCTCATTTCTTATCGACTCGTGAGACGTTCTCATCAGAAAGGTTAGCTGAATTATTCATTAATGATATTTTTGCACGACATAGAGTGCCATTGTCAATTGTATATGACCAGGACACGAGATTCACATCAAGGTTCTACAAAAGATTCGACGAAGCAATGGGCACAATGCTAAATATTAGCACGGCGTATCACCCGCAAACAGATGGTCAGTCTGAAAGGACTATCTAAAATCTGGAGGATATGCTACGTGCTTATATCATTGACTTTGGTTGTAGTTGGGACAGTCACCTGCCACTAGTAGAGTTCTCCTACAACAACAGTTATCACGCGACGATAAGCATGCCGCCTTATGAAATGTTGTATGGTAGAACATGGAGAACCCCGGTTTATTGGGGTGCGATACGTCAAAAAAAACTGGGAAGCCTCGAGGTTATTAAACAAACTTCAGAAAAGTTTGATCAAATCAAGGCCCGAATGAAAGCTGCACAAGACCGCCAGAAGTCCAACGTAGATAAAAGGCGAAGTCCTATTGAATTTAATGTTGGGGACAAGGTAATGTATAAAGTGTCGCCCTAGAAAGGAATAATACGATTCAGAGAGAGAGGAAAGTTAAGTCCAAGGTTTGTCGGACCATTCAATATCTTGGCATGGGTAGGAGAAATTGCCTATCGGTTGGAGATGTCTAATTAGTTAAGTGGGATTCATCCGTCATTTCACGCGCCACACTTGCGAGAGTGTCTGGCCGATGAAACGGCGCACATACCATTTACCGAGATCAGGATGGACAACAACCTTAACTATATTGAAGAACTCGTGGCCATCATTGACAGGAAGGAGAAACGACTACGTAATAAGGTGATTCGATTGGTTAAAGTACAATGGAAACACCGAAAGGTTTAGAAGCCACTTGGGAAACCGAGGAGGGGATGAGGGAGTCTTACCCTCAGTTGTTTAACTTATAGCAGATTTAGCAGGTTTCGAGGACGAGAGCTCTTGTTAGGTGTGTAGATTAGTAACATCCTAAAAATCGTAAATAAATAAAATAAGGGTTTATTATGAAATGCTTGGAATTGAGGGACTAATTGGGTAACTTGGGAAACACCCCTACACGCCTAGCCCCCCTAATTAGCTCAAAACCTTCTCATAGCACGTCCCCCCCTCCATATTCACGCTAACTTGAGAGCTTTTGTGGCAGCAAGTTACCGGTTAGAAAGAAAAGAGGAGCAGTGATCAACTCATAGCTTCTATTGGACATTAAGATTGTTAAATATTGAAAGAAGAGCCACACCTAAAGGCTACGTGAGTTTTAAGGTAAGAAAACAACCCTACATCTGTTGTTTACTTTATTTTAGGGTTTTCTTGGTATAAATGGACGTTAATCCATGAAGACTACATCTTTCCAACCCTCATCCACCAACCTTCAAACCTTCCCTCCATGGAAGTATCTCTGGAAATCAATCGGGTACACTGGAAATCAAAATGGGTATACAGTAGAGAAGGCGCTGATAGGCCCACCATGGAAGTATCTCTGTCACACTCTTCTCCAATGCATATCTCAGAAGAAAAGAAGATGGCATCAAGTAAGCTCCGCTCTTGCCACCACAGAGAAGAAGGACAAGGTGGAGAGTTGCCTCCTTCTGGATGTTGTAATCGGCTAAGGCTCTGCCGTCCTCGAGCTGTTTTTCGGTGAAGATTAGACGCTGCTGGTCTGACGGGATGCCTTCCTTGTCCTGGATCTTTGCCTTCACGTTGTCGATTGTGTCAAAGGATTCGACCTCAAACGTGACCGTCTTACCAGTTAGGGTTTTCACGAAGATCTGCATTTTCGCCGATTTGGAGTGATAAGATGAAGTTGTTTCCAAAAAGGTACTCAGGGGTCAATGTTCCATTGTTATCTACAATGCCGAACATACAAAGTACCCCGGGTGACAGTTTAGCAATCCCAACTGATACTGATCACACACCCTCCACCTCACAACCTGAACAACAGTCTGCTTCTACCATTCGAACCCCTGTGCATACCACTAAGGATGCACAGGTACAAAAAGTCACTTCACCTCTTTTGGATGTTATCGTTCAACCGGAATACAGGGCCCCGGTTGTGACGACTAGGAAAAGGGGCAAGGAATCTCCTTCTTCTCTTGCCTCAAAGGCCCAAACCCAACCTAACAGCCCTCACTCAGAATCACAACATTCTGGTGAGAATATCATAAGGGACAGCCACATTATTAGGGAGACTCCTTTGGATGTCTCCTATTAGGATCAGGATCAGTTCCCGGATCCATAGAACAGCCCCCTGAGCCTTTCCTTTTTCTTTTGAACTTAAGTGTTGAGGAACCTGATCAAAATGATGTACCTTCTCCAACTACTACTATCTCGGAGGTACTGATTGATCTTTCTTCCAACACACCCAACCTAAGTTCGTCTACCCTGAATGTCCACTCTAGGAGCCATGAAAGAGTGGATGTGGAAGAGGCTGTCACTACTGCTGGTCCATCAAATGACCAAGAGGACAGTGATAACATTGCTAAGACCTCAACCACGGCAACTCACAGTGAGGATATATCCCTGGAAACTCCCCTCACTGAGAGGAATCCCAGGTGCCAAGAAACCATGGGTGATTGGGATGAAGAGGCCAGGCCTAAGACCCCATCTGGATCCAAGGATTCTACAGCTGTGGATGAGGACAGACTGTAACTTCATATCTTGATATTGACGGCCAGGATGATCATGCTAGAGGATGAAGTGTCCAAATTAAGACACCAAGTCTCTATGCATGAAGCTCATAAATTCCAAACTTTACCTACTCTCTTCCTTGTATCAATGGGCACCCAAACTGATGCTTATTCGTCCACCGATGCACCCAAAAAGGGGGAGATGGTCCCAATGGAGGTTATAAGGTTGAAAGGATAGTCAGAAACATGCAAAAGCTTCAGCAACAAAGACAGTAAGAGAATTTTGGTAGCATCAATCTAGGGGGAGTTTGTAGAAACAAAGACTGATGGCTACAAAATTCTTTAAGTACAAATGCAGCTGATCTCAGAGTTTGCTGCTGACCAACAAACTGCTGCGGACAAGCTTATCTGCTGCGGATACCTGTTCTCCTGCTGAAGAACAAATCTGCTGCGGATAGCCTTATCTGCTGAAGACCAATGTTGCGGCTGATAGGCTTATCAGCAGCATCATTCTCATTCTTGCTGCTGATAGCTCTGTTCCTTGAAGACAAAACGTCGCAGCTGACTATCCATGCCAAGCGTCACTGACAACTTTCTGCAAAAGCAATTGACACACTCAAAGCAGAAGGAACCTCAATGGCACAACCAATGAAACTCAGCCATGCTCTTCTCCAGACATGCAAGCAATGATGCATAAAGAAGACGCTTCAATAAAGTTAGCTAGTTTAGCTTTAACGTGTATTATTAGCTTTTGTATAAACGATCAGAGGTCTGTGTTCGATCTGATCCTTAGAATCAAGGGTCTGTCTTGATTCTAAGTTAGTATAAATAATCTGTAAACACTTCATTGTAAGTGTGCTTTTTGTGCTTTTGAATTAGAGTTTTCACTTGTAATCGTTTATTCTCAAAGCTTAATACAACAGTGTTCTTATCAATATCTTTCTGTCTACTCGATTGTAATTGTGTAGTTGTTATTGTTTCCGCCAATCTCAACTAAGAACAGAACCATCTTGTAATTTCACGATCCTACAACCATGTTATGTCTTGTTTGGGGATCAAAATATAGGGCGCAATAGTTGGATAGCTCTGTTGAAGCAATTCTTGTGACAAGCACTCTGAAGATTGTTTTTACTTATGTATTGTCTTTATGTATATGTATTTGTATTTGTATTTGTATTTGTATATCAGCGTCTGTATGTATTGGTTTATCGAGTTGTAATCATGTTCGTAGGTACGTGTCGTTGTATTTGTCTTTGTTAAGTGTTGTGCGCACTTAACAAGTGCGCATGATGCTCAACCTGCGTACTTAGCAAGTACGCAAGAACATTGTCTGCGTACTTGCTAAGTACGCAGGAACAAAGCCCTGCGCACTTAGCAAGTGCATAGTCAACATGTCTAATATAAATAGGCTAGGTTAACAAAAAGATATGTACGTAGGCATTTTACAGATAGCTGTATTCTCTCTGTAACCTTTAAGTTTATAATAGACGGAGTTTTAAAGTGATTTCATTGTTTTTTTACTTTGTGTTACTTGATTCTCCAACTAGTCACGGGCATTCCGCACCCGGTCCGACTAGTCACACACCCACACGTAACGATCCAAGACACTCGGGGACCTACAAGTGGTATCAGAGCATAGCTCTTGATTTCTAGTGTTGTGAGTGTGTAAGGAGAATCTTCTACACATCCTACAGAGATTTTGCAAGCAAAAGTGGGTGTTTTTGTTGATTTTTGTGATAAAATAGGGGTAGCTCTTGAGCACTATTTTAGAAGCAAAAATCACTCAAAAACCGACTTTTTTGTGTATTTGAGTGTTTTGAGTATCAAAGGTTGGTTAGAAACGAGTTTCTGACCCTTTGGCTCATTTTGTTTGGTCATATCTTCAACTTTTTCTATCTCCGGTGAGATTCCAGTGACCGGAAAAAGTTGGTGAGGGTTGGTGAAAAAGTGACATGCGTACTTACCTTTTTTGGCCAAAACGACAGTCTTCCTGCGTACTTACCAAGTACGCAAGACCATTTCTTGTTGCGTACTTAACTCCTTTCTGCGTACCTGTCATTTACTCATACGTACTTGTTAAGTACGCAAGAGCGAATTCTAAATACGCAAGACCAAGTCTTTAAGTGCGCAAGGCCAGATTCAAGTGCGCAAGTTGTTTTGACTTTTCTGAAATTTGACTAAGTGTTTCACTATGGCAAATCTTCAGAACCTCGGTAACCTTCTTAATTATGACAATGAGATTAGAACCCCACAGAAATCACCAAAGCTGCTTAATGTAAACGATTATTCGAACTGGAAAGCACACTTTGAGCATTATATCTCATACACCGATTCTTCACTTTGGATACCCATTTTAGAGGGTTATAAGCATCCCACATATACATATCTTGATGTAGAATTTCCCAAGCCTATCTCCAAACTTGATGAAGAAGAAAAGAAAGTTTATGACAGAGAGAAGAAGGCACACGAATCTATCACTATGGCCTTGACCAGGGAGTTATTTCACAGCTTTAGAGAATACGATAACTCCAAGGATCTCTAGAAGGCTTTGCAGAAGATATTCGAGGGAAACAACGACATCAAGAAGAGTAAAAGGGATCTTCTTAGGAAACAGTATGAGTGCTTTAGCTATCTGGAGAATGAATCTATAAATGAGCATATCTATAGATTCTATCATCTGCAAACTGAGCCGAAAGCTTATGACTTGATCTATCCGAATGAGGAGTTAGTTGAGAAATTTTTGGATGTCCTACAACCAAAATTTGAGATGTACACCACTCTGAGGAGAGAGAACTCAAAGTTTTATCAGATAACTATTGATGAAGCAATCGAAAAGGTTCAAGCACATGATATGAACCTAAAACGAAAAGAGAGCTCAGGGAGACCTCAAATACAAGACCCTTCTATGTATTTTGGGACGTCTTCCATAACCAAGTCATCGGGTTCTGGAATTGCCTTTTGTTAGGGAACTCCCATGAAGAGGATAACTCAAATGTCTGTGGTGGTCATGCTAGTTATGCAGCATCTGGTTCTGGTTCTGGATCTCATCACCGGAATTTATCAAGAAATCCTTCTCCCACATCTTCAGCTAACCAATCAGCAATAGCCAAGATAGCTGAAGATCATGTGGCTTTATTCTCATCATGCATGCTTGCCTATGAGAACTTCATTGGCGGTAAGCTCACGGATCCTGAAACCATAGAAGAAGACTTCAATCAGGTGGATCCGGATGATATGGATATTCAATGGAATATGGCCATGATCTTGAGGAGGGCAAAGTGTTTCCTGAATAGAACTGGCAGGTAGATTATTGGTGGACATTCAAATGCCAAGGTAGGATTTGATAAGTCTAAGGCCAAGTGCTACAAATGTAATAACTTTGGGCATTTTGCAAGAGAATGTCAAAAGGACAAAGCACCGGCCTCAGGGTTCACCAGACCTAGCCAAGGAAATAATTAAGGGTACAACAACTCCAACAACCGCAATCAAAGTCAAGGTAGAACGTCCAATGCTTTGGTAGCACAACAAGATGACAGCTTTGATTGGGGTGTTCATCTGGAGGATGCCCTCATTGCTCAAATGCAAGTTGGTCTCATGGCTGAGATTATGGAGATGATGGAAGCAGAGGAACGGGAAGCTTCTGTGGCTGAACAAGAAGAATCTACAACTGCAGTTTCCCTCATGGCTATTGGAGAGGCATCTTGTTCATCTAATGAGGTAGATTCTAACTCTTTTGCTGTCATTTCTTGTTCCAAAAGTCTAAGCTTAAAGGTTGAAAATTCTAAGCTTCAAGACAAAGTCGAACCCCTTCGTATTGCAGCTTTAAGCTACAAAGAAAACGAAAAACGATACAAAGATTCAATTGAAACGTTGAAGAAAGAAAAACGTGATTATTCACTTAAAATCAGCGATCAACAGTTTCATTTGGATGTTGCATACAAGGGGTTAGAGAAAAGGAACAATGAGATCAACAAGCTGCAAAATGAGATCTTGCAGTTGAAAGGTAATATTCAGAAGTTGAAAAATTCTCGTTTTGTGGTGGAACACTACGAGTCTGTAGTGAGACAAGTGAATAGCTTAGAGCTGGGTACTAATGCCATTCCTCCACCAGTAAACGGAAAATTTGTCAACGGCTTAATTGACACTGATTTGTCTTGCCTTGATGAGTCCTCGAGTCAGGATGATTCCTCAAATAAGGCTGACTCTGCATCTGATGAAGAGTTCCTTACTGCTTCTGATGATGGGTCTGAGAACTCTGAGGAGTTGCTCAGTGAATAGAAACTTAAGAAAAACATTATCACTGATAGTGATAATTGTATTTTGACTGAACCCGATATTGTTGAATCAAATGAAAAATTAAAAGTGATGCTTTATGGGGGATATAAAAACAATAATCAAGTTAAAAAGGAAGGCTTTTTAGCTCATTTTGGGCTTGGCTATCAAGAAAAATTGTAAAAATATTATATTCCCAAGAAACATTCATCAACGGGTCAAACTACTGTTCACCAAACAACTTCTCATGCTCATCATGCTGAGTCATCTAATGCCAGATCTAATGAGCCTTACAGGAGGACTTACAAAGTAAAGAGAACTTGCTTTCACTGTGGTATGGTTGGTCACATCTTTGTGAACTGCCCTGCTAAGAACCAAGGGAAACAGCCAATTGTTTCGCAACCGGCTGTTATCTCTAAGTCACCACCAGTGAAGCGATCCAAGTGTCCAAAAGAAAATGTGGTGAAATCATCAGTAAAACCTATGGTAAAGCCAAATATCACACCTGAGGCTAAACCATATATTCCAAAAAAGGAAAAGCTATATGCTAAACCTTGTGCTTCTACCTTTGGTAGTGCACCTACTTGTGAGAAACATGTGGTTAAGCTTTCTAAGCCACAGAGGAGAAGAAGGAACAAGAGATTGAGAAAGCTAGAACAGCTGGCTGGAATCAACTAGGTGAAGCTTCTACTAGTTCACCTGGTGCGTCTGAATTCAAGCCGATTGTTCCAGTAAAACAAAATAAAACTTCCTGGAATAAGAAATATAAAAGTTCTCAATCTTCTGATCCCAAGTCTTCTAAAGATTCATCCATTTTTTACAGTCACGACTGTGAATTAATTGAGGTTGTTTATTTTGAGAAAGACGGACGACCCAAGACCACTATGGCTTGGGTCTCCAAATCTAATTAATTTATTGTGATTCATGCATAGACATCCGAAGGGTACTATCTCTAAGTGCTGGTATGTAGATAGTAGATGCTCTCGACAAATGACTGGTAACATGGCCCTGCTTCAAGATGTAAAACCATTCAGAGGAGGCTATGTGGCCTTTGTTGGAGAGAAAGGCGGTAGTATCACTTGTAAAGGCGTGGTTACAAATGGTTGTGTCAGCTTCGACAACGTCAACTACTGCGAGCGGTTAAAGCATAACCTGTTGAGTGTTTCTCAGATGTGCGACAATGAGTACTCCGTTATGTTTGACAAATCTGAATGCATGATTCTCAAGCATGGTTTTGAAATTCCTGAAGACTGGATTCTCATGCGAGAACCAAGGACAAACGGCACTTATCAGATTGATATGAGCGTGGCTACAACCACCTCATCAGTTGCTACTTGTTTGCTTACCAAAGCGACAGAGCTTGACTCTATCTTGTGGCATAGGAAACTCGGACACATTTCTTATCATAAAATGAATCATCTTGTCCGAAACAGTTTGGTAACCGGTGTTCCTAAGCTGAGATTTGTCGTTGCAATTGACTGTATGCCTTGTAAAAAGGGCAAACAGCAACGGAAGTCTCACAAGCCCAAGCTCCAAAACTCCATCGATACCCCTTTGGAGCTATTACATATGGATCTGTTTGGCCCATAAGTATCAGGAGTATTGGAGGTAAGTCATACTGTCTAGTTGTAACTGATGATTTCTCACGTTTTTCTTGGGTGCATTTTTTAGATACAAAGGACGAGACTGCTGACATTCTTCAATACCTAAACCTGAGCTTGGAATCTCTTTGCAAGTTTAAGGTTTGAAGAATAAGGAGTGATAACGGAACTGAATTCAAGAACAACTTTATGGAACTTTTCTGTCTCAAGAAGGGGATCCGTCACGAATTTAGTGCCCCGTACACACCTCAGCAGAATGGAGTTGCAGAACGGAAGAACAGAACCTTGATTGAGACTGCAAGGACAATGTTGTCAGATGCAAAGCTTTCTGTCACTTTCTAGGCAGAAGCAGTAAATACAACTTGTCATGTTTTGAACAGAGTTCTAGTTGTAAAGAGGCACAACAAGACTTGCTATGAGTTGATCAACAATCGACCTCCCAATCATGACTACCTAGTTCCTTTTGATAGTCCCTGTTCCTTATTGCTACAATACAAAGACCGCAAGTTTCATGCAAAAGCGTTGGAAGGCATCTTCTTAGGATATGTTGCCAACTCACCTTGCAAGAGAGCGTACAATATAACTCTCGAGGAATGGTTCGAAGTGGATTACAGTAAACACAGCACTCCACCAGAACTAACTGGTCTAGCTAGGGGTTTTGATTATGATGCACTATTCAAGTCTTTCAACCTTCCTGATTTATCTACCGATGATGCCGCAAATGTGTATGAATTATTTGGAGGCGCTGATGACTCCAGTTTCTCTACCCGTGCAACTGTACCGATTATAACTCCCGATTCCAATGATGCATCTGCATCTGGAACTAATGAAAATGATAACATAGAAGTTGCTCATGTTGACGGAAATTACGCTCAAGCTAATCCTAACACTCGTGTAGGAAATGAAGCTCCAGCGGATCCAATTAACATTGAATCTTCTTCTTCTGGAACACAGGATATGGGGGAGTTGAGCACGAACCTCGATTCAGAAATTCAGGTACCGGATATACCAGAGATGAGAGTGCATAAGAATCATCCAATTGACAACATTATTGGTGATCCTCATGCCGGTGTTCAGACTCGTCATATAACCATTGCTGAGAACACTAGTTTGTACTCTGAGATACTTGACACTGGTGTCATAGAAGCATGTTTGCATGTTGCATTCGTGTCCCAGTTAGAGCCGAAGAATGTGAAGGAGGCTCTCGCTAACAACTGCTGGATTGAGGCGATGCAAGATGAATTGTCTCAATTCTAAAAGTTGCATGTGTGGGATTTGGTTGACTTGCCAAGAGGCGTACAACCAATTGGAACCAGATGGGTGTTCAAGTGCAACACGGATGATCGTCATGTCGAAGTGAATAATAAAGCAAGGTTGGTTGTTCAAGGATTTTATCAACAAGAGGGCCTGGAATACACTAAAGTATATGCCCCGGTTGCTAGACTTGAGGCCATTCGACTATTCCTGGCTTATGCCTCCTATGTCGGCTTCAAGGTCTATCAACATGATGTGAAGAGTGCTTTCCAGTATGGAAAAGTTCATGAAGAGGTCTATGTCACTCAACCTCCCGGCTTTGAAGATCCGCATAATATCAATAAACTGTATATGCTCGACAAAGCACTTTATGGTCTTCATCAAGCACCTCGGGCATGGTATGAGATGTTATCAAAACATCTACTGTCAAATGGTTTCGACCGTGGACAGATTGACTCGACCCTCTTCATTCGGAAAGCAGGAGGTGATATTCTTCTTGTACAAGTGTATGTCGACGACATTATCTTTGGGTTTACAAATGAAGAGATGTGTTGGGAATTCGAACATGCGATGAAGTCCAAGTTTGAGATGAGTAACATGGGTGAATTGTCATTCTTCCTGGGTCTGCAAACCAGTCAAAGAGAGGATGGCATCTATCTACATCAAATTAAGTATGTGCATGACATCTTGTCAAAATACAAGATGAATGATAGCAGTACTTATGGCACACCTATCCCCGTCAATCATGGTCTGCATCCAGACAAAGATGGAAAGGATGTGGATTGCAAATTGTATCGTGGGATGATTGGATCTCTTATGTATCTCACAGCTTCAAGGCCCGATATAATGTTTGATGTATGCTTGTGCTCAAGGTTTCAGTCACAACCGAAGGAGTCTAATATGATAGCTGTCAAGAGGATATTCAGATACTTGAAGGGGAAACCCCGATTGGGTCTTTGGTACTTAAAGCAACAATCATTTGACCTCGAAGCCTATACTGATTCAGACTATGGTGGTTGTAACCTTGATAGAAAGTCAACTTCTTGTGGATGTCAATTCTTGGGGGACAGGCTGGTTTCCTGGAAGTGTAAGAAGCAGTCAACGGTTTCTGTCTCAACATGTGAAGAAGAATACATTGCTGCAGTGAGCGGTTGTTCTCAGATACTGTGGATTCAGTAGCAATTGAGAGACTACGGCTTAAACTTCACTAGAACTCCACTGTTCATTGACAACAATGCCACCATGTCCATCACAAACAACCCGGTGAAACATTCCAAAACTAAACACATTGAAATTCGCCACCATTTCATCCGTGATTGTGCTGAAAAGCATCTCATTGAACTTGTAAAGGTTCTCACGGATGATAACTTTGCTGACCTTTTCACTAAGGCGTTTGATCGAACTCGTTTTGAACATCTTGTCAACATGATAGGAATGTTCAATCCAGAGTGAAAACTTGTTTTTCCTAAATCAATTCAATTCATGAATGTTAAATTTTATTTCTTTTAAGTTTTCTATATAGTTCTTTTAATTTTCAAATATTTTACAAAAATCCAAACAAAATAGAAAACCAGAAAATTTCGAAGTTCTCTTGAGAAAAGAGGATATGATAGTACATCAGAAATGATCTAAACGTCATAGACTGCACATATGGGAAATGATTGCGTCATGCTTACTTGATTGTTTAAATTGTTGTGTTTTTAATCTGCTTATTTACAAGTAATTTGAATTGTCAGTAGGCTATAAGTATCTTTGAATCATTTGTAGTGTGGAAATTAAATCAATACTACAATTGTGATTTGAACCCATGTTTGTTAGTGTGTGTGCGTAAAAGAATGCAAAATATCACTATTAGATACATGATGTTAGATTTTGGCAATTATCTTCTTCTGAGACCAGTTTCGGGATAGGTCGTTAGCACAATTAATGCGTTTCATCTCACTGCCCATACTCACAAGTATGCAATGAGAGATTGAATCAAGACATGTCTTTACATCAACCGTTGAGTGTGTACTCACAAGTTAGATTCCCTTACCTAAATACTCAAACACCATATTCATTATCCTGAATCATCATACCGATATTCTCTGAAGAAATCACATGAAACCAAGACAAATGAATCACTCGATTCTGAATCTTATAATTCCTGTTAATCCTTTTGTATTCTGTTTGATTTTTCATATGCTAATTGATGTACCCTCATTATGTAAATTTAGAAAATCATTGGGAAAATCTTATATGCATTGAGATAGTGCAATTTACATTTCTATAGCATAACAGTGTGGTACACGTTGTATATTTTAAAATTACTACCTTAACACAGAAGAACGTGATACAAGATGCTTATGGCTTCAAATATTATAATTGTCAACTTGAATTACTTGTTTATGTGCTTATTACGTATGAATAAATAGTAATCCATGACTTGATCCCATATTCTTTGATGTTTATCTTGTATCGTTTTTGATATAATTTAGCCTGATATGATCATCTGCTCGTGTCTTTGAACAAAAATAGTGTGTGTGAATATGTGTATATCGTTACTCTAAAAAGATCAAAAAGATTTTAAGTTTGTGTATGGTTCAATTCCAATCAGAAAAAATCCAAAAATATTTTTGTTTAACCTTCGTGAATTGACTTTAAATCCTCTTGATTGAATATTTTTATCCTGTTCGTTATTTGACTTGAGTTCTTCATAATTTGAGTTAAAAAATCTGGATATACATGAGTCTCTGCGTACTTATTAAGTGCGCAAGGGTTAAACCCTGCGTACTTAACAAGTACGAATGACTAATATTGTGTGGGTATATATACAGGTGTTATAAATTTCTCTCAGTTCATCTCACTCAAACTCTCTACACTGTGTACACTCCCTGCTCCGATTTCACTCAAATTTTCGTGTGTTTGTAATCCGATTTTTCGTCCCGTTCATTGTTTGATCTTCACCTGTCTAACATTTGGTGAGATTCTTAGACCATTTCATCCGCAAAATCTCTTGTTGAGGACCGATTTCTTGACTTTCGAGCTTAGGGTTTTGATGATGAAATTTAAACCGGGTTTAGGAGTTCTTAAGTTAAATTAAGCCCTAAAACTAGTTTATGATCATCAATCGAAGCTCTTGTATTCTAAATTCATCCTTAACTGCTCTTGATTTTGGGTTTGACACCTTAGTGTCCGTGGTTTTGCGTCGGACCAAGGGTAGGTCCAAATGACCTGGGTTTAGCTTAGCATTGGTGTTAGTCTTGGTCCCATAGGTCTTGAACAGGTTTTTCGACTTTGTGGTGACCACTATCATCATCTAAATCTTTGAATCTCTAGATTTTGGATTTTTTAAAAGTTTTAAGTGTTAGTTCCTGCGCACTTATTAAGTACGCAAGAATTAGCTCATGCGTACTTACTAAGTACGCAAGAACAATTCCCTGCATATTTGTTAAGTACGCAGGAAGTGTAACTAAGAAATTTGTCTAAGTCTGAAATTCGGTTCAATGTGCAAGTGCTATACTTTGTCATGTCTTGTTCTATACCATTAATTCTATTTGATCTAATGTTGTATATCTTATGTTATTGCAGAGATGGCTGGTGATGGCGGTGATGAAGAAAGAGGATATGGTGCTGAAGAGAAAGATTCTGAGGTGACTGAATCTGATTCATCTGACTCTGATGATGCACCAGACCAAACACACCCACGGAGAATGGCGAAGGTTTCCCTTCCCGAGTCATCCTCCAAAAGACAAAGACGAAAGAATTCAGACAATAAGTATGTTGCTGAACATGAGACTGAGAGAAGGAAGAATAGGACTATTCAGGGATTCCTTCCTGAATCTTTTTATATACATCATTCTGAGTTACTAACGTGGAGCGCGTTAGCCATGCTGGCGTAGGTTTCACGGAGCTTAAATTTGACATAGTCGTGCTTGAGCTCACGAATTTTAACCTTGGGGAACCTCTGGTCACGGAGCTCAAATTTGACATAGTCGTCCTTGAGCTACAGATTTTGACCTTGGGGAACCTCTGAGACGATGTTGTTAGAAAAATACTACTTGCGTACAGATGATAGAGACTGATGACAACTACAGAGTTGCTGTCAAGGGGGAGTTTGCTGAAGCAATTCTTGTGACAATCACTCTGAAGCTGTTAGAGACTGTAAGACATCTCCAGAGCTGCTGTCAAGGGGGAGTTTGTTGAAGCAATTCTTGTGACAAGCACTCTAAATATTGTTTTTACTTATGTATTGTCTTTATGTATTTGTATATCAGCGTCTGTATGTATTGGTTTATCAATTTGTAATCATGTTCGTAGGTACTTGTCGTTGTATTCGTCTTTGTTAAGTGTTGTGCGCACTTGCTCAACCTGCGTACTTAGCAAGTACGCAAGAACATTGTCTGCATACTTGCTAAGTACGTAGGAACAAATCCCTGCGCACTTAGCAGGTGCGCAGTCAACAGGTCTAGTATAAATAGGCTAGGTTAACAGAAGATATGTACGCATGCATTTTGCACTCAGTTGTATTCTCTCTGTAACCTTCAAGTTTATAATATAAGGAGTTTTAAAGTGATTTCATTGTCGGTTTACTTTGTGTTACTTGATTCTCCAACTAGTCACCGGCATTCCGCACCCGGTCCGACTAGTCACACACCCACATGTAACGATCCGAGACACCCGGGGACCTACAAGATCATTTACCTATGCCTCAACTATGGACCCCTAAACCCTTTCCTTGTTTCTAATAGTTATTTTCAATGACCTAAGCATCCTTTCATAGACATACATCCATCGATATTGGACATGACTACCAAGAATGGCTACAAGGTGTTCAATTGAGTCAAAGAAACTAAGAGGAAAGACTTGTTCGAACATGCAAATAGTAACAACAATACTGTTTTGCAATATTTCCAAGTCTTCTTTATGCAAACGTTTGAACATATCACAAAAAAAAAACATCTCGGTGATGGCATCCCATATAGGAGACAAAACCATTCCCCATAAGCCAATCAGTAGTAAAAGATGCATAAACACATGACAATCATGACTCTTAAAGTTGTGAAAGATGCAATCGACAGGGTTTACACACCTCGAGATATTCGAAGCATACCTGTCGGGAAATTTTAGCATCTTCAACCATTTACAAAGGGATTTCAGCTACTATTTGGTTAACGTATATGAGGCCTTTGGTTTTACTAGTATGGTTCCTCAAGTGTAAATTAGGTCGAAAACAATATGTTTCAATATCTTTTCTTGCATTGACATTATCTTTTGTTTTAGATGTGTCAATCACGGTGTTAAAAATATTATCGAATACATTTTCTAAATGTGTATGACATTCAGGCTGTGATGGATTAGCAACGTCTTCTAGAACGGGGGCTCCCAATAAATACTTCTTTTTACCCAATTATGAGTGATGTGCCATCATTTATACATGTTTTGCAAGCATAATAATCCCCATATTATGGTACTGATTGAATAATAAACTTGCAATTGATACTTAAAACGTTTATATTTTATAATTGAAGGTTATTCAGTGTTATAAAGATAAACAAAGATAAAACCTATCAAAATAGGAGGCTTGGGTTATTCATTCCACACACCTCTAGAACCATCAATACACTATCCAGAGAGAGAGAACTACGTAGTTAGAGTAGAGAGTAGAGAGGCTCCTCTTCATTCTCCGCAATAGGGGAGCCTACAAAACACAACATTAAGCTAGTTAGTATGCCCATTCGTGGCTAAACTTCTTTGTATTGCTAGGGTGAAGATGAAGTTTGGTGTATGTTAATGTTTAACGTATTAATCTAGTTGTATGTTTATGTCTTTAATTATACTCTCTTAAAACCACCTTCAAGGTGGGATTTTTATTATTAACTAAATCTGTCTTTACACTTGTGAGTGTTCTTGATTTTAAAGTGTAAGACCATAAAACCTTTTTAAACAAACTTCTCTTGATGCTTATACGTCTTTATACAATAAGGTCGTACGTCTTTATACGAACTTGTCATGAGACCAAGAATTAGTAAACTCATGTTGGGAATAGTACGTCTTTATACATGGTCCCATTGTTGCACTGCCTCCTGGTGAGCAAAGTCTAATCACCTTTTTAATAATAATAAATAAGCATTTAAGTTCAATGTCATAAACCAACTTGTAGGTAACATTCAAAGAGTTGAGGGTAACGTTGTCCCTAGCTGGGAGTCATTACCATTTTATTATTAAAGATTATAATTTGTGAATCAAATATTGTGAGAATGAGGCTCTAGCGGTGTACCGTTCACATGTTTGTAGTAGTCATACCACCAGATTAGTCAACTTAACATTATCATATACCAAGCGAATTCGAAGCCCAAAACAATACTCTTCGTAACCTGATCATTTCCGAGATATTTACTTTTCTGCTATTTACTATTCTGCTATTTACATTCCTTTTACACACATCACGCACGTTTTTACTTTTCTATTATTTACTTTACCGTCATTTACTTTTCTGTCATTTACTTTTCTGTTGCACAAGCACACAAAACCCACTCACTAATTAAACAGGCTAAATGATAACAAAAGTTGAGATAGGTACACTTGCCTATTGTGTGTGTTTAATTTGAGTATTTATCATTTTATATATTTAAAACCTGATCTCGTGAAACTATTTCTAAAAAAATATATATTTTCATATATCAAGCACACATGCACATCAAGTTTTTGGCACCGTTGTCGGGGACACAATTATTTCAAGAAAAATTTGAGTTAACGGATTAGCCTTTTTAACCTTAACATTTATTTTTATGGTTTGTTTTGATTGTTGTTTACATCAACTTTCATGGATTACAACTACGAGAGTTGTTATGGAGGATACCAAGACGACTATGAGTAGAACTATTAGGAGGTTTGGTGTGAGATCTGTGGGGAACCCCACTACACTCAAGATTTTTATCACTATCAAGGGTATTCCACAGATTTTTACCAACCCTACTAGCAACCATATGAGGAAACCACACCACCCCAAGAAGTTCAACACTCAGCTCTAGATTTTGACTCATGACCCCATGAAATCTGTTTCGTCATTTGGAAGAAATTAAGGTTCAACTCCTAAAGAGCTACCCAACTGAAGAACCAGGGTTTCATCATTTAGAAGAAACTATGGTGCAACTCCTAAAGAACTATCCAACTGAACAACAAGATGATCTCTTCAAAGTCCAAGAATTGGAAGTTATAGCTCCAACATCTCTAGTAGGGTTAAGTGACTATAAGGAGCAAGAACCTTCCAGCTTCACAAGCATGGATCAGTCGGAAGTGAGACCGGATGATTCAGAAGAAAGGGTTACTACAACTTTACAATCACTTCTTGACTTCTCTGAGAGGCTGGAAGATAAACCATCAAAAGAGTAAGAAGAACGAATCTCTAAAGAAGAACTGGTGGGAATCCTCAATATGGAAGCACATGAAGGATGTATGGAACAGTCTAGAGTTCCTGTCACTTCAGGGACGACATCATATGAAGAACCAGATTGTAAGACCAACATCTATGAGGATATTATTCATGAAGAAGCATTCACCAACAAACAAATGACAATGGTGGCATCTCTTCCTTGCAACAGTGATAGCTAGACTGTGACCAAGTATATCAGTGAATCATTCCATGAATCACATATGCCACAGGATAGGGCGCATCACTCTAAGGACCACTTCTCATGGAGGAAGAAACGTTCATCCAACGAAAATTACGTGACAAAATTATCATACGGGGGTGACCGGCTCCTTCACTACGTGGGTTTCTTGAAGTTTGGTCCAGAAAATTTCAATTGGTGGTGGTGTTATTTAATTACATTATTTTCTTTAGGTGCTCTTTTATAGAGCATTCTAAATTTGGTAGGTTTACAAAAAAATTCAAAATTCGAAATTAATCCATCCAAACTAAAATTAAACCTATAAAAATACTTTGGAAATAAATAAATCAATGATTCACCCATTTAGCACCAAAAAGTTGAAGATATTAAAAATAGAAAATTGGGGAAAATCTTTGATTTATGAAATTGAGCCACTTAATGGGGGAATTTGGCTCGAACCATTGGGAAAAACCGTATACGACGTTTGCCAAATGATCTCGCTCGTCAAAACCTTTATGTCCACTGGTCGGGTGCCCTCTAACTCAAAATGTAGCTCAAGTTATGACTGTTTCAAGTTTGAACTCTTTTTACCCTGTTCTCCCTTGTCCAGCTGGTCAAGGATGGACTTCATTAATTCCTAGATCAGGTTATCATCACATCGTACGCATGGTTATCAAATGGGTTGGATAAACCTCTCCATAATACAAGCCACCCATTTGACTGATTATTCCATGACGAGCACTAAATTGGAAATTCACGAAGCGCGTACGGGTCTAGCCAACGACCCTTAAATATATATGGCGCTTACGGGAGGCAACCCGATGATCATGAATAAATTGAGAAGTTGATATATACGGCATAACACATGGACCTCAGGTTTGGTTTTCCAAGTTTAAGTTTCTCGTACTTCAGCCTTCAGGTATGCCTTCTCGATACTAGGACCTTAGTAGCTTAACTACTACCTTTTATTTGCCATTTCTGTTTTTAGGTTTTTCTTTGTGTGTCAAGTAGCATAACATCACCAGGTGGTTTCTCTACTTCTTTAAGGAGTTCTGCTCCACCTCTACAAGCTTGGGCGTCGGAAAAACACATCAAATTTTTGAGAAATACGATGAAGTCTTTGAAGCAATGTTGACAATAACACCAAGCTTTGGCCTAAGTTATACACTGAATTGATCGGAGAGTACCAGTTTCTTTACCCTTAAAACTTCATGAATTTAAATTCCTGCATAGCATTCCAGTACATGCATTTGTACATTGAGGGCAATGCACAATTTTAAGTGTGGGGCGGGGAATTAGAGATTCAGGACAAACTTGTAACCTCAAAACTGTAAAATTAAACTCGTGATTTTATACCCATTTGACTAAAAACTTACTTTTCTTAAAAACCCTAAAAATGTTTCAAAATTTTAAACCCTACAAACTAAATCTCTTTGAGTTCGCGCTTAATTAAACTAAAAAGAAGACAGGAAGTAGAAACAAATGGATATTATGCATAACAAATCACTAAACCCTATTCCATTCGTTTCCATGTGAGAAAATTCTGAGCCTTTTCAAGAGCATTATTATCATTATTTTCCGCATGCTCTTTTGTTTGGTATATTGAGTATTTTTCGATAGAATCTTACGCATAATCAGAACTTGTATGACTTATACATATCAAGACCACGAACTAGTAGATGTATGATAGTGATTGAGGCACCTAGGACTTTATTACCCTTTATATATTATCCTTAAATCCAAAATCCCAAAAACAATATCCGCCTAGATAGCCCTCTAAGCCTTAGCCTTTTCTTTTCTACTACCCATATTTATCACCAAACCAGCTTTTCGTAAACACCGGTTATTGGCTAACTGTCTTCAAGATGGAAAAATATTGGACTATCTTATGTCGTTATTTCAAGTTTACACCCATTGAGGCAATTTGGAAAGAATCTATTTTATTCAAAAGAATGGAAATATAAAAGAAGAAAGTGGATGTATTAGGAGGAAACAGTCGAACAATCTGCAAGGAAGATATGGAGAAACTATTTCAAGGAAATTGAGGAAAATAATTATTGAAAAAAACTAGTCTTGATGATATGTTGTTTAAAAAAAATAGAGAAGTTGGTCTTTTACCGGTTAGACCTTAAAGAGCTCGACATGCATTCTTTCGATTTCAATTTACTTTCTTGTATTCTGTAGGGTTGGATATTTTGTAAGCTAAGTCATCATTGTATGTTTTGAACATTTTTCTTTGTTTTATTTCCATGTATTTCTGTTATTTTCATTTTATGTAATTTACTGCTTTATTTAGTTAAGTCTGGGCCATCGAAACTACCTAGTTTCGGTTCAGGTTTGTTCAACCGAAACTAGTAGTTTCGATAGATAGGGAGTTTCGACAGGAGGTTCTTTCACTTGTAAATGCTCAACCGAAACTAGTAGTTTTGGTGAGCATAGTTTTGATGCCTGTCTACTCACTATAAATAGCCTAGTTTGAGAATGTTTAGGGTGTGGATAGCGGCTGTAAGCCTAAAATTCTCTCTTTCATAGTTTTATTGAATCAATACACATTTGAAATTTATTCAACTGTTGTTCTTACAATTACATATCATTTTGTGTTGATTCTAGTGTGGTTAGCCGGTTTATCATCACCATTTCTGTTTCTTACCTCTGTTTCACCACCATACACAGAGATCCAGCCTGTGTTTGTGTATAATCGATCTGTTTAAGTGATTTTTGTCTAAAAACAGGACCAACAATTGGATTGGGAAATGGTGGTTTGCTTCTTACATTGCCAAGAATTAAGGCGGTTGCCAAGGAACTGACAACCCTTTGAAGAGGACTTACGGTCTAAGTTGCATCCCCCATAGTCAGAATCTGAATATGCCACAAGATCAAACAAGTTATTTTTGGGATACCAAAGCCTAAGTTTTGGCTTGTACTTCAAATATCTTAAAATACGTTTGACAGCAATTAAATGAGAGGGTTTAGGATTAGCCTGAAATCGTGCACACAAGCATACTGCAAACATGATGTCAGGTCCGATGGCAGTGAGATACGTGAGAGATCCTATCATAGAGCGATTGAGGTGCTGATCAACGCTTTCACCATCCATATCAAGAAACAGACAATGTCGAACTTCCACGGGAGTCTTGTAAGGACGAGACTCAGTCATTTTGAACTTGGTCAGGATTTCTTTGACATATTTTTCTTGATGGATAAGAATTCCCGACTCAGACTGATCTACTTGCAAACCAAGAAAGAACTTCATTTCTCCCATAGAGCTCATTTCAAACTTAGAACGCATCACTTCCTCGAACTCTTTACACAACCGAGGATTTGTGGATCCAAAAATAATATCATCAATGTAGATTTACACCAAAATGGTATCCGCACCATCCTTTCGTTTAAACAAAGTTTGGTCAATTGCCCCTCGTGTGAAACCATTATCAAGCAGATGCTTAAATAGCGTCTCATACCACGCACGAGGTGCTTGATGGAGACCGTACAATGCCTTGTCTAGTTTGTAAACTCGGTCAGGATAGATTGGATCAATGAAACCCAGTGGCTACTTGACATAGACTTCCTCTTGAACCTTTCTATACAGAAATGGGCTTTTAACATCCATTTGATGAACTGCGAAGTCCATATAGGCTGCATAGGCGAGAAACATTCCGATGGCTTCTAAGCGAGCCACTGGTGCAAAAGACTTCCTCCAAGTCAATCCCTTTTTCTTGATAAAACCCCTGAACCACCAAGCGGGCTTTATTTCGAACCACGATTCCCCCTTCATCCTTCTTGTTACGGAAGACCCAACGAGTGCCAATAGGGACTTTGTTCTTAGGACGGTCCACCAGATTCCACACTTGTAACTTGTTAAACTACTGCAATTCTTCCTGCATGGCCTCTATCCAACTGTTCCCAGGCAATACAGCTGTGATATTCTTAGGTTCAACTTGAGATATGAAGGAAGTGAAAAGACCGTCATTCATTTCTTCAGTGGCACTACAGATTCGAACTCCCACATTGAGTGGACCAATGATGTTGTCTGTAGGATGATCTTTGTGAACCCGTAGCTGTGGAATAATATCCTCTTCCAGGTTGTTTTCCAGATTGATGATGTTGTTGTCAGGAATAACAGGTTCTTCCCTAATAGGATCTTCAGTAGAGGATTGTGGAGCAACATCCACTATTGGAGGAGTTTCTTCCTCAACAGTTTCACTTGTTGCTACAGGGTTCGAAGAGTCCTGAGTGGATTCAACATTAGCAATTGCAGGAGGAACATCCATATGTTGACTTGACGAAGAAGAGCTTAAAGCAATAGAGGTACCTAGGTTATTCAAAGACATGAGAAGATTAGCTGAAACAGATATGTTAGTGAATTCAGGAAGATTAAATGATTTAAACAAAGAATCGACATCAAAAAGCCAATCAGTACCATCTCCAGCGTCCGTATGATTGTTTTCGTGCCAGTTGATATGAATGGACTCCAGCACAATCCTTCGTCTCTTGTTGTAAGAACGAAAAGCTTGTTGATTTGATGAGTAGCCCACAAAGTAACATTCATCAGCTTTGGCTTCAAACTTGTTCAGCTGATCCAAAGTATTCAGCATTGTGCAAACACACCCAAACTTTCTTAAGAAGTCAATAACAGGCTTGCGCTTGTACATAATCTCATAAGGAGTCTTGTTACAACTTTTGGTGATAAGAACTTGGTTTTGCACAAAACATGCGGTATTAACTGCCTCGGCCCAAAACGTGACAGGAAGCTTAGAATCAACGATCATAGTCCTTGCTGCTTCTATCAATGTACGATTTCTTCGTTCAGCTACACCATTTTTTTGTGGAGTACGAGGTGCACTGAACTGCCAAGAGATACCCTTACTTTCATAGAAAGAATCTAGAATGGCATTCTTGAACTCTGTGCCATGATCACTGTGAATAATCTTCACACATAGATTGAACAGATTCTCGAATTGCAGCAGATGAATCTTCAGAGTCTCTGGCGTCTCATATTTCTTTGCCAAGAAGAATACACAAGTAAATCGAAAGAAGTCATTGGTTACCACCAAGCAGTAGGATTCCTTCCATGACTCATGAGACTCACATGACTGAAGAGATCCATGTGAAGCAATTGAAGGGGAGATTCAATGGAGTTAGTGGTTTTAGGTTTGTGAGAGGATTTGTGTTGCTTGCCCTTGGAACAAGAGAGACAATGTTCCACAGGTGAGAAAACTTTTAGAGGTAAACCGGTGACAAGGTTTCCTCGAACGAGACGGTTCATGGTCTTGAAGTTCACGTGTCCTAATCTTTTGTGCCAAAGAAAAGACTCATCTTCTGAAGCTTTTGAGAGAAAGCAGGATTCGATTCCTGATGGGTTATTCATATCCAGACTGTAGGTATTGAATTTTTGAGGGTCACGCATGAGGATTAGGTCTTCGTGAATAACCACTCAAGGCTTCAGAATCAAACACTCTCTGGAGTTGAAGAGGGCACAAAAGTCTTTATCACAAATCTGGGACACATTCATCAGATTATACTTCAGTTGCGGGACGAAGTTGACATGCTCCAAGCTATTTACACCGTTGGACACAGTTCCTTGTCCTTCAATCTTTCCTCCTTTTGGATTGCCTGCAAAGGCGACAAATTCTTCGTCTATTGGATGATAATCTTGCAGCAAAGAAAAATAACCAGTCATATGTCTTGAGCAACCACTGTCGACATGCCAGATATTATCTCCAGCCCTCCTCGATTATCCCTACACAAAACGAATCATTAAGACATTTGTACCCAAGCCATTGCTAACTTGGAACTTCTTAATTTTGCAAGATGCTTCTCGGAAATCATAGTCAGAATCCTCCTTTAATATAGTATCAAAAAGATCATTATTTTTAATTTTTCAAATCCTCTTCAACTAATTTTTAGCATTTTTAATCCTTTTACGTCGCAGATCTCTACTATGTTGTGATTTAGAGAAAACATTTGAATCACATTCAACTGAATTTTGAATAACATATGGTACGTTTTCTTCTTTGAAATGATATGTAGACAATTTTCATGTTTTGGAAACATGATTGGATTCTCCATAACTAAAACAAACTTTATCACATGTCGGCTTAGCCTGATAATTTTCATCACAAGATGATCAAGTAAATGTTGAACAAAATGTTGATTAAGAGGTTGAACAAGTAATCTTGGAGGCTCAATTTCTTGACCCGGAAATAGCAATTGTAGAGGAACCAGCAGTAAATGTTGAGGTTGAAGATCAAGGTAATGTGAAAGTTAAAGCTGAATCAAGTGGAACTTTGGACGAAAGAATCTATGGTACAGAATTTGATCGTTCTGAATCTGAGGAGTAGACATAACCTCTTGCATCTTCATCAAAAAGACAAGATGATTCTGAGTCAGATTATGAGCAAGAGGAGCCTAGAGCTAAAAGGATAAAGACTGGGCTAGAACCCATATCTACATCTTCTGATTCCCTGTTTGATGTTTCTGAACACCCCAGTCCTATACCTTCACCTATCCATATTACATGAATACCCTTGTCGTTGACGATGTGACCAAGAAATTGAACTTCTTTTAACCAAAATTCACATTTGGAGAACTTGGCATATAGTTGTTCTTTCTTTAAAAGGTCCAAAACCAATCTAAGGTGTTCTTCATGGTCGGCTTTAGTCTTGGAATAGATTAAGATATCGTCAATGAAAACGATCACGAATTTATCAAGGTACGGTTTGCACACACGATTCATGAGGTCCATGAAAACTGCGGGTGCATTGGTTAATCCAAAAGGCATAACCATGAACTCGTAATGACCATACCTTGTTCGGAAAGCAGTCTTAGGAATGTCATCTTCTTGAACACGGAGCTGATGATAACCAGATCGAAGATCAATCTTCGAGAAACACGTAGAACCTTGAAGTTGATCAAAGAGATCATCGATTCTAGGCAAAGGATAGCGATTCTTGATAGTAAGCTTATTGAGTTCGCGATAGTCAATACACATGCGAAATGATCCATCCTTCTTCTTTACAAATAAGACGGGTGCACCCCACGGTGAATGACTCGGGCGAATGAACCCTTTATCGGAGAGTTCTTGAAGTTGACTTGCGAGCTCTTGCATTTCGGAAGGTGCAAGACGATAAGGAGCTCTAGCAACAGGGTTAGCTCCGGGCATGAGATCAATACGGAACTCGACTTGATGAACGGGAGGAAGACCGGATAAATCTTTAGGAAACACTTCGGGAAAATCTCGAATAATGGGAATGTCTTGGATACTCTTCTCCTTGACATCCTTTTGAACAATATGAGCTAGGAAGGCGATGTACTTCTTTCGTAAGTACTTTTGAGCAGTAGTACAAGACATCAATTTAAGACCCTTGCAAGGCTTTTCACCAAAAACCCTTAAGGTTTCTCCCGAAGGTAGCGGAATTCGGATGCACTTTTCAAAGCAAATAACTTCGGCATGATGATTTGATAGCCAATCCATACCTATGATAATGTCAAAGCTTCCTAGTGGCATTGGAATAAGGTTGATTGGGAATGCATGATCATTAAGTTCTAAAGAGCAATCATAGATAATAGACTCAATTGTAAGGGAGTCACCATTTGCTACTTCAACGGTGAAGGTTTTCTCTAATTGGGATCGTGTCTTTGCAAGTAAAGGCTCAAAATTAAGTGACACAAAACTTTTATCGGCACCGGTATCGAACAAAATGGAGGCATATTGACTATTAACAAGGAACGTACCATTAACCACGTCGTTGTTGGCTTGAGCTTCGTTGGCGTTAATGTTGAAAGCACCCCCACGAGCTCCACCTTGTCTAGTATTTGCGAGCCTTGGACATAGATTACGAAAATGATTCGGGTCACCACACTCATAACAAGCACGCCCATTAGCAATGGCGGGAGCACCTTGATTAGCCACTTGAGGTACGGTTTGGTTTGGAGGGTTGACTTGGCCCGTAAGGGCTTTGGTCCTACAAACATTAACCGTATGACCATATCTCCCACAATAAGTACAAAGGCGACATGGGATGTTTTGGGGATGATGATAGTTGCAGGTGGCACAAAGTGGGTAAATTCCACCATATGGCTTTTTGACTGGTGCTTGAACCATAGGTGCAGCTTGGTTCACGGGAACAGCAGGAGTCACCACAGCAAAATTTCTAACCTTCCTCTTTCTAGTGTTGCGAGAGGGCTCGGTTGTAGCTTCTTTGGTGTGGTTAGGAGGGGTTACGGTTTCAGCAACTTTCTTAGAACCCTTTTTGGTAAGAGTTCCAGCTTTAACATGATTATCGGTTAGGGTAGCAGACAGGCGGATGGCATCTTCCAAAGTAGCAGGATTTCTACCTAAGACAGTATCTTGAATTTGTCTTGGTAGTCCACCAATATACTTTTCGATGCAACGAGATAATGGAGTGACCATGTGGGGCACAAGAAGACTCAATTCATGGAACCGAGTTGTGTAAGCCAAGTGTTCCCCACTATCTTGGGCAAGATCCCAAAATTCGGCCTCTAACTTCTTCACTTCATTGCGAGGACAGAACTCCTCGGTCATAAGCCTTTTGACCTCATCCCAAGGTAAGGCCATAGCTACATCAACACCCCTATTCCTTTTCTCCCCATTCCACCATGTAAGTGCCCGCTTTTGAAGGACACTAGTAGCATGACGAACACGGAGGTTGTCGGGACAGTCACTATTGAGAAAGGTATTCTCAATACTTTCGAACCATTGGAGGAGTCCGGTAGCTCCTTCGGTTCCATAAAACTTTAGGGGATTGCACGAATTGAAGTGCTTGAAGGTGCATTGGGATGGATTACCACCATTTCCACCATTACCACCATTATTACCACTATTGCTTCCATTGCCATTAGTGGCACTATTGGCTTGGGTGAGTTGTGTCACCAATTGAGTAAGAATAGCAGCAATGTCGGAGTTGGCGTTAGCGGCGGGAGCACGACGAGGAGGCATTCTACAGATTTGAAACACAAGACAAGAGAGGTTGTAAGAACTTATGAGAATTGCTAGGATTTAATAGAATGAGAAAACCAAATAAAAGATAGATATTCATAGTTTGGATTGTACTCAAAAGTGATAAAATCACTTGAATACTAAGGCACATTAAGGTCAATTTAAACTTATATAATTTTCAAGGAGACATGCTTTAGCCTATAGGTAAACACTCATCTCGAGAATTCCCAGGAAAGCATACGGGTCCCTCGGTTGATTGGGATTTATGCGAAATGCTTTCCTAGACAGAAAACCCAAAATATAGGTGTCACCCTTCCAGATTGCACGTGTCCTCAAATAATTTAACAAGTCTAAAAACTTTAACGAAGAAATAAAAAAAAATTTAGAGATTTTTGCTTCAAGAATTTTCCACATGCTTAGAAAGGATAAAGATAGAAAAAGAAGATAAGAATAATAAGAGGTTTAAGACATAGGGAAGGATATTATTTATTTAATTATTATTTAAGAATATCCTAATAAGTCATGCATTTCTAACAAAGAAGGTAGCAAATATAATAATAATTAATCATGGTAAGCATGTAGCACATAGCATGTAACACATAGCACAAAATCATGAAGCATAGTATAAGTGGGTGTCCTAAAGTTATAGTCTAGGTCAAGATGTCTAATAACCTAATTCCCTATAACCAAGGCTCTGATACCAATCTGTCACACCCCGACCGATGGCGGAATCATCGGGGCGGGACATGTAAGACTGTTCATAGCACATGGTTGACTAAATTGAAATATATTAAAGTCAAATTTGCATTACAATAAATCCAAGTACAAGATCAAATTCAAACAAGAAACATAAACAATTCATAAAATTCTTGATTTATTTTGCTAAGTTCAAATCCTATGTTGAACACGTCTTGAATCAATCTCACATATTGGGGCCTGAAACATGAATAAAATAAAGTCAACTAAAAAGTTGGTGAGTATAACACAGTTGTATATAGATAGCATATAGTTGAAAACAAATCCTTTACATGACATGATAAATAAGGCGTTTATGGGGAGTAACTATTGTGTAACCAAATGTACAATCAAACCTTGTAACTAGCATGCAAAACAAATGTGTTGTCGGTTTCAATCACCGCGTACCATGGGTGGGTTTGTCAGACTCAATAGATCCATCATTGAAAACCGTCGGCTTGTATAGTTAATGATTGCACATAAGAGCATACAAAGGTTAAACACACTTAGCAGTCGGGCACAAAGCTCAAATTTTTGCACACATGTATGTAAATAGGATTTTTGCACTTGTGTTGTTTGTGTAATTGTAATTGTGTAATGTGTAATGAGTATAGAGTTCATGTTCCACCCCAAAAGTGTAAAAGAGTAAAAAGGGGTTGTGAATACTCACTTGGTATGGAAGTGAAGCTAACAAGGAATATAGATAGCAAAAAGATCCTTGAAAAGCACACTTTAACCTAAATAGTAATATGCATTGAATCACATAGATGTATAAAGTTTAAAAAATGAAAGTTGGATTTGTATGTAAAACCATTGGTTTGTATTTAAAAAGGATTGAATAAAATATATAAAGTTTGAGGTAAAATATGTTTGAAACAATTTAATTAGGTTTGAATTAAATAAATAAGTGTATAACTATAGTTTATGAAATAATGTCAATATTAATTGTAATTAAGTATAAATAAATAAAACGATTTTGATTTAAAATGTAAAGTAAATAAGTCATCATTATTTATAAATTTTGTAACTTAATTATTTAAAATATCATTTAAGTGTAAGATGATAAATATAAATTTAATTTTTATAAACTTTTCAATAAATTACATTTATGCCAAGATTAAACTTTTAATCTATTTTTAAATACAGAAAACATATTTTTATAAAATCTGAAACATTTACTGATTAAAATATAAAAATTATAATTCTGAGTCTAGCACGACCGTGCCTCGGAAGGGCACGATCGTGCTCAAACCACGGGCGCGACCGCGCTAGTCGGGGCGCGACCGGGTTGATCAATCAGGAGCACAATCTAGACAAGTCATCAGGCACGACCGTGCCTTAGCCCGGCACGGTCGCGTCTATGATTTTTAGACACAACAGAGACTAGCCCAAAGGGCATGACAAGGTCTGGACGGATGACACGACCGCGCTTCTAATCGACACGACCGCGCTAAACGAGGCACGGCCGCGCTAGATGATTATCGCGACCGTGTCTAATCTAAATCAGACACGAATCGAGAATTTCTTGTATTTTAAACACTGGAATTGTTAGGGCTTTTGATTAATAGGTTATTACGTGTCTTTTCATATACCTTAATTGTATGGAAATCGGGTTTAAGTATGGGTTCGATTAAATCATTTTTATTGGAAACATGGTTTCTGATTCTGGTCGATTTCTATTGTGGAAGCCCAAATTGGATGAGGGCTTTTGATAATGATACTGAAATGAATGAGAGGACGATTATATTTACCCTGAAACGAAACGAATTTATAGAGAACGGTTGGAAGGAAGCTCCGGCGACGACGGCTCGAGTTCCGACGATCTTTACTGCAACTCCGGTCAATCCAGACAGTCCGGAAGCTTCAGAGATGGTTTGATATCGCGATTCTGCTACTGAGTTGGGAGCATTTGGGTCGAAAAGCTTTGAGAGAGTTTCTTTCTTGAAATTTGCTTGAGAGAGTTTTCTTGCAAATGAATACTGAGGCGTTTGGGATTTGAAAAGTGGTAATACAATTACTAAGGGGAAAAGAAACGTATAACGGTTTCGGATTCGAACGATCGGGTGATTAATCTGCATTTACGTTTTTCTGTTACGCAGGCGCGACCGTGCCAAGGAGAGGCGCGACCGTGCCTAGGCACCGGGCGCGATCGTTCCAGAGCAGGTCGCGCGACCGTGCCAAAGCACTTGGCGCGACCGTGCTAGAACGAAGCACGACCGTGCTTACTAGGGTTTCTTGATGTTTTTCAATTTTAGTCCTTGACTTTTCAGGTTTGATAAGTTTGTACCAAATAGTTTCTTGTATAGCGTTTAAATGTAAATAATCGAGTAAAACTTGCGAATTTGTATAGGATCATTGCATTAAATTTTACGACGAGAAAATAATGAGGCATTGCACGAGTATAGAACTTGAAATTGCATTACATTGAACTGAAATAGGCATACTAAAATCCGAAATGTTACAATTTATCAATTGCTGGTGGTATTTGAAACTGATTTTTACGTAACATATTTTACAACTAATAATCAGTCGCAAATATTTAGGCCCCTTATTTGAGACTAAATTTCAGTCACAGATATGTGTGTGTCATAAAGTTTTTTGAAGGGAAACTTATTAGCTACTAAATTTCAGTCCCAAATATATTCACTATATAATGAATAATGGTGCAAATGTGTTAGAGACTAATATTCAGTCAATAATATAGAGGGAATGTATTAAGGACCGAATATCATTCTTTAATATTTTCAATACGGACCGAATTAGGCGCTGATAATCAGTCTCGAACACCTTATGGTATAGGAAATTCTCAGTGACTAATTTTCAGACTCCAATTATGCTACGCAAATTTTTACCATTTTATGGGAGGTATCGGGGCTGAAAATTAGTGTCAAAGATTTTTTTCCGTAACCTTATTCGGAACTGATATTTAGTCTCTAACGTGTTATACAAACAAAAGAACTAGAGATTGTCCAATAATCAAAATACGTTCACCAATTTTAAGAAAATATATTATAGAGTTAAATCAATCCTCACAGTTCTTGAAACAAACAATATCGGGGACTTAGATTAGGGACTGATATACGTCATCGCCGGCCCAAAATTATTTAAATATAAACATATTATCAACTATTTAACTATTACAGTTATCATCGATCTTTGAAAAAAATTATATTTAAGGGCCCATTTTATTGTACTCGTCTGGGGCACCCGAAATCTCGGAGACGTCCCTGACGGCAAGCACATTCAAACCGTCACATCCCTTTGCTCCCACCAATTCGATCCTTATGTACAAAGAGATTCTGCAATTTAGTTGGTATGTATTTGAATTTCTAAGTTCCTGCAGGTTCTAAATTCCTGTTTAGTTTACTTCCCAAACTTTGTGTTTAAGTTTCTGTTCCTGCAATGTAATTTTCAAGTGATTTTAAAAGATTAAAAACTCAAACTACTTAATAATTATTTTCCAAAGTCAACCCAATAATGGCAACAACTAATTTTGAAAAAAACAACTGGTACGGTCTTACTTATCTAAAAGAAAAGCACAAGATAATTAGCAACACTTGAAACATGAAATAAGACAGTTATTGAAGATGATCATGACAATGAAATCTCAAAAGCATACAATCATTTGATATCAGCATAAGTGTGAGTAGCATCTCCGAACGATATATTTTACAATACAATCAGGATGGGAGATAAGTATTGGGCCTGTGTTGAGGAAAAAAGATAATTGGACGAAACCGACAGCCGAATCATCTCAGCGGGATTCAAGTGAGACCAACGAAGATCTGAGAATTCAGGTTATTGCACTCCAGGACAAACTCAAACATAGTGACGAGAAAATGGAAAGGATGCCAGAGTTCATAAACATAAAGTTTCCGGAATTCGAGAGCACAACATTCACCACACTTGTGAGAAATGCGTTAGATGATCCATTTAGCGATAGTGACAGCTAGAACTAGGACATTAGTTAAGACGTTTATTACATTTTTTGGACATCTAATACTCTTTTAAACTTTAGAATTTAAGGACTTCGTTATTGTTATGATATTAATGTTTGAAAGATTTTGGTAAAGCAAGAAACAAATTTATGTATGATATTACTGTTATTTAGGTGTACTGAAATTTAATGTATAAAACTATAAATCAGTTATATAACACCTGCATTGGGACTGCTTTTCAGTCCTTAAAGAAATTTGTTACAGATTTAAAATTCGTGTTCGGGACTGAATTAAATTGTATCGGAAGCTATTTTTCAGTTTGTAAAAGATAAACATTTAGTGACTAAAAAATAGTCATTGAAAATACATAATAGGGATTAGTTTCTGACACTGATTTTCAGACCCTAAAGAACACATATTAGAGACTGAAAAAACTGCTATCTTAGACTGATTACCAGACTTTAAAAATACATATTAGCGACTAAGATAATATAATACCAGAGACTGAATTTCATTCCCGACTATAAGGATATTACGACTGAAACCGCGTGGTACCGGGACTAATCATCAGTCGTTAAAACATCTTATTGGAGACTTATGGAAACATTAAGGCTCTGTAGATTTCTTTATTTGATAGTATTCGAGACTGATTTGCAGTCCCTAAAGTTACACATTAAGGATTGAAATATCTTAGTATTCGAGACTGATTTGTAGTTGCTAAAGAAATGTATTGGAGACTGAAATAACGTGGTATTAGGGGTACAAATTAAGGACTGCTTGTTTTGTATCAGAGACTAACTATTAGTCCCTGTTGGTGACATACAATGGGGACTGATTTTCAGTTACTAACCTAACTATTTAGGACTAAGTATTCGTCACTGGCCGGGGACTGACGGAATCAGTCCCTGATAAGCATTAAGTACTGACACAGGGGTATCAGAGACTAAACTTTTAGTCCCAAATACCCTTCTTTTTTGTAGTGAACTATTACCACTTTATTCTCAAAACCCTAACTTTTTCTTCAACCGTTCTGCTTTCACACCCATAACAATCGTCGGCACCTTATTCTCTCCAAACCCTGATTATTAGCTTTCCGCCTCAATCATTTGCGTCTACTTTTCCTGTCACCGCTATCATGAAGTTTCAAAGGTACATTTTTTATTGTGGCTTATGTGCTTGATGTTGTGTGTTTTGTGTCATTGTCCTTGTGACATGGCGGGTATTGTGTTTGTATCGTTGTCTATGTGACACGGCAAACGGGATTATGGAAGACTAAGTCTTTCGGGAAGTCACCAAAGGTGACAATGTCCAACAGGACAGTGATGAGCTCTAGGTGTGTCGAACACCCTGACAAGGGTGCAGTGATGAGGTATGTGTTTGTGTGCAAATATATGTATGTTAAACTGCATACAAGTGTTAAGTTATAATTATTGTGCATGAGATACTAATAATGTGATGTGTAGATGGTATTAATGTGGTGAGTAGAGTTAGATTGACCGTTGTGTCGGGATTGTGAGGAGGTGTTTACAACTGTTATGCCAGTTGGTTTGTGAGAGTCTTGCTTAGGGCTGGTTAAGCCGGTGTCTAGAGGGTGGTTGAGATAACCAGTATATGGTTAATATGTGTGGTAAACTTTGAGTTATCAGAATGGTAAGTTCGATCCAAGGTTGGAGAGACTTACTGGGTTAAAATAGTGGGATGAGTCTGGGGTGGTGAATCCTTTGGGATATTGTAAGATAACGGGGGTTATCTATCTATTAATAAATGACAAAACTATTTTAAAATGACCAGAGGGTCTTGAGTGGAAATAAATATAAATGAGACGAGTTGGCTTTTGTTTAAATTAAACCATTAGAACTCACTCAGCGTAGCTGACTTTGTGTGTACGTTAGATTGTGTTGCAGGTGAGCTTGGGGTCGACGTATCGTGGCTTGGGAGCGGTGTTACTCGGATTGGTGTGCAGGCATTCGTGAGGTAAACTTAATGACACTAACAATACTAAATAACAATTATTATTTTTAGAAAGACTTCCGTTATAGTTTGATTAACAACACGAGTATTTTAAAGAGTATAACCAGTTATGAGAACCTGGTTTGGGGCCTTACAGAATTCTCCTATAATAATAGCTATCATACGAGTACCCAGGCCGCTCCTTTTGAAGCCTTATACGGTCGTAAATGTAGAACTTCAATCTGTTGGTCTGAAATAGGAGAAAATCAGTTATATGGACCTGAAATAGTCCAGGAAACAACCGATAAAGTTATCAAATAAGAGATAGATTGAAAGCGGCTCGTGATCGTCAAAAGAGTTATGCTGATAGAAGACGAAAGCCATTAGAATTCAACGTTGGTGATAACGTTCTATTGTAAGTTTCATCATGGAAAGGCGTTGTAAGATTTGGAAAGAAAGCGAAACTAAGTTCTAGATTGGTACAACCATTCAAAATCTTGAAACGAGTTGGCACTGTGGCATATCAACTCGAAATACCAAAAGAAATGAATGGAGTAGACGATGTATTCCATGTGTCAAATCTGTGCAAGTGCTTGGCAAATGAAACTCTGGTAATGCCCCTACAAGATATTGAGGTAAATGAAAAACTCAAATTTGTGGAACAACCTTTGCAAATCAACGACATGCAGGAATGTAGGATCGGTAAATACAAGATGGTTCTATTCCAGTTGAGATTGGCCGAAACAATCACAACTTAATCAAAGTAAACAAGTAAACACAAGAAGTACTGATAAATGCAATTTGTATTAAGCTTCAATGGTTACAAGATTACAGAGAAAACTCTAGGAAAAGCTCTAAGATACAATGACTCTAAGTACTACTTATATAGTAACTTAGAATCAAGACAGACCCTTGATTCTAAGGATCAGATATAACACAGACCGTTGATCCTGTATTGAAGCTATTCTACATGTACAGACAATAATAATAACTATGCTAGTTAACTTTATTCAAACGTCTTCTAAGGCATCATTGTTTGCATGCTTGGAGAAGAGCGTTGTTGTCTTTTATTGTCTTGTACCAATGACATTCTTTCTGTGTGGAGTGTGTCAGTGTAGCAGCAGAAAGTTGTCAGTGGTAATGGTTGCTTTATCAAGAACAGTCAGCTGCAACGTTTGATCTTCATTGGAAATGGCTATCAGTTGCAACTTTGGAGATCAGCAGCATATGCCTATCAGCTGCAACTTTGGTCTTCAGCAGATAAACCCTATCTGCAGCAGATTTGTTCTTCAGTAGAAGAACAAATATCCGCTGCAGATAAGCTTATCCGCAGTAGTTTGTTGGTCAGCAGCAATCTTTGAGGTAAGTAGCATTTGTACTTAGAGAATTTTGTAGCCATCGGTCTTTATTTCTACAAACTCCCCCTAGACTGATGTTACCAAAACTCTCTTACTGCTTTTGTTGCTGAAGCTTCTGCATGTTCCTGATTATTCTTTCAACCTCATATGCTCTCTGGTCCTTGCTGGGATTGTTAAGAGGAAGCTCAGATAGAGTCTTGATGTCTTTGCTTGCCATTTTGAAGATAGCCTTGCTTGAACACCTCATCTTCTGTCCTTTAATATTTGTTAGTGTAAATTCATCCTTTTTAGCATTGTAGGACCAACTAATGAATGGAGAGTGGGATTGGAGAGGTTTGGCATCAATAATTTCATATTTGCTGGGGTTGAAGTGATGTTTGATCACCAGCAACAGATGTCTCCCACCTTCATTCTCGGGCTCATGAGCTTCACCCAGCTCCATTATTCTTCTTGGATCTGAATCTGGATGTTGCAATATATCTTCAACAGTTGTATAGATTGATCTTTTTACTTCTGTCCTCCCCCTGAAGACTTCAAACCATTTATCTTTTGTGTTGTAGGACCAGTTGATGATTTCTCTTGGGTCTTCTGGTTTGGTAGTAGGTTTGCTTTTCTTCTTAGGAGGTTGTTGATGAGTAGGAGCTGGGTGTGAGGATTTGGACTTTGTGGGTGGAGAGGAAGGAGGTCTAGGATAGAGAGTGGAAGGTTGTTGGATTGAGGAAGTGGTGGATGTGGGAGAAGGCTTGGGTTTCTTTGGTTTCCTATCTTCTTCTTGATTGATTACCCTCTTCTTTGAGCCTTTCTTCCCCAGTCTTTCTTCCTCTTCCTTCTTGACTTTAATGTAAAGGGCTTGCAGGTTCATGAAATTCATGGGACCCAGCATTTTTCCACTCTCTCCTCTAGCCTTAAGGAAGTCAATCATGACCTTCCTTTCTTTATGGGATCTTCTGTTAAAGGCAATGGTCTTATTGGATTTTTGTTTGACTTTTTCTTCTTCTTCAGCCCTTTTCTTGTTTGCCAATTGACCCTGCTGAACCATGAAGGCTCTGTAGATTTCTTTATTTGATAGTTTCTCAAGGTAGTCTGCATCCTTACCTTGAGAAACCAGAGCCTTTATCCACTCCTCTCTCATTTCTTTGGCTAGTTCAGAATCATTTATTCTGAACTTAGCCTCTTCCTTCTTCTTTTTCTCTCTTTCTTCTTCTTCTCTATTAAATTGTTCCTGCAGTTTAAGAGCAAGAGCTTCATCTTCTTCAATTTGATAGACTGCAGGAATTTTGACTTTCAGATCATCCAGCTGTTTGGCATACAGCTGGATCTGTTGTTCTCTGAGGAGAATGGCTATTTTTCTGTCTTGGGCTTTTCGTAATTCAGCCATCTCCTCTTCTTCTCTTCTTCTTCTTCTTTCCTCTTTTTCTTTCTTCTCCTTCATTATATTCTCTTCATCTTCTTTATTCATGAGTCACTTCCCCTTGTCTTTGCTGGATGCCTCTACTTCAGCTTCATTGACCACAACACCAGATGTAGTAGATGTTGTTGGGATCTTAGCTTCAGCTTCATTGGCAGTTTGGGGAATGGACAAGGGAAGGACACTTTCTTCATCTTCTTCCCATTCCATACCTATCACTTCTTTCCAACAATCCTTCACCTCTTCCTCTTCCTCTTCTCTTCTCTTGGATTCTTCTTCTATGTTCAGTTTGACTGTTGGTGAAGAAAGGAAGGTTAGATCTGAGTCAGAGTCATTCATTGCAGGTGATTCCTCCTTATTAAGAGAAGCCTTGATGAGTTTGATCATTTCTTGATTTTCAAAGGAGTTGATGTTGCAGATGAGTGATCTGAGCTAAAAAACCTTGTGTAGGAAGTCTGAAGGTAGGAGTAAGATCTCTTTGATGTTGATTGAGAGAGAAGATCCATTGCTTAAGAAGAATTTAAAATCAGAGGATTCAGTGCTCACCCATCCTAGCACTTCCAAGTCCCTGACCATGATGTTGTATAGGAATCTTCGCCAGCAGATAACTTCTTTTTCGGTTAAAGCACTGCTCTTGATTAAGTCAAGTCTTCTTGGAGCCAGTCTTTGTTCTGATGTTGATGAAGATTCAGGATAAGCCACCCTATTTGCTTCTTTTAGTAGTCTTTCAAACCAGGGCATATTATTCTCCATTAAGTCATAGAACCTGTTGATTGCAAGTTCTGTTGAGAGGTCTGATGAAGTGTTGATGCATCTTGTTAGATACAGATTAAGAACCTAGAGGGCATTAAGAGTATTCCAGTTTAGCTCTTCTACTCCACTAAACTCTCATCCAATCCAGAATCTCTCAGCTATGCCATCATACCCCCATTCTAGAATGGAGTTGAATTCTAGCTTGTTTGAAGTTAGTGAGAATTGGGGAGTAGATGTTTGACTTATTATGGCTGCAGCTTCAGGAAGTATGCTGAGGTGTGTCTTCATGGAGAGTTTCATCTTGCAGCACCTCATCAACAGCTCGGACAACTAACTTCCAATCCTCAGTGATATCTTCCTCTTCATCTACTGAGTCTGGCAACTCATGGATTTAAACAAAAGCAGGTTTGTATAGCGAACTTTGAAACACAGTCTGCTCTCGTATCCATTCTTCTAGGCTGTCCGCATCATCTTCCTTGGTGATTACCTCCCCCTTTTTGGTTGCATCAGTGCATAAAGTGTTATCTGTTTGAGTGCCCACTGATATAAGGGAGGGAGAAGTTACTGGAGCGCATTGATGGGCTTCATGCATAGAGACTTGGTGTTTTAGTTTGGACACTTCAGCCTCTAGCATAACTACCCTGGCCGTCAATTCCATGTTATGAAGTTTCAGTCTGTCCTCATCCACATTTGTGGAATCCTTGGAGCTAGATGGGGCCTTAGGCCTAGCCTCTGCATCCCCATCACCCTGGTTTTCTTAGCGCCTGGGATTCCTCTCAGTGAAGAGTGTTTCAAAGGAAACATCTTCACTGTGAGTTGCCGTGGTTAGGGTCTTAGCTATGTTGTCACTATCCTCCTGGGCAGTTGATATACCAGGAGTAGTGACAGCCCTTTCCACATTCACTCTATCAGTATCACCAGAGTGAACCTTCTTGGGTGAGGAACTTGGGTTGGGTGCACCAGCAGCCAGGTCAATCAATACCTCCGAGATAGTAGTTGTTGGAGAAGGTATATCATCTTGACAAGGTGCCTATGCACTTAAGTTCAGAGAAGAAAAATAATGGAATGTCTCAGAAGGTTGTTCTATGGATCCGGGATGTGATCCTGATCCTAATAGAGAGGCTTCCAAGGAAGACTCTCTAATCTTGTGGCTATCCCTTTTGATATTCTCACCAGAATTTTGGGATTATGAATGAGGGCTTTGAGGTTGGGATTGGGCCTTTGAAACAAGAAGAGAAGGAGTCTTCTTGCTCCTTTTTCTAGTGTATGTCGTTGCAACTGGGGCCCTTTGTTCTAGTTGAACGATAACATCCAAAACAGATGTAAATGATTTTTGTACCTGTGCATCCTTAGTAGTTTGCACAGGGGTTCGAGCAATGGAAGCAGCTTGTTGTTCAGGATTTGAAGTGGAGGGTGTGGGATCAGTATCTGCTGGGATTGCTGAACTGTCACCCTGGGTACTTTGTATGTTCACCATTGTAGATAACAATGGAACATTGACCCCTCAGAACTTTTTGGAAACAGTTCTCATACTTTGAAAAATATTATTTTTATAACCCAACATGATGTAGATTCTTGCAGATTTTGAGAGATCTTTTAGTTCCTGGTTGAAAACCTCCTGCAAGAATCTGGGGTACATAAAAAATTGTTGCTTTGCACCCTCTTGAAGGTTATATCTCAAACCCTCAAAGATGTGGTGTGCAAAGTTGAAACCTTGGAAAGTAATCATACCGTGAACAGCAGAGGCAAGTGCAGAGCTCACTTGATGTCATCCACTTCTCTTCTGAGATATGCATTGTAGAAGAGTGTGGCATAGATACTTCCATGGAGGACCCATCAGTGCCTTCTCGATTGTGTACTCATTTTGATTTCCAGTGTACCCTATGGATACAAAGGTCCTCATGTATTCTTCCTTTGAGTATGAGATGGTTGCCCCCTCATCTTGAAGCTGAAGATGTTTTTGGAGAGTAGCTTCAGAGATGATGATGTCCTTGCCGTCTACCTTGGCTTTTATTTGGGTAATCCCCTGTTCGGTAGAGTAGACGGAATATAAATGGTAGGGTTGACTGTTAGTGTAAAATGTATCTTTGATCGGCACAGAAAATCAATCATATCATCGAATCCCTCGGACTTCTTTCCTTTGGTTAAGTATGCCGTGAGGTTGTGATATTGGGAGAACTTATCATCAGGATTGTTTATGTCTGCCATTTTTGTTGGTTTGGAGGGAAAGAGAAAGATTTTGAAGGGTGGTTAAGAATGGAAGGCTTTGAATGTTGTGGGGGCTTGAGAGAAAGTGATGGGAGTTAGGGCGAAATTGAATGTGAAGGGGTGGTGAAGAAATTTGATTTGTTCTTATAACGGCAGAGGAGGGAAAAGTAAAGTGACTTGTACAGTACAACCTCATTCACTTTTTACTGTTACAGCTATAATACACTATAGCAGTCATGGTAAAGACTGAAAGGAATTTTTACAACAGGTAAAAGTTAATTTAGACTTATTTTTACCCATCAGCAGCAAACTTGGTTACTGCAGATGGTTAAGCCTATCCGCTGCTACAAGCTTGGTTGCAGCGGATAGTTAAGTCTGTCAGCAGCAAACTCTATTGCTGCTGATGGATGCAATGATTCGCAGCAAGGGTGTTGCTGCTGACTGCCTTAAAGCTATCCGCAGGAAACTTGTTCCTGCTGATAACTTAAAGCAGTCAGTGGCAAAATCTTTGCTGCTGATTATTAAACCTGTCAGCAGCAAAAATGGATGCTGCTAACTTGTAACTTTTATTTATAACAAAAGACAAACATATTTACAAAGAAAAATTTTAGAGACATATTTTAATCATAGTTCATCATACCAATAGATTCAACTAAATATCTAAATCTAGCTTCATCAAACGGTTTTGTAAACAAATCAGCATATTGCTCATTGGTATGAACTTTGGTTAAAATAATTCTCTTTTTCTCAGCTTGATCTCTTATGAAATGATACCTGATGTCAATGTGCCTTGTCTTGGAGTGCTGCACCGGATTGTTTGTGATTGATATAGCACTCATGTTGTCAATATGAATGGGAGTTGCCATGAAAGTCATCCTATAATCCAGCATTTGATTTTGTATCCAGATGACTTGTGTTCTGTTGTAGAAATTGAAACAATGTTTGCTTCTTGCATTGCCATGAAATAAGTCTTCCTCCCAGAAACTGACATCCCCCTAAAGTGGACTTTTTGTCCAAGTTACACCCCCCATAATCACTGTCAGTGTATGCATACAGATTAAACTTATCATTTTTAGAGTACCATAGACCAAGTCTTGGGGCTCCCTTTAGGTATCTAAAAAATCTCTTGATGGTTTGAAGATGTGAAATCTTTGAAGCTGCTTGAAATCTTGCACAAAGATATACTACAAACATGATATCTGGCATTGAGGCAGTGAGATACATGAGAGACCCTATCATTGCATGGTACTAATGTTGATCAGTGTCTTGACCATCTTTGTCTGGAGTCAGCTGATGGTGTACTTGCATAGGGGTTCGAGCAGTAGAGCAGTCAGTCATCTTGAATCTTTCCAGAATGCTCTTGACATATTTAGATTGGCTGATGAAGATTCCATTTGGGACTTGTTTAACTTGAAGACCCATAAAGAAATTTAGCTCACCTATTGAGCTCATTTCAAACTTTTAGTGCATAAGGATCTCGAAATCTTTACACCGCTTCTTCCTTGTTGATCCAAAGATGATATCATCTACGTAGATTTGAACCAGTAAGATTTCTCCCCCTTCATCTTTGATAAATAAGGTCTGGTCAATGGCACCTCTTCTGAAGTTGTTGCTTAGCAGATATCCAGACAAAGTTTCATACCAGGCTCTTGGGGCTTGATGTAAGCCATATAGAGCTTTGTCTAGTTTGAACACTTGGTTAGGATGTGTAGGATCTACAAAGCCTGGAGGCTGCTTGACATATACTTCTTCACCAATCTTCCCATACAGAAAGGCACTCTTGACATCCATTTGATAGACCATAAAATTCTTGGATGCAGCATATGCCAGGAAGATTCTGATGGCCTCCAGTCTGGCAACAGGAGCAAAGACCTCATCAGAGTCAATTCCCTCTTCCTGAGTGTAGCCTTGAGCTACAAGTCTGGCTTTGTTTTTTACTACAATGACTCTCTCATCTTGCTTGTTCCTGAATACCCATCTTGTGCCAATAGCAGATTGACCAGGTGGAAGATCAACAAGCTTCCAAACCTCCTGTCTTTTGAATTGCAGCAACTCTTCCTGCATTGCCTCAATCCAGCTACTGTGTTGCAGAGCTTCATCTATCTTCTTGGGTTCCACCTGAGATAGAAAACATGAAAATAAACATATATTGGCCTCATGAGATTTGCTTCTGGTTAGAACTCCTTAGTGAACTTGGCCAATTATATTATCCAGAGGATGTTCCTTGTTGATCCTTTGAGCTGGTACCACCTCCAGCTGTATCCCTTGTTCAAGATTGCTTTAATTTTGATCAGGGATTTCTTCATTCATGGTTGAAGAGTCTTCAAGATCAACAGCTACATCAGTGTTATCAGCAATAGTGTTTGCAGCATCTACAGCATTTACCTAAGAGTCTTCATTAAGATTTTCATTTTCAGATAGGCTGCTGCTGGTGACATTTGAGAGTGTGGTTCTGGCTGCACTTGCTTCAATGGCTTCCATAACAGATGGAGGATCAATGGATGGTCTTCTCAGACTGATAGAAGATTTTGGAAAATCCAGTCTATAGTCAGAGGAGGTGGAAGCAGGTGCTTGAGTGGAGGAAGACTCCATATTTTAGAAGATGAGAGGCTCAAATATTTGGGTAAAGGAGTTTATGTCAAAAAGCCAGTTTGGGCCTTTTCCCTGTTCACAGACAATGTGTTCTCTGCATTCCACATTGGCTGATTCTTCCACAATTCTTGTTCTTGAGTTGAAAACTCTGTAGGCCTTGGATTGAGAGGAATAGCCCACAAAATATCCTTCACTCAATCCAACTTAGGAAGAACCCCATGTGTGATTACAATTGTGCATGGACATCCAAAAGGTTTTAGAAATCCAATGTATGGGACTCTTTGAAACCATAGTTCATAAGGTGTCTTGTTGAGAGGCTTGACTATGAGAACTCTATTTTGCACATAGCAGCCTGTGCTTACTGCTTCTGCCCAAAATGTGAGAGGCAGTTTTGAGTCAGCCAACATAGATCTTGCTGATTCAATTAGAGTTCTGTTTCTTCTTTCAAAAACTCCATTTTGTTGAGGAGTTCTTGGAGCACTGTATTGCCTTTCGATTCCCTTGCTCTCACAGAAACAGTTCAAAGTGTGGTTCTTGAACTCTGTGCCCTAATCACACCTTATTATCTTCACTTTCTGATTGCTTTGATTCTCTACCCTAAGAATGTAGGATTTGAGAATTTTAGCAGTTTCATCTTTAGTTCTTAAGAAATATACCCATGAGAATCTGGTGTAGTCATCAGTTATCACCAGACAGTATGACTTCTTACCCATTGACATAATATTTGTAGGACCAAAGAGATCCATATGTAGCAGCTATAGTGGAGTATCATTTGTATTCAAGGTCTTGGGCTTGTGAGAACTCTTGTGTTGCTTTCCCTTCAGACAAGCAATGCAGTGATCTTCTAGCTGGAATTCTTTATCAGGAAGCCCTCTGACAAGATTGTCCTTCACCAATTTTTTGATGGTTTTGATGTTAACTTGGCTTAGTCTCCTGTGCCAAAGAGCTGATTCATCAACTGAGGCTTTTGACAAAAAACAGGATACACTTCCAGATGGAGTGACCTCATTCTTGTCAAGCACATAAAGATTTTCTTTTCTCTGAGCAGTTAATAAAATCTTCTCTGGAGGAGGTTTGGATAAGCCAGCAGATAGCACAAAGCATTCTTTGTTTGTGAAGAGCATCCAATGCTTTTGATCACATACCTGGGAAACACTCATGAGATTGAAGTCCAATTCCTTGACATAATTTACCTTATCAATACTCATTCTTTCATCTGACACAGTCCCCTGTCCAGTGATAGATCCTCCTTTTGAGTCACTCCCAAAGGCAACATATCCTCCATTGAAGTGTCTGAAGTTGGAGATGATGGACCTGTTGCCTCTCATGTGCCTGGAACAACCACTGTCAACCACCCAGGTGTTATTCTTGTGACCTGGCTGCCCCTGCACATGATAGAGATCTAGTTAGTGGGAGGAATCCAAGAACTTGCATCCTTGAAGAAAATGGTTCTTGGAATATCAGATTCAGCATGTGTGCATTCAACCGAACCAATGATGATTCTTGGACGGATAGAAGCTGGGATCTTGGCTCTCCACTGCTGAGGAGATGGTTTTCCAGTTCTCTTTGTTCTGTCAGCAGCTGATGTTGCTTTGGCTGCTGATGGATTTACTTTATCAGCAGCAGATTTTGCTGCTGATGACTTTGGCTTATCAGCAGCCGATGTTGTTGCTGCTGAGGACTGCGGTTTATCAGCAACAGTGGATTTTGCTGCTGATGACTTTAGCTTATTAGCAGTAGATTTTGTTGCTGCTGATGGTTTTACTTGAGCAGCAGCAGACTTGGTTGCTGCTGAAGGCTTGTCCATTGGTTTCTTGGGCTTGGCTTGATTACCAACATTTTTGCTGGCTGCTGATGGTTCAACAACTAATGTATGCTTATCCATCTTTGCCTTGTTGATGAGGGGCTTCTCTATAAAGGTTCTCATGATGATGGGCTTTTGTTTAGGAGGGGCTTGATGAAGGATCTGGTTGAAGGGATTAAAGTCACAATTTGCAGCAAAGTGGTCTGATTCACCACAGATGATGCAAGATTGTTGAGGCTTTGGCAGCTGCTTCCTTGGTAGGGAAAGAGAGTTTCTGAAATGAGTTGCCTTGGCTTCAGAAATCCTTACCTTTATGATTTTGTGTGTCTTCTCAAAAGCATGTTGTTTGAGGTTTCTTTGCTACTGAAGGTAGTAGAAGCAGGTGCTAGCAGTGTGGTTATATTTTCCACAGACAACGCATGATTTGGCCAGTTTATCCCTTGAAAGGTAAACATAGTCCTTTATTTTGAATAGGTCTTTAAAGTTGCAGGGGTGAGCTTTGTTGTGCTCAAAGGTGGCCTCTTCCAATGTCTTTTGAACATATGGAATTCTTTCTCCAGGCGTATGACATATGTCAAACACCTTTCTTTGAGGCCTTGAGTTGTTGGAGGTTGAAGACTGCCCCTTTTCAACATTTAGCTTTCTTCCTTCTGGAGGATAGCTGATTTTGATTTGTTTGAAAGGCATAAGAACCGGAACAGCTGGTAAAGAGACATGAGTACTTGTTTGAATGACTTCAAAAATAGGTATTTGTACTGGTGATTCATTCTCCTCAGTTTTAGTGAACTCTGAGCAAGTTGACTCAGATTCTGACGAGGTAGTGCATTCTTGTACCAATGGTTCATGCCTTGAAGGATCAAGATCTTGGTTGGCCTTTTCAAGATTTGAGAGATTGAAGCTTGGTTCATGGATGGCAACGTAGTCAGCAGGAGGTGCAACGGCTTGATATTGTTCAGCATGATACCCCAGACCAGTTTTTACCTTGTCATGAATTTGAGCATCCAAAAGTCTTTGCAGCTTTTTGGATTCAAATTCATATTTGTCAACATGAACTTTCTGTTCTGCCAATTCTGCTCTGGTAGCTTTTAATCTGGCCAGTAGATCATCAATCTGAGTTTCAAGATTGGTTTATTCATGTTTTAGTTATGAAATCTCTTTCTTTAGGCAGTTAATTTTGTCTTTATAACTATTTTCTACTTTTGTGAATTCAGATTTTATTTGATGAAACTCTTCATTTTGATCTATAAGGTTTTGATTATGCTTTCTGTAGCCTAACACCTTATCAATATAAGCTTGGGAACAGAGATGTTCATATACCTGAGGCGGTATCTCAGTTGTGTCTGCCATAAGAGCTTGGTTGTTAGCAGGCAGATCTTCATACTGGAAGCTCCAGTCAAAGTCAAAAGTTCCAACAGCTGCACAAGCTGCAGTTTGAGCTGGAGGAGTAGCTTGTTGCTGTTGTTGTCTTGGTTGGGCTTGGTGAGCTTGTCTTGATTGAGGAGCTGCTGGGTTTTCCCTCGGTGCCTTGCATTATCTAGCAAAATGACCCAGTTGGTTACGGTTGTAACATCTTAATTTGCTTTTATCCAAGCCAACTCTGGTGTTGGAGTTGTTACTTGGAATGGGTCTTCCGGTTCTAGAGTAGAACCTTTTTGCACTTATAGATAGCATGGCATACGAGTGTTGTATGTCCATTTCTTCTAAGTCATCTGGATCGAAGCATTCCAGATCCTCCTTGATAAAGGACATGTTGCTTGAGTTTTCAGAAACAAAAGCAGCAGAGGTTGAGGTTTGAGGAGGGGCTTCTAGGAGAAATGGTGATGTGATTGTTTGAGAGGTTGGAGTTTGGGGATGAGTGTTGATGGGAGGATAATAGCTGCTTGAACTAGGTCCTGAGTGGTCAGAATAGATGGCAGAGGAGGTGGTGGTGGATGTAGAGGCTGTTTGGTAGCTTGAGCTTCTTTTCTTTTGCCTGAATTATCTCTAGCTCATAGGTTTTAGCATTCCAAAGAGCTCAGTCATCTGGAGAGTCTTCAGGTTCTCAGTTCTTCTGATGGACACTGTGTAAAGTGTCCAGCAGCTCGGTAGAGACCTGATGAACTTCTTGAGAATATCTTCATTCTCCAGCTTCACCTTTGAGCACTGCAGCTCACCTATAAGATAGGTAAATCTGTTATATAAAACAGTTAGAGACTCACCTTCCTTCCAGACGAAGTTTTCATACTGTTGCTTCAGGATGTCTCTTCTGTTTTCTTTGACTTCCTCTGACCCAGCAAACATCTTCTCAAGAGCCTCCCATAGCTCCTTTGCAGTTTTGTAACCTCTGAAGTTATGAAAAACTTCATTTTGTAAGCACATCTGGATGGCTCCCAAGGCTTTGAAGTCTACCTCCATTTTCTTGATGTCTTCATCAGAGTACTTGGAGGGTTCTTTGGGAACCAGTGCACCTCCGAAATCAGCAGAGGACACCATGGGTATGTACGGTCCATCTTTAATGGATTTCCACATCCCATATTCCTGATAGCAGAAGAAGCTTTCCATTCTGTTCTTCCACATATCGTAGTCTTCCCCAGACACCAGTCTTGGTGGTCTGTTGATGCTTCCAATATGTTCAAATCCATTGTTTTGAACCATTTTTATTTGAGATAGTGAGAGACTTTAACAAAGAGATAGTTTAGAATAGAACCGAAGAATGATTAAACAAGTGTGAGTTTGTTTAATCTGTGAGCCAATGCTCTGATACCACTTGTAGGATCGGTAAATACAAGATGGTTCTATTCCAATTGAGATTGGCGAAAACAATCACAACTTAATCAAAGTAAACAAGTAAACACAAGAAGTACTGATAAATGCAATTTGTATTAAGCTTCAATGGTTACAAGATTACAGAGAAAACACTAAGAAAAGCACTAAGATACAATGACTCTAAGTACTACTTATATAGTAACTTAGAATCAAGACAGACCCTTGATTCTAAGGATCAGATATAACACAGACCGTTGATCTTGTATTGAAGCTATTCTACATGTACATACAATAATAATAACTATGCTAGTTAACTTTATTCAAACGTTTTCTAAGACATCATTGTTTGCATGCTTGGAGAAGAGCGTTGTTGTCTTTTATTGTCTTGTACCAATGACATTCTTTCTGCGTGGAGTGTGTCAGTGTAGCAGCAGAAAGTTGTCAGTAATAATGGTTGCTTTATCAAGAACAGTCAGCTACAACGTTTGATCTTCAGTGGAAATGGCTATCAGTTGCAACTTTGGAGATCAGCAGCATATGCCTATCAGCTGCAACTTTGGTATTCAGCAGATAAGGCCTATCCGCAGCAGGTTTGTTCTTCAGCAGAAGAACAAATATCCGCTGCAGATAAGCTTATCCGCAGTAGTTTGTTGGTCAGCAGCAATCTCTGAGGTAAGCAACATTTGTACTTAGAGAATTTTGTAGCCATCAATCTTTATTTCTACAAGAAAAAGAAATTGAAAAGAAAGAAATTGATAATTGTGAAAGTGAAATGGAACTCTAGACGTAGACCTGAGTACACGTGGGAACTGGAGTCAGAAATGAAGGAGAAATATCCTCACTTGTTCGAATAATCTTGGGGACGAGATTAAAACATGGTGGGGAGGATGTAACACATGCCACAAAGATGTCCGAGAAATGCCAAGGTTAGCACCTAAAAGACTTGTGTATCTAAAATACCAAAAGCCTATGGTTCTAAAGAAAAATAGTGAAATATAGACCTTAGCGAACCGCTAAGGTCAAGCCTGACGGTCCGCTATGGGTGAAATCATGCGGTAGAGGTCCGCTAAGGAACCCCACCCTGATATGCTTGGGTGGCGGACTGTCACCCTATGAGTAACGGTCCGCTACTTGGTCATTAAGCTATCACTCCATGTTTAACACGTGTATATTGACTAATGGTCACAAAATCTGACGCGTGTACTCGTGACGGACCGCCACGCCAGGTGGTAACAGTCTGCCAGCCGCAAAACAATGATAATTTTCCACGTAGCTCTGTGGCGGACCGCTACGCCCCTGGGTAACGGTCCGCTAGCCGCAAAACTATGAATGGTCCAATCAGAGTTGGACATTTAGGACTGACGTATGCAAGGACGTTGGCGGACCGCCACCTGCCTAGATAACGGTCCGCTACAAACCTGATTTCCAGCCTATAAATACTTGACGATTTCATTCATTTTCTTCATTCCAAACTCGTCCATTACTCTCAAATCTTGTTCCAGAGCATCCCTAGAAGATCCCAATGATCCCGATCCAAGTCCCGCTCGTTCTAGTGCCCGCATTAAGCAGAAACCCTCGTAGAAGCTCAGAAACGTTTAAGAAAGCAAGATAGAAAGCTAGAGCTATAATTTACAACTTAAAGGCTCATTCCTGGTTATATTTACTACTACATTATCAAGGTGAATACTTTTCTCTTTCAAAACTTGTGTCAAACATTTACATTTATGAAAATGGCCAAATAAAGGTTAAGGGAATAATGCATAACGTTCTTCTACGAACAAAGCATTCAGGCCATAGGTATACGTCAAACTTGCAAGGGATACACAGGTCTCGGGTGAAAGTCCCGGATTATGGCTGGTACTTTCCCTATGACAATTTCAGAGGCGTAGACCTGACCACTGTTATAAGGCATGATACCAGTGATACAGTGGTGCATGTGATCAGGAGAAAAGGGCCTGCTGAATGTGTGGATTGAACATAAAGTTGTGATTATGAAATTAATACTTGTTTATGCCAAATGATTTCACTTTCAAGTTAATTGTATTCATCAGCGTTCGCGCGGACGTTTCATTTTCAAAAATGTTTTCAGGTAATCAATAAAATGTAAAGGAAAGGGATTACGGGCAGACAAAGATCTGGCCCATGAATGAAAACTGAAAGGGATAACATGCATATTGGATTCTCAGGCCTCATGCATAGGAAATTCTAAAAAAGGTGAAAAAAGGGAATAGAACCAGGGGATTGATCAACCTTGGATAGTACTATTTCCGATGACTTTGAAACTTGTCTGTAAGACAAGAGATGTACTTGATTTCAAACATTGTTTGTAATCAACCGAAAAAGGGTTTTTAAATCCATGTGTTAATAAATATAAATACAAGACTTTTGTTTTCCCACTGGGTCTTGATATTTATAAAAACAACCCTCAAGGTTGAGATTGATGATGAATCGATCCATGTGAAAAGACTTCCGTTGTATTTTATAAAAAATCTGAAACCAAAATAGGTACCAATGAAGCTCACACACGTCCAGGGGTGCCTGAGACGGGGTGTGATAAATATCGAAGTCTTCGTTCATTGAAATCTGAAGCAGATTAACATTAGATGTATAACCACATCAAGGAAAATCACAAGTGTGAATCCTAACATATGAAAGAAATATATGCTATTTTAAATCTTAAACGAATTGTGTGAGATCCGTTACGCAAGATTTACGGTTGGAAATGAAGGACATGTAGATGTGTCTACCACCTTCAATATTGTTGGAACTATTTGGAGAATTTAACCTTCAATTTAGGCGAGTATCCTAAATATACATAGCTTCAAAGGAACACCAAGGCATGTATGCAAATCCTTTAAGGCTAATGTGATGAATGACATGTTGTTGAGTATCAATCTAATTGACTTCATCTCAACATAAAAGTGATTATACACTAGTACATTTCATCCTTTTGGTGACGAATTTGTTCACCAAAGTGACTTAGATTAAGACTTATGTATAAGTACGTCCTTATGAGTTAATGGTGAAGCCTTGGAATTCAAAGGCAAACAAGTTATGTTCATAAACTGAATGATCAAGTTATGTATGTTACTAACTTTTTGAAATATATTACAAAAGGGTTTGAAGAAAAATATGTAGTAAAGCTCTTGTTTGAATTTGTGTATCTAAAGTTTGTATGGAAATGTTTATTATCACAAACTAACAGTGTTTTCTAACTTTTTCATAAGAACAGTGGTGCATTTTCAACTTTTGAATTCTATGATTTTGAAAGCCAAAAACTATATTCTTTTAAACTTTTTTTAATTTCAACATTTGAATTCCGTTTCAATTGATTTTGTATAAATATATTACATCCACTCAAGGTACTACCTAGCTCACAACGTTTTCCCTCTTTTTTAAAGAGAGAATATATCCATATTGCGCATATAAGTTGTTTTCAGTTTTGCTATGATTTAATATATGTCTTTTTACCACACTTGTGTTTACCCGACCCATCTTTAACCGCACGCACTAAACGAAGTTCACTACGCTTATAGAAAGGAAAAGCGTCTGCGAAATAAGGCGATACAGTTGGTAAAGGTACAGTCGAAGCACCGACGCGATTCGGAGGCTACATGGGAAAAGGAGAAGAGATGCGGGAGTCGTACCCACAATTGTTCGAGTTGTCACAGGTTTCGAGGACGAAACCTCTTATAAGGTGGGTAGACTTGTAACATCCGGAAATCCCGACAAGTTAAGCGGGCCGAAAGAATGAAATAGAAAGGATGGTAGGCTAGCGGGCTTAGGCTTGGGCCTATTTTGGAAGTCAAGGGGGAGGCTTTTAAACCCTAAAGGCACCTTAATCAGCATCCATTCCCTCATCCTCACCATTTTCGTCTAGAGAGAGAGTGAGAGCTTTCTAGAGAGATAAAGTCAAGAAAATCCACCGAAAGCTTGAAGATCTATTCGAAGTTGTTTCTCAAGTGTTGGGGAGAAAGAATCCACAATGAAATGTTGTTTTGAGGTAAGAATCCAACCCAAAACCTCTGTTTGCAGTTTAAAAAGGGTTTTGGGGTAAAACTACGATTTTGAACTTAAAAACATGATTTTTACATATGAATAGCCAAACAAAGCCTATATATGGCTTCATGAGTGTTAAACAAACAATTTGGACGTAAAAAGTTGCAAACTTGGGTTGAAAACAGGCATGTATGAGATTTGTGTTCATCAGGCGACACTAGGAGTGTTGCCACCTTCAAGTGGTGACACTTGTCGAGGAAGAAGTCGGGGGAGTGGCGTAGTGCCCCTGATTTCCAATGAATGGACACGTGTCATTCCTTGGCGACACTAAGATGTGTGGCCAATGACATCTAGTGACACTAAGATGGGCGACAATTAAGTATCATGACACTAAGTCCAAAATGCAAGTTCTGGCAACACTGATAGTGTGCCTGACGACACTTGCATGGAGAAACTGATTATGTGCTGACGACACTAAGCCTGGCGACACTGTTCATGTCTCGACAAAACTGTTAGGCGACACTGTTAAATGATAGAATTCGTGTGTTAACTTATGTACAGATTGGTTATAAATATGTTAGTACTGATCAGACGTCCAACTCAGGTTTACTTACAAAAGATCAGGTGAGTCAAGAATCCATATTTACTTGTTTCTAGGGTCGTGTGCATACTTAACGAATGTTTATGAAATGACGAACGTATATAATGAAATGTTTATGAATGAACGGTTTATGAAAGAAATAATGTTTGAAACAAGAACATTTATGAAATGAAAGGTTATGAAAAGGAATGTTTATGAACGGGATGTTTATAAAGGAATGGTTCTAAATGAAAGAAGGGTTTTAAGAATGAACGAAATGTTTTATGAAAAGAAAATTGGCAAATGCTTTAAAGAAGTCATAAATGTCTAATCTGTTAAACATGTGAATTGACGAAAGAAGTCTGAGGATGTACGTCCCAAGCCTTATGGTAATGTTTGGGCCATAAGTATAATAGTGATAGCACCTATGTGGTCTATCACTGGGTATTACGGTTGTGCAACTGTCGAAGGTAGTGGCAACGGTCACTCTGGGTTAACGTGACCCGTAAAGGATGAATTGGTATGACCTTTTGGACCGGTGAGTCATAAGGGCGATGGTATTACCTTAATGACCTACGAGTCATAAGGGTGACGAAACTACCTTGTGGACCTATGAATCCCGAGGGCGATGATAGGACGGGAAACGAAATGGATGATGATACATATTTAGACAATAAATGTATGCCTTAAATGAATGTTAAAGGTTGAATGAATGTTCCGTTAAATTATGCTTTAACAATGATTGAATGGCTAAATGTTGAATGTGAATGATAAGCCTTGTTTTCTTATGAATGCTTAAACCCTAACGAAAGAATGAACAAATGGTAAACCATTTTCCTAAAATGAACGAAAGACTTGAATTCACCACCATTAGTTGACTTTTAATATGAATGTTAGGTTAAGGCTAGATGAATGATGAATGGATGTTGCTTGGCTATTTGAAGAGTTACCCGACGATTGAGAACTGGCATCCATTGTGAAGGATTTTTGTGAATGTTAATGTATTAAACAATGCTTTAAGTGGTTGTTGTTTTAAGACAATGCAATGACGTTTATTCTGCTGCTTGAATGTTATTTAAAGTTTAAGAAACTGTTTGTGAATAAGTAAATCCAACACGTGAGGTCTACCGGGTTTGGGGCATTACAAGGAGCTTAGCAAGGAACCAAACCGTGTCCAAAAAAGAGCTAAGATGAATGAGATATCGATGCTCGAAATTGAATGGATGGAATGAATATCGTTAAACTGGGTGATTCTACTAGGAAATTGTTGCATCTTCTTGATTAATGCTAATAAATCTTTGTCATAAAAACAGTATGGATGTTTTGTTTCTTACTCTTAAATCATTTTTATGAATTAATATAGAGGTTTTGATTATGGTTCATAGTTCTATTTAAATATGAAATTAGCATGTCATGAATCAAATAAAGGTTTTCTTTTTATTCATTAAATTGTAATCAATGTGTTTAAATAAAATATTAAATATGGAAACCGTGTCCAAAAAAGAGCTAAGATGAATGAGATATCGATACTCGAAGTTGAATGGGTGGAATGAATATCGTTAAACTGGGTGATTCTACTAGGAAATTGTTGCATCTTCTTGATTAATGCTAATAAATCTTTGTCATAAAAACAGTATGTATGTTTTGTTTCTTACTCTTAAATCATTTTTATGAATTAATATAGAGGTTTTGATTATGGTTCATAGTTCTATTTAAATATGAAATTAGCATGTCATGAATCAAATGAAGGTTTTCTTTTTATTCATAAAATTGTAATCATTGTGTTTAAATAAAATATTAAATATGGATTTTTGGTATTAGTATAAAACTAGGTAATAAACATGCGCGTTGCGGCGCTCAAAAACGCAAAAACAATGATGTTCTCAATGCTTTATAAATAAAGTCAAAACCTAAAAGGATAGCAACACATGTTTTACAACGGTATAAAACAAAAAAATATCGATACCGGTACCAATGTTGTTCGGTCGGTTTTAGTTTGTGTCATCACGTTACTGGTAAGGTACGACCACATGGGGTATATTTTATTACACGAAAAAAATTACAATGGTTTTATAACTCAAAATTTGTTTGATGTAACAAAAAAAATCAAGTTTTCTTCAACATCGGTGAAAAATCATAAAATTGAATACTGATAATAGTTCCGACAATACAATACCTGTACAAATGTTGTTTGGTCGATATTGGTTCGGTTAGTGACGATTCAAAATTGATTGAAAAACATAAAACTGAACAACAAAACCGATTCCGACAATACCAGTACCGGTACCGGTACCGATGTTGTTCAGCCGGTATATGTTTGGTTCGTCACGGTCATGGTACATGTTATAACCAACGATAGCAATTAAAAACTTTTTTTAATACAACTACGTTTTTTTAAAAAAATTATTAGAATGTTGAGAAAAAAAAAAGCCAAACACTACTGCGCATTCAATGTTTTTAAGAAAGTTAACGAACAAAATTTATTACAGAAACTTCAAATTAATAGAGAATTAAAAGGGTTAAAAGTATACATTATATATAGAATAATGATTTAACTGAAATTAAAAAAAATCAAACGTGGCCGCTTTTATGGAAATAATTTATTTTTCTATAGTTTTTGATCATTTTTTAATATTGACAAATTGGTTTTTAATAATTCAAATTATAACTGATTGGTAGATAATAATCCAAACTAATAGTTTGGCTGGTGATAATCTCAACTTTCACTTTTGTTGTCAATGACAATCCTAGTAGCATAATCATCATATATTTACAATCGATTCTCACTCGATTTCACTTGTACGTTTCACGATTTCATTTAAATCTTCATTTTGAGCAAAAATAAGTGTAAATCAATGATAATTATGCTACTGTGACTGTTAGTAACAATAAAAGTGAAAGTTAGGGATTATCACCAGCCAAACTGTTAGTTTGGATTATTATCAGTCAATGAGTCATAGTTTGGATTATTAAAAACCAATTTACCTATAATATATAAAGGTTATCCTTTTGATCGCGTTGTCAAGGTCAATCAAAAACACTTATAAAAACTACTACTTAGCTACCTTAGACTGTAGACAGGAAAGTAAGGTTGTCGAATCTACAGGGAATCAGTGGAAAGATATAACTGCCTAGTTTAGTAAATTCTAATTAAAACACAGATCAAATAAAGATGTAACTCCCTCCAAACTTCAGGTTCTAGGTTTATGCAAAACTCAGTTGTTCATTGGACACCACATAGACATAGTGTTGGAAAATTAGTTAAAACAGTAATTGAAGACAGGTTGTTGTCAGCAACCTATACAACCAGTTTTGTCACAAACCATTACAATTCAATCACCCAATTTATGAATGCCAAGTTACCCCCTTTAGTCACCCAACCCTGCTACTAGGTCTTATCATCAATCGAACAAGATTGTAAACGAGAAAACTCAAAGCATCAACATAAATTGTTTAACATAACTAATACATCAATCGATCAAGTTTGTGTCAAAAACTAACAAGATCCAAAAATACACAAACTGAATCAAATACGAAAACTTGTACGAACCATTCGCCGAGAGGAAGCCACACGCAGCTTAGTCGCGCGTGTTTGTTAGACACATGAGCATAGCTTCCATAGATGATCTGGAACTATCTCTACCTCTCAAAATCATCCCTGGCTGCTCCAAATTCGTCTGAATGAAAGATGGTTGCGAATTAGGGTTGGATTTGCTTAAATATGTAAAGTTGGGCTTTTTGCTGATCCGCATGCCTCTTGCGTACCGCAAGAGTTGGAAGCCAGTCCTTCGCGTACCGCGACGGACAAGATAGTCGGGCTGGGTTTTCCCACTTCCTCGCGTACCGTGAGATTTCCTCACCAACTCCTCGCGTACCGCGAGGAGTATATTTTTATGTTTTCCTTCTTTTTGATCCCAGTTCTCTCGTGTGCTTTATACCTTCTTGATTAACGCTTGTTTTCCCTCTCATTTAGCACCTTTAACCGGTAATAGACACTACTACAAAACACACATAAAACCGACTCAAAGTACAAAGCTAAACGCTTAAAACTATACAAATTAGACTCTTTATGGAGGGTTATTTAACACTACATCACATCCCCACACTTAACCTTTTGCGACCAGAAAAAGAATTATGCCAACGAATCATAATCGGAAAAACTTGCAACTTACACTTTCATTCTATACAACACAAATATCATAACACGTTAATTGTAATAATCGGTATTTCGATCAGATTGAACCCGACCACCGACTCTCGAGCCCCCGATTCTGTAATTTACTATCCTATCATTACCAAGCAATAAGTCTATCTATCGGTCTCACACTCAGGAAGCTACGACTCAGCCTAATCCCATCTCAAAGTATAACAAGGCCTGGGTTAAACCATATAGATTTTCCCACCACTATAAACACTAACTTAGAAGTTTTAAAAATCAATGAATTATGGATCGATGAATGAATGATGCGAGCTTCTATTAATGATGTATGAATAAACCTCACCTAGTGGTGTATCCTCCAAGTCACCATACCAGAGGGTAACACATAAACTTCAGTTTTTAAGCAATGAAGAACATAAACTCAACTTAAAGGCGTTTCAACCAGGTCACTATCCCAGAAGGTAACACATAAGTCAAACTTAGTCATCTATGATTGATCACAAGGATCTGCCCATGGACGTTTCAACCAAGCTTGTAACTCAGAGGGTAACACGTAGGAAGAACTCAAGTTCTCAATGATGGATTATGGAATGCAGGCGCCACCAAATTTTGGATTTATTTTCATAAAAAGAAAGCGGTGTGCCAATAGATTTTAAAAACTTATAAATTTTTGTTTATAGAGGTACCTATCACCCTATGTTGACAGTTTCGACCTTACCGACACCCCTAAGATGAGAACCCACAAGACATCTTGAATTAATTATCCATTTAAATCTAAATACACTATCAGGATGTTTAAGCTCTTCAAAGTCGGTTGGGCCTACCAAAACGTTACAAATTAGACGCATTTGATTATCATTATTTCAATTCAATTCTCAAAACATGCAAAGTTTCCAATTGTAATATCATTTTCCATTTAATTGCACAAATTCTAATCCAGAGACATTTTTGAAAATTTTTAAATTTTTATGGAATTTTGATTTTATAACTCAAACTGACTCAAATAAAAAACTCAAATACAGACCTGGACTAAGGTCTCCCCTCCTCACACTTAAACTCTACATAACCCTCAATGTAGGAAAAGCGACTCGAAAACGAAAGAAAAATACAAAAATGAAAAAAAAACTTAGCTGGATATGCGATCGTATAGCATTCCATTCGCGATCGTGCTCCACTGATACATGTGGGCTGCATTGTACAAAAGAATCAAGCGAAAGTCAGAAATCACCACCTGAATGGAGATTAAGTATGGGCAATTTAGTCCAAACATGCTGCAAAATAAAACTCCACAACCCACAAGCGTCATACTGACTCAATATAAAGACTCAATTACAAAAATAAAAGACCAGCCGGACTGACACGACTCAAAATTACAAAAACAGAAAATTAGGGAAAAATGACCAAACTCGGGTCTCTCGCGTACCGCGAAGAACAGAGAACAACTCCTCACGTACCGCGAGGAGTGGAAATATGGTTGGTCTTCTAGTTTTGTTCCTCGCGCACCGCGAAGAATGGAGTGGGGTATCACGCGTACCGCGAGGAGCATCTGTTGACAGAAAGTTTTCGCCTCTTTTATACTTAGAAAAATTTTTATACTCAAAATCCCATTTTTGCTTCAATTCCTCCAAAAACCGGTACACGCACTCATTTTCACCCAACATGCATGATAACCCTCGAAACTTCCCCACACTTGGCCGGTTCACACACAAAAACACAAAACAAAAATAAAAACCTAACTCACTTTCGTAGGAATCACGATTGCACTTAGCGTATGCAACAAGCCTTTTAAACCCCTTGGTAGCCTGAGTGGACGAGTTTAGTCTCGTGAGGGTTTCTAGAGAAAACACCCACAACGTTCATTTAACTAGACATAAAAATAAACAAACTAACCTTAGGCTGCCTCCCAAGAGCGCTAAGTTTAACGTCTTCAGCCAGACGCGGTGTACCTTACTGATGTCATGGTGGTCGGGTGGCATGTTTGCAATCCTCCTTCCCCGCACTTACATTCCGCTCATCATCAAATTGTCTCCATTCTTGCACAAACAACGCAAACAGCTCTTTCTCTGTATCCAGAACTTGCGGTTTCTTCCCTTTCCACCTCCGCTTTCTGACCCTCTTCTTTCCCTCTTCTGACATCTCAATTTCCTTCTTCTCAGCTGACCTGTCAAACATAAAACCATTCTTGACCGTGTGATTCACCTTTTCAGGTGATTCACACTTGTTAGCTTTCGGGTTTGGCAAGTTTAAAAATATATTAAGACTCGTCTTCTCAGCCCCAAATCTCATTCTCACCGTTCCCTCAGGACAATTAATAGTTGCCCATGCAGTGGCCAAGAACGGTCTACCCAAAATAATAGTCGGTTGTGTGTTCTTGACATAATCCAACACCAAGAAATCCACTGGGTAGTAAAACTCCCCTATCTTCACAATCTTATCCTTTACAATCCCTCGAGGATGTGTGGGAGTCTGATCAGCCAACACCACAGTAATGTGGACTCTCTGTAACGGACCAAAATCATGCTGATCATACAGACTCCCTAGCAATATACTCACAGATGCTCCAAGATCCAGCAATGCTCTATCCAGTTTAAATTCACCTACTTGTATTGAATTAAGAGGTGCTCCTGGATCTTGGAGTTTCGGGAGAAGGGTACCCATAAACACGACATTCACACTAGCACTCAGCTTAACCTGTTCGGGACATTTGTGCCGTCGTTTTTGGGTACTCAAACCTTTAAAGCACTCAACATTATCAGGATCTTGTTTAAGCGTATTTAAAAATGGAAAATTAATTTTACGCCTTTCAAACTTTTCCCATCTCTCATCCTGTGTTGGATCCTTCTCTTTTAAAACCGGTTTGATTAAAGTAGCAGGAAACAGGATTTTTTCAGGTTTATTCACATTATTATTTTTCATGTTATTTTGTGAAATAAAATACTGATTAGGGTCAGAGTCGGACTCACTGTGCTCCACCACTCTGTCTACTATCAATGGTGGAGTCTGTTCAGCAGCAGAAATTTCATGTGAGGGTTGAAGACTCACAGCATTTAGGTGTGCACAGTTTATGGTTTGGGGACTTGCAGACTGATGTGCACTGCAGGGATTACTTAAATCTCTGACGATGGTTGCAACAATCTCAGTTAGGTGGGCAACTTACTCTATCAAGGCTTGATGATCTTTTGCCTGGGCCTCCTGTTGCTGCACGACTGCTTGAACCACTTTTGCCAGCTCCTTAATCTCTAACGTGATATCATCTAATCCTGATTAGCCTGTTTGTTGATCTCCTTGACTCTGCCAGTTCTCTTGATAACTGCTCTGACCAGGTGAACCTCTAGGGCGATAGCCTTGGTTGTAATCCTTCTGATAGTTCTGATAGTCTGGACTACCACCCTGTTGATTGTACTTTGGGCAATCTTGAGCCCAGTGGCCAGTGATGCCACAGTTCATGCACGGCTCATAGTAATATTGGCCATCATCATAACCCCTGTCCATTATAACCTACACAAGTAGCACAACCGAGTAGTTCTGAACAAAGAAATAAAACTGACTAAAAACAAATATAAAATGAAAAATAAAAAAAAAATATTTTTGGGTTTTTGTTTTATATAAAAAAAGTCAACTAAACTAAAGCAACAAAACTAAGCGCACCGACTCCCCGGCAATGGCGCCATTTTGATCGCGTTGTCAAAGTCAATCAAAAACACTTATAAAAATTAGAGTAAATTACACGAAAGGTCCCTGTGGTATGTCAATATTTTGGATTGGCTCCCCAAGTATGAAAAACTACATCTTTGCTCCTCATGGTATGACAACGTGTAACATAATAGGTCCCCAGATTGGATGGCTGTCTATTTTCTCTGTTAAATGCATGCAAAATGACCAAATTACCCTTAATGCTAAAAATAAGAAAATTAATAATAAAAATATAATAACAATTATTATTAATTGTCAGATCTTCATCTTCATTGATATGCATCTTCATCTTCACGCCTTCCCTACTTCTTGCCGCTGCCGCCACTTCTTTCTCCCACAGCCCAGCCACCACCTCATCATCGATCTTTTTACCCCAATGATGATGAAATCGGCGACCACCCACCCAGATATTCTGATGATGAAGCCGGACCACCACCACCACATCCTTGCCTTTCTCTATTTCTCTCCAGCCCGCCACCATTGCACTGCCCCTACCAGTCTTCGGTAACCCTCTCTCGGGTCACCAACACCACCACCATCCCCTCTTCCACCTTGTAAAACTTATCTCCACCGGTAAGTAACCGTCGAACCCTCCTCTCCTAATGATTTTCTTCTACTCCTCCTCGTCACCCGGCATATTCTTCTGATCTGTCGATCACCAACCCAAGAATTGGCCAGCATACTTGCCGATGACGAAGTCGAACAACCAGAATCACCACGTCGTGTTGTTAATTGCACTTCCATGACCAGATTTGATGGTTTTTTGCTCCAATCATTGTGTTTAGGTTCTAATTAATTATAATTGTAATTTGATTTCAGGTTCAAATTTATTTTTGATTATTGTTATTGTGGTTTAGTTGTAAGTCAATTCTGGTTCTTGTTCTCGTGATTCAACTATAATTGGATTATGATTTTGGTTATGGTTATGGTTCTAATTCATGTTATTGTTGCTGGTCGCGCGTCTCAGTCTGGTGGCTGGTGTTGAAAGGGACGCCGGAAACACGAAGTTGCCGGATTTGGTGGGTAGCCGGTGGTAACATGAAGAAGAAAGGTGGGGAGGGTTTTGGTGGGTCCCACAATTATCAGGTTGTTTTATTTTATTTCTAAGTTTTTTTTTAGTTTAAACTAAGGGTACTTTTGTCATTTACAAAAAATCTGACAGAAAAGTTAACAGACTTTCAAGCAGGGACCTATCATGTTACACGTTATCATACCACGGGGAGCAAAGATGTAATTTCTCATACTTGGGGAGCCAATCCAAAATATTGACATACCACATGGACCTTTCTTGTAATTTACTCTAAAAATTACTACTTAGCTACCTTAGACTGTAGACAGGAAAGTAGTGTTGTCGAATCCACATGGAATCAGTGGAAAGATATAATTGCCTAGTTTAGTAAATTCTAATTAAAACACAGATCAAATAAAGATGTAACTCCCTCCAAACATCAGGTTCTAGGTTTATACAAAACTCGGTTGTTCATTGGACACCACATAGACATAGTGTTGGAAAATCAGTTAAAATAGTAATTGAAGACATGCTGTTGTCAGCAACCTATACAACCAGTTTTGTCACAAACCAATATAATTCAATCACCCAATTTATGAATACCAAGTTACCCCCTTTAGTCACACAACCCTACTACTAGGTCTTATCATCAACTGAACAAGATTGTAAACGAGAAAACTCAAAGCATCAACATAAATTGTTTAACATAACTAATACATCAATCTATCAAGTTTGTGTCAAAAATAACAAGATCAAAACATACACACACTGAATCAAATACGAAAACCTATACAAACCATCCGCCGGGAGGAAGCCACACGCAGCTTAGCCGCACATGTTTGTCTGACACATGAGCATAACTTCCATAGATGATCTGGAACTGTCTCTACCTCTCAAAATCGTCCCTCGCTGCTCCAAATTCGTCTGAATGAAAGATGGTTGCGAATTAGGGTTGGATTTGCTTAAATATGTAAAGTTGGGCTTTTTGCTGATCCGCAGGCCTCTCGCGTACCGCGAGAGTTGGAAGCCAGTCCTTCTCGTACCGCGACGGACAAGATAGTCGGGCTGGGTTTTACCACTTCCTCGCGTACCACGAGATTTCCTCACCAACTCCTCGCGTACCGTGAAGAGTATATTTTTATGGTTTCCTTCTTTTTGATCCCGGTTCTCCCGTGTGCTTCTTACGTTCTTGATTAACGCTTGTTTTCCGGCTCATTTAGCACCTTTAACCGGTAATAGACACTACTACAAAACACACATAAAACCGACTGAAAGTACAAAGCTAAACGCTTAAAACTATACAAATCAGACTCTTTATGGAGGGTTATTTAACACTACATCTTTGATGAAGACCCAGAAGTTTTTCGGCGACAAACACCTCACCTGCTATCTGTGTTTTTCTCTGTTTGGAGAAAGAGATTAAGTGGGTTTGTGTTGTTAAAAAAGAAGAAGAAGAAGAAGAAGAGTATTATGTAAGACACGATTTTATTATGTGGCTCTTATAATCCTTTATCTAATTATTAAATGATCAATTGAATTATTTATTAATTATTTATTAACCTATGGCTAGTAATTAGTTGATGGGCCTAATTACTCTTATTGGGCCATTAATGGGTTTTCCCTTGGGTGTACATATATATATATAGTTATTATTAGAGGGAAATAGACTAATCATCAATCTATCACCACTAAGAATTTGGCTCTCTCTTTCTCCCATAACCGTGAGTTCTTACGAACTCACCTTAGCCATCCTAACCGTACACCCTAAACGGGAACCCGATCCAGATCTATGATCATGACGTCTTCCCTCTCATCGGTTAGCTTAACAGGTATGTTTTACATTAGTGTTTTCCATTATCATGTTACAAGAATTGATCAACATGTGGTATCAGAGCATATGTTGATTAATCGATTCTTGTTTAATTCCCTAAACTGGAATTAAAATCGGAGAACAAAAGTTTTGTTAAAACCGTAAGAAAAACGTTTTAATCTTTATATTTTCGGATCTGGTCTTAGTACCATATTTCAATATTAAACTTTTTTGATCTTCTAAAATCGAGATATATTAAGTTTTTCGAAATCTATTATGTAATTAAGGTTTAAAGATTTCGATTCAAGTAAAAAATCTAATAATGATCAAGAATAGTTTCTTATGTTCTTCAAATTGTTCTTGATAGATTCATCCTAAAATTGATGAAAAATCCTTATTTTAGATTAAAACTGGATTTGATTCTGTTTTCCTAAAAAGTTGCAATTTAATTTCCAAGGTTTTTTGAAATTTTATTATCATTATTTTAATATTCGAACTAATATACTTTGAGATATACTAAAACATCCTAAAGATTTTCGAAACCAGAATATATTCAAATCCCTAAATTTTTGCACATGCCTTATCAGGTTTATTTTCACGGTTTATGTTCACGGGTATCTTAGTTCACGGGTGCCTAAGTTCACGGGTCTAAGTTCATGGGTTCTAACTTCACGGTTTCTAAGTTCATATGTAATAGTTCACGGGTTCAAGTTCTCGGTCTAATTTTCCCGAGATCTTACCTGGAGTCGTGAACCTCATTGAAGCCGTGAACCCTTACCTGAGTCGTGAACCTTATTTTTCTCGAGAACCTTATTTTTCTCGAGAACCTTATTTTTCCTCAGAACCTATTTTTCCCCGAGAACTTACTCTATTTCCCGAGAACTCACTTGTTTCCTAAGTACTTAGATTTCCCGTGAACTTACTTGGAGCCGTGAACTTACCTGAGCCGTGAACCTAGCCTTATTTATGTGCCTAAAATTTTACCTCAGGGCTCCGCACCCCCAGTTCGATCCCCGCTAACAGGGGGTTTGCTATTAATAAATGCTTTGTTTTTTTAAACCTTAAATTTAAAAGTTTTACAAAACCTTAAAAAAAACTTACTTGAATAACACCTAAATGTCTCACTTCTGCCCAAAGGTGATGTGATGCATGTGTAAATTTATTCAAGCATAATTAAGCATTGTCCTAATATTAACTAATTGTTTTGTTAAAATTTTATACTTTACAAAACCTTAAATTAGAAAAATATTCTTAACTTAAATACCACCTAAAGTTTTACTTCTGCCCAAAGGTGATGTATCACGCTCGTAAAGCTATTTAAGTCTAATTAAGCACTACTTCGCCTAAGATACATAAATGTTTCTACTTCTGCCCAAAGGTGATGTGTTACATTTGTATTCCGTGAACCTAATTATGTGCATACTAAACAATGTCTCACCTCTGTCCAAAGGTGATGTGTTACATTCTCATTGCACATACTTACTATTTAAACTTAAATTGTTCCTAATGCTTAAACAATTGGTCATTAACCAAAGTGAGCGTCCGTTGTTTAAGTAGAACCTAATTAATCTATTATTTTGGTGATTATAATAGACTTTTATCACAGCTTCATCAATATAATGGTATTTATTTCCTCCTGCCTTAGTCTAAGTTACCCCATAGACACTCTAAGTTCTTCTTTAGCTATTAGTATCTTATTTTTCTCATATAAAATCCACTGCCGCCCCTAACTTGGGATTCGAAACTTTGACTGGTGTGAACTTTTCTTCTTGAAAAGATTCACCTGCTGATCTCACTGACAAAAGTACTGCTCAAGAAATCATGGTGCATGAGAAATGGGCGAGGTGTAACCTCATGGCTCTTGTCTTGATGAAGAACTTCATCAGTCCAATCATGAGAGGAGCTATACCAGATTCCAAAGATGCTAAGATTTATCTAGCTTCTGTGGAGGATCAATTCAAGGGGACATCTAAGGCGCATGCTAGCACACTAATTCTGAAGATGGTGACTACAAAATATGACGGGATTAGCGTTATTCGTGAGCACATCATGATGATGAATGACATGTCCCGTAAGCTCAAGGGATTAGACATGGAGATCAGTGATGTTTTTCTGGTGCATTTTATCATGACCTCTCTTCATAAATCTTTTGAAGCTTTCAAGATCAACTATAACACATAGAAAGACAAGTGGACGATGAGTGAGTTGATTGCAATGAGCGTCCAAGAAGAAGAGCGTCTGAAGCTAGAGAAACCGGATGTTGCTTATTTCATAATCGCTGATTCAAAGAAGAGAAAGGGCAATTTCCGTAAGAAGGAATTTACTAAGGTTTAGAAACAAGATGCAAGTGCTGCTTCCAGCTCTAAGAACTTCAAAGGGAAGTCTCACTGCATGTTCTGTCGCAAGGCTGGACATAGGCAGAAAGACTGCCCAGACTTTAAGGAGTGGCTGAGTAAGAGAGGTAATAATCTTTATATGATACTTGAGTCCTATAATTTAAATGTTCCAACTATTACATGGTGGTTTGATTCTGGTTCTATGGTTCTTGTAACCAACTCCTTCCAGGGATTCCTTACAATCCAAAAGCTGGAATTAAACCGAAGAACACTTAAAATGGGAAATGGAGAAGAACTAGTTGTCGAAGCTGTGGGAACCTTAGAATTAATAATGAAAACCGGTTTATGTATTAAACTTTATGATACCTTATATATTCCTGAGATTACTCGGAATCTAGTACCAGGACCAAAGTTAGACATTGACGGTTTTGTTTGTTCTCATGGTCATGGCCAACTTTCTATTACGTTAAATTCTCAAGTGTTTGGACGTGGTTATCTGGATTGTGGTTTCTATAGATTAGAACTAGATGATAAATTTTCCAAGTTTTTGTTATCATATAATATCAATGAAAACTTAACAAAGACTAAACGAAAACGAGACTTAGAAACTTCATCCATGATGTGGCATCAACGCTTAGGCCACATTTCACGAGAACGCTTATCTCGACTCGTGAAGGATGAAGTGTTACCATCTCTCGAATTCAATGATTTTGGAACATGTGCCAAATGCCTTAAAGGTAAAATGACCTCAACAAATAAGAAAGGTGCCACTAGGAGCTCTATTTTATTAGAAATCATTCACACTGATATTAGTGGCCCTTACCCCGTTGCTGGTATAACAGGACATACTTCATTTGTCACTTTTATCAATGATTATTCTCGTTATATGTACTTGTATCTTATTAAGGAAAAATCTGAATCACTTGCGACTTTTAAATATATAAAACTAAAGTTGAAAAACAACTTGATCTTCAAATAAAAGTTGTGAGATCAGATAGAGGAGGTGAATATTATGGCAGACATACTGATCTGGGTCAGGCTTGATTCGATTGGATGAGTACACAAACCAAATGTGGGATGTTATGGAGACCACCATTAATCGAATAGGGAGGGAGACTCCGAGGGTCACAACGGGAAAGACAACTGGGCATAAGGAGTCCTGGTGGTTAAGCAGGAAAGTTTTAGGGAGCTTTTGAGATGTATGGACGAGGAGTGAGTGGGATTGAGGGATAGATACGAAAGGGCCAATATGGAGGCAAAGAAGGCAGTGTTGGAGGTAAAGAACAAAACCTATAAAACAGATGGATGAATGTCTAGAAACAAAGGATGGGGAGCATGACATGTTCAAGATTGCTAAAGTTAGGGAGTTTAGGAGGAAGGATCTAAGAGTTGTAAAGTTTATAAAGGGTGGGGATGGACGGGTTTCATCCAAGGATCAAGTTGAGATGGTAAACCTACTTCCACAATCTTTTCGGATAGATGGTTTACCAAGAAAAAAGCGACAGCCCCACCATAGAACGACAATAACATAATAAATGCTACTATCGTGATATCACACAGGATAAGATGAAGACAACCCTTAGGAAGATGGGAAGGGCTAAGGCGGTTGGCCCGGGCAAAAACACCATTAAGGTGATGAATTATCTAGGAGAGGAAGGGGTTTACTGGTTAACTATTTCATTCAATATTATCTTTAAAACAGTAAGAAGTCAAATGATTGGAGGAGTGGTGTTGTAGTTCCTCTCTATAAGAACAAGAAGATGCCCAATGTTATTAGAACTACATGTGAATTAAGCCGCTAACTCGTACTATGAATTATAGGAAAAAGTTGACCTGAATTAGACGGGAAACTCAGGGTACAGTGAACCAATTTGGATTCATAAAAGGGCGGTCCACTATGGAGATGATACACATCATAAGGAGATTGATGAAAAAGTATAGGGAGAAGAAGCGAGATCAACATATGGTTTTCATTTACCTTGAAAAGATGTACGACAGTGTGCCACATCGACTAATTTAGGATAGTCTTGATGCTAGAAGGGTCCCCGTGAAATATATAGAGATAATTAGAGATTTGTATACTAGGACTGAAACAAGCGTTCGTGCTCCTTTGGGGGATACTGACTTCTTCAATGTGGAGGTAGGCCTATATCAAGGGTCTGCGTTAAGCCCATTTCTTTTTGTAGTAGTCTTGGACGAGTTTTTAAATTCGATCCAAGAGGCGGTTGCGTGGTGCATGCTTTTCGTTGACAATATTGTGCTAGTCACAGAGGCGAACAAAGTCTAAATGAGAGGTTAGAGGAGTGACAAGCAGTTTTAGAGAGCAAAGGTGTAAGGATTAGTCGCTTTCAGACTAAGTACCATTATTGTGACGTTAAGGTCATCCAGATCACCATCTATGGGGACACATATAGTGACGTAATCCACCATGTCCACGTAGGCTGGTATAGGTGAAGAGTAGCCACATGGGTATTGTGTAACGGGAGGTTCCCAACTAAATTAAAAGGAAATTTTTAGGGTTGTAGTTAAATTGGCTATGTCATACGGAACAGATTGTTGGGACTCCAAAAAGACACAGGCATGTAAATTGAAGGTAGCAAAGATAGGGATGTTGAGGTGGATGTATGGGCACACAAGGTTAGACCGGATAAGAAATGAGGTTTTTTAGAAAATATTTGGGTTGGCCCGTATATGGGTAAGATAAGGAAGGGAAGATTGAGATGGTTTAGGCATGTGAAGAGGAGATACACGATGACACTAGTTAGATATCAGATAGGAGGGGTAGAGGTAGACCTAAACTGACTGAGGATAAGTGAATTAGACTGATTTTGTTAGACTTGCATCTCTCTTAAGACATGGTTAAGTTCTTGGAGGCGTAGGATTAAGGTAAGGACTTTTAGGGGAAGGGTACATATTTGTTTTAGCTTATCCTAAGAACATACTTTTACCTATACTTTAGGTGACCTTTTGCTTGTTACGTTCATCTTGTCTCGATGATGTTTTAACTGTACTGTATATTTTTTCACCATTTTTTGTTAGTGGTAGCTTACAAATACTTTATTCTTAGTTCTTTTTGTTTTATGTTGTTTAAATTCCATATGAAGAACTCTTTGCTTCTTATATACTTTTCATGTCTAGATAGGGTTTTGAAGCTAGGGGTCTCATTAGAAGCAGCATCTCTATCTTTTATGTTATTGAATTAAAAGTTTAGTTAAAAAAATTGCCAATAAAATTTAAAAATTGATACATTTAAATTATTTAGTTGGATGATGAAATAATTTACCGAATATGGACATCCCATATAAATAGATAGTTTAGGGAAAATTTTTTTTGAGTAAATTACTATTTGAGTCCCTGACATTTTACTATTTTAACTAGTTGAGTCCCTTATGTTTAAATCCGTCTCTTTTAACCCTGACGTTTTATTTTTTCTTCTGTTTGAGTCTAGAAGACTAACTCCGTTTGATTTTCTATTAAAATTTTTTCTGAAATGACAAAAATACCCTTTTTCTGAAAACCATCCCTATTCAAATCTCGGTGATATCCATTACTTTGATGAAGAACAAGAATCATTAGAGTTCTACACAGATCCTTACTAGTCTCACCATTTGTAGGCGACAATTGGGTATTCGAAATAACCGGCTGCATAGAGGGGGGGCTTTACCCTAGATGTGGGGGGGGGGTAAGGGGGTCGACATCCATGGATAATTACACACCAATATGAACCGGAATCACATCCCTGGTTCCTTGAACTTTACGAGCCTGAAGACTTCAATCCAGAAACCCTAGCCCCGTCGTTGTCCACGTCTGCTTTACCGCCACCGTCGTCCTCGTCTTCGTTCTCCACCCTTTAACGCCACCGTCGACCTCGTCTTCCTGCTCCACCCTTTAACGCCGTCATCTTCGTCTTCCAACCCCCGCGGCGACTCCATTGTTCAGCTCCTTCAACACCGTCGTCCTCGTCTTCCCACCCCTTCGGCTGTCACCCTGTCACCAGACGCTGCTACCACCATCGTTGCGATGGTCGGCCGCCCCTCTTTCTATCACTCCCGATGATGTCCCCTCTCTCTCTCTCAATTTGGGGTTTAAATGTTTAATATATATATATATATATATATATATATATATATATATAGGGGTATGTTCTTTTGAGAACCAACAATATGTTAAGAACCGTGAGAACCGCATTAACTCTTCCTCTATTTATAATATAAATTGACTAGAATTCATGTACATTTCAATATGTTTAAGATTTGGTTTTAAAAGACCTCGAATTTATGGTCGTTTTTTTAAATGCATATATGCACTCACACTATATGCACAAATGAATGCATATATGCATATTTTTATACTTTTCTTAAAAAAATTCAGGAGTGATCAGATAAACTCAAACTAAAAGTGGGGAGAGATAAATAAAACATTGTTGTTGAATTTTACTTTTTTCACTAAAGCGATATGTACACGTTTTGTGCGGTTCTCACGGTTTTTAACATATGAATGGTTCTCAAAAGAACATGCCCCTATATATATATATATAATTATATATATAATAACTATTTGAGTACATAGGGATATTTCAGTCTTTATAGAAAAAATTTAACAGAAAATCAAACGAAGTTAGTTATCTAGACTCAAACAGAAGCAAAAATGAAACGTCAGGGTTAAAAGAAACGAATTTAAACATAAGATACTCAACTAGTTAAAATGATCAAATGTCAGGAACTCAAATAGTAATTTACTCCTTTTTTTTAGAAACCACTATAAGGTTTGTAATATACTCTTATTAGAATAAGTAAATAAACAAATAACTAAAAGGTTTAACAATTATTGTCCTAGCCCTAAATGTTTATTGATTCTTCATTTTCACCCTTTAATATTTTTATAGTTAATTACACGGATGGTTCCTATGGTTTGACCAAATTATAGATTTGATCTTTAACTTTGAGAAATTACTGATTTGATTCCAAGACTCTTTTAACTTCTTGCATTAATGGTCCCTACAGTGGATGGAGGTTAACTTTTTTCTGTTAAGTGGGTGTGAAAGAATTATAAAACCTAAATATGTTTAGGGCCCACCTCTTTAATATATTAGTCAAAATTATGGGACCAACTCCCCCTCTTCATCTTCAGACCATTACACCTGTGGTATTCAGCGGTCAAAAACCAGTCGTCTTCTCCGGCGACAATTTTAGTGCGTTTCTTGGACGATTCAAAGGGTGTGCCATCTTTCTCTGGAACCATATAATTTCCTACATTCATCATATAAGGAACAGGTTAAATTCCAAGTTGCTTTCTACAAAAATTAAACAGAGAGAAGCATCATGTTCAATCGTATATAAGGCACAATACGACCGTATTATGCATTTTTGGATACAATACGGCCGTATTGTATATTTTTTTGACACAATACGACCGTATTGGTGACCGAATGTGTCTGATGTGACATGTCTGGTCACTGCCAGTTTGACTTTTTAGGTAATACGACTCGTATTGGGCTATACGAGTCGTATAGATGATGTCAAAAGAACATTTTGGGTGTACCAATAATAGCACCCTTAGTTAATAGCCATATTTATTATTGATTATGAGATAATGTGAGAATGAATGCATGTTGTGGTGTGTTGGCACACTCAAAAGATACAGCTAGCGGTTTTTTTTATTATTTAAATAAATTACATAAATCGTCTTTTTATAGGTAAAAAGACAACTATACCCTCATATGCAAAGCACATGACTGAACTTACAGAAAAACTTAATACCAGTTAGTATAAAGGACAAGAAATGTATAAAATTTTAAAAAAAAGGACATCCACTGTAATTATTGAACTGTAAGAATATACCATGCAATTTCATATATTTATAAAAGACACACTTTGTAATTTACTCTATTATTTGTTAGCTAGGCATAAATAGTTAACGGGTCAGGCTATACGTACAACCCTCCTTTACTTGTCATACCTCTCTGTTTAAAAATGATTTTACAATTGTTATTATACCCCTTGGAAAAATCATTATTTCTAACAAGTTTTTATATTTAAAAACACTTTCTGTAAAATAAATTAAGAAATTAAAAACATTTTTCTAACTACTATTTTATTTTTTTATAAAACGTCTTTAAAAAGTAATCATGTAACGTTTTTATAAAAAAAGATAAAAAATGTTTTTTATTTTTTTTAAAAAGCTCCACTACCAAGTATCTGAAACCGTCGTAAGTCCATCACAAGCGCTACTGCCAAGTTTGATCTACAAACGCACGCTACTCGCCGCTTAGGGATGCGCAAAAAAAAACCAAAATCCAAAAAAAAACAACGAAAACCGAACCATATCCGAAACCGAGAAGACCGAACCGAATTGTGAATTCTGTTTTCAGTTTAGTTAACGGGTATACATTTTTTTTAATCCGGTTTATTCATTTAACCGAATAAGTGATAACTACATATGTTGAATTAGGTTTATACATTTTTTTTTAATTTCAGTTTGGTTAGACAAATTCTCAATATGGTTCGGTTCGGTTAACGGATAGACCTAGAAAATTAAAAAAGTGAATAAACCGAACCGAAAAAACTGAAACCGAACATTGAACACCCCTATTGCCACTAACCTCCACTGCCTACAAACCTCGAACCGCCACCACTACAAGTTCGTCACAGCCGATAAGATAAATTAATAGGTATTTAAGAACACTTTTCTAACTAGCATGTTAATTTTTTGTAAAAATGTCTTTAAAAAATAACCATATAACGTTTTATAATATAAAAAATGTTTTTTACTTTTTTATTTTAAAAAGTTGATATGTTTTCAACCCATGATTAATACTTATAATAAAATTAATTAATTAAAACTTTTTTAAATATTAAAAAGGAAAAAGAAACAAAAAAAATTTGAATTGTATATTTTTAAAAACTTAAAGAAAGGGTACAACCTGTAAAATTCAAGTAAAAGAGGTATTTATAGCACAACCAAGCAAATAATCAAATATCATTCAATAAATTAATATTCAACTCAGAATTTAACATAAGGTTGTTAATAAATATTATTTATTAATAAAAAAGTTAGTTTAACTTTTTATATAGATAGTTTTAAATCATAATAAAATAACAATAATACTTTTAGTATGTTAAAATTTTATAATAAATTTATAGATTAAATTATGAAAAATATAACGGCAACATCTTTTTTAAAGTTCTTGCCTTATATATCATAGGTCCTCTGTTCGATCCTGATTACCTATGTCTCCATTTAATGTTGATTTTTTTTGTTGGGTATCATCGAGACGCTCAAGCAGGAGAGAAGTACTGTAATAGCCCATTGATTATTCTTAGATATGCATGTTTTGTCCTTTAAACTTATAGCTTACACTTTTACTCCTTGTGAACAATTTTGATAAACAAACTCAAGAAACCAGATTCATTTGATGTATTATTTTCATTTTGATTATTTATTTTATTTATTTAAAAGACGAGACATTCAATAGAGAAATAACTTCAAGTAAAGAAACGAAAGAACGGGATGAACATTCTTACGTAGTGTTGATGAGATATAATACATGAGATAAGAGGATGTGTTATACGTTTATATAATATTTTTTATGTATTACAATTAAAACAAAATGTGCATGTATTTTTTTAGTTCTCGCAATCACAACTTAAATTTGTTTTGCTTATATTTTTCTTATTAGTGTTGATTTTTTTTGTTCCCTTGCGTCTATTTCCGGTTGTTTGATTTACAGGTCGTGGTGGCGGTGGCGGTTTTAGAGGCGGCTGTTGCGATGCTGGAGGTTGAAGAGGAGGATTTAGCGGCTGAAGAAGTGGTGGAACAAGTGGCGGTGGAGGGGGGGGGGTAGAGCACGCGATGGCGGCAGCGGCGGCATAGGTGGGTGCGGTGGTAGGGGCGGTAGAATGAAGGGAGGAAGTTGTTGCTAGAAAGTCAGCAAAATTGATTAATTTTAGTTGTTTCTCTTCACCCCTTCACTGATAATCCGATTTCACTCAAAAGACCAAGTCTTCCAACATTTTCCACAACAATTCTATCCGCTTCATCAAGTTCCTACCCGATTAACAGATAAATTTCTCCATTGATGAATCTACATGGGTTTGCCATTCATTCGTGAAACTGTAAAGAGTTTTTTTAGATGATTTCATTCCATTTGGGTGCATTCTTTAGGGTTTCATCTTTGTGTATACAAAGTCATTAGATATGAAATTTGATTAGATGAAACCATATGATGCCGATGCAAGAATTCGATGTGATTATTGGAATGGACTGGTTATCTTCGCATGATGCGACGATGATGTGCAATCAAAAGATTATGCGATTCACGACGTCTGCGGGAAAAGAAGTTAGTGACATTGGTGAACGACGGAACCAGATTACGTTGTGTACGATGGCTAAAATAAATGGCTACGTAAGGCAAGGTCACAAGCCTTATTAGCCGATGTAGCTAATGTGAAAATGGAGGTATCAATATTATCCTAGAATCCGCGGTAATATATTGGAATAATATGAGATCATACCGAATAAGTGTAACATTTGCCCACTCATTCTAACTAATATTATTTGTTTTTGACCTTGTAACTTACGGATTTGTTTTGGTTACCCGAGTAGAAACTTCTTAGGAGCTTACAACTATCCATCCTGGATTGTTCTCAATCAAACACGTTTAACTGTGTAGTTCTCTTATTATCCATAATACGCCTAAAACGCATTAATGATTTTTAGAAGTTAATAATTTTCCTATCATCCATAATACGCCTAAAAGTAATTAAATTTATGTTTAACATTTCAATAACCGTCAGAATACGAATAAACTTTAATGATTTTTCGCTTTTAAAATAATATTCTCTTTTGTACGTACATCAACTTTAGTCTAGCTTCATCATAACAATTGACAGCCAAAATTCCAAAGTTCATACTACCAAAAAGCTCTAGGTGTTGTCCCATTCTAATCATTCTTCTCCTTTATATATTTTTATAAATTAAAATAAAAGATATGCATTTCGTAATTACTTTTTGGTCCCCCCTTCAACCCAATAATATTTCAGGATTTCGACCATGCGTCCATGCCATGTGACGATCCTAACTACTGTATGTCAAAAGGTTGAGACTCGAGACCTTTCTCCGTAATAACCCAAATTTTTGAAATAAATAATAATAATTATTATGTTAGTATTAATTATAAATTTATAATTTATGACATGTTAAAGGGTAAAATATTTAAAAATGTTAAGTTTATAAATTAACTAGGTTAAAGCCCATGTTTTACATGGGCTGAATAAATACAACTTGTTATAAAACAGTATTTTCTATTAAAATTTGTATGTTTGATGTTATTAGTCATTTGTGAAATAAGAAATAATTGAAAATTTCTTATGATTTAATAAATTTTAATAAAATATTACAATATATGTTACATCATTATTTAATAGGAGAGAAATGCGAAAAACAAAAAGCTAGATTTAATCAGAAGTCGACACGTAGCAAATATAGTAATTCATTTATTATAATATAGGTTGGAAACCATGTATATTATACATGGTGAATAAATGTATTGTTATATATACTTAAAAATAAAGATCTAATATTACATATTTTTGACATATTACATAATTTTTTAATACAAATTTTAGAAACGTTATATAGTTATTTTTAAAAAATGTTTTTATAAAAGAATGAAAGAAATGTTCAAATTCTAAGAAATGTTCAAATTCTAAAAACCGTTGGCCATTTGGTGTAATGATAGTCCCAAGACTTCCCATAGTGGAGGTCTTGGGTTCGAATCCCGACAATAGCAAAAAAAGGGTCTGTGACCAGGTCAGGGGGTTTACCCAGTTGGGGGTTCCTCCTGTGGTGGGCTACACTAGATGTTCTAGGTGTTGGCCCGAGAAAACCCAATTATCCTAGAATATCTAGTGTTGCCGTTTAAAAAACTAAAAAATAAAAAATGTTTTATAAAAAGAGTAAAAAATCAGTATTATTTAATAGGAGAGAGAAACGAGAAACAAAACTTATAATTTTTTTATAGAAACTTTTAACATTAAATAGGAGAGAGACGGAAAAAAAATATTAAGGATGAATATGGGAATGACATGTGATACCCAAAACATTTATTTATTCGTATAAATAGATATAGATGTTAATATGAAAGATATAATTAAATATTAGTGATATATATTAAAAATATTAGGGATAGTGATAAAGGATTAAAAAACTTTGAAAATGTTTAAATTTGATTTATGAAGTTGCTGTCGTCGTTCAGTTTCGTTCACCGCCGTTCCTTCAGTTTCGTTCATCACCTTCGACTTTGTAACTGAAGCTTTAAAACCACAAATGATTAACCTAATTAACACACAATCATCGGTTTTGAAATTTGCCCTATAAATTGAATGATTTGATGCACACACCCACATACACTCTGATCGATTTCGAAGCCCCATTTCCTGTGTGAAATTCGCCGACCACCACCACTGAGCTTCGTAAACCACCGCCGCCGCGACCACTGGAACTCTGACCAAGACCGCCGGCTGCGATCCGAGCTCCAATTCGAAGTAAGTATACCACCTTTCTTCTCGTTTTCACTCTCTGAACAAAAGCCCTAACGTTTTGATTTCAATCTGTAACCATGGGTGAATGTAATTTTGGTTATATTGGGGACGTTTCTAGGGTTTTGGTTTAAGAAGAAGATAACCTGTGAATATAAATGATAAATGATTTGAGTCCTAAATACTTAACAAATGTGAAACTTAGCCCAACCGGTTAAACTACTTCAGCTACATGGAGAGGTCACGTGTTCTAAACCCATTACACCCCTCTCCTTTTCTTTTTTGTTTTAGAAATGCCATAAACTTGGTAATTTTATAAACTTTAGTTTTAAACAAATAAAAGGATAAATAATTATGTGAACATATATAAGTTTAAAGTTATAAACGTAGCCGTTATTTTAAAAGCCATGAGTTTTATTAAACGAAAGGGTTATACATATTTTATTACTTAACGTTTCAAAATTGTTTACGAACACAAAAAGATTTTAAACCTTAAGTTACGATAATATTGTAGGCTTGCGCGTCGTTTATTTCACGAGCTTAGGATTTTCAACGTTATCGTTTATCGTCATTAAGGTACGGACTTTCGAACGACTTATGTGTACGGATTAGATTTTCATTACTCCTTAATCAGGAATCCAAATTCGTTATTTAATTGATTTTGTGAATTATTTGTAATTATGTATATATATAGATACATTAGCAAGTATTGATATTGATGCATTGATCTATTGATTACGACGCACCGAAAAACTGTATGTGACGCATTAAACTACTGAACGTGTTATATGACTCACCGAATATGAATTAGTGAATGTGACGCACTGAACTACTGAACGTGACTCACTAAATGTGCTTACTGAATGTGTATGTACTTATATTGTATGTTAGATATTTTTAAGTCATTGCATATTGTATAGTTGTTGTCCCACTGAGTAAAACCAAGTTTACTCAGGCGCACATTTTTCCTGTTATGTACGTTAGGTTGCAGGGCTAATTGAGAAGACTTGGTAAGAGGGCTCGAGAGAATAAAGATCTTGAGTTTTTATTTTATTAAATTGTAAAGTTTTGTATTTTCTTTCATTAAATGTAAACGTTTTATCATTTATGGATTAAGGTATTGAATTCTGATTACTGTATAAGTGACACGTTAGCCCTAGCCGAGTTGGGGTGTTACATTATCGGTCCATAATCGTTTATGAGGCTTCTATATGGAGTGCAAGATTAACTAGTCAATATTAATAAACAAGTCAGACAGAAGAGGTCAACTGAGAGAAGTAAATAAGAGCAGTCAACAAAAGTGCAAGGGATATTTTGCTAATAACTATGGTTGAGGGGTTGTAGTTGTAATACTTCAAATTAGTTAGTTACCCGGTTGTTATGAATTATGAATTGGGGATTTAGGGTTGTGCCTCTTGTATTATGTTTTTCATAGCTTCATTCTTGTAATTCATTTGTAATCCGTATTGTGATCGAATAACGTAATAATCGTTTGGCTTTGCATTATTGATTGTTTCTTCTTTAGTGTTCTATTGTAACAATTGGTATCAGAGCTAGGTTAGGGGTCGATCCAAATAGGGAGTTGATAATCAATTCGATTGAGCAGTCAAGATGGTGTCCACTAAGTTCGATTCGGAGAAGTTCGACGGGAAGAATGATTTTGGTTTGTCGTGACTCAAAATGAAGGCAATGCTGGTCCATCAAGGTGTACTTGATGTGTTAGCAAGAAAGGCACGGCTTCTGGTAAATCTCACGGAGAAGGACAGGAAGGATATCCTCGAGAAAGGCACGGCTTCTGCTATAATTCTGAGCCTCGGTGACCGTGTGTTATGAAAAGTGTCAAAAGAAACCACAACAGCCAGAATTTGGACCAAATTAGAGGGGCTCTACATGACCAAATCATTGGCCAATCGTCTATACTTGAAGAAGCGCTTATACACATTTCAAATGACCTTAGGTAAGACTTTGGAGGATCATACCGATGATTTCAATAAATTGATTCTTTATCTTGAAAACATAGAAGTCAATTTAGATGAAGAGGATCAAGCATCATATTCTTGACATCACTTTTTCAGTCATACGAGCATTTTGTAGACACACTTATATTTGGTAGAGATACTCTATCAATGGAGGAAGTGATGGCAGCAATTAATTCCAAAGAAGCAGAGAAAGAATGATGTAGTAGAGGGAACTGGTTCAGGATTGTATGTCTGAGGAAGATCATATCAAAGAACTCCTAGATCAAAGATGGCCAACAGATCTAAGTCAAAGTTTAAGAGGAAATGCTATGTTTGCAATTCGGAAAAACATTTGAAAAGGCATTGTCCTGAAAGAAGGAAGAAGAAGGGTGAAAATAGTTCTTTCAAGCAACAACAATCATTTCCAGATGGGTTTTGGAGGGCTATGAAAGCTCAGAGGTATTAGTTGTATCAAAGGGTCCAAATCTAGGTGATTGGATTATGGATTCAGGGTGTTCATACCATACGACACCCCACAATGAATACTTTGATGAATTGAAGCTAGAGGACCTTGGGATTGTACAATTGGGGGATGACAGACCATGCAAGATTAAGGGGTCTAGGAATGTTAAATTGAAGCTTGAAGGTGGAGTTAGCTATACCTTATGCAATGTGAGGTATATTCCCGAACTTACTACAAATTTAATCTCTGTAGGAACTTTTGAGAGCAATGGTCATCATGTAAGCCTAAGAAATGGCAAGTCCAGGGTAGCCAAGGGATCCATGGTTATACTGTCTTGAACTAGAAAAGGAAACAATATCTATGTTCTTGATGGGTAGGTATCAAAAGGGTTAGGGTCAGTTTCTAGTGATAAGAACAATAGTTATACCATATTATGGCATAATAAGATGGGTCACATAAGCATAGAAGGTCTAAATGAATTGAAAAAGAAACAAGTTTTCAAAGATTTAGATGAAATAGGCACTGACTTCTGTGAGCATTGTGTCATGGTTAAGGCCAAGAGGGTGAGATTTGGTAAATGTTGTTGGATATTAGATTTTCGATCATCGATAATATCAACTTTAATATCGAGGTAGATCCAAAGAGTTACACTTTTGACAACGAGCAATTAATAATGTTTAGTCATAAACCTTATAGTTCACGAAACGCGGATTTATAATTCGGTGATTAATTATTGTCACACCTGCAAAATTTCAGAACCAAGAACCTAATTGTTGGGCTAGACTAACTAAGCCCAGTTAGGCCCAATAGGAACTCAAGCCCATTTGAGGCCCAATTTAACGATCCGTATAAAAAACTAAGCACCCGATTCCGTTCATCAAACTCGTTACGCAATTCCTAACAATTTAGAAAGGATAAAAGTACATACGCGGTTTAGTATGTTAAAAGATTAACGCGTCAGACGACGGTTACTCCCAGATATTCAGCGTGACAAGTTATAAAAGGCAATAAATACTAATATTAAATAATATTAGTATACACATGAAAAGCCTGTTTAGACAATTATACACGAATAGCGCGTACGTAAACGTTAAACCACGTAAGAGACGCGGTAATGAAACGTTAAAGTTACGAACATTAACGATACGTAAATTAGTATAATAGGTATTATAAATATTTATTTTTATAATACTAGAAAGTACTAATAATAATAGGAGTGTTAAAACGCTAAAATCAGTCAAACGGGTTTTAAACACACACTGTCAATTCATATCGACTCGGATATTCTCCAGTAATATACTAAAACAAGATAAATAATTTGCAAATTTATTTTAGTATTAATATTCATAGTATGAACGGGAAATAATTAACGAAAACAAGAATATAAAACGTTCACCTTAGCGATTAAAGACGCGACCATGGCGCGTACGGACTAAGTTGACTGTTAAACGCGAGTTTAAATAATAAATATCTTAAAAATATTTATTTACAATTAATCTCCTAATCATTTTGCAAAATAATAATTTAAATTTATAAAGATGGGAGACTGGACACGGTGTTGACACGCGAAACTGGTAGGAGATCTACTCACTTAAAAATCTCATGTATATATATATATATCATTCATTTTTTTTCTTCTTCATTTTTCCAACAATCACACACACTTGTATGTGAAGAAGAGAGAGAGAAAGAGACATCGAGAGAGAAGAGGGAGGAGGGCCAGCCACCTCCTGTGGCGGCGCACGACGGCAGCCCACTTTTCCGGCGAGTGGCGGCAAGTGCCCAACCTCACCCGATAGCTCTCATGCGATTTTTGCTACACCGTAGCGGCGATGGAGATATTCCGGCCAAAAACACTTTTCCAGCAACCCCAAGAATTGGGGCTTTTGCTAGAAAAGGGTTCCTAAAGGTCCGATCTACGCATACGAAGAAGTTTGGGTCGAAAAAGTGAAGTTTTACGGCCAAAACCACCAAATCCGGCCACTACCCTGTTTTCCGATGGCGGAATCCAGCGACGTCGACTGGTGGATCTGGTGGAGCCCGACGAGATGGTTCTATGGCCGCTTGAATCACCTCAATCGGAGTTCGTATGACCAAGTTATGAGCGAAAGAAGTTTTTTTCTCGCGTCGTGCTTAGTTTTTCGTAGAAAACCGCTTAGAATGGCTTGTACGCTAATGCATGACCCGAAACACATATAGATCTATTGTCGGGTAGTAACACGGGACCTAGAAAAATTGTCGGGGAGGTCTTTTCAGAACATTTTTCGGACACATTAAAATGTGTTATAATTATATAATTTTTTTATATAGTTATCAAGTAATTGACGAATTTAACTGTGGTTTTAGTATTAGAATCTAAAGTGCGGTTTATTGGATTATTGGTGTAATTTGATGTTGGAATTGGACAATTGGATATTGTCGGGTTTAGCAAAAAACAAACGAGACTCTGCCCAATTTTTGTTAAAAATAAAGAACTTTGTTTCTACAACTTAGATGTCCTCAACATGGTTTGGGTTTAGATTTGAAACTCTAATGTTAGGGCATGATCCTAGTTATATTGTTGATTTTGACAACACTTGTTTGAACAATAGGAACCATTTAGGATCTTTGCGCCCACATATTGTCAACTGAGTTTGTGATATTATTAGCTGGACTTGAGGTGAGTTTTACGGCCCCCTTTTAGCTTTTTAATGTTTTGTAAACATCGGGGGAGAAACATACTTACTCAACATATTTGCTTACATATTTGAAAGCAAGAAAAATAAATGTTTGATACATTTGAGAAAACATGGAACACACTGACAAAAATTTTTATATCATAACAAGAAGACAAGACACGACCATTATGTTTGCATGAGGGAACAATTATAGAACTCGTAAAGTCCCCTGAACATCACCAACATTATAACCATTAAATTTATAGCATGTGATTCTATGAATAGTACTATCGGGGGTGACGCACCCGGTCATGGTTAGTCGCGCTAACCGACGACATGGAGGGTTGAATGGCCGCATATTATCTTAACACATACTCGCGGGGAGCGAGGGAGGTTATGACTCATGTATGAACATATTATTTGTAAGGCTAGCTAGCTTGCGAATAGGTCAAATATTACTTGTTTTGTTTATCATATACATTGAATCGTTTTCGTGCAGATGGATTTGTCAATCTTTTTAGTGCAAATTGGTTTTGTTTTCATTGGGAAAACTACTCTTTTTATGACCATGAGGTCATCACATGTTTTCATTGGAAAAACTACTCATTTTATGACCATGAGTTCATCACTTGTTTTCATTGGGAAAACGACTCCTTTTATGACTACAAGGTCATCACATGTTTTCGAGGAAAACGGTTTCAGAATATGGCCATGTACACCTTTTCATTGTTTTCACTTTATGACGCTGAAGTCATCACATGTTTTCTAGGAAAACGGTTTTATAATATGCCATGTATATGATATCAACGTTTCCAAGGAAAACTACTTTACACTACAACAAACAAACTTGTGAACTCACCAACCTTTGTGTTGACATTTTTAAGTATGTTTTTCAGGTAACACATAGCTATGGCTCGGTTGGAATAGGCTAGCTATTTGGATTAATCCCTAGATGCCGAAGATGCATAATGGTTAAACCTCAAGTCTATTTTTGATCTAGAAGGATTTCGATCATTGTATTACTTTGTATTAGTAACTGTAAAAAGTACTCATTACTTTAGAAATATTTTTTTTAGTTTTCGCTGTTGTGTAATGTTACCAATCGTTGCGAGCTTTATTTATTTATTAAGTAAATAATTTTGAGGGTGTGACAGATTGGTATCAGAGCCAATCGTTTTAACAAATTAGGTTTCCTTAGTGACACCTAGGCTCTAACCAGACTCATTTAGGGACCAAGATTTCTAAGACCTGCATCACACTAAGAACACCCAAGACCTGAGTATAGAAATTTCAACCGTTGCCGAACAACTTGAGTTGACTATTAATGTATATAGTTACACTAGCGTATTATTAGCTGTGTTAATACTAAATACAATTACGTGACATATGTAACAAACACCTACTACGTACAACAATGTGTAAACAATAAACACCTACAACATGACCCAACAGAGTATCACTGTTCGGGTTACGAATCAAGGATGGCAGGTACTCAGAACACTGTAACCCTAGAAGATCGAGTTACGAGTTGAAATTGGGCGACGACAGTAGTAATTGCCAGTTACTGATCTTGGTATCACAACAGGCTGAACCTGTACCTGTACCTGCACCTACGCCACACCTACATCTTCTCCAGCCGTGGAGTCGGTTTTCTTTTCTGATATATGTCGTCTTCATTCGGTGTGGTATATATATACTCTCTTTCATGATTTGCTGGATTGGATGACAAAAACTTTTGCCATGAGATATGGCAGACGGAACTACCCGATCTGATGGGAACCTTAGGTGGAGAAGCAGGACCAAACAGGAGAGAACTATAAGGGTCAGGAGACCCATAGACTCATTGGGATCATGTGGATCCACACGTACAAACAAACTTGGAGAATGAGTTGCTCGACACTGATTTGAGGATCTCTACCCTGATATAGTGCCTTACTTCCACCACACACATCTTATTAATAAAGGACACCAGTTGTGTCTCTCTACCATCCAACATTAACCTAGGTCAACAGATCTATGAGTATTGGTACACATGACTGAGAGTAATCCGATAAAACATATACATTATATGCGAGAGTGCAACACTATGACACGATCCAATGAACATTTTATCTGAGAGATTGAGATAGAAAAAAACACTAGAGGGACCATGCGAAGTAAATTATCATTATGGGTGCACACGTAATCATAATTTACGACGCATGAGAAGTCTGGTGAGTCTTACTATCCAAGTTAATGTTCATAATTAATCCGTATTCCTAATCTCAATTCATAGTCACTCGATTAAAGATCGAAATTACCATAACCAAAGGGTTGAGCCTAAAGGCATCAGATGATGCGATGGGCTATCACAAGTGACGTGAAAATGTACATCATCTCTTTCATCTTCGAATCCTATTGGATCTAAAATTCTTATCGAGACTTCATGGGCAAGACGATCTTGACCGAAGCACTGAAGATGTCTATTCTCAGTTAATTTGACCTCGATACTCGGATCGAATTTAGAAATTCCTTGTAAAGAATTGTTTCACCGTTTGAGGTTCAGCTATACAAATTTTCAATTTTCGATCTCATTACTTATCTACCAACGCTTATGGCTGATCTTCGGTCTAGCATGAGTCAGATCTTAACATTTCTGAGTTCTCTATTGAATATTCATGTAACATTCTTGAAGTTCTGGAAGAACGGGAGAAATTCAGTTGGATCTAACCAACTCTTAGTGGATCTTGAGCGACAAAGATTTTCACTTATCCATTTTTACTTGCTAATTCATGTCCTTTGAGATTTTACTTGCCACGAAAACCCCATGTTGACCCTTACAACGATCAACACTTGCAGTAATTGCACAACTATTATCGGAAAACACGGCATAATTTCAGGGTCTATCTTATAATTCAGTATCACACTTACTGAAATTTACTTCGGAAGTGCTATGTTTGTGTGTATTTTTCCAGGAATCATTTTGTTGGATGAATCCTTGACTTCATACTGCAGGAGAGACGTATCCACATCTCTTAATCTCAGCCTTCTATAGTTAGAGAGCTCTAGAGCGCCTACTGTTAGGAAACGACTTCTTAACACATGCTCAGGGAAAATACAAAGCTTTGACATTTAACACTCATTACCTCAATTTTATAGCTTAAACCCTTGGACTAGGGACTTAAAGGCTATAACCGATATGAGTGAAATACGTACTGTTAAGTCATGACAATACCATTCAAATGCCTGGGAAGTTGCAGACATTCTGTAATATCAGTTATTGACAAATTCTGAAAACTCTTGATCCTTTCCAACCAACTTTAGTGGGAAATTAAGGACCAAATTGAAAGTTGAGAACTTTATCATTTGAAAGATGTGTCCTACAATCATAGGCATGCAATTTTAAGAATCTATCGCAGTGTTCTACGGTTGTTAACCGTCTAAAGCTGTAGGCTACCAAGAAGATGAACAAAGGACAAATCAATTCCGAAAGATTTACTTGATTGTCTCTATTCCCTGACATCCGCTTAATGAGAAGTCAATCCTTTGACTAAACTGACCATGATTTCACATCACAACTTACCAATTTAATGGACTAGCACGTTCTGAATCAATTTCAGGGAAACATTACTTCTAAGAGATTATTTCCATGATATGACTTTTACTTCCCCATCTAGACGAACCGCAACTTTTCCAAGCAAACATAGAACTTCTTAAGACTTTTCTATTTCGTGGACATGATAATCAAGTCATGAGTTCACAAATCAAGATATTACAGCCTAAATACCAGACTACAGTAGAAGTGCAGTGCAAACGATGGTAATGAGGTATTAAGCTCAATCTTCGCCAGTGAAACCATATGAGAAATCTTGAAACCTTTAATATGTTGTGACCAATGTTGATGGAAAAATCTCATATGGCACAGAACCTAACATGAGAGTATAATTTTAAGTCCCAGAAAATGCTTTCGGAGAGTATAAGGGAACAATCATAACGTTTCGTTTCTGAATTCTATCACTGCTATCCGAGTACAAGAAGGTGATGGATATGCAGTTAGAAAACGAATGTAAGTGAAACTACATCACTAACACTTAGTAACTGGTTTGAGAGCTATTCTCACTTTTCTTTGAACCCCATGAAGATTTATTAATCTTTAGTATCTGTTGAGCTTGGCCAACTAAACTATTCTCAAATACTTTGATATTCTCTTTCTTCTTCATCTAGATTCACCTTCATATTTAGTTGATCCTTAAAAAAAATCTAGATGATTCAATGAGACTACGAGAATTTATTGTCGCGAGTTTGTTAATTGATATCCATTTAGTTTAGATTTCAATCTAAATCAAATTATGGATAACATACGTGATGATGTTATCAGTATTGGAATTTGATAAAACCCAGGATCAATCTCAGGAGATCATGTCTCCATAAAATTTTATCCCATATCATAGTTGTCTAATTCGTTAACTAGACAACTACTAACGTTCCTTTAAACCATTCCAACTCCTTTGTGAGAAATTTATTACGCTGGCATTATTTTCTTGAACTTAATTGAATCAGTTTAACCTACATACTGATTAGACAGACGAAATGTCAAAATTAAAATCTTTCATTCTAGAAGATTGAATGCACCAAGATGTTGACCCGTCGCGATGAACGGTCGATTACCTGATTTGGACTAACACATGGACATCTCATTAAAGAATCTGACCTATCTTTACCGAATGCTTGATAATTTTCTTTTAGATCATAGCACGATTTCATTTTCTAGAGAGAAAAACTGAATATGAATAATGTAGTATGTACCTATATACTTTCGGGAATCCGTGTGCATGAATGCACTTTTGTCTTTCATTATGAATGATGGTGACCATACAGTTACGCTCTAACGAGAATGATCCCATAATGAAATTCTTCGACATCTAATCCTACATTGTTCACCTTGGTATGTGAGCCGTCCGTTTGGTTTGTGAAAACTCATTATATTATTTCAAGACATTCTTTTAGTGACATACTCATTACCCGAATGTAGCCTCACTGATGGTAAACCCTTTATTCATAGGACCCGGGTGATGACTCTATCACTACAAGGTATAACCAACGTCGTTCACTTGACAACGTAATCAAAGATTTTTTCCTAAACCTACTCGTTGATATAAGGTATGCTTAACAACAACGTTACACTGTTACATGATACGACTATATCTCAAATACCTACATATCAAGTCTCGTAAGTTGATGAGATATTCGCTTAATCTTCGAATACTGACCATAGAATGGACTGCCTTACATTTCTCTCTAAGAGCTGAAAACGGGGTAAGGATACGAAATCCTAACCCAATTAAGTATAACAAATTTCGAGGACAAAATTTCTTTAAGGATGGGAGAATGTCACACTTGTAAAATTTCAGAACCAAGAACCTAATTGTTGGGCTAGACTAACAAAGCCCATTTAGGCCCAATAGGAAATCAAGCCCATTTGAGGCCCAATTTCACGATCCGTATCTAAAACTAAGCACCCGATTCCGTTCAGCAAACTCGTTACACAATTCCTAACAATTTAGAAAGGATAAAAGTACATACGCGGTTTAGTATGTTAAAAGATTAACGCGTTAGATGACGGTTATCCCCAGATATTCGGCGTGACAAGTTATAAAAGGCAATAAATACTAATATTAAATATTATTAGTATACACATGAAAAGCCTGTTTAGACAATTATACACGAAGAGCGCGTACATAAACGCTAAACCACGTAAGACACGCGGTAATGAAACGTTAAAGTTACGAACATTAATGATACGTAAATTAGTAAAATAGGTATTATAAATATTTATTTTTATTATACTCGAAAGTACTAATAATAAACGGAGTGTTAAAACGCTAAAATCAGTCAAACGGATTTTAAACACACACTATCAATTTGTATCGACTCGGATATTCTCCAGTAATATACTAAAACAAGATAAATAATTTGCATATTTATTTTAGTATTAGTATTCATAGTATGAACGAGAAATAATTAACGAAAACAAGAATATAAAACGTTCACCTTAGCGATTAAAGACGCGACCATGGCGCGTATGGACTAAGTTGACTGTTAAACGCGAGTTTAAATAATAAATATCTTAAAAATATTTATTTACAATTAATCTCCTAATCATTTTATAAAATAATAATTTAAATTTATAAAGATGGGGGACGGGACACGGCGTTGACACGCGAAACAGGTAGGAGATCTGTCCACTTAAAAATCTCATGTGTGTGTATATATATATATCATTCCTTTTTTTCTTCTTCAATTTTCCAACAATCACACACACTTGTTTGTGAAGAAGAGAGAGAGAGAGACATCGAGGGAGAAGAGGGAGGAGGGTCGGCCACCTCCGGTGGTGGCGCACGGCTGCAACCCACTTTTCCGACGAGTAGCGGCAAGTGCCCAACCTCACCCGATAGCTCTCGTGGCCCTAAACGCAATGGTGGAAGCGGTTTTTGCTACCCCGTGACTGCGATGGAGATATTCTGGCCAAAAACACTTTTCTGGCGGCCCCAACAATTGGGGATTTTGCTCGAAAAGGGTTCCTAAATGTCCGATCTACGCATACGAAGAAGTTTGGGTCGAAAAAGTGAAGTTTTCCTTCCAAAACCACCAAATATGTCCATTGCCCGGTTTTCCGACGGCGGCGACTGGTGGATCTAGTGGAGCCCGACGAGATGGTTCTATGGCTGCTTGAATCACCTTTATTGGAGTTCGTATGACCAAGTTATGAGCGAAACAAATTTTCTTCTCGCGTCGTGCTCAACTTTTCGTACGAAACCGATTAGAACGGCTTATAGTTCTATTGTCGGGTCGTAACACGAGACCTAGAAAAATTGCCGGGGACGTCTTTTGAGAACATTTTTTGGACACGTTAAATTGTATTATAATTATATAATTTTTTTATATAGTTATCAAGTAATTGACGAATTTAAGTGTGGTTTTAGTATTAGAATCTAAAGTGCGGTTTATTGGATTATTGGTGTAATTTGATGTTGGAATTGGACAATTGGATATTGTCGGGTTTAGCCAAAAACAAACGAGACTCTGACCAATTTTCGTTAAAAATAAAGACCTTTGTTTCTACAACTTAGATGCCCTTAACATGGTTTGGGTTTAGATTTGAAACCGTATTGTTAGGGCACGATCCTAGTTATATTGTTGATGTTGACAACACTTGTTTGAACAATAGGAACCGTTTAGGATCGTTGCGCCCACATATTGTCAACTGAGTTTGTGATATTATTAGCTGGACTTGAGGTGAGTTTCACGGCCCCATTTTAGCTTTTTAATGTTTTGTAAACATCGGGGGAGAAACATACTTACTCAACATATTTGCTTACATATTTGAAAGCATGAAAAATAAATGTTTGATACATATGAGAAAACATGGAACACACTTACAAACATTTTTATATCATAACAAGAAAACAAGACACGACCATTATGTTTGCATGAGGGAACAATTATAGAGCTCGTAATGTCCCCTGAACATCACCAACATTATAACAATTAACTTTATAGCCTTGAATTCTATGTATTAGTAGCTGTAAAAAGTACTCATTACTTTAGAAATATTTTCTTTAGTTTCCGCTGTTGTGTAATGCTACCAATCGTTGCGACCTTTATTTATTTATTAAGTAAATAAATTTGGGGGTGTGACAATTATTTAGTGAAATAATTAAAGGATGAAAGGTTTAAACGTTTAAGAGTTAAACGTTAATCGGTTGAGATTTACTAATTATTTGTAATTAGTACAGTGCAGGGATTAAAAGTAATTAACTGTTAGTTACAAAGGGATTAAGTGTTAATAACCCAGGGGTGTGATATGTATTTATGGGGATTATAAATACATCCTTAACTCTAAACCCTAATGAATCTCTTTGGCCTCCCCTCCCCTCCCTTGGAGCTCCATGTTGACGATGGACAAAGAGTCGCAGTGAAGGCTATTGGAGAATATGTTCTTTTACTTCCTTGTGGTTTTGATCAATGTTTGCTACATACTTAGTTTATCTAGGAATATTGTTTCGGTTTCTGCTTTGCGTGAACAAGGATTTGAATATGCTTTTAATGTGATTTTATTTCTGCATATTTTAATGGTTTGTTTTACTTTACTTCAAAGCCTCATAATGGAATCTACGAGATAGAAGTCAATAACAATAACGCATTATACAATATCTCCTCTAAACGTACGAAATTAGATTTCAATGATACGTATTTATGGCATTGTCAGCTAGGACACATAAACAAGAATCGCATAAAGAAGCTCCAAACCGTAGGAATTTTGAATACCACCAGTCAATTGTCTTTTGATGAATGTGAATCTTGTTTAAGTGGTAAGTTGACCAAAGCTCCTTTTTCCGGTATCTGTCAAAGAACTAAGGATTTTTAGGAATCGTACATACTGATGTATGTGGTCCATTCAGAACAATGTCTAGGAATAGAGAGAGATACTTCGTCACATTTACTGATGGCTTCAGTAGATATGGTTATGTTTATCTTATGAAACAAAAACATGAAACGTTTGAAAAGTCCAAACAATACTAGAACGAAGTATAGAATCAACTAGGTAAGATGATTAAGATACTTTGATCAGATCGAGGTGGTGAATATCTTAGTCTAGAGTTTGACGAACATCTAGAGGAAACCTTCTTGCCTGTAGCTATGCTTAAGTCTATTAGGATCTTGCTTGCAATTGCTGCGTATTATGACTACGAGATATGGCAAATGGATGTTAAAATTGCGTTCTTAAACGAGCACCTTTTTGAAAATGTCTATATGGTTCAACCAGAAGGTTTTAAGGATCCAAAGAATCCTTATAAGGTGTACAAGTTGGAAAAATCCATTTACGGATTAAAACATGCGTCTCGAAGCTGGAATCTTGATTTGACCAGAAAATCAAAATATAAAGTCTTGGCTAGGGAATGTTCGGCGATGAATGATCTTGGCAAAGCTTCATATATTCTAGGAATAAAGATCTACAGAGACAGATCGAAGCGGCTTATAGGTTTAAGTCAAAGTACATATATTGATAAGGTCATTCGGTGCTTTTCAATGCAAGATTCCAAGAGGGGGTCGTTACCCATGGCACATGGAACCATATTGAATAATAAGTAGTGCCCTCAATCAGATGAGGAAAAGAAGAAGATGGAAAGAGTTCCATATGCTTCTACTATTGGTTCCATCATCTATAACATGTTATGTACTATACCAGACGTATCATACGCGTTAAGCATGTCAAGTAGATATCAACAGAATCCTGGTGAGAGACACTGGACAACTTTGACGAACATCCTTAAGTACTTAAGAAGGACTAAGGATATGTTCTTGATGTATGGAGGACTCGAAGAAAACTAGCAGTTAAATGTTATACTGATGCTAGCTTCCAGACAAATCGAGATGATTCTCGATCTCAAACGGGATATGTGTTTGTTCTGAACCGTGGAGCTATTACTTGGAAGAGTACCAAGCAGAGTGTTGTTGCTCAATCCACCACCGAGTCAGAATACATTGCTGCTTCTGATGCTGCAAAAGAGGCTGCTTGGATGAAAAAGTTCATTGTTGATCTCGGTGTGATGCCTAGCATTCAGAAACCGATCGAGATACTGTGTGACAATACTGGTGCCATAGCTCAGGGAAAGGAACCAAGGTCACACCATAGCATGAAGCACATACTCAGGAGATTTCATTACATTAGAGATATATTGGAACGGGGAGGCATCGTGTTAAACAAAGTTCACACAGATCAGAATCTATCTGACCCGTTCACTAAGCTTATGCCTCAAGCTAAACATGAGGAGCATGCTGATATGATAGGACGTAGATTTGCTAGACAATGGGTTTAATTTGTAATTTAGTATTTGGTGCTTTCGAACTTTATAGTTACATTGGTATTTTATTTTGATTTATTGGTTAAATGCATTATAAATAAATGTTTCTATGTTCGATATTTTATACGTTTTAGTATCCTTGAATATTGTATTCTAAATGTCCCCGGTCGATCAGATTCATGGGAATTAATCTGAATGTAAGACTATTATGAATGGTTGGTCAGTTCACAAGGTGAAAGCTTAAAGTGTTGAGAACCAAGATTAATAGATATGCATTGGAGAATGATATCGGACGTAACTCGTTTCAAAACTATCTTCATGGATCGATGTCATAAGAAGTTTTGAATATGGTAAGATGTATCGGTCCTTCAACCCAAGGCACATATTCGAAATAACTTTGACTAAATTTTGTTCTTTGACCATATCTAACGCTGTTCCGTGAAAGTCAGTAATAAGGGTATGATTGGGAATAAATCTAAAGTTAAGTGTGAGTTGTATGTGGCTAAAGGAATTATGTTCTCCTTTAATCAGGAGTTGGACATTCTGGCGCCCTCATTAATTCAAACTTGTGTAAAACGCATGTCCATGCTCAAACTTAATGAAGTTTGTTAGACCACTTTGAATTAGAGACGAGAACAAGAATGGTTGAATAACATATGAGAAATGATTAGTATTCATGTCTCATGTTCAACGGATGCAATAAACAGAAAGAATAAATAGATAACTTTACCATGATTGCTGTACTTGGTTAAGTAATTGTTACTTGAACACAAGGAAATAGTTGGCAATTGTAATACGTCATACCTTGCTAGGGACAATGAGATGTAGCTAGGCGTCCACCACTGTTTACGTTGAGACGATTAATCGAGGAATCGTCCAAGTGGGAGATTGTTGGATATTATATGTCCGATCATTGATAATATCAACGTTACTATCGAGGTAGATCCAAAGAGTTACACTTTAGACAACGAGCAATTAATAATGTTTAGTCATAAATATTATATTTCACAAAACGCGGATTTATAATTCCGTGATTAATTATTTAGTGAAATAATTAAAGAACGAAAAGTTTAAACGTTAATCAGTTGAGATTTACTAATTATTTGTAATTAGTTGTAACACCCAAAATTTTTGACCGATTTTAACTTTCAAAATGCGCGGAATTTAGGTCCCATAAAACGCCCTTGATTAATCAACAAATGATAAAAGCAACAACACTATCAATGACATAATTTTGTTTTAGAAATAACAACCGACACTTTGAATTAACAGTAAGTTTTAACCTCGAAAGATAATTCAAAACAAGTTTAATAACTCCCAATAAGGAGTTCTAACTCCAACCATTAACATCCACCAAAACGAATGAGAATCCAATCCACCATGAAACTTGACCCGAGACCTCAAACCGGAACTTTACGTACATGGGAACACCACAAAACATGTTAGTAATGATATATACAAGTTCCCATAGCCTCCAATGAGTTAAACATAAGAAAAACCCAAAAAATGGGTTTCAGCGTAGGGGGAGGGCGTTTGGGGAGCGTAGGTCAGTGCCCACAACGTAGGCAATACCAACCCAGCATAGGCTACGTCGGGTAGAGCGTAGCTTACGCCCCCACCTACACAACAAACTTTATTTTTGAATTTCTCACGTCGAGGCACCCCAAATTCATATATTACGGCTTCCGTAACTCATTTTCTAGCTCAAGATATGGTTACTTCAAGTTTGGCATTTCTCTATTATCCGAATTGCAACAACTTAGTGGGATTCTAATGATCCCAATCCCTCCCCTTTACCTCCTTAATGAAGTTCATGGACTTCAATTGGCCTATTATCCAACCCGTACTAGTTAGCACCCAAAGACTCCAACTCACATATATAACTCCTTACATACATTACACCTATGTATGTATACACTAATTAGTTACTCCCTCACTAACCCGACCATACTTCTTTGTGAGGTTCTAAAGACCTCAAACACCACAAGACGACTATGTGAAGTTCATGACCTCAATAACACCCATGTGAGGTTCCTAGACTTCAAATACCACAACGACTTGTGAAGTTCATGACCTCAAATAACTACCATATGAGGTTCTTAGACTTCAAACAACAACGACATTAGTGAAGTTCAAAGACTTCAAGCAACAACGACATTAGTGAAGTTCAATGACTTCAAAAGACAACGACATAAGTGAGGTTCATGACATCAATTCCACCAAATTGCATTTTACTTTGACTCTTACCACATATTAGTCAAATTACGCCAAATCACCACATTTTACATATTAATTTGACTCATGCCACACTAAGTCAAATTACACCAATATAAGACATTCCATAATTTAGTTTGACTATTTACCACATAAGTCAAATTACACCAATACACCACATTGCACAATTTAGTTTGACTCTTTACTACATAAGTCAAATTACACCAATACACCATATACCACAATTTAATTTGACTCTTTACCACATAAGTCAAATTACAACTAATCAACATATTTCACACATTAGTTGACTCTTTACCACACTACGTCAACTTACCCCAAATCACCACACATAAAAAGAATTAAACTATACAAATCTATTCACATGTTACTAACACCATATCTATTACTAAGTAAGTGCAAAACACTTACCTTTTGCTAAGAAGGATCCCACTTGATCTTCGAGCTAGCTTCTTTTAACGCCTTGATCACCTAGCAAACAAGTTGCATTAGAAACCTTATGATCTTAATTCATTCACCAAATTAAGATTGAAGACACACCTATGATCTAAAGATCAACACCCTAACTTAATTTGGTTAACACAACCTTAACCAAACCTCCAACACCCAATTCAACTTTTCAACCCATTTTGAGATGTTAAGGATTCACCCAACACTTTAATTTCATAAATCACCCATTATGAATGTGGTTTCTACTTGGTCTAGTGTTCATGGACATGCCACAACAATCATACACCATTCAAACACCACCCAACACTCCCTTAACCCAAATGACCTGTTAGGGATTTACCCAAGTTACACCAAAACTCCATCTTACAATTCACCATAAAAATTGGGGCTTTATGGTTGGTTGTGTGTTTATTAACTCCCTAGACACTTACCCAACCTCAATTCAACATTTAAACATCACTAGGATGAAAACCCGCAATTCACCCTCAAGAACCCTAATTCTTGAATCATTAAATGGGATGTTTAGATGTTGTTATCTACCTCTCATTACCTTCACTCAAGCTAGGTTATCACTTTTAACAAGTTATTACCCACTTAAATAAACCAAATCAGCCCCAAATTCATTTTTCACCAAAAACCCATTGATATGCCCTAAATTATACATGTTTTGTATGCATAATAATCCACATATTTTGATACTAATTGATTAATAACCTTGCAATTGATACTTAAAACGTTAATATTTCACAAATGCAGGTTATTCGGTATCCCAAAGATGAATAGAGCAAAAATCAGCTAAAATCATGAAGAAATCAAGCTTTTGGAAGACCAAACCCGAGCATTGACCCCCAAAAAGTCAAAATTAGTCAACACAAGTCAACCAACAGCTAAAAGACAAAGCTGGGGAGCTGGCAGGGCATTGCACGGCCATGTAATGCCATGCACGGTCGTGCATCCCCTGTCCAGCCTCCCAAGTCTCTGGTACATTGTACTTTGTACCCTATTTGATTTCGAGGTGTTTACAAGCCCGTGCAACCAAATGCAATGCCGTGCATTGCTCATTTTGAGGCCTATAAAATGATGGCTTGAGTTCTTCATTACACACACCCATCCACACCTTACAACAACCATCCAGACCTCATTTGAGAGCGTATTTCATAGTTAGAGTTAAGAGTAGTGATTGGAGGGGTTTGTCCTCTTTGTTTCGAAATATGGGAGCCTACAAAACTCAACATTATGCTAGTTAGTATGGCCATTCGTGGCTAAAATCTTTGTATTGCTAGGGTGAAGATGAAGTTTGGTGCATGCTGATGTTTAACGTATTAATCCAAGTGATGTGTTTATGTCTTTAACTATTCGTCCTTAAAACCACCATTTTGGTGGGCTTTTATTATTTTCTAAATCCGTCTTTATATTTGTGAGTGTTCTTGGTTTTAAAGCGTAAGATCGTAAAACCTTTTTAATCAAACTTCTTTTGAAACTTGTACGTCTTTATACAAGCAGAGATTGATAAGCCAAGGCTTGGTTAACACTAGTAAGGTCGTACGTCTTTATACGAACTTATTATGTGACCAAGAATTGGTGAACTCATGTTTGGAACGGTACGTCTTTATACTTGTTCCCATTGTTACACTGCCTCCCGGTGAGCACAATATAATCACCTATTTAACTCTAATACAAAGCATTTTACGTTTGATGTCTTAAACCAACCCGGAGATGACCATTCGAAGGGTTGAGGGTAATTGTTGTCCTTAACAGGAGACACTAACACTTGTTAAAGCTTTTAAATTTGCAAATCAAATGTCATGAGGACAAGGCTCTAGCAGTGACCCGGGTCACACAATTGTAGTAGTCATATCACTGGATTAGTCAACTTAACATTATCACGTACCAAGCGGATTCGAAACCCAAAGCAATACTATTCGTAACCTGATCATTTCCGACATATTTACTTTCCTGTTATTTACTATTCTGTTCGTTACATTTCTGTTACACACTTCACGCACGTTTTTACTTTTCTGCTATTTATTTTACCGCCATTTACTTTTCTGTCATTTACTTTTCTGTTCCACAAGCACACAAAACTCACTCACTAATTAAACCGGCTAAACGTTAACAAAAGTTGAGTGTTGGAATTCGACCGTGTCCGTTGGTTCGATACTTGGTTCTTACCTAAACTATATTACGCTTCGACAGGTACACTTGCCTATTGTGTGTGTTTTAAGTTTGAGTATTTATCATTTTATAAATTTAAAACCTGATCTCGTGAAACCATTTCTAAAACAAATATATATATTTATATATATTTTAATTTACTTATCACACGACACATCAAGTTTTTGGCCACTTGCCGGGGACACGGTGATTTCAAGAAAAAATCAAGTTAATGGATTAGCCTTCTTAAAAGTAAAAATCGCACAAAAATATCATCATGAATCCTTATAATGAAAACTTTACCGAAGATGAATTTTTAAACTTTGACAACAATTTCTCAGATTCATGGTGCGAATTATGTTGAGGATCACACTACATTGATGAATCTTATCTTTTCTTGTGGCGCCCTATGGACCATGAGGTAAAGCTCCATCCGTTACCATTTGAAGATTTACTCCCTTCACCACCTCCGTAAGAACAGATTGTTCATTCAACGAACCAGATCCTTGGAAACTAGACACACTATTCCATAATTTAGAGAAAATAAAAAATCAAATCATCACACTCTATGCCACGGAACCACATGAAGATTCTTCTGAAATTCTGGATCAACCATAAAGTGTCGAAGCAGAGCAACCATCACAAGAGCAAAACATAGAGGTAGTAACCATGTTTCCCATAGACAATACGGAGAATATTGGTGAAGAAGGCATAGTAAGGGCTGAAATTGTACAAGAAACCCTTGAACCACCAAGGAAGGAGAAACAATTTAGACGCTTTCAGTCTTTATTAGATCAAATCCAGTTAAATCTACCCTATGAGCTTCTCCTCTACAAGATGCCAGCTCATGCAAAGTTTCTTAAGGATATGCTGACTAATCAAGAGAAAATGGAAGAGCAGCCAAAAATCACATTAAACGAAGAATGCTAAGCCATTATGAGAGGAAGGAAACCTCCCGACCAATTTATGATCTCTTGTCTTGTAGGTGACTTGATACAAGGTAATGCTATCACTGACCTACATATTAGCGTAAATATCTTGCCTGGCACTATATTTAACAAAATGAATCTCAATCCAACCCACAAAGTTAGAACTAAGCCTAACCAATATGACGGTTCGCTACCCAAGGGGAATTGCTGAAGATGTGCTTATAAAGATTAATGGATTCGTCTTCCCTGTGGATTTTGTGGTGGTCGACATAAAAGGACGAACACGATGCCTCTTATTCTCGGGAGACCATTTCTCAATACAACCCTCACCCTTATTGACGTCTGGGGAGGAAGATTGTCATTAAGTATCCAGCAAGAACGAATCACATTCGATCTCAAGAAAGCCATGCAGCGACCAAGTAGTCATAACGATCTAGCCTTTCTTTTCGACGATTTCGACTACCTAGTAGGTTATTACATACATGACGTCTTGGGAAAAGATGAAGAATGGCCAGCAGAGGAACATGAAGAATATCTAGTTTGCGAAGGGTTTATGATAAAACACACTAATCATAATGATGAAACAACAAGCATTGAGGAGTTGGAAGATAGAGACGAGAGTGAGAAGGCAAAATCATCTATCGAGGAACCACCTACACTTGAACTAAAGAAACTTCTGCCTGATTTATCATACGCCTTCCTAGATGAATAATCCAAGCTTTTAGTTATTATCTCCTCCAGGTTGGAAAACAACGAGAAAGAAAAACTACTACAAGTTTTGAAGAAATACAAGAAAGCTATCGCCTGGAAGCTAATGGATCTTAAAGGAATTAGCCCCTCATTCTGCACTCATAAGATACTTATGGAAGATAATTACAAGACAAGTGGGCAGCACCAAAGACGACTGAACCCTAAAATGCAAGAGGTAGTGAAAAATGAGGTTATCAAGTTACTAGACGCAGGAGTGATGTACCCCATTTCAGATTCAGCATGGGTCAGTCCAGTTCAGGTTGTACCTAAAAAAGTAGGTATAACGGTAATCACAAATGAGAAAAATGAGCTAATACCAATCCGCACAGTCACTGGATGGCGGGTGTGTATTGATTATCGCAAGTTGAACAAAGCTACCTGAAAAGACCATTTTCCACTACCCTTCATTGATCAAATGTTAGAGCGACTATCCGGAAATATGTTCTATTGCTTTCTCGATGGATTCTCGGGATAATTTAAATCCCTATCTCCCCTAAAGATCAGGAGAAGACTACATTTACCTGTCCCTATGGCACCTTCGCTTATAAGCGTATGCTATTTGGACTATGCAATACACCTGCTACATTCTAGCGGTGCATGATCGCTATATTTCATGATATTATAGAAGAATCAATGGAAGTATTTATGGATGACTTCTCAGTTTTTGGAAACTCCTTCGACCATTGTCTACAAAACTTAGAAAAAATGCTAGCAAGATGTGAAGATTCAAATCTAGCGCTAAATTGGGAAAAATGCCACTTCATGGTTAAAGAAGGGATAGTGTTAGGACATAAAATTTCAAAGAACGGTATTAAAGTCGACAAAGCCAAAGTAGAAACTATATCAATGCTTCCACCGCCAAATTCAGTAAAAGGGATCAAAAGCTTCCTCAGTCATGCGGGGTTCTATAGGAGATTCATAAAGGACTTTTCATCAATCGCCATACCCTTGACACAACTGTTGGAGAAAGATCGACCCTTTCTATTCTCTGACGATTGCTTAGTAGCATTTGAAACTCTCAAGAAGAAACTCACCAATGCACCTTTCATGACAGCACCTGACTGGACTAAACATTTCGAACTCATGTGCAATGCAAGTGACTACACAGTAGGAGTAGTTTTAGGTCAACGAAGCGAAAAGTATTTTCACCCGATTCACTATGCAAGTAAAACCTTAAATGATGCTCAAGAAAATTACACTACTACTGAGAAGGAATTACTAGCTGTAGTTTTCGCCTTTGATAAATTCCATTCGTACCTAGTCTTATCAAAAACTATAGTCTATACCGACCATGCCGCCTTAAGACATCTCTTTAACAAGAAAGACGCTAAACCAAGGTTAATCAGGTGGATCCTCCTACTACAAGAATTTGACATCGAGATAAAAGATAAAAAAGGAGTAGTGAATTTAGCAGCAGATCATCTATCTCGACTTGAAACCACTCAAGAAAATCAAAAGTTTCCTATAAATGATAGTTTCCCTCATGAATACATACTGCACATACAAGATATCAATGAATACCCATGGTTTGCAGACTTCGCAAATTTCTTAGCAAGCGGAGAACTAGTGAAAGTATTAAGATTTCAGGAAACAAAGAAATTCTTCACAGATATCAAGCACTATTTCTGGGAAGATCCATATCTATTTCGTGTTTGTACAGATCAAATAGTGCGACGATGTGTGCATGGAAAGGAGGCACACAGGATATTGCGACAATGTCACGAAGGACCAACATGAGGGCATCATGGAGCCAATTATACTACAAGAAAAGTCTTTGAGGTCGGATTCTTCTTGCCAACTATTATCAAGGATGCACATAAGCTTATAAGCAAATGCGACTCATGTCAAAGGTCAGGAAGTATTTCAAAGCGTGACGAAATGCCCCAGACAAGCATCAAAGTTTGTGAAATATTCGACGTATGGGGGATTGACTTTGTTGGACCATTCCCTCCATCTCGCGGAAATCAATACATCCTAGTAGCAGTTGACTAAGTGTCAAAATAGGTTGAAGCACAAGCATTACCAACTAATGACGCAAGAGTCGTCATCCGGTTTCTCAAAAGACTATTCACATGTTTCGGTACACCAAAAGCTCTAATTAGTGATAGAGGAACACACTTCTGCAATTCATAATTGGAAAAGACACTTAAACGATATGGTTGTACCCATAAGTTGTCCACACCTTACCATCCCCAAGAAAATGGACAAGTGGAAGTTACAAACAGAGCAATCAAGCGTATCTTGCAAAAAGTTGTGAGTCTAAATAGGAAAGACTGATCTGATAAACTGCAAGATGCATTATGGGCCTTATGCACGACTTACAAAACACCTATCGGAACCACTCCTTACCGAATGGTTTATAGAAAGGCTTGTCACCTGCCAATAGAGATTGAGCATAAAGCATACTGGGCGCTTAAAGCAGTTAACCTAGATCTATCCAGTGTAGGAGAGCACCCCTTTCTACATGTTCATGAATTGGAAGAACTGCGAAATCAGGCATATAGGAACTGAGCAATATACAAGGATAGGGCAAAGAGACTTCATGATAAAAAACTAAGGAAGGGGGAATTCCAAGAAGGAGAAAAAGTCTTACTTTAAAATTCAAGATTACAACTATTTCGAGGAAAATTAAGATCTAAGTGGACGGGACCATACATAATTCGAAAAACATTCCCTTATGGAACACTTGAACTGGAACAAACAAACGGGACAACTTTCAAAGTTAACGGCCACCGAGTGAAGCGTTACCTTGAAGGACCAATTGATCAAGTAGTGGACGAGGTTGCACTAGAGGAGTAAGACTGATGAAACACGTACTGGTCTAGCCAATGACCCTTAAATAAACGTGGCACTTCCGGGAGGCAACCCGATGATCATGAATAAATTGAGAAGTTGGTGCATACGGCAAAAAACATGAATCTCAGGTTTGGTTTTTCCAAATTTAAAGTTTCTTTTACTTCAGCCCCCAGGTATGTCTTCTCGATACTAGGACCTTAGTAGCTTAACTAGTACCTTTTATTTTTCTTGTTTGCTTTTATGTTTTTCTTTATGTGTCAGGTAGAATAACATCACCAGATAGCTCCGCCACTTCTTTGAGGAATCATATTCCATCTCTACAACCTAAGGAATCGAAACCCACAACAAATTTCTTTGAAATTCGATGAAGTCATTGAAGCAACGTGTTGACAAGCAGCTGATAGGCACAACCTGACAGCATCAATAAGTTTTAGCCTTAGGTTATACACCGAATTGACCGAGAGAGTACCAATTTCTTTTCCCTTAAAACTTCATGCGTTTAAATTCCTGCATAGCATTTCATTACATGCATTTATACATTGAGGGGAATGCATAGTTTTAAGTGTGGGGTGGGGAATTAGAGATTCAGGACTACTTGTAACCTCAAAGAAGTAAAATTTCAACTTGTGATTTTCTACCCATTTGACTAAAACGTTACAAAAACCTACGTTTAGTAAAACCCGAAAAATTTTCAAAATTTTAAACCCTAATATTTAAAACCTCTTTAAGTTCGCACCTAATTAAAAAAAATGAATACATGGCAAGTAGAAACAAATGAATATTATGCATAACGATTCACTAAACCCTATCCCATCTATTTGCATGTGAGGAAAATCAAGCCTATTACACAGCATCAAATTTTTGGTGCAATATATAATTATTCGCATGCTCTTGCGTTTGGCATTACTGAGTGTTTTTCGATTGAATTTTATGCATAATTAGAACTTGTGTGACCTATACATATCAAGACCATGAACTAGTAGAAGTATGAAAGTGATTGAGGCACCTAGGACTTTATTACCCTTATTCTTAAATCCAAAAATCCTAAAAATATAATCCACTTAGATAGCCCTTTGAGCCTTAGCCTTTTCTTTTCTACTACCTACAATTATCACCCAACCAGCTTTTCGTAAACACCGGTTATTGGCTAACTGTCTTTAAAATGGAAAAATTATCCTATGTTGTTATTTCAAGTTTATTACCATTAAGGCAACTTCGGAAAGAATCTGTTCTACTCAAAAAAATATGGAATATACAAGAAGGTGGATGTATTAGGAAGAAACAGAACTATCTGCAAGGAATTTATGGAAATATTATTTCAAGGAAATTGAGGAAAAAGAACTATTGAATAAATTGTCTTAATCCAAAAAAAATAGAAAAATGAGAAAAGAAAAAGAAAGAAGTTGGCCTTTTACCGGTTAGAGCTTAAAGAGCTGGATATGCATTCTTTTGATTTCAATTTGCTTTCATGTATTCATTTCGCAAAGCCTAAATTACCATCCGAACTCCTAGAGAATATTTTCAAAGCAACTAGTGCTGTAAGAAAACGGTGGCGCAAGCAAGAACAATTACCACCATTCTGCGGCTTGTCAAAAAGTGCCGCCAAAAGAAGAGCCAAAAGATATGAAAAATGTGTGAAGTCTGGCAACTGGAGCCATGATGGAAAATGTAGCAAGAACCAAACCTTTTCCCAAAGTAAGTATACGCAGCTGATCAGAGTAGGAGCTGTTAGGCTACAGGCCGAAGGATCCATACGAAAAGGCAGTAACGTATACTACGAAGTAAGGAAAGAGTTGGCACTGATGAAAGATCTTAGTCTTGGCAATCTGACCATAAACGAGCCCTCACATTAGTTATACCCTCATGATCCGAGTAATGTAAAGGGATCTGCTAGTATTTTCCATTTTAAGCCATGAAGCCGTAGCTGTGTGTTTCACGATAGCTGCAGCCCTTCAAACCTTTTAAATCCCTAAAAACCCAAAAAGATTTTCATTTTCACCCCCTTTATTTTTATTTTAGCCACATTACAACCCCTTTTAAAGTCCTCTTGATTCATGCATTCTACTTAGTTAATTGGTGGAGACTTGATTTGCACACAAGCTTATGACCATTGCATAATTCAATTCAAACTTGAGTGTTCCACTTAAACTTACATTATCCATACATATATAAACCTAGAGTTGTGTGAACATTGTGAGGAGTGAAAGTTTATGCATAATTGAAGTTCTAGTAGGCTTGTCATTGATTCCGGCATAAAAAAATAAAAAAAATATAATAAGTAACTCAAGAGTTATCCTGGAGTTTCCAAATACTTGGAGTTCCATTTCCCTTGTAAAGTTTTTAGTTATGGGTATGATTATGCATTAGTTTGCTTAAGAACAAGCAAAGTTTAAGTGCGGGGTATTATGATATGTCATAAATTATACATGTTTTGCATGCATAATAATCCCCATATTATGGTACTAATTGATTAATAACCTTACAATTGATACTTAAAACGTTAATATTTCACAAATGCAGGTTATTCGGTATCCCAAAGATGAATAGAGCAAAAAACAACTAAAATCATGAAGAAATCAAGCTTTTGGAAGACCAAACCCGAGCATTGACCCCCAAGAAGTCAAAATTGGTCAACACAAGTCAACCAGCAACAAAAAGACGAAGCTGGGGAGCTGGCAGGGCATTGCATGCACGATCATGCATTCCTAGTCCAGCCTCCCTAGGCTCTAGGACATTGTCCTTTGTACCCTGTTTGATTCCCAAGGTGTTTGCACGCCGTGCAACCCAATGCACGGCCGTGCATTACTCATTTTGAGGCCTATAAATAGATGGATTGAGTTCTTCATTACACACACCCATCCACACCTTACAACAACCATCCAGACCTCATTTGAGAGCGTATTTCATAGTTAGAATAGAGAGTAGTGAGTGTAGGGGCTCTTCCTCTTTGTTCCGCAATAGGGGAGCCCTAGAAACTCAACGTTATGCTAGTTAGTATGGCCATTCATGGCTAAACTCTTTGTATTGCTACGGTGAAGAAAAAGTTTGGTGCATGTTAATGTTTAACGTATTAATCCAAGTGATGTGTTTATGTCTTTAACTATTCCTCCTTAAAACCACCATTTTGGTGGGCTTTTATTATTTTCTAAATCCGTCTTTATATTTGTGAGTGTTGTTGGTTTTAAAGCGTAAGATCGTAAAACCTTTTTAATCAAACTTCTTTTGAAACTTGTACGTCTTTATACAAGCAGAGATTGATAAGCCAAGGCTTGGTTAACACTAGTAAGGTCGTACATCTTTATACGAACTTATTATGTGACCAAGAATTGGTGAACTCATGTTTGGAACGGTACGTCTTTATACTTATTCCCATTGTTACACTGCCTCCCGGTGAGCACAATATAATCACCTATTTAACTCTAATACAAAGCATTTTACGTTTGATGTCTTAAACCAACCCGGAGATGACCATTCGAAGGGTTGAGGGTAATTGTTGTCCTTAACGGGAGACACTAACACTTGTTAAAGCTTTTAAATTTGCAAATCAAATGTCATAAGGACAAGGCTCTAGCAGTGACCCGTGTCACACAATTGTAGTAGTCATATCACTGGATTAGTCAACTTAACATTATCACGTACCAAGCGGATTCGAAACCCAAAGCAATACTATTCGTAACCTGATCATTTCCGACATATTTACTTTCCTGTTATTTACTATTCTGTTCGTTACATTTCTGTTACACACTTCACGCACGTTTTTACTTTTCTGCTATTTATTTTACCGCCATTTACTTTTCTGTCATTTACTTTTCTGTTCCACAAGCACACAAAACTCACTCACTAATTAAACCGGCTAAACGTTAACAAAAGTTGAGTGTTGGAATTCGACCGTGTCCGTTGGTTCGATACTTGGTTCTTACCTAAACTATATTACGCTTCGACAGGTACACTTGCCTATTGTGTGTGTTTTAAGTTTGAGTATTTATCATTTTATAAATTTAAAACCTGATCTCGTGAAACCATTTCTAAAACAAATATATATATTTATATATATTTTAATTTACTTATCACACGACACATCACCCATCAAGAACACCATTGATGGTGATTAAATGAAGGAGAAGAAGCTTACTTGGTGTTAGGAAGGAGATGAGTTAGGCAAAATCTTCAAAACTGAGCATGCAAGTATCAATTTCGAGATTGCAGTCTTCTCCTTTCTTCCGCATCTTGTAATTTCGCATGGAACACACACCACATGTGTGTTCCTGCATTTTTTTCCTTTAGACCAAAACTGTGACACATGCAAAATTTCAGAACCTAAAACCTAATTGTTGAGCTAAACCGACTAGGCCCAATAAGGTCCATTAGAAATCCAAGCCCATTTGAGGCCCAATAAGGATCAAAGCCGTTAGAGGTCCAATCTACATAATCTGAACATCAAACTAATCACCCAGTTTCGTCTAAGTGATTTGTTACGTGATTCTGAGAAATTAAGAAAAGATATAAGAACGTACGCGATTAAATAATACTATGAGGTTTTTGTTGTCTCTAGTTTATTGTTCGACATCTACTCCGTTAATGTTTTTATCTAAACCAGGTTAAGAATAACGTAAGTGTTGATGTTTCCAATGACGAGATTTGACAAAACCAAGGTCAATCTCAGGAGATCATGTCTCTATAAAATCCTATTCTTTATCATAACTGTCTAATTCGCTACCTAGACAGCTACTAACGTTTCTCTAAACCATTCTAACTCCTTTGTGATAAATGGTATACATTGATATTGTTTCTTGGAACTCAATTGAATCAGTTTAACTTAGATACTGGTTAGAGAAATGAAATGTTAGTTAAAAACCTTTTGTTCTAGAAAGGTTGAATTAGCCGAGACACTGACACGCTACGATGAATGATCAATTACTGGATTACGAACTGACACATGGACATTTCAATAAACCATACGACATATCTTAACTAGATTTCCGATGATTTTCTTTTAGATTCTATCATGATCTGGTTTTTAGGAGAGAAAACCCGGATATGAATAAAGAGTATGCGCTCATACACTTTCGGAAATCTGCATGTGTGAATGCATTTTCATCCTTCATTACTAATGATAAAGATCATACAATTACACTATGATGAAAATGATCACGTGAAGTAATTCTTAGACATCTAAAACCTTGATGGTTTACCCTAGTGTGTGAGTTATTTACTCGATTCGTGAAAAATCGCTATTCTAATTCACACCGAGTAAACATTCTTTTAAATATTTACTCATTATATGAAAAGGGCCCCACAGGTTGTAATCCCTTTTGTTTATGGGACTCTAGTAATGACATTATTATATCGTGGTATAGCTAACGTCATTCACATGACTACATAATTAAGGGATTTCATAAATCTACTTATTTGATATAATATCTATTTAACAGTAACGTTACACTGTTACATGATACATTGACATCTCAAACCTTTACACATCAAATATCGTTAGTTGATGAGATATCCACTTTATTTGCGTATGTCGACTACTATTTGGAATGAGCTCAAATTCTCCCTAAGAATCCTGAAATGGAGTTGAATTACGAAATCTTAATCCGAGTAAGCTTAACAAATTTCGAGGACGAAATTTCTTTAAGGATGGGAGAATGTGACACCTGCAAAATTTCAGAACCTAAAACCTAATTGTTGAGCTAAACCGACTAGGCCCAATAAGGTCCATTAGAAATCCAAGCCCATTCGAGGCCCAATAAGGATCAAAGCCGTTAGAGGTCCAATCTACATAATCTGAACATCAAACTAGTCACTCAGTTTCGTAAGTGATTTGTTACATAATTCTGAGAAATTAAGAAAAGATATAAGAACGTACGCGATTAAGTAATTTTTAAACGTTTAACACGTCAGACATTGGTTTAGTACCGAAAATTCGGCATTACAATCATTTAAGATAACAGATTATTAATATTATACATTAATATTTGTCTTTGAAGTCCGTTCAGACAATTTCACACGAAGTACGCGTACGTCAACGTTAAACTGGTTAGATGCGTAATAAACTAATGTTAGTGATGTAAAGATTACCAACACGTAAATTGATATGACAAGCTTTATAAGATTCTTATTAAATTTTGTTATTATTATTAGAGAAATAATAATTTCATTCGGAGCGCGAAACATTTAAGTAAGCAAACGCGTTAGAGACGCAATACTGGCATGCACCGACCTGGACGAGAGTCAGAGCGGAATTCTCGTAATTTAAATGTTTAAATAAAATTAAATATTATTAATATTTTACGAAGTAAAATTTTTTGACAAGATCTTACGAAACATGACGGTTAAGTTTTACGTTTCGGGTTTGGACACACGGTATCCACCTACTCCTCTACCCACTTGAAACCTTAACTATAAATTCAACTTTTTCTGTATTTACACCTCATTTGCATCTCCACTTTTCACAAACCATATAAAACCCTAGAGAGAGAATGGGAGGGAGGTCATGGAAGAGAGAGAGCATGAGGGGAGACGGCCAGCCACCGCTGATGGCGGTTCCGGCGACTGGTTTAGGGGCGGACTGAGGATGGAGTGAGATAGACTTAGCAGCGGCTGGGGTAACTGCTCAGGGCGGCGACGGGTTCTGCTCGCATCTGGCGGCTCGTCCGGGTCCCCACGACGGGGTTGCTGTTAGGACGACGACAGCAGCATTGAACGGTGACATAATGTTCTCCAGCGTAGCTCAGGCGAGCTCCTAATCGCTTGAATGTGTAGTTCGGACACTCCAGAGGTTGAATCTGGTGAGTTTGTTTCGTTTTAGTTCATTTTCCGGTAACCTAAGCCTTATGCCGACTCAAGATCTAGCTCCCGACATTTTTTTACTCGATTTGTATACAGCAGAGGAAATACGTCCCGATACGAGTTAGGACGGCGCCAGAGACGTCGTAAGGGGTGACAGAGACGAAATGCCGCCTTCAGCGGTGGAATCCGGCGACCTGAAGGGGTCGAGCAGCGGCAGAAGCAAACAGGGGGCTGCCCTTATTAATTCAGGCAAGTTTTCAGGCGAAGTCGGCTAGGGTTCCGACGACCCTCCAATGTCTCCGGCGAGGAAAACTTCCAGATCCATGATTTATCCTCGTTTTTTCGGTAATACGAGGTAAAAACCCAAACCCAAACCCATTTCCCGTTGTATAAACTCTTTTAATTTTCAGATCTGTCGTTATACGTTATAGATAGAGTGATTTTGGTGGCCGGGTTTCATTTCCGTGTGTTCATTTGGATTTTGGACAGGTTATGGTGAAAACAAGACGTCACCCTGATAGGCGGGACTTTTCAGGTCGTTCCGTCAGTCATGGGTTTCGGTCAACGAAAGTCAACCATGGTCAATCTTGTTTAACGATAGTCCAACTAGTCGGATCAGGCCAACGCGAGTTAAATGGGTCTGCGTATACGAACCGAATGAGCGGAAAGGTATACATGCACACTAAACCGGTTATAATTATTTATGCAAGGTTAAACGCGAGTGCGGTTAAATGACTTTGAGCTTAAAAGATTCATTAATGGTAAAAATAATAATAAAATAAATATTAACTTAACAGTTAATATTAACGAGCCGTAAATATGTATATTTGACAAACGAGTTCGTTCCAACTAAAACATATAATTACTCTTAAATGAGGAAATAGGTTCGTAAATGCGTAATCGGTCAAACTTGAATCTCAAATTCGGTCAACAAATGATATGTACAATTGTAACACAAAAATCGTTGATGGTTATAGCATAATACGAATATACGTGATTTGCAATATTTGAATAACAAATATATTTTGTATAAAATTTATACATTAAGTGCTTTGTTTAGATCTATATGAAGGCATACAAGGATACGTATGATACTTGTGGTATGAAACGCTTTATACAAAATAAATACGATTGAAATAATTTTAAACTGAGTATTTTGTATAAACGTATGTGTATATGTCTATATATGTATATCTATACTAATAAATAAATGTTTAAGTTGGACACTTGTCACCTCCTCATGCCTTCTCACATTGATTTTCCCGTTTCTCTCTCCTAATATATCTCCTAATAAATACACATGTATCTTATTAAATAATAATGATATTATAAATATATTATTAAAGAAAATACTAATTATATTAAATATATATATATATATATATAAAATAGGAAATCAAAATATAACTAATTAAAGAAAAATATTAATTTATTATATACACACATTTTCACTTGATATATCTCGAGACGATCATAATAGTCTGACAAGTTAGACGATCATAATAGTCTGACAAGTTAGGATGTATTACAAATTTACAAGTTATATCGTTTTCAATATACAACCTTTGTAATACACCGGATTCTAACCTAGTAAATATATATATATATATATATATATATATGTATATATATAAATCTAATTGATATGATGCTAAATGGTATTTAAACGAATGTTTTAAATGGACTAAACAAGGTTTGATACGACTATATTTTTTATAAATATAAACGTACCATATAAAAAAATGGGTATACTTATATAAATAACTATAAATACATATTTGTATAGAAATATTCACATTGTATATGAGAATCAAACGATTATTATATACCACGATGTATAGTTTCGAAAATAAATACATGTACATTCACACGCTCAAATATATATGTATATATGTATCGTTAAGACCTTTGGATTTATGACACATACGTTTAGAAACTTAAACGAATATGTTCTGAATAAATATGAAAATTGTGTGCGTCATAGTAAAACAAAAAGTTAAAAGACGCACGAACGTGAATAACTATTACTAATTATACGTGCACATCGCTATATACGATCGTGTCTACAACAAACTAATATTTTTGAATATAACTATTGAAACATATTCGAGTCGAGAGAACCGCCTCAAATTAATCAACTAATAATATCGAATGTTGAACCAACATCGGATACCGAATCGGTAATACCGTTAAGAATCAGCGAAGCTCAACCGCACGCGTGATAACTCAACACGAGTTAGACTCGTTTTACATTATTAGGGATAGTTTATAAAGCTCATTAAGTACATACAAGGGTTTTAGGACTCGTGTAGGACATAAACTCGTGACTATCATATCATGTGAACATTGGTTTTTCCTTACTATTAGGAGGACATTAGTGTTCCTGACACGTCACCAGGTGAGTTCACTGCCCCTTTTTTACTTTTAAATGTTTTAGAACCATCGGGGGAGAAACATACTTGCTTTATACATTTGAAAACATGAAAATACTTACCTGATACGTTTGGAAAATATGAAACATATTTGACACGTTTGTAAAACATGAAACATACTCGTACTCTTTTTATATGATAACAAGAAAACAAGACCCGACCTTTATGTTTGCATGAGTTAACATTGGGAGCTCGTAAAGTCCCATACGTAAACATTTTAATAACCATTATCTAAGGATTTAGCCTGGGATTCTATGGATAGTACTATTTGGGATTGACACCCCCGGTCGTGGTTCGATCGGTTTTGGTCGAATGGCCGCATAGTGTTCAAACGTGTGCTCGGGAGGTACGAGCTGGGGGCAAAATACTTGCGTCATGGATTGGTTATGCCTCATGTATGAACATATTATTTGTATTATTAGCTAGTTTACAAATGGGTCAACATTACTTGTTCTGTTTATCATATACACCCGAAACTGCTATTTGTTTTGGTTAACGTTCCTATCTTTAATAATTTCTCTAAAGACGGCTTGACATGGGCATAAATTAATTAACATGTTTTCATGGGGAGAACTACTCGTTTTATGACTATGAAGTCACCACATGTTTTCGTTGGGAAAACTACTCATTTTATGACTATGAAGTCATAACATGTTTTCGAGGAAAACACTTTTATACTATGCCCATGTACACGATATCAATGTTTTCAAGGAAAACTACTTTACTTTGCAATAATTAAACCTGTGAACTCACTAACCTTTGTGTTGATACTTTTAAGTATGTTTTTCAGGTAACAAATAGCCAAGACGGTTTTGACCTATATGGTTCTAGGATAATATACTATTTTATGTTACTTTTTGTAATGGTGTTCAATACTTTAGATATCTTAAATATGCTTCCGCTATTGTGCAATGTTACCAATCGTTCCAACATTTATTTATTTATTTATTCATTAAGTAAATGAATTTGGGGTGTGACAAAAACCAGAATTGGTTTTGTTACAAACAGCCCCCTGAACTTCCATATTTTACCCCTTCCACCCAAACTAGTTTAACGTTCCATTTAAAACAACCTTCCACTTTGTTTTAATCATCCTTCACCGTTATAATATTATTTTAGGAAACTAACTTTATATTTTGCATTTTGGTTCGTTACAATAGTAAAGTGCAGGGATTAAAAGTAATTAACTATTAATTACAAAGGGATTAAGTGTTAATAACCCGGGGGTGTGATTTGTATTTATGAGGATTATAAATACATCCTTAACTCAAAACCCTAATGAATCTCTTTGGCCTCCCTTCCCTTTTGGCGCAAGGCACCAACCGAAACCCCCTTTTTGTCATCGATCACCGCCAAGGCAGCAACACCAACGTCGCCTAGTCCACCGCTGCAGTCCTCCACCGACGCCGCTTTCGACCGCAGCCACCCTCTCCGTCGTGAGCCGGGTGCTGTTGCGTGGTTTGTTTTCTCCAAATCCGCGAGACTAGTCTTGCGGGTTTTGTGGACGAGATACTAGAGAGACACTTGTTAATCCGAAGTGTGAATCTTTCGGTAATCGTCACAGGTATAATCTTTAAACCCGCTATGGTTGGTTTTAATTTATTGTTTATACGTGTGTAATCGGATCATTGACGGGATTCCGATTTAGAACCGTTTACGTGTACAACCACTTCCGCTAACGTAAATATGATTTGTTTATTTAATTTCATTAATTAAAACTGTTTTAAAAGTTAAAACCGGTACACGGATTCCCAACAAAGGTGTGCATAGTTCCAAAGGTCTTGGACTATATACATGCAAATCTTTGGGGGCCTGCAAAACTAAATTCACTTGGAGGAGCCAGATATTTCTTAAGTATAATTGATGATTACTCCAGAAGAGTGTAGATTCATGTATTAAATCACATACATGAGACGTTTGATAAATTCAAAGAATGGAAGACACTTGTGGAAAACCTAATAAAAAAAATTAAGAAACTCATAACTGATAGTGGGTTAGAGTTCTGTAGTAAATGGTTCAACAATATGTGCAATGTATAGGGAATATCTAGACACTTAACAGTTCCTAGCACTCCACAGCAAAATGGCTTAGTGGAGAGAATGAACAGAACTTTGCAAGATAGAGTTAGATGTATGCTTGTGAGCTCTATACTACCTAAAAGCTTATGGTTGAGGCAATGTCAACTACAGCATACTTGATAAATGGGACTCCATCTACATCTATTGACATGAACACTCCAATGGAAATGTGGTCAGGGAGTGTGTCAAGCTATGATAATCTAATGATGTTTGGTTCATTATGTTATGCTCATATAAGCCAGGGTAAGTTGGAACCAAGAGCAGAGAAGTGTATATTCTTGGGATACCCTAGTAGTGTAAAGGGGTATAGGTTATGGAGATTGGAAGATAAAAGCCCTAAAGTGAAGATCAGTAGAGATGTGGTAGATTCATGGAAGAAATTATGTACAAAGATGTTATGGCCAAAGATAAAGAGAAAGATATGGAGTATGATAATGAAAATCATAGTGTTCAAATTGAGGTGGAGGAAGAAACTAATGAAGTTATTCACAGGGGTGAAAGTTCTAGTCACACTGAGCCTTCCAAGGGAGAATAAAATGGAGATGGTATAGCTCAGGGCAGACCTAGAAGAACAATTATCCCACCTACAAGGTATAGAGATACAGAAGATATTTTTGCTTTTGTGTTCAGTGTGGTAGAAATGGATTACAGTAGTGAACCTTTGACTTTTAAAGAGGCTGTACAGTCAGTGCATAAAGACTTGTGGATCCAAGCTATGGAGGAAGAGATGGGTTCTTTACATAAGAATGCTACTTGGATCTTGGTAGACAAAACTGAGGGGCAGAAACTTGTAGATTGCAAGTGGTTGTATAAATTGAAAGAAGGTGTTCCAGGTACGGAGAAACCAAGATGTAAAGACAGGTTAGTGGCTAAAGGTTTTACCCAAAGGCCTGGAATAGATTATACATAATTTTTTTCTCCGGTGGTAAAACATACATCAATAAGAGTTGTATTGGCCTTAATTGCTTTATATGATTATGAGTTGGAGCAGTTGGATGTCAAAACTGCCTTTCTTCATGGAAAGTTGGAAGATAGCATTTATATGAGACAGTCTATAGGATTTGAAGAGGCTGGGAAAGAGGAAAATGTATGCCTTTACAGAAGTCATTATATGGATTGAAACAATCCCCTAGATAATGGTATAGGAGATGTGATGAGCATATGATAAGCAGTGGTTTTCCAAGGAGTAGTTTGACAATTGTGTGTATTTTAAAGAGTATGACACAGGAAAGTTTGTGTATCTTTTACGATATGTTGATGATATGTTGTTGGCATGCAAAGATAAGGAACAAAATAAAGCTACTAAGTAATTATTGACGGATGAGTTTGACATGAAAGAGTTGGGTATTGCAAGAAAGATTTTGGGGATGGAGATAAAGAGAGAAAAACCACTTGGTAAGCTGTTCCTGAACTAGAAGTCTTACCTCAGGAAAATATTAAAAAATATTAATATGGAAAACAACAATTGTGTAGTGACTCTATTGGCTCAACACTTCAAGTTGTCAAACATGGACTGTCCAAAGACAAAGGGTGATCAGAGTAAGATGGACAAGATTCCATACTCAAGCATGGTGGGCAACCTAATGTATCTAATGGTTTGCATAAGACCAAATTTATGGTATGGTTTTAGTTTAGTCAGCAAGTACCTAGCTATTCCTGGTAAGAACCATTAAAAGGCAACAAAATGGATCATGAGGTATCTAAATGACACCAGAGATTATGGTCTGGTATTAGGAAGAAATTGTGAATGTAAATCAGTAATCCGTGGGTATGTGGATTCTGATTTTGCTAAGGATATTGATAAGGGAATATCAATAACTGGATATGCCTTTATGATTACGAGAAGTTTAGTGAGTTGGAAGGCCTCACTTCAGCATGTTGTAGCTTTGTCTACAACTGTGTGAGAGTATATTGCCCTGACTAAAGCAACAAAGCAGGCAATTTGGCTGAAAGGTTTTGTTTCAGAATTGGGAGTAAAAGGGACTTGTGTTGTTGTGTTGTGTGATAGCCAAGGGGCAGTGCAGTTGTCCAGGAATCAAGTATTCCATGAGCACACAAAGCATATAAATGTTAAGATTCATTTCATAAAGGAGGTTATGCAATCAAAGGAAGTAGTCATAGTGGAAGTTAATACCAAAGACAATGATGCATGTTTACAAAAGTCTTGCCAAGTTCAAGTTTTGAGCATTGTTTGGATATTGGTTAATTTGCACTAGGTGGATATTGTTATATGGAGTGCAAGATTAACTAGTCAATATTAATAAAAAAGTCAAACAAAAGAACTCAACTGAGAGAAGTCAATAAGAGCAGTTAACAAAAGTGCAGGGGTTATTTCGCTAATAACTATAGTTTAGGGGCTGTAGTTGTAATACTTCAAATTAGTAAGTTACCAGGTTGTTATGAATTGGGGATTTAGGATTATACTTCTTGTATTCTGTTTTTCCTAGCTTCATTCTTGTAATTCATTTGTAATCTGTACTGAGATCGAATAACATCATAATCATTTGGCTTTGCATTCTTAATTGTTTCTTCTTCGGTGTTCTATTGTAACAATGCTTATATCTAGATTGTAATCCTCTAATTCCTTATTAACATAGTAATGCAAGCAAAAAACTACTACGAAATGACCCTTTCTGTAACATCCGTAATTTTTCAGACCATAATTTTTCAAATATAAGTATAACACACGTAAGTATATTTATACATATATATGTAGACGTTTTGTTATCATAAATACCTACCAAAGTAAAAATAGCGAGTTTTAATCACGTATTTACATCTCTTATTTTTTTTTAGCATATATCGTAATATATACATATATATGTATATATTTGAATATATTAAATAAACACTTTATGCATGTAACATCCCGAAAATAAACGACGATTTTATTAACAGAATAAACGAACGAGGCATGACGGGTCGGGTCGGATGGGTCAGCGGGCTATAAATAGCCTATGCCACCCCATTTTCTCTCATTTGCAACCTTTAGAGAGAGAAAACCCGTAGAGAGAGAAAGTGTCGGAATCGCACAAGATCGCACCCGTTCGTGTCTCCTGCACTCGTGAAGAGAACCTCCAAAGCGGAATCGTCATCCAGGTAACCATTCGAGCTAAATCTGAGTTTTAGTTCGTTTTTGGGTTTTTCGGGTTTTGGGTGAAAATCGAACGTTTTTGTGGATGAAACTTAAGAATAAGCTTAGGTTTAGTATCTACAATGGAAAACGGTTGTTTTGAACAAAGAAGGTTGAAGATTTGACACAACCGAATGCGAAGTTAGGGTTTTCGCGAAGAACAGGTCGTGCGCACTTGCTAAGTGCGCACGGAGCAGGTCCTGCGCACTTGCTAAGTGCGCAGGAGGAGGGTCCTGCGCACTTGCTAAGTGCGCAGGAGGAAGGACCTGCGCACTTGCTAAGTGCGCAGGAGGCAGGGTCTGCGCACTTGCTAAGTGCGCAGGCAGCAGGGTCTGCGCACTTGCTAAGTGCGCAGACATCAGAACTGATTAAGTGAAGTCAGTATGTTAGAATGGTTAAGCCGCTAGAGTCGGGATTGGTCTGATGTGTTTAACTAATCAATTCAGATCGGAAGTGACGTTGTCGGACCTTCGTTTAGGACAACCCATGTTAGCGTATCAGGTGAGTTCTAGAGCCCTCTTTTAAATGTTTTGTTAATGTTTTTGGGCTGGTGTGCATACTTACCAAATGTTTAAAGAAATGATGTTTAACGAAATGATGTTTTAACGAAATGATGTTTAACGAAAGGAAAGGTTTTGAAATGTTGAAACGATGTTTACGAAAGGAAAGGTTTTGAAATGTTTTTGCCAAAAAGGGTTACGAATGCTTTATGAACGGTTTAATTGAGGAAATGTTTAATGAGAAGAGAAAGAGGTAAAGGTTTTAAAGAAGTCATTACAAATCTAATCTGTCGAATGAATGGAATTGATGAATGAAGTCTGGGAATGAGATTCCCAGCCTTGTGGTAGATTATGGACAGCGAGCCATAGTTGCCACAAGAACAACAGGGGCATGTCTTTGTGGCATGCCAATGGTTATGATGTTGTACAACTGGTAAAAGGGAGTAACGACGGTTACTCAGGGGTTAACGTGACCCCATGTAAGGTTAAATTATGATCCGACGATGTTATGGCTGAGAGTCATAACCGTCGATGGAAGTTGTCGGTTTATGGACATGAGAGCCATAAGGGCAACTGAATGGGTATTGTCGGTCCTCGCGCAGTTAGCCTTGGGGGCAATACCAAAAAGGGAATTTACGGAATGTATGGTATTGTCGGTCTTCGTGCAGTTAAGCCTTAGGGGCAATACCATAAGGGAATTGACGGAATGTATGGTATTGTCGGTCTTCGTGCAGTTAAGCCTTAGGGGCAATACCATACTAAATGACGGAACGAAGGGTAACACAGATTTAGATAATAATGTATGACTTAAATGAATGTTAAAAGTTTTAATGAACGATCCGTTTAACGGTGTTTATGATTATGATGTTGATGATGATATGGGTACGAAACTTTTTTTAAAGATGTTAAATTATTACATGCTTTTGTGAAAGGTTTTTACTAAATGAATGATACGTTTTTGGCAAATGTTGATGTTAAAGTTTTTATGAAATGCTAGAACTCACCAGCGTAGCTGACCTTTTTAGTATGCACATTCAGGTTAAGGCAGGTATGGACGATGGACGGTGATGCTTGGCAAGCGAGAAGAGTTACCCGGTCGATCATGAAGACTGGCATCCCGTTATGAGTTGTTTATGTTAAGTTTATGTAATTGACAATGTACGCTTCCGCATGTATGAACAAGTTTTTAGTTATGTTGAATGAATGATTCCGCTGCATTATTTGATACTCATGTTTAAGAACTGTTTGTGAATGAGTAAATCCAACGAGTGAGGCCTCCCGGGTTTGGGGCCTTACAAGTTGGTATCAGAGCAATAGTTTGAGAGATTCGGACACCCCTAATGTCTGAACTTAAACTTTGAATGGGACCGAAAGCGGATGCCAGTACGGGTAACTCGAGCCACAGCATCAGGTATGAAAAGTAGAGTATGTGTATGTAGTATGCCTTAGGAAGAGTTAGGAAAGGACTTGTGTTCTGATGGAATCACAAAGGTGGTCAAATAGAAATCGAAAGGTAGTGTAATGGTTAATTACAGATGGCCAGTGTATATTAACATCTTACAGTACTTATTGAATTTTATTTGTTAACTAGCGTGATGACATTGGATTTCTTGTCTTATAGAACGGAATGGTGAGGAGAGGGAACGGAAGGCGTGGTGGCCGTACCGGTGGTCGTACCGGCGGTCGAAATGGTGGGCGTGGCAGGATTCCTGCGCGCCAAGAGCACAGCGAAGAAGGAAGTGTTCACACTGAACCGACGGTTAGTGTGCATGGAACTGAACAGACACAGGTTGCAGAACAACCTTTCACTTTTGAACCAGAAGTGAGAGCAGCCATAGCTCGAGAGTTCTCCGAGTTGATGAAGAATTCTCTGCCAGGTCTGTTGGCAGAAGCATTGAAGCAGGTCAATTGGGAAGGTGGGTCTAACCCGACGGTTGATACCCCGAACACTGAGGCAATCAACGCACCGCCTGCTCGCGGATGCGACTATAAGTCCTTCAAGGCATGTGACCCGCCAGTTCTGACAGGAAAGAAAGACGCAGTAGCTACGTTTGACTGGATAATCCGTATGGAGGCTGCCATCCGTCTCAGCGAATGTCGAGCGGATCAAGTTGTGAAATTTGCTGCTAACTCCTTGAGGGAGGAAGCATCCCATTGGTGGGAAGGTGTACGTCAGGCAAAAGGGAGCGAGATTGTGGATGCAATGATGTGGGCTGACTTGAAAACTTTGGTGATCAAGAATTTCTGCCCAAGGAACGAGATTGAGAAGGTAGAGAGGGAATTTCTGGGTTTGAAGGCCGGGAACATGACGCACCGGCAATATACAACCCGATTCAATAAACTGGCACGTCTGGTGCCACACCTTGTCACTACTGAAGAGAGAAAGATTGCCTGCTATATTAATGGGTTGCCGGACCAGGTTCGCACCTATGTTAAGGCAAACGCCCCTACTACCTATGATTCGGTAGTAGAACTGAGCGGCGTAGTATTTGATGATCTGGCACTGAATGTAGCCGCCATCGAGGAACCAAAGAAGAGACCGAGCTTCTCAAACAAGCGAACTGGTGGAAAGATGTTTGGGGCTCGCGATAAAAGGGCTCGGGTGGATGAGCCGACTATTTGTAAGAAGTGTGGAAAGGAGCATGTAGGTGAATGTAGACTAGGATCTAACCTGTGCTTTAAGTGTGGCAAGACCGGACACTACGCCCGTGAGTGCACACAACACTACAAGTGCTACAACTGTGGGGATTTCGGTCATCTGAGTAGGGACTGCCCGAAGCCAAGGATGGGGGAAACCGGGAAGGGAAAGGGCCCGGAAAAGAAGGGAGAGGGATCTCGTGCAAAGACTCGTGCGTACGCGCTGACGCAAGACCAGGCCAGAATGGACCCCGACGTGGCGTCAGGTACGTTCGTCCTTGACAACACTCTTGTTTCTGTGTTATTTGATTCGGGTGCCAGTAAGAGTTTTATATCTGCGACTTTTTGTAAGAGAGTGAAGTACGCTGTAAGTATACTAGAAAGGGCCTTTAGCGTAGAAACCGCTGAGGGTAGAACTGCGAGAGTGACCGAGGTAGTTGACAACTCTACGATAAAAATAGAAGGTCATAGATTCCCTGTCAGATTGTTTGTTATGGTTTTGGGAGGGTTTGATGTCGTGCTGGGTATGGATTGGCTAACTGCCAACGAAGCACAAATCATATGTAAACGAAAGATAATCCGACTCAAGGCTCCGGATGGTAGCAAAGTCGAGGTTTTTGGAGATCGTGGCGTCCCGATGCCAAACGTCATCTCGATGATTAAGGCAACAGATTACTTGAGGCGCGGATGTGAGGCTTATCTGGTGTACGTGATTGACAAGTGTAAGGAAGTGAAGGAACTAGACGATGTACCCGTGGTACGCGAGTACCCGGAGGTGTTTCCAGAGGATTTGCCTGGGATACCACGCGATAGAGAAATTGAGTTCCGAATTGACTTAGTACCAGATGCCCAGCCCGTGGCTAAGGCTCCATATCGACTAGCACCAGTGGAAATGAAGGAACTTATGGTCCAACTAGACGAGTTACTTGAGAAAGGATTTATCCAACCGAGCATCTCGCCGTGGGGTGCTCCGGTGTTGTTTGTAAAGAAGAAAGATGGTTCGATGAGAATGTGTATCGATTACCGCGAGTTGAACAAACGTACCGTGAAGAACAAGTACCCGTTACCAAGGATCGACGACTTGTTCGATCAATTACAAGGCGCAAGTTGGTTCTCAAAGATCGACCTTCGATCCGGGTACCATCAGTTGAAAGTGAGGGAAGAAGACATACCGAAAACGGCATTTCGCACACGTTATGGACACTTTGAGTTCCGCGTAATGTCTTTTGGATTGACGAACGCCCCTGCAGCGTTCATGGATTTGATGAATAGAGTGTGTCGACCAATGCTGGATCGATCAGTAATCGTATTCATTGACGATATCCTCATCTACTCCAAGAATGAGGGTGATCACGCGTGTCACTTGAGGGAGGTATTAGAAGCTCTGAAGAAAGAGAAGTTGTATGCTAAGTTCTCCAAATGCGCGTTCTGGCTTAGGGAAGTCCAATTCCTAGGTCACGTCATTGGCCCGAACGGCATTATGGTTGACCCAGCAAAGATAGTAACGGTAAGTGAATGGGACATTCCTAAGACGCCAACTGAAATCCGCAGTTTCTTAGGATTGGCGGGCTACTATCGGAGATTCATCCAGGATTTCTCGAAAATAGCTTCGCCGTTGACGAAGTTGACTCGGAAGGAGGTAAAGTACGAATGGGGTTCGACCCAGGATGAGGCGTTTAAGGAATTGAAGAAGAGGCTTACCCAAGCTCCAGTCTTGGCCCTCCCCAAGGGCAATGAAGACCTAGTGGTGTACTCTGACGCTTCGGGTCAGGGATTGGGATGCGTGTTGATGCAACGCGGAAGAGTGATCGCGTATGCGTCACGGCAGTTGAAAGTTCATGAAACTAATTATCCGACTCATGATTTGGAACTTGCTGCTGTCGTATTTGCATTAAAAATCTGGAGGCACTACCTGTACGGGGTGAAGTTTACTATTTACTCTGACCACAAAAGTTTGAAGTACTTCTTCGAACAAAGAGAGCTTAATATGAGGTAGAGGCGATGGTTAGAACTCCTAAAAGATTATGACTGTGAAATCATATACCATCCTGGAAAGGCAAACGTGGTGGCTGACGCTCTAAGCCGAAAGGATGTGCCTACTCCTATTAGAGTGAAGGCTTGCCAGTTGGTGGTAACTTCAGATGTGATGAGAGAAATTGAAAAGGCTCAAGATGAGGCACTTAAAGAGGAAAACATAAAGAAGGAAAGGATGGTTGGCCAACAGGACAAGTTGGAATATAACACCCTTGGTGTTAGGACACGTTTTGGGCGGATATGGATACCTATGGGTGGCGAGCTTAGGACCAAAATCTTGGATGAGGCTCATAAGTCTCGTTACTCTATCCATCCCGGTACCAATAAAATGTACCAAGATTTGAGGAGGGAATACTGGTGGCCTGGAATGAAATGTGACGTGACGAAGTATGTAAGCAAGTGCTTGACTTGCTCGCAAGTAAAGGCCGAGCACCAGAAACCGTATGGAAAGATTCAACCACTTGATATACCGGAATGGAAGTGGGAACACATTACCATGGACTTCATAACTAAGCTACCTCGCACAGCTAAAGGTCATGACACCATTTGGGTAATTGTGGACCGTTTAACGAAGAGTGCTCATTTCCTACCTATTCGCGAGACGTTCTCGTCGGAAAGGTTAGCGGAAGTGTTTATTAATGAAATAATAGCACGGCATGGGATGCCATTGACGATCGTATCTGACCGGGACACACGATTCACATCGAAGTTCTGGAAAAGATTTCACGAGGCGATGGGCACGAGGCTTAATATCAGCACAGCATTCCACCCGCAAACGGATGGTCAGTCCGAAAGGACCATTCAGACATTGGAGGATATGCTTCGTGCTTGTATTATCGACTTCGGTGGCAGCTGGGACAGCCATCTGCCGTTAGCTGAATTCTCCTACAACAATAGTCATCACACGACGATAGGCATGCCGCCTTACGAAATGTTGTATGGGAGAAGATGTAGGACCCCGGTTTGTTGGGGTGAGATTGGACAGAAGGAATTAGGAAGTCTCGAAGTCGTAAGAGAGACGTCGGAAAGGTTTAATCAGATCAAAGCACGAATGAAGGCCGCACAAGATCGTCAGAAATCCTATGCGGATAGACGACGAAGGCCTATCGAGTTTGATGTTGGGGACAGAGTAATGTTGAAAGTGTCCCCGTGGAAGGGAATCATTCGATTCAGAAAGAGAGGAAAGTTAAGTCCGAGGTTTGTCGGACCGTTCAGGATAATGGCACGGGTTGGTGAAGTCGCTTATCGGTTGGAGTTGCCTGATGAGTTAAGTGGGATTCATCCTACCTTCCATGTATCACACTTGCGAAAGTGTTTGGCGGATGAATCAGCTCACGTACCACTTACCGACATCGAGGTCGACAACAGCCTTAATTACATCGAAGAACCTATGGCCATCCTTGATCGAAAGGAGAAACGTTTACGTAATAAAGTTATCCAATTGGTTAAAGTCCAATGGAAGCATCAAAAGGGATCGGAAGCCACTTGGGAAACGGAGAAGGAAATGAGGGAGTCGTACCCTCATCTATTTGACTTATGATAGGTTTCGGGGACGAAACCTATTGTAAGGGGGGTAGACTTGTAACATCCCGAAAATAAACGATGATTTTATTAACAGAATAAACGAACGAGGCATGACGGGTCGGGTCGGATGGGTCAGCGGGCTATAAATAGCCTATGCCACCCCATTTTCTCTCATTTGCAACCTTTAGAGAGAGAAAACCTGTAGAGAGAGAAAGTGTCAGAATCGCACAAGATCGCACCCGTTCGTGTCTCCTGCACTCGTGAAGAGAACCTCCAAAGCGGAATCGTCATCCAGGTAACCATTCGAGCTAAATCTGAGTTTTAGTTCGTTTTTGGGTTTTTCGGGTTTTGGGTGAAAATCGAACGTTTTTGTGGGTGAAACTTAAGAATAAGCTTAGGTTTAGTATCTACAATGGAAAACGGTTGTTTTGAACAAAGAAGGTTGAAGATTTGACACAACCGAATGCGAAGTTAGGGTTTTCGCGAAGAACAGGTCGTGCGCACTTGCTAAGTGCGCACGGAGCAGGTCCTGCGCACTTGCTAAGTGCGCAGGAGGAGGGTCCTGCGCACTTGCTAAGTGCGCAGGAGGAAGGACCTGCGCACTTGCTAAGTGCGCAGGAGGCAGGGTCTGCGCACTTGCTAAGTGCGCAGGCAGCAGGGTCTGCGCACTTGCTAAGTGCGCAGACATCAGAACTGATTAAGTGAAGTCAGTATGTTAGAATGGTTAAGCCGCTAGAGTCGGGATTGGTCTGATGTGTTTAACTAATCAATTCAGATCGGAACTGACGTTGTCGGACCTTCGTTTAGGACAACCCATGTTAGCGTATCAGGTGAGTTCTAGAGCCCTCTTTTAAATGTTTTGTTAATGTTTTTGGGCTGGTGTGCATACTTACGAAATGTTTAAAGAAATGATGTTTAACGAAATGATGTTTTAACGAAATGATGTTTAACGAAAGGAAAGGTTTTGAAATGTTGAAACGATGTTTACGAAAGGAAAGGTTTTGAAATGTTTTTGCCAAAAAGGGTTACGAATGCTTTATGAACGGTTTAATTGAGGAAATGTTTAATGAGAAGAGAAAGAGGTAAAGGTTTTAAAGAAGTCATTACAAATCTAATCTGTCAAATGAATGGAATTGACGAATGAAGTCTGGGAATGAGATTCCCAGCCTTGTGGTAGATTATGGACAGCGAGCCATAGTTGCCACAAGAACAACAGGGGCATGTCTTTGTGGCATGCCAATGGTTATGATGTTGTACAACTGGTAAAAGGGAGTAACGACGGTTACTCAGGGGTTAACGTGACCCCATGTAAGGTTAAATTATGATCCGACGATGTTATGGCTGAGAGTCATAACCGTCGATGGAAGTTGTCGGTTTATGGACATGAGAGCCATAAGGGCAACTGAATGGGTATTGTCGGTCCTCGCGCAGTTAGCCTTGGGGGCAATACCAAAAAGGGAATTGACGGAATGTATGGTATTGTCGGTCTTCGTGCAGTTAAGCCTTAGGGGCAATACCATAAGGGAATTGACGGAATGTATGGTATTGTCGGTCTTCGTGCAGTTAAGCCTTAGGGGCAATACCATACTAAATGACGGAACGAAGGGTAACACAGATTTAGATAATAATGTATGACTTAAATGAATGTTAAAAGTTTTAATGAACGATCCGTTTAACGGTGTTTATGATTATGATGTTGATGATGATATGGGTACGAAACTTTTTTTAAAGATGTTAAATTATTACATGCTTTTGTGAAAGGTTTTTACTAAATGAATGATACGTTTTTGGCAAATGTTGATGTTAAAGTTTTTATGAAATGCTAGAACTCACCAGCGTAGCTGACCTTTTTAGTATGCACATTCAGGTTAAGGCAGGTATGGACGATGGACGGTGATGCTTGGCAAGCGAGAAGAGTTACCCGGTCGATCATGAAGACTGGCATCCCGTTATGAGTTGTTTATGTTAAGTTTATGTAATTGACAATGTACGCTTCCGCATGTATGAACAAGTTTTTAGTTATGTTGAATGAATGATTCCGCTGCATTATTTGATACTCATGTTTAAGAACTGTTTGTGAATGAGTAAATCCAACGAGTGAGGCCTCCCGGGTTTGGGGCCTTACAATGCAACCTAAAATTTTATACTTTATAAAATATTTTAATCAAAACAAATAATGTTTAGTTTTGTAAACCTTATAAAACAAGTTCTTTTTTTTAAACATTTAAAGTGACCCTAAATCAAATAGTTTTAGTATTGAACCCCATTTTATTTTCATTTGAACCCTCCCCTCTAAACACAATGAACTCCCAAATTGAACCCCCATTCCTTCAACTTTGACCCATCCACAAGCCTTGACCCGGATTGACTCTAAAAAGTCAAACATACTAGAGAATTGAACAAATCGACATCTAAAATCAATCACACCCGGATTCTATGGATTTTCCTTACACGAGAAGTTGATCCTTGACCATTTCTAGACGCAATTAACATACCAATTTGACTAGATAGCGGCTCAATTCAAATTTCAAACGGGTTTGACTTTCATAGTCAAACCAAGCCAATTTCGAATCCAAATCACAAAAATCAAACATATTGATGTCCGCAAATCAAGCCCAGTCATTACTATTACGAACTGAGACTCTAATCACGACCCAATTCATCCACTTTCGGTTCAATCCACGCGTAACCCACGTTGACAACCGTCACCCTCAAGACAGAATTAAATCACGCGTTTAAAGACCTAATTGATGGAATTAACTCTCTCCTCACCATCTCATAATCCTTTCGAAACTCTCCCAAACCACCTTTGACCTGCAATACGACTCTGGAACTCGATTCAATCCAAAGAACTCAGAGCTGAATGCGGTAGCCGTTCGTCCATCCCCACGTTTCCATTCCAGGTAAATTTACACCCACTGATTCGTTTTTGTCCAGGGAACAAAAGCCCCATGCTTCCGAGATCGATTGTTGATCAATTCGACTGAATTTGGGGCTAGGGTTTGCGGGTCTAGGTAAATCGGGGAAGGGGATGTGTTCGGGATCAGTTGTTAAATATTTTCAAACCAGTAATTTGTCAAGACATTTGTCAAGATTCACCGGTTAAAGCACTTGGATCCTATGCGGTTGGATGCAGGTTCGAAACCCATGGCCGCATCTTTTTTGAGTTCTAGTGACACACAAACTGTTTCCCCATCGGATCTAACATTAAAACCGTATAAAACCATGTTCCATCACCACTGACCCTCCGGCCTAGTGGTAGCTCGCTTCAGTCCTACAGGATCCACCCGGGTCCTCAATTATGTTTTTGTGGCCTGTTTATTTTTTTAAAAACATTTTTAAAGCTACAAAGATTATAAAAAAAAATGTTTTTATAAACCTTACATTTATTAGAACAAAAGGAAACAGATGTTTGCAATTTTTACATAAAATCTCTATCTTTATAAATTAACTCTTAAAACACTCAATTTAAATTATGGATTTATTACGAGTAAATTATTTATAAAAATTTTGTGTCAACTTTATAAACACTTAATACAAAGTTTTATAAAATTTAAATTTTATTTTAACACCTAAAAATATTTATAGTTTTATATACATAAGAATACATACCCATTTTAATTAAATACAATGAGTTATCATATTCAATTTAAATGGCAAATAAATAAATAAATAAATAAATTTATTATTTATATAAAGTACATTTATAAAACATACTTAGGATTTAATTATATCTAAATACAAATTGCAAACCATTATAAATAAATAAATAAGGTAACAATTATTTATTTAATTTATATTTAAACAAAAATTGTTTATGTAAGTTATACTTAAATAAACCTAATACCTACCTTATTTTCTAACTAAACAAATGAATAACAATTATGTGACTTATTTAGTTATTTAAACCCAAACCCTAATTAAAAATATTTTTAAACTATTCATTTCAAATTGTTTATTTTATACAACACTTTTTCAAGTACAAACCATAATTTCCTACGCTCCTATACACTCATTGTACACACATCCAATTCAATCCTAGAATTTGACATATATTTTTTTGCATACATTATTAATTCAACATACTTTACACACTAGGTTAGCATTGTAAGATTTCAAGGATCATTTTGCTATCTAGTCTCGCGTGCTAGCTACACTTTTGAATCAAGTGAGTATTACATAGCCCCTTTTTACTATTTTACACTTTTTGGGGTGAAACATGAACTCTATACACACAATTGTTTACATTTACACAAACTACACAAACACGAATCCTCTTTACATTCATGTATGCAAAATTTGAGCTTTATGTTTGAGTGCTAGGTGTGTTAACTGTTTGTATGCAATTTATGTGCAATCACTAACTATTCAAGCCGACGGTTAACAATGATAGATCTATTGAGTCTGACAAACCCACTCAGATTGGGGTGATTGTTACCGACAACACAATTTGCATGCTAGTTATAAAGGTTTGATTGTACTTTAGTTACACAATAGTTACTCCCCATAAATGCCTTATTTTATCATGTTATGTAAGGATTTGATTAATTTCATCTATACACTATCTATGTATAAACCTGTGTATACTCACCAACTTTTTAGTTGACCTTATTTTATTCATGTTTCAGGTGCTAATGTTTGATCAAGGCTTGCTTATGGCTTGCTACACATAAGCTTTGGACTTAGTTAATCTTAAATGAAGAACCATTTGTATTTCAATTATGTACTTTTGAACTTGGTTGTGTTTGATTTGTTGAAATAAAATTTGATGATTAATATATTGAAATCTAGTCAACCTTGTGCTCATGAACAGTCTACATGTCCTGCCCCGACGTCGTAGGTTGGGGTGTGACAGATTGGTATCAGAGCCTTGGTTATAGGGAACTAGGTTATTAGACACTCTTGACATAGACTATAACCTTAGGACACCCATACAATACCATGCTACTACATGTTACATGATTAATCCTTGTGTGAATATTTTTACATGTTATCCTAAGTAATTTCATTACATGCTACAATACTTAATAGTTTATGTGTCACACTACTTGATAACTTTTGTGCTTACATTCATTTCTATCTACATGCTACCTATGTGTTTCATTAAGTGCTATCCTAAGTTTTAAACACACACACATACACACCAAATTCTTCGTACACCTTTGAACTCACACACATGATACCATCACCACTTGTGAACAAAGACTTAAACTATTGGGCCTAATAATCATTAATAATAAACTAAGAAGCCCATCTATCCTCCAAGAAGAAGAAGCCCGCTGAAATGCATAAACCTTACTTTCGGGCCATAAGGCCCAGTACACAATAATTCTCATCATAACCATGAGTCCAACAATAGTGTTATTAGTACATGATGGCTGGAAGAGTACTTAAGTGTGTCCTAGTGACCCACCCCGCTTTCTTGGGAATTCTCCTCAGGGATGCATTGCTTATAGGTCAAGTGTATTTCTAAAATACTATTGTGAAGGCTCGGTGTTATGAGTAGTCAAACTCTAAACTTATGAGAACTCCTATGTCTAACACTCAATATTTCATTATCACTTACAACCTTTTCATTGCTTTCTGCTAGACATGGACTCCTACTCTCCTTTCTCCCCGGTTTACCGTCCTTGAGCTGAGTCTGATCGGGAAGAAGACATCGGGACACCCGTGTATCGGTCACCAACACCCCCAACTGCTAGACCTAGGTTAGATGTAAGGGCAGACTGGATTAGGAACACTGGCCCAAGACTTCGAACACCTAGATCGCCCCCACCTAGAAACCAGTTTCAAGCACCCCATCTACACGCTCAATTACCACCCCCACTAAGAGACCCGTATCTGGTGCCCGACCCGTATCATTCTAACCCTTGGGTAAGGCATACCATGGCACCCACTAGTTCTATGGGAATTCCAACCAATGACATTCACCAATATGTAAGGACCTCAGGATTTGAGAGGCAAAGGATGGAGCACGAGGTAATGCACGACTTGCAAGGACAAAAAGTGGATAGCCTAGCAAACCAATTAGGGTACCAAAAGGAGTTAATCTCCATCCTCGAAAAAGAAATACTAGAGAATCGCACGAAAACAGCTAGAACTGAAACCAGATCGGCTACCCGAGTGACCATAGCGGTGCTCGTCTTGGGAATTATCTTCCTCCTAGTGGAAAGCTACAAGAGACGTTAACCAAATTTTTTTTTATTTATTGACTTTAAATTTTCAGTTTGAGAACCATTTCCCTATGTTTAGAGTAATGTTTAACATTTCAGCATTTAATCAATTTTATATATTCCACCTCTAAAGTTATTATTCATTGATTTGACACGTTGAGTGTGAATTACACCCATCATATTTTTATCAAAATTTTCCAAGTATCACCTTCTTCATTCAACACGATTTAGTACACTACCGACAATCTCCCTCATAAACAAATCATCCTATTAGATTTAAACAACCTCGTTATTTTCAAACCAAATGTTTATCAAACTTTTAGAGAGTATCAGAAATATAAATTCTTTCATAAACATTTTCACTTTGTAAGGAAACTTAATACAACATATTTTATAAAAATATTATTTCAAATTAATAAATAATTATAATCTTCCTCATTAAAGTAATTATTTCTAAACCATGGCTAAATTAATATACAATTACTGTTTAGCCAATAATTTCTCTTGAAAATATTCTCCTTATAATAATTGAAAATTTAATAAAAAAAAAGTTTTTCTCATAGATTGGCTATTTAGATTATTTAACTCAATACTTTCACTATTTTATATATCTACAACCAAGAACAATTTACATATTCCTATTTTCAAACAAAGATCAGTTATTTGTAAACACATTTCCTTGAGTGTTTTCAAAAACCCCTCGCTACCTTTCACTTGCCGCTCCATGAGACGATCCATACCGCGAAGACGTTAACCATCCGTATAAACCTCAACGAGATTTAAAGAGCTGGAACCTAACTACCACGTTATACATGAACACCAAACGACACGCTTGTCTGCAACACTCGACTACCTAAAAAATTCAATAGTTTATTTACTCCGGAGATCCAATAACTTTCAAACGAACCTTCACATGATACATAAAACTTAGTTGTTTACAATATGCAAGATAGTAGGTCAATCACACGATACCTGAAACTTGCTATTTTGATACATGATACTAGATTGAACATATTATACACGGTCACATAATACATGAAACTTAGTTGCAATATACGTAATGTTACACCAATCACATAATACAAGAAACTTGTTTGCAATATACATTATAGTGGATGGATCATATAACACATGAAACTTAGTTGTTTGCAGAATACATAATACCAAATTGTTCACACTATACGATACACATGATGCTACGTTACTCACATTATACATGAAAGCTTATTTGTTTACAAAATACATGATACTAAGTTGTAAACATCATACATGAAATTCATTTCTTACAATGTACATGATACTAAATTATTTATATTACACATGAAAGCTTACTTGTTTACAAAATACATGATACTAAGTTGTTAACATCATACATGAAACTCATTTCTTACCCTATACATGATGCTAAATTGTTCACGTTACACATGGAACCTATCTGATTACAAGCTACATGACACTAAATCATACATGAAACTTGGGTGCTACATTATACACGAAACTAAAGTGCCTACAATTGTTGCAATTGATTTATTTCATTTTACACAAGGTATGGTCATACCCTTTTGTTCACCAAGGTTGAAAACCATAACACATTAAAGCTACTCGAGGTTTGACGTATTCTTGTTCAAACATGAGTAAACTATGGAACTTTAAGTTATACTACCTTATTTCCCTTCAGTTGCTAACTGACCTGCCAGTTAGGGACATAGTTAATTATTAGCAACTCATATGTGAAAGCAATATACATGAACTAAGTGAATTTGTGCCCCCTCTTGCCCCACACACAACGGAAGGATCTATACGGATCATGCGATGATTCGAGTAATTACGGGTGCACACGTAATTATAAAAATCAGCGCATGGAAAACATAGTGAATTTTATCATGTGTTGTGACCTAAAAACTTATCATGATATGTGACAACGAAACTGATGTGATATGACAGGGGCATGGTGGATACGCCGATGGTACTTCCTATATATAAGTGCCCTATCTAATTATCAGAAGTAGCGTTGTTCGTGTCACGTGAAGTTTTGACCCAGACTAAGGTTTATGAGATCTTTTACCCGCTGACAATTTTAAGCATATTAGACTATATCTTACACAAACCCTAATTGTCAAGTTCCCATCAAACCCATTCCTAGTAACACATTTCACCTTTATATTCTTCGACAGAACTCTCCTTAACCCTCTGGAAACTAAAACCCACCGATAGCTCTCATACTTAACTTGAGCTTTAGACTTAACTCTTGTTATCTATCACATTTCTCAAATCGATGATCAAAACTCAAACTCACTTCCTTCCTGTATCAGTAGTCTCCACTAATTAAATTTCGGGACGAAATTCTCTTAACATAGGGAGACTGTAATATCCGTAATTTTTCAGACCATAATTTTTCAAATATAAGTATAACACACGTAAGTATATTTATACATATATGCGTAGACGTTTTGTTATCATAAATACCTACCTAAGTAAAAACAGTGAGCTTTAATCACGTATTTATATCTCTTATTTTTTTTAGCATATATCGTAATATATACATATATATGTATATATTTGAATATATTAAATAAACACTTTATGCAACCTAAAATTTTATACTTTATAAAATATTTTAATCAAAACAAATAATGTTCAGTTTTGTAAACCTTATAAAACACGTTCTTTTTTTTTAAACATTTAAAGTGACCCTAAATCAAATAATTTTAGTATTGAACCCCATTTTATTTTCATTTGAACCCTCCCCTCTAAACACAATGAACTCCCAAATTGAACCCCTATTCCTTCAACTTTGACCCATCCACAAGCCTTGACCCGGATTGACACTCAAAAGTCAAACAAACTAGAGAATTGAACAAATCGACATCTAAAATCAATCACACCCGGATTCTATGGATTTGCCTTACACGAGAAGTTGACCCTTGACCATTTCTAGACGCAATTAACATACCAATTTGACTAGATAGCAGCTTAATTCAAATTTCAAACGGGTTTGACTTTCAGAGTCAAACCAAGCCCATTTCGAATCCAAATCACAAAAATCAAACATATTGATGTTCGCAAATCAAGCCCAGTCATTACTATTACGAACTCAAACTCTAATCACGACCCAATTCATCCACTTTCGGTTCAATCCAGGCGTAACCCACGTTGACAACCGTCACCCTCAAGACTGAATTAAATCACGCGTTTAAAGACCTAATTGCTGGAATTAACTCTCTCGTCACCATCGCATAATCCTTTCGAAACTCTCCCAAACCACCTTCGACTTGCAATACGACTCTGGAACTCGATTCAATCCAAAGAACTTAGAGCTGAATGCGGTAGCCGTTCGTCCATCCCCACGTTTCCATTCCAGGTAAATTTACACCCACTGATTCGTTTTTGTCCGAGGAACAAAAGCCCCATGCTTCCGAGATCGATCGTTGATCAATTCGACTGAATTTGGGGCTAGGGTTTGCGGTTCTAGGTAAATCGGGGAAGGGGATGTGTTCGGGATCGGTTGTTAAATATTTTCAAACCAGTAATTTGTCAAGACATTTGTCCAGACTCACCGGTTAAAGCACTTGGATCCTATGTGGTTGGATGCAGGTTCGAAACCCGTGGTTGGATGCAGGTTCGAAACCTATGGCCGCATCTTTTTTGAGTTCTAGTGACACACAAACTGTTTCTTCTTCGGATCTAACATTAAAACCGTATAAAACCATGTTCCATCACCACTGACCCTCCTGCCTAGTGGTAGCTCGCTTCAGTCCTACAGGATCCACCCGGGTTCGAACCGGGTGGTCCTCAAGTATGTTTTTGTGGCCTGTTTGTTTTTTTAAAAACATTTTTAAAGCTCCAAAGATTATAAAAAAATGTTTTTATAAACCTTATATTTATTAGAATAAAAGGACACAGATTATCTTTATAAATTGACTCTTAAAACACTCAATTTAAATTATGGATTTATTACGAGTAAATTATTTTTAAAAATTGTGTCAACTTTATAAACACTTTATACAAAGTTTTATAAAATTTAAATTTTATTTTAACACCTAAAAATATTTATAGTTTTATATACCTAAGAATACATACCCATTTTAATTAAATACAATTAGTTATCATATTCAATTTAAATGGCAAATAAATAAATAAATAAATAAATTTATTATTTATATAAAGTACATTTATAAAACATACTTAGGATTTAATTATATCTAAATACAAATTGCAAACCTTTATAAATAAATAAATAAGGTAACAATTATTTATTTAATTTATATTTAAACAAAAATTGTTTATGTAAGTTATACTTAAATAAACCTAATACCTACATTATTTTCTAACTAAACAAATGAATAACAATTATGTGACTTATTTAGTTATTCAAACCCAAACCCTAATTAAAAATATTTTTAAACTATTCATTTCAAATCGTTTATTTTATACAACACTTTTTAAGTACAAACCACAATTTCCTACGCTCCTATACAACTTCTTGTACACACATCCAATTCAATCCTAAAATTTGACATATATATTTTTGCACACATTATTAATTCAACATACTTTACACACTAGGTTAGCATTGTAAGATTTCAAGGATCATTTTGCTATCTAGTCTCACGTGCTAGCTACACTTTTGAATCAAGTGAGTATTACATAGCCCCTTTTTACTATTTTACACTTTTTGGGGTGAAACATGAACTCTATACACACAATTGTTTACATTTACACAAACTACACAAACACGAATCCTCTTTACATTCATGTATGCAAAATTTGAGCTTTATGTTTGAGTGCTAGGTGTGTTAACTGTTTGTATGCAATTTATGTGCAATCACTAACTATTCAAGCCGACGGTTAACAATGATAGATCTATTGAGTCTGACAAACCCACTCAGATTGGGGTGATTGTTACCGACAACACAATTTGCATGCTAGTTACAAAGGTTTGATTGTACTTTAGTTACACAATAGTTACTCCCCATAAATACCTTATTTTATCATGTTATGTAAGGATTTGATTAATTACATCTATACACTATCTATGTATAAACCTGTGTATACTCACCAACTTTTTAGTTGACCTTATTTTATTCATGTTTCAGGTGCTAATGTTTGATCAAGGCTTGCTACACATAGGCTTTGGACTTAGTTAATCTTAAATGAAGAACCATTTGTATTTCAATTATGTACTTTTGAACTTGGTTGTGTTTGATTTGTTGAAATAAAATTTGATTATTAATATATTGAAATCTAGTCAACCTTGTGCTCATGAACAGTCTACATGTCCTGCCCCGACGTTTCCGCCATCGGTTGGGGTGTGACACTTTCGAACCTATAATACACACAAACACTTTAGTAATAATGTGAACCATAACATAATTAGGCTAGCATGATGTCATGACTCGCCTAAAATTCAGATCGCTACTCTAAGTTTCCAAAAGTTTCTACAACATTAAAGAGATATCAAGGGCAGTTGGAACTCTTCGAAAATGACTACAAAAGTTTTCACTAATGAGGACTGCATAGATGACGCTAGACAAGCCTTGAATAAGCTTGAAAAGCCAAGATTTTTACTTTGAAGATACTAGAAAACATGACCTAAAAAACGAGTCTAGATCAGGCTTTAAATGCTTAAAGTTGTTGGATTGTACTTAGAAATCTTTACAATTCATCTTTGTAAATTAATGTATAGATCCATATACATATAGAACACTCTATATACTCATGTACTAGTATAAATAGGTTTGATTACACTCATTTGTCGTCACCCAGGCATACTTCTAAGATCACTTGTATACATGTAAATATTCATGCAATACAAGTTCTTTCTTGGTAAACTCGCAATCTTTCTCATCCCTTTTTTAAGGCTTTCGTTGAACAACACTTTCACTTTTATCAAGGGTCAAAGGCTAAACTTAGATAAAATCTAAGTGTCACACGAGAGTTGGAAAATCACTCCGTGATAAGTAGTATCAAAGCACTACAATTCATCGGGATGGCATCCCACGTGACAAAGATTGTGAGCACCAACACTGCTGGAGACGAGACCCGTGGACGGGATGATGTTCGTTAAGGTGGCAAGAAGACTAGAACATGTCCAAACACATAGTTGCTGGAATGGGCAAGAGAGTCGAAGAAATATAGACAACCATCAACGAATTCAAGGTTAAATTCGACATATTCAATATCGACGATTCGTTGCAACAAATGGATCCACTAAGCAATGTGTTCGTCAAAACTTAGAAACGATTGCAAACTCATTATTGCAATCTTGCGAGATGAATTAAAGGAAAAGTTTGAGAAGGAGGTGGGTCAAATGAAAGAAAATATGGAGATAGTCATCAAAGACTTGCAAACCAAGTTAAGTATTTGTAAACAAGCGTTGGCAAATATAAGTGACAATGCAACACGCTCCTTCCAAGACCGATGTTCCCAAGCCATCACCGTGGGTAAACGAGAAGCAAGGGTCCTTAACAACTTCATTTGGGAGATGGACCAATCCTCTGAAGCTATTGACATCGCTTATGACACCAAGAAAATCAAGACGGTCACGCTATACTTGAAGGAAAATCAAGACAGTCACACATTGTGGTGGCGACGCAAGCACTAAGAGATCGGAAAAGGTATGTCTGCCATTCTAACTTGGGCTGATTTCGTAAAAGAAATCAAGACACAATTTTATCTGGAAAACACCGAACACGAAGCAAAGATTCGCCTTCATAATCATAAACAAAGGGGCACAATCAAAGATTATATTACTGAATTTACAACCCTTGTGCTCGAGATTCTGGATCTATCGCCCAAGTACTCTCTCATTTACTTCATGATGGCTTGCAACCTGGGACTCAAACCGAGTTGGAACGAAGAAATGTCCAAGACTTGGCATCAGCCATCATTGTTGCTAAAAACATGATCTACCACTTCGAGAGGCAATAAAAAAACCCACTATCATGGAGACTAACTAGGAAAAAGGTGGGGGAGCGAAACCTACCAATACTTATAATCATTTCCGAAAGGATAGATAGCAACCTCCAATATACGGTAAAGATCAAGATGTAAACATGGGATGCTTTCTTTGCGATGGGCCTCACGATGCTCGTAACTGCCTAAAGAAGTCAACATTAACAGCCTTGACATGGACTAACGAAGAAGCCGGTGAACAAGAGGAGGCTCGCTTAGGAGAGATGAAACTCCAAGTGCTTAATGCTTTAACCAAACAGGAAGGGAAGCCTTTGGCGATGACAAATCAGACCAACTCGACAATGATTGTGGGCAACGAAAACAAGAGGTCACAAGGACTTTGATTTGTAAACATAGAAATCAATGGGCAAGATGTCAAAGCATTGGTCGATACCCGGGCTAATCACAACTTCATCTCACCTGACGAAGCTAGAAGGCTCGGCTTAAGAATCACAACGCAAGAAGGATGGATCAAGGCCGCCGATGGAGAGCCCGAACCAATCGAGGGAATAGCATAGGGCGTGAAGGTCAAAATCGAAACATGGAAGGGTAAATTCTCGATGGTGCCCATTGATAACTATGACATCGTGTTAGGAATGGACTTCTTTCGAGGATCAAAGACCGTTCTAGTAACATTAATAAATACTCTTTACATCATCAAAAGAGATCACGTACACACCGAAACCTTGGAGCCGGATACTAGGAGACGGGGTAAAACTATATTCGTCATAAAACTCACAAGGACATGACATGTACTACTGAAGAAACACGTCGAGAATGGTGTGGCTTTAGGTGGGGGAGAATGTGACGTCCTGCCTAAAACTCAGATCGCTACTCCAAGTTTTCAGAACTTTCTAACATTCAAGAGACATCAAGGGCGCTGTTAGAACTCTCCGGAAACGACTACAAAATTGTGCACTAATGAGAGTTGTATAGATGACTCTAGACCAGCCTTGAAGAAGCTTGAAAAGCCAAGATTTTTTCATGGAAGATACTAGAAAACAAGACCCAAAAGGCTGCCAAGAAAGGATTTAGATCAGCCTTGAAATGCCTTAAATTTGCTGGATTTTTACTTAGCAATATCTAGAATTCTTTATTGTAAATTAATGGATAGATCCATCTAGATATAAAACACTCTAGATACTCACGTACTTGTATAAATAGGGCTGGTTGCATTCATTTGCCATCACCCAAGCGTACTTTTAAGATGACTTGTATCCTTGTAAACATTCAAGCAATACAAGTTATTTCTATGTAAACTCGCAATCTTTCTCATCCACTTTTTAAGGCTTCCGTTGCACAACACTTTGATCACTTTTATCAAGGGTCAAAGGCTGAACTTAGATTAAATCTAAGCGCGGCACGATAGTTGGAAAATCACTCCGTGACAATGGTCTTACTATTCTCATGTATATTTAATCTCATGTGTATAACTTAATATTTGAAAGGAGAATACATAAATCTCATGTGTACTACCCAGATTTTTGTTGTTAGATTCTTATCACTTTCTATATAACTAGTACTGCCTACGTACAACTTCGTTTTTCTACAACACATTGTTCACACTCTGTAAAAAAGTTCAGATCTGGTTGGTAATGGACTATTAGGATTGTGTTTTCTATTCTTGTTGGTAATGGATCGACTATCTTTAATAGCTACCGATGTTGGTCACACTCTGTAAAAAAGTTCAGATCTAATGTATTTTTATTGACACCAAACTTGAATCAGAACTTAAACATGAAAAACACATTTCAAAGAAACCAAAACTCTCTAACTAAAAAAGCTATATTCGTACATAAAACTAAAAAAGCATCTAAACCTCGCAACAATAACCCTAAAAATTCTGATTGAAACGATACAGCTAAAGGAATTTTACAATTCTACTTTACCAACTTATGTACTTTAACATTTACCACAGAAAATATACAAACCTTACACAATTAATACAAAGTTCTAATTGATGCTAATCTTTTCATTGAATATCAACCACACGATTATATTTTTTTGTTTTCTCATGTTTGAATAAATTGTAGACCAATTATAATGCATCTACAAAAGGAACTGAACTTGACCTTGAGTAAGACCCAAGTGTGGGTACCCCGTGGCTTCTTCAACACACTTTTTAATATTAATACAAAAAGGTATTTGAAATAAACAATTTGAAAGATTAAAATGTGGAGAAGGTGAAGAAAGTGATAGACCAAAGAATGTGGGAAGTCGGCCATGTCGTATACTAAAAGCAAAAGGCAAGACATGTGCTTGTAAAAGGTTCGGTGCTTATCTAATTTTAGTGCTGGTTTGGTATATATGATGTGAAGAAGTAAATACCCATTTTGAGAGGATTTCGTTATGAACTTTCATAGGAGAACACTTTGAGCACTTCTTGATCAAACCGTTGGATCGGAACTGCAAAACAGAACACAATTTATGTTTTTAAAAATTCGTGTATTACACGGGTTAAATAAAATATAATATAATCTGTTAAAGGATCAAGGAGTTTGCCTTTAAAAAAATGTAATATGTTAACACATAGATTCGTCAACATGTGTTCAAATGTGAAAAACTCATAAAAAAACTCATTTTCACATGTGAAACTAATTTTTATGTAGTTTTTGTTGGAAAATATTTTGTGAAAATAAAATTATATAAACTTGTATTATTTTTTTATTCAAGTTTACTAGTTGAAACACCATGTTGAATTAGTAAAAATCCATTTAACATGTGTTTTAAGTTTTAGTCAAATACTTAAAGGTTTTGGTTAATGGTGAATGGGTGTTTCAACTCATGAGTTAATGGTGAATGTGGAGTTTCAACTCCTTTTTCAAGTATAAATACCAAGGTGTTCCTTGGTTGAAAAATGCACAAAAACAACACAATCTCTCTAGTGTTCTCTCCTTCTTTCTCCCTAAAGAATTTCAACATTTTTTTGATCATCTTCATGATTTTCTTTAAGGTACAATTCGGGTGCTAGAGCCTTCCCCGGCAGTACACACTGCTTAGGCCATTGTACCCTGGGAAACAAAACAGGGAGAGACCCGGAATTTGTTTTAAGGGCCCCGTATGAAACACGATCCTCTGTCAAAATCGGAATTCTGTTCTTGTATTTTGTTATTTTTCAGTTGTATTCGTATTTGTAATTTACTTGCTTTCCTAGATAGGTTTGATTCTTTGTATTGTAATCGTAATATTAAAAGTGTTTTATTTTTATACGCGAACGGATTCCTACAATTTTCTTTGGAGCTTTTGCATATAAACACTCATCAACCCTCAGGTGTGAGAATAAGTATTGAAATGGTCTGATTTGTGTGATGTCACACGTATATATACTAGGAATGTTAGATGTCGCTATCACGGTTATAACTGTATTGATGCCGATATCTTGAATATAATTGGTTTTCAGATAAACATGCACTCCACACATCGTGCCACGTAGACGAAGCACCATGGGTTGAAGCTGACTAGATGACCAGGTATGGTACCATATTTCTTCATGATGTAATATGTAATGCGAGGCTTGCATCAGAGTTTTCTTATAATTAAAATAGTCGGTTATTATAGGTACAACAAAATATTATAACTTGATGAAGAAATATGGTACCATACGTGGTCATTTAGTCGGGTTCTTTTTTTTTTAATTAGAACACCTTCGGTGGGTTAATTCGAGAAGTTGGATTAAAAGTTTTGCGTAACTTTAATTTAGTGGGAGCGTCCACTATTAATATTTCTGAAAATCTAACTTAGCACAGTTTATTTTTCAGAAAAATGGCATCCCCATCTAACGACGTTAATGCCATTCCCTTGACAAATGCCATGGTGGGAGCGACCACAATGGCCAATCACGTTGAAAAACCCAAGAAGTTATCGTGTATTCACTTTAAAAGGTTGCAGCAAAAGATGTTCTTTTACTTAACCACCTTAAACCTTGCAAGGTTCTTAACGGAATCCGCTCCCCCCGCCGTGAACGCGTACGGGGAGACCGACGCTCAAGCTTTGAGCGCGGTAGATGCTTGGAAGCATTCGGAATTCCTTTGTCGAAACTATGTCTTAAACGGTTTGGTGGACGCGTTGTATAACGTGTACTCATATATAAAGACTGCCAAAAAATTATGGGAGTCTTTAGAGAAAAAGTACAAAACGGAGGATACGGGAACAAAGAAATTTGTTGTCGCCATTTTCTTGGACTATAAAATGTAGACTCCAAAACTGTGATCAGTCAAGTCCAAGAGTTGAAAGTTATACTTCACGACATCCACACCGAGGGAAAGACACTTAGTGAGACATTTCAAGTGGCAGCGATGATTGAAAAATTGCCTCCTAGTTAGGTTGAGTTTAAGAATTATCTTAAACACAAACAGAAGGAGATGACCATCGATGAGCTTGTTGTTAGTCTTCGTATTGAGTAGGACAACAAGAGGGCTCAAAAAGGTAGCCTAGTGGATGTTTCCGCCAAGGCCAACTTAGTCGAGCATGATCAATCCTCCAAGGGGGGTAAGAAAATGAAAAGCAAAGGGAAAGTAAAGGTGGACCTTGGCATGAAGAAAGGGGCTGTGAAAAAGAATCCTCTGACTTTCCAAGGACCTTGTTACAACTGTAACGAGATGGGGCACCGTGCGAACCAGTGCAAGAAACCAAGGCGCGAGCGCACACATTTGGTGGGCGAGGATGGCACTCCTCTAGTGGCGATGATTACCGAGGAAGCGGCTTTCATCGAGGATGTCAACGTTATGGGAGGCGCTCCCAAAGGGTGGTATGTTGACATCGACGCGACCCGCCATGTTTGCGGCAAAAAACAACTCTTTAAGAATTTTAAGGAGGCGGCGGGTGAACAGAAGCTTTACATAGGGAATAAAGCGACTTCGGACATCATGGGGGAAGGCGATGTGGTCTTGAAGTGGACTTCCGGCAAAGAGCTCACTTTGACGAACACTCTCTATGTTCCCGAGATTCGTAAGAATCTTGTCTCGGGATGGATGCTCAACAAGCATGGTTTTCGCTTGGTCATTGAATTGGATAAATTTATTTTATCAAAGAATGGAATGTTTGTCGGCAAGGGTTATGCCGACAATGCAATGTTTAAATTAAATGTAATGGTTGTGAGAAACGCGATGAATAAAATTGCTTCTACTTCTGTTTACATGTTCGAGTCTTCTAATTCTTGTGTTTGGCATGGTAGACTAGGACATGAAATTTTAATTCAATTCGTCGTTTGATTAATTTAAAATACATTCCAAGTTTTAAAATCGATTCAAGGTACAAATGCGAAACATGTGTTGAATCCAAACTAACGAGAAAGCCTTTCAAATCGGTTGAAAGAACAACCGAACCCCTTGATTTAATACACACCGATCTGTGCGATTTAAAAGCGACTCCCACAAGAGGTGGAAATAAGTATTTCATCACGCTTATTGATGATAGTACTCGATATTGCTATGTATACTTACTAAAAAGTAAGGATGAAGCAATAGACAAGTTTATCTTGTATAAAGATGAGGTTGAGAATCAACTCAAAAAGAAAATAAAGATTGTGCGAAGTGATAGAGGTAGTGAATATGTTTTGCCATTTGCAAAAAATGAGTAAAAAGTGGCATAATACATGAGTGTACCGCACCCTATTCTCCACAATCTAATGGCATTGAGGAATGAAAGAACCGTACATTGAAAGAGATGATGAATGCCATGTTGATTAGCTTGAGTGTGAGCTATGACCTATGGGGAAAGGCCATTCTCTCGGCCAATTATGTCTTGAATAAGATACCCCGTAAGAAAACGGATGCGACTCCGTATGAGTTATGGATGGGTAGAAAACCATCATACAAATATGTTAAAGTGTGGGGGTTCCTAGCCAAGGTGACGGTTCCGCCAGCAAAGGCACTAACGATAGGACCCAAAACTGTGGATTGCATATTCATTGGATATGCGCACCATAGTAATATGCATAGGTTTCTTATACATGAGTCCAAGAATACCAATGTACATAAAGGCACTATTGTTGAGTGGAGGGCTGCCGACTTTTTTGAAAATATGTTTCCTTGTTTAAGACAAACACATGCGAGTTCATCAAGAGCGGTTGATGAAGCAAGTATATCAAGAGCGGTTGATGATACGGTTCATGATGAGATACATGAACTACCCGAGGTTGAGGAGGGTGAGCTTAGACGAAGCAAAATACCAAGAATTGAAAAATCTTTCGGTCCGGATTTCGTGAGCTACATGGTTGAGGGTGAGCCCAATACCTACCGCGAGGCGGTTACCTCCGCAGAAGCACCTCAATGGAAAGAAGCAATTAAGAACGAGATAGATTCTATATTGCAAAATCATACTTGGGAGTTAGTAGAACTTCCGCCGGGTTCTAAACCCCTTGGATATCGTTGGATATTTAAAAGGAAGATGAAAGCCGATGGAAGTATTGATAAATATAAGGCAAGGTTACTGATCAAAGGGTATAGACAAAAAGGGGGTCTAGACTAATTTGATACTTACTCGCCGGTCACGCGGATAACCTCAACAAGGTTGGTTCTTGCAATCGTGGCTTTATGAAATTTGGAAGTTCACCAAATGGATGTAAAAACCGCATTTCTTAACGGCGATTTAGATGAAGAGATTTACATGGAGCAACCCGAGGGTTTCTCCACCCCAGGAAAAGAGGGCAAAGTATGTACACTCGTCAAATCTATGTATGGTTTGAAGCAAGCTCCAAAACAGTGGCACTTAAAGTTTGATCATGTCATGCTTGATAATGGTTTCAAAATAAACGAGTGTGACAAATGTGTACCGGGAGGTTATGTGATCTTATGCCTTTATGTATATGATATGCTTATCATTGGGAGTAATGACAAGATGATTCAATCTACAAAAGATATGTTGAAAGCGAGGTTTGACATGAAAGACTTGGGTCTCGCGGACGTGATTCTTGGGGTACAATTCACTAGAACCCAATATGGTCTTGTCTTGAGTCAATCTCACTATGTGTACAAAATTCTTAAGAAATTCATGTCACACCCCTAATTTCAACTAACGGAGTTTTACCGTTTGGGAAGTGACGAACCAGGATCTCAGACATTAGTTACTTTGAACGACTCTACATGGGACTCAAAATGAAAATACCATTCAAATCAGAGTATCAATGCGGAAGCGTAAATAAAGTAAATGCGCAAAATACACGCGCCCAAAACCAAAGTCCAAAAGTCCCAAAAAGTCCAAACGTCCAAACAAAGCAAAGTACAATAGAATAATTTAACCAAACATAAATAGACACAATCAAAGCAGTTGAATCCCATGCATGACCTAACGTGCACCTGTGTCTTAGCTTAGCGACCTGAGAAAACATGTAAAAATATGTCAACACGAGGTTGGTGAGTCCACAGGTTTCAATATAAGTAAATAAGCGTTTACCGGATTTAAGTTCATTCAGTACGTATTTATAGGTAGCTAACATATGTTCATGTTCAGCTCAAGCGCTCACAACCGAAGCTGACTGTTTGTTTATTGGCTCCTGCCAGGTCTATCAACACTGGCGGTGTGAGTAGGCTAACATTTCACCCGTTCGATATCTAATCGAGTTAGCGCGACTAACGCGGGTGGGATTTGTCAAACCCAGTAGTACTACTAAATATTACCTCGCTAAGATCCATATTAACGGTCCGATATTAGTTGAGGACTTACTGTGATAGCGTGTTACGCTTAGCATTTAACATTGATATCATACGAATTACAAAATCCAAAATTGTTTAATCATGTTTTCTCCCCCAAGTTAAAACAGTAAAAGGGGCCGTGAAAACTCACCTGCTTTGCGTTGAAGGTAGTTTCACCCTAGAGCTAAGTTGGAATGATAATGGGAATTGTGACTGTGACACGGAAATGAGCGTCTTAAAGAACCGCTCTAATAAACGAGAGTGGACGAACGTGTTCACGAGTTTAGGAATCACTTTACGTGACGAATGACACAAATAATAATATATATATGAGTGGATAATATAATTAATTATATTATTATTTAATCTTAATTGTTACACGGCGTTATAAAATGATTCGAAATAATATAAACATATATTATTTAATAATACGGGTCACAATTTGAGAATAATATAAATATATTATTTTACACGAGTTTACGGCTTAGAAATAATATAAACATGTTATTTTTACTTAATAATAATAATGTATAAATTATAAAAGCAGGTATAATTTATAAAAATAAGCTAATAATTCAAACCCGAGCCTACGGGTTGTTTTCCGGGTTAAAACGCATTTATATAATAATATAATATTATAAGGTTTGATTTTTATTAATATAATTTTCCAGAAAAATGTTCCAAAAATGATTGTGGGAGCCCGGTCTCGAACCCGGGTCCCTCCCACACGCACACACTAACTAAACCATCACGCCCGCTAAGGTCATCGCAAACAAACCCGAGACCCATTTCTTTTAACCTCCTGATCAGACGTGCTTTCCTTCCCCACATGTACCCAGATCGAATCCCGTCCCAAACTCCTGGAATTCGATCGCGACTGGTTTCCAAATCATGGGGGTTTTGCTCGCCTATGGATTGCGAGTCTGAGGATGTATTTTAATTGTAAAAACATTAAGTTTTAGGTAGTTAAAATCCATATTGAAAAGCCGAAACTTAGACTTAAAAACGTAGGATCAATCTGATCAATTCTTATGATGTTAGAGACTGAATTCATGGGGCTATTTCAGAGTATTAAGTTCTGATTCTAACCATGTATTTTAATTACATTGAGGTTAAGGCTAGATCAGAGTTCGATTAAACCCGAAATATGATGAACCCCAGAATCGGTTCATCACGAATTCGATGTTATATCTTCGAATTAGCATAGGGCTTTCAAAGAATAGATGATGGCGATTTTAACCATATAGTTTAATTTGATTAACATTGTGTCTAGGTTAGAGTTTGATTAAAACGTGAACCTATGAACCCTAGGTTCTGGATTTTGTAAAATTGGATGTTGTTTGATTCAATTAACATGGGGCTTTCATTAAATAGAATATTTCGAAACTAATGGTATGATTTAATTGCATTGAGAACAAGTCTAGAATCAAAATCCCCAAATCCGATTTCATATGAACCCTAGAATCGGATTATGATTAAACCGATAATGTAAGCCCTAATTAGGATAGGGCTTTCATTCTACAGACTGAAACGAATCAAATGAATGTTTCAATTACCCGATTGGATGTCGGATTGACAGCGCACGACTAAAACTGAGTTCGTCGACTGCAGGTTGATCTTTGATGCTTCCGGTTGCTTCTCCGGCGCGACTGATGTATGGAATTTCTCCTGAAGGACTCGAACAAGATTCGCAGGTGTGTGATTTGTGAGGGGAATACAGGAATTAAACGAATTCGATGATCGCTTGGAATAATGTCGACGGTTTTGGATTTAATTACCATTATTTGGGTTTAACTCGATTAATAACTACGATTAAGGCTCAATGATGAACGATTAATACAGTTAAGTGTTAATCAATTACAAAGATCGATCAATTTCGGTTATCAATCGTGAATTTGAAATCAAAGGGTCACAATGTTGACTTCCAAAAGTCAACAGAAGTCATTTGGTTAATTTTGACTTTGATGAGTCAAATTATTCAATTTGGCATATTCACACAACTAGTCCCTGCAGTTTTGAGTTGAATTTGTGACAGAATCAGTCCCTGTGATTATATTTAGTTAATTAAGTTAAGGTTTAACTGGATTTAGTTAGCGAGGTTAAGTTTTTAACAGAAAAATTAACAGAATTGTTTAACGGAGTTAACCTAAAAAGTCGAATTGTCACATCATCCCCTAGTTGAAAGAATTTTCGTCCTGAAAATTAGAATAAATATATAATAATAAAAAAAAATTTCCGGGATATCATATCATCCCCTAGTTGAAAGAATTTTTGTCCCGAAAATTAAATAGTACCTTAAGAATTTGACGCGGAGTGCTTGAACAGATTAGGATATTTGCGCATCATCTGATCCTCGCGCTCCCACGTGAATTCCGGTCCGCGTTTCGAGTTCCAACGAACTCTGACAATAGGGATCTTACTGTGGTTTAACGTTTTAACTTCCCTATCCATAATTTCCACAGGTTCTTCGATGAAGCGTAACTGTTCATCAACGTGTAGTTCCTCCAGAGGAACTGCGAGTGATTCGTCTGCTAGGCATTTCTTTAAATTTGAGACGTGAAAGACGTTGTGTACACCACTAAGTCTTTCAGGTAGGTCCAGTTGATACGCTACTGGCCCGATTCTCTTCATTATCTTGAATGGTCCAATATAGCAGGGATTTAGTTTGCCTCGTTTCCCGAAACGAATGACACCTTTCTAAGGTGAGACTTTGAGTAAGACCATGTCACCTATTTGAAACTCCAAAGGTTTACGACGCTTGTCGGCATAGCTCTTTTGACGATCACGAGCTGCCGCCATACAGTTTCTAATTTGAACGATCTTTTCGGAAGTTTCAAATACAAGTTCAGGACCTGTGAGTTGGCTATCTCCAACCTCGGTCCAACAAATGGGAGAACGGCATTTCCATCCATACAGTGCTTCAAATGGAGCTGCCTTGATGCTAGTATGATAAATGTTGTTGTAGGAGAACTCCACCAACGGTAGGTGAGACTCCCAAGTGTTACCAAAATCAATCACACAAGCTCGTAGCATGTCCTCCAGAGTTTGGATTGTACGTTCCGTTTGGCCATCAGTTTGAGGATGGTATGATGTGCTCATATCTAGACGTGTGCCTAAGGCCTTATGTAACGACTGCCAGAAACGAGAAGTGAATCGTGCATCACGATCCGAAATAATAGAAATTGGCACCCCGTGCCGAGAGACTATTTCTTTCAGGTAAGTACGAGTAAGTTTATCTATTTTGTCGGTCTCTTTGATTGCTAAGAAGTGAGCGGACTTTGTTAATCGATCAACGATTACCCATATGGTATCACATCCGGTAGGGGTTCGTGGTAATTTGGTGATGAAGTCCATGGATATTTGTTCTCATTTCCACATGGGGATTTCTGGTTGTTGCAGAAGACCGGATGGTTTTTGATATTCAACTTTGACCTTCGCGCAAGTCAGACACTTAGTAACATAGGTGGCTATATTGGCTTTCATCTTCGGCCACCAATATAGTATCTTTAGATCATGGTACATTTTGTCGGAACCTGGATGTATCGAGTAACGAGATTTATGAGACTCATCCATAACTAGTTCCCTTAGGTTTCCGAATACTGGAACCCATATTCGTTCGGCGAAGTAGCGAATACCATCAGATTTGACTTCAAGTTGTGCTTCCATACCGCGTGTACTTTCCAACGGTAGATTTTCTTCTTTTAGGGCTTTGAGTTAAGCACTACGGATTTTGTATGGTAATCCGGGGTGAATAGTAAGCTGTAATGCTTGAACTCGTTTAGGTTTTGTTTCTTTTTGACTTAGGGCATCAGCTACAACATTAGCTTTACCCGGGTGATATCGGATCGCACAGTCATAATCGTTTAAGAGTTCGACCCAACGACGTTGTCGCATGTTAAACTCTTTCTGCTCGAAGATGTGCTGAAGACTCTTGTGATCGGTGTAGATGGTGCATTTGGTACCGTACAAGTAATGCCTTCATATCTTAAGAGCGAAGACCACGGCTCCCAACTCTAAGTCATGAGTGGTGTAGTTCCTCTCGTGGACTTTTAGTTGTCGTGAAGCGTATGCGATTACCTTTTTGCGTTGCATTAAAACACAACCCAGACCTTGAATAGATGCATCACAATACACTACAAAATCATCGGTTCCTTCTGGAAGAGTTAAAATAGGTACACTGCAAAGTTTCTGTTTGAGGTGTTGGAATGATGACTCTTGGTTGTCGCCCCAATTATAGGCTTTACCTTTTTGAGTTAAAGCAGTGAGGGGTTGAGCAATTTTGGAAAGTCCTTCGATGAATCGACGGTAATATCCAGCCAATCCCAGAAATTGTCGCACCTCAGTCGGAGTCGTCGGTGCTGCCCAATTCTTGATGGCTTCTATTTTAGATGGGTCGACATGTATCCCTCTCTCGTTGACCACATGTCCTAGAAACTGAACTTCCCGGATCCAGAATTCACACTTGGAAAACTTAGCATACAGTTGCTCTCGCTTAAGTAATTCCAAAATTAGTCATAGATGTTCCTCATGTTCTTCCTTGTTCTTGGAATAAATGAGGATGTCGTCGATGAAAACGATAACGAACTGGTCAAGGTAAGGCTTACACACACGGTTCATGAGGTCCATGAATACCGTAGGTGTGTTGGTTAACCCGAAAGGCATGGCCATAAATTCGTAATGGCCGTACCTCGTTCTGAACGCAGTCTTTGAGATATCCTCTTCTCGGACTCTTAACTGATGGTAACCGGACCTAAGATCTATTTTAGAATAGAAACTTGTTCCTTGGAGCTGATCAAAAAGGTCATCTATGCGAGGTAAAGGGTAGCGGTTTTTTATTATGACTTTATTCAGCTCCCGGTAATCAATACACATACGGAAAGTTCCGTCCTTCTTCTTGAAAAATAGTACCGGAGCTCCCCACGGTGATGAACTAGGTCGGATGAAACCTTTATCTAACAAATCTTGCAATTGAGTGGACAGTTCTTGCAATTCACTGGGTGCCAGTCTGTAAGGTGCCCGAGCAATCGGTGCTGCTCCGGGTGCTAAATCAATTTGGAATTCAACTTGACGGTGCGGTGGCAAATCGGGCAGATCCTCGGGAAATACTTCCAAAAATTTACGAACGACGGGAATATCTTCAATTTTCTTCTCTTTTGAGGACTGCTCAGCAACGAGAGCTAAAATAGCCGTATGCCCCTTTTGAAGGCATTTTTTTGCGCTTTCATGAAAGATATGATGCCCATGACTGCACCAACTCTTTCGCCTTGAACGGAAAGGGATTCTCCATTCGGGAGAGGTATACGTACAATCTTCTCGCGACAAATAATTTCGGCTTGGTTTTTAGATAACCAATCCATGCCGACAATTATATCAAAACTACCAAGTATGACCGGCATAAGGTCGATGTCAATATATGTGTAGCTAGCTCAAGTTTACATCCCTTAAGAATGTGAGTTGCCTCAATTATTTGGCCGTCAGCTATCTCTATTGTATACTTAGCTTCTAATAGAGATGAAGTTCCTTGTATCATATTACTAAATTTCTTAGATATAAAACTTCTATCAGCACCGGTGTCAAAAAGGACAGAAGCAAAGTAATTATTTACGAGGAACTTACCGGTGACCACATTATGGTCGTAACGGGCTTCTCCAGATCCTAGTACGAAGGCTCGTCCCTTCGCACCATTTCCTCCACCATTTCTATTGTTACCACCATTGCCATTGTTATTCTGGTTAGGGTTGTGGTTTCCATTACTTCCTTTCTTCAACTGAGGACAATTCTTTCGAATATGCCCTTCCTTTCTGCACTCAAAGCAACCCCTTGTGGATCCCGGTTGTTGAAAAGGTTGTTTAGTTTGTAACTCACCCCTGCAGTCCTTAGCAGCATGACCTATTTTGCCGCACCTCTGGCAACGATTGCAGAACCCAAAGTGGTGGAAGTTACACTTGTTACACTTCGGAGACTTCCCCGCGTAACCACCCTGGTTTGACCAGAAGAGGTCGACTGATTGAAGTTCTTGGTAGGCTCAAACCTACGCTGTTGCTGCTGTTGCGGTTGGTTAAACTGGGGTTGGTTGGGTTGGGGTCCTTTGGAGTGGGAGTTAGAGTGGTTGTGGGTGTTGGAATGGTGATCGAACTTGCGTTTGTGATTGTCGGTGGGTTTAGCAACTGAACCTCTCGGGGGTAGGGTTCCTTGTGTCACCGCTTGGTCGGTTAACTTATGCGCAAGTCGAATGGTTTGTTGGATAGTGGCAGGATTGGATGAAGTAACCATGCTTTGTATTTGAGGCACTAGACCTCCAATGTAAAGCTCAATTCTTTTGTAATCAAGAGTTACCATATGCGGGCACATAGTAGCCAGCTCATGGGAACGTGTAGTGTAGAGTTCAATCTCAGAACCCTCCATCTTTAGGTTCCAAAATTCTCCCTCTAACTTCTGGATCTCATCGCGGGGACAGTATTCCACTTTCATCATTGCTTTGAATTCCTCCCACGGGAGTCCATTCGCCATGGCCAGACCCAACATTTGGACCTGGGCATTCCACCATGTGAGTGCCGGCCTTCTAAAGTTCCGGCGGCAAACTTCACTTGATTAGCCACGGGGCAGTTACACATGGCAATTACTGATTCAACCTTCTCAAACCAGCGAAGTAATCCAACGGCTACTTCAGCTCCACTAAAGGTGTGGGGCTTGCAATCCATGAACGCCTTGAAAGTGCAGGCTGGTTGTTGGTTTTGCTGATTTTGTTGGCCTAGATTTAGAAATAAAAACAGGATTGGATTTATAGAGTTTAGGAAGATGTTTTTAGGAGATGAATTGACATCATTAGTAGATAGTTAGAGCATTTACCTGCAGCATTCTATGCTGCCAGAGCCTCTGCAACACTATCGTTTATCAGTGCTGCTAGCTCTGCTGCCATCATGTTAATGGTACCACGACCACCGGCACGGCCTCCGCGTCCTCTCCCAGACATGATTCTTCACAATCACAAATGAAAAATAATGAGAAATATATCGCATATTAAACATTATTCAGGTATGAGTAAGGAGATACAACATCTAATATTTTGAAAATTAAATAAATTGTAAGGCTACAAAATAAATAACTCAAATATTAAACTTCTCATGCTTTTATTGGATGAGAACAACCTTACCCATCTAGGTTTGAAAAGAGAAATAACATAGGCAAAAGCAAACATGAAAAGGAAGATAGAATAGGAAGATCATCAAGCATCTTCGTCATCGGAAGAAACATACGATTGTGCATTGTCTATCTCCACTGGTTCCTCCTCCAAGGGCTCCTCCTCAAAGGGCTCCTCCTCGAAGGGCTCTTCCTCAAAAGGTTCCTCCTCAAAAGGTTCCTCCTCGCCATCAGAATGTGGAATCTCCTCAGGAAATAAAGCGGCTTGTAGTTGGGCTTCCAATTGAGTCACCCTCTTTTGAAGACCTTCAACAGTGTGGTTTGCTACATGTAGCTGAGCTTCCATAGCAGCCAATCTCTCCAGAACTCCTTCCATATCATCATCCATAGTGTCGGCCCTCGTCTCTAGATGTGCCACACGATCCACTAAAAGGTTATGAACATGGTCCGTTGCAGCTAGTTCGGTAGTCAAGAGTTCTATTCCTACCTTATTCTCTTCTATTTGGGGTCCATTCTTCAGAAGTTTAGGTATCTCCTCGGTGGCATCTTGTACAATACTCAATTCCTTCGACATATAAGATACGAAGGCTGCGAAAGCTTGTTCCATAGTGCATGACAAGCTAGGTAGTAGGGATGATGAGGATGTAGAACCGAAGTAGGGTAATGGGACATTTCCCATTTCGATCCACCTTTGGATCATTTGCGGGTATACGTTCCAATTGAGAGTATGATCCATTGCTCGTGCGTTACTCGGTTCACCTTGGTCAACTGATTGGTCACTAGAAGTAGTCCGGCGCCTTTTGGGCTCCGGGGATGGTAGGATAGGTGCCTTATGTCCTAGTGCCTTAGGTGATGGAGGTGGGGTTGACGACATGTTCCTGTAACAATATATATAAGTGCCAAACATTTGAATGGCATGTAACTAATGTGTAAGGCTATAGTCTAGTATGCAATCCTAGTTCTCTATAACCAATGGCTCTGATACCAATCTGTCACACCCCCAATTTCAATTAACGGAGTTTTACCGTTTGGGAAGGGATGAACCAGGATCTCAGACATTACTTACTTTGAACGACTCTACATGGGACTCAAAATGAAAATACCATTCAAATCAGAGTATCAATGCGGAAGCGTAAATAAAGTAAATGCGCAAAATACACGCGCCCAAAACCAAAGTCCAAAAGTCCCAAAAAGTCCAAACGTCCAAACAAAGCAAAGTACAATAGAATAATTCAACCAAACATAAATAGACACAATCAAAGCAGTTGAATCCCATGCATGACCTAACGTGCACCTGTGTCTTAGCTTAGCGACCTGAGAAAACATGTAAAAATATGTCAACACGAGGTTGGTGAGTCCACAGGTTTCAATATAAGTAAATAAGCGTTTACCGGATTTAAGTTCATTCAGTACGTATCTATAGGTAGCTAACCTATGTTCATGTTCAGCTCAAGCGCTCGCAACCGAAGCTGACTGTTTGTTTATTGGCTCCTGCCAGGTCTATCAACACTGGCGGTGTGAGTAGGCTAACATTTCACCCGTTCGATATCTAATCGAGTTAGCGCGACTAACGCGGGTGGGATTTGTCAAACCCAGTAGTACTACTAAATATTACCTCGCTAAGATCCATATTAACGGTCCGATATTAGTTGAGGACTTACTGTGATAGCGTGTTACGCTTAGCATTTAACATTGATATCATACGAATTACAAAATCCAAAATTGTTTAATCATGTTTTCTCCCCCAAGTTAAAACAGTAAAAGGGGCCGTGAAAACTCACCTGCTTTGCGTTGAAGGTAGTTTCACCCTAGAGCTAAGTTGGAATGATAATGGGAATTGTGATAATGGGAATTGTGACTGTGACACGGAAATGAGCGTCTTAAAGAACCGCTCTAATAAACGAGAGTGGACGAACGTGTTCACGAGTTTAGGAATCACTTTACGTGACGAATGACACAAATAATAATATATATACGAGTGGATAATATAATTAATTATATTATTATTTAATCTTAATTGTTACACGGCGTTATAAAATGATTCGAAATAATATAAACATATATTATTTAATAATACGGGTCACAATTTGAGAATAATATAAATATGTTATTTTTACTTAATAATAATAATAATGTATAAATTAAAAAAGCAGGTATAATTTATAAAAATAAGCTAATAATTCAAACCCGAGCCTACGGGTTGTTTTCCGGGTTAAAACGCATTTATATAATAATATAATATTATAAGGTTTGATTTTTATTAATATAATATTCCAGAAAAATGTTCCAAAAATGATTGTGGGAGCCCGGTCTCGAACCCGGGTCCCTCCCACACGCACACACTGACTAAACCATCACGCCCGCTAAGGTCATCGCAAACAAACCCGAGACCCATTTCTTTTAACCTCCTGATCAGACGTGCTTTCCTTCCCCACATGTACCCAGATCGAATCCCGTCCCAAACTCCTGGAATTCGATCGCGACTGGTTTCCAAATCATGGGGGTTTTGCTCGCCTATGGATTGCGAGTCTGAGGATGTATTTTAATTGTAAAAACATTAAGTTTTAGGTAGTTAAAATCCATATTGAAAAGCCGAAACTTAGACTTAAAAACGTAGGATCAATCTGATCAATTCTTATGATGTTAGAGACTGAATTCATGGGGCTATTTCAGAGTATTAAGTTCGTCGACTGCAGGTTGATCTTTGATGCTTCCGGTTGCTTCTCCGGCGCGACTGGTGTATGGAATTTCTCCTGAAGGACTCGAACAAGATTCGCAGGTGTGTGATTTGTGAGGGGAATACAGGAATTAAAAGAATTCGATGATCGCTTGGAATAATGTCGACGGTTTTGGATTTAATTACCATTATTTGGGTTTAACTCGATTAATAACTACGATTAGGGCTCAATGATGAACGATTAATACAGTTAAGTGTTAATCAATTACAAAGATCGATCAATTTCGGTTATCAATCGCGAATTTGAAATCAAAGGGTCACAATGTTGACTTCCAAAAGTCAACAGAAGTCATTTTGTTAATTTTGACTTTGAGGAGTCAAATTATTCAATTTGGCATATTCACACAACTAGTCCCTGCAGTTTTGAGTTGAATTTGTGACAGAATCAGTCCCTGGGATTAGATTTAGTTCATTAAGTTAAGGTTTAACTGGATTTAGTTAGCGAGGTTAAGTTTTTAACAGAAAACTTAACGGAATTGTTTAACGAAGTTAACCTAAAAAGTCGAATTGTCACAATTCAATAACGGTGACACGCGATGCACGTCAACTCCAATTGATACGACCCACCATCTATTTAAAAATAGAGGCGAGGGTGTTGCTCAGTTAGAGTACTCAAGAATTATTGGTTGTCTAATGTTTCTTATGACGTGTACTAGACCTGATCTAGCTTATGCCTTGAGTCGGCTAAGTAGATATACTAGTAATCCGAGCGAGGAACATTGGAAAAGTATCATGCGGGTGCTGAGATACTTGAGATACACGAGAGACTATGGACTCCATTATAACCGCGATCTAGCTGTAACCGAAGGATACAGTGATGCGAATTGGATATCGGATATAAAAGATTCTAAATCAACAAGTGGGTATACGTTCACACTTGGTGGTGCGGCTATTGCTTGGAAGTCTTCTAAGCAAACGGTTATAACTAGATCCACGATGGAATCGGAATTTATCGCCTTGGATAAATGTGGTGAAGAGGCGAAATGGCTACGTCAATTTGTGGACGATATTCCAATATGGCCAAAGCCTTTGTCAGCTATTTGCATACATTGTGACAGTCAATCAACGATTGGTAGAGCCCATAGCGTGATGTACAATGGAAAATCAACGGGTGTTATCACGATTGACTATGTGAAGTCAAAAGATAACATTACGGACCCGTTAATGAAAGGTTTAAGCAAAGAGTAAGTTAACAAGTTGTCAAGAGGAATGGGACTAAAGCCCATGGAAAAATGGGACATGAGGGAAACCTAACCTAGTTGACTGGAGATTTCAAGATCTAGGTTCAATAGGACAACTTAATGTAACATCCCAAAAATTCTAAAGTCAATGACTTGCACTAGTAGACGACCCGAACCTTATGTAAATTTATTAAGAAGCTGGGGTGGCAAGTAGTCAAGGCCGCGTGTTAGGGTTTATTTGTTTATACGTTATATAACGTATGTTGAGAACGTGTTCTTATCATGTGATCAGGAGTTTGCCAGGTTTGGGATTCGAGCATGGATGAATGAGTGGCAGAGCAAGGACTGAGACTCAGCATAACCAATGAGTTTCTAATCCCCTCTTTTAAAATGTTTTTAACGTTTTTGGGGCTATCGTACATACTTTCGAGACGTGTTTTATTACATTAAATGTGTATCAAGCTTTGGGGTCTAACCCGATTAGTTTACGAATTTAAGTATTTAAATATGGGGTATGCATTGTCCTTAAGATGTGTAGGTTAAAGGTGGGTAAATGGTCGTGAACCGTATAGTGACCTAATAGGGGTGAGTCGGGATTGTATTTGTTCGAGTACGACTAGGAGGTGTCACGGGTATGCATGTATGTGGTATTTACTTGGATAATGAGGCATAGTATTTGTACGTGTGTTGCTATAGTAGTAAGGTATTGTGTTAAGGGCTAGTCGGGGTGAGTCGAGATATAAGCTAAACGCTTATGACTACGTGTAGGATATATGTGTTGTTCTAATGCTATGTGTGAGGTGCAGGTGTAGTTAACAAGTCATATACGTGTAGTGTGATATTACATGTTTATAATTGAGTTGTGTGTTTGTATGTCGTTGTCCTCGTGGCATGGCGGGTGATGTGTTTGCATCGTCATCTTTATGACACGGTAAACGGGATTTGTGAAGGACGAGGTCCTTCGGGAGTTCACCAAAGGTGACGATGTCCAGCAGGACAGTGATGAGCTCGGGGTGTGTCGAATGCCCTGACGAGGGTAACCCTGACGAGGGTGCAGTGATGAGGTATGCGTTTGTGTGCTTATATATTTGCGTTAAATTGCATACAAGCGCTGAGTTATATTTATTGTGCATGATATAGTATTAATGTGGTGAGTAGAGTTAGATTGACCATTATGTCAGGATCGTGATGTGGTGCTTACAACTGTTATGTCAGTTGATTTGTAAGAGCCTTGGTCAAGGCTGAGTAAGTTGATGTCTAGGGATTTGTTGTGTTAACCAAGTTTCGAGTTAATACGTGTACTTGAGTATGAGTTATTAGTGTAGTAAGTTCGACCTATGTCGATGAGATTGCGGGATTATTATTATGGGATGAGTCTTGGGTAATGAACTATTATGGGATATCGTGTGATAACAGGGGTTATCTATTTGTTAATGAATTGCGGACCTATTTTATAAGGACCGTGGGTCCTGAGTAAAGTTCAAATAACTTTTGTGACAAGTTGGCTTTTAATTAAATTAAACTATTAGAACTCACTCAGCGTAGCTGACTTTGTGTGTACGATAGATTGTTTTGCAGGTAAGTGTTGCGTTGACGTATCTTGGCTTGGGAGCGGTGCTACTCGGATTGGTGTGCAAGCATTTGTGAGGTAACTTAATGCATTAAATAGTAATTAATGTTTTTAGAAAGACTTCCGCTGTAGTTTAATATATCTAAAATGATTATTTTCAAGGGAATAACCCGTTATGAGAATCAACTGTAGGATGCAAGGGTCGGGTCTTACACTTAATCATGAAATCAATGGTGGTTACTGTGGGGGAGTACCCCAAAACAAACTAAAGAGCGTTGCGCGTGCGCACGTCCTAGTCCATTCCAATTAGTGATATGTGTTGGGAGAATAATCATAATAAAGGTTAATGATTTGTAGAAATCAAGATAACCTATTGCTTTTAATGATTCGCGCAGGAATCACCTATGTGATAGAGAAGTATGGTCGCTTTGAATGGATTTTTGGGCAAAAATCCTAGTGCTCTCGCAGAACCAGGCTAGTGTTCCAGGACCATAATAGGACACATCAGTGAGGGGTTGGCCAGACCAGGGAGAGTGTTGTGTGAAGTGTATTGTCGTCTACATAAATGGGGGTATGTTCAAAGACATCGTGTCTACACACCACTAGGAGAATAAGTATACTTCATAAAGGAAGGTTCAAAGGGTAACACCTACCTATCCTGCAATGCTCAACCGTTAAATTGAATCTAAGAAACTTGTATGTATGGATCGATCTCAATGTGAAAATGAATGAGTTTTGTTTTCATATGTGGGGGATTGTTGGAAAATATGTGAAATGAATGAGTTTTGTTTTCACATGTGGTGGATTGTTGGAAAATATTTTATGAAAATAAAATTATATAAACTTGTATTATTTTTTTTATTCAAGTTTGCTAGTTGAAACACCATGTTGAATTAGTCAAAATCCATTTAACATGTCTTTTAAGTTTTAGTCAAATACTTAAAGGTTTTGATTAATGGTGAATGAGGTGTTTCAACTCATGAGTTGACAATGAATGTGGAGTATCAACTCCTTTTTCAAGTATAAATACCAAGGTCTTCCTTGGTTGAAAAATGCACAAAAACAACACAATCTCTCTAGTGTTCCATCATTTTCTTTAAGGTACAATTTGGGTGCTAGAGTCTTCCCCGGCAGTACATACTGCTTAGGTCGTTGTACCCTGGGAAACAAAACGGGGAGAGACCCGGAATTTGATTAAGGGCCCCGTTTCAAACACGATCCTCGGTCAAAAGCGGAATTCTGTTCTTGTATTTTGTGATTTTTCATTTGTATTTGTAATTTACTTGCTTTCCAAGATAGGTTTGATTCTTTGTATTGTAATCGTAATATTAAAAGTGTTTTATTTTTATACGCGAACGGATTCCTACAATTTTCTTTGGAGCTTTTGCATATAAACACTCATCAAACCTCAGGCGTGAGAATAAGTATTGAAATTGTCTGATTTGTGTGATGTCACACGTATATATACTAGGAATGTTAGCTGTCGCTATCACAGTTATAACCGTATTGATGCCGATATCTTGAATATAATTGGTTTTCACATAAACATGCACTCCACACAGCGTGCCACATAGACGAAGCACCATGGGTTGAAGCCGACTATACCACCAGGTGTGGTACCATATTTCCTCATGATGTAATATGTAATGTGAGGCTTGCATCGGAGTTTTCTTATAATTAAAATAGTCGGTTATTATAGGTACAACAAAATATTATAACTTGATGAAGAAATATGGTACCATACGTGGTCATCTAGTCGGTTTTTTTTATAAGAATAGTCAGTTATTATAAGTTTTTTTTATGGCGTGTTTTTGGATCCGCAATACCCGAGTTCGACTCTTGTGACGGGATTTCAACCGTCCCAATTTGTTGACGCTCCAGAGTATCGAACTCAGGTCCACCCTTAGGAAGAAACCCACAACTGGAAAACCTCATAGCTAATAAATTACACCATGCGAGCCCCGATAAAATAGTCGGTTATTATAAGATAAAACCTGATTGATGAAATTTTATGTGAATTATAATACTTTTGGCTATAAAATCCACTTAAATTAGGAAAAATCAGAAATCAAAGTGCTAAATGATTTGGTAATGATCAGCCAAAATGACATATCCCTTTCGGCCAACCATTCCCATTGTTAAAACTATTTCAATAATTGGTGTAAGCCTCATAATTTCAATCGGTTTCGTTAGAAGTTATTATTTTTCTTGGTGGTTTATGTATTCACGTTGTTTCATAAAACTTGGTTACTCAATTTGCTTCAAACAAATACCCGTCATGTAAATAATGTTTATTTGATGCGTGAAATTTCCTTAATTTTATGAATAACGTTATAAAAATCAGACCATATATCAAACCAGCTCTCTATAGGTTTTAAACACTTATTTAACAAGTCTTAAAAACCGGACAATTTCCTTAATTTTATGAATAACGTTGTTACTTAATGTATAATTAATCGTGTAACTCAAAGTTATATCTTTTTACTCCACTAATATGTCATATTACATATATAATAAAATGCTAGTTCATGGCAACACACATTATTTAGAGTAAACTTTTTACGAGTCTTAAAGTTTATGATACAAGACATTTACAAGTCTTAAAGTTTATGGTACAAGACATTTAACCATGTTTTTTAAAAGTTAAAATATGACCCCTAATGAAGTTAGATAATGACCCCCTCATATTTAATTAGACTTATTATTTACGCTGTGTTCCCGAGTCTCATTTAAGGAGGGAAAGAAGGTAAAAGAAATGAAGGGGAAGTAAACCCTTGTTTCCGAGTTTTTTTGAAGGGGAAAAGAAAGAAAATGGAGGGAAGAGTGTTCCCTAGTTTTTTTAAAGGACGAAAACCATCCTCCCAAATTAGAAAGATTTGAAGAGAAAGGAAAAGAAGGGAAAAGAAAAGAAAAGGAAGGAATCATTTTTTTTTATTCACTTTAGTAAACTCGGGAACACAGCGTTAAATCCCATACTTTTTCATATTTTTTTGTCTCAACAACATTGTGACAAGTATCTCACTCATAACCTTTTTTTTATTTGTGTATATATTTTAAAATATGATTTTATAAAACTCGTATATAACGTTGCGACGTACTTATTTTTATCTACGTTTCGATGTAACTTTCGCTCAAAATGGAGGTTTGCGTGATGATTTACAAGCCATCGAAGCATAGACGAACAAGTAATCAATGCTTTTTTAAGGTTATTTTTTTTAAACGTTGATTTATTTCACGGTTTAACGTTAACTATTTTTTATATAAAGTTTCTAAACTTCAACTTTTTTTCACGGTTTAAGGCGTCGGACGATGCGAATTTTAATACTAGTTATTACTTAATTATTTATTATAAAGTACGTTTGATATGCTATTATAAAGTACGTTTAACAGCTGACTCTTAATTAAAGGAAAATAGGAAAGGGAGATGTGAATAGATAAAGTCATGGCCAGGTCAAGATAAGTTGAAAATTATTTGATTGGTATTTGATGTTTTTGAAGAGTACTAATTAAAAGTAACAATTTTTGATGTGGATGATAGGAAAAAAGTATAGCAGTGACTGAATGGAATTTATGCCCACACAGTACTAATTAAGAGTTACAATTTTAGGTTTTGTATATAAAATATAGGAGGTTAGAAAATTCGTGTATTACACGGGTTAAAAAAGTTAAATAGTAATTAGTAATAATGATTTAGAAATTATAAAATAATTTATTAATTTAATTAATAATAAATAAAATTTTAAATTAAAATATTTATAGATAAAAATTAAAATAAATTATTAATTTAGTTATTTAAAATAATAGAGTTGATTAAAATGTAAAAATAGTATTGACACTATCTTACTTATCTAATAAATAAAAATGTCTGTGGGACACGTGTCAGATAACTAGACTACTTCTATTATATTTTTCCCGCCTATTCCTAAAACCCACCTCATTCACACGCGGATCTTATATGGATCCGGATACCCTGTCTTTGACCCGTATAGATTATCACGTTCTTTTCCTGATTTACTCATTCCAAACCCTAATTCATCAGGAGAACGACGCCATCATCGTTATCTTTCTGTGGTTCATCTCCAAGGTTTGTTCTAACTTTCACATAGATCTTTCTTTGTTCAAGATTGAATACCTCAATCGAACTTCTCAGTTAAATTTATTTGGAAGAAGACTTCAAGATATGGCGGCGATTTGCAGCACCTCTGTGCGTTCCTTTCCACCTTCTCTGACTTCGTTATCACCGCCTTCTTCATCACTACTTGTAGCTCCTTCATATGGGCCACCGTCCGTTAGACGGCATTGGCGGCGATGTTTTTTTGTATGGCTCTGGACGAAGAGAAATTGACTCGCCGGAACCCTCTCGACTTCCATGTTGTAAGTTTCTTTCTCTTCTATTTTGTTTCAGTGCATATGTTAATTGACTGATTAGGGTTGTAATTTTTACTATTAGGGTCAACGTTTTTATGGTTTTACAACCGTTCCTCTCCTTTGTTTAGTATTCAACTTCTGAAAAAAGATTTAACTGCAGAGGTTGAGAAGGCCTACGACTATACTAGGACCATCATTGAGAAGTGCTCTCTGATTCGTTATCGTAAGTTAATTTTGACTGTTTTGCTTATTTTTTCTTATTTTTTTCTTAATGGCAGATACATAATGTGGACTATGATTTCATATATACAAAAATGTCTGAAATTTGAAATTAATATCTTCTTTTACAAGATTAAGATGAATGAAGAGTGCATTACTGAATAAAGGAGGTGTTTTGGGAGTGATGGCATGCATGCTCTCATTTCAATTCCTTTGCTTGTAATAGTTAATTTCAACTCATAGGATGGATTTCTTTCCCCACCCGTGTTCCAAGGGTATGTTCTCGCATGCATGCTTTATCAATGTATGTTCAATTGAGTTAATTACAATGTTTTCAGAACCGGACCGGACGTCGAACCGGTCTCCTTACCGGTCCACTGGTCCCGGTCGGACCGGATTTAAGAACCGGACGACGTCATAAATATTATAAAAATATATCAGTCTAAATAGCTTTTAATCCTTTCAAAAACCACCAACAAGTCAATTCAAATAATTTTAAACTAACAATTACCTACGAAATAAGAAGCCAAGAGACTTAAAAAAGATTAAAAAAAAAAAATAGTCAAGCGGTTCAACCGGTCCGACCACCCGGTTTCCGGTCCGACCGCCGGTTCAACCGGTCCGACCACCGGTTCGCTGCAGAAACGGTTCAACACATGTAACCGGACCGGCCAGACCACCGGTTCCCGGTCCGACCGGCCGGTCCGGTCCGGGTTTCAAAACATTGGTTAATTATTTGATCTTAAAATGGAATTTGATTTGAGCTTTTAGGATATAAGTTGTTTGCTTCTAGCTTGATTTATTGCTGTGTTTGAAGATTTGGGTGATGTTGAAGTGCCCACAATTAAATTGTGTTACTGCTCGATTTGTCTAACATTTTTAGCCTTTGTTGTTACTTCAAAAGTAAGTACCCTCACCATCAAACAGAATATGTCAATTGGCAATGACCATTAAGTTCCTTGAATTTTTCAATTTGATGTTACATTATATTTTTCTGAAAGGATTTAGTAGGCGTATGCCAATGTTTATGATGAATGTGTAATCCATCTGTTTCTGCAGCATGTTAAATAACTTACTGTATACGTAAGGTTTGCATTGTGGTGGGTTATCCCTTGGTGTAGCCTGAAAATAAGGCAACATTTCTGATAATGAGCTGTATCCTTAAATGAGTATGATAAACTTTCCAAAATGTTCGAAAAACTTTAAATGATATATATTAATCACTAATTATTAATAATTAAAAAATACACAATTATGCTACTTATTTTTATGAATTTCAAATCTAATTTCAAGGATTAAATCTCTCTGATTTTAAATTTCAAATCAATCATTTAATCGTTATTTATTTCCTAATATAATGAGATTTTGAACCTTTCAAAAAATTATATACAAACATAACAACTAACATTTTACAGATAGTCTATGTGACATTATCATGCATATAATCAATTTATTGGAAACACTAAGTTGTACTTAGAATCCATCTAGAATTATCCTTTTGAGAATAAGCAAACTCATACTCCTACTGAAAACAATTTATTTTACCCTAAAATTAGCATTTAAGCATAAGGACTTTTCTTCATCAAGAAACTTGAAAGTGCTTTAAAACAACTTGGTAAGTTGTTTAAATAACTATACACTTTTTATATTAGTTTGTTGTTGTACTAAATCAGGTATCCAAAACAATTATTTAATGTTTTCCGTTGGTAGTAATGTTTTCCGTTTGAATGCTTACGTAATATATAGTAAATAGTTGTCTTAGTTTTTATATAACAAATGTTATATACAAAGAATTGATTTACATATTTTGTAAATTGTAATTGTACTTAAACGTTTGTAAATTGTAGTTGTAACAATTATCATTTCTTATTATTACGTATAATATGTAATTATTTTTATAAGAACTAATTAGAGATTTTTTATTGCATCATTTATAGTATTTAACCCCGTGTAATACACGGGTCTCTAACCTAGTTCATAATATAAATATATTTTTTGAAATTGATAAGTAACATTAGAAATTATAACTATCCATAATTAATTTCATATTATATTTATTTAGTTAATAATATAATATCTATCAATGATAAAATTTATATTAAATATCTAAAAATATATTATTGAAAAGAAAACAAAGATTTTGTAGGGAGAGCTTAATGATTTGTATATAACTCAAGTATGTAATACTCATATTTGTGACACCCAACATTTCATGTCAATATCCATATCGCATAATTTCACGTTCATGATTTATATTTCCTGGTTTATTATTTTGACAAAGTATTGTCAGGGAGTATAGCAAAGGAACACACAGTATATTTAGTATTTTTTGAGAATTACTAGGAAATAAGTAATTTTAACCCGCACGGTGCGTTCGTTGCTGACTAACAGGATTTTTATTCCAGTGAAGTCTAGTAATACGTATTAATATAAAAACATAAATATTAGTGACAAAACTATTAAAAGTGGACACAAAAATGTTTATTTCATGGTGACAAGTTATTTTTGTGTGTATACTTATATATTATAGTTAAAGTATTAACTATAACGGGTTGAATTAGTAAGACTATTAAAAATAGTCAAAATACAAAAATATAGAGTTTTGACATTTAAAAGTTCGTACACCGAGTGTTAAATCACGGGATCACATACCGGGTACATACTACCTAAAAACCTATCAATTAAGTGTTAGATTTAAACTACAAGTTAGAACTAGACCCAACCCCCTAGCCCCCCCCCCCCCCTCTCGACCGAGAGCCACCCCAAGTGGGGCCACCCACTCACCCAACCACTACCAACTTTCTTACACCTTGTCATACTACCCTATGCTCCATCAACTTGAGTACAAGCAACCATCTTGTCTTGTAATGATGAGATTTGAACTTACACTCCACGTCTCTCCTTTTACGGTACACACACACACTCACACTTGCACATTCAAAGTTCAAGAGCAAAGTTAGAGGAGCTAGCTAGAAGGATTAGAGATCTAAGGAGTTCTTGAAGATTCAAGGGGCCGGTTTTGCTAAAGTACCAAGCATCCATCATCATCTACTAGTGAAATCTTCACCTAGCTTGACTAGTGGTGAGAACCCGAATCAAATCCTTCCATTTCATCTTCACATTCACATTCTTGTTAAAAACATGTTGTTCACCAAGAGAAACAAGGATTTTAAAAAGATTAAGGAGTTTTTATAAAAGTTTAACTTTATTAAGCTTAAAAATTAGGATTTTTGTATAAAAACATATATAAGGGTCGAAAATTTGGTGATTATATACATGATTTGTTGTTATGATCATTTTAATGATAAGTTGTTCGTGTGATGTCAAGTTTTAAATCAAAGAGAAATTAGAATATACATATATATATATATATATATATATATATATATATATATATATATATATATATATATATGTGGGCCGAAAATGCATGCATAAATATATACATGTTTGATTTAGTAAATGAATTGGAAATAACCAAGTAGATGGACACATAAATAAGAATGTTAATTTAATATATATATATATATATGGATGTATTCTTAATGTTGGATGATTCTGTTAATAAGTTATAGATTAGAAAAAGTCTAAATTAATACTTGATGAAAAAGTGAAATGTATGTGCATATATATATGTGTGTGTGTTCAAATTTGGTAACTTGGAATATTGTTAAGTTTGAAATAAATGTTCATATAAGGAGGTTAAACGTATATACGGGTGTATGGTCATAAGTTGTAGAACTTGGAAAATGGTTAATAATATGCATGTAAATATATATATATATATATATATATATATATATATATATATGTATATATATATATATAAGTCATGATATATGAATGATGAAAAAATTGTTAACTCGGAATGAGTTATGAAATGACTAAATAATGGAAATCACACACACACACACACACACACATATATATATATATATATATATATATATTTATAAGTTGTTTATATTTGATAACATGGAACGTTGACATATGTGCATAAAGAAGAAAAATAAATAAATAAATGATCGCATGTTATCGTGAAACATAGTTAAGCGCATGTTGAAATATGGTTATACTTGTGTTCACATATTTGATAGAAACAAGTGTATATTGAATAGAAACAAATTAATAAATGTCGTTCGGAACAAGTAGTTGCATGTGGACGTGTTAACTTGGTTTATGTGCACGTAGTATAATGAACATGCGTAGAACGTACTTGAACGATATTTGTTATATTATATAAATATTGGTAAAAAATAATTATATGGTTATACGTGGACTATAATATGAATATATTATAAGATGATGCAAAAGTAATATTTATTTTTGATAAACGTAACAAGTCACCAATATGGAAATATAATATTTTCTCGGAAAATAAGTAAGCCTCTAGACTGGAATAATAATCACCAACGAGTCGTCACGATAAAACAGTTTTATTAATTAAAGACGTACTTAACGGGATTCGTTAAGTCGGGTGAACAACTTACGTCTAAGACTGTTAGTCTTAACACGTAAGGTATCCTTGTGTATTTAGGGTACGGATAAGCGGGGTTTACGATTATTCAAGTTTTTGCTAGCATTGTCAAGGTGAGTTTCACGACCCCCTTTTTAACTCTTTACTGTTTTGTAAGCATCGGGGGAGAAACATACTTAACTAATTATGTTTTGGAAAAACATGGATACTCTGGTTTAACTCCTTGTGAGTTGCACTGTCCCCTTTTTCTAAGTGTTGAAAAGGTTTTGGGGAGGAAATATACTTGTAAACTATTTTCACATAAATGGATGAACAAAGACCAGATCGTTATGTGTGCATTGAGGGAATAATTACAGAGTTCATAAAGTCCCCTGGAACAAACATATTTAGTAATCATTAGCTATGGTCTTAGCCTGGGATTATGTGGATAGTACTATTGGGGGTGACGCCCCCGGTCATGGTTAGTCGTGCTAACCAGGGGTCCATATGGCCAAATGACCGCATATCGTCTTATTCTCGTGGTATAGCGAGGGAGGGGCATTCATTGTCATGGTTTGGTTACGGTCTCATGCATTTACATATTATTTGTATTCCTTGCAAGCTTACAAATGGGGTCAATTGGTTAGGAAATGTTCAATTCATTGGTTATATATATATATGTACTATTTGATCGGAAAACTTATTCATTTAAACGTTTGTAAACGTTGGAACTACAAGAATATTTGATCAAAACCTGTGAACTCACCAACCTCGTGTTGACACTTTTAAGTATGTTTTTCAGGAAATTGAACGTGGTCGCAATGGTTAGCGGTGTAGGTTACATGCATGCATGATGGATACGGCTTTTGGAGGATTTCTCTTGTATAACTCATTATATGAGTCATATTTGCGAAATCTTAATCTTTTGTAAACTCAAATTGATATTTTGGGATGTAAAACTTTAAACTTAATTATGTATCCAATCATTATGTATGTATTTACGGTAATCATATGCTTTGGAAATCAGTGAATGTTACGGCTCGCGTTTCCGCCTAGGCGGGGTGTGACAATATTCTTGTATACATTTAACAGGCACAATACAAAGTAACTGAATTCTATATCACAAATGGGGTAAATGCTTAGTCAAAGAAACTGATAATTAGGAGTTGAATGTGGTAATGAATGGTTGTTGTTATAAAACTCTCCCTCAAACATATTACCACTCATTATACATTCTTAACAACATACTTCGGGATGATATTAAAATTGGTACTTCAGGACCAAATAATAAACTAATACTTCTGGATCGGTTATCCTGCCTCATTAAAAACCTTGATAAGAAAACCCAGTGGGACAAAACTTAGTCAAGGGTATGTATAATGCTCCCCCTCAAGTTAATTTATGTCTTTAAGTCTGCGGAGTCCAATCTTTCATGACAGCTGCTCAAAACTGCTTTTCGGTAGAGATTTTATGAATGGGCCAACCAGATTTTCGCTTGACTTTATTTGACGAACATCGATTTCCCCTTCCTTTTGCAAGTCATGTTTTGAGAAAAACTTTGGAGAGATATCTTTTGTTCTGTCACCTTTGATGTAGCCTTCTCTAATCTGAGCTATGCAAGCAACATTGTCTTTGTATATAATTGTTGGATTCTTCTTGATCGGATCTAAACCGCATGCTTCTTGTAGGTGATTGATCATTGATCTTAACCACACGCATTCTCGACCGGCATCGTATAAAGCTATTAGTTCGACATGATTTGATGATGTTGTTGTCAGGGTTTGTTTTGTTGACCTCCAAGAAATCGTCGTGCCGCCGTATGTGAAAATGTAACATTTCTGTGATCGTGCTTTATTGAATCTGATAGATATCCAACATCATCATATCCAACGAGTTCGGACTTTTCATTTCTCTGGTAGAAAAGACCTAAGTCTCATGTCCCGTAAAGATACCGGATAATGTGCTTTATACTGCTCTAGTGTCTACGTGTTGGATTTGAGTTGTATCTCGCTAGTACATGTACCGAGAATGCAATATCAGGTCTCGTGTTATTTGCAAGATACATTAGTGCACCTTTCAAGCTCAAGTATGGTACTTCTGGACCAAGTACTTCTTCGCCCTCTTCTTGGGGGCGGTAAGGATCTTTATGTATATCTAGCGGTCAGACCACCATGGGCGTGGTTAACGGATGAGCTTTGTCCATATTAAAACACACTAACATCTTCTGACATAATTTGATTGATGGACGAATATACCATTACACAGATACTCGAACTGCATGCCGAGACATAATTTTTTCGTCACAGGGTCTTTCATTTCAAACTCTCTTTTTAGTATTTTAGCAGTCTTTTCTATTTTTTCAGGAGATCCGATGATGTTCAAATCATCAACATAGACTACTATTATAGTGAATTTTGAGAGTGATCTTTTGATAAAGACACATGGGCTGATTTTATCAGACTTGTATCCCTCTTTTTCAAGATATTCACTGAGTCGATTGTACCACATCCGCCCAGGTTGCTTGATACCATATAAAGATCTCTAGAGTTATATAGCACACATATCTTATGGTACTGATTTTAATGCTTTAGGCATTTTTAACCCTATAAGGATGTTCATATAGATGTCATTTTCAAGTTTCCCATACAAGCATGCGGTGACAACATCCATGAGCCTCATCTGAAGTCCTTATGAGATTGCGAGGCCGATTAAGAATCTAAGGGTTATCGCATCCACTACAGGGGATTACGTTTCCTCAAAATCAACTCCTGGGATTTGGGAAAACCCTTGTGCTACAATTCGTGCCTCATATCGCACCATCTCATTCTTTTCATTTCTTTTTATAGCAAACACCCATTTATAACTGTAGGATCGGTGAATACAAGATGGTTCTATTTTAGTTGAGATTGGCGGAAACAATCACAACTAAGCAATGTAAACAAGTAAATACGAAGAATACTGATAAATGCAATTTGTATTAAGCTTCAAGATTACAATATCATAGAGAAAACTCTTTAGCAAAAAGCACACTAATACAATTACTCTAAGTACTACTTATATAGTAACTTAGAATCAAGACAGACCCTTGATTCTAAGGATCAAGTCTAACACAAGCCGTTGATCTTGTATTGAAGCTATTCTACATGAAACGACAATAACAACTATACTAGTTAACTTTACTCAAACGTCTTCTTAGGCATCATTGCTTGCATGCTTGGAGAAGAGCGTTGTGGTTCTTTATTGTCTGCACCAGTGACATTCTTTCTGCGTGGAGTGTGTTAGTGTTGCAGCAGAAAGTTGTCAGTGGTAATGGTTGCTTTATCAAAGCCAGTCAGCTGCAACGTTTGATCTTCAGTGGGAATGGCTATCAGCAGCAAAGTTAGAGATCAGCAGCAAGATGTAACCATCCAAAGCTACTGATGATTTGCCTATCAGCAGCATCAAGTGTTGATGCTGCTGAGAAGCCTATCCGCAGCAACTCTGGTCTTCAGCAGATAAGGCTATCCGCATCAGATTTGTTCTACAGCAGAAGAACAAGTATCCGCTGCAGATAAGCTTATCCGCATCAGTTTGTACTTAGAGAATTTTGTAGCCATCATTCTTTATTTCTACAAACTCCCCCTAGACTGATTCTACCAAAACTCTCTTACTGCTTTTGCTGTTGAAGCTTTTCCATGTTGCTGACTATTCTTGCAACCTCATAGCTTCTCTGGTCCTTGCTAGGATTGTTAAGAGGAAGCTCAGATAGAGTCTTGATGTCTTTGCTTGGCATTTTGAAGATAGCCTTGCTTGAACACCTCATCTTCTGTCTTTTAACATCTGTCAATGTGAACTCATCCTTTTCAGCATTGTAGGACCAACTGATGAATGGAGAGTGGGATTGGAGAGGTTTGGCATCAATAATTTCATATTTGCTAGGGTTGAAATGATGTTTGATCACCAGCAATAGATGTCTCCCACCTTCATTCTCAGGTTCATTAGCTTCACCCAGCTCCATCATTCTTCTTAGATCTGAATCTGGAAGCTGCAATACCTCATCAACAGTTGTATAGATTGATCTTCTTTCTTCTGTTATTCCCCTAAAGACTTCAAACCGTTGCTCTTGAGTGCTGTAGAACCAGTTGACTATTTCTCTTGAGTCTTCTGGTTTGGTAGTAGGTTTGCTTTTCTTTTTGGGAGGTTATTGATGAGTAGGAGCAGGGTGGGAGGATTTGGACTTTGTGGGTGGAGAGGAGGGAGGTCTAGGATGGAGAAAGGAAGGTTTTTGGATAGAGGAAGTGGTGGATGAGGGAGAAGGCTTGGGTTTCTTTGGTTTCCTTTCTTCTTCTTGATTGATTACCCTCTTCTTTGAGCCATTCTTCCCCACTCTTTCTTCCTCTTCCTTCTTAACTTTAACGTATAGGGCTTGCAGGTTCATGAAGCTCATGGGACCCAACCTTTTTCCACTCTCTCCTCTAGCCTTTAGGAAGTCAATTATGACTTTCCTTTCTTCATGGGTTCTTCTGTTAAAGGCAATGGTCTTCTTGGATTTCTGTTTGGCTTTTTCTTCTTCTTCTTCTTCTTCAGCCCTTTTCTTATTTCCCAATTGACCTTGCTGACCCGTGAAGGCTCTGTAGATTTCTTTATTTGATAGTTTCTCAAGGTAGTCTGCAGCCTCGCCTTGAGAAATCAGAGCCTCTATCCACTCCTCTCTCATTTCTTTGGCTAGTTCAGAATCAGTTATTCTGAACTTAGCCTCTTCCTTTTTCTTCTTCTTCTTAATTGAATTGTTCCTGCAGCTGAAGAGCTAGAGCTTCATCTTCTTCTATTTGGAAAGCTGCAGGAATCTTGACTTTCAGATCATCCAGCTGCTTTGCATACAGTTGGATCTGTTGTTCTCTGAAGAGAATGGCCGCTTTTCTTTCTTGAGCTTTTCTTAATTCAGCCATCTCCTCTTCTTCTCTTCTTCTTCTTCTTCTTCTTCTTCTTTCCTCCCTTTCTTTCTTCTCTTTCAATAACCTTTCTGCATCTTCTTCTGTCATAGGTCTCTTCCCCTTGTCTTTGCTGGATGCCTCTGCTTCAGCTTCATTGACCTCAACAACAGATGTAAGAGATGTTGTTGGGATCTCAGCTTCAGCTTCATTGGCATTTTGTGGAATGGACAAGGGAAGGACATTTTCTTCATATTCTTCCCATTCAAGACCTGTCACTTCTTTCCACCCTTCCTTCACCTCTTCCCTTCTCTTCTTTTGGATTCTTCTTCTGTGTTTAGTCTGACTGTTGGTGAGGAAAGGAAGGATAGGTCTAAGTCGGATTCGGAGGCATCTATTGCAAGTCGCCCTTCCTTTTCAAGCTGAGCTTTGATGGTCTTTATCATTGCTTGACTCTCTAAGTAATTTACGTTGCAGATGTGTGTTCTGAGCTCGAAGACCTAGTGAAGGAAGTCTGAATTTAGGAGTAGGATCCCATTGATGTTGATTGAGAGAGTTGATCCATCACTCAGGAAGAATGTGAAGCCAGAAGACCCAGTGCTCGACCATCCTAGCACTTCCATGTCCCGGACCACTTTGTTGTACATAAATCTTCTCCAGCATACAACTTCTTCTGTTAAAATACTGCTCCTGATTAAGTCAAGTCTTCTTGGAGCCAGTCTTCGTTTTGCTGCTGTTGAAGATTCTGCACTGTTTTCAGGATAAGCCACCCTTTTTGCTTCTTCTAGTAACTGTTTAAACCAGGGCAGATTATCCTCTATTAAGTCATAGAACTTGCAGATTGCAAGTTCTGCTGAGAGATCTGTAGAAGTGTTGATGCAGCTGGATAGGTACAGTTCAAGCGCTTGGAGTGGATTTAGTGCATTCCAGTTCAGCTTTTCTACTCCGCTAAACTCTTTCCCAATCCAGAATCTCTCAGATAGACCATCATACCCCCATGCTAGAATGGAGTCAAATTCTAACTTATTTGCAGACAGTGTGAATTGGGGGGTAGTGGTTTGACTTATTTTGGTTGTGGCTTCAGGAAGTATGCTGACTGATGGAGGTGTGTCTTCATTTTGACTTTCATTCTTTAACACCTCATCAACAGCTTAGACAACCAAATTCCAATCCTCAGTGATTTCTTCCTCTTCATCTACTAATTCTGGCAAGTCATGAACTTGAATAAAGGCAGGTTTGAATAGGGAACTTTGAAATGCAGCCTGCTCTTGTATCCATTCGTCGAGGCTGTCAGCATCGTCTTCCACAGCAACTATCTCCCCCTTTTTGGTTGCATCAGTGCACAGAGTCTGGTCAGTTTGAGTGCCCACTGAGACAAGGGAGGGAGTAATCACTGGAGGGCATTGATGGGCTTCATGCATAGAGACTTGGTGCCTTAGTTTTGACACTTTGGCCTCTAGCATTTCCACCATTGCCACCAATTCCATGTTATGAAGTTTCAGTCTATCCTCATCCATAGTTGTGGAATCCTTGGATCCAGATGGGACCTTAGGCCTAGCCTCTGCATCCCCATCACCCTGGTTTTCTTGGCACCTGGGATTCCTCTCAGTGAAGAGTGTTTCAAAGGAAACATCCTCACTGTGAGTTGCCATGGTTAGGGTCTTAGTGATGTTGTTACTGTCCTCCTGGTCAGTTGATGTACCAGGAGTAGTGACAGCCCTTTCCACATTCACACTATCATCACTCCCAGAGTGAACCTTCTTGGGCGATGAACTTGGGTTAGGTAGTGGTTGTTGGAGAAGGTATATCATCTTGACAAGGTGCCTCTGCACTTAAGTTCAAAGAAGAAAGATAATGGAATGGCTCAGAGGGTTGTTCTATGGATCCGGGATGTGATCCTGATCCTAATAGAGAAGCTTCTAAGGAAGTTTCTCTAATGATGTGGCTATCCCTTTTGATATTCTCATCAGAATTTTGGGATTCTGAATGAGGGCTTTTAGGTTGGGATTGGGCCTTTGAGACAAGAAGAGAAGGAGTCTTCATGCTCCTCTTTCTAGTATAGTTTGCTACAACTGGGGCCCGTTGTTCCAGTTGAACGATAACATCAGAAACAGATGTAAGTAATTTATGTGCCTGTGCATCCTTAGTAGTATGCACAGGGGTTCGAGCAATGGAAGCAGTTTGTGGTTTAGGATTTGAAGTGGAGGGTGTGGGATCAGTATCAGTTGGATTGTTGAACTGTCACCCTTGGTACTTTGTATGTTCATCATTGTAGATAACAATGGAACATTGACCCCTGAGAACTTTTTGGAAACAGTTCTCATACTTTGAAAAATGTTGCTTTTATGACCCAGATTTTTGCAGGTTTTGAAAGATCTTTTAATTCATTGTTAAAAACCTCCTGCAAGAACCTTGGGTACATATAAAATTGCTGCTTTGCACCCTCTTGAAGGTTGTATCTTAAACCTTCAAAGATGAGATGTGCAAAGTTGAATCCTTGGCCAGTAACCATACCGTGAACAGCAGAGGCAAGTGCAGAGCTCACTTGATTCCATCCACTTCTCTTCTGAGACATGCATTGTAGAATAGTGTGGCACATATACTTCCATGGGGGGCCCATTAGTGCCTTCTCTATTGTGTACTCATTCTGATTTCCAGTGTACCCTATAGATACAAAGGTCCTCATGTAGACTTCTTTTGAGTATGAAATGGCGGCCCCCTCGTCTTGAAGCTTGAGGTGTTTGCGGAGAGTGGCTTCAGAAATGGTGATGTCCTTGCCATCTACCTTGGCTTTGATTTGGGGTATCCCCTGTTCGGTAGAGAAGATGGCAGATTTCCAGAAATCCTCCATGTGAGGAATGTAGATGAGTGGGTTGACGGTTAGGGGAAAATATATCTTTGATCGACAAAGAAAATAGATCATATCATCGAACCCCTTGGACTTCTTCCCTTTTATTAAGTATGCTCTGAGGTTGTGGTATGGAGAAAACTTATCATCGGGACTGTTTATGTCTACCTCTGCCATTTGTTTGGGTTTGGAGGGAAGGATGAAGGTTTTGAAAGGTGGTTAAGTATAGAAGGCTTTGAATGCTTATGGAGGTTTGAGAGAAAATGATGAGGGTTAGGTTGAAATTGAATGTGAAGAGGTTATGGAGAAATTGATTTAAGTTATAACGGCAGAGGAGGGAAAAAGCAAACTCACTTGTACAATACAACCTCATTCACCTTTTACTGTTACAACTGTAATACACTATAGCAGTCATGGTAAAGACTGAAGGTAATTTTTACATCAGGTAAAAGTTAATTTAGACTTATTTTTACCCATCAGCAGCAAACTTCGTTACTGCGGATGGTTAAGCCTATCCGCTGCAAGCTTGGTTGCGGCGGATGGTTAAGTCTGTCAGCAGCAAACTCAATTGATGCTGATGGATGCAATGATCTGCAGCAAGGATGTTGCTGCTGACAACCTTAAAGCTATCCGCTGGAAACTTGTTCCTGCTGATAACTTAAAGTAGTAAGTGGCAAATTCTTTGCTGCTGATGGATGCAATAATCTGCAGCAAGGATGTTGCTGCAGACAACCTTAAAGCTATTCGCAGGAAACTTGTTCCTGCTGATAACTTAAAGCAGTCAGTGGTAAAATCTTTACTGCTGATGATTAAACCTGTCAGCAGCAAGAAATCGATGCTGCTGACTTATAACTTTTATTTATAACAAAAGACAAACACATTTACAAATACAAGATTTTAGAGGCATATTTTAATCAAAGTTCATCATACCAATAGATTCAACTAAATATCTAAATCTAGCTTCATCAAAAGGTTTTGTAAACAAATCAGCATATTGCTCATTGGTATGAACTTTGGTTAAAATAATTCTCTTTTTCTCAGCTTGATCTCTTATGAAGTGATACCTGATGTCAATGTGTTTTGTCTTGGAGTGCTGCACCAGATTGTTTGTGATTGATATAGCACTCATGTTGTCAATGTGAATTGGAGTTGCCATGAAATTTATCCCATAATCCAGCATTTGATTTTGTTTCCATATGACTTGTGCATAGCAACTTGAAGCTGCAATGTATTTTGCTTCTGCTGTTGAGGTTGAAACACGTGTTTGCTTCTTGCACTGCCATGAAATCAGTCTCCCTCCCAGAAACTGACATCCCCCTGATGTGGACTTTTTGTCCAAGTTGCATCCCCAATTATCACTGTCAGTGTATGCATACAGATTGAACTAATCATTTTTAGAGTACCATAGCCCATGTCTTGGGGCTTCCTTTAGGTATCTGAAAATTCTCTTGACAGCTTGAAGATGTGAAATCTTTGGAGCTGCTTGGAATCTTGCACCGAGACATACTGCAAACATGATATCTGGCCTTGAGGCAGTGAGATACATGAGAGACCCTATCATTACACGGTACTGATGTTGATCAGTGTCTTGACCATCTTTGTCTGGAGTCAGCTGATGGTGCACTTGCATAGGGGTTCTTGCAGCAGAGCAGCCAGCCATCTTGAATCTTTCCAGAATGCTCTTGACATATTTGGATTGGCTGATGAAGATTCCATTTGGAACTTGTTTGACTTGAAGACCTAGAAAGAAATTTAGTTCACCCATTGAACTCATTTCAAACTTTGAGTGCATCAGGATCTCAAAGTCTTTACACAACTTCTTCCTTGTTGATCTAAAGATGATATCATCTACATAGATTTGTACCAGTAAGATTTCTCCCCTTCATCTTTGATAAACAAGGTCTGGTCAATGGCACCTCTTCTGAATTTGTTGCTTAGTAGATATCCAGACAAAGTTTCATACCAGGCTCTTGGGGCTTGAGGTAGGCCATATAGAGCTTTCTCTAGTTTGAACACTTGGTTAGGATATGCAGGATCTACAAAGCCTGGAGGCTGTTTGACATATAATTCTTCACCAATCTTCCCATACAGAAAGACACTCTTGACATCCATTTGATAGACCATGAAATTCTTAGATGCAGCAAATGCCAGGAATATTCTGATGGCCTCCAGTCTGGAAACAGGAGCAAAGACTTCATCATAGTCAATTCCCTCTTCCTGAGTGTAGCCTTGAGCTACAAGTCTGGCTTTGTTCTTGACTACAATGCCTCTCTCATCTTTCTTGTTCCTGAATACCCATCTTGTGCCAATGGCAAATTGACCAGGTAGAAGATCAACAAGCTTCCAGACATCCTGTCTCTTGAATTGCAGCAACTCTTCCTGCATTGCCTCAATCCAACTGCTGTGTTACAGAGCTTCATCTATCTTTTTGGGTTCCACCTGAGATAGAAAACATGAAAACAAACATATATTGGCCTCGTGAGATTTGCTTCCTGTTAGAAATCCTTGGTGAACTTGGCCAATAATATTTTCCAGAGGATGTTCATTGTTGATCCTTTGTGCTGGTACCACCTCCAGTTGTAACCCTTGCTCAAGATTGCTTTGATTTTGATCAGGGATTTCTTCATTCATGGTTGAAGAGTCTTCAAGATCAACAGCTACATCAGTATTATCAGCAATAGTATTTGTAGCATCTACAGCATTTACCGAAGAGTCTTCATTCAAGTTTTCATTTTCAGACAGGCTGTTGCTGATGATATTTAAGAGTGTGGTTCTGGCTGCACTTGCTTCAATGGCTTCCATAACAGATGGAGGATCAATGGATGGTCTTCTCAGACTGATAGAAGATTTTGGAAAATCCAGTCTGTAGTTAGAGGAGAAATTGGAAGCAGGTGCTTGAGAAGGGGAAGACTTCATATTTGAGAAGATGAGAGGCTCAAATATTTGGGTGAAGGAGTCTATGTCAAAAAGCCAGTTTGGGCCTTTTCCCTGTTCACAGACAATGTGTTCTCTGCATTCCACATTGGATGATTCTTCCACAATTCTTGTTCTAGAGTTGAATACTCTGTAGGCCTTGGATTGAGATAAATAGCCCACAAAATATCCTTCATCAGATTTGGCACCAAACTTAGGAAGAACCCCATGTGTGATCAGAATTATGCATAGACATCCAAAAGGTTTTAGAAATCCAATGTATGGAACTGTTTGGAACCATAGTTCATAAGGTGTCTTATTGAGAGGCTTGACTATGAGAACTCTATTTTGCACATAGCAGGCTGTGCTTACTGCTTCTGCCCAGAATGTGAGAGGCAGTTTTGAGTCAGCCAACATAGATCTTGCTGATTCAATTAGAGTTCTGTTTCTTCTTTCAGCAACTCCATTTTGTTGAGGAGTTCTTGGCACACTGTATTGCCATTGTATTCCCTTGCTCTCACAGAAACAGTTCAAAGTGTGGTTCTTGAACTATGTGCCCTGATCACACCTTATTATCTTTACCTTCTGATTTCTTTGATTCTCTACCCTAAGGATGTAGGATTTGAGGATTTCAGCAGTTTCATATTTTGTTCTCAAGAAGTATACCCATGAGAATCTGGTGTAGTCATCAGTTATCACCAGAAAGTATGACTTCTTAACCATTGACATAATATTTGTAAGAACAAAGAGATCCATATGCAGCAGTTGTAGTGGAGTATCATTTGTATTCAAAGTCTTTGGCTTGTGAGAACTCTTGTGTTGCTTCCCCTTTAAACAAACAATGCAATGATCTTTTAGCTGGAATTCTTTATCAGGAAGCCCTCTGACAAGATTATCCTTCACCAATTTGTTGATGGTTTTGATGTTAACATGGCTTAATCTCCTGTGCGAGAGAGCTGATTCATCAACTGAAGCTTTTGACAGAAAACAAGATACACTGCCAGATGGAGTGACCTTATTCATGTCAAGCACATAAAGATTTTCTTTTCTTTGAGCAGTTAATAAAATCTTTTCTGGAGGAGGTTTGGATAAACCAGGAGACAGTACAAAACATTCTTTATCCGTGAAGAGCATCCAATGCTTTTGATCACAGACCTAGGAAACACTCATGAGATTGAAGTCCAATTCTTTGACATAGTTTACCTTATCAATACTCATTCTTTCATTAGACATTGTTCCTTGTCCAGTAATAGATCCTCCTTTTGAGTCACTTTCAAAGGAAACATATCCTCCATTGAAATGTTTGGAATTGGAGAGGATGGATCTGTTGCCTGTCATGTGCCTGGAACAACCACTGTCTACCACCCAGGTGTTATTCTTGTGACCTGGCTGTTCTTGCACATGAGAGAGATCTAGTTAGTGGGAGGAATCCAAGAGCTTGCATCCTTGTAGAAAAGGGTTCTCGGATTTTCAGTATCAGCATGTTTGCAATCAACGGAACCAATGATGATTCTTGGAGGAATTTTGACTTTCCAATGCTGAACTGTTGGTTTTCCAGCTCTCTTTGATTTGTCAGCAGCTGATGTTGCTTTGGCTGCTGACAGATTTGCTTGATCAGCAGCTGATTTTGCTACTGAGGACTTTGGCTTATCAACAACAGATTTTGTGGCTGCTGATTGTTTTACTTGAGAAGCAGCAGACTTGGTTGCTGCTGAAGGCTTGTCCTTTGGTTTCTCGTGTTGTACTTGATCAATAACATTTTTGCTGGCTACTGATGGTTTAACAATAGATGTATGCCCATCCATCTTTACCTTGTTGCCAGATGGTTTCTCTGTAGAAGTTCTTTTGTTGATAGGCTTTTGGTTAATCTGGTTAAAGGGATTAAACTTACAAGTTGCAGCAAAGTGGTCTGATTCACCACAGATGATGTAAGATGGTTGAAGTTTTGGCAGCTTCTTCCTTGGTGGGGAGAGGGAGTTTCTGAAATGAGTTGCCTTGGCTTCAAAGCTTCTTACCTTCTTGTTTTTGTTCGTCTTTCCAAAAGCATGTTGCTTGAGGTTTCTTTGTTGCTGAAAGGTGACTTCTTCCAATGTCTTTTGAACATATGAAGTCCTCTCTCCTGGCGCATGACATATGTCAAACACCTTCCTTTGTTGGGATTTGGGTAGAGGCTTTGAGTTGGTGGACGTTGAAGACTGTCCCTTTTCAACAGTTAGCTTTCTTCCTTCTGGAGGATAGATGATTCTGATTTGTTTGGTTGGCTGAGATACTGGTATTGTTTTTGAAGGGATGAACGGGCTTGGATTGTTGTCTTTAAAAGCTTCACAGGTAGGAGGTGATGAAGCTTTATTGGTTTTAGTGGAGTCTGAGCATGTTGACTCAGACTCAGATGAAGTAGTGCATTCTTGCACAGGGGTTTCTTAGACAACAGGGTTAAGATTTTTGTTGGATATGTCAAGGTTAGAAAGATTGAAACTTGGTTCATGGATAGCTACATAGTTAGCCGGTGGAGGAGCAACATTGTAGGGTTGTTCAGCTTGAAATCCAAGACCAACAGTTACCTTTTCATGAATTTGAGCATCAAAAAGTCTTTGCAGCTTTTTGGATGCAAATTCATTTTTTTCCACATGGACCTTTTGGTCTGCTAATTCAGCCCTTGTAGCTTTTAACTTAACCAGAAGGTCATCAATTTGAGTTTCAAGGTTTGTTTGTTCATGTTTTAATGATGAAATTTCTTTCTTTAAACAATCAATCTTTTCCTTGTAACTGTTTTCAACCTTTTTAAATTCAGATTTCATTTGGTGAAATTCTTCATTTTGATCTATGAGATTCTGGTTATGTTTCCTATATCCAAGAACCTTATCAATACAAACCTGAGTACACAGATTTTCATATACCTGAGGTGGTACCTCTGATGTGTCTGCCATGAGAGCTTGATTGTTGGCAGGAATATCCTCACACTGGAAGCTCCAATCAAAGTCAGCAGTTCCAACAGCTGCACAGGTTGCAGTTTGTGCAGGTGGAGTGGCATGTTGCTGTCTTGGCTGAGCTTGGTGAGCTTGCCTGGTATGAGCAGCAGCTGGGTTTGCCTTTGGTGCCTTGCATTACCTAGCAAAATGATCAAGTTGGTTACAGTTGTAACACTTCAGTTTGCTTTTGTCCAAGCCAACCCTGGTGCTAGAGTTATTGATTGGAACGGGTCTTCCTGTTCTTGAGTAGAACCTTTTTGCTCTTAGAGAGAGCATGGCATAGCAGTGTTGTATGTCCATTTCTTCTAGATCATCTGGACGAAAACATTCCAGATCTTCCTTGATAAAGGACATACTGCTTGAGTTTTCAGAGACAAAAGCAGCAGAGGTTGATGTTTGAGGTGGGGCTTCAAGAAGATATGGTGAGTTGTTTGATTGAGAGGTTGGAGTTTGGGGATGAGTGACAATGGGAGGATAATAGTTGCTTAAACTAGGACCCGAGTGGTTGGAGTGGAGGGCAGAAGAGGTGGTGGTGGAAGTTGAGGCTGTTTGGTAGCTTGAGCTTCTTTCCTTAGCCTGAATCATTTCTAATTCATAGGGTTTTAGCATACCAAAAAGCTCAGTCATCTGAAGAGTCTTCAGATTTTCAGTTCTTCTGATGGACACTGTGTAGAGTGTCCAGCAACTGGTAGAGATCTGATGAACTTCTTGAGAATATCTTCATTCTCCAGCTTCACTTTTGAGCACTGCAGCTCACCTACAAGATAAGTATATCTGTTAAATAAAACAGTTAGAGACTCACCTTCCTTCCAGACGAAGTTTTCATATTGCTGCTTCAGGATGTCTCTTCTGTTTTCTTTTACTTCCTCTGAACCAGGAAACATCTTATCAAGAGCCTCCCATAGCTCCTTTACAGTTTTGTACCCTATAAAGTTGTGAAAAACTTCATTTGGTAAGCACATCTGAATGGCTCCCAAAGCCTTGAAATCTACTTCCATTTTCTTGATTTCTTCATCAGAGTATTTGGAGGATTCTTTGGGAACCAGTGTACCTATGGAATCCGCAGAGGCCACCATGGGTATGTATGGTCCATCCTTTATGGATTTCCACATCCCATATTCTTGATAGCAGAAGAAGCTTTCCATTATGTTCTTCCACATATCATAGTCTTCTCCAGACACCAGACTTGGTGGTCTGCTGATGCTTCCAGTGTCTTCAACTCCGCTGTTTTGTGCCATTTTTTATTGGTGATACTTGGTGACTTTAGCAAAAGAGACAGTTTTGAATAGAACCAGAGAATGATTAAACAAGTGTGAGTTTGTTTAATCTGTGAGCCAAAGCTCTGATACCACTTGTAGGATCGGTGAATACAAGATGATTCTATTTTAGTTGAGATTGGCGGAAACAATCACAACTAAGCAATGTAAACAAGTAAATACGAAGAATACTGATAAATGCAATTTGTATTACGCTTCAAGATTACAAGATTACAGAGAAAACTCTTTAGCAAAAAGCACACTAATACAATGACTCTAACTACTACTTATATAGTAACTTAGAATCAAGACAGACCCTTGATTCTAAGGATCAGATCTAACACAAGCCGTTGATCTTGTATTGAAGCTATTCTACATGAAATGACAATAACAACTACACTAGTTAACTTTACTCAAACGTCTTCTTAGGCATCATTGCTTGCATGCTTGGAGAAGAGCGTTGTGGTTTTTTATTGTCTGCACCAGTGACATTCTTTCTGCGTGAAGTGTGTCAGTGTTGCAGCAGAAAGTAGTCAGTGGTAATTGTTGTTTTATCGAAGCCAGTCAGCTGCAACGTTTGATCTTCAGTGAGAATGGCTTACAGCAGCAAAGTGAGAGATCAGCAGCAAGATGTAACCATCCAAAGCTGCTGATGATTTACCTATCAGCAGCATCAAGTATTGATGCCGTTGAGAAGCCTATCCGCAGCAACTCTGGTCTTCAGCAGATAAGGCTATCCGCATCAGATTTGTTCTACAGCAGAAGAACAAGTATCCGCTGCAGATAAGCTTATCCGCATCAGTTTGTACTTAGAGAATTTTGTAGCCATCAGTCTTTATTTCTTCAATAACCTACTGGTTTGACGCCTATGGGTGTTCGGACTACAGGTATGAAAACATTTCGCTTTTCGAGTGAGTCTAATTCGGCCTTTAAGTCGTCTTGCCATTTTGGGCAGGCATTTCTGTGCATGCACTCTTTTAGAGTTTTTGGTATGTAGTCTTCTTCATTAGTTACTTCCTTTGCTATAGCATATGTGAATATATCATCAGCATGTGTATTATTCCGGTTCCACATTGTACTATTTTGTACATAATTTATAGAGATCTCATGTTCGTTCGGTATCGGTGTTTCTTTTGGATCTTCAATCTCCTCTGGATTTGTCCTAGTCTCTTCTGGGGCATTTAACTCTACTAGGGTTTCATTTATAACATTTTCTAATATTTCACCAACTGCATTATTTTACTCTTTTCGTTTTCGTAGGTTCTTATCTTTGGAACCGATTGGTCTCCCATATTTTCTTTGTATGGTAATCGCTTCTGGGATTACTTCAATTCGATAAGGTGTATTTGATGCTTGTATATGTGACTTTGTCACTCTGTTTGTATCCGTGAATGCATCTGGTAGTTCATTTGCTATTCTTTGCTTTTCGCGTGCTTGTAACGCTTACCATATTCATGAATCAATGATGCTTGAAACCCTCATCATAACTCGTGTTCACATATTACTTGAAACATACATATTTCATGCACATTATACTTATTACATGGTCACATGTTGATTGCAACGCTTGGAATTGCCTTAAATTACAACTTGGACCATTAAACCGCTTAATAACTCGTTTACTGACATGAAAACTCACCCACTACTAACTTAAAGGAAATGTTTCAACTATATGTAACATACTTATTTAACTAATTCAAGTTGTCACATAATTCAAATTGATGCCATAGTACGTTAGCTAGTACTTTCGTGCAATCGTTCGCCTTTTAAACCGCCATTAGCTGTGTACCGTTCACACCCGACAAATTCGTCTAACATGACATTAATTTATGTTTTAAATTTTAACATATTCATTTCATTAATTAAAACAAAGTTTGTTTGCAAAACTTTCCTTAAATAAATCCTGAAATTCAAAAAAACGATCAAAAACCGCAAAACCGAACCGTTGGATAAACCATGGGTCAAAGGCCACCCATGACCCATGGAAGAATTTTGCAGCCCACACAAGTACCTTGGATCTGAAGGTGCAACAGGGCTATTGAAATGGTTTGAAGGCACGGAGAACACGTTTGAGATGAGTGACTGCCCCGATGAACTTAAGGTAAAGTATGCTACAAGTGCCTTCCAAAAGAGGGCACTGACTTAGTGGAATGCTGAAAAGAAGATTCGGGGTAGGGAAGGAGCTCTTGCTATGACTAAGGATAAGCTCAAGGAAATTATGATTGAGGAGTTCTGTCCCAGCAATGAGATAAAGAAGTTGGAGATTGAGCTATGGGACCTTACCCAGGATAGTGGGGAGAGTGAGGCATACACCACACACTTTCATGAACTTTTCATCCTAGTCCCGCATCTGGTTACACCCCTGACTCGGAAAATTGATCGTTACATTGTAAGCCTTCCGCCTCAAATTCGGGTACCGTCATGGGAAGTAGCCCCACAACACTTGAAGCTGCTATTCGTTTGTCTGGGTCCTTAACGGACGATCTAATGAAGTCTGGGATCATGTTCAGGAAAAGTGACAAGAGGACCAACGAAGAAGTAATGATGAGCCTGAGTACCATCATTAGAAACAAAAGACATCCAATGGCTTTGCTATAGTAACTCCTGCCACTCCTATTACCCAAGTTGCCAGTGTTTCTGCCAAGAAGCCATACGGTGGACCTTTCCCTCTGTGTGCAAAGTGCCAGTATCATCACCCTTCTACACAACCGTGTCGTAAGTGCACCAAGTGCGGAAGAAATAGGCATCTAGACACCTCTTGCCGCATGCCTACTCTTGTTACTGCCAACAATGCCATGGTCCCTTTTAATACCAATGGTAGGTCTTGCTTTGAGTGTGGTGCAACCGATCACTTCAAGCACCGTTGTCCCAAGCTTAATGATGTAGTGCAAAGCACACATCTTTATTCCTATTGTTTTGTGCATTTATACTTAGTTTTGTGTTCGTTTTTAGTCGTTTAAGTCTGTATTTGAGTCTATTGTATGTTTATAGGTTCTCATGAAGATTACAAGTGAATACATGAATAAATCGAGCAAGAGGGTGAAGTCGTAGTTCAAAAGAAGAAAAAGTTGTTAATTCATGTTCTCGCGGTACGTGAGAGATAGACCAGTGCCTCACGGTACGCAAGGGAAGCTAGAAGCGGCCCGACAAATTTGTTCCTCGCGGTACGCGAGGAACCCATCCAAATGTCTTGCGGTACGCGAGAGACCCGTAATTCATGAAAAAATCCTAAATTGAATTATATTAGATTTACAATGCTGTTATTCAACAAGTTCGATCATTCAGTCGTCTGGAGCAAGTCTGTTGGCGATTTTGAGGAGTAAGAAGTCAATCGAAGAGGAAAGTTGAAGATAGTCAACCCCCCAATCATCAATCTTTAGTCCGAGTCAAATTCTAGAGTTAGTATTCAGTGTCTCTAGGGTTCGATAACCCGGATTACCATTAAGCTGTGCTAACCTCGATAGGTACACTTGCTTGTCAGTGCAGTTTAGTGGAAGGTACTCCATTTATTACTTAGGAGTCTAGGTTATGTTTAGTTAGTTTTATATAGACCGTCTGGGGGACATCAAGTTTTTGGCGCCGTTGCTGGGGACACTTGGCAATAACAATATTAGCTTTGACTAGTTCTTTTAGTGATTTTTGGTTTGTTTGTTTTTTAGTCTTAATTTTGTGTCTTTGTTTTATCTGCTACTTGTGTGTCTTATCTGAGTGTCTAATATAGGATCGAGTCTTTCTGTTTTGAGTCTTTATTTGTTTTCTTTTATTCGTGTGTCAGTTTATGCACCACACTCATTCGCATGGATCACCACCATATTCTGCTTCATTAGAGCCCGAACGAGAGCTGCACGAGCGCACCCGCGATTTCCGGGAGTGTTTGAAAGCATTCTGCAGAACCAGGTACGTTCTACTAGCCCAATTCCATTTCCTATCATGGGCGACGCTTAGCCACCATCGAGGCGTTCCATGCACCAGAGGGCCAGTGACGGGGTCACCGCGACGAGATCTTCGATCACACGCCTCGCTGCCCTAGGACGTGAGTGGATGATGTTCTGGTGATTCCCCGAGTTTCGTCACTAGGAATGATGTTGCAATTCAAATGATGTGTCCCTTGCCATCTGAGGGTGATACAGATGGTATTAACGTGCCTGCACTGCAATGTATGTATAGGTGCTATATGTATCTGGTATAAGTGTCTGTGCCGTGTAACTAATGTGTGCGGTTATAGTTTAGTATGTAACCCTAGTTCTCTAAAACCTGGCTCTGATACCAATCTGTCACACCCCCAAATTTCAACTAACGGAGTTTTACCGTTTGGTAAGTGACGACCAGGATCTCAGACATTAGTTACATCAAACGACACTACATGGGACTCAAATTGAAATATTATAAAAGTTCAGAGTAAATGAGAAAGCGTTTAAACAAGAGAGTAAATGTGCACAACAACACGCCCAAGTCTAACAATAACGGAAACATAATAAATGTTCAATAGATTGACGATTAGGATCGAGTCTTTCTTATTTTTGGTTTGTTTGTTTTTTAGTCTTAATTTTGTGTCTTTGTTTTATCTGCTACTTGTGTGTCTTATCTGAGTGTCTAATATAGGATCGAGTCTTTCTGTTTTGAGTCTTTATTTGTTTTCTTTTATTCGTGTGTCAGTTTATGCACCACACTCATTCGTAGGGATCACCACCATATTCTGCTTCATTAGAGCCCGAACGAGAGCTGCACGAGCGCACCCGCGATTTCCGGGAGTGTTTGAAAGCATTCTGCAGAACCAGGTACGTTCTACTAGCCCAATTCCATTTCCTATCATGGGCGACGCTTAGCCACCATCGAGGCGTACCATGCACCAGAGGGCCAGTGACGGGGTCACCGCGACGAGATCTTTGATCACACGCCTCGCTGCCCTAGGACGTGAGTGGATGATGTTCTGGTGATTCCCCGAGTTTCGCCACTAGGAATGATGTTGCAATTCAAATGATGTGTCCCTTGCCATCTGAGGGTGATACGGATGGTATTAACATGCCTACACTGCAATGTATGTATAGGTGCTATATGTATCTAGTATAAGTGTCTGTGCCGTGTAACTAATGTGTGCGGTTATAGTCTAGTATGTAACCCTAGTTCTCTAAAACCTGGCTCTGATACCAATCTGTCACACCCCCAAATTTCAACTAACGGAGTTTTACCGTTTGGGAAGTGACGACCAGGATCTCAGACATTAGTTACATCAAACGACACTACATGGGACTCAAATTGAAATATTATAAAAGTTCAGAGTAAATGCGAAAGCGTTTAAACAAGAGAGTAAATGTGCACAACAACGCGCCCAAGTCTAACAATAACGGAAACATAATAAATGTTCAATAGATTGACAATTATTGAATATATCAGGTTGACACCATGCATGCCCTAACGTGCACCTGTGCCTTAGTTTAGCGTCCTGAGAAAACATGTAAGAAAAAGTGTTAACACAAGGTTGGTGAGTTCACAGGTTTCAATTTATGGAGGCGTTTAACAGATTAATGTACATTCAATATATAAATCAATAGGTAGCTAACACATAAACATGTTAACTAATGCGCTCACAACCGACAGCTGATTGTTTATATACCTCCCACCATCATGGTGCATGTTTAGGTCAATATTGCACCCGTTCGACCTCCAATCGAGTTAGCGCGACTAACGCGGGTGAGGTTTGTCAAACCCAGTAGTACTACTCAAATTACCTCGCTATGTTCATATTAACGGTCTGATGTGAGAACTTAAAGGATAATGTATACGCATAGTCATACAAGTGATATCATATATGAATTACATGAATCAAAAAGTATTACGACATGTTTTCTCCCCCAGTTTAAAACAGTAAAAAGGGACCGTGAAAACTCACTTGCGTTACGTAGTAGGTAGTATCACACAAATGCAAGATTTGGAATCTCAAGTGTTAGCCTGCCCGGCTTACGTATGCCCTAAAATTATAAACACATAAATTAGAGACAAGTCGGGAATTGTGATGACGACACGGAAAGTTAGAATGTCCTAACACATTCTACGGATTTAGGAATAAACGAACGTGTCTACGGAAATATATATTTCTTAATATAATAATTAAGATCAAAGCGTTACGCGTCGAACGTTAAAAACGAATAACATATAAACAAATAAATTCGTACGTCAAAGTCGTTTACAAAATTTAGGAAAAATAATATAATTAAATATATTATTTTTTGGTTCGTAGGATTAACTAAATAATCATTTGTGGCAAAAAAAATAATAAATATAATATTTTTAATCGAGGTAAAGAACACGAGTAAATAATATTACAATTATATTATTAAATAGCTTAAAACGTCACACGAGGTATAAAACGATACGAAATAATATAAATATATATTATTTAATAGGATTAGTCACGGATTGAAAATAATATAAACATATTATTTTACACGAAGATGAGATTGAAAATAATATAAATATATTATTTTAAAAGTGGATAATTAATATAAAAATTGGTTATAAAATCAAAACCGAGTCTACGGTTGTTTTTCGGGTATAAAATACTTTAATATATTAATATAATAATGTTAGAACAGATTTTATATAAATATATAGTCTCAAAAGTGGTTAGAAAAATAAATGGTTCTAGTGAGGTTCGAACCCGGGTCTCACCTACACCAACACACAGACTTAACCACTCCAGCCTGCTAGGGAATCGCAATAGAACCCGGATCAAATGGGTTTTAATCCTCAATGGTCGTGTGTTCTTCCCCCCATGCGATCTCATCCCGAATCCAACCTCAAATCCTTAGAATTCGATTACGGATGACTAAGGGATCAAAGTGGTTTTGTTCGTCAGTGGAAAGCGAACTTGTGGACTAGTTTAATTGCAAAATCATTAGGTTTAGGCTCGTTTAATTTCTGTATGAACACCGAAGCCCTAGAACAAGAACAAGAAATCAAATCGAACGACTCAAATATAAGAAGTTGATAGAATCATAGGGCTTTTGATTAAAATGAGTTTGCGAACCTGTTGGCATCAATTAATTGGATTTAAACAGGTTCTAAAACAGTGATCGATTAACCCGTCCCCATATGAACCCTAGGTGTTTGGTCGGGTTCAATTCGGTGTTACAGGTTCAAAGAAAGTTAGGGCTTTTGATCTACAGGGAAATGCGAGTCTAATGGTGTAAGAAATTACCAAAATGGAGTGCGAGAGGATGGATATCGCTTGAATGCAGGTTCCAGCGGCGTTGAGGTGATCTCTGGCGTCTACGGTGGCTTTCCGGTCAAATACAGAACTTGTATAAGCTTTGTAGGGAATCGATTAAGGTTTGCAGATGCTTAAATTCAAGAGTGGTGATCTAAAGCCATGAATCCGAATGGTATATATATGCGTTTGATGAAAACGGTTTCAATACAATAATGGGGAGTTTCAATTCGTGTAATGATGTGTTTAACAGTTTCAAAGGAATCGTTGAATGATCATAACAAGCAAAACGTTTTTAATCATGAATGGATTTCAGTTTTAAGTACGAATTGAAGTTTCTGTTCTTGCGAAATTGACTTAGAAAGTCAACCAAACCAACAATTGAATAAATACAGAATTGGTCCCTAAGGTTTCCTGTTTCAAGTTTATAAAAATGGCAGAATAGGTCCTTGTGGTTTGGGTTGGGTTAAGACTTGTTAGTTTGACTATCCCAAAGTCAACAGGAACATGATTTTGACCTTTAAAGTCAACAAGGTGAGTTTTGATTAATTGCAATACTAATCCTTGTAGTTTTAGGTTTGGATAATGAAAGAACTAGTCCCTGGAGTTTAATTTAAGTTATTAAGGTTAACTTTTAACTGGATTTACTAACGAATCATCCCCTAGTTGAAAGAATTTTCGTCCCGAAAATTAAATAAGATAAAAAAAAATTTTCCGAATGTCACATCATCCCCTAGTTGAAAGAATTTTCGTCCCGAAAATTAAAATAGTACCTTAAGAATTTGACGTGGAGTGCTTGAACAGATTAGGATATTTGCGTGTCATCTGATCCTCACGCTCCCACGTGAACTACGGTCCGCGATTCGAGTTCCATCGAACTCTGACAATAGGGATTTTACTGCGTTTGAGCGTTTTGACTTCCCTATCCATGATTTCTACAGGTTCCTCGATGAAACACAATTGTTCATCGATGTTTAGTTCCTTAAGAGGAACCGCAAGTGACTCGTCTGCCAGACATTTCTTCAAGTTTGAGACGTGAAAGACGTTGTGTACACCACTAAGTCGTTCAGGTAGGTCCAGTTGATACGTTACTGGACCAATTCTCTTCATTATCTTGAATGGTCCAACATAACGAGGATTTAATTTGCCTCGTTTCCCAAAACGAATGACACCTTTCCAAGGTGAGACCTTTAATAAGACCATATCCCCTACTTGAAATTCTAACGGTTTACGACGCTTATCGGCATAGCTCTATTGACGATCACGAGCTGCTGTCATACTGTTTCTAATTTGAATGATTTTCTCAGAAGTTTCAAGTACGAGTTCAGGACCTGTAAGTTGACTATCCCCAACTTCGGCCCAACAAATAGGAGAACGACATTTTCTTCCATATAATGCTTCAAATGGAGCTACCTTGATGCTAGTGTGATAACTGTTGTTGTAGGAGAACTCCACCAATGGTAGATGAGACTCCCAAGTGTTACCGAAATCAATCACACAAGCTCGAAGCATGTCCTCCAGGGTTTGAATAGTACGTTATGTCTGGCCATCAGTGTGGGGATGGTATGCTGTGCTCATATCTAGGCGCGTGCCTAAAACTTTATGTAACAATTGCCAGAAACGAGAGGTGAATCGTGCATCACGATCCAAAATGATAGAGATTGGCACCCCGTGCCGAGATACTACTTCTTTCAAATAAATAGGAGTAAGCTTGTCCAATTTGTCGGTTTCTTTGATTGTAAGGAAGTGCGCATATTTTGTTAAGCGATCTACGATCACCCAAATGGTATCGCATCCGCTGGGGGTTCTAGGTAATTTTGTTATGAAGTCCATAGAGATTTGCTCCCATTTCCACATCGGGATTTCCGGTTGTTGCAGTAGACCAGAAGGCTTTTGATATTCCACCTTGACCTTTGAGCAAGTCAGGCACTTGCTTACGTAGGTGGCTATATCGGCCTTCATCTTTGGCCACCAATATAACACCTTAAGGTCGTGGTACATTTTGTCAGAACCTGGATGAATAGAGTATCGGGATTTATGCGCTTCATCCATAACCAATTCTCTTAAGTTCCCCTACACTGGAATCCAAATTCGCTCTGCGAAGTAGCGAATACCGTCAGACTTGACTAGGAGTTGTGCTTCCATACCGCGTGTACCTTCCAGAAGTTGAGCACTACGGATTTTGTCAGGTAGTCCGGGGTGAATAGTAAGTTGTAATGCTCGAACTCGTTTGGGCTTGGTTTCCTTTCGACTTAGGGCATCAGCTACAACGTTAGCTTTACCCGAACGATATCGGATCGCACAGTCATAACCATTCAAAAGTTTGACCCAACGACGTTGTCGCATGTTTAGATCTTTCTGCTCGAAGATATGCTGCAGACTCTTATGATCGGTGTAGATGGTGCACTTGGTACCGTACAAGTAGTGTCTCCATATCTTAAGTGCGAAAACTACAGCTCCCAACTCTAGGTCATGAGTGGTGTAGTTTTTCTCGTGAATTTTTAGTTGACGCGAAGCATATGCGATCACCTTTTCTCGTTGCATTAATTCACAACCCAAACCCTGAATAGATGGGTCGCAATACACCACGAAATCATCCGTACCTTCCGGAAGAGTTAGAATAGGTGCACTTCAAAGTTTCTGTTTAAGATGCTGAAATGCTGACTCTTGGTTATCGCCCCAGTTGTAGGCTTTACCCTTTTGAGTTAAGGCAGTGAGGGGTTGTGCAATTTTTGAAAATCCTTCGATGAATCGACGGTAGTATCCAGCCAATCCCAGAAATTGTCGCACCTCAGTCAGAGTCGTCGGTGCTGCCCAATTCTTGATGGCTTCTATCTTTGATGGATCGACATGTATTCCTTTCTCGTTAACCACATGTCCCAAGAATTGAACTTCCCGGATCCAAAATTCACACTTGGAAAACTTAGCATACAGTTGTTCCTTTTTAAGTAATTCCAGGATTAAACGTAGATGTTCCTCATGTTCCTCCTTGTCCTTGGAATAAATGAGAATGTCGTCGATGAAAACGATGACAAATTGATCAAGGTAAGGCTTACACACACGGTTCAAGAGGTCCATGAATACCGCAGGTGCGTTGGTTAATCCGAAAGGCATGACCATAAATTTATAGTGGCCGTACCTTGTCCTGAAAGCAGTCTTAGAGATATCTTCATCTCGGACTCTCAATTGGTGGTGGTCGGACCTAAGATCTATCTTGGAATAGAAACTGAATCCTTGGAGTTGATCAAAGAGATCATCTATGCGAGGCAAAGGATAACGATTCTTGATTGTGACTTTATTTAGCTCACGGTAGTCGATACACATACGGAAAGTTACGTCCTTCTTCTTGACGAATAGGACTGGAGCTCCCCATGGCGATGAGCTAGGTCGGATGAAAACTTTATCCAACAACTCTTGCAGTTGAGTGGATAGCTCCCACAATTCACTAGGTGCAAGTCTGTAAGGTGCCCGAGCAATCGGTGCTGCTCCGGGTGCTAGATCGATCTGGAATTTGACTGGATGATGAGGTGGACGACCAGGCAGGTCTTCAGGAAATACTTCTGCATAATCACGAACAACCGGAATGTTTTCAATCTTCTTTTCCTCAGATGGCTGCTTGGCAACGAGAGCCAGAATGGCAGTATGACCCCTTTGTAGATACTTCAGCGCTTTCATGAAAGATATGATGTCAACGACTGCACCATTCTTCTCGCCTTGGACAGAAAGGGTTTCTCCACTCGGGAGAGAAAGGCGAACAATTTTTCTCCCGACAGATAATTTTGGTCTGGTTCTTAGATAACCAATCCATTCTAACAATTACGTCAAAACTACTGAGCACGACCGACATTAGGTCAATGTCAAGTTCATGACCAGCCAATCCACGCTTACAGCCCTTAAGAATGTGAGTTGCTTCAAATATCTGATTAGCTATTTCTATGGTATACATAGTTTCTAGTAGGGTTGGAGTACGATTGCACCAACTTGAAAAATTGTGAAGTCATGCTGGGATTTCTAATTAGACTCGTGCTGATAAGGTAAGCGTCGGTCAATGTAAAGGTCAAGGGAAGAGGTTCACATGTAGGAAAAAAATTTCAGTGAAATATAGATTCCAGTAATACAAGGAACAAGTTGTTTGTTTAAGTAATTGCGTTCAACTAATGGTTGGTTAGGTTAAATCCTCGTTTCTCTATGTCATTGGATCATTTCATGAAGAAAGAAATTCGTTTACAGAATTGAATATGCTGGGGTATAATTCAAATTAGACCAAGGATTAGTCACTGGATGAGGCAATAGGGTCAAAAGAGATTTATTGTTGGAGCGTAAGGGATAACGTGTTAGCTTAGAAGGAATTCTTCAAATTCCGCTTACATACTTGGAGCCGATAAGTTTGCCATGAGATTCTATTAGAGTTTCAATCAAGATGGTTTATGTGATCACGTTTAGATGAGTGTCTTAATTTCACTAAGACTCTTACATGAGTGAGAATAACATTGATGGATTTCATTGATGATAATTCAGTGTGTCCGTAAACATTTTCAACCTGATAGTCGCGTCTATCAGCTGTTAAACGAGTTTAACGATACCAACTAGTCGTTGAGTGGGTTATGAGAGTCTCTACAGATAGTGGAAACTTAAGTCTGTAAATCACAGATTTGGGCCATTTATCAACACACTAGGTTTCACCAGGATTTACATGCACATCAAATTACTATTACGTGTGCACCCATAATGATAATTTGCTTTGCATGCTCACCCTAGTTCTCCCTGTCCTGTGTCATAATGTCCTTTACCATGTATTGCCGAGTACAGAGTGTTGTCAGATATGATAAGTCATCGAAAGGCTTAGTCATCAACCATACGTTGATCAACTAGGACACATATCAGGATGAGTAGTCGGAAATCGTTTGATCCGATTATTCACCTGAGTTGAAACACAATACGATAGTCCAATCCAGCGGATTGTAGATGAGAACATGGAACAAACATGTACATGAAATGCGACTTCGAGAAATGAAACTAATTCATGAATACAAGTTACAGGAAGCAGCAAAGTAGCCGTCCTTTCAACTGAGTCAAGATAAGGTTTGAGTATGCATTGAGCAATGCGTCCTCAGATTTGTGGTCAATCTATTCTCAACAGAATATCGACCAATGACGCGAGCCCATGGCTCGCAAAAGTGATGACATCTACGTGTCAATGGGTTCTTCAATAATACGTGCAACAGTCTGCCTTTGCTAGGTATATTCTTGCTAGTGGGTACAGTAGGGACTCGCCTCCGACGATCCCAACTCCGAAAGAGATATGCGTTAGTGCTGAGTGCCGTCCATAACATGGACCTGAGAAATCCCACCATACCCAACAGGTGATGATGATATAAGTGACTCCTCCAAAGGCTCCGGCTCGCTGTCCTCGGACGTGAGTGGATGATGTTCTGGTGATTCCCCGAGTGTCGTCACTAGGAATGATGTTGCAATGCAAATGATGTGTCCCTTGCCATTTGAGGGTGATACGGATGGTATTAACATGCCTGCACTGCAATGTATGTATAGGAGCTATATGTATCAGGTATAAGTGTCTGTGCCGTGTAACTAATGTGTGCGGTTATAGTCTAGTATGCAACCCTAGTTCTCTAAAACCTGGCTCTGATACCAATCTGTCACACCCCCAAATTTCAACTAACAAAGTTTTACCGTTTGGGAAGTGACGAACCAGGATCTCAGACATTAGTTACATCAAACGACACTACATGGGACTCAAATTGAAATATTAAAAAAGTTCAGAGTAAATGCGGAAGCGTTTAAACAAGAGAGTAAATGCGCACAACAACGCGCCCAACAACGCGCCCAAGTCTAACAATAACGGAAACATAATAAATGTTCAATAGATTGACAATTATTGAATATATCAGGTTGACACCATGCATGCCCTAACTTCCACCTGTGCCTTAGTTTAGCGTACTGAGAAAACATGTAAGAAAAAGTGTCAACACAAGGTTGGTGAGTTCCCAGGTTTCAATTTATAGAAGCGTTTAACAGATTAATGTACATTCAACATATAAATCAATAGGTAGCTAACCCATAAACATGTTAACTAATGCACTCGCAACCGATAGCTGACTGTTTATATGCCTCCCACCATCATGGTGCATGTTTAGGTCAATATTGCACCCGTTCGACCTCCAATCGAGTTAGCGCGACTAACGCGGGTGATGTTTGTCAAACCCAGTAGTACTACTCAAATTACCTCGCTATGTTCATATTAACGGTCCGATGTGAGGACTTAAAGGATAATGTATACGCATAGTCATACAAGTGATATCATATATGAATTACAAGAATCAAAAAGTATTTACGACGTGTTTTCTCCCCCGGTTTAAAATAGTAAAAATGGGCCGTGAAAACTCACCTGCATTACGTAGTAGGTAGTATCACACAAATGCAAGATTTGGAATCTCAAGCGTTAGCCTGCACGGCTTACGTATGCCCTAAAATTATAAACACATAAATTAGGGACAAGTCGGGAATTGTGACGACGACACGGAAAGTTAGAATGTCCTAACGCATTCTACGGATTTAGGAATAAATGAACGTGTCTACGGAAATATATATTTCTTAATATAATAATTAAGATCATAGCGTTACGTGTCGAACGTTAAAAACGAATAACATATAAATAAATAAATTCGTACGTCAAAATCGTTTACAAAAGTTAGGAAAATAATATAATTAAATATATTATTTTTAGGTTCGTAGGATTAACTAAATAATCATTTGTGACAAAAAAAATAATAAATATATTATTTTTATTCGAGGTAAAGAATACGAGTAAATAATATAACAGTTATATTATTAAATAGTTTAAAACGTCACACGAGGTATAAAACGATACGAAATAATATAAATATATATATTATTTAATAGGATTAGTCACGGATTGAAAATAATATAAACATATTATTTTACACGAAGATGAGGTTGAAAATAATATAAATATATTATTTTAAAAGTGGATAATTAATATAAAAATGGGTTGGATAATTAATATAAAAATGGGTTATGAAATCAAAACCGAGTCTACGGTTGTTTTCGGGTATAAAATACTTTAATATATTAATATAATAATGTTAGAACAGATTTTATATAAAAATATAGTCTCAAAAGTGGTTAGAAAAATAAATGGTGCTAGGGAGGTTCGAACCCGGGGCCCACCTACACCAACACACAGACTTAACCACTCCAGCCCGCTAGGGAATCGCAATAGAACCCGGATCAAATGGGTTTAAATCCTCAACGGTCGTGTGTTCTTCCCCCCATGCGATCTCATCCCGAATCCAACCTCAAATCCTTAGAATTCGATTACGGATGACCAAGGGATCAAAGTGGTTTTGTTCGTCAGTGGAAAGCGAACTTGTGGACGAGTTTAATTGCAAAATCATTAGGTTTAGGCTCGTTTAATTTCTGTATGAACACCGAAGCCCTAGAACAAGAACAAGAAATCAAATCAAACGATTCTAATATAAGAAGTTTATAGAATCATAGGGCTTTTGATTAAAATGAGTTTGCGAACCTGTTGGCATCAATTAATTGGATTTAAATAGGTTCTTAAACAGTGATCGATTAACCTGTCCCCATATGAACCCTAGGTGTTTGGTCGGGTTCAATTCGATATTACAAGTTTAAATAAAGTTAGGGCTTTTGATCTACAGGGAAATGCGAGTCTAATGGTGTAAGAAATTACCAAAATGGAGTACGAGAGGATGGTAATCGCTTGAATGCAGGTTCCAGCGGCGTTGAGGTGATCTCTGGCGTCTACGGTGGCTTTCCGGTCAAATACAGAACTTTTAAAAGCTTTGTAGGGAATCGATTAAGGTTTGCAGATGCTTAAATTCAAGAGTGGTGATCTAAAGCCATGAATCCGAATGGTATATATATGCGTTTGATGAAAACGGTTTCAATACAATAATGGGGGGTTTCAATTCGTGTAATGATGTGTTTAACAGTTTCAAAGGAATCGTTGAATGATCATAACAAGAAAAATGGTTTTTAATCATGAATGGATTTCAGTTTTAAGTAGGAATTGAAGTTTATGTTCTTGCGAAATTGACTTAGAAAGTCAACCAAACCAACAATTGGATAAATACAGAATTGGTCCCTAAGGTTTCCTGTTTCAAGTTTATAAAAATGGCAGAATAGGTCCTTGTGGTTTGGGTTGGGTTAAGACTTGTTAGTTTGACCATCCAAAAGTCAACAAGAACATGATTTTGACTTTTAAAGTCAACAAGGTGAGTTTTGATTAATTGCAATACTAATCCTTGTAGTTTTAGGTTTGGATAATGAAAAAACTAGTCCTTGGAGTTTAATTTAAGTTATTAAGTTTAACTTTTAACTGGATTTACTAACGAGGTTAACTCTAAATGGTCGGGTGTCACAAAATCGATGCTAGGATGTTAGAGGAGCCCGAGTTGAATGTTGTGTCGACGAGGAGTAGAAGGGCAGAAAAGAAGGAGAGCCCACCGGTAGTAGAAGAAGAAGAGCCGGTGGATGAAGAGGCAAAGGAGAAGAAGAGTCGGGGTGAGATTAAGACCCCCGAGATGGACTTGAGTCGTGTTCTCTATGCAGCTCGCTTGTTGCCACATAAGCACGCTAGGGAATACGGTCACTTCCTTGATATGTTTAAAAAACTCAAGGTCAATCTCTCATTTATAGAGGTCCTCTAGCATATGCCTAAGTATGGAAAATCCATCCAAGATCTTCTTTCCAACAAGAAGAAGCTAGAGGGAATCTCTGAAATCTCACTTAGTGAGCAATGTTCTGCAGTGGTTCAGAACAAACTGCCAGAGAAACTGGCGGATTCGGGTCGTTTCACGATCCCGTGTCTGCTTGGCGGTTTTCCCTTAAACCACGTGTTAACTGACCTGGGTGCTAGCGTCAATCTGATACAGTATTCCATATATAAGCAGCTAGACGTAGGTGGACCACAGCCAATGCGCATGAGCATTTCCTTGGCTGACCGCTCAGTCAAGTTTCCACCGGGATTTGTGGAGAATCTTCTAGTGAAAGTAGGCAAATTTTTATTCCCCGTGGATTTCGTCATTCTAGATATGGAAGTGGATGAAAGAGTCCCACTCATCCTAGGACGCCCGTTCCTACGTACCGCCAAGGTAATGATCGATGTCTTTGACAGGAAACTCACACTTCATGTGGGGGATGAGTCGATCACATTCGATGCTACTAAGTCCGTGAAGGATGTTGGCGAGCAGAGTCACTCCGTGTTCATGATTGATACCTTCATGGACGAACATTGGGACTCTAATCCAGTAGAGGATGTTGTTGATAGAAATGGAAGAGGAATGATAGAGGACCCGTCGGATTGGCTTGACGAATTTGAAAAGAAATTAGTAGGGTCCCCGTTTTAGGTGCTGACGATGGTGATTGCAGTTTGAGTGAGATATTAGCACAAGTCGGGTCATTAATCAGTGAGACACCCGTGGTTGAGAGTGTAGAGGGTCCTGATGATTCGGGCGAGAGGTTAGAGGCCACACCTTTAGTGATATCACATATTGAGCCTTTAACATTTACTTGTGACCATGCTAAGGGGATAGAAGCCGAGCCAACTCCTACGTCTAGGCCACCCCGAAAGAGAACCCGTGCGTTCATAGAGTCATCTGATATAGGGAGAGTGAAAACCCCAAGTGTGGGGATGTTTAGAAGTGACAACTTGCTAGGATATGTGAACAGTGTTATCTTTGGACCTGGTAGGTTTAAGTTGTGGTGGAAGGATGGAAGTGATAAACATAGTAGAAGTTTGAAGTTTGATAGAAGTATGAGCTTGATGAGGATTTGGAGGACCGGTAGACCGTGCAGGATGAAGGCGGTACCGGTTAAGATCAATGAGAAGCCTCCTGATAGATTTGTTTGAGTCTCGGGCAAGTGCCCGAGCTGTAGAGTTTGTTTGCATTATTTGGTTTGAGTTTGTGTCAATTTTTGTGTTTTTCTATGTGTGTGTTTTGTTTGTGTCAGTTTGTGTAGGGATTCGCGATCGATTCGGTGAGGAAAATCGTCGAAAATGAAGTTCCTGGTGTTTTTACATATGTTTTTATTCTTGGAATAGGTTTTTATGGAATTTTGGTGAAAAAGGTTTGATGGGTCAAAAGTTTTCTAAGTACAAAAAACCTCTAAACTTTCTGTTATCAGCAAGCTCTTGCGGTACGTGAGGCCCTTATAGCCTTTCTCTCGCGGTACGCGAAGGACAAAGGTTGGGGCCAGCGCAAAAATTTCCTCCTCGCGGTACGTGGGAGAGTGTTGTATTCTCCTTTCTTCCTTGTTTTTCCATGGTTTCCCCACACCGTTCACCCGCGTCGACCACCACTCCCACCACTATCATTCACACCTCTATCCTCTATCCACCATCCACTATCACCATTATACCACCTCTATCATATCATCTATCACTTCCATTTATACCATTCACCTTCATTCATATCATTCGACCAACATTACCATGTGAAATTGAAAAACGTCCCAAAAGTTAATATCATTAAATACTAAATTTATGTTTGAAGGGGGGTTAAAACCAAATTATTGCATATTGTAGGGGGCCAAAAGAAAAAATTCATTTAAACCTAAATCTCCTCTTTTCTTGAACCAGCCGCCAAACCCGTTTCTTTCTTCTTCCCTTTTTCCGGCTGGAACTTCACGCACCACTCCCACCTTTAAACCCTAATCCGGCCAGCCATCATCGTATATTGCTCGACTCACTTGAAGGCAACGAGAAACCGGGTAAAGGTAACACGTTAACAAGCAGCAAATGGTAACCGGATTCGAGTTCCTACGAGAGAGAAGGCAGCGATGGCTACTGGAACTCCAATGACTCAACAACTTCGGCAACTGCAGTGTGAGCTGCTGCCATGGCTCCGGCGGCGGCAGTGGAACCTGTGGTGGGTGATGGACGGACCTGAAATGGTGGCGGGTTACGCAGGTGCTTGCAACCACATTCCGATCGGAGCTTCCTAGGTTCCGACAAGCCTTGAAACAGCAATTAAACGGTAGTCGCCGGTTATGGTGGCGATGATGACAGGCGGAAAAGAAGCTTCAATAGTGGTACGGTTTTACTGTCGAAACAGCTCTAGAGTGGTACAAACAGTGGTCGGCGACGGTATAAGGGGGAAGGTTGTGCACGTCTCACGGCGGAAGTAGGATGGCGATTAGAAGGCACGGTAACAGTAGAGGCAATGGTGGTTGTCGACAGCAGTGACAGTGAGTCTCACGGTGAAGGAGGTGATGGTTCCATAACGGTGCATGGTGGGTCTACGATGGTGATTATGTTTCACGGCAGAAAAAGGTGGTGACCGGGTTTTTACGGCGTGACGATGGTACCTGGTAGTTGATGGGGGGCTGATGGTGGTTAACGGTGGATGTACGGTGGTAGCACGTGGTCATTGGCGGCCTTATGGTGGTTGTGGTAGTCATGGTAGTTCACGACGATACCGGGGAGTCGGGGATGGCACATGTTTCATGGCGTGAGTATGGTGGAAGTATGAGGAGGTCCGATAGCAGTTGGTTACCTCTCGTGGTAACCGACACGTCGAGACGAGTTCGGGGATTTTCGAATCATCCGATTCGAAGTCCGTTCGGTCTAGTTACGGGCCTAGTCAAAAAGAGGTTCGTGTCAAAGCTCGGGTACATTATGGGTTCGTGTTCTAGACGCCGTGTTCTAGAAGGTACATTCTTTGAACCCGTAGAATATTAAGTAGAAATACCAATTCGGGTAATGAATACCGTGTTTGAGGATGACGTGTAAGGATAAATATATATAGATATATATATATGACAAACAATAACCGAAAGGAAATTAATTATATTTTTATAAATGTTAATTAATAAAAACATAGAAAGATGGATATTGATGATAAAAGTTAAAAACCCAGTCATTCGGGTTATTTGTTATGATTTGGTAAAGGAAAAGGACAACTTAAATTGTTTGGATTAGACAAAAAAACAAACGGGATTCTGCCCGATTTTCGTTAGAATTAAAGAAGCGTATTCTACATAGACGTCCTCATTACGGGTTGGGTTATTTGGGGAAAAGAACCAGTTCAGGCGAACTTAGCATGATTCGGCTGAAGCAAGGATGGCGAACTTAGCATGTTCGCCCAATGTAGAGGAGGCGAACTTATGATAGCGAACTTACTAAGTTCGCAGGGCATGAACTAGGCGAACTTGGCCTATGAATGTTCGCTAGGTTAGTAAGAGACGAACTTAGCCATAAGTTCGCCTAATTCATTATGGTTAACCCTTTAGAGTCGGGATTAGGTCTGATGTGTATTTAACAACTAAATCCAGATCTCGTACGTGACGTTGTTGGGCCTTCTATTAGAACAACTGAGATTAGCTTATCAGGTGAGTTCTAGAAGCCCTCTTTTAAATATTTTAATAATATTTTGGGCTAGTGTGCATACTTACGAAATGGTGTTTACGAAATGATGTTTACGAAATGATGTTTACGGAATGATGTTTATGAAACGTGTTACGAAATGTTTTGTCAAAAGAAGTTTAAGAAGTGTTTACGAACGAAATGTTATTTAATAAAACGTATGATGCTTTAACTGAAGAGAGGTAAAGATTTTTTTATGAAAGTCACTAAAATGAACGAATCTGCCATGGTTCCTTTGGGAATCGAAGTATGTATGTTATGTAAAGACCTTACCTTTATAGGGGCCTTTGTGGCTGGCCAACGGTTGTATAACTGGGTGGGAAAGGGGTGACGACGGTCATCAAGGGGATTACCGTGATCCTTGAAGTGGGTATTGTTCTCTGCGAGGGACCGGTGCTTGAAGTTTGGTACGTGCTATCCTTTGGGACGCCGTGCTTGAAGGGATATGACGTTTATGTATGGTTACGAATGGTAAAAGTTACCGATGGTTTACGTTGGTACGCGTGCTCAATCGAGCGCCGTACTTAAAAGGAATTGACGGTTACGAAAAGGCGCAGATTCGGTTTATTTTTTACTTATGTTTTATGTTTATGTTACTGCATTATTTACGTACGTTTTTATTAAATGAAGTTTGAAGTTATGTTTTTGGAAAAATGTTTAAAGTTATTGTTTTATGTAAAGCTATAACTCACCAGCGTAGCTGACTTTTAGTATACACATTCAGGTTAAGGACATGTATGGAAGTTTAACGGTGATGCTTGGCTGGCGAAAGGAGTTACTCGGTTGATCATGAAGACTGGCATCTCGTTATGAGTTGTTTATGTTATGTTTATGTATTAGACAATGTTACGCTTTCGCATGTTGAACGATGTTATGATATGTTGGAATGAAGTTTTTCGCTGCGTTATTTGATATTCAAGTTTAAGAACTGTTTGTGAATGGGTAAATCCAACAAGTGAGGCCTCCCGGGTTTGGGGCCTTACAAGTTGGTATCAGAGCAATAGAAGTGTTAGGTTAGGACTTGTGTTCTGATGGAATCACAAAGGTGGTCAAATAGAAATCGAGAGGTAGTGTAATGGTTAATTGTAGATGGCCAGTGTATATTAACATCTTACAATACTTGTTGAATTCTATTTGTTAACTAGCGTGATAGCGTTGGATTCCTTGTCTTTTAGAATGAAATAGAGGGTAAAATAGGCGGAAGGCGTGGTGGGGGTCGTACCAGATGACACGGTAGGCTGCCCGCCCATCAAGTTTACAGTAAAGAGGCAAGTGTTCACGCGGAACCGGGTAGTGTGCATGAGACTGTACGAGTGTGTTCGAGTTGTCATCTATTGTGTGGACTTAGCGCGGGAGTGGAAGAGGTGTCGAGAAGAATACCGAGACAAAATCTCAACTTTGAAGAGACGCGATTATTATGAAACGTTATAAGAGGAACTAGAATGCTCGAGTAAGGTAAATTGGCAATTACGTATGCACGTGCATGATAGCGAATCTTATGGTGTTGATTAATGCTTACATATCAGAGTTGACCTTATTACTCAACTATGACTACGAGATGTTAGTCACCCGAGTAACGACTTAAAGAGATTGATGAACCTCATTAGTAATAGTAACGAAGTCAAAGATGGTGTACCTTACAAAGGTGAATGATGTCAACAAGTACGAGCGACAGGCAAAATGAGGAGGAATGAAACTTCGGTTTTACCTAAGTCAGACGAGCATATGTGTGGAGAATGCCAAGGAGCTAGTGTGGACTACGCTTAGCACAAACACGTTATGATGAATAAAAATCGGTCTACTGTCGAAGTATGCATTAGCATGAACGAAATAACCACACAAGTGTATGTCCAAAGAATATATGAGTGCACGAATGCACAAATGGCATCTTTCCATGTAGAAGACAGTCCCAGACAACTAATAAGAGTATCTCCTGAAACGAGAACATAGATATAACAACAACAACAAGAGACGGGAACCGCGATGTTAATTAGGGCGTGCAGGCTAAACCAAATCAAACCAGATCCAACCCAAGGATTGTTTGTCTAGAATGAATGTGAAGGACAAGTTTTGACCAACAATGTGAAGTAAGGCATGGGCACTAAGAAGAAATTCAAGGAGACTCAGAGAACGCTCTACTACGGCTCTGTCTAATCAATAGGTGTGAGGGTTGTTAGAATTGGAAAGCCGTTGAGGGACCCACTGAAACTAGAAAGGAAATGAAAGTACAAGTGTCACCGCACTTGTCATTTATCCGTAGTAAGACCAACGAAGATGACTTTAGAAGAAATGCATGCAGAAAAGGCTAACGGAAACGAGTAGCTAGAGAATATATATATATATATTGTCTGTCAGATGGGATGCCAATCCCTAACACCATCCAGTGATATGAAGGAAGAATGGTGTTCAATGAACCAATGATGTGAAATGTAAAACCCTGACAAGTATGCTTGAAAGAAAGACTAGAAAGAGATTGTGTATGAAAATATGAATGTAAAGTTCGAGTGACTAGTGTTCCATCTGAATGAATACATTCCCGACAAGTTGAGGGTGATGGGGGATACCTCATATGGTTGGGAGATACCTCATGCGGTTCCTACGAGGACGAAGCGATACGGTTCCTACAGGGACGAAGCGATACAGTTCCTACGGGGACGAAGCGATACGGTTCCTACAGGGACGAAGCGATACGGTTCCTACGGGGACGAAGCGATACGATTCCTACGGGAACGAAGCGATACGGTTCCTACGGGGACGAAGCGATACGGTTCCTACGGGAACGAAGCGATACGGTTCCTTCAGGAACGAGACGATGTGGTTCTTTCGGGAACGGGATGGTGTGGTACCTTCAGAAACTTGATAGTAGGATTCATTCGGGAACGGGATGGTATGATTCATTCGAGAACGACATGTTACGGTCCTTCGAGGGCGAATGCACCATGGATAGCTTATGATGTATACACAATGATCCAAACAGTTGAGAGATGATCGATGGTAACCGTCTAGATGACGGAATAGACAACTCTAACGAGGAAGTGGATTTATGGCAATAGGAGTCTTCTGTGAACGACTCTGAGTTTGATAAGGTAGTTCACGTGGAATGACGAGAATAGAACCCTAACGGTTAGATGTGAAAGGTCGACTAGGGATGTACGATGCCGAACGAGATAACGTCGATCAAGAACAGAGAGGTATAGTCAAGACTACACAAGAATCTAGCAATGGAAAAGCAAAGTTTTGATTCTGATGAAAGACGTTAAATTTCCTAGGAGACATGCCTACGTTTATAAAAGGGCTCATGACCCACTCAGCATGACAATCCATACAAGTGTATAGTGGATTCGAGTCAAATCAGACACGTGAAACACGTATGAGAGCCAAATAGATAAAGCTACTCGAGACAACATCAAGAGATGCTTGTTGTGAGGATAGAAGAGATAGTAGTGGCATGTATTCATTCCAAGAAAGATTATAAACCCTAACTACGTCCAGTACACAAGTGACAACGAGTGTTCGTGTATCGAATAATGCAGGTCATGTTGGTTCAAAGGAACCTAAGAGACTACCTAGTAAGGGACACGAGGTTTTAAATTGTGTTATGAGAAGGACCGAATTTCGAGGACGAAATTCTTATAAGGAGGGTAGACTTGTAACGTCCCAAAAGTTAATATCATTAAATACTAAATTTATGTTTGAAGGGGGGGTTAAAACCAAATTATTGCATAGTGTAGGGGGCCAAATGAAAAAATTCATTTAAACCTAAATCTCCTCTTTCTTGAACCAGCCGCCAAACCCGTTTCTTTCTTCTTCCTTTTTTTCGGCTGGAACTCCACGCACCACTCCCACCTTTAAACCCTAATCTGGCCAGCCATTATCGTATATTTCTTGGCTCACTTGAAGGCAACAAGAAACCGGGAAAAGGTAACACGTTAACAAGCAGCAAATGGTAACCGGATTTGTGTTCCTACGAGAGAGAAGGAAACGATGGCTACCGAAACTCCAATGATTCAACAACTTCGGCAACTGCCGTGTGACCTGCTGCCATGGCTCCGGTGGCAGCAGTGGAACCAGTGGTGGGTGATGGTACGGACCCGAAATGGTGGCGGGTTACGCAGGTGCTTCCAACCACATTCCGATCAGAGCTTCTTAGGTTCCAACAAGCCTTGAAACAGCAATTAAACGGTAGTCGCCGGTTATGGTGGCGATGATGACGTGAGCCGGGAACCCACAACAGGAAATAAAGGCGGAAAAGAAGATTCAATTGTGGTACGGTTTTACTGTGGAAACAGCTCTAGAGTGGTACAAACAGTGGCCGGCGACGGTATAAAGGGGAGGTTGTGCAGGTCTCACGGCGAAAGTAGGATGGCGATTAGAAGGCACGGTAACAGTAGAGATAATGGTGGTTGTCGACAGCAGTGATAGTGAGTCTCACGGTGAAGGAGGTGATGGTTCCATAACGATGTATGGTGGGTCTACGATGGTTATTATGTTTCACGGCAGAAATGGTGGTGACCGGGCTGCTATGGCGTGACGATGGTACCTGGTAGATGATGGGGGGCTGATGGTGGTTAATGATGGATGTACGGTGGTTAACGATGGTCGTTGGCGGCCTTATGGTGGTCATGGTAGTTCACGACGATACCGGGGAGTCGGGGATGACACATGTTTCATGGCGTGAGTATGGTGGAAGTATGAGGAGGTCTGATAGCAGTTGGTTACCTCTCGTGGTAACCGATACGTCGAGACGAGTTCGGGGATTTTTGAATCATCTGATTCGGAGTCCGTTCGGTCTAGTTACGGGCCTAGTCAAAAAGAGCGATTCGTGTCAAAGCTCGGGTACATTACAGGTTCGTGTTCTAGACGCTGTGTTCGAGAAGGTGCATTCTTTGAACCCGTAGAATATTAAGTAGAAATACCAATTCGGGTACTGAATACCGTGTTTGAGGATGACGTGTAAGGATAAATATATATAAATATATATATGACAAACAATAACCTAAAGGAGATTAATTATATTTTTATAAATGTTAATTAATAAAAACATAGAAAGATGGATATTGATGATAAAAGTTAAAAACCCGGTCATTCGGGTTATTTTTATGAGTTGTTTATGTTATGTTTATGTATTAGACAATGTTACGCTTTCGCATGTTGAACGATGTTATGATATGTTGAAATGAAATTTTCCGCTGCGTAATTTGATATTCAAGTTTAAGAAATGTTTGTAAATGAGCAAATCCTACAAGTGAGGCCTCCCGGGTTTGGGGCCATACAAGTTGGTATCAGAGCAATAGTTTGAGAGATTTAGACACTCCCATTGTCTGAACTTAAACTGTGAATGGGACCGAAAGCGGATGCCAGTACGGGTAACTCGAGCCACAACATCAGGTATGAAGCGGACTGAATTAGGTAGTGTGTGTTTGTGTGTGTGTATATATATTTACATATATAGTATGCCTTAGAAGTGTTAGGTTAGGACTTGTGTTCTGATGGAATCACAAAGGTGGTCAAATAGAAATCAAGAGGTAGTGTAATGGTTAATTGCAGATGGCTAGTGTATATTAACATATTACATTACTTGTTGAATTCTAGTCGAGTCATTATTTTAATTTGAGTCAGTTTAATGTTGCGGGTTTGTTGTGAGGTTTATTTTGCAGGTTTCATTATTTCGCCCGTACTCAATCACCATTCGGGTGGGATTGATCACCAATTATATGTAGTATGTAAAGGCAACCCAGCAGTCTGTGCAACCGCGACCGAAATGTTATACGGTGCACACAAGGATGAACGAAGTTGGATTTTTCTTCGAGAGCATATACATTGTCAGCTAAGTCGATTCCTATTTTATTTTTGTATTTTTATTTTTAGTTGTGTGTTGCTTCACATTGAGTACAATGTGTCTTTCAAGTGTGGGGATGTGAGTGTCTAGTTTAGTTAGTTTGTCTTGTTTATAAAAATACAAAAAAATTTAAAAATTTTGAAAATGTCTTTCGAAATAACTGCTTATACATGGAAAATGAAAGAACAGCTGGATCTACTTGTTGAGTTTAAATGATTTAAATGATTGAAAACGCGTCTAATTAATGATGTTTTGGTAGACCCAGCCAGTTGAATAGCGTAAATAGCCTGTGAGTGTTACTTAGAATTAATCACGTAATTAAATCATGTGGGTACTCATCTTAGGGTGTCGGTAAAACCGAAACTGCCAACATAGGGTGATAGGTACCACGTTAAGATAATATCTATTTGTTTTTAAAATTTTTGGCACTCCATTCTCTTTTTATGAGAATAAATCCGAGTTTGGTGGCGCCCGCATCCATAATTTCCATAATTCAAGAGCTTATATGTTAGAATACTGAGTTTTGCTTATGTGTTACCCTCTGGGATAGCCACTTGGAGAAAACACCCCTATGTTATTCTTATGTGCTTTATTGTTAGAATCTAGTTTATGTGTTACCTTCCGGGATAGTGACTTGGTTGAAACGCCTCTAGATAAAGTTCATTTGCTTGAATTAATGCTCATTATTCATTCCATTCATATTTCATCTAATTTCTTAAACAAATAAATCTTATTTTAACGTGGTAGGGTAAATCTATATGATTTAATCCATGCCTAAAACATGACCGTGAGACGGGATTAGGTGGAGCTGTAGCTTTTAAGTGTGAGTCACATAAATTGATTGATATCTGTATAAAATGGATTTAGAACACATTAAGGGGGCTAGATAGTTGGTGCTTGCGTTTAATCGGACAGAAATACTAATTGTTGCTTTTTAACGCGTGAGTATGTTTTGTTAATTGGTAATTGTGTTTGTTAAGTTAGATCTGAGTTATGATTCCATTGCAGCTTTTTTGAGGATGAAAAAAGGTTAAGTGTGGGGATGTTTGATGTAGTGCAAAGCACACATCTTTATTCCTATTGTTTTGTGCGTTTTTACTTAGTTTTGTGTTCGTTTTTAGTCGTTTAAGTCTCTATTTGAGTCTATTGTATATTTACAGGTGCTCATGAAGATTACAAGTGAATACATGAAGAAATCGAGCAAGAGAGTGAAGCCGGAGTTCAAAAGAAGAAAAGGTTGGTAGTTCACGTTCTCGCGGTACGCGAGAGAGATAGACCAGCGCCTCGCGGTACGCGAGGAACCCATCCAAATGTCTCGCGGTACACGAGAAACCCGTTATTCATGAAAAACCCTTAATTGAATTATATTTGATTTACAATGCTATTATTCAACAAGTTCAATCATTCAGCCATTTGGAGCAAGTCTGTTGGCGATTTTGAGGAGTAAGAAGTCAACCGAAGAGGAAAGTTGAAGACTTTACTTTCGGATTCGTTAGAATTAACGTTTTCGGTTTCAAGTTTTGATTTTTATTCTTTGTTTGAAACCATGTTCTTGTTTATTACTTCTGTTTTAGGTGGTTTGAGCATGATCCTAGGCTAAAACATTGATACTGCCTAGGTCTTATGATGATTACTGTGTAAAGTTATGATTTTTAATGGTTTGATGGTTTAATGATCTTGTAATGAATCTTATGATATTGATTGTGATGTATATGCATGCTTAGATCTGAATGGTGTTTGATTTCGATTCCGTACGTTGATTATGGAAGTCTTCCAGCTTGATTAGCAAATTTAGGTCATAGATCTTAGGATTTGTGGTTGTTTGTGTGGTTTGCTAGAGATAGTAGCCATAGGAGTTGCGGTTGAATGTTAATTAGAACTGAGTGTGTATCCTGTCTCAATACCCGAGAAGTGAGAGATAGTCGTTTAGTCTTCGTCATTAGGAATTCGAGTGTCAGTTGTCTGAGAGGAAGTTGGTATTAGGTGTCTAGTGATTGTTGCTATTCTTAGTCGTAGTTCTTATCTTGAGATTACCCCGTGCCTTCTTCGAATGTATTGTGGACAGTGAGACTGAAAGGTGATCTGTCTATTCATGTAATTTATCATTGTTGGAGAGACTGAAAGGTAATACACTATCTGGTGAGTCATTACATCTTTAGGTTCCTTAGTTGCTAGGATATGTGAACAGTGTTATCTTTGTACCTGGTAGGTTTAAGTTGTGGAGAAAAATCAAAGTAATAAACATAGTAGAAGTTTGATAGGAGTATGAGGTTGATGAGGATTTGGAGGACTGGTAGACTGCGCAGGATTAAAGCGGTATCGGTTAGGATCAAGGAGAAGCCTCCTGATAGATTTGTTTGAGTCTCAGGCAAGTGTCCGGGCTGTAGAGTTTGTTTGCATTATTTGGTTTGAGTCCGTGTCAATTTTTGTGTTTTTCGGTGTGTGTGATTTGTTTAAGTCAGTTTGTGCATGGATTCGCGCTTGATTCAGTGAGGAAAATCATCGAGAAATGAAGTTCCTGATATTTTTACATATGTTTTTATGCTTGGAATAGGTTTTTATGCAATTTGGGTGAAAAAAGTTTGAGGGGTCAAAAATTTTCGAAGTACAAAAACCCTCTTAACTTTCTATTACCAGCAAGCTCTTGCGGTACGTGAGGCCCTTATACCCTTTCTTTCGCGGTACGCGAAGGACAAAGGTTGGGGCCGGCTGAAAAATTTCCTCCTCGCGGTACGCGGGTGAGTGCTGGATTGTTCTTTCTTCCTCGTTTTTCCATGGTTTCCCCACACCGTTCACCCGCATCGACCACCACTCCCACCACTATCATTCACACCTCTATCCTCTATCCACCATCCATTATCACCATTATACCACCTCTATCATATCATCTATCACTTCCATTTCTACCATTCACCTTCATTCATACCATTCGACCACCATTACCATGGGAAATTGAAACCGTTCGTGACCGTTGATCTACTTTTCTGTGGCATTCATGTCTATGTGTTTGCCACCCATCGAGTACATTTCTCTGCTATCTATCTTGAGTCTTTAAGTTTTTAGTTAGTCAGTCGATTCTTTATTTTAATTTGAGTCAGTTTAATAATGCGAGTTTGTTGTGAGGTTTATTTTGCAGGTTTTATCATTCCGCCCGTACTCAATCTCCATTCGGGTGGGATTGATCACCACCTATATGTAGTTTGTAAAGGCAACCCAGTAGTCTGTGCAACCGCGACCGAAATGCTATACGGTGCACACAAGGATGAACGAAGCTGGATTTTTCTTCGAGAGCATATACATTGTCAACTAAGTCGATTCCTGTTTTTATTTTTGTATTTTTATTTTTAGTTGTGTCTTGCTTCACATTGAGGACAATGTGTCTTTCAAGTGTGGAGATGTGAGTGTCTAGTTTAGTCTAGTTTAATTAGTTTGTCTTGTTTATAAAAATTCAAAAATACAAAAAAATTTAAAAACTTTGAAAATTTCCTTGGAAATAACTGCTTATAGTTGGAAAATGATATTACAATTGGATCTACTTGTTGAGTTTAAATGGTTTAAATGATTGAAAACGCGTCTAATTAGTGATGTTTTGGTAGACCCAGCGAGTTGAATAGCTTAAACAGCATGTGAGTGTTACTTAGGATTAATCATGTAATTAAATCATGAAATCGTGTGGGTACTCATCTTAGGGTATCGGTAAAACTGAAACTATCAACATATGATGATAGGTACCACGTTAAGATAATATCTATTTGTTTTTGAAATTTTTGGCACACCATTCTCTTTTTATGAGAATAAATCCGAGTTTGGTGGCACCCGCATCCAAAATTTCCATAATTCATAAGCTTAATCTAGTCTATGTGTTACCTTCTGAGATAGTGACTTGGTTGAAACGCCTCTAGATGAAGTTCATTTGCTTGAATTAGCTCATTATTCATTCCATTCATTCATATTTCATCTAATTCCTTAAACAAATAAATCTTATTTTAACGTGGTAGGGTAAATCTATATGATTTAATTCGTGCCTAAACATGACCGTGAGACGGGATTAGGTGGAGCTGTAGCTTCTAAGAGATAGTCACATAGATTGATTGATATCTGTATAAAATGGATTTAGAACACATTAAGGGGACTAGATAGTTGATGCTTGGGTTTAATCAGACAAAATTACTGATTGTTGCTTTTTAATGCGTGAGTATGTTTTGTTAATTGGTAATTGTGTTTGTTAAGTTAGATCTGAGTTATGATTCCATTGAAGCTTTTTCACGAACGAAAAAAGGTTAAGTGTGGGGAAGTTTGATGTAGTGTGAAGCACACATCTTTATTCCTATTGTTTTGTGCGTTTTTACTTAGTTTTGTGTTCGTTTTTAGTCGTTTAAGTCTGTATTTGAGTCTATTGTATATTTACATGTGCTCATGAAGATTACAAGTGAATACATGAAGATATCGAGCAAGAGAGTGAAGTCGGAATTCAAAAGAAGAAAAAGTTAGTAAATCATTTCTCACGGTACGCGAGAGAGATAGACCAGCGCCTCGCGGTACGCGAGGGAAGCTAGAAGCGGCCCGACTAGATTGTTCCTCGCGGTTCGCGGGGAACCCATCCAAATGTCTCGCGGTACGGGAGAGACCCGTTATTCGCAAAAAAACCCTTAATTGAATTATAATTGATTTACAATGCTATTATTTAACAATTTCGATCATTCAGCCGTTTGGAGCAAGTCTGTTGGCGATTTTGAGGAAAGAAGTCAATCGAAGAGGAAAGTTTAAGACTTTGCTTCCGATTTCGTTAGAGTTAACGTTTTTGGTTTCAAGTTTTGATTTTTATCCTTTGTTTGCTTTGTTTGAAACCATGTTCTTGTTTATTACTTCTGTTTTAGTTGTTTTGAGCATGATCCTAGGCTAAAACATTGATACTGCCTAGGTCGTATGATGATTACTGTGTAAAGTTATGATTTTTATTGGTTTTAGATTCTATTTGATGGTTTAATGATCTTGTAACGAATCTTACGATATTGATCGTGATGTATATGCATGCTTAGATCTGAATGGTGTTTGATTTCGATTCCGTACGTTGATTATGGAAGTCTTCCAGCTTGATTAGCGAAATTAGGTCATAGATCTTAGGATTTGTGGTTGTTTGTGTGGTTTGCTAGAGATAGTAGCCATAGGAGTTACGGTTGAATGTTAATTAGAACTGAGTGTGTATCCTGTCTCAATACCCGAGAAGTGAGAGATAGTCGTTTAGTCTTCGTCCTTAGGAATTCAAGTGTCAGTTGTCTAAGAGGAAGTTGGTATTAGGTGTCTAGTGATTGTTGCTATTCTTAGTCATAGTTCTTATATTGAGATTATCCCGTGCCTTATTCGAATGTATGGTGGACAGTGAGATTGAAAGGTGATCTGTCTATTCGGGTACTTTATCATTGTTGGAGAGACCGAAAGGTAATCCACTATCTGGTGAGTCATTACATCTTTAGGTTCCTTAGTTGGTGACACCCTGAGTGATTAGGGATCCACTAGGTTGTCTAGAGCTGTTTCCTTAGAAACCCAGGTCCATCTTAGCTTCCAGAACCGGTAGAAGTTGTTTTTGCAAGTAGGATTCTCACCTAGGTAGTATTCTTCCCATCATCTGATATTACCTTAGTTCTTGATCTTGATAGTTGAGTCGATCTTGTTTGCTACATTCTTAGTTAATCTTTAGTGTAGTCAACCCCCCCAATTATCAATCTTTAGTCCGAGTCAAAGTCTAGTGTTAGTATTCAGTGTCTCTAGGGTTCGATAATCCGGTTTACCATTAATCTGTGCTACACTCGATAGGTACACTTGCCTGTCAGTGCGGTTTAGTCGAAGGTACTCCATTTATTACTTAGGTGTCTAGGTTAGGTTTAGTTAGTTTTTATATAGACCGTATGGGCGACATCACTTAACAAAAATCAGCGTGCTCGTGCTCGCACCTTTGTCATGGGAACAACTGAGGCTCATGAAGACCCTGACCCCCAAGATAATGCAAACCCCAATGGTTAAGCTTTGGGAGGAAATCCCCTTAACTAGGGAAGACATGATAACTATGTTACTTATTTGATTTCTTAATTTGTTTCCTTGGTTCGTCAAAACTTTAATTCTATGTTTGTTTGGACGACACTATCTTGAGACTTAGGTTGGTTTCTTTTATCATTGAATCATGTTTTCTCATAAATTTGCACTATGTTTGGATGTATTATTATTCAAGATTCATTTTGTGGATTGCTATGTGAATATCCCACTTTATACATTACTGCTAAATATGAATAAGATACCTGTTTAATCATGATTCTTAAATCTCAAAACAACATGTTTTCACTGCCCTTCGATAATGTTCGTAACCTCCGTCTTCATTACCATCATCACTTTATAGGTGCATAGTAGAAGGACATATCACCCCCCGTGTAAGGTAAATTGACGATTGCGGTCACGAACGTAATCGTGAATTTACAGGTACATTGGTATGAAGTGAAATTCTATGATGTAGCCACCCATAACCAATTCCTGAACTCGAATCATGCCACCCAACATTATCCGTGTTAGTGTTAGTCTTGATAGGTGGCTAGTACGCTTCCAAGGCGCCAAAAGTGTGGTGGGTTAGCTGCGGTACATCATATTTATAAACACTGATGGTGCATTGGAAGTGGGACTAGGCGTCGGATCAAGGACTAGCCCTACTCAACGTATATCATAACCTATCCTTTTCTAGTTATCACCGTCTCTACTACTTGAATTTTGGGGACGAAATTCCCTTAATTATGGGAGACTGTAACATTTCTGCGTTTCGCGTACTTGTAACGCTTACCATATTCATGAATCAATGAAGCTTGAAACCCTCATCATAACTCGTGTTCACATCATACTTGAAACATACCTATTTCACGCACATTATACTTATTACATGGTCACATGTTGACTGAAAGGCTTAGAATTGCCTTAAATTGCAACTTGGACCGTTAAACCGTTTAATTACTCGTTTACCGACATGAAAATTCACCCACCACTAAATCAAAGGCAATGTATCAACCATATGTGCCTAACATATGTCACATATTTCAAATTGATGCCCTAGTACGATAGTTATTACTTTCGTGCGATCGTTCGCGTTTTAAACCGCCGTTAGTTGCGTACCGTCCACACCCTACAAATTCATCTAAGATGACATTAATTTATGTTTTAAATGTTTAACATATTCATTTCATTAATTAAAACAAAGTTTGTTTGCAAAACTTTCCTTAAATAAATCCTGAAATTCGAAAAAAATGATCAAAAACCGCGAAACCGAACCGTTGGATCAACCATGGGTCAAAGGCCACCCATGACCCATGGAAGAAATTTCGGCCACCCCCCATTACACACCCTAAAAACCCTAAATTCCTTTCCAAGATATTCCATTTTTACACCCCTTCACCCATTAGTATAAATAGGAGGCTTAGGAACTTGTTTTCTTTGCTAATTCTCCCTCAAAAACTCCCAAACATTTATAATTTGTGAAATCCCTGACTCCCCTTTTGAATATTTCGTAAATCCCTAGAGGATTCCAAGAGTTGAAGATCAAACAAGTACGTAACCCTCCAAAAGTTCAATACCGTCTTTTAATTTATTCTTTCTTCATCCCCTCAATCTTTTCTATTTTCTATCCATGATCACTTGATCATGTGAAACCTCAGCCCTAAAAACCCTCTAATAATCATAACTAAATCAAGAAATCAAGCTAACATCACCAACAATCAAACAAAGGATCCTGTTTGCAATGGCGGCTATGCCGTCGCATTGTGTGAATCCTCAAGACAACTATTGCAAAAGTGGCTCTGCCGATGCTTTAGTATGTTCTTTATAACTTAAAACATGTTAATAATTATTTATTATCACTTATATGAACTCACAAGCTAATTTAATATAGAATTCGATTGCTCGTGTCGGCTATGCCGATTACATTCTATGATTCTCCAAAACACTTCTGTGAATATCATGGCTAGACCAGTGACACGGGACGTTTTGGCTAACCTAATCTAATTATATTATGTAATATAATGATATAATAATATTCATCTAATTTTTTTATTTACGCGTTCGGTAACCTTAAAACCCTAAACGGTCCACTTAAGTGCAACCGTTGATTGTGGACAGAAACTATGATGACTTTAACTAAGCATAACTTGACCATAATTAAACGAAACTAAGCAAACTCAAATTCCAAGACGTAGTTCGTCGAATTTGTTTTCCAACCATAATTGACTCATTTTCTAATTTAAACATATGACTCCGTAGTAGACAAAAACCTTTTTCAGTACCTTCTGTCTTGTTGGACTGTTTTGGCTATGATCCGAGTCTCAAATGGAACAACTTTCTAAACGAAACTTGTTTGGAATGACTTAAAATTATCACCTGTAAAATTTCATAATTTTTGGATATTTTTAACAAGCCCGTTTCAGTTCAGCTACTTTGCTGTCCAAATCAGTAAAACAACTAAAACTCTACTTTTGCAACTAATTCTTAACCTTATGACCTGAACCGCCTATCTAACACTCGTAACCATCGAACCTACCCTAAAACTAGTTTATTCATTTGTTTGGGGTCTGGTCCGTGATTCACCTTGTCTATTTGCTCAAGTCTCTTATCGCTCCTAGTTATCAAGATGAGACTTCATAGCCCCACTTTATTATAATTGTTTTGGGGGAAACATGTACGCGTTGGCACGCATTAAAACATGTTCTTTTTCAAACAATTCTAAAACAAGTGAATCTTATATGTATGTGAATAAATAAACACGACATGATAAACGTTAAACTTGCAAATCCATAACTTGAAGCTTTCAAACCAACGGTAGTACAGATATGGGCCATATGATGGAAACCACATCATACTTTATGGACAACTTTTGGTTGGACATCTTATTCGTTATTAGTGCAACTTGCGAGTTGTACCACTTATTCGTTATTTATCATTTTAGGTTGGATTTGCTAATCATGTGTTTGTTTTATTTATGTGCTATATGATGATCTTGAATTGTGAATTGTTACTTTTGCCAAACTTATGATTTTATTAAACCTGTGATTTCTCATCAACTATTTTTAGTTGACACTTATTTTTCGTACATGTTTCTGGTGATTAAGCCCATGATAGGTCAAGCAAATTATCACATAGTATTTGCCTAGATATTAAATGAAGAAATTATGTTATAAGTTGTTTTGTTTTATGAACATGTTATTTGGTTGGTTTAAGTTGAGATTTATGTAATGAGATTTTAACTCTATAGAATTTAATAGTAATCTTCTTTATTGCCTTGTGTTATTTTATTCAACTTTGTCGCACTCTCGTGTTTCCGGCTTGGCGGAGTGTGACAGTATGATCTTTTGGACTTCAGATATACATTGACCGCTTCGGGGGTCAAAATTTGATAATGATGATTCATTCCATGTTAGGTCTTATGTTACCAGTCTTTCTTTATTATCTCCCTCTAAGACTGGGAATATTGTCTCATCAAAGTGAGAGTCAGCATACCTTTATGTAAGCATGTCTCCCGTTGATGGCTCTAAATATTTGATAATAGACTGGGAGTTATAACCAATGTAAATTCCTAGTTTTCTTTGTGGTCCCATTTTGGTTCGTTGGGGGTGGCGGTATTGGTACATAGACCGCACAAGCAAATATTTTTAGGTGGGACAGACTTGGTTCTCTTCCGGAGACCAGCTGAAGTGGAGAGAATTCATGATCAGCAGTTGGTCTTAATCTGATCAGTGCAGCGACATGCAGAATGGCATGCCCCCATGCAAAAAATGGTAATTTACATCTCATAAGGAGAGGTCTAGCGATTATTTGTAATCGTTTAATTAAAGATTTAGCTAGACCATTTTGTGTATGAACATGAGCTACTGGATGTTCAACATTTAACCCAATTGACATACAATAGTCATTAAAAGCTTGAGATGTAAATTCTCCTGCATTATTTATCCGGATGTTTTTAATTTGATTTTCTTAGAAATTTACTCTCAATTGTATAATTTGGCCTAATAGTCAGGCAAGTGCTACATTTCTGGTAACTAAAAGGCTCATGTGTGACCACCGTGATGATGCATCAATTAGAACCAAGAAATAGCTAAATGGGCCACACGGAGAGTGTATGGCCCAACATATATCCCCTTGGATTCTTTCTAAGAATGAGGGGTTTTCTCTCGTTATTTTTTTTTTGACGGCTGAGTAATGAGTTTGCCAAGAGAGCAGGCTGCACATGATAATTCTTGTGGAAGCAAGACTTTTAAATTTTTGAGGGGGTGCCCATTAGCACTTTTAATTATTCACCTCATCATTATGCAACCAGGGTGACCTAATCGGTCATGCCATATGGTGAATGTATTTTTATCTAGTAATTCCTGGTTACTCACCACGTATGACTCAATAGGATTAATATTAGCACAATATAATCCAAATGATAAAGCTTTTAATTTTTCTAAAATAGTTTTATGGCCATTTTAATTTGAGGTAATCTACAGGTACTCGCTATTATTCTCGGATATTGTTTCAAGGTGGAAACCTTTTTTCTGAATATCTTTAAAGCTTAGTAAATTCCTTCTAGATTTACTTGAGTAAAATGCATCGTTGATAATTAAATTCGTACCCGAAGGTAAGATGATGTGTGCTCTTTCGGAGCCCTCAATTATGTTACTAACACCCGAAATAGTACTAACAAGTGTCTCTACAGGAGACAACTCAGAGTAAAATTTCTTATGTTTGAAGATAGTGTTGGTAGCACCGCTATCTATCAAACATTCATCACCAATTGTAACTTTGTTGGAGTACATCAACATATTTCTTCAGGAAATAAAAACATAAAATTGCAAAAAGTCATTTATTTGAATTTGAAATAAACCATCATGAAAACTTGAAATGGTTCCAAACAAAATGTCAAAAGACTAAAATTAAAAGTGAATAACATTTAAACAATAGGATCTCGAAAGTTTTCAATGAAGTCGACCATATCTAAATGTGTGTCTGATAGTGGGGCATGAGGTTCTAGATTAGTGGTGTCCTCGATAAGGTTAGCCTCAACAAGTTTCCCTTTTTCTTTCATCATTCGTTGATAAGCTTCAACGAGGTGTTTAGGGGTGCGACATGTGCGGAACCAGTGGTTATTCATTGTTTTGATCCCTGCTAGCTCTCCCCCTCGCGAGTCACCCTGAATTTTGCCGGCTTGACTCATTACTATCGGGTCTAAGATTTTTAGATTCCCAATGCCATGTGTTGCTTCTTCCGTGCCCATGGCCTCTACTGGGGCCGTGACCTTTCCTCTTTCTTTGTCTGCTCTGTGCAGTTGCCACTTTCGCTTTTGGGATTTGGCTCGCACCAATTGGTCGTGCTTGGTGGTTTTGAAGTAGGAGTTTATTGTTTTGCTCTACGACCAAGAGACATGATACCAGTTCTGAGTATTTAGTGAATCCAAGTTCTCGGTATTATTGCGATACGAGCAAGTTAGAGGAATGGAACATGGAGAAAGTCTTTTCAAGCATGTCTCCATCGGTTATATTTTCTCCGCATAATTTCAGTTCGGAGGTAATGCGGAAAAGAGCAAAGTTGTACTCGCTAATCGTCTTTTAATCTTGTAGACTCAAATGGAGCCACTCGTAGCGAGCTTTTGGGAGTAAGAACAACTTCTGGTGGTCAAACCGATCTTTGATATTCATCCAGAGTTCGAAAGGGTCCTCAACAGTGAGGTATTCCCTTTTCAAATCTTCATGGAGGTGATGGCGGAGGAAGATCATGGTTTTTGCCTTGTCTTGTAGGGAAGTCTCATTCCCCTCGCGGATTGTATCTCCTAGGCTCTTTGCCTAGAGTCTAGAGTATATGGGAGGTAATTGTACCCGGTAATGTCAAGGACGACGAAATCAAGTTTTGAAAGGTTCGACATTCTAAAAGAAAGATTTATCAATTAAAATGGACCTTTGTATGGAAAGTGAATATTTTGAGAGAACTTCGGGTCTCGTTGATTAAAACTACAGGTTCTAAAATATTTTAAAAGAGAGTCTATGGATTCATGTAAAGTTTTGTAAAATAGCTTAAATTAACAATTTCTAAAATTGTATGTCAAAATTTATCCAAAAAAATGTATATCACAAATACAAGTTAATAGTGGGTATTCAATTTATAATAATTTTTTATAAGAACTAGATAAATAATTATGCAATCACTTTCAATAATATTATTGTATTCAAATAAATTATATTATAGAAATTAAATTGAAAGGTCTATACCAAAAGTCTCTTTTGTTTTCGTTTTATAATTACATAAGTTAAAAAAAAACATTCTATGATTGCAGAGCCTAAATTATCAATTGTATGGGCCTCATACTAACAGAGCCCATAATAATTTATTTGAGTTTGGAAAAAAAAAATTTAGGATCATCGGATAAGGGTTCAGGTCAGTATGCCATATAAAAAAAACAGATGCATAAGAGCATCCATATCAGGATTGTTATATATATTATATCCTTAAATTATAAGAAAAAAAAATAGATTTAAGTTAAAAGAGTCTTATATCAGATTCTTTAAACCTTATCTTTATCCTTAAAATTATAAGAAAATGTACACTACAATCTTAAATATACCAATTTCTTAACAATTTCTTTAAAATTATAAGGATAAGGAATGAGATGTGAGATGTTTTAAAAAATGAACAATTTTTTTATTGAATGATGATTTTTAGTTAAATTATAAAGATAACGATAACTTTTGGAAAACCAGTGGCTTGATTGGAGTTTGAACAGAAAGAAAAAAAACTATTGTGGTGAGTCTATCGCGCTGATGACGTGATAAGAAAACAAAGATTTTGTAGGGAGAGCTCAATGATTATATAACTTAAGTATGTAATAATCATATTCTTGTATACATTTTTGATGTAGTGCGAAGCATACATCTTATTTCCTATTGTATTTGTGGTTTTTAGTTAGTTTTGTATACGTTTTTACTTGTTTTTGCTTTGTTATGAGTCCATTTCAAGTCTACAGGAGCTCGTGAGAAATACAAGTCAAATCACAAAGGAACCGAGCACGAGAGAGAAAGCCCCAAAGAAAATAATGAAAAAAGTTGAAATTCAGTCCTTCGCGGTACGCGAGGAACCAAGGACAATCCTTCGCGGTACGCGAGGGCCCTATAATCCGAGAAAAAACCCTAATTTCAATTTAAATAGAATTTGAATGCCATTATGAAAGAGTTAGATCTTTTGGCCGTCAGAAGAGTTCTTAGAGGCGATTTTGGGGTTGGTGAAGAGAATTGAAGTGCAAGTTTGAAGCTTTTGACTCTGGGTTTGTTTGTTTTAGCTTATTTGGTTTCTAAGTCTCGATCTTTGTCTTTAATTACTTTGTTTGAAACCATGTTTATGCTTATTTATTTCTATTTGAATGTTTTAAGTATGAATCTAGGCTAAAACCTTAATACTGCCTAGGTTCTATGATGAATATTTACTAAAGTAATGATTTTTATCGGTTTTTGGATTCAATTGATAAATTAATGATTTTGTAAACAATCTTGGATTAATATTTATGATGTTTATGCATGTTTAGATCTGGTTTGCAATTGATTATAGTTCCATATGCTATTTGTGAATGTGTTTCAGTTTGAATAGCTTATCTAGATCATATGATTGTGTGTTTGTGATTGTTTATATGGTTTGCTAGACGTAGTATTCCATAGGAGCTATAGTTGAGAGTTCAATAGATCTGATTGTTCATCTTATCTCGATACCCGAAAGGTGAAAGATAATCGGTTAGTCTTCGTCATTAGGATTCCGGGTGTTAATTGTCTGAGAGGTAGTTGCCTTAGGTTCTTAGTGATTGTTGCTATTCCGAGTCATAGTTGTTAATATGAGATTACCCCATGCATCTTAGATGTATTGTGGACATTGAGAGCAAGAGGTGATTTGTCTTTTGGGTACATTGTCATTGTTGGAGAGACTGAAAGGTAATCCGACTATATGGTGAGTTACTACATCTTTAGAGTTTCTTAGTTGGTGACACCCTGAGAGTGATTAGGGATCCACTAGGTTGTCTAAAGTTGTTATCCTTAGATAACCAGATCCATCATAGTTTCCATAACCGGTAGAAGTCTGTGCTTTACAAGTAGGATTCCGACCTAGGTGGTATTCTTCCCATTCCTGGTATTCCTCAAGTTCTTGACTGATAGTTAGAATCGATCTTTAGTTCTGCATTATTAGTTTAATAAGTAGTGTAGAAAACCCCCCAATCAATCATCTTTAGTCCGAATCAGAGTTCAGTGTAGTTATTCAGGGTCTCTAGTGTTCGATAATCCGGTTTACCGTTTAGCTGTGCTACACTCGATAGGTTCACTTGCCCGTCGGTGCGGTTTAGTTCATAGGTACTCAATTTATCACTTAAGAGTCTAGATTAAGTTTTATTTAGTAGTTTTTATACACCGTGTGGGAGACATCAATTTTATAGGCACATTACAATGTAACTGAATTTTATATCATAAATGGGCTAAATGCTTAGAAAGTGATGATTAGGAGTTGAATGTGGTAATGAATGGTTGTTGTTATAACAATTAATTTAATATCATTATTTTTTAATATGCGAGGAGCGGGAAAATAAGGGTGATGAGAAATCAGAAATTGACATGTGTGCTCTCATTAAATATTAGAAAGAGAAATGAAAATAAAGTTTAGAAAACACCAGAGAGTGACGCGTGTCCACTCATATCCTTATTTATTATTTTAACTAAAATTCTATTTGGTTTACAGTAAATTTTTATTATTTGTTACATTTTATTAATTTTAATTTCCAAAATTTATAGTTTATTTTTTATTTTCATGATATTTAATAAAATTAATTTATTTCTCAAAATTAATTAAACCTACCGACAGCCTACCGACTGACATGTTGTTAATTTTTAAAATAATATGTCGTTAAAGTTGTCCCTCAATGATCTCCTGGTAAATATCTTCTAGTAATCTGTTGCGAGTTAAATTTCATCAGTAACTACTTTTATTGATGGACCGCCAACTAAATCCTCTGTGGTGATACTCCTCTGTTTAGTAGTGTACGTATCTTAGGGTTAAGTGCATGAAAACCTTTTCAACTTTCACTTTGTAAGTATTGGTTTTTAAAACGTATATATTATTTATATTTTAATATAATTAATTTTAAAACTCCATTTTAATCTTACCAATTTTTGAACGAAGAATATTATATATACCCTTATAAACATGAACAAATATCATATATATATATACTCAACCAAAACTAAAAATATCATATATATACTCAATTTAAATATTTTTTTTATTTTATGACCATTTTACCATAGCCATTATATGATTGTTTATAACCTATTTTTTTATTTTATCCCATATGTAAAAGAGACGGCGACCATTGGGATTCTCCAAAGCGTCGAATGAAAGTTCCATTGCAGATTCAATCGCGTTTTTTATGGTTGTTATAAAATAAAACATGTTTACTCCATATATGATGTATAAATGCTATAGAAAAAAACTGGTAAAATTAAAAAAAATGAGAAAGTTAAATATAATATTTTAAGGGGTTAGAATATTTTGAGAACTCATAAATACCTGAGAACTCGTTAAAAAACCAATTAAAATCATTTTTTTTTGTTTTCACTACGTTTATTATTAAAATACAACATAAAAATGATTTATCTCTCTAATTATTCTTAAAAAAATGTATACACATGTGTAAATGGTAAACACTTACACATGTGTAAGTGGTAAACTTATATATGTGTAGATTTTTTTTAAAATATGAGTAGATGGAAATTTACATATATAAATTCATTTTTTTATGTTGTATTCTAATAATAAAGGTAGTAAAACAACAAAAAATGGTTTTGATTGGTTTTTTGACAAATTCTCACGAGTTCTCAAAATATTTAGAAGTTCTCAAATGATCCATTCTCATATTTTGAGAAAACTCTTGTTTATAGGTAAATATAAAATTTTAAAGTTAATAATGTTTAAATATGAATTTTTAAAGTTTAAAATGGGTAAATATGAGTATGAAATTTAAAACTTTAAAAAAATAAGGGTAAAATGTCATTTTTAAATTGTTTTCAATGAAATGTATATATATATATTATATTTTTACTTGTTTTTAAGGCATATATGATATTTTCAGTTTTGGTTAGTAAATGTAATATTTTCCTAGTTTGTAAAGATATGTATGAAATTATCCACTTTTAAAGAAATATTTAAAAATGAAAATGTAACCATTATCTTATTATTATTGCCTTTTTCAGTTTTTGCTTTGATTTCTTAAACTTGACATGGATTTTCAATCACGTTGAATTAGTTGCAATTGGAGACCAATCTGATTCTATTTCGATCACGAATAAAACCTAGAAAATGAGTTGGGTGGTCCGTGGTGGTGATATATTTTCATAAAAAATATCATATACAGTAAATTAAATACATATTTACTTGCATTATGGAAGTGGTGGGGAGAGCCCTTAGGAAGATGGGAAGGGTTAAGGCCGTGGGATCAGACAACATACCCATTGAGATGTGAAAGTGTTTGGTGGTGGAAGGAGTCCAGTGGTTAACAAATTTGTCCAACGCTACCTCAAAACCGAAAAGACGTCGAATCAATGGAGGAGTACTGTCTTAGTTCTTTCTTATAATAACAAAGGAGACGCCCAATGTTGTGCTAACTATAGGGGGATCAAACTCCTAAGTTCTTTGCAAGTAGGATTCCGACCTAGGTGGTATTCTTCCCATTCCAGGTATTCCTCAAGTTCTTGTCTGATAGTTAGAATCGATCTTTAGTTCTGCATTATTAGTTTAATAAGTAGTGTAGAAAACCCCCCAATCAATCATCTTTAGTCCGAGTCAGAGTTCAGTGTAGTTTATCAGTGTCTCTAGGGTTCGATAATCCGGTTTACCGTTAAGCTGTGCTACACTCGATAGGTTCACTTGCTTGTAAGTGCGGTTTAGTTCATAGGTACTCCATTTATTACTTAGGACTCTAGATTAGGTTTTATTTAGTATTTTTTATAGACCGTGTGGGCGACATCAAGTTTTTGGCCTCGAACAAGAGCTTCACGAGCCACCCGCGACAAACCAGGTACGTTCTACTAGCCCCGTTCCTTTTCCTAAAATGGCGACGTTACCAGCGACACGTACCGTACACCAGAGGGCCACTGATGTGGTCACCAGGGCGAGATCTTCGATCACCCGCCCCGCTATACCTAATACCAATAATTGGAAAATCCCATCGCATGTCATGAGTACTATAACCCATTCTACTTAGTTCCATGGCCTCAAGGATGAGGATGCACCAGGACATATGTCCCACTTCGCGTGCATATGTGATACCTTCAATATCATGGGTGTATCTAAGGACGAAATCTACTTGCGTCTCTTTCCATTCTCGCTCTTCGGGCGTGCTTCAACATGGCTTGACACCCTCCTCGACAACTCCATCACCACTTAGGAGGATCTTCAAGCCAAGTTCCTTAAAAAGTACTATCCACCTTCCAGGGCCGCTCGCCTTAGGGACCAAATCCATTCCTTCCGGATGGACCCTGATGAGCCTTATCACATGGCCTGGGAGCGTTTCAACGTGCTGTTGAGCCGATGTCCCCAGCATGGTCTTTCTGACTTGGCGATTGTGGAGAAGTTCTATAATGGCCTCACTTTCGAGAAGCAGCAAATGTTCAACACAGCTGCGGGAGGCCATATCATGGATAAACTAGAGCCTGCTGAATGCGCAGAGATGTTTGAGCTTCGCTCTCATTGAGCAACAGCGGCCATCTACTAGGACTTCCATTCCTAGTGTTAGGGCACCCGTGTAACATCCCGAAAATTTATTTAACGAACGGATCGAGTTAATGAGGGATTGAGGTCTCTTTTAACAACAGGGATTATAAACGTTTCACAGAAAGCTGGGTATCACAGCTAGAGGACTCGGACTGCCGTTAATTCAAGAATTAGAGATGGAGCTACGTTAAACGTATTTGGAGGGATCCGAAACGATATATATAATGGTTTATAAACCTTTTAATCTCAAACCCTAGGCCATATGCGGCCTAGGAGTGTTACACGGCAGACGCGGGAGGGAGAAAAAGAGGCCATGTTGAAGGCGGTGGTTCGGTGATGGGGGTGCGCGGCTAGAGAGGGTTTGCCGATGAGGATGTTAAAGGAGACGAGAGGAATGGTCACGATAGGAGTACACGGTGGTAGTACATGGAGGTGACGCACGGAGTTGATAACCGGCTGGAAGTGCACGATGGGGCAAAACGAGGACGTCATGGATGGTGGACTCGATTGGAACGATTGCATGAGCATGCATGCATGCGTGCTCGGGAGAATAACAACTCGAGTACACGCGCGTCACAAGGTTAAATATTTGTGTTGTGTGTGGTTAAGGCTTACACAGGGAAGTTAAGGTTTTACGTTGCATGGTTGTGTGTACGTGTATGTATGGGTATTCAAGTTGTGGCGCGCAAGTCCTATGCGGGTCAAGGCGAATTAGTATTGCGAGACGGTGACGGCCATGGGTGACAGAAAGAGATTAGGGTTTGTATGGCACACACGTGTGTGTGCAAGGGACCTGGTTCAGAATATAAGACATGTCGGGCTTTTATTTTGTGTGTACGTTATTCGATATATTGGTTGAGCATACCCTGATATTGGATCATACGTTTGACAGGTTGGTTTCAAGCGTGAAAGAGCGAGTTGCAGAGCAAGGATTTAGAATTCGTAATCTGTGAGTTTCTAATCCCCTCTTTTAAACGTTTTACTGTTTTGGTGATATCGTACATACTCACATGTTTATTTAAACGAACGAGTTATGATTTAAACTTGAAGTGTTTTATGAGACCATTATGTAATAATGAGCTAAGAGTCATTATGGGATCCTTATGGTGGGTGAACAAGAGTTGTGATGATCCGTGTGTGTGATCTTATGAGTTAGTCGATATGAGTCGGCAATTTAGTTAAACCTGTAATGGTTATATAAAGAGAGTTAGAAAGGGAACCCGTACGAGGTTCACTAACGAGTCGGGTAGATGTTAGTATGATGTTATGCGTCATGTATTTGATGTTGTGTGTATTGATTCGTTGTCCTCGTGACATGGCGGGTACCGTGTGTGCATGGGTTTATGTAGAGTCCATAGTGTATACAGACTAGAAGTCAGTATGGTGATTGTGAGTCGTATAAATGCCTATTCGTAAAGAGATGGATAAAGTGTCTAGACGTTATGAGGATACGTCTAAGTGTTGGATTACACACGCAAGTGATCCGAAAATGGTGGTGAGTCGTAGTACATGTCCAGGTAGTGTCATGTGTATATATGTGTTGCTTGGTGTGCTTGCATTGTTGTCCGTGTTTACGGCTAATAGTGATGTGGAGGACGAAGTCCTTCGGGGTCATCATTGTACGTGTGACATGTCGGTCACCGTATGGTAGATGATATAGTCGTCGTGTGGGTGGCTGGGTAGTCATCATAGATATGTTTAGCGGTAGGGCCCTGTAACAAGGGTATAGCGGAGCTTTTGACGATTATCACGACGGGGCTAACCCTGACGAGGGTGCAGTAATGAGGTATGTGTTTGTGTGCTTATATATTTGTGTTAAATTGCATACAAGCGTTGACTTATATTTATTGAGCATGAGATAGCATTAATATGGTGAGTAGAGTTAGATTGACCGTTGTGTCAGGATTTTGATGTGGTGTTTACAACTGTTATGTCAGTTGATTTATGAGAGTCCTGGTTAGGACTGGTAAGTCGGTGTCTAGAGGTTGGTTGAGTTAACCATGGTATGGTTAATACATATAGTAACGTATGAGTTATCAAAGTGGTAAGCTCGACCCATGTCGGAAAGACTTACTGAGTCAAAGGATGGATAGTGTCTGGGATGGTGAATCTTTTGGGATAAAATAAAATAGCGGGTTTATTTATATGATGAAAGTCTATAAACTATTTTCTAAGGACCAGAGGGTCTTGAATGGAAATAATTAAATGAATGAGACAAGTCGGCTTTTGATAAATTAAACTATTAGAACTCACTCAGCGTAGCTGACTTTGTATGTACGTTAGATTGTTTTGCAGGTGAGTCTGCTTGACGAGGTATCTTGGCTTGGGAGCGGTGCTACACGGGTTGGTGCGCATGCATTCGTCAGGTAACGTTATGAAAGTTAACGAGTGTAAAAGATAAAATTAAATTGAGAAAGACTTCCGTTGTTTATGTAAATGAAAGTTAGATGCTTTTAAAGAACTTAACCAGTTATGAGAACCAACTGTAGGGTTCCTGTTTTGGGGCCTTACAACCCGCCTCTTCTCCTAGAGGTGTGCATCAGGTCAACCCTGATACTAGTGTGGTTGCTGCACTTGCAGCGATGACGAATGAGATCAAAGAGCAAAAGCTAAGTGCTAAAATGTGTGAGGTGTGCAGGGGAGGCCACGACACCAGGGACTGCCCCGTCAGTCAGCAAGAGCAGTTGAACTTTACGGGCAACCAGAACCGAGGGTACAATAATAACTATAACAATTCTTTTGGCACAAGAAGGAGATCTGGAAACAACGCACCTGGGTTTAATGCCCGTCCTAATCAGTATGGACGAGGTGAAGTAGGAGCGAGTTCTGGGAGCAGTGCTAGGGATAAGAAGATTGAAGATAAGCTAGAGAACTAGACTCAGATGCTCGTTCATTTAGTGCATAGAGATAAGGAGACTCAGCAGCGACCGGAAGTGCACGACACCTTACTGAAGAATCAGCATTCCGCATTCCAGGATCTGCAACACACGGTAGGAGACATCGCTAAGAGCTTGAAGGATAGACAGGGAGGTCCGTCTTCAGGCCCTAATGCTTCAGTGATGGTCGTGTCGACTAAGAGTCAAAGAGTAGATGAGAGAGAGCAACCACCGGTGGAAGAAGAAAAGGAGCCGATGGACAAGGAGATAGTGGTTAAGAAGCCTCCCAAGAAGGTTGATGAGAAGAAGAGTGAGGGGAGATGAAGACCCCCGATATTGACCTTAATCGTGTTCCCTACCCAGCACGCTTGCTGCCACAAAAGTATGCTAGGGAATACGGTAACTTCCTTAATATGTTCAAACAGCTTAAGGTAAATCTCCTGTTCATAGAGGTCATCCGGCATATGCCTAAGTATGGCAAGTTCCTAAAATATTTTCTTTCCAACAAGAAGAAGCTGGAGGAAGTCTCTAAAGTCTCACTAAGTGAGCGATGTTCTGCGGTGGTTTAGAACAAGTTGCCAAAGAAATTGGCAGATCCGGGTCACTTCACGATCCCGTGTCTGCTTGGTGGTTTGCCCTTGAACCACGCGTTGGTCAACCTAGGTGCTAGCATCAATATGATGCCTTATTTCGTATACAAGCAGCTAGACCTAGGAGATCCTAAGCCAACGCGCATGAGCATATCCTTGGTTGACCGTTCAATCAAGTATCCACGGGGAATAGTGCAAAACTTGCTAGTTAAGATAGACAAATTCGTCTTCCCCATGGATTTTTTCATTCTGGACATGGATGTGGATGACAGAGTCCCACTCATCCTCGGGCGCTCGTTTCTGCGCACCGCCAAGGTATTGATCGATGTCTTTGACGGAAAGCTCACACTTCGTGTGGGGGGTGATTCGGTTACCTTTGATGATGCAAAGTCCATGAAGGAGGCTGGTGAGCAAAGCCACTCCGTGTGCATGATTGATGCCTTCATGGACAATCATAGGGACTCTGATCTTGGAGAGATAGATGTTGGTGAACCCGCCCCTGGTTTAGGAGAACCATCTGATTGGGCGGTGGAGTTAGAAGAGCTGCTGAATGAGCTAGATGAATACGGCGATGAGGTGCCCAGTGATCTGCAGGAGATGATGGTAGAGCTGGGGAAATCATAGGCAACACCCCAAGTGTGGGGGAAGTTAGAGAAGTTAGAGGATCATGATGATCCGGTGGAGAGTGTAGAGGTCATCCCATTAAAAGTACCTATTCTCGAATCTCTACTTGTCATTATTGTTCTTCGTGTTGAGGGGAGAGAGACCGAGTCAACCCCTAGGTTTAGGCCACCCCGTGAGAGAACCTGAGCGTTGAGTGTTTCACATGCTTTAAGGATAGTGCAAACCCCAAGTGTGGGGATGTTCAAGGGTAACAAATTCCTTGGTTATATGATGCATGTTGTTTTCGGACCGGGTAGGTTTAAGTTTTGGTGGAAAGATTTAATTGATAGATGTAATGGAAGTCTAGTGGTTGGTACTGTTTTGTTGGGGGTATGGAGAGCCGGGATACCACGCAGAACGAAGGCGGTAACGGTTAGAATCAAGGAGAAGCCTCCTGATAGGCTTGTTTGAGTCTCAGGCAAGTGCCCGGGATGTATAGTTTGTATGGATTTCTTGGTTTATTTGGGTGTCAATTTTGTGTTTTTCGGTGTGCGTGTCTTGTTTGTGTCGTGTTTTTTAGGGATTCGCGCTTGATTCAGTGAGGAAAATCATCAGGAACGAAGTTTCAGGTATTTTTACATTGGTTTTTATAGTTGGAACGGGTTTTTAGAGGATTTGGGTGAAAAAGTTAGAGGGGTAAAATTTTGGCTAAGTATAAAAAAAATACCTCAAAACTTTCTGTGATTAACCCCTCCTCGCGGTACGCGAGAGTGTGAAGTCTGGTCTTCGCAGTACGCGACGAACAAAACTTCTGGGCCGGGTAAGTTTCAAGCTCCTCGCGGTATGCGAGGAATCATCCCTTCTCCTTCGCGGTACACGGGGGGTTGCTAGATCCACCCTTCTCCCTTGTTTCCCATGGTTTTCCATAACCGTCACCACCATCATCCACCATTATCACCCATCATCTACCATTTACCGTTCACCACCACCATTATCATCCCTCATCCATCATCTCACTACCATCCATCACCATCCTCTATCATCCTTATCAAACCATCATCTATCATCACACAATCCATCCATCATCCATTATATCATATCCACTGACTACCATCACCGTGGGAAACTTAAAAACCGTTTGTAACCGATGTTCACCTTGCTTATGACACTCATGTCTATGTGTTTGTCACGCGTCGGGTATGTGTCCCTAATCTATCTTGAGTCTTATTGAGTCAGTCGAGACTTTTATTTTCAACTTGAGTCTATAACTTGTGTCAGTTTAATGTTGTGGGTTTGTTGTGAGCTTATCTGTGCATGTATTGATCACTCTGTCCGTACTCAATCTCCATTCGGGCGGGGTCAATTATAATATTATTACTCTTGTAAAGGCAACCCGAAAGTTGATTGTGCAACCGCTACCGAAATGCTATACGGTGCACACGTGGAAGAGTAAAGCTGGACACACTTTAAAGATTATATTACCAATTAAGTCTTCCCGTTTTATTTTTGTATTTTTATTTTATGTGTTTCTCGGTTCACATTGGGGACAATGTTTGTTTCAAGTGTGGGGATAGGAGACTGCGTCTTATTGAGTCTAGGTCGTTTTTTTTAATACAAAAATACAAAAAAATTGAAAATTTTGAAAAATTGTCCTTTGAAATCAAAAGTTTTTGCATAATAAATGAAAAATGATAGTAGAACTGGATCTGCTTGTTGTGTTTTAAATGAATAAATAATTGAAAACGAGTCTAAATAGTGATGTTTTGGTAAACCCAGCCAACTAGTAGAGCTTAAATAACATGTTTGTGTTGTTTAGGATAATTAATTAAATAAAATTTTGAAATCTTGTGGGTACTCATCTTAGGGTGTCGGTAATACTGAAAATGTCAACATAGGGTGATAGGTACCACGTTAAGTTAAAATTTAGAGGTTTTTGAAATTTTTGGCACACCACTCTCTTTTTATGAGAATAAAATCGAGTTTCGGTGGCGCCCGCATCCATAGTTCCATAACTCATGAGCTTAATTAATTAGAATACTAAGTCTTGCTTATGTGTTACCCTCTGGGATAGCGACCTGGTTGAAACACCACTAAAAGTGATCTTATGTGCTTCATTGATTAGAACTGTAGTATATGTGTTACCCTTCAGGATAGTGACTTGGTTGAAACGCCTATAGATGAAAGTTCATCTGCTTAATTTAATGCTCGTATTCCATCCATTCATTCATTGAACATCTTGATTTCTAAAAACCTGTAAATCTTAGTTTAACGTGGTAGGTGAAATCTATATGGTTTAATCTGTGCCTAGACATGACTGTGAGACGGGATTAGGTAGAGTTGTATCTTTTGATTGTGAGTCCCATAGATTGATTGATATGCTGTATAAAATGAATTAGAACACAAACCGGGGGCTTGAAAGTTGGTGGTTGGGTTTAATCGGATAGAAATACCGATTATTGCTTCTTAACGCGTGAGTATATTTGGGACGAAAAAAGAATAAGTGTGGGGATGTTTGATTTAGTGCGAAGCATACATCTTATTTCCTATTGTATTTGTGGTTTTTAGTTAGTTTTGTGTACGTTTTTACTTGTTTTTACTTTGTTTTGAGTCCATGTCAGGTCTACAGGAGCTCGTGAGAAATACTAGTCAAATCACGAAGGAACCGAGCACGAGAGAGAAAGCCCCAAAGAATATAATGAAAAATGTTGAAATTCAGTCCTTAGCGGTACGCGAAGCAAAGAAGCCCAAGCCTCGCGGTACGCGAGGAAAGCTAAATCCGGGCCCGACTATATTTTTCCTCGCGGTATGCGAGGAACCCATGACAATCCTTTGCGGCACGCGAGGGCTCTATAATCCGAGAAAAACCCTAATTTCAATTTAAATAGAATTTGAATGCCATTATGAAAAAGTTCGATCTTTTGGCCGTCAAAGAGTTCTTAGAGGCGATTTTGGGGCTGGTGAAGAGAATTGAAGTGCAAGTTTGAAGCTTTTGCCTTCGGGTTTGTTTGTTTGTTTTAGCTTATTCGGTTTCTAAGTCTCGATCTTTGTCTTTAATTACTTTGTTTGAAACCATGCTTATGCTTATTTACTTCTGTTTGAATGTTTTAAGTATGAATCTAGGCTAAAACCTTGATACTGCCTAGGTTCTATGATGAATATTTACTAAAGTTATGATGTTTATCGGTTTTTGGATTCAATTAATGATTTTGTAAACAATCTTGGATTAATATTTATGATGTTTATGCATGTTTAGATCTGGTTTGCAATTGATTATAGTTCCATATGCTATTTGTGAATGTGTTTCAGTTTGAATAGCTTATCTAGATCATATGATTGTCTGTTTGTGATTGTTTATATGGTTTGCTAGACGTAGTATTCCATAGGAGCTATAGTTGAGAGTTCAATAGATCTGATTGTTCATCTTATCTCGATACCCGAAAGGTGAGAGATAATCGGTTAGTCTTCGCCATTAGGATTCCGAGTGTTAATTGTCTGAGAGGTAGTTGCCTTAGGTTCTTAGTGATTGTTGTTATTCCGAGTCATAGTTGTTAATCTAAGATTACCCCATGCATCTTAGATGTATTGTGGACATTGAAAGCAAGAGGTGATTTGTCTTTTGGGTACATTGTCATTGTTGGAGAGACTAAAAGGTAATCCGACTATATGGTGAGTTACTACATCTTTAGAGTTTCTTAGTTGGTGACACCCTGAGAGTGATTAGGGATCCACTAGGTTGTCTAAAGTTGTTATCCTTAGATAACCAGATCCATCATAGTTTCCATAACCGGTAGAAGTCTGTGCTTTACAAGTAGGATTCCGACCTAGGTGGTATTCTTCCCATTCCTGGTATTCCTCAAGTTCTTCTCTGATAGTTAGAATCGATCTTTAGTTCTGCATTATTAGTTTAATAAGTAGTGTAGAAAACCCCCCAATCAATCATCTTTAGTCCGAATCAGAATTCAGTGTAGTTATTCAGGGTCTCTAGTGTTCGATAATCCGGTTTACCGTTTAGCTGTGCTACACTCGATAGGTTCACTTGCCCGTCGGTGCGGTTTAGTTCATAGGTACTCAATTTATCACTTAAGAGTCTAGATTAAGTTTTATTTAGTAGTTTTTATACACCGTGTGGGAGACATAAATTTTATAGGCACATTACAATGTAACTGAATTTTATATCATAAATGGGCTAAATGCTTAGAAAGTGATGATTAGGAGTTGAATGTGGTAATGAATGGTTGTTGTTATAACAATTAATTTAATATCATTATTTTTTAATATGCGAGGAGCGGGAAAATAAGGGTGATGAGAAATCAGAAATTGACATGTGTGCTCTCATTAAATATTAGAAAGAGAAATGAAAATAAAGTTTAGAAAACACCAGAGAGTGACGCGTGTCCACTCATATCCTTATTTATTATTTTAACTAAAATTCTATTTGGTTTACAGTAAATTTTTATTATTTGTTACATTTTATTAATTTTAATTTCCAAAATTTATAGTTTATTTTTTATTTTCATGATATTTAATAAAATTAATTTATTTCTCAAAATTAATTAAACCTACCGACTGACATGTTGTTAATTTTTAAAATAATATGTCGTTAAAGTTGTCCCTCAATGATCTCCTGGTAAATATCTTCTAGTAATCTGTTGCGAGTTAAATTTCATCAGTAACTACTTTTATTGATGGACCGCCAACTAAATCCTCTGTGGTGATACTCCTCTGTTTAGTAGTGTACGTATCTTAGGGTTAAGTGCATGAAAACCTTTTCAACTTTCACTTTGTAAGTATTGGTTTTTAAAACGTATATATTATTTATATTTTAATATAATTAATTTTAAAACTCCATTTTAATCTTACCAATTTTTGAACGAAGAATATTATATATACCCTTATAAACATGGACAAATATCATATATATATATACTCAACCAAAACTAAAAATATCATATATATACTCAATTTAAATATTTTTTTTATTTTATGACCATTTTACCATAGCCATTATATGATTGTTTATAACCTATTTTTTTATTTTATCCCATATGTAAAAGAGACGGCGACCATTGGGATTCTCCAAAGCGTCGAATGAAAGTTCCATTGTAGATTCAATCGCGTTTTTTATGGTTGTTATAAAATAAAACATGTTTACTCCATATATGATGTATAAATGCTATAGAAAAAAACTGGTAAAATTAAAAAAAATGAGAAAGTTAAATATAATATTTTAAGGGGTTAGAATATTTTGAGAACTCATAAATACCTGAGAACTCATTAAAAAACCAATTAAAATCATTTTTTTTTGTTTTCACTACGTTTATTATTAAAATACAACATAAAAATGATTTATCTCTCTAATTATTCTTAAAAAATGTATACACATGTGTAAATGGTAAACACTTACACATGTGTAAGTGGTAAACTTATATATGTGTAGATTTTTTTTAAAATATGAGTAGATGGAAATTTACATATATAAATTCATTTTTTTATGTTGTATTCTAATAATAAAGGTAGTAAAACAATAAAAAATGGTTTTGATTGGTTTTTTGACAAATTCTCACGAGTTCTCAAAATATTTAGGAGTTCTCAAATGATCCATTCTCATATTTTGAGAAAACTCTTGTTTATAGGTAAATATAAAATTTTAAAGTTAATAATGTTTAAATATGAATTTTTAAAGTTTAAAATGGGTAAATATGAGTATGAAATTTAAAACTTTAAAAAAATAAGGGTAAAATGTCATTTTTAAATTGTTTTCAATGAAATGTATATATATATATATTATATTTTTACTTGTTTTTAAGGCATATATGATATTTTCAGTTTTGGTTAGTAAATGTAATATTTTCCTAGTTTGTAAAGATATGTATGAAATTATCCACTTTTAAAGAAATATTTAAAAATGAAAATGTAACCATTATCTTATTATTATTGCCTTTTTCAGTTTTTGCTTTGATTTCTTAAACTTGACATGGATTTTCAATCACGTTGAATTAGTTGCAATTGGAGACCAATCTGATTCTATTTCGATCACGAATAAAACCTAGAAAATGAGTTGGGTGGTCCGTGGTGGTGATATATTTTCATAAAAAATATCATATACAGTAAATTAAATACATATTTACTTGCATTATGGAAGTGGTGGGGAGAGCCCTTAGGAAGATGGGAAGGGTTAAGGCCGTGGGATCAGACAACATACCCATTGAGATGTGGAAGTGTTTGGTGGTGGAAGGAGTCCAGTGGTTAACAAATTTGTCCAACGCTACCTCAAAACCGAAAAGACGTCGAATCAATGGAGGAGTACTGTCTTAGTTCTTTCTTACAATAACAAAGGAGACGCTCAATGTTGTGCTAACTATAGGGGGATCAAACTCCTAAGTAATACTATGAAATTGTGGGAAAGGGTAATTTACACAAGAATTAGACGGGAAACTCATGTTACGGTGAACCAATTTGGATTTATGCCAGGGCAGTCAACGGAATATACACACTCTAAGGAGATTAATGGAAAAGTATCCAGAGAAGAGGCGAGATTTGCACAAGGTGTTCATTGACACAGAAAAAGTGTATGACATTGTGCCCCGTCAAGTCATTTGGGATAGCATTGAGGGAACAGGAGTTACTGGGAGATATATAGAGGCAATTAGGGATATGTATGTTGGGCCAAAAAACAAGCATTCATATTCCAGTCGGGGATACAGATTTCTTCCCCGTCGAGGTGGGCCTTCACCAAGGATCTGCATTTAGTTCGTTTCTTTTCGTAGTAGTCCTGGATGAGTTGTCCAAATTGACCCAGGAGGCACTCCCGTGGTGCATGTTATTCACGAATGATATTGTTTTAGTAGCAGAGAGTAAATTGAGACTGAATGGAAGGTTAGAGGAGTGGCCAGCGGCCTTAGAGTGTAAAGGTTTAAAGATAAGTCGCTCTAAAACAAAGTACCTTTACTGTAACTTCAGTGGTGCAAACGATGAGGAGGACACTCAAATTTGTATTAAAGGCCTAGTGGTCCCACGTACTAACAGGTTCAAGCATCTAGGGTCGTGTGTGCAAGGTGACGAGGACATAGACAATGATATAGCCTAGCGTGTCCAGTCGGGTTGGTGCAAGTGGAGAGCAACCACATGAGTTTTGTGTGACAAGTTGTTCCAACAAGGTTAAAGGGAAATTTTTATAGGGTTGTAGTTCGATCTACTATGTTGTTAGGAACCAATTGGGCCATCAAGAATACACAAGAGCGAAACTTAGAAGTAGAAGAGAAGAGGGTGCTGAGGTGGATGTGTGGGCACACAAGAATGAATCATATAAGAAATGAAGTTTTTTTTAGAGAAACTAGGGTTCGTGTGTATCTCAGATAAGATAAGAGAGGTTAGATTGAGATGGTTTGGACATGTGAAGAGGAGACAGATGACTGCTCCGATGAGAACCGTAGAAACTCTTATGCCGGAAGGAGGAGGGGCAGGGGCAGACCTAAACTAACATGGGACGAGCGGATTAGGATGGATCTGATAGACTTGCACCTATCAAAGGATATGATCAATGATAGGAGTTCTTGAAAACGTCAAATTAAGGTTTTGAACTATTAGGGGTTTGTATACATCTGTCTTAGACTTGTCTGTAGTCTTAACATTAGCTTTGCCTTAGATTTAGCTTTTCCTTATTCTTAACTTTGCCTTATACTTAGTTATGCCTTAGCGTGTGACTTGGAGTGTAGGCTTTTTGGGTGACGATATAGGTACTGCGAAGGGGTTAGTGCTACATCTTTGTCCTTGTCTCTTTGCTCTATTATCTTGTTGCTAGTATAGTTTATCCACCACTTGATGCTAGCGTTACTTTAACAATATCATAATTCTCTTATATATTTGTTTCTTTGACTCTATTTGCCACTTTTTATTACCTGGATTTATATTCTTTTTATATTACAGTATAAATTTTACATTAAAAAAATGTTTTTGAAGATGAGGTCTTACTGGGAGCAGCCTTTCTATCTTTTGAGACAGAGGTTAGGTTTGTTTTCATCCCATCCTACAAATAGCCCTGTTATAAGTAAGATTTTACTGGATATGTTTTTTTGTTTATTATCTATTTTATATCAAATACTATCATAAAATACAATAATTGGTTAGTTTTCAGTTTTCAGGTTGTATATATTATTCAAGTTTGTAAATTATAAAGTATAATGTGGTTTGATTCGAATAAACAGAATAATGGTTAACATTAGTAATTAATACACATATATATAATAGGGGTAACTTTGTAGAATTGTAACCAAGTTTCAAAAGTGTTCCAATTAGGTCACTCAATACGTATTTTACACGGTATACACCCTCGGGTATACTATGGTGAGTGACCTAATTGAAACACTTTTGAAACTTGGTTAGTATTCTGTGGTATTTTCCCTATATACTAAATACAAAATATATCTATATGCATATACTTCTTAAGATGATAATTGAATTTGGAGATTTTTAATCTAATAAATGTGCCTGGATATAGATGCAATTTTTAATCTTTAAAGTATTAGTTTTAGTATAGCTGGATTTAAATTCGCATATAAAGTAGTGTAAGCTTAGGCCTTGTTTGATATTAGTTATTTGAAACTATTTATTGACTCATTTAAAAAGTCATAAATCATAAGTCATAAGTAATAAGTAAGGTTCTTTTTATTTCTCAAAAACCACTGAAAGGAGAAGGAAAAGTAAGGGGAGCCAAATATACTTATTGATTTATCTTCTTTTTTAAAAAGTTAATAAGTTATAAAAAAGTCAAATAAGTCAATCCAAACACCCCCTTAATGTTAATGACTTAATTCATAAGATTCGTTCACATGTAAACCAATAATCGAAAGTGTAAATTCATATGTTGTTTCTTTAACAACCAACTTTTTTCCCTATAAATACCATCTAACCTAATCTAGCAGGATTTAAACCTAGACCATTTTTATGATGACAATCTGGATTTTATTAATTTAAGCAGTGATATAAAAAAATATCTACTTTATTAATAAAAATGATCAATTGTTAAAAATAAAACTTGAATTAGAGCTACATATGGTTTCATATGTTGTGTTAATTTTGCTACATAATCATTATTGCTAAAATAATAAAAATAAAAATTTTGATTTATTTCCAATTGTATTATTTATTTATTTTTTAATTCTTAAATTGATTCATTAAAATTTATATGTTTTCATATTTGTTATGATTTCAAAATTCATATGATCAACAATAATTCACGTGTAAAACAAATGTCAGTTTTCATATGATATTACATTTGGTTTCAAGCAAATCTAATGGGTTGTTTGGTTCATTAAGAGCTGAACCATTAAGAGTTCTGAATGGTTCAACATGGTTTCTGTACTGAACCATTAAAAGGCTTGATAAACTATTAAAAGCCTGGCAAAATCTGAAACAAACACTCCCTATCTCTGACCGATTCAGAGGTAGCCTATTAATGTAATCATTAAATAGCTATCAAACACCCCCTAAATATAAAAAAAAAACATAGGTCATAGTGTTGGTTCAAATAAGAATTTACATCAAAATCTTAAAAAGAGGCGAAAGAAAAGCTTCATCATCTAATACATAGTTGACTATTATGTGTATTTATTCATTGACCTTGTAGCAAGTATTCCCGCATCCTAGTTATTTTACTACTATTCTGATTAATGGGGTATTTTCATATTTTACTTTTTAATTTACTTGCTTCGAGTTATTAAAAAATCTATTAAAAATGTTTTTTATAATGGTGGATGATGGCAATGAAGATAGAAACATTTTTGCTTTTAAGTTTTTTCTTTTCTTATTTTATATCTCTTTAAAATTAAAAAAAAGACGAGGGCATGCGTCAATTAGAATATATACTCTATATAATATTAACTTATTAAGATCATATACAAATGTATATATGTACACATGTGTATATGTACCTACACATGTGTGTAGACTAAATTATTACTATCTGTACATATGCTCATTGCTAAACAACAAAGTGATAGATTGATGGAGGAAATTGTTGAACACTAAAGAGAAATCGAGAAACAAATACAATATTTTGGTGCATGTACATATTTTGGGGGTGGGTGGGGGGATTTAGGTTTTTGGAGGGTGAGGGTGAAGTTTAGGTTTTTGTGGGATGGGGTTGGGGGGGATTTAGGTATTTGGGGTGGGGGTGGGGGTGGGAGGATTTAGATTTTTAGGGGTGGGGTGGGGGTGGGGGTGGGTGGGGGTGGGGGTGGGGTGGTGTGGCTTTTGGTTTTGGGTTTAACTTTTAAGTTTTAGATTTATGGTTTAGATTTTAGAGCATTTGTAGCCGGTTCCATATCCTTATCCTTATAATTACACTAAAAACACTACATTTTTTCTCTCATTTTTAATTAAATAATACTTTTTATACCTTTATCATTACATTTTCTCTCTCCTCCACTCACAACCACTTTCAAAAAATTTTAAAAAATTTATACAGGTTGTTTCCACAAATATACAAAAAATTTATACATTTTCTCTCTTTTCCACTCACAACCACTTCTTAAAATATACCAAACCGGCTGTGAATGCTCTTAGGGTTTAACTTTAAGGGTTTAGTTTTTAGGGTTTAGGGTTTATATTTAGGTTTTATTTTGACGAGCCGGTTCCGACGCCGATGGAATGAGTTCCATCGAAGTTCGTTTTAGCCAATTTTTTAGGTTTTTAGCGAAAGTTCACTTCTTAGCAAAACCTTCTCATATATATATATATATATATATATGGGAGTGTTCAAATCAAAACCCACTTTTCATAAGAACACCCTAAAACTGGGAAATTAATTGGAGAGAGAAGGTGACACATGTCACATGTTAATGAATCTGAATTTTATTTGGTGTGTTAAATGACTATTATGTCCTTTTCATATAAAATAATAAGGTATACAACGTGGCAACATATTGTGTGTTTGAGAATAAAGCAACCATTGGATGACACTTTTAGGGTTTTCTCATAAAATGTGGGTTTTGAAAGGAACCTTACCCGAATCTTATTCATCGTGTCCCCATATTTGAAATCTAGAGAACAATGGTGGCCGCAACACCTCAATGCCTTCATCAACCAATACAAAAATGAATTTGTCGAAGAAGCATTGATATCAAAGGATCTTGATTTCATGTTGCCAGCTTCCTTTGTTGAATCGAAGGAGCAAAGAGGTTTAAATGCAGTGGCACAGTCGTGGATATAGAAAAAAAGTTTAGGGGCAGCGAAATTTTTTTTGTCCGTATTTTAATGTAAATGAAACCAAACTTTTTTTACCGTACTTTTATGTAAATGAAACAAAAAAAAAATTTGACCGTACTTTCATGTAAACAATATTTTTTTACGGTAACATGCGACTGCAGAGGCGGAGGACTGGGGTTTGGCGGAAGCGGCGCCGGGCGGTGGTCTCAGCTCATGTCGAGCGACTGGTCGAGTGGTCGGTCTCTGACTCTCACAGTTCCCGCTCTCTGTCTTTCTTTTTGACCGACCGATTGGGTAAGTTGGGTTTGAGAATTGATACTTTGAGGTATTGGGTTATAATAAAACATTTGGGCTAGCTATAACCCAAATGTTTTATTAAAACCCAATACCTCAAAACCTTTAATAAAATGTGGGGATTTTTTTATAAAGAATTAGGTTTTTTATAAAATTTTGGACTTTTTATGAAGTGATTTTTTTATAAATTATTTGGTTTTTTATAAAATTTTGGACTTTTTATGAAGTGTTGAGCTTTTAAAAAAATTTGAGGGATAACGTAATTTTTTCTCAGGGGTAGCGTAAATGATAACCGAATACATAAAACCGTAAATTTTTTTTTCACTTCACGTAAAAGTTTAGAGGTAACGGATGCTACCCCTAGCTTCTACATAGATCCGCTCTTACGGTGCCACATGGTTAGGAAGAAAAAGAAAAGGATAAGGATTGAAACCAACAACGTACACGTGAAGAAGTCATCAACTACTCCTAGCATTGTGCATATAAATTGCCTCCTTCCACCACTTGGATTGATCACTTGTGAGTAAATTATAAGATGGGAAAAAGTTTGTTCGTGTTAACGTTGGTGATAGTTCTCTTTACTTCTGGTATGCTTTTCTTTTTACATATTTACACACTAGTTTATAACCCGTGTAATATACACGATCTGAAAAATATCAATATATAAAATTCTTAAATCTTTATGTATATCTATACTAATAAATAAAGGTTTAAGATGGACACTTGTCACTTTCTCATGCCTCCTCACATTGATTTTCCCGTCTCTCTCTCCTAATAAATGCGCATCTATCTTATTAAATAATAATGATATTATAAATATATTATTAAAGAAGAATACTAATTATATTAAATAAGAATATATAATAGGAAATCAAAATATAACTAATCGAAGAAAAATACTAATTTGTTATATACACACACATTTGCACCTGATATATCTCGAGACGATCATAATAGTCTGACAAGTTATTACGTATTTACAAATTTATAAGTTTTATATTTTTTAATATACAATCTCGTGTAATATACGGGATTCTAACCTAGTATATATATATATATATACATATTATAGGTGTAAAAATTTATTACATATACTAAGGATATAAAACAAACTTCAAAATATATAAAAACAAATATATATAAATGGGTTTCGAAAATACGTTAATTACTATTTAATATAATTTGACTTTCATTTACTATTCAATTGAAAATAAAAGTTACGAAATTAGATTTCAAAGTTTTTTACAATAAGGGATAATTTAAAATATATGTATTTTATTAGTATAATTAATATATTTTTTAAAATATATTATTATTAAAAAATAGAGATGTATTTAATAAGAGAGAGACGAGAAAAAAACGATGAAAATGAATATTGATGATACACGTGACATGAAAAACCTTTATTTATTATATACTAGGTTAGAACCCCGTATATTACACGGGTTGAATAAATGTAATGTTATATATACTCAGTAAAAAATATTTACATATTACATATTTATGACATATATATTCTAGGTTAGAATTCCGTGTATTACGCGGGTTAAATAAATGTAATGTTATATACTTAATAATAACAAAACTATGTCTTTAAAAAACTCGTATATTACACGAGTTGAATAAAATATTACGTGATAGTTATAAATTCTGTTAAGTTAATTTTTAGAGTTAAATACGGTTTTAGTACCTATGGTTTAACCAAAATAACCATTTCAGTCTAAAAGTTTAAATTTGACGTTTTTAGTCCAATAGTTTCATTTTTGTCTCAATTTAAGTCCAACCCACTAACCCCGAAAAATATTGTACAAAAGACAAAAATACCTCTTTTACCCTTATTTTATATAAAACTATTATTATTATAATTAAACTATATTATTATAAAAAATATATATATGTTTGTATCTAAAGATATATATATCTGTTTGTATTTGTATGTAAAGATTAAAGATATATATATATGTTTGTATTGTATGTACTCTGATTTAGAACTCATCATAGCCACCAACAAAAAAAGTAACCGCACACAGATCTGTCACCACCGATCTCCGATTACGCTTAGAGATCCAACATCAGAACAACAGGCAACAACCTTGATATCCGTCCACCCCCACCCCCACCCCCACCGCCGTTAATCTCTCTCTCGCTCTCTTCTCTCACTTCTCTTCACAACTCAGTTCATCTCCCTCCATTCTCAAGTCTCAACCCGTCACCATCACCGCCCCCACTCTCAACCGTCACCACCTCTCCGTCTCAAATCGGTGAACCGTCTCTGCAATCGGCAGTGTAGCGACGGAGGCAAAGGGTGGGGTTGAGTAATCGGTGGTGTGGCGGCAGTGGACTAGGGTTCTGATCGAGGCAAAGGATGGGGCTGAGTGTCTGGTTTTGAATTTGTTACGTGATTGAAGGATTTGGACTAGGGTTTTGTAGGGGCGAGAAATTGGGGGGTTTTGCAGGAGGAGGTGGCGGTGGCAGAGATGGCGGAGTGTGGAGGTGGATGTGGAGGTGGCGGCCGGAGGTGGAGGTGGTGGGCGGAGGTGGAGAAACTGGGGGGGGGGTTTGTTTTTCTTCTTCGATGAAGATATCTTCTTCGATTTGTTCCTCTTCTTCGATCTAAAAGATGGCGGCGGTGTGAACTGGTGTGCTGATAAGGATTAGGGTGGTTAAGGGTAGTGGTGAGGTCTGAAGAAGAGTAACATAAAAAGATTTAAAGTTGATAAATTACACAAATGGTCCTCCAACTATTAAGCATGTTAATAAGTTACATAACTAGTTTAACGGTACTTTGGTCTTTTCACAACAATCTAATAGAAAAATTGGATGAGGGTTAATGGACTGGACTTTAGTTGATTAAAAAATGAAACTATTGGATTAAAAAAGTTAAATTTAAATTTTTGAACTAAAATGGTTATTTTGGTTAAACTCGGGGACTAAAACCGTATTTAACTCTAATTTTTAATACATTTTTTTAGCTGATTATTTTTTTAGAGTAAATTTCGCTTTTGGTCTCTGTGGTTCGGCATGTTTAACCATTTTAGTTTAAAAAGTAATCTTTTAACATATCAGTCCCTAAGGTTGTATTTTTATAACCATTTCAGTCTATGATACTAACATAGTTAACTTTTTCTGTTAAGTATAGGATATTTTACTCATTTTATTTCTAAATAAACTAGTTTAACATTTTCAGTCCAATAAATATTTTTTTTCAAAAAAACCTTATTTTAGTTTTTTTCCGTAAAAACGTTTTATTGAACCTTTTTAACTTTTCTAAAAATACTTTTTCTTGATTATTTTCATAAAAAACGTTTGTAAAAACATTTTTTAGTTTTTTTTATAAAAAACGTTTTTTAGCTTTTTCGTAAAATGTTTTTTAACTGTTTTATAAACGTTTTTTTACCTTTTTTAAGTGAACTAGTTTTTCAAATAGTTTTTTAAAATAATGAACTTTAAAAAAAAGCATTTTTAAAATAACTAAAAAAACAATTTACGAAAAAGATAAAAAAACGTTTTTATAAAAAAAACTAAAAAAATGTTTTTAAAACCGTTTTTTTATAAAAAAAATTATTTAAAAAAAACGTTTTTTAAAAAGGTTAAAAAAGACATTTTTACGTGAAAAAAAGCTAAAGAAATGATTTAAAAAGGTAAAAAAACGTTTTTAAAAAAGTATAATTTTTTTTATGAAAAAGCCTGATTTTTTTTATTAGAATAAAACGGTAAACTAGGTCACTTAGAAATAAAAGAAGTAAAATGTCTTATACTTAACAGAAAAAGTTAACAACGTTACTGTTATGGATTGAAATGGTTACAAAAATACAACCTCAGGGGCTGATATGTTAAAAGATTATTTTTTTGACTAAAATGGTTAAACAGGACAAACCACAGGGGCCAAAAATAAAATTTACTCTTTTTTTTATTTAACTGATAAATGTTAATTCATATTAAACTTTAGAAAACCCGATTTATTACACGGGTTGAATAAATACAATGTTATATATACTTAGTAATAAAGATTTAAATATTACATATTTATAAAAAACGTTTTATAAAAATAATTATAGAAATCATTATTATTTAATAGGAGAGAGAGTCGGGAAAAAAAAATTATAAAAACAATTAAATAACATTGTATAATTAATAGGATAGAGAGGCGAGAATAAATTTTTTAGAATGCATGAGAGAGTGACAAATGTCCATCAAAACCTTTATTTATATTATATTAGTTTAAATCCCGTGTATACACACAGAGTGACAAATATCAATATACAAAATTTTTGAATCTTTATTTATATATGTTACAGGTGTAAAACTAAAAATCTATATCTATACTATATAATAAATAAAGGTTTTTTATGCCACGTGTCGTCACTATATTCAATCTCATCATTTTTTTTCCTGCCTCTCTCTCTTATTAAATGCACTCATATCTTTTAATAAATTACCAATTATACTCATAAAACACATTTATTTTAAATTATCATTTATTATAAAAAAAACTTTGAAATCTAATTATGTAATTTTTATTTTCAATCAAATAGTAAATAAAAGTCAAATTAAATTAAATAGTAATTGACGTATTTCTGAAACCCAGTTATATATTATTTTTTACATATTTTGAATTTTGTTTTATATCCTTAGTCTATGTATAGTAATACATTTTTACACATGTAAAATACATAAATAAAATTTGAGAAATTTATGTATTGATATTTTTCACCCGTGTGTATTACACGGGGTCTAAGCTAGTATATTACATATACTAAGGATAAAAAAAAAATTAAAAATAATATATAATTACGTTTTGAAAATACGTTAATTACTATTTAATGTAATTTGACTTTCATTTATTATTTGATTGAAATAAAAGTTACATGATTAAATTTCAAATTTTCTTATAATAAGGGATAATTTAAAATAAATTTGTTTTATTAGTATAATTAGTATTTTCATTTAAATATATATTATTATTAAAAATAGAAGTGCATTAAATAAGAGAGAGATGCGATAAAAAAGGGAAATTCTAACCACATACGGAATATTGTTAATTGGACCCGCCGTCGCGCTATACGCCCTCGTATAGATCAATACGAGGGCGTATAGGTTCACTCTCTGACATAAGAATGACACTTGTCATTTTCTGTCTGAAGTATATGTCCCATACGATTCGTATTGCCTATATGCAGCAAATGTGACAGGGCACAATAATTTTCTTCAAATGTTGGAAGATTTGGTGTTAAAGAATCCTATACGTGGCGTATTGACCTATACGCCACGTATAGGTGTTTTTATTTAATTATAATTATTTTATTTTATTTTATTTATATTTTGTTTATTTTTATTTTAATTTATATAATTTTGTTAATATAAGTTTGTTAATCAAACAAAATATTAAACATTACAAACCAAACAAAATATTAAACATTACAAACCAAACAAAATATTAAACATTACAACCAAACAAATAAACTAAAATTATATAAATTACATCAAAAAATTAAATATATACATCAAAATGTTTTACATACATAACAACGAAAGAAACAAAATACAAATAAAAGAACTAAACCTAACCGGCTTCGCCGTCACCCTGACCGGCTCCGGCGTCACCCTGACCCGCCCCGCCCTCACCCTGAATGGGGTCGTCCGGATAATGACGTGGCGGTGGTAGTGGGGGTGGCTCGATGCCGGCGGCTCGTGACTGATTCGCGAGCTGTCCAACCGCCCACATCATCAGGTCCTCCATGCGATCGAGTTGACGACCCTGTCGCCGTGAGTCGGCAACAAGGCCATCAAGCAATGCCTGGGTAGCCCTATCCAGCCTAACAGACCGACGTACGTGTCGGGGATGCTGTGGCGGATGCTCGTGGACCTGCTCGACGTGTGGCGGCTCGTCCTCAATCGCCATACCCTGTAGTGGCTGAGGCATAGGCGGGTCCCCCTGTCTAGGCATCTGCGGCAACGGCAACGGGACCCAAACCTGGTCCTGGATGGCCCCTACGAACCGAAGGCCCTACGGGAATCGGTGCGTGATGCGCATGCCGCTCGCCGTGCGACGATCTAATCGGACAGGGGGAATGGGCGGTAACATCGCAGGCTCATGGTGGTCAAATGGTATGACCGACCCGATGATATGCGTGATGAAAGCACCGCCATATAAAAGTCCGCGCTTCTGTCGCATATAGGCAGAAGCAAAATAAAGCGCCATGCTCGTGGACAGGTCGCACTGCCTCCCAGTAAGCAGGCAGAAAAGGAAGAAAAGATCTCTATCAGTGCACCACTCACGGCTTTTCAGACGCGGTGCGATCGACGTCGAAATAAGCCGGTGCAGATATCTATACAAAGGGTCTCTAATACCCGAGACCCTCCCCTTGGTACCCAACCAAGGACTATCTGAAATCAAGCCCCAAAAAACAAGGAGTTCCTCCTTGTCCACCTCCGTCACCGCCTCGGTGAAAAGCGGCGTGACCGTCTCAGGCTCGTAGTATAAGCCCGTCGTGACGGCCCACTGACGGAGGGTCTGACGGTAAACGACCCCAAAAATAGAAAAAGAAATACGATCCGGATCAATATCCGGCGCCTCCCCGGGTAGAGGCTGCAGCCCAGTCTCTGAGTAGATGAACGTCGAAAGAAACTCGACGACCAGCTCTCGGTATGTCTCTGCAAAGAAAGGCCAAAAAGACGTAACCATGGCGTGTCCTGACCGATGATGGCCCTAGCTCGCTTGGCCTCTTGCACCTCCTCGAGGAGGGCCCAATCCACCGCCGTACCTGGACCCATCTGCACCTCCCGGAGCTTCTGGCAACGGGAATAAGCCTCCGTATCGGGCGGAAAATCTAGAAAATGGTAGTGCGCAAGATCGTCTAGCTGATCCATCTGAATATCATCATCATGATCCGCCATATCTGATAATAATTAATTGTTTTTAATTTTTTAATTTAAATAATAAATAATAATAATATATCGTTTAAATTTTAAATAATAAATAATAATATAATATTGTTTAAATTTTAAATAATAAATAATAATAATATATTATTTTTAATTTAAATAATAAATAATAATAGTATATTGTTTTTAATTTAAATAATAAATAATAATAATAATATATTGTTTAAATTTAAATAATAAATAATAATAATCATTAATTTTTTTATTTTAAATATTAAATAATAAATAATAATAATATATTGTTTTTAATTGAATTAATAAATAATAATAATAATTATTAATTTTTTAAAAACATATACGCCACGTATAGGCTTATACGTGGCGTATAGGCGGTTGCCGGGCAAAATAAGCCATACGCAGGCCAATTAAGCCATACGCGGGCGAGTTGCCGGGTAAACCAAGCCATACACGACCCAAACCAGGCCATACGCAGGCAAGTGACCGGGTAAACCAAGCCATACGCAGCGTATAGACTTATACGTGACGTTTGGCTTCATCGTCTTCCTAAGACAAACTATACGCCACGTATGGCCCTATAAGTGGCGTATAGTTCTTAAGTTCAAACCTAAAAATCGCTAATTTACCCAGTTTTACCCGCTAATATTCAATAAAAACCTAACATTAATGATCGTGGGTTGAGACATGTACCTTTACAAAGTTTTTTTGAGGCCATAATCCAAATCAACGGGCGTTTTATAAACAAATATCATCCGAGATTCGTGAAATATTGTGGAAATCTAGATCTATTAGTAGCCATTATTTTCTTAAATCGTTCAATACGATCATTGTATATATTTTCCCATTTTGCTGCATCATCATTTCGGTGCAAATTCCAAAGTGCATTCGGCGTAGGAATCGGAAATTCTCCGTCTAACTTGACGTGGATGATATGAGCATTTTTGATGTGAACTAACGATACGACTTGATGTTGAGCGTGAACGTTAGGACCAAACCACAATGGAAAAAATGTTTGATTACCGTTGATGCTTAAAAGATGAACAATCACCCCAAATCTTTGAGCAATTAGGAGTCCTGTGTATGACATCGACATCCAACGACTAACTGGTGCGGCTTTCACATCCTGCCAATCTATTGTGTGACGTAGCCTATCATACTCTTGAAAGGCGACTCTGTCAAAAACAGTTCTCCACCATTCCTCTTTATTGTCCATCTCATTTAGAAGTTGTTGTCGGATAAAGAGCCACCGATTTTCATTTAACCCTAAGCCCAAAGCTACCGATCGAAAACCACAGTTACTGTCGGGATTTACATCCTGTATATGTGAAATGTATGGATAAAATAAAGACGGTATCGAATCCTTAAAACATTTTATATTGTTAACCGCATCTTTCCCCGTAATCAATGGAAACCCAAGATGGGCGTTATCATCTTGCGGTTGCTTTCCTTTACCCTTCGTTGAACGACGGTTTTGAAAGACCGAACTCGCTTGTATAGACTCTTGTGACGCAATATACGAGCTGTGTCTCACATGGTCACATTTGCTTTGTTGGGATCCTGTGAATGAGCTGTTTCTCGCGACATCCTGTTTCCTTTGTCGTTGCTTTTTCAAAGTTGGACGACCGCGAGTATCTTCTTGTACCCTAGGCGCCTTCTTGTTACTTTTGCTCGGAAAGACAACCCCTGCGATTCTCGACAGCATACTTCTTTTGACCTGATCGGATTGTGACATAATTTTGTTTCTCACTTGACCCAGTACCTTATCCACGTCTACATTTTCATCATCGACAAACAACGGTTTTAAATCAAGTTTCATCCAGAAGACGTCCACCGCATCTAGAGGGATTATGCCACCTGTATTTTAAACGAAATAGTCAGAACATTTTGAAAAGCACACGGCAACCCACAACTACTAAATAGTCAGAACAGTTTACCTGTAGCTTCGATATTTGCCAGACGACAAGCACACGGCAACCCACAACTACTGAAAAGTTGGCACCCACACGTTGCATTTTGTTTCCGTATATTTGATAACTTGTACCACTCGTTTTCTATCAAATCTAGAACTTTATGTGAAACTTTACCGTGCAGGTTATCAAACAATTCAATAACTATGTGGCTGTCCATTTTCCTTATGAGACTTGTTCCAAACCCAAACTGTAACTGATAATACTGATCTGATACAATTTCATCAACAAACCCAACAAGTCTATCTAGCGAGCTGTTAGCGTTTCTAAGATAGCTCTTTAAGAGCGAATGCTGGCTCTCGACTCGGTTCGTTGTATGTTGACCAAAATTGAGGTTTCTGTTGGACCACGCGGATACAGACTTTTCTTTATATGGGTCCAGCCAATTTTTAGTCACATAATCTATAACTCCTGGAAAAATATTTAATATTGAATAAATATTTAAATACTGAAAATATTAAATATTTAATATTTAAAACTTACTTCCTAGTTTGGCTGCATACAGACGTTCGTAAAGCCGGTTGAAGTTGTACTGTATATATCTGGCGTGGGAGACTCACATAATACCGACCATGAATACTTGAAATTTTTCCAGTCTTCGTCTGTAAATGATGCCCTGCAATGTTTTGCGATATTCTCGTGTATGTGCCACCGACATAGGTTCTTGGAACAGCCCGGAAATATTTTATCACACACGTTCATAAGAGCTTTGTCCCTGTCTGTTACTATCACACGCGGCTCCATACACTTTTGCAACATTGCTTTTATTTGAAGTAGCACCCAAACAAAGTTTTCCTCCCGTTCTTTTGATATAAATGCATGAGCGACGCAAAACGACTGGTGTGTGGAGGTCACACCGACCACTATGACAAATGGAAGTTTATGCATGTTTGTTTTGTAGGTCGCGTCGATCATCAACACGTGCGGGAATGCACGCCACATCTCGTACGATTTCGGATGAACAAACAATATCTCCTCCACACTATTTGTGACAGGATCTTCTCGAGTATAGTAGACGTATTTTTTAGAAGAAAGCATGTTTTCCAGAATCTGTATTGGAGTTTCACCGACTCTCGTTTCGTTTTTTTATCTTTTGTATCACATTATAAATGTCCTTTTTAATGCAACTACTCTCTGGGTTTTGTTCCCTTTTAGTTGCCAGAATGTTTCGTGGCAACATGTTTTGCGAATACAACTTCCCCACCAAAAGTTGTTCCGACTGAGACAGTCTCCTTGCAAATGAGTGTGCCACAAGATGTTGACTAGGATCGTGGTTATGACTGTCATTCTTCACCGTTAATTTCCAATCACCAATATTTTTTTGGTACTCTCCTTCCAATTTAAAGGGACAACCTATTTTCTTGCTACCGGCACGTCTAACCGTGGCAGTAGACGCACGTTCGCCGTGACGGTCACACACAAGCCACACCTTGATAAACGGTTCCGTCGGATCGTCGCCTTTTCTCCTCGATCGTCGGGTGACAAGGACGTAACCATTCTCACGTCCTCTCCGGATAGCCCAATCAACCAACTGTTCACGAGACTGAAAATTCTGGTCAGTTTTATAAGACACATTTTGATGGTTTTGTTCTTCGTATTCGGAGTCGTCGGTTTGTTGTGTCGGGTAAGAGACTTCACCGTATACGTAGTCGTTCGTGGGTTGTGTAAGGTAAGATGGTTCACCGTATACGAACTCGGGATTGCTTAGTGGCTCGTTCAAATCTGGAAGCCTTACCCGTTGATTAGAATTAACGTCGGGCGAGACCTCCTCCCAGTTCACCTCTTGAACGCCAGAACTTTGCATGTTGTTTTCCAGCGACTCGTTAGAATCTACCTGAAAACCGTAGTTACCATCCCACCACCAACACATTTTATAATTTTTGGGAGATTGTTTGAATTTTTTTGTAAGAAATGATACGTTCGAATAAGAATTCTTTATGGTTAAATACACAAATTTTGGGCCTATACGCATAGTATAGGGCAATACGGTGCGTATAGGATACGAGGTACTTTCTGCAACTAGTCATCCATCACATCTCTATATGCTGCGTATAGGTTAATACGAGGCGTATAGCGAGGTGCTGGATGACTAGTTGCAGAAAGTACCTCGTACGCTATACGTCCTCGTATTGTCCTATACGATGCGTATAGGATTGGAATGACCATGTTGTAAGAGAATGTCCGATATGGGAAATTGTGATGGGCTATACGCATCGTATTGCCCTATACGATGCGTATATGGCCAAGTCCAAATAGCAATTCTCGTGTGCCATTAGTAGTCCCCTAAAAAAATTATGATATTGAATATGGAGGCGACACGTGGCACTAAAAAACTTTTATTTATTATATAGTATAGATAGTATAAACTAGGTTAGAACCCCGTATATTACACGGGTTGAATAAATGCAATGTTATTGTATACATGTAATTAAAAAATAATTATTTATTTATTTTATGGTTTTGATAATAAGATACAAAATAATTGCAGAAGAGATGATAGTGCAGATGACAGAAGCGAAGGCGTGCTTAAGGTTTATAACTCCTGATACTAAGTGTACGATGGATTCAGAGTGTGATAACCTATGCAAAAAGATGATAGATAAATCTGCGCCAAATTGTCACACTTATAAACGTTGTTCATGCTACTTTGAGTGTTAAACTTATATATATGCGAACTAGATTACAATTTCGTGTATTACACGATTTGAATAAATGTAATATTATATACTTAGTAATAATAAATTTATGTCTTTAAAACTCGTATATTACACGAGTTGAATAAAATATAATGTAATCTGTTAACATATACACTCGTCAACATATGTTTAAAAAAATTTAATTTGACGTGACAACCATAAATTCTGCTAAGTTAATTTTTTAATAATATTTTTTTTAATTGGGTATTATTTTTTTATGTAATTGATAAATATTAATTCATATTAAATCTATTTGGTTAATTATTTATAATAACTATCTATAATTAAATAATAAGTATCTATAATTAAATTTATATTAAACATTTAATTATTTTTTATTATTTTAATATCAGAGAGTGCGAAGAAAAATGCTAGGAATACATAACAAATTGACACGTGTCCCCCTGTTATTTTTATTTATTAGTATAGATATATCTTATTTATAGTATCTAATCCCTTCTTTTATTGCAGAAAATTGAATATATAAAACGTGGATAAAAATGTTAGATATTAGTAATAGTATTGACAACCAACTTTTATGAATAGTGAAGCTACCTGTTGCTGAAACAAGCAGCCTTCTGAATATATATATATATATATTTATTTACCCGTTATACTTTATATAATTTATGTTTTTAACCTGTTTAATTATGTATTAATTCTGTTCTTCTATAATTATTTTCGTTCGTTTAATTTTTTTTAAAACGGATTGCATGATTGTTTTTTTTCAACGTTCAAATATATTTTTTTTCAACGGAGTTGTATTCAAAAGCGAATGTTTTTTTATTTATCGTAGCCTATAACGATTGTCGTTACCGTTATGGTATCGTCACGAACCGAATCTATTATGAGCGAACATTATCGGTATTCGTTTTTATAGTTTTTAACGACCAGAACTGATAACGACCAAATTCATGCCACAGGGCTTTGACGAAAAATGACCAGACTTTCACGCCGACGCGCGAGTATTCGTTTATAGAGGCTTATTCAACTTTTTTTTTCGTTCTACGTAGATACGTCCCGCCGTAAAGCGCGGAGAAACCAACTAGTTAATATTAAAAGTTAAATATAGCGTAAAATTTTTCAGATACGGTTTCACTTAATCGATATAGCTTCTTATGAAAAGAACTTAAAAAAAATTAAAACATATACAATTAGCTAAGTTATGTGAACATTGACTTTAATATTATTTTATTTATAAGTTACATTGAAAAAAAAATAAACCAAGTGTAAAACCAGTCCAATGGTTAGCGCCCCTCCTACTATAGTGAGTTTTCGTGCACTCTTCGTATATCGTTATAGCGAGCTTATTTTTATATACATTTTGGTATAAATTTTTTCTATTACCGAGCCGGTCTACGTTTCGACGTACATTTTATTCAAAATCGAGCTAGGACAAATTTTCTTTACATGCTTAACCATGCGTCAATATCACACCGTCACAACACGCGACATAATGTTTTTTGAATTCCAAAAATATCATTGCGATGTGCTTATTTCTATCTATATTTCGATCACATGCTAATTGTTTTTTAATACAAAGTTCAAGATCTTATCAACGTACTCGCCGCAAGACGCAAGTTTACGTCACAATTTCGTTTTTTATATAAAGTTACGACCGTTGCAACGCACGGGTTTACGTCAACTAGTTAATTACATTTCGATATGAATTTTTTAAATATAGATACAGAAGAATATTAATTTAGATGAGATGCGATATTTTTCTGAATAAGGTAATTTAATATATTGTCTCATCAGAGTTGTATGGCCTTGGCATGACTATTTGATAATTATGAGATGATACAAAGGCGATTCAAAATGTAATAATCTATTTTAATCACAATTGTAATAATCTATTTTATATATTAGTGTTTAGCTTATTATAGCGACACGTTTAAAAATGGTAACGTCACGCCTACGTTATTAGATGTGAGTCACTATTGTATTAAGTTTTTGAAGCACACTCGTTTAACAAGGTTCGTCTCGAAGCTGACTCATAAAGTTAGGAGTTATTTTTAATTTGTATGCTTTCACCCGGATGGAGGCTTGCTATTCCTTACGGCTCAGAGAATCAGCCACTACGTTGGCCTTTCCCGTGTGGTACAAAATCTCACAGTCGTAATCATTGACCAGTTCTAATCATGTTCTTTGTCTCATGTTTAAATCCTTCTAGTCAAAGAAGTACTTCAGACATTTGTGTTCTGTATAAGTTGTACACCTTCTTCCGTACAGATAATGCCTCCAGATTTTTAGCGCAACTACTACCACAATTAATTCCAGATCATGGGTTGGATAGTTTACTACGTGCGTCTTTAATTGCCGTGAGGCATAAGCTATCAACTTTCCTCTCTCCATTATGACGCACCCCAACCCAAGTCTTGAGGAATTGGAATATACCACAAAATCTTCTACGCCTTCTTGCAGTGCCAGAACTGAAGCTTTTGTGAGCTTTTCTTTTAGAGTTTGGAACTCCTTCTCTCGTTCCGCATGTCATTCAAATTTTGAATTCTTCCGCGTCAGTTTTTGAATTCTTCCGCGTCAGTTTACTCAATGGGGTTGCTATTTTATAGAAGTCGTGGATAAATCTCCGATAATAGCCGGCTAATCCCAAAAAGATTCTGACTTCTGATAGGGTCTTTGGTGGAGACCATTTCATCATTGCCTCCACCTTTGCTGGATCCACTGAGATGTCTTCAGCATTCACCACGTGGCCCATAAATTGAACTTCTCTTATCAAGAATGCACATTTTGAAATTTCGTGTACAATTTTTTCCTTTCGTAAAGTAGTAAGAACTTTACGGAGATGATGTGCGTGTTCTTCCTTAGTCTGTGAATAAATTAGGATATCATCGATAAAGACGAGTGAATAAATTAGGATATCATCGATAAAGACGATAACAAACTTATCTAACATTGGTTGGCATACTCGATTCATAAGATCCATGAAAATCGTCGGTGCATTCGTTACTCTAAAGGGCATCTCCACGAATTCTTAGTGTCCATAACATGTCCTAAAAGCGGTCTTAGGCACGTCTCTTCTCGTACCTTGAGTTGGTGATACCCGGATCTTAAGTTGATTATGGAAAACCAACTTGATCCTAGTAATTGATCAAAAAAATCATTAATTCTGGGTAAGGGATACCTATTCTAGATGGTCATCTTGTTCAATTCGTGGTAGTCTATGCACACCTGTATACTACCGTCCTTCTTCTTCACGAACAAGAATGGTGCCCCCCATGGGAATACACTTGGACATATAAATCCTTTATCTAACAACTCTTGCAATTGTGACATTAATTCCTTCATCTTAGTGGAGCTAACCGGTATGGAGCATTAGCACGGTTTAGCTTCAGGAATCAAGTCGATTCTAAATTCTCTTTCTCTCTCCGGAGGAGCGCCCGGAGATTGTCAAGGAATATGACAAGGAATTCGTTTATGACCGGAACATAACCTGATCATGTTCCTTTCCCTTCATTTTTGCGTCGGCCACATAGGCTATAAGTGCTTGGTCACCTTGTCTCACGTTGCTTCTTATCTTAGCCATTTGATTCTTTCGTTCACCATAAATGCTAGCTTCCCTTCTCGTAGATGTTGTAAATCGTACAATCTTTTGATTGCAGATAATTTTCGCCGAATGGGATGACAACCAGTCTATCCCAATGATTACGTCTAACTCTTGCATCACCATAGTGATTAAGTCGACTGAAAATTCTTCGTCTTCGATAAGTAGTCGGCAGTCTCGACTTATTTCAGTTACAATGCAGTTCTTATCACTCGTGATCTCAACCTCTAATGCCTTACCCAACTTACTTTTATCGAAGTTTCCTGAATTTGCAAAATTTACGGCAATAAAGGATATACTGGCTCCCGTATCAAATAAACCACAAGCAGGTAGGGAGTTCAAGAGGAAAGTACCTGATACGACATCAGGGATCTCTTTTGCTTCCTCCGTTGTGATTTGAAAGGTGTCACACCCCGCCAAGGCGGAAACGCGAGGCGTAACATTCACTAGTTTCCAAAGCATATGATTACCGCAAACACATTCATGATAATTGGATACATAATCAAGTTTAAAGTTTTACATCCCCAAAATATCAATTTGAGTTTACAAAAGATTAAGATTTCGCAAATATGACCCATATGTAATGAGTTATACAAGAGAAATCTCCCAAAACCCGTATCTGCTCATGCATGCATGTAACCTACACTGCTAACCATTGCGACCACGTTCAATTTCCTGAAAAACATACTTAAAAAGTGTCAACACAAGGTTGGTGAATTCACAGGTTTTGATCAAATGTTCTTGTAGATCCAACGTTTACAACGTTCAAATGAATAAGTTTTTCCGATCAATTAGTGTATATATATAACCAATGAATTGAACATTTCCTGACCAATTGACCCCATTTGTAAGCTTGCAAGGAATACAAATAATATGTAATGTACGAGACCGTAACCAAACCATGACAAATGAATGCCCCTCCCTCGCTATACCACGAGAATAAGACAATATGTGGCCATTGACCCTAAAAGTCCCGGCTAGCGCGACTAACCATGACCGGGGGCGTCACCCCCAATAGTACTATTCACATAATCCTAGGCTAAGACCATAGCTAATGGTTACAAAATGTTAATGTTGTTCCGGGGACTTTTAGCGCTCTATTTTTCCCTCAATGCACACATAACGGTCTGGTCTTTGTTCATTCATTTATATATGAAAATAGTTACAAGTATGTTTCCTCCCCAAAAGATTTCAAAAACCAGAAAAAAGGGGACAATGAAACTCACCTCGACAGTAGTGTACACTAGCAAATATTTGTATAACTGTAGGCCTCGCCTATCCGTATCCTAATTACACAAGGATACTTTATATGTTAAGACTGCCCGTCTTAAACACAAGTTGTTCACCCAACTTAACGAATTCCGTTAAGTACGTCTTTATTTATTAAAACAATGTTTTCATGTGACGACTAGTTGGTGATTATTCTTCTAGTCTTGACGCTTATATATTTTCTGAGAAAATATTATGTTTCCATATTGGTGACTTGTTATGTGTACCAAAAATAAATATTATTTTTGTGATAACTCATAATATATTTATATTATGATCACGTATAAACATATAATTATTTTTTACCAATAATTATATAGAATCACAAATATCGTTCAAGTATGTTTTACGCATGTCAATTATCATACGTGCACATAAACCACGTTAACACGTTCACATGCAAATACTTGTTCCGAACGACATTTATTTGTTTGTTTACGTTCGTCATGCACTTATTTTTTCTAATATATGCATACGAGTATAACCAAATTTCAACACATGCTCAAATATGTTTTTCTATGTATCATCAATATCTGATTTGTCAACCCGAACGTCTTAGATTTCATGCATAGCTATATTATTCCTTTTTATTATTTGACATCTAATACTTTTTATCCAAGTCTTAAATGTTACCGAGCATGTTACAAAATAAAAGTCTTTACTAAAATGTTCTAAACCTTTCATTATACAAAGTCCATGTTATCTAATATTTTCATTTTCAAGATAATAATCATAATCGTGTTTCTATACATGCATATAACTTGATTTTCATATATAACATCTCTAAACATGTATATATATATATATATATATATTCATTTTTTATTTTCATATGTATATACATAAATATATTTATTTAGTAACTATGGATCAACATCATTATATACGTACCCATATATATATATATACATCTTGGTTCCCAACCATGCATATATTCCTTTAACATTGTCCGAGTTAACAAACTTTTAGACACACACACACACACATATATATATATATCTTTGTTCCTAGTCATGCGTATATTTCTTTAACATTGTCCGAGTTAACAAACGACACACACACACACACACACACTCACACACACACACACACACACACATATATATATATATATATATATATATATATATATATCTTGGTTCCTATGCATGCATCCATACACTTAACCATTTTTCAAGTTCAATAATTTGTCATCATCCACATAAACATATACTTACGATTTTTATGTAATCATGAATGCATTATAACTATTTCATGTTAATACCACATTAATATGCATACACATATATACCTTTATTCATGTAAACAAACACTTTACCATTTCCAAATCACCAAACTTTAAACATACACATGTATATATATATATATATATATATATATAATCCACATTATATATATATATATACTCCACTTAATCAAGTATTAATCCACCCTTTTTAGATTATTAAACATGCTTTGAACTTAAAACCTAATCCTATCATCATGTGATCAAACAACATATACATATATATATATACACAAAATTTCTATTATATATATATTTGTACAAAACATTAGCTTTCAAATTAATAATGTTAAACTTTATAAAACTCATTATCTTATCAGATCTCTTTGATTCTTATGGTGAACAACATGTGTTAAACAAGAATAAAGATGAAAATAAAGATTCGTGTCGGTTTCATATCGCTAGACAAGCTAGGATAAGAATTCCAAGTAGAAAGTGATAGAAGCTTGTGTTGCTATCAAAACCGATCCTTAGACCTCAAGACTTCTTTGAATCTCCCAATTCTCTAGCCACTTCTCTCTAGACTTGTGTTCTTGATACTTGAAAGTGTAAATGTGTATGTGTGTGCATATATATCGTATATATAGGGAGAGAAAGAGAGGAGTTTGAGTGTTTGTTACCCTATCATCATTACACATCATAACTTAAATAGGATGGATGTGATCTTAGCTTGACCACTTGGTTGATGAAGCATGGGTTCTTACAACATAATCATGGTTCATGATGGATTTGATGGTGAAATGTGGGTGGGTCCCACATTTCGGCCCAAATGGGGGGGGGGGGGTTGGGTGTTGTCACCTCATGTGTCATCATTGCAATGTTTTGGTAGATGGTACTTAGATAGTGTATACCGGTAGGTGATCCCGTGATCTAACACCTAGTATAAAACTTTTAGCGGTCAATTAACTCTATATATTCTTGTGTTGTTTGACTAGTCTCAGTAGTTTACTAGTTAACCCGACTTAGTTATTATCCTAACTATAATATACATGTATACACATAAAAATAACTTAACGTCATGTAATAAACATTTAGACGTCAACTTTTAAGAGTTTAGTCACCAATAATTATGTTTTTATATTAAAACGTGTCTCTAGACTTTGCTTGAATAAATCTAGTTAATCACTAACGAACGTACCTTGCGGTTTATGATTATTTACTTCCTAGTAATTTCTCAAAATTACAAAAAAATAATGTGTGTTCCTTTTCTAGAATCCTTGATAATACTTTGTCAAACACTAAACCTGGAAATATAAAGTATGAACGTGAAATCATGAATATGGATATTGACCTGAAATACTGGGTGTCATAAAAGGCCCTACCTCTTGGCTTCGGAGCTTCGATCCGTTTGATTTCATTTTCGCCACCCTAGATCCTTCAGCCGTTTTCTTAATCCGCGGTCTTAGCTCGGGACATTCTCTGCTGAAGTGTCCCCACTTATAACAGTTGTAGCATAATTTGGTTGGACTCATGCATTGTAAAGCCATATGTCTTATCTTCCCACACTTGCTACACCTGAGAATTTTAAATCGACATTCTCTAGGATTTTTCTTTCCACAAATCCTGCATTCCCTCACATCTTTTTCTTATTCCAGTCAATTATTTCAAGATCAAACTATGTTTCCAGTATAGTTTGGATCGTTCTTGAGTATTATGAGTACCTAAACTTGTTACCTAGATTAGGATGAATATTGGCTTGATTTGATTGTTTTCGGTTTGTTATTAATCGTATGACGGATGCTAGTGTAAAGACTTCTGATTTAATGTTTATGAATGTGTTCTAATACTGATTTGCTACTGATCTTGCATGAACTTGCAGTACTTGAGGTTTTATTTGAATGATTTGTGTGTTTTGGGTAAGATTTCGGGTTTTCGGGTCATTTACTTTGTGTTTGTGATCTAGACAATTAGGCCAATCGTTGTAGCAGGTGTGTGTGGTCATAAAAGTCAGTGTTTTACCAATCTTGAGTCCTAGAGGAGATAGGTTTTCGGATTGTCTTTTGGTTTGTCGATTTGGGTTACAATTGCATGAGAGTGGGTTGTCCGAGTCGTCTTTATCATTTGCAATTTCATGTCATAAACAGTATTTTGGGAGTTTACTCCTTGCTCTTAGGTCTGTCTTGGATAGCTTTTGGGTATAGAGTGGTTGAGACCGAGAGGTGAAACCGTTATCGAGTACGTAGTGTTTTAGGTCTTGGTGAGTCTGAAAAGAGATCCAATTCCTTACCGGTGAGCTTGACCCTTAGGATGGTTAAGGTGTGTAGGCGAGTCTGAGAGGAGATCCTGCGTGTCTTAGTGATTCCCGAGTTAGTCTATCTTTAGAACCGGTGTCGTACAATCAGTTTACCCAAAAGCAGTTAAATTAGCCAATAGGATTCCTGGTCTGGGTAGTGTTTGTCTCATAGTTGGTCTTTGTTTCGTGTTCTAGGTTGTTTGGTCTATCTTTATTATCTTGTTCTGGTCTTCGTCTTTCCTAGTGTCTAGCTTTTGTCGTGTCTTTTCAGTTTTTGAGTCGAGTCAGTATTTTAATTGTTTACTTTATTTTGCATGTTCTAAAATTATAAAAAGAAAATAATCACTTGTTTTACATCGGTTAGGTGTCAATAGATGTCTAGTATCGAGGGCCGCAGCCTTTGGCTCCGTTGCCGGGGGACACTTTTTGGCGACTTCGAGAACGACCCGAGTTAGGGGTCTAACCACTTTGTGTTCACTATTTGTGCTACTTATCTGTTTAGTGTGCTCTTATTTTATTTTCTTATTTTATTTTATTTTATTCACTTTGATTTTTGTTACCTTTAGAAATTAGTTAACATACTTTCTTTACTTTTTGTTCTTATTTTTCGTTTTACAATGTATGCAATATTCCCGCCGCACTCGTTCCACAGGATCTGCTGAGTTTTCTGCTCTCCTTGAGCCCGAGCAACTATTCCGAAAGAAACCTGTTGAAGAAACCATTGAAACATCTACTGAAGAGATGGGCGACCGACCTGCTCGTAGGACTGTTTCTGACTACGCCAAGTCTGATGATGGCGGCGTGCATTCTAGTATCACTCAGTCTACTGTAGAGGCTAACGTTGGCAGTTTCCGTCCCACGCAATGAGCACCATTGCTACTAACGTTCAAGTCCATGGGAACTGTCACGAGAACCCACAATCCCATCTCTCCAGATTTCTTAGGGTCTGTGACACCTTCCGCCTTAATGGCGTCTCTGTAGATGCAGAGCTGTTGCGTCTATTTCCATTCACCTTGGCTGATAAAGCCGCCACCTGGCTTGAGACCTTACCCAATGGTTCCATAACCACTTGTGTTGCTTTGAGGGACAAGTTTCTTGCTAAATACTACCCCCTTCTAAGGCTGCTCACCACATGAGTTTGATCCATTCTTTTAAGTAGCAGTAGGGGGAGAGTTTTCACGACGCGTGGGAGACGTTCAAGGGGTTATGTAGTGATTACCCTCGTCATGGTATTGAGGATTGGTGCTTAGTTGAGAAATTCTATAATGGCTGCTCCATTGCTAGTAGGGGCAGTTGGATACTGTTGCAGGGGGGAACATGATGACGAGTAAGTCCCCCGAGGAGTGCTTTGACCCGTTTAAGGATATTTCTATGACCTTTTACCAGAGCCTGCATACTGAAAGTTCACAGAGAGGGGTTATACATGTTGATTAGATTATGGCCTTAGCAGCACAGATGGAGGCATTAGCTAGAATAGTGAAAGATTTGCAGGTGAAGTTGGATAGGAGCTGTGAGATCTGTAAGTGAGGCCACAACATTGCTGATTGTCAGATGACCCAGGAGCAGGTAAATTACTTAGGAAACCAAAACCGTAATAACTCATACAGTAATTCTGAATGGAGAAACAACTCCGGTTCCAATTGGAGGAGTAATCAGAACCAGAGTCTGTTCCAGAATTCGGGTCAGGGAAGCGGGGAGAAGAAGGACCACTTTTATGAGATGATGGCTCAGCTTCTGGAGCGTGATGAGAGGAGATATCAGGAGAATACAGTAAAGTTTAAGGAGCATGACACGATGATCCAGAGCCAGGAAGTGGCATTTCAGAATCTGGAGAGGCATGTAGGAGAGATAGCAGAGATGTTGAAGAGTAGGAAGGAGCGTAGCCTGCCTAGTAACACAGATATGAACCCCGGTCACTCACGACAGTTCGTAAAGGCAGTGACTACTAGGAACGCAGAGGTGCCGAGACTCCGAGACCAGTAGTAGATGATGATGAGCCGGTCGATGAGGAGATTGAGATGGAGGCGGACCCTAGCAAGTGCAAGAGAGGTGAAGCTAAACAATATAGCACATCTAGAAGACTCCACTCGGAAGGCAACTGAGACGCCTGTAAGAGAGTATAAGCCCCAACTTCCATATCCCAGTAGGCTTAGAAGAGAGAAAGAGGATGGTCACTATCAGAGGTTCCGCAGCATGCTACGACTGCTGCACATTAATATCCCATTTGTCGAGGCACTGTCTTGTATGCCCAAGTATGCCAAGTACCTTAAGGACATGTTGACGAACAAAACTAAACTTGAGGCACTTTCCACCGTGGTGATTAATGAACGGTGTTTTGCGGTTATAGAACCCAGCCTTTCACATAAGATGAAGGACCCTGGGAGTTTCACTATCCCTTGTGTTATTGGTGGGTTATCTGTCGGCAACGCTCTTGCCGACCTAGGTGCTAGCATCATCCTGATGCCAGGCTAGGCCTAGGAGAGCCGCACCCGACGCTGATGAGTCATCAACTTGCCGATCGATTGGTTAAGTATCCGCACGGTTTTGTTGAGAATATGTTGGTTGACAAGTTCATCTTCCCTATGGACTTCGTCATTCTGTATATGGACGAGGACGAGCATGTCCCTCTTACTTTGGTCCGTCCATTCCTAGCTACCGTGCACGCGATGATAAATGTCTTTAGCGGTAAGCTGACCCTTGGCGTGAATGATGAGAAGGTGACATTCAATGTGAATAAGTCCATGAAGCATCCGAGCAGCCAGGACGATACACTTTATTTCATAGAGTCGATCATGTCACATATGGGAGAGTTCTTGAGTGATATCTGTGGGAGAGATGCGTCTAACACGCAGATCTTGGTTAGAGAGAACAGCGAGATTGAGATGAAAGTAGCAGCCGTTGGTGAGAGTTCGAGTACTATAGAGAGTGAGGCTACCTAGGATTCCACTGGATTCGAGGAGATAGAGAGGAGTGAGCCTGTGGAGAGGCCGTCTGTTGAGAGCCCACCGTCCTCCTTAGAGCTTAAGGAGTTACCTTCTCATTTAGAGTATGCTTTCCTAGATGATGAGAGTAAGCTTCCCGTGATTATTGCTGCAGATCTGACGGGAGATGAGAAGGAGAGACTGACTGGCGTGATGAAGGCACATAAGCATGCGATCGCGTGGAAGCTGATAGATATCAAGGGTATAAACCATTCCTTTTGCACGCATAAGATCTTGATGGAGGATGATTTTAAGCCAGTTGTGCTAGGGTAGTGGAGACTAAACCCTAAGATGCAGTAAGTCGTGAAGAAAGAAGTGTTGAAGTTGTTAGATGTAGGGTTGATTTATCCCATTTCTAACTCTGCATGGGTTAGTCCAGTACAGGTTGTCCCCAAGAAAAGGGGAATGAGAGTTGTGGTGAATGAGAGGAATGAGTTGATTCCGACTAGGACGGTTACAGGATGGAGAGTGTGCATAGATTACAGGAGGCTGAACGACGCGACTAGGAAGGATCATTTTCTGCTACCGTTCATTGATCAGATTCTTGAGCGTCTGGCGGGACATCAGTTCTATTGCTTTATTGATGGCTTTTCCAGGTCCCCATTGCACCCAAGGACCAAGAGAAGACCACTTTCACGTGCCGCTATGGTACGTTTGCTTACCGTCGCATGCCCTTCGGGCTATGCAACCCTCCAGCTACCTTCCAGCGCTGTATGATTGCTATCTTTCATGATATGGTCTAGGACTTTATGGACGATTTCTCAGTTTTTGGGAGCTCCTTCGACCATTTCTTGAGGAATTTAGGGAGGATGTTGTCACGATTTGAGGGACAAACCTGATGCTAAATTGGGTGAAGTGCCACTTTATGGTGAGAGAGGACATAATCCTAGGGCACATGATATCACGTGCAGGCATAGAGGTGGATAGAGCTAAGGTGGAGACTATCTCTAAATTTCCACTGCCGACATGTGTGAGAGTGATTAGGAGTTTTTTTGCCATGTCGGCTTCTACCGGCGATTCATTCACAACTTTTCTAAGATAGCGAGGCCGATGACTCAGTTGTTGAAGAAGGATGTGCCCTTCGTGTTTTATGATGAGTGTTTAAGGGTGTTTGAGTTGTTGAAGGGGAAGTTGGTTGATGCCCCTGTCATGGTAGCCCCGGACTGGTTACTGGCATTCTAGTTAATGTGTGATGCGAGCGATTTCGCATCGGGGGGGGGGGGGGGTTAGGACAGCGGAAGGACAAACACTTCAATCCCATTTACTATGCTAGCCGGACCTTGAATGATGCTCAGGAGCATTACACCACTACTGAGAAGGAGTTATTAGCCGTGGTGTTTGCTTTCGACAAATTCAGGTCCTAGCTTATGCTGTCCAAAACCATCGTTTACACGGACCATGTCGCAGTGTGGTATCTCTTCAGCAAGCAGGATGCTAAACCCCACCTTATTCGTTGGATCCTGTTGCTGCAAGTGTTTGATATAGAGATTAAGGATAAGAAAGGGATAGAGAACATGGCAGCCAATCAGTTATCACGATTAGAGGATGCTGAGAGTGAGCACGCGGGAGTACAGATTGATGATAGATTCCCCATGGAGAGTTTGATGAGAGTGAGTGCAAGTGAGGATGATTGCCCTTGGTTCGCGGACCACGTGAACTACCTTATTGATGGCACCTTAATAAAGTACATGACTAACCAGCAGAAGAGGAAGTTATTCATAGATATTAGGCACTACATTTGGGAGGATCCGCATTTGTTTCGAGTAGGAGCGGATCAGGTGAATAGGAGATATGTGGCTGAGAGTGAGGTTGAGAGTATTCTGAGGCAGTGCCACAAGGGTCCCACTAGAGGTCATAACGGAGCCAGCTACACATCTAAGCGAGTGTTTGATTCGGGTTTCTATTGGCCGACGATATTTAAGAATGCTCACGAGTTTGTTAGGAGATGTGATGCATGCCAGAGGACGGGGAATATCTCTTCCAAGAATGAGATGCGATAGAACCCCCATCCATATTGTTGAGGTATTCGATGTTTGGGGGGTTGATTTTATGGGGCCATTCCCATCATCTCGAGGGAATAAGTACATACTCGTCGCGGTTTACGTTTCTAAGTGGGTGGAGGCCGAAGCTCTGCCCATAAATGATGCAAGACTAGTTGTGAGTTTCTTGAGGAAGTTATTCGCTAGGTTTGGTGTGCCGAAGGCACTGATTAGCGATAGGGGTACCCACCTTTGTAATGCACAGATGGAGAAAACCTTGAAACGATATGGGGTCACCCATCGACTTGCAACGGCTTATCACCCGCAGACTAGTGGGCAGATAGAGTTTAGCAACCGTGGGATTAAGCGGATCCTGGAGAAAACGGTTGGGTCGAATAGGAAGGATTGGGCAGATAAGTTAGATGATGCACTCTTGGCTTTCCGTACATCGTTCAGGACACCTATCGGTTCCAAAACGTTTAGGTTGATTTATGGGAAAGCGTGCCATCTACCGGTAGAGATAGAGCATCGTCAATCTTAATGAGCCTAAGGCAGGGGAACACCGGATGTACGAGTTACATGAGTTAGAGGAGCTGAGGGATCATGCATATACGCGTTCATATGATTATAAGTTGAGGACTAGGGAGTTGCATGATCGTCACATAAAAGGTGGCAACGAGTTTGAGATAGGAGATCGTGTGCTACTGTTCCATTCTCGGTTTGGGTTATTCCCGTGAAACTTGAGGTCTCGATGGTCGGGCCCGTTCACAATCATTCATGTTTTTCCATACGGGATGACAGAGATTGAGAGAGAAGATGGAGCAAAGTTCAAGGTAAATTGGCATAGGTTGAAGCACTACATCACTGGCCCAGTTGTGGAACGCTCAGTTGAGGTTATGCACCTCGACCCACCACAGAACTAAGTGTGAGGATAAGTCAGGCTGAGGACTTGTTAAACTAAGCGCTCTCGGCAGGCAGCCTGAGCTGTATCTTTCACCTGGTATTCAGTACGTTTTACTTTTGAATCTATTTTTCTGTTTTTTATCTAATTTTGTAGCTATTTGATCGGTTGCCAAGTTGTACAGTACAACACAAACCCATGCAGGACAACACGTATACAGGTTAGTGTATTTAATTATTGTACAGTATATTAGAACCACCCCTGTACTTATATAAGAACCGCCCTTGTAATTATAGAATTTAAAAAAGGGTTTCACGGACCGTCACAGCCCATGACGGTCCGTCATAGGTCAAGTTTCAAAATCCGGGGCCAGGAGTTGTGTAACGGACTGTCACCTACCATGACAGTCCGTCACAACCTTTTAGATTCAAAAAAATATAAAAAGACAGGGGGCGTCACACACCACACGCACCCCCTGTCCTCTTTCTTCTCTGGCAAACATCACTAGCACCACTGCCCACCATCTCCACGATCCACCACCGCATTTCACCGTCCCCACCACTGTCCTCCACATTCGCCACCACCGTACTCCCCCATTTCACCATCGTACACCACCTGAGACTATCCACTCCACCTTCGAGGACGAATCCCACCACCACCGCCTGCTACGCCATTATCCACCGCCACACCGTCATCGGTATTGTTTACAGAATGACAGACGGCGTTGCACTTGACAGTCAGAATATTCCACACGCGTCTGAGTACCATCATCACAGGGGGAGTTTGATTTTCAATTATGCTTTATTTTTATTTTTGGTCTTCTTTATTTTTAGTTCTTTTTATCCTTCTTTCGAACACATTAGGGACAATGTGCATTTCAAGTGTTAGGATGGGGGTATTTTATATATTTAGCTAAAATAAAAATAAAAATACAAAAAAAAAGTCAAAAAATAATTTCAAAAAATCAAAAAAGAGTTGTTTGTTTTTGCAAGTCCTGAGAGCTTCACATACAATTTTTATTCACCCGGGCACACAAAAGACATGTTTTTGTACGATGTAAATCAAGAGCTTTAAGCGGGACGGGTGTGGGTTTGTGTTTCCCTAACGTGGTATTCTCCAAGTATTCGGGGATTAAGTGTTTTCAACTAGTCGGTTTTTCGGTAATAAAATCATTTTTGGACGCCTAGCAGAGTATAGTAGACTAGACAGTGATAATTGTGCATGACTTGTATCGGTAGCCGGATTCCACACATTTCAGTGAGATCTTGAGCCTTTCATAATTCATTATATATTCACTGCTCTTCGTTTGATGTGTGATTTTTCCTACATGATTTGTTTGGTTAGAACTTGATTATCTTGATACATGTCGAGACCCTAGGTTTACACAACACACATAAATGATCTAAGGCATTAGGATTCAGCCCTTTTTGTTTAGCCTTTTCTTTTGTTTATCCCTACCTGAACATTAACCCCTAGTTAGCTCACTTGAGCCTGACTCCCTTTCGTTTCTAAAACCCACCTAATGCACCCCTAACCTTGCAGCCTTTTACTTTTTTACCCCTTGTCACTGGTCCGGACTGATTTAGTTGTGTAATTAGCAATAGAAAGAAAAACAAAGAAAGAAAAAGTACAGTTGATAGTTTTTATATATATATATATATAGATATATATATATAGAAAAGTTATGAGAAAATCATCAAAAGTAGAGTGTTTCAAAAGAATAAGTGTGAGAATCAAAGATTCTCATGATTTAGTCTAGTTTCTTTTAGATAATTGGTGTGATTTCTTTAGTCCGGACCGGTTTCACCTTTGCCACTAAATTTCCTATCAGCACACTGAACCCTAGCCTAACATTACAACCCAGTTATAGACCTTTTTGATCTGTGTGTTTGTCTTCACATTCGGGTGGATATTTGATTGATTTTCAAGCGTATGACTAAGGCATTTCATTGGTACGTCTGAGAGTTAGAATAGGAACTGGCACAATTTTTGCTAGTCACAGAAATCAACCGGGTAGAGAGAACTGTTGTGAGGGGTACGAGTTGTGCACGATTAGAGCTTGAAGGAAAGCGAGTCTTTAATAGGTATTCCCATGTTTTCAAAAAGTTAGGTCCCATTTAGACAGGTTGAATTGTAAATCTATTGACCGTTCTAAAGCTTGGGGAGTCATTCGTTGTTTTGGACTTCGTGGCCTGTTTCTAACTTTAGCTTGAGGATTTTGTATTTGCACGATTACTGAGTTGGATGTACTGTTTGGGGCTTTGCTTAGGGACAAGCAAACATCAAGTGTGAGAATGTTTGATGTGTTCTAAAACACATATATTTTTATACTCGTTATAACCCGTTTTACTCGGTTTTATCACTCAAAATCTTAGAAAATTGGTACTTAATGATATTTTTGTTAAATATGCAGGTTCTATTGATAAACCAAAGAATTTGATGAAGAAACAGGGTCGGAAAGAAGAGGGAAAGACTTGGAAGAAAATCATAAAAATTTGGGATTCCTAAGCCGTAACGGACCGTCACGGGTGGTGACGGCTCGTCACGACCAGCCGCCAGAGGTCACATCCGAGAATTAAAAATCATTTAATCCTTAGCCCTGTGACAGATCGTCATGGGTGGTGATGGTCCGTTACGAACCCGACGGGCCAAAAATCCCTAATTCAGCCATTTTAAAGCTTTTGGTCGATTCTTTTTCACATCTATCATTTTCTTGCTGCTGTAGATGACCAAAAGGCTGTGAGGATCGAAGAATTAAGGCTGGGGATCATCCGGATTGAGAGAAGTTTACGTTTTTCGGTTTGCAAATATTGGTTTTTCGTTCTTTTTTTTTATTCCAGTCATTTATTTCGAGATCAAACTATGTTTCCAGTATATTTTGGATCATTCTTGAGTATTATGAGTAGCTAAACATGTTGCTACCTATATTAGGATGAATATTGGCTTGATTTGATTATTTTTAGTCTGTTTATTGATCGTATGACGGATGCTAGTGTAAAGACTTCTGATTTAATGTTTATGAATTTGTTCTAATACTGATTTGCTACTGATCTTGCATGAACTTGTTGTACTTGAGGTTTTATTTGAATGCTTTGTGTGTTTTGGGTAATATTTCGGGTTTTCGGGTCATTTACTTTGTGTTTGTGATCTAAACGATTCGGCTGATCGTTGTGCAGGTGTGTGTGGTCATAAAAGTCAGTGTTTTACCAATCTTGAGTCCGAGAGGAGATATGTTGTCGGATTATCTTTTGGTTTTTCGGTTTGGGTTACAATTGCACGAGAGTGGGTTGTCCGAGTCGTCTTTATCATTTGCAATTTCATGTCATACCCAGTATTTTGGGAGTTTACTCATTGCTCTTAGGTTTGTCTAGGATAGCTTTTGGGTATAGAGTGGTTGAGACCGAGAGGTGAAACCGTTATCGAGTACGTGGTGTTCTAGGTCTTGGTGAGTCTGAGAGGAGATCCAATTCCTTACCGGTGAGCTTAATCTGACCCTTAGGATAGTTAAGGTATGTAGGTGAGTCTGACAGGAGTTCCTGCGTGTCTTAGTGATTCCCGAGTCAGTCTATCTTTAGAACCGGTGTCGTACAATCAGTTTAAGCGAAAGAAGTTAAATTAGCCAATGGGATTCCTGGTCTAGGTAGTGTTTGTCTCATAGTTGGTCTTTATTTCGTGTTCCAAGTGTTTGTTCTATCTTTAGTATCTTGTTCTAGTCTTCGTCTTTCCTAGTGTCTAGCTTTTGTCGTGTCTTTTCAGTTTTTGAGTCGAGTCAGTATTTTAATTCTTAGTTTAATTTGCATGTTCTAAAGTTATAAAAAGAAAATAATCACTTGTTTACATCGGTTAGGAGTCAATAGAGGTCTAGTATCGAGGGCCGCAGCCTTTGACGCCGTTGCCGGGGACACTTTTTGGTGACTTCGAGAACGACCCGAGTTTGGGGTCTAACCACTTTGTGTTCATTATTTGTGCTACTTATCTGTTTAGTGTGCTCTTATTTTATTTTATTTTATTCATTTTGATTTTTGTTGCCTTTAGAAATTAGTTAACATACTGTCTTTACTTTTTGTTCTTATTTTTTGTTTTGAAGTGTATGCAACATTCCTGCCGCACTAGTTCCATAGGATCTGCTGAGTTTTCTGCTCTCCTCGAGCCTGAGCGATTGTTCCGAAAGAAACCTGCTGAAGAAACCGTTGAAACATCTACTGAAGAGATGGGTGACCGACCTGCTCGTAGGACCGTTTCTGACTACGCTAAGTCTAATGATGGCGGCGTGCGTTCTAGTACCACTCAGCCTACTATAGAGGCTAATGCCTGGCAGTTTCCATCCCACGTCATGAGCACCATTGCTACTAACGTTCAATTCCATGGGAACTTACTCGAGAACCCACAATCCCATCTCTCCAGATTTCGTAGGGTCTGTGACACCTTCTGCCTTAATGGCGTCTCTGTAGATGCAAAGCTGTTATATCTATTTCCATTCACATTGGCTGATAAAGCCGCCACCTGGCTTGAGTCCCTACCCAATGGTTTCATCACCACTTGGGTTACTTTGAGGGACAAGTTTCTTGCTAAATACTACCCTCCCTTCTAAGGCTATTCACCATATGAGTTTGATCCATGCTTTTAACCAGCAGCAGCAGGGGAGAGTTTTCACGACGCGTGGTAGAGGTTCAAGGGGTTATGTTGTAGGTCCCTGGATGTCTCGGATCATTACGTGTGGGTGTGTGACTAGTCGGACTGGGTGCGGAATACCCGTGACTAGGTGGAGAAACAAGCAACACAAAGTAAACCGACAACGAAATCACTTTCAAACTCCGTCTATTATAAAACTTGTAGGTTACAGAGATGTAACAAATGAGTGCGTACATAACTTCTATCACCACAACCTATTTATACTAGACCAGATCTCTACGCACATAACAAGTGCGCTGGGTAAATTTTTCCTGCGTACTTAACAAGTACGCAAAGTATTCTTGCGTACTTGCTAAGTACGCTGGAAGTAATTCCTGCACACATGCTAAGTGCGCAAAACACTTAGAGAAAACAGACGACTAGTACATACATTAGTAATTACAACTCGATAACTGATACATACAGACACTAACATACAAAGACTAATACATACAAGACAAGTACAAAAGCTAAGACAATATCCAGAGTGCTTGTTACACAAAAATGCTTCAACAAACTCCCCCTTGACAACAGCTCTGGATTGTCTTCGGTCTTCACTGCTCCCCAACTTTAGCTTCCATCTTCTTCTTGTAGTCAAGACAGAACTTGACCACCTTGTCATATTTAGAAGCAAGGAACTTTGTCCACTCGTCCGTATACATGCAGTACTTGTCAACTAGTGCCTCCAGATATTTCACAGAAAAGTTTATGAGACAGACTTCATCAAAAACTCTGATCAGCTCCCTTGGCACTAAGCTTCCACTTTCGGACCACACCTTTCCAATCACCACTGCCTTACCCGATTTAGGATCTACGTACCAGTACCATATGTTACCGAGGATATCCTGAGATAACTTGCTTAGGGGAATCTTGGTTTCACACAACACTGGCTTGTATACCAGTTTCTTTAAGCTTTTATGAGTTACAGGATGTCTAACGTTCTTGTCCCTGACTCGCTTGGGCACTTGAGGCTTAAACATTTTGAACATCCCATATCTTACCTCTCGCTGCAAAACCTTCCACAAACCCATCGCTACTGCGTGATTTGAGTGACCCAACAGCTCTCGTTTTACTAGGTTCACAAGGTCGAACTTTGGCAAGGAGCTGAAAGCTTCATTGGTTGGTTTCAAGTATTGAACCCCCCCAGCTCGCTTAATTGCAAACAACTTCTTGTCATCCTTGAACCTCACAGCTAAGATCATACCTATCGCTCCATGTTTGTCTATGATTGATGTCTTCTGCCAGACAGGAGCCGGATCCTTTGATGAACTTGCAGGCGTATGTTTGCTTTTCTACGACTTTGGATCCACATGTGTAGGGTCGGTAGGAGAGGCTTCAGTCGACGCCTCAACAGTACTTACAGGCTCGACTGAACCTGTGTCAATATTAGTTTCAAAGAATGAAGCTTCGAAAATCTCTCCATCCTCAAACTCATATTCTCCTTCCCCGTCTCCCTTGGGAACTTCAATCACAACATCCTCATCCCAGTCGTCACCAGACTCGATCTCTCCCTTTTCCAGATTACTGAGAGCATCGATCAGTGCTTCTTTGGAATAGTCTGGCTCTAATAATAGGATCACATCGTCCGACACGTCATCAGATAGATCTTTCAATACGTCAGCCACAGACTTTCCTTTATCACGATCCGAAGCATCACCTCCACCTTCATTCCGAGTAGATTCCCCCTCAGCCATAGGCACGATAGAAATAGGAACAATCGCCAAAGCCGACGATTGCTGCTCACTTCCACTCGTCCGGCTTCAGGATCCTTGTCTTGATCATCACCCTTAGTTAGATCAACTGAGTGACAAGCCTCTTCACTGCTAGGCTTAGGTGGTTGCTTTTCCAACAATTCTTTCAATCTCTCCCCTGAGCAGCAAGCATCTTAGCCATGTCACAGACCAGTTTAACCATAGCATCATGCTCCTTACGCTGCTTTTCATCAACCGCTTGCTGTTTCTTCAAAGCATCAACTTCATCATACCGTGAGTTTATCTGGACCCGTTACTTGTGAGACTCGTCACGTGATTTCCATACCATTTAAAGTAATCTAGCAACGTGAGTCTCCAGAGGATCAAGACCCCTAGAGGATGATGATTCGGATTGATGAGTTGGGAAGGTGAAGATTTCATCGAAATCAAATGCATGAGTAAAATCTAACTCATGAAATGGTTCACTGATGTGTTGGAGAGTTGTTGTGAGGATTGAGGTAGGGATGGTGGTTGTTTGGATGGTGGTAGAGGTGATGGTGATAGACTCATTCAGAATTGGAGTCGTTACCGCCACCCGGACAAATTGTATAGGGAGGGTTACTATCACAGGAACCTCCTCTGTGATAGTAGCAGCAGCCTCAACAAACGTTACCAATGGCCTCCTCCCCAGTCGTTGATAAAGCTGTTGTGAAGGTGAAGTAGAAGTCGATTCAGTGCTCGCAGCTGTCACAGTTACTTGCCTCTGAGCACTTACTTCCACCTCACGAAGCATAGGTTGATGTGGCCTATCTCCCCGACGCTTGTTGATACTTTCCCTTCTTCATCTTTGTATAGCAGTGTCCGAATCAGAATCGGGCTCATATTCACTGCTTGTCTCTTGTCTCTTTCTCTTGGAAGATGACTCGGGAAGGGTCACCTTCGTCAATCTCCTTGGGTGTGCCTGGGATGGTGCATCATCAGAATTAGATGAATCTGACTCGGTCATTTCTGAGACGTATTCTTTAGCACCCCCACTTCCCTGTTCTTCGTCTTCAGACACATCATCCTCAGATTCAACTTCCTCTTCTTCCTGTTGTTCATCACTATGTTCACTGAGTTCAGGCTCAGACTCTGCACTATACCATCTCCAATCTGCAGGCGCCATGTACGCTTCATTGATCAGGTGGCCAAAGAGTGGAGTATGCTCAGGGGTAGGTTCTACACTGCCTAGCGTCAAGAACTGTGAGAAAACTCTATTGGCCACCCGCTTAACTTGCAGAGTCTCCCCAAAAGCAAGTAGATTAGGCAACGCATCATTTATCAAGAGTTGCATAAATCTGAGGTATAACAAGAACATAAACCTCTCCGCTGTGTCAATCTGATCAGTGATATCCTTATAGACGTATCGAGAGAAGTTAAAGCCCCTATTCAGAGACAGTCCAACCATATCGGCTGCTAGATCATGTCCCATGACATCCTTCCCTGCCTTCCTGGAAGAAATGTACATAATCATTACGTGGGCAAAGTACCTCCACTGATCTAGCACCCACATCTTCTTGTAAGATGAATAATCCCGCACACCTACGAATCCCATACGTTGCCTCCAACACCCATCCACAAAATAATCAGGATAGGAAATTGGGTCGGTTGCAAGATCCTAGAACTGTAAGACCCTCCTGATAGTGTCCTCAGAAATGGAAATGTCATGATCTGCCACAGTAGCCCAAATAACATTGGGGGTTACTGTGCACTCATGTTCTGCCATATCCCAGAACTGCTCCAAGTACGGTCTTGATACGACCGGGTCTGCTGAAATAACGTAGCGTATGTTTGAGCGGTTCAAGAATCAATGATCTCCCGGTACTCAAGTGCAGCACCCTTCCATTCCGGTTCAGTAAGTGCCAGTAGATTGAACTCACTTATAAATGCACGAGCCATCACTGCAAAAACAAACAGTAAACACAATAAGAACAAGAAGACTCATTGGAATTGAATACACATGACCAAGTATAGTACATTCACAAAGAACTGAAAATCCAGACTTATAAAAATTTTAGAAATTCCCTTCCTGCGTACTTGTCATGTACGCAGGGTTTAGATCTTGCGTACTTAGCAAGTACGCATGACTTATGTCTTGCGTACTTGTTAAGTACGCACGACTTAATACTTGGGCACAATTTTGAAAATCCAAAAATCAGAACCTATGAAGTTTGCTGATGATGTGGGTTGCAATTAGGTCGAAAACCATGTATACGACCATTGTAACCAAGACCAACATAAAAAATGCACTATCAACCTGTCATTTTGACCTAAATTTTAACCGATGAACATTACGGTCAAACAAAGGGTCAAACTCAAAATCAACGAGTGTTATGGACAATTGGGTGATGATCGAGCCTTGAATAATGATTTTAAACAATTTTTAAGTCATAATGTGTGTCAAAAACAACCAAAATTTGTCAAAAATCAAAGTCCAAAAACCTAGTTTTTCAAATTCATAAATCGGTCCAAAACGCAAGATTTAACGGATGAAATGGTCCTAGATTCTCACAAAATGTTAGTTAGATGATGTTGAAACTAGAACCGGGATGAAAAACCGTTCGGGAACACATGAAATTTTTGAGGAAAAAGGTGATCAGGGTATACAACAGTGCACTCTTTTGAAATGGGATGAAACTCAGAAAAATGTTCTAATTGCAGTATATATACCCCACACATTTGGGTCTTGCGTACTTAGCAAGTGCGCAAGACTTAAAGCTTGTGTACTTGACAAGTACGCATGACTTAAGTCTTGCTTACTTAGCAAGTACGCAAGGTTTAATTCCTGCGCACTTGTCAAGTACGCCGAAACCCTTGTGTTTCACAAATTTCAACTCAAATTATGAAGAAGTCAAAGTCAAATAACGAACAGGATAAGCACATTCAATCAAGAAGATTCAAAGTCAATTCAAGAAGGTTAAACATAAATATTTTTGGCATTTTTGATAAGAATTGAACTATACACATTTCAGAATAACGATATATACATATATTCACACACAAGCTATTTTTGTTCAATGACACGAGCAGAGGATCATATCAGGCTATTGTACGCTAAAATGATACACAATAAACATAAAAGAATATGGGATCATGTCATGGATTACTACTTATTCATACATAATATGTAATATAAATAAGTAAATTAAAGTTGTCAATATTATAAGATTTGAAACCATAAGCATCGTTGCATCATGTTCTTATGTGTTAAGGTACTTAATTATAAGATATACAACGTGTACCCCATAGTTATGCTACATAAATTTAAATTGTACTATCTCAAGGCATCTAAGATTTGCCCAAAGATTTTCAAAATTTCCAGAATGAGGCTATATCAATTAGCACAGAAAAAATCAAACAGAATCCATAAGGATTATCAGGAATCATAAGATTCAGAATCGAGTGCTTCATTTGTCTTGGTTTCATGTGATTTCTTCAGTGAATATCAGTATGATGATTCAGGATAATGAATATGGTGTTTGAGGATTTAGGTAAGGGGATCCAACTTTTATCTGGATTTGAATTCAATGAATCAGGAGTGATTCAAGGGTGAATACACGCTCAACGGTTGATGTAAAGACATGTCTTGATTCAATATCTCATTGCATACTTGTGAGTATGGGCAGTGAGATGAACCACATTAATTGTGCTAACGACCTATCCCAAAAATGGTCTCAGAAGAAAATAGTTGCCAAAATCTAACATCCTGTATCCGATAGTGATCTTTTACATTCTTTTACGCACACACTAGCAAACATGGGTTCAAATCACAGTTGTAGTATTGATTTAATTTCTACCCTACTAATGATTCAAAGATGCTTACAGCCTGCTGACAATTCAAATTACCTGTAAATAAGCAGATTAAAAACACAACAATTTAAACAATCAAGTAAGCATGACGCAATCATTTCCCATATGTGCAGTCTAGGACGTTTAGATTATTTCTGATGTACTATCATTTCCTCTTTTCTCAAGAGAACATTGAAATTTTCTGGTTTTCTATTTTGTTTGAATTTTTGTAAAATATTTGAAAATTAAAATAACTATGCAGAAAACTTAAAAGAAATAAAATTTAACTTTCATGAATTCAGTTGATTTAAGAAAAACAAGTTTTCACTCCGGATTGAACATTCCTATCATGTTGACAAGATGTTCAAAACGCGTTCGATCAAACGCCTTAGTGAAAAGGTTAGCAAAGTTTTCATCCGTGTGAACCTTTACAAGTTCAATGAGATGCTTTTCCGCACAATCATAGATGAAATGGTGGCGAATTTCAATATGTTTAGTTTTGGAATGTTTCACTGGGTTGTTTGTGATGGACATGGTGTCATTGTTGTCAATGAACAGTGGAGTTCCAGTGAAGTTTAAGCCGTAGTCTCTCAATTGCTTCTGAATCCACAATATCTGAGAACAACCGCTCGCTGCAGCAATGTACGCTGCTTCACATGTTGAGACAGAAACCATTGACTGCTTCTTACACTGCCAGGAAACTAGTCTGTCTCCCAAGAATTGACATCCACCTGAAGTTGATTTTCTATCAAGGTTACAACCGCCATAGTCTGAATCAGTATAGGCTTTGAGGTCAAATGACTGCTGCTTTGAGTACCAAAGACCCAATCGGGGTTTCCCTTTCAAGTATCTGAATATCCTCTTGACAGCTATCATATGAGAATCCTTTGGTTGTGACTGAAACCTTAAGCACAAACATATAAAAAACATTATGTCAGGCCTTGAAGCTGTGAGATACATGAGAGAACCGATCATCCCATGGTACAATTTACAATCCACATCCTTTCCATCTTTGTCTGGATGCAAACCGTGATTGACAGGGATAGGTGTGCTATAAGTACTGCTATCATTCATCTTGTATTTTGACAAGATGTCCTACACATACTTAGTTTGATGTAGATAGATGCCATTCTCTCTTTGACTGACTTGCAGACCCATGAAGAACGATAATTCACCCATGTTGCTCATCTCAAACTTGGACTTCATCAACTGTTCGAATTCCCTACACATCTCTTCATTTATAGACCCAAAGATAATGTCATCGACATACCCTTGTACGAGTAGAATATCACCTCCTGCTTTCCGAATGAAGAGGGTCGAGTCAATCTGTCCACGGTCGAAACCATTTGATAGTAGATGTTTTGATAACGTCTCATACCATGCCCGAGGTGCTTGATGAAGACCATAAAGTGCTTTGTCGAGCTTATACACTTTATTGATATTATGCGGATCTTTAAAACCGGGAGGTTGAGTGACATAGACCTCTTCATGAACTTTTCCATACAAGAAAGCACTCTTCACATCAAGTTGATAAACCTTGAAGCCGACATAGGAGGGATAAGCTAGAAACAGTCGAATTGCCTTAAGTCTAGCAACTGGGGCATATACTTCAGTGTAATCCTGGCCCTCTTGTTGATAAAATCCTTGAACAACCAACCTTGCTTTATTCTTCACTACGACATAACGATCATTCGTTTATGCACTTGAACACCCATCTGGTTCCAATTGGTTGTACGCCTCTTGGCAAGTCAACTAAATCCCACACATGCAACTTTTGGAACTAGGACAGTTCATCTTGCATCGCCTCAATCCAGCAGTTGTCAGCGAGAGCCTCCTTCACATTCTTCGGCTCTAACTGGGACACGAACTGCATGCAAACATGTTTCCATGATACCAGTGTCAAGTATCTCAATGTACAAACTAGTGTTCTCAGCAATGGTTCTATGACGAGTCTGAACACCGGCATGAGGATCACCAATAATGTTGTCAATTGGATGATTCTTATGCACTCTCGTCTCTAGTATGAGCGGTTCCTGGATATTTGTGTGTAGATTTATGCTCAACTCCCCCATATTCTGTGATCTAAAGTGTAGGTCCACATGACTCATCTCAGATCGATCTCGTGACAGGACGTCTCGATAACAAGGAAGTGCGGAATCTTACCGTGTTAACGTTTGTATACGAATTGACATTAGAAACAACATGTAAATAAACTTTCTCTTTGTATATCACCAAAACACATAGTTTACAAGATTCACTGAATACAATCGATTAAGTTCCTTCTGCTCTCTCTTCTCTTTTTTTTGAACAGAATCTGTAAACACCTATTTATAGACACAAACCTTCTATAGGCGAACTTAACAAGTTCATTTCTAAAAGTTCGCCTCTCTATGAACTTATACAATATTTCTTAGGCGAACTTAACAAGTTCGCTCCTAAAGATGCTTAGGCAAACTTGTTAAGTTCGCCTCTCTATGAACTTACATAGAATTTTATCAACAGTTACAAAACATGTCCTAACAGACTCCCCTTTAACTATTGCTAACAGTTCTATCAATTACAAGTCAAAGACTCTAAGACTAAGACATAATATCTTCAAGCTCGTTGTCACCAGAATATGCTCCAACATAAAGGACGATGATTCAATGTTGATTGGATCAGTTGGAGCTTCATTTCCTATACGAGTGTTAGGATTAGCTAGAGCGTCATCTCCATCAACATGGACAACTTCAACATCATCACTGTCATGAGTTCCAGATGCAGATGCAGCATTGGATTCGGGAGTTACAATAGGCACCGTGGCACGAGTGGAGAAATTTGAATCATCACCGCCATTAAAGAAATCGTACACATTTGCGGCATCATCGACAGACAAATCAGGAAGGTTGAAAGAGTTGAATAGCGCATCATAATCAAAACCCCAAGTTGGACCAGTTGGTTCTGGTGGAATGCTGTGTTTACTACATTGTACCCCAAGTTGAACCATTCCTCGACAGTACGAGTTCCTATATTGTACACTCTCTTGTATGGTGAATTGGCAACATATCCTAAGAAAATGCCTTCCACTGCTTTTGCATGAAATTTAGATTTTCGATTCTTGTATTGTAGCAATAGGGAACAGGGACTACCAAAAGGAACTAGGTAGTCAAGATTGGGAGGTCGATTGTTGATCAACTCATAACAAGTCTTGTTGTGCCTTTTCATAACCAAAACTCTGTTCAAAATGTGACAAGCTGTATTTACTGCTTCTGCCCAGGAAGTTACAGGAAGCTTTGCATCTGACAGCATTGTCCTTGCAGTCTCGATCAAGGTTCTGTTCTTCCTTTCTGCAACTCCGTTCTGCTGAGGTGTGTACGGGGCACTAAATTCGTGACGTATCCCTTTCTTGAGAAAGAAAACCTCCATCAAATTATTCTTGAATTCAGTTCCGTTATCACTCCTTATTCTTCTAACCTTCAACTTGCAAAGAGATTCCAAGCTCAGGATCAGGTATTGAAGAATGTCAGCAGTCTCGTCCTTTGTACCTAAAAAATGCACCCAAGAAAAACATGAGAAATCATCAGTTACAACTAGACAGTATGACTTCCCTCCAATACTCCTGATACTTATGGGCCCAAACAGATCTATATGTAAGAGCTCCGAAGGGGTATCGATTGAGTTTTGGAGCTTGGGCTTGTGAGACTTCCATTGCTGTTAGCCCTTTTTACAAGGCATACAATCATCTGCAACTGAGAATCTTAGCTTAGGAACCCCGGTAACTAAACCATTTTGGACAAGATGGTAATTTTACGATAAGAAATATGTCCGAGTTTCCTATGCCACAAGATGGAGTCAAGTTCTGTCGCTTTGGTAAGCAAACAAGTAGCACCTGAAGAGGTGGTTGTTGCCACGCTCATATCGATCTGATAAGTGTCGTTTGTCCTTGGTGCTCGCATCAGAATCTAGTCTTCAGGAACTTCAAAACCAGGTTTGAGAATCATGCGTTCTGTCTTGTCAAACATTTTGTCGTACATCTGTGAGACACTCAACAAGTTATGCTTCAGCTGCTCGTAGTAGTTTACGTTGTCGAAGGTAACACAACCATTTGAAACCACACCTTGACAAGTAATACTACCACCCTTCTCACCTGCAAAGGCCACATAGCTGCCTCTGAATGGTTTTATATCTTGAAGCAGGGCCATGTTGCCTGTCATGTGCCGGGAGCATCCACTATCTTCATACCAACGATTAGAGATAGTACTCTTCAGATGTCCCTGCACGAGTCACAAAACAGACCAGTTAGATTTAGAGAACCAAGCCATAGTGGTCCTGGTCATCCGTCTTTCTCAAAATAAACAACCTCTATTAACTCACAGTCGTGACTGTCAAAAATGGATAAATCTTTTGAAGACTTGGGATCAGGAGATTGAGAACTTTTGGATTTCTTGTTCCAGGACCTCTTCTTTTTCTTAACTGGAACAGTAGGCTTACATTCAACAGCAGCAGGTGAACTAGTGGAAGCTTCACCTAATTGAACTCCAGCCACTTGTTCCAGCTTTCTCAATCTCTTGTTCCTTCTTCTCCTCTGTGGTTTGGAGAGTTTAGCACAGGTTTCTCACCAGTTGGTGCACTACCAGAGGTAGATGCACAAGGTTTAGCAGGTAGCTTTCCCCTTTTTTAAACATATGGTTTAGCCTCACATATGTTTTTTGGCTTTATCATAGGTTTTACTGGTGGTTTCACCACATTTGCTTTAGGACTCTTGGGCTGTTTCACTGGTGGTGAGTTGGGGACAACAGCTGGTTGTGAACCAATTGGCCGTTTCCCTTGATTCTTATTAGGGCAGTTCACCAAGATGTAAACGACCATACCACAGTGAAAACAGGTTCTCTTTTCTTTATAAGTCCTCCTGTAAGGCTCATTTGATTTGAAGTTTGATGACTTAGCATGATGAACAAGAGAAATTGTTTGGTGAACAGTAGTTTGACCCGATGGTGATTGGTTTTTGGGAATATAATACTTTTGCATATTTTCTTGATAGCCAAGCTGTTGACAAATTAATCCGTTGACAGATTAATTCGTTGGTGAACAGATCAATGTCAATTAATCCGTTGACAAATTTCCCGCTTACTGGTGGAGGAATGGCATTAGTACCCAGCCCTAAGCCATTCACTTGTCTCATAACAGACTCATAGTGTTCTACCACAAAACGAGAATTTTTCAACTTCTCAATATTGCCTTTCAACTGCAAGATCTCATTTTCCAGCTTGGTGATCTCGTTGTTTCTCTTTTCCAACCCCTTGTACGCAACATCCAAATGAAACTGTTGATCCCTGATTTTAAGTGAATAATCACGTTTATCTTTCTTCAAAGTTTCAACTGAATCTTTGTATCGTTTTTCGTTTTCATTGTAGCTTAAAGCTGCAATACGAAGGGGTTCTATTTTGTCTTGAAGCTTAGAATTTTCATACTTTAAGCTCAGACATTTTGAACAAGAAATAACAGCAAAAGAGTTAGAATCTACCTCATTAGATGAACATGATGCCTCTCCAATAGCCATGAGGGCAACTACAGTTGTAGACTCTTCTTGGTCAGCCACAGAATCTTCCCGTTCCTCTGTTTCCATCATCTCCATAATCTTAGCCATGAGACCAACCTGTGTTGGAGCAATAATGGCGTCCTCCAGATGAACACCCCAATCAAAGCTATCGTTCTGTTGAGCTACCAAAGCGTTGAACGTACCACTTTGACTTTGATTGCGGTTGTTGGAGTTGTTGTACCCTTAACTGTTTCCTTGGCTAGGTCTGGTGAAACCCGAGGCCGGTGCTTTGTCCTTTTGACATTCACGAGCAAAGTGTCCAAAATTCTGACACTTATAGCACTTGGCTTTGGATTTATCAAAACCAACTTTGGTATTTGAATGCCCACCAATGAACTTTTTTCCTGTTCTGTTCAGGAAACGCTTGGCTCTTCTCAAGATCATGCCATATTTCACTGAATATCCATGTCTTCCATATCATCCAGATCCACCTGATTAAAGTCTTCTTCTATGGTTTCAGGATCTATTAGCTTGCCACCAATGAAGTTTTCATAGGCAAGCATGCATGATGAAAACAAAGCCACATGATCTTCAGCTATCTTGGCTATTACAGATTGGTTAGCTGAAGATGTGGGAGAAGGATTTCTTGAGGAATTTTGATGATGAGATCCAGAACCAGAACCAGAACCAGATCCAGATGCTATAGCAAGCATGACCACCAAAAACTTTTGAATTATCCTCCTCGTGAGAGTTCCCTGAGAAAAGGGCAACTCCAGAACCCGATGACTTGGCTGTGGAAGACGTCCCAAATTATATAGAAGGGTCTTGTATTTGAGGTCTCCCTAAGCTCTCTTTTCGTTTTAGGTTCATATCATGTGCTTGAACCTTTCCGATTGCTTCATCAATAGTTATCTCATAAAACTTTGAGTTCTCTCTCATCAAGGTAGTGTACATATCAAATTTTGGTGGTATGGCATCTAGAAACTTTCCAAATAACTCCTCATTTGGATAGATGAGGTTAAAAGCTTTCAGCTCAGTTTGCAGATGATAGAATCTAAAGATAAGCTCATATATGGATTCATTCTCCAGATATCTGAAGCATTCACACTGCTTCCTAAGAAGATACCTCTTACTCTTCTTGATGTTGCCGTTTCCCTAGAATCTCTTCTGCAAAGCCTTCCAGAAATCCTTGGAGTTATCGTATCCTCTAAAGCTGTGAAATAACTCCCTGGTCAAGTAATAGATCCGTGTGCCTTCTTCTCTCTGTCATAAACTTTCTTTTCTTCTTCATCAAGTTTGGAGATAGGCTTAGGAACTTCCTCATCAAAATATGTATATGTGGGATGCTTATAACCCTCTAGAATGGGTATCCAAAGTGAAGAATCAGTGTATGAGATATAATGCTCAAAATGTGCTTTCCAGTTTGAGTAATCATTTACGTTAAGCAGCTTTGGTGGTTTTTGTGGGGTTCCAATCTCATTGTCATCATTTAACAGGTTACCGAGATTCTGAATATTTGCCATGGTGAAACACTTAGTCAAATTTCAGAAAAATCAATGCAATGTGCGCACTTAAGTTCTGGCCTTGCACACTTAAGAACTTGGTCTTGCGCACTTAAGATTTGCTCTAGCGTACTTAACAAGTACGCAAGAGTAAATGACAAGTACGCAGGAAGGAGTTAAGTACGCAACAATAAATGGTCTTGCGTACTTGGTAAGTACGCAGGAAACCTTTACTTGTGTCCAAAAATGGTACCTACGCAGATAACTTTTTCACCAACCCTCACCAACTTTTTCCGGTCACTGGAATCTCACCGGAGACAGAAAAAGTTGAAGATATGACCAAACAAAATGAGTCAAAGTGTCAGAAAATCGTTTCTAACCAACCTTTTTTGCTCAAAACACTCAAATACACAACAAAAGGTCATTTTTTGATTATTTTTTGCTTCTAAAATAGTGCTCAAGAGCTACCCCAATTTTATCACAAAAATCACCAAAAGACACTCTCTTTTGCTTGTAAAACTCTGTAGGATGTGTAGAAGATGCTCCTAACACACTCACAACACTCGAAATCAAGAGCTAGTCTCTAATACCACTTGTAGGTCCCCGGGTGTCTCAGATCGTTACGTGTGGGTTTGTGACTAGGCGGACCGGGTGCGGAATACCCGTGACTAGGTGGAGAAACAAGCAACACAAAGTAAACCAACAACGAAATCACTTTCAAACTCCGTCTATTATAAAACATGTAGGTTACAGAGATGTTACAAATGAGTGCGTACATAACTTCTGTTACCACAACCTATTTATACTAGACATGATCACTCTGCGCATAAGAAGTGTGCAGGGCAAATTGTTCCTGCGTACTTAACAAGTACGCAGAGTATTCTTGCGTACTTGCTAAGTACGCAGGAAGTAATTCCTGTGAACATGCTAAGTGCGCAAAACACTTAGAGAAAACAGACGACTAGTACATACATTAGTAATTACAACTCGATAACTGATACATACAGACACTAACATACAAAGACTAAGACATACAAGACAAATACAAAAGCTAAGGCAATATCCAGAGTGCTTGTCACACAAAAGTGCTTCAACATATGTAATGATTGCCTGCGTCATGGTATTGAGGATTGGTGCTTAGTTTAGAAATCCTATAATGGCTGCTCCATTGGTAGTAGGGGCAGTTGGATACTGCTGCAGGGGGGAACATGATGACGAGTAAGCCCCCCGAGAAGTGCTTTGACCTGTTTAAGGATATTTCTATTACCTCTTACTAGAGCCCGCATACTGAGAGTTCACAGAGAGGGGTTATGCATGTTGATTCGACTACAGCCTTAGCAGCACAGATGGAGGCATTAGCTAGAATAGTGAAAGATTTGCTGGTGAAGTCAGATAGGAGCTGTGAGATCTGTAAAGGAGGCCATAACACTGCTGATTGTCAGATGACCCGGGAGCAGGTAGAGTAGTTAGGAAACGAAAATCGCAATAACTCATACGGTAATTCTGGATGGAGTAACAACTCCAGTTCCAATTAGAGGAATAATCAGAACCAGAGTCTGTTTAAGAATTCAGGCTAGGGAAGCGGGGAGAAGAAGGACCGCTTTGATGAGATGATGGCTCATCTTCTGGAGCGTGACAAGAGGAGATATCAGGAGAATGCAGTAAAGTTTAAGGAGCATGACACGAGTAGGAAGGATGGTAGTTGCCTAGTAACACTGATACGAACCCAGGTCACTCACGACAGTTTGCAAAGGCAGTGACTACTAGGAGCGGCCGAGGTGCCGAGACTCCGAGACCGGTAGTAGATGATGATGAGCCGGTCGATGAGGAGATTGAGATGGAGGTAGACCTTGGCAAGGTGCAAGAGAGGTGAATCACAACAAGTATAGTACAACCAGAGGACTCAACTAGGAAGGCGACTGAGACGCCTTTAAGAGAGTACAAGCCCCCACTTCCATATCCCGGTAGGCTTAGAAGATAGAAAGAGGACGGTCACTGTCAGAAGTTCCTCAGCATGCTACGGCAGCTACACATTAACATCCCATTTGTCAAGGCACTGTCTAGTATGCCAAGTACCTTAAGGACATGTTGACGAACAAAACTAAACTTGAGGCACTTTCCATCGTGGTGATGAATGAACGGTGTTTTGCGGTTATAGAACCCAACCGTACACAGAAGATGAAGGACTTTGGGAGTTTCACTATCCCTTATGTTATTGGTGGGTTATCTGTCAACAACGCTCTTGCCGACCTAGGCGCTAGCATCAACCAGATTCCCTACTCTGTTTTTAATAGGCTAGGCCTAGGAGAGCCACAGCCGACACAAATGAGTCTTCAACTAGCCGATCGATCGGTTAAGTATCTGCACGGTTTTGTTGAGAATATGTTGGTTAGGGTCGACAAGTTCATCTTCCCTGTGGACTTTGTCATTCTGGATATGGACGAGGACAAGCATGTCCATCTTATTTTGGGCTGTCCATTCCTAGCTATTGCGTACGCGATGATAGATGTCTTTAGCGGTAAGCTGACCCTTGGTGTGAATGATGAGAAGGAGACACATTTAACGTGAATAAGTGCATGAAGCATCTGAGCAGCCAGGACGACACACTTTATTTCATAGAGTCGATCATGTCACATATGGGAGAGTTCTTGAGTGATATATGTGGGAGAGATGCGTCTGACACGCAGATCCTGGTTAGAGAGAACGATGAGATTGAGATGACAGTAGCAGGCGTTGGTGAGAGTTCGAGTCCTCTAGAGAGTGAGGCTACCCAGGATTCCACTGGATTAGAGGAGATAAAGAGGAGTGAGCCCGTGGAGAGGCCGTTTGTTGAGAGCCCACCATCCTCCTTAGAGCTTAAGGAGTGACCTTCTCATTTAGAGTATGCTTTCCTGGATGATGAGAAGAAACTTCCCGTGATTACTACTATGGATCTGACAGGAGATGAGAAGGAGAGACTGACTGGCGTGCTGAAGGCACATAAGCATGCGATCTCATGGAAACGGATGGATATCAAGGGTATAAACCATTCCTTTGCACGCATAAGATCTTGATGGAGGATGATTTTAAGCCAGTTGTGCTAGGGTAGCGGAGACTAAACCCTAAGATGCAAGAAGTTATGAAGAAAGAAGTGTTGAAGTTGTTAGATGCAGGGTTGATTTACCCCATTTCTGAATCCGAATGGGTTAGTCCAATATTTGTTGTCCCCAAGAAAGGGGGAATGACAGTTGTGGTGAATGAGAGGAATGAGTTGATTTCGACTAGGACGGTTACAGGATGGAGAGTGTGCATAGATTACTGGAGGCTAAACGACGTGACTAGGAAGGATCATTTTCCGCTACCGTTCATCGATCAGATGCTGGAGCGTCTGGCGGGACAGCAGTTCTATTGCTTTCTTGATGGATTTTCCAGGTCCCCATTGCACCCAAGGACCAGGAGAAGACAACTTTCACGTGCCCCTATGGTACGTTTGCATACCGCCGCATGCCCTTCGGGCTATGCAACGCTCAAGCTACCTTCCAGCGCTGTATGATTGCTATCTTTCATGATATGGTCGACGAATTTATGGAGGTATTTATGGGCGATTTCTCGGTTTTTAGGAGTTCCTTCGACCATTGCTTGAGGAATTTAGGGAGGATGTTGGCACGATGTGAGGAGACAAACCTAATGCTAAATTGGGAGAAGTGCCACTTTATGGTAAGAGAGGGCATAGTGCTAGGGCACAAGATATCACGTGAAGGCATAGAGGTGGATAGAGCTAAGGTGAAGACTATCTCTAAACTTCCACCGCCGACATGTGTGAGAACGATTAGGAGTTTTCTTGGCCACGCCGGCTTCTACCGGCGATTCATTCATGACTTTTCTAAGATAGCGAGGCCGATGACTCAGTTTTCGAAGAAGGATGTGCCTTTCATGTTTTCTGATGAGTGTTTGAGGGCGTTCGAGTTGTTGAAGGAGAAGTTGGTTGATGCCCCTATCATGGTAGCCCTGGATTGGTTACTGCCATTCGAGTTTATATGTGATGTGAGCGATTTCACAGTAGGGGCGGTTTTAGGACAGTGGAAGGACATACACTTCCATCCCATTTACTATGCTAGTCAGACCTTTAATGATGCCCAGGAGCATTACAACACTACGGAGAAGGAGTTATTAGCCGTGGCTTTTGCTTTCGATAAATTCAGGTCCTATCTTGTGCTGTCCAAAACCATCGTTCACACGGACCATGTCGTAGTGAGGTATCTCTTCAGCAAGCAAGATGCTAAACCCCGCCTTACTCGTTGGATCCTGTTGATACAGGAGTTTGATATAGAGATTAAGGATAAGAAGGGGACATAGAACGTGGCAGCCGATCACTTGTCATGATTAGAGGGTGCTGAGAGTGAGCACGTGGGAGTACAGATTGATGACAGATTCCCCATGGAGAGTTTGATGAGAGTGAGTGCGAGTGAGGATTATTTCCCTTGGTTCGCGGATTACGTGAACTACCTTATTGATGGCACCTTGATAAAGGGCATGACTCACCAGCAGAAGAGGAAGTTCTTCGCATATATTAGGCACTATATTTGGGTGGATCCGCTTTTTTTAGAGTAGGAGCGGATCAGGTGATTAGGAGATATGTGGCTGAGAGTGAGGTTGAGAGTATTCTGAGTCAGTGCCATGAGGGTCCCACCGGAGGTCATAACGGAGCCAGCTACACATCTAAGCGAGTGTTTGATTTGAGTTTCTATTGGCCGACGATATTTAAGGATGCTCACGAGTTAGGAGATGTGATGCATTTCCCGAGGACGGGGAATATCTCTTCCAAGAATGAGTTGCCATAGAACCCCATCCAGATTGTTGAGGTATTCGATGTTTGGGGGTTGATTTTACGGGCCCATTCCCGTAATCTCGAGGGAATAAGTTCATACTCATCGCGGTAGATTATGTTTCTAAGTGGGTGGAGGCCAAAGCTCTGCCCACGAATGATGCATGAGTAGTTGTGAGGTTCTTAAGGAAGTTATTTGATAGGTTTGGTGTGCCGAAGGCACTGATTAGCGACATGACTTTTGTAATGCACAGATGGAGAAAACCTTGAAACGATATGGGGTCACCCATCGACTTGAAACGGCTTATCACTCGCAGACTACTGGGCAGGTAGAGGTTAGAAACCGTGGGATTAAGCGAATCCTGGAGAAAACGGTTGGGTCAAATTTCTCAATTCTACATTGTTTGTTTTCCATTTCCATGACAAACCGATTTCTTGGTACTTGTGGTCCTTCAGGAGTGCCTTCATTATCAGAAGAAGATATGACCTCAGCTTTTTCTAACTCAGGTACAACTGGATCCTGTGGTTCTGGATCATTAAGTTGCTCTACTTGTGGTTGAATAGGTAGTTGCTGTTCTTCTGCAACGTCAGCTTCAACTTGGACAGCCGGTTCTGCCACTTCCTCATTAACTATGGCAGCAAATCTTCCAAATTTTTCTAGGGGATGCAGCCCTATGTTGTGGTCAGGAACAAATCTCATTTCTGCCATATCTGCACAAAACCAAATAAGTTAATACCACAATTTATTTTAAATAAGTAACTCAAATTATTTAAGATTCAAGTTCAAAGGTTGTCGGCCTTCAAAGGATTTACGGTTCCCTTGGAGTTTATGGTAACAAGGGGGTTTTACGGGCTCTCAGGTGTTCTCGGCCAATGCAATGTTTACGGTATCTGGGAGGTTCACGGTAGAGATACCGTATACGAGGAAGATCAACGGTTCACGGTTTCCTGATGGTTTACTGTATGAGAAACCGTATACGGGAATTTCAAGGGGTTCACGGTAATTTCAAACTTACCACTGTGAACCCTCCTTTGCGGGTAACACCAATCATGCTCAAATTCCAAAATAGACCATAGATTTCTTCAAATCCTGAGTTCTTGACCAATCATTAATGGTCGTCTGCCCGTTCTGACCATATACACCTCTTTAATTTCATCTTTTACCGTTAAATAATCCCTTCCATGATCATGAATGCTCCCATAGGTGGGTTTCACTCAATAACACAGTAAAAAAAACTTAATAAAAGAGCTTTAAGGATCATGACATGCACCTGTAACAGCAAAAATAGCTTGTAGATCACGCCCAACAAACAGAAATCAGTTGTAAATATGATATATCGCCTGGGAGGATTTTAGATAGAAACAGGAATGGAGCCGTGAACATAAACCCCCCAAGTAGGGTTCCCCTTTTTTTATTTGAGGATCTCGGTTTCAACAACTTTGTGGGCCCATCGTGAAGCTTGGTGGGGCACCCTAATATCCCGTAAAAGCAAATTAGCCCTTTAGATGCTTTATCTCAAAAATTGAACTTGGTCATTTTATGATTTAAAATTAGAAGTAAAATAAAATAGAATAAATAAAGAAAAACTAAATAAAAATAAAAATAAAAAAACAAAATCAAAATAAGACTAAAACAATCCTACACCTATACATACTTAGCAACACTGCGCCTTTAGGAAGTTTGCAATGGGATCATATTGTTCTATAGGCAGACTAATGAATATTTTTCAGCATGTATTTACTCATACAGGTCAAGTATTCAGATCCTTCTAAACTCATGCTTTAGCTTCAAACCTTAGTTTTCCACTGTTATTTAAGTTCTTATGTTTTGCATAGAATTATACATGACTCAATGGGTCCCACACTCATATCTCAGAAACCTGTAATTAAATGAATGGAAATTGTGTGAATTCTTGATGAACTTTAATGGACCCTACAACTTATCAGGTAAACCTTCCCTTCCTCATGATCTTTTGAGCACCTAAAAAATATCTAAATGAGCTTAACTAGCACGTGTTTATGAAACTTTTCAGGGAATCTCTGACAAAATTTGATTAAAAACATAGCACAACGGACTTATATGTTCAGAACCAGCAAATGCTCATAGTTATAGCACGACGGACTTACATGCCTTGATTAGAGATCCCTTCCCAGTCACATATTCCCAAAAAGAAAAAAAATATTTACAAGTATACTAATATGTACGTCTTTAGACATATCTTTTTGAAATTTTCCTATAGCACGACATTAACGTTGCATGTCTTTTTGTTCAGAATTCTGCTTTGCAGAGTAGCTTTGCACTATCATTGAGTGTCTTTTCACCTATTGCATGTCAATGCATGTCTTTTAACTATATATATAATATATACAGACTTGTATCAAGTCAGCTCGCAACCCCTTTGTGAAGGGTCCCGGTTAGTGCAATCCCAATAGAGCAAGGGTTATCCACATTTCATTAGCCTTTATGTTTAAGTTCTCTTTTATTAACAGGAATAGCAAATTACACTAATCTGTGAGATGTTTCCCACTAAGGCCATAAGATTATCTTATTCAAGTATATCACAAGCAGAGCCTATCAACATATCCAACACTGATCCTAGTCATTTCAATTTAGTGCCTTACATGTGTTGATCCTAGCCTTAAGAAACGAACAAGCATATCACTTCCCATTTATTTGCAAAACTCCCGACTCAAGAAGAAACATACTCTTTTTGTATTTTTATTTTCTTTGAAGTAAAAGCAGACTCAAACTAACTACGAATAAACTCTTTTTGTATTTTTCTTGATTTATAGCAGAAATAGACTCTTTTTGTATTTTTCTTTTCTTTGAAGTAAAAGTATACTCAAACTAACTCCGAAATAAACTCTTTTTGTATTTTTCTTGATTTTCAAGCAGAAACAGACTCTTTTTGTATTTTTTTTTCTTTGAAATTAAAGCAGACTCAAACTAACTAAGAAACAAACTCTTTTTGTATTTTTCTTGATTTCTCCCCTTAAATTTGTGCACAAAAATAATTAAAAAAATATACAAAGTTAACTATAAAGAAAAATATTTTTGTGACCAGATTCAATCTTTAAAACCAATCATTTTCAGGGACACTACAAGCACATTGAATCGAGATGTATCACATGCTTTTGTGAAGATATTTGCAACATTGTTGTCAGAATCAACACGATCAAGACAGATGAGATTTCTCTCAAAGCAGTCCCTAATGAAATGCACCTTGATATCAATATGCTTGGTTTTAGAATGTTGAACCGGGTTTTTCACAATAAGCACGGCAGCCTCATTGTCACAGAAAATAACAGTGTTTAAAAAGGCCAAACCGTAATCCAGCAATTGATGTTGCATCCAGATGACTTGTGAGAAACAAGACGATGCAGCAACGTACTCAGCCTCAGCAGTGGAGGTGGAGACTGTGTGTTACTTCTTGCATTGCCAAGAAATTAACTTATCCCCCAAAATTAACATCCCCCATTTGTTGATTTCCTATCAAGTTGACAACCTCCATAATCACTGTCAAAAAAAGCATATAAGTCAAAATTAGAATCTTTAGGGTACCAAAGGCCATGCCGAGGCTTGCCCTTAAGATACCAAAAGATTCGTTTAACAACAGTTAAATGAGACATCTTGGGATTGGCCTGATAACGAGCGCACTGACACACTGCGAACATGATGTCCGGATGACTGGTTGTTAAGTACATTAGTGATCTGATCATTGAACGATATTGTTTTTGATCAACAGCAACTCCATTTAAGTCGGCATCCAGAACTGGCCGAGCATCCATAGGAGTAGAGGCAGCTTGCGCATCAGCAAACTTGAACTTATCAAAAATGTCGTCCACATATTTTCCTTGATGGATGAGAGTACCATCACTTGATTGTTTAACCTGTAAACCAAGAAAGAATGTCATTTCTCCCAAAGCACTCATCTCGAACTTCTTTTCCATAACCTTCCAGAATTCGATGCACAAGTCCTCATTTGTGGATCCAAAAATGTTATCATCTACATAGATTTGCACAAGAATTAGATCATCATCCACTTTACGTACGAACAAGGTTTGATCAATTGCACCGTGAGTGTAACCATGAGCTAACAGATGGTCTGTCAGAGTTGCATACCAAGCATGCGGTGCCTGATGTACCCCGTACAAAGCCTTATCCAACTTATAAACATAATCTGGATGATCACAATCTTCAACTTATTGGCATACGCTCTTGCCAGTCAACATCAGGAGGACTTTACAAACGAAAACAAGGTTTGATCAATTGCACCACGAGTGTAACCATGAGCTAACAGATGGTCTGTTAGAGTTGCATACCAAGCACGCGGTGCCTGATGTAACCCATACAAAGCCTTATCTAACTTATAAACATAATCTGGATGATCACAATCTTCAACTTATTGGCATACGATCTTGCTAGTCAACATCAGGAGGACTCACCTTGTTCTGAGGACTCTACATCTGAGGACTCATCAAGAGGACTCTACATCTAAGGACTCTACATCCAACTTATAGGCATACCCTAGAGGCTGACTCACATAAATCTCCTCCTTAACTTTCCCATATAGAAACGCAGCCTTGACATCCATCTGATAAACAATAAAGTTCATATAAGATGCGTATGCCAATAAAATTCTAACTGCTTCCAGACGTGCAACCGGTGCAAACACTTCTTCATAATCGATCCCTTCCTGTTGGTAAAACCCTTGTACTACTAAGCGAGCTTTGTTACGAATGATCACTTTGCTGTCATCCTACTTATTTCTGAATACCCAATGAGTGCCAATAGCTTTCTTGGCCGGTGGAAATGGCACTAATTCCCAGACTTTGAGCTTTGCAAACTGGTTTAGCTCATCATGCATTGCATCAACCCAACTAGGCTCAAGTAGATCCATCTTGATGTTCTTAGGTTTGATTTGAGAGATGAAACAAGAATAAAGACATCTTTTGATATCTCTAGCCGTACTCATGGTCTTGACGCCATCAGTCAAAGACCCAATAATGCTATCCACCGAATGATCCTTGTTGATCCGATGAGATGGTGTTTTGGGAACTTGGACCGTGGAAGGCAGATTTGTCACATTCTCTTGTGTCTTTTCATTGGACTCATCAATGGTGTCGAAAGTCGGGGTTCTCGACCATACTTTCATCAGGAACCGGCTCCTGAAATTGAGAGGCACCCAAAGTCTCAGGTGTTTATGTACCATCATTGACTACAGATGTAGAGTCCTCTTGATGTACTGGTGAGTCCCCAGAGACATTTGTTGGAGATTGAGTTTGCTCATGAGTAGATGTAGAGGCACCTGCATTGAATTGTCTCATAACTTCTGATGGGTCAACTGTCAACAGTGGTCCAGTGTATGGACCGTCGTCATCATCACTTAGCTCAAACAATTCATCATATGACCCTGCAGTATCGTTAGTGCATATATTGAATGATTTAAATAAAGAATGATAATCAAATAATCATGAAGGACCACACTCTGCATCAGTTGTATTTTGCTCTTGCCAGTCAACATATGTTGACTGTTGAATTTCTTTGGTGACTTTATTTTACACTCTATAGGCAGTGGTGTTAGATCCATAACCCACAAAGTAACACTCATCAGCCTTCTTATTGAACTTAGGTGTGGATTCTGTATGTAATACAGTACACGGACACCCGAAAGCTCTGAAATATCCTACTCCTGGCTTCTCATTGTACAGAATCTCGTAAGGAGTCATCTGAAGTCGTTTGTTGAGAAGAACCTGATTTAGCACATAGCATGCTGTGTTGACAGCTTATACCCAAAAGAATAAGGGTAACCTGGATTCAGATAGCATAGTTCTAGCAGCTTCAATGAGAGTTCTATTCTTTCGCTCAGGTACACCATTTTGTTGAGGTGTAAGGACTACACTGTATTGTCTGGCTATACCCTTTTCAGTGCAGAATTGATTCAAGACTGCATTCTTGAATTCAGTTCCGTTGTCGCACCTGATAGCCTTTACCTTCACATCCCTTTGATTTTCCACCAAAATGATGAAATTCTTAACAGCTCTGCGGTCTCACTTTTGTTAGCCAAAAATAAAACCCAAGAAAAAATGTGAGTAATCATCAGTTGTAACCAAACAGTAATACTTCTGCCAAATGCTCATCACAGTCACAGGACCGAAGAGGTCTATATGAAGTAGATGAAGAATACAGTCAATTGAATTAATCAACTTTGACTTATGGGGCTTCCTGTGCTGTTTCCCTTTGGCACAGCAACACATTTCTCTATAGAGAAGAATTCTTTTATAGGAGGATCACGTACATGATTACCTTTTGCAACACGATTGAGATTTTTCAGATTAACATGTCCAAGACGGCGATGCCACAACATAGCATCAACTTCAGCGGATTTTGATAAAAGACATGTATTTTCATAAACAGGTTTACTGTTCATGTCAATAACATATGAATTTCCCTTACGGGGTGTTCTTAATAAAATCTATTACTCGGGCACCACGAATCATGGTTTTAAAATCAAACATTCCTTGTTTGTGAAATGTGTTGAGAAATCTTTATCACAAATTTGGGAAACACTAAGAAAACTATGATTTAGCTAAGAAACAAAGCTAACATCATGAAAACTTAAAGAACCATTAACCACAGTACCTTTCTTGCTGATCTTACCACCTTTACCTCCCGCAAAGGACACATAACCTCCATCAAAGTTTTGTAAATCGTGTAGTAGAGATATGTCTCCTGTCATGTGCCTGGAATAATCACTATCAACGAACTAAAGGTTATTGACAGTCCTCCTTGGATGTTCCTGCACCATATGCGAGATTAATTAGTAATTGGTACCCAGGCCATAGTAGATCTGGGTATTCCTTTAGCATCAATGTATGACACTTCCTGCAAGCACATATCATTATTTGACTCAACTTTGGAATTCAATTCAACCTTATTCTTAGCTTTCCAAACAGGTTTAGAAGAAACAAATATTTTATGAGATTTGGATTTCTCCTTTGTTTTGTCTGTTTAATCTTTTGCCTTTCATAGTAAGCTTGTCTGTTTCGGTTGGCAATATTCGAGTCTCCATCAAAAGGCTTAACATAAGAAGATTGATTCTTCATTGCCTTAGGCTGAGTAGCCTTCATTGGCTTCGAATTCATATCTTTTTTGTGTATAGTCTTCTGATTCTGCTCATAAAAAGGAACATAAGGACGATGAATACAATTTCTTGCTAGGTGACCAGACTTTCCATAAGTATAGCATGATTGTTTCTTTGCATATGGAGCAAATCCTGACTTCTCCGACCACTGATGTGATGACCGAACCTGTTTGGTCTTGCAAATCTTCTTAGGTTTCCTGTGTTGATGAGCATGGCTTTGTTCAAACCTCATATGTTGATGATCGTATTTAGAATAAAATTGATCTTTAGTGTAACGTTAGGTGAAGCATCTGAGGTTTGACCAGAGACTCTTTGCTTGGTTATAGGTCTGATTTTTTAAAAAACAAGTTTTTCAACTTTACCATCAAATGACGGTTTCACAAAAACAGTAATGTTGCACACATTTACTCCTTTTGAAGAATTTGAATTAAGCATAGAATCACTCAATCCAACAAAATCACGCACGTAAGTTTTGTTTCCTTTTAAAACAGGACTAACAGAAACATTGTTTTTGTTTATTTTAGAATTAAAACTGCAAACTTGTGACTCATCAACTTCATCATCCTCACTTGACCAATCCTGTATTTCTACTTGTTCTGCACATGAGGTAGAAGCATTAGAACTGTTCACACATTTATCATTTAAAGTCAAGGATGATGATTTGGATCCATCAGTGCATGACTTGTTTCCACATGTTAACATGTTAAACTCCTGTACTTGTTCCTCAACGGATGGAGGAACAGTTGTACAATTCCCATTGAAGGGAGGAGGCATATTATTATACCCAATTCCCTTGCTCCCATTACTTAGCTTATGAAGTTGATTTTAAAGAATATCAACTATTTTACTGGATTGACCAAAGAATTCTACATTGAATTTTGCATTAGCAAGATTTGATTTTGCTTGCTCTAAATCAGTGGTCAATCTAGTAATTTCTTGTTCAGTATTAGTGAGTAAACAACATTTTGTGCTAAGCTAAGATTTTAGCAAAGATATATCCTTTTTGTTAGCTTCTATTACCTCTTTGTAAGCCTTTTCAGTTTTGGCAAATTTATTTTTGTGGTATTTGAGGTTTTCCATTTCAAAAATCAGATCAGAATTATGTTTTCTATATAACTCGACCTTATCAATGCATAATTGAGTACATAGATTAGCACTTACCTAAGGTGGAGTTATGGAAGTTGAGGCAGATGAAGAAGTTTCTACAATGTCAGCCATAAAAGCATGGTTCAGGTTCAGTTCCTTCATCTGATCTCCCCAGTCATATCCACTAGGCAGATGAACACCTTTTCCTCCACTGGATGATCCAGCTTCACTTCCCCGTTGTTCCTTGGGTTTGGTGCATTCCCTGGCAAAGTGACATGTTTCATGACAATTGTAGCACCTAAGATTGGATTTATTAAACCTAATATTCTTTCCTGTATCTTCACTCCATCTAAACTTTCCAGTTTTGTTGATGAAAATCATTGCTCTAAAAACTGCCATAACCAATTGCCAAGAGATATCCAGCTCCTCTACATCATCTGGATGAATTTGATTAAGTTCAGCAGTAAGTATCTCTGAGGGTGACAAAGTTCCAGCAGTAAAGGTTGCATAGCAATTCATGATTCTAGTGCACAGAGAGGTGTTAGACTCAATCAATTTAGCATTTTGTGCTACATATGCTTGTTGCTCTGATGCAATAGACTTAGTAGCTCCAGAATTACCAGAACTAGCTTCCCCGGATCCAGTTACACCCTGAACCACATTAGTCAGAAAAGCACTATTGCTATTTGTAGGTCCCGGGAGCCTCGTCGCGCAGCGGATAATAACACGATCTGTTCTGCGATTTGTGTGGGAACAAAGAAACGAGACAGAGAACATGAACACAGATAAAAGACGATGAAACGAAACGTAATCCATAACAAAGAAGTCATCCCGTATTACAGACTACATACCGAAGGAACACACATCTCTCATCTAAGCTCACGGTTCAGGGGTCGGGAGAGCTCTTCCCGACCCGGACAACCTGTTCCAGAGTTCCACCTACAAATGAAGACAAGTCTTCTATTTATAGGGGCAGGAACACTTCCTGCGTACTTGACAAGTACGCAAGGCAAAAGCCTTGCGTACTTACTAAGTACGCATGGTTTGGTCATGCGTACTTGACAAGTACGCAAGGCAAAAGCCTTGCGTACTTACTAAGTACGCAGGACCAAACTGGTGTGCGGGCTAAGTACTCAGGAACACCCTCCCGCGTACTAGCCACGTACACCGATACATAGAATTTAATCTATAGTTACAAAACATGCTTCTACAAACTCCCTCTTAACTATAGCATCAAATTCTATTTATCACTAACACTGATAATCATCAGTTTACAAAGAATGTCCTAACAGACTCCCTCTAAACTAATGACATCACGTGTCTTCTGGCGAGACTTGATCTTCTGGCATTCCACTTGTGATCTTCAAATCTTCAAACTTCAGTCTTCAGTTGCCGAGTGATGACAAACCCGACTTCCTCTAACTGTAGCTTTCATTGTAGACCAAACCAAGTGCTTCAATAAGAACCAACTAACCCAACACAACTCATTGTAGTTCATCCTCTCAGCAGTAGCAACCTCCACCCTGACTTAGACTTCTGAGTCTACAATGTCTTCCAAAACAGGTAACAATAGTAGACTAAGACAGCTCCGAATCAGCTGGCATATGATAGAGAGTTTGAGTTTCCAATAACCTGCATCAAACTAATCAGCTCCCATAGGAATTCCAGTAAGATAAACTTAAGTCTTCAACCAGATGTGTCCAACTCTATCTTGTATCTTCACGAGTCAACCAAATTCCCGAAGACGTTCATTTCCAATATCCCCTTTCAGGTTAAGCTCCATCTGACTAGACCAGAAACAAGGGTATGTTTCCTATCCCATCGGCCAATGATAAAAGGTTCCATCTTCAACTAATAATAAAACGAATATCCAGCTTCATCTTGAAAACACATGATAGAATCAAACACGATAAATATAGTTTACACGAGAAATCACGGTTGAGATCCATGTTACGTCAAAGAGGTATATATATAGGAAGTACCAACGGCTTTTCCACCACCTCTTTAATGTCTCATGAATACTAAGTTTTATCCCCCTCATTTCTCTGTAAACTATGACCAGCTTCATCACCACTTCACTCAAATCCTCAAAAAGCACAACTAGCCAACTCTAGGATATTATTCTTTATTCCTTTGCAAAGATCCAAAACAGCACATCCTTGGGTTCAAGTTGTTCCAGTATTCATCCCCTATTAAAGAAGTATCCGAGGACACTCGTAGCCTACATATTCAGGTTTGAATACGTAAACAAGATGATTCTTTTTCCGAAAGACCCAAAGCAGCCACATCTTCACAAATAGAACGAGACCTTTAGCCGATGACGACCCAATTGCTCCCATTAGTTCAGCATTCATACCCTATTAAATAAGTATCCCGGATACTCGTAGCCTACATTTTCAGGTATGGACCCTTAAACAATGTATGATAAGTGGTATCATCCAACAAAAATCTCGTCCGTGTTTCGCGAAGCCACATCGTATACAAATTCTGGTCCGGAAAAACCAAAATTACTATCTTCTCAAGAATGGGCCGAAACACGCGTACAAATGATCACACAAAATTTTGGACAAGGAAGGTTTTCCAGCCAAAAAACTTTTTTTTTTTTTAATCCCAGAGGGTAGTCAATGCGTACTTAGTAAATACGCATATGTAGGGTGTTGCTGCGTATTTAGTAAGTTCGCAAAGCCAAGTACTCATGCGTACTTGCTAAGTGCGCAGAGAAATGCTCTTGCGTACTTAGCTAAGTACGTAGGTCACTTCTCATGCGTAGTTACTAAGTACGCAGGGCTAACCCATGCGTACTTAGCAAATACGCAGAAAAGGTGATTCTGCGTACTTGTTCAGTACAGCAGTGTTCTTGACGGATCTTGAGGAAAATGCTCGAAAAGTGACGGATCTGAGAAATTAATGCTTCCAAAAGCTTCGAAAACATCATCTAACAAACCCTTAGCCTTCCAAACACCAAATGAAGTGATAACAAACTCGATTTTAAGGATTTTAGGTTACGAACTCGTTTTGCTCAAAACCCTAAAAAATCGAAACTGGAACACAAATCAGCGAACACCGAGGCTCTGATACCACTTGTAGGTCCCTTCGCGTGTGTCGGATCATCACATGCAAGTGGTCTACTAGTCAAACCGGGTGCGGAATACCCGTGACTAGGTGGAGAGTCTTATTAAACAAAGTAAATCGAACACAAGAGTCTCAACAAACGTTCTTTGTATTATAAACACTCGACGGTTACAGAATGTGCGTACTTAGCAAAACTGAGTTCGACTCAACTATTGGTTCTGCGTACTTAGCTTCTGTGAACCTATCCTATTTATACTGACCTGATGCCTGCGCACTTAACAAGTGCGCAGCACCAATTGCTCTTGCGTACTTAACAAGTACGCAGAGGTGTTCTTGCGTACTTGCTAAGTACGCAGGAGCTTTCTCCTACGCACATGTAAGTGCGCAAAACACTTAGAAGAAATCAACACAACATCAAGTAAAAGTAAATACAACTCGATAAACTTTTACATAATGACTCTAACATACAAAGACAAAATACAGACATTAGACATACAAAACTAAGACTCTATCCAGAGTGTTGTCACCGAAAAGTGCATCAACATATTGAAAATGCATGGAAAAGCATATGTACTCTACACAATCATTGTTGATCAAACAAAACAAAAAATTATCATAAGTCCGCCAACCGAAGCTCAACTGTAGCCACTAAAAAAGGAAAAGGATGTGGTTCGCCTCCTTGTGCCATGCACATGAATGGATTAGGTCAATTATGTACCCGTTCGACCTCCAGTCGAAGTTAGCGCTACTAACCCGAGCAGGGGTTGTTAAACCCAACAGTACTGTTCATGATCTCCTCGCTTGTTGAAAAATTAACGGTTGACTCTGAGAGGAATTTGTACACACCATGTACAAAACTTATATAATTGATGTAACTGTGTAAGTATGGAAAATGTGACAATCGAAAATGTCTACTTGAGCATGTATATCACCCCAAAAGGAAAATGAGTAAAACGGGGCTGTGAGAACTCATGTGATAAAGCGGTAATGATATGCAAATCCGTCTAAATGAGACGACCTACTTGTGCCCTAGGAAACATTTAGGACTTTAAGGTCTAAGTATTGTAAATGATTGACTATGAACTCTATGCATCCAAAGAGTTGTTTGAAAAGTGACTTTGACGTTTCAAAGATGTTTTGACATGACGACCCGTTGGTGACACGTTGGACTTAAGTATTCAAATCCTAATATAGAATTCAAACCTACTTTGAAATAGTATATTATCGTCTAATAAACACATTGGCACATTCGATTGGAATTTAGAACTTGAAACACAACTTTTGATACACTAAAGTTTCCTTAATTGAAAAGTCAAGTTGTTGAGTCCTAAACATGGCAACTATGCAAGGTTGATGTTCACACATGAAATTAGGCATGTTATAACATATACAGAACATTTCAATGTTTACTTGCTATAAATAGACAAACATGCGAGTTTCGGAAAATTAAAGTTTCCTATTATAACAAGACTACGTCAAGTTGTCAAGTTTATGGATTAATAACATATATTATCATACAATGCACTTAGTTAAGTGTTACTAAGTCATTTAAACCTTCTAATCATGTTACCAACTTGCAAACACATCTTGTGGAAAAGTAAAGTTTCCTTATTTAGAATCTGGGCTCTAAAACTCATACACATGCATTTTAATCCATCATTTTGGTCAATCAGTCTTTCATAATGTTCACTACACTAGTTTCATGCTTTGAATACACCCAAACATCAAGTTTTCATACATGTCGAGAAATAAAGTTTCTAAAAATAGAAAACGAGCTTAAAAGCATCATGGACATGTGATTTTACCGAAAAAAAATCATACAATCTCTATATCTAGTGTTTATGCATCATTTCCACCAAACAAATCACATCACAGCTTCTTTTAGCAAAAACCCAAAAATTAAAGTTATTATAAATAGAAACGAGTATGAAATCTCATGACCAAAAGTTCTAGAAAACAAATCTACACATATTATCCATTCTTTATGCATATCTAACCATTTTCCATCATCAATCACCCTAAACATGGTATTTAGCAAGAAACTCAAAATTAAAGTTTCCTAAAATAGCAAAACCGAGAACGCATGTATCATCCAACACTTCTGTCAACAAAGTTTTCACATATTGATCATCTACAACTACTATTACAAGGTAATCCATCATCAAACCAACAAAATCTCATCATCTAGCACATCCATACATAATAAAGTTTCCTTAAATGGAAACCGAGCCTATGAACAAAACCCGAGTCCAAAACCACCAACAATATGTACCATTTGAGTTTTAAAACACATTTTCTTCAAGAATATATGGATAATCTTTCATAAAAATGGGTTTTCTTTAGATGCATGTTCATATGAACATGAAGATGAAAAAGATGGAGGAAATGATTCTAGATTCTTAACAAACTCAAAAATGTGGTTGAATGATAGATGAATCTTCTTGCAAACTGGAAAATCTTGATCTTGGAAGCTTGGATAGATGAAGGAAAGATTAAACAACAAAAAAATGAAGATGATGGTGGTGGTGAGTTTCGGCCGAAAAAGGGAGGAGGATGGAGAGAGAGAGAGTGTGTGGTGAAGTGTGGAGGTGGAAATGGTGGGATTGCGGGGGGGGGGGGTATTTATAGTGTCATTTGACTCCGGGGTGATGGAAAACGAATACTCACCGATTTATTGACGAAAATACCGAATAGGTATGAACGAAATTATTTAAAAATAATTTGGCTCATATTGATATGTTTAACATATAAAATTTTTAGATTTTTATTTGGAAATGTCGGTACATACTGCAGACTGGCCGGACAGCGTTAAAACAGAAACTTTCTCAGAAAATTCATGAAAAATTCACAGAGTCTTAGAATAACATATCACATTACTAGATGTAATTTGTGCACATTAAATATATGTCTAAGTGTCTGCTTAGAATTATGTACCTAGCTAATGCATATTGCGTGTCTACCAGACTGTGCTAAAAATAAAAGTATTTCCATAAATCACCGAAAAATTCATATAGGCATGATTAATTAAATCACAGTGTTACATATAATTTCCACACACAGATTATATGTCTAGATATTTGTTGTAAATTATCACCAACGGTCGTGCTGTAGAACGCGTGTTTGACCGGGTAATCTTCTGGATTACCGACACGTGTAAACGGATTGACTTGCTAAGTGTGAAATGGACTTAATTACTATAAAATTAAGTGTGATGCATGTCTAATAATGTAATATGTATCTCAGTCGGGAATGTATATCAACCTGAAATTTGCCGGGTGTCACACCTTTGTCGGCTTCTGATCAACCACCATGAACCACCACAGCTGTTAGCCTCGTCGTTCTGAGTAACAAATGCACAAAACACACCTATACGTGGCTTTCTCCTTTCCTCCACCTTCTCTCTTCACGGGTTACACCACCACAATGAACCACCTCCTTCCACCGTTGACACCTACCAACAACCGCCCCACCACTTGCTCAACCCCAATAAGCCACCATGTGTACAACTAATCGCCACCATCAACTCATTATATCTTTTTCCCTTTATCTCTCTCTTCACCATTAATCAAGTATTAGGGATCATGGGAGAGATATGGGGTAAGTTGGTTACTTGGTCAACCTTATCCGACTCTTCAAAATTTGAATTCTCACATAAACATATCCACACATGATCACACTTTAATTAATATTATAAAACTAATGAACACACACATTTATATAAACATTCGACACCCAATGTGTATATATATATGTGTATATACGACACACACATACACATAATCATACACTATCACATGTGAAACAAGTCTAAAATGAACAACCCATAAAATTGGGTGTTACCTTATGATTGGCAACTAATGATCTCAACAAATGATAAGTATTTATGCAAAAATAGAGATCAATACTATCATCAGAAAGCACATACGAAGTGTGAAGGTTGTGTTGAATGAAGAATGATTTTATAGTTACAACCGACTTAATACAACACTTTATACTTAAGCTCTCTCAAGGAATATTCAAGTATGTTTTCTATAGTGTTGCAAATCCACATTTGTATTTCCATTGAGCATCTCATTATATAGAATGAATCAACTTAGGAATTGGGTGTTGGCAACCATCTCTGATTAGCTACCTTTTCTATTGGTTCGGTCTTAACCATTCATTAAGTGGTGTGACATCTTATCATTCTAATTATCTTTTATTGCACATGGCTTTTTACATGTTTCATGACTTTTTGTAAGATTTGTCATGCCATAGAGAAAGTGGGTCCAAGTATCCATGTCAGCCTAGAACAGTTGTGCAAGTAGCATGCATTCTCACGTGTTTATGCGATCTCACGGTTCTCCATCTAAAATTGGTTACATATTGAATACCTCTATGTGTGTGTGCGCGTGTGCATGCTTGTATATAGGCTACATTCAATAAAAATGATATTTTTATAGAAAGTATTGAAAGAATATGTACCTAAACATGTCACTCATGCATTTTTGTACGATGGACTATTAGGTAATATAAATATTTTCTTCCCCATTAAACCAAGCTGTATAACAAATAACCCTATTTTTTTCTCTTCTTCCATTTATCTCAAGTATTTCTCTCCATTGATGAACACCACCTTTCAAGATCTCACAAGCACTCTATCTTTACGGGATGACAATTATAATAATAGCATGGTGCCGACGATTACGACTCATTTGCGACTACAATGATTTAAGGTTGGTTTATTGTTTAAGGTGATTTTTTCTTCGCTACGATGATTTAAGATTGTTTTCTTTTATTATTTATGCTTGTGCATAAGGTACTTGTGTTTTTACATGTGAAAATAACAAAAATTGTTATATCGTTTAATGGTTCATATTCTAGTAAGCAAATCTCATTCATTTTATTTTCAAGTTCTAAAGCTAAAGTTAAAGCAATAAGTGATAAAAACAACTTTTAACTTTTCTCAAACTTGTGAAGTTGTAGGGGCTAGTTATTATGATTAAGCTATTATGGTGTAACCCGTGAACATGTGGTTCACGACTTAGGTGTACGGGCCGGCTATAGGCAGAGTATGTGTTTTATGGGCTTAGTTTGTTATCTAGGCATATAAGCATGTATACCCTAACCATATGAGGTTAGCGGTTCTCATTAGTTTTCTCTTTAATTCATTTGAAGCAATACACGAGTATTACAAGTGTCTCGAATTCTTGAATCACCATAGTCAATAGTTTCCGCCTATTGACTGTGAGAGTTTGATATCGTGTGTATGTGTTCGTTTATGTTAATCAAAGATCCATTATAGATTTGGGACTTACAATTGGTATGAGAGCCATTGAAGTCATTCAAGGCTCGGTTTTAGATATCAACGATTCAAGAATCAAGATTCGAGGTATCTTTTAAGATTTAGGTTGGTTTTTTGTTGCTAATCGGTTGTTTTGTGGTAGATTTTTGTCCTTTTTTCTGCTGAGTCTTTTTCATAGCTTAGTTCCCGGGTTAAAGCTTCATAGCTAGTCTTCTCGGTTCAGGTTCACGGAAAGATAGTCACGGGAAGATAGTCACCCAGGCTCTGTATTCACCGTTTCTACTTACTTCACGGCAATACACTCTTGGCAGGTTCACGGGAAGGATATTCAGACTTCACGGGTTGAAGTTTGGTTTGCGGCTTAGATCTGGTTCACGACAATTCTTGGTTCACGGGTTTCAACTTGTTGTTACTGGTTCATTTTTATATAATTTTCAGGTTTGATCAAGGACCTTATACTCTGATAAGATGAACTCTCATCAGCAAACCATGAATCTAAAAAGCAAGTTAGATCTGCAAATTGGAACAAGTACCAAACCACCAAGACTTACATCTGCTGAAGATTTTATGGATTGGAAGTTTCGTTATCAGAACTATGTCTTGCTCTCAGAGGCTAGAATGTGGAGAAGCATAATCAAAGGACCTCAGATCCCCATGTATGACAAGGCAGATGGAACTAAGGCACCCAAGCAGATAGAGAATTATACTGATGAAGACTTTGATCTGGTTGAAAGAGATCTAAAAGCCTTGGCTTCACTCACTATGGCTTTATCACCTGATATTGCTCATAACTTTAAAGAATGTACAACTGCTAAACAGCTTTGGGAGTGTTTGGAAAAGACCTTTGAAGGAAATGATGATATGAAGGCCAGTACAAAAGAAATGATTTTGCAAAAGTTCAATATGTTTAATCATGTTCTAGGAGAATCTCTAGAAGAGCAGCTATAGAGGTTCACAAGGTTAGTCTCAGAGATGAGAGGTGCTCAAATTGAGTTGAATACTGTGGATTTGAATAGGAAATTGTTGAATGGTCTTCAACAAAGATGGGACATGAATGTTGCTTTAATTAAGAGAACTAAAGATCTGATTACTATACCTCTAGGTGATTTGATTTCAATCATCAAATCATATGACCTGGATGATCAATAAAGAAAAATCCAACCATGTGAATACCATAAATTCTGCTGGAGTATAAAATAGTGTAGAAGCATGTTTTGTAACTATAGATTAAATTCTATGTATCGGTGTACGTGGCTAGTACGCGGGAGGGTGTTCCTGAGTACTTAGCCCGCACACCAGTTTGGTCCTGCGTACTTAGTAAGTACGCAAGGCTTTTGCCTTGCGTACTTGTCAAGTATGCATGACCAAACCATGCGTACTTAGTAAGTACGCAAGGCTTTTGCCTTGCGTACTTGTCAAGTACGCAGGAAGTGTTCCTGCCCCTATAAATAGAAGACTTGTCTTCATTTGTAGGTGGAACTCTGGAACAGGTTGTCCGGGTCGGGAAGAGCTCTCCCGACCCCTGAACCGTGAGCTTAGATGAGAGATGTGTGTTCCTTCGGTATGTAGTCTGTAATACGGGATGACTTCTTTGTTATGGATTACGTTTCGTTTCATCGTCTTTTATCTGTGTTCATGTTCTCTGTCTCGTTTCTTTGTTCCCACACAAATCGCAGAACAGATCGTGTTATTATCCGCTGCGCGACGAGGCTCCCGGGACCTACAAGTGGTATCAGAGCCAAACTCGGAGTGGTGGCCCATGGAGTGGTGGCCTGGAGGAAGCCAGCCGTGACCAACGTGGCCGTGACCAACGAGCACGTTGGCCCTTAAGGAGGGTCGATTGTTATGGACTGAAACCATTGCAAGGTATGGGACTTGTCCCACATCGGTTGTATGGGCAACAAATGTGGGATTTATAACTCAAATGGCTCCCTCTCCCATCAGACTAGTCTTTTGGGATGAGTTCTACCATTTGGGTTGTAACATTGGTAGTCGCGCAGCGGATAATAACACGATCTGTTCTGCGATTTGTGTGGGAACAAAGAAACGAGACAGAGAACATGAACACAGATAAAAGACGAAGAAACGAAACGTAATCCATAACAAAGAAGTCATCCCGTATTACAGACTACATACCGAAGGAACACACATATCTCATCTAAGCTCACGGTTCAGGGGTCGGGAGAGCTCTTCCCGACCCGGACAACCTGTTCCAGAGTTCCACCTACAAATGAAGACAAGTCTTCTATTTATAGGGGCAGGAACACTTCCTGCGTACTTGACAAGTACGCATGGTTTGGTCATGCGTACTTGACAAGTACGCAAGGCAAAAGCCTTGCGTACTTACTAAGTACGCAGGACCAAACTGGTGTGCGGGCTAAGTACTCAGGAACACCCTCCCGCGTACTAGCCACGTACACCGATACATAGAATTTAATCTATAGTTACAAAACATGCTTCTACCATCAGACTAGTCTTTTGGGATGAGTTCTACCATTTGGGTTGAACCCATGTTTGCAAGTGTGTGTGTGTAAAAGAATAGAAAAGATCATTATCAGATAAAGGATGTTAGATTTTGACAATAATTTTCTTTTGAGATCAGTTTCGGGTTATGTTGTTAGCACAATTAATGCGGTTCATCTCACTGCCCATACTCACAAGTATGCAAGGAGAGATTGAATCAAGACATGTCTCTACATCAACCGTTGAGCATGTATTCACCCTTGAATCATTCCTGGTTCATTGAAATCAAATCCAGATAAAAGTTGGATCCCCTTACCTTATAATCAAACACCATATTCATTATCCCGAATCATCATACCGATATTCAAAGAAGAAAAATATCATGAAACCAAGACAAATGAATCACTCGATTCTGAATCTTATGATTCCTGATAATCCTTATGGATTTTGCTTGATTTTTCTGTGCTAATTGATGTAACTTCATTCTGAAAATTAAGAATATCATTGGAAAAATCTTAGATGCCTTGAGATAGTGCAAAATATCATAACATTTAAGTGGGGTACACGTTGTATATTTTATAATTAATACCTTAATACACAAGAACATGATACAAAGATGCGTATAGTTTCAAATCTTATAATATTGTCAACTTGAATTACTTGTTTATGTGCTTATTACGTAAGACTAAAGAGTAATACATGACATGATCCCATATTCTTTGATGTTTATATTTTATCGTTTTTGCTATAAGTTAGCCTGATATGATCCTCTGCTCGTGTCTTTGATCAAAAATAGCTTGTGTGAATACTTGTACATATCTATCTTGAAAAGAACAAAAATATTTTTATGTTTAATCTTCATGAATTGTATTTGAATCCTCGTGGTCGAATGTTTTTATCTTGTTCGTTATTTGACTTAAATATCTTCATAAATTCTGAGTTGAAAAATTGCGCACTTAAGGTTTCTGCGCACTTGTCAAGTACGCACGAAGTAAGAATTGCGCACTTAGCAAGTACGCAAGAGTTAATTCCTGCGTACTTGTTAAGTACGCAAGAGTTAATTCGTGCGCACTTACCAAGTACGCACGAACATTATCAGTGGGGTGTAAGTTCAACACTTAGAAAAATTTTCAGGTTAAGCTTTCAAACCGAAATTTTTCCCCCTGCAATTTTCTCTCAAAATCGAGTGTGTTCAAACCCGTTTTTCATCCCTTCCACTTTATCATCTTCGTATTTCATCCCTTTGGTGAGAATCTAAGCCGATTCCATCCATAGATTCGTGTTTATTGGACCGATTTTTGACCTAGAAAATTTTAGATTAATGTCGACAAATTTTGGGGTAATTTTGGGGTTGTTTGGGTAACTAATGTCACTAACAGGTTATTAGATTGCCTAATCGATCATACATTTTCCCTTTGGTCATCGTTTGATCCGTCGGGTTGAAGTCGACTGTCAGTGGGACGTTCGTCGACCTAGGTCCAAAATTTGATCGTCATTTAGTGGTTAAACGGTGTTGATAATGGTACCATAGGTTAGAATCCCTGATTCCGACCTAGTGGCTACCTAATCAACCCGCATTTTGATCGAATTTAAAACTTTGAAATTTTTGCTAAAGGTTGTTCTTGCGCACTTAGCAAGTACGCAAGAAGTAATTCCTGCGTACTTGCTAAGTACGCAAGAGTAAAATCCTGCGCACTTGATAAGTGCGCAGGACCAACACTTAGAAAATTTTCTTAAGTCTGAAAATTTTTTCAAAGTGTAACTACTATTCTATGTCATGTGTGTCTATTTCCATTGTTATAAATTGTTCTGATTACGGTTTCTGTGTGTGTTTGCAGATAATGGCTCGTGCATTCACTGACGAATTCAATCTGTTGGCGCTCACTGAACCAGAATGGAAAGGGGCCGCTTTACAATATAGAGAGATTGTGGACTTCCTGAACAGATCTAAAATAAGTTATGCAATTTCGGCTAATCCAACAGTCTCAAGACCTTACTTAGAGCAATTCTGGGAGACAGCAGAGCACGATTGCACGGTATCTCCAAATGTCATAAGGGCTACCGTTGACGGTCGGGCTATTGCCATCTCTGAGGATACAATAAGGAGAGTACTGCAATTTGGAGACCTTCCCACCGACCCGACATCCTATCCAGATTACTACGTGGATGGGTGTTGGAGGCAGAGAATGGGATATGTCGGGGAAAGGGACTATGCTTCATACAAGAAAATGTGGGTTCTAGATCAATGGCGTTACTTTGCCCACATCATGATCATGTGCATCTCATCAAGGAAAGCAGGAAAGGATGCCATAGGTCATGACCTTGCCGCAGCCATGGTGGGCTTGTCTCTCAATCGGGGCTACAACTTCTCCCGCTTTATTTTCAAAGCAATCAATGACCAGATAAACACGGCGGAGAGGTTTAGGTTCCTTTTATACCCGAGGTTTGTGCAACTTTTGATCGATGATGCGTTGCCAAACCTGCGTGCGATCGGGGAGAAACTGCAAGTGAAGAGAGTGGCCAAGAGAGTCTTTGCACAGTTCTTAAAGCCAGGCAGTGTAGAACCTACCCCTGAGCATACTGAACTCTTCGACCACCTGATTAATGAAGCATATGTCCCTCCGGAGGACTGGAACTGGTATAGTCCCAACTCGGGACCAGAGATGAGTGATCACTCTGATGAAGAACAAGATGAAGAAGATGATGATAATGATGAAGGTGATGATGAAGGTGGTGCTGAGGAATCCGATTCGAAGGCTACAGAATCAGATTCTTCTGATTCCGATGATGCACTATCACAGGCACATCCGAGAAGGTCGGCACAGGTAACCCTGCCTGAGTCGTCTTCAAAAAGAAAACGACAAAGCTCGAGCAGCGAATATGAGCCGGCTTCTGACTCTGACGCTGCTCTACAAAGACGAAGGCGAGAGAAAGCCAACAAGAAAAGGGGCGATAGGCAAGAGGTTGCTATCCCAGGGTTGAAGAGATTCCGATTGTGCAGCCAGTACAAGTTGAAGCTGCCCGTCCAGAGTCAGAATCTACCACACCAGCACAGCAACTGTATCAAATGAGGAGAAGGCCAATTGGTCAAACAGATGTGGCAGTCACGGCGGTCACAGAGGAGATTCCTGTGACGGTGACCCTCCCTGCTCCAACTGTCCAGGTGGTAGTGACTACTCCACGTCTAACGGAGTCAGTCACAGTCACCCCAACCATAACACCCACACCCATCATTACATCCCCAATCCCCACACCCACCAAAGAGCCGTCAGGTCAACCCTTCAACTATGGTGACTTCTCACAGGGGTTCGACTTTGACACAATCTTCTCTTCCCCCATCCACAACGCCGAAGCCTCATCATCTAGGCATCCGGATCCAAATGAAGCTAGGATCGATGTGCTAGAAACCCAAGTTGCTGGCTTGTTGAAGACTATTCAAAAGTCAAAAGAGGATTCTGATGCTCAACAAGCCCAGATAAACTCTCTGGCGGATGACGTTAAGATTCTGCATAGCCAGAGAACGGGGACTGATGAACAGTTGAAGAATGTCTTGGCATAGAATGAACTGTTAATGAAGACTAACGAAATGATTCTAGGCCACAGAACTTCACTTGAGCTGAGGATGGATTTGCAGAGAAAGGAGCACGCAGCGATGGTCAAATTAGTTGGTGAACTGACCGCGAACCTAGGTGCTCAGGGGGAGAAGGAGACAGAGAAAGAGAAAGAGAAAGACAAAGAAAAGAAATCCACCGGTGCCGAGTCTTGTCATCCAGTCGATCTGACTAAGGATGATGATAAAGACAAGGATCCTGAAGTCGGTCCTAGTGGAGGTGAGCACCTAGCTTTGGCGATTGTGCCCATCTCTTCTGTTCCATTGGCTGAGGGGGAGTCTACTCAGCAAGAGGGTGGTGATACCTCAGCTGGTGGTGGTGGAGATAAAGGGAAGTCAGCGGCTGACGTGCTCAAGGACTTATCTGATAATGAGATCCTTTATTTAGAGCCTGACTATTCCAAAGAGGCACAGATCGATGCTCTCCTTAATCTGGAAGAAGGAGAGATCGACTCTGGTGATGACTGGAACGATGATGACGATGATGTGGTGATAGAGATTCCCAAGGGCGACGGGGAAGGAGAGTACGAGTTAGAGGATGGTGAGATCTTTGAAATACCATCGCTCGAATCTCTGCTCGACACAGGCTCAGTTGACATGGTAAGTAATGTTGAAGTTACAACTGAAGCCTCCCCGGTCGACCCTATACCTGTGGACCCCGAGGCACCAAAAGAGAAAGACAGGCCTTCTGCATCTACAAAGGGTCCAGCTCCCGTGTGGCAAAAGACGTCTATCACAGACAAGCACGGAGCGACAGGTATGATCTTGGCTGTTAGGTTCGAGGAGGACAAGCAGCTGTTCGCCATCAAAAGATCTGGGGGGGTTCAATACTTGAAACCCACCAGTGAGGCGTTCAACTCTTTGCCCAAGTACGACCTAGTTAACCTTGCAAACCGAGATCTGCTAAGTCACTCGAGTAATGCAGTTGCAATGGGTTTGTGGGTAACACTACAGCGGGAAGCAAGATCAGGGAACTTTGAATATCTTAAGCCTCAGGTGCCCAGAAGAGTCAAGGATAAGCACGCTGTGCATCCTGTGACTAAGAAGCCGTTAAAGAGATTGGTATACAAGCCAGTGCGATGTGAAACTAAGATTCCCCTGAGCAAGTTACCTCAGGATATTCTTGGTGACATGTGGTACTGGTACGTTGATCCAAAAACGGGCGAGGCAGTGGTTATGGGTAAAGGTATGTCAGATAGTGGAAACACAGTACCAAAGGAAGTGATCAGGGTTTTTGATGAAGTCTGCTTCATCAATTTCTCTGTGAACGATCTGGAGGTACTAGCAGACAAATTCTGCATCCACACTGACGAATGGACAAAGCTTCTCTCTGCTAAATATGACAAGGTGATTAAGTTCTGCCTTGACTACAAGAAGAAGATGGAAGCTAAGGAACAAGTGCTGTGAAGACTGAAGATTGAAGACTGAAGACGATGAAGATCCCGAGCTGTTGTCAAGGGGGAGTTTGTTGATGCACTTTCCGGTGACAACACTCTGGATAGAGTCTTAGTTTTGTATGTCTAATGTCTGTATTTTGTCTTAGTATGTTAGAGTCATTATGTAAAAGTTTATCGAGTTGTATTTACTTTTACTTGATGTTGTGTTGATTTCTTCTAAGTGTTTTGCGCACTTACATGTGCGCAGGAGAAAGCTCCTGCGTACTTAGCAAGTACGCAAGAACACCTCTGCGTACTTGTTAAGTACGCAAGAGCAATTGGTGCTGCGCACTTGTTAAGTGCGCAGGCATCAGGTCAGTATAAATAGGATAGGTTCACAGAAGCTAAGTACGCAGAACCAGTAGTTGAGTCGAACTCAGTTTTGCTAAGTACGCACATTCTGTAACCGTCGAGTGTTTATAATACAAAGAACGTTTATTGAGACTCTTGTGTTCGGATTACTTTGTTTAATAAGACTCTCCACCTAGTCACGGGTATTCCGCACCCGGTTTGACTAGTAGACCACTTGCATGTGACGATCCGACACACGCGAAGGGACCTACACAATATATGCTTTTCCATGCATTGTCAATATATGATTTCCAAAACATTTCATGATATGATTTCCATTACATATAACCTGTGAACTCACCAACATTATGTTGACCCATTTTAGCATGTTTATCTCAGTTCGTTGAATGCATAGGATATGTGGCTAGGATGCACCCACTGTAGTCACACACTCATCATGCATGTCATCCTATTTTGATAAACAATATTTTATCATCCTTATTTTCAAATGTTGTAAACATTTAGACATTGCTTCCACACTTTTACTTTGTACTATGTCAAACTTTATTTTGGACTCGTTTGAGTCATGCATAAAACAGGTATTTTGAAAACCATTTAGTGGTCGTTCAAAGTAATTAAATGGTAAAGATACTCTCGAGTCACACCCTTCGGGTATAGCCCAGAAGTGGAATTTGGGGGTGTGACAGATTGGTATCAGAGCCATTGGTTGTAGCAAACTAGGTTGCGTATAGTGGACTTAGACTGTAACCGATGTCTCATTTGCAATTCACTTCCTCACGTACACTTAGTATTCTCACATACACTTAGAATACTCACGTAAGATAGAAATTTGTGGTAGACCTGTTACAGGAACATGTCAGCTGTAGACCAGCCAATCGAGATTACGGACTCTAAGGATGAGTACGTGTACACGTCATCGACACAGTGGACACTTCATCCGATGAGACACTACCGGAGTACCTTGTCTCCGACGACACCACTGTTGAGAAGTCTGGAGAAGAACCGAAAGAGGACGATGAATTTGAGTCAAAGATGGAGTTTGAGACTCCAGCAGCTGAAGAGACCCGCGAGTGGGGCATCTGTGACATCGCCTACCCGCACCGACATCGCTCCTACAGGCCACTAGTTTAGCATACCCCGACGAAGCGGGCACCACCCTCACCTACGAGCACACCTGTCCCTGAGCCCAAGCGCAAGAAATAAAGACTTAACACAAGAAAGTGGACGTTCATTTCTGATACCTTGAGGGATTGGGCTAAGGAGGAAGGAGTACGTCCTATGACCGAGATCGGAGAGTCTTCACATGGACCACGCATCTTACCGATTACCGGGAGCCGATCGAGCGTACGATCCCGACTCTGGTATCCCGATTCAACCGGTACGTTAGACTGCTAGGGAATCTACGATGGGAGCAGAAGAAGGTACGCGGTAACCTGAAGCAAATGGAGCACCTTAAGAAGAAGGTTCTGTCACTAGAAGGTCTGGGGAAAGAGACTGAGTAGAGGATTGAGCATGTGCCTGCGCAAGTGTCCGAGACCGCACTACAGACCCTACAGGAGCAGGTGTACCGACTGACAGAGGATCGATAGAAGGAGTCTGCCAGGATTACCATTTTATCTGACCATGTATCTGAGGCTGAGAGACACCTGAACCTCGAGAGACACAGGATCATCGCGGCAGAGCAAAGAGCTATACTTGCTACCCAGAGATCCGTTGCAGCGGAGCTCAGGGCAACATCTAGAGGCTACTAGCGCTCTTACTGAGTTCTGCATGTGCTGGTTATATGTTACATATAATCTAACTTTTGCTAACAATATAATATGAAGAGACATGCCGCCCCGCCAAGCAACAATGACGGCAGCATAGATGGAGGCCCTGATTAACCAAAGAGTAGCTGCAGCTGTTGCAGCCTTACCGAGAAACCAGAATGAAGGAGGACAAGGACAAAATCCCCTAGTATGCACCTACAAGCTTTTCCTTGACTGCAAACCGCTCTCTTTCAATGGACGGGATGGAGCAGTTAACTTGGTACGATGGATTGAGAAAGTAGAGTCTACTTTCGAGATGTGCAACTGTCCAGAAACATCAAATGTGAAATTCGCTACTGGAACTTTTGAGGGACAAGCCCTCACCTGGTGGAAATCCAACGTCCAAGCAATGGGATTGGAAGCAGCGAATGCCATGCCATGGGCAGACTTCAAGAAGTTGTTAAGGGATGAGTATTTTACACGAAATGAGATCTAGGATCTTGAGGAAACATTTTGGAACCTGAAAATGAATGGACCAGACGTGGTGGATTACACGTCAATATTTCATGATTTGGCAGGATTATGTCCTCCTATGGTAACACATGAAGAGAAGCGAATTGAGTGTTATTTGTGGGGACTGGCCCTGCAAATCCAGGGAATGGTATCATCTTTTGAACCTACAACAATCCAGCAAGCAATCCGATTAGCACAAAACCTGATGTCCCAGGCCGTTCGTCAGGGAGTCTTTGACAAACCTGTTGATAACAAGAGAAAGTGAAAAGGTAGTTCTTCAAGGTCATTTATTCCGCCACCACCACAGAAAAGGCAAGAAACTACCCAAGCCTACACCGTAGGTCAAGTTGACAATAAGCCGAGGAGAGCTTACACGGGAACTCTAGCAAGGTGCAATCGATGCAACTTTCACCACAACGGCACTTGTGAGGAAGCAAGATGCCAGAAATGCAAAAAGATTGGCCATGAGACCAAGGATTGTAGAATAAGAGGACCAGTTCCAAACACTGGAGTAACCCGTGCTTGTTACACTTGTGGGCAGAATGGACATTTTTCAAAGGATTGCCCAAAGAAAAGGAAGCCAGGAAACAACAACAACAACGCCAAAGGGCGAGCTTTTGTGATTGGAGCAGGAAAAGCCAAACAGAACCCTGACACCGTCACGGGTATGTTCCTTCTAAACAACCATTATTCATCTATGTTATTTGATACTTGTGCTGAAAGAAGATTCGTGTCTAATGAGTTTAGTCAATTACTTGGTATCGAACCTACCATTCTAGATAACAAGTATACCGTAGAACTAGTTGATGGTAAATTAATCAAAACCAACCACATTATTCCAAGCTGTATCCTAGAATTAGCCAATCATTCCTTCGAAATAGATCTGTTACCCGTTAAACTACGGAGCTTTGACGTGATTATCGGTATGGACTGGAAGTCCATGAATGGAGTGGAGATTGTGTGCCGCAAAAAGATTATCAGATTACCCCTACCAGATGGAGAAACACTTGCAATACAAGGAGAAAGGAGCGGGATTCCTCTGAATATCATCTCATGTATGAAAGCCCAGAAGTATCTACGGAAAGGATACTATGCCATCTTAGCACATATAACGGAGAACCAGACAAAAGAAAGGAAGGTTGAGGACATACCAGTTGTTCGTAATTTTCCTAAAGTATTCCCTAAAGACTTATCGGGACTCCCACTGCAGCGACAAGTTGAATTCCAAATCGACCTTACCCCAGGAGCTACCCTGATAGCGCGGTCACCATACTGACTTGCGCCGTCGAAAAAGCAAGAATTATCAAACCAACTAAAGGAGTTGCTAGATAAAGGATTTATCCGACCAAGTCATTCGCCTTGGGGAGCACCTGTCTTATTTGTCAAAAAGAAAGACGGATCATTTCGTATGTGCATCGACTACAGGAAATTGAACAAAGTAACCATCAAGAACCGATACCCTCTACCCAGAATAGACAATTTGTTCAACCAACTACAAGGATCGAGTTATTACTCCAAGATAGACTTACGGTCAGGGTACCATTAGCTGAGAATCCAAGAGGAGGATATACACAAGACGACATTCTGAACTCGATATGGATACTACGAGTTTTTGGTTATGCCATTCGGTTTGACCAATGCACCCACAGTGTTTATGGATCTTATGAACCGTGTGCAAACCATACATAGACAAGGTTGTTATTGTGTTCATTGATGACATCTTGATCTATTCTCGCGGCGAGGAGGAACACGCTGAACATCTAAGACTCATTCTAGAGTTACTAAAAACCGAGAAGCTATATGCTAAGTCTTCAAAGTGCGACTTCTGGATCAAGGAAGTGCATTTCCTAGGTCACGTGGTAAAAGGGAAGGGCTTACACGTTGACCCAACCAAGATTGAAGCGATAAGAAACTGGCGAACACTCAAAACCGCGACCGAAATACGATAATTTTTAGGATTGCCAGATATTACAGAAGGTTTATCAAAAACTTTTCAAAGATTGCAAAACCATTGACTGCTTTGATGCAGAAAGACGTGAAGTATGATTGGAATGAAAGAACTGAAGAAGCATTTCAGTTACTCAAGCAAAAACTTTGCAGCGCACCAATCTTAGCACTACCTGAAGGAAATGACGACTTCGTAGTCTACTGTGATGCGTCACACCAAGAACTCGGTTGTGTACTGATGCAAAGAGAGAAGGTTATCGCATATGCTTCACGACAACTCAAAGTGCACGAAAATAACTACACCACCCATGACTTGGATTTGGGAGCCGTGGTTTTTGCACCCAAAATCAGGAGATACTACCTGTATGGTACCAAATGTATGAGTTTCACTGACCACAAAAGTCTCCAACACGTCTTTGATCAAAAGGAGTTGAGCATGCGACATCGCAGATGGGTCGAATTGCTTAATGATTACGACTGCACAATCCGTTACCGTCCGGGAAAGGCAAACGTAGTTGCTGATGCCCTAAGTAGAAAAGAAAAACTCAAACCACGTTAAGTGCGAGCATTAACCTTGACAATCGACATGTATCTACCTATCCAGATACGTGACACTCAACTCGAGGCACTCAAGGAGGAAAATTTGGAAAATGAATGCCTACGAGGCATGGAGAAACTATTTGTGATCAAATCCAACGATGTGCGTTACTACTTGGATCGGATATGGGTACCGAAACATGGGAACTTAAGAGACTTAGTGATGGATGAGGCACATAAGTCGAGGTATTCAATTCACCCTAGTTCTGACAAAATGTACCAAGACCTTAAGACAAACTATGGGTGTCCAAACATGAAAGCCGAGATCGCCACATATGTCCGAAAATGTCTAACCTACACCAAGGTTAAGACGGAATACCAGAAACCATCAGGGTTACTAAAGCAGCTGTAAATTCCGTAATGGATGTGGGAACAAATTTCAATCGACTTCGTCATGAAGTTACCCAAAATTCAAGCGGATACGACACCATCTCGGTGATCGTTGACCATTTAACCAAATCCGCACACTTCCTTCCAATCAAAGAAAATGACAAAATGGAAAAGTTGACCCGACTTTATCTAAAGGAAATATTTTCAAGGCATGGAGTGCCTATATCCATCATCTCAGATAGAGATAGTCATTTTACTTCCCGATTCTGGCAATCATTACAAGAAGCGTTGGGAACACACTTAGATTTGAACACTGCCTATCACCCACAGACAGATGGTCAAAGTGAATGAACCATCCAAACTATAGAAGAGCTATTAAGAGCTTGTGTGATAGATTTTGGAAACAGTTGGGATACTCACCTACCATTGGTTGAATTTTCATACAACAACAGTTACCTCACGAGTATCAAGGCAGCACCATTTGAAGCACTTTACGGAAGAAAGTGCAGATCACCACTCTGTTGGGATGAAGTCGGAGATAGTCATCTCACTGGACCAAAGCTTGTCCACGAGGCCACCGAGAAAATTTTCAAAATCCGAGATACACTGAAATCCACTCAAGACAGATAGAAAAGCTACGTTGATTAAAAGCATAAACCAGTAGAGTTCCAAGTAGGTGACAAAGTGTTATTGAAAGTTACGCCTCAGAAAGGCGTAATCCGTTCTGGCAAATGAGGGAAACTGAACCCCCGCTACATAGGACCATTTGAGATCCTACAAAGGATTGGCCCTGTTGCCTACCGACTCAACCTACCGGAAGAGCTACAGAATATCCACAATGTATTCCATGTGTCAAACTTAAAGAAGTGTCTACACGATGAGACACTGAAGATACCTCTCAAGGAGGTACGAATCGACAAACAACTATATTTCGTCGAAGAACCCGTGTAAATCATGGACCGGGAGGTTAAGCAAACGAAACAAAGTCACATTCCGATAGTCAAGGTCTGATGGAATTCCAGACGCGGACCAGAGTTCACATGGGGGCACGAAGATCAGATGAAGCACAAGCACCCACACTTGTTTCATACTACACCATCAACTATTAACGCAAGCTGAATTTTAGGACAAAATTCCTTTCAACCGGGGGATATTGTGACACCCGGCAAATTTCAGGTTGATATCCATTCCCGACTGAGATACATATTACATTATTAGACATGCATCACACTTAATTTTATCTTAATTAAGTACATTTCACACTTAGGAAGTCAATACGTTTGCACGTGTCGGTAATCCAGAAAATTACCCGGTCAAACACGCGTCCTACAGCACGCACGTTGGTGATAATTTAAAAACAAATACCTAGACATATAATCTGTGTGTGAAAATTATATGTAACACTGTGATTTAATTAATCATGCCTATATGAATTTTTCGGTGATTTATGGAAATACTTTTATTTTCAGCACAGTCCGGTAGACACTTAGTGTGCATTAGCTAGGTCCATAATTCTAAGCAGACACTTAGACATATATTTGATGTGCACAAATTAAATGTAGGACTGTGATATGTTATTCTAAGACTCTGTGAGTTTTTCAGGAATTTTCTGATAAACTTTCTGTTTTAACGCTGTCCGGCCAGTCTGCAGTATGTACCGACATTTCCAAATAAAAATCTGAAAATTTTATATGTTAAACATACCAATATGAGCCAAATTATTTTTAAATAATTTCGTTCATGCCTATTCAGGATTTCCGTCAATAAATCGGTGACTATTCGTTTTCCATCACCCGGAGTCAAATGACACTATAAATACCCCCCCAATCCCCACCATTTCCACCTCTACATTTCACCACACTCTCTCTCCCTCCTCCTCCCTTTTTCGGCTGAAACCTATCACCACCACCACCATCTTCATTTTTTGTTGTTGTTTTGATCCTTCCATCATCAATCTAAGCTTTCAAGATCAAGATTTCCAATTTTGCAAGAAGATTCATCCATCATTCTACCACATTTTCTAGTTTGGTAAGAATCTAGAACCATTTCCTCCATCTTTTTCATCCTCATGTTTATATGAACATGCATCTAAAGAAAACCCATTTTTATGAAAGATTATCCATATATTCTTGAAGAAAATGTGTTTTAAAACTCAAATGGTACATATTGTTGGTGGTTTTGGACTCGGGTTTTGTTCATAGGCTCGGTTTCCATTTAAGGAAACTTTATTATGTATGGATGTGCTAGATGATGAGATTTTTTTGGTTTGATGATGGATTACCTTGTAATAGTAGTTGTAGATGATCAATATGTGAAAACTTTGTTGACAGAAGTGTTGGATGATACATGCGTTCTCGGTTTTGCTATTTTAGGAAACTTTAATTTTGAGTTTCATGCTAAATGCCATGTTTAGGGTGATTGATGATGGAAAATGGTTAGATATGAATAAAGAATGGATAATATGTGTAGATTTGTTTTCTAGAACTTTTGGTCATGAGATTTCATACTCGTTTCTATTTATAATAACTTTAATTTTTGGGTTTTTGCTAAAAGAAGCTGTGATGTGATTTGTTTGGTGGAAATGATGCATAAACACTAGATATAGAGATTGTATGATTTTTTTTTCAGTAAAATCACATGTCCATGATGCTTTTAAGCTCGTTTTCTATTTTTAGAAACTTTAATTCTCGACATGTATGAAAACTTGATGTTTGGGTGTATTCAAAGCATGAAACTAGTGTAGTGAACATTATGGAAGAATGATTGACCAAAATGATGGATTAAAATGCATGTGTATGAGTTTTAGAGCCCGAATTCTAAATAAGGAAACTTTACTTTTTCACAAGATGTGTTTGCAAGTTGTTAACATGATTAGAAGGTTTAAATGACTTAGTAACACTTAACTAAGTGCATCGTATGATAATATATGTTATTAATCCATAAACTTGACATAGTCTTGCTATAATAGAAAATTTTAATTATCCGAAACTCGCATCTTTGTCTATTTATAGCAAGTAAACATTGAAATGTTCTATATATGTTATAACATGCCTAATTTCATGTGTGAACATCAACCTTTCATAGCTGCCATGTTTAGGACTCAACAACTTGACTTTCCAATTAAGGAAACTTTAATGTATCAAAAGTTGTGTTTCATGTTCTAAATTCCAATCGAATGTGCCAATGTGTTTATTAGACGATAATAGACTATTTCAAAGTAGGTTTGAATTATATATTAGGATTTGAATACTTAAGTCCAACGTTTCACCAACGGGTCGTCAAGTCAAAACATCTTTGAAACGTCAAAGTCACTTTTCAAACAACTCTTTGGATGCATAGAGTTCATAGTCAAGCATTTACAATACTTAGACCTTAAAGTCCTAAATGTTTCCTAGGGCACGAGTAGGTCGTTTCATTTAGCCGGATTTGCTAAGACTTGCATATCAAAGAGGCGAACCACATCCTTTTCCTTTTTCAGTGGCTATAGTTGAGCTTCGGTTGGCGGACTTATGATAATTTTTTATTTTGTCTGATCAACAGTGATTGTGTAGACTACATATGCTTTTCCATGCAATTTCAATATACGCTTTTCCATGCATTATCAATATATGATTTCCAAAACATTTCATTATATGATTTCCATTACATATAACCTATGAACTCACCAACATTATTTTGACCCATTTTAGCATGTTTATCTCAGGTCGTTGAATGCATAGGATATGTGGCTACGATGCACCCACTGGAATCACACACTCATCATGCATGGCATCCTATTTTGATAAACAATATTTTATCATCCTTATTTTCAAATGTTGTAAACATTTAAACATTGCTTCCACACTTTTACTTTAGACTATGTCAAACGTTATTTTAGACTCATTCGAATCATGCATAAAACATGTATTTTGAAAACTATTTAGTGGTCGTTCAAAGAAATTCAACGGTAAAGATCCTATTGATTCACGCCCCTCGGGTATAGCCCGGAAGTGGAATTTGGGGGTGCTACAGAAGGGTTGTGAATGGTGGTACACAGCGACAAAGGGCGGGGTGTGTGGTGATATGCTTACTAGAGAGAAAAGGTGGTGCACCCACCTTGGGTTTATGTTTGGTACGTGATCAACGATTGTCGGAGTTGAATGAGGGCTGCCAAGTGTGATGGTGGTTCATGTGAGCTATAACCACGCACTGGTGGTGACCGACGTTTGCGCAAGGTGGCGTACGAGGGCGGCTAGTGGTGGTTTTAGGAGTTTTAATCCCAAATGTGTGTGTGGAAAGTGTGTGATCGATTTACTCGATCTAGGTGAGTTCTGTATGACCTATTTAAGTGTTTTAAAATGTTTTGGGTTGATTCACATACAATGTGTGTATGTATGTGTTAACAGTTTAGATTGGTTACACGTGGGAATTAACGAGTAAAACCAAGAAAGTGTTTTGTGTGGGAATTTGGGTCTGAAATCACTGTGGGTTAAGATCAGGGTTTTAAATGGGATACTTAACCCTTATAAAGTGTGTTAATGGTGATTATTAAGTGTGTTTATGTGGTGGTTCAATTATACGAATAATGTATGTTAAAGTGTGATGCTTCAGCATGATAAATAGTAATCCAAAAGTGTATGTTTAGTGAATTACTGCCTGATATAGAAACTGTGGTGTGTGTAGTGAGTTGTGTGTTGCTTATTGGAATGACTTAGGAAAAAATGGTGTTGTAAGTGATATGTGAATGGATTATATTAGTGAGTTGGTATGAATAGAGTTATATAGATACCTTCACATGAATTTGTTTTATGTTAATAGGTTTATATAAGGAAGTCCACATGAATGAGCTAGTATAATTTTATTGACACGATGATATTATATAACCATATCTACGTTAGGTAGCTGCCATGATTTGATGGCTTTTAGGCAAAATTCATATGATTTGATTTAATAAGTTTAATTGTGAATTTGCAGGAATATTTGGTTTCTAATGATAAATAAGGAAAGAGATTGAAGAAATTAAAGCAAGCCCGTGCCGACCTAAGAATCTCGAGATCAATCTGCCGACCCCAGAAGCACGCACCACATCGAAAGCACGACCGTGATTTGTTGATGTGCGCCAATGTCGACCAAGTCTAAGGAAAAACCGAAGTATGAACTAAGCAGAGTTGTGGAGCAGTTGGTCAGAAAATGACACAGTCAGGCATGCACTATGCACAGCCATGCTTCCCATTTTTTTGCAAATAAATATGTCAAACCTCGAAAAATAAAGGAAATAAAAAGTACAGTGTTGAAATGGTATAAGACTCAAACTTCATGGACAAAAAATTAATTTTTTTGGAAAAAGGAGTTGGTAGCGGACCGCTACCAAAGGGCTGGCGGTCCACTACGTGGTCATGAACGCAACAATAATGAGCTTCCACGCATCAGCTGACTAGCGTAATGCATGGGAACCCTATCGCGGACCGCCATGAGGTCCATAACGGTCCGTTATGTCGCACACGGCTTAGCGGTCTGCTAACCCAAGTCCTAACTGTCCACAACTTATTACACAAGTGTAAGTCCCAATCTATCAACGTATCTTTAAACACATGAACAAAATACCAATGATATCAATGTCTCTCACGTTATAGGTGGAATCTATATGTGTGGTGATTCAAGAAGAGGATTCAAAGAAACACAATTTTATTAAGAACAATAGTGATCACAGAGAAAATTATCAAACACCACTGACCACATACAGTTAGGGTAAACATGCATTTAAACTTAGCTAAAACTAAACTAAGCCCACCCATTACATGTTCTCGGCCTAAAGCCGACCCATTACACCTTTTTCGTGAACCCTAGTTCAGGGTTTACATCAAAACTAATTGATACTTAATCCTCTATAATCAGCGTCCTACAATCTCCCTCTAGGATTAAGCTATCAGTGGTTCATCAAAAGTTTATATCTTCACATTGGCTTCCACTTCCTGCAATGAGCCTCTTACTTATGATATCAGCAACTGCTCCAGTGAAGACTTTAGCTTGTTCTTCAAACAGATTTTTACTTCTGATTTGATTTCTTGCCAACACATTAATGTCCTCTTCACCAAAATTTGTTAGATCAAAAGGATCTCTAATCCTAAACTCAGTAGTTCTTGTCACAAGCATAGCTTCAGTAGAAACTGGATCATAAGCCCAAAACTGAAAGTCCTTCAATGAGTTAACATGCATCTTCTTATGGACATGCACTTTCTTTGTGATCTTTGTAGCTAGCCAGATAACGTTATACATACTTCTACCGGTATGAGGGTCTTTCACACCCTTTGCTTTCTTCAATTTTGATTCAGCAGTTTTCATACCAGCAAAGTTGGTCAGGCATTGTTGATTAAGGAACTTATTGAACATGTCTGCCATTGTAACGTTTCCTCTGTTAAAAAAATGTGCTTCATTTAACTCCCGGAGATTGAGTTTAGTCCAAAAGCTAAAGTCATTAGCATGCTTGTAGTATTCCAGTCGACCACTTTTCTTCTTCACCACAGACATATTCTTCTCTTTGTCAAATTTCTTGGAAGCAATCCCCGACCTGTCACCTCTCTTTGAATAATAGCCTTCAATGTTTATTGTAACATGTGTCTCAGTAGGTGGACCATATGGCAACATCCATGGAGGACGTTCCTTTCTTGGGTTTACTCCTGCACTTGATGATTCATTGAGTTCAACATAAGAGCTTGTTAGATTGATTTCATCATCAATATCGTGATTCAATCTCTCTAACTCAGAATTATAAGAACTATCAAACATTTCCACGTTTGATGTATCGACGGGGTTCGTATCTGTGTGTTTACCCAAGTCATCAGGAGACACATAATCATCAAGATTCTCTTCAAAATTGAAATTATAAAGGTCATCATCTTGATTATTACCAGTTTGATCGTCTTGATTACTTCCCCCTGCATCTCCACCTCCTTGATTATCATCATCATTATGTGTCTCAGTATCCTTAGCCTCTCTATCTTCTAGTTTCTTCTTTAATTCAAATACCAAGGCAGTTAAATAGCCCTGATTGGCTTCTAAGGACATGATTCTAGCATTTTGAACTTCCACTTGTTGTTCCAATGCAAATACCCTTTCCTGCAAAGCGTGAGTGTCTACAGGTGCGTGTGTGAAAGAATCTATAGGACTTTTTCCCTTTGCTTTCTTAGCACGATATTCTTCGACCTATAACACAAAGAATTGATCAGGTGTCAAAAGAAGTAGGATCAGGGCTCACCGGGGATGATGATTGTGGAAAGGTGGATGATAATTAAGGAGGTGGAGCTGCAGGGGGAAGTAATTAAGATGATCAAACTGGTAATAATCAAGAATGATGACCTTTATAATTTTGATTTTTAAGAGAATCTTGATGATGATCAAGATGATGTGTCACCTAATTGTATTAAGAACAAGAGTGATTATAAAGAAAATTACCAAAGACCGCTAACCACATACGGTTAGGGTAAACATACATTTATACTTAGCTAAAACTAACTAAGCCCACCCATTACATGTTTTCGGCCTAAAGTCGGCCCATTACACCTTCGCCGTGAACCCTAGTTCACGGTTTACACCAAAACTAGTTGATACTTAATCCTATATAATCAGTGTCCTACAACAAGAATCTTATCCGGATACTTGAGGCGATAACGGTCCGCTACCGCCTCGCTACCCTTCTGGTTAGCGGTCCACTATGGGTTCAATATCCGCCTATAAATTGGAAACTCATCCTAGGCCATTTCATATCAAACACACACATAAAACCTTCCACACAAACACCTACTATCTGATCTTCCATATTCCAAGCATCGGTTCATATCCGCGAGTGAGAATTCGGCAACAAACGCAGTAGATAGTTTCGAGGTAAGGTTCTGACCAACTGTTTAAGATTTGGTTATTTACCATTAAGCTAGGGATGCTTGATTAAGAAATATTATTATGATTTAGGATATGGTGTAAAGTACTTGTGCTATCTCAGTTAATCTAAGCCGAGATACTATCGGTGAGTTCCTCTAAACTGAAATGTGTACAAAATTTTATTTACAACATTTTGAGTATTTTGAAACATTGTGGCACCATTTACTGAATTTGACGTAATTGACTGCTCCATATTTATATGACGCGTAATAAGCGCTAAATGCATTCAGTGTAGGATGGGACCTTAGAAGGGTTACCAGTTCCATGAGTACCTCATAGGTGTTCTATGAGTGGGAATTGTGAAATTACAAGTCAACTCCATGTGGGTTTCAAGATATATTGGCATTTTTGGAAAATGTTTTGTTTATGGACTCACCAACTTATGTTGACCAATTTTCTTCAAATCTTTTTGAGTACACATCTCATGTAATCCATAGTGGACTAGTTGGCATTCAGAGGCTGAAGCAGATGTGTGCAAACAGAAAATCATCTTTTGAAAGAAGATAATATAGTATAGTTCCTGATTAGGAATTAGAGGCATTTTGTCATTTGTTGTGTTTTACAACATTTTAAATATAAATAAAACGTTTTTGGTTTAGTTTCCAATGTGTCTTTCTGTACCATTCATCATGACCAACTAGTGCATCGGACCGGGGTGTGACAAGTTGGTATCAAAGCCTCAGTTTAAGATATTTAGACACTAAGACAGTGTCTAGACTTAAACTAGGATTTTGAGAATAGCCTGGAATGCCATAAGATAGGACCCACTAAGATAAGATAATTTAGATGTATACCATTATCATGACACATAACGGGTAATACCTAGAAAACAATAGTGAAGGTAAATTATTTATTTAAACTTGGCCAACGTAAATTAAATAATTTACAAGTATTGCTGAATTTCTGGATTACCACAGGTTATGCGAATTCTGATCGTTATATATCTGTATAGGTACTAAATGGCAGGTAGAGGACGAGGTGGAGGAAGAGGGCGAGGACCCACTACGAGATCACATACTCGTGAAAATATTAACACGAATACAAACACTGACACAAACTCAAGTACTAATACAAACCCAGAAACTGAACCCCATATGGAGGAAGTACTTATGACGGAAGCACAATTTCAAGGAGCAGTTGCAACTGAAGTAATTAGGGTTTTACAAACAAAATTACCAGGAATCCTTGACGAAGCAATCCAATGAAGATTAGGTTCGGGTAGTCAAGGACTTGATATAGGGAATGAAGGAACAAGTGATGCTAATATACAGATGGAAAATATGAATCACACTACCACAGTAAGACCTAATAATGGCATAACCAGAATCCATGCGACGATTGGAATAGCAAACCACAGTGTGGGAATGAAGAATGATAACAAGGAAGGATATTCGTTAAAATCCTTCTGTGGATGTCATCCGAACCTTTTAACAGCAAGAAAGACGCCATTGCAGCCATGCAATGGTTAACTTCAATGGTGGTCGTTATTAAAATGTGTGAGTGTAGGAGTGATCAAGCTAATAAAATTTGCTGCTCACTCATTTGAAGAGAGGCACTCGACGGGTGGGAATCAATCAAACAACCCAAAGGAGAAGAAAAGATGGTTAAAATGAAATGGGAGGATCTTAAGGACTTAGTGATTAAGAAATTTTGTGCACAAAATGAGGTGGATAAAATTGAATCTAAATTTCACAGGTTAGAAGCTAGAAATCTCACACATCGAGAATACACCACCAAATTCAATGAGATGGGCAGGCTAGTGCCATATCTAGTAACTCCTGAATCTAGGAGAAGCAAATGTTATTTTCAAGGCTTGCCACCCAAGGTTCGTACATTAGTAAAGACTACTGCACCTCAAACAATGGGTTCAGCTATTGAGCTTAGTGCGGTAATGTATGATGAGGTGGCAAGTCAAGAACTACTAAAGGTGGAAAATAAGAAAAAGCATGATGAGGTGATATACAAGTTTAAACCCAAGAATAATAAAATCCCAATGAAAGGAGAATATAACTTGGATAGGAATATCCAAGGAATAAAATGCCAGACTTACCTGAAGTTTGGCCATTCTACACCCTAGTGCCCAAATTTGAAATGTTACAATTGCAATGAGATTGGGCGTTTGATGTGTTGCAAAACACATGCATTTACCCGTGTATATTTAGGTGTATTTATCCAGTTTTGTATTCGTTTTGTATTGTTTTTTGTTCGTTCCGAGTTCGGGTCAGATTTGCAGGTCATAGTGTGCTAAGGGAGCGGAAAGCGAAGCTAAATCTTGGAGAAATCGAGCACACGAGGAAAGAGGAAAAATAAAGAAGAAAATGTTAATTTCTATGATTTTAGGTGGCTCGTGGTTTGCGAGGCAGGAGGAGAAATTCCCTCGCGGTATGCGAGGGAAGCCAGGAAGCACCGCGACTAAATTGTCCCTTGCGGTACACGAGGGACCGGCCCAAAGTCTCTCGCGGTACGCGAGAGACCCGCAAATCCGATTTTTGAGGAATTTTTAGGGTTTTAATGTTTATGTCGGCCATTCTTCTAAGAAATCGACTAATTGTCGTCAGAGCTTGGATCTTGGGCGATTTTGGCAAGAAAGATTGGATTTTGATCAAGGTTTCAAGGTATTGGAGACAAATCGGGTTAGAATCAAGCATTCGATCACGATTAATCATTCGGTTATTCTTGATCTGTGTTCTATGACTTTGTTTGCTATTTTTTAACTCTGATACTTCTTTCTTTATCATGTTTCTTGGCTAAAACTTTAGAACTACCTAGGTTTAAGATGATTGGATTTTAAAGTTTGGATTTTTATTGGTTTTTGGATGTTGATTTGATTTTATGCTCTAGTCCAGATCTGAATTGATGTGTTTGATGAATATGCATGCTTGTTATTGATTGTTAGTTGGTTGATTCATCCATACATGCTTTGTTGAATGTCTTTAATGAAAAAGTGATAGGTAATCGGGTAGTCTTCAGTGTTAGGGTTTCTGAGTGCAAATTGTCTGAGAGGGCGTTTTCCTTAGAGGTCTAGTATCGTTGTTGATCCGTGTCAAACATAGTGAATTCAGATTGCTCCTTGCATCCTTGATGTATTGAGATAGCGTAACCGAGAGGTGAGCTGTCTATCGAGTCTATAGCATAACCGGTGAGACCGAGAGGTGATCTGATAACGGGTGAGTTTAATAGCCTTTGAGTAGTCTTCTGGTCACATCCCGCGACCGAGAGTGACCGGGTATCCTTTAGTCAATCTTGAGGGTGTCATATCTTTAGATCCCAGTTCCATATCATATTCCTTAACCATTAGAAGCCGAGCTTAGCATTCATGATTCACAGCCTAGGTAGTCCTTTCCATTCTTATTGATTTCATCCTGGTCCTTGTTAGATAGTTATTTGTCTTCTTTAGTATTCATTGCTTAGTTTAATCTTAGTTCATAGATCCCTTCCCAATCTAAACCAAATATTAAGTCCTAGTTAGAGTCTAATTTGTGTTAGAGTCAGTATCTCGTGGGTTCGATATCCGGACTTCTGTTAGCTATGTTGCAATTGATAGGTACACTTGCCTGTCTTTATGGTCTAGTTTAGTATAGTTTTCTAGAGTTTAACTAGAGTGTCTAGGTTAGTTTGTGTTTAATTTTATAGACCGTTTGACCGACTTCAGCATTATAAAAGTTCTTTCCTATGCCACCTAGCAGCGTCCCGGTGGTGAGACAAAGAGTGTAGGACGTGTGTTTGTTTTAGAAGGAGGTGAAAGGAAGAAGGAAAGTGCAAAAGTAGTGGCAGGTACTTTTTCGTCAATAGCATTTAAGCTAAAGAATAGTTTGCAATAGGGGCAAATAGGAGTTTTGTCTTGTGTGCCTTCGCTCCATATTTAGGAAAGAAACCTACTTCAGTCAATTGCGCTTACATAGTTGAAACTGCGAGTGGAAAACAAATTAGAATAACTGAATCGTATAAGGATTGTGTCATCAATTTAGGTGACAATGATCTATTATTCGAATTAATGCCTATGAACATAAGTGAGTATGATGTTATCCTAGGAATGGACTAGTTTAACCAATATCAGGCACAAATTGATTGTGACCAAAGGATTGTCAAGATAAGTAAATCAAATGGAGAAAGTCTGGTGATCCGAGGAGATAGCAGTAATAATAAAATTGAAATTATTTCCATAGAAAAAGCTAAGAAATATTTGACAAAAAAAGTAGTGTGTTCTTAGCCTATGCTCTAGATTTTAAGACCGAAAGGAAAATTGCGGATATACCCGTAGTTTGTAATCACCCGGATCTCTTTTCAGAATAATTACCTGGTCTTCCACCCAATCGTCAAATCAATTTTGATTTGAGCTTATACCTGGAGCTAAGCCCATTGAAAAATCTCCTTACCATCTAGCTCCTTCAAAATGGAATGAATTAAAGAAACAAATTCTTGAACTCTTAGACAAAGGATTCATCCATCCAAGTACTTCACCATGGGGAGCACCGGTACTATTCGTGAAAAAGAAGGACGAAAGAATGTGAATGTCTATATACTGTCAAGAACTAAACAAGCTAACTATGAAAAACAGGTATCCATTGCCCAAAATAGATGACTTGTTCGACCAACTACAAGGTGATAAGTATTTCTCGAAAATCGATCTTAGATCAGGATGTCACCAGTTAAAGGTACAAGAAGGAGATGTTCCTAAGACTGCTTTTAGACCAGATACGGACACTATGAATTCCTAGTCATGTTTTTTGGTATAACAAATGCCACGGCAACATTTATGGACCTAATGAATAGAGTCTGTAAACCTTTCTTTGATAAGTTTGTCAACGTATTCATCGATTATATTCTTATCTATTCCCAAAGTTAAAAATAACATGCTAATCACCTTAGAATTATTTCAGAAACCCTGAGACAACATAAATGTATGAAAAATTTTCCAAATGCGAGTTTTGGAAACAAAAAGTACAATTCCTTGGACATATGATAAACAAAAAAGAAATACTAGTTGATCCGATCAAGATTGATGCCGTTATGAAGTGGGAAACCCTGAAAACTTTGACTAAAGTCAGAAGCTTCCTCGGATTAGCACGATTTTATAGAAGTCTCATTCAAGACTTCTCGAAGATTGCTACGCCATTAATTACTTTGACACAGAGAGTAGTAAAATTTGAATGGGGTCCGAAGCAAGAAGAGGCATTCACTATTCTTAAAGAAAAACTCAGTAATGCACCGGTTTTGGCATTATCTAAGGGAAATAATGACTTCGTAATCTACTGTGATGCTTCCCGAGTTGGTCCGGGTTGTGTGTTGATGCAGCGAGATAGGGTTATTGCCTATGCATCATGCCAACTAAAAGTTCATGAGTAGAACTATACCATACATGATCTAGAACTTGGTGGCATAGTGTTTGCTCTGAATATTTAGAGACACTACCTATATGATACCAAATGCATGATGAAATCAGACCTGAAAAGCTTCCAACATATTTTTAATCAGAAGGATTTAAATATGAGAAAAAAGAGGTGGACGGAACTCATTAATGATTATGAATGTGAAACAAATTACCATCCTGGGAAAGCAAACGTAACAGTAGACACCCTAAGTCGGAAGGAAAGAAGTCAACCGATTATGGCAAAAGCTTTGAGATTGGATATACAGGTGGATTGGATGGAGAAAGTTAATGAAATCCAATCTAAAGCAATGGAGGATAAGAACATTAAGAAGGAAGGTTTGGTTGGAAATCAAAGATTACTCATCAAAGGAGAAGATGGAATCCTAAGAATTGATCAAAGAATCCGGAGTCCAAGATTTGAAGATATTCAAGAAAGAGTAATGGAAGAAGCACATAAATCGAAGTATACAATGCATCCCATAGCAAATAAAATGTATAAGGCCTTAACGGATAACTATTGGTGGCCCAATATGAAGAGATGAATAACCTAATACATAGATAGATGTTCAGTTTTCCTTCAGGTTAAGATTGAACATCAAAATCCAGAAGGTCAACTACAACAGTTGGAGACATCTGTCTAGAAATGGGATCGCATTACAATGGACTTTATCACAAAACTACCTAGAACTCAAAAAGGACGCAATACTATATGGGTAGTGGTCGATAGGCTGCCCAAGTCCTCCCATTTCATACCCATTAATGAAAGCTACTCAATGGATAACTTAGCCATAATCTATATCAATGAAATTGTTAGCCGCCATGGTATACCGTTGTCTGTGATTTCTGATAGAGACAGTCGGTTCACATCTAGATTCTAGACAAGTTTCCAAAATGAATTAGGGACACGACTTAACATGAGTACAACATATCATCCTCATACGGATGGGCAGAGTGAGAGAACTATTCAAAATCTGGAAGATATGCTAAGAGCTTGTGTCATCGATTTCGAAGGTAAATGGGATAAACAACTACCGCTAATCGAATTGTCCTACAACAACAGCTACCATTCAAGTATCATGGCTACACCATTTGAAACATTATATGGTAGGAAGTGCAGAACTCCAATCTGTTGGACTGAAGTAGGAGATAGTCATTTATTTGGACCCGAAGTTATACAAGAAACAATAGATATAATAGTCCAGATCAAACAACGATTAGAAGCCACCCGGAACAGTTCTCAAAATTTTTGGTCCTAATTTACCAAAACTAAAAGTCTCAAGGGCTCAAATGTAAATAAATAAAAGTCAAGGATCAAAAGTTGAAAATTTGGAAATTTGGACGGTAACGGACCGCCACAGCCCGCCACGGTCCATTAGGGGTTGGGCAAGGGGGCAACCGGTGTGCTACGTGTCCCGTGACTATTGGAAGTGATCTGAAACATGGAAACCCTATGACAGACTGTCACCCACCGTAAAGATCCGTCATGTTGTAAATCATCAGAAATCAACACGTGCCTAATGACTAACGGTGGAACTCTGACGCATGTACCCCTATAACGGACCGCCATACCTTGTAACGGTCCGATATGCCGTAATCAACCAGACATGGATGCGTGGCTAGCTCACTCGCTAACCCTAAAGAGGTGACGAACCGTCACCATGCATAACGGTGTGTTATGACCAGGCGATGACGGACCGTCACCCATCATAATGGTCCATCACAGACTCAAAGTTTGCCTATAAATAGAATTCAAACCTCCGTTCATTTCCACACAAACCAACTCGCATTTTTAGAGATTTTAAGCTATATCCCACTATCCTAATACAAACCCACTTTTCCATTAAGCAACGCAATAGCCGGTTTAAGCTAGAAACGTTCAGTAAAGCTCTTAGAACTTTCGTTCAGAAATACGCTAGGTTAGGAAAGTGTGCCGAGGTGCTATCCAACTAGGGAGACAACATTAAGAACCCACTCGAAGCTTTTTTAAGCAGAGATATTGCCAAGGTGAATACATGTAATTTTTAAAGTGCTTTTGAAAGCCATAAACTGATTTGATTTGCGGTCTGACTCGAATGAACTAATATAACCATTGGTCGCATAAGTTTATTTACTATATAGCATTCATGCCATAGGAGCACGTATAATTATACACGTGTTACATATGAAACAATGTAACATGGCCACGAATATGGCTCGGTTGTTTGCAATCACGTAAAACACCTACATTGCATGTGCGTAAGGTTGTGGCTGACATAAAACAAGTGTAACCCGAGAAAGTATCTAGTGTAGCTAGTGGTTATACCTTCGGGCGAACTAGACTACTGAATGTGTAAATTTGATCAGTCAAATATGGGCAAATTGTTATATATATATATGTATATATATATATATGTGTGTGTGTGTGTGTATGTGTGCGCGCATATTCACCAGCTTGTTCTGATGTATATTTTTAAAACGTTTTTTAGGTAAGCACGGGTAAATATGTTTGGTTGGTCACGACGCAGGGACGATAGAACCTTGGCGATATAAGCCATGATGTCAGAAAAAAGGGAACGTACACCCTGGACATCAACTGGAATGAATAGCTATATCGAAATCCTTGGTTTTGTAAAAATGTTTTGTACTAAAACAGGGTGTTTCCATGTAATTATGAAATGAAATGAAACAGTGTTTTTCCATGTAATTATGAAATGAAATGAAACTAAACTATAGGTCCCACCGGGGTCTCTACGGATCTGTCTAGACGAGCGACACGACACACATACGGAGTGCGGAATCCAACGTATGCATGTTCACGTAGTGATTACAACAAGTAGAACAATGAACACAAGATGTAAATAAACCTCTGCTTGTATTGCTCTCAAACTTGAGTGTTTACAATCAGATCAGTCATTCAACTATTACAAAACTCAAACATGCAAACACTATATATAGGTAGTAAATACCTTCAGGCGAACTTGTCAAGTTCGCCACACCTATAGTCAAGTTCGCATGTTACAAAACTTGTCACTTAGACAACATTACAAACTTAAAGACTACACAAAGACCTAATCTATTACAAAGCTCATTGTCACAAAACATGTCCTACAGACTCCCCCTTGACAATAGCTCGGTCGTTGGTCTTCAAGTGCTCTTCTGATTCTCTTGCACTTTGCTCCCGGCATGAACCCCCTGGTTAATACACACATGCAACACCCATTTGTACTGCATAGATTGCTCCTCCATTCACTGGTATACATAATCTCTTTCCTTCTGATTATCAGCTTATCTTTCCTTGAAAAATTAATAAGATTAATAGCGTCATAGAACTGAGCTAGAATCTTCCCATCTCTGTCTTCGATAACAACTTCACCAGTATTCACATCCACATAATACCATTTCATATTTCCAATAAAGTCATGTGGATACTTCTTCAATGGAATCTTTTGTAGAGCTTTAACCAGTTTATAACTGTATCTTCGAGTGTGTTTCATTTTAAGCGGATCTATATCACAAAATCTTATAACTCTCTTTCCAATATGAGGCTTTAATCTTTCATACTTCCCAGACGACCCTCCAATTCTGATAAGCTTAGCTATGGCTTCAACAATATCGTCTCTCGATTTGTTAATCAACGGCTTAGTAGCAAGACCGTTCATTTCACATCTCGGTAGAGAATTGAAATACTACAGCCTCAATTTTAAGTACTGAACACCGTCTGTCCTCTGGGTTGCAAACAACTTGAATTCTTTCTCATAAAACCATCTCAATATCCTTCCAATACAATGTTCTTGGTTCACATACTTAGCGTTTTGTACTAATTCAGGTGTAGTTACTGGTAACACCTTATTCCAGCTTCTCACCATCTCTAGCCATTTCTCTTTTGTCATACCAGTTTCCTTGTATAACACTGGATCTTCATCTTCAACTTCAGGAGTAGTAGTCAGGGAGCAAGGCTTTGTGACTTCAAGATCAGTATCCAATGACTCGGTAATTCCCTCTGAGCTTTCTTCAGGAACCACATTATCATGTATAAAGTCCATAGAAATATTCAATCCGTCACAACCCTCATATGTAATTGCATCTGTATTCTTTTCAATTTCCAGCTCAACTATTTCTCCCTCTTCAAGATCAGACAGATCATCTTCAACTACATCACCAATCTCATCCAAATCAAGTAAACATTCTAACTTGTCGGCCTTCTCAACATCAGAATCTTCAAAGAATGAATCATCTAACTTGTCTAAAGCTTCCACATTAGTTATGTCTTTATCAACGTCTTTCTCACTTGATTGACTTACATCAATATTTGTTGTCGACTCCCCTTGAGCCTGTGTTGTCGGGTTTACCTTAGTGTTTTGACACTCACCCTTGTCACCTGCATCGGGTTCATCATCTTTATCATTATTTCTGTTTAGATCAGTAGTATGACAAGCATAATCACTAGCTTTCTCCCCCCGAGTGTAATCCCCAGGAAATTCCGACCTATATTTTTTTTACTTTTCGGCACTTGTAAATTCATTATTTAGTGATAAACTATCCTATTTATCCATTTCACTTCATGAGTGTACATACATACATACATTGGGTGCAATTATTTCAAATTCAAAATAATAAAGGAATTATTATCATATGAAATAAATATATATATATATATATATATATATATATATATATATATATATATATGTTAAGTTATTTCTAACTTTATAAATATATAACTTAAAAAAGTCAAATTATAAATTCTATATAGAAATTAGGGTTTATATTTTTTTGTAATAAAAAGAATAAACTTCATTTAATAAATTACATTTTTATATTCATAACATTTAAATGTAACATTTACATTTATTAGATTTTGTAAACATTATAAAGATTTAATGATTTTATGTATTGTAAAAGTCCAGGGTTCAAATGGTAAACTTATGAAACTTAATTCCAAATTAAAATAAAGTTTTTACATGAAATAATAAAACCCTGAAACCTCAAGGACCTGTTTTGCCAAAACCCAAACCTCCCTTCCCTCCCAATCGGTCTTAGGTTCGAGATCCGCGACCACCGGTTTTCAAACTATAAATCCCAACTTGTAATTGTGATATTTTCGCACGACATTGAAACCAACATTACGTTTAAACCAATCAAACGACCCACTACATGAGTTTAATTGAAGTTTTATGAGCAATTCATTACCAAATTCGTAACCGCTAACCCACTACCAATAATTTAATCGTTCGAGCCATTATAGTCCAAATTGCAAATAAGTAGAAGCTTATTATCCCTAACGACACCCATCACAAGCTTCACAGACCCTCAATTCCATCGCAAAGCACCTCTGTAATCCCGATTCTAGCCGAAGAAACCATTCCTGTTCGTCCGGTCATCCTCCCAATCCACTTAACCATTACAGGTAATTTTGGTGCATTTGGTTCATTTTGATACGAGGATAAGAAGCCCCATGATTTTGGGTTCGGTCGTCTGCTCAATCGTGAGTATTGAATGGGTTAGGGTTACGGGTTCTAAAGGGGAAGAAGATAACTTGGGAATATGAGCTTTTGAATTAAAAGAACCAACTTCAGACCAAGGCATAAGCCCTGGTCTGATGGTTAGTGTGTTGTGTGCGTGCGACTCGGTTAGGGTCGCGGGTTCGAGTCCCGGGCACCCATTTTTATTTGGAATTGTTTTCTTTTATTATTTTAAACCATTATTTCACATTTAAAAATTCCAATTTAAACTTTATTAATTCTATAAATATAATCTGAAAGTTTTATAAAAACTGAATTTATAAAATAATGTTTATTTATTTTGTTTTAATTAAAAACATATTATAAAACATTTTATATTCATAAATAAATAATAGAAATGATTTGTTTAAGCAAATTTAACTATGTTATTTATTTATATGTTATTACACAAATAATTATTCTAAATAATTATTTTATACAAAGTAACATTAATTCTATTTAAAACCCTATTCAAGTCTTTTATAATTCATTTATAATGAATTTATTAATAGATTAACTAAACCATTTTAACTACAATTATTAATGAATTAACTAATCATTTTATTTACATTTATTGATAATCACACATTTTATTTACATTAATTAATAGCCTAATTAACCATTTTATTTACATAAAATTTATTGATTAAACCTCTTATTTCATAAATTATCTATAAATTATGTTACAAATAAATACTAATACACCATTTTTATTATATTCCATAAATCTTATTTATTATTTTTGAAATAAATGCATAACTTTACAAACTAATTTTATTATCATTATCTCAATGTTAAATCAATAACTCATATTTCTACAAAATAGTCATACAAGTCCATCTTCAACCTTTACCAAACCCAAAAACCTTAGAATTTTCCTTATCTTATTTATCATACTTTAAAATCTAGTGTACATCTATGTAGGTTGATTATGAGGGAACCCTCACGAAGCCTATTGATCCTTATTAATTCATACCATCCTTAGCTTTAACTCAAGTGAGTTTGCATAGCCCCTTTTTTCCTTTTTATACTTTTGGGGTGGAATATGTTTACAAATACATTACTTACACAATTCAGTACATTTGTTCTTATGCTATGGTCTTTATGCTTTATGTCTTAAACTGCTTGGTGACCATTACATGTGTTCATATCAGTATAGTCATTAACTTGTATGGCAAGCCTAAGGTAGTACCTAACATGATCATTTATAGGGGAATCTGATTCATTACTTAACACGAATCTTAGCAGGTTAGTGTATACATCTTACTACTTTTTCAAAAGGCAATCAGTTGGATTGCGTAACTATTTTCCTATTACATGACTTGATTGTACGCTTGGAACCTTGTGTGTTTTCACATATATGCTTTAGACATGCTTTGCACATATTGAATTGTAATCTATACTTAACTTTGTTTGGTGTCAAAACCTATGTTTCGCACCAACTACTTGTAGTTGACATTTACTCACATCTTTTAGGTGCACCAGTTTGAGGATACTACTTGATCACATAGGACATGGACCTACTTTTAATAGCGTTAGCTATGTGTGGGATTATACTGGGTACGTTTGGTTTGGTTTGGTTTGGTTTGGTTTGGTTTGGTTTGGTTATGTTTGAACACTTTGTTTTCCTATTTTCAATTGTAACGGATGCTTTTAGTTTGAATAATAAATACTGTCATATTTAATAGATGATCATGTGCTTATGAACAACCGTGTCAGCCCCGGCTTATAATCCGCCGCCGGCCGGGGTGTGACAGATTGGTATCAGAGCCATGGTTATAGGGAATTAGGTTATTAGACACCATGACCTAGACTATAACCCAGGAGTCCCAAACATTAGTTTAACTCGTGTATTTTACTAGGAACTCCACTCTATACTCATTATACACACAGTTACATCCACTTACCTATCGACATCTACCTATTTCTACCTAGGTAGTGCAAATAATTGAACCGCAACATTCAAGAGACTACATGAAACTATTTGAAACTACATGGGTTACTTGAAACATATTCTTAATCTATAGTTTATAACCTTAGGATACCTTGGTGTAATTATCCTACACATTATCTAGTGTATTACATTGCATGATTATCTTATGTGCTATGTTACTTGATAACCTACATGTTTACAAAAACTACTACTCCTGTGATACCTTATTTGCTACACTATTTGAAATTGTCTGCACAATGACTATTTGATATCACTAAATACTATCCTAAGTTTTGCCATACCCTTTCATCTTTACACATCATCACTAATCACTTAAGGAAAGATTCAAACTCCTAGACCCAATGCCTATTAAAATTTTAAAATCCCGTCAAATTTTTAGGTTCTGAAAATTAGTAGAGAACATGTGCAATCCAGAATGGTGAATGCCTGTACCTTGGGTCTTCTATCTAGGAAAGCATTTCATATAATTCCAAATCAACAGAAGGATCTGTATGCTTTCCTGGGAATTCCCGAAGTGAGTGTTCACCTATAGGCTAAAGCATGTCTTCTTGAAAGTATACGAACTTGAACCACTTTGACTTGTCACAACATCCATTGATTATATGCCAGATGAATGCAATCTAAACATCAATCGCTTAATTATTATAATTTGGTACACAAGTCAAAACCTCCTAATTGATTCTTACACTTAATCATATTTAAGCCAACTATACCTCTTCATCCTAATGCCTTGAAAATTTTATCACCCTTATTATCATTTATAAGGGATTTAAACCCTTAGACCTTACCCCTTAAGGAAGGGAAGCTACTTGAATAGGTGAAGCACACCCTAGAGCGACAAGACACAATCCCTAACGATTCTATCCATAACCATGAGTTCAAATAATAATGCTAATGGTACATGATGGCTGGAAGAGTGAGTGTAAGTCCATGGAAGATTTTGGCTAAGGAAAGACTGAGTACTTCAGTGTGTCCCTTGTGACCCACCTCTCTTTCCTTGGAATCCTTTTCGTGGGTACACTACTTATAGGTCAAGTGTTACCCCGATATATTATTATAAGAACTCGGTGTTATGATTAGTCAAATTCTAAACTCATAAACACTTTTAACACTTACCATAACACTTACGAACTTTTCGTGCTAGACATGGCCTCTTACCCTCCTCACTCCCCTGAGAATCTGTAAGGCCCCAAACCAGGCACCCTACAGTTGGTTCTCATAACTGGTTATACTCTTTAAAAACATCTAACTTTCATTTAAGTAAACAGTGGAAGTCTTTCTCAAAATAGTATTATCTTTAAACTCGTTAATTTTCATAATGTTACCTAATGAATGCATGAGCACCAACCCGAGTAGCTCGCTACCAAGCAAAGGCACCCCGTCTAGCATACTCACCTGCAAAACAATCTAACGTACATATAAAGTCAGCTACGCTGAATGAGTTCTAATAGTTTAATTTAACAAAAGCCAACTCATCTTATTTAATATTTATTTCCACTCAAGACCCTCTGGTCTTTATAAAATCGTTTTATAAATTTTCCTCATATAGATAACCCTGTTACCTTATAATATCCCGGCGGATTCACCACCCTAGACTCAACCCACCACTTTAACCCAGTAAGTCTCTCTAACATAGAACGAACTTACTATTCTGATAACTCACAATTTACCATATATATTAACCATACACTGGTTAACTCATCCAACCTCTAGACACCGACTTACCAGTCCTAACCAGGACTCTCATAAACCAATTGACTCAACAGCTGTACACAATGTACTCAGCCCGACGCAACGGTCAATCTAACTCGACACACCACATTGATTCCATATATTTATCACATCAATACCATCTCGTACACAGATAATATAACTCATCACTTGCATGAATCTAAACACATATATAAGCACACAAATACATACCTCATCACTGCACCCTCGTCAGGGTTATCCCCGTCGGGATACTCGTCCTAAGCTCAGCTCCACCCTTGTTACAGGGCCCCGCCGCAAAACATAGCGACACACTCGTCATCTATGATGACTACCCAACCACAACAGGTGACTATATCATCTACCATACAGTGACTGACACATCACACGTACAATGATGACCCCGAAGGACTCCATCCTCCACATCACTATTAGCCGTATACACGGAAAAAAATGCAAGCACCCAAAGCAACACATATACACATCACACTACCTGGACATGTACTACGACTCGCCACCATTTACGTATAACTTACGTGTGTAATCCAACGCTTACTTAGACGTATCCTCACAACGTCTATACACCTTACCCAACTCTTTCCGAATAGGAAGTTATACGACACACAAACACCATACTGACTTCTAGCCCATACATACTATGGACACCACATAGACTCATGCAAACACGATACCCGTCGTGTCACGAGGACAACGACACAATACACAATGCATCAAGCACATGATGCATGACAGGATACTAGCACCTACTTGACTCGTTAATGAACCACGTACGGGTTCCTATGCTAACTCTCCTTATATAACCATCACAACTTTTTAACTAAATTCCCGACTCACCCCGACTAACTTATAAGATGACACACATAGGTCATCACAACTCTTGTTAACCCATCCTGGGACCCCATAACGACTCTTTAGCTTCACTATTACATAATGACCTCATAAAACACTACAAGTTAAAATCATAACTCTTAACGTGTGTGTTTAATAAAACATGCGAGTATGTACGATAGCCCCAAAACAGTAAAACGTTTAAAAGAGGGGATTAGAAACTCACCGGTTTGAAGATCTAATTCTGGCACCGCAACGGTCTCCTCGTACGAGCCCGAACCTGTCAACGTATGATCACATGGTTAGAGTATGTTCTAAACATGTATCAATTACGTAGCACAAAATATAACTAGTTTCGACATTCGTCTCATCCGCACCACCTTTGTCCTTGCAAAAAACCCTAATCCACGTCTCCGCTCAATCCGTGTTATCCTGGACCCGTTTAGAACCCGCATGCATCCATGCTCACGTGCCATGCAAAACCTTAGTCCCATAGGTCACTCGTACATGAGCCGAAACCCCCCATGCACGTCCAACCTTTCCATGCAAACCCCAGGTTCGCAAAATCCTAACCGGATGCAATACCATCACCTCCTCCGCCGTCCGCCTCCGTGAAACACCGCCACATCAGCCCTCTTCCGTGACCGTCGGCAGCTTCCCTCGCTACCATCATCACTTCCCGTTAACCCCGAAGTCACCACCACGTCGCCCCTCTTTCTTTCCCTCTCTCGGCAGTCGGCCTCACACCACTCCGGTCACTACCATCACATGTCACCACCTCCCACGCTGTCGGCCTTCATCTACCCTCTTCCCACGTCGTCGTCCATAGTCGTGGACACCGTCATCCTACTAACCCTATCGTCGCCCACGGCTAAGCACCCCATACCCTAATCAAGTTCTCCCACTACACACTCAAACAAACATGTAACGAGGACAACGAGGATTACCTTGGCTAGTAGTGGAGTTCCCTGCTCGAACGGTCGTGAAACCTCATCTCCCTATCGTCCTCTTCGTCTCGTTTTGCTCCTGCCGTCGTGCGACTCCCCCAGGCCGAGTGGCCTAGGGTTCTCCCTTAATTTCTTATTTAAACTTTCACGGTTTACATCTGGGTCCCTGCATTCTCCTTTTGGCGCGTTTATACCTTGGGTTATGATTAAAATGATTCACCGGTCCTCCGAGTTCACAATTTAACTTCTCATGTGCCAAGAACTTGTTATCTTACTCATCAAATAGAAGTTCGGATCGTTCGCCTATCCAAACCATTAACTTGAGGATTTTTCAGGATGTTACAAGTCTACCCCCCTATAAGAGGATTTTTCCTCGAATCCTGTGTCGGTACAAACCATCCCCACATATCCTTCCGTTCCCAATCGTGCACCAAATCCATTTGGTGAGACTTACTGACTTACACACTTTATAATACTGTCTTCTTGCTTAGCAATACGACCACTGCCCCCAGGGTTCAAAGAAATCTGCTCCGTTGCCTGCTTCCAACATTGGGGATTGTAGGTTTCACCTACCCATTCTCTCATTTCTCATTTTTCTAGCCATTAATCAAACGGCTACCTTCCCTACTCTTGCTATCCCGGAACTTGCTAAAAGTTTCCATCCATGATTTCTTTGATTAATAACCCTTTCACGAAGGTTTCATTTTCATTGCCCTTTACAATACCTATTGAATCTTAAATTTCGTAACAACATCGTACGTAGTATCTCTAGTACTACGTAGCACAATACTGCCAATTGTCAACTCACCTGTCAAATTCCATTCGAGTTCATGGGCACCATTGCCCTTGCCCTTGTATAACCCTCCAACGGTCATCCTCCCAAGTAGGTCTTTGTTTTTCACAGACATGAGTAATACCTGCCTTACTATTATGTGTCCATCACTCTCCTCTCTCTATGCTCAAATTGCCATCTTCCGGTGATTTCTAAAACTCAACTCACTGCCCTACCCATAAGGGCATTCTCTTTTCCTTTTCTGATGCCCTCCAGGAGCTTGTGCAAAGCTACGCTCGTGTCCACAAAATTCCTCTACCATAGTATCTCTTTACTTCATTACCATGCGATCACTGACCGCGTCTCATTTATAATTTACGAACACGAAGTCCGTCTACTCATAAGCCTCAGCTATTCGTCTTCTCGTCCAGGGAAAACATCCCTACTCATCTGGTGTTTCACCTTGACTGAATCCTACATATGGAACGTGTTCCATGAAGGTCCTTCTTCACCTTGTTAACTCCGTGCTGAAATCTTTAGCGTCATCACCTTGATCTCATCACAAACATTTCTGGTCAAGCGTCCACGTAAACGCTTTCATCATCTACTCTACAGCACCGCCCATTGGCTTCATGCTCCGAATTCCCGAGATATAAGCATAGGCATCTCATAAGAGCACCTCACCGGTCGTCTAGAGAGACATCAAAACTCCTCGCACCACCTCGATGTATCAACATCGAGAAAATCGTCAAGATAGAAATACTATGCTTAAGCACACCGACCATCCGTCCTATGCATGACTAAGCGTGTACTACAAGGACACACACCGACACACATATCTACAGAACACACAGAGTTCTACACATGTACAAGTAACCCCAAACTCTAAACACACATCACATGCTTACACGCAACTGCTAGATCTGAGTAAATCTACGTGCATACAATATGACCTCGTCATTTATAGACACACAACTCCTGAATCTTACCTCTTACTCACTACAACGGTAGCCCCTGCCACACGTCAACATATACTCGTACTAATTTTACTCGGTCGTACCCATTCTTCAAGACGACACACTACTGAGTCTATACACAAAACATCACTCTAAACATTCATACACACAAGATATAAAATATCTTACTTCCCCACAGGATCTGGTCCTGAACATGTATACCTAGACATAAGGTATGTAACTACAAAAAACCCACAGGACCTCGTCCTGAACATTTATACATACTAAAGATGTATATTTAAGATTTCCCATAGGACTTCGTCCTGAACAACTACACTAGGTGCAACACACACCTTACACTTCAAACATCAACTAAACCTAACACATAGGTGACACTATCTTAAGACCATAGACATACACATTTAATCAAAACTCAGGTCTACTCATACAATATAATCAACCAAGCTCTAGCATCACATCAAGGATTACATTTAGTATGAACTCACGTTGTTCAAAAGGTAATCACATAATCACACATAACTAACACTGCACCACCAATAGCAAGCTATCACACATGCAACTATCATTAACTATGTTTTAAACCATCCCATGGTAAGATTCACTTTCAAGATTAAATTCAAACAATTGAAAAACCAAGAATAAATACTTAGTCACAAAAGTGCCTGACGGCTACTACACAAAATGCTCTAGTCCTCTCGTGGTAACCACCACTGCTATAATCACTGAACAAGTTAAAGTTATCCCCCACTTGTTTCTCGTCATCAGACTCCTCCAGTCCTCCGTTTCCCGGTCCCGAATCCTGCCTCGGAGGCTGTGACAACCCTGAATTAGGGTCAATAATCCTCGATAGTTAGTTCACCGTAAATGGGCTCAGCCCATTAACGGCCCAGTTGTAGGTCCAGTAGACGAACCTGATATGAGACCCTACTTGGCGGATCATGGGATGATTCGAGATAACGTGTTATTACATAGCCTTACAGCGAACAGTTAAATTAATTAACACGTTCACGGTAAGTAACTGACACATGGCACGATACGTAACTACTAATATTAAATATTATTAATAGTTAATAATATTTACTCTAGACGATGATTTGGAGATTAACACGTGAGTCATACAACGTGGAACGCATGATCACGACAAACACCAATGTAAACGAAATCCAGATATCTATTACCCGGAATAAAAAAATAACATAAACAACTATTAATTTTATGTTATCTCTGTTGAACTATTATTATTATTATACCCTTGGGAGTGCACAACTTTTAAACAAAAGGGTGCGTTAGTCACGCGGTATTGTCGCGTACCGGCTTGAACGGCCGTCAGAGCAGAGAGTTCATAAAGTTAAAATGTTTACATAATTTTAATAATGATGTTTCGGGATTTAAAATTCGTAAAATAATCTATAGGGGGCTAGAACGCGATAACGTTTCAGATGACATGCGGTGTCCACCTAGCAGTCCACCTACTCACAAAATCCTAGATATATAAAGAAATTATTCCTCCTTCTCCTCATTTATACCCCATTTCAAACACACACAATGTGTGTGTATCCCGCTAGAGAGAAAGAGAGAGATCTAGGGGAGGAGGCCGGCGGCTCCTTAGGCAGCTCCTCCGACCACTCCACGGTGGCGCGATGGCGGTCTCAGGAGTGGGAAGGACAACAAGAGGGGGGAGAAGGCACTAGACGGCGCGTGAGGTCAGGCAGGAGGAGGAGAGAGGCGGAGATGATGACGAGTGAAGTGGGTGGCGACGACAGAGATGGCCGGAGATGCTGCTGATCGCATTTCCATTGACAAGACTCCCGAACGACAGCAACAATGAGAAAACCAGTCTCCGGTGATGATTCGGAAGGACCGGCTACGGCGGCTGTGGTGGACGGAGCTTCAGACGGTGGTTTAAGGACCGATCCGCTCAGATCCGGCTCAATAAGGGCTCCGATGCATGGAATTCCGGCGGCTTGGTGGTACTCGAGTTAGATCCGGCCTAACGCGTCACTCCGGCGACACTCCCGATGACAGAACTTGGATTCCGGCGAGTTAATTGTTCAGGTGAGTGCTCTTCATTTTTTGTTGTTGTTTAAGGATAGATCCACACGTTTTTAACGATTAGCTTCTGTTTCAATATTCCGGTGAAACTCCGGCGAGTCCCAAACGAACGGATCTTAGGGTATACGCGGTTCTATTGTCCCGGTCTACGAGACACGAGGATAGATTTGTAGTTTAAGCATAACTTTTGACGAACGGTTATTATCCGTTTAGATCTAGTTATTTTGGTGTCGGGTTTCATTCCCGAGTATAAATATGTGATTTTTGGACAGGATACGACATCCCGAGCCCGGGTCAAACATGGTCAAATCTGGTCAAACTCAATCAAACTCTGGTCAACGAATGTCAAACGTGGCCTTTACGTGAAACGGGAGGTTTAGGACGTGTCGGTTCGTAAACAAGGGCTCCCGAAAGGTATAAAACGTGCACTAAAATATTATATTTAGCTACGCAAAAATAAACACGTGTGCGGTTAAACACGTTGAGCTCAAAATGGTTCGTTAACGGAAAATAAATATTAATCTAACGATGAATAATAACGAGTCGTATTAACGTGTTGTTGGCGAGAGAACTTCGTGTGAATATATATCTATATATATTGATATTTATTAGACGAGGGCTATAAACATGACATCGTAATTGCTAAAACAAGAATTTTGATTACGATTGACGAACGATACGTAATAATATTAGATATTTTTACTTGGACGTGAAAAACATATCATATTTGTGATATGAAACTTGTTATACAAAATAAATACGATTGAGATGTTTTTAAAACTTAAGAATTCGTTATAAACGTATATGTATATATGTGTATCTAACTGATGTGTCGTTAACTGGTATTTAAAATATATAACCAAAGTAACTAAGCGAGGGTTCGTCAAGTAACAACAATCCGTTCAAATATATGTTGTATATAGACACAATGTATTCGCATAAAGATATGTAACTATAAATCTTCACACTTAGTACGAAACCAGACCATTATTTCATAATACGATGTATAGGACTGAACATATATATTACATTCAAGATAAATACATATATTTCATTTTACGAAATCGGACTAGTAGTTGTTATAAATAATATTCGAATACAGATTTAAATAAATCACTTTGGAGTTTTTGGATATATATTAATATGATCGGTTTCAAAACATAACACGCTATAATATTATGAATGAGTAATATAAATATATATGTAATTATATACCTTCAATACTCGTCTTAAATGACAGTTCATATATTTGTACATAAAATATAAATATGTGTTTCATAGGAAAACAAAAGAGTATATGATTACATTTAAAGATGAAGTTAAAGTTATATATATTTTTGGTTATGACTCGAATAAACAAAATATGATAAACGAATATACTAAAGAAGGTGTATTACGCGTATATGTTTACATAAAGACGAGAAAATCGTATTAAGGAATGTTTATCCCAAAACTCAATACGATACAACTATATTTCAGGGTTTTTAAAACTATATAAATATATGAAGAAGTACGTCTTTATATTTATAAATACGTGTATGAATACACTATAGGTCTTGCAATGGTTTTACTAAATCATATAATCGCATCCATTCTGTTAAAGGATGTACGAACCTGAATTATTATCACTAATTATACGCGCACATAGCTATATACGATCGTGTACACGACAAACTAATATTTTGTATATAACTATTGAAACATATTCTAGTTGAGAAACTTGACTCGAATTAAGTAACTAATATTACAGAATGTTAAACCGACATCGGATACTGAACCAGTAATACCTTTAAGAATCAACAGAGCTCAACCGCACGCGTGATAACTCGACACAAGTTTAGATTTACTTTATAACGTTAGGGTTAGTTCATAAAGCTCTTTAACTACCTACAGGTATCGTAGGACCTGAATACGACGTAAACCCGTGACTATCACGTGGATATTGGTTTCCATTGCTAACAGAAGGACATTAGTGTTCCTGACACGTCACCAGGTGAGTTTCACGGCCACTTTTTACTGTTTTCTATATTTGGGGGAAAAACATGTTAAATTCAAATGGTATGATAACTAGAAAATGAGAAACAAGCATCTGATTCACTTGTGTGCATGAGTTAACACATAAAGGTCCTCGGTATTTCGAACTATAACCATTGGCTATGGACTTAGCCGTAAACCGATATGAATAGTACTATTCGGGTTGACACCCCTAATCATGGTTAGTCGCGCTAACCACGACCAGCAGGGTTAAATGATTGCATATTATGTCTTGTTGTTCTCATTGTTTAAAGGTACAATGGACTGGGGCAAAATTCAAGAATTCGTTAAAGGTTTGGTTATAGGCTTGTAAATCACAAAATTCGTAAGTGCTAGCTAGACTTCAATGAATCAACCGCTAACTTGTTTTGTTTATCATATGCATAAAGTAAATTTCAAGAAAAAAGTTTTGCCAATGGTATATGTACTAATGGTTTTGCTAGTCAATTGCTAGAAAAGGGTATTGCCAATGGTATACGTACCAATGGTTTTTCCAGTAAATTCCGAGCAAAGGATTTTGCCAATAGTACCCGTACAAGCACTTTTATCAATCAATTTCGTGCAAATGGTTTTTGCCAAACGATTTCATACAAATGGTTTTGGCAATTGTATTCATTTAAAACCTGTGAACTCACCAACATTGCGTTGACATTTTTGAGCATGTTTTTCAGGTAATTCATACGGCACGGTTGGAATAGGTTAAACATTTGGATTAGGCCCTTAGAAGATGAAGACATGGTGTTCGACATATTTAGAGGTCTTTATTCAGCTTCCGCTGTTGTGTAATATACCAATCGTTGCAACCCTAATTTATTTATTATGTGAATATATTTGGGGGTGTGACAGATTTGTATCAGAGCCAATGGTTTTAGCGAATTAGGTTTTCTTAGTGTCACCTAGGCTCTAACCAGACTTATTTAGGGACCAAGATTCTAAGACAAGAATCACACTAAGAACACCCCAGACCTGAGTATAGAAATTCAACCGTTGCCGAACAACTGGAATTAGCCATTAGTGTATGTAGTTACATTTAGGGAATTATTATATATATTAATACTAAATACAATTACGTGACAAATGTAACAAACATCTAATACGTACAACAATGTGGAAATAATAAACACCTACAATATGACCCAACCGAGTATCACTGTTCGGGTTACGAATTAAGAACGACGGGTACTCAGCACACTATAACCTTGGAAAATCAAGTTAGGAGCTGAGTTTGGGTGATAACTGTAGTAATCGTCAGTTACCGATCTTGGTAGTACAACGAGCTGAATAGTACCTGAGGCTGTACCTGTAACTACACCACACCTGCATCTACTCTAACTATGGAGTCAACTTTCTTTCTAACATATGTTTTCTTCATTTGGTGTGGTATATATACTATCCTTCATGAATTGTTGGGTTGGATGACTAGAACCTTTGCCAGGAGATATGGCAGACGGGACTACCTAAGCAGAAGGGAACCTGAGGGGGGATAAGCAGGATTAAACGGGAGAGAACTTTACGGGTCAGAAGATCCATAGACTTATCTAGATCATGTGGATCCACATGTATATACAAACTTGGAGCATGATTGCTCGACACTGATTTGAGGATCTCTGCCCTAATATAATGCCTGACTTTCACCACACACATTTTATTAATAGAGGACATCGGTTGTGTCTCTCTGTCATTAACTCCATCCAGTAGCAACCTTAGACGGTATAGCTATGAGTGTTAGTACTAATAACCATGAGTGATTAGATAGACCATACATACTCGTATGCGAAAGTGCAACACAATGACACGATCTAATGAACATTTCCAATCCCTTTTAACTGAGAGCTTGGGATAGGAGAAACACTATAGGGACCATGCAAAGTAAATTATCATTCGGGTGCACACGTAATCATATTTTGCAGTGCATGACAACTTTAGTGAGTCTTACTGTTCGAGTCAATGTTCATATTAATTTGTATTTCTTATCCCGATTCCCAAATATCAGTATATTAATCAAAACTATCGTAACTTTAGGGTTGAGCCAAAGACTTCAAATGATACGATGGGCTATCACAGGTGATGAAGAAATGTACATCATCTCTTTCATCTTCGAATTCTAATCTAATATTGAAGCACTTTTCGTGTGACAAACACTCTGGATAGAGTCTTAGTTTTGTACTTTCGTTGTATGTATTTGTCTTTTTTTGTAAGTGTCTATATGTATTAGTTATCGAGTTGTATTTACTAATGCATGTTGATAGTTGCTGAAATCTCTAAGTGTTTTGTGCACTTGTATGTGCACAGAAATTAGTTCCTGCGTACTTGCTAAGTACGCATGAGCAATTTGCCCTGCGCACTTGCTAAGTGCGCAGAGATCAGATCGTGTATAAATAGGATAGGTTGACAGTAGACAAGTACGGCAGATACTCAGACCTTGTATACTCAGTATTTCTCTTTGTAACCTTCAAGTGTTTATAATAGACGAAAGTTTAAAGTGATTCTCTTGTCGGTTTACTTACTATTGTAAGACTCTCCACCTAGTCACGGGTATTCCGCACCCGGTCCGACTCAGGAACACACTTGCATGTGATGATCCGCCACACCCGAGGGACCTACAAGTGGTATCAGAGCTTTGCTCTTGATTTCGAGTGTTGTGAGTGTGTTTGGAGAGTTTTCTACAGAGATTTTATAAGCATAAGTGGGTATTTTTGTTGATTTTTGTGATAAAACAGGGGTAGCTCTTGAGCACTATTTTAGAAGCAAAAATCACTCAAAAACTCGACTTTTGTTGTGTATTTGAGTGTTTTGAGCAACAAAGGTTGGTTAGAAACAAGTTTCTGACCCTTTGGCTCATTTTGTTTGTTCATCTGTCCGATTTTTGCCAACTCCGGTGAGATTCCAGTGACCGAAATTGTTTGGTGAGAGTTAGTGAAAAGGTTACCTGCGTACTTACCATATCTAGCAAAAAGGTCAGTCTTGCTGCGTACTTATCAAGTACACAAGACCAATCTTGTGCGTACTTAAGTTATCTCTTGCATACTTATCATTTACTCCTACATACTTACTAAGTACGCAAGAGCAAATCCTAACTACACAAGACCATTTATCTAAGTGCGCAAGGCCAATATCAAGTGCGCAAGTGTCTCTGACTTTTCTAAAATTTGACTAAGTGTTCACCATGTCAAATCTTCAGAATCTCGGTAATCTTCTGAACTATGACAACGAGATCGGAACCCCTCAGAAACCGCCAAAGTTGCTAAATGTAAATGATTATTATAATTGGAAAGCACGCTTTGAGCATTACATTTCTTATACCGATTCTTCGTTATGGATACCTATTCTAGAGGGATATAAGCATCCCACACATATTTACCTTGATGAAGTAATGCCCAAGCCTATCTCTAAACTCGACGAAGAAGAAAATAAAGTTTATGATCGAGAGAAGAAGGCTCACGGTTCGATCACTATGGCCTTGACTAGGGAGTTATTTCACAGTTTCAGAGGATATGATAACTCCAAGGATCTTTGGAAGGCGTTACAGAAAAGATTCGAGGGCAATAGTGACATCAAGAAAAGTAAAAGGGATCTTCTCAGGAAGCAGTATGAGTGCTTCAGATTTCTAGAGAACGAATCTATAGACAGGCTCATCTCTAGATTCTATCATCTGCAGACCGAGTTGAAAGCTTTTGAGCTAAAGTATACTGATGAAGAATTAGTTGAAAAGTTTCTGGATGCTTTGCCTCCCAAGTTTGAGATGTATACAACCCTGATGAGAGAGAATCCTAAATTCTATGAGATGACAATTGATGAGGCAATTGAAAAGGTTCAAGCTCATGACATGAACCTAAAAAGAAAGGAGAGCTCAAGAAGACCTCAGATACAAGACCCTTCAATGTATCATGGAACGTCTTCTACAACCAAGTCATCGGGCTCTAGAATTGCCCTTTTCTCTAGAAACTCTCATGAGGAAGAAACTGTGAAGACTTGTGGTGGTCATGCATGCTATGCAGCATCCGGATCAGGTTCTGGATCTCATCAACAACATCCCTCAAGAAATCCTCCCGCTACATCTTCAGCTAATCAATCAGCTAGAGCCAAAATAGCTGAAGATGATGTAGCATTATTCTCATCGTGTATACTTGCCTATGAGAACTTCATTGGCGGCAAGCTAACGGATCCTGAAACAATAGAAGAAGACTTCATTCAGGTGGATCCAGATTACATGGAGGACATGGATATTCAGTGAAATATGGCCATGATATTGAGGAGAGCCAAGCATTTCCTGAACAGAAGAGGAAGAAAGTTCATTGGCGGGCACGCTAATGCCAAGGTTGATTTTGACAAATCCAAGGCCAAGTGCTACAAGTGTCTGAACTATAGACACTTTGCTCGTGAATGTCAAAAGGACAGAGCACCGGCTTCAGGTTTCACCAGACCTTGCCAAGGAAACAGCCATGGCTACAACAACTCAAATAATCACAATCAAAGCCAAAGTGGAGCATCCAATGCACTGGTAGCTCATCAGGACAAAAGCATTGATTGGGGTGTTCATCTGGAGGATGCCATCATTGCACAAACTCGAGTTGGTCTCATGGCTGAGATCATGGAGATGATGGAAGCTGAGAAAAAGGAAGCTAAGGAGAAGGAAGCTGAAGAAAAGGAGGCTTCTGTGGCTGACCTAGAAGAGTCTACTACTACTGTTGCCCTAATGGCTATTGGAGAGGCAACAAGTTCATCGAATGAGGTAGATTCTAATCCTTTTTCTGTCATTTCTTGTTCCAAATGTCTAGGCTTAAAAATTGAAAACTCTAAGCTTCAAGACAAAGTCGAACCCCTTCGTATTGCAGCTTTAAGCTACAAAGAAAACGAAAAACGATTTAAAGATTCAATTAAAATGTTGAAGGAAGAAAAACGTGATTATTCATTTAAAATGAGCGATCAACAGCTTCACTTGGATATTGCATACAAGGGGTTAGAGAAAAGGAACAATGAGATCAACAAGCTGCAAAATGAGATCTTGCAGTTGAAAAATCTTTATAGATGATTCCTCAGAAACCGCCAAAGTTGCTAAATGTAAATGATTATTCTAATTGGAAAGCACGCTTTGAGCATTACATTTCATATACCGATTCATCGTTATGGATACCTATTCTTGAGGGATATAAGCATCCTACACATATTTACCTTGATGAAGTAATGCCCAAGCCTATCTCTAAACTCGACGAAGAAGAAAAGAAAGTCTATGATCGAGAGAAGAAGGCTCACAGTTCGATCACTATGGCCTTGACTAGGGAGTTATTCCATAGTTTTAGAGGATATGATAACTCCAATGATCTTTGGAAGGCGTTACAGAAAAGATTCGAGGGCAATAGTGGCATCAAGAAAAGTAAAAGGGATCTTCTCAGGAAGCAGTATGAGTGCTTCAGATTTATGGAGAATGAATCCATAGATGAACTCATCTCTAGATTCTATCATCTGCAGACGGAGTTGAAAGCTTTTGAGATGAAGTATCCTGATGAAGAATTAGTTGAAAAGTTTCTGGATGCTTTGCCTCCCAAGTTTGAGATGTATACAACGCTGATGAGAGAGAATCCTAAATTCTATGAGATGACAATTGATAAGGCAATTGGAAAGGTTCAAGCTCATGACATGAACCTAAAAAGAAAGGAGAGCTCAAGAAGACCTCAGATACAAGGCCCTTCTATGTATCATGGGACGTCTTCTACAACAAAGTCATCGGGCTCTGGAATTGCCATTTTCTCTGGAAACTCTTATGAGGAAGAAACTGTAAAAGCTTGTGGTGGTCATGCATGTTATGCAACATCTGTATCTGGTTCTGGATCTCATTAACAACATCCCTCAAGAAATATTCCCTCTACATCTTCAGCTAACCAATCAGCGATAGCCAAGATAGCTGAAGATCATGTGGCTTTATTCTCTTCATGCATGCTTGCCTATGAGTATTTCATTGGCGGCAAGCTAACGGATCCTGAAACAATAGAAGAAGACTTCAATCAGGTGGATCCGGATGACATGGAGGACATGGATATTCAGTGGAATATGGCCATGATATTGAGGAGAGCCAAGCGTTTCCTGAACAGAACAGGAAGAAAGTTCATTGGCGGGCACTCTAATGCCAAGGTTGGTTTTGACAAATCCAAGACAAAATGCTACAAGTGTCTGAACTATGGACACTTTGCTCGTGAATGTCAAAAAGATAGAGCACCGGCTTCAGTTTTCACCAGACCTAGCCAAGGAAACAGCCATGGCTACAACAACTGAAACAATCACAATCAAATCCAAAGTGGAACGTCCAATGCACTGGTAGCTTAGCAGGACGAAAGCTTTGATTAGGGTGTTCATCTGGAGGATGCCATCATTGCACAAACTCTGGTTGGTCTCATGGCTGAGATCATGGAGATGATGGAAGCTGAGAAAAAGGAAGCTAAGGAGATGGAAGCTGAGGAAAAGGAAGCTTCTGTGGCTGACCTAGAAGAGTCTACTACTGCTGTTGCCTTCATGGCTATTGGGGAGGCATCACATTCATCAAATGAGGTAGATTCTAATCCTTTTACTATTATTTCTTGTTCCAAATGTCTAGGATTAAAAGTTGAAAACTCTAAGCTTCAAGACAAGGTCGAACCCCTTCGTATTGCAGCTTTAAGCTACAAAGAAAACGAAAAACGATTTAAAGATTCAATTGAAACGTTGAAGAAAGAAAAACGTGATTATTCACTTAAAATGAGTGATCAACAGCTTCACTTGGATATTGCATATAAGGGGTTAGAGAAAAGGAACAATGAGATCAACAAGCTGCAAAATGAGATCTTGCAGTTGAATTGTACTAATGAGAAGTTGAAAAATTCTCGTTTTGTGGTGGAACACTACGAATCTGTAGTGAGACAAATGGATGTCTTTGGGCTTGGTACTAATGCCATTCCTCCACCAGTTAGCTGGAAATTTGTCAACGGATTAGCAGACATTGATCTAACTTTCCTTGATGAGACCTCAGGTAAGGATGATTCCTCTAACAAGGATGATTCTTCAAGTAAGGCCAACTCCGCAACTGATGATGAGTTCTTTACTGCTTCTGATGATGGGTCGGTTAACACATGCCCAGAAGGAGTAGTATTTGAGGAGTTGTTATGTGAACAAAAGGTTAAGAAAAACATTATCTCTAATAGTGACAATTGTATTTTAACTAAACCCGATATCATTGAATCAAATGATAAATTAAAGGTAATGCTTTATGGGGGTATAAAAAACTTAATCAAGTTAAGAAAGAAGCTTTTTCAGCTCACTATGGGCTTGGTTATAAAGAAAATTTGCAAAAATACTATACTCCAAAAAACCAATCTATATCGGGTCAAACTCCTGTTCACAAACCAACTCCTCCTGCTCATCATGCTGAGTCATCTAATGCCAGATCTAATGAGCCTTATAGGAGGACTTACACAGACAAGAGGACTTGCTTTCACTGTGGTCTGGTAGGTCACATCCTTGTGAACTGCCCTTCTAAGAACCAAGGGAAACGGCCTATTGTTTCACAATCGGTTGTCATCCCTAAGTCACCACAAGTGAAGCATCCCAAAATTCCAAAGATAAATGTGGTGAAACCACTAGTAAAACCGATGGTAAAGCCAAAGATAACCTCTGAGGCTAAACCATCTATTTTAAGAAAGGGAAGACAACCTGCTATACCTTGTGTATCTACCTTTGGTAGTACACCTAATGGTGAGAAATCTTTGGTGAAACTCTCTAAGCCACAGAGGAGGAGAAGGAATAAGAGGTTGAGAAAGCTAGAACAGCTGACTGGAGTTCAATCAGGTGAAGCTTCCATTAGTTCACCGGCTGTTGTTGAACCGAAGTCTATTGTTCCAGTTAAGAAACAGAAGAGGTCCTGGACTGCCAAATCTAAAAGTTCTCAATCTCCTAGTCTTAATTCTTCTAAAGATTCATCCATTTTGAACAGTCACGACTGTGAGTTAAAAGAGGTTGTTTATTTTGAAAAAGACGGACGACCCAAGACCACTATGGCTTGGGTCTCCAAATCTAACTAATTCTTTTTGTGACTCGTGCAGGGACATCCGAAGGGTACTATCTCTAACCGTTGGTATGTAGACAGTGGATGCTCCCGACACATGACAGGAAACATGGCCTTGCTTCAAGATGTGAAACCATTCAGAGGCGGCTATGTGGCCTTTGCTGGAGAGAAAGGTGGCAGTATCGCGTGTCAAGGCGTGGTATCAAATGGTTGTGTCAGTTTTGATAATGTCAACTTTTGCGAGCAGCTGAAGCATAACCTGTTGAGTGTCTCCCAAATGTGCGACAAGGAGTACTCGGTGATGTTTGACAAAAATGAATGCTTGATACTCAAACCTGGTTTTGAAGTTCCTGGAGATTGGATTCTGATGAGAGCGCCAAGGACAAACGACACCTATCAGATCGATATGAGCGTGGCAACAACCACCTCATCAGTTGCTACTTGTTTGCTTACCAAAGCGACAGAACTTGACTCTATCTTGTGGCATAGGAAACTTAGACATATTTCTTATCATAAAATGAATCATCTGGTTTGAAACGGTTTGGTAACCGGTGTTCCTAACCTAAGATTTACAGTTGCAGATGACTGTATGCTTTGTAAAAAGGGCAAACAACAACGGAAGTCTCACAAGCCCAAGCTCCAAAACTCCATCGATACCCCTTTGGAGCTATTACATATGGATCTTTTTGGCCCCATAAGTATCATGAGTATTGGAGGTAAATCATTCTGTCTGGTTGTAATTGATGATTTCTCACGTTTTTCTTGGGTGCATTTTTTAGGAAGGACGAAACTGCTGACATTCTTTAATACCTGATCCTGAGCTTGGAATCTCTTTGCAAGTTGAAGGTTAGAAGAATAAGGAGTGACAACGGAACTGAATTCAAGAATAACTTGATGGAACTGTTCTGTCTCAAGAAGGGGATCCGTCATGAATTCAGCGCCCCGTACACGCCTCAGCAGAATGGAGTCGCAGAATGGAAGAACAGAACATTGATCGAGACTGCAAGGACAATGCTGTCAGATGCAAAGCTTCCTGTCACTTTCTGGGCAGAAGCAGTTAATACAGCTTGTCACGTCTTGAACAGAGTTCTGGTTGTGAAAAGGCACAACAAGACTTGTTATGATTTGATCAACAATCGACTTCCTAATCTTGATTACCTAGTTCCTTTTGGTAGTCCCTGTTCCTTGTTGCTACAGTACAAAGACCGCAAGTCTAAGTTTCATGCAAAAGCGGTGGAAGGCATCTTCTTAGGATATGTTGCCAAGTCGCCTTGCAAGAGTGTGTACAACATAGGAACTCGTACTGTCGAGGAATGGTTTGAAGTGGATTGTAGTAAACACAGCATTCCACCAGAACCAACTGGTCCAGCTTGGGGTTTTGATTATGATGCTCTATTCAAGTTATTCAATCTTCCTGATTTGTCTGCAGTTGATGCCGCAAATGTATATGAATTATTGGGTGACAGCGATGACTCCAGTTTCTAAACTCGTGCTACTGTACCGATTGTAACTCCTGATTCCAATGCTGCATCTGCATCTGGAACTCTTAATGGTGATAACAGTGAAGATGTTCATGTTGATGGAGATGACGCTCAAGCTAATCCTAACGCTAGTGCAGGAAATGAAGCTCCAGCTGATCCAATTAACATTGAATCTTCTTCTTCTGGAACATAGGATATGGGGGAGTTAAGCACGAACCTTGATTCAAAAATTCAGGAACTGAATGTACCAGAGGCGAGAGTGCATAAGAATCATCCAATTAACAACATTACTGGTGATCCTCATGCCGGTGTTCAAACTCGTCATCGAACCATTACTGAGAACACTAGTCTGTACTCGGAGATACTTGATACTGGTGTCATGGAAACATGTCTGCATGCTACATTCGTATCCCAGTTAGAGCCGAAGAATGTGAAGGAGGCACTCGCTGACAACTGCTGGATTGAGGCGATTCAAGATGAATTGTCTCAATTCCAAAAGTTGCACGTGTGGGATTTGGTTGACTTGCGAAAGGGCGTACAACCAATTGGCACCAGATAGGTGTTCAAATGCAAGATGGATGATCGTCATGTTATGGTGAAGAACAAAGAAAGGTCGGTTGTTCAGGGTTTTTATCAACAAGAGGGCTTGGATTACACGGAAGTATATGCCCCAGTTGCTAGACTTGAAGCCATTCGACTGTTTCTGGCTTATGCCTCATATGTTGGCTTCAAGGTCTATCAACTTGATGTGAAGAGTGTTTTCCTGTATAGAAAAGTACATGAAGAGGTCTATGTCACTCAACCTCTCGGCTTTGAAGATTCGCATAATATCAATAAAGTGTATAAGCTCGACAAAGCACTTTATGGTCTTCATCAAGCACCTCGGGCATGGTAAGAGACATTATCTAAGCATCTATTGTCTAATGGTTTTGACCGTGGACAGATCGACTAGACCCTCTTCATAAGGAAAGCAGGATGTGACATTCTACAAGTCTAAGTCAACGACACTATTTTTGGATCTACAAATGAAGGGATGTGTAAGGAATTCGAACATGTGATGAAGTCCAAGTTTGAAATGATTAACATGGGTGAATTGTCGTTCTTCCTGGGTCTGCAAGTCAGTCAAAGAGAGCATGGTATTTATCTACATCAAACCAAGTATGTGCAGGACATCTTGTCAAAATACAAGATGAATGATAGCAGTACTTATGGCACACCTATCCCAGTCAATCATGGTCTGCATCCTGACAAAGATGGAAAGGATGTGGATTGCAGATTGTACCGTGGGATGATCGGATCTCTTATGTATCTCACAGCTTCAAGACCCGATATAATGTTTGCTGTGCGCTTGTGCTCAAGGTTTCAGTCACAACCGAAGGAGTCCCACATGATAGCTGTGAAGAGAATTTTCAGATACTTGAAAGGAAAACCCCGATTGGGTCTTTGGTACTCTAAGCAGCAGTCATTTGACTTCAAAGCCTACACTGATTCAGACTATGGCGGTTGTAACCTTGACAGAAAGTCAACTTCTGATGGATGTCAATTCTTAGGAGACAGACTGGTTTCCTGGCAGTGTAAGAAGTAGTCAACGGTTTCTGTCTCAACATGTGAAGCAGAATATATTGCTGCAGCGAGCGGTTGTTCTCAGATATTATGGATCCATCAGCAATTGAGAGACTACGGTTTGAACTTCACTGGAACTCCTCTGTTCATTGACAACAATGCCACAATGTCCATCACAAATAACCCGGTGAAACATTCCAAAACTAAACATATAGAAATTCGCCATCATTTATCCGTGATTGTGCTGGAAAGCATTTAATTAAACTTGTAAAGGTTCACACGGATGACAATCTTGCTGACCTTTTCACTAAGGCATTTAACCGATCCCGTTTTGAGCATCTTGTCAATTTGATAGGAATGTTCAATCCTGAGTGAAAACTTGTTTTTCTTAAATCAATTCAATTCATGAAAGTTAAATTTTATTTCTTTTAAATTTTCTGTATAGTTCTTTTAATCTTCAAAATATTTTACAAAATCAAAAACAAAATAGAAAATGAAGAAAATTTCAAAATTAACTTGAGAAAAGAGGAAATGATAGTACATCAGAAATGATCTAAACGTCATAGACTGCTCGTATGGGAAATGATTGCGTCATGCTTACTTAATTGTTTGAATTATTATGTTTTTAATATGTTTATTTACAAGTAATTTGAATTGTCATTAGGCTGTATGCGTCTTTGAATCACTAGTAGTGTGGAAACTAAATCCAAATTACAACTGTGATTTGAACCCATGTATGCTAGTGTGTGTGCGTAAAAGAATGCAAAAGATCATTATCAGATATAGGATGTTAGATTTTGGCAATAATTTTCTTCTGAGAACAGTTTCGGGTTATGTCTTTAGCACAATTAATGTGGTTCATCTCACCGCCCATACTCACAAGTATGCAAGGAGTGATTGAATCAAGACATGTCTCTACATTAACCGTGGAGCGTGTATTCACCCTTGAATCACTCCTGATTCATTGAAATCAAATCCAGATAAAAGTTGGATTCCCTTACCTTAAAACTCAAACACCATATTCATTATCCTGAATCATCATACCGATATTCAATGAAGAAATCAAATGAAACCAAGACAAATGAATCACTCGATTCTGAATCTTATGATTCCTGATAATCCTTATGGATTCTGCTTAATTTTTCCTGTGCTAATTGATGTAGCTTCATTCTGGAAGTTTAGAAAATAATTGGGAAAATCTTAGATGCCTTGAGATAGTGCAATTTACATTACTGTAGCATATCAGTGGGGTACACATTGTATATCTTATAATTAATACCTTAACACACAAGAACGTGATACAAAGAAACTTATAGTTTCAAATCTTATAATATTGTCAACTTGAATTACTTGTTTATGTGCTTATTACGTATGAATAAATAGTAATACATGACATGATCCCATATTCTTTAATGTTTATATTGTATCGTTTTTGCTATAATTTAGCCTGATATGATCCTCCGCTCGTGTCTTTGATCAAAAATAGTTTGTGTGAATACGTGTATATTTCTATCTAGAAAAGATCAAAAAGATTTTAAGTTTGTGTATAGTTTAGTCTTAATCTGAAAAGCCAAAAATATTTGTGTTTAACCTTCCTGAATTGATTTTGAATCCTCTTGATTGAATGTTGTTTATCTTGTTCGTTATTTGACTTGAAATCTTCATAATTTGAGTTGAAAGTTTGTGCACATAAGGGTCTCTGCGTACTTGATAAGTGCGCATGAGGTAAACCCTGCGTACTTAACAAGTACGCAAGTGTTAAGTCTTGAGCACTTAGTAAGTACGCAGGAGTTAAGTCTTATGCACTTAGCAAGTACGCAAGACCATTTTGTGTTGGTTATATATACAGGACTTAGAAAATTTTCAGACTTCTTATCACATTCAAATTTCTTTCGCCTGTTCATTTCCCTCTGCAAATTTTACTCAAAAATTTGAGTGTTCTTAACCGATTTTTCGTCCCGTTACTAGTATCATCATCGTATTACAATTAGAATCTAATGACATTCCATCCACAAAATCACAAGTTATGGGCCGATTTAGACTTTAAAAATTTTAGGGTTTAATTCATGATTTTAGTCAAATGTTTGGTTGTTTTGGTAAAACATGATAATTAAAACTTGTTTCGAATCCGTATTCGACCCTTAATCAGTCCTTAATAGCCTTTGATCTTGACCTTTGACCCTCGATTGACCGACGGTTCGTCTCATCAATTAGGTCAAAATTATGACAAATGTAGCAGTTGATTGGTGTTGATATTGGTCCCATAGGCTAGAATCATGTATTCCGACCTTGTGGTGACCTAATCCACATCATTGTTGAACATCTGTTGAAATTTTTGGATTTCTGGAAAATTGTACAAGTGCGTTTCTTGAGCACTTAACAAGTACGCAAGAAGTAATTCATGCGTACTTGTTAAGTACGCAAGAACAAATTCATGTGTACTTGCTAAGTACGCATGACCAACACTTGTGAAAATTTTCTAAGTCTGAAATTTCAGTTCAATGAGTAATTGCTATACTGAGTCATGTGTTTTTCAATTCCAATGAAACTTGTTGTTCTTATTATGTTTTCTCTGTGTTTTTGCAGGTATGGCTCGTGCGTTTACAAATGAGTTCAATCTCCTGGCACATACAGAACCAGGGTGGAAGGGTGCTGCACTGCAGTACCGAGATATAATTGAATTCTTGAACCGTTCAAGAATCTGTTATGCTATTTCTGCAGACCCGGTTGTTTCAAGACCATATCTCGAGCAGTTCTGGGAGACCGCGGAGCATGATTGCACAGTAACCCCCAATGTTATAAGGGCTACCGTGGCGGGTCATGACATCGCCTTTTCTGAAGACACAATTAGACGGGTCTTGCAATTCCGAGATCTCTCCACCGACCCAACAGCATATCCTGACTACTTTGTGGATGGTTGTTCGAGGCAGCGTATGGGGTACGTCGGTGCTAGAGATTATGCTTCATACAAGAAAATGTGGGTGCTCGATCAATGGAGATATTTTGCCCACGTCATGATCATATGCATCTCCTCAAGAAAGGTTGGAAAGGATGCAATGGGTCATGATCTTGCTGCATCCATGGTTGGCTTATCTCTCAACAAGGGCTACAACTTCTCAAGATACATATTCAAAGCCATAATTGATCAGATAAACACGGATGAGAGGTTCAGGTTCTTGTTATACCCAAGATTTGTGCAACTACTGATTGACGATGCGTTGCTAAACCTCCCTGCTACTGGGGAGAGATTGCAAGTTAAGAGGGTAGACAAGAGGGTGTTTGCACAATTCTTGAAGCCAGGCAGTGTAGAACCTACCCCTGAGCACACAGCACTCTTTGGCCACCTGATAAACGAAGCGTATGTGGCACCGGATGACTGGAGATGGTTTAGCCAAGACTCAGAACCAGAGCTAAGTGAACATTCGGATGAACAACAACAACAAGAAGAGGAAGTTGAAAGTGTGGATGAATCGTCAGAAAGTGGAGACGAAGAAGCAGGTCATGATGGTGCTGAAGGATCCGACTCTGAAGAGAAAGAATCTGATTCTTCTGATTCTGATGATGCACCATCACAGGCACACCCGAGGAGAACGACAAAGGTGACCCTTCCTGAGTCGTCCTCAAAGAGAAAGCAACAGTCATCAAGCAGTGAATATGAGCCAGATTCTGACTCTAACGCTGCTATTCAGAGACAAAGGCATGAAAGTATAAACAAGAACAGGGGGGATAGGCAGCAACATGCTATTCCCAGTGAGGTGGAGGTCAGTGCCCAGCAGCTAGTACTGATTCAGCCTCTACCCCACCTTCACAGCAATTATACCGGCGACAGAGGAGAAGGCCACAGGTACAACCTGATGTGGCGGTCACTACTAGCACAAAGGAAGTTCTTGTGATAGTGACCCTCCCTGTCACATATGTCCAGGTGGTGGTGACTACTCCAATTCTCACAGAGTCAATCACCATCACCCCTTCCATCACCCCTACAACCATCATCACATCCACAATCCCTACAACCATCGAACCTATAAGTCAACCTTTCAACTATGGAGAATTCACTCAGGGGTTTGACTTTGATACTATCTTCTCCTCCCCAATTCACAATGTTGAAGCGTCTACATCCAGACATCCTGATCCTAATGAAGAAAGGATAGAAGTTATGGAAACCTAAGTTGCTGGTCTGCTGGAAATTGTTCGGAAGTCAAAGGAGGAATCTGACGCTCAACAGGCATAGATTAATTCGTTGGTGGACGAAGTTAGAATTCTAAGAAGCCAGAGAACGGGGACAGACGAGAGACTCAAGAATGTAATGGCCCAGAACGAGCTTCTAATCAAGACAAATAATATGATTCTGGGACACAGGTCGTCTCTTGAGCTGTGGTTTGATATGCATCAGAAAGAGCATGAACTGATGGTCAAACTAATTGCTGATCTGACCAAGAAGCTTGATGCTCAGGGGGAGAAGGAGAAAGAGAAATAGAAGACATCAACACCTACTGGTGATGAGCCTTGTCATCCTGTTGATTTGACTAAGGATGATGACAAAGATAAGGATCCCGAAGTCAGTCCTAGTTGAAGTGAGCACCAAGCTTTAGCAATCGTGCCTATTTCTGCTACTCCAATGGCTGAGGGGGAGTCTACTCATCAGGAAGGTGGTGATACCTCTGGTGGTGACAAAGGAAAGTCAGCGGCTGATGTTCTAAAGGATCTATCTGACGAGGAGATCTTATACTTAGGGCCTGACTATTCCAAGGAAGCACATATCTATGCTCTCTACAATCTTAAAGAAGGAGAGATCGACTCCGGTGATTATTGGGATGAAGATGATGAGGATCTAGTTATTGAAGTTCCCAAGGGCGACGGGGAAGGAGAGTATGAGCTCGAAGATGGTGAGATCTTTGAAGTGCCATCCTTTGAATCTCAGCTCGACACAGGTTCAGTCGACACTGCTAGTAACGTTGAAGCATCGACTGAAGCCTCCCCAGTTGACCCTACACCTGTGGATCTAGAGACACCAAAAGATAAAGATATGCCTGCTAGTTCATCAAAGGGTCCAGCTCCTGTTTGGCAAAAGACTTCTATCATAGACAAACAAGGAGCAACATGGATGATCTTGGCTGTAAGGTTCGAGGAAGATAAGCAGTTGTTCGCAATAAAATGAGCTAGGGGGGTTCAATACTTGAAACCAACCAGTGAAGCGTTCAACTCCTTACCTAAATACGACCTCATGAACCCAGCAAACCGAGAGCTACTGGGTCACTCAAATCACGCAGTAGCGGTGGATTTGTGAAAGGTTCTACAGCGGGAAGCAAGATCTGGGAAGTTTGAAGTGTTCAAGCCTCAAGTGCTCAAGCGAGTCAAGGATAAGAATGCTAGACATCCTGTGACTAAAAAACGCTTAAAGAAACTGGTATACAAGCCAGTGCTATGTGAAACCAAGATTCCCCTGAGCAAGTTATCTCAGGATATCCTCGGTGACGTGTGGTACTGGTACGTAGATCCTAAAACGGGCGAGGCTGTGGTGATAGGAAAGGTACGGTCAGAAAGTGGATGCTTAGTGCCGAGTGAGCTTATCAGAGTATTTGATGAAGTCTGCTTCATTAACTTCTCTGTTAAAGATCTGGAGGCACTAGCAGACAGGTATTGCATGCATACGGACGAATGGAAGAAATTCCTTGCTTCTAAATATGACAAGGTGATCAAGTTTTGCCTTGACTACAAGAAGAAATGGAAGCTAAAGATGCAGGGCTGTGAAGACCGAAGACCGAAGACTGAAGACCGAAGACGATCCAGAGCTGTTGTCAAGGGGGAGTTTGTTGAAGCACTTTTCGTTTGACAAACACTCTCGATAGAGTCTTAGTTTTGTACTTTCATTGTATGTATTTGTCTTTTTTTGTAAGTGTCTATATGTATTAGTTATCGAGTTGTATTTACTAATGCATGTTGATAGTTGCTGAAATCTCCAAGTGTTTTGCGCACTTGTATGTGCACAGGAATTAGTTCCTGCGTACTTAGCAAGTACGCAAGAATACCTTGCGTACTTGCTAAGTACGCCTGAGCAATTTGCCCTACGCACTTGCTAAGTGCGCAGAGATCTGGTCGTGTATAAATAGGATAGGTTGACAGTAGACAAGTATGCAGGCAGATACTCAGACCTTGTATACTCAGTATTTCTCTCTGTAACCTTCAAGTGTATATAATATACGAAAGTTTAAAGTGATTCTCTTGTCGGTTTACTTAGTGTTGTAAGACTCTCCACCTAGTCATGGGTATTCCGCACCCGGTCCGACTCAGGAACACACTTGCATGTGACGATCCGCCACACCCGAGGGACCTACATCTAAAACCCTTATCGAGACTTCATTGGCACGACAATTTTGACCAAAACACGAAATATGTCTATTCTATTTTGATTTGACCTCAGTACTTGGACCGAATCTAGAGATTCTTTGTAAAGTACTATTACAACTTTTGAGATTCAGATATAGATTTTCTCCTTTCGATTTAGTTACCTATCTACCAAAGCAGGATACTGATATACGAACACTTGAATGTACCTAGAGTAAATTGTAGGCATACTGTGTTACTAGTCCTTGAAAAATAATCAATTCAACCCTTTTCATTGCTGATTCACTAGACAAATTCTGAAAACCTTAGGATCCATTTCAACCAACTTTAATGTGAAATCAAGGACCTACGTCGAACTTTGGAAATTCATTTATGTGTTCTACGACTTTTGACCGATTAAAGTTGTACGCAACCAGGAAGATGAACAAATAACGAATCATAGCTGACTATGCTCTCTCGAGATTTTAGTCCCTTGTATCTATCTTGATTCCTCAAACTCCTTTTATTATTATATTCACTCTTTTTCATGGTCTTTCTGAAATATCTAGACATCTTCTTTAAGGAAACTAAGAACATGACGTTCTCACGTTTGACAAATTCCTAAAGTTATACTTGATTCTCGACTATTTTCTGACATCTAGCTAAAGAGAGTTAAACCCCGAACTAAAATTCAAAAATGACATTATATCAAAGTCTACCAATTTAAGGGTTGGCAAACCCGGAATCAGTTTCAAGAAACACTACTTTTATTAAATTATTTTCAAGATATGACTTTTACGTCGTCATCTAGATGAACTGGGATTTATTTTCAATGAAAAATAGACTATTCTCAAACACTTTTCGATGAGCCCCGTGAAGATTCTTTACCTTTAATAACTATCGAGCCAAATCAATTCAACGATCCTCAAATACTTTAGCATTTCTTCTTTCTTCATCTAGATTCACCCTCATCTTTTGATGAATCAGAGAAATCTCGACGATTTAAAAATCGGGATGACTCTTTGTTACTAGAAAATTTTTATTGCTTCGAGCTTATTGTTCGACATCTATTTCGTTAATATCCTTATCCAGACCAGGTTACGATGAAGGACATGCGTGATGTTGTCACTAGTAATGAACTTGGATGAAACCAAGATCAATCTCATAGGATCAGGTACCCATAGAAATCTTACTCCATATCATAGCTGTCTAATTCGCCACCAAGACAACTAATAGCGGTTTCTATAAGCCATTCCATCTCCCTTGTGAGCAATTGCATACGCTGATATTATTTCCTGGAACTTAATTGAATCATTTTAACCTACATACTGATTAGACAAGTGAAATGTTAGTTAAAAATCTTTTGCTCTAGAAAGATCGAATTCACCGAGACATTGATACGTTACGATGAACGATCAATTACCGGATTATGAACTGACACATGAACATTTCATTAAACCACTTGACATATCTTACTGGACTCCTGATAATTTTCTTTCAAATTCTATCGTGATTTAGTCCTTCGTACGTTAAAACACGTATATGAATAAAGAGTATGTGCCCGCATGCCTTCAGAATTCATGTGCACGAATGCACCTTTGTCTTTCATTGCCAATGATGATTTTCATATAGTTCCACTCTAATGAGATCGATCGCATAATGAAATTGTTCGACATCTAATCCTTGATTATTTAACTTGGTGTGTGAGTTGTTCACTCCGTTTGTGAAAACTTATTATTTTGATTCACATCAATCAGACAATCTCTTGATGACTTACTCATTACATGGAATGTGATCTCACTGACCGTAATTCCCTTTTTTTCATGGGACTCTGGTAATGACTATATCACTGTAGGGTATAGCCAACATCGTTTCTTTAGTCGATATATTCAAAGAACTTTGCTAACTCTACTAGTCTGTGTACTGAATGTTCAACGATAGTGTTGCACTGTTACATGATACGATGATATCTCGAATCCTTACACAACCAATATCGTTAGTCGATGAGGTATTCGCTTTACCTTCTGATACCAACTTCTAAGGGAAGTGAGTTAAAATTTACCTATGAACTAGAAGTGAACTGTAGATACGAAACACTTATCTGGATGAGTTAAGTCAATCATAGAAGTTAATTTAAACTAAGTTTTGAGGATGAAACTTCTTTAACGAGGGGAGAATGTGACAACCCTGAATTAGGGTCAATAATCCTCGATAGTTAGTTCACCGTAAATGGGCTCAGCCCATTAACGGCCCAGTTGTAGGCCCAATAGACAAACATGATATGAGGCCTTACTTGGCGGATCATGGGATGATTCGAGTTAACGTGTTGTTACATAGCCTTAAGCGAACAGTTAAATTAATTAACACGTTCACGGTAAGTAACCGACACATGGCACGATACGTAACTACTAATATTAAATATTAGTAATAATTATTAATATTTACTCCATACAATGATTTGGAGATTAACACGTGAGTCATACAACGTGGAACGCACGATCACGACAAACACCGATGTAAACGAAATCCAGATATCTATTACCCGGAATATAAAAATAACATAAACAACTATTAATTTTATGTTATCTCTAGTGAACTATTGTTATTATTATTACTATTATTATTATTATACCCTTGGGAGTGCACAACGTTTAAACGAAAGGGTGCGTTAGTCACGCGGTATTGTCGCGTACCGGCTTGAACAGCCGTCAGAGCAGAAAGTTCATAAAGTTAAAATGTTTACATAATTTTAATAATGATGTTTCAGCATTTAAAATTCGTAAAATAATCTATAGGGGGCTAGAACGCGATAACGTTTCGGGTGACACGCGGTGTTCACCTACCATTCCACCTACTCACAAAACCTAGATATATAAAGAAATTATTCCTCCATCTCCTAATTCATACCCCATTTCAAACACACACATTGTGTGTGTGTCCTGCTAGAGAGAAAGAGATAGATCTAGGGGAGGAGGCCGGCAGCTCCTCCGACCACTCCACGGTGGCGTGTTGGCGGGCTCAGCAGTGGGAAGGACAGCAAGAGGGGGGAGAAGGCGCTAGACGGTGCGTGAGGTCGGGCAGGAGGAGGAGAGATGCGGAGAGGATGACGAGTGAAGTGGGTGGTGACGACAGAGATGGCCGGAGATGCTGCTGATCGCGTTTCCGGTGACAAGACTCCCGAACGGCGGCAACAATGAGAAAACCAGTCTCCGGCGACGATTCAGAAGGACCGGCGACGGCGGATGTGGTGGACGGAGCTTCAGACGGTGGTTTAAGGACCGATTCGCTCAGATCCGGCTCAATAAGGGCTCCGATGCGTGGAAGTCCGGGGGCTTGGTGGTACTCGACTTAGATCCGGCCTAACGCGTCACTCTGGCGAGACTCCCGACGACAGAACTTGGATTCCGGCGAGTTAATTGTTCATGTGAGTCCTCTTCAATTTTTTTTTGTTGTTTAAGGATAGATCCACACATTTTTAACGATTAGCTTCTGTTTCAATATTCCGGTGAAACTCCGGTGAGTCCCAGACGAACGGATGTTAAGGTATACGCGGTTCTATTGTCCCGGTCTACGTGACACGAGGTTAGATTTGTAGTTTAAGCTTAACTTTTGACGAACGGTTATTATCCGTTTAGATCTAGTTATTTTGGTGGCCGGGTTTAATTCCCGAGTATAAATATGTGATTTTTGGACAGGATACGACATCCCAAGCCCGGGTAAACATGGTTAAATCTGGTCAAACTCTAGTCAACGAATGTCAAATGTGGCCTTTACGTGAAACGGGAGGTTTAGGATGTGTCGGTTCGTAAACGGGGGCTCCCGAAAGGTATAAAACGCGCACTAAAATATTATATTTATCTACGCGAAAATAAACGCGTGTGCGGTTAAACACGTTGAGCTCTAAATGGTTCGTTAACAGAAAATAAATATTAATCTAACGATGAATAATAACGAGTCGTATTAACGTGTTGTTGGCGAGAGAACTTCGTGTGAATATATATCTATATATATATTGATATTTATTAGACGAGGGCTATAAACATGACATCGTAATTGTTAAACGAGAATTTTGATTACGATTGACGAACGATACGTAATAATATTAGATATTTTTACTTGGACGTGAAAACAAATATCTTATTTGTGATATGAAACTTGTTATACAAAATAAATACGATTGAGATGGTTTTAAAACTTTAAGAATTCGTTATAAACGTATATGTATATATGTGTATCTAACTGATGGGTCGTTAATTGGTATTTAAAATATATAACCAAAGTAACTATGCGAGGGTTCGTCAAGTAACAACAATCCGTTCAAATATATGTTGTATATAGACACAATGTATTCGCATAAAGATATGTAAATATAAATCTTCACACTTAGTACGAAACCAGACGATTATTTCATAATACGATGTATAGGACTGAACATATATATTACATTCAAGATAAATACATATATTTTCATTTTACGAATCGGACTAGTAGTTATAAATAATATTTGAATACAGATTTAAATAAATCACTTTGGGGTTTTTGGATATATATTGATATGATCGGTTTCAAAACATAACACGCTATAATATTATGAATGAGTAATATAAATATATATGTAATTATATACCTTCAATACATTTTCGGTTATGACTCGAATAAACAAAATATGATAAATGAATATACTAAAGTAGGTGTATTACGCGTATATGTTTACATAAAGACGAGCAAATCGTATTAAGGAACGTTTATCCCAAAACTCAATACGGTACAACTATATTTCAGGTTTTTTGAAACTATATAAATATATGAAGAAGTACATCTTTATATTTATAAATACGTGTATGAATACACTATAGGTCTTGCAATGGTTTTACTAAATCATATAATCGCATCCACTCTGTTAAAGGACGTACGAACCTGAATTATTATCACTAATTATACACGCACATAGCTATATACGATAATATTTTATATATAACTATTGAAACATATTCGAGTTGAGAAACCCAACTCGAATTAAATAACTAATATTACAGAATGTTAAACCGACATAGGATACTGAACCAGTAATACCTTTAAGAATCAACAGAGCTCAACCGCACGCGTGATAAGCCGACGCAAGTTTAGATTTACTTTATAACGTTAGGGTTAGTTCATAAAGCTCTTTAAGTACCTACAGGTATCGTAGGGCTCGAATAGGACGTAAACCCGTGACTATCACGTGGACATTGGTTTCCATTGCTAACAGAAGGACATTAGTGTTCCTGACACGTCACCAGGTGAGTTTCACGGCCACTTTTTATTGTTTTCTATATTTGGGGGAAAAACTTGTTAAATTCAAATGGTATGATAACTAGAAAACGAGAAACAAGTATCTGATTCACTTGTGTGCATGAGTTAACACATAAAGGTCCTCGGTATTTCGAACTATAACCATTAGCTATGGACTTAGCCGTAGATTGATATGAATAGTACTATTTGGGTTGACACGCCCAATCATGGTTAGTCGCGCTAACCACGACCAGCAGGGTCAAATGATTGCATATTAGGTCTTGTTGTTCTCATTGTTTAAAGGTACAACGGGTCGAGGCAAAATTCGAGAATTCGTTAAAGGTTTGGTTATAGGCTTGTGCATCACAAAATTCGAAAGTGCTATCTAGACTTTAATGAATCAACCGCTAACTTGTTTTGTTTATCATATGCATAAAGTAAATTTCAAGAAAAAAGTTTTGCCAATGGTATACATACCAATGGTTTTGCCAGTCAATTGCTAGAAAAGGGTATTGACAATGGTATACGTATCAATGGTTTTTCAAGTAAATTCTGAGCAAAGGATTTTGCCAATAGTACCCGTACAAACACTTTTATCAATCAATTTCGTGCAAATGGTTTTTGCCAAACGATTTCGTACAAATGGTTTGCCAATTGTATTCATTTAAAACCTGTGAATTCACCAACATTGCGTTGACATTTTTGAGCAAGTTTTTCAGGTAATTCATACGGCACTGTTGGAATAGGTTAAACATTTGGACTATGCCCTTAGAAGATGAAGACATGGTGTTCGACATATTTAGAGGTCTTTATTTAGCTTCCGCTGTTGTGTAATATACCAGTCGTTGCAACCCTAATTTATTTATTATGTGAATAAATTTGGGGGTGTGACAGAGGCTGATGCCTAATCGCAAACGCGTTCCTTCCTCTCCAACCATTCCTCTTATAGAAGGAGCTACTGAGTCCACCTCGCATAGTTGCCCTGGTAGTACTGGGAGCATTAGGCGCCGGAAGTGCCAAGATCACCTCCTGTGCTGGTAGCTCCTGCTCATCCTCAGTCGCCGGTGGAACCACCGTCAAAGAAACAGGTGCTAAGATCCGTCTTCTCCCAAAGATAACCGTACGAACAACAGCCGCACGTCTCGCCCGTCGTTCTGTCAACCTCCTGATGAGAGCTCCCCGCCTAATCAATCTAGTCTGAATCGTCATGGCCATCAGTACCTATACAAGATAGAACGTTGGAGTGATTACTATGGGCGTCAAATTCAGAATATGAGAGTAATCATAGACTGCCAAATCGCGGTGATTAAATGCAATTTGGTGGTCCACATTACTGCTCGGATTCTAAACCTTCCCCATCGTGTTCACACTAGCTTTCTATCTTTCACAAACCCTGGATACACATGCATCCCACACATCTCACATAGCACCACATAACAATCTAGAAAGTCATCATCTTATCACAATTTCACACCATCCAAGGTTACGCACAAAATTAGTAAATCATATCGACACACCAAACTATCTCACATAGTTACAATTAATGTTACTCTACATTGCTCAATTCACATCATAGTCTCATTTAATCACACCACACAACTTCACGTAGTTCTACATACTACTACAGCACATAGCACACATCACGATCCCACACGGAACCATAAATCACTTACTCACACCAATCGCTTTACCTAGTGTAACACTACACAAATGGTAAATAATAATTGCTTCTCAACTCGAAAAACGTACCTCTTAGCTCACGGTTACTCGTGGTGGCATTCGTTTCACCTTCGTCCCATTTTCAGTTTAAGTTAAGGCATTTTATTTGTTTAAAAACACCAATTTTCTCTTAAAACTCGGCTCTGATACCAACTTGTAAGGCCCCAAACCAGGCACCCTACAGTTGGTTCTCATAACTGGTTATACTCTTTAAAAACATCTAACTTTCATTTAAGTAAACAGCCGAAGTCTTTCTCAAAATAGTATTATCTTTAAACTCATTAATTTTCATAACGTTACCTGACGAATACATGCGCACCAACCCGAGTAGCCCGCTCCCAAGCCAAGGCACCCCGTCTAGCAGACTCACCTGCAAAACAATCTAACGTACATACAAAGTCAGCTACGCTGAGTGAGTTCTAATAGTTTAATTTAACAAAAGCCAACTCGTCTTATTTAATATTTATTTTTACTCAAGACCCTCTGGTCTTTATTAAATCGTTTTATAAATTGTCCTCATATAGATAACCCTATTACCTTATAATATCCCGACGGATTCACCACCCTAGACTCAACCCACCACTTTAACCCAGTAAGTCTCTCTGACATAGAACGGTTGTGAAACCTCTTCTCCCTTTGTCCTCTTCCTCTCGTTTTGCTCCTGTCGTCGTGCCACTCCCCTAGGCCGAATGGCCTAGGGTTCTCCCTTAATTTCTTATTTAAACTTTACAGGTTAACATCCGGGTCCCTGCATTCTCCTTTTTACGCGTTTAAACTTCGGGTTATGATTAAAACGATTCACGGGTCCTCCGAGTTCACAATTTCTTCTCGTGTGCCAAGAACTTGTTATCTTACTCATCAAATAGAAGTTCTTATCGTTCGCCTATCCGAAACATTAACTTGAGGATTTTCGGGATGTTACAGAATCACCCCGAAGCTGAGTCAACACAAGAGGACGACTTTGTGTCCCCATCACCAGACAACCAGTCACCGGCACGACTAGCTGCCAGATCCATGTTTGATCGCATATCAGATTGGCTTAGGAGCAGGCTTGAGACTCCGAGCAGCTGAATCATCTCCTCCGAGAGACCCCTATCCAGCACCTAACCTAAACCCTCCAGAACCAAGAGCAAGACAAGTCATGGGACTTAGCAATGAAATAGGAGTTCCAGCTGATACTACTCACCTATGTGTAGGGACCGCAAAGTTTCTAAGAAAAGAAATGGAGATTAGGGAATACTTGATACGCGTACCGAAATAACTAGAGTTGAAGCTCGGTTTGCAATACGAATAACCACAATGATATTCGCTTTGGTGCTCATCTGCTTCCTGGTGGAAAACTATCTGAGATGTTAGCCAGATATTCTGTTTCACGTTTCCTTAAAACTTAAATTGAAACTCATATCCTGCACCCAAATATAAATGCTAATATTTTTGACTCTCCTTAATGATTGACATCTAAATCCTCTTTGTAAACTAATCATTTTGCTATTTCCTTACTTGACTAACATAGTTATTTTGTTCAAACAAAAATTTTATCAAACCCTTGATTTATAAATTTTATCTAGATTATAAACTATTTACAAACCCCTTTACCTTGTGAAGGAACTTAATGCAATTTTTTTTATAAAAACGTTTCTCATTATCTTAGTTAAAAATTAATTGTGACTCGATTAATTATTTCATTACGGCCTCTTAATTTGTTGCTTTTAAATTCTTGGCCTGATTACGAAATAATTTGATCATTATTTTCTTTCGAAACATTCTCTTTATGATAACTAAATAAATAAAAAGGTTTTATTACCTAGTTATTCAACCTATTATCTTCACTTATTAATTTACAAACAAGGATAAATTTCAATTAATTCTCAATTACAAACAAAAACTCAAATCAGTTATTCGTGTGTGTATTATTCTAAATACCTGTAAAACTTCCTCATCGCCTTGCGCCTTAGAAAATATACGAACTTACTAGCCACTTCGAAAAGATAAATCATCTTGCACAGGCATTAACCATCCATCAACAAAATTGAAAACTTGAAACTCAACTACCTACATTATACAACGCGCTTGTCCGCAGCACTCGATCACCGACAAGATTCGATAGTTTACGTTATTCATGAGGTTAAATTATTTACATATGAACGTTCCTAATATACTTAAGACTATATTGTTTACATTATACACACAACTTGGTTGTTCACGTCATACATGAAACTTGGTTGTATACAATATACATGATTACTTACATTATACATGAAACTTGATTACTTGCACTATACATGATACTAAATTGATCACATTATAGACGGAACTTGATTAATTGCACTATACATGATACTAGATTGATCACATTATAGACGGAACTTGATTACTTGCAATATGCATGATACTAGATTGTTCACACGATACATGATACTTGGTTATGTACAATATGCATAATACTCGATTATTTACACTATAGATGAAACATGAGTGCCTACGTTACATACGAAACTAGACCGCTTGCATCGTTCACATTGATTGTCCACTATATACATGAGGCATGATCATTCACTTTATCCATGAAAATTGATAGCCATAAACTTGAGATACTCGGGGTTTGACGTATTTTTGTTCAAACGCGAGGGAGCCATAAACTTTGAGTTACTCGAGATTTGACGTATCCTAATTTAGAGCTATCAACTTTATGGGTAATCTGGAGGGATATGCCATCTACTCAGGACACCCATGTATGGGGTTATGCCACATTGTTAGCCTTTACTTCCTGACTAACTTTGCCATCTAGAGACACAGTCACTTGTTAACAACTGACACATGAAAACAATAATAAACTAAATGTTTTTGGGTGTTTCCCCCTCTGTACCCACACACAATAAAATGGTCTATACGGACCATACGATGATTTGAGTAGTTATGGGTGCACACGTAATTATAAAAGTCAGCGCATGGAAAACATAGTAAATTTTGTTGCATGTGATGACATAAAACCCAGGGTGATATACAGTAACGAAACTAATGGGATGTGATAAGGGCTTAGTGGATATACCGCTGGTATATCCTATATATAAGTGCTCCTGTCATATTATCAAAAGTAATGTTGTCTGTATCACGTAGGGTTTCCTATTACTTTGACCTTAACCAATAGTTGTGAAATCCTTATCCAGTGACGTTACTCGAACATCTTAGACTACATCCTAAACAAATTTAGATCTTAAAAATCCCATCATCCTCATTACAAGTGATGCATCCTATCATTTGAGTCCAAAATTATTCTATGGCAATCTTCACCTTATATACCTGATGTGATGACCTGACCTGAACCTTGTCATCAACTATACTCCTCAAACCGACAAACAAAACTAGTTGAGGATCCAAACACACATCTCTTCTTCCTGAACCCTTCTCCTAAAAAATTTTGAGACAAAATTTCTTAAAGTATGGGAGAATGTAATCCCCAGGAAATTCCGGCCTATATTTTTTTACTTTCCGGCACTTGTAAATTCATTATTTTGTGATAAACTATCTTGTTTATCCATTTCACTTCATGAGTGTACATACATACATATATTGGGTGCAATTATTTCAAATTCAAAATAATAAATATTTATATAAGGAATTATTATTATTATCCTATGAAATAAATATATATATATATATATATATATGTTAAGTTATTTCTGACTTTATAAATATATATCAATATATAACTTACAAAAGTCAAATTATAAATTCTATATAGAAATTAGGGTTTATATTTTTTTATAATAAAAAGAATAAACTTCATTTAATAAATTATATTTTTATATTCATAACATTTAAATCTAACATTTACATTTATTAGATTTTGTAAAAATTACAAAGATTTAATGATTTTATGTTTTGTAAAAGTCCAGGGTTCAAATGGTAAATTTCTGAAACTTAATTCCAAATTAAAATAAAGTTTTTACATAAAATAATAAAACCCTGAAACCTCAGGGACCTGTTTTGCAAAACCCAAACCTCCCTTCCCTCCCAACCGATCTCAGGTTCGACACCCGCGACCACCGGTTTTCAAACAATAAATCCCAATTTGTAATTGTGATATTTTATCACGAAATTGAAACCGACATTACATTTAAACCCATCAAACGAGCCACTACCTGAGTTTAATTGAAGTTTTATGAGCAATTCATTACCAAATTCGTAACCGCTAACCCAATACCAATCATTTAATCGTTCGAGCCATTATAGTCCAAATTGCAAATAAATAGAAGCTTATGATCCTTAACGACACCTATCTCAAGCTTCACAGACCCTCAATTCCATCCCAAAGCACCTCCGCAATCCCCATTCTAGCCGAAGAAACCGTTCCTGATCGTCTGGTCGTCCTCCCAATCCACGTAACCATTACAGGTAATTTTGGTGTCATTATGTTCGTTATGATACGAAGATCAGAAGCCCATGATTTCGGGTTTGATCGTCTGCTCAATCGTGAGTATTGAATGGGTTAGGGTTACGGGTTCTACTGGGGAAGAAGGTGACTTGGGAATATGAGCTTCTGAATTAAACGAACCGGCTTCAGACCACGGCATAAGCCCTTGTCTGATGGTTAGTGTGTTGTGTGCGTGCGACCCGGTTAGGGGGCGGGTTCGAGTCCCGGCCACCCATTTTTATTTCGAATTGTTTTCTTTTATTATTTTAATCCATTATTTCATATTTAAAAATTCCAATTTAAACATTATAAATTCTATAAATAAAATCTGAAAGTTTTATAAAAACCGAATTTATAAAATAATGTTTATTTGTTTTGTTTTAATTAAAAAAATATTATAAAACATTTTATATTCATAAATAAATAATAGAAATGATTTGTTTAAGCAAATTTAACTATGCTATTTATTTATATGTTATTACACAAATTTTAATTTTAATGTTTAAGACATTATAAAATTCTTCCGAACTCATAAATAATAATTTTAATTATTTAAAAATACTTTTAAACTTATAAATACTCAAATAATTATTCTAAATAATTATTTTATACAAGGTAACATTAATTCTATTTAAAACCCTATTCAAGTCTTTTATAATTCATTTATAATGAATATATTAATAGATTAACTAAACCATTTTAACTACATTTATTAATGAATTAACTAATAATTTTATTTACATTTATTGATAATCAACCATTTTATTTACATTAATTAATAGCCTAATTTGCCATTTTATTTACATAAAATTTATTGATTAAACTTCTTATTTCCTAAATTATTTTATAAATAAATACTAATGCACCATTTTTATTATATTCCATAAATCTTATTTACTATCTTTGAAATAAATGCATAAGTTAATTATTAAATAATTAACTTAATTAACTTTACAAACTAATTTTATTATCATTATCTCAATGTTAAATCAAGAATTCATATTTCTACAAAATAGTCGTACAAGTCCATCTTCAACCCAAACCCTACCAAACCCTAAAACTGTTGAATTTTCCTTATCTTATTTATCATACTTTAAAATCTAGAGTATAATTATCTATGTAGGTTGATTGTGAGTGAACCTTCACGAAGCCTATTCATCCTTATTAATTCATACCATCCTTAGCTCCAACTCAAGTGAGTTTACATAGCCTCTTTTTTTAATATTTTTGGGATGAAACATGTTTACAAATACATTACTTACACAATTCAGTACCTTTGTTCTTATGCTATGATCTTTATATTTTATGTCTTAAACTGCTTGGTGACCATTACATGTGTTCATGTCAGTACACTCATTAACTTGTGCGGCAAGCCTAAGGTAGTACCTAACATGATCATTTATAGGGGAATCCGATTCATTACTTAGCACGAACCTTGGCAGTTAGTGTATACATCTTACTACTTTTTCAAAAGGCAATCAGTTGGATTACGTAACTATTTTCCTATTACATGGCTTGATTGTACGCTTGGAACCTTGTGTGTTTTCACATATATGCTTTAGACATGCTTTGAACATATTGAATTGTAATATATATATTGAACTTTGTTTGGTGTAAAAACCTATGTTTCTCACCAACTACTTTTAGTTGACATTTACTCACATGTTTCAGGTGCACCAGTTTGATGATACTACTTGATCACATAGGACATGGACCTAGTTTTAATTTAATTTATGTTATGTTTGAACACTTTGTTTTCCTATTTTCAGTTGTAACAGATGCTTTTAAGTTGAATAATAATATTTAATAGATGATCATGTGCTTATGAACAACTGCGTCAACCCCGGCGTATAATCCGCCGCCGGCCGGGGTGTGACACTGAGCATCAGTAGTATGATAAGGATTTGCATCTCAACCAATTGTCTTTTCTGAAATTGAATCTCGTGTTGCCTCTTGAAGTCATTTGCTTGTAAAACATCCACTTGTCCTTGTAACCCTACCACTTAGGCTTCTAAACATGCAAGTTTAGATTCTAAGACCTTAATCTTTTTATCTTTATCGATAGTTGAAGGTTCTGCTTGATCACTTGCCCTGGGTGGAACAGTAAGAGTAGCTTTAGGAGTATTAGTATTAGATGGAGTAGGAGTTATTATCAAAGAATCAACAAACTCTACATCAGCATCTACTTCTATTCTTGCCGTAGCAATCTTCTTCCTTGCCTTAGGTGAATCAGGCACATACTCTGAATCAGAAGATTTATCCCATAATGTTCTCTTTCCTAAAGTAGCACTGGGAGGAGGACCCCTTGGTAGTGATTTCTTTCTTCCCTTTGGTGGTGGAACTTTTGGTGCCTTAGCCAACTGAGCATAATGCCCAGGGCTAAAATCCGATTTAGTTTCCTCAGAGTCCTCTGACTCTCCACCATCATTACCTTTATCACCAGCACTTTCACTACTAGAACTATTAGTGTCTATATCTCTTGCTTGAACATTTGCAACATGGGGTTGAGGAGAAGGAACATTCATATTTCCTGGTTCAATATGAACTTCAACATTCTCTAAGTCAGCATTATCATACTCTACATTCTCTTGTATAACCTCATCAACATTAGGTTCTATCACTTGTTCAGGCTGTGCTAGTTGTTCTTGTTGTCATACTTGTGGGTGTGCATGTTGTTGTTATGGTTCTTGTGCTGGCTGTGCTTGTTCTTGTTCTTCATCAACATTAATCCAGTGGTCATTTGGTGGTGCAACATAATCCGGGTTGATTATATGCCCAAATAAAGAAGTAGGAACTGCAATCAATGCTGGATTCTGTTGTTTAACACTCTGGCAATCAGTAAAGATACGCTTGTGCATCGGGGTTAAGGTAAGAAGTTACCCAACAGGTGGTAGGTCTGGTATAAGATGATTTATGATTACTTGCAAGAACCTAGGGTACATGAGAAACTCTTGACCTTCTGGTGGTGTGATCTGGGCAGCCAATTCTTTATATATGTAAAGGGCAAAGTTGAATCCCTTGTTTAGAGTTAATGCAACCATAGCAGACTGCAATGAAGCCTTTAAACCATCGGTACCAGCTTTCCTTGGAGACATACACTGAATAATAACATGCATGAAGTATCTCCATTGCCCAACTAACCCTCCTTTCCTAGCTTGAGAATCATTAGCCTTGGCTCGATATCCCATCTGGTGGAAACACCCGGTAATTAAGGTGTTGAGGAGCATTATTGGATCAGTATCTGCACCTCCAAAGCTTAACGCATCCCAAATAGTCTGCACAGATATAGCAATATCTTGGTTTGCTACTCTCGCACGAATAACATTCGGATCAACAGTACAGTCATGCTCAGCAGAATCCCAAAACTCTTGAATGTACTGTAAGCTTATCTCATGATTAGAAGAAAGAGCAACTCTTATCCTTGAATGGTTTAAAAAATTGATTATCTCCCGGTAATTGATCGCTTCGGATAACCCAGCATTAAGTAGAGCCACCTGATTATGTTTGTATTCTACTCGACGATCCATAACCCGCACTAGTAGAGATTAGACTTTGCATGAAAAATAAACAAAAAAAAACAAAACAAAGAAAATCAAAGTTAAAAAAAACTTCACACAAAAATGCTTAAGTCCAAATCAGTACTGTCTCTAGAGGCGAACTTAACAAGTTCGCTTAGTAGTACCTAGAGGCGAACTTAAATTCGCTCAACAAACTTCAAAATTCAAATTCTGATTCTGATGATATCTCATCGAATCAATATAACCAACACATCCTAATATCGCCGACAAGCACTTAGAAAACATCAATTTTAGTTTTAAACCATGAAATGGCACTGGTCGATCAAGTCCGTAGTTCAACCTTCACAAGCAACCTGTACAGATCAACTTAATGGATAAAAACATGTGTAATTAACTTCAATCGAATCGCAGTAAGATATTGAAGTAAGAAACAACAACAAAAACACCTCCCAACACACAAAAATTTCAAAAATCACAAGTTCTCTATATTCTTTGCTAAGTTCGCTCACACCAAGTTCGCTCAATATTAGGGTAAAAAAAGAACAAACTCGCTAAACTATTCCTTTTATAGTTTTTCCTTCAAGTTCGCTTCTCCGGTTGAACGTAGCAAGTTCGCCCCATGGCGAACATGTCCAAGCGAACATAACAAGTTTGCTAGTTCTCCAACACTTAGAAAACTTTTCAACTTTCAAATGATCTTTCTTTCCTCCAACCGTCAACCTATATGTGATGTAATCCCGAGTATATTAGAATAAATGAGATTTTCACGGAAGCAAGAAAGAAAATATTTTTGTAATTTTCAATAAAACGAACTTCAAGAATACGAACGTATTTTTGATTTTTCAAACTTTATGCTAAAACACACCTAAAATCTTTTTGAATTTTTGTAAAAGAAATAAAGCAGTAAACAAAGTAAAATCTTTTTGGATTTTTTAAAATCAAGAAACTCAAAATATTTTTTGATTTTTATCTGTACAAACTGAAATTCAAGTACTGAAACACATATTTTTGTTCAAACATCACGAATAAGAACATCATATCAGTGTATCTGATTAATCAATTACACATTTTTGATATAAAATCCCTAATCAGCTCTAAGGGTAACCTAATGACACTTTGTCATTTCACTTTCCACATATAATCAAACAACTTTTGATATTTTAAATGAATTTCCACCACTGTAACTTTCCACACTTTGTCACAACTCAATACTATCTTGTAACTTGCAATATTTGAATACTTTCAGACTTATTCAGAATATATCTTTTCAAGACAAACAAACTTCATGAATTGATACGCGATAAGCTTCAAAGAAAACAAGATCAGATCATGACATGCTTACTTATTCATATAGAATTTGCAATATACAACATGTAAACCTAGGTTGTCAGTATTATGGAATTTGAAACTACAAGCGTTAACACTATTAGAAAATGAGGCTAATACAACTTTTTAGATGCAACATTTTTCAGTTGTGTTGCATTTGACTCTAATGCAACTTCGTTCAACATAAAGACTGCATTAAAAGATCTCATGTAACCATTTTCATAAAAAAATTAGCAAAATTTAATTTATATTGGAACCTTTTTATTTAAAATTTGCGAATTTTACTAAAAGTGAAACCTTTTTTCTTAAAAGGTTGCAATTTTTTTAAAAGTTTTATTTTTTTACCATCAATTACTTCTTCCCTTCTAACTTTTACTAAAAAAATTGAAACTTCCCTCCTTAGTTCCCCTAAATCCCTAAAACTTTCGTCACAAGCCCTCCCAATTTTTACTGAAAGAAATTGAAACTTTAGTTTCAGTGTCTAGATTTGTTGTTAAAGGGGGTGTTTGGGATTCCTTTTCAATTCTACTTATTGATTTATAAGTTAGAGTTAAATACGGTTTTAATCCCTGTGGTTTGCTCAAAATAACCATTTCAGTTCAAAAGTTAAAATTTGACCTTTTTAGTCCAATAGTTTTAGTTTTGTTTCAATTAAAGTCCATTTTACTAACCCTGTTAGAATTTTTCTGTTAAGTATGTATAAAAAGACCATTATACCCTTGTTATTAAATAAATATTTATTTATAAATATAAATTAAATAAAAAAAACAAAAACCACCCTTAAAATTGAACAAATCCAAAATCAAGAAAGAAAGAGAGAATCATCTAAGATAAAGCAAAGTACTTTCTTAATCCACTTAATCCAACATAAAGAAAAATACTTTCTTAAGCCGCGGGCCAATGAGATGGAAATCCAAAACATATTTTATCACAAATAAGAAAGTTCCGGCGGTTGAGATTGAGAGAGTGAGATGTATGTGATCGGCTTTAAACGCGGTGTGTCGGAAAGATTTCACAGTTAGGCACAAAATCAACCAACATAAAGCAAAATACTTTCTCTCTCTTCTTCGTTTCTGTGCAAAAGATCCCCACAAATCGAGAAAGAAAGAGAGAGAATCATCATCTTCGTTCTTAATCCTCCAATTTTATGAGACCGTATAATCATCACCCTCGAAACAAATTAAATCGACGACGACAATTTGTGTTCCGGCCGATTAATTATGTTGTCGTTACAAATACATTCCGACGACGATCTCCGTGAAGGGGTGCCTAGAGGTGGCGGCTGGAGGTGGCGGCCGGAGGTGAAGGGGGCTGTGGAGGTGGTGGCTGGTGATGGAGGTAGATGTCTGTGAAGGGGCGGCCGGATGAGAAGGGAGCGGTGGAGGTGGTGGCTGGTGGTGGAGGTAGATGATGGCAGTTGTCTTGAATTAGGGTAAAAGCGAAGGGGATTAGGGTTTTTAAAGTAGAGATATATTTATATTTTTTTATTAATGGGGTATTATAGTCCTTTTGTACATACTTTACAGAAAAATCTAACGGGGTTAGTGGACTGGACTTTAATTGATACAAAATTGAAACTATTGGAGTAAAAAGGTCAAATATAAACTTTTGGACTAAAATGGTTATTTGTGTCAAAGCACAGGGACTAAAACCGTATTTAACTCTATAACTTATATAAATAAGTTATAAGTCCTAAATAAGTACCCACTTACTTCCATAAAATTGAATACGTAGGTGAATAAGTTAGCTTATTCAAACACTTTATTAACGTATATAAGTTAACAAGTCAATAAGTAGGATAAATAAGTAATCCAAACATCGCTAAGAACAAAACAAAAAGGAGGTAACATTTCTAAATCCTTCCTTCAATTCGTCCCTCATCACTCTTCTTCTGATAATCGAACAATCATAAGTTTACGATACCCATGTCAGGGTTTTTTTTATTATTATTGTTGATTCCGGTTAATCGATTTTAGTTTTCTCAAGAATGTTTTGTTTTAATTTGTCGTCTGAATGAATGTTCGATTTATGTTGCAAGAACAAAATCTAATCAGCATTACATAGAGCCACCTGTTGGTATGATTTTTACGGTTATACAATTCGTATATGTAACTTTGTTTCCGTGCATTTTAGGGTTCGAGATCGAGGGTAAATCATTTGCAGTTGGTGCTCATTACTTGTGTATATTTGTTCTTAATTAATTTTAGGTCAAAATAATCACATTTGCAGAAATATGGAAGAATAAAATATTTGATTATCTTGATAACTGTAAATTTACCTTCCTTTTTTTCATAGTATGGGATATGTATCGGATTAGGACAATTATACTTTATTTGCAGACTAATTGTGCTCTAAAGCTGTTTTGGGAAGTCCACACACCTGCTAAGACATAATAATCTGTCTCTAATTGCCATCATAAGAAGTTGCAATTCTGTAGAAGATCTGCTCTCTACAATAAGTAAGCTACAGGTACTATGTTATATGAAGTTGGGCAAACCCTTATTAGCAATACTTACAATTATTGTAAACCATCATGTTGCAATTATAAGAGCATAATTTGGTTTGAAGTTGGATTGTAAAATTGCAATTATAAGCTTTTTAATTTAGCTTTTGTATGTCTTCAACCCACATATGAATCAGGTTTCAGTAAAGCTAATTTGTTGCATAGTAGGTAAATTGATCTCAATTGCTCATTTCATTCATGTTGTTTCTATTTTTCTGTTTTGAATTTGGTATGCTATGGTCTTTAGATATGAATTGGTATGTTGAATATGTTAGTGGGTTACAGGTCGAGTTTGGAAGTTTGTATTAATAGTTATGTTCATGAATTTTTGTCGCAGGATTGGCATGGGCTACATGTGCATTAAGAAATACTTATTTAATGAAGCTTATCCTATTTGACCTTATAAGTCAATCTGCAGGTATGTTTTTTCATTAACAAGATGAAGAAACTTGTGAAACTTACCTCATAATTATAGTGAGAACTTTAAGGTCAAGTTGTTTGACAGTTGATTCGTAATTAGAATGGCCCGCTATGACCCGTTTTTAGAACAACCAGGCAACCAGCTATGACATGTTTTTAGAATGGCCTGTTATGACCCGAACATCCTGACCCAAATAAGATATGTAGAGATAAAGACTGATGGCTACAAAATTCTCTAAGTAAGATTGCTGCGGACTCCACAATTTTGCTGCTCACTTACAAGTTGCTGCAGATAAGGCTAAGTGTCATAGATAGTTGTGTTCTCCTGTTGATGAACAAGTTTCCTGCTGATAGCCTTATCTGCTGAAGTCCAAAGTTGATGCTGATAGGCTTCTCAGTAGCATCAAACATTTGATGCTGTTGATAGGCAAATCATCAACAGCTTTGACTTTGCTACTGACACCTCTGTTATAACACTGACACATCTATCAGCAGAAGTAATGTTATTGGTGCAGATGATTAAAGACAAAGCTATTACTTTTGAAGTCTCCTGCAAAGATTCCTATGAAGACTTTTGACATGAACAGAACTATTTGCAGCAACTTGTCTTTTAGTTATCTACCAATTGTAGTGCAGCTTGTAACTTTCAAAGATCAACGGCTTATGTTTGATCTGATCCTTAGAATCAAGGGTATGTCTTGATTCTAAGTTCCTATATATGTATTGTATCTTCCATTTGTACAAGTGTGCTTCGTAAGTGTTTTCTCTGTAACTTGTAAACTTTGAAGATTAATACAACTTGCATTTATCAGTATTACCCTTGTTTACTTGTATACATTGATTAGTTGTTATTGTTTTCGCCAATCTCAACTAAGATCAGAATCATCTTGTAAACTCCGATCCTACAAGTGGTATCAGAGTTTTGGCTCTCAGATTAAACAAACTTATACTTGTTTAATCGCTCTCTGGTTCTGTTCACTACTATCTCTTGGCTAAACACCACTTATTCAGAAATGGCACAAAACAATGGTTTTGATGATATTGGAAGTATTAACAAACCACCAAGACTGGTGTCTGGAGAAGACTATGATATGTGGAAGAACAGGATGGAAAGTTTTCTCTACTATCACGAGTATGGAATGTGGAGATCCATAAAAGATGGACCATATGTACCCATGGTGGCCTCTGCTGATTTCGGATGTCCATCAGTCCCTAAAGAAGCCTCAAAGTACTCAGAGGAAGACATCAAGAAGATGGAGATAGACTTCAAAGCTTTGGGAGCCATTCAGATGTGTTTGCCAAACGAAGTTTTCCATAACTTCAGAGAATACAAGACTGCTAAGGAGCTATGGGAAGCTCTTGAGAAGATGTTTGCTGGTTCTGAGGAAGTGAAGGAGAATAGAAGAGACATTCTAAAGCAACAATATGAGAATTTGTCTGGAAGGAAGGTGAGTCTCTTACTGTTTTGTACAACAGGTACACCTATCTGGTGGGTGAGCTACAGTGTTCTAAAGTGAAGCTGGAGAATGAAGACATTCTCAAAAACTTATCAGATCTCTTCCAAGTTGCTGGACACTTTACACAATGTTAATCAGAAGAACTGAGAACATGAAGTCTCTCAAAATGACTGAGCTGTTTGGAATGTTGAAGATATATGAGCTGGAAATGATTCAAGCCAAAGAAGATGCTCAGGTCATTCATCCTCATCAACATTAACCACCACTTCCTCTGCACTACACTCCGACCACTCATTTCCAACTTCAGGTAACTACTATCCTCCCATTGTTACCCATCCGCAAACTCCCAACTCATAAACTAGCAACTCATCGTTTCTTCTTGAAGCCCCACCTCAAAATAACTATGTTGCATTTGTCTCTGAAAACCCAAACAATATGTCATTTATCAAAGAAGATCTGGAGTATTTTCATCCAGATGACTTAGAAGAAATAGACATACAACACTTTTATGCTATGTTATCTCTTAGAGCTAAAAGGTTCTACTCTAGAACTGGAAGACCCATTCCAAGCAACAACTCTAACACTATAGTTGGGTTGGACAAAAGCAAGCTAAGATGTGACAACTGTAACCAGCTTGGTCACTTCGCTAGAGAATGCAAGGCACCAAAGGCAAACCCAGCTGCTACATAACCAAGACAATCTCAGCATGGTCAAGCAAGTCAAGGCAATACCACTCTTGCTCAAACTGCAGCCTGTGCAACTGTTGGAACGGCTGATTTTGATTGGAGCTTCCAGTATGAAGATCTTCCTGCCAACAACCAAGCACTCATGGCAGACACAACAGAGATACCACCTCAGGTATATGAACATCTTTGTACTCAAGCTTGTATTGATAAGGTTCTAGGATACATGAAACATAACCAAAACCTTATAGATCAAAATGAAGAGTTTCACCAAATAAAATCTGAATTTAAAAAGGTTGAAAGCAGTTATAAAGAAAAGATTAACTGTCTAAAGAAAGATATTTCATTATTAAAACAAGAACAAACAAATCTTGAAACTCAGATTGATGATCTATTGGTTAAGTTAAAAGCTACCAAAGAAAAGACAACCTATATGTGCTTGACATGAATGAGGTCAATCCATCTGCAGTATATATCTTGTTTTCTATCCAAGGCATCAGTTGATGAATCAGCTCTCTAGCATAGAAGATTAAGCCATGTTAATGTAAAAACCATCAACAAGTTGGTAAAGGGAAATCTTGTCAGAGGTCTCCCTGACAAGGAATTCCAACTTGAAGATTATTGCATAGCATGCCTGAAGGGGAAGCAACACAAGAGTTCTCTCAAGCCCAAGGCATTGAATACAAATGACACTCCTCTACAGCTGCTGCATATGGATCTTTTTGGTCCTACAAATGTCATGTTAATGGGCAAAAAGTCATACTGTCTGGTGATAACCGATGACTATACCAGATTCTCATTTCTTGAGCACAAAAGATGAAACTACTGAGATTCTTAAATCCTACATTCTAAGGGTGGAGAATCAAAGCAATCAGAAAGTCAAAGTCATAAGGTGTGATCAAGGTACCGAGTTCAAAAATCACACCTTCAACTGTTTTTGTGAGAGCAAGGGCATAGAAAGACAATACAGTGCTCCAAGAACTCCTCAACAAAACGGGGTTGCTGAAAGGAGAAACAGAACTCTAATTGAATCAGCAAGATCAATGCTGGCTGACTCAAAACTGCCTCTCACATTCTGGGCAGAAGCAGTAAGCACAGCTTGCTATGTGCAAAATACCGTTCTCATTGTCAAGCTTCTCAACAAAACACCATATGAACTATGGTTCAAAAGAATTCCCTACATTGGATTTCTAAAAACCTTTGGATGTCCATGTACCATTCTCATCACACATGGGGTTCTTCCAAAATTTGGTGCCAAATTAGATGAAGGATACTTTATGGGCTATTCCTCTCAATCCAAGGCCTATAGAGTATTCAACTCAAGAACAAGAATCGTGAAAGAATCTGTAAATGTGGAATGTAGGGAACACATTGCATGTGAAAAGGGTAAAGGACCATACTGGCTCTTTGATATAGACTCCTTCTCCCAAGTATTTGAGCCCCTCATCTTCTCAAATATGGAACCTTCCTCTTCCAAAGAACCAGCTTCCACATCATCAACTGATTATAGATTGGAATTCAATAGTCCCTCTATAATAATCAAAAGGCCATCTATTGATCCTCCATATGTTATGGAAGCTATTGAAGCCAGTGAAGCAGGAACAAGTCTATCCAATGTCACCAGCAGCAATTTCTCTGAACATGAAAATCAAAATGAAATTCATGACAATTCGGAAGCTGGTGTAGAGGCATCTGCTGTTGATGAAGAAAATACCATTGGAATAGAGGCATCTGCTACTAATGCTGTTGACGCTGCTACTGACGTTGAAGACTCTTCCACATTGAATGAAGATATTCCTGATCAAAATCAAAGCAATCTTGAGCAAGGAATACAGATGGATGTTGTTCCAGCACAGACAATCAACAAGGAACATCCATTGGAAAATATAATTGGCCAAGTTCAGTAAGGAGTCCAAACAAGAAGCAAGACTCATGAGGAAAATATATGTCTGTATTCTTGCTTTCTATCTCAAGTAGAACCAAAGAAAATAGATGAAGCTTTGAAACATAGCAGTTGGATTGAAGCAATGCAGGAAGAGTTGCTGCAATTCAAAAAACAAGAAGTGTGGAGCCTGGTTGATCTTCCACCTGGTCAAACTGCTATTGGCACAAGATGGGTATTCAGGAACAAGTAAGATGAGAGAGAGATTGTAGTCAAGAACAAAACCCGACTTGTAGCTCAAGGCTACACTCAGGAAGAGGGAGTTTACTATGATGAAGTCTTTGCTCCTGTTGCCAGACTAGAGGCCATCCAAATCTTTTTAGCTTATGTTGCATCCAAGAGCTTTACTGTTTATCAAATGGATGTCAAGAGTGTCTTTCTGTATGGGAAGATTGGTGAGGAAGTCTATGTTAGACAGCCTCCAGGCTTTGTTGATCCAGCCCATCCTGACAAGGTATTCAAATTAGACAAAGCTCTCTATGGCTTACATCAAGCCCCAAGAGCATGGTATGAAACCTTGTCAGGATATCTACTTAGCAACAACTTCAGAAGAGGTGCTATTGATCAGACTTTGTTTATCAAAGATGAAGGGGGAGAAATCCTACTTGTATAAATCTATGTTGATGACATAATCTTTGGATCAACAAGGAAAAAGCTGTGTAAAGACTTTGAGGTCCTGATGCACTCAAAGTTTGAAATGAGTTCAATGGGTGAACTAAATTTCTTCTTGGGTCTCCAAGTCAAACAAGTCCCAAATGGAATCTTCATCATCCAATCCAAATATGTCAAGAGCATCTTGGAAAGATTCAAGCTAGTTGACTGCTCTGCTGCAAGAACACCTATGCAGGTGCACCATCAACTGACTCTAGATAAAGATGGACAAGACACTGTTCAACATCAGTACCGTGCAATGATAGGATCACTCATGTATCTAACTGCCTCAAGGCCAGATATCATGTTTGCAGTATGCCTGTGTGCAAGATTCCAAGCAGCCCCAAAGAATACACACCTTCAAGTTGTCAAGAGAATTTTTAAATACCTAAAAGGAGCCCCAAGACTTGGGCTATGGTATTCTAAAAATGACAAGTTCAACCTGTATGCATACACTGACAGTGACTATGAAGGATGCAACTTGGACAAGAAGTCCACATCAGGGGGATGTCAGTTTCTGGGAGGAAGACTGATTTCATGGCAATGCAAAAAGCAAACTTGTGTATCAACCTCTACAGCAGAAGCAGAATACATTGCAGCTTCTAGTTGCTGTGCACAAGTCATCTGGATACAAAATCAAATGCTAGATTATGGGATGACTTTCATGGCAACTCCCATTCACATTGACCACATGAGTGCTATATCAATTACAAATAATCATGTGCAGCAATCCAAGACAAAGCACATTGACACCAGATATCATTTCATAAGAGATCAAGCTGAGAAAAAGAGAATCATTTTAACCAAAGTTCATACCAATGAGCAATAGGTTGACTTGTTTACAAAATCTTTTGATGAAGCTAGATTTAGATATTTAGTTGAATCTATTAGCATGATGAACTTTGATTAAAATTTGTCTCCAAAATTTTTAAATAAAATGTGTTTGTTTTATGTTGTAAATAAAAAAATAAAAAATAAAATTAAAAGTCAGCAGCAAACATTTTTCCTGCTGACAGGTTTAAGCTTCAGCAGCAAAGAATTTGCCACTGACTGCCTTAAGTTATCAGCATGAACAAGTTTCCTGTGGATAGCTTTAAGACAATCAGCAGCAACATTTTTGCTATGGACCATCATCAGCAGAAACCAAGTTTGCCACTTATAGGTTTAACCATCCACAGCTACCAAGTTTGCTACTGATGGGTAAAATGGGTCCAAATTAACTTTTACCCGCTGTAAAAACCACCTTCAGTCTTTACCATTGCTGTCACAGTGTGTTACCGCTGTAAAATAGTGAAAAGTAAATGGGTTGTACAGTACAAGTAAATCTGTTTTTTCCCTCCTTTGCCGTTATAACACAAATCAAATTTCTTTTTCACCACTTCACATTCAATTCTGACCTAACCCTCGTATTTTTCTCTCAAGCATTCAAAGCTTTCCATACTTAACCACCTTTCAAAATCTTCATCATTTCCCTCCAAATCTTACTAAAATGGCAGAAGTTGATATCAACAACCCCGATGACAAGTTCTCAACCTACCATAATCTCACCGCTTATCTTGTCAAAGGAAAGAAATCTGAAGGGTTTGATGATATGATTGACTTCCTCTATCGATCGAAAATCCACTTTGCACTAACAGTCAACCCCACAATCTATATCTCTCACATGGAGGATTTCTGGAACACTGCCGTCTACTCTACCGAACTGGGAACTCCCCAAATCAAAGCCACGGTAGACGGCAAAGACATCACCATCACTGAAGTCACACTAATAAAACACCTCAAGCTTCAGGACGAGGGGGCCGCCAATCAAAGCCACGGTAGACGGCAAAGACATCACCATCACTGAAGTCACACTAAGAAAACACCTCAAGATTCAGGACGAGGGGGCCGCCATCTCATACACCAAAGACGCATATATGATGACCTTTGTATCCATAGGGTACACTTAGAATCAGGATGAATACACGATTGAGAAAGCACTGATGGGTCCTCCTTGGAAGTTCTTATGCCACACTCTTCTTCAATGCATATCTCAGAAGAGAAGTGGATGGCATCAAGTGAGCTCTGCCCTGGCGTCTGCAGTTCATGGAATGGTAACTAGAGAGGGTTTCAACTTCGCTCATTCGATATTTGAAGGTTTGAGATATAACCTTCAGGAAGGTGTAAAACAAGCCTTCTTTATGTACCCAAGGTTCTTGCATGAAGTTTTTAATCATGAACTAAAAGATCTTTCAAAATCTGTAAGAATCTACTTGATGCTTGGTCATAAAAATAACATTTTTCAAAGTATGAGAACAGTTTCCAAAAGGTTCTCAGAAGTCAATGTTCCATTGTTATATACAATGTTGAACATACAAAGCACCCAGGGTGACAGTTCAGCAGTCCCAGCTGATACTAATCCCACATCCTCCACTTCACAACCTGAACATACTTTTGCCTCCCTTGATCAAACCCCTGTGCAGCCTATTAAGGGTACACATGCACAACAAATACTTACCCCAGTTCTTTAAGCCCAACTGGAAAATAGGGCCCTAGTTGAGGCAAGTTATACTAGAAAGCGAAAAAAGAGCAAGAAGACTCCTTCTATTCTTGTCTCACAGGCCCAATCTCAACCCAAAAGCCCTCATTTAGAATCCCAACATTTTGATGAGAATACCAAAAGGGATAGCCACACTATTAGGGAGACTTCCTTGAAAGTCCCTCTATTAGGATCAAGATCACATCCCAGATCCATAGAACAGCCCATACAATCTTCTTTTTCTTTGAACTAAGTATAGAGGCAACATGTCAAGATGATGTACCTTCTCCAACTGCCACTATCTCAAAGGTACTGATTGACTTGGCTGCCAAGTACCCAACCCAAGTTCATCACCTAAGAAGGTTCACTCTGGAAGTATTGAAAGAGTGAATGTGGAAAGGGCTATCACTACTACTGGTTCATCCATTGACTAGGAGGACAATGATAACATCATTAAGTCCCCAACCATGGCAACTCACGGTGAGAATGTTTCTTTTGAAACATTCTTCATTGAGAGGAATCACAGGCGCCAAGAAAACCAGGGTGATGGGGATGAAGAGGCTAGGCCTAAGGCACCATCTAGTTCCAAGGATTCCACAATTGTGGATGAGGACAGACCGAAACTGGAAAATCTGGAATTGACGGCCAAGGTGGCTATGCTAGAGGCTGAAGTGTCCAAACTAAGGCACCAAGTCTCTATGCATGGAGCCCATCAATGCCCAAGTGTGACTTCTCCCTCCCTTGTATCAGTGGGAACCCAAACGAAACAACTATATGCACTGATGCAACCAAAAAGGGGGAGATAGTTACTACTGAAGATGACAGAGATAGCTTGGAGGATTGGATACAAGAGCAGTTTGCCTTTCAAAGAACACTATTTCAACCCGCCTTTGTTCAAATCCATGATTTGATGCCTCCCAGAGATGAAGAGGAAGAGATCTCTGAGGAATGGAAGTTAGTGACCAGGGATGTAGATGAAGTATTCCCTGAGGAGATGGAAATCGAAGATGAAGATGAAGAAATGCCTCTCTTAGTCACTATACTTCCAGCTGCTGCTTCTATCTCAAGAAAAGCCATATCCCCTCATTTCCCACTAACTGCTCACAACCTGGAGTTTGACTCCATTCTGTCATGGGGATATGGTGACCTATCTAAAAGATTCTGGATGGGCTGGGAATTTGCTGGAATCAAAGAACTTATCCTGGATAACTTAAATCTGCTGGAAATTCTTACCCTGCATCTAACTGAATGTATCAATACATCTGATAATCTATCTGTCACGCTTGCCATTAAACACTTCCATGACATATGTGAAGATAGCATGCCTAGATTTAAGAGCTTTCTTAAGTAGCAGAGTCCTCCCAAGCAGCTCAACAAAGACAGGCTCAAAGGTCTGAATTAATAAGAAGCGGGGTGTTGACAGAAGACCAAGTTCTATGCCTAAGAAGATTCTTGTATAATGAAGTTGTCAGGGGCTTGGAAGTGCATGGATGGGCAAGCACCGGGTCTTCTGGCTTTCAGTTCTTTCTATGTGATGGATCATCCTCTATTATCAACAATATTCAAGAAATCCTTCTCCTCAACCCAGACTTCCTGTACAAGGTCTTTGAGCTCAGGACACACATCTGCAACATCAACTCCTTACAAAGTCAAGAAATGATCAAAATTGTCAAAGCTTTTCTTGAAAAGGAGGGATGGATTGCAATGGATGATTCTAGCTCAGACATATCCACTCCCTCCTCACCAACTGTCATTCTAAATACAGCAGAAGAATAAAAAAGAATGGCTGCACAAAATATTAAAGAGGCATATATGACTGCATATGGAAATGAATGGGAGAATGATGAGAATGAAGAAGTCCCTTCCTCTTTGTCTGTTCCTCAAATTGCCAATGAAGCTGAAGCTGAGATCTTAACAACATCTCTCACATCTGCTGTTGTGATCCATGAAGCTGAAGCAGAGGCATCCAATAAAGACAAAGGGAAGGGTATCATGACAGAGGAAGATGAAAAGAGGATAGAGCAAGAAAAGAAGGAGATGGAAAGAAGAAGAAGAAGAAGAAGAAGAAGAAGAAGAAGAGAAAGAGAACAAGAGGAGATGGCTGAGCTTAAAAAGGCTCAAGAAAGAAAAATTGTCATACTCCTCAGAGAACAACAAATACAGTTGTATGCTAGGCAAGTGGATGAAACAAGAGTTCATGTTCCTTCAACTTCACAACTAAAAGAAGATGAAGCCTTAGCTCTTCACTTGCAGGAACAGTTCAATAAAGAAGAAGAAGAGAGGGAGAGGAAGAGAAAAGCAGAAGCCAAGTTCAGAATCACTGACTCTGAACTTGCTTAAGAAATGAGGGAAGAGTGGACTGAAGCTCTAATTTCTCAATGTGAAGATGCTGACTACCTTGAGAAATTATCAAATAAAGAAATATACAGAGCTTTCATGGGACAGCAAGGTCAACTGGCAAATAAGAAAAGGGCTGAAGAAGAAGAAAAAAAAGCCAAACAGAAATCCAGGAAGACCATTGCATTCAATGTCAGATCCCATGATGAAAGGAAGGTCATGATGGACTTCCTGAAGGCTAGAAGTGAAAGTGGAAAGAGGATGGGTCCCATGAGCTTCATGAACCTGCAAGCCTTATATGTCAAAGTTAAGAAGGAAGAGGAAGAGAGACTGGGGAAGACAGGCTCAAAAAGAAGGGTAAACACTCAAACTGATGAAAGAAAACAAAAGAATCCCTAGCCTACTCTCTCATCCACTCCTTCCTCTGTCCAACAACCTTCCTCTCTCCCTCCTAGACCTCCCTCCTCTCCTCCCAAAGAGTCCAAATCATCTCACCCAGCTCCTTCTCATCAACAGCCTCCCAAGAAGAAAACCAAACCTACTACCACACCAGGAGATTCAAGAGAAATTATAGTATGGTTCTACAGCAATCAAGACCAATGGTTTGAATTTTTCAGGGGAAGGTCAGAGTTAAAAAGATCAATCTACAAATCTGTTGATAAGGTGATGCAGCTTCCAGATTCTGATCTTCAGAGAATGATGGAGCTGGGTGAAGCTCGTGAGCCTGAAAATGATAGTGTAAGACATCTGTTGTTGGTGATCAAGCATCACTTCAACCCCAGCAAAGATGTGGTTATTGATGTTAAACCTCTTCAATCCCACTATCCAATTGTCAGTTGGTCCTACAATGCTGCTCAAGATGAGTACACTTTGATAGATGTCAGAGGTCAGAAGATGAGATGTTCAAGCAAGACCATCTTCAGCATGCCAAACAAGGACATCAAGACTCTATCTGAACTCCCTCTTGACAATCCAAGCATGGATCCAAGAGGCTATGAGACAGCAATGATTGTTTATCACATGCAAAAGCTTCAGTAACAAAGGCAATAAGAGAGTTTTGGTAGCATCAGTCTAGGGGGAGTTTGTAAAGATAAAGACTGATGGCTACAAAATTCTCTAAGTAATATTGCTGCGGACTCCACAATTTTGTTGCTGACTTACAAGTTATTGCAGATAAGGCTAAGTGTTGCAGATAGTTGTGTTCTCCTGCTGATGAACAAGTTTCCTGCTGATAGCCTTATCTCCTGAAGTCCAAAGTTGCTGCTGATAGGCTTCTCAGCAGCATCAAACATTTGATGCTGCTGATAGGCAAATCATCAGCAGCTTTGACTTTGCTACTGACACCTCTGCTGTAACACTGACACATCTATCAGCAGAAGCAATGTTATTGGTGCAGATGATTAAAGACAAAGCTGTTACTTCTGAAGTCTCCTACAAAGATTCCTATGAAGACTTTTGACATGAACATAACTGTTTGTAGTAACTTGTCTTTCAGTTATCTACCAATTGTAGTGAAGCTTGTAACTGTCAAAGATCAATGGCTTGTGTTTGATCTGATCCTTAGAATCAAGGGTCTGTCTTGATTCTAAGTTCCTTTATATGTATTGTATATTTCATTTGTACAAGTGTGCTTCCTTAGTGTTTTCTATGTAACTTGTAAACTTTGAAGATTAATACAACTTGCATTTATCAGTATTACCATTGTTTACTTGTATACATTGATTAGTTGTTATTGTTTCTGCCAATCTCAACTAAGAACAGGATCATCTTGTAACTCCGATCCTACAAGATAACCAAACCTTTTTACAAAAAAATTATTTGAAAAAAGGATAAAACTATTCGTGACGTCCACATATTAATTTATTTGAAAAAAAGATAAAACTATTCGTGACGTCCACATATTCACACTTCCTCTCTGATTCAATCAATCGGTATTTTTTGCCTTCATCATCAGGTAAGTACTGTATTCTAGATCTGATTTGGTGTTTGGATTAAATGCAAGGAGATAAATTACAGCCGGTAACATGTTAAGTTCTTCTACAAACTGTCTTTATTTAAGAATATGTGTTAAATCTAAGTTCAGGCTGCTTCAGTGAACAGAACAATTATTCATTTTGATATGGTTTGTTTTCCCCTAATCAATCGTCACTGAGCTAACTCAGGCTGTTAAGGTAAAGATGCCATTTTCTTCTATTTGAACCTTTGGTTTTTTTCTATAGAATGCAAGTTATTTGTAGAGTCTTATTTTTTGTATAAGCTGTTGTCATCAATATACTTCTTTTGAACAATGTTTAGTTAAGTTTTGATTACTTGTAATATCATTTTATCTAATTTCATGTTTTATTTCTAAGTCTGGGCCATCGAAACTATCTAGTTTCGATTGAGGTTTGTTAATTGAAACTAGTAGTTTCGATAGGTTGTTTCACACTTGTAAATGCTCTACCGAAACTAGTAGTTTTGGTGAGCATAGTTTCGAGCCTGTCAATTTCCTATAAATAGCCTAGTTTGAGAATGTTTAGGGCGTGAGTAGCGGCTGTAACCCTGAATTTTTCTCTTTCACTGTTCTTGAAGAATCAATACAATCTGCATTTGTTTAATGCTATATTCTTACATTTTCACATCATATTTGTGTTGATTCCTATATGGTTAGCTGTTATCTTCACCAATTCTGTTTCTACCCTCTGTTTCACCAACATACAAACAGATTTCGCCTGTGTGTGGGTGTAATCAATCTGTTGAGTGATTTCTGATTGAAATACGGTATCGAAACTACTAGTTTCGGTTGAACAATTGTTCAATCAAAACTACCTAGTTTCGATACCTGTTTTTCAGGCATATTTGGCGGTGGCTTCGAAAACAAGGCGAATGTGCTTGGCCTCCTATATATAGTAGATTATCTCATAGGAGGAGTGTGTGTCTGTAGAGGGAATCACCACCCCAGGGGGAGCTCACCCTAGGGTGAGACTAATTGTGAGTGTGTGAACAGCTTTATCATTTTCAGATCAATGAAAGAATCATATGTTTTATGCTTTCAATTATCTGTTCTTTTTCACTTTTATATATTTCTGTTCGTGTATGTGATTCCCACACCCATCTCTACCTTTTTCTGATTCGAGAGTGATACCGGATCAAGGGATTCCGCCTCTTGATTCGGATTGTTTGAAGATTTCTCCGCATATCTTTGTTTGCGGATCTGTTCAGGTTCTACAAGTAGAATGTTCGAACCTTTTTTTAATATCCACTTGGATATTTTTCTTTTTACAACTTCTGATAATCCAGTTGGATCTTATTTTACTTTTGGCGGTGACTTTGACTTACCAAGATGGTACCCTGGTTAACCTGTAAGAGATGATAAGATGAATGCGGGTATTTCTTGAGGATTGATAGGTTTTCAAAACCATTTTATTTCAAAATGTGGGGTACGCTGTGTTTCGTGCTAAAATGGTAGCACTTAATCACATGAAATCATTGTACAAGCAAATGTTCGGGTTTATCTTGCACAAATACCGGCTATGTTCAAGGATTCACAGTAGCTGAGTGCAAAGTTAAGTGTTTCAAGGGTTTTGACCAGACATGATCTCACGTTGGATCTTTTCCAAGGCTAAGTGTTTATATCTTTTTTACTTTTATTTTTTATTACAAATTTCTTAATCTTTCTTATTAGTTTGTTTAAATGTGAGAGTTTTCTTTTGTTTATGTTCAAGTATCTCATGTCACCCGAAACTCCTCAGTCACCCGAAACTTCCCTTCACCAGAAACTCCATCAATCACCCGAAACTACTTTGCCCTATCGAAACTAGTAGTTTCGACAGGGGCATTTTGGTCCTTTGGCAAACTCAAATTAAATGTCTTCATAATCAGATTTCCTCTCATGCTCATTCTCACTTTCATTCCCCGAAACCTCGTCACATACAAAATCTCAAAATGGTCTAAGTTGCTTAATCAGTGGTGTTTATTTGATCCTCCGGCGTCTTCATCATCAGGTAACAAATTTCTGTGGTCTCTATCATGATTTTCAGATGAACAAACCTAGGGTTTGAATTTTTGAAACTTTTACGTCTGTTACTTCATTTTAAGGGACGATTAGGGTCTATAAAGTCATCATTGTTGATATCTTACCTCCTTTTGTATATTCTTACAGATTAAAGTTGATACTTTGGGTAAGATGAAGTTTCGATTCTCACAGGCTCTTCCTTTGTCCTCTTTTACTTAGTTTTAACGTTCTTTGCCTGTTTGATCTTGATTCTTTGAGTTTGTGTATAAGTTTTTGATTTTTTTTTATTATTGAGTTTGTATATACGTTCAGGGTTTAGGCATCGAAACTAGTTGTTTCGGTATAAAGGTTTTCTATCTCTTAAATCTTATTTTCAAAACCTTGAACAGGTTTTCATCGAAACTAGTTGTTCCGATACCTAAGGATGCCCGAAACTAAGTAGTTTCAATTGAGTCATTTGCCAGAAACAAGTAGTTTTGATCGATCTTTTTCAGAATTTTTTCTAAGTGTTAGATTTTTGATGAAGTTGTTCTATGCAGAAATGGATCTTCTATTTGTCAAAAGGCACAATGTTTGTGCTTTCTTGAATGCCACCGATCCCAAGAATGCAAATTTCATACCAGTTCTCAATTTCTTAAACAACTCCAACATCAGCTTTGCTATAAGCCATAATCTGCCAGTGTTTGAGTCTTCTATCAGACAATTCTGGGCTACTGCCACAAGAGTCTCCATCAACAACATTAGAGCAACTGTTCAAAATCAAGAAGTGTTATTTTCTAAAGCAACTATCAGAAAGGTACTACAGTTCAATGATAACCATGAGGCCCCAGTAGAATTCACAAGCTTTTACATCCAAGAATGTTTCAAAAGAATGGGTCATCCAGATGAATTCAAAAGCGGGCAGATTATCAAGAATGCTCTTCCCCCTCTTTGGAGATACATTGTGCATGTATTTATACACTGCCTTTCTATCAAGAAAGGAGGCTTTGACTCAGCAAATGCATTGGTAGCTTCAGCAGTTCTTGGATTAGTCAAAGGAAGGGAGTACAATTTCTCTTGACTCGTGTTCAGGCAGATGATTGAAAATTTAACTGGGAGAGTCCGAGACAAGTTTCTTGTCTACCCAAGATTTTTGCAAATGATTATCAATCATCTTCACCCAAATCTTCAACAAGATGGTCCTCTCCTGATTTTTGACCATATGAATGCCAAGACACTTAGTTACATGAAGAGCTCGAGTTCCAGAACTAACAGAATCATTGCAGATGTCCCTCTTTTTGGGCACATTATTGGAGAAATTGAAGAAGTCATCCCTGATATTGACCCAAATATTGAAGTCCTTGACTCATCTTCATCAGAAAAAGAAGAGCAAGCCCAAGGGAACCAAGAGGCTGAGATTAAAGTTGAGCAATACATAGAACAAGAAATGGAGCAACTTGTTCAAGAAGCTTAGTTCATAAACCCAGAATTAGAAAATCAGGATTCTTTGGATTTCCAAGAGCATGTGGAAAACATAGAAGCTGAAGAAAATGTTAATGATGAAGTTCAGGAAAATGTTGAAGCTGAAGTTGATTCTAGTGAAACTTTGGACGAAGGTATCTATGGCACAAAATATGATCAATCTGACTATGAGTCTGAAGATGAGGAGTAGACTGAACCTCCTGAATCCTCCTCCAAGAGACAAGCTGAATCAAGTTTTGATTATGAAAAGGAAGAACCCCTGGCAAAGAAAATACAGGACTGGAGTCCTAACCTCTTCTTCAGAATCACTGTTTGACATTCCTGAACACTTAACCCCCACTCACTCACCTACTCATATTCCACCACCTTCACCACAACCATCTCCAATACATACACATGTTTCTACACCACCTACATCCCCTGTCCCTGATCCATCACCATCTGTCCCAAGAGTTAAAACCCTAAGCCTGGAGGTAAAAAGGTTATAGGAAACAGTAACTAAGCAAGATGAAGTGATTGAGAAACAAAAGGCTGAACTAAGAGAGAACAATGAAGAAGTGAAAGATCTTAAACTAGAAGTTGGCGGCTTACATACCCAACTTGTTGTTCAGCAAACCCAGCTGGAAACCCAACAGAAGATAATCTCTCAGCAACAACTAGAGTTTAAAGCCTTATCTGATACTGTTGAACAAATCTAGGCTTCAATGATTAAATCTTCTCAACAAGAAACCCCTTCAGCAGCTCAAGGGGAGACCACTTCTGCTGGTGGACCCTCTTCCCCTGCCTTTGATTCAAACACTCAGTCTGCACTGACAATCTTCACTGGTCAAGTTGCCAAGACAAAGGATGCTAGAGGTCAAGATTGAAGAAGCTGGGTATGATCTTCCATCAGTTAGTGAAAGGAGAGCCAATAGAGAAAGAGGAAAAGGAATCGAATCAAGCATTGATGTGGTTATTCTTGATGAAGAAGAAATTGGGTCAGATCATGAGCTGAATGGTCTTCTTGATGAGATTGACAATTATGGAGTTAATGATGATTATCCAGAAATAATGGCTATAGAAGATCTGCACGAAGAAAAGGTGAGATACTTCACAGAGGAAGGAGAAGAGATCCAGGCACTATCTGATGATGATGATGATGAAAACAGTGTTAAAGTTGATCTGGCACATACTGAACCAACCCCCATTGAACCAACTCAAACAACTCACACTAAATCCACCCCAACTGAACCAATCAATGCTCCTAAACCAAATCCAGACTATCCCGACCCTAAAAGGCCTTGGATGAGGAGACTGCCTGTAGAGGAGCCTCCCAAGTAATATGAATGGTTTGCAGAATACCAAGAGCTGAAAAGGCCCCCCGTGGGATGGAAATATGACAATGAAAGGGGCTTATACATAGTCACGAGATACAAGGGAGGAGTAGAACACTTTAAAACTCCTCATGAGTTCAGCTCCCTTCCTAGATATGATCTTAGGGCACTTGCCAAATTACCCCTACAGAATCATGGAAAAGTCAATAAGGCACGCAACTTTGAGCAGTTTTTGAAACAACAAGCCTTTAACGACTTCAGATCAATGAAGACCACTCTTCCAAAGAGAATTATATCTAAAACCAGGATTCATCCTAGAACTCAAAAGCCCTGGGTAAGCCTTCAGTACAAACCTGCAGAAACTGTCAAATCCATTACATTGCCAAGGATGATACATGTTCAACTCCAAAATTTCAAAAGATGGTTCTACAATCCAAACATTGGAAGTGCCGTGATAGAATGTGAAGGCAAGGAAGACATTGTGATCTTTGAACCTATGGAGCTTCTGAAGCTTCAACCTGAAGATTTGGAAGTATTATTTAAGTTCCATATCCAGCTATTTAGTAAGGATGATGAGGCAGATGCAAAGGCATACCAAAGAGTTGTGACTATGAATGTGAAACCATACAATCCAATTCCAAGTGGAGGGCTAACTGCTTAGAGAAGACTTGAAGACATTGATGCAGCAGCTTAAGGGGAGATTGTAGAGTCTTATTTTTTGTATAAGCTATTGTCATCAATATACTTCTTTTGAACAATGTTTAGTTAAGTTTTGATTACTTGTAATTTTATTTTATGTAATTTCCTGTTTTAAGTATGGGCCATCGAAACTATCTAGTTTCGATTGAGGTTTGTTCATCGAAACTAGTAGTTTCGATAGATGGGAAGTTTCGATAGGTTGTTTCACACTTGTAAATGCTCTACCGAAACTAGTAGTTTCGGTGAGCATAGGTTCAAGCCTGTCAACTTCCTATAAATAGCCTAGTTTGAGAATGTTTAGGGCGTGAGTAGCGGCTGTAACCCTAAATTTTTCTCTTTCACTGTTCTTGAAAAATCAATACAATCTGCATTTGTTTAATGCTTTGTTCTTACATTTTCACATCATATTTATGTTGATTCCTATGTGGTTAGCTGTTATCTTCACCAATTTTGTTTCTACCCTCTGTTTCACCAACATACACACCGACTCCGCCTGTGTGTGTGTAATCGATCTGTTGAGTGATTTCTGATTGAAATCTGGACCTACATTATTTTATTTAGGTTTAAATATGCTTAATAATTTTAATTTCAATAGCTTTTACAAACAACATGCAAATATGGATATTAGGAAGTCATGGTTGTGATTTGGTGTTTGGATATTTTTGTGCAGATTCATCATGTATTCTGTTTTTCATTTTAAATAAGTTTTCGTTATAAAAGTTCTTTATCTTTTTAATTACAATGTTGACATCTTGATGTTAATACTTAAGAACACTCTTTCGATGGTAACATGCGGATATTTAATTACTATTGTGAGCAATGTGAATATAAAATATATGTATATATATGGAGGGAACTGAATTAGTTATTTTCAATAATGCGTATTAGGGGTGGGTATTTTGACCGTAACCTGAACCTGACCCGAATAAAATGGGCAGGTCTAGCTTGTTGGGCAATGGGTCGAAAGGGGTATTTTTTTTGTAAGGTAATATGCTTCCCGTGTCCTTCTAGGCTAACATTTTGATTTTACCCGTTTGACCCTAAACATAACCTGAATCAAATTGCCACCTGTATAACAGGTTCGTTGTATAAACAGATTATTGGTATTAATTCACTTGGCTTGGTTATTTACAACCATGGAGGATGAAGCTATATGCCTACTTATCATGAAGGTTCTCAAGAGTTTGCATTTTTCTCAAGAACATGTTATTTGCAGGATTGAAAAATTAATGATGCTGTGCATAAGGATCCATCATGTTTGGAGTTTAGGGCTACAAATTTAGCTTGGATTTGGGAGTTATTAGACGCTATGCTCACATGACAAACTTCCAAGTTAAACCTTTCAACTCTGGTATGATATCTTGAACTATTTTTAAGTCACTAAATTTAGAAGTTTTGCAAACCTAGTTCTTTATTTGCAGTTGATGATTCTTTCATAAACAATTGCAGCATTGCCTAAAAGGATTTAGGAAAGCCTCATGGCTTGTTTAGCTTCTTATCAGAAATTGAGTTTCAATAGGATAGTTAAGCATGTTGAATTACTAGTGGATTAGTAGACTGTTAATAAACATCGAGTTCACTTTTTAGCTACAAAAATTGCATGAATAAATGGTGACTTCCCTATAGTAGATAAATCGAAGCATATACCATGAACAACAGAAGCTGTGAGTTTTAGATAAATTGTATGATGAACTAGTTTGTAGAAATGGCTAACGTACTCTTAAAACAACATTTGCGGCGTGTGCTAGTATGCTTAGGATTAATATGGTTTTGATGAAAGCTCCACTCACCCATAGTCTAGAATTGAGTTTCTATTGTTTGTGCTCTTTTATATATTACTAGTTCAATAAATTGTATATTTGTGACATATTTGTGTAACATATTTCAATCTTAAATTTCTTTTTTATATTATAACGTATTACTTGTTCAGATATATACAATTTTTTTGACAATATTTTCTTAATATTCTTTTTGGACAATATTGCAGGAACAAATCAAGAACTACAAGCCTATAGAGGATGGCAATGCTACAGTAGATCTTTTTCTGGTTGTAATGAACAAAGAGAACTATGGATATCGCCGACTTTATGGTAGAGGACTAGAGACGTTACAAATACATTGATAAAAAAGTAGATGGTGCTTGTATATCATAGCTGATGGAATCATTTAAAGCAAACGTTGAAATTGATAAAAATAGGTTGCTTGAAATGCGCAAAGTGTTTGAAGAGGATCGTGAAATAAAAAAAGCCGAGCTCGAAGCTATGCAAAAAGATATTGACAGCCAGCGACAAAATTTGGAATATATGATGCGAAAGGTTATGAAACAACTACCGGTTGGAGATCGAGATGAATAAAATGTTTTCATTTATCTTTATTATTGTAATTGACACTTTGTGTTGACTATATTGTTATTTGAGTTTGAAGAATCATGTTAAAGTACACTATTTGACTATCAATGATATCTATGGTATTTTTGTTTTGGTGTAATTACGATTGAATGCATATTAATTAATACAATTGCATTTATGTCATAAAGTTGCATTTTAGTGTAAAAAAGGTTGTATTTACTGTAACAAAAATTCGTAAAAGTGTTGCATTTACTTTAAAAAAAGGTTGCATTATTTCTATTAAAAGGATAATAATTGTTGCATTAAGTCTAGAAAAAGGTTGCATTTTTGTAACTAAAATAAAATAAAAGTTGCATTTGAGTATGAAAAAAGTTGCATTTCAAAATAAAAAAGTTACATTAGAATATAAAAATGTTGCATACTAAAAAAGTTGCATTTGAATAGTAAATGCAACACTTTTAAAAAAAGGTTACATTAGGCCTTGAAAAAGTTGCATTAGGTCTAATGTAACTGATTCTAATACAGCCCCCGATAAAATGTTGCATTAGGCCTAATGAAACATTTTACCGGGGTTGTATTAGCTTCATTTGTGGTTTTTCTCCCATATTTTTGTGAGTTAAGGTACCATTTATATGAAAACAACATGTACCCCACAATTATATCGACATAAAAGTAAACTGCATTATCTTTAAGACATATAAGACTCAAGCTAAGTTTAGATCAATCTGTAGGATGAAATTACATCAGTCAGCACATGAAAAACAAGCAGATCCCGAGGGTTTATAAAGAATCATAATGATTCAATGGCTTGGTTTGGATGAAGTATCATGATTCATCGTAACAAAGGAATCTTCAGTAATATGATTTGAATAAGGAATCGATTGATTCAATGATTCAAGATAAAGTAATCCAACTGTTATTTGGATGTATTCAATGGAATTAAGATAATGATCCAATGGCTATCATATGAATTGACTTATGTTGTCAAATACATATCTTAGTCCAACTTCAATCATATGCTTTTCGGGGCATGGTCACGAAGTGAACCAAAATAAAAGTGTGCTAACAATATTACCGGACACTGGTCTCATGAAATTCTTAAAGTCATATATTCTATATCTGGTATCGATCTTTTAACTCACATACCCGGCATACTTTGGGTTCAAATCACAATTGTGACATAGATCATTATGTTTTCACGCTACTGATGATCCAAAAACGCTTATAGCCTACGGACAATCTAAATTACATATACATATCCAAACTAAATATTATATAAATTTTCAATTGTAGCCGTCATGAAACTATAATTTCTTGTTTGTGCAGTCTAAGAAGCTTAGATCAAATCATATGAACACAAACACCAAATATGAAGCAGTTATCAGTAGGTCAGTTTATGATCATGTGTGAAAGATCATCTACTGATGAACTATTATTTCTTCTATAACTTCAAATGATGTCGATTTTAAATTTTAATATTTGTTTGGAATTTTTATAAATAACAAATTTTTGATAGTAAACTAAATGCATGAAATTAATAAAGCAGTAAAGCTAAAACTAACTAAAAGAAATAAAGTAAAAAATAAATGCTTCCATGAAAATAGTTTTGAAAAAATTTTACTCAGGATTGATTATTCCGATCATATTTATCAGAAACTCAAAGTGGGTCCGATCAAATGTCTTGGTGAACAAATCTGCAAAGTTGTTGTCTGTAACAACTTTTACAAGCTCAATCAACTTTTTATCTGCATAATCACGAATGAAATGATGTATTATCTCTATGTGATGTGTTTTATTGTGCTTAAAAGAATTATTAGTGATGGACATGGTGACATTATTATCTATGAGCATATGGGTGCATGTAAAATTCAAATTGTAGTCTCTTAATTGTTGTTGAATCCACAAAATTTGTGAACAGCAACCGGAAGTTGCAATGTACTCCACTTCACATGTAGAGATTGAGACTGTAGTCTGTTTCTTACACTGCCACGATACAAGTCGATTACCCAGAAATTAGCAACCTCCTGTAGTAGATTTCATGTCCAAACAACAACCTTCAAAATCTGAGTCAGTATATGAAATAAATTCAAAATTAGAACCATGCAGGAATCATAATCCTAATCTCGGGTTCCCTTTCAGGTACCAGAATATCCTTTTTACCGCAATCAAATGTGATTCTTTCGGTTTTGCTTGAAATCTGGAACAGAGACACACAGCAAACACAATATATGGCCTTGATGCGGTTAAGTACATGAGGGATCCTATCATAGCTCTGTACAATCGACTGTCAATATCCTTTCCTTCCGGATTCGGACTCAACTTGTGATTCACAGGAATCGGTGTGCCATATGGGGTACAGTCCTCCATTTTGAATCGGCTCAAAATGTCATTACGTATTTGGACTGGTGAATAAAGAAGTTGTATTCCTTCTGGTTCACTTACAACCCTAAGAAAAATGACAACTCTTCCATAGCGGACATTTCAAACTTCGATTTCATGACCCCCTCAATTTCTTTGCATAATTCTTCGTTTGTTGAACCAAATATTATATCATTCACATAAATCTGCACCATCAGGTAATCTCCCCCTGCTTTCTTTATGAATAAGGTGGAGTCGATCTAGCCACGAGTAAAACCGTTGCTCAAAAGATGCTGAGACAACGTTTCATACCAAGCTCTGGGCGCTTGATGAAGTCCATATAATTCTTTATCTAGCTTGAACACACACAAAGGATACAATGGATCTTCAAAGCTCGGTGGATGACAAATATAGACCTCCTCTTTAACCTTACCATAAAGGAAAGCACTCTTCACATTGTTGAGTATAAAATTGAGACTGATGCTTTCAATCGGAACTACTTGTTTAATTGAACAATTGTTCGATCGAAACTAGCTAGTTTCGATACCTGTTTTCCATGCCTGTTTGGCGGTGACTTGGAAAACAAGGCACATGAGGCCTCCTATATATAGTAGAATACCTCATTAGGAGTGAGTGTGTCTGTAGAGGGAATCATCACCCCAGGGGGAGCTCACTCTCGGGATTCATGCGTTTATGATCCAATTATTTGTTCTTTTTCACTTTTATATATTTATGTTCGTGTATGTGATTCCCGCACTCGTCTCTGCCATTTTTCTGATTCAAGAGTGATACCGGATCCAAAGATTCCGCCTCTTGATTCGGGCTGTTTGATGGATTTCTCCGCAGATATGTGTTTACGGATCTGCTCAGGAATATATATAATATATTCTTAATGTCCGGTTTAGAGTCACACAAAATCATGTTTTAAATTTATAAATTAAAATGATAATTACTTCAACTAAATATACACATAATAGGCATGTGAACCTATCGCATCGTAGTATAGTCTGGTAAGAACCAAGTATCGAACCATGGACACGGATTCCTTACTCAATCCTCGCTATTGTCTGACTAGGATAATAAGTTGGAAAAGGGGTTTTTATTTTAAAGAAAGAAAAAGAAAAGGAAAAGGAAAGTAATTAGGAATTTCATCTCATTCAAGGTGTTACTCTAGTTATTATTACTTGTTAATTAATGTTATATTTTAATAGGGTTGGTCAAAGTTACTAGTACTAACCCTTCCGATAGGGGAGTTAGTACTTCATAACGGAAAAGTGGATACGGTCGGCCAACTGCTCCTAATAATTCTCAGGATCCTAACGGGGTCTCAAGTCCGTCCGCTATCCCGTGAATTATTATTCGGACTAAGATTATCCTGTCGACTGACATACACCATGTCATGTAATTTATTTTGGAAAGTCAGAATGCACAACTCCCTCCAAAGCTACTTTATGAACGCTCGGACCTAACAATTTATATTCTTAAAATAGTTGTCTTTACTTATCATAATATTTTTAGTAAGTATAACTTTCATACTCAAGGTCAAGCCTCATGGTTCCCGCTAGAAGTCTTCTGCAAGCCAACACAAGAGAAGTAGATAAATACCGACACGAATCATAAGGTTCAGTCAAGACTCGAATGGCCCGTTGAATACACAGACCTCCAATCAACCCATAATATTAAACCTATAGACCGTACAAACTCGAATAAGCTTCCCAAACAAAAAGTCTTGCCTAAATAACTCACAAGATTTAAGATCATTAAGTTGGTTTAAAGATTACTTATTCTTATCTTTTTAAGATAGATTAAAAGCAAGACTTTAAGAATATACATACTAAAAATACATCATTAATTAGATAAAGTTCAACCAACCCAAGTAACGCAAGAAGACTAGCCACAAACGACCATACAAGTGACTCCACTGACCCTTAGATCATGTGTGAAAGTGTTCGAACACCAAGGGAGAGTGGGTATAGGTTGCTTCTTGTACTTGAATAAGAAGAATCATTCCATATTATAAAACTAGAAAATTAAAATAAACAAAGAAAGAAAAGCTAAAAATGGATCAAAACCGAGAGAGATCCGGCCCTAGCAGAGCACTAGGGTCTTCACAACCCTCAATTCTAGACACCTAAATGCTTGGAATGAGATTGCTATTTATAGGCTAAGATTTGGGTAATGCACGGTTGTGCATTGGGATGCACGGGCGTGCAAAGTACCCTTTTCTTGCACGTGAGGGAATCTGGTAGGTCTGGCAGGCTCAGGGCCACGTGGCAGCATTTGCACGTGGCAGCCCTTTTCTTGCATGTTTCTGCAAACCAATGTTAATTATCCTGTTGTGACACAACTGAATAGATTAAGTATCAATACCTATCATACTGTCTATAATTGTGATAAATATTGGGATAATTGTGCATGTAAAATATGTATAATTTATGACATTCGACGCTACTGCAAGTGGTATCTTTAGAAATAAGAGGCCATAGGAAGCTTACAACCTAATTGAGGGAATAGTTATGAACAACTATCAATGGTACAATCCGAGAAGTAATAGGGGAGCAAGGCACGGTGTTCATTCTGTCGATACTGATACTTCACTTTCTGCTCAAGTAGACACCCTCACCACTCGACTCGGTTAAATAAGCAAGGGCAAGGTAAAAGCTGAAGCTATTGGAGAAACAAAAAGCACCACTGTTGATGTTGAGCAAATTGACTTTATCGGAACTAATTGCCTGTAAAAAAACCCTACAGCAACACTTACAATCCTGGATGGAGGAACCATTCGAATTCCAGTCGGAAGGATTACAACAACCAAGGACAATTTGGTTTTGGTCAACAACAATTTCAACAAAGAGAACCTCAAAACTTTCAGCCTGGTCAACAATTTCAAGGAACTAACAAACCTAGTAATGGGTTGAGCTTAGAGGACGCGGTAACTAAGTTGATATCTACCACTAAAAGTCAAGCCCACTTAGCTGATGCTCGTCACAAACAATACGAGGAGAAGTTTAGTGTTCACGAAGCTGAATTTAGAACACAGAAAGCAACTCTTCCGTCCATCAAATTATAACTAGGACAGATTGCAAAACTTCTATCTAAAAAACAACCAGTGTATCTTCCAAGCAACATTGAACCTAATCCAAATACAAATGTTAGTGATATCACTCTCAGAAACAATAAGGTTTATCCAGAACCACAAATGCCAGAGGAAGAAGAAGTTTAAACACCACTAAGGGAGATATTCACCGGAGTACCACTCCGTCCACCTATCATACAATCAACTACTCAAAAATCACCACCAAAAGAGATTCCACAACCCACTTCAGTGAACACTCCTCCTAGCATCCCGACAAAGACCACGACGTATCCTCCTGAGAATATGCCACCAATCGGAGGGACAATAAAGACTACAAATCCCACATACCATACCCAGGAAGATTGGTAAAGCAAAGGACTGATGAACAATAATAGTAATTCATCGAGCTTTTAAGCCAAATCCATGTTAACCTGCCTTTCCTGGATATAATACAGCAAATGCCCAAGTATGGACGTTTCTTGAAGGATTTCCTCACTAACAAAAGAAACATGGAAGAAGCAGTTAAGAGAACTAACGAATGTGTCGCTCTCATTGAACGATGCCTTCCAAAGAAACTTTCCGATCCCGGAAAATTTTCTTGACCATGTTCTATTGGACCATTACCACTGGCTTTTGCTCTTGCTGATCTGGGAGAAAGTGTGAACGTAATGCCATATAACATGTTCAAAAAGTTAAAAATCAAAAACCCGCAACCTGTCAATGTAACCATCAAACTTGTAGATGGCACTATCAAGTCTCCTATGGGAGTCATTGAGAACTTACTGGTAAAAGTCGGCAAGTTTGTCTTCCATGCCGACTTCATGGTTTTAGAAATGGGGCTCGGTTACTCTGTACCTTTAATTTTGGGTCAACAATTCTTAGCTACTGCTAGAGCAGTTATCGACATGAACGAAGGTATTCTGACACTTCATGTTGGAAAACAATTGGTAACCTACAACATCGAGGGTAATGAATGTTTATCCAATGATCCCTTTGAAATTGCACATTTCATTGATACTAACCTGGACTACAAACTGAAGAAAGCTAAAGAAATCAACAAAGGAAAGAAACCCGACCTTGGAAAATACCTCAACAACACCAACTAGATTGATAACTACTGGACCAGCGGCCAAAACTAACAAGGAAAAGGACTTTGAAGGAAGGAATGGGAGATACGGGGGAGATCCAAAGCCCCCGCCTGAAAATAGACTGATGAAGCACGTACGGGTCCGGCCAACGACCCTTAAATAAACGTGGCGCTTCCGGGAGGCAACCCGATGATAATGAATAAATTGAGAAGTAGGTGCATACGGTAGAACACATGGACCTCAGGTTTGGTTTCCCAAGTTTAAGTTTCTCGTACTTCATCCTCTAGGTATACCTTCTCGATACTAGGACTTTAGTAGCTTAACTACTACCTTTTATTTTCCGTTTCTGTTTTATGTTTTTCTTTGTGTGTCAAGTAGTCACTCTATTTCTTTGAGGAGTTTCACTCCACCCATGGGCGAATTTATATGTGCTTCAAAGGGGGGGCGAGGCACCCGCTGAGATTCATCTGCGTAGTGGGAAATTTTTTATATCTCTTAGTATGCACCTTCCTAAATATGCTAAGAGGCACCCATCATCAGATTTTCAACAAACCAAGAAAAAGAAACCAAAGTGGTTGATGATAATTTTAAGTGAAGAGGGTAATTTTTTATAAAAAACTATGAAAGCTTAAAGCTTTAATGGAGAAAAAAAGATAAGAGAAGGAGGGAGAGAAAAGATGAAGATGAAGATGAAGAAAGTGGCATGGGAAAGGGGAACCCCAAAAGTACTCGTTGGTAATTAAAAACATAAAAAGAAATTGCATATCAACCCTTATAGTACAACTAAAATTACACATTAAACCTTTTACTTTTATTTTATTTTTAAATAGTTCTATAATTAAACATCTAAACATTAGACATTAATCATAACAAATTAAATTTTATAGATAAATAATATGTTTCCTATTATTGAAAAACCATAGATATTGAATAGTAAAATTGTAAAATTTTTGCCTAATTTTTGTTAACGCATATATTTGTTTTAATAGATAGGAATTACAATTGTGCTATTAGATGGAATGGTTGAGGCTTGGACATTCAAGCCTTATGGCACCGGTTCGAATCTTTTTAGTAATTTGATTTTTTGATTTTTTTAATTTTTGTCCAATTTTTTTTCACCCTCATACTGTGTATAATATACGTTTTTAACCCGTTTCATTTTCTAATGATTTCGTTTTTCTGTAATAACTTTCGCTTATTAACTTTTTTTAAAAACAGATTGTGCGGCTGTCTTTGGTTTTTTTTTGTCAACGTTCCTATATAACTTTTGTTTAAAACGGAGTTAAATAGATTTTTTATTTTGTATCGTAGGCTATAGCGGACGCCATTACCATTGAGGTTATGAGCAAATAACACCGTTGCCGGTATTGGTATTATCGGAGCCGGTATTGGCATTGGCTTTTATGCTTTCGATGAGCCAAAAATAACATCATTGCTGGTTTTGGTATTATCAGAACGACTATCGGTATGCGCTTCTACGGTTTTTTACGATCTGCATTACGCGGGGAAAAAACGACCAAACTCCCGCCTCGAAGCGCGGGGGGGGGGGGGGGGGAATGACTGCCGTATAAATTCGACGCCGCCATAACGCGAGGCGAGTCAAATTCCTAGTTCAATTGATTTATAAGTTTTTTATTTTTATTTTTTTATAAGTACATTTTTTTCTTATTTATGGTTTACAAGTGTCTTTTTTTATTTTTATTTTTTTATTTGTGTCACATTATTGTGTTTAATCAATTATATGTACACATTTAAATAAATAAGTATGAATAGTTTTACAATGTCATTAAGTAAATAGGTATAAATATTTTTATTATATCGTTATGTAAATAAGTATTTGTTTTTACCCAACTGATTTTGAAACGATTTGTTTTGACCAAACTCGTTTTGACCCGACCTACTTTGTGCACCCGCTCACAAAAAAACTTCTAGATCCACTATAAGCTTGGGCGCCGATAAACCACATCAAGTTCCTTAGAGATTCGATGAAGTTTTTGGTGTAACATTGACAACAGTCACAAGCATTAGCCATAGGGTATACACCGAATTGACCGAGGGAGTGTCAGTTTCTTTTCCCTTAAAACTTAATACATTTAATTTTTTGCATAGCACTTCATTACATGCATTTGTACATTGAGGGCAATGTAAAGTTTTAAGTGTGGGGTGGGGAATTGAGATTCAGGACAAGATTGTTTGCTCAAAACAGTAAAACTAAACTCGTGATTTTCTACCCATTTGACTAAAACCATATTTTCATCAAAACTTATTTTCTTTAAAAAAACCCCTAACAATTTCAAAAAATTTTGAAAATCCTTAAAAAGAATTTAAACCTCTTTGAGTTCGCACTTAAATAAACTATAAGTAATAAATGGAAACATGGTAAGAAGAAACAAATGGATATTATGCATAATGAATCACTAAACCCTATCACATCTGTTTCCATGTGAGAATAATCTGAGCCTTTCACGAGCATTACTATCATATTTTTTGCATGCTCCTTCGTTTGGTATATTGAGTGTTTTTTGATCGAATTTTATGCATAATTAGAACTTGTATGACTTATACATATCAAGCTATGAACTAGTAATCGAGTGAAAATGATTGAGGCACCTAGGATTCTATTACCCTCTTACTATCTTTAAAGTATCGTTCATTAGCCCAAACATCAAAAATATCCACCTAGATAGCACTCTGAGCCTTAGCCTTTTTCTTTTCTACTGCCCATTACCCATTTATATCCAAACTAGATTTTCATAAACATCGGTTATTGGTTGATTGTCTTCAAGATAGAGAATCATTAGTTTATCTTATGTCGTTATTTCAAGTATGCAACTGTTAAGACAATTCAAAAGGAATCTGATTCACTCAAGGAATTGAAGTATACAAAAAAAAAAGCGGATGTACTAGGAAGAAACAGCCGAACAATCTACAAGGGAGATATGAAAAAATATTTCAAGGAAATTGAGGAAAAATATTTATTAAAAAATCATTCTTAATGTGTCACACCCCCAAAATCCACCAACGGAGTTTTACCGTTAGGGCGTGACATAACAGGATCTCAGTCATTAGTTACGTTGAACGACTCTATATGAGTTTAAGAAAACCACTAGTATTGCTCATAGTCACGATGCAACACTAGTAATGAAAACACTGATTAAATGTAAGACTTGCGGAAGCGAAAAATTAAATGAAAAACATGCGCCAAAACAGTTGCGTCAAAATAAACAATTCAACGATAATTAAAATAAACAATTCTTGAGTTTGCAAATGATAGACTTCGAATGCATGCATGCCTTAGCTCGTGCTTGTACCTTAATTACCTGAGAAAACATGCCAAAACGTGTCAACACTAGGTTGGTGAGTTCACAGGTTTCAATGTTTGTAAAGTTTACTAGATAATACCATTTACAATTATATCATAGGTAGCTAACCTAGTACATGTTACTAAAGCGTTTCGACACCGAAGCTGACTGTTTATGTTTGTACTGCCTCCCACCATGACTATCATAATCAATGGTGAATGTTTAGGTCAATGTTACACCCGTTCGACTTCCCGTCGTGTTAGCGCGACTAACGCGGGTGGGGCTTGTCAGTGCCCAGTAGTACTACTCAAGATTACCTCGCTAACCCATATACTAACGGTTCGATAAGTAAGGACTATCATGATATGTTTGCGCTTAGTACACAAGTGATATAAAAGAAATGTAAGATCTAAATGTCCGTACCCATGTTTTCTCCCTCAAGTTTAAAACGTAAGAAAAGGGGCCGTGAAACTCACCTTAGAATATGTGCGAAAGAAAAACGAGCTTAGAATGCTTGACGACTAACTGCCACCTATAAACACCGGTTTATAAGTGTGTGTTTGTGCAAGTTGATAGAACCCTAAGTATCCAAACAATCCCATTGTTTAAGTGTTTGAAAAGAGTTTACAAGTTTGACTCATGTTTGACCAAGTTTGACTAAGTTTGACCAAGTTTGACCCGATGACCCGTTGGTGACCCGTTTAATGATTAAATGTTTGTTCAGTATAATACTTCTATATTATACACAAATGATCATGCTGTAACACTTAGCAACAAATCCTATTTGTTCTAACAAGATAGCAAGTTTCCATAAATAGCAGGTTTCTATAAATAGTAAGTTTCCAAAAATAGCAGGTTTTTATAAATAGAAAGTTTCCATAAATAGCAGGTTTCCAAAAATAGAAAGTTTCCAAAAATAGCAGGTTTGTTCAGGGCTCATGTTTCCTGGAAACTAACATTATTGATATGTTTGTAGTATTACTCTAACATGTTCTAGCTCATCATATCACATAACAATTTTCTAGAACCTAAACATGCAAATCATATTTCAAGACAAAGTTTCCAACTTTAGTAACCTATGACTAGCATGCGTGATTTCAAACACCTAACACGTTACAACATGTTATTGTATCTTAACTAAGATGTACCAATCGTTAAACCACATCATGCATGTCTAATTAGCAAGTTCTAACCACTTTTAACAATTAAAGTTTCCTTATTTGGAAAGTTGGTAAAACCGGGTTATGTATTTAAAATCTGATTTCACAAATCATGTAAACATGTATCAAGTAACTCATAACCATCATCACATCATCCTAATCATGTCTAGCATGCAAAATAGAATTCATAAAAAGTTTCCCTTTTTAGTAACCCGTCCATTACACGCTTAATTCATCCAATTAACACGTCAAATCAATTCTAAATCTTTCAACTAATATAATTACAACTATATTAATCCTAATCCACGTCTAACATGAGATTTCTAAACATCACATAATAAAAAATATTCAATTTTCACATCGTATGATAACTAGGGTTTCACATAATTTCATAAAATCATCAATACGACATAACAACATCAATCAATTAACCAATTCATTATTATATTTCGAAATCATCAAGTTTGGATAATCTAGAGTTTCGATCTCAAAAATAATAATGAAAAGTGACGGATTTTTATAAAATAACTTAAGTAGGAATGTTAGGAACGCGTAGACTAGCACGTATCTACTTCCGGATTCATGATCGGGGCTCGAACGAAGGTGCTTTGGGTGCTTCTTGGTTTCGGTCGAGAGAGAGGGTGAGGATGGTGAAGTCAACGGCTTGGGGAAGTTAGGGTTTATGTTATATTTTTTTTTTAAAACTTTATCCTTATCCATCCTTAATGGGTAATTAGATTGGCATGTGGGCTTAATTAAGGCCCATATGTCTAATTAATTAAATAATCACTAATAATGATTTAAAAACTTCCAATTATTATTTTTATAAAAACACTAACTTTTATAAAAATACTAATTATGTTTTACACGCGATAAACACGTACGAAAACAATAATATTCGCATAATTCACGTAATCACATATAAATCATAAAAACTCATAATTTATATTAAATATAAATTATTAATGTTCGTAATATTAATGTTCGATTAATCACCAACGTTCCGGGTTAGACTCGAGTGCGATCCAATGTGTGTGACTGACTGACACATTTAATTAATCCTAATTAAATGTAATGTATGTGCGACTAACTGAGATAACTGGGTTTGTAACGAAAAATGTTTGAACTAACGAGGTTTGAGTTAACGGAGTTAACCTGAAAATGTCGGATGTCACATCATCCCCTTGTTGAAAGAATTTTCGTCTCGAAAATTAAACGAAGTCTGTAATGTCTGAAACAAAAAGTTTATGTTTGTCACATCATCCCTTTGTTGAAATAAATTTCGTCTCGAAATTTAGTTAGTACCTTCCGTGTTTGCCGTTGAATGTTTGAACATGTGAGGATACTTTTTCATCATTTGATCCTCGCGTTCCCACGTGAACTCCGGTCCACGCTTCGAGTTCCAGCAAACTCTGACAATAGGTATCTTACTGCGCTTGAGTGTCTTGACCTCTCGGTCCATGATCTCAACTGGTTCCTCAATAAAACGTAGTTGTTCATCAATTTCCAACTCTTCGAGTGGAACTACAAGCGTCTCATCTGAGAGGCACTTCTTTAGGTTTGAGACATGAAATACGTTATGCACTCCATTGAGTGTATCTGGTAGGTATAGTTGATATGCTACTGGACCGATCCTTTTCTCTATCTCGAATGGTCCAACGTAACGCGTGTTTAACTTTCCTCGTTTCCCGAAACGAATCACACCTTTCCAAGGTGAAACCTTTAATAACACTTTGTCTCCCACTTGAAATTCTAGCGGTTTTCTGCGCTTGTCTGCATAACTCTTTTGACGGTCACGAGCTGTCGCCATACGGTTTCTGATTTGCACTATTTTCTCTGAGGTTTCGTGCACAAGTTCAGGACCCGTAAGTTGGCTATCTCCAACTTCAGCCCAACAAAGTGGTGATCGACACTTTCTCCCATACAAAGCCTCGAACGGTGCTGCTTTGATACTAGTATGATAGCTATTATTGTAAGAGAATTCCACTAAAGGCAAGTGAGTCTCCCAACTGTTTCCGAAATCGATCACACAAGCTCGTAGCATGTCTTCTAGGGTTTGAATGGTACGCTCGCTCAGGCCATCTGTTTGAGGATGATACGCTGTACTCATGTCTAGGCGCGTGCATAGAGCTTTCTGTAATGATTGCCAATCGGGCGTCTCTATCGGAAATGATGGAGATTGGCACTCCATGTCGGGATACTACTTCTTTTAGATAGAGGCGAGTTAACCTTTCCATTTTTTCGGTCTCTTTGATTGCAAGGAAATGAGAGGATTTTGTTAGGCGATCCACTATCACCCAGATCGTGTTACATCCAGTAGGGGTTCGTGGTAATTTGGTTATGAAATCCATGGAAATCTGCTCCCATTTCCACATTGGTATTTCCGGTTGTTGAAGTAATCCGGATGGCTTTTGGTACTCCACCTTGACCTTGGAACAAGTCAGGCACTTGCTCACGTAGGTGGCTATGTCGGCTTTCATGTTCGGCCACCAATATAAAACCTTGAGATCGTGATACATCTTGTCGGATCCCGGATGGATAGAGTATCGGGATTTGTGAGCTTCATCCATGACTAGATCTCTTAGGTTTCCATATACTGGTATCCATATTCGTTCCGCAAAATAACGAATACCATCTGCTTTAACCTCAAGTTGTTTCTCCATACCACGAGTGGATTCCAGTGATAAGTTCTCCTCTTTTAAGGCTTCGAGTTGGGCATTACGGATTTGTTTGGGTAATCCTGTATGAATAGTGAGTTGTAATGCTCTAACTCATCGGGGTTTAGTTTCTTTTCTGATTTAGGCATCGGCCACCACATTAGCTTTGCCCGGATGGTACTTGATTGCACAATCATAATCGTTTAATAACTCGATCCAACGACGTTGACGCATGTTCAACTCTTTCTGCTCAAAAATATGTTGAAGACTCTTGTGATCGGTGTAGATGGTGCACTTAGTACCGTACAAGTAATGTCTCCATATCTTGAGTGCAAACACCACGGCTCCTAACTCCAAATCGTGAGTCGTGTAGTTCTTTTCATGGATTTTTAACTGTCGAGAAGCGTATGCGATAACCTTGTCGCGTTGCATCAACACACAACCGAGACCTTGGATGGAGGCATCGCAATACACCACGAAGTCATCTGTTCCCTCTGGTAGAGACAGGATAGGTGCGCTACATAATTTCTGCTTCAGTAGCTGGAATGCTGATTCTTGAGTCTCACTCCAATTATAGGGTTTATCTTTTTGGGTTAAGGAAGTGAGGGGTTGGGCAATCTTTCAGAATCCCTCGATAAAACGACGGTAGTATCCGGCCAATCCTAGGAATTGCCGAACTTCGGTTGGAGTTGATGGTGCTGCCCAATTTTTAATAGCTTCCACTTTGGCTGGATCGACATGTATTCCCTTCTCATTGATCACATGTCCTAAAAATTGAACCTCGCGAATCCAAAAATCGCATTTGGAAAACTTCGCGTACAGCTGCTCCTGTTTTAGTATTTCAGGATCAAATGCAGATGATCCTTATGCTCTTCCCGACTCTTAGAGTATATGAGGATATCGTCAATAAAAACAATGACGAATTTATCCAGATAAGGTTTACACACACGGTTCATGAGGTCCATGAACACCGCGGGTGCGTTAGTTAATCTAAATGGCATGACCAAAAACTCGAAATGGCCGTACCGGGTTCTGAATGCAGTCTTGGATATATCTTCATCTCGAACTCTCAGCTGATGATATTCAGATCTTAAGTCGATTTTTGAGTAGAAACTTGACCCTTGAAGTTGGTCGAATAAATCGTCAATGCGGGGTAGTGGGTAGCGGTTCTTGACTGTTACTTTGTTTAATTCTCTGTAATCAATGCACATACGGAAAGTTCCATCTTTCTTTTTGACAAATAGGACTGGAGCTCCCCATGGCGATGAGCTCGGTCGGATGAAACCTTTATCCAACAACTCTTGCAGTTGTGTGGATAGCTCCTGCAACTCGCTTGGTGCCAGTCTATAGGGTGCTCGAGCAATAGGCGCTGCTCCGGGTGTTAGGTCAATCTGAAATTCGACCTGACGATGGGGTGGAAGACCAGGTAGGTCTTTAGGAAATACTTCTGGGAATTCGCGAACGATAGGGATATCTTCTAACTTTTTCTCCTCAGTGGACTTATCAGCGACAAGGGCTAATATCGCGGTATGACCCTTACGCAGACACTTCTGAGCCTTCATGAAAGATATGATGCCCATGACCGCATCACTTCTTTCGCCCTGAACGGATAGGATCTCTCCACTAGGAAGGGGTATACGAACGATCTTCTCACTACAGATGATCTCAGCTTGGTTTTTAGACAACCAATCCATGCCCACAATTATGTCAAAACTGCCAAGTGTAACTGGCATGAGATCGATGTCGAGTTTGTGACTAGAAAGTTCTAACTTACATCCCTTGAGAATGTGGGTTGCCTCGATTACTTTACCGTCTGCTATCTCTACGGTATAATGGTGTTCTAATAAAGTTGGGTTTATTTCTAACTGACCACTAAGTTCTCTAGATATAAAACTTCTATCAGCGTCAGTATCAAAAAGTACAGAAGCATAATGATCGTTGAAGAGAAACATACCGTTCACCACGTTCCGATCATTCCGAGCTTCTCCCGATCCAATCACAAATGCTCGGCCCTTTGCACCATTTCCGTTGTTATTACCATTTCCACCCTGGTGGTTATTACCATTTCCATTACCGTCCTAATGATTGTTGCCATTTCCATTCCCGTTCCCGTTTCTCCTCAACTGCGGACAATCCTTCTTGAAATGCCCTTCCTTACCGCACTCAAAACAACCTTTGGGTGCATTTCCAGGTGGTGTCTGTTTGTTCTACAGATCTACTCTACAGTCTTTAGCCAAATGACCCATCTTTCCACACCGTTGGCAACGGTACCGGTCACATGCTACATGATGGTGAAAGTTACATTTATTGCACTTCAGGTACTTGCCATTATAAGAACCTTGATTCTGCTGAGAAGAGTTAGACTGACTGTTGTTCTTTGACGGTTCAAACTTACGGTGTTGCTGTTGCTGAGAAGGTGGGTTTGACTGGAAGGTTTTGGGGAATGAACTATCAAACTTCCTCTTGTTGCCAGCTGTCTTTGATAGTGCACCTCTAGGTGGTAGAGTGCCCTGAGCCACTGCCTGATCGGTTAGCCTGTGAGCCAACCTGATTGCTTGCTGGATTGTAGTGGGATTTGAAGATGTCACCATGCTCTGAATTTGCGGGACCAAACCATCAATGAACTTCTCAATCCTCTTATAGGAAGGTGTTACCATTTGTGGACACAAGTTCGCCAGTTCATGCGAACGAGTAGTGTAGGCTTCGATCTCAGATCCCTCCATCTTGAGATTCCTGAATTCGCTCTCAAGTTTATGTACTTCATCGCGGGGACAATACTCCTCCCGCAGCATAGTCTTAAATTCATCCTATGGCAATGCATTTGCCATTTCCAGAGTTAACATTTGCACCTGTGAGTTCCACCAAGTAAGGGCTGGACCCTCAAGTGTGCCAGATGCATATTTCACCTGGTTGTGCGGCGGGCAATTGCACATTGCAAAAGCGGATTCAGATTTCTCCATCCAGCGGAGTAAGCCAACAGCCCCTTCGGCTCTAATGAACGAGTGAGGCTTGCAATCCATGTACGCCTTGAAAGTACAAACCTGCTGGTGGTTATGTTGACCTGAATTGTAAACAAGAATGCGTTTTAGGGACACTATATTCGAATTTGAGTTTAGGATGAATGATGACTCACTAGAGTCGATAATATGTTGCTTAACCTCCAGCATTAATAGCGGCGTGAGTAGCTGCTACTGCTTCAGCCACACGCTCATTTATGAGTGCCGTGAGCTTGGCTGCAGTCATGTTAATGTTTCCGTGACCACCGCGTCCTCCGGCGCGTTCACCACGTCCATTTCCTCTTCCAGACATTATCTTTACATTCACAACATACAATAATGAGAAAAATACATCGCATTTTATCATCATACAAGTACCAGTAAGCAAAGAAATTTAAACCACAACATCTAACATTTCAATAATAGTAATACTTGATAAAATAAATTGTAACGATTACAACTAAATTCAACCAAACATCAAAATTCTAGAAACATCTGTTAATTGGGAACAACCCTACCCATCTAGGTTCAAAATAAAAGACGTAAATAAGTAATGAAGATAGATGATCAAATGTCACTGCCAACTGATGTAACATCGGATGCTGCATCATCATCCTCATCCTGATCTCCTGCAGGTGCATCCTCTGGTACATCCTCTGGTGCAACTCCTGCTGCCTCAACTGCTGCAAGTCGTGCATCAACCTGCTCAATCCTAGTGTGGAGTATATCTAGGTTCCACTCTGCAGTGTTCAGCCGGTCCTCCATATCCACACATCCATTTGCCAAATTCTCATGAGTTGTATCAGTTGCTGCTAAATATGCAGTCAGTTTAGTGATCCTCTGATTCATCAACATCTCTCGCTGAAGTATGCTAGTAATCTCTCCCGCTGCGTCCCTCATGTTCCGGATCTCCCGGTCCATCCTAGCCACAAAGGCAGTTATCACCTGCTCATAGGGGTACTGCAATGGTGGCAAAGCTCGCACAGAAGATGATGAAGAAGAAGAAGCAATGTCAGTAGTGAGTGGAGGTGGGACTTCCTCCTCGCGGATCCAGTTCCTAATCCTATCGGGATACCAATCCTAGACCTGCGTGTTACCTCTGACACGCACATGAATAGGCTCGTCATACCCTACAGTGGTATTGATCGGGTTGAGTCGACGTCTCCTCGGCTCTGGCAAAGGTACGGTAAGAACATCGTGCTCCTGAACGACTGGGGATGCTGGTGAATTGGGTGGGGTCGACATTTCCTGTAACGGGATGAGTGAGTGCCATGTACGAGTGTAAGTGTTGTGTAACTAATGCATGTACGTCGTTATAGTCTAGTATGCATTTCCTAGTTCTCTATAACCAATGGCTCTGATACCAATCTGTCACACCCCCAAAATCCACCAACGGAGTTTTACGGTTAGGGGCGTGACATAACAGGATCTCAGTCATTAGTTACGTTGAACGACTCTATATGAGTTTAAGAAAACCACTAGTATTGCTCATAGTCACGATGCAACACTAGTAATGAAAACACTGATTAAATGTAAGACTTGCGGAAGCAAAAAGTTAAATGAAAAACATGCGCCAAAACAGTTGCGCCAAAATAAACAATTCAACGATAATTAAAATAAATAATTCTTGTGTTTGCAAATGATAGACTTCGAATGCATGCATGCCTGTCTTAGCTCGTGCTTGTACCTTAATTACCTGAGAAAACATGCTAAAACGTGTCAACACTAGGTTGGTGAGTTCACAGGTTTCAATGTTTGTAAAGTTTACTAGATAATACCATTTACAATTATATCATAGGTAGCTAACCTAGTACATGTTACTAAAGCGTTTCGACACCGAAGCTGACTGTTTATGTTTGTACTGCCTCCCACCATGACTATCATAATCAATGGTGAATGTTTAGGTCAATGTTACACCCGTTCGACTTCCCGTCGTGTTAGCACGACTAACGCGGGTGGGGCTTGTCAGTGCCCAGTAGTACTACTCAAGATTACCTCGCTAACCCATATACTAACGGTTCGATAAGTAAGGACTTTCATGATATGTTTGCGCTTAGTACACAAGTGATATAAAAGAAATGTAAGATCTAAATGTCCGTACCCATGTTTTCTCCCCAAGTTTAAAACGTAAGAAAAGGGGCCGTGAAACTCACCTTATAGTATGTGCGAAAGAAAAACGAGCTTAGAATGCTTGACGACTAACTGCCACCTATAAACACCGATTTATAAGCGTGTGTTTGTGCAAGTTGATAGAACCCTAAGTATCCAAACAATCCCATTGTTTAAGTGTTTGAAAAGAGTTTACAAGTTTGACTCATGTTTGACCAAGTTTGACTAAGTTTGACCAAGTTTGACCCGATGACCGGTTGGTGACCCGTTTAATGATTAAATGTTTGTTCAGTATAATACTTCTATATTATACACAAATGATCATGTTGTAACACTTAGCAACAAATCCTATTTGTTCTAACAAGATAGCAAGTTTCCATAAATAGCAGGTTTTTATAAATAGTAAGTTTCCAAAAATAGCAGGTTTCTATAAATAGAAAGTTTCCAAAAATAGCAGGTTTCCAAAAATAGAAAGTTTCCAAAAATAGCAGGTTTGTTCGGGACTCATGTTTCCTGGAAACTATCATCATTGATATGTTTGTAGTATTACTCTAACATGTTCTAGCTCATCATATCACATAACAATTTTCTAGAACCTAAACATGCAAATCATATTTCAAGACAAAGTTTCCAACTTTAGTAACCTATGACTAGCATGCGTGATTTCGAACACCTAACACGTTACAACAGGTTATTGTATCTTAACTAACATGTACCAATCATTAAACCACATCATGCATGTCTATAGCATGTTCTAACCACTTTTAACAATTAAAGTTTCCTTATTTGAAAAGTTGGTAAAACCGGGTTATGTATTTAAAATCTGATTTCACAAATCATGTAAACATGTATCAAGTAACTCATAACCATCATCACATCATCCTAATCATGTCTAGCATGCAAAATAGAATTCATAAAAAGTTTCCCTTTTTAGTAACCCGTCCATTACACGCTTAATTCATCCAATTAACACGTCAAATCAATTCTAAATCTTTCAACTAATATAATTACAACTATATTAATCATAATCCACGTTTAACATGCGATGTCTAAACATCACATAATCATAAATATTCAATTTTCACATCGTATGACAACTAGGGTTTCACATAATTTCATAAAATCATCAATACGACATAACAACATCAATCAATTAACCAATTCATTATTATATTTCAAAATCATCAAGTTTGGATAATCTAGGGTTTCGATCTCAAAAATAATAATGAAAAGTGACGGATTTTTATAAAATAACTTACGTAGGAATGTTAGGAACGCGTAGACTAGCACGTATCTACTTCCGGATTCACGATCGGGGCTCGAACGAAGGTGCTTTGGGTGCTTCTTGGTTTCGGTCGAGAGAGAGGGTGAGGATGGTGAAGTCGACGGCTTGGGGAAGTTAGGGTTTATGTTATATTTTTTTTTTAAACTTTATCCTTATCCATCCTTAATGGGTAATTAGATTGGCCCGCGGGCTTAATTAAGGCCCATATGTCTAATTAATTAAATAATCACTAATAATGATTTAAAAACTTCCAATTATTATTTTTATAAAAATACTAATTATGTTTTACACACGATAAACACGTACAAAAACAATAATATTCACATAATTCACGTAATCACATATAAATCATAAAAACTAATAATTTATATTAAATATAAATTATTAATGTTCGTAATATTAATGTTCGATTAATCACCAACGTTCCGGGTTAGACTCGAGTGCGATCCGATGTGTGCGACTGACTGACAAATTTAATTAATCCTAATTAAATGCAATGTACGTGCGACTAACTGAGATAACTGGGTTTGTAACGAAAAATGTTTGAACTAACGAGGTTTGAGTTAACGGAGTTAACCTGAAAATGCCGGATGTCACATAATGTTTATGTTCTTAAAAAAAAGTTAGTCTTTTACCGGTTAGACATTAAAGAGCTAGACATCCATTCTTTTGATTTTCATTTGCTTTCTTATATTCATTTCGCAAAGCCTGGATTACCGTCCGAACTCTAAGAAAAAGTGTTTGAAACAACATTCGATGTAAGAAAACAGTGGCACAAGCAAGAACAATTACCACCATTCTGTGGCTTGTCAAAAAGCGCCGCCAAAAGAAAAGCCAAAATGTAACATCCATGATTTTCCGACCTTATTTTATTGTAATTTAAACAATATTGACACTCCTTTTAAATCTCGTACTTGTCCCACACAATATGTCACATTAATTAATATTTCAATTCAAACTTTCAACCTTTCATTACATATCATTATATTTATATTTTGTTATAATGAATACCAATCAAAATAAAACATGTGAGTTTTGAACATGTAATTACATCCTTTACTTTTATCATATATATATATATATATATATATATATATATATATATATATATATATATATACCTTATTATATAAAACCTTGAGTTTTACAAAAATAAAGTGTTATAATGAATATTTAAAAATTTAAAACTTTAAATCTTATAAAGTGGAGATTTAATCCTAATAAAATAAATAGGGCTAAATTGGTATAAGTTTATAAAAAAATTGAGGTTTTACCTTTATAAAATAAATGAGGACATGTATAAAAGTTTTAAGACTATTCTTTTTATATATATGCTTTACAAAAATAAAATTTGTATAGTTTAAATATTAATTATCATCATTTTAAGCCATGACCCCCCCCCCCCCTAAATTGATTTAAACCCTCATTGAACTCTATAATAAGCCTTGAACCCATTCAAGTGCCTATGAACCCCCTTGAATTTGAATTTGAACTCCCAACCCCCATTTGGACCTTTCAATTTGGACCCTTGAACCCTTTCCCGTCAAATTTGACTCCAAAAAGTCAACAGGGACAAATCCTCGTAATTCAGTTACCAAATCGTTCAAATTCGTGTGTGTAAACTCCATATAATCATGCATAAATGATCACTCAACTGTTATGATCACGCGTAATGATCCAATTTAGCGAATTCAATGATTCATATTCAAAATTCGTCCTGTAACCGTCCCAAATCAAGTCTGCAATCAATTCATACGTTTTGTGTAAAATTGGACCCATATAACGCGGCTAACATCATTGTGACACCTACCTTTTACTTCCTGAACTCTCAAATCCATATCAAACACCTCTGGAACTTGAATCTCAGCCGAGGAACACTGAACCGTTCATACCAGTCGTTCTCCATCGTTCCTCCACCATTTCAAGTAAATCTTACATCTATTTGCTCGTCATAATCTCTTGATTGAAAGCCCTATGATTTCGGGACCGATTGGTACTTAATCGATGGCTATTGGGGCTAGGGTTTGGGGACGTTTAGGGAAGACGATGAGGGATTGGGTGTGTTGGTTTTAAGTTAAGCAATCCCATTCGCCCAGTTCAACCGGTTAAGACAAGAGACTTGTACGCGCGAGGCCACGGGTTCGAACCCACTCCCCGCGCCTTTTTACGCAATTACTCGCCCAGAACCCGGCCCCATCCCCGTTCTTGTTTAAAATCCTAAGAACCCGGCATTAGGACACTACTGAGCCAGTGGACCAGTGGTTGTGCGCTTATAGCCACCCAGGAGCAACCCGGGTTCAATCTCGGTCCATGGCATTTGTTTTTAAAACCCGATTTTTTTGCATATAAAATCATTTTATAAATCTTATTTTATAAACATATAAAACCCCGATCAGTTCTGTTATTTTTATATTGATAAGTTTAGAGGAAAACAATTTCATTTGTCATTTTTAGGTTAAAAATCTAATGAACTTAAATTTATTTAATGTGTTTACTTTAACAAATTATTATTTAAAAATCATTGGTTTGTAATTTATAATTGGAACATAAAAATGATTATTTTTATAAAACTCATTTATTTTGTAAAGAGTTATACACCTTTTATATATATAATTTATTTTTACTATATAAAATCATTTAAATCAAAGTTTATACTTTTAATTAATAATTAATTATGACTTAATTATTAATTAATTAGAACGTTATTTTCACACTTAATTTTCATGGAACTCAAAATATAAATAAAAGGATTTATTTATTTAATTAGTTACTTATTTATTTATGCACTAAATTAGTTATTTATGCAACTAATTATTTTTAATTATTTATTCATTTATTAATTTATACATTTACAAACAAAATAAAACTATTTATTTAATTCTTTATTCATTTGCTTTCAAACAAAAGACACTAATTATTTATTCATTTATGCATTTACCCATTCAACTATTCAAATCACTATACAATTATTTGCATAAATATCTTCATATTTAATTAAGGAAATGCGCATCAAACCCTTCACGCATTAGGAACCCTATTTCATATATTTAAAAACATTGATATACATATTCCATCAATCATAAGTTAACCTTGTGGTTAGCTAGGACCTTTATGCAACAACCATATAAATGTGTGACATTCAAGCTACTGCTTGCAAGGTGAGTTTACATAACCCCTTTTACATTTTTATACTTTTGGGGTGGAACATGATTTCATTGAAACTATTTGCAATTTATACATTTCTACATTTTGAACATGTGTGCAATTTGTGCCTTATGCTTGAACACTATAAGTTTAAACTACAATTACATACATGTGTGCATAGTGCAAGTGCAATAATTAACTCTGTACAAGCCGACGATAACAATGACAGATCTATTGTGTTTGGCAAACCCATCCAGTTAGGGTGATTGTCGTCGACATTACTTTGGGATAACACTGAGTGCAGTCACATGGTTTGATTGTACGCCCCGGTTTTAACTATAGTGGTTATCCATAATTGCCTTATTAAACCATGCTTCATATGAATTGTACACAACATTTGAAAATATTTGAGGTGTCAAAACCTATGTATGCTCACCAACTATTTTTAGTTGACCTTGTTTTCATCATGTTTCAGGTACTAACATTTGAGATAATGTACAAGATGCTACACATAGGATTGAGGACTTAGTTAAATAATAAATTGAACATTGTTGGTGTACTTTGTTTCTCTTGTATGTTTGTACATGTTTTGTTTGAACAAGTGTTATGGAAATTTGGATTTAATTAATATATGAAACTTTAGTTTGATCATGTGCTTATGAACAGTCTCCATGTCCGCCCCGACGTATTCCGCCTTCGGTTGGGGTGTGACACAAAAGATATTGCAAATGTGTAAAATGTGGTAACTGGAGTCACGATGGAAAGTGCAGCAAAAATCAAACCTACTCCCAACATGAGTATATGCATCTGATCAAAGTAGGTGCTATTAGGTTACAAGCCGAAAGAACCATACGAAAAGGCAGTAATATGTATTAACTCAATGAGGGAAGAGTTGAACATGATAAGAAGTATCGGTCTTGGCAATCTGACCATAAACGAGCCCTAAGATTAGTTATACCCTCATTATCTGAGAACTGTAGAGGGACCCACTAGTATTTTCCATTCTTAAGCCAAGAAGACTTAGCCGTGTGTCCTACGTTAACTGCAACCTTTTAAACCTCTAAAAACCTAAAAAGATTTTCATTTTCTCCCTTTATTTTCTTTTTAGACACATTACAACCCTTTTAAGTCCTCTTGATTCATGCATATTACTTAGTTAGTTGGTGGAGACTTGATTTGCATATAAGCTTATGACCATTACATAATTAGATTCGAACTTGAGTGTTCTTCTTGACTTACATTATCCATATATATATATATAACCCGAGAGTTGAGTGAACATTGTGAGGAGTGAAAGAGTATGCATAATTGAAGCTCTAGTAGGCTTGTCATGGATTCCATCATCCTAAGCATAGAAAAACACAAAAAATAGAATAAGTGACTCATGAGCTATCCGAAGTGTCCACTTACTTGGAGATTCCTTTCTTTTCTTAAAACTTTAGTTATGGGTCTGTTCATGCATGAGTTTGCTTGAGGACAAGAAAAGTTTAAGTGTGGGGTGTTATGATATGCCCCAAATTATACATGTTTTGCGTGCATAATAATCCCCATATTATGGTACTAATTGAACAAAAGCCTTGCAATTGATACTTAAAACATTTATATTTCACAATTGCAGGCTAAACGGTGTTCCAAAAGAAACAAAGCAGAAAAAGCCTAAAAACGTCAAGAAATCAAGCTTTTGGAAGGAAGCACACCCGATCTTTGACCCCCCAAGAAGTCAAAATTGGTCAACACAAATCAACAAGCAACAAAAAGACAAAACAGGGGGCAGATAGGGGATGCACGGCCATGCATCCCATTGCACGGTCGTGCAATGCCTATTTTTTTCCCCAAGGACCCTAGTATACTACCATTTGTACCCTTTGATTCCCTAGGTGTTTGCACGCCCGTGCAAACCAATGCACGGTCGTGCATTGCTCATTTTGAGGCCTATAAATAGATGGCTTGGGTTCTTCATTCCACACACCTTCCCACACCTTAAGATAGATAGAATACACTCATATTAGTCTGTTTCATATTTGCACGGACCAAACTTCAAGAAATCCATGTAGTGAAGGAGACGGTCACCCCGGTATGATAAGATTGTCATGTAATTTTCATTGGATGAATGTTGCTTTCTCCATGGGACGATTCACTGATATGCTTGGTCACAGGCCAGCTATTACTGTTGCAAGGAAGAGGTCCCACCATTGTCATTTGTTTGTTGGTGAATACTTCCTCCTGCATAATCTCCTCCTAGATGTTGGTCTCGTAGTCTGGTTCTTCATACGATGTTGTCTCTTAAGTAATAGGAACTCCAGACTGTTCCAAACATCCTTATTGTGCTTCCATATTGAGGATTCTCCCCAATTCTTCTTTAGAGCTTCGTTCTTCTGACTCCATTGGTTGTTTAGCTTCCAGCCTCTCAGAAAAGTCAAGAAGTGATTGTAAAGCTGCAGTAACCCTCTCTTCCGAATCATCCGGTCTCACTTCCGACCGATCCATGCTTGTGAAGCTGGAAGGTTCTTGTTCCTTAGAGTCATTTGACCCTACTAGAGATGTTCGAGTTATGACTTCCGATTCTTGGACTTTGAAGGGATCATCTTGTTGTTCAGTTGGATAGAGCTTTAGGATCCGAACTTTTATTTCTTCCAAATGACGAAACAGATTTCCTGGGGTCCATGAGTCAGATTCTAGAGCTGGGTATTGAATTTCTTGGGGCGATGTGCTTTCCTCATATGGTTGCCAGTAGGGTTGGTGAAAATCTATGGAATACCCTTGATAGTGATAACAATCTTAAGTGTAGTGTGGTTCCCCACAGATCTCACACCAAACTTCCGAATAGCGGTACTCATATTTGTATTGGTATCCTCCATAACAACTCTCGTAGTTGTAATCCATGAAAGTTGCTGTAAAGAACGATCAAAACAAACAAAAACATAAAAATAAATGTGAAGGATAAAAAGGCTAATCCGTTAACTCAAATCTTTCTTGAAATCACCGTGTCCCCGACAACGGCGCCAAAAACATGATAGCGTGTGAATTATATAGAAAATATATAATAATATTTAGAGATGTGACAATATGGACTTTTCAGTTAATTCCGTTAACTATTCCGTTAAGTTTCTTATTAAAAACTTAACCCCGTTAATCAAATCTAACCCCAGGGACTTATTCTGTCACAAATTCAACTCAAAACTACAAGGACTAGTTGTGTTAATATGCTAAATCAAATAAATTGACTTCTCAAAGTCAAAATCAGCAAATTTGGTTCCTGTTGACTTTCAGAAGTCAAATCCGTGACAATTTGATCAAAATTCACAAAATAAACCTCAAATCCGTTGGAATTCATAACGTAAACAAATCTTAATAGCAATAATCGATCATTATTAGGCCCTTAATCATAATCATTTCAAATTAAACTAGAATTATGATCGTGGTTTCGTAACCGTCGACTTCATTTTCCATTATCATCAAATCCGACGAATTTCTGTATTACTTTCACGAATTGAACTCCTGCACACACTCGATGAACCTCTGTGAAGTTTCTGCACACATTAATTCAATTGGATTTGCACCAGAAACCATCGAAAATCGAACCAGTCATCGTCGGAGCCTCTTTAGTCGAACTCTATCAATTCTTCATCTTCCTGGTAATTGTTTTTCATCATTAGTTTCGTTTTTACTCGTCAATTGAAAGCCCTATCATTACCAGGGCTTACATTATCGATTGAGTCATAATCCGATTCTAGGGTTCTTAAGAAATTGGATTTGGGGCTTTTGATTCTAGACTCGTTCTCAACGCAATTAAAGCATACCAGTAGTTTCTAGATACTCAGTTTAATGAAAACCCCATGTTAATTGAATCAAACAACATCCAATTTTACAAAATCAGATTCTGAAATTCATTTGAAAACGTTTTAGTCAAACTCTAACCTAGACTCAATATTAATCCAATTAAACGGCATGGTTAGAATCGCAATCATCTATGCTTTGAAAGCCCTTTATCAATTCGAACTTTTATTATCAGAATCGTTGTCACCCGTAATCTAGGGTTCATATAAAACCAAGTTGTCGAATTCAACTCTAAACTGCATGTAAACCGAATTAAACTATACCATTAGACTCGTAGCCTTCTGTAGATTGAAAGCCCTATGAAATATCGGGCTTCCATCATCGAATTGATCTTGATCCCGTAATTAGGGTTCGTTCTGGAAACGGGTTGGGATTTTCGATCTTAAACATAAATTTGATATAATTAAACCACATCAACAGATTCGCAAGGTTTTGTTTAATAAAAGCCCTATCATTTCAATAATTTTTAATATCAAAATCGATCAATTGAATCCATGTTTATAAACTAGGGTTACGATCCCTTTTCCTGTAAATTATCGATCCTAAAACCAATGATTTTCAAATTAAATGAGTCCCCAGATTCGCTATACCCCGATTAACGAAACCCCCTCGATACTTTGGCGAATCGCGATCAAATTCGTGGCGTTTGGGACGGGATTTGATCTGGGTACCTATGGGGAACTAAATCACATCCGGCTTGGATGTTAAAATAAATTCGAACTGGATTCGTTTGCGATAGCATAACGGCCGGGACTGGTTAGAGCGATGTGTGTGTGTGGGAGAGACCCGGGTTCGAGACCGGGCTCCCACAATTATTTTTAAAACATTTTTTTGGATTATTAAATTAATAAAAATCAAACCTTTTAATATTGTATTATTATATAAATGGGTTTTAACCCAGAAAACAACCCGTAAGCTCGGGTTTGAAATATTAGTTTATTTTTATAAATTATACCAACTTTTATAAATAATATATTATTATTATTATTAACAAGTAAAATAATATATTTATATTATTTTTAAGCCGTAAACTCGTGAAAAATAATATGTTTATATTATTCCCAAATTGTGACCCGTATTATTAAATAATATATATTTATATTATTTCAAGTCATTTTATAACGCCGTAAATCAATCGAGACTAAATAATAATATAACTAATTCATATATATATTATTATTTATGTCGTTAGTCGTGTAAAGTCATTCCTAAACCCGTGGACGCGTTCGTCCACTCTCGTTTATTGGAGCGGTTCTTTTAGGACGTTCCTCGTTTTCCGTGTCACAGTCACAATTCCCATTATCATTCCTAATTTATATGTTTATAATTTTAGGACATTCGTAGGTCTTTTGAGACTTACACTCGTGGTTCCAACTTACTTCTAGTGTGAAACTACCTTCAACGCCAAGCAAATGAGTTTTCACGGCCCCTTTTTACTGTTTTAACTTGGGGGAGAAAACATGCTTAAACTGATTTTTTGATTTTGTATTTCATATGCTATCAATGTTAAAGCTAAGTGTAATACGCTATCACAGAAAGTCCTCATCTTATCTCGAACCGTTAATATAGATCTTAGCGAGGTAATGTTTAGTAGTACTACTGGGTTTGACAAATCCCACCCGCGTTAGTCGCGCTAACTCGATTGGATATCGAACGGGTGAAATGTTAGGCTACTCACATGGCCAGTATTGATAGACCTGGCAGGAGGCAATAAACAAACAGTCAGTTTTGGTTGCGAGCACTTGAGCTAAACATGAACATAGGTTAGCTACCTATAGATACATATTGAATGATCATAAATCTGGTAAACGCTTACGTATTTAATTGAAACATGTGAACTCCCCAACCTTGTGTTGACACTTTTCTTTACATGTTTTCTCAGGATGCTAAGCTAAGACACAGGTGCACGTTAGGGCATGCATGGGATTCAACTGCTTGCTTTGTGTCTATTTATGTTTGGTTGAATTATTCTATTTGTACTTTGTTTGGTTTGGACGTTTGGACTTTTGAGACTTTTGGACTTTGGTTTTGGGCGCGTGTATTTTGCGTATTTACTTTCTTTACGCTTCCGCATTGATACTCTGATTTAAAAAGATGTTTTCATTTTGAGTCACATGTAGAGTCGTTCAAAGTAACTAATGTCTGAGATCCTGGTTCGTCACTTCCCAAACGGTAAAATTTTGTTAGTTGAAATTGGGGGTGTGACAGATTGATATCAGAGACATTGGTTATAGAGAACTAGGATTGCATACTACACTATAGCCTCACACATTAGTTACATGTCATTTGGATGTTTGGTACTTATACATAATGTTGCAGGATCATGTCGTCAACCCCACCTCCATCACCTAACGCATCAGGGCATAAGGCACCTGTACTCTCATCCCCGGAGCCCAAAAGGCGCCGGACTACTTCAATTGACCAAGGCGAATGACGGGTAGTCCGTAGGACGACCCTTAAGAGCTATAAATGGTATTTTAATCCTACACTTAATTGGTAATTTGTTGGAATTAGATGAATACGGTGGATTTGCATTGCAGGTGCAAACATGGATTAAAAAGGAACAATGTATGCGTTGGATTTGAGCTCACGTAGTTGCGGTTGGAATTGAAAGTGGGAGAAACAAGTTAACAAGGAAGTTAAAGTGTGCATCTGACCACCACCGTAGCTTACGGTGGGGAATGTAGGTTACGGAGGTATCTGGGTATTTAATTGGTACCGTAAGGCAGTTTTGAAACACCGTAAGAAGTTATGATGACCACCGTAAGCTACGGTGGCACCGTAGCTTACGGTGGTGCCCAGCGCAAATTGTGTAACTGCCCATTAAAGTAGGTTTTCTTGGGTCTTTTCAAATTCAATCATTGGGAGACGTTTTGCAGCAGTTTTCAGGGGCGATTTTGGGTGATTTTCTTGGTTAGAAGCAATTCGGAACAATTGGGTTGGTGTTTTTGATTCACATGAACATTGATTGTTGCTTGATGATGATCAACCGAACGATGTGTGGCTAAGTTTTCATATGTTTTCCTCCAGATTGTAAGGTTTATCTTTTGAATGTTTGTTGATGTTTATGTTATTTGTAGGACAATAATCTAATCATTTTGGTTGTGTTATTATGGTGTTTATGTGTTTGATTGTAATCGTTGATATTGTTTAACATCGTTTTCTAAACCATCAGTTCTTGGTGCCGCTGGCAATCGAGATTTATTGGGAGGAATTCGGGGTTGGATATATTTAATTGATCATCGGGTGATAACCTTGCGTTCTTGTAATCCAAGCACTTGGTCCCTTTTTATCACAATCAAACATATTTTCATGAACTATGTCTATGTAGTTCTTCCTAATTAAACATTAGTATTATCATTCATGGAAACCTGAAACCGGGGGAAGACATACTCTCTCATTTCTGAATTACAATCTTTTAATTTGCGATTAATTTAGATAATTCTAGTTTTCAAAACCAACAATCAAAATTCTGGAAATTACATTTCTGCAATCTAGTTTAATTTTAGTTTACTATAAAAGCTACTTAGATAACACATTTTTCACAAACTCCTCGTGTTCGATACCCACTTACCGCTAGCTATTTAGTTGTAATTGGTTTATTTTTGAGTGAGACTTCAACCTCACGTCAAATTTGTAGGACAATAATCTAATCATTTTGGTTGTGTTATTGTGGTGTTTATGTGTTTGATTGTAATCGTTGATATTGTTTAACATCGTTTTCTAAACCATCAGTTCTTGGTGCCGCTGGAAATCGAGATTTATTGGGAGGAATTCGGGGTTGGATATATTTAATTGATCATCGGGTGACAATCTTGCGTTCTTGTAATCCAAGCACTTGGTCCCTTTTTATCACAATCAAACATATTTTCATGAACTATGTCTATGTAGTTCTTCCTAATTAAACATCAGTATTATCATTCATGGAAACCTGAAAAACCGGGGGAAGACATACTCTCTCATTTCTGAATTACAATCTTTTGATTTGCGATTAATTTAGATAATTCTAGTTTTCAAAACCAACAATCAAAATTCTGGAAATTACATTTCTGCAATCTAGTTTAATTTTAGTTTACTATAAAAGCTACTTAGATAACACATTTTCCACAAACTCCTCGTGTTCGATACCCACTTACCGCTAGTTATTTAGTTGTAATTGGTTTATTTTTGAGTGAGACTTCGACCTCACGTCAAAAAATTGGCGCCGTTGCCGGGGAGTAGTGCGCAACGTGTGTTAACTTTCGTAGTTTTTTTTGTTTGTTATTTTCGGGTTTACGCTGGTTGTGTTAGTGTGCAGGTACTTACAGGTGTATGCATACTAGAGGCTCCAAAAAGTTATCACCATTAGCATTTGATCCGGAAATTGAACGGACACTTTCAAGGAACCGAGTTTTACTTAGGGAGAACAAAGTCATTGAGTCTCCTACTACACCGAAAAACATCATGGATCCACCAATTCTCACGACGGGTCAAACACTACCAACCACCACACCTCCTATTCCACCAAGTCTTATAACAAGTGAGAGCAAACCCATAAATACCACTGTTCCTACAAGCACACTTCCACCAAATCCATTGAGCTACCAAACAGCATCAACCTTTCCACCATTTAGCCATTTCTTCCCGACTCAAGGTCAATCGTCCTCCCAACATAGTCAACCACCCCCATTCCAACAAGACCCACCTATAACCTTTACCACCCCGGTTCAACAACAACAACCACCATCGAGATTCCAATATCAACAATCTCCCACGATGCCGTTTATGAGAGTGCAAGATGATGGGTTTGATGACGGTTATGAAGATGATTATGAGGGGTATGATGAAGGTGAATATACCCTTGGGGGTAATGGAAATCAAACGGGATTTCAAGGAGGGGGTGGATTTGTGCGAAGACCGCAAGCTCCACAAGGTCGACCTCGACAAGTTCAACAATATGAGCAACAAGTGCCTCAACAACAATTTCAACAACAAATTCCTAGACAAGTTCAACCTCGAAGACAAATGCCTAGGCAAGCCGGTTTGCCACCACAAGTACCGTTGGGCGTGCCAAGAAGATATAATCGGGAGGCCGTGAGGGGTATTGAAGCACATTTTAGGCCGGTTATTACCAACAATCCTTCACCGGTAGTTATTCCTCAAAACAATCAAGGGAGGACGTTCGAAGTTAGAACTAATTCCATCCAAAGTTTACCGAAATATAAGGGACTAGCCACGGAGGAACCTTATTTTCATTTGGAGGCATACGATTCGATATGCAATACTATCGGTGGGCAAGGATTTTCATCGGATGAAGTAAAGTTGGTATTGTTTCAATTCTCGTTGGAAGATAAAGCGAAGAGATGGTTTTACACTTTACCATCGGCTTCGATTTATACATGGGCGGAGATGCAACAAAGATTTTTAGAAGAATTTTTCACGGCCCAAAAGACCAACGATGCGAGAAGAAGCTTGAGAAGCTTCCAACAACAACAAGGTGAAATGTTTCACGAAGCTTTCGAACGATTTAATTTGATGATAAAAAATTGCCCTCATCATGGGATCGAATTGTGGGAATTGTTGAACGCGTTTCATGAAGGGTTGAATTCCGGAGATGCTCGTGACTTAATGTCTATCACGAATGGTACATTCGGTACTAATTACGAGCAAGACGATTGGGCGTTTTTGGAACAAATGGCGGTCACATCAAAGAGGAAGGCTCAATCATCTAGGAGAGCGAGACCGGCCATTACCAGAACCCAATTGCATGTGATGGAGGATGGTAATGTGCAAACCACTAATCAAGTTTATGATGTTTGCACTAACTGTAATGAATTGGGTCATAGGGCGGATGTTTGTTTGGTGGGTGTTGTTGAAGGGCAATATGAAGGAGTCAATGCAATTCAAGGTCAAGGCCAAGGAGGTTGTGGTAGAAATTACAACATGAATTCAAATACGTATCATCCGGGGTTGCGAAATCACCCGAATTTTCGTTATGGTAATCCCGCGAATCAATCCAACCCACATTTCCAAGGAGCACCTCAATCAAACTTTGTTCCGCGTCAACCATATGCAAATCAAGGTAATCAAGGTTATTAAAGACAATACCAACAACAAACTGGAGGACCGGGACCATCCAATTCAAGTGGGAATGAAGTGATGGATATGCTCCGGATGATGCAACAAGATATGCAAAGGAGGAATCAAATGGATGAGGCTCGATTGCAAAAAGATGAAATTCGCGACAAAGCCATCCAATCTTTGACTACCCAAATGGGTCAACTTGCAAGTGAGGTGGCCCTTTTAAAAAAGAACAAAGGTCAACTACCAAGTGACACAGTGACAAATCCCAAGAACATCAAAAGCGTGAACATTAATGTGGTAAGTACCGTTCCCAATAGTGAATTTAATGAAACATTTCTAACCTCTTCGTGTCAAGTGAATGCAGGTATAGGAAAGGAGGCCGAGGCGGAAAATGACAAAGAGCATGGGGCACCAATCGTGCCAATCCGAGTGGAAAAATTAAAAATTCCTCATGCATTGTTGGACTATGGGGCGGGCATGAGCGTGCTACCAGGCGAGTTGTATGACATGTATGACTTTGGCCCACTGCAAGATATAGACACCATGGTGAGCTTGGCAGATGAAAGTTGGAGGCGTCCACGGGGAGTAGTTAGGAATGTTAAGATTCAGTTGGGAGAATTTGAGTACCCAGTGGATTTCCTGGTCCTAGACTATGCTTCTACTAAAATGGCAGCGCAACAAAGGGTAATCTTAGGCTGACCGTTTCTATACACAACAAATGCTCAAATCAATTGTAGAGACGAGGTTATTACCATGACAAAAAAGAACTGTAAGTTATCATTTGATGTTCAAACTAGAGTGATTATTTATGAATCCAATGAGGGGAAGGGTGGTGAGTCTAGTGATTGTATGACAAAAGTGTGTCAAAGAATGAAAATAAATCACCCACCGGATCGTGAAGAAAAGCATACGGGATCAAGTATGAGTGTATTTGATTACCCACCGAATCGAAACGGGACAGATGCATTTTACTCAATGGCACGATGTAGTGATGGAGATGGCCGGAATCGTTTCTTTGAGCCACCATAAACGGGGGTGGCACGGTCTGGCTGAAGACCCGAAAATTTAGCACTGCTCGGGAGGCAACCCGAGGTTTTTCACTAACATTGTTATTTCTTTATTTTTCTATGTTTCAGGGCTATGGCAACACTCAAGTGTGAGGAAGATGTGCGGATAGTTATGTGAAGGTGGTGATAGGAAATCGGATCATTTACAACATCTGTTGTGTCAAACTTCATCAGGTCCATGTACTCTTTCCTTAGACTTGTCATGTTCTTTAGCCTTGAAATATTGGTAGTTAGTTTGTTTGTTTGTTAAAAAAAAAAAAAAAAGTTTGGTGTGTTTTGAGCGATCTTTCTCTTCAAAGCCATACATTGGGGACAATGTATCCCAAGTGTGGGGATGGGGGAAATTTTTTGAAAAATTATGAAATTAAGCGAAAAAATGGTCCAAATTTGAACACTTAAGTACTAAACCGCATAACACATCGGCAGCCCATATTTCCTTTTTTCTTGGTGAGAGTTTGAGCCATTTCTTTGAATTGTTAAAATATATTTTCTTTGATGAGAGTGGCAATGGGTGGGGGTGCATTAGAACTTGTGCTTGAATTCGGTTTGAGGCCTTAGCTTGATATGTATGTGAAAAGGATAAGGGCATTTAGGTAGCCTCGTCACGATGTGTGTGAGTGTGGGATTCGGGGGATTGGGCCTCATAAATTACACATATGAGCATGGTAGCGAGAGGGGCGGGGGTTTGGTCCATTAGTAACCATATTTGAGCTTATTGCCTATCATTTGATAACCCATACTTACCGCCCAAAATATCTTACCTGTTTGAGAAGACCCGGTTTAGTAGTTTAGTAGTTTTAGTACGTAGTGTTTGATGTTTTTTGTTTTGTTTAAAAAAAAATCTGAGAAAAATGCAAAAAGAAGGAAATAAATGCGATGGTAGTTGAAGGAGAATGAAAATGAAAAACGAAAAAAAAAATGCGAGGCTTTGTAGTTAGTTAATTAGTTGAGTTTATTTAGATGTAATAATATGACCGGGTCGGATCATTAGCTACTATATATATATTTCCATGTCCTACCCATATGCCTAGCCACGTTTCAACCCTTAAGTCCCTTTGATTCACGTGCGCATTTTAGTAAATTCTTTAGGCGAAGGACCGATTTAAGTACAAGCCTATTATTGTGCAATCACCCATTTGCTTTAAGTGTGTTCTAGCTCATCCTTGCTAGTTATTATTTGTCGCCGAGGGGAGAGTCATTGTGAGGGGTGTGTTATGCGGGGTTTAAGGAAAAGTTAGTAAAATGTGGACATTTGTTTGCTTGATTCATGTTGATCGCTTGAGGAGTTATGAGTGGTTTTTGATGAGTTGCTTGGGGGCAAGCAACGGTTAAGTGTGGGGATGTGACGGGTGGTCCGTAGGACGACCCTTAAGAGCTATAAATGGTATTTTAATCCTACACTTAATTGGTAATTTGTTGGAATTAGATGACTATGGTGGATTTGCATTGCAGGTGCAAACATGGATTAAAAAGGAGCAATGTATGCGTTGGATTTGAGCTCATGTAGTTGCGGTTGGAATTGAAAGTGGGAGAAACAAGTTAACAAGGAAGTTAAAGTGTGCATCTGACCACCACCGTAGCTTACGGTGTGGAACGTAGGTTACGGTGGTATCTGGGGATTTAATTGGTACCGTAAGGCAGTTTTGAAACACCGTAAGAAGTTATGATGACCACCGTAAGCTACGGTGGCACCGTAGCTTACGGTGGTGCCCAGCGCAAATTGTGTAACTGCCCATTAAAGTGGGTTTTCTTGGGTCTTTTCAAATTCAATCATTGGGAGACGTTTTGCAGCAGTTTTCTGGGGCGATTTTGGGTGATTTTCTTGGTTAGAAGCAATTCGGAACAATTGGGTTGGTGTTTTTGATTCACATGAACATTGATTGTTGCTTGATGATGATCAACCGAACGATGTGTGGCTAAGTTTTCATATGTTTTCCTCCAGATTGTAAGGTTTATCTTTTGAATGTTTGTTGATGTTTATGTTATTTGTAGGACAATAATCTAATCATTTTGGTTGTGTTATTGTGGTGTTTATGTGTTTGATTGTAATCGTTGATATTGTTTAACATCGTTTTCTAAACCATCAGTTCTTGGTGCCGCTGGCAATCGAGATTTATTGGGAGGAATTCGGGGTTGGATATATTTAATTGATCATCGGGTGATAACCTTGCGTTCTTGTAATCCAAGCACTTGGTCCCTTTTTATCACAATCAAACATATTTTCATGAACTATGTCTATGTAGTTCTTCCTAATTAAACATCAGTATTATCATTCATGGAAACCTGAAAAACCGGGGGAAGACATACTCTCTCATTTCTGAATTACAATCTTTTGATTTGCGATTAATTTAGATAATTCTAGTTTTCAAAACCAATAATCAAAATTCTGGAAATTACATTTCTGCAATCTAGTTTAATTTTAGTTTACTATAAAAGCTACTTAGATAACACATTTTCCACAAACTCCTCGTGTTCGATACCCACTTACCGCTAGCTATTTAGTTGTAATTGGTTTATTTTTGAGTGAGACTTCGACCTCACGTTAGCGAACCGAGTAACGCACGAGCATTGGATTATGCTCTCAATTGGGACGTATACCCACATATGATCCAAAGGTGGATCGAAATGTGAGATGTTCCATCACCGTACTTTGGATCCGCCTCTTCATCATCTACACTACCTAGCTTACCATGCACCATGGAACAAGCTTTTGCAGCATTCGTATCTTATATGTTGAAGGAATTGAGTTTTGTACAAGATGCCACCGAGGAGATACCTGAACTTCTGAAGAATGGACCCCAAGTAGAGAAGAATAAGGTAGGAGTAGAACACTTGACTACCGAACTAGCTGCAACGGACCATGTCCACAACCTTTTAGTGGATCGTGTGGCACATCTAGAGACGAGGGCTGACACTATGGATGATGATATGGAAGGAGTCCTGGAGAGATTAGCTGCTATGGAAGCTCAGCTACATGTGGCAAACCACACTGCCGAAGGCCTTCAAGAGAGGGTGACTCACTTGGAAGCCCAACTGCAAGCGGCCCTATTTCCGGAAGACATTCCAGTATCTGACGATAAGGAGGAACCCTTTGAGGAGGAGCCCTTTGAAGAGGAGCCCTTCGAGGAGGAGCCCTTAGAGGGGGAGCCAGCTGAGGAAGAGCCGGTGGAGATCGATGATGCACAGTCATACGTCTCTTCTGATGACGAGGATGTTTGAGGATCTTCCTAATCTATCTTCCTTTTCATGTTTGTTTTTGCTTATGTTATTTCTCTTTTCAAACCTAGATGGGTAAGGTTGTTCCCATCCAATAAAAGCATGAGAAGTTTAATATTTGAGTTATTTATTTTGTAGTCTTACAATTTATTTAATTTTCAAAATATTAGATGTTGTATCTCCTACTCGTACCTGAATAATGTTTAATATGCGATATATTTCTCATTATTTTTCATTTGTGATTGTGAAGAATCATGTCTGGGAGAGGACGAGGAGGCCGTGTCGGTGGTCGTGGTACCATTAACATGACGGCAGCAGAGCTAGCAGCTTTGATAAATAATAGTGTGGCAGAGGCCCTAGCAGCACAGAATGCTGCAGGTAAATGCTTTAACTATTGACTAATAGTGTCAATCCTTCTCCTAAAAACATCTTTCTAAACTCTATGATTCCAATTCAATTTGTATTTCTAAATCCAGGCCAGCAAAATCAGCAAAACCAACAGCCAGCCTGCACTTTCAAGGCATTCATGGATTGCAAGCCCCACACCTTTAGTGGAGCTGAAGGATCCGTTGGATTACTTCGCTGGTTTGAGAAGGTTGAATCAATAATAGCCATGTGCTACTGCCCCGCGGCTAACCAAGTGAAGTTTGCTGCTGGAACTTTAGAAGGCCCGGCCCTAACATGGTGGAATGCCCAAGTTCAAATGTTGGGACTAGCAATGGCAAATGGACTCCCGTGGGAGGAATTTAAAACAATGATGAAGGAAGAATACTGCCCACGAGATGAAATTCAAAAGCTAGAGGGAGAGTTCTGGAACCTTAAGATGGAGGGTTCGGAAATTGAACTCTACACCACCCGTTCGCACGAACTTGCTACCATGTGCCCACACATGGTGACTCCGGATTACAAACGGATTGAACTATACATTGGAGGTTTGGTACCTCAGATTCAAAGCATGGTGACCTCATCCAACCCTACCACCATCCAACAGACCATCAGACTTGCTCACAAGTTGACTGATCAGGCGGTGACGCAAGGAACTTTACCTCCAAGAGGTTCAGTTGCTAAACCCACCGACAACCACAAACGCAAGTTCGATCACCATTCCAACACCCACAACCACTCTAACTCCCACTCCAAAGGACCTTAATCCAACCAACCCCAGTTTAACCAACCGCAACAACAGCAACAGCGTAGGTTTGAGCCTACCAAGAACTTCAATCAGTCCACCTCTTCTGGCCAAAACCAGGGTGGTTATGCGGGGAAGTCCCCGAAGTGTAACAAGTGTAACTTGCACCACTTTGGGTTCTGTAATCGTTGCCAGAGGTGCGGTAAAATAGGCCATGCTGCTAAGCACTGCAGGGGTGAATTACAAACTAAACAACCCTTTCAACAGCCGGGATCTACTAGGGCTTGCTTTGAGTGTGGAAAGGAAGGGCATATTCGGAAGAACTGTCCTCAGGTGAAGAAAGGGGGTAATGGAAATCACAACCCTAACCAGAATAACAATGGTAATGGTGGTAATAACGGCAATAGGGGAGGAAATGGTGCGAAGGGACGAGCCTTCGTACTTGGATCTGGAGAAGCCCGTTACGACCATAATGTGGTCACCGGTAAGTTCCTCGTAAATAATTTCTTTGCTTCTGTCCTTTTTGACACCGGTGTTGATAGAAGTTTTATATCTAAGAAATTTAGTAATATGATAAAAGGAACTTCATCTCTATTAGAAGATAAGTATACAATAGAGATAGCTGACGGTCAAATAATTGAGGCAACTCACATACTTAAAGGATGTAAACTTGAGCTAGCTACACATACATTTGATATCGACCTTATGCCGATCATACTTGGTAGTTTTGATATAATTGTCGGCATGGATTGGCTATCTAAAAACCAAGCCGAAATTATCTGTCGTGAGAAGATTGTACGTATACCTCTCTCGAATGGAGAAACCCTTCCATCCAAGGCGAAAGAGTTGGTGCAGTCATGGGCATTATATCCTTCATGAAAGCACAAAAATGTCTTCGAAAGGGGCATACGGCTATTTTGGCCCTTGTTGCTGAGCAGCCTTCAGAAGAGAAGAAGATCGAAGATATTCCCGTTGTGCGTGAATTCTTGGAAGTATTTCCCGAGGATCTGCCCGGTCTGCCACCGCACCGTCAAGTTGAGTTCCAAATTGATTTAGCACCCGGAGCAGCACCGATTGCTCGGGCACCTTACAGACTGGCACCCAGTGAATTGCAGGAACTGTCCACTCAATTGCAAGATTTATTGGATAAAGGTTTCATCCGACCTAGTTCATCACCGTGGGGAGCTCCGGTATTATTTGTCAAGAAGAAGGACGGTACGTTCCGTATGTGTATTGATTACCGGGAGCTGAATAAGGTCACAATCTAGAACCGCTACCCTTTACCTCGCATTGATGACCTTTTTGATCAACTCCAAGGATCAAGTTTCTATTCCAAAATTGATCTTAGGTCCGGCTATCATCAGTTAAGATTCCGAGAAGAAGATATCTCTAAGACTGCATTCAGAACAAGGTACGGCCACTACGAATTTATGGTCATGCCTCTCGGTTTAACCAACGCACCCACGGTATTCATGGACCTCATGAACCGTGTGTGTAAGCCTTACCTTGACCAGTTCGTTATCGTTTTCATCGACGACATCCTTATTTATTCCAAGAACATGAGGAACATCTGCGTCTAATTTTGGAAATACTTAAGCAAGAGCAACTTTATGCTAAGTTTTCCAAATGTGAATTCTGGATTCGAGAGGTTCAATTCTTAGGACATGTGGTTAATGAGAAAGGGATACATGTCGACCCATCCAAAATAGAAGCCATCAAGAATTGGGCAGCACCGACGACTCCGACTGAGGTGCGACAATTTCTAGGATTGGCTGGTTATTACTGTCGTTTCATCGAAGGATTTTCAAAGATTGCACAACCTCTCACCGCCCTAACTCAAAAAGGAAAGGCCTATAATTGGGGCAATAACCAAGAATCAGCTTTCCAGCACCTCAAACAGAAACTTTGCAATGCACCTATTTTAGCTCTTCCGGAAGGAACCGATGATTTTGTAGTGTATTGTGATGCATCTATTCAATGTTTGGGTTGTGTCTTAATGTAACGCGAAAAGGTAATCGCATACGCGTCACGTCAATTAAAGATTCACGAGAAAAACTACACCACTCATGATCTAGAGTTGGGAGCAGTAGTTTTTGCACTTAAGATATGGAGACATTACTTGTACGGTACCAAATGCACCATCTACACCGATCACAAAAGCCTCCGGCATATCTTCGAACAGAAGGAGTTGAACATGCGACAACATCGTTGGGTTGAACTTTTAAATGATTACGACTGTGCGATCCGGTATTATCCGGTTAAAGCTAACGTTGTGGCTGATGCACTAAGCCGAAAGGAAACGAAACCCAAACTAGTTCGAGCGTTACAACTCACTATTCACCCTGGATTGCCTGACAGAATCCGTAGTGCTCAACTTGAACCCTTGAAAGAAGATAATCTACCGTTAGAAGGTACACGCGGCATGGAAGCACAACTGGAAGTAAAATCTGACGGAATTCGTTACTTCGTCGAACGAATATGGATTCCAGTGTTCGGAAATTTAAGGGAACTAATCATGGATGAAGCTCATAAATCTCGTTACTCCATTCATCCGGGTTCCGATAAAATGTACCATGATCTAAAAGTACAATATTGGTGGCCAAAGATGAAGGCCGATATAGCCACCTATGTTAGTAAATGTCTGACTTGCGCGAAGGTCAAAGTCGAATACCAAAAACCATCCGGTCATCTACAACAACCAGAAATTCCTATGTGGAAATGGGAACAAATATCCATGGACTTCATCACCAAATTACCACGAACTACTACCGGATGCGATACCATTTGGGTAATCGTTGATCGTTTAACAAAATCCGCCCATTTCTTAGCTATCAAGGAAACCGATAAGATGGAAAAGCTCACTCGTATCTACTTAAAAGAAGTATCATTTCGGATCGTGATGCACGATTCACTTCTCGTTTCTGGCAGTCGTTACATAAGGCCTTAGGCACGCGTCTAGATATGAGCACAGCATACCATCCTCAAACTGATGGCCAAACAGAACGTACTATCCAAACTCTGGAGGACATGCTACGAGCTTGTGTGATCGATTTTGGTAACACTTGGGAGTCTCGCCTACCGTTGGTGGAGTTCTCCTACAACAACAGCTATCACACTAGCATCAAGGCAGCTCCATTTGAAGCACTTTATGGACGGAAATGTCGTTCTCCCATTTGTTGGACCGAGGTTAGAGATAGCCAACTCACAGGTCCTGAACTTGTATTTGAAACTTCTGAAAAGATCGTTCAAATTAGAAACCGTATGGCGGCAGCTCGTGATCGTCAAAAGAGCTATGCCGACAAGCGTCGTAAACCTTTGGAATTTCAAGTAGATGACATGGTCTTACTCAAAGTCTCACCTTGGAAAGGTGTCATTCGTTTCGGGAAACGAGGCAAACTGAATCCTCGTTATGTTGGACCATTCAAAATAATGAAGAGAATCGGACCAGTCGCATACCAACTGGACCTACCTGAAAGACTTAGTGGTGTGCACAACGTCTTTCACGTCTCAAATTTAAAGAAATGCCTAGCAGACGAATCACTCGCAGTTCCTCTTAAGGAACTACACGTTGATGAACAATTACGCTTCATAGAAGAACCTGTGGAAATTATGGATAGGGAAGTTAAAACGTTAAAGCACAGTAAAATCCCTATTGTCAAAGTTCGATGGAACTCGAAACGCGGACCGGAATTCACGTGGGAGCGTGAGGATCAGATGATGCGCAAATATCCTTATCTGTTCAAGCACTCCGCGTCAAATTCTTAAGGTACTATTTAATTTTCGGGACGAAAATTCTTTCAACTAGGGGATGATGTGACACCCCAGAAATTTTTTTTTTATTATTTTAATTTTCGGGACGAAAATTCTTTCAACTATGGGATGATGTGACAATCCGGACTTTTCAGTTAATTCCGTTAACTATTCCGTTAAGTTTCTTATTAAAAACTTAACCCCGTTAATCAAATCTAACCCCAGGGACTGATTCTATCACAAATTCAACTCAAAACTACAAGGACTAGTTGTGTTAATATGCTAAATCAAATAAATTGACTTCTCAAAGTCAAAATCAGCAAATTTGGTTCCTGTTGACTTTCAGAAGTCAAATCCGTGACAATTTGATCAAAATTCACAAAATAAACCTCAAATTCGTTGGAATTCATAACGTAAACAAATCTTAATAGCAATAATCGATCATTATTAGGCCCTTAATCATAATCATTTCAAATTAAACTCGAATTATGATCGTGGTTTCGTAACCGTCGACTTCATTTTCCATTATCATCAAATCCGATGAATTTCTGTATTACTTTCATGAATTGAACTCCTGCACACACTCGACGAACCTCTGTGAAGTTTCTGCACACGTCAATTCAATTGGATTTGCACCAGAAACCACCGGAAATCGAACCAGTCATCGTCGGAGCCTCTTTAGTCAAACTCTATCAATTCTTCATCTTCCTGGTAATTGTTTTTGATCATTAGTTTCGTTTTTACTTGTCAATTGAAAGCCCTATCATTACCAGGGCTTACATTATCGATTGAGTCATAATCCGATTCTAGGGTTCTTAAGAAATCGGATTTGGGGCCTTTGATTCTAGACTCGTTCTCAACGCAATTAAAGCATACCAGTAGTTTCTAGATACTCGGTTTAATGAAAACCCCATGTTAATTGAATCAAACAACATCCAATTTTACAAAATCAGATTCTGAAATTCATTTGAAAACGTTTTAGTCAAACTCTAACCTAGACTCAATATTAATCCAATTAAACGGCATGGTTAGAATCGCAATCATCTATGCTTTGAAAGCCCTTTATCAATTCAAACTTTTATTATCAGAATCGTTGTCACCCGTAATCTAGGGTTCATATAAAACCAAGTTGTCGAATTCAACTCTAAACCGCATGTAAACCAAATTAAACTATACCATTAGACTCGTAGCCTTCTGTAGATTGAAAGCCCTATGAAATATCGGGCTTCCATCATCGAATTGATCTTGATCCTGTAATTAGGGTTCGTTCTGGAAACGGGTTGGGATTTTCGATCTTAAACATAAATTTGATACAATTAAACCACATCAACAGATTCGCAAGGTTTTGTTTAATAAAAGCCCTATCATTTCAATAATTTTTAATATCAAAATCAATCAATTGAATCCATGTTTATAAACTAGGGTTACGATCCCGTTTCCTGTAAATTATCGATCCTAAAACCAATGATTTTCAAATTAAGTGAGTCCCCAGATTCGCTATACCCCGATTAACAAAACCCCCTCGATACTTTGGCGAATCGCGATCAAATTTGTGGCGTTTGGGACAGGATTTGATCTGGGTACCTATGGGGAACTAAATCACATCCGGCTTGGATGTTAAAAGAAATTCGAACTGGATTCGTTTGCGATAGCCTAGCTGCCAGGACTGGTTAGAGCGGTGTGTGTGTGGGAGAGACCCGGGTTCGAGACCGGGCTCCCACAATTATTTTTAAAACATTTTTCTGGATTATTAAATTAATAAAAATCAAACCTTTTAATATTGTATTATTATATAAATGGGTTTTAACCTGGAAAACAACCCGTAAGCTCGGGTTTGAAATATTAGTTTATTTTTATAAATTATACCCACTTTTATAAATAATATATTATTATTATTAACAAGTAAAATAATATATTTATATTATTTTTAAGCCGTAAACTCGTGAAAATAATATGTTTATATTATTCCCAAATTGTGACCCGTATTATTAAATAATATATATTTATATTATTTCAAGTCATTTTATAACGCCGTAAATCAATCGAGACTAAATAATAATATAACTAATTATATTATCCACTCGTATATATATATTATTATTTATGTCGTTCATCGCGTAAAGTCATTCCTAAACCCGTGGACGCGTTCGTCCACTCTCGTTTATTGGAGCGGTTCTTTTAGGACGTTCCTCGTTTTCCGTGTCACAGTCACAATTCTCATTATCATTCCTAATTTATATGTTTATAATTTTAAGACATTCGTAGGTCTTTTAAGACTTACACTCGTGGTTCCAACTTACTTCTAGTGTGAAACTACCTTCAACGCCAAGCAAGTGAGTTTTCAAGGCCCCTTTTTACTGTTTTAACTTAGGGGAGAAAACATGCTTAAACTGATTTTTAGATTTTGTATTTCATATGCTATCAATGTTAAAGCTAAGTGTAATACGCCATCACAGAAAGTCCTCATCTTATCTCGAACCGTTAATATGGATCTTAGCAAGGTAATGTTTAGTAGTACTACTGGGTTTGACAAATCCCACCCGCGTTAGTCGCGCTAACTCGATTGGATATCGAACGGGTGAAATGTTAGCCTACTCACATGGCCAGTATTGATAGACCTGGCAGGAGGCAATAAACAAACAGTCAGTTTCGGTTGCGAGCACTTGAGCTAAACATGAACATAGGTTAGCTACCTATAGATACATATTGAATGATCATAAATCTGGTAAACACTTACGTATTTAATTGAAACCGGTGAACTCACCAACCTTGTGTTGACACTTTTCTTTACATGTTTTCTCAGGACGCTAAGCTAAGACACAGGTGCACGTTAGGGCATGCATAGGATTCAACTGCTTGCTTTGTGTCTATTTATGTTTGGTTGAATTATTCTATTTGTACTTTGTTTGGTTTGGACGTTTAGACTTTTGAGACTTTTGGACTTTGGTTTTGGGCGCGTGTATTTTGCGCATTTACTTTCTTTACGCTTCCGCATTGATACTCTGATTTAAAAGATGTTTTCATTTTGAGTCCCATGTAGAGTCGTTCAAAGTAACTAATGTCTGAGATCCTGGTTCGTCACTTCCCAAACGGTAAAATTTCGTTAGTTGAAATTGGGGGTGTGACAAGAGATGTTTTCAAGAGATTAGGTTTTAAATTTATAAAATGATAAATACTCAAAATTAAAACACACACAATTGGCAAGTGCACCTATCGCAGCGTAATATAGTTTAGGTAAGAACCAAGTATCGAACCAATGGACACGGCCGAGTTCCAATACTCAACGTTTATTATCGTTTAGCCGGTTTAATTAGTGAGTCTATGTTGTGTTCTTGTAAAGCAGAAAAGTAAATGACAGAAAAGTAAATGATGGTAAAGTAAATAACATAAAATGTAAAATATGCATGAAGTGTGTAACAGAAATGAAAATAGCAGAATAGTAAATAACAGGAAAGTAAAAAGCTCGAGAATAATCAGATCACAACAAGTATTACTTTGGGCTTCGAATCCGCTTGGTATATGATAATGGTATGTTAACTAATCTGATGGTATGACTAATACAAATGTGTGAACGGTACACCGCTAGAGCCTCATTCTAACAACATTTGGTCATATGTCCTTTAGAATAAAATGGTAGGACTCCCAGCTAGGGACATCGTTACCGTTAACTCTTTGATTCTATCTCTGAGTTTGTTTAAGATATCAAACTTAAACACCTTTATTTTTATTTAAAAGAGTGATTAAACTTTATTCACCGGGAGGCGATGCAACAATGGGACTATGTATAAAGACCTACAATTCCTAATGTGAGTTCATCAACTCTTGGTTTCATAACAAGTTCGTATAAAGACGTACGATCTTATCAATATTAATCAAGCTCTGGCTTACCAAGATCCGCTTGTATAAATACATACAAGTTTCAAGAGAAGTTTGATTAAAAAGGTTTTACAATCTTACACTTTAAAACCAAGAACACTCACAAGTGTAAAGACTAATTTAGATAATAATAAAAAGTCCAACATGAAGATGGTTTTAAGAGCGAATGACTAAAGAACATAAAAATACCATTAGACTAATAAGTTAAACATTAACATACACCAAACTTCATCTTCACCCAAGCAATACAAAGGGTTTAGCCACGAATGGCCATACGAACTGTAGAACCAAAGACTGATTGCTACCAAATTATTCTAAGTACAAATGCTGCTGATAGGCTTATCAGCAGCATTCAACACTTGTTGCTGCTGATAGGCTTATCAGCAGCATTTTGCACAAGTTGCTGCTGATAGGCTTATCAGCAGCGGTCATCCATGTTTGCTGCTGATAGGCTTACCAGCAGCAACCTTCACTCTTTGCAGCTGATAGCCTTATTCACTGAAGACCAAACGTTGCAGCTGACTATCCAGGCCAAGCGTCTCTGACACCTTTCTGTAAAAGCAACTGACAGACTCAAAGCAAAAGGAGCCGCTATGGTCAACCAATGACGGACAATAATACACTTCTCTAAGCATGCAAACAATCATGAATAAAGAAAACGTTTCAGTAAAGTTAACTAGATTAGCCTTTACGTGTAATGTAAATTAATAAACAAGATCAACGGCTTGTGTTCGATCTGATCCTTAGAATCAAGGGTCTGTCTTGATTCTAAGTTACTATAAATACTGAGTTGCCACTTCATTGTAAGTGTGTCTTGAGTGTCCCTTGATAGTGCTTGTAGTGCTTGTCATACTTATTCATTGAGTTTCTCACTTGTAATCCTTGCATTCACAAAAGCTTAATACAACAGTGTTTATCAGTATTCTTTGTGTTTACTTGATTATAAATTGTGTAGTTGATTTTGTTTCCGCCAACCTCAACTAAGAACAGAACCATCTTGTATTCTCACGATCCTACAAGTGGTATCAGAGCTTTGGCTCAGATTCAACAAACTAACATTTGTTTAATCATCTCTGGTTCTATTCTAAACTCTCTCTTTGAAGAAGTCACCCAAAATCAAAACAAAAATGGCACAGAGCAATGGCTTTGAAGATATTGGCAGCATCAACCGACCACCAAGGTTGGTATCTGGAGAAGACTATGACATGTGGAAAAATCGCATGGAAAGCTTCTTCTGTTACCAGGAATACGGAATGTGGAGATCCATCAAGGAGGGTCCATATATTCCCATGGTGGCCTCTGCTGATGGTGGAGGAATACAAGTCCCGAAGGAAACCTCCAAGTACTCTGAAGAGGACATCAAGAAAATGGAGGTGGACTTCAAGGCACTAGGAGCCATCCAAATGTGCCTTCCGAATGAAGTTTTTCACAACTTCAGAAGCTACAAAACTGCCAAGGAGCTCTGGGAGGCGCTGGAGAAGATGTTTGCTGGCTCTGAAGAAGTCAAAGAGAACAGAAGGGACATACTGAAGCAGCAGTATGAGAACTTCGTCTGGAGGGAAGGTGAGTCCTTAACTATTTTATATAACAGATTTACCTATCTTGTAGGTGAACTGCAGTGCTCCAAGGTAAAGCTGGAGAATGAAGACATTCTCAAGAAGTTCATAAGAGCTTTTCCTAGTTGTTGGACATTATACACTGTGTCCATCAGAAGAACAGAGAATCTGAAGACTCTTCAGATGACTGAGCTCTTTGGCATGCTCAAAACCTATGAATTACAAATGCAAGCAGCTACTATCCTCCCATTGTTACTCACCCTCAGACCCCCACCGCTTCACAATCTAACTCATCACCATTTCTTCTTGAGGCACCTCCTCAACAGCCAACCTCTACTGCTTTTGTCTCTGACAACTCAAGCAGCATGTAACTGGAATGCTTTCATCCAGATGATCTTGAAGAAATGGATATTCAGCACTCATATGCCATGCTCTCCCTCAGAGCAAAAAGGTTCTATTCTAGAACCGGAAGATCATTTCCAAGCAACAACTCAAACAGCAGAGTTGGGCTTGATAAAAGCAAGATCCGTTGTTACAATTGTAACCAAATGGGTCACTTTGCTAGGGAGTGCAAGGCACCTAAAGCCAATCAGGGTGCCGGCCATCAAAGACAAGCCTACCAAAGTCAGCCCAGACAACAGCAGCAGCAACAAACTCCCCCAGCACAAACTGTAGCCTGTGCAAATGTTGGAACTGTAGAATTCGACTGGAGTTTTCAATATGAAGATGTTCCTGTCTCCAACCAAGCACTTATGGCAGACACTGCAGAGATACCACCTCAGCTACAGAGACTTCTAGATATTCAAGTCCATGAAAAGGTAAAGCTTGGAGGACTTGGATATGGCAAGGAACAGTACAATATTGTTCCTCATCCAGCTGACTATGTTGCCATCTATGAACCAAGCTTCGATGTTGCAAAACTCGACACTGCAAACAGAAATCTTGATCCTTCAATGGATGAACCCCTTGTTAAAGACTGCACTACCTCATCAGAATCTGAGTTAACCCTCTCAGACCATGATGAAACCAGTACAGCCTCATCTGAAGCTGTTCTGAATAGAGTCCCAGTCCCTACTGTTCTCCCAGCTGTTCCAACCCCTGTACCATTCAAACAGATAAGGATCAGCTATCCTCCAGGTGGAAGAAAGCTAAACACTGAAAAGGGACAAACATCAGGACCCACAAACTCCAAGTCTCAGTTCATGCCAAATCAGAAGAATCAGCAACAGGTTAGAAGAGTTACGACCAAGAAAACTCAGTTCAGAAACTCTTCTTCTCCACCAAGGAAGCAGTAGCCCAAAGTTCAGCAGTCCTGCATCATATGTGGGGAATCAAACCACTTTGCTGCAAAATGTCAGTTTAACCCCTTCAACCAGATCCTTTTTCATTCAGCACATAAACAAAAGAAGGATCAGCATACTTCAGTTGATAGGCCATCTGCAGCCAGTAGAAGAGTTGAAACTGCATAAAAATACAAGCAGCAGCAAAAGGCAAAGCCTTCAGCAGCCACCAAATCTTCTGCTGCTCAAACAAAGCAGTCAGCAGCAAAAACTAAATCTGCTGCTGCTCCAAATAAGCCCTCAGCAGCAAAAGCAAAATCTGCTGCTGAAAGGCCAAGGTCATCAGCAGCTGAAAGGCCAAGGTCATCAGCAGCAACATCTGCAGCTGATAAGCTGAAGCCATCAGCAGCAAAACCTGCCCCTGCTAACAGGCCAAAACCTCAAGCAGGAAAATCAGCTGCTGATAGAGCAAATTCATCAGCTGCCAAAGCCAAATCCGCAGCCGATAAAGAAAAGAGAACTGGAAAACCACTACTTAAGCAATGGAAAGCCAAAATCTCTGCTCCTATCAGCAAAATCATCATCGGTGCTATTGAATGCACGCATGATGAATCAGAATGTCCAAGAACTCTTTTCTTCAAAAAGGAGAGCTCTTGGACCACTCCCACTAACTAAATCTCTTTCATGTGCAGGGACAGCCAGGTAACAAGAATAACACCTGGGTGGTAGATAGCGGCTGTTCCAGGCACATGACAGGCAACAGGTCCATCCTCTCCAACTTCAGACATTTCAATGGAGGATATGTTGCCTTTGGGAGTGACTCAAAAGGTGGATCTATCACTGGACAAGGCACTGTGTCCAATGAAAGGATGAGTATTGAAAGAGTCAACTATGTTAAAGAACTTGACTTCAATCTCATGAGTGTTTCTCAAGTATGTGATCAAAAGCATTGGATGCTCTTCACTGACAAAGAATGTTTCAAGTTAGCTCCTGGCCTATCTAAACCTCCCCCAGAGAAGATTCTCCTAACTGCTAATAGAAAGGACAACTTATATGTGCTTGACATGAATGAAGTCACTCCATCTGGTAGTGTTTCATGTTTTCTGTCAAAGGCATCAGTTGATGAATCCGCTCTCTGGCACAGGAGGTTAAGCCATGTTAACATCAAAACAATCAATAAATTAGTGAAGGACAATCTTGTCAGAGGGCTTCCTGACAAAGAATTCCAGCTAGACGATCATTGCATTGCCTGCTTGAAGGGAAAACAACACAAAAGTTCCCATAAGCCCAAGACATTGAACACAAATGACACTCCTCTCCAGCTACTGCATATGGATCTCTTTGGTCCTACAAATGTCATGTCAATGAGCAAAAAGTCCTACTGTCTGGTGATCACTGATGACTTCTCCAGATTCTCTTGGGTATTCTTCCTAAGAACAAAAGATGAAACTGCTGAGATTCTCAAATCTTATATTCTCAGGGTAGAAAATCAAAGCAATCTGAAGGTAAAGATCATAAGGTGTGATCAGGGAACAGAGTTCAAAAATCACACTTTGAACAGTTTCTGTGAGAGCAAGGGCATTGAAAGGCAGTACAGTGCTCCAAGAACTCCTCAACAAAATGGGGTTGCTGAAAGAAGAAACAGGACTCTGATTGAATCAGCAAGATCTATGCTGGCTGACTCAAAGCTGCCCCTTACTTTCTGGGCAGAAGCAGTAAGCACAGCTTGTTATGTGCAGAATAGAGTCCTTATTGTTAAGCCTCTCCAGAAAACTCCCTATGAACTCTGGCTCAAAAGAGTTCCCTACATTGGCTTCCTGAAGCCCTTTGGATGTCCATGTACCATCCTCATCACACATGGAGTTCTTCCTAAATTCGGTGCAATGTCTGATGAAGGTTACTTTGTGGGTTACTCCTCTCAATCGAAGGCCTACCGAGTGTTCAATTCTAGGACTCGGATTGTGGAAGAATCTGCTAATGTGGAATGCAGGGAACACGTTGTCTGTGAACAAGGCAAAGGTCCCAACTGGCTTTTTGATATAGACTCCTTCACCCAGATATTTGAGCCCCTCATATTCTCAAATATGGAGCCTCCATCTTCAAACTCAACACCTTCTACCTCAACCTCTTCTTCTGACTACAGACTGGAGTTTCCCAGTCCCTACATCAGGATGAAAAGGCCATCCATTGATCCTCCATCAGTGGCAGAAGCTATTGAAGCCAGTGCAGGTGAAGCCGGTACATCCAACACCACAAGCAGCAATCTCTCTGACAATGAAATCCTAAATGAAGCCTCCTCAATTCATGATGAAGAGGCCTTTGATGCTAATGCTGCTGACTATGTGGAACACAATGATCAAATCCTCCAAGCTCCTCTCCACACATCTGAAGACAATACTGATCTAAACCACAGTAATCTTGAAGAGGGAATACGGCTGGATGTGATACCTGCTCAGAGAATAAACAAAGAGCATCCTCTGGAAAACATCATTGGCCAAGTCCACACAGGCATCCAGACAAGAAGTAAGTCTCATGAAGCCAACATTTGTTTGTTCTCCTGCTTTCTATCACAGGTGGAACCCAAAAGGATTGATGAAGCTCTCAAGCACAACAGCTGGATTGAAGCAATGCAGGAAGAATTGCTGCAATTCAAAAGACAAGATGTTTGGAAGCTTGTTGATCTTCCACCTGGTCAAACAGCCATTGGAACAAGATGGGTTTTCAGAAACAAGCAAGATGAGAGGGGCATCATAGTCAAGAACAAAGCCAGACTGGTAGTTCAAGGTTACACTCAAGAAGAAGGCATTGACTATGATGAAGTTTTTGCTCCTGTTGCCCGTCTGGAAGCCATTAGAATTTTTCTGGCTTATGCAGCATCCAAAAACTTTATGGTCTATCAAATGGATGTGAAGAGTGCCTTTCTGTATGGCACGATTGATGAAGAGGTCTATGTCAAACAGCCTCCAGGCTTTGTAGATCCTGCACATCCAAATAAGGTCTTAAAACTGGACAAAGCTCTCTATGGCTTACACCAAGCCCCAAGAGCCTGGTATGAAACTTTATCTGGATATCTACTTAGTAACAACTTCAGAAGGGGGGCCATTGATCAGACTCTTTTCATCAAAGACGAAGGGGGCGAAATTTTGTTGGTCCAGATTTATGTTGATGACATTATCTTTGGATCTACAAGAAAGAAGCTCTGCAAAGACTTTGAAGTTATGATGCATTCCAAATTTGAAATGAGTTCAATGGGTGAACTAAATTTCTTTTTAGGACTTCAAGTCAAACAGGTACCAACTGGAATCTTCATAAGTCAATCCAAGTATGTCAAAATCATCTTGGGAAGGTTCAAAATGACTGACTGCTCTGCTGCAAGAACTCCTATGCAAGTGCACCATTAATTATCTCCGGATAAAGAAGGACAAGACACTGATCAACATCAGTACCGAGCAATGATAGGGTCTCTCATGTACCTCACTGCCTCAAGACCAGATATCATGTTTGCAGTTTGTCTCTGTGCAAGATTTCAAGCAGCTCCAAAAGTGTCTCATCTTCAAGCTGTCAAAAGGATCCTTAGATACCTAAAGGGAGCTCCAAAACTTGGGCTATGGTATCCAAAGAATGAAAATGTCAATCTCTATGCCTACACTGACAGTGACTATGGGGGTTGTAACTTGGATAAAAAGTCCACATCTGGGGGATGTCAATTTCTTGGAGGAAGGCTCATCTCATGGCAATGCAAAAAGCAAACATGTGTTTCTACTTCAACAAATGAAGCAGAATACATTGCAGCTTCAAGCTGCTGTGCACAGATCATCTGGATCCAAAATCAAATGCTTGACTATGGAATGACCTTCATGCAGACTCCAATTCTCATTGACAACATGAGTGCTATCTCTATCACAAACAATCCGGTGCAGCACTCAAAGACAAAGCACATCGACATCATGTACCATTTCATAAGAGATCAAGCTGAGAAAAGGAGAATTATTTTAACCAAAGTTCATACAAATGAGCAATATGCTGATCTGTTTACAAAACCTTTTGATGAAGCTAGATTCAGATATTTAGTTGAATCAATTGGTATGATGAACTTTGATTAAAATCCATCTCAAGTTTCTCCTTAAAATGTGTCTTTTTGTCCCTTGTTGTAAATAAAAGTTATGGGTCAGCAGCATTTTTGTCCTTCAGCTGCTGACAGATAAAAGCATCAGCAGCAAAAGTTTTGCCACTGATAGCTTTAAGTTATCAGCAGGTACATGTTTTCTGCGGATAGCTTTAAGGCTTTCAGCAGCAATTTCTTTGCTGCAGATCTTTAAACCTTTCAGCAGCAAAATCTGCTGCTGACAGACTTATCTTTCCACAGCAACCAAGTTTGCAGCTGATAGGCTTATCCATCAGCTGCAACCAATTTTGCTGCGGATACTCTTATCTTTCAGCAGCAACCAAGTTTGCTGCTGATGGGTAAAATAAGTCCAAATTAACTTTTACCCGCTGTAAAAGTAAATATCGTCAGTCTTCACCATGACTGCTCGAGTGTTTTACAGCTGTAACAATGAAAAGTGAAACAGATTGTACTGTACAAGTAGAGTTGCTTTTTCTCCGTCTGCCGTTATATCACCAACTCAAATCATCCCTCTACCTCTTCACATTCTATTTCAAACCTATCTCCCATCACTTTCTCTCCCGTCCCCACAGCATTCAAAGCCCTCCACAATTAACCACCATTCAAACACCTTTCTCTCTTCCCTCCGAATCCATAACAATGGCAGGCGCAGACATAAACAACCCCAACGATAAGTTCTCCCCATATCACAACCTAACTGCATACCTAATCAAGGGCAAGAAATCCGAAGGTTTCGACGGTATGATCGACTTCCTCTGTCGGTCCAAAATTTACCATGCCCTAACCGTCAACCCAACCATATATACTTCACACATGGAAGATTTTTGGAGCTCATCCGTGTATTCTACTGAACAGGGCACTCCTCAAATCAGAGGCACAGTTGACGGTAAGGAAATGATCATCACTGAAGCAAAACTCCGCCAACACCTCAAGCTTCAGGATGAAGGGGACGCCCTCTCTTACCCAAGAGACGTATACATGAGGACCTTTGTATCCATAGGGTACACTGGAAATCAAACAGAGTATACGATAGAGAAGGCACTTATGGGTCCCAAATGGAAGTATCTCTGCCACACTCTTCTCCAATGCATATCTCAAAAGAGGAGTGGCTGGAACCAACTCAACTCCGGACTTGCGTCGGCAGTTCACGGTATGATAACAGGAGCAGGTTTCAATTTTTCCCACCTCATTCTTGAAGGTTTGAGATACAACCTTCAAGAAGGGGTGAAATCACAGTTCTTCATGTACCCAAGATTTTTGCAGGAAGTGTTCAATTTTGAGCACCAAGATCTTTCAAAAACTGCAAGAATCTACTCAATACTGGGACATAAGAACAACATTTTTCAGAGCATGAGAACAGTTTCATCAAAGTTCTCAGGGGCCGATGTTCCATTGTTATCTACAATGTTGAACACACATAGTGCCCAGGGTGACAGTTCAGCAAACCTAGCTGATACTGATCCCACACCCTCCACCTCACTGCCACAAACTCAACCTACTGTTTCCCTTGATCGAACCCCTGTGCATTCTACTGAGGATGCACAGGCACATACATTACTCACCCCCAGTTTGATTGCTCAACCGGAACACAGGGCCCCGGTTGCAGCCAAGTATACAAGGAAGAGGGGCAAGAGAACTCCTTCTTCTCTTGCCTCCAAGGCCCAAACCCAAGCCAACATCCCTCACTCAGAATCACAACATTCTAGTGAGAATATCATAAGGGAAAGCCACATTGCTAGGGAGACTCCTTCGGAAGTCTCTCTATTAGGATTAGGATCACTTCCCGGATCCATAGAACAGCCCTTCGAGCCATTCCTCTCTTCTTTGAACTTAAGTGTAGAGGAACCTGACCAAAGTGATGTACCTTCTCCAACTGCCACTATCAAGGAGGTACTGATTGGTCTTGCTTCCGAAACACCCAACCCAAGTTCCTCACCCTTGAAGGTCCACTCTGGGAGTATTGAAAGAGTGGATGTGGACGAGGCTGTCACTACTGCTGGTCCATCAACTGACCAGGAGGACAGTGACAACATCTTTAAGACCTCAACCATGGCAACTCACGGTGAGGGTGTTTCTTTGGAAACTCCCTTCACTGAGAGGAATCCCAGGCGCCAAGAAACCGCGGGTGATGGGGATGCTGAGGCTAGGCCTACGGCCCCATCTGGGTCCAAGGATTCCACAACTGTGGATGAGGACAGACTGAAACTTCATAACATGGAATTGACGGCCAGGGTGGCTATGCTAGAGGCTGAAATGTCCAAACTAAGACACCAAGTCGCTATGCATGAAGCCCATCAATGCCCAACTTTAGCCTCTCCCTCTCTTGTATTAGTAGGCACCCAAACTGATGCTTACCTGTCTGCTGATGCAACCAAAAAGGGGGAGATGGTTTCTATGGAAGATGATACAGACAGTCTTGACGATTGGATTCAAGAGCAGTTTGTACTTCAAAGCTCACAATACAAGCCAGCTTTTGTCCAAGTTCATGACCTGCCAGCCCCAGATAACGAAGACGAAGAGATATCTGAAGACTGGCAGTTGGTCGTCAGGGCTGTCGATGAAATGCTGAATGATGCTGAAGACACAGATCAAACAAATGCATCATTCAGCATCCTTCCACAAGCAGCAGCCATCATAGGTCAATCCACTACCCCCCAAATCTTCAAATCTTCAAAGAAGCTAGAGTTTGACTCTATTCTAGCTTGGGGGTATGATGGATTAGCTGAGAGGTTTTGGATTGGATGGGAGTTCAGCGGAGTAGAAGAACTGAACTGGAACTCTCTCAATGCCCTCCAAGTCCTAGAACTGCATCTAACTGACTGCATCAACACTTCAGCAGATCTCTCAGCTGAACTTGCCATTGGCAGGTTCCATGACCTGATGAAGGATAATCTACCCAGGTTCCAAAGATTCCTACAAGCAGCACATCGGGTAGCTTATCCTGAATCCTCGGCGGCCGCAGAAAGAAGACTGACTCCTAGAAATCTTGAAATAACAAGGAGCATTCTTCTCACTGAAGAAGAAATTCTGGGCCTTCGAAGATTCCTGTATGCCTTCCTGGTCAAGGACTTGGATGTGCTAGGTTGGGTGAGCACTAAGTCTCTTGACCACACTTTTCTGCTCAGTAACGGCTCCTCTCTCATCATCAACACCAGAAACATCCTTCATCTGCCCTCAGACTTTCTCTTCAAGATCTATCTGCTCAGAACAAACATCTGCAATGTCAACTCACTTGAAAGCCAGGCAATGATAGATACTGTCAGAGCCAAACTTGAACAAGTAGAAAGAATTACTGAGGCAGTATATGTGTCAAACTCTGACACTGACACTGACTCAGCTTCCCCTCGAGTTAACATCTGCACTGCAGCTTATGAGTCAAGATCAACTATCAAAGAAAAACTGAGAGAAATAGAAGGTCCTGAGTATCAACTTGATGAAGACGATGACCTTCCCCTATTCACATCTCAAATTGACAATGAAGCCGAGGCAGAGATCCCAACAGCACAACAATCAGCTGTTTCTGTGATCAGTGAAGCCAGAGCAGAGGCATCCAATGTTAATAAAGGGAAGGGCATCATGACAAAAGAGGATGAAGAGAGGTTGCAAAAGGAAAAGAAAGAGAAAGAAGAGAGAAGAAGGAAAAGAGAAGAAGAAGAGTTGGCTGAAGAGATGGCTCAAAAACAAAGGCATGAAGATAGAAAGGCAGCCATACTTCTCAGACAACAGACAATCCAGCTGTATGCCAAACAGCTGGATGAAATGAAGGTAAAAGTCCTTGCAGGGTCTCAAGTTGAGGAAGATGAACAACTTGCTAGACAGCTGCGGGAACAGTTTGCAAAAGAAGAAGAAGAAGAAGCTAAAGAGAAAAGGAAGGAAGATGCTAAGTTTAGAATCACTGATTCTAAATTAGCAAAAGAATTAAGGGAGGAGTGGACTGAAGCTCTGATCTCTCAAGGTGAGGATGAAGACTACCTTGAAAAACTTTCAAACAAAGAGATCTACAGAGCCTTCATGGGTCAGCAAGGTCAGTTGGCAAAGAAGAAAAAGGCTGAAGAAGAAGAAAAAGCCAAACAACAGTCCAAAAAAACCATTGCCTTCAATAAAAGGACCCATGAAGAAAGGAAGGTCATGATTGACTTCCTTAAGGCCATAGGAGATAGTGGAAAGAGGCTAGGTCCTATGAATTTCATGAACCTGCAAGCCCTCTACTTTAAAGTTAAAAAGGATGAGGAAGAAAGACTAGGGAAGAAGGGCTCCAAGAAAAGGGTACTTATCAAAGAAGATGAAGAACCAAAGACAAAGAAACCCAAGCCTTCTCCCTCACCTACCTCTTCCTCAGTCCATCATCCTTCCACTCTCCTCCCCAAACCTTCCACTCCTCTACCCAAAAAGTCCAAGTCATCCCACCCAGCTCCCACTCATCAACAGCCTCCCTTGAAGATACCCAAACCCACTCCTAAACCAGAAGACTCAAGAAATATAGTTAACTGGTTCCACAATTCACAAGATCAAGTGTTTGAGATCTTCAGGGGGAGAACTGAGAGAAGAAGATCCACTTACAGGTCTGTTGATGAGGTTCTGCAACTACCTGATTCCGATCTTCAAAGAATTTTAGAGCTGGGTGAAGCTAATGAGCCTGCAAATGAGAGTGGGAAACGTCTTGTGCTAGCAATCAAACACTACTTCAACCCTAGCAAAGATGTGATCATAAACATCAAACCACTCAAGTCCCACTCTCCATTTGTATCTTGGACCTACAATGCTGATTTGGATGAGTTCACACTGACTGATGTAAAGAAGCAGCAGATGAGATGTTCACGCAAAGCAATCTACAAAATGCAACACAAAGACATCAAGACTCTGTCTGAACTTCCACTGAACAATCCCAGTAAGGATCCAAGAAGCTATGAGGTTGAAAGGATAGTCAGCCACATGCAAAAGCTTCAGCAGCAAAGTGATTAGAAGATATTTTGGTTGCATCAGTCTAGGGAGAGTTTGTAGAACCAAAGACTGATTGCTACCAAATTATTCTAAGTACAAATGCTGCTGATAGGCTTATCAGCAGCATTCAACACTTGTTGCTGCTGATAGGCTTATCAGCAGCATTCTGCACAAGTTGCTGCTGATAGGCTTATCAGCAGCGGTCATCTATGTTTGCTGCTGATAGGCTTACCAGCAGCAACCTTCACTCTTTGCAGCTGATAGCCTTATTCACTGAAGACCAAACGTTGCAGCTGACTATCCAGGCCAAGCGTCTCTGACACCTTTCTGCAAAAGCAACTGACAGACTCAAAGCAGAAGGAACCGCTATGGTCAACCAATGACGGACAATAATACACTTCTCCAAGCATGCAAACAATCATGAATAAAGAAAACGTTTCAGTAAAGTTAACTAGATTAGCCTTTACGTGTAATGTAAATTAATAAACAAGATCAACGGCTTGTGTTCGATCTGATCCTTAGAATCAAGGGTCTGTCTTGATTCTAAGTTACTATAAATACTGAGTTGCCACTTCATTGTAAGTGTGTCTTGAGTGTCCCTTGATAGTGCTTGTAGTGCTTGTCATACTTATTCATTGAGTTTCTCACTTGTAATCTTTGCATTCACAAAAGCTTAATACAACAGTGTTTATCAGTATTCTTTGTGTTTACTTGATTATAAATTGTGTAGTTGATTTTGTTTCCGCCAACCTCAACTAAGAACAGAACCATCTTGTATTCTCACGATCCTACACGAACTAGCATAATACTGAGTTTCGTAGGCTCCCCTATTGCGAACACAGCGGAAGAGCCTCTCTAATCTCTACTATCTACTCTAAACCACAACTACGAACTCTAGAAGTGTCTTTTCTTCTCTAGAATGGTGTTAAGGTGTTTCTAGGTGTGTCTTGAATGAGGAACCCAAGCCATCTATTTATAGGTCCCAAAATAAGCAATGCACGGTCGTGAAATGGTTTGCACAGGCGTGCAAAAACCTAGGGACTCAAAAGGCACACATGGGAGAGTACGAGGATGCTTGGGGAGCAAGCTAGGCTTTGCATGACCGATGGGATGCACGGCCGTGCATCCCCCTTCTGATCCCTATTTGTCTTTTTGCTGCTTGTTGACCGGTGTTGATCTTAGTTGACTTCTTGGGGGGGTCAAAGCTCGGGCATGACTCTTCCAAAAGCTTGATTTCCAGATGTTTTTGAGTAGTTTTTGCTTTGTTTATCTCAGGACATCGTTTATCCTGCAATTGTGTAATATAACATTTTATGTATCAATTGCAAGGTTTTTGTTTAATTAGTACCATAATATGGGGATTATTATGCATGCAAAATATGTATAAATTAGGACATATCAATGACATCAACTATGCTACCATAGGAAGAGGGAAATTGGCGGAGAATTTGCATCACAAGCTCAGTTTCAGAAATAGGAGAGTCAACATCAAGTAGGCTATCGGCAAGATTTTTTAAGTGATGACAAAATAAGGTGATAGACATTGTCCCTTTTTTAGTGTTATGAAAAGTGTCTTGAAGTTGAAGCATACGAGACATTTTATTATTAAGAAGGAATTCACTGATGTTGTTCCAAAGTGTTTGAGAAGTATATTTTTTTTAGTGATAATGATTTGCCAAAGAACAGGGTCACAAGTATTATTAAACCAACTTTTAATTTTTGCATTTAATGAATACAAGTCTTCATCATTGTCATTTTTATGAAGACTGGTTCCATTTATGTGACCGAGAACCCTAGCACCAATACAGAGATCCTGAAAAATGGTACGCCATAGTTTGTAGCGGGTACCATCAACATTAAGTTTAAACCCAAACGGTTGATGAATGTTGGTGATACCATAAGCAAGAGAAACAAGAGGTGGAGAAACGGTGTTGTTGACGGGTCCGGTGGTAGACATAATCAATGTTTTAAATACCGGTTCAAATCGGTCGGTAATACCGGTTGAACCAGGTTTCGGTCACTGACCCAGTAATTTTGAGCTCGGTAAATTGGAAAATCGGTTTGTAAGTTGTACCGCGGGTATTACCGGTAATACCGAGTTATACCGTTGTACCGGTTTTAAGTTTAAACTTTAAAACCAAAAAAAATGTCCAGTTCCTTTTCAAAAAAGTTAGCAGTCCAGTTTTGAAAAATAATTTGTGTAACCATCATCCTTCTGCTTGTGGTTAAAATTAATTGCTCAGTTACCTAAGGCCCATTTAAAAAAAATTGCAAGCTTTTATTTCAAGCATCACAAGCAGATTGGTAGGCCAAAGAAAATGAGGAAAAAGTCAGTTGTTGAGATTCAGGAAAACATTTCAAGCAAAGGGAAATTGAGTAGAAAAGGAGGTACTACAACTTGTGGGAAATGTAACTCAAAAGGTCACAATTCTAGAAGTTGCAAGGGGCAAAGTGAAAGCCATGTTGCATCACAATCTGCTCCAAACCCAACTCAAGACTGATAGGGATGTTGCAGTTGCAGACCTCTTTTGATTTAGTTTATGTTAATGTCTTTTGAACAATTTGGTTTATTAATGTAATGGTATTTTGATGGCATCTCAAGACTGATAAAAGTGATGCCTTTTGAACAATTTGGTTTAGAATTATAATGGTCTGTGTTGCACATTATGGGTTGTTTATGAAGGTTTTATGAAAAAGTCTGCAGGTTTTATGAAAATGTTTGTTTATACAGGTTTTATTAAACTGTTTATGAAACAGCTTGTTTGTGCAGTTTGTTTATGAGACAGTTTGTTTATGAAACAGATTATGCAGGTCTTGTGTACAGTTTGTTTATGAAACAGATTATGCAGGTCTTGTGTACAGTTTGTTTATGATACAGATTATGCTGGTCTTGTGTACAGTTTGTTTATGGTCATTAGGTAACAGTTTATGAAACAGTTTGTGCATGTCATTAGGTAACAGTCTGTGCAGGTCATTAGGTAACATTTGTTTATGGTCATTAGAAATGTAATGTTCTTGTGTTTATATACAATTTGTAACAGCAGGTCATTCTGTAACAGTTTGTGCAGGTCATAAGCAATCCAGTTTGTTTAAGGTCATTTGAAATGTAATGGTCTTGTGTTATAGTCAGTTTGTAACAACAAGTCATTAGGTTTATACAAACAATTGCACCATTTGTCAGCCACCATAAGTAAAATTGCATTACTCAAACTTGCACAACAATTGCATTACTCAAAATTGCAGGTAACTTCATTTTAATTGCACAATAATTGAACAACAGTCTAAGTCAAACTGAACTTTACAACTAAACTAGGAAATTAAACATCAAGTACATCACAAACAAAAACCAACTAAAACCTAGGATAATCTTCAATCTTCTGGCTTCAATAGCTCTTGCAGTAGATAATTCCTCATGTTGGTTGATTGATCTTAGCAATCCAGGTATTATTTGAGTTGACCTTGGACACATTGGAGGATCAGACCAAGAAACAAAACCACATCTTGATTTATGTTCATTATTCATAAAATCATATTAGAAATAGAACAAATTGAAAGAAATTAGTAGAATTTAAGGTTGATTTCATACACAGCAATGAAACCGACGACCTGGGTTTGCTTCGGTCCAGGACGTGCGAATGAATGTGCGAGACCCACAAGAGCAGATTGGAGGATTTCCATAGGAAGAAATCGATCTGCTAGAACACCTTGACATCCCTTAGGGTTTCAATCGGTAGAGGTGATGAAGATAACGAATTAGGTTTTCAATCGGTATTCAAGAACAGGTTTGATGTTATAAACAAAGGGGCCGGTGGATTTTGATAGGTGAAAAGACATATTTACCCCTCACGTGCTGGGCACGTGGGAGTTAACCAACGGAATTAATAACAGAGTTAAGGAAAGGGACGAAACCTGTTAAAACATAAAACGTCAGGAATGCAATGTGTTATAGAGGGACGAAACCTAAAGTTTTGTCCAAACCTTTGGGACGAAAACTGAAGTTTACTCTTTTATTTAAAAAAACTTTGTTGTAAAATTGAGTGCTCTTAGATTATTTTTTTTATTATAGATTAACTTTTATATTATTTTTTATTATGAAATCATGTACTTTTGAATTAATTTTTGAGTTGAAGTTGTATTTTTATGGAATTATAGGGTTAACTAGTCAACCCGGTTGAACCGCCTGGTACAATCCGGTACAACCGGTTGAACCATTTCTCAGCCCAACCCGATAAGGTTTAAAAACTAGTTTTTAAAACATTGGACATGATTATAATGGAAAAGAAAAGAAATCAAAATATTAATAATACGAAAACAAGGAGAGAGCTAACCATGGGTAAAAGGTTTTGTCAAAAACCAAAACCGGTGAAACCCTAGATGTGATAGCAAAGACTAGTAACGGAAAAGTCAATGGGATGTGGTGATCGACAGTTTGTATGGGTCACGATCGATGGCACATTCTTCATGCCGCAAGTTCAAGAATTGAATATTAAGAAATTGCACCTAGTGAGCACAAAACTTAAATCCAAGTTTCCTCTGGGTTTAACGGCAGCAAGACACATTTCGTTTGTTTCCTTGGAAATACCATTTTTCTTTTTTTTTACATAACCGATTGCAATTAGGGGAATCAGAGAAAACAAAAAAACTTAGCGGAACGATATGATCAGCGATAGCTAAGAGGCGGCCGAAAAAAATCACACGGATTTTTGTCTTGATATCATATTAGGTTTTATGGAAATTCCTCAATTAGGGTTTTTTGTATTGATCACCACTATATTACACAATGGTCCATATACTATACCTAATATTATAATACACCAATCGGCTTATGTAATTTATCTAACAGACCCATAAAGTGACAAGAAACGTCATGTCACTTTGGTTATCTTAACATGTATTATTACTTTAGAAAACTTCACATAGAATTCGAATGAAATTGACCAATCACGTGTTAGAAAAGACATCAAAAGCCCAGTCCTAACCGGTCGAATGAAAAACAACCACTATTTTCGTATCTATATCTATAATATATAATGTATAACATATAATAAAGTAAAACAATTGTGACACTTGACAAGCTAGGGAATCAATTTTGGTGTTTTCTCGCCTAAACCACAATCCCTGTATCACCTCACACGCGGATCTAAATTCAGATCCACACGCGGATCCTTTTACGAGTTATAACCCGTTTAAGGCATTTTACGGGTTAATAGCTTAATGATGTGTTCTTTTGTTGCAAACCCTAACTTCTGAACGCCGCTCCTTGCTCTCCTATGTTGAAGACCTTCACCAAAAAATTGAGACTTCAACATCGTTGATTGAGAGTTCAACATGGTTCAAGGTTTGTTGTTCTCTCTTTTGTTTAATCGCATCTCTATTTTGTTTAATCGCATCTTCCTTCTACTAAATTGTTTTTGTTTCGCGATTAGAATTTGGGGTTTTCCGATTTCGATTGCGATAGAATTTGGGGTTTTTCGAGGAAGATGGATCCGTTTTCTGTACTAAAGATTTTCATGAAAGAAAATGTGTACATTATGAGAAAGGACTAATCAATGTGGATCCGAGGAAGATGAATCGTAATTTTCTTCTACCTGCAAGTCTCTCTCTCTCACTCTGGGTTTCTTATTAGAAAGGACTAATCAAAGTGTTATTAATCTAAAATTCGCCGGTCCTTTAAACTCAAATGTTTACTTTTTAACCATCCTTTATTTTTTGATTTTTCTACTTACGTTTGGTTCTTATCCAGTGAAAGGAGATGAATACAATGGTGAATGATGATGCTAGCAAAATTATGAAGCCTGGATAAAGGTGTTCTTTGTTTTTCAGTATTTTTTTTCGATTTTCTCAATATGTGTTTGGTTCCATCTTTTTTTAAAGATTAAGTTAAAATTATTTTGCTGCTAATGCTTATTTTGTTTTTCGTTATTTAATCTGTTATGCCCTTGGGTTTGAATTTTGCATCTTTGTTTATAAGTTACTGAGTTTGTGAACACCATGTACAGAATCTGATTTTCTAATAGTTAGTTTTTATTCTTGACTTTGGGTTTGGTTATATTTCAGTTTAGAATTATGCGTTTATACGATCTATTCAGATGATATTGGTTTTGTTTGTAGGCTTTGTTATACAATTTGTTTTGATGATATTGGTTTTGTTTATAGGCTTTCTTTACTGATGACATTTTGTGCTGACTGTCGCTTCGATTATCTGTTAATATGGTATAAATTGTTTTATTGCTTATGTGTATTTTGTAACGAATTTAAGTTAAATATATCAGCTAGGGTTCCCTTACTTTTTGTTATTCATAATTGTTAATAGGAAAATAATTGTTATGAGGAAACTGATTTATAGACCCTCTTGAGCTAGAAACAGGAACCCCATATAAAGACGGTACAACCTACTGCTGAACAAACCCCATGGACCGTTGTGCCTGAGGCTCAGGGTGCATCGATGGTGAAGGACGGTGCAACCAGTTTGGGTTAACTTCTGCAGGCTCGGTCCAACCATAACCAGATGAATCAGAAGTTGGAGTGCCATTAACAAGCCCATGTGAATGGCTTCCAGATGCCTGCTGTCTAGCAAATTGAGAAGCTTGGTTTAATGAGTTTTGTTGCCTTTGAAGTTCTTGCATTTTTCTGAGCATAAGTTGCTGTTGAAGTTGCTGTATGTCGCCAAATCCTGACTGATGTTGTAGTAAACCAGGATATTGACTATTAGTCTGATGTTGACCACCGAAAAGATCAAAACCACCATGTGCTTTGGAACTCTCTGGTCTAAACGAAATCTTTGGAGGTTGTTTGAGGTATTTCATTGTTAATTTTCTACCTATATACATATTTATGAGTCGATTTATTTGTGTTTAATCTCTAACAGCTCAAGCGGGTAAAAATGTAGCTTAAAAAAAGGGTCAATGATTTATTTGTGTTCAATGAATTTATTTTTAAGTTTTTTTTTTCTGATTGCAGAGTAACTACAAATCTGAATCGTTGCACAACATTGTTGAATGGTGGAAAGAAATTGGTGCAATATGGTTCAGCTCTTTCTTGCAGAGTTCCATGTATTTTACAATCTTTATTTTCTATTTTATTGTTTTATCTATTGTGAATTTGGTTATTTAAAATGTATCAAATCTTTTTTTACAGATGCGAACAAGTGCTGTTGGTTTTGTTAAACATTTAATTGGTTAATTACTACCTAAATCAAGTAATTTGTAACTGATTTGGAAACGAGAATTTGATTTCATTCCATTCCATTCCATTAGAAGCTGTCATCCCCACGAAATTGCTTTGATGCTATATACATACATCGATTAATTGTGGTCAAATGTCATCATTTTTTATCTTTACTAATGTTAGATAAAGATGGTAAAGTTACAAACCAAACAACAAATGTAATATACAAAGAATTTTTATGTTTTATATAATTTAAATTTCTTCGACCCGTGTAATAGACGGTTACATAACACAAATATAGCAAAACATAATTACATGTTTCTATGGCCTTGGGCCGTTCACATGGTCCAAACCTGAACCGAGAGCCCACATACAGTCACACTAGTCGGTGGGGCAAACAAATTTTAATCCCTTGTTTTGTTTTGAATTTCATAAATGGTTTATGTGTGAAACATGATTACAGTTTACAATGGTTAAGTTATTATACTATAAATTAATAATCTAACCTTTTTAATAAAACGGTTTAGGAGGGTTTTTTTTATTTAAATTGGTAGGTTCTTAAAATGTTTCTTTTTTTTTTTTAAATCATAGCTTTTTACTTAGGGGCTGTTTGGTAGCTTATTAATGGCTTACCTCTGAATCGGTCAGAGGCAAGGGTGTTTGTTTCGCTAAAATCCAACATTTTAATGGTTCATTTCCTCTTAATGGTTTAGCTTTGAAACCATGCTAAATCATTCAGACCTCTTAATAGTTCAACACTTAGTGGTTCAGATTTTACCAAACAGCCTCTTAGTACTTTTAGTATAAACGGGACCCTATCCCCAACATCTCCTTCACAAAATGCCAAATCTGAGAGAGGGCCAAGGTGATTTGATGGTGGAGGCCCAAAAATGTAGTTGGTAACACCGACTTTGGAGAAAGAAAATCAATGATACGGTGACAATGGTGTACATGTAGATCTGTGGTGTTATGAGCATCGTTAGGGATGGATCCATAGGACATGGATGTTGATTTCATGTTTCGGGGTCAATTGGTGGTGGTCGGAGTGGCTCGTTCGTTGCTTGAAAACGGAGAGACGGGGTCAAGGGGACAGGAGAGGGAGGGGGGGGGGGGGGGAGGGAGGGAGAGAGAGAGAGAGAGAGAGAGAGAGAGAGAGACCATGACTTCCATTAAATCGGTTTCATCCTGAAAAATTCTCAGATTTGGGATTTTGAGAAAATGAAGTAGGAGTAAAAAAGACTTTGTTATACTAGAAATACAATGGGAAAAAAATCCACCGTTTAACAAATATTTACTTAAAAACTACCATTTTTATAAAATTAAAGTAAATTAAAAGAGTTCCTATTATTGTATTTATGTATCTTTTGTAGGTTGTTCTTTTTTTAATTATTATTTATCCTAGTTTTTGTAATTTCACGAAACATGTGATTTTTGTTTTAAGCAATTTTAGGATGTGTTTTATATTTCGACACTTTGTTCAAGGAACTGACTCTGATAAATGTAGCCAATAAATGTAATTAGAGTTTTATTAATCTGAATTCTAAAACCAAATTAACAAGTTTTATAATTACATATTTTATTTTATTATAATAATATATTATCTTGGTAGGAGGAGTCAGAATCTCCAAATGGAACTCATGTATGTAGCATCAAATCTAATCAAAAGCCCCATTAAGACATTTGTCTTATGTTTGAATTTATTTATTCAGCTAAATATAAAACAAATAACACGTATAATGAATAGCAGTCGGCATCTATTTTTATACTAATTTATCGTTGATCATTTGATGCAATGGTAGCCCTAAGACTTTTCATAGTGAAGGTTTTGGGTTTGAATCCGGGGCACAATAAAAAAGAGGGTCTGTGTCCAGTTCAGGGGGTTTACCCAGTTGATGATTCCTTCTAGGGTGGCTGCCCTGGATGTTCTATGTGTTGCCCCGAAAAAACTCAACTATCCTAGAATATCTAGGTGTTGCCGTTCAAAAAAAAATTTATAGTGATTTTTCAATTTGAGAATTTAATAAAAGAGAACAAAAATAAAAAGTAATTCAATTATGTTTCATCTCGCTAAAAAAAACTTGCTTAGCTGGAATTTGTGCTCGTGTTGTTTCATTCTTTTTCGTCCCGATCAAGGATAAAGGTTTAAACATCAGCGCTCTGGTTCCGTCAGTATTCTTATATGATGTATTAAATATTAGAGTAAATTATGTTTTTAGTTCTTGTGATTTGACCAAAATGATAGTTTTAATTCAAAAGTTCTAATTTAGTTTTTTTTAGTTAGTGTCATTTAAATTTCGTGAATTAAAGCAAGAGGTTTAACACCGTTTTTTTTAGATCAAAACACCCCTCTTAATAAAAAAGAATATAAATTAAATAAAAAGCATAAAAAAAACAATAAGATTTATAAAATCAAAAACACCTCTCCCTCTCTCTCGTAATGCCCTCACTTCAGTTGTCTCACACTCTCACTGATAGCCGAAATCCGATTTCGTGGGTGATTTAAACTCGACCATACATCATCGACAACAACACCTTGATCTTTAACCAAGAACACCACCACCACCATAGCGGGCAACTAAGAACACCACCACAGTCGGTGACCAAGAACTCCAAAATTTCACCTGGATTTGGGGGTTTTTCACCCGGATCTAGTGCTAAACCCGACGATTTCACCAACCGAGACCTTTTTCTTGGTCATGGTCAGAGATGATGGTGTATTAGGTTTTTTTTAGAGAGACGGCTACCATAAAATAAAGTTGAACCTTTTGTCCCTCTCGCTTCTTGCTCTCGTAATACAATTGAACATGTTTTCTATTTTCGATGTGATCCACCGTAGAAGGTGGATGCAAAGTGCTTAAATCCATCGTATATAAGGGCACACGAAGTGGTGATGCAAACAGATGTGTGATTCAAATGACTAAAGAACTGTCGATTTCACTCAATGGTCTTTAATCGAATGATTTGGTGAACAAAGTTCAAAGTTTTACAATTTTTCAATAATAAAAAAAACCAACTAAAACTATAACCTAGAATCATAATTTATAATACAATGGGATAAAATAGGAAATCAAATATGTACAATTTAAAATTCAAATAAACAAAATAAATAAAAGATAATGATAATCTTGGGATTATCCAATGCTTTCTTGAACCTTTCATCCGATCCACGGATCCGAATTAGCCCCAAAACATTTGGATGGAGCAATAAACAGATCAAACGGCCCGCTTAGTAAATAACCATGCCACTGACCGAATACCCGTATAATGGACCCATGGATGCTTCTACATCAACTAGTCTCGAGGAGACAGTCGAGGCCGATCGTGAAAATTGGGAACACCATTCCCACTACTTCGGAATCGATGAAAAGGGAAGAATTTTGGTGGTCCATCTTTTTCACCGTTTGGGCATTTTCAAAACAAAAAATATATTTTTTTACCATATCTATACTCCTAATAAATAAAGATTTGGTGTGACACTTGTCACTCTCCTATGCATCCTCAACATTTTTTCCCGCCTCTCTCATATTAATTATACAAATTTCTTTAATTGTTTTTATAATTTTTTTGTTTCCCATCTCCTATTAAATAATAACGATTTCTATAATTATTTTTATAAAATTTATTTTATTAAAAAAAATAGGTTTGTTCATAAAACATGTTTATAAATTGAACATTTCTTTCATTCTTTTTATAAAACATTTTTAAAAATGAACTATATAACGTTTCTAAAATTTGTATTATAAAAGTATTAGCTTAGAACCCGTGTAATACACATGGGGTGAAAAATATCAATATATAAAATTCTTAAATCTTTATGCATATATTTTACAGGTATAAAAATGTATTAAATAGACTAAGGATAGAAAACAAAATTCAAAATATGTAAAAGTTAATATATAGGGAGTGTTTGGGATTACTTATTTTAAGCTCTTTATTGATTTTTATAAAAAGTTATAAGGAGTTTTGAAAAGTAAGTTCCCCCTTTTTAACTTATAAAAAGTTAATAAGTTAATAAGTAGTTTCAATATGTAATCCCAAACACCTTCATAATTGGGTTTCCAAAATAACTTAATTACTATTTAATTTAATTATATTTTCATTTACTATTTGATTGAAAATAAAAGTGACATAATTTAAAATACATGTGTTTTATTAGTATAATTAGTATTTTCTTTAAAAATCTTTATACTGATAAATAAAAATCCTACGGGGGCACGTGTCACTTTCTGGTGCATTCTCAACATGATTTTTTCGCCTCTCTCTTATTAAATAATGATATTAAAAGAATATATTTTTAAATGTTTAATATAAATCTAATTATGGATAGTTATTATATGAATTTAATATAAATTAGCATTTATCAATTACATAAAAAAAGTAACACCCAGGTGAAAAAAAAATATTTTAAAAAATAACTTAACATAATTTATAACTATCATGTCAAAGTACATTTTTTTTAAAGAGAGATTTTGATTAGTGTATTTGTTAACAGATTACATTATATTTTATTTAACCCGTGTACAAATTTTTTATCACTAAGTATATAACATTACATTTATTCACCGTGTGTAATATACAGAATTTTAACCTAATATATATATATATAGGATTGTGATCTTATGTATAAGGGAGTGGGGGATTTATATATAGTTTTCAATTTGTTTTTTGTTTTTATTTGTTAACAAGAGTATTTTGATCTTTTCACATAAAGTTAACAGAATTATTCTAACGGTGTTAAAGGTCTCGCTTTAATTGAAACGAAAATAAAACCACAAGGACGTAAAAAGTCATATTGTAACTATTAGACTTAAAGAGTAAATTGGAGCAAACCATATCGACTCAAAACGAAATTTACTCATATATGTATATATATATATATATGTAAACCTTTTAAATATCACCCAAACATCTCACATTCTCTCAAATATATACAGTAGGTTTATTTCAACTCCCATCATCTCCATACGGTTCATCAAGTTCCAAAGAAGATGATCTTGAAACGAGTAGGTGTAATTTTGAATTATGACTACGGTGGTGACATCATCCTTATGCCAACTTGAAGACACTGCTACGTCAAGAACTTGTGTGCATAGATAGAACTGTGAAGAAGCGCATGGTCGACTAGTTGCACACTACTTCTCCGGTAACAATCCAACATTCACCCCGAAGATGTTTCAACCCGAAGATTTCGAATGCAAAAAGATCTATTTTTGAAAATTACAGGTGATGTGGAAATGAATTTTAAGTACATTCAAATGCATTATGATGCAAGAGGGAGTTTAGGTTTTACATCGCTTCAGAAGTGCACGTCAGCTATGTGACAACTAGCATATGAGAATGCTCCTGAGGCTCTTGATGATTACCTGCAAATGTTTGAGATAACTTCACGTTAAAGCTTGTAAAACTTTTATGATGGTGTCATTAGTTTGTACGGAAAAGAATTTCTCTGTAGATCGACTTACAATGACATTCAGCTTTTATACGCATTACATGAGGAGAGACGTGCTATTCCAGGGATGCTGGAGAGTATAGATTGTACACACTGGGCTTGGAAGAATTGTCTAGTTCAATGGCGAGGGCAATACATGAGAGGTGATCACAAGCAACCGACGATGATGCTTGAAGCGATGGCATCCCAGGATTTATAGTTTTGGCATGTGTATTTTGGAGTCGCTGGATGCAACAACAACATCAACATCCTCCAGCAATTGCCATTGTTCAACGATGTTGTGCATGGAACCGTCTGAAAGTGTCAATTTAAATACAAATTTGGATATTTTCTTACAAATGGGATATATCCTAGTTAGGCGACTATGGTCAAATTGTTTACGTGGCCACCTGACAATAAACGATGAACGTTCAAGAAAGTGGAAGAAGTGGCACGAAAGGACGTCGAACGAGCTTTTGGTGCGCTAAAAGTCGGTGACATATAATTCATTATTCCGCAAGAGCATTACATCCTTCTAGAATCAGAAATATAATGTACACGTGTGTTATCCTATACAACATGATTTTGAAGAACGAGGGTGTGACAATATCTCCCGAACACATATCCTACAATCGATTAAGATGTGGATGAAGATATTATGTTACACATACGATCACATGAAGTCCATGACAACCTTCGATCTGATCTTGTAGAGCATATCGCAAATTTACACAATTAATGAAATGTTGTCTTGTATTATTTTTTTTAATTAATGTAATTTTTAACTTTTGTTATTTTAATCTTTAACTTTTATTTCTTATATTTATGTAGTTTTAACTTTTATTTTAATTTTTCTTAAAAGCATTTATTAAAATTTAAATATACTTTTAGTTATTATAATTTAAATATAAATATAAATTTAATTATTAAAATTTAAATACAAATATAAATTTAAATTAAATTAAGAAAAGTTATCGGGGGGAAACAGAGAAAACGGGGAGACCATTTCCAGCATTTTAGGGAAAATGAAGAGTTGGGAAGGATTTCTGATGTAGGCTAAAATGTCATGCAGGGAAATCGAGGAATGTTGAAACCACTCCTAGTCCCCTAAGACCATTTTTTTTCTTTTGAAAGGGCTTGAGTCCCCCTATTAAAGATGCGAATGAAGTTATAATCTATTTGAGACCTGATTGTCTTATCCGATCTTGAACGGGTTATCTAAGAATGGAGATCTTGATTCTTGAAATCAGTTATGATGCTCTGATCAGTCTAGTCTGATCAGTCTAGTTCAAATAAAAAATCCAGATGTTTAAGGGTGTAAAGAATGAATAAAATATGGTGTTGGAAGATCCGATCATCAGAGAAAAATGAACCACGAGGAAGAAAGGGGTAGGTTGGAATCGTAGAGAGGGAGGGAGAGAGTAGAGAGAATGTGTTAGGCTGACATTGACGGCGATGGTTGTGTGGTGGTGGCAATAGCGGTAGCGGTTGTGTTGTGGGGAGAGGGAGAGGGAGAGGGAGAGAGAGAGAGAGATGATATGTGTTGGGATTTGGGGTTAGAAAGATTGGCCGTACAAGCGTATTCTAGTCAATTCACAAAAAAAGTTAACAACAGAGATGGATGCCGTTGGAAGCTTAGAGTTAATTAAAACAAGAATGAAACTACTATGACTAAAAAAGTCAAGTTAGAACTTTTGGGCTAAAGGGATTATTTTGGCCAAGGACTAAAAAAAATAATGTACTCTAAGTACTAATACATGTATAATTCATAAGTATAGGCCATGAGAGGTTGTAGAAAGGGGAAGAAAAAAGTCGAGAAATATATCAAAAAAAAAAGCAAAGAGTTCTTATCGGTACGGGTTAAGTCTTTTTTTATAGGAAATTATTGAGTCAACAAAAGTAAAAACATTTTGACTTTTGTTGATCCAAGATGAACCGGTTCCAACCCGAACTGGTTTAGGAAAAAAAACCCTCGGTTTGTGCACCTCTATCCATCGCTACCACTACAGCAGACGAAAAAAAAAATATATCTTTACGTTCCAAGCTACAGGTCGTTTTCCGTCATTAGCTTGTATGGAATATTAGAGTAGTAGTTATATAATTATCATATTAAGAAAAAATCAAAATGTAACATTATTTTTTATGCACTCTTATTTAATTATTATACACGCAATCAATGTAGAATTACCCTTCCTAATTTATCTAACATGATGGTGGGTTCGTACAAATGACATTATATAAAAGAAAAATATAAATTAGGCTTATTTTTTCTAAAATGATTTTTAATTATTATTTATAACACTATAAATAACAAATCATTTTTATCTATTTATTTGTATTATCCATTTTAATTTTATAAATAATCATTTTTATGTAAAAAAATATTTTATATATAAAACATAACTTTATGAATTTATGCAATCACGTAGTTATTAATTTATCATTTTATTTATTTATTTTTAACAAAATTAATTATTTCAAAAAAAAAATCTTTGTTTTTATCAAACACATAGTGAATTAGTGATCTTGAAAAAAAAACAAATATGCAAAGAAATAAGTAGCAAAACATATGTGAATTTAGGAGTTTGGTGATACTATGATAAGTTTTTTTTTTCTATATAACTAATCGGTTAGGTAGTCCAATACCTTAAATGAAATGTTGTTAAACTTTGATCGTTTCTATTGAAATAAAATTCTTCAATACCATTTTTATTATTAATTAAGAAATTTGTGAGGCTACAAAAAATGAATAGGAAACTTTAATATTTTTTGTTTCGAATAATCCTATAAATATATAATAATAAAAAAATTATTTCAAGAACAGTTTTTCAGAAGACAAATGGATGAGAGGGATTAATACAAATAAAACAAGTCTTTGAAAGTGAAGGACGGTGCCAAGTGCCAACACTAATTTACAAAACGCTTGACTCCAACAAGTCTAAACGATCATCACTTGTTTTGTTTTAATAATCCAAACATTTAGTTTAATAAATATTTCAATCAAATAATAAATATTAATTAATTTATAAGAAATTTTCTAACAAAATAGGAGCAAAATTATTGATATCTTGCTAAAATGAATCTTAGAGACAGTAAATAAAGAGAAAGACGGGTCAAGTAAATTGTTAATCTGTTGTGATAGTGAGAATAAAACTGAAATGAGAAAAAGAAATAATTGGGAGGAAAATGATTTTTAATTGATAATTCAAATAATGATTACAAAAATGCTTATATACTAGAATTTAAGCAAATAAGTGAAACTAACTAAACAAAGCAAAACTAAACTATCAAGCGAAACTATCCAAGCGAAACTATCAAACTGATAGTTTCTCCCAACACCCCCCTAGTTGGAGGTGTATACAACCCCAACATGGAAGTGATAGCCGAACGCGGTTTACCAGCAAGACTCTTGGTGAATAAATCCGCAAGTTGATCGGAAGTACGTGTATGAGAAAGCAGAATCAAATCGGCATGAAGCTTCTCACGGACAAAATGACAATTCAACTCAATATGCTTAGTGCGCTCATGAAAAATAGGATTCTTAGCGACGTGAATGGCCACCTGACTATCACACTTGAGAGGAACCGGAGTGAGGTTGGGAAGCTAAAATTCTACAAACAAACGAGTTAACCAAGCAAGTTCCTGTGTGACCCGGCAAAGAGATCGATACTCAGCTTCAGCAGAGCTATAGTAGCTTCTTTCTTGGACTTCCAAGAAATAGGACTTCCCTCAAGAGAAATGAAATAGCCACTCACAGATCGTCGAGTATTAGGGCAAGCCGCCCAATCAGAATCACAGTAAGCAGATAAAGACAAATTAGAATTGGCATTAAAAAAAAATCCTTGAGAACAAGTTCCCTTGACATATCGAAGAGTATGCTATGCAGCATCCCAATGAGCAACACACGGATCACTCACGAACTGGCTAAGAAACTGAACCGCAAAAGCAAGATCAGGCCGAGTGTGAGTGAGATAATTGAGTTTACCAATAAGCCGATGATAGGTCAAAGGATCATCAAGAACCTGACCCTCATTGAGCTTGAGTTGTAAATGCAAAGGGAAAGGGGACGAAACAGAAGAAACGTCGTCCGTAGGAAACTCGTTCAACAGATTCTTTGCAAATTTACGTTGAGTCATAATGAGACCAGAAGCAGACTTGAGAACCTCAATGCCCAGAAAATAGTTAAGGCTGCCAAGATCTTTTATCTGAAAAGTGGAATGTAAGAAAGCATTTAAAGCAGACATCTCCTGTTCATTGTTACCCGTGAGAAGAATGTCATCCACATGAACAACAGAATACCCCATGGTCTTTGAAAACAAAGAATAATCATTGGGAGAACGCATATACCCTTTGGTTTTGAGTGCATCAGAAAGCTTGTCATACCACTGCCGAGAAGCCTGCTTCAAACCATAAAGAGACTTTTTGAGTTTAAGAACATGATCAGGAGAGAATAATGGCATGCCAGGAGGAAGACTCATATATATGTCTTCATCAAGATCCCAATGTAAGAATGCATTATTAACATCCAACTGATATAAACCCCAATGTCGTTTGGTTGAAAAAGCAACAAGACTATGAATAATAGTCAGTTTGACGACAGGGAGAAAGTTTCATTATAATCAATGCCAGCTTTCTGAGTATCACCACGTATAACCAAATGGGCTTTGCAGCGCTCAACTGTGCCATCAACATTATACTTGACTTTATACACCCATTTGCATTTAATAGCCTTCTTACCCTTACGTAAATGCATGACCTCCCAAGTTTGATTACGTTCTAAGGCAGTAAATTCCTTAGACATAGCCTCTTACCAAGCAGGATGTTGAGCAGCCTCCTGATAAGAAAAAAGGTTCCTGAACAGAGTCAAGATTGAGAAGAAGCTGCTGAGAATCAGAAGAAAGATCAGCAAGATTAACAAATGAAGAAGCTTGGCAAGCACTCGACAAAGTATGAAAGCAAGAGGAATCAATGGAAGCAGAATTACAAACATAATTCTGCAAGTGAGAAGGAGGAACAGAAGAACGCGAAGATCTTCTGAGCTCTGGAGGAGGAGGAACAAGAGAAACAGGAGGAGAAGGAACATGAGAAACAAGAGGAGGAGAGGAATCAACTTCAGGAGCAACCGAAGAAGATGAAGGAACACAGCTAGATCTGGCTCCTCAAACAGATCACTAAGAGAAGGAAACAAAGAAGAAGGATCGGAAGAGTGTAAAGAAGGAAAAATGTGCTTAAGAAAAGTCACATCCCGAGAAACAAGAACTTGCCGAGTGTCAAGATTATAAAGCTTGTAACATTTCTTTCCAAAAGGATATCCAATAAAAATACAAGCTTGAGCCTTAGGCAGAAATTTATCTCTACCGAGTGTAGGGGTAGAAGAATAACACAAACACCCAAAAGTACGAAGATGAGTGTATGATGGAGCTTTATCGAAAAGCATCTCAAAAGTAGATTTGCTCTGGAGAACCCGCGTGTGAAAATTTTTAATCAAGTGAGTAGCAGTAAGAACACAATCACCCCAAAACATAATAGGTAACTTGGACTGAAACATAAAAGCCAAGGCAGTTTCAAGAAGATGCTTATGTTTTCGTTCTACCACCCCATTTTGTTGAGGAACCCCATGACAAGTAGTTTGATGAAAAATGCCTTTCTGTTTAAAATACTCGGCATGATGAACACCTGAACGACGTTCATAAGCATTGTCAGATCGAATACTCTTGACTTTGATATTGAATTGAGTCTCAACCATCTCAATAAATCCTTGAAGGATAGTAAAGGCATTGCCTTTACTGGTCAAAAGATGAGTCCAAGTAGTTCTATTAAAGTCATCAACAATGGTGAGAAAATATTTATATCCATCATATGTAGTAGAACGATACGGGCCCCACGTATCAATATGAATAAGATCAAACATTTGAGAACTAGTTCTACTACTACAAGCAAAAGGGAGTTTATGCTGTCAAGCCTTAGGACAAACATAACAATCATCGATAGAACAATCATGTGAACCAGTAAAAACATTCAATTGCTAAAGTTTGTACAATGTCAAATGCCAAGACGATGATGCCAAAGTTTAAAAAAAAACAAAATTACAGTGAGAAAAAGAATCTGTCACACCCCGCCAAGGCGGAATTACGGGATGTAACTGGTATATCGCATTGAACACAAGTACAAGAGAAACTAAATGGAAGATTGTGCATTACATCGAACCATACTACATGCTTCTAACGAAAATACGAATACAAAACAAAATCTCTAAAACATTACAAAGTGTCTAAATGTCCGACTACAACCAAAGTACATAACCAAAACTAAAAACAATACTTATAATCCAAAAGCGAGCCCCCATAAAAAAAAATATCTTCTTCAATTCTGTTTACCTTAAAGCATGTTTCGAAAACGGGTCAACTATATAAATAGTTAGTGAGTTCGCAGGTTTTGCGACTCTATAAAAAAAGTTTCTGATAAAAATCCGAAGTGATAAAAAATCCATTGATCGAGTACACATGTATTAGACAACATATAGCCATGAGCCGCAATCAAAGCCTCGACGAAATAAAAATAAAGTACCCCATATGGAAGTCTAATGCAAACAACCACCTAAAAATTGGCTAACTTTGTGCCAAAGTGACCCTAAAAGTCTGTTTGGTGCGACCAAACCATGAGCAGGGGTGTTAACCCAAGTAGTACTATCCAAAATTCCCAACGGCTACGCTCAGCTAATTGATTGCAAAAAATGGGGGACTTTAAGGCATTAAAAAAAATAACTCATGTATCAATGTATCATATAACATGTGACTAAAAATAAATAAATAAACATCTTTCCCCCAAAAACAGTAAACAGTAAGTAAAGTGGGGCCGCGAAACTCACCTGGACAATGCGGGCGAGTGATGCGACATAGTCGACAAAAACTGATAAAATCCGAGTCCTAACAGGGTCCTACTAGCTAAGTGGACACAAACGATGCATTTAGGACTCCTAAAGGTTGTGACCAATTCAACAAAACAAAAAGTGGTTATGTAATCGGTTGCATACCCAAAACCCGTGCATACGCGTACGAACTATTAGAAATTGTAAAACAGGCTTTTATATAAATCCATAGCCTTAAAACCTTAAGTTTTAGATTTTAATAAAGAACATAAGTAGTTATAAAGTCATATATAATAAAATCTCAATTCACGGTTTCGTTTGATAAAAAACACGGTTGCGCGCGTAAACTCCGGTTTACGGTTTGAAAATTCGATCCTTCCGAAATTAGGGTTTTAGTGTGATATTAGCACCCAATTTAAAATTCCAAATTTATGTTTTTAATGTGATCATACTTCTGTCCAAAATCCCCTAAAAAATTTTAGAAAAACAATTTTATACAAAAATTTTCAAAAATATTAACTTTTTATAACGTTTTAATTGATCAAAATTCCAAAACCATACATAGTTATAAAGTTACTGCTTCAAACTTTTCCCAATTTATTATATACATAAATAAGAATTTCTTACCAATTTTCATAGTTTTTCAAAATCCAGATTATTTATTATGAATATAATATTGTTAAAACTTAACAAATTTGGGAAAAATAGTTAAACTTGTCAAAACTTCACCAAATGTTTACCAGATTAGTTGTAGCTCCATATGAGAATTCATTCAAAGTTTCAAGTCCAGAAGTTGTCCAGAAGTATATGATCCAAAATTCATTTGTTTAAACTTTATAAATACTAAACACCTACTTAAACAGTTTCAATTTTTACAAAATTTGGACAGAAGTCATATTTTATAATATACTAACTAATGTCCAAACTCCAGAATTTTCTAATACACAGAGCTATTTTTCTCAATTTTCATGTATTAAACTTGTAGAAATTTTAATAAATAATCCATAAAGAATTTGGTTACCAAAATTTCTAGATCTTCGTTTTAAAACATAACCTACCGTTTAAAAATGATTTTGGGTGCTAGATCAACAATTATTTTTTAAAAAATCCAACAAAAACAATTGTTGTATAAAAAAATATATTAGTTCCGCTATTTGTTCCACGTGAACTAGGGTTGGGTTTATAACCTAATAATAACTCAAAATACCAAATATCTTAATACTAAATATTTCCGGGTTCAATTCCCAACCAATGACTCATAAAACTATTCTAACATAAAATCAAAGCTTAACGGGTAAAGTTTATACCTTCCGTATAAATAGTTCGCGTACGTGGAACCTCCCGTATTTCACATGCAATACGAACCAAAACCACCATTAGGATCGTTTTTATCTCCCGAGCATTTTCACATTCTCAAAATCGACATGCAATGTCGTTTGGATGGCCATGCAACCCGATCAATTTCCTGTTTTTAATCCTACAAACTATTACAATCTGTTCGTATTCAAAAATATAATTCCCAACTTCTGATCAGAATTTACTTCAGTTAAAACATTCATATATATGTTTAGAAACTACTGTCCAAAAATCGTCATGATCCAACGGGCGGATCTCCGAGGATCGACGATTCTTTGAGACCCAGTTTTTCAAATTTGAAAATCTGATCAGTCGCATTCGAGGGTACAAAAAGCATACTTTGAGAGCTCTGATCAAAAATCCCTCTAGTAGGTTGTGTCTATGAGTTGGGAACCTTCTGTCCAAAATTCATGTATTTTTAACGGTCGGATTTTCGGGGATCGTCCGATATTTGAAACTGCGCATGCATAAAACTTTCTGGAAAAATTTTAAAAACTATTTTTAACGAACTTAAGCAAGGATTCAGGAAAATCGGAGCTTACCACAGCATTCGTAGCATCGAGAAATAGTTACAGGTGAAAAACGGGCTTCGGCCGCCTTCGGCCGCCACCGACCACCGCGCTGGACCACCGTTGACCGCCACGCACCACCGGCGGACCACCACTATTTGCCGGAATCCTCTCCAGCCCTCTCCTCTCTCTAACTTTTTTCTAAATTTGCAAAATGAGAAAGTGGGGGAAGATGGGATATTTATAGCCCCCGTGGTCTCCGATCGCGTGTCGGTTTTTCGCTTAAACGAACCCGATAAAAAATAGAGGCGTTATTTTACCAAAAAATAACTTATTATAATTTATTATTTTCCCTCGAGTCCTTGCGTCTCGTAAATATATATCTTTTCGGATTTAAACTAAATTTTACGAAACTGCTCGACCAGGGTGTTAACGCGTATAGACCCGAACTTGATCAAAATTTTGACATTATAACACTCAAATAAACCTTGATATTATTTATCGTTCTCCAACAAGTTCCTTTTGTTTAAAAGTATATTTCAACATAATAATAATACTATTATTATTATACGAACTCGTCGAACACATGTGTTGACCGTAATAGTAGCGGTTGTCACATTCTCCCCTAGTTAACAGAATTTCGTCCCGAAATTCAACTTGTATAATAGTTGACAAATTCTTTTTCGTAACTTGATTCATGTACGATCATCAAGGGAAATCTAGTTTCCTAGATATAGCAGGGAGATTTGACAAATCGAGATCTAAGAATCATAGAGAGTAGGTTACACTTAGTCAGGTTCAAAAGCAAATTGAATAATCATGAGAGAAAAATCCTTCGAATTCCAAAGAATCTATAGATCATTGTTTCATCGAATCAGTCAAAAGGTACACTGCTGGTGTTATTCAGAAGATTAAGAAATCCGCCATAGGATTGATATACACAGGTTTACGAAGTTGGTGGAAATCCAGAATGATATTGTGATACAAAATCCCGGTGATTCAGTATCCTTTTATGAGCAAGGAAAAGTATCATTCTGTTAGGTGCCATTAAGGAATACTATTATAAATAGTAACCATAAAATTATAGTATGAGAGGTGCTATTAAGATCCAAAGTGTCGGTAGCCTCACCAGGACTCACTGGGAATAAAACATGTCACAATGATAACCAATGCTATCGGTTATGAAGGATGATCATATCACGTATTTAGAACACAGAGAGACAACACCGCATTAAAATGAAAGTTTTCGTCAATACGAACTTCCTCATGTGGTATAATTACGGATTCGTCGGCTAAACACTTTTTGAGACTCGATATACGATAAGCATCGTATATACCGTTAAGCTCCTGAGGTAGTTTTAGTTTGTACACAACAAGACTAATCAAATGATTATTAGACAAGCCCTAAGCATATCCTCCAAGTTCTGAACAAAATGGTGATCAACATTTGCGTCAAAACAGAGCTTCCAATGGCGCTCATTTAATGCTAGTGTGATAACTGTTACTGTAAGGAAATCTGACCAAAGGTAAAAGAGTATCCAAATTACCACCAAATTCTATCACACAAGCCCTAAGCATATCCTCCAAGATCTGAATAGTTCGTTCATTTAGACCGTCTAGAAATAGGATAGTAAGCGGTGCTCATATCTAAGCGCGTTCTCAAAGCTTTCTGTAGTGTCTGCTAGAAATGGGATGTAAAGCGACAATCCTATCAAAGATAAAGGAAACATGCACTCCATGCTTGTTACAATTTCGCTACTATACAGTCGAGCTAGATTTTCTATGTAGAAGTCCTCTCGGATAAGTAGGAAATGTGCAGAGTTCATTAATTGGTTAACAATGTCCCAAAATAAATCATAGTTGCCCAATGTTCTAGGCAGGCCAAGTAACAAAATCTATTGAAATTTGTTCCTGCATCCCTTTGTGGAATCTCGGGTTATTGTATCTACGTATTTTTAGTGATAGTAATTACTCATAAAGGTCAGTACATTGTTGCTTCATAAGGCGACACAACAAGATTGGTGTGTATACAACATAACCGTAAAAGTAGATACAAGGGAATTTTGAAAATCAACATAATAAAAGGACGAGATTCACACTTCTTGTACTAGAATTGAAGAGTGATGTTTAGTCATTAGAGAATGAATTAATAACGAGTAATCCAAACTTAAAGCTTTACAAAGCAAGTATATAATGAGTACCAATATGATTGTACCAAACTCGAGTTGTGAAACCGAAGATTAACAAACATAGGAGATTGTACTAGGATTATGTTGAGATAAATTTGCTAAGAGTCTTAGCAAATTTATCTCAATCCTATCATGTGTTATAGGAAATGAGTTATCATCATAAAATAGATGTCAGCGATGACCCGGTGCTATGTAACCTCACCACAAAGCATTAGGATTCGGTACTAACTCGCATGTAAGTCTCGATATAATATAACCATGTTTGGTGATTTTCAAGTAAAGGTTCATATACCTATTTTCGAAAGTTAGCAATGGGCTATATGATAATCAAGTCATCACAAGATCTAGATAGAGAAAGAACCTAAAGATCCAGAATGATCTAATCAAGTAGATTAGTTAAAAGACTAGGTGACAGTTCAATAGTTAGACATTGAATTGACTACCACCGGAAGTCGAATTTGGTTAACGGTCAGAAATGGAATTCTGAAATTTTAACAAGAAGTCCATATCAAAAAGATGGTCTACTCCACAAATCGAGTCGTCCAAATTTGATAGGTTAACATTAGACGTCTACATCTTTCTTGATGTGTATTGAAATGATTCGGAAGTAATCCTCTATTCATCTAGATGAGGAAATAAACAGTCACGTTGTGAAAATAATCTCATAAAAATAGTGTCTCTCGAAAATGATTATGAGGTTGCTAACCCACAAAATGGGTAGACTTTGATGTAATATCATTGTCAATTTAGCCTGGGGTTTGATTCTCATAAACTAAACGTTAGAAAATAGGAGAGGATCAAGTAAAACTTCAGGAATTTGCCAAATGTGAGGATGTCATGCTCATAGGTCCCTTAAAGATAATGCAATCCCAAGCGGATCTTCAAGAGAGCAGAGTCAAATATGATTCGTCCCTTGTTCCTCTTCCCGGTAGCGTACAGCTTTAATTGGTTAAGAATCGTAGAACACATAAATAAATTCAAAATTGCCCTCCTATGACTTTAGGACACATCTTTCAAATGATAAGGTTTTCAAATTTCAACTTAGGTCCTTGCTTTCCCATTAAAGTCGGTAGAAATGGACCATAAGGTTTTAGTGTTTGTCCTTAGATCTCATGTTGAAGAGGGTCAAATTGATTATCTATCAATAACTGATAGTACAGTATGCCTGCAACTTCCTTGGCTTTCGAACGATACCACTATGACTTACCATTTCGTATTTCACCTATACTGGTTATAGCCTTAAAATCCTTTGCATAAGGGTTTAATCCATAAAGTTGATGGAATGAGTGTTTGAATGTCATAGATTCGTATTCCCTCAGGGCACGTGTTAAGAAGTCATTTCTAAACAGTAATTGCTCTAAGGCTTTCTATTTACAGGAGACTGAGAATAAGAGATGCGTATACGTCTCTACCTAGTTGGAAATCAGAAAGTCAATCAACAAAATGACCATTTGAGGGAGAGCAAGTACAAAAAGGATATGAGACTATCATATTCGGATCTATATGGACAGTGTATGCAGAGTAACAAATAGGGATAATCACCATAAATAAACTTTGAATGATGACTAATAAAATTTTTGGTACACAAAGAATCATTCCAACATAAAGTTTCATTTTCTCCATCAAAATGGTATTCAATAAGACATAGAAGCACCAGTAGAAATCAAGATTTGCAAAACATACGTAGCAATGTTCACCAAAAAGGGCAATAGTTTCATACTAAGCCATAGCTATCCCAAAATAAATTTTTTTTGTAAATCCAACCAAAAGATCCTGAGCACAAGCCGCTCAGTGACCATATTAGAAATACAACATCATAGAAATAAGCACGACAATGAACGTCATAAAAATGGCTCCTCCCAAGTAAACAAGTTTCTCAAGTCAGGTTTGTAACACCCCAGATTTATTCATTTACTAAATAAATAAATAAATTAGGGTTGCAACGATTGGTAACATCACACAACAGCCGAAGCTAAAATAAAGAGTTCTAAAGTGTCGAACACCTTTACAAAAACTAAATGAATACATAGACCTAAAGACATGCAAGTCTAAATAGACTTGACGTTAAACGACAATGCGTCTTCGTCTTCTAAGGTCTTAATCCAAATGCTTAACCTATTCCAACCATGCTGTAGCTATGTATTACCTGAAAAACATGGTAAAAAATGTCAACGCACTGTTGGTGAGTTCACATGTTTTAAATAAATACAATTGGCAAAAACATTTGTACGAAATCCCTTGGCAAAAACCATTTGTATGAAATCGATTGACAAAACTGTTTGTACGGGTACTATTGGCAAAATCCTTTGCTCAAAATTTACTAGCAAACCATTGATACATATACCATTAGCAAAACCCGTTTCTCGAAATTGACTTACAAACCATTGGCGAAATCCTTTGCTCGAAATTTACTTTATGCATATGATAAACAAAACAAGTTAGCGGTTGATTCATCGATGTCTTAGCACAAACGAATTATGTGATGCACAAGCCTATAACCAAACATTTAATGAATTCTCGAATTTTTCCCCAGCCCATTGTACCTTTAAACAATGAGAAACAACAAGACCTAATATGCAATCATTTGACCCTGCTGGTCGTGGTTAGCGCGACTAACCATGATTGGGGGTGTTAACACGAATACTACTATTCATATCGATCTACGGCTAAGTCCATAGCTAATGGTTATAGTTTGAAATACAGAGTACCTTTATGTGTTAACTCATACACACAAGTGAATCAGATGCTTGTTTCTTGTTTTCTAGTTATCATACCATTTGAATTTAACATGTTTTTCCCCCAAATATAGAAAACAGTAAAAAAGGGCCAGGAAACTCACCTGGAGTTGTGTTAGGAACGATGACATCCTTCATGTAACAATGGGAACCTAAGCCTACGTAATACGATAGTAGCGGGTGATAACTGTAGGTACTTAATGAGCTTTATAGACTAACCCTAATAATCTAAAGCGAGTCTAAACTCGTGTTGAGTTATCATGTGTGCGGTTGAGCGATGTTGGTTCTTAACGGTATTACCGATTTAATACATATGTATATACATTCCTTTGTATTTATAGCTAAACATGTGTCATATAATATTTGTTTGTTTATGAAACACGTATATAGTTATAACTATACATTCATAAAACTACATTTATATGTGTGACAAATTATATCCCAGTTCCCGTCATATTCTGAAAACCTTAATGATATATCTATACTCACACATTTTATATCAAAATCTAACCGTCGTTTTACTTGATAATCATTGGTTTTTATATAATGCGTGAATATATATATTTATATATATATATGTATATATATATATTTACATGTGTACGAAAGTACATATAATTATATGGTATGTTTTATTTATGAAAACTATAATCGTATTACTCTTGTTAATCGTCATATTTCCGTTTAGTATCTTTGGGTATATCCTTTCATATTATTTGACGCGTATCAAAATGTATACATATGTTTTGAATAAACTACTTATCGTTAAACACGTCACACCCGTATTTATTTTGTATAAACCATTTTATACCACTAATATAACAAAATCGTTATCACGTCCAAGTAATATTATTTAATAGTAATACATTTTGTTCGTTAACCGACTTCAATATCCTAGTTTAATCGGCATTATGTTTACAAATAAAATTTCCCGTCTTATAATAAATATACTTTTCTCAAACGACACTCTCTTGGTAAAACATACGGGTTTACAGTTCGTTAATAAAATTCGCTATGTTAATATTTATTTTACCGTTAATGGATCGTTTTAGGCTCAACACTAATCTTAACCGCACACGAGTTTGAATTTCGCTTAAATAAATTTAACAAGTTTAACGTGTTTATATACCTTTCCACTCACTCGGTTTGCGTACGCGAACCCGTTGACCGGTTTGACCAAGGTCCGGGATGTCGCATCCTGTCCAAAAATGCATAATTTATACTCGGGAAAGAAACCCGATAACCAAATCAACCGATCTAATCGAAAAATAATTAGTTGTAACGTGACCTACTAGATTTTGACGAAATGTAACCCGAACCTTGTAGATCGGGACTGTAGGACGACAATTAACATGGATATGGTCGTTTGGGACTTGCCGGAAAGTCGGGAGTCGTCGGAAAAACGTCTCTGTTCGTCGGAGTTGTCCCAAACAGAAAATTGAACGTTACAAATGTATGGATCGAAACCCAAAAGACAAGTAAACGAGAGAGGTGCTCACGAGAGACCACCATTTACAGGTCCCCTACACCCTTTAACACCACCACCACTGTCCACTACCCTAAACCACCATTGTTCGGCTGCCGAAATCCCTTTTCGCCGTCGTCAGCCTCTCTGGAACCCTGCTGACACCGTCTAAACCTGTCCAAGACTCCCATTTGCCATCCGGGAATGGAACCCGACCACAATACACAACCGTTTTAGCCAGAATTCGAATAGTATAACCGGAAAATAAAAGGAAATAGTTAGAGAATCGAGTAAACGAAAGACTTAACTTGGAATATAGTAGATCGGGTCTGGAGGAGGATGGGTAAACGTGAACCCTGCAAATCTGAAGTTTGCCGAAACCCTAGTCTTGTTTACCGGATCTTTATCTGGAACTCCGATATACGAGAATGGAGATGGCGTTGGTTGATGTTAGCGGCGGGATTCACCCAACCCGCAACCGACTTTGGCTTTAACCACCAGAACTGCCGCCGGGAAGGGCGTGAATGGCCCTTGACACCACCATCGTCCGCATCCAACACCTACGCCGTCTTCTCCTTGCAAGCCCTGAATCCCGTTGCCGCCACCGCTGGACCAGTACCGGGTGCTGCACCGGACGCGGCTGAGCCGCCTGGAGGTGGCCGGCCTCCTCCTCCTCTCTCTCTTAAATCGTTTCTCTCTCTCTCTATGCACTTAGGGTTTGGGTGTGTGAAGATGGAGGTTGGAGAATGAGGAAAAGTGAGGATAAGATGGTTTTATATCTAGGGTTTTCAGAGTGGGTAGAGGAGTAAACGGGTATCGCGTATCCGAACGTAAAACTTAAACGTCACATTTTGTAAAAATTTGTGTTAAATAATAACTACTTAGTATAATAATAATAAATATTATTTAAACATCTAATTTACGAGAATTATGCTCCGACTCTCGTCCAGGCCGGTACGCTCCAGTATTGTGTATTTAACCCGTTTGTTTGATTTATCGTTTCGCGCTCCAAATGGAATTGTTATTTCATAAGTACTAGTAGTAGTAAATTGATAAAGATCGATATTAAAGTAAATAAGTTATATTTTATTTATTTATCCATATTCACGGGTAACCGAGTGATGTCCCCCACGGTATTTAATGTAGTCGCGCGTCCAACGTCGTATAACTCACACGCGTAAGTTCCTAAACTACTCGTCCGAATAAATATTAATAAGTATTATTAATATTTAAAATTAATAATTAGATGTCACTTTTTGTGCCGATTACTAACCGTGAACGCGTTAATTAATTTAATTGTACCCTGAACATAGAGCATAAACACTACAATATGTTATCTCGAATCGTACTTTGATCCGTTGAGCAAAGTTAGAAATTCGGTTCACCTAATGGGCCTATAACTAGGCCTTTAATGGGCCTTAATCTCTATTGAGCCTTCAATAGGCTTGGATTTCTATTGGGCCTAGAGTTAGCCCAACAACTAGGTTTTAGGATCCTGAATTTTATGGGTGTCACAGGTTTCCACAATATGAGTGTCGCGGTTAAGAGAATCCGGATTGAGTGTACCAAATTACCATAGTGAGTGCAGAGCACTTGCAATGGTGTGAAACTGAATTATTAAGAATATTTATCAAAAGTATAGTGAAATGGCAAACCCCGAAATGAGGATTTATACGAACGATCGAATAGAAAGGTTGTATTGCCCAAGAAAAAGAAGCTTAAATTGCTTTAAGGAATTTCTCCATCGTATTGTTACTCCATCGATGTTAGAGTGCGTTTGGATTATAAGATAAAATCTTAGATTATGCCGGGACCTCCGATGATAGTCGTACACTTTATGCAAGTGTCGAACGTTGTAAAGCCCCATATTGATGTTACATGGCCAGTAAAATCTCAAAGGATACGATTTAGCAAGTAAAAAAAATGGATAAGAGAAAATCTTCGTTGCTCAAGATTTACTAAGGAGTTGATTAGATTAAATTTGAATTTCTCTTGTTCCTTCAGAACTGCGAGAATGTTACATGAAGATCTATTAGGGGAGTCAGAAATGTTGAGGTCTGATTCACGCTAAACCGGGAATCAGTCACATGCGTGGATAGACAAATAACAAAATTGAAATGAGAAAATCTTTAGTTGGACCTCTAAGGTGAAGTAGTACGTTACAAATGGTTTCCATATCCGGTCTAAATTGTCATGTAAAAGAAATCTCAACTGAGGTTAAATCAACTGAGAACAAATCTCTTCAGTGTCTCGGTCTAAATTGTCATGTAAAAGAAATCTCAATAAGAGTTTTGAATCCATTAGGATTCAAAGATGAAAGAGACGATATAAATTCCCATGTCACCTGAGGTAGCCCATCGCATAATTTGATTTCTTTGGCTCAACCATAAGGTGACGATAGTTTCAATTAATATTCGAATGACTGGGAATCAAGGTTAGAAATACAGATAAATCAAGAACATTAACTCGGATAGTAAGGCTCACTAGAGTTCTCATGCACTGCAAATTATGATTACGTGTGCACCCGTAATGATAATTTACTTTGCATGGTCCCTATAGTGTTTCCTCTATCCCAAGCTCTTAGCTAAAAAAAGGAACTGAAATGCTCATTGGATCACGTCATCGTGTTGCACTTTCGTATAAAAGTGTGGATGTTCTATCTGATCACTTTTAATTATTTGTACCAATACTCATGGATCTGCAGACTAAGTCTGTTGCTGGATGGAGGTAATGGTAGAGGGGCACAACCGGCGTCCTCTAATAAAAGAAAAAGTGTGTGGTGTAAGTCGGACACTAATAATAGGGCACAGATCCTCAAATCAGTGTCGAGCAAATCATGCTACAAATTTATACGAATACATGGATCCAATGATCCAACAAAAAGGTCTATGGGTCTCCTGGCCCGTAGAGTTCTCTCCTGTTTAGTCCTGCTTCTCCACCTCGGGTTCCCTTTAGATCGAGCAATTATGTCTGCCATATCTCATGGAGAAAGTTCTAGCCATCCAATCCAGCAGATCATGAAAGGAAGTATATACCGCACAAAGTGAAAACAATAGATGTCAACAAGAAAGCCGACTCCACAGCTGAAGTAGATGCAGGTGTGGTGCAGGTGCCGGTACAGGTACAGCCCGTGGTAACACCAATACCGGTGACTGGTGATTACTACCGTCATCACCCGAGTTTAACTCATAACTCAATACTTCAGGCTTAATGTGCCGAATCTCCATCATCCTCGGCTCGTCATTAGATTTGTGATATTCTGCAGGGTCCTCCTTTCTGGTAACCATGACCAAAATCGACGGTTATGGACTACTGATGTCGCCCAGACGGTCTATAAAAATTATAATAAAACCTAATCTAGACTCCTAAGTAATAAATGGAAAAACTATGAACTACTGACAGGCAAGTGAACCTATCGAGTGTAGCACAGCTTAATGGTAAACCGGATTATCGAACCCTAAAGACACTGAATGCTATACTAGACTCTGACTCGAACTTAAGATAATTGGTTGGGGGGGTTTCTATACTAATGATTAAACTAATAATGAAAACACAAGAACGACTTCAACTATCAAGACAAGGACTTTAAGAGAGATCAAGAATTGGAAGGAACACTACCTAGGTCGGAATCCTACTTGCAAAGTACAACTTCTACCGGTTCTGTAAACTATGATGGACCTGGGTTTCTAAGGATAACAACTCTTGACAACCTAGTGGATCCCTAATCACTCTCAGGGTGTCAACTAAGGAACCTAGAGATGTACTAAACTCACCAGATTGTTGGATTACCTTTCACTCTCTCCAACAATGATAAAGTACCTAAAAGACAGATCACCTCCCAGTCTCATTGTCTACAATACATTCAAGGAATGCACGGGGTAATCTAAGGATAACAACTATGACTCTGAATAGCAACGGATACTAAAACCCTAAGGAATTTTCCTCTTAGACAAATTTCACTCAGAATCCTAATACGAAGACTAACTGAGTACCTCTCACTTCTCGGGTATTGAGATAAGACACGCACTTGGATCTGATTAACACTCAATCACAAATCCTATGGTTACTACGTCTAGCAAGCCGCACAAACAACCACAAACCAAAAGTCTATGATTTAGATATGCTATTCAAACCGGAAGACATCCACAAATAACATACGGAATTGAAATCAAATATAGATCAGCTTAAAGCATGCAATATTCATCATACTTATTATCAAAAGATCTTTAGAAAATCATTAACCCATTCAACGAATCCAAAACCGAAAAAAAATCTAAACTTTACAAATATTCATCATGTGACCTAGGCAGTATTAATGTTTTAGCCTAGAATCATGTTCAAAACAACCAAACAGAAGCAAATAAACACAATCATGGTTTCAAACACAGAAATCAAAGATCAAGATTCGAACTTTACATCCGAATAAGTTAAACTGCACAAACCCGGAATCGAAAGCCTCGATCTTGCACTTCAATAGCCCTCCTAAGCTCCAAAATCGCCAAAAGCACCTCTCTAGACGGCTGGAAAAATCGAACTCCCTAAAGAATGGAAATCAAATTCTATTTAAATTCAAACTAGGGTTTTTTTCTCGGAAATAAGGTATCTCGCGTATCGCGAGACACACAGCCCAGCCCTTCGCGTACCGCGAGGGCCAAAATAGTCGCGGCCGGATTTCAGTTTCCTCGTGTACCGCGAGACTTGGTAGCTATTCCTTCGCGTACCGCGAGGGAATGAAAATCCAACTTTTTTCTCTTTTAATCCTTGGGCTTTCTCCTCTTGCTCGGTTTCTTCATGTATTGACTTGTAATCACGAGCTCCTGTAAACCTGAATAAGACTCAAAACAAAAAAAACAAGTAAAAACGTATACGAAACTATCTAAAAAACGCACGAATACAAAGGAATAAAGATGTGTGCTTTGCACTACATCAAACATCCCCACACTTAACCTTTTTTCGTCCTCGAAAAAGTCTGCAATAGAATCATAACTGGACATAGCTTAACACTCTCAATTAATTCAATAAGCAAAACATACTCACGCGTTAAAAGGCAATAATAGGTATTTCTATCTGATTAAACCCAACCACCAACTTTCAAGCCCCCGTTTAGTGTTCTAATTCATATTACCAAGCATATCAATCAATCTATCTATGTGACTTACACTTAAAAGTTACAGCTCTACCTAATCTCGTCTCACGGTCATGTCTAGACATGGATTAAACCTTATAGATTTCACCCACCATGTTAAACTAAAATTTACTTGTTTTAGAAATTAGATGAAATCATGAATGAATGAATGAAATGAGCATTAATAAGCAAATTAAACTTCATCTAGAGGCGTTTCAACCAAGTCACTATCCGGAAGGTAACACATAGACTAAGTTATAATCAATAAAGCACATACGAATCACTTAGGGGTGTTTTCTCCAAGTGGCCATCCCGGAGGGTAACACATAAGCAAGACTTAGGATTTTAATCAGATAAGCTCATGAATAATGGTATTATGGATGCGAGCGCCACCAACACTCGAATTTATTCTCATAAAAAGAATGTGGCATGCCATGAAAATTTCAAAAACCTCTAAATTTTAACTTAACGTGGTACCTATCACCCTATGTTGACAGTTTCAGTATTACCGATTACCTTAAGATGAATACCTACAAGATATCATGATTTTAATTCAATTAATTCCTAAACAACACAAACAGTCTATTTAAGCTCTACTAGCTAGCTGGATCTACCAAAACATCACTAATTAGACGCATTTTCAATTATTTATTCATTTAAAACTCAACAAGCAGATCCAGTTGTACTATCATTTTCCAAGTATATGCAGTTATTTCCAAGGACATTTTTCAAAATGTTTCAAATTTTTTTATATTTTTGTATTTTTATAAAATAAAATAACCTAGACAAACTAGACTCACTAGACGCAGTCCCATCCCCACACTTGAAAGACACATTGTCCTCAATGTGAAGTGAGACACACAGAAAATAAAAATGCAAAAATAAACGGAATCGACTTAGCTGGTAATGTAGCAGTGATAGTGTTCAGCTTCACTCTTCCTCTTGTGCACCGTATAGCATTTCGGTCGCGGTTGTACAATCAACTGCTGGGCTGCTTTTACAAGATAAATAAGATTATATCGAACCCGCCCGAATGAAGATTGAGTACGGACAGAGCGATCAATACCTGCAAAATAAAACTCAAACAAACCCGCAACATTAAACTGACAAAAGTTACAGACTCAAACCTAAAATAAAAGACTCGTCTGACTCACTAAGACTCAAGATAGAAAACAGGGAAACGTACTCGATGAATGGCAAACATATAGACATGTAAGTCAAAAGCAAGGTAAATCATCGGTCACAAACTGTTTTCAAATCTCCCATGGTCGGTGGTATTGGTTATGATGATGGTGATTATGGTAGATGATAGTAGATGGTTGGTATGTATGATGATAGATGATGATAGATGATGTAAGTAGTGGAGGATGTGGTGATGGGGGTGTAAATGAATGTATGGATGATGGTGATATGGGAAACCATGAGAAACAAAGGAAGAAGGGCAAACCCAGGGACCCCTCGCGTACCGCGAAGAGGAAGCGGCCACTCCTCGCGTACCACGAGGGTGTGGCATTTAAGCCAACCTTATCCTAGCCCTCTCGTGTATCGCGAGAAACCACAGACCATACTTAGCGTACCGTGAAGGAACCCTAGTGACAGAAAGTTAAGGGCTTTTTTTTTATACTTAGAATTTTTTCACCCCTTAAACTTCTTTTCACCCAAATTCAATAAAAACTTGTTCCAAGCATAGAAACCAGAGTAAAAATAAATGGAACTTCATTCCCGGCGACTTTCTTCACCGAATCAAGCGCGAATTCCCTGCAAGACACACACAAAACAAAACACACATACCGAAAAACACAAAAATGACACGGACATAGAACCAAGAAAATTACAAACTATACATCCCGGGCACTTGCCCGAGACTCAAACAAGCCTATCAGGAGGCTTCTCCTTGATCCTAACCAGCACCGCCTTCATCATGCCCGGTCTACCAGCTCTCCACAACACTGACAACCCCATACTACCAACGAACATTGAACCTCTATCATATTTATCATTCAGGTCCTTCCACCACAGCTTAAATCTACCAGGTCCGAAAATAGCCTAGTTCAAGTATCTCAACATGATGTCTCCCCTGAATATCCCCACACTTGGGGTTTTCATTGCCCTTAAATGAGATGGATCTATCAACGCACAGGTTCTCTTTCGGGGTGGCCTAGACCTAGGTGCACTAAAACTGGGAGTTGGCTCAGTAATTCTCCCTTCAGAATGAGTAATGATGATGGGTAGGGGTTCAGTAATAGGTGTCTCTACGGGTATGACCTCTAAGCTCTCATCCTGACCCTCCAACTTCTCTACCATCCCCACACTTGGGGTTTGCCATATCATCTCCTCTAGCTCTGCCATCATCTCCTGCAGATCACTGGGCACCTCATCGCCATACTCGTCCGGCTCATCTAACAATTCTTCTAGCTCTACCTCCCAATCAGATAACATCCCTAAGTCAGGGGCAGGTTCATCAACTCCTATCTCTATATCAGAGTCCCTGTGGTAGTCCATGAAGGCATCAATCATGCACACGGAGTGGCCCTGCTCACCAGCCTCCTTCATGGACCTTGTAGCATCGAATGTGACCGACTCATCCCCCACACGAAGTGTGAGCTTCCCATCAAAGACATCGATCAATGCCTTGGAGGTCCGTAGGAACGGGCGTCCTAGGATGAGTGGGACTCTATCATCCACATCCATGTCCAGAATAACGAAATCCATGGGGAAGACGAATTTGTCTACTTTCACTAACAGGTTCTCCATAATTCTCCGTCGATACTTGACTAAACGGTCAGCCAAGGAGATGCTCATACGCGTCGGCTTCAGGTCACCTAGGTCTAGATGCTTATAGATAGAATATGGCATCATATTGATGCTAGCACCTAGGTCAGCCAACACATGGTTCAAAGGCAAACCACCTAGCAGACATGGGATCGTGAAGTGACCCGGATCTGCCAGTTTATCTGGAAGTTTGTTCTGCACCACTGCAGAGCATCGCTCACTAAGTGAGACTTTAGATACCTCCTCTAGCTTCTTCTTGTGGGAAAGAAGATCTTTTAAGAACTTTTCATACTTAGGCATATGCTAGAGGACCTCTATGAATGGGAGATTGACCTTAAGTTGTTTAAACATATTAATGAAGTTACCATATTCCCTAGCTTTCTTATATAGCAACAAGCGAGCTGGGTAGGGAACATGGCTAAGGTTAATCTCGCGGGTCTTCATCTCCACTCCCTTCTTCTTCTCCTCTGCCCTCTCGGCAGGCTTCTCAATCACTATCTCCTCGTCCACCGGCTCTTCCTCTTCTACCGGTGGCTCCTCTACATCCTAGCCTCGATCGAAGCAAACCGGGCTCTCCAATCTATCTTCTTCACCTCTTCCTGTGATGGAATGTGACGAATAGTGTTGTGGGAGACTTCCTCTACAGTAGGAACCAATGTATCAGTCACAGTCTCCACTACTTCTTCTTCCTCCTCTATTCTTCGACTCCAAGTCGACACGGCCATCACTGAAGCATTAGGGTCAGAAGACGGACCTTCCTGTCCATCCTTCAAGCTCTTAGCGATGTCTCATACCGTGCATTGCAGATACTGGAACGCGGAATGCTGATTTCTCAGTAAGGTGTTGTGCGCATCCAGCCGCTGCTGAGTCTCCTTATCCTTCTGCGCCAAATGAGTGAGCATCTGAGTCTGGTTCTCCAGCATCTCCTCTATCTTCTTATCCTTAGTACTGCTCTGAGAACTCGCTCCAGTGTCACCTCCTTGAAACTGATTTGAGCGGCCATTAAACCCAGGCGGGTTGTTTCCAAATCCCCATCTCGAGCCAAAAGAATTGTTATAGTTATTATAGCCTCGGTTCTGGTAACCCGCAAAGCTCACCTGCTCCTGCTGACTGACGGGGCAGTCCCTGTGTCGTGGCCTCCCCTACACACCTCACATCATTGAGCACTGAGCTTCAGCTCCTTTATCTCGTTCGCCATCGCTGCGAGTGCAACAGCCATGCTAGTATCAGGGCTGACCTGATGTACAACTCTAGGAGAAGAGGCGGGTGCCCTAGCACTAGGAATGGAAGTCCTAGTAGATGACCGCGGTTGATCCGCCAGAGCAAAGCTCTCGAACATCTCTTCACACTCAACTGGCTCCAATTTGTCCATGATATGGCCTCCCGCGACTGTGTTGAACACTTGTTGCTTCTTAAAGGTAAGGCCATTATAGAACTTCTCCACAATTGCCTAGTCAGAAAGACCATGATGGGGACATCGGCTCAACAGCGCGTTGAACCGCTCTCAGGCCAAGTGATAAGGCTTGTCAGGGTCCATCCGGAAGGAGTGGATTTGGTCCCTAAGGCGAGCGGCCCCAGAAGGTGGATAGTACTTTTTCAGAAACTTGGATTGCAAGTCCTCCCATGTGGTGATAAAATTGTCGGAGAGGGTGTCAAGCCAAGTAGAAGCACGCCCATAGAACGAGAATGGAAAGAGACGCAAGTAGATTGCGTCTTTAGATGCACCCGTGATATTGAAGGTATCACATATGTGTACGAAGCGGGACAGATGTCCGGGTGCATCCTCATCCTCGAGGACATGGTACTGAGTAGAATGAGTGATCGTACTCATGAAATGTGATAGGACCTGCCAAGTATTGGCATTAGGGATAGCGGGGCGGGTGATTGAAGATCACACCCCGAGGACCCCATCACTTGCTCTCTGATGTACGGTACGTCGCGCTAGTGGGTTAGCGTCGCCCATATTTGGAAAAGGAACTGGGCTAGTAGAACGTTCCTGGTTTTTCAAAACTCTTTCAAACGCTCCCGGAAGTCGCAGGTGCGCTCGTGCAGCTCTCGTTCGGGCTCTAGAAAAGCTGAAAATGGTGGTGATCCCTGCGAACGAGTATGTTGCATAAACTGATACAAGAATAAAAGGAAATAAATAAAGACTCAAAAACAGAAAGACTCGATCCTATATTAGACACTTAGATAAGACACACAAGTAGCAGATAGGACAAAGACGCACAAATAAAAGAAAAGAGACCAAAATACACAAAGAACTAGTCAAAGCTAATGTTGCTATTGTCAAGTGTCCCCGGCAACGGCGCCAAAAACTTGATGTCGTCCAGACGGTCTATAAAAATAATAATAAAACCTAATCTAGACTCCTAAGTAATAAATGGAAAACCTATGAACTAGACCGTAATGACAGGCAAGTGAACCTATCGAGTGTAGCCCAGCTTAAAGGTAAACCGGATTATCGAACCCTAGAGACATTGAATGCTATACTAGACTCTGACTCGAACTTAAGATAATTGGTTGGGGGGGTTTCTATACTAATGATTAAACTAATAATGAAAACAAAAGAACGACTTCAACTATCAAGACAAGGACTTTAAGAGAGATCAAGAATTGGAAGGAACACTACCTAGGTCGGAATCCTACTTGTAAAGCACAACTTCTACCGGTTCTGGAAACTATGATGGATCTGGGTTTCTAAAGATAACAACTCTAGACAACCTAGTGGATCCCTAATCACTCTCAGGGTGTCACCAACTAAGGAACCTAAAGATATACTAAACTCCCCAGATGGTTGGATTACCTTTCAGTCTCTCCAACATTGATAATGTACCTAAAAGATAGATCACCGCTTAGTGTCACTGTCCACAATACATTCAAGGAATGCACGGGGTAATATCACTGTCCACAATACATTCAAGGAATGCTGAGGAATTAAAGAATCGGTAAACCGCATAGGATGAAGGCGGTACTGGTTAGGATCAAGGAGAAGCCTCCTGATAGGATTGTTTGAGTCTCGAGTAAGTGTTCGGGATGTAGAGTTTGTATGCATTACTTGGTTTGAGTCTGTTTTTATTTTTGAGTTTTTCGGTGTGTGTGTTTTGTTTGTGTCGTGTTTTCCAGGGATTCGCACTTGTTTCGGTGAGGAAAACCATCTGGAATGAAGTTCCAGGTATTTTTACATTGCTTTTTATAGTTGGAACGAGTTTTTAGAGATTTTGGGTGAAAAAGTTTGAAGGGTGAAAATTTGGCTAAGTATAAAAACCCTCTAAACTTTCTGTCACCAGGACTCCCTCGCGGTACGCGACACACCAACCCTTGTTCCTCGCGGTACGCGGAGGATAGAAATAAGGTCCGGCTTAAATTATGCATCCTCACGGTACGCGAGGAGTGCCCCTTAGTCTCTCGCGGTACGCGGGGCTTTGCTGGTTTCACCCCCCTTCCTTGTTTTCCCATGGTTTCGTTCACCGTTCACCCGCATCGACCACTACTAACATTCACATCTCTTTCCTCTATTTCATCATCCATTATCACCACCATCATCCATTATCACCATCACTTATCACGAATCATCCATCACTACCATTTACACCTTTATCTTCATTCATACCATCCGACCACCATTACCATGGGGAATATGAAACCATTCATAACCGTTGATCTACCTTGCTGTGACATTCATGTCTATGTGTTTGCCACCTATTGAGTACGTTTCTCTACATATCTATCTATCTTGAGTCTTTAATTCTTAGTGAGTTAGTTTGAGTCAGTCGAGTCTTTTTATTTTAATTTGAGTTTGTTTAATGTTGCGGGTTTGTTGTGAGGTTTATTTTGCAGGTTTTATCATTCCGCCCGTACTCAATCTCCATCCGGGCGGGGTCGATTATCACTTATATGAAGTTTGTAAAGGCAACCCGGCATTTTGGGCAACCGCGAATGAAATGCTATACGGTGCACACAAGGATGAAGGAAGTTGGACAATTCATTGCTACATTACCAGCTAAGTCGATTCTTGTTTTTGTTTTATTTTTGAAATATTTTTAAATTTTAGTTGTGTTTTGCTTCACATTAAGGACAATATGTCTTTCAAGTGTGGGGATGTGAGTGTCTACTTAGTTTGTCTTGTTTATAAATATACAAAAAAAATTAAAAAAATTTGAAAAATGTCCTTGGAAATATCTGCTTATACTTGGAAAATGATAGTACAATTGAATTTATTTGTGAGTTTTAAATGATTTAAATAATAGAAAACGCGTCTAATTAGTGATGTTTTGGTAGACCCAGCTAGTTTGAATAGTTTAAATAGCCTGCGAGTGTTACCTAGGATTAATCACGTAATTAAATCATGAAATCGTGTGGGTACTCATCTTAAGGTGTCGGTAAAACTGAAACTGTCAACACAGGGTGATAGGTACCACGTTAAGTTAATATCTATTTGGTTTTGAAATTTTTGGCACACCATTACCTTTTTATGAGAATAAATCTGAGCTTGGTGGCGCCCGCATCCATATATTCCATAATTCATTGAGCTTATTTGTTAGATACTGAGTTTTCCTTATGTGTTACCCTCCGGGATGACCACTTGGAGAAAACACCCTAGGTGATTCTTATGTGCTTTATTAATTTGACTTAGTCTATGTGTTACATTCCGGGATAGTGACTTGGTTGAAATGCCTCTAGAAAAAGTTAATTTGCTTATTAATGCTCATTATCATTCATTCATTCATGATTTTATCTAATTTCTTAAACAAATAAATATTAGTTTAACGTGGTAGGTTAAATCTATATGGTTTATTCCGTGCCTAAACATGACCGTGAGACAGGATTAGGTGGAGATGTAGCTTTTAAGTATGAGTCACATAGGTTGATTGATATATGTATAAAGTGGAATTAGAACACATTATGGGGGCTAGATAGTTGGTGCTTGGGTTTAATCGGACAGAAATACAAATTGTTGCTTTTTAACGCGTGAGTGTATTTTGCTAATTGGTAATTGATGTTTGTTAAGTAGATCTCACTTATGATTCCATTGCAGCGTTTTTCGAGGACGAAAAAAGGTTAAGTGTGGGGACGTTTGATGTAGTGTGAAGCACACATCTTTATTCATATTGTTTTGTGCGTTAGTTTTGAGTCGTTTAAGTCTGTATTTGAGTCTATTGTATATTTAAAGTTTCTCGTGAAGATTACAAGTGAATACATGAAGATATCGAGCAAGAGAATGAAGCCCGGGAGAAATAAAAAGAAAAAGGTGAAATTATGAGTCTCGCGGTACGCGAAAGAATCAGAGAAATGCTTCGCGGTACGCGAGGGAAAGGAAATCTGGCCGCGCTTAAATTGTACCTCGCGCTACACGAGGAAACATGGCCAGTCTCTCGCGGTACGCGAGAGACCCGTAATTAATGAAAAAAGCCCAAATCGATTATATTAGGTTTTCTAATGCCATTATGATAGATGTTCGAATTCCAGCCGTCTAGAGAGAGACCAAGGGCGATTTTGGGAGTGAGGAAGCAGATTGGAAGCTAAAGGTTGAAGCTTTGGATCTGGGTTCGTTGATTATAGCGTTCTAGGTTTCAAGATTCGATTTTTATTATTTGATTGCTATGTTTGATACCATGTTTCTGTCTTTTACTTCTGTTATGGATGTTTTGAGTATGATTCTTGGCTAGAACATTGATACTGCCTAAGTTTTTGATGAATACTGCGTAAAGTTACGATTTTTACTGGTTTTGGATGTTAATCGATGGTTTATGATTTTGTAAAAGATCTTGATTTAATGAGTATGATGTATATGCATGCTTAGATCTGAGTTGTGTTTGATTATTGATTCCGTACGTTGATTGTGGATGTCTTCCAGTTTGATTAGCGTATCTAGGTCATAGATCTTAGGATTTGTGATTGTTTGTGTAGTTTGCTAGAGATAGTGATCCATAGGAGTTATGGTTGAATGTTATTTAGAACTGAGTGTGTATCCTGTCTCAATACCCGAGAAATAAGAGATAGTCATTTAGTCTTAGTCATTTGGAATCCGAGTGTCAGCTGTCTGAGAGGAAGTTGGTATTAGGTGTCTAGTGATTGTTGCTATTCTGAGTCATAGTTATTATTTAGAGATTTCCCTGTTCATTCTTCGGATGTATGGTGGACAGTGAGATAGAAAGGTGATCTGTCTATTAGGGTACTTTATCATTGTTGGAGAGACCGAAAGGTAATCCACTATCTGGTGGGTTATTACATCTGTAGGTTCCTTAGTTGGTGACACCCTGAGAGTGATTAGGGATCCACTAGGTGGTCTAGAGTTGTTTCCTTAGAAACCCAGATCCATCATAGTTTCCAGAACCGGTAGAAGTTGTGCTTTGCAAGTAAGATTCCGACCTAGGTTATATTCTTCCCATATCTAATTTCTACTTTAGTCTTGATCTTGATAGTTTGAGTCGTCCTTAGTTTGCTGCATTCTTAGTTAACCTTTAGTGTAGTCACCCCCCAATCATCAATCTTTAGTCCGAGTCAGAGTCTAGTATTAGTATTCAGTGTCTCTAGGGTTCGATAATCTGGTTTACCATTAAGCTGTGCTACACTCGATAGGTACACTTGACTGTCAGTGCGGTCTAGTTCATAGGTTTTCCATTTATTACTTTGGATTCTAGATTAGGTTTTTATTCATAGTTTTTAAAGACCGTCTGGGCGACATCAAGTTTTTGGCGCCGTTGCCGGGGACACTTAGCAATAGCAATATTGACTTTGACTAGTTCTTTGTTTGATTTTTGGTTTATTTTATTTTCTTTTTCTTTTGAGTCTTGTGTGTTTGCTTGTGTTCTATGCTTGTCATACGTGCTATCTGAGTGTCTAACATAGGAACGATTCCTTATGTTTTTGAGTCTTTATTTGTTTTCTTGTGTTCTTGTGTAAGTTTATGCACAATACTCGTTCGCAGGGATCACCACCATATTCAGCTTTTCAAGAGCCCGAACGAGAGCTTCACGAGCGCACCCACGATTTTCGGGAGCGTTTAAAGGAGTTGTGCAAATCCCAGGTACGTTCTCCTAGCCCAATTCCATTTCCTGACTTGGGACGCTGACCCACAAGCGAGACGTACCGTGCACTAGAGGGCAAGTGACGGGGTCAACGGGGCGAGATCTTCGATCACACGCCCCGCTATTTCGAACACCAATACAAGGCAGATCCTGTCACATATCATGAGCACGATCACTCATACCACTCAATTTCATGGCCTTGAGGGTGAGGATGCACCCGGAAATCTGTCCCGCTTGGCGCGGATATGTGATACCTTCAATATCACGGGTGTGTCTAAGGATGCTATCTACTTGCGTCTTTTCCCATTCTCGCTCTCTGGTCGCGCATCTACTTGGCTTGACACCCTCCCCGACAATTCTATCACCACTTGGGAGGATCTTCAAGCCAAGTTCTTCAAGAAGTACTATCCACCTTCCAAGGCCGCTCGCCTTCGGGATCAAATCCATTTGTTCCGGATGGATCCTAACGAGCCTTATCACATGGCCTAGGAGCGGTTCAACTAGTTTTTGAGCCGATGTCCCCAGCAAGGTCTTTCTGACTGGGCGATAGTGGAGAAGTTCTACAATGATCTTACATTCGAGAAGCAGCAAATGTTCAACACAGCTGCGGGAGGCAATATCATGGATAAGCTCGAGCCTGATGAGTGTGAGGAGATGTTTGAGAGCTTTGCTCTGGCGAAACAACAACAGCCATCTACTAGAACTTCCATTCCTTGTGCTAGAGCACCCGCCTCTTCTCCTAGAGGTGTGCATCAGGTCACTCCTGTGACTAGCGTGGCTGCTACTCTTGCAGCTATGGCAAACGAGATCAAGGAGCTCAAGCTCAGTGCTCTTGGGTGTGAGGTGTGCAGGGGAGGACACGAAACCAGAGATTTCCCCGTCAATCATTAGGAGCAGGTGAGTTTTGCTGGCAACCAGAACCAGAGCCGAGGGTACAACAATTACAACAATACTTATGGCTCCGGATGGAGATCTGGAAATAACCCGCCTGGGTTTAATGGTCACCAGAATCAGTATGGAGGAGAAGAAGCTGGAGCAAACTCAGGAAGCTGTGTAAGCACAATAAAGATAGAGGAGATGATAGAGAATCAGACACAGATGCTTGCCCATTTTGTTCAGCAAGATAGGGATGCTAACCAAAGACTGGATGCCCACGACACTTTATTGAAGAATTAGCAGTCGGAATTTCATGACTTGCAGTGTACGGTAGGAGACATCGCGAGGAGCTTGAAGGAGAAGCAGAGTGAAGCATCTGCGGCCTAAAAGAGTTCTAACGCTTCAGTGATGGCTGTGTCAATCTTGAGCAATAGAGGGGAGGAGAGAGTAGAGAAGGAAGTCTCCTACGACGTTGACTATGGCATCCAGTCGGTTAAAGAGGTGAAGAAGATTGATTGGAGAGCTCGGTTTGCTGAAATTGATGCTAAGATGTTAGAGGGGCCCGAGTTGAAGGCTGTGTCGACTAGGAACATTAGATCAGAAGAGAAAGAGAACCCACCGGTAGTAGAAGAAGAGGAGCCGGTGGATGAGAAGATAGTTATGGAGAAGCCCGCCGAGAAGGCGGAGGAGAAGAAGAGTGGGGGTGAGATCAAGACCCCCGAGATTGGCTTGAGTTGGGTTCCCTATCCAGCGCGCTTGGTGCCACATAAACACGCTAGGGGATACGGTACCTTCCTTGATATGTTCAAACAAATCAAGGTCAATCTCCCATTTATAGAGGTCCTCCAGCATATGCCAAAGTATGGCAAGTTCCTCAAAGATCTTCTTTCCAACAAGAAGAAGCTAGAGGGGATCTCTGAAGTCTCACTTAGTGAGCAATGTTCTGCGGTGGTTCAGAACAAACTACCAGAGAAACTGGCGGATTCGGGTCGTTTCACGATCCCGTGTCTGCTTGGCAGTTTGCCTCTAAACCACGCGTTGGCTGACCAGGGTGCTAGCGTCAGTTTGATGCCATATTATATTTATAAACAGCTAGACCTAGGTGAACCGCAGCCGATGCGCATGAGCATTTTCTTGGCTGACCGTTCAGTCAAGTATCCATGAGGAATTGTGGAGAATCTGTTAGTGAAAGTAGGAAAATTTGTATTCCCCGTGGATTTTGTCATCCTGGACATGGATGCGGTTGATAGAGTCCCACTCTACCTTGGGCGCCCATTCTTGCGCATCGCCAAGGCATTGATCGATGTCTTTGACAGAAATCTCACACTTCGTGTGGGGGATGAGATGATCACATTTGATGCCACAAAGTCCATGAAGGATGTTGGTGAGCATAGCCACTCCGTGTGCATGCTTGATGCCTTCATGGGCTACCATCAGGACTCTGATCTAGAGAGAGAAGTTGATGAACCCGCCCCTGATTTAGGAGAGATATCTGAATGGGCGTTAGAGTTAGAAGGTTTGTTAGATGATTCGGACTATTACGGCGATGAGGTGCCTGATGATCTGCTTGAGATGATGGCAGAATTTGAAGAGATCATAGGCAAAACCCCAAGTGTGTGAAAGTTGGAGGAGAGTGTAGAGGATATTGATGATCCGGGCGAGAGGTTAGAGGCTACACCTTTATTGATATCACTTATTGAGCCTTTAACCATCACCATTGTTCATTCTGAGGGTAGGATCACCGAACCAACCCCTAGTACTAGTGCCCATAGATCTAGGCCATCCCGGAAGAGAACTCGTGCTTTGATAGATTCATCTGAGTTAGGGAGAATGCAACCCCAAGTGTGGGGACGTCTAGGGGAGATAAACTGTTGAGGTATTTGAACTAGGTTGTTTTTGGACCTGGTAGGTTTAAGTTTTGGTGGAAGGATCGAAGTGATACACGTAATTGAGTTTTGGAGGATGAATATAGTTTGCTGTGGAATTGGAGAATCGGTAGACCGCATAGGATGAAGGCGGTACAGGTTAGGATCAAGGAGAAGCCTCCTGATAGGTTTGTTTGAGTCTCGGGCAAGTGCTCGGGATGTAGAGTTTGTATGCATTACTTGGTTTGAGTCCGTTTTTACTTTTGTGTTTTTCGATGTGTGTGTGTTTTGTTTGTGTCGTGTTTTATAGGGATTCCCGCTTGATTCGGTGAGGAAAACTACCAGGAACGAAGTTCCAGGTATTTTTACATTGGTTTTAATAGTTGGAACGAGTTTTTAGAGAATTTGGGTGAAAACGTTTGAGGGGTGAAAATTTGGCTAAGTATAAAAACCCTCTAAACTTTCTGTCACCAGGACTCCCTCGCGGTACGCGACGCACCAGCCCCCTTGTTCCTCGCGGTACGCGGAGGATAGAAATAAGGGTCGGCTTTAATTGTGCATCCTCGCGGTACGCGAGGATTGCCCTTTACTCTCTCATGGTACGCGGGGCTTTGCTGGTTTCACCCTTCTTCCTTGTTTTCCCATGGTTTCGTTCACCGTTCACCCGCATCGACCACCACTATCATTCACTCCTCTATCCTCTATTTCATCATCCATTATCACCACCATCATTACCACTATCATCCATTATCACCATCACTCATCACAAATCATCCATCACTACCATTTACACCTTTATCTTCATTCATACCATCCGACCACCATTACCATGGGGAATATGAAACAGTTCGTAACCGTTGATCTACCTTGCTGTGGCATTCATGTCTATGAGTTTTCCACCTATTGAGTACGTTTCTCTGCAGATCTATGTAGAAGCATGTTTTGTAACTATAGATAAAATTATATGTATCGGTGTACTAGGCTAGTACGCAGGAGGGTGTTCCTGCGTACTTAGCTTGTTCACCAGTTGGTCCTGCGTACTTAGTAAGTACGCAAGGCTTTTGCCTTAAGTACTTAGCAAGTACGCATGACCAATAGTGTTCCTGCCCCTATAAATAGAAGACTTGTCTTCATTTGTATGTGGAACTTCTGGAACATGGTTGAGAGGTGTCCGGGTCGGGACGAGCTCTCCCGACCCCTAGATCGTGAGCTTAGATGAGAGATGTGTGCTCCTTCGGTATGTAGTCTGTAATACGGGATGACTTCTATGTTATGGATTACGTATCATTTCATTATCTTTTGTCTTTGTTCGTGTTTCTCTGTCTCGTTTCTTGGTTCCCACACAAATCACAGAACATGTCTGTGTTATCTCCGCTGCATGATGAGGGTCCCGGGACCTACAAGTGGTATCAGAGCTTAGCTCTTGATTTCGAGTGTTGTGAGTGTGTTAGAAGCATCTTCTACACATCCTACAGAGATTTTGCAAGCAAAAGTCGATGTTTTTGTTGATTTTTGTGATAAAATAGGGGTAGCTCTTTAGCACTATTTTAGAAGCCAAAATCACTTAAAAACCGACTTTTGTTGTGTATTTGAGTGTTTTGAGCATCAAAGTTTGGTTAGAAACGAGTTGCTGCTAGCTCATTTTGTTTCGTCATATCTTCAACCTTTTCTGTCTCCGGTGAGATTCCAGTGACCGGAAAAAGTTGGTGAGGGTTGGTGAAAAAGTGACCTGCGTACTTACCCTTTTTGGCCAAAAGGACAGTCCTCCTGCGTACTTACCAAGTATGCAAGACCATTTCTTGTTACGTACTTAACTCCTTGCTACGTACTTGTTATTTACTCCTGCATACTTGTTAAGTACGCAAGAGCAAATTCTAAATACGCAAGACCAGGTCTTTAAGTGCGCAAGGCCAGATTCAAGTGCGCAAGTTGTTTTGAATTTTCTGAAATTTGACTAAGTGTTTCACTATGGAAAATCTTCAGAACCTTGGTAACCTTCTTAATTATGACAATGAGATTAGAACCCCACAGAAACCACCAAAGCTGCTTAATGTAAATGATTATTCGAACTGGAAAGCACGCTTTGAGCATTATATCTCATACACCGATTCTTCACTTTGGATACCCATTTTAGAGGGTTATAAGCATCCCACATATACATATCTTGATGAGGAAGTTCCCAAGCCTATCTCCAAACTTGAATCTGAAGATGCAATGTCTGAAGAAGAAGGAGATGAAGAACAGGAAGTTGGAGCTGCTGAAGATTCCGACTCTGAATCGACCGAGTCCGATTCCTCTGATTCTGATGATGCACCATCCCAGGCACACCCAAGATGACTGACGAAGGTGACCCTTCCCGAATCATCTTCCAAGAGAAAGCAACAAGAGACTAGCAGTAAATACGAGCCCGATTATGATTTGGATGCTGCTATACAGAGACGTAGAAGAGAAAGTATAAATAAGCAACGGGGGGATATGCCACAACAAGCTATCCTTCGTGAGGTAGAAGTCAGTGCTCAGAGGCAAGCACATGTAACGGCTGCGAGTACTGAATCCAGTTCTACCTCATCTTCACAACAGCTTTACAGACGACAGCGGAGGAGGCCACGTGTAACACCTGATGTGGCTATCACTGCAATCACAGAGGAGGTTCCTGTGATAGTGTCCCTCCATGTGAAATCTGTCCAAATGACGGTGAAAACTCCTATTCTGACCGAGTCTGTCACCATCACCCCTACCACCATCCAATCAACCACCATCCCTACCTCAATCCCCACAACCACACTTCAACACATCAGTGAACCCTTTCATGACTTGGACTTCAATCAGGGGTTTGATTTTGGAGAATTCTTTTCTTTCCCGACTAATCAGGCCAAAGCATCGTCTTCCAGGGGACCTGATCCTCGTGATACCCGGATCACTACCCTAGAGACTCAAGTCGCTGGTCTTCTTGAAACGCTACGGATATCCAGAGAAGAATCTGACAAACAACAAGGGCAGATTAACTCTCTGATTGATGAGGTAGCCGCACTAAAGAAACAGCGGGCAGCTGATGACAAGCAGCGTTTAGAGCATGACACTATGGTGAAACTGGTATGTGATATGGCCAAGACGCTTGCTGCTCAGGGGGAGAAGTTGAAGGAGCTGTTGGAGAAGCAACCACCTAATCCTAGCAGTGAAGAGGCTTGTCACTTAGTTGATCTGACTAAGGGTGATGATCAGGACAAGGATCTTGAAGTCAGACCAAGCGGAAGTGAGCAGCAATCGTTGGCTTGGGCGATTGTTCCCATTTCTGTCGTGCCTATGGCTGGGGGTGTATCATCAACCGTGATTTCCCATGTAAACTATATTTTTATGTTTGATTATATCATGTGTTTTCAAGATGAAGCTGGATATTCGTTGGATTATTAGTTGGAGATGGAACCTTATCATTTGCCGGCGAGATAGGAAACGTTCCCTTGTTTATGGTCTAGTCAGGAGAAGCCTATATTGAAAGGGGAAATTGGAAATGGACATCTTCGGGAATTTGTTGACTCGTGAAGATACAGGATAGAGTTGGACACATCTGGTGTGAAGACTTAAGTTTATCTTACTAGAATTCCTATGGGAGCTGATTAGTTTGATGCAGGTTATTGGAAATTCAAACTCTCTATCATATGTCAGCTGATTTGAAGTTGTCTTAGTCTACTATTGTTACCTGGTTAGGAAGACATTGTCAGACTCAGAGTTCTAAGTCAGGGTGGAGGTTGCTACTGCTGAGAGGATGAACTACAATGAGTTGTATTGGGTTAGTTGGTTCCTATTGAAGCACTTGGTTTGGTCTACAATGAAAGCTACAGTTATGAGGGAGTCGTTTGTATCACTTGGCAACTGAAGACTGAAGTTTGAAGATTTGAAGATCTCAAGTGGAATGCCAGAAGATCAAGTCTCGCCAAAAGACACTTGATGTCATTAGTTTAGAGGGAGTATGTTAGGACGTTCTTTGTAAACTGATGTTTATAAGTGTTAGTGATAGATATAATTTGATGCTATAGTTAAGAGTGATTTTGTAGAAGCATGTTTTTTTGTAACTATAGATTAAATTCTGTGTATCGGTGTACTAGGCTAGTACGTAGGAGGGTGTTCCTAAGTACTTATCTTGTTCACCAGTTGGTCCTGCGTACTTAGTAAGTACGCAAGGCTTAGCAAGTACGCATGACCAATGCCCTGCATACTTAGCCAAGTACGCAGGTAGTGTTCCTGCCCCTATAAATAGAAGACTTGTCTTCATTTGTAGGTGAAACTTCTGGAACAAGGTTGAGAGGTGTCCGGGTTGGGACGAGCTCTCCCGACCCCTGGACCGTGAGCTTAGATGAGAGATGTGTGCTCCTTCGGTATGTATTCTGTAATACGGGATGACTTCTATGTTATGGATTACGTATCGTTTCATTATCTTTTGTCTTTGTTCGTGTTTCTCTGTCTTGTTTCTTGGTTCCCACACAAATCACAGAACAGGTCTGTGTTATCTTCGCTGCGCGACGAGGCTCCCGGGACCTACAATCTATCTATCTTGAGTCTTTAATTCTTAGTGAGTTAGTTTGAGTCAGTCGAGTCTTTTTATTTTTATTTGAGCCAGTTTAATGCTGCAGGTTTGTTATGAGGTTTATTTTGCAGGTTTTATCATTCCGCCCGTACTCAATCTCCATTCGGGCGGGGTCGATTATCACTTATATGAAGTTTGTAAAGGCAACCCGGCAGTTTGTCCAACCGCGACCGAAATGCTATACGGTACACACAAGGATGAAGGAAGCTGGACAATTCATTGCTACATTACCAAGTGGATTCCTGTTTTTGTTTTATTTTTGCACTATTTTTAAATTTTAGTTGTGTTTTGCTTCACATTAAGGAAAATGTGTCTTTCAAGTGTGGGGATGTGAGTATCTACTTAGTTTGTCTTGTTTATAAAAATACAAAAAAAAAATTAAAAAATTTTGAAAAATGTCCTTGGAAATATCTGCTTAGACTTGGAAAATGATAGTACAACTGGATCTATTTGTAAGCTTTAAATGATTTAAATAATCAAAAACGCGTCTAATTAGTGATGTTTTGGTAGACAGATCCAGTTTGAATAGCTTAAATAGCCTGTAAGTGTTACTTAGGATTAATCACGTAATTAAATCATGAAATCATGTGGGTACTCATCTTAGGGTGTCGTTAAAACTGAAACTGTCAACACAGGGTGATATGTACCACGTTAAGTTAATATCTATTTGTTTTTGAAATTTTTGGCACACCATTCTCTTTTTATGAGAATAAATCCGAACTTGGTGGCACCCGCATCCATATATTCCATAATTCATTGAGCTTATTTGTTAGATACTGAGTTTTGCTTATGTGTTACCCTCCGGGATGGCCACTTGGAGAAAACACCCCTAAGTGATTCTTATGTGCTTTATTGATTTGACTTAGTCTATGTGTTACCTTCCAGGAGAGTGACTTGGTTGAAACGCCTCTAGATGAAGTTAATTTTCTTATTAATGCTCATTATCATTCATTCATTCATGATTTCATCTAATTTCTTAAATCAATAAATATTAGTTTAACGTGGTAGGGTAAATCTATATGGTTTAATCCGTGCCTAAACATGACCGTGAGACGGGATTAGGTGGAGCTGTAGCTTTTAAGTGTGAGTCACATAGGTTGATTGATATATGTATAAAGTGGAATTAGAACACATTATGGGGGCCAGATAGTTGGTGTTTAGGTTTAATCGGAAAGAAATACTAATTGTTGCTTTTTAACGCGTGAGTATGTTTTGCTAATTGGTAATTGATGTTTGTTAAGTAGATCTCAGTTATGATTCCATTGCAGTGTTTTTCGAGGACGAAAAAAGGTTAAGTGTGGGGATGTTTGATGTAGTGTGAAACACACATCTTTATTACTATTGTTTTGTGCGTTTTTACTTAGTTTTGTGTTAGTTTTGAGTCGTTTAAGTCTGTATTTTAGTTTATTGTATATTTACAGGTGCTCGTAAAGATTACAAGTGAATATATGAAGATATCGAGCAAGAGAATGAAGCCCGGGAGAAATAAAAAGAAAAAGGTGAAATTATGAGTCTCGTGGTACGTGAGAGAATCAGAGAAATGCTTCGCGGTATGCGAGGGAAAGGAAATTTGGCCGCGACTAAATTGTCCCTCGCGCTACGCGAGGAAACATGGCTAGTCTCTCGCGGTACGCGAGAGACCCGTAATTCGTGAAAAAAGCCCTAATCGATTATATTAGGTTTTCTAGAGAGAGACCAAGGGAGATTTTGGGAGTGAGGAAGCAGATTGGAAGCTAAAGGTTGAAGCTTTGGATCTAGGTTCGTTGATTATAGCGTTCTAGGTTTCAAGATTCAATTTTTATTATTTGATTGCTATGTTTGATACCATGTTTCTGTCTTTTACTTCTGTTATGGATGTTTTGAGTATGATTCTTGGCTAGAACATTGATACTGACTGGGTTTATGATGAATACTGCGTAAAGTTACGATTTTTACTGGTTTTGGATATTAATCGATGGTTTATGATTTTGTAAAAGATCTTGATTTAATGATTATGATGTATATGCATGCTTAGATCTGAGTTGTGTTTGATTATTGATTCCGTACGTTGATTGTGGATGTCTTCAAGTTTGATTAGCGTATCTAGGTCATAGATCTTAGGATTTGTGATTGTTTGTGTGGTTTGCTAGAGATAGTGATCCATAGGAGTTGTGGTTGAATGTTATTTAGAACTGAGTGTGTATCCTGTCTCAATACCCGAGAAGTGAGAGATAGTCATTTAGTCTTCGCCATTAGGAATCCGAGGGTCAGCTGTCTGAGAGGAAATTGGTATTAGATGTCTAGTGATTGTTGCTATTCTGAGTCATAGTTATTATTTAGAGATTACCCCGTGCATTCTTCGGATGTATGGTGGACAGTTAGACTGAAATGTGATCTGTCTATTAGGGTACTTTATCATTATTGGAGAGACCGAAAGGTAATCCACTATCTGGTAGGTTATTACATCTGTAGGTTCCTTAGTTGGTGACACACTGAGAGTGATTAGGGATCCACTAGGTAGTCTAGAGTTGTTTCCTTAGAAACCTAGATCCATCTTAGTTTCCAGAACCGATAGAAGTTGTGCTTTGCAAATAGGATTCCGACCTAGGTAATATTTTTCCCATATATGATTTCTACCTTAGTCTTGATCTTGATAGTTTGAGTCGTCCTTAGTTTGCTGCATTCTTAGTTAACCTTTAGTGTAGTCAACCCCCCAATCATCAATCTTTAGTCTGAGTCAGAGTCTAGTATTAGTATTCAGTGTCTATAGGGTTCGATAATCCGGTTTACCATTAAGTTGTTCTACACTCAATAGGTACACTTGCCTGTCAGTGCGGTCTAGTTCATAGGTTTTCCATTTATTACTTAGGAGTCTAGATTAGGTTTTTATTCATAGGTTTTGTAGACCGTCTGGGCGACATCACTTGTAATCATCACGAGCTCCTGTAAACCTGACTAAGACTCAAAACAAAACAAAAACAAGTAAAAACGTTCCGAAACTATCTAAAAAACACACGAATACAAAGGAATAAAGATGTGTGCTTTGCACTACATCAATTACCGCAAACATAACCGGAATCATCAAAAGAGTACGCGTAGTGCTGTGACGACGACATAATTATGACGAAGCAATGTGTAGTAGATAAGCAAAAGGTAGTATGCAATGCTCACATAATTCCTAAGGTTCAATGCAATAAACTTAGAGTTATAGTCTATGTCTAGTCTCGAGTAAAACTAATTCTCTATAACCAATGCTCTGATACCAAGTCTCTCACACCCCGCCAAGGCGGAATTATGGGATGTAACTGGTATATCGCATTGAACACAAGTACAAGAGAAACTAAATGGAAGATTGTGCATTACATCGAACCATACAACATGCTTCTAATGAAAGTACAAATACAAAACAAAATCTTTAAAACATTACAAAGTGTCTAAATGTCTGACTACAACCAAAGTACATAACCAAAACTAAAAATAATAATTATAATCCAAGAGCGAGCCCCCATAAAAAAATATCTTCTTCAATTCTGTTTACCTGAAAGCATGTTTCGAAAACGGGTCAACTATATAAATAGTTGGTAAGTTCGTAGGTTTTGCGACTCTATAAAAAAAGTTTCTGATAAAAATCCAAAGTGATCAAAAATCCATTGAGCGAGTACACATGTAGACAACATATAACCATGAGCCGCAATCAAATCATTGACGAAATAAAAATAAAGTACCCCATACGAAAGTCTAATGCAAACAACCGCCTAAAAATTGGCTAACTTTGCGCTCAAGTGACCCTACAAGTCTGGTTGGCACGACCAAACCATGAGCGGGGGTGTCAATCTAAGTAGTACTACCCAAAATTCCTAACAGTTACGCTCAGCTAATTGATTGCCCTAAATTGGGGACTTTAAGGCATTAAAAAAAATAACTCATGTATCAATGTATCATATAACATGTGACTAAAAATAAATAAAGAAACAACTTTCCCCCAAAAACAGTAAACAGTAAGTAAAGTGGGGCCGCGAAACTCACCTGGACAATGCGGGCGAGTGATGCGACACAGTTGACAAAACCGATAAAATCCGAGTCCTAACAGGGTCCTACTAGTCAAGTGGACACAAACGATGCATTTAGGACTCCTAAAGGTTGTGACCAAGTCAACAAAACAAAAAGTGGCTATGTAATCGGTTGCATACCCAAAACCCATGCATACACGTACGAACTGTTAGAAATTGTAAAACCGACTTTTATATAAATTCGAGACCTTAAAACCTTAAGTTTTAGATTTTAATAAAAAACATAAGTATTTATAAAGTCATATATAATAAAATCTCAAGTCACGGTTTCGTTTGATAAAAAACGCGGTTACGCGCGTAAAGTCTGGTTTACGGTTTGAAAATCCGATCCGTCCGAAATTAGGGTTTTAGTGTGCTATTAGCATTCAATTTAAAAGTTCAAATTTATGTTCTTAATGTGATCATACTTCTGTCCAAAATCCCCTAAAACTTTTTATAAAAACAATTTTATACAAAAATTTACAAAAATAGTAACTTTTTATAACGTTTTAATGGACCAAAATTTTAAAACCATAATTAGACATAAAGTTACTGATTAAAACTTTCCCCAATTGATCATATACATAAATAAGAATTTCTGACCAATTTTCATAGTTTTTCAATATCAAGATTATTTATTATGAATATAATATTGTTAAAATTTAACAAATTCGGGAAAAATAGTTAAACTTGTCAAAACTTCACCAAATGTTTACTAGATTAGTTTTAGGTGCATATGAGATTTCATTCAAAGTTTCAAGTCCAAAAGTTGTTTAGAAGTATATGATTCTAAATTCATTTTTTTAAACTTTATAAATACTAGACACCTACTTAAACAATTCCAATTTTTACAAAATTTGTACAGGAGTCATATTTTATAATATACTAACTAATGTCCAAATTCCAAAATTTTCTAATACACAGAAGTATTTTTCGTAATTTTCATGTATTAAACTTGTAGGAAGTTTAATAAATAATCCATAAAGAGTTTGGTTACCAAAATTTCCAGATCTTCATTTTAAAACATAACCTACTGTTTAAAAATGATTTTTGGTGCTAGATCAACAATTTTTTTAAAAAAAATCCATCAAAAATAATTGTTGTATAAAAAAATATATTAGTTCCATTATTTGTTCCACGTGAACCGGGGTTGGGTTTATAACCTAATAACCACTCGAAATACCAAATATGTTAATACTAAATATTTTCGGGTTCAATTCCCAACCAATGACTTATAAAACTATTCTAAAATAAAATCAAAGCTTAACGTGTAAAGTTTATACTTTCTGTATAAATGGTTCGCGTACGCGGAACCTCCCGTATTTCACATGCAATACGAACCAAAACCACCAAATAATGTCATAAATATTATAAAAATTTAAATAATATATATAGATGTATATATAATTTAAGATATGAAAATATCTTATATTCTAAGATCGGTCGGTTCATTACTGGTTTGTCTGAAAAACGGTTTAAATAGGATAACCTAACCGGTTAGACACTCAATTCCCTGTCTTACCGAACGATTCGTGTACGTCCCGGGAGCCTCGTCCCGCAGCGTAAAAAACACGGACCAATTCTGTGATTTGTGTGGGAACAAAGAAAACAAAGCAGAGAAACAAGAACAAAGACAAAAGATAATGAAACGATACGTAATCCATAACATAGAAGTCATCCCGTATTACAGACTACATACCAAAGGAGCACACATCTCTCATCTAAGCTCACGGTCCAGGGGTCGAGAGAGCTCGTCTCGACCCGAACACCTCTCAACCTTGTTCCAGAAGTTCCACCTACAAATAAAGACAAGTCTTCAATTTATAGGGGCATGAACACTACCTGCGTACTTGGCTAAGTATGCAGGGCATTAGTCATGCGTACTTGCTAAGTACGCAAGGCTTTACTAAGTAAGCAGGACCAACTGGTGAACAAGCTAAGTACGTAGGAACACCCTCCTGCGTACTAGCCTAGTACACCGATACATAGAATTTAATATATAGTTACTAAAACATGCTTCTACATATCCGATCGTTCATGAAAATATTAGTCAAAACCGATATTTCAGGTTCGAGTCCACAAATACTTCTTGATCTACCTTTTCTATAATTTTAAAAATAATTAATTTTCCAAAGACAAATTATTATAATAATAAGTTAATAACCTAATCTTAGAAAAAATGATCCGAGTTCTAACCGGTTTTATCTAGGGGTGTAAACGAATCAATTCACCTGTAAACTACTCGAGATTAGCTTCAAAAAATCTCGAATCAAGACAAGTTTAAACGAACTCGAGAGCTTATTTAATTAGTCAGATGCAAGCCCGAGCTTCAGATACAAATATTGACTCGATTCTTAAATCTAAACAAAAATATCATTCATACAAATATAAAAGATTTATTTATGATAACAAATATAAAATCATAATAAATATCATCACACATACGATTGTGATAAAAATAACCATATTGTATATCTTACGTTTTATACAAAAATATAATCACAAATATATATAATAATAATAATTATTGTTATATAACTTGTACATATAAAATCATTACATATAAAATCATTAATAAATAATAAGAGCTGAACCAAACTCAAGTCTAAAAAATTACTTGCAATTTAAGATTTAAATATATAGCTCAAAACGAGTCTCATTGACACTAACTTTTCGAATAGAATATTATATACTAGCTTAGATCCCATGTATTACATACGGTGTAAAAATTCTTAGATCCCATGAAAAATATCAATTAATAAAATTCCTTTTCGAATAGAATATTATATACTAGCTTAGATCCCATGAAAAATATCAATTAATAAAATTCTTAAATCTTTATTGTATATTTTACAGGTGTAAAAATGTATCATATATTAAGGATAGAAAACAAAATTCAAAATATGTAAAAATTAATATATAATTGTGTTTCAAAAATACGTAAAGTATTATTTAATGTATTTTCATTTATTATTTGATTGAAAATAAAAGTTATATAATTAGATTTAAAAGTTTTTTATAATAAGGGATAATTTAAAATAAATGTGTTTTATTAGTATAATTAATATTTTTTTTAAATATATTATTATTAAAAGATAAAGGTGCATTTAATAAAAGAGAAATGCAAAAAAAAAATGATGAGAATAAATATAGAGACGACACGTAGTATTGAAAAACTTTTATTTATTATATAGTATAGATTATATAGCTTATAAATAATGTTATAAATGTATGATGTGTTGAATGTTTGATGTTGAAACCGTTTTATTTATATACTTGTTCAATTTTTAATATGAAATTAGTGAGAAACTACTGATCCGTATCAGAAGGCTACCCCACCTCCGTCTCTCCTCTCACGACCACTTGAGAGTTGCAGATAAAAGCTCAAATAGTAATGGAGAAAGAAAACCGTGAGAGTGGGGAATTATGCTTTAATAAATAAAAAGTAAAAATAGTGCACGTTAGTGCGACGGAGGGAAACAGAGGTTACCGGTATGGCGGAGCTAGTTCACCGACATAATGGGGAGAAACAGATTGGTTGCATGTCTACTTTCCTTCAGATCTTTGATCGCCAACAGATTCTCGCCAGAAAACGCATCCACTCCAGCAAACGCCTCCCTCCTTCCACCGTAAGATCTCCGTTAATCGGAAAATGTCACTAACCGTGTATAGTAATCAACTAATTATGAATTTAATGTAAAACTGTCTTACAGAGTGTCGGTGCGTCACCGGAGACGGAGAGTTCCGGCGAGTCTTCGGAGTTCTCTCAAGAACTAGAAAAGAGAAATCCGGAGAAGCACGTGGAGGTGACGGCGGTGGTGGTACAAGCAAGTCCGGATCATTCTCAATTATCTCCGGCGGAGAATGAGGATGTCCGGCCAATGTCCCCGGCGAAGGACGGCACTCGAAGTGTCATTGCGAAACTCATGGGACTCAAGCCTTTGACGCCGTCCGATCAAAAACCTCCACAAACCGTTACGAATCCGGCGATACCGAGATCCGTATCAAAACATAAGGTTCCAACTTCAAGAGATGAAGTTCACTCAAAATACATCGACGGCAACAATTTCCAAGTAAAACAACCAAATCAATCACAAAAGCTAAGCGTGGAACGTATTGTTAGAGATGAAGGTAGTAATGTTACCACAGAATCATTTAAGTCGGAATCTTCTAGAAGCTTCATTCATTCGGCTGATTTCTTCCCGGAGCCAAATCAGACGACGGTGATACTGCATGGAGATTTCGAGAAGAAATTGAAGATGAAAGGAATGGATGAACAGCTCAATGATCTAAGCCCATTGAAACAAATTCTAGAAGTTTTGCAACTCAAAGGACTTCTGAATTCCACAAGTCGTTCAAACCGAGACGGCCACCGGAACTTCGTCTATGACCGGAATTTTCATTTTCATTCCAATGAATCCAGAATTCACCTGAAACAGTGGCCATCGTTAGCTTCTAAGGTTGATCAACACAGATCTGTAAATGATTCTCGAAGTACTAGTCGAGAAGTTGATCGGAGTGCGAGGATTCCGGCGAAAGGTAGAGCCTCTTCACCTAACCGAATCGAGAGTAACTTAAAAAGCTGTAACTCGATTATCAAAAGGAAGCATTTGAGCATTGAAATCCAAAGAAGTTCATCGATTGATTCTCCAAAACCTAAACCTAAAAAAACCGGATCTGTTCATCATTCCGTCCCCAATCGTTCTCTGAGAAACCATAAACCAACGGAATCAATCTCTATTAATTTTCCAAAGCAAAATCTCATCAAAAAAGTTGTTAAAGATGACGAATCATCCTCAATTTCTGAAAGCATGGTGACGGTATGCAAATGCAAATTCACATTTTAAGTCTTCTGTCTGTTCAATCTAATTTCGCTTAATTGCAGGATTGCATGGAAGGAAAGCGTTTGTTAGAGAGGTGTGACAAGCTGCTCCATAGTATAGCGGAGATGAACAGCGCCACCGAATCACCGCCGAGTTCAGGCGCGGTTTTACCGAGTCCGGTGTCGGTTCTTGACTCGGGATTTGACAAGGACGAGTCGTGGTCTCCTTCACACAGCATTGATTTCAAAGGTAACTTAAAAAGTAAAAAAAACAAACAAACCTTCATTACCTTCACATGACCCTAACATTACACCCTGGTTGTTTCGACCAGATGACGTGGCATGATCTAGTTCGTTACAGTAGTTGATCAAAATTAAGACACTGTCAAAAACATAAATAATTGAAGACAATAATTTTATTTACTATCGCATGTGCTCTTCATCCATCAAAACAAATTCTTGAACTATTTAAACTGAATGTTTTGAAATCGGACCGACAGCGGTTGCAGGTCTCTGGTTTACTTGAAACCGGCCTATTTATTAAATTTTGTTTCATAAGCTTTATTAATTTCTGTTTCATAAGTTAAATAAGAAGTAAATGGCTATTAGGCTTCCGGTCTGTTGGTCAGAGGGTTTTTCTCTGTAAAAGGTTTCCTCCTGTGGAGATCATGGGTTCGAATCCTGACAAAAGGTTCTTACAAGAGGAATTTTGTCAGTACTCTCCACAGGTAGAGGTGTTAGCCGTTATAAAAAAAGAAAATTACGTTGTAAATGAGCTGAAGAGCAATTTTTAATATATTTTTATGTAATAATTATTTTTGTATAAAATTACAATTAAATAACATATATTATGTTATGTATAAAAGTTATAATTATAAATGTATATATGTATAATAATAATAATAAATAAATAAATAAAAAGTCAGACTCAAGCTCTCTTAAATTATGATTTGAGATCGAACTTGAACTCGACTCAACTTGTTTACACCTTTGTGTTTAATTTGTTTTGACCGGTCTCTGTAGAACAATGTTGAAGATACATTAACATTTTTATTAAGAGAAAATAACAAAAATAGTCAATTTTTAAAGTATTTTATACCTTTATGTTGAACAATTTCACACGTATACACATATAGACAGATATACATACGAATTAGTAATCCTTTTGAAATAATCACTAATATAAATATATTCTAGTCATTGTTGTTAACAAAGATATAGTCTAGCCCAGTGACTTAGTTGCCATTTTCACACACTCAATGCTCTGGTTTGAAACCTTTTATACTTATTCTTTTACTAAATGTTTTTTTTTCTATTTATTTATTTTATTATTTAGCTATAATATTTAAAAAACTAAATTTGTAAATGTTAAATCCGGGTACGTGAATGTTTTACACCATTTTATCTTCAATCAAAGATTTTTTTACGCTCGCTTTCGTATTTCTTACCGTTATGTCGTCAAGACATTTTTTTTAAATGATATATCTGGGTATGAGACAGTTTTACATGGTTTTATCTTTCGTTAAACATTTTTTTTAAGTTCGTTTTCGTGTTTTGTTAACATACATTTTTACGACATGACATATTGGTTCTTTCCAAATATACCATCACGACGTATTTTTTTTTGTCTATGTTTCGATGGTTTTATCTTTCGCTACAACGCACGGTTAACATTTACTAGTTACTTTATCATTATTAACTCTCTCTCTCTCTCTCTCTCTCCCTCCCTCCCTCTCCCTCTCCCTCCTGATGTTCTGAATTTAGCGTGTCATCAAGTTAAAAGCAACACGAAGTTGTGAGTTGTACTTTAGGCTTTTCAGAGTGGCACCTTACTCTTCAACCAGTTTTTAATTGTTTAGTTGTTAATGGGAAAAAGTCTCATGCACACGAGTGAAATATATATATGCGATTCTTAGTTCCTTATCTCATGTATAACACATAAAATAATATTATTTTTGTGATTCTCTCTTTTTGCTAATAATGATTGTAACTTGGAACTCATTTGTGGAAGAAAAATAGTCGTACAACCGAGTCTCTGTCTCCTTGACCCTTCTCAACAATAACTGACAATGAAAAACTGTGTACTGATATTGACTTGTTTTCTTACTGTTAATCAATCAGCAACTCCAACCGTCGATTTCTACGATGAGAATCAGAGCCCTAAAATGTCACCGACAAACTCAACAGAACACGAAGAATTCACATCAGACGACTCCGATTTCATTTACATATCGCAGATCCTTCGCGCATCGCAACACCTTCGAGAAGATCCTCCCATCTTCTTAGACACTGGAAACACATCAAATGTTTCTAAACTCCACCGGAAGCTTGTGTTCGACGTGATTGTCGAAATTTTGGATCGAAATAGAGAGTTGCCGCCTTGGAAGGCGTCGATTGAGTTTTCTAGAGCTTCGCTTAAACAGATTTGGTTTGAATTTCTGAATATTCGAGAGATAATCACCGGGGATAGCTTATTGGAGTTGATTCGCGGTGTTTTAATGAAAGACCTTGTTGAAAACAAGGATTGGGGAGATCATCCGATCGAGATGTCGGAAGCTATACTCGATATTGAACGGATGATCTTCAAGGATTTGGTAAGCGATGCAATCGGAGAGCTTGTTGAATTTTGCGGCGAATGTGTGTTCTCTAGGGCTCGTCGGAGACTAGTTTTTTAGAAGTTTACAAAATGAGTGAGTTTCATGAGGTTGAAGATTGGAGTCACGTGTTGAAGATTGATGTAGATTTAAGAGTAGTATTAGATAGGTGTGTTTACGGTTTTAAAAAAAGACAAAAGAGTTTTGTTTTAATTTTAATTAATGCTGTTTTAGAAGTGTTTTTCTCCTCTAAAGTGGCTTTGTTTCTTAACTTTGGCTTTTCTCGTTAGTTTGGTTAAGCTAGTAATGTATTGTATTATAAATATTGAATGATTATAGCCTTATAGGTTATTTTTATTTTGTACTAAAAAAATCTTGAAACCTAATTTTTATATAAAATTTCTTTAACTTCTTAAAATATATGAGTTATTAATTCTTTAAGAAAACATATCCTGTTACCTCTAAAACTGCTTAGAATTTAATGCAATGATGCTTCAGTGTGCTAAAATGTTGATATCAAGAAAAGAATTTTATGGTATTAGATCCTATGAATTTATAATTAAAGCAGAAAATTTACATTATAGCAAGGGGTATACCCAGGTGATAGGGGTCTCAAGTGATGGAAAAGTGCACGCTACGTGGCGCCACGTCACATCCTTCAATTATCACACCATCCATCACTTAGCAAGGGAAATACCCAAGTGATTGAGGTGTTGTGATCATTAAATATTTTTTTAATATGCATTTAAATAATAAAAACATAATAAAATTAAATCTAAATAATATTTCATTAATAAAAATAAAAATACATTAACCAAATTACTAAAAAAAATTACATTACTAAAAGTACTTGAAAATAATAAATAAAAATACGGTATACCATGACGTTCCTTCATCTTCTTTTGTTTTTTTCGATTAAAAATCGTTGCGGGCCGGAGAGTGAGTCAAGATCGATGCCTAGAATTTCTATCTCCTCTTTTGTTCTCTTCCAATCCATCCTCTCTTGTTGTGCCTTGTTAAATAGTTTCAATTGTTCGACCATTTGTTGGCCGATTTCGTTGTGACTTGGAGCCGAATCCGATCCCGAGCCCGACGCTTGGGCTTTTTCTTTTTTTATTTCCGATCGGGCGGGGTAATTCTTCCACGTCACCCGGTGCATATACGTTGAGATCGTAGAAAGATCTTCCATCGGACGCGCCCGGATTAGCGTCGATGTCGGTTGATGTTCGTTTCTTTGACGAGCCGGTTCGGGTTAGGGCAACGTTAACTGATTGTCACTTTGATGATTTCCTCAAAAGTTCCCAAAACACTATTGGTGTGTCGCCTCCTACATCATCTTAAAACCGGCCGGTTGCTTTGACCAAAACATCAGTTTCAGTCTCACCGCTTCTTCGGTCCCGTAAACATTCTTGGTAGATTCCGTGGAACTTTACGACCTTTCTGTTCATATGAGTCCATGTTGAACTCAATTGGTCCAAAGTTCAGTAACCCGGCGGTACGCCCATGAAAACTTCAAATTTTTCACTAACACGAGACCATAACACTTTTTTGTTTTGAGCGTTGCCTACAAAAGTTAGAATAAATATAATTTAAATTAATAAACACAAATACAAATATTTATAATAAATATTAATAAACACAAAAACTAAAAATTACCGATTATGGGATCCTCCGAGACGTCGATATACGCCTTAACCAACTCTAACGGTTCGTATTTCTCCCACTTCTTTTTGGTATTGGTTTTGCTTGTTGTCTCTTGTGACGCCTTCTTTTTTCCTTTTTGTTTTGGCAACGGTTTGAGTATCGTCAACGACTTCTTGTGACATTTCTTGTGTTTCCGGTACAAAATCGAGTGGTGTACTCGATTGGGACATAAGTGATTGGTAGTTGTACATTTGAAAGTTTGGGTTCATTTGAAAGTTTGGTTTGAGTTGGGTTGGGTTGACGGTTTTGATTCATTTGCGTGACCATGAACGCGTTTTCCCGAACCGCATATTAAGCCCAAAAATTCAGATCGTTACTCATGTTTTTTTTTGAGAAAATTGAAAGTAGTAGAGTAGAAATGAGTGTTTGAAGAGTAGAAAATAGTGTAGAATTTAGTGTGTGAAAGATTGGTATTTATAGTGGGTAAAAGAAATTGAAAGAACGTGAACATCTACTCAACTCGGATCGATAACAATCACTCTTGATTCATAGTGTAGAGACGGAAGCTAGTGTCGAATCAAACATAACTAAAACGAAACAAAAGCATAAACATAGATAAGATGAAAACAGAAACGATATTGATTTTCATTACAAATCAGCCATCCCGTCATACGAGTACAATATCGAAGGAGTTCACATCTATCTCGTTTAAGCTCATGTCCAACCCCTATGTGAGCTCTACCTAGGGGTGGTGACTCACACCATAACTAAGCTTTCAACTCTCTCTAGTTGTATGAACTTTGTGCTATGACTAAAAATGAAATGACAAACATCTATTTATAGTTACACACGTGAGTCTGGTCCTAGCGAAACTGAACATGTAGTTTCGCTAGACATGTTATAGCGAAACTGATTAGTTTCGCCCTAGCTAATCTCAGCGAGACTACCTCTAGCTTCGCCTATAGAATTGCATCTTCATTCACAGGAATTGCACCAATAAACTCCCCCTTGAATGATGCTCTCAATTCTAACAATCTTTGATAAATCATCAGTCACAAATCTGTACAACAGACTCCTCCTTGACTGATGATATCAAGCTTCACTGAAACTTCACTGGTAAGACTTGATCTTCTGGTATTGCACTGTGATCTTCAACCTGTAATGCTTCAGTCTTGTGAAATCTAAGAATCAGACTCTCCCTTAACTAATGCATACGTTGTAGATCAATTTTGTATGGCCTCTTCATGAAAACCGACGAATCCAACACCTTTCGTTGTAGTCCATCCTCTCAACAGTAACCACATCCTAATTGATTCAAGAATCTCACTCAGACATCTCTAAATCAACCGGCAAAAGAAAGAGAGTTTGAATTTCCAACAATCAGCATCAAACTAATCAACTTCCACAAAGACAAGAACTTCAATTCCGAGTAGAAACTGAACTTCATATATAGAGTGCAACAACCATAATATTTTCTTGATGAACGTCTTCAAACTAGATGTGTCAGACTTTGTCTCGTACCTTCATAATTCAACTGAAATTCCGAAGTCTTTCATTTCAAATCCCCCCCTCAAGTCAAGCTCCTCAAGATTAAATAAGAAACAGAAGAATGTTTCTTATTTAATCGGCATGTAATAAAGGTTCAATCAGTCACCTATCAACAACAAAACACCAACTTCATCACGAATATACTCAACAAAAGTCACGAACACAAGCTCTAAGATGATCCATATTTATCCAACAATCTTCAATTCAATCTTCATTCCTGATTAACACCTCCTACTAGACGTACTCTCAGTAGGTTGTCTATCCGTCAAGCTCGGATTCAAATGAGAAATCAAATCTCAACTGAATCAAGTCAGATCTTTAACATTATCTAGATCACTTGAGCAATTTTCACTTTTTGCAAAGAAACAATAATTCTGAAATTTTTATCTCCCTCTTTTTTTCCGCAAAAACAAAAAATTCTCGACCTTGTCTCTTCAAGCTCCATACGAAAATTACGGTTCTCGGTCAAGCCAAAATCCCACATAGTAAACTTTTCACAAATGGCCCGAAACATGGTGAAAATCATCCACTAAAAATTTTATCCAAGAAAAATTTTCCCGCTAAAGTACTTTTTTTAAGTATATGACGTAAACAATATCGCCTGATGGACAACAGCGAAACAGTGAACAGTGCTAGATTCTCTTGAAGCGAAAGTAACAGTTTCGCCCAAACTAGTTTCGCCCAAACTAGGTTCGCCAGCAGATTCGCTTGGTAATAGAATAACAGAAACTAGTTTCGCTCGCAATGCAAAAATTCACAGCAGTTTCGCCTGCAACTGAAAATGAACGATTTCATGTAACATTTCAAAATTTTTCGTGCCAAATATTGTAAAAATAAAAGATAAGGAACTAGAAGTATAACTATACGAAAGATCAAGGACTAGAAATGAAAATTCTAGAAAATATTAGATATCGAACCGATATCTCTTTCATATCGGTCCGAAGCGAAAACCTGGTCAGATATCGGACCGAAGCAAAACATGATCGGATATCGGACCGATATCCATTCTTATAACGGTCCGCAATGAAACGTTGAGTCGGTTATCAGACCGACATCAATTCATAACGGTATGACGACCTCCTCTCAGCCGCAATTTGTGGCGCTGACACGTGTCCTATGACTCAGCCCTAGAATCTAATGCGTGTCATGATGTCGGACCGACATGGACCACATAATGGTCCGACATAAACCAAAAATATGTACGGTCCAATCAAACGTTAACGTTTAGGGCTAATGTGGCATGGCTGGATGTCGGACCGACATCCATTTGATATCGGTCCGACATGGACCCTCATTTCAGCCTATAAATAGATTTCACTTACCATTCACTTTCCAAAACACACAAACCGAATTCCAAGTTGTTATAAGCTATGTCCACTCTTATAAAACCATTTTCACTTATACGTTTAAGTTCCTGAAGTGTTGGTTCGCTGTAGAGAAAGACAAGAAGCTAGGAAACACTCATTTGGAGAATCCAAGCTAGACGATCTAAGCAGAGACGCTTCCCACTAGGATACTCACTCTAGAAGATTCCTAAGTCCAACCTCTGTCAAGGTGAATACTTGTATTTTTATAAAATGATTTCAAAAATGAAAATGGTTTTGATTTTGCTCTGACTTGAATGAATTTATACAACCATTCGTTGCATAAGGTGATTTACTATATAGCAGTCAGCCCATAGAGTCACGTATATATACACGTGTTACAGATGACACACTGTAACAGGGCTAGGGGTTGAACCCTTTGTTGTTGTAAAGCCCATCGCAGTAAGCGTAAGGCAGATAGACATAAAAATATATCCAAGGTCCCTGGTGTGGCTGGTGGTTAGTCTGTTGACTATGATAATTGACCAGAAACTATTGGTAAATTGTTCTATTTATTCACGCTTTTCAGATTATGATTCCAATATACTTGTATTCACTAGTTTATACTGATAAAATATTTTCAAACGTTTTTATAGGTAACCAAGGATGAAATGTTTTGATTAGCCATATGACGACAAGGAAAATGATGTCATGAAAAAGGGTACGTCCACCCTGGACATCAGTTGAAAGAAATGGCTCATGTAAAACCTTGGTTTTGTAAATTAAACGTTTGTGTACAATATCAGGGTTTATCCCTATTATAATGAAATGAAATGGGAGAGTCCCCGTCTTTTGAAAAGATCCTGAGTTATTGAATTTTCTGCTATGTTTATAAATCTCTGATGAGATAAAATAAGAAACAGGTACCAACCGTGGGTCGCGCGCCCGGGTGGGCTAAACATGGGGTGTGACAGGTTGGTATCAGAGCCATTTTGTTTCATCATATTAGATACTAAAAAATAGTATTTAAGCTGTAACTTGATTATGATATTATTTGGTTTTTGCAATTAAGATACTCAGGTAAGGTATCTAAGCTTAAACAAGTATAGACTGCCTGCCAAGAAAAGTATGTAGATCTCCATAATAATTAAGTGATAACTATACAGATGTCTAGAAATAGTTACTATACTTATATCTTCGGACGATATGAAGAAGAGCGTTATCATCCTACTGGATCCATGGAAAACCCAGTAATCATTTCTGATACCGGTGAATCCCTTTCCGATCCTATCATTGTCTCTAACAACGAATCTTATCATCAAAATCAATCTAGCTCATCCTGGATTGAAGTTACTTCGGATTTTGAGAACTGGAGAACTAATACTCCACCTTTAATAAAACAAGTAGAGATAAATGAAGCGGGACCCAGTCGGTCTACTAAAACAAGGATGCGTGTACAAGCTCCGACCAAGAATGTGCATGTGTCTGCAGAAGAAATGGAGGAAGTTTACCGGGAAGTACCTGAAGAAGAGAAACCTAATGAAATGGAAATGAAAGATCTATACATGTATCTTGAAGGTACTTCAAATCCTTATACTCTCCCAACAAGGTTAGAGGAGTATATTGAAGAACCAGCTGATGGTCCTGATGATCCATACCATAATGTGTTTAACGACATATTATTTGGTATTCGTGAACCACCTCCTCAATATAATTATTATTCAGCTCATCTTGGAACACCCATATAATATCTTGATCGAGCCTTAAGAGAAACTGATGAAGTCAAGAAAGAATCAAAACAGCTCAAGGAAAGGGTTCGTCAACTAGAGAAAGAAAAGAAAAATAAAAGAAAAGATAAAAAGAAAGAGTAAAATAACTAGACGTACGAGTAACCATCCGACCGGTATGTAATTATCTAGCAAACTAAATGTTCTGTCTAAGGAAAGAGTGGTGTATAAATCTCTCCCAGACCCGTCATTCTTTCATGGGAACAATTTACTTGGAGGTACTACTCTGGAACGATAACCACCCTATTCTACTAAATATAATAAATCAGACAAATTATTATTTCAATATGTAAAATATAAAGTATAAATAAAAGTATTATTGTTTTATTCAGATGACTGGAAAAGGAAAAGGTCCATTCTATGTTCAAAAGTATACTCCACCTTGATATGAATTCCAACTTACAAGTGAAACGGATTTAGAAACTGGAACAAGTTCAAGACATGCAGGAAGTACATATCGAAGGTTAAGAGAATTAACTCCTCCGGTAAATCCTTATGTACCTTCCTTAAGTTTTCATTCTGCTCTAACGCCCGCAAGCCGGATTATGGAGAAAATCCATATTATAATCCTTATTATTATCAGGGACTACGTGAAATCCCTTACAAAAATAATCCTACTCCTGAAGGAGAAGAGAAGATTCAAATAGGCCATACGAGTATTATGAGCCTACGAATGTACAAAATCCTCAAGAAAATAAGGAAAGTTCTGATAAGGATCATATTAGAGCCTTACAAGAACGAATAGCAGAGTTGGAAAAAAAAAATCATAGACTAGCATCGGTAGACGCCTAGAATAGAGCGTTAAGACAAATGCTAGAAAATGCCCATAATTAGGGTTATATGTAAATGTCCTTTCCGATATTTGTAATATATATTCCAAATATTAATAAAATTCCTCTTGTGAATAGAATGTCGAAACGAGATCCTTCTTATAATACAAGGGGCAATAGCAAACAAATCCAAAATAAAAATTTTGAACAACTGCAACAAAAGGCAGAAATAAAGAAAATGGTTGCAGAAGGAATAGAGGAAGCTCTTCCTAAAATTCTGAAAGCCATGAAGGAAGATAAAATGAAAAATAAAGTGGCTGAATCTAAAAATAATCATCATGAAGAAAACCATTGTTCAAATGGAGATAATTTATCAAGTAATGATGAAGAAGTTAGTAAGAAAAGAAAGAGGAAGAAGGGATGTACGTTCCGTGCATTCCAAGGATGTAAACCTTTGGAGTATGCTGGAAATGAGGGAGAAGTGGCAGCCCTGAGGTGGCTGGAGAAAACTGAGTTTGTAATTTCCATCAGCAAATGTGCTGATGAGGATATGGTGCTTTATTCATCAAACTTATTCAAAGATGAAGCATTGGAGTGGTGGAATTCCATTGTTCAGGCCATGGGCCGACACAAGGCCTATGCCATGGAATGGGAAGAATTCAAGGAGGTGGTAATTCAAAGATTTTGTCCCATCAATGAACGAGAGAGAATAGAAACTAAATTTCTAAATCTCTGTATAGAAGGAACTAAGCATCAGGAGTATGTCTCCAAAATGTTTGAGTATGCTCGTTTGGTTCCACATTTATCTACCTCCGAACCCAATCTAATTAAAAGATATATTTGGGGTCTGGCTGAAGAAATCAGAGATTTGGTTAAGGATACTATGCCTCAGACCATTGCATCCGCCGTACAGCTAGGAGGAATCCTAACTGACGGTATGATAAGAAAACAGGAAGAAGGGAAGGCAAGGGAAGTGGCCAAGAGGGCTACGGAGAATCAAAAAAATAATTCTCCTTGGAAAAGAAGAAGCCATCCTACCAAAGGAAGATTTAATTCTTCCATCCCAGAATGCAAGATTTGCAAGAAGAGGCATACTAGAGAATGCTTCTTCAAGAAATATTATTGCTATTTTTGTAAGCAGAACGGACATGTGTTTGAGAACTTCCTAAGAAAGAAAAATATTTCCTGTTTTAATTATGGAGAGACTGGCCACTTTAAATCAAAATGCCCAAAGCTTAATCAAGCAGGATCTAGTGGGGCAAAGGCTAATGAAGGAAACAAGAAAAATGTACGATCTTTCGTACTTAATACTCGTGATGATGCAGCTGTTCCAGTTGCAGTCACTGGTACATTCCTCATTGACAATATTTATGCTAGAGTATTATTTGACTCTGGTGCAAATTTAAGTTTCATAGATTATAAGTTTTGTAATCTATTGAAAAAGCCTTTAGTTCCATTAGATAAGATTTATGAAGTAGAGATAGCCGAAGGAAATTTAGTCAAAATTTATGAATTCCTAAATGATTGTATTATCACAATATCAGGACACATCTTACCTGTACAATTAATGCCTATGACATTAGCAGGATTTGATGTTGTCTTAGGAATGGATTGGTTAACTAGTAACCAAGCCCATATCATTTGTGATAAAAAGGCCAATCCAGATTCCTTCTGAAAAACCTTTAACAATCTATGGCGACAAAAAAAACCTACCTCTGGGAATCATCTCAATGCTGAAAGCAACTATATGCCTTCAGAAGCGATGCATTGCATACTTGGTGCAGATTTCTACTAGTACAAAAGAAAAGAAGATTGAAGATGTACCGATAGTAGCTAATTATGCAGACGTATTTCCAAATGAATTACCTGGTATACCATCAGAAAGAGAAGTAGAATTCAAAATCAATCTTGTACCAGGAGCGGCTCTTATTCCCAAAACCCCATACCGATTAGCTCCAACTGAAATGAAAGAATTGAAGAATCAATTGGATGAATTGCTTGAGAAAGGATTCATTCACCCAAGTTCGTCCCCTTGGGGTGCTCCATTTTTTTCGTTAAAAAGAAAGACGGTACAATGCGGATGTGCATTGATTATCGGGAGCTAAACAAAGTAACTTTCATTGGTTTCCAAAGCCTATGATTACCGCAAACACATACATAATGATTGGATACAAAATCAAGTTTAAACTTTTACATCCCAAAGTATCTATTTGAGCTTACAAAAGATTAAGATTTCACAAGTATGACTCATAACGATGAGTTATACAAGGGAAATCCCCCAAAAGCCATATCCGTTCATGCATGCATGGAATCCTACATTGCTAACTATTGCGACCTCGTTCAATTTCCTGAAAAACATACTTAAAAAGTGTCAACACGAGGTTGGTGAGCTTTCAAGTTTTGATCAAATATTCTTGTAGTTCCAACGTTTACAAACGTTTAAATGAATAAGTTTTCCGATCAAATAGTACATATATATAACCAATGAATTGAACATTTCCTGACCAATTGACCCCATTTGTAAGCTTACAAGGAATACAAATAATATGTAAATGCACGAGACCGTAACCAAACCATGACAATGAATGCCCCTCCCTCGCTTTACCACGAGAATAAGACGATATGCGGTCATTTTTCCATATGGGCCCTGGTTAGCGCGACTAACCATGACCGGGGGCGTCACCCCCAATAGTACTATCCACATAATCCCAGGCTAATACCATAGCTAATGATTACTAAATATGTTTGTTCCAGGGGACTTAATGAGCTCTATAATTTTTCCCTCAATGCACACATAACGATCTGGTCTTTGTTCATTCCTACATGTGAAAATAGTTTACAAGTATATTTCCTCCCCAAAACCTTTTCAACACTTAGAAAAAAGGCGACAGTGCAACTCACAAGGAGTTAAACCAGAGTATCCATGTTTTTCTAAAATATAATTAGTTACGTATGTTTCTCCCCCGATGTTTACAAAATAGAGAGTTAAAAGGGGTCCGTGAAACTCACCTTGATAGAATGCTAGAAAAAACTTGAATAACCGTAAACCCTGCTAATCCGTACCCTAAATACATAAGGATACCTTTCGTGTTAAGACTAACCGTCTTAGACGCAAGTTGTTAACCCGACTTAACGAATCCCGTTAAGTACGTCTTTAACTAATAAAACTGTTTTTTCGTGACGACTCGTTGGTGATTATTATTCCAGTCTAGACGCTTACTTATTTTCCGAGAAAATATTATATTTTCATATCGGTGACTTGTTACGTTTATCAAAAATAAATATTATTTTTGCATCATCTTATAATATATATTTATATTATGGTCCACGTATAACCGTATAATTATTTCTTACCAATAATTATATAATATAACAAATATCGTTCAAGTACGTTCTACGCATGTCCATTACCCTACGTGCACATAAACCAAGTTAACACGTCCACATGCAACTACTTGTTCCGAACGACATTTCTTAATTTGTTTTCATTCAACATGCATTTGTTTCTATCAATATGTGTACACAAGTATAACCATATTTCAACATGCGCTTAACTATGTTTCACGATAAAATGCGATCATTTATTTATTTATTTTTCTACTTTATGCACCCATGTCAATGTTGCATGTTATCAAATATAAACAAGTTATAAATATATATATATATATATATATATATGATTTCCATTATATAGTCATTTCATAACTCATTTCGAGTTAACAATTTTCCATCATGACTTATATATATATATATATATATATATATATATATATATATATATTTACATGCACATTATTACCAAATTTTCAAGTTCTACAACTTATGATCATACACACGTATATATGTTTAACCTCCTTATATGAACATATTATTTCAAACTTAACAATATTCCAAGTTACCAAATTTGAACACACATATATATATGCACATATATTTTACTTTTTCCTCAAGTATTAATTTAGATTTTTTCTAATCTATAACTTATTAACATAATCATCCAACATCAAGAATACATCCATATATATTAAATTAACATTCTTATTCATGTATCCATATATTTGGTTATTTCCAAATTATTTACCAAATCAAATATATATATATGCATGCATATTTCGGCCCATATATATATATATATATATATATGTATATTCTAGTTTCTCTTTGCTTTAAAACTTGACATCACACGAGTCAACAACAACTTATCATTAAAATGATCAAATCAACAAATTATACATATAACTTCATTATTTTTGGCCCATATATATATATATATATATATATATATACAAAAACCCTAACTTTTAAACTTAATAACGTTAAGCTTTTATAAAAACTCATTAACTCTTTAGATCTCCTTGACTTTTATGGTGAACAACATGTTTTAACCAAGAATATAAAAATGAAAAGAAAGGATTTGAGTCGGGTTCTCACCACTAGTCAAGCTAGGTGAAGATTTCACTAGTAGATGATGATGGATGCTTGGTACTCTAGCAAAACCGACTTTTAGCTCCAATCTTCCTTGAATCTCCAATCTTCTAACTAACTTTCTAGACTTGTGTTCTTTGGATTTTGAAAGAGTGGAAGCGTGTGTGTGTGCATATGTGTGTCGATATATATCTAGAAGAGAGAGAGGGATTGAGTGTTCATCTAAACCAAATGATTACAAGTATGAATGGAAAAGTTGGAATGATTGTATGTATGCATGTATTTGCCGTTCGAAATAGAGAAAAGGGAAAGAGAGATGGAGTGTTGTCTTCAACCTAATGATTACTAGGTTTAGTAGATGTGATGGACTTGATCTTTGAGTGTATGGAAGTTTGAATAAGAATGGTTCTTATGACACCATCATTAGATTAGGTTAGAGTTTTGGTGTGGGTGGCCCCACTTGGTGGGTCTCGGTCGAGAAGGGGGTTAGGAGGGGTGGGTTTGGGTCTTGTTCCAACTTGTAGTTTAAATCTAACATTTAGTTGATACGTTTTTAGGTAGTATATACCCGGTATGTGATCCCGTGATTTAACACTCAGTGTACGAATTTTTAAACGTCAAAAACCCTATATTTTTGTATCTTGACTATTTTTAATAGTCTTACTAATTTAACCCGTCATAGTTAATACTTTAACTATAATATATATGTATGCACACAAAAATAACTTGTCACCATGAAATAAACATTTTTGTGTCCACTTTTAATAGTTTTGTCACCAATATTTACGTTTTTATATTAAGAAGTATTACTAGACTTTACGGGAATACAAATTTTGTTAATCACCAACGAACGCACCTTGCGGGTTAAAATTACTTATTTCCTAGTAATTCTCAAAAATTACTAAATATATTGTGTGTTCCTTTGCTAGACTCCCTGACAATACTTTGTCAAAATAATAAACCAGGAAATATAAATCATGAACGTGAAATTATGCGATATGGATATTGACCTGAAATGCTGGGTGTCACACGTTATCCTCTTCCTAGAATCGATGATCTATTTGATCAATTACAAGGCGCCTGCCATTTTTCAAAAATAGATCTTCGATCAGGATATCATCAATTGAAGGTTCAAGAAGAAGATATTCCAAAAACTGCTTTCCAAACCAGATATGGACATTATGAGTTCACGGTTTTGTCGTTTGGACTTACTAGTGCTCCTGCCACATTTATGGATATGATGAATCGTATCTATAAACCCTATCTAGATAAATTCGTAATCGTTTTCATTGATGATATACTTATTTATTCTAGAAATGCGAAAGATCATGGAAATCATCTCAGAATAGTACTTGAACTTCTGAGAAAAGAGAAATTGTATGCTAAATTCTCTAAATATGAATTTTGGCTTAGAAAAGTACAATTTCTGGGTCATATAGTGAATGCAGAAGGTATTCAAGTAGACCCATTCAAAATTGAAGCCATAATCAAATGGGAAATTCCTAAATCTCCGACAGAAGTCCATAGTTTCTTGGGTCTTGCAGGATACTACAGACGATTTATTCAGGATTTCTCAAAGATTGCAGTTCCTCTGACTACTTTAACCCGTAAGAATGTAAAGTATGAGTGGGGAACAAAGCAAGAAGAAACTTTCCAAACTCTGAAGAAGAAACTGACTCATACACCCATACTTGCTTTGCCAGATGGTAATGAAGATTTTGTTGTCTATTGTGATGCTTCTCACAAAGGTCTAGGTTGTGTGTTAATGCAAAGAAACAAAGTTATTGCCTATGCATCTCGTCAGTTAAAGACCCATGAAAAGAATTACACAACTCATGATCTAGAGTTAGGTGCCATAATTTTTGCCCTGAAATTATGGAGATACTATCTCTATGGAGTTAGATTTACAGTTTATACTGACCATAAGAGTTTGAAATATATCTTTGGTCAGAAAGAATTAAACATGAGAAAAAGAAGGTGGTTAGAGATCTTGAGTGGCTATGATTGTGAAATTTTTTACCACAAAGGTAAGGCAAATGTTGTTACAGATGCCTTAAGTAGAAAAGAAAGAGAGAAACCTAAACGGGTTCGTGCTCTCAGACTTGAACTTCGTGTAGATCTCATGTCTCAATTAAAAGATGCTCAACATTTTGTTCAAACAGAAGAAGACTTAGAACAAGAAGGAATGGAGAGCATGATTAAACAATTAACTAAAGGAGACGATGAAATACTTCGTATGAATAAAAGAATCTGGGTTCCAATTACAGGAAATCTTCGAGAAAGAATACTCGAAGAAGCACATAAATCAAAATATATGATGCACCCAGTAAGTGATAAAATGTATAAAAATCTTAAGGACAAGTATTGTTGGATTGGCATGAAGAAAGATATTGCCATATATGTTGCAAAATGTCTTACTTGCGCTCAAGTAAAGGCAGAACATCAGAAACCATCTGGTTTATTGCAACAATTAGAAATACCGGTTTGGAAGTGGGAGATGATAATAATGGATTTTATTACTAAACTTCCTCGAACCAGTCCAGGAAATAATATTATCTGGGTTATCATTGACAGATTGACTAAATCTGCTCATTTCCTCCCAATGAAAGAAACCTTCAATATGGATAGATTGGCTCTTCTATATGTAAATGAGATTGTGTGTTTACATGGAGTGCCATTATCCATAGTGTCAGATAGAGATAGTCGTTTTACATCTCAATTCTTGCAAAGTTTCCAAAAAGCCATGGGAACTCGTCTGAACTTAAGCACTGGCTATCATCCACAGACAGATGGGCAAAGTGAGAACAATTCAGACCTTAGAAGATATGCTCCGAGCCTGTGTGATAGACTTAGGTGGTAGTTCGAATGATCACCTACCCCTAATGGAATTTTCATACAACAACAGTTATCACACAAGCATACAGACGGCACCTTTTGAAGCCTTATACGGTAGAAAATGTCGAACGCCTGTATGTTGGGCTGATGTATGCTGGGCTGATGTATGCTGGGCTGATATAGGAGAAAACCAATTATCAGGACCTGAACTTGTTCAGGAAACCACTGACAAGCAAGCTCATATACAAGACCGATTGAAAGCAGCAAGGGATAGACAAAAGAGCTACGCTGATAAAAGAAGAAAGCCACTAGAATTTAAAATTGGAGACAATGTGTTATTGAAAGTATCACTTTGGAAAGGAATAGTTTCATTCGGAAAGAAGGGTAAACTAAGTCCTCGATTTGTTACACCCTTCAAAATTATTAAAAGAATTGGACCAGTGGCTTATCAGTTGGAATTACCAGAAGCGATGAGTGGAATACAAGATGTATTCCATATATCTAATCTTCGCAAATGTCTAACTGATGAATCTTTGATAATGCCTCTTCAAGACATAGAGGTAAATGAAAAACTCAGGTTTGTAGAACAACCTCTACAAATAGAAGATCGTTAGACTAAAGAGTTGAAGAAGAAAAGATTGAAACTGATCAAAATCAAATGAAATTCTAAACATGGTCCTGAATACACGTGGGAACTAGAACCAGAAATGAAGAAGAAATATCCGCACCTGTTCCAGTAAATCTCGAGGACGAGATTATTCAAAAGGTGGGGAGAATGTAACATTTGAAATTTTTTCATGCCAAGTATTATAAAAATAAAAGATAAGGAACTAGAAGAATAATTATACGAAAGATCAAGGACTGGAAATGAAAAATCTAGAAAATATTAGATATCGGACCGATATCTCTTTCATATCGGTCCGAAGCGAAAACATGGTCAGATATCGGACCGAATCAAAACATGATTGGATATCGGACAGATATCCATTCTTATAACGGTTTGTAATGGAACGTTAAGTCGGTTATCAGACCGACATCAATCCATAACGGTCTGACGACCTCCTCTCAGCCATAATTTGTGGCGCTGACACGTGTTCTACGACTTAGCCCTAGAATCTAACGCGTGTCATGATTTTGGACCGACATGGACCACACAACGGTCCGACATAAACCAAAAATATGTATGGTCCAATCAAACGTTGACGTTTAGGGCTAACGTGGCATGGCTGGATGTCGGACCGACATCCATTTGATATCGGTCCGACATGGACCTTCATTTCATCCTATAAATAGATTTCACTTGCCATTCACTTTCCAAAACACACAAACCGAATTCCAAGTTATTATAAGCTATTTCCACTCTCATAAAACCATTTCCACTCATACGTTTAAGTTCCTGAAGTGCTGGTTCGCTGTAGAGAAAGACAAGAAGCTAGGAAACACTCATTTGGAGAATCCAAGCTAGACGATCTAAACAGAGACGCTGCCCACTAGGATACTCACTCTAGAAGATTCCTAAGTCCAACCTCTATCAAAGTGAATACTTGTATTTTTATAAAATGATTTCAAAACTGAAAATGGTTTTGGTTATGCTCTGACTTGAATGAATTTATACAACCATTCATTGCAAAAGGTGATTTACTATTTAGCAGTCAGCCCATAGAGTCACGTATATATACACGTGTTACAGATGAGACGCTGTAACAGGGCTAGGGTTTGAACCCTTGGTTGTTGTAAAGCCCATCGTAGTAAGCGTAAGGCAGATAGACATAAAAATATATCCAAGGTCTCTGGTGTGGCTGGTGGTTAGTCCGTTGACTGTGTAAATTGATTAGAAACTATGAGCAAATTGTTCTATTTATTCACGCTTGTCAGATTATGATTCTAATATACTTGTATTCACCAGTTTATACTGATAAAATATTTTCAAACGTTTTTACAGGTAACCAAGGATGAAATGTTTTGATTAGCCATATTATGACATGGAAAATGATGTCATGAAAATAGGAACGTCCACCCTAGACATCAGTTGAAAGAAATGGCTCATGTAAAACCTTGCTTTTGTAAATTAAACGTTTGTATACAATATCAAGGTTTATCCCTGTTATAATTAAATGAAACGGGAGAGTCCCCGTCTTTTGAAAAGATCCTGAGTTATTGAATTTTCTGCTGTGTTTATAAATCTCTGATGAGATAAAATAAGAAACAGGTACCAACCGTGGGTCGCGCGCCCGGGTCGGCTAAACCCGGGGTGTGACATTTCAGGGGAAAATCTTCAGCTTCAGCGCTCCAAACTTGAACCAAAACCTCTAATATTATCATAACTCTCAGAGAAGGTCGAATTTGAAGAAAAAGAACGTCTCTAGGATGAATATGCGGAAAAGATCACCAAAATCAATATTAAAAGTGAATCAAATGGCGATTAGTCCATGTGATTCAATAATCGTGACAATGATACCACCTGAAAGAACGTGAGCATCTACTTAACTCGGATCGATAACAATCACTCTTGATTCATAGTGTAGAGACGGAATCTAGTGTCAAGTCAATCATAACCAACATGAAACAAAAGCATAAACATAGATAAGATGAAAATAGAAATGATATTGATTTTCATTACAACTCAGCCATCCCGTCATACGAGTACAATACCGAAGGAGTTCACATCTATATCGTTTAAGCTCATGTCCAACCCCTAGGTGAGCTCTACCTAGGGGTGGTGACTCACACCATAAGTAAGCTCTCAACTCTCTCTAGTTGTATTAACTTTGTACTCTGACTACAAATGAAATGATAAACATCTATTTATAGTTACACACGTGAGTTTGGTCCTAGCGAAACTGAACATGTAGTTTCGCTAGACATGCTACAGCGAAACTGATTAGTTTCGCCCTAGCTAATCTCAGCGAGACTACCTCTATCTTCGCCGATAGAATTGCATATTCATTTACAGGAATTACGGCAACAGAAATTTTATTTATTTATTTATTTCCCTCAGTGGTAACAAAATTAGCCGTTCAACGACTAGTTTCCATTGAAGCAACCCGTGAGAAATATCACGTCCCTCAATCACGGCGTGAAAAATATCGAGGGGGCGATGTTCAATCTTTATCACGGCGTGATTCTAGCTACCACGTCGGATTACGCCACATTTCACGGGAGTATACCTCTTGATCTTAGGGTAATGGGGACACAACCCTAAGTACCCCAAGTACCCTAATGCCTCTAATTAATGAGGGAGTGTCACATTATTTTTACCTAAATACAACCCAAAGTGCCCTTAGTGGTGGAGTCACAACCCTAAGTACCCTAAGTCTTTTTTTTCATTTTTCAAATTAAAAATAATTATATATTTAAAACTTATTTCATTTATTCAAAAAATTAAAAAAAAAACAACATAACAATAAATAAAAATAAAAACAATAATTTTCATTAAAAAAAGCATAAATATTTAATCAAACTACTCTTCATCCAACTGTACATGCTTGCAATATGTACCACAAAATCATATCAAAGTCTAAAATGTGAACTTGCATCGTACAACTTCGAAAGGACATTGTCGTCAATAACTGGATCGGTTGGAAGATCCGTTATGTAGACCCGTGATTTTGTATTTCCGTCATCTTTTATGATCATATTGTGCGATAACATGCACGCATACACTACGTTCCTAATCTTTTCCAGCTTATAACCTGGGCGGGTTGCCTACGTATACCCCATTTACCTTTTTAAACACCGAAAGCTCGCTTGACATCTTTTCTTGCCGACTCTTGCACCTTCTTAAACTTTTTTTTCCTTTGGATCGGTTGGATATGCGAACGACTTCACAAAGATAGGCCAAGTAGGGTAGATCCCATCGGTAAGATAGTATCCACGTTTGTATTGTAACAATTCTGAATTTCATACTTTCGATCATGTACTTGTTATGACCTTATCAATGAGAATTCTTTGAAAGTTCATTATACTTGAAATCTTATTCATACGTATCTACTTCAAATGTGAAACATTATGCTTATACTTGCTTGTAAAGACTTATGCCTAGTTGTGGATTATTCTTGGACTACACTTAGACTTTTGTGATCATTTGAAACTCATTAAAAACACATGAAACCACCCCAAACATCTCAAACATGTTCTTAGAGTTCAAACAATGCAAATTGAGGCCTAAAAGTGCTAGTTAGTGCTTTCGCGCGTTCGTTCTCCTTCTAAATCTCCGTTTACCGCGTACCGTCCACAACCAAAAACTACGCCTAACTTGACATTAAATTGTGTTTTAAATGGCTAACACATTCATTTCATTATATACAACAATTTTCTTTTACAAAACTTTCCTTAATTAAACTCCGAAATTCGAAAAAAACGAACAAATTACGCGTATTCAAACCCATTGGACCACCCATGGGTCAAGGGCCACCCATGACCCATTCAAAAATGGCGCAACCCAACCCCCTCCCCAAGAAAATCAGTTGTTCACCCCCCTTTTCACACCCTTGAAACCGTAACTTTCCTCCAAAGACATTCCATTTTTACACCCTTTACCCTCAACTATAAATACAAGGCCTAACTCCCTCCTTTTCTTCACACTTTGCTACAAATTTTAAGCTAAATCCCTACCCTAATCTCTTTCAAATTCGTGAGCCTACCCTCCCCTTCCATCCAAGAAGAAGTTGCAACAACAAGGTAAGCTAGTTCATCTTTCCTTCTTTCATTCTTGTCTTTCAAGTTCTATTCTCCTTCATCTCCTCAATCTTTTTCTTTTTCATCCATGATCACTTGATCATGAGACACCCTCAGCCTTAACAATAACTAATCCATCATAAAAATCAAGCTAACATAAGCAAGCTAACTCAAACAATCAACCAAAGGATCCCCATTTGCAATGGCGGCCGCCGCATTCTATGAATCTACAAGTTGTTCTATTGTAAAAGTGGCTCTGCTGATGCTTTAGAACATTCTTGCTAACATAATAACAACCTAACATGTCATATTATTACATATTGACACTTGTTCTAATCAAAGGTCCATTATAAACCCCAAAAAAGTTACACAAGTGCAAGTCTGAATTCTGGACAGGATACTGGTGTCAACTTGCGGCGGCCATATCTTGGTCATAACTACTCTAAACCTCTTGATTTTTTTAGTCTAAAATGTAGTGTTTTAAGTCTAGAATTCAGAGAATCAAACCACTTAATTTTTCGACAAGTTTAAGGTTTTCAAATGTATTTATTTTGAAGTAAAGGTCAATTCTGATTTCTTGACAGCATTATTGTCATGACTTTCCGGGACCATATATCCCAATCTACACGTCCAAACTTGTTCAATCTTGTTGAAAAATAAATATTATGAAACCCTCTTTAAAACCATGTATATTAGACATTTTAATCCTTGTAGAACTTCCTAAAATGACAAAAGAAGACAGTAAGGTATATTCTAGACCTCTGATCTTGTGTCGCGGTTTTGGCATGCTTAGAATGCCCAAATTAAAAAGTTTTCTAAATGAAAGTTGTTCTAAAAATTATAAAATAAGTCCCAGTAAATTTTGTGATATGTATAAAAATGTTTGGTTAGTTAAAATTGTCCCGGAAGTTTAGGACAAAATGTTGTCAAAACACTAATCTTTGATTTCTTTCCATTCTTTGAGATTTTAACTATTTTAAACCTCTTTGACATATAAAATATTAATAATTAACCTTTTACTACTGATTTCTAACCTTCTAACTCATAATTCACTCCATCTTGTTCATTCCACTTATTCCTACTCTTACACAAGTCTAAATCGTATAGGAACGCCTTAATCTTACGGTCTAACTTACTCGTTTATTTCAAGTTATCAAGGTGAGTTCTTCATAGCCCCTTTTTTATTTTTTATTTTTGGGGTGGAAACATGTACCGTTACACATTCATATCAAACATTTTTCATGCAAATCAATTAAAGACATTTTTATATACTTGTTAGCTTTAAATGGTTTACACATGATGCCTATTCATACTCGTGTTCGTAAAGTCCCTTACGTAGCTCTTACACAACTATTAACTTAATAAGCCAATGGTAGTACAATAATGGATCCATAGGTGTGACATACCCATCCCCCACCCGGTCAAGGGTGGCAAGTCAGTCAATAGGGTTGGTTTGGACTTCATGTGTATAGATTTAATTGACTTGTATATTTAAATTGTTTTGATTTGAACATATAAATTTTGTGTGTCAAAACCTATGAAACTCACCAACTTACTTTATAGTTGACCCTTGTTTTTACATGTTTTCAGGAGATTGAGGTATGCTTGTGAAGTGGTGCTTACATATAGGACGCTTGGACCTAGAATAAAAATTAAAACATTTCTTTTTGTGTTATGTGGTTTTGAATTAATTGGATGTAAAGAAATTGGCTGGTTTTTAATAAATTTTCCTTTAGTTATCTTTATACCATGTGTTCTCGTGTTCAATTTCGTAGCGCTCCCATGATTCTGCCATTGGCAGGGGTGTGACAGATTGGTATCAGAGCCTTGGTTATAGAGAATTAGGTCACATTAGTATAAAGGCCTAGACCTTAACCTATGTGCCCCCGAATTAGGAAACTGTACACACACATGTTTATTGCTTTACTAACATCCTTCTTCCAGCATGTCTTTGTATTCCGCCGACGTCTCCGACAACACCCATGTTACCTCCAAAAGCTCGGACCTGCCTACCAGTGAACTATAAAGCCCAATCAGCTGGAGTAGATTAATGCAAACCTCAAGCCTGACCTTCAGAGCGAGGATGGCCTCTGGCTTGAAGACCTAGATAAACCACTAAGCTCAAGTTCAAGACATGAAAGCAAAAAAAGGCTACGTCTCAAGTGACACGGAGCCCGAAGAAGAAGGACGTGAAGCTGGACCAATCAAGGAAGCCCAGCTGCCATTCAAGAAAAGGAAGCTCAATCCATAAATGCTCTCATCAGAACCTAGGGCCCAATCGATGGCTTATTAGAAGTATGTGTAAACTGGAAGAGTGGATGCCTGTACACCAAGAGTTCTGTCTAGGAAAGACATGGTGCATAAATCCCTAAAGGACCCGTCACTCTTTCCTGGGAAATCTTGGACTGAGCATCGTATATAGGCGAAAAACATACTTCCTAATGGGCTAACAATTTCGACCTAAAGCTTCTGATTAGTCAAACTATTATTTCCTAGAATGATCTATTATTGTCTATTTCTTTTATTTCTTCATTGTAAATTTTTGTCATTATCAATAAACTTCATTTCGATTCATCATTCTCGTATTTGTCCACTTACTTATATACGTTGTTATTTTCGTAGAATGCCTCCTCGTCGTGATAATACCGACAACACTATCTCTAATGTCGGTGATACCTCTTCCTCTGCTGACACTACTACCATAACTACCCTTCACACGCAGCAACTCGCCGATGTGCTACCCGGCATGGTCACACAAATCAACAACTCGATAAGAGCTGAGGGGAATGCTTGTACCTTCAAGCAATTCAATTCATGTAACCCACTTAAGTACCTCGGTTCTGAAGGTGCTACTAGACTGTTACAATGGTTTGAAAGCATGGAGAGTACACTTGAAATGAGTGACTGTCCCAATAACCTGTAACACCCCAAATTTTCAAGGAAATAAAAGTCCATGGGCCAAAGTGTAAATAGCCTAAAGTTAAAGGACTGAAAAATAAAAAAAATAAAGAAATCGAGCCGGTAGCGGACCGCTACCGGGTTCCATGACAGTCCGCTGCGAACGGATGAAGGAATCATGAGGGAATGACACGTGGCAGTGACGCATCTGGTGACTCTGCCCTATGTCGGACCGTCACCAGGCGGGTAACGGTCCGCCAGTCGCAATTGGGCTCAAACAACGAGAAGGTGACACGTGTAAGCTGACTCGCTAAAAGGAATTGGGTAGCAGACCGCTACCCAGAGCATGACGGTCCACCACGTGCGGAGTACGCCAGACACCTGGCAAGGGGCGGTAGCGGACCGCTACCCCCTTGCTTAGCGGTCCGCCACCAGTGTAGAATCAACCCTATAAATAGTTAAGTTTACCGTTCATTTGAGAAACAACAACACCAACATCACCACATCACAAACCACACTCAAGCAAAAATACCGAGACAAGGCTAGCACGACGGTATAAGCGTGGAGTTTACGAGTGCGGTACGCTACGAGTACGGTTTGAGTTCGGAGAAACGTTTAAAGTGAGGAACGAACTTAGGAACTACCTGAGAATAATGTAAGTACACTACACCCGTACCCTAGACACGATTATCTGAAATACGTGATTAAAATGATATGAGTTATGTGATATGTGATATAACGAGGGTACGAGGTAATGACAGATTAGTCTAAACACTAAATGGGAATAATGGAGTAGTCACGAAGTATCCAAGGGGTGGTGGATACGCCGCTGGTACTTCCTATATATAAACCTCTTGGTACTTCGTGGTGAAACCATTATGAATGTTTAGGGGTATAGACTAATAGTTAATAATGAAATATAGTAAACGTACGGGAGAACATTCAACTGGTATGTAGTTATCTGATAAACGGAGTGTTACGTCTAAGGAAAGAGTGGTGTATAAATCTCTCCTAGACCCGTCACTCTTTCCTGGCAACATCTCTGTTGGAGGTACTGCTCTGGAAGGAAAATCTCCCCAGTTTACAATATATGACGAATATACGATAGAAATATACCATGCATAATGAATATGAATATGTGATGAATATAAATACGTGAAATGCATGGTGAATACGTGAACGCATGACGATAAGTGCAAATATGAAAGAGTATGATGGAACGAGTCTAAATCCTAAATTGGAATAACGGAGTACTCACGAAATGTTAAAGGGGCGGTGGATACGCCGCCGGTACTTCTTATATATAAACCCTTTTAATATATCGTGGAGAAATCGTTATGAAGTTTTAAGATGAGGACTGGTTGGGAAGTAAATCAAGCATATACGTGAAATGAAAATAAATTCTTGATACATTTGGGAGGCTGTGAGTCAAAGATACTCAAGGTCCCAAATGAAATGAGATTCCAAGCCTACGGGGCTGAGGAATGAATTAGTCTTCGTGACTAAAAAGATTCCAAGCTTATGGGGCTGAGGAAAATAATAAAGGAAACTCTAGGCCTGCGGGGCTGAAAGAGTAAAAGATTCCAAGCCTACGGGGCTGAGGAATGAATGAGTCTTCGTGACAAATGCGAGGGGTCTATACTGACGTGTATAAGAACCTTGCCAATACTCGGACCGAAGGTACGACCTAAGATGGTTGCGAGGAGGTTAGCACACCCATAAAATATACAAATACTGTGATCAGAGGTACGTCCGAAGATGGTCACAGGGGCACCGAGAGCCCGAGAAAATGTGAAAAATAATAAGAACCTAAAGGGTTCATAATGAAATGAAAAGATTCTATGTACTTATTTAGCCAAAGCTAATTCAAAAACGTTTCTAAACACTATAGGAAAGAAGCACGTGGAATAAGGATTCCTAAGGACATCACAGTCTGAGTTAGAGATCCCTATGTAATAAGATATTGTACATGTAAAACAATATTTATAAATGAAAAATATACCTTAGCCAATTAATGGCAAGGTTTTGATAAACTGGGATCGTTTTCCGTAATAAAATACTCTGATAAAATAATAAGATAAGTAGGGTGTTTCATGTTGGTATCAGAGCACGGTTTGAGGAATTTAAGTATCAAAAGGGGATGCTTAAACTCAAACCATAAGTGCTCATGATATAAAATGGGATTCAATCCGAGGTTGTCCAATGAAGCGGGTATTTTAAATTCCAGTGCTTAAACAGAAATGTGTGAGTATACGTGGGCTGAACTTTGTATGAGATAAGCTCCATATGATAATTGGGAGTATCATGATATGTAACATATATTGCCTTATGCCTGGCCAGTATTGGAGCCAATGTGTGGGACCATCATGATGTCGCAAACATCATATGATAACATATTTCAGCAGATAGTAAGCAGGGAATGTGAACATGCATAATTGAAATGCATGAATAAATGTGCATATGTGTAAAATGCATAGATAGGGCCTTATATGAAACCCTAGAATGCTTGATTAGGGTTAAAATAATGTGAGGCTTGTGATATAAAACCCTAGATTACGATTAGGGTAAACGAATGAGTGATTAAACGACATCATGTTTCAGCGAATGGCTGAACATCAAAATGACGAAGTACGTGACGAGGGAAGCCACATGAGAGCTGAATCTCCACATCATGATGAAAACGAAGTTGAGCAAGTCCCGGAGAATATCCAGAAACAAATCGCAATAGAAGTAGGAAAAGCATTTGATGCAAACTTCCCGATTCTACAAACTGAACTACAGAGCTCATTAGAAAGTTGGTTCGAAAACCATAAAGAGGTTACTCATAATGGAGAAGGAGGAAATATAAAGTTGATGTGAAGTCAACTCGTTGTACATACAAGGATTTCATGGCATGCAAACCTTTAGAATTTAAGGGAGCTGTTAATCCCTTAGAAAGTCAGAAGTGGATCACCTCAATAGAAACAACTTTTGATACATGTCACTACGAAAAAGAAGATGAGGTTACCTTCGCCACCAACCAACTAAAAGAAAGAGCCGACGATTGGTGGGGCATGGTAAAGAGAGAGAGAGAGAAAGGTAGAAAGGGAATCAAAGATATGAGGTGGGAAGAGTTCAAAGATCTCTTCTTAAAACACTATTGCCCTCGAGCAGCAATCGAAAGAATCACGGAGGAATTTCTTCAACTCCGTCAAACAATAGAAACGGTGGATGAGATCATAGGGATCTTCTTTGACAAGGCCAGATTCTGTCCGGTTTTGCTAACAACCCTTGAGATGTGGATGACGAGATACCATCTCGTTTTAAAAACAGAGATTAGAGAGTTTATTCATCCATCCAAGTGTGCGAAATTGGAGGAAATAATTGATTGGGCTCGAGAAAGAGAGACGGAGCTCAAGACGCAGTCTGAAAGAGACGGGAAGAGGAAAAGAGAGAGTTATCCTTCTCCTATGCCTCTTAAGAGGTTTAAGTTTAGTAAACCGGGAGATGGTTCCTCCCAAAGGAAAAGTATCCAAAATTGCAAGACTTGTAGAAGAAGACACCCGGGGTAGTGCTGATTTAAGTCCACGACTTGCAACAAGTGTGGAAAGGCAGGACATACTGCATTGCAATGTAGGAGTAGCACCCTTTGTGCTACAACTGTTATAAGCCAGGACATTTTAGCAGGGAGTGTCCTGAGCTAAAATCTCGAATAGAGAAGACCGGTGAAGGATCTAGAGTGGCAGAGAATGAAGTCAAAAGAATCGAAGCTCCGAAGCTGAAGCGTAGGGCTTTTCAGATCACTACTGATGAAGCGAAAGATGTTCATGATGTTGTATTACATTCCTCTTGAATTCCCTACCTGCTTATGTTTTATTCGATACAGGAGCTAGTCGATCGTTTATTTCTTTAAAATATGCGAACTCTAGAAATTTCAATAGAAGTAGGTTGGCTAAGGCATTAGAGGTCTAAATCGAGAGTGATCGTAACTGCATAGTGACTGAAATATGCCGAGATTACCAACTACTGATAAAGGAATAAGAATATTTTGTCGACTTAATTCCGATGTCGATGCAAGAATTTGACATGATCATTGGAATAGACTGGTTGTCTTCACATGCTTCAACGATTATATGCAATCGGAAGATTGTAAGATTCATAACGCCTACAGGAAAGGAAGTTAATGTCATTGGTGAACGACGGAACCAGATCACGATATATACAATGGCCAAAATAAACAGCTTACATGAGACAAGGTCATCAAGCCTTCTTAGCCTACGTAGCTAATGTAAAGAGGAAAGGGAAAGAACTGGATTAAGTTCTAGTAGTAAAAGAATTCCCAAAAGTATTCCCAGACGATCTTCCAGGTCCTGAGAGAGAGATCGAGTTTAAAATCGATTTGATTCCTGAAGCTAAGTCAGTAGCTAAGGCACCATACCGGTTAGCACCAACAAAGATGAAAGAATTAATGTCACAACTGCAAGAGTTGTTAGACAAGGGATTCATATGTCCTAGTGTATCCCCTTGGGGTGCACCAATTCTGTTCGTGAAGAAGAAAGACGGTAGTATGAGGATGTGTATAGACTACCGTGAATTGAATACGCTGACTATCAAGAATAGGTATCCTTTACCTAGAATTGATGATCTATTTGATCAATTACAAGGATCAAGTTGATTTTCCAAGATTGACTTAAGATCCGGTTATCATCAGGTCAAGGTACGAGAAGAAGATGTACAAAAGACAACATTCAGAACTCGTTATGGACACTATAAATTTGTAGTTATGCCATTCGGAGTAACAAATGCTCTAGCAGTTTTCATGGACCTCGTGAATAGAGTATGCCGGCCAATGTCAGTCAAATTTGTTATTGTCTTCATTGATGTCATCTTAATATATTCAAAAGGTGAAGAACGGCATGCACAACACCTTCGTGAAGTACTTAGTACTTTATGGAAGGAGAAACTGTACGCCAAATTCTCAAAGTGTGCATTCTGGTTGAGAGAAGTTCAATTTATGGGTCATGTTATAAATACATAAGGCATCTCAGTAGACCCAGCAAAGGTAGCGGCTATAATGAAATGGTCTCCACCTAAGAACCCATCTGAAGTTAGAAGCTTCTTGGGGTTAGCTAGCTATTATAGAAGATTCATCCATGATTTTTCTAGGATAGCCACCCCATTAACTAAGCTAACTCGAAAGAATTCAAAATATGAATGGAATGCGGCTCAGGAGAAAGCATTCCAGACTTTGAAAGAAAAGTTGACACAAGCTCCGGTTTTGGCATTACCAGAAGGAGTAGAAGAATTTGTGGTATACTCTGATGCCTCAAAACTTGGGTTAGGATGTGTTCTGATGCAAATAGGAAAGGTGATAGCCTATGCCTTTCGACAGCTAAAGACACATGAAGCAAACTATCCCACCCATGATCTGGAATTCGCTGCGGTAGCGTTCGCACTAAAGATCTGGAGGCATTACCTGTACGGAACGAAGTGTACGATTTACACTGACCACAAAAGTCTTAAGTATTTCTTTAACCAGAAGGACTTAAACATGAGGCAACGACGATGGTTAGAACTGGTCAAGGATTATGATTGTGAGATCTTGTATCATCCCGGAAAGGCTAACGTGGTAGCCGATGCTCTAAGCCGCAAGGAAGAGCATCATTCTATTCGGGTGAAAGCCTATAAGTTAGTGATAACTCCTGATTTCATGAGCCAGCTTCGAGACGCACAAATCGAAGCCCTAAAAGGTGAGAATGACAAGAAAGAAAGAATGGCTTGTCAGGAAAAATTTCTAGAAGAGAATGAGTATAAGGTTAAAACTTGATTTGGTCGTATGTGGATACCACGATCGGGTGAGTTTAGACTTAAGATTCTCGATGAAGCTCATAAATCGTGATATTCTATTTATCCGGGTACTACAAAAATGTACCAAGATCTGCGCAAGGATTATTGGTGGCTCGGAATGAAGTTTAATATCATGAAATATGTAGCTAAATGTTTAACTTGTCTCCCAGTTAAAGCAGAACATCAAAAACCATATAGAAGGTTACAACCATTAGAAATCCCAAAATGGAAGTGGGAACATCTCACTATGGATTTCATAACCAAGCTACCAAAGACAGCTAGAGGTTATGATACCATTTGGGTGGTTGTAGATCGACTAACTAAGAGTGCTTATTTCTTAGCAATACGTGAAACCTACTCTACAGAAAAGTTAGCCGAATTATTCATCAAAGAGATTGTTTCCAGACATGGAGTGCCAGTCTCGATTGTCTCTGATCGAGATACTCGTTTCACTTCACATTTTTAGAAAAAGTTCCCGGAAGAGATGGGAACTAGATTACTAATCAGCACAACATATCATCCTCAAGCTGACGGTCAAAGTGAGAGGACGATACAAACTCTTGAAGATATGTTGCGTGCTTGTATGATTAATTTCGGTGGAAGTTGGGATAGCCATCTGCCATTAGCAGAATTCTCATACAATAACAGCTACCATTCCAGTATTGGTATGCCATCATATGAAATGTTGTATGGTAGAAGATGTAGAACTCCTATATGTTGGGGAGAAATTGGGCAGAAAGAGTTGGGCAGCAAAGAAATAGTTCAAGCCATGTCAGAAAAGCTTGACTTAATTAAGGAACGTTTGAAAGCTACACAGGATAGACAGAAATCGTACGCAGACAAGAGGCGTAGACCAATAGAATTCCAAGAAAGAGATTATGTCTTGTTGAAAGTATCTCCTTGGAAAGGTCTAATCCGATTCAAGAAACGAGGGAAACGAAGTCCGAGATTCATCGGTCCTTTCAAAATCATCAAACGAGTTGGAAAGGCGGCTTATCAGCTAGAACTACCAGAAGAATTGAATAAGATACACAACACGTTTCATGTATCTTATTTAAGGAAATGTTTAGCTGATGAGACTGCACACGTTCCTTTGTAAGAAATAGAAGTTGATGATAAGATGACCTATGTCGAAGAACCTATCAAGATTTTAGATACAAAAGAGAAACAGTTACGTCATAAAATGATTAAACAACTGTTAGTGCAATGGAGGCACAGAAAAGGGTCGGAGATGACCTGGGAAAGATAAGAGGACATAAAGAAAAATCATCCTCAATTATTTAAGGATTTACAAGTTTCGAGGACGAAACCTAATTTAAGGGGGGGGGGGGAATTGTAACACCCCAAATTTTCAAGGAAATAAAAGTCTAGGGGCCAAAGTGTAAATAGCCCAAAGTTAAAGGACTAAAAAATGAAGAAAATAAATAAATCGAGCCGGTAGCGGACCGCTACCGGGTTCCATGACGGTCCGCTACGAACAGATGAAGGAATCATGAGGGAATGACACGTGGCAGTGACGCATCTGGTGACTCAGCCCTCTGGCGGACCGCCACCAAGCGGGTAACGGTCCTCCAGCCGCAATTGGGCTCAAACAACGAGAATGTGACACGTGTAGGCTGACTCGCTGAAAGGAATTGGGTAGCAGACCGCTACCCAGAGCATGATGATCCACCACATGCGGAGTACGCCAGACTCCTGGCAAGGGGCGGTAGTGGACCGCTAACCCCTTTCTTAGCGGTCTACCACCAGTGCAGAATCAGCCCTATAAATAGTTAAGTTTACCGTTCATTTGAGAAACAATAACACCAACATCACCACATCACAAACCACACTCAAGAACAAATACCGAGGCAAGGCTAGCACGACGTTATAAGCGTGGAGGTTACGAGTGCGGTACGCTACGAGTACGGTTCGAGTTCGGAGAAACGTTTAAAGAGAGGAACGAACTTAGGAACTACCTGAGAATAATGTAAGTACACTCGACCCGTATCCTAGACACGATTATGTGAAATACGTGCTTAAAATGATATGAGTTATGTGATATGTGATAAAACGAGGGTACGGGGTAATGACGGATTATTGTAAACGCTAAACGGGAATAATAGAGTAGTCACGACGTATCCAAGGGGTGGTGGATACACCGCTGGTACTTCCTATATATAAACCTCTTATTACTTCTTGGTGAAACCATTATGAATGTTTAGGGGTATAGACTAATAGTTAATAATGAAATATAGTAAACGTATGGGAGAACATCCAACTGGTATGTATTTATCTGACAAACGAAGTGTTCTGTATAAAGAAAGAGTGGTGAATAAATCTCTCCTAGACCCGTCACTCTTTCCTAGGAACATCTCTGTTGGAGGTACTGCTCTGGAAGGAAAATCACGAAAGTTCACAATATATGATGAATATACGATAGAAATATACCATGCATAATGAATATGAATATGTGATGAATATAAATACGTGAAATGCATGGTGAATACATGAACGCATGATGATACGTGCAAATATGAAAGAGTATGATGTAACGAGTCTAAATCCTAAAATGGAATAACGGAGTACTCACGAAATGTTAAAGGGGTGGTGGATACGCCGCTGGTACTTCCTATATATAAACCCTTTTAATACAACGTGGAGAAATTGTTAAGAATTTTTAAGATGAGGACTGGTTGGGAAGTAAATCAAGCATATACGTTAAATGAAAATAAATGCTTGATACATTGGGAGGCTGTGAGTCAAAGATACTCAAGGTCCCAAATGAAATGAGATACCCGGCCTGTAAGGTGGATCTCAATAAATAATAAAGAAGAAAACTAAAAATATTTCAAGCCTAAGGGGCTGAGGAAAAGAAAAGGAAACTCTAGTCATGCGGGGCTGAAAGAGTAAAAGATTCCAAGCCTACGGGGCTGAGGAATGAATGAGTCTTCATGACAAATGCGAGGGGTCTATGCTGACGAGTATAAGAACTTTGCCAATACTCGAACCGGAGGTACGACCTAAGATGGTTGAGAGGGGGTTAGCACACCCATAAAATATACAAATACTGTGATCGGAGGTATGTCCGAAGATGGTCACAGGGGCACCGAGAGCCCGAGAAAACGGAAAAATAATAAGAACCTAAAGGGTTCATAATAAAATGAAAATATGCAGCGTACTTACTTTGCGAAAGCTTATTCAAAAACATTTCTAAACACTGCAAGAAATAAACACGTGGAATAAGGCTTCCTGAGGACATCACAGTTGGAGTTATAGATCCCTATGTAATAAGATATTGTACATGAAAAACAGTATTTATAAATGAAAAATATACCTTAGCCATTTAATGGCAAGGTTTTGATAAACTGTGACCGTTTTCCGTAATAAAATACTCTGATAAAATAATAAGATAAATAGGGTGTTTCATAACCTCAAGGTGAAGTATGCTACTAGTGCCTTCCATAAAAGGGCACTAACTTGGTGGAATGTTGAAAAGAGAACAAAAGGTATGGAAGTGGCTCTATCCATGACATGGGATAGACTCTAGGAGGCCGTGATTGAAGAATTCTGCCCGAAAAATGAAATGAAGAAATTGGAAGCTGAGTTGTGGGACTTAACCATGGAAGGTGTGGAGCATGAAGCATTCACCACACGCTTTCATGAGCTGTGCATCCTGGTCCCGCATCTGGTTACATCCCTGAGTCATAGGATTGATCATTATATTGGTGGCCTCCCGTCACAAACGCGGGGCAATGTCATGGGGAGTAATCCAACAACTCCCGAAGCTGCTATTCGTTTGTCTGCATCCTTAACGGGTGATATAGTTAAATCTGGTATTCTGTTCAAGAAGGGTGACAAAAGAACTAAGGATGAAACCGTGATGAGATTTGAGCACCACAAGAGGCAGAAGACTGCCAAAAGTTTTTCCATGGTGACCCCGGCTACTCCGGTCAATCAAGTGGCCCCAACAGCCTAAGTCCTAGCTAAAAAGGGGTATACTGGAAATCTGTCGCATTACCCCAAACGTCTCTTTCATCATCTTGGCAACCAGTGCAGGCAATGCACCAGCTGTGGAAGGTTTGGGCACTTGGCCCAAACCTGTAGAGTACCTGTTGTGGCCAACATTAACAAATCCATGGTTCCTAAAGTTACCAACAACAACAACAACCCTCGAGCCTGTTTTACTTGTGACGATACCGATCACTTCAAAAATTAATGCCCCAAGCAGAATTATAGCCAAGGACCACCCTGTGGTCGTGCTTTCACTATTGGGACATCTGAGGCTCGTGAAGATCCTTCTGTGGTTACGGGTACATTTCTCATTAATAGTCACTTTGCTTCTGTACTGTTCGATACTGGTGCCGACAAGAGTTTTGTGTCCACCGAATTCGAGCCCTTACTTAAGATAAGCCCTACTGCATTAGAACCTTCTTACACTATTGAGATAGCTGATGGCAAACTAACTCACGTTCACTCTATCATCCGAGGTTGTACTTTGATGCTAGTCGATCATTCCTTCACCATCGACGTAGTTGTGGGGACCGGCTGGTTGTCAAAAAACCATGCTGAAATCATATGCTCGGAGAAACGTATCTGTATTCCCTTACCGTCTGGAGATGTTCTGAAGATTTTCGGAGAAAGATCTTGTCAAGGTCTAAAAATTATCTCATGCATGAAGGCCCGTAGTTACTTGAGGAAACACTATTGTGCCTTCTTGGCCCATATTGTGGAAAGTAAGCCTGAAGAGAAGAAGATCCAAGACATACTTGTTTTGGGTAAAAATTATTAAAGCTAATTTTGTAACCAAACTTAGTAAGTGAGCTAGTGTGCTTAATCAAAATATAGACTTGTGAAAGAAATGTAAAACTTGACACAATGATGTACGGGGAAAGCCCTTAATCCCTAAGGATTGCCGGCATAAAACTTCGAAAAGTGAATGAAAGTCACTTGCCTTCTAGTTTAGTATAAATCAAATAAATCGAGTACAAATGTGAACAATGATCGAGTGAATTCTAAGTGTTACAGAGCTTTCGAGTGTTGTGTATTGCTAAGTGAATGTTGATGTGAATTGATGTGTTTCCTATGTCGATCAATTGCTAATTAAATACAAGAATTATCCTAACTAACTATCCAAAAATCTTGGATCTCACTTGGTTCTCCCAATATGACCGTTGTAGAACCTTTCCACGCATGTTCTACACGTTTCTTTTGACTTCTTGACCAAGTCTTTAGGAATGAGTGGTCATACACGTTTTACCTGCAAGTAATAATCTAAATGGAGGACAAATAACCGTTAGTTTTATTAATACTTAGGATACCAAGGTTACTAGGATATTGGATTCCGGATTACGCTAGACTCAGGATCCTTCATAAAAATCAATCCCTAACAATTGTCACAAAAAATTGACAGCTGTCCAAGGTAGTTACAGCTGTAAACTTTTCAAAATTTAAATTTCAAACCAAGATAGGATGTGATGCGACGTGGTGCGGTAAATGAGGCTCTTTAAACGGCGTCGTAGAGGCGGTTGATAATTACGCCTTATAATTATCTCATTTTCTTTTATCTCGCTACCTCATCTTGTTCTTCTTTCATCTGGGATTTCAGGTAAAGCTTCCTTCATAATCCTTAAATCTCTCGATTTTTATTTTCAAAAGATGGTTAAAAAGATGACCCGATCTTCTTCTTCTTCATGAGGAGGGACTCCATTCAAGGTGGAAATAAGTTGCCTTTGAGATAGGTTGTAAAGGGTAGGATTCTTCCCTGAAGGATCCTTAATACTTTGAAATCCAATATACTGAATCTAGGTTTTTTCTTTGTTTGCAGCGCTCAAGTTTTCAGAGGTTGCTCCTCCTAGTTCGGATACTGCCAAGAGGGTTGCTTTCTTATACAGCCTTGACCCTATAAAGAGGACCTTAAGATTCAAGGTTCCTTCCGTAGAATTGAGTTCAGAAAGCCATCTCTCCACCTCCGATATGTCTGGTAAGATGTATAAAATCATATTAATATGTTAGTTAAATGTATGAAACTCTAACCCGTTATCCTGAAGCAGGTGTCCGAAGATCCAGCTTCAGGTTCGCTCTTGATGACATTGACAGTATGGTCTCCAAAGGTAAAGCCATCAGGAAGGAAATGAGCATGCCAGCCTTTGAAGCTCCGAAGCTTGATGCTCCTAAGCCGGAATCCCCAACTCCTCGCTCCAAGCTTGCTGCTAACAAGAAAAGAAAGCCTTCTGACGCCGCTGAAGTGGCTATTTTTGAGAGCCAGAGCTATGCTGATGCCCATAAGAAGCTTCCTGCCTTTGGTCACCTGGTAAGAGATTCTCAGTATCCCGGATCTTGAACCTGTTATTAAAGAATTCATTATATATTTCTCTATGACAGGCCTTAGAGAAAATGACCAAGTTCCACGAATCTGTGGTGAAAGAAGTTGAGGATGGCAAGCAAATAATCTACGACCTGCAAAATATAGATGCAGCTAAGAATAAGAAGTTAGCAAATGCGACTAGGGAGCTTAGCAGGGTGAAGGCAGAGCTGCAGGATGCTTATGCCCAACATGCCTAGGATCTTGAGGAGTCCCATGAACAAGCCAAAACGTCAGCTGCGATCTCCATATTTCAAGCCAGAATAAAGATGGCTAAAGAGGCTGATGACAAGGACTTCAACCGGGCTAATTGGGATGTCCAGGAGTGGCAAAGGCTTGTGGCTGAACTAGGAGGAGAGCCGATGCAGGAAGCGGATGCGGACAACCTGATGGATGAAGCTGAAGACTCCGTGAAGGTGGCAGCGGAGGTGACTGGATAGGACGATGAGGGCGATAAAGAGAAGGCCTGAGCCCTATGTTTGTGATTTATGTGGTTCATGTCTTTAACTTTAATCCTTGTGACTTGTTGAACAGTTTAATTTTCTTGCTTTTGGGATCTCTATAAGGGATAAACAATCTGACAATTCATGAACCGGGTGGATGGGTCCAGGTTTTGGATGAAGCCCGGGTCACTTTTCTTTCCTGCACTTTTAAACATTATCAAGTAGCTTATGACTATATATCATGTTTGTTATGTGTTTGGTATGCTTATAGAAAATTAGGGTTTATAGGCTATTAAGCCTTGTGATACTTAGAAAAATAAGTTTAAGTAAGTTTTTAGGATACCGAATCCTTAATAATTATTCATAAATAACATCTTAGATTTTTATCAAACTTTGACTTAGAAAAATACGTTTTGATAAATGAAAAAAGTACCAGCCACAAACATGTCAAGTCTTAGTCATCTAAAATTTGGATCTACCTTAAATTGAAAATTAACAAGTATTTTTGAATACACACCTTTGAGAATCAAGTTGGGTAGATACACAAACCAGATAATGATAGGGATTGTCAACAGACTTGAAGTATGACAACTTTTTGTTGTCCCCTATGTATAGTCGAAAAATACATTGTATGCTTAGTAATTGCACTTCAATATCTTCATAAGTCTTTAATCGAGTCAGCATATTAATGCTAAGTACTTGGGTTAACACATAAGTGTTAAAAACCTGGGCCAAGCGAGAAAACGTGGGCCAAGCCAGAAACGTAAGTTAGCATGAAAATGCTAAAAACCTTACGAGTAACACGTCTGTTACTTTCGTAGGATCCAAGATATAGCCAACGGTGATGAAATTATTAGCCACTGTTACATGGACTGGTCGCACCACTTTGAACTATACTTGAATATCGTGCGCTTCAGGCGGAGTGTTTAAACTCAATTCTTAGAAAGGTGAAAACCTTTAAACCTTAGAAGGTATTCAGAATACCTTAAACTTAGGAGAGATGGCCAATCTCTATCTTTTGTCAGGATCCTTCCTGTAAAACATGAAACCTTGGTGAAGGTGGGTGTTAGTCTGGCTAACACCCCTCCGACGCTCAAGTCAGTACCTTGATAAAGAGTAATAAATATAAAAATAATTAAGGATAGAAGACATACTAGTCTTAGTTAGAATGTAAGTTCTAACTTACATAAAATAGGCTTTGAGATGGATAGCATTCCAGGACCTTGGCAGGATATCTCCTTCCAAAGTGGCTAGCCAATAGGCACCCTTGCCTACTTTCGAATCAATTAAGTATGAGCCTTCCCATTTTGGTGCAAGCTTTCCATCGCTGGGTTTGGTAGTATTTTGAAATGCTTTTCTTAATACTAAGTCACCTACTTGGAATCTTCTAATCCTTATGTTCTTGTTGTATGACTTTGCTATCCTCCGTTGATAAGCTGCAATACGAACTTTGGCAAGATCCCTGAGCTCATCCACAGTGTCAAGGTCATAAGCAAGAGCTTCGTCGTTGGTTTCTGGAGTTTGGAGATTGGAGATTGGTTCTGGTAGTGGGGATAACCATCTCTGTAGGGATCATGGCTTCAGTACCAAATACTAATGAGAATGGAGCTTGACCTGTTGCATTTTTTATGGTTGTCCTATCTGCCCAAAATGCAAATGGTAGTTCTTCGGCCCATCTTCCTTTCTTAGCCCCCAATCTCTTCTTGAGGTTGTTTATGATGATTTTATTACTGGATTCCGCCTGTCCATTAGCTTGAGGATGTACAGGGGTGGAAGTTATCATCCTTATGCCCCAACTGGCATAGAAGTTTGTTGTTCTTTTGCCGATGAACTGAGACCCATTATCACATACTATTTCTGCCGCGATCCCAAATCTTGCCAGGATGTTGCGCTTTATGAAGGATATGACTTCTTTTTCTCTAACTTGGACAAATGCCTCAGCTTCTATCCATTTGGAGAAGTAATCTGTAATTGCTAGCATGAATATCTTTCCTCCTGGTGCTTTGGGAAGTTCGCAACCATATCCATTCCCCATTTCATGAATGACCATGGAGATATGATTGGATATAAAGGTTTCAATGGTTGATGGAGTATGTTGCTGTGTCTTTAGCAAGCATCACATTTCTGGGCGTAAGTCATAACGTCTTTCCTCATAGTAGGCCAGTAGTATCCTGTCCTCAGGATTCTTGATAATAATGCTCTGCCCCCAGTGTGATTACCACAGTCACCTTCATGTATATCTTTTAAGACTTCTTGAGTTTCAGGATCCTCCAAGCATCTTAAGTATGGACCTGCAATAGATTTTCTATACAAAACACTGTGCAAAATTATAAAACGAGATACCCTCATGCGAAAAGCCATATGATTCTTTTCGTCACTTGGGATTTCACCATCCTGTAAATATTTTTTAATGGGTAGGATCTAGGGTCCTTGACTAGGTTCAAGATCCCGAGTATCTTCTTCTTCTGTGCTGGAAACTTTATTTATTTTTTCAATTGTTGGGCTCAAAATATGTATGATAGGTATTTTAATACCTTCTGGTATTTTAAGAGTCGAAGCAAGGTTTGCTAAGGCATCAGCCTCAACATTGTCTTCTCTGGGTACCTGTGTAATACTAAAAATTTTGAATTCTACAGAAAATTTTAAACTATTACGAGATATTTAGCTAACTTCTCGCCTTTCATTGAATATGAGCCATTGAAATGGTTAGCAATTAACAATGAATATACGTATACCTGGAGATACCTGATTTCCATATCTATGGCTAGTTGCAATCCTGCTATCAGCGCCTCATATTCTGCTTCATTATTCGTTGCCTGGAACTCACAACTTATGGATTGGGGTATTATGTCCCCTTGTGGTGATTTCAGTACGATGCCTAGACCTGTTCCTCTTACATTTGATGCACCGTCAGTGAATAATGTCCACTTATCCTTGGATTCTTCCAATTGTTGAACTTCAAGGTCTGCTTCGTGTTGGATGTCACTACTGAAATCAGCTACAAAGTCCGCAAGTGCCTGAGACCTTATTGTTGTTCTAGGTTCATATACAAGGTCATAGGCACTGATTTTGACTGACCACTTAGCCATTCTTCCTGACATCTCTGGCTTTCTCAAGACACACTTAATAGGATAATTAGTCTTAAAGTGAATAGCATGAGTTTCAAAATAATGTCTGAGTTTAGCGGATGCCATTATTAAAGCTAAGATTAATTTTTCTAAATGGGAGTACCTGTTCTCTGCTGCTATCAAGCTTTTACTTACATAGTATATGGGATGATGTTGTCCTTCATGATCCTTGACTAGGACGGCACTCACAGCGTTTCCGGATACCGCCAATTACAGGGATAATGGTTCACCGTCTTCTGGTTTCATTAATAGAGGAGCCGATAACAAGTATTCCTTTCTTGTGCAAATTTTCTTCTTTTTTGGTGTATTGGCCTGAAACTATTATCAACACCTAATTTATATGTAATAATATCTTTAGAAATACTTGTCATGTCTTCATGCTTCCAAGCAAAGGTTGAGACTCTGCTTTTCAGTAGTTCTATGAGTTCCAGTTCAATATCTTTGGGGATATTGGTTCCAACAAGCACCTTGACATCAGGATCCTCCATTCTTAAGGATACTTCTTTAACATCCTGCTCTTTGGTTTCTAAGACGTCTCGGGCTTGTTTCTTTAATTGCTATGTTTGTCTGTGTAACATTTCTGATTTTAGTATTCCTATTTCAATTCAATGTAATGCAATTTCAAGTTCTATACTCGTGCAATGTCTCATTATTTTCTCACCGTAAATTAAATTCAATGATTCTATACAAATTCGCAAGTCTTACTCGGTTATATACATTTAGACGCTATACAAGAAATTAATTTATTCAAACTTATCAAATCTGAAAAGTCAAGGACTAAAATTGAAAAATGTCAACAAACCCTAGTCTAGCACGGTCGTGCTTCGTCCTAGCACGGTCGCGCCAGGTGCTTTGGCACGGTCGCGCGACCTGCTTTGGAACGATCGCGCCTGGTGCCTAGGCACGGTCGCGCCTATATTGGCACGGTCGCGCCTGCGTAACAGTCGAAACGTAAATGTGATTTCAAAACGCTCAATCATTCGAAATTCAAATCCGATTACGTTTCTTCTTCCATTAACGTGAGTTATACCATTCTCAATTATTCAACGCCTCAGTTTCATACCATCAATCTCGAATTCTCTCTCAAACAATTCAAGCAAAACTCGAATCCTATTCTGAGACGCAAATTCCCCCGATCAAGAAAGGATTACGCATCTCCCGGATCTCTCCAAGACTCTGGACTCTCTGGCCTAGCCGGAATTGCAGCCGAAGTCGCCGGAAGCCGTTTTCTCCGTCGCTGGAACTCCCTTCTACCGATCGTTACCAATTCCTCCCTGTTTTAGGTAAGTATACTCTCCATCTCATTCGTTTCAGTATCATCATCAAAAGCCCCCTATTAATCTGGGCTTTCATTACAGAAATCGTTCGAATCAGAATTGTTATTTTAAATAAAAAGGATTTAATCGATTCCACTCTTAAACACGATGATCATGCAATTAATTTATATGATTAGACTCGTAATATCTCTTTAATCGAAAGCCCTATCAATTCCATCGTTATAAATACAAGAAATTGTCAATTCGTGTCTGACTTGGAATAGACACGGTCGCGCTAATCATCTAGCGCGGCCGTGCCTCGTGTAGCGCGGTCGTGCCGACTATCAGCGCGGTCGTGTCCTCCTGTCCAGACCTTGTCATGCCCTCTGGGCTAGTCTCTGTTGTGTTTAAAAGATCATAGACACGATCGTGCCTGGTCAAGGCACGGTCGTGCCTGTTGTCTGGTCTAGATTGTGCTTCTGTTGGTCAACCCGGTCGCGCCCCGACTAGCGCGGTCGCGCCCGTGGCTTGAGCATGATCGTGCCCTTCCGTGGCACGGTCGTGTGAGACTCAGATTATTTTAACAGAATTATAATTTTTATATTTAATCAGGAAATGTTTCAGATTTTATAAAAATATGTGTTCTGTATTTAAAAATGGATTAAAAGTTTAATATTGGCATAAATATAATTTATTGAAAAGTTTATAAAAATTAAATTTATATTTATTTAAATGAAGTTTTAAATAATTAAGTTACAAAATTTATAAATAATGATTAGTTATTTAACTTACATTTTAAATCAAAACCATTTATTTATTTATACTTAATTACAATTAATATTTACATTATTTCATAAACTATAATTATATATTTATTTATTTATTCAATTCAAACCTAATCAAATTATTTCAAACATATTTTACTTCAAACTCTATATACTTTATACAAATCAATAGTTTTATACACAAATTCAACTTCCATTTTAGACTTAAACTTTGTACATCTATTTGATTCTATACACCTTACTCTTAGGTTAAAGTGTGCATTCCAAGGATCATATTTGCTATCTATATTTCCTTGTTAGCTTCACTTCCATACCAAGTGAGTATTCACAACCCCTTTTACTCTTTTACACTTTTGGGGTGGAACATGAACTTTATACACATCACACATTTCACAACTACATTTATACAAACAACACAAGTGCAATATCCTACTTACATACATGTGTGCAAAATTTGAGCTTTGTGCCCGAGTGCTAGTTGTGCTAGTCTTTGTGAAAACTATGTGCAATCATTAACTATACAAGCCGACGGTTTTCAATGATAGATCTATTGAGTCTGACAAACCCACCCAAGTGAAGGTGATTGATACCGACAACACAATTTGTATACTAGTTACTAAGGTTTGATTGTACTTGATTACACAATAGCTGCTCCCCATAAATGCCTTATTTTTCATGTCTTGTAAAGGATTTGTTTTCAACTATATGCTATCTATATACAACTGTGTTATACTCACCAACTTTTTAGTTGACTTTATTTTAATCATGTTTCAGGCCCTAATATGTGAGAACGATTCAAGACGTGCTCAACATAGGATTTGGACTTAGTAATATTAAATCAAGAAGTTTATGAATTGTTTATTGTTCTTTGTTTGGATTTTGGTTTGTACTTGGATTATGTGAAATGGAAATTTGGCTTTAATATATTTCAATTTAGTCAACCTTGTGTTATGAACAGTCTTACATGTCCCGCCCCGATGATTCCGCCATCGGTCGGGGTGTGACAGATTGGTATCAGAGCCTTGGTTATAGGGATTTAGGTTATTAGACATCTTGACCTAGACTATAACTTTAGGACACCCACTTATACTATGCTTCATGATTTTGTGCTATGTGTTACATGCTATGTGCTACATGCTTACCATGATAAATTGTTTATTATATTTGGTACCTTACTTGTTAGAAATTCATGACTTATTAGGATCTTCTTAAATAATACCTTTCCTATATCCTAAAATCCCATGATGTTTCTACCTTCTTTTCTATCTTTATTCTTTCTAAGCATGTGAAAAAAAAAAAAAATTTCTTGAAGCAAAAATCTTTAAAATTTTTTTATTTTCTTCGTTAAGGTTTTTAAACTTGTTAAATTATTTGAGGACACGTGCAATCTGGAAGGGTGACACCTGTATTTTGGGTTTTCTGTCTAGGAAAGCATTTCGCATAAATCCCAATCAACCGAGGGACCCGTATGCTTTCCTGGGAATTCCCGAGATGAGTGTTTACCTATAGGCTAAAGCATGTCTCCTTGAAAATTATATAAGTTTAAATTAACCTTAATGTGCCTTAGTATTCAAGTGATTTTATCACTTTTGAGTACAATCCAAACTATGAATATCTATCTTTTATTTGATTTTCTCATTCTATTAAATCCTAGCAATTCTCATAAGTTCTTACAATCTTTCTTGTCTTGTGAAAATCTGTAGAATGCCTCCTCGTCGTGCTCCCGCAACCAACGCCAACTCCGACATTGCTGCTATTCTTACCCAATTGGTGACACAACTCACCCAAGCCAATGGTGCCACAAATGGCAATGGTGGAAATGGAAGCAATAGTGGTAATAAGGGTGGTAATGGTGGAAATGGTGGAAACAATCCATCTCAAGCACTTCAATTCTTGCAATCCCCTAAAGTTTTATGGAACCGAAGGAGCTACTGTACTCCTTCAATGGTTTGAAAGTATTGAGAATACCTTTCTCAATAGTGATTGTCCCGACCATCTCCGTGTTCGTCATGCTACTAGTGTCCTTCAAAAGCGGGCACTTACATGGTGGAATGGGGAGAAAAGGAATAGGGGTATTCATGTAGCTATGGCTTTACCTTGGGATGAGGTCAAAAGGCTTATGACCGAGGAATTCTGTCCTCGAAATGAAGTGAAGAAGTTGGAAGCTGAATTTTGGGATCTTGCCCAAGATAGTGGGGAAAACTTAGCATATACAACTCGGTTCCATGAGTTGAGTCTTCTTGTGCCCCACATGGTCACTCCTTTAGCCCGTTGTATCGAAAAGTATATTGGTGGGCTACCAAGACAAATTCAAGATACTGTCTTAGGTAGAAATCCTGCTACTTTGGAGGATGTCATCCGCCTGTCTGCTACCCTAACTGATAATCATGTTAAAGCTGGAACTCTTACCAAAAAGGGTTCTAAGAAAGTTGCTGAAAACGTAACCCCTCCTGCCCACAACAAAGAAGCCACAACTGAACCCTCTCACAATAACAAAAAGAGGAAAGTTAGAAACTTTGCTGTGGTTACTCCTGCGGTGCCCGTTAATCAAGTTGCACCCGTAGTTCAAGCACCGGCTAAAAAGCCATATGTTGGGATTTATCCTCTTTGTGCCACCTGCAATTTTCATCATCCTCAAAATATCCCATGTCGCCTTTGCACTCATTGTGGGATACATGGTCACACTATCAATATTTGTAGGGCCAAAGCTTTTGAGGGTCAAGTCAATCCACCGAACCAACCCAACCCGTGAGTGGCTAATCAAGGTGCTCCCGCCATTGCTAATAGGCGTGCTTGCTATGAGTGTGGTGACCCAAACCATTTTCGTAATCTATGTCCAAGACTTGCAAATGCTAGACAAGGTGGAGCTCGTGGGCATGCGTTCAACATAAACGCCAACGAAGCTCAAGCCAACAACGACGTGGTTAATGGTACGTTCCTTGTTAATAGTCAATATGCCTCCATTTTGTTCGATACCGGTGCCGATAAAAGTTTTGTGTCACTAAATTTTGAGCCTTTACTTGCAAAGACACGATCTCAATTAGAGAAAACCTTCACCGTTGAAATAGCAAATGGTGACTCCCTTACAATTGAGTCTATTATCTATGATTGCTCTTTAGAACTTAATGATCATGCATTCCCAATCAACCTTGTTCCAATGCCACTAGGAAGCTTTGATATTATCATAGGTATGGATTGGCTATCAAATCATCATGCCGAAGTCATTTGCTTTGAAAAGTGTATTCGAATTCCGCTACCATCGGGAGAAACCTTAAGGGTTTTTGGTGAAAAGCCTTGCAAGGGTCTTAAGTTGATGTCTTGTACTACCGCTCAAAAGTACTTACGAAAGAAGTACATCGCCTTCCTAGCTCATATTGTTCAAAAAGATGTCAAGGAGAAGAGTATCCAAGACATTCCTATCATTAGGGATTTTCCCGAAGTGTTTCCTAAAGATTTATCCGGTCTTCCTCCCGTTCGTCAAGTCGAGTTCTGCATTAATCTTATACCTGGAGCTAACCCCGTTGCTAGAGCTCCTTATCGTCTTGCACCTTCCGAAATGCAAGAGCTCGCAAGTCAACTTCAAGAACTCTCCGATAAAGGTTTCATTCGCCCAAGTCATTCACCGTGGGGTGCACCCGTCTTATTTGTTAAAAAGAAGGATGGATCATTCTGTATGTGTATTGACTACCGCAAACTCAATAAGCTTACTATCAAGAATCGTTATCCTTTGCCTAGAATCGATGATCTCTTTGATCAACTTCAAGGTTCTACTTGCTTCTCGAAGATTGATCTTCGATCTGGTTATCATCAGCTCCGTGTTCAAGAAGATGACATTCCTAAGACTGCTTTTCGAACAAGGTATGGTCATTACGAGTTCATGGTTATGCCTTTAGGGTTAACCAATGCACCCGCAGTTTTCATGGATCTCATGAACCGTGTGTACAAACCGTACCTTGATAAATTCGTGATCGTTTTCATTGACGATATCTTAATCTATTCCAAGACTAAAGCCGACCTTGAAGAACACCTTAGATTGGTTTTGGACCTTTTAAAGAAAGAAAAACTATACGCCAAGTTCTCCAAATGTGAATTTTGGTTAAAAGAAGTTCAATTTCTTGGTCACATCATCAACGACAAAGGTATTCATGTTGATCCTGCTAAGATCGAAACGATTAAGAATTGGAATGCCCCGAAGACTCCTACCGAAGTTCGTTCATTTCTTGGTCTTGCGGGTTATTATCGTCGTTTCATCTCAAACTTCTCAAAGATTGCTGTCCCTCTTACCGCTTTGACCCATAAGGGTAAAACTTATGAGTGGGGACCGAAACAAGAAGAAGCTTTCCAAACTCTTAAGCATAAGTTGTGCAATGCTCCCGTTTTGGCTCTCCCCGATGGAAATGATGATTTAGTTATCTATTGTGATGCTTCTAACCAAGGTCTTGGTTGTGTCCTCATGCAACGAGGAAAAGTAATCGCTTATGCATCAAGACAACTCAAAATTCATGAAAAGAATTATACAACGCACGATCTCGAGTTGGGTGCGGTCGTATTCGCGTTAAAGATTTGGAGACATTACCTATATGGCACGAAATGTGTGGTATTCACCGACCATAAAAGTCTTCAACATATCTTCAACCAAAAAGAGCTCAATATGAGGCAACGACGTTGGGTCGAACTCCTTAACGACTACGACTACGAGATTCGTTACCATCCCGGCAAAGCGAATGTTGTAGCCGATGCCTTGAGTCGAAAGGACCATGTTATGCTTCATTGTGCCCGTATTCAAACCGATATTCAAACCCGTATCTTAGAAGCTCAACATGTCTCGATAACCGAGGGTAACATGTATGAGGAAATGTCGTGTGGTGTTGAACTTCTTCTTGAATCAAAACCCAATGGCTTACTATATTACTTGAACCGTATTTAGGTTCCCAATCGCGATGATCTCCGTGCATTACTCATGAACGAGGCTCATAAGACTCGTTATTCTATTCATCCTGGTGCGGATAAAATGTACCAAGATCTTCGCCAACTTTATTGGTGGCCCGGTATGAAGAAAGACATTGCTCTTTATGTGGCCAAATGCTTAACTTGCTCCAAAGTCAAAGCCGAACATCAACGTCCTTCTGGTTTACTCGAACAACCAGAAATTCCCGTGTGGAAATGGGAGAATTTAGCTATGGATTTCATTATCAAGCTCCCTCGCACCTCGAGTGGTTATGATAGTATTTGGGTGATCATTGATCGACTCACCAAATCCGCCCACTTCTTGCCTATTCGTGAAGACTTCAAAGTGGAGAAATTAGCCCGAATTTACATTGATGAAATCGTGAGCCGTCATGGTGTTCCCTTGAACATAATATCCGATAGAGACGCTCAGTTCACTTCTCGATTTTGGTAATCTCTCCAAAAGGCTATTGGTACTCGATTGGATTTGAGCACGGCTTACCATCCGCAAACTGATGGTCAAACCGAGCGAACAATCCAAACTCTTGAAGACATGCATAGAGCTTGTGTAATCGATTTTGGTGGCAATTGGGATTCACATTTATCCCTTATTGAGTTTTCTTACAACAATAGCTACCACACAAGTATCAACATGGCTCCATTCGAAGCTCTCTATGGTCGCAAGTGTCGCTCTCCGATCTGTTGGAACGAGATTGGTGAAGCACAAATCACTGGTCCCGAGTTAATTCAAGAAACATCCGACAAGATTATTCAAATCCGTGACAATATTCGAGTAGCGAGGAGTCGGCAAAAGAGTTAAGCCGACAAACATCGAAAACCCTTGGAATTCCAAGTCGGTGATCTTGTTCTTCTTAAGGTGTCACCTTGGAAGGGTGTGGTCCGTTTTGGAAAGAAAGGCAAGTTAGCACCTCGTTATGTTGGTCCATTCAAAATCCTTGAAAGGATTGGGAAAGTGGCTTACAAGCTCGAGTTACCTGTTCTCTGCTGCTATCAAGCTTTTACTTACATAGTATATGGGATGATGTTGTCCTTCATGATCCTTGACTAGGACGGCACTCACAGCGTTTCCGGATACCGCCAATTACAGGGATAATGGTTCACCGTCTTCTGGTTTCATTAATAGAGGAGCCGATAACAAGTATTCCTTTCTTGTGCAAATTTTCTTCTTTTTTGGTGTATTGGCCTGAAACTATTATCAACACCTAATTTATATGTAATAATATCTTTAGAAATACTTGTCATGTCTTCATGCTTCCAAGCAAAGGTTGAGACTCTGCTTTTCAGTAGTTCTATGAGTTCCAGTTCAATATCTTTGGGGATATTGGTTCCAACAAGCACCTTGACATCAGGATCCTCCATTCTTAAGGATACTTCTTTAACATCCTGCTCTTTGGTTTCTAAGACGTCTCGGGCATGTTTCTTTAATTGCTATGTTTGTCTGTGTAACATTTCTGATTTTAGTATTCCTATTTCAATTCAATGTAATGCAATTTCAAGTTCTATACTCGTGCGATGTCTCATTATTTTCTCGCCGTAAATTAAATGCAATGATTCTATACAAATTCGCAAGTCTTACTCGGTTATATACATTTAGACGCTATACAAGAAATTATTTTATTCAAACTTATCAAATCTGAAAAGTCAAGGACTAAAATTGAAAAATGTCAACAAACCCTAGTCTAGCACGGTCGTGCTTCGTCCTAGCACGGTCGCGCCAGGTGCTTTGGCACGGTCGCGCGACCTGCTTTGGAACGATCGCGCCCGGTGCCTAGGCACGGTCGCGCCTATATTGGCACGGTCGCGCCTGCGTAACAGTCAAAACGTAAATGTGATTTCAAAACGCTCAATCATTCGAAATTCAAATCCGATTACGTTTCTTCTTCCATTAACGTGAGTTATACCATTCTCAATTATTCAACGCCTCAGTTTCATACCATCAATCTTGAATTCTCTCTCAAACAATTCAAGCAAAACTCGAATCCTATTCTGAGACGCAAATTCCACCGATCAAGAAAGGATTACGCATCTCCCGGATCTCTCCAAGACTCTGGACTCTCTGGCCTAGCCGGAATTGCAGCCGAAGTCGCCGGAAGCCGTTTTCTCCGTCGCTGGAACTCCCTTCTACCGATCGTTACCAATTCCTCCCTGTTTTAGGTAAGTATACTCTCCATCTCATTCGTTTCAGTATCATCATCAAAAGCCCCCTATTAATCTGGGCTTTCATTACAGAAATCGTTCGAATCAGAATTGTTATTTTAAATAAAAAGGATTTAATCGATTCCACTCTTAAACACGATGTTCATGCAATTAATTTATATGATTAGACTCGTAATATCTCTTTAATCGAAAGCCCTATCAATTCCATCGTTATAAATACAAGAAATTGTCAATTCGTGTCTGACTTGGAATAGACACGGTCGCGCTAATCATCTAGCGCGGCCGTGCCTCGTGTAGCGCGGTCGTGCCGACTATCAGCGCGGTCGTGTCCTCCTGTCCAGACCTTGTCATTCCCTCTGGGCTAGTCTCTGTTGTGTCTAAAGATCATAGACACGATCGTGCCTGGTCAAGGCACGGTCGTGCCTGTTGTCTGGTCTAGATTGTGCTTATGTTGGTCAACCCGGTCGCGCCCCGACTAGCGCGGTCGCGCCCGTGGCTTGAGCACGATCATGCCCTTCCGTGGCACGGTCGTGTGAGACTCAGATTATTTTAACAGAATTATAATTTTTATATTTAATCAGGAAATGTTTCAGATTTTATAAAAATATGTGTTCTGTATTTAAAAATGGATTAAAAGTTTAATATTGGCATAAATATAATTTATTGAAAAGTTTATAAAAATTAAATTTATATTTATTTAAATGAAGTTTTAAATAATTAAGTTACAAAATTTATAAATAATGATTAGTTATTTAACTTACATTTTAAATCAAAACCATTTATTTATTTATACTTAATTACAATTAATATTTACATTATTTCATAAACTATAATTATATATTTATTTATTTATTCAATTCAAACCTAATCAAATTATTTCAAACATATTTTACTTCAAACTCTATATACTTTATACAAATCAATAGTTTTATACACAAATTCAACTTCCATTTTAGACTTAAACTTTGTACATCTATTTGATTCTATACACCTTACTCTTAGGTTAAAGTGTGCATTCCAAGGATCATATTTGCTATCTATATTTCCTTGTTAGCTTCACTTCCATACCAAGTGAGTATTCACAACCCCTTTTACTCTTTTACACTTTTGGGGTGGAACATGAACTTTATACACATCACACATTTCACAACTACATTTATACAAACAACACAAGTGCAATATCCTACTTACATACATGTGTGCAAAATTTGAGCTTTGTGCCCGAGTGCTAGTTGTGCTAGTCTTTGTGAAAACTATGTGCAATCATTAACTATACAAGCCGACGGTTTTCAATGATAGATCTATTGAGTCTGACAAACCCACCCAAGTGGAGGTGATTGATACCGACAACACAATTTGCATACTAGTTACTAAGGTTTGATTGTACTTGATTACACAATAGCTGCTCCCCATAAATGCCTTATTTTTCATGTCTTTTAAAGGATTTGTTTTCAACTATATGCTATCTATATACAACTGTGTTATACTCACCAACTTTTTAGTTGACTTTATTTTAATCATGTTTCAGGCCCTAATATGTGAGAACGATTCAAGACGTGCTCAACATAGGATTTGGACTTAGTAATATTAAATCAAGAAGTTTATGAATTGTTTATTGTTCTTTGTTTGGATTTTGGTTTGTACTTAGATTATGTGAAATGGAAATTTGGCTTTAATATATTTCAATTTAGTCAACCTTGTGCTATGAACAGTCTTACATGTCCCGCCCCGATGATTCCGCCATCAGTCGGGGTGTGACAGTCTGGTTTTGGCGTAGGCTTTCATTGAAGAAGTATAACAGTCTTTAGCCTCCTGCTGATCGTTGTTGATCTTTACTACCCCCCAAAGGGTCGGCATTTGAACATATTGGTGATATGTTGAGGGTACTGCTTTCATGTCATGTATCTAGGGTCTCCCTAGAATAATGTTATAGCAAGATAAAGAATCAATGTCACAAAATTTCTGTATAGAGTTTACCCCTTCGATATATATCGGTAGCTTTATTTCTCCAACTGTGCTTTTGATCTCTCCGCTGAATCCTACCGGTACTGAGGACTTTGAGATAATTTCAGAATCTGGGATCCCCATCCTCTTTAGGACTTCAAGTTGTATGATGTTCACCGAATTCCCTCCGTCAATCAGGATTTTGCGGATGAAGTGGTTGGCAATGTATAGAGTGATAACTAAGCCGTCATGGTAAGGATCCTATACATCATCTATGTCCCCTTCGTCAAAAGAGATTACTTTCTTTTCAGTAAAGATGGAGGTTTTGGTAAGTCTATCTCCTTTTTCTGTCTTTGCTTCCTTAGCGATTCTCTTATCTGCAGAATAAGAGGTACCACATATGTCAGACCCACCAGATATGAAACTTATTACATTGGTATCTGGCGGTGGGGATGTTGCTCTCTGTGAGATCCTATCATGATCCTTAGCTTTGTCCTTCCTTTTTCTCAGGAACTCCTTGAGGTGTCCTTTGCTCAAGAGGTAACTTATCTCCTTTCGCAAAGCAATGCAATCCTCAGTTACGTGGCCGAAGTCTTCATGGAATGCACACCACTCGGATTTATCCTTCCATCCTGTGCTCTTCTCAAATTTGAGAGGCACCTGGATTTTTCACCAAGATCTTGCATGGAAAATAATAAACCTGTTGTATCAAGAGAAAAAACAGTATTCAGACAATATAGGATACTCTTCTTCGTCTTCGTCGTCTACCATAACATTGACTCTGTGATTGTTAGGCTTGGAATAAGGTTTACATCTGTAAGGATTGAAAGGTGCAGACTCAGTCTTCCGGTTGGGCTGACTATAACTTGTTGGAGCCTCCATCCTTTGTTGGATCTTTCTGTCATCCTCGAGCCTTATGAATCGTATTGCCCGGTTCCTGACTTCATAAAGATTCCTACAAAGATTCATGACGAGGTCTTCGTAAAATGAAGAGTCTTTCTTTAATCCCATCTTGAATGCTTGGACTGTTGTGACGACATCTAAGTTCGGGATATCTAGGGATTCTCGGCCAAACTTGCTAACATAATCCCAAAGGGATTCTCCGGTATTCTGGGTTATCCGGTATAAGTCACTTGTTAATCTTTCGAACGTTCTGCTGCAAGAGAATTGGTTATTAAACAGATTGACTAAATGAGCAAACGAAGTTATTGAATAAGGTGGAACATTTAGCAGTCATTTCAGGGCTGATGCTGTTAGAGTGGAGCCGAAACCCTTGCATAATCAAGCTTCTTTTAAGTCCAAGGGAATGGGATTAATTTCCATTCTTTCCCTGTATTGCGTGACGTGCTCCTCGGGATCTGTAGCTCCATCATACAACTTCATGTTAGGAGTTTGGAAGCGTTTCGGGATCTCAGCAGCACATATTGGAGGAGCGAATCTTGAGATCCTATGACTGGCTGAGGACATTTCCGGAATAGGTTGGACTACACCTGGTACAGTGGAGATCATCTCCCTTAGTTTCTTCAGTTCCTTGGCCATGGACGGAGTGATTCCTGTATCCTGCACAAGTTCAATAGTGTTTGAAAACTGATTAAAAGTGTTACCGATGTTAGGATCCTGTGATGAGGATCCTGGGGTGGTTCCAAGATTCCGGTTTGCGGTGACTCTAACAGCTGGAGTTGGACCAACTGTTGGGGTTTTATTTCGCATGGGGAGGAAGTCTACCTTATGGATTCTTGAGGATCATGAATAATTAAAATCCAAGATCCTTGGTTGCAGCGGGGTTGTCACTTACACTGGTTTCTTCGATTCTTTCACCCTTTCAAGTTCTCTGAACAACATCTGGTTAGTCTTTTTCTATTGTTCCATCTGCTGCTTCACTTTTGAGAATAAATTGAGGATATCGTCATTTGAAACGAGCACAGGTCCCCCGGCAGGTATCCTAGATCCTGAAAAACTCGCAGGAGTAGTTTTCTTAGGTAGCTTGTCATTCTTTTTCTGGTATGACGGAGGAGGAGGAAGAGGGTTGTTCAACCCAGAGCTTGAAGATGGAGTTGAAACAAAAACCATTTTGGATTGGGACGACATTTTTTAAATCAGTTTGGAAAAATAGTGATTGAACGCAAATTTCAACAAAGATTTTAAGATGAAAAGCACCACTTGCCCCACGGTGGGCACCAAATTGTTTTGCATAAAAATTATTAAAGCTAATTTTGTAACCAAACTTAGTAAGTGAGGTAGTGTGCTTAATCAAAATGTAGACATGTGAACAAAAATGTAAAGCTTCACATGATGATGTACGAGGAAAGCCCTTAATCCCTAAGGATTGCCTTCTAGTTTAGTATAAATCAAATAAATCGAGTACAAATGTGAACAATGATCGAGTGAATTCTAAGTGTTACAGAGCTTTCGAGTGTTGTGTATTGCTAAGTGAATGTTGATGTGAATTGATGTGTTTCTTATGTCGATCAATTGCTCATTAAATACAAGAATTATCCTAACTAACTATCCGAAAATATTGGATCTCAGCTGGTTCTCCCAATATGACCATTGTAGAACCTTTCCACGTATGTTCTACACGTTTCTTTCGACTTCTTGACCGAGTATTTAGGAATGAGTGGTCATACACATTTTACCTGCAAGTAATAATCGAAATAGAGGACAAATAACCATTAGTTTTATTAATACTTAGGATACCGAGGTTGCCAGGATCTTGGATTCCGGATTACGCTAGACTCAGGATCCTACATAAAAATCAAACCCTAACAATACCCATCATTCGTGATTATCCAGAAGTATTTCCTGACAATTTTCCTGGACTTCCTCCAATTTGGCAAGTCGAGTTCCGGGTCGACCTCATGCCCGGAGCTAATCCTATTTCCAAATCTGCATACCGCCTAACACCGTCCGAGATGCAAGAATTGTCCAGCCAACTGCAAGAATTATTGGACAAGGGATTCATCCGACCAAGCTTCTCACCTTAAGAAGCCCCGGTCCTCTTTGTCAAGAAGAAGGATGGATCTTTCCATATGTGCATCGATTATCATGAGATAAACAAGCTGACCATCAAGAATCGGTACACATTACTGAGGATTGATGATTTATTCGACCAACTTCAAGGATCAACCTATTTCTCGAAGATCGATCTTAGATCCGGATACCCCCATCTTAGAGTTCAAGAAGAAGATATCCTGAAGACTGCCTTTCAAACCCGCTATGGACACTATGAGTTCATGGTTATGCCTTTTGGCTTGACCAATGCACCTGCAATGTTCATTGATCTTATAAACCAAGTCCGCAAACCCTATCTAAACCAATTTGTCATCGTCTTCATTGATGACATATTAATCTACTCCTGCACCAAAACTGATCAAGAACAACACCCCTGGAAGATCCTAGAACTTTTAAAGAAGGAAGAACTCTACGCCAAGTTCTCGAAATATGAATTTTGGCTTAGGGAAGTTCAATTCTTGGGTCACGTAATCAATGACAAAGGAATCCACGTCGACCCAGCCAAAATCGAGGCCGTTAAGAGCTGGAGTACCCTAAAGACACCATCTGAGATTTGATCATTTCTGGGTTTAGCCGGGTATTATTGAAGATTCATCTGGAACTTTTCAAAAATCTCCTTGCCACTCACTACCCTAACCTAGAACAACAAGCCTTTCTGCTGGGAACAGAAACAAGATGATGCTTTCCAGCTGCTTAAGCAAAAGCTTTTCAATGCTCCTATACTTAGCCTTCCCGACGGCAATGATGACTTCGTCGTTTACTGCGACGCATCAAATCAATATGTATAGGTGTTAGGGGTCAATTTTATGATCCAGAATCCGGGATCCTGAATGTATCGAGATCCGGAATCTAAGATCCTGGTAAGTTCGATATCCTGAATATTAATACTTCTAACGGCTATTTGCCCTCTATTTCTTTTATATACGTAGGTAAAACACGTGAAGTCAATTTAATCCCTGAAGAATCGGTCTAAAAGTTGAGATGAACGTGTAAGACTTGCATAGGAAGCTCAATAACGGTCACATTTGAAAACCGAGTAAGGCTCCGGGATCCTCGGAAAGTTAGTTAGGACTATTTTTGTATTTAATCAGCAGTTTGATCGATTAGAACACACAACAACGCACTTAGCAATAGAATACACTCGCAATCAGCTCTGTAACACTTAGTTCTCGGTCATATCAACTCACACTTGTAATCATTTTCATCAATTTATATAATACTAGGAGGCAAGTGACTTTCAGTCACTTCCTGAGGTTTTATGCCGGCAATCCCCATGGATTAAGGGCTTTCCTCGTACATCATCGTGTCAAGCTTTGTATTTACGTTCGCTACTTCATATTTTTATCAAGCACACTACCTCACTTTCTAAGTTTGGAGCCCACCGTGGGTAAGGGATGCTTTTTATCCTCAAATCTTTACTAAAGTTTGTGTTCAATCACTATCTTTCCAAACTGATTTCAAAGATGTCGTCCCAATCCAAAAATGTTTCTGTCCCTGCTCCATCTTCAAGCTCTGGGTTTACCAACCCTATTCCTCCCCCTCCGTCATTCCAAAAGAAAAATGATAGTCAATCGAAGAAGACTGTTTCAGCGGGTTTTTCGGGATCCGGGACACCTGTTGGAGGACCTGTGCTAGTTTCAAATAATGATATCCTCAATCTGTTCTCAGAAGTGAAGCAACAGATGGAACAACAAAAGAAAACTAATCAGATGTTGTTCAGAGAGCTTGAAAGAATCCAATAAGCCGGTGGAAGTGATGACCCCGTTGAAGCCAAGGATCTTGGATTTTAATTATTCGGGATCCCCAGGAGTCCATAGGGGAGATTTTCTTCCCATGCATTCTGGAATCACTACAGTTGACCCAACTCCGGCTGTTAGAGTTACAACAAATCAGGATCTTGGAGTTACTCCAGGATCATCATCCCAAAATCCTGAGAACGGTAACACTTTCAATCAATTTTCCAATACTAACGAATTTGTGCAGGATACAGGGATCACTCCGTCCATGGCCAAGGAGTTGAAGAAATTAAAAGAGATGATCTCCAGCGTACCAGGCGTGGTCCAACCGATACCGGAGATGTCTTCTACCAGTCACAGGATATCCAGATTTGCTCCACCAATTTGTGATGCTGAGATCCCCAATCGCTTCCAGACTCCCAACATGAAAATATATGACGGAACTACAAATCCTGAGGAACATGTGGCGCAATACAGAGAAAGGATGGAGATCAACCCCATCCCTTTGGACCTAAAGGAAGCTTGTCTATGCAAGGGCTTCGGCTCTACCTTAACAGGATCAGCCTTGAAATGGCTACTTAATGTTCCTCCATATTCCATTACTTCATTTGCTCATTTAATTAACATGTTTAACAATCAATTCTCTTGCAATAAAACTTTCGAAAGGTTAACAAGTGACCTATATAGGATAATTCAGAATCCCGGAGAATCCCTCCAAGACTATGTCAGCAAATTTGGTCGAGAATCCCTGGATATCCCGAGACTTGACGTCTCCACTGTTGTCCAAGCATTCAAGATGGTACTAAGGAAGGATTCTTAATTCTATGAAGACCTTGTCATGAATCCTTGCAGGAATCTCGATGAAGTCAGGAACCGGGCACTAAGGTTCATTAGGCTGGAGGATGATAAGAAGATCCAACAAAGGGTAGATGCTCCGAACAGCTACACTCAACCAAACCGAAAAGATGAATCCGCACCTTTTAAATCGTACAGATCCAAACCGTATTCTAAGATGGACAATCACAGGGTCAACGTCGTAGAAGATGACGAAGATGAGGAAGAATATCCTAAGTTATCTTAATATTGTTTTTCTCTTGATACAACTGGTTTACTATTTGCTATGCAGGATCATAGAGAAAAATCCAGGTGGCCTCGTAAAGTTGAGAGGAACTTAGGAGGAAAGGACAAGTCAAAGTGGTGTGCATTCCACAAAGACTTTGGCCATGTGAGTGAGGATTGTATTGCTTTACGGAAGGAAATAAGCTATCTCCTGAGCACGGGATATCTCAAAGAATTTCTAGGCAAAGGAAAGAACAACACTAAGGATCTTGACAGGATTCCATAGAGAGCGAAATCCCCATCGCCGGATGTCAAGGTAATAGGTTTTATATCTGGTGGATCTGACATTTGTGGTACTTCTTACTCTGCAGCAAAAAGGAATGCCAAAGAAGCAAAAACAGAGAATGGGGACAGACCTATCAAAACCTCCAGCTTAACTGAAGAAAAGGTGATCTGTTTCGACGAGGATGACAGAGATGAAGTACAGGATCTTCATCACGATGGCCTGGTGATTACACTATACATTGTGAACCACTTCATTCGCAGGATACTGATCGAAGGAGGAAGCTCTGTAAATATTATCCAGCATGAAGTCCTGAAAAAAATGGGGATCTTGGATTCCGAGATCATCTAGAAATCCTCAGTATTAGTAGGATTCAGTGGAGAGTTTAAAAACACGGTCGGAGAAGTCAAACTACCAATCTACATCGTGGGGGTAAATTCTATACAAAAGTTTTGTGTTATCGATTCTTTATCTTGCTATAACATTATTCTAGGAAGACCCTGGATACATGACATGAAAGCAGTACCCTCAACATATCACCAGTGTGAAAATATGCCGACCCCTTGGGGAGTGGTGAAGATCAACAGCGATCAACAAGAGGCGAAAAACTGTCAAATCTAGGCAAGCATAGCAATTAACGAAGTAGGCCAGGGATGTTCTCGAAGCTAAAGAACAGGATGTTAAAGAGGTATCCCTGGATGCTGAGAATCCAGATATAAAGATCCTGGTAGGGAGAAATATCCCTGAGGATATTGAAGAAGATATCCTGAATTTCCTGAGGGGCAGAAAAGCAACCTTTGCTTGGAAGCACGGACATGACAGGTATATCAAAAGATATCATAACTCATAAACTTGGAATTGATAAAAGTTTTAGGCCAATACATCAAAAGCGAAGGACATTTGCTCCTGAGAGAAACATAATCATCCAAGAAGAGGTGGAAAGACTTCTCAAGTCTGGAATGATAGGGGAAGTAAAATTCCCAAGGTGGCTAGCCAACGTGATGGTAGTCCAGAAGAAGAATGGGAAGTGGAGAGTTCGTGTAGATTACATAGACCTCAACAAAGCATGTCCTAAAGAACCCTTCCCATTACCACACATAGACTCGATGGTGGACGCTACAGCAGGCCACGAAATCCTGACTTTTATGGATGCCTCTTCAGAATTTCAACAAATCCAAATGGAACCATCAGATCAGGAAGACACGGCATTCATGACCCCGACAGGCATTTATTGTTACACAGCTATGCCATTTGGTCTTAAAAATGCAGGTGCCACGTATCAAAGACTGGTAAATATGATGTTCAAAGACAAGATTGGGGATACTATGGAAGTCTACATAGATGACATGGTGGTAAAATCAAAGAAAGCTAAGGATCACCTCAAGGATCTCAAAGACGCATTTCATATCCTAGACCAACACAATATGATGTTGAACCCCTCGAAATATCACTTCAGAGTGGGGGCAGGAAAGTTCTTAGGCTATATGGTGACCAATAGAGGAATAGAAGCCAGTCCAGAACAAATCAAAGCTATCATCAATCTAAAATCCCCAGCAAATACTAAGGATGTCCAGAGACTGACCGGCAGAGTAGCATCACTCAACAGATTTATATCAAGATCCTCAAAAAAAATGCAAAGAATTCTACGACATCCTGAAGAAAAACAAGAAATTCGAATGGGAAGAGAAGCATGAACAAGCACTCCAATCATTGAAGGAATACTTGTCAACAGCTCCTCTACTGATGAAACCAGAAGACGGTGAACCGTTATCCCTATACTTGGCAGTATCCCGAAGCACCGTAAGTGTTGTATTAGTCAAGGATCATGAGGGACAGCAGCATCCGGTATACTATGTAAGTAAAAGTTTTCTACCAGCAGAAACCAGGTATTCTCATTTAGAAATGTTAATTTTAGCTTTAATAATGGCATGAACTAAACTTAGACATTATTTTGAAACTCATGCTATTCATGTTAAAATTAATTATCCTATTAAATGTGTCTTAAGAAAACCAGAGATGTCAGGAAGGATGGCTAAATGGTCAGTCAAGCTCAGCGCCTATGACCTCATATATGAACCTAGAACAGCAATAAAGTCTCAGGCACTAGCAGACTTTGTGGCTGATTTCAGCAGTGATATCCAACAAGAGGCAGATCTAGAAGTCCAACAACTAGAAGAGTCGAAGGACGAATGGAACTTATTCACTGATGGTTCATCAAATGTAAGAGGAACAGGTCTAGGAATCATACTAAAATCACCACAAAGGGGACATATTACCCCAATCCATAAGCTGTGAGTTCCAGGCTACGAATAATGAAGCAGAGTATGAGGCGCTGAGAGCAGGATTACAATTAGCCAGAGATATCAAGATCAGGTATCTTCAGGTATATGTAGACTCATTGTTAATTGCTAATCATTTCAATGGTTCGTATGAAGTAAAAGGTGAGAAGCTAGCCAAATATCTCACAATAGTTAAGCAATTATCCATATTCGAAACTTTTAACATTACACAGGTGCCTAGAGAAGATAACACTGAGGCTGATGCCTTAGCAAACCTTGCTTCAGCTCTTAGAATACCAGAAGGTACCAAAATACCTATCATACACGTTCTGAGCCTGGCAATCGAGAAGGTAAATGAAGTGTCCAACACTGAAGAAGAAGACATTCGGGATCTTGAACCTATCCCGGGATCCTGGATTTCACCAATTAATAAATACTTGCAGGATGGCGAAATCCCAACTGATGAAAAGAACCACAAGGCTTTTCGCATGAGAATGTCTCGTTTTATAATTTTTGAGAATGTTTTGTATAGAAAATCAATTGTAGGTCCATACTTAAGGTGCTTGGAGTATCCTGAAGCACGTGAAGTCCTGAAAGATCTACACGAAGGAGATTGTGGTAATCACACCGGGGGTAGAGCGTTATTTTCAAAGATCCTGAGAACAAGATATTATTGGCCTACCATGAGAAAGGATGTTGTGACTTACTCTAAAAAATGTGACGCTTGCCAGAGACACAGCAACATACTCCATCAACCGGCCGAACCTTTATACCCAATCATCTCTCCATGGCCGTTTATGAAGTGGGGAATGGACATCGTCGGCAAACTTCCCAAAGAAGCAGGAGGAAAAGTCTTTATGCTAGCAATGACGGATTACTTCTCTAAATGGATCGAAGCTGAGGCATTTGTCCAAGTCAGAGAGAAAGAAGTCATCTCCTTCATCAAGCGCAATATCCTGACGAGATTTGGGATCCCGACGAAAATAATTTGTGATAATGGATCTCAGTTCATTGGCAAAAGAGTGACTGACTTCTGTGCCAGTTGGGGAATCAAAATGATAACATCTACCCCAGTACATCCTCAAGCCAATGGACAAGCTGAATCTAGCAACAAGAGCACCTAAACTCTGGACTACAATAATTGCCGTTAACAACAAGTCCGTTGGTGTAGACACAATACTGCTCTACCCTATAACTGTATCCCTTGGCATCCTCTCTCTCTTCACAGGTGTCCCAACAACAACTAGGGTTTTTACTTTTCTTACGATTATCTCAATGCGAATCTAACTTCAATACGCAGATTTCATCACGCGCCTTCACTCCTAACTTACTTCTAATTCGTCACGATTTTTTATTAGCTACTGTGATTTAAGATCTCTGCTAACCACTGTGTTAACAATAATCTACCAACTGTGTTGTATGGCTTTAGTTCAACCATAACAACCTCAAGAAAATACTAGGAGAAAAGAAAGGAAGTTGGGCTGAAGAGCTACCATTTGTACTTTGGGCAGATAGAACAACCACGAAGAATGCGACGGGACAAACTCCATTCTCCTTGGTATTTGGAACAGAAGCCATGATCCCGACAGAAATGGTTATCCCTACTGCCAGAACCAACTTTCAATCTTCAGGGACCAACAAAGAAGCTCTCGCTCAGGATCTCGACACTATGGATGAGCTCAGGGATCTTGCCAAAGTTCGCATTGCAGCTTATCAGCAAAGAATAGCAAAGTCATACAATAAAAACATAAGGGTTAGAAGATTCCAAGCAGGTGATCTCGTATTAAGGAAGGCATTCCAAAATACTACCAACCCCAATGATGGAAAGCTTGCACCAAAGTGGGAAGGCCCATACTTGATTGATTCAGAAGTAGGCAAGGGAGCTTATTGGTTAGCCACTATGGAAGGAGATATCTTGCCAAGATCATGGAACGCTATCCATCTCAAAACCTACTTTATGTAAGTTAGAACTTAAATTCTAACTAAAACTGGTATGTCTTCTATCCATGACTATTTTCATACTAATTAATCTTGATCAAAGTAATGACTTGAGCGTCGAAGGGGTGTAAGCCAGGCTAACACCCACCTTCACCAAGATTTATGGTTTTGCAGGAAATACCTCCAGGGATCCCGACAGAAGATAGAGATTGGCCATCTCTCCTAAGTTGGGTATCCTGAATACCTCAAAAGTTTAAACGGCTTTCGCCTTTCTAAGTAGATTGAGTTTCTACACCCCGCCAGGAGCCCACGATATCCGATTATAGTTCAAAGTGGTGCGACCAGTCCATGTAACAGTGGCTGATAATTTCATCACTGTTGGCTATATATTGGGTGCTACGAATATAACAGACGTGTTATTTCCCAAGTTTCTCCCGAACATTTAACACTTACGTGTCAAAGCTAAGAATTTTTAGCATTTTCATGCTAACTCATAATTTGCTTAGCCCACGTTATTGGCTTAGCCCACATTTTCTGGCTTGGACCACGATTTTAAATATATAACACTTACGTGTTAATTCAAAAACTCAGCATCAATATGCTTACTCAGGATCCTTGAACAAGTTAAAGACTAGTGAGGATCCTGAAGTGTACTTACTAAACCTACGACGTATTCAACGATTGAACACTTGGGACAACTAATAGTTGTTATACTCTAAACTTCATGCTGATTCGGTATGTATGTATATCCAACTTCGTACTCAACAAAGGTATGTGTTACTAATTTTTCAATTACTAGAAGATTTGAAAGCAGAATTACTAAGTCATGATATGTTTGGTACCCTTATTTAACATCATTTACTAAAACCGAATTGTGTCTTCCTAAGTCTAAATTTGATAAAAACCTGAGAATTTATTATTAAGGATCTGGTATCCTGAAAATATGTTCAAACCTATTTTTCTAAATCTTAATTACCTCAGGATCCTAATTTTGAAAAAGATATCAAGGCAAACATATAACAATCATGGAAAATAGTCATCAACCGTTTACTAATATTTAAAGTGCAGAAAGGTGTCTCGGGTTTCATCCAAAAGAGGAACCATCCACTCGGTCCACAAATTGTCTATCCCATGACAGGGATCCCAAAAGCGAGAAAGTTAAATTATTCAACAAACCAACCAAGTTAAAGTTAAAAACATAGAACCACAGGAATCATAAACACAGGACTCAGACCTTCTCTTTATCGCCCTCATTGTCATGTTCAACCGCATCCGCAGCCACCTTCATAAAGCCTTCAGCCTCATCCTCAGCCATCAAGCTGCCTATACTCGCTTATTGAACCGGCTCTCCCCCTAGCTCAACCACAAGCCTTTTCCACTCCTGGACATCCCATTTGGCCCGATTGAAATCCTTGTCATCAGCCTCTTTAGCCATCTTTATCCTGGCTTGGAATATTGAAATTGCAGCTGATGTTTTGGCATGTTCATAGGATTCCTCGAGGTATTAGGCATGTTTGGCATAGACATCCTCAAGCTCCGCCTTCACCCTGCTGAGCTCTTTGGCCTTGTCCGCTAATTTTTTTTTTATTCTTAGCTGCTGCTATTTTTTGCAGGTCGCTCACCATCTGCTTTGCTTCTTCAGCTTCTTTCACCACCGACTCGTAGCATGTGGTCTTTTATTCCAGGGCCTATCATAATAAAATATGTTAGGATTTCCTTAATACAGGTTCAGGATCCGGGATACCAAAATTTCTTACCAAATGACCAAGGGATACCAAAATTTCTTACCAAATGACCAAAAGCTTAAAGCTTTTTATGGACATCAACATAGCTTAGATTCTCAAGTGAGGCTACATCAGTGACATCAGAAGACTTCCTCTTCTTGCTGGCAAGGGACTTGGAACCAGGAGTTCAGGATTCCGGTTTAGGAGCATCTGACTTTCGAGCCTCAAGGGAAGGCTGGCTCATCTCCTTCTTGATGCTCTTACCTTTGGAGACCATGTTATCAATATCATCAAGAGCGAACCTAGAGCTGGATTTTTGGATGCCTATTTCAGGATAACAGGTTAGAATTCCATATATTTAACTAACAGGTTTATATATTTGTACACATCTTACCAGACATCTCGGAAGAGCAAGGATAAGTTTTTGAGCTCACTTCAAGAGGAGGTGCCTTGAACTTGAAAGTCCTCTCGATAGGATCAAGACCGTAGAAGAAAGCGACTCTCTTAGCAGTATCCGGAGTAGAGGGAGCAAGTTCTGAAAATTTTGGCGCTGCAAAAGAAAGAACCGAGAATCAGTATCTTGGATGTTAAAATATTAAGGATCCTATAGTCAGAATCCCTTCAGGACCCATTTAACAGGCAATTTACACCCACCAGGAATGGAATCCCTCTTCACAAAAAAGAAATGACCCTTCCAGTTAGGATCATTTTGAGTTGTTTTTAAAATCAGGTGACTATGGCTGGACTTTATTTGAAACAGAAAGCGAGAGGAGCCTTGGCTTCTCAAGTTGTAAACATGAGCCAATTCGGAGATGCTGAAATCGAGAGCATGGTGACAGATAAGGACTTCTAGGGTATGTAGGGTCCTCCAGATCATCAGCATTGTTTGAGCGTAGCTCAGGCCGATTTTTTTCAAAAAACTCGGTAGTAAAAGCAAGGAAAGGGTATGAAAAACCTATGGTGAAAGGAAAGGACGAAAAACATATCCAACTCTTAGATGTAAAATCGGATCTAGTTTTGGGGTCAAACGCCCTAAAAACAGTATTTTCAGGAAAATAGCCTATGGATTTCAGATTATTGATCTCACGATCAGGGAATGAGCACTTCTCGAAATCGGGGTTAGCCAGCAAGTTTTGACTAACAAGATCGTCGGAAGATGAAGATGATCGAGTGTTTTTTTCGTCATTTTTTTATGCAAAAATCAGAGACCTAAGAGGAGAAATAAAGCTTTTTACCTGAGATGCCACAGAGAAATATGATGAAGATGATATTGGGATTAATAAAGGGAAAAGATAAATATAGGATAATTACGAAACCACCTTGAACGAAGACGTGTCATTGCCTCGTTTATCACACCACGTCTCATCACGTTTCAGTTTTAAGTTTGAAATTCAAATTTTAAAATCTTCACAGCTGTAACTTCTGTTGACAGCTGTCAAAATTTTGGGGCAATTGTTAGGGGTCAATTTTATGATCCGGGATCCTGAATGTAGCAAGATCCGGAATCCAAGATCCTGGTAAGTTCGGTATCCTGAATATTAATACTTCTAATGGCTATTTGTCCTCTATTTCTTTTATATACGCAAGTAAAACACATGAAGTCAATTTAATCCCTGAAGAATCGATCTAGAAGTTGAGATGAACGTGTAAGACTTGCGTAGGAAGCTCAATAACGATCACATCTGAAGACCGAGTAAGGCTCCGGGATCCTCGAAAAGTTAGTTAGGACTATTTTTTGTATTTAATCAGCAGTTTGATCGATTAGAACACACAACAACGCACTTAGCAAAAGAATACACTCGTAATCAGCTCTGTAATACTTAGTTCTCGATCATATATCATTTTCATCGATTTATACAATACTAGGAGGCAAGTGACTTTCAGTCACTTCCCGAGGTTTTATGCCGGTAATCCCCAGGGATTAAGGGCTTTCCTCGTACACCATCGTGTCAATCTTTGTATTTACGTTCGCTACTTCATATTTTTATCAAGCACACTACCTCACTTTCTAAGTTAGGTTACAAAATTAGTCTAAATAATTTTTACCCAAAACAATAGGGTGTACCAGTGGCGTACCCACCACCCCTTTAACATTCTGTGGCTACTTCATTATTTCAGTTTAGTATTTAGACTAATCCACCATTATTCCTCATCCTCGTACCTTAGTCTTACACATAACATATAACATGTATCCACGTACTTCTTATAATTTCACCTAAGGTATGGGTCCAATATACTTACATTATCCTCGGGTTGTTTCCTAAGTTTGTTTCTTGCTTAAATGTCTCTCCGATCCTCGCTCGTAACTTTGACGCTCCACACTCGTAACCGCCACGCTCGTAACCGTCATGCTAGCTCTTCCTCTGTTTTTGTGCAAGTGTGTGTGTGGATGTTGGTGTTTGTGTTGTGCTGTAAAAGTGAACGGCAAATGGCTCTACTTATAGGCTGAAATCTGCATCGGTGGCGGACCGCTAAGCAAGGTGGTAGCAGTCCGCTAGAGCCCATTGCCAGATGTTTGGCGTAGCTCCAACGTAGTGGGCCGTCATGGTCCTGAGTAGCAGTCTGCTACCCCTTCTTTCACGTGAGTTAGCTGACAATCGTCACCTGCTCGTTTTTCGAGCCTGTTTGCGGCTGGCAGACCGTTACCCGCCCTTGTGGCGGTCCGCCATAGGGTTGAGTCATCAAGACACACGTTAGGCGCGTGTCATTCCCTCATCATTACCTTACTCCGCACGTAGCGGACCGTTATGGAGCACGGTAGCGGTCAGCTATTGGCTCGATTTTCAGATTTTTGCATTTCTAGTCCTTCAAATTTGGGTAATTACACTTGAGCCCCTAGACTTTTATTTTATTAAAAGTTGGGATGTTACAGCTTGCGACGAGCACCCGCACAATGCTTTCCCATCTCCTATTTTGTGCCCACAAAGCCTGATGGCTAGGCGTCGAGCACCATATAAAATAATAAACTACATTTATATATGAACTAGCAAGTGCCAATGACAAGACACGGGCAACACAGATAAATAAAAACCTTTATATATCTTTATATGACAGATACGAGCCTAGCTTTACATTTTGAGCGCAACAATTTCAACCCACTCTGATGTACCCTTAGCAAAACACGCACGCATGACGCAGTTATTAAATCCCAATATCAGCAATTTCAACAAACCCGCTAACAACGATTTGTCATATTAACTTTTCTCAAAACGATCTGCCATATTTTGAAATAACGAAAGGTTGCCATGTTTAGGTTTGACAGACTTGAGGGGTACCACCTTGGATATTTTTATAAAGTTAGGTTGGGCATCAGAGATTTTGTAAAACGTAAAAACTTAAAAACTTACATTATATTTGCAGGGTATAGCAGCGGAGGATATAGCAGCGGATGATGATGAGTATTTGCAGGGTGGCAGCGGAAAGACTTTTTTTTTATCTGGGATATAGTATGAAGAACTAGAGAATACTATTAAGAGGATAAGGATTTACAAGAAGAAATCAGAAGGAGAGAGTTTAAGTGTTCATAACTGAGAGAGAAATTCGTATTGATTTTTCTCGGTGTGTTTTACAAATGAAATCTCTTGCATTTAAATAGGCAGAGTACTAAGCTATCAAACAAAAACTAAAAAGAGCGCACTAACAAAAAAGAAATAGCTATAAATTAAAGTAGAAAAATGACAAAAGACTTTTTCTTTTATCTACAGAGGTTTGTCGGTAAATAATGGAGGCGGCTTTGTAGACTGTCGGTTGAATTATTAAGACTTTGTTGGCTGTGGGTTTTGACGTCATTGCATACGTCATTTTGCAATCTTTAGAATTCTCTGTGAGTGTCTGGGATTGTTGGTGGTGAGTCTGTATCACTGAAGTCATCTGGGTTTAAATAGTAGTCTTCTAGATCCAGGATATGTTGTAGTTGGAGAGATTCTCCTTCTTCTCCTCTTTTTTGAGCAATTTTATTTGCGCTTTTATATCTTAAAGTAGGGAAACTGTAAATCTGTTTACTAATTGTTATGAAGTTTCTTGTTATGGTGATTGCACCATTTAATCCTAGTATGAAATTTAATCCTAGGACAAAATCTCTAGATTTAATGTGTTGTGGATTAATATTTACTTGTGGAATATCGTACTTTGTACTGTAATTTCCTGTAAAGTCTAGGAACTGTATTCCTACAGGTTCTAGGTAATGTTTATGTCTATTAATCTATTTTCTACGGTTCTTGTCATTAACTTGTATGTAAGAGGTTTATGAAATTTTTCATGAGTTAAACTGTGTGATATTACACTTTTGGTTGCTCCTGTATCTACTAGGGCTGTTAAGTCTATTGGTGTATTGGCGTCAATCCATAATCTGCATTGTATGTTTATCATATTTATTGATCCATTGGTTTGTATAAGGGTTTGTTCTGGTTCTGTGGCCATATTACTTACTTCTGGAAATTCTACTGCCTGTTTTTTCTTTTCTATTAAATCTTCAAGTCTAGTAATTTTGCTGTTCATAATCTCTATTTTTAATTTATTTACTTCTATAGCCAGTTCTAACTTTTCAAACTTTTCTTCATATTCGTTCGTATTTTTACTTGTGTTTTGGCTACTGTTTGGTGGTTCTATGTTATGAATATCTCTTATGCAAATATGGCAGATTTCTTTAAAGCATGTATTGCATTGAGATCTTTTGTCTATATTTGGGTAGTATTCACAAATATAACATTTAATGTAATTTTTTCCTTTCCTGTGTTTTCATTCGTGCTTACATTCTTCCGGATTTGTGTATGTATATGAGATTTTTGTTACAGGTTCATTTTCTTCACTATATATACTGTATATTGACTCATTATCTATGTGGTCTGTATCTAATGCTTCTATTTCATAGTCTTTAATTTGTTCAATTAGATTACTTCTTTCTATGTTTTTGTTTCTATTTGGACATTTATTAGCTAAATGTTTTGTGTCTTCACATATAAAACATTTGCATGTTCTAGTATGAGGTTTTCTAACATATTTATTTTGATATTTTTTATAAGGTTTATATTCTTTGTTATATGTAGTGCTTTTTCTAATTTTCTTTTTCTTGTCGTAATACCCGTAGGCTTGTGGAGTATAAATTGTTGTTTTACAAAATGCAAATGCATTTCGTTTTAGCTGTTCTTGTAATGCAACTTCTTTGCATTTTTCTTCTGAAATACCAAATGTAAAGGTTATCCTAGGTCCAATTCCTATGTTTTCTATATTTCCGTATTGCAATTTCCAGGCTTCGTGTATACTTTTTCCTAAATCTCCTGGTAGTTTTATAAAATATTTATCACATAAGCTATCTTCCATAGTTTGTCCTGTTTGTGCTAATAATCTTGTAGTCTAGTGTAAATTCGTTTATATATTTCATATTTGCTATACTTAATTGTTCTAAGTTTCTAATAGTTGTATCTTGTAATAAACTGTTATTTTTTGCTGGGTCTACTCCTAAAATAAGAACTCTTATTTGAGAAGTAAAATTATAAGGATTGTCTCCTATGGCTTTTAATCTGTTTATTTGGTCTGGGCTGTGGGCTTTTTTACTTTGCCATATTCCTAAGGCTGTTGGGCCTAGAGTCGTTTCTAAATAGGAAAACATATCCATACTGTCTTTTTTATTAGTTTTCCACATTCTTACTACTGTTTGTTCCTATGTAAGAACTTCATCTACCCATAATTGAGGTTTCTGTTGTTCTAATAATAGCATACTGCCGCTATAAATCTGTCCTATAGGTAACATGTTTCCTGTTCCTTTGTAGTTTGATTCATGTTGATAACTTGTAACTGGTTTTGTCCAGGGTTCTCTTCCCATGGTTTCATTTGAAGTTTCCCCTATTTTTCCCTCTGTATAACTTCTTTTAGGTTTATGTTCGGAGTTCATAAAGTTACTGTTGTGTTTATAAAAATTGGAGATCATTGTATCTCCTTTGACTATACTATTATGGTAAATTAAAATCTTCTTGTAGTTTATTGTAACTTTCTTCGTATGTCATCCCTAAGGTAAGCATACATTCTACTATCATGTCATCTACTTCTTCTTGTATATTTATTTATGTGAATTTTCTACTTGTTATTTGTTCATAAGATTTGTTGGTTTCTTCTGTTTTAAAAGTTGTATTTGTTTCTTCTAGTAAACTGTAATCTATGTCTTCTCGTTCAAATCTTGAGAATTCTGAATTTAGTGTATATTCATCATCGTTTTCTTCATTTTCTGTATCATATATAGGGTTTTCATATTCAGATTCATTATCTGATTCTACATTCATAAAATTATATTGTGGTTCTTGTGGTGGTTCCTTATAACAACTACTTTCTTCATATTTATTTTCCTTTTGTTTAAAATCTGTAAATCTTAAGCATTGTATTCCATCAATTCCTTCATATATATGGCTCTTTTTTGGAACTAATGTTGAGCTTTCTTTTTCTATTAAATCATTTATTTGTCATTCTAATCCTGCTAATTCTTCAGGATCTATTATGGCCGGTTCTATCATCTGTATAGATTTTGATGCGATTGTATTAACTATTCCTTCTATGTTTACTTTATATTTCATTCCTGATCTGTTGCTAGCTTTTCCTAAGACTCTTATACTTATTACTATGTTATTTCCTTCATATTTTTCATATCCTTTAGTTTGTAGAGCTATTTTTAGTTTTTGTAAGTCTTTAATATATTTAAGTATTCCAGGTGTACAATAAAATAAGGCTGTATTTTGACTTAGATATATTTTTATTCCTGAAATAATTGTTTTTTTCATTTCTGTCTTTCAGTTTTTATCTAATATTAAAGCTAAAAGTTTTGTTCCTAAGTTTTTTCTTCCTAGGGCTTTTATTCCTATGACTATAAGTCCTGTGTGTATAAATTGTTTTCCTGACTGTTTAATTCTTTGAATTATCTCAGGTGAAAATAAGTCTATTTCTACCATTTTGTCTACTACTCGTAAACTTTCTTCTCTACTACTTTGTATTAACGTTTTGTTAACGTTTAACATTCTTGTTTGGTATAGTGTTCTTGGATTTAAAATATCCAGTTGATGTTGGTTGTATAGGTTTATATTTTTATCTAAATCGATTTCTTCCTCTAATTGTATTATTTGCTGTGTACTTTTAGAAGATAATCCCTTTTTTTAGAAATCTGTTTAGAAAGGTATCTGATGAGATAATATCTTTTATATTACTAGCTGATTTTCTGGATCCTTGGATGATTTGTTTATTCATCGTTAGACTTCCAATGTTTATAAGGTTTAGGTTTTTCACTTATATGTGTTTTAGTTAGTTTGTTTATAATTTTGCTAATTTCAGTAGAATCTTCTTCTATATGTTTATCTTTTTTAATATTTTTTATTTCTAATAAGATTTGGTTGTTTTGTTCTCTTATATAATCTAAATTATCTGTAAACTTTTTAACTTCTTCGGTTTCTTTTGTTATTAGCTGTATAATTCTTTCTAATAAATGTTTATTATTTATGGATTCTTTTTGTAAGCTAAATCCTAAATTTATAATTAAATATGTAATACTATTGAGATGTGTATTTTCTATGTGAATACTGTGTGTATGTAATTCTTTAAATCTACAAATATGATTATAATAGTTATTATTTATAACTTTTTGCTCACTTCGATCTGTAAACTCTAGATTTAAGAATTCAAGTTTTTTGAATATTTTTGACGATTCAATAATTTTTTATTAAAAATCTGATTTCTTTTAAAAAGCACCTTATCTCTTTAGTTTTCTCTTATAAGATTTTTCTATATCCCAATTTTATCAGAAAGAAAATAATTAACATAAACAAGTAAACAAATATGAAAGATTCAAGAAATATTATAAATCTTTGATATTTTATCTAGTTTAGTAATTCAAAGCAAAAGAATCAATATGGAAGGGTCGTTGTTGCGACCTATCTATCTGTAAAGGTGAAAATGATATTTGAGGGGCATAATTATAAAGTGGATATTTTCGAGGGGTGTGGAGGTAGGTGTCGTAACTCAAAGGGGGCGTGTGACATGTGAAATGATTATGGTAACTCCAAAAAGTCTCAACAAGTTGTCTGTTGAGTAAATCCACATTTTTTTTGGCAATTACATGAAGTTTTTTTTTAAATATTGTCATTGAAAAACTTATTTAAATGTTGTTAAAAAAGTATTTACTAAAATAGTGTTTTTATAAAACTTGTTTTTCTCATTTCTAATTGTATTGGATAAAATACGATTATTTAATTACTAAATAAAAGAAGAGGATATTACAATTTACTAATTATTATTAGGTTTATATAAAAGGAGATGCAATGTGGTAAGCGCTATGGCACTAATATATTTTTTCAGGTTCTGACAAGGTTTTGGGAGCTGGGGGTCTCTCTGGAAGCAGCCTCTGTATGCTAAAAGATAGAGGTATGGCTTGCCTACATCCCACTCTTCCCAGACCCTACCAATAACTTGGCTATGGTTAGATTTTACTGGGTATGGTTGTTGTTATATAAAAAGAGAAATTGTATTTTATAAAAGTATTTTTTTTCTAAATACAAACTTTTTTTTTATTAAAAGACATTTTTATTTTACTAAAAGCGATAAAAGGAATTAATTTATGAAGTATTCGTTTCTTAAAATCCTTTTTCTTATAAAGAATTTTTAAGAAATGTTTAAAAAAAGATTGTTTGAAAAAACCTTTTTTAAATCTTAATCCATTACTGTTTGTTTTATACATTTTTTTAAACTATTTCTATGTGTGTACATATACGGTAGATATAATAAAATAAAAATGATAATAAAGTAATAAAAACAATAAAGATAACAAAAATATAAACTATATAAGAGAGGTAATTATGTTTTATAAAATTATAACCGGAGTAGAAATGTACAATTAAGATATATAACATATAGTACAATTAGATAATAAAGATTTAAAAAACAAAATAACAAATAAATCTAGGTAAAAATCCGTCGGCAATCCGATGGTAACTGTCAAGCTGACAGCCTAATAAAAATTGTAGGTGATCCGTCATTAATATTTTCCATCGGTGATCTCTCGGTAAACTCCTGGGTAATTTTTCACAGATTCGGATTACACATGTCCATTTCTCCGATAAGATTTTACCGATGGAATTTCGTCGGTAACCTTATTTACTGACGGTGAATCATCCGTTGGTGATACTTATTTATTTATTAACGAACAAAAATATAAAAAAAAAGACTAAAGATAAAATAAAAAAAATTATAAAATAATCTACAGTTGAACCAGTATCAGTTTGTATAATTATTAATTCATTTTAATTTCATTGTATCTAAGAGAGTAGAGTAAACTGTCATTTTCGTCCCTGTGGTTTGGTCAAAATTGTCACTTTCATCCAATAGTTTGTTTTTTTGTATCTGGGTCCTCATGGCTTTAAAATATTGCCATTTTCATCCTCGTGGTTTTAAAATATTGCCACTTTCATCCAGTCAGCTAACACCGTCCGTTTTTCTCAGTTAAATGAGGGGTATTTCAGTCCTTTTACTTATTTGTTTTATTTTTTCATCTTTTTTACTCTCACTTTTTAATCATCCCCAATTTAACCTCTAATTTAATCATCCACCTGCTGGCCTTCTTCCTCTTTTCCTGACCAGTTTCCGACGAGCACCACTGGAACACCTCCGTCGCTTGTTTCTATGATTAAAAAGTGAGAGTAAAAAAGATGAAGAAATAAAACAAATATGTAAAAGGACTGAAATACCCCTCATTTAATTGAGAAAAACGGACGGTGTTAGCTGACTGGATGAAAGTGGCAATATTTTAAAACCACGAGGATGAAAATGGCAATATTTTAAAACCACGAGGACCCAGATACAAAAAAACAAACTATTGGATGAAAGTGGCAATTTTGACCAAACCACAGGGACGAAAATAGCAGTTTACTCAAGAGAGTAACATATATGCACACACATAGAGGCAATTTTGAAAAGAATATGTAAAAAAGCACACAAAAATGGATTGAGAATTAAAAAGGTTTTCTAAGTAATATTTTTTAAATCATTTATTAAAAAATTCTTCTAATAAAAAAAATTTAAGAAACGAACACTTCATAAGTTAATTCTTTTTTTTAGTTAAAAAACAGTCTATTTTTTAATTAAGACGTTTATTAAAGTCTTTTTGAAAAAAAATATATTTATGTAAAATACAATTTCTCCTTTTATATATAAGTACTAGGTTAAAATCTAGTGTATTACACGGGTTGAATAAATGCAATGTTATAGTAATAAAGATTTACCCATATTTATTAAATATTACATAGTTTTTTAATACAAATTTTAGAATGTTATATAATTATTTTTTAAAAATGTTTTATAAAAAGAATGAAAAAAATATTCAATTTATAAAATTGTTTTATGAACCCTATTTTTTTTAAATAAAAAACGTTTTATAAAAAGAATTATAGAAATCATTATCATTTAATAGGAGAGAGAAGCGGAAAACAAAAAAATTATAAAAACAATTAAAAAAATTGTATAATTAATAGAAGAGATATGCAGGAAAAAAAGGTTGATGATGCATCAGATAGTGACAAATGTCCAACTAAAACCTTTGTTTATTATATAGTATAGATAATAACAATAATTAGTAATAACAATATAGTATAGATAATAACAATAATTAGTAATAACAATATTCTCTCATTTTATTTAATCATTAATGAATTAGATTTTTCCAATAAAATTTGGAGTGAGAGAACCAAATTTTCTAAAAATACTATTTTAGTAAATATTTTCCTAACAACACAATTTTGATAAATAAGTTTTCTACCAATATTCTTTTGAAAAAAAACTCCGAATACATGTATTCCCTAAAAACTCCATAAATTACATATATACATAACCCAAAAATAAATTAAATATATCCCCTGTCTTAAAGTTAAAAATATCAAATATACTTATTTTGATTTATTTTATTAGAAATAAGTTATAGAATGACTATTTTACCTTTTTTTTTACTAAAACTTGAAATTTTCAAAGTTACCCTTTTAACTAGTTTTTTTTTCTTTCGGTTTTTACTTATTTTTTTAGTTTTTTTTTTTGCCTTTTTTTCGTTTTTACTTCATTTTCTTTTCTTTTTAGTTTTTTTGCTTTTCTTTATCGATTTTTTATTTCTTTTTTTTTCAACAATCATCAAAATGTACAAAATAAGTGCCAAAATTTTGACGTTGAATGTTGGAATCGTAAAACATTCAAAACAATATAATTTGATAAACTGAATCAGCCAACATGAAAAACACATCTGTTGGAATCAACCGACTTGGTTCATAAGATCATATTACTGAATGAGTCGACATGGAATCAGCCGATGTACTGGGATCAATAGAATCGAAATCCCCGATCGCCGGTTAGGAAACAGTCGTTGGTTGAATCGACAGTTAGGTCTGAATCAAAAGGTCTGAATCAAAAGGTCATATCGCTGGTTCGAGAATAAGAAGAGTTGTGTTTTTCTTGTAAGATTAAAATGTTGTTTTTGTCATAACGTATAATTTTATAAAACAATGGGATATATGTAATTTAAGTTTTGGGTTGGGTATATATATAATTAGGTTTTAAAATAAGGGGATATACGTAATTTCTCTTTTAAAATAATGAGATATATATAATTTAAGTTTTAGATTAGATATTAATATAATTAGGTTTTAAAATAAAAAAATATATGTAACTGGCGTTTTTTTTCTTGCCTGTTAATTCATCACACTACAAAAATGAATTCTATTATTGCTCGTCTAAACCAAATTGCAATGCATAGTGATTTCTTTTGGTTGGTCCACGTGGTAGTCTGCCACATGGCATTTTGTGAGTGGATAAAATTTTTAATTTTTATTATTGTTTTTAAACCTTATAATATATATATAATATATGCTTTTAATCCGTTTCGTATTCTAATAATTTCGTTTTTTTATTATATTTTTCGTTCATTACCTTATAAAAAAATGGGATGCGCGGCTGCTTTGGTTTTTTTGTGAACGTTCCGTTATAACTTTTTTTTTAAACGGATTCGTATATAAAATCGAGTATATTTTTTTGGCGTACGCTAGAGCGTACAACATCGTTAACGGTTTTCTGGTTTTATCGTATCCGGTATCGGTTTTCGCTTATTTTTGTTTTATGCCCTTCTAATATATATATATATATATATAAGGGAGGGTTATACTAAACATGATTTTTTTTCTAAAAAGCCTAAAAAGGAGATTTTAGACATGGTGTTTTTTAATTTTAGGTATATGTTTTTGTTTTATTTATGTGAACATGTTTAAAAGTTGAAGAACATCATGCCTAAAATTTAAAACACCATGCCCTTTTTAGGAAAAAAGTCTTTTTTAGTATATATCTCAACTTTATATATATATATATAGGACGGTTCCACTAAAAAGTGATTTTTCGCTAATAAATCCTAAGAAGTGGGTCAAACGAACTCCGATTGAGCTCATTTCAGCGGCGTTAGAACCATCTAATCGAACCCTAACCCAGGCCCAAAATCCTAAACCCCCCTCCACCCGCACCCCCAAAAACCTAAACCCCCTTCAACCCTACCCCCAAAAACCTAAAACCACCACCCCTACCCCCCAAAAACCTAAACCCCCCACCCCACCCCCCCAAAATCTAAACCCCCCACCCCACCCCCCCAAAATCTAAACCCACCCCCACCCACCCCCAAAAACCTAAACCCCCACCCTCATCCAAAAAAAACCTAAACCATAAAATCTAAACCCTAAGGCTAACACCATAAGGCTAAAACCCTAAAATTCAAACGTAAAATCTAAACCTTAAAAGCTAAACCCTAAAAGCTAAGATGGTAGAGTTCGACGAGACGGTTCCAACGCCGCTGAAATTAGCTCAATCGGAGTTCGTTTGATATCGTTTTTTAAAGTTTTTGTCATTTCTAAGATTTCTTAGCGAAAAACTAATTTTTATTTGATCCTTCCCCTATATATATATATATATATATATATATATATATATATATATATATATATATATATATATATATAGGGAAGTGTTCAAATGATAACCATTTTTTTATGTGAGAACCGTGATAACCACTTTCAAACAATCACATAATTTATAAATTATTTATTCTTTTAATTGTTAAATATTCTTTAAACATATATCTTGAACATAAATACGGAAATAAGGAATCTTACATATACGTGACACATAGTGTGATACATATGTAACACTAACAGAATGATAATTGTTACATATACGTAACATTATGATTGAGAGTGGTTATCACGGTTATCACATAAATATTGGTTATCATTTGAATCGCACACACACACACACACACACACATATATATATATATATATATATATTATATATGTATATATAATATATATTATATATGTATATATAATATACACCTTTAACTCGTTTTTCATTTTCTAATAATTTCGTTTTCCTGTTTTAACTTTCGTTCGTTACCTTTTTAAAATAAATGGAATGCGCGGCAGGTTTTGGCTTTTTTTTGTGAAGGATCCGGTATAATTTTTTTTTTTGAAAACCTTGTTTTATTCAAAAGCGAGCATATTTTTTTGTGTCGTACACTATAGCGAGCGACGTTACCGTTGCGGTGTCGTGACAAACCCAACCGCTAATGATGTTGTGGTTTTATGGTTATATCATATGAGCGTACAACATCATTAGCGGTTTTGTGGTTTTATCGTATCCGGGTATCGATCTTCGCTTTTATGGGTTTTAACAAGTCATGCGAATAAAAAAAAGACCACGTTCCCTCGCAAAACGTGGGATAAAAATACTAGTTATTTACAAGTTATAACGTGATGAATAGTAGCAACTCTTCTACTAGATTTTTGTCATGTGTTCTATTATATAAATAAAATTAAAACTAAAAGAAATTACCAAAGGTGTGGGTGGTCATGAGTGTACACCTTCAAAGTGTAGGTTGCGGGTTTGAGGAGGACACAATAACTTAGAGGCTGTTTGGTACACTTTTAATGGTTATTAAGAGGCTACCTCTTAATGGTTCAAAACTTTTTAATGGTTAAAAGGTAAGGGGCCATGTAACTTGTAAGAACTTATCATTAAGATGTTACCTCTTAACCATTCAGACTTAAGGTTACCTCTTAACCATTAAAAGGCTTTGAACCGTTAAGATGTAGCCTCTTAATGGTCATTAAAAGGCTACCAAACAGCCTCTTACTTTTGGTTTGGTCGACACTTTTCTTTTGTCCCTTTCTTCTTAAGGTTTCGTTTTAAATTTTTTTTTTTAGCATTTCTAATTAGTTTTAGACATATTTTATTTTTCTTTTATAACTTAAATTTTTTTTTTCTAAAATTACACCATTAAACGTGCTTATTTTTATATACGTTTTGATATAAATTTTATTTAAAACCGAGTCGGGACAAATATAATATATTTTTACTTTTTTTGTAACCTTTTTAAATATAATGTTTACTTAAATTCCCAATATATCATTGCGCTGTGCATATTTTTATCTACGTTTCATTATAAATTTTATTGAAAACCGAGTCGGGTCAAATATAATATATTTTAACATTTTTTTTATTTTGGAATTAAATTTTTTGTTCCTTTAACGCTTATTTTCACATTAACGTACTTTTGTAGGTCACAACTTTATGTTTATGCTTGCACAACTTTTAAATTTAGTTTGATGTACCTTATTTTTTGTTTTTATTTTTAAATTCAATTCATGCTACATCGCGCAGGGGAATTCCACTAGTTGATATACAAAATACAATTGGTAAAGCGTGTCGTGTTGTGTTAACGGGCCGTGTTTGACACAATACATTTAACATGACTATTAAACATGAATACAACATGTTTAACTAAACGTGTCATTATGTTAAACACTAATAAGCACATACTTAATAAGTGGGTTACATAGTACGACACGTTTAACATGATTAAATGTAACTAGTTCGGCAACACGAATGCCATGACATGACATGTTTAACATTATTATATATTAGCACTTCAATAACACGAACATGAGAAATTTTTAACAGATTATTGACATGACTCACTAAATATGTGTAAGAAATAATAATAATACACATCAACGTGATAAAATAAAAGTCATCAAACATTACAGTTTTTATTTAATTACTGTATATTTAATTAATTATAAGACTACACATTTTGATAAATTGTCATAAATGTCTTGTATCGACCTAATAACTTATTTAACATGATAAATTAAACGTGTTATATGTGTCAAAAACGGATTAAACGGGTTCAACTCGTTTAAACACGTCTCTAACTATATCACTATAATTAACTATTGACGTGTTCATAACCCCAAATATTAAACTATTTAACTTCCCATTAACTAATATCTCGTTAGTTCTCAACGGGACATCCTGGTGGTTAAGTAGCCGGTGTGTCCCGTAATAAAAAAGGTTGAGGGTTCATGTAACATCCTGAAATTTCAAACCATAAACTTTTATGCGTTGGAAAGACACCAAACAATAAGTTAGAATGGGTGTTGGTTAAGAAACGCGACACTAGAACGTAACCGGATGCGAAACAAAAGAACGATTCGATCGGAAAGATCCCAAAACTTCAAATAAACATATATCGAGATAGGAAATGAGTTACGGAAGTCATAATATATGAAACTTGCATATCTCGGCAAGTAGAAGCTAAAAAAGAGGCTTAACAGACCGCTACCCCATGCTTGGCGGTCTGCTACGCGCTCAGGAAGGCTGAATTGAGAGTTTGATGTGTGGCAAGTTGACTCGCGTGAGCCAGGTCGGTAGCGATCCGCTACCGAATAGCTTAGAGGTCCTTTAAGGGCCCATAATTAGCCTACAAATAGGGCTTTAAGTCTTTCATTTGGTATTCCAATCCAGTTTTTTCAGAAACGCTCTAGTTTGAGAATCACGAGCTTGAAATACCCCTTTGGGTGTTACAAGCAAGTCATTTTAGGGGCAAAGGATGAGGAAACTCTACATCAACGTGTCGTAGATAGTCTTTCGGTAAGTACTCTCCCTTAGTTAAGATCAAGTAGCCCCGAGGGTTGGCACGGGCATAAGGAAAATGTCCGGGAAATGCAACTAGTAAAGGCATGGGAAAATACCCGGATAATGCCAACAATGATAGATTAAGACACAGATGACGAATTATCCCTAAAGGAGTTATACTATCTAAGATATAGACTAAATAGTATTATCTTGTCCATAGGATAACACAAGATAGTAGACATCATGATAGCAGATTGTAACTGATTAAGGTGAGTTCCTCTGAACATTTATAAAACGGGATGTATGTCGGATTAACCGGTAACTATTTATGTACATGAAAGCATATTGAATTATCATCAATGCGCCAGATAAAAGTGTAGCCGTAGCAATTCCTGTTGTTTTAGTTTATCATCTATTTCGGTTTAGGATAGATGATTGTAATTTCGGTTGTTATGACCAGCCTTCGGTTTAGGGGTTGTCTACTGTTCAGTTTCAGTAGTAGACTGCTGTTTAGTTTCAACAGTCTGGCCGGTTTATCATCTGTTTCGGTTTAGGACAGTTGATTGTAATATTGCATGATTGGTATGCTTGTTCTCTATATTTGATATAATCTATTCAAGATGGTTGACTACTTTAAACTGGGTTATGAAAATATGCCTGTTTATGAACTCACCAACATTAAGTTGATCCGTTTTTGTTTTGCGCACACATCTTAGGTGGTCAGTAAGTGCAGGTTACTGGGTGATAACTTGTCGGTTTGGCATTCCAGATTGAGCATTTGGAGGAAGAAATACGGTTGAGGGCTTGTGTTGTCCTGTTGTTTTGAGGAACTAGTTGTTCGATGTAATAGTCTTTTGTAAAATTTTGTAAACAGTTATTTTATCAATAAGAAAGACCTTGTTGTTCTAGCTTCCGCTGTGTGTTTATGTACCAATCGTCATGTCTAACCAGTGTCTGGAAACAGGGTATGACAGTTTAAATCCTGCAAGACGTAAATATGATGAATTTATCCTATAAAATTTAGATGTTAGCTTTATAAAAAAAGAGTAAACTACAGTTTTAGTCCCTGTGGTTTGGTTCAATTATCGTTTTTAATCCATTAGTTTTAATTTCACTTTTTTAGTCACTGTAGTTTTATTTTTATTTCAATTAAAGCCAGATAGCTATCTCGGTTAAAATTTCCTGTTAATTTTTATAAAAAGACCATAATACCCACCCCTATATAATCACCATTATTATTATTAAACAAAAAATTTAGAATTAATTACACAGATGACCCCTGTGGTTTGGTCAAATTATGGTTTTGGCCCCTAGGAATGGGAAACTACAACTTTGGCCCAATAGTTTGCACGATTGTAACACATTTGGCCCCTGAAGTGGATGCCAGTTAAGTTTTTCAGTTAAGTGTATGTGAAATGACTAAAATACCCTTACATAATAAAATATATACACACACATATAACCGTCCACCACCACCACGGCCAAGCACCACCATCGCCTGCCACCACCTCCGCCGGCCACCACCTGAACCCACCCACCAACTCCGCCGACCACCACCTGAACCCACCCACCACCTCCTCTAACCACCCCCTCCACCGTACTCCTCTAACCACCCCCACCACCGTCCTCAAACCAAAACAGGGACCATCTTTGATTTTAACATCCAAACATTGAAAACCACCCAAAATCAAAATCAGATTCAACATATTCGTTTACCCCCTTTCTCCTTCAAACCCTAAATCAAAATCAGATTCAACATATTCGTTTACCCCCTTTCTCCTCCAAACCCTAAATCAAAATCAGATTCGTGCAAACACCACCCAAATCTGAAACAGGGACCACCCAAATCTGAAACACGGACCAACCGGGGTGGAAGCGAAGGACGGTGGGGAGAGGTGGAGGGACGACAAAAAAGACCGTTGTTTAATGGTCCAGGAGCAAACCGCAAGTCGCAGAGGGTGGCTGATGGTGGAGACGAATGATGGTGGTGGCTGATGGTGGAGACGAACGATGGTGGTGGTGGTGCTGGTTGTGGACGGCGGCAACGATGGTGGTGGTGGTGCTGGTTGTGGACGGCGGCGGCGGTGGTGGACGACGGGGGCAGCGGCAGTGGTCGGCGGCGGTGCTGGACGACTTGCAAACCTCTGGACTTCCTCTCAAGATTATAAGTATATATGTGTATATGTGTGTATATATATATTTTTGTTTTTATTATTTTATTATGTAAGGATATTTTAGTCATTTCACATACACTTAACTGAAAAACTTAATTGGCATCCACTTCAGGGGCCAAATGTGTTACAATCATGCAAACTATTAGGCTAAAGTTGTAGTTTCCCATTCTCGGGAGCCAAAACCATAATTTGACCAAACCACAGGGGCCATCTGTGTAATTAATTCAAAAATTTATAAAAATAAATTAAAAAACACCCTCACCTGATTCTAATTTTAGTTTACAGTAAAAATGAAAAGGGGGAGAAAAATATCGTCGAAAGAAGATGATCTCAATGGCACCTGAAGGAAATTAGAAGGCCAAGTCAACAACAAAAACCCACACATGGGAAAAAGAACAATCAATACATACGTAATTAAGAGGAACAAGGTGACGACCGGAAAGCATTAGTCTTTACAATCGGAACGCGAGGGTTGTCGGACTCGGCACTCCAATTTTGAGATCTTTTTTCACAATTCCAATCAAATTGACGCCTGCCGGGAACCCTAATGTGTTCGCCCAGTCGATTAGACTTCGTTTATTCGGAAGAACAGAGGTGGTGTGGTGGTAACCTAGCCGAAAAAACGCGATGATCGAGTGGTTGTTTTGGGTTGTGTTGGTGACCTACCAACCACAGCCGGCAACCTGACCACCACGGGTGGCGTAGTCGGAAAAACATAGGTGGTTGTGGGCTGTTGGCGAAGGGTTTTCAGATCCAAGTGGTGGGTTTTCAGTCGGAAAAAACAGTGTGGCTGTTTTAAGTTTTGGGGGTGGCCGGATTTTTGTGGGAGGTGGTGGCAATGGGGTTGGAGGTAATAGAGGTGGAGGTGGGTGGTGATAATGGAGGTGGAGGTGGAGGTGGAGGTGGATTTTAAGGTTTTATGAAGAAGAAGAAAGATAGTAGTTGTGGGTCTTAATTTAAAATGTTAATTTCATAAATGGTCCTTATTTTCAAAGTAAAAAGTACTTTTATATTTTCATATAAAAACTAACAAAAAATTTAATACTGTTTGATATCTAGCTTTAATTGAAATAAAAGTAAAACCTCAATCATTAAAAAGAAATTATAACTAATTGCTTAAAAGCTATAATTGGACCAAACAACAGGAAATAAAACCGTACTTTAATCTAAAAAAACTAATATCTAGTTAATAAGTGGGGTTAGCTTAAATTATATTTCATACCTAAAAATATACAGATTTTCTCGTTTCTGGAGATTGAGGTGTTGGGTACAACCGTACAACATATCAAAGGTGATGCATGTCAACGGCATCATTAACTGCTTTTAAGACTGATAATCAATATCCTTTAAAAATGGTTATGAGTTTAATATACCATTTAAATTATATACACCATATTAATTGATATATAAAACCTATGTTTAAGAGAGAGATGCATGAAAATCCAGGGAGGTTTTGTCTTTTTTGAATGTATTTGTCTTTTAATTATAATATTATTAAAATAAGTTAACTTAAGAAAAAAAAATAAAAGGATACATTTTCAAATATTATTTTATTACTTTGTATTCTCTTAACTTATTATTTTTATGTTATTCTAAAAATATAGATAAAAAAAATTTACATAATGTTCATTCCCAGTAATATGTAACTTCTCATTGATTCGGTTTTTAAGCATGTGAAACTGTATTTATCGTTTATATCCTTTTAAACTAGTTTTATATCCGTTCCAGTCCGGGTTTTTCACATTAATTAATAATAATAGATTATAAATTATTAAATTAGGAATAATAAAGTAAAATTAAATAATTAAGTGTTTCATCAAATAATATACACTTATTTATCATATTTTAATATTTGTAAGAAGAAAAAAACATTTAAAATGAAAATTTTAAAAATTGTTTCTGCTAATAAAAAAGATTTTTTTTAGAAAAGCCAGTTCAGGAAACAATAAAAATAATATTTTTATTTTTCTTATACGTATTTCCATTACTTTTTAAATCTTTTTAACTGTTTCTTTAAAATTTTAATATATTGAGAAATATTAACTTAATAAGTCATAAGAAAAATTTTAATATATTAAGAAAAAGTTTCAGAATCTCAATTCAAACAAAATCGTCCCAAGTTCAAGATCATATAACCCTATAAAAGTTCAAGTTATAAATATAGGGGTATTAAAATGTAAAATGGTAAGTGCATTATTGTTCTCTCCTCCTCCTAATATCCACACGTAAAGCTTTTTTTCTTAAGCTGAAACCTAACCGAACCCATGATAAAGACGGAGACAAAATCAAAACAAATATAGACACCTAACTTGAAGCGCGAAACTAAATCAAAAAATATAAATATAATTTATACAATTTATATTAAATAGTTAAATATAAACATAAATAAAATAATATTTATTAAAATTAAGCATTTATTATTTTTAGACAATTTATATTAAATAGTTAAATATAAACATAAATAAAATTAAACATTTATTATTAAAATAAAATGATATTTATTAAAATTCAACATAAATAAAACCCATTTGAGAGTTTCCAATGGGTTTCACACACAACTTATATATATTAAAGAGTGAAAGAGACACAACTGAGTGGGAAAGCGCATTTAAATCATGTCAAAATCTTTATAAAGATTGGGTAGCAAAACATGTTAAATATGTAGTTGTAAATTAATTTTTTATTTATTAATAAATTTGATTGTTTATTTTCTTATTTAAAATTTATTTATTTATTTATTTGTTAGTGAAATTTTTATTGTTGTTATTAATTTTCTTTTGAGATTTACAACAAATTATTTTTAAAAAATAGTTAACTTAAATTAAAAAAAATAATAGTAAACTTAAATTTTTAAAAAATTATATTAAGTTTATATACAAAATTTAGAGTAAAATAAAAAACAAAGAACCAAATAATAATGGGTAAAATTTAGAGTAAAAAAAATAAATATTAGTTAACTTAAATTAAAAAAATAATAATTTGACTTTTTTAATGATATATGATCATTATGAGTAAAAACAAAAAAGTCAACTCAAATGGTGTAAATTTCTTAATTAGGGTTTAGGGGTATACCGGTGTGATTGTGGTGTGATGTGATAATAAAGTGCACGCTACGTGGCGCCACGTCAGATTCTGGAAAAATCACACCATAATCACATGGCAAGGGGTATACCCATGTGATTGTGGTGGTGTGATAATTTAATGTTTTTTATTTTATTTTTATTTAAATAAAATAAAACAATAATAAAATAATATTCATTAATAAAAATAAAAATTACATTAATAAAAAAAATTACATTAATTAAAAAAAAAACATAACCAAAACCTACGGGATACCATGACGTTCTTTGATCTCCTTTTGTTTTTTTTCAATCAAAAAACGTTGGGCGGTTGTGAGTGAATCAAGATCGATACCAAGAATTTCGATCTCTTGTTTTGTTCGTTTCCAATCCATCCTCTCGTCTTGGGCGTTGTTAAATCTTGTCATTTGTTCGACCATTTTCTCGCCGATTTCGTCGTGTCTTGAAACCGATCCCGAGCCCGAGCCCGTTGCTTGGGCTTTTGCTTTTTTCTTCCCAATCGGACGGGGTACTTAGATCTACCATCGGAAGCGCCCGGACTAGCGTCGATGTCGGTTGATGTTCTTTTTTCGGACGAGCCGGTTCGGGTGGGGGCAATGTATAGTGTTTGCCACTTTGGCGAATTCCTACAAATCTCCCAATATTGAATTGGTGTTTCGCCACCATGGTCGTCTTTAAACCGGACCGTTGCTCTCGTCAAAATATCAGAATCGCTCTCACCGCTTCTTCGATCCCGCAAAACTTCTTGATATATCCCGTGGAACTTTACCACCTTCCCATTTATATGAGTCCATTTTAAACTCAATTGGTCCAAACTTCGGTAACCGGGCGGTACACCCATAAAAGATTCATATTTTTCTTAAACCCTACGTTTTTTTGTTTTGGGCGTTGCCTACAAAAACCAAATATTCAAATTAATAATCATAAAAATAAAAAAGGAAAATTTTAAAAAATACAAAACCAAAATTATTGTTACCGATTATTGGATCCTCCGAGACGTCTATAAACGCCTTAACCAATAAAAGTAGCTCGTCTTTTTCCCACTTTTTTTTGTATTCGGCCGGCTAGAAGTCTCTTGCGAAACCTTCTTCTTTCCTTTTTTTTGTGAGACATTTAGATTTTCGTCTACGGTTTCTTGTGGCATTTCTTGAGTTTCGGGTACAAATTCTAGTGGTGTACTCGGTTGAGACATTTGGGGTGGGTAGTTAAACATTTGAAAGTTCGGGTTTGGTAGGAAGTTTGGGTTGGATAGGAAGTTTGGGTTGGGTTGGAAGTTCGGGTTGGCCGCAAACGCGTTATCACGAGCCGCGTATTGAGCCCAAAAGTGTTGGTTATGGTTCGGATCATTACTCATTTTTTGGTTGGAGATATTAGAAATGAGTATAGAAGATTAGTAAGTTTGAGTAGAAAATGAGTGTAAATATTATGGAGTAAAATTGGGTATTTATAGTGAGTAAAAATAATATTATTAATTATTTATTTTATTCCAACGGTACAAAATACTACCGTTCAACGGTAGTTTTTTTTTAAAAAATGAATTTGCTGGCGTGAAAAAAATCACGTCGAGGAACGACGGCGTGATTAAACAAACGAGAGGGCGGTGTGGGTTTAAAATCACGGCGTGATTTTGGGCTACACGTAGGACGACGCCGTGGTTTATAATGGTATACCGGATGCCCTTATATGGTGTATCAATCATGCTTCACTTCCTTTCGAAAAGCCACTTGATGTTATCAAATATTTTCTTTATATTTTATTAATGAAAGTTATGATGTTCAAAAGTTATCACAAATATTATTACTACGAGTAAATTATACAAATATTTTAAGTGATTTATTTAATTTAACATCTTTTGAATTTAATTTTAGCTAGTGTGAAGACCCGTGTGGTGCGGCGATGAACCAAACATTAATAAAATTAAGTATGTCGATTCCCCACGTGTTGCGACTCGTCTCGCACGTTGCGACGTAAACCGGACTTGGTTATCGCGCGTTCATGTTATGTCAACATTTGCCAAATTCATGAAAGAAATTAGAATCAAGTAAAATAAACCTTTACACGGTGTGGCTCGTTAAACCGCGAAATCAATCAACGGATTCGAAACTTTGTATAAAAAAAATCAAAAGCATTACGTAAGCTCACGCGTTGCAATTTGAGCATCGATAATATTTAAGACCTTATATAAAAAAGCAACTGCTTTATACTCGCACGTTGCAGCGGAGGCGTAAAGTGGTGACAAAAACCAATGTTTAAACGTTAAGAGACGCGCGTTGCGCTGAATTCGTACGAAGACACTAACGTGGGTAAGGGCACGTTTGTGAACCTAGTTACACGCGTTATGGAGATAACACTAACGTGCGTAAGTATATAAAAGAAACGTACAAATTTAAGACGGGTTGGTTTTGGAGATTGAACTATAGATAAGAAAAAAGTATTTTAACTCACACATTCCGACTTAATAATTAAAAAATATAATGAAAACTAAAAAAAGTAACAAATTTAAAAAGGAAAAAAAAAGAAAAGAAAAAAAAAATTTGCTTCCAGAATCGATGTGAGTTTAAGAAGCCACTAAAGGTGGCAACCAACTTTAACCATTAAAACAAAGACAAAAGTTGTCGATGGCTCCCCATTAGCCACCGACGCTCCTTTTTAAGGTAGTATTAATAAGTTACATGTTTGAGATTTTTTTTTAATTATTTCTTTTATAATATTAAGGTCTAACAATAATTTCCGCCAAAATCTAACCGGTAATGACCCCACGTTCGTAGTGATATTCTATAATGTTTCTTTAACATCACATGTTACTCACCTTTTATTCCTTATCAATTTTGATAATTAAAATGAGTCAGGACCGGTGATAAATCCATAAAAGATAGTAGGTACAGTCACACTCATTCTATATCATCAAACTTGATGAGAAAGTAAAACAAAACTCGGGTAACATGTAATGTTTGAACAAATATGTGGGACTTCCTTTTACTAATTTATCCACATGACACATCAAAAATACAAACTTCACTTTCAAAAAGAAATAATGTTTGCTAGTGACATGTGTGGTTTTTTTTATTCTTTTCTACATTTGCATAATTGGCTTTTTTTGTGGTTCCTCCATCTTTGCTTTGTTTAGTTGTAGCTTTGAAAGTTGCTATATGTAACACCTTAGGCAATCTCACTTCGGTCGTGAACAAAAGAGATGTTGAGTTCATAAGGAATGACCTGTCTCAAATACCAACAACGCGTTTTGGGCGCATTAGTTGTGGATGAGAGGAGAAGTCCACAGTTAAGCGTGCTCAAGTGGATTAATTGACTTACCTAATTACTTTCAAATCAATTTAAGATCATAATAACCAAAGATCACTAGTCCGCTACTATGAACTTATAGGATACTCGTGGAATAATTGAGAACTGACATAGAACATGTTCTACCAATAAGTGATACAGTTAACTAGGACGGTAAGCAAGTCAAGATTTTATTGAGCAACTCAGTCTAATCAAAGTTTTTTATGGAGTTCGAGTCAAACTTGACTGTAACACCTTAAGCGAATCACATATAGTTTGTGAATAATTAGACTCGACGAATGATTTTACTACTAATTTATGCGACTGTACAAGTCAAGATTTTCGTAATATCTAATAGGTTAGAATCACTTCATATGATGATTCAAACTCAATATAACTCATTGAAGTCGTTGGGTTGCCGGAATGAAATAACGGTCCGCTACGTGATCCCAAAGGTAATAATGAGGGAATGACACGTGCCCTGATGAGTCATTAGGGTTTCTGACGCGTGTCACAGGTAGCGGACCGCTACCAGATTCTTGTCGGTCCGCTACGGCTACCTCAGTTGGGTGGCGGACCGCTACCTTGTAGCTTAATGGTCCGCTAGCCGCAAATTGCGCCGCAACTCCGGAGACCGACACATGTCATATTGAATGTTTAGGGTTTAGGCGGTACCGGACCGCTACCCGCCACCATAACGGTCCGCTACGGACCTCAAATCAGCCTATAAATAGAGATTCAATTGCCGTTTAATTCCAAAACACTCAAAATCAAATTTCAAGTTCTTGTAAGCCATTTCCACTCTCATAAAACCACTCCCGCTCATATGTTTAAGTTCCCGAGGTGCCGGATCATCATAGAAGTAACCAAGAAGCTAGGAAACGCTCATTTGGAGAAACCAAGCAAGGTTCTTAAGCAGAGACGCTGCCCATTAGGACAAGACTCAAAACTGAACGCATATTAAATGATCATTGCAAACACCTATTTATAGGGAAACCACAAAGACCACAGGCGAACTTAGAAAGTTCGCCTATAACCTCTTAAGTGAACTTAGCAAGTTTGCCTCTCAAGTTCGCCTAAACATTCACTTTGGCGAACTTGACTGGTTCGCTAAGTTACCACACAAAATTTTAGTGACAAATACAAAATGTAATCCCCTGGAAATTCCGACCTTTATTTTAACTATTCCGGCCAATTGTAATTTCATTATTTTATGATTCGCATTTATGAAAGTATCATATTTATTCATTATAATTCATGAGTGTGCATATATACTTATATGATTGTTATGAAATAAATATATATACATTGTTATAATAACTAAATCTAAACTTACAAGCTTTGATTATGAATTGATATCCTTTATATGTCTACTTATAAATATATATGTGACTATATATATACACATGATAAATAAACCATTTAAACAATTTATTATGAAAATATAACATTGTTAATTAACATTACTAGTGTTTTAAATTACTAAAGATAAATAAAATAAATAAATATATAATTACATTTAAGATGAAATGGAGTCATAAACATAAAATTTATGAGCACTTAAGTTAGTATATGTTATGAAATTAAAAACTATTATTCATCTTTTGCAATATAATCCTTGCAACAAATTAAATTTCATGAATAAGCCCCTGATCCTACCCTATAAATAGAGCTCTTATTCTCATATATTATTTGCACCTCAACGATCCTCTAGGGTTCTCTAGCTACTACAGGTCGTTCTTCTCATCCTTTGAAAGATTCTAGCTTAAATCCTTCCATTCTAAGTAAGTTCTTCTTATGTTCTTGCTTGTTCATACTTTTCCTTTTAAAAATCCCTCATAACTAGCTAGATCTATGATCCCTAATATGTTTATGTTATAATCATAGACCTATCCAAGATCAAAAGCCCTATTTTAATTAAACTTGTTCAAAACTTTTATTTAAAAACTTGGTTTGATCTTTCTTGTTGCTTTCAATTTCAAAAATCATGTTTTTACTAAAAATCCTTATTTTTTTTAAATTAAATTATTTAATATTTAATTTCTATCTTTACTAAACTCGTATTTCCACTTTAGCCCATATACTTTCCAAACACTCCCTAAACTTGGTTAAGTATGCAAATAGAATAAATTTCAAACCAGTATGTAGTTATCTAGCAAACATTAAAGTTCTGGCTAGGAAAAGACGTGGTTCTGATCCGGCCAACTCTTTCCTGGGAACTTTTCTGTTGGAGGTACTACTCTAGAATGATAATCATTCTAGTGTAGAACAACCACTTTCAACTAATTATGATTATTATTAATTAAACCCATTTAAAGCCTATAAATAATTATTTAGTAAAAATAATTATTTAAAACACTTTTAAATTTATAAATACCCAAATGATTATTTTAAATAATACAAAGTTCAATAAGTGCTACTTAAAACCTATTTATTCCTTAATAAATTTATTTAGAATAAATTCATTTAAATGATTATGTAACTATTTTTGCAATTATTACTAGATTAATCAACAAAATTTAATTACATTAACCAATAGTGTAATTAACTATTTTATTTACATAAAATAAATTGATTAAACAATTACCATTTCAAGATTTATTTATAAACTATCTTAGAATAGTTATTTAAATAAATTCAAACGAATTATTATTTAAACCTCTTTCCTATATTATTTATTTAATTAGAACAATTATATAAATTCAAACCTACCATTATTCTGATTGATATTGACTTATCATTATAAACGTATATATTTCCTACAAAGCTTGTACAAATCCCATGGAAACCCTAAATGTCTCAATATCTCCTAAATAGCATTTAGACATATATTTAACTTAGGTTACCATTACGCGTGTAGGTTTGTTGTGAGAGTTTTTCACGAGGTCAGTTCATACATTTCCAGCTTTGATTCAAGTGAGTTCATAGCCCCCTTTCTCTTTACTATTGTTTACAAATACTCGGGGTGGAACATGTTTACTTACCATGCTTACCGAATTCAATACCAGTTGATCTCATGCTACTTACTATGTGCTTTATGTCTTAAACTACTTGGCGACCATACGTGAGTTCATGTACAGTACAATCATTAACTTGCTACCCAAGCCTAAGGCAGTACCTTTATGATCATTTATACGGGAAACCGATACTAGTTAACACAGATATTGGCGGGTTTTGCGTGTACCATATTACTATTTTTTCAAAACTCAATCAGTTGGATTGTGCTTACCAGTTTTCCATTTACTACGGCTTGATTGTACACTTGGAACCTTGTATGTTTTCACATTTATGCCTTAGTTAAGCTTTGAACATATTGAATTCCAAATCCTTTTTACTTAACTTTTGTTTGGTGTCAAAACCTATGTTACTCACCAACTACTTGTAGTTGACATTTACTCACATGTTTCAGGTGCACCAGTTGAGGACACTACTTGATCACATAGGACATGGACTTAGTTCAATTTAATCTTATTATGTTATGTTTGAATACTTGTTTTCCTATTTACAATTGTAACGAATGCTTTTAAATTTGAATAATAAATACTATCATATTTAATAGATGATCATGTGCTTATGAACAACCGCGTCAGCCCCGGCGTATAATCCGTCGCCGGCCGGGGTGTGACACAAAACATGTACTAATAGGCGGCGACCGGTGGGGCTGGTGGAGCTCGACGAGATGGTTCGGTGGTCACTTGAATCACCTGATTCGGAGTTCGTATGGTCGAGTTATGAGCAAAACAAATTTTCTGTTCACGTCGTCCTCAACAATTTTGTGTAAACTCGCTTAGAACAACTCGTACGCAAAGGTATGACATGTAAAACCCGTAGATCTATTAATAACTATTAGCAAGGGACTTGATAAAATTTTGGGGACGACGTTTACGTATATTTTTGACAAATAAATATTTGGTATAATTATATATTTTATTTATATAATTAATATTTGTCAAAACGTGTTGAAGTAGTACTATCATAGCTTGTAGATTAAAGCTTGATGGATTATGGATTATTGATGTTGATTTGAGATGAAATATAGATAACTTGAGTTGTCTGGTTTTAATAAAAAAAATGGGACTCTGCCCGATTTTCGTTATACCAATTGGACCATGTTTTTTAAGCCCAAAATGTCCTCCTTACGGGGTAGGTATTGTTAAGGCAGTCAAATTATGAGAATAGATGGAAAGATAGAAATTAGTTACGCGTTAACTAATAGAAGGTTACAACGCGACATACAACTAATTTAATGATGTATTTTAGCAAATGAGCCGTTTTGGATATAAAATGTAACAAAATATAATGAAAGTCTGTAGCAGAGGCTAAGGTCAGTCAAGATTCCCTATTTACTTGTTTCTAGGGTGACATGTATGCTTACGAAATGTTTATGAAATGTTTATGAAATGACTGTTAAACGAATGATTACAAAATGAATGTTTTCTAAAGGAACGATGTTTGAAACAAGAAATGTTTATGAAAAGAATGTTTTATGAAATGAGATGAAATGTTTATAAAGAAATGGTTTTGTAATTAACGAAAAGGGTTTTATAAACGAATAAATGTTTTAAGAAAAGAAAACGGGGCAAATATTTTATGAAAGTTATTACAAATCTAATATGTCAAAAGAATGAAATTGACGAATGAAGTCTAGGAATGTAATTCCCAGCCTTATGGTAGATTATGGATAGCGAGCCATAGTTGACATAAGTATAACAGGGGTAGTGCCTATGTGGCCTATCAATGGTTTATTGGTTGTACAATCGGGACTGGGGTGACGATGGTCACTCGGGGTTAACATCACCCGGGAATGGAATCACTTTGGGGCTTGCGGGTTATAAGAGTGATAAATGAATGGACATAATGAATACTGTACTGTCGGTCTTCGTGCAGTTAAGCCTTAGGGGCAGTGCATTATGAATGGAATGGAATGATTATTATATTGTCGGTCTTCGTGCAGTTAAGCCTTAAGGGCAGTGCAATATGAAATGACGGAATGAACGGTAAAACAGATTTAGATATTTATTGTATGACTTGAATGGAATGGTAAATGTTTTAACGTATGTATGAATGGAATGTGAATGTTAAGCCCCGTTTTAATTGTAAATGATAAAACCCTAATAAATGAATGAACGGTAAACCATTTTCTTATAATTGAATGAAAACTTGAACTCACCGGCATTAGTTGACTTTTAGTCTGCATGTCAGGTCAAGGTTAGATGACGGATGATGGATGCTGCTTTGCTACTCGAGGAGTTAACAGGCGTTATGAGACTGGCATCCTATATGAATGATTTGAATGACTGATGTTTAAGCCAATGTTTTAATTTACTGTTATTTTAAGACAATGTAAGAATGCTATTTCCGCTACTCAGTGTTATTTAAAGTTTAAGAATTGATTGTGAATAAGTAAATCCAACACGTGAGGCCTCCCGGGTTTGGGGCCTTACAAATTGGCATTAGAACAATAGTGTGAGAGATTCGGACATTCCCCGATGTTCGAACTTAAACTGAGAATGAGACCAAGTGACGGATGCCAATACGAGTAGCTCAAGGCCAGCAGTATCTGCTTCAAGTAGTATGTAGAATGTCTTTAACTTAGATGATGAGGTTTAGGCATGGTAGTAGTATATTGTGCGCGGTCAAAGTGGTCACATGTATGGAAGTAAAGGAAGAAGTGAATAGATATGCAAAGAACACATGATAGAAGACGGCTAGAGCACAGGCGTGTAGTAGTAATTAATAACATGTAGCTAATGTTATTAAGCATTTACCGTACAAGTGTGTTTCGAGTTGCCATCCGTTGTGTGGACTTAGCGCGGGAGTGGTAAGAAGTGTCGAGGAGGTACTGTTGACGACTCATGAGTTAGAAGTTCACTGTATCATGCAAAGTTCTTCAAGGAGGTACGAGGAGAGACTTTTTAGCTGCAAGAGGAGCAAGATGCAAGGATGTTAATTGACCAAACATGTCAGTAATTGACGGTCTAGGGTCATGCTTGGAAATTTGATGCTTAGTGAAGGAAGAAGAATACCTGGACATAATCTCAACTTTATGGAGACGCGAGTGTTATGAAATGTTGTAAGAGGAACTTGGATGCTCAAGTAAGGTAAATTGATGATTAAGTTTGGATCCGCGTAATTGTGAATTTACAGGTGCACGTGCATGCTAGCGAATCTTATGGTGTTAATTGATGCTTATGTATCAAAGGTTGATCCAATTACTCAAGCTATGACTACTAGAGACTAGTCACCCGAGTAATGATTTAAAGAGATTGATGAACACCATTGGCGGTTGTAACGATGTCAAAGATGGTGTACCTTACAAAGGTGAATAATGTCAGCAAGTACGATCCAAGGTCAAGATGAGGGGGAGTGAAATACGTAACGCCAAGGAAGGAGTATAGGATATCATATGATGTCTTATCATGAACCAAGTACATAGATTCACGAGAATGACAAGACAAGCGGAAACGGATGGCTAAGGGATCATGCGAAGAAGGGTGATATCCTGGGAATTGCGAGTCGAACTGGGTGGAATGTGATGAACTCGAAGTATGTTCGCCACAAACTAGAAGGTAGCTGACGGGGGTTACATGTCAAGTCAAGTTATGGATTCTACCTAAGTCAGACGAGCATACATATGAAGGGTGCCTAGAAGCTAGTGTGGACTACGCTTAGCACAAACACGAAATGATGGATGAAAATCAGTTTTCTGTTGGGAGTATGCATGAGTATGCGAGACTGAGTACACGACTATACTTCCAGGAAATGCCCTAGGGCAGGAATGCATGAATGGTGTCTCTCCAAGAATGGTGACTAGCCAAGTTAAGCTCACACGTGTTTTACCGTGTAACGAGAATATAGATATACCAACAACGACTTGGCGGGGAACTGCAATGAATAATTTTGGCGTGCGTGATAAAGCTGAACAAAATCAAATCCGATATGTGAATTTGAGGTTCAGAAAGAATGCAAAGGACAAGTTTTGTCAAACAATGTGAAGTAAGGCATGGGTACTATGAAGAAATTCAAGACGACTCAGAAAACGCTCTACAATGGCTAAATCTAAACATTATAAAGAAAGACCAGAAGGAACTTATGTGTATGGAAATATGAATGTAAAGGTCATATACCTAGTGTTCTGTCTGCATGAATACCTTCCCGACAAGTTTGAGTATGATGGAGTAATACTTCTTATGGTTCCTTCGGGAATGGGATGATGTGGTTCCTTCAGGAGCGAGACGATATGGTTCCTTTGGGAACGAGACGATATGGTTCCTTCGGGAAAGAGAAGGTATGGTTCCTTCAGGAACGAGATGGTACGGTTCCTTCGAGGACGAGACAACATGGTTCCTTAGAGAACGAGATGGTATGATTCATTCGAGAACGACATGGTATGGTCCTTCGAGAACAAATGCACCATGGATAGCTTATGAGGTACACACAATGATCCAAATAGTCTGGAGAATGATTGATAGTAACCGTCTAGATGATAGAGTAGACAACTTTAACAAGGAGATGAATTTATGGCAATGGAGTTTTCTGTGAATGACTCCGAGCTTGATAAGACAGTTCATGTATAAGGACTAGATGAGAACCCTAATGGTTAGATGTAAAGGTGCCACACCCGTAACCCAGGATAGTTATCTTTCCAGAGTAGTACCTCCAACAGATATGTTCCCAGGAAAGAACAACGGGTCCAGGAGGGATTTATACACCTCTCTTTCCTTAGACAGAACATTCCGTTTGTCAGATAACTACATATCGGTAAGAAGGTCGCCTTCTGGTTACTATGACGTTGATACCAAAAACACACAGTGGAAACTAAAGTCTTAAACTTTTGTTAAACATTAAAATATTACTTACATCATGTTCTCATAAAAGTTACATCATCTGTTCATAACAAGCAACATAGCATTCGGGACTTATAGGCATGCCCATCATCTCGATCATTCATCAATTTATTCTAGTAATTGAAATGTCTCATCTATTGACTACATGTGATGTGTTCAAAAACATTTGATAAAACATGGGTTAGCACAAAGCAGGTGAATTCATAAACTAAAATAGTTTATTAAATTGACTCGCCAAAGTATCTTGAACACATTCATGGGGTTCCACCCCCATTTCATAGACAACTATGAATAATCATCAGTATATATATAACCAAAGACCGTTCCACGGGTCCTGTCCATCATGCCTTTCCACGGGTTAAGTGAAACACAATAAGTGCTTATAATGCGTTATATATATACAATCGGTGCAATCGTTTCAAGATACTCAAAATGTTTTCATAAAATCAACCATAACAGAACCATGGTTAGTTGAGTTGCATCACAATTTAAGAACTCACCTCAGTAGTATTTCGGCTAATCAAATTAGTAATATGGCAAACACCTAGGGCAGAGCTCCTAGATATAACACGACATTACTGAATTACATAATCCTAGATTAATGGTTTATAACCAAAGCTAAACAGTAGGTCAGAACCTTACCTCAGCACTATCTATGACAATTTGGAGTCAAAATGCTGGAAACCAGACTCTCGTACACGAACCTGGGCTCGGGACCAAAGTTCCAGAGAGAGAATGTGTGTTTTGTGGTGTGGAGTGTGTGCAAAATGAGCCAAGACCGTGCAAGTATTTATAGGGCAAGAATTGTGTCCGTAACGGACCGTTACCAAGGCGTGACGGTCCGTCACGCCATTTCTTGGCAGCTACGCCCTTTCTGAACACGTAACGGACCGTTACGATGCTGTGACGGTCCGTCATGAGGGTGAGTCACCGGACATGTGTCAGAAACCCTAAACTACTGGTCGTTTTTGCGGCACAGACCGTCACCAAACCATGACAGTCCGTCATGGCCGTAACGGACCGTTACCGAACCATGACGGACCGTTACAGGGCTAATTTCTAAAATTTTCACTTTTGATCCTTGAACTTTGAACATTCTCATTCTAGCCCTTGAACTTATGAATCTTGGCAACTTTAATCCTTCATTTTCTTAGGGAATTTTCGAGGTGTTACAAAAGGGTCGACTCGGAATTTGCCTTTTCGAAAGATATAACGCTCATCAGGAATTAGAGAGGTGTAGTCAAGGCTACACCAAAATCAAGCAATGGAAAAGCAAAGTCTGATCAATGACAACGGTCTAGAACTGGTTCGTTTAAAAGACGCTAAATTCAACGGCATACTAAAGCTCCTAAGAGATACCCCTAAGTGTTGAAAGGAAATTCGTGGCTTACTTAAAATGTTATATCCACACAAGTGTTTACTGGATTCGAGTTAAGTCACACCCGTAAAATACGTATGAGAGTCAAGTAGGTGATGCTATTCAATACAACTTCCGAGATGCGTATTATGAGAAAGAAGGGGTATGGTGGCATATATAAATCATGACTACGTGCACCTCATGTAGGATACTGAATGCCCATCGTTCATACGATGCAAGACCTTCTGATTTTGAAGGAGATGAGTTACTACCTAGTCACAAAGTACGGAGTTAATTCGTGTTACGAGAAGAACCACAATTTCGAGGAAGAAATTCTTATAAGGAGGGTAAACTTGTAACACCCCGTTTTCCATTCCTCCGTTAGTAGCAAGTTATATGAAAATGTAAGTGTGAAAATGGACACATCGTATTATTTTAAGGTCTATAGTTGATGAAAGAGTTTAACTTGGGGGTGGATTGTCAATCAAAGATTTCTTGAAGGACTTGGATGTAAAAAGTGGTTATGTCAAGAACAAAACGTATTATGGGATGACTAGAGGGGCCTTACATGCAACTTTTCTTTTAAATATGAAAACCCTCTCCTTCCTTGGGCAAACCCTACAACCGCCACCCTTTTTACTCTCTAACCTTCATCTTCATCGCTAATCCATCTCGAATCAGTCACGGTGCAATCCTAAGATTTCTCCACTCGCCTCAAGGTAAGTACTGGTTGATCCAAGGTGAAACCACGCCACAGGCGACGAGAAGGTGGTCAGAGCTGCTAGGATTGCAGGCTCGTCGACAGGGTCAATACCTTGGCTCACCATCATGGTATGGCAGTTTTGAACGCACGATCAGGTAAGAATCTGAATCAAAATTCGTTCGTTTTGATGTCTTGTGTGATCAAGCAAGGAATAGAAGTCAAGGTTCTCTTTTAAGATTTTTATTCGGTAGTATTGATGAAAGCCATTGACGTGCAGGATTCATCTTCGTTTTAAACAACACCTTTTGAACTACTTGGGTGGATACGAGAAGGAATCCGACCAAAAACCATCATTTCCGGCCACCGCTCGGTTTTCTGGCGGCGACTGGTGGGGCTGGTGGAGCTCGACGAGATGGTTCCGTCGCCGCTTGAATCACCTGATTCGGAGTTCGTATGGTCGAGTCATGAGGAAAACAAATTTTTTGTTCGCGTCGTGCTCAACAATTTTGTGTAAACTCGCTTAGAACGGCTCGTACGCAAAAGTATGACCCGTAAAACCCGTAGATCTATTAATAATTATTAGCAAGGGACTTGATAAAATTATTGGGGACGACGTTTACGGATATTTTTGACAAAGATATATTTGGTATAATTATATATTTTATTTATATAATTAATATTTGTCAAAACGTGTTGAAGTAGTATTATCATAGCTTGTAGATTAAATTTTAATGGATTATTGATGTTGATTTGAGATGAAATATAGACAACTTAAGTTGTGGGGTTTTAAGCAAAAAACAAACGAGACTCTACACCATTTTCGTTAGACCAAATGGACCATGTTTTTTAAACCTAAAATGTCCTCCTTACGGGGTAGGTACTGTTAATGCAGACAAATTATAAGAATAGAAATCAGTCATGCGTTAACTAATAGAAGGTTACAACGTGACTGACAACTGATTGAATGATGTAATTTAGCAGATGAGACGTTTTGGATGTACAATGTAACAGAATAGAATGAAAGTCTATAGCAGAGGCTAAGGTAAGTCAGGATTCCCTATTTACTTGTTTCTTGGGTGACATGCATGCTTACGAAATGTTTACGAAATGTTTATGAAATGATTGTTAAACGAATGTTTATGAAATGAATGTTTTCTAAAGGAACAATGTTTGAAACAAGAAATGTTTATGAAATGAATGTTTTATGAAATGAGATAGAATGTTTATAAAGAAATGGTTTTGTAATGAACGAAAAGGGTTTTATAAACGAATGAATGTTTTATGAAAAGAAAACGGGCAAATGTTTTATGGAAGTCATTAGAAATCTAATCTGTCGAATGAATGAAATTGACGAATGAAGTCTGGGAATGTGGTAGATTATGGACAGCGAACCATAGTTGCCATAAGTATAACAGGGGTGGTGCCTATGTGGCCTATCAATGGTTTATTGGTTGTACAATCGGGACTGTGGTTACGACAGTCACTAGGGGTTAACGTGACCCGAGAATGGAATCACTTTAGGGCTTGCAGGTTCTAAGAGTGATAAATGAATGGACAAAATGAATATTGTGTTGGGAATCATGGTACCAGTTTTAACTTTTAAAACAATAATTATTTAAACCTATTAAATAAACAAATCAGATATATTTTAGCGGAAGCAATTTAATGGTACAACAAACATATCAGATCTGGATTCCGTTCAGCGATCCGATTACACGCGTATAAACAATATTATATAACCCACCATAGGGTGTTCATATATTATATATTTGACGATAACTAGATTTGAAACACCTCAGTACAACGAACGTCACACTAGTTGACACGTACACGAAACCCGCAGCAAAATGTCACACGATTGCGCAAGGGGGAGGCCGGTCACGGTGGTGGTCAGCGACGGGGTGGCCGGAAGCGGCAACGCACGACAGAGGCGGTGGTCGGCGTCGGAACTCGCAAGGAAGAGGAAAGGGGGCGCCGATTTTGGGTGTAGGTTGATTAGGTTAGGGTTTTGATTATAATGTTATATTTATAAGCATTTTAATTACACTCTAGTCCCCTATGGTATTAACAGTTAATACCCTAGTAATAATTAACCATTTAATTATTAACCTTTCTATTTTACTAACTACTAATAGTCAGTAAAAATCCAATCTTTAAATGTTTAACATTTTAAACATTTATTCGCCATAAATAATTAATTAATTAGATAATTAATTAATCAAATAATTAATTATCTCAATCTCCGATAAATATTTCTCTAAATATTTATTCACCATTTATCATATCCGTCTTTCGTGAACTATAATATTTAACAATAAATATTATATAATTATTCGTTGCGTAAGGTATAACTCTTTGGATCGTACCTCATTAGTAACATTGACTTAATTGACGATCAGACATCATATATCCAACAATCTCCCACTTGGTCGATTCTTCAATTAATCGGTTCAACGTAGATAATGGTGGACGCCTAGTTGCATCTCACTGCCCCTAGCAAGGTATGACGCATTTACAATTGTCAAAATATTTCCTTGTGTACAAGGAAACATACTCTACCAAGTCTAACAATCCTAGTAAGCATATGTGTCCTTTCTATTTAGGTCATTCGTTGAACATGAGACATGGATACAATTCACTTCTCATATAATGTTCAACTATTCTTGTTCTCGTTCTCCAATTCATAGTGGTTTAAACAAACTACTCTTTAGTTTGAGCATGGCCATGCGTTTCACACGAGCTTGAATCAATGAGGGCGTGAGAATGTCCAACTCCTAATTAAAGAAGAACAAAATTCCTTTGGCCATGTACAACTCCCACTAAACTTCAAATTACTCCTAATCATACCCTTATTACTGCCTGTTAAGGTACATCGCTAGATAAGATCAAAGAACAACCTTTAGTCAGAATTAGTTCTAGTAAGTGCCTCGGGTCGAGGATCGACATATCTTACTTTATTCAAAACATATCAAGACATTGATCCATGAAGATAGTTTTGAAACGAGTTACATCCAATAATTATTCTCTAATAATCATCTGTGAATATGGTTTCCAACTTCTTGGTCTTTCATTCACAATGAACCAACCATCCGATTCACAGTAGTCTTATGTTCAAATTGATTCCCATGAATCTGATCGACTACGAACATTTAGAATAATCTATATATTCAAGGATTTCTAAAACGTATAAACTATCGAACACAGTAACATCTAATTATAATGCATTTAACCATTACATAAAATATAAAAACTAATGCCATTGTATTGTTCGAAAACACCAAATACTAAATACAGGTCAAACCCACTGTATAGAAAATCTAAGGCCTATCTTATCAGCATGCTCCTCATGTTTAGAAAGAGGCATAGGCTTAGTGAACGGGTCGGCTAGATTCTGATCTGTGTGAACTTTGTTTAACACGATGTCTGTCACACCCCCATTTCAACTAACGGAGTTTTACCGTTTCGGGATGTGACAAACCAGGATCTCAGTCATTAGGTACATTGAACGACTCTACATGGGACTCAAATGAAAATATCATATCAATCAGAGTTAATGCGGAAGCATAAAAAAAGTAAATGCGCAAAACATATGCGCCCAAAAATAGTCCAAACGTCCAAACCAAACACAATTCAAAATAGTCCAAACAGTTTAATAAAACATAAATCAAAAGCAGAATTCCATGCATGTCCTATTATGTGCACTTGTGCCTTATCTTAGCGACCTGAGAAAACATGTAAGAAAAGATGTCAGCACTAGGTTGGTGAGCTCACAAGTTTCAATATAAATAAACGTTTACCGGATTTATTGTACAATCAACATATGTATATCAACGGGTAGCTAACCCATAATCATGTTTGCTTTTACGCTCGCAACCGTAAACTGACTGTTTGTATTGCCTCCCACTAGGCCTATCAACCATGGTGCACATTTAGGTCAATATTGCACCCGTTCGATATCCAATCGAGTTAGCACGACTAACGCGGGTGAGGTTTGTCAAACCCAGTAGTACTACCCAACATACCTCGCTATATTCATATTTGAACGGTTCGATGTGAGGACTTTCATGATAGAGTGTACGCATAGTCATAACAAGTGATATAATATGAAGTACAAAAATCAAAAGAGTTTGCATCATGTTTTCTCCCCCAGTTTAAAACAGTAAAAGGGGCCGTGAAAACTCACCTGAACGGCGTAGGTAGTAGTCACACAAGTACGAGACTGAAATCTCAAGCGTTAGCCCGACACGGCTCACAAATGCCCTAGAATTACAACATAGTTATTAGAGATAAAATGGGATATGTGACGAAGACACGGAATGAGGAACGTCCTAAAAGAAACGCTCTAACGATTAAGAGTAGGCGAACGTGCCTACGGAAATATAGATTTCTTAATATAATAATTAAGATCAATGCGTTACGTGTGGAACGTTAATAACGAACAAAAATAAATTTGTGCGTTTGCATCATTTAATAATGATCTAAGAAAATAATATAACATATATTATTTTCGAATTCGTAGGAAATATACGATAATCATTTACGTGGAAAATAATAAATATATTATATTTATTTGAGATTATAAACGTGAGTAAATAATATAAATAATTATTTTATTAGTTAGTTTGAAACGTTACACGAGATAAATAAACGAGACGAAATAATATAAAAATATATATTATTTAATAATAGGAGTCACGGGTTGAAAATAACATAAACATATTATTTTATTTGAAATCGTAGTTTGAAAATAATATAAATATATTATTTTTAAAAGTGGAAATAATATTAATTATCAGTTGTAAAATTAAACCCGAGCCTACGGGCTGTTTCCCGGGTTAAAACACATCAACTTGTTACTATAATAATATAGGGTTTAGTTTTTATATTAAAATAATACTAGAAAGGCCCCAAAAATAAAAATGTAGTAGCCTGGTCTCGAACCCGGGTCTCTCCCACACACGCACACAGTCTTAACCAATCCTACAAGCTATGGTATCGCGTTAGATACCCGTTCCAAATGGTTTTAACAATCAACTCACTGCGGGTTCCCTCCCCCACGCATACCCAAACCCGTCCCCAAACCACAAATTTCGACAATGAATAAGTAAGATTGATTAGTGGTTATGATAATCGAGTATTGGAGATTGTGCGCCAACCCAAGGGTCGTTTAAACTCATATTCAAATGTCGAAAACCCTAACTATGAACTCATAATTAATTTGATAAAACCTGATGTTAAAAAGCGTTGGAATCATAGGGTTTTTAATAAGGATGAAATTGCGAATCTAACCATACCATTTGATTGTATTGAGATCAAGTTTAGACCCGTATTCTATTAAACCGTAAACTGGGATGAACCCTAGAATTAGATCACGTTTAATTCGATAAATCAGGATTGGATTAGCATAGGGCTTTTGATCATTGACAGGTTACGAAGCTAACCATACACCTTAATTGGATTTAAACTGAGTCTAAGATCAAAAACCCCAATTCAGTTTATGAACGAACCCTAGGATTTGGATTTGGTCGAATTGAGTGTTATAAGCCCCAATTCGCATAGGGCTTACGATCTATAGGTAAAAACGAAGCTAGAAGAGGGTTTAGTTACCCGATTAGGTGACGGATTGATGGTGCTCGAGTACTTGCAGGTCCGGCTGTGAAGAACTTGCTCTCCAGCGGTCTCTGTTGCTTCTCCGATGGAATTAGTGCGTGCAATTGCTTCAGTGTAGTTCGAATGAAGTGTGCAGGTATCCAATTCGTGAATTGGTATACGAATTAGCATGAATCCGGTGACATATGCTCATGAAGTCGACGTTTATGGGTTTAATGGCCATTAATTGGTTTAATTCGATAATGATGATGTTTTAACTGATGTTTAAGACCGTTAATGACATTAATCAAGCGTCAACAGTTACAATTCCAACTGAAATCGATCGTGAAGCCTGCGGATTAAGGCTCAAGAACACTGGTTTGACTTTCAGAAGTCAACCAAATCGAAATTGGGTAATTTACAGAACTAGTCCCTGTGATTTCATGAATTTTAGTTTGAAAGAATGGCAGAATGAGTCCTTGGGGTTGAGTTTGGTTAATAACAAGTTAGGATTTAAATGGAATAGTTAACGGAGTTGGACTAAAAAGTTTGGATTGTCACAATGTCTCCCCGTTCCAATATATCCCGGATATAATGAAAACTTCTGAGTATGTGCTTCGTGCTGTGGTGTGACCTTGGTTCCTTAGCTTGAGCAATGGCACCAGTATTTTCACACAATACCTCGTTTCTGAATGCTAGGCATTACTCCGAGATCAGTAATGAACTTCTCCATCCAAGCAGCCTCCTTTGCTGCTTCCGAAGCGACAATGTATTTTGACTCTGTGGTGGATTGAGCAACAACACTTTGCTTAATACTCTTCCAAGTGATCGCACCACCATTCAGAACAAATACAAATCCCATTTGAGATCGAGAAGCATCTCGATCAGTCTTGAAGCTAGCATCAGTGTAACATTTAAAAGCTAGTTCTTCTTCCAGTGCTCCATATATCAAGAACATGTCCTTAGTTCTTCTCAAGTACTTTAGGATGTTCTTTACAGCTATCCAGTGACTCTCACCAGGATTCTGTTGATATCTGCTTGTCATGCTTAAAGTGAACGATACGTCAGGTCTAGTACATAGCATGGTATACATGATTGAACCAATTGCAGAAGCATATGGAACCTTTTCCATTTTCTTCTTGTCCTCGTCAGACCGAGGGCACTGTTTATTATTCAGTATGGTTCCATGTGCCATAGGCAAAGACCTTCTTTTAGAGTCTTGCATGAAAAAGCGTCGAATGACCTTATCAATGTATGTACTTTGACTTAAATCTATAAGCCACTTTGATCTATCTCTATAGATCTTAATTCCAGAACATAAGCAGCATCACCAAGATCTTTTATTGCAAAACATTTACCTAACCAAGACTTTACGTCTTTTAGCATAGGGATATGGTTAGCATAGGGATATGGTTTCCAATGAGTAATATGTCATCTACATACAGAATCAAAAAAGTCACATGGCTCCCACTTGCCTTCTTGTAGACACACGGTTCATCTTCGTTCTTGACAAAACCAAACTATTTGATTTTCTGGTCAAATCGAAGATTACAGCTTCTGGATGCCTATTTTAATGCATAGATGGATTTAACTTGCATACCTTATTAGGATTCTCTGGATCTTCAAAACCTTCCGGTTGAACCATATAGACATCTTTAGTAAGATGCCATTTCGGAACGCGGTTTTGACATCCATTTGCGATATATCGTAGTCATAATACGCGGCAATGGCAAGCAAGATCCTAATAGACTTAAGATGGTTACTGGCGAGAAGGTTTCATCATAATCAATTCCGCCAGTCTGAGTAAAACCTTTCGCTACCAGCCTTGCTTTGAAGGTTTGCACATTTCCATCCATGTCGATTTTCTTCTTGAAAATCCACTTGCTTCCTACGATCCGACTTTCGAGAGGAAGATCAACCAAGTCCCATACATGGTTGTCGTACATGGATTGGATTTCAGCATCCATGGCTTCAAGCCATTTCTTAGAATCAAAATCTAAGATTGTAGATTTGTAACTAGTGGGCTCTGCCTGATCAATTATTAGGATGTCGTCAATATGGTGAATCCCGATATACCGGTCGGGTTCATGACGATCCCTAGCACTTCTGTAAACAGTTTGTGTCACAATTGAATCTTGAACATTTCTAGATTCAGATTCACCAGTCTCATGCTTAACGACAGGTTCAGATTGTGGTTCTTGGATCTCATCCATATCCACACGGTTAACTCCAATCCCTCTCGCAAGAAGTTCTTTCTCTAAGAAAGTAGTTATGCGTTTAATGAAAACTCGACTTTCAGCAGGATTGTAGAAGTAGTAACCGATTGTTTTAGGGTGTCCGACGAAAACAACTTTATCGCCACGGGGATTTAGTTTATCCGTAGATTCACTTGTAATATTTGCGTTACATCCCCAAACCTTAAGGTAGGACACTTTGGGTTTCTCCCCATGCCAAATCTCATAAGGCATTTTGTCCACCTTCTTTGTAGGAGCTAGATTTATGATTCTTGTGGCAGTTTCGAGAGCAAAACTCCAGAAGGAGTGTGGGAGGTTTGTACGACACCTCATTAATCGAACCATATCTAATAGAGTTCGATTTCTCTTTTCGGATACACCGTGAAGTTGAGGTGTTCCTGGTGGAGTAAGCTGAGAAATGATCCCACATTTCTTTAGATGTTCTTCAAACTCTTGACTAAGATATTCACCACCTCGATCAGATCGAAGCATCTTAATCGTTTTACCAAGCTGATTTTGTACTTCATTCTGGCAATGTTTGAACATTTCAAACGTTTCATGTTTATGCTTCATAAGATAAACATAACCATATCTACTTAAGTCATCAGTAAATGTCACAAAGTATCTCTCTCCACTTCTAGACATTGTTCTGAACGGACCACATACATCAGTATGTGCAAGTCCTAACAGATCCTTAGCCCTTTGACCGATACCGGAAAAAGGAGCCTTGGTTAGCTTTCCATTAAACATGATTTGCAATCATCAAACGACTCTTGGCCAGTAGAATTCAGAATTCCGACGGTCTGGAGTTTCTTCATGCGATTCTTGTTTATGTGTCCAAGTCTACAATGCTATAGATACGTATCATTGAAATCATATTTTGTACATTTGGTATAGATATTAAATATAACGTTATTATCATGAACTTCTATCTCATAGATTCCATTATAAAAATAAAACAAAACATTCAAGTATGCAGAAATAAAATCATTATCAAAAGCATAATTAAATCCTTGTTCCCGTAAAGCGGATATTGAAAAAATATTCCTAGTTAAATTAGGAATGAAATAAACATTGTTCAAAACAAGTTCTAAACCAGAAGGAAGTAAAATAGTGTATTCTCCTACAGCCTTCACAGCAACCTTTTGTCCATTTCCCACATGGAGCTCCAGGTCGCCTTGCTTCAGCCTCCTAACTTTCTTTAGTCCCTACGAATCATTACAAATGTGATAACCACATCCAGTGTCAAACACCCAAGATTTGCTAGACAGTGAGAAGATCTCAATAACGAACATACCTGAGGACTGTCCTCCAGCAGACTTCTTCTGCTTCAACTCAGCTATATATTTCGGGCAGTTCCTCCTCCATTGTTCGAGTTCATCACAATGAAAACATTTGACATCCTTTAGAGGTTTCTTGGCAACAGCTTTGCCTTTACCCTTGCTCTTGAAGCTTTTCTTGCCTTTTCCCTTGGCTTTAGATTTCTTGACCCGACCCTCCTTAATCATTAGCACTGGACGAGACTTAGCAGGAGCTGGTATGTTCATCTCAGCAGTCTTTAACATCATATGTAACTCTAAGATGGTCTTGTTCCAAGCATTCATATTGTAATTCAAAGTGTACTGATCATATGATTTTGGCAGTGAGTTGAGGATAATATCCCTGACCAATTCATTACTTAAAGGGGAGTCAAGACATGCTAGATGATCATTGTATCCCTTCATCTTCAACACATGAGTGCTGACTGAAGAACCTTCTTGCATACGACAACTTATTAGTGATCTTATCATCTCAAAGCGTTCATGACGAGCCTGCTGCTGGAACATTTCCTGTAGTTGCTCAATCATGTCGTATGTCGGCATGTCCACCAGATCTTTTGAAGTTCTGGTATCATGGACGCCAGCATCAAGCAAGAGACCTTGAAAGAGTCATCAACATGCTTATCCCAGGTCTTACGGGCTTGGCCCGTAGCTGCAGCTGGTTCTTCCAGGATTGGTTCCTCGAGAACATATAGTTTGTTCTCAGCCTTGATAACAATTGTCAAGTTTCGGTACCAGTCCATGAAGTTGGAGTTGTCAAGCTTATCCTTCTTAAGGATAGATTTCAGGGAGAATGGGGAATTTGTATTAGATTCGTTAGACATCTACAAAATTCAAAATAAAGGTTCTAGTATTTTCATACATAATATCCTAATTAAAATTTTATGACCCAATTGCAAAATTATATATTTAAGAATGAGATCCCGGTTCCCTATGTCTCAGTGAATGGCTGAGCACTCTTCACTGGCATAATTAGATAGGTAGGTAGGTAACGATTACCGATTGTATCAACTATACAACTCTCGGTTTGAGGGGCATGACGAGTAATGTCAAGCTTTGGATAAGTTTCCCTCAACTATGCCCACTTAAACGACTTAAGTGATATTTGTCCTTCAATTGTAACTGTAGACCTGGCCTAAGTGACTCAGAAAAAGCGGTTCTACCTTCAACCAAAGCCGTAGGGCCGGATGCAGGGTAATTCACCAACACCGGGGTTCGGATAGATTAGTTGAAGTGGTGCAATTAAGAGTGGCGCATAAATATCGATTTTATATATTAGGATTTCTTTAATGTTTTTAAATATTACCGTTTCGGGTCAAAAACGTTTTGGTCGACGAGTAGCATGATACAAGTCGCGCAATTATAGTAAACCGATTTTACTAATCATTAGTTCGTGAAACACTTTCAACACTCGACACGGTCCAATTTCAAATACCCTATTTAATCTAAATTGGTCATTCACCGCAAACAATTTTTAAACTAATCAACTCTTTAATTAATTTAAAAAATGTTTTAAATAAAATTATTAAATTTAAAACTTTGTTTTTACTTATAAATAAAACACATTTTTATTTAATTACCTTTCCGAGAAAAATAAATAATTTAATTATCTCGTCGTTTTTAAATTGTGTCAAAAGTTTTATAAAAATTTTGCGGTTTAATTGTTATCATAAATAATTTTTATCACAACCACAAAAAATAAATAAAACATTGAATCGAGCAACTAGGAAAAATTATCCGGTTTCGTTCGAGCCATCAAACGAAAAACCGGACTGGTCTAAGGGATAAAAAAATTAACAAATCTGTCATCTCCCACTTAGTCCCATGGGCGAAGCTTTCTTAGGGCCGCCCCCCTGATTTTTCGCTTAGCAGTGTTAATTTATACGTATTCGACCGATTTTTCGCTCAATAATGTTAATTTATACGTATTCGACGAAAATTTTATAGTTCCGACCCCCTTGATTAGAAAAAAAAATCCCGACGCCCTGCGTTTTTCTTCAAGCTTCGCCACTGCTTAGTCCAAAATCTTCATCTTTAGTCATGTCATTGTCCGCCTAGGTCTTCTAGTCTTCGTCTCTTTAGGGTTACAATATTTATTTACAAATGCACTAAAAATAAATAAATAAAATAAAACTAACTATTACATCGGGGTTCCAAATAACCAATAAAAATACAAAGAGAAACAACCAATCAACAAACAATACAACCACATGTCTATAGTGTTCGATTCATTCAACATAATTCCAACAAACGAAAAAGGCTCGATCTTTTGTCAAACAATAGTTTTGACAAATAAAATAATAGATCGATAAAAAAATATGTCTAAACGCGCGTAAATGTGGCTCTAATACCACTGTTGGGAATCATGATACCAGTTTTAACTTTTAAAACAATAATTATTTAAACCTATTAAATAAATAAATCAGATATATTTTAGCGGAAACAATTTAATGGTACAATAAACAGATCAGATCTGGATTCCTTTCAGTGATCCGATTACACGCGTATAAACAATATTATATAACTAACCATAGGGTGTTAAGATATTACACCTTTGACGATAAACAGATCTGAAACACCTAAGTGCAACGAACGTCACGCTAGTTGACACGTACACGAAACCTGTAGCAAAACGTCACACGGTTGCTTAAGGGGGAGGCCGATCACGGTGGTGGTCAGTGACGGGGTGGCCGACAGCGACGACGCATGGCGGAGGCAGTGGTCGGCGTCGGAACTCGCGAGGGAGAGGGAAGGGGCGCCGATTTTGGGTGTAGGTTGATTAGGTTAGGGTTTTGATTATAATGTTATATTTATAAGCATTATAACTACACTCTAGTCCCCTATGGTATTAACAGTTCACACCCTAGTAATAATTAACCATTTAATTATTAACCTTTCTATTTTACTAACTACTAATAATCAGTAAAAATCTAATCTTTAAATGTTTAACAGTTTAAACATTTATTCCCCATAAATAATTAGTTAATCAGATAATTAATTATCTCAATCTCTGATTAATATTTCTCTAAATATTTATTCACCATTTATTATATCCGTCTTTTGTGAACTACAATATTTAACAATAAATATTATATGATTGTTCGTTGCCTGAGGTGTAACTCTTTGGATCGTACCTCGTTAGTAACGTTGACTTAATTGACGATCGGACATAATATATCCAACATATTGTATTGTCGGTCTTCGTGTAGTTAAGCCTGAGGGGCAGTACAATATGAAATGACGAAATGGACGGTAAAACAGATTTAGATATTTATTATATGACTTGAATGGAATGGTAAATGTTTTAATGTATGTATGAATGGAATGTGAATGTTAAGCCTCGTTTTAATTATGAATGATAAAACCCTAATAAATGAACGAACGGTAAACCATTTTCTTATAATTGAAAGAAAACTTGAACTCACCGGCGTTAGCTGACTTTTAGTTTGCATGTCAAAAGCTAAAGTCTTTTCTTGGAACCCGATTTCAAACAAAAGACATTGGTCCGCTGAAATACCTAAAAGGTACACCAAGTCATGGCTTATTGTATCAAAATCATGGACATCACACTATAGAAGGTTTTTTACAAATGCTAATAACAATGGAGATCCTACGAACAAGCGTTCTATTCCCGGTTATTGTGTTTGTTGGGGTAACCTTGTATCTTGGAAGAACAAGAAACAAAATGTTGTATCACTTTCGAGTGCTGAATCTGAATATAGGGCGATGACACAAACCCCATGTGAACTTGTTTGGATACGTAATTTACTTGTTGAGATTGGGTTTGCTCAAACTAAGCCTATAAACATATGGTGTGACAATGAAGCAACTATTCATATTGCTAACAATCTGGTTTTCTATGAAAGAATTAAACATATAGAAGTTAATTGCCATTTCACTCGAGAAAAGCTTGAAGATGGAACAATCTCCACGCCTCGTGTCAATAGGGGGAATCAGTTAGCTGATGTCTTCAACAAAGTCTAACCAGGAAGTCGAAATAATTATATTTATAGCAAACTGGACATAATCAATATTTATGACCCAGTTTAAGGGAGAGTTTTATATTATAAATATTTTAAGCCTAAAGTACAACCTAATGGGCCCTAGGATCTCATTAGCTTTAAACTTACTCCTCTTCATACCTTGTATAGTGTATTGTTTTGAGTATGAATTAGAAATCCTTTTGTTCTCTGATTACATAAGAAAAAGATACAAATGTATATAAAATAATTACGTTTAAACTATAAAACCTATATATAATTCTCTTTTTATCATTTAAATTTTGGCATAATATACGCATTCAATTTAAGCTATGACATAAAGCATATTGTTTCTTAAATTTCATGAAAATAATGGGTTAACCTGCAAGTCATACTCAGGTCAATCCAAACTCAACCCCTACAGCCAAAAGTGTTTGTGAGTTTGACCTAAAATCAGTGTTGTAAAACTCGATCTAGGCGCACGAGTACTCGGTACTCGGTAGGGTGTCGAGACGATTTTCTTTAACTAGGTCAACATTACTCGTACTCGGTCCAACTCGATCAAGTCGGATTTTTGTTTTTTTCACCGATTTTCGCTATTTTTCACCGATTCTTGTTGGATTTTCGTTGTTTTTCACGGAGATACATCGGAAGACGAGAATTAAATGATTACTATGTCTATAATATTAAATAATGAATATCAATTTTTGAAATATTTTAATATTTGAATGTGTATCCTTTTGATTTTTATTGATATTCACGTATTTTGTTATAAATATTAGTAAAATTATTATATTTGACACATATATAATTTCTCAAAAATTAATTTACTTGTAATTTACCATGTCCGAGTACTCCCCGCCAAGGCCGAGTACTCGCAACTCCCCAGTCGACCGAGCTGATCGCGCCTAGCGACTTCCGCAACCATGCCTAAAACCGATCGAATCCATTAAGACTCAACTTAAACCCAAGTATTTCACGTTAGCTTGGTAGATTCGTGTCATGCCAGCGTTCACATCCCTGTCGTTAAGTCATTGAGCCAAGCTCAAGCTAAACCTCAAACTTAGCTGGACTCATTTGAATCCCTACAACCAACACCACCCCACCCCACCCAACTTGTACTTTACTTAATTTTGCAAAATAGATATTCAGAATCATTTTTGGTGGAATATTAAATTACAAAATACAAAGACATGGGTAGGGTTCCGGGGTGACCATTCACCATATAATGCCATTTGAGATGTGGATGGTGCTCTGGCATCCTCACATGCCATTTTCATTCAATGAGGGTCGTGTACCTTTCTACTATTTTAATCTTGAAAGTACGATTTTAACTCAAGATCTCACTGGATTTGGGTGGTTACTGCAACTATATATTATGACTTTAATGTTTTTAAATACTAAAAATGGTAAATTTAATAGGTTTTAATGTTTACTTGTATAGGGTAGCCATCATGTTAAAATGGGATTTTATTATAAACAAAATCAGAAGAATAATAACTTCTAAATATGGTTTATGTTAAATAGGATTTCCTGATAAATATACATAAAAGTAATTATTCTCATGATTTTCTATGTATAATAACAATTATTTGTCATTGCGGTTCTGTCCTGGTGGTTAAGTAGTTTTTCACATAGTGGTTTCTTTTTTAAAAGGTCTCAGGTTCGAGTCTATGCGGTTACAACCCATAGGGAAAGACATGCATAACTCATAGGAATCACCGGGGCTGCTCCCGAAGGGAGTTGTGGTTTAAGTAAGTCGTCTTTCAAAAAACAAAAAATAAATAAATAACAATTATTCTTTCAGGTTTAAACGACGACATTTCAAAAGATAATTATTTTCGTAATTTTCTCATTACTCAGTTTATGTGTTCTCATTTTAGTTTAAGTTTTTTTTATTTTTATTTGTAGGTGAAGAATTAAAAAGAACAATAATAATTAACAATAATGCAGAAAAATCTATAAATAGTTGTCCAGGCCCTACTCGTTGTCCTTTAGCAAAAATAACATCGGTAACATTTGTCCCACCCTCGTTTGAGAATGTTATTGTTATCGTGTTTTTGATTTTTCAAAATCTTATATTTATATTTATTTTTTTATTTATACTATGTTAAAATCCCGTGTATTAGATACGATGATAAAATGTAATATTATATACTTAGTAATAAAAAGTTTGTATTTTAAAAAACCCGTGTATTACACGAGTTGATAAAGTATAATGTTATATACTTAGTAATAAAAAGTTTATATCTTTAAAAATCAGTATACTACACGGTTTGAATACATTAATTTCTATTTAATATAATTTGACTTACATCACTATTTAGTTAAAAACAAAAGTTACATAATTAAATTTTAAAGTTTATTAAAATAAGAGATATTTTAAAATAAATGTGTTTTATTAGTATAATTAATATTTTTTTTAAATATAAATCATTATTAAAAAAGAGAGGTGTATTTAATAAGAGAGAGAGAGGCGAAAATAAATGATGAGAAAATATGTGGACGCGACACGTGGCATAAATAATTTTTAGTTATTATATAGTATAGATATAGATTGATGTACTATATATATGTTTAAGTTAAGAACTATAGAATCACATAAATACTTGTATCTATTATCTTAACTTATAGAGTAAATTACTATTTAAGTCTTTGACGCTCGTCCATTTTAACTAGTTGATACCCTTATGTTTCAAGACCTCGGTCTGAACCTGACTTTTCATTTTTGACTCCATTTGAGTACAAATGACTAACTCCGTTAGATTTTATGTTAATTTTTTGAGTAAAAGACCAAAATACCCCTACTCTACCTCTTTGTTATTTTCTTTTATTTTTTATATACCCACTCTCTTCTTTCTCTCCCTCCCTCTCTCTTCTCTACTCTCCCTCTCTCACAACCCTACTTCCAGCCACCAGACACCACCCCACTGCCGCCGATCATCTCCGCCACCACACCGTCGCCAGTAATACCTTCTCCCCTGACAAGGACACCAGCGCCTCTTCGATCGGAAATGCTTCAAACATAAAACCGTAATTTTCCATGTGTAGATCTGGAACTTACGAGATGAAAGGAACTCACCGGATGCTTACTAGAGTCTCGTCGGAGATCGCCTGGTCAGCGGGAACCCTAGCCGCCTTCCCCAAAGGCAGCCTTGAGGTTGCTAACACCTTCATCTTCTCCAATCTAATATGGGAGCACATCAGAGGGAAGAAATTGGGGGGGGGGGGGGGTCTTCGGTTGTTCACGCAGAGGGAAGAAGTCATATTCAATTAAAGATGGACGATAGCTTTCTACCTTTCTGGTATATTTCTACTGTGGGGGTTTCAAAGACTCGGAGGAGGAGCCGAAGAAGGAAACCCACCAATCGAAGACGATTGCGTCGGCCGGTTTAAGGATGGCTTTTGATCCTTTAGACTCATCTCATTACAAACTTGTGTATGTTGGAGTCATACATGATCGTCATATTTAGTAGATGTGAGGGTTGCTGGTAAATGAAAATTGGCCGGAGAAACACCTTCATATAATTGGGTTTGATCATCAAGATCGTCGCCCCGTTCAAATCGTGAGGTCAAGCATTCTTCGTGTAAAGATGGAAAACTCAATCGCCTATAAAAACGACTTTGCATGGGGTGGGGTGGGACGACAAAGATGTTGACAATGAGGGGGGGGGGGGGGGGGGGCTATTTTATCATACAGGTTCTTGATATTGTTATATGTTACCAAAGATATCAACAGGTTCTTGCTTGGTTATGTTTTTTGATAACAAATCTGGGAATTGTTATATGTTATGGAACTTAGATTTTATCATACAACCTTGATATTGAGAGTATTAGGGTTAACGATTGGGGCTATCAATCTATGTTTTAGGTGTTAAACGGTGGTGGTCGGAGATGATGGTGGTTGCCGAAGATGATGGTGGTGAAGACAATGGATGAAGATAGTGGGTTGGTAAAAATAAAGGTATTTTAACAATTCGAGTCCCTGGGGGTATTTTGATAATTTTAGAAAAAAGTTAACTGCTAAATTTAACGACGTTTGCCATTTGGACTCAAATGGAGTAAAAAATGAAAAGTCAGGGTTCAGACCGTGGTTTTGAAACATAAGGGACTCAACTAGTTAAAATGGACAAACGTCAGGGACTCAAATAGTAATTTACTCTAACTTATATCTAGTGAGCACTACATACAAGAATTGTACAGGAGCGTCTCTACAGTATAAGTAGCTAAATCAATTGCTTTACGCCTCCAAAATTTTAAGGGTCTCAAAAAGTTAAAAAAAATACTTTAATTTATATTTTAAGTTGAAAATATATGTAATAATCAATCAATTTTTATGTTTTTAAAGAGACGCGAAAAGAGATAACAAAATGATTAAATGTTTATTTATGGGGATACTGTAATCATTCGGTCTAAACATTAATATTATACGTTTTGATGCTATATAAAATTACAATATAAAAACCTTTATATATTTAGATAACTTTCACAAAAAAGCCTAAATTTCAAAATTCGCTTTAGACCGTAAAATCTGTTAAGCCGCCCCCCGTATTGTAGGAACCATTCGCATAAAATAAATATAAGAACACTTTTAAAATAAATTATAATACAAAAAACAAAGAAAACAGTAAATTACAGTTCTATTACAACTGAAAAAATAGAAAATACAAGAAAGGAGATGAAGAAGAAGATGGTTGTGGCTCAGGATTCGTATTCAATACGGGTCTCTTAAAACAATTTCGCGTCTCACAAGAGAACTTGTTTGTTTCATAGGGTACAACAACTGAAGAAGTTAGTACTACAGGTGAAGACCCAAACACCCGAAAGAATACCTTAAAATGAAGAGAAAAGGATCAAAAGTTTGCTCGAAAAAAAAACTTATGTGTTTTTGAATTTCTTTCGAAAAAAAAATGTGTTTTTGAATTGCCTAGTGAACTCGATATCTTAAACTACCAAGGAACCCTTAGTATATATACTAAAAAGAAGTTGAAAGGACTCAATCAGGAATTAGACGAAAAATAAGTTGCTTTGAACGCCTTCAAATGCATTTTATTTTGTTTTGAATTCTCAATTGAAATTGATCAAACTTCTGTTTCAGACTTTCAGTTACTGCTTAAGTGGAAACGGCGTTGAAGTAGTAACTGATGCGTCAGTGGGAACACATCTACTAGACTGTCCGCGCGAGCTAGAACTAGCGTATGAATCCGCATGGATCACGTGCGAGTCAAACGCTCAGGCGCGCCGCGCCCAGATCTGTGTGTCCAGCTCTGTCGCGCGCCATGCAGGCCGTGCGCTCTGATCCTCATGTAACCCTCACAACAATATTGGTCCTCACCACTCGGTGCGCACCGCTCCGCTATCCGCCAGATAGAGCCTATTTGGGAGTTTGGGGAGTTTATTTCCACCTATTTGAGAGTTTGGGGAAGAATATGATGTGGAGGAGAGAAGGAGTTTGAGGAAAATGGGATGTATTCCCTCCACCTTTAAAAAATTATTCTATATACACCGGTTTTTATCTTTTGCAAGGTTTTATATTATAGCTTTTTTACTCTCACGTGCACATTATTTTAATGCGCATATGCATATATTATTTTAATAAATATCGTGTTTATTTTATTAGAAACCGGATTTTTTAAATTCGATGTGAAAGCGGATAGGAACCGATTTAGGAACCAAATTGTGAAACTTGATTGAGGAACTGGTTCCGAACGTTTTAAAAATACTAGCAGTTATAAATCCGTAAGTTACCAATGGAAAACGTTTCTTTAACCGGTTTTTATATAAATTTTTTTTTTATCCTTTTGCTCCAATTTGTTAGTATATATAAATATTTGATGTGTTGGTTTAATCACAATACTCAAAAACGCTCTCTAATGACATCTGACTGTGGTCAATCACAATCTTCCGTTGGTATTGGATCTTTGTCAAGAAACTTAACGGTTTTGCAGTTGTACCTACAACTAGAAATCTAGAGATTTGGCAACAAGTAAGTCTCGGGATCTAGCAACCATGTCAAACAATGACAACATTTGGAATTTGGACCTAACTGCGGTTCGGAATAGGATGACATAGATTCAAGAGAGATTGTCTTTGAACCACTTCGATAACTCGCGCTTGATGAAACTCATCCAAGATGCTCTTCAACCGTAACATTCTAATATAAGTCACACTCTCCTTAGACGCGATGTCATTAGAATGTGAAGAAAATGCTAAAAATGGAATAATTTAGGATTGAAAAATCAGAAATCGGTGTAAATTTAATTTACTACGTTATTTGGACGATTCCACATAGTTTACCGGAATCGTACCTTTGCACTACCACTTGTCACACCCCTAAATTTATTTACTTAATAAATAAATAAAGGTTGCAACGATTGGTTCATTAAACGATAGCGGAAGCTATAAAAGTGATTTCTAAGACTTGATTACATATACAATAACTTAAATTAAGTAATACAATTATCTAAGTTCTTCTAGATCAACGATAGACTTGAGACTTGATACTCTACGCCCTTCCAGTTACTAGGAATTAATCCAGCATAGCTAGCCTATTCCAACCGCGCCATGGCTAAGGATTACCTGAGAAACATACTTGAAAGTGTCAACACAAAGGTTGGTGAGTTCACAAAGTTTGTTATTTCAGTGCAAGTAGTTTTCCCCAAAAACATGTAATGACTTAACAGTCATAAAAGTAAATAGTTTTTTTACCGAAAACATATACATGACTTAATCGTCATAAAAATAAGTAGTTTTCATCGAAAACATATACATGACTTAACCGTCATAAGTAGTTTTCCCCCGAAAACGTGTACATGACCTTACCGTATTAAAATAAGTAGTTTTCCCCGAAAACATATACATGACCTTACCGTCATAAAATAAGTAGTCTTTTCCCAAAAACATATACATGACTTAATCGTCATAAAAATAAGTAGTTTTACCCGAAAACATGCACATGACATTACTGTCATAAATAAGTAGTTTTAACCGAAAACATGCCCATGACATTACTGTCATAATTACGTACAAATAATTCTAAACACATATGATAAACAAAACAAGTGTTATTGATCCATTCGTAAGCTAGCTAGGCTTACAAATACCTATGTTCGTACATGAAACCATAACCAAACCATGACAAATGAATGCCCCTCCCTCACTATACCACGAGAATAAGACAATATGCGGCCATTTGACCCTTCAAGTCCCGGTTAGAGCGACTAACCATGACCGGGGGCGTCACCCCCAATAGTACTATTCATAGAATCCTAGGCTAAAACCATAGCTAATGGTTACAAAATGTTAATTTTGTTCCAGGGACTTTTAGTGCTCTATTGTTCCTCATGTACAACATAATGTTAGTGTCTTGTTTTTTTGTTATCATATAAAAATGTTTGCAATGTTTTCGCAATTGTATAAAACAACAATGTTTCCAAATGTATTAAACAATAATGTTATACATAATATGTAAGTACGTTTCTCCCCCGCAGTTTACAAAACATTAAAGAGCGAAAAGGGGGTCGTGAACTCACCTTGGGTCCGCTGAAATCCTAGCAAATTAACAGTGTTCTAATAGTCCCTGTCTATCCGTACCCTAATAACACAAGGGTACTAATGTGTTAAGACTACCCGTCTTAAATGCAAATTGTTCACCCGACTTAACGAATCCCGTTAAGTACGTCTTTGTTTATTAAAAAAATGTTTTCATGTGACGACTCGTTAGTGATTATTATTCTAGTCTAGACGCTTACATATTTTCCGAGAAAATATTATATTTCCATATTGGTGACTTGTTACGTGTATCAAAAATAAATATTATTTTTGTAATATCTTATCATATATTCATATTATAGTCCACGTATAAACATATAATTATTTCTTACCAATAATTATATAGAATCACAAATATCGTTCAAGTATATTCTACGCATGTCAATCATCCTACGTGCGTATAAACCACGTTAACACGTTCATATGCAAATACTTGTTCCGAACGACATTTATTAATTTGTTTACGGTTATCATGTATTTATATTTTGACCAATACATGCATACAAGTATCTCATTAATCTAACATATATTTAAATATGCTTCACGATAACATGTGAACATTTATTTTTGACTGAAACGTCTTTAATCTCATGCACATAAATTCACCTATGATTATTCCATCATGATATATGCATATATGATTCTTATGATCACCAAATGTCTTAAACATTTTAATCATAACAAGCCTCATGTTCAACACATAACTATAATTTGCAATCTCAAATTTCTTTAAGTGTTTCCTTTAATATTTTCCATGAGTTATTTTAAGGCATGAATATATTTCATTATTTCATGTATATACCTTTGATCATGTTTGTAGATTAACAACTTGATAACTATGTATACATACACATATATCATGGTCTCCATATGCATAATCATACATATATATATATATATACACACTTTTCGGTTCTTATCCACGTATATATACACTTTTAACAACTTCCAAGTAAACAATTTATGAACACACATATGCACCTGCATATACCATGATTTTCACATGTACATCTTACTTGATCATTTCCAAATCACCAAAATTTAAACACACACTTTTGTATATAAGTCACGATTTATATACATATATATGTTTCACTTTTTAGTCAATATTAACCAAGCTTTTAACTCAATACCTACATGTTATCATCATATGATCAAACAACATATATATATATATATATATACACAAAATATCGACCATATATATATTTGTACAAAACATTAGCTTTTAAATTAATAATGTTAAACTTTATGAAAACTCATTAATCCTTTCAAATCCTTTATTTTTATGGTGAACAACGAGCTTTATCCAAGAAAATAAAGATGAATCTAGAGATTGGTGTCGGTTTCATACCGCTAGACAAGCTAGGTGAAGATTCACGAGTAGAAAGTGATAGAAGCTCGTGTTGCTATCAAAACCGATCCTTAGACCTTAAGACTTCTTTGAATCTTTCAATTCTCTAGCTGACTTTCTCCAAACTTGTGTTCTTGGATCAAAGATGCAAAGTGGTTTGTGTGTGCATGTGTTGATTATATAGATGGAAAAAGGAAGGAGTTGGAGTGTCTAATACATTATAATCATTGCAAGAGATGGCTTGAGATGATGGATTTGATGTTGGTTAGGTTTATACTTGATTGAGCATGGGTTCTTACAACATAATCATGGTTCATGATGGATTGGTGGCAAGGTGGGCGGCCCACCTTGAGTTCGGCCGAATGGGGTAGAGGGGGGGGGGGGTTGGGTGTTGTCAAATCATGTATTATCATCCACATGTTTAGGTAGATGGTATTTAGGTAGTGTATACCCGGTAGGTGTTCCCGTGATATAATATCCGGTTCAAGAACTTTAATGATTTAAACTTTATATATCTATATACCTATATATATAATTATTAGATAAAACAGGGGTTGAGTGTAGATCTCAACAAGTCATCATCAATACGACTTGATGTTGGAATGGAGTATAGATATAATGATGGTGATGTGATCTTTGAGGTTGCTTGCACTCTTGGTCATAATCATGAAGATTATGACACTTGAGTGAAGTGTAAGTAAAGTTATCATGATGTGATTGATTTAGACGCGGTATACTACCCGAAATTAATACCTGTTTTAATATCTTTAATTACTAAAACATCCTACATTTTGTGTAGTTTGACTAGCTTTAATAATCTGCTAGTGAATCTCGACATAGTTAATATCTTTAACTATTTGTACATGTTCTCACATAAGAAATAAATTAAGGCTATATGGTGAACAAACATTTTTGCGTCAATCTTTAAAGATTTAGTCACCAATATGTACATTGTATAAAATAAATATACCTCTAGACTTTACTTGTATAACTTTGATAATCACCAACGAATGTACATTGCGGGCTATAATTGTTTATTTCTTAGTAATTCTTAAAATTACTAAAATGTAACTTGTGTTTCTATGCTAGACTTGTCACACCCCGGCCGGCGGTGGATTATACGCCGGGGCTGACGCGGTTGTTCATAAGCACATGATCATCTATTAATAAGTGATAATATTATTTCAACATAATTAAAAAATCCGTTACAAGTAGAAATGGAAAACAAGGAATTCAAACATAACACAAGTTAAATTCAATCTTTATTAAGGCTAGATCATAGTTCTATGTGATCATGTAGTGTCCTCAACTGGTGCAGCTGAAACATGTGAGTAAATGTCAACTACAAGTAGTTAGTGAGTAACATAGGTTTTGACACCAAACAAAGTTAAGTAAAGTTTACAATTCACTATGTTCAAAGCATGTCTAAAGCATAAATGTGAAAACATACAAGGTTCCAAGCGTACAATTCAATCCTGGTAATAGAAAACTAGATATGAAATCCCACTGATTGCCATTTTGAAAAAGGGGTAAGATGATACCCAAGTTGTAAGTTGATACCCAACAAAACCTACCAAGGTTTTGTGGTAAGTTATAGTTTCGGATTCCCGTATAAATGATCATAAAAGGTACTTCCTTAGGCTTGGGCTGGAAGTTTATGAATGTACTGACATGAACACACGTAATGGTCACCGGGTAGTTTAAGACATAAAGCATAAAGATCAAAGCATAAGAACATAGGTATTGAATTGTGTACGTAAAGCGTTTGTAAACATGTTTCACCCCAAAAGTAAAAATAGTAAAAAGGGGCTATGTAAACTCACCTTGCAATGAGTAGCTTGAATGTCACACAAGTATGTTGTTTGTTGCACAAATGTTCTAGCTAACTTCAAGGTTAACCTATGTTTGATGTAATATATGTATCAATGATTTGTACAAAAGAAATAAGGAATCCTAATGTGCGAGGAGATTGATGTGGGTGTCCTCATTTTAATAATAAAATAATCATTTGAGTTGCAAATAATATTTTATGTAAATATGTGATAAATAATTGTATTGTAATAAGTGCAAGAATGAATAAGTATTTTGTTTGTTTATAATAATTATATAAACGTATGAATAAATAATTAGGTTTCTTTTGTTTGTAAATAAATACACAAATAAGTAAACGAGTAGTTTTCTTTTATTTACAATCGCATAAATTAATAAATGGGTAAATAAATAAATGAGTAATAATTAGTTGAGTAATTAAATAATTTACTACATTAATAAGTGAATAAAACCTTTCATTTGATTTATGAAAAATAAATGTAAAAAAAATAATGATTTAATTAATTGGTAATTAAACCAAAATTTAAAGTATAATAATGATGTTCTAATTAAGTGATAATTAAGCCAAATAAATTATTAATTAAAAGTTTAGAATTGTGTTTTAATTGTTCTCATATAATAAAAATAAATTATATAAAAGTTTGTATAAATATTTGCAAAGAAATGGGTTTATAATCATAATCATAATTAGTTGAAAGTGGTTGTTGTACACTAGAATGGTTATCATTCTAGAGTAGTACCTCCAACAGAAAAGTTCCCAGGAAAGAGTTGGCCGGATCAGAACCTCGTCTTTCTTAGCCAAAACTTTAATTTTTGCCAGATAACTATATACTTAACCAAGTTCCCAGGAAATTTATTCCATTTGCATACTTAACCAAGTTGTAGGTCCTGGGAGCCTCGTCGCGCAGCGGATATACACGGACGTGTTCTGTGATTTGTGTGGGAACCAAGAAACGAGACAGAGAAAACACGAACAAAGACAAAAGACAATGAAACGACACGTAATCATAACATAGAAGTCATCCCGTATTATAGACTACATACCGAAGGAGCACACATCTCTCATCTAAGCTCATGGTCCAGGGGTCGGGAGAGCTCTTCCCGACCCGGACACCTCTCAACATAGTTCCAGAGTTCCACCTACAAATGAAGACAAGTCTTCTATTTATAGGGGAAGGAACATTACCTGCGTACTTGTCTAAGTACACAGGGTTTGGTCCTGCGTACTTGACAAGTACGCAAGGCAAAAGCCTTGCGTACTTACTAAGTACGCAGGACCAAACTGGTGAACAAGCTAAGTACTCAGGAACACCCTCCTGCGTACTAGCCTAGTACACCGATACATAGAATTTAATCTATAGTTACAAAAATATGCTTCTACAAACTCCCTCTTAACTATAGAATCAATTTCTATATATCACTAACACTAATAATCATCAGTTTACAAAGAATGTCCTAACAGACTCCCTCTAAACTAATGATATCACGTGTCTTCTGGCGAGACTTGATCTTCTAGCATTCCACTTGAGATCTTCAAATCTTCAAACTTCAGTCTTCAGTTGTCGAGTGATACACACGACTCCCTCATAACTGTAGCTTTCATTGTAGACCAAACCAAGTGCTTCAATAGGAACCAACTAACCCAATACAACTCATTGTAGTTCATCCTCTCAGCAGTAGCAACCACCACCCTGACTTAGAACTCTTAGTCTGACAATGTCTTCCTAACAAGGTAACAATAGTAGACTAAGACAACTTCAAATCAGCTGGCATATGATAGAGAGTTTTAATTTCCAATAACCTGCATCAAACTAATCAACTCCCATAGGAATTCTAGTAAGATAAACTTAAGTCTTCACACCAGATGTGTCCAACTTTATCCTGTATCTTCACGAGTCAACCAAATTCCCGAAGATGTTCATTTCCAATATCCCCTTTCAGTTTAAGCTCCATCTGACTAGACCAGAAACAAGGGTATGTTTCATATCCCATCGGCCAATGATAAAAGGTTCCATCTTCAACTAATAATCCAACGGATATCCAGCTTCATCCTGAAAACACATGATAGAATCAAACACAAAATCATGCTCATCAGTGATCACCTTATATCTAAAGTCCAACATTCTTCAATTAGATCTTCATTCCTGGATTACACCTCCTAATCTGTATACATTCACCGCGGTGAAGTTCCATAACTAGGTTGTCTATCTAGATTCCGCCCAGATCCCAAATGAGAAATCCCATCATAATTGAATCACATCAAATCTTGAACACATGCTTGACCAATGAGCACGAAAAATATAGTTTACACGAGAAATCACGGTTGATGATACATCCCCCCCATTTCTCTATAAACTATGACCAGCTTCATCATCACTTCACTCAAATCCTCAAAAAGCACAACTAGCCAACTCCAGGATTTTATTATTTTATTCCTTTGCAAAGATCCAAAATAGTAAATCCTTGGGTTCAAGTTGTTCCAGTATTCATCCCCTATTAAAGAAGTATCTCGGATACTCGTAGCCTACATATTCAGGTTTGAATACCTAAACAAGATGATTCTTTTTCCTAAAGACCCAAAGCAGCCACATCTTCATAAATAGAACGAAACCTTTAGCCGATGACGACCCAATTGCTCCCATTAGTTCAACATTCATACCCTATTAAATAAGTATCCCGGATACTCGTAGCCTACATTTTCAGGTATAGACACTTAAACAATGTATGACATGTCAAGGCGTGGTTTCAAATGGTTGTGTCAGCTTTGACAATGTCAACTACTGCGAGCAGTTGAAGCATAACTTGTTGAGTGTCTCCTAGATGTGCGACAAGGAGTACTCAGTGATGTTTGACGAGACTGAATGCTTGATACTCAAACCTGGTTTTGAGGTTCCTGAAGACTGGATTCTGATGAGAGCGCCAAGGACAAATGACACCTATCAGATTGATATGAGCGTGGCAACAACCACCTCATCAGTTGCTACCTGTTTGCTTACCAAAGCGACAGAGCTTGACTCTATCTTGTGGCATAGGAAACTCGGACACATTTCTTATCGAAAAATGAATCATCTTGTCCGAAACGGTTTGGTAACCGGTGTTTCTAAACTGAGATTAACCATTGCAGATGACTGTATGCCTTGTAAAAAGGGCAAACAACAACAGAAGTCTCACAAGCCCAAGCTCCAAAACTCCATCGATACCCCTTTGGAGCTATTACATATGGATATGTTTGGCCCCATAGGTATCAGGAGTATTGGAGGTAAGTCATTCTGTCTGTTTGTAACTGATGATTTCTCACATTTTTCTTAGGTGCATTTTTTAGGTACGAAGGACGAAAGTGCTGACATTCTTCAATACCTGATCCTGAGCTTGGAATCTCTGTGCAAGTTGAAGGTTATAAGAATAAGGAGTGACAGCGGAACTGAATTCAAGAATAATTTGATGGAACTTTTCTGTCTCAAGAAGGGGATCCGTCACGAATTTAGTGCCCCGTACACACCACAGCAGAATGGAGTCGCAGAACGGAAGAACAAAACCTTGATTGAGACTGCAAGGACAATGCTGTCAGATGCAAAGCTTCCTGTCACTTTCTGGGCAGAAGCAGTTAATACAGCTTGTCACGTCTTGAACAGAGTTCTGGTTGTGAAGAGGCACCACAAGACTTGTTATGAGTTGATCAACAATCGACCTCCCAATCTTGACTATCTTGTTCCTTTTGGTAGTCCCTATTCCTTATTGCTACAATACAACGACCGAAAGTCTAAGTTTCATGCAAAAGCGGTGGAAGGCATATTCTTAGGATATGTTGCCAACTCGCCTAGCAAGAGAGTGTACAATATAGGAACTCGTACTGTCGAGGAATGGTTTGAAGTGGATTGTAGTAAACACAGCATTCCACCAGAACCAACTGGTCCAGCTTGGGGTTTTGATTATTATGCGCTATTCAAATCTTTCAATCTTCCAGATTTGTCTGCAAATGATGCCGCAAATGTATACGAATTATTTGGTGGCGGTGATGACTCCAGTTTCTCAACTCATGCTACTGTACCGATTGTAACTCCTGATTCCTATGATGCATCTGCATCTGTAACTCATGATGGTGATAACAATGAAAATGTTCATGTTGACGGAAATGACGCTCAAGCTAATCCTAACACTTGTGTAGGAAATGAAGCTATAGCTGATCCAATCAACATTGAATCTTCTTCTTCTTCTGGAACACAGGATATGGAGGAGTTAAGCACGAACCTCGATTCAGAAATTCAGGAACCCAATGTACCAGAGATGAGAGTGCATAAGAATCATCCAATTGACAACATTATTGGTGATCCTCATGTCGGTGTTCAAACTCGTCATCGAACCACTGCTGAGAACACTAGTCTTTACTCTGAGATACTTGACACTGGTGTCATGGAAACATGTCTGCGTGTTGCATTCGTGTCCCAGTTAGAGCCGAAGAATGTGAAAGAGGCTGTCGCTGACAACTTTTGGATTGAGGCAATGCAAGAAGAACTGTCTCAATTCCAAAAGTTGCATGTGTGGGATTTGGTTGACTTGCCAAGGGGCGTACAACCAATTGGCACCAGATGGGTGTTCAAATGCAAGACGGGCGATCGTCATGTTGTGGTGAAGAACAAAGGAATGATGGTTGTTCAGGGTTTTTATCAACAAGAGGGACTGGATTACACAGAAGTATATGCCCCAGTTGCTAGACTTGAGGCCATTCGACTGTTTCTGGCTTATGCCTCATATGTTAGCTTCAAGGTCTATCAACTTGATGTGAAGAGTGCTTTCCTGTGTGGAAAAGTTCATGAAGAGGTCTATGTCACTCAACCTCCCGGCTTTGAAGATCCGCATAATATCAATAAAGTGTATAAGCTCGACAAAGCACTTTATGGTCTTCATCAAGCACCTCGGGCATGGTATGATATATTATCTAAACATCTACTGTCTAATGGTTTCGACCGTGGACAGATTGACTCGACCCTCTTCATACGAAAAGCAGGATGTGATATTCTTCTTGTACAAGTGTATGTGGATGACATTTTCTTTGGGTCTACAAACGAAGAGATGTGTAGGGAATTCGAACAGGTGATGAAGTCCAAGTTTGAGATGTGTAACATGGGTGAATTATCGTTCTTCCTGGGTCTGCAAGTTAGTCAAAGAGAGGATGGCATTTATCTGCATCAAACTAAGTATGTGCAGGACATCTTGTCAAAATACAAGATGAATGATAGCAGTACTTATGGCACACCTATCCCCGTCAATCATGGTCTTCATCCTGACAAAGATGGAAAGGTTGTGGATTGCAAATTGTACCGTGAGATGATTAGATCTCTTATGTATCTCATAGCTTCAAGGCTAGATATAATGTTTGCTGTATGCTTGTGCTCAAGGTTTCAGTCACAACCAAAGGAGTCTCATATGATAGCTGTAAAGAGGATTTTCAGATACTTGAAAGGGAAACCTCTATTGAGTCTTTGGTACTCTAAGCAGCAGTCATTTGACTTCATAGCCTACACTGATTCAGACTATGACGGTTGTAACCTTGATAGAAAGTCAACTTCTGGTGGATGTCAATTCTTGGGAGACAGACTAGTTTCCTGGCAGTGTAAGAAGAAGTCAACGGTTTCTGTCTCAACATGTGAAGCATAATACATTGCTGCAGCGAGCGGTTGTTCTCAGATATTGTGGATTCAGCAGCAATTGAGAGACTACAACTTGAACTTCACTAGAACTCCTTTGTTCATTGACAACAATGCCACCATATCCATCACAAATAACCCGGTGAAACATTCCAAAATTAAACATATTGAAATTCGCCATCATTTCATCCGTGATTGTGCTGAAAAACATCTCATTGAACTTGTAAAGGTTCACACGGATGACAACCTTGCTGACCTTTTCACTAAGGCGTTTGACCGATCCCGTTTTGAGCATCTTGTCAACTTGATAGGAATGTTTAATCCAGAGTGAAAACTTGTTTTTCTTAAATGAATGCAATTCATGAAAGTTAAATTTTATTTTTTTTGAGATTTCTGTATAGTTCTTTTAATTTTTCAAATATTTACAAAAATTCAAACAAAATAGAAAATGGAGAAAATTTCAAAGTTATCTTGAGAAAAGAGGAAATGATAATACATCAGAAATGATCTAAACACCACAGATTGCTCATATTGGAAATGATTGCGTCATGCTACTTGATTGTTTAAATTATTATGTTTTTAATCTGCTTATTTACAAGTAATTTGAATTGTTAGTAGGCTGTAGGCGTCTTTGAATCATTAGTAGTGTGAAACTAAATATAGACGACAACTGTGATTTGAACCCATGTATGCATGTGTGCGTGTGTAAAAGAATACAAAAAGATCATTATCAGATAAAGGACATAAGATTTTAGCAAATCTTTTCTTAAGAGACTAGTTTCGGGTTATGTCTTTAGCACAATTACTGCGGTTCATCTCACTGCCCATACTCACAAGTATGTAATGAGAGATTGAATCAAGACATGTCTTTACATCAACCGTTGAGCATGTATTCACCCTTGAATCATACCTGAGTCATTGAAATCAAATCCAGATAAAAGTTGGATCACCTTACCTAAATCCTCAGACTCCATATCTGTTAACCAGAATCATCATATGGTATTCATAGAAGAAAATCCAATCAAACCAAGACATCTGAATCACTCGATTCTGAATCTTATTATTCTTGATAATCCTTATGGATTCTGCTTGATTTTTTCTGTGCTAAACGATGTAACTTCATTCTGGAGATTTGAAAAATCTTTGGGAAAATCTTAGATGCCTTGAGATAGTGCAATTTACATTACTGTAGCATATCAGTGGGGTACACGTTGTATATCTTACAATTAATACCTTAACACACAAGAACGTGATACAAAGATGCTTATGGTTTCAAATATCATAATATTGCCTACTTGAATTACTTGTTTATGTGCTTATTACGGATGAATAACTTGTAATTCATGACATGATCCCATATTCTTTGACGTTTATCTTGTATCGTTTTTGCTAAAGTTTAGCCTGATATGATCCTCTACTCGTGTCTTTGAACAAAAATAGTGTGTGTGTATATACTTGTATATTTCTATCTTGAAAAGATCAAAAAGATTCTAAGTTTGTGTATAGTTCAATCTTAATCAGAAAAGCCAAAAATATTTATGTTTAACCTTCTTGAATTGAATTTGAATCCTCTTGATTGAATGCTTTTATCTTGTTCGTTATTTAACTTGAAATATTCATAATTTGAGTTGAAAGTTTGAGCAGACAAGGGTCACTGCGTACTTGATAAGTGCGCATGAGGTAAACCCTACGTACTTAACAAGTACGCAAGACTTAAGTCATGCGCACTTAGTAAGTACGCAGGAGTTAAGTCCTGCGCACTTAGCAAGTACGCAAGACCAATATGTGTTGGGTATATATACAAGACTTAGAATTTTTTTTTTGCGTTTATCTCATTCAAAATTCGAACTACTGTTGAATATCCTCTGCTCATTTTTACTCAAAAATTTCGAGTGTTCCTAACCGGTTTTTCGTCCCGATTCCATTCTCAACATCGGATAAACATCATTTGGTGAGAATCTTAGGGCTTTTCATCCATGAAATCTTGACTTACGGACCGATTTAGGATTTTGAAAAATTTAGGGTTTAAATCTTGATTTTGGACATTTCTTGGTCGTTTTGGTAACACATTATGATCAAAACTCTCTTAGAATCATCAATCGAACCTTATTCATTACTTAATCGCCCATAACGATCTTTGATTTTGTCCTTGACTTACTATTTGACCGTCGGTTCATATGGGTCATTTTTTAGGTCAAAATTTGACTAGGTTAGCGGGTCATTGATGTGGATAGAGGTTCCATAGGTCCTTATCATGGTTTTCGACCTTGTTGTAACCCTATTCCACGTCAATGTCTTACATATGTTGAATATTAGATTTTTGAAAAATTTGGCTAAGTGCAATTCTTACGCACTTAACAAGTACGCAAGAAGTAATTCATGCGTACTTGTTAAGTACGCAAGAACAAATCCCAGCGTACTTACTAAGTACGCAGGAATAACACTTGTGAAATTTTTCTAAGTCTGAAATTCAGTTCAGTGTGTAACTGTTATACTTGGTCATGTGTATTCAATTCCAATGAATCTTCTTGTTCTTATTATGTTTACTGTGTGTTTTTGCAGTGATGGCTCGTGCCTTTACCAGTGAGTTCAATCTCCTTGCACTTATAGAACCCTGAATGGAATGGTGCTGCACTACAATACCGAGAGATAGTTGATTTCTTGCATCGTTCAAAGATCAGCTATGCTATATCAACAGATCCAATAGTCTCAAGACTGTGCCTGGAGCAGTTCTGGGATACAGTGGATCGTGACTGCACGGTAACCCCTAATGTCATTTGGGCTACTGTGGCGGGTCATGACATTGCTTTTTCTGAGGACACAATTAGAAGTGTCTTACAGTTCCGGGATCTCGCCACTGACCCAACTGCCTATCCTGATTATTTTGTGGATGGCTGTTGGAGGCAGCGTATGGGATACGTCGGTGTACGAGATTACTCTTCCTACAAAAAGATGTGGGTGCTCGATCAGTGGAGGTAATTTGCCCATGTGATAATCATGTGCATCTCTTCCAGGAAGGCGGGGAAGGATGCTATGGGACATGATCTTGCAGCAGCCATAGTTGGCTTGTCTCTCAACATGGGTTATAACTTCTCAAGATACATCTTCAAGGCCTTAACTGATCAGATCAATACGGCTGAGAGGTTTAGATTCCTATTATACCCAAGATTTTTGCAACTACTGATCAATGATGCGTTGCCAAATCTGCCTGCTATTAGGGAGAGACTGCAAGTCAAAAGGGTGGACAAGAGAGTGTTTGCACAGTTTCTAAAGCCAGGCAGTGTAGAACCTACCCCTGAGCATACCCCACTCTTTGGCCACCTGATTAATGAAGAGTATGTGTCACCGACTGATTGGAGATGGTTTAGTCATGAGTCTGAGCCAGAACTCAGTGAACATTCTGATGAGCAACAAGAAGATGAGGACGTTGAAAGTGAGGAAGAATTGTCTGAAGGAGGAGACGACGAAGCGGGTAATGATGGTGCTGAAGGATCCGACTCCGAAGATACAGAGTCTGATTCATCTGATTCTGATGATGCGCCATCACAGGCACACCCGAGAAGATTGGCAAAGGTGACCCTTCCTGAGTCATCTTCTAAGAGAAAGCGACAATCGACGAGCAGTGAATACGAGCCAGATTCTGACTTAGACACTGCTATACAACGATGAAGACGTGAAAGTATCAACAAACAACGGGGGGATAGACAGCAACAAGCTATTCCTCATGAGGGAGAGGATAGTGCTCAGAGGCAAGTACAAGTATCAGCTACGAGTACTGATTCCGCTTCTACCCCACCTTCACAACAGCTGTACCGACGACAGCGGAGGAGGCCATAGGTTACACCTGATGTGGCTGTCACTGCTATCACAGAGGAGGTTCCTGTGATAGTGTCCCTCCCTGTACCATCTGTCCAAATTGTGATGACTTCTCCGATTCTTACCGAGTCAGTCACCATTACTCCTTCCACCACTCCGATAACCACCATCCCATCCACAATCCCTACTACCACCTTTGAACCTATCAGTCAACCCTACAACTTTGGAGACTTTTCTCAGGGTTTTGACTTTGATACGATCTTCTCATCCCCACTTCATAATACTGAAGCCTCTACATCCAGGATTCCTGATCCAAATGATGCATGGATTGATACTTTGGAAGCCCAAGTCGCTGCTCTACTTGAAACTGTTCGGAAATCAAGGGAAGAATTTGAGGCTCAACAGGATCAGATAAATTAGTTGGTGGATGAAGTTACTATTTTAAGAAGCTAGAGAACTGGTATGGAAGAGAGACTAGCAAATGTGATGGCCCAGAACGAACTACTGATCAAAACAAACAATATGATTCTGGGACACAGGTCGTCTCTAGAGGTTCGGTTTGACATGCAGTGGAAAGAACATGAAATGATGGTCAAGTTAGTAACTGACCTGACCAAGAAGCTTGCTGCTCAGGGGGAGAAAGAAAAAGAGAAAGAAAAAGAGAAGGATAAGGCATCTAAACCTACCGGTGGTGAGCCTTGTCATCCGGTTGATCTGACAAATGATGATGACAAAGACAAGGATCCTAAAGTTGGTCCTAGTGGAAGTGAGCAACAAGCTTTGGCGATAGTGCCCATTTCTGCTGTTCCAATGGCTGAGGGGGAGTCGACTCACCAGAAAGGTGGTGATGCTTCTGGTGGATATAAAGGAAAGTCTGTAGCTGGCGTTTTGAAAGATCTATCTGACGACGTGTCGGATAATGCGATCTTATTCTTAGAGCCAGACTATTCCAAAGAAGCACAGATCGAGGCTCTCTACAATCTTGAAGAAGGAGAGATCGACTCTGGTGATGATTGGGATAAGGAAGATGATGATGTGGTGATAGAAGTTCCCAAGGGCGGCGGGGAAGGAGAGTATGAGTTTGAAGATGGAGAGATCTTCGAAGTTCCATCCTTCGAATCTCATCTTGACACAGGTTCAGTCGAGCCTCCTAGTACTGTTGAGGCGTCGACTGAAGCCTCCCATGCCGACCCTACACCTGTGGATCCAGAGGCAAAGAAAGACAAACATGTGCCTAAAAGTTCATCAAAGGATCCGGCTCCTGTCTGGCAAAATACTTCTATCATAGACAAACACGGAGCGATAAGGATGATCTTAGCTGTGAGGTTCGACGAGGAGAAGAAGTTGTTTGCAATCAAGCAAGCTGGGGGGGGGGGGTTCAATACTTGAAACCAACCAGCGAAGCTTTCAACTCCTTACCGAGATATGACCTCGTGAACCTAGTAAACCGAGAGCTGCTGGGTCACTCAAATAACGCAGTAGCGATGGGTTTATGGCAGGTTCTACAGCGTGAGGTAAGATCTGGGAAATTCAAAATGTTTATGCCTCAAGTGCCCAAGCGAGTCAAGGACAAGAATGCTAGACATCCTGTGACTAAGAAAAGCTTAAAGAAACTGGTATACAAGCCAATGCTATGTGAAACCAAGATTCCCCTGAGCAAGTTATCTCAGGATATCCTCGGTAACATATGGTACTGGTACGTAGATCCTAAAATGGGCGAGGCAGTGGTGATTGGAAAAGTGTGGTCCGATAGTGGAAGCTTAGTCCAAAGGGAACTGATCAGAGTGTTTGATGAAGTCTGCTTCATAAACTTCTATGTGAAAGATCTGGAGGCACTAGCTGACAGGTACTGCATGTACACGGACGAGTGGACAAAGTTCCTTGCTTCTAAATACGACAAGGTGATCAAGTTCTGCCTTGACTACAAGAAGAAGATGGAAGCTAAAGCTGGGGAGCAGTTAAGACCGAAGACAATCCAGAGCTGTTGTCAAGGGGGAGTTTGTTGAAGCACTTTTGTGTGACAAGCACTGTGGATAGTGTCTTAGTTTATTGTACTTGTCTTTTATGTTTTGTCTTTGTATTGTAATGTCTGTATGTATTAGTTATCGAGTTGTAATTTACAATGCATGTCTTTGTTGTATTAATTCTCTAAGTGTTTTGCGCACTTAGCATGTACGCATGGGCATTTTGGCTTTGCGAACATATCAAATACGCATGAGCACTTGGCTTTGCGTATTTACTAAATACGCATGAGCACCCTTTATGTGCGTATTTATTACGTACGCATTAACTAGCATCTGAGTTTTTAAAAAAATAAAAAAATTTGGCGGGAAAACTTTTCTTGGCCAAAATTTTTAGGGATCATTTGTATGCATTTTTGAGAAGATAGTAATTTTGGTTTTTCCAGACCAGAATTTGTATACGATGTGGCTTGACGAAACACAGGCAAGATTTTTGTTGGATGATACCACTTGTAGGTCTCGAGAGCTTCGTCGCGCAACGGATATACACGGACTTGTTCTGTGATTTGTGTGGGAACCAAGAAACGAGACAGAGAAAACACGAACAAAGACAAAAGACAATGAAACGACACGTAATCCATAACATAGAAGTCATCCCGTATTACAGAATACATACCGAAGGAGAACACATCTCTCATCTAAGCTCACGGTCCAGGGGACGGGAGATCTCTTCCCGACCTGGACACCTCTCAACCTAGTTCTAGAGTTCCACCTACAAATGAAGACAAGTCTTCTATTTATAGGGGAAGGAACATTACCTGCGTACTTGTCTAAGTACGCAGGGTTTGGTCATGCGTACTTGACAAGTACGCAAAGCAAAAGCCTTGCGTACTTACTAAGTACGCAGGACCAAACTGGTGAACAAGCTAAGTACTCAGGAAGACCCTCCTGCGTACTAGACGAGGAGAAGAAGTTGTTTGTAATCAAGCAAGATGGGGGGTTCAATACTTGAAACCAACCAGCGAAGCTTTCAACTCCTTGCCGAGATATGACCTCGTGAACCTAGTAAACCGAGAGCTGTTGGGTCATTCAAATAACGCAGTAGCGATGGGTTTATGACAGGTTCTACAGCGTGTGGTAAGATCTGGGAAATTCAAAATGTTTATGCCTCAAGTGCCCAAGCGAGTCAAGGACAAGAATGCTAGACATCCTGTGACGAAAAAAAGCTTAAAGAAACTGGTATACAAGCCAATGCTATGTGAAACCAAGATTCCCCTGAGCAAGTTATCTCAGGATATCCTCGGTAACATATGGTACTGGTACATAGATCCTAAAATGGGCGAGACAGTGGTAAAGGTGTGGTCCGATAGTGGAAGCTTAGTCTAAAGGGAACTGATCAGAGTGTTTGATGAAGTCTGCTTCATAAACTTCTCTGTGAAAGATCTGGAGGCACTAGCTGAATGGTACTGCATGTACACGGACGAGTGGACAAAGTTCCTTGCTTCTAAATACAACAAGGTGATCAAGTTCTGCCTTGACTACAAGAAGAAGATGGAAGCTAAAGCTGGGAATCAGTGAAGACCGAAGACAATCCAGAGCTGTTGTCAAGGGGGAGTTTGTTGAAGCACTTTTGTGTGACAAGCACTCTGGATAGTGTCTTAGTTTATTGTACTTGTCTTTTATGTTTTGTCTTTGTATTGTAATGTCTGTATGTATTAGTTATCGAGTTGTAATTTATAATGCATGTCTTTGTTGTATTAATTCTCTAAGTGTTTTGCGCACTTAGCATGTACGCATGGGCATTTTGGCTTTGCGAACTTATCAAATACGCATGAGCACTTGGCTTTGCGTATTTACTAAATACGCATGAGCACCCTTTATGTGCGTATTTACTACGTACGCATTAACTAGCATCTGAGATTTAAAAAAAATAAAAAAATTTGGCGAGAAAACTTTTCTTGGCCAAAATTTTTGGGGATCATTTGTAGGCATTTTTGAGAAGATAGTAATTTTGGTTTTTTCGGACTAGAATTTGTATACGATGTGGCTTGGCGAAACACAGGCGAGATTTTTGTTGGATGATACCACTTGTAGGTCTCGGGAACCTCGTCGCGCAACGGATATACACGGACCTGTTCTGTGATTTGTGTGGGAACCGAGAAACGAGACAGAGAAAACACGAACAAAGACAAAAGACAATGAAATGACACGTAATCCATAACATAGAAGTCATCCCGTATTATAGACTACATACCGAAGGAGCACACATCTCTTATCTAAGCTCACGGTCCAGGGGACGGGAGAGCTCTTCCCGACCCGGACACCTCTCAACCTAGTTCTAGAGTTCCACCTACAAATGAAGACAAGTCTTCTATTTATAGGGGAAGGAACATTACCTGCGTACTTGTCTAAGTACGCAGGGTTTGGTCATGCGTACTTGACAAGTACGCAAAGCAAAAGCCTTGCGTACTTACTAAGTACGCATGACCAAACTGGTGAACAAGCTAATTACTCAGGAACACCCTCCTGTGTACTAGCCTAGTACACCGATACATAGAATTTAATCTATAGTTACAAGAACATGCTTCTACACAAGTTTAGGGTGTGTTTGGAAAGTATATTGGCTAAAGTGGAAATATGAGTTTAGTAAAGATAGAAATTGAATATTAAATAATTTAATTTGAAAATAAGGGGTTTTAGTAAAAACATGATTTTTGAAATTGAAAGTAACAAGAAAGATCAAACCAAGCTTTTAAATAAAAGTTTTGAACAAGTTTAATTAAAACAGGGCTTTTGATCTTGAATAGGTCTATGATTATAACATAAACATACTAGGGATCATAGATCTAGTTATGAGAGATTTTTGAAATGAAATGTATGAACAAGCAAGAACATAAGAAGAACTTACTTAGAATGGAAGGATTTAAGCTAGAATCTTCTAAAAGATGAGAAGAACGACCTTTAGTAGCTAGAGAACACTAGAGGATCGTTGGGGTGCGGATAATACATGAGAATAAGGGCTCTATTTATAGGGTAGGATCAGTGGCTTATTCACGAAATTTAATTTGTTGTAAGGAGTAGATTGCAAAAGATGAATAATAGTTTTCAATTTCATAACACATACTAACTTAAGTGCTCATAAATTTTATGTTTATGATTCCATTTCATCATAAATGTAATTATATATTTATTTGTTTTATTTATCTGTAGTAATTTAAAACACTAGTAATGTTAACTAACAATGTTATATTTTTATAATAAATTGTTTAAATGGTTTAATTATCATGTGTATATATGTAGTTACATATATATTTATAAGTAGACACATAAAGGATATCAATTCATCATTAAAGTTTGTAAGTTTAGATTTGGTTATAATAACAAGGTATATATATTTATTTTATAACAATCATATAAGTATGTATGCACACTCATAAATTATAATGAATAAATAGGATACTTTCATAAATGCAAATCATAAAATAATGAAATTACAATTTGCCGGAATAGTTAAAATAAAGGTCGGAATTTCCTGGGGATTACAAGACTCATGACAATACTTAGTCAAAATAATGATCCAAGAACTATGACATATGAACGTGCTAAAATGAATATGGCTTTTGTCCGGAAATGCTGGGTGTCACACCACTCATTGGGTAAACCCCGGTACGTGACAAATGATGAATGATATCCGAATACCAGAGACAATTTATATAAAATTTTAGATAAGTAATACAACTTATAAATTAAAAAAATTAAGTCTTCTCTATATTGTTTGATAATGCCTCGAACAATACCGTCGCGGTTGGACAACGAATAATAAAATATAAACTGATTTGCAACGATGTCTTTTTTCATAATGATGTATTGCACACATTATTAACTTGGTTGTGTAAGACAAACTTAAATATATTGAGGATGTAAAAGAAACTTTAAGCAAATGTTACGTGATATTTTTAGTTCTAGTAACTCTTGATATCGTTGATATACAGAAGTTTGTAACGATTTGAATTCCATTTGGCTAGGTCTAAATTGGGACATACCTAATAGATGGAATTCGACTTGCAATATGTTTGAAAGTGCTTACGATAAAAAGAAACTTTACAAATGTTTCATGATTACCTTGCCAAGCGTAAGAGGGTTATGCCATTTTGTAATATCCCGAAAATTCGTAAGCTAGTGGATCGGGTTAGAGGACAACCTAAATACATAATTAAGGTAATGATGAGCAGGTTAATTAAGTGAGGTGCGTTTAACTACCAAAATAGACGCAGTTAGCCTTCTAAATAGGGTTCGAGGTCGATACGCGCAAGATGGAACTAGAGGGACCCAGATGTAACACTTAGTGGTTTAAATACCAAGTTTAGGGAAACCCTAGGCCATTCGGCCTAGGAGTTGTGCGACGGCAGGAGACGCTAGGGAAGTAGGGACGCCAAGATTGGAGGACGCCGATGACGGTGGTTGGAGGGTGGCTTCGAGCGGGAGACTTCACACATTGCCAAGGTAAACCCTCGTTTATGTTTTATACGCGTTTACATTCGTTGTATTTCCTGAAACCCGATTTGGGTTTGGAGTCCTTGTTTGTGGAAGGGGGCTAGAAAGGAGGACGATGGTGATGGCCGACTGTGGAGATAGTGGTAGTGCACGATAATGGTGGTTGGAGTGTAACATCCCGAAATAATAAAAACGCTTAAATAATAACGGGATCGGGATTTAATCAAGGGATGAATATGAAGTAAGGGAGCAGGCTTGGGCTTGGCTCCAATGGGATGATATGGGCCCGTTTAAATTCAATTCCACCTTTTTCAACCTTGAAACAATAGAAAGAGAAAGAGAGAGTTCAAGAGAGAGAAAGCTCAAGAAGGCACTATCAAGCTTGGATCCTGCTTCCATCTTGTTTCTCCATCATTCTTGATCTTTTCTACATGAAGAACCATGAGTTTTAACGTAAGAATCAACCCCAGATATGAGTTTTTCTTCAAAAATGGGTTTTTAGGGTTTTATGGGGTTTTTAAACATAAAGAAAGGATTTTTATGTATGAAAAGTGGATTAAAGCTCAGATCTAGCTTCATCGAAGCTAGATAAACGTTTTGAACGTAAAAAGTTAAGGTTTTGGAGAAAAAAATCAGACCTGCAAATGCTCAATGTTCTTGAGCCAACTCTCAAGATTCGGCCACCTACAAGTGGCGACTCTCGGCGAGGAAGAAGAAGAGAGTCGGCTGTTAGAGTCAACTGTCAGAAGAGTCGGTCGTCAGAGTCGACTGTCAGAAGAGTCCGCCGTCAGAGTCGACTGTCAGAAGAGTCAGCCGTCAGAGTCGACTGTCAGAAGAGTCGGCTGTCAGAGTCGACTGTCAGAAAGTCGACTTTCTGAGAGTCGACCATCTAGGAATCGGCCCGCTAAGAAAAACGATGAGTATCGACCTATTACACGACACAAAGTCCTGAACGCAAGTTCAGGCGACACTCATGAGTGTGGCTAGCGACTCTCCTAGCTGACACTCTCGGCGATACCCACAAAACTGTCTACTCTTGTATGAAATAATAGAAAATTGTACTTTGACTTATGTGCAGATCGGTATACGCATTAACAGTGGCTAAAGCATCACCTTCGGGTTAAATATCGGAAGACAGGTTAGTTCTATGTGCCCCCTATATGTTACATGCAAATCGTTTTAAATGTTTTGGGGCTGAAGTGTATACACTAAATGAATGAATGTTGTGAATGTTAATATGATCATACGTGATATATGAATACGAACGATGAACAAAGAATGAAACGTATCTGCACAAAGTATGAAATGAATGAATGAGATAACGTTAATGAATGAAATCTTGCTTTATATTTATTTATATTGCATTCTATGAATGTATGGAAACATTATTGACGGTACGATGACAACGGCTACTTCGGTAGACGGACGACCACTCATTTATTATGCAACCAGAATTAAAAGTCTAGATAGGTAGACTAAACTAAGGCCACTACGTTGGAGTAAGTCCCTCAATCGAAGCACGACTGCATAATATAGATCGGGTGGGAAACGGATGCCTTCGGGCAGACGGGCGAATATGACGGTTTATGACGGTAGAACGGCGATGATGGCCGGTCGAAGGAATTCTGATGGTATAGCATGACGTACGGTCGAAGGAATCCGTACGATCATGGAGGACGGACTACGACAGTAGGACAGGAGTTTGTCTTTGTGACTTACGCAAATAAATGGTGGGCTGATCACCCTTATGTTTATGACCAATGAATGTTCAATGAAAGCAAGGATGTGTGCATATATTTATATGTACCCGTTATGAATGATAAATGCAGGCAAATCAAATGTTAACGTGCATATATGCATGTAGATATATATACTTATAATGAAATAATGTTTATACCTAAATGCTTTAAACTAAAACTTACCAGTGTCAGCTGACTTTTAGTATGCACTTCAGGTAAGATGAAGAAAGGACGTGCGAAGGCATGAAGGCTACCCTGATTCAAGACTGACATCCCGTTTATTTGCTTATGTGTTAAAACAATGTTTACGTTTAATGTTAAAACTTCCGCTACTATGTTTTGTATTTGAATGATATGCTTGATGTGTGATGGACGGTCTATAAAAACTAATATAAAAACCTAACGTAGACACTCTAGCTTTAAATTTATAAATCTAGACTCAACCAAATACTAGACCACACAACCGGCAAGTGTACCGATCAATTGCAGTAAAGTCTACTGTAAGTCCAGATATCGAAACCACGAGACACTAGTGATAACTCTACCTAGACTCTGACTCAACTAACTAAACTGAATTATATTGGGGGGGGGGGATTTGTGTAACTATAACTAATGGAACTCTCTAACTAACGACACTAACTATCAAACAGACAAAACGGATGAGATCAATAAAGGATAAAGCACTATCTAGGTAATGAATCCTGTTTGACAAACATGAACTTCTCTCGGCTATGACAGTTATGATGGAACCGGGATCTTTGAATACGAAACCCTAAGACAACGTAAGGATCCCAGATCATTCTCCGGGTGCGACCTAATACGAAACCTTAAAGAACGTGTAAACTCACCGGTTGGTTGGATCACCTCTCAGCTATTTCCAACAATGCTAAAGTACCCTACAGATATATTACCTCTCAGTCTCAATATCTCAATACGCCCTAAGACATACGGGGTAACCTGAAAACTCTCGGTATGACACAGAATATCAATAATGCTAAGAAACCCTCCTTTCAAAGCAATCTACCTAAGAACCCTAACACCAAGGAATACCCAACAACTTCGCACCTTTCAGCTGTTGAAGTAGGAAGAACATTTATTCATAAGACACTCTCAACTTGCGTTTCTATGGACGATGATATCAATTATCCATAAATTAGTTACAAACACAAAGTAAGCAACCTAACATGCATCTATTATTTGAAAGACATTCAACAAAACGCATGTGAAACACAAACCAATTGCAAATCAGAATTAAACATGCAAAAACATCATACTAATTGAATCCAAATTCTTTACTTTATCACCAATCCATCACAATCCAACATAAACCGAAGGAAATCCATGAATCAATCAAACAATCATTGAAAACCTAGATAGCTACTATAGTCTAGCCAAGATACATGTTCAAACTCAGAAAACACATCTCAAAAGTCATAAACATAATCAAATCATAAACCAAAGTAAACAAGAACCCAAAGATCGAAACCCTACGAGCAAGAATTAACCAACCCGATTGACAAAGCTCCAATCTTTTGCTCTCGTTACTTCCTATCTTCTCAAAATCGCCCATTTTAGCTCTCTAGACGGCTGATAATCGATTATGATTCTAATGGGAGAGTCCTAGTCTATTAAAATATGAAATTAGGTTAAAATCTGCATATCGGGGGTCTCTCGCGTACCGTGAGTCCCAAAGAACCATCCCCTCGCGTACCTCCAGAGAAACAGGTCGCGCGAATTTCCTTGTCCCTCGCGTACTGTAAGAAGTTGGGCCACAACCCTCGCGAGAACATAACCTGATTTTTGAACTCCTCTCGTCGAAATACCCCAAATCAATATATTTTGGGTCCCGTAACTAATTTTCTAGCCCGAGATATGACCTTATGAAGTTTGGACTCTTTCCTGACTTTTTTCGTTCCTCGTCCCGTATTCTCGTGTGCTCGTTTCTTCACAGTTCTTGATCGTTTAAGCTCCAATTACTCACGAACACCTTCCACATACAACATTACTAAGTACAAGCTATAAATGACTCAAAATGACTCTAAAACTCTACGAAAAACGCTACGATATACAAGGGAAAACGAGGTGTGCTTTGCAACACATTAAACATCCCCACACTTAACATTTTTTCGTCCTCAAAAAAAGATCTCTGCAATGGAATCACAACTGGAAAATATGCTTTAAGAATATTATTTATCTTATTAACACAAATATACTCACACGTAAAAAGCAATAATCAATATTTCTGTCTGATTAAACCCAACCACCAACTTTCAAGCCCCCATTTGTGTTCTGATTTCTACATTTCAAAGCTATCAATCAATCTATGTGACTCACACTCAAAAGCTACAGCTCTACCTAATCCCATCTCATGGTCATGTCTAGGCACGTGTTAAACCATGTAGATTTCCCACCATGTTAAACTAAGATTCACAGGTTTTAGAAATCAAGATGAAATATGGAATGAAATGTCAATGAACATTATTAAGTATATGAATCAACCTCACCTAGTGGTGCAAATCCCAGGTCACCATCCAAGAAGGTAGCACATAGGCTATAGTCTTATCAATTAAGCACATAAGAATTTAACTTAGAGGTGTATCCACCGAGTAACTATCCCTGTGGGAAACACATAAATCAAATCTTATTTATCCAAAATATTGATCACTCAAGTCCCAACCCATGGGTGTATCAACCAAGTCGCTATCCCGGAGGGTAACATGTAGGTGAAACTCAAGTTCTCAATCATTTAATTATACTCATGATTAGATTGAATTAATGGATGCGGGCGCCACCAAACTCAGATTTATTTTCATAAAAAGAGAGTGGTGTGCCAAGAAATTTCAAAAACCTCTAAATTCTAGCTTAATGTGGTACCTATCATCCTATGTTGACAGTTTCAACATTACCGACACCCCTAAGATGATTACCGACAATATTTCATGATTTAAGTTCAATTAATTATCCTAAACAACACGCACAGGATATTTAAGCTATCAACTGGCTGGGTCTACCAAAACATCGCAAATTAGACGCGTTTTCTATCATTATTTCATTTAAAAACTCAACAAACACTTCCAGTTATACCTATCATCTTCCATTTATTATGCAGAAACTTTAATTCAAAGGACATTTTTGAAAAAAAATTTAATTTTTTTTTTGAATTTTTAACGAAAAACAAACCTAAACAAACTTGACTCAAGACGTTTCCCATCCCCGCACTTGAACAACACATTGTCCTCAATGTGAACCAAGAAACAATGAAAAATAAAAATAAAGACTAAAAAATAAACAGGAATTGAGCTGGTAATGTATGCAAGATAGGTGTCCAACTTCGTTCTTCCTCTTATGCAACGTATAGCATTCCATTCGCGGCTTCACAAACTCTGTCGGGTTCCTTTACACAAATATCAAGCTCGGATTATCCTTGTTTGAATGGAGATTGAGTACGAACAATTCAAATCCAATCCTGCAAAACTAAACTCACAGCACACCCAAAACAGTATCAAACAGACTCAAAATAGAATGTATACAAACTATACACTCGGGTTATAACCCGAGAAACAAACCTAATCAGGAGGCTTCTCCTTTATACCGCCCCCGTCCGGCCTGTTTAGTATAATTGGTCTACCACCGATTTGACACACACTGATGACAGACTTTAAATTGGTTTTGAAAAATGTAAACGGGTCGGACCACTAATATTTGAACTTACCTGGAATAAACCTGATACATGGCATGTAATGAGGTAATCGGTCATCTCTAGTATATTGCATCCTATTGTCCTTGTGTGACCATCCCAGGACCCTCAAAACATGCCTGTCCATACGTCTCTGTGCCCTGTCTCGTGGTGCCTTTGGTTGCTGTGGCACCCTGCTATCGGCTTCGTCCACGGGCATTTTCTTCTTCCTCTCTCGGGTGCAATGTGGTGGGTCCGACACCAGCTCCCTCACTTACACCTCTTCTTTCATCCCCACACTTGGCTCTTGATACAGCATGTCTTCAAGTAATTTTAGCTCGCCAAGTGGGTCGAAACTTTCTTCACTAGGAGTCAACATGTCCACCAATTCGTTTCCAAATTCACTCTCCTAAGATGGGACCTGCTCCTCTTCTAACTCATCCTCTGTATCAACCAACTCTGTTATGCCCTCTTCGATGCAGTCGTCTTCGCTCTCTAGTTCCTGCATCACACCAATCTCAAAGAACAAGCGTAAGGTAGCAAGTGCATTTGAAGAGTCAAGCTCGTTACCCGGAAATTTAAGATTATCAAAAGTATGCTCAATTAGATCGGGTTCCGAATACTTACCTGGGCCATCACCCACAGTGTTATCCGATGACTCTTCTATCTATATCTTCTCATCACTAATGAAATCGTCCTCTAGGGGCTCTAGTCCGTAACTCTGTGGTGTAGGAACCGGAGGTGGGTCTGGCACAAAGTGTCGTACACTTTTGACTTGCACCTTGTCACACCGTGGATTTAAGACACCCCGGGCGTGTGACCAATAGTTGGTACCTGTTTCTTATTTCGTTTCATCAGAGTTTTATAAATTCACAGCAGAATAAATCTTGAGTTTTCATAACTCGAATCATTTTATTTTACAATCACAGGGACACACCATGTTTCATTTTATTTCATAATTTCAAGGAAATACCCTGCTCTATTACAAAACGTTTTAACAAAACCAAGGTTTATAGAGCCATTCATTTCAGATGATGTCTAGGGTGGACTTTCCCTTTCATGACATCAAGGATCTATCGTCCTTTGTGGCTATATTCATAATCACATTTATCCTTGGTTAACTGTAAAACGTTTGAAAATATTTTATCAGTATAAACTGGTGAATACAAGTATATTGGAAATCATAATCTGACAAGCGTGAATAAACAGAACAATTTGCTCATAGTTTCTTGTCAATTTACACAGTCAACGGACTAACCACCAGCCACACCAGGGACCTTGGATATATTTTTATGTCTATCTGCCTTACGCTTTAAGCGATGGGCTTTACAACAACCAAGGGTTCAACCCCTAGCCCTGTTACAGCGTCTCATCTGTAACACATGTATATATACGTGACTCTATGGGCTGACTGCTATATAGTAAATCACCTTATGCAACGAATGGTTATATAAATTCATTCAAGTCAGAGTATAATCAAAACCATTTTCAGTTTTGAAATCATTTTATAAAAATACAAGTATTCACCTTTTCATAGTCTTGTCATAGAGATTCTCTAGGATAGTGGTTTTAGCGGGCAGCGTCTCCACTTAATTTTCCTTGCTTGGTTTCTCCAAATGGAAGTTTCCTAGCTTTTCGGGATTCCTCTAGCTCAACCGGCAACTCCAGAACTTAAACGTACGAATGGAATTCGTATTAAGGAGTGTGGAAATGGAAATTTTGGTTCTGGAAACGACTTTGGGTGTTTTGAAATAGCTGGGTTCGTATTTCTATTTATAGGCAAGATTTAGGTCCGTGACGTACGTTATGATGGGTGACGATTAGTCACCGCTTAGTCATGATGGACTGTTATGTCTGGTGACGGTCCGTCACCGAGCTAAGGTTGGCGAGTCAGCTGACAGGCGTCAGCGTCTGGTGACTTTGTGGCGTGACAGACCATTACGAGGCTGTGACGGTCAGTCATAGGGTTACACGCGTCACTTCGCCATCATGAGTCACGTGGACACGTGGCGTTCTCCGGTTAAACCCTTGCTGGGTCCGTAACGGACCGTTACATACGGTGACGGTCCGTTACCGTCTATTTTCCATAAATTTTACTTATTTGCAATTGTAGTTCTCATAGTTCTATTTTTTTGTAAAGTTATGGGATCGGAGGTTTCACGAGTGCTATATTTTAAAAGTATAAATACTTGTAGTTTCACTTTACTTGCAGGCTCGTGTGTACCAATGCTTTTGCCACCATTAGTTCTGACTTTATTATAACCAGTTAGAACTTTGTCCCTGATCAGAACCAAAATAATCTTTAGGCGAAGGCCTATAGAAATAATGGGGTATTAGCTAGTCATAACCGTGATTGGCTTTGGATAATTATATCTAGTTTAAACATGGGTGATCAGTCCAAATCTTGACCAGGGTTAGGTCACCCCATATCTATCTGGCTATAACCCTAAACCCCACAACTAATATTTATACGAAGCTTTAAACTTATAATTAAAAGTAATAAATACTAAAAATACCCATACGTGTTTTAAAGCTCTCGATAAATATGCGAGTAGTTTTAGGAAATGGATTTCCTATTTATAGCCATAATAAGTCGTTTTGTTTGCTGAATAAATCTTCACTTTGAAGATTTGAACTTTTAGATGAAGCACGCGTCGCACAACATCGATTTTTATGTTTTCCTTTTTTTTTATTATTAAATTATTATTATATTATATTCTAATACGTTTGAATATAAAGTTTGAGATTGAAATTAGTATTATTATATATTACTATTAATATATTATTATAATTAATTGAGCACGTATTTTGTTTTTCTCTTATAACGTTTTAAATATAATCTTTTATAAAATTCCGAAAATGTCGTCGGAACGTGCTCATTTTTCTCTACGTTTCGACCTAAGTTTAATTAGAAACGAAGCAAGTTCAAAATAATATATTTTAAGATGATTATTAAATATTAATCGCTCGTCTCGGATTTTTAGGTCGAACTTCTAAATTTATAGATTCCTAATTGGGACTATACGAACTCCATAGCTTACTTAGGCTATGTTTCTTTTTCTCGGGGTTATAATTGTTACCTCTAAGGTCGGGGTGTTACACACCTCTTCCGTTGAAGTCTCCGGTTCTTTAGCTAGCTTCAGACTTGCTAGCTCGTCCGTAAGCTTACCATTTTCTTCTAGAAAGTGCAGCTGCTCAGCCTTACTTAAAAGGGTCCACTGAGTGCTTATAATCTCCTGCACTTTCCGTTGCTTTTCCTGCAATGTATCACCCTCACAAGACAAGTGTAAAGAGTTACAATGAAACATGTGATTTTGTGTGGGATCTGGTGAACAAAGCTCGTCACAATCGACAGTAGAGTCAGAAAACTTAACTGGATGTGGGACTTGTGTGGAACTACGTGGAGTAGCAAAAAACACATCATCTTCTTCATCCCTGGTCAGCTTCATGTTGCAAGACGAACTCTCCCTTCGATAGTCAGCACACATCTCCTGATATTCAGCTTCAAGTGCCTCTATTCTACGGAGTTTTTCCTCTTGTTCTCTACGCTCTTCTTCTTTAATCCTTCTTTGTTCATCCTCCATTCTCCTATTCTCCACCATTTGAGCTAGCATGTCATTTGATTGTTGAAGCAACTCTTCCCAGTTTGGGGCCTTCCCTGCTTGAGCTCTCTTTCTCTCTTCCTTAATCTCCAGCCATTGGTTAAAAGTCTCATACAGGGCCTTGTGGCTTTCAATCAAGGATGGGTTTAACTCTCCTTCGGATGGTGGTAGGTTGCAACTCTCATATGATTGCGGGTGCGGATAAGGATTACAATAGTAATCTGTGGAATGACCTGATGAATATGGACAATTCTGGGTGTAATGGGGCCCTCCACAGATCTCGCACCACACATTCATGTGTTGATCCCTCTGAGCAAAATAACGTCCTTGGTAGCTGTTCCCGTAATAACGCTCCATATAAGTCATTGCAATGGACACTCAAACAAAAGGATCACGGGCATCAGATATATAAAAAAGAATAAATAAATAAGAAAAATACTAAGCTAAGCAAATAAACAAATGTTTACAAAGACTCACTAAAAACAAAGAAAAACTCGGACAACTAGACGCTCTACGACTCAAAACACAAATAAGACCAAATAATCAGTTAAGTTCAATCAAAGTTAGATACGCTATCGCCTAAGTATCACCGGCAACGGCGCCAAAAACTTGATGTGTGTTGGACGGTCTATAAAAACTAATATAAAAACCTAACCTAGACACTCTAGCTTTAAATTTATAAATCTAGACTCAACCTAATACTAGACCACACAACCGGCAAGTGTACCGATCAATTGCAGTAAAGTCTACTGTAAGTCCGGAAATCGAACCCACGAGACACTAGTGATAACTCTACCTAGACTTTGACTCAATTAACTAAACTGGATTATATTGGGGGGATTTGTGTACGTCACACCCCCAAATTCCACTAACGGAGTTTTACCGTTTTGGAAGGTGACAAACCAAGATCTCAGACATTAGTTACTTCAAACGACACTATATGGGACTTGAAATGTAATAATATAAAAGATCAAGTTCAGAGTAAATGTGCGGAAGCGTTTAAACAAAAGTAAATGCGCAAAACAACGCGTCCAAGTTCAAGTAATAATAAAACACAATTATTGTTTGATAGTTTGATAGTTGATGATAGAAGTCAAGACACAATGAATGACCTAACGTGATCCTGCGTAACGACCTGAGAAAACATGTAAGAAAACGAGTCAACACTAGGTTGGTGAGTTCACAGGTTTCAATCATTAGAGATAAAGTGTTTGCAGATTATGTACATTCAATATGCATATCTGAAGGTAGCTAACCAATATTCATGTTTTACTAAAGCGCTCGCAACCGAAGCACAACTGGTTGTTTGCCTCCTGCCAGGTCTATCAACTTTGGCCAAAAGACTAGGCTAACATTTCACCCATTCGACCTACAATCGAGTTAGCGTGACTAACGCGGGTGGGGCTAGTCAAACCCAGTAGTACTACTAAACATTACCTCGCTAGTCAAATTAACGGTCCGATGTGTTGTGAGGACTTTCAGTGATAGTGTGTTACGCTTAGTCTCAACAGTGATATCATATGAATTACAGTAACCCAAAAAGGTTGTGACATGTTTTCTCCCCCAATAAAATAAAACAGTAAAAGGGGCCGTGAAATTCACCTGTATTGAGTTATAGATTGAGTCACACAAGAAAGAGATTTGGAACCTCAAGTGTTAGCCTGCACGACTTACGTATGCCCTAGAATTATAAACATAGTAATTAGGGACAAGTTGGAATTTGTGAAGACGACACGGAAAGTTAGAACGTCTTAACGCATTCTAAGGATTAATGAGTAGACGAACGTGTCCACGGGAATATAGATTTCTTAATATAATATTTAAGATCAATGTGTTACGTGTCGAACGTCTCTAATATGAATAATATTAAATAAATAAATAAATTCGTACGTTTGTATCAATTAATAATGATCTAAGAAAACAATATACACATATATTATTTTTGAACTCGTAGGAAATATACGATAATCATTTACATGGCAAAATAATAAATATATTATTTTTATTCGAGATAATAAACGTGAGTAAATAATATAAACAATTATATTATTATTTAGTTTGAAACGTTACACGAGATTAATAAACGAGACGAAATAATATAAAAAATATATTATTTTATAATAGGAGTCACGGGTTGAAAATAATATAAACATATTATTTTATTTGAATTCGTGGTTTGAAAATAATATAAATATATTATTTTAAAAGTGGGAATAATATTAATTATAAGTTATAAAACCAAACCCGAGCCTACGGGTTGTTTTCGGAGCTAAAACACTTTAATACATTATTATAAAACATAGGGTAGGTTTTTATATTAAAAACAATAGTTTAAAAATGAATTAAAAAGAAAACTGGTGGAGAGACTCGAACCCGGGTCTCTCCCACCACAGCACACACACCTAACCATCTCTGCCCGCTAGGGTATCGCACACAAGACCCTTTCCAAATTGTTTTAACACACAAGCTTCTGTGGTTCCTTCCCCCTTCGAAACCGAAGCCAAGAACCAGTCGATATCCCATGAATTCGACCACGATTGACATCCAGTACATAAGGGTTTTTCTAAACGAGGGTTTGCGAATCCGTGGTTGTATTTAATTTGAAAAGCATCAAGTTTATAATCGTTTAATTTCATATTCAATCGCCGAAACCCTAGGTATGAACTCAGAAACAAATTACTCAAATCCGATATTAAAACTAATTGAAAACATAGGGCTTTTGATGATTAGGGTGTTGCGAAACTACTGAAATGGTTTAATTTGATTTAGGTTGTGTCTAGGATCAAAAGTCCCAAATCTGATTATGAACAAACCCTAGATTACGGATCTTGAAAAATTCGATGTTAGTAGGTTGAATTAACAGATGGCTTTCGTAAAACAGATTATTATGAATCGAATGGTATGGATTAATTGGATTAAAACAAGGTCAAAGGTAGAGTTCGATTAAATCGTTTTCTTAAGAACCCTAGATTCTGGGTTTTGATCCAATCGATGATATAAGCCCAATTAAACATAGGGCTTTCAATATATAGATGAAAATGAAGGTAAGGGTAGGTTTAATTACCAGGTTCGATGACGAATTGATAGCTCCTGACTAAAAACAGACTCCGACTGTGAACAGCTTCAACTCCGGCGAGTTTGGTTCCACCTCCGATTGAATTTACGCGTGAAACAGCTTCACGGGGTTTCGTTTGAGGTGTGCAGAGTTCCAATTCGTGCGAATAGGATGAGGATTTGTCGAATTCGATGGTTAAACGGTAATGGTCGACGGTTATGAGGTAAATGCCCATAATTGGGTTTAATTCGACAATTGATGATGATTAATTTGATGGTTTTGGCTTTTAATGCAAAGAACGTGTGAGATCAGTTACAAGTTTCAGCAGAAATCGATCAAAGCTTGCGAATTTGAATCAAAACCAACCGGTTTGACTTTCTAAAGTAAACATAATCAAAATAGGTTTAGTTACAGAATTAGTCCATCTAGTTTAGATGTTTTTGAGTTTGGTAGGTTGACAGAAATAGTCCCTGAGGTTTGAATTGGGTTAGAACTTGGTTAGTTTGACTATCGAAAAGTCAACAGGAACATAATTTTTTGATATTGACTTTATAAAGTCAATTAGGATGAGTTTTGGCTATTTACACAATTAGTCCTTGTAGTTTGAGTTTGAATAAAGGCAGGATTAGTCCCTAGGGTTTGAGATTAGTTAAATAGGTTAACTTTAACTGGATTTAAATAACGGAATTAGACTAAAAAGTCTGGATTGTCACATCATTCTCTAGTTGAAAGAATTTTTGTCCTGAAAATTAAAATAAAAAAAGAATTCTAGGGTGTCACATCATCCACTAGCTGAAAGAGTTTTTGTCCCGAAAATTAGAATAGTACCTTAAGAGTTTGACGTGGATTGCTTAAACAGATGAGGATACTTGCGCATTATCTGATCCTCACGCTCCCAAGTGAATTCCGGTCCGCGTTTCGAGTTCCAACGAACTCTGACAATAGGGATTTTACTGCGTTTGAGCATTTTGACTTCCTTATCCATGATTTCTACCGGTTCTTCAACGAACCGCAATTATTCATCGATGTGTAGTTCCTCAAGAGGAACCGCGAGTGTTTCGTCTGCTAGACATTTCTTTAAGTTCGAGACATGAAAGACATCGTGTACACCACTAAGTCCTTCAGGTAGGTCCAGTTTATACGCTACTGGGCCAATTCTCCTCACTATCTTGAACGGTCCAACATAACGAGGATTCAATTTTCCTCGTTTCCCGAAGCGAATTACACCTTTCCAGGGTGAGACTTTGAGTAGAACCGTGTCGCCTACTTGAAACTCTAACGGTTTACGACGCTTGTCGGCATAGCTCTTTTGACGATCACAAGCTGCCGCCATACGGTTTCAAATTTGAACGATCTTTTCAGATGTTTCGAATACACGTTCGGGACCTGTAAGTTGGCTATCCTTAACTTCAGCCCAACAGATAGAAGATCGGAATTTACGCCTTGAATGGTGCTGCCTTGATGCTAGTGTGATAACTGTTGTTGTAGGAGAACTCCACTAGAGGTAAGTGGGACTCTCAAGTGTTACCAAAATCGATCACACAAGCTCGTAGCATATCCTCTAAGGTTTGAATGGTACGTTCTGTTTGACCATCGGTTTGAGGATGATACGCCGTACTCATGTCTAGACGCGTACCTAAAGCTTTTTGCAGAGATTGCCAGAAATGTGATGTGAATCGAGCGTCTCGATCCGAAATGATAGAGATTGGCACTCCGTGCCGAGAGACCACTTCCTTCAAGTAAACACGAGTAAGTTTTTCCATTTTGTCAGTCTCTTTGATTGAAAGGAAGTGAATAGATTTTGTCAAGTGATCTACGATCACCCAGATGGTGTCGCATCCGCTAGGGGTTCTGGGTAGTTTAGTTATGAAGTCCATAGAAATTTGCTCCCATTTCCACATTGGGATCTCCATAGGTGGCTATATCAGCCTTCATCTTTGGCCACCAATATAGCACCTTTAGGTCGTGGTACATTTTGTCAGAACCTGGATGAATAGAGTATCGAGATTTGTGAGCTTCATCCATAACCAGTTCTCTTAAGTTCCCATACACTGGAACCCATATTCGCTCTACCAGGTAGCGAATGCCATCTGATTTGACCTCCAGTTGTTCTTCCATGCCGCGTGTGGCTTCTAGCGGTAGGTTTTCCTCTTTAAGGGCTTCGAGTTGAGCACTTCGAATTTTGTCCGGCAATCCGGTGTGAATAGTAAGATGTAATGCTCGAACTCGTTTGGGTTTTTTGTCCTTACGGCTTAGGGCATCGGCTACCACATTAGCCTTCCCCGGATGATATCTGATTACACAGTCATAGTCATTTAAGAATTCGACCCAACGACGCTGTCGCATGTTTAACTCTTTCTGTTCGAAGATATGCTGAAGACTCTTTTGATTGGTGTAGATAGTGCATTTGGTACCGTAAAAGTAATGTATCCATATCTTTAGTGCAAATACTACAGCTCCCAACTCTAAGTCATGGGTCGTGTAGTTTTTCTCATGTATTTTCAACTGACGAGAAGCGTAAGCGATGACCTTCTCGCGTTGCATCAGAACACAACCAAGACCTTGAATTGATGCATCACAATACACCACAAAATCATCCGTTTCCTCCGGAAGAGATAGGATTGGTGCACTGCAAAGTTTTTGCTTCAGAAGTTGGAATGCTGATTCTAGGGTATCACCCCAGTTATAAGGTTTACTCTTCTGAGTTAAGGCTGTGAGGGTTGTGCAATCTTGGAGAATCCTTCAATGAAATGACGGTAATAGCCAGCCAATACCAGAAATTATCGCACCTCAGTTGGCATTGTTGGTGCCACCCAATTCTTGATTGCTTCTATTTTAGATGGGTCGACATGTATCACTGTCTCGTTGACTACATGTCCTAAGAATTGCACTTCACGAATCCAGAATTCGCACTTGGAAAGTTTTGCATACAGCTGTTCTTGTTTCAACAATTCTAGAATCAAATGAAGGTGTTCCTCATGTTCATCCCTATTCTTGGAATATATGAGGATATCATCAATGAAAACAATGATGAACTGATCAAGGTACGATTTACACACACGGTTCATGAGATATATGAATACCGTAGGTGCGTTGGTCAGTCCGAATGGCATGACCATGAATTCATAGTGACCATAACTAGTCAAGAATGCCGTCTTTGAGATGTCCTCCTCTCGGACTCTCAGTTGATGGTAACCGGATCGAAGATCTATCTTGGAATAGAAGCTTGATCCTTGGAGTTGGTCAAATACACCGTCGATGCGGGGTAGAGGATAACAGTTCTTTATCGTCACTTTGTTCAGTTCCCGGTAATCGATGCACATGCGGAAAGTCCCGTCCTTCTTCTTGACAAATAGGACTGGAGCTACCCATGGCGATGAGCTTGGTCGAATGAAACCTTTGTCTAAAAACTCTTGCAGTTGTGTAGATAGTTATTGCAATTCACTGGGTGCAAGTCGGTAGGGTGCCCGAGCAATAGGCGCTGCTCCGGGTGCTAAATCAATTTGGAACTCGACCTTTCGATGAGGTGGAAGACCAGGAAAGTCTTCGGGAAATACTTCCGGATATTCACGAACGATCGAAATGTTGTCAATATTCTTCTCCTCAGATGGCTGCTCGGCGACGAGAGCCAGAATGGTAGTATGACTCTTTCGTAGACACTTTTGTGCTTTCATGAATGAGATGATGCCAATGACTGCACCACCCTTTTCACCTTGGACAGAAATAGTTTCTCCACCAGGGAGAAGAAGGCGAATGATTTTCTCATGACAGATAATCTCGGCTTGGTTCTTAGATAACCAGTCCATTCCGACAATTATGTCGAATCTGCCAAGAGTGACTAGCATAAGGTCAATGTCAAGTTCATGACCAGCCAATCCAAGTTTACAACCCTTAAGAACGAGTGTTGCTTCAATTATCTGTCCATCGGCTATTTCTATGGTGTACTTAGCTTCTAGCAGGGTTGGAGTACGACCGTACCAGTAAGAAATTTGTGAGGTCACTGAAATAACTAGGTATGCTGGGGTATAAATCAAATTAGACCAAGGATTACTCACAGGATGAGGTAATAGGGTCAAATGGAATTTATTGTTGGAGTGTGAGGAAAAACGTGTTAGCAGGAAGGAATTCTTCCAATTCCGCTAAGTCGATGGGTTTGGCATGAGGTTCTAATAGAGTTTCAATCAAGATCGTTTTTGTGATCACGTTTATATGAGAGTCTTAATTTCACTAAGATTCTTACATGAGTGAGATAAAAGGATGGATCCTATTGATGATAGTTTAGTGTGTCTGTAAACATCTTCAACCTGATAGTTGCGTCTATCAATTGTTTAACAGGTTTAATGATACCAACTAGTCTTTGAGTGGATTACGAGAATTTCTATTTTTAATGGAAATATAAGTATGTAGATCACAGATTAGGACCATTTATCCACACACTAGGTTTCACCAGGACTTACATGCACCTCAAATTACTATTACGTGTGCACCCGCAATGATAATTTGCTTTGCACGCTCACCCTAGCTTCTCCCTATCCTATGTCAAAATGTCCTTTAGTTTGTATTGCCGAGTACAGAGTGTTATCAGATACAATAAGTCATCGAGAAGCTTAGTCATCAAACATAAACTGATCAACTAGAACTCATATCAGGATGAGTAGTCGGGAATCGTTTGATCTGAGTACTCACTCGAGTTGGAACATAATACGAGAGTCCAATCCAGGGGATTGTAGATGGGAACATGCATGTGAAATGTGACTTTGAGAAGTGAAACTAGTTCATGAAACTAGAACATGAATGTGAAATGCGACTTTGAGTAGCCGTCCTTCCAACTGAGTCAGGATATGGTTTGAGTATGCAATGAGCAAGGCGTTCTCAACCTTGTGGTCAATCTTTCTTCAACAGAATATCGACCAAAGCGCGAGCCCATGGCTCGGGAAAGTGATGACATCTACGTGTCAATGGATTCTGCAATGATGCGTGTAACAATCTGCCTTCACACGGCGTATCGTTGCTAGTGGGTACGGTAGGGACTCGCCTCCGATGATCCCAACTGCCAAAGAGACATGTGCTACTGCTGAGTGTCGTCCATAACATGGGCCTAAGAAAGCCCACCATATCCGACAAATGATGGTGGTGTGAGCGACTCCTCCGAAGTCTCCGTCTTGCTGCCCTCGGACAGTAGTGGAAGTTGTTCTGATGATTCCCTGAGTGTCACCACTAGGAATGATGATGCAATGCGAATGACTAGCCCCTCGTCAGCAGAGGGTGATATGGATGATGTTAACATGCCTGCAATTCAATGTATTTGTAGATGCTACGCGTAGCATGTATGAGTGTCTGTATCGTGTAACTAATGTGTGTTGCTATAGTCTAGTATGCAGTCCTAGTTCTCTATAACCTGGCTCTGTTCCACTAACTGAGTTTTAGCGTTTTGGAAGGTGACAAACCAGGATCTCAGACATTAGTTACTTCAGACGACACTATATGGGACTTTAAATGTAATAATATAAAAGTTCAAGTTCAGAGTAAAAATGCGAAAGCGGTTAAACAAAAGTAAATGTGCAAAACAACGCGCCCAAGTTCAAGTAATAATAAAATAAAATTATTGTTTGATAGTTTGATAGTTGATGATAGAAGTCAAGACACCATGCATGACCTAACATGATCCTGCGTAACGACCCGAGAAAACATGTAAGAAAACGAGTCAACACTAGGTTGGTGAGTTCACAGGTTTCCATCATTAGAGATAAAGTGTTTGCAGATTATGTACATTCAATATGCATATCTAAAGGTAGCTAACCAATATTCATGTTTTACTAAAGCGCTCACAACCGAAGCATGACTGGTTGTTTGCCTCCTGCTAGGTCTATCAACTTTGGCCAAAAGAGTAGGCTAACATTTCACCCGTTCGACCTACAATCGAGTTAGCACGACTAACGCGGGTGGGACTAGTCAAACCCAGTAGTACTACTAAAAATTACCTCGCTAGTCAAATTAACAGTCCGATGTGTTGTGAGGACTTTCAGTGATAGTGTGTTACGCTTAGTCTCAACAGTGATATCATATGAATTACAGTAACCCAAAAAGGTTGTGACATGTTTTCTTCCCTAATAAAATAAAACAGTAAAAAGGGCCGTGAAACTCACCTGTATTGAGTTGTAGATTGAGTCACACAAGAAAGAGATTTGGAACCTCAAGTGTTAGCCTGCACGGCTTACGTATGCCCTAGAATTATAAACATAGTAATTAGGGACAAGTTGGGATTTGTGAAGACGACACGGAAAGTTAGAACGTCTTAACGCATTCTAAGGATTAATGAGTAGACGAACGTGTCTATGGGAATATAGATTTCTTAATATAATATTTAAGATCAATGAGTTACGTGTCAAACGTCTTTAATACGAATAATATTAAATAAATAAATAAATTCATACGTTTGTATCAATTAATAATGATCTATGAAAATAATATAACATATATATTATTTTTGAACTTGTAGGAAATATACGATAATCATTTACGTGGCAAAATAATAAATATATTATTTTTATTCGAGATAATAAACGTGAGTAAATAATATAAATAATTATATTATTATTTAGTTTAAAACGTTACACAAGATTAATAAACGAAGCGAAATAATATAAAAAATATATTATATTATAATAGGAGTCACGAGTTGAAAATAATATAAACATAATATTTTATTTGAATTCGTGGTTTGAAAATAATATAAATATATTATTTTAAAAGTGGGAATAATATTAATTATAAGTTATAAAACCAAACCCGAGCCTACGAGTTGTTTCCGGAGCTAAAACACTTTAATACATTATTATAATAACATAGGGTAGGTTTTTATATTAAAAACAATAGTTTAAAAATGAATTAAAAAGAAATCTGGTGGAGAGACTTGAACCTGGGTCTCTCCCACCACAGCACACACCTAACCATCTCTGCCCGCTAGGGTATCGCACACAAGGCCCGTTCCAAATTTTTTTAACACACAAGCTTCTATGGTTCCTTCCCCATCAAAATCGAAGCCAAGAACCAGTCGATTTCTCATGAATTCGACCACGATTGACATCCAGTACATAGGGGTTTTGCTAAACGAGGGTTTGCGAATCAGTGGGTGTATTTAATTTGAAAAGCATCAAGTTTATAATCGTTTAATTTCAGATTCAATCGCCGAAACCCGAGGTATGAACTCAGAACCAAATTACTCAAATCTGATATTAAAACTAATTGAAAACATAGGGCTTTTGTTGATTAGGGTGTTGCGAAACTCTTGAAATGGTTTAATTTGATTTAGGTTGTGTCTAGGATCAAAAGCCCCAAATCTGATTATGAACAAACCCTAGATTACGGATCTTGAAAAATTCGATGTTAGTAGGTTGAACTAACAAAAGGCTTTCGTAAAACAGAGTATTACGAATCGAATGGTATGGATTAATTGGATTAAAACAGGGTCAAAGGTAGAGTTCGATTAAATCGTTTTCTTAAGAACCCTAGATTCTGGGTTTTGATCCAATCGATGATATAAGTCCAATTAAACATAGGCCTTTCAATATACAGATGAAAACGAAGGTAAGGGTAGGTTTAATTACCAGGTTCGATGACGAACTGATTGTTCCCGACTAAAAACAGACTCCGACTGTGAACAGCTTCAACTCCGGCGAGTTTGGTTCCACCTCCGATTGAATTGACGCGTGAAACTGCTTCACGGGGTTTCGTTTGAGGTGTGCAGAGTTCCAATTCGTGCGAATAGTATGAGGATTTGTCGAATTTGATGGTTAAACGATAATGGTCGACGGTTATGAGGTAAATGCCTATAATTGGGTTTAATTCGACAATTGATGATGATTAATTTGATGGTTATGGCTTTTAATGCAAAGAACGTGTGAGATCAGTTACAAGTTTCAGCATAAATCGATCAAAGTTGTGAATTTGAATCAAAACCAACCGGTTTGACTTTCTACAATCAACAGAGTCAAAATAGGTTTAATTACAGAATTAGTCCCTGTAGTTTAGGTATTTTTAAGTTTGGTAGGTTGACAGAATTAGTCCCTGAGGTTTGAATTGGGTTAGAACTTGGTTAGTTTGACTATCAAAAAGTCAACAGGAACATAATTATTCGATTTTGACTTTATAAAGTCAATTAGGATGAGTTTGAGCTAATTACACAATTAGTCCTTGTAGTTTAAGTTTGAATAAAGGCAGTATTTGTCCCTAGGGTTTGAGATAAGTTAAATAGGTTAACTTTAACTGGATTTAAATAACGGAATTAGACTAAAAAAAGTCCGGATTGTCATAGTGTAACTATAACTAATGGAACTCTCTAACTAATGACGCCAACTATCAAACAGACAAAACGGATGAGATCAATAAAGGATAAAGCACTATCTAGGTAATGAATCATGTTTGACAAACATGAACTTCTCTCGGCTATGACAGTTATGATGGAACCGGGATCTTTGAATACGAAACCCTAAGACAACGTAAGGATCCCAGATCATTCTCCGGGTGTGACGTAATAGGAAACCTTAAAGAACGTGTAAACTCGCCGGTTGGTTGGATCACCTCTCAGCTATTTCCAACAATGCTAAAGTACCCTACAGATATATTACCTCTCAGTCTCAATATCTAAATACGCCCTAAGACATACAGGGTAACCTGGAAACTCTCGGTATGACACGGAATATCAATAATGCTAAGAAACCCTCCTTTGAAAGCAATCTACATAAGAACCCTAACACCAAGGAATACCCGACAACTTCGCACCTTTCAGCTGTTGAAGTAGGAAGAATATTTAGTCCTAAGACACTCCCAACTTGCGTTTGTATGGACGATGATATCAATTATCCACAAACTAGTTACAAACACAAAGTAAGCAACCTAACATGCATATATTATTTGAAAGATATTCAACAAAACGCATGTGAAACACAAACCAATTGCAAATCAGAATTAAACATGCAAAAATATCATACTAATTGAATCCAAATTCTTTACTTTATCACCAATCCATCACAATCCAATATAAACCGAAGGAAATCCATGAATCAATCAAACAATCATCGAAAACCTAGATAGCTACTATAGTCTAGCCAAGATACATGTTCAAACTCAGAAAACACATCTCAAAAGTCATAAACATAATCAAATCATAAACCAAAGTAAACAAGAACCCAAAGATCGAAACCCTACGAGCAAGAATTAACCAACCCGATTGACAAAGCTCCAATCTTTTGCTTTCGTTACTTCCTATCTTCTCAAAATCGCCCATTTTAGCTCTCTAGACGGCTGATAATCGATTATGATTCTAATGGGAGAGTCCTAGTCTATTAAAATATGAAATTAGGTTAAAATCTTCATATCGGGGGTCTCTCGCGTATCGTGAGGCCCAAAGAACCATCCCCTCGCGTACCTCCAGAGAAACAGGTCGCGCGAATTTCCTTGTCCCTCGCGTACCGTAAGAAGTTGGGCCACAACCCTCGCGTACCGCGAGAACATAACCTGATTTTCTATCCCGAGATATGCCCTTATGAAGTTTGGACGCTTTCCTGACTTTTTCTGTTCCTCGTCCCGTGTTCTCGTGTGCCCGTTTCTTCACAGTTCTTGATCGTTTAAGCTCCAATTACTCAAGAACACCTACCGCATACAACATTACTAAGTACAAGCTGTAAATGACTCTAAAACTCTACAAAAAACGCTATGATATACAAGGGAAAACGAAGTGGAGGGAAAACGAATTGTGCTTTGCAACACATCAACTCTTCCGCTATGTCAAATGTTTTTAATTAAAAGTTCAGTATTGATGACTATGTTTATGAGTAAATCCAATAAGTGCGGTCACCCGGAAATGGGGCCTTACATAGAGTGGGTTGTAAGTGGATGTGGTTGCGGACACAGAAGGAGGCGGCAACGCTGGAGGGGTGTGGTGAGGTGGCTGTGATGAGTGGCAGCGGTGGAGTACGGCTAAGTTAGGAGGACCGACGCGGGGATAAGGTATAGCCGACAGCGGGGCTGCTTGTCATACCACGCCAAGGTGGAAGTACGGGATGCAACTGGTATATCTCATTGAACACAAGTACAAGAGAAACTAAATGGAACATTGTGCATTACATTGAACCATACTACATGCTTCTAACGACAGTACAAATACAAGAAAAATCTCTAAAACAGTACAAAGTGTCTAAATGCCTGACTACAACCAAAGTACATAATCAAAACTAAAAATAATAATTATAATCCAAAAGCGAGCCCCCACAAAAATCTTTTATTCAATTCTGTTTACCTGAAAGCATGTTTCAAAATGGTGATCAACATTTGTGTCAAAGCAGAGCTTCCAATGGCGCTTATTTAATGCTAGTGTAAGGAAATCGGACCAAAGGTAAAAGAGTATCCAAATTACCACCAAATTCTATCACACAAGCCCTGAGCATATCCTCCAAGGTATGAATAGTTCTATCACTTAGACCGTCAGTTTGAGGATAGTAAGCGGTGCTCATATCTAAGCGCGTTCTCAAAGCTTTCTATAGTGTCTGCTAGAAATGGGATGTAAAGTGACTATCCCTATCGGATATAAAGGAAAACAGGCACTCCATACCTTGCTACAATTATAAAGTCAAGCTATCTTTTCTATCTAGAAGTCCTCTCGGATAAGTAGGAAATGTGCGGAGTTCGTTAATTGGTTAACAATGTCCCAAAATTAATCATAGACGCCCAATGTTCTAGGTAGGCCTAGTAATGAAGTCTATTGAAATTTGTTCCCACATCCCTTTGTGGAATCTCAGGTTGTTGTATGTACTTATTGTTAGTAATAGTAATTACTCATAAAGGTCAGTATGTTGTTGCGTCATAAGGCGACACAACATGGTTGGTGTGTATACAACATAACCGTAAAAGTAGATATAAGGGAATTTTGAAAATCAACATAACAAAAGGACGAGATTTACACTTCTTGTACTAGAATTGAAGAGTGATTTTAGTCATTAGAGAATGAATTAATAACGACTAATCCAAGCTTAAAGCTTTACAAAGCAAGTATATAATGAGTACCAATATGATTGTACCAAACTCGAGTCATGAAGCCGAAGATTAACAAAAAAAGGAGATTATACTAGGATTCTATCAAGATAAATTTGCTAAGAGTCAAATTTCCTCAATCCTATCAAGTGTTACATGAAATTAGTCATCATCATAAAATAGATGTCAGCGATGACCCGGTGCTACGTAACCCCACGACAAAGCATTAGGATTTGGTACTAACTCACGTGTTAGTCTCGATATAATACAACCATGTTTGGTGATTTTCAACTAAAGGTTCATATACCTATTGCCGAAAGTTAGCAATGGGCTATATGATAATCAAGTCACCAAAAGATCTCGATAGAGAAAGTGACTAAAGATCCAGAATGATCAAATCAAGTAGATTAGGTAAAAGACTAGGTGCCGGTTCAATAGTTGGACATTGAATTGACAACCACCAGAAGTCGAATTTGGTTAACGGTTAGAAATGGAGTTCTGAAATTTTAACAAGAAGTCCATATTAAAAAGATGGTCTACTCCTCACATCGAGTCGGCCAAATTTGATAGGATAACATTAGATGTCTACATCTTTCTTGATTTGTATTGAAATGATTCAGAAGTAATTCACTATTCATCTAGATGAGGAAATAAGCAGTCACGTTGTGGAAATAATCTCATAAAAATAGTGTCACTCGAAAATGATTATGAGCTTGCTAACCCACAAAATGGGTAGACTTTAATGTAATATCAGTGTCAATTTAGCATGGAGTTTGATTCTCATAAAGTAGACATCAGAAAATAGGAGAGGATCAAGTAAAACTTCATGAATTTTTCAAATGCAAGGACGTCATGCTCATAGGTCCCTTAAAGATAATGCAATCCCAAGCGGATCTTCAAGAGAGCACAGTCAACTATGATTCGTCCCTTGTTCCTTTTCCTGGTAGCGTACAGCTTTAATCGGTTAAGAATCGTAGAACACAGAAATAAATTCAAAATTGCTCTACTATGGTTTTAGGATGCATCTTTCAAATGATAAGGTTTTAAAATTTCAACTTAGGTCCTCGCTTTCCCATTAAAGTCAGTGGAAATGGACAATAAGGTTTCAGAGTTTGTCCTTAAATCTCACGTTGAATATCTGCTAATAAATGGTAGTACAGTATGCATGCAACTTCCTTGGCTTTCTAACGGTACCACTATGACTTACCATTTCGCATTTCACTCATATTGGTCATAGCCTTAAAGTCCTTTGCATAAGGGGTTAAGCCAAAAAGTTAATGGAATGAGTGTTTGAATGTCATAGATTCATATTCCTTCAAGGCACGTGTTAAGAAGTCGTTTCAAAAAAGTAGTTGCTCTAAGGTTTTCTAAATACAGGTGACTGAGAATAAGGAATGTGTATACGTCTCTACCTAGTTGGAAATCAGAAAGTCAATCAACAAAATGACATTTGAGGGAGAGCAAGTACAAAAAGGATATGAGACTATCCTATTCGAATCTATAGGGATAGTGTACGCAGAGTAACAAATAGTGATAATCACCATAAATATACTTTGAATGAAGACTAATAAAATTTTCGGTACATAAAAAAAAAATCATTCCAACATAAAGTTTCATTTTATCGATAAAAATGGTTTTCAAAAATGACATTAATTTCATATAAGGATGATGCTCACCAAATCAAGCATGGGGGATCATGGTTAATCTAAGTCCAACTTAGAATTGAAGTTTATGTTTGCAAAAAATATTCTAAGTGTTGGAATCTACTAAGGAGGAACAAATCTAGTCAGGATCAACAAATTCTAGTAAGGATGAACAAATCTAGTCAGGATGAACAAATTCTAGTCAAGATGAACAAATTATATTCAGGATGAACAAATCTAGTCAGGATGAAAAAATCTAGTCAGGATGAACAAATTATAATCAGGATGAACAAATTATAATCAGGATGAACAAATTCTAGTCAGGATGAACAAATCTAGTCATGATGAACAAATCTAGTCAGGATGAACAAATCTAGTTTGGATGAACAAATTCTAGTCAAGATGAACAAATTTAGTCAGGATGAACAAATTCTAGTCAGGATGAACAAATCTAGTCATGATGAACAAATCTAGTAAGGATGAACAAATCTAGTAAGGATGAACAAATCTAGTCAGGATGAACAAATCTAGTCAGGATGAACAACTTTACCCGGTGTCTCGATTGTGTTCCAGATGCATGAAATAACTACTCATGGCCTGAATAACTACTCGTGAGTAAAGTGGGTTTCTTGCTCAGATCCGATCCTACAAAGATGGTCTATAAGGGGAGTCAGAAATGTTGAGGTCGGGTTCATGCTAGACCGACGATTAGTCATATGCGTGGATGGACAAATAACAAAATTGAAACGAGAAAATATTTAGCTGGACCTCTAAGGTGAAGCAGTGCTTTGCAAATAGTTTCCACATCTGGTCCAAATACCGAGGTTAAATCATCTGAGAATAGATCTCTTCAGTGTCTTGTTCTAAATTGTTGTGCAAAAGAAATCTTGATAAGAGTTTTGGATCCATTACGATTCAAAGATAAAAGAGACGATATAAATTCCCATGTCACCTGAGGTAGCCCATCGCATCATTCGATGTCTTCGGCTCAACCCTAAGGTTACGATAATTTCGATCAATATTCGAATGACTGGGAAACGGGACTAGAAATATAGATTAATCATGAACATTAACTCAAACAGTAAGACTCACTAGAGTTCTCATGCACTGCAGATTATGATTACGTGTGCACCCGTAATGATAATTTACTTTGCATGGTCCCTACAGTGTTTCCGCTATCCCGAGCTCTCAGCTAAAAAAAAGAACTGAAATGTTCATTGGATCACGTCATCGTGTTACACTTTCGCGTAAAAGTGTGGATGTTCTATCTGGTCACTTTTAATTATTTGTACTCATGGATCTGCAGACTAAGGTTGTTATTGGATGGAGGTAGTGATAGAAGGGCACAACCAACATCCTCTAATAAAAGAAAAAGTGTGCGGTGGAAGTCAGGCAATAATAATAGAGCAGAGATCCCCAAATCAGAGTCGATCAAGTCATGCTCCAAATTTATACATATATGTGGATCTAATGATCTAACAAAAAAAAAAGTCAATGGGTCTCCTGACCCGTAGAGTTCTCTCCCATTTAGTCCTGCTTCTCCACCTTGGATTCCCTTTAGATCAAGCAATTCTGTTTGCCATATCTCATGGTGAAGGTTCTAGCCATCCAATCTTGCAGATCACGGAAGTAAGTATATACCGCACAAAGTGAAAACAATAGATGTCAACAAGAAAGCCGACTCCACAACTGGAGTAGATGCAGCTGCGGTGTAGGTACAAGTACAGCTCGAGGTAACAACAAGACCGGTGACTGGCAATTACTACCTTCATCACCGAGTTCAACTCATAACTCGATCCTCCAGGCTTAATGTGTCGAATCTCCATCATCCTCGGCTCGTAATCAGATTTGTGATATTCTGCGGGGTCCTCCTTACTGGTAACCATGACTAAAAGCGACGGATATGGACTACCGCAAACATAACCGGAATCATCAAAAGAGTACGCGTAGTGTTGTAACGACGGCATGATTATGACGAATCAATGTGTAGTAGATATGCAAAAGGTAGTATGCAATGCACACATAATTCCTAAGGTTCAATGCAATAAACTTAGAGTTATAGTCTGGGTCTAGTCTCCAGTAAACCTAATTCTCTATAACCAGTGCTCTGATACCAAGTCTGTCACACCCCGCGAAGGCGGAAGTACGGGATGTAACTAGTATATCGCATTGAACACAAGTACAAGAGAAACTAAAAGGAAAATTGTGCATTACATTGAACCATACTACAGGCTTCTAACGACAATACAAATACAAGAAAAATCTCTAAAACAGTACAAAGTGTCTAAATGTCTGACTACAACCAAAGTACATAATCAAAACTAAAAATAATAATTATAATCCTAAAGCGAGCCCTCATAAAAATCACTTCTTCAATTTTGTTTACCTGAAAGCATGTTTCGAAAATGGGTTAACTATATAAATAGTTGGTGAGTTCGCAGGTTTTGCGACTCTATAAAAAGTTTCTGATAAAAATCCAAAGTGATCAAAAATCCATTGATCGAGTACACATGTATTATATGTAAGCCCCCAAACCAGGCACCCTACAGTTGGTTCTCATAACTAGTTAAACTCTTTAAAATATCTAACTTTCATTTAAATAAACAGCGGAAGTCTTTCTCAAAATAATTTTATCTTTTAAAACTCGTTAACTTTCATAACGTTACCTGACGAATGCATGCGCACCAACACGAGTAGTCCCTCTCCCAAGCCAAGATACCTCATCTAGCAGACTCACCTGCAAAACAATCTAACTTACATACAAGGACAGCTATGCTGAGTGAGTTCTAATAGTTTAATTTAACAAAAGCCAACTCGTCTTGTTTATTGTCTATCTATACTCAAGACCCTCTGGTTATTAGAAAATAGTTGTATAGATTTTCATCATATAAATAACCCCCGTTACCTCATAATATCCCAAAGGATTCACCATCCCAGACTCTACCCCGCCATTTTAACTCAGTAAGTCTCTCCGACATGGAACGAGCTTACTACTCTGATAACACACAATCTACTATACATATATTAACCATACACTGGTTAACTCAACCAATCTCTAGACACCGACTTACTAGTCGTAACCAGGACTCTCATAACCCGACTGACTCAACTATTGTACACAATGTACTCATCCCGGCACAACGGTCAATCTAACTCGACACATCACATTGACTCCATCTATTTATCTCATCAATATCATCTCGTACAAAATTAATATAACCCATCACCCGCATGTAAATTAACACATATATATGCATACAAACACATACCTCGTCACTGCTCCATCGTCAGGGTTTTCCCCTTCGGGATACTCGTCATAAGCTTAGCTATACCCTTGTTACAGGGCCCCGCCACTAATAATAGCGACACACTCGTCATCCATGATGACTACCCAGCCACCCACACGGTGACTATATCATCTACCATACGATGACTGACACGTCACACGTACAATGATGACCCGAAGGACTCCGTCCTCCACAACACTGTTGACCATACACACGGACAACAATGCAAGCACACAAAGAAACACATATATATACACATGACACTACCTGGACATGTACTACGACTCACCACCCTTTCACGTATCACTTACGTGTGTAAACGAACACATACTTTAGACGTATCCTTTTAACGTCTTGACACATTACCCAACTCTTTCTGAATAATTAATTGTACGATACACAAACAACATACTGACTTCTAGCTCGTATATACTATGGACACCCCATAGACCCATGCAAACATGATACCCGCCGTGTCACGAGGACAACGACACAACTACACACAACATCAAACACATGACGCTTAACAGCATACTAGCATCTACTTGACTCGTTAATGAACCACGTACGGGTTCCCATGCTAACTCTCCTTATATAACCATCACAGTTTTAACTAAATTCCTGACTAACTCATAAGATGACATACACAGATCATCACACTCTTGTACACCCATCCTAAGTACCGCACAACGACCCTTAGCTTCATTATTACATAACGACCTCATAAAACACTTCATGTTTAAATCATAACTCATAATACATTCGTTTAATAAAACGTGTGAGTATGTATGATAGCCCCAAAACAGTAAAATGTTTAAAATAGGGGATTAGAAACTCACCGGTCACGAAGCTTTCCTTCCGTAAGTCGCATACCCGCAAACACTTAGCCCAACGTGAACCTGTCGTCAAATTAATCATCCAAGTCAATCCTCTGACCTTTATAACACTAACCCACTAACTCAAGACTAGGAAGATACAAGCTCGGTCTAAATCGTCCCTAAACCGTACAACCGACGCGCTCGTGTAGGTCCAGGTAACTCAACTACTGATCGAACTCGTGATATGACGTTGCTGTAACACGAAGTGCGAAATCCTTCGTGTTAAGGTTTGTATACTAACCGACAATTCAAACAACACGCGTAAATAAACTTCTCCAATATATTCAGATTCACAATGGTTTACAGACTCAGTCAGACCAATCTAGTTCTCTCTGTTCTGTTCTATATCGTTTTTTCTAATGACTCTGTAAACACATATATATATAGAAACTAACCTGCTGTAAGCGAACTTGTTAAGTTCGCCTGAAACAGACTAAGCGAACTTAACAAGTTCGCCTCAGTTAGACCTAAGCGAACTTATTAAGTTCGCCTTTGATAGACCAGGCGAACTTAACAAGTTCGCCTCTAGGCACACTTGTAAAAACACTTAGCAACTTTAAACAATTACATATAAAAAACACAAAGACATAAAATCTAACTATTACAAGCTTTTGTCATTACAAATCTATGTCCTAACAGACTCCCCCTTGACAATAGCTTGATCTTCTGTCTTCAGTCTTTATCTTGAACTCTTCCAGTTGTCCGGTAGTCTGCTGCCAGCATGCACTCCATATCTTCTGCATATCTCCAAAACTCTTTTATACTGTAGACCTTGTTCTCTCCATTCATCAGTATACATGATCTCATACTTTCGCAGCGTCCTCTGATCTTTCTTTGAAAAATTAATAAGATTCATTGCGTCATAGAAACACACAATGACCTTATTATCTTTATCTTCAACCCTTGCTTCACCAGTATTAACATCTACATACCACCATTTCATATTCCCAAGAAAGTCTTGAGGAATATTCTTTAATGGTATCTTGTGAATAGCACGCACTGGTCTATACTTGTATCTCCAAGTTACTTTCCCAGTCTTAGGATCTGTGATCTTCACTCTTTTTCCCTTCTATGGTTTCAGCCTTTCATACTTACCCGAACTACCTTCTTTCTTTATCAGGTTTGCTATCACATCAGCCAAACCATTCTTCGATCTATTTATGAGTGGCTTTGAAGCTAGACCATTTATTTAACACCTCGGCAAGGTGTTGAAATATTTGATCCTTGGCTTTAAGTATTGAACACCGTCTGATCGTTTGATTGCAAATATTTTTGATTCACCATCATAGAACCAGCTTATGATCCTTCCTATACACTGCTCTTTATTCACATATTTCTCTTTCTGAGCAGGTTGTACTGGAGACTTGGGTAGTACCTTCATCCAACTATTTACTACTTCTCTCCACTGTTCTCGTGTCATCCCTGTATCTCTATACATCACAGGTTCTTCATTAATCTTTGGAGACTCAGTGTGAGTAGTTTCAGTTTCAGCACCCTTATTGAATTGAAGATTCTCATCATCAGTATCCATCTTTGACTCGGCTGTATCATCAGGCAATGTGACGTCTTCAATAGAGTCCATAGAGTCAGTTATTCCGTCATAAGAGAACTCAGGAACAACATCCTCTTGGATGAAGTTATACGGCACCTTAAGACCGTCACAACCTTCATATGTAACACTGTCTTTATCTTTCTCTATTTCAATCTCCACTATTTCTCCTTCTTCTATCTCAGTGTCTGACATATCATCTTCCATGTCATTGAATAAATCGTCAGTGTCATCAAGACATTCAATCTTTTCAGCTTCCTCTTCTTCTGAATCTTGAAAGAATTCTAATAACAGAATTTCTTTGTCATTAGTACCCGAAGTATCTTTGTCTTTGTTTCCTTCAAGAGATTGTGATGTCGACTCCCCCTGAACTCTAGATATAGGATTAGCGTTAGTGTATTGACGATCACCCTCAATATTTCCAGCAGGATCATTGTCTTCATCATCACGTCTTTGAATTGACTCTGTGTGACAAGTATCAGGTATCCTCAACTCCCCCTGAGCGTCAAGACGCTGAACGAGTTTGGACACTAATGCTTGCATATCAGCAATCTGTTGAGCTTGAGTCTGAATCACCAGCTGTCGTTGAGAATCAATAGACACAAGAGAGTTAACTTGTGTTTGTAGAGATAGCACTTGAGATTCAAGGAAAGTTATCCTGTCAGAATCAGAAGGCTTTGACGAACCAGCTGTTGATTGTGGAATAGAAGGACTCGAAGTAGTAGGAATCTCTGGAGGAACAGGATATGGAACTAGAGATGGATCCTTAGATCTTGGAGCAGTAATTATCAGAGAAGCAACAAAATTAGCATCTTCAACTCCTTGAGAAGATCTTGCAGCAGCAATTGACGCAGACATTAACTTTTGACATGAAGGATCTGGATTAAAGTCACTGTCAGTGTCAGAACTCTCATCTACCAACGATCTTTTTCCAAGTACTGATCCGGAAGGAGGATCCCAAACAGACTTTCTTCGTGGTCTTCTGGCTTGAGATTTAATGCGTTTTCCAGCATTAGCCAGTGGAATAGCAGCCAACCGTTCATAATGACCCGGGGAAAAATCCCTAGATTCATCAGAATCAGTGCTGTCATCATCAGATGATATTGCATCACTTGAACTGGAACTAGAATCAGCATCTGTCACCACATTCCCTTCTTGTTCATGAATGGGCGAGTTCACAGCTTCATCAACAAAATCATCCATGTTCATACCCAGATCTTGATTAGGATCATGAACGACCTCTTCTTGCACTGGTTCCTGAATCGGAATATCAACTGCAGCTTGTGGAATAGGAACTTGTTCAGGAATAGGAATTTGAGGTTGTACAGGAACTTGTATTTGTGGTTGTTGAACTTATATTTATGGAACCGGTATCTGTTGTTGTTGTGCAGGTTGTTGTGGTTGAACATTAACGTCTTGAGCTTGAGCAAGTTCATTAGGATGAAACCAGTTGTCATTAGGTGGTGCAACATAATCAGGATTGATTAAGTGCCCAAACAGTGGAGTATTAACCGGAATCAACGCAGCATTTTGCTGTTTCACCTTTGTACAATCTGTAAAAATACGTTTTGACATCGGAGTCAAAGTCAATCTTATGGCATGTTGTGGAAGATCTGGAATAAGATGATTGAGTATCATTTGAATGAATCGGGGATACATCAAGAAACCTTGACCTTCAGCTGGATTGATCTGCATTACCATCTCCCGATAGAAATAAAGAGGAAAATTGAATCTTTTATTCAATGTTAAGGCCACCATTGCTGTCTGAAGTGCCATTTTCAATCCATCGGTGCCAGCTTTTCGCGGAGAAATGCATTGTATAATCACATGCATAAAATACCTCCATTCACCCACTAATCCACATTTCCTAGCTTGGGTATCATTTTGTTTTCCACGATATCTCATCCTTTGAAAACAACCCATAATAAGAGTGTTAGGATAAGATATTGGATCTTCAGCATTTCCACCCAAATCAAGAGCAACACGAATCGTCTCTTCTGAAATTGCAATTTCGGTATTGTTTACTGTTGCACGAAGGACATGCGGTTCCACGTCGATATCTTGATGTACCGTATCCCAGAATTGTTATATATACACCAAGCTAATATAGGGATTCGCAGATAAAGCAACATGTAGTCTTGATCGATTCAGAAAATTGATGATGCCTTGAAAATGAACTGCTTCTGGCATATTAGGATCTAACAGCGCCACTTGATTATGCTTATATTCAACACGTCGAGCCATCTGTGAGAATATCGGACAACACAACAAACATTAGTACACTTACACATATATGAAACACACATTTAATAATACACACAAACAAAACAAAAAAATTTCAAACAAAAAAAATTTTCAAACAAAAAAATTTCAAAAAAAAAAAAAAAACACAAGTCTTTTTCACTTCTGACCCCTATGCGAACTTAATAAGTTCGCTTAGTAGTGCAAGAGGCGAACTTATTAAGTTCGCCTGACAAGTTCGCTTCGAACAAGTTCGCCTGAACCTGAGACGTTTCAAATTCAAACACAGATTATTCAAACTTTGGCAAATCGATCGAAATAGTGAAATAAGCAAATACAATCAATCGAATATCACATTATAACCAAGAATGATGATCAATTTTATATTTAGGTCAAAACTTAGGTCAAAAACGGCCTTGAAACAGTTCGATGAAAACCGAGACTAAAACCCTCGAATACACTCAATTTAGCGGATGAAAATCGATGAAAATACCTTTGTTAGATTCGAAATTCAATTTTGATCAAGATACAACCAGCAATTAACACTCACAACACAGTTTTAAAATTTTGAGAAATTTGGGTTAAGTTCGCTCGAGTCTGATGAAGACGATAAGAAGGACAAGTTCGCCTGATTCAACACTTAATCAGATTAAGTTCGCTTGATTAAGCGAACTTGTTAAGTTCGCTTAACAATCCTTCGGCGAACAAGATAAGTTCGCTTCACCATTAAGTTCGCTTCACCCCAGACTGTAGATTAAGTTCGCTTCACTGATTTAAGCGAACTTATTAAGTTCGCTTCACTGTACACAGGCGAACTTAATTAATTTTCAACCTTTTTGCCTTGAACACAAATTTTACCAACTTAAACCTTTAAATCTTGAACTTCCGTCAGCAACACATATTTGATCCAATCCCAAACAATTTTAATAAAAGTTTAGAATTTTCACGGAAAATAAAAATCAAAATCTTTTTGAGTTTTATCTATACAGACAGAAACACATATTTTTTGTTTTTCTTTGAATAACTGAAATCACATATTTTTGGATTTTATCTATACAAACAAAATCACATATTTTTTATTTTTATCTGAATAAACTGAAATCACATATTTTTTGTTTGAACATCATGAGCAAGAAGATCATATCAGTATTCAATTAATTCATCACACATATTATCAATAACAAAGGGTAACCTATAGTAAGAGACCATTCAACTCAATTTTGTGCATTTTGCATCTTTTTCATTTTGAAACTCATTCAATTTGAATAATATTTGAAATGATACGCGATAAATTTCAAAGTAAATAAGATCAGATTATAAAATGCTCTTTTATTTATACCGAATTTGAAATATAAAGCCTGAATTCTTAAAATTGTCAATATTATATTATTTGAAACTATAAGCGTTTATTCTCCAAATTCATGTGATTTAGTACCATTTAGATGATAAACATCGTGTACCCCACATATATGCCAAATAGAAAATAAATGCACTATCTTCAAGACATATATAAGATTTTACTAAAAATTATCCGAATATTCAGAATGAGGAGACATCACTCAGCACATGAATAGCAGAATCCAAATTGGATTGTATAGGAATCAATGAGATTCAGAATCGAATGATTCAATGTTTTGGCTTATATTTGTGGAATCATAAGATTCAGGTAAGTGGATCCAACTATTATCTGGATTATGAATTCAATGGAATCAATAAGGATGATTTATCAATATGATCCAAGGGCTAGTATATGTTTGACAGATGTTGTCAAGTACATATCTTGATTATACTTCAAATTGCATGCTTTTCGGGACATGGGCACTGAAGCAAATCGAATGAATAGTGCTAAGGACATAACCCGAAACTGATCTCATAGGAAAATCTTTATTAAAAGTTAATATTCTTTATCTGATAATGATCTTTTAACACACACACCCAGGCATAAAATGGATTTAAATCACAGATGTAATCATATTATATTTAATTTTCACACTACTATTAGTTTCAAAACGCTTTTAGCCTATTGACAATTCAAGTTTCAAATTTTATACACAAATTTTAAAACAAATTATCAAAAATAGAGCATTTACAACACTATCATTTCTTATTTATGCAGACTTTGAAATTTAGATCAGATCAACTTATTTTAATCATTCATATATCAAGGTCTACTAAGGTCGTGTGAAATGAACTAATCACTGATGTACTATCATTTCTTCTTTAACCTCAAATGATGTCAAATTTTATATTTTTCAATTTGTTTTGACTTTTTATAATTTAGACTTTTTGACTGAAAATGTAAATGCAGAAATGTAATAAAGCAATAAAAGAACCTAAAAGAAAATTTTCCATGAAATTCTGATTTTGAAAAACTTTTATTCGGGATTGATCATACCAATCATTTTAATTAGGAATTCAAACCTGGTACGATCAAATGCCTTAGTAAACAAATCAGCAAAATTATCTTCAGTGTGTACCTTGACCAGCTCAATCAACCTTTTCTCTGCACAATCACGTATAAAATGATATCAAATTTCGATGTGCTTAGTTTTACTATGTTTAACAGGATTATTCGTTATTGACATAGTAGCATTGTTATCAATAAACATGGGGGTTCCTGTGAAATTCAAACCGTAATCTCTCAATTGTTGTTGTATCCACAGGATCTGTGAACAGTAACTTGCAGCAGCGATGTATTCTGCTTCACATGTTGAAATCGAGACCATGGTTTGCTTTTTGTATTACCAGGATACAAGTCGATTACCTAAGAACTGGCAACCACCTGTTGTAGATTTCCTGTCCAGACAATAACCACCAAAATCAGAATCAGTATAAGCGTTGAAATCAAAGTTAGAACCATGAGGATACCATAGCCCTAAACGTTGTTTTCCTTTTAAATACCGAAAGATTCTTTTCACAGCAATTAAGTGAGATTCTTTTGGCTTTGCCTGAAATCTGGAACAGATACACACGGCGAACATTATATCCGGCCTTGAAGCGGTTAAGTACATGAGGGATCCAATCATAGCTCTGTAAAGTCGACAATCCACATCTTTTCCTTCCGAGTCAGAATGCAGCTTATGATTGACTGGAATTGGAGTATCGTATGGGGTACAGTCCTCTATCTTGAACCGGCTCAAGATGTCTTTGACATACTTGGACTGATGAATAAAGAAACCATCTTCCTTTTGATTTACTTGTAAACCTAAGAAAAATGATAACTCTCCCATAGCAGACATTTCAAATTTTGACTTCATAACGCCCTCAAAGTCTTTGTACAACCCTTCATTTGTCGAGCCAAATATAATATCATCCACATAAATCTGTACCAGTAGGTAATCTCCCCCTGATTTCTTTATGAATAAGGTCGAGTCTATCTTTCCACGAACAAATTCATTCGCCAGAAGATGTGTGGATAATGTTTCATACCATGCACGAGGAGCCTGATGAAGACCATAGAGTGCCTTATCAAGCTTGAAAACCATATTTGGATTCATTGGATCTTCAAACCCCGGCGGCTGACACACATAGACTTCCTCCTTGACATTTTCATATAAAAATGCACTCTTGACGTCTAATTGAAACACCTTAAAACCTTTGAAAGAAGCAAAAACTAGAAACAGCCTTATAGCTTCAAGCCGTGCAGCCGGCGCATAAACTTCGGTGTAATCAATTCCTTCTTGTTGATTGAAGCCCTGGACAACTAATCTTGCCTTATTGCGTACCACGACACCTCGATCGTCTTTTTTACATTTAAACACCCATTTTGTTCCTATCGGATACGCACCATTCGGTAAATCAACAAGATTCCAAACCTTCAGTTTGTCAAATTGAGCAAGTTCTTCCTGCATAGCTTCTATCCAGTTATTGTCATTTAAAGCCATCTCGACATTCTTGGGTTCAACCTGCAAAATAAAGCAAGAATGTGAGCAATCATCAAGAACACAAGAATCTTTAATGCAAGTATACAAACAAGTATTGTCAACAAGAGAACGGGTTTTCACTCCATCCTGTAAATTTCCAATTATATTTGTTACTGGATGATCTTTGTGTTCCTTGATGGATGCAACCTCAGGAACCTGCAAGTCAACTAGAGTAGAGTCAGATTGATAAGAATAATCTTGAGGAATTGGAATTTCCGAGTCTAAATTTGTTGGAATCTCCCCCTGATCCTGTGTCGAAGGTATTGGATCATCACTCAACAACGGATCAGCAGAAGAATCTTGAAAAATAGCATTATCCTCCTCACTCTCTGAATCTTGCGGACCGGAACAAGAAGCAACATTAGGATCGGGAGCAGAAGTAGATGGAATCGATGAATTGGGAATTGCATTTGGTAGAAATCCATTGTGCTGTGCATCTTGACAAGAATCATAAAGAACAGCAGCATCTTCATCAGAAATATCAGACGGTAAATGAAAAGACTTGAATAAGTTTTCATAATCAAATGCCCAATCCGGACCAATCGCCATTTGTCGTAAAGACCGATTTGAACAGTCAATATGGAACCATTCTTCAACTTGGCGTGTCTCTTTGTTATAAACCCTCTTGGTTGTCGAATTAGCCATGTACCCCAGAAAAATCCCTTCAATAGCCTTTGCACTGAATTTTGTTGGGACATCTCGAACTTTCAGTAGGGTACACGGATTACCAAAAGGTAGTAAGTATTCCAGATTCGGCTTTCGATTGTTTAACAATTCATAGCAAGTCTTGTTATGTCGCTTGACGGTCAAGACCCTGTTCAAAATATGACACGCAGTATTCACAGCTTCAGCCCAAAAGGTGACTGGAAGCTTAGAATTTGCAAGCATCGTGCGAGCTGTTTCGACCAACGTCCTGTTCTTTCATTCAGCGACACCGTTTTGTTGAGGAACATATGGCGCACTGAATTCATGATGAATTCCTTTTTGTAGACAGAATAAGCCCATTTTGCTATTCTTAAATTCGCTGCCATTGTCACTCCTGATTCTTCTGACTTTCAGATTGAATAAATTCTCCAAACCCAGGATTAAGTATTGTACCAACTCAGTGGTTTCAGCTTTAGAAGAAAGAAACTTAACCCAAGAAAATCTGGAGTAATCATCAGTTATGACCAAGCAGTACGATTTCCCACCAATGCTCCTAATACTGATAGGACCGAACAAATCCATATGCAGCAACTCCAAGGGAGTTACGATAGAATTCGTCGATTTCGATTTGTGAGATTTCTTTCTTTGCTTCCCTTTCTTGCACAGAATACAATCATCAGGAACTGAGAATTTCATTTTTGAAATACCAAGCACAAGATCATTCCTAACAATGTAGTTCATCTTCCTGTAGTTTATGTGAGCTAGCTTCCTGTGCCACAATATTGAATCAGATTCCGACGCCTTGGAGAGTAAACATGTTGGAATTGAATCCGTTGTAGTGGTGACACTCATGTCAAGGACATACGTGTCATTTCTCCTTGGAGCCTTCATGAGAATCCATTCATCAGGAATCACAAAACCAGGTTTCAGAATATAACATTCATGATCGTTGAAATGGAACGAAAACTTCTTGTCACAGACTTGTGATACGCTTAAAAGATTGTGTTCCAGCTGCTCAACATAATTCACCTTTTCAAATTTTACTTTGTCATTCTTTAACGTTCCCTGGCCTGTTATGTACCCGCCTTTATTACCCGCAAAAGCGACATAACCACCATCAATTTTAATCACATCCTCAAGCAATTTCACATTCCCTGTCATATGTCGAGAGCAACCACTATCCACATACCATGTGTTGTTGATAGTCCTCCTTGGTTGTCCCTACATAAACAACGAGAATCAGTTAGAAAGTGGAACCCAAGCCATCGTGGTCTTGGGTCGTCCGGATTGATCAAAATAAACAACTTCTTGTAATTTACAATCAATTTTATCATTCACTTTTGGAACAGAAGTTTGACAATCTGACCTTTTCAAAGAAGAACCATTTTTATTATTTTGAAAAACATTATTTGATATATTATTGTCAGATTCAGATGTTTCCAAAATTTTCTTTAATTTTCTGTTTCTCCTTCTTCTTTGAGGTCTAGATAATTTAACCTCCTGAAAAATATCTTTTGAAATCCCAACTTTTGGAATCTCAAGTTTTTCTCTGCATACAAAAGATTTAGCATGCAATGTATTCTGTTGTTTAATTCCATGAGAATTAACAAAAGATCGTCCAGTCATATCTTTCTCCAAACTAGAAGACGATTTTCCTTCATCTTTTCTTTTCAGAATTTTCACCACTTTCGGTTGTGAAGGAACAGTCTTCATTTTACCCTTGTTCTTGTATGGACAATTAATCAAAATATGACCAGGCTCATTGCAATGAAAGCACACTCTTCTTTCTTGATAACTTCTGAAATACGATGTTTTCTTTGAATTTGAAGAACCATCAGAAGAATAAGCTTCAGAGGAATGCCCTGAACAATTTATCGGCTTCTTAGGAACATAAGTCTGTTTTGGCACCTTTGAAGAATTTACTTTTTGAAAACCAGCCACCACAAACCCACTTGACTGTAAGATTGGAGAAAGTTTAGTTTGAACAACTTTCACCTCTTCAGGTTCAGTCAAAATGCACCTATCCCGAGTAACATTCTTCACAACCTTTGGTTCCTCAATTTTCACTTCTCTCGGAATGCCTTCAACCTTTGAATCATCAAACACTTCATCTTCTTTATCAGAATCATACACCAACTCTTCACCCGTCACTGGATTCACTTTTAATACTGTCTTGGGATCAATCTCCTCTTCATGAATGATTTCAGGCTCAACCACATAATTCGCATTGAACGGAGGAGGAACAAACCCAATACCAGCAACTCTTTTTGTGGGATCAGCATTAGCATTAAAATTATCCAAAACTACAGATGAATTCTCAAACTGTTCCAGCTTTCTATGTAACTTTATCACCTCAGATTCTTTTTCAGAAATCTCCTTGTTCTTTTGGGCAACCACTTCATTTCGTTTTTTGATTTCAGCATAAGCCATATCTAGATGATAACCCTGTTCTTTGTATTTTAACCCAAGAGAATTTAAGTCTCTTTTCAAAGACTCAATTCTATCAATGCACAGTTTATCATTATCTTTCAGTTTCTGATTAACTGAATGCATTGATTTCATGTCACAAATCAAATTTGTGTTATCATCCATGACTTTTTGTAGTTTATCTTTAACAGAAATGCAATTAGAACAGTATATATGACAAACAGAGTCTTTTACCTTAGTTGGATCAGACATGTCTGCCATGAATACTTTAGCAATTGGAATATTCTCTGAATCTTCACCAACTGAAGCATTTTCTGTAAGAACAATTTCTTCTTCAGCAACTCCTGACACAGCATCAGAATCAATACTTTGCCCTCTTTCTTCCTCATCATCCATGCTTGGAACACTATCATCATCACACGAATCATCACTAGAACTTTCATCATCAGTAGACTCTTCTGGTTTTTATGAATGAATTTCTGCAACAAAAGCCTGACTCACAGCACCCACCAAATCTTCCAGATGAATGCCCCAATCATAATTTTCATCGTTTTGAGCAACTAGAGCCGATGATGCAGATGCATGATTTGTATTACTAGAAGGACCATGACTTTGATTACCAGATGAACCATGTGACTGATTCCTATTATGCTGAAAGTTAGATTGCTTCTTTTGAGAATCAAATTCTACCTTTGGCTTTACACACTCCTTAGCAAAGTGACCATATTCTTGGCAGTTGTAACACCTAACTTTGCTCTTATCAAAACCCATACGCGATCGACTATTTGAACCAATATATTTTCTCCCAGTTCTCTTCAAGAAATCTTTAGCTTGTCTCATTAACATGGCCATATTCCATTGGATATTCATTTCTTCCAGATCAACAGGGTCAATCTGTCTGAAATCTTCTTCTATTACCTCAGGATCATGTATTTTTCCTCTAATGAAATTTTCATATGATGCCATGAATGAAGAAAACATAGCAAGATAATCATCAGCAACTTTCTGATTCACATGAGATCCAGATGATGTTGAAGCAGTAGTAGCAGAAAATCCAGAATGGCTTGTATGACCAGAATAAGTTGGAACTCCAGAACACTGATCATTTGAAGACTCTTGAGCATCACCAGAAAAAAATGCCACTCCAGTACCAGATTTACCAACAGATTTGGCAAAATACATCGAGGGATCCTGGATATGCTCCATATTAGTCTCTTTCTTTTTCATATTCATGTCATGTGACTGAATCTTTCCTAGGACTTCTTCAAGAGACATGGTTTTGTACTTAACATTTTCTTTGATCAAAACCGTATACACATCAAACTTTGATGGTAAAGCCTCCAAGAATTTATCATTGATTTTCTCAGTCTCATATGCTACAGATGCACTAGCCAGTTCACTAAGAAGATGATAGAATCTTGTAGCAAGATCATCCAAAGATTCATTTTGAAAATGTTTAAAGACTAGGAACTGCTTCTTTAGTAATTCTTTTCTACTCTTTTTCACATCCAAACTCCCTTCACACCTTTTCTGTAAAGCTTCCCACAGTTGTTGAGAAGACTTAAAATGTTTAAAACTGTGATAAATTTCTTTTGGAAGAGACATAGAAATGCTAGCCATTGCTTTCTTTTCTCGATCAAATAACATCTTCTCTTCAGTATTTAAAGCTGATACTGGCTTCGGAACATCATCCTTTCCCATCCATGAATACGTAGGATGCGTATATCCTTCCAAAATCGGAATCCACAAACTAGTATCGGTAAAAGATACGAACTGGTCGAACCGATCTTTCCAATTTGAATAATCAGCTAGATTCAACAACTTTGGAGATTTTTGAGATGTACCAATCTCATTGTCATAATTGAACATGTTTGTGACTTGAACCATATTTGCCATGTTTAAAAAAAAAATTCTGAAAAATTTTCCAAGTATTGAGCAACCTTACCCTTTGGCGAACTTAATAAGTTCGCTTTAGTGAGTACTAAGCGAACTTGAGATCAGGCGAACAAGACAAGTTCGCTTAAGGAGGAAATCAGGTAAGTTCGCTTAACAAATAAGTTCGCTTAAAATGAGAGAAGCAAACTTAATAAGTTCGCTTGCTAAGTTCGCCTGCACAGGAACTCAGCAAGTTCGCTTAAACTGCTGTAACAGATTCAAAAGATTCTTCACCCAAACACGAACAGAAAACTTCAAAAATCATGATTTCTCAGCGAATTGATGGAATTTAAGAAAATTGAACCGTAGGATTATGAATTTTATCAAATAGAACAGGTCTATCGGACTAATTTCGTCAAAAACACTTCCAAAAACACGAATTCAGCAGAGAAACGATCTTCAAGAACTTGAAAAACTCCATTGTTGCAGAAACTTCAAAAATGTTGAATTTCTTGTCGAATTGTACACAAAAACCGTCACTAATCACCGAGAATCGTACTTAATTCACGAGCATATGCTCTGATACCACTTGTAGGTCCAGGTAACTCAACTACTGATTGAACTCGTGATATGACGTTGCTATAACACGAAGTGTGGAATCCTTCGTGTTAACGTTTGTATACTAACCGACAATTCAAACAACACGCGTAAATAAACTTCTCCAATATATTCAGATTCACAATGGTTTACAGACTCAGTCAGACCAATCTAGTTCTCTCTGTTCTGTTCTATATCGTTTTTTCTAATGACTCTGTAAACACATATATATAGAAACTAACCTGCTGTAAGCGAACTTGTTAAGTTCGCCTGAAACAGACTAAGCGAACTTAACAAGTTCGCCTCAGTTAGACCTAAGCGAACTTATTAAGTTCGCCTCTGATAGACCAGACGAACTTAACAAGTTCGCCTCTAGTAAAAACACTTAGCAACTTTAAACAATTACATATCAAAAACACAAAGACATAAAATCTAACTATTACAAGCTTTTGTCATTACAAATCTATGTCCTAACAGCTCGTTCGTGTAAAAACGACTAAATTAACGTTACCGAAAAACGTTCCCGAATGTCGTCTCCGACAATCTTCTCACATCCCAAAATGGTCCCCATTAATGAATATAAAGTTTTATGGGGTCATACCCTTGCGTACAAGCCATTCTAAGCGGTTTTGTACGAAACTGCTGAGCGACACGCGAGAAGAAAAATTGTTTTGCTTATATCTTGACCATACGAGCTCCGTTTTGCACGATCCACCTATCCACGCGTTCGTCTCGACACTCCTGACCTTAAAATTTTATTGGTGTCAGCCGCTGCTGCCACAACTGCTGTCAGAATGCAAATTTGCACGCGACCGACCCAAACGAACTCCGTTTTAGGCGAGTAGATTAAAACCGACCCAAACGAACTCCGTTTTAGGCGAATAATATGTCCACGCGACCGTATCGCCGAAGCCTTTCCAACCCTCCGGTCGCCGTCACAGGAATCCGCTGCCTCAGTCGCCGGAAAAGCGAAACAGTCGCCATAATCACCTCCGACGCGCGTCCGACTTTGCGTTGCTCGAATCCCTATCAAACGGACTCGGAATTTGACAAATAATATATCCACGCGACCGTGTCGCCAAGCCATTCGACCCCCTGACTTCGCACGTTGGAAACAAAAGCAGTGGCCCGAATCCTCGCCGGAATTCTCGTTTTCTCTCGATTCTTTCACCATTCGTCCCCAACTTGCCATCTAGCGGACTTGGCACTAAAATTAAGAATTTCTAATCATTATCTCATACAAAAGGATCGCAAACAACGTAAATGAACGTAAACGGGATTTCCTAAATGTGTTAAGGATGTTCCCCGGTCGACACGCGCCTTCGTCTTCCTCGTCCGACCCTCCCCATCGTCGACTTCTCCTCTCCTTACGTCTCTCTCTCTCGCCGACGCACACCTAGAGCCGATATAGCTCTAGGGTTTGCGTAAAGATGGTTTATAAACCATCGAATGTTTCACTTCGGGTCCCTCCTAAACCGTCAAATGCACTTCCATCTCGAACTATGAAAGAAACGGTTACCTGTTCCCTTTAATCCCGTTAATTTAAGATCTTCGTGACATCCATAATATCAACGTTGTTTACCATGGATTCGGGTTATCCGTTAATCCAAATTATTATATTACGAATTTTCGGGATGTTTCAAGTCTACCCCCTTAAAAGAGGATTTGTCCTCGAATCCTTCTAGGTACAAACCCACATAACTCATCCTTCCGTTCCAAAGGGTGCATCCAAAATCCTTTGGTGCCATTCATCCCCTGTACACATCAATGCGGTAACTTTATTCTACAACTCGGTCATCATCCTTGGTGTTCAAAGAAATCCTTTCCATTGTCCGCTTTCAACTCTGGGACTTATAGCTTCCACATAGATATCATACATTACTCAGCTTTCCATCCTTTATTCCGACGGTACAACGCCGCTAATTCCCTAGGTAAGGTTTCTCACCTTTCAGAATAGGACCATTCGTCACCCCTCACGTCTCATACCCTAATTACCACTGTGCAATGATTCTCAATGCCTAGGCACCACTGCCTTATTCATAAGGGTACTACACCCTTCCTCCTCGGATGATTTCTGGGAGCTTGTGCAAAACTCCTATCGCCTCTATAATCACACGTTCCTCAACCGAGGTACTTCTTCACTTTATTACCATGCGTCCAACACACCCTCTAAATAAGCACCTATTACATGACACTAGAGTTATAATCAACAGTTCCCGTTGATTCTCAAAAGTCCACATATCACCATCATGGCCGCCCTGAAAGCAAAACATTAGTTTTACTTGATGCTCCACAGGGGCCCGCCTTAAACTAGTCATACGCTTACCAGCGTAGGCATCTCCTTCCAAGTCACTTAACCTCTCCTGAGTTTCACTTTCATCATGGTTGTTCTACCATTACCAAGCGATCACCGACCGCGTCTCATGTAACATGTACGATGAAACACCCTACTTATCTTTTAATTTTATCAGAGTATTATATTGCGGAAAACGGTCCCAGTTTCATAAAACCTTGCCCTAAAATGGCTAAGGTAACTTTTTCCTTTATAATATCATTGTTTTACAAAAGACATTGTAATTACATCATATTACATAGGGATCTCCAATTCCAACTATTCCGTCCTCAGGAAGCCTCATTCCACGTGCTTCTTTCCTGTAGTGTTTAGAAAACGTTTTTGTATTAGCTTTCGCTAAGTAAGTACACTGCATCTTTTCATTTCATTATGAACCCTTTAGGTTCTTATTATTGTTCACGTTTTCTCGGGCTCTCGGTACCCCCGTGACCATCTTTGGACGTACCTCATATCACGGTATTCGTATATTTTATGGGTGTGCTAACCCCCTTGCAACCATCTTAGGCCGTACCTCCTGTCGGAGTATTGGCAAGGTTCTTATACTCGTCAGTATAGACCCCTTGAATTTGTTACGAAGACTCATTCATTCCTTAGCCCCGTAGGCTTGGAATCTTTTTCTCCTTCAACCCCGTAGGAATGGAGTTCTCTTTAGTTCTTTTTTTCTTCTTTATTTATTGAGATCCACCTTACTAGCCAGGTATCTCATTTCATTTGGGACCTTGAGTATCTTAGACTCACAGCCTCCCAAATGTATCAAGCATTTGTTTTCATTTCATGTATAAGCTTGATTTATTTCCTAACCAGACCTTACCTTAAAACTTTGTAATGGTTTCTCCACGATGCATTAAAAGGGTTTATATATAGGAAGTACCAGCGGTGTATCCACCATCCCTTTAACACTTCGAGAGTACTCTGTTATTCCATTTTAGGGTTTAAACTCATTCCATCATACTCATTCATATTTGCACATATCATCATGCATTCACGTATTCATCATGCATTTCACGTATTCATATTCATCATGTATTCCCATTCATTATGCATGGTATACTTCCATCATATATTCATATTCGTTATATATTGTAAACTGGGGTGATTTTCCTTCCAGAGCAGTACCTCCAACAGAGATGTTCGCAGGAAAGAGTGACAGGTCTAGGAGAGATTTATACACCACTCGTTCCTTAGACAGAACATTATGTTTGTCAGATAACTACAAACCGGTTGTATGTTCTCCCGTACGTTCACTATATTTAATTATTATCTATTAGTCTATACCCCTAAACATTCATAATGGTTTCACCATGAAGTACCAAGAGGTTTATATATAGGAAGTACCAGCGGCGTATCCACCACCCCTTGGATAAGTCATGATTACTCCATTATTCATGTTTAGTGTTTGGACTAATCCGTCATTACCCCGTACCCTCGTCATATACATATCACATATCATGTAATCGTTTCTAGGGTACGAGTCCAGTGTACTTACTTTTTCTTCGGTTAGTTCCTATGTTCGTTCTTTGCTTTAAACGCTTCTCCGAACTCGAACCATACTCTTAGCGCCACGTACTCGTAACCACCACGCTCGTAACCGTCGTGCTATCCTTGCCTCGGTTTGCGGGTGTGTGTGTGATGATGATGTTGGTGTTTGATGTTGCAAATGAACGGCTCATGCAAACTATTTATAGGGCTAAAACACCATCCGTGGAGGACTGTTAAGCTGGGTGGTAGCGGTCCGCTACCGCCCACTGCAAGCTGTTTGGCGTACTCCGCACGTGGCGGACCGTCATGCCTTTGGTAGCGGTCCGCTACCCAATCCTATTCAGTGAGTCATCATACACGTGTCGTCCTCTCGTAGTCCGGGCAAAATTGCGGCTGGCGGACCGTTACCCACCTGGTGGCGGTCCGCCATAGGGCGGAGTCATCCCCCACGTCACTGCTACATGTCATTCTCTACATGATTGTGTTGTCCACATGTAGCAGACCATTAAGAAGCCGGTAGCTATCCATCGCCTCGTCCCTGGAAAAACATCCCCATTCCTCTAGTGTCTTACCTTGGCTGAATTCTTCATATAGAACGTGTTCCATGAAGACTCTTTCGTCACCTTATTTACTTCGTGCTGAAATCTTCAGCGTCATCACTTTGATCTCATCATGGATATCTCTGGTCCGGCGTCCACGTAACCGCTTTCATCACTAACTCTTCAGCTCCGCCCATTGGCTCCGTGCTCCGAATTTCCCGAGATATAAGCATAGGCATCTCATAAGAGCACCTCACCGATCGCCTAAAAAGACGTCAAAACTCCTCGCATCACCTCGACGTATCAACGTCGAGAAAATCGTCAAGATAGAAATACTATACTTGGGCACACTGACCATCCCTCCTATGCACGACTAAGCGTGTACTACAAGGACACACACCGACACACATAACTATAGAACACACAATGTTCTACACATGTACTAGTAACCCCAACGCTAAACACACATCACGTGCACACACACAACTGCTAGATCTGAGTAAATCTACGTGCATAAAATATGACCTCGTCATTTATAGACACACAAACTCTTGAACCTTACCTCTTACTCACTACAACGGTAGCCCCTGCCACATGTCAATATATACCCATACAGAGTTTACTCGGTCGTACCCATAAGGGTTGTACCCATACTTCATGACGACACACTACTCAGTCTGGACACAAAACATCTCTAAACATCCATACACACAAGATATAAAAATATCTTACCTCCCCACAGGATCTGGTCCTGAACATGCATACCTAAACATAAGGCATGTAGCTACAATTTCCAATAGGACCTCGTCCTAAACATTTATACATACTAAAGATGTATATTTAAGATTTCCCACAGGACCTCGTCTTGAACAGTTACACGGAGTGCGACACACCCCCTTACACTTTAAACATCACCTAATCGTAACACATAGGTGACACTACCTTAAGACCGTAGACACACACAAATAATCAAAACTCAGGTCTACTCATACAGTCTAACCAACCAAGCTCTAGCATCACATCAAATATTACATTTAGTATGAACTCACGTTGTTCAAAAGGTAATCACATAATCACATATAATTGACACTACACCACCAAATAGCAAGCTATCACACATGCAACTATCGTTACTACGTCTTAAACCATCCCATGGTAAGATTCACTGTCAAGGTTAAAATCAAGCAATTGAAAAACCAAGAACGGGTATTTGCTCATAAAAGTGTCTGACGGCCACTACTCAAAATGCTCTAGTCCTCTCATGGTACCCACCACTGCTCTAGTCACTGGACAAGTCAAAGTTATCACCCACTTGTTCCTCGCCGTCAGATTCCTCCATCCATCCGTTTCCTGATTCGGTGTTGTATCTCGAAGGCTGACTCTTGACTACAAATGCACGTCTTCCTCTCCAACCACCTCTCCTGTAAAAGGAGATACAAAGTCCACCCCTCGTAACTACCCTGGTAGTACTGGGAGCATTAAGCGCCGGAAGCGCCAGAATCACCTCCTGTGCTAGTATCTCCTGCTCATCCTCAGCCGCTGGTGGAACCACTGTCAATGGAACCGGTGCTAAGATCCGTGTCCTGCTGATGAAAACTGTGCAGACAGCAGCCGCACGCCTAGCCCGCCGTTCTGTCAATCTCCTGATGCCTGATCCATCTTGTCTGAATCGTCATGGCCATCAGTACCTTCACGAGATAGAACGTTGGAGTGATTACTATGGGTGTCAAATTCAGAATATGAGAGTAATCATAGACTGCCAACTCACGGTGATCAAATGCAATTTGGTGGTCCACATTACTGCTCGGATTCTAAACCTTCCCCTTCATATTCACACCAGCTTTCTATCTTTCACACACCTCGGATGCACATGCATCCCACAAAACTCACATAGCACCACACAATAATCTGGCAAGTCATCGTCTTATCACAGTTTCACACCATTCAAGGTTACACACAAAATTACTAAATCATACCGACACACCAAACTATCTCACATAGTTACAATTAATGATATTCTACGTTTCTCGATTCACATTATAGTCTTATTCAATCACACCACACAACTTCAAGTGGTTCTACATAATAATACAACACATATCACACCTCATGATCCCACACGGGACCAAACATCATTTACTCACACCAATTACTTTACCTAGTGTAACACTACACAAATGGTAAATAATAATTACTGGTAAACTCGAAAGGCGTACCTCTTGGCTCGCGGTTACTCGTGGTGGCATTCGTTTCACCCTCGTCCCATTTTCAGTTTAAGTTAAGGTATTTTATTTGTTTAAAAACACCAGCTTTCTCTTAAACCTCGTCTTTGATACCAACTTGTAAGGTCCCAAAACAGACACCCTACAGTTGGTTGTCATAACTGGTTAAACTTTTTAAAAACATCTAACTTTCATTTAAATAAACATCGAAAGTCTTTCTCAAAATAATTTTATCTTTTAAAACTCGTTAACTTTCATAACGTTACCTGACGAATGCATGCGCACCAACCCGAGTAGTCCCGCTCCCAAGCCAAGATACCTCATCTATCAGACTCACCTGCAAAACAATCTAACGTACATACAAAGTCAGCTACGCTGAGTGAGTTCTAATAGTTTAATTTAACAAAATCCAACTCGTCTTGTTTATTGTCTATCTATACTCAAGACCCTCTGGTCATTAGAAAATAGTTGTATAGATTTTCATCATATAAATAACCCCCGTTACCTCATAATATCCCAAAGGATTCACAATCCTAGACTCTACCCCACCATTTTAACTCAGTAAGTCTCTCCGACATAGAACGAGCTTACTACTCCGATAACATGCAATCTACTATACATATATTAACCATACACTAGTTAACTCAACCAATCTCTAGACACCGACGAATCAGTCCTAACCAGGACTCTCATAACCCGACTGACTCAACTATTGTGCACAATGTACTCATCCCGGTACAACGGTCAATCTAACTCGACACATCACGTTGATTCCATCTATTTATATCATCAATATCATCTTGTACACAATTAATAGAACTCATCACCTGCATGCAAATTAACACATATATATGCATACAAACGCATACCTCGTCACTGCTCCCTCGTCAGGGTTATCCCCATCGGGATACTCGTCATAAGCTCGCTATACCCTTGTTACAGGGCTACGCCACTAATTATAGCGACACACTCGTCATCCATGATGACTACCCAGCCACCCACACGGTGACTATATCATCTACTATACGGTGACTGACACGTTCATGCATATTGTTTTTAATATATAAAAATATAATAAATATATTTTTAGAATGGTCTTACGAGATCAGGTTTTAAATTTATAAAATGATAATTACTTCAACTTAAAAACACACACAATAGGCAAGTGTACCTATCGCAGCGTAATATAGTTTAGGTAAGAACCAAGTGTCGAACCAAAACTTTCACTCCTCACATTGTTCACTCAACTCTAGGGTTATATATGTATGGATAGTGTAAGTTAAGTAGAACACTCAAGTTCGAATCGAATTATGCAATGATCATAAGCTTGTATGCAAATCAAGTCTCCACCAATTAACTAAGTAGTATGCATGAATCAAGAGGACTTTAAAATGGTTGTAATGTGGCTAAAAATAAAAATAAATTGGTGAAGATGAAAATATTTTTGGGTTTTTAGGGATTTAAAAGGTTTGAAGGGCTGCAGCTATAGTGCAACACACAGCTACGGCTTCATGGCTTAAAATGGAAAATACTAACAGGTCCCTTTACAGTACTCGGATCATGAGGGTATAACTAATCCGAGGGCTCGTTTATGGTCAGATTGCCAAGACCAAGATCTCTCATTAGTGCCAACTCTTTCCTTATTGCGTAGTACACATTGCTGCCTCTCCGTATGGAACTTTCGGCTCGTAGCCTAACAGCTCCAACTTTGATCAGATGTGTATACTCACTTTGGGAATGAGTTTGATTCTTGCTACATTTATTATGTCATCCAGACGGTCAATATAAAAACTAAGAAAACCTAACCTAGACTCCTAAGTAATAATAGGAATACCTATGAACTAAACCGTACTGACAAGCAAGTGTACCTATCGAGTGTAGCACAGCTTTATGGTAAACCGAGTATCGAACCCTTGAGACACTATGATAATAATACTAGACTCTGACTCGGACAAAAGATTTAATTGGTTTGGGGGAGGTTGACTACACTAAAGGTTAACTAAGAATGCAGCAAACAAATATCGACTCAACTATCAAGACAAGTTCTAAGATTAAATCAGAAGATGGGAAGAATACTACCTAGGTCGGAATCCTACTTGCAAAGCACAACTTCTACCGGTTCTGGAAACTATGATAGATCTGGGTTTCTAAAGATGACAACTAAAGACTACCTAGTGGATCCCTAATCACTCTCAGGGTGTCACCAACTAAGCTACCTAAAGCGTACTAAACTCACCAGATGGTTGGGTCACCTTTCGGGTATTTCCAACTATGATAAAGTACCCGAATAGACAGATTACCTCTCAGTCTCACTGTCCACCAATACATTCGAAGAATGCACGGGGTAATCTTAGGATAACAACTATGACTCAGAATAGCAACAATCACTAGACACCTACACCAACTTCCTCTCAGATAGTTGACACTCGGATTCCTAATGACGAAGACTAAACGATTACCTCTCACCTTTCGGGTATCGAGATAAGAAGAACACTCAACCTAGCAAAGGATCAACTAACACTCCTATAGATCACTACGTCTAGCAATACCACCACGGTTACAAACAATTAAGCAAGTAACCTAAACATGCGTCTATAACTGAAAGACATTCAACAAGATAACACGCGGAGTAATAATTAACACAAAACCAGAATTAAGCATGCATTATCATCATAATAATCAACCCAAGATCTTTACAAAACCAATAATCCATTCAAATGAATCCAAAAACAGATAAAAATCATAACTTTAGCAAATAATCAACATAAACCTAGGTAGTATCAATGATCTAGCCAAGAATCATACTCAAAACAACCAAAACAGAAGTAAAAGTATCACACATGGTTCAATCAACGCAATTCAGAGATAAAGATTCAAGCTTGATAACCGAATACGTAAATCTAACAAACCCGGATCTCAAAGACTTCGACTTTGCACTTGATTTGGCTTCCTAACTCCCAAAATCGCCTCTCAAAACTCCTCTGGACGGCTAGAAATCGATAATAAAAATGGGAGAGTCCTAGACCTTTAATTCTTTAAATTAGGTCAAAATTCGTGTTCCTGGGGTCTCTCGCGTACCGCTGGAGGTTACTGGCAAGTCTCTCGCGTACCTCCAGAGACAAAATAGTCGCGTAGGAATTCTGGTCCCTCGCGTACTGCGAGAAAACTCCCACAATCTCTCGCGTATCGCGAGGGATACTAATTTTTTGAATTTTTCTCGTCGAGCTACCCCAAATCGATATATTATGGGCCCCGTAAATAATTTTCTAGCTCAAGATATGCCCTTTCTAAGGTTGGACTCTTTCCTGACTTTTCCCGTTCTCATCCTGTTGTCTCGTGTGCTCGTTTCCTTCACAAGTCTTGATCATTTAAGCTCCAATTCTTCCCAAATACCGACCATATACAACATTACTTAGTACAAACCATAAATGACTAAAAAACTATATGAATACGCTACGAAATACAAGGGAAATGCATGTGTGCTTTGCAACACATCAAACATCCCCACACTTAATCTTTTTTCGTCCTCGAAAAAACTGCAAACGGAATCATAACTCAGATCTAACTAATCAAACATCAATTACCAATTAGCAAAATATACTCACGCGTTAAAAAGCAACAATCAGTATTTCTGTCCGATTAAACCCAAGCACCAACTTTCAAGCCCCCGTTACGTGTTCTAATTCCAATTTATACAGTCATCAATCAACCTATGTGACACACTCAGAAGTTACAGCTCTACCTGATCCCGTCTCACGGTCATGTTTAGGCACGGATTAAACCATATAGATTTACCCTACCACGTTAAACTAAAATTTATTTGTTTAAGAAATTAGATGAAATATGAATGAATGGATGACAATGAGCATTAATAATCAAATTAAACTTCATCTAGAGGCGTTTCAACCAAGTCACTATCCCGGAAGGTAACACATAGACTAAGTCATAACAATGAAGCACATAAGAATCTAACCCAGTGATGTTTCAATCAGGCTGGAACCCGACGTGTGACACGTAGGCGAAACTTATATTTCAATTAAATAAGCTCAAGATTTATGGAAATATGGATGCAGGCGCCACCAAACTCGGATTTATTTTCATAAAAAGAGAGTGGTGTGCCAAGAAATTTCAAAAACCTCTAAATTTTAACTTAACGTGGTACCTATCACCCTATGTTGACAGTTTCAGTATTACTGATTCTCTAAGATGAATACCCACAAGATATCATGATTTAATTCAGTGATTAATCCCAAGTAACACTCACATGCTATTTAAGCTCTACTAGTTGACTGGGTCTACCAAAACATCACTAATTAGACGCGTTTTCAATTATTTAACCATTTAAACTCAACAAGCAGGTCCAGTTGTACTATCATTTTCCATGTATATGCAATTATTTCCAAGGACATTTTTCAAATTTTTCAATTTTTTGTATTTTTATAAACAAGACAAACTAACTAAACTAGACACTCACATCCCCACACTTGAAACACATTGTCCTCAATGTGAAGCAAAACACAACTAAAAATAAAAATGCAAAAATAAAACAAAACAGGAAGCGACTTAGCTGGTAATGTAGCAGTGAATATATCCAGCTTCTTTTATCCTTATGTGCACCGTATAGCATTTCGGTCGCGGTTGCACATCAGCTGTCAGGTTGCCTTTACAACTGGATATAAGATATAATCAATCCCGCCCGAATGGAGATTGGGTACGGGCGGGATGATAAAACCTGCAAAATAAACCTCACAACAAACCCGCAGCATTAAACTGACTCAAATAAATTTAAAAAAAAAGACTTACTGACTCACTAACAATATAAAGACTCAAGATAGATATATGTCAGAGAAACATACTCGATGGGTGGCAAACACAGACATGAATGCCACAACAAAGTAGATCATCGGTCACGAACAGTTTCAATTTCCCATGGTCGTGATGGTCGGTGGATGTTAATGATGATGGTAATAGAATGGGTGAAAGTGATGATGATTGATGAAAGATGGAATGATGGATGATGATAATAGAGGTGGGTTGATGATGGTGGGAGTAGATGTGGTGGATGTGGAAAACCATGGCAAAAAAGGAAAAAGGGCAATTCCAGGATAGCCCCACGTACCGCGAGGCATCAGGCGGCCACCCCTCGCGTACCGCGAGGGAGTGGCATTTAGGCCGGCCCCTATTTCTATCCGTCACGTACCGCGAGAAACAGGGGGAATACCTTTCGTGTACCGCGAGGACCATCTTGTAATAGAAAGTTTTGAGGGTTTTTTATACTTAGCCAAATTTTCACACCTCAAAATTTTCTTCACCCAAATTCCATAAAAACCTATTCCAAGTACAAAAACATACGTAAAAATACCTAGAACTTCATTCCCGATGATTTTCCTCGCCGAATTAAGCGCGAATTCCTGCATAACATGACACAAATAAAACACACAAACTGAAAAACATAGAAAAAGACACGGACTCAAACCAAGTAATGCACACAAAATCTACATCCCACGCACTTGCCCGAGACTCAAACATGCCTATCAGGAGGCTTCCCCTTGATTCTAACCGGCACCGCCTTCATCCTTCGCGGTCTCCCGGTTCTCCACAACCCTAACAAACAAAAACTCCTACCAAACCTCAAATGTGTATCATGTATAGCACACAGATCCTTCCACCAACACTTAAACCTACCACGTCCGAAGATAACACTGTTCAAATACTCCAGCAAGCGGTCACCTCTAAACATCCCCACACTTAAGGTTTGCACTCCCTCTAACTCACATGTATCTCTCAACATACGGGTTCTCTTCCGGGGTGGCCTAGATCTAGGGGTGACGCAGTCTCACGCCCCTCATCACAAAGAACAGAAATGGGTATAGGCTCAGGAGTAATATTCTCTATGGTTACGACCTCCAAGCTCTTACCAGGATCTTTCGGTTCATCTACACCCACCACCGTGGGAGGCTCACATACTATCTTCCCCACTTGTGCTAGAATCTCACTCAAATTGAGTTCATCATCGTCAGCACTAAAAAACGGGGACCCTATCAAACTCTTTTCAAAATCCTCCAACCAATCTGGGGGTTCCTCTAACATTCCTTTATCCAAATCATCCTCTAATGGATTTGAATCCTGATGATCGTCCACGGAGGCATCAAACATGCACAAGGAGTGGATATGCTTGCCAACATCCTCCACGGATTTTGTAGCATCGAATGTAATAAACTCATCCTCCACACGAATTGTGAGTTTCCCGTCAAAGACATCAATCATCGCCTTGGCGGTACGTAGGAACGGGCGTCTTAGGATGAGTGGGACTCTATCATCCACTTACATATCTAGAATAACAAAATCCACCGGGAATACAAACTCGCCTACTTTAACTAGAAGATTCTCCACAACTCCCCATTGATACTTGACTGAGCGGTCAGCCAAGGAAATGCTCATGCGTGTCGGCTGCAGTTCACCTAGGTCTAGCTGTTTATAGATAGAATACGGCATCAAATTAATGCTAGCACCTAGGTCGGACAACGCTTGGTGCAAGGGAAAACTGCCTAGGAGACACGGAATCATGAAACGACCTGAATCTCCCAATTTCTCAGGCAGCTTGTTTTGCACCACAGTGGAACATTGCTCACTAAGTGAGACTTTAGAGATCCCCCCTAGCTTCTTCTTGTTGGAAAGAAGATCTTTGAGGAATTTGCCATACTTAGGCATGTGCTGGAGGACCTCTATGAATGGGAGATTGACCTTGAGTTGTCTAAACATATCAAGGAAGGTACAGTATTCCCTAGCATTCTTATATGGCAGTACGCGCGATGGGTAAGGAATACGACTCAAGTCAACCCCGGGGAACTTCATCTCCACCCCCTTCTTCTTCTCCACTGCCCTCTCGGCAGGCTTCTCCATCTCTATCTCTTCATCCACCGGCTCTTCTTATTCTACCACCGGTGGGCTCTCCTTTTCTTCGGCCATCTTAGCATCAATTGCAGTAAATCGATCTCTCCAATCTACCATATTAACTTCCTCTACCGAAGGTATGTCATACTCAATGGAGTGGGAGTCATCCTCTACAACCTATTCCTTCTCCACACTCCTAACAGACACGACCATCATTGAAGCGTTAGAACTCTTATAGGCCGCAGATGCTTCACTCTTCCTCTCCTTCAAGCTCCTCGCGATGTCTCCTACCGTGCGCTGCAAATCCTGGAAAGCCGACTGCTGATTCTTTAATAAGGTGTCATGGCCATCCAATATCTGCCTAGCATCCCTGTTATTCTGGACCAGGTGGGCAAGCATTTGTGTCTGGTTCTCAATCATCTCCTCTATCTTCTTGGTGTCGACACTGCTTCCCAAGCTAGATCCTCCTTCTCCTCCTTGCTGATGCTAGCGGCCATTAAACCCAGGCGGGTTATTTCCAGATCTCCATCCCGAGCCAAATGAATTATTGTAGTTGTATCCTCGGTTCTGGTATTAGTTGCCAGCAAAACTCACGTGCTCCTGGTTATTAACTGGGCAGTCCTTGGTGTCGTGGCCTGCCATGCACTCTTGACACCGCTGAGCACTGAGCTTCATCTCCTTGATCTCGTTAGCCATTGAGGCGAGTGCAGCAGCCACGCTAAAATCAGGAGTGACCTGATGCACACCTCTAGGAGAAGAGGCAGCTGCCCTAGCACTAGGAATGGAAGTCCTAGTAGATGGACACTATTGTTCGGCTTGAGCGAAGCTCTCGAACATTTCCTCGCACTCATCAGGCTCGAGTCTCTCCATGATATGGCCTCCCGCAGCTGTATTGAACATTTGCTGCTTCTCGAAGGTGAGACCATTGTAGAACTTCTCCACGAGCGCCCAGTCGAAAAGACCATGCTGAGGACATCGGCTCAACAGCGCGTTGAACCGCTCCCAGGCCATATGATAGGGCTCGTTGGGATCCATCTGGAAGGAGCGGATCTGATCCCTAAGGCGAGAGGCCCTAGAAGGTGGATAATACTTCTTGAAGAACTTGGCTTCGAGATCATCCCATGTGGTGATTGAGTTATCTGGGAGAGTGTCGAGCCAAGTAGATGCACGGCCAGACAAGGAGAATGGGAAGAGACATAAGTAGATTACGTCCTTAGATACACCCGTGAGATTGAAAGTATCACATATGCGCGCAAAGCGGGACACATGTCCGGGTGCATCCTCATCCTCGAGGCCATGGAATTGGGTGGCATGAGTGAACGTACTCATGATATGTGATGGGATCTGCCAAGAATTGGTGTTCGGTATAGTGGGGAGTGTGATCGAAGATCTCGCGCACGTGACTCCATCACTGGCCCTCTGGTGCACAGTACGTCTCGCTGGTGGGTCAGCGTCGCCCATGGTAGGAAATGGGATTTGGCTAGTAGAATGTACCTGGGATTTGCTCCGCTCCTTTAAACGCTCTCAAAATTCTCGGGTGCGGTGCGCTCGTGAAGCTCTCGTTCGGGCTCTGGACAAGCTGAATAAGGTTGTGATCCCTAAGAACAAGTATGGTGCATAAATAGAAAGACTCTAGAAGGAAACAAAACAAAGACTCAAAGACACACAGAAATACTCGATTCTAAATTAGACACTCAGATAAGACTCACTAGTAGCACAGAAGACAAGTAGCACACATAAAACAATCAGACTCACAAGACTCAAAAGAAAAAGAAAATAAAATAAACCAAAAACCAAACAGTGAACTAGTCAAAGTCAATATTGCTATTGCCAAGTGTCCCCGGCAATGGCGCCAAAAACATGATGTCGTCTAGACGTTCTATATAAAAACTAACAAAACCTAACCTAGACTCCTAAGTAATAATAGGAATACCTATGAACTAAACCGCACTGACAAGCAAGTGTACCTATCGAGTGTAGCACGGCTTTATGGTAAACCGAGTATCGAACCCTAGAGACACTATGATAATAATACTAGACTGTGACTCGGACAAAAGATTTAATTGGTTTGGAGGAGGTTGACTACACTAAAGGTTAACTAAGAATGCAGCAAACAAATGTCGACTCAACTATCAAGACAAGTACTAAGATGAAATCAGAAGATGGGAAGAATACTACCTAGGTCGGAATCCTACTTGCAAAGCACAACTTCTACCGGTTCTGGAAACTATGATAGATCTGGGTTTCTAAAGATGACAACTAAAGACTACCTAGTGGATCCCTAATCACTCTCAGGGTGTCACCAACTAAGCTACCTAAACCGTACTAAACTCACAAGATGGTTGGGTCACCTTTCGGGTATTTCCAACTATGATAAAGTACCCGAAAAGACAAATCACCTCTCAGTCTCACTGTCCACCAATACATTCGAAGAATGCACAGGGTAATCTTAGGATAACAACTATGACTCAGAATAGCAACAATCACTAGACACCTACACCAACTTCCTCTCAGACAGTTGACACTCGGATTCCTAATGACGAAGACTAAACGATTACCTCTCACATTTCGGGTATCGAGATAAGAAGAACACTCAACCTAGAAAAGGATCAAGTAACACTCCTATGGATCACTACGTCTAGCAATACCACCACGGTCACAAACAATTAAGCAAGTAACCTAAACATGCGTCTATAACTGAAAGACATTCAACAAGATAACACACGGAGTAATAATTAACACAAAACCATAATTAAGCATGCATAATCATCAAAAATAATCAACCCAAGATCTTTACAAAACCAATAATCCATTCAAACGAATCCAAAAACCGATAAAAAGCATAACTTTAGCAAATAATCAACATAAACCTAGGTAGTATCAATGATCTAGCCAAGAATCATACTCAAAACAACCAAAACAGATGTAAAAGTATCACACATGGTTCAATCAACGCAATTCAGAGATAAAGAGTCAAGCTTGATAACCGAATACGTAAATCTAACAAACCCGGATCTCAAAGACTTCGAATTTGCACTTGATTTGGCTTCCTAACTCCCAAAATCGCCTCTCAAAACTCCTCTGGACGGCTAGAAATCGATAATAATAATAATGGGAGAGTCCTAGACCTTTAATCCTTGAAATTAGGTCAAAATTTGCGTTCCTGGGATCTCTCGCGTACCGCGGGAGGTTACTGGCAAGTCTCTCGCTCACCTCCAGAGACAAAATAGTCGCGTAGGAATTCTGGTCCCTCGCGTATCACGAGGGAATACTGAATTTTTGAAATCTTCTCGTCGAGCTACCCCAAATCAATATATTATGGGCCCCGTAACTAATTTTCTAGCTCAAGATATGCCCTTTCTAAAGTTGTACTTTTTCCCGACTTTTCCCGTTCTCATCCCGTTGTCTCGTGTGCTCGTTTCCTTCACACCACTTGATCATTTAAGCTCCAATTCTTCCCGAATACCTAATATATGCAACATTACTTAGTACAAACCATAAATGACTCAAAAACCATACAAAAATGCTACGAAATACAGGGGAAATGCATGTGTGCTTTGCAACATATCAATTTTCCATCGTGGCTCCAGTTGCCACACTTCACACATTTTTCGTATCTTTTGGCTCTTCTTTTGGTGGCACTTTTTGACAGGTCGCAGAATTGTGGCAGTTGTTCTTGCTTGCACCATCGTTTTCTAACATTACTAGTTGATTTGAAATCTTTCTCTCGGAGTTCGGATGGTAATTCAGGTTTTGCGAAATGAAGGCAGCAAAGCAAATTGAAATCAAAAGAATGCATATCCAGCTCTTTAAGGTCTAACCGGTAAAAGACCAACTTCTTCTCTCTCTTTTTTTTGACATAGACAATTCCTTCAATAATTTTTTTCCCTCAATTTCTTTGAAATAATATTTCCATAAATTTCTTACAGATAGTTCGGTTGTTTCTTCCTAATACATCCACCTTTCTGTATATTCCAACTCTTTTGAGTAAAACAGATTCTTTTCGAAGTTGCCACAATGGTAATAAACTTGAAATAACGACATAGGATAATTTTTCCATTTTGAAGACAGTTAGCCAATAAACGGTGTTTACGAATAGCTGGTTTGGTGATAATTGTGGGTAGTAGAAAAGAAAAAGCTAAGGCTCAAAGGTCTATCTAAGCGGGTTATATTTTTGGGATTTTTGGATTTAAGGATAAGGGTAATAAAGTCCTAGGTGCCTCAATCACTTTCAAACTTCTACTAGTTCATGGTCTTGATATGTATAAGTCACACAAGTTCTAATTATGCATAAAATTCAATCGAAAAACACTCAGTAATGCCAAACGAAAGAGCATGCGAATAATTATATACAGCGCTAAAAATTTGATGTTGTGTAATAGGCTTGAATTTCCTCACATAAAAACAAATGGAATAGGGTTTAGCGACTCGTTATGCATAATATTCATTTTTTTCTACTTGCCATGTATTCATTTTATTTAATTAGGTGTAAACTCAAAGAGGTTTTAAAGTTTAGAATTTTGAAATTTTTTTGGGTTTTACAAAAGGTATGTTTTTGTAATGTTTTAGTCAAATGGGTAGAAAATCACAAGTTAAAATTTTACTGCTTTGAGGTTACAAGTAGTCCTGAATCTCTTAATTCCCCACCCCACACTTAAAACTGTGCATTGCCATCAATGTACAAATGCATGTAATGAAATGCTATGCAAGAATTTAAATGTATGAAGTTTTAAGGGAAAAGAAACTGGTACTCTCCCAGTCAATTCGGTGTATAACCTAAGGCCAAAACTTATTGGTGCTGTCAACACTTTGCTTCAAAGACTTCATCGAATTTCACAGAAATTTGATGTGGTTTTCGATTCCTCAGGCTGTAGAGATGGAGTGTGATTCCTCAAAGAAGTAGAGAGACTATCTGGTGATGTTATTCTACCTGACACATAAGGGAAAACATAAAAGCAGACAAGGAAAATAAAAGGTAGTAGTTAAGCTACTAAGGTCCTAGTATCGAGAGGGCATACCTGGGGCTGAATTATGAGAAACTTAAATTTGAAAAGTCAAACCTGAGATCCATGATTCTGGCGTATGCACCAACCTCTCAATTTATTCATGATCTTCGGGTTGCCTCCCGGAAGCGCTACGTTTATTTAAGGGTCTTTAGCCCGACCCGTACGTGTTTCGTCAGTCTTACGCTTGACTCTGTGGCCATTAAATTTGAAAGTTGTCCCGTCTGTTTGTTCTAGTTTAAGTGTTCCATAAGGGAATGCTTTTCGAATTATGTATGGTCCCGTCCACTTAGATCTCAATTTTCCTAGAAATAGTTGTAATCTTGAATTGTAAAGTGAGACTTTTTCTCCTTCTTGAAATTCCCCCTTTCTTAGTCTTTTATCTTGATGTCTCTTTGCCCTATCCTTGTATATTGCTGAGTTCCTATAGGCCTGATTTCATAGTTCTTCCAATTCATGAACTTGTAGAAGGCGGTGTTCTCCTGCACTGGATAGATCTAGTTTGACTGCTTTAAGCGCCCAGTATGCTTTATGCTTAATCTCTATTGGTAGGTGACAGGCCTTTCCGTAAACCATTCGGTAAGGAGTGGTTCCGATAGGTGTTTTGTAAGCCGTACGTAAGGCCCAAAATGCATCTTCCAGTTTATCAGACCAGTCTTTCCTATTTGGACTTACATTTTTTTCCAAGATACGCTTGATTGCTCTGTTTGTAACTTTCACTTGTCCATTTGCTTGGGGATGGTAAGGTGTGGACAGCTTGTGGGTAAAACCATATCGTTTAAGTGTCTTTTCCAATTGTGAATTGCATAAGTGTGTTCCTCTATCACTGATTAGAGCTTTTTGTGTACCAACCATGTGAATAGTCTTTTGAGAAACCGGATGACGACTCTTGCGTCATTAGTTGGTAATGCTTGTGCTTCAACCCATTTTGACACGTAGTCAACTGCTACTAGGATGTATTGATTTCCGCGAGATAGAGGGAATGGTCCAACAAAGTCAATCCCCCAGACGTCGAATATTTCACAAACTTGGATGCTTGTTTGGGGCATTTCGTCACGCTTTGAAATACTTCCTGACCTTTGACATGAGTCGCACTTGCTTATAAGCTTATGTGCGTCCTTGAAAACAGTTGGCTAGAAAAATCCGGCCTCAAAGACTTTTCTTGCAGTATAATTGGCTCCATGATGCCCTCCTGTTGGTCCTTCGTGTCATGTCGCAATATCTCGTGTGCCTCCTTCCCATGCACACATCGTCGCACTATTTGATCTGTACAAACACGGAATAGATATGGATCTTCCCAGAAATAGTGCTTGATATCTGCGAAGAACTTCTTTCTTTCCTAAAATGTTAATCCTTTCACTAGTTCTCCGCTTGCTAAGAAATTTGCGATATCTACAAACCATGGTTATTCATTGATGTCTTGTACGTGCAGTATGTATTCATGAGGGAAACTATCATTTTTGGCAGACTTTTGATTTTCTTGAGTGGTTTAAAGTCGAGATAGATGATCTGCTGCCAAATTCTCTGCTCTTTTTTTGTCTTTTATCTTGATGTTAAATTCTTGTAGTAGGAGGATCCACCTGATTAACCTTGGTTTAGTGTCTTGCTTGTTAAAGAGATGTCTTAAGGCGGCATGGTCGGTATAGACTATAGTTTTTGATAAGACTAGGTATGAACGGAATTTATCAAAGGCGAAAACTACAGCTAGTAATTCCTTCTCAGTAGTAGTGTAATTTTCTTGAGCGTCATTTAAGGTTTTACTTGCATAGTTAATCGGGTGAAAATGCTTTTCGCTTCGTTGACCTAAAACTGCTCCTACTGCGTAGTCACTTGCATCGTACATGAGTTCGAAAGGTTTAGTCCAGTCAGGTGCTGTCATGATAGGTGCATTGATGAGTTTCTTCTTGAGAGTCTCAAATGCTACTAAGCAATCTTCAGAGAATAAAAAGGGTCGATCTTATTCCAACAGTTGTGTCAAGGGTCTAGCGATTGATGAAAAGTCCTTTATGAATCTCCTATAGAACCTCGCATGACCGAGGAAGCTTCTGATACCTTTACTGAGTTTGGCGGATGAAGCATTGATATAGTTTCTACTTTGGCTTTGTCGACATCAATACCATTCTTTGAAATTTTATGTCCTAATACTATTCCTTCTTTAACAATGAAATGGCACTTCTCCCAATTTAGTGTTAGATTTGAATCTTCACAACTTGCTAGCATTTTTACCAAGTTTTATAGACAATGGTCGAAGGAATTTCCAAAACCTGAGAAGTCACCCATAAATACTTCCATTGATTCTTCTATCAAATCATGAAATATAGCGATCATGCACCGCTGGAATATAAACATTTGATCAATGAAAGGTTGTGGAAAATGATCTTTTCCTGTAGCTTCGTTCAACTTACGATAATCAATACACCCCCGCCATCAAGTGACTGTGCGGGTTGGTATTAGCTCATTTTTCTCATTTGTGATTACTGTTATACCCCCTTTTTTTGGTACAACCTGAACTGGACTGACCCATTCTGAATCTGAAATAGAATAGATTACTCCTGCGTCTAGTAACTTGATAACCTCATTTTTCACTACCTCTTGCATTTTAGGGTTCAGTCGTCTTTGGTGTTGCACACTTGTTTTGAAATTTTCTTCCATAAGTATCTTATAAGTGCAAAATGAGGGGCTAATTCCCTTAAGATCCATTAGCTTCCAGCCGATAACTTTCTTGTATTTCTTCAAAACTTGTAGTAGTTTTTCTTTCTCGTTGTTTTCCAACCTAAAGGAGATAATAACTGGAAGCTTGGATTCTTCATTTAGGAAGGCGTATGATAAATTAGGCGGAAGTTCCTTTAGTTCAAGTGTAGGTGGTTCCTCGATAGACGGTTTTGCCTTCTCACTCTCGTCTCTATCTTCCAACTCCTCAATGTCTGTTGTTTCATCATTATGATTAGTGTGTTTTATCATGAATCCTTCGCAAACTAGATATTCTTCCTATTCCTCTACTGTCCATTCTTCTTCCTCTCCCAAGACGTCATGTATGTAATAACCTACTAGGTAGTCGAAATCGTCAAAAAGAAAGGCTAGATCGTCATGACTACTTGGTCGTTGCATGGCTTTCTTGAGATCGAATGTGATTCGTTCTTGCTGGATACTTAATGCCAATCTTCCTCCCCATACGTCAATAAGGGCGAGGGCAGTATTGAGAAATGGTCTCCGAGAATAAGAGGGCATCGTGTTCCTCCTTTTATGTCGACTACCACAAAATCCACAGGGAAGACGAATTCGTTAATCTTTATAAGTACGTCTTTAGCGATTCCCCTTGGATAGCGAACTGTCCTATTGATTAGGCATAGTTCTAATTTTGTGGGTTGAAGTTTCTTGAGATTCATTTTGTCAAATATTGCGCTAGGTAAAATATTTACGTCTATATGTAGGTCAGCAATAGTATTACCTTGGATTGAGTCGCTTATAAGACAGGAGATCATGAATTGGTCGGGAGGTTTTTTTCCTCTCATAATAGCTGAACATTCTTCATTCTACGCGATTTGTGGCTGTTCTTCCATTTTTTCTCGGTTAGTAAGCATATCCTTGAGAAATTTTGCGTGAGCAGGCATCTTATAGAGAAATAGTTCGTAGGGGAGATTTCGCTGTATTTGATTTAATAAAGACTGAAAGCGTTTAAATTTTTTTTCCAATCTTGGTGGTTCTAAGGTTTCTTGTATGATTTCAGCCCTTAATACGTCATCTTCACATGTATTCTCCATGTTCCCCATGGGTATCATAGTTATTACCTCTACATCTTGTTCTTGTGATTCTTGATTTACTTCGACACATGGTGGATGATCCAGAATTTCAGAAGGATCTTCATTTGGTTCCGTAGCGTAGAGTTTAATGATTTGACTCTTTATTTCCTCCAAATTACGAAACAATGTGTCTGGTTTCCAAGGATCTGGTTTATAGTAAGCATTGTCTGTGTTTACTGATGGAGGTGGTGAAGGAAGTAAATCCTCAAATGGTGATGGGTGGAGATTTATCTCATGATCCATAGGGAGCCATACGGAGAGATAGCACTCGTCAATGTAGTGTGATCCCCCACATAATTCGCACCATGAATCTGAGAAATTGTTGTCGAAGTTGAAGAATTCTTCTTCGGTAAAGTTTTCATTATAAGGATTCATGATGATATTTTTGAGTGATCTTTTTACTTTTAATAATGCTAATCCGTTAACTTGAATTTTTCTTGAAATCACCGTGTCCCCGGTAACGGCGCCAAAAACTTGATGCGTATTGTTTTTAATATATAAAAATATAATAAATATATTTTTAGAATGGTCTTACGAGATCAGGTTTTAAATTTATAAAATGATAATTACTTCAACTTAAAACACACACAATAGACAAGTGTACCTATCGCAGCGTAATATATTTTAGGTAAGAAGCAAGTATTGAACCAATGGAAATGGTCGAATTCCAATACTCGACTTTCGTTAACGTTTAGCCGATTTAATTAGTGAGTGAGTTTTGTGTGCTTGTGGAACAGGAAAGTAAATGACAGAAAAGTAAATGGCGGTAAAATAAATAGCAGAATAGTAAAAACGTGCGTGAAGTGTGTAACAGAAATGTAACGAACAGAATAGTAAATAACAGGAAAGTAAATAGGTCGGAAATGATCAGGTTACAAATAGTATTGCTTTGGGTTTCGAATCCGCTTGGTACGTGATAATGTTAAAGTTGACTAATCCAGTGATATGACTACTACAAATGTGTGACCCGGGTCACCGCTAGAGCCTCGTTCTCACGACATTTGATTTGCAAATTTAAAAGCTTTAACAAGTGGTAGTGCCTCCCGTTAAGGACAACAATTACCCTCAACCCTTCGAATGGTCATCTCCGGGTTGGTTTAAGACATAGAACGTAAAATGATTTGTATTAAAGTTAAATAGGTGATTATATTTTGCTCACCGGGAGGCGGTGTAACAATGGGACCAAGAATAACGACGTGCTGTTCCCAAAATGAGTTCACCAATTCTTGGTTGCATAATAAGTTCGTATAAAGACGTACGATCTTAGTAGTGTTAACCAAGCCTTGGCTTATCAATCTCTACTTGTATAAATACGTACAAGCTTCAAGAGAAGTTTGATTAAAAAGGTTTTACACTTTAAAAATCAAGAACACTCACAAATATAAAGGCGGATTTAGACAATAATAAAAACCCACCAAAATGGTGGTTTTAAGGATGAATAGTTAAAGGCATAAACACATCACTTGGATTAATACGTTAAACATTAACATGCACCAAACTTCATCTTCACCCTAGCAATACAAAGAGTTTAGCCATGAATGGCCATACTGACTAGCATAACGCTGAGTTTCGTAGTCTCCCCTATTGTGGAACCAGGAGGAAGAGCCCCTCCGCTCACTACTCTCTACTCTAACTATGAAATGCACTTTCAAACGAGGTCTGGATGGGTGTTCTTTGATCTGAATTAGTGTGTGGAATGAAGAACTCAAGCCATCTATTTATAGGCCTCAAAATGAGCAATGCACGGCCGTGCATTGGATTGCACGGCCGTGCAAACACCTCGGGAATCAAACAGGGTACACAGGACAGTGTACTGGACCTTGGGGAGCAAGACAGGGCAATGCACGCCCGTGCATTGGGATGCACGGCCTTGCATCCTTTTCCTGCTGCCCAGTTTTGTCTTTTAGCTGCTGGTTTGACTTGTGTTGACCTGGTTTGACTTCTTGGGGTCAGTGCTCGGGTTTGGTCCTCCAAAAGCTTGATTTCTTCATGTTTAAGCTGATTTTTGCTCTATTCATCTTTGGGATACCGAATAACCTGCATTTGTGAAATATTAACGTTTTAAGTATCAATTGCAAGGTTATTACTCAATTAGTACCATAATATGGGGATTATTATGCATGCAAAACATGTATAATTTAGGACATATCACACGTGACACGTACAATGATGACCCCGAAGGACTTCGTCCTCCACACCACTGTTGACCATACACACGGACAACAATGCAAGCACACAAAGAAACACACATATATATACACATGACACTACCTGGACATGTACTACGACTCACCACCCTTTCACGAATCACTTACGTGTGTAAACCAACACATACTTTAGACGTATCCTTTTAACGTCTTGACACGTTACCCAACTCTTTCCGAATAATTAATTATATGACACACAAACAACATACTGACTTCTAGCCCGTATATACTATGGACACCCCACAGACCCATGCAAACACGATACCCGCCGTGTCGAGGACAACCACACAACTACACACAACATCAAACACATGACGCTTAACAACATACTAGCATTTACTTGACTCGTTAATGAACCACGTACGGGTTCCCATGCTAACTCTCCTTATATAACCGTCACAGTTTTAACTAAATTCCTGACTAACTCATAAGATGACACACGCAGATCATCACACTCTTGTACACCCATCCTAAGGACCGCACAACGACCCTTATCTTCATTATTACATAACGATCTCATAAAACACTTCATGTTTAAATCATAACTCATAATACATTCGTTTAATAAAACGTGTGAGTATGTACGATAACCCCAAAATAGTAAAACGTTTAAAATAGGGGATTAGAACCTCACTGGTCACGAATCTTTCCTTCCGTAGGCCGCATACCCGCAAACACCTAGCCCAACGTGAACTTGTCATCAAATTAATCATCCAAGTCAATCCTCTGACCTTTATAACACTAACCCACTTACTCGAGACCAGCACGCTGCAAGCTCGGTCTAAATCGTCCCTAAACCGTACAACCGACGCGCTCGTTCACGTAAAAACGACTAAATTAACGTTCCCGAAAAACGTTCCTGAAAGTCGTCCCCGGCAATCTTCTCACATCCAAAAATGGTTCCCATTAATGAATATAAAGTTTTATGGGGTCATACCTTTGCGTACAAGCCATTCTAAGCAGTTTTGTATGAAATTGCTGAGCACCACGCGAGAAGAAAAATTGTTTTGCTTATATTTCGACCATACGAGCTCCGTTTCGCGCGATCCACCTATCCACGCGTTCAACTCGACACACCTGACCTTAAAATTTTATTGGTGCGGCCGCCGCCTCCACCGATGCTGTCAGAACGCAGATTCGTCTTTCAGCACGTTCGGTTTGCGCGTCAATAATCGAGTAGCTTAAAACCAACCCAAACCGACCCACGCGACCGTATCGCCGAAGGCTTTCCATCCCTCCGGTTTCTGTCGTCGGAATCTGTCGCCTTAGTCACCGGAAAAGCGAAACAGTCGCCGGAATCACCTTCGTCGCACGTCTGACTTCACGTTGCTCGAATCCTTATCAAACGGACTCGGAATTTGACAAATAATATATCCACGCGACCGTGTCACCAAGACCTTCGACCCCTTCCTATCGTCCCGGCCTGCCGCCATCGAAAACGCAAACAGTTGCCGGAATTCTCGTTTTCGCTCGATTCTTTCACCATTCGTCCCCAACTTGCCATCTAGCGGCCTTAGCACTAAAATTAAGAATTTCTAATCATAATCTCATACAAAATGATCACAAAAAACGTAAACGAGATTACCTAATGTATTAAGGATGTTCCACGGTTGACACGCGCCTTCGTCTTCCTCGTCCGACCCTCCCCATTGCCGACTTCTCCTTTCCTTGCATCTCTCTTTCTCTCTCTCTCGTCGATGCACACCTAGAGCCGATATGGCTCTAGGGTTTGCGTAAAGATGGTCTATAAACCATTGAATGTTTCACTTCGGGTCCCTCCTAAACCATCAAATGCACTTCCATCTCGAACTATGAAAGAAACGGTTACCCGGACCCTTTAATCCCGTTAATTCAAGCTCTTCGTGACATCCATAATATCAACGTTGTTTACCACGGATTCGAGTTATCTGTTAATCCAAATTATTATACTACGAATTTCCGGGATGTTACATTAGACAACATATTACCATGAGCCGCAATCAAAGCCTCGACGAAATAAAAATAAAGTACCACATACGGAAGTCTAATGCAAACAACCGTCTAAAAATTGGCTAACTTTCCGCCCAAGTGACCCTACAAGTCTGGTTGGCGCGACCAAACCATGAGCGGGGGTGTCAACCCAAGTAGTACTACCCAAAATTCCCAACGGCTAGGCTCAGCTAATTGATTGCCCAAAATTAAGGACTTTAAGGCATTAAAAAAAATAACTCATCTATCAATGTATCATTTAACATGTGACTAAAAATAAATAAAGAAACAGCTTTCCCCCAAAAACAGTAAACAGTAAGTAAGTGGGGCCACGAAACTCACCTGAAAAGTTCAACGAGTACTACGTCACAGACGACAAAATACTGGAAAATCCAAGTCCTAATCGGGTACTACTGGTCAATTGGACACAAACGATGCATACAGAACTCCTATAGGTTGTGACCAAGTCAACAAAATAAAAAGTGGCTATGTAATCGGTTGCATACCCAAAAACCGTGCATACGCGTACGAACTGTTAGAAATTGTAAAACCGGCTTTTATATAAATTTGTGACCTTTAAACCTTAAGTTTTAGATTTTAATAAAGAACATTAGTAGTTATAAATTCATATATAATAAAATCTCAAGTCACTGTTTCGTTTGATCAAAAACGCGGTTATGCGCGTAAAGTCCGGTTTACGGTTTGAAAATCTTATCCATCCGAAATTAGGGTTTTAGTGTGATATTAGCACCCAATTTAAAATTCCAAATTTATGTTTTTAATGTGATCATAATTCTGTCCAAAATCCCCTAAAACTTTTTATAAAAACAATTTTATACAAAAATTTCTAAAAATAGTAACTTTTTATAATGTTTTAATGGACCAAAATTTCAAAATCATACTTAGACATAAATTTATTACTTGAAACTTTCACCGATTGATCATATACATAAATAAGAATTTCTGACCAATTTTCATAATTTTTCAACATCCATATTATTTATTATGAATATAATATTTTTAAAATTTAAAAAATTAGGGAAAAATAGTTAAACTTTTCAAAAATTCACCAAATTTCTACCAGAATAGTTTTAGGTCCATATGAGATTCTATTCAAAGTTTCAAGTCCAGACGTTGTCCAGAATTATATGATCCCAAATTCAATCGTTAAAACTTCATAAATACCAAATACCTACTTAGACAACTCCAATTTTCACAAATTTTGGAAAAAAGTCATGTTTTATCATATACTAATTACTGACGAAATTCCAGATTTTTTCAATACTCAGAGGTAGTTTTCCCAATTTTCATTTATTAAACTTGTAGGAATTTTAATAAATAATCTATAAAGAGTTTGATAACCAAAATTTTTAGATCAAACTTTTTTTATAAATAATACTGTTTAAAAATAAATTTGGGTGTTAGATCATATTTTTAGAAAAATCCATCAAAACAATTGTTGTATAAAAATAAATATATTAGTTCTATTATTTTTTCCATGTGAACCGGGGTTGGGTTTATAACCTAATAATCACCCAAAATACCAAATATCTCAATAGTAAATATTTTTTGGTTCAATTCCCAACCAATGACTCACAAAACTATTCTAACATAAAATAAAAGTTTAACGGGTAAAGTTTATACCTTCCGTATAAATGGTTCGCGTACGCGAAACCTCTCGTATTTCACATGAGATACGAACCAAAAACACCATTAGGATTGTTTTTATCTCTTGAGCATTTTCACATTCTCAAAATTGACATGCAATGTCATTTGGATGTCAATGCAACCCGATCAATTTCCTATTTTCTATCCTAAAAACTGTTACAATCTGTTCGTATTCAAAAAAATACTTCCCAATATCTGATCAGAATTTACTTTGGTGAAAACATTCATATATGTATTAAAAACTAGTGTCCAAAAATCATCACGATCCAACGGTCGGATCTCCAGGGATCGACGATTCTTTGAGACTCAGTTTTTCGAATCCGAAAATCCGATCAATCGCATTTGAGGGTTCAAAAAGCATAGCTAGAGAGCCTTGATCAAACATTCCTCTGATCGGGTTGTGCGACTATGTGTTGACAACATTATATCCAAAATTCATACATTTCTAACGGTCGGATTTCCGGGGATCGTTCGATTTTTGAGACTTTGCATGCAATAACATTCTGGACAGATTCATTTTTGACATTTTTAACGAATTTAAGCAAAGCTTTAGACAAATCTGAGCTTACCATTGCGTTCGTAGCGTCGAGAAATGGTTCTAGGGGAAAAACCGAACCTCCGGCCACCGCTAGACCACCGCGGACCGCCGTCGGCCGCCACCGGACCACCACCACCTAAATTCTCTGCCCTCTCTCTAACTTTTTTCTAAAAAATTTTGTAAATGAGCTAAGGGAATGAAGTGGGGGTATTTCTAGCCCCCATGGTCTCCGATCGCGTGTCAGTTTTTCGGTTAAATGAACCCGATAAAAATAACGATGTTATTTTACCCAAAAATAACTTGTTATAATTTATTATTTTCCCTCGAGTCCTTGGGTCTCGTAAATATATATCCTTATGGATTTAAATTGAAATTTTAAGAAACCGCTCGATTAGGGTGTTAACGCGTATACACCCGAACTTGATCAAAAATTTGACATTATTACACCCAAATAAATCTTGATATTATTTATCGTTCTCCAATGAGTTCCTTTCGTTTAAAAGTATATTTGAACATAATAATAATAATATTATTATTATTATACGAACTCGTCGAACACAGGTGTTGACCGTAAAAGTCGCGGTTGTCACACTGCTGTGACGGCTGTGGTGATGCAGCAAAGGGGCCGACGGGGTCCGATGTGGGTTGTGGTTGCACGGCGGCACACAGGAAACGTAAGACGAAGAAGGTGGTGGCGCACGGTGATGGTCGTATACTAGTATGTGATGGTGAGGACGAGGAAGCCGTGGCATGGCGGTGCGTGAGGTGGAGACGGAGAACGATAGCATGACCGAGTAGGGTTTACCCGGCCTTAGGAGATGCATGACACGGTTTACGTACGTGCATGGGAAGCCCGACTCGGGTACGTGCATTCCGGGAGGGTAGTGTTACATGATGACATTTTGGTGATTTAGGGGTTTGCATGACACCCGAGCATGCACGCATGAAACCCAGTTCAAGCCCTCAGATTCTGAACGGGTCATGGATGATCTGATTCAAGCGAACATGTGATATTAGGGTTCGGCAAGGCAGAGGAGACTGAGATTCGGGATGTATTTATTGTTATATGTTGTCGACGTATCTTTAGAACGTGTTTGATCATGCGTTGACAGGTTGGAGTTCGAACGAGAGGACGGTTAACGAGCAGGGCTTGGATCTTCACAACCGGTGAGTTTCTAATCCCCTACTTCTTAAACGTTTTACTGCTTTTGGGGCTATCGTACATACTTACAAGAGATGTTTAACATTTTAAACGTGTTAAGAGTTTTGGGTTTTAACCCGATGTGTTTATGAACTAAAACATTCAACAATGCGTTGGAGGGCCTACGAGGGTGTCTGTCACACCCCAACCGACGTCAGAAATATCGGGGCGGGACATGGAGACTGTTCATGAGCACATAGTTGTCTAATGTTGTAATAGATTAAACGTCAAATTTAATTTTCATAATTCAAACCAAACAAGATTCAACGAGTACATGAAAGAGAAATACGAGACAAGTTCTTTTATTTAAAATTAAACTAGGTCCACATCTTATATAAAGCATGCTTTCGATCAATCTCAAACATTCGTACCTAAAACATGGTTAAAACAATGTCAACTAAAAAGTTGGTGAGCATACATAGGTTTTGACTCTAAATGGTAGTATTGTGTTGTGTGCATACAATCCATACAAATCATGGTTAATAAGGCAAATATGGAGAGTTACTATTGTGAAACCAAATTGTACAATCAAACCTTTGTAACTACCATGCAAAACCAAAATGTTTTGTCGGTAACAATCACCCTACCTGGGTAGGTTTGTCAGACGCAATAGATCTATCATTGTTAATCGTCGGCTTGTATAGTTAATGATTGCACATGTAAATTTGCACACAAAGTAGTTTACACACCTAGTACTCAAACATAAGGCTCAAATTTGTACACATGAATGTAGGGTGGAATTGTATTGTGTAATTGTAAACATTGTATAATTGAAACTCATGTTCCACCTCAAAAATGTAAATAATGAAAAAGGGGCTATGTGAAACTCACTTGTATTACCGATGTAGATAGCACGAGAGAATAGGTAGCAAATGTGATTTGCAAATCACAAGATTAACCTAGAGTGAATATGTATGAATTTGGATTAATAATATGTACAAAGTCTAAAGTAATGTCTAGGGTTTCAACGGGAGTGAGTGTGGGGTCTTGTATAATGAGTTTGTGTTAAGATATGCAAAGGATGTATGTAAATTGTCATTTATATTTAGATATACATTTAGTATAAAAGAAATGTAAGTTTCAAAGGGTACTTATGTATTTCAAAAAGAATATTAATTGTCTTTGGGGTTTAATAACTAAATAAATTAAATAAATAAACTCCTCTTTATTCATTTAATAGTGTACCTAAAAAGATTGTGTAATTACATATTGGTTTATATATTTAGGAAAATATAGTTTAAACCCTATTGGGTTATTATTGTAAAAAGGGAGTTGTTTAAATAAATTATTTCATTTGTTTAATTACTATGGTAAATATGAAAATATAAATACATAGATTAGTATATATATTTAAAGAAAAAGGGTTTCATTTGTTGAAATAGGGTTTAAACCCTAATATAAATAATTTAATAGAAGAAAAAAAATATTTATAAAAGTTTGTTTTGTAATAATGTGTTTTTTTATAGAAGTCTTGTCATACTTTTTTTTAGAAAAGTCTAGGAATTTAAAATGCTTTGGTTAGAAATTTAAAATTTAAAAAGATAAAAACTTTAGAAATGATTTTTTTGTATTTAAAAGTGTCATTTTAGATAAAGAATATATAAAAAAATTGGTTTAATGTTTATATTGCAAATTATTGTATAAATCTGTTATAAACGGTATGGGGTTTATAAAAATAATTTTTTTTATTCACTGAAACTATGTAAAAAAAGAAAGCAGCCCACCCGGTTCGAACCCGGGTGGCTGCTGTGTGTGGCTTTAGACCCAACCACCGGACCAGGGAACTCCCATGTGTAAACTCCCGGCTCCCTTAAACCATAACATGAACCAGGGGTGTGACCGGGCTTGGTCAGAGGCGCGCAAGAAAAAGAAACAGGTTTGTGGGTTTCGAACCCACGCCACCCGTCCGATGGTGCAAGTACTTAACCAGTCAGACCGGGTGGTTTCGCTGGTTAAGTATGGTTTTCAATAAATCAAATAGTTCACATGGATCAAACCCCAAATCGATTTACCGCTTAAAAAAAAACTCATGAACCCTAGATTTAAATCGGTTCAATTGGATTCAGTGCTTGGGAATTGATATGGGGCTTTTGTCAAGGACTCAAAACACGAATCGAATGACCTAATTTATACCTGATATGATGGAGTATCGGCTGCTGTCGGCTAGATCAAAGAACCGGCTGTTCTTGGTGCTCGATCGGGGATTCAGTGTGGTGTGGAATGTGATTCTAAGCTTGGAGAGTTTGTGTGTGGGTATGCGAATGTGTGTGAGGGATTTAATTCGTTCACTATCATTTTAAATGGCTAATTCAATTGTGCCTTGCATATGCCGGCTGTCAGGATCAGATTACGCGTAATTGGGCTTGATTGGGGATGAATTGAGCTATGTTATAGTTCTGTATGCGTATTAGGATTTGATGCGCGTGATTTGTGGGTATTAAACGTGTTAAATCCTCAGATTTAGAAATGATTTGGGTTGGGTTTGACCGTGGATAGTCAAACCATTTCAAATTGGTTTGATTCTTGATTCTGGCCGCGCAATTTGCTGAATTTGATCATTATTGAGATTTAGGAAAGGTCTAGTACTGATTACGCATACAAGGAAAGTCTCCTTCGATTGAAAACCAAGAAACTACTTATTAAAGGCACTTTTGTAATTATACTATCATTATATATTATAAAAAACCTAACCCTCCCATACACCCCAAAAACCAAAACATTCCCCCCCCAAAAAAAAAACCTAACCCCACCCCCCAAACCTTAACCCCCACCCACCTCCTCCCCTCCCCCTCAACCTAAACCCCCAACCACCAAAAAACATAACCCCCCCACCCCTCAACAACCTAAATCCCCACCCTCCCTAAAAAAAACCTAAACCCCCCCCCCCCCACTTCAAAAACATAACCTAAATGCTAAACCCAAAAACTTAACACTAAAAGGTAAACTAAACCCAAAAAACTAAACTCTAAAGCTAAACCAACTATTTTTTCGAGTTTTTTTTTATTTTTATGAAACGAGGCAAACGAGAGAAACATTTTAGTTTTTTTTTAAGGGGTTTTTTTTTGCTTTACAAAAAAATGTCATTAATGAGGAGTTTCTTGGTTCTTTAATTAAAATGAATTTTCTTTTGATCTTCTCCCTATATATATATATATATATATATATATATATATATATTATATATATATATATAGGGGAAGGATCATAAGAAAACTCATTGTTCATGAGAAAACCAAAAAACTATTTATTAAAGGTAAAAAAAATAATAAAAAAATCATAACTCAAAATATAAATCAAAATCTAAAAAACCGCTTCGGAGACCTTGTTCCCCACGTCGTCCTCTTTCAAAAAACAAAAATCAGCGTTTTGCTACATATGTGTAGCATGGTTAGCTTTTGGGGTGGTTTTTTGAGTTTAGTTTAGCTTTTAGGTTAGGTTTTTTGGGTGAGGTGGGCGGGGGGTTTAGGTTTTTAGGGGGAGGGTGGGGGGTTAGGTTTTTGAGGGATGTGTGGGGTAGGTTTAGGTTTTTTGGTGGGGGTGGGGGTGGGGTGGGGGGTTTAGGTTTTTGGGTGGGGGTGGGGGGTTTAGGTTTTTGGATGGGGGTGGGGTGGGGGGTTTAGGTTTTTAGGTGGGGGTGGGGGGTTTAGGTTTTTGGGTAGAGGTTAGGCTTTTGGGTGTACTACACATATGCAGCACCTTTAATGAGGAGTTTTTTGGTTTTCTTATGAAAATGAGTTTTCTATATATATATATATATATATATATATATATATATATATATACATACAGGGGCATGTTCTTTTGAGAACCAACTATATGTTGAGAACCGAAAGAACCACACAAAACGTGTACATATCGCTTTAGTGAAAAAAGTAAAATTCAACAACAATGTTTTATTTATCTCTTCCCACTCTTAGTTTGAGTTTATCTCCTCTCTCCTGAATTTTTTTAAGAAAAGTATAAAAATATGCATATATGCATTCATTTGTACATATAGTGTGAGTGCATATATGCATTTAAAAAAACGACTATAAATTCGAGGTCTTTTAAAACCAAACCTTAAACATATTGAAATGTATATGAATTCTAGTCAATTTATATTATAAATAGAGGAAGAGTTAATGCGGTTCTCACGGTTCTTAACATATTGTTGGTTCTCAAAAGAATATACCCCTAGGGGAAGGATCAAGAGAAAACCAACAAGTTAGGCGAAAACCAAGAAAACCAGTCTCAGCCAATCAGAAATTTTAGATTTTAATTATAATTTCTTTATATAAAAGGGTAAATGTGTAATTGTACTTTAATATTGATTTGATAATTAATAGTTTTCAAATCAATTCCCTGTTCTTTCTCGTACATTTAAGAATTTCCTATTTTTTCAAATCAATTCCCAAATTAATTCACTTCCATCGATGGTATTCAAACAAGCAAGCAACCAAGTTTGATCCAAACCTCTCATCCATTCCAAAGCAAAGTAATGATTCCAGTCCATCATCCGTTTCTAAGAAACAGGTCGTGACAATGTTGATTTCCGATTTGTAGTAAGATTTGAGGAAGACGGAGGCGGCGACCCAAAGACGGAGGAGATGATCTGCTAACTCGATCCTAACCCCTCGAATACTCAGGTGAGAATGCCATCTTCAGGGGCGATTTCATTTGCTTTCAGTTTTAGTTCTCGCATAAACAAGATTACTTCTTTTGTCATGTATTTTTATTATATGATATTGGTTAAACCTATGTTTTTTTACTAATTAGGCTAGTATGTGGAAGCACACCAGGTGCTTGATGATTTGTTCAGGTGTGTTTATTTGTTTTCTTCTAAAGAAATAGATGAACTTAAAATTGAAAACAACAATCTTAGATCTATGGGTCGATATAAACCGATTATAATTTTTGTTTTCTTTCAAAACCTCCAAACTTGAATGCTCTTTTTTTATTTCATCTTTATTTTCATTTTGTTTGTATTCTCCTTGGTAGAATGTTCTTCTAATTTGAACACACTTGCGCAAAAGAATATGTATGTGCATTTTTACTAATGATTTCTTTCTAAATTTGAACACCAAAATTTGATGGTTGGTGTATACAGCATACACAATCCCAAAAATGTCTCCACGAGATGTTAAGTATCAGGTAGCAAAGGAACATAAACAACTGCAAGGACCTCTATGTACCCAAGCCAAATGCTACTCCAGAACAACATTAAGAAGACCTATGAAAATGTATAGGGTATTGTTGACATGGTGAAGTGAACTTGAAAGCAAAGAATGTAGGCACGAGGAAGAGAGATTTTAATTCTGCTTCTCAAGAGTTATAGGTAGCAAGTTACTTACAAAGCAAAGACATTTAACACAATTCTTGAAGGCATTTCGTATAAGCTATGTATACGTAAGTCGATTGAGCTACGTAAACGTAACTCGCTTGCGCTACATATACGTAACTGGTTTCTTCCTATTTTTTATGTTTTGTTGACCCATATGTAAATATGTAAACCTTAGTTTTTTTTATCTCGGCTACGTATATGTAACTCGGTTACTCTTTCCCCAGTTTATTATTAATGTTGACACACGTTTACATATACGTAAGCATATATGTGTAAATGTTTACATATACGTAAGCATGTATGTAATTTTTGAAAAAAATGAAAAAAAAATGCAGTCGTTCAACTGTTCTTCAATAATTTGTGTAAATCTTGAGTTTTGATTATGAATAAAACTGATTTTTGGTAAAGATTGAGAAGAGAGAGAGAGAGAGAGTTTTTTAAGGAATTTTGATTGTTTCCAAAATATAAAAATTATAATTTACCTAATATACCCCTATAACATTTAATTAAATCAATTATCTATTATTTATTTACTGATTTGTCATTAATTAATCTCATCCATTGATCAATTTCAATCAATAGTAAAAAGTTGGTTTTCTTGGTTTTCGTCTAACTCTTGGTTTTCTCTGGAGCCCTCCCCTATACCCCTATATATATATATATATTCAGTTTTTATCTATTTTGAGATTTATTGTATAAATAATTTGAGTTAAAAAAGAAGTATAATGCTTACTAAATTAACAAAACAATTAAGTTAAGTTATTTTTATATTTTTTCCTTTTTAATAAAATTGTTTTTATATTCTTTTTCCTTTTTAATAAGATTGTTTTAATATTTTTTTCCGTAGATAGTATTATTTTTAATGTTTTATATCCAGTGGTGAAGCTTGAAAAAAACCCCATGAGGGGTCGAGGTGGAGCCCTAATTTTTTTTCCTATCGCTATGTTTCGGCTTATATATTCGGGTCGGAAATTCGGTTCGGCAATTCGGGTCGGGTCGGGTCGGGTCAAACAATATAAACTATAAATATCTAACAAACGACCGTTCTTATATATAAAAAAACTAGATATTTTTTAACTAACAATTAAACAAAGATGAAAGACTTAAAAGAGAAAGGGTGTGTACCTGGAAAAGAATTACAGTTAAGCTCGACGATCTTCAAGATCTTTGAATTTATCGATTATGGATTCTGAATCAAACTTTTTAACAATTTCTTTTTCAATGTTAATCACCAAGCTATTCGCTAGATTACTCATCTGACATCTTATTACGAAGGCGATTCTTGATTATTTTCATTGATGAAAATCCTCTTTCTGTTGTTGCAGTCGAAACTGGAAGTGTCAAGATTAGCCGAATAATACGTCTCATGTTTCTGAGTTTCCACAAGAGTTTTGCATAAATCAGAAATAGTTAATACTCTACTTAACTTGGTATTCTTTGTCACTTCAACTTTAAAAACCTCCAATTGAGATCGTAAATGAATCATCTCCTGCTCCGTAAAATATTCAGGATAATTTTTCTCAACAAGAAGAACAATCTCATCAACATTAATCTCTTTTGAAGCTAAACTAGAACTAAGAGATAACAACTTCATCTCTTGCTTAACTTCTTGTTGTTTTTCTGCTTCATTAGTATTTGATTGTGGCTCAGTTGTTTCAGCTTTGTGACGTTTACTCTCTTGTTCATCATCTATTTTTTTGAAATAAGAACGAATAGTTTTCTTCTTCCCCATACCTAATAAATAAGAATTCCATGATCATCATTCATCAATAATCCCTAATTTATAATCTATTCTTTTGAAATAAGAACGAATAGTTTTCTTCTTCCCCATACCTAATAAATAAGAATTCCATGATCATCATTCATCAATAATCCCTAATTTATAATCTATTCTTTTGAAATAAGCATCTTCTCCAATTTTACCATTATAAACCCTAATTTATAATTGTTGAACAATGATCACAATAATCAACTTAATTTATAATTGTTGAACAATAATATCAATAATCACAATAATCAACCCAATTCCATCATTCTAATTTCTAAACCCTAGTTTCAATTCAAGAACAATTGAACAAACTATGAAAAAAAAATTACCTTCGTCAGCTACTGCTCGCGCTTCTCCTTCTCGTTGGCTCGCTGCTTCCGTGGATGCTTGTTGCCTTCGCCCTTCGTCCTGCTTGTTGCCTGCCTTCGCCCTTCGTCAGTTTAGTTCGTCAATCACGGGTGACATCGTCTGGTCTAGTACTCTGGTCTGCGCTGCTTGTTGGATGTGGCAGATTCATTCACGCAACAAAATCCATCCCTAATTGGGCCATGGCCAAATCCAATGTATTAGTATATTTTTTTAATAAGAGTCAGGTACTCAGCCAGCCAAAAAAGCCCAAAAACAAGTTTTCAAATCTTACAAAAAAACCTCCTAAACTTTCGGAAAAATATCAGGGGGGCCAGAACCTAATACCTGTAAAATTTTCTCACGAATATGTATATATTTACACTTTTGAGCGAAAAATAGGGAGAGGCCGGGGCCCACCCTGGCCCTAACTAACCTGTGCCGCTGTTTATATCTTTCAAGATGATAATAAAAGGTTGACGGCAATTTGAAAATGGACCCTTTAACTTTTTTGGTGCGGAGTAGACCCCATTAACCAAGGAAGTCCTCTTAGGGTTTTGAAAAGGATGATGTTATTTGGACACCCCCGAAAATTAGTTGGACATCTCCTATATGGCCCGTATAGGGCTATACTACCCGTATAGGGTTTCATAAGCATTAAATGCACATCCTATACTGCCCGTATAGGGCTACACTACCCGTATAGAGTTCATTAATTACCAGCCAATATGAACCAGCCAATAGCCAATGATTGGCTGGTAATTAATGAACTCTATACGGGTAGTATAGCCCTATACGGGCAGTATAGGGCACCCAGTCAATGATTGACTGGTAATTAATGAACTCTATACGGGTAGTATAGCCCTATACGGGTTGTATAGGGCACCCACGATGTCCAAATAAAATCAATGAATGTCCAAATAGCCAACCCCATTAAAAAATGTAGACCTAGAGAATCTTTCAAGTGAGCCGTACAAATAGTTGGACAAAACAAAGACGTAGAAAACATGGCTCGAACATGCACCTCACCAAAGTAAGTGATCTAGCTAACCACTTGAGCTACCCTCACATTTCTATTAATCTTGGAAGAAAAATGTATAAATTGGTTACACACGTAGCCAAAAACTCTTGATTTGATTACGATTCATGGGATTGCATTTTTAATAGTATTCATGACGAATTGGTTTTTAATAATCCAAACTATGAATCATTGAATGATAATAATTCAAACTAACAGTTTGGCTGATGATATTCCCAACTTTCATTTTGTTTTCAATGGCATTCCTAGTAACATAATCAATATATATATATATATATATATATATATATATATATATATATATATATATATATATATATACTAGTTTAGATCACGTGTCTATACACGAGATGAAAAACATCAATATATAAAATTTTTAAATCTTTATGTAAATATATTTTACATGTGTAAAAATATATTACATATACTAAGTATAGAAACAAACTTAAAATATATAAAAATTAATATATAATTGGGTTTCAAAAATATAATTTAACTTTCATTACTATTTGATTGAAATAAAATTTATATAATTAAATTTCAAAGTTTCTTATAATAAAAGGATAATTAAAAATAAATGTGTTTTGTTAGTATAATTAGTATTTTATTTAAAAATATATTATTATTAAAAGATGGAAGTGCATTAAATAAGAGAAAGGGGCGGGAAAAAAATGATGAGAATGAATATGGAGGCGACACGGGTCACTAAAAAACCTTTGTTTATTATATAGTATAGATTTAAGCGACGTTTCTTTCTACCAAAACTGTCGGCGTTTCACCATGCATGACCTTGACCAGAAGAATAAATGGCGATGGAATTTTCGTAAGGACTCAGGAATGCTTGGAGAAGGATACTACTACAACAACGGTGGCAATGGAAGAATCGATGTTCAGACTCGGTCTAAGAACCATAACTTTCAAGCTTTGAAGAAGATTACAACTACGATTTTTTTGACGAATTTCCCAGAAGAAGTACATGAGATTGATTTGAGGAAACGATGTGAGGATTGGGGTAATGTTGCAGATGTGTTCATATCCAAACGCCTCACAAAGATGGGTCGCAGGTTCAGGATTGTGCGATTTTTGAAAGTAACGGATGTTCATCTTTTGGTTTCTAATCTCAGAACGATTTGGTTCGGAAACTACCATGTTTTTGCTGATCTCTTAAAGGACGACCGACACCTTGGGAACCATCATGATCACGGGACACTGCATACAGGAACTACGGTTGGGGATGGGAAGGTTGCGGCAACCAGGATCGAGAGGGATATCTCTAATCCGTCTACTGCCCATAAACCATATTATGTGAACGAAGCTTTATCTTACGTAAGCGCTGTGAAGGGTAAACCGAATTACAAGAAGGATGAAGGTCAGAGTAAGGAGATTATGAAACATAAAACCATGCAGCTTAACAATGGAGATATGCTCGGAATTGCGGATTCGTCATGTAATGTTCTGGTTAAGGTTGTGGACATCCATAGTATGGAGAAGATGTATGTCTTGCATGTAATGTTCTAGCTCGGAATTGCGGATTCGTCATGTAATGTTCACAAAGAAGGTTTCAGTGAAGTTAGCATCAACTATGTGGGTGGTAAGTGGGTTTGGTTTGAGTTTCAAAATGCACATGTGTGTACTAAGTTCAAATAGTGTTATGGATTGAAACTATACTTTCAAGAAAGCATACCTGTCTCTAATTTTTTTTACTTTGCAAGAAAGAATGGTTTGGATTGAATTGGAGGGAATTCCTTTATGCGCTTGGTCAATAAATGCTTTTAGAAAGATTGCCGGTACGTGGGGATCGTGTATGTTTGTCGATGAAGATAGTGATGAAAGTTTGGGTGTTGGTAGAGTATGTGTTCTTACTAATCAGTTATCTTTGATTCATGACTCTATTTCGGTGAACATTGACGGTGAGACCTTTCATGTTCAGACTAGAGAAGGGGGAGGGTGGGCACCAAAGTTCATTAGGAGTTTTGTGGATGTAGAGAGTGATGAATCTGATATGGAAACTGATGTAAACGATGAGGAGTATGTGAATGTCGGGTGGGGGGGGGGGGGGGTGGGGGAGGGGATTTCATGGGTCAACCTGACAACGATGACCCATTCTCTTTGGATAAGTTCATTTTTTTCAAAAAAATAGTCCTAATGTGCCGGATAAAGGTGTTATTGATACTATGGGAGAGAACACGATTAATGTATTCAATGAGGGGGAGGATCGGGTAGAAGGTGAATCTTTGTCTACCCCACCAGGCTTTGATGGTAGAATTTTTGTAGATGTAAATGGGTCGGTGGATAGACCGTCAGGGGGTTCACCAATGTTGAAACAAACGAAGAGGGGCGGCGTGGAAGTATTAGTTGAGAAGGCGGTCGATAAGTGTTTCCGTAAGCAGTCTAGTGCAGATAAGTCCCCGGTTTCTCTCGGGTCTTCCTCTTTCAAGAATAGAAAGGCAAAGCTAAAACAGAAAGGGAATAAGTATCATGGGGGGTCTTTGATTAATAATATACTCAGAAATACTGAGGTGGCTAATGTTTTGGGTTACGACATGTTGGGTAGTAAAGAAGATCTAGCGAATCTTCTAAAGAGGAAGAGTGAAAGTATGGTGGATCGATGAATGTTATGTCCATAAACTTATCTGGAAGCGGGGAGGTTGACAAAAGTAGAAAGATTAAAAATCTATGTTGTAAGTTCGGTGTGTATTTTTTGGCTTTGCAAGAAACTCGGATGACTTCCCTAGATCTTCGGAAAGTTAAGGAGATGTGTGGTAATTACAATTTTGACTACGCTTCGAGTTCAGCTAGGGGTCGATCGGGAAGTATTTTGTCGATTTGGGACAACTCTATGTTTATTAAACATTCTATTAAATGTTGCTCTAATTTTGTTATTATTGAGGGTACTTGGGTAATGGTGTGTATTCGATGTTACATGGTAAATTAATATATATGCCCCTCAAGACGATAGAGAAAAGACGGATCTTTGGCAGTTAATCTTGTCCTTCATGCAGGCTAATCGACGTAACTATTTTATTATGGGAGACTATAATGCGGTTCGTTTTGGGTACGAGAGAATGGGGACGGTTTTTTCACATTCAACTGCAAGGTTTTTTAATGACTTCATTGCCGAAGCTTGTCCGGTAGATATACCTCTGGGTGGTTTTAACTTCACTCGGGTTGATGCTTCGTGTAAGAAACTTAGTAAGCTTGATAGATTTCTTGTTTCCGAGGAGGTGGTTGATAGCATTCCAAACATAGAAGCTATTGCTCTTGAGCTGACTATTGTTGACCATAGGCCAATTTTGTTTAAACAGAAATATGTCAATTTTGGCCCTGTCCCGTTTAAATTATATAATTCTTGATTGGATTTGGAGGGTTTTAGCAACGTGTTCTCAGAAGTGTGGAATAGTGAAATTTCTGTTCGGTTCTCAAACAGATTTATTGTTTTGAAAGAGAAACTAAAAAAACTGAAATTGGCTTGGAAAGTTTGGAATAAAGATCGAGCCAATATCTTAAATGCAAATGTGTTGGCTTTCAAAATTCGTCTACCTGAGATTGATAATCTAATTGATATAGGGGCTGGTTCAGATTTCTCTATTCTTGGAAAGAAGGAATATTTTAAAAAATATTCATGACTTTGAAAAGACTAATGCTTTGGATATAAGCCAAAAGGCGAAAGTTAAGTGGAGTATCGAGGCGGATGAAAACACTAAGTTCTTCTATGTAAAGTGAATCAAAAAAGGCGACATGTCATGATTCGCGGTATTAAAAAAGGAGAGTGGATTACGAACCCAAATTCTATTAAAGATGTTTTTCTAGATTTTTATCGGAACAAGTTCAAGAAATTTCCGAGGGTGAATTTTAATAATCGGAGTCATTTTTTTAAAACGTTATTGTCGGTCGAGAGTGGTATGTTGGAGATGGATTTTATGTGCGAGGAGGTCAAAGCTTGAAAGGACTCAAAACGGATACCTCTCATAGTTGGCAATCATAGCATATACATAGTTCTTAAACCTTGAATTAAACGTTAACATTCAACAACGAAAGTCTAATACAAATCAGAGTCAATTAAAACTTTTAACATATCATTGTTCAACATTCATAAACTAGGGACAATAGGGATGTCAGTCTTGATCAGCAGCCATCCATTCCCAAGCCCTCGAAGCTTCATATCTTTTTCTTTCCTTTGTTATCTGATTTGCATACTAAAATAGTCAACTAACGCTAGTGAGTTCAAGTTTTCTTTAGTTTTATATAAAAAAAGGATATTTCCTTTTAAAATGTTCTTTAAACATACATATTATATTTTACACGTAATACCATAAAACTTTCTTTCTTCTTAAGTACATACGTATTTACTTTATGCTCTTTTCTTTAAGTCATACATTAACGCCTACAATCTGTTCTGTGCCTCCAAGCGGGCTTTTTCATTCTTACTTCCCGAAGGAACATTCGTTCGCAGGTATCCCTAAGGCTCAACGTCCAAAGGCCGATACCCATTTTCTGTGCCCCCAAGCAAGCTTCTTCATTCTTACTTAGCATCTGTCTCCGCTAGAGTAATTGTCGTTACTCATCTTAACCGGTTGCAACATCACCCGTTACAGTGCCCAGCCAAGCATTATCCCGGTTGTTCATATGGTAACGTCATGGTCTCAGCCCATGTCGCAACCATAGCCTTCGGGTAGCACTAGCCATCAAGAGTATGCTACTACCTCAAGACTTTCTTCGTATAAGCATACTCTTACAGATTAGACAATGTATTTGACTTATCTCTTTTTTCTCTTGTTTATAAAACATATAGTTAAATAAACCATTCTTCTTTCTTTCTCTTGCTTATAAAACATATAGTTAAATAAACCATTCTTCTTTCTTATATTTCTTTCTTGAAAAACGTTCGGTTAAACAACCATTATATTTCTTATCTTTTTTTCTTGTAAAACGTTTGGTTTAACAGCCGTTACCTTTCTTATCTTTCTTTCTTACAAAACGTTCAGTTAAATAAACCGTTATCTATCTTTAATTTCTTTCTTACAAAACGTTCAGTTAAATAAACCGTTATCTTCCTTATTTTTCTCTCTTACAAAACATTCAGTTAAATAAACTGTTATTGTTCTTATCTTTCTTCGCAAATGTTTAAGTAATAAAATACATTTATTTTAAACGTCTAATTCTTGAGTATTCACACCACCCTAAAACAGTAAAATAGGGATTCTTAAACTTACCCGACTATCAGTATTCAACTTGAAGTTGACGTCTTGTCTATTGCTAACGCGTAGACTGATCTGCACATAAGTCAAAACGCGAAATCTATTATTTTGTGCTAGTGTCGCCTGATAGTGTCGCTCTGACACTATAGTGTTACCTGATAGTGTCGCCAGATGCAACTAGCGACACTTTTAGTGTCGCTAGGGGAATGACACGTGTCCAATCCTTTGATTTCTTGGGCACCACGCCACCTCCCCGGCTTCGTCCCTGTCACACCCCCAAATTCATTTACTTAATGAATAAATAAATAAATTAAGGTTGCAACAATTGTTAACATTACACAACATCGGAAGCTAAAACAAAGACTATTAACGTGTTGAACACCATTACAAAGACTAAATTAAGCTAGTACATTGTCCTAAAACCATATAGGTCAAAACCGTCTTGAGGTTTGACAATCATGCTGCTTCGGCTTCTAGGGTTTAATCCAACTGGCTAACCTATTCCAACCGTGCCATAGCTATGCGTTACCTGAAAAGCATACTTAAAAATGTCAACACAAAGGTTGGTGAGTTCACAGGTTTAGTTGTCTCAATGTAAAGTGGTTTTCATTGGAAAGATTGATATCGTGTACATGACCATAATATAAAACCGTTTTCCTTGAAAACATGTGATGACTTCAGGGTCATAAAGTGAAAACATTGAAAAGGTGTACATGGCCATATTATGAAACTGTTTTCCTTGAAAACATTGATAAAAACATTTGTACGTAAACGAATAGCAAAACCATTTGTATGTAAATGATTGGCAAAACCAATTTGCACGAAAACGATGGGCAGATCCATCTACACGAAAATGATTCAATGTATATGATAAACAAAACCAAGATATCATATCAAGTTGACCCATTGTAACTAGCTAGGTATATGAAGTTTATTTTACATGAGTGTTAACCAAACCATGACACATGTATTTTTCCCCCAGCTCGTACCACCCGAGCACACGGTTGAACACTATGCGACCATTCGACCAAAACCGATCGAACCCTGACCGAGTGGTGTCAATCCCAAATAGAACTATCCATAGAGTCCCATGCTAAAACTATAGTTAATGGTTATAAAAATGTTCACGTAGGGGACGTTACGAGCTCTCAACGAATGTCTCATGTAAACATAAGTGGTCGGTCAAGATTTCTTGTATAAGGCAAATTTGTGTCATGTTTTCTCAAATGTACCAAGTAATGATGTTTTCCAGATGTATCAAACAAAGATGTTTCATGTTTTCAAGCGTGTTAAGTAAGTATGTTTCTCCCCCGATGTTTCTAAAACATTTAAAACTAAAAAGAGGGGGGCAATGAACTCACCCGGTGACGTGTTAAGAACACTAATGTCCTTCTGATAGCAATGTAAACCAATGTCCACGTGATAGTCACGGGTTTACGTCCTATTTGAGTCCTACGACACCTGTAGGTACTTAATAAGTTTTATAGACTAACCCTAATAATGTAAAGCGAGTCTAAACTCATATTGAGTTATCACGCGTGCGGTTGAGCCATGTTGTCGACTTAACAATTGGTGATAATTTATATTTAGGTCGAGTCGGGATTTTTAACTTATTTATGTTCCAATGATCACGTTCAAACGTATTAGTTTATCAAGCTCATAGTTAGGGGTGTAAACGGACCGAACCGAACCGGACATGATCATGTTCGTGCGTTAAGGTTTTACCGTACAAACGGACGGTTCGTGAACATGTAATCGAACGAATTTTCATGTTCGTGTTCGTTCATTAAGGAAATGCATTTGTTCGTGTTTGTTCGTTAAGCTTCTTAACGAACACAAACGAACATAAACAAACACAAACGAACAACTATTAATGTGAAAATAAAAAAAATAGCAATTAACCATAAACATTCAACCATCCAATAATTAAATCAAGTTTACAAAACATTTAACCAACCAAAAGATAGGTACTTGAAAGTTAGAGATAATCATCCCAAAATATTAGCATAATAATCATAATTCATAACCATAATAATCCCAAAACAAAAGTTTGAAAGTTCTAAATTCCCAAAATTCTTCATACGATCGCTATTTCACCATCCAAAATCTTCAATCTCATCTTCAATTCAAGGAAGCTCAACATATACCATGTCTTCATTTTCCTACAATAATAAAATAAAATAAGCATTAAACATTAACCATAATAATAAAACAAATATTAAGTTGAAAAATAAAGAAAATAACCTTGTTTTTCTTCTTTTGCAACCTATAATAATCCCCACAAATAAGCATATCCACCATCTTAGTTCCTAAAGAGGAACATGTGGATCAATAACCCTTCCACCTAGAGGTGCACAAACCGGTTTTTTTTGGAACCGGATCCGGTTTGGATCCGGACCGGTTCCGTCAACGTTGGTCAAGAACCGGTTCCGGATCGGATCCGGTTTCGGGTGTGGAGACTTGGAACCTAATGGGACCGGATCGGATATTTAGAACCGGACCGGATAAAAAAAATCGGTTCCACCGGTTCCCGAAAAAAAAAATTTAAAAATTAACAAAGATACACTATAAAATACATGTTTTATTTATTTTGTAGATTTTTTTAAATTATTTAACAATAGTTCGTACAAAAAAAATACAAAAAACATAATTGAATCACAAAGCATTAATTATTTATTATGTTTTCAATATTCTTCGTCGTAATCTTTGTAACATCGGTTTTCATTCTTCTTCGCTTGAGATACATTGGGCTTCATCGTAAGCTTGTTCTTCGTCCGAAAGTGGAGTCGCCGCCCCATGTTCTACTTCGAATTCATGTATTTCTTGTTCAACGTCAAGCTCGCCTTCTAGTTTTGCAAAATGTTGTACACGTTCGGCGGCATCCAAATGGTCCTTCAAGCAAATACACATCTCCATAGATTCCAGTGTAAGCCTCGTTCTTCGAATAGATAAAACCCTGCCACTAAGAGAAAAAGCGGATTCCGAAGCTACCGTGGAAGCTTGGATGGTTAGTAGGTCACGGGCCATTGCGGCTAGAACGGGATATTGGGATTCCCTTCCTTGCCACCAACTCAAGATATCAAAGTTTTCAAACTCTTCGGATCTTAGAGTAGAAATAAAGTCGGTTGCTTGATATCTCCCAAGCTCGCTACTTGGTGTGGTTCCACGAGCTCGTTTAGTATTTTCGTTTCTTAAAGTGTTAAATAAATTTAGCATCGGGTTCCTTGAACTACTAGAAGTTGAACCCGAACCCATTGATTCACGTATGTTTGATGGATCACCACTTCCACCATATTTGCGTAAATAATAATCAAACATATTATTAAAAGCCGAATTGAAATCCCTTATTGCATTTGATTCAAAATTTGGGTCTTCCTCGAACATATTTAAATCATCCGATATTGATCCAATTAATGTTTCAACACCGGTTACATTAATCGTTGGGTTTAAGGCGGCCGAACATGTAACAACGGTTGGCATTTCTGAAAAATATTTTTTAAATTTAGTTTTCATATGTTTTACCATTTTTTCAAAAATAGGGCCATGATATTCAAACTCTTTTAATTTATTACATATTAAGTATAATTGTTGAAGTATTAGCGAAGACGTGGGATAATAAACTCCCGATAAACATGTAGTTGCATTTTTAAAAACCTCAAGCAAATTAGTTAGTTTCTCGATCATATCCCAACTTATATTATCAAATTTTTGTAAACAACGTTTCTTTTGTACAAGTTCATCATGGAAATGTTTTAAAGTAATTCTTTGCCTTAAGGCCGATTCAAACATTTTCCAAGTCGAGTTCCATCTAGTAGGTACGTCCCAATTCGGACCTAAAAAGATGGAATCCGTTTGTTGGCACAAGTTTCTATAGTTTATATATCTTTTTTTGCTTATGCTAAAAACTTCACGTAACATCACTTTAAAATTTTCTTTTACGTCTCTTATTTCTTGGACGTTTAGACCGTCTTGCACAACCAAGTTAATGATGTGTGCAACACATCGACTATGAAAAAAAAACACCGTTACAAGGTGGTTCATATTTTATTTTTAATTTTTCGACCGCGTCTGTGTTATTTGAAGCGTTATCAAAAGATATTGAAAATATTTTTTGTTGAATTTTATAAGTTTGAATTACCGAGTCTAAAATATAAAATAAGTTTTCACCGGTATATGGATATCCAAAATAATCAAACGCAATCGTACGCTTCATCATTTGCCACGACTCCGGTTGAACCCAATGTGCGGTAACGCAAAGGTACAACCATATGGAGCGGACCAAACGTCCGTTGTTAAGTTAATGCCAGTATTTAAATTTTCAAAACCTAAAATTAATTTTTTTTAGCTCTTTTCCACATTTTTAAACAATCTCTTCTCAAAATAGAACGACTTACATTTGTGTAACTCGGTTGAAGCGTCTCTTGTATCATCCTCGTCAAGCGCGGATTATCAAAATGATCAAAAGGCAAGCCTTCTTGAATGACGAAATGTGCCATTCTCTCACGAACCCTCTCGACATTGTATTGCCAAACTCCTCCATCCCTACCAATTTGAGTTTGATCTTCACCTTCTTGAGTGTGTCTTGCGTGACTAGCAATATGTTTCCTCAAACTGCTATTTCCCGCCGCACCCAAAAGTCTACCACAACGTTTGCAACGAGCCTTTTACGAACCGTTCGACATTTCGCATAAATCGAAATAAGCCCATATTTCTTGGTTTCGGGAGCAAGGAAGTATTGACACAACCGTAACATCGCTAGTAGAACCACCAACCGAATTTTGAGTGCTTGCGGAAGCGCAAGCCATGAGAGCGTTTTTTTTTTTGCTTAAAGTGAGCGTTTTTTTTGCGTTTTGAGAGCGTTTTTGAGTTTTGAGAGCTAGAATGTTGTGGTGAACTAACCCATACACCCAATACCTATTTATACTAAATTTCAATCCTTAAAAACAAAAAAAAAACAAAAAAAACGGGCATAAAACGGCTATATAGCCGTTTTTTTTTTAACCCCAACGGCTAGAACCGGTTCGGAACCGGTTCCAAAATGTCCGAAAAAACCGGTTCCAAAATATCCGATTTTTATCCGATTTTTATCCGGTCCGTCAAAAAACCCAGAACCGGTCCCGGAACCGGCGGTTCTCAAAATATCCAGACCGGTTCTAGCCGGATCCGGTTTCGGATAATCCATCGGATCGGATCGGTTCCGGTTCCGGTTCTTTTGTGCACCTCTACTTCCACCGGCACTAAAAGCTGATTCTAAAGCAACTGTGGTGATTGGAATAGCGAGGATATCAGCGGCCATTTTGAATAAAATTTTATACTTCAGTTTGTTATTATTCCACCACGGCAACGCATCAAAATACACACCTGGTTCAGGAATGATGATTCCTTCTTCCATATAAGTGACTAATTCCGACTTTACACTTTCAACACAATCAACGCTTCTAATATGTTGATCATATTTAGCACTACCGGTCTTGATGCCCTTACCAAATCTAGAAGTGATAAAGGTAGAACCACTACTTTTCCCACTTGGACCACTCTCCCAATATTTGCATTTCTAGACGAACCAACACTAGGCTCTTTATAAGCCTCAACATACTCTTTAAACAATTCTTCCAAATTATGTTGAACAAATCATATATACGAATTCCGGAATATGGTGGAGGTACCTCAACAAAATTCAGTATGCATTTATGCAGCTTAAAATCCAAGTCTACAAAGTGGCATGTCACTACCATGTAATGAATATTCTGAACTGATGTCCACATATCAGTTGTAATGCTAACACGGTTAACTGTATTTAATAGTTTTTTAATTCTTTTCCTTCCAATCCCATAACTAGAAATACAATCTTGCTTAACTGTTACGCATGAGATTTTATTAAACGTTGGATTAGCTTCCTTCATCACTACATTAAAGAGCTCATACTCAACAAAATTGAATGGCAACTCATGTACCATGGTCATATGAGAAATAACCTCTCTCATCCTAGCATTATCAAACTTCCAATTCTGAATAGTTGATGAAGAGTGATTTTCCAGGCAAAATATTCAACTTTAATTGACCTTTGTTCATGACTTTTAATTTTGGGCAATCACCAAGGTGCCTACGCATTGGCGTGGTTGTTCCATCTTTAAATTTATTTACTCTCTCCCCACAATGGTTACTCTGATGCATTATAGTTCCATCATCCAAAGTTAACTTACGAAAATGTTTCCAAGTGACTGAAGTTTTCTTTCTTTTCTTTTTACTGAATGGTTCTTGTTCTTCATTATTGGCTGCATCTGCTTGTTCAGCACCAGCACTTGCAGCATGTACATCTTCATTGTGTTCTCCATCATTGTGTTCTCTATCAACAATAATAATTTCTGGATTAGCTTCCATCGTCGGAGTGTCAGCGCTTGATTGAAATTCTGCTGATTCGAATGGTGAGTATAGGTCTATATATTGGTCTTCCTCACAGGGGAGTGGACCACTACAAGAGACATTCGACATCTGCGCAGTAAATAACATAATCATAAAAATGATTAAATGGCTGATAACATTTTTTAATCATAGTAATAAGTTCAAATGTTGATAATAAACAGGGCTGATAACAAACAATTTTGACCTAAAAACATGACTGATAACAAAAATGGACACATGTTTATTGAGAACTAAATAAACAAGAAATAATGAAGAAACAACAAGAAATTAGGAAGAAATAACAAGTTCTACTCATGAAGGCTTACATGAATTTTTAATCGCGAAGGCTGTAGGAGGCTAGAGGTGAATGCGAAGGATGACGAAAGCGGCGAAGGCAGCAGAGGTGTCGGATGTTAGAGGCGGATGGCAGAGGAAGCCCTGTTAGAGGCGGATGGCAGAGGAAGCCCTGCTGGTGCGGCGGTGCCTGGTTCTCTTCGTATGGAGGAGGAAGAGAGGAAAAGTGTATGAAACGACACTTGTTTAGAGAATATGGTTTGCTCATTTGATTATTAGGGGTAATTAAAACTAAAGAATATTATAATGTAAAATATTTATATAAAATAAAATAGAAATGTAAAAAAAATTCTATTATGAATAAAATAAACAAACGAACATAAATAAACAAACGTAAATAATCGAAACCCTGTTCACAAACACATTACCGAACGTTCACGAACACAATCGAACGAATGAGGCCTCTGTTCATGTTCGTTCATTTAACTAAACGAACGAAATTTCTTGTTCATGTTCGTTCATTTACTAAACGAACGAACATAAACGAACTTCCTGTCGAACGGTTCACGAACTGTTCGCTGAACGTTCGGTTCGTTTACAACATTACTCAAGGTTGTGTATAACGATATGCACTTATACATAATAATTAAAATTCTTGTTCGTGTGTCCCTTAACAGAATGCGTGCAACTCTATGTTTTAGTGAATTACCATAGAGTTTTATTATATACACGTGTTAATATATAAGTATGCATATATATAATTAAAACTTAAAAAAATATATCTGTACAGTTCGTGTATCTCGCCAGTAAACATTAGGGTTTATGTAGGACATACTTAGATCCATATGTCTATGTTAGTATATATATACTTGTATATTTTTGTGGGTATGTGTTTACAGCTAAACATCGTATTGTACAACATCCAATGGTTTATAGAAGATACATAGTTATACATTTATCTATAAATATCATTGTATATACGTGAAAACACATTTGTTTAAGTTTATATAAGTCTGAGTTTTCCTATTTATTGGAAACGTGTTCGTGTATTATAATCAATGGTCTCACTGACAGACGTATATATATATTCCCTTTTCATATTTGTGTATATAAATATACGTGTTTATATATTCGTATTTATATTTTGTATCTGAATATTATGTTTAATAAATAATCGTCCGATTTCGTGTAGTGAGAATATATGTGTTTATCGTGTATGTATTTATGTGTTCGGACCTATATATCGTTTTATAAAATAATAATTGTTTGGTTTCGTATAAAGTGTAAGGATTTATAAAAGAGCACATCTTCATATTTACAAGTAAATTATCATTATGGATTCTCGTTATTTGTCAATTCTCGTTTAGTAGATCCAGTTATATATTTACAAACCAATTAACGACACATCAAATAGGTATATATATATATATACGTTTATACCAAATACTTGAGGTTTAAAATCATCCCCATTTTATTATGTTCTATGAATCGTTTCGCGCCACAAATATAATATAACTTGTTTCTCACGTTTACGTAATACAATTAATAGTCGTTCGAATAATTCGCTAGTCGTACTAAAGGTTTACGTTTAGCTGGTTACACGTTTACGATCATATTTATTTTCTCGTTTGACAATAATTATATATATATATATATATATATATATATATATATATTACTTGAACGAAACGCTTTCGACGGAATATACGTGTTTACCTCTAGTTATTATTAACCGCTAAGTTAATAGTTATATTATTAGTATTGTTATAATTTCCGTTAGTGAGTCTTTTAAACTCGACACAACTTAACCGCACATGCGCGTTCAGCCCTCATGTAAACAATTATAAATCGTTTTAGCGTGCGTTTATACCTTTCGTGGGTCTCGTTTACGAGCTGACGTGTTCTAACTCTCACGGTTCACGCCTTGACCATGTTTGACCAGCGTTGACTGGGTTTGACCGAAACCCGGAACTGTCGGGAACGACTCAAAAAGTCCAGCTTATCCGGATGACGTCCCATCCTTGCTATAACCTGTCCAAAATTCAAATGAACACACGGGGATGAAACCCGCCCATTTCACTCATCAGGTTTAGATGGAAAAACTGTCAACAATAGCGAAATCAACATAGACTAACAAAATGAACATCAAACTCTTTAGATCAGAATGGTAGAATCATAACAGACCCTAGATCCCATCGTTTGGACTCGCCGGAACACCGAGACTCACCGGAAAAGAAACGATTAAGTTGGATTTTACCTTGGTGGAGTAGATCTGGACATAAGGGGGCATGGAATAACCGTAGTCGTCGCCACACACCACCTGAGAGTTTGGCCGGATTATCCTCGTCGGAAAACCGGGGTCATCGGAACCCTAGTATTCTTGTCGGAAGGACATGCATTTGGCTGGAATAAAAACGATTTTGGCACCCCACGGGCTCCCTTCTTCTCCTCCGCGCCGACCAGGACCACCCAAACAACACCATCGTCATCCGCATCGTCTGATCCTAAGCCTTCTGCCGTCACCGCCACCTGCCATGGCGAAACCCTAGCCGCCGCCGATCTAAGTTTACCACCCATCTCAGCCGCCTGAGACCCGTATTTGGTCAGAAGATCAGAGCTGACATTCTAGCCTCCAGACGCCACCATGGTCCGGCCAAAGTGCCGCCACAACCCTAGTCTTCCTCGTCGCTGGTCTCCGACACCTGTGGTTGTTGTTTGTTGTTGTGTGGCGCTGCAGAGGAGCCGCCGGAGGAGAGCTGCCAGCTCCCCCCTCACTTTCCCGGTCTCTCTCTCGTTCACACACATATGTGTGTGTGTTTGGTTGTGCAAATGAAGGAATAAGGAAACCATTTTCTTTTTATACCTAGCGTTTAAGTGGGTGCACTCCTACCCAGTATCACGCATTGACACTACGTCTCATCTCGCGTCTCGTCCAACTTTTCATTGCGTCTTTATAAATTTAAATTAATATTTCGTAATTAAATTAATTCAGAGGTTTATAATAATGTACATTTTTAGTATATATTATTTAAACTTCGCGTTCAATAGTCAACATAGTCGGTACGCGCCTCAGCTACGTCTCCAAACACTTCAGTAAAATTAACTTCTTGCACTCCGATCATTAATATTATTTTCTAATAATATTATAATAAGTATATTTTAATACTTTCCGTAACAATTTACTGGGTATTAGTATTTATACTATTAAGGTTGTTCGTCTGCGCGTCTATCGCGGTTTAACGTTAGCATAAACGCATATGGTTGTTCATCTGTGCGTCTAGAGTGGAACTGTATGATCATTATCATTGTAATGAATGACGAAAATGCATTTATGCACACAGATTTCCGAAGGTATGAGGAAACATATACTTTATTCATGTACGTGTTTTAACGCACGAAGACTAAATCATGATAGAATCTAAAAGAAAATTATCTGAATTTCAGTAAAGATGTGTCAAATGTTTTGATGAGATGTTCAGGTCTCGGTTTAAAATTAGGCACCTGACTGTTTCTTGCAACGAGTCAATGTCTTGATGCATTCAAATCTTTCTAGTTTCAAAGATTCTAACTGATATTTCATCTGTATATTCAGTATGTAGGTTAAATTGACTCGATTGAGTTCCAGGAAATAATATCAACGTATATAATTTTCTCACAAGGGAGTTGGACTATTTTAGATAGAAATGTTAACAAAATGGATGTCAAACAATAAACTCTAGACCACAAAAATTTTCATAGTGGCATTGAATTACCCATATTTTTAATCGTCCAGATTTCTATGATTTATCTAAGGATGGGGTGAATCTAGATGAAGAAGAAAGAGAGTGTCAAAGTATTTGGAAATAGTATAGTTAATTTGGCTCAACATATACTAAAGGTAAATGAGTCTTCACGGGGTTCAAAGAAAAGTGTTTGAGAATAGTCTAGTTTTTTTTTAATTTTGAAGAAGTCGCAGTTCGTCTAGATGAGGACGTGAAAGTCATATTGTGAAAATAGTCTCATAGAAGTAGTGTCTCATGAAATCGATTCCGGGCTCGTCAACCATTAAATTGGTAGGCTTTGATGTAATATCATTTTCAGTTTAGTATGGGGCTTGATTCTCTTCAGGTAGATCTTGGAAATTAGACGAGAGTCAAGTATAACTTCAGGAATTTGTCGGACGCGAGGACGTCATGTTCTTAGGTTCTTTAGAAAGTATGCATAGATATCTCAAAAAGAACTTGAAAAAAAAGAGTGAATATACATTAAAAAGGAATTTGAGAAGTCGAAAGAATTGTATGTGTGCAGGCTTTCCAGAAGGCGATGTCAACCACGATTCATCCCTTGCTCATCCCCGGAGTAACGTACAGCTTTAAACGATCAATAATCTTAGAATACAGAAATAAATCCTCAAATGTTGACGTAGGTCCTTGATTTCACATTAAGGTAGGTTGAAATGGATCATAAGGTTTCAAAACTTGTCTCGTGATCTAACAATGAAGAGGTTCGAATTGATTATTTGCCAACAACTGGAAGTACAGTATGCTTGTAACATCCTAGGTTTTCTAATGGTATTACCATGACTTACCATTTCGCATTTCACCTATATCGGGTATAGCCTTAAAATCCTTTGTAAAAGGGGTTTAGCCATAAAGTTGATGATATGAGTATTTAAATGTCATGGATTTGTATTCTCTCAATGCACGTGTTAAGAAGTCGTTTCTTTACAGTAGATGTCCCAAGAACTCCTAATTATTGGAGACTGAGAGTATGGGATGCGAACAAGTCTCTACTTAGTTGGAAATCAGGGAGTCGATCCACAGAATGATCTTTGAGAGGGTTGCAAATACGAAAGGATATAAGATTATCCTATTCGAATCCTTATGGACAATGGGTTGTTTGAGGCAACCCATAATTATACCCTTTACATAAGGATATGAAATAATGAGATTAGCAGGAGTACACACAGTTGGAACAAGGTTAAGAGTTTTTTAAGTCAGCTTCATGCTTTGGTAGATAGATAACGAAATCGAAAAGAGAGAATCTATAGCTGAATCTCAAAGGTTGAAGTAGTACTTTACAAAGAATTTCCAAATTTGGTCCAATTACTGAGGTCAATTCAACTGAGAACAGACATTTTCAGTGTTTCAGTTAAAATTGTCACGCCAATGATGTCTCGATAAGAGTTTTAGATCCGTTTAGATTCAAAGATGAAAGTGATGACGTACATTTCCACATCACTTGTGATAGCACATCGCATCATCTGATGCCTTTTAGCTCAACCCTTTGGTTATGGGATCTTCGATCATTAATCGAGTGACTGGGAATTGAGATTAGGAATACGGATTAATCATGAACATTAGCTCAAACAGTAAGACTCACCAGACTTCTCATGCATTGCAAATTTTGATTACGTGTGCACTCGTAATGATAATTTACTTCGCATGGTGTCTCTAGTGTTTCTCCTATCCCAAGTTCTCAGTTAAAAGGGATCTGAAATGTTCATTAGATCATGTCATCGTGTTGCACTCTCACGTAAGAGTGTGTATGTTCTATCGGATTACTCTTAGTCATGTATACCAATACTCAGGAATCTGCTGACTAAGGCTGTTGTTGGATGGAGTTAATGGTAGAGAAACACAACCGGTGTCTTCTACTAACAGGATGTGTGTGGTAGAAGTCAGGCACTATGTTAGGGCAGGGATCCTGAAATCGGCGTTGAGCAAATCATGATCCAAGTTCGTATGTGCGTGTGGATCCACATGATCCAAATGTGTCTATGGGTCTCCTGACCCATAGAGTTCTCTCTCGTTTGGTCTTGATTATCCACGTCGGGTTCCCTTCTAATCGGGTAGTTCTGTCTATCATATCTCATGGTGAAGGTTTTTGTCATCCCGTCCAACAAATTATGAAAGAGAGTATATATATATACCACACCGATTGAAGACAACATATGTCAGAAAAGAATACTGACTCCACAACTTGAGTAGTTGTCGGTGTGGTGCAGGTACAGGTACGGGTCAGTCTGTTGTGATATCAAGATCGGTAACTGGCGATTACTACCGTCGTCCATGCTTTGTAATCCGAATAGTGACACTTTGTTGAGTGATGTTGTAGACGTCTATTATTTCCATATTGTGTACGTGTTAAGTGTTCATTACATTTGTCATTTAATTGTATTAAGTATTGGTGTAGCTAATAACACCCTAATGTATCTACATACATTAATTGTCTACTCAAGTTGTTCGACAATGGTTGGAATTTCTATGTTCAGATATTGGGTGTTCCTAGTGTGATGTAAGTCTTGGAAACCTTGGTCCCTAAATGAGTCTGGTTAGAGCCTAGGTGACACTAAGGAAACCTAATTCGCTAAAACCATTGGCTTTGATACCAATCTGTCACACCCTCAAATTCATTTACTTAATGAATAAATAAATAAATTTAGGTTGCAACAATTGGTAACATTACACAAAAACGGAAGCTAAAACAAAGACTATTAACGTATTGAACACCATTACAAACACTAAATTAAGTTAGTACATTGTCCTAGGACCATATAGGTCAAAACCGTCTTGAGGTTTGACAATCATGCTGCTTCGGCTTCTAGGGTTTAATACAAATGGCTAACCTATTTCAACCATGCCATAGCTATGTGTTACCTGAAAAACATACTTAAAAATGTCAACACAAAGGTTGATGAGTTCACAGGTTTAGTTGTCTCAATGTAAAGCGGTTTTCGTTGGAAACATTGATATCGTGTACATGACCATAATATAAAACCGTTTTCCTTGAAAACATGTGATGACTTCAGGGTCATAAAGTGAAAACATTGAAAAGGTGTACATGGCTATATTATGAAACCGTTTTCCGTGAAAACATTAATAAAACATTTGTACGTAAACGAATAGCAAAACCATTTGTATGTAAATGATTGGCAAAACCAATTTGCACGAAAATGATGGGCAGATCCATCTGCACGAAAACGATTCAATGTATATGATAAACAAAACCAAGAAATCATATCAAGTTAACCCATCGTAACTAGCTAGGTATACGAAGTTTATTTTACATAAGTGTTAACCAAACCATGACACATGTATTTTTCCCCCTGCTCGTACCACCGGAGCACACGGTTGAACACTATGCGGCCATTCGACCAAAACCGATCGAACCATGACCGGGGGGTGTCAATCCCAAATAGTACTATCCATAGAGTCCCATGCTAAAACTATAGCTAATGGTTATAAAAATGTTCACGTAGGGGACTTTTGAGCTCTCAACGAATGTCTCATGTAAACATAAGTGGTCGGTCAAGATTTATTGTATAAGGCAAATTTGTTTCATGTTTTCTCAAATTTACCAAGTAATGATGTTTTCCAGATGTATCAATAAAATATGTTTCATGTTTTCAAACATATTAAGCAAGTATGTTTCTCCCCCGATGATTCTAAAACATTTAAAAGTAAAAAAGAGGGGGCAGTGAACTCACCTGGTGACGTGTTACAAACACTAATGTCCTTCTGATAGCAATGTAAACCAATGTCCATGTGATAGTCACGGGTTTACGTCCTATTCGAGTCCTACGACACCTGTAGGTACTTAATGAGTTTTGTAGACTAACCCTAATGATGTAAAGCGAGTCTAAACTCATATTAAGTTATCACGTGTGCGGTTGAGCCATGTAGTCGACTTCACGATTGATGATAATTGTTATTTAGGTCGAGTCGGGATTTTTTACTTATTTATGTTTCAATGATCACGTTCAAACGTATTAGTTTATCAAGCTCACGGTTGTGTACAACGATATGCACTTATACATAATAATTAAAATTCTTGTTCGTGTGTCCCTTAACAAAATGCGTGCAACTCTATGCTTTAGTGAATTACCATAAAGTTTTATTATATACACGTGTTAATATATAAGTATGCATATATATAATTAAAACTTAAAAAATATATCTGTACAATTCGTGTATCTCACTAGTAAACGTTATGTTTCATGTAGGACATACTTAGATCCATATATCGATGTTAGTATATATATACTTACATATTTTTGTGGGTATGTGTTTACAGCTAAACATCGTATTGTACAACATCCAATGGTTTATAGAAGATACATAGTTATACATTTATCTATAAATATCATTGTATATACGTGACAACACATTTTTTTAAGTTTATAAAAGTCTGAGTTTTCCTATTTATTGGAAACGTATACTTTAAGTTTCTAATTGTTAACATCGTATTGTACAACATCCAATGGTTTATAGAAGATACATAGTTATACATTTATCTATAAATATCATTGTATATACGTGACAACACATTTTTTTAAGTTTATAAAAGTCTGAGTTTTCCTATTTATTGGAAACGTATACTTTAAGTTTCTAATTGTTCATGTATTATAATCAATGGTCTCAGTGACATAGACATATATATATTCCCTTTTCATATTTGTGTATATAGATATACATGTATATATATATTCGTATTGATATTTTATACCCGAATATTATGTGTAATAAATAATCGTCCGATTTTGTGTAGTGAGAATATATGTGTTTATCGTGTATGTATTTATGTGTTCGGACCTATATATCATTTTATAAAATAATAATTGTTTGGTTTCGTATAAAATGTTAGGATTTATAAACGAGTACATCTTCATATTTACAAGTAAATTATCATTACGGATTCTCGTTATTTGTCAATTCCCGTTTAATAGATCCGGTTATATATTTACAAACCAATTAACGACACATCAAATAGGTGTATATATATATACACACACACACACATATACGTTTATATCGAATACTTATGGATTAAAATCATCCCCATTTTATTATGTTGTATGAATCGTTTCGTGCCACAAATATAATATAACTTGTTTCTCACGTTTACGTAATAGTATTAATAGTCGTTCGAATAATTCGTTAGTCGTACTAAAGGTTTACGTTTAGCCAGTTACACATTTACGATCATATTTATTTTCTCGTTTGTCAATAATTATTATATTAGTTGAACGAAACGCTTTTGACGGAATATACATGTTTACCTCTAGTTATTATTAACCGCTAAGTTAATAGTTGTATTATTAGTATTGTTATAATTTTCGTTAGTGAGTCTTTTAAACTCGACACAACTTAACCGCACACGCGCGTTTAGCCTTCATGTAAACAATTATAAATTGTTTTAGCGTGCGTTTATACCTTTCGTGAGACTCGTTTACAAGCCGACGCGTTCTAACTCTCACGGTTCACGCCTTGACCATGTTTGACTGGGTTTGACCGAAACCCAAAGCTGTCGGGAATGACTCGAAAAGTCCCGCTTATCCGGGTGACGTCCCATCCTTGCTATAACCAGTCCAAAATTCAAATGAACACACGGGAATGAAACCCGGCCATTTCACTCGTCAGGTTTAGATGGAAAAACTGTCAACAATAGCAAAATCAACATAGACTAACAAAATGAACATCAAACTCTTTAGATCGGAATGGTAGAATCATAACAAACCCTAGATCCGATCGTTTGGACTCGCCGGAACACCGAGAGTCGCCGGAAAAGAAATGATTAAGTTGGATTTTACCTTGGTGGAGTAGATCTGGATATGAGGGGGCATGGAATAACCGCAGTCGTCACCACACACCGCCTGAGAGTTTGACCAGAATATCCTCGTCTCAAAACTGGGGTCATCGGAACCCTAGTATTTTTGTCAAAAGGACACGCGTTTGGCCGAAATAAAAACAGGTTTGGCACCACACGGGCTCCCTTCTTCTCCTCCGCGCCGACCAGGACCACCCAAACAGCACCATCGTCATCCGCATCGTCTGATCCTAATCCTTCTGACGTCACCACCGCCTGCCACGACGGAACCCTAGCCGCCGCCGATCCAAGCTTAACACCCATCTCAGCCGCCTGAGACTCGTATTTGGTCAGAAGATCAGATATGGCATTCAAGCCTCCAGACGCCACCATGGTCCGACCAAAGATCCGCCACAGCCCTAGTCTTCCTCGTCTCTGGTCTCCGACACCTCCACCGGTACTGTGGTCGTTGTTTGTTGATGTGTGGCGCTACACAGGAGCCGTCGGAGGAGAGCTGCCGGCTCCCCCTGACTTTCCCAGTCTCTCTCTCTCTCTCTCTTGATCACACATATATTGGTTATGCAAATGAAGGAATAAGGAAACCGTTTTCTTTTTATACCTAGGGTTTAAGTGGGTGCACTCCTTGCAAGTATCGCGCATTGACACTGCGTCTCGTCTCGCGTCTCGTCCGACTTTTCGTTGCGTCTTTATAAATTTAAATTAATATTTCATAATTAAATTAATTCAGAGGTTTATAATAATATACATTTTTAATATATATATATTATTTAAACTTCGCGTTCAATAGTCAACATAGCCGGTACGCGCCGCAGTTGCGTCTCCAAACGCTTCGGTAAAATTAACGTCTTGCACTCCGATCATTAATATTATTTTCTAATAATATTATAATAAGTATATTTTAATGCTTTCCGTAACAATTTACTAGGTATTAGTATTTATACTATTAGGGTTGTTCGTTTGCGCGTCTAGCGCGATTTAACGTTAGCATAAACGCACTATGGGTGTATTTATCTTAATAGTCTTTCCAAATGAGTGTTAATGCTTGATATTAATAAGTCGTTATCTTACTTAATCGTCTTGCCGAATATCCTGTGATAAACCGATATCTGACGCGTTAAATGCTTAAAATTACTGAATCGCGTACGCGCACCTGTTCTTTCTTAAATCCTCAGAACTGTGTAACATGTCATTAGACGAAATCAAGTGGCTAGTATGATGTTCGGATTATGTAAATTGGGTCTCTAACGGGCTTGGATCTTATTGGGCCTCAAATGGGCTTGGATTTCTGTTGGGCCTTATTGGGCCTAGTTGGGCCTTATTGGGCCTAGTTGGGTTTAGTCCAACAACTAGGTTATAGATTCTGGAATTTTTCAGGTGTCACATTCTCCACTTCTTAAATAAATTTTGTCCTCGAAATTTGTTATACATTCATGGATTAGGATTTCGTATCATTGCTCTATCTTCGGATTCTTAGGGAGAATGTCGACTCATTCCAAATAGCAGTTGGTATATGAAGATAATGTGGATATCTCACCAACTAACGATATTGGAAGTGTATGGATTTGAGATATCGTCTTATCATGTAACAGTATAACGTTACTGTTGAGCATACATTAAATCGAATTGGGACTTTTCTTTGAATATATCGACAAGGGAACGACGTTGGTTATACCGTGAAGTGATAAAGTCATCACCAGAGTCCCATGAACAAAAGGGATTACAATCAGTGGGGTCACCTTCATGTAATGAGTAAGTCATTAAGAGAATTGTCTGGTCGATGTGATTTATAATAATTAGTTTTCATAAACCAATTGAACCACTCACACACCAAAGTAAACAATTAAGGATCATATGTCGAAGCATTTCATTATGTGATCATTCTCATCAGATGGGAACTATATGATCATCATCATTGTAATGAATGCCAAAAATGCATTTATGCACACAAATTTTCGAAGGTATGAGGAAACATATACTTTATTCATGTACGTGTTTTAATGCACGAAGACTAAATCATGATAGAATCTAAAAGAAAATTATCTGAACTTCAGTAAAGATGTGTCAAATGGTTTGATGAGATGTTCAGGTCTCGGTTTAAAATTAGGCACCTGACTGTTTCTTGCAACGAGTCAATGTCTTGATGCATTCAAATCTTTCTAGTTTCAAAGATTCTAACTAACATTTCATCTGTATAATCAGTATGTAGGTTAAATTGACTCGATTGAGTTCCATGAAATAATATCAACGTATATAATTTTCTCACAAGGGAGTTAGACTATTTTAGATAGAAATGTTAACAAAAAGGATGTCAAACAATAAACTCTAGACCACGAAAATTTTCATAGTGACATTGAATTACCCATATTTTGAATCATCCAGATTTCTATGATTTATATAAGGATGGGGTGAATCTAGACGAAGAAGAAAGAGAGTGTCAAACTATATGGAAATAGTATAGTTGATTTGGCTCAACAGATACTAAAGGTAAATGAGTCTTCACGGGGTTCAAAGAAAAGTGTTTGAGAATAGTCTAGTTTTTTATTTTTATTTTGAAGAAGTCGCAGTTTGTCTAGATGAAGACGTAAAAGTCATATTGTGAAAATAGTCTCATAGAAGTAGTGTCTCATGAAATCGATTTCGGGCTTGTCAACCATTAAAATTGTGACACCCAGTATTCCAGGTTAATACTCATAGTCATATTTGAAAGTTCATATTTTATATTTCCTGGAACATTATCTTTGACATGTTATTGTCAGGAGTCTAGCAAAGGAACACGTGTCATATTTTAGTAATTTTAAGAATTACTAGGTTAAAAACATTTATAACCCGCAATGTACGGTAATTGGTGATTATCAAAGTTATACAAGTAAAGTCTAGAGGTATATTTATTCTATACAAAGTATATTGGTGACTAAATCTTTAAAGATTGACGCAAAAATGTTTGTTCACATGGCCTTAATTTATTTCTTATGTGAGCACATGTACAAATAATTAAAGATATTAACTATGTCGGGATTCACTAGCAGATTATTAAAGCTAGTCAAACTACACAAAATGTAGGACGTCTTAATAATTAAAGATATTAAAGTGGGTATTAATTTCGGGTAGTATACCGCGTCTAAATCAATCATATCATCATGATGACTTTACTTACACTTAACTCAAGTGTCACAATCTTCATGATTATGACTAAGAGTGCAAGCAACCTCAAAGATTATATCACCATCGTTATATCTATACTCCACTCCAACATCAAGTCGTAATGATGATTACTTGATGAGATCTGCACTCAACCCCCGTTTCATCTAATACTTATATATATATATATATGTATATATATATATATATATATATATATAAATAAATAGGTAGATAGATATATAAAGTTTAAATCATAAAAGTTCTACACCGGGTTTTATATTACAGGATCACTTGACGGGTTTACGCTAACTAGAACCAACCTAACTAACCATTGGATTCTAACTACATGATTTGACAAATCCCAACTCCCCACCCACTCCCCTATTCGGCGGACATTTGGCCAAGAGGGGCCACCCCCTTGTCACCTCCATTTGCTCCATCATTAGTATCATATGCACCATGTTCATTCAAGTGTAAATCTATCCAAGAGTCAAATCCATCTCTTCATGTCATGTTTGTAATGATCAAGGTGTAACCCACACTCCACTCCAATTTTTATGTCAAATCTTCATGATGGTGATTATGTTGATATGTGCACTCAACCTCCTTGTATATATACAAGGCTAACCTACCTAATTCAAGCCTCACAAATCTCTATCTTTCTCTCGGTTTTAACCAGCTCCAAAACCAAAAGAATACCCAAAATCCCGTAACTCAGGTTCTGCCAGATTTTTTGTCAACTTCAGAAGGCCATATCTCCTTCGTTCCTTGACCAAATCAGTCTGCTCTTTTTCTAGTATGAAGCTCCATGTTAAGAAGGAAGAACCCAAGTGGAATCACTCGAATCCATGGAGTTATTGACCCCCAAACAGCCTGCAAGAAGGCCGCTCAGTGAAGGTCGAATCTGTACACCTCTTTTCATTTTCTTGTTTTGAGGTTTCTACACAACTCCAAATCTAGTAATTCTTTTTACATCTCCTCTAGTTTCAATAAACTTGATTTTAGAAGAAAACTCCAGGTCATTTGGTCTTCTAAAGCCATATAAAAGTCTAGTCGAAGTACGCCTAAAAATCTGAGTTTTCAAGAACAAAATAAATCTTAAAAATCTTGATGAGTTTTGCTTTATTTCTTCATGAGTCATGTTTGAATACATATATTTATACACATACATGTTCATACGTATAATACTAAGCTAGAAGGACCATGAACATGACAAGTACACATCAAATATAAATTACACACACACACACACATATATATATATATATATATATATATATATACTATCACATAAAATAACACTTGGATGATGGTGTTCTTCATAAACCCTTCATTCCATTCATGTGTTATGTGGAAGGATACATGTTCATGAATTATATGATCATGTGTGACTTACCCCGAGGCAGTGTCCTATGATTCAAGAAAACATACGAATGATTATCATTAACATATGAACGTGAAAGGTGTTACTAAAAATATATGCATAAACAACCATCACTTACGCAAGTTCATGCATTTATCAAAGTCTATTATCAACGTATGTGTATGCATGAAGTGTATGTATGTGTAGGTACATAAATCCTGGAAGCATGTTGACGAGTTCATCTAAAAATATATGTTTATGGATAAAAATTGTGATATATATATGTTGGTGTACGGTTTTGGTTAAATCATGAAAATGTTCTAGGAATTAAAGATTAGTATCATAATACGAACATTTGATATATGTACATGTGGTCAATATATATATATATATATATATATATATGCATAATAAAGAAGCAAAAGGGTTAATTGATAGAAAAGATGGTAACATACATGTATTTGATGATATATGTACATGTACACATGTGATGACATAACCGCATGAAACATGTGGATAGGATCGGTTGAAAATAAATAACCTCATGACATCGTGGAACATATGTGAATATATGTAGTGATGTAGAAATACATGTATGCATACAATTGATAAAATAAATAAAGATGAATACATGATGAACGTAACTAAGATAATAATTATCGTTCAGAAAATAAGTATTTGCATGTGGACGTAGTAACGTGGATTGTACGTACAAGAATAATTAACATGCATAGGATATACTTGAACGATATTTGGGATTGTATATAATTATTTTTATACGTGAACTATAATGTGAATATATTATAAGTTGTTACAAAAATAATATTTATTTTTGGTACGCTTAAAAAGTCACCAATATGGAAACATATTATTTTCTAGGAAAATATGTAAGCGTCTAGACTGAAATAATAATCACCAATGAGTCATAAATGAAAACACTTTTTTTACTAAACAAAGGCGTACTTAACGAGATTCGTTAAGTAGGGTGAACAACTTGCGTATAAGATGGGTAGTCTTAACACATTAGTACCCTTGTGTGATTAGGGTATGGATAGGCAGGAACTATTAGCACATTGTTATTTGCTAGCATACATCAATCACTAGGTGAGTTCACGACCCCCTTTTTGCTTTTTAATGTTTTGTAAACCGCGGGGGAAAACATACTTACATATCATGTTTTACGTTACTGTTTAACACATTTGGAAACATTATTGTTTCATACACTTGAGAAAACTTTGCTAACATTTTTATATGATAACAATAAAACAAGACACTAACATTATGTTGTACATGAGGAGAGCTCTTAAAGTCCCCTGAACATCATCAATATTTGTAACCATTAGCTATGGACTTAGCCAAGGATTCTATGAATAGTACTATTGGGGTGACGCCCCCGGTCATGGTTAGTCACGCTAACCGGGACCTGAAGGTTCAAATGGACGCATATTGTCCTGTTACGTTCTCGTGGTAAAGCGAGGGAGGGGCATTCACCAGTTAGGTTTGGTTACGGTCTCATGTATGAACATAGGTATTTGTTAGCCTAGCTAGCTTACGAATGTATCAATAACACTTGTTTTGTTTATCATATGCGCTTAGAATAATCTGTTTACAAGGAAACCCATCATGTTTTCGGGGAAAACCACTTATTTATGACGGTAATGTCATGTGCATGTTTTCGGGGAAAACTACTTATTTATGACGGTAATGTCATCTGCATGTTTTCGGGGAAAAGTACTTATTTTATGACGGTAAGTTCATGTGCATGTTTTCAGGGAAAACTACTTATTTTATGATGGTAAGGTCATGTACGTGTTTTCAGGGAAAACTACTATTTTTTTATAACGGTTAAGTCATGTATATGTTTTCGGTGAAAACTACTTATTTTTATGACGGTTAAGTCATGTATATGTTTTCGGTGAAAACTACTTATTTTTATGACGGTTAAGTCATGTATACGTCTTTGAGGAAAACTACTTATTGTTATTACAGTTAAGTCATGTTTATGTTTTCGATGAAAACTACTTATTTTTATGACGATTAAGTCATATATACGTTTTCGGGAAAAACTATTTATTCTTATGACGGTTAAGTCATGTATATGTTTCGGTAAAAACTACTTATTTTTTTGACGGTTAAGTCATGTATAGTTTTTGGAGAAAACTACTTATTTTTATGACGGTAAGGTCATGTACATGTTTTCTGGGGAAAACTACTTATTTTTATGATGGTAAAGTCATGTAAATGTTTGGGGAGAACTACTGGCACTGAAATTACTAAGTCTGTGAATTCACCAACTTTTGTGTTGACACTTTCAAGTATATTTCTCTGGTAACCCTTAGCAATGGCACGGTTGGAATAAGCTGGCTATGTTGGATCAATTCCTAGTAGCTGGAAGGACATAGATTATCAAGTCTCAAGACCATCGTTGATCTAGAAGAACTTGGCTCATTGTATTACTTAGTCTTAGTAATTGTGTATGTATTCAAGTCTTAGAAATCACTATTACAGCTTTCGCAATCGTGTAATGAATTAATCGTTGCAACCTTTATTTATTTATTAAGTAAATAAATTTGGGGGTGTGACAGATTGATATCAGAGCAATGGTTTTAGAGAATTAGGTTTCCTTAGTGACACCTAGGCTCTAACCAGACTCATTTAGGGACCAAGATTTCTAAGACTTACATCACACTAAGAACACCCAAGACTTGAGTATAGAAATTCCAACCGTTGCCAAACAACTTGTGTAGACTATTAGTGTATGGAGTTACACTAGGGTATCATTAGCTACAATAATACATAATACATTTACGTGGCACTTGTAATGAACACTTAACACGTACAACAATGTGGAAATAATAAACACTTGCAACGTTTCTCAACAAAGTGTCACTGTTCGGATTACGAATTAAGTATAACGGGTACTCAGTACACTTCAACCCTAGAAGATCGAGTTACGAGTTGAGCTTGGGCGACGACGGTAGCAATCGCCAGTTACCGATCTTGGTATCACAACAGGCTGAACCCATGCCAGAACATGTACCTATACCTGCACCACACCTACATCTACTCCAGCTGTGGAGGCAGTTTTCTTCTTGGCACATGTGCGGTATAAATCGCCAATTCACGAGTTGTTGGATCGGATGCCTAGACTTTAGCCATGAGATATGGCAGACAGGATTGCACATACATAAAGGAAATCGGGGATGGATAAACAGGACTAAACGAGAGAGAACTCTACGGGTCAGGAGACCCAAACATTCTCAGGATCAGGTAGATCCATATGTACATACACATGAGTTGCTCGACACTGATTGAGGATCTCTGCCCTTCACATAGTGCCTGACTTCCACCATACACACTTTATTTTTGAGAGACACTGGTGGTGCCTCTCTACCATTAACCTCATCCGGCAACAGCCATATTCGACAGACTCATGAGTATTGGTACACATAATCAAGAGTATTCCGATAGAACAATACACACTCCTGCACAAGTGTGCAAACACGATCTAATGAACATTTCAAATCCTTTTCGACTAAAAGCTTGGGATAGTAGAAACACTACTGGGATCATGCAACGGGTGCACACGTAATCATAATTTGCAGTGCATGGGAACTTTAGTGAGTCTTGCTGTCCAAGCTAATGATCAACCCATGTTCTCAGTCACTTGATTAAGGATTGGATCTTAACAAATCGGACTTCTCAAGTAGGTGTTCACAAAGCATTCTCCTAGTTCAGGAGGAACGTGATAAATTCAAATTGAATTCAACCAATCCTTAGTGAATCCTGAACGACGAAGGATTTCACACATTCATTCTTTGGGATTCTACTTGTCAAGAAGGCTTAAAATTGAGCGTTACCACAACCAACACTTACAATAATTGCACAATTATTGTCGGAGATTATAGCATAATCTCAGGATCCATCATACAGTTCAGTCTCACAATTACTTGACATTTACGTCAGGAATGCTATGCACTAACTCCGGTAATGGGGCAGAAAATTATTCTGACTCGCATACACATAACACCTATGGGGTATTGTGGAAGCTCGACATGAGACAAGTAGGTAATCTGACATTTCAGAATATTGGTCAAACAGGGTTGCCTCACAACCTTTGACATTCAGTACACCTTCAGGTCCGACTATTCTTCCGGTGATGAATAAGCCGTGATTTATTCTCAAGCAAATGCAAAAGAAACCTAAGTGTGGACTAACGACTGCTGTTGAACTAACATAAAAAAAACATACAAAACTCTTAAAATAGTCCCAAGTGCGGGATTTCTTGCTAATCTCATTAGTTCATGATGTGCATAAAGGACCCAAGCACAAGTCATTCACAACAGACCACTGTCCACAACGATTCGAGAAGGATAGTTTTATACCCTTTTGTACTGCACTTCCCCAATGATCATCTTGTTGAATGAATCCCAGATTTCGGCCTAGAGGAGAGGCGTGATCACATCTTTCACTCCCAGTTTTCTATAATTAGGAAGCTCTAGGGCATCTATTGTTAAGAAATGACTTCTTAAGCAGGCTCAGGAAAAGTACAAAAATTCCGATGACCCGAGTCCTTGTAGTAAGGACTTTGAGACTATGACTGGTATGAGTAGAATACGTAATGGTAAGTCACTGAAGTACCATTCGAACGCAAGGGAAGAGCAGACACACTAAATGACTAATAGTTGGCAATTGTAAAACTCCCAAACCCTTTCTGCCAACTTAATGGGTTGACAAACCCATAGCCCACTTTAGGGAAAACACTAATTCTATGAGACCATGCTCACAGTCCCACTGTTCAATTCCTCACCTAGACGGAATGTGAACATTCCGAACAAACATAGAACTCCATATGGCTTACCTACTTCGAGAGCATGGTAGTCAAGTCATGAGTTACATATCAGGATGATACAACCCAAATGCTAGTCTGTCGTGGAAAGGTAGTGCAAGCATTGGGCAAAGTGGTGATTAGACTCGACCTTTGCTAGTAAGAGCTCGTAAGGAACCTCAAAATCTTAGATCTATTAAGACACATGGAAAGGAAGATCCTAGAAAACACGAAATCTGAAATAAGAATTAAGTCTTAGTCCGAGAAAATGCTTTCGAGAAGCATACGAGGGACAAACATAATGATTCATTTTCATATTGTGTCATTGCTACCCAATCTTCAACTAAAACCTGAACACCTCGTCAAGTAATTTTTTTCTCAGATCTATAGAGAACTGGCTATTGTGCATCATAATGCGTAGATGAATAGATGGTATGTGTCAGCATACACTCAAGATTCTCAGGCATCATTTCTTTCATTATCAGGAATGAATGTCACAGAACCCCACCATATTAAGGGTAATCAAATATGGGGTTCTTGCACAACTAATATCGTTAATCAGAGAAGCATTCGCCTTGTTTTTGAATACCGACCACCAAGTAAATGGAAATAAAAAAATTGGAGCCTAAGCTGGATAATGCAGACAGAATTTAGGTACCAAGTACCGGTAACCTATGTGTGTAGTTATGAATGAAGTCCATAAGTCCAAGTACTCCGTTCATCCAGAATCGGATAAAACGTATAAGGATCTCGAGGAACTCTATGGTGTGGCCAAACATGAAAGGAGAAATTTCTATGGGAAATATCCGACAGTAAAGGTAGAATGCCAAGAATCACCGGGGAAATCACAACAACCTGAGATTCCTCAATGCAAATGGGAACAGATTTCCATGAATTTCATTACGAAACTACCCAAAACGTCTAGTGACTATAATACTATATGGGTGATCATCGATCGGTCGATGAAATCCACTTACCTTCAGCCAATCGAGGAGACAGATAAAACTAAGAAGCGTGCAAGGCTAAATATTAAGGAAATTGAGGCTAGGCATGGTATGCCAGTTTCCATTACTTGGAATAGGGATAGTCGATTCGTGTCAAGAATCTGCCAGTCAGTACAAGAAGCCTTGGGCACACGCCTTGACATGAGCACTTCATATCATCCCCAGACGAACGGTCAAGGTAAAGGGACCATCCAAATTTTAAAAGATGTGCTCCGTGCGCATGTAATCGATTTCGAAGGAAATTGGGATACTCACCGCCGTTAGCTGAGTTTTCATATAATAACAACTACCATACCAACATTAAAGTCGCTCCGTTGAGGCTTTGTATGGTTGTAAATGTCGTTCATCGCCATGTTGGGCGGAGGGTGGCGAAAAGCATTTGACTGGTCCTGAGATTGGCCAGGAAACCACTGACAAGATATTCGAAGGTAAAGATCGTCTGAAAGACGCTCAAGACAGACAAAAGAGTTGTGCTAACAACAGACAAAAGCCATTAGAATTCCAAGATGAAGACATAATTTTGTTAAAAGTCCCGTCTGGAAAGGAATTGCTAGGTTTGGAGATCGTAACAAACATAACCATAGAAACATCGTACCGTTTGAAATACGGGCTAGGGTTGGCCTAGTAGCCTACAAGCTTACGTTGTCACGGGGAACTAAGCAATATACATGATGCGTTTCATGTGTCAAATCTCAGGAAGTGTTTATCAGACGAAACGTTAATCTTACCGCATGGTGAGATTCACATATGTGACAAACCACACCCTGTTAAGGAACCTGTTGAAATCACTAACTAAAAAGTCTAGGGAACAAGGCATAACCGTAATGAATTGGTTAAGGTACGTTAGAACTTAGAGCGTGACCCTGAGTATACATGGGAACATGAAGATCAAATGAAAACCAAGTACCAGTCCTTGTTCACTAATACACCAATTCAAGATAACATCAACTGAATTTCGGGACGAAATTCTCTTTAACAGTGGGAGAATGTGACACCCAGTATTCTAGGTCAATACCCATAGTCATATTTGAAAGTTCATATTTTATATTTCCTTGAACATTATCTTTGACATGGTATTGTCATGAGTCTAGCAAAGGAACACGTGTCATATTTTAGTAATTTAAAGAATTACTAGGTCAAAAACATTTATAACCCGCAATGTATAGTCATTGGTGATTATCAAAGTTATACAAGTAAAGTCTAGAGGTATATTTATTTTATACAAAGTATATATTGGTGACTAAATCTTTAAAGATTGACACAAAAATGTTTGTTCACATGGCCTTAATTTATTTCTTATGTGAGAACATGTACGAATAGTTAAAGATATTAACTATGCCGGGATTTACTAGCAGATTATAAAAGCTAGTCAAACTACACAAAATGTAGGACGTCTTAATAATTAAAGATATTAAAGCGGGTATTAATTTCGAGTAGTATACCACGTCTAAATCAATCACATCATCATGATGACTTTACTTACACTTCACTCAAGTGTCATAATTTTCATGATTATGACCAAGAGAAGCAACCTCAAAGATCACATCACCATCATTATATCTATACTCCACTCCAACATCAATTCGTAATGATGATAACTTGTTGAGATCTACACTCAACCACCGTTTCATCTAATATTTATATATATATATATATTTATAAAATATCTAGGTAGATAGATATATAAAATTTAAATCATAAAAGTTCTACACCGGGTTTTGTATTAAGAGATCATTTATCGGGTTTACGCTAACTAGAACCAACCCGACTAACCATTGGATTCCAACTACATGATTTAACAAGTCCCAACCCCCCACCCACTCCCCTATCCGGCCGAGATTTGGCCAAGAGGGGCCACCCCCTTGTCACGTCCATTTGCTCCATAATTAGTATCATATGCACAATGTTCATTCAAGTGTAAATCTATGCAAGAGTCAAATCCATCTCTTCATGTCATGTTTGTAATGATGAAGGTGTAATCCACACTCCACTCTAATTTTTATGTCAAATCTTCATGATGGTGATTATGTTGATATGTGCACTCCACCTCCTTGTATATATACAAAGCTAATCTACCCAATTAAAGCCTCACAAATCTCTATCTTTCTCTCGGTTTTAACCAGCCCCAAAACCAAAAGATCACCCAAAATCCCGTAACTCAGTTTCTGCCAGATTTTTTGTCAACTTCAGAAGGAAATATCTCTTTCGTTCCTTGGCCAAATCAGTCCATTCTTTTTCTAGTATGAAACTCCATGTTAAGAAGGAAGAACCCAGGTGGAATCACTTGAGTCCATGGAGTATTCGACCCCCAAACAGCATGCGCAAGAAGGCCGCTCAGTGCAAGTCGAATTTGGACACCTCTTTTCATTTTCTTGTTTTGTGGTACCTACATAACTCCAAGTCTTGTAATTCTTTTTCACATCTCCTTTGGTTTCAATAAACTTGATTTTAGAAGAAAACCCCAGCTCATTTGGTCTTCTAAAACCATCTAAAAGTCTAGTCGAAATACGCCTAAAAATCAGAGTTTTCAAGAACAAAATAAAACATAAAAAATCTTGATGAGTTTTGCTTTATTTCTTTAGGAGTCAGGTTTGAATACATATATTTATACACATACATGTTCATACATATAATACTAAGCTAGAAGGACCATGAACAAGACAAGGACACATCAAATATAAATTACACACATATATACTATCACATAAAATAACACTTGGATGATGGTGTTCTTCATAAACCCTTCATTCCATTCATGTGTTATGTGGAAGGATATATGTTCGTGAAGTTATATGATCATGTGTGAGTTACCTGGCAAGACCCGAGGTAGTGTCCTATGATTCAAGAAAACGTACGAACGATTATAATCAACATATGAACGTGAAAGGTGTTACTAAAAATATATATATAAACAACGATCACTTATGCAAGTTCATGCATTTATCAAAGTCTATTATCAACGTATGTGTATACATGAAGTGTATGTATGTGTAGGTAGATAAATCCTGGAAGCATGTTGACGAGTTCATCTAAAAATATATGTTTATGGATAAAAATTATGATATATATATGTTGGTGTACGGTTTTTGTTAAATAATGGAAATGTTCTAGGAATTAAATATTAGTATCCTAATATGAACATCTGATATATGTACATGTGGTCAGAAAAAAAATAGATATATATATATATATGCATGATAAAGAAGCAAAAAGGTTAATTGATAGACAAGATAGTTACATACATGTATTTGATGTTTTATGTACATGTAAACATGTGATGACATAACCGCATGAAACATGTGGATAGGATCGGTTGAAAATAAGTAACCTCATGACATCGTGGAACATATGTGAATATATGTAGTGATGTAGAAAGACATGTACGCATATAATTGATAAAAATAAATAAAGATGAATACATGACGAACGTAACTAAGATAATAATTATCGTGGAAAATAAGTATTTGCATGTGGATGTAGTAACGTGGATTGTACGTACGGAGAATAATTAACATGCATAGGATATACTTGAACTATATTTGGGGTTGTATATAATTATTTTTAGGAAATAATTATATGTTTATACGTGAACTATAATGTGAATATATCATAAGTTGTTACATAAATAAAATTTATTTTTTGTACACTTAATAAGTCACCAATATGGAAACATATTATTATCTCGGAAAATATGTAAGCGTCTACGCTGGAATAATAATCACCAATGAGTCGTAAATGAAAACACTTTTTTTACTAAACAAAGGCGTACTTAACGGGATTCATTAAGTCGGGTGAACAACTTGCGTATAAGAAGGGTAGTCTTAACACATTAGTACCCTTGTGTGATTAGGGTACGGATAGGAAGGAACTATTAGCATATTGTTATTAGCTAGCATAAATCAGTCGCCCTAACCGGGACCTGAAGGGTCAAATGGCCGCATTTTGTTCTGTTCCGTTCTCGTGGAAAAGCGAGGGAGGGGCATTCACCAGTTAGGTTTGGTTACGGTCTCATGTATGAACATAGGTATTTGTAAGCATAGCTAGCTTACGAATGGATTAATAACACTTGTTTTGTTTATCATATGCGCTTAGAATAATCTGTTTACAAGGAAACTTATCATGTTTTTGGGGAAAACCAGTTATTTATGACGGTAATGTCATGTGAATGTTTTTGGAAAAAACTACTTATTTATGACGGTAATGTCATGTGCATGTTTTTGGGGAAAACTACTTATTTGATGACGGTAAGGTCATGTGCATGTTTTCAGGGAAAACTACTTATTTTATGATGGTAAGGTCATGTACGTGTTTTCAGAGAAAACTACGCATTTTTATGACGGTTAAGTCGTGCATATGTTTTCGGTGAAAACTACTTATTTTTATGACGGTTAAGTCATGTATATGTTTTCGGTGAAAACTACTTATTTTTATGACGGTTAAGTCATGTATATGTTTTCGGTGAAAACTACTTATTGTTATGACGGTTAAGTCATGTATATGTTTTCGGTGAAAACTACTTATTTTTATGACGATTAAATCATGTATACGTCTTTGAGGAAAACTACTTAATCTTATTACGGTTAAGTCATGTATATGTTTCAGTTAAAACTACTTATTTTTATGACGGTTAAGTCATGTATACGTTTTCGGGGAAAACTACTTATTTTTATGACGGTAAGGTCATGTACATGTTTTCGCGGGAAAACTACTTATTTTTATGACTGTAAAGTCATGTACATGTTTTCGGGGAGAACTACTGGCACTGAAATAACTAACTTTGTGAACTCACCAACCATTGTGTTGACATTTTCAAATATATTTCTCAGGTAACCGTTAGCCATGACGCGGTTAGATTAGGCTAGCTATGTTGGATCAATTCTTAGTAGCTGGAAGGACATAGATTATCAAGTCTCAAGACCATTTTTGATCTAGAAGAACTTAGAGCATTGTATTAGTTAGTCTTAGTAATTGTGTATGTATTCAAGTCTTAGAAATCACTATTACAGCTTCCTCAATCGTGTAATGAACCAATCGTTGCAACATTTATTTATTTATTAAGTAAATAAATTTGGAGGTGTGACAAAATTAGTAGGCTTTAATGTAATATCGTTTTTAGTTTAGTATGGGGCTTGACTCTCTTCAGGTAGATATCAGAAATTAGATGAGAGTTAAGTATAACTTCAGGAATTTGTCGGACGCGAGGACGTGATGTTCTTATGTTCCTTAGAAAGTATGCATAGAAATCTCAAAAAGAACTTGAAAAAAAGAGTGAATATACATTAAAAAGGAATTTGAGAAGTCGAAAGAATTGTATGTGTACAGGATTTCCAGAGGGCGATGTCAACCATGATTCGTCCCTTGCTCATCCCTGGGGTAACGTACAGCTTTAAACGGTCAATAATCTTAGAATACAGAAATAAATCCTCAAATTTTGACGTAGGTCCTTGATTTCACATTAAGGTAGGTTGAAATGGATCATAAGGTTTCAGAACTTGTCTCAAGATCTAACAATGAAGAGGGTCAAATTGATTATTTGCCAACAACTGGAAGTACAGTATGCTTGTAACGTCCTTGGCTTTCTAATGGTATTACCATGACTTACCATTTCGCATTTCACCTATATCGGTTATAGCCTTAAAATCCTTTGTAAAAGGGGTTTAGCCATAAAGTTGATGATATGAGTATTTAAATGTCATGGATTTATATTCTCTCAGTGCACGTCTTAAGAATTCGTTTCTTAACAGTAGATGTCCCAAGAATTCCTAATTATTGGAGACTGAGAGTAAGGGATGCGAACACGTCTCTACTTAGTTGGAAATCAAGGAGTTGATCCACATAATGATCTTTTAGAGGGTTGCAGATACGAAAGGATATAGGATTATCCTATTCGAATCCTTATGGACGATGGGTTGTTTGAGGCAACCCATAATTATACCCTTTACATAAGGATATGAAATAATGAGATTAACAGAGAGTTTTGTAAGTCAGCCTCATGCGTTGATAGATAGATAACGAAATCGAAAAGAGAGAATCTATAGCTGAATCTCAAAGGTTGAAGTAGTACTTTACAAAGAATTTCCAAATTTGGTCCAATTACTAAGGTCAATTCAACTTAGAACAGACATTTCCAGTGTTTCGGTTAAAATTGTCATGCCAATGATGTCTCGATAAGAGTTTTAGATCTGTTTGGATTCAAATACGAAAGAGATGACGTACATTTCCACATCACTTCTGATACGCACGCCTTTTGGCTCAACCCTTTGGTTATGGGATCTTCGATCATTAATCGAGTGACTGGGAATTGATATTAGGAATACAGATTAATCATGGACATTAGCTCAAACAGTAAGACTCACCAGACTTCTCATGCGATGCAAATTTTGATTACGTGTGCACCTGTAATAATAATTTACTTCGCATTGTCTCTCTAGTGTTTCTCCTATCCCAAGTTCTCAGTTAAAAGGGATCTGGAATGTTCATTAGATCGTGTCATCGTGTTGCATTCTCACGTAAGAGTGTGTATGTTCTATCAGATTACTCTTAGTCATGTGTACCAATACTCAGGAATCTGCTGACTAAGGCTGTTGTTGGACGGAGTTAATGGAAGAGAAACACAACCGATGTCTTCTACTAATAGGATGTGTGTGGTGGAAGTCAGGCACTAGTTAGGGCAGAGATCCTGAAATCGGCGTCGAGCAAATCATGCTCCAAGTTCGTATGTGCGTGTGGATCCACATGATCCACCTCGGGTTCCCTTATGATCGGGCAGTTCCGTCTGTCATATCTCATGGCGAAGGTTTTTGTCATCCAGTCCTACAAATTATGAAAGAGAGTATATATATATATACCACACCGAATGAAGACAACATAAGTCAGAAAAGAATACTGACTCCACAACTTGAGTAGTTGTGGGTGTGGTGCAGGTACATGTACGGGTTCAATCTGTTGTGATATCAAGATCGGTAACTGGCGATTACTACCGTCGTCCATGCTTTGTAATCCGAATAGTGACACTTTGTTGAGTGATGTTGTAGATGTCTATTATTTCCATATTGTCTTACATGTTAAGTGTTCATTACATATGTCATTTAATTGTATTAAGTATTGGTGTAGCTAATAACACCCTAGTGTATCTACATACATTAATTGTCTACTCAAGTTGTTCGGCAGTGGTTGGAATTTCTATGTTCAAGTCTTGGGTGTTCCTAGTGTGATGTAAGTCTTTGAAACCTTGGTCCCTAAATGAGTCTGGTTAGAGCCTAGGTGACACTAAGGAAACCTAATTCGCTAAAACCATTGGCTCTGATACCAATCTGTCACACCCCCAAATTCATTTACTTAATGAATAAATAAATAAAATAAGGTTGCTAAAATTGGTAACATTACACAATAGCGAAAGCTAAAACAAAGACTATTAACGTGTTGAACACCATTACAAACACTAAATTAAGCTAGTACATTGTCCCAGAACCATATAGGTCAAAACCGTCTTGAGGTTTGACAATCATGTTGCTTCCGCTTCTAGGGTTTAATCTAAATGGCTAACCTATTCCAACCATGCCATTGCTATGTGTTACCTGAAAAGCATACATAAAAATGTCAGCACAAAGGTTGGTGAGTTCACAGTTTTAGTTGTCTCAATGTAAAGCCGTTTTCGTTGGAAACATTGATATCGTGTACATGACCATAATATAAAACCGTTTTCCTAAAAACATGTGATGACTTCAGAGTCATAAAGTGAAAACATTGAAAAGGTGTACATGGCCATATTATGAAACCGTTTTCCTTGAAAACACTGATAAAAACATTTGTACGTAAACGAATGGCAAAACCATTTGTATGTAAATGATTTTTAAAACCAATTTGCACGAAAACGATGGGCAGATCCATTTGCACGAAAATGATTCAATGTATATGATAAACAAAACTAAGAAATCATATCAAGTTGACCCATCGTAAATAGCTAGGTATACGAAGTTTATTTTACATGAGTGTTAACCAAACCATGACACATGTATTACCCGAGCACACGGTTGAACACTATGTGGCCATTCGACCAAGACCGATCGAACCATGACCGTGGGGTGTCAATCCCAAATAGTACTATCCACAGAGTCCCAGGCTAAAACTATAGCTAATGGTTATAAAAATGTTCACGTAGGGGACTTTACGAGCTCTCAACGAATGTCTCATGTAAACATAAGTGGTAGGTCAAGATTTATTGTATAAGGCAAATTTGTTTCATGTTTTCTCAAATGTACCAAGTAATGATGTTTTCCAAATGTATCAAACAAAGATGTTTCATGTTTTCAAACTTGTTAAGCATGTATGTTTCTCCCCTGATGTTTCTAAAATATTTAAAAGTAAAAAGGGTGGGGGGGGGGGCAGTGAACTCACCTGGTGACGTGTCAGGAACACTAATGTCCTTCTGATAGCAATGTAAACAAATGTCCACGTGAGAGTCACAGGTTTACGTCCTATTCGAGTCCTACGACACCTGTAGGTACTTAATGAGTTTTGTAAACTTACCCTAATAATGTAAAGCCAATCTAAACTCATATTGAGTTATCATGTGTGCGATTGAGCTATGTTGTCGACTTAACGATTGATGATAATTGTTATTTAGATCGAGTCGGGATTTTTAACTTATTTATGTTCCAATGATCATGTTCAAACGTATTAGTTTATCAAGCTCACGGTTGTGTATAACGATATGCACTTATACATAATAATTAAAATTCTTGTTCGTGTGTCCCTTAACAGAATGCGTGCAACTCTAATGATTTATAGAAGATACATAGTTATACATTTATCTATAAATATCATTGTATAACGTGACAACACATTTGTTTAAGTTTATAAAAGTCTGAGTTTTCCTATTTATTGGAAACATATACTTTAAGTGTCTAATTGTTCGTGTATTAAAATCAATGGTCTCAGTGACATACACGTATATATTCCCTTTTCATATTTGTGTATATAAATATACATGTATATATATTCGTATTTATATTATGTATCCGAATATTATGTTTAATAAATAATCGTCCGAATTCATGTAGTGAGAATATATGTGTTTATCGTGTATGTATTTATGTGTTCGGACCTATATATCGTTTTATAAAATAATAATTGTTTGGTTTCGTATAAAGTGTAAGGATTTATAAACGAGCATATCTTCATATTTACAAGTAAATTATCATTGCGGATTCTCGTTATTTGTCAATTCTCGTTTAGTAGATCCGGTTATATATTTACAAACCAATTAACGACACATCAAATAGGTATATATATATACATATACGTTTATACCAAATACTTAAGGTTTAAAATCATCTCCATTTTATTATGTTGTACGAATCGTTTCGTTGGAAAAGAAACGATTAAGTTGGATTTTACCTTGGTGGAGTAGATCTGGACATGAGGGGGCATGGAATAACCGCAGTCGTCGCCACACACCGCCTGAGAGTTAGGCCGGAATATCCTCGTCGAAAAACCAGGGTTATCAGAACCCTAGTATTCTCATCGGAAGGACACGCGTTTGGCACCACATGGGCTCTCTTCTTCTCCTCCACGCCGACCAGGACCACCCAAACAGCACCATCGTCATCACCATCGTCTGATCCTATGCCTTCAGCCGTCGCCGCCGCCTGCCACGGCGGAACCCCAGCCGCCGCCGATCCAAGCTTACCACCAATCTCAGCCGCCTGAGACCCGTATTTGGTTAGAAGATCAGATCTGGCATTCTACTTTCCAAACGCCACAATGGTCCGGCCAAAGAGCCGCCACAGCCCTAGTCTTCCTCGTCGCTGGTCTCCGACACCTCCACCGGTAGTGTGGTCGTTGTTTGTTGCTGTGTGGCGCTGCAGAGGAGCCGTCGGAGGAGAGCTGCCTGCTCCCTCCCTCACTTTCCTGGTCTCTCTCTCGTTCACACACATATGTGTGTGTGTTTGGTTATGCAAATGAAGGAATAAGGAAACCATTTTCTTTATATATCTAGGGTTTAAGTGGGTGCACTCCTAGCAAGTATGACACTGCGTCTCGTCTCGCGTCTCGTCCGACTTTACATTGCGTCTTTATAAATTTAAATTAATATTTCGTAATTAAATTAATTAAGAGGTTTATAATAATATACATTTTTAATATATATACTATTTAAACTTCGCGTTCAATAGTCAACATAGCCGGTACGCGCCTCAGCTACGTCTCCAAACGCTTTGGTAAAATTGACGTCTTGCACTCCAATCATTAATATTATTTTCTAATAATATTATAATAAGTGTAGGTCCTGAGCAGAACTGTAGACACAGATCTGCGGAGAAATTCTTCAAACAGTCCGGATCAAGAGGCGGAATCTCTGGATCCGGTATCACTCTCGAATCAGAAATGGTAGAGACGGGTGCGGGAATCACAAACACGAACAGAAATATATAAAAGTAAAAAGAACAGATAATTGGAGCATAAAACGTATGATTCTTTGATTGATATGAAAATTAAAAGGCTCCTCACACACTCTACAATTATGTCACCCTAGGGTGAGCTCCCCCTGGGGTGGTGATTCCCTCTACAGACACACACTCACTCCTAGGGCATAATCTGCTATATATAGGAGGCCAAGCACATGCGCCTTGTTTTCCAAGCCACCGCCCAATGGGCCTGAAAAACAGGTATCGAAACTACCTAGTTTCGATTGAAGAAATGTTCAAGCGAAAATAGTAGTTTCGATTGAACAAAAGTTCAACCGAAAATAGTAGTTTCGATACTGTAATTTCGATTGACAACATCAGTCTCAAAATTATACCCAACAATAAGTATATTTTAATAATTTCCATAATAATTTACTGGTTATTAGTATTTATACTATTAAGGTTGTTCGTCTGCGCGTCTAGCGTGGTTTAATGTTAGCACAAATGCACTACACGTGTATTTATCTAAATAGTCTTTCCAAATGAGTGTTAATGCTTAATATTAATAATTTGTTATCTTGCTTAATCGTCTTGCCAAATATCCGGTAATAAACCGATATCTGACGCGTTAAATTCTTAAAATTACTAAATCGCGTAAGCGCACCTATTCTTTCTTAAATCCTCAGAACTGTGTAACAAGTCATTAGACAAAATCAAGTGGCTAGTATAATGTTCGAATTATGTAAATTGGGTCTCTAACAGGCTTGGATCCTTATTGGGCCTCAAATGGGTTTGGATTTCTTTTGGGCCTTATTGGGCCTAGTTGGGTTTAGTCCAACAAATAGGTTATAGATTCTGGAATTTTGCAGGGGTCACAGTCCCCGTCGAGTGTCGCTACTTTGCAGGTGGCGACATTCGAGTGACGCCTGATGAATGAAAATCCCATACAGGCCTGTTTTCCGTCCAAAATCATAACTTTTACGTTCAAAACATTCATCTAGTCACCATGAAGCTAGATCTAAGTTTAAAACCTCTTTTTATACGTAAAAATCTCAACTTTTTAAGAAAATCCACTTAAAACCCTAACTCACTTTTCAAACCCAAAAACTCGGATCTGGTAGGTTTTTCGCGTGATTCATCTTTTTTCGATCTACAGAAACCTTCATCAACGAGCTCGAGCAAAAGTAACCGCCTCAGGTGCGGGTTTGGAGCTTTCTCTCTACTTTATCTCTCTAAATCTTGAGGGTGAAGATGATAAAATGGTGAAATGGAGAGGATGAGGTGGGTTTTTATCCCCTCCCTTGCGCCCCACATGTCCGGCCCAAACCCGAACCCGTTAGCCCGTGATCCATCTTTTCTATTATTCTTTTCTTTTATCGTTTCCACCCGACACCCGTCGTCTTTCATTTTATTCTTTTCTTTGATATTTTCAGGATGTTACAAGTCTACCACTCTTATTAGAGGTTTCGTCCTGGAAACCTTTTATAGGTCAAATAACCGAGGGTAAAACTCCCTCATTTCTGACTCAATCTCCCACGTGGCTTTCGATCATTTTTTATGTTTCCATTGAACCTTCACCACTGGAATAACTTTGTTGCGTAGTCGTTTATATTTTCTATCCAAAATTGATATGAGTTCCTCAATATAGTTTAGGTTGTTGTCTACTTCGATGTCATCGAGTGGCACATGTGCCGATTCGTCCGTTAAGCACTTTCGCAAGTGCGATACGTGGAAAGTAGGATGGATTCCACTCAATTCGTCAGGTAGTTCTAATCGGTATGCTACTGATGTGTGATGTTTGATAACACCCCACACTTCAACTTTGCTTGTCCTCAAGCAAACTCACTCATGATCAGACCCATAACTAAAAACTTTACAAAAGGTAAAGGAGCTCCAAGTAATTGGAGACTCCGGGATAACTCATGAGTCACTTTATTCTATTTTTTTCTTTTCTATTTTAGGATGTTGAAATTCATGACAAGCATACTAGAACTTCAATTATGCATAATCCTTCACTCCTCACAATGTTCACTCAACTCTAGGGTTATATATATATATGGATAATTTAAGTTAAGCAGAACACTCAAGTTCGAATCGAATTATGCAATGGTCATAAGCTTGTATGCAAATCAAGTCTCCACCAACTAACTAAGTAATATGCATGAATAAAAAGGACTTAAAAGGGTTGTAATGTGGCTAAAATAAAATAAAGGGAAAATGAAAATCTTTTTAGCTTTTTAGGGTTTTAAAAGGGTTTTAAAGGCTGCAGCTAACGTGGAACACACGGCTAAAGCTTCATGGCTTAAAATGTAAAATACTAGCGGGTCCCTCTACAGTAGTCAGATAACGAGGGTGCAACTAATCTGAGGGCTCATTTATGGTCATATTGCCAACACCGATACTTCTTATCATGTTCACTCTTCCCTTACTGCGTAGTACACATTACTGTCTTTCCGTATGGTTCTTTCGGCATGTAACCTAATAGCACCTACTTTGATCAGATTCGTATACTCATGTTGGGAGTAAGTTTGATTCTTGCTGCATTTTCCATCGTGGCTCCAGTTGCCACATTTCACACATTTGCCATATTTGTTGGCTCTTCTTTTGGTGGCGCTTCTTGACAAGCCGCAGAATGGTGGTAGTTGTTCTTGCTTGTACCACCATTTTCTTACATCACTTGTTGCTTTGAAAACTTTTTCTCGGAGTTCGGGCGGTAATTCAGGCTTTGCGAAATGAATACAAAAAAGTAAATTGAAATTGAAAGAATGCATGTCCAGCTCTTTAAGATCTAACCGGTAAAAGACCAACTTCTTTAACTCTTTTTTAAAGAACATAAACATTAAGACTGATTTGTCAATAAATCTTTTTCTTCAATTTCCTTGAAATAATCTTTCCATATCTTCCGTGTAGATCGTTTGGCTGTTTCTTTCTAATACATCCACTTTCTTATGTATATTTCAATTCCTTAAGAAAAACAGATCCTTTCCAAATTGTCTTAACGGTTGCATACTTGAAATAACGACATAAGATAATCTAATCATTCTCCATATTGAAGACAGTTATCCAATAACCGGTGTTTATGAAAAGCTGGTATGGTGATAAATTTGGATAGTAGAAACGAAAAGGTTAAGGCTCAAAGGGCTATCTAGGCGGATATCGTTTTTGGTATTTTGGGTTTAAGGATAATATATAAGGGTAATAAACTCCTAGGTGCCTCAATCATTTCCATACAACTACTAGTTCATGGTCTTGATATGTATAAGTCATACAAGTTCTAATTATGCATAAAATTCGATTAAAAAACACTCAATATACCAAACGAAAGAGCATGCGAATAATGATGATAATAATGCTCGTGAAAGGCTTAGATTATTCTCACATGAAAACAGATGGGATAGGTTTTAGTGATTCGTTATGCATAATATCTATTTGTTTCTACTTGCCATGTTTCCATTGATTCCTTTTAGTTTATTTAGGCGCAAACTCAAAGAGGTTTAGATTTTTAGGGTTTTAAAAGTTTCAAAATTTTTAGGGTTTTTAGGAAAATAATTTTTTGGTTAAAGTAAGGTTTTAGTCAAAATGGGTAGAAAATCACGAGTTTAGTTTTACTGCTTTGAGGAAACAAGTTTGTCCTGAATCTCTAATTCCCCACCCCACACTTAAAAATATGCATTGCCCTCAATGTACAAATGCATGTAATGAAATGCTACGCAGGAATTTAAATATATGAAGTTTTAAGTGAAAAGAAACTGGTACTCCCCCGGTCAATTCGGTGTATAACATATGGCCAATGCTTGTGATTGTAGTCGGTGTGATGCCAAAATCTTCTATCAAATCTCTCACACATTTGATGTGGTTTTCCCGCGTCCAAGCTTGTAGAGGTGGAGCGGAACTCCTCAAAGAAATAGATAAACTACTTGGTGATGCTATGCTACTTGACACATGAAGAAAAACATAAAATACAGAGACGGAAATAACAGGTAGTAGTTAAGCTACCAAAGTCCTAGTATAGAGAAGGCATACCTTGAGGCTGAAGTATGAGAAACTTAAACTTGGAAAACCAAACATGAGGTCCATGTGTTCTGTCGTATGCACCAACTTCTCAATTTATTCATGATCATCAGGTTGCCTCACGGAAGCGCCACGTTTATTTAAGGGTCGTTGGCCGGACCCGTACGTGCTTTGTGAATTTCCAATCCAGTGCAAGTGGTGGAATAATCTGACAAATGGGTGGCTTTTAATATGGAGAGACTCATCCAACCCATTTGATAACCATGCGTACAATGTGATGATAAGTTGATCCAAGAATTAGTGGATTCCATCCTAGACCAGTTGGATAAGGGAAAACAGGGTAAAAAGATTTCAATCTTGAAACAGTCATAACTTGAGCTACGTTTAGAGTTACAAGGCTCCTGACTAGGGGACGGAAAGGTTTCGACGAGCCGGATCATGTTGCAAACAGCCATAGGCGGTTTGTCCCAATGGTCCGAGCTAAATTCCCCCATTAAGTGACCCAATTTCATAAATCAAAGATTTTTCCCAATTTTCTATTTTTAATACCTTCAACTTTTTTGTGCTAAAATGGGTGAATCATTGATTTATGTATTTTAAAAGTCTATTTTTAGTTTTAATTTTAGTTTGGATGGAGTGATTTGAAATTTTAAAATTTTTTGTAAACCTGCCAAATTTAGAATGCTCTATAGAAGAGCACCTAAAGAAAACAATGTAATGAAATCACGCCACCACCACTTGAAATTGCCTAGACCAAACTTCAAGAAACCCATGTAGTGAAGGAGACGGTCACCCCAGTACGATAATTTTTTCACGTAATTTTCATTGGATTAGCGTTGCTTCCTCCGTGAGAAGTGGTCCTCAGAGTGATGTGCCCTATCCTATGGCATATGTGATTCATGGGATGATTCACTGATATGCTTGGTCACAGGCCAACTATCATTGTTGCAAGGAAGAGGTCCCACCATTATCATTTGTTTGTTGGTGAATACTTCCTCCTTCATAATCTCCTCCTGGATGTTGGTCTCACAATCTGGTTCTTCATATGATGTTGTCTCTGAAGTGACAGGAACTCCAGACTGTTCAATACATCCTTCTTGTGCTTCCATATTAAGGATTCCCACCGATTCTTATTTAGAGCTTCTTTCTTCTCACTCCTTTGATTGTTTAGCTTCCAGCTCTCAGAGAAGTCAAGAAGTGATTGTAAAGTTGCAGTAACCTTTTCCTCTAAATCATCTGGTCTCACTTCCGACAGATCTGTGCTTTTGAAGCTGGAAGGTTCTAGCTCCTTAGAATCACTTAACCCTACTAGAGATGTTGGAGCTATGACTTCCCATTCTTTGACTTTGAAGGGATCATCTTGTTATTCAGTTGGATAGCTCTTTAGGATTTGAACCTTAATTTCTTCCAAATGACGAAACAAATTTCCCGGGGTCCACGAGTCGAAATCTAGAGTTGACTATTGAATTTCTTGGGGCGGTGTGGTTTCCTCGTATGGTTGCCAGTAGTGTTGGGTCTAGTTTGAGAATGATGTTAATCAATTAATGCGATCTCGAGAAGTTTAGGTTCGCGTATGAAAATGGGTCTGAGAGAGCGACACTCTGAGAGTAGCTAGCGACACTTTGAGAGTCGCTTGGATGGTTTCAGCCGACTCTTTAAGAGTCGCTAGGTTATCTTCTGCCGACTCTCTGATTTTCCCAATTTTTTTACCGTATATAATGTTTGAAAGCACTGTTAGAGAAGCATTAAAGTTACATGATAGCTCTCTTGAACCTTACACTATTGACAAGAAAGAAGTGGAAAGACGCTTCATTAAGGAACTTGGATATGAGGGGCCATTCAGAAAGGGTGAAATTCTGAAGAAAGGATTATCTAAGGACTGTAAAACGATCATGTACATTTTCATTCACTCTATGTCACACAAAAGGGGTGGCTATGATGCCCTTGGATTAAAATGGGGAGGAGTCACGGTGAAAGTTTGCAACCACGAAACCTGCAATGTTTCTCGTCACATTTTCGACTACATGTGTAGCAATGTTACAAAGAACAAATGGTTGTTTTATCCTGGATTTATCCAAATGATTTTGAATCTCCTTCTCAAGAAACTACCACCAAAAGGAATCCCAATGACATTCACAAAACTTGATTCCCGCTTTTATACTGATCTTTTGAGAAATCATCATAGTTTCTCTGGAAAGGAAACTCATCTTTTCAAGAAAATGCGTGAGAAAGAAGTCATCCCAGAAATCGAAAGCTCATCTGAAGAAAGCTACAACACCATGAAGAGAAGGATTGAAGGCACAAGTATATCTGTCAAAGAAAAGTCATCAAGAAAGGAATCCAATAAAGAAGTTGCAAAAAGAAAAGCAAAAGGAAAAGCTATTGATGTCTCTGATGGAAAGAAGAAGAAGAGAGCCATTGTACCAAGCCAAGGAGAAGGTCTGATGAGGTCAGCAAGACTGGCCTATCAAAGAGAACAGCAGAGAATCCAACAAGACAACTCCATCACCCCTCTCCATACCGATGAAGTTATTGAAGTAGATTTCATAGCCGGAATGACTCTTGTTGCACTAAGGCATCCTCTGCCTATGCAGATCGAGAGGACCTCCGAAACACATCACTCTCCCACCAAGAATCAAGCTCTTCCTCCTACCGTCAAATCTAAACAATCAATATTTGCCACCAAGGAACATGTTGTGGTTTCAAGAAAGGATGCACCTCCTCCTCCTCATCCTCAAAAGAAGCTTACTTAACTGGAAAATCTCAAGTTTTAAATCCATGCATTAAAAAAATCCCATGAGAAGCAGAGAAAATATTATCACTAGAATCATCATAGCACTCGATCCCCCTCGACTGGGACTTATCAAGTAGGGTTGGTGAAAATATGTGGAATACCCTTGATAGTGATAACAATCTTGAGTGTAGTGTGGTTCCCCACAGATCTCACACCAAACCTCCGAGTAGTGGTACTCATAGTCATATTAGTGTCCTCTATAACAACTGTCACACCCCCAAATTCCACTAATGGAGTTTTACCGTTTGGAAGGTGACACACCAGGATCTTAGTCATTAGTTACATCAAACTACACTATATGGGACTCAAATTGAAATATTATAAAAGTTCAGAGTTAATGCGGAAGCGTTTTAAACTAGAAAGAAATGCGCAAAACAAACGCGCCTAAATTAAGCTTAATAAAACAAATGGATGTTTTAAATGTTTGCATGAGAATGCTATGACAGTAGGACTCCATGCATGTCCTAGGTGTGCAACCTGTGCCTTAGCGACCTGAGAAACATGTAAGAAAAAGTGTCAACACGAGGTTGGTGAGTTCACAGGTTTCAAGTTTACAATAAGAGAGTGTTTGCCAGATTATGTACATTCAATATGCGTATCTCTAGATAGCTATCCTATGTTCATGTCTTACTAAAGCGCTCGCAACCGAAGCTGACTGTTGTGTTTGTATACCTCCTGCCAGGTCTATCAACTCTGGCAAATGTGAGTAGGCTAACATTTCACCCGTTCGACCTCCAATCGAGTTAGCGCGACTAACGCGGGTGGGGCTTGTCAAACCCAGTAGTACTACTAAACATTACCTCGCTAAGATCCATATTAACGGTTCAATGTATGATGAGGACTTTCTGTGATAGTGTGTCACGCTTAGCCTCAACAGTAATAACATATGAATTACAATAATCTAAAATAGTTGTGTCATGTTTTCTCCCCCAACGGGAAAAACATGTAAAATAAATGTTTGTCTACATACCTGTTTCTCCCACACGGGGAAAAAAAGTAAAAGTATGATAGTTTGTGTACGTGTTTGTTTCTCCTCAACAGGAAAACAAGTAAAATATGTTTGTGTGTAAGCATGTTTCTCCCCCAATAGTAAAACAAATAAAAAGAGGCAGTGAAACTCACCTGCATTGCGTAGTTGGTAGTATCACACAAGTATGAGATTTGGAACCTCAAATGTTAGCCTGCACGGCTTACGAATGCCCTAGTATTATAAACACATAAGTTAGGGACATATGGGATTTTGTGACGACGACACGGAAGATTTGAATGTCATAAACATTCTAAGGATCAATGAGTAGACGAACGTGTCTACGTAAATATATTTCTTAATATAATAATTAAGATTAATGTGTTACGTGTCGAACGTTAATAACGAATAATATTAAATGAATAAATAAATTCGTACGCTTACCATTTAAAATGGTTTGAAAAATAATATAACTATATATATTATTTTAAGTCGTATGATTAACAAAATAATCATTTGTGTGGAAAAATAATAAATATATTATTTCTATTCGATATAATCAACGTGAGTAAATAATATAAACAAATATATTATTAATTAGTTTAAAACGTTACACGAGGTAAATAAACGAGGTGAACTAATATAAATATATATTATTTTATAATAGGAGTTACGGGTTGAAAATAATATAAACATATTATTTTATACGAAGTCGTGGTTTGAAAATAATATAAATATATTATTTAAAAAGTGAAAATATCATAAATAAGAGTTATAAATTCAAACCAAGCCTACGGGTGGTTTTCCATAGCTAAAACACATTAATATATTATTATAATAATATAGGGGTAGGTTTAATAATAAAAATATTAATAAAAACTAGTCTTTAAATGAAATGGGGATTGAGGGACTCGAACCCGGGTCTCCTCCACACAAACACCAAGCTTTAACCATCCCACCCGCTAGGGCAATCGCGACATATCCCGGTTCCAAATGTTTTTAACACAAAATTCCAGTGTATCCCCCTCCCATAAGAACGAACGCAAATCCAGTCCCAAATCTAGACGATTCGTTCATGGTTCGAAGGCAAGGCATAGGGGTTTTGTTAAGTGATTGATATCGGTTCTAAGGGTGAGTTTAATCTCAAAATCGTTGAGTTTAGGATCGATTAATTCTCATTTCAAAAATCCGAAACCCTAGGTTTGCTTATGAAATCAAATTGAGTAATTCTGATAATAGAAATAGTTGTATTCATGGGGCTTTTACAGAACAAGACATTTCGAATCTAACCATGTACATTAATCAGATTGAGGCTGGATCTAGAATCAAAACCCCCAATTCATCGTATGAACAAACCCTAGATACGGGTTTATGTTCGATTCGATGTTACGCGGTTAAATTATGATGGGGTTTTCGATATACAGTGAATTGCGAATCGAATGGTATGAATTAATTGGATTAAAACATATTGTAAGGTAGGGTTCGATCAAACCGAAAAAATATATGAATCCTAGAATATGGATTTCGATCGGATTGATGTTATAAGCCCAAATTGGCATAGGGCTTTCAATTAACAGACTTGAACGAAGCTAAGGGTGCGAGAACTTACTAGGTTTGGATCCGAATTGAGTTAGATCGACTAAAACAGCAGCCGACGGTGGCTTGCTTGGTTTCTACTGACTTCCGATGCGATTCCGACGAGTTTGATGTGTGCAATTGTTCCAGGGGGATTCGTCTAGTGTGTGCAGGTGCTCAATTGCGAGATTAACCAACGATTTGGTCGAATTCTGTTGATATGTTGCCATTGTGTCGACGGCTATGCCATTATTGCTCATAATTGCTGTTAATTCGAATCAATGATAGTGTAATGACTCTAATGATGTGCGTTTATGACAAGGATCGTGTATTTCAGTTACAACCTCCATGAATTTCAGTTATGGAGTTTGATTTTTGAGTCAAGAACACACAGGTTTGACTTTTAAAAGTCAAACAGAACATAAACTCTTAAATTTTGACTTAGAAAGTCAACAGAATAGGTTTAGGGTAATTACATCCTTAGTCCTTGTAGTTTGGGTGAATTTGTGTTTGGAAAATGACAGAATTTGTCCCTGAGGTTTGTATGAAGGCAGAAATAGTCCCTGGGATTTGAGATAGGGTTAAGTAGGTAACAATTTAACTGGGTTAATCTAACGGAGTTAGTCTAAAAGTCTGGATTGTCACATCATCCCCTAGTTGAAAGAATTTTCGTCCCGAAAATTAGAAAAAAAAAATTAAAATTTTTTTTTCAAGTTGTCACATCATCCCCTACTTGAAATTCTAATGGTTTACGACGCTTATCGGCATAGTTCTTTTGACGGTCATGAGCTGCTGCCATACGGTTTCTAATTTGAACGATTTTCTCAAAAGTTTCAAGTACGAGTTCAGGACCTGTAAGTTGACTATCCCCAACCTCAGCCCAACAAATAGGAGAACGGCATTTCCGTCCATATAGTGCTTCAAATGGAGCTGCCTTGATGCTAGTGTGATAACTGTTGTTGTAGGAGAACTCTACCAATGGTAGGTGAGACTCCCAAGTGTTACCGAAATCAATCACACAAGCTCGTAGCATGTCCTCCAGAGTTTGAATAGTACGTTCTGTCTGGCCATCAGTTTGAGGATGGTATGCTATGCTCATATCTAGACGTGTGCCTAAAGCTTTATGTAACGACTGCCAGAAACGAGAGGTGAATCGTGCATCACGATCCGAAATGATAGAGATTGGCACCCCGTGCCGAGAGACTACTTTTTTCAAGTAAATACGAGTAAGCTCATCCATTTTGTGGGTTTCCTTGATTGCTAAGAAGTGAGAGGACTTTGTTAAACGATCAACAATTACCCAAATGGTATCACATCCGGTAGGAGTTCGTGGAAATTTTGTGATAAAGTCCATGGATATATGTTCCCATTTCCACATGGGAATCTCTGGTTGTTGGAGAAGACCAGAAGGCTTTTGATATTCAATTTTGGCCTTTGCGCAAGTCAGGCACTTGCTCACATAAATGGCTATATCAGCCCTCATTTTTGGCCACCAATACAGCACTTTTAGATCATGGTACATTTTGTCAGAACCTGGATGAATAGAGTAACGAGATTTATGAGCTTCATCCATGACTAGCTCCCTTAGGTTTTCGAATACTGGGACCCATATGCGCTCGGCGAAGTAGCGAATACCGTCAGACTTGACCTCGAGTTGTACTTCCATACCGCGTGTACCTTCCAGTGGTAGGTTTTCCTCTTTCAGGGCTTCAAGTTGAGCACTACGGATTTAGTCAGGTAATCTGGGGTGAATGGTAAGCTGTAGTGCTCGAACTCGTTTGGGCTTAGTTTTCTTTCTTCTTAGGGCATCAGCTACAACGTTAGCTTTACCCGGATGATATCGGATCGCACAGTCATAATCATTCAAGAGCTCGACCCAACGACGTTGTCGAATGTTTAACTCTTTCTGCTCGAAGATGTGCTGAAGACTCTTGTGATCGGTGTAGATGGTGCACTTGGTATCGTACAAGTAGTGTCTCCATATCTTAACTGCGAAAACTACGGCTCCCAACTCTAGGTCATGAGTGGTGTAGTTTTTCTCGTGAACCTTTAGTTGACGCGAAGCATACGCGATCACCTTTTCTCGTTGCATTAACACACAACCTAGATCCTGAATAGACACGTCACAATACACCACAAAATCATTCGTTCCTTCCGTAAGCGCTAGAATAGGTGCACTGCAAAGTTTCTGTTTAAGATGTTGGAATGCTGACTCTTGGTTATCGCCCCAGTTATAGGCTTTACCATTTTGAGTTATGGCGGTGAGAGGTTGTGCAATTTTTGTAAATCCCTCAATGAATCGACGGTAATAACCAACCAATCCCAGAAATTGTCACACCTCAGTCGGAGTTGTCGGTGCTGCCCAATTCTTAATGGCTTCTATCTTTGATGGGTCGACATGTATTCCTTTCTCGTTAACCACATGTCCTAAGAATTGAACCTCCCGGATCCAAAATTCACACTTGGAAAAATTAACATAGTTGCTCCCTAAGAATTGTCCTAAGATGTTCCCCATGTTCCTCCTTGTTCTTGGAATAAATGAGAATGTTGTCGATGAAAACGATGACGAATTGATCAAGGTAAGGCTTACACACACGGTTCATGAGGTCCATGAACACCGCAGGTGCGTTGGTTAATCCGAAAGGCATGACCATAAATTCATAGTGGCCATACCTTGTCCTGAAAGCAGTCTTAGAGATATCTTCATCTCGGACTCTCAATTGATGGTAGTCGGACCTGAGATCTATCTTGGAATAGAAACTTTATCCTTGGAGTTGGTCAAATAGGTCATCTATACGAGGCAAAGGATAAAGATTCTTGATTGTGACTTTATTCAGCTCACAGTAGTCAATACACATACAGAAAGTCTCGTCCTTCTTCTCAACGAATAAGACTGGAGCTCTCCATGGCGACGAGCTAGGTCGGATGAAGCCTTCATCCAACAACTTTGGCAGTCGTGTGGATAGTTCTAGTAGCTCACTGGGTGCAAGTCTATATGGTACCCGAGCAATAGGTGCTGCTCCGGGTGATAGATCAATTTGAGATTCGTCTTGACGAAAAGGTGGAAGACCAGGTATATCTTCAGGAAATACTTTTGGATAATCACGAACAATCGGAATGTCGTCAATCTCCTTTCCCTTAGATGGATGCTCGGCAATGGGAGTCAGAATGGCAGGATGGATTTTACGTAAACACTTCTGCGTTTTCACGAAGGATATGATGTTCATAACTGCATCACTCCTCTTGCCTTAGGCACAAAGGATTTCTTTACTTGGGAGAGGAAGGCGAACAATTATCTTATGATAGATAATCTTGGCTTGGTTCTTAGATAACCAATCCATACCGGCAATTATGTCAAAGCTGTCAAGTGTAATTGGCGTGAGGTCAATGTTAAACTTATGACCAGTCAATCTTAGTTTACATCTCTAAAGAATTTGAGTTACTTCTATAGTGTACTAAATATCCAATAGAGTTGGTGTACGACTTTACCAGCAGAAAATTATGAGGTCTCGATGAGACTTCTAGTGAGACCCGCGTTTATGAGGTAAGCATTGGTTAACACAAAGGCTAAGAGGTTCACATGTAGGAAATATTTTAATGAGATGTAGATATTAGGAGTACAAGGGATAGGACGTCTGTTTAAGTATTCGCGTTCAATTGATGATCAGTTAGATGAAGTCCTTGATTTCTAATGTCATTAGAACAACTGGATCGATTTGTGAAAGGAGAAGCCTGTTTACAGAGTTTGATACCCAGGGGTATAAATCAAATTAATATGAGGATTAGTTACCGGATAATGCATTTGGGTCAATAGGAATTTATCGTTGGAGTGTAAGGAATAACGTGTTAGCAGGAAGGAATTCTTCCAATTCCGCTTACATACTTGGAGTCGGTGGTTTTACCCTGAGGTTCTACTAGAGTTTCACTCTAGGTGGTTCCATTGATTAAGTTTGAATGAGAGTCGTAAGATCACTTAGACTCTTACATGAGTGAAAATAACATTGATGGATTCCATTGATGATAATTCAGTGTATCCGTAAACATTTTCAACCTGATAGTCGCGTCTATCTGCTGTTAAACGAGTTTAATGATACCAACTAGTCGTTGAGTGGGTTATGAGAGTCTCTATAGATAGTGGAAACTTAAGTCTGTAAATCACTGATTAGGACCATTCATCCACACACTAGGTTTCACCAGGACTTACATGCACCTCAAATTACTATTACATGTGCACCCGTAATGATAATTTGCTTTGCATGCTCACCCTTGTTCTTCCTGTCCTGTGTCATAATGTCCTTTAGGTTATATTGTTGAGTACATAATGTTGTCAGATATGATGAGTCATCGAAAAGCTTAGTCATCAACTATACTTTGATCAATTAGAACTCATATCGGGATGAGTAGTCGAGGATGGTTTGATCCGAGTATTCACTCGAGTGAAACATAATACAGGAGTCCAATCCAGCGGATTGTAAATGAGAACATGTAACAAACATGTACATGAAATGCGACTTCGAGAAATAAAACTAATTCATGAATACAAGTTACAGAAAGCAGCAAGGTAGCCGTCCTTTCAACTTAGTCAAGATAGGGTTTGAGTATGCATTGAGCAATGCGTTCTCAGATTTTTGGTCAATCTGTTCTCAACAGAATATTGAACAAAGACGCGAGTCCATGGCTCGGGAAAGTGATATCTACGTGTCAATGGATTCTGCAATAATGCGTGCAACGGTCTGCCTTCATTCGGCGTATTGTTGCTGGCGGGTACAGTAGGGACTCGCCTCCGATGATCCCAACTCCCAAAGAGATATGCGTTAGTGTTGAGTACTGTCCATAACATGGACCTGAGAAGGCCCATCATACCCAACGGGTGATGGTGATGTAAGTGACTTTTCCGAAGGCTCCGTCTCACTGCCCTCGGACGGGAGTGGATGTTGCTCTGGTGATCCCCCGAGTGTCGCCACTGGGAATGATGATGCAACGCAAATGATGTGTCCCTTGCCAAATGAGGGTGATACGGATGGTATTAACATGCCTGCACTGCAATGTATGTATAGGTGCTATATGTATCAGGAATAAGTGTCTGTGCCGTGTAACTAATGTGTGAGGTTATAGTCTAGTATGCGATCCTAGTTCTCTATAACCAATGGTTCTGATACCAATCTGTCACACCCCCAAATTCCACAAACAGAGTTTTACCGTTAAGAAGGTGACACACCAGGATCTCAGTCATTAGTCACATCAAACGACATTATATGGGACTCAAATTGAAATATTATAAAAGTTCAGAGTTAATGCGGAAGCGTTTTAAACTAGAAAGAAATGTGCAAAACAAACGCGCCTAAATTAAGCTTAATAAAACAAATGGATTGTTTTAAATGTTTGCATGAGAATGCTATGACAGTAGGACTCCATGCATGTCCTAGGTGTGCAATCTGTGCCTTAGCGACATGAGAAACATGTAAGAAAAAGTTTCAATCGAGTTAGTCTAAAAAGTCCGAATTGTCACAACAACTCTCGTAGATGTAATGCATGAAAGTTGTTGTAAAGAATAATCAAAATAAACCATAAAAATAAATGTTAAGGTTAAAAAGGATAATCCGTTAACTCAAATTTTTCTTGAAATCACCGTGTCCCCGGCAACGGCGCCAAAAACTTGATAGCGTGTGTGATATATAGATAAAATATATATATATATATATATATGTTTTAGAAATGGTTTCACGAGATCAGGTTTTAAATTTATAAAATGATAAATACTCAAACTTAAAACACACACAATAGGCAAGTGTACCTATCGTAGCATAATATAATTTAGGTAAGAACCACGTATCGAACTAATGGACACGGTCGAGTTCCAATACTCAACTTTTGTTATCATTTAGCTAGTTTAATTAGTGAGTGCGTTTTTGTGTGCTTGTGAGCAGAAAAGTAAATGACGGTAAAGTAAATGACAGAAAAGTAAAAATGTGCGTGAAGTGTGTAACATAAATGTAAATAGCAGAATAGTAAATAGCAGAAAAGTAAATATCTCGGAAATGATCAGGTCACGAAGAGTATTGCTTTGGTCTTCGAATCCGCTTGGTATAAGATAATGTTATGTTGACTAATCCGGTGGTATGACTAATACAAATGTGTGAACGGTACACCGCTAGAGCCTCATTCTCACAACATTTGGTTCACGAATTATAATCTTTAATAATAAAATGGTAATGATTCCCTCTAGGGACAACGTTACCCTCAACTCTTTGAATGTTATCTCCAAGTTGGTTTAAGATATCGAACTTAAATGCTTAATATTATTAGTAAAAGAGTGATTAGACTTTGTTCACTTTTTGAAATCAAGAACACTCACAAGTGTAAAGACAAGTTTAGAAAATAATAAAAAGCCCACCTAGAAGGTGGTTTTAAGAGCGAATAATTAAAGTCATAAACATACCACTAGATTAATACGTTAAACATTAACATACACCAAACTTCATCTTCACCCAAGCAATACAAAGAGTTTAGCCACGAATGGTTATACTAACTAGCGTAACGCTGAGTTTTGTAGGTTCCCATATTGCGGACAAAGAGGAGGAGCCTCTCTACTCTAAACTACAGAAACGAACTCTCTTGAGCTCTGGTAATGTATCGTGAGGTGTGGTAAGGTGTGTAGAACCAAAAACCCAAGCCATCTATTTATAGGCTTCAAAATGAGCAATGCCAGGGCGTGCAAACATCTTGGGAATCAAACAGGGTACAAATGGCAGTGTACTAAGTCCTTGGGGAGCAAGGTACACTTTGCACGACCGTGCATTGCCCTGCATGCTCTCTGTTTCATCTTTTAGTTGCTTGTTGACTTGTTGTTGACCAATTTTGACTTATTGGGGGTCAAAGCTCGGGAATGATCTTCCAAAAGGCTTGATTTCTTGGTGTTTTTGACAGGTTTTAGCTTTGTTTATCTCAGGACACCGAATAACTTGCAATTATGAAATATTAACGTTTTAAGTACCAATTGCAAGGTTATTAATCAATTAGTACCATAATATGAGGATTATTATGCATGCAAAATAGATTTAATTTAGGGCATATCACCTATCGCAGTGTAATATAGTTTAGGTAAGAACTAAGTATCGAACCAATGGACACGGTCGAGTTCCAATACTTAATGTTTGTTATCGTTTAGCCTCAGTGAGTGGGTTTTGTGTGCTTGGGGAGCAGAAAAGTAAATGACATAAAAGTAAATGACATAAAAGTAAATGAAAGTGAAGTAAATAACAGAAAAGTAAAAAAGTGCTTGAAGTGTGTAACAGAAATGTAAATAACAGAATAGTAAATAACAGGAAAGTAAATAGCTCGAGAATAATCAGATCACAACGAGTATTGCTTTGGGCTTTGAATCCACTTGGTATATGATAAGGTTATGTTACTAATATGATGGTATGACTAATACAAATGTGTGAACGGTACACCGCTAGAGCCTCATTCTCACAACATTTGGTTCACGAATTTTGTTATTTAGAATAAAATGGTAGGACTCCCAGCTAGGGTCATCGTTACCCTCAACTCTTTGATCCTATTGTCGAGATGGTTTGAGACATCGAACTTAAACACCTTTATTATTATTATTATTATTTAAAGAGTGATTAGACTTTGTTCACCGGGAGGCGGTGCATCAATGGGGCCATGTATAAAGATGTATCATTCCCAACGTGAGTTCACCAACTCTTGGTTGCATAATAAGCTCGTATAAAGACGTACGATCTTATTAATATTAACCAAGCTTTGACTTATCAAAATCAGCTTGTGTAAAGATGTACAAGTTTCAAGAGACGTTTAATTAAAAAGGTTTTCCGGTCTTACACTTTAAAATCAAGACACCCACAAGTGTAAAGACTAAATCAAGTAATAATAAAAAGTGCATCATGAATATGGTTTTTAGAACGAATGACTAAAGAACATAAACATACCATTTGATTAATAAGTTAAACATTAACAAACACCAAACTTCATCTTCACCCAAGAAATACAAAGATTTTAGCCACAAATGACCATACGAACTAACATAATGCTGAGTTTCATAGGCTCCCCTATTGCGAACAAAGCGGAAGAGCCTCTCTACTCTTTACTACTACTCTAAGACAACTGAAACGGAGTAATTCTATCTATCTTGAGGTGTGGTAAGGTGTATGGAATGAAGAACAAGCCATCTATTTATAGGCTTCAAAATGAGCAATGCACGGTCGTGCATTGGTTTGCATGGGTGTGCAAACACCTCGGGAATCACAGGGTACAAATGGCAGGGTACTACAATCCTTGGGGAGCAAGGAAGGGCAATGCATGCCCGTGCATTGGGATGCACGCTCGTGTATCCCTCCCTGCTTCCCACTATTGTCTTTTTGCTGCTTGTTTGATTATTATTGACCTTGTTTGATTTCTTGGGGGTCAAAGCTCGGGAATGATCCTTCTAAAAGCATGATTTCTTGATGTTTTTGAGTGGTTTTTGCTTTGTTTATCCCAGCACACCGTTTAATCTGTAATTGTGAAATATAAACGTCTTAAGTATCAATTGCATGGCTTTTGTTCAATTAGTACCATAAATATGGGGATTATTATGAATGCAAAACATGTATAATTTAGGGCATATCACCCATCTTTCCGCACTTCGCGTAGCTGAGAGTCCAAGATCAGCACTCTCCTAAATGTTTCTTTCTACAAAACTTGCACTCCCTCATTCCCTTTCTTGGAATGTTGCTAAATTTTCCAAACTTCATTTTTCTTATTGGGTGTAAGAGATGGAATGTTCTCTCCCTTCCTCTTCCCATCTCTCTCTTCTTGTCTCTTGAGGTCAGACTCTCATTCTCGAGCCTAATCAATCATCTCTTCCAAATTCGCACGTTTGGAAGGATAAATAAACTCCCTAATTTCTGTCTTCAAGATGTGATGATATCGTGTCATCCACATCTCGTGAGTTGTGAGAAGAGCGGGACAGAACCTGGCCTTGTCAAAGAAAATGCCAGTTATTTCGTCCACTGACTTTTTGGTTTGTCGAAGGTTCAGAAATTCCTCTGTGATTTGGTCTGTTGCCACTTGGGGGCAATAATGTTTGCAAAAGATATCTTTAAATTCTTCTTAAGCCATTTCTCTAATTCTCTCTCTATCTTTTTTCTTGTGTTACCACCCCCCCCCAACAGTCCTCAGCTCTTTCCAGGAACTGGTTGGAGGCAAACGTCACCTCATCTTCCTTTTTGCTATGGCATGTATCAAACACCGTTTCCAATACAGAGAACCATCTTTGGCTTTCCAAGGGATCAACTACTCCCTTGAATTCTTTCGGTTTGCAAGCCATGAAGTTTTGTACGTGCATCGAGTTGATTTAACATCCTCTTCCTTATTATGAGGTTTCTCAACCTCTTTATGATCTTCGAACCAGCTTTCGTGAGAACTTTGTAATTTTGCTTGAAGAATCAGAATGTTCGCATCGACGGCTTTGCCTACCTCTAAGGCAATTTGTCTCCGGATGTTTTCCGGGACTTGTTCCACTTTGTTTTCACCAGGAGGTGGAGAAGCAACTCTCTCACGGCCCCCTTCGTCACGAATTTCCATGTTCTGATTCTCATCCATTTGTTTGCTGAGATATGAATTGTTGTTTAGTCCCTCACTCGTTTACCCTAACTATAGTCTAGGGTTTTACATTGCAGACCTTATTTTTTCCTAACCCTATTTAAGCATTCTAGGGTTTCCACATAAGACCAATCATGCATTTCCACGTATGCACATTTATTCATGCATTTTTATCTATGCATGTTTACTTTCCCGGCTTAATATTTACTGACATAAGTTATCATATGATGTTTGCGATATCACGGAGGTCCCATACAATAACTCTCAAACTGGCTAGGTATAAGGCAATATATGTTACGCATCATGATACTCCCAATTATCACATGGAGCTTACATCTTACAAAGTTCAGCCCACATACACCACATACTTTTCTTTAGCACTCAAATTTGAGCATACTTGCTTCCTCGGACAACCTCGGAGTGAATCCCTATTTATTACGTATCATGAGCATCTCTAGTTTGATTTTAAGTACCCTTCTGATACTTAAACCCCTCACACCGTGCTCTGATACCAACCTGAAACACCCTACTTTTCATTCCTTTATTTTATCAGAGTTATATGCGAAAATTGGTCCCAGTTTTCAAACCTTGTCACTGTGGTAACAATGGTATATTTTATTATTTAAATATTGTTTTATAAGAAAAAAACTATGTGATACATAATATACAATCTAGGGATTCGCTTCACTCCGTCCGGCCTTATCGAGGAAGCTTCAAGTATTCTAGGTGCCTTTCCCTACAGTGTTTGAAAACGTTTTTAAGTCAGCTTACGCTAACTAAGTATACTGCCTTATTTATTTCAAAATATGTTGGATCGGGATCTACCTTGATCCAATGATTCAACACATTAACCGAACCAAATCGTGCGGAATCCGATTTGATTGGCAATCCAATCTATGACACGGATCGGGTCTTAAGAAACGAGCGGATTAGATGTCGAAACGAAGGTTTCTATTGACCCTTTGGTGTAGAGAAGTTGGATACAAGACCTGGAAACTCTCAACGGACAGAGATTCGACAATACAGGTGCAGAGAGTTTGTGTGTTGTTGCTTAGTCTGGTTCTGTGTGTATATGTGTTGTATTTCTGTTGTGTGTTTTGTGTTGTTTTTGCTCATGAAGTGAAAGTTCTATATATAGTGCTGAGGCCATTCGTACGAATGATCCATGTGAATGGACTCATTCGTGCGAATGAATCAGCAGAATGGTTCATTCTCAAGAATGAATCATCAGAATGGTTCATTCGTACGAATGAATCATTCTCATGACTTATTCTAGCGAATGAATCATTCTCATGAGCTATTCGCGCGAATGGATCATTCTCATGATCCATTCGTGCGAATGGGCCTTTCATTAGCACGATTGATCAACGTTATCGCTATTTATCAGATCGTTTAATACACAGTCGTTATATATGAGTAAACATTAAGGATAAACATGTAATTTCATTAATACATCAAATAATTACATTAAACATAGATGAAATACATATTACAAGGGATTAGGGACATATTATGCATCTACATACTCCCCCTTGGACCTAGATCCCTTCAAAATGACCTAACTAGCATTAGTTGGTCTTCAACATCTCTTTTGTACGAATTTTCCAGTTAACTCCGGCGTGTATGTCAAAAGCAAAGCATATACGTATCACTTTCACATACTGCAATGCCTGGTCTATATCTGCAACTTCAAAAAACGGTTGACACTTGTATAGAGTTGTAACATCTTGTTCAGACAAGTTGGTCAGCCACAAGGGATCAAAGACCCTGATGGTCTCCCATGACCCTTCTTTACAAAGCACTATAACAGCTTCACCAGTACGCCCATCATAGTACCACCATTTGAACTGATCTGAGAAGTCCTGGATCATTTTCCTTAAAGGAATCTTCTTTATGATCGTTGGAGGTTTCCACTTTAAGACAATTAGGGGCTTCTTGGTGATTGGATGAACCTTTTCCTTATGAATGTAACGTGTAGGCATTTGTGGCTTGAAGTTCACCCACTTCTTCCGGTATTCGTATTGTAATTGACGTTCAAACCATTCGGATAGACCGGAAGATTCGCTGTATAGAAGCTTTAGACGCGCCAATTGATTTACTTCAAATGCGGGCAGCGTCTTGAAGTCATGAGGGTACCTGAAATATTGTATGCCCTTCTCTCTTTTTATAGCATAGCAGCTTAAGTCGTTGAAGTATGCCCAACTGATTATACGACCATCAGACTTGTGTCCTTTGAGTCGAAAAACTTTAGTGTACTTGGTTGGAGGAGAGGGCTTTGAGTTCTTCTTTAATTCGGCCATGTATTCCATCCACTGACTTTTACGTTCATTCAGCTCGTCAATGTCAATAGTGGAGGGACCGGCTTCATCTCCTTTGTTGTCGATAATGCGGTTGACCTCCTCGTCAGACTGCTGAGTGAATAAGTCTGCGAAGGAGGGAAGATCATCACCATCTACTGATGTGTACTTTGGATATTCTTGATCAGTGATGTCTTCGACTTCAACCTCATCAACGTCTTCTAGTTCGTCAGAGGAGGGATAATCAGTTGTAGGAACAGATGCCTCTTCAGTGATGACTTCGTTGGGATTCATTTGAAATAGCTCGGCAATCTGTTCTTTTGACAAGCAGTGTACGATTTCCCCTTCCTCTTTGTCATAAATAACTGAATGTTGGATGATCCCTTGCATGTCAAGCACATAAGTTAACCTTGAAGGTTGTTGCTTGAGAGGCATCACATCCAAAACTATTTTCATAAACAAACAAAGAATAAACATGTGAGAATTTTAAATTTCATTGATTTGATCAAAATAAAACTGAAATGATTTACATAATAATCTAATATTTACAATAAGACAACTTAAAACACTTAAAACAAAAACTATCAACCTTCAGTGCCCTTTTGTGTATCTGATGATGGGCCTTCTGATTTGTCTGATTTTTGCTTTGTGCGTGCCTCTACTTCTGCTGTCTTTGAAGCACTTGATGCAGCACCAGCATTGGCACCATCATCCTTATCTTTGTCATTATCATCATCATCATCATCACTATCATCATCATCGTCATCATCATCATCATCATCATCATCATCATCACCATCATCACCATCATCACCATCATTGCGAGCACCCTCAATTCTGGGTGTTGGGTCTCTTCTGCTTTCTAAGTCTTCCAACAGCCTCTTATTATCCTCCTCAAGCCTTTGTATCCTCTGAGCATGTGCATCAACAGTTTTAGACAACTGTTGATTTTGGTTTGTAGCAGTGAGAAGGAGGGCTTGTTGATCATTACACCTAGTGGAAAGACTTGTGATGGCTTGGGCTTGTTCAGTATTTTGCAGAGTCAACTGACTGATCTGCGAGCCCTGTTGGTCAATACGCTTTGATTGCTCTTCATTCTGAGCCAGTAAACGAAGTACCAAACTGTTTAAAGTACTGATCTGGTCGTGTAGAGAGACAGTCGGCAGTGACATTGAAGATTCAGCTCGAATAGTTGATGGCTGTGATGTAGGAGCAGTCGTGTAGATGGGAGGAGGCACAGTTTGTGTCTGAGGCATAGATGTTGACATTGGAGCCTCAGACCTGGTGGCAGTTGCTGTAGTAGCAGAGGTGCTCTCCGTCCTTCTAACAAGTTTAAACTTTTGGCGTTTGGCCATTCTCTTTCCTCTTCCTTCTTGACTGGGGTAGATTGGGAAGAAGGAGCAGCAGATACTTGTGGACAGTCAGGGACAAAGTCAGCATCCCTGACGTCATCATCAACCCTTGATCTGCCTTGATCTGCTCCCCTTTTTCGTTTTGTTGCGACCAATCTTGCCCCTTGTTGACTGATTACAAATTCGTCTTCAGTGTCCTCAGAATCAGTAAACAGGACGGTGTCCAGGTTAACGTCTTCTGGGTTAGTTGGAAGGGAAGAATCGATAGCAACAACAGTGGGGGTGGTGGCAGCGGTAGATGGAACATTAGGAGCATTGCCACCATCTCCCTGACCATCTTGGTCGTCAGCTGGAGGTACAACAATATCCTCCCTGTCAGAATCACTGTTATCATGACGCCATTTTCTGTTTGCTGGTGCCACATAATCTAGATTTGCCAGATGTCCAATAAGTCGTTTGTGAGGTGGCTTTGTTGGTCTGCCCCTGTAGGTCTGTACCCTATTTAGAGTGACATCCGTCATGTGTTCTAGCTTGATCATGTCGATGTCTGACCTTGGCAAAAGAGGAAGCTGGTCATCTATTATCATTTGTAAGAATCTGGGGTACATAAGATACGCATTGTCCCCTTTTAGATAGATGTTTTCCTTAAGATGCGTGAACACCAACTCGAAAAAGTTGAACGGAATGTTCAACACCAGAGCAACGAATGCGCTCTGAATTGTTTCGCGCATGTCGTCGAAACCGCCACGACGGGAACCGAGGCAATGCAGAAGAACATGTCCAAGATACTTGTACTGCGGACAGAGGTTCGCTTTGTTTAAAACTCCCTCTACTACATTCCCGTCGTACTTTATTCTCATGAAGCATCCGCGGACCAGATATTTATCCAGTGTCACTGGATCTTCAGGATGATCACCGAATTGACACAATCGGCGAATATGAGCTGCCGATACAACCACATCTTGACCTGCGATCTTCCCTCGTATGACCGGTGGAGATACCTCGCAGTCAATCTCGGCAGAGGCCCAGAACTCCCTTTGATGCGGCGTATATGGAGTCCGGTGATGGGATATAGCATGAGCAATCCTTGATCTTGATAAAAACTCGATCATTCCGACAAATGGACGTGCATTCTTTGATGTAGGAATCATGTACGCACATATGTTGCTTTTTATTGAAGCCTTAAGAACAACTGGAGCTCTGTGCGCCATAAAGATCAGTCTGCAAACACAAAAACATGAAGCACATCAGATCAGTACATGCAAGATTTTGGAAATATGAACTTTTGGGCCATTTTCCCTTTGTACGAATGATCATTCTGCCTATTCATTCGTGTGAATGAGTTTCGTTCATATGAATGAGTATTCATTCGTGTGAATGAGTTTTCATTCATGTGAATGAGTTCTCATTCGTGTGAATGAGTTCTCATTCGTGTGAATGAGTTCTCATTCGTGTGAATGAGTTCTCATTCGTGTGAATGAGTGTTCATTCGTACGAATGAACATGAAGAGTGTGTCCATTCGTATGACAGACGGGTCACGATCCAATTTGTCCAAAAATTCGATCAAGACTTGAAACGATTTGCCGAAAAAGACACCAACACACTCGACTATGATTTTCAACCAATATTTAGCATTTTAATTGGTTTATTAAGTCACTTTTTACGTTTTTAGGTTTGGTTTTCGGTTTTGAACCCTAAATCTAGTCGAACATCCACGAATCGGTATACAATCGATGAATACTTGTGGGGTTATACCTGTAAAATGAAAACGAATGATTAGATTACAGATTTGACAAAGTTTTGATCAAAATCAGAATTTGATGAAACAGACGTGCGAATAAGGATTTCTGATTTGTGCGAATGATGCTGAGAATGCGAATGAATGGCCTTTTTATAGGATGGCCTGGTTCATTCGTACGAATGGCCCATTCTGGTCAGTCCATTCATGCGAGTGACCCAGACTTGATTCATTCTGCCACTCATTCGTACGAGTGGACCATTCTAGTCAGTCAATTCGTGTGAGTTGATTCATTCTGCCATTCATTCATACGAGTGGACCATTCTGGTCAGTCCATTCGTGTGAATGAGCTATTCTCCTCATCCATTCGTACGAGTGAGCCATTTTGCTCATCCATTCGTACGAATGGGACAATCCCCTTATGCAAATTAAACTTTTCAAGTTAAATGGGGTATCCGACCACATTGGTTTTAACAAAAATTTAATTATGAAGTAATTTACATTTAATTATGAAGTGAGGGATCAATTATGAAGTTTTGGAATAGTATATGAAGTAAAGGAACGATTTGATCAATCAGGAAGTCAAGCGGTTTTCAAATTTTGATTTTCAGACAGTCGTTCGAGTCTTATCAGATAATCTAAAATTCAGGAAAAGTAAAATCTTTTTGGATTTTGAATATGTAATGCTGAAAATAATATCAACAAGATATATACACGCATGTCTTAGTAAGAATGATCCTTATGAGAAATCATACAGACTTAGTGACTAATGATTTGAGACATTTTGAATTTTTTAGATACAACTATACAATGGTATTTACACATCTTTTTGTGAGAAAGATCCGAACATAGGATCAGTACTAAACTCATAGCAATCAGCAACATTGCAAATTATCTGAGCTTTAAGTACACTTAGTCAAAATGCGATCATTGATATGTTTGTCCATCTTAAACTTATGCAGACCTTTTCTCAACACTTACAAGATGATCTTGAAGGATTAAGTCCATTATCTGTGTGTCCCACACTAGTTAAGTATTGACTTGAATTACTTTTCAAAACATGTTAATGTTTCAAATCAGCACAACTTACTTAACCAGTCATCATAAGTTCATGAGATCTCAGTTATTCCCTGTTACTTCTTTACTACACCAAAAATTTTTTTTTTTTTTTTTTTTTTAGTATTCACAGTGACAGCCATCAGCTCATGGACGGCTTCAGCCAGGTATTTACAAGGCAATATGGCACGTATGCAGCTAACGGTGTTTGTGTTCATCCTATCCCATGGATGGCTTCAACCAGACTGCAACCCGGTAATATGGCACATATACGAATTCGGATTCATACTTTTATTTTATTCTTAATCGCATGGACGGCTTCAGCCAGGTATTTACAAGGCAATATGGCACGTATACGACTTCGGAATCTAATTTTTAATTTTATAACTACTTTCTGATATCTCATTAAACCGATGATAACTGGTGTGCACAGAATGAGAAACACCTTCAGTTTCTATTGTTGATTTTCGTCAATCTTTTCACCATTATGTGACTCACAAGACAATATCTAATATGGTATAGATTGATCATCAATGGTCGAGATTCAGTAAGATAAGCCTATCAATGCATCACATGTCGACTTAGTGTGACTATTCACTATGACATTAAATGCAATGTGCTTCATACATATGGTTAGTGTGCCATCACTTCCCAAAGGTTGGATACGATTTCTCATTTTTGAGTTTTTCAGATGTTTTTGGGTTTTAGACTGTACAAAAATGGAAATTTTTTTTTTTTTAAAACAAACTGTACACAAATAAAAATCTTTTTGGAGTCTCAGATAACTAGCGTCTGTGTACTATCATTTTTCTCAGCGAGAGATCATTTTCTTACTGACATTTTCTCCCCATAAAATTTCAAAATGAAAAATCTTTTTGAGTTTTTGAGATTTTTAATAAACGCAAGAAAGAAAATATATACAGGAACGTAATTGATAAAAATGATTACTGACTCGACTCTTGGTCCGGAACAACGTCATCCTTCTTTTTCATGCCGTTTACCTCTAACAAGAATAAAAATCTTGGTTTGTCAAAGGCTTTTGTATAGAGGTCGGCCTTTTGGAAATCAGTGTTAATTTGAACCCCATCAATCAGTTTCTTTTCAAAACAATCACGAATGAAGTGATATTTTATGCCGATGTGTTTGGTTTTTGAATGCTGAACCGGATTCTTAGTGATAGCTATGGCAGCAGAATTATCTACATAAATAGGAGTGTTAGAGAATTGCAAACCGTAGTCCCGAAGTTGCTGTTGAATCCAGATAATCTGAGAACAGCAACTGGCAGCAGCAATGTATTCAGCTTCACATGTAGATGTAGCCACTGAAGTCTGCTTTTTGCATTGCCATGTCACAAGACGGTTTCCAAAGAACTGACACCCTGCAGATGTAGACTTGAAGTCTGTTTTGCAACCACCATAATCAGAATCACTATATGCAGTAAGCTCAAAGTTATCATCATTAGAGTACCATAATCCAAGATCAGGAGAACCCTTCAGATAACGAAAAATCCTTTTGACAGTAATTAAGTGGGAGACTTTTGGTTTTGACTGATATCGGGCACAGAGACACGTGGCGAACATGATGTCTGGTCGAGATGCCGTGAGATACATGAGAGATCCGATCATGGCTCGATAGAGAGTAGCATCAATATACTCCCCCTTGTCATCAGGCGAAATCCCGTGATTGATCGCCAATGGAGTACCAGCAGGTTTGGCATCAGTCATACTGAATCGGCTCAGTATGTCTCCAACATAATTTGTTTGATGAAGGAAAATTCCTGTCTCAGATTGATCTACTTGTAGCCCTAGAAAGAACTTCATCTCTCCCATGGAACTCATCTCGAACTTGTCCTGCATAACTCTTTCAAATTCTTTGCACAGAACATCATTCGTCGATCCGAAAATAATGTCATCCACGTATACCTGTACCATTAAAAGTTCTCTACCCTTTTCCCGAATAAACAACGTGCAGTCGATGACATCTCTTCTAAAACCATTGTTCAGAAGATGAGTGGAAAGTGTCTCGTACCACGCTCGCGGAGCTTGGTGCAAGCCGTACAGTGCCTTGTCCAATTTGTAGACCATGTCACGATGCATAGGATCTTCAAACCCGGGAGGTTGACTGACGTATACGACTTCACTGATTTCTCCATGAAGGAAAGCACTCTTTACATCCATTTGATAGACTTTGAACCTTTTGTAGGATGCATAAGCAAGAAAAATTCGAATTGCTTCCAGACGAGCAACCGGTGCAAACACTTCATTGTAATCTATACCTTCAATTTGCCTAAATCCCTGAACGACCAAACGAGCCTTATTTCTTATGACTATTCCTTGATCATCCCTTTTGCAACGAAGAACCCATCGAGTACCAATCTTCTTAGCTCCTTTTGGTAAATCAACTAACTTCCAAACTCCGAGCTTCTGAAATTGGAGTAGTTCTTCCTGCATTGCATTTACCCAAGATTCTTCTTTTAAAGCATCTGTTATAGACCGTGGTTCGATTTGCGAGATGAAACATGAATGCGCACAATCGTTGACCACACCAGATTCCATGATTTCTGAGTAGACTCCAGAGTTGATCTGACCCCTAGTTTTAACACCAGATGTGGGATCACCAATAATGTTCTGTTGAGGATGAATTCTATCAATCCTACCCACAGGATGAGCAGGAACCTCAACAGTTTGATCAAGGTTTGTGATACTCTGTTCAATTGCCACAGAATGTGAAACATCATCACTCAATTGTACAACACCATGGGAAGGATCTTCAATCACCTGGTCTATTTCTTGTCGAGAACCCTCATACTCTGAAGAAGAAGAAGAGTCATCATCCTGTGTGACTTGTGTGTTATTGGAGGACTCAGGAATATCAGATGATGAGGGAGTAGGTTGCACATGTTCATCAGGTGCGTTTTGAGCATCATACATCATTTGAACAGCAACCTCCTCATCTGAACATTCTGGAGGAAGATTAAACGAGGCAAAAAGTTCTTCATAATCAAACATCCAAGGAAGACCTTTTCCAGCAGCATGAGAGGTATACTTTTGAACATCAACATGGTACCATTCTTCTACATTCCCAGAGGCTTTGTTGTAAACTCTTTTATTGGGAGTGCTGTACCCTAAGAAGTAACCTTCCTCTACTTTCTCGTTAAACTTTCCATGAGCATCCTTTTTCAACATGGTACATGGAGCGCCGAACGGTTCAAGATACTGTAAGTTCGGTTTCCGTCGATGCAACAATTCAAAGCAAGTTTTATCGTGACGCTTGATAACTAGAACCCGGTTGAGCGTGTAACACGCATTAGCAATAGCTTCATTCCAGAACTGTACGGGTAAGTTTGAGTCAGCGAGCATAGTCCTTGCAGCTTCTATCAAGGTCCGATTCTTCCTCTAGGCAACACCGTTCATTTGTGGAACATATGGCGCACTGAATTCATGGTGAATACCAAGTTTTTGACAGAAAGTTTCCATAAGATGATTTTTAAATTCAGTACCATTGTCCGAACGGATCCTCCTAACCTTTAACTTATACAGAGACTCCAATTTGGTAATCAGAATCTCCACATATTCAAAAGTTTCAGATTTTTCTTTTAAGAACATCACCCAAGAATATCTTGAATACTCATCCGTCACAACCAAACAATATAAGTCTCCAGCAATACTCTTCCGGTTGATAGGACCAAACAAGTCCATGTGTAAGAGCTCTAGTGGTATAGTGATGGAATGTTGAGATTTGGGTTTATGAGATTTCTTGGTTTGTTTGCCTTTCTTGCAAGAAACACACACGTCAGGAAGATGAAAACTTTTCACAGTGACTCCTTCAACAAGATTTTTGTGCACCAAATGATTCATTTTTCTGAGAATGAGATGTCCCATTCTTTTGTGCCATAAAATAGAAACCTTCTCAGTGGCTTTCGAAACAAAACATGATGCTGTGGACACTGAGGATGATGCTTGTGACATGTCAAGAATATAAAGATCATTCACTCTTGGAGCAGACATAACCACCATGTCTTCTGGAATCATAAACTCCTTTTTCAAGATATAACAATGCTTGTCATCAAAAAGAACCTTGAACTCCTTATCACAGATTTGAGAAACAGAAAGTAAGTTGTTATCCAACTGTTTGACAAAGTTGACCTTCTCAAAGCTGACAGCTCCATTAGACAGTGTTCCCTGAGCTGAGATAAAACCACCTTTATCGCATGCAAATGAAACATAGCCCCCTTTGATATTTCTGACGTCGAAAAGGAGAGCTAAGTTCCCAGTCATGTGCCTGGATGCCCCACTATCAATAATCCAATTATTGCTAATAGGATTATAAAGGACAACCTGCACAATAAGGAAAATAATTAGTTTAGGTTAGGAACCCAAGCCTTTACGGTCTTGGGTTTCCCAGTCTCATCTACAACAGTACAATCCATCCACTGTCCTTGTGGACTTTTGGAACAACCATTTGACTTTGAAGTACAGTCGTCAGAAGCATCATCTGATTTTGCTTTCCACACATGTTGTTTGTGCAACGACTGTTTGTGGTAAACAGTGGATTGCTTAACAATTTGTACAGGTGTGGAACTCGAATCAGAGATCAACAAGTCATGCATCTTTTGTTTAACTTTCTTTTGATGCACTTGTTGTTGGGTAAAAGAGTTAGATTTTGACTTTAAAAACTTTTGCTTATTTTCTGGAAAATAATTAACTCTTTTACTTGGCTTCTGAAAATAAGGACAGTTGACAACAACGTGTCCTTTTGTACCGCACTCAAAACAGTATCTCCGCTCAACCAACCTCGGAGATCTGTATTGATTTTCACTTTGGTGAGTTTTTGAACCACCAGCCTTAGCTTCTTTTTGTTCAGCTGAAGAGAGTGACTTGTTTGATTGAACAGACTCTCCAGCTTTAACAAAATTAACCTTTTTGATTGAGGCTTTGGTTACTTGACTCTTCTGATCAGAAGTAGTGGGATAAGATGGACTGCAATTGGTTGGTTTAATTTTAAAAACATTTTTAGAAGCAGATTTTGAAATACCAATGCTGTCATTCTGTGGACCAGACGAGTTTTTGTGTCCCAAACCACGAGTAGGACACTCATCGTCGTCTTCATCCCACTCTTCTACCATTCCATCAACACACTGGGACTTCGAGGTCGAAGCACCATTATCGTTAACCTTTGGTTGAGAAATTTTGTCTTCGGTTGGATCAACGACAAGTGGCGTTTTGACCTTAAAGTCAATGATTGGGTTATCATCCGGTGTGTTTACCATAGTATTCAACACCGGTGGAGGACAATTTTTATACCCAAACCCAACATTTTTCTTTCCTGGACGCCGTGAAATCATGTAATCAAGAATGTAAGCAGAATTTGAATAACTTTTCAACTTTTGATTTAAAGTTTCATAATCACACTCGACAAGCGCCAGCTTTTTCTTTGTTTCATCAATCGTGTTTAAATAAAAAGTGATGGCATTTTGTTTGTTGATAACACAGATTTCTAATTCATGAACTTGCCTGTTTAAAAGATCAATTTTGTTTTTGAAAGCAAGTTCGTTTCCCTTTAAAACACGGTTTGCTTCAAGACAATTAGTTAAATCAGCAATTAAGTCTGTGTTGTGACTTTTAAGTGTCTCAACTTTCTTCTCAAGTTCATCACAAATTAAACACGGTTGAGATTCAGACTCACTTTCAAAACTGTCAGAATTTACCTGAATGCCTGTGGATGTTTTTACCATAAAAGCACAGCTACAGGTAGATTCAGAAGAGGAATTGTTATCATCCACATCAGCTGTCGATTGACTTGAAGAGACGACAGATGATTTTTCTTCATTCTCAGCTGTGAAGCCAGAACTGTTTGAAGATGTGTCGTCTGCAGCTGATGAACTTTCTGAAGCAATCTCTCTCTCAGCATCAGAATCTGATTCTTCATTGACTTCTACAACCTTTGCCATGTAAGCTCTATCCCCTGAACTACCATCAGCTCCAAATTTAAAAGACCAATCAACAGTCTCATCTGTTTGAACAGCCATAGCTTTTGTTCCACTTGAAGTGTCCTTATCTTGTGCAAGAGTAACTGGAACAAGGTTTGTTTTTGTATTTTGATTTTGTGGCTTCGGTTGGCTTTGACGGTTGTTGAAAGGGTTGCGGTTTCCAGTCTGTTTAGGCTTTTCACATTGCCTAGCAAAATGCCCTTTCTCACCACAGTTAAAACAAACAACAGCAGACAGATCAAAACCATAAGTAGTGTCTTTGTTCCCTTCGAGAGTTTTTCCTGTCCTTTTTACATAATCTCTCGCTCTTCTGACTGCACTTGCAAGAGCCCACATTATATCAATTCGATCCATTTCATCCTTATCAATCTGAGCATAGTCTTCTGCTGTCAGATGACTGTTTCCAACCTGTCCAGCAACAAGACTGTCATATGAATTGATAACGGTAGACAACAGTGCCATGTGTTCCTTGGCCACTTCGATAGTAACCTTGTCGAAGTTGTCTGTTTGCAATTTAATGGGGCTTGGTGGAGGAGTACTAGCAGTATTTCCCTGCTGTGGAACCGAGCTTGATGAAACTGAAGCATGAGCTGTTGAAGACTGGCTGGCTGAAACATTTGACATGTTTGATACAAACGCAGTCTGCAAAGGAGCATTTTGTTGAGTTGATGTGGAATAGTACAATGAAGGATCCTGAGCTTGTACACCTCTCTTTAACTTCCACTTATTCATTACCTCTTGTTCTCTCAATTTCTGAAGAAATTCATTGATATCAATGGTTTCAAGAGTCTTGTTCTGTTTGAGAACCATCAAGAATGAATCCCATTTTGGTGGTAGCGCATCTGCCATGCATTGAACCTTTTCTTCTTTCGTTGTTTTGATCTCATGGGCATGCAATTCACTCATCAAGTGATAGAATCTCTCAAATAGATCATCTAAGGACTCATTCCCAATATACATGAAATTATCAAATTCCTTCTTAATGGCCTTAGCATTTATAGCTTTCAACGAAGCATTTCCTTCGTGACGTTGTTCTAAGGCAACCCATAGAGATTTTGAAGATGTAAATTGCCTGAATTGATGAAATATTTCTCTTGATATGGCCTGAGATAAGATAGCATATGCCTTCTTTTCTAAGTCATAATCTTTTCTTTGTTGTTCACTTAAAAGGGAAGCCAAAACAGGAGTTCCATCCTCACTCAACACTTTTTGATATCCATTCTCTATCATCATCCATAAGTTTGTATCAACTCCATTAATGTTTATCTCAAACCTGTTTTTCCAGTGATGATATTCGTCCATTGTCATGAGTTTTGGAGCCTTGTTAGCATTTCCAGCTTCATTATCGATTAATAACAAGTTTTGGATTTTACTGTTCTGACTGGCAACAAAGGCTAAGTCCGACATGGTAAAAAACGAAGTTTTTCGACACAAGAAAAAATTTAGAAGAGATTTATGCGAATGGGTCTATTCGTGCGAATGGAATGTTCTATTCGGGCAAATGGAATTTTCTATTCGTGCGAATGGAATTTTCTATTCGTGCGAATGGAATTTTCTATTCGTGCGAATGGAATGTTCTATTCGTGCGATTGGAAGTTTGAACAAATGAGCGGGAGACTTGATCTATTCGTGCGAATGGTAGGAGCCATTCGTGCGAATGAAGTTCATCATAGTAGCCATTCGTACGACAGAGAGCTGTTTAACTTTTTTGCACCAAAAAGCACCAATGATTGATCCTTTTATCAGATCTGAAAACTGAGACGATCAGATAACTCAGAAGCAATAATCACAAGTTTTGAACGTGGCTAAGCAACGATCAAGTGATCTTTATAACATTCAAGAAGCTAGAAAAAGCATGATTAGATTTTCTATGTTGAATCTAGAGCACAATCAGGCTCTGATACCACTTTGTTGGATCGGGATCTACCTTGATCCAATGTATCAACACATTAACCGAACCAAATCGTGCGGAATCCGATTTGATTGGCAATCCAATCTATGACACGGATCGGGTCGTAAGAAACGAGCGGATTAGATGTCGAAACAAAGGTTTCTATTGACCCTTTGGTGTAGAGAAGTTGGATACAAGACCTGGAAACTCTCAACGGACAGAGATTCGACAATACAGGTGCAGAGAGTTTGTGTGTTGTTGCTTAGTCTGGTTCTGTGTGTATATGTGTTGTATTTCTGTTGTGTGTTTTGTGTTGTTTTTGCTCATGAAGTGAAAGTTCTATATATAGTGCTGAGGCCATTAGTACGAATGATCCATGTGAATGGACTCATTCGTGCGAATGAATCAGCAGAATGGTTCATTCTCAAGAATGAATCATCAGAATGGTTCATTCGTACGAATGAATCATTCTCATGACTTATTCTAGCGAATGAATCATTCTCATGAGCTATTCGCGCGAATGGATCATTCTCATGATACATTCGTGCGAATGGGCCTTTCATTAGCACGATTGATCAACGTTATCGCTATTTATCAGATCGTTTAATACACAGTCGTTATATATGAGTAAACATTAAGGATAAACATGTAATTTCATTAATACATCAAATAATTACATTAAACATAGATGAAATACATATTACAAGGGATTAGGGACATATTATGCATCTACAAAATCCTTTCTTTTATTTTGTGGAACTCTTTTTTTTTTCTTATCAGGCGCACCGGCCCATTTCATCACTCATTCATCTATTAGGTCCTTCCGCCCTTAGGCTGGGCACCTTTTCACTCAGGTTCGTCCCCGTTCGTCTATAGACTGGGCACCCCATTTTACTAGTGCATAGGGTCCTTCCGCTCATAGGCTGGGCATCCCTTTTATTTCATACACAGGTCCTTCCGTCCTTAGACTAGGCATCTTTTCATTTACACAGGGTCCTTCCATCCGTAGACTGAGCACTCTTTTATTTACACAGAGTCCTTCCGTCCATAGACTAGGCACCTTTTCATTTACACTGGTCCTTCCATCCGTAGACTAGGCATCCTTTTATTTAAACAGAGTCCTTCAGTCCGTAGACTAGGCACTCTTTCATTCACCCATAGGGTCCTTCCGCCCATAGGTCGGGCACCCTTGTTTCATATTTTACTGGAATCTGGGGTGTTATAGACCCCTAGCCTCCCAGTTTATCACACACATACATTTAGCACGTATACACAACATTTGGTAGTGTTTTATTTGGCATGAATCTTTATCATGCCTTTTGAACCCAGCCCTCACCCTAAACCGTTGTAAAGGTTTCTCCCCAAGGTTTCAAAGAGGTTTATATATAGGATCCTCCGCCGCATTCCCACCACCCCTTTGATACTTCGTGAATACTCTGCTACTCGGGTTTAGAGTTTACGCTTGTTCTTCACACATATTTATGATAACCCATACTTAACATGCTTTATACACGTATTCACATAATCACATAAGTCTTAAGTACGGTTCCAGTGTACTTACTATACTATTTGGTCTTTTCTACACTTGAATTCCTCCTTTAAAATGTCTCTTAGAAACCCGCTTGTAACTTTAACGCACCGCACTCGTAACCACCGTGCTCGTAATCATCGTCTAACGTGCCTCGATATTTGTGCGATTGTGTTATATGTGTGTTTGGTATGATTCCCAATTGAACGACAAATGCCTCAATTTATATGCTGAAACTTGCACCGGTGGTGGACCGCTAAGCTGGACGGTAGCGGTCTGCTACCGCCTTAACTCATACGCGTCACCTGCCACTTTAGCCCTCTCATTGTCCGGATCCTTTTTGCGGCTAGCGGACCGTTATGGGACCCATAGCGGTCCGCTATAGTGCTTAGTCAGCATACGCGTGTCTGACGCGTGTCACCCAGCCATGATTGCCTTGGTCCATATGTAGCGGACCGCCAGGAACCCAGTAGCAGTCCGCTACCGTCTAAAATTCAAAAAATTTCATTTTCAGTCCCTGCACTTTGGGCTATTTGCACTTTAGCCCATGTACTTTTTATTTTTCTTAAAATTGGGGTGTTACAATTCTCTCTTTTAAAAACCAGATCCATCTTTACTCTTTCTCTACGCAACACCAGATCTTCCTCCTTTTACATTTGAAACCTTAGATCCTCAAATAATTATCATCGTCTTCTTCCATTACCACCATCATCATGAAACCCTAGATCTTGAATTGAAACATTCAAATTAGATATGTTGTGAGCAACAACCTCTGGTGCAATTTCTTCATGGTGAGGGAAGCAACAACCTATAAATGATAATGGAAGGCGATGACGACAAATAAAATCAATGATCTAGGGTAGAAGGCGATGACGACAACAACAACCTAGGGTTATAAATCACGTGTGAGCTTGGCGGAGATCTTCACCAAAGTAGAAATGGCAAACATCGGTCTTCTCAGAACCAAGTTTAGAGTCTTATGGCCGTTAACGAAATTGAACCGACGTTGAGGGGGATTAGAACTGCAACTCAAGCTTCAAGTTCGAAGGTATGTAATCGATGGCCTTTTTGTTTTCATTTGGGTTTTTGTAAATCTCGAAGTGAAGATCTGTTTCTACTGATTTGATTTGGGTTTTTGCAACTTCAGATTTGTTTATACTTATTTATTCAAATTTCATAATCAATAAGTCCTTAAGATTTGTTCTATTACAAAATATTAAACAATGGTGGTTTACGAGGCTCATCGAGATTTAATTAAATCACATGAGGATATGTTTTTCTACTGTTTTGATTTGGGCGTTTTGATTTTGATTTAGGTTTTTCGTTTTCGATTAAATCTGAACCATGAAATAGAGTTTTCACACAGATTTGAAAAACCCGTATTTGAATTTACACACGTATAAACTGAATTTACACATATTTAAAGAGTTGTTATTCATGTGTTTGTGTCGACTCAGATCTAAACATGTGTGTACAGCCTAGAGTTGAATTAACACGTGCGTAAACTAAATTTTTACACATCTATAAACCTGGTTAAATCTTCGTTTTCTTCTTCAGATCTACATTTTCGTACTTAAATAGTTGCTAATTCACGGTTAAATCTTTGTTTCTTCTTCAGAACATATTGAATAGCCCAGATTTGAGATGTTAATAAGGAAGAATCAAGATGTAAACATAGAAGAATCAAGAAAATAGCATGTGTGGCCTAGATTTAGTTGAAGAGTTTTTACAATAACTCTTGGTTTTCTTCGGATATATATATATATATATATATATATATATATATATATATATATATCCGAAGAAAACCAAGAGTTATTGTAAAAACTCTTCAACTAAATCTAGGCTATATATATATATGATGAGGTTCAAATGCTAACCAATATTTATATAATAACCATGATAACCTCTCTCAAACATAGTGTTACGTATATGTAACAATTATCATTATGTTAATGTTGCATATATGTAAACACTATGTGTCACGTATATGTAACATTATTTGGAACGTATACGTAAGACTCATCATTTCCGTATTTACGTTCAAAATATTTATTCAAGATACTTAAATACTATTTTAACAATTAAAAGAAAAATAATTTATAAATTATGTGATTGTTTTATAGTGGTTAGCACTTAGCACGGTTATCAAATAAAAAGTTGGTTAGTATTTGAACCCTTCCATATATATATATATATATATATGTATGTATGTATGTATGTAGTTGACAAGCTTGACTTATAGCGAATTCCATAGAATTGGACCGGCCGCCTGGAATCAAAAGGTGCACTTCAAATGATAACCAACATTTTATGTGATAGCCATGATAACCACTCTCAAACAATCACATAATTTATAAATTATAGTGTGTATATGTATATATAAATATAAATATATATGGGTAGGGACCAAATAAAAAATATAACATAGTGTTACGTATATATAATAATTATCATTCTGTTTTTTTGTTGACATAGTGTTACATATACGTACCACTATGTGTCTTGTATATGTAACACTATGTTTTACATATATGTAACCCTCCTCATTTCTATATTTATGTTCACATATTTGTAGTAGATACTTAAATACTCCTTTAACAATTAAAAGAAAAAATAGTTTATAAAGTATGTGATTGTTTGAGAGTGGTTATCACGGTTATCACATAAAACATTTGTTATCATTTGATCCTTATATATATATATACATATAGATATATATATAGAGAGAGATTTAAATACAAAGGGGTTTTATCATACAAAGTGTAGGAAGGATTTTGGATCATTGATCTAGAAAATCAAGAGTTAAGATAAAGGGTGTGCCTAGTCAGCTTTTTTCTTTGTGTGAAAAAAGTTTGGAGGGGTAAAGTTGGAATAGTGTGCCATTGTTGACTTTTTTCAAATTCCCTCAATTTTTTTAAAAACATAAAACTTTTTTATACGACAATATTCTTTTAAAAAACTACACCATAAAATCGAGCATTTTATTCAGTTTAATTTGAGTATAGTCTTGCTATACTTTTAGTATAAAAAATTGTATTTTTTTAAGAAAATGCCGATGTGATGTGCGTATAACATGCGTAATTATCACCACACGTTATTATTCATATAACATGCGTGATTATTCGTATAATATATGTTATTATCATTTTAAAGCATATGTTATTATCATTTTAGAACAAGCGTTACTGTTATTATTCATGTAACATGCATGATTATTGGTATAACATGCGTTATTATTATTTTAAAACGTACTTTATTATCATTTTATAACAAATGTTATTATAAAACATGCGTTATTATTATTTAACTTGCGTTATTATTATTATGCGGATGGATTTGCCCCTCGCCCCAAGGACACGTGTCGCGTCCTGGTGGCTTCGTACGCTTCGCACGCTAAAAAGCCTTTATACAATAATCGGCCCCTATATATATAAACAAAAGAAATGGTGATACATTGACCTAGTTTTGAGGCAACTTAAATGAAGTCATATATAATTTATTTTCCTCAAATTAGTCCATTCTTTAAGAATGAGCATGATTGCTACATTATCTCTTTTAGGTTTAGTTCACAATTTAGATCTCCCTCTCCTGCACTCTCATTTCCTCTTTTTCTTTAGTTGGTTCAGCCCATTTCCTCTCCCCATCTTCGTCAAGGTTTTTTTTACTTGGATGTGCATAATGTTTTAATGCATATATGTGTATGGTGTATCAGTGAACGTGTGTTAAACACGAAGCTAGAGAACATGGTTTTTGACCTTCTGACTGACAAAAGTCGACCCCTGGATCAGGACCATGGTTCTAGACTTCTTGCCTCCCCATCCAATCACGACTGAACTATCAGTTTTCAGAATTCGATAAAAAAAGGGAAAATTACCAAAGTGGACATTTGACCGGTCAAACTTACCAAAATGGACAAACTTTTTCAGCCGTCTAATTCGTGGTCATTTAGGCCAATAGTCGGCTAGAGCCGGCTAGTTCAGCCGGCTCCAAATTCCGTGCCCAACAACTTTTTGTCAGAGTTTTAACCAACCAGAAAAACGACATGTGGCGGCACTGACTTTAAAGCCGGCTAAAGCCCACTAAATAGAAGGCTCAGCCGGCGTGTTTTTTTTAACGTGGCTTAGCCGGCTTGGCTATTACAACACGGCTTGGCTTGTTTTAGCCGGCGCCGAAGGGGTTAATAAACACGTTAGCCGGCTGGAGTGGTATAACTAGTCGTCTTCGACTTTTTATAACACTTATTTAAGTTAGTTTACAATTTTTCACTTAGAATTTTGCTAGTTTCTTTGCCATTTCAATGTCTATGAACATTGTAATTTACAGCGGTGGAAGATAGGAATATGTTAACAGTGCTGTTGAATACGTTCCGTTCGATTGTGCAAAGCGCGGTATAAGGTTATCTACAAATGGTACTTACAATGGTTTGTTATCTATTATTTCGAATGTTTGTGGCGAGAATATTACTAGGTTATCTTATAAAATGTCAACATTTACCGATCCAATCGACATATACGATGATATGTGTACGAGTCAACCACATAACAGTTCAATTATGATTTGAATGATGAGTAGTTGAAGTTTAATATTGTAGTTGCTTGTTGTCTTTATTTTTAGACATTTAACTTGTATTGTTGTGTTGTTTAGACATTTAACTTGTATTGTTGTCTTTATTTAATATTAATACGAATGTTGTGTTTATTCAAAAATAGTCAGTATACATAGTCGGCTAAAGAAAGTCTTAATACTAGGCTAAGGAAATGTTATTAGTCGGCTCAGGAATGTCTAATAGCAGGCTACTATACAATTAGTCGGCTAAAAATGCACAGGTACCCGGCTAAGGAAATGTTATTAGCCGGCTAAGGACAGGCAAATACACAATCACTAGGCTAAAAACACAATAGTAAACGGGTAAGGCTATGTACACTAAAATTGCAACCTAAAATTTGAAAGTCTAATAGTAGGCTAATAAGAGCAAAATAGCAGGCTAATCATAGGCTAACTGGCATAATAGTCACTACCACCAACATTGTTTACCGATACTATACAAACATTGTTTAACACAACCAAACATTGTCACTACCCAACATTGTTTACCAAAATGAACCCAACATTGTTTAACATTAATTGTTTAACACCAAATAATCAATCCTCAAGTAGATGATCATAACAAATTTTGGCGAAACGATGACGAAACAGTTTTGCTATTAACTCCGGGTCTTCATCAAAGTTAACCCACACTTCTTGTTTGATCAATCTCTCGAGGAATATGCACACCCACGGGCCACAGTCACCTTTTCCACTCGTCGAGAATTGTTGAGGACAATCAATGATATCTCTTGCAAAGCCCATCGACGGGTGGTACACAGTAACTCCTTGTTGTTTAAAATAACCAACAAAATGCAACCAAACACTAAAGGCATATTCAATGAACAAAATGCAACCAAACACCAAAATAAAATTACAATACGTAACAATTAAAATACCATAACATAAAAATAAAAATTTTCATAAACAAAAAATAAAAACTTACATAACCTAAAAATAAAAAATTACATAAACTAAAAATAAAAACTTACATAACCTAATAATAAAAAAATTACATAACCTAAAAATAAAAAATTACATCACCTAAAAATTTAAAATTACATAATCCCACGAATTAAAAATGCTCGATAGAATCAAAGGAGTTATCCGAATGTCATGAGCGCTCGTCTTCCAATGGATCAAAAAAACTGGGACGCTCGTCCTCGGTGAGGTATTCCTCATTGTCTTCAGACTTAGGCACGTATTCCTCTCCGGGGTCAGTGAGGTAACCCTCCTCTAAGTTGGGGAGATGCCCCTCATCTGAATCAGGGACATATTCCTCTCAAGGGTCAGTGACGTACCCCTCGTCTGAATCGGGGACGTGTCCATCATCTGAATCGTGGACATGGTTGTCCCCAATTTGTAGTTGGCCAAAAACCTGATCGAATGCCAATTCCACTCTTCATCCGTCCAGGTCAATGGTTCATCAGGTTCATCAGCTGGCCGAGAAGGGTTGGTAAACTGTACAGGTTGAACAGGTTCATCAGCCGGTCGAGAAAGGTTGCTGGAAATGAATACCCTCCACCCATATTTGATAAGTTAAACTTTGGAGTGAAAATTGAAATTTGAAAAGTGAAAATGAGGGTTGAAATGAATTGGTTTATATTTATAAAAGTTGAAGACGGCTAATTAGACCACTCCAGCCGGCTAACAAGTGTAAAAACCTCTTCGGAGCCGGCTATAAGAAGTCAACTAACATAGGCCAAGCCGGCTAAGCCACGTTAAAAAAACGCGCCTACTGAGCCTTCTATTTAGTGGGCTTTAGCCGGTTTTAAAATCAGTGCCGTCACATGTCGTTTTCTGGTTGGTTAAAACTCTGACAAAAAGTTGTTGGGCACGGAATTTGGAGCCGGCTGAACTAGCCGGCTCTATCCGACTATTGGCCTAAATGACCACGATTTAGACGGCTGAAAAAATTTGTCCATTTTGGTAAGTTTGACTGGTCAAATGTCCATTTTGGTAATTTTCCCTAAAAAAATATACTATATTTTTACAAGATTGTATTTTAATAAAAAAAAGAAAACATAAAACAAGAAAAGATACCTGTTTTGAAGACTCTACTTTGAATTTGTTCGATGACTACCTTTTTTAAACTGTAATTTGGATTACTGACGGACCACTGATCCACCCGATTATCTTCACCTCCTTCAGGAGGAAACCCACTATAGGTGAGAAAACCCCCTTGTCAAACCAGAACCCACTTTTTTTTGTTACAAGTGGGATTTGAACCCAAGACCTCCCCATTTTAGTGAAGTTTTGGGTATACACCTTTACCACTAGCCTAAGCTAGTGGTTGTTGTTCGATGACTACTAATTATTTAGTTTTGCTACTAGCAAGCTTTACTCGTGCGTTACGACGGCTCGGGTTTGAACTAAATTCATATCGAAACGTAGAAAAAATAAGAATATCGTAACAGTTTATAAAAATTATATACACAAAGTTATGTTATAAAAGAAAACCAATTTTCGACTCGACTCGGTTTTAAAAAAAAAATATCCAATCGTAAATAAAATTATGCGGAAGGTGGTAGAGACTTTTACTTTTTAATCGCTCATCGTCCGAATCTGAGAAAAAAAGCAATAATTATAATAACAAAGTTATAAAAGAAAACCAAATTTTAACCCGGCTTGGTTTTGAATACATTTATATCTAATCGTAAATAAAATTATATGAAAAATATTAGGGACTTTTACTTTTTTTCATGTGCTCCTCAAATATGAAAAAACGAAATAATAATAGTAAAAAAATATTTAAGAAAAAGAAAGTAAAAATACACATGTCAAATAATATTTGATGGTGATAAGATTCGTCACCTTTATTTTTTATTTTTAATAAGATATAACTGTGTTTATTTTAAGAAGGATGGTACTTGGCACTAAAACTTGAATGATGTTCTACTTGGCCTTTCTTGTTCTTTCCATTAGAGGTGTACAGTGAAACCGGTTCCGGCCCGGTTTACCGGGTTTTGACCCGATTCAAACCGGTTTCACACGACCTGGTCCGAGACCCGATTTAACCCGTAGGTGTAAGTCCAGTTCTGGAAAAAAATTTTGGTGACCGGTTCGTAACCCGACCCGAATCGGGTTCAATCTCAAACCGGGTCGAAAAGTCAAACCAGGTCTCTCATCCTATCTGTCGACTGCCGCCACCATCCACCGGGTACACCTCTAATATTGAATATATCATGGGCTTCTAATATATTTGAACAAGCCCAATTGGCCTAAACATAAAATGAAGCACTTAAACAGATTAGCCCAATAATCAAACCTAAATTTCATGGGATGATTCATGATTGAATACTAGTTTTATTATTGGGCTAATCCATTTCTTGGTGTTATATTATAGTTGCCCTCCTGATCAGTCACTTGTACAAACTACAATTGAATTTAATGTGAATACTAGTTTTTTAAATCGGATTTGAACTTTACGTTTTGAGATAGAAAAAATCAGTTGTAATCGGTCACTTTTTAAAACTTTTATTTATTTATTGTAATTAATATATAAAATGTAATAATTTTACATAGATTCCGGGGCATTTTTTTTACATGTTTAGGGAAGATGGCAGGGGATGATGATGGTTCTTTGTGATATTGGTTGAGGTGGACGGTGGCGGCAGTCGGCAGATAGGATGAGAGAGATGGCCATGATGGTGATGGTCTATAGGAGGAGGAAAGAGATGATGCGTGTTGATGTGTAAATGGTTCATCGTAGAAGAAGCAAAAGGGAAGGTTGTTAGGGTGGTGATCGCGGTGGTAGGTGGTAATGAGGGGAGGTTACGGAGATGACAATACTTTATTATTAACTAGGTTAGAAATCCGTGTTATACACGGGTTGAATAAATGAAATATTAAATAGTTAGTAATAAATATTTAGGAATTATAAATGAAATATTAAATAGTAATGAAGATTTAAAAATTAATAAAGAAAATATTAAATAGTAGTGAAGATTTATAAATTATTAGAGGAAATTCGTAAAAAAAAATATTGAATATCAGTAATGAAGAAAAAAATAAGCGAAAAAAAAGAATATTAGACTCACAGGATTATAACACGTGACGCAACAAGTTATTTATTTATTAAGTATAGATTTGATTTTAATAGAAACAAAAGTAATAAATTAATTTAAAATAAAACTATTTCAGTTTCAAATTTAATTATAAACAATAAAATCATGTAATCCGGAGCTCATACAATACATTATTGTACCCGGCGTCATATCAATACATATAGATTATGAGAAGATAGTTGTACTCAAAACTTCATTAAAATGGAAGGTTTTGGGTTTAAGTCTCACTTGTGATAAAAAAAAGGGTTCAAGTTAGGTCAGAGAGTTTTCTCACCTATGATGGATTTCCTCTAAGTAAGATGGAGATGATCGGATTCAGTGATCCAAATTACCGTTCAAAAAAAAATGAGAAGACACTTGTATCCATAAGAAAATTAAAATTTATTAAAATAATAATGTGTTTGTCTTTTGCTTTTGAGCAAATATGTTGTTGTTTAGGGTGAAGGGGATGGATAACCTATTTATTTATTTACTCATCAAAATTACTCAATATAATTCTGACACCTCATAACTACTTATTTACTTAGATTTTATTGGAAACATCGTACTCATTTTTACTCACCAACTTTTTTAAAAAAAATAAACATTTAAATAAAAAAAAGTCAATTTCATTAAATTAAAATTAACATAATACAATTAAAAACCTAGAAACATAAAAATAAAAGCCTACAAATAAAAGTTAAAAAAACTAGAAAATTAACAAAAAAATAAAAGCTAGATAATAAAAATAAACTTTTGGCCTAAATTTTATAATCTTTGATGATTTTTTTGATAACCCATTCATTTTTTGTAGAGTGTAAATATATAGATGAAAGATATATAGGTAAGAGGAAAATATGTTTGTAGAGTGTAAATATATATAGATAAAAGAATTAGTAATTTTTTATTTTTTTTAAAACCACCCAACCCCCCAACGGCTCTCCCTATTTCCACGCCCGGGTAAATTTACTCGTTTGATCAACCCGATTGTGGAACTCGATTCAAAAAGGGCTGTGTACCCCCTTACTCGAACACCTTCTCTCCTACCCCGCTTGGTTGGGGTAACCCACCCCTTTCACCCTTAGACTTAAAAGATGTCTAATGGGCAACTCCAACGGTTGGAAATTATGAGTGAGAAATTTTGTTGACCATCTTTGCTTAGTTGGATTACTATAAACCCCACAATTGTCATGCATTTCTGCTTGATATCTTTTATTAATCATACAAACAATTGGATCTCTAAAAAGGAGATCTTCATTGCTTAACTTTTAATTATTGGCTCTCAAGTTTTCCCACTCTTCTCAATGAACATGAAAGAAACCAAGTGTCTCTATATATAAATAAATATATATATATATATATATATATAGGGGAATGTTCAATAGGGAACCTCAAAAAAAGAGTTAACTGGAGATCAATTCTCAATCATACATTTTAAACAAAGGAAAAAAAAGCTAAATGCTAAAAACTAAACTCTAAAACCTTCCCCCCACCCTCCAAAAACCTACACCCCCTCCCCCCTAAAAAAAAACCTAAACCCCCACACCCCCACCTCAAAAAACCTAAACAAAAAAAACTTAACCTTAAAAGCTAAACTAAACCCAAAAAACTAAAAAATAAAGTTAAATCGACTATTTTTTCGAGTTTTTATTTTTTTATGAAACGAGGCAAACGAGAGAAACATTTTGGCTTTTTTTGTTTTTTTTTGTTTTATTATTTTTTTTGTCTTACAAAAAATGTGTCATTAATTACGAAAATGTCATTAATGATCAGCTTTTTAATTCTCTCATTAAAATGAGTTTTGAATTGTGTGACTGAGAATGATTTACCTATTTCCTCTTTTTTCTTGGTTCCTTTTAAACCTTCCTCTTTATATATGAAAAATCATGAATCCTTCAAAGAAGATTTTTTTTAAGAATAACGTTTTGGTTGATAGGTCAAGCGGAATATTATTATATTTATTATTAGAATATTTTCTATGTTCAATTTTTTTTTCGTTATTTACAATCACTTAATCACGCTTTATTTTTATAACGACGCATCCAATAAACAATCATGTATCGTTTCACAAGATAGGCAAACGCATTGTTTCACCAAAGATCAGCGATAGTAATGTGCATACTTTTAAAATAAATTATTCACGCAAAGTTATATAAATTAATCACACAAACCTATAACATATATTTTAATTCTTGGCTACATCCTATAACAAATAATAGCGCAAGATTGATATAAATCTTGTATAACAATCAAGTAATATATTACAAAAAATATTCACGTAAATTTATTTGATAATCACGCAAACACAATATATAACGGTAATCTAACAAACTACTAAACTTTTATTTCGTCACATTAAAAAACGAACACCTGTAATTCCCTCACTACGTACTTTTTTTTAACGGCAACACCTAGATATTTTAGAATAATTAGGTTTCCCCGGGCCAACACTTAGAATATCTAGGGCAGCACACCATAGGAGGAACTTCCCAATTGGGTAAACCCCCTAACCTGGCCACATATCCCTTTTTTTGCTGTGGCCACCCAAGACCTTCACTATGAAAAGTATTAGGGCTACCATTGCACCAAATGACCAACGGTCCTCACTACGTACTACTTCATACATTTTCCACACCTTTCAACTTCGTATTTGATCCGGACACTACAAACACATAAAAAAGAAAGCGTTAAAATGGTAGTAGATTTGTAACTTTTCAACTATATGTCACAATATAAATCTAATTTACATTCATTTAACTCGCCCTTTAAAATTTTGAGGGTCAAAAATGGCATCCTCTTGTTATGCTCAAGCGTTCAATATAGTAATAACCATAATTATGTAAAGAACCTATGTAGCAATTATGCATATTTCTTTATTTGTGGTACTCTTTTGAACAATATATATATATATATCTATACTCTCTAATAAATAAAGGTTTTGGTGAGACACTTATTACTATTCTATTCATCCTTAACATTTTTTGCCGCATCTCTCTCCTATTAATTATACAAGTTTCTTTAATTGTTTTTATAATTTTTTTCTCGTCTCTCTCATATTAAATAATAATATTTTCTATAATTATTTTTATAAAACATTTTTTATTTAAAAAAATAAGTTTGTTCATAAAACATTTCTATAAATTGAATATTTCTTTCATTCTTTTTATAAAACATTTAAAAAAATAAATATATAACGTTTATAGAATTCGTATTAAAAGACTATGTAATATGTTATAAATATGTAATATGTAAATCTTTATTACTAAGTATATATATATATATATACATATATATATATATATATATATATATATATATATATATATAACATTGTATTTGTTCAACCCGTGTAATACATCGGGTTTCTAACCTAGTTGTTAATAAATAAAACGCCACAACCATAAATGCATATAGCCCTTGGATATCGGTTAAAATATACATGTGTTTATATTGTATTTTCCCACATTTTAGGCACAATTCATAGCAAATCTGTATGATTCAATACTTAATTGTGTAATAATTTACTTTACATGCCTGAAGTACGCTTTAACGATAAATGAAGATAAATCAAGAGTTTATACAGAGAAATATCATTGACACTAAGTCATTGGAACTAATCCTCTGAAGTTAACTCTCTAAAGTTTGGTCGATGAAGAAATCCTCAAAGCAAACGGTTGTTCAAACGTAACTCAAATTGAACAGCCATTCAAAACTGGACCCCATCATTTGGACGGCCATTCAAACCCATATTGAGTTGAACGGCCACTCAAACAACATCTTGAACCACCATTTAAAACCACTTATTTGAACAGCCGTTCAAGGCCTTTTCAACAGTCATTTTGAACGGCCATTCAAGCCATTTAACAAATCCAACGGCCGTTCAAGGCCTTACTCAAACCCATTCCATTTCCAATTCAAACAGTCGTCCAACACTTCTCAATTCAAACTGTCGTTCAAGAATTCCAAGAATACAACCGCCACTATACTAAAAGGGTTAAATTGTTCATTAGAAGTAATAACCTGGCATTACTAATGATGAGGGTTGTAGATTACATGGATTTAACATCCAATTTGGGGTTTTCAATTTTAGGGTTCTTGATAGCGTGTGTTTAGTATATAAATAAAATATAAATATATATTTGTTTTGGAAACGTTGGTTTCACGATATCAGGTTTTAAATTTATAAAATGATAATTACTTTAAACTTAAAACACACACAATAGACAAGTGTATCGCAGTGTAATATAGTTTAGGTAAGAACCAAGTATCGAACCAATGGACACGGTCGAGTTCCAATACTCAACATTTGTGATCGTTTAGTTGGTTTAATTAGTGACTGGGTTTTGTGTGCTTGTGAAGCAGAAAAGTAAATGACAAAAAAGTAAATGACGGTAAAGTAATTATAGAAAAGTAAAAATGTGCATGAAGTGTATAATAGAAATGTAAATAGTAGAATAGTAAATAGAAAGAAAGTAAATATCTCGAAGATGATCAGGTCACGAAAAGTATTATTTTGGGCTTCAAATCCGCTTGGTATATGATAATGTTAAGTTGACTAATCTGGTGGTATGACTAATACAAATGTGTGAATGGTACATCGCTAGAACCTCACTCTCACAACATTTGGTTCACGAATTATAATCTTTAATAATAAAATGGTAATGATTCCCGCTAGGGACAATGTTACCCTCAACTCTTTGAATGCTATCTCCAAGTTGGTTTAAGACATTGAACTTAAATGCTTAATATTATTAGTAAAAAAGTGATTAGACTTTGTTCACGGGGAGGCGGTGTAACAATGGGATCATGTATAAAGACGTAGCGTTCCCAACGTGAGTTCACCAATTTTTGGTCTCATAACAAGTTTGTATAAAGACGTACGACCTTATTAGTATTAACCAAACCTTGGCTTATCAAAATCTTCTTGTTTAACGATGTACAAGTTTCATGAGAAGTTTGATTAAAAAGGTTTTATGGTCTTACACTTCAAAATCAAGAACACTCACAAGTGTAAAGACAAGATTAGAAAATAATAAAAAGCCCACCTAGAAGGTGGTTTTAAGAGCAAATAATTAAAGACATAAACATACCACTAGATTAATACGTTAAACATTAACATACACCAAACTTCATCTTCACCCTAGCCATACAAAGAGTTTAGCCACCAATGGCCATACTAACTAGCGTAACGCTAAGTTTCGTACGCTCCCCTATTGCGGACAAAGAGGAGGAGCCTCTTTACGCTCTACTCTAAACTACAGAAACGGACTCTCTTGAGCTGTGATAATGTATCTTGAGGTGTGTGAAATGAATAACCCAAGCCTCCTATGTATATGCCTCAAAATGAGCAAGGCACGGCCGTACAAACACCTGGAGAATTATAGGGTACGAGTGGCCGTGTACTGGGAGCCGTGGGGAGCACGGTCGTGCATCCCATCCATGCTTCCCAGTTTCGTCTTTTAGCTGTTGGTTTGACTTTCATTGACCTTGGTTGACTTCTTGGGGGTCAAAGCTCGGGAATGATCTTCCAAAAGGCTTGATTTCTTTGTGTTTTTGGTTGGTTTTAGCTTTGTTTATCTTAGGACACCAAATAACCTGCAATAATGAAATATTAATGTTTTAAGTATCAATTGCAAGGTTATTATTCAATTAGTACCATAATATGATGATTATTATATATGCAAAACATGTATAATTTAGGGCATATAATAATACCCCACACTTAAACTTTGCTTGTCCTCAAGCAAACTCATGCATGATCTGACCTATAACTAAAAGCTTTTCAAAAGGTAAGGGAGCTCTATGTGCTTTGGAAACTCTCGGATAACTCATGAGTCGCTTATTCTACTTTTGTGTTTTTTCTATTTTGGGATGATAGAATCCATGACAAGCCTACTAGAACTTTAATTATGCATAATCTATCACTCCTCACAATGTTCACTCAATTCTCGGGTTATGTATATGTGGATAATGTACGTCAAGCAGAACACTCAAGTTCGAATCGAATTATGCAATGGTCATAAGCTTGTATTCAAATCAAGTCTCCACCAACTAACTAAGTAGCATGTATGAATCAAGAGGACTTTTAAAGGGTTGTAACGTGGCTAAAAGAAAATAAAGGGTGAAAATGAAAATATTTTTGGGTTTTTAGGGTTTTAAAAGGGTTTAAAGGGCTGCAGCTAACGTGGAACACACGACTACGACTTCATGGCTTAAGATGGAAAATACTAGGAGGTCCCTATACAGTAGTCAGATAACGAGGGTATAACTAATCTGAGGGCTCGTTTATGGTCAGATTGCCAAGACCGATACTTCTTATCATGTTCAACTCTTCCTTCACTGCGTAGTACACATTACTACCTTTTCGTATGGTTCTTTCGGCATGTAACCTAATAGCACCTACTTTGATCAGATGCGTATACTCATGTTGGGAGTAAGTTTGATTCTTGCTGCATTTTCCATTGTGGCTCCAGTTGCCACAGTTCACACATTTGCCATATCTTTTGGCTCTTCTTTTGGCGGCGCTTTTTGACAAGCCGTAGAATGGTGGCAGTTGTTCTTGCTTGTGCCACCATTTTCTTACATCACTTGTTGCTTTGAAAACTTTTTCCCGGAGTTTGGGTGGTAATTCAAGTTTTGCGAAATGAATACAAGAAAGTAAATTGAAATCGAAAGAATGCATGTCCAACTATTTTAGGTCTAACCGGTAAAAGACCAACTTCCCTATTTTTTTTAACATCAAGACTGCTTTGTCAATAAATCCTTTTCCTCAATTCCTTGAAATAATTTTTCCATATCTTCCTTGTAGATCGTTCGGTTGTTCCTTCCTAATACATCCATTTTCTTCTGTATATTCCAATTCCTTGAGTAAAACCGATCCTTTCCAAATTGTCTTAATGGTTGCAAACTTGAAATAACGACATAAGATAAACTAATAATCCTCCATCTTGAAGCTAGTTAGCCAATAACAGGTATTCACGAAAGGCTGGTATAATGATAAATGGGTAATGGGTGATAGAAAAGAAAAGGCTAAAGCTCAAAGGGCTAACTAGGCGAATTTTGTTTTTGGTATTTTGGGTTTAAGGATAGTATGTAAGGGTAATAAAGTCCTAGGTGCCTCAATCATTTTCATACAACTACTAGTTCATGATCTTGATATGTATAAGTTGCACAAGTTCTAATTATGCATAAAATCCGATCGAAAAACACTCAATATACCAAACGAAAGAGCATGCGAATAATGATGATAATAATGCTCGTGAAAAGGCTCAGATTATTCTCACATGAAAAACGGATGGAATAGGGTTTAGTGAATCGTTATGCATAATATCCATTTGTTTCTACCTGCCATGTTTCCATTTATTCCTTTTTGTTTATTTAAGCGCGAACTCAAAGAGGTTTAGATTTTAGGGTTTAAAATTTTTAAAATTTTTAGGGTTTTTAAGAAAATAAGTTTTGGTGAAAGTAAAGTTTTAGTCAAACGGGTAGAAAATCACGAGTTTAGTTTTACTGCTTTGAGGAAACAAGTTTGTCCTGAATCTCTAATTCCCCACCATACACTTAAAACTGTGCATTGCCCTCAATGTGCAAATGCATGTAATAAAATGCTATGCAGAAATTTAAATGCATGAAGTTTTAAGGAAAAAGTGTGACATCCGGTAGATTTCCAGGTTATCATCCGTACTGTTAGTCTGTTATCCGTACTGTAACCGTTTGTGAAACAGAAGTTATATATGCGTTAATAAACTTGACTTTTGTTTATTTGTCATTTTAAGCCTATTGAAGTGTTTTTAAATGCATGGTCTTGCATTTAGTAATTTTAGAAATTTTAGTGTAGCAATTCGGTAAACTGTCCGAAACGAACGTTGGTGACGACCGGGTAAAAGTCGAAAGTCTAGATTCTGGTCAAAAAACTTGGTTTAGCTTAAAATAATATTCTATAAGTGAAAATTTCGATTTGGCAAAGAAAAATCATAATTGGTGATTTTCGTCCGGTAAATCACCCGGTAATGGTATGTATCCGTGTTCTTACGTATTAATTAGACACAATAAACCAACTAGCACCTAATATTATTATTAGTTATTTAATTTTATGTATTTTGACGGTTTTTAATGTTTTACTAATTATTGGTAATTAATCGCGTAAAATAAAACCCAAGATAAATACCCGGTACAAGTTTTAACCCCCACATAACTTAATTTTTTATAAACATTAAACAATGAGTAGCCTACATATTCAAATTTTTTGGCAATTGTGTGGGTGTGGACACATGTGCCATAACTAATCATTAATATCTTCCTCTATTCCCATTAAATCCTCCCCTTTCTAAGAAATCTTTCATTTAACACTCCAACCCACTCACCAAACCAAATATTTCTTGAATATGTTTAAAATATGGGTTTTTACAACTAAAAACAAAGCTAAAAAGGGTGTGTAAATGTGTGTGTGAATCGTGAGATGCATGCATGCATATGTGTATGTTGAGTTTTGATTTTGTAGTGTTTTACTTGTTTAAATGGATGATCTTCATGTTCATTTTTTCTCCAACAAAAAAAATAACCATTTGAATCTGATGTAAAGATGTATTTTGATCATAAAAATGTTAATTAAAAAGTTGTTGGAAGCATGCATGTGGATTAGTAGTTGATTTTAAGAAAACTAAGCATATGATTGTGTTTTTTGAGTCTTTATTCAGGCGTGCAATCATTTATTTCAAATCTGAAAGTTAATGCATAAAACATGTGTTATTCAAGTATTAAAAAGTGATCTAACAACTACAAATAATAAAAAGTGGATTGGTAACATGTTACATATATTATAAAGCATAAAAATCACTTTATTTCATGTTGAAAACACCTAAATTAGTGAGTTTTGCACAAGATAAATTATGGACAGATTTAAGTGAAATTAAACAGTACCTTATACATAATAAATGATCATAGATGAAGTACTAAAAGATATAATACATATATACTAGTATTATATAGCAAAATACGTATATTTCGACTATTTTGGACACTTAAAACACATGTAAATTCATTGTTTTGTAAATCTGAAACAAAACAGGTCTTAAACATATAATTTATGGTAAAAATATGTAATATAACTTATCTAAGTGTTTGAGCATAAGTATAGACGTTAATCCTTAAAAACTTTGCGTAAATAGTGCTTAAAACGGTACTTTTAACGTGTAAAAATAAATATTTTTGTATAAATTTCAGAACAACAACTTTGATGTAAAAATGTATTCATATGACTTATAATAATATTTATAACATAATTTGGATGTTAGTGCATGTCTAGGTGTCGGTTCTTACTTTTAAAATTCGGAAAAACGGTTAAATATACAAGTAAATATGAATTATTACAAAGTTTAGTAAATTTATGAACTTACGGTTAAAATGAGTTTTACCATGAGTAATTTAGTATATGTTAAGTAAAATAAGTGTTTTGTATAATAAAACTGAAAACTATTTAATAAAACTTGTCGTCTCGGTTTTAACGCGTAAACGGTAACCGTTGAACTTAAAATGTATAAATAGTCAAATAATATATTTTTGTAAGAAAAATATATTTTCATATACATATTAACTCAAGACTTAGTATTTTTGTGAATAAAATACTATATATATATATTTTAATAATAAAAATATAACATTTGGTGAAAATTACTATAAATACACAAAAATGGCTAAGTATGTGAAATTGTTGACTTAGATGCATTTTTGCTTATATTTGAGTGTTTAAAGATGTTTAGTGACATTTCATATTCATTTGTATGTTTATTGGTAAATTTGGTGCATTCGGGTTGTGTTATGTGAATCATGGTGTTAAACGCATTAAAATCGTACCGTGAGGTATTTTCACGTAAATATATATTTTACATAAAAATAATAATAATAATTGTGTTTTGGATAAAACCAATAGTGCTAGGTATTTTTTGGTTAAAATGGTTAATTTGACACTAGTAGAATATAAATTGACCTTGGCCAAGTCACCAACGGATCGTCTGGTTAAACTATTTTTAAAATGGAAACATAACTTAAGTCTGGTAGTTTGGGTCAACAAACGTACATGATAGACTTGTGAATGACCGTTAAATGTATCCCTTGGGTTCTAGGGTGCGGGTATCTCGGTCGTTTCCTTGGATAATCTTTCTTTGCTAGCATACGCGTTAAGGTGAATTTTCACGGCCCCTATTTTAAATGTTTTGTTACGTTTTCAAATATCAGGGGAGAAACATGCCAGAAAAGGAAAATTGGTTTTGTGATGAGTATAACAGTGTGTGGAATGTGAACTTAGATGGCCTTGAGGTACTGTAGCTGTTTAGTAGTTCCTGATGGATACGTCCTCAGGGGGATTCGGTCCTATATTCATAATCATTAGTCTCTGTAGAAGGGACCGCAGGATATATTGATAGATCTATTGGGCGTGACAGCCCGCTCCCCGGCCAGGTGTCATGGTCCTTTTATAACGGGAGTTTTATATGTTGAGGCGTCTTCGGGCGTTGGTTTTGGATTTGATTATGGACTCTAGGTTTCGATCTAGTCGTGAGGCCTTGCAAACTTATGACTGTTCACTAGCATAACGATACGTCGTCACGTACCTTTTCCAAAAATATAAAAGTATATTTATATGATATTGATAAAACCTGTGAACTCACCAACTTTATGTTGACATATTTTTACTTGGCATGTTTTTCAGGTAATTAGCTCATGCATTGGGGAATGAAAGTCGATTTTATGGTAGTAAACTATCGTGTCATGGATACGCGTGTCGGGACCTAATGTCAACATCTAATGTCGTGTTTAAACTTTGGTTTTGGTGACTAAACACTTTTAATAATATTGTGTAATGTTGACAACTAAACTACTTTTAAGTAATGTATCCATGATTTTTATACATTGTCTTTGCTTAACAGTAACAGCTTCCATTGCCACCACACATGCTTAAGTCTTCCACTGCGAGTTGGGGTGTGACAAAAAGAAACTGGTACTCCCCCGGTCAATTCGGTATATAACCTATGGCCAAAACTTGTGAGTGTAGTCAGTGATACGCCAAAAACATCTGTCAAATCTCTCACAAATTTGATGTGGTTTGTTGGCATCCAAGCTTGTAGAGGTGGAGTGGAACTCCTCAAAGAAATAGAGAAACTATTTGGTGATGTTATGCCACTTGACACACAAAGAAAAACATAAAAACGGAAACGAAAATAACAGGTAGTAGTTAAGCTACTAAGGTCCTAGTATCGAGAAGGCATACCTGGAGGCTGAAGTACGTGAAACTTTTGAATTTGTAAAAAAACCTGGGGTCCATGTGTTCTGCCATATGCACCAACTTCTCAATTTATTCATCATCATCGGGTTGCCGCCCAGAAGCGCCACGTTTATTTAAGGTCATTGGTCGGCCCGTACGTGCTTCGCGAATTTCCAATTTAGTGCAAGTGGTGGAATAATCTGACAAATGGGTGGCTTGTAATATGGAGAGGTTCATCCAACCCATTTGATAACCATGCATATAATGTGATTATAAGTTGATCCAGGAATTAGTGGAGTCCATCCTAGACTAGCTGGACAAGGGAAAACAGGGTAAAAAGAGTTCAAACTTGAAACAGTCGCAACTTGAGCTACGTTTGAAGTTAGAGGGCCCCTGACTAGGGGACGAAAAGGTGTCGACGAGCCGGAACATGTGGCAAACGCCGTAGGTGGTTTGTCCAAATGGTCCGAGCCAACTTCCCCCATAAAGTGACCCAATTTCATAAATCAAAGATTTTTCCCAATTTTCTATTTTTAATACCTTCGACTTTTTTGTGCTAAAACGGGTGAATAATTGATTTATGTATTTTCAAAGTCTATTTTTAGTTTTAATTGTAGTTTAGATGGATTGATTTTAAATTTTGAAAATTCAAACAGTCGTCCAACACTTCTCAATTCAAACTGTCGTTCAAGAATTCCAAGAATACAACCGCCACTATACTAAAAGGGTTAAATTGTTGATTAGAAGTAATAACCTGGCATTACTAATGATGAGAGTTGTAGATTACATGGATTTAACATCCGATTTGGGGTTTTCAATTTTAGGGTTCTTGATAGCGTGTATTTAGTATATAAATAAAATATAAATATATATTTGTTTTGGAAATGTTGGTTTCACGAGATCAGGTTTTAAATTTATAAAATGATAATTACTTTAAACTTAAAACACACACAGTAGTCAAGTGTACCTATCACAACATAATATAGTTTAGGTAAAAACCAAGTATTGAACCAATGGACATGGTCGAGTTCCAATACTCAACGTTTGTTATCGTTTAGTCGGTTTAATTAGTGAGTGGGTTTTTTTGCTTGTGAAGCAGAAAATTAAATGACAGAAAAGTAAATGACGGTAAAGTAAATGACAGAAAAGTAAAAATGTGCGTGAAATGTATAACATAAATGTAAATATCATAATAGTAAATAGCAATAAAGTAAATATCTCGAAGAGGATCAGGTCACGAAGAGTATTTCTTTGGGCTTCGAATCCGCTTGGTATATGATAATGTTAAGTTGACTAATCCGGTGGTATGAGTAATACAAATGTGTGAATGGTACATCGCTAGAACCTCACTCTCACAACATTTGGTTCACGAATTATAATCTTTAATAATAAAATGGTAATGATTCCGACTAGGGACAATGTTACCCACAACTCTTTGAATGCTATCTCCAAGTTGGTTTAAGACATCGAACTTAAATGCTTAATTATTATTAGTAAAAGAGTGATTAGACTTTGTTCACTGGGAGGCGGTGTAACAATGGGAGCATGTATAAAGATGTACCGTTCCTAACGTGAGTTCACCAATTCTTGGTCTCATAACAAGTTCGTATAAAGACGTACAACCTTATTAGTATTAACCAAGCCTTGGCTTATCAAAATCTTCTAGTATAAAGACGTACAAGTTTCAAGAGAAGTTTGATTAAAAAGGTTTTTCGGTCTTACACTTCAAAATCAAGAACACTCACAAGTGTAAAGACAAGTTTAGAAAATAATAAAAAACCCACCTAGAAGGTGGTTTTAAGAGAGAATAATTAAAGACATAAACATACCACTAGATTAATACGTTAAACATTAACATACACCAAACTTCATCTTCACCCTAGCAATAAAAAGAGTTTAGCCATGAATGGTCATACTAACTAGCGTAACATTGAGTTTCGTAGGCTCCCCTGTTACGGACAAAGAGGAGGAGCCTCTCTACTCTCTACTCTAAACTACAGAAACGGACTCTCTTAAGCTGTGATAATGTATCTTGAGGTGTGTGGAATGAAGAACCCAAACTTCCTATTTGTAGGCCTCAAAATGAGCAATGCACGACCATGCATTGGATTGCACGGCCGTGCAAACACCTGGAGAATCATAGGGTACGAGTGACAGTGTATTGGGAGCCGTGGGGAGCAAGGAGGCCAATGCACGCCTGTTCATTGGGATGCACGGCCGTGCATCCCCTCCCTGCTTCCCAGTTTCATATTTTTGTTACTGGTTTGACTTTAGTTGACCTTGGTTGACTTCTTGGGGGTCAAAGCTCGGGAATGATCTTCCAAAATGCTTGATTTCTTGGTGTTTTTAACTGGTTTTAGCTTTGTTTATCTCACGACACCGAATAATGTGCAATTATTCGATTAGTACCATAATATGGGGATTATTATGTATGCAAAACATTTATAATTTATGGCATATCCATTCTTCATAAAGAATATGGGGGTTTATGGCATTTGGGTGTTAAAATGGTATGTTGGGGATTGTGAAGTGTTTATGTTATTCATAAACACAAAAGTAAGTGGAATTTATATATACAATTTGGTGAAATAATAAATTAGTGATTTGGGTGAGGTGGGGGGTAAACCTAAACGGGCCAAATGGGTCATTTGGGTTTAATGGTGATTTCAATAGTGTCTAAGGGGATTTAGGGTTTGGTTAAGGTTTGAATTGACCAACATAATTAGGGAGTCTTAATCATTAGGTTAGGAATGTTATAAGTCAAATGGGTGGATATAATGGGGTCAAAAGATTACTAAACAAAAGGGTGTAAATTCTTAGGTGTTCAAGTTGCTAAGGTTGAAGAACAACCGAGATAATCTAAAGATAAAGGTAGGTGTTTTTACACTTACTTAGTGGTTGGTTGAATTGTTTGTTTGCACTTAATATGTATGAATGTTATATGTGATGATCATATGGTTATGTGTTTGGGTGAATTAGTGAATTACTAGTATGATTTGATTGTAAACAAAAGGGGGATGTAAATTGGCATGTTTGGGAGTCTTGGACTTCCATGGCTGTTATGAATATGGGATCTTAGAATCCCAAGGGATGTGAATAGGTTGAGATTATGAGTCTCAAGGGGTATTAGTGTTTGAAGTCTTTGAACTTCACAAATCGGTGGTATTGGTGTTTGGTTGCAACATCAACAAGACTACGAATAGTAGTAGTCATTTTGACGACATGGGAGAAAGTTTCATTATAATCAATGCCAGCTTTCTAAGTATCACCACGTACAACCAAACGGGCTTTGCAACATTCAACTGTGCTATCAGCATTATACTTGACTTTATACACGCATTTGCATTTAATAGCCTTCTTACCCTTAGGTAAATGCATAACTCCATAGTATGATTATGTTCTAAGGCAGTAAATTCCTTTGAAAGCACCCAAACCGGGTACCCTTCATAGTTGGCAAACATAAGCATAAACATAGTTCTTAAACTTCGAATAAACATAAATTGAAACAGCGGAAGTCTTTACATAATTCAGGGTAACTTAAAACATTCAACATTAATTGTCTTAAACAACATAAACTAGATAATGGGGAAGTCAGTCATGAGCCGCAGCAGCTATCCAGCCATCCCATCCAAGATCCTTCAGCCATCAAACATCTTTCTTTCCTTTACTACCTGATGTGCATACTAAAATAGTCAGCTAACGCTGGTGAGTTCAAGTTTTCATAACACTTATAAATAACCTTTCATTCTCATGTTAATTACATAAAACTCATGTAATAGAACATAATTTAGAACATACTTTAAACATTCATCATACTGCTAAGTACATATATTACTTTACAACATGCAATTAAATGCTTAACCATTTCTGTACTCTTTACATATGAGTCATACATTAATAGTCTGTAATATGTTTCTTTCTTTACTATCCACGATGGACCTATGTAGGTATTGTTCCCCAAGGCTCAATGTCCAAGGGCCAATACCCATCTCTTTTATCCGCAAGGGACATATGTAGGTAATGTTCCCCAAGGCTCAACGTCCAAGGGTCGATACCCATCTCTTTTATCCACAAGGGACCTATGTAGGTAATGTTCGCCAAGGCTCAACGTCCAAGGGCCCTCACCTATCTCTTTCTTTAGGTGACCGTTATCACCAAAGCAACTGTTATTACTCAATACCTCAGTTGTACAACATCCCCGTTATAGTGCCCTACCGAGCACTGTCCCGGTTGTTCATATGGCAGGCATACAACTATTGTCCCTCCACTTAATCCCCTACTTGTTGCGCTGCCCATGGCTTCTCCCCATTTCTATATTTATTTATATATTTTTTCTTACGTGACTCGACACCCGTCTTTTATTTATTCGGTCTTTGTAAATTTCGGGATGTTACAAGTCTACACCTCTTATTAGAGGTTTCGTCCTCAAAACCGTTTATAGGTCAAATAACCGTGGGTACAACTCCCTCATTTCTGACTCAGTCTCCCATGTGGCTTCTGACCCCTTTCGATGTTTCCACTGAACTTTGACAAGTGGAATGACTTTGTTACGCAACCGTTTCTCTTTCATGTCTATAATGACCACAGGTTCCTCGACATAGTTGAGGTTGTCATCTACCTCGATGTCATCGAGTGGCACATGTGCCGACTCATCAGCTAAGCACTTTCGCAAGTGCGACACATGAAAAGTAGGATGAATCCCACTCAATTCGCCAGGTAACTCTAATCGATAGGCCATCGCCCCAACCCGTGCCAAAACTTTAAATGGTTCGACAAACCTCAGACTTAACTTTCCTCTCTTCCGAAATCGTATTATTCCTTTCCAAGGGGACACTTTCAACAGTACCAGATCCCCAACTTGGAACTCGAGATCTCTCCTTCTTTTATCCGCGTAAGATTTCTGCCTATCCTTAGCGGCCTTCATACGTGCTTTGATCTGGTCAAACTTCTCGGAAGTTGCTTTGACCACGTCAAGACTAGCGAAGTCTTTTTGCCCAATTTCACCCCAACAGACGGGCGTTCTACATTTCCTACCGTACAACATCTAATAAGGCGGCATGCCAATGGTTGCATGATAGTTGTTGTTGTAGGAGAACTCCGCCAGTGGTAAGTGACTATCCCAGCTACCACCAAAGTCGATGATACATGCCTGAAGCATGTCCTCGAGGGTTTGGATAGTCCTTTCGGACTGACCATCGTTTTGCGGGTGATAAGATATGATGATATTAAGTATCATACCCATTGTCTCCTGGAATCTTTTCCAGAACCTCGATGTGAATCCAATGTCCCGGTCCGACACAATCGACAAGGGCATACCGTGTCTGGTCACAATCTCGTTGATGAACAATTCTGCTAGCTTCTCAGACGAAAAGGTCTCACGTATAGGCAAGAAGTGAGCACTTTTTGTCAATAGATCCACAATTACTCATATGGTATCATGACCCATAGTTGTACGCGGTAGCATAGTTATGAAATCCATGGTAATGAGTTCCCACTTCCATTCTGGAATAAATAATGGTTGCATCTTTCCACATGGTTTCTTGTGCTCGGCCTTCACTTGTGAGCAGGTTAGGCACTTGCTTACATACTCGGTTACATCATTCTTCATACCAGGAAACCAGTATTCTTTCTTTAGATCATGCTACATCTTGTTGGTACTGGGATGGATAGAGTAGCGAGACTTGTGAGCCTCGTCAAGAATCTTAACCCTAAGCTCACCACCCTTGGGTATCCACATCCTCCAGAACCATGTTCATACCCCATAAGTATTGGTCTCCAATTTCTCTTTTTGACCCACTATTCTCTCTCGAATTACATTTTCTTCATTCAAAGCTTCATCCTGGCATTTTCTATTTATGTCATAAGGTCTGGAGTTACGACCAATTGATATGCCTTCACCTCGATAGGAGTTGTCTTCTCCTTTCGACTCAAGGCGTCGGCCACCACATTCGCCTTCCCATGATGGTAAAGGATTTCACAGTCATAGTCTTTCAACAGTTCTAACCACCGACGTTGTCTCATGTTCAACTCTTTTTACTCAAAGAAGTACTTCAAGCTTTTATGGTCGGAGTAGATGATGCACTTGACTCTGTAGAGGTAATGCCTCCAAATCTTTAAGGCGAAGACAACCACCGCGAGCTCAAGATCATGAGTCAGGTAGTTGACCTCGTTAGTCTTTAACTGCCGTGATGCACACGCGACCACTTTCCCTCGTTGCATTAGTATGCAGCCCAACCCCTGACCTGAAGCGTCGGAATACACCACTAGATCTTCGTTTCCATCTGGTAGGGTCAATACTGGTGCTTGGGTCAACCTCTTCTTTAATTCCTCAAAGGCATCGGTTTGGGCCTGGCCCCATTCGTACTTTACTTCCTTGTGGGTCAACTTGGTTAAAGGCGAGGCTATTTTTGAAAAGTCCTGGATAAACCTCCGGTACTAGCCTGCCAACCCTAGAAAACTTTGTACGTCTGTTGGTGTCCTTGGGATTTCCCAATTCCACACTGCATCGATCTTTGCTGGGTCCACCATGATGCCATCCGCGTTAATCACGTGACCAAGGAAATGAACCTCCTTCAGCCAAAATGTGCATTTTGAAAACTTAGCATACAACTTTTCCTCTTTCAGTGTGTCCAAAACTTCCCGTAGATGATAGGCATGATCACCTTCACTTTTAGAGTAGACGAGAATATCATCGATGAAGACTATTACCGATCTGTCTAGCATCGGTCGACACACTCTGTTCATCATATCCATGAATGCCACGGGGGCATTCGTTAATTCAAAAGACATTACACGAAACTCGTAGTGTCCATACCACGTGCGGAATGCGGTCTTGGGTATGTCTTCCTCTTTTACCTTTAATTGATGGTAACCCGACCTCAGATTGATCTTAGAAAACCATTTTGCACCTTGCAGTTGGTCGAACAGATCATCGATCCTGGGCAGTGGGTACTTGTTCTTTACGGTCCTTTTATTCAATTCTCTATAATCGATGCACATTCTCATGGCACCATCCTTTTTCTTTACAAACAACACTGGAGCACCCCAAGGCGAAATGCTGGGTCTGATAAATCCCTTTTCCAACAATTCTTCCAGTTGGGCCATCAGCACTTTCATCTCAAGTGGCGCTATTCGGTAAGGTGCTTTGGCGATGGGCTGGGCACTTGGCATCAAGTCAATTTGAAATTCCGATTCCCGATCAGCAATCCAGGCAATTCCTCAGGGAACACTTCCGGATAATGGTACACCACAGGCACATCATTTAGCTCTTTCACTTTCAAATCTTTGTCAATCACATAGGCCAAGTAGGCCTCGTATCCGCGCCTCATATTCTTTTTGTAGGATCGATGAATACAAGATGGTTCTATTCTAGTTGAGATTGGCGGAAACAATCACAACTAAGCAATGTAAGCCAGTAAACAAGAAGAATACTGATAATTGCAATTTGTATTAAGCTTCAAAGATTACAAGATTACAGAGAAAACTCTTAAGCAAAAAGCACTAGTATACAATGACTCTAAGTACTACTTATATAGTAACTTAGAATCAAGACAGACCCTTGATTCTAAGGATCAGATGTAACACAAGCCGTTGATCTTGTATTGAAGCTATTCTACATGTAACGACAATAAAAACTACAAAAGTTATCTTTACTCGAACGTCTTCTTAGGCATCATTGCATGAGTCCTTGGAAGAAGAGCGTCGTTGTCTTTTATTATCTTGCACCAGTACCATTCTTTCTGCGTGGAGTGTGTCAGTGTTGTACCAGAAAGTTGTCAGTGGTAATGGTTGCTTTATTAAAGCCAGTCAGCTGCAACGTTTGATCTTCAATGGGAATGGCTATCAGCAGCAATGTTATTAATCGGCAGCAAGACACAACTATCCACAGCTGCTGATGATTTGCCTATCAGCAGCAATGTTGTTGATCAGCAGCAAGACACAACTGTCCACAGCTGCTGATGATTTGCCTATCAGCAGCAACTTTGGTCTTCAGCAGATAAGGCTATCCGCAACAGATTTGTTCTTTAACAGAAGAACAAGTATCCGCTGCAGATAAGCTTATCCGCTGCAGATAAGCTTATCTGCACCAGTTTGTACTTAGAGAACTTTGTAGCCATCAGTCTTTATTTCTACAAACTCCCCCTAGACTGATGCTACCAAAACTCTCTTTGCTGCTTTTTGCTACTGTAGCTTTTTCATGTTGCAGACAATCCTTTCTATCTTATAGCCTCTTGGGTCCTGGCTGGGATTGTTTAGAGGAAGCTCAGATAGAGTCTTTATGTCTTTTCTTGGCATTTTGAATATGGCCTGGCTTGAACATATCATCTTCTGTCCTTTAACATCAATCAGGATAAACTCGTTGGTATCAGCCTTGAAGGACCAACTGGTGAATGGAGAATAGGATTGAAGAGGTTTGGCATCAAAGATTACATCTTTACTAGGGTTGAAGTGATGTTTGATCACTAGAAAAATATGTCTCCTACCTTCATTCTCTGGCTCATGGGTTTCACCCAACTCCATCATTCTTGTTAGATCTGATTTTGGGAGTTGCAGTACCTCATCAACAGATTTATAGACTGATCTTTTCATTTCTTCCTTTCCCTTGAAAACTTCAAACCATTTATCTTGACTGTTATAGAACCAGACAATTATTTCTCTTGAGTCTTCTAGTGTGATGGTAGGTTTGGTTTTCTTCTTGGAAGGCTGCTGATGAGGAGGAGCTGGGTGGAAGGATTTGGACTTTGTGGGTGGAGAGGAGGGAGGTCTAGGATTGAGAGTGGAAGGTTGTTGAATAGAGGAAGTGGTGGATGAGGGAGAAGGATTGGGTTTCTTTTGTTTCCTTTCATCTTCTTGATTAATTTCCCTCTTCTTTGAGCCTTTCTTCCCCAGTCTTTCTTCCTCTTCCTTCTTGACTTTAAAGTAAAGGGCTTGCAGGTTCATGAAACTCATGGGACCCAGCCTTTTCCACTCTCTCCTCTAGCCTTTAGGAAGTCAATCATGACCTTCCTTTCTTCATGGGTTCTTCTGTTAAAGGCAATGGTCTTCTTGGATTTCTGTTTGGCTTTTTCTTCTTCTTAAGCCCTTTTCTTAGTTGCCAATTGACCTTGCTGACCCATGAAGGCTCTGTAGATTTCTTTATTTGATAGTTTCTCAAGGTATTCTGCATTATCACCTTGAGAAATCAGAGCCTCTATCCACTCATCTCTCATTTCTTTGGCTAGTTCAGAATCAGTTATTCTGAACTTAGCCTCTTCCTTTTTCTTCTTCTTTCTTTCTTCTTCTTTATTGAGTTGTTCCTGCAGTTAAAGAGCTAGAGCTTCATCTTCTTGAATTTGATAAGCTGCAGGAATCTTGACTTTCAGATCATCTAGCTGCTTAGCATAGAGGTGGATTTGTTGTTCTCTAAGGAGTATGTCAGTTTTTCTTTCTTGTGCTTTTATTAATTCAACCATCTCCTCTTCTTCTTCTTCTTTCCTCCTTTTCCTTCTTCTTCTTTCCTCCTTTTCCTTCTTCTCTTTCAATAACATTTCTTCACCTTCATAGGTCTCTTCTGTCTTTGCTGGATGCCTCAGCTTCAGCTTCATGGACCACAACAGTAGATGTAAGAGATGCTGTTGGGATCTCAGCTTCAGCTTCATTGGCATTTTGTGGAATGGATAAGGGAAGAACACTTTCTTCATCTTCTTCCCATTCAAGACTTGTCACCGCTTTCCATTCTTTCTTCATCTTTTCCTTTTCTCCTTTTCTGGATTCTTCTGCTGTGTTTAATCTGACAGTTGGAGAGGAAAGAAAAGATAGGTCTGAGTCGGAGTTAGAGTCATCTATTGCAAGTCGTCCTTCCTTTTCAAGCTTAGCTTTGATGGTTTTTATCATTGCTTGACTCTCTAAGGAATTTACATTGCATATGTGTGTTCTGAGCTCGAAGACCTTGTGCAGGAAGTCTGAATTTAATAGTAGGATCTCATTGATGTTGATTGAGAGAGATGATCCATTACTTAGGAAGAATGTGAAGTCAGAAGACCAAGTGGTTGACCATCCTAGTACTTCCAAGTCTCTGACCACCGTGTTGTAGAGAAATATTCTCCAACATAGAACTTATTCTTCTGTTAAAGCACTGCTCCTGATCAAGGCAAGTCTTGGAGCCAGTCTTTGTTCTGATGTTGTTGAAGATTCTGCATGGTGTTTAGGATAGGCCACCCTGTTTGCTTCTTCTAGGAGCCTTTCAAACCAGGGAAAATTATCCTCCATCAAGACGTAGAACCCGTCGATTGCAAGTTCTGTTGAGAGATCTGTAGAGTTGTTGGTGCATCTGGATAAGTACAGTTCAAGCACTTGGAGTGGATTTAGTGCATTCCAGATCAGCTCTTCTACCCCACTGAACTCCTTTTCGATCCAGAATCTCTCAGTTGAACCATCATACCCCCAAGCTAGTATGGAGTCAAATTCTAGCTTATTTGAAGATAGTGTGAATTGAGGGGCAATGGTCTGTCTTGATATGGCTGCAGCAGTGGGAAGTATGTTGAATGATGAAGGTGAGTCTTCATTTTGACTTTCATCCTTTAACACCTCATCAACAGCTCAGACAACTAACTTCCAATCCTCAGTGATTTCTTCCTCTTCATCTACTGAATCTGGCAAGTCATGAACTTGAACGAAAGCAGGTCTGAATAGAGAACTTTGAAAGGCTGTCTGCTCTTGTATCCATTCATCGAGCCTGTCAGCATCGTCTTCCACAGTAACTATCTCCCCCTTTTTTAGTTGCATCAGTGCACAGAGTCTGGTCAGTTTGAGTGCCCACTGAGACAAGGGAGGGAGTAGTTACTGGAGGGCATTGATGGGCTTCATGCATAGAGACTTGGTGACTTAGTTTTGACACTTCGGCCTCTAGCATTTCCACCCTTGCCGTCAATTCCAAGTTATGAAGTTTCAGTCTATCCTCATCCACAGTTGTGGAATCCTTGGATCCATATGGGGCCTTAGGCCTAGCCTCTACATCCCTATCACCCTGGTTTTCTTGGCACCTGGGATTCCTCTCAGTGAAGAGTGTTTCAAAGGAAACATCCTCACTGTGAGTTGCCGTGGTTAGGGTCTTAATGATGTTATCACTGTCCTTCTTGTCAGTTGATGTACCAGGAGTAGTGACAACCCTTTCCACATTCACTCTATCAGTACTCCCAGAGTGAACCTTCTTGGGTGAAGAACTTGGGTTAGGTGCACCAGCAGCCAAGTCAATCAATACCTTCGAGATAGTGGTTGTTGGAGAAGGTATATCATCTTGACAAGGTGCCTCTGCACTTAAGTTCAGAGAAGAAAAATAATGAATTGGCTCAGTGGGTTGTTCTATGGATCCAGGATGTGATCCTGATCCTAATAGAGAAGCTTCCAAGGAAGTCTCTCTAATGATGTGGCTATCCCTTTTGATATTCTCATCAGAATTTTGGGATTCTGAATGAGGGCTTTTAGGTTGGGATTAGGCCTTTGAGACAAGAAGAGAAGGAGTCTTCTTGCTCCTTTTTCTAGTATATTTTGCTACAACTGGGGCCCTTTGTTCCAGTTGAACGATAACATCCAAAACAGGTGTAAGTAATTTCTGTGCTTGTGCATCCTTAGTAGTGTGCACATGGGTTCGAACTGTGGAGGCAGATTGTTGTTCAGGATGTGAAGAGGAGGGTGTGGGATCAGTATCAGCTGGGATTGCTGAACTGTCACCCTAGGTACTTTGCATGTTCAACATTGTAGATAACAATGGAACATTGACCCCTGATAACTTTTTGGAAACAGTTCTCATACTTTGAAAAATGTTACTTTTATGACCCAGCATAAGATAGATTTTTGCAGGTTTTGAAAGCTCTTTTAATTCACGGTTAAAAACCTCCTGCAAGAACCTTGGGTACATATAAAATTGCTGCTTTGCACCCTCTTGAAGGTTGTACCTTAAACCTTCAAGGATGAGATGTGCAAAGTTGAATCCTTGGCCAGAACCATACCGTGAACAACATAGGCAAGTGCAGAGCTCACTTGATGTCATCCACTTCTCTTCTGAGATATGCATTGTAGAAGACTGTGGCATGGATACTTCCATGGGGGGCCATCAGTGCCTTCTCTATTGTGTACTCATTTTGATTTCCAGTGTACCCTATGGATACAAAGGTCCTCATATAGACTCCTTTTGAGTATGAAATGGCGGCCCCCTCATCTTGAAGCTTGAGGTGTTTGCGGAGAGTAGCTTCAGATATGGTGATGTCCTTGCCCTCTACCTTGGCTTTGATTTGGGGTATCCCCTATTCGGTAGAAAAGATGGCAGATTTCCAGAAATCCTCTATATGAGGAATGTAAATGGGTGGGTTGACGGTTAGGGCAAAATATATCTTTGATCGACAAAGAAAATCGATCATATCATCGAACCCCTCGGACTTCTTCCCTTTTATTAAGTATGTTGTGAGGTTGTGGTACGGAGAAAACTTATCATCGGGACGGTTTATGTCTACCTCTGCGATTTGTTGGGTTTGGAGGGAAGGATGATGGTTTTGAAAGGTGATTAAATATGGAAGGCTTTGAATGCTTATGGAGGTTTGAGAGAAAATGATGAGGGTTAGGTTGAAATTGAATGTGAAGAGGTTATGGATAAATTGATTTTTTATAACGGCAGAGGAGGGAAAAAGCAAGCTTACTTGTACAGTACAACCTCATTCACTTTTTACTGTTACAGCTGTAGTGCACTATAGCAGTCATGGTAAAGACTGAAAGGAATTTTTACAGCGGGTAAAAGTTAATTTAGACTTATTTTTTTTACCCATCAGCAGCAAACTTGGTTACTGCGGATGGTTAAGCTTATCCGCTGCAAGCTTGGTTGCGGCGGATGGTTAAGTCTGTCAACAGCAAACTCAATTGCTGCTGATGGATGCAATGATCTGCAGCAAGGATGTTGCTGCTGACAGCCTTAAAGCTATCCGCTGAAAACTTGTTCCTACTGATAATTTAAAGCAGTCAGTGGCAAATTCTTTGCTGCTGATGGATGCAATAATCTACAACAAGGATGTTGCTGCTGACAGCCTTAAAGCTATCTGCAGGAAACTTGTTCCTGCTGATAACTTAAAGCAGTCAGTGGCAAAATCTTTGCTGCTGATGATTAAACCTGTCAGCAGCAAGAAATGGATGCTGCTGACTTATAACTTTTATTTATAGCAAAAGACAAACACATTTACAAAAACAATTTTTTAGAGACATATTTTAATCAAAGTTCATCATACCAATAGATTCAACTAAATATCTAAATCTAGCTTCATCAAAAGGTTTTGTAAACAAATCAGCATATTGCTCATTGGTATGAACTTTGGTTAAAATAATTCTCTTTTTCTCAGCTTGATCTCTTATGAAATGATACCTGATGTCAATGTGCTTTGTCTTGGAGTACTGTACCGGATTGTTTGTGATTGATATAGCACTCATGTTATCAATGTGAATTGGAGTTGCCATGAAATTCATCCCATAATCCAGCATTTGATTTTGTATCCAGATGACTTGTGCACAACAACTTGAAGCTGCAATGTATTCTGCTTCTGCTGTAGAATTTGAAACACATGTTTGCTTCTTGCACTGCCATGAAATCAGTCTCCCTCCTAGAAACTGACATCCCCCTGATGTGGACTTTTTGTCCAAGTTGCATCCCCCATAATCACTTTTCAGTGTATGCATACATATCCTCCTTTTGAGTCACTTCTAAAGGCAACATATCCTCCATTTAAATGTCTGAAGTTGGAGAGGATGGATCTGTTGCCTGTCATGTGCCTGGAACAACCACTGTCTACCACCCAGGTGTTATTCTTGTGACATCGCTGTCCCTGCACATGAGAGAGATCTAATGAGTGTGAGAAATCCAAGAGCTTGCATCCTTGTAAAAAAGGGTTCGCGGATTATCAGTATCAGCATGTGTGCATTCAATAGAACCAATGATGATTCTTTGAGGAATTTTGGCCTTCCAATGTTGAATTGGTGGTTTTCTAGCTCTCTTTGCTTTGTCAGCAGCAGATGTTGCTTTGGCTGCTGACAGATTTGCTTGATCAGCATCAGATTTTGCTACTGAGGACTTTGGCTTATCAGCAGCAGATTTTGTTTCTGCTGATTGTTTTACTTGAGCAGCAACAGACTTGGTTGCTGCTAAAGGCTTGTCCTTTGGTTTCTTGGGCTTTACTTGATCAACAACATTTTTGCTGGCTGTTGATGGTTTAACGACATATGTATGCCCATCCTTCTTTACCTTGTTACCAGATGTTCTTTTGTCGATAGGCTTTTGGTTAATCTGGTTGAAGGGATTAAATTTACAATTTACAGCAAAGTGGTCTGATTCACCACAGATGATGCAAGATTGTTGAGGTTTTGGCAGCTTCTTCCTTGTTGGGGAGAGGGAGTTTCTGAAATGAGTAGCCTTGGCTTCAAAGCTTCTTACCTTTTTGTTCTTGTTCGTCTTTTCAAAAGCATGTTGCTTGAGGTTTCTTTGTTGCTGAAGGTAGTAGAAGCAGGTGCTGGCAGTATGATTGTATTTCCCACACACAAAGCATGATTTAGCCAGTTTGTCCCTTTGAAAGTACACATAGTCCTTTCTTTTGAACAAGTCTTTGAAGTTCTAGGGGTGAGCTTTGTTGTGCTCAAAGATGGCTTCTTCCATTGTCTTTTGAACATATGGAGCTCACTCCAGGCACGTGAAATATGTTAAACACCTTCTTTTGTTAGATTGAGGTTGAAGACTGTCCCCTTTCAAAAGTTAGCTTTCTTCCTTCTGGAGGATAGCTGATTTTGATTTGTTTGGTTTGTTGAGGTACTGGTACTGTTTTTGAAGGGATGAAAGGGCTTGGATTGTTGGCTTTAATAGCTTCACAGGAAGGAGGTGATGAAACTTTATTGGTTTCAGTGGAGTTTGAGCATGTTGACTCAGACTCGGATGAAGTAGTGCATTCTTGCACAGGGGTTTCTTGGGCAACAGGGTCAAGATTTCAGTTGGCCATGTCAAGGTTGGAAAGATTGAAACTTGGTTCATGGATGGCTACATAGTCAGCGGGTGGAGGAACAACATTGTAGGGTTGTTTAGCTTGAAATCCAAGACCAGTAGTTACCTTTTCATGAATTTGAGCATCCAAAAGTCTTTGCAGCTTTTTGGATGCAAATTCATATTTTTCCACATGGACCTTTTGGTCTGCTAATTCGGCCCTTGTGGCTTTTAACTTAACCAGAAGGTCATCAATTTGAGTTTCAAGGTTTGTTTGTTCATGTTTTAATGATGAAATTTCTTTTTTTAAACAATTAATCTTTTCCTTGTAACTGTTTTCAACCTTTTTAAATTCAGATTTCATTTGGTGAAATTCTTCATTTTGATCTATGAGATTCTGGTTATGTTTCCTGTATCCAAGGACCTTATCAATACAAGCTTGGGTACACAGATTTTTATATACCTGAGGTGGTACCTTTGATGTGTCTGCCATGAGAGCTTGATTGTTGGCAGGAATATCCTCATACTGGAAGCTCCAGTCAAAGTCAGCAGTTCCAATAGCTGCACAAGCTGTAGTTTGTGCAGGAGGAGTGGCCTGTTGCTGTCTTGGTTGAGCTTGGTGAGCTTGTCTGGTATGAACAGCAGCTGGGTTTGCCTTTGGTGCCTTGCATTCTCTAGCAAAATGACCAAGTTGGTTATAATAGTAATACTTCAGTTTGCTTTTGTCCAAGCCAACCCTGATGTTAGAGTTGTTGATTGGAACGGGTCTTCCTGTTCTTGAGTAGAACCTTTTTGCTCTTAGAGAGAGCATGGCATAGGAGTGGTGTATGTCCATTTCTTCTAGATCATCTGGATGAAAACATTCCAGATCTTCCTTGATAAAGGACATATTGCTTGAGTTTTCAGAAACAAAAGCAGCAGAGGTTGATGTTTGAGGTGGGGCTTCAAGAAGAAATGGTGAGTTGTTTGATTGAGAGGTTGGACTTTGGGGATGAGTGACAATGGGAGGATAATAGTTGCTTGAACTAGGACCTGAGTGGTTGGAGTGGAGGGCAGAAGAAGTGGTGGTGGAAGTTAAGGCTGTTTAGTAGCTTGAGCTTCTTTCCTTGGCCTGAATCATCTCTAATTCACAGGTCTTTAGCATACCGAAAAGCTCAGTCATCTGAAGAGTCTTCAGATTCTCAGTTCTTCTGATGGACAGTGTGTAAAGTGTCCAGCAACTGGGTAGAGACCTGATTAACTTCTTGAGAATATCTTCATTCTCTAGCTTCACTTTTGAGCACTGCAGCTCACCTACAAGACAAGTATATATGTTAAATAAAACAGTTAGAGACTCACCTTCCTTCCAGACAAAGTTTTCATATTGCTGCTTCAGGATGTCTCTTCTGTTTTCTTTTACTTCTTCTGAACCAGCAAACATCTTCTCAAGAGCTTCCCATAGCTCCTTTGCAGTTTTGTATCCTCTGAAGTTGTGAAAAACTTCATTTGGTAAGCACATCTGTATGGCTCCCAAGGCCTTGAAATCTACCTCCATTTTCTTGATGTCTTCATCAGAGTATTAGGAGGATTCTTTGGGAACCAGCGTACCTCCGGAATCAGCGGAGGCCACCATGAGTATGTATGGTCCATCTTTTATGGATTTCCACATCCCATATTCTTGATAGCAGAAGAAGCTTTCCATTCTGTTCTTCAACATATCATAGTCTTCTCCAGACACCAGTCTTGGTGATTTGCTGATGCTTCCAGTGTCTCCAACTCCATTGTTTTGTGCCATTTTTGATTTGTGATAATGGGTGACTTTAGCAAAGATATAGTTTTGAATAGAACCAGAGAATGATTAAACAAGGGTGAGTTTGTTTAACCTGTGAACCAAAGCTCTGATACCACTTGTAGGATTGGTGAATACAAGATGGTTCTATTCTAGTTGAGAAGAATACTGATAAATGCAACTTGTATTAAGCATCAAAGATTACAAGATTACAGAGAAAACTCTTAAGCAAAAAGCACTAGTATACAATGACTCTAAGTACTACTTATATAGTAACTTAGAATCAAGACAGACCCTTGATTCTAAGGATCAGATCTAACACAAGCCGTTGATATTGTATTGAAGCTATTCTACATGTAACGACAATAAAAACTACAAAAGTTATCTTTACTCGAACGTCTTCTTAGGCTTCATTGCATGAGTCCTTGGAAGAAGAGCGTCGTTGTCTTTTATTATCTTGCACCAGTACCATTCTTTCTGCGTGGAGTGTGTCAGTGTTGTACCAGAAAGTTGTCAGTGGTAATGGTTGGTTTATCAAAGCCAGTCAGTTGCAATGTTTGATCTTCAGTGGGAATGGCTATCAACAGCAATGTTGTTGATCGACAGCAAGACACAACTGTCCACAGCTGTTGATGATTTGATTTGCCTATCAGCAGCAATGTTGTTGATCAGCAGTAAGACACAACTGTCCACAGCTGCTGATGATTTGCCTATCAGCAGCAACTTTGGTCTTCAGCAGATAAGGCTATCCGCAGCAGATTTGTTCTTTAACAGAAGAACAAGTATCCGCTGCAGATAAGCTTATCCGTAGCAGTTTGTACTTAGAGAACTTTGTAGCCATCAGTCTTTATTTTTACACTTTTCCGCTTTCATCATTGAGATTACATTCGTTAGTGGATAATCACGATCCCCGTAAATCACCACCTCACTGCAATCTGAAGCGTTGAGCTGAATCACCTTCCGTTTGCATACAACACGAGCTTCATTGTCAGCTAGCTAATCCATCCCCAATACTGCATCGAATCCTCCTAAGGCGATAACAAATAATCTAACAGGAAATCTATGGCCCTCTATCTTTATGGTAAGGTTATCTACCAGTTCTACTACCTTAGTGGATCTACCTACAACAGTTATCACACTAAAGGCCCATTCTAATACAAAGGTTTTGTATTTCAGTTTTTTATAGAACAAAGAGGATATAAAACTTTTACTAGCACTAGAATCAAACAGAACAGAAACAAAGGCGTGGTTAAGGATAAACGTACCTAACACCACGTTGGGATCTCCCCTTGCTTCTTCCTGTGTCAGGGCATAAGCTCTGGTTTTTGCCCTCCCTTTCTCAACTTCCTTTGTCTTGTTAGTGTTTGCCGCCCTAGGTTTGCGGCAATCCTTGGAGAGATGCCCCGCTTAACCACAGTTGTGGCATTTCCCATAGTTTCCAGAATTTGGGGCATTACTACAGTCACGAGAGTAGTGGCCTGTCTTGCCACATTGGTAGCATAGGTTTAGTCCATACCTTCACTCCTCGGTGTGGTTCTTACCACATTTCCCACATTCCAAGTCGTCCCATTTCATTCTGTCAATATCTCTCTCAGATTTGGCCTTCTTCACATTCTCCCACCAGCTTAGCGCCTCAAAGGCAAAAGAATGCACGGCAAACCCTACTTCCTGGTCAACCCGACATTCACTCATCTTGATGACTGCAGTTATGCGGTCAATCCAATAGTACGTGGCAATAGCATCTTTCTTGCCGTCAAAAGTCGGCGGATCAGAGTTTCGGAAGGACTTGTAGTCACATCCGTGTTTCTCTTCATAGTCAGAGTCATCACTCTCGGACTCAGTTTCAGTCACAATTCTGTTCTCGGCCCTTAGACCCCTTCCCCTTTCTTCCCCCACAGTCGTCAGAGCCTCAGTTAATGCTGCTGGTAGAGTGCTTTTCATAACCACGGTAACCTCATCAGCTATAGCCTTCCTAACGATTGGCTCCAGAACTAAGCCCTCATCATTGTGCTCTACATGGTTGCTAGGATTGTTCTCGCTAGCAATATGAATCGACACCTATCCATGAACTGAAGGTTCACTTTCTTCTCTTTCGACGCGGTTGACACGTGGTCTACCCGGCGTCCAATTTGTGAACCTCTTTTTGCACCTCTTCTCGCACCTCTCTTTCTGGCCATTTTCATTTTCTTACTGCGAACAAGGAATACTTGTGTCATCATGATAGGTAATTATTTAGAACCCCTCGAGAAATGTAAATTACTAATTACAGAGACCGGTATGAAATTACTAATTTACTTTACTACTCGGGTTCTGAACATTTCCAGTCAGGGTAACGTTTGCATTCAAGTCCGGGGTTCCTACATTAAGGCACATCCTTTCTATGTTTCTATTCTAAGGCATTTACTGTCTTTTGTTCTAAATTAGGACATGGACTACCTTTCTATTCTAAGGCCTTACTGTTCACTGTTTCTACCGTCTTCTATTACTAAGGCCTTACTGTTATGCTTTCATGGTTTGGCTGCTCTGACTGACATCCCATTCTCAGTTTAAGTTCAGACACTTGGCGAATGTCCAAATCTCTCAAACAGTGGCTCTGATACCAACCTGAAAGGACCCAAACCGGGTACCCTTCATAGTTGGCAAACATAAGCATAAACATAGTTCTTAAACTTCGAATAAAGATAAACTGAAACAATGGAAGTCTTTACATAATTCATGGTAACTTAAAACATTCAACATTCATTGTCTTAAACAACATAAACTAGATAATGGGAAGTCAATCATGAGCCGCAGCAACTATCCAATCATCTCATCCAAGATCCTTCAGCCATCAAACATGTTTCTTTCCTTTACTACATGATGTGCATACTAAAATAGTTAGCTAACGCTGGTGAGTTCAAGTTTTCATAACACTTATAAATAAGATTTCATTCTCATGCTAATTAGGTAAAACTCATGTAATAGAACATAATTTAGAACATACTTTAAACATTCATCATACTGCTAAGTACATATATTACTTTACAACATGCAATTAAATGCTTAACCATTTCTGTACTCTTTACATATGAGTCATACATTAATAGTCTGTAATATGTTTCTTTCTTTACTATCCACGATGGACCTATGTAGGTATTGTTCCCCAAGGCTCAATGTCCAAGGGCCGATTGTCACACCCCCGCCAGCGGCGGAAACATGGGAGTGCGACGAAATTGAATAAGAGAACACAAGGCAATAAAGAAAATTACTATTAAGATTTCATAAACATTAAATTGATTACATGTGTCTAAAAATAACCAAAGATAACAATCTTGATCAAACAAAACAAATTTAAAATAAATCATAAGTCTTCAATTGATAACTAGGCCATCCTATGTCATCTTAAATCCTGATCTTAAATCTTGATTACCTGAAACTTGTAATAAAATGAATCAACTACGATAGTTTGTGAGATGCATAGATTTTAAAATAAGCATAGTAAAAGATGCATACAATTCATGGAAATACTTCACATACTCACATTAGTAAAACGTCACAACATGAAGCCATAACCAAACCTAATGACATGCCCTCTCCGGTTCAACCCCCCCACGGGTTAACCTAAGAATATGTGTCGAATTTCAATCACCCAAACCCCTAACCGGGAAGATGGGTGGGTTTGTCACACCTATAGCGCTATAATTTTACTACTGTCGGCTTGTAACAAGTTGATGATTATGTATTAATTTGTAAAAGAGGGCTTTACGTGTTTATGCAGTTATGTTGTCCATATTTAAATAATGTTTTAACGTCGAGTATGAAAACCTTTGCCAATTGTTTGAATTGTATGTTCTAAAAACATCTTTTGTAATTACCACCCCAAAAGATTAGAATAAAAAGGACTATGAATCTCACCTTGATGATTAGAGAGGAGGCGGGTGTATCAACCTTAATGAACGTGCCCTATAGAATTTAAGAATTGAATAAGTTTAAAGAATTATCGTTACGCGAAGAGAAAGTTTGAATGGGAATGACGAAGGAGGATAGGTGGTTGCATAATAGAACACTAGAGTAGTACATCTAATGAAAAGATTCCCAGGAAAGAGGGGGCGGTCGCAAAGGACTCGTTTAGAATACCACGTCTTTCCTATTCAGAATCGTTCATTTGTCATATACGTAAATCATAGGTTTGGTTAGGGTTCTAATGCATGCAACACCTTAGATTATGAATAAAATGTTTTTAAGAATAGAAAGTCAAAGAATTAAGGATGCTCAAATGTTAGAAGATTAGGGTTAGTTTTGTAAAATTTAGATTTGGACATATTGTGTTGCTGAACTTTAGGCATGTTTTAAAAATATTAAATAATTTCCAAAAATTCTAAGATTCTCCAGCTATTTAATTTAGGTTATAATGAACAACGTCTGTTAATAAATCTTTTTAATTTGGGCAACTTAAATTTGTCATTTTAGGGAGTATTATAAAGAGTTAGAATGCCCATTATACATGGTTTTAAAGAATATTCAATAAAATTTGTTTTGCAAAAATATTGAACACTATTGGACTTGTAGATTGAGAGATATTGTCCCGGAAAATAATGACAAATATTCTGTCAAAAAGTCAGAATTGACCTTTACCTCTAAAAAAATACGTTTGTAAGCCTTAAAGAAAAATTACGAGGTAAGATTTTATGGAAATAAGACTCTTTGAACTTAGATTTTGTTTTATAAATATACCTTTTTGGATTAAGGATGACCAAGATATGTCCGTCACAAGTTAACACAAGTATTCTGTCCAGAATCCAGACTTGCACTTGTGCAACTTTCTAGGGTTTTTAAGAGACTTTTTGATTAAAACGAAGTTAGATCATGAAAGTTTAGGGTTTGAGAGGCTGGTGTTTAATGATCATAAGATCATGAAAGAAAGAAAAAGGATTGGAGGTGTAGATCAGATAAAATCAAAGAACGAAAGAAACCGAATCGAAAAAGATGATGTTACTTACTTGGAATGGTCCTCAAACCTTGTATGCTCTTCTTGCTCTTGTGGTTCATGAATTCTTCAAGGATTAGGGTAGGGATTTTGAAACTAAGGAGGGAATGAGGGTATTGGAGGTGGTTTGAGGGTAAATAGCAAAGAATAAGGCACCCTAGACCTCCTATTTATACTAGAGATTGAAAGGTTGTATATTAGGAAAGAACTTGGAGTATAAGCCAAGGGTTTCTAACCCTAATGCATCCTAAAGCCACCTCTTACCAGTCAAAATTTCGAAATTATTGTTTAGGAATGGACAACTAGGTCCCTCAAGTATACAAGTGGTGCATCGGTGCACAAAACGTTCAGTTTTCGCAATTCGGAGTTTAATTAAGGAAAGTTTTGTAAATGAAAGTTGTTTTATTTAATGAAATGGATGTTTTAGTCATTTTAAAACATAATTTAGTGTCATAAAGTATGTATTTGTTGGTTGTGAACGGTATGGAGTCAAACTGCGGTTTAGAAGGCGAACGGATACGTATAGGCACTAACTAACGTAATAGGGCATCAATTTAAATTATGTGACAACTTTAATGAGTTAAATAACTATGTTAACACATATGGTTGATACATTGCCTTTGAATTAGTAGTGGATGCTTTTTTCATGTCGGTAAACGAATTTTTAAACGGTTTAATGGTCCAACTTGCAAATTAAGGTAATTCCAAGCGTTGCAGTCATCGGTTTAACGGTCAAGTATGTTGTGAACACGAGCTATGATGAGGGTTTCAAGCTTCATTGATTCACGAATATGGTAAGCGTTACAAGTACGTGAAAAGCAAAAATGTTACAGTCCCCCCTAATTAATGAATTTCGTCCCCAAAATTCAACTAGTAGAGACGATGATAACTAGGAAAGGATAGGTTATGATATATGTTGACTAGGGCTAGTCCTTGATCCGACGCCTAGTCCCACTTCCAATGCACCATCAATGTTTATATATAGGGTGTAGCACAGCTAACCCACCACACTTTTGGCGCCTTGGAAGGGTACTAGCCACCTATCAAGACTACCACTAGCACGGATAATGTTGGGTGGCATGATTCGAGTTCAGAAATTGGTTATGGGTAGCTACATGATAGAATTTCACTTCACACCAATGTACTTGTAAATTCACGATTACGTTCGCGACCGCAATCATCAATTTACCTTACACTGGTGTGATATGTCTTTCTACTATGCACCTACAAAGTGATGATAGTAATGTAGACGGAGGTTACGAATATTATCGAAGGTCAGTGAAAACATGTTGTTTTGAGATTTAAGAATCATGATTAAATAGGTATCTTATGCATATTTAGTAGTAATGTACAAAGTGTGACATTCACATAGCAATCCACAAAATGAAACTTGAATAATAATACATCCAAACATAGTGCAAATTTATGAGCAAACATCATTGATAAAAGAAATCAACCTAAGTCTCAAGATAGAGTCATCCAAGCAAACATAGAATTCAAGTTTTGATGAACCAAGGTAACAAATTAAGAAATCAAATAAATAACATAGTTATCATGTCTCCCCTAGTTAAGGGGATTTCCTCCCAAAAATTAACCAGTGGGGTTTGCGTTGTCTTGGGTGGCAGGGTCTTCACGAGCCTCAGTTGTTCCCATGACAAAGGTGCGAGAACGAGCACCTTGATTGTTATTAAGCTTGGGACAACGGTGCTTAAAGTGACCGGTTGCACCACACTCAAAGCAAGCCCTACCATTGGTATTAAAAGGGACCATGGCGTTGTTGGCAGCAGCAGGAGTAGGTATGAGACAAGAGGTGTCTAGATGCATATTTCTTCCGCACTTGGTGCACTTACGACACGGTTGTGCAGAAGGGTGATGATACTGTACTTTCCACATAGAGGGTAAGGTCCACCGTATGGCTTCTTGGCAAAAACAGGGGCAACTTGGGTAATAGGAGTGGCAGGAGTTACTATAGCAAAGCCCTTGGATGTCTTTTGTTTCTTGTGATGGTACTCAGGCTCCTTCACTACTTCTTCGTTGGTCCTCTTGTCACTTTTCTTGAACAAGATCCCAGACTTAACTAGATCGTCCGTTAAGGACGCAGATAAACAAATAGAAGCTTCAAGTGTTATGGGGAAGGCCTCCAATGTAACGATCAATTTTTTGAGTCAGGGTTGTAAACAGATGCGGGACTAGGATGCAGAGTTCATGAAAGCGTGTAGTGTACTCTTCACTTTCTCCACTATCCTGGGTAAGATCCTACAGTTCAATTTCTAGCTTCTTCATCTCATTGCTGGGACAGAATTCATCGATCCTGATTTCCTTGAGTTTATACCAAGTCATAGCAAGAGCTTCTTCTTCCTTCTTGTTGTTGGGCTCCAAATTGCTAGGAATGTAGATGACTTCTTCCTCGGGTCGTGGGTAGTGCGGGTTAGTTGTATCCAACAGTAGTTCGAGGTCTTCCTTCTTGTGGCCTTCTTGATCGGGCTTGGGCTCTCCGACGTGTGACAGCGGATCCGAGTCTTCATGAGTGTGTGTAACGTGAGGGTTGTGAACGAGATACAGTGAAAGCGTAGTAATTACATGTAAGCATATAATTCCTAATAATGGGGCACTTAGGTTATAGTCTAGGTTATTGCTAAAGGAACCTATTTCTCTATAACTAAGGCTCTGATACCAATCTGTCACACCCCCGCCAGCGGCAGAAACACGGGAGTACGACGAAATTGAATAAGAGAACACAAGGCAATAAAGAAAATTACTATTAAGATTTCATAAACATTAAATTGATTATATGTGTCTCAAAATAATCAAAGATAACAATCTTGATCAAACAAAACAACTTTAAAATAAATCATAAGTCTTCAATTGATAACTAGGCCATCCTATGTCATCTTAAATCCTGATCTTAAATCTTGATTACCTGAAACATGTATCAAAACGAGTCAACTACGAGAGTTTGTGAGATGTATAGGCTTTAAAATAAGCATAGTAAAAGATGCATACAATTCATGGCAATACTTCACATACTCACATTAGTAAAACGTCACAACATGAAGCCATAACCAAACCTAATGACTGTAGGTCCACTCGGGTCTTCTATGGATCTAACTTGAGACGTGATGTGTATCAAGCATACGGAGTGCGGAATCCAACATGCGCATGACTGTGTAAACAAGACATTCACAAACACTAGAATCAACACAAGATGTAAATAATATTCTCTTTTATTTCCACCAAAACTCAGAGTTTACAGAACTTGAATACAAATTGCAAAGCTTAAGAAACTAACATGTAAACTCCTATTTATAGACTCTCATAACCATGCAGGCAAACTTAACAAGTTCGCCTAAACTAGGCCTAGGCGAACTTGTTAAGTTCGCCTATTACAAAACTTAAACAATTCTTACAAAACACAAAGACATAAACGATCTAATCTATTACAAGGCCTGTTGTCACACATCTATGTCCTAACAGACTCCCCCTTGACAATAGCTTGATCATTTGTCTTCATGTTGAGCTCTTTCAATTCTCTGGTAGTTTACTCCCTGCACACACTCCATGTCTGATGCAAATCTCTAAGACTCTTTTATACTGCAAACCCTGCTCACGCCATTCACTAGTAAACATAATCTCTATTCTCTTTAACATGTGATGGTATTTCTTTGAGAAGTTAATAAGATTCATAGCGTCTTATAAACAAGCTATGACCTTATTGTCTTGATCTTAAATCTTAGCCTCTCTAGTGTTCACATCCACATTCCACCACTTCATATTACCCAGACAATCTTGTGGTATTTTCTTCAAATGTATCTTCTTTACTACTTTGACTAGTTTAAATTTGTATTTCCAAATCAATTTACCAGTTTTAGAATCAATACTCTTTACTCTCTTGCCCTTTTGAGGTTTCAGCTTCTCATACTTCCCTGAATTACCTTCCGATCTAATCAACCTTGCAATAGCATCAGCAATACCATTCCTTGAATTGTTGATTAATGACTTTGTTGCCAAACCATTCAGCTCACATCTAGGCAAAGTATTAAAATACCTAAGCCTCAGCTTCAGATATTGAACACCATCAGATCTCTTTAAAGCAAAATGATTGATTTCTTCATCAAAGAACCAACTAATAATTCTACCAACACATCTTTCTTTATTCACATACTTTTCCTTCAGAACAGGTGGTGATGGTGACACGGGTAAAACTTTCTTCCAACTCTTTACCAACTCTAGCCATTTTTCTTTCGTCATACCTGTATCCCTATACATCACAGGCTCTTCATTTGTCTTGGTCTAAGAATTATCTGAGCTAGGATCAGGCTTAGAAATATCTTCAGTATAATCCATAGAAAAATCATTTCATCAGAGACATCATCAGGAATAACATCATCTAGGATGAAATCAAAAGGCACATTCAAACCTTCACATCCTTCATAAGTCAAACTTGTAGTATCTTTTGTAATTTCCAATTCAACTATCTCACCTTCTTCAATCTCCGAATCATTTTCTTCATCTTCTATATCATCAAATAACTCATCTAGACCGTCTAAACAGTCTATCCTTTCAGCTGTATCATCATCAGAATCTTCTTTAAAGAATTCCAGTAGCAATAACTCTTCTTCTCCTGTACCTTTATCACCACCAGAAGCATCAACTTGTTTTGATTGTTCAGATGTAGACTCCCCCTGAAGCTGAGATACATGAGCAATGTTAGAGTATTGATGATCACCCTTGTTCACACTAGGATCATTGTCTTCATCATCATTTCTATGAATAGCCTCTGTATGACAAGTGTCTTTCACAATTACAGATATCTCCCCCTGAGCGTCAATACGCTCTATCAATTGTGAGAAAAGAATTTGCATCTCAGAGATCTGCTTGCTTTGAGATTTAAGAGTTTCCTCTTTGAAAATCATTTGCCCTAAAAACATCTACTTGACCTTGAAGACCTACAACTTTGGCTTCTAAGCAAGAGACTTGTCCTTGAAGAGTAACAATAATAGCATCTTTTGATGAGCTAGATGGACCAGCCTGTGAAGAAGTATGAGGATGAACTGGAGCAGGAGTAACTTGGGGTGAAGTAGTCTGAGACGGTTGGGGCGATATAATCAAAGAATCCACAAAATCCATGTCATCAGCTACGCGAGTACTTGCAGCAGCAATCATAGAAGCAGAAATTAACTTCTATGACTTAGGAGTAGGTATATACTCAGAATCAAAAGACGATTCATCTCTTAACGTTCTCTTACCAAGTATTGTTCCAGGAGGAAGACCCCGAACAGACTTGCGTCTTGGTTTAGTGCTCAGAGACGTTTGTCTTTTACCAGCATTTACCACTGGTATACTAGCAAGTCTAGCATATTGATCTGGATCAAAGTCCTTTGTAACTTCAAAATCAGTATCAGATTCAGCATCATTTGCTTTTTCAGATGAACTTGTGCTAGTATCATTAACTTGACCTTCTTGATTATCTTGTGGTGATTGAGATTGTTCTTCATCGTTAACATTCTCATTCTTTGCATGTTGAACATCATGCACATCAACATGAACCTCATCATGAACCTCCAAATTAGGTTCTATGACATTAAATTGAGCATCTTCTTGAATAGGTACTTGAACTTGTTCATGTTGTACTTCAGGTTCAACTTGTTGTGGTTGAGGTTGCTGTGGTTGTTATTGTACTAATTCCTCCGGATGAATCCATTTGTCATTAGGAGTAGCAACATAATCAGGATTGATTATGTGCCCAAACAGAGGAGTTGGAACAGGAATCAAAGCTGGATTCTGTTGCTTTTTGTTGTTGCAATCAGTAAAAATCCTTTTTGTCATCGGAGTGAGAGTAAGACGTTGTTGTAGCTTAGGAAGGTTAGGTATAAGGTGATTTAGAATCATTTGAAGAAACCTAGGGTACAAAAGAAACCCTTAACCAGCAGGTGGAGTAATCTGTGCAACTATCTCTTTATAAAAATAAAGAGCAAAGTTGAACCCTCTGTTCAAAGTAAGAGCCACCATTGCTGATTGTAGTGAGCTCTTCAAACCATCAGTTCCAGCTTTCCTAGGAGATAAACATTGAATAATGACGTGCATAAAATATATCCATTGTCCTACTAGACCACCCTTCCTTGCTTGAGTATCATTAGCTCTACCTCTGTATCCCATCCTTTGAAAACATCCCATAATCAATGTAGACGATAAACCCAAAGGTTCTTCATCATCTCCTCCAAGATGTAGAGCTTGACGAATAGTGCCAACAGAAATTGCTACTTCTGTGTTGTTGACAGTAGCTCTAATGACATTCGGATCCACAGTGCAATCATGTTGAGCTGTATCCCAGAACTATTGAATATAATTCAAACTGATGTAGGGATTTGGAGATACAGCAACTGTCACACCCCCAATTTCAACTAACAGAATTTTACCGTTTGGGAAGTGACGAACCAGGATCTCAGACATTAGTTACTTTGAACGACTCTACATGGGACTCAAAATGAAAATATCATTCAAATCAGAGTTTCAATGCGGAAGCGTAAAGAAAGTAAATGCGCAAAACACACGCGCCCAAAACCAAAGTCCAAAAGTCCCAAAAAGTTTAACAAAAACAAGTACAATAGAATAATCCAAACAAATATAAATAAGTCATAATCAAAGTAGTTGAATCCCATGCATGCCCTAACGTGCACCAGTGTCTTATCTTAGCGACCTGAGAAAACATGTAAGAAAATATGTCAACACGAGGTTGGTGAGTTCACAGGTTTCAATATATGTAAATAAGCGTTTACCAGATTTATGTTCATTCAGTATGTATCTATAGGTAGCTAACCTATGCTCATGTTTAACTCAAGCGCTCCCAACCAAAGCTGATTGTTTGTTTATTGCCTCCTGCCAGGTCTATCAACACTGGCGGTGTGAGTAGGCTAACATTTCACCTATTCGATATCTAATCGAGTTAGCGCGACTAACACGGGTGGGATTTGTCAAACCCAGTAGTACTACTAAATATTACCTCGCTAAGATCCATATTAACGGTCCGATATAAGTTGAGGACTTTCTGTGATAGCGTGTTACGCTTAGTTTTAACATTGATATCATACGAATTACAAAATCCCAAAATTGTTTGATCATGTTTTCTCCCCCAAGTTAAAACAGTAAAAAGGGGCCGTGAAAACTCACCTGTGTTACGTTGTAGGTAATATCACACAAAGGATAAGTTGGAACCACGTGTGTAAGTCTCAAACGACTTACGAATGCCCTAAAATTATAAACACATAAATTAGGGATAAAAATGGGAATTGTGACAGCCACACGGAATGAGAAACGTCTTAACGAAACGCTCTAATATTCAAGAGTGGACGAACGTGTCCACGGAGTTAGGAATTTCTTAATTTAATAATTAAGGTAAATATGTTTCGTGTCGAACGTCTCTATTTTTTAATAATAACATATAATTATTTATTCGCGTTTTGCATCATTTAAAATAATGGCTAGGAAAATAATATAAACTAATATATTATTTTTAGACAAAATAACACGATTATTTAAAATGTGTGACAATACAATAATAAAACTATTATTTTTCGAGAATATAGACGTACGTAAATAATATAAATACTTATATTATTTATTAGTTTGAAACGTCTCATAATTTTTGTAAACGTGGTGAAATAGTATCTAAATATATATATTATTTTTTTTTGTTGGAGTCACGGGTTGAAAATAATATAAATTTATTATTTTATACGGAGTCGAGATTTGAAAATAATATAAATATATTATTTTAAAAGTGGGTATTTCTAATGAAAATGGGTTACAAACCAAACCCGAGCCTACGGGTGGTTTCCCGGCCAAAATGCATCAATATATTAATATAATAATATAGGGTTTGATTTAATAATAAAATAATAGTTGGGAAAAGGTTTTAAAAATAAAATAGTGGGGAGGGATTCGAACCCGGTTCCTTCCCCTACGAGTACAAAGCTTTAACTAACTCAGCTGCTAGGCCATCGCATTCTAAACCTAGATCGGATTATTTTTAACATGGAAGTTCCTGTGTTCTTCCTCCCATTCGTGAACCGAATCGAACTCATCTCTAATCCTACTGGTTTCGATCACGATTTGCAACAGAGGGTTGGGGGTTTTGTTAAACAATGGATTGCGAGTCTACAAGTAGATTTAATTACAAAAACATCATGTTTAGGATTGATTAATTCTTGTTCAAACATCCGAAACCCTAGGTTTGCTCATGAATTCGATTTAGTTAAATCTGATATTGACAAGGGTTGGAAGCATAGGGCTTTTAAAGATTAGGTCATTGCAAAGCTATACATATCAATTACATGGATTTAGATCGAGTCCAAGGTAGATTTCTATTAAACCTGAATGTTATGAACCCTAGAATCGGGATCTTGGCCAAATTGATGTTGTAAGCCCTAATTAGCATAGGGCTTTCGATCAGTGGGTTAAAACGAATCTACAGATGGGATTAATTACAAGAATGGAATATGAATTGAAGGTGCTCGGCCAAATACGGTTCCGACTTTGACAGTTTCGGCCTCCGGCGACCCCGGCTTTGATTCCGATCAAGATGAGTTGTGCAAAAGTTCCAGGGATGCTCGAGTAAGGTCCGCAGGGTGTTTGCTTGTGAGTTGGTAATTGGAATATGTCAAATTCGATTGTTTTACTTAGTGGGTCGACGGTTTTGATTTAAGAGCTTTTAATTAGGTTTAAATTAGATTCAATGATGTTGTTAATGCTCCAATGATGAGCGTTTATAGTGTTAATCGTGCATATCAGTTACGGATTGGACGAATTTCGGTTATGAAATGTGAATTTGGATCAAAAGTGGTGGTGGGTTTGACTCACAAAAGTCAACTGAGCCAACTTTCATCGATTTTGACTTTGTAGAGTCAATTGGGCTGAGTTTGGGTTAATTACAGGTTTAGTCCTTGTGCTTTCATGCATGTGAGTTTAAGAATTGGCAGTTTAAGTCCCTAGGGTTTGGGTTTAGGTTAAGAGCATGTTAGTTTGACTATCAAAAGTCAATAGGAATTCAATTTTGACTTTACAAGGTCAACAAATTGGTTTAGGGATATTACACAACTAGTCCGTGGAGTTCAAGTTTAGAATATTGACAGAATTAGTCCCTGGGGTTATAAATAGGGTTAACTAAGTTAGGATTTTAACTGGATTTGCTAACTTAGTTAACTGGAAAAGTTCGGATTGTCACATCATCTCCTAGTTGAAAGAATTTTCGTCCCGAAAATTAAAATAATAACGTAAAAAAAATTTCTGAGGTGTCACATAATCTCTTAATTGAAAGAATTTTCGTCCCGAAAATTAAATAGTACCTTGAGAATTTGACACGGAGTGCTTGAACAGATTAGGATATTTGTGTATCATCTGATCCTCGCGCTCTTATGTGAATTCCGGTCCGCGTTTCGAGTTCCAACGAACTCTGACAATAGGGATTTTACTGTGCTTTAACGTTTTAACTTCCCTATCCATAATTTCCTCAGGTTCTTCGATGAAACGTAACTGTTCATCAACGTGTAGTTCCTTAAGAGGAACTGCGAGTGATTCGTCTGCTAGGCATTTCTTTAAATTTGAGATGTGAAAGACGTTGTGTACACCACTAAGTCCTTCAGGTAGGTCCAGTTGATACGCTACTGGTCCGATTCTCTTCATTATCTTGAATGGTCCAACATAACGAGGATTCAGTTTGCCTCGTTTCCCGAAACGAATGACACCTTTCCAAGGTGAGACTTTGAGTAAGACCATGTCACCTATTTGAAACTCTAAGGGTTTACGACGCTTGTCGGCATAGCTCTTTTGATGATCACGAGCTGCCGCCATACGGTTTCTAATTTGAACGATCTTTTCGGAAGTTTCGAATACAAGTTCAGGAGCTGTAAGTTGGCTATCCCCAACCTCGGTCCAACAAATAGGAGAACGGCATTTCCGTCCATAAAGTGCTTTAAATGGAGTTGCCTTGATGCTAGTATGATAACTGTTGTCGTAGGAGAACTCCACCAACGGTAGGTGAGACTCCCAAGTGTTACCGAAATCAATCACACAAGCTTGTAGCATGTCCTCCAGTGTTTGAATAGTACGTTCTGTTTGGCCATCCGTTTGGGCATGGTATGTTATGCTCATATCTTGACGCGTGCCTAAAGCTTTATGTAACGACTGCCAGAAACAAGAAGTGAATCGTGCATCACGATCCGAAATGGTAGAGATTGGCACTCCGTGCCGAGAGACTATTTCTTTCAAGTAAGTACGAGTAAGCTTATCCATTTTGTCAATTTCTTTGATTGCTAAGAAGTGAGCGGACTTTGTTAATCGATCAACAATTACCCAAATGGTATCACACCCTGTAGGAGTTCGTGGTAATTTGGTGATGAAGTCCATGGATATTTGTTCCCATTTCCACATGGGAATTTCTGGTTGTTGCAGAAGACCGGATGGTTTTTGATATTCAACTTTGACCATCGCGCAACTCAGACACTTACTAACATAGGTGGCTATATCGGCCTTCATCTTCGGCCACCAATATTGCACCTTTAGTTCATGGTACATTTTTTTGGAACCTGGATGTATCGAGTAACGAGATTTATGAGACTCATCCATAACTAGTTCCCTTAGGTTTCCGAATACTGGAACCCATATTCGCTCAGCAAAGTAGCGAATACCGTCAGATTTGACTTCAAGTTGTGCTTCCATACCGCGTGTACCTTCCAGCGGTAGGTTTTCTTCTTTTAGGGATTCGAGTTGAGCACTACGGATTTTGTCAGGTAATCCAGGGTGAATAGTAAGTTATAATGCTTGAACTCATTTAGGTTTCGTTTCCTTTCGACTTAGGGCATCAACTACAATGTTAGCTTTACCCGGGTGGTACCGGATCGCAAAGTCATAATCGTTTAAGAGTTCGACCCAACGACGATGTCGCATGTTCAACTCTTTCTGTTCGAAGATGTGCTGAAGACTCTTGTGATCGGTGTAGATGGTGCACTTGGTACCGTACAAGTAATGTCTCCATATCTTAAGTGCAAAAACTACGGCTCCCAACTCTAAGTCATGAGTGGTGTAGTTTCTCTCGTGGACCTTTAGTTGACGTGAAGCGTATGCGATCACCTTTTCGCGTTGCATTAAGACACAACCCAGACCCTGAATAGATGCATCACAATACACTACAAAATCATCGGTTCCTTTCGGCAGAGCTAGAATAGGTGCACTGCAAAGTTTCTGTTTAAGATGTTGGAATGCTGACTCTTGGTTATCGCCCCAACTATAGGCTTTACCCTTTTGAGTTAAGGTAGTGAGAGGTTGAGCAATTTTTGAAAATCCTTCGATAAATCGACGGTAATATCCAGCCAATCCCAGAAATTGCCGCACCTCAGTCGGAGTCGTCGGTGCTGCCCAATTCTTGATGGCTTCTATCTTTGATGGGTCGAAATGTATTCCTTTCTCGTTAACCACATGCCCTAGAAACTGAACTTCCCGAATCCAGAATTCACACTTGGAGAACTTAGCATACAATTGCTCTCGCTTAAGTAATTCCAAAATTATGCGTAGATGTTCCTCATGTTCTTCCTTGTTCTTGGAATAGATGAGGATGTCGTCGATGAAAACGATAACGAATTGATCAAGGTAGGGCTTACACACACGGTTCATGAGGTCCATGAATACCGCAGGTGCGTTGGTTAATCCGAAAGGCATGACCATAAACTCGTAATGGCCGTACCTTGTTCTGAATGTAGTCTTAGAGATATCCTCTTTTCGGACTCTTAACTGATGGTAGCCGGACCTAAGATCTATTTTGGAATAGAAACTTGATCCTTGGAGTTGATCAAAGAGGTCATCTATGCGAGGCAAAGGGTAGCGGTTCTTGATTGTGACTTTATTCCGCTCCCGTAGTCAATACACATACGGAAAGTTCCGTCCTTCTTCTTGACAAATAGTACCGGAGCTCCCCACGGTGATGAACTAGGTCGGATGAAACCTTTATCTAACAAATCTTGCAATTGAGTGGACAACTCTTGTAATTCACTGGGTGCCAGTCTGTAAGGTGCCCAAGCAATCGGCGCTACTCCGGGTGCTAGATCAATTTGGAATTCAACTTGACGGTGCGGTGGCAGACCAGGCAGATCCTCGGGAAATACTTCCACAAATTCACGAACGATGGGAATATCTTCAATCTTCTTCTCTTCTTATGGCTGATCAGCAACAAGAGCCAAAATAGTCGTATGCCCCTTTCGAAGGCATTTTTGTGCTTTCATAAAAGATATGATGCCCATGACTGCACCAACTCTTTCGCCTTGAACGGAAAGGGTTTCTCCACTCGGGAGAGGAATACGAACAATCTTCTCATGACAGATAATTTCGGCTTGGTTTTTAGATAACCAATCCATGCCGACAATTACATCAAAACTACCAAGTGTGACCGGTATAAAGTCGATATCAAATATATGTTTAGCTAGCTCAAGCTTACATTCCTTAAGAATGTGAGTTACTTCAATTATTTGGCCATCAGCTATCTCTATTATATACTTAGCTTCTAACAGAGTTTGAGTTCCTTTTATCATATCACTAAGTTTCTTAGATATAAAACTTCTATCAGCACCAGTGTCAAAAAGGACAGAAGCAAAGTAATTATTTAAGAGAAACTTACCGGTGACCACATTGTGATCGTAACGGGCTTCTCCAGATCCTAGTACGAAGGCTCGTCCCTTCGCACCATTTCCTCCACCATTGCCATTGTTACTACCATTGTCATTGTTATTCTGGTTAGGGTTGTGGTTTCCATTACCCCCTTTCTTCAATTGAGGACAATTCTTCCGAATATGTCCCTCCTTTCCGCACTCAAAACAAACCCTTGTGGATCCAGGTTGTTGAAAAGGTTGTTTAGCTTGTAACTCACCCCTGCAATCCTTAGCTGCATGACCTATTATGCCGCACCTCTGGCAATGGTTGCAAAACCCGAAGTGGTGGAAGTTGCACTTGTTACACTTCGGAGACTTCCCCGTGTAACCACCCTGGTTTTGTCCTGAAGAGGTCGACTGGTTGAAGTTCTTAGTAGGCTCAAACCTACGTTGCTGCTGCTGCGGTTGATTAAACTGGGGTTAGTTGGGTTGGGGTCCTTTGGAGTGAGAGTTGGAGTGGTTGTGGGTGTTGGAATGGTGATCAAACTTGCGTTTGTAATTGTCGGTGGATTTAGAGGCCGAACCTCTCGGAGGCAGAGTCCCTTGAGTCATCGCTTGATCGGTTAACTTATGGGCAAGTCGGATAGTTTGTTGGATAGTGGCAGGATTGGATGAAGTAACCATGCTTTGTATTTGAGGCACTAGACCTCCAATGTAAAGCTCAATTCTCTTGTAATCAGGGGTCACCATATGCGGGCACATAGTAGCAAGTTCATGTGAACGTGTGGTGTAGAGTTCAATTTCAGAACCCTCAATCTTTAGGTTCCAAAACTCTCCCTCTAAATTCTGGATTTCATCGCGAGGACAGTATTCCTCCTTCATCATTGATTTAAATTCCTCCCACGGGAGACCATTCGCCATGGCCAGACCCAACATTTGGACCTGGGTGTTCCACCATGTGAGTGCCGGCCCACCAAAGTTCCGGCGGCAAACTTTGCCTGATTAGCCACAGGGCAGTTGCACATGACAATCACTGATTCAACCTTCTCAAACCAATGAAGTAGTCCAACGGCTCCTTCAGCTCCACTAAAGGCGTGAGGCTTACAATCCATGAATGCCTTGAAAGTGCAGGCTGGTTGTTGATTTTGCTGGTTTTGCTGGCCTGGATTTAGAAATAAAATTAGGATTGGAATTATAGAGTTTAGGGTAGGCTTTTTAAGAGATGGATTGACATCATTAATCAATTGCTAAAGCATTTACCTGCAGCATTCTGTGCTGCTAGAGCCTCCGCCACACTATCGTTTATTAGTGTCACTAGCTCTGCTGTCGTCATGTTAATGGTACCTCGACCACCGGCACGACCTCCGCGTCCTCTCCCTGGCATGATTCTTCACAATCACAAATGAAAAATAATGAGAAATATATCGCATATTAAACATTATTCATGTATGAGTAAGAAGATACAACATCTAATATTTTGAAAATTAAATAAATTGTAAGGCTACAAAATAAATAACTCAAACATTAAACTTCTCATGCTTTTATTGAATGGGAACAACCTTACCCATCTAGGTTTGAAAAGAGAAATAACATAAGCAAAAACAGGCATGAAAAGGAAGATAGAATAGGAAGATCATCAAGCATCTTCGTCATCGGAAGAAACATACGATTATGGATCGTCTATCTCCACCGGTTCCTCCTCTAAGGGCTCCTCCTCGAAGGGCTCCTCCTCAAAGGGCTCCTCCTCGCCATCAGAAAGTGGAATCTCCTCAGGAAATAGAGCGGCTTGCAGTTGGGCTTCCAAGTGAGTCACCCTTTCTTGAAGACCTTCAGCAGTGTGGTTTGCTACATGTAGCTGAGCTTCCAGAGTAGCCACCCTCTCCAAAACTCCCTCCATGTCATTGTTCGAGGTGTCCACCCTCGTCTCCAAATGTGTCACACGATCCACCAAAAGGTTATGGACCTGGTCAGTTACTGCTAGTTCAGCAGTCAAAAGTTCTATCCCTACTTTATTCTCCTTTATTTGAGGCTCCCTCTTCAGAATATCCGGTATCTCATCGGTAGCATCTTTCACAATGCTTAACTCTCTAGACATATAAAACACACAGGCTGCAAAAGCTTGTTCCATAGTACATGGCAAGCTAGGCAAGGTAGATGATGAGGAAGTAGAGCCGAAGTAAGGTGATGGGACATTTCCCATTTCGATCCATCTTTAGATCATTTGTGGGTACGCGTTCCAATTGCGAGCAAGATTCATTGCTTGCGCGCTGCTCGTTTCTCCCTGGTCAACTGAATAGTCACTGAAACTAGTCCGGCGCCTTTTGGGCTCCGGGGATGATAGGATAGGTGCCTTATGCCCTGGTGCCTTAGGTGATGGAGGTGGGGTTGACGACATGTTCCTGTAACAATACATATAAGTGCCAAACATCCAAATGACATGTAACTAATGTGTGAGGCTATAGTCTAGTATGCAATCCTAGTTCTCTATAACCAATGTCTGTGATACCAATCTGTCACACCCCAAATTTCAACTAACGGAGTTTTACCGTTTGGAAGTGACGAACCAGGATCTCAGACCTTAGTTACTTTGAACGACTCTACATGGGACTTAAAATGAAAATATCATTCAAATCAGAGTTTCAATGCGGAAGCGTAAAGAAAGTAAATGCGCAAAATACACGCGCCCAAAACCAAAGTCCAAAAGTCCCAAAAAGTTCAACCAAAACAAGTACAATAGAATAATCCAAACAAATATAAATAAGTCATAATCAAAGTAGTTGAATCCCATGCATGCCCTAACGTGCACCAGTATCTTATCTTAGCGACCTGAGAAAACATGTAAGAAAATATGTCAACACGAGGTTGGTGAGTTCACAGGTTTCAATATATGTAAATAAGCGTTTACCAGATTTATGTTCATTCAGTATATATCTATAGGTAGCTAACCTATGCTCATGTTTAACTCAAACGCTCGCAACCGAAGCTGATTGTTTGTTTATTGCCTCCTGCCAGGTCTATCAACACTGGCGGTGTGAGTAGGCTAACATTTCACCCGTTCGATATCTAATCGAGTTAGCGCGACTAACGCGGGTGGGATTTGTCAAACCCAGTAGTACTACTAAATATTACCTCGCTAAGATCCATAATTAACGATCCGATATAAGTTGAGGACTTTCTGTGATAGCGTGTTACGCTTAGTCTTAACATTGATATCATACGAATTACAAAATCCCAAAATTGTTTGATCATGTTTTCTCCCCAAGTTAAAACAGTAAAAAGGGGCCGTGAAAATTCACCTGCGTTGCGTTGTAGGTAGTATCACACAAAGGATAAGTTGGAACCACGTGTGTAAGTCTCAAACGACTTACGAATGCCCTAAAATTATAAACACATAAATTAGGGATAAAAATGGGAATTGTGACAGCCACACGGAATGAGAAACGTCTTAACGAAACGCTCTAATATTCAAGAGTGGACGAACGTGTCCACGGAGTTTGGAATTTCTTAATTTAATAATTAAGGTAAATATGTTTCGTGTCGAACGTCTCTATTTTCGAATAATAACATATAATTATTTATTCGCGTTTTGCATCATTTAAAATAATGGATAGGAAAATAATATAAATTAATATATTATTTTTAGAGAAATAACACGATTATTTAAAATGTGTGACAATACAATAATAAAACTATTATTTTTTCGAGAATATAGACGTACGTAAATAATATAAATACTTGTTTTATTTATTAGTTTGAAACGTCTCATAATGTTTGTAAACGTGGTGAAATAGTATCTAAATATATATATTATTTTTTTTGTTGGAGTCACGGGTTGAAAATAATATAAATTTATTATTTTATAGGAGTCGAGATTTGAAAATAATATAAATATATTATTTTAAAAGTGGGTATTTCTAATGAAAATGGGTTACAAACCAAACCCGAGCCTACGGGTGGTTTCCCGGCCAAAATGCATCAATATATTAATATAATAATATATGGTTTGATTTAATAATAAAATAATAGTTGGGAAAAGGTTTTAAAAATAAAATAGTGGGGAGGGATTCGAACCCGGTTCCTTCCCCTACGAGTACAAAGCTTTAACCAACTCCGCCGCTAGGCCATCGCATTCTAAACCTAGATCGGATTATTTTTAACATGGAAGTTCCTGTGTTCTTCCTCCCATTCGTGAACCGAATCAAACTCATCTCTAATCCTACTGGTTTCGATCACGACTTGCAACAGAGGGTTGGGGGTTTTGTTAAACAATGGATTGCGAGTCTACAGGTAGATTTAATTACAAAAACATCATGTTTAGGATTGATTAATTCTTGTTCAAACATCCGAAACCCTAGGTTTGCTCATGAATTCGATTTAGTTAAATCTGATATTGACAAGGGTTGGAAGCATAGGGCTTTTAAAGATTAGGTCATTGCAAAGCTATACATATCAATTAATTGGATTTAGATCGAGTCCAAGGTAGATTTCTATTAAACCCGAATGTTATGAACCCTAGAATCGGGATCTTGGCCAAATTGATGTTGTAAGCCCTAATTAGCATAGGGCTTTCGATCAGTGGGTTAAAACGAAGCTACAGATGGGATTAATTACAAGAATGGAATATGAATTGAAGGTGCTCGGCCAAATACGGTTCCGACTTTGACAGTTTCGGCCTCCGGCGACCCCGGCTTTGATTCCGATCAAGATGAGTTGTGCAAAAGTTCCAGGGATGCTCGAGTAAGGTCCGCAGGGTGTTTGCTTGTGAGTTGGTAATTGGAATATGTCAAATTCGATTGTTTTACTTAGTGGGTCGACGGTTTTGACTTAAGAGCTTTTAATTAGGTTTAAATTAGATTCAATGATGTTGTTAATGCTCCAATGATGAGCGTTTATAGTGTTAATCGTGCATATCAGTTACGGATTGGACGAATTTCGGTTATGAAATGTGAATTTGGATCAAAAGTGGTGGTGGGTTTGACTCACAAAAGTCGACTGAACCAACTTTCATCGATTTTGACTTTGTAGAGTCAATTGGGCTGAGTTTGGGTTAATTACAGGTTTAGTCCTTGTGCTTTTATGCATGTGAGTTTAAGAATTGGCAGTTTAAGTCCCTAGGGTTTGGGTTTGGGTTAAGGGCATGTTAGTTTGACTATCAAAAGTCAATAGGAATTCAATTTTGACTTTACAAGGTCAACAAATTGGTTTAGGGATATTACACAACTAGTCCGTGGAGTTCAAGTTTAGAATATTGACAGAATTAGTCCCTGGGGGTTATAAATAGGGTTAACTAAGTTAGGATTTTAACTGGATTTGCTAACTTAGTTAACTGGAAAAGTTCGGATTGTCACAGCAACACTTATCCTTGATCTATTTAGAAAGTTAATGATCTCCCGGTAATTCACAGCTTCAGACAAATTTGGATCCACTAACGCCACCTGGTTATGTTTATATTCAACTCTACGATCCATCTGTACAAATTAAAAATGAGTTAGCAAATACACAAACATCACATGTTAAAACAAAATACAAGTAACACAAAAAAATAACAAAAAAAATACAACACAACAAAAATTTGCTAAGTCATTTCACTACTGTCCCCTAAGGCGAACTTAATAAGTTCGTTTAGAGTTGCAAGAGGCGAACTCAAGTTCGCTTCAAGCTAAGAGCATAAACCAGAAATCAAAATCCTTCCAATCTGATGAAATCCAATGCAAAAGACCACAAATACTGACTCAATTACTACCGATAATGCATGATAAAACTTTAATTTCACAAACAACAAACAAAACATCAGGTTTTAAGATCAAAACAGTAGTCTCACATTCAAAACCCTAAAACCAGATCCTAAATCAGTTCAGAATGATCAAATTAATGGATAATAATGCATGAAACTACCTTGATTTGATGCGCAAACAGATTCTCTATCACAATTTTGACTCAAAACACTGATTCACAACTCAACAATTTCAAACAGACAAGTTCGCCTGAATACTAGTGTTGTTCGCTCAATATGTTTGCTTAGAATGAGAAAAGAAATAAAATGAATAAGTTCGCCTCAAACAAATGATATGTAATCACAGACATTAAGTTCGCTTACCAGATGAACTTAATAAGTTCGCTTGATCTCCAACCTTAGAGAATTTTTGAACTTTCAACTTTTCAATTTTCAAACTTCTCTCCGCCGATGTTTCTGTCATCCACCAGGAATCTGTATCCGATCCAATCCCGAACATTTTAATAAATAAAATTTAGAATTCTCATGGAAAAACATCAGAAAATCTTTTTGGTTTTTATCTATACAAACTTGAAACACATATTTTTGGTTTTTCTCTATACAAACTGAAATAAAATAAATTGTAAAACAATAAAACACATATTTTTGTTGAACACCATGAGCAGAAAGATCATATCAGTATAAATGATATATCAATCACACCTCTTGGATAAAAATCCGTATATCAAGGTAATTGGTGTCCTATGCCATTCTTTCAAGTCTCCATTTTTCAGACTTTCATATATTGCATGTAATGATATGTGATAAACATTCAAAGAAAACAGGATCCCGCTATGACACACAAATTTAGATTGTCATTATTATAAGAGTTGAAACTAAATTTCTTGTGAGTTAAGGTATCATTTAAGTATGAAATACAACGTGTACCCCACTAGTATGCCAAAGAAAAATAATTGCAACTATCTCAAGACATACAAGATTTTACTAAAGATTATCCTAATTTCCAGAATGAGGAGACATCACTTAGCACATGAATAGCAGAATCCAAATTGGATTGTAAAGGAATCAATGAGATTCAGAATCGAATGATTCAATGTCTTGGCTTATATATGAGGAATCATAAGATTCAAGTACGTGGATCCAATTGTTATCTGGATTATGAATTCAATGGAATCAGTAAAGATAGATTATCAATATGTTCCAAGGGCTAGTATATGTTCCAACAGATGTTGTCAGAAACATATCTTAGTTCAACATCACATTGCATGTTTTTCAGGGCAGGGCAGTGAAGTAAACTGAAAATTTGTGCTAAGGACATAACCCGAAACTAGTCTCATAGGACAATCCTTATTAAAAGCTAATATTCTTTATTTGATAGTATAACTGCAACACACACACTCAGGCATAAAATGGGTTCAAATCACAGTTGTAACATATGCAATTATGATTTCACACTACTAATGGTTCAAAGACGCTTTTAGCCTATTGACAAGCTAAATTATATGCATACACAACACTATCATCTCCTATTTATGCAGTCTCTGAAGTTTAGATCAAAACATATATAATTCAAATATATTGAATAAATATAAACTACCAACCAGTCAATCTAAGGTCATGTGTGAATGAACATCTACTGATGTACTATCATTTCTTCTCATGCTCAAATGATGTCGATTTTATCTTTTTCATTTTGTTTGGGATTTTTATAAATAACAAGCTTTTTGACAGTAAATTTAAATGTAGAAATGAAATAAAAGAAAACATAAATCTCCATGAGAATTATTTTGAGCAGAAAATTATTCGGGATTGACCATACCAATCATCTTTATCAGAAATTCAAACCTTGTACGATCAAATGCCTTGGTGAACAAATCTGCAAGATTGTCATCAGTATGAACTTTCACCAGCTCAATCAACTTTTTATGTGCACAATCACGAATAAAATGATATCTTATTTTGATGTGCTTTGTTTTACTGTGCTTAACTGGATTATTTGTTATAGACATTGTGGCATTATTATCAATGAACATGGGGTGCAAGTGAAATTCAACCCATAGTCTCTTAATTGTTGTTGAATCCACAAAATTTGTGAACAACAACTTGCAGCAGCTATGTATTCTGCTTCACATGTTGAAATTGAGACAGTAGTTTGCTTTTTACATTGCCATGACACAAGACAATTACCCAGAAATTGGCAACCTTCTATTGTAGATTTCCTGTCCAAACAACAACTTCCAAAATCTGAGTCAGTATATGCATTAAATTCAAAATTAGAACCATGTGGAAACCATAATCCTAATCTCAGTTTCCCTTTCAGGTACCGAAAAATACGTTTGACTGCAATCAGTTGTGATTCGTTTGGTTTTGCTTGAAATCTGGAACAGAGACACACAACAAACATTATATCTGGCCTTGATGCTGTTAAGTACATGAGAGAACCAATCATTGCTCTGTACAATCGACAATCAATATCATTTCCTTCCGGATCTGGATTCATCTTGTGATTTACAGGAATCAGAGTGTCACATGGGGTACAAACTTCCATCTTGAACCGGCTCAAAATGTCTTTCACGTATTTAGACAGATGTATAAAGAAGCCATCATCTTTTTGATTAACTTGCAATCCTAAAAAGAACGACAACTCTCCCATATCTGACATTTCGGATTTTGATTTCATGACATTCTCAAACTCCTTGAATAACTCTTCGTTTGTTGAGGCAAAAATAATATCATCCACGTATATCTAAACCATCAGGTAATCTCCCCCTACTTTTTTGATGAACAAGGTGGAATCAATTTGACCACGATTAAAACCATTGTCCAAAAGATGTTGCGACAATGTTTCATACCACGCACGGGGTGCTTGATGATGACCGTAAAGAGCCTTATCTAGCTTGAACACTTTTAAAGGATATAATAGATCCTCAAACCCCGGTGGTTGACAAACATAAACTTCCTCTTTCACCTTGCCATACAAGAAAGCACTTTTGACATCCAGTTGATAAACCTTGAAACCTTTGAACGATGCAAAAGCTAAAAACAAACGAATTGCTTCCAACTGTGCTACAGGTAGGGGTGTTCAAAGTCGGATATCCGAAAATTCGGATATCCGAATTTCGGATATCCGAAATTTTCAGATAGTGGATTTCACTATCCGAATCCGAATCCGAAATTTCAGATATCCGAATTTCGAATATCCGAAAATTCGGATACGGATTCGGATAGTGAAACGGATATCCGAAAATATAAAAAAAATAAAAAAATTAATAAAAATAATATTTTTAAATTACAAAAACAATTAAAAACCTTAAAAAACATTAGAAAATATACAAATAAAATATATAAATATGATATATCGGGTTTTTATTCAAATTTTCTTATTTTTAAATAATAAAAACAATTAAAAAAATATATAAATATAATATTTCGGATATTCGGATATCCAAACTATCCGAAATATCCGAAAATCAATATCCGAATCCGAATCCGAAAATTCAGATATCCGAATTTCGAATATCCGAAATTTCGGATATCCGAATTTTCGGATAATTCGGATTCGGATTTTTGGATAATTCGGGTTCGGTTTCGGATTCGGATTTTTTTGAACACCCCTAGCTACAGGTGTGTTCACCTAAGTATACTCAACTTCCTCTTGTTAATTAAAGCCCTGTACTACCAGTCTTGCTTTGTTCCTCACCACAACACAACGATCATCCTTTTTACATTTGTAAACCCACTTGGTGCCAATCGTCTACATTCCCTTTGGTAGATCAACTAAATTCCACACCTTTAGCTTCTCAAATTGAGCAAGCTCTTCCTGAATTGCTTCTATCCAGTTATTGTCTTGTAAAGCCATCTCCACATTTTTAGGTTCTATCTGAGAAATAAAATAAGAATGTAAGCAAACATCAATTACTCCAGTATCTTTAATGCATGAATATTCCCAATGATATTCGTCACCGGGTGATCTTTGAGTTCTTTTACGGAAGCCACCTCTTTTATATACTCTTTTATTCAACGAATTGGCAACATAACCCAGAAAAATTCCTTCAATCGCCTTTTCCCTAAACTTTGCCTAAACATCTCTGATCTTCAGAAGAGTACATGGGTTTCCAAAAGGTAGAAGATAATCCAAATTAGGCTTTCGACCATTTAACAACTCATAACACGTCTTGTTGTGTCGCTTGACGGTCAGACCTCTATTCAGGACATTACATGCAGTATTCACCTCTTCAGCCCAAAATGTAACTGGTAGCTTAGAATCTGCTAAAATTGTTCGTGCCGCCTCAATTAAAGTTCTGTTCTTTCGCTCAGCAACACCATTTTTTTGAGGAACATATAGCACGCTAAATTCATGATGTATACCCTTTTGTAAATAAAAGAGTCCCATCTTGCTATTTTTAATTTCACTGCCATTGTCACTTTTGATACGCCTGACTCTCTGATTCAAAAGATTCTCCAACCCCGTTTCAGACTTTGTTGCCAAAAACTTAACCCATGAGAATCTTGAGAAGTCATCCGTTACCACCAGACAGTACGGTTTACCTACAATGCTTCGAATACTTATTGGACCGAACAAATCCATATGCAGTAACTCCAAATGAGTGACAATAGAATTTTGTTTCTTGGATTTGTGAGACTTCCTATGTTGCTTGCCTTTCTTGCAAGGAATGCAGTCATCAAGCACAGAAATTTCATTTTTGGAATACTAGATACCAAATCATTCTTCACCAAATAAATCATTTTTTTCTGAAATTGATATGTGTAAGCTTCCTATGCCACATAATAGAATCAGATTCAGATGCCTTCGAGAGTAAACATGTGGGAATAGAATCCATTGTTGTAGCAACACTCGTGTCTAAAACATATGTGTCATTTCTTCTCGGAGCCTTCATCAGAATCCATTCTTCAGGTATTTCAAATACCGGTTTCAGAATATAGCATTCAGAATCATTAAAATGAAATGAAAACTTCTTATCACACACTTGAGATGCACTGAGTAGATTATGTTCGAGTTGCTCAACATAATTGACTTTCTCAAACTTCACCATTCATTCTTTAACGTTCCTTGACCTGTTATGTACCCGCCTTTATTACCCGCAAAAGCGACATAACCTCCATATGTCAGGAGCAACCACTATCCACATACCATTTGTTGTTGATAGTCTTCCTTGTTTGACCCTTCATAAACAAAAGAAATTAGTTAGACACAGGGACCCAAGCCATTGTGGTCATGGGTCTACCATTAGCATCAAAATAAACTGCTTCAAGCAATTCACAATCAACATTATCATTAACCCTTGGTGAACTCGGCATATCAGAAATAGACACCCTGGATTTAGAAATATTCTTTTTCTTATCAAAATATTTTTGACTTTGAAATTCCGGATTATTTGAAAAAAATTCATTTTGATCAGTTTTCACAAGTTTTCTCAATCGTCTGTTCCTTCTTCGCCTTTGAGGTCTAGAGAGTTTGACCTCAGGTTGTGAATTCTTTGTGAATCCAATTTTTGAATTAACACCAGATTGTACAAACTCTGGTTTAAAACCAAAATGTCTCTGATGAAAATTCTATCTCAACTCATGCTTAAACCCAAAAGGTTTAGCAACTTGTTGCTTATGCACATTTTGCCTGACAAATTGTTTTATCACATTATCAGATGTAGGCTTTTCCACACTAGGTCTTTTCAGAATCTTCACAACTTATGATTTGAAGTGATCAACACTTGGTTTGACTTTCTCTGAAATAAGAGGATTTTTCTCCTAGTTCTTGTAAGGACAACTTATCACAATATGTCCCACTTCATTACAACGAAAACAAACTCTTTTATCCTTGTGTTCTCTGATATAAGGAATTGTTCTTGAAGTTGATGAACTTCCTGATGAATAACCTTCAGCACAAACACCTTGCTTCTTTGGAAGATAAATCTGTCTCGATGATTCACCAACATAAACCTTTGAAACTTGAGGTTGAACAGATTTAGATTTTGCCACAAACATTTTCTTTTTGATGAAGTCACTTGTTGATTTGTTTTCAACTTTAGAAACTTCCTTCTTGATGTCACCAGCACTCATAAAACCACTTTGAGATAAAAATTTTGAAATATGTTGTTGTTCAACTTTATCTGGCTCAGTTAGAATACATCGATCTATAGTTACTTGTTTTACTACCTTTAGTTCATCAATCTTCACCTCTTTAGGAACACCTTCAACCTTTACATCATCAAACTTTTCATCATCACTGTCGGACTCATAAACCATTTCTTCCCCTGTGACTGGATTGACCTTTAAAACTGTCTTTGGATCAATATCCTCTTCATTGATAATTTCTGGTTCTACAACATAATTTCCATTAAATGGTGGAGGAGTAAATCCTATTCCATTTGTTCTTTTATCACGATCAGCATTTTCATTGAAATATCCCAACAATAGTGAGGAATTTCCAAAACTTTCTAGTTTTCTATGTAATCTGATCACCTCTGCTTCTTTATCTGAAATTTCTTTATTTTTCTCAACAACAATTTCATTTCTCTTTTCAATCTCTGCATAGGCCATATCTAAGTGATAGGCTTGTTCCTTGTACTTCAAAGCCAGATAACTCAGATCTCTTTTCAATGATTCAATCCTCTCAAGACACAACTTATCATTAGCTTTTAGTTTCTGATTGACAGTATGCATCGATTTCATGTAACAAATCAAATTTGTGTTGTCATCCATTACCTTTATCATTTTATCCTTCACAAAAACACAATTAGAACAATATATATTGCAGATAGTATCTTCTACCTTTGAAGGATCAGACATGTCGGCCATGAAGAATTTAGCGGTTGGAATCTCTTCAGTCATATCAGGAAATCTTTGAGTAAACAAGATCTCTTCTTCAGATCCACTTGTAGAAGAATCTTTATATTTCAGAATGAACTTTACTTATAACAATATTTTCTTTAGAAATTTCTTCCTCGGTATTCTCTTCAGATGCCTCATCATTCTGACTTTCTTCTTCACTTCCTGAACTTTCACTATCACTTGAACTATCATCTTCTACTGTCTTTTCAGAATGAATTTCAACCACAAATGCTTGGCTCACATTACAAACAAGATCCTCTAAATGAATTCCCTAGTCATAATTATCATCTCCTTGTGCAACTAAAGCAGATGACGTTGAAACATTTGCTGAATTTCCAGAACCACTCGAACTTTGTTGATTTCTGTTACTTTGACAATTGTTGTTCTTCTTTTGAGAGTTAAACTCAACTTTTGGCTTATTACATTCTTTAGCAAAGTGACCATATTCTTGACAGTTGTAACATCGAACTTTAGTCTTGTCAAAACCCATTCTTGTTCTAATGTTTGATCCGATGTACTTCCTTCCAGTCTTCTTAAGAAAATCCTTTGCTTGTCTCATCAACATTGCCATATTCCATTGAATATTCATTTCTTCTAGATCAACCGGATCAATTTGACGATAATGTTCTTCAATTGCTTCTGGATCATGAATCTTTCCTCCAATAAAATTTTCATATGAAGCAATAAAAGATGAAAACATTGCCATATAATCTTCAGCTACCCTTTGATTCACATGATGTGAATTCAATGGTTGTGATCCAGAAGTATTTGATGTAGTTGCAGAGAAACCAGATTGATAAGAACATCCAGAACCATTATCATTAGAGTTATCTTGACCAACACCTGAAAACAAAGCAACTCTTGATCCAGATTTTCTAGATGTTTTGGAAAAATACATTGACGGATCTTGCATGTGCTCCATATTGGTTTCCTTTTTCTTTAAGTTCAGATCATGAGATTGAATTTTTCCAAGAACATCTTTAAGTGACATTGTCTTATATTTTTCATTTTCTTTGATGGGAACAGTATATACATCAAATTTTGATGGTAAAGCTTCCAAAAACTTGTCATTAATCTCTTCAGGTTCATAAACCACCTTTGCACTTGCTAATTCACTCAGCAGATGATAAAATCTTGTAGCCAGATCATCCAAATTCTCATTCTGAAAGTGTTTGAATACCAAAAACTGTTTCTTCAGTAATTCTTTACGACTTTTCTTCACATCCAAACTACCTTCACATCTCTTCTGTAAACCTTCCCATAACTGCATGGAAGTTTTAAACTGCTTGAAACTATGATAAATTTCTTTTGGTAGTGACATTGAAATACTCAACATTGCCTTCTTTTCACGATCAAATAACAGCTTTTCTTCAGTTGTTAAAGCAGATACAGGCTTTGGAACATTATCATTATCCATCCATGAATAAGTCGGATGAGTATATCCTTCTTGTAATAGGAATCCATAAACTGGTATCCGTGAAAGAAACAAATTGATTAAAACGATCCTTCCTTAAGCGAACTTGTGCAACTTTGGCGGTTACCAATTTCATTGTCATAGTTGAACATGTTTGTAACATGCACCATGTTAGCCATAACAACAAATATATGCAAATATCACAACAAAACAATATTTGAAACAACTTTACCCACAAGCGAACTTGATAAGTTCGCCTTAATCTTCCTTAAGCGAACTTGATAAGTTCGCCTAAACAAAAACTTAGACTAAGTTCGCCTCTTAAGTTCTCCTGTAACTGAATTTGAGATAAGTTCGCCTGTTTCAGCTAAAAACTCTCAGGAAGATGAATTCTTCAACCAAAACACGAACTAGAACATCCAAGAATCATCGTTTGTTGAATTGATGGAATTTGATGAAATTAATTCATAGGATTGAATATAATATGAATTAGAACACTTTGAATGGATCAAATTCTTTAAAAACACATCCAAATTGATGAAATTAGCCTCAAAATCTTCTCAAGAACATGAAAACTCCATGGAAATGAATGTTAATAGAAAATTCAGTCTTTTTGGTGTCAAATCATACACAAATCGTCACAAATCAATCACAAATCACGAGCACTAAGATCTGATACCACATGTAGGTCCACTCGGGTCTTCTATGGCTATAACTCGAGACATGACGTGTATCAAGCATACGGAGTGCGGAATCCAACGTACACATAACTGTGTAAAAAAGACATTCACAAATACTAGAATCAACACACGATGTAAATAATATTCTCTTTTATTTCCACCAAAACTCAGAGTTTACAGAACTTGAATACAAATTTCAAAGCTTAAGAAACTAACATGTAAACTCCTATTTATAGACTCTCATAACCATCCAAGTTCGCCTGAACTAGGCCTAGGCGAACTTGTTAAGTTCGCCTATTACAAAACTTAAACAATACTTACAAAACACAAAGACATAAACGATCTAATCTATTACAAGGCCTATTTTCACACATCTATGTCCTAACAATGACATGCCCTCTCAGGTTCAACCCCCCCATGGGTTAACCTAAGCATATGTGTCGGATTTCAATCACCCAAACCCCTAACCGGGAAGATGGGTGGGTTTGTCACACCTATAGGCTATAATTGTACTACCTTCAGCTTGTAACAAGTTGGTGATTATGTATGAGTTTGTAAAAGAGGGCCTTAACGTTTTATGCAGTCATGTTATCCATAGTTAAATAATGTTTTAACGTCGAGTATGAAAACTTTGCCAATTGTTTGAATTATATATTCTAAAAACATCTTTTGTAATTACTTGTTACATGTTCCACCCCAAAAGATTAGAAGAAAAGGGGCTGTGAATCTCACTTTGATGATTAGAGAGGAGGCGGGTGTATCAACCTTAGTGAACGTGCCCTATAGAATTTAAGAATTGAATAAGTTTAAGGAATTATCGTTACGCGAAGAGAAAGTTTGAATGGGAACGACGAAGGAGGATAGGTGGTTGCATAATAGAACTTGATAATCCACCTAGAGTAGTACATCTAATGAAAAGATTCCCAGGAAAGAGGGGGCGGTCGCAAATGACTCGTTTAGAATACCACGTCTTTCCTATTCAGAATCGTTCATTTGTCATATACGTACATCGTAGGTTTGGATATGGTTTTAATGCATGCAACACCTTAGATTATGAATAAAATGTTTTTAAGAAAATAAAGTCAAAGAATTAAGGATGCTCAAATGTTAGAAGATTAGGGTTGGTTTTGTAAAATTCAGATCTGGACAGATTGTGTTACTGAACTTTAGGCATGTTTTAAAAATATTACACAATTTCTAAAAATTCTAAGATTCTCCAGATCTTTAATTTAGGTAGTTAATAAATATTTTTAATTTGGGCAACTTAATTATCCCAAAATCGTGACACAAGATTAGAGGTCCAGAATAGACCTTTTTGTCTTGATTTGTCATTTTAGGGAGTATTACAAAGAATTAGAATGTCAATTATACATGGTTTTAAAGAATATTCAATAAAATTTGTTTTGCAAAAAGATTGAACACTATTGGATTTGTAGATTGAGAGATATGGTCCCGGAAAATAATGACAAATATTCTGTCAAAAAGTCAGAATTGACCTTTACCTCTAACAAAATACGTTTGTAAGCCTTAAACTTGTCGAAAAATTACGAGGTTAGATTTTATGGAAATAAAACTCTTTGAACTTAGATTTTGTTTTATAAATAGACCTTTTTGGATTAAGGATGACCAAGATATGGCCGTCACAAGTTGACACAAGTATTCTGTCCAGAATCCAGACTTGCACTTGTGCAACTTTTTAGGGTTTTTAAGAGACTTTTTGATTAAAACGAAGTTAGATCATGAAATTTTAGGGTTTTAGAGGCTGGTATTTAATGATCATAAGATCATGAAAGAAATAAAAAGTATTGGAGGTGTAGAGAAGATAAAATCAAAAAACGAAAGAAACCGAATCGAAAAGGATGATGTTACTTACTTGGAATGGTCCTCAAACCTTGTATGCTCTTCTTGCTCTTGTGGTTCCCGATTTCTTCAAGGATTAGGGCAGGGATTTTGAAACTAAGGAGGGAATGAGGGTATTGGAGGTGGTTTGAGGGTAAATAGCAAAGAATATGGCACCCTAGACCTCCTATTTATACTAGAGATTGAAGGGTTGTATATTAGGAAAGAACTTGGAGTAGAAGCCAAGGGTTTCTAACCCTAATGCAACCTTCAACCACCCTTTACCAATCAAAATTTCGAAATTATGGTTTAGGAATGGATAACTAGGTCCCTCAAGTATACAAGTGGTGCATCGGTGCACAAAACGTTTAGTTTTCGCAATTCGGGGTTTAATTAAGGAAATTATGTAAATGAAATTTGTTTTATTTAGTGAAATGGATAATTTATGAATTTTAAAACATAGTTTAGTGTCATAAAGGATGTATTTGTTGGTTGTGGACGGTACAGAGTCAAACTGCGGTTTAGAAGGCGAACGGATACGTATAGGCATTAACTAACGTAATAAGGCATCAATTTGAATTATGTGACAACTTGAATGAGTGAAATAACTATGTTAGAATTGCCTTTGAATTAGTAGTGGTGAGTTTTCGTGTCGGTAAACGAGTTTTTAAACGGTTTATCGGTCCAAGTTGCAAATTAAGGCAATTCTAAGCGTTGTAGTCAACATGTGACTATGTAATAAGTATAATGTGCATGAAATAGGTATGTTTCAAGTATGATGTGAAGAAGAGCTATGATGAGGGTTTCAAGCTTCATTGATTCACGAAAATTTACAAGTATGCGAAAAGCAGAAATGTTACACCGATACCCATCTCTTTAATCCACAAGGGACATATGTAGGTAATGTTCCCCAAGGCTCAACGTCCAAGGGCCGATACCCATCTCTTTTATCCACAAGGGACCTATGTAGGTAATGTTCCCCAAGGCTCAAAGTCCAATGGCCCTCACCCATCTCTTTCTTTAGGTGACCGTTATCACCATAGTAACTGTTATTACTTAATACGTTAGTTGTACAACATCCCCGTTACAGTGCCCTACCGAGAACTATCTCGGTTGTTCATATGGCAGGCATACAACTATTGTCATGACACTGCCATAGGCTTCGGGTAGTACCAGCCACATAGACTAAGCTACTACCTCAAGACTTGCTTCGGTGGTAACCATACTCTTTCATTTTCATTCACTCATAAACACATACGTTATATAAACACATTCGTTAACATTTACTTGTTTACAAAACGTTGATTAAGTAAACCAAATTCTTTCTTACCATTTACGTTTAAGTAATAAAATACATTTATTATAAACGCCCGTTAATTGAGTATGCACACCACCCTAAAACAGTAAAGAAATAGGGATTATTGAACTCACCTGATAATGCTAGCCTCAAGGTATTATCTACTGTCCAAACGGTGTTACGCACTATCTAGATAAAAGGATAAATATCAGGTCTACACTACACTGTTCGGTTTAATCTATTTTGGAGAATTTAAGGCAAGTTCGATCTCTTGAAGCTCGATGATCACGAGACGAAGGCTCACGATCCTTGAAGCTCGATCTCCCTTTGCTCGAATTTCTCTCTCTTGAATTGCAAGTTTGGGTGAAATGAGGGTTGAGGGTAGTTTCTCCCTCCACTTAATCCCCTTCTTGTTGCGCGGCCCATAGGCCTCGGCCCATGGCTTCTCCCCATTTCTATATTTATTTATTTATATATTTTTTCTTACGAGACTCGACACCCGTCTTTTATTTATTCAGTCTTTGTAGATTTCGGGATATTACATCCTTAGACATAGCCTATTGCCAAGCAGGATGCTGAGAAGCTTCCTGATAAGAAGAAGGTTCCTGAACAGAGTCAAGATTGAGAAGAAGCTGCTGAGAATTAGGAGAAAGATCAGCAACATTAACAAAAGAAGAAGCTTGGCAAGCACTCGACAAAGTATGAAAGCAAGAAGAATCAACGGAAGCAGAATTATAAACATAATCCTGCAAGTGAGAAGGAGGAACAAAAGAACGAGAAGATCTTCTGAGCTCTAGAGGAAGAGGAACAGGAGAAACGGGATGAGAAGGAACATGAGAAACAGGAGGAGGAGAGGAATCAACTTCAGGAACAACCGAAGAAGATGAAGGAACAACAGTTGGATCTGACTCCTCAAACAGATCACTAAGAAAAGGAAACAAAGATGAAGGATCGGAAGAGTGTAAAGAAGGTAAAATGTGCTCAAGAAAAGTCACATCCCGAGAAACAAGAACTTGTCGAGTGTCAAGATTATAAATCTTGTAACCTTTCTTTCCAAAATGATATCCAATAAAAATATAAGTTTGAGCCCGAGGCTAAAATTTATCTCTATCGGGTGTAGGGGTAGAAGAATAACACACACATCCAAAAGTACGAAGATGAGTGTATGATGGAGCTTTACCAAAAAGCATCTCAGAAGGAGCTTTGCCCTGGAGAACCCGTGTGGGGAAAATATTAATCAAGTGAGTAGCAGTAAGAACACAACCCCAAAACGTAATGGGTAACTTGGACTGAAACATAAGAGCCCGAGCAGTTTCAAGAAGATGCTTATGTTTCCGTTCTACCACCCCCATTATGTTGAGGAACCCTAGGACAAGTAGTTTGATGAAGAATGCCTTTCTGTTTAAAATACTCAGTATGATGAACACCCAAACCAAGTTCATAAGCATTGTCAGATCGAACACTCTTGACTTTGGTATTGAATTGAGTCTCAACCATCTCAATGAATCCTTGAAGGATGGTAAAGGAATTGCCTTTAGTGGTCAAAAGATGAGTCCAAGTAGTTCTAGTAAAATCATCAACAATGGTGAGAAAATATTTATGTCCATCATATGTAGTAGAACGATACAGGTCCCAAGTATCAATATGGATAAGATCAAACATTTGAGAACTAGTTCTACTGCTAGAAGTAAAAGGAAGTTTATGCTGTCTAGCTTTAGGACAAACAGAACAATCATGTGCAACAGTAAAAACATTCAATTGCTTAAGTTTGTACAGTGGCAAATGCCCAAGACGATGATGCCAAAGTTTCGAAGAAACAACAAAATTACAGTGAGAAAAAGAACCAACTAGAACAGATAAAAGTTTATTAGGATGCAAAAGATAAAGTCCATTGAGGAGATCGCCCAGAACCAACGGACTACTCAATGAAGGGGTCTGCAAGAAACAAGAAGTTTCAGAAAACGGAACAAGACCTTTTGTATCCCTAGAGAGTTTGGGAACAGATAAAATATTATGTTTGAATTGAGGCACAAAGAAGACATTAGAGATAGAAAAAGTCTTAGTGAGATTGACCGTTCTGACTTGCGTAACAGTTAAGACATGCACGTTTGGAAGAAGAACATAAACATGTAAGTTAAGCACTTGAACGTTAGAAAGAAAATTGAAGTCAAAGCACATATGATTACTTGAACAAGTATCAATGATCCAAGTAGTGTCGACCGTAGTCGAATTACAAGCAATAATACCTTCAAAATTAGCAAAGCTGAGTGGTTGAACAGTAGAAACACCACCCTGAACTCCATAATTCTATTGAAGAAATTGCAGCAAAGTATTGTACTATTCTGTAGATATACCAGAAGGTGGACCATAGACAGAAGCAGTAGCAGCAAAATCAGAAGCATTTACTAACATCATGCCCCGTCTTTTTGCAGTGATTACAAACAATACCCTTCCGAGTACCAGAACCCTGTGGCACCTGCACAGTGGCATTCCTGGAAGCATTCCGAGAGATAAACTGGGCAGATGAATAAAGCTCCCACTATTTCTCATCTTGAATGAGAAAAGCATAGCCTTGGTTGATGGAGGGAAGAGGCTTCATCATAATAATATCCCCTGGATCATCTCATAGCATGAGTTAAGATCCATAAAAAAGCTGCATTAAACGTTGATCTGCCTCACGTTTAGCCATCAGTCTGGAATTGCCACAGGTGCAAGAAGGCTTAGGCTCGAGGGCATTAAGCTCATCCTAAATAGATTTTATTTTAGTGAAGTAAGTGGCAATATCATCAATACCTTGAGAAATGTCAGAAAGACTCTTCTGTAACTGATAATATTTGGCCCATTACTTTGGCCATATCAGTTAGTTAACTCGTCCCAAAGTTGACGAGTAGTCTCCACATATAGAACACTCTCACTAATATCTCGAGATAGAGTATTTAGAATCCAAGAAATAACCATGTCATTACACTTCTTTCATAAGTCAAGATTAGGAGAGGTAAGAGGCCTGACAACAGTTCCATCAACAAACCCAATTTTGTTCTTGGCAAATAAAGCAATAAACATAGCACGTTTCCAAGATCCGAAAGCAGAACTGTCAAAGGTTTTGGAAACGAGTAAAAGATCCGGATGATCAGATAAGTTTAAGAATAATGGATTAGAGGAATCCATAACCACAGTGACAGGACGATCAACAGTATCTGAAGTATTCGGCATGAACACGAATACAAAGAAAGAAAGAAACGAAACAAAGATTAGTTTCGCTTACAGAAGCGAAACTGATAGAAAGAAGCGAAATTGAGAAAAGAAGCGAAACTGTGAAGAAAAACAAAACTGATAGTTTCGCCTGAACTGAAAACTGTGAAGAAAAACGAAACTAATAGTTTCGCTTGAACTGAAAACGGATAATTTCTCCTGAACGAACTCAAAACCCCAACACGAAGTTTGTAGTCCAGAAATCGTGAAAACGATCGAAACGAGTCAGAGAAGGAGAAAACCTCCGATAGGAATAAGTAAACAAGAAAAGAGATCGATTTCTAGGTGAAATCAAGGAGAAAAGAGCAAAAGAACCCCAAAAAAACATGAAAACGAGAGGAAGTGACAAAAAAATCGTCAATGAAGGCAGAATAAGAGCAAGGAATCACATAATCGAGCAAACATTCTCTGATACCATGTTGTGATGATGAGAAATAAAACTGAAATGAAAGAGAAATAATTGCGGGGGAAAATGATTTTGATTGATAACTCAAATAATGATTACAAAATTGCTTATATACTAAACAAGAAGCGAAACTAGCTAACAAAACTGAGCTAAGCGAAACTAAGCAAAGCGAAACTATAAAATAGTTTTGCCCAACAACTTCTTATATAATACAATTCCAATAACCTTTCTCACGTTCCTACACAAAACATATTACCTACAATTTTTTCATCCCGGACTATAATTATCACCGATAAACCAATACATATGCCTACATCCTACATAGATTTAGGCTCCCCTCCATGTATATTTTACCCCATAAAACACATACAACTTACCCCTATTTACAAAGATCCAAACACCTTAATGACAACATCCTACACATTGATCTGTAGTTCCTATGCAATGACAAGCATCCTACACATAATACATTTGAAAACAACAACAATAAATATAATCCCCTATAAGGTCATATATTTACCTACACATATTTGTTTGACCATAACATATTCAAAATATTACGAGAATAACAATTTTAACTACACATTTCGCTTGAAATTCGTACATAACACACCTTCATACACATAAACAAATCTCCTACACACATCACTTTTACGTACAACAATTCCTCATAATCAACATATATAACTGCATCCTACACATTTATCTACAATCCCTACATAATAAACCAAAAAACATAGGTTGAAGCTTGATGTTGTGTCGTTAGTATATATTTTTATGTAAGATTTTTAATACTTTTATCAGGTTTTGATATTTATAAAATAATTAATATTTTAACTAACCACACACAATAGGAAAGTGCATCTATCACAACGTAGTATAGTCTAGGTAAAAACCAAGTATCAAACCAATGGACACGGTGGCTTTTGGTACTTAATCGTTGTTATTGTTTAGTCTAATAATAAGGATAGTGGTTTTTAAAAGTAAAAAAAAAGTGAGGCAACAAAACGAGGCAGAGGGTCGAGAGATAATCAGATCAAATGTATATCATTTGGGCTTCGAATCCACTTGGCATTAAGATAATATTTTATTATTAAATTAGTGATGTGGTTAATGTAGGGGTGAACAGCTCTTTGGTCGGGCTACAGTCCTAATGACCGTCTGGAAGGTTAACAGGCTCTCGCAAGTGCTAACGCTTCCTCGAGTCATTATTCGGACTAAAATTATCCTGTTGATTTTGCTCCCAGGTAGGGTTACCAAACCGTATGGCTCTTTGGATAGTCGGATGCACAAACAACTACCTCCAAACCACTCATGAAGACCGAAAAGATTAACTAGTTTATGTTCTTTAGTAATAAATGGAAGGACTCCCGAGTAGGGTTACCTCGACCCACAATCTTCTGGAAAGCTAGAATGATAAGACACGTTAGCCACCGCCAGATCGGAATAAAGACATTTTAACCATAACATACTTTAAATAAATATTTCTCCCACCTCAAGCCTTAAGCATCATGGCTCCAGCTAAGATTCCTCCACGAGTCAAGACAGAATTATTAGAAGGAATATTGACACAAAACACAACGTCCAGCTAAGACTCAAAATGACATACCATAGATCAGATTAGGGTTATACCTTTTCAAGAGTAGAACAGCTGAGTAGAACCAAGACATCCCAAAACAACGAACCCGGTTGATGGTAATCACGAAAACACCCGAGACTCGAACCCTTTCTGTCTCACCTTTCGTTCATGACTCACCTGAAACAGGAACCAGCTTCAGTCGGTTCAGCCCTATTGCACGGCGGTGACAGCATGTGGAGCGGAATCACACAAAGGGCGGCGGCCAGCTTCTGCGAGGTGGTGGTGGTGAAGGGCGAAGAGGGCAACAACGTGGCTATAATGGTCCACGCGTGTGACGGCGGCGGCGCGGCTACGGTGGCGTGGTGGCGATGGCGGCTCAAGGTGAATCCGGTGGTGGAAGTGTTAGTGTGGATGGATTAGGGTTTTGCTATATCTCTAATTGCAAAGTGATGGTGTAATTTAATCCCACCCTTAACTCCATATTAGGGGTGTGCAAAGTCGGTTATAGGTCGGTTTTGGTCTCTTCCATAACCATAACCATAACCGCTTGGTCGACATAATATCCATGTATGCGTTCTTTTTCTCCTCCCCTCAGGCATAGAGTCATCTTTCCCTTTTGATTTTGATTTCTTTTTAGGCATTGAACCCCACCGCTCAGTGGGGTGCTGAGTGGTGTCCTCCCCTCCCTAATACCTAATACATAGTTCCGTCTATGGAGCCTAAAGATTCAACCATGGCATAGCAGTAAGCCGTAAGTTGGCCTAGTTTCTCGCACAGCCTTCGCCTTCTTCAGTGGTCAAGTTGAAGCGTTCAGCGGTTTCATTGAAGCTAATGCTATGCTGCCCTTCCTCTTCCATAACCATAACAATAACCGCTTGGTCGGTTAACTTCTTTCGGCTAACCGTCGGTTATGAGTCGGTTTCGGTTAATTAACTACCTTCGTTCCGTAGTCACGAATCACATTATTTTTAGTAAAAGACCTGTGATTATGTTAGTAATATTATTTTTTTTCTAGTCATAAATTCGTAATTAATGCATTAGCTATCTACAAATTTATTTGAAAATGGACAGAAAAATTTGCGGGTCAACCTGACCATACTCTACATGTTTTAACTTGACCCCTACTAAAATATGATTTGTTTCTAGTTTTACTTATTTATTTGGATTCAGAAGAAAATTTACCTTTAATTTATAATAATAATAACAACAAAAATAACAATAACAACAACAATAATAATAATACAATCTTATAAATTAATAATAATAAAACAGTTCCACATATTAATCAAAGAAAATTTACCTTTAATCAATAATACTTGTTTTGGGATGTATAGGGTTGTAGCGGTTTGGTTCGGTTAACGTTCAGTTATGTAACACCCTTAACCATAACCATAACCGCTTGATTTGTTAATCAAAGAAACGTCACCATAACCGTCGGTTAATTTCAGTTATTGGTTAATTCGGTTCGGTGACGGTTCGGTTATCTGTTAATTTCGATTAACGGTTAATATTTGCTCAGCCCTACTCCGTATTTATAGTTTCCTGGAAACTTAGGGAATAATTTAGGGTTTAATTTAATTTAATTAATTAAACAATTTACTTAATCATTTATTTATTTAGTAATTATCAACTGTTTGATAATTAAATAATTAATTCGTAATTCAAAAATTACATTTAATTATTAACCTTTTATTAACTTCTAATCAATTGTTTCTTAAATAATTAAACCCCAATTGTCATTTCGTGTTGGAACCACTTAACCCTTTAAACGTCTCTGTAATTTGTTCGTTGTTCGTAGTATAACTCTTTGAATCGTGCCCAATAGCAATGTTTTCAAACGGCGTTACTTAGGCATACTAGTCCAATAGATAGTGCAACCACTAACACATCAACATTATATCAAGATAGTGTGATCTCTCTCAACTTAACACTATTTCAAGATAGTGTTATTACAACAATATTTACCAAACAATATTAGTGAAGACCCCTCACATACAATTCAAGTATTATCTCTAAGTTGTAGCACAACTTCTTTTTGCTCTTGATCTTCCCTCTTCAGATGATGTTAGAATGTCAATGGAATCAGAGAAAGATGTATTATATATATATATATATATATATATATATATATATATATAATGTGTTTTGAGCAAAGGGTAAATGTGAAAGATGGAAAAGGCCTCTATTTATAAGCACAAGTCAAGTTAGGAAGGTCACCAAGGATGCTCCAGCCAAGGTCGACCGTCGGCCTGAAAGCAAACCTTGGACACTCTTTTTAACCGTTTGATACTTGTCCACTCTCACACACAAAAGTCATTTCCTGGATTTTTGAAACTTTGAAAGTACCCTTTTAGACCCGAGTCATATCTTATAATATCTAGTACCAACATGGATGTATTATCCATGATACAAAGCAACTTTTCCTTTTGTCATATGGTTTTTATCCAAACTATTGTTAGACTTATCTTTCCAAGACAAGATTATGTTGGAATTCCCTACCAACAAGTCTTTCAAAATTTGAATTCAAAATTCAAATCCTAACTAAATCATTTGGATTTAGTTATAGGGATTTGTTTTTTATAAAACCCTTTCTTAATTTTATAAAACTTTGAGGAAATGGCTTGTAGTTTATAAAACTTAGTTTTTATAAAAAAAATATTTTTGTTATTTTAACTTTTCTCTAATTCCATAACATATTCATGTTAATCCTTGCATCTTCCTTCATGAGCATACCAAGTTGTTTTGTTGAAGGTTGCATCTTGATTTTTGACCATAACTATCAATTGCATCTTTGATTGTAACCATCACTTTTTATGTGTTGATTAACTACGTTAGAATCTCGTGTATTACACGGGTTGAATAAATGTAATGTTATATACTTAGTAATAAAAAATTTATGTCTTTAAAACCCCGTGTATTACACGGATTAAATAAAATATTACGAGATAATTATAAATTATGTTAAGTTAATTTTGAAAACATTTTTTTAGCTGAGTATTATTTTTTTATGTAACTAATAAGTGTTAATTCATATTAAACTTTAGAAACCCGGTGTATTACACGGGTTGATAAATTCAATGTTATATATATTTAGAAATAAAATTTACATATTACATATTTATGACATATTACATAGTTTTTAATACAAATTGTAGAAACGTTATATAGTTATTTTTTAAAAATGTTTTATAAAAAAATGAAAGAAATGTTCAATTTATAAAAATGTTTTATGAACAAACCTATTTTTAAAAAAAATTAAAAAAAAAACATTTTATAAAAAGAATTATATAAATCATTATTATTTAACAGGAGAGAGAGGCGGGAAACAAAAAATTATAAAAACAATTAAAGAAATTTGTATAATTAATAGGAGAGAGAGACGAGAAAAAAAGTTGAGGATGCATATGAGAGTAACAAATGTCTTATCAAAACTTTTATTTATTATATAGTATGATATAGATATAGATGTGGGTTTGATCTTCATTACTTTGAACATGTTAAGACTTGTTGATCACATTAACATGTTTAGTTATATGTATGTTGATATATGATTATATTTAATGAACACTTGATAACACAAGTTATTTAATTTCTATCATTATCAAAATAAAGATGAATCACATTTTAATCAAAACTTAATTGAACCTTGATGTCCCAACACCACGTATACAGAAGAAGTCGTATAAAAAGGCTTGGACGGGTAATATGGGAACAACCACTATTGTTGATTTTTATCTAGTTCTACCATTTTTTTAAACTCAAGTAACTTTTATATACTTCATTATTTAAAAAAAAATCACAATAAAATCCAGAATTTTATTACCTTTAATTTGAGTATAGCATTATTATATATTTTTTTGTAAAAAAAACGTTTTGCCGTGCATAGTAACGTAGCGTAATATATGTGTGTAATACGCAACACTATTTCATAGCGTAATTACCTAGCGTATATCTTTAGCGTGTATGTTTGACGTGTTAGTTGCATTAGATATCAACTTTATTGTTTAGCGTATATTTTTAGTGTGATTATAACGTAAGTTTGTATTTGACGTAAATACCTTTTCGTCCAAGACACATGTCACATTCTCATACGCTAAAATCATTTTATACCATAGCTTACGTGTGTGTGTGTATATATGTATCAATTTAGCACCCAAGAGTGGGAGACACTTTGGGTCCACCCCATGCTGAACTGGAACCCTACATTACATGATCTCATATAAAACACTTACATGCATTCAAGGGCTAATTTGACTTGATACTGATAGGGTAGGTTTGACCGTAGTGCAAGCATCATCAAAGTTGACTCAAATTATAAACAGTATTTACTTAAGCATTAATTATTAAATAGTGATTTTATCACTAAAACCATTCTTAGTGGTGTAATATATGTCACAAGGGGACATCCTGATGTAGAGATGCAAAAAAAAAAACCGGTTCCTGAACCGGACCCAGGGGGTTTACCCGGTTTCGACCCGCTTTTAAGTGTACCCGGTCCTGACCCGCTTGAACCCGTCTGTTTCGAACCGGTTTATATATTCCTTTGATTGACCAGTTCCTAACCGGACCCGAACTGAAACCGGTTCCTACCTTTGATCACACAACTTAAAAACGCAATACCAAACGAAAAACACGCAAAAAATACTATCGTTTTACTCTCTTCCATTTGAAATGGCTGATAACGTTGTTGGGCCATCTGTAACGGTGGTAAAAGTTATTCCTGCGAATAGAAACCCGGATATTTGGCAATATTTTGATCTTTGTGAGATGTCAACCGGGCCGAACAAGGCTCGTTGCAAGTTGTGCGGGAAGTTTTTCGCAAAGGATTCAAACTCAACCTTGCGGAAACACTTAAACAAGTACTACAAGTTGTATGACGAGACGAAGGTTTCAAACAATGAGTAGTGCTCGCCTGGGTCCGAACCCGTTTTTTAGTGTGTAATATTAATATTATTTGTTAGTTGTTTTTAAGTGAGTATTATATATATTTATTAATATTTGTAAACAACTTAATTTATTAACTTAAAACATTACACAATGGTGAATTTCGATGTCGTTTAAAAGCTCTCAAATTGCTAACTTACCAAACGGCTTTCCATGAACTCGTGTATATTCAGCACAAGATTCTTCGACAACATTCTGATCGTTATTTGGATCCTCCAAGGCGTCCATATGTCTTCTGTAGATTGTGTGAAACCTCTCAACCACTACCGATATAATACGCCACGTTAACATTATTTGAGCCTTTGTATGCTGCGCATCACCATCCATTTCCTCGTAAAATCTATCTTTAACGCGATCCCATAATAAATCAGGATCTGATAACATCACCTGCAAGGGCCAAGGCGTACTCCTCGTCTTTGGTCCAAAAGTTCATTTTTGTGAGTAAAGAGTGGAGAGAATTTTTGTGAGTTTGAGAGTGGAGTAAAATTTTTATATGTGTAAAATAATTGATATTGAATTGTATATATAGTATTATTTTGGGTAAAAAAATGGTGAAAAATGGGTTATAGCCGTTTGGCAACGGTCGGAACAGATTTCTACCTAGAACCGGAACTGACCCGGTTCGTACCCTAACCTACCCGGTTCCATATGGGTACGGTCTATCTACCCTTAAACAGGTTCCGGTTCGTACCCGGTTATTCAGTGGAACCGGTCCTAATTGGACCCGGTCTAGCCAAGAACCGGTTCGTACCCGGTTCCGGGTTCGATCCAAAACCCGATTTGTTCATCTCTATCCTGGTGGTTAAATGACGTACCCCACAACCAAAAAGATTCGGAGTTCAAATCCTGTAGGGTGCCTATGGTGTATTTATATTAGAATATCTAGAAATTGCTGTTAAAAAATATTATTTATCTTGCAGGAAACAAAATCTGGGTTACTTTCGACCCGGTCAAACATGTGACCTACTTCATTTCTATCCAAGTTTAAAAACTTGACCTCATGGAAATAAATTACAAACCAAATTAACCCATTTTTAATCAATAACCCAAATCAACCCATTTTTAATCAAACGGGTCAAAATTGTTATTTTTTATTTGTGACTTATGACATAATTATTAAATATTATTAATTAGTAAGTATAGGAGCTCTAGAGGGGTCCCATGACATCTTCTGTACATCATTTTTTTCTTTGAAATCCCTATATTACCCTTCCCTTGAAAGTCTAGCTAATGCAGCTTGCATTGTGCCTTTGTTTTGAATTACCTGCATACAATATATAGCAAAATATGAGAATGAGCATATTGACCTCTTGATAACCTATTACTTAAGCAAGTGAGTTAATCGTGGCACTTCAACCCATTTATATAGAAATAGTCAATTCGAGTAGAGATTTATTGATAGCAGATCGAATGGGTAAAATAAAAAACAAAATTTGGTTGCAAAAGAAACAGGTTAAATGGGTCAAAAGTCACCTAAAGTGTATTTGAATATGTACAAACCCTTAACTCGTTTTATCTAAAAAACCATGTTATGGCCTCTACTATTTACGTTTTCGCACAAATTTAATACATTAATTATTTGATGTCCGTGAAAAAACCCTATGGACTTTTGTCAAATTTGCACAAAAGAAACCTTGAATTTTATTTTTGCATGAGCAAAGTACCTTAAGTTTTTAAAGTTAAATTTCACCACCTTGTTAATTATTATTAACAAAAAAGTCCTCAATGATTACATCCATAGGTTTTTTCTTTCATGACCCTAAATTTTATTAGGACCTTTTTATTAAGTTTTAAAAGTCTAGGGATTTAATTATACAATAATAAAGTTCACGGACTTATGCGTGAATTCTGCAGAAGTCTATAAGTTTTTTTTACAACTGCTCTTAATTATTTATAAAAAAGTTAAAAATATGGACAAAATGTGCTTGCGGGTCAACTTCAGCCCAACCTGACCCGACCCGGCCCATTTTGCCGCATTTAAAAATGCCTCGTTTTGACCCAAATCATTTCACTCCCTCTATACTTCATCAAAAAACTCTTTGAAAGGGAGGTATAAATATTTATGAATGAAATACATTTGTACAAGTGTTTACATAGTTTGTAGCACGGTTCCTTAAATGCGGGATCATCTTCTTCTGCTGGAGGATCCTGACCGAATATTATCTCGCAACTCATATCATCAAAATCTACAGATCAAAACATGCATAATGAGTACACTTTATGAATTCAACAGTTGTAGCACTTATAAATTCATTTTCAATATCATGAAAAACTACTGTCTGTTCATATATGTAACTAGCACACTGATTTGAAACATACAAGTTGCTGAATTATTCCTAAATTCATGATATAATTTGGAACTCACACTTTCAAAACTCTACTTGTAGTGGTGCACCCCGAGTGGCGTACACGCGGGCCCGCCATACATGTTTTCAGGGTTCTGTGTATTAGTGCAGGAACTGTTATTCCCCTAAAGTTTGTATATTCCTGTCTCTATTTGAGTTCTTGAATTGATTTGAGTGCACTATATTTGTTATTTAGGGGTAAATCTAGGTGCACTTTTGCTGTTATGGAATCATTTCTAGTCTATTTTTAGTTGTGTAATGCATTTGCTTACTTCAAGTGTCTGTTTGACCCGTTTATTTATGAACGGGCCAATTCGGGTTATGTTTTTATCAAAAAATGTAGCAAAAAAGAAGCATGTCAAATGGTGAAACGGGTTGAAAGTTGACCAGATTGTATTTTTAATGAACAGAATCTTCTAAATCATTTGTAGTCGCGTTTGACATACAAATTATATATATAAAAATTTTAAATATATTTTTTACGTACAACCTTACCTAACCGAGTTTGACTTGTACAAAAGGATCTGAATGTGTTTTAACCCGTTACCCAACCAGCCTGGCCAACTCATGGGTTAATTCATATTGTTGTGTTTTTCATTAACATGTCAAACGTGTAAAATATAAAAGATAAAATAAAAAATAAGAAAATAGTAAAAAGGGTAAGGCAGAGGTCGAAAGTCGTCGAAAGTGTACTTCTTTTAATAAATAAAACATAATAAATCAATTTGTAATCACATTTTTTACACTAGCTATTTATAAAAGGTTTTAAAATTGTTTTTGGGTCAACCCATCCCAAGCCATTTCAACTTATACAAGAAGACATGTATACGTTAGGCTCGTTACCCGACCCGCTTAGTTTTTCACCTCTAGCTTACGTACTAGGAACCATGTTGACAGGAATCCCAAAAGTTTTCTTAATAAACTCTTGTGTTGGCATCTTGCAGAGGTTTGTGCACATGCCCACGCAGTTCGCCTCTTCCAAAAACCTAAAATTTTCCCCAAAATAGTATTCGATTAAGGCTAAAATTTATCTGTTGATGTCCAGATTTTTATAAAAACATGAAGAAAAACAAAAATATACCTGCATTTTGTTATGTGGACAACATTCCTCTCTTTTTTCCCTTCAAGCTCCAACTCTCTTACCTTCAAAATACTATTAGTTGATTAATTAATAATCACAATAATACATCAATCCGCCTTCGATTTGGAAACTATTATGTTTGAACTTATAAAAGGCCATCCACGTATGTATCTAGTTTCATTTACACCAAATTCAGTTAAAGAAAACATGCCTAGTTACACAAGTACCCTTAATTTTTTTAGAAAGACAAAAATACCCTTGTATCTATCTATATTTATCAGAAGGCAATGTTTCAATGTAAAAAGGTGTGCGTGTGTTTTTGTCACTTTACAATATTCCAGCATGTTTTCAGCTAAATTTGATAAAAATGAAACCAGATACATACTAGGGTGCCCTATATGATCGTTTCGGTATATAAATGTGACCTTAATGAAAAAGGTTAAATACGTACATTCACTTTGATTATACCATATAAATGTTGTCTAGGAATTAACATAATCCTTGTTTTTTTATCATTTTGTAGTGGGAATGAAATGCACTTGATTATAAGCCATGTATCTCAATGGTAGTTATTTTCAGTTAGTAAACCTACCTCGCTGGGACCCACGAGCCAACGAAAGGCAACCGTAGTGAAGATGGCAAGAAACTCCCTTGTAAACTTTGATTGGGGCATCAGTCTCATCTCCTTAATCTAAAATACAGAACCGGATACAAACACAATGAATTGAGAGTAAGAAGTAAACCCGATAATCTCAATCGGTTTACATGGAAATCAGAAACTAGTCGATTTGGGTTGTATTTTATTGAAAAGGGTTCAAAAAGTTATATACCTAGTATTCACATACTTACAACCTAAACCATATTATTTTACCTTATTACTTTAAAAATATGATTTTTAGATCATATTTAATATATTAAATAACTACAAAATACAAAAGACATTGTTTGGCCGCCCCTTCCAATCGTTTTCAACTGCACATAAAAATTATCACCCATTTTAGCTTTGAATAGTACTTTAATAAAAACTTAAAAAGCAATGTTGTCACGAGTGGATCAAACTGATCGGTCGGTCCAAGAACTAGGTACATAACCGGTGTGGTTAATTCTTTTCAAATTATCCTCAATTGAACCTGACCGGATGGTTGAACCAGATTTTAATTTTTTTTCCCTTACTACTTCAAGCGCTATATTTTATTTCTTCATATTTTCATATTCCATTCAAATTACAAACCCACACCAAAACATAAAATAGTTTCATATTTGTTTTAAACTAGTTACATATATATACACACACCAGATCAGAATCTCGTGTATTACACGGGTTGAATAAAGAAAATATTAAATAATTAGTAATGAATATTTAAGAATTATAAAATGATATTTGAGATAAATTAAGATTAAAATTACGTATAAGTAAGTAATTTAAGTAATAAAACAATAATATTGTAAATGAAAAGAGATTTGATCTATTGGTAAGTTTACCATTTTTATCTAAAGTTAATAGTGTATCATATTTATGATACCGGGATTGAGAACAAATAAGCGAAAAAGAATTTTGGGATTAAAAAATTATGACACGTGGCACAACCAGTTAGCTATTTATTAGGTATAGAAGAGAAGATATATATTTTTTCTAATTTTTAAAGTATTTATAACGTTATCTGGTCTTTGAAATCAGTCCAATTAAACCGGTAAGGCAACCGGTTATGAAAACAATGATAAAAGGAAGAAGTTGGAAAAACTTGCCATGAAGATAGCAAAACCAGGAACAGCATTCTCAAGAACCTTAAGAACAAATGCCCGTTGTTCGGTCGGGCTAAGCTTTCGAAACATTGCTGCTGAAACCGCCACGATGGCCTTGTACCCGGGCGTGTTGTTTTTCATCCCTGCAGTAATATTCACATCAAAAGTTTATTCCAATGAATAGAAAACTGGATTCAAAAGAAAGTTAAAACCAACCCGCGGTTTCTTGGACCGTTTTAGATAGGTAAGATATGACAATACGTTCGAGCCAGTTGTCACGATAAATGGTCTTCGAAGACGTGGCTATATAGTTGTTTCTTGTATGGATTTTAAGACCATGATCATTGTTGTGCTTGGTAGTAACAGAGTTGGATGGGATCAGGAGTGACACAGTGGAAGGACCCTGTTTGTGTGGCGGTTTCCAGTGAGATCTTGCCGGAATTGAGGATGCTCTGGCCGGAGATAAGTGAATTCTTGTTCCCATACTGCTGGAGATATCTTTTTTTTTTGTGTGGGGGGGGGGGGGGATGTTAGTTGGTTTGTAATTGTAAGTAGTGGAAGTTAGCAGGAGCAACTTTGCATATTTTTGGTTTATCATGACATTATATAGGGTTTTCTAGTTCTAAATAGTGATTTATTCTCTGTCCACATCTTTATAATTATATTAAAAATCACTATCTTTTTTCTCTCCTCTTCGATTAAATAATACTTTTTTATATCTTTATCATTACTTTTTCTCTCTCCTTTACTTACAATCACTTTCAAAAAATATTAAAAAATTAATAGAGGTGAACAGTGTTTTCACAAATATACAGATGAACAGTAACATTTTCTCTCTCCTGCACTCACAAACACTTTAAACCACTTCCTAAAATATATAGAACCTGCTCTAACCTTTAGAAATATATCATATTTCTACAAATCATGCTTTAAAAGGTATAGTATGCTTTAAAAACTTATATACTTTTGAGAAAATATAATATTTTATAAGTTTAAAAAGAGAGATATAGAACATATTTTGACTAGGTTTGAAGCAACTCTAAGGGTAAGGGGTACACCCTCAAAAGAGGGTGGGCGTGAGCCCTTTCACGGCGTGAAGGAGTTTAGCACACCACCCCCCGCTTGCGTGAAGGGGGCGTGAGTGGTGATCCGTGAGATTTCTCACGCGTAGCAAAGCTTTTGTTACCGTTGAATTCTAGCCGTTGGAGATCATTTTTGACCGTTTGGAGGGTGACTCGTTTAAAAAAAACTACTATATCTACCCACATACTCATATATCAAATTACTAGGTTAGAATCCCGTGTATTACACGTGTTGAATAAATGTAATGTTATATACTTAGTAATAAAACATTTATGTTTTTAAAAACTCATGTATTACACGTGTTGAATAAAATATTACGTGACAGTTATAAATTATGTTAAGTTAATTTTTAAAACATTTTTTTAATTGAGTATTAATTTTTTTATGTAACTGATAAATTTTAATTCGTATTAAACTTTAGAAACCCGGTATATTACATGGGTTGAATAAATGCAATGTTATTTATAATTAGTAATAAAGATTTATATATTACATATTTATGAAAAACGTTTTATAAAAAAAATTATATAAATCATTATTATTTAATAGCAGAGAGATGTGGGAAACCAAAAAATTATAAAAAACAGTTAAAGAAATTTGTATAATTAACAGGAGAGAGAGGCGAGGAAAAAAAGTTAAGGATGAATGGAAGAGTGACAAGTGTCCTATCAAAAACTTTATTTATTATATAGTATAGAATATCTCTAATTCACCAATTCAAACACAAACATAATCAAAATGGCATCATCTTCATTTTCAAGTGACGAAGCGGTTTAAATGATGTTTTGTGCTTGGACATGCGCAGCGATTATGAATATAATGTATGCTTGTATTATTATGCATAATATGATTTTAGAGGACAACGGTTTGGCAATTTGTCACTATAACCCAAATGAAGAGGAGCCTGCGTACGAAGAAATTAAGGAAGATAAAAAGCGAAGCAACCGTCAAGAAATACGAAGCCAAGAAGTTTTTCACGCTTTGAAAGCGGACTTGATTGAGCATATTTTCAAACGTTCACAAAATTAGTTTTTATGTTATTTTTATTTATGTAATTTTTATTTATGTTTTTATTTTATTTTATTTTATGTAACTTTTATTTATGTCTAAATGAGTATTTTATTTAAAAAATAAATATTTTATAATATATGCATTTAATACTCACTTAAGTAGAGTATACCACTTGTCAAGTGAGAAGTGTAAGATTCTGATGTGGCGTCTATGTGGCAGAAAAAGTACTCTCATTTGGGAGGGCCAAGTGAGAGTATACTTTATACTCTAAATAAAAAAGAGTACTTGTTAGTCAACTCTAACTTAGTTGACTTTTATACGTGACCCGAAACGGTTTAATTTAATTATTTAATTTAATCAGTTTTCTAAATAAAAGTTAGAATATACTTTTTTGAGTGAGAAAATATTATATTCCTCTAAATAGAAATAAGAAAATGGTGAAATGGCGTGTGACAAGACAAATGTAAAAAGTGTAACGACTTAAAACTTTAGTATGTTTTAATTTATTTTCTTTTTGGGTTACACATAACTTTTTATATAATACATTAATGTTGTTGAAAATGATCGAACCAAAAGCAGTGGCGCAACTTAGTGAGACTCCCCTCCCCCATTTTTCGCTCAAAAGTGTTAATTTATATGTATTCAGTCGAAAATTTTATAGGTATTAAGTTCCGGCCCCCTGATAGGAAAAACAATTATAGGATTCCGCCGCGGCTCCCCTGCGTTTTTCTTCAAACTTCGCCACTGACCAAAAGGACGTTAACAGTGCAATATGGATTAGTCTTAAACTAGGAAAAGGTTCATACGTTAGGAACTCAAAATTTTGATATTAAAAACCTAACACATCACATGATACACATGATTCAACAACCTCCTTTTCAAAGTCCATACATCATGATCATCACGGTCCACTTTAACCAGTTTTGACGAAAATCCTAACTATGGAATTGGAAAATGACATACCAAACTCGCGAGGTTGGGTGAGTCAGCCAAACCTACCAATTTTAACAATTTAAACCAATTTTTTAACATTTTGTTTTCCAAAATGCTTTGCTTGTAAACAAAAATTCAAAATGACAGCTTATAAATATAAAAATTTACATAACATATTTCAATTTTAAAAAAGAAACATATATATAAGGGTTAAAGATAGTTTGGTCAAACCATCAAACCACTAAAGCTAACTTGTATAAATCTCAAATCAGCCTAAATAACCAACTTACTTCGGTTTGAATAGTTCAATCAGTTTCAACTATTTAAAATAACTTTAATCAACTTTCAAGGAACCCAATCTTACCCACAAGATATAACATCTAAAAAAACAAAGTACAGATAAAAATGCAAACAAAAGTGTCTTAACAGATTCAGGAGCACAATCTAGGATTATGTCATGTACATCAATCCTACAATCTATAACATTAAAAGATGCAAACTACAAAACCACATGAATCATGAAAACAAAGTCAAACACGATGTTTAAACAGCTAAAAATGACTCATTCTTTTGTGGTTTTGTTGATAAGTGACTTGTGAATGTGAGGAATGACACCACCTCCAGCAATGGTGCCTTTGATGAGAGTGTCGAGTTCTTCATCACCACGGATAGCGAGTTGCAAATGCCTTGGTGTGATCCTTTTCACTTTCAAATCTTTGCTGGCGTTTCCAGCTAGTTCAAGTACCTCGGCTGTTAAGTACTCGAGGATTGCAGCAGAGTAAACAGCAGCTGTTGCCCCTACTCGCCCGTGAGCTGAAGTTCTTGATTTGAGATGGCGGTGAATCCTCCCTACTGGGAACTGAGTTTCCAAGTCAAAAATAACTTGAATTCAGTTTTTGTTTACCAATCTACAAAAAACAACTTGCCACAAAAATAATAATAATAATAACAAAAACTGCCAGTTGTCACTTTATTCCATGCTTATTTTGATACAAAAAGACAGAAGTTATAACTCTACAAATAATATCAAAGGTGGCAAAATGGCAAAGTTTTGTAACAGATCAAAAGAGGTAATTTTGGTACAAACTGACACCAGTTCCCAGTAGGTTGATACAGAACAACTTTTGTCTAAATATCATACTTTTTACAATTATTAGAAATATGTTATTACAATATCAATCTAAAACTTTCAAACAAGGCAGTTTGATAGGTTATATGAGTTAATATACAGTCTGATCAACTTGCAACTCATTTGACAAGTTTGACTTATTTTCTTTACAACTAATTTTTATTTTTAACAATTTAATCTGTTAAAAATGAAACATAAACCAGATTATTTTTATGCCTAAATTACTAAATAGATCAAAATTGCTACCACTAACAAAATTTGAAACTAATATTTTAAATGAACAATTCTCTCCAATTCTGAATTTTTATCATTGATGTTATAATTATTGATAAATAAATAACACCACTAAAAGAATAGTTTTTTTCCCTGTATTCATTTATCAAGGTTTTAGTGTAACAATATCTTCAAGGTCTTTCCCAATGGGTTGATAAATAAATAACATCACTAAAATAATTTTAGTTTTTTTTAATGCGACTTTCTTAAACCACTATTTCTTTCTGAGCAGCCCGGGTGTTTCTATGAGTCATGCATGTCTTTCCCAATGGGTTGTAACCGCAGCGCACTCGAACCCGGGACCCACCTAGAAGGAAACCCACAACTGGGAAAACCCCCTGGCTCAACCTGGAACAATTTGTCCCAAGCGAGACTCAAACCCATGACCTTCCATTTGGAAAGTCATGGGGCTACCACTCCACCAAAAGGCTTTTTTGTAAATAATTTGAGTAAAGACAATATCTTCAAAGTAGATATTTTCTAATGCATCAAGTAAAACAGAAAGGTAGTTGTAGTTAATGTGCAGAAAATAAAACAAATGCAAACTCATCAACGTGTACCCTTATGTGGACTTTGACCTGCAAAGCCACAATGAAACCAGTAAACATTTAATTTTGTATGTGGACTTTTTGATGTGTGGCCTTATGCATACCCTTAAAAGGACTGTAATATAGTCAAATCATACACACATACTCTCTTATAAACTCTTTATTGTGATTTTACATGTTGCTCTGTTTTTATTTTATTTTACTGTTACAGTTACTTTTGATTAATTCTATAACCAAGTAACCAACAAAAATAAAATAAAAAAATTAAAAACCAAAAAATTACACCTTAGTCAAGACAATCAATATTGACCAAACCCAGCCAACAACTCCAAGATCTGTTAAAAACCATTGCTTTTGTGCATTGGCCCCACCTATGATGATTAACAGGCTACTTAACAGCTCTTAAAACAATTAACAGCTCACAATTAGATTCAACAATGGACATTGCAAGTACACATAACTAATTAATGTTGTGAAACAAATAACACATAACTAGGTCAAGCAGCCATCAAAATTTAATAGCCAAAATGGAAACATATATGGCTGAAAACAAACATAACCGAACCGAACCAAACTAGATGTTGTTCATGTTCATTCATTAAGCTTTAATTGAACAAACAAAAAGTTCACAGACACATAACCAACAAAATTTTGTGACCGTGTTCGTTTGTTAAGGAAATGAATTTGTTTGTTTTAGTTTGTTAACATTATAAATGAACACAAACGAACATATAATAATTTAATTTTGATGGTAAAAAATTTAAAAAGTACTAAAAACTTATAACAATGGAACGAATATTAGCGAACAAATTACTGAACGTTTATGAACATATTGAACAAACACGGCCTTTGTTCATGTTCGTTCATTTAATTAATCGAATGGAATCTTTGTTTGTATTTGTTCATTTATTAAACAAACGAACGTAAACAAACTTCCCGCCAAAGGGTTCAGGAACGATTCGTTGAACTTGAGTTCATTTACAACCCTAGAAATGTATGTTAATCAATTCATCTAAATCTATGAAATAAAAATGATTTAACTTCATCTAAACATATGAAAACTAAAAAGACAAAAAAAAAATAAATAAATAAATAATGAATCTACAACTATTAAAATAAATAAATCAGCAAACATAAACTCAAGAAATAGCTAGGGTTTATGTTCAAACCTGTAGACCAGCTCTAGCAGAGCGAGACATAGGTCTCTTCTTATCTTTCTCCTTGTTAGCTGCAGCTGCAGGTGTCTTTCCCGCCAACAGCCCCTTCCCACCCTTTCCCGCCATTTTCCGACCTAACGAAGAGAGAAACAAGTAAAATGTTCTTAAATCTTTACATATGAAAACCCTAGAACGAAGATTTGAGTGTATAATAACGTATTTAACATGAAATACGAATTCAAATTGAGATCTGACAACTGACATTATGAATATAACATGACAAAATATAATCAGAATATAATTACCTGAGAAGATTGCAAGTCCATGCTATACGATAAGAAGATCAATTGTGGCTGTGGAGGTCCGGGGAAAGTATTTATGAGTCGGGAAAATTAAGCGGGGTTGCTTTTTGATTCAAAGTTTTTGAGATCTACAAATTTTGGCGGCAAGAACTGGGGGGGGGAATCCGAATTTTAAAATTTTCATCTGAAGAACACGCTGTCCATGGAGAAAGCCTAATGGGCCATTGGGCCTCCCATATGTTCTATTGATGCAATAATAATAAATAACAATGGTCATAAATTGAAGGATTACTTATTTTAAGTTTTTTATTGACTTTTATAAAAGGTTATAAGAAATTTTAAAAAATAAGTTTATTTTTATTTCTCAAAACTCTTTTTTCTTTCTTTAAAAAGTTAAAAGAAGTAGCAAAAGTCACATTGCCTAAACACTTTTTTAACTTATAAAAATTAATAAATTAACAAGTAGTTTCAATAAGTAATCCCAAACACCCTCTAAGTGTTTCAATAGTAGCCCCAAGAATATCCAGGTGTTTCCGTTAAAAAAAAAAAGTGTTTCAATAGGCTTTGTCTCTACCACTGGGTCACCAACACTTGAATACAGAGACTGAAAGAATAATAATTCATTTGATGTCTATTTGTTGCTATAATACACGACATTAAATAAGTCAAGCTTCTTATAAACTATAAAGAGAACAACAACAAAATTTAAAAGACTAAATTTTAATTTTTGTTCTTTATAATTACTCAAATTATAGAATATGTCTTTTAAAATATTGATTTTTACTCACTGTGCTTTATTTGAAAAGTTTCTCATTTCTTGTCCCTTTGACTAATTGCGATTAAATATTTATGTTAAGTCAAGTGCATTATAGTCTTTTTAGTTATAAAGGATTATTCTTGTAAATGTTAAAGTTTCTTTTTATTTTATTTTTCTTTCATTATTCTTTTATTCTTTTTATCACTTTTATTTTATAGATTTTGTTTAAAATTTTATTAATTAATTAACCAACTTATTTATTTTATAAAAATATATATTTTTATTTAATTTATTTATTTTTGTATGTTTGAATAGGTAATATACTTTTCTCACTTTTATTTTATAGGTTTCTTTAAAATTTTATTAATTAATTAAGCAACTTATTTGTTTTATAAAAATAGATTTTTTTTATATTTTTATAATTTATTTACTTTTATTTTTTTTATTAAGCTATTTACTTTTATCATTTTACAATTATTATAATTTTATACTATTTTTTATATATTAGAGAGTTATTAAGAGTTTAAAGTCTAAAGTTTATTTTCTAATCATATACTCAATCTTGAGGCCTTGTTATCCGTCGAGCAAGTGTTCAATGGATGCTTGTTTGTTCTATATCTATTTTTAACCCAATAGGTTTTAACTGAGAAATTTTTGAATTAATAAAACAGGGTAAACTGATTCGATATCAATGTGTTATGCGTATTGGTTAAAATCTAATTAAGTACCAAATTAAATGTAGGTCCAGATTTCAATCGAAAATCACTCAACAGATCGAATCTGCGTGTATGGTAGTGAAACAGATGGTAGAAACAGAATTGGTGAAGATAACAGCTAACTACACATAGAATCAACACAAAAAGGATGTGGAAAAGTAAGAACAAAGCATTAAACAAATGCAAATTGTATTGATTCTTCAAGAACAGTGAAAGAGAGAATTCAGGGTTACAGCCGCTACTCACACCCTAGAAATTCTCAAACTAGGCTATTTATAGTAAGTTGACAGGCATCAAAACTATGCTCACCGAAACTACTAGTTTCGGTGAAGCATTTACAAGTGTGATAAGCATGTCGAAACTAAACTATCTATCGAAACTACTAGTTTCGATTGAACAAACCTCAATCGAAACTAAGTAGTTTCGATGGCCCAGACTTAGAAAATAAAACAGGAAATTACATGAAAATGAAAATACAAGTAAATAAACTAACTAGCAATGTTTAAAAAGATATACATTGATGACAACAGTTTATACAAAAATAAGACTCTGCAATCTCCCCCTAAGCTGCTGCATCAATGTCTTCAACTCTTCTCAAGCAGTTGACCCTTGATTTGGTTTCTGGAAGAAAGGCTTGACGTTCAATGACACCACTCTCTGATATGCCTTAGCATCAGCTTCAGCATCACCATGAAAGAGCTTGATGGGATTTTTGAACAAAACTTCCAGATATTTAGGTTAAAACTTTAGAAGCTCCACGGGCTCAAATATCACAATATCTTCCTTGCCTTCACACTCGATCACAGCACTTCCGATGGTTGAGTTGTAAAACCATTTTCTGAAATTTTGTAGCTGGACATGTATTGATCGAGGTAGAACTATAGATTTGACAGTTTCAGCAGGCTTGTACCGAAGGCTTACCCAGGGCTTTTGAGTTCTAGGATGTATCCTGGTTTTGGATATGATTCTCTTTCGAAGAGTGGTCTTCATTGACCTGAAGTCATGGAGGGCTTGTTGCTTAAGAAACTGTTCAAAGTTACGTGCATCATTGACTTTTCCAGGATTTTGGAGGGGTAATTTAGCAAGAGCCCTAAGATCATATCTAGGGAGTGAGCTGAACTCATGAGGAGTTTTGAAGTGCTCTACTCTTCCCTTGTACCTCCTGACAATGTATAATTTCCTTTCATTGTCATATTTCCATCCCACGGGGGTCTCTTTAGCTCTTGGTACTCTGCAAACCATTCATAATACTTTGGAGGCTCCTCAACAGGTAATTTCCTCATCCAAGGGCTTTTTGGGTCGGGATAGTCTGGATTTGGTTTATGAGGTTGAATAGGTTCAGTAGGGGTAGATTCAGTGTGAGTTGTTTTAGTTGGTTCAGTCTGTACCGAATCAACTTTAACATTGGCTTCATCTTTATCATCGTCAGAGAGTGCCTGGATCTCTTCTCCTTCCTTAGTGAAGTATCGCACCTTCTCTTCGTGTAGATCTTCTATAGCCAAAATTTCTGGATAATCTTCATTAAAACCATAATTGTCAATTTCTTCCAGAAGAGCATTCAGCTCGTGATCTGACCCAATCTCTTCTTCATCAAGAATGACCACCTCAGCACTTGATTACTTTCCTTTCCCTCTTTCTCTGGCAGCTCTCTGTTCACTAACTGATGGAAGATCATAACTGGTTTCTTCTAGCTTGACTTCCACAGCGTCCTTTGTCTTAGCAGCTTGGCCAGCGAAGATTGTTAGTGCAGACAGAGGATTTGACGCAACGACAGGGGAAGAGGGTCCACCAGCAGAAGTGGTCTCCCCCTGAGCTATGGAAGGTGTTTCCTATTGAGAAGATTTAATCAAAGATGCCTTGATTTGTTCAAAAGTGTCAGATAGGGCTTTAAACTCCTGTTGTTGCTGAGAGATTGTCTTTTGTTGGGTTTCCAGTTGAGTTTGTTGAACATCAAGTTGTGTATGTAGGCCGCCAACTTCCATCCTTAGATTTTTTACTTCTTCCTTGCTCTCTGTTAGTTCAGTCTTCAGTTTCTCAATCTCTTCATCTCACTTTGTTACTACTTCCTGTAATCTCTTTACTTCCAGGCTCAGGGTTTTAACTCTTGGGACAGATGGTGAAGGATCAGGGACAGGAGATGCAGGTGGTGTAGTAACAGGTGTATATGGTGCATATGGTTGTGGTGAAGGTGGTGGAATATGAGTAGGTGAGTGGGTGGGGGTTAAGTGTTCAGGAATATTAAACAGTGATTCATCAGAAGTTGTTAAGGACTCAAGTCCTGTCTTGATTTTCTTTGCAAGAGTTTCTTCTTATTCATAATCAGACTCGGAATCAGCTCGTCTCTTGGAGGAGGATGCAGGAGGTTCAGTCTGTTCCTCATCTTCAGACTCATAATCAGATTGATCATACTTAGTGCCATAGATGCCTTCATCCAAGGTTTCACTATAATCATCTTCAGCTTCAACATTTTCCTGAACTTCATCATTAACATTTTCTTCATCTTTTATGTTTACAGCAGGTTTTTCTTCAAATACCGGCTCAAGATTTTCTATCAGTTGATCCATGAAAGGAGCCTCCAAGATAGGCGGTTCAACATCTTGCTCTATCTGTTGGTCAGCATCAACATCTGGCTCTTGGTTCCCTTGATCTTGATCTGCCCCTTCTTCTTCAGATGATGAATCAACTTGTAATTGTGGATCTATATCAGGAACAATCTCTTCTACTTCACCCAAGATATGACCAAACAGAGGAATGTCAGCAATCACTCTATTGGTTCTTTTGCTTGAACTCTTCATGTAGCTTAATGTCTTGGCAGTCATGTGATCAAAGACAAATATATTGCCATCTTGTTGCAAGTTAGGATGGAGATGATTAATAATAATTTGAAGGAACCTAGGGTAGACCAAAAACTTTTCTTTCACTCCTCTAGTCAGGTTTTCCTTTAACTGCCCAAATACTAACCTAGAAAGGCAGTGAATGATTTTCTCTCCCTTTAATCAATCCTAGTACTGCTGATGCCACCATTGCATTGGCTTAGTCAAAACCACCTTTTCTGATAGACAGGCAGTGAATGAAGACATGCACAATGTATCTCCATAGAGGTGGAAGGGCATTCTTGATAATTTGTCCGCCCTTGAATTCATCTGGATGCCCTAGTCTTCTAAAACATTCTTTAACATAATAACTTGGAAAATCCACCGGTGCTTCATGATTGTCATTGAAGTGCAACACCTCTCTGATAGTTGCCTCAGAGAAAAGAACTTCTTGGTTATGAACGGTGGCCCTGATATGCTCCACATTGTTTATAACAGTTGTAGTTGCAGTGCTCCAGAATTGCCTTATAGTAGTTTCAAACACAGGTACATTGTGACTTATGGCAAAACTGATGTTGGAGTTGGCCAGGAAATCAAGCACAGGTAAGAAGTTTGCATTTTTAGGATCAGTAGTGTTCAACACAGCACACACATTGTGCCTTTTGACAAATAGGAGATCCATATCTGCACAGAAGCAACACAAGAAAAATTTTCATACATCAGTCCAACACTTAGAAAAATTTCAGAAAGGCCTAATCGAAACTACTAGTTTCGGGTGACAAAGCATATCGAAACTACATAGTTTCGGGCACCAAAGGGTATCGAAACAACTAGTTTCGATTGAAAACCTGTTCAAATTCTGAAAACATTTTAAAAACATAACACCCTTTTGTTTCGATTGAAAACCTGTTCAAATTCTGAAAACATTTTAAAAACATAACACCCTTTAATCGAAACTACTAGTTTCGATGCCTGAAATCTGAACAAATATACAGACTCAATAATCAAAGGAAAAGGATCCAGAACTTATACACAGAATCAAAGAATCAAGATCAAACAGGAAAAAATTGTTAAAACTAAGTAAAAGAGGACAAGAAAGAGCCTATGAGAATCGAAACTTCATCTTACCCGAAGTATCAACTTTAAACTGCAAGAATATACAAAAGGAGGTAAGATATCAACAATGATGACTTTATAGACAAGATCTAAACCCTAATTGTCCCTTAAAAAGAAGTAACAGACGTAAAAGTTTCGAAAAACTCAAACCCTAGGTTTGTTCATCTGAAAATCACGATAGAGACCTGTAGATGCATAATATGTCCCTAATCCCTTGTAATATGTATTTCATCTATGTTTAATGTAATTATTTGATGTATTAATGAAATTACATGTTTATCCTTAATGTTTACTCATATATAATGACTGTGTATTAAACGATCTGATAAATAGCGATAACGTTGATCAATCGTGCTAATGAAAGGCCCATTCGCACGAATGGATCATGAGAATGATCCATTCGCGCGAATAGCTCATGAGAATGATTCATTCGCTAGAATAAGTCATGAGAATGATTCATTCGTACGAATGAACCATTCTGATGATTCATTCTTAAGAATGAACCATTCTGCTGATTCATTCGCACGAATGAGTCCATTCACATGGCTCATTCGTACGAATGGCCTCTGCACTATATATATAACTTTCACTTCATGAGCACATATACAACACATATACACATAGAGAGACTGACCAGAGCAGAACCAACAGAACACAAACTCTTTTCACCTGTATTGTCGAATCTCTGTCCGTTGAGAGTTTCCAGGTCTTGTATCCAACTTCTCTACACCAAAGGGTTGATAGAAACCTTCGTCTCGACATCTAATCCGCTCGTTTCTTAAGACCCGATCCGTGTCATAGATTGGATTGCCAATCAAATCGGATTCCGCACGATTTGGTTCGGTTAATGTGTTGAATCATTGGATCAAGGTAGATCCCGATCCAACAAAGTGGTATCAGAGCCTGATTGTGCTCTAGATTCAACATAGAAAATCTAATCTTGCTTTTAATCTTGCTTTTTCTAGCTTCTTGAATGTTATAAAGATCACTTGATCGTTGTTTAGCCACGTTCAAAACTTGTGATTATTGCTTCTGAGTGATCTGATCGTCTCAGTTTTCAGATCTGATAAAAGGATCAATCATTGGTGCTTTTTGGTGCAAAAAAGTCAAACAGCTCTCTGTCGTACGAATGGCTACTATGATGAACTTCATTCGCACGAATGGCTCCTACCATTCGCACGAATAGATCAAGTCTCCCGCTCATTTGTTCAAACTTCCAATCGCACGAATAGAACATTCCATTCGCACGAATAGAAAATTCCATTCGCACGAATAGAAAATTCCATTCGCACGAATAGAAAATTCCATTTGCACGAATAGAACATTCCATTCGCACGAATAGACCCATTCGCATAAATCTCTTCTAAATTTTTTTCTTGTGTCGAAAAACTTCGTTTTTTACCATGTCGGACTTAGCCTTTGTTGCCAGTCAGAACAGTAAAATCCAAAACTTGTTATTAATCGATAATGAAGCTGGAAATGCTAACAAGGCTCCAAAACTCATGACAATGGACGAATATCATCACTGGAAAAACAGGTTTGAGATACACATTAATGGAGTTGATACAAACTTATGGATGATGATAGAGAATGGATATCAAAAAGTGTTGAGTGAGGATGGAACTCCTGTTTTGGCTTCCCTTTTAAGCGAACAACAAAGAAAAGATTATGACTTAGAAAAGAAGGCATATGCTATCTTATCTCAGGCCATATCAAGAGAAATATTTCATCAATTCAGGCAGTTTACATCTTCAAAATCTCTGTGGGTTGCCTTAGAACAACGTCACGAAGGAAATGCTTCGTTGAAAGCTATCAATGCTAAGGCCATTAAGAAGGAATTTGATAATTTCATGTATATTGGGAATGAGTCCTTAGATGATCTATTTGAGAGATTCTATCACTTGATGAGTGAATTGCATGCCCATGAGATCAAAACAACGAAAGAAGAAAAGGTTCAATGCATGGCAGATGCGTTACCACCAAAATGGGATTCATTCTTGATGGTTCTCAAACAGAACAAGACTCTTGAAACCATTGATATCAATGAATTTCTTCAGAAATTGAGAGAACAAGAGGTGATGAATAAGTGGAAGTTAAAGAGAGGTGTACAAGCTCAGGATCCTTCATTGTACTATTCCACATCAACTCAACAAAATGCTCCTTTGCAGACTGCGTTTGTATCAAACATGTCAAATGTTTCAGCCAGCCAGTCTTCAACAGCTCATGCTTCAGTTTCATCAAGCTCGGTTCCACAGCAGGGAAATACTGCTAGTACTCCTACACCAAGCCCCATTAAATTGCAAACAGACAACTTCGACAAGGTTACTATCGAAGTGGCCAAGGAACACATGGCACTGTTGTCTACCGTTGTCAATTCATATGACAGTCTTGTTGCTGGACAGGTTGGAAACAGTCATCTGACAGCAGAAGACTATGCTCAGATTGATAAGGATGAAATGGATCGAATTGATATAATGTGAGCTCTTGCAAGTGCAGTCAGAAGAGCGAGAGATTATGTAAAAAGGACAGGAAAAACTCTCGAAGGGAACAAAGACACTACTTATGGTTTTGATCTGTCTGCTGTTGTTTGTTTTAACTGTGGTGAAAAAGGGCATTTTGCTAGGCAATGTGAAAAGCCTAAACAGACTGGAAACCGCAACCCTTTCAACAACCGTCAAAGCCAACCGAAGCCACAAAATCAAAATACAGAAACAAACCTTGTTCCAGTTACTCTTGCACAAGATAAGGACACTTCAAGTGGAACAAAAGCTATGGTTGTTCAAACAGATGAGACTGTTGATTGGTCTTTTAAATTTGGAGCTGATGGTAGTTCAGGGGATAGAGCTTACATGGCAAAGGCTGTAGAAGTCAATGAAGAATCAGATTCTGATGCTGAGAGAGATATTGCTTCAGAAAGTTCATCAGCTACAGACGACACATCTTCAAACAGTTCTGGATTCACAGCTGAGAATGATGATAAATCATCTGTTGTCTCTTCAAGTCAATCGACAGCTGATGTGGATGATAACAATTCCTCTTCTGAATCTACCTGTAGTTGTGCTTTTATGGTAAAAACATCCACAGGCATTCAGGTAAATTCTGACAGTTTTGAAAGTGAGTCTGAATCTCAACCGTGTTTAATTTGTGATGAACTTGAGAAGAAAGTTGAGACACTTAAAAGTCACAACACAGACTTAATTGCTGATTTCACTAATTGTCTTGAAGCAAACCGTGTTTTAAAGGGAAACGAACTTGCCTTCAAAAACAAAATTGATCTTTTAAACAGGCAAGTTCATGAATTAGAAATCTGTGTTATCAACAAACAAAATGCCATCACTTTTTATTTAAACACGATTGATGAAACAAAGAAAAAGCTGGCGCTTGTCGAGTGTGATTATGAAACTTTAAATCAAAAGCTGAAAAGTTATTCAAATTCTGCTTACATTCTTGATTACATGATTTCACGGCGTCTAGGAAAGAAAAATGCTGGGTTTGGGTATAAAAATTGTCCTCCACCGGTGTTGAATACTATGGTAAACACACCGGATGATAACCCAATCATTGACTTTAAGGTCAAAACGCCACTTGTCGTTGATCCAACCGAAAACAAAATTCCTCAACCAAAGGTTAACGATAATGGTGCTTCGACCTCGAAGTCCCAGTGTGTTGATGGAATGGTAGAAGAGTGGGATGAAGACGACGATGAGTGCCCTACTCGTGGTTTGGGACACAAAAGCTCGTCTGCTCCACAGAATGACAACATTGGTATTTCAAAATCTGCTTCTAAAGATGTTTTTAAAATTAAACAAACCAATTGCCGTCCATCTTATCCCACTACTTCTGATCAGAAGAGTCAAGTAACCAAAGCCTCAATCAAAAAGGTTAATTTTGTTAAAGCTGGAGAGTCTGTTCAATCAAACAAGTCACTCTCTTCAGCTGAACAAAAAGAAACTAAGGCTGGTGGTTCAAAAACTCACCAGAGTGAAAATCAATACAGATCTCCAAGGTTGGTTGAGCGGAGATACTGTTTTGAGTGCGATACAAAAGGACACGTTGTTGTCAACTGTCCTTATCTTCAGAAGCCAAGTAAAAGAGTTAATCATTTTCCAGAAAATAAACAAAAGTTTTTAAAGTCAAAATCTAACTCTTTTACCCAACAACAAGTGCATCAAAAGAAAGTTAAACAAAAGATGCATGACTTGTTGGTCTCTGATTCGATTTCCACACCTGTACAAATTGTTAAGCAATCCACTGTTTACCACAAACAGTCGTTGCACAAACAACATGTGTGGAAAGCAAAATCAGATGATGCTTCTGACGACTGTACTTCAAAGTCAAGTGGTTGTTCCAAAAATCCACAAGGACAGTGGATGGATTGTACTGTTGTAGATGAGACTGGGAAACCCAAGACCGTAAAGGCTTGGGTTCCTAACCTAAACTAATTATTTTCCTTATTGTGCAGGTTGTCCTTTATAATCCTATTAGCAATAATTGGATTATTGATAGTGGGGCATCCAGGCACATGACTGGGAACTTAGCTCTCCTTTTGGACGTCAGAAATATCAAAGGGGGCTATGTTTCATTTGCAGGCGATAAAGGTGGTTTTATCTCAGCTCAGGGAACACTGTGTAATGGAGCTGTCAGCTTTGAGAAGGTCAACTTTGTCAAACAGTTGGATAACAACTTACTTTCTGTTTCTCAAATCTGTGATAAGGAGTTCAAGGTTCTTTTTGATGACAAGCACTGTTATATCTTGAAAAAGGAGTTTATGATTCCAGAAGACATGGTGGTTATGTCTGCTCCAAGAATGAATGATCTTTATATTCTTGACATGTCACAAGCATCATCCTCAGTGTCCACAACATCATGTTTTGTTTCAAAAGCCACTGAGAAGGATTCTATTTTATGGCACAAAAGAATGGGACATCTCAGTCTCAGAAAAATGAATCATTTGGTGCACAAAAATCTTGTTGAAGGAGTCACTGTGAAAAGTTTTCATCTTCCTGACGTGTGTGTTTCTTGCAAGAAAGGCAAACAAACCAAGAAATCTCATAAACCCAAATCTCAACATTCCATCACTATAGCACTAGAGCTCTTACACATGGACTTGTTTGGTCCTATCAACCGGAAGAGTATTGCTGGAGACTTATATTGTTTGGTTGTGACGGATGAGTATTCAAGATATTCTTGGGTGATGTTCTTAAAATAAAAATCTGAAACTTTTGAATATGTGGAGATTCTGATTACCAAATTGGAGTCTTTGTATAAGTTAAAGGTTAGGAGGATCCGTTCGGACAATGGTACTGAATTTAAAAATCATCTTATGGAAAATTTCTGTCAAAAACTTGGTATTCACCATGAATTCAGTGCGCCATATGTTCCACAAATGAACGGTGTTGCTGAGAGGAAGAATCGGACCTTGATAGAAGCTGCAAGGACTATGCTCGCTGACTCAAACTTACCCGTGCAGTTCTGGAATGAAGCTATTGCTAATGCGTGTTACACGCTCAACCGGGTTCTAGTTATCAAGCGTCACGATAAAACTTGCTTTGAATTGTTGCATCGACGGAAACCGAACTTACAGTATCTTGAACCGTTCGGCGCTCCATGTACCATGTTGAAAAAGGATGCTCATGGCAAGTTTAACGAGAAAGTAGAGGAAGGTTACTTCTTAGGGTACAGCACTCCCAATAAAAGAGTTTACAACAAAGCCTCTGGGAATGCAATTGTGCGCAACGATTGTGCGAATTCATGTTTCGTCTCGCAAATCAAACCACGGTCTATAACAGATGCTTTAAAAGAAGAATCTTGGGTAAATGCAATGCAGGAAGAACTACTCCAATTTCAGAAGCTCGGAGTTTGGAAGATAGTTGATTTACCAAAAGGAGCTAAGAAGATTGGTACTCGATGGGTTCTTCGTTGCAAAAGGGATGATCAAGGAATAGTCATAAGAAATAAGGCTCGTTTGGTCGTTCAGGGATTTAGGCAAATTGAAGGTATAGATTACAATGAAGTGTTTGCACCGGTTGCTCGTCTGGAAGCAATTCGAATTTTTCTTGCTTATGCATCCTACAAAAGGTTCAAAGTCTATCAAATGGATGTAAAGAGTGCTTTCCTTCATGGAGAAATCAGTGAAGTCGTATACGTCAGTCAACCTCCCGGGTTTGAAGATCCTATGCATCGTGACCGTGTCTACAAATTGGACAAGGCACTGTACGGATTGCACCAAGCTCCGCGAGCATGGTACGAGACACTTTTCACTCATCTTCTGAACAATGGTTTTAGAAGAGGTGTCATTGACTGCACGTTGTTTATTCGGGAAAAGGGTGGAGAACTTTTAATGGTACAGGTATACGTGGATGACATTATTTTCGGATCGACGAATGATGTTCTGTGCAAAGAATTTGAAAGAGTTATGCAGGACAAGTTCGAGATGAGTTCCATGGGAGAGATGAAGTTCTTTCTAGGGCTACAAGTAGATCAATCTGAGACAGGGATTTTCCTTCATCAAACAAATTATGTTGGAGACATACTGAGCCGATTCGGTATGACTGATGCCAAACCTGCTGGTACTCCATTGGCGATCAATCACGGGATTTCGCCTGATGATAAGGGGGAGTATATTGATGCTACTCTCTATCGAGCCATGATCGGATCTCTCATGTATCTCACGGCATCTCGACCTGACATCATGTTCGCCACGTGTCTCTGTGCCCGATATCAGTCAAAACCAAAAGTCTCCCACTTAATTACTGTCAAAAGGATTTTTCGTTATCTGAAGGGTACTCCTGATCTTGGATTATGGTACTCTAATGATGATAACTTTGAGCTTACTGCATATAGTGATTCTGATTATGGTGGTTGCAAAACAGACTTCAAGTCTACATCTGCAGGGTGTCAGTTCTTTGGAAACCGTCTTGTGACATGGCAATGCAAAAAGCAGACTTCAGTGGCTACATCTACATGTGAAGCTGAATACATCGCTGCTGCCAGTTGCTGTTCACAGATTATCTGGATTCAACAGCAACTTCGGGACTACGGTTTGCAATTCTCTAACACTCCTATTTATGTAGATATATCTGCTGCCATAGCTATCACTAAGAATCCGGTTCAGCATTCAAAAACCAAACACATCGGCATAAAATATCACTTCATTCGTGATTGTTTTGAAAAGAAACTGATTGATGTGGTTCAAATTAACACTGATTTTCAAAAGGGCGACCTCTATACAAAAGCCTTTGACAAACCAAGATTTTTATTCTTGTTAGAGGTAAACGGCATGAAAAAGAAGGATGACGTTGTTCCGGACCAAGAGTCGAGTCAATAATCATTTTTATCAATTACGTTCCTGTATATATATTTTCTTTCTTGCGTTTATTAAAAATCTCAAAAACTCAAAAAGATTTTTCATTTTAAGATTTTAGGGGGAGAAAATGTCAGTAAGAAAATGATCTCTCGCTGAGAAAAATGATAGTACACAGACGCTAGTTATCTGAGACTCCAAAAAGATTTCTATATTGTGTACAGTTATTTGTGTACAGTTTGTTATTAAAAAAAAAAAAAGATTTTCCATTTTTGTACAGTCTAAAACCCAAAAACATCTGAAAAACTCAAAAATGAGAAATCGTATCCAACCTTTGGGAAGTGATGGCACACTAATCATATGTATTAAGTACATTGCATTTAATGTCATAGTGAATAGTCACACTAAGTCGACATGTGATGCATTGATAGACTTATCTTACTGAATCTCGACCATTGACGATCAATCTATACCATATTAGATATTGTCTTGTGAGTCACATAATGGTGAAAGGATTGACGAAAATCAACAATAGAAACTGAAGGTGTTTCTCATTCTATGCACACCAGTTATCATCGGTTTAATGAGATATCAGAAAGTAGTTATAAAATTAAAAATTAGATTCCGAAGTCGTATACGTGCCATATTGCCTTGTAAATACCTGGCTGAAGCCGTCCATGCGATTAAGAATAAAATAAAAGTATGAATCCGAATCCGTATATGTGCCATATTACCGGGTTGCATCCTGGTTGAAGCCATCCATGGGATAAGATGAACACAAACACCGTTAGCTGTATACGTGCCATATTGCCTTGTAAATACCTGGCTGAAGCCGTCCATGAGCTGATGGCTGTCACTGTGAATACTAAAAAAAAAAAAAAAATTTGGTGTAGTAAAGAAGTAACAGGGAATAACTGAGATCTCATGAACTTATGATGACTGGTTAAGTAAGTTGTGCTGATTTGAAACATTAACATGTTTTGAAAAGAAATTCAAGTCAATTCTTAACTAGTGTGGGACACACAGATAATGGACTTAATCCTTCAAGATCATCTTGTAAGTGTTGAGAAAAGGTCTGCTTAAGTTTAAGACGGACAAACATATCAATGATCGCATTTTGACTAAGTGTACTTAAAGCTCAGATAATTTGCAATGTTGCTGATTGCTATGAGTTTAGTACTGATCCTATGTTCGGATCTTTCTCACAAAAAGATGTGTAAATACCATTGTATAGTTGTATCTACAAAATTCAAAATGTCTCAGATCATTAGTCACTAAGTCTGTATGATTTCTCATAAGGATCATTCTTACTAAGACATGCGTGTATATATCTTGTTGATATTATTTTCAGCATTACATATTCAAAAATCCAAAAAGATTTTACTTTTCCTGAATTTTAGATTATCTGATTAGACTCGAACGTCTGTCTGAAAATCAAAATTTGAAAATTGCTTGACTTCCTGATTGATCAAATCGTTCCTTTACTTCATAAACTATTCCAAAACTTCATAATTGATCCCTCACTTCATAATTAAATGTAAATTACTTCATAATCAAATTGTTGTCAAGACCGATGTGGTCGGATACCCCATTTAACTTGAAAAGTTTAATTTGCATAAGGGGATTGTCCCATTCGTACGAATGGATGAGCAAAATGGCTCACTCGTACGAATGGATGAGGAGAATAGCTCATTCACACGAATGGACTGACCAGAATGGTCCACTCGTACGAATGAATGACAGAATGAATCAAGTCTAGCTCATTCGCACGAATGGACTGACCAGAATGGTCCATTCGTACGAATGAACCAGGTCATCCTATAAAAAGGCCATTCATTCGCATTCTCAGTCTCATTCGCACAAAACAGAAATCGCATTCGCACGTCTGTTTCATCCAATTCTGATTTTGAACAAAACTCCGTCAAATCACCGATCTAATATTTCGATTTCATTTTACAGGTATAACCCGACAAGTATTCATCAAGTGTATACCGATTTGTGGACGTTCGACTAGATTTAGGGCTCAAAACCGAAAACAAAACCTAAAAAACGTAAAAAGTGACTTAATAAACCGATTAAAATGCTAAATACTGGTTGAAAACCATAATCGAGTGTTTTGGTTTCTTTTTCGGCAAATCTTTTCGTGTCTTGGTTGATTTTTGGACAATTTGGATCGCGACCCGTCTGTCGTACGAATGGACACACTCTTCATGTTCATTCGTACGAATGAGAACTCATTCACACGAATGAGCACTCATTCACACGAATGAAACTCATTCGCATGAATGAATACTCATTCATATGAATGAAACTCATTCGCACGAATGAATAGGCAGAATGATCCATTCGCACGAATGAACCAACTTTTAGGGTTCATTCGTACAAAGGGAAAATGGTCCAAAAGTTCATATTTCCAAAATCTTGCATGTACTGATCTGATGTGATTCATGTTTTTGTGTTTGCAGACTGATCGTTATGGCGAACAGAGCTCCAGTTGTTCTTAAGGCTTCCATTAAAAGCAACATATATGCGTACATGATTCCTACATCAAAGAATGCACGACCGTTTGTTGGCATGATCGAATTTCTGTCTAGATCAAGGATTGCTCATGCTATATCCTATCACTGCACTCCATATATGTCGCACCAAAGGGAGTACTGGGCCTCTGCCGAGATTGACTGCGAGGTATCTCCACCGGTCATACGCGGGAAGATCGCAGGTCAAGATGTGGTTGTATCGGCAGCTCACATTCGTCGATTGTGTCAATTCGGTGATCATCCTGAAGATCCAGTAACACTGGATAAATATCTGGTCCGCGGATGCTTCATGAGAATAAAGTACGACGGGAATGTTGCCGAAGGAGTTTTAAATAAAGCGAACCTCTGTCCGCAGTACAAGTATCTAGGACATGTTCTTCTACATTGCCTCGGTTCCAGTCGTGGCGGATTTGATGATATGCGCGAAACAATTCCGAGCGCATTCGTTGCATTGGTGTTGAACATTCCATTCAACTTTTCCGAGATGGTGTTCACACATCTTAAGGAAAACATCTATCTAAAAGGGGACAATGCGTATCTTATGTACCCCAGATTCTTACAGATGATAATAGATGACCAACTTCCTCTTCTGCCAAGGTCAGACATCGACATGATCAAGCTAGAACACATGACGGATGTCACTCTCAACAGGGTACAGACCTACAGGGGAAGACCAACAAAGCCACCTCACAAAAGACTTATTGGACATCTGGAAAATCCAGATTATGTGGCACCAACAAACAGAAAATGGCGTCATGATAACAGTGATTCTGACAGGGAGGATATTGTTGTACCTCCAGCTGACGACCAAGATGATGACGACCAAGATGGTCAGGGAGATGGTGGCAATGCTCCTAATGTTCCATCTACCGCCGCCACCACCCACACTGTTGCTGCTATAGATTCTTCCCTTCCAACTAACCCAGAAGACGTTAACCTGGACACCGTCCTGCTTACTGATTCTGAGGACACTGAAGACGAATTTGTAATCAGTCAACAAGGGGCAAGATTGGTCGCAACAAAACGAAAAAGGGGAGCAGATCAAGGAAGCTCAAGGGTTGATGATGACGTCAGGGATGCTGACTTTGTCCCTGACTGTCCACAAGTATCTGCTGCTCCTTCTTCCCAATCTACCCCAGTCAAGAAAGGAAGAGGAAAGAGAATGGCCAAACGCCAAAAGTTTAAACTTGTCAGAAGGACGGAGAGCACCTCTGCTACTACAGCAACTGCCACCAGGTCTGAGGCTCCAATGTCAACATCTATGCCTCAGACACAAACTGTGCCTCCTCCCATCTACACGACTGCTCCTACATCACAGCCATCAACTATTCGAGCTGAATCTTCAATGTCACTGCCGACTGTTTCTCTACACGACCAGATCAGTACTTTAAACAGTTTGGTACTTCGTTTACTGGCTCAGAATGAAGAGCAATCAAAACGTATTGACCAACAGGGCTCGCAGATCAGTCAGTTGACTCTGCAAAATATTGAACATGCCCAAGCCATCACAAGTCTTTCCACTAGATGCAATGATCAACAAGCCCTCCTTCTCACTGCTACAAACCAGAATCAACAGTTGTCTACAACTGTTAATACACATGCTCAGAGGATACAAAGACTTGAGGAGGAAAATAAGAGACTGGTGGAAGACTTAGAAAGCAGAAGAGACCCAACACCCAGAATTGAGGGTGCTCGTAAAGATGGTGATGATGGTGACGACGATGATGATGATGATGATGACGAGGATGATGATGGTGACGATGATGATGATAATAATGACAAAGATAAGGATGATGGTGCCAATGCTGGTGCTGCATCAAGTGCTTCAAAGACAGCAGAAGCAGAGGCACGCACAAAGCAAAAATCAGACAAATCAGAAGGCCCATCATCAGATACACAAAAGGGCACTGAAGGTTGATAGTTTTTGTTTTAAGTGTTTTAAGTTGTCTTATTGTAAATATTAGATTATTATGTAAATAATTTCAGTTTTATTTTGATTAAATCAATGAAACTTCAAATTCTCACATGTTTATTCTTTGTTTGTTTATGAAAATAGTTTTGGATGTGATGCCTCTCAAGCAACAACCTTCAAAGTTAACTTATGTGCTTGACATGCAAGGGATCATCCAACATTCAGTTATTTATGACAAAGAGGAAGGGGAAATCGTACATTGCTTGTCAAAAGAACAGATTGCCGAGCTATTTCAAATGAATCCCGACGAAGTCATTACTGAAGAGGCATCTGTTCCAACAACTGATTATCCCTCTTCTGACGAACTAGAAGACGTTGATGAGGTTGAAGTCGAAGACATCACTGATCAAGAATATCCAAAGTACACATCAGTAGATGGTGATGATCTTCCCTCCTTCGTGGACTTATTCACTCAGCAGTCCGACGAGGAGGTCAACCGCATTATCGACAACAAACAGGATGAAGCCGGTCCCTCCACTATTGACATTGACGAGCTGAATGAACGTAAAAGTCAGTGGATGGAATACATGGCCGAATTAAAGAAGAACTCAAAGCCCTCTCCTCCAACCAAGTACACTAAAGTTTATCGACTCAAAGGACACAAGTCTGATGGTCGTATAATCAGTTGGGCATACTTCAACGACTTAAGCTGCTATGCTATAAAAAGAGAGAAGGGCATACAATATTTCAGGTACCCTCATGATTTCAAGACGTTGCCCGCATTTGAAGTAAATCAATTGGCGCGTCTAAAGCTTCTATACAGCGAATCTTCCGATCTATCCGAATGGTTTGAACGTCAATTACAATACGAATACCGGAAGAAGTGGGTGAACTTCAAGCCACAAATGCCTACACGTTACATTCATAAGGAAAAGGTTCATCCAGTCACCAAGAAGCCCCTAATTATCTTAAAGTGTAAGCCTCCAACGATCATGAAGAAGATTCCTTTAAGGAAAATGATCCAGGACTTCTCAGATCAGTTCAAATGGTGGTACTATGATGGGCGTACTGGTGAAGCTGTTATAGTGCTTTGTAAAGAAGGGTCATGGGAGACCATCAGGGTCTTTGATCCCTTGTGGCTGACCAACTTGTCTGAACAAGATGTTACAACTCTATACAAGTGTCAACCGTTTTTTGAAGTTGCAGATATAGACCAGGCGTTGCAGTATGTGAAAGTAATACGTATATGTTTTGCTTTTGACATACACGTCGGAGTTAACTGGAAAACTCGTACAAAAGAGATGTTGAAGACCAACTAATGCTAGTTAGGTCATTTTGAAGGGATCTAGGTCCAAGGGGGAGTATGTAGATGCATAATATGTCCCTAATCCCTTGTAATATGTATTTCATCTATGTTTAATGTAATTATTTGATGTATTAATGAAATTACATGTTTATCCTTAATGTTTACTCATATATAATGACTGTGTATTAAATGATCTGATAAATAGCGATAACGTTGATCAATCGTGCTAATGAAAGGCCCATTCGCACGAATGGATCATGAGAATGATCCATTCGCACGAATAGCTCATGAGAATGATTCATTCGCTAGAATAAGTCATGAGAATGATTCATTCGTACGAATGAACCATTCTTAAGAATGAACCATTCTGCTGATTCATTCGCACGAATGAGTCCATTCACATGGCTCATTCGTACGAATGGCCTCTGCACTATATATATAACTTTCACTTCATGAGCACATATACAACACATATACACATAGAGAGACTGACCAGAGCAGAACCAACAGAACACAAACTCTTTTCACCTGTATTGTCGAATCTCTGTCCGTTGAGAGTTTCCAGGTCTTGTATCCAACTTCTCTACACCAAAGGGTTGATAGAAACCTTCGTCTCGACATCTAATCCGCTCGTTTCTTAAGACCCGATCCGTGTCATAGATTGGATTGCCAATCAAATCGGATTCCGCACGATTTGGTTCGGTTAATGTGTTGAATCATTGGATCAAGGTAGATCCCGATCCAACAAGACCACAGAAAATTTGTTACCTGATGACGATGATGGCGGAGGATAAGATAAACAACACTGATTAAGCAACTTAGACCGTTTTGAGATTTTGTGTGTGTGTAGATGAAAGTGTGAGGAGGTATCAGAAATGAGAGTGAGAATGAGCATGAGAGAAAACCTGATTATGAAGACATTTAATTTGAGCATGACAAAAGACTAAAATGCCCCTGTCGAAACTATTAGTTTCGATAGAACAAAGTAGTTTCGGGTGGATGGTAGTTTCAGACGGTTTGAGTAGTTTCGATGAAATGAAGTTTCGGGTGAACAGAAGATACATGATCAGAAACAAAGGAAATATGTACACAATTTAAACAAGCTAATAAGGAAGATTAAGAAATTTATAAAGAAAAAGTAAAAGTGAAACAGTAAAAAATATAAACACTTAGCCTTGGAAAAGATTCAACGTGAGATCATGTCTGGTTATACCCTTGAAACACTTCATATTGCACTCAACTACTGTGAATCCCTGAAGATAGCCGATATTTGTGTAAGATAAACCCGAACATTTGCTTGTACAATGTTTTCATGTGATTAAGAGGTACCATTTGAGCACGAAACACGACGTACCCCACATTTTGAAATAAAATGGTTTTGAAAGCCTATCAATCCTCAAGAAATACCCGTATTCATCTTATCATCTCTTACATGTTAACCAGGGTACCATCTTGGTAAGTCAAAATCGCCGCCAAAAATAAAATAAAATCCAAATGGATATAAAAGGTTGTAAAATGAAAAATATCCATGTGGATATTAAAAGGTACGAACATTCTAGATCTTTGCGTAAGCAAAACAAAAGAAGTCGTAAAATTATCCAAGCGGATAGGAAAAGTTTGAACACCCGAGATTGTGCGTAAGCAAAACATACGAGGTCAAATCATCTAAGTGGATGGGAAAAAGATGAACTCCCGAGATCTTTGCGTAAGCAAAACAGACGGGGCCATCGGCGGTAACTCTCGTTACTTTGACGGTCACCTGGCGTATGAATTAGAATCCAACACGTAAGCCTATATCTGATTGAATCGGTTTTCTTAGCTTATAAAATGGGTTAGATGTTTCAAAAATGGGTTCAAACACACGTGTACGAAAGAGAATTTGATTTTTCACACTACTAAAGAGTTATAACCGTATGTCAGACCTACCAGCTATTCCTCAGTAAGCACCATCGCTTATGGTCCATTCTATGTTCAAGAAGTGTAATCAGACTCTATCATTTCTCACAAGATTGGATCCGATTTTCCTGAAACAAAAACATGATACTCACAGTGATTTTTTCTTAAGCAAACAATAAACAAATCAAATATTTTCTTTCCTTTTTGACTATAGAAAGCAAATCTTTTTCTTTCAAACTGCAAATTCCAATTTCTCCCCCAAAAGTTTTTCTTTCAAAGGTAAATAAAGAAAATAACTATACAGAAAAGGTAAAATCTTTTTGAAAATCTTCCCGATTAACAAGTTTAAAAAGAAAAGATAATATGCACAGGGGTTACTGAAAGTTGATCATGCCGAGCATCTCCACCAATTTCTCAAATCTGGCAGAATCAAATGCTTTTGTAAAGATGTCGGCGGTTTGCTTGTCGGTTTTGACTTAAACGATTTTGATATGCTTCTTTTCGACACAATCACGGATGAAGTGGTGTTTGATCTCAATGTGTTTGGTTTTAGCATACTGAACGAGATTTTTGGTGATATGGGGAACAGCGGTGTTATCACACAGGATGTGAGTTTCATGGAAGGTGATCCCGTAGTCAAGCATTTGATGGTGGATCCACCTTACTTGGGAACAACAAAGGGTTGCAGCAATGTATTCGGCTTCGGCTGTGGATTGGGAAACGGTGGTTTGTTTCTTACATTGCCAGGATGTAAGGCCCCAAACCCAGGAGGCCTCACTTGTTGGATTTACTCATCAACACATAGCACTTTAAACATAAGACATTCATTAACACAGCGGAAACAATTTAAACTTCAACATACGCAGCGGAAACATAACATGTCTAAACATAATTTGCCAAATACAACTGAAACTTGTCTTAATCAACATAATCAAAAGAAACATAGACATAAACATAATCGGGATGCCAGACACTGATCTTCGGGTAACTCTTCTCGCTAAGCCAAGCATCCACATCCATCAACTACACCTGCACTTAACTGATATGCATACTAAAAATCAGCAACGCTGAGTGAGTTCTAACGTTTACTTTTAAATCAATTATACAAAAGATTTACTAATACATACATACTGCCCTTAAGGCAAAACTTTACATACTTCACTTTTCAAAAATAGTTTAAAACATTCGTAAAGTATCCGTCAATTCCTTGTCACTGTTGGTACTGCCCTCGTGATCAATACCGCTTAACCGTCAATTCTTATTACTGCTGGTATTGTCCTCGTGATCAGTACCACTTAACCGTCAATTCCTTGTCACTACTGGTATTGTCCTCGTGATCAATACCGCTTAACATAGTTGGGTCCTCGTGACCCCTTGATGTTGTCCTCGTGATCAACACCACATGACACGATGTTGTCCTCGTGATCAACACCGGGTATTGTCCTCGTGATCAATACCGCTTAACTGGTACATGGGGGATTGCGTAGTCCCCCGAGCAACCGCCGTCACTCACCCCAATTGTACAATTGTTAACGAGCCACCAAGACTCTTACTAATGGGGTAGAGCCCATATCTGACATCTTGTACAAGTAACATCTGTCCCAAGGACCTTTACAAACTGGTACACATTCCCGAAGGAAAGCTGTTCACTTTACTGTTCATAAAACTTTCTGTAAATCTTGTTCATAACTTTCATATATAATACGCCTTTGTTTATGTATATAAAAATATAGTAAACGCTTGCCAAATGATATATCTTGCTTACTTGAAAATACTAACACATATATTATTGCCTTTGTTTATGTATAATAAATATAGTAAACGCTTGCCAAATAATATATCTTGCTTTACTGAAAACATACTAGCACTTATATCATGCCTTTGTTTATGTATAGAAATATAGTAAACGCTTGCCATAATATAGATATACTTTCCTTAAAACGTACTTTTGCCTCTTTTAAACTTTTCACTAAAACATAACTTTTCCTTTCAGTTTATAATATATAAAATATAATAAACGCTTTACACTAAGTATGCACACCACCCCTAAAGAAGGCAGAAAGGGGATTAGAACTCACCTGGTATCTTAGCTGCAATTTTCTACTGTATCTCACACAATCTGAACAATCATGACAATTGACACGTATCAGACTTAACTCAACGCTAAATAGTTTAACCATTTTGATTTAGGCGACTATACTGACTTTACCAGCCTGATGCCTGCGCACTTAGCAAGTGCGCAGACCCTGCTTCCTGCGCACTTAGCAAGTGCGCAGGTTCCTCTTCCTGCGCACTTAGCAAGTGCGCAGGACCTGCTCTGTGCGCACTTGATAAGTACGCACGACCTGTTCTTCGTGAAAAACCCTAACTTTCGCATTCGGGTCTGATCACGTCAAGATCCCGAACCTGTTTGCATTCAAAACGTTCATTTTCCATTAAGGAACTCAAATCTATGCTCATCTTTCAGTTTCATCCGTTCAAACATAACCTTTTCACACAAAACCCGAAAAACCCAAAAACGAACAAAAACTCAGATCTAGGAGAATCGGTTACCTGTAATCACTTCCTTTTCGTTGCTAAACACTCAAGAGACTCTTGCTAATGATCCTTGAAGCTCTAATCCGAAAACCAGGAGTTTCTCTCTCTAGGATCTCTCTCACTTTCTCTCTCTAGAATCCGAAAATGTGTTGGAAGTGAGGGTTTTGGGCTAGTCTTGAGGCTTATAAGGGCCCAAACCCTTGCCCCTTTCAGCCCATACACCCCGGCCCAAGCCCGCTTCCCTTTTTCTTATTTAAAATTTTTAATTCTCGTGAATTCTTTCGCGCCCTAAAACTCGGGATGTTACAAGTCTACCCTCCTTACAATAGGTTTCGTCCTCGAAACCTGCCATAAGCTATACTGATAGCAAATCACAGAATGGGTGGCATAAACCGTAGCTATGCAAGGCAGCTTGGTCATGAAGGCCATTGTGATTAACTACCGCTGAGGGTCTAATCAGGGTAATATCTAGTTCTAAGGCTTCTAAGCTGATGGGGCTAACTAATCATTTAAGGAAATAATAACATAAACTTGGCATATCACAATTAAGAGTTTGCAACGTACCTTACTGAGTCATCTGGTAAGCCCTTGCTGTGGCCTTGTTGATGTAAGGTTCCTTCTCTGCACCCTTACCCTTTCCGGATCCTCCCGCTTCTGGCTCTTTGTGCTTTCTACAGTCTCTGCTCAAATGCCCCGGCTCCCCACAGTTGTGGCACCTAGGCTTCACCGGACAGTCACGTGATTGGTGTCCAAACTTGCCACACTTAAAGCATCCCGCCTGCCCAGCTCTGCACTCTCCTCCGTGCCTTTTCCCACATTTTCCACACAGACCCTCTGCTTCTAACCTTGACCTCCTATCACTAGGACACTGAAGTTCCTCCCCAGTCCGCTTAGCCGCTTGTTTCTTAGGTGCTTCAGAAATGACTTCAGAGGCAATGTCATCATAGACAACTCCACTCAAAACAACCACCGACTCAAAGGTACTCGGTGTGTTGGCCCTTATAAAGGTACGTATCTTTGGAGGCAACCCTTGAACATAATAATGAATCCTCCTCTCCTCTGTGGTTACAAGATGAGGCACCAGGCGTGCCAGTTCGTTGTACTTGAAAGTATATTGTCTGTGAGTCATGAGTCCGGCTTGCAACGTCAGGAACTCTCTCTCCACCTTGTGGACTTCGTTCTTGGGGCAGAACTTCTCAATTACTAACGCTTTCAGATCACTCCACTTCATTAGCTCGACTGTTTGGTCACCCTTAGCCTGTTTCACAGTCTCCCACCAGTGTGCTGCCTCTCCCTTCAGTGACTTAGCTGCGAACATGACCGCTTGATCCGGTCTGCAGTCACTGAGGCAGATGGTGGATTCCATGCCATTGATCCAATCTAATGTATCAGCTGCTTCTTTCTCCCCAGTTAGCTCAGGGGGATCACAACCACGAAATGCCTTGTAATCGCATCCGCAAGTAGGTGGTGCAACATTCTCCACCAGAACTGGTCCTCCCATGGCTGGAAACACCACTGGCTCTTCAGTGGCTGGGATTACGTTGGGGTTTTCCTTGGCCTTTCTTAACGCTTCGTCTAGTATGGCTGGTAAGATTTCCTTCAGCAGCCGGGTAAACTCACGACCAAGAGCTGCTTGTACGACTGGTTCAAACTTAAACGGTTGGTCATCTCCTTCAGCATGCTCAACATTGTGCTGACTGACTACCGTATCAGTATGGGTAGTGTGAACACTCCCCTCAATCACTTGGTTTGTGCTAGCTCCACCGTGGCGGCCTGTACGCCCACCACGTCTTCCTCCTCCACCCCTCTAGTTCCTCCACGTCTAGCCATTTCTAGCTGAAAGATAGAGAACAAAAGATTTAATTTCATCATGATAGGGAATGTGTAGAACACAATAAGTAAGGTAAGATGTTAATATACACTGGCCATCTGCAATTAACCATTACATCACTTCTTGTTGTTCTATTTATTCACTTTCATGGCTCCACTAAAGCCTTTATTCTTATCTTGGCACTCTAAAAGGTAAACTTTACTTACTATACGCTTCTGATGCTTTGGCTTGATTTACCCGTACTGGCATCCGCTACTTGGTCCCATTCTCAGTTTAAGTCTGGACATCGGGGATGTCCAAATCTCTCAAACAATGGCTCTGATACCAACTTGTAAGGCCCCAAACCCGGGAGGCCTCACTTGTTGGATTTACTCATCAACACATAACACTTTAAACATAAGACATTCATTAACACAGCGGAAACAATTTAAACTTCAACATACGCAGCGGAAACATAACATGTCTAAACATAATTTGCCAAATACAACTAAAACTTGTCTTAATCAACATAATCAAAAGAAACATAGACATAAACATAATCGGGATGCCAGACACTGATCTTCGGGTAACTCTTCTCGCTAAGCCAAGCATCCACATCCATCAACTACACCTGCAGTTAACTGATATGCATACTAAAAATCAGCAATGCTGAGTGAGTTCTAACGTTTACTTTTAAATCAATTATACAAAAGATTTACTAATACATACATACTACCATTAAGGCAAAACTTTACATACTTCACTTTTCAAAAATAGTTTAAAACATTCGTAAAGTATCCGTCAATTCCTTGTCACTGTTGGTACTGCCCTCGTGATCAATACCGCTTAACCGTCAATTCTTATTACTGCTGGTATTGTCCTCGTGATCAGTACCACTTAACCGTCAATTCCTTGTCACTACTGGTATTGTCCTCGTGATCAATACCGCTTAACATAGTTGGGTCCTCGTGACCCCTTGATGTTGTCCTCGTGATCAACACCACATGACACGATGTTGTCCTCGTGATCAACACCGGGTATTGTCCTCGTGATCAATACCGCTTAACTGGTACATGGGGGATTGCGTAGTCCCCCGAGCAACCGCCGTCACTCACCCCAATTGTACAATTGTTAACGAGCCACCAAGACTCTTACTAATGGGGTAGAGCCCATATCTGACATCTTGTACAAGTAACATCTGTCCCAAGGACCTTTACAAACTGGTACACATTCCCGAAGGAAAGCTGTTCACTTTACTGTTCATAAAACTTTCTGTAAATCTTGTTCATAACTTTCATATATAATACGCCTTTGTTTATGTATATAAAAATATAGTAAACGCTTGCCAAATGATATATCTTGCTTACTTGAAAATACTAACACATATATTATTGCCTTTGTTTATGTATAATAAATATAGTAAACGCTTGCCAAATAATATATCTTGCTTTACTGAAAACATACTAGCACTTATATCATGCCTTTGTTTATGTATAGAAATATAGTAAACGCTTGCCATAATATAGATATACTTTCCTTAAAACGTACTTTTGCCTCTTTTAAACTTTTCACTAAAACATAACTTTTCCTTTCAGTTTATAATATATAAAATATAATAAACTCTTTACACTAAGTATGCACACCACCCCTAAAGAAGGCAGAAAGGGGATTAGAACTCACATGGTATCTTAGCTGCAATTGTCTACTGTATCTCACACAATCTGAACAATCATGACAATTGACACGTATCAGACTTAACTCAACGCTAAATAGTTTAACCATTTTGATTTAGGCGACTATACTGACTTTACCAGCCTGATGCCTGCGCACTTAGCAAGTGCGCAGACCCTGCTTCCTGCGCACTTAGCAAGTGCGCAGGTTCCTCTTCCTGCGCACTTAGCAAGTGCGCAGGTTCTTCTTCCTGCGCACTTAGCAAGTGCGCAGGACCTGCTCTATGCGCAGGACCTGCTCTGTGCGCACTTGATAAGTACGCACGACCTGTTCTTCGTGAAAAACCCTAACTTTCGCATTCGGGTCTGATCACGTCAAGATCCCGAACCTGTTTGCATTCAAAACGTTCGTTTTCCATTAAGGAACTCAAATCTATTCTCATCTTTCAGTTTCATCCGTTCAAACATAACCTTTTCACCCAAAACCCGAAAATCCCAAAAACGAACAAAAACTCAGATCTAGGAGAATCGGTTACCTGTAATCACTTCCTTTTCGTTGCTAAACACTCAAGAGACTCTTGCTAATGATCCTTGAAGCTCTAATCCGAAAACCGGGAGTTTCTCTCTCTAGGATCTCTCTCACTTTCTCTCTCTAGAATCCGAAAATGTGTTGGAAGTGAGGGTTTTGGGCTAGTCTTGAGGCTTATAAGGGCCCAAACCCTTGCCCCTTTCAGCCCATACACCCCGGCCCAAGCCCACTTCCCTTTTTCTTATTTAAAATTTTTAATTCTCGTGAATTCTTTCGCGCCCTAAAACTCGGGATGTTACACAGGAGACGAGGCGGTTGCCAAGGAACTGACAACCTCCAGAAGTGGACTTTCGGTCTAAGTTGCATCCCCCGTAGTCTGAATCTGAGTATGCCAAAAGATCAAAGAAGTTATTTTTGGGATACCAAAGCCCAAGCTTTGGCTTGTACTTCAAATATCTTAAAATACGTTTGACAACAATTAAATGAGAGAGTTTAGGATTAGCCTGAAAGCGTGCACACAAGCACACTGCGAACATGATGTCTGGACTGCTAGCAGTGAGATACAGAAGAGATCCTATCATTGAGCAATAAAGGTGCTGATCTACGCTTTCACCATCCAAATCAGGAGACAGACAATGTCGAACTTCCATAGGAGTCTTGTAAGGATGAGACTCATTCATTTTGAACTTGGTCAGAATTTCTTTAACATACTTCTCTTGATGGATAAGAATTCCCGACTCAGACTGATCTACTTGCAACCCAAGAAAGAACTTCATTACCCCCATAGAGCTCATTTCAAACTTAGAGCACATCACTTCCTTGAACTCTTTACATAACCGAGGATTTGTGGATCCGAAAATGATATCATCAACATAGATTTGCACTAAAATGGTATCCGCACCATCCTTCCGTTTGAACAAAGTTTGGTCAATTGCTTCTCGTATGAAACCATTATCAAGCAGATGCTTAGATAACGTCTCATACCATGCACGAGGTGCTTGATGAAGACCGTACAATGCCTTTTCAAGTTTGTAAACTCTGTTAGGATAGCTTGGATCAATGAAACCCGGTGGCTGCTTGACATAAACTTCCTCTTGAACCTTTCCATACAGAAATGCGCTTTTGACATCCATCTGATGAACTGTGAAGTCCATATAGGCTGCGTATGCGAGAAACATTCTGATGGCTTCCTAGCGAGCCACTGGTGCAAAGATATCCTCAAAATCAATTCCTTCTTCTTGATAAAACCCATGAACCACCAAGGGGGCTTTGTTTCGAATCACGATTCCACCTTCGTCCTTTTTGTTACGAAATACCCAACGAGTTCCGACTTTGTTCCTTGGAAGGTCCACCATATTCCACACATGTAACTTGTTGAACTGCTGTAATTCTTCTTGCATGGCCTCCACCCAACTATTTTCATACAAAGCAACTTTGATATTCTTAGGTTCAACTTGAGATATGAAACAAGAGAAGAGACCGTCATTAATTGCTTCGGTGGCACTACGAGTTCGGACTCCCACATTGAGTGGACCAATGATGTTGTCTGTCGGATGATCCTTGTGAATTCTCAACTGTGGAATCGCCTCCTCTTCCAATTGATCATCCAGATTGGTAATGTTATTGTCAGAAAGGTCAAATTCATCAATAATAGGGTTTGCAGCAGATGATTGTGGAGCAACATCCACTATTGGAGGAGTTTCTTGCTCAATAGTTTCACTTGTTTCTACAGAGTCCGAAGAATCCGGAGTGGGTGATGAAGAGGAGCTTGAGGCAGAAGCAGAAGAGGTACCTAGGATATTCACAAACATAAGAGGATTAGCTAAGACAGATATGTTAGTGAAATCAGGACGATTAAATGATTTAAACAAAGAATCGACATCAAAAAGCCAATCTGGACCGTCCCCAGCGTCCGTATGATTGCTTTCATGCCAGTTGATATCAATAGATTCCAGCACAATCATTCGTCTCTTATTGTAAACATGAAAAGCTCTTTGGTTAGAGGAATAGCCCACGAAGTAGCATTCATCTGCTTTGGCTTCAAACTTGTTCAGCTGATCAAAAGTATTCAGAATTGTGCAAACACACCCAAATTTTCTGAAGAAATCAATAACAGGCTTACGCTTGTACATAATTTCATAAGGAGTCTTGTTGCAGATTTTGGTGATGAGAACACGATTCTGCACAAAACATGTTGTATTAACTGCCTCGGCCCAGAATGTGACGGGAAGCTTTGAATCAACGATTATAGTTCTTGCTGCTTCTATCAACGTACGATTTCTTCGTCCATCTACACCATTTTGTTGAGGAGTACGAGGTGCACTGGATTGCCGAGAGATACCCTTACTTTCACAGAAAGAATCTAGAGTGGCATTTTTAAACTCCGTGCCATGATCACCACGAATAGTCTTCACACTTAGATTGAACAAGCTCTCGATTTGTAGCAGATGAATCTTCAGAATCTCTGTCGTCTCATCTTTCTTTGCCAGGAAGAATACCCAAGTAAACCGAGAGAAGTCATCGGTTACTACCAAACAGTAAGATTTCCTTACGTGACTCATGACACTCACAGGACCGAAAAGATCCATGTGAAGCAATTGAAGGGGAGAGTCAATGGAATTAGTAGTTTTGGGGTTGTGAGTAGATTTGTGTTGCTTGCCCTTTGAACAAGAGAGACAATGTTCTATGGGTGAGAAATATTTCAAAGGCAAACAGGTGACAAGGATTCCATGAACAAGGCGGTTCATTGTCTTGAAGTTCACATGTCCTAATCTCTTGTGCTAGAGAAAGGACTCATCTTCTGAGGCTTTTGAAAGAAAGAAGGATTCGATTCCTGATGGATTATTCATATCCAGACTGTAAGTATTGAATATTCGAGGAGCACGCATGAGGATTAGATCTTCAGGAATAACCACCCCAGGCATTATAATCAAACATTCCTTGGAGTTGAAGAGGGCAGAAAAGTCTTTATCACAAATCTGGGACACACTCATCAGATTATACTTTAGCTGTGGGATGAAATTGATATTCTCCAAGCTATTTACACCGTTAGACACGGTTCCTTGACCTTCAATCTTCCCACCTTTTGGATTGCCTGCAAAGGTGACAAAATCTCCATCCATTGGATGATAACCTTGCAATAAAGAAAAATGACTAGTCATATGTCTTGAGCAACCACTGTCGACATGCCATATATTGTCTACAGTCCTCCTCAATTATCCCTACATAAAATGAATCATTTAGACATTTGTACCCTAGCCATTGCTAACTTGGAACTTCTTAATTTTACAAGATGCATTTCGGAAGTCATAGCTAGAATCCTCCTTTAATGTGTTCTCAAAAAGATCGTTATTCTTAATTTTCCAAATCCTTTTCGACCAATTTTTAGCATTTTTAATCCTTTTACGTCGCAAAGTTCTACTATGTTGTGATTTAGATAAAACATTTGAAGCACAATCAACTGAATTTTGAACAACAGATGGTACGTTTTCTTCTTTGAAATGATATGTAGACAATTTACATGTCTTGAAAACATGATTGGATTCCCCACAACTAAAACAAACTTTATCACATGTTGGCTTAGCCTGATAATTGTCATCACAGGATGATGAACATGATTGTGATGTTGAGACATCAGAACTTGAGGCAACTCTTTCTTCAATATTTCTTTCTTGAAGACTTTGATCTTCCTTTAATCTGAAAAATTCCAAATTACCCATTGTTTCTTGTGGAATGTCAGTCACAACAACTCATGCACTTTTAAAATTTGCAATACAACTCATATCATTTACAGATTTAGGAACAAAAGGCAAAGCATTCTTAAACTTAGAAATAACATTTCTCAAACTATCATGCTCAGAAAGCACAGAACCAAAATACAAATTTTCAATGTATTCACAAATATTTGGTTTTGATACGGACATATTATTACATTCATCCGACTCAAGTTCATTTAAAACATTTCCCTTACTAGAACTCTCATCACAATCATCTTCGGAACCTACACAACCTGACTCTACATAGGAAGCAAAACTGTCAGAATCTGAAGTTTGGATATAATCATCAGCAGATAAATTGCAAACAAAAGGTGTGGGAACATGAGGAGCTGGCATATCAGCAAATCTTCCAGACTTGGAATATGGAGGTGGGAGAGAGTTATACCCGATGCCTTCTGTGACTTTTTTATGAATTTGGTTGTCAATGATTCCAAAAAGAATTTTCTGATCCATACCCATGTGTTCAACTTGAAAATTTGCTTTTTAAGCCTTTTGAAGTCTTTCAGTTAGAATTTAATTATTATTCTTTTGTGTAGTAAGTTGTACAATCAAAGATCGGTTTTCTTCAGAAATATCATGAATTTTCTTTAAGTAAAGTTTCTCATTTTTAGCCACATAATCATACATCACCTTTATATGATCTCGTTCATCGACCAAAGCTTGGTTGATGAATCTATATTTCTGAATCTCATTTAAACATGATTTAGCACTGCAAAGTCTAGACATTACCTCAGCTGGTACGGCAGTGAGATCCTTAGCTGGTTCAATTATGACACATTTCTCCTTTTCTTCAATGTCTGCCATCAGTGCCTTGTCAGCTGCTTCCCCTTCTTGATCTCCCCAATGATAGTGTCCATCAGCTTGACAGACCAGAGCTGTTGAGCTGGAAGTTGTAGTGGATTTGGGAGAGATGACAGCTTGCTTTCTAGATGAATTCTTTTTCTCATGATGCTCCTTTGATGATGGCTCCTTGCAGTTCCTTGCAAAATGACCCAGCTGGTCATAGTTATAGCATCTCACCTTCTTGATGTCAAACCGCAGAGTCTTTCCTTGCTTGAATCTTTCCATCCCAATCCTCTTGATGAATCTTTTGGCTCTCAGAGTCAGCATAGCCATACACCAATCAATATCCATCTTTTCCAAATCATCCGGGTTGATCTGCTCCAAGTCATCAGGTTTAAAGCTGACAGGTGTTAAGTTTCTAGAAATTAGGGCATCATAACATGACATGAAAGCAGTCATGATTGGCAGATACTCATCGGGAATCATAGTGGTTGGCTTATGAGAGTTGGATGAAGGAGTAGGCTGAACTCCAGAAATCAAAGGTGGGACATCAGTTTGAAAATAAGCCATTGTGGTTTTGTTGGATGAAGTGGAGGAACTTTGACCTGCAATAAGATCTGAGTTTCCATATTGATTAGTTGGGGTGACTGTACCCTTCTTTATCTCCAGCTCATATGACTCCAAAATGCTGAAAAGTTCTTACTGTGACAGGTCGCTTAGCTTTTCAGTTTTCTTGATCATAATCCGGTACATATTCCGTTCCTCGGGCAGTGAATCAAGCAACTTCTTGTTTAACTCAACAGTGGGATACTTAGTTCCCAAAACTTTCAACTTAGAGGCAATGCTTGAGAAACGGTTGATCAATTCTGACATGGGTTCACTAGGGACACTGCTAAACATTTCATATTGCTTCTTGATTAAATCCCTCTTGCTTTCTCTAACCTTAGCACTTCCCTCATACTTTGTACATAAAGCAACCCAAAGATCTTTGGCAGTGGTATACTCAGCAAATACGTTAAACACATCCATAGGAAGAGCCATAGCAATAGATCCATAAGCCTTGTTATCTCTAGCAATTAAGGCAATATGCTTATCATCAAATTCAGACACAAGCTTGGTACGTTGAACATCTACAGTGGTAGTAACTGGCTTGTGTGGACCATCAGTGATTGACTGCAAAAGAGTGTGGTCATGGAATTGAAAGAAAGTCTTCATTTTCTTGGTCCAGTCATCAAAATCTCTAGTGGACACCAATACATGTGGTTTGTTTCCTCCAGCATACTCATTGGAGCTTGAAGTTGCCATAATCTCAGAAAAAGAAAGTCAAACAGTAGCTAGTTTCGGGTGAAAAGGGTTAGTCGAAACAACTAGTTTTGATAGAGAAAAAGCTGACCGAAACTCCTAGTTTTGATAGAACAAAACTTCCCGAAACTTCTAGTTTCAATAGTGAAAACAGAAACCAGAAACAACTAGTTTCGATGAAGAAGACCTAGCAGAAAATCCAGCAAACTCAGTAGAAACTACAAGTTTCGATAGAAACTACAAGTTTCGATAGTCCAGTAGTTTCGGGTGATCAATCTGGAAAGGTTAGTTTTGATAGTACAAGACAACAAGCTAGTTTCGATGATAACTTCTCCAGACAAAAGGTACAGACAAGAAGTTTCGATAACCAACTAAAAGCAGAAAATGTCTCCCAGTAGTTTCGATACCTCCTTCTTCAAGCTTCAGCAGACTCCATTGATGAAAAGCTTCAATAATTAATAACGAAGAAACAACAATCCAATCCAGTGAAAAGCTTCCAAATAATATTCTGAACACAAATCAATCTTCAGATTCGAGAAACTCGAAGAAATAAAGTCAAAATCGATGAAACAATGCTTCCAAAACTCCGATGCAGAAAAAACTTCAAAAATAGCCGAAAAAACCTAAAATCGATCGAAATAACCTGAATATACTCAGAAATCAAGAGCATAAAGCTCTGATACCAATTGTAGGTCCATATTTCAATCGGAAATCACTCAACAGATCGATTACACACACAGGCGGAATCTGTGTGTATGGTGGTGAAACAGAGGGTAGAAATAGAATTGGTGAATATAACAGCTAACCACACACAGAATCAATACAAAAAGGATGTGAAAAAGTAAGAACAAAGGATTAAACAAATGCAAATTGTATTGATTCTTCAAGAACGATGAAAGAGAGAATTCAGGGTTACAGCCGCTACTCACACCCTAGAAATTCTCAAACTAGGCTCTTTATAGTAAGTTAACAGGCATCGAAACTATGCTCACCGAAACTACTAGTTTCGGCGAAGCATTTACAAGTGTGATAAGCCTGTCGAAACTAAACTATCTATCGAAACTACTGGTTTCGATTGAACAAACCTTAATCGAAACTAAGTAGTTTCGATGGCCCAGACTTAGAAAATAAAATAGGAAATTACATGAAAATGAAAATACAAGTAAATAAACTAACTAGCAATGTTTAAAAAGAAATACATTGATGACAACAGCTTATACAAAAATAAGACACTACATTAAAGAGTCAACCAAACAAGTGAAGCGTTAGTTGTCGGTTGTCGGTTGTCAAGGTCGGGCATTGGGGCCGTTCAAACCGGCTCTAACCTTTCCAGGATTTTACCTAAAACCGTCACGTAAAAGAAACCCGTTAGAAGGGGTCCTAAACTGGGTTCTAGAGATAACCCTGTGATAGTTAAGTCGGTATTCGTTGGCTTATAAATGAACTGAAAGAATACGAACCAGACATTTTCGTTTCGTTCGTTTAACTTTAACCAAACAAACGATCGAACACGAACAATTAATCGAACGCGATTTTCTTGTTTGTGTTCGTTCTTTAAGAAAATGAGTGCGTGATTGGAATTAGTGGAAAGTGTCAAGATTATCTAAACTAGTTAACTATTAAATTGAAACTTGGATTATGAACTTGATTTGAAAACACTATTGCAAAAGCAGCAAACTTTAATTACAGAATAAAAACTATTAGAGAAAAACAACCACTTATGGGGTTCAAGTTCAAGAGATCCACAAAAGGTTTAATTAACTTTGAAGGAAACCACACTGACATGGTTTTGTAAATGATGTGCTCCAGACGGTTTACAAAAACTATATAAAAACCTAACCTAGAAACTCTAGTAATACTCTGGAAAACCTATGAAATAGACCGCACTGACAAGCAAGTGTACCTATCGAATGTAGCTAAGCTTAAAGGTAAACCGGATATCGAACCCTAGAGACACTACGAATAACTAAACTAGGCTCTGACTAGAACTAAGATGATTTGGTAGGGGGTTTTTCTATCAACTAAGATTAAACTAATGTAAAGTAAAAGTACTAAAAACTCTCAATCAACAGCTAACTATCAAACAAAAGAATCGGGGAATATCACGAATAGAGAAACCACTACCTAGGTTAGAATCCTACTTATAAAACTCAGACTTCTATCGGTTATGGAAACTATGACGGATTTGGGGTTCTAAGGATAACAAACCTAGACAACCTAGTGGATCCCTAAACAATATCAGGATGTTACCAGAAGGAAACTCTAAGGAATGCAAAACACTCACCAGATAGTCGGATTACCTTTCAGTATCTCTAACGACAATAAAGTACCCTAAAGACAGCTCACCTTTCAGTCTCACTGCCATAGTACATCAAAGATGCACGGGGTAATCTCAGAACAAAACAATATGACATGGATTAGCAACAAATACTAGAACCTAGGGGAAACCTCCTCTCAGAGCGTTTACATCTAGACACTTAATAATGAAGATTAACTGACTACCTCTCACCTTTCAGCTATCGAGATAGGACGAATACTCAATCTAATGAAACATCAACTATCACCCATATGGATTACTATGTCTAGCAATATCACCACAGTTACAACATAAAGTAGGTAACCTAAACATGCATCTATAACTGAAAGACATTCAACAAGAGCACATACAGGATAATAATCTACACCAAATCAGATATAAGCATGCAATTTCATCATAATAATTGAACTAAGATCTTTACAATATTGTCAATCCATCAAACGAATCCAAAAACCAATAAAAATCCAAACCTTAACAAGTATTCATCAAAAACCTAGGTAGCAACAAGTATTTAGCATAGAAACATGATCAAAACCATAAAACCAGTAAAGAATAGAAACATAGTATCAATTGAACAAATCAAACACACGATCATCAAAACCATCGAATGATTGTAGTCTAACCAAAACAATGCTAAAAGCTCCAACTTTGACTTCCAATAGCTTCTCTAACTCTAGAAATCGCCCTAATACTCTCTGAAGGCGGCTGGCAATCGAACTCCCTGGAATAATGCGTACGTTGAAGCTTTTCCTCTTCCCCTTCGCGTACCGCGAGGCTCTGAAATTCCAACTTTTTTTCTTCTTTCTTTTTGGCTTCTCTCTCGGGCTCGATTTCTTCTCGATTTAGCTTCCTATTCCACACGAGTACCTGCAAATACAACAAAGACTAAGTACACGCTAAAAACAACTAAAAACGAATACAAAACTAAGTAAAATGGTACAAAATACACGGATAAAAGCATGTGTTTTGCAACACATGAGTAAAGTAGTTGGTTAAAGTGATAAAAGTGGGAAAGTTTTTAGAGACTCGCTCGTGCACACGGTTAACAATCTACAGATGTCAAACAAGACACACAACCAATGAGTTCACGATGCAAAAAATCCGAAGAACTGATGGCAATGCACCAATGAATAAACAAAAATAAATCTTTTAAATCAACCAAGCAAAAACAATTTAATCCATATGGGAAAACATACCAATCAAAAACTTAATCCAAAACAAACTTAAATTATCCCTAATGTTTCACTCACCAGGAACTATCCACCCGAAAGTGATCACGAAGAGACTAGCCACGCATCATCATCATTATACCTTCAAAAGTTGATTTGGAATCTTCAATCTTCAATGGAATGGTGAACCGAATGATTACAAACCCAAAAATCACCCCTAAGCCTTTGGAATTCGTCCAAGAAAAGGTTAAAACCTAAAACTTTTCCCTAAATATGGCTTAAGTCCAAAATTTCCGAATTTACTGGTGGTACGCCAACCCCCAACGTATCATACGCCGCCTCCCTTCCGAAAACGTTGTGAACTCTCTACCTACACTGGTAAAAATGCCCGTCCATACGCCACCCGGCGTACCATACGCTGCCCAACAGATTTTTCTGTATGCTTCTTTTTTCTCCCCTAACTCAAAGCCATGCTCCTCCAACTCTCTCCTCTTCGCTAGATTTCCTCATAACTCTGCTATCATAACTCCTTTAACGCATCTTTAAACCATAACCTGTAATTAACAACATTACACCAAATCAATGCATTCTATATTCATTCAAGAACTAAAAACACAACTTTAAACACCGTAGTTATCAAACTACCAGGCCCTCATCACATCCCCATACTTGTCTTTTGCTTGTCCTCAAGTAAAGCTCTTTTGTAACCATCCAACCATCATTAACAAACACACTTACCAATCCCTTACCAATCATCAGCCTAGGTTCAAAGTCATACCCAAGTCACAAGACTTACCATAGTCAATAGATTTACAACCCAGAAAGTAAAAAAGATAATATCCATTTAAACAAAACTGAACTACCTAACCGTGCATACCATGCTTCAGGTTTTCCTTATACATGTATTCACATCTCTCACAATTTGTCACTCCACTCAGTTTAGTATCTGAACTAGTTATGATGTACTAGTCTATCTGTCACTCAAAACCACTAATGCCCACCATTATCATAAGCTTGCATATCAATCATGACTCCACCAAATAACACAAACCATACGTAATTCAAGAGGTCTTTCAAGGGTTGTAATGTTAGGCTAAGGTTAAGGGTATGTGATGGATTATTTAAAATGGCTTGGGTGAGTGGAATTCAACTAAGTAAGTTTAACATCAAACAAAACTAAAAACTATCCAACTCGGGTAAAATTGACCCGTCTACAATGAAACTCTTATTTCCTTGTAAAATTTCCTTGATTTGCCTATTGGACGATTTTTTGTAAAATTTCCTTGATTTGCCTATTGGACACCTCAACCTGGCCACTTGTTTGTGGGTGGTACGGTGTTGCAATCTGATATGTCCTAAATTATACATGTTTTGCATGCATAATAATCCCCATATTATGGTATTAATCAAACAAAAGCCTTGCAAATGATACTTAATGCGTTAATATTTCACAATTGCAGGTTATTCGGTGTCCCAAGATAAACAGAGCAAAAACCAGCTTAAAAAATGAATAAATCAAGCTTTCGGAGGACCAAACCCGAGCATTGACCCCAAAGAAGTCAGATCAGGTCAACAACAAGTCATCCAACAACTAAAAGACAAAACAGGGAAGCAGGAGGGGGATACACGACCGTGCATCCCATTGCACGGTCGTGCAATCCCACTCTTGCTCCCCAAGGCTCCGGTCATTGTCCTTTGTACCTTGTTTGATTCCTGAGGCGTTTGCACGCCCGTGCAATCCAATGCACGGCCGTGCATTGCTCATTTTGAGGCCTATAAATAGATGGCTTGGGTTCTTCATTCCACACACCTCAATACACCATTCCATACCTCAAGATAGAGAGAATAGTTCGTTTCTAGTAGTATTAGAGTAGTAGTAATGAGTAGAGGGGCTTTTCCTCCTTATTCCACAATAGGGGAGCCTACGAAACTCAGCGTTACACTAGTTAGCATGGCCATTCATGGCTAAGATTCTTGTATTGCTAGGGTGAAGATGATGTTTGGTGCATGTTAATGTTTGACGTATTAATCCAGTGGTATGTTTATGTCTTTAATCATTCGCTCCTAAAACCACCTTTCGGTGGGCTTTTATTATTGCCTAAATCTGTCTTTATATTTGTGAGTGTCTTGATTTTAAAGTGTAAGATCGTAAAACCTTTTTAATCAAACTTCCTTTGAAACGCGTACGTCTTAAACCAACCCGGTGAGCAAAATATAATCACCTATTTAACCTTAATACAAAGCATTTACGTTCGATGTCTTAAACAAACCCGGAGATGATCATTCGAAGGGTTGGGGGTAATTGTTGTCCTTAACGGGAGGCACTACCATTTTAATTTAAAGATTTTAATTCGTGAATCAAATGTCGTGAGGACGAGGCTCTAGCGGTGACCTGGTTCACAAGTTTGTAGTAATCATAACTGTGACAATCCGGACTTTTCGAGTTAACTGCGTTACTATAATCCAGTTAAATCCTGACTTAGTTAAACTTAACTCAAACTCCAGGGACAAGAATTGTCAGCTTGCAAACTCAAACCTCACGGACTAATTGTGAAATTAGCCTAAACCTATTTCAATTTGACTTGCTAAAGTCAAAATTCACAAAAAGGTATTTCTGTTGAATATAGTAAGTCAACTAACCCGATTCTTAACCCATTCTAACTACAAGGACTGGTTCTGTCAACTTTGTAAACCTAACTGCATGAAACTATGGGGACTGCTTCTGTATTTATTCAAAAGTTGATTTGTGTTGACTTTTGAAAGTCAAAATCCCATTCTTGAGCTTGAATTTACGAAATCTGTTGATTTGAAACCGTCATTCATGATCATCACCATTAAACGACATCATTAAGACTTTAAGACACCATTACTAAGCAAATTAAACTCAATTATGAGCTTTAATCTGAGACCGTCGACTTCATGGACAAACAGCCTCAAATCCATCAAATTCGTATGCCATTTCACAAACAAATCACCTGCGCACCTAAATCGAGTCCCACAGAGCCCGTTACATCATCTAATTTGGTCGGAGAAGTGGCTGGAATAGTCATGGACCAAAACTGTCGATGTCGGAATCCATTCTAAGCGTACACCATCATTTCCAGCACCATTCTGGTAATTGTTTACATGCTTAGTTTCGTTTCAATACCTAGACCAAAAGCCCCATAATTATTCAAACATACAACATCGAATCGATCGCGAACCAGATTCTAGGGTTCATTCGAAACCGGTTTAATCGAACTCTAACCTAGACACAGTTTTAATCCAATTAAACTATATAGTTAGAATCACCATCACCCACTCTTTGAAAACCCTATGATGATTCAGTCTTAAAACATCGAATTGGTTATGAACAAGAATCTAGGGTTCTTCGTACGAACTGCTTAGTTGAACCCTAATCTACAATCGTTTTCAATCCAATTAAACCCAGGGGTAGTTTCACAATGCCCTAATTTATAAAAGCCCTATGAATTCAACCGTTTTTAATATTTGATTTAATCGATTTGATTCTAAGTTAAACCTAGGGTTTTTCGGATCTTTGAAACAGAAATTAACGAACCTAAACTCGACCATTTTACAATTAAACTCACCTTCAGATTCGTCATACCCAGAATTACAAAACCCTTAAACTTGTTTTATCATTCGCGACTGAAATCGATGGTTTGGGGACATGTTTTGCATTCGGTTCGTAAAGGGGGAAGAACACGATGAGGGCGAGGGTTAAAATCAAATGAATCGGGTATCTCATGCGATGACCCTAGCGGGCGTAACGGTTAGAGCAGTGTGTGTGTGTGGGAGAGACCCGGGTTCGAGACCGGGCTCCAACAATTATTTTTAAACATTTTTCTTTTAATATTTAATTAATAAAAATCAAACCCTATAATATTATATTATTATATAAATGTGTTTTGGCCCGGGAAACAACCCATAGAATCGGGTTTGGATTAGTAACCGATTTTTTTTTATATTATTCCCACTTTTATAAATAAAATATCATTGTTATTATCAAATAAAAATAATATGTTTTTATTATTTTCAAACCGTAACTTCGTATAAAATAATATGTTTATATTATTTTCAAACCGTGACCGTATTATTAAATAATATATATTTATATTATTTCGAATCATTTTATCACATCGTGTATCGATTGAGACTAAATAATAATATAATTAATTATATTATTTACCCGATTATATTTATTATTATTTTTGTCATTCGCCGCGTAAAGTAATTCCTAACTCCGTGGACACGTTCGTCTACTCTTAATTATTAGAGTGTTACATTAGGACGTTCAATCTCCCGTATTGTCGTCACATATTCCCATTGTATCCCTAACTATTATGTGTATAATTCTAGGGCATACGTAAGTCGTGCAGGCTAACACTTGAGATTTCAAATCTCATACTTGTGTGATATTACCTACTACGCAACGCAGGTGAGTTTCACGGCCCCTTTTTACTTGTTTTACTATTAGGGGAGAAAATGATTACACACAAACTTATTTTACTTATTTTTCCTGTTGAGGAGAAACAAACATGTATACAAACTATCATACTTTTACTTGTTTTCCCCGTGGGGGAGAAACAGGTACGCAGACAAACATTATTTTACATGTTTTTCCCGTTGGGGGAGAAAACATGACACAACTATTTTAGATTATTGTAATTCATATGTGATTACTGTTGAGGCTAAGCGTGACACACTATCACAGAAAGTCCTCATCATACATCGAACCGTTAATATGGATCTTAGCGAGGTAATGTTTAGTAGTACTACTGGGTTTGACAATCCCCACCTGCGTTAGTCGCGCTAACTCGATTGGAGGTCGAACGGGTGAAATGTTAGCCTACTCACATTTGCCAGAGCTGATAGACCTGGCAGGAGGCATACAAACACAAACAGTTAGCTTCGGTTGCGAGCGCTTTAGTAAGACATGAACATAGGCTAGCTACCTATAGATATGCATGTTGAATGTACATAATCTGGCAAACACTCTCTTATTGCAAACTTGAAACCTGTGAACTCACCAACCTCGTGTTGACACTTTTTCTTACATGTTTCTCAGGTCGCTTTGGCACAGGTTGCGCACTTAGGACATGCATGGAGTCCTACTGTCATATCATTCATTTCAAATATTTTAAACAGTTTATTTAATTACATTAATTGACGCTCGTTGCGTGTAATTATTTTTGACTTCATTATAACGTTTACGCTTCCGCATTAACTCTGAACTTTTATGTTATGACATTTCAAGTCCCATATAGTGTCGTTTGATGTAACTAATGACTGAGATCCTGGTGTGTCACCTTCCAAACGGTAAAACTCCGTTAGTGGAATTTGGGGGTGTGACAATAACATTGGATTAGTCAACTTAACATTATCATGTACCAAGCTGATTCGAAGCCCAAAGCAATACTTTTCGTGACCTGATCATTTCCAAGATATTTACTTTCCTGCTATTTACTATTCTATTCGTTACATTTCTTTTACACGCTTCATGCACGTTTTTACTTTTCTATTATTTACTTTACTGTTATTTACTTTTCTGTCATTTACTATTCTGCTTCACAAGCACACAAAACCTACTCACCAATTGATCCAGCTAAACGATAACAAAAGTTGACTATTGGAACTCGACCGTGTCCATTGGTTCGATACTTGGTTCTTACCTAAACTATATTACACTGCGATAGGTACACTTGCCTATTATGTGTGTTTTTAAGTTAAAGTAATTATCATTTTATAAATTTAAAACCTAATCTCGTAAAACCATCAAAAAATATATTTATATGATTTCATATACTAAAAACGACACATCACAATCCGATGGTCTATGCCATACCTCTTGAGAAGTTTTTCAAAATGAAAAATTTTAAAATGGGATCCCCCATCATTTATGATCACACGGGGAAATCCAAATCGAGAAAATATGTGGGATTGGACAAACTTACAGACCACGGTATGGTCATTTGTTTTTGTGGCGATTGCTTTGATGTGCGTTGGACGGTCTATAAAAACTAACTATAAAACCTAACCTAGACACTCTAGCTTTAAATTTATAAATCTAGACTCAACCTAATACTAGACCACACAACCGGCAAGTGTACCGATCAATGTAGCAAAGTTTAATGAAGTCAGGATATCGAACCCACGAGACACTAGTGACAACTCTACATAGACACTGACTCAACTAACTGAACTGAACTGTATGGGGGAATTTTGTGTTGATTATAACTAATGGAACTCTCTCACTAACGACACCAAATAGAAAGCAAGAGACTTTAGACAACTCACAAATGGGGAAAGCACTACCTAGACTCTGAATACTATGCATGTACCTTGGAAATCTGTCGGATACGGAAACTATGATGGAACCGGGCTTTTAGAATATGACACTCTTAGAATACCTAATGGATCCCAGATCATTCACCGGGTGTGACCAAAAAGAAACCCTAAGGGACGTGTGAAACTCACTAGTTAGTCAGATCACCTCTCAGCTATCTCCAACAACACTAAAGTATTCGCTAGACAGATTACCTCTTAGTCGCACTATCTCAATACACCTTTCAGTGCAAGGAGTGACTTGAATTCACTTGACAAGACATGGAATAACAATGATGCTAAAAACCCTCCTCTCAGAGCAATTGACCTAAAAACCCTAACACCAAAGATTACTCGACAACTTCGCACCTTTCAGCTATTGAAGTAGGCAGAATACTTAACCCTAATAGACTCTCAATTGATGTTCCTATGGATACGACGTTAGTGAACCATAAACAAATCACATGCACACAGCTAGTGAACTAATATGCAACCATACATGAAAGAGATTCACAAAGCAGCATATGGAACATTCAGCAGATCATGAATCAAGATCAAATACGCATGCACATCCAATCAAACGAAAACAAGTTCTTTACTTTAAGATTAATCCATCAACAAATATCCGAAATCCGAAAGAAAACCAATTAACAACATATAATCATCAAAATCTAGGTAGCTATAAAAGTCTAGCCAATCATCATGTTCAATAACATCAAAACAGAAGAATCAAAAACATAAATCATGGTTTCGAATCTGGAAAAGTATAACAAAGAAAGAAAACAAGAACCATAAGATGAAATCGACCCGCTCTATGATCTCCAACTTCAATCCAAGTCTCTGATTGATCCTAGAAGCCTTTTCCCACTTAGAATCACCAAAAAGCTCTGTTCTTTACGTCTGGAATCGAATAATAAACCCTAGGATCGAACTCAACCTTTTATATCTTGAAAATAGGTGAAAATACCCGTATCTGGGTGTTCTTGCGTACCGCGGGGCCTAGGAACCCAATCTCTCGCGTATCGCCAAAGATGAGTCAAACACAAACTTTTTCTGAATATGTGTCCCTCGCGTACAGCGAGGGGGAGACCGCCCGTGGCTCGCGTACCGCTAGGTACGGTACCAGCCTTGACAGAAAGTACCTGCTTGTTTTGCGATTTCTCTCGTTTGCTCGTGCCTTCACGTATCTTGCTCATTCTAGCTCCAAAGTGACCTGATCACCTACAAAACAAGACTTAACTAAGTACTAAACATAATCGACTCTAAATGACTCTAAAACTATACAAAAACGATACGAAACACGATGGAAATGGATGTGTGCTTTGTAACACATCAAACATCCCCACACTTAACCCTTTTTCGTCCTAGAAAAAGATCTATGCAATGGAATCACAACTGGAACGCATACTTTAACAATCTTATAAATTCATTAGCACATATATAATCACGCGTTAAAATGAAACAAATGATATTTCGTTCTGATTAAACCCAACACCAATTATCAAGCCCCCGTTTGTGTTCTAATTTCTACATTACCAAGCATATCAATCTATCTACGTGTCTTACAGTTAAGAGCTACAGTTCTACCTAATCACGTCTCACGGTCATGTCTAAGCACGGGTTAAACCGTCTAGATTTCTCCCACCACGTTAAACTAAGATGAATATGAAATGAATTGTCAATGAGTATTATTAAGCATATGAATCAACCTCACCTAGTGGTGCATCTCCCAGGTTACCATCCCAGAAGGTAGCACATAAGATGCAGTTTATCAATTAAGCACATAAGAAATCAACTTAGAGGTGTATCCAAAGAGTCACTATCCCCATAGGAAACACATAAATCAAATCTTATTCATCCAAAACATTGACCACTTAAGTCCCAACCCATAGGTGTATTAACCAAGTCGCGATCCCGGAGGATAACACGTAGGTCAAAACTCAAGCTTCTCAATCGATTAAGTATACTCATGATATGGAATTACGGATGTGGGCGCCACCAAACTCGGATTTATTTTCATAAAAAGAGAGTGGTGTGCCAAGAAATTTCAAAAACCTCTAAATTCTAGCTTAAAGTGGTACATATCATCCTATGTTGACAGTTTCAGTATTATCAACACCCTAAGATGATAACCCACAAGATTTCATGATTTAAATAGATTAATTAACCTAATCAACACGCACATGATATTTAAGCTTTCAAATCGGCTGGGTCTACTAAAACATCACAAATTATACGTGTTTTCTATTATTATTTTCATTTAAACACACAAGCATTCCCATTTATATCTATCATCTTCCATTTTGTTTGCAAAAACTCTAATTCAATGTGAATTTTTGAATTTTTTTTAATTTTTTTGTGTTTATTGAATTTTTGTAAAAGAAAAACATACTAACTAAACTAGACTCAAGACGTTTCACATCCCCACACTTGAACGACACATTGTCCTCAATGTGAACTAAGAAACAACGAAAAATAAAAATAAAGACTCAAAAAAATAGTAAAGTGGAAACGACTTAGCTGGTAATGATAGCACGATTCTGTCCAGCTTCGTTCTTCCACTGGTGCAACCGTATAGCATTTCATTCATCGCTTGCACAAACACTATGCCGGGTTCCCTTTACATGAATATAAGATTTGAATCGACTCTGCCCGAATGGAGATTGAGTACGGACGGGGCGATCTATCCCTGTAAAAATAAATCTCACAGCAAACCCAAATGGCATCAAACAGACTCAAAACAAAACCAAAACTTATACAAACTATACACTCGGGTTCTAACCCGAGAAACAAGCATAATCAGGAGGCTTTTGTTTTATGCCGCCCCCGTCCGACCCGTTTAGTGTAATTGGTCTACCACCGATTTGACAACCTCTGATGGAAGACCTTAAATGGGTTTTGAAAAATCTAAACGGGTCGATCCACCAATACTTAAACTTACCTGCGCCAAACCTGATACGCGGTGTATAGTGAAGGAGACGGTCAGCTTTATCCTGTGATAGAACATTGAGCAGCTTCTGTCACTGTTTCACTCCTGAGTTGGCCTTGTGCCCAGTCTTCCTTTCTCTCTCCCGTGGTGCCTTTGGTTTCTTTGACACCCTGCCATCTGCTTCATCCACGGGCATTTCCTTATTGCTCTCTCGAGTGCAATGTGGTGGGTCCAACACCAGCTCTATTTGTGGTTCGTTGATAACCTCCTGCACTTGCACCTCTTCTTTCCTCCCCACACTTGGCTCTTGATACAACAAATCTTCAGGTAGTTTCAGTAGGTTAAAACTTCCTTCACTAGGAGTCGACAGACCCCCCAACTCGTCTCCAAATTCACTTTCCCAAGATGGGACTTGCCAATCTCCTAAGTCCTGCTCTTTCTCATCCAACTCTGGTATACCCTCTTCGATGCACCAGGCTTCGGTCTCTAGTTCCTACATCACATCATTCTCAAAGAACAAGCGTAAGGTATCAAGGGTATTTGATGACTCAAGCTCGTCACCCGAAAAACTAAATGACTCAGGGATGTCACAATTATTCTCGATAAAGACGGGTTCTGAAGACTTACCTAGACCATCACCCAAAGTGTCATCCGAGGACTCTTTTATCTCTATCTCATCGTCACTGAAGAAACCGTCCTCAATGGGCTCTAGTTCGTAATTTTGGGGTGTAGGAACCGCAGGCGGGTCTGGCATAAAGTGTTGTACACTTTTGACTTGCGCCTTTTCCGTTAAAGTCTCCGTTTCTCTAGCTAGCTTCAGACTTGCTAGCTCGTCCGTAAGCTTACCATTTTCTTCTAGGAAGTACAGCTGCTCGGCCTTACTTAAACGGGTCCATTGAGTGCTCATTATCTGATGCACTTTCCTTTGCTTGTCCTGGAGTGTTTCTTCTACCTGTATTTCCTACACTGACTCAATCTCACAAGACAAGTGTAAAGAGTTATACTGAAACATGTGATCTTGTATAGGATCTGGTGAACAAAGGTCGTTACAATCGACAGTAAAGTCAAAAAACTTACCTGGATGTGGGACTTATGTGGAACTACGTGGAGTAGCAAAAAACACATCATCTTCTTCATCCCTAGTCAGCTTCGTGTTGCAAGACAAACTCTCCCCTCGATACTTCTCACACATCTCCTGATATTCGGCTTTAAGTGCCTCTATTCTACGGAGTTTCTCCTCTTGTTCCCTACGCTCTTCTTCTACGATCCTTCTTCGTTCCTCATTAATTCTCCTATTCTCCATCATTTGAGAAAGCATGTCATTTGATTGTTGAAGCAACTCTTCCCAAAGTGGGGTCTTCCCAACTTGAGCTCTCTTTCTCTCTTCATTCTCCTCCATTCATTGATTAACAGTCTCACATAAGGCGTTGTGGATTTCAATCAAGGACAGGCTTACCTCTAGTTAAGAACTCTCATATGAATGCGGATGCGGATGAGGATTACCATAGTCGTCTGTGGAGTACCCCGATGAATTAGAGTAATTCTGAGTGTAATGGGGACCTCCACAAACCTCGCACCACACGTCTACATATTGATCCCCTTGAGCAAAATAACGTCCTTGGTAGCTGTTCCCGTAACAACGCTCCATATAAATCCCTGCAAAGGACACTCAAAGAAAAAGAACACGGGCACCAGATATATAAAAAAATAAAAAATAATAACTAAGAAAAAAATACTAAGCTAATGCAAATAAATAGATATCTATAGAGATTCACTAAAAACAAAGAAAAGACACGGACCCTAGACGCTCTACGGCTCAAAACACAAATAAGACCAAATAATCAGTTAAGTTCAATCAAAGTTAGATACGCTATCGCCTAAGTGTCCCCGACAATGGCGCCAAAAACTTGATGTACGCTGGACGGTCTATAAAAACTAACTATAAAACCTAACCTAGACACTCTAGCTTTAAATTTATAAATCTAGACTTAACCTAATACTAGACCACACAACCGGTAAGTGTACCGATCAATGTAGCAAAGTCTAATGAAGTCCGAATATCGAACCCACGAGACACTAGTGACAAATCTACCTAGACTCTGACCCAACTAACTTAACTGAACTATATGGGCAAATTTTGTGTTGATTATAACTAATGGAACACTCTAGCTAACGACACCAAAGAGAAAGCAAGAGACTTTAGACAACTCACAAATGGGGAAAGCACTACCTAGACTCTGAATCCTATGCATGTACCTTGGAAATCTCTCGGATATGGAAACTATGATGGAACCGGGCTCTTAGAATATGACACACTCAGAATACGTAATGGATCCCAGATCATTCTCCGGGTGTGACCAAAAAGAAACCCTAAGGGACGTGTGAAACTCACCAGTTAGTCGGATCACCTCTCAGCTATCTCCAACAACACTAAAGTACTCGCTAGACAGATTACCTCTTAGTCTCACTATCTCAATACACCTTTCAGTGCAAGGAGTAACTTGAATTCACTTGACAAGACACGGAATAACAATGATGCTAAGAAACCCAAGGAAACCCTCCTCTCAAACCAGTTGACCTAAAAACCCTAACACCAAAGATTACCCAACAACTTCGCACCTTTCAGCTATTAATGTAGGCAGAATACTTAACCCTAACAGACTCTCAATCGATGTTCCTATGGATACGACGCTAGTGAACCATAAACAAATCACATGCACACATCTAGTGACGTAATATGCAACTATACATGAAAGACATTCACAAAGCAACATATGGAACATTCAACAGATCTTGAATGAAGATCAAATACACATACACATCCAATCAAACGAAAACAAGTTCTTTACTTTAATATTAATCCATCAACAAATATCCGAAATCGGAAAGAAAACCAATTAACAACGCATAATCATCAAAATCTAGGTAGCTATGAAAGTCTAGCCAATCATCATGTTCAATAACATCAAAACAGAAGAATCAAACACATAAATCATGGTTTCAAATCGGGAAAAGTAGAACAAAGAAAGAAAACAAGAACCAGAAGATGAAATCGACCTGCTCTATGATCTCTAACTTCAATCCAAGTCTCCGATTGATCCTAGAAGCCTTCTCCCACTTAGAATCATCAAAAATCTATGTTCTTTACGTCTGGAATCGAATAAAAAACCCTAGGATCGAACTCAAGCTTTTATACCTTGAAAATAGGTGAAAATACCCGTATCTGGGTGTTCTCGCGTACCGCGAGGCCTAGGAACCCAATTTCTCGCGTACCACCAAATACGAGTCAAACGCAAACTTTTCCTGAATATGTGCCCCTTGCGTTCCGCGAGGGGGAGACCACATGTGGCTCGCCTACCGCGAGGTACCAGCCTTGACAGAAAGTTCTTGCTTGTTTTATGATTTCTCTCGTTTACTAGTGCCTTCACATATCTTTCTCGTTCTAGCTCCAAAGTGACCCGATCACCTACAAAACAAGACTTAACTAAGTACTAAACATAATCGACTCTAAATGACTCTAAAACTAAACAAAAATGACACGAAACACGACGGAAATGGATGTGTGCTTTGCAACACATCATGCTTCAACCCATTTTGACACATAGTCAACCGCCACCACTCTATATTTAAATTTGTAACATCCCTGTTTTCTTATAAAATAATGGGATTTATGTAATTGTATGCTTTGTATATAGTTGGCAGAGGTTTAACGGGAATTTAACGGAATTTATCCTAAAACCCAAAAGGGTCGAAACTTGAGGGACTAGGCTAGCACGAGGACCAAGCCCGGCCAATGGGGGGTGCCCTATAATGTGCGACAACAAGGGGGAGACCCCCATTGTTGTTTACGGCCGTCGAAGAGTAAAAGGGAGGAGAACCGGGGTGATTTCTCGTAATCAGGGATCATTTCAAGGGTTTTTGCAAGAGTGGGATTTCGTGAAAACGGGTTCGATCGGTATTTGATTCCCACGAATCATCCGATTAAGGTATAAATACTAAAACCTTTTTCGCTTAATCGTTTATTTATTGTTAAGAACGTTGGGTGTTTGGATATGGGGTTGGTCAGGAGCCTAAAGGTGGCCAATGGGGCCGTTGGGAGGCCGACGACGGGGAAGCGAAGGAACCGGCACCACGTGTGGTGGCCGAACAGTGGCGGACGACGAAAGACAGCCATGAGAAGGAGCCGTTCACGGCTGTGACGACGTGGTGGTGGCGCTCAGTGCCGCCGAAAAGTCGGGGTGGAGCTCGTGAGGGGTTAGTGAGGCTCGGTTAGGGCCGGAGGTGGAACCGAGGTGCCCAGAGTTGATTTCTCGTGAATCCAGTGACCCAAGGGGAGTGATTAAACATGTTGGAGCCCAGAAACACGAGTGGGTGATCACGTAGGATATATGGGCCATGCATGGCAACATGCGGGGAGCGAGTGGACCATGCGTGGCGACTAATTAATCAAGTGGGTTAAGGTTTACACTTCGAGTCACGTATTGAATCGTATCTTATGCTTACTGTAGGTGTGAGGTCGAAAGACGAACGGGGAAACTAACGAGTTCTAAGGAACGTGTTGTGTCGCATAAAGGTGAATTTCTAATCCCCTCATTTAAATGTTCTACACGTTTTGGGGCTATCATACATACTCACGCATTATATGCTATTAACTAATAGTACCACAAGTCATGATGTGATTTAGAAGTGTACATGGGATAATTATATAATAATTATCTAACGGTCTACGTGGGGTCCTTAGAGTGTGTGGGCAAACGTGTTTGTGAAATTAAACGTATTACAAGTTTTGAGTTTTAAATTAACGAGCTATGTATTTGAATATCTAAATACGAGACTAAGGGTGCTGGTCTGGTACTTAGAGTGGGTGGGCTGGATATGAAACTATTGGTGGTATGATGTATAGTGATCTAGTAAGGGTGAGCCGGGATTGTGTTTACATGTCGTACGGGTACGACTAGGAGGTGTTGTTGGGTGTGCACGTGCATGGTATGTGCTTAGATAATGAGATATAGTAATTGTATATGTGGCGCAATATTAGCGATGTATTGTGTTATGAGTTAGTCGGGGTAAGTCGGGATATATAAGCTAAACGCTTATGAGTCGTGTAGGATATATATTATCCTAGGAATGTTTACGGGGTGCAGGTCTAATTAACTAGTCACGTGCGTGAATTGTGATGTTATTATGTGTTATGTGTTTGTGTTTGCATCGTTGTCCTTGTGGCACGGCAAACGGGTGTGTTTGCACCGTTGTCTTTGTGACGCGGCAAACGGGATTGTGGAGGACTAAGTCCTTCGGGAAGTCACTAAAGGTGACAATATTAAGCAGGTTAATGATGAGCTCGGGTTGTGACGAACGCCCTGAAGAGGGTAACCCGGATGAGGGTGCAGTAATGAGGTATGTGTTTGTGTGCATATATATGTGTTAAATTGCATACATGTGTTGAGTTATATTTATTGTGTATGAGATGATATTGATGTGGTGAGTAGGTGTTATTAATTTGGTGTGTAGAGTTAGATCGACCGTTGTGTCGGGATGAGCACCTTATGTACAACTGTTGTGTTAGTTGATTTATGTGAGTCTTGGTTAAGGCCGGTTAAGTCGGTGTCTAGATGTTGGTTGGGATAACCAGTGTATGGCTAATGCGTGTAGTAAGTTCTGAGTTACCAGTGTAGTAAGCGCGATCCATGTCAGAGAGACTTACTGAGTTAAAGTGGTGGGTTGAGTCTGGGGTGGTGACTCCTTTGGGATATTGTAAGATAACAGGGGTTATACACATGATGAAAATTTATAAAACTATTTTATAAAGACCAGAGGGTCTTGAGTGGAGATAAATATTAATTTAGATGAGTTGGCTTTGATTAAACTAAACTATTAGAACTCACTTAGCGTAGCTGACTTTGTGTGTACGTTAGGTTGTGTTGCAGGTGAGCTTTGGGGTTGGCATATCTTGGCTTGGGAGCGGTGCTACTCTGATTGGTGTGCAGGCATTCGTGAGGTAAACCTAATGACGATAACGACAGTAAATAATAATTATTGTTTAGAAAGACTTACGATGTAGTTTTGATTTAATAAAATGAGTTCTTTAAAGAGAATACCCCATAATGATATCCAACTGTAGGGTGCCCGGGTTGAGGCCTTACAAATTGGTATCAGAGCCGAGGTTTAAGAGAAAACTGGTGTTTTTAAGCAAATAAAATGCTTTAACTTAAACTGAAAATGCCCCCACGAGTTAACGCGAGACAAGAGGTACGCCTTTTGAGCTATACATTATTTGTTAGAATGTTAATTGTGTAGTAAAAAAACTACCTAAAGTTGTGTGGTATGATTATGTGAGATTATGTTTTGTAAGTTGGGTATTGTGGAGTAGTACTAATTGTAACTATGTGAGATCGTTTGGTGTGTCGACTTGGTTTAGTGATTTTGTGTGTAACCATGTGTGGTGTGCAATTGTGATTAATATGATGATTTTCTAGATTATTGCATGGTGTTATGTGAGTTGTGTGGGATGCTTGTGCACCCGGTGTGTGTGAAAGGTAGAAGGTTAGTGTGAGTGTGATATGGATGGTTTAGAATTCGAGCAGTAATGTGGACCACCAAATTGCATTTGATCATCGTGATTTGGCAGTATATGATTACCCTCATATTCTGAATTTGTGCCCATAGTAATCACTCCAATGTTCTATCTTGAGTAGGATTAGATGGCTAAGGCGAAGCGTACGAGATCGGTCAGGCGGGGCGGGGAGCTCTTGTTAGGAGGAATGCAGAACGACCAGTCAAGACGATGATTGTGGTGAATGAAACTGCTAGTGAAATGATAATAGTGTTGGCGTTTCTCGTGCCAAGTGTGACTAGAGCTTCGGTCGGCTACATACCGCGTGGAGCTATGAGTGGAAAGACGAGATGGAAAAGGAGAGCAGTGCCAGCTGTACGTGATTTTCCTCCAGGATGTGGGCCTGTATGGCTGAGAGATCGACCACGTGCGACAGCTACGAGAATTTTATTTCAAAAGGACCCGGTGAATGACCCGGGATCTGATGAGGAGGAACCAGGGGAGGACGCAACAGATGCACCTGAGGTGGTCCAGTAGTGATTTTGCGAGCACTGTTGAGATACTTGACTTCTGGATGACTAGTAGATGTGATAGATGTCGCGAGAGATTGTGGGGTGATTTGACGTTTGACTGATTAGACGTTTACGTGGTGTGATGCTTAGTTCAAATAGTGACTAGTTGATTTTTGACATTAATTATGAAGTTTTACCCCTGATGATTTGAACAGGATTAATGATAATTGTGTTTGTGGCGTAGAATTGTGCTTGCGGTAGTGGATTATGTGTGGTATTGTGTGACTGTGTGATTGCATTTTAAATGATGTGAGCTAGCACTAAATGTAAGCCTTGTTGTGGTACTAGAGCATGGTTGACTAGAATGTGTGAGTAGACTTGCATAGACACGATTTTTGAATTTGTATGTGTCTACAATCTTAAGGTAGTGTCACCTATGTGCTAATGTCTAGGTGATGTTTGAAGTGCAATGGCTGTATTACACCTTGTGTGAATGTTCAGGACGAGGTCCCGTGGGAAATTATGGTCATACATCTTGTGTGTGTATGAATGTTTAGGAGGATGTCTAGTGTAAGACACCTATATTGTAACCCGTGAGATAATGTCTTGTGTCTAGTCTGAGTAGTGTGTCGTTCTGAACCTTTGGTATGGCCCGTGTGGGGTACGGCCATGTGAACTCTGTGTGAGTACGTGATTACGTGTGGCATGGGCCACCGTTGTGATGAGTAAGAGGTAAGATTCAGGAGTTTGCGTGTCTACGAATGACGTGGTCAGGTCATATGCACGTAGCTTTACCCAGGTCTAACAGTTTGTGTGTGTGCACGTAATGTGTGTTTAGAGTTTGAGGTTACCAGTATGTAGAACATTGTGGGTTCTGTCGTTATGCTATGTCGGTGTGTGTCCTTGTAGTACAAGGTGGGTCATGTGTAGCACGTTTAGATGATGTACTCTGGTGGAGTACTTATACCTTTGATAATCTTCTCGGCATTTGATGTACCGAGATGATGAGATGAGTTTTGACGTTTTCTAGACGATCGGCGAGGTGCTCATAGGAGATGCCTATACTTATATCTCGGGAATTTGAAGCACGAAGCCAAGGGGTGGAATTGTGAGAGTTGATGATGAAAGCGTTTACATGGACGCTTGACCAGACATATTTATGATGAGATCAAGGTGATGACGCTGAAGATTTCAGCACGGAGTGAACGAGGTGACGAAGGGACTTCATGGAACACGTTCCATATGAAGGATTCAGTCGATGTGAGGAATACGAGGAATGGGGATTTTCCTCTGAACGAGACGACGGATAGCTGAGGCTTGTGAGCAAACAGACTTTATGTTCATACATGATAAGTGAGACGTGGTCGGTGATAGCATGGTAATAGTAGAGCAACAATGAGGAAAGTGAAACTCGGGAGGGGTATGTGTAGGATTGCACATAAGTGACTGGGACGGAGATGTCTACGCTGGTAAATATATGACTAGTTTAAGGCAGGCTCCTATGGAACATCAAGTGAAGCGAATGCTTTGCTTTCGAGGCGGGCATGATGGTGATATGTGGACTTTTGGGAATCAACATGAATTGATGATTATAACTCTAGTATTGAGTAGTATGAGCTGACTTAAGGGGCGTATTGAATGCATGATAGTGAGGTAAAGAGATATTATGGTAGATAAATTTTATGGGACCAGTGTAGCTTTGTACAAGCTCCTGGAGATCATCGGAGAGGGACTAAAGTGATATCCTTATGGGTAGAACAGTGGGATTGAGTTGAGAAATCATCGCGGGATGGCGATCAAGGTATGAGGCGGGAGGTTTGACGACTTCACTTTGGAGGGGCGACGAATGAATTCATTCGTGAAAGGTAATAATCATACTTGAAAAGGTGACCGCCGGAAAGACAAGACCATAGGGATCATATGAGGGACAAAGGAAATTGTGCCTGTGAGCTGGAACGAAATGTTACAACTTCTAGCGAGTGCCGGAGTAGCGAGAGTTGGAAACGCAGCCGTTTGGCTAATGGCTGGAAATACGAAGGAATATTTAAGTGATCATACAAGTACCTAAAGTTGAACGCGGGCAAGGGAGAAGAATTCTTTGAACACCAATGTGGGTGGTCGTGTTACAAAGCAAGGTAATGGAAATGAATAGTATGAAGGTGAATGCTTGCCATGGAAATGGATTTGGTGCACGTATAAGAACGAAAGGATAAGTGGTGTTGGTTTGTGCCGACGCAGGATTCGAGGACGAATCCTCTTTTAAGGAGGGTAGACTTGTAACACCCCAGTTTTCTTATAAAATAATGGGATTAATGTAATTGTATGCTTTGTATATACTTGGCAGAGGTTTAACGGGAATTTAACGGAATTTATCCTAAAATGCAAAAGGGGTGAAACTCGAGGGACTAGGCTCGCACGAGGCCCAAACCCGGCCCATGGGAGGGTGCCCTATAATGTGCGACAACAAGGGGGAGACCCCCATTGTTTTTTACGGCCGTCGAAGAGCAAAAGGGAGGAGAACCGGGGCGATTTCTTGATTTCTAGTTTTCGCAAGAGTGGGTATTTGATTCGCATGAATCATCCGATTAAGGTATAAATACTAAAACCTTTTCCGTTTAATCATTTATTTATTTTTAAAAACGTTGGGTGTTTGGATATGGGGTTGGCCGAGAGCCTAAAGGTGGCCAATGGGGCCGTTGGGAGGCCGACAACGGGGAAGCAAAGGACCTGACACCACGTGTGGTGGAAGGACAGTGGCAGACGACGAACAACAGCCTCGAGAAGGAGCCGTTCACGGCTGTGACGACGTGGTGGTGGCGCTCAGGGCCGCCGGAAAGTCGGGGTGGAGCTCGTGAGGGGTTAGTGAGGCTCGGTTAGGATCGGAGGTGGAATCGAGGTGCCCGGAGTTGATGTCTTGTGAATCAAGTGACCAGAGGGGAGTGATTAAACATGTTGGAGCCCAGAAACGTGAGTGGGTGATCACGTAGGACATACGGGCCATGCATGGCAACATGCGGGGAGCTAGTGGACCATGCGTGGCGACTAATTAATCAATTAGGTTAAGGTTTACACTTCAAGTCACGTATTGACTCGTATCTTATGCTTACTGTAGGTGTGAGGTCGAAAGACAAACGAGGAAACTAACGAGTTCTAGGGAACGTGTTGTGTCGCATAAAGGTGAGTTTCTAATCCCCTCTTTTAAATGTTTTAAACGTTTTGGGGCTATCGTACATACTCACGCATTAAATGCTATTAACTAAACGTGACACAAGTCATGATGTGATTTAGAAGTGTACGTGGGATAATTATATAATAATTCTCTAAGGGTCTACGTGGGGTCCTTAGAGTGTGTGGGCAAACGTGTTTGTGAAACTAAACGTATTACGAGTTTTAAATTAAATGCATATTTAAAAAGGGTAGGCCAAAATAGGCCACACGCTAAGACTTCGTGTCCCGTTTTCTATCCACTAAAATGTCCCCTACATGCCGATGCATGTAAGAGTCCCAACACTACTGCAATCTCCGAATATGGTATACCTCGCCTGATTATTTGATCTGCTCCAACTTTAAAAAGATCCGGCTCGTCCTAGATGTAATACTTAGTTTGAGCCAATAAATGATGCTTGTTCTTCCTTGTCCAGTGCTCAGGAATTGTATCTGCAGCCAAATAATTAGTAAAATCAACATACCATGGTTCTGTGGAGACAGATAACAAATACTCATAAGGAAATGTCTCCTGTATATCATTAAATGGTTCGTCCATCTCCTTAACCACTCGTGACAAATCACAACATTTTCACTCCCCTTTTATCACGAATTTCCAAGTTGAAATCTTGCAGTATGAGGATCCACCTAATCAACCTTGGCTTGGCATGCTTTTTCTCCATAAGATACCTAACTGCACTATGATCAGAATAAACAAAAAATTTGCTTCCCCAAATATAAGACCGGAATTTATCCAGTGCATATACCACTGCAAGTAACTCTTTCTCAGTTGTGGTGTAATTTAACTGAGCATCAAAAGGAGGTTTGCTTGCATAGTAAATAGCCACAGTTTCTTATCTACATGCTGTCCTAACACAGCACCAACCGCGTAATCGCTAGCATCGCACATGATTTCAAAAGAGATTGACCAATCCGGTGATTGTAAAATGGGTGCCTCCACCATTTGTTGTTTCATGATGTTAAAAGATTTCCAAGAATGGGTGCCTCCACCAAGCATTCATCACTGATTAGAGCATTAGATGTACGGGAAAAACATTCGATATTAATCTCCTATTTCCAAAAGTCATATCGCCTGTACCCGTCATGCAATTTATCAGACATTGGGTTGACTTCCCTTTGTAGGATCAGCATAATCGAGTACAAGAAAGTCGACAGGATAATAGAAATCTTCCACTTTCACAATGACATCGGTCAACGAGGAAGTTTAAGAGTAAAGTCTTCCAAAACCATAGTGGTATCGGCTTTTTGTAGAGGACCAAATTTGTATTAGTCAAACAAACTCCCCGGTAGGATATTAACACTGGCTCCCAAATGCAAAAGTGCCTTATCAATTTTAAAATCTACAACCTAAGTTTGGATCAAAGGTGCTCCTGGATCTTGGAGCTTGGGTTGAAAGGCACCCGACAAATGGCACTCACATTGTCTGTTAAATCAAGTTTTTTCGGCATTTTGTGATGTCGTTTTAGGTGCATAAATCTCCCAAGTACCTTGCATAAGCCGACACATGTTTGATAGCATCAATTAACGGGAGGTTGATTTTAACTTGTTTAAAAACTTCTCAGATTTCCTCCTGTTGTGGGCCTCTTTTTGTAGTCTTTGATGACTTAGATGGTTCGACCAACGCCTTAGGAAAAAGGATGGTATTATTCTCCACACCCTTCACCTTGATATTAGTGGATTTTTCAGAAAAGATTGATTGTTCTAGTTCTTTAAAAGTTACATGTTTATGTTGCTTAGGAATAACATGTGCAAGTTCATCATCACTATCATCCTCCAGCACACCTTCCACAAACTGGGGTGGAGGTGTAACTTTACCCCCATAAACCTTCCCACTATGTAAAATACTTACATGGCTGACTTGTGAACTGTTAGTGTTCTTTGAACCTGAGTACTGATGTTGAGGATTGATCACCGGGTCACTAGGCAATTTTTCTCGATCTCTTCTTGACATTTCTTCCGCTAATTGCCCTACTTGTTTAGACAAGGCATTCACCGTCTTATCCCGGACTTCATTATCCTTCTTCAACTCCCTGAATACGTCCTCAATTTCTTTCATTAAGCCGTTGATTGCATCCATGAGAGCATTACAATGATTGCTGCACAACTCTTCACCACCTAACGCTCCTCCTTGTTGATTTCCAAATTGTTGATTTTGGTTTTGCTATTGGAAATTCCTCGAGGCACCTTGGTGATTTCTTTGTTGATAACCACCTTGATTATTCTAACCTCTTTGATAGCCACCTTGATTGTACCCTTGCTGTCGACTTTGGTACCGTTAGACTCTTTGGTTACTCCCCTGACTAGCTCCCTGAAAATTAGGGTTCAGTTGATTAGAAGCATTTTCGTACCTAACGTTAGGATGCTTGCGCAATCCAGGATGATAAGTGTTTAAGTTCATGTCATATTGCTTGCGCTCCCCAAACATATGGTTGACCTTTTCACCCTTTCCAAGGTACAAAGGAAAATTTGCTATGGTGTGACCAATATCATTACACCAATCGCACACCGGATACACTTGAGACACATTTGATACCTCCTTCCCGGTTGATTTACCCAACATTACCAATAAAAACTTGATGTATGCTGGACGGTCTATAAAAACTAACTATAAAACCTAACCTAGACACTCTAGCTTTATATTTATAAATCTAGACTCAACCTAATACTAGACCTCACAACCGGAAAGTGTACCGACCAATGTAGCAAAGTCAAATGAAGTCCGGATATCGAACCCACGAGACACTAGCGACAACTCTATCTAGACTCTGACTCAACTAACTAAACTGAAATGTAAATGGGGGGATTTGTGTTGTGAACTATAATTAATGAACTCCTAACTACCGACACCAAATAGAAAGCAAGAGACTTTAGACAACTCACAAATGTGGAAAACACTACCTAGACTTTGAATCCTATGCATGTACCTTGGAAATCTCTCGGATACGAAAACAATGATGGAGCCGGGCTCTTAGAATACGACACACTCAGACAACCTAGTGGATCCTAGATCATCCTTCCGGTGTGACCAAAAAGAAACCCTAAGGGACGTGTGAAACTCACCAGTTAGTCGGATCACCTCTCAGCTATCTCCAACAACACTGAAGTACCCGCTAGACAGATTACCTCTCAGTCTCAATACACCTTTCAGTGCAAGGAGTAACCTGAATTCACTTGACAAGACACGAAATAACAATGATGCTAAAGAAACCTAGGAAACCTTCCTTTCAGAGTAGTCGACCTAAAAACCCTAACACCAAATATTACCCGACAACTTCGCACCTTTCAGCTATTGAAGTAGGCAGAATACTCAACCCTAAAAGACTCTCAATCGATGTTCCTATGGATACAACGCAGTAAACCATAAACCAATCACATGCACACAGCTAGCGACCTAATATGCGACCATATATGAAAGACATTCACAAAGCAGCATATGGAACATTCAACAGATCATCATTCAAGATTAAATATGCAAATGCATCCAATCAAACAAAACCAAGTTCTTTACTTTATTGTTAATCCATCAAAAAGAAACTGAAATCCAAAAGAAAACCAATTAACAGAACATAATCATCAGAATCTAGGTAATTCAAGAAATCTAGCGTACTACCATCATCAAAACATCAACACAAAGTCTAATATTCAGAATCATGATGCAAGATAGATGAATCAAATAGCAAAAGATAAGAAACATAAACCGAAAAGACGATAATCCAATCGATCCACGCATCCAACGCTTCAATCCTTGATCCCTTGAGACTTCTCCCACTCAAAATCGCCAAAAAGATCTAACCTTTACTTCTATAATTGAATTCTAAACCCTAGAAACGAACTCCACCTTTTATACCATGAAAATAGCTAAAAAGACTACTAACTGGGTTCTCCCGCGTACTGCGAGGCCCAGAGTAGCCACATCTCGTGTACCGCGAGGAACCAGCTTCACAAGCACGTTTCCTGAAACACACCCCTCGCGTACAACGAGGGGGAAGTTCCTCATGTCTCGCATACCGCGAGGAACACACATTCACAGAAAGTTTCACCCTTTGATCAGTTTTTCCTCGTTCGCTCGTTCCTTCACCATACTTGCTCGTTTAAGCTCCAAACTCACCCGATTACCAACAAAACAAGACAAGACTAAGTACTAAACATAAACGACTCAATACGACTCTAAAACTATACAAAAACGACATGAAACACACAGGAATAAGAGGTGTGCTTTGCAACACATCAAATATCCCCACACTTAACCCTTTTTCGTCCTCGAAAAATACCTTTGCAATGGAATCACAACTGGACATAGCTTTAACAATCTTATAAATTCATTAGGACAGATATATTTAGGCGTTAAAATGCAACAAATGATATTTCGATCCGATTAAACCCAACACCAACTAACAAACCCCCGACTGTGTTCTAAATTCTATATTACCAAGCATATCAATTAAATCTATGGGAACTCACACCCAGAAGCTACAGTTCTACCTAATCCCATCTCACGGTCATGTTAAGGCATGGGTTAAACCGTATAGATTTCTCCCACCACGTTAAAGTAAGATTCACAGGTTTTAGAAATTAAGGTGAAATCATGTACGAATGGTATGATAATGAGCATTAATTCCAGCAAATGAACTTTCGTCTAGAGGCGTTTCAACCAAGTCACTATCCCGGAAGGTAACACATAGACTAGGTCATATCAATTTAAGCACATAAGAATCACTTAGGGGTGTTTTCTCCAAGTGGTCATCCCGAACGGTAACACATAAGCAAAACTCAGTAATCTAATCAATTACTCATGAATTGTGGACATATGGATGTGGGCGCCACCAAACTCGGATTTATTTTTATAAAAAGAGAGTGGTGTGCCAAGAAAATTTAAAAAAAACTCTAAATTCTAGCTTAATGTGGTACCTATCACCCTATGTTGACAGTTTCAGTTTCACCAACACCCTAAGATGATAACCCACAAGATTTCATGATTTAAACTCAATTAATTATCCTAATCAACACGCACAAGATATTTAAGATTTCAAATCGGCTGGGTCTACCAAAACATCATAGATTATATGCGTTTTCTATCATTTATTCATTTGAACTCATAAGCAGATCCAGTTATACCTATCATCTTCCATTTTGCTTGCAAAAACTCTAATTCAAAGGACATTTTTTTGAACTTTTTTTTTAATTTTTTTGTATTTTTGAATTTTTATAAAAGAAAAACAAACTAAACATACTAGACTCAATATCCTCACACTTGAAAGACACATTGTCCTCAATGTGAACCAAGAAACAACTAAAAATAAAAATGCAAAAATAAAAACAGGAAGCGACTTAGCTGGTAATGTATATGCTCTCGAATGAAAATCCAGCTTCGTTCTTCCGTGTGTGCTCCGTATAGCATTTCGGTCGCGGTTGCACAGACTGCTGGGTTGCCTTTACAAACTTTATATAAGTGATGATCGATCCCGCCCGAATGGAGATTGAGTACGGACGGTGTGATCTATACCTGCAAAAATAAATCTCACAGCAAACCCAAACAACATCAAACAGACTCAAAATGAAACCAACTTATACAAACTATACACTCGGGTGCTAACCCGAGAAACAAACTTAATCAGGAGGCTTCTCCTTTATGCCGCCCCCGTCCGGCCCATTTAGTGTAATTGGTCTACCACCAATTTGACACATTCCGATGGCAGACCTTAAATTGGTTTTGAAAAATGTACACGGGTCGGTCCACCAATATTTAAAACTTACCTGGACCAAACCTGATACGTGTCATGTAATGTGGTGATCGGTCATCTCAAGTATACTACATCATACAGTCCTTGTGTGACCATCCCAAGACCCTAAACACATGTCGGTCCATGCGTCTCTGTGCCCTGTCCCATGGTCGTGCTGATTTGGGTGGTGATCCACCATTTACTACCTCCACGGGCTCTTGCTTATCTCTCTCTCGGGTGCAATGTGGTGGGTCCGACACCAGCTCTACTTGTGGTTCATTGATTGTGACAACCCGACTTTTCAGGTTAACTCAGTTAGTAAATTCCGTTAAATTTTCTGTTAAAAACTTAACCCCGTTAACTAAATCCAGTTAAATATCAAATTTCAAGGACTAATTCTGCCTATTTTCAAACTTAAACTGCAGGGACTAGTTCTGTCATTTGCCCAAAATACAATTCTGTTGACTTTTTAAAGTCAAACCGTCAAGTTCTTAACTCACCCAAACCTTGAGGACCAATTCTGCCACAATCCAAACTCTAATACATGAAACTAGAGGGACCAATTCTGTAATTAGCCATAAGTTGATTTCTGTTTGACTTTCTAAAGTCAAACTCACTGTATTCAATCCAAATCAATCCCACGATCGTTTATACGTAAATGTTGAAACTGATTACACACGTCTAATGCATTAACGGTCATAACTAGTGGATTAATCATCATCAATTATTCGAATTAACTCCAATTATGAGGAGTAAACAAGAAATCGTCGACTTCCGCTATGAACTCATCCAGTTCGGCTAATGCTTGTATTATTTCCACAAATTGAACCCCTGCATACCTTAATCGATCCCTATCGAAACTGTCTCACGCGCCAATTCGATCAGAAGTGGAACCAGACTCGCCGGAGACCAAGCCAACCGAAGCCGCGTACCAATTTGGTCGGGAACCACCAATTCGGTATCCATTCTGGTAATTGAACACACTCTCAGTCTCGTTTTAGTCTAGTGATTGAAAGCCCTATCGTTTTCAGGGCTCTCAACATCAAATAGATTATAAACCAGATTCTAGGGTTCATACGAATATGGTTTAGTCAAAATCCATCTTACACTCAATCTAAATCCAATTAATTGGTATGGTTCGAATCGCAAGCTGATTCTCTATAATAGCCCCATGTTAATTCCATCAAGCAACATCGATTCGATCAAAATCTAAAACCTAGGGTTTTCTCGTTAAACGATTTGGGGGTTTGAACCTTAAACGTAATCTCAATCGAATTCAAACCTATAGCGATATTTGAAATCCTTTGTTAAGTAAAAGCCCTATGAAACCATCATCGTTCAACATCAGAATCAAGCAAACCGATCCCATGTTCCTATTTTAGGGTACGGCTTTCTTGAACCTGGTTTAACGATCCAAAACCATTCGTTTTTGAAATTAAATACACCCTCGGACTCGAAATTATACAATTAACAAAACCCCTATGCTTTTGAATCAAATCGTAATCGAGATTGATGGATTTGGGACTGGGTTGGCTTCGGTTCGCGCAAGGGGGAAGAACCCACTGGAATCGTTGATTAAAACCATTTGAATCTGAAACATGTTGCGATGACCCTAGCGGACGGACATGTTAAACTCATGTGCAAACAGGGAGGAGACCCGGGTTCGAGTCTCCCCCCCTGTTTTGTTTTAATATTTATTTTAAGCATTATTTAATTTAAAAACTTTTTCCTATATTATTATATTTATACATTAAGGTGTTTTAACCCGAAAAACAACCCGTAGGCTCGGGTTTGAATTATTAACTCATGTTTATAAATTATTCCCACTTTTATAAATAATATGTTTATGTTATTATCAAATAAAAAAAATAACATGTTTACATTATTATCAAACCGTAACATCGTATTAAATAATATATTCGTATTATTTTCAACCCGTGGCTAATGTTATTAAATAATATGTATTTATATTATTTCGTACCATTTTATACCTCGTGTGACGTTTTAAATTATTTAATAATATAATCGTTATAATATTTACCCACGTTTATATACTGGATTAAAAATAATATATTTATTATTTTTCCACACAAATGACTATTTTAGTAAATCTTTCGAACCTAAAAATAATATATTTAATTATATTATTTTCCTAACTTTTGTAAACGACTTTAACGTACGAATGTATTTATTTATTTAGTATTTGTTATTAACGTACGACACGTAACGCTTTTTCCTTAATGATTATATTAAGAAATTTATATAATTCCGTAGACACGTTCGTCTACTCTTAAATCCTTAGAAAGCGTTAAGGTGTTCTAACTTCCGTGTCGTCGTCACAAATCCCATATGTCCCTAACTTATGTGTTATAATTATAGGGCATACGTAAGCCGTGCAGGCTAACACTTGAGATTCTAAATCTCATAATTGTGTGATACTACCTACTACGCAACGCAGGTGAGTATTCACGACCCCTTTTTACTGCTTTTAAACTGGGGGAGAAAACATGATGCAAACTCTTTTTGATTTTTGTACTTCATTTTATATCACTTGTTATGACTATGCGTAAACTCTATCATGAAAGTCCTCACATCGAACCGTTTAAATATGAATATAGCGAGGTATGTTGGGTAGTACTACTGGGTTTGACAAACCTCACCCGCGTTAGTCGCGCTAACTCGATTGGATATCGAACGGGTGCAATATTGACCTAAACGTGCACCATGGTTGATAGACCTGGTGGGAGGAAATACAAACAGTCAGTTTACGGTTGCGAGCGTAATAACAAACATGAACATGGATTAGCTACCCGTTGGTATATATATGTTGAATGTACATTAATCTGGTAAATGCTTTATTACTATACTGAAACCTGTGAACTCACCAACCTTGTGTTGACACTTTTTTTACATGTTTTCTCAGGACGCTAAGCTAAGGCACAGGTGCACGTTAGGGCATGCATGGTGTCAACATGATATATTCAATAATTGTCAATCTGTTGAATATTTATTATGTATCCATTATTGTTAGACTTGGGCGCGTTGTTGTGCGCATTTACTCTCTTGTTTAGACGCTTCCGCATTTACGTTAAACTTTTATAATATTTCAATTTGAGTCCCATATAGTGTCGTTTGATGTAACTAATGATTGAGATCCTGGTGTGTCACGTCCTAAAACGGTAAAACTCCGTTAGTTGAAATTGGGGGTGTGACAGATTGGTATCAGAGCCATTGGTTATAGAGAACTAGGATTGCATACTAGACTATAACTTCACACATTAGTTACATGGCACAGACACTCATACCTGATACACATAGCACCCATACATACATTGTAGTGCAGGCATGTAACACCATCCGTATCACCCTCAGTTGGCGAGGGACACATCATTTGAATTGCATAATCATTCCCAGTGGCAACACTCGGGGGATCAGCAGAACAACATCCACTCCCGTCCGAGGGCAGCGAGACGGAGCCTTCGGAGGAGTCACTTACATCACCATCACCTGTTGGGTATGGTGGGCTTTCTCAGGTCCATGTTATGGACGACACTCAGCACTAGCACATATCTCTTTGGGAGTTGGGATCGTCGGAGGCGAGTCCTTACTGTATCCACTAGCAACAATACGCGGAGTGAAGGCAGACCGTTGCACGCATTATTGTAAAATCCATTGACATGTAGATGTCATCACTTTCCCGAGCCATGGGCTCGCGTATTTGGTCGATATTCTGTTGAGAATAGATTGACCACAAATTTTAGAACGCATTGCTCAATGCATACTCAAACCCTATTCTGACTCAGTGGGAAGAACAACTACGTTCCTTCTTCCAGTAACACATTCATGAACTAGTTTCGCTCATCGAAGCAGTATTTCATGTACATGTTTATTTCGTATACATGTTCCCATCTACAATCCACTGGATTGGACTCTTGTACTATGTTCCAACTCGAGTGAATACTCGGATCAAACAATTTCTGACTACTCATCCTGATATGAGTCCTAGTCGATCAACTTATGGTTGATGACTACACCTTTCAATGACTTATCATCTCTAACAATACTCTGTATTCGGAAATACAAACTAAAGGACATTATGACACAGGATAGGGAGAACTAGGGTGAACATGTAAAGCAAATTATCATTACGGGTGCACACGTAATAATAATTTGAGGTTCATGTAAGTCCTAGTGAAACCTAGTGTGTGGATAAATGGTCCTAATCTGTGAATTACAGACTCAACGACTAGTTGGTATCGTTAAACCTGTTTAACAGTTGATAGACGCGACTATCATGTTGAAGGTATTTACGAACACCCTGAACTATCATCCATAGAATCCATCATTTGATATCACTCATGTAAGAGCCTTATTGAACTTAAGACTCTCATCCAGACTTTATCAATGAAATCATCTTAATTGAAACTCTAGTAGAACCTCGGGGTAAACCCACCGACTCCAACTGTGTAAGCAGAAATTGGGAATTCTTCCTAAACTAACACGTTATTCCTTACACTACAGCAATATATTCCATTTGACCTTGTTACCTCATCCTGTGACTAATCCCTGGTCAAATTTGATTTATACCCCAGCATACCCAGTTATTTCTATGACATTAGAAAACGTGGATTTAATCTAACCAACCATCACTGGAACGCGATTACTTAAACAGACATCCCCTCCTTTATGTTACTAGAATCTATAGCTCATTAAACTTCTTTTCCCTTGGTCTTTGCATTGACCGACGCTTATCTTATAAGCGCGAGCCTCATTAGAAGTCTCAACATGACTTCACATACTTCATGTTGGTGCGGTCATACTCCAACTCTATTGGAAGCCAAGTATACTATTGAGATAACAGCCAGTTAGAAAATCAAATAAACTCACATTCTTAGGTGTAAACTAGGATTGGTTAGTCATAAACTTGACATTAACCCCATGCCAGTTACACTTGGCAGCTTTGACTTAATCGCTGGCATAGATTGGTTATCTAAGTACCAAGCCGAAATCATTTGTCGTGACAAAATCGTTCGCCTTCCTCTCCCGAGTGGAGAAAACCTTTCTGTCCAAGGCGAAATGAGTGGTGCAGTCGTTGGCATCATATCATACAATAAAAGCACAAAAGTGTCTTCGAAAAGGTCATACTGCTATTTGCCTCTCGTCGCCGAGCAGCCATCTGAGGAGAAGAAGATTGACGACATCCTAATTGTACGTGACTAACCGGAAGTATTTCCCGAAGACTTTCCTGGACTTCAGCCTCATCGTTAATTCAAATTTCAAATTGATCTAGCACCCGGAGCAACACCTATTGCTCGGGCACCATACAGACTTGCACCTAGTGAGTTACAACAGTTATCTACACAACTGCCAGAGTTGTTGGATAAAGGTTTCATCCGACCTAGGTCATTGCCTTGGGGAGCTCCAGTCCTATTGGTCAAGAAGAAGGACAGGACTTTCCGCATGTGCATCGACTATCGTGAGTTGAGCAAAGTGACGACCAAGAATCGTTATCCGCTACCCCACATAGATGATCTCTTTGATCAACTCCAAAGATCAAGTTTCTATTCCAAAATAGATCTTAGGTCCAGCTACCATCAGTTAAGAGTCTGAGAAGAGGATATCCCAAAGACCGCATTCAGAACTAGGTAAGGTCACTACGAATTCATGGTCATGCCCTTCGGATTAACCAATGCACCCGCGGTATTCATGGACCTCATAAACCGTGTGTGTAAACCGTACCTAGATCAGTTCGTTATCGTCTTCATCGATGACATCCTCACCTACTCCAAGAATAGGGATGAACATGAGGAACACCTGTGTTTGATTTCAGAATTGCTAAAACAAGAGCAATCGTATGCCAAAATTTCCAAGTGCGAACTCTGGGTTCGAGAAGTACAATTCTTAGAACCGGTAGTCAACAAGACGGGAATACATGTCAATCCAGCTAAGGTAGAAGCAATCAAGAATTGGGCAGCACCTACAACGCCGACGGAGGTGCGTCAATTTCTGGGATTGGCTGGCTACTACCGTCGTCTCATTGAAGGATTCTCCAAGATTGCCCAACCCTTCACAACCTTAACTCAAAAAGGTAAACCCTATCTTTGCAGTGCACCAAATCCTATCTCTTCCAGAGGGAACGGATGATTTTGTGGTGTATTGTGATGCATTCATTCAAGATCTTGGTTGTGTGCTGATGCAATGCGAGAAAGTGATCGCATACGTTTCTCGTCAACTGAAAATCCACGAGAAAAACTACACGACTCATGACTTAGAGTTGGGAGTCGTGGTATTTGCACTAAAAATTTGGAGACACTGCTTGTACGGTACCAAATGCACAACCTACACCGATCACAAGAGTCTTCAACATATCTTTGAACAGAAAGAGTTGAACACGCGACAGCGTCGTTAAATCGAACTCTTGAACGACTATGATTGTGCTATCAAGAATCACCGGGCAAGACTAACGTAGTAGTCGATGCCCTAAATCGAAAGAAACTAAACCCAGACGAGTCCGACCATTACAGCTCACTATCCACCCTGGATTACCTGATCAGATCAGTAGTGCTCAACTTGAAGCTCTGAAAGAGGAAAACCTATCGCTGGAAGGTACACGCGGTATGGAAGCACAACTCGAAGTTAAATCAGACGGTACTCGCTACTTCGCGGAGCGAATATGGGTTCCAAAGCACGGGAACATAAGGGGACTTGTAATGGATGAATCTCATGAATCGCGCTATTCTATTCATCCTAGTTCCGATGAGATGTATCAGGAACTAAAGGTTCCCTATTAGTGGATGAACATGAAAACTGATATGGCCACCTATGTTAGCAAGTGCCTGACCTGCTAGAAGGTCAAAGTCAAGTACCAAGAACCTGCTGGGTTGTTTCATCAACCGGAAATTCCGATGTGGAAATGGGAGTAGATTTCCATGGATTTTATTACCAAACTACCCCTAACTTCTATCGGATGCGACACCATCTGGGTGATCGTAGATCGCTTGACAAAATCTGCACACTTCCTTGCAATCAAAGAAACCGACAAGATGGAAAAACTCACTCGTATTTACTTGAAGGAAGTAGTCTCTTGGCACGGTGTGCCAATTTCTATCATCTCGGATCGAGGCGCTCGATTCACTTCTCAGTTCTGGCAATCATTGCAAAAATCCCTAGGCACACGTCTAGACATGAGTACAGCATATCATCCATAAACTGATGGTCAAACGGAACGTACCATTCAAACCTTATAAGACATGCTACGAGCTTGTATGATAGATTTCGGTAACAGTTGGGAAACTCACTTGCCTTTAGTGGAGTTCTTCTACAATAACAGTTATCAAACTAGCATCAAAGCAGCACCATTCGAGGCATTATACGGACGTAAATGCCGATCTCCTATCTGTTTGGCTGAAGTTGGGAATAGCCAACTTACGGGTCCTGAACTTGTTTTCGAAACTTCTGAAAAGATTGTACAAATCCGAAACCGTATGGTGGCAGCTCGTGATCGTCAAAAGAGCAACGCCGATAAGCGTCGTAAACAGTTAGAATTTCAAGTAGGTGACATGGTTCTACTCAAAGTCTCACCTTGGAAAGGTGTAATTCACTTCGGGAAATGAGGCAAACTAAATCCTCGTTATGTTGGACCATTCAAACTAGTGAAGAGAATTGGCCCAGTAGCTTATCAACTGGACCTACCTGAAGGACCTAGTGGTGTACACGATGTCTTTCATGTCTCGAACTTGAAGAAATGTCTAGCAGACGAAACACTCGTTGTTCCTCTTGAGGAACTACACATCGATGAACAACTGCGGTTCATTGAAGAACCGGTAGAAATCATGGATAGGGAGGGAAATCAAAACGCTGAAACGCAGTAAAATCCCTATTTTCAGAGTTCGTTGGAACTCGAAACGCGGATCGGAATTCATGTGGGAAAGCGAGGATCATATGATACGCAAGTATCCGCATCTGTTCAAGCACTCCGCGTCAAACTCTTAAGGTACTATTCTAATTTTCGGGACGAAAATTCTTTTAACTAGGGGATGATGTGACATCCGAAAATTTTTTTTATTTTGTTTAATTTTCGGGACGAAAATTCTTTTAACTAGGGGATGATGTGACAACCCGACTTTTCAGGTTAACTCAGTTAGTAAATTCCGTTAAACTTTCTGTTAAAAACTTAACCCCGTTAACTAAACCCAGTTAAATATCAAATTTCAAGGACTAATTCTGCCTATTTTCAAACTTAAACTACAGGGACTAGTTCTGTCATTTGCCCAAAATACAATTCTGTTGACTTTTTAAAGTCAAACCGTCAAGTTCTTAACTCACCCAAACCTTGAGGACCAATTCTGCCACAATCCAAACTCTAATACATGAAACCAGAGGGACCAATTCTATAATTAACCATAAGTTGATTTCTGTTTGACTTTCTAAAGTCAAACTCACTGTATTCAATCCAAATCAATCCCACGATCGTTTATACGTAAATGTTGAAACTGATTACACACGTCTAATGCATTAACGGTCATAACTAGCGGATTAATCATCATCAATTATTCGAATTAACTCCAATTATGAGGAGTAAACAAGAAACCGTCGAATTCCGCTACGAACTCATCAAATTCGGCTAATGCTTGTATTATTTCCACAAATTGAACCCCAGCATACCTTAATCGATCCCTATCGAAACTGTCTCACGCGCCAATTCGATCAGAAGTGGAACCAGACTCGCCGGAGACCAAGCCAACCGAAGCCGCGTACCAATTTGGTCGGGAACCACCAATTCGGTATCCATTCTGGTAATTGAACACACTCTCAGTCTCGTTTTAGTCTAGTGATTGAAAGCCCTATCGTTTTCAGGGCTCTCAACATCAAATAGATTATGAACCAGATTCTAGGGTTCATACGAATCTGGTTTAGTCGAAATCCATCTTACACTCAATCTAAATCCAATTAATTGGTATGGTTCGAATCGCAAGCTGATTCTCTATAATAGCCCCATGTTAATTCCATCAAGCAACATCGATTCGATCAAAATCTAAAACCTAGGGTTTTCTCATTAAACGATTTGGGGGTTTGAACCTTAAACGTAATCTCAATCGAATTCAAACCTATAGTGATATTCGAAATACTTTCTTAAGTAAAAGCCGTATGAAACCATCATCATTCAACATCAGAATCAAGCAAACCGATCCCTTGTTCCTATTTTAGGGTACGGCTTTCTTGAACCTGGTTTAACGATCCAAAACCATTCGTTTTTGAAATTAAATACACCCTCAGACTCAAAATTTTACAATTAACAAAACCCCTATGCTTTTGAATCAAATCGTAATCGAGATTGATGGATTTGGGACTGGGTTGGCTTCGGTTCGCACAAGGGGGAAGAACCCACTGGAATCGTTGATTAAAACCATTTGAGTCTGAAACATGTTGCGATGACCCTAGCGGGCGGACTGGTTAAACTCATGTGCAAACAGGGAGGAGACCCGGGTTCGAGTCTCCCCCCTGTTTTGTTTTAATATTTATGTTACGCATTATTTAATTTAAAAACTTTTTCCTATATTATTATATTTATACATTAAGGTGTTTTAACCCGGAAAACAACCCGTAGACTCGGGTTTGAATTATTAACTCATGTTTATATATTATTCCCACTTTTATAAATAATATGTTTATGTTATTATCAAATAAAAAAAAAACATGTTTACATTATTATCAAACCGTAACATCGTATTAAATAATATATTCGTATTATTTTCAACCCGTGGCTAATGTTATTAAATAATATGTATTTATATTATTTCGTACCATTTTATACCTCGTGTGACGTTTTAAATTATTTAATAATATAATCGTTATATTATTTACCCACGTTTATATACTGGATTAAAAATAATATATTTATTATTTTTCCACACAAATGACTATTTTAGTAAATCTTTCGAACCTAAAAATAATATATTTAATTATATTATTTTCCTAACTTTTGTAAACGACTTTAACGTACGAATGTATTTATTTATTTAGTATTTGTTATTAACGTACGACACGTAACGCTTTTTCCTTAATGATTATATTATGAAATTTATATAATTCCGTAGACACGTTCGTCTACTCTTAAATCCTTAGAAAGCGTTAAGGTGTTCTAACTTCCGTGTCGTCGTCACAAATCCCATATGTCCCTAACTTATGTGTTATAATTATAGGGCATACGTAAGCCGTGCAGGCTAACACTTGAGATTCTAAATCTCATAATTGTGTGATACTACCTACTACGCAACGCAGGTGAGTATTCACGACCCCTTTTTACTGCTTTTAAACTGGGGGAGAAAACATGATGCAAACTCTTTTTGATTTTTGTACTTCATTTTATATCACTTGGGTAGTACTACTGGGTTTGACAAACCTCACCCGCGTTAGTCGCGCTAACTCGATTGGATATCGAATGGGTGCAATATTGACCTAAACGTGCACCATGGTTGATAGACCTGGTGGGAGGCAATACAAACAGTCAGTTTACGGTTGCGAGCGTAGTAACAAACATGAACATGGGTTAGCTACCCGTTGGTATATATATGTTGAATGTACATTAATCTGGTAAACGCTTTATTACTATACTGAAACCTGTGAACTCACCAACCTTGTGTTGACACTCTTTTTACATGTTTTCTCAGGACGCTAAGCTAAGGCACAGGTGCACGTTAGGGCATGCATGGTGTCAACATGATATATTCAATAATTGTCAATCTGTTGAATATTTATTATGTATCCATTATTGTTAGACTTGGGCGCGTTGTTGTGCGCATTTACTCTCTTGTTTAGACGCTTCCGCATTTACTCTAAACTTTTATAATATTTCAATTTGAGTCCCATATAGTGTCGTTTGATGTAACTAATGACTGAGATCCTGGTGTGTCACGTCCTAAAACGGTAAAACTCCGTTAGTTGAAATTGGGGGTGTGACAGATTGGTATCAGAGCCATTGGTTATAGAGAACTAGGATTGCATACTAGACTATAACTTCACACATTAGTTACATGGCACAGACACTCATACCTGATACACATAGCACCCATACATACATTGTAGTGCAGGCATGTAACACCATCCGTATCACCCTCAGTTGGCGAGGGACACATCATTTGAATTGCATAATCATTCCCAGTGGCAACACTCGGGGGATCAGCAGAACAACATCCACTCCCCTCCGAGGGCAGCGAGACGGAGCCTTCGGAGGAGTCACTTACATCACCATCACCTGTTGGGTATGGTGGGCTTTCTCAGGTCTATGTTATGGACGACACTCAACACTAGCACATATCTCTTTGGGAGTTGGGATCGTCGGAGGTGAGTCCCTACTGTACCCACTAACAACAATACGCCAAGTGAAGGCAGACCGTTGCACGCATTATTGTAAAATCCATTGACATGTAGATGTCATCACTTTCCCGAGCCATGGGCTCGCGTATTTGGTCGATATTCTGTTGAGAATAGATTGACCACAAATTTTAAAACGCATTGCTCAATGCATACTCAAACCCCATTCTGACTCTGTGGGAAGAACAAAACTTTCCTTCTTCCAGTAACACATTCATGAAATAGTTTCGCTCATCGAAGCAGTATTTCATGTACATGTTTATTTCGTGTACATGTTCCCATCTACAATCCACTGGATTGGACTCTTGTACTATGTTCCAACTCGAGTGAATGCTCGGATCAAACAATTTCTGACTACTCATCCTGATATGAGTCCTAGTCGATCAACTTATGGTTGATGACTACACCTTTCAATGACTTATCATCTCTAACAATACTCTGTATTCGGAAATACAAACTAAAGGACATTATGACACAGGATAGGGAGAACTAGGGTGAACATGTAAAGCAAATTATCATTACTGGTGCACACGTAATAATAATTTGAGGTGCATGTAAGTCCTAGTGAAACCTAGTGTGTGGATAAATGGTCCTAATTTGTGAATTACAGACTCAACGACTAGTTGGTGTCGTTAAACCTATTTAACAGTTGATAGACGCGACTATCATGTTGAAGGTATTTACGAACACCCTGAACTATTATCCATAGAATCCATCATTTGATATCACTCATGTAAGAGCCTTATTGAACTTAAGACTCTCATCCAGACTTTATCAATGAAACCATCTAGATTGAAACTCTAGTAGAACCTCGTGGTAAACCCACCAACTCCAACTATGTAAGCAGAAATTGGGAATTCTTCCTAAACTAACACGTTATTCCTTACACTACAACAATATATTCCATTTGACCTTGTTACCTCATCCTGTGACTAATCCCTGGTCAAATTTGATTTATACCCCAGCATACCCAGTTATTTCTATGACATTAGAAAACGTGGATTTAATCTAACCAACCATCACTGGAACGCGATTACTTAAACAGACATCCCCTCCTTTATGTTACTAGAATCTATAGCTCATTAAACTTCTTTTCCCTTGGTCTTTGCATTGACCGACGCTTATCTTATAAGCGCGAGCCTCATTAGAAGTCTCAACATGACTTCACATACTTCATGTTGGTGCGGTCATACTCCAACTCTATTGGAAGCCAAGTATACTATTGAGATAGCAGCCAGTTAGAAAATCAAATAAACTCACATTCTTAGGTGTAAACTAGGGTTGGTTAGTCATAAACTTGACATTAACCCCATGCCAGTTACACTTGGCAGCTTTGACTTAATCGCTGGCATAGATTGGTTATCTAAGTACCAAGCCGAAATCATTTGTCGTGACAAAATTGTTCGCCTTCCTCTCCCGAGTGGAGAAAACCTTTCTGTCCAAGGCGAAAGGAGTGGTGCAGTCGTTGGCATCATATCATACAATAAAAGCACAAAAGTGTCTTCGGTAAGGTCATACTGCTATTTGGCTCTCGTCGCCCGAATACTTACCTGGACCATCACCCATAGTGTCATCCGAGGATTCTTCTATCTCCATCTCATCATCACTAAAGAAACCGTCCTCGATGGGCTCTAGCCCGTAATTCTGAGGTGTATAAACCGGAGGTGGGTCTGGTGCGGATTATTGTGGACTCGTAAGTTGCACCTCTTCCGTTAACGTCTCCGGTTCTGGAGCTGCTTTTTCTCTTGCTAGCCTCAGATTTGCTAGCTCATCCGTTAGCCTCCCAGACACATACAGGAGGTGAAATATCTCTGCTTGAGTTATCAGGTGCCAACGTGTGTTCATGATTTCCTTCACCTTCCTCTGCTCCTCCTTGATTGTATCTTCGTCCCGTACTACATGCACCAACTCATTCTCAAAAGACAAGTGTAAAGTATCATATCATACAATAAAAGCACAAAAGTGTCTTCGAAAAGGTCATACTGCTATTTGGCTCTTGTCGCCGAGCAGCCATCTGAGGAGAAGAAGATTGACGACATCCCAATTATACGTGACTAACCGGAAGTATTTCCCGAATACTTTCCTGGACTTCAGCCTCATCGTCAATTCAAATTTCAAATTGATCTAGCACCCGGAGCAACACCTATTGCTCGAGCACCATACAGACTTGCACCTAGTGAGTTACAATAGTTATATACACAACTGCCAGAGTTGTTGGATAAAGGTTTCATCCGACCTAGCTCATCGCCATGGGGAGCTCCAGTCCTATTGGTCAAGAAGAAGGACAGGACTTTCCGCATGTGCATCGACTATCGTGAGTTGAGCAAAGTGACGACCAAGAATCGTTATCCGCTACCCCACATAGATGATCTCTTTGATCAACTCCAAGGATCAAGTTTCTATTCCAAAATAGATCTTAGGTCCAGCTACCATCAGTTAAGAGTCTGAGAAGAGGATATCCCAAAGACCGCATTCAGAACTAGGTAAAGTCACTACGAATTCATGGTCATGCCCTTCAGATTGACCAATGCACCCGCGGTATTCATGGACCTCATAAACCGTGTTTGTAAACCGTACCTAGATCAGTTCGTTATCGTCTTCATCGATGACATCCTCACCTACTCCAAGAATAGGGATGAACATGAGGAACACCTGTGTTTGATTTCAGAATTGTTAAAACAAGAGCAACCGTATGCTAAAGCAAGAGCAATCGGTTCCGAATACTTACCTGGACCATCACCCATAGTGTCATCCGAGGATTCTTCTATCTCCATCTCATCATCACTAAAGAAACCGTCCTCGATGGGCTCTAGCCCGTAATTCTGAGGTGTATAAACCGGAGGTGGGTCTGGTGCGGATTATTGTGGACTCGTAAGTTGGACCTCTTCCGTTAACATCTCCAGTTCTGGAGTTGCTTTTTCTCTTGCTAGCCTCAGATTTGCTAGCTCATCCGTTAGCCTCCCAGACTCATATAGGAGGTGAAATATCTCTGCTTGAGTTATCAGGTGCCAGCGTGTGTTCATGATTTCCTTCACCTTCCTCTGCTCCTCCTTGATTGTATCTTCGTCCCGTACTACATGCACCAACTCATTCTCAAAAGACAAGTGTAAAGTATCACAAGAAACAACGTGATCTTGCAAGGAATCGGTGTAAAATTCATCACTATTGAGATCAAGGGCAGAAGACTTACCTGGAGGTGGGACTTGTGCTTCACCTTCTGTCACTGTAATTTGCACGTCGTCTATTTTAGTCCCTAGTGATAGGGTTTTCAGAATCAACTCCCCTGATGCAGTTTCAATCCCAATTCCGTTCCCTTCATGACCATAAACCACACGCTCTATATTTGTCAGCCATTGTGATGCAAATCGAGCGATTATTTCCTGGATTTCTTGATCATACTTCTCATTTGCCTCTTTGCACCAGGCATTCAACTCCTCTCGAGTTCTATATCCCTCATAGGTTTGTGTTTGCGGATAATGATCACCATAATAGTCCGTGGAGTACCCTGATGAATTAGGACAATTCTGGGTGTAATGGGGACCTCAACAAACCTCGCACCACACATTCCTGTATTGATCCTATTGAGCATAATAACATCCTTGGTAGCTGTTCCCGTAGTAACGCTCGATATAAATCCCTGCAAAGGACAATCAAACAAAAAAGATCACGGGCACTAGATAGAAATAGACAAAAATTAATAAAATAAATAAGAAAAATACTAAGCTAAACAAATAAACAAATATTTACAAGGACTCACTAAAAACAAAGAAAAGACACGGACACTAGACACTCTATGACTCAAGACACAAATGAGAACAAATAATCAATTAAGTTCAATCAAAGTAAGATACGCTATCGCCTAAGTGTCCCCGGCAGCGGCGCCAAAAACTTGATGTGTGCTGGACGGTCTATAAAAACTAACTATAAAACCTAACCTAGACACTCTAGCTTTAAATTTATAAATCTAGACTCAACCTAATACTAGACCACATAACCGAAAAGTGTACTGACCAATGTAGAAAAGTCAAATGAAGTCCGGATATCGAACCCACGAGACACTAGCGACAACTCTATCTAGACTCTGACTCAACTAACTAAACTGAAATGTAAATGGGGGGATTTGTATTGTGAAATATAATTAATGAACTCCTAACAATCGACACCAAATAGAAAGCAAGAGACTTTAGACAACTCATAAATGGGGAATACACTACCTAGACTTTGAATCCTATGCTTGTACCTTGGAAATCTCTCGGATACAGAAACTATGATGGAACCGGGCTCTTAGAATACGACACACTTAGACAACCTAGTGGATCCCATATCATCCTTCGGGTGTGACCAAAAAGAAACCCTAAGGGACGTGTGAAACTCACCAGTTAGTCGGATCACCTCTCAGCTATCTCCAACAACACTAAAGTACTCGCTAGATAGATTACCTCTCAGTCTCACTATCTCAATACACCTTTCAGTGCAAGGAGTAACCTGAATTAACTTGACAAGACACGGAATAACAATGATGCTAAAGAAACCTAGGAAACCCTCCTTTCAGAGTAGTCGAACTAAAAACCCTAACACCAAAGATTACCCGACAACTTCGCACCTTTAAGCTATTGAAGTAGGCAGAATACTCAACCCTAAAAGAGTCTCAATCGATGTTCCTATGGATACAACGCAGTAAACCATAAACCAATCACATGCACACTGCTAGCAACCTAATATGCGACCATACATGAAAGACATTCACAAAGAAGCATATGGAACATTCAACAGATCATCATTCAAGATTAAAAACGCAAATACATCCAATCAAACAAAACCAAGTTCTTTACTTTATTGTTAATCCATCAAAAAGAAACTAAAATCCAAAAGAAAACTAATTAACATAACATAATCATCACAATCTAGGTAGTTCAAGAAATCTAGCCTACTACCATAATCAAAACATCAACACAAAGTCTAATATTCAGAATCATGATGCAAGATAGATGAATCAAATAGCAAAAGATAAGAAACATAAACCGAAAAGACGATAATCCAATCGATCCACGCATCCAACGCTACAATCCTTGATCCCTTGAGACTTCTCCTACTTAAAATCGCCAAAAAGCTCTAACTTTACGTCTGGAATCGAATTCTAAACCCTAGAAATGAACTACACATTTTATACCATGAAAATAGCTAAAAAGACCCGTAACTGGGTTCTCCCGCGTACCGCGAGGCCCAGAGTAGCCACCTCTCGCGTACCACGAGGAACCAGCTTCACAAGCACGTTTCCTGAAAACACACCACTCGCGTACCGCGAGGGGGAAGTTCCTCATGTCTCGCGTACCGCGAGGAACACACATTCACAGAAAGTTTCACCCTTTGATCAGTTTTTCCTTGTTCGCTCGTTTCTTCACTATACTTGCTCGTTTAAGCTCCAAACTCACCTGATTACCTACAAAACAAGACACGACTAAGTATAATCATAAACGACTCAATAAGACTCTAAAACTATACAAAAATGACACGAAACACACAGGAATAAGAGGTGTGTTTTACAACACATCATGTTTCTACACAACATCAAGCTTCCACTAGTTTCATAATCCATCACCGTCTTTGCTGCAGCCGGTTTAGCTCTCCTACTGGATTATTCTCGCTTCTTTGAATTTTTGGTTGCCTTCTCCATATACTCCCAGTCCACTTCCTCTTCATTTGGTAGAAAGGTACCCGCACTAGTGGAATACAGATCCCTACTATCTTCAGAGCTCAACCTATCATAGAATGCTTTAATCAATTCCCTTGTAGGGATCCCATGGTGTGGGCAGGTTCTAAACATTTCCTTGAATCTAGTAAATGCTTCATGAAATGGTTCCCCGGATTGTTGTTAGAATGTCCTTACTGCATTCCGAGCATCAGTGGTACGATTCACTGTGTAATACTCATCTAAACACTTCTGCTGCATTTCTGCCCAAGTAAAAATGCTACCTGATGGTAATTTCAAAAACCACTGCTTAGCCCGATCCTTTAGTGTGAACTGGAATAGATTCAACTTAACTTCATCTTGGTTGAAGCCTTGATTACCAATTGTTCCACAAATTGCTTCAAACTCGGATAAGTGGATATAAGGTTCCTCAGTTGCCTTACCGAAAAAGTGAGGAAAGAATCCTAGATATCGTGGTCTCACCTCGAATGCTCTCCCTTTAACTGTCAGTGGAATAATAGGTGAAGTGTTTAATGTTATGGCGGGACGGAAGTGACTATCCATGCTATGCACAGGTGCTTTTTGAAATATACTTTATCTGCTTTGATACCTATTAAATGGTTGACCACCACTAATGCTATTTTGATTGACTGGTGGCTGAACATTCCATCCTTCTTGACCCATATTCCTTGGATTACCTTACTGGTACCCATTCCATCCACCCTTATTTTGATAGTAGTTTGGTGGTGGTGGAATATTCCACTAATCTACACCATGCCTCCCATTTGCTTGATTTTCAGGCAGGACTGCCCCATGATTGAATTGATCATTCCAATTATCATTCTCATCCTCCAGCCATTATTGTGAGACACGTGCTCTGTATGATTACTTTGCCTCCCTACTGAAAAGTGGTCATCATAATTCCTCCATTAGCATCTAAACCTTGAAATTAGGTTTGGAAGTTTGGTGGGGGTATATTCTGAGGTGGTGGTTGATTATTCCTTGGTGGTGGGTTCTGCAGCGAGAATGCCGGTGGAGGAGGTGGAATCGGTTGATTTTGTGGTGGTTGTTGGTTTGGTGGAAGTTGGTTATTACGATTCTGATTTAGGTTTTCCATCATGACTGAAGGGTTGTCGCGTCTTTGTAGGGTTCTCTGGATTCTATTACTTCTGCCTACTCTTTCAATCTCTGGATCAAACAAGAGTGGGGAGGATCATCCCGAAAATCTTATATGCATAAACATGTATCCTGCAACCAAAAGCACACCTTACGTAATATTGTTTATAGTAAATAAAAATAAAACTTAACTACAACTTAACACTTTGCGCACGTATTCCCCGGCAACGACGCCATTTTGATCGAGTTATCGTGGGTCAATAAAAAACAAAGTAAAACTAAAGACTTAGCTACCTTTAACGAGTAAAGGTAAGTAAGTTCATCTCCATTGGGAATTGGTGGAAAGTGTCAAGATTATCTAAACTAGTTAACTATTAAATTGAAACTTGGATTTTTAATTTGATTTGAAAACATTATTGCAAAAGCAGCAAACTTTGATTACGGATTAAAAACTTTTAGAGAAAAACAACTACTTTCGGGGTTCAAGTTCAAGAGATCCACAAAAGGTTTAATTAACTTTGAAGGAAATCACATAGACATGGTTTTGTAAAGTAGTTGGTTAAAGTGATAAAAGTGGACAAGCTTTTAAAGACTCACTCGTGCACACGGTTAACAATCTATAGATGTCAAACAAGACACACAACCAATGAGTTAACAATGCAAGAAAAATGAAGAACTGATGGCAATGCACCAATGAATAAACGAAAATAAATCTTTTAAGTCAACCAAGCAAAAACGATTGAATCCATATGGCAAAACATACCAATCAAAAACTCAATCCAAAACAAAGTTAAATTATCCCTAATGTTTCACTCACCAAGAACTATCCACCCGAAAGTGATCACGAAGAGACTAGCCACATAACATCATCATTATACCTTCAAAAATTGATTTGAAACGAACGCTAACCCATACATTGTGACGGGGAATTAAACCGTGAAATAAATTGACGTGGGAACATCGATAAAAATAAACACTTGAGTGAAAAATATGACGCTACAAAAACAAATATAGAATCGCATAACCAAAATATAAAACATAACGAATCGTGCCCCACCCAAATTTTGAATTTGCATTGATAACGTTTGAAACTTTATAAAAGAAAACAAAACCGTTAAAAAGCAAAATATAAATTATATTTGATTACTAGGTCGTCAACATTACTTATTGTGTTGGCGAATGATATTTGATTACTAGGTCGTCGACATAGGCTTCCATGTTTCGGCCTATCTGATCTGTGAATGTTTTGTCAATCACCATTTGGTACCTAGCTCCTGCATTCTTGAGGCCGAATGGCATCTTTTTGTAACAAAAGATCCCCTTGGCTGTATGGAAAGCCATTTTTTCTTCATCCTCCTTCTTCATGTGAATCTGATGGTAACCATTGTAAGCGTCTAAAAAGCACTTGTACTTGAAACCTGTCAAAGAATCGACTTTTAAGTCTATTTCAGGTAATGGGTAACAATATTTTCGACATGCTTGATTTAGATCTTTAAAATCCACACACATACGCCAAGATCCATCTGATTTTTTTAACCAGAACTGGGTTTGCAACCCATGGTTGATACTGCACCTCCCTTAGGATTCTTGCTTTCAACAGTTTATCTACTTCATTGCATGCGGCTTGGCTTCGTTCAGGGGCCAAGCTTCTTTTCTTTTGTACCACTGGCTTAACACTGGGCGATATATTGAGGGAGTGTTCAGCTAAGTCCCTCGGTACCCCTACCATGTCGGCAGGGCACCAGGCGAATACATTCTTGCTTTCTTCAAATATATCTTTGAGCTTGTTCACCGTTACGAGTGAGAGATTACTGCTTATCTTCAAATTTTGGTCTGAGTATGAAGGGTTTATGCTCAACTCTAAGTTTTTTTCCAGCTTTTGCTCCTCATCTTCTTCGGCAGCGGCAATGAGCAGAGCTTCTTTCTTTGGCTTAATTGTGGCTATCCCCTGATCAGTGGGGAATTTCATCAGCCCATGCGTAGTGGAAACTACGGCTCCAAAGGTACTTATACCTAATCTCCTTATGATTACGTTGTATCTCGATAGGGCCCGGACCGCTAGGAACGTTAGACGCTCCATGCAGGAAAGTGGTCCGTCCTCGAGACAAACTGTTAGTTCTATTTGACCCAGTGGGAGCACCCTTTTCCTGAAAATCCGATGAGTGGAGTGTCTGCCTTTTCCAATCTTGCTTATCCTAGGATTCTCTCCTAGGGGCCTCTTTTGTGTCTCGCTTCTGGTGAGGTGTATCATGTTCATCTCTTTGCCTTTTCCCTTTCCCTTCGAATCATTCTTTATTTTGATGAAGAGCGAGTTCTCTTGACTTCACTGCTTCCTCTATTCTTTTCTTCAATTGATAGCAATCATTCGTGTGATGTCCCCTGTCATCATGGAACTCACAATACTTACTTGACCTTCTTCCTTCGGAGGATTTTACGATAGGACGCGGAGGTCTGAAGCTGTATCTAGCTTCTTCAGTTGCCATTATTTCTTCTGGTGTCTTGGTTAAAGTTGTGAAGGAAATGTGCTTTTCCTTTTCTAGGGTATTCTTGCGGTATGGAGGACGGTAACAATCGTCCATTTTCCTTGAATCATGATGGCAATTGGACCTTCTTTCGACGAAGGAGTGAAACTTCGGCTTCGAGCCAGAAGAGTGGTGATTCTTCCAAGGGTCTCACCTCTTGGATTCCAGATTTTGTAATGCTTCTTCCCCCCTCAGGTATGCTTCTGCTCGCTCAAGAGCTTCATCCATAGTCCGAGGGATATTTTTGTTTAGATCTTCAATGAGATGTTTTGGTCGTACCGCATTCATGAAGCCAGATACTCTCATCTTCTCGGTTGCTACTGCATAAAATAGTCCTTCTTTCTTGTATCTGTCTATAAAACTGCGGACACCTTCGTCTTCCTTTTGCTTGATCTGGTACAATACAACGACGTCCTTTGTATACTTCTTCAGCTGGGTGAAGTTATCAAGGAATCTTTGACTAAGGTCGTCAAAGGAATCAATGCTTCTTTCTGGAAGACTGTTGAACCATAGGTGAGCAGATCCGATGAGTGTTTGCATGAGCAGGTGACAACACTCAGCATTTACCCATCTTTGAATGCCTGCTGCACCAGAAAATACCTGCAAATGGTCTTCAGGGTCATTAGTTCCATCATATGCATTAACGTTTGCTGGCATCTTTATCTTCGTTGGGAAGTCGAAATTGGCTATTCTTTCAAATAAGCATAATAATGAAGTAGACCGGTATGGTCTGAAGATCTTGTTTGCTTCTGTCCGAGTGGCTGTGAGAGTTTCTTGCATCAAGGGTCTCACTGTTGGTGTTGCCGGACCACTCGTCATAGGAGCCATATGTTGTCGAAACAGATCCTCACCTGTTGCGGGCTGAACCATGGGCATGCCACCGACAAGGTGCTGCCATGGGTAAGTAGTCTGCCAAGGATTGGCATACTGAGTCATCATGTATGCAGCGAGCTGGGTATGTACCATGTGCGGATATGTGAACCCGGGATGTTGAGTGGTGGGAATAGGTCATCTTACATTCATCGGGGTCGTCATTCCCATGTTTCATGCTAGTGGCAGAGATGTCTTAGCTTGGCTCATTTGTAAAGACATGGGAGAATACATCATAGGCTGCGTAAGCTGCATCAGCTGCTCAACTGTGTATTCCGGTGTTTCGTGCACCAAGGGAGTCTGGTTGAGAGGAGAAGCATTCTCTCTCTGAAACTTGATAGCATGTTTAGTGTATATAAAAATATATAACTGTATCCCTGGTAATGACACCAAGAACTTGATGTCAAATGTGAGGAACATGATATATTCTTAATGTTTGATTTAGAGTTACACAAAATTAAGTTTTAAATTTATAAATTAAAATGATAATTACTTCAACTAAACACACACAATAGCCAAGTGTACTTATCGCAGTGTAGTATAGTATGGGTAAGAACCAAGTATCGAACCATGGACACGGATCACGTACTTAACCTTTGCTATTGTCTGACTAAGATAATAAGTTGGAAAATGGGTTTTGTTTAAAGTAAAGTAAAAAAGATAAGAAATGTAATTAGAAGTATTATCTCATTTAAGGTGTTACTCTAGTTGTTCTCCCTTGTTAATTAGTGTCATATTTAGAGTAAGGTTGGTCAAAGTTACTAGTACTAACCCTTTCGATAGGGGAGTTAGCATTTTGTTACGGAACAGTGGATACGGTCGGCCAATTGTTCCTTAATGAATCTCCGGACCCTAAACGGGGTCTCAAGTCCGCCGGTTATCTCGTGATTCATTATTCGGACTAGGATTATCCAATGACTGACGTACGTCATGTCCTGTAACTTCTTCCGGTAAGTCGGAATGCACGACTTCCTCCAAAGGTACTATTTGAACGCTCGGACCTAACAAATTATGTTCTTAAATAGTTGTCTTTACTTATAATATTATTTTAAATAAATAAGACTTTCATTCTATAGATCAAACCCCATGGCTCCAGCTAGAAGTCCTCTACAAGCCGACATGAGAGAAGTAAAGAATTACCGACACAAACCGCCCGGTCTGGTTAGGGCTCAAAAGGCTTGTTGAATACCTAAACCTTCAATCAACCTATAATATTAAATCTATACTACCCGGCCGTTGCTATCACCAAGATTTGTATATAGACCGTGCAAACTTGAATAAGCTTCCCAAACAAGAAGTCTTGCTTAAGTAACTCACAAGATTTAAGATTATTATATTAGTTTAAAGATCTCTTATTCTTGTCTTTTTAAGATAACTCATAGTAAATACTTTAAAAACATAACATACTAAAAATACTTCATTAATTAATTAAAGTTCAACCAACTCGAGCACACATGAGGATTAGCCATGAATGACTATACAAGTGACTCCACTAACCTTTAGATAATGTGTGAAAGTATTCCAACACCAAGGGAGAGTGGGTATAGGTTGCCTCTTGATTACTCGAACGAGAAGAATCGTTTCATATCACAAGACTTTAAAAGAAAATAAACAAAGAAAAGCTAAGTGGACCAAAACCGAGAGAGTTCCGGCTCTTAGCAGAGCACTAAGGCCTTCCCTACTCTTGATATTCGACACCTAAAACACTAGAATGAGCTTGTTATTTATAGGCAAAAATTTTGACAATGCACGGTCGTGCATTGGATTGCACAGGCGTGCAAAGTACTATTTTCTTTCACGTGCGGAATCTGCCAGCTTTAAGGAGGACAGGGAGGAATTTTTGGATTTGCACGGCCGTGCGTGGAAATTCACGACCGTGCATTGCCCTAAAATCCTCCTTGTTGACTTTTTGACTTCTAGAGTTGACCTCCTGCGTCCGGTTTCGTTCAATTGGCTTCCGAATGCTTATTTCACCTTGATTTTGAGTGTTTTCTTCATGTTTTTGCATATCCAAGTCAATTATCCTATCGGAACACAAATGGATGGATTAGGCATCAATTATTACCATATTATATCTAATTGTAATGAATTTGGGGATAATTATGTATGAAAAACATGTATAATTTACGTCATATCATAATACCGCACACTTAAACTTTACTTGCCCTCAAGCAAACTCATGCATGATTATACCCATAGAATTAAAGTATTGATTTAATGATAATCCAAAGCTTTTGTCCCAAATGGTTAAACGCCCTTCATAAAAACAATGATTTGATGATTACACCTTTCGAGTGTTTCTCCACAATAGGGTAGCAAGCCCAACATACTTGATGGAACTATGATTATGCACAAAATTGCAGTCTCACAAATGTTCACTCAACACTCGGGTTAAATATATGGATAATGTATGTCAAAAAGAACACTCAATGCTATAATTAATGCTTGCATAATCATAGGCTTTTATAGAAAACAAATCTCCACCAATTGACATAAAATATGTGCATAAATCAAGAGGGCTTTGTAAGTGGTTGTAATGATTGGCTTAGGGATAGAGTAGGAAGTATTTGGGATAGTGGCTAAATGTTGAAAATCTGACTTGGCTTAATGATTAAAAGGTAAATGATTTCTTTATTCAACTTAGATTAGACATTGTGACTAATCTGAGGACTCTTTTAAGGTCAGATTGTCAAGACCAAATCCCTTCTTCAAGAATGTTAGTTTCTTCAAGAATGTTAGCTTCTTCTTATCGTTGAAATATTCATTGTTATCAATTCTTCATGAATCGTTTGGCTGTTTCTTCCTAATACATCAACTTTGATCAGCTTTGCATACTCCAATTTTTCGAGTAAGTTTGATTTTCTTTTGAAGAGATTTCTTCACTGACTTAGGCGATTTACTAATTTCTTTTTGGTTGCCCCTTTTTCTTTTCACGATAATTCTTCTTTTCATATTAAATGAGTTTCTTTCTTCGAAAATAAGATGGATCTATAAAATTTCGGTGGATAATCATTTCTTAATTCATAGCCAAGTCAATTTTCAACTAAAAAGGATTAAAAGATAAAAGACTAGTTTTTCGAATTTATGGGCGCGAAATGTGGGTTTTGAAATGAAAAGGTTTAGGCTCAAAGGGGCTAACTAGGGGATAATGTTTAGGGTAGGTAAAAGAAAGAGAAAAGGCTAAAGATAATGGGTTAATCCTAATGCCTCAATCATTTTTATGCATTATTTTAGTCAATTATCTTGAACTATATATTTTACACAATTTCTAACGTGCAAAGCAATAATTAGCAATCACTCTATCAAACGAAATGAGCATGTGAAATATGTAAAGTGCGCCAAAAACTTGATTGCGTTTGTGTGATAATGCTCGGATAGGCTCAAATTCTCACATGAAAACGGAATGTAAAGGGTAATATAGTAAAACTGTGCATAAACTTATTTCTTTCTTTCTGTTGTGCTTCCTAATCTTCCCTATTTGTTTCCTTGATTCACTTCAATGGTATTTCAAATTGTTGTTTTTATAAGTTTGTTTATGCCAAATGATTTTTAAGACTTTTGCTTTAAGATTATTTATGAATCTGTCATGCTTACAGATTGTTTTTGAAAATGTTTTCATTACTTCTATATAAATTTTACTTCAATAGACTGGGTAGTTATTAATCATGCACTTGTAATACTTAAGACAACGATAAGCAGCCAAAATATCAACGGGGTTCCACCCCACACTTAGTTTCTAACAATATGAATGTATGCAATATGATATATGTCATGAATAATAAGATTGTGGTGAAACTGATACTCCCCTGATGAGACGTCAATATCATGTGTCTGAACGATTCTCATCAACGCCTAGATCGTATTTCCGGGCACGTACCAAAATCTGTATCACCTGTAATGCTATGCAATGCTCAACACATAAAGTAAGTACTAAAATTAAAATAGTTAACTAATATTCGCTTAATAAAGCCACCATATATACTGTCAACGTCCAATACTGGATAAAACAACCACAATTGTCAACAAGCCAACACAAATATCAAGAACCGCAAATATCATAGACAAAAAGAGGAAAGTGCTACTACTGATATGGCGGGCGAGGACACTGCTGGTATGGGCCTGGAGGCTGCTGATGTGGCTGGTGAGCATACGGATCCTTTAGATGATCGTGAAAGTCTTGCCGCATGCCAGCCATAGTGTCCCCTAATTACCCATTTGGATCATCAAATCCAGCATCGTGGGATCGGTGTAGTATGGTACATACCTGGGCCTTGATGCCCCAGTTTCCCTATAGGTGATCCCTTATCCTCTGACTCTTCAACTTCACCAGTCCAAATATTTCCCTAATGGCCTACTAATCGGTACACCCCATTGAACTTCTTCATCATATGCATGTTATCAATACTTAGGTGTCAACAGGTAGAATGGGTGTGTCCATCTCTGTAACTATACCGAGGGGCACAGGGGACAAGACACCTAGGTATGAGGCAAGGTGAGTAATGTATGGTCCACCAAAGATATGGTTGTTGGAACAGTAGCCAGTAGCTCTAGTAAAGAACTTAGCCAAGTTGTATGCCAAGTTGCAAGGAATCCTATCAATCAAGCAGTGTAAGTGAAGGAGGTCTCTAACGCTCACAACCCTTGTGCTATCCTTTCTCCCCCTGATAGAAAGGACAATGCATCAGTGCAGGTAACGGTGGAGGGGATGTCTGATCTTGGTGCTCTTTTGACTGTGCAGGTCAAAAGGTCTGGATCTGATCCTATGCTAAAACGATGATGCCTCTCCTTCTGCAAACTCCCCTTTACTATCAGTAAAGATTTGGTTAGTAATCTCCCGATGCCTATATAACCCCATCTTCACCCCAAAATGTGCCAAGGACATCACATACCAATGTCTAGCCATCCTGAAACGCACATAGTCATGCATTTCCATACTTACAACTGGCCTATCGAACTGAAAAGATGCCAAATACTCGAGAGTGAGTTCATAATAGGTGGTTTCCCTGAGTGCGAAGAATCTCTGCCATGGCTTTGTGATAAAAGGTATTGCACTGTCTAAGAGATTCAATTCCTCTAGAGTTGGGTAGCAAATGGTTTTGTGTGCCACGAAGGTTTGTCTTAGTAATGTAGGTAGAGTCTTGTAAGCATGGACCTCGATAACATCATCGGGGTAAAAAATAAGCCATGGGTGCAAGTCTTGTGGTTCCTCAGGCAAAGGCTGTGGGTGAAAAGGTGGAGGAGGTGATGGTGGAGTTTGTGGTGAGCCACCCATATGAGCAGACGATGATGAACCCGACCTAGAACCTGATCGAGTATTTCTCCTTTTTCGTCCCGCTTGTCTGGAAGATTCAGCCATGTCCTACACAATCAATCATTAGAGGATTTAGTACATAAGAACAAGATTGATTCAATATATATATTTCAATGGATCCAAAAACTTGATAGAATGTACAGTACAATGCATATTGGTTGCCAAAAACTTGATAAGAACCATGTTTTTATAAAAATATATATGTATATAATTTTTGAACCTCACAAGGGGAACTCAATTTCGTGCATGATTATGGCACGGTTATGTTTCTTGAGTCCTAAAATGGTCAATTGCAATCAATCAAACATTGCGCAAATTCAAACGGTGTAATATGACTACTAATATAGATGGTCAACATGTTGACTTTTGAAAAGTCAAACCCGTCAAAATTCTTGACCTAATTCAACTGATCAACAATTTCCCACCAACTATGTTAATACCTAAACACATTCAAACAAGATTCATGCTTCAATTTGTATTTCCAAGTTCAAGAGTTCTAAGTTAAAATTCAAAATCCATCCATACAAATCAAACAAATCTTACCTAAATAAGGCTAAAATGAGTTACATTATGATCCTACATAGTCAAATATGCATCTAGATCAAGCATTGAGTTCATATTCAAGCATATTCAAACCAAAGTTCAAAACGAAACCCTAGCCCACATTTGAAGAAGATTAGCTCTAAGTGGAGCATAAATCACACAAAAAATGATAATTGACAAGTTTACATACCTCGGGGAAGAGAATGGAAGCAAAAATCAAGAGAAACGGGTGAAAATCGAGGGTTCTTGGATTATTTCAGAGAGTTCCGAGCGTTTTTGGAGTTTGGGGTTTTGAGGAACTGAAGCTACTGACCAAATTTATCATCTGCACGAACCCCAAACCCCAATGCACGGGCGTGCATTGGGTTGCACCCGTGCAATCCCCCTGTTGACCAATTTTGACTTTTTTTTAAGAATCACTTGAAAAATAGTACTTTAAAAATAAATTAAAATAATTTTTTAATAAATAGATTAATAAAAAATAATTTAGATTTTATTAAAGTACTAATTTATTAATATTAAAATAAATTGGTCAAGGGAAATTGTCACCATCAAAGATCCCGATTATACGTTAGAAAACTTACCTTGATTATCGGCATCAAATTTCAAAGCATTAAACTTGTCATCATCGAAAATAAAGAATAATGTAAAATCTAAACACATAAAACCGTTCGAAAGTGTTACGCCTATTTAAAATGCTTTCGAATGACGGCACTTGTTTCCATTCAATTTGCTTGACAATAACTTCATGGTCGTGATCCTTGAAAGTTCATGCAAAGACAGATTAACTAGCACAAGTACCAAAATAAAAACAAAAGTAGTAAAAAAGGAAAATAAAGTAGAAATAAAACAAAGATGAAGATAAAATAAAAATGAAAAATAAAGTAGAAATAAAACAAAAGTAAAATAGAAATAAATAGTCAGTCCAACGACTTAGATCTTTCGCAAAATTACCGTGTCCACGGCAACGGCGCCAAAAGCTTGATAGCGTGTTTAGTGTATATAAAATATATAACTATATACCTGGTAATGACACCAAAAACTTGATGTCAAATGTGAGGAACATGATATATTCTTAATGTTTGATTTAGAGTAACACAAAATCAGGTTTTAAATTTATAAATTAAAATGATAATTACGTCAACTAAACACAATAGGCAAGTGTACCTATCGCAGAGTAGTATAGTATGGGTAAGAACCAAGTATCGAACCATGGACACGGATCACGTACTCAACCCTTGATATTGTCTGACTAGGTTAATAAGTTGGAAAATGGGTTTTGTTTAAAGGAAAGTAAAAAGATAAGAAATGTAATTAGAAGTATTATCTCGTTTAAGGTGTTACTCTAGTTGTTATCCCTTGTTAATTAATGTTATATTTAGAGTAAGGTTGGTCAAAGTTACTAGTACTAACCCTTTCGATAGGGGAGTTAGCATTTCGTAACGGAACAGTGGATACGGTCGGCCAACTGTTCCTTAATGAATCTCCGGACCTTGAACGGGGTCTCAAGTCCACCGGTTATCTCGTGATTCATTTCGGACTAGGATTATCCAATGACTGACATACGTCATATCTTGTAACTTCTTCCAGTAAGTCGAAATGCACGACTTCCTCCAAAGGTACTTTATGAACGCTCGGACCTAACAAATTATGTTCTTAAATAGTTGTCTTTACTTATAATATTATTTTAATAATAAGACTTTCATTCTCTAGATCAAACCCCATCGCTCCCACTAGAAGTCCTCTACAAGCCGACACGAGAGAAGTAAAGAATTACGGTCTGGTTAGGGCTCAAACGGCTTGCTGAATACCCAAACCTTCAATCAACCCATAATATTAAATCTATACTACCCGACCGTTGCTATAACCAAGATTTGTATATAGACCGTACAAACTTGAATAAGCTTCCCAAACAAGAAGTCTTGCTTAAGTAATCACAAAATTTAAGATTATTAGATTAGTTTAAAGATCACTTATTCTTGTCTTTTTAAGATAACTCATAGTAAAGACTTTAAAAACATAACATACTAAAAATACTTTATTAATTAATTAAAGTTCAACCAACTCGAGCACACAAGAGGACTAGCCATGATTGACAATACAAGTGACTCCACTAAGCGTTATATAATGTGTGGAACTATTCCAACACCAAGGGAGAGTGGGTATAGGTTGCCTCTTGATTACTCGAACGAGAAGAATCATTTCATATCACAAGACTTTAAAAGAAAATAAACAAAGAAAAGCTAAGTGGACCAAAATCAAGAGAGTTCCGGCTCTTAGCAGAGCACTAAGGCCTTCCCTACTCTTGATCTTGGACACCTAAAACGCTAGAATGAGCTTGTTATTTATAGGCAAAGATTTTGTCTATGCACGGGCGTGCAAAGTACCATTTTCTTTCACATGCGGAATCTGGCAGTTTTAAGGAGGACAGGGAGGATATTTTGGATTTGCACGGCCGTGCATTGCCCTAAAATCCTCCCAGTTGACTTTTTGACTTCCAGAGTTGACCTCTTGCGTCCGGTTTCGTTCAATTGGCTTCCGAATGCTGATTTCACCTTGATTTTGAGTGTTTTCTTCATGTTTTTGCATATCTAAGTCAATTATCCTATCGGAACACAAATGGATGGATTAAGCATCAATTGTTACCATATTATCTCTAATTGTGATGAATTTGGGGATAATTATGTGTGCAAAACATGTATAATTTACGTCATATCAACATTCTTTTTGCACGTAGCTATTCATCAGTTCCCTTAGTCGAAGGAAATTCTTTTGCACTCCTTCAGGCATAACATCCATCCTTTCCATAGGTAGCAAGGTGTCCATTCGAGGGGACGCTCTTGTTATCCTGAAAGGAGAAGGAGTTTGAAACGGAGAGTTGTTTTGCAACAGTTCGACAGATGGTCCGTCTGTTGCAGGAAAGCCTTGACCTGCTTCTTCTCGCGACGTCTGGCTAGAAGCAAGTCGTAAGTTATGGGGAGATGGAGTTGTGTCCACCCCCGGAGAAACGTCATCACCTGACATCAAGAATACTTAGGAACAGAAGGAGCGGAACTACGAACGAATCTCTGTTCTAAGTAGCGCCGCTCCACGGTGGGCGCCAACTTGTTGCTACAACGAATAGACTAAGTCTACTCGTTGCTTCAACAAATATAAGTCAGAGTGAGGGTCTTGACGTTCTCGATTGAATCAGCTGCTTCAGGTACCTGCTAAGATCAAAGCACCGTTAGTCTCACCGCAGGAGGGGGTATCCTGCGATCAGCCTCCGGCGTGAGAATAAGATAGCGATTCTTTGAAGGTGATATGGAATTCTGGAATGAGAGTTGTGAAAGGTGAAGTGAAAGTGTGAGAGTAAAGGATGAGATCGGACTTGGGACTTAGAGAGTCCAAGCCCTCTCTTTTATACCTGAACCTGTCTCCAGCTTCATGCTAAATGTGGGGGTATCCCCTTCTCTTTCCTCTCCATGCAGTAAGCCCCTTTCCTTTTTGATGTAAAGGTTCAAGGTCTCCTAAAGAGACAAGGATCCCTTTTCTCAAGACCATTAAGACACATTGTCCCCTAGTCTTGACTTTCTGGAGATTCCAAATAGGTCACTATCATTTATGCCACGTCATCTCGTCGATTGGGAGACATGGTTTCGTGGTTCTGCTTGGTACGTGTGCTTCATGAATTGAGCCGTGCTTCATTAACGTACCCACGTCATCATTATACATGCATCTTAAATAGTTAGGGATAATCCACCATACACCCACCAATACATTATAAATGTCACACTAAGAAGTATATGCAAACTTTCAAAGGCCAACAAACACACATTATTTCATTTATATTAGTTTTGACTAAAACATTTTATAGAATATTAAACTGATATTTTCTTCTTTTATCTATTTAAAGTTGTAGAAATAAAAGAAACACACTTTTTAACATAGCCAAGTAAGTTTGTTTCTTCTCGTTATATATCATTTTTCCTTTTTGTAACTCAAAAATATTACCTAAACTTATAAGTTACGAGCATTATTTTTATTAAGTTTCTTATTAAAACTGATACAAGCACGACAAATAGATGTTATACTAGAATCATCCAATTAAATATATATTTGAGAAAATCACTAGTATATTTACCTTTTATCATGTATTTAAAAATCAGTTTTCATTTTTATAAGATTTTACTTTATATCATAAAACGAAGTTCGGAAACTCGCGCATTGCGGCGGGGAGTGAAAATCTGTAAGGCTCGGTTTCAACCCGCGCTGTTGGGGGTGGGTCTCGACGACCCGTACACTTGTATTAACCCCTTCAAAAAATTAAGGTCGAACTTTTAAAAGTTATAATATAAAATTAAGCAAAAAGATTAAAATATTAAGGAAATTAAAAAAATATTAATTTGATTTATTTATTATTCTTTTAAAAGAGGCTGACGTCAGTAGTTGAAACGGAAACAAAGGGTTCGAACCCGCGTCTGGCGGGTGTAGGTGGCAAACGACCTAGCCAGCCCCAAATATTGTTATAAATTTATTTCAGTCCGTATACATATTAAACCTAAACGCCTGAAAAAAAAAACAACAAAGCAATCGCTTCAACTTGGCATCTTCTGATTGGCGTGAACCTTTAATGTCACAATACATTTATAGGTGCGCCGACCTTTCAAATCGTAGCATACTTAATAAGTGAATAATATTTATTTATTTAATTTATTTTTGGGAATTGACGTATTAGATCATCCGTAGTGGGAGCGTAGAAGGAGGGGCGTGGTCCATCTGGCCCCTTAATGGGCACACCACCCCCGTGGGGAGGAGGAGGAGGAGGAGGAGGAGGAGGAGGAGGAGGGGGGGGGGGGAGGGGGCGTGGGCAGAATCACGGGGGAAGGGGTTATCTAACCAAAAATCCATCCAATCACATACTTACAACTCGTTATTCTTTTTCTTTTTAATTAAATATTAAGTTTAAGATTTAATTATTTAAAATTAAATGAGGGGCGTGAAACCACTACGCACTTTAGTGATTCTGGGCAGTGATTGGCCCCGTGTTGATTTGGAAGTGATGTGACAGGACGTGAAAGAGGGGAGCGTGAAACCACTACGGATGGTCTTACAATATAGATTAAAAGAAGGCAAGTTAAACAGTATCATCTCCATACAAATTGTGACACGTAAAGTTTTTTTTTACATTTTTATTTTCACCTCTTATACTATCTATAATATACGCTTTTAACATGTTTCATTTTTTAATAATTTTGTTTTCTTTTAATAACTTTCGTTCGTTAACTTAAAAAAAAGAAGTTAGCGTCTGTTTTTTACCGTCAATGTTTTGATATAATGTTTTTTGAAAACGGAGTTGTATTCAAAGTCGAGTTTTTTTTTTTGTATCATAGCTTATAGGGTGACGTTAACGTTGTTGTATCGTGACGAGCCGAACCTATTATAAGCGAACATCATCATTGCCGGTTTTATTATTATCGGGACCGGTCTCGGTATTCGCTTTTATGGTTTTCGACTACCCGACCGGTAATATATATATTTTTTTCCTTTTTTGTTATTTAGTTTTATGTTTATTTTCTATTAATATTATTTTTACCGTTACGCCTACGTTTTCATTTAAATTTTATTTACGATTGACCCGATAACCGTCACAAAATGTGAGAGAACCAACTAGTTAGCTTCAATTAATACAATATCTAGCCATTTGCTATTTTTTACACTCAAAATTTACGTTGAGTACACGAAATATTGTGGAATGTTTTTTAAATATCTAAAATGTTTTAAAAACGTAAAATATAGCTTGGGTCAGAATATTTTAATACATCTTTTACCGTTCACGAATATAAGATATCTGAAATTTATTTTTATATTTTACTACTTATAGGTAAAATATGATCTAATATAAAATACCGGGAAAATAAAATATATCATATAATAATTTATTGTATTTTAATGATAACCCCAAGACTTATTATAATGGAGGTCTTGGGTTCGAATCCTGACAACAACAAAAAAATGGTCTGTAGCCAGCTCAGGAGGTTTACCCAATTGAGAGGGTTCCTCCTGTGATAGGCTGTCCTAGATATAGTACGTGTTGCACCGGAGAAACCCAATTATTATAGAATGTCTAGGTGGCGTTAAAAAAAAAAAGAAGCGTACAGCATACAAGTACCTTCGTGTCATTTGCTAAAACGTATAAGGGTAATCCGGTCATTTCAAATTGAATGCGATGTGGCAACCTGTTGAACATCCAGGTGGTGACTGCCAAAATTTTATTCGTAGGCAAAATAATATCCACGTCAGCAAATAGGTGACCTCCTTTATATATACAAATTCCAAAGCCTTAACATTTTCTTTCTTAGGGGGTGTTTGGGATTACTTATTTACTCTACTTATTAACTTATTAACTTATATAAGTTAATAAGGTGTTTGGGAAAGCTACTTATTTAGCCTACTTATACCATTTTTCAAGAAGTAAGTCCATCCTTACTTATTACTTATAACTTATTAACTTATAGCATAAGTCAATAAGTAGTTTTCAAAGAAAATCCCAAAGTTTTTGAGAAGTTACAAATTGTGACTTATGACTTATGACTTATTACCTTTTTGAATAAGTCATAAGGAGTTTCAAATAAGTAATCCCAAACACAGCCTTAACCCAACCAACAGAACTCCAAAGACCTCAACCACTTTTAAAACTTTTGTACTTCCTCTCCGATCACCGGCGATATCTGATTGTAAAATTTCGTGATGATTTCGCCGGAGTCCGTCGATTACTAGATTTACTGAGCGGTGACGTCTTAATTTCTGTAGGTGACGTACTCACCTAGCCTATAACCTAAATGTAGCTTAAAACCCTAGGCGAAAGCGAGCGTAACGTAGCAGAGATTACAAGTTATTCCTTTCCTTGTTTTATCTCACAAATCGTTACTAAGTAAAGTAATAAGCACGATGAATATATAATTTGCAGGTTTTTTTTGATAGATTTAGGCGGATTTCTAGGTTTTTGTACCGCTTGATTTGCCGATTGACGATGAAAGATTAGTTCAATAGTTCATGTGCTGTGTTTTTACTATTACAGCCATTTGCATTTTGTTTTTGATTTCATGATTTGTAGTATTGTTGTTCAATAATCGTTTCAATCGAGGTTTTGTGATAGGTTTTTCTAGGGTTTTTTTTTTCTCTCAACGTTAGAAAGTGATAATTTGAAGAAGTTTTTGCTATGCCTTTGGCGATGAAGATACAACCGATCGATTGTAATACACCTGAGTGTTTCGAGTCGGTGAAGAGCGTGCCGAAGTCTCGGTTGAGACGGTTTTTTGATTTCTCGAGCTTTTTCAGAGGAACGGCGATTGCAGACAGGTCCGTCGCCGGCGAAACGCAATGCGGCAAGGACTCGGTGGACGAATTCGAGCCTAGCTCTGTTTGTTTGGACAAAATGGTTCAGAATTTCATAGAGGACAGCAACGAAAAGCAGTCTTTTAGTGTCGATGGTTCTGAAGACGAGTATGACTCGGTCAACTGTTTTGGCAACTCTATCAACGCATTTGATCCTCTGAAGGTGATAATCCGTTATCCAAAATCCTATCCAATAGTTCATTTGAAACCCTAACACGTTTATTGTGCATTAATTGTTACAGAGTTTGGTGCTTTGTGAGACGGTTAATGAGAGGAATTTGTTAGTTGATGTTGCGAAAATCGTTGATAAGAACAAGATCTGCAAGAAGAAAGACGAAATTAGCCTGAAGATCGTCACCGACGGCCTCGTAGCCGCCGGATACACCGTTTCCATCTGTAAATCCCGGTGGGAGAAAACTTCGACTTATCCGGCCGGTAAGGCGAAATTTCCCCAAATTCTTTTGTTTCTTCGTTTGAAATTTATAAATGTTGTTATGTTCTTGAAATTTCAGTTTAACATTTCTGGCTCCAGTTATTACTGATTGTGCATGATTAGTTCAGTTGATTTCATAAACTTTTGTTATAATATTTGGGGATTGGGTATGAACAGGGGAATAGGAGTATATTGATGCTATGATTGAAGGGGTTCGTTAGATAATCGACATAGATTTCATATCAGAATTTGAAATTACAGTTTAACAAATAACATTTCTGGCTTCAATTACTGATTGTGCACGATTACTTGATTAATTCAGTTGATTTCATAAAGTTTTGTAATAATATATCGGATTGGGGATGAACAGGGGAATACTAGTATATTGATGCTATGATTGAAGGGGATCGTGTGATAAACGACATAGATTTCAGAACAGAATTTGAAATTATAGTTCAACAAAGATCATTTCTGGCTCCAATTATTACTGATTGTGCATGATTAGTTCAGTTGATTTCATAAATTTTTGTTATAATATTTGGGGATTGGGTATGAACCGGGGAATATGAGTATATTGATGCTATGATTGAAGGTGATCGTGTGATAATCGACATAGATTTCAGATCACAATTTTAAATTAAAGTTTAACAAAGAACTTTTCTGGCTCCAACTACTGATTGATCACGTTTAGTTCAGTTGATTTCATTAATTTTTTCAATAATCTTATGGGGATTGGATATGAACAGGGGAATACGAGTACATTGATGCTGTGATTGAAGGGGATCGTTTGATAATCGACATAGATTTCAGATCAGAATTTGAAATTGCAAGATCCACTAAAAGCTACAGATCAGTTCTTCAAATGCTTCCTCATATATTCGTGGGCCGACCCGATCGTCTCCAGAATATCATCAACATAGTTTCTGATGCAGCAAAACAAAGCTTAAAGAAGAAAGGAATGCCTTTGCCACCATGGCGAAGAGCTGATTATGTTAAAGCTAAATGGCTCTCTCCTTGCAATCGAATCATCAACAATTATTCTGATAACAACAAAAATGACAAATCTTTCGATGAAATTTCAGTCAAATCCAACCCGAAAGACCCAATTTTGATGGATGAATTTGAAGCCATGGGAGCTACAGAGGAAGCTGTGAAACAATGGGAGCCATTAGAGATCAAACCAAAGGTACCAAAGAGTGGAGGTAAAGTTGTTAGTGGTCTAGCTTCTGTGATTGAAGGGAAATGATGATGGTGGTAGGGTTCAATTGGTCTAAATTCATTTCAATCCAAATCCAAATCCAAATCCAGTTTCTAGATTACAGGAAATGATTTGGATAAAATGGGATTTAGATTGACTGGACCCTGAAAGGTTTTGGTATTTTGACTATTTCCACCTTTTTTTTTTTGGTTTTTTAACAAAGGAGAGAAATATATAGTCTAAAGAAGATAAGATGGGTAGACTGAAGTCCCCTTGGTGTTTTTTGCTGTAAGGGTCCATCTTTACTAACTGTTTTTTTTATAATAATTGAAAATATAAATAAACAAATAGTTTGAATATTCTGTGGTTTGTAGTATTTCCTGATTCCTCTGTTTTCTTTCCTCTTGAATTATTCAACTTTGTGCTGCTTCTTATCTTATGTTTGTTATCTACTCATACTTGCGTAATAGAGGTGCACAAAAGAACCGGAACCGGAACCGATCCGATGGATTATCCGAAACCGGATCCGGCGAGAACCGGTTTTTTTAGAACCGGTCCGGATATTATTAGAACCGCCGGTTCCGGGACCGGTTCTGGGTTTTTTGACGGACCGGTTAAAAATCGGATAAAAATTGGATTTTTTGGAACCGGTTTTTTTTCGGACATTTTGGAACCGGTTCGGAACCGGTTCTAGCCGTTGGGGTTAAAAAAAACGGCTATATAGCCGTTTTATGGCCGTTTTTTTTGTTTTTTTTTTTGTTTTTAAGGATTGAAATTTAGTATAAATAGGTATTGGGTGTATGTGTTAGTTCACCACAACATTCTAGCTCTCAAAACTCAAAAACGCTCTCAAAACGTAAAAAAACGCTCACTTTAAGCAAAAAAAAAAACGCTCTCATGGCTTCCGCTTCCGCAAGCACTCAAAATTCGGTTGGTGGTTCTACTAGCGATGTTACGGTTGTGTCAATACTTCCTTGCTCCCGAAACCAAGAAATATGGGCTTATTTCGATTTATGCGAAATGTCGAACGGCTCGCAAAAGGCTCGTTGCAAACGTTGTGGTAAACTTTTGGTTGCGGCGGGAAATAGCAGTTTGAGGAAACATATTGCTAGTCACGCAAGACACACTCAAGAAGGTGAAAACAAACTCAAATTGGTAGGGATGGAGGAGTTTGGCAATACAATGTCGAAAGTGTTCGTGAGAGAATGGCACATTTCGTCATTCAAGAAGGCTTGCCTTTTGATCATTTTGATAATCCGCGCTTGACGAGGATGATACAAGAGACGCTTCAACCGAATTACACAAATGTAAGTCGTTCTACTTTAAGAAGAGATTGTTTAAAAATGTGGAAAAGAGCCAAAAAAGAATTAATTTTAGGTTTTGAAAAATTAAATACCGGCATTAACTTAACAACGGACGTTTGGTCCGCTCCACATGGTTTACCCGAATCGTACCTTTGCGTTACCGCACATTGGGTTCAACCGGAGTCGTGGCAAATGATGAAGCGTACGCTTCAAATAACACAAACGCTTCAAATAACACAAACGCGGTCAAATAACACAAACGCGGTTGTTACATGTTCGGCCGCCTTAAACCCAACGATTAATGTAACCGGTGTTGAAACATTAATTGGATCAATATTGGATGATTTAAATATGTTCGAGGAAGACCCAAATTTTGAATCAAATGCAATAAGGGATTTCAATTCGGCTTTTAATAATATGTTTGATTATTATTTACGTAAATATGGTGGAAGTGGTGATCCATCAAACATACGTGAATCAATGGGTTCGGGTTCAACTTCTAGTAGTTCAAGGAACCCGATGCTAAATTTATTTAACACTTTAAGAAACGAAAATACTAAACGAGCTCGTGGAACCACACCAAGTAGCGAGCTTGGGAGATATCAAGCAACCGACTTTATTTCTACTCTAAGATCCGAAGAGTTTGAAAACTTTGATATCTTGAGTTGGTGGCAAGGAAGGGAATCCCAATATCCCGTTCTAGCCGCAATGGCCCGTGACCTACTAACCGTCCAAGCTTCCACGGTAGCTTCGGAATCCGCTTTTTCTCTTAGTGGCAGGGTTTTATCTATTCGAAGAACGAGGCTTACACCGGAATCTATGGAGATGTGTATTTGCTTGAAGGACCATTTGGATGCCGCCGAACGTGTACAACATGTTGCAAAACTAGAAGGCGAGCTTGACGTTGAACAAGAAATACATGAATTCGAAGTAGAACATGGGGCGGCGACTCCACTTTCGGACGAAGAACAAGCTTACGATGAAGCCCAACGTATCTCAAGCGAAGAAGAATGAAAACCGATGTTACAAAGACTACGACGAAGAATATTGAAAACATAATAAATAATTAATGTTTTGTGATTCAATTATGTTTTTTGTATTTTTTTTGTACGAACTATTGTTAAATAACTTAAAAAAATCTACAAAATAAATAAAACATGTATTTTATAGTGTATCTTTGTTAATTTTTAAATTTTTTTTTTCCGGAACCGGTGGAACCGGTTTTTTTTATCCGGTCCGGTTCTAAATATCCGAACCGGTCCCAATAGGTTCCAAGTCTCCACATCCGGAACCGGATCCGAACCGGAACCGGTTCTAATGGATCCGGTAATTGACCAACGTTGACGGAACCGGTTCCAAAAAAAAACCGATTTGTGCACCTCTACTTGCGTATAACATCACTTAGTTGAGATCTTTTGGTTCTTTAGTTTTCGGGTGAAGGATTTTTAGAGTTGTATCGAAGGGTAGGTGATTAAAGTTTCGATCTTTTGTTTCTTTAGTGTTCGGGTTATGGTTGTTGTGAGTTGTGACGGGTAGAGTGATTAATGTTGCATCGATAAGTTGGTGATGCGAGTTTTTATCTGTGAGAATATCACGTTCTGGGGTATTTTATATCTCTATAATCACGAAACAAATCATTTATCTAAGATTAGTTTTGTATCTATTCACGTATCTATTTTTACTTACGTATTATTTTTTTATCAGTATTGGCTTGAACTGATGTGTCGTGTATAGATTTTACTTAAAATAATGTGATTGTAATATCATATCAGCATATAATATTCGTATTTCTATCAAAGGGTAGATGATTAAAGTTTCGGTCTTGTTTTCTTTTAATGTTTGGGTGACATGAAATTATATGACTCCGGGTGAGTTAGTTTTTTTGACTTTTTGGGGAGGTTTTTCAATCTTGAAAGAATAGATGAAGGAAAAAGAAAAAGACATTGGGTCCCTTTGATTGAATTTTGATGATCTTTGAATAGGTCTACAATGCCCGGCCTTACCTAACTTGGATAATATATCCATTTATCTATTACTAATACGATTTTTAAATAATAATAAAGTATTATATTGACAAAAGTCATCCATCTCATTTTTCTCTATTCAATTAAAAATTTCTCTGTCTCATTTCCCTATCCTTTTCTTCATTTACAAACGCACAAAAATATAAGAAATGAATATGAGGAATGAATACTGAATCCTTAAAAGAAGAATAAATCCTTATATTTGATCCCTATTTTAGAACATGCAATGGAGTGACAATATAGATGAAAACCCTAAAAATTTCCGTAAATTATATGGATAGAGTGGCTATAGGGAATGGGTTGGGAATGCTCTAAATAAAATTGTTCCTTTGCCATCAATATCATTTATGCTCCCATACTCGTCACTCTCTATTTTCCTACGCTCATGCGATCGGTTCAAACCGAGGCATAGCGACCAACACCATTGCAGGCAACCATTGCCGCCACACGCCATTACCATCGAATAACACTACTGAAACAACTAACATAATGAATGATAATGTATCATAAATCGAAACATGACCATATTGTAGGTTTTTCATGACTTTTGATTACAGCTTAGGATTTATTTCGGTTATTACATTTTATTGTTAAGGTGCGTATATATAAACGCTTTATTGATACATAATGTTTGGCCTTCGGACATCTGATACATCTTTCGACATTCTGAGATGATATCACACTTCTCATGATATGGTTATTTTGTTTACATGCGATAGGATTTCTTGTATTCGTACGCATTATCGTATGATCCATTACCAAAAGATGTTTTAAAATTCTAATTTTTTATATGTAATATTTAAAAAAAAGTTTTTATGAAATATGTTATGCAAATAGCGTTTTACAAGTATATTTATATCTATAAATGTAATTTAAGAAGACTTTTATATGTTAAGAAGACCTTTATATGTTAATTGATACGGATCAAAACACAAAGGAGATAATTGATAAACTCCAAATAAGGGATAATAATTAAACTTCAAAAAAACCACCCCTACAAGTGACGTTCAGGAGCTTTAAACCCAATGTCTAACAAACTAGAGATAATCCACAAAATAGAGATAAAGCCAAAAAAAAGTCAAACTAGCAACAAACACCCAAATAGATAAATAACAATTTTAAATAACTTCAAATTCCATGCACTTTCATCGATTCCATGCAGCCTTCACGTAACCGGGTTTGGATCCGGTTCAGGTTCATGATCAGACAGGTTTGAGCTCGGATTTGGATCCGGGTCCGGCTCCAGGTCGATATCGGTATCATTCTCCCTGACTTGAAAATGACTCGTCCTCGAGTCAAAATCACCATCATCCTCGCCAATAAACGGTGCTAAATCCGCGACATTAAAGGTGGCGGAAACGTTGTAATGCTCGGGGAGGTCAATCTTGAAAGTGTTCTCGCTGATCTGCTTAAGCACCCGGAAAGGGCCATCGGCCCTAGGCTGCAACTTTCCAAAGCGTCCCGTCAAAAAAGCGTTTTCAAAGCGTCGCGGCAGGTATATCATCTGGGAAGATGTCGAAGAACTCAGTAATGAGGGGCTGAACTAGAGGCGGTGTTTCAGATACCGGCTTGTTCTCCTCGGCGACCACCAACCCAAACAGGAAGGGAGGGGCTGCTGCTCGTAAAAGTTTCTTCATCTTCCCCCAAGATTCCACCCTTTATTTAGCCTCTTGGGCTCTCTTCTTTCGCACATGATCCCACCACAATGATGCATATTTACGTAATTTAATGGCGACGATTTTTACCTTCATCTTGTCCGGGATGTCTCGAAGTTCAAACACCCGTTGAACGGTACTAAGCCAGTTGATAAATTCATCAGGTTGAGTGTGTCCTTCAAATTCTGGAATCTCCATTCGAATTCCCAGATTCCGGAGTGGATCGGGTGGTTGTTGTTGTTGTTCATGGTGGTGAGGTCGACGAGCAAAAGGGTTACGATTTTCGACGTTCCCATCGTCCCAGATGTTTGAATCGGTATCCGTTTCCTCCCAGCTATCTTCTTGTTGAAATTCTAAGTCTCTGACCCGTTGTTGCAAACGTTCAATTTCTTCGATGTCTCGTGGATCTCGATAACGACCTTCGTTGCCTCTATCGGCGTCTCTACGGAGATGAAATCGATAATCTCTTCCACTACCTGCCATCGAACAAGTGGGAATACCCCTATCACATTTCCAGGGTATTTTTCTGTCCATGCTGCTTCAATTTCTTTATCAAATGGTGCTGGAAGTTTTCTGAACAGTTTTTCTGATAGATCAGTTGAGATGTAAAGCCTTCCAGATTTGCTTACTAATTCCTTATAGTCATTAAGGAATTTTGGTATATCTTTGGCGGTTTTGCATGTAAGTCTTTCGAGATCATTAAATGCTCTATTTTGTACTTCTGTTGACCCTTGATAAGGATCTTGTAACAAAAATATCCGTCTGATTTGTGATAACACGTTTTGCGTGTCATCGGCCATTTCAACGATTTGATCGAATTCTGCTGAATAAGCCATTCTCCACTGAACCCATGCAAGCTTTTCACTTTCCCCAAGCAAATTTTCAATGTATTGTACCTTGGCTTTGTTGGACGACCATGTTTTGTTTGGATCATCAACATGGTTAAGGGTTATTGATTCCCATCTTGAAATAACATCCTCATATTTTCCAATATCCATGGGAAGCACAAGCATAGCTCCGTTATTTTGTTGTGCAGATGGTAAAGTCCACATATTTGTTCCAAGGCCATTTCTAACTGCTTCTGATCTTCGTTTTAAAGCCTGAGCATCAAAAGTTAAATTGCTCTGGTTATTTGAAGTAGAGACTCCAGTTGCAGGTGGGTAATTAACAGGACCCATAATAGGTTCTCTTGGTGGGACATAGCCACTAGTGACTGATCCACTCATAACTTGTTCAGTGGTTTGCAAGAACCTTCTTAATTTTGGGTATGGCATATCGAGAACTTCTTCATCAGCAACATATCCCTGTTGTGATTCATCATCTGAATTCATGTTAGCTGCTTCCTTGTAGATACTGCTTTTCACAGTTTGTTCGTAGCTCATTCAGGAAATAAAGATTCTTTTAAATCTTTAATAAGGTGTTCCACCTGATGAACTTTGCTATTCAAATCTGTTGTAAGCTTTAAAGCTTCTTTTTCAACTAGCTTGGGTTGTTTGGCTATTTCGTTGACTAGGGTTAAAACCTCACCTTTGGATAATGGTTTATGGCTATTAAATTCACTCTGAATATTCTCTTGGGTTTTTATAATGTTTTTCTGGGTTTTCTCAAGATCAGATAGCTTAGACTCAAAGACTTCTAATTTTTCAAGAATTTTATGAAAATTTTTCAAACTAACACGAGAAAACAGGCCAAGGTTATCGAAAATGACTGAAATATTATTATTAGTATTTAACAAGATATCTATTAAGAAATTTAGTTGACGATTTTCAGAAGATGATTCGTGTTTAACTTGCTTTTTATGAAAACAGTTATACTCTATATGATCTGATAACAAACGATTTACGGGTTTTGATAATTCAAGACTTAGATATTCCAAATCCTTGTTTACTCGATTATCATACCACCTTTGTATTTCTTGTTCAAATCTCAAACTCATACCTATAAATACTTCATTAACTCAGGCTCATAACTATCCAACACCAGGTCTTACCTTTTGCCCAGATCTATGGTCTGTTCCTTTTGCCTTTGTTAATTAATATCTATAAATATAAATTTGATTTTTGAACAATAGTATAAGGAGGTATAAATATTCTTTCAACATGGACTTGGATTAAGTTTTTAGCCGAGCATAGGCATATTTAACCAAAAACTGAGCTCTGATACCATAAGAGCAATCGAGTCCCAGTTTATGATCTTGCTTGGAAAATATTTAGTTTTTGGTTAAATATGCCTATGCTCGGCTAAAAACTTAATCCAAGTCCATGTTGAAAGAATATTTATACCTCCTTATACTATTGTTCAAAAATCAAATTTATATTTATAGATATTAATTAACAAAGGCAAAAGGAACAGACCATAGATCTGGGCAAAAGGTAAGACCTGGTGTTGGATAGTTATGAGCCTGAGTTAATGAAGTATTTATAGGTATGAGTTTGAGATTTGAACAAGAAATACAAAGGTGGTATGATAATCGAGTAAACAAGGATTTGGAATATCTAAGTCTTGAATTATCAAAACCCGTAAATCGTTTGTTATCAGATCATATAGAGTATAACTGTTTTCATAAAAAGCAAGTTAAACACGAATCATCTTCTGAAAATCGTCAACTAAATTTCTTAATAGATATCTTGTTAAATACTAATAATAATATTTCAGTCATTTTCGATAACCTTGGCCTGTTTTCTCGTGTTAGTTTGAAAAATTTTCATAAAATTCTTGAAAAATTAGAAGTCTTTGAGTCTAAGCTATCTGATCTTGAGAAAACCCAGAAAAACATTATAAAAACCCAAGAGAATATTCAGAGTGAATTTAATAGCCATAAACCATTATCCAAAGGTGAGGTTTTAACCCTAGTCAACGAAATAGCCAAACAACCCAAGCTAGTTGAAAAAGAAGCTTTAAAGCTTACAACAGATTTGAATAGCAAAGTTCATCAGGTGGAACACCTTATTAAAGATTTAAAAGAATCTTTATTTCCTGAATGAGCTACGAACAAACTGTGAAAAGCAGCATCTACAAGGAAGCAGCTAAGGCACTTGAACAGTTTGATTCACCAGCAGTCGGTATCACAAAAGTTCCAGGAGTAAATACGTCAGTAAAACAAAACAACTTTATCATCCAACTATTGGTAAAGTTATCAGAAAAAGCTGAAGATTTACAAGGAGAAGTCAGAAGTCTAAAGAGAGAAGTTTTAAATCTTCAAAAGGCTAAAGAAGCAAAGGAAGATTTCCAGATAACTGTAGACGAGTTAACCAGGAAACTCGAAGGAGTACAGATTGGAGACAAGAAGCCCTCTAAGAAGAAAGGCCCTTTCTACGTATACGAAGATCCACTCAAGATCTTTGAAAGAGAAAAGGCAAAATCAAAATGAGAAGGACAAGAACAATAACAGAGGAGGCCAGATCCGACAACAGGACTCCCTCTGTCGATGACCAGATACGGGACTATCGATTTAGTTCTCGTATAAGACACAGGGCAACTGCAACTGTTGCAAGAAGAAGAGGTCAAAGGACCCTAGAAAGTCAGCTTGATCCTGAGGCTCAACTCAGGATTTCACAAACCAGACGTGCAAGGATGGTTCCCGCAGAAGTATTGTATGATTCAAGTTTCAGCAACCCTAACCATAGGGTTTACCAGCATTATTCGGAAAGAAGATTGTTGGTCACTGAAGAAGGCCAACAAGAAGACTTAAGGTTTATAGTCCAAAGCAGCTATGAAGCCTTAAGAAGGGAAAACTTTCAGCATATACATCTTGGACTACTGATGGTCCGGATACATGCACTTCACCGAAGAGATGCAGGAACTCAAGCCCTGATTGTGTTCAGAGATACCAGATGGCAAAATGATAATCAAATAATTGGAACGCTGGAAGCAGATATGACTGATGGAACGCAGTTAATATACTTAGCACCAAATATGATGTTAAGCATAGAAGACTTCTATAGTCATATTCAGCTATCCGTTCAGACCAGAGGATACGAAGGATGGCGTGGGGAATCTAATTTGCTGATTACAACTTCGCTCGTAGGAAGGTTAACCAATACAGGTTATGCTTCTTATAGATACCACGTACAAGATGTAGTTGATTATTTAGCTACAAATGGTATCCAAGCCATAACAGGAGAACAAAAGACTACAGAAGAACTAAGAGGAAGGCAGTGGGTTCTCAGACCAAGCAGAACAACACAACCAGTAGTCGCACCAAGACGAGTTGATACAAGGACACGTCTAGATGGCTCTCTCACGTTAAGATTCGCTGACTACGGGAGCATTCCAGCAACACGAAGAAGTTTCGCTGTTAATGAACATGATACAGAAGAAATAAATGACGAAGATGAATTTGTTGGCATGGCTTTTATTAATGAAAAATACTTCGAACATGGGGTTAGACTTTTAATGCAACAAGAAGCTGAAAAAAGAAGACCTACAGAACAAATATGGGATACCCTTGGTCAACCCTCTGGCAAGTATGATTATTATGTCAGATATGATGCACCTAAGGAAACAACGCCGATTGAAGAAATAATTCCTACGGGATGGGATGATGATGAAGCTGAACAATCGGAACAAGTATTGGTCGTTTTAAATGAAACACCTACTGAAGACGATGATGAGGATGATTTGACATGGTTAAATAACCTTCAACCATGTACAGAAGGTGGTGGAGAGCTACCCTATCCGATTCAAAAACCCAATATGATGCAAGGTACTGATGAATTGGTAGCGTCCTATCACAGTAATGTGATGCAAGGTACCAATGACTCAGTAGCGTCCTATCATACGGATACATCTGTAATTCATGTAAGCAGCGAGCTGAAAGATGAGCCGTGTAACATGAATTCAGATGATGAATCACAACAGGGATATGTTGCTGATGAAGAAGTTCTCGATATGCCATACCCAAAATTAAGAAGGTTCTTGCAAACCACTGAACAAGTTATGAGTGGATCAGTCACTAGTGGCTATGTCCCACCAAGAGAACCTATTATGGGTCCTGTTAATTAACCACCTGCAACTGGAGCCTCTACTTCAAATAACCAGAGAAATTTAACTTTTGATGCTCAGGCTTAAAACGAAGATCAGAAGCAGTTAGAAATGGCCTTGGAACAAATATGTGGACTTTACCATCTGCACAACAAAATAACGGAGCTATGCTTGTGCTTCCCATGGATATTGGAAAATATGAGGATGTTATTTCAAGATGGGAATCAATAACCCTTAACCATGTTGATGATCCAAACAAAACATGGTCGTCCAACAAAGCCAAGGTACAATACATTGAAAATTTACTTGGGGAAAGTGAAAAGCTTGCATGGGTTCAGTGGAGAATGGCTTATTCAGCAGAATTCGATCAAATCGTTGAAATGGCCGATGACACGCAAAACGTGTTATCACAAATCAGACGGATATTTCTGTTACAAGATCCTTATCAAGGGTCAACAGAAGTACAAAATAGAGCATTTAATGATCTCGAAAGACTTACATGCAAAACCGCCAAAGATATACCAAAATTCCTTAATGACTATAAGGAATTAGCAAGCAAATCTGGAAGGCTTTACATCTCAACTGATCTATCAGAAAAACTGTTCAGAAAACTTCCAGCACCATTTGATAAAGAAATTGAAGCAGCATGGACAGAAAAATACCCTGGAAATGTGATAGGGGTATTCCCACGAATCTACTTTGTCAATCAGTACTTAGTAGAGGTATGTCGAAGAGCAGCAGTCATGAGAGCGGTCAAGGATCTCTCATTTTGTGAAAATATACCAATACCAGGATACTATGAAGGAGGACCAAAGAAGTATGGTTTGAGAAAATCAAAATCATATAAAGGAAAACCGCATGATTCTCATGTCAGAATTTTTAAAAGAAAGCATGCTGACAGAGAAAGAAAATGCAAATGTTTTATATGTGGTGAAGAAGGACATTTTGCCAGAGATTGTAAGAAGAATTCAGGCAATATTGTCAGAGCTGCGGTGCTAGAAAACTTAAAGCTACCCAAAGAATGGGATGTAGTCTCAGTAGATCAAAATGAACCAGATAGTGACCACATATGCTCCTACTCAGAAGGAGAAGGAGACTTTATGGTAAAAGCCCTGGAAGAAGAATTCCTGGAAACAGGACTCATGATACAAGAAACAAGATGGAGGTATATTATGCAATTACCCAAGGAACAGTCCGAATGCACACATAAGCTAGATGATGAGGAAAAGGAAATCATGATTTTCAATTGTGTTTATTGCAAAGAAGTAACACAAGAAGGAAGGAGAACCTATTGTAGCAAGTGTAAGCTAATTGCTTGTGCATTATGCTCAAGTTATTACCTAAAACACAAGGTCAAGATCCAACCCATTAAACATGGCGGGTATATCGGCTCAAAAGAAGAATTAATAAAGCAGCTTACACTATTCAATGCTCAACTAATAGAGGAGAATGAGAATCTCAAACAAAAGATTCAAAAGCTAGAGGAAGAAAAGTTGTTTGAAGAATATAAATTCGAAAGTGAGTTAGAAAAAGAAAGAAGGGAACTCAATGATTTCGATATGGCAAGGGAGGATGAAAAGATCGATGAGGAGGATGAAAAGATCGACGAGGAGGATGAAAAGATCGATGAAGAAATTATTATCGATGAAATTGTCAAGGTTGAAAATAACCTCCCAAGAAACCGGAAGATTAATAGGCTATACAACGTGATCGTAAAGCTCACAATTCCTGGAGTGCCCGAATTCAAAGTTCAAGCCATAATAGATACTGGAGCTACTACATGCTGCTTTAACAAAAGGAAGGCCCCTAAAGAAGCTTTGGAAGAAAGCCCTTACCATGTCAATATAAGTGGTCTTAATTCAAGGGATAAAGCCACTCAGAAGCTAAAACAGGGAACCATGGAAATTGAAGGAAACAAATTCAGAATTCCTTTCACCTACGCCTTCGACATGGAAACAGTCAGTGGCATAGAATTATTGATTGGATGCAATTTCATAAGAGCAATGTATGGAGGACTTAGAATTGAGGGTAATACCCTTACATTCTACAAAAATGTCACCGTAATCAACACCCAACAAGACTTGGAAGCTGGAAAACTCCTGGAAGAACTAGAAGATGAAAGATACCAGGAAGATTACTTTGAACAAGTCTTTTATAGCTTGGGCCATACAAGCCCAACATTCAGGGTAAAATTCCATGAAATTCTAAAAAGGTTAGAAGAAAAAGGCTTTATTGGGGAAGATCCAGTCAAGCATTGGGCTAAAAATAAAGTAAAATGTAAGCTGGAAATTATCAATCCTGATATCTCTATTCAGGATAAACCTTTGAAACATATCACTCCAGCCATGAAGGCCCAATTTCAAAAACATGTCCAACAATTACTTGGGTTAAAACTAATTAGACCCAGTAAAAGTCGACACAGGACCATGGCCATGATAGTTCAATCAGGAACTTCAGTGGATCCTGTAACAGGGAAGGAAATTAGAGGCAAGGAGAGAATGGTGTACAACTACAGAACGCTAAATAACAACACTTATAAAGATCAGTACACTCTGCCTGGAATCAATACAATTATACAGAAGATTGGGAGAGCAAAAATCTACTCCAAATTTGATCTGAAGAGTGGATTCCATCAAATAGTCATGGAAGAAGAAAGTATCCCCTGGACGGCGTTTGTAACGCCGGATGGATTATATGAATGGCTTGTAATGCCATTTGGCCTTAAAAATGCTCCTGCCATTTTTCAGAGAAAGATGGACAACTGCTTCAGAGGATGTGAAGATTTTCTGGTTGTCTATATAGATGACATCCTCGTATTTTCAGAAACAGAGGAAGATCATGCTAAACATCTAATAAAAATGTTAGCCATTTGTGAAAAAGAAGGATTGGTTCTATCAGCTAATAAGATGAAGGTTGCAGTCTCAGAAGGAAATTTCCTTGGAGCAGTTATAGGAAAACAAAAGCTAAAGCTTCAACCGCATATTATAAAAAAAATAGCTGAAGTTGATGATAAGAGTTTACAAGAAAAGAAGGGGTTGAGGTCATGGCTTGGAATTTTAAATTATGCCAGAAACTATATTCCTAAATTAGGAATACTCCTTGGACCTCTTTATCAAAAAACAAGCCCCCATGGAGACAAAAGAATGAAGAGTTCAGATTGGGAAATTGTTAGAAAAATCAAGGATCAGGTTAAACAACTGCCTGATATGAAAATCCCAAATCAAGAAGCTTGCATAATCATCGAAACAGATGGTTGTATGGATGGGTGGGGAGTGGTTTGCAAATGGAAAAACAAAAAGAATGATCCAAAAAGCACGGAAGAAGTATGTGCTTATGCCAGTGGAAAATTCGCCACCGTAAAATCAACCATTGACGCTGAAATATACGCATGCATGGAAGGTCTTAGTAGTTTCAAGATCTACTACTTAGATAAAGAAGAAATAACTGTTAGAACAGACTGCCAGGCCATAATAAGCTTCTACAACAAATCAACCAATAACAAACCCTCAAGAGTCAGATGGTTAAATTTTACTGACTTCGTTACTGGTTCAGGAGTAAAAGTGCAGTTTGAACACATTAATGGAAAGCAAAATGTTCTTGCTGATACGTTATCACGACTAATAATCAAAATGTGTGAACAGGAATGGATGGCAGATATGGAGGAATGGGAAGAGAAATACCAACAAGCTGGGGAGGCATTCACCGAGCTATTCAATTACAAGAATCTGGGTTACAATTCATACTTAGAGGAACAAGAGTTGGAGAAAGCAGTGAACATCTGGTTGGAAGGAGAAGAAGGGTGGAAAATTATGAACAAACCTTCTCAGAATTGTTTATTACTCCAAGACTCACCCAGCAAAAGAAAGCAAGAATGCAAAACAAGCTTAGCGGGATTTTACAAGCCCAACTTAGCTGTGCAAAAGGAGAAGTGCGACTTCTACAAAGTTTTGTTAAACTTCATAAGGAACTCAGAGCCCATGAAGATTGTGAATTTGCCCAAGAAAATGTATCCAACTTGGCCCAAGCTGAAGCCCATATTGCGACAGCCCAATATGCCTTGGACTACATCAATGAAGGAATCCATTAAGCCCAAAATAAGGCTTCTTAAGCCCAAAATAAGGCTTCTGGAAACAAACGTAAGCAATGACGGTATCACGCACCAGCCAAAAAGAAGGAAAATAATAGCCGACAACATTATCCTTACTTTAATCACGCGTGAAGAAAAAGGAAGCATCACGACAAAGTCATTATGGAAACATGGACCCTTTTCTTTTGACAAAAACAGAAAAGCAAAAGAAGATGTGAATGATTGGTGGAAAAACGACGAAATGATTCTCAATCATGGAATTATCTACCCGAGAATCACGCTGTCCCGTCTTTAATTTCTACCGTTCTTTAATTATGTAGAGCAGGTGGTGGGCCTGTCCACTTTAAGCTCTTTTGTTTAATATTCGGTGTGTTTGCCTATAAAAGGCTCAGTATGTTTAGAGTTTAAGATCATCGAGAGAACCTCAGATATCTTATTCTCAAGTTCAAAAATAAATCTTGTAAGTTTGTGTTGGGTATAATTTTGAGACTGATGCTGTCAATCGAAATTACAGTATCGAAACTACTAGTTTCGATTGAACTTTTGTTCACTCGAAACTACTAGTTTCGAGTGAACTTTTGTTCACTCGAAACTACTAGTTTCGGTTGAACTTTTGTTCAATCGAAACTAGGTAGTTTCGATACCTGTTTTTCAGGCCCATTGGCGGTGGCTTGGAAAACAAGGCACATGGTTCTCTTATATATATTAGAAAACCTTGTTAGGTTTGTGTGTGTCTGTAAGAGGGAATCACCACCCCAGGGGGAGCTCACCCTGGGGTGAGACTAATTGTTAGTGTATGATCGAGCTTTTAAATTTCATATCAATCAAAGTATCATACGTTTTTATGCTTTCAATTAGCTGTTCTTTTTCATTTTCATATGTTTCTGTTCGTGTTTGTGATTCCCGCACCCGTCTCTACCATTTCTGATTCGAGAGTGATACCGGATCCAGAGATTCCGCCTCTCGATCCGGGCTGTTTCGTGTATTTCTTTTCAGATCTGTTGTTTCAGGTCTGATCAGGACCTACAAGTGGTATCAGAGCCATGGTGGCTCTTATTGCTCTCGAATCTGCTCGAAAAACAGGGAAAACCCGCCATTGAGACGTTAAACATGAAGAAATCGATGTGTAGCAGGTTCGTGACTGCTGTTCTACATTTCCACTTTCAAAATCTGAAGATGTAAGGCTTTTGAAGCATTTTTCAGAACTGGATTGGGGGTATCGAAGTAGCTGAAGGTTGAAGATGGTAAATCGAAACTATGTGGCGGCTGAACATTTTCTATCGAAACTACTGGTGTTGCCCTAAATCAGAAGTAGAAGACATCGAAACTAGGCTGTCGAAACTAGGCTATCGAAACTAGAGGGTATCGAAACTACTAGTTTCGATTGAAGAATCTCCTATCGAAACTACTAGTTTCGATTGTAGAATCTCTCTATCGAAACTTCTTGTTTCGATACTGCCTCTATCGAAACTAGCCTTGTTTCGACTAAAGTACAGCCTATCGAAACTACAGGCAGAACTGTCCAAGTACTTTCCAAAAAAAAAAAAAAAAAAAAAAAAAAAAAAAAAAAAAAAAAAAGAGTTTTTTTTTGGAAGTTTTTTTTGGATAAATTTTTTAACAGGATATTACATAGAAGGAGGGGAGTTTTGGAAGAAAACTTGGAGACAGCCGTTTTCGGGTTTTCGAAAATCTCGTTTCTTCGGTAATATACACGATGTTCTGCCTGATTCAGCCGTAATTCCTTTATTTAAAGTTCAAGTTTGAGCAGTGGGCAGCAAAGTCAAGCATTTTTGTGACAAACCGGATCATTGGTTGTTGATTACATGGTGATTCGATCCCTTATCTTTTGCCTAGAAATAGGAGGTTCTACACTTTCAGAGGGAGAATCACCACGAAAGGCTTCGGATTATCAGCAGAGTTATGAAGATGCAAGACAAAGTGAGCCTCCGCTTGAAATTGACCTTTTTTTAGGGGGAGAGAAGGCACAAGTTGATCAAGTGTTCGAGAATGTCAAGAATCTTTGTAGAAAGATGGTTATTTACTGCTAAATACTTGGGATTCAAACCTTTATCAATTGCCTACAAGATAGGAGGGTCTACACTTGAGGGGGAGAATCACAACGAAAGGCATTGGATCATCAGTCATTCTGTGAGGACGAAAGACAGAGTCGGACTAGCATTGATAGCATCAGTCTAGGGGGAGATTGTTGGGTATAATTTTGAGACTGATGCTGTCAATCGAAATTACAGTATCGAAACTACTAGTTTCGATTGAACTTTTGTTCACTCGAAACTACTAGTTTCGAGTGAACTTTTGTTCACTCGAAACTACTAGTTTCGGTTGAACTTTTGTTCAATCGAAACTAGGTAGTTTCGATACCTGTTTTTCAGGCCCATTGGCGGTGGCTTGGAAAACAAGGCACATGGTTCTCTTATATATATTAGAAAACCTTGTTAGGTTTGTGTGTGTCTGTAAGAGGGAATCACCACCCCAGGGGGAGCTCACCCTGGGGTGAGACTAATTGTTAGTGTATGATCGAGCTTTTAAATTTCATATCAATCAAAGTATCATACGTTTTTATGCTTTCAATTAGCTGTTCTTTTTCATTTTCATATGTTTCTGTTCGTGTTTGTGATTCCCGCACCCGTCTCTACCATTTCTGATTCGAGAGTGATACCGGATCCAGAGATTCCGCCTCTCGATCCGGGCTGTTTCGTGTATTTCTTTTCAGATCTGTTGTTTCAGGTCTGATCAGGACCTACAGTTTGTTTACTTTCAGTCGTTTGTATTAAAGGTTTGAATCAATAAAACTCTGTATTAAAGGTTTGAATTAGTATTACTTTGTTAAAAATTTTAGTATTATTTTTGCTAAATATTTTCCAAGCAAGATCATAAACTGGGACTCGATTGCTCTTATGGTATCAGAGCTCAGTTTTTGGTTAAATATGCCTATGCTCGGCTAAAAACTTAATCCAAGTCCATGTTGAAAGAATATTTATACCTCCTTATACTATTGTTCAAAAATCAAATTTATATTTATAGATATTAATTAACAAAGGCAAAAGGAACAGACCATAGATCTGGGCAAAAGGTAAGACCTGGTGTTGGATAGTTATGAGCCTGAGTTAATGAAGTATTTATAGGTATGAGTTTGAGATTTGAACAAGAAATACAAAGGTGGTATGATAATCGAGTAAACAAGGATTTGGAATATCTAAGTCTTGAATTATCAAAACCCGTAAATCGTTTGTTATCAGATCATATAGAGTATAACTGTTTTCATAAAAAGCAAGTTAAACACGAATCATCTTCTGAAAATCGTCAACTAAATTTCTTAATAGATATCTTGTTAAATACTAATAATAATATTTCAGTCATTTTCGATAACCTTGGCCTGTTTTCTCGTGTTAGTTTGAAAAATTTTCATAAAATTCTTGAAAAATTAGAAGTCTTTGAGTCTAAGCTATCTGATCTTGAGAAAACCCAGAAAAAACATTATAAAAACCCAAGAGAATATTCAGAGTGAATTTAATAGCCATAAACCATTATCCAAAGGTGAGGTTTTAACCCTAGTCAACGAAATAGCCAAACAACCCAAGCTAGTTGAAAAAGAAGCTTTAAAGCTTACAACAGATTTGAATAGCAAAGTTCATCAGGTGGAACACCTTATTAAAGATTTAAAAGAATCTTTATTTCCTGAATGAGCTACGAACAAACTGTGAAAAGCAGCATCTACAAGGAAGCAGCTAAGGCACTTGAACAGTTTGATTCACCAGCAGTCGGTATCACAAAAGTTCCAGGAGTAAATACGTCAGTAAAACAAAACAACTTTATCATCCAACTATTGGTAAAGTTATCAGAAAAAGCTGAAGATTTACAAGGAGAAGTCAGAAGTCTAAAGAGAGAAGTTTTAAATCTTCAAAAGGCTAAAGAAGCAAAGGAAGATTTCCAGATAACTGTAGACGAGTTAACCAGGAAACTCGAAGGAGTACAGATTGGAGACAAGAAGCCCTCTAAGAAGAAAGGCCCTTTCTACGTATACGAAGATCCACTCAAGATCTTTGAAAGAGAAAAGGCAAAATCAAAATGAGAAGGACAAGAACAATAACAGAGGAGGCCAGATCCGACAACAGGACTCCCTCTGTCGATGACCAGATACGGGACTATCGATTTAGTTCTCGTATAAGACACAGGGCAACAGCAACTGTTGCAAGAAGAAGAGGTCAAAGGACCCTAGAAAGTCAGCTTGATCCTGAGGCTCAACTCAGGATTTCACAAACCAGACGTGCAAGGATGGTTCCCGCAGAAGTATTGTATGATTCAAGTTTCAGCAACCCTAACCATAGGGTTTACCAGCATTATTCGGAAAGAAGATTGTTGGTCACTGAAGAAGGCCAACAAGAAGACTTAAGGTTTATAGTCCAAAGCAGCTATGAAGCCTTAAGAAGGGAAAACTTTCAGCATATACATCTTGGACTACTGATGGTCCGGATACATGCACTTCACCGAAGAGATGCAGGAACTCAAGCCCTGATTGTGTTCAGAGATACAAGATGGCAAAATGATAATCAAATAATTGGAACACTGGAAGCAGATATGACTGATGGAACGCAGTTAATATACTTAGCACCAGATATGATGTTAAGCATAGAAGACTTCTATAATCATATTCAGCTATCCGTTCAGACCAGAGGATACGAAGGATGGCGTGGGGAATCTAATTTGCTGATTACAACTTCGCTCGTAGGAAGGTTAACCAATACAGGTTATGCTTCTTATAGATACCACGTACAAGATGTAGTTGATTATTTAGCTACAAATGGTATCCAAGCCATAACAGGAGAACAAAAGACTACAGAAGAACTAAGAGGAAGGCAGTGGGTTCTCAGACCAAGCAGAACAACACAACCAGTAGTCGCACCACGACGAGTTGATACAAGGACACGTCTAGATGGCTCTCTCACGTTAAGATTCGCTGACTACGGGAGCATTCCAGCAACACGAAGAAGTTTCGCTGTTAATGAACATGATACAGAAGAAATAAATGACGAAGATGAATTTGTTGGCATGGCTTTTATTAATGAAAGATACTTCGAACATGGGGTTAGACTTTTAATGCAACAAGAAGCTGAAAAAAGAAGACCTACAGAACAAATATGGGATACCCTTGGTCAACCCTCTGGCAAGTATGATTATTATGTCAGATATGATGCACCTAAGGAAACAACGCCGATTGAAGAAATAATTCCTACGGGATGGGATGATGATGAAGCTGAACAATCGGAACAAGTATTGGTCGTTTTAAATGAAACACCTACTGAAGACGATGATGAGGATGATTTGACATGGTTAAATAACCTTCAACCATGTACAGAAGGTGGTGGAGAGCTACCCTATCCGATTCAAAAACCCAATATGATGCAAGGTACTGATGAATTGGTAGCGTCCTATCACAGTAATGTGATGCAAGGTACCAATGACTCAGTAGCGTCCTATCATACGGATACATCTGTAATTCATGTAAGCAGCGAGCTGAAAGATGAGCCGTGTAACATGAATTCAGATGATGAATCACAACAGGGATATGTTGCTGATGAAGAAGTTCTCGATATGCCATACCCAAAATTAAGAAGGTTCTTGCAAACCACTGAACAAGTTATGAGTGGATCAGTCACTAGTGGCTATGTCCCACCAAGAGAACCTATTATGGGTCCTGTTAATTACCCACCTGCAACTGGAGCCTCTACTTCAAATAACCAGAGCAATTTAACTTTTGATGCTCAGGCTTAAAATGAAGATCAGAAGCAGTTAGAAATGGCCTTGGAACAAATATGTGGACTTTACCATCTGCACAACAAAATAACGGAGCTATGCTTGTGCTTCCCATGGATATTGGAAAATATGAGGATGTTATTTCAAGATGGGAATCAATAACCCTTAACCATGTTGATGATCCAAACAAAACATGGTCGTCCAACAAAGCCAAGGTACAATACATTGAAAATTTACTTGGGGAAAGTGAAAAGCTTGCATGGGTTCAGTGGAGAATGGCTTATTCAGCAGAATTCGATCAAATCGTTGAAATGGCCGATGACACGCAAAACGTGTTATCACAAATCAGACGGATATTTCTGTTACAAGATCCTTATCAAGGGTCAACAGAAGTACAAAATAGAGCATTTAATGATCTCGAAAGACTTACATGCAAAACCGCCAAAGATATACCAAAATTCCTTAATGACTATAAGGAATTAGCAAGCAAATCTGGAAGGCTTTACATCTCAACTGATCTATCAGAAAAACTGTTCAGAAAACTTCCAGCACCATTTGATAAAGAAATTGAAGCAGCATGGACAGAAAAATACCCTGGAAATGTGATAGGGGTATTCCCACGAATCTACTTTGTCAATCAGTACTTAGTAGAGGTATGTCGAAGAGCAGCAGTCATGAGAGCGGTCAAGGATCTCTCATTTTGTGAAAATATACCAATACCAGGATACTATGAAGGAGGACCAAAGAAGTATGGTTTGAGAAAATCAAAATCATATAAAGGAAAACCGCATGATTCTCATGTCAGAATTTTTAAAAGAAAGCATGCTGACAGAGAAAGAAAATGCAAATGTTTTATATGTGGTGAAGAAGGACATTTTGCCAGAGATTGTAAGAAGAATTCAGGCAATATTGTCAGAGCTGCGGTGCTAGAAAACTTAAAGCTACCCAAAGAATGGGATGTAGTCTCAGTAGATCAAAATGAACCAGATAGTGACCACATATGCTCCTACTCAGAAGGAGAAGGAGACTTTATGGTAAAAGCCCTGGAAGAAGAATTCCTGGAAACAGGACTCATGATACAAGAAACAAGCTGGAGGTATATTATGCAATTACCCAAGGAACAGTCCGAATGCACACATAAGCTAGATGATGAGGAAAAGGAAATCATGATTTTCAATTGTGTTTATTGCAAAGAAGTAACACAAGAAGGAAGGAGAACCTATTGTAGCAAGTGTAAGCTAATTGCTTGTGCATTATGCTCAAGTTATTACCTAAAACACAAGGTCAAGATCCAACCCATTAAACATGGCGGGTATATCGGCTCAAAAGAAGAATTAATAAAGCAGCTTACACTATTCAATGCTCAACTAATAGAGGAGAATGAGAATCTCAAACAAAAGATTCAAAAGCTAGAGGAAGAAAAGTTGTTTGAAGAATATAAATTCGAAAGTGAGTTAGAAAAAGAAAGAAGGGAACTCAATGATTTCGATATGGCAAGGGAGGATGAAAAGATCGATGAGGAGGATGAAAAGATCGACGAGGAGGATGAAAAGATCGATGAAGAAATTATTATCGATGAAATTGTCAAGGTTGAAAATAACCTCCCAAGAAACCGGAAGATTAATAGGCTATACAACGTGATCGTAAAGCTCACAATTCCTGGAGTGCCCGAATTCAAAGTTCAAGCCATAATAGATACTGGAGCTACTACATGCTGCTTTAACAAAAGGAAGGCCCCTAAAGAAGCTTTGGAAGAAAGCCCTTACCATGTCAATATAAGTGGTCTTAATTCAAGGGATAAAGCCACTCAGAAGCTAAAACAGGGAACCATGGAAATTGAAGGAAACAAATTCAGAATTCCTTTCACCTACGCCTTCGACATGGAAACAGTCAGTGGCATAGAATTATTGATTGGATGCAATTTCATAAGAGCAATGTAGGGAGGACTTAGAATTGAGGGTAATACCCTTACATTCTACAAAAATGTCACCGTAATCAACACCCAACAAGACTTGGAAGCTGGAAAACTCCTGGAAGAACTAGAAGATGAAAGATACCAGGAAGATTACTTTGAACAAGTCTTTTATAGCTTGGGCCATACAAGCCCAACATTCAGGGTAAAATTCCATGAAATTCTAAAAAGGTTAGAAGAAAAAGGCTTTATTGGGGAAGTTCCAGTCAAGCATTGGGCTAAAAATAAAGTAAAATGTAAGCTGGAAATTATCAATCCTGATATCTCTATTCAGGATAAACCTTTGAAACATATCACTCCAGCCATTAAGGCCCAATTTCAAAAACATGTCCAACAATTACTTGGGTTAAAACTAATTAGACCCAGTAAAAGTCGACACAGGACCATGGCCATGATAGTTCAATCAGGAACTTCAGTGGATCCTGTAACAGGGAACGAAATTAGAGGCAAGGAGAGAATGGTGTACAACTACAGAACGCTAAATAACAACACTTATAAAGATCAGTACACTCTGCCTGGAATCAATACAATTATACAGAAGATTGGGAGAGCAAAAATCTACTCCAAATTTGATCTGAAGAGTGGATTCCATCAAATAGTCATGGAAGAAGAAAGTATCCCCTGGACGGCGTTTGTAACGCCGGATGGATTATATGAATGGCTTGTAATGCCATTTGGCCTTAAAAATGCTCCTGCCATTTTTCAGAGAAAGATGGACAACTGCTTCAGAGGATGTGAAGATTTTCTGGTTGTCTATATAGATGACATCCTCGTATTTTCAGAAACAGAGGAAGATCATGCTAAACATCTAATAAAAATGTTAGCCATTTGTGAAAAAGAAGGATTGGTTCTATCAGCTAATAAGATGAAGGTTGCAGTCTCAGAAGTAAATTTCCTTGGAGCAGTTATAGGAAAACAAAAGCTAAAGCTTCAACCGCATATTATAAAAAAAATAGCTGAAGTTGATGATAAGAGTTTACAAGAAAAGAAGGGGTTGAGGTCATGGCTTGGAATTTTAAATTATGCCAGAAACTATATTCCTAAATTAGGAATACTCCTTGGACCTCTTTATCAAAAAACAAGCCCCCATGGAGACAAAAGAATGAAGAGTTCAGATTGTTAAATTGTTAGAAAAATCAAGGATCAGGTTAAACAACTGCCTGATATGAAAATCCCAAATCAAGAAGCTTGCATAATCATCGAAACAGATGGTTGTATGGATGGGTGGGGAGCGGTTTGCAAATGGAAAAACAAAAAGAATGATCCAAAAAGCACGGAAGAAGTATGTGCTTATGCCAGTGGAAAATTCGCCACCGTAAAATCAACCATTGACGCTGAAATATACGCATGCATGGAAGGTCTTAGTAGTTTCAAGATCTACTACTTAGATAAAGAAGAAATAACTGTTAGAACAGACTGCCAGGCCATAATAAGCTTCTACAACAAATCAACCAATAACAAACCCTCAAGAGTCGGATGGTTAAATTTTACTGACTTCGTTACTGGTTCAGGAGTAAAAGTGCAGTTTGAACACATTAATGGAAAGCAAAATGTTCTTGCTGATACGTTATCACGACTAATAATCAAAATGTGTGAACAGGAATGGATGGCAGATATGGAGGAATGGGAAGAGAAATACCAACAAGCTGGGGAGGCATTCACCGAGCTATTCAATTACAAGAATCTGGGTTACAATTCATACTTAGAGGAACAAGAGTTGGAGAAAGCAGTGAACATCTGGTTGGAAGGAGAAGAAGGGTGGAAAATTATGAACAAACCTTCTCAGAATTGTTTATTACTCCAAGACTCACCCAGCAAAAGAAAGCAAGAATGCAAAACAAGCTTAGCGGGATTTTACAAGCCCAACTTAGCTGTGCAAAAGGAGAAGTGCGACTTCTACAAAGTTTTGTTAAACTTCATAAGGAACTCAGAGCCCATGAAGATTGTGAATTTGCCCAAGAAAATGTATCCAACTTGGCCCAAGCTGAAGCCCATATTGCGACAGCCCAATATGCCTTGGACTACATCAATGAAGGAATCCATTAAGCCCAAAATAAGGCTTCTTAAGCCCAAAATAAGGCTTCTGGAAACAAACGTAAGCAATGACGGTATCACGCACCAGCCAAAAAGAAGGAAAATAATAGCCGACAACATTATCCTTACTTTAATCACGCGTGAAGAAAAAGGAAGCATCACGACAAAGTCATTATGGAAACATGGACCCTTTTCTTTTGACAAAAACAGAAAAGCAAAAGAAGATGTGAATGATTGGTGGAAAAACGACGAAATGATTCTCAATCATGGAATTATCTACCCGAGAATCACGCTGTCCCGTCTTTAATTTCTACCGTTCTTTAATTATGTAGAGCAGGTGGTGGGCCTGTCCACTTTAAGCTCTTTTGTTTAATATTCGGTGTGTTTGCCTATAAAAGGCTCAGTATGTTTAGAGTTTAAGATCATCGAGAGAACCTCAGATATCTTATTCTCAAGTTCAAAAATAAATCTTGTAAGTTTGTTTACTTTCAGTCGTTTGTATTAAAGGTTTGAATCAATAAAACTCTGTATTAAAGGTTTGAATTAGTATTACTTTGTTAAAAATTTTAGTATTATTTTTGCTAAATATTTTCCAAGCAAGATCATAAACTGGGACTCGATTGCTCTTCTCACGTTAAGATTCGCTGACTACGGGAGCATTCCAGCAACACGAAGAAGTTTCGCTGTTAATGAACATGATACAGAAGAAATAAATGACGAAGATGAATTTGTTGGCATGGCTTTTATTAATGAAAGATACTTCGAACATGGGGTTAGACTTTTAATGCAACAAGAAGCTGAAAAAAGAAGACCTACAGAACAAATATGGGATACCCTTGGTCAACCCTCTGGCAAGTATGATTATTATGTCAGATATGATGCACCTAAGGAAACAACGCCGATTGAAGAAATAATTCCTACGGGATGGGATGATGATGAAGCTGAACAATCGGAACAAGTATTGGTCGTTTTAAATGAAACACCTACTGAAGACGATGATGAGGATGATTTGACATGGTTAAATAACCTTCAACCATGTACAGAAGGTGGTGGAGAGCTACCCTATCCGATTCAAAAACCCAATATGATGCAAGGTACTGATGAATTGGTAGCGTCCTATCACAGTAATGTGATGCAAGGTACCAATGACTCAGTAGCGTCCTATCATACGGATACATCTGTAATTCATGTAAGCAGCGAGCTGAAAGATGAGCCGTGTAACATGAATTCAGATGATGAATCACAACAGGGATATGTTGCTGATGAAGAAGTTCTCGATATGCCATACCCAAAATTAAGAAGGTTCTTGCAAACCACTGAACAAGTTATGAGTGGATCAGTCACTAGTGGCTATGTCCCACCAAGAGAACCTATTATGGGTCCTGTTAATTACCCACCTGCAACTGGAGCCTCTACTTCAAATAACCAGAGCAATTTAACTTTTGATGCTCAGGCTTAAAATGAAGATCAGAAGCAGTTAGAAATGGCCTTGGAACAAATATGTGGACTTTACCATCTGCACAACAAAATAACGGAGCTATGCTTGTGCTTCCCATGGATATTGGAAAATATGAGGATGTTATTTCAAGATGGGAATCAATAACCCTTAACCATGTTGATGATCCAAACAAAACATGGTCGTCCAACAAAGCCAAGGTACAATACATTGAAAATTTACTTGGGGAAAGTGAAAAGCTTGCATGGGTTCAGTGGAGAATGGCTTATTCAGCAGAATTCGATCAAATCGTTGAAATGGCCGATGACACGCAAAACGTGTTATCACAAATCAGACGGATATTTCTGTTACAAGATCCTTATCAAGGGTCAACAGAAGTACAAAATAGAGCATTTAATGATCTCGAAAGACTTACATGCAAAACCGCCAAAGATATACCAAAATTCCTTAATGACTATAAGGAATTAGCAAGCAAATCTGGAAGGCTTTACATCTCAACTGATCTATCAGAAAAACTGTTCAGAAAACTTCCAGCACCATTTGATAAAGAAATTGAAGCAGCATGGACAGAAAAATACCCTGGAAATGTGATAGGGGTATTCCCACGAATCTACTTTGTCAATCAGTACTTAGTAGAGGTATGTCGAAGAGCAGCAGTCATGAGAGCGGTCAAGGATCTCTCATTTTGTGAAAATATACCAATACCAGGATACTATGAAGGAGGACCAAAGAAGTATGGTTTGAGAAAATCAAAATCATATAAAGGAAAACCGCATGATTCTCATGTCAGAATTTTTAAAAGAAAGCATGCTGACAGAGAAAGAAAATGCAAATGTTTTATATGTGGTGAAGAAGGACATTTTGCCAGAGATTGTAAGAAGAATTCAGGCAATATTGTCAGAGCTGCGGTGCTAGAAAACTTAAAGCTACCCAAAGAATGGGATGTAGTCTCAGTAGATCAAAATGAACCAGATAGTGACCACATATGCTCCTACTCAGAAGGAGAAGGAGACTTTATGGTAAAAGCCCTGGAAGAAGAATTCCTGGAAACAGGACTCATGATACAAGAAACAAGCTGGAGGTATATTGTGCAATTACCCAAGGAACAGTCCGAATGCACACATAAGCTAGATGATGAGGAAAAGGAAATCATGATTTTCAATTGTGTTTATTGCAAAGAAGTAACACAAGAAGGAAGGAGAACCTATTGTAGCAAGTGTAAGCTAATTGCTTGTGCATTATGCTCAAGTTATTACCTAAAACACAAGGTCAAGATCCAACCCATTAAACATGGCGGGTATATCGGCTCAAAAGAAGAATTAATAAAGCAGCTTACACTATTCAATGCTCAACTAATAGAGGAGAATGAGAATCTCAAACAAAAGATTCAAAAGCTAGAGGAAGAAAAGTTGTTTGAAGAATATAAATTCGAAAGTGAGTTAGAAAAAGAAAGAAGGGAACTCAATGATTTCGATATGGCAAGGGAGGATGAAAAGATCGATGAGGAGGATGAAAAGATCGACGAGGAGGATGAAAAGATCGATGAAGAAATTATTATCGATGAAATTGTCAAGGTTGAAAATAACCTCCCAAGAAACCGGAAGATTAATAGGCTATACAACGTGATCGTAAAGCTCACAATTCCTGGAGTGCCCGAATTCAAAGTTCAAGCCATAATAGATACTGGAGCTACTACATGCTGCATTAACAAAAGGAAGGCCCCTAAAGAAGCTTTGGAAGAAAGCCCTTACCATGTCAATATAAGTGGTCTTAATTCATACCAGGAAGATTACTTTGAACAAGTCTTTTATAGCTTGGGCCATACAAGCCCAACATTCAGGGTAAAATTCCATGAAATTCTAAAAAGGTTAGAAGAAAAAGGCTTTATTGGGGAAGATCCAGTCAAGCATTGGGCTAAAAATAAAGTAAAATGTAAGCTGGAAATTATCAATCCTGATATCTCTATTCAGGATAAACCTTTGAAACATATCACTCCATCCATGAAGGCCCAATTTCAAAAACATGTCCAACAATTACTTGGGTTAAAACTAATTAGACCCAGTAAAAGTCGACACAGGACCATGGCCATGATAGTTCAATCAGGAACTTCAGTGGATCCTGTAACAGGGAAGGAAATTAGAGGCAAGGAGAGAATGGTGTACAACTACAGAACGCTAAATGACAACACTTATAAAGATCAGTACACTCTGCTTGGAATCAATACAATTATACAGAAGATTGGGAGAGCAAAAACCTACTCCAAATTTGATCTGAAGAGTGGATTCCATCAAATAGTCATGGAAGAAGAAAGTATCCCCTGGACGGCGTTTGTAACGCCGGATGGATTATATGAATGGCTTGTAATGCCATTTGGCCTTAAAAATGCTCCTGCCATTTTTCAGAGAAAGATGGACAACTGCTTCAGAGGATGTGAAGATTTTCTGGTTGTCTATATAGATGACATCCTCGTATTTTCAGAAACAGAGGAAGATCATTCTAAACATCTAATAAAAATGTTAGCCATTTGTGAAAAAGAAGGATTGGTTCTATCAGCTAATAAGATGAAGGTTGCGGTCTCAGAAGTAAATTTCCTTGGAGCAGTTATAGGAAAACAAAAGCTAAAGCTTCAACCGCATATTATAAAAAAAATAGCTGAAGTTGATGATAAGAGTTTACAAGAAAAGAAGGGGTTGAGGTCATGGCTTGGAATTTTAAATTATGCCAGAAACTATATTCCTAAATTAGGAATACTCCTTGGACCTCTTTATCAAAAAACAAGCCCCCATGGAGACAAAAGAATGAAGAGTTCAGATTGTTAAATTGTTAGAAAAATCAAGGATCAGGTTAAACAACTGCCTGATATGAAAATCCCAAATCAAGAAGCTTGCATAATCATCGAAACAGATGGTTGTATGGATGGGTGGGGAGCGGTTTGCAAATGGAAAAACAAAAAGAATGATCCAAAAAGCACGGAAGAAGTATGTGCTTATGCCAGTGGAAAATTCGCCACCGTAAAATCAACCATTGACGCTGAAATATACGCATGCATGGAAGGTCTTAGTAGTTTCAAGATCTATTACTTAGATAAAGAAGAAATAACTGTTAGAACAGACTGCCAGGCCATAATAAGCTTCTACAACAAATCAACCAATAACAAACCCTCAAGAGTCAGATGGTTAAATTTTACTGACTTCGTTACTGGTTTAGGAGTAAAAGTGCAGTTTGAACACATTAATGGAAAGCAAAATGTTCTTGCTGATACGTTATCACGACTAATAATCAAAATGTGTGAACAGGAATGGATGGCAGATATGAAGGAATGGGAAGAGAAATACCAACAAGCTGGGGAGGCATTCACCGAGCTATTCAATTACAAGAATCTGGGTTACAATTCATACTTAGAGGAACAAGAGTTGGAGAAAGCAGTGAACATCTGGTTGGAAGGAGAAGAAGGGTGAAAAATTATGAACAAACCTTCTCAGAATTGTTTATTACTCCAAGACTCACCCAGCAAAAGGAGAAGTGCGACTTCTACAAAGTTTTGTTAAACTTCATAAGGAACTCAGAGCCCATGAAGATTGTGAATTTGCCCAAGAAAATGTATCCAACTTGGCCCAAGCTGAAGCCCATATTGCGACAGCCCAATATGCCTTGGACTACATCAATGAAGGAATCCATTAAGCCCAAAATAAGGTCAATTCTAAGTCCTCCATACATTGCTCTTATGAAATTGCATCCAATCAATAATTCTATGCCACTGACTGTTTCCATGTCGAAGGCGTAGGTGAAAGGAATTCTGAATTTGTTTCCTTCAATTTCCATGGTTCCCTGTTTTAGCTTCTCTGATACCACTTGATAGCCACCTGGCGTGGGTGGGGCATGAAACACCGTGCCTCTCCCTCGTGGCTAGAGGCGTGGGTGGGGAATCGTGGGTGTAGCAACGGGCGTGGGAGAAGAACTTTTTGATATTTTTTATTTCCATCCACCAATATTAACCTTACACCGTAAGTGTGACCAAAGCCATTGGCTGTGCGACGCCTACATGACAGCAGTTTTGTTCACACTCACTAAACCACTAAACATAGCCTTATTTACCGTCAGCATTCGTGCCCGTAACAATGTGGGATTATTAATTGCTATGTTCTTATATTTTGATAATTTATTATACAATTATGTGGATGATTAATTTTAATGATTTTCTTGTACGACATATATATTTTTAAAGTGAAAAAAAAAGAGAAGTTTCTCTAAGAGTAATTCTCCTAGTTATATTTTGTGACAAATAATGAAAACAAGAGAATAAATAAAAGTAAAAGAAGCTCATAACCGTAAACAATTGAGAGAAAATAGATAGTTATATTTTGTATTATGTTATCTGTGTTCATCACCTACAATACATAAAACACAAAACAATTTATAGGTGGGTTACAAAGCAAATCAATAGACACCATAATAACTCAAATAAATACGACGGAACACAAAAGATCAAACGTACCCCCTCAAGCTAGACGTGTGAACATGAGTGGCTCTACAATACAAGCAACTAAAACAATCGTTTTATACCCTCAAATTTTAAGGGCCCCAAAAACCGAAAAAACTATTTCAATCTATATTTTAACGTAAAAATGTATGTGATAATTTATCAACTTTTGTGTTTTTAGAGACAAATGATATTCTATCATTTTTTGTGTTAACATTATATGTTTTCATAGTACATAAAATTACATTTTAGTAATTTTTATATATTTAGAAAACTTTTAAAAAAAGCCACAATTTTAATGTTCGCTTTAGACCCCAAAATATGTTGAGCCTCCCCTGTGCAACTACGTGAAGCTTGGACCGAAGAGTGTCAATCCGTGTGGAAGACAACCCTTTGGTCACAAGATCGACAATCTGAACGGCGGTAGGGACATAACGAACTCTGAGACCTTGAGCTAACAACATATCTCGAATGAAATGCAGGTCAATCTTAAGGTGTTTCGTACGCTGATGAAGCACCAGATTGACTGCTTAATATGTAGCGCTAATGTTGTCACACCACAATGTAGGTGGACTAGTGTATATGCAACTCATGAAGTAGTGAAATAATCTAGCAAAGCTCAACAACAGTGTGAGCAAGAGCACGATACTCCGCCTCGGTACTAGAACGAGCAACCATATGTTGTTTCTTCACTTCTCGAAACTCCAACTGATGAGATTGGGTCCAAGAAACACATAATAACCTGTGGTGGATCGACGAACATCTGGACAACTAACCCAATCAACATCTGCATGAACATGGATGACCATAGTATTAGATCTATGAATAGACAACCCATGAGATATAGTACCCTTAAGATACCGAACAACGCGCATGACCGTGATCAGTGATGGACAGTAGGTTTTTGAAGAAATTGCGAAACCTTACAGCCTGCATAGGTAATCTCTTGACGCGTCAAGACAAGATATTGTAAAGCTCCCATTTGTGTTGCGATATAATAATGGATCCTCTAACGGCACACCAGAATACCGGGAAAGTTGTCGTCCAGAAGAGACATGAGTGGCTAAGGGTCGACACTCACTAAAACCTGTACGTTGTAATGGGTCTCGTAAATATCTCTGCTGGGAAATTGAGAGGAAATGGATAGTTATATTTTTGTGTTAATAGCTATTTTTTTTAACCACAATTTGGATATTGACGGGCCACTGACTCACCCGATTATCTCCAACTCCATTAGGAGCAAACCCACCATAGGTGAGAAAACCCCCTGGCCAACCTGTACCCCTCTTTTTATGTCATAAATGTGATTTGAACCCAAGACCTCTTCATTTTTAGTAAAGTCTTGGATATACACATTTGCACTAGGCTAAGCTAGTGCTTGTTTGTATTAATAGCTATTAACTGCGTTAATTTGTAGGACACAATATCCCTTACCCTCACGTGCCGCATGAATATGTGGGTTACAATATACTTTAATCCGTTCTCAAAAAAACTAATCACGTGCTTATCATGGTACTTTGTTATTATAAGTAATAAACGGGATAACTACAAAAATAACTTGGGTTTATTAAATTTTTTTTTATTTTAGTAACTTAATTTTTTATAACCGTCTAGACTCGAGATCGACTCATTTAACTTTAGAGCATCTGAGCTCAAATCATTTCAAGTTGTATTTCTTAAGCTTGTATCTGGCCCATTTATTATCTATTAATCATTTAATTATTTTATTTATACACATACCCATTTATGCTCGTGAGACTATTCAACCTTGGTATATGAGCTCGGGCTCGAGTTAAATGAGCTCCAACTTAGGCTCAACCTCAGGTTCGAGGTTGTTCAAGCGCGACTCGTTTAAATTTTTAGCGAGCTGACCTTAAACAGCTTACAAGCATCTCGGCTTGTTTACGCCTCTACAACAAATATAGTAATCTTGCGAACATGATCTTGTAAAAGAATGTAATTATTGGTATGAGTTATACCTTAGAGGTTATTAAAAATAATCAGGATTTTAACTTCACAAAACAAAGCATATTTTCGTAAAAGACTTTTTATCAGATTCTGAATCTTATATTGTTACATATAAAAAAGAATTTAGTCAAAAGAAGTTAATATATGATACTAGGTTATATTTGTAATAATCCGGTAATAACAACACGAATTTAATCCTAATATTTGTTTATGTTTTGTGCCCAAAGAAGACGGATCAAAAGTGATCAACTGGATCACCGGTGCTTACAGCCATTTACAGGTCTTGGTCTGATTGTTCCAGTCTTAACAACATGTTAGAATTTAGAGTTAATTGCGCAAATGGCCCCCGTGGTTTAATCAAATTCCACGTTTGGCCCCTAGGATTGAAAAAATACAAACTTAGCCCAAATATTTGTGAGTTGGTTGCACCTTTAGTCCCCGACGTTAAATACCAATTAGTTTTAACCAAAAAATTACCCCATGTGCCATCCACCTAAGGGAATTTAGACTTTTCAAATGTTAAACCCTAATAAACAAAAATACATTGAAATATAAGCATCATAAAAAAACATTTATATAGGGAGACGTTCAAATAAAAATCAAAAAAATTGGAGAGAACTAAAGAACGGTATAATAAAATTGTATTTTCTAAAAAGATCAAAAATAAAGAAAAAGACAAAAGGGCTTATGCAGAGAATATGAGGTAAAGATTAATATTTAAATAGTTCTTTATGTTAGATTACGGTCAAAGTGGTCATGTGTTGGTTCTCGAAGTCGCCATTTTCGTCTTTTAACATGTCCACCTTTTTTTATTACAATGTAAAATCATATTATTCGTACTTTTTTATTTATTATATTTTTTCACATATATTAGTCGTCTTTATAAACCTTTTTTTTAAATAATATTCGACAAAGTTTTTGTAACAAGTACCATAAAAACCGAGTCTCTCCATAACTTGTGTTTCAAATCATAATTCAAAATAGGGTTAAAGCGATAAAATAAAATAAAAGTGACTGTTACACCCTTATTATTACATACGCGTTAAATCACTTCGTTTTAAAATAACAAACAGAAAGACATAACAAAATTAATTAAACGTTTATAACGCAACAACCCGATATGTATGGTACAACTAATGCTACCAAAATAGGAAGATCATCATAAATTTTATTAATGATAGAAAAGAAAAGGCACCAAATTGTAAAAAAGATGTATCAACAACAAAAGTTGTGGGAAACTTAAACCAATGATGACTTTGAAGAGGAAAATAAATTCTTTTTAATGAAGTTATGCTTTCTTTACTAGTTAGGTAAGGAATCATTTTTTTAATATTTTCCCTTTACTAAATTTATAAGGTATTATTTTGATTTTGATTTTACATATATGTAATATTATAACCCAATTATACATGTGAGACATAAACTATAAAAAATAAAACATTGTATATTTATGTGTGTTTAAATAAAATACATAATCAATCACATAGTTTTCTGATAAAAATTAAGTTTGGGCTTTAGCTTTAGTTAGTGGGCCTGTGGGGTTGCTTAATAATCCTTTCTTAAGAGGTATAGCCCATACTGAGTTATTAAAGATAAAAGCCCAAAAACATGCTATGTTGGGCTCGTATAGCTAGTGGTGCACAAAAAAACCGGTTTTTTTTTTAACCCGGTTCAAACCGGCAAACCGGTTTGGGTTAAACCGGTTTGGACCAAACCGGTTCGGGTTGCCCAAAAACCGCCGGTTTCAAACCGGTTTGAGGATTTCTGAAAAAAAATCGGGTTGGGACCGGTTTTGGCTAAACCGGGTTAGGAAACCGGTTTGAACCGTTGGGGTCGATTTTGGCCGTTTTTTTGGAGTTTTTTGGACCCATAAAACACTATAAATAGGTGGGGGGTGTTTAGGGTTGATCACACTTCTCTTTACACTCTCTAATCTCTAAAACCGCTCTTTAACCGCTCAAAAACGCTCTCTAAACTCTCTCTAAACTCAAAAAAAAAACATGGAAAGTTTTGGTGTTAGTGGTTCCTCAAACGAAGTTACCGTTGTGCAAATTCTAGCAACAACGAGAAATCCGGCAATCTGGTGCAATTACGATTTATGTTTGTTGTCAAACGGAAAGGAACGTGCTCGTTGCAAGTTGTGTGGTGCGTTTTTGGGGAAAGATTCAAACACTACTTTGAAAACGCATATGGAAAAATCTTGCCCGTCATTGAAGGGAATTCCAAGTGAAGGTCAAGCCTCGATGACAAGCGAAGGAGGAATTTGGAACTTTGATCCAAATATTGTTCGAGATCGAATGGCGAGGTTAGTGATTCAAGAAGGATTGCCGTTCAACCACTTTGACAATCCGCGCTTGACAAAGATGATTCAAGAGACACTCCAACCTCGTTATCACCAAGTAAGTCGCACAACCCTTAGACGAGATTGTATAAAAATGTGGAAAAAAGCAAAAAAAGAATTAATTTTAGGTTTTGAAAATTTGCAAACCGGTGTAAACTTAACCACCGATGTTTGGTCGGCTCCACATGGTATACCCGATTCGTACCTTTGCGTTACCGCGCATTGGGTTGATCCCAATACGTGGCAAATGATGAAGCGTACAATCGCTTTTGACTTGTTTGAATATCCACACACCGGCGAAAATTTATTTTATATATTGGATGGTGTTATTAACGAATTTAAATTACAAAATAAACTTTTTTCATTGTCTTTTGATAATGCATCTAATAATACAAATGCGGTTCAAAAACTAAAAATTAAATATAAACCCGTTTGCAACGACGTTTTTTTCCATAGTCGATGTGTCGCACACATCATTAACTTGGCGGTGCAAGCCGGGCTTGCAATTGAAGAGGTTTCAAACTTAACATATAGTTTTCGACAAATGCTTAAAGATATTTTTAGTAACAGAAAAAGATACCATGATTATATTAAATTTTGTCGTGATACGAATAATCTTTGCTTAGGCCCGAATTGGGACATCGAGACAAGATGGAACTCGACTTATATTATGTTTTATAGCGCTTTACGACAAAGAGAAACTTTAGAAATATTTCATGATATGCTTTCCTTAAAACCTCGTCGTAAAATTCAAAACTTTCCGTCTACAAATTGGAACATTTTAAAAGACGTAACCGAATTGCTTGAAATTTTCAAAACCGCCACAACTTTTTTATCCGGTGTTTATTATCCCACAAGTCCATTAACACTAAAACAAATATATTTAATGGCTAACAAGTTGTCTGAGCTTGAAAATAAAAGCGATCTTTTTACAAAAATGATAGAACCGATGAAAGAAAAATTAGTGAAATATTTTAAAGAAATCCCTCCCGTTATAACTTGCGCCGCCGCGTTAAACCCTACCATAAATGTTTACGGGGTTGAAACCTTGATTGATAGAATTACTTACACTTTGAATTTGGATAGCGAAGACATCCATTTTGCACAAGGCACAAAAACATATTTTAACAAATGTTTACAAGATTTATTTGATGTTTATTTACATAAATATGGTACAACTCCGACTCCACATGATACAATGGGTACATCATCAAGTGGTAGCTCGAGAGATGTTAACTTGAATTTATATAACGAAATGTTAAATGAATTTAGTAAACGTGCTCGAGGTACCACCCCGAGTAGCGAACTCGGAAGGTATGTTGGCACAAACTTTTTAGCGTTTATGCCTCCTACCGTTTTTGAGGAGTTTGATATTTTGGCATGGTGGAAACAAAACGAAGCTTCGTTTCCGATTCTTTCCGCCATGGCCCGTGATGTACTAACCGTCCAAGCTTCCACGGTAGCTTCGGAATCTGCGTTTTCTTTTAGTGGCAGGGTATTATCGATACGAAGGACTAGACTCACACCCCTAGCGATGGAAATGTGCATTTGTTTGAAGGACCATTTGGATGCGATGGATAGGATACAAGACCAAACTTCTCTCGAAGATGAAATTCAAGCCGAAGAAGTCATACACAACAACGAGGTTGATCTTGGAATATCCGAACCAGTCACGGATGAAGAACTAGCCGAAGATGCAAGGCTACGAAGCTCTAGTTCCGAAGACAACGCACAAGAATAATTAATCAATATTCCAAAAAATAAAACGTTGAACTTAATGTTTTATATTTGTTATACTTTTTGTAATGTTTTACAATTTTATCTTGTTATGTTTTTTAATTTCCGAACTATCCAAATATTAATAAACGTTGAACTTTATGTTTTAATTTTGTTATATTTTATTTTGGATTTTATATTAAAAACATAAAATTTATTTGATTATTTTTTTTTAATAAAAACCGGTTTAAACCGGTTTAAAGGGCAAACCGGTTTAAAACCTACCCGAACCGGTTTGACCGGTTTACATATTTCCCTCACTGAAACTGGTTTAACCCGAACCGGTTTGGGTCCAAACCGGTTTTGACTTTTCGTTGACCAAACCGGTTCGGGTCGGTTTGAACCGGTTTGGGTTAAAAAACCGATTTGTGCACCTCTACGTATAGCCATTCTTAATATTAATATAAATTAAATAAAAACCAACTAAAACATGTTTTAAATTCACAATTCCTTTTTTTGTAACAACGTGCATATAGGGTTTACTCGAGTCGTCGAGTTAGTCAACTTATCACCCGATCATCCGAGCAGGAAAGTATGTCAGTCATGTGGCTAGACCTATACTAATCCTCCCTTGATGGAAGCACGTAAACTTGGAAATTTATGATACGACTCGAAACACGACACGAAAATAATTAGGTTTTAGGTTGTCATATCTAACCCGATTAATAAACTTGTCATTTTCGAGTTGACCAATTTAATTAAATGGGTTGTGTTCATGTTTTTAGTTAAAAAGTCCACCTATTTAATTAAACAGATCGACCTACCAGCACGTTTACAACCTGTTTAACCCATTTATCACAACCCGGTTAACACGTTTACTATTTGCTAACTTGCCAACCCGTTTGACACATTTGGATAACAAGGTTAAACAGCTCGTGTACATGTTACACAACTTTAAATGTGCCCAAGTTATTTGATATTTTTGACACGAATAAAAACATGTGTCATGTTCAGGTTGAACCAACACGATTGACACTCCTAATTGAATCTAATGGTAAAAGCTGCATCATCATCAATAGTGTGATCAACCTACACTACCAACACATGTTGCATACCAGCATACAAAACACCCACACCTATCCCATGATTTAAATAAACACTTAAACAGTAGTTATGCAAAACATGTTTGAACGGTTCAACATGCAATTTGCTTAAGAATATATTTTATTGTCCACCAAGATATTGATACAATGATAATGAATGTCATGTAACATAAACAATCAGGTAGATATATGTTAAAACATTAGCCTGCGTTGTATTTATGTAGCTACCAATGACGGACCGATACTTTTTTTAATTGGGTGTTGGAAATTTTCGATGTTCAGATGTCTATCAAAAGAAAATTTTTGTCAGGTCAGGTCATGGAAACTTTTTTGCTGGATTGAGTCGGGCCATTGAACTTTTTTTACCGGATTGAGTTAGCTCAACGAAATATTTTAGGGTTTTAAGTGTTGATCTAAGGTTTTTGATTCGCTTCATAAATTCATAAAATTATTGAAAATTTTTATCATATTCCAAAAATTGTAAATTTAAATCAACAAATTTATAAACTAAACATGAAATATTCAATTACCATAATGACTAACAAGTCTATAGTAACATTCAAATACCGATCTATAGACTATACATGAACATTAAATTACAAATCAATATTCATATTATCAATCAATAATATTTTAATCAATAATCTAGAAAATAATCAAATAATAAAGTAAAAGATAGAGAAAAAGTTTAAAAAAATATTTAATGTATTAGAGAAAAAGAAAAAAAAAACCTAAATTGGGGTTGTTTGGTCGTCTTTTGGAAACGGATTCGGGAGAGGGGAGGGGAACACTCTGACGGGCAACCTAACTCTCGTAGGCGGCAGCGACAGGTGATTGCTAATTAGGCAGTAGGGGGCAGTTAGTCAATAGTCACTTGTTTTCGTTTCATTGAATCAGGTTTGATGGAGAGTGGGGAAGGTTTGACAAGGCCAGTTAATTTTTTAAAAGAGAATATATGAGCTTAGGGTAAAAGGTTATTGGGTTAGTGACCTAATGAGCATAATTGTTTATAAGGATTAAGGAGTAGGTCCAATTAACTAATTAATTTATAATATGTTTATATTTATTAATTAGTTTGTAATAATTAACAAGCCTATGTTTGTAAAATTTTAAAGTTTTAAATTAATTTTTGTCGGTCTCGTTTTGGTAAAAAAAATCATGGGGTAGGTGTCAAAATTTTTTGGATGTCACTCAGGATAGAGGTGCACAATGTAACCGGATCCGAATCCGATCCGACGGATTATCCGAAATCGGATCCGACAAGAACCGGACAAAAAAGAACCGGACCGGATTTTTAGGGAACCGGCGGATCCATAACCGGTTAGGGGTTTTTTTACGGACCGGATAAAAATCGGACAAAAAAGAACCGGTTCTAACCAGTTCCGACCGTTGGGTAAAAAAAACGGCTATATAGCCTTTTTTTGTTTTTTTTTTGAGTTTTGGAGACTTGAAACTTAGTATAAATAGGTATTGGGGGTATGGGTTAGTTCACAACAACATTCTAGCTCTCAAAACTCAAAAACGCTCTCAAAACGCAAAAAAAGACTCACTTTTAGGGAAAAAAACGCTCTCATGGCTTCTGCTTCCGCAAGCACTCAAAATTTGGTTGGTGGTTCTACTAGTACTAGCGATGCCATGGTGGTGAGAGTACTTTCTTGCTCCCGAAACCAAGAGATATGGGCTTATTTCGATTTATGTGAAATGTCTAACGGTTCGCAAAAGGCTCGTTGCAAATGTTGTGGTAAAATTTTGGGTGCTGCGGGAAATAGCACTTTGATGACATATTGGTAGTCATGCAAAACACACTCAAGGTGAAGATCAAACTCAAATTGATAGAGATGGAGGAGTTTGACAATACAATGTCGAGAGGGTTCGTGAGAGAATGACACATTTCGTCATTCAAGAAGGATTGCCTTTTGATCACTTTGATAACCCGTGATTGATGAGGATGATACAAGAGACGCTTCAACCGAGTTACACAAATGTAAGTCGTTCTACTTTGAGAAGAGATTGTTTAAAAATGTGAAAAAGAGCTAAAAAAGAATTAATTTTAGGTTTTGAAAATTTAAATATCGGCATTAACTTAACCACTGACGTTTGGTCTGCTCCACATGATTTACCCGAATCGTACCTTTGCGTTACCGCACATTGGGTTCAACCTGAGTCGTGGCAAATGATGAAGCGTACGATTGCGTTTGATTATTTTGGATATCCACATACCGGTGAAAACTTATTTTATATTTTAGACTTGGTAATTCAAACTTATAAAATTCAACAAAAAATATTTTCAATATCTTTTGATAATGTTTCAAATAACACAAACGCGGTGGAAAAATTAAAAATAAAATATGAACCTTTTGATAATGTTTCAATACCTTGTAACGTGTGTTTTGGTTCATAGTCAATGTGTAGCACACATTATTAACTTAGTTATGCAAGACGGTCTAAACGTCCAAGAAATAAGAGACGTGAAAGAAAATTTTAAAGTAATGTTATGGGAAGTTTTTAGCACAAGCAAAAAAAGATATATACACTATAAAAACTTGCACCAACAAACGGATTCCATCTTTTTACGTCCGAATTGGGACGCACCTACTAGATGGAATGGAAAATGTTTGAATCGACCTTAAGGCAAAGAGTTACTTTAAAACATTTCCATGATGAACTTGTCCAAAAGAAACGTTGTTCACAAAAAATTGATAATATAAGTTGGGATACGAACGAGAAACTAACTAATTTGCTTGAGGTTTTTAAAAATGCAACTACATGTTTATCGGGAGTTTATTATCCCACGTCTTCGCTAATACTTCAACAATTATATTTAATATGTAATAAATTAAAAGAGTTTGAATATCACGACACTATTTTTGAAAAAAATGGTAACACCTATGAAAGCTAAATTTAAAAAAATATTTTTCGGAAATGCCGGCCGTTGTTACATGTTCGACCGCCTTAAACCCAACGATTAATGTAACCGGTGTTGAAACATTAATTGGATCAATATCGGATGATTTAAATATGTTCGAGTAAGACCCAAATTTTGAATCAAAGGCAATAAGGGATTTCAATTCGGCTTTTAATAATATGTTTGATTATTATTTACGCAAATATGGTGGAAGTGGTGATCCATCAAACATACGTGAATCAATGGCTTCGGGTTCAAGTTCTAGTAGTTCAAGGAACCCGATGCTAAATTTATTTTACACTTTAAGAAACGAAAATACTAAACAAGCTCGTGGAAGCACACCAAGTAGCGAGCTTGGGAGATATCAAGCAACCGACTTTATTTCAATTCTAAAATCCGAAGAGTTTGAAAAATTTGATATCTTGAGTTGGTGGCAAGGAAGGGAATCCCAATATCCCGTTCTAGCCGCAATGGCCCGTGTCCTACTAACCGTCCAAGCCTCCACGATAGCTTCGGAATCTGCTTTTTCTCTTAGTGGCAGGGTTTTATCTATTCGAAGAACGAGGCTTACACCGTAATCTATGGAGATGTGTATTTGCTTGAAGGACCATTTGGATGCCGCCGAACGTGTACAACATGTTGCAAAACTAGAAGGCAAGCTTGACATTGAACAAGAAATACATGAATTCGAAGTAGAACAAGGGGCAGCGAATCCACTTTCGAACGAAGAACAAGCTTATGATGAAGCCCAACGTATCTCAAGCGAAGAAGATTGAAAACCGATGTTACGAAGACTAAGACGAGTAGAAGACGAATAACGAGTCATAATAAATAATATATATTTTGTGATTCAATTATGTTTTTTGTAGTTTTTTTGTACGAACTATTGTTAAATCACTTAAAAAAATATAAAAAATAAATAAAACATGTATTTTATAGTGTATCTTTGTTAATTTAAAAAAAAAGATTTGTTTTTTAAACAAAATTCGGTGGAACCGGTTTTTTTGTCCGATCCGGTTCCAATTATCCGGTCCGGTCCCAATAGGGTCCAACTCTCCATTCCCATAACCAGATCCGATCTGGAACCAGTTCCCTCGTGTCCGGTCGTTGACCACCGTTGACGGATCCGGATCCGAAAATATCCGGTTTGTGCACCTCTAACTCAGGATAAGATCGTATATATGACAAAAAAAAAATTTACATGTGTGTCAAGCGGCCCCCATCACCAAAAGGGTTGATCTGCTGATGTCATTGACCCTCCAAAGTGTAGAAGCATGTTTTTGTAACTATAGATTAAATTCCATATATCGGTGTACGTGGCTAGTACGCAGGAGGGTGTTCCTGAGTACTTAGCCTGCACACCAGTTCGGTCCTGCGTACTCAGTAAGTACGGCTTTTTTGCCTTGCGTACTTGTCAAGTACGCATGACCAAACCCTGCGTACTTAGGAAAGTACGCAGGTAGTGTTCCTGCCCCTATAAATAGAAGACTTGTCTTCATTTGTAGGTGGAACTCTGGAACTAGGTTGAGAGGTGTCCGGGTCGGGACGAGCTCTCTCGACCCCTGGACCGTGGTGTGTGCTCCTTCGGTATGTAGTCTGTAATACGGGATGACTTCTTTGTTATGGATTACGTATCGTTTCATTATCTTTTGTCTTTGTTCGTGTTTCTCTGTCTCGTTTCTTGGTTCCCACACAAATCACTAAACAGGTCCGTGTTATCTCCGCTGCTCCCGGGACCTACACATAGTTAACTCAAATTCCGTGTACTATTGTCGCGACACTTGCTTTAAAGAATATAAATTATTTTAGAACTTTACGCACATAATATTCTTTAGTGTAAACTGTCATTTTCGTCCATGTGGTTTAGTTATTTTTGCCAGTTTCATACAAAAAGTTTATTTTTCTCCTGTGTATCCTCGTGGCTTACAAAACTTGACATTTTCATCCAATCAGTTAACTCCATCCATATTTTAACATTAAATGAAGAGTAATTGTGTTTTTTTTATATATTTCTTTATTTTATTATTTTATCAAAATTTTAAACATTTAATTACCCCCTCCCCAGTCCCCTCTTTTAAACCATAAAAACCCTAATTCATCAATTACAATCGTCCCTGCGTCTAAATTACATCGTGAAAGAAATTGAAACTACGATCATAATTGATGAATTAGGGTTTTATGGTTTAAAGGGGGATGTGGGGAATAGTTAAGGTTTAAAAAGGTGATAAAATGAAGAAACATATAAAAAGATACAATTACCTCTAATTTAGCGTTAAAATATGGATGAAGTTAATTAATTGGATGACAATGACAAGTTTTGTAAACCACGATGATACACAGGAGAAAAATAAACTTTTTGAATGAAATTGCCAACAATGACTAAACCATAGGGACGAAAATGACAGTTTATTCTATTCTTTACCATAACCCTAAAACCTTCATATTGCTACATGTAGATTTTTCTATCCTAAGTTATAATGTATATGCTTTTAGCTACCAAGATTTATGCTTTTAGATCTTGCACGTCTCACTAGGACCCAATCTGAGGTACTTTCCTTGGAAGACATCTTCATCTTGGTTGTGATCAAACCAAGGCAAATGCATGCAATTTATAGAGAGGTCAGACAGTGGAGCACGGGGGCGTGCTTGCCCAAGCACGAGCCGTGCTAACCTGTTAATTACGTATGATCAGAACAGTAGCACGTACGGAATCATCGGAGACCGTGGTCGAGATTTTGGTCAGACATGGGGGCGTGCTTGGTGGGGCATGGGGCCGTGCCTCGTCTACTTGACTCAATACTTAACCAAAAACAAAATTAAACCTATTTACAAGGTGCCAATCTTTAATTATGGGTCTTTGGCCAGACCCTCCCCACATTTAGTTGCCTAAGGGGTGGAGGTTGATGGCCTCCGAGATTGTTTCCGATGATTCTTTAACATAGAGTTTTAAACGATGACCGTTAACGTTGAAATTTCTTCCATCATCATGTTCGATTTCAATTGCTCCATAGGGGAAGACCTCTTTCACAGTATACGGCCCTGACCATCGAGACTATAACTTTCCAGGAAACAAATGAAGGAGAAAATTGTAAAGCAGAACACGATCCCATGCCTGGAATTGTTTATGCTCTCTCAGACGAGAGTCATGTAGCCTCTTTGTTTTATCTTTGTAAAGCTTTGAATTCTCATAAGCTTGACAATGCAGTTCTTCAAGCTCGTTGATATGAACGAACCTGTTTCGTCCGGCTTGTGCTAGGTCAAGATTAGCGGTTTTTAAAGCCCAATAAGCTCTATGTTCAAGTTCTACAGGAAGATGACATGCTTTCCCGTATACCAACTTAAATGGAGTGGCCCATATAGGAGTTTTATAAGCTGTGCGAAATGCCTCCAATGCGTCATCGAGTTTCTCGGACTATTCCTTTCGGTTTGTGGCAACTGTTTTCTGAAGGATTCTTTTGATACCGCGATTTGTAACCTCCACTTGTCCGCTTGTTTGCGGGTGATATGGTGTGGCAAATCGGTGATGAACGCCATAACAAGATAAAGCCTTCTCCAGTTGCGCGTTATAAAAGTGTGTTCCTCTATCGCTGATGAGTGCCTTTGGTGCACCGAAACGAGAAAACAATTTCTTTAGGACTTGATAACCGTCCTAGCATCATTAGTTGGTAATGCTTGAGCTTCATCCCAATTTGAAACGTAGTCGACAACACTAGGATGTATCTGTTTCCAGAGGACACAGGGAATGGTCCCATGAAGTCATTTCCCCAAACATCAAAGACCTCACAAACTTGGATGGGTCTTTGGGGCATCTCATTTCTCAAAGAGATGTTGCTTGCTTTCTGACAAGCATCACATGATCGCACCATGTTGTGAGCATCCTTAAAGATGGTTTGCCAGAAGAATCCAGAGTCGAACACCTTCTTGGCAGTTAAGGTTGCTCCATGATGTCCACCGACTGGACCTTCGTGATAGTGCTTTAGAACTTTTTGTGCTTCTTCCCCGTATACACATCTACGGATGAGTTGGTCGGCTCTAACCCTGAACATGTACGGGTCCTACCAAAAGTAATGCTTGACATCGGCGAAGAATTTCTTCTTCTGTTGATATGTCTGCCCTTTTAAAACAATTCCACTCGCAAGATAGTTTGCAAAGTCGGCGAACCAAGTATGTTCCTCAATAACGGTCTCTATGTGCAAAAGGAACTCATGAGGGAAGTTATCATCGATGTCCTCCTTCAATTGTTCCTTTGAAGCTGGGCACTCAAGACGTGAGAGGTGGTCTGCTGCCACATTCTCAACTCCTCTTTTATCACAGATTTCAATATCGAATTCTTGCAACAATAGTATCCATCGTATCAATCTAGGCTTCGTGTCTTGTTTGCTGAACAAGTAGCGAAGTGCTGCATGATCTGTGTACACGATGGTTTTGGAGAGAACGAGCTATGAGCGAAACTTATCGAATTCAAAAACCGCAGCTAAAAGTTCCTTTTAAGTGGTTGTGTAATTATCTTGGGCGTCGTTCAGTGTTTTGCTTGCGTAGTAGATTGGATGAAAATGTTTCTCTTTTCGCTGTCCCAGGACAGCTCCCACTGCGAAATCGCTCGCATCACACATTAATTCAAATGGAAATGTACAATCGGGGGCTGCCATGATGGGGGCATTATCAAGTTTTTCTTTGAGCAGTTCGAATGCCTTGAGACACTCGTCAGCGAATACGAAAGTGGCATCTTTTTCCAGGAGCTGGGTCATAGGACGAGCTATTTTTGAAAAGTACTTGATGAATCGCCGGTAGAAGCTGGCATGACCTAGGAAACTCCTAATGGATTTCACGAAAGTAGGAGGCGGAAGCTTTGAGATGGTGTCTATTTTAGATCATTCAACTTCTAATCCTGCTTGTGAAATCTTGTGCCCTAGAACTATGCCTTCCGTCACCATGAAGTGACACTTTTCCCAGTTCAGAACAAGGTTGGCATCCTCACATCTAGCCAACATTTGATCTAGACTGCTCAGACAGTGTTCGAAAGAGTTACTAAAAATAGAAAATTCATCCATGAACACCTCCATAGAATCTTCGATCATGTGAAGAAAGATGGCTACCATGCACCTTTGAAATGTTGCTTGTGCATTACATAACCCGAATGTCATGCGTCGGTAGGCGAATGTTCCATATGGACATGTGAATGTTGTCTTCTCCTGATCTTCAGTAGCGATGGGAATCTGAAAATACCATGAGAAACCATCCAGGAAGCAGTAGAGCATTCTTCCGGACAACCTTTCTAGCATTTGATCAATAAAAGGAAGCGAAAAGTGATCCTTCCTGGAGGCATCATTTAACTTCCGGTAATCGATACAAACCCTCCATCCGGTCACCGTACGAGTGGGAATAAGCTCATTCTTATCATTGGTTACCATAGTTATCCCTCCTTTCTTCGGGACAACTTGAACGGGACTCACCCATGGTGAGTCAGAAATCGGGTAAATCAACCCGACATCTAGCAGTTTTATGACTTCTTTCTTCACCACCTCTTGCATACTGGGGTTCAATAGTCTCTGATGTTGGACGACTGTCCAGAATTCATCTTCCATTAGAATTTTATGGGTATAAAAGGACGGATTGATTCCCTTGATGTCCATGATCTTCCATGCTATGGATTTTTTGTGTGCCTTAAGAACTTTGACCAGTTTAGCTTTTTTGTCATTTGTCAAACTAGACGAGATAATGACGGGAAGATGAGATTTGTCTTCTAGGAAAACGTACTCAAGATGTGATGGAAGCTCTTTTAAATCCAGAACAGGAGGTTCCTCTACGGAATGTTTTGCTTTAGGTTCTGAGTCTCGGTCGATGAACTCACATGCTTGTTGGAAATTAGAGTCTTCTTGATTGTCTACGTGCAAGATTTCTTCTTGCATATAGTCGTTATCAAGTGGGACCTCCTCAATCAGCTGTATGTTGCACGCTTCTTCTTCTCTGGTTTCACATAGATGGAAACTCACTATGGAGTCACAGACGTTAATGAAATAAAGCGAATCATCATGATGCTGTGGGTGTTTCATCGACCGTCCGATGTCAAAGGTGATTTCCTCGCTATCCACTATCAATGTGAGTTTTCTTGTTCAAACATCGACAAGGGCCTTAGCCGTGGCTAGGAAAGGTCGACCCAAAATGAGGGGGACGTTTTTGTCCTCATCCATGTCCAAGATTACAAAATCAACAGGAAAGACGAACTTGTCAATTTTTACCAACATGTTTTCAACTATGCCTCGGGGGTATTTTACTGAGCGGTTGGCAACTGGATGATCATACGTGTTGGTTTGGGTTTTCCCAAATCCAGTTTCTTGAAAACTGCGTATGGCATTAGATTTATGCTTGCTCCAAGATCGGCCAAGGCATTGCTAATTGAAATATTGCCTATTAGGAAAGGGATGGTGAAGCTTCCTGAATCATTCATCTTTGTGGGTAACTTGTTTTCTTCAAGCTTCATTGTTTATCAAGACTCCTTTTAGAAACTTTACATAATTTGGCATTTGAGTGATAGCTTCTATGAAAGGCAGATTCACATGCAATTATTTGAAAAGCCAAGGAATTTCCCATATTGTTCTTCCATCTTATCCTTCTTCAGGCTACCTGGATATGGGATTGGTGGGACGTAAGTCCGAATTGGCTCTTTGTGTTGTTTATTGGCAGCCGAGCTTGAAATTTTACGTATCCCGATTGGGGATTCTTCTTCTGCATCAGTTTGTTGTGGAAAAGTTGATGCTTCTTCCTTGGTAGTTCTACCACTCCTAAGCGTGATGGCTTTCACGTGTGCGTTAGGGTTAGTAATAGTGTTACTAGGAAGACTTCCTTGCTTCCTTTCTGAGTGAAGTTGCACCATTTGTTCTACTTGGTTTTCAATGGTCTGCATGGATGCCTTTTGACTTCTCATTTCTACTTCATGTTTCTGGAATCGCTCTTCCTTTCTCTGGTTTTGTTGTTCAACCAATTTGTTAGACGTTTGTGTACTGGCTAGAAGTTGTTGTAACAGAGTTTCCATGCTTGACCCTCCACTTGATTGGTTGCTGCTACTTGGATCTTAATATGGTTGCTTGGGCTGAAAAGGTGCATTTTTTGTTGGAAAGGCGGCCTCCTATTGAACCCTAGGGGTTGTTGATTATTGTTCCCCTCTTTGAAGTTTGAGTTGTTTCTCCAGTTTGTATTGTAATTGTTTCCATAAGAGTTGTTTTACCCACCTACATAGTCAACCTCTTCTACTACCATAGCTTGCTGACACTCGCTTGTTTTGTGTTGTTTTCCGCATGTTTCGCATCGAAGCTGCACTTTCTTGAGTTCAGTCTGCATTTGCTCAAACGGTTTGGTAAGTGCTTCCAATTGAGATGCAACTAGAGTATCGGAATCAACGTGAGGTATACCCTTCTGGGTAGGTCTGGCTCGCAAAGGATTATAGGCGAAACTTTTGGTGGCGGCCTTTTCCAATGCTTGGAATGCCTCAGTTGGGGTTGCTCCCCCAAAGTCTCCTGCAGAACACTGGTCGATGGCTTGCTTGTGCGTTCCTAAAATAGCGTCATAGAACGTTTGACATTGAAGCCACAGATCGAGCCCGTGATGCGGGCATCTCCTCAAGAGGCTTTTGTGTCTCTCCCAAGCTACGTGAAGTGACTTATCGTCATCTTGACGAAAGCCGGTGATACTTGATCTTAACTTGGCAGTTTTGTCTGGTGGAAAGTATTTTAACAGAAATTGTTCGGCCATCTCGGCCCATGTTGTGATGGTACCAGGTGGTAGTGCATCTAACCATTCCATGGCGCGGCCACGGAGCGAAAATGGAAAGAGTCTAAGTCTAACAGCATCATCAGAACAATTATGGATTTTGAAAGTCGCACAAATTCATAAGAAATGCGCGATATGAGCGTTAGGATCCTTGTCTGGTAAACCGTTAAACTGAGCAGAGGTTTCCACCAGGTGAATAATGCTTGATTTTTTTTCGAAATTGTTGGCTGCAACTGCTGGTTGGGCGACACTGGACTCATAACCGTCAAGGGACGACTTGTCATAGTACGTCATGTTCCTCTCTCCTTCTGCATCCACCATGTTGTTTTCTGGTTGTGTATCCTCCAGCGTTTCGCTTGCGATCTCGTTAGCTACTGTTCGTGTCCGTTCTTGTAATCGATTAAGGAAATGTCGTTCGGGTTCCAAAAATGGCGTAACGAGCGCAGGTTAAGGTGTGGTGGGCATACATTACCTAAAAGAATTAAATGGGATATTTTAAAAAAGGAAGAAAAGAACTGAGAATAAAAATAAAGTATTTACAAATATCTACAAATTAAAAATTTGGATTGTTTGTTTGAAACCGTGTCCCCGGAAACGGCGCCAAAAACTTAATGTGCGTGAACTATATATATATTTTTGATAAAAACTTTTCACACAAACACTGGTTTTAAAATGGTTTTCACCTGAACTAGACTACACACACAAAGGCAAGTGTACATGTCGAGTGATAATATAGTATTGATAAGAACCGAGTATCAATCCGTGGACACAGTTTAACTACTTCATCCAAATAATTAATTTAACTGATTGATTAGGAAAATATTTGTTGTTTTGTTTTTAGAGTTTTACCAAAATGATAACAATTAATTTAAAGACTACGAATTCTTAAAGTGATGAAAATAACAATTTTTGATGAAACAATCATCTTAGTTTAAAATTCACTTAACCAATTATTTTGAGACAAATTAAATGGAAAAAATTTACAATTATGTTAATGCTCGGTTATGCGGTCGAATTAGATTCCCGTTAAGGTGACTAACTCCATAACAATTAAGAAAGATATTAATGAGCAAATTACATAATATCCACTTAAAGTTAGTTTAATTAGATAAAGATTACGTAACTTCTTAACTCATGAAATTCCAAGATAAACTTATGCAAATATTAAGCTCGAGTCATCAATACTTTTATTAACATAAATCTTGTCAAAGACGTTTCATAACATTTATCGTAGTTTTTCCAAACATGATTGAACGGGATACATGCTTTACTATCTATTTCATAGCCAAGGTTATCATTCCCAATACTTAGCCATAAAATTATACTTAAAGATATAAAATCTTGAATAAATGTTAATTTCATAAGTTTTCCAACATGATAAGATTTCACATTTATAAAACTCAAACTATTTCATAGACTTTCAAGCATGCATAACCATCAAGATGTTAACATAAAATTATCATAACATTAACATAATATTTTTCCATAATCAACATAATTAATTATGCTTCATCAAACTAAGATGTTTAGCTCATGGTGAGCTTGCAAACTACAACTACACAATGGAAATACATGCAATTCATAACAAGTTTCAAGGATATAACCAAAACTCCAAGGTGGATTAGTGTAGTGATCTTCAAAGTGGATTTTGATGGTGAAATGGATCTTCCTTAGCCTCCAAATGGTTTCCCAAGTCTGGTTCCCGAGTGTTACAAGTGAGTGAATTTCTCCCAAAAAGCCAACACCTCAAAATGAACAAATGAGGTCTATTTATACAGTCTGGGCAAGGAGGCATGGCTCATGCATAGTGGGGCACGACCCCGTGCTAGGACCACGGCGTAACCGTTTTTTGCTTTTGTCGTGAACGTACTGCATATGTACTGGACACAGGGGCGTGCTTAGGGAGGCACGGCCCCGTGTTGCACCTGGTTGGGAGACAATGGTACTGTTGTCCTTTTCTGGTTGACCACATGGGCGTTTGACCACATGGGTGTGCTCAGGGAGGCACGACCCGTGCTTGGCCGGAATTCTTTGTCTTTTTTGCATGGATGAGGCACGGGGGCGTGCTCAGTGAGGCACGACCCATGCTTGGGCTTCTGACTTGTCCAATTTCTTCATTTTTCGTCTCTTATTCGATCGTTTGCTCATTTTAAGCTAAGTATTTCCTGAAAACACAATTGAAGCTAAATGAGTGACAAATTCAATCAATGTGTAAAGAAATTGACAATAAATGGGATGCAAATGATGTGAAATATATGACTAATTTAGTGCACATCATGCCCTAACCCATGACCTGAACCATGGCCTAAACCATGACCCGACCCATGCCCTGACCCATGACACGTCCCATGACCCGAACCATGGCCCGAACCGTGGCCCATCTCATGACATGACCCATAAGATAAATTTATTAGTTAAAAATATTTTATTTTTTATAAAATATTTTCCTGTTAACTAAACAGCACAAAGTAATGATTCATTTCATTCACGTAGGGTAACCAAACAGGATAATAGAATGGTAATGATCCATTTCTTTTATTTGTCCAATCCATTCACTCGTCCATTTCATTCCCTTGTTAATTCCATTACCTCATATAAACAGACCCTAAGTATTATTTTAAGTAACCTGTATTATTGTTATCTTAATTATTTGATAACTAATGTATAATATCAATAATTGAAAAAAAAAACTTAACATGACAAAAAACACCCGCAAAGAGTAGGAAGGTACGTAAGTTTTGGTAAGCAGGTTAGGGTGGAGGGGGTATCCAAGTCATTAAGCCATAAGAAGCCATCCACCCATCAATGAGACTGTGACACGTCATTTGAAGACACAAGGAGCCTCGGAGGTGGGGGGCACTCAAGCGATGAAGCCACAAACATTAACTAATTAATTTAATTCATAAATTAAATAAAAATTACAAATAAAAAAATAACTACAATTAAAAACGGTTTAGAATATTTTTTTTACGGGTTTTGTGTTTTGCCTTCAATCCATTTGGAGTAGATTTTGGACTTTAGATTTGAAATAGATTTTGGATTTTGGTTGTTAAATGTTTATATTTATAGTGTTTTTTTAATAATAGGTAAAAGAGCCGTTGGGCTCCAACGATTTAGAAAAAAACGGTCGGATTTTTTAGATAAACCCAGTGCGCTAGGAAGCCGCACACCCAAGCCGTGCTGTGACGTAGTGGTGGGGGCGACGATGTTGCCGTGGGAGCCCCATGGTGCCGCAGGGGCAAGCCGTGGGCGCCCCCACCACCTTTACAGGTACATTTAAGATCACCCATGTGTTTAAACTTTAAAGCCACGCCCCTAAAAGAACATAAAGTCACTTTATGTGATAGAAAACATATGACTCATTCAGTTGTCTTTAGAGGACTCTTGAAATAATTCACCGCCAACAGTATGTTTCTTAAATTTGATGTGTTCCTTGCATTGACATGAAATTGGATGATTAGAGGTGTTTGAGACACCTATTTTTACCTTTCATCTACATAACTGAGATAACCTCACTCATTTATCTTAGTTTTATGAACATTGAATGCAATAGTTATTAGATAGTTATTGACTTCTTAGGTTACTCTAAAGTAGCCAAGTATAGTTATTGACTTCTTAGGTTACTCTAAAGTAGCCAAGTAGGTATATATATATTGTAATCTTTGCTTCATTGTAATTTTTTTTGAACGGTCAACGAATACTACAAGACCGGTCATCCGGGTAAACCCACTGGTGAAAGGCCACCCACGCCCGCGAATACAGACAGCGCTGGTGACCCGACTCACCCACCATTCCAGAGGAAACCCACCACCCGAAGGCCCGCAGTGGAAAAATCTTTGGACCACCTGAGCATATTGCACCAAGTGAGTCTCGAACCCATGACCTCCACATTGAAAGGCCATGGGGGTGCCTCCTCCCAAACCCAAGCCTCTAAGAAGTCTCAATATAAAACCTAATTTTAGTTATTAAAACAGGGAAATCAATCCCGTCCCTGTTTATTATGATGGAACAAAGAAACCTACCAATCAATTGCATCCATCGGTGACCCGGTCACCAATGAAGCGCTTGTGTTACAACTTTTTCCTGGCCTCAATCCGATTTATGACATTTTCGTTTTACACGTTGAACAACATGTGAAACGCTTCAAACCGGGTACATCTCATAGTTGGCACAAAACATGACAAACATAGTTCTTAAACCGGAATCAGAATCTATTACAGCGGAAGTCTTTAATTCAAAACATTCATAATCCAAATCATAAATCATTGTTCAAACATAAACTATCAGGAAATGGAAATGTCAGCCTTTAGCGCCGCAACCCGATGCCCATGCTATCAAGCCCTCATAGCTCCTCTACTTTACTTTTGCTTTGCCTTTGCTACCTGTCATGCATACTAAAAGTTAGCTAACGCTAGTGAGTTCTATCTTTTACTTTAAATGGAAAACTTTCTTTTGGTAACTTAGTTTTATAAAAATAAAATAAGCTTTTCTTTCTCTATCTTTAATTCACTTTAACTTTACTTTAAAACTTTATAACGTTACAATTATAAAACTGTCACGTTACTATATTTCATTAAAACTTTAATTTGAGGAAACCCGTTAAGGTGTCCTCCTTTACTCTTTCCGACTATCGTTTCACTTGTACAGGACATGTGACTTTCACATACTTTAACTATCACATATGGATCATGGTCCGAGGACCAGATCCCTGTCTCGCTTACAACTCAGGGTAAGACTTTTACTTTAGCGTTGCCTACATCTCAGGGTAGGACTTTCTTTCTCGCTTACACTTCAGTGTAAGACTCCTTTAGCATTGCTTATACATCAGGGTAAGACTCCTTTAGCATTGCTCACACCTCAGGGTGAGACTTATACTTTAGATTCCTCACACCTCGGGGTGAGACTTCTACTTTAGAATGCCTGCATGACTTTCTACTATGCAATGCAATTACACTACTACACGAAATATAATGCAATCACATAAACTTTCACGTAGACAAATAACACATATTAACACATAAGCATATAACATGACATTTGTCATTGTCTCTGTCGAGTTGTACAGTAGTTCAACTCCTTTACTGTTCTTTACTCTCTGTCTTTACTTTCTTTAAAACATTTGTTTCAAAGATAGTAATTTACTCTTTAATAGATTACTTTTCTTTTTATAAAAATAACATTTTTATAAAAACTATAACTTTCTCTTTCACTTTATAAAAATAACATTTTTATAAATGCTATACTGTGCCTTTCAAAACTTTCTACCAGTATGTATGCCAGCCCAAAACCGTTAGGGAAAACAGGAAATAAGAACTCACCTATCAAGCTATCTTCTATGTACTAGAACTGGTCCAATACGCTTTACTCTATATCTGAATTAACAATTTAACATATCATTAATCCATACTTTCTATGTTCAAGTGAAACAATTAGTTTCGCTTCCTTTGCTCAGGCGAAGCTATACTAGTTTCGCTGTCCCTAGTTCTAGCGAATCTAAGTCCAAGCAGAACAATAGGTTTGACCAAGCGAACCCATGTGGCTACACGAAACCATTTTTCTCAAGAGAAACTATTTTCTTCAAACTAAACTACATGGCCACGCGAAACTACTTGGTCAAACGAAACTATCCTTGTAGCGAAACTGCTATACTAGGCAAAATAGTGGCTTGAGCGACACTATGGATCAGGTGATGATATACCCAGGCGAATCTACCGTTTAAGCGAAACTACCCTGATAGTTTCGCCTGATCGTCTTCTCCAGCAGAAACCCTAGTTTCTGCATGGAGATGACGGCTCAAGCTCCACACGTTCAAGCTCCATACTTTTTACGTTCAAACAACCTGTTTTCCACTCGTGATCCCAGATCTAAGGTTGGTTTTAAGTTTAACACATAAAAGCCGAACCTTTTTACAAAAACAACCCGAAACCTACTTTGAATGAAAAACTCAGATCTAGCACGATGGCTACCTGTTTCTAGCCCAACTCTTTAACCTTTAGCTTCTGTAGATGATGACGAACGATTCTTGAGCTTCACGAATCGAATCCCCTAACTTTCTCGCTCTAGCTCGTTACTCTCTCACATTCGCTGAAATGGAAACAAATGAGGATGGTTTGGGGATAGCGGCTAGCTAAACCCCTCCCACCCTTCTCAGTTTCGCTTCCTCCCCTTGCCACGTATAGCCCCCGTCGTTTTCCTCGTTTATGCTATTTATTTCCCGTGTTCCGACTACTACGCCTTTAAAATAAATTATTATTTTTGGGAAGTTACAAGTCTACTCCATTACGAAAGGTTTCGTCCTTGAAACCTGTCATAAGTCAAACAGATAAGGGTACGACTCCTTCATGTCCACCTCAGTCTCCCAAGTAGCTTCTGATCCTTTACGATGATTCCACTGTACCTTAACCAATGGGATTACTTTGTTGCGCAATTGCTTCTCTTTTCTGTCTAGTATGGTCACAGGTTCTTCAAAATAATTGAGGCTATTATCTATCTCGATGTCGTTAAGTGGCACGTGTGCTGATTCATCAACTAGACACTTGCGCAAGTGCGACACACGGAAAGTAGGGTGGATTCCACTTAATTCATCAGGCAAATCTAGCCGGTACGCAACTTCACCAACCCGTTCCAGTTTCTTGAAAGGTCCGAAAAATCTCGAACTTAATTTCCCGCTATTCCTAAACCGTATAATCCCTTTCCAAGGAGATACCTTCATCAGTACTTGATCCCTATCATTGAATTCGGTAGGTCCGCGTCTCTTATCCGCGTAGGACTTTTGAAGATCTTGTGCTGCTTTCATACGAGCTTTAATCTGGTCGAACTTTTCAGAGGTTGCCGTAACCACCTCTAAGCTTCCCAGCTCTTTATGTCCTATCTCGCCCCAACAGACAGGGGTTCGACATCTTCTATCATACAACATTTCGTAAGGCGGCGTACCAATATTGGTGTGGTAACTGTTGCTCAGCTTTCTGTCCTATCTCGCCCCTTAGCTGTACGAGGCAACTTTGTAATAAAGTCCATAGTGATACATTCCTACTTCCATTCTGGTATGTCCAAAGGCTGGATCTTCCCGTATGGTTTCTAGTGCTCAGCTTTAACCTGTGGGCAAGTCAGACACTTACCCACATATTATATCACATCATTCTTCATGTTAGGCCACCAATACTCTTTCTTCAAATCCTGATACACTTTCGTGGTTCCCGGGTGGATAGAATATCGAGACTTATGGGCCTCTTCAAGTACTTTTGCCCTAAGCTCTCCACCCTTTGGTACCCACATACGACCACATCGGGTCCTCACTCCATGACTGTTCGTTTCTAACTTTGTCTGCTATCCTACCATTCGTTCTTTCTTTATATTCTCTTCCTTTAGCGCCTCTGTTTGTGCTTTCTCTAGTTCTGTCATAAAATCTGGCGTTATTACTAACTGATACGCCTTCACCCTAATAGGAGGTTGATTATCCTTTCGGCTTAGGGCGTTGGCAACCACATTCGCTTTCCCCGGGTGGTATAGGATTTCACAGTCGTAATCCTTTAAAAGTTCCAACTACCGTCTCTGTCGCATATTCAAGTCTTTCTGCTCAAAGAAATACTTCAAGCTTTGGTGATCCGAATAAATGTTGCACTTCACTCCGTATAGGTAACGCCTCTATATCTTTAACGCGAAGACAACTGCCGCAAGCTCCAGGTCATGAGTCAGGTAGTTGACTTCGTGAACCTTTAACTGTCGTGATGCATACGCGATCACCTTTCCTCTCTGCATCAATACACATCCTAACCCTTGACCCGAAGCATCGGAATATACCACCAGGTCCTCGTTACCTTTGGGTAGTGCCAACACTGGGCCTTGGGTTAGCTTCTTCTTTAACTCATCGAATGCTTCAGTTTGATCTTGACCCTATTCATACTTTACTTTTTTGCGTGTCAACTTTGTCAAAGACGAAGCTATTTTCGAGAATTCCTGGATGAACCGTCGATAGTAGCCTACCATTCCTAGAAAACTCCGGATCTCAGTCGGTGTCTTCGGGATTTCACATTCTTTTACTGCTGTGATCTTTGCCGGGTCCACCATAATACCATCTGCGTGGATAACGTGACCCAAGAATTGGACCTCCTTAAACCATAACGCACATTTGGAGAACTTAGCATAAACTTCTCTTTCTGTAGTGTCGCTAGTACCTCGCGTATGTGACAAGCATGATCACTCTCACTCTTCGAATAAATGAGTATATCATCTATGAGTACTATCACCGATCTATCCAGCATTGGCCTGCACACCTGGTTCATCATACTCATGAATGCTGTTGTAGCATTCGTTAAACCAAAAGACATCACGTGGAATTCATAATGTCCATACCGCATGTGAAACGCGGTTTTCGGTATATCCTCCTCTCTTACCTTTAACTGATGGTATCCCGACCGCAGCTCGATCTTAGAAAACCATTTCGTTTCTTACAGCTGGTCGAACAGATCATTAATCATGGGTAGTGGGTATTTGTTCTTTATCGTACGCTTATTCAACTCTATATAGTCGATGCACATTCTCATGGCACCATCTTTCTTCTTTACAAACAGCACCAGAGCACCCCAAGGAGAAATGCTTGGTCTGATGAAACTTTTATCCAAAAGCTCTTCCAACTGTGTCATTAGCTCTTTCATCTCTAGAGGCGCAAGTCGGTACGGTGCTTTAGCCACGGGCTGGTCACCTGGCACTAAGTCTATCCGGAACTCTCTCTCCCGATCGGGCGGTAATCCAGGCAAGTCCTCAGGGAACACCTCCGGAAAATTACACACCACGGGTACGTCTTTCAACTCTTTCACTTCTATATCTTTGTCTATCACATAGGCTAGGTAGGCCTCGCATCCTCGTCTCATATACCTCTCTGCCTTTGTCATCGAAATGACGTCCGTTATCGAGCCGTCACGATCCCCATAAACTGAGACTTCGCTACCATCTGGAGCTTTGAGCTAAACTGTCTTTCTTTTACATACAATCCTGGTTTCATTGGCAGATAACCAATCCATACCTAAGACCACATCGAACCCACCCAAGGCAATAACTTGCACCCTAACATGGAATCTATGGCCATCTATCTTTATCGTGCAATTGTTTACTCGTTCTATCACTTTCGTGGTTTTTTTAACATCACGGTTTTTAAAGAATAAACGGGGTTAGTGTAATTATACATTTTGTATATAATGGACGGAGATTTAACCAAGACTTATCGAGATTTATCCGAAAACGCAAAGGCGGGGTTCGTAATTATGTAAATAGATGTAGGGGATTAACGAGTTCTCATAGGGATTCTTGGCGGGTTTTATTTTTATAAAAAGAAAAACGCGAATAAGGCCAAGCCCGGGGGAAACGATTGGGCGCATGGGCCAAACCGGGCCCGTGGGGGGGGGTGCCCTATCTATACAACGGCAGGGGGGTTCCCCATTGTGTGTTCGGCCGCAAACAGGGGAGGGCAAGGGAAGAATCGAGCAAGCCGCTTCGAAGCCAGATTAAGGTATTTTTCTCAATCCTTGATCCTCCGCTACGAGGTTTGATCATCGAATCTACGTTATAAACATTGTGTGATTTTAGGGTTTTACAAAGGTGAACTTTTGAGGAAAGACGAGTTCTTTGGTGATTCGATTCACACGCCTCACACGGATTGAAGGTACATTATCGAAACTCTACTCGTTTTTATTTGGTTTTTCACTTCGGTGATGTTTGCAGGTTAAGGAAGGTTCGGCCGAACCCCTAGGGGTGGCCGACAAGCGCTGCGTGATCGAAAAAGGAACCGGTTAAGGCTAGGAGGGTGAGCCGTGAGGTGGGGAGAAACCCGAAGGGGGCCGACGAGGGCTGGGGTGACGCCGGGAAGCCACGGTCGTAACGCATGGGGCCGGCTATGGTTGAAATGGGATGGTAGTGGTGTGCGAAGTCATCAGGAAGTCGGGTAAGGATTGGCTTGGAATAACGGTGCATGGTGGGGGCCGTACGTGAGAACCGGAGGTGTCCGGTGACGACGGTTCGTAAAGTCAATGATTCAATGAGGCGGGTAAACATGTTGGAGTCGGAGACGTGCGTGAGTGGTCACGTAATGCATGGGGGTCATGCATGGTTTCATGCGTGAATGGGTGGCCATGCATGTCGGCTTGTTAGTAAAGAAAGTGAAGGTTTAAACGTCAGGTCATGTATTGACTCGTATTTTTATGCATGTTGTAGGTGTTGGTAATCGTGCACCGTTTTTAACATTTAAAACAAATTGTTTACAAAATTAGATTTACGTAGCGGATGTGATAATAATGGCACACGATAACAAAGCTCCAAACTTTATCCGACAGTGATCCGATTACACGAAGCATTTAGACAATAATAATTAAACGCAATCATTGGATGTTCCATGATTATACCTTTAACGAATAACCGCGTTGAAACACTCCGAAGCAAAGAACGTCACGCTAGTTGACAACACACGACCTCGTCACACAAACTTGTCACACGAATGAAACTCTAATAGCAAAAACCGGTCCACGGGTTTGCTTCGATTCGGCTCGCCGAGAGAAGTCGGGAAAGACGAGGCGGCGACGTCCGGGCGGTTGCGCGATGGAGGTAGCAGCGGCTGCAGGTGATGGTGGCAGGCGGTGGTAGCTCACGGCGGCAAGGAGGTGGCCGGCTGGCGACGTCGGAAACGAGAGAGGGGCTGGCGGCTTTTTGTGTAAAAACTTAGGATTAGGGTTTTGACTTTAAGATATATTTATAGTAAATCAGTTTGCAAGTCAACCCTCGGATAACTAACATTTAATTACCAACTGATTAACTCTTAATCAGTTTCAGTCCCTGTAGTTTATAATTACATTAATTATCAAAACTATCTTGCATAAACCGAACACGTTTTATATTTAACTATTAAATATAAAAACCCGTTAATATATATTCCACTAACATATAAAACCACATTCCTTCTTTTGCTAATTTAATTATTCTAAATATTTAAATATGACATAACCAATAAATATTTCTCTAAATATCTAATCCACCGAATTCCGAATTCGCGTTTCATGAAATAACATTTAACATTTAAACGTTATGATTTGTTCTTTGCCCAAAGTGTAACTCTTCGTACAGTACCTCGATAATAATTTTGATAGTAACGATGATCGGACATCTAATATCTATCGGTAGGTGCGAGGTCGAAAGTCGAGCTTGAGAATTTAACGAGTTCTAGTGATCGAGGTGTGTCGCGTAAAGGTGAGTTTTCATCGCCTACTTTTAAATGTTTTATATTTTGGGCACGAATTACATGTGATGTGAACTTTTATTTTACGCAATGCATAGATAGCGTTTTTGGTGAAATGCGTATTTTTAATAATCGTTATGCTTGAGTGTGTGTATTTATGTGTCACGTACTTAATTGACGTGGCATGTTAATAAAGTGAAATGCTTTATATTGTGTTTGACCAGGTCAAATGGGTTATTGTGTCTCACGGCAGTCAGGTAGGAGAACTGTGTTTGCTTGTGTCTACGGATAAAGTAAACAGGATATATTGGTGTGTCGTTGTTATTAACTAATTATTTTGAGATGAACTATTTATCGAGAAATGTGGTAAACCTTTTTGGGACGAAACCATTTTGATAAACGGTTTTCGGGACTAATCATCCCTAATAACTCACTATAGAACTCACTCAGCGTAGCTGGCTTTTTAGCATGTATTTCAGGTAAACAGAGGAATGAATCAGCGGCTCTTGGATGGCGAATTTTTACTAGGCTTGTGATGACGATGACATTCCCGTGTTTAAGAGTTTATTTGAATTTAGTACTTGATGATTCTTTGTGTTTTGACGTGAGGACGTAGACTATGGGTTTACTTTGTTATTTCCGCTGCATGTTTTGATATTATTTGAAGTCTAAGACTACTTAGCTTGTGATTGTGCCAACAAGTAGGGTTCCCAGGTTTGGGGCCTTAAAGTTGGCATCAGAGCGGTGGTTTAAGTAATCTGGGCAACCTCGATACCTAGAATTAGATTGGGAATGGGACCAATGAGTGGGAATGTCATCACGGGTAACCAAAAGCCATGAGCGCCAGGTATGCGTCTGTGTGTGTGTGTCGTGTTAGTAGGCTAAGACAATGGCGTTATGCCAAAGATGCAGTACAGGGAAGGTTTAAAACCTGAAAAGCTAGGCGAAAGGGTAATGGCGATTGGCCACCGTCATTAACTAGTTGCACTTCTCGTAATGTTTTAAATTGTACCTGAAATTGCTCTGTTTGGTATTGTTAAAGTAACGTAATGGCACCGAAGAAGCAAGTTGCTAATGTTTCAAATGGAAGGAGGGGTCGCAAGAGTGTTCGTGGCGAGAACACTAATCAGGATGATGTGTCGATTCATACTGAACCGTCTGTGCACACTGAACCATCTGGCAAGTTCGAACCAACGGTTCATGACGCTGTTAAGAATGAAGTGGTGGATATGATTCATGAGTATCCGCTCGACATTGTTAAGGCTACTTTTGAGGATGTGGAAAAGAGAGTACTGGAGGGCGTTAAGAAGAAGAAATCGTCTAGAGGTGGCGGTAATTGCGACTATGGACACTTTAGGAAGTGTGATTCACCTAAGTTCGATGGTCGCAAGGATGCAGTGGCTACATATCACTGGCTCACCTAGATGGAGTCTACCATCTCCATTAGGGAATGTAAGTCAAATCAAGTTGTGAAGTTTGTTTGACATTCATTCTCTGCTGAGGCTCTACAGTGGTGGAACTCATTAACAGAAAGGAAGACTACCCAGGAGCTTGAAGCCATGACTTGGGAGGATCTGAAGGGGTTGGTGTGGAAAAGGTTTTATGCTCCGGGGGAACTGGAGAGGGTAGAGCGGGAGTTTTTCACTCTCAAAGCGGGCAACCTAACGCATCGTGAGTATACTTTGAAATTTGTCTAGATGGCACGTCTGGTGCCACACCTGGCAGGTAATGATGAAAGGTGGGTGAAGCTTTACATAGCCGGCTTACCGGATCAGGTTAGGCACTTGGTGAAAGCTCAGCAGCCACTGAGCTTTGACGAGGTAATTGAGTTGAGTGGGAAATTGTATGATGACGTCATGGGAACGGAAGGTACAGAAGGTCCCATTTGGTAAAAAGGTTCGGAAAAGACCAGAAGGTCCCGTTTGGTAAAAAGGTGAAGACTGAGGGTCCAGAAACATGTCGTAAGTGTGGAAAGTTGCACTCGGGGCGAGCATAGGGCTAATTCTGTGCTGTGTTATCGATGTGGAAAATTGGGCCATTTTTCTAAAGATTGCCCATGTGACCCTAAATGTTATCAGTGTGTGTGCGAGGGGGGGGGGGGATAGGCCATCTTTCTAGGGATTGCAAAGCGGGTCAGAATGCGGGGTCGAGCAAGGGGACGGCTCCAGCAAAGAAGGAAGAAGAGAAACCCAAAGTGAAGCCGAGAGCCTTCACTATGACTGTTGCAGAAGCAAAGACCGACCCGGATATTGTCTCATGTACTTTTCTTGTCAATGATATACCTGCTTCTGTGTTATTTGATTCTGGGGCTAGTAAGAGTTTCGTGGTGAAACATCCTACTTATTTCTTTATTATTTATCAGAGTTTAATGCGGAAAACAGGTCCCAGATTTTTCAAAACCTTGCCACTAAAGTGAAACAAGTGTATTTCATTATAAATATTGTTTTTACATAAGATGTTACATTTACATTATATTACATAAGGATTCTTCAACTCCGATAGCTCTGTGCTCAGGAAGCTTCATTCCATATGCTTCTTTCATGCAGTGTTTGCAACATGTTTTTGAATTAGCTTACGCTAAGTAAGTACACTACAACGTTCATTTTATTAAGAACCCTTTAGGTTCTTATTATTATTATTCAAGTTTCCCAAGCTCTCGGCGCCCTCGTGACCATCTCCGGGCACGTCATTCGTATATTTTATGGGTGTGCTAACCACCTCCTGACCATCTTCAGACGTACCTTCGGTCAGATTATTTATTTCATTCATGGGTGTGCTAACCCCTCCTGACCATCTTCGGACGTACCTTCGGTCAGAGTATTCGCAAGGTCCTTATACTCGTCAGTATAGACCCCTTGCATTTGTCATGAAGTCTCAATTTCCACGAAGGCTCATTCATTTCTTAGCCCCGTGGGCTTTAATCTTTAGTTTTCTTCTTTATTATTGAGATCCACCTTACAGGTCGGGTATCTCTTTTCATTTGGGATCTTGAGTATCTTAGACTCACAGCCTCCCAAATGTATAAAGCTTTGGCTTTTTATTTCATGTATATGCTTGATTTATTTCCCAACTAGTCCTCACCTTAAAACTTCGTAACGGTTTCTCCACGATGCACTAAAAGGGTTTATATATAGAAAGTAACAACGGTGGTGGCGTAACCACCACACTTTTAACACTTCGTGAGTACTCCGTTTTTCCATTTTAGGGCTTAGACTCGTTCCATCATACTCATTCATATTTGCACGTATCATCATGCATTCACGTATTGATATTCATCATGCATTCAGATATTCATGCATTCATACATTCAAATTTATCATTTATTCATACTTGTCATATATTGTAAGCTGGGGTGATTATCCTTCCAGAGTAGTACCTCTAACAGAGATGTTCCTAGGAAAGAGTGACGGGTCCAGGAGGGATTTATACACCACTCTTTCCTTAGAATGAACATTCCGTTTGTCAGATAACTACATACCGGTCGGAAGATCTCCCATTCGTTTACTATATTTTCATTACTGTCTTTTAGTCTATACCCCTAAACAATCATAATGGTTTCACCACAAAGTACCAAGAGATTTATATATAGGAAGTACGAGCGGCGTATCCACCACCCCTTGGATACGTCGTGGCTACTCCATTATTCTCGTTTAGTGTTTAGACTAACCCTTCAATACCCCATACCCTTGTCTTACACATAGCATATAACACATATCATTATGTCACGTAATTCACATAATCATGTCTAGGGTACGGGTCCAGTGTTCTTACCTTAACCTTGGCTCGTTTCCTACACTCGTTCCTCACTTAAACGTCTCTCTGGATCCGAACCGTACTCGCAGCGTATCACAATCGCACTTTAACGCCCGCAATAGCTCCTTAATTCTTCTTTAGAGAGTGTGTGTGATGTATGGTGTTTGGGTGTGCTGTTTCTCATTTAAACGGCTTCAAGATTCAATTTATAGGCAAATTTCTGAGCCCGTAACGGACCACTACCGTCGGTGATGGTCCGTTACCGTTTTCTTGGCCTCCAAGCACTTTCTAACCACGTAACGGACCGTCACGGCCCATGAAGGTCCGTCATGGCCTTGAGGTGGGATGAGTCACTGGTACGTGGTGTAAAACAGTGATTTTTCATGATTTTGAAGCGTGAACGGACAGTCACGGTATGGATTTTGACACCCGTGACGGACCGTTATGCATTGTGACGGTCCGTTATGGCTCCATTTTTAAACTCTTCTCACCGAGGCACCCAAGTTTCATATATTATGGCTTCCGTAACTCATTGTCTAGTCGGGATATGCTTATAGGAAGTTTTCGGCTATTTCCGGTCGAAACACTTTTCTGTTTTCGCGTACGGTTACATTCTATCGTCGCGTTTCTTAGCCGAAACGTGTCTCGACTTATTTTAAGAGTTTGGGATGTTACACGTGGCCCCATCTTTTTGTAAGAACCTGTGTAGAACGGCTAGGATGATTGAAAAACCGTTTAGCGTTGAAACTGCGGTGGGTTTACCCACTATGGTAATTGAAGCGTTGGATGATTGTTACATTGATCTGGAGGGTTATAGGATCCCTGCTAGACTATTTATTATCACCTTGGGAGGCTTTAACGTATTGTTGGGAATGAACTAGTTAGCCACTTTCGATGCAGACGCTGTTTGTCGAAAGAAGATGATACAGTTGACATCTTTGGAGGAAATGGCAGTGACGGTGTACGGTGATAGGGTAAGCTCTCTACCGAGAGTCATTTAAATGGTGAAAGGATTGAAGTCTTTGAGTTGGGGATGCGGGGCATACCTAGCCTATGTCACTAATATCGAAGCCAAGAGCGTGGAGCTGTCGGAGGTGCTGGTGGGGCAAGATTTCCCTGATGTCTTTCCTAACGATCTGACGGGAGTACCGCCAGAGTGGGAGATTGAGTTCTAGATCGATTTACAACCAAGAGCTCAACCTGTTACTAAATCGCATATCGTTTAGCACCAACAGAAATGAAGGAGCTGATGGAGCAACTTCAGGATTTGTTGGATAAGGGGTTTATAAGACCAAGCATCTCGCCTAGGGGTACACCGGTCTTGTTTGTTAAGAAGAAGGACGGGAGCATGCGGATGTGCATAGACTATCGTGAGCTGAATAAGTCGACGATTAAAACCAAGTATCCTTTACCGCGTATCGATGACTTGTTTGATCAACTGCAAGGTGTGAAGAGGTTCTCACGTATAGACTTGAGGTCAGGATATCATCAACTGAGAGTTAGAGAGGAGGACATTCTGAAGACTGCGTTTCGGACGCATTACAGGTATTATGTGTTTTTGGTAATGTCGTTTGGGTTGACGAATGCTCCAGCAGCATTCATGGACTTGATGAACCACGTATGTCGACCAATGTTGGATCGGTCGGTGATTGTATTCATCGATGACATACTAATCTACTCTAGGAGCGAAGGGGAACATAGAGAGCACTTGCGAGAAGTGTTGGAGACGTTGAGCCGAGAGAAGCTTTATGCAAAATTCTCAAAGTGTGCGTTTTAGCTGAGAGAGATACAATTTTTAGGGCATGTTATCAATCCAGAAGGAATCATGGTGGATCCTAACAAAATTGAAGCAGTAGTAAAGTGGAGCGCACCTAAAAATCCAATCAAGGTTCGTAGTTTCTTGGGAGTGTCGGGTTACTACAGGAAGTTCATTAAGGACTTCTCTAAGCTAGCAACGCCTTTAACTAAGTTGAATCGCAAAGGGGTGAAGTTTGCATGGGGAGTGGAACAAGAGAGTGCATTTCAAGAGTTGAAGATTAACGGAGGCACCAGTGTTAACATTGCCAGAAGGAACAGATGACCAAGTGGTGTATTCAGATGCTTCATATTTGGGTTTAGGTTGCATGTTGATGCAACGAGGGTGGCTTGAGTTGATAAAATATTATGACTGTGAAATCCTTTACCACCCAGGTAAGGCGAATGTAGTTGCAGATGCGTTGAGTCGTAAATATGAGCACGCACCGATTAGAGTCAAAACGTGTCAATTGGTTATAACACCAGATTTTCTGACATTGTTAAAGGAAGCGCAGACTGAGGCATTACACGATGAGAGGTTGAAAGAGGAGCTGTTTTTTTTTGTCAACATGACTTATTGACTGAAAACAGTCAGGGTGTGTGGGTACCAGGTGATCGTATGTGGATATCGAAGTTCAGAGGGTTTAGGGAGAAGGTACTTGACGAGGCTCATAAGTCCAAATACTCGATTCATCCTGGAACGACGAAGATGTATTAGGATATGAAGGGGAACTACTGGTGGCAAGGAATGAAGAACGATGTAACTCAATATGTGAGTAAATGATTGACGTGCTTGCAGGTTAAGGCTGAACATCAGAAACCATACGGCAAAAATTAGCCGTTAGAAATCCCGAATTGGAAATGGGAGCATATCACTATGGATTTTATTACCAAGTTGCCTAGGACGGTGAAAGGGCACAATACGATTTGGGTTGTGGTTGATCGTTTAACCAAGAGCGCCCATTTTCTACCTATTCGAGAGACTTTCTCATCGGAAAGGTTGTCGGGAGTTTTTGTGAACGAGATTGTTGCTAGGCATGGGGTGCTGATTTCGATTGTATCCGATCGAGATACAAGATTTAAGTCTAAGTTCTGGAAGAGATTTATTGAAGCTATGGGGAAGCGATTGCATATTATCATCCTCAGACTGACGGATAGTCCGAGCGAACGATACAAACGTTGGAGGACATGCTTCGTGCATGTGTTATTGATTTTGGTGGTGCATGGGATAGTCACCTACCATTGGCGGAATTTTCGTATAACAATAGTTATCACGCAGCTATTGGGATGCCGCCCTTAGAAATGTCGTACGGGAGAAAGTGTAGGACCCCGGTTTGTTAGGGCGAGATTGGGCAGAAAGAACTAGGGAGTCTAGATGTGGTGAAAGAAACTTCTGAGAAGTTTGAGATGGTGAAATTGAGAATGAAAGCTGCTTAAGATTGGCAGAAGTCGTACGCCGACAAGAGACGACGACCTATATATTTTAACGTTGGTGATTTTGTTATGCTAAAAGTGTCGCCCTGGAAGGGTATTATTCGTTTCCAGAAGCGGGGAAAGCTTAGTCCGCGGTATATCAAACCGTTTAAGATCGAGGAGCGTGTAGGTAGTGTCGCCTACCGACGGTTGTTTCCAGATGAAACACCAGGCATTTCATGTGTCTCATCAACGAAAGTGTTTGGCAGACGCTACAGAACACGTGCTGTTAAACGACATTATGGTCGATGACAAACTAAATTATGTGGAGGAACCAATTCTTATACTGGACAGAATGGAAAAGAGATCGGGGAGGAAAGTGATCCCTATCGTTAAAGTGCAATGGAAGCACCGTAAAGGATCTGAGGCTACTTGGGAACCGAAGGGGAAAATGCGTGAACGTTATCCGCATTTATTTCCGAATGACGCAGGTTTTGTGGACGAAACCTCTTTTAGGGGGGAAGACTTGTAACATCCCGGTTTTTAAAGAATAAACGGGGTTAGTGTAATTATACATTTTGTATATAGTGGACGGAGATTTAACCGAGACTTATCGAGATTTATCCAAAAAATGTAAAGGCGGGGACTGTAATTATGTAAATAGATGTAGGGGATTAACGGGTTCTCGTCGGGAATCTTGGCGGGTTTTATTTTTTTAAAAGAAAAACGCGAACAAGGCCAAGCCCAAGGGAAACGATTGGGCGCATGGGCCAAACCCGGGCCGGGGTGGGGGGGTTACCTATACGACGACAAGGGTGGGTGGGGTTCCCCATTGTGTGTTCGGCCGCAAGCAGGTGACGGCAAGGGAAGAATCGAGTAAGCCGTCCGTCGCGATTCGAAGCCGGATTAAGGTATTTTTCTTAATCATTGATCCTCCGCTACGAGCTTTGATCATCGAATCTACGTTATAAACATTGTGTGATTTTAGGGTTTTGCAAATGTGAAGTTTTGAGGAAAGACGAGTTCTTTGGTGATTCGATTCACACGAGTCACATGGATTGAAGGTATATTATCGAAACTCGACTTTTTTTTATTTGGTTTTTCGTTTCGGTGATGTTTGCGGGTTGAGGAAGGTTCGGCCGAACCACTAGGGGTGGCCGACAAGCGTTGCATGATCGGAAAAGGAACCGGTTAAGGCTAGGAGGGTGAGCCGTGAGGTGGGGAGAAACCCGAAGGGGGCCGATGAGGGCTGGGGTGACGCCGGGAAGCCACGGTCGCCGCGCGTGGGGCCGGTTACGGCTGAAATGGGACGATAGTGGTGTGCGAAGTCATCGGGAAGTTGGGTAAGGATTGGTTTGGGTTAACAGTGCATGGTGGGGGCCGTACGTGATAACCGGAGGTGTCCGGTGATGATGGTTAGTAAAGTCAATGATTCAACGAGGCGGGTAAACATCTTGGAGTCGGAGATGTTCGTGAGTGGTCATGTAATGCATGGGGGCCATGCATGGCGGCTTGTTAGTCGGGCAAGTGAAGGTTTAAACGTCGGGTCATATATTGACTCATATTTTTATGCGTGTTGTACGTGTGAGGGAGAAAGTCGAGCGTGAGAAGTTAACGAGTTCTAGTGATCGAGGTGTTTCGCGTAAAGGTGAACTTCTATCGTCCACTTTTAACTGTTTTATATTTTGGGCCCGAATTACATGCGATGTGAACGTTTTATTTTACGCAATGCATAGATAGCGTTTTTGGTGATATGAGTATTTTTAATAATCATTATTCTTGCATGTGTGTGTATTTATGTGTCACGTACTTAATTGATGTGGCGGATTAATAAAGCGAAATGCTATATATTGTGTTTGACGAGGTCAAACCGGTTATTATGTCTGACGACAGTCAGGCGGGAGAACTGTGTTTGCTTGTGTCTACGGATACAGTAAACGGGATATATTGGTGTGTCGTTATTAACTAATTATTTTGAGATGAACTATTTATCGAGAAATGTGGTAAACCTTTTTGGGACGAAACCATTTTGATAAACGGTTTTTGGGACTAATCATCCCTAATAACTCACTATAGAACTCACTCAGCGTAGCTGGCTTTTTAGCATGTATTTCAGGTAAACAGAGGAATGAATCAGCGGCTCTTGGATGGCGAATGGTTACCGGGCTTGTGATTACGATGACATTCCCGTGTTTAAGAGTTTATTTGAATTTAGTACTTGACTATTCTTTGTGTTTTGACATGAGGACATAGACTATGGGTTGACTTTCTTATTTCCGCTGCATAATTTGATATTATTTGATGTCTAAGACTACTTAGCTTGTGATTATGCCAACAAGTAGGGTTCCCAGGTTTGGTGCCTTACAGTTTTACCCATAGCAGTCTCCACATTAAGGGCCTGTTCTACTTTAGTAACTTTGCATTTCATTCTTTTACACATAATAGAGGAGGATATGAAACTCCCACTGGCACTTGAATCAAACAATACTGAAACAAAAGTGTGGTCAAGGATGAACGTACCTGACACAACATCCCGGTCCCCTCTGGCTTCCTCATGTGTCAGTGCATATGCTCGGGCCCTTGCCTTCATCTTCTCGGTCTCCTTTCCTTTCTTGGTACCAGCTGCTTTGGGTCAGCGAAAGTCTTTTGCCATGTTTCTCGGAGTTCCAAAGTTATAGCATGTCGAAGCACTGGGCATTCTTCCCGCACCAGTAGTAAATGTTCAAACCAACATGACACTCCCCGGAATGCTTCCTTCCACACTTAGCACAGTCACTACCATCCCCAATTCTCAGCTTATTCGCCTCCAGGCCCACCCACTCTTTTGCTGGCCGCTTAACGACACTTGTCACTTTCTTCTCAGTAGATAATGGGTCCGCGGAGTCAAAGTCATCATACACTATCCCAGCAAGTGACACCACATATTTAAAGATTGAAGGGGCATTGGCTTTCACATGTACACGATCCCTCTGTGGCAATCCCTTGATGTAATACTTAATCCTCTTTTCCTCAGTGCCCACCAAATGTGGAACCAACTGAGCTAGCTCTATTGTACTTTGATGTGTACTGGTGATGTGTCAAACTGCCGACACAGAGCCCCAAAATTTCTCTCTCAACTCTGTCAATCTTGTTCTGCGAACAGAACTTGTGATTATCAGCTTCTTCAAAACATTCATAATCCAAATCATAAATCATTGTTCAAACATAAACTATCAGGAAATAGAAATGTAAGCCTTCATCGCAGCAACCCGATGTCCATGCTATCAAGCCCTCATGGCTCCTCTACTTTACTTTTGCTTTTCCTTTGCTACCTGTCATGCATACTTAAAGTCAGCTAACGCTGGTGAGTTCTATCTTTACTTTAAATGGAAAACTTTCTTTTGGTAGCTTAGTTTTATAAAAATAAAATAAGCTTTCTTTCTCTATCTATAATTCACTTTAACTTTACTTTAAAACTTTATAACGTTACAATTATAAAACTGCCACGTTACTATCTTTCATTAAAAATTTACTTTGAGGAAACCCGTTAAGGTGTCCTCTTTTACTCTTTTCGACTATCGTTTCACTTGTACAGGATAAGTGACTTTCACATACTTTAACTATCACATATGGATCATGGCTCGAGGACCAGATCCCTGTCTCGCTTAAACCTCAGGGTAAGACTTTTACTATAGCGCTGCCTACACCTCCGGGTAGGACTTTCTTTCTCGCTTACACTTTAGTGTAAGACTCCTTTAGCATTGCTTACACCTCAGAGTAAGAATCCTTTAGCATTGCTCACACCTCAGGGTGAGACTTCTACTTTAGCTTGCTCACACCTTGGGGTAAGACTTCTACTTTAGTATGCCTACAGGACTTTCTACTATGCAATTACTATGCAATGCAATTACACTACTACACGAAATATAATGCAATCTCATAAACTTTCACATAGACAAATAACACATATTAACACATAAGCATATAACATGACATTTGTCACTGTCACTGTCAATTTCGAGTTGTACAGTGGTACAACTCCTTTACCGTTCTTTACTCTTTGTCTTTACTTTCTTTAAAACATTTATTTCAAAGATTGTATTTTACTCTTTATCACTTTACCTTTCTTTTTATAAAAATAACATTTTTATAAAAACTATAACTTTCTCTTTAACTTTATAAAAATAACATTTTTATAAATGTTACTGTGCTTTTCAAATCTTTCTACCAGTATGCATGTCAGCCCAAAACCGTTAGGGAAAACGGGCAATAAGAACTCACCGGTCAAGTTATCCTCTATGTACTGGAACTTGTCCAATACCATTTTTTTCTATATCTAAATTAACAATTTAACATGTCATTAATCCATACTTTCTATGTTCAAGTGAAACAATTAGTTTCGCTTCCTTTGCTCAGGCGAAGCTATACTAGTTTCGCTGTCCCTAGTTCTAGCGAATCTAATTCCAAGCGAAACTATAGGTTTGACCAAGCGAACCCATGTGGCCCCGCGAAACCATTTTTCTCAAGCGAAACTACATGGCCACGCGAAACTACTTGGTCAAACGAAACTATCCTTGTAGCGAAACTACTATACTAGGGAAAACTTTGGCTTGAGTGACACTATGGATCAGTCGATGCTATACCCAGGCGAATCTACCATTTAAGCGAAAGTACCCTGGTAGTTTCGCCTAATCGTCTTCTCTAGCAGAAACTGTCACATCCGGCCAAGGCGGAATCGCTAGACGTAACGTTCATGGTTTCCAAAGCATATGGTTATCGCAAACACATACATACCGGATACATAGTTTAAAGTTAAAGTTTATCAGCCAAAATATTTTGTTCAAGTCACAAAATAGTAAGATTTTGCAAATATGACCCAAGTGTGATGGGTTATACAAGAAAAATCTTCAAAAGTAGTATCCATCATGTATGCATGAACCCTACGAGTATTACCCTTGCAACCGTGCTTAATTTCCTGAAAAACATACTTAAAAGTGTCAACAGGAGGTTGGTGAGTTCACGGGTTTAGTTATAATAAGTACAAGATAGTCAATGTTCACAAAATCAAGTCTCAAGTATACATTAAATGAAACCAAGTAATCGTATTAAGTTTGACCTATCAAGTTGACCCATCATAGCTAGTTAGGCATATGATGTTTATTTTACATAAGTGTTAACCAAACCAAACACGGGTGTTTCGCCCCTAACCCATTCCCCACGTGCTCAAGAGTTAAGATAATGTGCAGCCATTGGGCCATACGGACCCTCGGTTAGCGCGACTAACCATGACTGGGAGTGTCAATCCCAATAGTACTATTCACGATATCCCGGCTAATTTAGTTAATGGTTAATAAACTGTAACAGGGGACTTCGAGATCTCAACAAATGTCTCATGTAAACAGAAGTGGTCGGTCAAGATTATTTGTTTCAAACGTATAAATCAAGTTTGTTTCATGTTTTATCAAGGATGTCAAGTAAATAAAGTTTCATGTTTTCTAAACGTGTCAAGCAAGTATGTTTCTTCCCCAATGTTTCTAAAACATTTATTAGTAAAAAGGGGGCAATGAACTCACCTTGTGAGCTTTCGGTATGAGTGTGCTAGCAAATAGTTCAAGTGGATGCAAGACCGTTCTAACCGTGACCTAAATAGTGATGGTTATCTTATGACCTTAAGATTTTAGTGTTAACATACAAGTTGGTCATGTGCAAAGTCCATCCAATATGTTAGATTCAAGAAAAAAAATGTGACCCGACGAACCGTTTGTGATTTGACTTTAGTTTCATGCTAGATATACGTGTTTACTCCTGAAATATATACAAGTTTGATCTTATATGTATAAATATGTGTCCACAAGTTGTTATATATATATATATATAACGTGTTAGGGTTTTGATAGGCATTTCTCTTAAACCGTGTTATCAAGTTAACCTTAGTTTGTCGGAATTTCCAGAATTTTAGATCGTTCATACGTTGCCCCTTTGATTAATCAAACGAACTCGTTTAGTCACGAAATTTAATACCAAGATATCTACATGTATAAGGGTTACATGGATGTATGAATCACAAATTTATGACATGTTTAAGTATTTTTAAAAATTCATTTGGACAAGAGATGTCAGCAGGGTTCTTTTCTGGAGTACCTTGGGAATTTCTTTTTAGTTGACTATCTTAAGCTCATTTTCATAACCCGAGACCCTACTACTTTTGTTCGATACTTCGATTAATGACTTTAGGAAGTGGAATAAACTTATTTGTACTTGTTATGACCAAGTTATGACCTTCAAAAGTGACATGAACTTTCTGTCGAAAATAACAGCTTTGATACCTTTTCTCGTAGGACCATTTTGGGGCATCAAAACTCAACAAAATTTTGCGAAACCAGTCGAGTTGGATTTCTGACTCTTTACACTTGATTTTAAACCAAAAATTCGACAAGTTTGGGTGAGTATGGACAGAGTTATAGCCTTATAAATTCGATTTAAAATTCTGCCTGCTCACTGTTTGCATAATCTTTTACTTTTTAACATGTTTCTTCTCAATGTATGTTTGTTTTAGCACTAGATTAAGTCCCTTATTAAAGTTTATGTTGTGTCTAGCATGCTTACAAGTCTCAAGTCCAGATTTGTCCAGTTTAACCATTTGTTCTTCGTACTTTTTGTGTCCAAAATCTCATACACGACTAAGCTTCTAAATTAAAGTTTTCATGATTATAGATCAAGACTTTTCCCCATGTTATGAGTTAGATCCATTTATTTTAAGCTCCATTACATATGTGACACTTAAGTTTACATATTTTTGCCTCTAATACTATGCTCATAATGTAAAAAAAAGAAAAAAAGAAAAAAAACGTTCACACACATGTTTTTAACACAAAATATAAGACTTTTACCTACGTTCCATAAAATCACCAACTAGTCCTCATATGACCAATTCTTCACATAAGGTCTTGTATATACTGAGTGTTGGTACTTGTTTAAAAGATTTAGCAAGTCATAAAACATGGTCACGTGTAAACAAATGAATCTTTTGTTTAAAAGATGTAAATCATAATTTAAGTTAGTTTCTGAGCATTATTCTTTTGGATGGAGTTTTATGCATGACAACAACTTGGTGCTAGTAAAAATAAAGAGGATGAAGGTATATATCTAGAAAACTCACAACAAGTAGGGTAGAAGGATTTAGAAGGAAGTTCTAAGCCTTAATCTTGTAAAATCACCTTGATCTTCTTGGGAGCACCTAAATTCCTTGATTCTTTGGATGGATTTTGAATAAAGGATGTGGAGAGGTGTGTGGTTTGTGGCCGTGAGTTTTAGAGGGAGAGTGGGAGGTTGAGTGTGATCTTTGATTTTGGTGTGGAATGATAGGAATGAAAGATGGGATGATTTAAAAAAAAATCTTGGAAGTGAAAGAGTAAGGTGTAGTCCTTGTTTTAGCTAGTCAAAGAAGCAATATGTGAAGGTGGGTGGGGCCCCTTGTTTGGCCGAGATTTTCAAATGAAAATGGGGGTTGGGTTAGTTGATTGTTGTAGTGTTTAAATGGGGTGGTTTATCCGGTCATTAATGCGTTAAATCACGGTTTTGGTTCAGAACGGTAAATTAATTTGATTTAACGTTCTTAATTGTATTTAAATGTGAAAGTTAACTAGTTTTGATGGAAATCCTCCAAATGGGTGTTATTTAAGTTATAGAGGTAATTAATTTCGTGTATGGGAGATTAAAATCGACGGTGCATGGTAAACCTTCAAATTATATCGTTGTGGATTATTTAAAGTAACATGGATTTATTCTTTAATATTTTGGTGAGTAAACATAATATTTTTGTGTTATGGATCTTTGGACTTTATTTTGGCTATTAAGATTAATCACCAACGTTCGTATTAGTCGGGTTATACGTATACGTGACCCGATAATTCTTAAAATTACCAAAGCATGAATTGAACTAACGTATGACCTTTGCTAGACTTAACGACCTAATTCGTGCAATTAAGTCAAATCAGGAAACTTATAAAAAAATGTAAACGCGTTTATGTTATGTACGGATATTGACCTGAAATGTCGGGTGTCACAGAAACCCTAGTTTCTGCATTGAGATGGTGGCTGAAGCTCCACACATTCAAACTCCATACTTTTTACGTTCAAACAACGTGTTTTCCACTCGTGATCCCAGATTTAGGGTTGGTTTTAAGTTTAACACAAAAAAACCGAACCTTTTTACAAAAACAACCCGAAACCCACTTTGAATGAAAAACTCATATCTAGCAAGATGGCTACCTGTTTCGAGCCCAACTCTTCGACCTTTAGCTTCTGTAGATGATGACGAACGATTCTTGAGCTTCACGAATCTAATCCCCCAACTTTCTCTCTCTAGCTCGTTTCTCTCTCACATTCGCTGAAATGGAAACAAATGAGGAGGGTTTGGGGATGGTGGCTAGCTAAACCCCTCCCACCTTCTCAGTTTCGATTCCTCCCCTTGACACGTATAGCCCTCGTCGTTTTCCTCGTTTATTCTATTTATTTCCCGTGTTCCTACTACTACGTCTTTAAAATAAATTATTATTTTTGGAATGTTACAACATGAAAACCAACCTACCTTTGTCAGTTACGGTCCAAGCTTCTGATTTTTGAAAAGCCACATAGCACTGTCAATAGCGTGAAGGGGGGCGGGGCGTGATCCAACTCCCCTTTCACGCCCTTGGAACACCGCCCCTAGTTGGTGAAAGGGGCGTTGGGGGGGGGGCATTCACGGGGGAGAGGGGCAAAGTCACATTTAAGTCTTCCAATCAAATGTTTACACCTCATTTTTAATTAAATATTTAGTTTAGGATTTAATCTGGTTTTTCTCAAATAACTAATGCTCGGTAATTATTTAAAACAAATGAAATACACATATTTTTTAAAAAAATAAATAGAAATTGTTTATAAAAATTAACAAAATAAAAAAAATTCACTCATTAATGTGGGGCGTGAAATCACTATGCACCTTAGTGATTCTGGACAGTGATTGCACATATGCTGATGTGGCAGTAACGTGACGTGGCGGGGCGGGGCATGAAAGAGGGGTGATGACGGGGGTAGGCCAACGATAAGTCCAGAAGCCCAAAACAAAGGCAAGATGCCCAATAACAATATAGCCCAAATCAATCCCGGCCTAAGCCGGGGAAGAAACTTGTAAACAAAAGGTAACCTGTAAACCATAAAGAACATAATCCAAACAAAGTGTAAAAGAGGTGTAGTCAGAATGGACACGAATAGACAGTATCCCATTCCCTTTCTTACATGCAGGGTAAGAAAAGAAGTCAACATTCAGAACAAAAGAATGGCAAAGACCAATGTTAACATATTATACTTTTAAAGAAGAATCTCCAAAACACGAGGTAGGGATCAAAGCAAAAGGGACCTGCCAAGCACCAAAATAGAAGGCACCAAGTCACGGGTGTCCTAACACTCGTAATATAAATAAGGAGCGTTTTCTCTCCAAGGTAAGAACACGTTGAATCCCAACCATCTCTCATTTTCTATACTTCTCATAACTCTTACTGATTCTCACGCCGGAGGTGGATCGCAGGAGACCCTCTCCTGCGGTGAGCCTAACGGTTTCTTTCATCTTAGCAGGGCAAGGATACCTTGGGCTGCTTTCATTGGTGTAGCAACAAGTGGTACCCACCGTGGGGCACACTTCACTTCAGAAGATTTCGAAGTTATGTCTTTATACCAACCGAAAAATCCTTTCTGAACCTATTCTTTTTCTTTGTTGCACCCGATCGCCATGTCCGGAGAACATACGCCCTAAGGGTCCTGTGGAAATCTCGGATATGATTGAGTTAACACCTGAGGGGATAAGGGACAATTTCCCACACCTCCAGGAGCTCATGAACGAGTATGCCTAGGAAGCGTGAATATAGGGAGTTAGGGTTCGCCTCGATTACGAAGAAGAGCCAAGTGTCACCCTGACCCCAGCCTCCCCTGAAGGAGAAAATGTTGTAGTTACAACGAAGGCTGGGGAAATACCTCTTAGCCTTCCCGTAGGGTCACTTATGAACATGGCAATAACTAACCTGTCACTCGGTTTTGAAAACATGTACAACCCTTTCCTCCACTATTACCAGTGGATGGACCCAAGACAATTCACCCCTCTACCGAGGGGCCAGTTCTTTCCCGAGGTGCTGGGGTACCAGAAATTCCCATGGCAATTCTCAGGTCAGCCAACAGAGGCTCAAACCCAGGGTTTCATCCCCTTTCAACCTCAGGTACAATCCTCAACCCTGGGAGGCACTCAAATGACCTCCATGCAAAATAGCCACACCGTTTTTCCACAAAACTATCATCCATACTACTTGTCCGCGCCTATGCTAACCCAACCTATACCCATCCAATAACTAGCCCGGGGGGAGAGGACGACCTCTCGAGTCCATATGTGCCCAACGCTCACACCAAGTTCATCCCTCGAATCGCAAACTTCAAGTTTCCTCCAAAAACCAAAATGTCATTGAATGTCAAAACATATGATGGTCTTGGAGACCCAGACGACCATCTGGAACTCTTTTCTGGAGCCGCTAAAGTAGAATAGGGGTCCATGCCCATATGGTGTCATATGTTCGTACAAACACTGTCAGGCCCTGCCCGCCTGTGGTTTAACAGTTTACCAAGTGGGAGCATAGACAACTTTGAAGATCTGAGCATAAGTTTTTTTGACTAATTTCATGCAACAGAAAAGATACACCAAAGATCCGGTGGTCCTCCACAACATAAAACAAAGAGAGGAAGAAGACCTACAGTCTTTTATGGAAAGATACAAGCTGGAAGGCCTAAGTATAAGCGGGGCTACATAACAAATGTGGATCTCCGGTTTCATACACGGGGTGTGAGCACGACAGCTGATAGAAGAGTTGAACCGAAACATCCCAAAGACCATGGAAGAAACCATGGAGAAGGCAGAGGCTTTCCTAAGGGGGGAAGGAAGCAACTCAGGTACTAGAAGGGGGAAGGAAGCCAAAAAACCCCCACATGGAAAAGTCCTCCGCAAATCCACAGAAGCCAGCAATGTTTTCAGCCATTTGTGGAGAAACGTTCTACAGGCCACTCCCATGAACCCCGACGCCCATACGAAAGACCAAGTCACTCATATAGCCGCCCAAGGCACCACGAGGATGATCGTTCAAGACCTATGCAGTTCACGACACTTACCAAGTCCCCAAAGGAGATCCTAGCCATAGAAGAAGCCAAATTCAGATTCCGCCCTCCCAAAGCCGGCAATAAACCACCAGATGAAAAAATAGCACACAGGTAGTGTGAGTTCCACGGATATGTTAGCCACCATACTAACAATTGTTTTCAGTTAAGAAAAAGAATTGAGGCTGCGGTACAATCAGGCGAGCTAGCGCATCTGATAAAAGATATCAAAGGCAAGAAACACGAAGATAAGCAGGAAAAAGATAAGGGAAAACGAAAAGAAATACTCATGATATCCGGCCCGGGGCATCCTAGGCAGCAGGATAAAGGGACATTCAGGAGCTTATCGAAAAAAGAAATAAGTTTCCCTCCAATCGCTTCGGGAAAGTGTGCATGGTCCGCCATGGTAATACAAGCTAACATAGAGGGTCAGGAGCTAAAACAAGTCTATCTAGACGGCGGAAGTGCGTCTGAAATCATGTACGAACAATGTTTTCTATAGCTAGATGAAGAGAAAAGGAAGAAGTTGTAACCATCCACCACGCCACTGGTTGGATTCTCAGGGGAAAGGGTACGCCTAGTCGGAGAAATCAAGTTAGCCGTGTCCTTGGGGAGAGGAAGGTACCAAAGAACGGGGGAGATGTTGTTCGTAGTAATCCAGTCACCATCACGGTAAAATGCCATCATAGGCAGACCAGGAATAAGCTCTTTCGAAGCCATTGTATCTACGGCACACGCCATGATGAAATTCCCAATGAGGGTGGGAATATGCACCATGTACCCTCCCCGGACGCCCTCCTTGTAGGGGAAACATAAGAAGATCTCGTCAAAGGAAAGATAAGCATTAATAGCAGACACCCGGAGTAGAAAATTAGCATTGGCCTTGTGAATCCCTCTGATCCGGTGATAATCAAGTATCTGACACTCTGTAACACTCCTTGAAAGGCGGAGTCAATCCAAGACCAACAATAACCTAGCAAATCGAATCAAGCACAAACAAGAACGAAAACCGCCACATAACCGAGATGTAACATCAAACACCATGATTCCATTGATAAACTTGTAATTACAATGACTAAAACTAGAGAAAATACAAGATTTCTAAGATATCCAATCTGATTACAAAACATACAATGTAGTAATCTATCTCTATTCAAGTTCAAACAACAAACTATATATAGGATAAAGATTTCGACCGAAATCTTCTGATCGAAAACGTTTTCGACCAAAAACGTTTTCGACCGAAATACATTTCGACCGAAAACTCTAAACCTGTACATTTAAGCCTAAAGTGTTATTTCTATGGACTACTAGGTTCCAACAATCTCTCCCTAGTCCATAGAACATCAAGTCTTCAGTTGTTTCCAGCAGTAGGCTTGGCTTCAACTTTCACTCTTTTTGATTCCAACTCGGCAAGTCTTTTATTGATCACCTTTGCTTCATATCTCATTGAAAGGCACCTAGAAACAAACCTGATATACAACTTAGCTTCAGTCTTGATCTTTAAGCTCATGTCACATTGAATCGGGTTATGATACAAAATCTTCAGATCTTCATCAGAAAAACTAAAGAGATCCATCGGATCGAAGACTCTAACCTCTGGCAAATCATGTTGTGTGATCACAGCTTCATGAGTTAAAATGTCATGATCCATATTTTAAATGCCTTGATAAAGACTTCTTTACTTGCTAAGATGTTAACAGTAGTCACTATATCTGCAGGCTTGACAATATACCTGAACTTCCTCTTACCATCTTTGTCTTTCTTCTTCAGCTTAACACATTTTGGCCTCTAAGGCTTAAAGCTCTCAAACTTATCCAACTCACATTGATTCCTTAAGAATTTCTCAAAATTTTCAGCATAATTATTCTTTGACGGATTGATCATCTTCAAATGACTTAATTCTCTAATATCCCAAGTTGGCAATGTCTTCAACTTACTACTGCTATCAAAGTACTGAATGTCACCTTCTCCCCTCTTAATCACATACATCTTTTTCTATGCATCATACATCCAGCTTAGAATCTCACCAGTCAATGCTTTCTTTGGATTTCTGATATTCTGTGTTATCTTTTCAACAATTGACGGTTGTTCTCTAACTTTCCACCACTGAATCTTATCTATATTAGTTGTCTTTGGAACTTCATCAGTCTGTTCCACTTCTTCAGGAACTTGAAATGGTTCATGATCACTTACCAATTTGTCCATCTTCCCCATCACAGACCCATCGCCTTCAAGATATGTTTGCTTAGGCTCATACTCATACTTTTCATAAACTTTATTCGACTTACCTTCATCACTTGACTCTTGTTCATTGGAACCACCACCAATATTACCAGTACCATCACTACTACTATCATCGTCATCAGAAGGCTTGTCATCATCTTTTCTTTCACCAGTAATAACAACTTCCTCCTCTTCCTCTTCCTCCTTCTCTTTATCTTCCTCTTTCTCTTTCTCTATGTCATCAGTAATCTCCATTCCTTCACCTTGATTATTAAGAAAAACATCCACATCAAACATATCTTGTGATCCATACATTTTTGCTTCATTTATTGGTGAGCTAATAGGTTCTGTTGTAGCAGGGATTTCTTGATTTTCAACATTTGTTATAGGGGTGACATTCTCAGTATTATTTTGAAGACCAAGATGGTTTATCAAGTCTTGTACCATTCTTTGCAGTTGATCAATCTGCTATTGTTGCTTGTGAATAACATCTTGCTGTCGACTGCTTTTTGCTCTCAGTTCTATTATTTCTCTTGAGTTAGCAGCTTCTCTACTTTGAAGATTTGCAATCGGAGTCTTCAATTTACTCACAACATTTCTTGTTTCTCTTATTGCATAGTTAAGAATTCTTCATCAAAAAGATTGTAATCTTTTGAAGGCTTATACTTCTGCTTCTCAGGAATCACCTTCTCTTTGCCTTTGCCTTTACTTGTTGTATCTCTTCTAGCCATCGTCTTAAGTCTTTTGCTTTCGGGATTTTTAAACACAATACCCTTAGACGGAGGAGGTCTAGAAGGCACGGTCTTTTCAGTTTCTACTTCTTTTCGTTTCTTTGTTGGTGGTGTTTCAGTTGCTTGTACTTCTGGAGTTTGCACATTTTCATCAATCAATTGATCTTCATTCTGAACCTCTAACTCTACATTCTATGTTTCATCAAGTTTGTTGATAATTTCACTCACTTCATCAATCAGTTGCTCAACATTTTCAGGCTCTTCTTGATTTGTTTGTTGATTAACCTCTAAATTTTGATTTGCCTGTTCAGCATTTCCAACATCAGTCATTGTTATCATCACCATCATCACCATCATCTTCATCTTCAACATTCTCTACATCACTATCCATTATATCATCAACTTCATCATCAATATTGAAGTCTGGATCAGGATCTTCTACAATCATATTTGGAAACAACGGTGTTACGGTGCCACTGAACTTGCTTCTTTTTCTAATGTTGTTCATACTACTGAAAATAACTTCTTTCATTTGTTCCAAAGGTAACTCAATCCCATCATTAGGTAAATCAGGTAATAAAGTGTTTATGATCATCTGAACAAATTTGGGATACATCAAGAATTTGTAGTTCTGTCTTGGACCAACGAAATTGCTTATCATAGCTTCAAAGATCATTCTTCAAAAGTTGAATCTTCGATGAGTAGCTAGACACATTGATGCACGACTAAAAACTTCTCCAATTTGATCAAAAGCTGTTGTCCTTGGACTTATGCAGTGAATAAGGACATGAACTAGATACCTCCACTGTTTACGAAGCATTGTCTTTGTAACATGTCTTCTTTGAAAGTCTCCTTCGTACCCCATAGTCATAACAATCCCAGATACTCTTGTATAACTCATTTTGTATGGGAAATTCGGTGAATCTCTGAAATTTAGCACCTCACTGATCACTTGCTCAGTAATTTTAATTGTTTTCCCTCCAACTGTGCTTTCTATTCATATCTCTTTGTTGACATGACGGTACACAACATTGTTCCAGAACACTCGAACATGATTTTCATACACTGGAACTTGAGTAGATATTGCTGTGTGAATCCTTGATTGATTCAAGAATATAACAATTTCCTCATATCCTCTTGACTTTCGTGTTGATGAAGTCAAGCAAGCACATATGTTATTCCTTGGCTCGAACTTTAACTGATTCATATATGTATTAACAAACATCAAGTATTAGAAAATTTCTGAAATTTTACAACTCCAAACATTTCGATCGAAAACTCTTAGTTGAAAACACATTTCGATCGAAAATTCTGAACAAAACAAATCATAATACATGACATTTCGATTGAAAACTCCAATGATCAAAAACTACATTTCGATCGAAAACTCTGAAAATCTGAAAAACTTTCAACTTTAAACTTTTCGATCAAAACCCTTGAAAACACCATTTTTCGATCGAAAACTCAGATTTAATAAAATTTTCAAACTTAAAACATTTCGATCAAAAACATGGATCAAAAACACTTTTCGATCAAAAACACATTTTGGACAGATCAATGTCTCTTCATTTCCATCCGAAAGAGATTTCGGTCCATTCAAACTTCAAACTTAAAACATTTCGATCAAAAACATGGATCAAAAACACTTTTCGATCAAAAACACATTTTGGACAGATCAATGTCTCTTCATTTCCATCCGAAAGAGATTTCGGTCATTCAAACGACTTTTCGATCGATTCATCAGAGATTTCGGGCATTTCAAATTCAAACATTAAACTACAGCTTTGGATCTGTCCTAGATACCTCTATGAGTCACGAAAAACATACCTTGATGATTGAAAACACAGGAGAAACTCAATAACGTCACAACCACGGGATTTCGCTCGAAAACGTTGGACTCATGAAAATCGCCAAACAATCAATTGGAAAACTGAGAATGGTGGTGAAATGTTTTTGATCGAAGTATCCAAAATATATAGCATACAAGATTTCGACCGGAAACAATTTTGGACATGACTTTTTCTATCGGAAACTATTTCGGTCAAAAGAATTCGACCAATAACTTTGTACTTATGAAAATTTAAGTTTTTATTTTCTTTATCCAATCTTGATATCATTAAGACATGTTCCAAAATTTTAATGCTTTCAAATACAAATAACAACAAAGAAAAACAGTTTATACTTCATACAAAACACTTAAACACACACCCATATTATCAGAAAATCCATCTTTTTCACATGTTAATAAACTGAATTAACATAGGATCATAAATGCACACTGTCTTAATCACACTTCATATCAAGTCAGGGTCTACTCAGTTCAACATTGATTGCCAATATATTTATCCACATAAACTCATGCATCATGTTTCAGCAAATATTGTGTGACATTTAAGGTAAGATTTATCAATACAATGTGTACCCCATAATCGAGATGGAAAGAACTGAGAAATGAACCCAAAATTTCACCAGATCATGATCCAATCACCAGCATGAAGGTAGCGTTCTTAGCACGGGAAAAACAATCCAAGTGGATTTAATTGGAATCATATTGATTCAGAATCATTTTGATTCATTGTCTTGGTTTATGAGATAGTGCGAAATCATATTGATTCATATGAGATGTGGAGAGTATATATGAAGAATCATGAATGATTCGGGTATGCGGATATCTGTAAGATATTGGATATGTCAATTGAAATCACGAATGATTCAAAGGGCTAAACAGACTAACTTCCTGGCTTCCATCCGAGATTTCCACCAGAACCATCAACTGTATAAAGGTGTTTAACTCTAAATCATATATTTGATGGATATAGTCAATAGAGCAAACAAATTGTGCTAAGAACTCATCAAGATCCTGGTCTCATGGTATGATTAGATTCACTTTGCATTCGAATGATGAAAGTACCGATATTCGATGTGGGTAAAACACAAAGATTTCAATTTAGTTAATCACACAAATATCGCCTAATTTATACATGCAGAGCCTACCGACATATCAATAATCGTAACCAATGTCACCATCATATCTAATTCATGCGTAAGCTCAGTTTACAAATATATAATAATTTCCTATTTGCAAGTCAATCAGTCACATCATTTTCATAGTTAATCATCAAACTACTCAAATTTTAAAACACAATATATGCACACATTCACATTTTTCTCATATTTTCTCTTTTTCTTTTATTCTCCCCCTAAAATTGTGATGCAAATTATTTAATCTTTAACAAAACAAACACAATTTTAAACACTAAAAGAAAATCTTTTTGAGTAACAAAATGGTCTTTCAATCAAAATCAAATATTATTATTATGATTGTTTTTTTTTATTTTTTTTCAGTAAAATCAGAAAGATATCATCCCAACATTTCCACCAGAGAGTTAAAGCGATCAGTTGAAAATTCTTTTGTAAAAATATCTGCTTTTTGCTCTAAGGTATCAACGTGTACCACCTTAATCAGTCCATTATCAAAATAATCACGAATAAAATGTAACCTGATGGCGATATGCTTTGTTTTCGAGTGCTGAATTGGATTCTTTACTATGCCCAGCACGGCTTCATTGTCACAGTAAATTGGGGTATCCAAGAAGTTGATTCCAAAATCCATAAGTTGATGTTGAATCCAAATGACTTGTGAACAACAGCTCGAAGCAGTTGTGTATTCTGCCTCAGCAGTTGAAGTTGACATATTTGTTTGCTTCTTGCACTGCCACGACACTAATCGCTCCCCCAAAAACTGACATCCACCAGATGTGGATTTCCTGTCTAAATTGCAACCACCATAATCACTGTTAGTATAAGCATAAAAGTTAAGGTTTGAATTAGAAGGATACCACAATCCAAGGTTAACATGACCTTTAAGATACCGAAAGATTCTCTTGACAACTGATTCATGGGATTCTTTGGGAGCAGACTGATATCGAGCACAAGAACAAACAGCAAACATAATATCAGGCCTACTTGCAGTAAAATACATCAATGAGCCAATCATGGAGCGATACAACTTTTGATTAGCTTCAACACCGGACGGATCCATTGTGAGAGGTTCATGAGGAGCAATGGGGGTGGATGCTGCTTTGCAATCACTCATATGAAACTTTGTCAGTATATCTTTAACATATTTTGCCTGATGAATAAGAATTCTAGCATCAGATTGTTCCACATGCAACCCAAGAAAGAATTGCATTTGACCCATCAAACTCACTTCAAATTTTAACTTCACGACCGTCTCAAACTCACGATAAAGATTTCTCATTTGTCGAACCGTAGATGATATCATCAACATAAACTTGAACAATCAACAGATCCGAATCAATCTTCTTTAAGAATATGGTGCCACGAACAAAACCATTTGTTGTAAGATGTATCGACAAGGTTTCATACCAAGCACGAGGCGCTTGATGCAAACCATACAAGGCTTTATCGAGTTTGTATACCTGAAACGGATGATCAGGATCTTCAAAACCAGGTGGTTGATTGACATATACTTCTTCCTTGACAACCCCATAAAGAAATGCAGTCTTCACATCCATTTGATAAACCTTAAACTTCATGTACGAAGCATAGGCTAAAAATATACGAATGGCTTCGATCCTAGCAATAGGAGCAAAAACATCATCATAATCCAACCCTTCTCCCTGATAAAAACCTTGAACAACAAGCCGAGCCTTGTTCCGAACCACAATACCCCGATCGTCTTTCTTGTTACGAAAAACCCACTTAGTTCCAATCGGGTACTTGCCATCAGGAAGATCTACAAGATGCCAAACTTTAAGCTTTTTAAACTGAAGAAGCTCCTCTTACATTGCTTCAATCCATTTTGGATCCTGAAGAGCAATTGTAACGTTCTTTGGTTCCTCCTGGGATAAGAAACATGAAAACAAACAAACATTTATATTTCCTGATTGGCTTATTGTTTTAACACCATATTCAATTTGACCAATAATGTTTTCAACTGGATGAGCTGAATGAATTCTAAGAGTCGGAATATCATCAAACTGAACTGATTCTGGCATATTTGTATCATTAAGATCAGTGGATTGGTCACTAGAATCATCAACACTAGAAGAATTCAATAGATTAGAATCCTCAGTTGGATCATTAGAACTCTCCGACTGATCTTCAGATACAACTGGTTCTTCATCAGTAACAGGAACTTGTACCTCAGAATCAGCATTTGTAACTGAAATTTCAATAGATTCTTCTTGTGTCTGAGTTGAGGAAGTAACAGCATCAGAACTTTCGTTTTGAACTATCACTTGTTGAGGACCAACCATGAAGTCATGAACAGTTTGATCAAGCCTTGTTGAAGACTCATCACTTGAATTTGAAGAACTTGCACCAGCCAAATCACATAAAGATTGTTGATTAAAAGTCTTGAAAATTACATCCGCATCAAAGAACCATTCTGGCCCACTTTGAACCGGAGGAACATTCGATTCTTGCCATTCCACGTAATAAGATTCTTGAACAATATTTGTTCTCTTGTTATAAACTCTGAACGCTTTCTGATATGAAGAATATCCCAAGAAATAACATTCATCACCCACTGCAGCAAACTTTGGCAATGAGTCCTGAGTGTTCAGAAGTGTACACGTGCATCCAAAAGCTCTGAAAAACTTGATATATGGCTTCCTTTTGAAAAATAACTCATATGAAGTCTTCGTATGCTGCTTCACCATTAGAACTCTGTTCAACACATAACACGCCGTGTTTACTGGCTCTGCCCAGAAAATAATGGGTAACTTTGAATCCACAAGCATTGTACGAGCAGCTTCAATTAAAGTTCTGTTCTTTCTTTCAGCCACTCCATTTTGTTGCGGTGTCCTGGCTGCACTGAATTGATGGGTTATGCCTTTTTCTGCACAAAACGAATTTATCAGTTTATTTTTAAACTCGATTCCATTATCACTGTGAATAATTTACACTTTACTATCACAGATGTTTTCAATACGTTTGACAAATTCAATTATTGTTTCAGGTGTCTCATCCTTTGTTGCAAGGAAAAACACCCAAGAAAATCTAGAAAAGTCATCTAAGATTTCTTCGCAATACTCTTGACTCGAACATGACCAAATAAGTCCATATGAATAAGAAATAAAGGTCGAGTAAATGTCGTCATAGTCTTCTTCGGATGGGATTTCTTGTGTTGCTTTCCTTTTGCACACGACATGCAACTCTCTTGAATAATGAATTCTTTTCTTGGCAATACTCGTACCAGATCCTTATGAACCAAATTGTTCATGTTTTTCAAATTTACATGTCCCAATCTTCTATGCCACAAATAAGACTCTGAGCTAGTGGCCTTTGATAACAAATAAGACACGCTCACTAGTGTTGAATGGTCATTCATATCAACCACATAAGTGTTGAATTTTCTTGGAGAACGCATCAAAATCATATCTTCTAGAATAACCAGTCCTGGCTTTAAGAAAAAAACACTCCTTTGCAGTAAAATGAACCGGTATATCCTTATCGCACACTTGTGACACACTAAGCAGATTAAACTCCAATTATGACATATAATTGACTTTCTCAAGAGTGATTAGATCATTTGAAACTGTTCCCTGGCCAGTAATCTTCCCACCCTTTTTGTCTCCTGCAAAAGCAACGAAACCACCATCAAAGGATCAAAAATCATTCAGAATCTCTCTTTGTCCCGTCATATGCCTTGAGTAACCGCTATCAACATGCCAAACATTATTAATAGTCCTCCCGGATTGACTATGCACATTTTAAGACATTTTAATGAAAAACAGGTACCTAGATCATCTTTGACGCGGGCTGACTTTGACTTTTTACAGTCTTAGTCACCAAGACTTGTTCCTTCAAATTCACAACATTTTTGTTCCAATGATATGTGAAGTTTGTTCATTTTTAACTTTCCAAAAACAACCAACATTTTCCCCATATTTCTTAATAAATTTTTCTTTAGCAAAATAACTCGGTTGGTTAGTTTTCTTCACATATCTCGAACTGTTTTGGACCCTTTTGTCCACAAACTTTGGCAACATATAATCACGACATGCATTTGAATAAAATTCACCATGATCCCTAGAAAGCATATAATCACGACTGTAACAACGAATCACTCCGGACTCTGACAATTTGTCGTTTTCAGACGCCTTCTTGTTGACATGACCTTTCGATCTTTCTTTGTACCCTTTGAACTTTGACTCACTTGACTTGTGTTTGAAATGTCTAGCGAAATGTCCAACTTGACCACAAGTAAAACAATTGTAACTTTTAGTCTTTGACTTTGACTTGAACTTTGACTTTGATTACGATTTAGAACACTCGCCTAATTCAAACACGCACTGTCCTTCATCACTCTTTGATGGAAACACATTCTTTACTAACTTCCCTTTGTTTTGAGTAGGCTTATCTTTGACATCAATGAACTTGTCTTTGACATCGACTGACTTGCCTTTGACACTCACTTTATTTGACATTTTTATCTCACTTTGAATCTTTGTCGGTGCACTGATTTTAACTTGGACAGATCTTTTACTCTCTTGATCACTCATAAGTATATGATTCTCAGGAGCTATGAAATCATCTTTCTTAGGCTTTTCATGTGAGAGGTCATATTCTTGAATCAATGGATTCCCAAATTTATCTAACACGACATCTTCAGCTAGAAATGAATCTTTGTGAATTGGAATATACTCTCTAGCTGTGTGCACCACTTTATCAAAGAAAGTAGATGTGGAAGAAACCTCAGACACACAATAAGAAGCATCATACACAGAATTAGTAGAACATGTAGAAACATTAGAAATATAAAATTCCGAACAATTTTCTAAATCGTGCTTTTCACAAGCATTTACATATTTTTTAAGATCATACTTAAAATCTAAGTACTGCTTGCAATCCCTTATGAATTCTCTAGTACACTGCTTATTGAAAGCTGAAAAACTCTTAACACCATCAATGCCAATCTCATCCTCGCCACAACATGTTTTCACATCTGCACTTACATACATATCATGAAAATTAGAATCACTCGCACTTATCAAATCATTTGATTTATGCGGTTCAGGAAATGGCACAAAATTATCAGGATGAGGTACTTTGTTATAACCTAAACCATCTTTGATGTACACTTTTCTTTGTTTATTCACACATTCATCCAAAACATTTCTTTGCATTTTCCACTTTGCAATGATTACCCATTCTTTGATTAAATCAGTTTCAGAGGCAATCAGTTTATCTAAAAGATCTTTGATTAAAACATCCTTTTTATCAAGATATTCTTTAAATGTGACATTATCTTTTAATAAAGCTTTGATTTTTCTGGTGTAGGTGACCTCATTCTGTTTTAATTCCTTATTCACCCTTTTCAGTTTATCATTTTCAGCAATCAAGAATGTGTTTGCTGCATGATAATTTGGCATTTTATCAACACAATCAGGAGAACAAATAGAATACTCATCCTTAGAAGTTACCTCACTATCAGAAGAAGTCTCAACATCATCAGCAGCAGCTTTGCCTTTTCCTTTGTTGTCAATTTTCAAGGCACGTTCACTTTCACTTTCAGCTGCCTTTTTAGAAACTTCAATCTCAGCCATCAGAGCCTCATCAAATTCACCTTCAGCATCTTCAGTTTTTGTTTCCCATTCACAGTTGCTAAGTTGTTTTGACATTAAAGCAGTTGGAGCTTTCTTGGATTTTTCATCCTCCTCAATCATTTCAATTAATTTTACTCCACTGCCATCAGTTTTCTTCTTTTTATCCTTTGGACACTCATGAGCAAAATGTCCAAGTTGTTGGCAGTTATAGCATCTTAGCTTTGCCTTATCAAATCCAACTTTCTTCCCAAACTGTAACTTGTCTTTTCTAACCTTTTGAAGATACTTTTTGGCTCTTACAGCGATCATGGCCATTTGCCATTGCAAATCCATATATTCTAAATCATCAGGATTTATTTGCACAAGATCCTCAACATCATGAATAGCCATTTGTAGCTTTCTAGTCACTAAAGCATCATAATTACTCATGAAAGCTCCAAACAATGCAATTTGATCCTCAGGAATTTGACCAGTTGCTTTCCTTTTCTCTCCAGGAGAATGTTATAAACCACAACAACTCTTACCCTTCTCAGATTTTGATCCACTCCTACCTCACCATTTCCAGAAAACAATGCTGCATTTGCTGAACTTATGTTATTAGGTTTGTCAGGATTATTCAGCTCCCTCTTCTTTGCATCAAGTTCATAGGACTCTAACAAGCAAATTATATCATCAAGGGCTTTGCTCTTCAAATCTGGAGTACTGTTCTTTATCCGCATGCACGGTATGCTCCAGGTATCAGGTAAAGAATCAAGTAGCTTCTTACACAACTCATACTCCTCAAACTTAACACCCATCTTTCTCAACCTGTTGATCATTGTAGTAAATCTTGTGACTTGCTCACTCAGGGTTTCATTTTTCTTGTAATTGAACATATTATATTGCTTCAATAACAGATCAGTGCGACTCTCTTGCAATGCTGCATTTCCCTCAAATCTTAGACACAAAGCATTCCACAATCCTTGAGCTGTCTTGTGCTGCTCAAAATTCAGATAAAGTTCAGTCGGAAGAGCTAGAATAATTGATCCCAATGCCATGTTGTCTCTTTCAATCAATTTCTTATCCTCCTCTGAATACAAGTCTGAATCAGCAATAGGAACTAAACCATCAGCATTTGCAGTCTTTGGCACATGAGGACCTTTTACTATGTACTCCCACAAAGTATGCTCAGTAAACTTAAAGTAAGCTTTCATCATGATTTTCTAGTTAGAAAACTCTGAAATGGATTTTAGCATCGGTGGCAACTTTCCCACAACACCCTCAGTATCATACACCTTTCCCGCCAATGCACAAACACAAGTAAACACAGGTCAAAATTCTGAAAAACTTTCAGGTAAGAACTTTTCGATCGAGAACTTTTCCGATCAGAAACTATTTCGATCAAGACTTTTTGGTCGAAAAGTCAAAGTTTTGGGCACTAGAGATTTCGGATACTTATGAGATTTTGGACACACTTTACAGTTGAAAAACTACTGACCAAAAAGACTTTTCGATCGAAAAGAGATTTTGGCTCCTTCAACAAGACTTTTCGATCGTTTCTTCTCAAGAACACCAAAAATCAACCTGCAACAATCCGGATGCAAAATCAGAACTCCAAATCACTTGCAAAATTCATCTCCATCAATTTTGACACTGAAAACTCAAAAATGGCATGGAATAACACTCTGATTCGATATAATTTGTTGAACAACCACTTGAATATCACGAGTTATAACCAACAACTCTGATATCACTTGTGAATCCCTCTGATCCGATGATAATCAAGTATCTAACACTCTATAACACTCCTGGAAAGGAGGAATCAATCCAAGACCAACAATAACCTAGCAAATCGAATCAAGCACCAAACAAGAATGAAAACCGCCACATAACCGAGATGTAACATCAAACACCATGATTCCATTAATAAACGTGTAATTACAATGACTAAAACTAGAGATAATACAAGATTTATAAGATATCCAATCTGATTGCAAAACATACAATGTAGTAATCTATCTCTATTCAAGTTCAAAACAACAAACTATATAGACGATAAAGATTTTGATCGAAATCTTCTGATCGAAAACGTTTTTGACCGAAGTACATTTCGACTGAAAACTCTAAACTTGTACATTTAAGCCTAAAGTTTGATTTCACACCACCAAATAAAGATGACCCGGGCTGATGAAGAAAAGACTGCATTCAACACCACCAAAGGTATATTTTGTTACAAAAAAAAAATGTCATTTGAACTAAAAAATGTAGGGCCAGTTACCAACGTTTGATTAACAAAGCTTTTGAAGGGCAACTAGAAAAAAACATGGAGGCTTACGTCGACGACTTGGTCATTAAAAGCCAAAACGAAGAGGCCATGATCAAAGACATCGAACAAACGTTCAAAAATATACGAAAGATTAATATGAAACTCAACCCGGGGAAGTGCTCGTTTGGATTCGAAGAAGGCAGTTTCTTCGGACACGTGGTCAGTAAACAAGAAATCCGGGCAAACCCCGACAAGGTCAAGGCGGTACGAGACATGAGGTCATCCTGAAGCAGAAAGGATGTACAAAGACTAAATGGTAAGTTGGCCGCCCTCCATAGATTTTTTGTCAAAATCAGCATAGCGCTCATTACCATTTTTAAAACACTAAAAGGTTGCTCAAAGAAAATTGATTTCCAATGGAGCGCTGAAGCAGAAGAAGCTTTTAAAGACACGAAAACTTACATCGCCTGGATACTTGCAATGGTAGCTCCTTAGAAAGGGGAACAGCTGTCCCTGTACATAGCGGCCGGGCAAGAAGCGGTCAGTGTAGTACTAATCACCGACAGGGCATGATGCCAATTACTAGTCTACTTCATAAGTCGGGCCTTGAAAGAAGCAGAAGTAAAGTATTCCATGCTAGAGAAGTCAGCCCTTGCAGTGGTGCACGCTGCAAAGCGCCTAAAAAGGTACTTCCAGGCACACCCAGTACAGGTCCTTACCAATTATCCACTCAAAGAGATACTTACAAAACTAGAAACATCTGGAAGATTGGCCAAAATGGGCGATAGCGCTGGGAGAGCACGGGATCACATAAGTTCCCCGAGCAGCAATCAAGGGACAAGCCCTGGCCGACTTCATCATAGAAGATCCCCATGAAGAAAAAGAAATTCATGACGTCTTCGTTCTCCAAGAAGACAACGCGCCAGGAGAAAGGGTCCTATACACGGACGGAGCGTCAAGCGTGGAAGAATCGGGGGCAGGTCTCATACTCATCGATCCTGAAGGAAAAGAAATCACATACGCACTACACCTAAATTTTCCCAGCACCAACAACGAAGCAGAGTATGAAGCATTCCTGGCTGGGCTGAGAATGGCATAAAAGTTGGGAGCGAAGTACTTAAAGGTCCATGTAGATTCCCTACCTGTGGCCAATCAAGTGAATGGAGAATACACAGCAAAAGAGCCATCAATGCAAAAATACAAAGAACAAGCAAAGCAGCTGATGAAGAGCTTTAACAAGTGCACAGTAATACAAGTCTCACGAACACAAAATAAGCGAGTTGATGCCCTAAGAAAGCTAGCATCACTCACTCTTGCACATCTCACAAAGAAGGTACTAGTAGAAGTACAAGTGCATAGTTCAATCAAGGCCAAGGAAGTAGGGGACATAGTGGAAGAGGAAGGTGACACATGGATGACCCCCATCAAGGATTACTTGGTCACCAAGGTCATCCCAGAAGACGAATCTGAAGCACGGCGCCTGATAAACAAAGCATCACAATACACGATGGTCGAAGGGGAACTGTTCAAAAAGTCATACTTGTCTCCCCTCTTGATATGCGTAGGCCCAATCCAGAGCAATTATATCATCAGAGAGATCCATATGGGGGAATGCGGAACACACGCAGGCCCAAGGACGGGGTGTCAAAAATCATGAACTTATGCACAAAGACACCCTCAAAGAAATTAAAAAGTGCGAATATTGCTAGCTGCATGCCCCAGTCACACTTGTCCCAAGGCACAATCTCGTAACAATCAACTCCGCATGGCTATTTTTCAAATGGGGCATGGACATTGTGGGCCCATTTCCAGAAGGAGCTTGCAAGTTAAAATTTCTATTAGTGGCTGTTGATTATTTTACAAAGTAGCTAGTGGTAAAACCTCTAGCTTCCGTTACTGGGAAGCAAGTGATAAAATTTTTCTAGGAAAACATTATCTGTTGGTTTAGGCTCCTAGGGAACTGGTAACAGATAACGGGAAACAGTTTGCTGAAGAACCATTCAAAGGATGGTATAAAAGTTTTCACATAAAACAACTCTTTACATCAGTAGCTCGCTCGTAGGAAAATGGCCAGGTAGAAATAATGAACAGAAGTATTGTGGAAGGCTGGAGCGTTACGGGAAACATTGGCTGGAGGAGTTGCCCAGCCTACTATGGGCCATAAGAACAACAGAAAAAACAAGCAACGGCAAGACCCCCTTCAGTCTCACCTTCGGATCCGAAACTATGATCCCAGCCGAGATTGGGGTCATGTCAACTAGGAGAAGCACATTCAGGGCGGAAAAAAATGGCCCTGAGCTCTCCCTGAACTTGGACCTGCTGGCAGAACAGAGGGACGAAGCATACATCAAGGAAGCCCGGTATAAATTACAGATGGAAAAATACTACAATGCCTGGGTGAAGCAATAGTCATTTCGCCCGGGAGACCATGTCTTGAGAAAGAATTAAGCCCGTCGCCAACAAGACACCGGGAAGATGGGCCCAAGGTGGCAGGGCCCCTACCAAGTCGCAGAAAGTCACAAAGGAGGGTCATACAAGCTACGTTATATGGATGGCAGAACGGTGCCCAGGCACTGGAATGTGGTAAACCTCCGACGTTTCCACACTTAGAAACACAAGGCTGCAGACGCAAGCAAAGATTCAAAATCACATATTTTGGTAAAAGAGTGTAACAAAAGACACCACGAAGAATCTCATGCGTCAATCTTTTGGCCATGTTTTGTAGGCCACTCGGCCATATGTAATACAATTATCAAGTAATGAGTGGCAACAACACTTTCTGTTTTCAGAAAATATGTTTAACATACATACACAACATATAAGTCAACAGACTTCAAATCAGATCCATAAAGGTTGAACACCTAATAGCTCCATGGGTTCCGACTTGACCTTCCCATGTAAAGGTTGAGCACCTAACACAATATAGCTCCATGGGGTCCGGCCTTGACCTACCCATGCAAACAATATTGCGCAATATATATAACGTTATATAGACAAACTCAAGGTCATGAGACCAACACAAGATATCAAACAAAAGAAAGTCCTAACAACCGTTAGGTTCATACATACTCGATAACATATAAAGGCATACAAACCCAACTGCCTCCAAGAGGCACCATTCACATACAAATTAAAAAGATAAAGATATTGTTCACAAAAGGACAAGTCAAAAGATAATGTTTAAACAAGCAAACAGACCACACAGGGCCACAAAACAACAAACCCATAACCTCTTCATGGATCCTGGGGTATGTTACCACCATCAACCTCGGCATCAAATGGGTCACCAACATTCTTCAAAGCTCCAGTGTCATCTCGGCCTTCAACTACAGAGTCCCCACCAGCAACCTTGGTTTTTCCGCGAACTTTGATACCTGCATCAAATAAGGGAACTGGGGCAGGGGATTTTCCACCCTTGCCAAAAACAGACGGATGAAAGGATGACACGCCTGAGCTAACCTGAGTCTGCATAGTCTGACCACTACCAGCCCCCAGTAAATTTTTCTTTGCGGGCATCTCGAGCTTGATATCCTGAAACAGGGATAAAGGCTTGGTGGCTAAGGTAGCCAAGGCATCCAGGTAAGGAAAAGAGGCACTCTCAAAGGATTGAACAGCTTTGAAAAGATGATTCTTGGCATCAGGACGATAAGAGGTCGAGTCAGATAAGGGCATTTTGTTCGCAGCACAACGATAACCATGCCGCAGACCTTTGAACTCGCCAAACACCATAGCAGCCTCCTGAATAGCCCCTAAGGGAGTGAGAAATTCGCTGCTGGCTAACAAATTGTGGATGACATAATGCAGTCCCTCTTCAATTAACCACCTCTTATCAGCACATACATCCTCAAGTGAACGCTGGAAATATTGATTAAGCTTCACAAGCTGAGCCACATAAGACTTCATCTTCTCCTCATTCGCCTTCAACTCCCTTTTTTCCTCTTCAAAAGTAGCTCGATCACGATCTAGCTAGGCACGCCCATCCTCAGTAGCCACTTGCAGGGCAGTCAATTCATCAGCCAACTGGCGCTCACGTTCTTGCCCATCCGCAACTCTCTTTTCCAAAGCAAGGATGATATCCCCCTTTTCCTCTTTCAAATACACCACATGCTTCTTCACTTTAGAAATTCGGCCCTGAAGAACGGTAATATTCTTATTGCCTTGCTGCTGATAAAATTCATAGGCCGACCAACGCTTGTAGGCGTCGGGGAGATAACTACCGAGTAAAGCCCCGGAAACACACATCTGGTTGAACATCTGCTCATTATTCAAATGTTGGTTAGCTAGCTGATGGCCCAGGGTAGAAAAATGGGTAAGAACCTGCCTACTAAGAGCAGCACTGGAAAAGAGATCCTAATTTAAAATACTGAAGTCAGGTACAAAGGGTGAATCAGCAATGTCGGGGCTCAGCTCAATAGGATCGCTGTCCTGGGAGGGAAGGGTTGATGACCCCTCAGAATCCATAATAAAAGGGGCATGAGAAGAAACCGCCTTAGCGGAAATAAGGTCCAGAGGGGCAGCCTCAACATCGGTAGCAGCCTTAGAAATTTTCCTTTTGGACGACCGAGTAGCAACACGCTTAGGCTTCTCGACAGTAGGCGGAGGCTCCTTCTTCCTCTTTCGAGAAGTGGTCGCTGCAGCTGGAATACTGGGAGTGACACCCTCATCCCCAGGGCCGGAAGTAGAAAGATCAAAAGGATCTCCTATCGAATAGGTATTCTGGGCATGTAAAGTAGCAGCATCGTCCTCTCCAGAAGATACAAGACGCTGGGTGACTTCAATCTCGTTAACAGAAGTCAGGGACATGACATCAAGCAAACCCATATCTGCAAAAGCCAAGTTAAAAAGCAATCAGATACACAACACAAAACACAATAAAGAGAAAGCAAGCAATAAACATACCAACACCATGTTTGCTGAAGGCAGGAAGAACACCTGGATGATCCCAAATGGGACTGAGCCCAGCCAAAACAAGAACTCCCGACAAACAGGGGCGAGCCCATGTAAGGGTGCCATGGATAAGAGAAAAATGTCAGGGATCAAAGGCAGAATCAGGAACCTTGGGTTCCGAAACAGAACCCTAGGATCTCTCCAGGGAAGAGAACAAGGTAGGATCTTTCCAGAAACGCAAAGGAATTCCCCCTTCCAGTCCTTTATGGTAGGATTGGAAGGATGGATGCATTGCGGAGTAGGCACTTTCCTCCGCTGGATTGTAAATCATTCGCCATTCTTAGCAAGGTGAAAGAACTTGCGGAAAGACCAAGAGTGGGTGTGATGCTGTGAGCCTTACAAATAATCTCGAAATGAATAATCTTACTTACCCCAAAAGGAGCAAGATTCAAGCGGTAGAACTTTAAAACCCGAATGCAAAAAACAGACTACGGTAGATGGAGGTTCGAAAACTCAAAAAACCTGGCGTATAGGGCAACGAAATCAGGAGGACAATCAAGGACGGTTTGATTGGGAAGAGGGAGAGTCGGTTGACAATCCGTCGAAATTCGGTATTTTACACAAAGTGCATCAAGAGAGGACTTCTTTAGCAAACACAGGCGGCGATCCATGTCAAGACGATCACTCATGATGAAAGGAGGCAGGTGAATATTAAAAAGAGAAAGAGGAAGAAACTGACCTAGCAAACGAGAGCGATCGATGAGAAGATGAAAGTAAATAAGGGATAAAAAATAACCTTCCCCCTTTTTATAGGAGAATATTCAAAATGGCTTGGAGACGCGTAACCGCCAGGCCAGTCACGTCAAATCACTACCTGTCAGGCGTAAAGTAATGATGCCCTGATGTGCGTGTAAATGCTGATTAGACCACTAGGGGACACCCCAGGGAAACTAAACTTAAGCTCAGGTAGACCGGGCTATAAGTCAGACGTATTCAACATCAGGATCTTAAACCCGCCTGACTTGGGGGTAGGGGTGCAAACGAGCCGAGCCGAGCCCGAGCTTGACTAGGCTCGAGCTCGGCTCGTTTAACTTACTGTGAGCTCGAGCTCGAGCTCGGCTCGATTCGAGCTCTAATTTTGAAGCTCGGGCTCGGCTCGTTGGTAGCTTTACAAGCTCGAGCTCGGCTCGGGCTCGGCTCGTTTATTTTTATATAAATTTTATTATAGTTTTTATATATAACATAATACATATTATTTAATTATATTTATCTTAATTTTATATATACTAATTATTATTATTTTATAAATATATATTAAATATATTAAAAACATTATATAAATAAAAGGCTCGTTAAGGCTCGCGAGCCGGCTCGAGCTCGATAAGTGAAGCTCGGGCTCGGGCTCGTTTAATAAACAAGCTTATTCTTAGGCTCGAGCTCGTTTAAGCTCGGCTCGTTTCGAGCTTTTTAACGAGCCGATCTCGAGTAGCTCGCGAGCAGCTCGGCTCGTTTGCACCCCTACTTGGGGGGCTGATGACGGGGGTAGCCCAACGATAAGTCAAGAAGCCCAAAACAAAGGCAACAGGCCCAATAACAATAGGGCCCAAATCAAGCCCGGCCTAAGCCGGGGAAGAAACTCGTAAACAAAAGGCAACCTGCAAATCATAAAGAACATAATCCAAACAAAGTGTAAAAGCGGTGTAGTCAGAATGGACAGGAAGAGACAGTGTCCCATTCCCTTTCTTACCTACACGGAAATAAAGGAAGTCAACATTCAGAACAAAAGACTAGCAAAGACCAATGTCAACATACTATACCTTTAAAGGAGAATCTCCCAAACACGAGGCAGGGATTAAAGCACAGGGGACCTACCAAGCACCAAAATAGAAGGCACCAAGTCACGGGTGTCCCAACACCCGCAATATAAATAAGGAGCACCCCTCTCCAAGATAAGAACACGCTGAATCCCAACCATCTCTCACTTTCTATACTTCTCATAAATCTTACTGATTCTCACGTTGGAGGTGGATCGCAGGAGACACTCTCCTGCGGTGAGCCTAACGGTTTCTTTCATCTTAGCAGGGCAAGGATACCTTGGGCTGCTTTCATCGGTGTAGCAACAAGGGGGCATAAAACCACTACGGATGGCCTTTGGCTCCCCACCTTAAATGGGCTGGGCTCTACTTCGCAAATGAAATTCATAAAAGGAGCCCGGGATCTTATTTGAAATGGGAAGATCTAGGATAGGCGGCCAACCTCCTGGAGAGAGCGATGTGCATGGACCAGGTGAGTAGGGATGCAGCTTCGTGGACCGCTCGTCGGGCCTGGTTCCAAGAGAGTTTACAGTAAGCGCTCATGATTGTTGACTTCAAATCCCAACGACTTCTGCAATGGCGTTTACTCAGAGAAGAAAGAAACTCGACGTGCCGATGGGGGTTATTGTTATTCACACGGTTCAACCATTGATTGCATTTATTTATTTTAAATGAAAATAAGTATTATGATTTTTTTAATGATTAATTTTAACCCATGAATCATTATTCCTTTACGGTAGGGGTGTTTATAGGGTCAGGTTGCGGGTTTTTCGGGTTGGTATTTTTTTTTATTGAAACCATGAGTTTTCGGCATTTTTGTGACAAAGTCCATTGTAATTCTATCCAACTTTCACATATTGAGGAAACCTAATCCGAACCTAAAACCACATTGTAATCCAGTTTGATTTTCGGTTTGAACCTAAAAAACCGAATTAGCAAAAAAAATACTTTTTTTTATTTGGGTAGCCATAACTTATTTGGTTAAACAACACAACATTTTAGGAAAATATAAACAAAAACATAGCTTCATCAAATAATGATTTATAATCCATATATGGGTATTGGTTATTGATATAAATGAATTGGATTAACAATAAAATATGGATTAAAATAGTGGTATAACCCAATTCGTGTTTTTCGGTTCAAACCGAATTCAAAATCTTGAAAGCTAAACCAAACCAAAAACCGAATTACATATTCGGTTTTTGGTTTGAACCAAACCAAAAACCAAATATGTAGTTCGGTTTTGTTTTAAACGGTTTAGGTTTCGATTCGGTTATCGGTTTAATCGATTTGAAACCAAATATTGAACACCCCTACTTTACAGAAACTAGTGGCATACGCTTCGTCAGGAGTGTTAAAATTTGTAAGACTCGGTTTTAGAAACATGCACACTGGTATTAACCCTGTGAAATAAATTCACGTTGAAAAGCTGATAAAAATAAGCACGTCGAAACGAAAGATTCTGAATTTTATAGTTTCAAAAGTTGTAAGAGGAAAGCAAAAAAAAACTATAAACAAAAAACGAAACCTTGAAGAAGCTTCGAGGGATTGTATGTTCGTGCTACGACGACTTGTATATTATCACGAAACCCGGTTTTGAATGAAATTTATATCGAAACGTACATAAAAACAAGCACGTCGCAACGGTACATTTGAAATTTTATAAAACATCATATTATTTTAAAGCTATAAGAGAAAAACAAAATATGCTTAATTTTAATTACAAACATTAATATAATTAAAAAAATAAGTAAAAAACTCGAGTTGGCAGAGGGATCTGGGGAGAGGGAGAGGGAGAGTGAGAGGGAGTCGGGGGGGGGGGGGGGGGGGGGCTTTGAGAGTGTGCCAGGTGGTCGACCGCTCAGGGCCCAATTTTTTTAGGAATTTCATTTTAGCCGGTCGGTCACGACGGTTACCTATAAAACTTGCAGGACGCTAGCCTTCTATTTAATATATATTATTGTTTGTATTTTCTATATTTTAAAAATTATGATTATTTTTCATATTTTTAAATTATTAAGTTAATTATAATGTCATCCGGTCTGACCGATCCGACCTGAGGAGGGGGGCTTTGAGGGTGTGCCATGTGGCGACCGCTCAGGGCCCAATTTTTTGGGGGCCCGAAATTTTCATTTTAGCCGGCCGGTCACGACGGTTACCTATAAAACATGCATGACGCTAGCCTTCTATTTAATATATATTATTGTTTGTATTTTCTATATTTTAAAAATTATGATTATTTTTCATATTTTTAAAAATTATTAAGTTAGTTATAATGTCATCTGGTCTGATCGATCCGACCTGTGAACCGGTAAGGCGACTGGTTCGTTAATGGATTGACAATGATAGATATTGAAAACTATTATTTAGAGAGTATGGATTAAAAATAGTTGATTAACAACTTTGCTTTCAAAAATGTTATAAAAGCCTCACAGCTCTTTTAACTATGTAAAATAGATAATTTTGTTACAGTAATTTTGTTTTGTTTATTGTTATAACTAGATTAGAATCCCGTGTATTACACGGGTTAAATAAATATAATGTTATATAATTAGTAATTAAAAAATTACGTTTTTAAAAACCCGTGTTTTGCACGGGTTAAATAAAATATAATGTAATCTTTTAACACATACAGTTGTCAAAATATGTCTAATTTAATGTTATAAATTATATTAAGTTAATTTTTAAAACATTTTTTTACTTGGTGTTTTTTTATGTAATTAATAAATGGTAATCCATATTAAATTCATTTGTTTAATGATAAAATAACAACCCATAATTAAATAAAAAAATATCCATAATTAGATTGATATTAAATATTTAAAAATATATATTTTTTAATATAGTATTAAATAGAAGAGAGAGGCGGGAAAACAAAGTTGAGACTGAACCACAAGCTGACAAGTGTCTATTTTAAACATTTATTTATTAGTATAGATATGTGTGCGTGTGAGAGAGTTAATATTTTAGGGGTCCATCTTTACTAATCGCACAAATCATTCAAAATCTCACGGACAGCCAAGGCAATATCAATGCCTGTTAAAATCCCGATTCAATACAAATATATGTATAAAATGAAGTAAAAAAGTTATTAAAAAAATCATGTGGTCCTCTTTTGACTGCATGATCATTTCAACGCTTGCGCTAAAGGGTATAGGATGGTTTTCATGTGCTGGAGATTTAGCACCAACCCGGGATATATAAGGATGTACTATGCCATAAATTTTTTTATAATAATTTCCACTCCAAAATTTTTTAAATTTTCAACCCATTTTATAGCATAGAAATCTAGTCTATTGTCACTATATTAATAACTAGTGTGTTACACCCGCGCTCCACGATGGGAGCCGGGAGGCAGATAACAAAATTTAAACAAAAACGCAGACACAACGGTAAAAATAATATTAATAAAAAAAAATTTCAGCTTACCACGTGACAACAAATCATTGGTCCAATTGTTACTGTTCATGGCTCTCACAAAATTTGACCTTTTTTGAATATATAATATAGATAAAGTGAATTAGCAGAAAGGAACGATAAAAATCACAGCTTGATGGTAATTTTGTTGAACTTAAAAAAGAACAAGTGGCTAAAGCATAAAAGGATGAAAGATCAATTGCTTGCTTGGTCAAGTTAAAAGCTGGCAGAAGTAAAAAAATTCTTGAATCCCAAATTCAACTATTGGGAAAGTCATCGGTCAACTGGTCATAGGTCAGAGAATTTAAATGACTTGGAAAGCTAGTATATTTTTTTAGGGGACTACTAACCACACACGGGAATTGCTAAATGGACTTGGCCATATACGCATCGTATAGGGCAATACGATGCGTATAGCCCTTCACAATTTCCCATGCCTGACATCCTCGTACAACCTGGTCATTCAAACCTCGTATACGCATCGTATAGGTCAATACGATGCGTATAGCGTACGAGGTACTTTCTGCTACTAGTCAACCATCACATCGCTATACGCCACGTATAGATCTATACGGAGCGTATAGCGATGTGATGTTGACTAGTTGCAGAAAGTACCTCGTACGCTATACGCATCGTATTGAACTATACGATGCGTATACGAGGTTTGACCAGGTTTGACCCGAATCCTATACGCACCGTATTGCCCTATACGATGCGTATAGGGGCCAAATTTTGTGTATTTAACCATGCAAAATTCTCATTCGAACGTATCGTTCAAAAAAATTTCAAACAATCTCTCAAAAATTATAAACATGTCTTGGTGGTGGGATGGTAACTACGGTTTTCAGGTATATTCTAACGAGTCGCTGGAAAACAACCCGCAAAGTTCTGGCGTTCAAGAGGTGAACTGGGAGGAGGTCTCGTCCGACGTTTATTCTAATCAACGGGTAAGGCTTCCAGATTTGAACGAGCCACTGAGCAATCCCGAGTTCGTATACGGTGAACCGTCTTACCTTACACAACCCACGAACGACTTCGTATACGGTGAAGTCTCCTCCCCGACACAACAAACTAACAACTTCGTGTGCGGTGAAGTCTCTTACCCGACACAACAAACCGACGACTCCAAAGACGAAGAACAAAACCATCAAAATGTGTCGTATAAAACTGACCAGAATTTTCAGTCTCGTGAACAGTTGGTGGATTGGGCTATGCGGAGAGGACGTGAGAATGGTTACGTCCTTGTCACCCGACGATCGAGGAGAAAAGGCGACGATCCGACGGAACCGTTTATCAAGGTGTGGCTTGTGTGTGACCGTCACGGCGAACGTGCGTCTACTGCCACGGTTAGACGTGCCGGTAGCAAAAAAATAGGTTGTCCCTTTAAATTGGAAGGAGAGTATCAAGAAAATACTGGTGATTGGAAATTAACGGTGAAGGATGACAGTCATAACCACGATCCTAGTCAACATCTTGTGGCGCACTCGTTTGCAAGGAGACTGTGTCAGTCGGAACAACTTTTGGTGGGGAAGTTGTACTCGCAAAACATGTTGCCACGAAACATTCTGGCAACTATAAGGGAACAAAACCCAGAGAGTAGTTGCATTAAAAAGGACATTTATAATGCTATACAAAAGATAAAAAACGAAACGAGAGTCGGTGAAACTCCAATACAGATTCTGGAAAACCTGCTTTCTTCTAAAAAATACGTCTACTATACTCGAGAAGATCCTGTCACAAATAGTGTGGAGGAGATATTCTTTGTTCATCCGAAATCGTACGAGATGTGGCGTGCTTTCCCGCACGTGTTGATGATCGACGCGACCTACAAAACAAACATGTATAAACTTCCATTTGTCCAAGTGGTCGGTGTGACCTCCACACACCAGTCGTTTTGCGTCGCTCATGCATTTATATCAAAAGAACGGGAGGAAAACTTCGTCTGGGTGCTACTTCAAATAAAAGCAATGTTGCAAAAGTGTATGGAGCCGCGTGTGATAGTAACAGATAGGGACAAAGCTCTTATGAACGCGTGTGATAAAATATTTCCGGGCTGTTCCAAGAACCTATGTCGGTGGCACATACACGAGAATATCGCAAAACATTGCAGGGCATCATTTACAGACGAAGACTGGAAAAATTTCAAGTATTCATGGTCGGTATTATGTGAGTCTCCCACGCCAGATATATACCAGTACAACTTCAACCGGCTTTACGAACGTCTGTATGCAGCCAAACGAGGAAGTAAGTTTTAAATATTAAATATTTAATATTTTCAGTATTTAAATATTTATTCAATATTAAATATTTTTCCAGGAGTTATAGATTATGTGACTAAAAATTGGCTGGACCCGTATAAAGAAAAGTTTGTATCGGCGTGGTCCAACAGAAACCTCAATTTTGGTCAACATACAACGAACCGAGTCGAGAGCCAGCATTCGCTCTTAAAGAGCTATCTTAGAAACGCTAACAGCTCGCTAGATAGACTTGTTGGGTTTGTTGATGAAATTGTATCAGATCAGTATTATCAGTTACAGTTTGGGTTTGGAACAAGCCTGATAAGGAAAATGGACAGCCACATAGCTATTGAATTGTTTGATAACCTGCACGGTAAAGTTTCACATAAAGCTCTAGATTTGATAGAAAACGAGTGGTACAAGTTATCAAATATACGGAAACAAAATGCAACGTGTGGGTGCCAACTTTTCAGTAGTTGTGGGTTGCCGTGTGCTTGTCGTCTGGCAGATATCGAAGCTACAGGTAAACTGTTCTGACTATTTAGTATTTGTGGGTTGCCGTGTGCTTTTCAAAATGTTCTGACTATTTCGTTTAAAATACAGGTGGCATAATCCCTCTAGATGCGGTGGACGTCTTCTGGAGGAAACTTGATTTAAAACCGTCGTTTGTCGATGATGAAAATGTAGACGTGGATAAGGTACTGGGTCAAGTGAGAAACAAAATCATGTCACATTTCATCCGTACATTTCACATATAAAATGTTTTAAGGATTCGATACCGTCTGTGTTTCATCCGTACATTTCACATATACAGGATGTAAATCCAGACGGTAACTGTGGTTTTCGATCGGTAGCTTTGGGCTTAGGGTTAAATGAAAACCGGTGGCTCTTTATCCGACAACAACTTCTAAATGAGATGGACAATAAAGAGGAATGGTGGAGAACTGTTTTTGACAGAGTCGCCTTTCAAGAGTATGATAGGCTACGTCACACAATAGATTGGCAGTATGTGAAAGCCGCACCAGTTAGTCGTTGGATGTCGATGCCATACACAGGACTCCTAATTGCTCAAAGATTTGGGGTGATTGTTCATCTTTTAAGCATCAACGGTAATCAAACATTTTTTCCATTGTGGTTTGGTCCTAACGTTCACGCTCAACATCAAGTCGTATCGTTAGTTCACGTCAACAATGATCATTTCATCCACGTCAAGTTAGACGGAGAATTTCCGATTCCTACGCCGAATGCACTTTGGAATTTGCACCGAAATGATGATGCAGCAAAATGGGAAAATATATACAATGATCGTATTGAACGATTTAAGAAAATAATGGCTACTAATAGATCTAGATTTCCACAATATTTCACGAATCTCGGATGATATTTGTTTAAAATTGTATTGTAACTATTTTTGAATTAATTTTATGGTTATTTTAAATATTTTTATTTAATTATAGCTGATTATAATTAAACTACTAATACGTGTGATTAATTTTAATTAAATATAATTATAATTAATTTTTATTCAATATTCTATACGCCACGTATAGTCCAATACGTAGCGTATAGAATATAAATCAGAGGGAATTCAAAATTTTGACATATACGACACGTATTGATCAATACGTGGCGTATAGAATACCAAACGTTGCTGAAGATACGACACGTATTGATCTATACGTGGCGTATAGACTTTTGTTATATCAGTTTTGCCTCACGTACTGACCCAAACGAACCAAACAAACAAACACAAAGCCATACGCTACCCGCTCGTTGATTTGGATTGTGGCCTCAAAAAAACTTTGTAAAGGTACGTGTCTCAACCCACGATCATTAATGTTAGGTTTTAATTGAATATTAGCGGGTAAAACTGGGTAGATTAGCGATTTTTAGGTCTGAACTTAAGGGCTATACGCTACGTATAGGGCTATACGTGGCGTATAGTTCGTCCTAGGAAGACGATGAAGCCATACGCCACGTATAAATCTATACGCTGCGTATGGCTTGGTTTACTCGGTCACTAGCCTGCGTATGGTCTTAACTGGTCGCGTATGGCTTGGTTTACCCGGCAACTCGCCCGCGTATGGCTTAATTGGCCTGCGTATGGCTTATTTTGCCCGGCAACCGCCTATACGCCACGTATAAGCCTATACGTGGCGTATAGGTTTTTAAAAAATTAATAATTATTTATTATTTAAAATTAAAAACAATATATTATTATTATTTATTATTTAAAATTAAAAACAATATATTATTATTATTTATTATTTAAAATTAAAAACAATATAATATTATTATTTATTATTTAAAATTAAAAACAATATCGGCGAGGACACGCCATGGCGGTGGATTGGGCCCTCCTCGAGGAGGTGCAAGAGGCCGAGCGAGCCAGGGCCATCATCGGCGAGGACACGCCATGGTCGCGTCTTTTTGACCTTTCTTTTGCGGAGACATACCGAGAGCTGGTCGTCGAGTTTCTTTCGACGTTCATCTACTCAGAGACTGGGCTGCAGCCTCTACCCGGAGAGGCGCCGGATATTGACCCGGATCGTATTTCTTTTTCTATTTTTGGGGTCGTTTACCGTCAGACCCTCAGTCAGTGGGCCGTCACGACGGGCTTATACTACGAGCCTGAGACGGTGACGCCGCTTTTCACCGAGGCGGTGACAGAGGTGGACAAGGAGGAACTCCTTGTTTTTTGGGGCTTGATTTCAGATAGTCCTTGGTTGGGTACCAAGGGGAGGGTCTCGGGTATTAGAGACCCTTTGTATAGATATCTGCACCGGCTTATTTCGACGTCGATCGCACCGCGTCTGAAAAGCCATGAGTGGTGCACTGATAGAGATCTTTTCTTCCTTTTCTGCCTGCTTACTGGGAGGCGGTGCGACCTGTCCACTAGCATGGCGCTTTATTTTGCTTCTGCCTATATGCGACAGAAGCGCGGACTTTTATATGGCGGTGCTTTCATCACGCATATCATGCGGTCGGTCTTACCATTTGACCAGCATGAGCCTGCGATGTTACCGGCCATTCCCCCTGTCCGATTAGACCGTCGCACGGCGAGCGGCATGCGCATCACGCACCGATTCCCGCAGGGCCTTCGGTTCGTAGGGGCCGTCCAGGACCAGGTTTGGGTCCCGGTGCCGTTGCCGCAGATGCCTGGACAGGGGGACCCGCATATGCCTCAGCCGCTACAGGGTATAGCGATTGAGGACGAGCCGCCACACGTCGAGCAGGTCCACGAGCATCCGCCACAGCATCCCCGACACGTACGTCGGTCTGTTAGGCTGGATAGGGCTACCCAGGCAGTGCTTGATGGCCTTGTTGCCGACTCACGACGACAGGGTCGTCAACTCGATCGCATGGAGGACCTGATGATGTGGGCGGTTGGACAGCTCGTGAATCAGTCACGAGCCGCCGGCATCGAGCCACCCCCACTACCACCGCCACGTCATTATCCGGACGACCCCGTTCAGGGTGAGGGCGGGGCGGGTCAGGGTGACGCCGGAGCCGGTCAGGGTGACGGCGGAGACGGTTAGATTTAGTTCTTTTATTTGTATTTTGTTTCTTTCGTTGTTATGTATGTAAAACATTTTGATGTATATATTTAATTTTTTGATGTAATGTATATAATGTTTAGTTTATTTGTTTGGTTGTAATGTTTAATATTATGTTTGGTTGTAATGTTTAATATTTTGTTTGATTGTAATGTTTAATATTTTGTTTGGTTTGTAATGTTTAATATTTTGCTTGGTTATACTTTAAAAATTTAACAAATGTTTAAAAAAAATAAAATATACAAATGTTTATATAAATTAAAATAAAAATAAACAAAATATAAATAAATAAAAAAATATAATTAAATAAAAAATACCTATACGTGGCGTATAGGTCAATACGCCACGTATAGGATTCATAAACTCCAAATCTTCCAACTTTTGAAGCAAAAATATAACCCGTGCCTCATACGCTGCGTATAGGTCAATACGCCACGTATTGGACCAGCCGCCAGACAGAGAATGACACGTGGCATTCTGTTGGCAGTGACTGAATTCTATACGCCCTCGTATTGCCCTATACGAGGGCGTATAGATCGGCGGCGGGTCCAATTAGCAATATTCCGTGTGTGGTTAGAAAAAGCCTTTTTTTAACGCCAAATCTATATTACTATTTCTCCAAAATTACATAAAATAATTAATTCAATACATGAATTTGAACTCAGGACCTTCAATTTAAGATACAAAAGCCTCTATCAAGTGAGATGGTCCCACGTTAAGTTGTATTTGATGTATTGATTTCATAATGTATAAGTAGGTATAGAGGTGAATCCACTTTCGGAATAGAACAAGGGGCGGCGAATCCACTTTCGGATGAAAAACAAGCTTATGATAAAGCCCAACGTATCTCAAGCAAAGAAGATTGAAAACCGATGTTACGAGGACTAAGACAACGAAGAACGAGTCACAATAAATAATATATATTTTGTGATTCTATTATGTTTTTTGTAACTTTTTTGAACGAACTTGTGTTAAATCACTTAAAAAAATAAAAATAATAAATAAAACGTGTATTTTATAGTGTATCTTTGTTTATTTTTTAATAAAAAGAATTTTTTTTAAATCCGGTGGAACCCGTTTTTTTTGTCCGGTCCGGTCCCAATAGGTTCCACATCTTCACTTCCAGAAACGGATCCGATCCGAAACCGTTTTCACTGTGTCCAGTTGTTGACCATCATTGACTATCCGAATCGGATCCCAAAAAAAAACAGTTTGTGCACCTCTAAGTAGGTATATGAAGACTTTGGACCTCAATTGGATTTATGTTGGCCCAATTGAGATTATTAGTTGATTTGGGTAAGAATTAGACATAAAAGAAGATATAGATTAGAGCCCATTATGATTTATTAACTCTAGTTACATTGAGTCAGGCCCATGTGCTCATCATTGTATGGCCCAAATTCAGGTTTCATGGTGTGTCCCGGCTCCCGGGATTGCTAATGCCCTCAATTTTGTATTCATTCATCGGCACTTTTCCATTTACCTAAAAAAAGAATAAAACATTATTATCGAAAAATAAATATTCAAATTAAAATTTTGAAGTATACGGTTTCGGGCAATCTGTTCGATTATCATTTTCATAGCCGCAAATTTTTTTATTATCAGTCCCATACCCGAATACACAAATAAACTAAGATGAAACATAGGATTCATCATACACAAATAAACTAGGATGAAACATAGGATTTGGTGGATGATTCGACATCCTTTATTAATTGCGTATATAATGGCAGCCCTTCCTAAATAGTATCATATTAGGATTAACCGACATAGCCCTCTTTTACAGTGGACGTGTGGCGTCACTGTTCCATTACTCTTCCCGGATGTTTCAGGCATTCCCATAGGGTTTGGATTCTTTTACCATCCCTAGACCCTACATGATATTTTCATTATTGCATATTTAACATTAATAAATAAATATATAACTGGTTATGTAACACAAATGTTTATTGTTGGTGCAAGGAGGATGTTTGACAATACTAGAACCTATAATTTCAAACGAGTTCTTTTAACCCTCGCTTTGCCGCGGGAGTTTGGTCGTTTTCCTCCCGTGCCACGCGGTTGGTCGTTATCGGTTCGATTCACCGAAACTCATAAAAGCGAATATAGAGACCGGTTCCGATAATACCAATACTGGTCACATTATCATAACGGTAACGACACTTGCTATAGGCTACGATCCCAAAAAAATACTCGGTTTTGAATAAACGAAAAAAAAACTTGATTTTTAATACAACTCCGTTTTAAAAAAAATTATATCGAAACGTTGAAAAAAAACTAAAAACAGTCGCGCAGTCCGTATTTTGGAAAAAGGTTAAAGAACGAAAGTTATTAAAGGAAAACGAAATTAATAGAAAATGAAACGGGTTAAAAACGTATATTATATATAGTATAAGAGAAAAATAAAAATATAGAAAATATTACAAAAAAAACGTGGCAAGAATTGTACGATGAAGTCACTATTTCCTCAAGTTCTACTTTAAACTTAGTTTATTTATAGTGTCCCACCAGAAAAATCATTTCATTTCAGATTTGTTTTCTTTACATTTGTGGACGTCGGTTTTTGCATCTTTTCTAGCATTTCATGAAGTGGTGAAAATATCGACCTATTTGGTTGATTCAAATTATGTTTAATATCTAGTAGATTTAACAGTAAACATAAAAAAATTAAACGGGTCAAAATAGATAAAATGTCACAAAACCTATGAAATCACTTTATTCATAAAAATAGATTCTTCTCGAAATTATATAGTTTTATAAACTATACTTAAAATGTCACAAAACCTATGAAATCACTTTATTCATAAAAATAGATTCTTCTCGAAATTATATAGTTTTATAAACTATACTTAACACTCATTTTAAATTCAAAATTTTAAGGTTTATTTTAAGATTATTTTTTTTTTACAAAATGTCTTTTCGGGTCATATAATTTTTTTAACCTGTTTTGAATTTGTGTTTTCGGGCCGTATAATATTGGAATAAAATATTCTAATATTCATAAAATATTATTTTCTTCTATAGGCCTTTGATTAATGCATATTCGTAGCCTTGGGATTTACTAGTTACCTTTCATCGCTCATTGTATTTTCTATTTATTATCCCTCTGTATTATCGTTTTTGATATATGAAAATAGATGCAAGCCTTTGAACCATCAAAGTTTAGATGGTATCAGAGAAGCGATCATTCAAAATAAAACCCTAATCGACCATGGCAAGAAGACGGGAAAACTACCCGAATCAGTGACTTAACGAACCTGCAGCGGAGGATGTAAAACAGAGATGGGCATACTCGTGACGACTATTTCAAGTTAATAGGGTATCCCGAGTGGTGGTCGGGGAACCGAAAACGTAAAGAAACAAGGCCTAAAGCAGCCTGCATTGAGACGAGTCCAAACCCCTTTATTCCAGGTTTGACAAATAAGCAATATGAGATGTTTATGAAACACTCTGTAGAAAAGGGAGAACCGAGAAAGGAAGATGCAACACCTACGACATACATGACTGGTAAAAAGGATAGCGATGATGACTAGGTGGTGGATTCCTGTGCTAACGCACACATTACCCATAACATCGACATCCTTGAAAATAGAACCCAAAACCGTTTTGAAACCCCTGTTGTCATTCCAAACAGGGATGCTATACCCGTTAAAGGAAGAGGTGAATGTACTTTACAAGGGGGAGCGAGAATAAAGGATGTTTTGCATGTTCCAAAATTCACTTGTAACCTGTTGTCTGTCAGCCGCTTAAGTAAAGATTTGCAATCGGCTATAACCTTTTTCCCAGATTTTTGTGTTATGCAGAAATTTCACACGAGGAGCTTGATTGGTGCGGGTGAGTGAAGAAGAGGTTTGTACCGGATGGGGTTGTTTGGAAACGACAGAAAAGCGATGATGACATCCGGTGATACATGGCATAAAAGGTTAGGTCATGCATATGGTGCAAAAACTTAATCAAATTGATTTTCTTGATAAAATTTCCTTCAGTAAGTTGTGTGATTCTTATGCAAAGGCAAAACATACTAGACTTCCTTTTTCGCATAGTGAAATTAAAACAGCTGCTTGTTTTGAATTACTACATTGTGATATTTTGGGTAAATATCGCACCCCTTCCTTTTTTGGACCGAGTTATTTCTTAACAATCGTTGATGATTTTAGTAGGGTGGCTTAGGTGTTTTTGCTAAAATTTAAGCATGAGGCAAGCAAGTGTATAATGCATATCCATAAAATGATAAGAGCGCAATTCGGGAAACCCATCAAAAGATCTAGATGTGATAACCGTGAAGAGTTCACATCAAACGACATGACAAAATTTTATAATGAAGAAGGAATTGTTATAGAAACAACTTGTCCCCACACCCCACAACAAAATGGGGTTGTGGAACGTAAGCAAAGACACCTACTTGAAATTGACTGTGCCCTAAGGTTTGAAGCTAATCTCCCTAAGCGGTTTTGGGGTGAATGTGTGTTGACAGCCTCATACGCCATAAACCGGTTACCGTCTAAGGTAATTGGAAACAAAACTCCTTAGGAAACCATTTTCGGCCATAAACCGGATTACGATTTCATGAGAGTATTTGGTTGTCTTGCCTACTATAGAAGAACTAAAATGAAGGGGGGAAAATTTGAAGAAAGGGGGAGACCCGAAGTGTTTTTTGGGTACACACCAGGAACAAAGGGGTATAAAATCTATGACATTGAAGGCAAGAAAATGGTGACTTCTAGGGATATCAAATTTCATGAAGACTATTTCCCTTTTAGAAAACAATAGTCAACCTAGAGGAATTAAATCAAATGGAAACACCCTTTTGGCATTACAATGATGAAGAGCAGAGACCAAATAAAGCTACTAAAACTCCAATTGTGGGTGAAAAAGTAACCGAAAACCAAGGCCCAAGTGAAAACATCAACGTGGGCCAAACACCTTCTACCAAAAACCCAAGTGTGTAGGCAGCAAGCCCACTACCACAACACATGAAGGAAAATGAGAATGAAACAACCCACCAATTTGTGTCAGATCAAGACAATCATTATGTATTTCCACAGGATGAAGTTACCGAGCAGGTCCGAGCGAAAAGGAACAAAACAGAACCAAAGCACTTCGATGATTTTATCGTTAAACTTTCCCCATCGGTCGACCATGCACGCACTCCACCGAAAAGTTTCCTCAACGGTACACCTCTTAACTAACTTTGTCTCTTATGAAAAAATTTCTAAACCTCATAAAGCATTCTTAGCGGCCATTGATTCTAACGATGAGCCAAAGTATTTTCACCAGGCCGTTAAAGATGCGAGGTGGAAAGAAGCCATGAAAAAGAAATTCGTGCCGTTGAAGAAAATGGTACATGGACCCTCAAAGAACTACCTGAAGGAAAACTGGCCATTGACTTCAAATGGGTGTATAAATTAAAGTACAAACCGAATGATGAAGTTGAAAGATACAAGGCGCGTCTAGTAGCAAAGGGTTTCACACAAATGGAAGGTATTGATTACCATGACACTTTTGCCCCGGTGGCAAAGCTAGTTACTGTTAGAACCCTTTTGGCGGTGGTAGTAAAAAGAGAATGGGCCATTAACCAATTCGATATGAATAATCCATTTCTGCACGGAGATTTGAACGAAGAAGTGTACATGAAGATCCCACAATTTTTTCTAAAGAGAAAGAAACAAGAATTTGTAGGTTAAAGAAATCACTTTATGGTTTGAAGCAAGCGTCAAGGAATTGGTACCAAAAATTCACTGGTCTTGCTTGACCTCGGCTTCAAACAATCTAAGGCCGACCATTCTCTCTTTATACAAAAAGAAGGGAAAGAGTTTGTGACTGCTCTTATATACGTTGACGATGTCATAGTGGTTAGCAACAATCCTACCAAGATTCAAAGCCTAAAGAGTGGTCTTGACAAGCGTTTTAGCATAAAGGATATAGGAAACGTAAAGTATTTCCTTGGCATTGAAGTTGCGCGTACTCCTGAAGGTTTGGTACTAAGTCAAAGGAAATACACTTTGGATATCCTCGACGACTGCGGGCTACAGGGATGCAAACCGAGTTCGTTTCCTATTGAACAAAATCACAAATTCGATAAAAGTTAAGATGCGCCAAAAGTAGATGCCAACCGTTATCGTCGCATAATAGGCCGACTTCTCTACTTGCAAGCCACTCGGCCTGACATAGCTTATGATGTGAACATTTTAAGCCAATTCGTTGCTAAACCAAGGCAGACCCTTATAGATGTTGTGCATCGAATTTTAAGATACCTCAAAGCCACACCCTGGTGTCTGATGTCGCCCAGACGGTCTATGTAAAAACTAACAAAACCTAACCTAGACTCCTAAGTAATAAATGAAGTACCTTCAACTAAACCGCACTGACAGGTAAGTGGACCTATCGAATGTAGCACAACTTAATGGTAAACCGAGTTATCGAACCCTAGAGACACTACTATAACTATACTAGACTCTGACTCGGACTAAAGTTTGTTTGATGGGGGGTTGACTACACTAAAGATTAACTACTAATTGATGTGTGTTTTATATGTAGATAAATATATCTATATCTATATATATAGATATAGATATATTTATCTACATATAAAACACACATCAATTAGTAGTTAATCTTTAGTGTAGTCAACCCCCCATCAAACAAACTTTAGTCCGAGTTATCGAACCCTAGAGACACTACTATAACTATACTAGACTCTGACTCGGACTAAAGTTTGATTGATGGGGGGTTGACTACACTAAAGATTAACTACTAATTGATGTGTGTTTTATATGTAAATAAATATATATCTCTATATATATATATATATATATATATATATATCCTTGGCAACGACACCAAAAACTTGATGGCGTAGTTTTAGTAATAAATATATTCTATTTGGAGCTACACAAAATCAGGTTTTAAATTTATAAATTAAAATGATAATTACTTCAACTAAATACACACACAATAGGCAAGTGTACCTATCACAGCGTAGTAAAGTATGGGTAATAACTAAGTATCGAACCATGGACACGGATCCCGTACTTAACCGTCCCCATTGTCTGACTAGAATAATAAGTTGGAAAATGGGTTTTGTTTAAAAGGAAAATAAAAAGATAAGAAATGTAATTATAAAGGTTATCTTGTTTAAGACGTTACTCTAGTTGTTATACCTTGTTAATTAATGATATATTTAAAGTAAGGTTGGTCATAGTTACTAGTACTAATCCTTTCGATAGGGGAGTTAGTATTTCGTAACGGAACAGTGGATACGGTCGGCCAACTGTTCCTTAATAAATATAACTGACCCTAAACGGGGTCTCAAGTCCGTCGGTATCTCACAATTCATTATTCGGACTAAGATTATCCAATGACCGACGTACGTCATGTCTTGTAACTTCCTTTGGACAGTCGGAATGCGCAACTTCCTCCAGAGCTACTTTATGAAAGCTCGGACCTAACAAATTATGTTCTTAAGTAGTTGTCTTTACTTATAATATTATTTTAAAGAAATAAGACTTTCATTCTCAAGATCAACCCCATGGATCCCGCTAGAAGTCCTCTGCAAGCCGACACTAGAGAAGTAAAGAAATACTGACACAAACCGCCCGGTCTGGTTAGGGCTCAAACGACTTGCTGAATACCCAAACCTCTAATCAACCCATAATATTAAATCTATACTACCCGGCCATGATAGCACCAAGATTTGTATATAGACCGTACAAACATCGAATAAGCTTCCCAAACAAGAAGTCTTGCTTAAGTAACTTACAAGATTTAAGATTATTAGATTGGTTTAAAGATCACTTATTCTTGTCTTTTTAAGATAAATCATAATAAAGACTTTAAAAACATACATACTAAAATTACTTCATCAATTAATTAAAGTTCAACTAACTTAAGCAACACAAGGGAACTAGCCACGAATGACCATACAAGTGACTCCACTAGCCCTTAGACAATGTGTGGAAGAGTTCCAACAACAAGGGAAAGTGGGTATAGGTTGTCTCTTGCTTGCTTGAACAAGAAGGATCGTTTCATATTACAAGACTAAAAACATAAAATAAACAAAGGAAAAGCTAAAACGGACAAAAACCGAGGGAGTTTCGGCTCTAGCAGAGCTCTAGGGCCTTCCCAACCCAAGGTAATGGACACCTAAATGCTTGGAATGAGCTTGCTATTTATAGGCTGAGATTTTGGCAATGCACGGCCGTGCATTGGATTGCACGGGCGTGCAAAGTACCCGTTTCTTGCATGTGAGGGAATCTGGCAGCTTTTGGGAGTACAGGGAGGAAAAACTCCAAATGCACGGCTGTGCATTGGGATGCACGCCCATGCATTAGGCACTTTTGCTCCCTGTTGACTTTTTGACTTCCTGGTTTGACCTTCTGCTTATGGTTTCGTTCAATTGGCCCCCGAATGCTGATTTGACCTTGATTTTGAGTGTTTTCTTCATGTTTTTGCAAATCCAGGTCAATTATCCTATCGGAACACAAATGAGTGGATTAGGCATCAATTATTATCATATTGTCTCTAATTGTGATGATTTTGGGGCTAATTATGCATGCAAAACATGTATAATTTACGTCATATCATAATACCCCACACTTAAACTTGGCTTGTCCTCAAGCAAACTCATGCATGATTATACCCGTAGAAGTAAAGTATTGATAAAATGTTAATCCAGAGCTGCTGTCACAGATGGCTGAATGGCATTCTTAAAAACAATGATTTGGTGGTTATACCTTTCGAGTGTTTCTCCACAATAGGGTAGCAAGCCTAACATATTCGATGGAACTATGATTATGCACAAAATTACGGTCTCACAAATGTTTACTCAACACTCGGGTTAAATATATGGATATAGTATATTAAGGAGAACACTCAATGCTATAATTAATGCTTGCATAATCATAGGCTTGTATAGAAATCAAATCTCCACCAACTGACATAAAATATGTGCATAAATCAAGAGGGCTTTATACAGGGTTGTAATGAATGGCTTAGGGTAGGAAGTTTTTGGGAAGAGTGGCTAAATGTTGAAAATCTGGCTTGGCTTAATGATAAAAAGGTAATTGATTCCTTCATTCAACTTAGATTAGACATTGTGACTTATCTAAGGACTCTTTTAAGGTTAGATTGTCAAGACCAAATCCCTTATTTAAGAACGTCAATTTCTTCTTGTTTTTGAAATATTCATTGCTATTAATTTTTCATGAATTGTTCGGTTGTTTCTTCTTAATACATCCACTTTGATTAGCTTGGCATACTCCAATTTTTCGAGTAATTTTTATTTTCTTTTGATGAGATTTCTTCACTAGCTTTGGCGATTTAATAATTTCTTTTTGGTTGCCCCTTTTTCTTCACAATAGTTCTTCTTTTCATATCAATTGAGTTTCTTTCTTCAAACATAAGATGGATCTATAAACTTTCGACGGATAATCATTCCTTAATTCATAGCCAAGTAATTTTTCAACAAAAGGGTTAAAATATAAAAGGATAATTTTTTCAGGTTTATGGGTTTTGAGATGTGGGTTTAGAAATGAAAAGGTTTAGGCTCAAAAGGGCTAACTAGGGGATAATGTTTAGGGTAGGTAAAGGAAAAGAAAAGGCTAAAGAAATTGGGCTAATCCTAATGCCTCAATCATTTTCATACATTCTTTTAGTCCATGATCTTGAAATGTATATTTTACACAAGTTCTAACATGCAAAGCAATAATTAGCATTCACTCTATCAAACGAAATGATCATGTGAAATGGCGTCAAAAACTTGATGTATTCGTGATAATGCTCGGATAGGTTCAAATTTCTCACATGGAAACGGAAGGTAAAGGGTAATAAAGTAAAAATGTACATAAACTTACTTCTTTCTTTCTGTTGTGCTTCCTAATCTTCCCTATTTGTTTCCTTGATTCACTTCAACGATATTTCAAATTGCTGTTTTTATAAGCCCGATTATGCCAAATGATTTTTAAGATGCTTGCTTTTAGATTATTAAAAATGTTTTTATTACATCTATAAATGAATTTTGATTTCATGAATTGGGTAGTGGCTAATCATGCAATTGTAATACTTAGGACAAAATTAGGAAGTCAAATTGTCAACTTCCACCCCACACTTAGTTTCTGATGACATAAATGTATGCAATATGATATGTGTCATGAATAATAAGAGTGTAGTGAAACTGATACTCCCCTGATGAGACGTCATTATCACGTGTGATGATTCTCACTACTGAGTAGATTGCATTCCTGGGTACGTACCGAAACCTGTGTAACATGTATACGCAATGCTCAACACATAAAGTAAATATTGAAAAAGAAATTAACTAATATTCGACAATTATGGCGGCCGAAAGGGTGGCGGTGGTGATGGCGGAGTAGGCGGTGCATATTCGGGTGGTATGGAAGAAGATGAAATGGAGTCAGTGCGGGTGTTTCTTATTTTCCTTCCTGCTTGTCTTGAGGATTCAGCCATATCCTGCATAATTACCAGTTTGAAAAAATTAGTATCAAGAAGTGATATTGCTTCATGAAACATATATAGAAACGGCGCTAAAAACTTTGATGTATTAAAACAATGCCAAGAACTTTGATAGTGAAATAGCCAAAAATTTGGTGTTTACACAAAACTTGATATTGCTATTAAATATATATATACTTTTATTTTTAGGACCACACAAAAGAAATACAAATTCATGCATGGTTGTAGCATGATCATGTCCTCCCGAGTCCAAAAGTGGTCTATTGTAACTAATCAAATAGGATGCAAACTTGAATGGTGCAATTTGACTAAGAACAAAAATGGTAAAAATGTTGACTTTTGAAAAGTCAAACCTATCAAAATTCTTGCCCTAATCCAATTAATCCACAATTTTCCACAAGTATTTTGTTACCTAAACGCATCTAAGCAAGATTTATGCTTCAATTCATATATATAAGTTCAAGAGTTCAAAGTCAAAATCAAGACACTCATTCATACGGGTCAAATAAATTTACCACCAATAAGGCTAAGAAGTGTTACACCATGATCTTACATAGTCAAATATGCACCTATATTAAGCATTGAGTTCTAATTCGAGCATATTCAAACAAAGGAACAACATGAAACCCCCTAGCCCCTATTTGGAACAAATCTGTCATTTTCGAAGCCTAAATCAAACAAAAAATTATAATGGACAAGTTATCTTACCTTTATGATGAGATTAGAAGCGAAAATTGGAAGAAACGGGTGGAAATCGGGTGTTTTTGGGTGGTTTCGGCGAGAACCTAGAGTGTTTGGGGGTGTGGGTTTAAAAAAATGCTGCGACTGACCTGTTTTAAGACCTGGCACCTGTTCCTCAAATGCACGGGCATGCATTCATTGCCCCAGTTGACCAGATTTTGACTTTTTTTTATAAATAACTTAGATTATAATAAAATGTTAATTTAATTAAAAATAATTAAAATAATTGGTCAAAAGCGGAATGCCACCATTAAAATCCGAATTCTTCCTTAGAAAACTTACCTCAATCGTCGGCATCCAATTTCAAAGCATTAAACTTGTCATTATCAAAAATAAAGGAAAAGATAAAATTTAAGCATATAAAACCGTTCAAAAGTGTTACGCCTATTTTAAAATGCTTTCGAATGGTGTCACTTGCATCCATTTAATTTGCTTAACAATAATTTCGTGGTCATGATCCTTAAAAGTTCCTACAAAGACAAATTAACTAGTACAAGTACCAAATTAAAAGTAGTAAAATAAAAATATGAAGGAAAAATAAGATAGAATTAAAATAAAAATAAAATAAGGATGAAAATAAAAAAGAATAAAAGGAAAAATAAAGTAGAAGTAAAATAGAAATAAATAGTCAGTCCAACGACTTAGATCTTTCGCAGAATTACCGTGTCCCCGGCAACGGCGCCAAAAACTTGATGTGTGTTTTATATGTAGATAAATATATATATATATATATATATATATATATATATATATATATATATATATATATATATATATATATCATTGGCAACGACACCAAAAACTTGATGACATAGTTTTAGTAATAAATATATTCTATTTGGAGCTACACAAAATCAGGTTTTAAATTTATAAATTAAAATGATAATTACTTCAACTAAATACACACACAATAGACAAGTGTACCTATCGCAGTGTATTACAGTATAGGTAAGAACCAAGTATCGAACCATGGACACGGATCCCGTACTTAACCCTCGCCATTGTCTGACTAGAATAATAAGTTGGAAAATGGGTTTTGTTTAAAAGGAAAATAAAAAGATAAGAAATGTAATTAGAAAGGTTATATTGTTTAAGACGTTACTCTAGTTGTTATCCCTTTTTAATTAATGATATATTTAAAGTAAGGTTGGTCATCGTTACTAGTACTAACCATTTCGATGGGGGAGTTAGTATTTCGTAACGGAACAGTGGATACGGTCAGCCAACTGTTCCTTAATAAATAACTTGCCTCTTGCTTGCTTGAACAAGAAGGATCCTTTCGTATTACAAGACTAAAAACATAAAATAAATAAAGGAAAAGCTAAAACGGACAAAAACCGAGGGAGTTCCGGCTCTAGCAAAGCTCTAGGGCCTTCCCAACCCAAGGTAATGGACACCTAAATGCTTGGAATGAGCTTGCTATTTATATACTAAGATTTTGGCAATGCACGACCGTGTATTGGATGCAAAATACCCGTTTCTTGCATGTTAGGTAATCTGGCAGCTTTTGGGAGTACAGGGAGGAAAAACCCCAAATGCACGGCCGTGCGTTGGGATGCCCGTGCATTGGGCACTTTTGCTCCCTGTTGACTTTTGACTTCCTGGTTTGACCTTCTGCGTCCGGTTTCGTTCAATTGGCCCCCGAATGCTGATTTCACCTTGATTTTGAGTGTTTTCTTCATGTTTTTGCAAATCCGCTTCAATTATCTTATCGGAACACAAATGAGTGGATTAGGCATCATTTATTATCATATTGTCTCTAATTGTGATGATTTCGGGGATAATTATACATGCAAAACATGTATAATTTACGTCATATCACTAATGCAGCAAACGAGGTTGACTCAAGCTATCAAGATGAAGAACTAAGGTAATATCAGAGATGGGAAGAATAACACATAGGTCGGAATTCTACTTGCAAAGCACAACTTCTACCGGTTCTAGAAACTATGATGGATCTGGGTTTATAAAGAAACAGCTCTAGACTACCTAGTGGATCCCTAATCACTCTCAGTGTGTCACCAACTAATGAACCTAAAGATGTAATAACTCACCAGATAGTGGATTACCTTTCGGTCTCTCCAACAATGATAATGTACCCAAAAGATAGATCACCTTTCAGTCTCACTATCCACAATACATTCAAAGAATGCACGGGGTACTCTCATGATAACAACTATGACTCAGAATAGCAACAATCACTAGACACCTAAATCAACTTCCTCTCAGACAGTTGACACTTGGGTTCCTAATAACGAAGACTAAACGTCTATCTCTCACTTCTCAGGTATTGAGACAGGATACACACTCAGATCTAATCTATACTCAATCACAACTCCTCTGGATCACTATGTGTAGAAAACCACACAAACAATCACAAACCCTAAGATCTATGACCTAGAAACACTAATCAAACTGGAAGACATTCACAATCAACATACGGAATTGAAATAAAAAATAAAGCAGCACTAAGCATATAGATTCATCATAATCATCAACATAAGATCTTTTACAAAATCAATAAACCAACATTAGAATCCAAAACCAAAAAAAATCGTAACTTTACGAAGTAATCATCATGTAACTTAGGAAGTACTAGAGTTTTAGCCAACGATCATATTCCAACACATCAAAACAGAAGTATAAGACACAATCATAGGTTTAATCTCAGAAAACAAACACAAAGATGGAATCTTGAAAACCGAATAAGCTAGAATTAACCAACTCGGATCCAAAGCTTAAACCTTTAGCTTCAAAACTGCTTCTTACACCCAAAATCGCCCTTGGACCTTCTCTGGAAGGCAATAATTCGAACTCCTCCAAGAAATCTATTTAATTATCGAATTAGGGTTTTTGCGGATTTTTCTACCTCTCGCGTATCGCGAGACATGTTCATGGGTTCCTCGCGTACCGCGAGGAACAAATTATGTAGGTCCCCGGGTGTCTCGGATCGTTACGTGTGGGTGTGTGACTAGTCGGACCGGGTGCGGAATGCCCGTGACTAGTTGGAGAATCAAGTAACACAAAGTAAACCGACAATGAAATCACTTTAAAACTCCGTCTATTATAAACTTGAAGGTTACAGAGAGAATACAACTGAGTGCAAAATGCCTGCGTACATATCTTCTCTTAACCTAGCCTATTTATGCTAGACCTGACCACTTAACAAGTGCGCATGGCAAATTGTTCCTGCGTACTTAGCAAGTATGCATAGTATTCTTGCGTACTTGCTAAGTACACAAGAAGTAATTCATGCGCACATGCTAAGTGCGCAAAACACTTAACAAAGACGAATACAACGACAAGTACCTACGAACATGAATACAACTCGATAAACCAATACATACATATGCTGATATACAAATACAAATACATAAAGACAATACATAAGTAAAAACAATCTTCAGAGTGCTTGTCACAAGAATTGCTTCAACAAACTCTCCCTTAACAGCAGCCCTGGAGATGTCTACAGTCTCTAACATCTTCAGAGTAAATAGCTTCAGAGTGATTGTCACAAGAATTGTTTCAGCAAACTCCCCCTTGACAGCAGCTCTAGGGTTGTCTTCAGTCTCTATCATCTGTATACAAGTAGTATTTGTCTAACAACATAGTATCAGAGGTTCCCTAAGGTCAAAATCCGTGAGCTCAAGGACGACTATGTCAAATTTGAGCTCCGTGACAAGAGGTGCCCAAGGTCAAAATCCATGAGCTCAAGGACGACTATGTCAAATTTGAGCTCCGTGACCAAAGGTTCCCTAAGGTCAAAATCCGTGAGCTCAAGGACGACTATGTCAAATTTGAGCTCCGTGAAACCGACGCCAGCATGGCTAACGCGCTCCACATCAGTAACTCAAAATGACGTATATAGAAAGATTCAGGAAGGAATCCCTTAATAGTCCTATTCTTCCTTCTCTCAGTCTCATGTTCAATAACATACTTATTGTCTGAATTCTTTCGTCTTTGTCTTTTGGAGGATGACTCGGGAAGGGAAACCTTCTCCATTTTCCGTAGGTGTGTTTGGTCTGGTGCATCATCAGAATCAGATGAATGAGATTCAGTCGCCTCAGAATCTGACTCTTCAGCACAATCTCCTCCTTCTTCATCACCGCCATCACCAGCCATCTCTACAATAACATAAGATATATAACATTAGATCAAATAGAATTAATGGTATAGAACAAGACATGACAAAGTATTGCACTTGCACATTGAATCGAATTTCAAACTTAGAAAAATTTCTTAGTTACACTTCCTGCGTACTTAACAAATACGCAGGAAATTGTTCTTGCGTACTTAGTAAGTATGTAAGAGCTAATTCTTGCGTACTTAATAAGTGCGCAGGAACTAACACTTAGAACTTTTACAAAATCCAAAACCAAGAGATTCAAAGATTTAGATGATGATAGTGGTCACCACAGAGTTGAAAAACCTGTTCAAGACCTATGGGACCAAGACTAACACCAATGCAAAGCTAAACCCAGGTCATTTGGACCTACCCCCAGTCCGACGCAAAACCAAAGACACTAAGGGGTCAAACCCAAAATCAAGAGCAGTTAAGGATGAATTTAGAATACAAGAGCTTCGATTGATGATCATAAACTAGTTTTAGGGCTTAATTTAACTTAAGAACACCCAAACCCGGTTTAAATTTCATCATCAAAACCCTAAGCTTGAAAGTCAAGAAATCGGTCCTCAACAAAAATTTTGCGAATGAAATGGTCCAAGAATCTCACCAAATGTTAGACATGTGAAGATCAAACAATGACCGGGATGAAAAATCGGATTAGAAACACACGGAAATTTGAGTGAAATCGGAGCAAGGAGTGTACACAGTGTAGAGAGTTTGAGTGAGATGAACTGAGAGAAATTTCTAACACCTGTATATATACCCACACAATATAAGTCGTGCGTACTTGTTAAGTACGCAGGGTTTAACCCTTGCGCACTTAATAAGTACGCAGAGACTCATGTGTATCCAGATTTTTTAACGCAAATTATGAAGAAGTCAAGTCAAATAACGAACAGGATAAAAATATTAAATCAAAAGGATTCAAAGTCAATTCAAGAAGGTCAAACACAAATATTTTTGGTTTTTCTGATTGGAATTGAACTATACATAAACCTAAAATATTTTTGATCTTTTCAGAGTAATGGTATACACATATTCATACACACTATTTTTGTTCAAAGAAAAGAGCAGAGGATCATATCAGGCTAAACTATAGAAAAATGATACAAGATAAACATCAAAGAATATGGGATCAAGTCATGGATTACTATTTATTCATATGTAATAAGCACATAAACAAGTAATTCAAGTTGGCAATATTATAATATTTGAAACCATAAGCATCTTTGTATCACGTTCTTGTGTGTTAAGTTAGTAATTTTAAGATATACAACGTGTACCCCACTGTTATGATACAGAAATGTAAATTGCACAATCTCAATGCATCTAAGATTCTCCCAATGATTTTCTAAATTTCCAGAATGAGGGTACATCAATTAGCACAGGAAAAATCAAACAGAATCCATAGGGATTACCAGGATTCATAAGATTCAGAATCGAGTGATTCATTTGTCTTGGTTTTATGTGATTTCTTCAGTGAATATCGGTATGATGATTCCGGATAATGAATATGGTGTTTGAGTATTTAGGTAAGGGAATCCAACTTTTATCTGGATTTGAATTCAATGAATCAGGAGTGATTCAAGGGTGAATACACGCTCAACGGTTGATGTAAAGACATGTCTTGATTCAATCTCTCATTGCATACTTGTGAGTATGGGCAGTGAGATGAACCGCATTAATTGTGTTAACGACCTATCCCAAAACTGGTCTCAGAAGAAGATAATTGCCAAAATCTAACATCTTGTATCCGATAGTGATCTTTTGCACTCTTTTACGCACACACACTAGCAAACATGGGTTCAAATCACAGTTGTAGTATTGATTTAATTTCCACACTACTAATGATTCAAAGATGCTTATAGCGTACTGACAATTCAAATTACTTGTAAATAAGCAGACTAAAAACACAATAATTTAAACAATCAAGTATGCATGATGCAATCATTTACCATATGTGCAGTCTATGACGTTTAGATCATTTTGATGTACTATCATTTCCTCCTTTCTTAAGAGAACTTTGAAATTTTCTGGTTTTCTTTTTTGTTTGGATTTTTGTAAAATATTTGAAAATTAAAAGAATTATACAGAATACTTAAAAGAAATAAAATTTAACTTTCATGAAATTGATTTAAGAAAAACAAGTTTTCACTCTGGATTGAACATTCCTATCATGTTGACAAGATGTTCAAAACGGGTTCGATCAAACGCCTTAGTGAAAAGGTCAGCAAAGTTGTCATCCGTGTGAACCTTTACAAGTTCAATGAGATGTTTTTCAGCACAATCACGGATGAAATGGTGGCGAATTTCAATATGTTTAGTTTTGGAATGTTTCACCGGGTTGTTTGTGATGGACATGGTGGCATTGTTGTCAATGAACAGTGGAGTTCCAGTGAAGTTTAAGCCGTAGTCTCTCAATTGCTGCTGAATCCACAATATCAGAGAACAACCGCTCGCTGCAGCAATGTACTCTGCTTCACATGTTGAGACAGAAACCATTGACTGCTTTTTACACTGCCAGGAAACCAGCCTGTCTCCCAAGAATTGACATCCACCTGAAGTTGACTTTCTATCAAGGTTACAACCGCCATAATCTGAATCAGTATAGGCTTTGAGGTCAAATGATTGCTGCTTTGAGTACCAAAGACCCAAACGAGGTTTCCCCTTCAAGTATTTGAATATCCTCTTGACAACTATCATATGAAACTCCTTTGGTTGTGACTGAAACCTTGAGCACAAGCATACATCAAACATTATATCGGGCCTTGAAGCTGTGAGATACATAAGAGATCCGATCATCCCACGGTACAATTTGCAATCCACATCCTTTCCATCTTTGTCTGGATACAGACCATGATTGACAGAGATAGGTGTGCCATAAGTACTGCTATCATTCATCTTATATTTTGACAAGATGTCCCGCACATACTTAGTTTGATGTATATAGATGCCATCCTCTCTTTGAATGACTTGCAGACCCAGGAAGAACGATAATTCACCCATGTTACTCATCTCAAACTTGGACTTCATCACCTGTTCGAATTCCCTACACATCTCTTCATTTGTAGACCCAAAGATAATGTTGTCGACATACACTTGTACAAGAAGAATATCACCTCCTGCTTTCCGAATGAAGAGGGTCGAGTCAGTTTGTCCACGGTCGAAACCATTTGACAGTAGATGTTTTGATGACGTCTCATACCATGCCCGAGGTGCTGGATGAAGACCATAAAGTGCTTTGTCGATACACTTTATTGATATTATGCGGATCTTCAAAGCCGGGAGGTTGAGTGACATAGACCTCTTCATGAACTTTTCCATACAGGAAAGCACTCTTCACATCAAGTTGATAGACCTTGAAGCCGACATAGGAGGCATAAGTCAGAAATAGTCGAATGGCCTCAAGTCTAGCAACTGGGGTATAAGCTTCAGTGTAATCCAGGCCCTCTTGTTGATAAAATCCTTGAACAACCAACCTTGCTTTATTCTTCACTACGACATGACGATCATCCATCTTTCACTTAAACACCCATCTGGTTGTACGCCTCTTGGTAAGTAAACCAAATCCCACACATCCAACTTTTGGAATTGAGACAATTCATCTTGCATCGACTCAATCCAGCAGTTGTCAGCGAGAGCCTCCTTCACATTCTTCGGCTCTAACTGGGACACGAATGCATCATGCAAACATGTTTCCATGACACCAGTGTCAAGTATCTCAGAGTACAAACTAGTGTTCTCAGCAATGGTTCTATGACGATTCTGAACACCGGATGATTCTTATGCACTCTCATCTCTGGTATATCCGGTACCTGAATTTCTGAATCGAGGTTCGTGCTCAACTCCCCATATCCTGTGTTCTAGAAGAAGAAGATTCAATGTTAATTGGATCAGCTGGAGCTTCATTTCCCACACGAGTGTTAGGATTAGCTTGAGCGTCATGTCCGTCAACATGAACAACTTCTATGTTATCATTTTCATTAGTTCCAGATGCAGATGCAGCATTGGAATCAGGAGTTACAATCGATACAGTTGCACGGATTGAGAAACTGGAGTCATCACCGCCTCTAAAGAATTCATACACATTTGCGGCATCATCGGCAGATAAATCAGGAAGGTTGAAAGACTTGAATAGCGCATCATAATCAAAACCCCAAGCCGGACCAGTTGGTTTTGGTGGAGTGCTGTGTTTACTACAATCCACTTTGAACCATTCCTCGACAGTACAAGTTCCTATATTGTATATTCTCTTGCAAGGCGAGTTGGCAACATATCCTAAGAAGATGCCTTCCACCACTTTTGCATGAAAATTTGACTTGTGGTCCTTGTATTGTAACAATAAGGAACATGGACTACCAAAAGGAACTAGGTAGTAAAGATTGGGAGGTTGATTGTTGATCAACTCATAGCAAGTCTTGTTGTGCCTCTTTACAACCAGAACTCTGTTCAAAACGTGACAAGCTGTATTTACTGCTTCTGCCCAGAAAGTGACAGGAAGCTTTGCATCTGACAGCATTGTCCTTGCAGTCTCAATCAAGATTCTGTAATTCTGTTTTGCAACTCCATTCTGCTGAGGTGTGTACGGGGCACTAAATTCGTGACGGATCCTCTTCTTGGGACAGAAAAGTTCCATCAAGTTATTCTTGAATTCAGTTCTGTTATCACTCCTTATTCTTCTAACCTTCAACTTGCAAAGAGATTCCAAGCTCAGGAGTCTCGTCCTCTGTACCTAAAAAATGCACCCAAGAAAAACGTGAGAAATCATCAGTTACAACTAGACAGTATGACTTACCTCAATACTCCTGATACTTATGGGGCCAAACAGAACCATATGTAATAGCTCCATAGGGGTATCGATGGAGTTTTGGAGCTTGGGCTTGTGAGACTTCCGTTATTGTTTGCCCTTTTTACAAGGCATACTGTCATCTGCAACGACAAATCTCAGCTTAGGAACACCGGTTACCAAACCGTTTCGGACAAAATGATTCATTTAACGATAAGAAATGTGTCCGAGTTTCCTATGCCACAAGATAGAGTCAAGCTCTGTCCTTTGGTAAGCAAACAAGTAGCAACTGATGAGGTGGTTGTTACCACGCTCATATCAATCTGATAAGTGTCGTTTGTCCTTGGTGCTCGCATGAGAATCCGGTCTTCAGGAATTTCAAAACCAGGTTTGAGAATCATGCATTCAGATTTGTCAAACATAACGGAGTACTCCTTGTCGCACATCTGAGAAACACTCAACAAGTTATGCTTTAACTGCTCGCAGTAGTTGACGTTGTCGAAGCTGACACAACCATTTGTAACCACGCCTTGACAAGTGATACTACCGCCTTTCTCTCCAGCAAAGGCCACATAGCCACCTCTGAATGGTTTTACATCTTGATGTAGGGCCATGTTACCAGTCATGTGCCAGGAGCATCCACTATCTACATACCAACGATTAGAGATAGTACCCTTCGGATGTCCCTGCATGAGTCATAAGAAATTAATTAGATTTGGAGACCCAAGCCATAGTGGTCTTGGGTCATCCGTCTTTCTTAAAATAAACAACCTCAATTATTCACAATCGTGACTGTCAAAAATGGATGAATCTTTAGAAGACTTGGGAGCAGGAGATTGAGAACTTTTAGATTTCTTGTTCCAGGACCTCTTCTTTTTCTTAACTAGAACAATAGACTTAGATTCAACAGCAGCAGGTGAACTAATGGAAGCTTCACCTGATTGAATTCCAGCCAGCTGTTCCAGCTTTCTCAATCTCTTGTTCCTTCTTCTCCTCTGTGGCTTAGAAAGCTTAACCACAGGTTTCTCACCAGTAGGAGCACTACCAGAGGTAGAAGCACAAGCTTTAGCAGATAGCTTTTCCTTTTTTGGAACATATGGTTTAGCCTTAGATGTGATCTTTGGCTTTACCATAGGTTTTACTGCTGGTTTCACCACATTTTCTTTTGGACTCTTGGAATGCTTCACTGGTGGTGACTTAGAGATAATAGTCGGTTGTGAAACAATTGGCCGTTTCCCTTGGTTCTTATTAGGGCAGTTCATAAAGATGTTACCAACCATACCATAGTGAAAGCAAGTCCTCTTGTCTGTGTAAGTCATCCTGTAAGGCTCATTAGATCTGGCATTAGATGACTCAGCATGATGAGCAGGAGAAGTTGTTTGGTGAATAGTAGTTTACCCGATGATGATTGGTTCTTGGGAATATAATATTTTTGCAAATTTTCTTGATAGCCAAGCCCAAAATGAGCTGAAAAGGCTTTCTTTTTAACTTGATTAATGTTTTTATATCCCCCATAAAGCATTACTTTTAATTTTTCATTTGATTCAACAATATCGGGTTCAGTCAATATTCAATTATCACTATCAGTGATAATGTTTTTCTTAACTTTCTGTTCACTGAGCAACTCCTCAGAGACTACTCCTTCAGGGAAGGTGTTGTTAGACCCATCATCAGAAGCAGTAAGGAACTCTTCATCAGATGCAGAGTCAACCTTACTTAATGAATCATCCTTGTTAGAGGAATCATCCTGACTCGAGGACTCATCAAGGTAAGACAAATCAATGTCAATTAAGCCGTTGACAAATTTCCCGCTTACTGGTGGAGGAATGGCATTAGTACCCAGCCCTAATCCATTCACTTGTCTCACTACAGACTCGTAGTGTTCCACCACAAAACGAGAATTTTTCAACTTCTCAATATTACCTTTCAACTGCAAGATCTCATTTTACAGCTTGTTGATCTCATTGTTCCTTTTCTCTAACCCCTTGTACGCAACATTCAAATGAAACTGTTGATCGCTAGTTTTAAGTTAATAATCACGTTTTTCTTTCTTCAACGTTTCAATTGAATCTTTGTATCATTTTTCGTTTTCTTTGTAGCTTAAAGCTGCAATACGAAGGGGTTCGACTTTGTCTTGAAGCTTAGAATTTTCAACCTTTAAGCATAGACATTTGGAACAAGAAATGACAGCAAAAGAGTTAGAATCTACCTTAATAGTTGAACAAAATGCCTCTCCAATAGCCATGAGGGCAACTGCAGTTGTAGATTCTTCTTGGTCAGCCACAGAAGCTTCTCGTTCCTCTGCTTCCATCATCTCCATAATCTCAGCCATGAGACCAACTTGCGTTTAAGCAATGAGGGCATCCTCCAGATGAACACCCCAATCAAAGCTGTCAACTTGTTGTGCTACCAAAGCAATGGACGTTCCACCTTGACTTTGATTGCGGTTGTTGGAGTTGTTGTACCCTTGATTGTTTCCTTGGCTAGGTCTGGTGAACCCCGAGGCTGGTTCTTTATCCTTTTGACATTCTCTTGCAAGATGCCCAAATTTATTTCATTTGTAGCACTTGGCCTTGGACTTATCAAATCCCACCTTGGCATTTGAATGTCCAACAATAAACTTCCTGCCAGTTCTATTCAAGAAACGCTTTGCCCTCCTCAAGATCATGGCCTCATTCCATTGAATATCCATATCCTTCGGATCCACCTGATTGAAGTCTTCTTCTATGGTTTCAGGATCCGTGAGCTTACCGCCAATGAAGTTCTCATAGGCAAGCATGCATGATGAGAATAAAGCCACATGATCTTCAGCTATCTTGGCTATTTCTGATTGGTTAGCTGAAGATGTGGGAGAAGGGTTTCTTGAGGAATTCTGGTGATGAGATCCAGAACGAGAACCAGATCCAGATGCTGCATAGCAAGCATGACCACCACATATATTTGAGTTAAACTCCTCATGAGTGTTCTCTGAGAAAAGGGAAATTCCAAAACCCGATGTCTTGGTTGTGGAAGACGTCCCAAAATACATAGAAGGGTCTTGTATTTGAGGTCTCCCTGAGCTCTCTTTTCGTTTTAGGTTCATATCATGTGCTTGAACCTTTCCGATTGCTTCATCAATAGTCATCTCATAAAAGTTTGAGTTCTCTCTCATCAGAGTGGTGTACATCTCAAATTTTGGTGGTAGGGCATCCATAAATTTCTCAACTAACTCCTCATTTGGATAGATCAGGTCATAAGCTTTCAGCTCAGTTTGCAGATGATAGAATCTAAAGATAAGCTCATATATAGATTCATTCTCCAGATATCTAAAGCACTCATACTGTTTCCTAAGAAGATCCCTTTTACTCTTCTTGATGTCGCTGTTTCCCTCGAATCTCTTCTGCAAAGCCTTCCAGAGATCCTTGGAGTTATCGTATCCTCTGAAGCTATGAAATAACTCCCTGGTCAAGGCCATAGTGATCGATCTGTGTGCGTTCTAATCTCTGTCATAAACTTTCTTTTCTTCTTCATCAAGTTTGGAGATAGGCTTGGGAACTTCTTCATCAAGATATGTATATGTGGGATGCTTATAACCCTCTAAAATGGGTATCCAAAGTGAAGAATCGGTGTATGAGATATAATGCTCAAAGGGTGCTTTCCAGTTCGAATAATCGTTTACATTAAGCAACTTTGGTGGTTTCTGTGGGGTTCCAATCTCATTGTCATAATTAAGAAGGTTACCGAGGTTCTGAAGATTTGGCATAGTGAAACAGTTAGTCAAATTTCAGAAAAGTCAAAACAACTTGCGCACTTGAATCTGGCCTTGCGCACTTAAAGACTTGGTCTTGCGTATTTAGAATTTGCCCTTGCGTACTTAACAAGTACGCAGGAGTAAATGACAAGTATGTAAGAATGAGTTAAGTACGCAACAAGAAATGGTCTTGCGTACTTGGTAAGTACGTAGGAAGATTGTCCTTTTGGCCAAAAATGGTAAGTACACAGGTCACTTTTTCACCAACCCTCACCAACTTTTTCCGGTCACTGGAATCTCACCGGAGATAGAAAAAGTTGAAGATATGACCAAACAAAATGAGCCAAAGGTTCAGAAACTCGTTTCTAACCAACCTTTGATGCTCAAAACACTCAAATACACAACAAAAGTCGGGTTTTGAGTGATTTTTGCTTCTAAAATAGTGCTCAAGAACTACCCCTATTTTATCATAAAAATCAATAAAAACACCCGCTTTTGCTTGCAAAATCTCTGTAGGATGTGTAGAAGATGCTCCTAACACACTCACAACACTCGAAATCAAGATCTAAGCTCTGATAGCACTTGTAGGTCCCCAGGTGTCTCGGATCATTACGTGTGGGTGTGTGACTAGTCGGACCGGGTGAGGAATGCCCGTGACTAGTTGGAGAATCAAGTAACACAAAGTAAACCGACAATGAAATCACTTTAAAACTCCGTTTATTATAAACTTGAAGGTTACAGAGAGAATAAAACTGAGTGCAAAATGCATGTGTACATATCTTCTGTTAACCTAGCCTATTTATACTAGACCTGATCTCTGCGCACTTAACAAGTGCGCAACGCAAATTGTTCCTGCGTACTTAGCAAGTACGCAGAGTATTCTTGCCTACTTGCTAAGTACACAGGAAGTAATTCATGCGCACATGCTAATTGCGCAAAACACTTAACAAAGACGAATACAATGACAAGTACCTACGAACATGATTACAATTCGATAAACCAATACATACAGACGCTGATATACAAATACAAATACATAAAGACAATACATAAGTAAAAACAATCTTCAGAGTGCTTGTCACAAGAATTGCTTCAACAAATTAGTTAGGCGCCCATTTAGGAATCCTCGCGTACCGCGAGGGATTCTTCCTCCTCTCTCGCGTACCGTGAGGACATAATTTTCACCATTTTCTTCTTTATACTCTCGGGCTTCACTCTCTTGCTCGGTTCCTTTGGATATTCACTTGTAATCTTCATGAGCACCTGTAAACACGACAAAGACTCAATAGTATACAAAAACGACTCAAAACAAAGATAAAACTAATCAAAACGACTGAAAACAATAGGAATAAAGATGTGTGTTTCGCACTACATCAAACATCACCACACTTAACCTTTTTTCCTTCTCGAAAAAGATGCAATGGAATCATAACTGAGATCTGACTTAACATTAATCAATTTTCAATTAGCAAAAACATACTCACGCGTTAAAAAGCAACAATTAGTATTTCTGTCCGATTAAACCCAAGCACCAACTATCTAGCCCCCGTAATGTATTCTAAATCCATTTTATACATTTATCAATCAATCTATGTGACTCGCACTTAGAAGTTATAGCTCTACCTAATTCCATCTCATGGTCATGTTTAGGCATGGATCAAACCATATAGATTTCACCCACCACGTTAAACTAAGATTTATTTGTTTAAGATAGTAGATGAAATCATGTATGAATGGTATGAAAATGAGCATTAATCAAAGCAGATGAACTTTCGTCTAGAGGCGTTTCAACCAAGTCACTATCCCGGAAGGTAACACATAGACTAAGTCATATTCATTAAACACATAAGAATCACTTAGGGGTGTTTTATCAAAGTGGCCATCCCGGAGGGTAACACGTAAGCAAACTTATAATTCTAATCAATTACTCATGAATTATGGATAAATGGATGCGGACGCCACCAAACTCGGATTTATTCTCATAAAAAGAGAATGGTGTGCCAAAAATTTCAAAAACAAATAGATACAATCTTAACGTGGTGCCTATCACCCTATGTTGATAGTTTCAGTATTACCGACACCCTAAGATGAGTACCCAAACGATTTCCTGATTTAATTCATTTAATTACCCTAATTAACACAAACAGGCTATTTAAGCTCTATTAACTAGCTGGATCTACCAAAACATCACTAATTAGACACGTTTTCTATCATTTAAATCATTTAAAACTCAACAAGTAGATCCAGTTGTACTATCATTTTCCATTTTTTGATTTGCAAAACTTATACTTTCGAAGGACATTTTTTTCAAAATTTTTTAAATTTTTTTGTATTTTTGAATTTTTATAAATAAGATAAACTAGACACTCACATCACAACACTTGAAAGAAACATTGTCCTCAATGTGAAGCAAGACACAACTAAAAATAAAAATGCAAAAATAAAATAGGAAGCGACTTAGCTGGTAATGTATATGATCTCGAACAACTTCGTTCATCCTTGTGTGCACCGTATAGCATTTTGGTCGCGGTTGCACATCTCTTCCGGGCTGCTCAATAATATCAGGATCAACTCCGTCCGAATGGAGATTGAGTATGGACGGAATGATGTATACCTGCAAAACAAACTCACACAATACCCGCAGCATCAAACTGATACAAAAAGATGACTCAAATTAAAAATAAAAGACTCAACTGACTCACTACGACTCTAGATAGAAGGCATGAAAACGTACTCGATGCGTGGCAAACACATAGACATGAAAGCTACAGCAAGGTAGATCATCGGTCACCAACGGTTTCCAGTGTCCCATGCTAATGGTGGTCGGTGAATGATATGAATGGAAGTTATGGATGATGGTGATAATAGATCATGGATGATGGATAGAGGTTATGTGATGCTGTGATGATAGTGGTGGGAGTGGTGGTAGATGCAGGTGAGGGATACCATTGGAAAACAAAGAAGAAAGGCAAACACAGGAGTGCCCTGCGTCCCGTGAAGAACAGGCGGCCACTCCTCGCGTACCGTGAGGAAGTGGCATTTAAGCCGGCCTTATCCTTTGTCTCTCGCATACCACGAGAAACAACAAACAAACCATCGCGTAACGCGAGGGACCCCTGATGATAGAAAGTAAAAGTGGTTTTTATACTTAGAAAAATTTTCACCCCTTAACTTCTTTTCACCCAAATTCAACAAAAACCTGTTTTTCAAGCACAAAAACAAATGTAAAAACACCTGGAACTTCATTCCTGATGATTTTCCTCACCGAATCAAGCATGAATCCCTGCAAAACACGACACAAACAAAACACACACACACACCGAAAAATACAGAATATGACACAGATTCAAACCGAGGAATGCAAACAAACTCTACATCTCGGGCACTTGCCCGAGACTCAAACAAGCCTATCAGGAGGCTTCTCCTTGATCCTAACCGAAACCTCCTTCATCCTACGCGGTCTCCCGATCCTCCATAATTCTAACAACCAAACAACCACCACATATCTCTTGTAACTAACACATAGGTCCTTCCACCACAACTTATACCTACCAGGTCCGAAAATGACACTGTTCAAATAACCATGCAGTTCATCACTGTTAAACTTCCCCACATTTGGGGTTAACACTACCCTAAACTCAGATGAATCTATCAAACTACGGGTTCTCTTATAGGGTGGCCTAGACCTAGGGCAACTGGAACTAGGGGCTGGCTTAGCAATCCTCCCCTTAGAACAAAGAATAGGTGGAGGTTCAAGAATAGGATTTTCTATGGATGTGACCTCTAAACCTTCACCAGGATCTTTAGGACCCTCAACACTCTCCACCAACTTCCCAACACTTGGGGTTTTGCCTATGATCTCATCTAACTCTGCCAGTATCTCCATCAGATCATCAGGCATCTCATCATCACCGTACTCGTCCGGATCATCTAACAACTTCTCCAACTCTATCGCCCAATCCAATGGTTCTTCTAAATTAAGGGCGGGTTCATCAACTTCTCTCTCTGGATCAGAGTCCTGATGGTAGTCCACGAAGGCATCAAGCGTGCACACGGAGTGGCTATGTTTGCCAACATCCTTCACGGGTTTTGTAGCATCAAAGGTGACCTACTCACCCCCCACACGAAGTGTGAGTTTCCCGTCAAAGACATCGATCAATGCCTTGGCGGTGCGCAGGAACGGGCGCCCTAGAATGAGTGGGACTCTGTCATCCACCTCCATATGAAAGTTGACAAAATCCACGGGGAAGACAAATTTGCCTACTTGCACTAAAGATTCTCCACAATTCCCCATGGATACTTAATTGAACGGTCAGCCAAGGAGATGCTCATGCGCGTCGGCTGTGTTTCACCTAGGTTTAGTTGTTTATAGACAGAATATGGCATTAGATTGATGCTAATACCCAGGTCAGCCAACAAGTGGTTTAGGGGCAAACCGCCAAGCAGACACGGAATTGTGAAATGACCCAAATCTGCTAGTTTCTCTGGCAGTTTGTTCTAAACCATCGTAGAACATTGTTTACTAAGTGAGACTTCAGAGATCCCCTCTATCTTCTTCTTGTTGGAAATAAGATCTTTTAGGAATTTGCCATATTTTAGCATGTGCTGAAGGACCTCCATGAGTGGGAGATTGACCTTGAGTTGTTTGAACATATCAAGGAAGTGACCGTATTCCCTAGCATACTTATGAAGCAACAAGCGAGCTGGATAGTGAACATGACTCAGGTCAATCTCGGGGGCCTTCATATCCTCCCCCTTATTCTTATCCTTTGCCTTCTCGGCAGGCTTCTCCTCTGCTATCTCCTCCTCCACCTACTCTTCTATCATCTTGGCATCTATCTGAGCAAAGAGAGCTCTCCAATCTACCTTCTTCACCTTTGCAGGCGAAGGGATGCCATAGTGAGTGTTATGGGAGACTTCTTCCTCCTCCTCCTCCTCCTCTATGTGACTCATGATTGACACGACCATCACTGAAGCATCGGGGCCTGAAGATGGACCTCCCAGTCTATCCTTCAGGCTCTGAGCGATGTCTCCTACTGTGCGTTGCAGATCCTGGAATGCTGACTGCTGACTGCTGATTCTTCAATAACGTGTCATGGGCATCCAGTCTCTGCCTAGTGTCCCTGTCCTGCTGGACTAAAGGGCAAGCATCTGTGTCTGATTCTCAATCATCACTTCAATCCTTCTCGTGCTGACACTACTTCCCGAACTTGCTCCAGCTTCTCCTCCTCCTTGCTGATTCTGGCGACCATTAAACCCAGGTGGGTTGTTTCCAGATCTCCATCCTGAGCCATAAGAATTATTGTAGATGTTGTACCCTTAGTTCTGGTTCTGGTTGCCAGCAAAACTAACATGCTCCTGATTATTTACGGGGCAATCTCTGGTGTCGTGGCCTCCCCTTCACACCTCACACCAGTGAGCACTGAGCTTCAGCTCTTTGATCTCATTAGCCATAGCTGCGAGTACAGCAACCACGCTAGTATCAGGAGTGACTTGATGCACACCTCTAGGATAAGAAGTGGATGCTTTAGCGCTAGGAATGGAAGTCCTAGTAGATGGCCGCTGCTGTTCAGCGATAGCGAAGCTGTCGAACATCTCCTCGCACTCAGCAGGCTCGAGTTTGTCCATGACATGGCCTCCCGCAGCAGTGTTGAACATTTGCCGCTTGTCAAAGGTGAGGCCATTATAAACTTCTCCACAACTGCCCAGTCAGAAAGATCATGCTTGGGGCATCGGCTCAACAGCGCGTTGAACCGCTCCCAGGCCATGTGATAAGGCTCGTCAGGATCCATTCGGAAGGAGTGGATTTGATCTAGAAGGCGAGCGGCCCTGCAAGGTGGATAGTATTTCTTGAAGAACTTGGCTTGAAGATCCTCCCATATGGTGATAGAGTTGTCTGGGAGGCTGTCAAGCCAAGTAGATGCACGCCCATAGAGCGAGAATGGGAAGAGACGCAAATAGATAGCGTCCTTAGACACACCCGTGATATTGAAGGTATCACATATGCTTGCGAAGCGGGACAGGTGTCCGGGTGCATTCTCATCCTCAAGGCCATGAAACTGAGTGGCATGAGTGATCGTGCTCATGACATGTGACGGGATCTGCCATGTATTAGTGTTCGGAATAGCGGGGCGTGTGATTGAAGATCTCGCCCCAGTGACCCCGTCACTGGCCCTCTGGTGCACGGTACGCCTCGCTGGTGGGTCAGCGCCGCCCATGTCAGGAAATGGGATTGGGCTGGTAGAATGTACCTGGGATTTGCACAGTTCTTTCAAATGCTCCAGGAAGTCGTGGGTGCGCTCGTGTAGCTCTCGTTCGGGCTTTGGAAAAGATGAATAAGGTGGTGATCCCTGCGAACGAGTATTGTGCATAAAAAGAAAGACACAAGAAGGAAAGAGACAAAGACTCAAAGATAGAAAGACTGGATTCTAAATTAGACACAAAAATAGCGCGTAGGACAAGCACACAAACAAGACTCAAAACAAAAAGAAATAAAATAAACCAAAAATCAAACAAAGAACTAGTCAAAGTTAAAATTGCTATTGCCAAGCGTCCCCGGCAACAGCGCAAAAAACTTGATGTCGCCCAGACGGTCTATATAAAAACTAACAAAACCTAACCTAGACTCCTAAGTAATAAATGGAGTACCTTCGACTAAACCGCATTGACAGGCAAGTGGACCTATCGAATGTAACACAGCTTAATGGTAAACCGAGTTATCGAACTCTAGAGACACTACTATAACTATACTAGACTCTGACTCGGACTAAAGATTGAATGATGGGGTTTGACTACACTAAAGATTAACTACTAATGCAGCAAACAAGGTCGACTCAAGCTATCAAGATGAAGAACTAAGGTAATATCAGAGATGGGAAGAATACCACCTAGTTCGGAATCCTACTTGCAAAGCACAACTTCCACCGGTTCTAGAAACTATGATGGATCTGGGTTTCTAAAGAAACAACTCTAAACTACCTAGTGGATCTCTAATCACTCTCAGGGTGTCACCAACTAATGAACCTAAAGATGTAATAACTCACCAGACAGTGGATTACCTTTCGGTCTCTCCAACAATGATAATGTACCTAGAAGACAGATCACCTTTCAGTCTCACTGTCCACAATACATTCAAAGAATGCACGGGGTAATCTCAAGATAATAACTATGACTCAGAATAGCAACAATCAATAGACACCTAAACCAACTTCCTCTCAGATAGTTGACACCCGGATTTCTAATGACGAAGACTAAACGACTATCTCTCACTTCTCAGGTATTGAGACAGGATACACACTCAGATCTAATATATACTCAATCACAACTCCTGTGGATCACTATGTATAGCAAACCACATAAACAATCACAAACCCTAAGATCTACGACTTAGATATGCTAATCAAACTGGAAGACATCCATAATCAACGTATGGAATTGAAATAAAAAATAAATCTGCATTAAGCATATAGATTCATCATAATCATCAACATAAGATCTTTTACAAAATCAATAAACCAACATTAGAATCCAAAACTGATAAAAATCGTAACTTTATGAAGTAATCATCATGTAACCTAGGAAGTACTAGAGTTTTAGCCAACAATCATGTTCCAACTCATCAAAACAGAAGTATAAGACATAATCATAGGTATAAGACATAAGACATGGAAAGGTTAATATCAAAAAACACTAAGCTTTTTAAATTAACCAAAGAAGACATGGAATCTTGAAAACCAAATATAAGACATGGAATCTTTAAAACCAAATAAGCTAGAGTTAACCAACCTGGATCCAAAGCTTCAACCTTTAGCTTCAAACCTGCTTCCTACACCTAAAATCGCCCTTGGACCTTCTATGGATGGCAATAATTCGAACTCCTCCAAGAATGGGATAAAAAATCTATTTAATTATCGAATTAGGGTTTTTTTGGATTTTTCTACCTCTCGCGTACCACGAGACAAGTTCATGGGTTCCTCGCGTACCACGAGGAACAAATTAGTCGGCGCCCATTTAGGAATCCTCGCATACCGCGAGGGATTCTTCCTCCTCTCTCGTGTACCGCAAGGACATAATTGTCACACCCCGACCGATGGCGGAATCATCGGGGCAGGACATGTAAGACTGTTCATAGCACATGGTTGACTAGATTGAAATATATTAAAGTCAAATTTCCATTACAAATAATCCAAGTACAAACCAAATTCAAACAAAGAAACATAAAACAACTCATAGAATTCTTGATTTAAATTGCCAAGTCCAAATCCTATATTGTGCACGTCTTGAATCATTCTCACATATTAGGGCCTGAAACATGAATAAAATAAAGTCAACTAAAAAGTTGGTGAGTATAACACAGTTGTATATAGATAGCATATAGTTGAAAACAAATCCTTTACATATCATGATAAATAAGGCATTTATGGGGAGCAGCTATTGTGTAACCATGTACAACCAAACCTTTGTAACTAGCAAGCAAAAATTGTGTTGTAGGTTTCAATCACCGCGCACCAGGGTGGGTTTGTCAGACTCAATAGATCTATCATTGAAAACCGTCGCCTTGTATAGTTAATGATTGCACATAATCGCATACAAAGGTTAGCACACCTAGCAATCGGGCATAAAGCTCAAATTGCACACATGGATGTAAATAGGATTTGTACTTTGTGTTGTTTGTGTAAATGTAATGTGTAATTTGAATAATGTTCATGTTTCACTCCAAAAGTGTAAAAGAGTAAAAGGGGCTATGAAATACTCACATGATAAGGAGGTGTAGCTAACAAGGAAAAATAAAGATCCTCGAGTGCACAAATTAACCTAAAGAGTAATGTATGTTGTATCAAATAGTGTGCGCAAAAGTGTAAGTTAAATGATGGTTTGGTCTTGATGAAATGTTATTGATTTGAACTTGGATGTGTTGAATAACATATAAAGTTTAAAATGAATATTATCAAAACATTTTGATTAAGGTTTGAGTTTGAATAAATAATTAAGTAAAGTATAATATTATTGCTTATGAAAATAAATAAATAATTGATTTTGTTTAAACATGAATTAAATAAATAGTCATTATCTTATTTATTTATAAAAATTTGTAACCTAAACATTTAAAATATCATTTAAGTGTAAGATTTTACAATAAATATAAATTTAATTTTTATAAACTTTTAAATAAATAATATTTATGCCAAGATTAAACTTTTAATCCTTTTTAAATACAGAAAACACCTTTTTTATAAAGTCTGGAACATTTACTGATTGAAAAATATAAAGTTTACAATTCTGCCAAACATTCTGAATCACACACGACCGTGCCTATGAAGGGCACGATCGTGCTTAAGCCACGGGCGTGACCGCGCTAGTCGGGACGCGACCGGGTTGATTAACAGAGGGCACAAACTAGACAAGTCAACAGGCACGACCGTGCCTTGGCCCGGCACGGTCGTGTCTATGATTCTTAGACACAACAGAGACTAGCCCAAAGGGCATGACTAGGTCTGGACAAGAGAACAAGAACGCGCTGCTAATCGGCACGACCGCGTTTCATGAGGCACGACCGCGCTAGATGATTAGCGCGACCGTGTCTCTTCCAAATCAGACACGAATTGACATATTCTTGTATTTTAAATGATGGAATTGTTAGGGCTTTTGATTATTGAGTTATTACGAGTCTTTTCATATAATTTTATTGTATGTAAAACGTGTTTAAGACCGGATTCGATTAAATCATTTTTATTAAAATAAGCACTTCGGTTCAAGATGATTTCTGTAGTGAAAACCCAATTTAACAGAGGGCTTTTGATATGAGGACTAATTCAACTGAGGAAGAGGTGCTAATTACCTTGGAGAGTATCGAATTGATAGAAAGCGGTAGAAGAAAGTTCCGGCGTCGGCGATAACGGCTTCTGACGACTTCGGGTGCAATTTCGGTTAGGCCAGAGAGTCCAGAGACTTGACGAGATTCGGGAGATGCGAATTCCTTTCTTGATTGGGAGGATTTGGGTTCAGAGGAGGATTCGAGTTTTTGCTTGAATTGCTTGAGAGAGATTTCGAGGTTGATAGTATGAAACTGAGACGTTTGTAAAATTTCAAAATGGTGATACACTCGTTAAGGGGAAAAGAAACGTAGGACTGTTACGGATTCTCAACGATCGGGTGATTAAACTGCATTTACGTTTCAACTGTTACACAGGCGCGACCGTGCCCAAATATGGCGCGACCGTGCCTAGGCACCGGGCGCGATCGTTCCAGGACCAGTCGCGCGATCGTGCCAGGACGAAGCACGACCGTGCTAGACTAGGGTTTCTTGACATTTTTCAACTTTATTCCTTGACTTTTCAGGTTTGATATGTTTGAATTAAATAGTTTCTTGCATAGTGTTTAAATGTATATAATTGCGTAAAACTTGCGAATTTGTATCGAATCATTGCGTTTAGTTTACGGTGAGAAAAATAATAAGACAGTGCACGAGTATTGAATTCGAAATTGCATTACATTGAATTGAAATATGAATACTAAAAATCAGAAATGTTATAGTCTCCCCATGTTGAGAGAATTTCGTCCCGAAATTTAGCAAAAGGAAACAACAGTATCAATAAAAAGATGAGGGTACTTGAGTTTCATTTGGTCTTCTCGTTCCCAAGTGAACTCAGGACCACGCTTAGATTCCCAACGAACTTTGACAATAGGAATGCGACTTCGCTTGAGCTGTTTGACTTCATGATCCATAATTTCCACCGGCTTCTCAACGAAGTGCATCGTTTCATCAATGTGCACGTCATCAAGCGGTATATGAAGATTTTCATCAGCGAGACACTTCTTCAGATTAGATATATGAAATGTAGGATGCACATTGCCAAGAGATGGAGGTAACTCGAGTTTGTAAGCCACTTTCCCAATCCTTTCAAGGATCTTGAATGGACCAACATAACGAGGTGCTAACTTGCCTTTCTTCCCAAAACGGATCACACCCTTCCACGGAGACACCTTAAGAAGAACAAGATCGCCGACTTGGAATTCCAAGGGTTTTCGACGTTTGTCGGCATAACTCTTTTGCCGACTCCTCGCTACTCGCATATTGTCACGGATTTGAATAATCTTGTCGGATGTTTCTTGAATTAACTCGGGACCAGTGATTTGTGCTTCACCAATCTCGTTCCAACAGATAGGAGAACGACACTTGCGACCATAGAGAGCTTCGAATGGAGCCATGTTGATACTTGTGTGGTAGCTATTATTGTAAGAGAACTCAATGAGGGATAAATGTGAATCCCATTTGCCACCAAAATCGATTACGCAAGCTCTAAGCATGTCTTCAAGAGTTTGGATTGTACGCTCGGTTTGACCATCAGTTTGGGGATGGTAGGCCGTGCTCAAATCCAATCGTGTACCAAGAGCAGTTTGGAGAGATTGCCAAAATCGAGAAGTGAACCGGGCATCTCGATCAGATATTATGTTCAAGGGAACACCATGACGACTCACGATTTCGTCGATGTAAATTCGGGCTAGTTTCTCAACCCGATAGTCTTCACGGATAGGCAAGAAATGAGCAGACTTGGTGAGACGATCAATGATCACCCAAATACTATCATGACCACTCGAGGTGCGAGGGAGTTTGGTAATAAAATCCATGGCTAAGTTCTCCCATTTCCACACGGGAATTTCCGGTTGTTCAAGCAAACCAAAAGGACGTTGATGTTCGGCTTTGACTTTGGAGCAGGTTAAACATTTGGCAACATAAAGAGCAATGTCCTTTTTTATACCGGGCCACCAATATTGTTGGCGAAGATCTTGGTACATTTTATCCGCACCAGGATGAATAGAGTAACGAGTCTTGTGAGCCTCGTTCTTGAGAAATGTACGGAGATCATCGCGATCGGGAACCCAAATACGGTTCAAGTAATAAAGTAAGCCATTGGGTTTTGATTCAAGCAGAAGTTCAACACCACACGACATTTCCTCGTACATGTTACCCTCGGTGACTGAGACGTGTTGAGCTTCTAAGATGCGGGTTTGAATATCGGTTTGAATTCGGGCACAATGAAGCATAACATGGTCCTTTCGACTCAAAGCGTCGGCTACAACATTCGCTTTGCCGGGATGGTAACGAATCTCGCAGTCATAGTCGTTAAGGAGTTCAACCCAACGTCGTTGCCTCATATTGAGTTCTTTTTGGTTAAAGATATGTTGAAGACTTTTGTGGTCGGTGAACACCACACATTTTGTACCATAGAGATAATGTCTCCAAATCTTTAACGCGAATACGACCGCACCCAGCTCAAGATCATGCGTCGTATAATTCTTCTCGTGAATCTTGAGTTGTCGTGATGCGTAGGCGATTAACTTGCCTCGTTGCATGAGGACACAACCAAGACCTTGGTTGGAAGCATCACAGTAGACAACTAGATCATCATTCCCATCAGGGAGAGTCAAAATGGGAGCATTGCACAACTTTTGCTTAAGGGTTTGGAAAGCTTCTTCTTGCTTTGGTCCCCATTCATAGGTCTTGCCCTTGTGGGTCAAAGCGGTAAGGGGGACAGCAATCTTGGAGAAGTTGGAGATAAAGCGACGGTAATATCCCGCAAGACCAAGAAGTGAACGAACTTCAGTGGGGGTCTTCGGGGCATTCCAATTCTTAATCGTTTCGATTTTTGCAGGGTCAACATGAATACCCTTGTCGTTGACAATATGACCAAGAAATTGAACTTCTTTTAACCAAAATTCACATTTGGAGAATTTGGCATATAGTTGTTCCTCCTTTAAGAGATCCAAAACCAATCTAAGATGTTGCTCATGGTCGGCTTTAGTCTTGGAATAGATTAAGATGTCATCGATGAAAACTATCACGAACTTATCGAGGTACGGTTTGCACACACGATTCATGAGATCCATGAAAACTGCGGGTGCATTGGTTAGTCCAAAAGGCATAACCATGAAATCGTAATGACCATACCTTGTTCGGAAGGCAGTCTTTGGAATATCGTCTTCTTGCACACGGAGTTGGTGATAACCAGATCGAAGATCAATCTTTGAGAAGCAAGTAGAACCTTGAAGTTGATCAAAGAGGTCATCAATTCTAGGCAAAGGATAACGGTTTTTGATAGTAAGCTTGTTGAGTTCACGGTAATCAATACACATGCGAAATGATCCATCCTTCTTTTTGACGAATAAGACGGGTGCACCCCACGGTGAATGACTCGGACGGATGAATCCCTTGTCGGAGAGCTCTTGAAGTTGACTTGCAAGTTCTTGCATTTCAGAAGGTGCAAGACGATAAGGAGCTCTAGCAATGGGGTTTGCTCCAGGTATAAGATCAATGCTGAACTCTACTTGACGAACGGGAGGAAGACCGGATAAATCCTTAGGAAAAACTTCGGGAAAATCTCGAATAATGGGAATGTCTTGGATACTCTTCTCCTTGACATCCTTTTGAACAATGTGTGCTAAGAAAGCAATGTACTTCTTTCGTAAGTACTTTTGAGCGGTAGTACGCGACATCAACTTAAGTCCCTTGCAAGGCTTTTCACCAAAAACCCTTAAGGTTTCTCCCGATGGTAGCGGAATTTGGATACAATTTTCAAAGCAAATGACTTCGGCATGATGATTTGATAGCCAATCCATACCTATGATAATATCAAAGCTTCCTACTGGCATTGGAACAAGGTTGATTGGGAATGAATGGTCATTTAGTTCTAAGGAGCAATCATAAATAATGGAGTCAATTGTAAGGGAGTCACCATTCGCTATTTCAACGGTGAAGGTTTTCTCTAATTGGGATCGAGTCTTTGCAAGTAAAGGTTAAAAATTAAGTGACACAAAACTTTTATCGGCTCCGGTATCGAATAAAATGGAGGCATATTGACTATTAACAAGAAACGTACCATTGACCACGTCATTGTTGGCTTGAGCTTCATTGGCGTTTATGTTGAAAGCACGCACACGAGCTCCACCTTGTCTAGCATTGACTAACTTTGGGCATTGATCACGGAAATGGTTCGGGTTACCACACTCATAACATGCTCGCCCATTTGCAATAGCGGGTACACCTTGATTAGCCACTTGGGTGTTGGTTTGGTTTGGTGGGTTGACTTGGCCCGTAAGAGCTTTGGTCCTACAAACACCAACTGTATGACCATATCTCCCACAATAAGTACAAAGGCGACATGGGATGGTTTGGGGATGATGGTAGTTGCAGGTGGCACAAAGTGGGTAAATTCCAACATATGGCTTTTTGACCGGTGTTTGAACCATAGGTGCAGCTTGGATAACCGAAATAGCAGGAGTGACCACAGCATAGTTTCTAGTCTTCCTTTTCCTATTATTGCGGGAGGGTTCAATTGTGGCTTCTTTGTTGTGGGTAGGAGGGGTTATAGTGTCAGAAACTTTCTTAGAACCCTTTTTCGTAAGAGTTCCAGCTTTCACATGATTATCAGTTAAGGTAGCTGATAGACGAATAGCATCCTCCAGAGTAGCAGGATTTCTACCTAAGACAGTATCTTGGATTTGTCTTGGTAGCCCACCAATATACTTTTCGATACAATGGGGAGTGACTATGTGGGGCACGAGAAGACTCAACTCATGGAACCGAGTTGTATATGCTAAGCTTTCCCCATTATCTTGGGCAAGATCCTAAAATTCAGCTTCTAACTTTTTCACTTCATTTCGAGGGCAGAACTCCTCGGTCATAAGCCTTTTGACCTCATCCCAAGGTAAGGCCATAGCTACATCAACACCCCTATTCCTTTTCTCTCCATTCCACCATGTAGGTGCCCGTTTTTGTAGGACACTTGTAGCATGACGAACACGGAGGTTGTCGGGACAGTCACTATTGAGAAAGGTATTCTCAATGCTTTCAAACCATTGAAGGAGTCCAATAGCTCCTTCGGTTCCATAAAACTTGAGGGGATTGCACAAGTTGAAGTGCTTGAAGGTGCATTGAGGTGGATTGTTACCACCATTTCCACCATTTCCACCATTATTACCACTATTGCTTCCATTTCCACCATTGTTGCCATTGGTGACACTATTGGCTTGGGTGAGTTGTGTCACCAATTGGGTAAGAATAGCAGCAATGTCGGTGTTGGCGTTGGTTGCAGGAGCACGACGAGGAAGCATTCTACAGATTTTCACAAGACAAGAAAGATTGTAAGAACTTATGAGATTTGATAGGGTTTAATAGAATGAGAAAATAAAAATAGATATTCTTAGTTTGGATTGTACTCAAAAGTGACAAAATCACTTGAATACCATGGCACATTAAGGTTAATTAAACTTATATAATTTTCAAGGAGACATGCTTTAGCCTATAAGTAAACACTCATCTCGGCAGTTGATTGGGATTTATGCGAAATGCTTTCCTAGACAGAAAACCGAAAATACAGGTGTCACCCTTCCAGATTGCACGTGTCCTCAAATAATTTAACAAGTTTAACAACCTTAACGAAGAAATAAAAGTTTTAGAGATTTTTGCTTCAAGAATTTTTTCCACATGCTAAGAAGGATAAAGATAGAAAAGAAAATAGAAATATTATGAGGTTTTTGGATATATGAAAGGATATCAGTTATTAAATTATTATTTAAGAAGATCCTACTAAGTCATGGATTTAAAACAAATAAGGTATCAAATATAATAATAACTAATCATGGTAAACATGTAGCACATAGCATGTAACACGTAGCACAAAAATCATGAAACATAGTATAAGTGGGTGTCCTAAAGTTATAGTCTAGGTCAAGATGTCTAATAACCTAATTCCCTATAACCAAGGCTCTGATACCAATCTGTCACACCCCGACCGATGGCGAAATCATCGGGGCGGGACATGTAAGACTGTTCATAGCACATGGTTGACTAGATTGAAATATATTAAAGTCAAATTTCCATTACAAATAATCCAAGTACAAACCAAATTCAAACAAAGAAACATAAAACAACTCATAGAATTCTTGATTTAAATTGCCAAGTCTAAATCCTATATTGAGCACGTCTTGAATCATTCTCACATATTAGGGCCTGAAACATGAATAAAATAAAGTCAACTAAAAAGTTGGTGAGTATAACACAGTTGTATATAGATAGCATATAGTTGAAAACAAATCCTTTACATATCATGATAAATAAGGCATTTATGGGGAGCAGCTATTGTGTAACCATGTACAACCAAACCTTTGTAACTAGCATGCAAAAATTGTGTTGTCGGTTTCAATCACCGCGCACCTGGGTGGGTTTGTCAGACTCAATAGATCTATCATTGAAAACCGTCGGCTTGTATAGTTAATGATTGCACATAATCGCATACAAAGGTTAGCACACCTAGCACTCGGGCATAAAGCTCAAATTGCACACATGGATGTAAATAGGATTTGTACTTTGTGTTGTTTGTGTAAATGTAATGTGTAATTTGAATAATGTTCATGTTTCACCCCAAATGTGTAAAAGAGTAAAAGGGGCTATGAAATACTCACATGATAAGGAGGTGTAGCTAACAAGGAAAAATAAAGATTCTCGAGTGCACAAATTAACCTAAAGAGTAATGTATGTTGTATCAAATAGTGTGCGCAAAAGTGTAAGTTAAATGATGGTTTGGACTTGAGTAAAATGTTATTGATTTGAACTTGGATGTGTTGAATAACATATAAAGTTTAAAATGAATATTATCAAAACATTTTGATTAAGGTTTGAGTTTGAATAAATAATTAAGTAAAGTATAATATTATTGCTTATGAAAATAAATAAATAATTGATTTTGTTTAAACATGAATTAAATAAATAGTCATTATCTTATTTATTTATAAAAATTTGTAACCTAAACATTTAAAATATCATTTAAGTGTAAGATTTTACAATAAATATAAATTTAATTTTTAAAAACTTTTAAATAAATAATATTTATGCCAAGATTAAACTTTTAATCCTTTTTAAATACAGAAAACACCTTTTTTATAAAGTCTGGAACATTTACTGATTGAAAAATATAAAGTTTACAATTCTGCCAAACATTCTGAATCACACACGACCGTGCCTATGAAGGGCACGATCGTGCTTAAGCCACGGGCGCGACCGCGCTAGTCGGGACGCGACCGGGTTGATCAACAGAGGGCACAAACTAGACAAGTCAACAGGCACGACCGTGCCTTGGCCCGACACGGTCGTGTCTATGATTCTTAGACACAACAGAGACTAGCCCAAAGGGCATGACTAGGTCTGGACAGGAGTACACGACCGCGCTGCTAATCGGCACGACCGCGTTTCATGAGGCACGGCCGCGCTAGATGATTAGCGCGACCGTGTCTCTTCCAAATCAGACACGAATTGACATATTCTTGTATTTTAAATGATGGAATTGTTAGGGCTTTTGATTATTGAGTTATTACGAGTCTTTTCATATAGTTTTATTGTATGTAAAACGTGTTTAAGACCGGATTTGATTAAATCATTTTTATTAAAATAAGCACTTCGGTTTAAGATGATTTCTGTAGTGAAAACCCAATTTAACAGAGGGCTTTTGATATGAGCACTAATTCGACTGAGGAAGAGGTGCTAATTACCTTGGAGAGTATCGAATTGATAGAAAGCGGTAGAAGAAAGTTCCGGCGTCGGCGATAACGGCTTCCGCGACTTCGGCTGCAATTCCGGTTAGGCCAGAGAGTCCAGAGACTTGACGAGATTCGGGAGATGCGAATTCCTTTCTTGATTGGGAGGATTTGGGTTCAGAGGAGGATTCGAGTTTTTGCTTGAATTGCTTGAGAGAGATTTCGAGGTTGATAGTATGAAACTGAGACGTTTGTAAAATTTGAAAATGGTGATACACTCGTTAAGGGGAAAAGAAACGTAGGACTGTTACGGATTCTCAACGATCGGGTGATTAAACTGCATTTACGTTTCAACTGTTACACAGGCGCGACCGTGCCTAGGCACCGGGCGCGATCGTTCCAGGACAGTCGCGCGATCGTGCCGAGGCACTTGGCGCGACCGTGCCAGGACGAAGCACGACCGTGCTAGACTAGGGTTTCTTGACATTTTTCAACTTTAGTCCTTGACTTTTCAGGTTTGATATGTTTGAATTAAATAGTTTCTTGCATAGTGTTTAAATGTATATAATTGCGTAAAACTTGCGAATTTGTATCGAATCGTTGCGTTTAGTTTACGGTGAGAAAAATAATAAGACAGTGCACGAGTATTGAATTCGAAATTGCATTACATTGAATTGAAATATGAATACTAAAAATCAGAAATGTTACAATAATTTTCAACATTTTCTTCTTTAAACTCTCAGGCTTCACTTTCTTGCTTGGTTTCTTGAGGATATTCACTTGTAATCTTCCCGAGCACCTTTAAACAAGACAAAGACTCAATAGTATATAAAAACGACTCAAATCAAAGATAAAACTAATAAAAATGACTGAAAACAACAGGAATAAAGATGTGTGCTTCGCACTACATCAGTGTCCTTTTCCACAGGATGGAGGATGTAATCTAACAGCTTATTGTGATTCGGATTGGCTCGGATGTCCCTACACCAGAAAATCTCGAACAAGTTACTTACTCCTCCTTGGTGGAGCACCGATATCTTCGAAGACAAAGAAATAATCAGTGGTTTTATCGTTCATCAGCAGAAGCTGAGTACCATTCAATGGCTTCCACAGTGAGTGAGGTTTTATAGGTCAGATGGATCTTAAAAGATTTAGACATCTTTTTGGATGGCCCTACACCATTGTTTTTTGATAACCAGGCAACCCACCATATTGCCAACAACCCAGTTTCCCACGAAAGAACTAAACATGTAGAAATGGACTGTTATTTCGTTCGCGAATGAGTAGACTCTAAAGAAATTCAGCCAACTTACATCAACACTAGAATGCAAATCACGAACCTACTAACTAAAGGCTTGGGGGCCCAACAGCTTAGATTTCTACTTGACAAGTTGGGTGTTAGAGATCTACACACTTCAACTTGAGGGGGAGTATGGAATAAAATATTCTAATATTCATAAAATATTATTTCCTTCTACATGCCTTTGATTACTGCATGTTCTTAGACTTGGAATTTGCTTGTTACCTTTCATCGCTCATTGTATTTTCTATTTATTATCCATCTGTATCATCGTTTTTGATATATGAAAATAGATGCAAGCCTTTGAACCATCAAAGTTTAGATATAATTTATTATAGTGGGTTGGCCCACGCAAAGGTTCTTTTTCAGAGCGCAATCTAACCCGAACTGGCTTAAACAATGATTATATTTGGATATTATTATTATTATTGTTATAATCTTCAAACCTAGCTCACAAGCTCACCATCCGAGATGAGCCAAGCCTAGCTCGGGCTCAGCTTATTTACAATCCAAGCCGATCCAAGTCAGCAAGTTTACAACTGGAACGATTTCAAGCCGAGCTTTTTTCAAGCAAGTTTCGAAGCTCGATTAAGTATCCAAATTTTTGCACTAAAAAAATATTCATTGTTTAGCCAACCTAGCCAAAAAGGGCATGGAATAAATGATTCAATTTTCTCAAATAAGGAGGCTTCTCTATTTATAGTGGTTTGCTCTATGATTAGGTTGGGTAAACCACTAATGCGGGACAAGCTAAAGAGTCAAAAAAAAAAATTTGGTGTAACTTTAAAGGATTAGGCTTTGATGTACTTGTATATTGTGTTTAACAAGTGGTATTTAAGATGATGTCTTAAAATTGGGTAAAATTACCCTTTTGCCCACCCAATATGCATTATAAAGTAGTATAGTTTAAAAAGTAGGGAAGCCCGCGCTTCTCGGCGGGTGTGAAATACCACCACATTACTCTTGGATTTAGTATTTTACAGTCTTACACTCTCACTAAAATCAATATGATTCAGTTGATATCAAGTTGACGGATTGATCCCGACCATCTTTAGTCTTGGATTCAAAACTTTAAAGTTTTATCTAGGTTTGGTTAGTTAACCATTAAACCCACAATAGTGAATTTAGCTTGGGCCTCCCTTTTATAAGACAAGTGACGCTCAAAGTTTTGTTTAACATGGTGATGTGGGATAGATACCAACCATCACATGAGCACTTTTGATCATGCATTGAGTATTCTAAGGTAAGCATACAATCCATTTATATAACTCATCGTTTCTTTCATTTTCTATTCTCCACCGATGTGGGATAAGTACATATGTTATGTAAAAAGTTCGAAGCTTGAACGAATAAAAATCACGGACCAGATCTAGGGTTTCTTGGTGGGGAAGATGATCGCGTAGGCGAACTTATTAAGTATGGAATTAAAAACAAACCATAGATCTGGGTTCATGGATGGAAATAAAATGATTATAACGTAAAAAGTTCGAAGCTTGAACGAATAAAAATCACATACCAGATCTAGGGTTTCTTGGTGGAGAAGATGATCGCGTAGGTGAACTTATTAAGTTCTCCTGGCACCATTCCAGTGAACTTAACAAGGTCGTTGTAGCATGTTTGCCGAGATAAGTTGGCGAACTTACTGCATGTTTGCCTAAACCAAAGATAGCGAACTTATCATGTTCGCTTAAGCTCAAAATGGCGAACTTATCACATCTTCTCCTAATTTAATGAAATGAACTTACTACGTTCGCTTAAGCTCAAAGATGGCGAACCTATCACATCTTCGCCTAGTTCTATGTGGCGAACTTACCAAGTTCGCTTAGGCCAAAAGTGGCGAACTTATCTAATTTCACCAAACCCTAAGCACATAAACGTTTAGTGTCGTTTAGGATCATTATCTTATCCTATATGACTTGATTATACAGATTGTGTGTGACCCTAGTGACGCTCACTGACCAGCTAGTATAATTCAGGAACCCACTCATCAGGTGAGTTCTATGTGCCCTGTATGTGTTACGTGCAAATAATTTTAAATGTTTTGGGGCTGAAGTGTATATGTGATATGAATGAATGTTATGAAGGCTATATATAGCCATATGTGTTATGTGAGAAAACATGATGAATATAAGAAAGTCAATTATGTTTATAAACAATGAAATGAAAGTATGACGTAATGTCAAAGAATGAAATCTTGCTTTATATACACATATATATTGCTTGCTATGTATAAATAAATGTTATGAACGAAAACGATGATAACGGCTACTTTGGTAGACGGACGACCACACGACTATTATGCAGCCAAAACTAAAAGTCTATAAAGGTAGACTAAACTCAGGCTACTACGGTAGAATCAGACCCTCAATCGATGCATGGTTGTATATATAGTTCGTTAGGAAACGGATGCCTTAGGGTAGACGAGCGAATATGACGGACTACGACGGTAGGATGGTTGTAAGTCATGACGGACGGATGAAGGTTGCCGGACGGTTGTAAGTATGGCGGACTACGACGGTAGATCGCAACGTTTGTCTTTGTGACTTACGTAATCAATGACGGGCTGATCACCCTTATGTGTAAAACCAATGAATGTTCAAATGAATGTAAGAATGTATGTATTTTTAAACATACTCACATATGAAAGATACAAACAAGAAGGAACTGACATGGTAAATTTATACATATTTATGTATTTATACTTATAAGAAACAACGTTTATGCCTACTTGATGTAGCCTAGACGGTCTATATAAAAAAACTAACAAAACCTAACCTAGACTCCTAAGTAATAAATGGAGTACCTCCGACTAAACCACACTGACAGGCAAGTGGACCTATCGAGTGTAGCACAACTTAATGGTAAACCGAGTTATCAAACCCTAGAGACACTACTATAACTATACTAGACTCTGACTCGGACTAAAGATTGATGATTGGGGGGTTGACTACACTAAAGATTACCTACTAATGCAGCAAAAAAGGTCGACTCAAGCTATCAAGATGAAGAACTAAGGTAATATCAGAGATGAGAAGAATACCACCTAGGTCGGAATCCTACTTACAAAGCACAACTTCTACCGGTTCTGGAAACTTAGATGGATCTGGGTTTCTAAAAAAACAGCTCTAGACTAACTAGTGGATCCCTAATCACTCTCAGGGTGTCACAAACTAAGGAACCTAAAGATGTAATAACTCACAAGATAGTGGATTACCTTTCGGTCTCTCCAACAATGATAATATACCCGAAAGACAGATTACCTTTCAGTCTCACTGTCCACAATATATTCGAAGAATTCACGGAGTAATCTCAAGATAACAACTATGATTCAAAATAGCAACAATCACTAGATACCTAATACCAACTTCCTCTCAGACAGCTGACACTCGGATTCCTAATGACGAAGACTAAACGACTATCTCTCACTTCTCAGGTATTGAGACAGGATACACACTCAATCTAATCTATACTCAATCACAACTCCTATGGATCACTATGTCTAGCAAACCACACAAATAATAACAAACCCTAAAGTCTATGACCTAGATACGCAATTCAAACTAGAAGACATCCACAAACAATGTACGTAATCATAATAAAACACAAATCATATCTAAGCATACATATTCATCACAGTTAATATCAAGAAACTGTTTACAAAATCATTAAACCATTAATCGAATCCAAAACCTGTAAAAATCAAGACTTTATCAAAGTATTCATCTAATGACCCAGGCAGTATCAATGTTTTAGCCTAGGATCATGTTTAAACCACCAAAACAGAAGTAATAAACATAAACCATGGTATCAAACACAGAAATCAAACATAAAGATTCAAACTTGCAACCCTAAAACGCTAATACAACGAACCAGGAATCCAAAGTTCTGATCTTTGCTCTTGATTTAACCTTCTTACTCCTAAAATCGCCCTAGACTTTGCTCTAGCCTGCAATAATTCGAACTCCCCTCATAATAGCCTTACAATTCTATCTATAATCGAATTAGGGCTTTTTACGGATTTACGGGCCTCTCGCGTACCGCGAGAGGTTGTGCTGGGTTCCTCGCGTACCACGAGAAACAAATTAGTCGCGGCCGGTTCTGAAGATCCTCCCGTACCGCGAGATCTTCCTCCTCCTCTCTCGCGTACCACGAGAGCTCTATTTTCCAACTTTTTTCACTTTTAACTCCGGCTTCACTCTCTTGCTCGGTTTCTTCACGATTTGACTTGTAATCTTCACGAGCATCTGTAAACACATCAACGACTCAATAGTATACAAAAACGACTCAAAACAAAGATAAAACTAATAAAAAACACATGAAAACAATATGAAAAAAGATATGTGCTACGCACTACATCACTACTTGTTTAAACTAGAACTCACCAGAGTTAGCTGATTTTTAGTATGCATTTCAGGTAACAAGAAGAAGGGGCGTGCGAAGGCGTGATGGTTACCCGGCACGAGACTGACATCCCGTTTTATTTGATAATATGTTAAGACTATTTTTCGTGAAAATGATAAGACTTCCGCTATTATGTAACCGAATGATGTATGTTTCCGGTACAATGATGTGTTTTAATCTAAATTCAGTATTTTGATGATTATATTTATGAATAAATCTAACAAGTAAGGTCTCCCGAATTGACATCTTACATTTAACTTTTAGAGGTATCTAAGGGAACAAAGGCATTTTTGTCACCTCTAATAGTGTTAAATTCAAATTTTAAAAAGCATTTATTAATTATTTAAATTAATATTGAATTAAAAAGATTTATAAGCGTCTATCTCATTTATTAATCTTAAATACAAATTTAATATTATATGCATCTATACTCATTTTAAACTAAAAATTTAAAAAGCTTAGTGTTTTTGCTATTAACCTTTTAGAGGGTATCCAAGGCACCAAAGGCTTCGATTACATGATATGAAAAATGTCCAATGGGTCGCAAATGTCTGTTTGATACGAAATTTAATAAACACCTTTTATTTAGTATTTAAAATGTAAAAGTTTAAATATATCCCAAATGAATTAATCTTCTATAATCATTCAATAGTTGTTTTCATCAATGACGCTACTAAAGTTGGTCCATATATTTTATCTTTTACTTAATGAGTTATTTATTTTTTGTTTTTTATGTAAGTTCTTTTTTAATTTTTTCAATCTTTTGTTCTATATTTTTTTAAGTCCTGTATAAATGTTTTTAAGATTTCTATTTTGAGTAATGTAATGTAATTTATTTTATTTTATATAATAATTTTTTATATCTAACTTTTAAAGTTTGTATCAAATTTTAAAATCCTTTACATTACTAAAATAGTTAAATCATCTAATTAAACGATCACCTCTTGTTTTATTTTGTTATCTTTTGTTTCTCCGTTATCTTTTATTATTATTATTATTATTATTATTATTATTATTATATTATTATTATTATTATGATTATTATTTAAAATAAATAAATAAAAATATAAGTCACATACACAAATAAAGTAGCAATTGATTGCTTTAGAAATACATATCCAAATGCTTATAATATCATTATCCTTATTTGTCCATGCACGTCTAGACAACTAAAGATAACCTATTTTGATTAACTATAATAATCATCGCATTTTCTTAAATATAAAATAAAAACTCAAAAATACGAGTGATTTTAATTAATTACAATTTAGCTAGTAACACTAGTACAAGTATAGACGTTGAAGACGTAGGGTACCCGCATAACAATGGGATCCGCGGATGAACCCAAACCTTCATAACATCCCACAAAGGACAAGACTACCCGCGCGTACATAATGTAGGGACCACTGCACTATCAAGAATGTCGCGCGGAAGGAAACACTCCCATGCACAAAGTGGGCCGCTCCAGGTCAGACAAAAACTGTCACCACTAACGGCTACCACCTGGGGGGACTACAAGGATATTCTTGATAATAGCATTCCTCCCAGGTCAGAGCCACGATAATGACAGCGTGGCACACCACCACCGGCTATAAATAGGAGAGTCATTTCCAGGTATGGACATCTTCTTCCTCAAGCAAATACTCTCATTCAATACCAGATTATCATTATATAAATACTATCCTCACGTCGGAGGGCGGTCATAGAGAATCCCCCTTCCCTGTGGCGAGACTAACGGCATCGTTCGTTTTGCTGGCTCGGTGGTTCCACTACAAGCTCAAGGTATCTCCCCTTTGTCCCGTCAACCCTGTGGATCCTCTAGTCTAAACCTCTCGTTCGACTGGTGTATCTTCATTGGCGCCATCCGTATAGGCTAGAACAATATTTCAAACCATGAGCTCAACAGCACCATCCTCACAACTTCCCTTACGCATTAGCGTTATGACAGTAGGTCTGGGATACTTGGACATCGTTACAACGTCCAACCCCCAGTCTCCAATCTTCACTGAGGCCACAACCCAACCCATTTCACAACCTTTTTTTCAAACATCCCGACCTCCTAATACACCCATGACAACCCACGTGCACGCCACATCCAGGCCTTCCTCAGGAGGCACACAGAGCAGTGCTCCCTTCCAAGCCCCTACCACCCCAACCTTCACACGTAGCCCGGTCGGGCCATCTAACCATCAAGAAAGCCCTCCACTCACTTCCGCATCAGGGATAAGCCCAGAAAGATGGTATATGCAACAGCAGCAGAGCTTGCGTTAGGCTTATGAAAGCTGGGTACGTGAAGTCAGGCTCGCGGAGGTCAGAGCCAACCTATCCTTCACCAAAACTCCATTAGCGCAGGCGTATTCCAACACGCAGCAAACAACATCCCCAATTACCGCGAGACCATCTGGAGGTCCCATAAGCAAACCAGTGTCAACTTACTTGTATGAAGGGATGGGAGGAGGATACAACGGCAATAGATCCATGGAAGACGATTTAACCAAACCATACCGACCTGTGGAATTCGCGGAGAAATCAAAATTTACACCAAGGATAGCACAGGCGGACTTCCCCGCAAAGACTAAAATGCCGTCAACAATAGGAAAGTATGATGACTCAGGCGACCCAGATGATCACTTGAACGGTTTCTACACAACGGGCGGAGTGGAAGGATGGACACTTCCAGTATGGTGCCACATGTTCGCGCAAACCCTCACAGAGGTAGCGCGCGTATGGTTTGACAGTCTCCCCGTCGGAGAAATTAACAATCTCAAAGACCAGATCAACAAGTTTTCCTAGCACTTCAGCCAACAGTGTAGACATACGAAGGACGCTAGAGATATAATGTATATCCGTAGGCGGAACAATGAATCCATAGAAGACTTCATCACCCCTACAACAAGGAAGCCCTCCAGATTGGAGGTGTCAGTGAAGACCTCATGAAGGTAGCATTTACACAAGGGGCACGTAGCAAGGAGCTTATACGTTGCTTAACAAGCAGAGACGGCATGCCCAAAAATTGGAATAAGATAACGACGTTCACAGAGATTTTTGTGCGCACAGAAAAGGCATTAACAAGCTAGCGCGTCTCAGAAAGAAAAGTCTACAGAGACCTGGGAAAAAACAAATGATAGCAGGAGACTAATGGATCTAACAGTATGGTCTCGGATTCAACATCGAGGCTCCGCCCAAGGGGAACGACTACCCAGCGAAACAAGACAAGCAAACCAACGCGAACACCCGTAGGCTCGCGGAAGGGGCAACGCATGGACGCTGTTAAAATTACCATCACAGGTACCGCTAACAAAGTCCATCGACCTCGTCCAGCCTAGGCCGATGAACCGAAAGTTAACTAAGAACCCGAAGAATTTTGTGAATTCCACAAAGACATTGGGCACGACACTGACTATTGTATCCAACTTCGCAGACAAATTGAGGCAGCGGTCAAATCAGGAAACTGGCACACCTACTTAAACATATCAAGAGCGAAGCTCGTGCCGCAGATCCTAAACATGACGACGGACCCCCAAAGAAAAAGGTCCAATACTTGTGTATGATCCAGGGAACCTCGCGTAGGCTCCATGTATCACGGAAAAGACCTCACGAGCAGGCAGAGGCATGGAAGGAGCAACAAGTCATCTTACCACGGGTAAAAGGGGGTCCGACGTAAAGAAGGCCACTAGTAACCAAAGCCCTGATGGGACATTACCATTCTAATTGTATACATTAACGGCGAAAGCTCAACAGACATAATGTACGGACAATGCTTCCGCCAGCTAGACGCAGAGGATGAAGCGCGACTAGAATCAGTAGATGCGCCCATATCCGGATTCTCGAACGAAATAGTTCACCCCATCGGGCAAATCTCTTTCCCAGTGACACTATCAGATGGCAAACATACAAGAACAGAAATGGTAGATTTCCTCGTCCTACCGGTAAACTCAAAACATAACGTAATATTAGGAAGAGAAGTGCTAGCAACCTTCAATGCAATCCCGTCTACCGCGATCGGTTTACCAATGCCAACCGAAGTAGCAATAATTTGGGCAGATAAAGAATGCGTGGAAACAGTCAGGCCCGCTGATGTGTTGCTAAATATCCTGTGTATAAGAGTTTAATTTGTATAGTTTTAGTAGCTTTATCTTGTATATCGAGTCTGTTTTATGTGCATTTTGTGTTTGTGAGTCTTACAGGTTAAGCATGCTACTTGAGCAGGAAATATGGAGCTTAAATCGAGAGGAAAGCAGCATACACGGGCCCCGGAGAAGTCAAAAGATCAAAAAGTCAAATTTCTTGGAAATTAGGCTCCTCGTGGTACGCGAGGAAACAGAAAAAGGGCCGCGACTAATTTGTTCTTCACGGTACGCGAAGAACGGCTATGCTTGCTTCGCGGTACGCGAGAAAATGTAAAATCGGCAAAAGTTAACCAAATTTTAATTATAAGCCATTGAGGAGTGCATTGTCGAAAACTCGAATATTTCCGAGTTTCTGATGCTAGATCAAGAAACACCAACTATTGAAGAATTGATGATGATGTCGATGAGCGGCTAATCATTCCGTGATTGTTTCCGGGTGTAGGATATGCTTTGCAAGTTGATAATCTGATGCATTCTGAGTTTGGTTTAGGATTCTTGTAATCATTGATTGTTTGAATGCTATGGTTTCTTAGATTTGATTAAACACTTTGGTTTGTTTTAGATTTAATATATTCATCAATTTTCGGTTTTCTATCGTGAATCATTAAGTGTCTAGATCTGATGTTCTAAGGTGGTAATTGATTATTGAGTTTTAAATCTGTGTCAAGTATCCGGTTTTATAAATCAGTGCTCAGCGCAGTCACTATCTTAATTATTAACTGTTTTGTTGAACGCCCCCGAATCCACCAATTCACATATAACCTCATCCGACACTATACCAAAAGACTTCAATCCCGACTTTGATAGATTAGAAATTTTAAGGCTGTCGAGCCAACGTTTCTATTTTTATCCCCCCTTTTTACTCGTGTGCTTTAACTCGGGACATTCACTTTGAATGCGTCCCGATTTGTAAACACCAAATCACACATCATTGGGACTAGAACACTATAGTGTAGTGTGTCCCATCATTCCCACTTGTGCATCTTCCCACACATATGGCAACAACAATTATTGCCTTCCCAAAGGGATTTCTAGCTCGGCTAGAACATTTGGCTTTCTTGAAGCCACCACTAACTCCTCATTGCAAGATCCACATCGGCTTGTGGACATGGCTAACTCAAGAACGTGTCTTGAGTTCACCTGGTTACATTACCTTCACACTTTTAAGCCTTTCTCCCTATGGGAACTTCCAACCGAATATCCACCATTTTCTAGAGTCGACTCTCCGCGAGTAGCACTCCATCCGTCCATCACAATGGATTGCTCCAAGCCAATACCATTGTAGTGATGTATCATTGACTAACCAACGAATATACTCCCACCAAATTTACTCTTTTGGCTCGTCCACCATGAACCCCTTGTGAAGACAAGGTTTATTTCCTCCACGTATTCAACTACGTTTGATCATCCCGCCCTTAAGGCTTTATGTGGTTCTTCAAAGTACCGCCTCAATGAGCTCCTATCTTCCTTGAAGGAAAATTTACACGACATCACATAAAGCTTTAGCCATCCTCCACTAGAATGTTGCTTTCCATTACTACCGACGAATCCCAAGCTCATCCCCATCCTCGAGGTCATATCCACATAGACTCTATCATACGTGAGTCTTTAAATAAACTTCCATCTACCAATCCCGCCCACTAAGTTATGTTTTCCACCCCAGTCATCCTCAACCGTAAAGTATAAAGTTTGTAGGTGTACTACCTACTTATAGGCCTCTATTCTTACTCTATAAAGCTCTACTCCTTCCTATGTGTAAACTAATTTCCCCCGCATAATCATCTATGCACAAATATATAATATATACATATACACGTATAATCACCTTCACTTACTAATTGTCGGTGTTCATCATCATATGGTTATCATGAAGGTATTCGCACATGTTACAATAAGAATCATATTGGCCAGGCATGATTGATATTGTAATATGCCCAATCACATTCACTATCTCCATATAATGAATCCCTTAATAACTTTCGGCACAATTAGTTCACATTGTACACCAATTATAACGACCAACAACATTAATCATTACTAACCTTTCGCCCTTTAAGCTCTGTGTCTCGGTCACTCCATTATTGGATTCTCATTTCTCCAACCATATCAAGAGCATTACAGGTTTGAGTTCGGTGTCTCGCACATCAAATCCTTCAAACCATTGCTCTGATACCAAGTTGTAGCACCCAAAAATTTAACCCGATTGAAACTTTTAAAACAACGCGAAAGTTAGGTCCCAAAATGACATTTAACGTATCCACACGTTAAGTCTTATAAACATGAATTAAACTACTCAATTTCATCAAATTAGTTTAACAAAAGTTACCAACAAGTTATCCACAACTTGTAACAATCCCAAATAGTTTGTAAAGACTCTATACGAGAAAATTAACACACCAATTACGAAACATGTCAACGAGAATCCAATCCACTTGATGCGAGACCCGAGATCACACCGGATCTTTCCCTACAATCAAAACATCAATTTGAACATGGTTAGAATAGATAGGTAGTTCTAGGAACCCACCACAAGTTCCTACAACAACGATAGGCCAAAATCCTGAAAACGCGTATTTTCCGGCGTCTACCAGACCCAACTGGACGTATCAAACGCCAGTGGGCGTATGGGACGCCAGTTGGGCGTATGGTACGCCCCCACCAGGTCAAAGTGGCCCAAATTCAGTTTTTTCAGACTTTGCAACTTTCCGCTGAGTGACCCGATTGCATTTTCAAATCAATATGATACATATCCATATATTTAATCATCCATTAAGGTTACCCAACATCCTAACTTGTAATGTTTAGTATTTTGATTCCTCAAGTTCGAGTGTTGTGACCCGTTTCTACTCTTTAAGAGTTAAACTTCCAGCCCCACCTTTTCAATTGTTTAGGCACACATTAATCTACTTCTTTAGACAAATAATAACCTATACATGACTTATGTTTTACCATTCATTTATCATGACATCCATATGTCTAGAGAGAGATCCACCTCTCGGTTTCCCACATGGAGTATTTGACTCCATGTCAACTCATGAAGCATTTAACTTTATGCCAACCGTGAACAATTTTACTTCACTTCCACCCGTAAGGCATATGACCTCACCTCCATCCGTGAAGTATCCACACTTCACGTAAACACCTCGATGAAGTATCCACACCTCATGTAATTAACCAATTCACCGTTTCACTACCAACGATTGACTATTACCACATTCTACATTTTAGTTGACTTTTGACCACATTGAGTCATTTACACCATTTAACTACATATCACCCATTACTTTGACTATTTACCACATTAAGTCAACTACCTTAATTCTACCACTTTCCACATTCAAATTTGATATCCACATAAGTCAACTTACACCTATTTACCACTTTTTCACATTCAAGTTTGACTATTAACCACGTAGTCAAATTACACCTATTTGCCACATTGGCATATTCAAGTTTGACTATTAACCACATAGTACAAATTACACCAAAACAACATATTAGTTTGACCCTATACCAACTAAAGTCAAATTACACCAATTCCACTATTATCCACAATGGTTTGATTTATACCACATTAGGTCTATTTTATATCAATTCCATCATTATCCACAATGGTATTATTGATTTCACATAACTCCTCCATGAAGTATCCACACTTCATGTATTCAATCAAAATTATTGTTTTACACTAACGGGTCGACTCAACAATATATTAAGTCAATTTAAACCGCATTCCATGTTTCACCAATTAGATGACTCTAACCACTATGAGTCTTTTATTCCATTTAACCACATTAATTAATATAGTTTGGCTAGATATCACTTAATCCAATTTACACACATTATCACACATCAATGGTTTGGTTTGACTAAATTTCCACATTGAGTCAAACATGCAAGTTCTACCATAACAATTAAACATTGACTTTATGCCACACAAGTCAAACACATTAACAACATGTAAATAGCATACCACATAACCTATTTACACATAGACTACATATATAATACAAAGTAAGTGCAAAGCACTTACCTTTTGGGGTTGATGATTCCGGTTGCTCCTTGACCTTGATCACTTGACTACCTAAACAATTCATCTTGTTTATTAATCTAAAGTCTAACTATCACCAATTTAGGTTTCCACACCCTCCCAAGACCATATGATATTTACTCTAAACCAAGACAATATGATATTTACTCTAAATCAAAACCATAATCCACCCATTTGACCCGTTAAGATTTTCACCCAAAAATCTCCATTTCCACCTAATTCAAAATTTACCAATTCAATTGGGTTTTCTACATGAAATTGTGTTTATCTAACACCATAAACACTAGTAATACTCAATTACCCAATCAAACACCCCAGATTCAAAAACCCCCAATTTTGGTCTCAAGAACCCTAATTTAAATTCTCCAATTAGGTGAAATTAACATGAATTTGGTTGGACATGTAGCTTTAGTAATGCTAGATAATCAATCCTAATCAACATTTAATCCACCATAAACCCCAATTTCGTCCCTTAGGGTTCATCCACCCAATCACCCATCAAGAACAAGAACTTGAAGGATTTTAAATTGATAAAAACAATTACTTGATGATTAGGAAGGATTGTGCAAGGCAACACTCCTAATCCAAGCATGCAATTCACTGATCTTGAGCTTGATCCTCTCCCCCTTTTCTTCTTTGAAGAATACGCAAACACACACACATATTGTGTATTTTGCCTGACTTCTCCCTCTTTAACACAATTAAGATTGTGTTAATTACACAACAGCCCCTCTACTTGTAAATTAAACCCCTTGGCACCAAAACTAGTTAATTCCACATTTTCAAAGGCACCCTCAACTTTCTTTTTAACTATAAACACCCCCTACAATATAATAAGTATATTATAGGATAAAACCCGAAATTTGGTTCATTACACCTGCTATTCCCGAACCACCCACAAAACCAACTTCCCATTCCACAAAATCAAACACAAAATCAAACACAAAATCAACCACAAAATCAACAAATTCCACAGAATCAACCACTACCACCATTCCATAATAGTTACCCGAGCTACTAAGAGTTTGGGTAGAATGAACATCTTTCAACAGGACAAAGCCATAGGCCAGAGCACGGTTGATGTGTGATATTATATATATATATATATATATATATATATTAAATTAACCAAGTTTTAATTGTAGAAATGAACTTACAACTAAATCACACGCTTACGGCAAGTGAACCGGTCGCGCGTAGTAAAGATAGTAAGCCCGAGTTATCGAACCGTGGAGACAAAAGGCGGCGGCCCTCGATACTGAACCTCTATTGGCTCCTAACCGATGTAACACAAGAGATGGTTTTTATTTATTAATTCTAAGACATGAAATATAGAATAAAACAACTAAACTACTGATTCGATTCAAAAACTGCAAAGACACGAAAAAAACTAGACACTAGAGAATACTAAGACAAGGACCAGACTCTAGAAAAGCCAAACAAAATAGAACACGCAACAAAAACCAACTATGAGACAAACACCACCTAGATCAGGAATCACTAAAACATGAAGGATCTCCTAAGTAGTCTGTTTTCGGGAAAACTAACTCTATGACACCGGTTCTAAAGATAGACTGACTCAGGAATCACTAAAACATCAAGGATCTCCTCTCGGACTTACCTACACACCTCAATTATCCTAAGGATCGGATTAAGCTCACCGGTAAGGAATTGGATTTCCTTTCGGCCTCACCAAAACCTAGAACACCACGTACTAAAAAACGGTATCACCTCTCAGTCTCAACCACTATATACTCACAGGCTATCCTAGACAGACCTACGAGTAAGGAGTAAACTCCCAAAATACTGTTTATGACACGAAATTGCAAATGATAAAAATGACTCGGACAATTCACTCTCGTGCAATTGCTGCCCAAACTGCTAAACCAAGAGACAACCCAACAACCTATCTCCTCTCGGACTCAAGATTGGTAAAATACTGACTCTTATGACCACGCACACCTGCTACAACGACTGGCCTAATCGTCTAGATCACAAACACAAAGTATATGACCCGAAAACCCGAAATCTTACCCAAAACACACAAAGCATTCAAATAAAACCTCAAGTGCAGCAAGTTCATGCAAGATCAATAGTAAATCAGTATTCAAACACATTCATCAACATCAAATCAGAAGTCTTTTCACTAGTATTCGTCAAACGATCAATAAAACCCGAAAACAATCAAAACATGCCAATATTCATCCTAATCTAGATAGCTATGAGTTTAGCTACTCATGATACTTAAAAACAATCCACAAAATACTTTAAACATAGTTCAATCTCGGAATAAATAACCGAAATAAGAAAAAGAACGTAAAAACCAGTGTTTTCAAACCGAAAGACTTCAACTTAGCTCAATCCTGATGATACCAGGACTCAAAACTTTGATCCTAAGAGCCTCTTGGTAGTCTCCAGCCGCTAGAAATCGATCCCCCATGGGAATGGCCGTCTAAAACCTTTTACAATCGAATTAGGGTTTTTTCACGGAATAGCGGATCTTCGCGTGTCGCGAAGCAATAATAAGACCTTAAGACGCGTGGGTGGAATACCTCCCTCGCGCCGGTATTAATAATACCTTAAGACGCGTGGGTGGCATACCTCTCTCGCGCAGGTAAATTTAAGACCTTAAGACGCGTGGGTGGCATGCCTCCCTCGCGCAGGTAATAATAAGACCTTAAGACGCGTGGGTGCCACGCCTCCCTCATGCAGGTAATAATAAGATCTTAAGACGCGTGGGTGGCATGCCTCCCCCGCGCAGGCAAAAATAAGACCTTATGACGCGTGGGTGGCATACCTCCCTCGCGCAGGTAATCATAAGACCTTAAGACGTGTGGGTGGCATGCCTCCCCCGCGTAGGCAATCATAAGACCTTAAGACGCGTGGGTGGCATGTCTCCCATGCGTAGGAAATAGTAAGACCTTAAGACGCGTGGGAGGGATGCCTCTGCCGCGCAGGAAATAGTAAGTCCTTAAGACGCGTGGGTGGCATACCTCCCTCGCACAGGTAATAATAAGACCTTAAGAGGCGTGGGTGACATCCCTCCCCCGCGCAGGTAATAATAAAACCCTAAGACGCGTGGGTTGCATACCTCCCTCAGGTAGGTAATAATTAGACCTTGAGACGTGTGGGTGGCATGCCTCCCTCACACAGGTAATAATGAGTCCCTAAGACGCGTGGGTGGCATAACTCCCTCATGCAGGTAATAATAAGCCCTTTAGATGCGTGGGTGGCATGCCTCCACCACGCAGGTAATAATAAGACCTAAAGACGCGTGGGTGGCATGCCTCCCCCACACAGGCAATAATAAGACCTTAAGATGCGTGGGTGGAGTACCTCCCTCGCGCCGCTATTAATAATACATTAAGACGCGTGGGTGGCATAACTTCCCCACGCAGGTAATAATAGGACCCTAAGACGCGTGGATGGCATGCCTCCCACGCGCAGGTAATAATAAGACCTTAAGACGCGTGGGTGACATGCCTCCCTCGCGAAGGTAATAATCAGACCTTAAGACGCGTGGGTGGCATGCCTCCCTCGTGCAGGTAATAATAAGACCTTAACAAGCATGGGTGGCATGCCTCCCCCGCGCATGCAATAATAAGACCTTAAGATGCGTGGGTGGCATGTCTCCCACTCGTAGGCAATCATAAGACCTTAAGACGCGTGGGTGGCATGCCTTAGCCGCGCAGGCAATAATAAGTTCTTAAGATGCGAGGGTGGCATGCCTCCCCCGCGCAGGTAATAATAAGACCCTAAGACGCGTGGGTGGCATGCCTCCCCCGGGTAGGTAATTATAAGACCTTAAGATGCGCATGCCTCCTCGCGCAGGTAATAATGAGACCATAAGACGCGTGGGTGGCATACCTCCCTCGCGCAGGTAATCATAAGTCCTTAAGACGCGTGGGTGGCATGCTTCCCCCGCGCAGGCAATCATAAGACCTTAAGACGCGTGGGTGGCATGCCTCCCCCGCGCAGGTAATAATTAGACCTTAACACGCGTGGGTGGCATGACTCTTCCACACAGGCAATAATAATACCTTAAGACGCGTGGGTGGAATACCTACCTAGCGCCGGTATTAATAATACGTTAAGACGCGTGGGTGGCAAGAATCCCCCACGCAGCTAATAAAAAGACCTTAAGACGCGTGGGTGGCATACCTCCCTCGCGCAGGTAATCATAAGACCTTAAGACGTGTGGGTGGCATGCCTCCCCCGCGTAGGCAATCATAAGACCTTAAGACGCGTGGGTGGCATGCCTCCCCCGCGCAGGCAATAATAAGACCTTAAGACGTATGGGTGGCATGCCTCCCCCACACAGGCAATAATAAGACCTTAAGACGCGTGGGTGGAATACCTCCCTCGCGCCGGTATTAATAATACTTTAAGACGTGTGGGTGGCATGACTCCCCCACGCAGGTAATAATTGGACCCTAAGACACGTGGGTGGCATACCTCCCTCGTGCAGGTAATTTTAAGACCTTAAGACGCGTGGGTGGCCTGCCTCCCTCACGCAGGTATTAGTAAGACCTTAAGACGTGTGGGTGGCATGCCTCCATCATGCAGGTAATTTAAATGCCTCCCCTGCGCAGGCAATAATAAGACCTTAAGACGCGTGGGTGGCATGTCTTCCACGCGTAGGTATTCAGAAGACCTTAAGACACGTGGTTGGCATGCCTCCACCGCGCAGGCAATAATAAGACCTTAAGACGCGTGGGTGGCATGTCTCCCATGCGTAGGCAATAGTAAGACCTTAAGACGCGTGGGAGGGATGCCTCAGCCGCACAGGCAAAAGTAAGTCCTTAAGACGCGTGGGTGGCATACCTCCCTCGCGCAGGTAATAATAAGACCTTAAGACGCGTGGGTGACATGCCTCCCCTGCGCAGGTAATAATAAGACCCTAAGACGCGTGGGTGGCAAACCTCCCTCAGGTAGCTAATAATAAGACCTTAAGACGCGTGGGTGGCATGCCTCCCTCGCGCAGGTAATAATGAGTCCCTAAGACGCGTGGGTGGCATACCTCCCTCGCGCAGGTAATCATAAGACCTCAAGACGAGTGGGTGGCATGCCTCCCCCGCGTAGGAAATCGTAAGACCTTAAGACGCGTGGGTGGCTTGCCTCCCCCGCACAGGAAATAATAAGACCTTAAGACGCGTGGGTGGAATACCTCCCTCACGCCGGTATTAATAATACCTTAAAACACGTGGGTGGCATGACTCCCGCACGCAAGTAATAATAGGACCCGAAAATGCGTGGGTGGCATACCTCCATCGCGAAGGTAATTTTAGGACCTTAAGACGCGTGGGTGGCATGCCTCCCCTGCGTAGGCAATAATAAGACCTTAAGACGCGTGTGTGGCATGTCTCCCATGCGTAAGCAATTAGAAGACCTTAAGACGCGAGGTTGGCTTGCCTCCGCCGCGCAGGCAATAATAAGACCTTAAGACGCGTGGGTGGCATGCCTCCCTCGCGCAGGTAATAATAAGACTTTAAGACGTGTCGGTGACATGCCTCCCCCGCGCAGGTAATAATAAGACCCTAGGACGCGTGGGTGGCATACCTCCCCCAGGTAGGTAATAATAAGACCTTAAGACGCGTGGGAGGCATGCCTCCGTCGCACAGGTAATAATGAGTCCCGAAGACGCGTGGGTGGCATGCCTCCCACGCTCAAGTAATATTAAGACCTAAAGACGCGTGAGTGGCATACCTCCCCCACACAGGCAAAAATAAGACCTTAAGACGCGTGGGTGGAATACCTCCCTCGCGCAGGTAATCATAAGACCTTAAGTCGCGTGGGTGGCATACTCCCCCGCGCAGGCAATAATAAGACCTTGAGACGCGTGGGTGGCATGTCTCCCACGTGTAGGCAATCGTAAGACCATAAGACGCATGGCTGGCATGCCTCAGCCGCACAGGCAATAATAAGTTCTTAAGACGCGTGGGTGGAATGCCTCCCCCGCGCAGGTATTAATAAGACCCTAAGACGCGTGGGTGGCATACCTCCCTTGGGTAGGTAATAATAAAACCTTAAGACACGGGGGTGACATGCCTCCCCCGCGAAGGTAATAATCAGACCCTAAGACGCCTGGGTGGCATGCCTCCCCCGAGTAGGTAATTATAAGACAATAAGATGCGTGGGTGGCATGCCTCCCTCGCGCATGTAATAATGAGACCATAAGACACGTGAGTGGCATACCTCGCTCGCGCAGATAATTATAAGACCTTAAGACGCGTAGGTGGCATGCCTCCCCCGCGCAGGCAAACATAAGACCTTAAAACGCGTGGGTGGCATGCCTCCCCCGCACAGGTAATAATAAGACCTTAAGACGCGTGGGTGGCATGCCTCCTCCACACAGGCAATAATAAGACCTTAATACGCGTGGGTGGAATGCCTACCTAGCGCCGGTATTAATAATACCTTAAGACGCGTGGGTGGCATGACTCCCCCACGCAGGTAATAATAGGACCCTAAGACGCGTGGGTGGCATACCTCCATCGCGCAGGTAATAATAAGACCTTAAGACGCGTGGCTGGCATACCTCCCTCGCGCTGGTAATAATAAGACCTTAAGACGCGTGGCTGGCATACCTCCCTCGCGCAGGTAATAATAAGACCTTAAGACGTGTGGGTGGCATACCTCCAACGCGCAGGTAATAATAAGACCTTAAGACGCGAGGCTGGTAATAATAAGACCTTAAGACGCGTGGGTGGCATACCTCCCTTGCGCAGGTAATCATAAGACCTTAAGACGCGTAGGTCGCATGCCTCCCCCGCGTAGGAAATCATAAGACCTTAAGACGCGTGGGTGGCATGCCTCCACCGTGCAGGCAATAATAAATCCTTAAGACGCGTGGGTGGCATGCCTCCCCCGCACAGAAAATAATAATACCTTAAGACGCGTGGGTGGAATACTTCCCTCGCGCCAGTATTAACAATACCTTAAGATGCGTCGGTGGCATGACTCCCCCACGCAGGTAATAATAGGACACTAAGACGCGTGGGTGGCATACCTCCCTCGCGCCGATAATTTTAAGACCTTAAGACGCGTGGATGGCATGCCTCCATTGTGCAGGTAATAATAAAACCTTAAGACGCTTAGGTGGCATGCCTCCCTCATGCAGGTAATAATAAGATCTTAAGACGTGTGGGAGGCATACCTCCCCCGTGCAGGCAATAATAAGACTTCAGACGCGTGGGTGGCATGTCTCCCACGCGTATGCAATTGGAAGACCTTAACACGCGTGGTTGGCATGCCTCCGTCGCGTAGGCAATAATAAGACCTTAGGACGCGTGGGTGGCATATCTCCCACGTGTAGGCAATAGTAAGACCTTAAGACGCGTGGGAGCGATGCCTCCGCCTCGCAGGCAATAGTCAGTCCTTAAGACGCGTGGGTGGCATACCTCCCTCACGTATGTAATAATAAGACCTTAAGATGCGTGGGTGACATGCCTTCCCCGCGCAGGTAATAATAAGACCATAAGACGTCTGGCTGGCATACCTCCCTCGGGTAGGTAATAATAAGACCATAAGACGCGTGGGTGGCATGCCTCCCTCGCGTAGGTAATAATGAGTCCCTAAGACGCGTGGGTGGCATACCTTCCTCGCGCAGTTAATCTTAAGACCTTAAGACGCATGGGTTGCATGCCTCCCCCGTGCAGGTAATAATAAGACCTAAAGACGCGTGGGTGGCATGCCTCCCCCACACAGGCAATAATAAGACCTTAAGACGCGTGGGTGGAATACCTCCCTCGTGCCGGTATTAATAATACATTAAGACGCGTGGGGTGCATAACTCCCCCACACAGGTAATAATAGGATCCTAAGACGCGTGGGTGGCATGCCTCCCATGCGCAGGTAATAATAAGACCTTAAGACGCGTGGGTGGCATGCCTCCCTCTCGAAGGTAATAATAAGACCTTAAGACGTGTGTGGGGCATGCCTCCCTCGTGCAGGTAATAATAAGACCTTAAGATGCGTGGGTGGCATGCCTCTCCCGCGCAGGCAATAATAAGACCTTAAGACGCGTGGGTGGCATGTCTCCCACGCGTAGGAAATCTTAAGACCTTAAGACGCGTGGCTGGCATGCCTCAGCCGTGCAGGCAATAATAAGTTCTTAAGACGCGTGGGTGGGGTGCCTACCCCGCGCAGGTAATAATAAGACCCTAAGACGCGTGGGTGGCATACCTCCCCTGGGTAGGTAATAATAAGACCTTAAGACACGAGGGTGACATGCCTCCCCCGCGCCGGTAATAATAAGACCCTAACACGCGTGGGTGTCATGCCTCCCCCGGGAAGGTAATTATAAGACTTTAAGATGCGTGGGTTGCATGCCTCCCTTGCATAGGTAATAATGAGACCATAAGACGCGTGGGTGGCATACCTCCCTCGTACAGATAATCATAAGACCTTAAGACGCGTGGGTGGCATGCCTCCCACGCGCAGGCAATCCTAAGACCTTAAGACGCGTGGGTAGCATGCCTCCCCCGCGCAGGTAATAATAAGACCATAAGACGCGTGGGTGGCATACCTCCCTCGGGTAGGTAATAATAAGACCTTAAGACGCGTAGGTGGCATGCCTCCCTCACGTAGGTAATAATAAGACCTTAATACGCGTGGGTGACATGCCTCCCCCGCGCAGGTAATAATAAGACCATAAGACGCATGGGTGGCATACCTCCCTCGGGTTGGTAATAATAAGACCTTAAGACGCGTGGGTGGCATGCCTCCCTCTCGCAAGAAATAATAAGACCTTAAGACGCGTGGGTGGAATACCTATCTAGCGCAGGTATTAATAATACCTTAAGAAGCGTGGGTGGCATGACTCCCCTACGCAGGTAATGATAGGACCCTAAGACGCGTGGGTGGCATACCTCCCTCGCGAAGGTAATTTTAAGACCTTAAGACGCGTGGGTGGCATGCCTCCCTCCCGCAGGTAATAATAAGACCTTAAGACGCGTGGGTGGCATGCCTCCCTCATGCGGGTAATAATAAGATCTTAAGACGCGTGGGTGGCACGCCTCCCCCACGCAGGCATTAATAAGACCTTAAGACGCGTGGGTGGCATGTCTCCCATGAGTAGGCAACCAGAAGACCTTAAGACGTGTGGTTGGCTTGCCTCCCCCGCGCAGGCAATAATATGACCTTAAGATGCTTGGGTGGCGTGTCTCCCACACGTAGGCAATAGTAAGACCTTAAGACGCGTGGGAGGGATGCCTACGCCGCGCAGGCAATAGTAAGTCCTTAAGACGCGTGGGTGGTATATCTCCCTCGCGCAGGTAATAATAAGGGCTTAAGAAGCGTGGGTGACATGCCTCCCCCGCGCAGGTAATAATAATACCCTAAGACGCGTGGGTGGCATACCTCCCTCGGGTAGGTAATAATAAGACCTTAAGACGCGTGGGTGGCATGCCTCCCTCGCGTAGGTAATAATGGGTCCCTAAGACGTGTGGGTGGCATACCTCCCTCGCGCTGGTAATCATAATACCTTAAGACGCGTGGGTGGCATGCCTCCCCCGCGCGTGTGATAATAAGACCTAAAGACGTGTGGGTGGCATGCCTCCCCCACACAGGCAATAATAAGACCTTAAGACGCGTGGGTAGAATACCTCCCTCGCGCCGCTATTAATAATACATTAAGACGCGTGGGTGGCTAATGCGTGTAAACTATATATATATTTTTATAAATTTTTTTTCACACAATTTGAGTTTTAAAATGGGTTTTCACTAAAGACTAATCACACACACCGGGCAGTGTACCCGTCGGATAGCAATATAGTAAAGGTAAGAACCGGATATCAATTCATAGACACGGTGGAATGCAATAATTAACCGAAACTAAGATTCAATCAAGTAAGGGTAAAAGATGTTTTGAAGAGTTTGTTTTAATTAACTATCATGCAAATATATAAACTAAGCTAAAATCATAAGTCAAACAATCAAGGAGAAAATATCACTTCGGTGTCGAATCCATCTAGAATACATTCAATACACTCATAAAAACATGGCAGATACACGATACATAAATTGACTAAATTCTCGTCAAAGATATCTAATCAAATGTCCATTCGGAAAGCTAGAATGAATTACACAAACCAACCACCTAAAGTCATACAATGAAGCTCACGTGTTTAATAATCATGTCAATGTTTATAAAGATTGAACTAGCTTCCGATTAAGGTACACTAATCCAACAACTAGTTGGAAAGATAATATGAACAACACACTATCCACCTCAAGTTGATTAAATTAGACAACAATATGCATTTCTTCAACATACAATGTTCATATAAAGGTTATATAAATTAGGAGGATGTGTCAACAATTCCTAGATAAACATAATACTAAATATGACACATCATAACAAACACTTTGTCTTTCCAAACATAAGCATAAGGTTACACATACAAATATAATGATTCATAAACAAGACTTCATTCAGCATTCGTAGTCAAATGCCATAAACTAGTATAAATACATACACCAATCCATGAATATAAGCATAAACCACAAGTTTTCCAACATAAAATAGCATACACAAATACAAGTCTTGTAAACAACTCAAAATACTGGAATACACAATTTCATAAAAGAATAATCATACGGTTGTCATAACATTAACACAATAATTGCCAATAATCCATGAATGTTGTCAAATGTATCTAAACTTCATCTAAACCAAAGTGAACAAGAGTTTTAGCTCATCATGAGCACCAAAATTATAAATAAGCATGGAAAAATAGTGAGAAACATGATATGAAAACAAGAATCAAACCACTCCTTCAAGCCTAGATGTTGTTGTTGATGTATGGTGATCCTCTTGATGTTGTATCCTCTCCAAAAAGCTTGAAATATGGCTGGAACAAAGAAAACACGAGCTGGAACAGTAGGTTTTTCTCCTGCTTTGCTGAATATCTGAATGAGAATTCAAGTTCTGTTTATATAGAAAAGGGGAGGCACGACCGTGCCAGGAGAGAGGGCACGACCGTGCCTGGTACAAAGGCGCGGTCTTCTCTAGGTCTTGGCATGACCGTGTGACAGAGGTTTGACCGATCCGGAACTTCCATTGGGTACCACTGATCGAGGACGTACGGTTGTTCAGACTCACGAGGTGACACGCTACCGTGGGGGGCCAAGGCACGGTTGGCCTTGGATTTGGGCTTGGCGCGATCGTGCAAGATGTGGGCGCGACCATGCCTAGGGTTTGCGAGCTTGGCACGACCGTGCCAAATAGGGGCACGACCGTGCCCCCATCACAGAAACCCTAAAACTTCACTATTTTTATCCTTGAATCTTCTTGTTTGTTCACCAAGCTTCACAAAAACCTACAAAACAGGAAATGAAGCAAATAAGTGTCTAAACGTTGAATACAACCAAGAATTGATCGTCAAATGAGAGAAGTTTTATGACAAAAAGTTGTGTAAATACTAACACATCAAACAACCCCACACTTGAACATTGCTTGTCCTCAAGCAAGAAATCAAAATGAAACAAAACTTCCAATGACACTATGGATCAAATCAGAAAACCGTAAGCATTAATAAATTTTTAAAGGTTTGGAAAGATTTTTAAGAAATGCAAAATTAACTAAATGAAACCTGATGTGTTAATATTTACACATCTTTTTGGCACAAAACTTCGCTCATTTAACGATCAATTCTTGGTTATATTCAACGTTTAGGCACTTATTTGCTTCATTTCCTGTTTTGTAGGTTTTTGTGAAGCTTGTGAACAAACAAGAAGATTCCAGGATAAAAAGTGAAGTTTTTAGGGTTTCTGTGATGAAGGCACGGTCGTGCCTAACTTGCAAACCCTAAGCACGGTCGCGCCCCGTACATGGCACCTCCGCGCCAAGCCAAAAGGCAAGGGACAACCGTGCCCTGCCTCCACACGGTCGCGGGAACACCCGTGAGTCTGACACCTCGAAGCAAGAGACCCAATGGAAGCTCCGGATCGGTCAACCCTCTGTCACGCGGTCGTGCTAAGACCTAGACACGACCGCTCCTTTGTACCTGGCACGGTCGTGCCTTCTCTCTAGGCACGGTCGTGCTTCCCACTTTCTATTTAAACAGAACTTAAACTCCCATTCAGACATCAAGCAACCAGGGGAGAAAGTCTACTGTTCCAGCTCGTATTTCTCTTGTTCCAGCCATATTTCAAGATTCTTGGAGAGGATACAACATCAAGAGGATCACCATACATCAACAACAACATCTAGGCTTGGAGGAGTGGTTTGATTCTTGTTTTCATATCATGTTTCACACTATTTTTCCCTGCTTATTTGTAATTTTGGTGCTCATGATGAGCTAAAACTCTTGTTCACTTTGGTTTAGATGAAGTTTAGATACATTTGACAACATTCATGGATTATTGGCAATTGTTGTGTTAATGTTATGACAATCGTATGATTATTCTTTGATGAAATTATGTATTCAAGTATTTTGAGTTGTTTACAAGACTTGTATTTGTGTATGCCATATTATGTTGGAAAACTTGTGGTTTATGCTTATATTCAAAGATTGGTGTATGTAATTATACTAGTTTATGGCATTTGACTAGGAATGGTGAATGAAGTCTTGTTTGTGAGTCATTATATTTGCATGTGTATCCTTATGCTTATGTTTGGAAAGACAAAGTATTTGTTATGATGTTTCATGCTTAGTCTTATGTTTATCTAGGAATTGTTGACACATTCTCCTAATTTATATAACCTTTGTATGAACATTGTATGTTGAAGAAATGCATATTGTTGTCTAATTTAATCAACTTGAGGTGGGTAGTGTGTTGTTCATATTATCTTTCCAACTAGTTGTTGGATTAGTATACCTTAATCGGAAGCTAGTTCAATCTTTATAAACATTGACATGATTGTTAAACACGTGAGCTTCATTGTATGATTTTAGGTGGTTGGTTTGTATAATTCATGCTAGCTTTCCGAATGGTCATTTGATTAGATATCTTTGACGATAATTTAGTCAATTTATGTTTCGTGTATTTGCCATGTTTCTATGAGTGTATTGAATGTATTCTAGATGGATTCGACACCGAAGTGATATTTTCTCCTTAATTGTTTGACTTGTGATTTTAATTTAGTTTTATATTCTTGCATATTAGTTTAATCAAAAATCAACTTAAACATATTTTACCCTTACTTGATTGGATTTTAGTTCCGGTTTATTACCGCATTCCACCGTGTCCACGGATTGATATCCGGTTCTTACCTTTACTATATTGCTATCCGACAGGTACACTGCCCGATGTGTGTGTGATTAGTCTTTGGTGAAAACCCTTTTTAAAACTAATACTGTGTGATAAATCTCTATTAAAATATATATAGTTTCACACGCATCAAGTTTTTGGCGCCGTTGCCGGGATACGGTTTTGCGAGAACGATTGGAATTAATTTTTAGTCATTTAGTATATATATTTTTGTGAATATCGTGTTTTTCTTGTTGTTATTTGCGATTTTGTGTGTATAGATATTTTTCGCATTTTACTTGTTATTTTTAGCTTCATTTGTATATATATATATCTTGGTTGTTATCCCATTTTATTTCTTTTATTTTTATTTTATTTATTTTCAAATTTTTTTTTATTTTTATTTTATTTATTTATTTATTTTTGTCTAACTTGTGTTTTCTGTGTCCTAGGTTTGCGTATTTAAATCTAACTTGTCGTGCAGATCGTGTATGTTCTCAACTCCCGTCGAGGAGGTTCCTGAGCCGTCTTCCGAGCCGGAGCGTGATCTTCATCGGAGATTGCGAGCCCGTTCCCGATTTGTGGCCCGGTTGCTCGAATTTGACGAGGTTGTTGTTGACGAGGTAGAGGAGATGGCGAACGAGGATGCGGGTCGGACGCTTTCGGATTTTGGCAAACCAACACTTGAGGGTTTGGAGTCGAGCATCAACAGACCGACGGTTGGAGCACATCAGTTCGAGATCAAATCTAGCATTATTCAGATGGTGCAGAACATGTGTCAGTTCGATGGCAAGGATCACGAGGATCCTAATACTCATTTGGCCGGTTTCTTAGAGATTTGCGCCACTTTCAAAATTCGTGACGCTACCGACGATGCTATTAGGCTCCGGTTGTTCCCGTTTTCCTTACGGGATCGAGCCAAGGCTTGGTTACTGTCACTTCCCCCTAGGTCCATTAGTACTTGGGACCAGATGGCTGCTAAATTCCTAGAAAAGTACTTCCCTCCGGAGAAAACATCAAAGTTGAGGGCTAGGATTCTTTCTTTCCAGCAGGACGACGGGGAGACGATCTATGAGGCGTGGGAGAGATTCAAGGAACTGATGAGGAAGGTTCCCCACCATGGATTGTTGAAGTGGCAGCAGTGTGAGACCTTTTACAATGGTCTGGAGATGACCGGGAAGCAGCTGATTGATGCATACGCGGGTGGAGATATTGGAACAAAGACACCCCAGGAGGCGTATGACCTGCTAGAAAAGGTGGCAGCGAAGAGCTACACTCAGCATACTTCCCGAGCGAGGACTCAGAGGCAGGGTGTCCATCAAGTGGATGGAATTACCTCTTTAGCTACCCAGGTGGAAGCACTTTCCACCAAGATTGATCAGATGCATGTCCACAAGGCCCAGTCCTTGTGTGAGTTTTGTGGTGGGGCGCATCCCAGGAATGCTTGTCAGGTTGGGGATCAGGGGGCCCACGAGCAGGTTGATTTCATGTCCAACCAGAATCGCCCCCAGAATAATCCCTACAGCAACACATATAATCCGGGGTGGAGGAATCACCCGAATTTCAGTTGGAAGTCTGGCAACAATAGCCAGCAACCACCCGGATTCACTCAGCGCCCCCCATTCCAGCATCAGTCTCACCAGTCTCAGGGACAGAGTTCCCAGTTCCGACCTCAGCAGGGCCAGTTTCAAGGCCAAGGTTCTAGCAGCGGTCCACCACCCGCTCCTGAGGGTAAATCCAGTTTAGAGGACATGGTTGCACGACTACTTGCCAACTCGGAGAGTCAGAATCAGTTGGCAGAGAAGCAGAACCGTTACATGGAGGAGCATTTTCACACGCATGAGACTGAGTTGAGGAATCAGAAAGCTTCGATCCAGACCATAGAGAACCAGGTCGGGCAGATCGTGAAGCTTCTTTCTGAGAGACCGCCAGGTGGCCCGCCTAGCAACACTGAGCCCAATCCTAAGGCTCATGTGAAGGACATTACTACATGGAGCGGTAGAGGCACAGGACCGGATCCGCAGGTCCCTGTGCATGAGTCATCCGAGGAGGAGGTTGTGATTGAGATTCCGGATGAGACACCGCCGAGGGGTAAACCGGCGAGCACATCACGCCCTCGCGAGCCTGTGAGAGATTACACTCCCGCCGTTCCATACCCAGGCAGATTGAAGAAACAGAAGATGGAGGAGCAGTATGGTAAGTTTCTAGGGTTGCTTAAGCAGTTGCATATCAACTTGCCATTTGTGGAGGCTCTAGCTCAGATGCCTAAGTATGCGATATTTTTGAAGGATATCCTCACGAATAAGAGGAAATTGGAGGAGTTGTCTCAGGTGACGCTGAATGAGGAGTGTTCGGCGGTGATTCAGAACAAGCTACCGGAGAAGAGACGAGATCCGGGGAGTTTTACCATCCCCTGTTTGATAGGTAGCTTGTCGGTTAGCAACGCCTTAGCTGACCTTGGTGCTAGCATTAACCTCATGCCATATGCGGTCTTTGCTAAGCTTGAGTTGGGAGAACCTGCACCAACACGCATGAGTATCCAGCTGGCCGATCGTTCGGTCAAGTATCCGCGAGGGATAGTGGAGAATATGTTGGTTAAGGTTGACCGTTTTGTGTTTCCTGTAGACTTTGTGATTCTGGACATGGATGAGGACAAGAATGTCCCTATTATTCTAGGTCGACCGTTCCTGGCCACCGCTAAGGCCCTGATTGATGTGTATTCAGGAAGGCTTACATTGAGGGTGGATGAAGAGGAGGTGACCTTTGATGTTGGGAGATCCATGCAACACACCCAGAATCAGGATGATTCACTCTACTTTGTTGAGACTGTCTATTCTTGTGTGAGTGATCATCTCCAGGACACAGCTGAGGAGGAGTCCCTGGACACCTAGATTGTAGGGGGGGAGACGATTGATCCAATTGGTGAGGATCAGTTTGATGAGCAGTGGCATAGCCAGGAGAGCTATGAGTTTCCCCAGTGTTCAGTGGTTTTCGCAATGGTTGATAGAGAGTCTGAGCCGATTGAGCGGCCTTCTGTTGAGGACCCACCACCTGTTGAGCTTAAGGAGCTCCCGAGTCATTTGGAGTATGCCTTTTTAGATGGTGAGTCTCGATTACCTGTCATTATCGCCTCTGATTTGACGAGTGATGAGAAGGAGAGGCTATTGGAGGTGCTGAAGCAGCACAAGCAGGCTATTGCGTGGAGGATTATGGACATTAAGGGAATTAATCCCTCTTTCTGTACCCATAAGATCCTTATGGAGGATGACTATAGACCCGCTGTGCAGCACCAGAGGAGGCTGAACCCGAACATGCAGGAGGTGGTGAAGAAGGAGGTGATCAAGTTACTTGATGCAGGTTTGATTTATCCCATCTCCGATTCGACTTGGGTTAGCCCGGTTCAGGTTGTCCCTAAGAAGGGAGGCATGACTGTTATCACCAACGAGAGGAATGAGCTGATTGCTACTCGTACAGTCACAGGTTGGAGAGTTTGCATCGATTACCGCAAACTCAATGATGCTACTCGGAAGGATCACTTCCCCCTCCCGTTCATTGATCAGATGTTGGAGAGATTAGCGGGGAAGATGTTCTATTGTTTCCTGGATGGCTTCTCTGGCTACTTCCAGATCCCGATCGCTCCTGAGGACCAGGAGAAGACGACATTCACATGTCCCTATGGCACATTTGCCTATCGGCGGATGCCCTTTGGATTGTGTAATGCTCCGGCCACTTTCCAGCGTTGCATGGTGGCCATTTTCCATGATATGATTGAGGACTCCATGGAGGTTTTCATGGATGAGTTTTCTGTGTTTGGGAGTTCCTTTGATCATTGCCTCGGGAATCTGGATAGGATGTTGGCCAGATGCAAGGAGGCCAATCTAGTGTTGAACTGGGAGAAATGCCACTTCATGGTGAAGGAGGGCATTGTGCTTGGGCACAAGGTTTCACGCGCGGGGATTGAGGTTGATAGAGCTAAGATTGATACCATATCTAAGCTGCCCCCGCCGACTTCCGTGAAATCTATTCGTAGCTTCCTTGGTCACGCGGGCTTTTACAGACGCTTTATTAAAGATTTTTCTAAGATTGCCCGAACGATGACCCAGCTTCTTGAGAAGGAAGCCCAGTTCGTATTCTCCGACGAATGCCTTAGTGCATTCAATTTGTTGAAGGAGAAGTTGGTGAATGCCCCTATCATGGTAGCTCCTGATTGGAAGTTGCCATTTGAGATCATGTGTGACGTGAGCGACTTCGCTGTTGGGGCGGTCTTAGGACAGAGGAGAGAGAAGCAGTTTCACCCGATTTATTATGCGAGCAAGACGCTCAATGACGCACAGGAGCACTACACCACAACGGAGAAAGAGCTCCTAGCCGTTGTCTTCGCTTTCGATAAATTCCGGTCTTATCTCGTCCTATCAAAGACCATTGTATTCACTGACCATGCAGCTCTTCGGCACCTGTTCAGCAAACAGGATGCCAAACCCCGACTGATCCGGTGGGTTTTGCTGCTTCAGGAGTTCGACATTGAGATCCGTGATAAGAAGGGCGCGGAGAATGTCGCAGCGGACCACTTGTCCCGTCTTGAGTGCTCAGCTTCATCTGAACTTGTGGGGTCATCCATAAATGACAATTTTCCCCACGAGTTTCTCATGCACATACAGACACAGGATGAGGAGTGTCCCTGGTTTGCTGATTTTGCAAACTTTCTTGCTAGTGGGATCGTGATTAAGGGCTTAACGCATCAGCAGAAGCGAAAGTTCTTTGCGGATGTGAAGCACTATCTTTGGGAGAACCCCTATTTATTTCGAGTCGGGGCTGATCAGATCGTGCGCAGGTGTGTGTTCGGAGATGAGGCACGTCAGGTGCTTAGACACTGCCACGAGGGCCCGACAGGTGGACACCATGGAGCTACCTTGACCGCGAAGAAGGTCTTTGACGCCGGTTTCTTCTGGCCTACCATCTTCCGGGATGCTCATGAGATGATGCTCATGTGTTAATATTTACACATCTTTTTGGCACAAAACTTCGCTCATTTAACGATCAATTCTTGGTTATATTCAACGTTTAGGCACTTATTTGCTTCATTTCCTGTTTTGTAGGTTTTTGTGAAGCTTGTGAACAAACAAGAAGATTCCAGGATAAAAAGTGAAGTTTTTAGGGTTTCTGTGATGAAGGCACGGTCGTGCCCCTAATTGGCACGGTCGTGCCTAACTTGCAAACCCTAAGCACGGTCGCGCCCCGTACATGGCACGACCGCGCCAAGCCAAAAGGCAAGGCACAACCGTGCCCTGCCTCCACACGGTCGCGGGAACACCCGTGAGTCTGACACCTCGAAGCAAGAGACCCAATGGAAGCTCCGGATCGGTTAACCCTCTGTCACGCGGTCGTGCTAAGACCTAGACACGACCGCGCCTTTGTACCTGGCACGGTCGTGCCTTCTCTCTAGGCACGGTCGTGCTTCCCACTTTCTATTTAAACAGAACTTAAACTCCCATTCAGACATCAAGCAACCAGGGGAGAAAGTCTACTGTTCCAGCTCGTATTTCTCTTGTTCCAGCCATATTTCAAGATTCTTGGAGAGGATACAACATCAAGAGGATCACCATACATCAACAACAACATCTAGGCTTGGAGGAGTGGTTTGATTCTTGTTTTCATATCATGTTTCACACTATTTTTCCCTGCTTATTTGTAATTTTGGTGCTCATGATGAGCTAAAACTCTTGCTCACTTTGGTTTAGATGAAGTTTAGATACATTTGACAACATTCATGGATTATTGGCAATTGTTGTGTTAATGTTATGACAATCGTATGATTATTCTTTGATGAAATTATGTATTCAAGTATTTTGAGTTGTTTACAAGACTTGTATTTGTGTATGCCATATTATGTTGGAAAACTTGTGGTTTATGCTTATATTCATAGATTGGTGTATGTAATTATACTAGTTTATGGCATTTGACTAGGAATGGTGAATGAAGTCTTGTTTGTGAGTCATTATATTTGCATGTGTATCCTTATGCTTATGTTTGGAAAGACAAAGTATTTGTTATGATGTTTCATGCTTAGTCTTATGTTTATCTAGGAATTGTTGACACATTCTCCTAATTTATATAACCTTTGTATGAACATTGTATGTTGAAGAAATGCATATTGTTGTCTAATTTAATCAACTTGAGGTGGGTAGTGTGTTGTTCATATTATCTTTCCAACTAGTTGTTGGATTAGTATACCTTAATCGGAAGCTAGTTCAATCTTTATAAACATTGACATGATTGTTAAACACGTGAGCTTCATTGTATGATTTTAGGTGGTTGGTTTGTATAATTCATGCTAGCTTTCCGAATGGTCATTTGATTAGATATCTTTGACGAGAATTTAGTTAATTTATGTTTCGTGTATTTGCCATGTTTCTATGAGTGTATTGAATGTATTCTAGATGGATTCGACACCGAAGTGATATTTTCTCCTTAATTGTTTGACTTGTGATTTTAATTTAGTTTTATATTCTTGCATATTAGTTTAATCAAAAATCAACTTAAACATATTTTACCCTTACTTGATTGGATTTTAGTTCCGGTTTATTACCGCATTCCACCGTGTCCACGGATTGATATCCGGTTCTTACCTTTACTATATTGCTATTCGACGGGTACACTGCCCGATGTGTGTGTGATTAGTCTTTGGTGAAAACCCTTTTTAAAACTAATACTGTGTGATAAATCTCTATTAAAATATATATAGTTTCACACGCATCAAAACCCAATGAGCCCAATGAAGTGACAACCGAATGAGCAAATGAATATGCCTAGGAAATCATTAGCATGAAACTTTATGCTTCTCACAATGTTCACACACACTCGGGAGTATATATGATCATACAAGTAATGGAGTATGTATAGAACACTCAAATGCCAAGACAATGAATCATACATAAATCATAAGCTTGCTAAAAGATCAAATCTCTACCAACTAACATGAAACAAAGTACAAATCAAGAGGGCTTTAAATGGGTTGTAACTTGGCAATGGCTAAGGGTAAGGAAGTGGAATTTAAAAGTGGCTAAATGGCTAAAAATCCGACGGCTATGCTAACTCAAAAACTAAAACAACTTCTAATATGAAAAATAGAGTAACTAATACTTTCGTATAGATAAAAGCTAATAACCGAATTCTTTCCATCTTTGCTCACAAAATTGCTCTAATTGGCTATAATTCACCTAATTTTGGTGAAATTATTATTATTTTTTTATTATTTTTTTTACACTATTTCTTTTCTTTCTTTTGAAGGGAACTAAGTCAATATGCATCTTTCTTTAGCTAAAACCTTCTCAAGAATTTAAAGATTACAACAAATTAAAAACTATAAAATTAACATTAGCCGACCGGATTTCTAACACGGCGAAAAAATAAATGAAAAGGCTAATGAAGGTTTGAATGTGGTGTAATGTGGGTAATAAAAGAAAACGACAGGATAGGCTCAACGTGGCTAACTAGTGGATGTGTTCGGGTGAGGAAAAAAAAATTAAAAGGCTAACAAAGTGGTTTATCCTAATGGCTCAATCATTTTTATGCAATATTTATGTTCATGATTTCGAAATGTATACTAAAAACATGTTCTAATAAGCATGAAACATCCGACACACTCAAATCCTCAAAAACGAGAGCAAACAATGTCTAAAGCTATCAAGGCTAAAAAATAAACTCACGGAAATGGACAGGAATGGGTGTAAGCAAAAGGTTACATGCAATTCATTCGTTTAGCCCACTAAAACTCATGGTTATCACAAAAAAATGGGTTTGACTCGATGAAATTTCTATCTCAATTGCTTTCGAAAAATCAAACCTCTATTATTTACTAAAAATTGTGAATGCTAAACGGTTAACTATTATTATATTTTTGTGTTTTTTTAATTTTATAAAATTGATTTAGTGTCAATAAAAATTATGAAGGAAGAGTTTGCAAAAATGAAGTGATACAATGCTCAAAAGGACAAATATCGCGTGAATAAATTCCCACCCTACACTTAGAAACATACATTGCCTCAATGTATGCAAAAACAATGTAAAGCGAAGAATAAACACCCAACCCCACTGATGGGATGTGGATTTTGTGTGTATACAGTGCTTTAACCCCGCGATTTTATATGTTTTTCTCTTATTACATATGCATGGATAGCAATTACTACGAGCTTTTGTGTTTGTAGGTAAGATGGGTTAAAACACAGATGTTAGAGCACGTGGAAATGCAGGTTACGGGAATCGGGACGAAGAAGAAAAAGGGATGGCCGTAAGTTACGGTCATTCCACCGTAACTTACGGTGGAAAGCTTTTCGAGACCGTAAACCAGAAGCTACAAGCCGTAAGTAAGAATTTGGATTTTGATTGGCCGTAAGTTACGGCCATGCCACCGTAACTTACGGTGGTCGGGAAAGCAGAAAGACGGGAGCTTCGATTCTGAGGAGAAATAAGCCATGGAAAAGTCTTTTCAAGAGAGGCGGGACAGAGGCGAACAGGAGAAGTGTTGAGGCGATTTTGGGGCATTTTGGATCATCAAGATTGAAGCTTTTTCACCCAAAAAATCAGGGATTCAAGCATGGATTCTTTGAAGAACTTTGAAGAATCAATCATTATGATGTCAGGCTAATCACCCGGTACCCAACCCTAGATGTAAGACTTTGATGTTTGGATTCTTAACTAGTTTTGATTGTGTGAATGTAAACATGGGATTGAGTAGTCTTTCTTTCGTGTGTTTATAATTGTTTTCCGGATTCACAAATAGATTTGAATCAATCTAATTTGCAATTATTCGATTGTCATTCGAATTTTACAGCCGCTAGCATATCGAGTTGTTAATCAGGTTTTTGTCAAAGTGATAACTGTTAGATTAGTTCGTGATTGTGTTCCATTGTCCGATCTCAGATCGTTGGGTTAACACATTGAATGGAATCTAATTGTTATTAGTTGAATTGGTAACAAATTGTCACTCAATCAAGTTAGATGGTTTTGAATCCATATCAAGTCTGAAGTCTAGGGTTGGTTACTATTTTTAATCAATTGTTATTCGTTTTCAAGTTTACGTTCATTTATTCTTGATTTCTTAAAAATTAATCAACTCCAAAATTCGGTTTTACTTTTATCGCCTAGTTTAATTAGTTGCAACAATTAATCTTCCACGAGCTCCTCGAGAATCGATACCCTACTTACCCTTTACTAAAGGTATTTAGGTTTTAATTTGATTGTACCTTCGACTGCGATCAAATTTTGGCGCCGTTGCCGGGGAGCCGGTGCGCAAGGTTTATTGTTTAGATTAATTTGTTTCAAGCAGTGCTACTTGGGTTGTTTGTTTTTGTTGTGTGCAGGTGATCACAAATCGTATGCATACAAGATATTCTGGTAGATCTTCTCCATTGAACTTCGATCCAGAAATTGAACGAACAGCTCGCCACAACAGGATTATTCATCGCACCAATCTTGCATCTTTAAGCCAACCAAATCCATCTCCAGAAATGGTGAATCCTAATGTTCCTCCACTTAACTTTGAGGATCAATTCGATCCTCCACCCTATAACAACCCACCACCCAATCAACCACCTCTGAATGACCCTCAAAATCCAAATCCACCCTCAAGCAGAGCACAAACCAATACCGATCGCCATACTGTTGACAATGATAGTGTGCATGGCACATTTGGAACGGGTGTAAGGGTACAACGATGGGATGATGGGTGGAATGGATATGATCCGCATCAAGGGCAGCCACAGAACATGTACGAGAATCCACCACCGAATTACATGAATCAAGAACACCAAATAAATTATGGTGGATATGGATTCCCGCAGCAACAACCACAAGGATACCCTCCACAGCCGCATGGATTCTATAGGCCTCCGATGCCACAGATGCAGGGACCAAATTATGAGCCCGGTATTCCTATGCCTCCACCATATAACATGGGAGTACCGAGAAACTACAATCAAGGCATGATGCATGCCCAAGCTGCCAACAATTACTTCCAACCAGCTTTGACCACGAATGCTTCTCCGGTAGTAACACCTGTGAGAAATGGAAGATCCTTTGAAGTCCGTCCAGCAGTATTAACTTCCATGCCTACTTTTCATGGGCGTGCCACTGAAGAACCTTATCCACATCTGCAGAGTTTTGAGCAATTTTGTCAGGTAACTGGGCTACAAGGTTTTACACCAGATGAGGTTAAGTTGATTTTGTTCTCCTTCAGTTTGAAAGACCGTGCGAAGGAATGGTTTGATTCTCTACCATCTGCTAGTATTTACACATGGGCTGACTTACAACAGAAGTTTTTGGAAGAGTTTTACACTATGAAGAAAACTAATGAGGCCCGAGCAAATATCCGAAATTTCAAGCAGAAGGGTGGGGAGTTGTTTCATGAATCTTTTACTCGATTCAAGGATATGCTACGGAAGTGTCCTCATCATGGTATTAACATGTGGGAGTTATTGGTGGCGTTTTATGATGGAATGTCGTCTGAAGACATCCGGGATATCAATTCACAGAGTAATGGCACCTTCTTGTATAATCATGTACAAGTTGATTGGGATTTGCTAGAAAGAATGTGTTCCAACTCTAAACGGTTGGAGCAGTCGAACAAAAGATCTAAGCATGAGACGGTGAATGGGGCAGCCACCCAAATGACTGATGAGCAATTGGAGGCTATGGCACAGAAAGTGGCAAAGATAGCTGGGTTGGGTAAGGAGAACACTTCAGCTCCAACGGGTTCGGTCTATCATGTGTGTGGGGTATGTGGTGATCTTGGGCACAAATCTAGTCAGTGTCAGCAACAACAAGGTGGACAACAAGGGGGCCCAACTGAAGAGGTTAATCAAGTGCATCTTGTGAGGGATATGTAGCAATTGCATAGAAATAAAAGCATGATGCGTTTGATTAAGCAAACCGCGTTTTGTTCCAACCGATTATCACTTGCTCGTCGGTTTGTCAATCTCGACTGTGTCAGTCTATGGGACGGGTATGATTCTAGACCTTAACTTGTTGAGAAATAAAAGGGCTTTGGATGTGGGTCATTGGTGAAATAAGTGAAAAATAAAGGTTTGCTTGGGGACAAGCAAAGGTTAAGTGTGGGAATGTGATGGGATGTGGATTTTGTGTGTATACAGTGCTTTAACCCCGCGATTTTATATGTTTTTCTCTTATTACATATGCATGGATAGCAATTACTACGAGCTTTTGTGTTTGTAGGTAAGATGGGTTAAAACACAGATGTTAGAGCACGTGGAAATGCAGGTTACGGGAATCGGGACGAAGAAGAAAAAGGGATGGCCGTAAGTTACGGTCATTCCACCGTAACTTACGGTGGAAAGCTTTTCGAGACCGTAAACCAGAAGCTACAAGCCGTAAGTAAGAATTTGGATTTTGATTGGCCGTAAGTTACGGCCATGCCACCGTAACTTACGGTGGTCGGGAAAGCAGAAAGACGGGAGCTTCGATTCTGAGGAGAAATAAGCCATGGAAAAGTCTTTTCAAGAGAGGCGGGACAGAGGCGAACAGGAGAAGTGTTGAGGCGATTTTGGGGCATTTTGGATCATCAAGATTGAAGCTTTTTCACCCAAAAAATCAGGGATTCAAGCATGGATTTTTTGAAGAACTTTGAAGAATCAATCATTATGATGTCAGGCTAATCACCCGGTACCCAACCCTAGATGTAAGACTTTGATGTTTGGATTCTTAACTAGTTTTGATTGTGTGAATGTAAACATGGGATTGAGTAGTCTTTCTTTCGTGTGTTTATAATTGTTTTCCGGATTCACAAATAGATTTGAATCAATCTAATTTGCAATTATTCAATTGTCATTCGACTTTTACAGCCGCTAGCATATCGAGTTGTTAATCAGGTTTTTGTCAAAGTGATAACTGTTAGATTAGTTCGTGATTGTGTTCCATTGTCCGATCTCAGATCGTTGGGTTAACACATTGAATGAAATCTAATTGTTATTAGTTGAATTGGTAACAAATTGTCACTCAATCAAGTTAGATGGTTTTGAATCCATATCAAGTCTGAAGTCTAGGGTTGGTTACTATTTTTAATCAATTGTTATTCGTTTTCAAGTTTACGTTCATTTATTCTTGATTTCTTAAAAATTAATCAACTCCAAAATTCGGTTTTACTTTTATCGCCTAGTTTAATTAGTTGCAACAATTAATCTTCCACGAGCTCCTCGAGAATCGATACCCTACTTACGCTTTACTAAAGGTATTTAGGTTTTAATTTGATTGTACCTTCGACTGCGATCAAATTTCCAAAATTTGATCGCAGTGTAATCAATAACCGGTGGATGTTGTACCACCTGTTCACCCCTGTGCCACTCATCGTGCATTCTCCGCTGCTGAGCATCATCAAAATTATGATTAATCTCACGCTGAGTGTTGTAAGCGTGCAACCTGTTCCAATGCTCACTTCTATCGTACAACCGTTGCGTCTCCCTTCTTTGCAGCTCAGAATTTTGGGTGTCCTGATCAAACATCACCCGTGCATAGGGTGGCCAATCCCGCCACCCCGCAGGCCTAGCATCATTTAGGATCCTTCCCATATCATCATCAACCACACCCCAGGGTGTCCCCCTATCCTGGAATGTGTACTGCGGTGGTTGGTGTGATCTCTGACTCGATCCTTCCCCCCTTGACCTTCTAACAATCCGTGCGATTGTTTGATCATCATCGTCGGACTCCTCATTCTCACCCCCCATATGAACATCCTCCATGGCTCCCTCGGAATTAAATACATCTCTCTCTCCTCTCCTCAAAGGCCGAGCATCTGCTTTCAATACATCCCAAACTCGGTCTGTCGCCATGTCCACCAACCTATGATATCGCTCGGATTGTTTATAATCCCATTGCAACCTTTTTAACTTTGAAATTTCATAAGCGACTTCTCGCTTGGACGTATACTCCCAATCAAACTCTCCATCAAACAATTTATTCCATGGAAAAAGTGCTTGGATCAACTTGCAATGTGGGATTACCTTTTTCTCCTTATTATTACGAGCCTCCCAAATATTCATCATCGCCAAATGTCTAAAGGAGATCTTTGGCGTTCCCATCAAAAGAGAATACAAAATCGGCACCTCTGAGTGTCTCACACTTGTTTTATCGCCTCGCCTAGGCATCACATTTGTATTCAAAAACATCAAAAGCAGCTTCGCCTCTTTCTTAAGATCATTCCTTGACATCACTGATCCTCTACCTGGTTCAAAAATCGCCTCAACCATGCGATTCCAAGAAGGGTGTTCCATGGGTCTCTCATAAATCAGATCAAAAGCAGGGTAAATATACTGGTTGCTAGCTTTAGTATCAAACCGAGCAACATGCTTCAACGTGTCCCTTGACATGGTTACAGTCACCCCACCGACCGTGCCAACCAGACTCATAGACTTCGCTAGTTATTACCTTTAACCAACTGCAGAGTACCCATCCATTCTTCAATGGGATCCATGTACACCTTGTTTATCTTCATCTCATCAAATCCCATCACTGCCTCCCATCCTACATCCTGAAAGTATTTAACGATCCCAAACGGTTCAAAGTCCCTACGGGTGATCACCCGTTCACAGATAAACCCCAGCTGTTTTGATGCCAATTCATTCATCTTATCCTGAAATAATTCCAATTGCCACCCCCTCGGCATATCTGACAACGGACCACTTCCCCAGATGGGCTTCTGTTCTCTATCAGGTGAGTCCTCTTCAGATGAATCATCTGTCCTTTGGCGTCGCATTGGTGGTTCTTCAGAATGTGAAGAAGAACCATGCTCACCAACCTTTCCCTTTCCTTTGCCAGACACGTGTTTAGTACGAACCATCTGCATAATCACCAACAACAACAAAGGCTAAATCAATCCATGAGGCAAAAACTTCTAAAAACCAAACCAACCTCCCTACACTTGTTTGTCACTATGGCTACTTGATTACTGAATGTTTAACTTTCTGAAAACAAAGTTTCCATGTACCAATTAAACTTGAAGCTTGAAGCTTCCGCAACATTCATGCATATACCCATAATTCATCATTTGCTTAGTATCCATATTAGATATTAACATGAAATCCAAATCATACTAAGAACAAACAATATCACAGCCCTAAACAAGTGTGGTTCCCAAATACCTGCTATTCCTAATTATCATCCAAGTATATCCACATAGTCATGAAGGAACAATACCTTAACAACCCATGAACGTTGCATAATGAACACAAAGAACATACCTTTTCAGCTTAAGGATAGTAATTAGAAGGTAGGATTCAAAAAGCCCCAAATTTTTTTTTTTTTTTTTTTTTGAAACTTAGGGTTAACGGGTCGGTTCCAATATGCCCAAATTAGCTGCGATTCCTTCAAAACTGACACTTGGGTGATGTTCCTTGCTCAGAAACAAGCGGAATAGACTCATAAATCGTTGGATTTGATTGAGATTTAAGGAAGTTAGGGTTTGAAAGTTTGAGGAAGATGAAGAAGATGGAGATGAAAAGAGAGAGATGAAAAGAGAGAGATGGGTGTTTAAGTGCAGATGGAAAGGGTAGGTGAGGCATTAAAAACTGAAATTATGGGTTTTTATTCAATTTGGCTCGGGTAATTCGTACCAAAAACGATCAAAATTTTTTTCTGCGGCCGCCGTAAGTTACGACGTACTAACCGTAAGTTACGGCTCCCCTGTTTTTTATTTTCCTCCACTTTAATCACCGTAAAACAGGTCCTAAGGGCCGTAAAGTAGAACTACCGTAAGTTACGGTGGAATGGCCGTAAGTTACGGTAACACCTTTTTTTTTTTTTTTTTTTTTTTTTTTTGACTATTTAATTGTGACCTGGTTTACACTTAACTTATTTTTAACCAATTTACCCATTTTTATCCTCACCCCCTCTCGAAAGTTGTGTTGCCCCCAACACAATTCTCAAATCAAAATGTACCTGGTGATTGATCTTCCCCACACTTAGCCTCGCAGTAGAACTCATGACAAACAAACACATCAAACACACAAAAAGAAAACAAACGAAAGTAACAACTGCCTAATGAACAATTTGAAATACAAACTCTACAACCCGAGGTTTCCCTCGAGATTACCTGGACCTCAGACGTCCTCATAAGTTGGTGAGCCTTCGGCAAAGATCACCACTTCCATTGATTCCTTGTTAATATCGGTCGCATCCAAATATGGCTTCAGTCGGTGACCATTAACCACTTGCTTTGTCTGATCTTTCATGCTTTCAATTTCAATGTCACCGTAGTGACCAATCCTCACAATCACAAATGGTCCGGACCACTTGCTTTTCAACTTTCCTGGAAATAACTTCAACCGTGAATTAAACAACCATACCTTTTGACCAACTTCGAAGCTCCTTTTCCTTAGCTTCGCATCATGCACCGCTTTCATCTTTGTCTTGTATGCGGCTGCTGTGTCATACGCCTCTTCACGCAACTCCTCCAATTCACAAAGCTCTAACCGACGTTCTTTCCCTGCATCATCATATTCCAAATTAAGTGCGGTCATCGCCCACAAAGCACGGTGGGCGATTTCCAATGGTAGATGACAACCTTTTCCATAAACTAAACGGTAAGGAGTCGTTCCAATCGGCGTTTTGTACGCCGTCCGATATGCCCATAAAGCATCATCTAATTTCTTAGACCAATCTTTTCGATCAGCTCGGACGGTCTTTTGCAAAATTTCCTTAATTTGCCGATTAGAAACCTCAACTTGACCACTAGTTTGGGGGTGGTAAGGTGTAGCAATGCGATGATCCACGCCATATTTTTTAAGTAATTTCCCAAAATTAAAATTTTTGAAATGGGTTCCCCCATCACTAATGATGACCCGGGGTACCCCAAATCTAGAAAAAATGTGGGTTCTTACAAATTCACAAACAACTGCGTGATCATTCGTCTTAGTGGCAATGGCCTCAACCCATTTAGACACGTAGTCCACTGCCACTAAGATATATACCTTACCAAACGAAATCGGGAATGGGCCCATGAAGTCAATTCCCCATACATCGAAAATGTTAACAATTAAAATGGGATTCATGGGCATCTCATCCCGTTTTGCAATTCCCCCCAATTGTTGACACTTAACACAGCATTTAACATAATTCGTAGCATCTTTAAACAAAGTGGGCCAGAAAAGACCACATGATAGAACCCTATATGCTGTTTTCTTCCCACTTAGATGGCCTCCACACGCAGACGAATGTGCATGAGCTAGCACACTCTGTACTTCTTCTTCTGGGATGCACCTTCTCAAAATTTGATCTGCACCTACCTTGAATAAATCCGGTGCATCCCACACATAATGTCTAACCTGAACAAGAAAATGGCGTCTTTTCTGTGCTGACCAAAAACTTGGAATTACACCTGCATCCAAATAATTCACCAAATCAGCGAACCATGGTAATTTAGTAACCGAAAAGAGTTGTTCATCGGGAAATGTGTCATTAATTTCCGAGGGGATCCCATTATTGAGAGTCGGTAGGCGTGACAAATGATCTGCCACCACGTTTTCACTCCCTTTCTTATCTCGGATCTCCAAATTGAATTCTTGAAGAAGCAATATCCACCGAATCAGCCTCGGCTTCGCATCCTTCTTTTCCATCAAGTACCTGACAGCAGAATGATCAGTATAAATAATAACTTTGCTGCCCCAAAGATAAGAACGAAATTTGTCTAAGGCATAGACAACTGCTAGGAATTCCTTTTCAGTTGTTGTATAATTCAATTGTGCCTCTGAAAGGGTTTTACTAGCATAATAAATAACTACCGGTTTCTTGTCTATCCTTTGACCTAACACTGCCCCTAATGCCACATCACTCGCATCACACATGATTTCAAACGGTGATGACCAATCGGGTGACTGTAACACTGGGGCTTCAACCAACAACTTTTTCAATGTTTCAAAGGATTTTAAGCATTCGTCATCAAAGGTAAATGTCGTGTCTTTTAAAAGCAAGTTACATAATGGTTTTGAAATGAAACTAAAACTTTTGATGAACCGACGATAAAACCCAGCGTGCCCTAAGAATGATCGCACGCCTTTCACATTCGTGGGAGGAGGCAAAGTTGAAATTACATTAACCTTTGCCCTATCAACCTCCATCCCACGTTCAGACACAACATGTCCTAACACTACCCCCTCTCGAACCATGAAGTGGCTCTTCTCCCAACTTAGTACCAAATTTCTTTCGACACAACGTTTAAGTACTTTGGTAAGTTGATCTAGACATTTTTCAAATGACATTCCGAAAATAGAAAAATCATCCATGAAGATCTCAAGATTCTCCCCCACCATATCTGAGAAGATACTCATCATGCACCTTTGGAAGGTGGCGGGGGCATTGCACAAACCGAATGGCATTCGCCTGAAAGCGAATGTACCATACGGGCATGTGAATGTAGTCTTGTGCTGATCGTCTGGATGTATGGCAATTTGATTATACCCAGAATATCCATCAAGAAAACAAAAGAATTTCTGACCTGAAAGTCGCTCTATTATCTGATCAATAAAAGGTAATGGAAAGTGGTCTTTCGAGGTAGCTGCGTTCAGCTTCCTGTAATCTATGCACACTCGCCACCCGGTTACTGGGCGGGTAGCAAGTTCCTCACCATTTTCCTTTTTAATTACCTGGATACCTGCTTTTTTTGGAACTGTCTGAGTGGGGCTCACCCACGTACTGTCTTAAATGGGGTAGACAATACCTGCATCAAGCCACTTAAGCACCTCTTTCTTTACGACTTCTCTCATGTTCGGATTGAGTCGCCTCTGTGTGTCGCGAGCGGGTTTTGCGTCCGGCTCGGTTATGATCTTGTGCATTACAACAGAGGGACTAATCCCCTTCAAATCTGCTATCGTCCATCCAATTGCTGATTTGTGAGCAACCAGCACCTTCAACAATTCTTTCTCCTGATCCTCGGTCAAATCTGATGCAACAATGACCGGTAAGGTTTTCTCCTTTCCTAGAAATGCATACTTCAAATGTGATGGTAATTCTTTCAACTCCAGCTGCGGTGGCTCAACCAAGGATGGCTTTAACTCCTTGTTCCATTTATCTGGAAGTTTCTCTTGATGACAGGACCACGGTGGCCTGTTTTCTTGCGCTGCTTTAAGTTCAACTTCCCTTTCCGCCTCAATCAATTCCTGCATATGTTCTCTCTCCACCCTGTCAAACACAGAACAATCGTCTGATATGTTCTCCTTGCTCACCAAAGGCTCATAGCAAGGAACACATCGGTCAACAATATCTGCCATAAAACAAGTATCACACACAGGTGGGTTAGTAACGTTAGTGAACATATTCAACCTCATTTTCCAATTGCCAAATGTCATGTCGATTGTTCCTGAAACACAATCAATTATGGCATGTGCAGTGGCCAAAAATGGCCTCCCCAATATGACATCTGGTTGTCTCCCTTGTATCCCCGACACATAATCCAAAACCAAAAAGTCCACAGGGTAATAAAATTCTCCCACCTTAACAAGGACATCAGTTAACACTCCCCTAGGAAGCTTAGGAGTCAAGTCAGCTAACACCACAGTAGTGTCAACCTTCTTGAGGGGACCAAAATCAAATTGGTCATACAAGCTTCCCGGGAGAATGCTAATGCTAGCTCCCAAATCTAGTAACGCCCGTTCACTTTTAAAATCACCGATTTGAATTGAAATTAAAGGCGTTCCTGGGTCATCAAGATTTGGTGGAAGTGCACCCGACAAAATAGCACTGACTTGCACATTTACATCTAACTTCTTAGGCAATCTTGGTTGTCTTTTCTGTGTGCAAAGGTCCTTCAAATACCGAGCATAAGCAGGTACCTGTTTAATTGCATCTAGAAGAGGCAGATTAATTTTTACTTGTTTAAAAACTTCCCACAACTCATCTTGTTGTGGGCCTCTTTTTGACTTGTTTGATTTGTCTGGTTTGACCAAGGCTGATGGAAATGGAGCCTTGTTAACAACATTTTCAGATGGTGAGTTATTATTTAAAACCGGTTTAGATGCAATAACAGGTTCCTCACTATCACTCTCTGCACTCTCATTTACATCCTCCACAATTCCTTCGACGAAAGGAGGTGGAGGAGTGACATTATTATTCACTTCTTTACCACTTCTGAGAGTAATTACCTGATTTACCTGAGCATTCTTTTGGCTAGAACTCTGATGAGCTGGATTTACCTGTGTATCGCTGGGAAGTGTTCCAGGAGGTCTCTGTGAAAGTTGCTCTGCTATCTGTCCCACTTGCTTGTTCAATGCAACAAAAGCCTTGTCCCTTATGTCATTTTCCTTCCTCATCTCTTTCATCATCTCAACGAGTTGATCAATTTTTGAGCCTTCAGAATTGGTGGATGATCCAGCTTGTTGATTTGCAGGCGGAGCTTGTTGCCTGTTGTTCTGACCACCTCCTTGTTGCTGATTCCCATAATAAGGTTTCTGATAATTGGCTTGTTGGTACTGTTGACGATCAAAAGCTTGAGGATAACTTCTGTTGTTTGCAGGTTGGAAATTCGGGTTCATCTGATTTGAAGCATTACCATACCTAAAATTAGGATGGTTTCGAAGCCCTGGATGGTAGGTGTTCGAGTTCATATCCTAAATGATGCTAGGCCTGCGGGGTGGCGGGATTGGCCACCCTATGCACGGGTGATGTTTGATCAGGACACCCAAAATTCTGAGCTGCAAAGAAGGGAGACGCAACGGTTGTACGATAGAAGTGAGCATTGGAACAGGTTGCACGCTTACAACACTCAGCGTGAGATTAATCATAATTTTGATGATGCTCAGCAGCGGAGAATGCACGATGAGTGGCACAGGGGTGAACAGGTGGTACAACATCCACCGGTTATTGATTACACTGCGTTGGACCCGTACGATGGTTCAGTTCGATACCCGCAACCACAGGTGCATCACTCGGAATGGCTTAATCCCTACCAAGACCAACAGCAACAGCAGGATAGAGGCGATGGAACACCGAGTGTGTTCGATTTTAGTGCAATTGAGGAGACCATGACATCTATTTTTGGACCACAACAGCCGCGGTACTTCTGAGCATTCTCTGATAAACATCAGGTCCATGTGCTTGGCCCCTCTATTATTTGTGAACAATGATCTGTAACTAAGGGTGGTGGGTGGTTGGATTGGGAAGAACTACTTTTATTTTCTTTTATTTTCTGTTTTGGTGGTGTGGACATTTGTGTATGGTGTGTTTAATTTGATATTGTGTGCTTAAGTTGTTTTGTTAGTTAGTAGTAGTTAGGTTAGTGTCATCGGGTGCATAAGGGTGGATTAGCAGCCCTTATCATGAGTTCCAAGGATGAGAAATTGACAAAACCACACATTGGGGACAAGGTGTCTCAAGTGTGGGGATGGGGGAAGAAACACACTTCACTTTGCTGAATTTTGCTAAAAATCGTCGAAATTGAAAAATTGAAAAATATTTGCAAAGCAAACCAATTTCTAAACTCATGGAAAAGGTCCTTTCTGATTGACTAATCTAGATCTTGAATCATGGTTGTCCCTTTAAGTTTCACGAGAGTATTTTCGATGGGTGTTTTAAGAAAAATGGTAAGGGATGCTTAATTAGGTGTAACATGCTTTGAATTGATTGCTAATGCTACATGTCGGTAACCAATTGTCCGCCATATGTGAGTTTTTGAACCATTCTTGCTAGAAGATTGATAGGTCAATGAAAAATTTGTTTCAATTGCTGAGAGTGACCAATGTGATATGATATGGTAGAACTTGTATGGTTGATACATTTCGAGGCTACATATTAGACATGTGCACAAAGATGACAAGGCATTAGGATTCCCCATATTCCCCGTTAATCCATTTTGTTGCTATAATTCCTTAGAAGCCATTGTTGAGCCTGATAGAGGACATTGAATAAAATCATTATACCCGTCGTTTGTCCACCCCATAATCCGAGTAGAAAGTGTAAATTTTCTTGAAAATTTTGATGAGAATTAAAAAAAAAAAAAAAAAAAAAAAGGTTGAAAAATACAAAAATAGCATGGAGTATGAGAAGTGAATCACAATGATTCAAGTTGTGAAAGAAATAAAGCAAGGCAAATGTGACTTTACAATTAAAAAAAAAAAAAATGTAGAATCTCTCATCACACTAGCTACCAAAAAGCCTAAATTCCCTACCCGAGCCTAAGCCAAAAACCCAAATTCCTTCGATTTGTGCAGTGTCTATAGCAGTAGTGGAGATTTGATTGCTTTACAAGCATATGCTTATATGGTCTCACATTCGGTTCTGGAGTGCATACTTATACTAGCACATTATTTATGCTAGTCCAGAAATTAAACCGAGAGGAGTGCATCTTGTGAGGGATATGTAGCAATTGCATAGAAATAAAAGCATGATGCGTTTGATTAAGCAAACCGCGTTTTGTTCCAACCGATTATCACTTGCTCGTCGGTTTGTCAATCTCGACTGTGTCAGTCTATGGGACGGGTATGATTCTAGACCTTAACTTGTTGAGAAATAAAAGGGCTTTGGATGTGGGTTATTGGTGAAATAAGTGAAAAATAAAGGTTTGCTTGGGGACAAGCAAAGGTTAAGTGTGGGAATGTGATGGGATGTGGATTTTGTGTGTATACAGTGCTTTAACCCCGCGATTTTATATGTTTTTCTCTTATTACATATGCATGGATAGCAATTACTACGAGCTTTTGTGTTTGTAGGTAAGATGGGTTAAAACACAGATGTTAGAGCACGTGGAAATGCAGGTTACGGGAATCGGGACGAAGAAGAAAAAGGGATGGCCGTAAGTTACGGTCATTCCACCGTAACTTACGGTGGAAAGCTTTTCGAGACCGTAAACCAGAAGCTACAAGCCGTAAGTAAGAATTTGGATTTTGATTGGCCGTAAGTTACGGCCATGCCACCGTAACTTACGGTGGTCAGGAAAGCAGAAAGACGGGAGCTTCGATTCTGAGGAGAAATAAGCCATGGAAAAGTCTTTTCAAGAGAGGCGGGACAGAGGCGAACAGGAGAAGTGTTGAGGCGATTTTGGGGCATTTTGGATCATCAAGATTGAAGCTTTTTCACCCAAAAAATCAGGGATTCAGGCATGGATTCTTTGAAGAACTTTGAAGAATCAATCATTATGATGTCAGGCTAATCACCCGGTACCCAACCCTAGATGTAAGACTTTGATGTTTGGATTCTTAACTAGTTTTGATTGTGTGAATGTAAACATGGGATTGAGTAGTCTTTCTTTCGTGTGTTTATAATTGTTTTCCGGATTCACAAATCGATTTGAATCAATCTAATTTGCAATTATTCGATTGTCATTCGACTTTTACAGCCGCTAGCATATCGAGTTGTTAATCAGGTTTTTGTCAAAGTGATAACTGTTAGATTAGTTCGTGATTGTGTTCCATTGTCCGATCTCAGATCGTTGGGTTAACACATTGAATGAAATCTAATTGTTATTAGTTGAATTGGTAACAAATTGTCACTCAATCAAGTTAGATGGTTTTGAATCCATATCAAGTCTGAAGTCTAGGGTTGGTTACTATTTTTAATCGATTGTTATTCGTTTTCAAGGTTACATTCATTTATTCTTGATTTCTTAAAAATTAATCAACTCCAAAATTCGGTTTTACTTTTATCGCCTAGTTTAATTAGTTGCAACAATTAATCTTCCACGAGCTCCTCGAGAATCGATACCCTACTTACCCTTTACTAAAGGTATTTAGGTTTTAATTTGATTGTACCTTCGACTGCGATCACCCACACTTAGAAACATACATTGCCCTCAATGTATGCAAAAACATGCAAAGCAAAATGGAATGCAATGCAATGAAGCGTGAAGGGAGAACTGAAACTTCCCTCATGTCGATCATGGCACACGCAAACAGCCTACCCATAAAAATGACGTTCTACGAAGTTCCACAATTCCAAGATCTAATCAAGACTAACAACATCAAACACAGATCAATAACATCAAGCCAAAATATCAACATAAATGTAAAGAAAAATATATATAACAGTACATGGAAACAAAAGTACAACAAAAGAACAACATAAACGCCGAAGCGTGATACAAGATTTTGTACAGCATACAATAAAGTACAACTCACAAAAATGATACCAAAAGGCAATGGGAGGTACTACTCCCACTGCATGCCCTCGAGGTCGATGCCGGCGGCCCCGCCTCCCTCGCCCTCTGCTGCTGGTGGTGATGGTGGTGGTGACTGAGGGTGCGGTGGAGAAGGTGGTGGCTGATGCTGCTGTGATGGTGGTGGCTGATGGTGCGGTGATGGTGGCGGCTGCTGCGGCGGTGATGGTGGTGGCTGATGGGGCTGCTGCTTCGGCTGTATAAAGAATGGGAGGTGAACCATGTATGGTGCCCCGCCAGCAGCAGCGGGGCATTGGACCTCATACTGCTCGGTCCAATAATGCAAGAACAGGTCCTGTGGAATAACTACCGCAGGCGGTGGTAGCGGCGGAGGCGGAGGCAGCGGCTGGTCGGGCTGCTGATGCTCGTGCCCCTGCTCCTGCTCCTGCTGAGCGGCGTGTGCCTGATGGGCGGCGGCGACGGCCTCGGTCTCGGCCTGCACAAGATCTGGATCGGGACCCGGACGGTCTGGATCCCATGTCCCTCTCCATCTATCTACCAATCTGATCCCTCCTGCGCCACGACGAGCTACGTGAATGTTTCGAATTGTCTGCATGGTCATCACGACGGTCTCTGCCACAGGGGTCAGGTCCCCTATCAAGTCATCGGTCAGCAACTGAAAGTGCCTCGCCAGCTTGGTCACAAAGTGACCTCCACAAATGGCGCTGGTAACATCGCGCCTAGAGCTGTTCACCAAGTACCCCCGCGATAAAATGCGCAAGATTGTAGGTCCGCGGGCGTACAAGGCAAAATAAATAGAATAGCTCTCGCAAGTTCACGACCGTCTCTCCCTGTCCTCTCCCAGAAATCGAATAGACAATACAACGATGAAGAACACGGTGCAAGGGATCCCGAAGGCTCGAAGCCTTGGTCAAACTCGGATCGTACATCCCAAATCCAAACTCATGCCAGAACTGATCTTTATCCTCCTCTATTGGGAACTCGGTGATACCCTCGGTGAATATCTCTGTCTGAAGCTCGTGCCTCGTATACAGACACAATAATCTCCCGAATCTGGCAACTGACATCACTCGCCACTCCCCGCCTAGCCTAAACCTAATCATCTCCGGCTGCTCTAGATCAGCGCAAGGATAATCAAACTCATAGGTGGAAAAGAACTCCTTCACGAGCTCGACATATTGAATAGCGTGAAGTCTAAACAAACGGTGCCACGGGGCGGTGACGAGGTCGTTCCACCGGTCCCGCTGACCGATGGCGTCTATGGCGGCCGGCTCTAAACGACGAGCGGCTAAAATCCGGCCTCTGCGTGGCCACAAAACATCAGACGAGCCTCGTACTTATGCTCGTTCAAGTCAAACTCAAGGTACGGGTGGTCCCTGTTGCCTTCCATCTGCATGACAACGAAATTAAAATCAGAACAGTTATGAAGACGCTAAACTGAAGTTATGAAGTTTCTAACCTAATTATTAAGGGGGCACGGTCGCGCCTGGGAAGGGGCACGACCGCGCCAAGGCCAAAATCTAAGCCCACGGTCACGCTGTGGCCAACCACGGGCAGTCCCAATCTGGAGACACGGTCGCGCCAAGACATGACACGACCGCGCCTAGGAAAAAAATGAAGCCCACGGCCGCGCCTAGCACAAACCCAAGTTGACATGACCGCGCTAGTAAGAGAAACGGATGCGCTTACCCAAAAACTATTTCCTGGAAACTACAAAAGCCGAGCACGACCGCGCCTGGTCATGAGCGCGACCGTGCTCAACCCATTTTAGGGTTTTCGGAGTCAAATTTCACAGTTTTAGCATGATTATGAAGGGGCTTTTAGTACAGAAACATCCTAAGAGGTCTAAAACAACGATCCTACGTATTTACACGCTACAAGGAACAATCAAAAGGAAAATTGAAGAAAAACTAAAGAAATTTAATCAAACCCTAAATCGTTAGATGCAAGTGGACTACCTACCGTAATTCTAAACAAATTCAAGGTAGTCGAAGCGTACCTTAGATCGTGAAGGAGGAAGCAATGCGGCGGAAATTTGAGAGAATCGCAATAGGGTGGGGTTTGGTGGGTATTGAGTTAAAAGTCTGTTTGAAACTAATTTGAACTGCCCCAATCACTTAGGCACGACCGCGCCAAGTGCTTAGGCACGACCGCGCCTAGGGTTAGAGGCACGACCGCGCCAAGTGCTTAGGCACGACCGTGTCTCTAACCCAGCAGACAGAAAAACCTGAGTTATATGCAGCTTGAACCCAACCCGACTGCGATTCTTTCAAACTAAAATGTCTAAAAATTCAGAAAACATACCTGAGACATCGCAATCACTAACCAAAGTCCGCTTGATCCAAAACACGTTCCGACCACCTAAACTCAAAAATAAATGGTAAAATCCTAAAAAATAAAGAAAATAAAAATAAGAAGGTAAACATAGAAACAAAATCTGAGAATTGTTACCAAATATGATACCGGAACAGGCTAAGTTTATTAACGAGTAGTTAGCTAGACTCAAGTCCCCGAATTCATTTGTCCTTGGGGTGGAGGTCAACCACCTCCAATTCCGGGTCAACCGGTCCGTCAATGTATGGCTTAAGACGATGGCCGTTGACCTTGAAGATCCTCCCATCTTCGTGCACAATCTCGACGGTCCCATAAGGAAACACCTCCTTAACCGTGTAGGGACCCGTCCATCGGGACTTCAACTTCCTGGGAAACAATCACAACCTAGAGTTGTAAAGCAACACACGACCACCCACTCGGAATTCCTTCTTGTCCTTCAAGCGTCGGTCATGTAAACTCTTAGTGTGCTCCTTGTAGATCGTGGAGTTTGCATAGGCTTGATTCCTCAACTCATCAAGCTCATGAATCTGAGTGAACCGGTTCTCTCCCGCGCTCACCAAGTCAAGATTCACCGTCTTCAACGCCCAATAAGCCTTATGCTCCAACTCCACCGGAAGATGGCACGCCTTCCCATAGATCAACCTAAATGGTGTGGTACCAATAGGCGTCTTATAAGCAGTCCGGAAGGCCCAAAGTGCATCATGTAACCTGTCCGACCAATCCTTACGGTTCTGACCAACCGTCTTTTCAAGAATCCGCTTTATGCCCCGGTTCGTGACCTCTACCTGTCCACTGGTCTGTGGATGGTAGGCTGTGGAGAATCTATGGCTCACACCATATCGTGATAGAGCCTTCCCCAACTGGGAGTTACAGAAGTGGGTCCCACGGTCACTAATAAGAGCCTTGGGGGCACCAAAGCGAGAGAACATCTTCTTCAGAATTGAATAACCACCCTAGCATCATTAGTAGGCAAGGCTTGAGCCTCGGCCCACTTAGAAATGTAGTCAACAGCGACTAGGATATACCGGTTGCCACGAGAAGCTGGGAAAGGTCCCATAAAGTCAATACCCCAGACATAAAAATCTCACAAATCTGGATGCTATTCTGGGGCATCTCATTCCTAGACAAAATGTTGCTCGCCCTCTGGCAAGCGTCACAAGCTCGGATCATCTCATGAGCATTCCGGAAGATAGTAGGCCAGAAGAAACCGGCGTCAAAGACCTTCTTCGCGGTCAAGGTAGCTCCATGATGTCCACCTGTCGGGCCCTCGTGGCAGTGTCTAAGCACCTGACGTGCCTCATCTCCAAATACACACATGCGCACGATCTGATCAGCCCCGACTCGAAACAAATAGGGATCATCCCAAAGATAGTGCTTCACATCCGCAAAGAACTTTCGCTTCTGCTGATGCGTTAAGCCTTTAATCACAATCCCACTAGCAAGAAAGTTTGCAAAATCAACAAACCATTGACACTCCTCATCCTGTGTCTGGATGTGCATGAGAAATTCGTGGGGAAAATTGTCATTTATGGATGACCCCACAGGTTCAGATGAAGCTTAGCACTCAAGACGGGATAAGTGGTCCGCTGCGACATTCTCCGCGACCTTCTTATCGCGGATCTCAATGTCGAACTCCTGAAGCAGCAAAACCCACCGGATTAGCCGGGGTTTGGCATCCTGTTTGCTGAACAGGTGCCGAAGGGCTGCATGATCGGTGAATACAATGGTCTTTGATAGGACGAGATAAGACCGGAATTTATCGAAAGCGAAGACAACGGCTAGGAGTTCCTTCTCTGTCGTGGTGTAATGCTCCTGTGCGTCATTGAGCGTCTTACTCGCATAATAAATCGGGTAAAACTGCTTCTCTTTCCTCTGTCCTAAGACTGCCCCAACAGCGAAGTCACTCGCGTCACACATGATCTCAAATGGCAGCTTCCAATCAGGAGCCACCATGATAGGGGCATTCACCAAATTCTCCTTCAACAAATTGAATGCACTGAGGCACTCGTCAGAGAACACGAACTGGGCTTCCTTCTCAAGAAGCTGGGTCATCGGTCGGGCAATCTTAGAAAAATCTTTGATAAAACGCTTGTAAAAGCCCGTGTGACCAAGGAAGCTCCGAATAGATTTCACAGAAGTCGGCGGGGGCAACTTAGATATGGTGTCAATCTTAGCTCTATCAACCACAATCCCCGCGCGTGAAACCTTGTGCCCAAGCACAATGTCCTCCTTCACCATGAAGTGGCATTTCTCCCAGTTCAACACTAGATTAGCCTCTTTGCACCAAGCCAACATCCTCTCCAGATTCTCGAGGAAATGATCAAAGGAACTCCCAAACACAGAAAAGTCATCCATGAAAACCTCTATGGAGTCCTCAATCATATCATGGAAAATGGCCACCATGCAACGCTGGAAAATGGCCGGAGCATTACACAATCCAAAGGGCATCCGCCGATAAGCAAATGTGCCATAGGGACATGTGAATGTCGTCTTCTCCTGGTCCTCAGGAGCAATCGGGATCTGGAAGTAGTCAGAGAAGCCATCCAGGAAACAATAGAACATCTTTCCCGCTAATCTCTCCAACATCTGATTAATGAACGGGAGGGGAAAATGGTCTTTCCGAGTAGCATCATTGAGTTTGCGGTAATCGATGCAAACTCTCCAACTTGTGACTGTACGAGTAGGAATCAGCTCATTCCTCTCGTTGGTGATGACAGTCATGCCTCCCTTCTTAGGGACAACCTGAACCGGGCTAACCCAAGGTGAATCAGAGATGGGATAAATCAAACCAGCATCAAGTAACTTAATCACCTCCTTCTTCACTACCTCCTGCATGTTCGGGTTCAACCTCCTCTGGTGCTGCACATCGGGCTTGTAGTCATCCTCCATAAGGATCTTATGGGTACAGAGAGAGGGATTAATTCCCTTAATGTCCATAATTCTTCATGCAATAGCCTGCTTGTGCTGCTTCAGCACCTCCAGTAACCTCTCCTTCTCATCACTCATCAAATCAGAGGCGATAATGACAGGTAATCGAGACTCACCATCTAAAAAGGCATACTCCAAATGGCTCGGGAGCTCCTTAAGCTCAACAGGTGGTGGGTCCTCAATAGAAGGCCGCTCAATCGGCTCAGACTCTCTATCAACCATCGCAAAAACCGCTGAACACTAGGGAAACTCATAGCTCTCCTGGCTATGCAACTGCTCATCAAACTGATCCTCACTAATCGGATCAAATGTCTCCCCTCCTACAATCTGGGAGTCCAGGGACTCCTCCTCAGCTGTGTCCTGGAGATGATCACTCACACAAGAATAAATAACCTCAACAAAGTAAAGTGAATCATCCTGATTCTGGGTGTGTTGCATGGATCTCCCCACATCAAAGGTCACTTCCTCTTCATCCACCCTCAATGTAAGCCTCCCCGAATACACATCAATCAGGGCCTTGGCAGTGGCCAGGAATGGTCGACCTAGGATAATAGGGACATTCTTGTCCTCATCCATGTCCAGAATCACAAAGTCTACAGGAAACACAAAACGATCAACCTTAACCAACATATTCTCCACTATCCCTCGCGGATACTTGACCGAGCGATCGGCCAGCTGGAAACTCATGCGTGTCGGTGTAGGTTCTCCCAACTCAAGCTTAGCAAAGACCGCATATGGCATGAGGTTAATGCTAGCACCAAGGTCAGCTAAGGCTTTGCTAACCGACAAGCTACCTATCAAGCAGGGGATGATAAAACTCCCCGGATCTCATCTTTTTTCTGGTAGCTTGTTCTGAATCACCGTCGAACACTCCTCATTCAGCGTCACCTGAGACAACTCCTCCAATTTCCTCTTATTCGTGAGGATATCCTTCAAGAATCTCGCATACTTAGGCATCTGAGCTAGAGCCTCCACAAATGGTAAGTTGATATGCAACTGCTTAAACAACCCTAGAAACTTACCATACTGCTCCTCCATCTTCTGCTTCTTCAATCTGCTTGGGTATGGAACGGCGGGAGTGTAATCTCTCACAGGCTCGCGAGGGCGCGATGTGCTCCCCGGTTTACCCCTCGGAGGTGTCTCATCAGGAATCTTAATCACAACCTCTTCCTCAGATGACTCATGCACAGGAACCTGTGGATCCGGTCCTGTGTCTCTACCGCTCCTCAAAGTGATGGCCTTCACATGAGCATTGGGATTGGGCTCAGTGTTACAAGGCAGGCCACCTGGCGGTCTTTCAGAAAGAAGCTTCGCGATCTGCCCCACCTGGTTCTCTATGGTCTGGATCGAAGCTTTCTGATTCCTAAACTCAGTCTCATGCGTGTGGAAACGCTCCTCCATGTACCGGTTCTAGTTCTCTGCCAACTGATTCTGACTTTCTGAGTTGGCAAGTAGCCGTGCAACCATGTCCTCTAAACTGGATTTACCCTCAGGTGTGGGTGGTGGACCGTTGCTAGAACCTTGGCCTTGAAACTGGCCCTGCTGAGGTCGAAACTAGGAACTCTTTCCCTGAGACTGGTGGGACTGATGCTGGAATGGGGGCGCTGAGTGAATCCGGGTGGTTGCTGGCTATTGTTGCCATACGTCCAACTTAAATTCGGGTGATTCCTCCACCCCGGATTATATGTGTTGCTGTAGGGATTATTCTAGGGACGATTCTGGTTGGACATGAAATCAACCTGCTCGTGGGCCTCCTAATCCCCAACCTAACAAGCACTCGTGGGATGCGCCCCACCACAAAACTCACACAAGGACTGGGCCTTGTGGACATGCATCAGATCAATCTTGGTGGAAAGTGCTTCCACCTGGGCAGCTAAAGAGGTAATTCCATCCACTTGTTGGACACCCTGCCTCTGAGTTCTCGCTCGGGAAGTATGCTGAGTGTAGCTCTTTGATGCCCCCTTCTCTAGCAAGTCATACGCCTCCTAGGGTGTCTTTGTTCCAATGTCTCCACCCGCGTATGCATCGATCAGCTGCTTCCCAGTCATCTCTAGACCATTGTAAAAGGTCTCACACTGCTGCCACTTCAACAATCCATGGTGGGGAACCTTCCTCATCAGTTCCTTGAATCTCTCCCACGCCTCATAGATCGTCTCCCCGTCGTCCCGTAGGAAAGAAAGAATCCTAGCCCTCAACTTTGATGTTTTCTCCGGAGGGAAGTACTTTTCTAAGAATTTAGCAGCCATCTGGTCCCAAGTACTAATGGACCTAGGGGAAGTGACAGTAACCAAGCCTTGGCTCGATCCCGTGAGGAAAACGGGAACAACCGGAGCCGAATAGCATCGTCGGTAGCGTCACGAATTTTGAAAGTGGCGCAAATTTCTAAGAAACCGGCCAGATGAGTATTAGGATCCTCGTGATCCTTGCCATCGAACTAACACATGTTCTGCACCATCTGTATAATGCTGGATTTGATCTCGAACTGAAGTGCTCCAACCGTCGGCTTATTGATGCTCGACACCAAACCCTCAAGTGTCGGTTTGCCAAAATCCGAAAGCGTCCGACCCGCATCCTCGTTCGCCACCTCCTCTATCTCCTCAACAACAACCTCGTCAAACTCGAGTAACGGGTCCACAAATTGGGAACGGGCTCGCAATCTCCATGAAGATCACGCTCCGGCTCGGAAGACGGCTTAGGAACCTCCTCGACGGGTGTTGAGAACATACACGATCTGCACGACAAGTTAGATTTAAATACGCGAACCTAGGACAAAGAAAACACAAGTTAGACAAAAACAAAAATAAAATAAAAATAAAACAAAAATAAAATGAAAATAAAAATGAAAAATAAAATGGGATAAAAACCAAGATGTATATATATACAAATGAAGCTAAAAATAACAAGTAAAATGCAAAAAATATCTATACACACAAAATTGCAAAATAACAAACAAGGAAACACGATATTCACAAAAATATATATACTAAATGACTAAAAATTAATTCCAATCGTTCTCGCAAAACCGTGTCCCAGGCAACGGCGCCAAAAACTTGATGCGTGTAAACTATATATATATTTTTATAAATATTTTTTCACACAATCTGAGTTTTAAAATGGGTTTTCACCAAAGACTAATCACACACACCGGGCAGTGTACCCGTCGGATAGCAATATAGTAAAGGTAAGAACCGGATATCAATCCGTTGACACGGTGGAATGCAATAATTAACCGGAACTAAGATTCAATCAAGTAAGGGTAAAAGATGTTTTGAAGAGTTTGTTTTAATTAACTATCATGCAAATATATAAACTAAGCTAAAATCACAAGTCAAACAATCAAGGAGAAAATATCACTTCGGTGTCGAATCCGTCTAGAATACATTCAATACACTCATAAACATGGCAAATACACGATACATAAATTGACGAAATTCTCGTCAAAGATATCTAATCAAATGACCATTCGGAAAGCTAGCATGAATTACACAAACCAACCACCTAAAGTCATACAATGAAGCTCAAGTGTTTAATAATCATGTCAATGTTTATAAAGATTGAACTAGCTTCCGATTAAGGTACACTAATCCAACAACTAGTTGGAAAGATAATATGAACAACACACTATCCACCTCAAGTTGATTAAATTAGACAACAATATGCAATTCTTCAACATACAATGTTCATATAAAGGTTATATAAATTAGGAGGATGTGTCAACAATTCCTAGATAAACATAATACTAAATATGACACATCATAACAAACACTTTGTCTTTCCAAACATAAGCATAAGGTTACCCATACAAATATAATGATTCATAAACAAGACTTCATTCAGCATTCCTAGTCAAATGCCATAAACTAGTATCAATACATACACCAATCCATGAATATAAGCATAAACCACAAGTTTTCCAACATAAAATGGCATACACAAATAAAAGTCCTGTAAACAACTCAAAATACTTGAATACATAATTTCATCAAAGAATAATCATACGGTTGTCATAACATTAACACAATAATTGCCAATAATCCATGAATGTTGTCAAATGTATCTAAACTTCATCTAAACCAATGTGAACAAGAGTTTTAGCTCATCATGAGCACCAAAATTACAAATAAGCAGGGAAAAATAGTGAGAAACATCATATGAAAACAAGAATCAAACCACTCCTCCAAGCCTAGATGTTGTTGTTGATGTATGGTGATCCACTTGATGTTGTATCCTCTCCAAGAAGCTTGAAATATGGCTGGAACAAAGAAAACACGAGCTAGAACAGTAGGTTTTTCTCCTGGTTTGCTGAATATCTGAATGAGAATTCAAGTTCTGTTTAAATTGAAAAGGGGAGGCACGACCGTGCCAGGAGAGAGGGCACGACCGTGCCTGGTACAAAGGCGCGGTCCTGTCTAGGTCTTGACACGACCGTGTGACAGAGGTTTGACCGATCCGGAGCTTCCATTGGGTACCACTGATCGACGACGTACGGTTTTTCAGACTCACGAGGTGACACGCGACCGTGGGGGGCCTAGGCACGGTTGTGCCTTGGATTTTGGCTTGGCGCGGTAGTGCAAGATGTGGGGGCGACCGTGCCTAGGGTTTGCAAGCTTGGCACGACCGTGCCTCCATCACAGAAACCCTGAAACTCACTTTTTTTATCCTGGAATCTTTTTGTTTGTTCACCAAGCTTCACAAAAACCTACAAAACAGGAAATGAGGCAAATAAGTGTCTAATCGTTGAATATAACCAAGAATTGATCGTTAAATGAGAGAAGTTTTGTGCTAAAAAGATGTGTAACTACTAACACATCAGTGGCAAAACTCCCCAACGCATGTAATAATAATACCTTAAGACGCGTGGGTGGCTTGCCTCCCCCACACAGGCAATATCAATACCTTAAGACGTGTGGGTGGAATACCTACCTAGTGCCGGTATTAATAATACCTTAAGATGCATGGGTGGCATGACTCCCCCACGCAGGTAGTAGTAGGACCCTAAGACGCGTGGGTGGCATACCTCCCTCGCGTAGGTAATATTAAGACCTTAAGATGCGTGGGTGGCATGCCTCCTTCGCGCATGTAATAATAAGACCTTAAGACGCGTGGGTGGCATGCCTCCCTCGCGCAGGTAATAATAAGACCTTTAGACGCGTGGGTGACATAGCTCCCTCGCGTAAGTAATCATAAGACCTTAAGACGCGTGGGTGGCATGCCTCCCCCGCGTAGGCAATCATAATACCTTACGACGCGTGGGTGGCATGCGTCCCCCGCGCAGGAAATAATAAGACCTTAAGACGCGTGGGTGGCATACCTCCCCCACACAGGCAATAATAAGGCCTTAAGACGCGTGGGTGGAATACCTTCCTCGCACCGGTATTAATATTACCTTAAGACGCGTAGGTGGCAAGACTCCCCCACGCAGGTAATAATAGGACCCTAAGACGTGAGGGTGGCATACCTCCCTCGCGCAGGTAATTTTAAGACCTTAAGACGCGTGGGTGGCATGCCTCCCTCGCGCAGATAATAATAAGACCTTAAGACGCGTGGGTGGCATGCCTCCCTCATGCAGGTAATAATAAGATCTTAAGACGCGTGGGTGGCATGTCTCCCACACGTTGGCAATCGGAAGACCTTAAGACGCGTGGTTGGCATGCCTCCGCCCCGCAGGCATTAATATGACCTTAAGATACGGGGGTGGCATGTCTCGCACGCGTAGGCAATAATATGACCTTAGGACGCGTGGGTGGCATGCCTCCCCCGCGCAGGTAATAATAAGACCCTAAGATGCGTGGGTGGCATCCCTCCCTCGGGTAGGTATTAATAAGACCTTAAGACGCGAGGGGTGACATGGCTCCCCCGCGCAGGTAATAGTAAGACCCTATGACGCGTAGGTGGCATGCCTCCCCCGGGTATGTAATTATAAGACCTTAAGACACGTGGGTGGCATGCCTCCCTCTCGCAGGAAATAATGAGACCATAAGACGCGTGGGTCCCGCAGGTAATCGTAAGAGCTTAATACGCGTGGGTGGCATGCCTCCCCCGCGCAGGCACTCATAAGACCTTAAGACGCGTGGGTGGCATGCCTCCCCCGCCCAGGCAAAAATAAGACCTTAAGACATGTGGGTGGCATGCCTCCCCCACACAGGCAATAATAATACCTTAAGACGCGTGGGTGGAATACCTCCATCGCACCGGTATTAATATTACCTTAAGACGCGTGGGTGGCAAGACTCCCCAACGTAGGTAATAATAGGACCCTAAGACGTGAGGGTGGCATACCTCCCTCGCGCAGGTAATTTTAAGACCTTAAGACGCGTGGGTGGCATGCCTCCTTCGCGCAGGTAATAATAAGACCTTAAGACGCGTGGGTGGCATGCCTCCCTCATGCAGGTAATAATAAGATCTTAAGACGCGTGGGTGGCATGTCTCCCACGCTTTGGCAATCGGAAGACCTTAAGACGCGTGGTTGGCATGCCTCCGCCCCACAGGCATTAATATGACCTTAAGATACGTGGGTGGCATGTCTCGCACACGTAGGCAATAATATGATCTTAAGACGCGTGGGTGGCATGCCTCCCCCGCGCAGGTAATAATAAGACCCTAAGATGCGTGGGTGGCATCCCTCCCTTGGGTAGGTATTAATAAGACCTTAAGACGCGAGGGGTGACATGGCTCCCCCGCGCAGGTAATAGTAAGACCCTATGACGCGTAGGTGGCATGCCTCCCCCGGGTAGGTAATTATAAGACCTTAAGACACGTGGGTGGCATGCCTCCCTCTCGCAGGAAATAATGAGACCATAAGACGCGTGGGTCCCGCAGGTAATCGTAAGACCTTAATACGCGTGGGTGGCATGCCTCCCCCGCGCAGGCACTCATAAGACCTTAAGACGCGTGGGTGGCATGCCTCCCCCGCGCAGGCAATAATAAGACTTTAAGACGCGTGGGTGGCATGCCTCCCCCACATAGGCAATAATAAGACCTTAAGACGCGTGGGTGGAATACCTCCCTCGCGCCGGTTTTAATATTACCTTAAGACACGTAGGTGTCATGACTCCGCCACGCAGGTAAAAAAAGGACCCTAAGACGCGTGGGTGGCTTAACTCCCTCGAACAGGTAATTTTAAGACCTTAAGACGCGTGGGTGGCATGCCTCCCTCGCGCAGGAAATAATAAGACCTTAAGACGCATGGGTGGCATGCCTCCCTCATGCAGGTAATAATAAGATCTTAAGATGCGTGGGTGGCATGTCTCCCACGCGTAGGCAATCGGGAGACCTTAAGACTCGTGGTTGACATGCCACCCACGCGTAGGCAATAGTAAGACCTTAAGACGCGTGGGAGGGTTGCCTTTGCCGCGCAGGCAATAGTAAGTCCTTAAGACGCGTTGGTGGCATACCTCCCTCGCGCAGGTAATAAAAAGACCTTAAGATGTGTGGGTGACATGCCTCCCCCGCGCAGGTAATAATAAGACCCTAAGACGCATGGGTGGCATACCTCCCTCGGGTAGGTAATAATAGGTCCTTAAGACGCGTGGGTAGCATGCCTCCCTCGCGCAGGTAATAATGAGTCCCTAAGACGCGTGGGTGGCATACCTCCCCCGTGCATGTAATCATAATACCTTAAGACGCGTGGGTGGCAAGCCTCCCCCGCGCAGGAAATAATAAGACGTAAAGACGCGTGTGTCGCATGCCTCCCCCACACAGGCAATAATAAGACTTTAAGACGCGTGGGTGGAATCCATCCCTCGCGCCGCTATTAATAATACATTAAGACGCGTGGGTGGCATAACTCCCCCACGCAGGTAATAATAGGACCCTAAGACGCGTGGGTGGCATACCTCCCTCACGCAGGTAATAATTAGGACTTAAGACGCGTGTGTGGCATGCCTCCCTCGTGTAAGAAAAAATAAGAACTTAAGACGCGTGGGTGGCATGCCTCCCTCGTGCAGGTAATAATAAGACCTTAAGACGCTTGGGTGGCGTGCCTCCCCCGCGCAGGCAATAATAAGACCTTAACACACGTGGGTGACATATCTCCCACGCGTAGGCAATCGTAAGACCTTAAGACGCGTGGGTGGCATGCCTCAGCCGCGCAGGCAATGATAAGACCTTAAGACACATGGGTGGCAATGATAAGCCCTAAGACGCGTGGGTGACATACTTCCCATGGGTAGGTAATAATAAGACCTTAAGACGCGAGGGTGACACGCCTCCCCCTCGCAGATAATAATAAGGCCCTAAGACGCGTGGGTGGCATGCCTCCCCCGGGTAGGTAATTATAAGACCTTAAGACGCGTGGGTGGCATTCCTCCCTCATGCAGGTAATGATGAGACCATAAGACGCGTGGGTGTCATACCTCCCTCACGCAGGAAATCATAAGGCCATAAGACGCGTGGGTGGAATGCGTCCTCCGCGCAGGCAATCATAAGACCTTAAGATACGTGGGTGGCATGCCTCCCCCACACAGGCAATAATAAGACCTTAAGACGCGTGGGTGGAATACCTTCATTGTAAAGGTATTAATAATATATTAAGACGCGTGGGTGGCATGACTCCCCCACGCAGGTAATAATTTGACCTTAAGACGCTTGGGTGGCATGTCTCCCATGAGAAGGCAATCGGAAGACCTTAAGACGCGTGGGTGGCATGTCTGCCACGCGTAGGAAATAGTAAGACCTTAAGACGCGTAGGAGGGATGCCTCCGCCGCGTAGGCAACAGTAAGTCACAAAGACGCGTGGGTGGCATGCCTTCTCGCGCAGGTAATAATCAGACCTTAGGACGCGTGGGTGGCATGCCTCCCTCGTGTAGGTAAAAATAAGAACTTAAGACGTGTGGGTGGCATGCCTCCCTCGTGCAGGTAATAATAAGACCTTAAGACGCTTTGGTGGCATGCCTCCCTCATGCAGGTAATAATAAGATCTTAAGACGCGTGGGTGGCATGTCTCCCACGCGTAGGCAATCGGGAGGCCTTAAGACGCGTGGTTGACATGCCTCCCACGCGTAGGCAATAGTAAGACCTTAAGACGCGTGTGAGGGTTGCCTCCGCCGCTTAGGCAATAGTAAGTCCTTAAGACGTGTGGGTGGCATACCCCCTTCGCGCAGGTAATAATAAGACCTTAAGATGTGTGGGTGACATGCATCCCCCGCGCAGATAATAATAAGACCCTAAGAGGCGTGGGTGGCATACCTCCCTCGGGTAGGTAATAATAAGTCCTTAAGACGCGTGGGTGGCATGCAAACCCTCGCGCAGGTAATAATGAGTCCCAAAGAGGCGTGGGTGGCATACCTCCCTCGCGCATGTAATCATAAAACCTTAAGACGCGTGTGTGGCATGCCTCCCCCGCACAGGTAATAATAAGACCTTAAGACGCGTAGGAGGGATGCCTCCGCCGCGTAGGCAATAGTAAGTCACAAAGACGCGTGGGTAGCATGCCTCCCTCGCCCCGCTATTAATAATAGGACCTTAAGACGCGTGGGTGGCATGCCTCCCACGTGTAGGTAAAAATAAGAACTTAAGACGCGTGGGTGGCATGCTTCCCTCGTGCTGGTAAAAATAAGAACTTAAGACGCGTGGGTGGCATGCCTCAGCCGCGCAGGCAATGATAAGACCTTAAGACACGTGGGTGGCATGCCTCAGCCGCGCAGGCAATGATAAGACCTTAAGACACGTGGGTGGCATGCCTCCCCCGCACATGTAATAATAAGACCCAAAGACGCGTGGGTGACATACCTCCCATGGGTAGGTAATAATAAGACCTTAAGACGCGGGGGTGACATGCCTCCCCCTCGCAGGTAATAATAAGACCCTAAGACGCGTGGGTGGCATGCCTCCCCCGGGTAGGTAATTATAAGACCTTATGACGCGTGGGTGGCATTCTTCCCTCACGCAGGTAATAATGAGACCATAAGACGTGTGGGTGGCATACCTCCCTCGCGCAGGTAATCATAAGACCTTAAGACGCGTGGGTGGCATGCCTCCTCCGCGCAGGCAATCGTAAGACCTTAAGACGCATGGGTGGCATGCCTCCCCCGCGTAGGCAATAATAAGACCTTAAGACCCGTGGGTGGCATGCCTCCCCCACACAGGCAATAATAAGACCTTAAGACGCGTGGGTGGAATACCTTCCTTGCAAAGGTATTAATAATACCTTAAGACGCGTGGGTGGCATGACTCCCCCACGCATGTAATAATTAGACCTTATGACGCTTGGGTGGCATGTCTCCCATGAGAAGGCAATCGAAAGACCTTAAGACGTGTGGGTGGCATGTCTGCCAGGCGTAGGAAATAGTAAGACCTTAAGACGCGTAGGAGGGATGCCTCCGCCGCGCAGGCAATTGTAAGTCCCAAAGACGCGTGGGTGGCATGCCTCCCTCGCGCAGGTAATAAGAAGACCTTAAGACGCGTGGGTGGCATGCCTCCCTCGTGTAGGTAAAAATAAGAACTTAAGACGCGTGGGTGGCATGCCTCCCTCGTGCAGGTAATAATAAGACCTTAAGACGCTTGGGTGGCGTGCCTCCCCCGCGCAGGAAATAATAAAACCTTAAGATGCGTGAGTGGAATGTCGCCCACGCGTAGGCAATCGTAAGACCTTAAGACGCGTGGGTGGCATGCCTCAGCCGCGCAGGCAATAATAAGACCTTAAGACGCGTGGGTGGCATGCCTCCCGCGCGCAGGTAATAATAAGACCCTAAGACGTGTGGGTGTCATACCTCCCTTGGGTAGGTAATAATAAGACCTTAAGACGCAGGGGTGACATGCCTCCCCCGCGCAGGTAATAATAAGACCCTAAGACGCGTGGGTGGCATGCCTGCCCCGGGTACGTAATTATAAGACCTTAAGACGCGTGGGTCGCATGCCTCCCTCACCCAGGTAATATTGAGACCTTAAGACGCGTGGGTGGAATACCTACCTAGCGCCGGTATTAATCATACCTTAAGACACGTGGGTGGCATGACTCCCCCACGCAGGTAATAATAGGACCCTAAGACGCGTGGGTGGCATACCTCCCTCGCGCAGGTAATATTAAGACCTTAAGACACGTGGGTGGCATGCCTCCCTTGCGCATGTAATAATAAGACCTTAGACGCGTGGGTGGCATGCCTCCCTCGCGCAAATAATAATAAGACCTTAAGACGCGTGGGTGGCATCCCTCCCTCGCGCAGGTAATCATAAGACCATAAGACGCGTGGGTGGCATACCTCCCCCGCGTAGGCAATCATAAGACCTTAAAACGCTTGGGTGGTATGCCTCCCCCGCGCAGGCAATAATAAGACCTTAAGACGCGTGGGTGGCATGCCTCCCTCATGCTAGTAATAATAAGATCTTAAGATGTGTGGGTGACATGCCTCCCCCGCGCTGGTAATAATAAGACCCTAAGACGAGTGGGGTGGCATACCTCCCTCGGGTAGGTAATAATAAGACTTTAAGACGCGTGGGTGGCATGCCTCCCTCGCACAGGTAATAATAAGACCTAAAGACGCGGTGGCATGCCTCCCCCACACAAGCAATAATAAGACTTTAAGACGCGTGGGTGGAATACCTCCCTTGCGTCGCTATTAATAATGCATTAAGACGCGTGGGTGGCATAACTCCCCCACATAGGTAATAATAGGATCCTAAGACGGATGGGTGGCATGCCTCCCTCGCGCAGGTAATTATAAGACCTTAAGACGCGTGGGTGGCATGCCTCCCTCGTGTAGGTAAAAATAAGAACTTAAGACGCGTGGGTGGCATGCCTCCCTCGTGTAGGTAATAATAAGACCTTGAGACGCTTGGGTGGCGTGCCTCCCCTGCGCATGCAATAATAAGACCTTAAGACGCGTGGGTGGCATCTCTCCCACGCGTAGGCAATCGTAAGACCTTAAGACGCGTGGGTGGCATGCCTCAGCCTCGCAGGCAATGATAAGACCTTAAGACGCGTGGGTGGCATGCCTCCCCCGCACAGGTAATAATAAGACCCTAAGACGCGTGGGTGACATACCTCCCATGGGTAGGTAATAATAAGACCTTAAGACGCGGGGGTGACATGCCTCCCCCTCGCAGGTAATAATAAGACCCTAAGACGCGTGGGTGGCATGCCTCCCCCGGGTTGGTAATTATAAGACCTTAAGACGCGTGGGTGGCATTCCTCCCTCACGCAGGTAATAATGAGACCATAAGACGCGTGGGTGGCATACCTCCCTCGCGCAGGTAATCATAAGACCTTAAGACGTGTTGGTGGCATGCCTCCTCCGCGCAGGCAATAATAGGACCCTCAGACGCATGGGTGGCATGACTCCCCCGCGTAGGCAATAATAAGACCTTAAGACGCGTGGGTGGCATGCCTCCCTTACGCAGGTAATAATAAGACCTTAGACGCGTGGGTGGCATGCCTCCCTCGCTCAGGGAATCATAAGACCTTAAGACGCGTGGGTGGCATCCCTCCCCCGTGTAGGAAATCATAAGACATTAAGACTCTTGGGTGGTATGCCTCCCCCGCGTAAGCAATAATAAGACCTTAACACGTGTGGGTGGCAAGCCTCCCTCATGCTGGTAATAATAAGATATTAAGATGCGTGGGTGACATGCTTCCCCTACCCAGATAATAATAAGACCCTAAGACGCGTGGGTGGCATACCTCCCTCAGGTAGGTAATACTAAGACCTTAAGACGCGTGGGTGGCATGCCTCCCTCACACAGGTAATAAGACCTAAAGACGCGTAGGTGGCATGCCACCCCCACATAGGCAATAATAAGTCCTTAAGACGCGTGGGTGGAATACCTCCCTTGCGCCGCTATTAATAACACATTAAGACGCGTGGGTAGCATAACTCCCCCACGCAGGTAATAATAGGACCCTAAGAAGCGTGGGTGGCATGCCTACCTCGCGCAGGTAATAATAAGACCTTAATACGCGTGGGTGGCATGCCTCCCTCGTGTAGGTAAAAATAAGAACTTAAGACGCGTGGGTGGCATGCCTCCCTCGTGCAGGTAATAATAAGACCTTAAGACGCGTGGGTGGCTTACCTACCTTGGGTAGGTAATAAAAAGACCTTAAGACGCGGGGGTGACATGCCTCCCCCGCGCAGGTAAAAATAAGACCCTAAGACGCGTGGGTGGCATGCCTTCCCCGGGTAGGTAATTATAAGACCTTAAGACGCGTGGGTCGCATGCCTCTCTCACGCAGGTAATATTAAGACCTTAAGAAGCGTGTGTGGCATGCCTCCCTTACGCAGGTAATAATAAGAACTTAGACGCATGGGTGGCATGCCTCCCTCGCGCAGGTAATCATAAGACCTAAAGACGCGTGGGTGGCATGCCTCCCTAATGCTGGTAATAATAAGATATTAAGATGTGTGGGTGACATGCCTCCCCTACGCAGGTAATAATAAGACCCTAAGACGCGTGGGTGGCATACCTCCCTCAGGTAGGTAATAATAAGACCTTAAGACGCATGGGTGGCATGCCTCCCTCGCACAGGTAATAATAAGACCTAAAGACACGTGGGTGGCATGCCTCCCCCACACAGGCAATAATAAGACCTTAAGACGCGTGGGTGGAATACCTCTCGTGCGCTGCTATTAATAACACATTAAGACGCGTGGGTGGAATAACTCCCCCACGCAGTTAATAATAGGACCCTAAAAAGCGTGGGTGGCATGCCTACCTCGCGCAGGTAATAATAAGACTTTAAGACGCGTGGGTGGCATGCCTCCCTCCTGTAGGTAAAAATAAGAACTTAAGACGCGTGGGTGGCATGCCTCCCTCGTGCAGGTAATAATAAGACCTTAAGACGCTTAGGTGGCGTGCCTTCCCCGCGCAGGAAATAATAAGACCTTAAGACGCGTGGGTCGCATGTCTCCCACGCGTAGGCAATCGTAAGAACTTAAGACGCGTGGGTGGCATGCCTCAGCCGCGCAGGCAATAATAAGACCTTAAGACGCGTGGGTGGATGCCTCCCCCGCGCAGGTAATAATAAGACCCTAAGACGCGTGGGTGGCATACCTCCCTTGGGTATGTAATAATAAGGCCTTAAGATGCGGGGGTGACATGCCTCCCTCGCACAGGTAATAATAAGACCCTAAGACGCGTGGTAGCATACTTCCCCCGGGTAGGTAATTATAAGACCTTAAGACGCGTGGGGCGCATGCCTCCCTCACGCAGGTAATAATGAGACCTTAAACGCGTGGGTGGAATACCTACCTAACGCCGGTATTAATAATACCTAAAGACGCGTGGGTGGCATGACTCCCCCACGCAGGTAATAATAGGACCCTAAGACGCGTGGGTGGCATACCTCCCTCGCGCAGGTAATATTAAGACCTTAAGATGCGTGGGTGGCATGCCTCCCTTGCACAGGTAATAATAAGACCTTAGACGCGTGGGTGGCATGCCTCCCTCGCGCAGGTAATAATAAGACCTTAAGACGCGTGGGTGGCATCCCTCCCTCGCGCAGGTAATCATAAGACCTTAAGACGCGTGGGTGGCATACCTCCCCCGCGTAGGCAATAATAAGACCTTAAGACGCTTGGGTGGCATGCCTTCCTCGCACAGGTTATAATAAGACCTAAAGACGCGTGGGTGGCATGCCTCCCCCACACAGGCAATAATAAGACATTAAGACGCGTGGGTGGAATACCTCCCTTGCGCCGCTATTAATAATACATTAAGACGCGTGGGTGGCATAACTCCCCCACGTAGGTAATAATAAGACCCTAAGTCGCGTGGGTGGCTTGACTCCCTCGCGCAGGTAATAATAAGACCTTAAGACGCGTGGGTGGCATGCCCTCTCGTGTAGGTAAAAGAAAAACAACTTAAGACGCCTGGGTGGCATGCCTCCCTCGTGCAGGTAATAATAAGACCTTAAGACGCTTGGGTGGCGTGCCTCCCCCGCGCATGCAATAATAAGACCTTAAGACGCGGGGGTGGCATGTCTCCCACGCGTAGGCAATCGTAAGAACTTAAGACGCATAGGAGGCATGCCTCAGCCGCACAGGCATAAGACCTTAAGACACGTGGGTGGCATGCCTCCCCCGCGCAGGTAATAATAAGACCCTAAGACGCGTGGGTGGCATACCTCCCTTGGGTAGGTAATAATAAGACCTTAAAACGCGGGGGTGACATTCCTCCCCCGCGCAGGTAATAATAAGACCCTAAGATGCGTGGGTGGCATGCCTACCCCGGGTAGGTAATTATAAGACCTTAAGACGCGTGGGTCGCATGCCTCCCTCACGCAGGTAATAATGAGACCATAAGACGTGTGGGTGGCATACCTCCCTCGCGCAGGTAATCATAAGACCTTAAGACGTGTGGGTGGCATGCCTCCCCCGCGCAGGCAATCATAAGACCTTAAGACGCGTGCGTGGCATGCCTCCCCCAAACAAGCAATAATAAGACCTTAAGACGCATGGGTGGAATACCTACCTAGCGAAGGTATAAATAATACCGTAAGACGCGTGGGTGGCATGACCCCTCGTGCAGGTAATAATAAGACCTTAAGACGCTTGGGCGGCGTGCCTCCCCCGCGCAGGCAATAATAAGACCTTAACACACGTGGGTGGCATATCTCCCACGCGTAGGCAATCGTAAGACCTTAAGACGCGTGGGTGGCATGCCTCAGCCGCGCAGGCAATAATAAGACCTTAAGGCGCGTGGGTGGCATGCCTCCCCCACGCAGGTAATAATAAGACCCTAAGACGCGTGGGTGGCATACCTCCCTTGGGTAGGTAATAATAAGACCTTAAGACGCGGGGGTGACAAGCCTCCACCGCGCAGGTAATAATAAGACCCAAAGAGGCGTAGGTGGCATGCCTCCCCCGGATAGGTATATATAAGACCATAAGACACGTGGGTGGCATGCCTCCCTCACGCAGGTAATAATGAGACCATAAGACGTGTGGGTGGCATATCTCCCTCGTGCAGGTAATCATAAGAACATAAGACGCGTGGGTGGCATGCCACCCCCGCGCAGGCAATCATAAGACCTTAAGACGCGTGGGTGGCATGCCTCCCCCGCGTAGGCAATAATAAGACCTTAAGATGCGTGGGTGGCATGCCTCCCCACACAGGCAATAATAAGACCTTAAGAGATGTGGGTGGAATACCTACCTAGCGCAGGTATTAATAATACCTTAAGACGCGTGGGTGGCATGACTCCCCGACGCAGGTAATAATAGGACCCGAAGACGCATGGGTGGCATACCTCCCTCGCGAAGGTAATTTTCAGACCTTAAGACACGTGGGTGGCATGCCTCACTCGCGCAGGTAATAATAAGTCCTTAAGACGCGTAGGTGGCATGCCTCTGTCATGCTGGTAATAATAAGATTTTAAGACGCGTGGGTGGCATGCCTCCCACACACAGGCAATAAGAAGACCTTAAGACACGAGGGTGGCATATCTCCCACGAGTAGGCAATCAGAAGACCTTAAGACGCGTGGTTGGCATGCCTACGCCGCGCATGCAATAATAAGACCTTAAGACGCGTGGGTGGCATGTCTCCCACGCGAGGCAATTGTAAGACCTTAAGACGCGTGGGAGAGATACTTCCGCCGCGCAGGCAAAAGTAAGTCCTTAAGATGCGAGGGTGGCATACCTCCCTCGCGCAGGTAATAATAAGAACTTAAGACGCGTGGGTGACATGCCTCCCCCGCGCAGGTAATAATAAGACCATAAGACGCGTGGTAGGGATGCCTCCCTTGCGCAGGTAATTTAAGACGTTAAGACGCGTGGGTGACATGCCTCCCACCCGCAGGTAATAATAAGACCTTAAGACGCGTGGGTGACATGCCTCCCCCGCGCAGGTAATAATAAGACCCTAAGACGTGTGGGTGGCATACCTCCCTCGGGTAGGTAATAATAAGACCTTAAGACGCGTAGGTGGCATGCCTCCCTCGTGCAGGTAATACTGAGTCCCTAAGACGCGTGGGTGGCATACCTCCCTCGCGCAGGTAATCATAAGACCTTAAGACGCGTGGGTGGCATGCCTCCCCCGCGCAGGTAATAATAATAAGACCTAAAGAGGCGTGGGTGGCATGCCTCCCCCACACAGGCAATAATAAGACCTTAAGACGCGTGGTAGAATACTTCCCTCGCGCCGCTATTAATAATACATTAAGACGCGTGGGTGGCATAACTCCCCCACGCAGGTAATAATAGGACCCTAAGACGTGTGGGTGGCATGCCTCCCTCGCGTAGGTAAAAATAAGACCTTAAGATGCGTGGGTGGCATGCCTCCCCCGCGTAGGCAATAATAAGAACTTAATACGCATGGGTGGCATACCTCCCTCGCGTAGGTAATCATAAGACCTTAAGACGCGTGGGTGGTATGCCTCCCCCGCGCAGGTAAACATAAGACCTTAAGACGCATGCCTCCCCCGCGCAGGAAATAATTAGACCTTAAAACGCGTGGGTGGCATGCCTCCCCCGCGCAGGTAATAATAAGACCCTAGGACGTGTGGGTGGCAAACCTCCATTGGGTAGGTAATAATAAGTCCTTAAGACAAAGGGGTTGACATGCCTCCCCCGCGCAGGGAATAATAAGACCCTAAGACGCGTGGGTGGCAAGCCACCTCTGGGTAAATAATTATAAGACCTTAAGACGCGTGGGTGGCATGCCTCCCTCACGCAGATAATAATGAGACCATAAGACGCGTGGGTGGCATACCTCCCTCGCGCAGGAAATCATAAGACCTTAAGACGCGGGGTGGCATGCCTCCCCTGCGCAGGCAATCATAAGAGATTAAGACGCGTGGGTGGCATGCCTCCCCCGCGCAGGCAATAATAAGACCTTAAGACGCGTGGGTGGCATGCCTCCGCCACACAGGCACTAATAAGACCTTAAGACGCGTGGGTGGAATTCCTACCTTGTGCAGGCATTAATAGTACCTTAAGACGCGTGGGTGGAATGCCTCCCCTACGCAGGTAATAATAGGACCCTAAGATGCGTGGGTGGCATACCTCCATCGCGCAGGTAATATTAAGACCTTAAGATACGTGGGTGACATGCCTCCCCCACGCAAGTAATAATAAGAACCTAAGACGCGTGGGTGGCATACCTCCTTCGGGTAGGTAATAGTAAGACCTTAAGACGCGTGGGAGGCATGCCTCCTTCGCGCAGGTAATAATGAGTCCCTAAGACGCGTGGGAGGCATACCTCCCACGTCCAAGTAATCATAAGACCTTAAGACGCGTGGGTGGCATGCATCCCCCGCGCAGGTAATAATAAGACCTAAAGACGCGTGGGTGGCATGCCTCCCCCTCATAGGCAATAATAAGACATTAAGACGCGTGGGTGGCATGCCTCCCTCACGTAGGTAAAAATAAGACCTTAAGACGCGTGGGTGGCATGCCTCCCCCGCACAGGCAATAATAAGAACTTAATACGCATGGGTGGCATACCTCCCTCGCGCAGGTAATCATAAGACCTTAAGACGCATGGGTGGCATGCCACCCCCGCGCAGGCAATCATAAGACCTTAAGACGCGTGGGTAGCATGCCTCCCCCGCGCAAGAAATAATTAAACTTTAAGACGCGTGGGTGGCATGCCTCCCCCGCGCAGGTAATAATAAGACCCTAAGACGCGTGGGTGGCATACCTCCCTTGGGTAGGTAATAATAAGACCTTAAGACGCGGGGGTGACATACCTCCCCCACGCGGGTAATAATAAGACCCTAAGACTCGTGGGTGGCATGCCACCTCCGGGTAGGTAATTATAAGACCTTAAGACGCGTGGGTGGCATGCCTCCATTACGCAGGAAATAATGAGACCATAAGACGCGTGGGTGGCATACCTCCCACGCGTAGGAAATCATAAGACCCTAAGACGCGGGGTGGCATGCCTCCCCTGCGCAGGCAATCATAAGACCTTAAGACGCGTGGGTGGCATGCCTCCCTCGCACAGGCAATAATAAGACCTTAAGAAGCGTGGGTGGCATGCCTCCCCTACACAGGCAATAATACGACCCTAAGACGCGTAGGTGGAATTGCTACCTAGTGCATGTATTAATAGTACCTTATGACGCGTGGGTGGCATGCCTCCCCCACGTAGGTAATAATAGGACCCTAAGACGCGTGGGTGGCATACCTCCCTCGCGCAGGCAATATTAAGACCTTAAGACGCGTAGGTGACATGCCTCCCCCACGCAGGTAATAACAAGAACCTAAGACGCGTGGGTGGCATTCCTCCCTCGGGTAGGTAATAGTAAGACCTTAAGACACGTGGGAGGCATGCCTCCCTCGCGCAGGTAATAGTGAGTTCCTAAGACGCGTGGGTGGCATACCTCCCACATGCAGGTAATCATAAGACCTTAAGACGCGTGGGTGGCATGCCTCCCCCGCGCAGGTAATAATAAGACCTGAAGACACGTGGGTGGCATGCCTCCCCCACACAGGCAATAATAAGACCTTAAGACGCGTGGGTGGAATACCTCCCATGTGCCGCTATTAATAACGCATTAAGACGCGTGGGTGGCATAACTCCCCCACGCAGGTAATTGTAGGACCCTAAGACGCGTGGGTGGCTTGCGTCCCTCGCGCAGGTAATAATAAAACCTTAAGACGCGAGGATGGCATGGCTCACTCGCGTAGGTAAAAATAAGACCTTAAGATGCGTGGATAGCACGCCTCCCTCGTGCAGGTAATAATAAGACCTTAGGACGCGTGGGTGGCATGCCTCCCCCGCGCAGGCAATAATAGGACCTTAATACGCGTCGGTGGCATGTCTCCCACGCATAGGCAATCGTAAGACCTTAAGACGCGTGGGTGGCATGCCTCAGCCGCACAGGCAATAATAACGCGTGGGTGGCATGCCTCCCCCGCGCAGGTAATAATATGTCCCTAAGATGCGTGGGTGGTATACCTCCCTTGGGTAGGTAATAATAGGACCTTAAGACGCGTGGGTTGCATGCCTCCCCCGGGCAGGCAAGAATAAGAGGTTAAGACGTGTGGGTTGCATGTGTCCCACGCGTAGGCAATCGTATGACATTAAGACGCTAGGGTGGCATGCCTCCCCCGCGCAGGTAATAATAAGACCCTAAGACGCGTGGGTGGCATACCTCCCTTGGGTAGGTAATAATAAGACCTTAAAACGCGAGGGTGACATGCCTTCCCCGCACAGGTAATAATAAGACCCTAAGACGCGTGGGTGGCATGCCTCCCCCGGGTAGGTAATTATAAGACCTTAAGACGCGTGGGTGGCATGTCTCCCTCACGCAGGTAATAATGAGACCATAAGACTCGTGGGTGTCATACCTCCCTCGCGCAGGTAATCATAAGACCTTAAGACGCGTGGGTGGCATGCCTCCCCCGCGCAGGCAATCATAAGACCTTAAGACGCGTGGGTGGCATGCCTCCCCCGCCCAGGCAAAAATAAGACCTTAAGACGCGTGGATGGCATGCCTCCCCCACACAGGCAATAATAAGACCTTAAGACGCGTGGGTGGAATACCTACCTAGCGCAGGTATTAATAATACCTTAAGACGCGTGGGTGGCATGACTCCCTTGCACAGGTAATTTTAAGACGTTAAGACGAATGGGTGGCATGCCTCCCTCGCGCAAGTAATAATAAGACCTTAAGACGCGTGGGTGGCATGCCTCCCTCATGCAGGTAATAATAATATCTTAAGCCGCGTGGGTGGCATGCCTCCCCCGTGCAGGCAATAATAAGACCTTAAAACGCGTGGGTGGCATGTCTCCCACGTGTAGGAAATCAGAAGACCTTAAGACGCGTGGTTCGCATGCCTCCGCCACGCAAGTAATAATAAGACCTTAGGACGCGTGGGTGGCATGCCTCCCCCGCGTAGGCAATAATAGGACCTTAATACGCGTGGGTGGCATGTCTCCCACGCATAGGAAATCGTAAGACCTTAAGACGCGTGGGTGGCATGCCTCAGCTGCACAGGCAATAATAAGACCTTAAGACGCGTGGGTGGCATGCCTCCCCCGCGCAGGTAATAATATGTCCCTAAGATGCGTGGGTGATATAGCTCCCTTGGGTAGGTAATAATAAGACCTTAAGACGCGTGGGTTGCATACCTCCCCCGGGCAGGCAAGAATAAGACGTTAAGACGCGTGGGTTGCATATGTCCCACGCGTAGGCAATCGTACGACATTAAGACGCTTGGGTGGCATGCCTCCCCCGCGCAGGTAATAATAAGACCCTAAGACGTGTGGGTGGCATACCTCCCTTGGGCAGGTAATAATAAGACCTTAAAACGCGGAGGTGGCATGCCTACCTCATGCAGGTAATAATAAGATCTTAAGACGCGGGGGAGCAGGCAATAATAACACCTTAAGGCGCGTTGGTGGCATGTCTCCCACGCGTAGGTAATCTGAAGAACTTAAGACGTGTGGTTGGCATGCCTTCGCCGCGCAAGCAATAATAAGACCTTAAGATGCGTGGGTGGCATGTCTCCTACGCGTAGGCAATAGTAAGACCTTAAGATGAGTGGGAGGGATGCCTCTGCCGCGCATGCAATAGTAAGTCCTTAAGACGCGTGGGTGGCATACCTCCCTCGCGCAGGTAATAATAAGACCTTAAGACGCGTGGGTGACATGCCTCCCCCACACTGGTAATAATAAGACCCTAAGACGCGTGGGTGGCATACCTCCCTCGGGTAGGTAATAATAAGACCTTAAGACGCGTGGGTGGCATGCCTCCCCCGCGCAGGCAATAATAGGACCTTAATACGCGTGGGTGGCATGTCTCCCACGCATAGGCAATCGTAAGACCTTAAGACGCGTGGGTGGCATGCCTCAGCCGCGCAGGCAATAATAAGACCTTAAGACGCGTGGGTGGCATTCCCCCCCGCGCAGGTAATAATATGTCCCTAAGACGCGTGGGTGATATACCTCCCTTGGGTAGGTAATAATAAGACCTTAAGACGCGTGGGTTGTATGCCTCCCCCGGGCAGGCAAGAATAAGACGTTAAGACGCGTGGGTGGCATGTGTCCCACATGTAGGCAATCGTACGACATTAAGACGCTTGGGTGGCATGCTTCCCCCGCACAGGTAATAAAAAGACCCTAAGACGCGTGGGTGGCATACCTCCCTTGGGTAGGTAATAATAAGACCTTAATACGCGGGGGTGACATGCCTCCCCCGCACAGGTAATAATAAGACCCTAAGACGCGTGGGTGGCATGCCTCACCCGGGTAGGTAATTATAAGACCTTAAGACGCGTTGGTAGCATGCCTCCCTCACGCAGGTAATAATGAGACCATAAGACTTGTGGTTGGCATACCTCCCTCGCGCAGGTAATCATAAGACCTTAAGATGCGTGGGTAGGATGCCTCCCCCGCGCAGGCAATCATAAGACTTTAAGACGCGTGGGTGGCATGCCTCCCCTGCCCAGGTAAAAATAAGACCTTAAGACGCGTGGGTGGCATGCCTCCCCCACACATGCAATAATAAGACCTTAGGACGCTTGGGTGGAATACCTACCAAGCGCAGGTATTAATAATACCTTAAGACGCGTGGGTGGCATGCCTCCCTCATGCAGGTAATAATAAGATCTTAAGACGCGGGGGAGCAGGCAATAATAACACCTTAAGGCGCGTTGGTGGCATGTCTCCCACGCGTAGGCAATCTGAAGAACTTAAGACGTGTGGTTGGCATGCCTCCGCCGCGCAAACAATAATAAGACCTTAAGATGCGTGGGTGGCATGTCTCCTACGCGTAGGCAATAGTAAGACCTTAAGATGAGTGGGAGGGATGCCTCTGCCGCGCATGCAATAGTAAGTCCTTAAGACGCGTGGGTGGCATACCTCCCTCGCGCAGGTAATAATAAGACCTTAAGACGCGTGGGTGACATGCCTCCCCTACACTGGTAATAATAAGACCCTAAGACGCGTGGGTGGCATACCTCCCTCGGGTAGGTAATAATAAGACCTTAAGACGCGTGGGTGGCATGCCTCCCCCGAGCAGGTAATAATAAGTCCTAAAGACACGTTGGTGGCATGCCTCTCCCACACAGGCAATAATAAGACCTTAAGACGCGTTGGTGGAAAACCTACCTCGCGCCGCTGTTAATAATACATTAAGACGCGTGGCTGGCATAACTCCCCCACACAGGTAATAATAGGACCCTAAGACGCGTGGGTGACATGCCTCCCTCGAGTAGGTAATAATAAGACCTTAAGACGCGTGGGTGGCATGCCACCCCCGCGCAGGCAATCATAAGACCTTAAGACGCGTGGGTGGCATGCCTCCCCCGCGCAGGAAATAATTAAACCTTAATACGCGTGGGTGGCATGCCTCACCCGCGCAGGTAATAATAAGACCCTAAGACGCGTGGGTGGCATACCTCCCTTGGGTAGGTAATAATAAGACCTTAAGATGCGGGGGTGACATGCCTCCCCCACGCAGGTAATAATAAGACCCTGAGACGCGTGGGAGGCATGCCACCTCCAGGTAGGTAATTATAAGACCTTAAGACGCGTGGGTGGCATGCCTCCCTCACGCAGGTAATAATGAGACCATAAGACGCGTGGGTGGCATACCTACCTCGCGTAGGAAATCATAAGACCCTAAGACGCGGGGTGGCATGCCTCCCCTGCGCAGGAAATCATAAGACCTTAAGACGCGTGGGTGGCATGCCTCCCCCGCGCAGGCAATAATAAGACCTTAAGACGCGTTGGTGGCATGCCTCCCCCACACAGGCAATAATACGACCCTAAGACGCGTGGGTGGAATTCCTACCTAGTGCATGTATTAATAGTACCTTAAGACGGGTAGGTGGCATGCCTCCCCCACGCAGGTAATAATAGGACCCTAAGACGCGTGGGTGGCATGCTTCCCACGCGCAGGTAATATTAAGACCTTAAGACGCGTGGGTGGCATGCCTCCCTCATGCAGGTAATAATAAGATCTTAAGACGCGGGGGAGCAGGCAATAATAACACCTTAAGGCGCGTTGATGGCATGTCTCCCACGCGTAGGTAATCTGAAGAACTTAAGACGTGTGGTTGGCATGCCTTCGCCGCGCAAGCAATAATAAGACCTTAAGATGCGTGGGTGGCATGTCTCCTACCCATAGGCAATAGTAAGACCTTAAGATGAGTGGGAGGGATGCCTCTGCCGCGCATGCAATAGTAAGTCCTTAAGACGCGTGGGTGGCATAACTCCCTCGAGCAGGTAATAATAAGACCTTAAGACGCGTGGGTGACATGCCTCCCCCACACTGGTAATAATAAGACCCTAAGACGCGTGGGTGGCATACCTCCCTCGGGTAGGTAATAATAAGACCTTAAGACGCGTGGGTGGCAAGCCTCCCACGAGCAGGTAATAATAAGTCCTAAAGACACGTTGGTGGCATGCCTCTCCCACACAGGAAATAATAAGACCTTAAGACGCGTTGGTGGAAAACCTACCTCGCGCCGCTGTTAATAATACATTAAGACGCGTGGCTGGCATAACTCCCCCACACAGGCAATAATAGGACCCTAAGACGCGTGGGTGACATTCCTCCCTCGAGTAGGTAATAATAAGACCTTAAGACGCGTGGGTTGCATGCCACCCCCGTGCAGGAAATCATAAGACCTTAAGACGCGTGGGTGGCATGCCTCCCCCGTGCAGGAAATAATTAAACCTTAATACGCGTGGGTGGCATGCCTCACCCGCGCAGGTAATAATAAGACCCTAAGACGCGTGGGTGGCATACCTCCCTTGGGTAGGTAATAAAAAGACCTTAAGATGCGGGGGTGACATGCCTCCCCCACGCAGGTAATAATAAGACCCTGAGACGCGAGGGAGGCATGCCACCTCCGGGTAGGTAATTATAAGACCTTAAGACGCGTGGGTGGCATGCCTCCCTCACGCAGGTAATAATGAGACCATAAGAGGCGTGGGTGGCATACCTACCTCGCGTAGGAAATCATAAGACCCTAAGACGCAGGGTGGCATGCCTCCCCTGCGCAGGCAATCATAAGACCTTAAGACGCTTGGGTGGCATGCCTCCCCCGCGCAGGCAATAATAAGACCTTAAAACGCCTGGGTGGCATGCCTCCCCCACACAGGCAATAATACGACCCTAATACGCGTGGGTGGAATTCCTACCTAGTGCATGTATTAATAGTACCTTAAGACGGGTAGGTGGCATGCCTCCCCCACGCAGGTAATAATAGGACCCTAAGACGCGTGGGTGGCATGCCTCCCACGCGCAGGTAATATTAAGACCTTAAGACGCGTGGGTGACATGCCTCCCCCACGCAGGTAATAATAAGAACCTAAGACGTGTGGGTGGCATACCTCCCTCGGGTAGGTAATAGTAAGACCTTAAGACGCGTGGGAGGCATGCCTCCCTCGCGCAGGTAACCTCCTACGTGCAGGTAATCGTAAGACCTTAAGACGCGTGGGTGGCATGCCTCCCCGCGCAGGTAATAATAAGACCTGAAGACACGAGGGTGGCATGCCTCCCCCACACAGGCAATAATAAGACGTTAAGACGCGTGGGTGGAATACCTCCCACGTGCCGCTATTAATAACGTATTAAGACGCGTGGGTGGCCTAAGTCCCCCACGAAGGTAATAGTAGGACCCTAAGACGCGGGGGTGGCTTGCCTCCCTCGCGCAGGTAATATAAAACCTTAAGACGCGTGGGTGGCATGGCTCACTCGCGTAGGTAAAAATAAGACCTTAAGATGCGTGGATAGCATGCCGCGCTCGTGCAGGTAATAATAAGACCTTAAGACGCGTGGGTGGCATGCCTCCCCCGAGCAGGTAATAATAAGTCCTAAAGACACGTTGGTGGCATGCCTCTCCCACACAGGAAATAATAAGACCTTAAGACGCGTTGGTGGAAAACCTACCTCGCGCCGCTGTTAATAATACATTAAGACGCGTGGCTGGCATAACTCCCCCACACAGGTAATAATAGGACCCTAAGACGCGTGGGTGACATGCCTCCCTCGAGTAGGTAATAATAAGACCTTAAGACGCGTGGGTGGCATGCCACCCCCGTGCAGGAAATCATAACACCTTAAGACGCGTGGGTGGCATGCCTCCCCCTTGCAGGAAATAATTAAACCTTAATACGCGTGGGTGGCATGCCTCACCCGCGCAGGTAATAATAAGACCCTAAGACGCGTGGGTGGCATACCTCCCTTGGGTAGGTAATAAAAAGACCTTAAGATGCGGGGGTGACATGCCTCCCCCACGCAGGTAATAATAAGACCCTGAGATGCGTGGGAGGCATGCCACCTCCGGGTAGGTAATTATAAGACCTTAAGACGCGTGGGTGGCATGCCTCCCTCACGCAGGTAATAATGAGACCATAAGCGGCGTGGGTGGCATACCTACCTCGCGTAGGAAATCATAAGACCCTAAGACGCGGGGTGGCATGCCTCCCCTGCGCAGGCAATCATAAGACCTTAAGACGCGTGGGTGGCATGCCTCCCCCGCGCAGGCAATAATAAGGCCTTAAAACGCCTGGGTGGCATGCCTCCCCCACACAGGCAATAATACGACCCTAAGACGCGTGGGTGGAATTCCTACCTAGTGCATGTATTAATAGTACCTTAAGACGGGTAGGTGGCATGCCTCCCCCACGCAGGTAATAATAGGACCCTAAGACGCGTGGGTGGCATGCCTCCCACGCGCAGGTAATATTAAGACCTTAAGACGCGTGGGTGACATGCCTCCCCCACGCAGGTAATAATAAGAACCTAAGACGCGTGGGTGGCATACCTCCCTCGGGTAGGTAATAGTAAGACCTTAAGACGCGTGGGAGGCATGCCTCCCTCGCGCAGGTAACCTCCTACGTGCAGGTAATCGTAAGACCTTAAGACGCGTGGGTGGCATGCCTCCCCCGTGCAGGAAATAATTAAACCTTAATACGCGTGGGTGGCATGCCTCACCCGCGCAGGTAATAATAAGACCCTAAGACGCGTGGGTGGCATACCTCCCTTGGGTAGGTAATAAAAAGACCTTAAGATGCGGGGGTGACATGCCTCCCCCACGCAGGTAATAATAAGACCCTGAGACGCGAGGGAGGCATGCCACCTCCGGGTAGGTAATTATAAGACCTTAAGACGCGTGGGTGGCATGCCTCCCTCACGCAGGTAATAATGAGACCATAAGAGGCGTGGGTGGCATACCTACCTCGCGTAGGAAATCATAAGACCCTAAGACGCAGGGTGGCATGCCTCCCCTGCGCAGGCAATCATAAGACCTTAAGACGCTTGGGTGGCATGCCTCCCCCGCGCAGGCAATAATAAGACCTTAAAACGCCTGGGTGGCATGCCTCCCCCACACAGGCAATAATACGACCCTAAGACGCGTGGGTGGAATTCCTACCTAGTGCATGTATTAATAGTACCTTAAGACGGGTAGGTGGCATGCCTCCCCCACGCAGGTAATAATAGGACCCTAAGACGCGTGGGTGGCATGCCTCCCACGCGCAGGTAATATTAAGACCTTAAGACGCGTGGGTGACATGCCTCCCCCACGCAGGTAATAATAAGAACCTAAGACGTGTGGGTGGCATACCTCCCTCGGGTAGGTAATAGTAAGACCTTAAGACGCGTGGGAGGCATGCCTCCCTCGCGCAGGTAACCTCCTACGTGCAGGTAATCGTAAGACCTTAAGACGCGTGGGTGGCATGCCTCCCCGCGCAGGTAATAATAAGACCTGAAGACACGAGGGTGGCATGCCTCCCCCACACAGGCAATAATAAGACGTTAAGACGCGTGGGTGGAATACCTCCCACGTGCCGCTATTAATAACGTATTAAGACGCGTGGGTGGCCTAAGTCCCCCACGAAGGTAATAGTAGGACCCTAAGACGCGGGGGTGGCTTGCCTCCCTCGCGCATGTAATAATAAAACCTTAAGACGCGTGGGTGGCATGGCTCACTCGCGTAGGTAAAAATAAGACCTTAAGATGCGTGGATAGCATGCCACGCTCGTGCAGGTAATAATAAGACCTTAAGACGCGTGGGTGGCATGCCTCCCCCGAGCAGGTAATAATAAGTCCTAAAGACACGTTGGTGGCATGCCTCTCCCACACAGGAAATAATAAGACCTTAAGACGCGTTGGTGGAAAACCTACCTCGCGCCGCTGTTAATAATACATTAAGACGCGTGGCTGGCATAACTCCCCCACACAGGTAATAATAGGACCCTAAGACGCGTGGGTGACATGCCTCCCTCGAGTAGGTAATAATAAGACCTTAAGACGCGTGGGTGGCATGCCACCCCCGTGCAGGAAATCATAAGACCTTAAGACGCGTGGGTGGCATGCCTCCCCCTTGCAGGAAATAATTAAACCTTAATACGCGTGGGTGGCATGCCTCACCCGCGCAGGTAATAATAAGACCCTAAGACGCGTGGGTGGCATACCTCCCTTGGGTAGGTAATAAAAAGACCTTAAGATGCGGGGGTGACATGCCTCCCCCACGCAGGTAATAATAAGACCCTGAGATGCGTGGGAGGCATGCCACCTCCGGGTAGGTAATTATAAGACCTTAAGACGCGTGGGTGGCATGCCTCCCTCACGCAGGTAATAATGAGACCATAAGAGGCGTGGGTGGCATACCTACCTCGCGTAGGAAATCATAAGACCCTAAGACGCGGGGTGGCATGCCTCCCCTACGCAGGCAATCATAAGACCTTAAGACGCGTGGGTGGCATGCCTCCCCCGCGCAGGCAATAATAAGGCCTTAAAACGCCTGGGTGGCATGCCTCCCCCACACAGGCAATAATACGACCCTAAGACGCGTGGGTGGAATTCCTACCTAGTGCATGTATTAATAGTACCTTAAGACGGGTAGGTGGCATGCCTCCCCCACGCAGGTAATAATAGGACCCTAAGACGCGTGAGTGGCATGCCTCCCACGCGCAGGTAATATTAAGACCTTAAGACGCGTGGGTGACATGCCTCCCCCACGCAGGTAATAATAAGAACCTAAGACGCGTGGGTGGCATACCTCCCTCGGGTAGGTAATAGTAAGACCTTAAGACGCGTGGGAGGCATGCCTCCCTCGCGCAGGTAACCTCCTACGTGCAGGTAATCGTAAGACCTTAAGACGCGTGGGTGGCATGCCTCCCCGCGCAGGTAATAATAAGACCTGAAGACACGAGGGTGGCATGCCTCCCCCACACAGGCAATAATAAGACGTTAAGACGCGTGGGTGGAATACCTCCCACGTGCCGCTATTAATAACGCATTAAGACGCGTGGGTGGCCTAAGTCCCCCACGCAGGTAATAGTAGGACCCTAAGACGCGGGGGTGGCTTGCCTCCCTCGCGCAGGTAATAATAAAACCTTAAGACGCGTGGGTGGCATGGCTCACTCGCGTAGGTAAAAATAAGACCTTAAGATGCGTGGATAGCATGCCGCGCTCGTGCAGGTAATAATAAGACCTTAAGACGCGTGGGTGGCATGCCTCCCCCGCGCAGGCAATAATAGGACCTTAATACGCGTGGGTGGCATGTCTGCCACGCATAGGCAATCGTAAGACCTTAAGACACATGGGTGGCATGCCTCAGCCGCGCAGGCAATAATAAGACCTTAAGACGCGTGGGTGGCATGCCTCCCCCGCGCAGGTAATAATATGTCCCTAAGACGCGTGGGTGATATACCTCCCTTGGGTAGGTAATAATAAGACCTTAAGACGCGTGGGTTGCATGCCTCCCCCGGGCAGGCAAGAGTAAGACGTTAAGACGCGTGGGTGGCATGTGTCCCACATATAGGCAATCGTACGACATTAAGACGCTTGGGTGGCATGCTTCCCCCGTGCAGGAAATAATAAGACCCTAAGACGCGTGGGTGGCATACCTCCCTTGGGTAGGTAATAATAAGACCTTAATACGCGGGGGTGACATGCCTCCCCCGCACAGGTAATAATAAGACCCTAAGACGCGTGGGTGGCATGCCTCACCCGGGTAGGTAATTATAAGACCTTAAGACGCGTTGGTGGCATGCCTCCCTCACGCAGGTAATAATGAGACCATAAGACTCGTGGTTGGCATACCTCCCTCGCGCAGGTAATCATAAGACCTTAAGATGCGTGGGTAGGATGCCTCCCCCACGCAGGCAATCATAAGACTTTAAGACGCGTGGGTGGCATGCCTCCCCTGCCCAGGCAAAAATAAGACCTTAAGACGCGTGGGTGGCATGCCTCCCCCACACATGCAATAATAAGACCGTAGGACGCGTGGGTGGAATACCTACCAAGCGCAGGTATTAATAATACCTTAAGACGCGTGGGTGGCATGACTCCCCCACGCAGTTAATAATAGGACCTTAAGACGCGTGGGTGGCATACCTCCCTTGCACAGGTAATTTTAAGACGTTAAGACGCATGGGTGGCATGCCTCCCTCGCGCAAGTAATAACAAGACCTTAAGACGCGTGGGTGGCATGCCTCCCTCATTTAGGTAATAATAATATCTTAAGACGCGTGGGTGGCATGCCTCCCCCGCGCAGGCAATAATAAGACCTTAAAACGCGTGGGTGGCATGTCTCCCACGTGTAGGCAATCAGAAGACTTTAAGATGCGTGGTTGGCATGCCTCCGCCGCGCAAGCAATAATAAGACCTTAAGACACGTGGGTGTCATGTCTCCTACGCGTAGGCAATAGTAAGACCTTAAGACGCGTGGGAGAGATGCCTCCGCCGCGCATGCAATAGTAAGTCCTTAAGACGCGTGGGTGGCATACCTCCCTCGCGCAGGTAATAATAAGACCTTAAGATGCGTGGGTGACATGCCTCCCCCACGCAGGTAATAATAAGACCCTAAGACTCGTGGGTAGCGTATCTCCCTCGGGTAGGTAATAATAAGACCTTAAGACGCGTGGGTGGATGCCTACCCCGCACAGGCAATCATAAGACCTTAAGACGCGTGGGGGGCATGCCTCCCCCGCGCAGGCAATCATAAGACCTTAAGACGCGTGGGTGGCATGCCTCCCCCGCGCAGGAAATAATTAGACCTTAAGACGCGTGGGTGGCATGTCTCCCCCGCGCAGGTAATAATAAGGCCCTAGGACGCGTGTGTGACATGACTCCCCACGCAGGTAATAATAGGACCTTAAGAAACGTGGGTGATATACCTCCCTTGCGCACGTAATTTTAAGACGTTAAGCCGCATGGGTGGCATGCCTCCCTCGCGCAGGTAATAATAAGACCTTAAGATGCGTGGGTGGCATGCCTCCCTCATGCGGGTAATAATAAGATCTTAAGACGCGTGGGCGGCATGCCTCCCTCGCGCAGGCAATAATAAAACCTTAAGACGCGTTGGTGGCATGTCTCCCACGCGTAGGCAATCTGAAGACCTTAAGGCGCGTGGTTGGGATGCCTCCGCCGCGCAAGCAATAAATGACCTTAAGATGCGTCGATTGCATGTCTCCTACGCGTAGGCAATAGTAAGACCTTAAGACGCGTGGGAGGGATACCTCCGCCGCGCATGCAATAGTAAGTCCTTAAGACGCATGGGTGGCATACCTCCCTCGCGCTGGTAATAATAAGACCCTAAGACGCGTGGGTGACATGCCTCCCTCGGGTAGGTAATAATAAGACCTTAAGACGCGTGGGTAGCATGCCTCCCCCGTGCATGTAATAATAAGACCTAAAGACACGTGGGTGGCATGCCTCTCCCACACAGGCAATAATAAGACCTTAAGACGTGTTGATGGAATACCTTACCTCGCGCCGTTGTTAATAATACATTAAGACGCGTGGGTGGCATAACTCCCCCACACAGGTAATAATATGACCCTAAGACGCGTGGGTGATATGCCTCCCTCGAGCAGGTAATAATAAGACCTTAAGACACGTGGGTGGCATGCCTCCCCCGCACAGGCAATCATAAGACCTTAAGACGCGTGGGTGGCATGCCTCCCCCGCCTAGGCAATAATAAGACCTTAAGACGCGTGGGTGGCATGACTCCTACACGTAGGCAATAGTAAGACCATAAGACGAGTGGGAGAGATGCCTCCGTCGCGCATGCAATAGTAAGTCCTTAAGACGCGTGGGTGGCATACCTCCCTCGCGCAGGTAATAATAATACCTTAAGACGCGTGGGTAACATTCCTCCCCCACGCAGGTAATAATAAGACCCTAAGACTCGTGGGTAGCATACCTCCCTCGGGTAGGTAATATTAAGACCTTAAGACGCGTGGGTGGCATGCCTCCCCCGCGCAGGCAATCATAAGACCTTAAGACGCGTGGGTGGCATGCCTCCCCCGCTCAGGCAAAAATAAGACCTTAAGACGCGTGGGTGGCATGCCTCCCCAACACTGGCAATAACAAGACCATAAGACGCGTGGGAGGAATACCTACCTAGCGCAGGTATTAATAATACCTTAAAACGCGTTGGTGGCATGACTCCCCCACGCCGGTAAAATTAGGACCTTAAGACACGTGGGTGGCATACGTCCCTTGCGCAGGTAATTTTAAGACGTTAAGACGCATGGGTGGCATGCCTCCCTCGCGCAGGTAATAATAAGACCTTAAGACGCGTGGGTGGCATGCCTCCCTCATGCAGGTAATAATAAGATCTTAAGACGCGTGGGTGGCATGCCTCCCCCGCGCAGGCAATAATAAGACCTTAAGACGCATTGGTGGCATGTCTCCCACGCGTAGGCAATATAAAGACCTTAAGACGCGTGGTTGGCATGCCTTCGCCGCGCAAGCAATAATAAGACCTTAAGATGCGTGGGTGGCATGTCTCCTACGTGTAGGCAATAGTAAGACCTTAAGATGCGTGGGAGGGATGCCACTGCCGCGCATGCAATAGTAAGTACTTAAGACGCGTGGATGGCATACCTCCCTCGCGCAAGTAATAATAAGACCTTAAGACGAGTGGGTGCATGCCTCCCCCACACTTGTAATAATAAGACCCTAAGACGCGTGGGTGGCATACCTCCCTCGGGTAGTTAATAATAAGACCTTAAGACGTGTGGGTGGCATGCCTCCCCCGCGCAGGTAATAATAAGTCTTAAAGACACGTGGGCGGCATGCCTCTCCCACACAGGCAATAAAAAGACCTTAAGACGCGTTGGTGGAATACCTACCTCCCGCCGCTATTAATAATACATTAAGACGCGTGGGTGGCATAACTCCCCCACACAGGAAATAATAGGACCCTAAGACGCGTGGGTGACATGCCTCCCTCGAGCAGGTAATAATAAGACCTTAAGACGCGTGGATGGCATGCCTCCCCCGCGCAGGCAATCATAAGGCCTTAAGACGTGTGGATGGGATGCCTCCCCAGCCCAGGCAAAAATAAGACCTTAAGACGCGTGGGTGGCATGCCCCCCCCCCCCACACAGGCAATAGAATTACCTTAAGACGCGTGGGAGAGTTGCCTCCGCCTCGTATGCAATAGTAAGTCCTTAAGACGCGTGGGTGGCATACCTCCCTCGCACAGGTAATAATAAGACCTTAAGACGCGTGGGTGACATACCTCCCCCACGCAGGTAATAATAAGACCCTAAGACGCGTAGGCAGCATACCTCCCTCGGGTAGGTAATAATAAGACCTTAGGGCGCGTGGGTGGCATGCCTCCTACGCGTAGGCAATAGTAAGACCTTAAGACGCGTGGGAGAGATTCCTCCGTCACGCATGCAATAGTAAGTCCTTAAGACGCATGGGTGGCATACCTCCGTTGCGCAGGTAATAATAAGACCTTAAGACGCGTGGGTGACATGCCTCTCCCACGCAGGTAATAATATCACCCTAAGACTCGTGGGTAGCATACCTCCCTCAGGTAGGTAATAATAAGACCTTAAGACGCGTGGGTGGCATGCCTCCCTCGCGCAGGTAATAATAAGACCTTAAGACGCGTGGGTGGCATGCCTCCCTCATGCAGGTAATAAAAAGATCTTAAGACGCGTGGGTGGCATACATCCCCCGCGCAGGCAATAATAAGACCTTAAGACGCATTGGTGGCATGTCTCCCACGCGTAGGCAATCTGAAGACCTTAAGACGCGTGGTTGGCATGCCTCCGCCGCGCAAGCCATAATAAGACCTTAAGATGCGTGGGGGGCATGTCTCCTACGTGTAGGCAATAGTAAGACCTTAAGACGTGCGGGAGGGATGCCTCTGCCTTGCATGCAATAGTAAGTTCTTAAGACGCGTGGGTGGCATACCTCCCTTGCACAGGTAAGAATAAGACCTTAAGACGCGTGGGTGACATGCCTCCCCCACACTGGTAATAATAAGACCCTAAGACACGTGGGTGGCATACCTCCCTCGGGTAGGTAATAATAAGACCTTAAGACGTGTGGGTGGCATGCTTCCCCCGCGCAGGTAATAATAAGTCCTAAAGACACGTGGGTGGTATGCCTCTCCCACACAGGCAATAATAAGACCTTAAGACGCGTTGGTGGAATACCTACCTCGCGCTGCTATTAATAATACATTAAGACGCGTGGGTGGCATAACTCCCCCACACAGGTAATAATAGGACCCTAAGACGAGTGGGTGACATGCCTCCCTCGAGCAGGTAATAATAAGACCTTAAGACGCATGGGTGGCATGCCTCCCCGGCACAGGCAATCATAGGACCTTAAGACGCGTGGATGGGATGCCTCCCCCGCCCAGGCAAAAATAAGACCTTAAGACGCGTGGGTGGCATGCCTCCCCCACACAGGCAATAGTATTACCTTAAGACGCGTGGGAGAGTTGCCTCCGCCGCCCATGCAATAGTAAGTCCTTAAGACGCATGGGATGCATGCCTCCCTCGCGCAGGTAATACTAAGACCTTAATACGCGTTGGTGGCATGCCTCCCTCATGGCATGCCTCCCCCGCGCAGGCAATAATAAGACCTTAAGACGCGTTGGTGGCATGTCTCACACGCGTAGGCAATCTGAAGACCTAAAGACGCGTGGTTGGCATGCCTCCGCTGCGTAAACAATAATAAGACCTTAAGATGCGTGGGTGGCATGTCTCCTACGCGTAGGCAATAGTAAGACCTTAAGATGCGTGGGAGGGATGCCTCCGCCGCGCATGCAATAGTAAGTCCTTAAGACGCGTGGGTGGCATATCTCGCTCGCGTAGGCAATCGTAAGACCTTAAGATGCGTGGGAGAGATGCCTCCGCCGCGCATGCAATAGTAACTCCTTAAGACGCGTGGGTGGCATACCTCCCTCGCGCAAGTAATAATAAGACCTTAAGATGCGTGGGTGACATGCCTCCCCCACGCTGGTAATACAAAGACTCTAAGACGCGTGGGTGGCATACCTCCCTCGGGTAGGTAATAATAAGACCATAAGACGCGTGGGTGGCATGCCTCCCCCGCGCAGGTTATAATAAGACCTAAACACACGTGGGTGGCATGCCTCTCCCACACAGGCAATAATAAGACCTTAAGACGCATTGGTGGAATACCTACCTCGCGTCGCTATTAATAATACATTAAGACGCGTGGGTGGCATAACTCCCCCACACAGGGAATAATAGTACCCTAAAACGCGTGGGTGACATGCCTCCCTCGAGCAGGTAATAATAAGACCTTAAGACACGTGGGTGGCATTCCTCCCCCGCGCAGGCAGTCATAAGACCTTAAGACGTGTGGGTGGCATGCCTCCCCCGCCCAGGCAATATTAAGACCTTAAGACGCGTGGGTGGCATGTCTCCTACGCGTAGGCAATAGTAAGACCTTAAGACACGTTGGAGAGATTCCTCCGTCGCGCATGTAATAGTATGTCTTTAAGACGCGTGGGTGGCATACCTCCCTTGCGCAGGTAATAATAAGACCTTAAGACGCGTGGGTGACATGCCTCCCCCACGCAGGTAATAATATGACCCTAAGACTCGTGGGTAGCATACCTCCCTCGGGTAGGTAATAATAAGACCTTAAGACGCGTGGGTGGCATGCCTCTCCCGCACAGGCAATCATAAGACCTTAAAACGCGTGGGTGGCATGCCTCCCTCGCCAGGAAAAAATAAGACCTTATGACGCATGGGTGGCAAGCCTCCCCCACACAGGCAATAATAAGACCTTAAGACGCGTGGGTGGAATACCTACCTAGCGCAGGTATTAATAATACCTTAAGACGCGTGGGTGGCATGACTCCACCACGCAGGTAATAATAGGACCTTAAGACACGTGGGTGGCATACCTCCCTTGCGCAGGTAATTTTAAGACGTTAAGACGCATGGGTGGCATGCCTCCCTCGCGCAGGTAATAATAAGACGTTAAGACCCGTGGGTGGCATGCCTCCCTCATGCAGGTAATAATAAGATCTTAAGACGCGTGGGTGGCATGCCTCCCCCGCGCAGGCAATAATAAGACCTTAAGACGCGTTGGGGCATGTCTCCCACTCGATGGCATTCTGAAGACCTTAAGACGCGTGGTTGGCATGCCACCGCCACGCAAGCAATAATAAGACCTTAAGATGCATGGGTGGCATGTCTCCTTCGCGTAGGCAATAGTAAGAACTTAAGACGCGTGGGAGGGATGCCTCCGCCGCGCATGCAATAGTAAGTCCTTAAGACGCGTGGGTGGCATACCTCCCTCGCGCATGTAATAATAAGACCTTAAGACGCGTGGGTGACATGCCTCCCCCACGCTGGTAATAATAAGACCCTAAGACGCGTTGGTGGCATACCTCCCTCGGGTAGGTAATAATAAGACCTTAAGACGCGTGGGTGGCATGCCTCCCCCGCGCAGGTAATAATAAGTCCTAAAGACACGTGGGTGGAATGCCTCTCCCACACAGGCAAAAATAAGACCTTAAGACGCGTTGGTGGAATACCTACCTCGTGCCGCTATTAATAATACATTAAGACGCGTGGGTGGCATAACTCCCCCACACAGGTTATAATTGGACCCTAAGACGCGTGGGTGACATGCCTCCCTCGAGCAGGTAATAATAAGACCTTACGACGCGTGGGTGGCATTCCTCCCCACGTAGGCAATCATAAGACCTTAAGACGCGTGGGTGGCATGCCTCCCCCGCCCAGGCAAAAATAAGACCTTAAGACGCGTGGGTGGCATGCCTTCCCTACACAGGTAATAGTCTTACCTAAATACGAGTGGGACAGTTGCCTCTGCCGCGCATGCAATAATAAGTCCTTAAGACGCGTGGGTGGCATACCTTCCTCGCGCAGGTAATAATAAGAAATTAAGACGCGCGGGTGACATGCCTTCCCCACGCAGGTAATAATAAGACCCTAAGACGCGTGGGTAGCATACCTCCCTCTGGTAGGTAATAATAAGACCTTAAGACGCGTGGTGGCATGCCTCCCCTGCAGGCAATCATAAGACCTTAAGACACGTGGGTAGCATGCCTCCCCCGCCCAGGCAAAAATAAGACCTTAAGACGCGTGGGTGGCATGCCTCCCCCACACAGGCAATAATAAGACCTTAAGACGCGTGGGTGGAATACCTACCTAGCACAGGTATTAATAATACCTTAAGACGCGTGGGTGGCATGACTCCCCCACGCAGGTAATAATAGGACCATAGGACGCGTGGGTGGCATACCTCCCTTGCATAGGTAATTTTAAGACGTTGAGACGCATGGGTGGCATGCCTCCCTCGTGCAGGTAATAATAAGACCTTAAGACGCGTGGGTGGCATGCCTCCCTCATGCAGGTAATAATAAGAGCTTTAGACGCGTGGGTGGCATGCCTCCCCCGCGCAGGAAATAATAAGACCTTAAGTCGCGTTGGTGGCATGTGTCCCACGCGTAGGCAATCTGAAGACCTTTAGACGTGTGGTAGGCATGCCTCCGCCGCGCAAGCAATAATAAGACCTTAATATGCGTGGGTGGAATGTCTCCTACGCGTAGGCAATTGTAAGACCTTAAGACGCGTGGGAGGGATGCCTCCGCCGCGCAGGTAATAATAAGACCTTAAGACGCGTGGTTGGCATACCTCCCTCGCGCATGTAATATAAGACCTTAAGACGCGTGGGTGACATACCTCCCCCACGCAGGTAATAATAAGACCCTAAGACGTGTGGGTGGCATACCTCCCTCGGGTAGGTAATAATAAGACCTTAAGACGCGTGGGTGGCATGCCTCCCCCGCGCAGGTAATAATAAGACCTAGCATGCCTCTCCCACACAGGCAATAATAAGACCTTAAGACGCGTTGGTGGAATACCTACCTCGCGCCGCTATTAATAATACGTTAAGACGCGTGGGTGGCATAACTCCCCCACACAGGTAATAATAGGACCCTAAGACGCATGGGTGACATGCCTCCCTCGAGCAGGTAATAATAAGACCTTAAGACGCGTGGGTGGCATGCCTCCCCCGCGCAGGCAATCATAAGACCTTAAGACGCGTGGGTGGCATGCCTCCCCCGCTCAGGAAAAAATAAGACCTTAAGACGCGTGGGTGGCAAGCCTCCCCCACACGTAGGCAATAGTAAGACCTTAAGACACGTGGGAGAGATTCCTCCGCCGCGCATGCATTAGTAAGTCCTTAAGACGCACGGGTGGCATACCTCACTCGCGCAGGTAATAATAAGACCTTAAGACGCGTGGGTGACATGCCTCCCCCACGCAGGTAAAAATAAGACCTTAAGACGCGTGGGTGGCAAGCCTCCCCCACACGTAGGCAATAGTAAGACCTTAAGACACGTGGGAGAGATTCCTCCGCCGCGCATGCATTAGTAAGTCCTTAAGACGCACGGGTGGCATACCTCACTCGCGCAGGTAATAATAAGACCTTAAGACGCGTGGGTGACATGCCTCCCCCACGTAGGTAATAATAAGACCCAGAGACTCGTGGGTAGCATACCTCCCTCAGGTAGGTAATAATAAGACCTTAAGACGCGTGGGTGGCATGCCTCCCCTGCTAAGGCAATCATAAGACCTTTAGACACGTGGGTGGCATGCCTCCCTCGCCCTGGCAGAAATAAGACCTTAAGACGCGTGGGTGGCACGCCTCACCAACACAGGCAATAATAAGACCTTAAGACGCGTGGGTGGAATACCTACCTAGCGCATGTATTAATAATACCTTAAGATGCGTGGGTGGCATGACTCCCCCACGCAGGTAATAATAGGACCTTAAGACACGTGGGTGGCATACCTCCATTGCGCAGGAAATTTTAAGACGTTAAGACGAATGGGTGGCATGCCTCCCTCGCGCAGGTAATAATAAGACCTTAAGACGCGTGGGATGCATGCCTCCGTCATGCAGGTAATAATAAGATCTTAAGACGCGTGGGTGGCATGCCTCCCACGCGCAGGCAATAATAAGACCTTAAGAAGCGTTGGTGGCATGTCTCCCACACGTAGGCAATCTGAAGACCTTAAGACGTGTGGTTGGCATGCCTCCGCCGCGCAAGCAATAACAAGACCTTAATATGCGGGTGGGTGGCATGCCTCCCCCGCGTGGGCAATAATAAGACCTTAAGACGCGTGGGTGGCATTCCTCACACACACAGGCAATAATACGACCCTAAGACGCGTGGGTGGAATTCCTACCTAGTGCAGGTGTTAATAGTACCTTAAGACGCGTGGGTGGCATGCCTCCCCCACGCAGGTAATAATAGGACCCTAAGACGCATGGGTGGCTTACCTCCCTCGCGCAGGAAATATTAAGACCTTAAGACGCGTGGGTGACATGCCTCCCCCACGTAGGTAATAATAAGAACCTAAGACGCATGGGTGGCATACCTCCCTCGAGTAAGTAATAGTAAGACTTTAAGACGCGTGGGAGGCATGCCTCCCTCGCGCAGGTAATAATGAGTTCCTAAGACGCGTGGGTTGCATACCTCCCACGTGCAGGTAATCATAAGATCTTAAGACGCGTGGGTGGCATGCCTCCCCCGCGCAGGTAATAATAAGACATGAAGACACGTGGGTGCATGCCACCCCCACACAGGCAATAATAAGACCTTAAGACGCGTGGGTGGAATACCTCCCACGTGCCGCTATTAATAACGTATTAAGACGCGTGGATGGCATAACTCCCCCACGCAGGTAATAGTAGGACCCTAAGACGCGTGGGTGCCTTGCCTCCCTCGCGCAGGCAATAATAAAACCTTAAGACGCTTGGGTGGCATGGCTCACTCGCGTAGGTAAAAATAAGACCTTAAGATGCGTGGATAGCATGCCTCCCTCGTGCAGGAAATAATAAGACCTTAAGACGCGTGGGTGGCATTCCTCCCCTGCGCAGCCAATAATAGGACCTTAATACGCGTGGGTGGCATGTCTCCCACGCATAGGCAATTGTAAGACCTTAAGACGCGTGGGTGGCATGCCTCAGCCGCGCAGACAATAATAAGACCTTAAGACGCGTGGGTGGCATGCCTCCCCCGCACAGGTAATAATATGTCCCTAAGACGCGTGGGTGGTATACCTCCCTTGGGTAGGTAATAATAAGACCTTAAGACGCGTGGGTTGCATGCCTCCCCCGGGCAGGAGAGAATAAGACGTTAAGACGCGTGGGTGGCATGTGTCCCACGCGTAGGCAATCATACGACATTAACACTCTTGGGTGGCATGCCTCCCCCGCGCAGGTAATAATAAGACCCTAAGACGCGTGGGTGGCATATCTCCCTTGGGTAGGTAACAATAAGACCTTAATACGCGTGGGTGACATGCCTCCCCCGCACAGGTAATAATAAGACCCTAAGACGCGTGGGTGGCATGCCTCCCTCGGGTAGGTAATTATAAGACCTTAAGACGCGTGGGTGGCATGCCTCCCTCACGCAGGTAATAATGAGACCATCAGACCCGTGGGTGGCATACCTCCCTCGCGCAGGTAATCACAAGACCTTAAGACGCGTGGGTGGCATGCCTCCCCCGCTAAGGCAAAAATAAGACCTTAAGACGCGTGGGTGGCATGCCTCCCCCACACAGGCAATAATAAGACCTTAAGACGCGTGGGTGGAATACCTACCTAGGGCGGGTATTAATAATACCTTAAGACGCGTGGGTGGCATGACTCCCCCACGCATGTAATAATAGGACCTTAAGACGCGTGGGTGGCATACCTCCCTTGCACAGGTAATTTTAAGACGTTAAAACGCATGGGTGGCATGCCTCCCTCGCGCAAGTAATAATAAGACCTTAAGACGCGTGGGTGGCATGCCTCCCTCATGCAGGTAATAATAATATCTTAAGACGCGTGGGTGGCATGCCTCCCCCGCGCAGGCAATAATAAGACCTTAAAACGCATGGGTGGCATGTCTCCCACGTGTAGGAAATTAGAAGACCTTACGACGCGTGGTTGGCATGCCTCCGCCGCGCAAGCAATAATAAGACCTTAAGACGAGTGGGTGGCATGTCTCCTACGCGTAGGCAATAGTAAGACCTTAAGACGCGTGGGAGAGATGCCTCCGCCTCGCATGCAATAGTAAGTTCTTAAGACGCGTGGGTGACATGCCTCCCCCACGCAGGTAATAATAAGACCCTAAGACTCGTGGGTAGCATATCTCCCTCGGGTAGGTAATAATAAGACCTTAAGACGCGTGGGTGGCATGCCTCCCCCGCGCAGGCAATCATAAGACCTTAAGACGCGTGGGGGGCATGCCTCCCCCGCGCAGGCATTCATAAGACCTTAAGACGCGTGGGTGGCACGCCTCCCCCGCGCAGGAAATAATTAGACCTTAAGACGCGTGGGTGGCATGTCTCCCCCGTGCAGGTAATAATAAGGCCCTAGGACGCGTGGGTGGCATGACTCCCCCACGCAGGTAATAATAGAACCTTAAGAAACGTGGGTGGCATACCTCCCTTGCGCAGGTAATTTTATGACGTTAAGACGCATGGGTGGCATGCCTCCCTCGCGCAGGTAATAATAAGACCTTAAGACGCGTGGGTGGCATGCCTCCCTCATGCGGGTAATAATAAGATCTTAAGACGCGTGGGTGGCATGCCTTCCCCGCACAGGCAATAATAAGACCTTAAGACGCGTTGGTGGCATGTCTCCCACGCGTAGGCAATCTGAAGACCTTAAGACGCGTGGTTGGCATTCCTCCGCCGCGCAAGCAATATTATGACCTTAAGATGCATGGATTGCATGTCTCCTACGCGTAGGCAATAGTAAGACCTTAAGACACGTAGGAGGGATGCCTCTGCCGCGCATGTAATAGTAAGTCCTTAAGACGCGTGGGTGGCATATCTCCCTCGCGCAGGTAATAATAAGACCTTAAGACGCGTGGGTGACATGCCTCACCCACGCTGGTAATAATAAGACCCTAATACGCATGGGTTGCATACCTCCCACGGGTAGGTAATAATAAGACCTTAAGACGCATGGGTGGCATGCCTCCCCCGCGCAGGTAATAATAAGACCTAAAGACACGTGGGTGGCATGCCTCTCCCACACAGGCAATAATAAGACCTTAAGACGCGTTGGTGGAATACCTACCTCGCGCCGCTATTAATAATACATTAAGACGCGTGGGTGGCATAACTCCCCCGCACATGTAATAATAGGACCGTAAGACGCGTGGGTGAGATGCCTCCCTCGAGCAGGTAATAATAAGACCTTAAGACACGTGGGTGGCATGCCTCCCCGCCCCAGGCAAAAATAAAACTTTAAGACGCGTGGGTGGCATGCCTCCCCCACACAGGCTATAGTAAGACCTTAAGACGCGTGGGAGGGATGCCTCCGCCGCGCATGCAATAGTAAGTCCTTAAGACACGTGGGTGGCATACCTCCCTCGCGCAGGTAATAATAAGACCTTAAGACGCGTGGGTGACATGCCTCCCCCACGCTTGTAATAATAAGACCCTAAGATGCGGGGGTGGCATACCTCCCTCGGGTAGGTAATAATAAGACCTTAAGATGCGTGGGTGGCATGCCGCCCCCGCGCAGGTAATAATAAGACCTAAAGACACGTGGGTGGCATGCCTCTCCCACACAGGCAACAATAAGACCTTAAGACGCGTTGGTGGAATACCTACCTCGCGCCGCTATTAATAATACATTAAGACGCGTGGGTGGCATAACTCCCCCACACAGGTAATAATAGGACCCTAAGACGCGTGGGTGACACGCCTCCCTCGAGCAGGTAATAATAAGACCTTAAGACGCGTGGGTGGCATGCCTCCACCGTGCTGGCAATCATAAGACCTTAAGACGCGTGGGTGGCATGCCTCCCCCGCCCAGGGAAAAATAAGACCTTAAGACGCGTGGGTTGCATGCCTCCCCCACACAGGCAATAATAAGACCATAAGACGCGTGGGTGGAATACCTACCTAGCGCAGGTATTAATAATACCTTAAGACGCGTGGGTGGCATGACTCCCCCACGCAGGTAATAATAGGACCTTAAGACGCGTGGGTGGCATACCTCCCTTGCGTATGTAATTTTAAGACGTTAAGACGCATGGGTGGCATGCCTCCCTCTTGCAGGTAATTATAAGACCTTAAGACGCGTGGGTGGCATGCCTCCCTCATGCAGGTAATAATAAGATCTTAAGACGCGTGGGTGGCATGCCTCCCCCGCGCAGGCAATAATAAGACCTTAAGACGCGTTGGTGGCATATCTCCCACGCATAGGTATTCTGAAGACCTTAAGACGCGTGGTTGGCATGCCTCCGCCGCGCAAGCAATAATAAGACCTTAAGACACGTGGGTGGCATGTCTCCTACGCGTAGGAAATATTAAGACCTTAAGAAGCGTGGGAGGGATGCTTCCGCCGCGCATGCAATAGTAAGTCCTTAGGACGCGTGGGTGGCATACCTCCCTCGCCCAGGTAATAATAAGAGATTTAGACGCGTGGGTGGCATGCCTTCCCCGCGCAGGTAATAATAAGCCCTAAAGACACGTGGGTGGCATGCCTCTCCGACACAGGCAATAATAAAATCTTAAGACGCGTGGGTGGAATACCTACCTCACGCCGCTATTAATAATACATTAAGACGCGTGGGTGGCATAACTCCCCCACACAGGTAATAATAGGACCCTAAGACGCGTGGGTGACACGCCTCCCTCGAGCAGGTAATAATAAGACCTTAAGACGCGTGGGTGGCATAGCTCCCTCGCGTAGGTAAAAATAAGACCTTAAGACGAGTGGGTGGCATGCCTCCCTCGTGCAGGTAATTATAAGACCTTAAGACGCGTGGGTGGGATGCCTCCCCCGCGCAGGAAATGATAAGACCTTAAGACGCATGGGTGGCATGTCTCCCATAAGTAGGCAATCGTAAGACCTTAAGACGCGTGGGTGGCATGCATTCCTTGGGTAGGTAATAATAAGACCTTAAGACACGGGGTGACATGCCTCCCCCGCGCTGGTAATAGTAAGACCCTAAGACGCGTGGGTTGCATACCTCCCTCGGGTAGGTAATAATAAGTCCTTAAGACGCGTGGGTGGCATGCCTCCCCCGCGCAGGTAATAATAAGACCTAAAGACACGTGGGCGGCATGCCTCTCCCACACAGGCAACAATAAGACCTTAAGACACGTTGGTGGAATAGCTACCTCGCGCCGCTATTAATAATACATTAAGACGCGTGGGTGGCATAACTCACCCACACAGGTAATAATAGGACCCTAAGACGCGTGGGTGACACGCCTCCCTTGAGCAGGTAATAATAAGACCTTAAGACGCGTGGGTGGCATGCCTCCACCGTGCTGGCAATCATAAGACCTTAAGACGCGTGGGTGGCATGCCTCCCCCGCCCAGGGAAAAATAAGACCTTAAGACGCGTGGGTGGCATGCCTCCCCCACACAGGCAATAATAAGACCATAAGACGCGTGGGTGGAATACCTACCTGGCGCAGGTATTAATAATACCTTAAGACGCGTGGGTGGCATGACTCCCCCACGCAGGTAATAATAGGACCTTAAGACGCGTGGGTGGCATACCTCCCTTGCGTAGGTAATTTTAAGACGTTAAGACGCATGGGTGGCATGTCTCCCTCTTGTAGGTAATTATAAGACCTTAAGACGCGTGGGTGGCATGCCTCTCTCATGCAGGTAATATTAAGATCTTAAGACGCGTGGGTGGCATGCCTCCCCCGCGCAGGCAATAATAAGACCTTAAGACGCGTTGGTGGCATATCTCCCACGCATACATAATCTGAAGACCTTAAGACGCGTGGTTGGCATGCCTCCGCCGCGCAAGCAATAATAAGACCTTAAGACGCGTGGGTGGCATGTCTCCTACGCGTAGGAAATAGTAAACCTTAAGAAGCGTGGGAGGGATGCTTCCGCCGCGCATGCAACAGTAAGTCCTTAAGACGCGTGGGTGGCATACCTCCCTCGCCCAGGTAATAATAAGAGATTTAGACGCGTGGGTGGCATGCCTCCCCCGCGTAGGTAATAATAAGCCCTAAAGACACGTGGGTGGCATACCTCTCCCACACAGGCAATAATAAGATCTTAAGACGCGTGGGTGGAATACCTACCTCACGCCGCTATTAATAATACATTAAGACGCGTGGGTGGCATAACTCCCCCACATAGGTAATAATAGGACCCTAAGACGCGTGGGTGACACGCCTCCCTCGAGCAGGTAATAATAAGACCTTAAGACGCGTGGGTGGCATAGCTCCCTCGCGTAGGTAAAAATAAGACCTTAAGACGAGTGGGTGGCATGCCTCCCTCGTGCAGGTAATTATAAGACCTTAAGACGCGTGGGTGGGATGCCTCCCCCGCGCAGGAAATGATAAGACCTTAAAACGCATGGGTGGCATGTCTCCCACAAGTAGGCAATCGTAAGACCTTAAGACGCGTGGGTGGCATGCATTCCTTGGGTATGTAATAATAAGACCTTAAGACGCGGGGTGACATGCCTCCCCTGCGCTGGTAATAATAAGACCCTAAGACGCGTGGGTTTCATACCTCCCTTGGGTAGGTAATAATAAGTCCTTAAGACGCGTGGGTGGTATGCCTCCCCCGCGCAGGTAATAATAAGACCTAAAGACACGTGGGCGGCATGCCTCTCCCACACAGGCAACAATAAGACCTTAAGACACGTTGGTGGAATACCTGCCTCGCGCCGCTATTAATAATACATTAAGACGCGTGGGTGGCATAACTCACCCACACAGGTAATAATAGGACCCTAAGACGCGTGGGTGACACGCCTCCCTTGAGCAGGTAATAATAAGACCTTAAGACGCGTGGGTGGCATGCCTCCACCGTGCTGGCAATCATAAGACCTTAAGACGCGTGGGTGGCATGCCTCCCCCGTCCAGGGAAAAATAAGACCTTAAGACGCGTGGGTGGCATGCCTCCCCCACACAGGCAATAATAAGACCATAAGACGCGTGGGTGGAATACCTACCTAGCGCAGGTATTAATAATACCTTAAGACGCGTGGGTGGCATGACTCCCCCACGCAGGTAATAATAGGACCTTAAGACGCGTGGGTGGCATACCTCCCTTGCGTAGGTAATTTTAAGACGTTAAGACGCATGGGTGGCATGCCTCCCTCTTGTAGGTAATTATAAGACCTTAAGACGCGTGGGTGGCATGCCTCCCTCATGCAGGTAATAATAAGATCTTAAGACGCGTGGGTGGCATGCCTCCCCCGCGCAGGCAATAATAAGACCTTAAGACGCGTTGGTGGCATATCTCCCACGCATACATAATCTGAAGACCTTAAGACGTGTGGTTGGCATGCCTCCGCCGCGCAAGCAATAATAAGACCTTAAGACGCGTGGGTGGCATGTCTCCTACGCGTAGGAAATAGTAAGACCTTAAGAAGCGTGGGAGGGATGCTTCCGCCGCGCATGCAACAGTAAGTCCTTAAGACGCGTGGGTGGCATACCTCCCTCGCCCAGGTAATAATAAGAGATTTAGACGCGTGGGTGGCATGCCTCCCCCGCGCAGGTAAAAATAAGCCCTAAAGACACGTGGGTGGCATGCCTCTCCCACACAGGCAATAATAAGATCTTAAGACGCGTGGGTGGAATACCTACCTCACGCCGCTATTAATAATACATTAAGACGCGTGGGTGGCATAACTCCCCCACACAGGAAATAATAGGACCCTAAGACGCGTGGGTGACATGCCTCCATCGATCAGGTAATAATAAGACCTTAAGACGCGTAGGTGGCATAGCTCCCTCGCGTAGGTAAAAATAAGACCTTAAGACGAGTGGGTGGCATGCCTCCCTCGTGCAGGTAATTATAAGACCTTAAGACGCGTGGGTGGGATGCCTCCCCCGCGCAGGAAATGATAAGACCTTATGACGCACGGGTGGCATGTCTCCCTCAAGTAGGCAATCGTAAGACCTTAAGACGCGTGGGTGGCATGTATTCCTTGGGTAGGTAATAATAAGACCTTAAGACGCGGGGTGACATGCCTCCCCCGCGCTGGTAATAATAAGACCCTAAGACGCGTGGGTGGCATGCCTACCCCGGATAGGTAATTATAAGACCTTAAGACGCGTGGGTTGCATGCCTCCCTCACGCAGGTAATAATGAGACCATAAGACGCGTGGGTGGCATACCTCCCTCGCGCGGGAAATCATAAGTCCTTAAGATGCGTGGGTGGCATGCCTCCCCCGCGCAGGTAATCATAAGACCTTAAGACGTGTGGGTGGCATGCCTCCCCACACAGGAAATAATATGACCTTAAGATGCGTGGGTGGAATACCGACCTAGCGTAGGTATTAATAATACCTTATGACGCGTGGGTGGCATGACTACCCCACGCAGGTAATAAGAGGACCCTAAGACGCGTGGGTGGCTTACCTCCCTCGTGCAGGTAATATTAAGACTTTAAGACGCGTGGGTGGCATGCCTTTCTCGCGCAGGTAATATTAAGACCTTAAGACGCGTGGGTGGCATGCCTCCCTCGCGCAGGTAATAATAAGACCTTAAGACGCGTGGGTGGCATGCCTCCCTCACGCAGGTAATAATAAGACTTTAGGACGCGTGGGTGGCATACTTCCCTCGTGCAGGTAATAATAAGACCTTAAGATGCGTGGGTGGCATGCCTCCCCCGCGCAGGCTATAATAAGACCTTAAGACGCGTGCGCGGCATGTCTCCCATGCGTAGGCAATCGTAAGACCTTAAGACGTGTGGGTGGCATGCCTCAGCCGCACAGGCATTAATAAGACCTTAAGACTAGTGGGTGGCATGCCTCCCCCGCGCAGGTAATAATACGACCCTAAAACGCTTGGGTGGCATACCTCCCTCGGGTAGGTAATAATAGGACCTTAAGGCACGTGGGTGGCATGCCTCCCTCGCGCATGTAATAATAAGACCTTAAGACGCGTGGGTGACATGCCTCCCCCGTACAGGCAATAATAAGACCATAAGACGTGTGGGTGGCATGCCTCCCCCACACAGGCAATAATACGACCTTAAGACGCTTGGGTGGAATACCTCCCTCGCGCCGGTATTAATAAAACCTTAAGACGCACGGGTGGCATGACTCCCCCACGCAGGTAATAATAAGACCTAAAGACACGTGGGTGGCATGCCTCAACCACACAGGCAATAATAAGATCTTAAGACGCGTCGGTGGAATACCTACCTCGCGCCGCTATTAATAATACATTAAGACGCGTGGGTGGCATAACTCCCCCACACAGGTAATAATAGGACCCTAAGACGCGTGGGTGACATGCCTCCCTCGTGCAGGTAATAATAAGACCTTAAGACGCGTGGGTGGCATAGCTATCTCACGTAGGTATAAATAAGACCTTAAGACTAGTGGGTGGCATGCCTCCCTCGTGCAGGTAATTATAAGACCTTAAGACGCGTGGGTGGGATGCCTCCCCCGTGCAGGAAATAATAAGACCTTAAGACACGTGGGTGGCATGTCTCCCACGCGTAGGCAATCGTAAGACCTTAAGATGCGTGGGTGGCATGCTGTAACATCTCTGATTTTTAGTATTCGTATTTCAATTCAATGTAATGCAATTTCGAATTCAATACTCGTGCAACGCCTCATTATTTTCTCGCCGTAAATTAAATGCAATGATTCTATACAAATTCGCAAGTCTTACTCGGTTATATACATTTAGACACTATACAAGAAACTATTTTATTCAAACTTATCAAATCTGAAAAGTCAAGGACTAAAATTGAAAAATGTCAACAAACCCTAGTCTAGCACGGTCGTGCTTCGTCCTAGCACGGTCGCGCCAGGTGCTTTGGCACGGTCGCGCGACCTGCTTTGGAACGATCGCGCCCGGTGCCTAAGCACGGTCGCGTCTCTCTTGGGCACGGTCGCGCCTGCGTAACAGTCGAAACGTAAATGTGATTTCAAAACGCTCAATCATTCGAAATTCAAATCCGATTACGTTTCTTCTTCCATTAACGTGAGTTATACCATTCTCAATTATTCAACGCCTCAGTTTCATACCATCAACCTCGAATTCTCTCTCAAACAATTCAAGCAAAACTCGAATCCTATTCTGAGACGCAAATTCCCCCGATCAAGAAAGGATTACGCATCTCCCGGATCTCTCCAAGACTCTGGACTCTCTGGCCTAGCCAGAATTGCAGCCGAAGTCGCCGGAAGCCGTTCTCTCCGTCGCTGGAACTCCCTTCTATCGATCGTTACAAATTCCTTCCTGTTTTAGGTAAGTATACTCTCCATCTCATTCATTTCAGTATCATCATCAAAAGCCCCCTATTAATATGGGCTTTCATTACAGAAATCGTTCGAATCATAATTGTTATTTTAAATAAAAAGGATTTAATCGATTTCACTCTTAAACACGATGTTCATGCAATTAATTTATATGATTAGACTCGTAATATCTCTTTAATCGAAAGCCCTATCAATTCCATCGTTATAAATACAAGAAATTGTCAATTCGTGTCTGACTTGGAATAGACACGGTCGCGCTAATCATCTAGCGCGGCCGTGCCTCGTGTAGCGCGGTCGTGCCGACTATCAGCACGATCTCGAGTTGGGTGCGGTCGTATTCGCGTTAAAGATTTGGAGACATTACCTATATGGCACGAAATGTGTGGTATTCACCGACCATAAAAGTCTTCAACATATCTTCAACCAAAAAGAGCTCAATATGAGGCAACGACGTTGGGTCGAACTCCTTAACGACTACGACTGCGAGATTCGTTACCATCCCGGCAAAGCGAATGTTGTAGCCGATGCCTTGAGTCGAAAGGACCATGTTATGCTTCATTGTGCCCGTATTCAAACCAATATTCAAACCCGTATTTTAGAAGCTCAACACGTCTCGGTAACCGAGGGTAACATGTATGAGGAAATGTCGTGTGGTGTTGAACTTCTTCTTGAATCAAAACCCAATGGCTTACTATATTACTTGAACCGTATTTGGATTCCCGATCGTGATGATCTCCGTGCAATTCTCATGAACGAGGCTCATAAGACTCGTTATTCTATTCATCCTGGTGCGGATAAAATGTACCAAGATCTTCGCCAACTTTATTGGTGGCCCGGTATGAAGAAGGACATTGCTCTTTATGTTGCCAAATGCTTAACTTGCTCCAAAGTCAAAGCCGAACATCAACGTCCTTCTGGTTTACTTGAACAACCGGAAATTCCCGTGTGGAAATGGGAGAATTTAGCTATGGACTTCATTACCAAACTCCCTCGCACCTCAAGTGGTTATGATAGTATTTGGGTGATCATTGATCGACTCACCAAATATGCCCACTTCTTGCCTATTCGTGAAGACTTCAAAGTGGAGAAATTAGCCCGAATTTACATTGATGAAATTGTGAGCCGTCATGGTGTTCCCTTGAACATAATATCCGATAGAGACGCTCGGTTCACTTCTCGATTTTGGCAATCTCTCCAAAAGGCTCTTGGTACTCGATTGGATTTGAGCACGGCTTACCATCCGCAAACTGATGGTCAAACCGAGCGAACAATCCAAACTCTTGAAGACATGCTTAGAGCTTGTGTAATCGATTTTGGTGGCAATTGGGATTCACATTTATCCCTTATTGAGTTTTCTTACAACAATAGCTACCACACAAGTATCAACATGGCTCCATTCGAAGCTCTCTATGGTCGCATGTGTCGTTCTCCTATCTGTTGGAGTGAGATTGGTGAAGCACAAATCACTGGTCCCGAGTTAATTCAAGAAACATCCGACAAGATCATTCAAATCCGCGACAATATTCGAGTAGCGAGGAGTCGGCAAAAGAGTTATGCCGACAAACGTCAAAAACCCTTGGAATTCCAAGTCGGTGACCTTGTTCTTCTAAAGGTGTCTCCAAGGAAGGGTGTGGTCCGTTTTGGAAAGAAAGGCAAGTTAGCACCTCGTTATGTTGGTCCATTCAAAATCCTTGAAAGGATTGGGAAAGTGGCTTACAAGCTCGAGTTACCTCCATCTCTTGGCAATGTACATCCTACATTTCATATATCTAATCTGAAGAAGTGTCTCGCCGATGAAAATCTCCATATACCGCTCGACGACGTGCGCATTGATGAAACGATGCACTTCGTTGAGAAACCGGTAGAAATTATGGATCGTGAAGTCAAGCAGCTCAAGCGAAGTCGCATTCCTATCGTTAAAGTTCGTTGGGAATCTAAGCGTGGTCCTGAGTTCACTTGGGAACGATAAGACCAAATGAAGCTCAAGTACCCTCATCTTTTTACTAATAATGTTGTTTCCTCTAGCTAAATTTCGGGACAAAATTCTCTCAACATGGGGAGACTGTAACTTCTCTGATTTTTAGTATTCGTATTTCAATTCAATGTAATGCAATTTCGAATTCAATACTCGTGCAACGCCTCATTATTTTCTCGCCGTAAATTAAATGCAATGATTCTATACAAATTCGCAAGTCTTACTCGGTTATATACATTTAGACACTATACAAGAAACTATTTTATTCAAACTTATCAAATCTGAAAAGTCAAGGACTAAAATTAAAAAATGTCAACAAACCCTAGTCTAGCACGGTCGTGCTTCGTCCTAGCACGGTCGCGCCAGGTGCTTTGGCACGGTCGCGCGACCTGCTTTGGAACGATCGCGCCCGGTGCCTAAGCACGGTCGCGTCTCTCTTGGGCACGGTCGCGCCTGCGTAACAGTCGAAACGTAAATGTGATTTCAAAACGCTCAATCATTCGAAATTCAAATCCGATTACGTTTCTTCTTCCATTAACGTGAGTTATACCATTCTCAATTATTCAACGCCTCAGTTTCATACCATCAATCTCGAATTCTCTCTCAAACAATTCAAGCAAAACTCGAATCCTATTCTGAGACGCAAATTCCCCCGATCAAGAAAGGATTACGCATCTCCCGGATCTCTCCAAGACTCTGGACTCTCTGGCCTAGCCAGAATTGCAGCCGAAGTCGCCGGAAGCCGTTCTCTCCGTCGCTGGAACTCCCTTCCACCGATCGTTACAAATTCCTTCCTGTTTTAGGTAAGTATACTCTCCATCTCATTCGTTTCAGTATCATCATCAAAAGCCCCCTATTAATCTGGGCTTTCATTACAGAAATCGTTCGAATCAGAATTGTTATTTTAAATAAAAAGGATTTAATCGATTCCACTCTTAAACACGATGTTCATGCAATTAATTTATATGATTAGACTCGTAATATCTCTTTAATCGAAAGCCCTATCAATTCCATCGTTATAAATACAAGAAATTGTCAATTCGTGTCTGACTTGGAATAGACACGGTCGCGCTAATCATCTAGCGCGGCCGTGCCTCGTGTAGCGCGGTCGTGTCCTCCTGTCCAGACCTTGTCATGCCCTCTGGGCTAGTCTCTGTTTTGTCTAAAGATCATAGACACGATCGTGCCTGGTCAAGGCACGGTCGTGCCTGTTGTCTGGTCTAGATTGTGCTTCTGTTGGTCAACCCGGTCGTGCCCCGACTAGCGCGGTCGCGCCCGTGGCTTGAGCACGATCGTGCCCTTCCGAGGCACGGTCGTGTGTGACTCAGAAATTGTAACATAATTATAATTTTATATTTTTCGATCAATAAATGTTTCGATTCTATAAAAATATGTTTTCTATATTTAAAAAAAATGGATTAAAAGTTTAATCTTGGCATAAATATAATTTATTTAAAAGTTTATGAAAAATTAAATTTATATTTATTATCTTACACTTAAATGATATTTTAAATAATTAAGTTACAAAATTTATAAATAATGATTAGTTATTTAATTTACATTTTAAATCAAAATCATTTATTTATTTATACTTAATTTCAATTAATATTTACATTATTTCATAAACTACAATTATATATTTACTTATTCAATTCAAACCTAATCAAATGGTTACAAACATATTTTACTTCAAACTTTATATATTTTATTCAATACTTTTTAAATACAAATCAATAGTTTTATATACAAATTCAACTTTCACTTTAGACTTAAACTTTGTACATCTATTTGATTCTATACACTTTACTCTTAGGTTAAAGTGTGCATTCCAAGGATCATATTTGCTATCTATATTTCCTTGTTAGCTTCACTTCCATACCAAGTGAGTATTCACAACCCCTTTTTACTCTTTTACACTTTTGGGGTGGAACATGAACTTTATACACATTACACATTTCACAACTACATTTACTCAAACAACACAAGTACAAAATCCTACATACATACATGTGTGCAAAATTTGAGCTTTGTGCCCGAGTGCTAGTTGTGCTAGTCTTTGTGAAAACTATGTGCAATCATTAACTATACAAGCCGACGGTTTTCAATGATAGATCTATTGAGTCTGACAAACCCACCCAAGTGGAGGTGATTGATACCGACAACACAATTTGCATACTAGTTACTAAGGTTTGATTGTACTTGATTACACAATAGCAGCTCCCCATAAATGCCTTATTTTTCATGTCTTGTAAAGGATTTGTTTACAACTATATGCTATCTATATACAACTGTGTTATACTCACCAACTTTTTAGTTGACTTTATTTTATTCATGTTTCAGGCCCTAATATGTGAGAATGATTCAAGACGTGCTCAACATAAGATTTGGACTTAGTAAGATTAAATCAAGAAGTTTATGAATTGTTTATTGTTCTTTGTTTGGATTTTGGTTTGTACTTGGATTATGTGAAATGGAAATTTGGCTTTAATATATTTTAATTTAGTCAACCTTGTGCTATGAACAGTCTTACATGTCCCGCCCCGATGATTCCGCCATCGGTCGGGGTGTGACACATGCCTTCCTTGGGTAGGTAATAATAAGACCTTAAGACGCGGGGATGACATGCCTCCCCCGCGCTTGTAATAATAAGACCCTAAGACGTGTGGGTGGCATGCCTCCCCCGGGTAGGTAATTATAAGACCTTAAGACGCGTGGGTGTCATGCCTCCCTCACGCAGGTAATAATGAGACCATAAGACGCGTGGGTGGCATACCTCCCTCGCGCGGGTAATCATAAGTCCTTAAGACGCGTGCGTGGCATGCCTCCCCCGCCCATGCAATCATAAGACCTTAAGACGTGTGGGTGATATGCCTCCCCCGCGCAGGAAATAATTTAGAAATTAAGACGTGTGGGTGGGATGCCTCCCCACACAGGAAATAATAAGACCTTAAGACGCGTGGGTGGAATACCTACCTAGCGTAGGTATTAATAATACCTTATGACGCGCGGGTGGCATGACTCCCCCACGCAGGTAATAAGAGGACCCTAAGACGCGTGGGTGGCTTACCTCCTTCGCGCAGGTAATATTAAGACCTTAAGACGCGTGGGTGGAATGCCTTCCTCGCGCAGGTAATATTAAGACCTTAAGACGCGTGGGTGGCATGCCTCCCTCGCGCAGGTAATAATAAGACCTTAAGACGCGTGGGTGGCATGCCTCCCTCGCGCAGGTAATAATCAGACTTTAAGACGCGTGGGTGGCATGCTTCCCACGTGTAGGTAATAATAAGACCTTAAGATGCATGGGTGGCATGCCTCCCCCGCGCAGGCAATAATAAGACCTTAAGACGCGTGGGTGGCATGTCTCCCATGCGTAGGCAATTGTAAGACCTTAAGACGCGTGGGTGGCATGCCTCAGCCGCACAGGCAATAGTAAGACCTTAAGATGAGTGGGTGGCATGCCTCCCCCGCGCAGGTAATAATAAGACCCTAAAACGCGTGGGTGGCATACCTCCCTCGGGTAGGTAATAATAGGACCTTAAGGTGCGTGGGTGGAATGCCTCCCTCGCGCATGTAATAATAAGACCATAAGACGCGTGGGTGACATGCCTCCCCCGCACAGGCAATAATAAGGCCATAAGACGCGTGGGTGGCATGCCTCCCCCACATAGGCAATAATACGACCTTAAGACGCTTGGGTGGAATACCTCCCTCGCGTCGGCATTAATAATACCTTAAGACGCATGGGTGGCATGACTCCCCCACGCAGGTAATAATAGGACCCTAAGATGCGTGGGAGGCATACCTCCCTCGCGCAGGTAATATTAAGACCTTAAGACGCGTGGGTGGCATGCCTCAGCCGCACAGGCAATAGTAAGACCTTAAGATGAGTGGGTGGCATGCCTCCCCCGCGCAGGTAATAATAAGACCCTAAAACGCGTGGGTGGCATACCTCCCACGGGTAGGTAATAATAGGACCTTAAGGTGCGTGGGTGGAATGCCTCCCTCGCGCATGTAATAATAAGACCATAAGACGCGTGGGAGACATGCCTCCCCCGCACAGGCAATAATAAGGCCATAAGACGCGTGGGTGGCATGCCTCCCCCACACAGGCAATAATACGACCTTAAGACGCTTGGGTGGAATACCTCCCTCGCGCCGGCATTAATAATACCTTAAGACGCATGGGTGGCATAACTCCCCCACGCAGGTAATAATAGGACCCTAAGATGCGTGGGAGGCATACCTCCCTCGCGCAGGTAATATTAAGACCTTAAGACGCGTGGGTGGCATACCTCTCTCGAACAGGTAATAATAAGACTTTAAGACGCGAGGGTGACATGCTTCCACCGCGCAGGTAATAATAAGACCCTAAGATGCGTGGGTGGCATGCCTCCCCTGGTAGGTAATAATAAGAACTTAAGACGCGTGGGTGGCATGCCTCCCTCGCGCAGGTAATAATGAGACCCAAACACGCTTGGGTGGCATACCTCGCTCGCGTAGGTAATCATAAGACCTTAATACGCGTGGGTGGAATGCCTCCCCCACGCAGGTAATAATAGAACCCAAAGACGCGTGGGTGGCATACCTCCCTCGGGCAAGTAATATTAAGACCTTAAGACGTGTGGGTGGCATACCTCCCTCGCACATGTAATAATAAGATCTTAAGACGCGTGGGTGACATGCTTCCACCGCGCGGTAATAATAAGACCCTAAGAAGCGTGGGTGGTATGCCTTCCCCGGGTAGGTAATAATAAGAACTTAAGACGCGTGGGTGGCATGCCTCCCTCGCGCAGGTAATAATGAGACCCTAACACGCATGGGTGGCATACCTCCGTCACGCAGGTAATCATAAAAACCTTAAGACGCGTGGGTGGAATGCCTCCCCCGCGCAGGAAATCATAAGACCTTAAGACGCGTGGGTGGCATGCCTCCCCCACGTAGGCAATAATAAGACCATAAGACGTGTGGGTGGCATGCCTCCCTTGCGCAGGTAATTTTAAGACGTTAAGATGAATGGGTGGCATACCTCCCTCGCGCAGGTAATATTAAGACCTTAAGACGCGTGGGTGGCATGCCTCCCTTGCGCAGGTAATTTTAAGACGTTAAGACGCATGGGTGGCATGCCTCCCTCGCGCAGGTAATAATAAGACCTTAAGATGCGTGGGTGGCATGCCTCCCTCATGCAGGTAATAATAAGATCTTAAGATGCGTGTGTGGCATGCCTCCCCCATGCAGGCAATAATAAAGCCTTAAAAGGCGTGGGTGGTATGTCTCCTATGCGTAGGCAATCGGTTGACCTTAAGACACGTGGTTGGCATTCCTCCGCCGCGCAAGCAATAAAAAGACCTTAAGACGCGTGGGTGGCATGTGTCCTACGCGTAGGCAATAGGAACCCCTTAAGACGCGTGGGAGAAAAGCCTCCGCCGTGCATGCAATAGTAAGTCCTTAAGACGCGTGGGTGGCATACCTCCCTCGCGCAGGTAATAATAAGACCTTAAGACGCGTGGGTGACATGCCTCCCCCACACAGGTAATAATAAGACCCTAAGACGCGTGGGTAGCATACTTCCCTCGGGTAGGTAATAATAAGAGCTTAAGACGCGTGGGTGGCATGCCTCCCCCGCGCAGGCAATTATAAAACCTTAAGACGCGTGGGGGGCATGCCTCCACCGCCCAGGTAAAAATAAGACCTTAAGACGCGTGGGTGGCATGCCTCCCCCGCGCAGGCAATAATAAGACCTTAAGACGCGTGGGTGCCATGCCTCCCCACACCAGAAATAATAAGACCTTAAGACGCGTGGGTGGAATACCTACCTACCGTAGGTATTAATAATACCTAAAGACGCGTGGGTGGCATACCTCCCTCGCGTAGGTAATATTATGACCCTATGACGTGTGGGTGATATGCCTCCCCCGCGCAGGAAATAATTTAGAAATTAAGACGTGTGGGTGGGATGCCTCCCCACACAGGAAATAATAAGACCTTAAGACGCGTGGGTGGAATACCTACCTATCGTAGGTATTAATAATACCTTATGACGCGCGGGTGGCATGACTCCCCCACGCAGGTAAAAAGAGGACCCTAAGACGCGTGGGTGGCTTACCTCCTTCGCGCAGGTAATATTAAGACCTTAAGACGCGAGGGTGGAATGCCTTCCTCGCGCAGGTAATATTAAGACCTTAAGACGCGTGGGTGGCATGCCTCCCTCGCGCAGGTAATAATCAGACTTTAAGACGCGTGGGTGGAATGCTTCCCTCGTGTAGGTAATAATAAGACCTTAAGATGCATGGGTGGCATGCCTCCCCCGCGCAGGCAATAATAAGACCTTAAGACGCGTGGGTGGCATGTCTCCCATGCGTAGGCAATCGTAAGACCTTAAGACGCGTGGGTGGCATGCCTCAGCCGCACAGGCAATAGTAAGACCTTAAGATGAGTGGGTGGCATGCCTCCCCCGCGCAGGTAATAATAAGACCCTAAAACGCGTGGGTGGCATACCTCCCTCGGGTAGGTAATAATAGGACCTTAAGGTGCGTGGGTGGAATGCCTCCCTCGCGCATGTAATAATATGACCATAAGACGCGTGGGTGACATGCCTCCCCCGCACAGGCAATAATAAGGCCATAAAACGCGTGGGTGGCATGCCTCCCCCACACAGGCAATAATACGACCTTAAGACGCTCATGTGGAATACCTCCCTCGCGTCGGCATTAATAATACCTTAAGACGCATGGGTGGCATGACTCCCCCAGGCAGGTAATAATAGGACCCTAAGATGCGTGGGAGGCATACCTCCCTCGCGCAGGTTATATTAAGACCTTAAGACGCGTGGGTGGCATGCCTCAGCCGCACAGGCAATAGTAAGACCTTAAGATGAGTGGGTGGCATGCCTCCCCCGCGCAGGTAATAATAAGACCTTAAAACGCGTGGGTGGCATACCTCCCTCGGGTAGGTAATAATAGGACCTTAAGGTGCATGGGTGGAATGCCTCCCTCGCGCATGTAATAATAAGACCATAAGACGCGTGGGTGACATGCCTCCCCCGCACAGGCAATAATAAGGCCATAAGACGCGTGGGTGGCATGCCTCCCCCACACAGGCAATAATACGACCTTAAGACGCTTGGGTGGAATACCTCCCTCGCGCCGGCATTAATAATACCTTAAGACGCATGGGTGGCATGACTCCCCCACGCAGGTAATAATATGACCCTAAGATGCGTGGGAGGCATACCTCCCTCGCGCAGGTAATATTAAGACCTTAAGACGCGTGGGTGGCATACCTATCTCGAACAGGTAATAATAAGACTTTAAGACGCGAGGGTGACATGCTTCCACCGCGCAGGTAATAATAAGACCCTAAGATGCGTGGGTGGCATGCCTCCCCTGGTAGGTAATAATAAGAACTTAAGACGCGTGGGTGGCATGCCTCCCTCGCGCAGGTAATAATGAGACCCAAACACGCTTGGGTGGCATACCTCGCTCGCGCAGGTAATCATAAGACCTTAATACGCGTGGGTGGAATGCCTCCCCCTCGCAGGTAATAATAGAACCCTAAAACGCGTGGGGGGCATACCTCCCTCGGGCATGTAATATTAAGACCTTAAGACGTATGGGTGGCATACCTCCGTCGCACATGTAATAATAAGACCTTAAGACGCGTGGGTGACATGCCTCCACCGCGCAGGTAATAATAAGACCCTAAGAAGCGTGGGTGGTATGCCTTCCCCGGGTAGGTAATAATAAGAACTTAAGACGCGTGGGTGGCATGCCTCCCTCGCGCAGGTAATAATGAGACCCTAACACGCATGGGTGGCATACCTCCGTCACGCAGGTAATCATAAAAACCTTAAGACGCGTGGGTGGAATGCCTCCCCCGCGCAGGAAATAATAAGACCTTAAGACGCGTGGGTGGCATGCCTCCCCCACGTAGGCAATAATAAGACCATAAGACGTGTGGGTGGCATGCCTCCCTTGCGCAGGTAATTTTAAGACGTTAAGACGCATGGGTGGCATACCTCCCTCGCGCAGGTAATATTAAGACCTTAAGAAGCGTGGGTGGCATGCCTCCCTTGCGCAGGTAATTTTAAGACGTTAAGACTCATGGGTGGCATGCGTCCCTCGCGCAGGTAATAATAAGACCTTAAGATGCATGGGTGGCATGCCTCCCTCATGCAGGTAATAATAAGATCTTAAGATGCGTGTGTGGCATGCCTCCCCCATGCAGGCAATAATAAAACCTTAAAACACGTGGGTGGCATGTCTCCCATGCGTAGGCAATCGGATGACCTTAAGACACGTGGTTGGCATTCCTCCGCCGCGCAAGCAATAATAAGACCTTAAGACGCGTGGGTGGCATGTGTCCTACGTGTAGGCAATAGTAACCCCTTAAGACGCGTGGGAGAAAAGCCTCCGCCGTGCATGCAATAGTAAGTCCTTAAGACGCGTGGGTGGCATACCTCCCTCGCGCAGGTAATAATAAGACCTTAAGACGCGTGGGTGACATGCCTCCCCCACACAGGTAATAATAAGACCCTAAGACGCGTGGGTAGCATACTTCCCTCGGGTAGGTAATAATAAGAGCTTAAGACGCGTGGGTGGCATGCCTCCCCCGCGCAGGCAATTATAAAACCTTAAGACGCGTGGGGGGCATGCCTCCACCGCCCAGGTAAAAATAAGACCTTAAGACGCGTGGGTGGCATGCCTCCCCCGCGCAGGCAATAATAAGACCTTAAGACGCGTGGGTGGCATGCCTCCCCACACCAGAAATAATAAGACCTTAAGACGCGTGGGTGGAATACCTACCTACCGTAGGTATTAATAATACCTTAAGACGCGTGGGTGGCATACCTCCCTCGCGCAGGTAATATTATGACCTTATGACGTGTGGGTGATTTGCCTCCCCCGCGCAGGAAATAATTTAGAAATTAAGACGTGTGGGTGGGATGCCTCCCCACACAGGAAATAATAAGACCTTAAGACGCGTGGGTGGAATACCTACCTAGCGTAGGTATTAATAATACCTTATGACGCGTGGGTGGCATGACTCCCCCACGCAGGTAATAAGAGGACCCTAAGACGCGTGGGTGGCTTACCTCCTTCGCGCAGGTAATATTAAGACCTTAAGACGCGTGGGTGGAATGCCTTCCTCGCGCAGGTAATATTAAGACCTTAAGACGCGTGGGTGGCATGCCTCCCTCGCACAGGAAATAATAAGACCTTAAGACGCGTGGGTGGCATGCCTCCCTCGCGCAGGTAATAATAAGACTTTAAGATGCGTGGGTGGCATGCTTCCCTCGTGCAGGTAATAATAATACCTTAAGATGCATGGGTGGCATGCCTCCCCCGCGCAGGCAATAATAAGACCTTAAGATGAGTGGGTGGCATGCCTCCCCCGCGCAGGTAATAATAAGACCCTAAAACGCGTGGGTGGCATACCTCCCTCGGGTAAGTAATAATAGGACTTTATGGTGCGTGGGTGAAATGCCTCCCTCGCGCATGTAATAATATGACCATAAGACGCGTGGGTGACATGCCTCCCCCGCACAGGCAATAATAAGGCCATAAGACGCCTGGGTGGCATGCCTCCCCCACACAGGCAATTATACGACCTTAAGACGCTTGGGTGGAATACCTCCCTCGCGCCGGTATTAATAATACCTTAAGACGCATGGGTGGCATGACTCCCCCACGCAGGTAATAATAGGACCCTAAGATGCGTGGGAGACATACCTCCCTCGCGCAGCTAATATTAAGACCTTAAGACGCGTGGGTGGCATACCTCTCTCGCAAAGGTAATAATAAGACTTTAAGACGCGAGGGTGACATGCTTCCACCGCGCAGGTAATAATAAGACCCTATGATGCGTGGGTGGCATGCCTCCCCTGGTAGGTAATAATAAGAACTTAAGACGCGTGGGTGGCATGCCTCCCTCGCGCAGGTAATAATGAGACCCTAACACGCTTGGGTGGCATACCTCGCTCGCGCAGGTAATCATAAGACCTTAATACGCGTGGGTAGAATGCCTCCCCCACGCAGGTAATAAGACGTGTGGGTGGCATACCTCCCTCGCACATGTAATAATAAGACCTTAAGACGCGTGGGTGACATGCTTCCACCGCATAGGTAATAATAAGACCCTAAGAAGCGTGGGTGGTATGCCTTCCCCGGGTAGGTAATAATAAGAACTTAATACACGTGGGTGGCATGCCTCCCTCGTGCAGGTAATAATGAGACCCTAACACGCATGGGTGGCATACCTCCTTCACGCAGGTAATCATAAAATCCTTAAGACGCGTGGGTGGAATGCCTCCCCCGCGCAGGAAATCATAAGACCTTAAGACGCGTGTGTGGCATGCCTCCCCCACGTAGGCAATAATAAGACCATAAGACGCGTGGGTGGCATGCCTCCCTTGAGCAGGTAATTTTAAGACGTTAAGACGCATGGGTGGCATACCTCCCTCGCGCAGGTAATATTAAGACCTTAAGACGCGTGGGTGGCATGCCTCCCTTGCGCAGGTAATTTTAAGACGTTAAGACGCATGGGTGGCATGCCTCCCTCGCGCAGGTCATAATAAGACCTTAAGATGCGTGGGTGGCAAGCCTCCCTCATGCAGGTAATAATAAGATCTTGAGATGCGTGTGTGGCATGCCTCCCCTATGCAGGCAATAATAAAACCTTAAAACGCGTGGGTGGCATGTCTCCCATGCGTAGGCAATCGGATGACCTTAAGACACGTGGTTGGCATTCCTCCGCCGCGCAAGCAATAATAAGACCTTAAGACGCGTGGGTGGCATGTGTCCTACGCGTAGGCAATAGTAACCCCTTAAGACGCGTGGGAGAAAAGCCTCCGCCGTACATGCAATAGTAAGTCCTTAAGACGCGTGGGTGGCATACCTCCCTCGCGCAGGTAATAATAAGACCTTAAGACGCGTGGGTGACATGCCTCCCCCACGCAGGTAATAATAAGACCCTAAGACGCGTGGGTAGCATACTTCCCTGGGGTAGGTAATAATAAGAGCTTAAGACGCGTGGGTGGCATGCCTCCCCCGCGCAAGCAATTATAAGACCTTAAGACGCGTGGGTGGCATGCATCCCCTGCCCAGGCATGAATAAGACCTTAAGACGCGTGGGTGGCATGCCTCCCTTGCGCAGGTAATAATAAGACCCTAAGACGCGTGGGTGGCTTGCCTCCCTTGGTATGTAATAATAAGAACTTAAGACGCGTGGGTGGCATACCTCCCTCGCGTAGGTAATCATAAGACCTTAATACGCGTGGGTGGAATGCCTTCCCCGCACATGCAATCATTAGACCTTAAGACGCATGGGTGGCATGACTCCCCTACGCAGGTAAAAATAGAACCCTAAGACGCGTGGGTGGTATACCTCCCTCGTGCATGTAATTTTAAGACGTTAAGACGCATGGGTGGCATACCTCCCTCGCGCAGGTAATATTAAGACCTTAAGACGTGTGGGTGGCATGCCTCCCTTGCGCAGGTAATTTTAAGACGTTAAGACGCATGGGTGGCATGCCACCCTCGCGCAGGTAATAATAAGACCTTAAGATGCGTGGGTGGCATGCCTCCCTTCTGCAGGTAATAATAAGATCTTAAGACGCGTGGGTGGCATGCCTCCCCCGTGCAGGCAATAATAAAACCTTAAAACGTGTGGGTGGCATGTCTCCCACGCGTAGGCAATCGGATGACCGTAAGACGCGTGGTTGGCATTCCTCCGCCGCGCAAGAAATAATAAGACCTTAAGACGCGTGGGTGGCATGTGTCCTACGCGTAGGCAATAGTAACACCTTAAGACGCGTGGGAGAGAAGCCTCCGCCGTGCGTGCAATAGTAAGTCCTTAAGACGCGTGGGTGGCATACCTCCCTCGCGCAGGTAATAATAAGACCTTAAGACGCGTGGGTGACATGCCTCCCCCACGCAGGTAATAATAAGACCCTAAGACGCGTGGGTAACATACTTCCCTCGAGTACGTAATAATAAGACCTTAAGAAGCGTGGGTGGCATGCCTCCCCCGCGCAGGCAATCATAAGACCTTAAGACACGTGGGTGGCATGCCTCCCCCGCCCAGGTAAAAATATGACCTTAAGACGCGTGGGTGGCATGCCTCCCCCGCGCAGGCAATAATAAGACCTTAAGACGCGTGGGTGGCATGCCTCCCCACACCATAAATAATAAGACCTTAAGACGCGTGGGTGGAATACCTACCTACCGTAGGTATTAATAATACCTTAAGACGCGTGGGTGGCATACCTCCCTCGCGCAGGTAATATTATGACCTTAAGACGCGTGGGCGGCATGCCTCCCTCGCACAGGTAATATTAAGACCTTAAGACGTGTGGGTGGCATGCCTCCCTAGCGCAGGTAATAATAAGTCCTTAAGACGCGTGGGTGGCATTCCTCACTCGCGCAGGGAATAATAAGACTTTTAGACGCGTGGGTGGCTTGCCTCCCTCGTGCAGGTAATAATAAGACCTTAAGAAGCGTGGGTGGCATGCCTCCCCCGCGCAGGCAATAATAAGACCTTAAGACGCGTGGGTGGCATGTCTCCCATGCGTAGGCAATCATAATACCTTAAGACGCGTGGGTGGCATGCCTTAGCCGCGCAGGCAATAATAAGACCTGAAGACGAGTGGGTGGCATGCCTCCCCACGCAGGTAATAGTAAGACCCTAAGACGCGTGGGTGGCATACCTGCCTCGGGTAGGTAATAATAGGACCTTAAGGCGCGTGGGTGGCATGCCTCCCTCGCGCTTGTAATAGTAAGACCCTAAGACACGTGGGTGACATTCCTCCCCCGCACAGGCAATAATAACACCATAAGACGCGTGGGTGGCATGCCTCCCCCCACACAGGCAATAATACGACCTTAAGACGCGTGGGTGGAATACCTCCGTCGCGCCGGTATTAATAATACCTTAAGACGCATGGGTGGCAAGACTCCCCCACGTAGGTAATAATAGGACCCTAAGACGCGTGGGTGGCATACCTCCCTCGAGTAGGTAATTTTAAGACCTTAAGACGCGTGGGTGGCATACCTATCTCGCGCATTTAATAATAAGACCTTAAGACGCGAGGGTGACATGCTTCCACCGCGCAGGTAATAATAAGACCCTAAGACGCGTGGGTGGCATGCCTCCCCTGGTAGGTAATAATAAGAACTTACGACGTGTGAGTGGCACGCCTCCCTCGCGCAAGTAGTAATGAGACCCTAACACGCGTGGGTGGCATACCTCCCTCGCGCAGTTAATCATAAGACCTTAATACGCGTGGGTGGAATGCCTCCCCCGCACAGGCATCATAAGACCTTAAGATGCATGGGTGGCATGACTCCCCCGCGCAGGTAATAATAGAACCCTAAGACGCGTGGGTGGCATACCTCCCTCGCGCATGTAATATTAAGACCATAAGACGCGTGGGTGGCATACCTCCCTCGCGCAGGTAATAATAAGACCTTAAGATGCGTGGGTGACATGCTTCCACCGCGCAGGTAATAATAAGACCCTAAGACACGTGGGTGGCATGCCTTCCCCGGGTAGGTAATAATAAGAACTTAAGACGCGTGGGTGGCATGCCTCCCTCACGTAGGTAATCATAAAACCATAAGACGCGTGGGTGAAATGCCTCCCCCGCACAGGAAATCATAAGAACTTAAGACGCGTGGGTGGCATGCCTCCCCCACGCAGGCAATAATAAGACCATAAGACGCTCGGGTGGCATGCCTCCCCCACACAGGCAATAATAAGACCTTAAGACGCGTGGGTGGAATACCTCCCCCACGCATGTATTAACAGGGCCCTAAGACGCGTGGGTGGCATACCTCCCTCGCGCAGGTAATTTTAAGACCTTAAGACGCGTGGGTGGCATGCATCCCTCGCGCAGGTAATAATAAGACCTTAAGACGCGTGGTTGGCATGCCCCCCTCGCACAGGTAATAATAAGATCTTAAGACACGTGGGTTGCATGCCTCCCTCGCGCAGGCAATAAGAAGTTCTTAAGACGCGTGGGTGGTATGCCTCCCCCTCGCAGGTAATAATAAGACCCGAAGATGCGTCGGTGGCTTGCCTCCCTTGGACAGGTAATAATAAGACCCAAAGTCGCGTGGGTGGCATGCCTCTCTTGCGCAGGTAATAAAAAGACCATAAGACGCGTGGGTGGCATGCCTCCCGCGCGCAGGCAATAATAAGACCTTAAGACGCGTTGGTGGCATGCCTCCCCAACGCAGGCAATAATAAGACTTAAGACACGTGGGTGGCAAGCCTCCCCCGCGAATGCAATAAAAAGACCTTAAGACGCGTGGGTGGCATGCCTCCTCCGCACAGGCAATAATACGACCTTAAGACGCGTGGGTGGCATGCCTCCCCCACGCAGGCAATATTAAGACCTTAAGATGCGTGGGTTGCATTCCTCTCCCGCGCAGGAAATAATAAGACATTAAGACGCGTGGGTGGCATGACTCCACCGCGCAGGCAATAATAAGACCTTAAGACGCGTTGGTGGCATGCCTCCCTCGCGCAGGTAACAATAAGACCCTAAGACACGTGGGTGGCATACCTCCCTTGGGTAGGTAATAATAAGACCTTAAGACGCGTGGGTGGCATGCCTCCCTCGCGCAGGTAATAATAAGACCCTAAGACGCGTGTGTGGCATACCTCCCTCGCACGGGTAAACTTAAGACCTTAAGACGCCTGGGTGACACGCCTCCCCCGCGCAGGCAATAATAAAACCTTAAGACGCGTGTGTGGCATGCCTCCCCCGCAGAGGTAATTATGAGATCCTGAGACGCGTGGGTGGCATGCCTCCCTCGGGTAGGTAATAATAAAACTTTAAGACGCGTAGGTGTCATGCCTCCCTCGCGCAGGAAATAATAGGACCCTTAGACGCGTGGGTGGTATACCTCCCTCGCGTCGGTAATCTTAAGACCTTAAGACACGTGGGTGGCACGCCTCCCCCACGCAGACAATAATAAGACCTTAAGACGCGTGGGTGGCATACCTTCCTCGCGTAGGTAATAATAAGACCTTAAGACGCTTGGGTGGCATTCCTCCCTCGTGCTGGGAATAATAAGACCTTAAGACACGTGGGTGGCATGTCTCCCACGCGCAGGTAATAATAAGACCCTAAGACGCGTGGGTCGCATACCTCCCTTGCGTAGGTAATAATAAGACCTTAAGACGCGTGCGTGGCAAGCCTCCCTTGCGCAGGTAATAATAAGACCCTAAGACGCGTGGGTGGCATACATCCCTCGAGCAGGTAATCTTAAAACCTTATGACGCGTGGGTGGCACGCCTCCCCCGCGCAAGAAATAATAAGACCTTAAGACGCGTGAGTGGCATGTCTCCCCCGTGCAGGTAATAATAAGACCCTATGATGCGTAGGTGGCATGCCTCCCCCTCGCAGGTAATAATAAGACCCTAAGACGTGTCGGTGGCTTGCCACCCTTGGACAGGTAAAAATAAGACCCAAAGTCGCGTGGGTGGCATGCCTCCCTCGCGCAGGTAATAAAAAGACCTTAAGACGCGTGGGTGGCATGCCTCCTGCGCGCAGGCAATAATAAGACCTAAAGACGCATGGGTGGCATGCCTCCCCCGCACAGGCAATAATAAGACTTAAGACGCGTGGGTGGCATGCCTCCCCCTCGAATGAAATAATAAGACCTTAAGACGCGTTGATGGCAAGCCTCCCCCGCACAGACAATAATACGACCTGAAGACGCGTGGGTGACATGCCTCCCCTACGCTGGCAATATTAAGACCTTAAGACGCGTGGGTGGCATTCCTCTCCCGTGCAGGAAATAATAAGACCTTAAGACGCGTGGGTGGCATGCCTCCCCGTGCAGGCAATAATAAAACTTAAGACGCGTGGGTAGCATGCCCTCCCATGCTTTGACAATTGTAAGACCCTAAAACGTGTGGGTGGCATGCCTCCGTCGCGCAGGCAATAATAAGACCATAAGACGCGTGCATACGTCCCTCGCGTAGGTAATAATAAGACCTTAAGACGCGTGGGTGACATGCCTCCCTAGCGTAGGTAATAATAAGACCCTAAGACGCGTGAGTGGCATACCTCCCTCGGTAAGGTAATAATAAGACCTTAAGACGTGTGGGTGGCATGCCTCCCTTGCGAAGGTAATAATAAGACTTTACACGCTTGGGTGGCATGCCTCCCGGCGCAGTATATAGTAAAACCTTAAGATGTGTGAGTGACTTGCCTCTCCCGCGCAGGCAATAATAAGACCTTAAGACGCGAGGGTGGCATACCTCCATCGCGCAGGTAATTATATGACCTTAAGACTCGTGGTGGCATGACTTCCTCACGTAGGTAATAATAAGACCTTAAGACGCGTGGGTGGCATGACTCCCCAAAGCAGGTAATAATAACGTCCCAAGACGCGTGGGTGGTATTCCTCGCTCACGAAGGTAATAATAGGACCGTAGGACGCGAGGGTGGCATGCCTCCCCCGCGCAGGCAATAGTAAGACCTTAAGACGCGTGGGTGGCATGCCTCCCCTGTACAGGTAATAATAAGACCTTAAGACACATGGGTGGCATGCCTCCACCGCGCAGGCAATAATAAGACGTTATGACGCATGGGTGGGATAGTTCCCTTGCTCAGGTAATAATAAGACCTTAAGACGCGCGGGTGGCATGCCGCCCCGTGCGGGAAATAATAAGACCCTAAGACGTGTGGGTTGCTTACCTAACTCGCGTAAACAATAATAAGACCTTAAGATGCATGGGTGGCATACCTCCATTTCCCAGGTAATAATAAGACCTTAAGACACGTGGGTGGTATATCTCCGCCGCATTAGCAAGAATAGGACTTTAAGACGCATGGGTAGCATGCCTCCCCGGCGCAGGCAATAATAAGACCTTAAGACATGTGGGTGGCATACCTCCCTCGCGTTGGTAATAATAAGACCTTAAGACGCGTGGCTGGCATACCTCCCCCGCGCAGGTAATAATAAGACCTTACGACACGTGGGTGGCATGCCTCCGCCGCGCAGGTAATAATAAGACCCTAAGACGTGTGGGTGGCATACCTCCCTCGCGCAGGTAATCATAAGACCTTAAGACGCGTGGGTGGCACGCCTCCCCCGCGCTGGTAATAATAAGACCCTGAGACGCATGGGTGACATACCTCCCTCGCGCATGTAATATTAAGACCTTAAGACGCGTGGTGGCATGGCTCCTCCGCGCAAGTAATAATAAGACCTTAAGACGCGTGGATGGCATGCCTCCATCAAACATGTAATGATAATGCCTTAAGACGTGTTGGTAATGTAGGTTCTGATTCTAGACAGAATCACACAGACTGATCGATTACACACACAAAACCTGCGGAATAGGTATGTGTGGTGGTGAAACAGAGGTAAAACATTATGATGGTGAAGTTAACAGGCTAACCACACTTGAATAACAATACACAATGATATGAAAATGCAAGATCACAATGAACAAACTCAAAGATTGTATTGATTCAAGGAAAAAAAACTATGAAACAGAGAATGCAGGGTTACAGCTGTCACTCACACCCTAAAATATTCTCTAACTAGGCTATTTTTAAGAAGCTGACAGGCATCGAAAGTATGCTCACATAAACTAGTAGTTTCGGTTGAGCATTTACAACATGTATGAACCTTCTGTCGAAACTCCTATCTATTGAAACTCCTATCTATCGAAACTACTAGTTTTGGTTGAACAAACTCAACCAAAACTAGGTAGCTTCAATGGCGCATACTTAGTCTATAAAAGCAGTAAATTACATCAAATAGAAACTACTTAATAACATAAATAAACAAACACAAAAGACATTATTAAGTTGTTACATTGATGAAACTAGCTTACAAAAGTTAATGCCCTACAATCTCCCCCTAAGATGTTGCATCAATGTCTTCAAAAACCTCAAGCAGTTGGTGCATCTCCTGATCTCTTAAAGAAAGGCTTCGTAGTCATAGTCACCACTCTTTGGTAGGCTTTTGCATCTGCCTCATCATCTTCACTGGAAATCTTGATGGGGTTGTTGAACAATACTTCTAGATCATCAAGAGGAAATTTCAACAGCTGCTAAAAAATATGAATGTCCTCATTTCCTTTACATTCAATCACTACACTACGATGGCTAAGTTGTAGAACCATTTTGTGAAATTCTGGAGTTGAACAGGTACAAACCTTGGCAATTGGATGGATTTGACAGTTGTTGCCGATTTATACAACAGACTTACCCATGGCTTCTGTGTTTAGGATGAACCCTAGTCTTGGAGAGAACTCTCCTTGGCTTTGCTATGGTCATTGACCAGAAATCATTGAAGGTCTGGTTCCGTAGGAAAGTTTCAAAATCTCTCTAGCAATTCCTACATTTCAAGGGTTTTGGAGAGGCAATTTGGCTAGGGCTCTCAGGTCATATCTAGGGTGGGAGATGAAGTCATGTGGAGTCTTGAAGTGTTCCACTCCTGCCTTGTATCTCCTGACAATAAAAAGGGACCTCTCTTTCTCATATTTCCACCCAACATGTGGTCTTTTAAGTTCTTGGTACTCTGCGAACCGCTCGTTTGCTTTTATGGCTCTTCTACTGGTAGCTTCTTGAACCAATGCTTCTTTGGGTCTTGCACTTGTGAAGTGGGAACAGCTTCTTGAGTTTTTATTATTGGTGTTGGTTCTGGTGTTGTTGTTGTTGGCTTTGTAGTGGATTCTGGTTCAGCAAAGGCAACTTAAACAAATGGGTTATCTTCATCATTTTCAGAAAGAGCTTGAATTTCATCTCCGGCCTCAGTGAATTACTGGTTCTTCTCTCCATGTTCCTCTCCAAGGGTTATAATCTCAGGGAAATCATCGATAGTTCCAAAATCATCAATTTGCTTCAGGAGATCATCCAGCTCATGGTAGGAACCGACTTCTTCTTCATCAAGTACCACTAAATCAATATCAAATTCCTTTGCCTTCCCCTTGCCCCGAGCAGCTCTTCTTTAGCTCAGGGAAGGGAGATCATACTCTTATTCTTCCACCTTGACCTCTGCTCTGCCCTTAGGATATGAGGTTGTGCCTGAAAAGAGGACAATAGCAGATTCTAGGTTGGCAACAAGGGTAGGGGAGGATGGACCTCCAACAGCTGTTGTGGCAGACTCCCCCTGAGTAGTGGCAGCAGGTTCCTTTTGAGTGTCTGCTTGGTGAGATGTTTGAACCATTGAGTTCTTGATCTGGTTCACCAAGGCAGTCACAGCAAGCAAGTCTTGTTGTTGTTTCAGAAGCTATTCTTGTTGTTCCGCCAACTGAGATTGTTGAAATTCTAGATGGTTCTTCAAAGTGACAACCTCAAGCTTCAAGTCTTTAACTTCTTCCTTTTGATCTTCAAGATCAGATTTCAGTAACTTGATTTCCTCATCATTATTTGTCAAATGATCATTTAGTTTTCTGACAATTAAGCTTAAACTTTTAACTCTAGGAGTAAATGAGGATGTTTCTTGAGATGGTGATGAGGTTTCAGTGGGAGAGAGGGGTGGTGTTGGTTATGAAGTAGGTTGCTTGGGTGATAGAGAGGTGGCTGTGTGGATAGGTGATGGTGGAGGTGTTGGATGTTTTGGTGATGCAAATAAGGATTCTAATGATTTGGTTATGGACTCTAATATAGTTTTAATCTTTTTGGCGAGAGGCTTGTTAGGACATAGAATGTATGACAAAAGCTTTGTAATAGTTTAGGTCTTTATGTCTTTATGTTTTTATGTAATTGTAAAGATTTTGTCTAAGTGTTAGAACAACTTCTGCTAGAGGTGAAAATGTCTAGTTCGCCTAGTCTAGTAGAGGCGAACAGTTCGCCTAGTCTAATGTGAGGCGAACTTGTTAAGTTCGCCTAGTCTATTTGAGGAAAACTTGTTGAGTTCACCTATTGCAGAGTTTGTGTCTATAAATAGGAGTTTACAGATTATATGAAAGAGCAGAGAAGAATCGAATGATTGTATACTGTAAACTCTGTGTTCGGTGGATTACAAAGAGAAAGTTTATTTACCTGCTGTTTCTATTGTCAATCGTATACATACGTTAACACGAAGGATTCTGCACTCCGTGTTATCGAGACGTCCTGTCACGAGATCGATCTATAGATGGGTCATGTGGACCTACAAGTGGTATCAAAGCTTTTGCTCATCATTTGTGTTTAATTCTTGGTGATTAGAGACGATTTTGTGTACAATTTGACAAGAAATTGATCATTTTTAGAAGTTTTTGTATCTATGGAGTTTTTAAGTTCTTGAAGTTGATTTTGATGCTAAATTCATGGATTTGAAGTAGATTTTGGGGAAATTAATCAGATAGAAGTGTTCTAATTCATAAAATACTAAATCCTACGGTCCAATTTCTTCAAATTCCTTCTAATCTGTGAGAAATGATGATTTTAGGTGATGCTTGTTCGTGTTTGGGTTGAAGTTCTTGCTGAGTTTGTTACAGCTGAAGCAAGCAAACTTGCTGAGATTTGTTACAGGCGAACTTATCAAGTTCGCTTCTCTCAGTTTAAGCGAATTTATTCTATAGGCGAACTTACCGGATTTTCTTGTTTTAAGCGAACTTATCAAGTTAGTTTGATGTCAAATTCGCTTGTTTGGATTTGAAGCGAACTTATTATCCTCGCCTGAGGGGAGTCTGTTAGGACATAGAATGTATGGAAAAAGCTTTGTAATAGTTTAGGTCTTATTGTCTTTATATTTTTATGTAATCGTATAGATTTTGTGTAAGTGTTAGAACAAGTTCTGCTAGAGGCGAACTTGTCTAGTTCGCGTAGTCTCGTAGAGGCGAACTTGTTAAGTTTGCCTAGTCTCATGTGAGGCGAACTTGTTAAGTTCGCCTAGTCTATTAAGTTCGCCTATTGCAGATTTTGTGTCTATAAATAGGAGGTTACAGATTCTGTGAAAGAGCAGAGAAGAATCGAACGATTGTATTCTGTAAACTCTGTGTTTGGTGGAATACAAAGAGAAAGTTTATTTACTTGTTGTTTCTATTGTCAATTCGTATACATACGTTAACACGAAGGATTCCGCACTCCGTGTTATCGAGACGTCCTGTCACGAGATCGATATGTAGATGAGTCATGTGGACCTACAAGGGGAGTACTTGTTAAATACTTGGAAATTTTTTCTAAAAATGGCAAATATGGTGCAACTGACTAACATGTTAAATTACGATAACGAGATTGGTACATCTCAGAAACCACCCAAATTGTTAAGTCTTGCAGATTATTCTAACTAGAAAGATCGGTTTGATCTTGAAAGGTTATACACATCCGACATATACTGATACAAGTTTATGGGTTCCAATCTTGAAAGGTTATACTCAGAAACCACCCAAATTGTTCGTGTCTTTTACTGATACAAGTTTATGGGTTCCAATCTTGAAAGTTTATACACATCCGACATATACTTGGATGGGAAAGGATGATGTTCCTAAATCGGTATCTGCGTTAACTACAGAAGAAAAATTATTGTTTGATATGGAAAAGAAGGCTATGGCTAGTATCTCAATGTCTCTTCCTAAAGAAATTTTTCATAGTTTTAAACAATTCAAGACTTCTCAACAATTGTGGGAAGCGTTACAAAAGCGGTGTGAAGGTAGTTTGGATGTTAAGAAAAGTATAAAAGAATTACTAAAGAAGCAGTTCTTAGTATTCAAGCACTTTCAAAATGAATCTTTAGATGATCTTGCAACAAGATTCTATCATTTGCTGAGTGAATTGTTAAGTACTTCAGTGGTTTATGAGACTGAAGAGATAAATGATAAGTTTTGGGAGGCATTACCATCTAAATTTGAAGTGTATTCAGTTTTGATAAAAGAGAATGTCAAGTATAAAACTATGTCGCTTGAAGAGGTTCTTGGCAAGATTCAATCACATGATTTGAATATGAAGAAGAAGGAAACCAATATGGAGCATATTCAAGATCCTAAAATGTATTTTGCTAAGACTTCTGGCAAAACTGGTGCAGGGGTTGCGTTCTTTTCTGGTGATACTCAAGATGTTTCTAATGATCATTGTTCTGGGGTTCCAAGTCATTCTGGTTTCTCTCAAATATAGCTTCTTCATCATCTGGAACACATAATACGAATCAAAGAGTTGCTGATGCTTATTTAGTGATGTTTTCTTCCTTTATGGCTTCTTATGAAAAATTTATTAGAGAAAAGATTCATGATCCAGATGTTATTGAAGAGGATTTCAGACAAATTGATCATGTTGATCTGGAAGAGATGAATATTCAATGGAACATGGCTATGCTGATGCGATAAGCAAAGGATTTTTTGAAGAAGACTGGAAGGAAGTATATCGGTTCTAACAGTCGTTCACGTATGGGATTTGACAAAACCAAAGTTCGTTGCTATAATTGTCAAGAGTATGGTCATTTCGCCAAAGAATGTGTGAATGCAAAAGTTGAATTTGATTCTCAGAAGAAGCCTAATAACTTTCATAACTATCATAATCAGTCACATGGCTCCTCTGGCTTTGGAAATTCTAATCATGCATCTGCATCATCTGCTTTGGTTGCTCAGAATGATTAAAATTATGACTGGGGTATTCAACTTAAAGATTTGGTTGGTACTGTAAGTCAAGATTTTGTAGCTGAGATTCATTCTGCAAAATCTGAAGAGTCAACTGATGATGATAGTTCAAGTGATGGTGAGAGTTTGCCAAGTGCTGATGAAGAGCATGATCAAGTACAAAATGTCGAGTCTGATATTGCATCTGGTGTATCTAAAGATGATATAGTATTAACTCAAAATTCTTCTGATGGTGCTGATTCTGAAAATATTCCGATTGCAAAAGTCTTCATGGCAGATATGTCAGATCCTTCAAAGGTAAAAGATTCTGGCTGTCACATTTATTGCTCTAATTGCATCAGTATACAAGATAAAATGCAAAAAGTAATGGATGATAACACAAATTTAATTTGTGTATGAAATCGATGCATTCAGTTAGTCAAAAATTGAAAGATAATGATAAATTGTGTATAGATAGAATTGAATCTTTGAAACGAGATTTGAACTCTTCGGGATTGAAATATAAGGAACAAGCATATCATCTGGATATGGCTTATGCTGAGATTGAGAAGAGAAATGAAATTGTTGCTCAGAAGAACAAAGAAATTTCTGATAAAGAATCTGAAGTGATCAAATTACATAGAAAGCTGGATAATTTTGAAAATTCATCTATGGTATTGGATTACTTTAATGCTAATGCTGATCCTATAATTCCTCCACCATTCAATGCAAATTATGTAGTTGAACCATAAATTATTCATGAAGAGGAAATTGATCCAAAGACGGTGTTGAAAGTAAATCCAGTTCCTGGTGAAGATATGATCTATGATTCTAATTCTGAGAATGAAGTTTTTGATGATAAAAAGGTTGAAGGCATTCCTAAGTAAGTGAAAATTGTTGAACCAAAGGTGGTGAAACAAGTTACCTGTGATAGATGCATTTTAACAGAACCTGATGAAGTGAAAGTTGATCAAACTAACCTTTCCAAAATGTTACAATCAAGTGGTTTTGTTGCTGCTGGTCATCAGAAGAAGAATTCATCAACGGTGACTAAACAAGTTTTTGTTCAAAAGAAGCCAGTCAACTGTTCAGTAAAATCTTCTAAAGCTTGTTCATCGGAAGAGTCATCAAATTCAAGAAAAACTCCTTATATCAGAAATCATCAAGATAGAAGAGTTTGCTTTCACTATAATGACACTGGTCCTTATAAGAATCAAGGCAAATTAAAGAGTGTTCCCTCACAACAACGAGTGGTGACGATTTTGAAAAGAACAAATGTGGGAAAGCCTACATCTAGTGTTGTAAAGAATGTGCCTTGTCAATCATTTGCTAAATATTCGGGATTTAAGCAACATGATAAGCATATTTCTAAACAAGTTGTTTTTCAAAATAAGTTTGAGATTCCACATGTTGGAATTCCAAAAGATTCTCAACCTGAGGTCAAACTTTCTAGACCACAATGAAGAAGATTTAATAGAAAATTAAAGAAACTTTTGGAAATATCTGAATCTGATAATCATAAATCTAATAATACTTTTTCCAATTAATCATACTGTGTCTTCATTGAGAAGGTCTAATTGTGAATCTTATGTTCCAAAGGTTGATGACAATGTTGATTGTGAACTGCTTGAAGTTGTTTATTTTGATCCATCTAGACAACCCAAGACCACAATGGCTTGGGTTCCTATTTATAACTGATTTTCTTTGTTTATGTAGAGGCAACCTAGGAGGACTATCAACAATACGTGGTATGTGGATAGTGGTTGTTCTCGACATATGACAGGGAATATTCGTTTGCTGGAAGATGTTATTAATATTGATGGTGGTTATGTCGCTTTTGCTGGAAATAAAGGCGGGTACATAACTGGTCAGGGTACTTTGAAGAACAATAAAGTCAAATTTGATAAAGTGGACTATGTGGAGCAACTTGAACACAATCTTTTGAGTATATCTCAAGTGTGTGACAAGAAGTTTTCATTTCATTTCAATGATTCTGAGTGTTATATCTTAAAACCGGGCTTTGTTATTCCTGACGAATGGATTCTAATGAAGGCTCCGAGGAGAAATGACACATATGTCCTAGACATGAGTGTTGCTACTACAACGGATTCAATTCCTACATGTTTACTCTCCAAGGCGTCTGAGTCGGATTCTATTTTGTGGCACAGGAAACTTGCTCACATCAATTATCGGAAAATGAATTATCTCGTGAAGAATGATCTGGTTATTGGTGTTCTGAAAATGAAATTTTCCGTTCCAGATGACTGTATTCCTTGCAAGAAGGGGAAACAACACAAGAAGTCCCACAAATCTAAGATAGAGAATTCAATTGTGACTCCTTTGGAGCTACTGCATATGGATTTGTATCAGGAGAATTGGCGGTAAATCTTATTGTCTGGTACTAACAGATGATTTCTCTAGATTTTCATGGGTTAAGTTCCTTGCTTCTAAAGCTGAAACCACAGAGTTGGTACAGTTCTTAATCATGGGTTTAGAGAATTTGTGCAAATAGAAAGTCAGAAGAATTGGGAGTGACAATTGCAGCGAGTTTAAAAATAGCAAGATGGGTTTATTTTGTCTTCAAAAGGGAATTCATCATGAATTCAGTGCGCCATATGTACATCAACAAAATGGAGTTGCTGAATGAAAGAACAGGACTTTGGTTGAAATGGCACGTACGATGCTTGCAGATTCTAAGCTTCCAGTTACTTTTTGGGCTGAGGCTGTGAATACTGCGTGTCATGTTTTGAACAGAGTTTTGACCGTTAAGTGACACAAAAATACATGCTATGAGTTGTTTAATAGTCGGAAGCCAAATCTGGAATATTTACTACCTTTTGGTAATCCATGCACCCTGTTAAAAGTTAGCGATGTCCCAACCAAGTTCAGTGCTAAGGCTATTGAAGGGATCTTTCTGGGGTATGTTGCAAATTCTACTACCAAGCGGGTTTATAACAAAGAGACTCGTCAGGTTGAGGACTGGTTTCATATTGACTATTCTAATCGATTTTTACCTCAAATGGCGATTGGACCAGACTGGGCTTTTGATTATGACAATTTATTCAAGTCTTTTCAATTACCTTCTGATATTTCTCCTGACGAAGTTGTTGTATTATATGATTCATGTCAGGATGCACAGAATAGTGGTTTTCTACCAAATGTGGTTCCACAATCATCTGCTCCAGATCCTAATGTTGCTTCTTGTTCGGGAACACAAGAGTCTGATAGTGAGGACGACAATGTTATTTTCCAAGATTCTTCTGCTGATCCTTTGTTAGTTGATGAACCTTCTAATTCGACACAGGCTCAGGGGGAGATTCCTACAAATCTGGACTCGGGGATACCAGTTAATCAGGATATGTCTTATCAATCTAATACAACTCAAGTTGATGTGTTGCCTGTTCCTGAGGTTGCATCAATCAAGGAACTCAAAGCTCATCCGATTACAAATATCATTGGAAATTTGCATGATGGAGTGCAAACGCGTTCTATTTTTGACAACACTTGCTTGTATACAAGTATTAAGGATACTAGTGTTCTTGATGTATGCTCACATTCCTGTTTTATTTCTTAGGTCAAACCAAAGAATGTCAAAATGGCGTTACGTGATAAGAATTGGATAGAGGCCATGCAGGAAGAACTTGCTCAGTTTAACAAACTCAAAACTTGGAATCTTGTAGATCTTCCAAAGGGTGTGTTTCCAATTGGTACAAAGTGGGTGTAGAACCAAAGACTGATTGCTACCAAATTATTCTAAGTACAAATGCTGTTGATAGGCTTATCAGCAGCATTCATCACATATGGCTGCTGATAGGCTTATCAGCAGCATTCAACACTTGTTGCTGCTGATAGGCTTATCAGCAGCGTTCAACACAAGTTGCTGCTGATAGGCTTATCAGCAGCATTACTCTCATCTCTGCTGCTGATAGCTTTATTCTCTGAAGACCAAACGTTGCAGCTGACTATCCATGTGAAGCGCCTCTGACACCTTTCTGTTAAAGCAACTGCCACACTCCAAGCAGAAGGAACCTCACTGGTGCAACCAATAAAGGACAATAACGCGCTTCTCCAAGCATGCAAACAATGATGCCTAAGAAGACGTTTCAGTAAAGTTAACTAGATTAGCCTTTGCGTGTAATTTAGATTAATAAACAAGATCAACGGCTTGTGTTAGATCTGATCCTTAGAATCAAGGGTCTGTCTTGATTCTAAGTTACTATAAATACTGTGTAAACACTTCATTGTAAGTGTGCTTGCTGTGCTTTCATAGTGCTTCTTGATAGTGTTTTACTTGTAAACTTGTAATCTCAGAAGTCTAATACAACAGTGCATTTATCAGTATTCTTGCTGTTTACATGTTTACTTTGTTGGTTGTTATTATTTCCGCCAATATCAACTAGAATAGAATCACCTTGTAATCTTACGATCCTACAAGTGGTATTAGAGCTTTGGCTCAAGATTAAACAAACTAACATTTGTTTAATCACTTTCTGATTCTATTCAAAACTCTATTCTTGATCAAGTCACACAAAACAAAATGGCACAAAGTCATGGATCTGAAGACATCGGCAGTATCAACCGACCACCGAGGTTGATGTCTTGGGAGGACTATGATATGTGGAAGAGCCGTATGGAAAGCTTCTTCTGCTACCATGAATACGGAATGTGGAAATCCATAAGGGATGGACCTTATGTTCCCATGGTGGCCTCTGCTGACTCCGGAGGACCACTAGTTCCTAAGGAACCCTCCAAGTATTCTGAAGAAGACATCAAGAAAATGGAGGTGGACTTCAAGGCATTAGGAGCTATCCAAATGTGCCTTCCAAATGAAGTTTTTCACAACTTCAAGGCTCACAAAACTGCAAAGGAATTATCGGGAGCCTTGGAAAAGATGTTTGCTGGATCTGGGGAGGTCAAGGAGAACAGACGTGACATTCTCAAGCAACAGTATGAAAACTTCGTCTGGAAGGAAGGTGAGTCACTAACAGTTTTATATAACAGGTACAAGTACCTGGTTGGAGAACTGCAGTGCTCCAAGGTAAAGCTGGAGAATGAAGACATTCTCAAGAAGTTCATAAGATCTCTTCCTAGTTGTTGGACATTATATATACAGTGTCCATCAGAAGAAGAGAGAATCAAAATACTCTTCAGATGACTGAGCTCTTTGGCATGCTCAAAATCTATGAATTAGAAATGATTCAAGCTAAAGAAAGGAGCTCCAGTTATCAATCAGCTACCACTTCCTCCACCACCACCTCAGCGCTTCACTCTGATCATTCTGGTCCTAGTGCAAGCAACTACTATCCTCCCATTGTTACTCATCCTCAAACACCAACTGCTTCACAATCCAACTCATCACCATTTCTTCTTGAGGCACCTCCTCAACAGCCAACCTCTACTGCTTTTGTCTCTGACAACTCAAGCAGCATGCACTTCATAAAGGAGGATCTGGAATGCTTTCATCTAGATGATCTTGAAGAAATGGATATTCAGCACTCATATGCCATGCTCTCCCTCAGAGCAAAAAGGTTTTATTTTAGAACCGGGAGATAAGTTCCAAGCAACAACTCAAACACCAGAGTTGGGCTTGATAAAAGCAAGATCCGATGTTACAACTGTAACCAAATGGGTCACTTTGCTAGGGAGTGCAAGGAACCTAAAGCCAATCAGGGTGCCAGCCATCAAAGACAAGCTTACCAAGGTCAGCCCAGGCAGCAGCAGCAAGGAACTCCTCCAGCACAAACTGCAGCCTGTGGAAATGTTGGAACTACAGAATTTGACTGGAGTTTTCAATATGAAGATGTTCCTGCCTCCAACCAAGCACTTATGGCAGACAATGTAGAGATACCACCTCAGGTATTTGAACATCTTTGCTCTCAAGCTTGCATTGACAAAGTTTTAGGTTATAGAAAGCATAACCAAAATCTAATAGATCAAAATGAAGAGTTTCACCAAATGAAATCTGAATTCAAAAAGGTCGAAGACAGTTACAAAGAAAAGATTAACTGCCTTAAGAAAGAGATTTCTTCTTTAAAACATGAACAAACCAATCTTGAAACTCAGATTGATGATCTATTAGTAAAACTTAAAGCTACCAGAGCTGAACTGGCTGAACAGAAAGTTCATGTTGAAAAATATGAATTTTCATCTAAAAAGTTACAAAGATTGTTAGATATTCAAGTCCATGAAAGGGTAAAAACTGGACTTGGATATCATGATGACGAGTACAAGACAGTTCCTCCTCCTGCTGACTATGTTGCCATTCACGAACCAAGCTTCAATACTGCAAATCTTGACACGGCAAACCGAATCCTTGATCCTTCAATGGATGCATGTTTCGTGGAAGACTGCTCCACCTCTTTAGAATCTGAGTCAACCTGCTCAGACCACTGTGAAACTAGTGCAGTCCCATCTGCTCCTATCTCTGAAGCTGTTCTGAACAAAACTGAATGTCCTGTTGTTACTCCAACTATTCTAGCTCCCATCCCATTCAAACAAATCAAGATTAGCTATCCTCAAAATGGAAGAAAGCTAAACATTGAAAAGGGAGAGACATCAGGTTTCACCAACCCCAAGCCTCAGTCCAAGCCAGTGCAGCATTCCAAGACTAAGCACATCGACATCAGGTATCACTTTATAAGGGATCAAGCTGTGAAAAAGAGAATTGTCCTATCCAAGGTTCACACAAATGAGCAATATGCTGATTTGTTCACTAAACCTTTTGATGAAGCAAGATTTCGATATCTAGTTGAATCAATTGGCATAATGAACTTTGAATAAGACATGTCTCAAATTTTTATCCTTCCTTGTAAATATGTCTATGTTTTTGTTCTTAATAAAAGGTTATAGTCAGCAGCACTTTTTCATTGCTGACAGATTTACTCTTCAGCAGCAAAGCCTTTGCCACTGATCGCTTTAAGTTATCAGCAGGAACAAGTTTCCTGCGGATAGCTTTAAGGCGGTCAGCAGCAACCTCTTTGCTGCGGAATGAATACACAATCAGCGGCACCCAAATATGCTGCTGAAAGACTTCACTATCCTCAGCAACCAAGTTTCCAGCGGATAGCTCACCATCAGCAGCAACCAAGTTTGCTGCTGATGGGTAAAACAAGTCTACATTAACTTTTACCCGAGGTAAAAACCACTATCAGTCTTTACCATGACTGCTCGAGTGCTTTACAGTTGTAACAATGAAAAGTGAAACAGGTTGTACTGTACAAGTAAAGTTGCTTTTTCTTCGTCTGTCGTTATATCACAATCTCAAACGTTCCCACAACCTCTTCATATTCAATTTCAAACCCTAATCTCCCATCACTTTCTCTCCCGTCCCCACAGCATTCAAAGCCCTCCATAATTAACCACCATTCAAACATCCTTCTCTCTTCCCTCCAACTCCATAAAAATGGCAGGCGCAGACATAAACAACCCCAACGACAAGTTTTCCCCATATCACAACCTCACTGCATGCCTAATAAAGGGCAAGAAATCCGAAGGTTTTAATGATATGATCGACTTCCTTTGTCGGTCCAAAATCCTCCATGCCCTAACAGTCAACCCAACCATCTACACTTCCCACATGGAAGATTTTTGGAGCTCAGCCGTGTATTCTACTGACCAGGGCACTCCCCAAATCAAAGGCATAGTAGATAGCAAGGAGATGGTTATCACTAAAGCAAAGCTCCGCCAACACCTCAAGCTTCAAGATGAAGGGGACGCCATCTCTTACCCAAGAGACGTATACATGAGGACCTTTGTATCCATAGGGTACACTGGGAATCAAATAGAGTATACGATAGAGAAGGCACTCATGGGTCCCAAATGGAAGTATCTCTACCACACTCTTTTCCAATGCATATCCCAGAAGAGGAGTGGCTGGAACCAACTTAGCTCCGGACTTGCATCGGCAATTCACGGTATGATAACTGGGGCGGGTTTCAATTTTTCCCACCTTATTCTTGAAGGTTTGAGATACAACCTTCAAGAAGGGGTGAAATCACAGTTCTTCATGTACCCAAGATTCTTGCAGGAAGTGTTCAATATTGAGCACCAAGATCTTTCAAAAACAGCAAGAATCTACGTAATGCTGGGACATAAGAACAACATTTTTCAAAGCATGAGAACAGTTTCATCAAAGTTCTCAGGGGCCGATGTTCCATTGTTGTCTACAATGTTGAACACGCAAAGTGCCCAGGTTGACAGTTCAGCAAACCCAGCTGATACTGATCCCACACCCTCCACCTCACTGCCACAACCTCAAACTGCTGGTTCCCTTGATCGAACCCCTGTGCATTCTACTGAGGATGTACAGGCACATAATCTACTCACCCACAGTTTGATTGCTCAACCGAAACACAGGGCCCCGGTTGCAGCCAAATATACAAGGAAGAGGGGCAAGAGAACTCCTTCTTCTCTTGCCTCCAAGGCCCAAACCCAAGCCAACATCCCTCACTCAGAATCATAACATTCTAGTGAGAATATCATAAGGGAAAGCCACACTGTTAGGGAGACTCCTTCGGAAGTCTCTCTATTAGGATTAGGATCACTTCCCGGATCCATAGAACAGTCCTTCGAGCCATTCCTATCTTCTTTGGACTTAAGTGTTAAGGAACCTGACCAAAGTGATGTACCTTCTCCAACTACCACTATCAAGGAGGTACTGATTGGTCTTGCTTCCGAAACACCCAACCCAAGTTCTTCACCCTTGAAGGTCCACTCTAGGAGTAATGAAAGAGTGGATGTGGAAGAGGCTGTCACTACTGCTGGTCCATCAACTGACCAGGAGGAGAGTGACAACATCTTTAAGACCTCAACCACGGCAACTCATGGTGATGGTGTTTCCTTGGAAACTCCCCTCACTGAGAAGAATCCCAGGCGCCAAGAAACCGCGGGTGATGGGGATGATGAGGCTCGGCCTACGGCCCCATCTGGGTCCAAGGATTCCACAACTGTGGATGAGGACAGACTGAAACTTCATAACTTGGAATTGTCGGCCAGGGTGGCTATGCTAGAGGCTGAAGTGTCCAAACTAAGACACCAAGTCTCTATGCATGAAGCCCATCAATGCCCAACTTTAGCCACTCCCTCTCTTGTATCAGTAGGCACCCAAACTGATGCTTATCTGTCTACTGATGCAACCAAAAAGGGGGAGATGGTCTCTACGGAAGAAGATAAAGACAGTCTTGACGACTGGATTCAAGAGCAGGTTGTACTTCAAAGCTCACTATTCAAACCGGCTTTTGTACAAATTCATGACTTGCCAGTCTCAGATGACGAAGAAGAAGGGACATCTGAAGACTGGAAGTTGGTCGTCAGGGCTGTTGATGAAATGCTGAATGATGCTGAAGACACAGAACAAACGAATACATCATTCAGCATCCTTCCTGAAGCAGCAGCCATCATTGGTCAATCCTCAACCCCCCAACTATTCAGATCATCAAAGAAGCTAGAATTTGACTCCATTCTAGCTTGGGGGTATGATGGATCAGCTGAGAGGTTTTGGATTGGATGGGAATTCAGCGGAGTAGAAGAGCTGAACTGGAATTCTCTCAATGCCCTCCAAGTCCTACAGCTATACGTATCAAACTGCATCAACAACTCAGCAGATCTCTCAGCAGAACTTGCCATTGGCAGGTTCTATGACCTGATGGAGGATAATCTACCCAGGCTCCAAAGATTCCTTCAAGCAGCACATCGGGTAGCTTATCCTGAATCCTCGGCGGCCACAGAATGGAGACTAACTCCTAGCAATCTTGAAATAACAAGGAGCAGTCTTCTCACTGAAGAAGAAGTTCTGGGCTTTCGAAGATTCCTGTATGACTTCCTGGTCAAGGACTTGGACGTGCTAGGTTGGGTGAGCACTAAGTCCCTTGACCACACTCTTCTGCTCAGCAACGGCTCCTCTCTCATCATCAACACCAGGAACATCCTTCAGCTGCCCTCAGACTTCCTATTCAAGATTTTTCAGCTCAGAGCCAACATCTGCAATATTAACTCATTGGAGAGCCAGGCAATGATGGTCACCATCAAAGCCCATCTTGAAAAAGAAGGATTGATTCCTCAGGAAGAGTCTGTGTCAACTTCTGATACTGACTCCAACTCAGATACTCCACAAGTTGAAGCCACATCAGTAGCATCTGGCACAAGATCTTCACTTAGGGATCAACTGAGGGAAATAGAAGGTCCTGAGTATCAACTTGATGAAGACAGTGACCATCCCTTGTCAATTCCTTAACTTGCCAATGAAGCCGAGGCAGAGATCCCAACAGCACAACAATCAGCTGTTGCTGTGATCAGTGAAGCCAGAGCAGAGGCATCCAATGTTAATAAAGGGAAGGGCATTATGACAGAAGAGGATGAAGAGAGGTTGCGAAAAGAAAAGAAGGAGAAAGAAGAGAAAAGAAGAAGAAGAGAAGAAGAGGAGATGGCTGACATGAAAAAGGCTCAAGAAAGAAAAACAGCCATTCTCCTAAGAGAACAAACCATCCAGCTGTATGCTAAACAGCTGGATGAACTGAAAAGAAAGATTCCTGCAGTTGACCAGATTGAAGAAGATACAGCTCTTGCTCTTCAACTGCAGGAACAATTCAATAGAGAAGAAGAAGACTTGGAGAAGAAGAAGAACAAAGAAGCTAAGTTCAGAATAACCGATTCTGAATTAGCAAAAGAATTAAGGGAGGAGTGGACTGAAGCTCTGATCTCTCAAGGTGAGGATGCAGACTACCTTGAGAAACTTTCAAAGAAAGAGATTTACAGAGCCTTCATGGGTCAGCAGGGTCAATTGGCTAGCAAGAAAAAGGCTGAAGAAGAAGAAAAAGCCAAGCTACAGTCCAAGAAGACCATTGCACTGAATAAAAGAACCCATGAAGAAAGGAAGGTCATGATTGACTTCCTTAAGGCTAGAGGAGATAGTGGAAAGAGGCTAGGTCCCATGAATTTCATGAACCTGCAAGCCCTCTACTTCAAAGTTAAAAAGGATGAGGAAGAAAGACTAGGGAATAAGGCCTCCAAGAAAAGGGTACTTATCAAAGAAGAAGAAAAACCAAAGACAAAGAAACCCAAGCCTTCTCCCTCACCTACCTCTTCCTCAGTCCATCATCGTTCCACTCTCCTCCCCAAACCTTCCACTCCTCCACCCAACAAGTCCAAATCATCCCACCCAGCTCCCACTCATCAACAACCTCCCTTGAAGAAATCCAAATCCTCATCTGAACCTGAAGACTCAAGAAACATAGTTGAATGGGCCTACAATCCACAGGATCAAAGATTTGAGATCTTCAGGGGGAGAACTGAAAGAAGAAGATCTACATACAAATCTGTTGATGAGGTTCTGCAACTACCAGATACAGACCTAAGAAGAATTTTGGAGCTGGGTGAAGCTCATGAGCCTGCAAATGAGAGTGGGAAACATCTTATGCTAGCAATCAGACATTACTTTAACCCTAGCAAAGATGTGGTCATGAATATCAAACCACTCAAGTCCCACTCTCCATTTGTATCTTGGTCCTACAATGCTGATTTGGATGAGTTCACTCTGATTGATGTAAAGAAGCAGCAGATGAGATGTTCAAGCAAAGCAATCTACAAAATGCCACACAAAGACATCAAGACTCTGTCTGAACTTCCACTGAACAATCCCAGCAAGGATCCAAGAGGCTATGAGGTTGAAAGGATAGTCAGCCACATGCAAAAGCTTCAGCAGCAAAGTAATTAGAAGAATTTTGGTTGCATCAGTCTAGGGGGAGTTTGTAGAACCAAAGACTGATTGCTACCAAATTATTCTAAGTACAAATGCTGCTGATAGGCTTATCAGCAGCATTCATCACATATGGCTGCTGATGTTGCTGCTGATAGGCTTATCAGCAGCGTTCAACACAAGTTGCTGTTGACAGGCTTATCAGCAGCATTACTCTCATCTCTGCTGCTGATAGCATTATTCTCTGAAGACCAAACGTTGCAGTTGACTATCCATGTGAAGCGCCTCTGACACCTTTATGTTAGAGCAACTGCCACACTCCAAGCAGAAGGAACCTCACTGGTGCAACCAATAAAGGACAATAACGCGCTTCTCCAAGCATGCAAACAATGATGCCTAAGAAGACGTTTCAGTAAAGTTAACTAGATTAGCCTTTGCGTGTAATTTAGATTAATAAACAAGATCAACGGCTTGTGTTAGATCTGATCCTTAGAATCAAGGGTCTGTCTTGATTCTAAGTTACTATAAATACTGTGTAAACACTTCATTGTAAGTGTGCTTGCTGTGCTTTCATAGTGCTTCTTGATAGTGTTTTACTTGTAAACTTGTAATCTCAGAAGTCTAATACAACAGTGCATTAATCAGTATTCTTGCTGTTTACTTGTTTACTTTGTTGGTTGTTATTGTTTCCGCCAATATCAACTAGAATAGAATCACCTTGTAATCTTACGATCCTACAGTGGGTGTTTAAATGCAAGAAAGACGATCGAGGTGTCGTGGTGAGAAATAAGTCAAGATTAGTTGTACAAAGTTTCAATCAACAAGAGGGAATTGATTACACTGAGGTTTATGCTCCTGTTGCTAGGCTTGAAGCTATACGGTTGTTTCTTGCTTTTGCTTCATACAAAGGGTTTAAGGTATTTCAATTAGATGTAAAGAGTGCTTTCTTATATGGTAAAGTCAAGGAAGAGGTTTATGTGTGTCAGCCGCCGGGGTTTGAAGATCCAATTATAAAAGCAGAACAAAGGTTAAGATAATCGTGAGAAGTCGAAACTTCTTCTTACCGAAAAAGTTTGAAGTAATATGCAAATATATACAACAAAGGGGTAAGTGATGAACAATGGTGAGGTTATATACAATTTCTAAGCAAGAAACCAACTCTGAACCACATTTTTTATCGTAAAATTTCGCCAACAAAACCCTACTTTCACTTTAACCTGATAATGAAGTCGACAAGGGGAATCACAAAATATAAACTGATTCTTGCAAAATTAGAACGATGGAAAACAAGATTTTGTGTGTGAAATGAGGGTGTGTGAAGGATCCGGATGATAGAGCATGAAAGTGAGACTGATTATGAAGAAATTCAATTTAAAGCTGGAAAATGACTAAAAAGCCCCTGTCGAAACTAGATAGTTTCGATAGGGCTGAGTATTTTCGATACCACAGTAGTTTCGGTTGACCAAGTGAAGTTTTGATAGCTCAGTAGTTTCGATAGGCCTGAAAAACTTTGAACAATGTAATCAAAAGTAATTTTCATATGTACAACTATTTAAACAAGCGAATAAGGAAGATTAGATTTTCGTTTGGGAAAAATAAAGTAAAAACCAAACAAAAGGATATGTACACTTAGCCTTGGAAAAGATTCAACGTGAGATCATGTCTGGTCAAACTCTTGAAACCCTTCGTTTTGCAATTAGCTATTGTGAATCCCTGAAGATTTCAAGATTTCATGTGATTATGCGGTACCATTTAAGCACGAAACACGGCGTACCCCACGTTTTGAAATAAAATGGTTTTGAAAGTCTATCAATCCTCAAGAAATACCCGCATTTATCTTATCATCACTTTCTGGTTAACATGGGTACCATCTCGGTAAGTCAAATTCACTACCAAAATAAAATAAGATCCAAATGGATATAAGAAGATGTAAAACGAAAAATATCCAAGTGGATATTAAAAAGTACGAACATTCTAGATCTTTGTGTAAGCAAAATAGAAGAAGTCGTAAAACTATCCAAGCTGATAGGAAAAGATTGACACCCGATATCTTTGCATAAGAAAAACAGACGCGGTCAAATCATCTAAGTGGATGGGAAAAAGATGAACACTCGAGATCTTTACGTAAGCAAAACAGACGGGGTCATCGGCGGAAATTTTTGTTACTTTGACGGTCACCTGGCGTTTGAATCAGAATCCAACACGTAAGCCTCTATCTGATTGAATCAGTTTTCTTAGCTGAAAATGGGTTAGATGTTTCAAAAATGGGTTCAAACACACGTGTAAGATTTGAGATTTAGATTTTCACACTACTAAAGAGTTATAACCATATGTCGGGCCTACCGGCTATACCTCAATAAACACTATTGCTTATGGTCCATTCCATGCTCCAAGAAATATGATCAGACTCAATCACTTCTCACAAGGTCGGATCAGATTTTCCTGAAACAAAATTGATAACAATTGTGAGATAAGAACTTTTCATAAGCAAGCAACTATATACAAAGAAATTATTTTCTTTGTTTTCTTACAAAAATTCCAATTTCTCCCCCAAAAGAATTGCTATCAAACACAGATAAAGAGAAATAACTATACAAAAATATTTTTGAAAATCTTCCCGATTAACAAGTTTAAACAGATAAGACTTATGCACAAAGGTTACTGAAAGTTGAGCATTCCGAGCATTTCCACCAATTTCTCAAATCTGGCATAATCAAATGCTTTAGTGAAGATGTCAGCGGTTTGCTTATCGACTTTGACTTCAACAATTTTGATGTGCTTCTTCTCAACACAGTCACGGATGAAATGGTGCTTGATTTCAATGTGTTTGGTTTTGGAGTGCTGAACAGGTTTTGGAGTGCTGAACGGGGTTCTTGGTAATGTGAGGAACGGCAGTGTTGTCACACAGAATGGGGGTCTCATGGAATGCGATGCCATAATCAAGCATCTGATGGTGTATCCAACGGACTTGGGAACAACATAGGGTTGCAACAATGTATTCAACAAAGGACACAAGACGATTGCCAAGAAATTGACAACCCCAGAATTGGATTTGCGGTCTAAGTTGCATCCCCCGTAGTCTGAATCTGAATAACCCACAAGATCAAATGTGTTATTTTTAGGATACCAAAGCCCAAGTTTTGGCTTATACTTTAAATATCTTAAAATATGTTTGCCAACAGTTAAAGGAGAAAGTTTAGGATTAGCCTGAAAGCGTGCACACAAGCACACTGCAAACATGATGTTTGGTCGGCTAGCAGTGAGATACATGAGAGATACTATCATGGAGCAATAGAGGTGTTGATCAATGCCTTCACTATCTGTATCAGAAGATAGAGAATGTCGAACTTCCATGGGAGTCTTGAATGGATGGGACTCAGTCATTTTGAACTTGGTTAGAATCTCTTTAACATATTTATCTTGGTGAATAAGAATTCGTGACTCTGACTGATCAACTTGTAATCCAAGAAAGAACTTCATTTCCCCCATGGAGCTCATCTCGAACTTAGAACGCGTCACTTCTTCAAACTCTTTGCACAGCCTCGGATTGGATGGATCCGAAAATGATATTGTTATGGGTTAAATCTCAAGCAGGATCTTGAATGAAGCATGATCCGGAATCCAAGATCCTGGTAACTTCGGTATCCTGAATATTAATGCTACTAACGGCTATTTATCCTCTATTTCTTTTATATACGCAGGTAAAATGTGTTGACTCGTTTTGTCCGTGAAGAATCATACTTGTGAGAGAAGAGGACGCATCAAACTTGCGAGAGAAGCTCAACAACGGTCATATTTGAAGACCGAGTAAAGCTACGGGATCCTTAGAAAGTTAGTTAGGATGATTTTCTGTATTTAATCAGCGGATTGATCGATTAGCAACACACACTTCACTTAGCATTACAAAACATTTGCGAGAAGCTTTGTAACGCTTAGTATTCGATCATTTGCTGCTCAACACTTGTAATTCTTTATCATTTATTGAAGAAACGACGCAGGTGTCGATTGTCACTTCCCGAAGTTTTATGCTGGAGGTCTTGAACGATCAACGGGTTTTCCTCGTAAACAACCGTGTCAATCTTTACGTTTTTGTATTGTTTCACATTGATTTTACAAGCACACTACCTTACTCACGAAATTTGGTTACAAAGTTAGTTTACATATTTTTTACCAAAAACAATTTGGCGCCCACCGTGGGGCAAGTGGTGCTTTTCATCTTCAAATCTTTACTAAAGTTTGTGCTCAATCACTATCTTTCAAAGCTATTTTCAACGATGTCGTCCCAATCCAAAAATATTTCCATTTCTGCTCCGTCTTCGAGCTCTGGCTTGGTCAACTCTATTCCTCCTCCATTTCAAAAAATTGTTAATCAGCTGAAGAAAACTACTCCTGCGGGTTTTTCGGGATCCGGAATACCTACTGGTGGACCTGTGATCATATCAAATAGTGACATCCTCGATCTGTTCACGGAGATGAAACAACAAATGTAACAACAGAGGAAGACTAACCAAGCGCGGTTTCTGGAGATTGAGAAGGTTAGGAAAACAAAGAAACCAGTGGAAGTGACGACTCTGCTGCAACCAAGGACCTTGGACTTTAATTATTCAGGATCCTCAGAAATCCATAAGGGAAATTTCCTTCCATTGCAAACAGGGATTACTGCAGTTGGCCCTACCCCGTCTGTCAGAATTACAAAAAATCAGGATCTTGGAGTTTCTCCTGGATCATCATTCTGAAATCCTGAGAACGGTAACACATTTAATCAATTTTCAAATACTAACGAATTTGTGCAGGAGACAGGAATCACTCCGTCCATGGCGAAGGAGTTAAATAAGTTAAGAGAAATGATCTCCAGCGTACCAGGTGTGGTCCAACCTATACCGGAGATGTCCTCTACCAGTCATAGGATCTCCAGATTCGCTCCACCATTATGTGATGCTGAGATCCCCAAGCGCTTCAAGACTCCTAACATGAAGTTGTACGATGGAACTACAGATCCTGAGGAGTACGTCGCGCAGTACAGGGAACGGATGGAGATAAACCCCATTCCCTTGGACCTAAAGAAAGCCTGCTTATGCAAAGGCTTCGGCTCTACCTTGACAGGATCAGCCTTAAAATGGTTGCTTAATGTTCCTCCATATTCTATTACTTCATTTGCTCATTTAATTAACATGTTTAACAATCAAATCTCTTGCAGTATAACTTTTGAAAGATTAACAAGCGACTTATATAGGATAATTCAAAATTCTGGAGAATCCCTCTGAGACTATGTCATCAAATTTGGTCGGGAATCCCTGGATATCCCAAACCTAGACGTTGCCACTGCAGTCCAGGCATTCAAGATAGGACTACAGAAATATTCTCAATTTTACGAAGACCTTGTCATGAATCCTTGCAGGAACCTCGATGAAGTCAGGAACCGGGCATTGAGGTTTATTAGGCTGGAAGATGATTAAAAGATCCAGCAGAGAGTGAATGCTTCGACAAGCTACACTCAACCTAACTGGAAAGTAGAACCCGTACCTTTTAGGTCGTACAGATCCAAGCCGTATTCTAAGTCGGACAATCACAGGGTCAATGTTGTAGAGGACGACGAGGACGAAGAAGAATATCATAAGTTATCTGAATACTATTTTTCTCTTGATACTACTGGTTTGCCATTTGCTATGCAGGATCTTGGAGAAAAAGCCAGGTGGCCTCGCAAGTTTGAGAGGAACTCAGGGGAAGGACAAGTCCAAGTGGTGTGCATTCCACGAAGACTTTGGTTATATAAACGAGGATTGTATTGCTTTGCGGAAGACATAAGCTACTGCTTAAGCAAATGGCATCTCAAAGAGTTTCTAGGCAAAGGAAAGAATAAGACTAAGGAACACGACAGGATCCCACAAAGAGCAAAGTCCCAGCCGCCGGATGCCAAGGTAATAGGTTTTATATCTGGTGGATCTGATATTTGTGGCACTTCTTACTCTGCAGCAAAAAGGAATGCCAAAGAAGTAAAAACAGAGAATGGGGACAGACCTATCAAAACCTCCAGCGTAACTGAAGAAAAGGTGATCTGTTTTAACGAGGATGACAGAGATGAAGTATAGGATCCTCACCACGATGGCCTGGTGATTACACTATACATTGCGAACCACTTCATTCGCAGGATACTGATCGACGGAGGAAGCTCTGTAATATTATCCAGCATGAAGTCCTGAAAAAAATTGGGATCCCGGATTCTGAGATCATCTCGAAATCCTCAGTATTAGTAGGATTCAGCGGACAGGTTAAAAACACGGTCGGAGAAGTCAAACTACCAATCTACATCGAGGGGGTAAATTCTATACAAAAGTTTTGTGTTATCAGTTCTTTATCTTGCTATAACATTATTCTAGGAAGTCCCTGGATACACGACATGAGAGCAGTACCCTCAACATATCACCAATGTGTCAAGATGCCGACCCCTTGGGGAGTGGTGAAGATCTACAGCGATCAACAAGAGGCCAAAAACTGTTACACTTCCTCAATAAAGCCTCTATCAAATCTTGACAAGCATAGCAATTAACGAAGCAGGCGAGGGATGTTCTTGAAGCTAAAGAACAGGATGTTAAAGAGGTATCCCTGTATGCTGAAAATCCAGATGTAAAGATCCTGGTAGGGAGCAATAACCCTGAGATTGGAGAAGACATCCTGAATTTCCTGAGGGGTAGGAAAGCAACCTTCGCTTGGAAGCACGAAGACATGACAGGTATATCCAAAGCTATCATAACACATAAACTTGGAATTGATAAAAGTTTCAGGCTAATATATCATAAGCGAAGGAAATTTGCTCCTAAGAGAAACTTAATCATCCAAGAAGAGGTCGAAAGGCTTCTCAAGTCTGGGATGATAAGGGAAGTCAAATTCCCAAGGTGGCTAGCCAACGTGGTGGTAATACAGAAGAAGAACGGGAAATGGAGAGTTTGTGTAGATTACACAGACCTCCACAAAGCATGTACTAAAGACCCCTTCCCATTACCACACTTGACTCGATGGTGGACGCTACAGCAGGCCATGAAATCCTGACTTTTATGGATGCCTCTTCAGGATTTCAACATATCCAGATGGAACCATCGGATTAGGAAGACACGACATTCATGACCCCAACATGTATTTATTGTAACATAACTATGCCATTTGGTCTTAAAAATGCAGGTGCCACATATCAAAGACTGGTAAATATGATGTTCAAAGACAAGATTGGGGACACTATGGAAGTCTACATAGATGATATGGTGGTAAAATCAAATAAAGTTGAGGATTATCTCAGGGATCTCAGAGACGAATTTGATATCTTGGACCAATACAATATGAAGCTGAACCCCTCGAAATGTCACTTCGGAGTGGGGGCAGGAAAGTTCGTAGGGTATATGGTGACAAAAAGAGGAATAGAAGCCAGCCCAGAACAAATCAAAGCTATCATCAATCTAAAATCCCCAGCAAATACTAAGGATGTCAAGAGACTGACCGGTAGAGTAGTAGCACTCAACAAATTTATATCAAGATCCTTAAAATAATGCAGGGAATTCTATGTCATCCTGAAGAAGAACAAGAAATTCGAATGGGAAGTGAAACATCAACAAGCACTCCAATCATTGAAGGAATACGTGTCATCAGCTCCTCTACTGATGAAACCAGAAGACGGTGAACCATTATCCCTATACTTGGCAGTATCCTGAAGCACCGTAAGTGCTGTATAAGTCAAGGATTATGAGGGACAACAACATTTGGTATATTATGTAAGTAAAAGTTTGCTACCAGCGGAAACCAAGCACGCTCATTTAGAAAAGTTAATTTTAGCTTTAATAATGTCGTCAACTAAACTTAGACATTATTTTGAAACTCATGCTATTCATGTTAAAACTAATTATCCTATTAAGTGTGTCTTAAGAAAACCAGAGATGTCAGGAAGGATGGCTAAATGGTCAGTCATGCTCAGCGCCTATAACCTCACATATGAACCTAGAACAGCAATAATGTCTAAGGCACTAGCAGACTTTGTGGCTGATTTCAGCAGTGATATCCAACAGGAGGCAGATCTTGAAGTCCAACGACTAGAATAGTCAAAGGACGAATGGACCTTATTCACTGATGGTGCATCAAATGTAAGAGGAACAGGTCTGGGAATCATACTAAAATCGCCACAAGGGGACATATTACCTCAATCCATAAGCTATGAGTTCCAGGCTACGAATAATGAAGCAGAATATGAGGCACTGATAGCAGGATTACAATTAACCAGGGATATCAAGATCAGGTATCTTCAGGTATGTGTAGACTCATTGTTAATCGCTAATCATTTCAATGGTCCGGATGCAGTAAAAGGTGAGAAGATAGTCAAATATCTCACAATATTTAAGCAATTATCCATAGAATTCGAAACGTTTGACATTACACCGGTGCCTAGAGAAGATAACACTGAGGCTGATTCCTTTGTAAACCTTGCTTCAGCTTTTAGAGTACCAGAAGGTACCAAAATACCTATCGTACACATTCTGAGCCCAACAATCGAGAAGATGAATGAAGTATCCAACACTAAAGAAGAAACAGACATTCGGGATCTTGAAGCTATTCAAGGATCCTGGATTTCACCTATTAATAAATACCTGTAGGATGGTGAAATCCTAAGTGATGAAAAGAAGCACAAGGCTTTTCGCATGAGGATGTCTCGTTTTATAATGTTTGAAAATATTTTATATAGAAAATCAATTGCAGGTCCATATTTAGGATGCTTGGAAGATCCTGAAGCACGTGAAGTCCTGAAAGATCTACACGAAGGAGATTGTGGTAATCACACCGGGGGCAGAGCGTTATTTTCAAAGATCCTGAGAATAGGATATTATTGGCCTACCACGAGAAAGGATGTTGTACCTTACTCTAAAAAATGTGACACTTGCCATAGACACAACAACATACTCCATCAACCGGTCGAACCTTTATACCCAATCGTCTCTCCATGGTCGTTTATGAAGTGGGGAATGGACATCGTTATTTTTAGGATACCAAAGCCCAAGTTTTTGCTTATACTTTAAATATCTTAAAATACGTTTGACAATAGTTAAATGAGAGAGTTTAGGATTAGCCTGAAAGCGTGCACATAAGCACACTTCAAACATGATGTTTGGTCGGCTAGCAGTGAGATTCATTAGAGATACTCATGGAGTAATAGAGGTGTTGGTCAATGCTTTCACTATCCATATCAGGAGATAGAGAATGTCGAACTTCCACGGGAGTCTTGAATGGATGGGACTCAGTCATTTTAAACTTGGTTAGAATCTCTTTAACATATTTCTCTTGGTGAATAAGAATTCCTGACTCTGACTGATCAACTTGCAATCCAAGAAAGAACTTCATTTCCCCCATGGAGCTCATCTCGAACTTAGAACGCATCACTTCTTCAAACTCTTTGCACAGCCTCGGATTGGTGGATCCAAAAATGATATTGTTATGGGTTAAATCTCAAGCAGGATCTTGAATGATGCATGATCCGGAATCCAAGATCCTGGTAACTTCGGTATCCTGAATATTAATGCTACTAACGGCTATTTGTCCTTTATTTCTTTTATATACGCAGGTAAAACGTGTTGACTCGTTTTGTCCCTGAAGAATCAAACTTGTGAGAGAAGAGGACGTATCAAACTTGCGAGATAAGCTCAACAACGGTCATATTTGAAGACTGGGTAAAGCTCTGGGATCCTCGGAAAGTTAGTTAGGATCATTTTTTGAATTTAATCAGCGGCTTGATCGCCTAGCAACACACACTTCACTTAGCATTACAAAACATTTGCGAGTAGCTCTATAACACTTAGTACTCGATCATTTGCTGTTCAACACTTGTAATTCTTTATCATTTATTGAAGAAACGAGGCAGGTGTCGATTGTCACCTCCCGAAGTTTTATGCCGGAGATCTTGAACGATCAATGGGTTTTCCTCGTAAACAACCGTGTCAATCTTTATGTTTTTGTATTGTTTCACATTGATTTTACAAGCACACTACCTCACTCACGAAATTTGGTTACAAAGTTAGTTTACATATTTTTTACCAAAAACAATTTGGCGCCCACCGTGGGGCAAGTGGTGCTTTTCATCTTCAAATCTTTACTAAAGTTTGTGCTCAATCACTATCTTTCAAAGCTATTTTCAATGATGTCGTCCCAATCCAAAAATATTTCTATTTCTGCTCCGTCTTCGAGCTCTGGCTTGGTCAACCCTATTCCTCCTCCACCATTTCAAAAAAGTGTTAATCAGCCGAAGAAAACTACTCATGCCGGTTTTTCGGGATCCGAAATACCTGTTGATGGACCTGTGATCATATCAAATAGTGACATCCTCGATATGTTCACGGAGATGAAACAATAAATGGAACAACAGAGGAAGACTAACCAAGCGTTGTTTCAGGAGACTGAGAAGGTTAAGGAATCGAAGAAACCTGTGGAAGTGACGACCCCACTGCAACCAAGGACCTTGGACTTTAATTATTCAGGATCCTCAGAAATCCATAAAGGAGATTTCCTTCCCTTGCAAACAGGGATTACTGCAGTAAGCCCTACCCCGGCTGTAAGAATTACGACAAATCAGGATCATCGAGTTACTCCGGGATCATTATTCCAAAATCCTGAGAACGGTAACACATTTAATCAATTTTCGAATACTAACGAATTTGAGCAGGAGACAGGAATCACCCCGTCCATGGCGAAGGAGTTAAAGAAGTTGAGAGAAATGATCTCCAGCGTACCAGGTGTGGTCCAACCTATATCGGAAATGTCCTCTACCAGTCTAGGATCTCCAGATTCGCTCCACCATTATGTGATGCTTAGATCCCCAAGCGCTTCCAGACTCCTAACATGAAGTTGTACGATGGAACTACAGATCCTGAGGAGCACGTCGCGCAGTACAGGGAATGGATGGAGATAAACCGCATTCCCTTGGACCTAAAGGAAGCCTGCTTATGCACAGGCTTCGGCTCTACCCTGACAGGATCAGCCTTAAAATGGCTGCTTAATGTTCCTCCATATTCTATTACATCATTTGCTTATTTAATTAACATGTTTAACAATCAATTCTCTTGCAGTATAACTTTTGAAAGATTAACAAGCGACTTATACAGGATAATTCTAAATCCCGTAGAATCCCTCTGAGACTGTCTCAGTAAATTTGGTCGGGAGTCCCTGGATATCCCAAACCTTGACGTTACCAATGCAGTCCAGGCCTTCAAGATGATACTACAGAAGGATTCTCAATTTTAAGAGGACCTTGTCATGAAACCTTGCAGGATCCTTGATGAAGTCAAGAACCGGGCATTGAGGTTTATTAGGCTGGAAGATGATAAAAAGATCCAGCAGAGAGTGAATGCTTCGACAAGCTACACTCAACTTAACCGGAAAGCAGAACCCGCACCTTTCAGGTTGTACAGATCCAAGCCGTATTCTAAGCCGGACAATAGCAGGGTCAATGTTGTAGAGGACGACGAGGACGAAGAAGAATATCCTAAGTTGTTTGAATACTGTTTTTCTCTTGATACAACTGGTTTGCTATTTGCTATACAGGATCTTGGAGAAAAAGCAAGGTGGCCTCGCAAGTTTGAGAGGAACTCAGGGGGAAAGGACAAGTCCAAGTGGTGTGCATTCCACGAAGACTTTGGCCATATAACCGAGGATTATATTGCTTTGCGGAAGAGATAAGATACTGCTTAGGAAAGGGCATCTCAAAGAGTTTATAGGCAAAGGAATGAACAAGACTAAGTAACACGATAGGATCCCCCAAAGAGCAAGGTCCCGTCCGCCGGATGTCAAGGTAATAGGTTTTATATCTGGTGGATCTGATATTTGTGGCACTTCTTACTCTGCAGAAAAGAGGAATGCCAAAGAACTAAAAACAGAGATTGGGGACAGACATATCAAAACCTCCATCTTAACTGAAGAAAAGGTGATCTGTTTCGACGAGGATGACAGAGATGAAGTATAGGATCCTCACCACGATGGCCTGGTGATTACACTATACATTGTGAACCACTTCATTCGCAGGATACTGATCGACGGAGGAAGGTCTGTAAATATTATCCAGCATGAAGTCCTGAAAAAATGGGGATCCCGAATTTCGAGATCATCTCGAAATCCTCAATATTAGTAGGATTCAGAGGAGAGGCTAAAAACACTGTCAGAGAGGTCAAACTACCAATCTATATCGAGGGGATAAATTCTATACAAAATTTTTATGTTATCAGTTCTTTATCTTGCTATAACATTATTCTAGGAAGTCTCTGGACACACGACATGAAAGCAGTATCCTCAACATATCACGAATGTGTCAAGATGCCGACCCCTTGTGGGGTGGTGATGATCAACAGCGATCAACAAGAGGCCAAATACTGTTACACTTCCTCAATGAAGCCTCTGTCAAATTTTGGCAAGCATAGCAATTAACGAAGCAGGCCAGGGATGTTCTGGAAGCTAAAGAACAGGATGTTAAAGATCCTGGTAGGAGCAATAACCCTGAGGATATTGAAGAAGATATCCTGAATTTCCTGAGGGGCAGGAAAGCAACCTTCGCTTGGAAGTACGAAGACATGATAGGTATATCCAAAGCTATCATAACTCATAAAATGGAATTGATAAAAGTTTCAGGTCAATACATCAAAAGCGAAGGAAATTTGCTCCTGAGAGAAACGTAATCATCCAAGAAGAGGTGGAAAGGCTTCTCAAGTCTGGGATGATAAGGGAAGTCAAATTCCCAAGGTGGCTAGCCAACATGGTGGTAATACAAAAGAAGAACGGGAAGTGGAGAGTTTGTGTAGATTACACAGACCTCAACAAAGTATGTGCTAAAGACCCCTTCCCATTACCACGTATAGACTCGAAATCCTGACTTTTATGGATGCCTTTTTAGGATTTCAAGAGATCCAAATGGAACCATCGGATCAAGAAGACACGGCATTCATGACCCCGACATGTATTTATTGTTACACAGCTATGCCATTTGGTCTTAAAAATGCAGGTGCCGCATATCAAAGACTGGTAAATATGATGTTCAAAGACAAGATTGGGGACACTATCGAAGTCTACATAGATGATATGGGGGTAAAATCAAATAAAGTTGAGGATCAACTTAGGGATCTCAGAGACGCATTTGATATCTTGGACCAATACAATATGAAGCTGAACCCCTCGAAATGTCACTTCGGATTGGGGGTAGGAATGTTCTTAGGGTATATGGTGACAAAATGAGGAATAGAAGCCAGCCCAGAACAAATCAAAGCTATCATCAATCTAAAATCCCTAGCAAATACTAAGGATGTCCAGAGACTGACCGACAGAGTAGCAACACTCAACAAATTTATATCAAGATCCTTAGAAAAATGCAAGGAATTCTATGACATCCTGAAGAAGAACAAGAAATTCGAATGTGAAGAGAAGCATCAACAAGCACTCCAATCATTGAAGGAATACTTTTCATCAGCTCCTCTACTGATGAAACCAGAAGACGATGAACCATTATCCCTATACTTGGCAGTATCCTGAAGCACCGTAAGTGCTGTATTAGTCAAGGATCATGAGGGACAACAACATTTGGTATATTATGTAAGTAAAAGTTTGCTACCAGCGGAAACCAGGTACTCTCATTTAGAAAAGTTAATTTTAGTTTTAATAATGGCATCAACTAAACTTAGACATTATTTTGAAACTCATGCTATTCATGTTAAAACTAATTATCCTATTAAGTGTGTATTAAGAAAACCAGAGATGTCAGGAAGGATGGCTAAATGGTCAGTCATGCTCAGCGCCTATGACCTCATATATGAACCTAGAACAACAATAAAGTCTCAGGCACTAGCAGACTTTGTGGCTGATTTCAGCAGTGATACCCAACAGGAGGCAGATCTTGAAGTCCAACGACTAGAATAGTCAAAGGACGAATGGACCTTATTCACTGATGGTGCATCAAATGGAAGAGGAACAGGTCTGGGAATCATACTAAAAACGCCACAAGGGGACATATTACCTCAATCCATATGCGGTGAGTTCCAGGCTACGAATAATGAAGCAAAATATGAGGCGTTGATAGCAGGATTACAATTAGCCAGGGATATCAAGATCAGGTATCTTCTGGTATATGTAGACTCATTGTTAATTGCTAGTCATTTCAATGGTTCATATGTAGTAAAAGGTGAGAAGCTAGCCAAATATCTCACAATAGTTAAGCAATTATCCATAGAATTCGAAACTTTTAACATTACATAGGTTCCTAGAGAAGATAACACTGAGGCTGATTCCTTAGCAAACCTTGCTTCAGCTCTTAGAGTACTAGAAGGTACCAAAATACATATCATACACATTCTGAGCCCAGCAATCGAGAAGGTGAATGAAGTATCTAACACTGAAGAAGAAACAGACATTCGGGATCTTGAACCTATTCAAGGATCCTGGATTTCACCTATTAATAAGTACCTGCAGGATGGTGAAATCCTAAGTGATGAAAAGAAGCACAAGGCTTTTTGCCTAAGGATGTCTCGTTTTATAATGTTTGAAAATATTTTGTATAGAAAAACAATTACAGGACCATATTTAAGATGCTTGGAAGATCCTGAAGCACGTGAAGTCCTGAAAGATCTACACGAAGGAGATTGTGGTAATCACACTAGGGGCAGAGCGTTATTTTCAAGGATCCTGAGAACAGGATATTATTAGCCTACCATGAGAAAGGATGTTGTAACTTACTCTAAAAAATGTGACGCTTGCCAAAGACACAACAACATACTCCATCAATCGGCCGAACCTTTATACCCAATCGTCTCCCCATGGCCGTTTATGAAGTGGGGAATGGACATCGTCGGCAAACTTCCCAAAGCACCTGGAGGAAAATTCTTTATGTTAGTAATGGCGGATTACATCTCTAAATGGATCGAAGCTGAGGCATTTGTCCAAGTCATAGATAAAGAAGTCATCTCCTTCATCAAGCGCAATATCCTGACAAGATTTGGGATCCTAGCGGAAATAATTTGTGATAGTGGATCTTAGTTCATTGGCAAAATAAAGAATAACTTCTGTGCGAGTTGGGGAATCAAAATGATAACATCTACCCCAATACATCCTCAAGCCAATGGACACGCTGAATCTAGCAACAAGATCATCGTTAACAACCTCAAGAAGAGACTAGGAGCAAAGAAAGGAAGATGGGCTGAAGAGCTACCATTTGTACTTTGGGTAGATAGAACAACCACGAAGAATGCGACAGGACAAACTCCATTCTCCTTGGTATTTGGAACTGAAGCTATGATCCCGACAGAGATGGTTATCCCCACTTCCAAAACCATATTTCAATCTTCAGAGAACAACAACGAAGCTCTTGCCTAGGATCTCGACACTTTGGATGAGCTCAGGGATCTTACCAAAGTTCGCATTGCAGCTTATCAACAATGGATAGCAAAATCTTACAACAAAAACATAAGCATTAGAAAATTCCAAGCTGATGATCTCGTATTAAGAAAAGGCATTTAAAAATACTACCAATCCCAATGATGGAAAGCTTGCACCAAAGTGGGAAGGCCCATACTTGATTGACTCAGAAGCAGGCAAGGGTGCTTATTGGTTGGCTACTATGGAAGGAGATATCCTGCCAAGATCCTGGAACGCTATCCATCTCAAAACCTACTTTATGTAAGTTAGAACTTAAATTCTAACTAAAACTGGTATGTCTTCTATCCCTGACTACTTTTATACTTATTACCCTTGATCGAAGTACTGAATTGAGCATCGGAGGGGTGTTAGCACCGAGATTTTCAATTTTACAGGAAATACCTCTAGGGATTCCTACAGAAGAAAGTGATTGGTCATCTCTCCCAAGTTAAGGTATCTTGCATACCTTCTAAGGGTTAAAGGTTTTCACCTTTCTAAGTATTGAGTTTAAACACTCTGCCTGTAGCACACAATATTGAAGTATAGTTCAAGGTGGTGCGACCAGTCCATGTAACAGTGGCTGATAATTTCATCACTGTTGGCTATATCTTGAATGTTACGATAGTAACAGACGTGTTACTCCTAAGGTTTTTAGCATTTTCATGCTAACTTAAGTCTGGGTTGGCCCACGTTATTCTGTCTTGGCCCACGATTCTAAATTGTCACAGATATTTAACACTTATGTGTTAACTCAAGAACTTAGCATCAATATTCTAGCTCAAGATCCTTAAATGGGTTAAAAACTTGTGAAGATCCCGAACTGTACTTACTAAGCCTACGACGTATTCGATGACTGTACACAGGGGACAACCAACGGTTGCTATATTTCAAACTCAACATCATAATCTGGTATGTGTGTCTACCTGACTTAGTTCTCGACAAAGGTATGTGTTACTTGTTAGTTTTCAATTTACAGGACTAAGTCATGATATTTTTGTGATTGATATTTTTCCATACAATTTGTCAAAATTAAACTGTGATCTCCTAAGTCAAAGTTTGATCAAAAATGAAAATGTTATTTATCTTTAAGGGTCCGGTATCCTGAGAACATGCTTAAACGTGTTTATATTAAAATTTAGTTACCTATCAAATCCTGATTTTCTACAAACACAACCAAACAACAATCATGGCAAATAGTCAAAGCTACTAATTATCATATAAAGTGCAGGAAATTGAAATGTGTGTCGGGTTTCATCCAAAAAAGGAACCATCTACCCAGGACACGAGTTGTCAAACTGTTCATCCCATTCAGGGATCTATAAAAAGCAAGGAAATTAAATTTTTCAACAAAAAAACAAAATCAAAGTTAAACACATAGAACCATAGGACTCAGGTCTTCTCTTTATCGCCCTCATTGTCCTGTTCAACCGCATCCGCAGCCACCTTCACATAGCCTTTAGCCTCATCCTCAGCCATCAAGCTGCCCATACTCGCTTCTTGAACCGGCTCACTTCCTAGCTCAGCCACAAGCCTTTTCCACTCCTGGACATCCCATTTAGCCAGGTCAAAATCCCTATCACCAGCCTCTTTAGCCATCTTTATCCTGGCTTGGAATATTGAAATGGCGGCTGATGTTTTGGCTTGTTTGTAGGTATCCTCAAGATCTTGGGCATGTTTGGCATAGGTGTCCTCAAGCTCCGCCTTCACCCTGCTGAGCTCCTTAGCCTCATCCGTTAATTTCTTATTTTTAGCTGTGGCTATTTTTTACAGGTCGTTCACCATCTGGTTTGCTTCTTCAGCTTCTTTCACCACCGACTCGTAGCATCTGGTCATTTGTTCCAGGGCATGTCATAATAAAATATGTTAGTATTTCCTTAATACAGGTTCAGGATCCGGGATACCAAAATTTCTTACCAAGTGACCAAAAACGTGAAGCTTCTTGTGGATATTAACATAGCTTAGATTCTCAAGTGAGGCTACATCAGTGACATCAGAAGACTTCCTCTTCTTGCTGGAAAGGGACTTGGAACGAGGAGTTAAGGATTCCGGTTTAGGAGCATCTGACTTTCGAGCCTCAAGGGATGGCTGGCTCATCTCCTTCTTGATGCTCTTACCTTTGGAGACCATGCTATCAATATCATCAAGAGCGAACCTGGAGCTGGATTTTTGGATGCCTATTTCAGAATAACAGATTAGAATTCCATATATTTAACTGACAGATTTATATATTTGTACACATCTTACCAAACATCTCGGAAGAGCAAGGATAAGTCTCTGAGCTCACTTCAAGAGGAGGTGCCTTGAACTTTAAAGTCCTCTCGATATGATCAAGACCGTAGAAGAAAGCGACTCTCTTAGCAGTATCCGGAGTAGAGGGAGCAAGTTCTGAAAAATTTGGCGCTGCAAAAGATAGAACCGAGAATGGGTATTTTGGATGTTAAAATATTAAGAATCCTATAGTCAGAATCCTACTCTTCACGACCCATTTAATAGGCAACTTATCCCCACCAGGAATGGAATCCCTCTTCAGAAAAAAGAAATGACCCTTCCAGTTAGCATCATTTTGAGTTGTTTTTAAAATCAGGTGACTATTGCCGGACTTTATTTGAAACAGAAAGCGAGAGGAGCCATGGCTTCTCAAGTTGTAAACATGAGCCAATTTGGAGATACTGAAATCAAAAGCATAGTGACGGATAAGGATTTCTAGGGTATGGAGGGTCCTCCTGATCATCGGCATTGTTTGAGCGGAGCTCATGCCGGTTTTTTCAAAAAACTCGGTAGTAAAAGCAGGGAAACGGCATGAAAAACCTATGGTGAAAGGAAAGGAAGGAAAACATATCCAACTCTTAGAAGTAAAAGAAAATCTAGTTTTGGGGTCAAACGCCCTAAAACGGTACTTTCAGGAAAACAACCTGTGGATTTTAGATTATTGATCTCACAATCAGAGAAGGAGCACTTCTCGGAATCAGGGTTAGCCAGCAAGTTTTGACTAACAAGATTGTCGGAAGATGAAGATGATCGAGTGTTCTTTTTCGTCATTTTTTGATGCAAAAATCAGAGACTTAAGAGGAGAAAGAAAGCTTTTTACCTGAAATCCTAGAGAGAGAGGCAGAAGATGAGGTCTGGGATTAATAAAAAAGAAAAGTAATTATAGAGGAGTAATGACGACTACTTCAAACGACGCCGTTTCCGCCTTCAATCATCTCGCCACGTCTTATCGTGCTTCCGCTTATCTCTCAGAATTCAAATTTTGAAAATTTAACAGTTGTAATTTCGTATTACAGCTGTCAAATTTTGGGGACAATTGTTATGGGTTAAATCTCAAAGCAGGATCCTGAATGATGCATGATCCAAAATCCAAGATCCTTGTAACTTCGGTATCCTGAATATTAATGCTATTAATGGCTATTTGTCCTCTATTTCTTTTATATACGCATGTAAAATGTGTTAACTCGTTTTGTCCCTGAAGAATCGGACGACAAGTCAAAGAGGACGTATCAAACTTGCGAGAGAAGCTCAACAACGGTCATATTTGAAGACCGAGTAAAGCTCTGGGATCCTCGGAAAATTAGTTAGGATCATTTTCTGTATTTAATCAGCGACTTGATCGATTAGCAACACACACTTCACTTAGCATTACAAAACATTTGTGAGAAGCTCTGTAACACTTAGTATTCGATCATTTGCTGCTCAACACTTCTAATTCTTTATCATTTATTGAAGAAACGAGGCAGGTGTCGATTGTCACCTCCCGAGGTTTTATGTCGGAGATCTTAAACGATCAAGGGCTTTCCTCGTAAACAACCGTGCCACTCTTTACGTTTTTGTATTGTTTCACATTGATTTTACAAGCACACTACCTCACTTACGAAATTTGGTTACAAAGTTAGTTTACATATTTTTTCCCCAAAATAGATATCATCGACATAATTCTGCACCAAAATTGTATCCGCACCATCCTTCCGTTTAAACAGGGTTTGGTCAATAGCTCCCCGTGTAAAACCATTATTAAGCAGATGCTTGGATAAGGTTTCATACCACGCACAAGGTGCTTGATGAAGACCGTACAATGCCTTGTACAATTTGTAGACACGGTTTAGATAAGTTGGATCAATGAAACCCAGTGGCTGCTTGAGGTAAACTTCTCCTTGGACCTTTCCATATAGAAAAGCGCTTTTAACATCCATTTGATAGACTACGAAGTCCATGTAGGCGGCGTTGGTGAGAAACATTTTGATGGCTTCCAAGCGAGCCACTAGTGCAAAGACTTCCTCAAAATCAATCCCTTCCTCTTGATAAAACCCCTGAACTACCAAGCGGGCTTTATTTTGAATCACAATACCTCTTTCATTCTTTTTGTTATGAAATACCCAACGAGTGCCGATTGGGACTTTGTTCTTCGGGAGGTCCACTAAATTCCAAACATGTAACTTTGAGAATTGCTACAACTCTTCTTGCATTGCCTCTAGCCAACTATTTTCAATGCAGCCTTGATATTCTTAGTTTCAACTTGAGGGATGAAGCATGTGAAAATACCATCATTCATTGCTTCTGGCACTTCGAGTTCGGACTCCTACATTGAGTGGACCAATGATGTTATCCGTAGGATGATTTTTGTGCACTCGTAACTGTGGAGTCACATCCTCTTCCATATTCTCTTATAGATTGGTAATATTGTTGTCGGGAATCTCTGCTTCTTCTACTTCAGAAACTGCAGTAGAGAACCGTTGACCAACATCTACTATTGAACGAGTTTGTTCCTCGACAGTTTCACTTGTTGGAACGAAAACCGAGGACCCCGAACTGGATTCAGTAGAAATGGCAGAAGGAACATCCACATTTTGACTTGTTGAATATGAGCTTGGATCATTCATGGAACCTGGGATATTCACAGAAATGAGATGATTAGCTGGAACAGATATATTAGTAAACACAGGAAGATTAAATGATTTAAACAAAGATTCGACGTCAAAAAGCCAATCAAGATCGTCCCCTATGTCCGTGTGATTGCTTTTGTGCCAGTTGATGTCGATGGATTCCAACACAATTCTTCTTCTCTTGTTGTAGACACGAAAAACCCTTTGATTAGAAGAGTAGCCTACAAAATAACATTCATCAGCTTTAGCTTCAAACTTGTTCAACTGGTCTAAAGAATTCAACATGGTACAAACACATCCAAATTTCTTGAAGAAATCAATAACATGATTTCACTTTTACATGATCTCATAAGGGGTCTTGTTGCAGCTTTTAGTAATGAGGACACGATTCTGAACAAAACATGCGGTATTGACTGCCTCGGCCCAAAACGTGACAGGAAGCTTAGAATCAACAATCATGGTTCTTGCTGCTTCTATCATCGTGCGATTTCTTCGTTCAGCTACACCATTTTGCTGTGGAGTACGAGGTGCACTGAACTGCCGGGAGATACCTTTACTTTCACAAAACGAATCCAGAATGGCATTCTTGAACTCAGTGTCATGATCACTTTTGATAGTCTTTACTCTTAAATTGAACAAATTCTCGATTTGCAGCAAATGAATCTTCAGAGTTTCTAGCGTCTCATATTTTCTTGCCAGAAAGAATACCCATGTAAACCGAGAGAAGTCACCGGTTAATACCAAACAATAGGACTTTCGACCATGACTCATGACACTCACATGACCGAAGAGATCCATATGAAGTAATTGAAGAGGAGAGTCGATAGAGTTAATGGTCTTGGGCTTCTAAGAGGATTTATGTTGCTTGCCCTTAGAACAAGAGATGCAATGTTCTACCGGTGAAAAGTCTTTGAGAGGCAAAACGGTGACAAGGTTTCCTCGAACAAGACGATTCATTGTTTTGAAGTTAACATGTCCCAATCTTCTATGCCAAAGGAAGGAGTCATCTTCTGAAGCTTTTGAGAAAAAGCATGATTTGATTCCTGATGGATTATTCATATCCATACTGTAGGTGTTTAATCTTCAAGGAACACGCATAAGGATTAAGTCTTCAAGAATAACCATGCTAGGCTTCAGAATCAAACATTCCCTTGAATTGAAGAGTGCACAAAAGTCTTTGTCACAGATCTGGGACACACTCATCAGGTTGTATTTTAGCTGTGGGGCAAAGTTGACATTTTCCTAGCTATTTACACCATTGGAGACGGTTCTTTGTCCTTCTATCTTTCCGCCTCTTAGATTGCCTGCAAAGGAGACAAATTCTTCGTCTATTGGTTGATAATCTTGCAACAAAGAAAACTAGCCGGTCATATGCCTTGAGCAACCATTGTCGACATGCCAGATATTGTATCCAGTCCTCCTCGATTGCTCCTACACAGCACAAATCAATTAGAATTTGATACCCAAGCCATTGCTGACATGGAATCACAAAACATTTCTCGAAAATCATAATCAGAATCCTCAAACTATTCTTTGCTTTTTTAATCCTTTTACGTCCCGAATCTCTCCTATGTTTTGACTTAGAAACAGTGTTATGATTCAGTAAAACATTTGAGTCACGTTCAATTGAATTTAAAGCAAAGGATAACATATTTTCTTCATTGAATTGATATGTAGAAAATTACAACTTTTGAAAACATGACCAGGTTCTCCACAACTGAAACAAAGTTTATCACATAAGTGCTTAGCCTGATAAATGTCATCACAGGATGATGAAGATAATTATGATGTTGAGGCATCAGAATTAGAAGCAACTCTTTCTTCTTCAATTCTTTCTTCAAGTGTTTGATCTTTCTTTAAACTGAAAAACTCCTGATTGCTCATTGTTTTGTGAGGAAGACCAGTCATAACAATTCTTGCACTTTTAAAATTGGCAAGACAACTCATAGAATTTACAGACTTAGGAACAAAAGGTAAAGCATTTTTAAACTTAGAATGTAATTCCTCAAACAATCATGCTCAGAAGGCACGAAATCAAAATACAAGTTTTCAACGTGTTCACAAATATCTGGTTTTGACACGGACATATTATTACATTCATCCGACTCAAGTTCATTTAAATTACTCCTCTTACTGTTACTCTCATCACAATCATCCTCAGAACTTACAGAATCTGACTCTACACAAGAAGCAAAATTGTTAGAATCTGAAGTCTTAATATAATCATTAGCAGATAAAGTACAAACAAAAGGTTTGAGAACATGAGGAGCTGGCATGTCAGCAAATCTACCTGACTTGGAATATGGCGGAGGATGTGTGTTATATCCAATACCTTATGTGACTTTCTTATGGATTTGCTTTTCAATGATTCCAAACTAATTTTTTTGATTTATACCCATGTTTTCAACTCGAAAATTTGCCTTTTCAACCTTTTGAAGTCTCTCAATTAAAATTTGATTATTATTCTATTGGGTGGTAAGTTGCACAATTAAATATCGGTTTTCAGCAGAAATGTCACGAATTTTCTTTAAATACAGTTTCTCATTTTTAGCCACATAATCATACATTACTTTTATATGATCACGTTCATCGACCAAAGCCTGGTTGATGAATATATATTTTTGAATTTCATTTAAACATGATTGAACTTTGCAAATTCTAGAATTCTAGACATTACCTCAGCTGGAATAGCAGTGAGATGCTCAGCTGGTTGGATAAAAACAAGCTTATCCTTTTCCTCAATATCAGCCATCTGAGCCTTGTCAGCTGCTTCCTCTTCCTGATCTCCCCAGTGATAGTGCCCATCAGCTTGACAGGCCAGAGCTGTATAACTGGAAGTTGTGGTGGATTTTGGAGTAGTTTGCAGCTTGTTTCCCATTTGAGTTCTTCTTCTCTTGATGCTCCTTAGAGGATGGCTTTTTGCGGTTTCTTGCAAAATGACCGAGCTGATCACAGTTGTAGCATCTCACTTTCTTGATGTCAAACCCCAAAGTCTTTCCCATTCTGAACTTATCCATCCCAGTCCTTTTGATGAGTCTCTTGGTCCTCAAAGCCAGCATAGCCATACACCAGTCAATGTCCATCTTCTCCAAGTCATCAGAATTGATCTGCTCCAAGTTATCAAGTTGGAAACTGACCGGTGTCAGGTTTCCTGAAATCAATGCATCATAGCATTACATGAAGGTAGTCATAATAGGCAGACAGTCATCTGGGATCATAGGAGACTACTTCTGTACGGTAGAGGAGCTAGAAGGTTATATCCCAGATGCAGAAGGTGCAACATCAGTCTGAAAGTATGCCATAGTAGTTTTGCTGGACTGAGTGGAAGAACTTTGACCGGCAAGAAGAGCGGTATTCCCTGACTGGTTTGTTGGAGTGACTGCACCTTTCTTTAACTATAACTCATAAGATTCCAAAATGCTATAGAGTTCTTGTCGTGACAGCTCACTTAGCTTCTCAGTTTTCTTGATCATAATCCTATAAATATTCCATTCCTCAGGCAGTGAATCAAGCAATTTATTGCTCAATTCAACTGTTGGAGACTCAATTCCTAAAATCTTCAACTTGGACACAATTCATGAGAACCGGTTGATTAATTCAAACATAGGCTCTCCAGGAATACTGCTAAACATCTCATACTGCTTCTTGATCAAATCTCACTTACTTTCCGTTACCTTAGCACTTCCTTCATACCTAGTACATAAAGCCACCCAAAGATCCTTGGTGGTGGTATACTCAGCAAATATGTTGAACACATCCATAGGAAGAGCCATAGCAATAGATCCATAAGCTTTGTTGTGTCTGGAATTTAAAGCAATATACTTCTCATCATATTCAGCAACAGTCTTGGGACGCTAAACATTTGCAGTAGTAACCGGCATGTGTGGACCATCAATAATTGATTGCAGAAGAGTGTGGTCATGGAACTGAAAGAAAGACTTCCTCTTTTTGGTCCAATCATCAAAGTCTCTAGTAGATACCAAGACATGTGGTTTCTCCCTCCAGCATACTCATTGTTACTTAAAGATGCCATTACTCAGAAACATTTCTTTGAACAAAGCCTAGTTTCGGGTGACAGAAACACTGACCGAAACAACTAGTTTCGATAGAAAACAGACTTCCCGAAACCCCGAGTTTTGAAATATAATAAAAGCCCGAAACAACTAGTTTTGAAGAGAGAAAATCAACTGAGACTACAAGTTTTGATTGAAACTATTTTCGGGTGACCAGAAGTTTCGATAGAGATGCTACAAAGGTTATTTCGATAATGATAAGACAAAAATACTAGTTTCGATAATACCTATTATCAGACAACAAGTACAGACAAGAAGTTTCGATGATCAACTAAAAACATAATATGTTCCCCGTAGTTTCGATACCGTCTTCCCCAAGTTTCAGAAAAACTCCATGGATGAACAGCTCCAAAATCAAAGTAATGAAAAAGGAAATCCAATCCAGCGAAAATCTTCTAAAAAGGTTTCTGATCACGAATCCAATCTTCAAACTGAGAATCTCGAACATATAAACCCGTAACAGATGAAATAGTGCCTAAAACTTTAATAAAACTTTGCACAGAACTTCAGATTCCAGAAAAACTTCAATAAGAGACTAAAATGCACCTAAAATCGACCACTTAAACCTGATAATACTCAGAAATCAAGATCATAAAGCTCTAATACCAATTGTAGGTCCTGATTCTAGACAGAATCACACAGACTGATCGATTACACATACAAAACCTGCGGAATAGGTATGTGTAGTGGTGAAACAAAGGCAAAACAGTATGATGGTGAAGATAACAGGTTAACCACACTTGAATAACAATACACAATGATACGAAATTGCAAGAACACAATGAATAAACTCAAAGCATGTATTTATTCAAGGAAAAAAAACTATGAAAAAGAAAATGCACGGTTACAGCCGTCACTCACACCCTAAAACATTTTCTAACTAGGCTATTTATAGAAAGCTAACAGGCATCGTAAGTATGCTCACCGAAACTAGTAATTTTGGTTGAGCATTTACACATGTATAAACCTCCTGTCGAAACTCCTATTTATCAAAACTACTAGTTTTGGTTGAACAAACTCAACCGAAACTAGGTAGTTTCGATGGCCTAGACTTAGTCTATAAAAGAAGTAAATTACATCAAATAGAAACTACTTAATAACAGAAATAAACAAACACAAAAGACATTTTTCAGTTGTTACATTGATGAAACTAGCTTACAAAAGTTAATACCCTACAATCTCCCCCTAAGCTGCTGCATCAATGTCTTCAAAAACCTCAAGCAGTTGGTGCACCTCCTGATCTCTTAAAGAAGGGCTTCACATTCACAGTCACCTCTCTTTGGTAGGCTTTTGCATCTGCCTCATCATCTTCACTTGAAATCTTGATGGGGTTGTTGAACAATACTTCTACATCTTCTGGTTGAAATTTAAACAACTCCATAGGCTCAAAAATATGAATGTCCTCCTTTCCTTCACATTCAATCACTGCACTACCGATGGTTGAGTTGTAGAACCATTTTGTGAAATTCTGGAGCTGAACAGGTACAGACCTTGGCAATTGGATGGTTTTGACAGTTGTTGCCAGTTTGTACCGCAGACTTACCATGTCTTTTGTGTTTGAGGATGAACCCTGGTCTTGGAGAGAACTCTTCTTGGCTTTGCTGTGGTCATTGAACTGAAATCATTGAAGGTCTCGTTCCGTGGGAAAGTTTAAAAATCTCTAGCAATTCCTACATTTGCAGGGTTTTGGAGAGGCAGTTTGGCTAGGTCTCTCAAGTCATGTCTAGGGAGGGAGCTGAAGTCATGTGGAGTCTTGAAGTGCTCCACTCCTCCCTTGTATCTACTTACAATAAAAAAGGACCTCTCTTTGTCATATTTTCACCCAACAGGTGGTTTTGTAAGCTCTTGGTACTCTGCGAACCACTCGTAATGCTTTGGTGGCTCTTCTACTTGTAGCTTCTTGAACCAATGCTTCTTTGGGTCTTGGACTTGTGAAGTGGGACCAGCTTCTGGAGATGTTGTTTTTGGTGTTGCTTCTGTAGTTGTTGTTGGTGTCTTTGTAGTGGATTCTGGTTCAACAAAGGCAACTTGAACATATGGGTCATCTTCATCATTTTCAGAAAGAGCTTGAATTTCATCTCCGGCTTCAGTGAAATACCGGATCTTCTTTCAATGTTCCTCTCCAAGGGTTATAATCTCAGGGAAATCATCGATAGTTCCAAAATCATCAATTTGCTTCAGGAGCTCATCCAGCTCATGGTCGGAACCAACTTATTCTTCATCAAGTACCACTAAATCAATATTAGATTCTTTGCCTTCCCCTTGCCTCGATCAGCTCTTCTTTGGCTCAGGGAAGGGAGATCATACTCTTGTTCTTCCACCTTGACCTCTGCTCTGCCCTTTGGAGATGAGGTTGTGCCTGAAAAGAGGAGAATAACAGATTTTGTGTTAGCAACAAGGGCAGTGGAGGAGGGACGACCAACAACTGTTGTGGTAGACTCCCCTTGAGCAGTGGCGGCAGGTTCCTTTTGAGTGTCTGCTTGGTGAGACGTTTGAACCATTGAGTTCTTGATCTGGTTCACCATGCAGTCACAGCAAGCAAGTATTGTTGCTGTTTCAAAAGTTATTCTTGTTGTTCTACCAACTGAGATTGTTGAACTTCAAGCTGGTTCTTCAAAGTGACAACCTCAAGCTTCAAGTCTTTAACTTCTTCCTTATTATCTTCAAGATCAAATTTCAATAACTTGATTTCCTCGTCCTTCTTTATCAACTGATCATTTAGTTTCTTGACATTTAAGCTTAAACTTTTAACTCTGGGAGTATATGAGGATTTTTCTTGAGATGGTGATGAGGTTTCAGTAGGAGAGAAGGGTGGTGTTCTTGTGGAGTTGGCTGTGGAGTGGGTTGTGGAGTAAGTTTCTTAATGCCCTATAGGTAACATGCCTCCTTCACGTAGATAAGGAAAGGGACGCATGAGTGACATCCCACCCTTGCGCGAACGGCAATAATACCTTAAGATAGGGGGCACCCCCCGCTTAAAGATGCATAAACCCTAAAGACACGGGTAGGCACGTATTTTACACGAAACAAACAAACAAACGCATATTATGCAAGAAAGGCATCAACAAAAACAAAAAACCCAGAGAAAGCAAGTTCTAATACCATAGAGATTTGGAGTTCAATGGGCGCACAGGCCAAACATTGCATAATTACTTATTACAAGGCACGCAGGCCATACGCGTCACATAGGCCGGAAATAGCACCACTCAAATCAACATCATCTCCACTCTCCCCGTAGTCAACGGCTTCATCCTTGTCTTCTCCCCCATGACTTCATCCTTGTCTTCTCCCCCATGACCTGATGGGCAGTTAGATCATCATGATCAGCACAATCACTAATATCTTTGAAGATGGAAAAGGACATAACATCAAACTCATCAACTTTCTAGTCAAGGTCTTCCTTGCACGTAACATCGTACAATTCAAAATCAACCTTAGGTAGTCCTTCCTTGGAGAACGATAACCCTCCTCAAATCCTTACTAGCGCCCCAAGAATTTACTCGCTGTCAGAGTCTAGGGGATACACTCCCTGATCAACCACCGATGATCCGCATGAAGTTCTCGCACATCACTCTCCTTCACCAGCCGAGGCACGGCTTCAGCCTCTCTGGCCTCTGAAGCCTCTTTTAGTTGAGCGCACAGGCTAGTAATCTCAGCATCCCGAGTGACCAGTTTAGTGTCCTTCAGAGCCAACCTGTCCACGAGTTCTTTGTTATCAATCACCAAGGCACCGACTCGCGCTAAGGCTTGGCGCCAGGACTCAACGACCTTAGCAACCTTATGATTCGATTGCTCACAGGCAATATTCAAGTCCGTGGTAGCCTTTTGATGCTGCTCCTTAGCACGCGTCGCCTCCTCTCGGGATAGGGATAAGTCCCATTCAAGCTTTCGGACAAGCTCAGCACTTTGCCGGTTACTCTCGGCCTCATGCTTAAGCGTTTCCAGAGTCCTCTGTTTAGCATGGAGGGATTCCCAATCCCTGAGCAGTTCTACAACACCTGCCACCTCCCCCGCCGCATCCATGGCCACCTGATCCTTTAGTTGGCCACGGGGGCGATGTCTTTGAAATAAAAGCTCTGTATAAGGAGGATCCATTTGAAGAAAATTATAACAAACATTAGGGCTCTCCAGGTGTGTCCCCTAGGTAACACGCCATTTTGGCGCATGCAACCGATCGGTGTTAAGAGGATCGAAGTCACTTTCAAACCTAGATACCCGGAAGGATGTTGGGTCGAACTGACCAAAGGGTCTCAGTATGAGCAGATTTTTGATCTGGCAAGGCAGGGTCAACAGCAGCCGTCTTCCTAGAACCGGCGTCACCAGTCTCAACAGACCCCTAGGCGGTAACCCCTTCCCCATGCGCATGCCGCACCGTCACCCCAGTTTTAGAAACAACAAATGTGGGAGAGTAGAGGATGTCCCCTTGGAGGGTGGGGTCTCCGTAGGAGAAATCACAATCACTAGCGCCTTCTTCGCCAAGCCCGCTAAAAAAGATAACCAATATCAAGACTAATACAAAGAAAGTGGCAAGGAAAGGACTGGAAATCACATACCTAGGGTAGCCTCTTCAACCTACATGAGGGAATCAGACAGATTCAATTTCTTCACCCGTGGGAGAGGTAGATGCACACTTCAAAACAAGTTTTTTCGGCCTACCACTGCCATTGCCGTCAACAGCCGCTAGCACCCTCACCCCCTGTGTTACCTTTTACAGGGCTACCCTTTCGGGTTTCCTGACCAGCCCAATGAAGACGTCGTATCAATAAAGGCCCTCCATCCAACCACCCTGAAGACCCATCACCAAATAATATAACACGCGGCCTCAGGGCGGAGCTAACAAAAATCTGAGAAATGAAATTGTTGAAGCACTTTCCTATGACAAACACTCTGGATAGATAGAGTCTTACTCTTAGGTTGTATTGTTTTGTTTGTAATTGTCTTTGTATGTAAGAGTCTTTATGTATTAGTTTATCGAGTTGTATTTACTTTTACATATTGATTGTTGCAAAATTCTCCAAGTGTTTTGCGCACTTGTAAGTGCGCAGGAGAAAGCTCCTGCGTACTTAGTAAGTACGCAAGAACAACTTTGCGTACTTCCTAAGTAAGCAAGAGCATTTTGCCCTACGCACTTGCTAAGTGCGCAGGCATCAGGTCTTGTATAAATAGGATAGGTTGACAGAAGTTAAGTACGCAGACATAGACGCAAATACGCAGATTGTAATCTCAGTGCTTTTCTCTGTAACCTTCAAGTGTTTATAATACAAAGAACGTTTAAAGTGTTTTCTCTTGTCGGTTTACTTTGTCTAGCTAGACTCTCCACCTACTCACGGGCATTCCGCACCCGGTCCTACTAGTAGACCCACTTGCATGTGATGATCCGCCACACCCGAGGGACCTACAAGTGGTATCAGAGAATTGCTCCTGATTTCGAGTGTTGTGAGTGAGTTTGGAGAGTTTCTATCGAGTTTTTACAAGCAAAAAGACGTATTTTGTTGATTTTTGTGATAAAATAGGGGTAGCTCTTGAGCACTATTTTAGAAGCAAAAATCACTCAAAAACTGATTTTTGTTGTGTATTTGAGTGTTTTTAGCATCAAAGGTTGGTCAGAAACAAGTTTCTGACCCTTTAGCTCATTTGCATTGATCATCAGACCAATTTTTACCATCTCCGGCGACTTTTCGGTGACCGGAATAGTTAGGTGAAAGTTGCTGAAAAGGTATCCTGCGTACTTACCATTTCTGGCAAAAAGTACAGTTTTGTGCGTACTTACTAAATACGCAAGAATTATCTCCTGCGTACTTACAAGTACGCAAGACTGAACTTGTGCGAACTTAAGTTATATCCTGCGTACTTACAAGTACGCAAGAGCAAATCTAAATACGCAAGACCATTTCGCAAGTGCACAAGGCCAAAAATCAAGTGCGCAACTGTGTCTGATTTTTCTGAAATTTGACTAAGTGTTCACTATGTCGAATCTTCAGAATTTGGGAAACCTGTTAAATTATGATAATGAGATCGTTACACCACAGAAACCACCAAAGTTGCTGAACGTGAACGATTATTCTAATTGGAAAGCACGTTTTGAGAACTACATTTCGTATACCGACTCATCGCTATGGATACCAATCCTTGAGGGATATAAGCATCCCACACACATCTATCTTGATGAAACCATGCCCAAACCTATCTCTAAGCTTTCTGACAAAGAAAAGAAAGCTTATGATCGTGAAAAGAAGGCACTTGGTTCGATCACTATGGCATTAACTCGGGAATTGTTCCACAGTTTCCGAGGGTATGACAATTCTAAGGATCTCTGGAAAGCTTTACAGAAGAGATTCGAAGGAAATAGTGACATCAAGAAGAGTAAGCGGGATCTTCTCAAGAAGCAGTATGAGTGCTTCAGATTTTTAGAGAACGAATCTTTAGATGACCTCATCTCTAGATTCTATCATTTACAGAATGAGTTGAAGGCTTTTGAACTCAGGTATCCAGATGAAGAGATGGTGGAAAGTTTTTGGATGCTTTACTACCCAAATTTGAGATGTACACAACCCTGATGAGGGAAAACCCTAAGTTCTATGAGTTGACAGTAGAGGAAGCAATAGGAAAGGTTTAATCTCATGACATGAACCTAAAAAGAAAGGAGAGCTCTGGAAGATCCTAGATACAAGACCCTTCTATGTATCATGGGACGACTTCTACATCGAAGTCATCGGGCTCTAGAATTGCCCTCTTCACTGGAAATCCTACTGAAGAAGACCACTCAACTGGGTGTGGTGGTCATGCATACTATGCTTCAGGATCAGGGTTGGGATCTCATCATCAACATACCTCAAGAAATCCTCCTGCTACGTCTTCAGCTAACCAATCAGCTATAGCCAGAATAGCTGAAGATCATGTAGCACTATTCTCATCTTGTATGCTTGCATATGAAAATTTCATAGGTGGCAAGCTTACTGATCCAGAGACGATTGAAGAAGATTTTAATCAAGTGGATCTTGATGACATGGAGGACATGGATATTCAATGGAATATGGCCATGCTATTGAGGAGAGCCAAGCGTTTCCTGAACAGAACAGGAAGAAAGTTTATTGGCGGGCATCCTAATGCCAAGGTCGGGTCTGACAAATCAAAGGCCAAATGCTATAAGTGTCTAAATTTTGGACACTTTGCTCGTGAGTATCAGAAAGACAGAGCACCGGCCTCTGGTTTTACCCGACCCAGCCAAGGAAACAGCCATGGCCACAACAACTTAAACCACCACAATCAAAGCCAAGCTGGAAGGTCCAATGCACTGGTAGCCCAACAGGACGAAATCTTTGATTGGGGTGTTCATATTGAGGATGCCATCATCGCACAAACCCAGGTTGGTCTCATGGCTGAGATCATGGAGATGATGGAAGCAGAGAAAAGGGAAGCTTCTATAGCTGTCGTAGAAGAATCTACAACTGTTGCTACAGAGAAGGTGAAGGAAGCTAAAGATATGGAAGCTCCTGTAGCTAATGAAGAGGAATCGACTACTGCTGTTGCTCTCATGGCCATTGGAGAAGCAACAAGTTCATCTTTTAAGGTAGATTCTAACCCTTTTTCTGTTATTTCATGTTCTAAATGTCTAGGGCTAAAACTTGAAAATTCTAGGCTCCAAGACAAAATCGAACCCCTATGTATGGCAGCTCTAAAGTACAAAGAAAATGAAAAACGTTTTAAAGATTCTATTGAAACGTTAAAAAAGGAAAAATGTGAATATTCTTTAAAAATAAGTGATCGACAGCTTCACTTAGATGTTGCATACAGGGGGTTGGAAAAACGGCACAATGAAATCAACAAACTGCAAAATAAGATCTTGCAGTTAAAATGCACTAATGAGAAGTTGAAAAACTCTCGCTTTGTGGTGGAACACTACGAATCTGTAGTGAGAAAAATGAATGGGTTAGGGCTGGGTACTAATGCCATTCCTCCACCAGTGAGCGGGAAGTTTGTCAATAGCTAAATAGATATTGATCTCACTTGTCTAGATGAGTCCTCTTATAAGGATGATTCCCCTAAAAAGGATGAATCCTCTAGTAAGGCTAACTCCACATCTAGTGAGGAGTTCGTTACTGCTTCTGAAGACGGGTAAGTTAACTCTTGCCCTGAAGGAGCAGTATCTGAGGAGTTGTTCATTGAACAAAAGGTAAAGAAAAACGTTATCACTAATAGTGATAATTGCATTTTAACTGAACCCGATATCATTGAAACAAATGATAATCTAAAGGTAATGCTTTATGGGGGTATAAAAGTCTTAACCAAGCAAAGAAAGAGGCTTTTTCAGCTCACTATGGGCTTGGGTATAAAGAAAACTTGGAAAAATACTATACCCCCAAAAACCAAACTGTAAAGGTTCAGACTAATGTTCATAAACCAACTCCTCCTTCTCATAATGCTGAGTTATCTAAGGCCAGATCTAATGAGCCTTACAAGAGAACTTATGTAGACAAGAGGAATTGTTTTCACTGTGGCTTGGTTGGTCACATTATTGTGAACTGTCCTTCTAAGAACCAAGGGAAACAGCATGTTGTTCCACAACCAGCTGTTATCCCTACGTCGCCATCAGTGAAAGCTCCCAAAAATCCAAAACAAAATGTGGTGAAACCACCAGTCAAACCGATGGTAAAGCCTAAGATAAAGTCTGAAGCTAAACCATCTGTTACAAGAAAGGTAACGCAACATGCTGTACCTTGTGTATCTACATCTGGTAGTACACGCACTGGTGAGAAACCTGTGGCGAGACTCTCAAAGCCACAGAGAAGAAGAAGAAGAACCAAGAGGTTGAGAATGCTGGAACAGCTGACTTCAGTTCAATCAGGTGAAGCTTTCACAAGTTCACCTGCTGTTGTTGAATCTAAGTCTCTTGTTCTGTTTAAGAAACAGAAGAGATCCTGGACTGCCAAATCCAAAAATTCTCAATCTCCCAATTCTGATTCTTTTAAAGATTCGTCAATTTTGAACAGTCATCACGACTATGAGTTAAAGGAAGTAGTTTATTTTGAAAAGGATGGACGACCCAAGACCACAATGGCTTAGGTCTCCAAATCTAACTAATTCTTTTGTTACTCGTGTAGGGACGTCTGAAGGGTACTATCTCTAACCGGTGGTATGTAGATAGTGGATGCTCCCGGCACATGACAGGAAACATGGCCTTGCTTCAAGATGTTAAACCATTCAGAGGCGGCTATGTGGCCTTTGCCGGAGAAAAAGGCGGCAGCATCACGTGTCAAGGCGTGGTTTTAACGGTTGTGTCAGCTTTGACAATGTCAACTTCTGCGAGCAGCTGAAGCATAACATGTTGAGTGTCTCCCAAATGTGTGATAAGGAGTACTCGGTGATGTTTGACAAGTCAGAATACCTGATTCTCAAACCTGGTTTTGAAGTTCCCGAAGAATGGATCATGATTAGAGCGCCAAGAACAAACGACACCTATCAGATCGATATGAGCGTGGCAACAACCACCTCATCAGTTGCTACATGTTTGCTTACAAAAGCGACAGAGCTTGACTCCATCTTGTGGCATAGGAAACTCGGACATATTTCGTATCGTAAAATGAATCATCTTGTCCGAAACGGTTTGGTAACCGGGGTTCCTAAGCTGAGATTTACTGTTGCAGATGACTGTATGCCTTGTAAAAAGGGCAAAAAGCAACGGAGGTCTCACAAGCCCAAGCTCCAAAACTCTATTGATACCCCTTTGGAGCTATTACACATGGATCTGTTTGGCCCCATAAGTATCAGGAGTATTGGAGGTAAGTCGTTCTGTCTAGTAGTAACTGGTGATTTCTCACGTTTTTCTTGGGTGCATTTTTTAGGTACTAAAGACGAGACTGCTGATATTCTTCAATACTTGATCCTGAGCTTGGAATATCTTTGCAAGCTGAAAGTTAGATGAATAAGGAGTGACAACGGAACTGAGTTCAAGAATAATTTGATGGAGCTTTTCTGTCTCAAGAAAGGGATCCGCCACGAATTCACCGCGCCTTACACGCCTCAGCAGAATGGAGTTACTGAACGGAAGAACAGAACACTGATTGAGACTGCAGGGACTATGATGTCGGATGCAAAGCTTCCAGTCACATTCTGGGCAGAAGCCATTAATACAGCTTGTCACGTCTTAAACAGGGTTCTGGTTGTGAAGAGGCACAACAAGACTTGTTACGAGTTGATCAACAATCGACTCCCTAATCTTGATTACCTAGTTCCTTTTGGTAGTCCCTGTTCCTTGTTGCTACAGTACAAAGACCGCCAGTCTAAGTTTCATGCAAAAGCAGTGGAAGGCATCTTCTTAGGATACGTTGCCAACTCGCCTTGCAAGAGAGTGTACAACGTAGGAACTCGTACTGTCGAGGAATGGTTTGAAGTGGATTGTAGTAAACACAGCATTCCACCCGAACCAACAGGTCCAGCTTGGGGTTTTGATTATGATGCGCTATTCAAGTCATTCAATCTTCCTGATCTATCTGCAGTTCATGCCGTAAATGTTTATGAATTATTTGGTGGTAGCGATTACTCCAGTTTCTCTACTCGTGCTACTGTACCAGTTATAACTCCTGATTCCAATGCTGCATCTGCATCTAGAACTCATGACAATGATAACAGTGAAGATGTTCTTGTTGTTGGAGATGACGCTCAAGCTAATCCTAACACAACTGTTGGAAATGAACCTCCAGCTGATCCAATTAACATTGAATCTTCTTCCTCTGGAACACAGGAAATGGTGGAGTTAAGCACGAATCTAGATCCAGAAATTCAGGAACTGATTGTACCGGAGATGAGAGTGCATAGGAATCATCCAATCGTCAACATTATTGGTGATCCTTATGCCGGTGTTCAGAATCTTCATCGAACCATCACTGAGAACACCAGTCTTTACACAGAGATACTTGACACTAGTGTCATGGAAACATGTCTGCATGCTGCATTCGTGTCCCAGTTAGAGCCGAAGAATGTGAAGGAGGCTCTCACTGACAACTGCTGGATTGAGGCGATGCAAGATGAATTGTCTCAATTCCAAAATTTGCACGTGTGGGATTTGGTTGACTTGACAAAAGGCTTTCAACCAATTGGAACTAGATGGGTGTTCAAATGCAAGACGGATGATCGTCATGTTGTTGTGAGGAACAAAGCAAGATTGGTTGTTTAGGGTTTTTATCAGCAAGAGGGCTTGGATTACACGGAAGTAAATGCCCCAGTTGCTAGAATTGAGGCCATTCGACTGTTCTTGGCTTAAGCCACATACGTCGGCTTCAAGATCTATCAACTTGATGTGAAGAGTGCTTTCCTTTATGGTAAAGTTCATGAAGAGGTCTATGTCACTCAACCTCCCAGCTTTGAAGATCCACATAATATCAATAAAGTGTATAAGCTCGACAAAGCACTATATGCTCTTCATCAAGCACCGCGGGCATGGTATGAGACATTATCTAAGCACTTACTGTCTAATGGTTTCGACTGTGGATAGATTGACTCGACCCTCTTCATTAGGAAAGCAGGAGGTGACATTCTTCTTGTACAAGTATACGTCGACGACATTATCTTTGGATCTACCAATGAAGGGATGTGTAGGGAATTCGAGCAGGTGATGAAGACCAAGTTTGAAATGAGTAATATGGGTGAATTGTCATTCTTCCTGGGTCTGCAAGTCAGTCAAAGAAAGGATGGCATTTATCTACATCAAACTAAGTATGTGCAGGACATCTTGTCAAAATACAAGATGAATGATAGCAGTGCTTATGGCACACCTATCCCAGTCAATCATGGTTTGCATCCTGACAAAGATGGAAAGGATGTAGATAGTAGATTGTACCGTGGGATGATCGAATCACTCATGTATCTCACAGCTTCAAGACCCGATATAATGTTTGCTGTGTGCTTGTGCTCAAGGTTTCAGTCTCAACCGAAGGAGTCACATATGATAGTTGTGAAGAGAATTTTCAGATACCTGAAAGGGAAACCCCGATTAGGTCTTTGGTACTCTAAGCAGCAGTCATTCAACTTCAAATCCTACACTGATTCAGATTATGGCGGTTGTAACCTTGACAGAAAGTCAACTTCTGGTGGATATCAATTCTTAGGAGACAGACTGGTCTCCTGGCAGTGCAAGAAGCAGTCAACGGTTTCTGTCTCAACTTGTGAAGCAGAATACATTGCTACGGCGAGTGGTGGTTCTCAGATATTGTGGATTCAGCAGCAGTTGAGAGACTATGACTTAAACTTCACTGGAACTCCATTATTCATTGACAACAATGCCACCATGTCCATCACAAATAACCCGGTGAAACATTCCAAAACTAAACATATAGAGATTCGCCATTATTTCATCCGTGATTGTGCTAAAAAGCATTTAGTTGAACTTGTAAAAGTTCACACGGATGACAATCTTGCTGACCTTTTCACAAAGGCATTTGATCGATCCCGTTTTGAGCATCTTGTCAATTTGATAGGAATGTTCAATCCTGAGTGAAAATTAATTTTTCTTAAATCAATTCAATTCATGAAAGTTAAATTTTATTTCTTTTAAATTCTCTGTATAGTTCTTTTAAGTTTCAAAATATTTTACAAAATCAAAAACAAAATAGAAAATGGAGAAAAATTTCAAAGTTAACTTGAGAAAAGAGGAAATGATAGTACATCAGAAATAATCTAAACGTCACAGACTGCTCATTTGGGAAATGATTGCGTCATGCTTACTTAATTGTTTAAATTAGTATGTTTTTAATCTGCTTATTTACAAGTAATTTAAATTGTCAGTAGGCTGTATGCGTCTTTGAATCACTAGTAGTGTGGAAATTAAATCTAAAACACAACTGTGATTTGAACCCATGTTTGCAAGTTTGTGTGCGTAAAAGAATAGAAAAGATCATTATCAGATAAAGGATGTTAGATTTTGGCAATAATTTTCTTTTGAGGTCAGTTTCGAGTTATGTCGTTAGCACAATTAATGCGGTTCATCTCACTGCCCATACTCACAAGTATGCAAGGAGAGATTGAATCAAGACATGTCTCTACATTAACCGTTGAGCATGTATTCACACTTGAATCACTCCTGATTCATTGAAATCAAATCCAGATAAAAGTTGGATCCCCTTACCTTAAAACTCAAACACCATATATATTATCCTGAATCATCATACCGATATTCAATGAAGAAAATCAAATGAAACCAAGACATATGAATCACTCGATTCTAAATCTTTTGATTCCTGATAATCCTTATGGATTCTGCTTGATTTTTCCTATGCTAATAGATGTAACTTCATTCTGAAAATTTAGAAAATCATTGGGAAAATCTTAGATGCCTTGAGATAATGAAATTTACATTAGTGTAGCATATCAGTGGGTACACGTTGTATATCTTATAATTAATACCTTAATACACAAGAACGTGATACAAAGATGCTTATAGTTTCAAATCTTATAATATTGTCAACTTGAATTACTTGTTTATATGCTTATTACGTATGAATAAATAGTAATCCATGACATGATCCCATATACTTTGATGTTTATATTGTATCGTTTTTGCTAAAAGATAGCCTGATATGATCTTCTGCTCGTGTCTTTGATCAAAAATAGTTTGTGTGAATACTTGTATATTTTTATTAGAAAAGATCAAAAAGATTTTAAGTTTATGCATAGTTCAATTTTATTCAGAAAAGCCAAAAATATTTGTGTTTAACCTTCCTGAATTGTATTTGAATCCTCTTGATTGAATATTTTTAACTTGTTCGCTATTTGACTGGAAAAACATCATAAATTTGAGTTGAAAGTTTGCGCACTTAAGGGTTTGTGCGTACTTGTAAGTGCACATGAAGTAAGCCCTGCGTACTTAACAAGTACGCCGGAGTTAAGTCTTGCGCACTTGTAAGTACGCACGAGTTAAATCGTGCGCACTTGTTAAGTACGCACGACCTTTTTGCGTGGGGTATATAAACCGGACTTAGAAAATTTTCAGAACCTTATCACTTTCAAACCGGTTCTATATTCCCTCCGACCTTCACTCGAAAATTCAAGTGTTCCAATCCGATTTTTCATCCCATTACAAGTTTCATCGTCGTACAACATCGATTTGGTGAGATTTTAGGCTTAATCCATCCACAAAAACTCTTGATTTTGGACCGATTATCCTAGGTTATTGTTCGAGATTTTTAGACAATTTTTGGGTTGTTTGGGTAAAACCTAATAATTAAAACTTGTTAAGAATCATTAATCGATCGTTAATCGTCCATTCGAGTCTTTGATTTTGAGTTTGGGGTCGAATTTGAACCGTCAGTGGCTTAGTTCGACTGTTAGGTCAAAACTGGTCAACTTTAGCAGGTATTTGGTGTTGTTGTTGGTCCCATAGGCTAGAATCATTGATTCCGACCTAGTGGTGACCCAATACACACCAATTTTTGAACATCAAGTTGAATTTCAAACTTCTAAAGTTTTCACCAAGTACGTTTCCTGCGCACTTAACAAGTACGCAAGAAGCACTTCATGCGTACTTGTTAAGTACGCAAGAGGAAACTCCTGCGTACTTGCTAAGTACGCAGGACCAACACTTGGCAAAAATTCCTAAGTCTGAAATTCAGTTCAAAGAGTAACTGCTCTACTGAGTCATGTTTATCCATTTCCAATGATACATGTTGTTCTGATTCTATTTTCTGTGTGTGTTTGCAGATCATGGCTCGGGCGTTTACTAAAGAATTCAACCTGTTAGCTAACACTGAACCAGATTGGAAGGGTGCAGCATTGCAGTACAGAGACATAGTTGATTTCTTGAACCATTCAAGAATAACCTACGCCATTTCTGCTGACCTGATCGTGTCAAGACCCTACCTCGAGCAATTTTGGGAGACGGCGGAGCACGACTGCATGGTAACCCCCAACGTTATAAGGGCTACCGTTGCTGTTCATGCTATTTCTTTCTCTGAAGATACTATAAGAAGGGTCCTTCAATTCAGAGATCTCGCGACCGACCCGACAGCCTATCCAGACTACTTTGTGGACGGCTGTTGGAGACAAAGAATGGGCTATGTCGATGCGAGGGACTACGCTTCATACAAGAAGATGTGGGTGTTAGACCAATGGAGATATTTCGCCCACGTCATGATCATGTGCATCTCATTAAGGAGAACTGGAAAAGATGCCATGGGTCATGACCTTGCAGCAACCATGGTTGACCTTTCTCTCAACAAGGGCTACAACTTCTCCCGCTACATCTTTAAGGCCATCAATGACCAGATCAACACAGCGGAGAGGTTTCGGTTCTTGTTATACCCTTGGTTTGTGCAACTTCTGATTAATGACGCATTGCCAAACCTTCCTGCTATAGGGGAGAGACTGCAAGTAAAAAGGGTGGACAAAAGAATATTCGCCCAATTCCTAAAGCCAGGCAGTGTAGATCCTACCCCTGTGCATACAGAACTCTTTGGCCACCTCATCAATGAAGCGTATGTGGCCCCAGGTGACTGGAGATGGTACAGTCACGACTCGGAGCCGGAATTGAGTGAACACTCTAACGAACAACAGGAGGAAATGGAGAGTGATGATGGATCGTCTGATGATGGAGACGACGAAGGAGGAAATGATGGTGTTGAGGGATCCGACTCGGAAGCGACTGAGTCAGATTCTTCCGATTCCTATGATGCACCGTCGCAGGTACACCCGAGGAGAACGGCTAAGGTAACCCTACCTGAGTCGTCCTCCAAGAGAAAGCGACAATCCTCTAGCAGCGAATAAGAGCCAGACTCTGACGCTGCTATACAACGACAAAGAAGGGAAATCATTCACAAGAACAGGGGCGATAGGCAACAGCCCTCTATCCACAGCGAGGTGGAGGCTCAACACCCAGTACAAGTGTCAGCTGCTAGTCCTGATTCAGCCTCCACCCCACTTTCACAACAGCTTTACCGTAGGAGGAGGAGGCCACAAGTACAAAGTGAAGTGGCCGTCACTACAATCACAGAAGTGATTCCTGTGATAGTGACCCCCTACCACAACTACTCAGGTGGCGGTGACTACTCCAATTCTCACGGAGTCAGTCACCATCACCCCTACCATAACCCCTACAACACTCATCACATCCTCAATCCCAACCACCACCACTGAGCCTTTAAGTCAACCCTTCAATTATGGAGATTTCACACAAGGGTTTGACTTTGATACCATATTCTCCTCCCCTATTCACACTGACGAGGCATCATCATCAAGACATCCTGATCCGAATGCTGAAAGGATAGATGTTCTGGAAACCCAAGTTGCTGACTTACTGGAGACTATTAGGAAAACAAAGGAGGAGTCTGACGCTCAACAAGCACAGATTAACTCTTTGGTAGACGAAGTTAGAATCTTACGTAGCAAGAGAACGGGGACTGATGAAAGACTGAAGAACGTGATGGCCCAGAACGAGCTCCTGATCAAGAGGAATGAAATGATTCTGGGTCACAGGACGTCCTTGGAACTGAGGTTTGATACTCAAAGGAAGGAGCCTGAGCTGATGGTCAAAGTGATTGCTGATCTGACCAAGAAGCTTGATGCTCAGGGGGAGAAGGAGAAGGACAAAGAGAAAGAGAAAGAGAAGGAAAAGAGGTCTACTGGTGATGAGGCATGTCATCCGGTCGAGTTGACTAAGAATGACGACAAGAACAAGGATCCCGAAGCCGGTCCTAGTGGAGGTGAGCACCAAGCTTTAGCAATCGTGCCTATCTTTGCTGTTACAATGGCTCAGGGGGAGTTTACTCATCAAGAGGGTGGTGATACCTCTGGTGGTGGTTGTGGTGATGAAGGAAAGTCAGTGGCTGAAGTACTTAAGGACTTATCTGATGATGAGATCCTATATCTAGAGCCTGACTATTCCAAAGAAGCACAGATCGATGTTCTCTTCAATCTAGAAGAAGGAGAGATCGACTCTGGTGACCATTGGGATGATGATGAAGATGTTGTGATCGAAATTCCCAAGGGTGACGGGGAAGGAGAGTACGAGCTAGAAGATGGAGAGATCTTTGAATTTCCATCCTTCGATGCTCCGCTCGATACAGGTTCAGTCAAGCAGGCCAGTAATGTAGAATCCTCGACTGAAACCTCCCCAGTTGACCCTGAACCTGTGGACCCAGAGGCACCGAAAGAAACAGACATGCCTTCTACTTCATCAAAGGGTCCAGCTCCTGTGTGGCAAAAGACGTCTATAATAGACAAACACGGAGCAACAGGGATGATCTTGGCTGTAAGGTTCGAGGAGGACAAGCAGCTGTTCGCTATCAAAAGATCTGGCGGGGTTCAATATTTGAAACCCACCAGTGAAGCGTTCAGCTTGCCCAAATACAACCTTGTGAACCTAGCAAACCGAGAGCTGCTGGGTCATTCCAATCACGCAGTGGCGATGGGTTTGTGGGTGGTTCTGCAGCGAGAAGCAAGATCAGGGAAGTTCGAGATGTTCAAGCCTCAAGTGCCCAAGAGAGTCAAGGATAAGCACGTTGTACATCCTGTTACTAAGAAGCACTTAAAGAAATTGGTATACAAGCCAGTGCAATGTGAAACTAAGATTCCCCTGAGCAAGTTATCTCAGGATATTCTTGGTGACATTTGGTACTGGTACGTAGATCCAAAGACAGGAGAGGCTGTGATCATGGGTAAAGGACGTTCAGAGAGCGGGAACATAGTGCCAAAGGAACTGATCAGAATATTTGATGAAGTCTGCTTCATCAACTTTTCTGTGAAAGATCTAGAGGTACTAGCATAACGTTATTGCGTCTACACGGATGAGTGGACAAAGCTCCTTGCTTCTAAATATGACAAGGTGATTAAGTTCTGCCTTGATTACAAGAAGAAGATGGAAGCTAAAGATCAAGTGCTGTGAAGACTGAAGCTGTGAAGACCGAAGACTGAAGATTATCCAGAGCTGTTGTCAAGGTGGAGTTTCTTGAAGCACTTTCCTGTGACAAACACTCTGGATAGATAGAGTCTTAGTCTTAGGTTGTATTGTTTTGTTTGTAATTGTCTTTGTATGTAAGAGTCTTTAAATATTAGTTTATCGAGTTGTATTTACTTTTACATATTGATTGTTGCAAAATTCTCCAAGTGTTTTGCGCACTTGTAAGTGCGCAGGAGAAAGCTCCTGCGTACATAGCAAGTACGCAAGAACAACTTTGCGTACTTGCTAAGTACGCAAGAGCATTTTGCCATGCGCACTTGCTAAGTGCGCAGGCATCAGGTCTTGTATAAATATGATAGGTTGACAGAAGTTAAGTACGCAGACATAGACGTAAATACGCAGATTGTAATCTCAGTGCTTTTCTCTGTAACCTTCAAGTGTTTAAAATACAAAGAACGTTTAAAGTGTTTTCTCTTGTCGGTTTACTTTGTTTAGCTAGACTCTCCACCTAGTCACGGGCATTCCACACCCGGTCTGACTAGTAGACCCACTTGCATGTGACGATCCGCCACACCCGAGGGACCTACAGAAATCTCATACCTAAAGTCTCGTGACGACTGGCGTCGCTATACACGACACGCGGATAAAGAAAGTTGTCCGCCCATCTGTCAAGAATGGAAGGCTCACCCGGGGCCGCTTCGGTCCACGACATCTTGCCATTAGGATCCCCAAAGAGGACACCATATACGCTGTCCACCACTAAATAAAACGATTAAGAAAACAACCAGAAAGAAGCGTAGAATACTGATAAACATACCTTGTCCGTCGACGGAATAACATGGAATCCTGTTCACATGCTTCCACACACGGCTCATTCCCACAGCCACCAAGGCACTCTCGCGGAGAGACCGGATTTTCTCGGGGCTCGCTGTCAAGGTGTTATACCAATCCATACCTTTAAAATCTTCTACCTCAGGATCTATGATGGAGTCGAAAGCAGAACGGACATTCATCACTATGGGAATAATCTCTTTCTTAATACAAAGTAACCTCTCGCGCCACTCGTGAAAACTAGTGGGCGCCTTGGTAGTATGGCTCCTTACTTTCCCTCCCCGATCAATGAAGGAAAACCAGCTATCATGGAGCGCCATCTTTTAAAATTAGGTTAAACCTCCCACAGGTCGGTTCCACACCCTGAGCACAACAACTAAACTCGAAATGAGTTGCCTGACAGAGAGCCATAGGATGCATCTGAGAAATATGTACTAGATAGAAGTTTAGCAGGCTCCCAATAAATCTTGTCACCGGAAGATGAAAGTTACAATGAAGAAATAAAGCACCGAACAAAGTTATCTTCCCATCTGGAACGTCGTTCGTCGTCATCCCAGAAGACGGAAACTCTGCCTCCCACACTTTCTTAAACAAAAGCATATCACAAATCTTCTCAAACTCCTCCTGATTCTATTTGATCGGAATCGTCTCTATAACTGATGCCTCTAAGGAACCCTTCCCTCCTTTACCCTTACCCTTGGAGATGGCAGACGCCATTGAAGAGGAGGAAAGAAACAGAAATCTGGAGAAAGGTGAAAGAGCACAAAAATCTAGAAAAAGAGAGAGAAGATGAAAATGTGGTTTCATGTGATAGGGGGAGAGCCTTTTATAGGCTTTGCAAAAAGGCCTGCAATATGGCCCCCAAACAAACTGCAAAACAGCACGTCACACCAGAGAAAAACTGATAATAACCCCATGTTGCACTGGTCGGGACCCACGCCTGCAAGTGGACTTGTAAGGTCAAATATGGGCAGTGAACTGAACTCATGTGACCTAGCAAAATACTCTATTGGCCCATTCTTTCTCTTGATTAGATAAAGATTCTTCTCATTGTCAAACATCAATCTCAGAATAGGAGAACAATTGTTCTTATTTGAGAGCATATTGGAGGATGTGACATAATGAACTTCACATGGAGAAATAATCTTGAACATACTTTTCCTTTTATCTGGAACATATGAAGACGATGTTGCTTCAAGTATACTTGTAGATTCAGCAACATGTTCAGCAGATGAATCCACGTGGGGAGGTGAATTACCTTCGGTGAATACATCGATGTCAATACCGGTAATCACCTTTCCCTGAGCACTGATGTATGTAGGAGAGGTAGGCATAATTTCATCAAAGAAATCTTCGCCTTCAAACATTTCGTCTCCTGTTAAATCATCATCGAGTACAGTCGAATCATTTTCAAATGAGAACATTGAGTCTGACTTTAGTAAATCATCAAGACCTTGTTCAAAGTCAAAAGAAAAATCATTTTCTAACTGTTGTGCTCCTTTATCTTCTGACGCAGGAACATAAACGACCATTGCTCTAGATTGATCTTCTTGTGAGCTTGTTCCTTCAGGTTGGTCTCCCTGGTCTTTGTTCTGATCTTTATCATCACTTTTGCCTTCATTATCATCTCCATCACCATTATTGTCATCACATTTATCGTCATCGTTACCACTACAACTATCCTCTTTCTTCCTTTTCTTTTTATCTTTCTTTTCTTTAAGCCTCGTTAGTTCTTTCAGCACATATACCATGTTTTCTTTCAGGATTTTGATCTGACCACTTTGTATGTTTATAGTTTTTCTGAGAGTATCATTTTCTACATTGAGTTTATTGATCTTTGAGTCCTTGGCAACAGAATCTTGTTCCAGAACGAATACTCTTTGTTGTAGGGCTTGAACATCCACAGGCGCAGGTTGATTAACTACCTTTGCCTTGCCCTTATCCTGCTGTTTGGTGATGATAGGTGTGATGATTGGTGTGGACTTCTGGGGAGTTGTTCAGAAACTTTGGCCTTCTTCCTCAGACCTAGATCAGCTTCAAAATCGTAGTCTTCATCGGAAGTATCACTTTGTTCTTCAGAAGGGTTGATGAGAGGAGGTTTCCCAGCATCCTTTCTTTTAACTAGCAAGCTATTGTGATGTTTATTGATCGGTACTTCTTCTTTGTCACTCTCTGTTTCTGATAAGTCAAACTCTTCACCTTCTGAGTCTCCTTCAGACTCACTCTTTGTCTCTTTAACGTTCTCACCACTAGTGCCTTGATTTTCTATGTTTTCACCACTAACGCTTTGAGTTTAAGTATCTGAAAATATCTGATCATCTAGATTTAGATCTGCCATGTCTTCAATATTCTCTACATTTTCTTCATTCTCAAAGTACAATGGCCCCTTAATGTTGTAGTTAAATTCATCTGCATGTTCATCGGCCAGCTGTACATTTGGAATCACATGCTCATTAACAATTGGGACTTCAACTTGATTTTGAGCTTGTCGAGGTGCACATCTAGGTCTACGACGTGGTTGAGGAGGTGGTGGTTGTTGAGGTTGAGGTTGTGGTGGTGGTGGTTGTTGAGGTTGTGGTGGGGGTGGTTGTTGTGGTTGTGGAAGTTGTTATGGTTGTGGTTGTGAACCGTCTATCTCTTGAAATGCACCAAATTTCTCTAAAGGTGTTAAACCAAGATAATACCCAAGCTTATTCATACACATATAGGACATAATACTTTTGTACATCACCTTCACGTGTAGTTGTCGTTGAGTCATAGCCAACACAGGATGTTCTCTGTTTAAAATCATCTGAAGGAACCGTGGGTACATCAGTAAAACAAACTTCTTCTTTCTAGTCAAGTTACTTTTCATTTCATCAAACACAACTCTTGAGAAGTTGAAATTCTCCACCATAACCAGTGCATAAACCATTAATGTCATATTAACACTCAGTTCATCAAAACCACCTTTTCTTTCGAAGATGCATTTATTTACCACATGTGCCAAGTACCTCTAGTACGGTGGCAGATATCTTTTTAATAGTGATGGTAACTCTCCTTCATATCTCATTCTTTGAAACGTTTATGTCATCTGATCAGCAGTGAAACTTGTAGGATGCTCAGGATTGTCCCTAAAGTTTAGGCATGTTGTGATAACTGCTTCAGTAATAACAATGCGCTTTCCCGCCACTATCCCAGCTATCCCTTCAATATCATTTTCTGTTTCTATATCAGCCGTGCTCCAGAAGCCCCGAATAAAGTCTTCACGTATATCTGGATGTTGAGATAAAGCATGAAAAATTTTGGACGCCCGTAATCCCATGATCATTGATCTGAAAACGCTATGATTTTGTGGTGGGTCATCTAGGTAAGCTGGTTCATTATAATCCTTAACGAACTTTAAGTCTGCCATACATGCAATGAATAGAGCAAATTAGATTTAAAAAAAACTTGAAGTTTTTGGCTAAAACGTTCAAACCGCTAACTTTTCAAATACAACGCAAACTTCCAGACGACCGCAAACTTTTACTACACCGCAAACTTCAAACACACCGCAAACTTTTCAAATACATCGCAAACTTCCAGACGACCGCAAACTTTAAAAATACACCGTATACTTCATGATTTTGTCAAAATTATGAATTTTATGAGCTTAGGGTTCAAATTTACGGTTGTTTATGGGTCGCCTATAGGTTGCGATCAAAACTCATGGACCAATTTCAATTTTTATAAGGTTTTGATGTTCAATTTGGTCTAAAGGTCCCTGATCAAGTTTGGTTACACTTAAACACTTTCGCACACTTGAAAAAACATGAATCCATGGTCAAATCTCTTACCTTTGAGGTCGCCAATACCTATTAAACACAACAAGAGTAACAATTTCTCACAGGGTCAAGTAATCGGTCCTTTTGGGTATAAAGATCAAGTATGCGGTGGAGAGAAAAGTTGAAGTATGCGGTAGAGGATATCAAGAAACCGCAAACTTCAAGCTATATATAGACAAAATCAAGTATGCGGCCGCAAGCTTCTGAGAAACCATGAACTTTTCAAAAACACTTTCCTTCGGATTTTCGGGTCAAGCAGGGATGGTCATTTTGATAATTATGAAGTATAAACAAAAGACAAAAAATAAAATAACTTAAAGCAAGCTAAAACTACAAAATATTTTTGTTCTTTTCATAACGGTAGACTAACACACAATATTTTGGAGAGAAACTCTATTATGGGATCATATCATTCTAGTGCAGACCAAAGCATACTTATTAGCCGTTCATTTTCTTAGATAGGTCTCGTTGATTGCCAATATGTAGTATCCTTCTAAACTCAATCCTTTATACCTTAGTTGACAAGCAAGCAGTGAATAGATTTATCATGTATTTTGGGTAATAATTATTCATGACTTAGTGGGTCCCACACTTACATCTCAGAAACCTGCAATTATTATAATTTAAATTAAGTGAGTTTTTGATGAACTGAATGGACCCCACAACTTATCGGATAAACCTTCCCTTTCTCATGATCTCTTGAGCACCTAAGTATTACCTAAAAGAGCATAACTAGCAAGGGTCTATGAACTGTTCAGCAAATCTCTGAAAAATTTGATTACAAACATAGCACAACGGACATACATGTTCAGAAACAGTATGCCTTGATTAGAGATTACTTCCCAGTCACAAATTCCCAAAGAGAATAATATTTACAAGTATACTTATATGTACGTCTTTAGACATATCCTTTTGGTGTATGACATTACATATCTTTTGAAATTTTCCTATAGCACGACATTAACATTGCGTGTCTTTTTGCACAAAATTCTGCTTTGCAGAATAGCTTTGCACTATCATTGAGTGTCTTTTCACACATTGCATGTCTTTTATCTATATATATACATACACACACATATATAATATATATATATATATATATATATATATGTACAGACCTGTATCAAGTCAGCTCCCAACCCCTTTGTGTAGGATCTGAGTTTGTGCAATCCAGAGATAGTATGTTCATCCATAATTCATCAGCCTATATGTTTAAGTGCTCGATTGTTAACAGGAAATAATTATTCTACCAATCTATGAGATGTTCCCCACTATGATAACGACCTTTATGTTTAAGTAAAACACTGTCATGTTGTCTTTCCAGTTTTAGGAGAGCCTATCAACATATCACCCTAAGATCCTTATCTTTTCAACTACAGGCCTTACATATGATGATCCACCCTCTAGAATGATGTACTATCATTTCCCATTAGACAGAGTTCTAAGATTTTCTCAATAATATCTTTTTCAAAGAAGTAACTAAGAACTTAAACCTAAAATCTTTTTGGTGTTTTTAGGATTTCTCCCTCTAAACTTTTGCATTTATGAAAAAAATCAAAATTTAAACAAACTAAAAAAAAAAATAAATAAATTTGGTGACCAAACCCGCGACCTTCTAATCAAAGGAGATCATTTTTAGACATTTAACCACAAAGTTGAATCTTGCCAAATCAAAGGCTTTTGTAAAGATATCAGCAATATTAGCATCGGTAGAAACCTGATCAAGATGCATAAGCTTTCTTTCAAAACAATCACGAATGTGATGCACCCTTATGTCTATGTGCTTAGTTTTATAATGTTGGACCGGGTTCTTAACAATCTGTAAAGCAGCTTCATTCTCACAGAAAATAGGGGAGTCAATGAAATTCAAGCCGTAATCCAGCAATTGGTTTTGCATCCAGATAACCTGAGAACAACATGCGGACGTGGCGACATATTCAGCTTCAGAAGTAGAAGTCAAAACTGTGGACTGTTTCTTGCAATTCCACGACACAAGTCTCTCCCCCAGAAACTGGCATCCATCTTTATGGATTTCCTGTCAAGATTGCAACCTCCATGATCACTGTCAGAAAAAGCAAACAAGTTAAATTCTGAATCCTTTTGATACCAAAGGCCGAGCAAGGCTTTCCCTTCAAGTATTTAAAGATTCGTTTGACAGCATTAAGGTGAGAAAGTTTAGGATTAGCCTGATATCGAGCACACTGACAAACCGCAAACATAATGTCTGGACGGCTGGCAGTCAGGTACATCAACGAGCCAATCATTAAACTATAGAGATGTTGGTTAATTCCTGGTTCACCTAGATCTGTAGTAAGAACGGGTCGAGTTGCCATAGGATTAGAAGCCGGTTTGGAGTCAGCAAATTTGAAATTAATCAGGATGTCATTGACATATTTAGCCTGATGAATCAGGATTCCATCATCACTTTGCTTCACCTGCAACCCCAGAAAGAAAGCCATTTCTCCATTTGAACTCATTTCAAATTTTTTCTTCATGACTTTTTCAAACTCTTTGCATAGTTCGGCATTTGTTGATCCAAAGATGATGTCATCAACATAGATTTGGACAAGAATAAGATCATCTCCCAGCCTTTTAAGAATAAATGTATGATCTATGGCTCCCCGGGTGTAGCCATTTGCATGCAGAGGCTCTGTCAGAGTGGCATACCATGCACGTGGTGCTTGATGTAAACCATACAGAGCTTTGTCTAGTTTGTAGACATGATGTGGGTGATTGGTGTCTTCAAACCCCGGTGGCTGACACACATAGATCTCTTCTTGAACCTTTCTATACATAAATATTGTCTTCACAAACATTTGAAATACCTTGAAATTCATGTAAGAGGCATAGGCCAAAAAGATTCTAAAGGCCTCAATTCGTGCAACCGGTGCAAATACTTCTTCATAATATATTCCCTCTTGTTGATAAAATCCTTGCACAACCAATCTTGCTTTGTTTCTAACAATAACTCCACTGTCATCTTTCTTATTTCTGTAAACCCAACGAATTCCGATGGTCAACTTGCCTTGTGGTAGTGGCACAAGCTCCCAAACCTTTAGTTTTTCAAACTGCAGCAGCTCCTCCTGCATAGCCTCCACCCAGCTTGCCTCACTCAAAGACATATTAATGTTCTTAGGCTCTAGTTGAGATATGAAAGCAGAGTAAAAGCATATATTGATTACGCCAGATTGACTCCTAGTCTTCACTCTGTCAGATAGAGGACTGATGATATCCTCTATGAGATGATTTTTATGTATCCGCAATGTTGGTACTTCTTCTTCCTGTAACGTTTCAGGTAAGTTGGTGATATGCTGATCTGCTTCTTTAGTTATGGGAACTGGCTCTTCAATAACATTCGGGTCAGGAATCGTATCCTGTGAAACATGACCACTGCCAGATGCAGCAGTCTCACTGTTGATGGGATCAATGGTTTGTTTATCACTTTCTTGAGAAGAAGATTTCAGAGTTCTGGAAGAAAAAGATGATGCTTGATCAGGGTCTTCATCAATTCTGTAATCGAATGTGCTGTACTTGTAGAAACCATCATCTGACACATCAGAAAAAACATTAAACAGCTTAAATACAAAATCATAATCAAATAACCAATTTGGACTAGAATCTGCATCAGTTTTGTTAAGCTCCTGCCAGTCAATGTAGTAGGACTCCACTATCTGCTTGGTTTCTTGTTGTAAACCCTGTATGCTATCTTGCAGGATGAGTATCCAACGAAATAACATTTGTCGGCCTTTGCATCGAATTTGCACCCAATATTGTCAATATGCAATAGGGTGCATAGTCATCCAAATGCTCTGAAATGACCGACCTTTCGCTTCTGGTTAAACATGACTTCATATGGAGTCTTCAGTTGATGCTTGTTGAGTAGCACTTTGTTTTACACGTAGCACGGTGTATTGATTGCTTCAGCCCAGAATAATATCGACAATTTAGAGTCAGAGACCATGGTTCTTGCAGCTTCTATTAGGGTGTGATTTCTTCGTTCAGCAACTCCATTCTATTGAAGAGTTCTAGCAGCGCTGAATTGTTATGCAATCCCCTTTTCTTCACAAAAGCTATTAAGAACTTCATTTCAGAATTTCGTCCCGTTGTCACTTCTGATAATCTTGATCTTCAAGTTTAGTTGATTTTCCACAAGTATCGTAAACTGCCTAAGAATGTGTGCAGTCTCACTTTTCTTACTCAAAAAGAACACCCAAGAAAATCGTGAGTAGTCATCAGTAATAACAAGATAATATGATTTCTTCCCAAGACTCATTACACTTATAGGACTGGAAAGATCCATATGTAGCAACTGAAGAACAGATTCAATTGAATTGAACAGCTTGGGCTTGTGTGGATGTTTATGTTGTTTTCCTTTAGCACAAGAAATACATTTTTCAACCTCCCAAAATTCTTTTAAAGGAAAACCAACCACGTGTGCTCCTTTAGCAATTCTATTTAGGTTTTCTAAGTTTATGTGACTTAAACGACGATGCCAGAGCATTGAGTCATTCTCATAAGATTTTGAAAACAAACAAGTATTAGTTAAAGCTGACTCACTGTTCATATCCAACAAATATGAATCTTTACATCTTGGTGTTCTCATTAAAATCCAATCCTCAGGGACTACAAACCCTGGTTTTAAAATCAAACATTCTTTATCAGTAAAATGAGTTGAAAACTTTTTGTCACAAATTTGAGACACACTAAACAAGCTGTGATTCAATTCAGACACATAATTCACATCTTTGAAAGAGAGAGTACCATTGGTGACAGTACCTTTCATTGTGATTTGCCCACCTTTATCACATGCAAAGGAAACATACCCTCCATCGATCATCTTAATGATGTGAAGCTGAGAGAGGTTTCCTGTTATGTGCCGGGAACAACCACTATCATCATACCAGAGGTTGTTGTTAGGCCTCCTTAGCTGTCCCTGCACGATAGAACATTTTAATTAGTAACTGGAACCCAAGCCATGGTTGTCTTGGGTTACCCTAACTCATCCAAGTATGAAACTTCTTGCGATTTCATATCTCTTTTGTCATTAACTCAACTGGTGTTGTTTGTGCATTTGGTTTTCTTTTCCAAACAGGCTTTGGTTTTTGAAAGTTTGAGCTTGCTGTTGGAGTGACGATTTTTTTCTTTTCCCTTTTTAGATTTTATCTGTTTTTCAACTTTCTTTTGTTTATGTTTAAAAACATTATTTTCTTTAACATGATGTTGAGCTTTATGCACCACACTAGTTCTTTATCCGATTTTTTGTCATTGGGTGTTCTGTGTTTTTGGGCCGTAGGTCTTTTAAACGTATTTGGCCTTTGATGCACATTATCCCATCGAGAAACATTCGGATAACTACCAGAGTGTTCACGATTGAAAATACAGTTTCGAGCTATGTGTCCGGGATTCCCATAGAGATAGCATGTTTGCCTTCTCGAATACGGGCCATAGTATCCGGTGTCCCATGATGATGACCGTTGAGGAGAACTTGTGAAGTAACCTGCATTTTCAAAGTTCCTAGAAAACCTTCTATCAAACATTTGACCATAATTTCTATCATAATTTCTGTGATTTGATTTGAAGCAATTTCTATCACCATTTCTAACATTTTGTTCAAAAGCACAATGATGAGTATCAAAATTTGCATAAAATTCACTTTTGGTAAAACGTTAAGGCAATGGCTTCGAGTTTGACTGACTTGTTGATGGTTTGCTACTTTGACGATTAGAAGAACGGTTTTGTTTTTAACAAACTGAAAATTCTTACCGTTCAAGATCTGTTTTTCTTCTTTCTCTAAGATTCCACCTTTCACAAAAGTGGATTTCAAATTTGTTTTTAATTCATTACACTTTTTAAAAATACCATTGTTCAAACAAACATTCAAACAAGAACCAACAAAAGTAGCAGAATTTGAAAAACCAGGAACACTATTTTTAAAAGACAAAGACTTGGATTTAAAAACACGACCCTCCTGCTCATCATCACTTTCACAATCCTCCACTATGCCCTCTACTAATCCTATTACTGCACAAGACTTAGACGGGTTAGTAACGTTCACATGTTTTACCTAGGGACCAACAGTCACTGGCGTAGACTGTGTGGATGAAGAAGGTTGATCTGGTTTACGGCCTACACCATACTCCATTTCAACATCTTCATGTTGAACACTTGGCATAGAAGTGAAATTTCCATTGAAAGGATGTTCAACAGCATGACAACCAATCCCTGTTTCCTTTTTTTTATCTTGGGAATCTAACATGTCATAAACAAGTAATCGAGAGTGGTCAATTTTCTCGATTGTTAGTTTAGTGTTTGCCAATTGAGTCACATCATCATTCAACTTTAGACTGAGGTCATCTATTCTTTTTAAATCATCATAATAAAGACATTCCTTGTTGCTAAAATCCATTTCAAGTATAGAAAAATTATTTTTACTTGCTTCAATTTTATCTTTAAAAATATTTTCAGATCGCTTGTGCTCAACAGTGGCATACCGAAGTTGAGTAATCTCCTTTATCAGCATTTCATTATCACACTTACACCTATTTATCTTCTGTACACAATTATGAGAACAGGTATTAGTAAGTACCTCATTATCTTCAATTTTTGCCATGAGAGCATGATTTGACACCTTCATTGTCAGCTCATCAATCTAATCTCCCCAATCATATCCTGCAGTCTGCTGACTGACCAACACTTTGCTGTCACTTGCTGTAGTTGCTTCCTTTTCTTTCAAGTCGCTGGATGAACTTCCCTTTTCTGCTTTAGGCTTGGGACATTCCCTTGCAAATTGTCCAGGCTTGCTGCAATTGTAGCACCTCAAGTTGGACTTATCAAAACCAATCTTCTTTGTACCAGACTCCATCCCATCAAATGAGTTTCTGCCCGTTCTTTTGATAAACTTCTTAGCATGATGCACATCCATTGCCATATGCCATTTAATATCCATCTCTTCCAAATCATCAGGATGAATTTGATCGGTGTCATCTTGTATTAGATTGGCAGGAGAGAGTTTTCCAGCCAGCATTGCATTATAGCTGCTCAAGAAAACACTGAACAATGCAACATTCATTTCATTAGCTTTAACAGTATTTGAGCAAGGTGAGTTACTTTGTTGAGCTGGAGTAATAGGAGCTGTTTGATTGGGAATAGTAGAAAAATTTGGAGTATGTGTAGATGACATGCTAGAGAGTAAAGCAATTCCTTGAGACACTAAGTGATATGTTTCAGACATAAACATGATCTGCCTTTGCTGATAATCCATCTCATATGACCTCAAAATGGAGATCAACTCACTGAGAGATGTGGTGTACATGTCTTTAGTTCTCTTGATAGTAGTGATGTTAAAGTTCCAGTTTATCGGCAACGAGTTGAGTAGTTTCTTGTTTATCTCACCTTTGGTCATCTCAATACCTGCACTACTCATTTCAGTCATCAAGTGAGTAAACCTATTTATCTGAGATTCCAGAGTTTCCCCTTTCACATACTTGAACATGTTGAATTTCTATCTTAACATGTACTTTCTACTTTCTCGCATATCTAAATTTCCTTCAAACCTTTCCACCAATGCATCCTAAAGAGTTTTTGCAGTCCTGTATTCTTTAAAGCCTTGAGCAATTTATGTTGACAATGCCATGGTCAAACCAACATAAGCTTTCTCATCCTTCTCCTTCTAAAGAATTTCTTCACCAACATAGAGATCATGATCCTTGGGAACAAATTCATTCTTTTCATTTTTGACCACAGGAACTTGAGGACCCTTCTCAATACACTTCCAAATAGATGAATCCTTATATTTATCAAAGTTCTCATATCTATATTTCCAGTTATCAAAATCATATGCATTTGTAAGACGTGGAGGTCTATTTGTGGTACCAATCTCATTATCCATAACATTAGTATCAGTCATGACTCAATCAGCAGAGGACACTGTACCGCAAACTAAGAAAAACTGTAAAGTTTGAAGTGCCCACAAACTTTAGATTAACCGCAAACTTGATAGTAACCACAAACTTAAGATTAACTGCAAACTTGAGAGTAACGGCAAACTTTTGAAATAACCATAAACTTCGAAAATCATGACAGAAACAAGGTCCAAAACCTGTCAATCTGTCTAGAAACTCCTCCAAACACACAAGTCAGTTCAAATAAATGCTAAAACAGTAACTTTGATACCTGTAGAGTCAAAGAAATCCGTTGCAAGCTTCACCAATGAGCGCTAAGGCTCTGATACCAATTGTAAGGTCCGGATTCTTGAGGATCTTCAATCAATAGATTCAACGACGTGTTTAACCTGGCGAAAACAGACTTGACATGTGACTTGTAGGTATAAACAATAAGGATGAGACACAATTGATTGTCAAAGGATTCGTATATTGATAAAACACTGAAAAACAAGACAAATGTCGCTTAACAACTCGTCTAACCGAATACATAATACAAAATAACTATTTATACTATTCGGTTGGGCTAGACCGGGCCGCATACTTCAAGTATGCGGTTGGGCACCGCATACTTCAAGTAAGCGGTTGGGCACCGCATACTTCAAGTATGCGGCTAGGCCATGAAGTATGCGGCCGCATACTTCTAAAAAGTCTTGATCTGAACTTGTCGGTGATCTCTTGATGCGTTAGCCTATTAGGTTTGATCCTTACACATAAAGATGAGCCAATCTATCCATATTGAAGGTTTCTTTTATTGGGAGAAAAGGAGCAGATTTAGTTAATCTATCAATGATAACCTAGATAATATCATTTCCCCGACTAGTTCGAGGAAGTTTAGTAATAAAATCCATTGTTATCATTTCCCATTTCCAAACTGGTATTTCTAGTTGTTGCAATAAACCAGAAGATTTCTGATGTTCTGCCTTTACTTGAGCGCAAGTAAGACATTTTGCAACATATATGGAAATATCTTTCTTCATGCCAATCAACCAGTAGTTTTCCTTCAGATTTTCATACATCTTATCACTTCCTGGGTGTATCATATATTTTAATTTATGTGCTTCTTCGAGTATTCTTTCTCGAAAATTTCGTTGATTGGAACCCATATTCTTCTATTTATACAAAGTGTTCCATCGTCTCCTTTCACTAATTGTTTAATCATGCTCTTCATTCCTTCGTGTTCTAATTCTTTTTCTGTTTGAACAAAATGTTGAGCATCTTTAATTTGAGACAACAGATCTACACAAAGTTCAAGTCTGAGAGCACGAACCCGTTTAGGTTCCGCTCTTCCTTTTCTACTTAAGGCATCTGGAACAATATTTGTCTTACCTTCGTGATAACATATTTCACAATCATAGTCACTCAAGATCTCTAGCTATCTTCTTTGTCTCATGTTCAATTCTTTATGACCAAATATATATTTCAAACTTTTATGGTCAGTGTAAACTGTAAATTTAACTCCATAAAGATAGTGTCTCCATAATTTCAGGGCAAAAATTAGGCACCTAACTCTAAATCATGAGTTATATAGTTCTTTTCATGAGTCTTTAATTGACGAGATGCATAGGCAATAACCTTGTTTCTTTGCATTAACTCACAACCTAGGCCTTTGTGTGAAGCATCACAATAGACTACAAAATCTTCATTGCCATATTGCAAAACCAGTATAGGTGCACGATTCAGTTTTTCTTTTAAATTTTGGAAAACTTCTTCTTTCTTTGTTCCCTATTCTTACTTTACATTTTTGTGAGTTAAAGTAGTTAAGGGAACTGTAATCTTTGAGAAATACTGAATGAATCATCTATAGTATCCTGCAAGACCTAAGAAACTATGGACTTCTGTTGGAGACTTTAGGATTTCCCATTTGGATATCGCATTAATTTTGGATGGGTCTACTTGAATACCTTCTGCATTAACTATATGACCTAGAAATTGCACTTCTCTAAGCCAAAATTCGCACTTCAAGAATTTAGCATACAATTTCTCTTTTCTCAGAAGTTCAAGGATTGTTCTAAGATGGTTCATATGATCTTCTAGATCTCTAGAATAAATAAGTATATCGTCAATGAAAACGATAACAAATTTATCTAGATAGGGTTTACAGATACGATTCATCATATCTATAAATGCGGCAGGAGCATTAGTAAGTCCAAACGGCATAACTGTGAATTCAAAATGTCCATACCCGGTTCAAAAAGAAGTTTTAGGAATATCTTCCTCTTGAACTTTTAATTGATGGCAACCTGATCGAAGATCTATTTTAGAGGAATGGCAAGCGCCTTGTATTTGATTGAATAGATCATCGATTCTGGGAAGGGGATAACGATTCTTGATCGTTACTTTATTTAGCTCCCGGTAATCATAGCACATCCGTATTGTACAGTCTTTCTTTTTAATGAAAAGAATTGGAGCACCCCAAAGAGATGAACTTGGGCGAATGAATCCTTTCTCTAGCAATTCATCCAATTGATTCTTTAATTCTTTCATTTCGGTTGGGGCTAAACGGTATGAAGCTTTGGCAATAAGAGTCGTTCCTCGTACAAGATTGATTTTGAATTCTACTTCTCTTTCGGACGGTATACCTGGTAGTTCATCTGGGAATACATCTACATAATCAGCTACTACCGGTACCTCTAAAATCTTTTTTTCCTTTGTACTGGTAGAAATCTAAACCAAATATGCAATGCATCCCTTCTGAAGGCATTTTGGAGCTTTCAGTATAGGAATAATTCTCAGTTGTCGGTTTTGTTTGTCGCCATAGATTGTTAAAGGTTTTCCTGAAGGAATTTTGATTTCTATTGCCTTTTTGTCACATAGGATATGGGCTTGGTTACTAACAAACCAATCCATTCCTAAGACAACATCAAATCCTACTAATGTCATAGGCATTAATCGTACAGGTAAGATGTTTCCAGATATCGTGATAGTACAGGCTTCTAGGGATTCAGAGATTTTGACGAGATTTCCTTTGGCCGTTTCTACTTCATAAATCTTATCTAGTGGAACTAAGGGTTTGTTTAATAGATTACATAATTTATAATCTGTAAAACTTAGATTTGCACCAGACTCAAATAATACTCTAGCATAAATATTATCAATGAGGAATGTACCAGTGACTGCATCTGGAACAACTTCAGCATCACGAGTATTAAGTACGAAAGCTCGTACATTCTTTTTGTTTCCCTCATTGGCCTTTGCCCCACTAGATCCTTCTTGATTAGGTTTTGGGCAGGTTGATTTAAAATGACCAGTCTCTCCACAATTGAAACATGAGATGTTTTTTCTTCTTTGGGCAGTTTTAAACACATGCCCCGTCTGCTTACAGAAATGATAATAAGTTTTCTTGAAGAAGCATTCTCTAGTATGCCTCTTCTTGCAGATTTTGCCTTCGGGAACGGAAGGATTAAATCCTCCTTTGGTAGGCTGATTTCTTTTCTTCCAAGGAGAATTATTTTTCTGGTTCTCTGTAGCCCTCTTAGCCAATTCCATAGCCTTCCTTTCCTTTTGTTTTCTTATCATACCGTCAGTTAGGATTCCTCCTAGGTGTACGACGGATGTTGTGGTCTGAGGCATAGTAGCCTTGACCATATCTCTGATTTTCTACGCCAGACCCCAAATGTATCTTTTGATTAGATTGGGTTCAGGGGTGGATAGGTGTGGAACTAAACGATCATATTCAAACATCTTGGAGACATACTCCTGATGTTTAGTCCCTTCCATACAGAGATTTAAGAATTTAGTTTCAATTCTTTCTTTCTCATTGATGGGACAGAATCTTTGAATCACCATTTCTTTAAATTCTTCCCATTCCATGGCATAGGCCTTATGCCGGTCGATGGCTTGTATGATAGAGTTCCACCATTCCAACGCCTCATCTTTAAAGATGTTTGATGCACAAAGCACCATATCTTTATCAGCACATTTGTTGATGGAGATAACGGACTCAACTTTTTCCAGCCACCTCAGGGCTGCTACTGCTCATTCACTTCCTGCATACTCAAGATGTTGACATGCTCGGAATGCACGAAATGTACACCCCTTCTTTCTTTTCCTTTTCTTGATAGTTTCTTCATCATCATTTGATGAATTATCTCCTTTTGAACTATGGTTTTCTTCCCGATTGTTTTTAGATTCAGCAAGTTTATTTTTCGCTTTATCTTCCTTCATAGATTTTAAAATTTTAGGAAGAGCTTCCTCAATTCCTTTTTTAACCATTTTCTTTATTTTTGCTTTCTCTTGCAGTTGTTTAGAGGTTTCATTTAAATTTCGTTTAGTCTTGCCTCTGGTGTTATGAGAGGGTCCTTGTTTCGACATTCTATTGAAAAGAAGAAATTTATTAATATTCGGAATCCATGTTACAGAGACTTGGAAAGAAATTTACATATAACCTTGATTACGGGAATTTTCTAGCATTTGTCTTAACGCTCTATTTTGGGCATCTATAGATGCTAATCTGTGATTTTCTCTTTCCAATTCTGCTACTCGTTCCTATAAGACTCTTATATAATCATTATTAGAATTTTCCTCATTTTCTTGAGGATTTTGTATATTCATAGGCTCATAATATTCATATGGTCCATTCGAATCTTCTCTTTCTTCTCTTTGAGGAACATGATTATTTTTATAAGGGATTTCAGGTAATCCTTGATAATAATTTGGACTTCAGCAGATAAGGCTATCTGTATCAAAGTTGTTCATCAGCAGTATAACTTAACTATCCGCGGCATATGCCTTATCAGCAGCAACTTGTAAAACAGCAAAACTGTAGAGTCCGCAGCATCTATACTTAGAGAACTTTCTAACCATCAGTCTTTATCTTTACAAACTCCCCCTAGACTGATGCTACCAAAACTTCTCTTACTGTCTTTGTTCCTGATTCTTTTGCATGTTCAGGATAATCCTTTCAGTCTCATAGCCTCTTGGATCCTTGCTTGGATTGTCAAGAGGAATTTCAGATAGAGATTTTATGTCTTTGCTTGGAATGCTGAAGATAGCCTTGCTTGAACATCTCAACTTTTGTCCTCTGACATATATCAGTGTATATTCATCATGGATAGCATTATAGGACCATTTAATAATTGGAAAGTGGGATTGGAGAGGTTTAGCATCAATGACAACATCTTTGTTAGGGTTGAAGTGATGTTTGATAACTAGCAATAGATGTCTCCCACTTTCATTGTCTGGCTCACGAGATTCACCCAACTCAATCATTCTCCTTAAATCAAAGTCTGGAAGTTGCATCACTTCATCCACAGACTTGTATGTTGATCTCTTCATTTCTGCCTTTCCCCTGAACACTTCAAACCACTGATCTGGTTCACTGTAAAAACCATGTCATAATTTCTCTTGATTCTTCAGATGTGGTAGGAGTTTTAGTTTTCATTTTGGGAGGCTTCTGATGAGAGGGAGCTGGGTGGGAGGATATGGACTCTTTGGGAGGGGAGGAGAGTGATCTAGGAGGGTGAGAGAGAAGTTGTTGGATAGAAGGTGGAGAGGATGGGGGAGTAGACTTGGGTTTCTTTGGTTTTCTTTCTTCAGTGTAGGAATCTACCCTTCTTTTAGAGCCTATCTTCTTCAGCCTCTCTTCTTCTATTTTTTTCACCTTAATGTAGAGGGCTTGTTCATGAAGTTCATGGGACCCATCCTCTTTCCACTCTCACCTCTTGCCTTTAGGAAGTCCATCATGACCTTCCTTTCTTCATGAGTTCTAACATTTAAGGCAATGGTTTTCCTAGATTTCATCCGGGCTTTTTCTTCTTCTTCAGCCATCTTCTTCTTGGTCAGTTCACCAGATTGACCTATGAAGGCCCTGTAGATTTCTTTAATGGATAATTTCTCAAGGTAGTCTGCATCCTCACCTTGAGAAATCAAAACTGCCATCCATTCCTCCCTCATCTCTTTAGCAAGTTCAGAATCAGTAATTTTGAACTTGGCTTCCTCTGCTCTCTTTCTCTCTCTCTCTCTTCCTCTTCTTTATTGAATTGTTCCTGCAGCTGTCGAGCTAAGGCTTCATCTTCTGTTATTTGTGAAGCTGCGGGAACTTGAACTTTTGTTTTATCTAGTTGCCTTTCCTGCAACTGGATCTGTTGTTCTCGGAAGAGCATGGCAGCTTTTCTTTCTTGAGCTCAGCCATCTCTTTTTCTCCTCTTTCTCTTCTTCTCCTTTCCACTTTCTTCTTTTCTTCCTCAATTTTCTTTTCTTGTTCTTCTGTCATAATTCATTTCCCTTTGTCTTTATTGGATGCCTCTGCTTCAGCTTCATAGATCACAATAGCATAGGTGGGGGTTGCTATTGAGACCTCAGCCTCAGCTTCATTGGCAATTTGAGGAGAGGACAAAGGGGCGACAATTTCTTCATCTCCACTTTCTTCCCATTCTTCTGTTACTTCCTTCCATTATGTCATACTCTTTGGCTTTTCTTGCAGATTCTTATTCAGTGTTTAGGATGACAGTTGGAGAAGAGGGAAAGGACAAGTCTGAATCAGATTCATTTATTGCAATCCATCCCTCCTTCTCAAGAAAGGATTTAACAATTTGGATCATTTATTGACTTTTCTTGGAGTTGACGTTGCAGATGTGTGATCTGAGTTCAAATATCTTACAAAGGAAGTCTAGATTGAGCAGTAGGATCTCATGGATATTGTTGATTATGAATGTAGATCCATCACACAGAAAGAATTGAAACCTGAAGGCTCGGTGCTCGACCATCCATGAACTTCCAGGCCTCTAACCACCTCATTGTACAGGAATTTTCTGAAACATAGGACTTGTTCTTCAGTTAAGACCCTGCTTCTTATCAGCTCCATTTGTTGGCTTTGCCTTTCATGTCTTTGTTCTGCCGCTCTTGAGAACTCTGCTTCTACATCCTCAAGTCTTGGATAAGCCACCCTTTTTGCTTCTTCAAGGAACTTCTCAAAACGAGGCATATTGTCTTCACATATATCATGAAATCTTTCAATGGCAAGCCTGGAAGATAGGTTCTTGGAAGTGTTAACACTTTCTGTCAGGTGAAGAGACAGGATTTCAAACAGATATAGGTTATCCAAGATAAGCTCTTTGACTCCAGCAAATTCCCATCCAATCCAGAATCTTTTAAGGATGTCATCATAACCCCATGCTAGAATAGAGTCAAAATCCAATTTGTGTGCAGTTAGTGGGAATTCGGGGGCTATGACTCTCCTGGATATGTTAGCAGCAGCTTCAAACATTTGAATTTATGGGAATGCTTCTTCTTCCCTTTCTATATCCCTTTCCTCAGTAAATGCATCCTCTACATTCTTGGTGTCACACCCCGACCGATGGCGGAATCATCGGGGCGGGACATGAGGACTGTTCATGAGCACAAGGTTGACTAAATTGAAAATATATTAATCATCAAATTTCATTGTAACATTCAAGACAAAACAAATCCAAGAAAGAATATAATAGAAATACATAAAATTCTTTATTTAAATTAGCTAAGTCTAAAGCCTATGTGTAGCACATCTTGATCAAACTCACAATTAGTACCTGAAACATGAATAAAATAAAGTCAACTAAAAAGTTGGTGAGTATAACACAGGTTTGTATATAGGTAGCATATAGTTTGTAAAACAAATCCTTACATGACATGATAAATAAGGCATTTATGGGGAGCAGCTATTGTGTAACCAAGAACAATCAAACCTTTGTAACTAGCATGTAAAATTGTGTTGTCGGTATCAATCACCCCAATCTGGGTGGGTTTGTCAGACTCAATAGATCTATCATTGAAAACCGTCGGCTTGAATAGTTAATGATTACACATAAGTGTTCACAAAAGTTAGCACACATAGCACTCGGGCATAAAGCTCAAATTGCACACATGAATGTAAATAGGATTTGTATTTGTGTTGTTTGTGTAAATGTAAATTTTTAATTTGATAGAGTTCATGTTTCACCCCAAAAGTGTAAAAGAGTAAAAGGGGCTATGAAATACTCACTTGATTCAAGAGTGTAGCTAGCACGTGAAACTAGATAGCAAAATGATCCTTGGAATCTCACAAGGTTAACCTAGTGTGTAAAGTATATGGATATGTACTAATAATATGTACAAAAAAATCTAAGTCTAAGACTATGATTTAATTGAGTGTGTGTACGAAAGTTTTGAGTTGTGGGTGTTTGTGGCTTGCACGGTGTAATATTAAATTCAATAGTTTCTAAAATAATCGGGTTTGGGTTGGATAACTAAATAAATCAAATAATTATTATTTATTTATTTAGTTTAGGGAAATAGTATAGGTATTATATTTCTTTAAATATGATTTAAATGAATGATATCCTTATTTATAAAAGTGTGTGATCCTAAATTTATGAACTTATGGAAATTATATTTTTAAAATTCAAAGTGTAAATTTTATAAACAATAAATAAATCTATTTATTTATTTACTATTTAAAATAGTGATGAGTTAAAAAGGATTTCTTTTTATAAATTTTGAATCAAGTTTAACATTTAATAAGGCTTTAATAACTTTTCCTTCGAGAGCAAATAATTTTTATAAAAATCTTATGACAACAAGTATTTAATTTAGAAATTCTCTTTTTTTTATTATTATTTAAAAGTCTCTATTTTTTTTTATTTTAAATGATTAATATATGATTTTAACAATAATATTCGAAATAAAAATGAGTTCATATTAATATTAGGCAAATTTAGTTCCATTCTGTTAGAAATATTGTGAGATTTTATAAAATAATTTTTATAAATTTTTCCGAAGCTTGAAAACGGTTTTAAAAAATCAAACAGGCCACCGGGACTCGAACCCTGGCCTGCGCTGAGTGGGCTGGGCGGACGAAACCACTGGACCAGGGCCGGTTACTGGTAACTATGCGGGTGGGGTTTGTATTAGCAAAGGAAGGCAGGGAGCCGGTCCTCGCTTAGGCACTGCGCAAAAAGGAAACATGCCGGGTATGAGGGCCGTGGGTTTCGAACCCACACCACCGGGTCCGATGGCGTCTGGTCTTAACCAGTCGGACTGGGTGGTTCGCTGGTACTAATTGAAACAAAAAAAAATTTAAATGAAAGTTCCAAGTTCATCAACTCCCCAAATTTTGAAATCATAATACTCGCCTAGAACCCTAATTCCAATTGGATCTGATACCCTCTGCCATCCCGAATTGGCAGAGGGCTTTCGATACACATGTAATTACGAATTGAATGGTAGAAGTCTTACTTGAAACGGTTGAGGCACGAGTGCAGACGGCTTCGAGTTTGACCCGATTGTTCTCGGTGATCGACATGGACTCAGAGATGTAATGGGGTTCGATTGAGAGTTGGGAGGGTTTGAGTGATCGTTTACGAAAGTGTTTGAGTGATTTACTCTGTCTAATTTCATCCGTGTTTATCAATCCGATTTTTGGTTTGACCGCGAGGTTTGTGGGGTTCGGTTACGCGTTAATTCGCCGAGTTAGAGTTGAAATGAGTCTTGATACAGTCTAGGTTCATACTGGATTGGTTCACGAGTGATTTGCGGGATTTACACGCGTTAATTTCATTGATTTAATGGTGATTTGATACGGTTTTTGACTATTCAAAGTTAAATTCGCTTGAATTCGAAATCGCCCGCTAAATCAATCGAATTGGCTTGTTTTATGGGCTTGGGTTTGCTCGATTTTTGCTTGTGTAATCATGAGGAGCCTAGTCAACCGCAAATTTGGCCGATTGTAGTCTTGGATTGTCTAGAATTTGGGTTTCTTTGATTTTTAGAAAGTCAATGTGGGGGTCAAACTTGTTAAAGGTCCAATTTGATGGTTCAAATGACAAATGTTTTCTTAAATTGTCAAAACCATTTGTGAATTGAGTGTATGTATGTATTTATTTATTTATGTATTTATTTATTTATTTATTTTTTTTAGGATGCATCAATGTATATATATATATACATGTAAAATAATGTGGATTCGTATTGTTAACTAGGGTTTAGTTGTTTGCTCGGATAATTTTTAAAACGTTGTACAAGGATTGGATTTGAAACGTGTTACACTGGATAAAAAAAATCAGGAATGTTACACTTGGTAACTATTCTCCATTCTTTCGGGACCTCTTCCTCTTCATCTCTGGAGTCTTCCCATTCAATCTCTTGAACTTGAATAAAAGAGGGCTTGAAGAGTGTTCATTAAAATTCCTCTTGTTCTTTGAACCATTCTTCCAAGCTATCATCATCATCTTGAAGAATTTCCTCCCCTTTTTTGGTTGCATCAGTAAGCAAAGTTGAATCAGTTTGAGTGCCCACTGATACAAGGGAGGAAGAAGTAGGGTGGGTACATATGTGGGACTCATGCATAGAAGCTTGGTGCCTTAATTTACACACTTCATCCTCCAGCATAGCAACCCTAGCCGTCAATTCCAGATTTTGGAGTTTCAACCTGTCCTCATCCACAGATGTGGAATCCTTTGAACTAGATGGGGCCTTAGGCCTAGCTCTACATTTTCTTGGCACCTGGGATTCCTCTCACTGAAAAATGTTTCAAGAGAATCATTTTCACTAAGAGTTGTCATGGTTGGGGACTTAGTGATGTTATCACTGTCCTCTTGGTTAGTTGATGGACAAGAAGTAGTGATAGCCCCTTCCACATTCACTCTTTCAGAACTCCCAAAGTGAACCTTCTTGGGTGTTGAACTTGGGCTTGGTACATTGGCAGCTAAGTCAATCAATACCTTCGAGATAGTGACAGTTGAAGAAAGTATATCATCGTGACTAGGTGCCTTTATACTTAAGTTCCGAGAAAAAACAGAATGAAAGGGCTCAGAGGGTTGTTCTAGGGATCCGGGATGTGATCCTGATCCTAATAGAGTTTCTTCGAAGGAAGTTTCCCTAATCATGTGGCTATCCCTTATGGTATTCTCATCAGAGTGTTGGGACTCTGGATGAGGGCTTTTGGATTGGGATTGGGCCGCTGAGACAAGAATAGAAGGATTCTTCTTGCTCTTCTTTCTTTTCCTGTTATAACTTGCCAGAACTGGGGCCCTTTGTTGTAACATTTCTGATTTTTAGTATCCGTATTTCGATTCAATGTAATGCATATCAAACCCAATTCTAGTGCACTGTTTTATTCTATTAGTGCCATCAATTTAATGCTATATTTCATTGCAAATCTGCAAATTTTACTCGGTTATAACCTACAAAACACTACATAAGTATCTATTTATAAAAATATGTCAAAGACCAAAGTTACAAGGTCTGATGTTGAAAAGTAACAAGAAACCCTAATAGGCACGGTCGCGCCTCATTCTAGCATGGTAGCGCCAAGTGCTTTGGCACGGTGGCGCGCCCTGCTTTGGAACGGTCGCGCCCGGTGCCTTGGCACGGTCGCGCCTCATATGGGCACGGTCGCGCCTCTCATCAGTTGAAACATAAATGCAGTCTTTAATCACAGAGTCATTCGATTTCATAACCGTTCTACACGTTTCACCATTAACAAACCCAATTAAATCTTTTAATCATAACAATTACAACAAATAAACCAAATTTCGTCGATTCAACTCATAACCATCCAATCCTCTCACAAGACCGTCGAATTTACCATTTTTGATTACGATTCTCCTAAGCCAACATACTATCAAACCTCTCTGAAGCTCCCAGAAACACTGAGTCAGTCGGAATTGCAGAAGAAGGCGCCGGAAACCGAACCCGTCGTCGCCGAAACTCCTCTCTACCGAACACTATCAATTCTTCGTCCTTCCGGGTAATTGAAACCTCTCACACTTACGTTTTACTCTATAAATCAAAAGCCCTAATCTAATTTGGGCTTACAATATGGGAATCATCACGAACCAGAATCTAGTTTTCGTTCAAAATAGATTTAATCGAATCGAACCGAACCTTAGACACGTTTTAAATACAATTAATCTATAAAAGACTCGTGATGATCTAATGGATGAAAGCCCCATGAATTCCAACATTTACAATATAAGAATTAGTCAAATTGAATCTGTTTTGGAACAGACACAGTCGCGCTAATCATATGGCGCGGTCGTGCCTCATGAGACACGGACGTGCCGGCTTCCAACGCGGTCGTGCCTCCTACTCAGACCCAGTCATGCCCTTCGGCTAATCTCAATCGTGTTTTAGAATCATAGACACGATCGTGCCTGGCCAAGGCACGGTCGTGCCTAATGATCTGTTTAGTTATGCCCTCTGTTTGGCTAACACGGTCGCGCCCGTGGTTAGAGCACGATCGTGTCCCTTCACAGGCACGGTCGTGTGTGAGTTAGAATTTCTTGACAAAATTATAATTTTTATATTTTTCAAACAATGAATGTCTCAGATTAATTTTCAAAATAAAATAATTGATTTTTATAAAAATGTATTTGAGCCTATTTAAAAAAACCATATTTAATCTGGGAATAAATAGAATTTGTTATTTAAAGTTTGTAAAATTTAATCTATACTTATTGTTAAACCTTACACTTAATTATTATTTACTCAATTTATTTACACATCTTTATGAATATAAAGTAAAGAAATTTATATTTATTATAAAACATCTAATACATTTTTATAACTAAATGACTAAGTTAAATGTTTTATAAATAAATAAGGTAACAATTATTTATTTAATTTACATTTAAACAAAAAATCATTCATTTAGGTTATACGTAATTAACTCTAACACCAACATTATTTTTATAACTAAGTAAATAAATAATGATTTTGTTTTATTATTTAGTTATTCCAAACTCAAATTTTATACAATACCATTCAAGTACAAACCACTAACACCTACAACTTCAAATTCCTTATACACACATCCAATTTAATCTTAGACTTAGATATAGACTATTGTGTACACTATTGATTCAATACATATTACACTCTAGGTTAACGTGGTGCATTACGAGGACCCCGTTACTATCTAGTATTTCATGTTAACTACACCTTCGAATCAAGTGAGTATTACATAGCCCCTTTTACTCTTTTACACTTTTGGGGTGGAACATGAACAATATACAACACTATTGCTTACACTTACACAAACTACACAAGTATAAATCCTCTTTACATTCATGTGTGCAATTTGAGTTTTATGCCCGAGTGCTAGTTGTGCTAACTTTTGTGTGCGATTTATGTGCAATCATTAACTATTCAAACCGACGGTTAAAAATGATAGATCTATTGAGTCTGACAAACCCACCCAGGTAGGGTGATTGTTACCGACAACACAATTTTGCATGCTAGTTACAAAGGTTTGATTGTACTTGGTTACACAATAGCTGCTCCCCATAAATGCCTTATTTTATCATGATATGTAAGGATTTGTTTATTTACAAACTATATGCTATCTATATACAAACATGTGTATGCTCACCAACTTTTTAGTTGACCTTATTTTATTCATGTTTCAGGTACTAATGTGTGAATTGATCAAGATTTGCTTCACATAGGCTTTGGGACTTAGTTAATTTGAATAAAGGATTTTATGTATTTCATATTATGTTCTTACTTGGATTTGGTTGTGTTTGGATTATTTGAAATGAAATTGATGTTTAATATATTACAATTTAGTCAACCTTGTGCTCATGAACAGTCTACATGTCCCGCCCCGTTGATTCCGCCATCGGTCGGGGTGTGACAGATTGGTATCAGAGCCTTGGTTATAGGGAACTAGGTTATTAGACACTCTTGACGTAGACTATAACTTTAGGACACCCACTTATGTCATGCTTCATGATTATGTGATATGTGCTACATGTTATGTATTACATGCTATGTGTTACTTGTTTTCTATGATTAGTTATTATTTCATTTTTGATGCCTTACTTGTTAAAATTCATGACTTATTAGACTATGCTTAAAAAATAATTAAATAAACAATATCCCTACCTATACCCTAAAACCTCATACTATTCTTATCTACTTCTCTATCAACATCTTCTTAGCATGTGGAAACTTCATGGAACTAAAACTATAAAAATCTTTTTATACCCTCATTAGGGTTTTTAAACTTTGTTAATTATTTGAGGACACGTGCAATCTGGAAGGGTGACACATGTATTCTGGGTTTTCTGTCTAGGAAAGCATTTCGCATAAATCCCAATCAACCGAGGGACCCGTATGCTTTCCTGGGAATTCCCGGGATAAGTGTTTACTTATAGGCTAAAGCATGTCTCCTTGAAAATTATATGAGTTTAATTAACCTTAATGTGTCATGGTATTCAAGTGGTTATATCACTATTTGAGTACAATCCAAACTATGATTAACTATTTTAGTTCATTATCTGTCCTTTTAATCCAAGCAATTCTCATAAGTTCTTACATCTTTTCTTGTGTTTTGCAATTCTGTAGAATGCCTCCTCGTCGTGATCCCATGGCCAACACCAACACCGACATCGCTACCATCCTTGCACAACTCGTAACTCAACTCATTCAAGCTAATGGTGCGACCAATGGTAACCATGGGGCAAATGGTGGTGCCAACCCACCTCAATGCACCTTCAAGCATTTCAACTCATGCAATCCTCTTAAGTTCTATGGTACTGAAGGAGCAACGAGACTTCTTCAATGGTTCAAAAGTATTGAGAATACCTTTCTCAATAGTGACTGCCCCGATTACCTTCGTGTTCGTCATGCCACAAGTGTCTTACAAAAACGGGCACTCACGTGGTGGAAAGGGGAAAAGAGGAATAGGGGTGTGGATGTAGCAATGGCCTTACCTTGGGATGAGGTTAAAAGGCTAATGACTGAGAAATTCTGTCCTCGAAATGAGGTAAAGAAACTCGAAGCCGAATTTTGGGATCTTGCCCAAGATAGTGGTGAAAACGTGGCATATACAACTCGGTTCCATGAGTTGAGTCTCCTCGTGCCCCACATGGTCACACCTTTATCCCGCTGCATTGAAAAATATATTGGTAGATTGCCTAAGCAAATTCAAGATACTGTCCTAGGGAGAAATCCAGCAACACTTGAAGATGCTATCCCTTTATCCGCTACCTTAACCGATAACCATGTGAAGGCGGGGACTCTTACTAAAAAGGGCACAAAGAAAGTCTCTGACACTGCAACTTCTTCTACCCCCAACAAAGAAGCCACAACTGAACCCTCCCGACATAATAAGAAAAGAAAGGCTAGAAACTATGCTATGGTCACTCCTGCTATGCATGTTAACCAAGTTGCTCCTATGGTTCAAGCACCAGCCAAAAAGCCATATGTTGGGATCTACCCACTCTGTGCCACATGCAACTATCATCATCCCCAAAACATCCCATGTCGCCTTTGCACTTATTGTGGGAAATATGGCCATACGGTAAATGTGTGTAGGGCCAAAGCTCTTACGTGCCAAGTCAACCCACCAACTCGACCCAATCAACAAGTGGCTAATCAAGGTGTCCCTGCTATAGTAAATGGGCGGTCATGTTTTGAATGTGGTGACCCAAATCACTTCCGTGATCAATGCCCAAGGTTGATCAATGCTAGACAAGGCGGAGCTCGTGGGCGTGCCTTCAACATAAACGCCAATGAGGCTCAAGCCAACAATGATGTGGTCAACGATACGTTCCTTGTCAATAGTCAATATGCCTCTATTTTATTTGATACTGGTGCCGATAAAAGTTTTGTGTCACTTAGTTTTGAACCCTTACTTGCAAAGACACGATCCCAATTAGAGAAAACCTTCACTGTCGAAGTAACAAATGGTGATTCACTTACAATTGAGTCTGTTATCTATGACTGCTCTCTAGAACTTAATGAACATACATTCCCAATCAATCTTGTACCAATGCCAATAGGAAGTTTTGATATCATCGTAGGCATGGATTGGCTATCAAGTCATCATGCCGAAGTCATCTGTTTCGAGAAGTGCATCCGAATACCTCTACCATCGGGAGAAACGTTAAGAGTCTTTGGTGAAAATCCTTGCAAAGGACTAAAGTTAATGTCATGCACTACCGCCCAAAAGTACTTACGAAAGAAGTACGTGGCCTTTTTAGCTCATATTGTTCAAAAGGATGTCAAAGAGAAGAGTATCCAAGACATTCCCATCATTCGGGATTTTCCCGAAGTATTTCCCGAAGATCTATCCGGTCTTCCACCCGTTCGACAAGTAGAATTTCGCATTGATCTTGTACCCGGAGCTAACCCCGTGGCTAGAGCTCCTTACCATCTTGCACCTTCTGAAATGCAAGAACTTGCAAGTCAACTCCAAGAGCTCTCCGACAAGGGATTCATTCGTCCAAGTCATTCACCGTGGGGTGCACCAGTCTTATTCGTCAAAAAGAAGGATGGATCATTCCGTATGTGTATTGACTACCGCGAACTCAACAAGCTTACCATCAAAAACCGTTATCCTTTACCTAGAATTGATGACCTCTTTGATCAACTTCAAGGTTCTACTTGCTTCTCGAAGATTGACCTTCGATCTGGTTATCACCAACTCCATGTACAAGAGGAGGATATTCAAAAGACTGCCTTCCGAACAAGGTATGGTCACTATGAGTTCATGGTCATGCCTTTTGGGCTAACCAATGCACCCGTGGTCTTCATGGACCTCATGAATCGTGTGTGCAAACCATACCTTGATAAATTTGTGATCGTCTTCATTGACGATATCTTAATCTACTCCAAGACTAAAGCCGACCATGAGCAACATCTTAGACTGGTTTTGGATCTCTTGAGGAAGGAACAACTATATGCCAAATTCTCCAAATATGAATTTTGGCTAAAGGAAGTTCAATTTCTTGGTCATATCGTCAACGACAAGGGTATTCATGTTGACCCTGCTAAGATCGAAGCAGTTAAGAATTGGAATGCCCCGAAGACCCCCACCGAAGTTCGTTCATTTCGGTGTCTTGCGGGATATTATCGTCGTTTCATCTCAAATTTCTCTAAGATTGTTGTCCCTCTTACCGCTTTGACCCACAAGGGTAAAACTTATGAATGGGGACCAAAGCAAGAAGAAGCTTTCCAAACCCTCAAGCAAAAGTTGTGCAATACTCCTATTTTGACTCTCCCTGATGGGAATGACGATCTAGTTGTCTACTGTGACGCTTCCAACCAAGGCCTCGGTTGTGTTCTCATGCAACGAGGTAAAGTAATCGCTTATGCATCGAGGCAACTTAAGATTCATGAGAAGAATTATACAACGCACGATCTCGAATTGGGTGCGGTTGTATTTGCACTAAAGATTTGGAGACATTACCTCTATGGCACGAAATGCGTGGTGTTCACCGACCACAAAAGTCTCCAAGACATCTTCAACCAAAAAGAACTCAATATGAGACAACGACGTTGGGCTGAACTCCTTAACGACTATGACTGTGAGATTCGTTACCATCCCGGCAAAGCGAATGTTGTAGCCGACGCTTTGAGTCGAAAGGACCATGTCATGCTTCAATGTGTTCGAATTCAAACCGACATTCAAAATCGCATCTTAGAAGCTCAACACGTCTCAGTCACCGAGGGTAACATGTACGAGGAAATGTCGTGTGGTGTTGAACTTCAACTTGAATCAAAACCCAATGGCTTACTTTATTACTTGAACCGTATTTGGGTTCCCGATCACGATGATCTCCGTACATTTCTTATGAACGAGGCTCACAAGACTCGTTATTCTATTCATCCTGGTGCGGATAAAATGTACCAAGATCTTCGCCAACAATATTGGTGGCCCGGTATGAAAAAGGACATTGCTCTCTATGTTGCCAAATGTCTAACGTGCTCCAAGGTCAAAGCCGAACACCAACGTCCTTCCGGATTACTTAAACAACCGGAAATTCCCGTGTGGAAATGGAAGAACTTAGCTATGGATTTCATTACTAAACTTCCTCGCACCTCAAGTGGTTATGATAGCATTTGGGTGATCATTGATCGTCTCACCAAATCTGCTCACTTCTTGCCTATCCGTGAAGACTACCGGGTTGAGAAACTAGCCCGAATTTACATTGATGAAATTGTGAGCCGGCATGGTGTTCCCTTAAACATAATCTCCGATAGGGATGCTCAGTTCACCTCTCGCTTTTGGCAATCTCTCCAAACGGCCCTTGGTACACGATTGGATTTGAGCACGGCTTACCATCCCCAAACTGATGGTCAGACCAAGCGAACAATCCAAACTCTTGAGGATATGCTTAGAGCTTATGTAATTAATTTTGGTGGCAATTGGGATTCACATCTATCCCTAATCAAATTCTCCTACAATAATATCTACCACACGAATATCAATATGGCTCCATTCGAAGCTCTCTATGGTCGCAAGTGTCGTTCTCCTATCTGTTGGAACAAGATTGGTGAAGCACAAATCACCGGTCCCGAGCTAATTCAAGAAACATCCGACAAGATTATCCAAATCCGTGACAACATTCAAGTAGCGAGAAGTCGGCAAAAGAGTTATGCCGACAAACGAAGAAAACCCTTGGAGTTCCAAGTTGGTGACCTTGTCTTTCTAAAGGTGTCTCCGCGGAAGGGTGTGATCCGTTTTGGAAAGAAAGGCAAATTATCACCTCGCTATGTGGGTCCATTTAAGATCCTTGAAAGAATGGGGAAAGTGGCTTACAAACTCGACTTACCTCCATCACTTGGCAATGTGCACCCTACTTTTCACGTGTCTAATCTGAAGAAATGTCTTGCTGATGAAAATCTCCACATACCTCTTGACGACGTGCACATTGACGAAATGATGCACTTCGTTGAGAGACTGGTAGAAATCATGGATCGTGAGGTCAAGCAGCTCAAGCGAAGCCGTATCCCTATTGTCAAGGTTCACTGGGAATCTAAACGTGGTCCTGAGTTCACTTGGGAATGAGAGGACCAAATAAAGCTCAAGTACCCCCATCTTTTTACTGATGCCGTCGCTTCCTTTAGCTAAATTTCGGGACGAAATTCCCTCAGCATGGGGAGACTGTAACATTTCCAGCACATCTAAGTCGAAGCAGTAAGCACTATATTTCAATGCAAATCCACAAATAAACAATTCCCTCAACATGGGGATCGTTAAAGTACAAGATGGTTCTGTTCTTAGTTGAGATTGGCGGAAACAATAACAACTACACAAGTATAATCGAGTAAACAGAATGAATACTAATAAGAACACTGTTGTATTAAGCTTTGTGAATAAACGATTACAAATGAAAACTCAGTGAAGAAGAACACTTACAATGAAGTGTTTACACAGTATTTATACTGACTTAGAATCAAGACAGACCCTTGATTCTAAGGATCAGATCTAACACAGACCGTTGATCTTTTATACAAAAGCTAATAATACACGTTAAAGCTAAACTAGCTAACTTTATTGAAGCGTTTTCTCTATTCATCATTGTTTGCATGCTTGGAGAAGAGCATTGTCGTCTGTCATAGGTTGCACCATTGAGGTTCCTTCTGCTTTGAGTGTGTCAGTCGCTTTTACAGAAAGTTGTCAGTGACACTTGGCATGGATAGTCAGCTGCAACGATTTGTCTTCAAGGAACACAGCCATCAGCAACAAGAATGAGAATGATGATGCTGATAAGCCTATCAGCAGCAACAAGTGTTGAATGCTGCTGATAAGCCTATCGGTAGCAACTTGTGTTGAATGCTGCTGATAAGCCTATCAACAACATTTGTACTTAGAATAATTTAGTAGCAATCAGTCTTTGGTTCTACAAACTCCCCCCAGATTGATGCAACCAAAATTCTTCTAATCACTTTGCTGCTGAAGCTTTTGCATGTGGCTGACTATCCTTTCAACTTCATAGCCTCTTGGATCCTTGCTGGGATTGTTCAGTGGAAGTGCAGACAGAGTCTTGATGTCTTTATGTGGCATTTTGTAGAATGTTTTGCTTGAACATCTCATCTTCTGCTTCCTTACATCAGTTAAAGTGAATTCATCCAAATCAGCATTATAGGACCAACTTACAAATGGAGAGTGGGACTTGAGTGGTTTGATGTCAATGATCACATATTTGCTAGGGTTGAAGTAGTGTTTGATGGCTAGCACAAGAAGTTTCCTACCCTCATTTGCAGGCTCATGAGCTTCACCCAGCTCCAAAATTTTGCCAAGATCTGAATCTGGCAATTGCAGAACTTCATCAACAGATCTGTAAATAGATCTTCTTCTTTCAGTTCTCCCCCTGAAGATCTCAAACCTTTGATCCTGTGGATTATAGACCCAATCAAATATGTCTCTTGAATCTTCTGGTGTAGGTGTGGGTTTCGATTTGAAGACATCGGCAGTATCAACCGACCACCGAGGTTGATGTCTGGGGAGGACTATGATATGTGGAAGAGCCGTATGGAAAGCTTCTTCTGCTACCATGAATACGGAATGTGGAAATCCATAAGGGATGGACCTTATGTTCCTATGGTGGCCTCTGCTGACTCCGGAGGACCACTAGTTCCTAAGGAACCCTCCAAGTATTCTGAAGAAGACATCAAGAAAATGGAGGTGGACTTCAAGGCATTAGGAGCTATCCAAATGTGCCTTCCAAATGAAGTTTTTCACAACTTCAAGGCTCACAAAACTGCAAAGGAATTATCGGGAGCCTTGGAAAAGATGTTTGCTGGATCTGGGGAGGTCAAGGAGAATAGACGTGACATTCTCAAGCAACAGTATGAAAACTTCGTCTGGAAGGAAGGTGAGTCACTAACAGTTTTATATAACAGGTACACGTACCTGGTTGGAGAACTGCAGTGCTCCAAGGTAAAGCTAGAGAATGAAGACATTCTCAAGAAGTTCATAAGATCTCTTCCTAGTTGTTGGACATTATATACAGTGTCCATCAGAAGAAGAGAGAATCAGAATACTCTTCAGATGACTGAGCTCTTTGGCATGCTCAAAATCTATGAATTAGAAATGATTCAAGCTAAAGAAAGGAGCTCCAGTTATCAATCAGCTACCACTTCCTCCACCACCACCTCAGCGCTTCACTCTGATCATTCTGGTCCTAGTGCAAGCAACTACTATCCTCCCATTGTTACTCATCCTCAAACACCAACTGCTTCACAATCCAACTCATCACCATTTCTTCTTGAGGCACCTCCTCAACAGCCAACCTCTACTGCTTTTGTCTCTGACAACTCAAGCAACATGCACTTCATAAAGGAGGATCTGGAATGCTTTCATCTAGATGATCTTGAAGAAATGGATATTCAGCACTCATATGCCATGCTCTCCCTCAGAGCAAAAAGGTTTTATTTTAGAACCGGGAGATAAGTTTCAAGCAACAACTCAAACACCAGAGTTGGGCTTGATAAAAGCAAGATCCGATGTTACAACTGTAACCAAATGGGTCACTTTGCTAGGGAGTGCAAGGAACCTAAAGCCAATCAGGGTGCCAGCCATCAAAGACAAGCTTACCAAGGTCAGCCCAGGCAGCAGCAGCAAGGAACTCCTCCAGCACAAACTGCAGCCTGTGCAAATGTTGGAACTACAGAATTTGACTGGAGTTTTCAATATGAAGATGTTCCTGCCTCCAACCAAGCACTTATGGCAGACAATGCAGAGATACCACCTCAGGTATTTGAACATCTTTGCTCTCAAGCTTGCATTGACAAAGTTTTAGGTTATAGAAAGCATAACCAAAATCTAATAGATCAAAATGAAGAGTTTCACCAAATGAAATCTGAATTCAAAAAGGTCGAAGACAGTTACAAAGAAAAGATTAACTGCCTTAAGAAAGAGATTTCTTCTTTAAAACATGAACAAACCAATCTTGAAACTCAGATTGATGATCTATTAGTAAAACTTAAAGCTACCAGAGCTGAACTGGCTGAACAGAAAGTTCATGTTGAAAAATATGAATTTTCATCTAAAAAGTTACAAAGATTGTTAGATATTCAAGTCCATGAAAGGGTAAAAACTGGACTTGGATATCATGATGACGAGTACAAGACAGTTCCTCCTCCTGCTGACTATGTTGCCATTCACGAACCAAGCTTCAATACTGCAAATCTTGACACGGCAAACCGAATCCTTGATCCTTCAATGGATGCATGTTTCGTGGAAGACTGCTCCACCTCTTTAGAATCTGAGTCAACCTGCTCAGACCACTGTGAAACTAGTGCAGTCCCATCTGCTCCTATCTCTGAAGCTGTTCTGAACAAAACTGAATGTCCTGTTGTTACTCCAACTATTCTAGCTCCCATCCCATTCAAACAAATCAAGATTAGCTATCCTCAAAATGGAAGAAAGCTAAACATTGAAAAGGGAGAGACATCAGGTTTCACCAACCCCAAGCCTCAGTCCAAGCCAGTGCAGCATTCCAAGACTAAGCACATCGACATCAGGTATCACTTTATAAGGGATCAAGCTGTGAAAAAGAGAATTGTCCTATCCAAGGTTCACACAAATGAGCAATATGCTGATTTGTTCACTAAACTTTTTGATGAAGCAAGATTTCGATATCTAGTTGAATCAATTGGCATAATGAACTTTGAATAAGACATGTCTCAAATTTTTATCCTTCCTTGTAAATATGTCTATGTTTTTGTTCTTAATAAAAGGTTATAGTCAGCAGCACTTTTTCATTGCTGACAGATTTACTCTTCAGCAGCAAAGCCTTTGCCACTGATCGCTTTAAGTTATCAGCAGGAACAAGTTTCCTGCGGATAGCTTTAAGGCGGTCAGCAGCAACCTCTTTGCTGCGGAATGAATACAACAATCAGCGGCACCCAAATATGCTGCTGAAAGACTTCACTATCCTCAGCAACCAAGTTTCCAGCGGATAGCTCACCATCAGCAGCAACCAAGTTTGCTGCTGATGGGTAAACCAAGTCTACATTAACTTTTACCCGAGGTAAAAACCACTATCAGTCTTTACCATGACTGCTCGAGTGCTTTACAGTTGTAACAATGAAAAGTGAAACAGGTTGTACTGTACAAGTAAAGTTGCTTTTTCTTCATTTGTCGTTATATCACAATCTCAAACGTTCCCACAACCTCTTCATATTCAATTTCAAACCCTAATCTCCCATCACTTTCTCTCCCGTCCCCACAGCATTCAAAGCCCTCCATAATTAACCACCATTCAAACATCCTTCTCTCTTCCCTCCAACTCCATAAAAATGGCAGGCGCAGACATAAACAACCCCAACGACAAGTTTTCCCCATATCACAACCTCACTGCATGCCTAATAAAGGGCAAGAAATCCGAAGGTTTCAATGATATGATCGACTTCCTTTGTCGGTCCAAAATCCTCCATGCCCTAACAGTCAACCCAACCATCTACATTTCCCACATGGAAGATTTTTGGAGCTCAGCCGTGTATTCTACTGACCAGGGCACTCCCCAAATCAGAGGCATAGTAGATAGCAAGGAGATGGTTATCACTAAAGCAAAGCTCCGCCAACACCTCAAGCTTCAAGATGAAGGGGACGCCATCTCTTACCCAAGAGACGTATACATGAGGACCTTTGTATCCATAGGGTACACTGGGAATCAAATAGAGTATACGATAGAGAAGGCACTCATGGGTCCCAAATGGAAGTATCTCTACCACACTCTTTTCCAATGCATATCCCAGAAGAGGAGTGGCTGGAACCAACTTAGCTCCGGACTTGCATCGGCAATTCACGGTATGATAACTGGGGCGGGTTTCAATTTTTCCCACCTTATTCTTGAAGGTTTGAGATACAACCTTCAAGAAGGGGTGAAATCACAGTTCTTCATGTACCCAAGATTCTTGCAGGAAGTGTTCAATATTGAGCACCAAGATCTTTCAAAAACTGCAAGAATCTACGTAATGCTGGGACATAAGAACAACATTTTTCAAAGCATGAGAACAGTTTCATCAAAGTTCTCAGGGGCCGATGTTCCATTGTTGTCTACAATGTTGAACACGCAAAGTGCCCAGGTTGACAGTTCAGCAAACCCAGCTGATACTGATCCCACACCCTCCACCTCACTGCCACAACCTCAAACTGCTGGTTCCCTTGATCGAACCCCTGTGCATTCTACTGAGGATGTACAGGCACATAATCTACTCACCCACAGTTTGATTGCTCAACCGAAACACAGGGCCCCGGTTGCAGCCAAATATACAAGGAAGAGGGGCAAGAGAACTCCTTCTTCTCTTGCCTCCAAGGCCCAAACCCAAGCCAACATCCCTCACTCAGAATCATAACATTCTAGTGAGAATATCATAAGGGAAAGCCACACTGTTAGGGAGACTCCTTCGGAAGTCTCTCTATTAGGATTAGGATCACTTCCCGGATCCATAGAACAGTCCTTCGAGCCATTCCTATCTTCTTTGGACTTAAGTGTTAAGGAACCTGACCAAAGTGATGTACCTTCTCCAACTACCACTATCAAGGAGGTACTGATTGGTCTTGCTTCCGAAACACCCAACCCAAGTTCTTCACCCTTGAAGGTCCACTCTAGGAGTAATGAAAGAGTGGATGTGGAAGAGGCTGTCACTACTGCTGGTCCATCAACTGACCAGGAGGACAGTGACAACATCTTTAAGACCTCAACCACGGCAACTCATGGTGATGGTGTTTCCTTGGAAACTCCCCTCACTGAGAGGAATCCCAGGCGCCAAGAAACCGCGGGTGATGGGGATGATGAGGCTCGGCCTACGGCCCCATCTGGGTCCAAGGATTCCACAACTGTGGATGAGGACAGACTGAAACTTCATAACTTGGAATTGTCGGCCAGGGTGGCTATGCTAGAGGCTGAAGTGTCCAAACTAAGACACCAAGTCTCTATGCATGAAGCCCATCAATGCCCAACTTTAGCCACTCCCTCTCTTGTATCAGTAGGCACCCAAACTGATGCTTATCTGTCTACTGATGCAACCAAAAAGGGGGAGATGGTCTCTACGGAAGAAGATAAAGACAGTCTTGACGACTGGATTCAAGAGCAGGTTGTACTTCAAAGCTCACTATTCAAACCGGCTTTTGTACAAATTCATGACTTGCCAGTCTCAGATAACGAAGAAGAAGGGACATCTGAAGACTGGAAGTTGGTCGTCAGGGCTGTTGATGAAATGCTGAATGATGCTGAAGACACAGAACAAACGAATACATCATTCAGCATCCTTCCTGAAGCAGCAGCCATCATTGGTCAATCCTCAACCCCCCAACTATTCAGATCATCAAAGAAGCTAGAATTTGACTCCATTCTAGCTTGGGGGTATGATGGATCAGCTGAGAGGTTTTGGATTGGATGGGAATTCAGCGGAGTAGAAGAGCTGAACTGGAATTCTCTCAATGCCCTCCAAGTCCTACAGCTATACGTATCAAACTGCATCAACAACTCAGCAGATCTCTCAGCAGAACTTGCCATTGGCAGGTTCTATGACCTGATGGAGGATAATCTACCCAAGCTCCAAAGATTCCTTCAAGCAGCACATCGGGTAGCTTATCCTGAATCCTCGGCGGCCACAGAAAGGAGACTAACTCCTAGCAATCTTGAAATAACAAGGAGCAGTCTTCTCACTGAAGAAGAAGTTCTGGGCTTTCGAAGATTCCTGTATGACTTCCTGGTCAAGGACTTGGACGTGCTAGGTTGGGTGAGCACTAAGTCCCTTGACCACACTCTTCTGCTCAGCAACGGCTCCTCTCTCATCATCAACACCAGGAACATCCTTCAGCTGCCCTCAGACTTCCTATTCAAGATTTTTCAGCTCAGAGCCAACATCTGCAATATTAACTCATTGGAGAGCCAGGCAATGATGGTCACCATCAAAGCCCATCTTGAAAAAGAAGGATTGATTCCTCAGGAAGAGTCTGTGTCAACTTCTGATACTGACTCCAACTCAGATACTCCACAAGTTGAAGCCACATCAGTAGCATCTGGCACAAGATCTTCACTTAGGGATCAACTGAGGGAAATAGAAGGTCCTGAGTATCAACTTGATGAAGACAGTGACCATCCCTTGTCAATTCCTTAACTTGCCAATGAAGCCGAGGCAGAGATCCCAACAGCACAACAATCAGCTGTTGCTGTGATCAGTGAAGCCAGAGAAGAGGCATCCAATGTTAATAAAGGGAAGGGCATTATGACAGAAGAGGATGAAGAGAGGTTGCGAAAAGAAAAGAAGGAGAAAGAAGAGAAAAGAAGAAGAAGAGAAGAAGAGGAGATGGCTGACATGAAAAAGGCTCAAGAAAGAAAAACAGCCATTCTCCTAAGAGAACAAACCATCCAGCTGTATGCTAAACAGCTGGATGAACTGAAAAGAAAGATTCCTGCAGTTGACCAGATTGAAGAAGATACAGCTCTTGCTCTTCAACTGCAGGAACAATTCAATAGAGAAGAAGAAGACTTGGAGAAGAAGAAGAACAAAGAAGCTAAGTTCAGAATAACCGATTCTGAATTAGCAAAAGAATTAAGGGAGGAGTGGACTGAAGCTCTGATCTCTCAAGGTGAGGATGCAGACTACCTTGAGAAACTTTCAAACAAAGAGATTTACAGAGCCTTCATGGGTCAGCAGGGTCAATTGGCTAGCAAGAAAAAGGCTGAAGAAGAAGAAAAAGCCAAGCTACAGTCCAAGAAGACCATTGCACTGAATAAAAGAACCCATGAAGAAAGGAAGGTCATGATTGACTTCCTTAAGGCTAGAGGAGATAGTGGAAAGAGGCTAGGTCCCATGAATTTCATGAACCTGCAAGCCCTCTACTTCAAAGTTAAAAAGGATGAGGAAGAAAGACTAGGGAATAAGGCCTCCAAGAAAAGGGTACTTATCAAAGAAGAAGAAAAACCAAAGACAAAGAAACCCAAGCCTTCTCCCTCACATACCTCTTCCTCAGTCCATCATCGTTCCACTCTCCTCCCCAAACCTTCCACTCCTCCACCCAACAAGTCCAAATCATCCCACCCAGCTCCCACTCATCAACAACCTCCCTTGAAGAAATCCAAATCCTCATCTGAACCTGAAGACTCAAGAAACATAGTTGAATGGGCCTACAATCCACAGGATCAAAGATTTGAGATCTTCAGGGGGAGAACTGAAAGAAGAAGATCTACATACAAATCTGTTGATGAGGTTCTGCAACTACCAGATACAGACCTAAGAAGAATTTTGGAGCTGGGTGAAGCTCATGAGCCTGCAAATGAGAGTGGGAAACATCTTATGCTAGCAATCAGACATTACTTTAACCCTAGCAAAGATGTGGTCATGAATATCAAACCACTCAAGTCCCACTCTCCATTTGTATCTTGGTCCTACAATGCTGATTTGGATGAGTTCACTCTGATTGATGTAAAGAAGCAGCAGATGAGATGTTCAAGCAAAGCAATCTACAAAATGCCACACAAAGACATCAAGACTCTGTCTGAACTTCCACTGAACAATCCCAGCAAGGATCCAAGAGGCTATGAGGTTGAAAGGATAGTCAGCCACATGCAAAAGCTTCAGCAGCAAAGTAATTAGAAGAATTTTGGTTGCATCAGTCTAGGGGGAGTTTGTAGAACCAAAGACTGATTGCTACCAAATTATTCTAAGTACAAATGCTGCTGATAGGCTTATCAGCAGCATTCATCACATATGGCTGCTGATAGGCTTATCAGCAGCATTCATCACATATGGCTGCTGATGTTGCTGCTGATAGGCTTATCAGCAGCGTTCAACACAAGTTGCTGTTGACAGGCTTATCAGCAGCATTACTCTCATCTCTACTGCTGATAGCATTATTCTCTGAAGACCAAACGTTGCAGTTGACTATCCATGTGAAGCGCCTCTGACACCTTTATGTTAGAGCAACTGCCACACTCCAAGCAGAAGGAACCTCACTGGTGCAACCAATAAAGGACAATAACGCGCTTCTCCAAGCATGCAAACAATGATGCCTAAGAAGACGTTTCAGTAAAGTTAACTAGATTAGCCTTTGCGTGTAATTTAGATTAATAAACAAGATCAACGGCTTGTGTTAGATCTGATCCTTAGAATCAAGGGACTGTCTTGATTCTAAGTTACTATAAATACTGTGTAAACACTTCATTGTAAGTGTGCTTGCTGTGCTTTCATAGTGCTTCTTGATAGTGTTTTACTTGTAAACTTGTAATCTCAGAAGTCTAATACAACAGTGCATTAATCAGTATTCTTGCTGTTTACTTGTTTACTTTGTTGGTTGTTATTGTTTCCGCCAATATCAACTAGAATAGAATCACCTTGTAATCTTACGATCCTACAGTGGGTGTTTAAATGCAAGAAAGACGATCGAGGTGTCATGGTGAGAAATAAGTCAAGATTAGTTGTACAAAGTTTCAATCAACAAGAGGGAATTGATTACACTGAGGTTTATGCTCCTGTTGCTAGGCTTGAAGCTATACGGTTGTTTCTTGCTTTTGCTTCATACAAAGGGTTTAAGGTATTTCAATTAGATGTAAAGAGTGCTTTCTTATATGGTAAAGTCAAGGAAGAGGTTTATGTGTGTCAGCCGCCGGGGTTTGAAGATCCAATTATAAAAGCAGAACAAAGGTTAAGATAATCGTGAGAAGTCGAAACTTCTTCTTACCAAAAAAGTTTGAAGTAATATGCAAATATATACAACAAAGGGGTAAGTGATGAACAATGGTGAGGTTATATACAATTTCTAAGCAAGAAACCAACTCTGAACCACATTTTTTATCGTAAAATTTCGCCAACAAAACCCAACTTTCACTTTAACCTGATAATGAAGTCGACAAGGGGAATCACAAAATATAAACTGATTCTTGCAAAATTAGAACGATGGAAAACAAGATTTTGTGTGTGAAATGAGGGTGTGTGAAGGATCCGGATGATAGAGCATGAAAGTGAGACTGATTATGAAGAAATTCAATTTAAAGCTGGAAAATGACTAAAAAGCCCCTGTCGAAACTAGATAGTTTCGATAGGGCTGAGTATTTTCGATACCACAGTAGTTTCGGTTGACCAAGTGAAGTTTTGATAGCTCAGTAGTTTCGATAGGCCTGAAAAACTTTGAACAATGTAATCAAAAGTAATTTTCATATGTACAACTATTTAAACAAGCGAATAAGGAAGATTAGATTTTCATTTGGGAAAAATAAAGTAAAAACCAAACAAAAGGATATGTACACTTAGCCTTGGAAAAGATTCAACGTGAGATCATGTCTGGTCAAACTCTTGAAACCCTTCGTTTTGCAATTAGCTATTGTGAATCCCTGAAGATTTCAAGATTTCATGTGATTATGCGGTACCATTTAAGCACGAAACACGGCGTACCCCACGTTTTGAAATAAAATGGTTTTGAAAGTCTATCAATCCTCAAGAAATACCCGCATTTATCTTATCATCACTTTCTGGTTAACATGGGTACCATCTCGGTAAGTCAAATTCACTACCAAAATAAAATAAGATCCAAATGGATATAAGAAGATGTAAAACGAAAAATATCCAAGTGGATATTAAAAAGTACGAACATTCTAGATCTTTGTGTAAGCAAAATAGAAGAAGTCGTAAAACTATCCAAGCTGATAGGAAAAGATTGACACCCGATATCTTTGCATAAGAAAAACAGACGCGGTCAAATCATCTAAGTGGATGGGAAAAAGATGAACACTCGAGATCTTTACGTAAGCAAAACAGACGGGGTCATCGGCGGAATTTTTTGTTACTTTGACGGTCACCTGGCGTTTGAATCAGAATCCAACACGTAAGCCTCTATCTGATTGAATCAGTTTTCTTAGCTGAAAATGGGTTAGATGTTTCAAAAATGGGTTCAAACACACGTGTAAGATTTGAGATTTAGATTTTCACACTACTAAAGAGTTATAACCATATGTCGGGCCTACCGGCTATACCTCAATAAACACTATTGCTTATGGTCCATTCCATGCTCCAAGAAATATGATCAGACTCAATCACTTCTCACAAGGTCGGATCAGATTTTCCTGAAACAAAATTGATAACAATTGTGAGATAAGAACTTTTCATAAGCAAGCAACTATATACAAAGAAATTATTTTCTTTGTTTTCTTACAAAAATTCCAATTTCTCCCCCAAAAGAATTGCTATCAAACACAGATAAAGAGAAATAACTATACAAAAATATTTTTGAAAATCTTCCCGATTAACAAGTTTAAACAGATAAGACTTATGCACAAAGGTTACTGAAAGTTGAGCATTCCGAGCATTTCCACCAATTTCTCAAATCTGGCATAATCAAATGCTTTAGTGAAGATGTCAGCGGTTTGCTTATCGACTTTGACTTCAACAATTTTGATGTGCTTCTTCTCAACACAGTCACGGATGAAATGGTGCTTGATTTCAATGTGTTTGGTTTTGGAGTGCTGAACAGGTTTTGGAGTGCTGAACGGGGTTCTTGGTAATGTGAGGAACGGCAGTGTTGTCACACAGAATGGGGGTCTCATGGAATGCGATGCCATAATCAAGCATCTGATGGTGTATCCAACGGACTTGGGAACAACATAGGGTTGCAACAATGTATTCAACAAAGGACACAAGACGATTGCCAAGAAATTGACAACCCCAGAATTGGATTTGCGGTCTAAGTTGCATCCCCCGTAGTCTGAATCTGAATAACCCACAAGATCAAATGTGTTATTTTTAGGATACCAAAGCCCAAGTTTTGGCTTATACTTTAAATATCTTAAAATATGTTTGCCAACAGTTAAAGGAGAAAGTTTAGGATTAGCCTGAAAGCGTGCACACAAGCACACTGCAAACATGATGTTTGGTCGGCTAGCAGTGAGATACATGAGAGATACTATCATGGAGCAATAGAGGTGTTGATCAATGCCTTCACTATCTGTATCAGAAGATAGAGAATGTCGAACTTCCATGGGAGTCTTGAATGGATGGGACTCAGTCATTTTGAACTTGGTTAGAATCTCTTTAACATATTTATCTTGGTGAATAAGAATTCGTGACTCTGACTGATCAACTTGTAATCCAAGAAAGAACTTCATTTCCCCCATGGAGCTCATCTCGAACTTAGAACGCGTCACTTCTTCAAACTCTTTGCACAGCCTCGGATTGGATGGATCCGAAAATGATATTGTTATGGGTTAAATCTCAAGCAGGATCTTGAATGAAGCATGATCCGGAATCCAAGATCCTGGTAACTTCGGTATCCTGAATATTAATGCTACTAACGGCTATTTATCCTCTATTTCTTTTATATACGCAGGTAAAATGTGTTGACTCGTTTTGTCCGTGAAGAATCATACTTGTGAGAGAAGAGGACGCATCAAACTTGCGAGAGAAGCTCAACAACGGTCATATTTGAAGACCGAGTAAAGCTACGGGATCCTTAGAAAGTTAGTTAGGATGATTTTCTGTATTTAATCAGCGGATTGATCGATTAGCAACACACACTTCACTTAGCATTACAAAACATTTGCGAGAAGCTTTGTAACGCTTAGTATTCGATCATTTGCTGCTCAACACTTGTAATTCTTTATCATTTATTGAAGAAACGACGCAGGTGTCGATTGTCACTTCCCGAAGTTTTATGCTGGAGGTCTTGAACGATCAACGGGTTTTCCTCGTAAACAACCGTGTCAATCTTTACGTTTTTGTATTGTTTCACATTGATTTTACAAGCACACTACCTTACTCACGAAATTTGGTTACAAAGTTAGTTTACATATTTTTTACCAAAAACAATTTGGCGCCCACCGTGGGGCAAGTGGTGCTTTTCATCTTCAAATCTTTACTAAAGTTTGTGCTCAATCACTATCTTTCAAAGCTATTTTCAACGATGTCGTCCCAATCCAAAAATATTTCCATTTCTGCTCCGTCTTCGAGATCTGGCTTGGTCAACTCTATTCCTCCTCCATTTCAAAAAATTGTTAATCAGCTGAAGAAAACTACTCCTGCGGGTTTTTCGGGATCCGGAATACCTACTGGTGGACCTGTGATCATATCAAATAGTGACATCCTTGATCTGTTCACGGAGATGAAACAACAAATGTAACAACAGAGGAAGACTAACCAAGCGCGGTTTCTGGAGATTGAGAAGGTTAGGAAATCAAAGAAACCAGTGGAAGTGACGACTCTGCTGCAACCAAGGACCTTGGACTTTAATTATTCAGGATCCTCAGAAATCCATAAGGGAAATTTCCTTCCATTGCAAACAGGGATTACTGCAGTTGGCCCTACCCCGTCTGTCAGAATTACAAAAAATCAGGATCTTGGAGTTTCTCCTAGATCATCATTCTGAAATCCCGAGAACGGTAACACATTTAATCAATTTTCAAATACTAACGAATTTGTGCAGGAGACAGGAATCACTCCGTCCATGGCGAAGGAGTTAAATAAGTTAAGAGAAATGATCTCCAGCGTACCAGGTGTGGTCCAACCTATACCGGAGATGTCCTCTACCAGTCATAGGATCTCCAGATTCGCTCCACCATTATGTGATGCTGAGATCCCCAAGCGCTTCAAGACTCCTAACATGAAGTTGTACGATGGAACTACAGATCCTGAGGAGTACGTCGCGCAGTACAGGGAACGGATGGAGATAAACCCCATTCCCTTGGACCTAAAGAAAGCCTGCTTATGCAAAGGCTTCGGCTCTACCTTGACAGGATCAGCCTTAAAATGGTTGCTTAATGTTCCTCCATATTCTATTACTTCATTTGCTCATTTAATTAACATGTTTAACAATCAAATCTCTTGCAGTATAACTTTTGAAAGATTAACAAGCGACTTATATAGGATAATTCAAAATTCTGGAGAATCCCTCTGAGACTATGTCATCAAATTTGGTCGGGAATCCCTGGATATCCCAAACCTAGACGTTGCCACTGCAGTCCAGGCATTCAAGATAGGACTACAGAAATATTCTCAATTTTACGAAGACCTTGTCATGAATCCTTGCAGGAACCTCGATGAAGTCAGGAACCGGGCATTGAGGTTTATTAGGCTGGAAGATGATTAAAAGATCCAGCAGAGAGTGAATGCTTCGACAAGCTACACTCAACCTAACTGGAAAGTAGAACCCGTACCTTTCAGGTCGTACAGATCCAAGCCGTATTCTAAGTCGGACAATCACAGGGTCAATGTTGTAGAGGACGACGAGGACGAAGAAGAATATCATAAGTTGTCTGAATACTATTTTTCTCTTGATACTACTGGTTTGCCATTTGCTATGCAGGATCTTGGAGAAAAAGCCAGGTGGCCTCGCAAGTTTGAGAGGAACTCAGGGGAAGGACAAGTCCAAGTGGTGTGCATTCCACGAAGACTTTGGTTATATAAACGAGGATTGTATTGCTTTGCGGAAGACATAAGCTACTGCTTAAGCAAATGGCATCTCAAAGAGTTTCTAGGCAAAGGAAAGAATAAGACTAAGGAACACGACAGGATCCCACAAAGAGCAAAGTCCCAGCCGCCGGATGCCAAGGTAATAGGTTTTATATCTGGTGGATCTGATATTTGTGGCACTTCTTACTCTGTAGCAAAAAGGAATGCCAAAGAAGTAAAAACAGAGAATGGGGACAGACCTATCAAAACCTCCAGCGTAACTGAAGAAAAGGTGATCTGTTTTAACGAGGATGACAGAGATGAAGTATAGGATCCTCACCACGATGGCCTGGTGATTACACTATACATTGCGAACCACTTCATTCGCAGGATACTGATCGACGGAGGAAGCTCTGTAATATTATCCAGCATGAAGTCCTGAAAAAAATTGGGATCCCGGATTCTGAGATCATCTCGAAATCCTCAGTATTAGTAGGATTCAGCGGACAGGTTAAAAACACGGTCGGAGAAGTCAAACTACCAATCTACATCGAGGGGGTAAATTCTATACAAAAGTTTTGTGTTATCAGTTCTTTATCTTGCTATAACATTATTCTAGGAAGTCCCTGGATACACGACATGAGAGCAGTACCCTCAACATATCACCAATGTGTCAAGATGCCGACCCCTTGGGGAGTGGTGAAGATCTACAGCGATCAACAAGAGGCCAAAAACTGTTACACTTCCTCAATAAAGCCTCTATCAAATCTTGACAAGCATAGAAATTAACGAAGCAGGCGAGGGATGTTCTTGAAGCTAAAGAACAGGATGTTAAAGAGGTATCCCTGTATGCTGAAAATCCAGATGTAAAGATCCTGGTAGGGAGCAATAACCCTGAGATTGGAGAAGACATCCTGAATTTCCTGAGGGGTAGGAAAGCAACCTTCGCTTGGAAGCACGAAGACATGACAGGTATATCCAAAGCTATCATAACACATAAACTTGGAATTGATAAAAGTTTCAGGCTAATATATCATAAGCGAAGGAAATTTGCTACTAAGAGAAACTTAATCATCCAAGAAGAGGTCGAAAGGCTTCTCAAGTCTGGGATGATAAGGGAAGTCAAATTCCCAAGGTGGCTAGCCAACGTGGTGGTAATACAGAAGAAGAACGGGAAATGGAGAGTTTGTGTAGATTACACAGACCTCCACAAAGCATGTACTAAAGACCCCTTCCCATTACCACACTTGACTCGATGGTGGACGCTACAGCAGGCCATGAAATCCTGACTTTTATGGATGCCTCTTCAGGATTTCAACATATCCAGATGGAACCATCGGATCAGGAAGACACGACATTCATGACCCCAACATGTATTTATTGTTACATAGCTATGCCATTTGGTCTTAAAAATGCAGGTGCCACATATCAAAGACTGGTAAATATGATGTTCAAAGACAAGATTGGGGACACTATGGAAGTCTACATAGATGATATGGTGGTAAAATCAAATAAAGTTGAGGATTATCTCAGGGATCTCAGAGACGAATTTGATATCTTGGACCAATACAATATGAAGCTGAACCCCTCGAAATGTCACTTCGGAGTGGGGGCAGGAAAGTTCGTAGGGTATATGGTGACAAAAAGAGGAATAGAAGCCAGCCCAGAACAAATCAAAGCTATCATCAATCTAAAATCCCCAGCAAATACTAAGGATGTCAAGAGACTGACCGGTAGAGTAGTAGCACTCAACAAATTTATATCAAGATCCTTAAAATAATGCAAGGAATTCTATGTCATCCTGAAGAAGAACAAGAAATTCGAATGGGAAGAGAAACATCAACAAGCACTCCAATCATTGAAGGAATACGTGTCATCAGCTCCTCTACTGATGAAACCAGAAGACGGTGAACCATTATCCCTATACTTGGCAGTATCCTGAAGCACCGTAAGTGCTGTATAAGTCAAGGATTATGAGGGACAACAACATTTGGTATATTATGTAAGTAAAAGTTTGCTACCAGCGGAAACCAAGCACGCTCATTTAGAAAAGTTAATTTTAGCTTTAATAATGTCGTCAACTAAACTTAGACATTATTTTGAAACTCATGCTATTCATGTTAAAACTAATTATCCTATTAAGTGTGTCTTAAGAAAACCAGAGATGTCAGGAAGGATGGCTAAATGGTCAGTCATGCTCAGCGCCTATAACCTCACATATGAACCTAGAACAGCAATAATGTCTAAGGCACTAGCAGACTTTGTGGCTGATTTCAGCAGTGATATCCAACAGGAGGCAGATCTTGAAGTCCAACGACTAGAATAGTCAAAGGACGAATGGACCTTATTCACTGATGGTGCATCAAATGTAAGAGGAACAGGTCTGGGAATCATACTAAAATCGCCACAAGGGGACATATTACCTCAATCCATAAGCTATGAGTTCCAGGCTACGAATAATGAAGCAGAATATGAGGCACTGATAGCAGGATTACAATTAACCAGGGATATCAAGATCAGGTATCTTCAGGTATGTGTAGACTCATTGTTAATCGCTAATCATTTCAATGGTCCGGATGCAGTAAAAGGTGAGAAGATAGTCAAGTATCTCACAATATTTAAGCAATTATCCATAGAATTCGAAACGTTTGACATTACACCGGTGCCTAGAGAAGATAACACTGAGGCTGATTCCTTTGTAAACCTTGCTTCAGCTTTTAGAGTACCAGAAGGTACCAAAATACCTATCGTACACATTCTGAGCCCAACAATCGAGAAGATGAATGAAGTATCCAACACTAAAGAAGAAACAGACATTCGGGATCTTGAAGCTATTCAAGGATCTTGGATTTCACCTATTAATAAATACCTGCAGGATGGTGAAATCCTAAGTGATGAAAAGAAGCACAAGGCTTTTCGCATGAGGATGTCTCGTTTTATAATGTTTGAAAATATTTTATATAGAAAATCAATTGCAGGTCCATATTTAGGATGCTTGGAAGATCCTGAAGCACGTGAAGTCCTGAAAGATCTACACGAAGGAGATTGTGGTAATCACACCGGGGGCAGAGCGTTATTTTCAAAGATCCTGAGAATAGGATATTATTGGCCTAGCACGAGAAAGGATGTTGTACCTTACTCTAAAAAATGTGACACTTGCCATAGACACAACAACATACTCCATCAACCGGTCGAACCTTTATACCCAATCGTCTCTCCATGGTCGTTTATGAAGTGGGGAATGGACATCGTTATTTTTAGGATACCAAAGCCCAAGTTTTTGCTTATACTTTAAATATCTTAAAATACGTTTGACAATAGTTAAATGAGAGAGTTTAGGATTAGCCTGAAAGCGTGCACATAAGCACACTTCAAACATGATGTTTGGTCGGCTAGCAGTGAGATTCATTAGAGATACTCATGGAGCAATAGAGGTGTTGGTCAATGCTTTCACTATCCATATCAGGAGATAGAGAATGTCGAACTTCCACGGGAGTCTTGAATGGATGGGACTCAGTCATTTTAAACTTGGTTAGAATCTCTTTAACATATTTCTCTTGGTGAATAAGAATTCCTGACTCTGACTGATCAACTTGCAATCCAAGAAAGAACTTCATTTCCCCCATGGAGGTCATCTCGAACTTAGAACGCATCACTTCTTCAAACTCTTTGCACAGCCTCGGATTGGTGGATCCAAAAATGATATTGTTATGGGTTAAATCTCAAGCAGGATCTTGAATGATGCATGATCCGGAATCCAAGATCCTGGTAACTTCGGTATCCTGAATATTAATGCTACTAACGGCTATTTGTCCTTTATTTCTTTTATATACGCAGGTAAAACGTGTTGACTCGTTTTGTCCCTGAAGAATCAAACTTGTGAGAGAAGAGGACGTATCAAACTTGCGAGAGAAGCTCAACAACGGTCATATTTGAAGACTGGGTAAAGCTCTGGGATCCTCGGAAAGTTAGTTAGGATCATTTTTTGTATTTAATCAGCGGCTTGATCGCCTAGCAACACACACTTCACTTAGCATTACAAAACATTTGCGAGTAGCTCTATAACACTTAGTACTCGATCATTTGCTGTTCAACACTTGTAATTCTTTATCATTTATTGAAGAAACGAGGCAGGTGTCGATTGTCACCTCCCGAAGTTTTATGCCGGAGATCTTGAACGATCAATGGGTTTTCCTCGTAAACAACCGTGTCAATCTTTACGTTTTTGTATTGTTTCACATTGATTTTACAAGCACACTACCTCACTCACGAAATTTGGTTACAAAGTTAGTTTACATATTTTTTACCAAAAACAATTTGGCGCCCACCGTGGGGCAAGTGGTGCTTTTCATCTTCAAATCTTTACTAAAGTTTGTGCTCAATCACTATCTTTCAAAGCTATTTTCAACGATGTCGTCCCAATCCAAAAATATTTCTATTTCTGCTCCGTCTTCGAGCTCTGGCTTGGTCAACCCTATTCCTCCTCCACCATTTCAAAAAAGTGTTAATCAGCCGAAGAAAACTACTCATGCCGGTTTTTCGGGATCCGAAATACCTGTTGATGGACCTGTGATCATATCAAATAGTGACATCCTCGATATGTTCACGGAGATGAAACAATAAATGGAACAACAGAGGAAGACTAACCAAGCGTTGTTTCAGGAGACTGAGAAGGTTAAGGAATCGAAGAAACCTGTGGAAGTGACGACCCCACTGCAACCAAGGACCTTGGACTTTAATTATTCAGGATCCTCAGAAATCCATAAAGGAGATTTCCTTCCCTTGCAAACAGGGATTACTGCAGTTAGCCCTACCCCGGCTGTAAGAATTACGACAAATCAGGATCATCGAGTTACTCCGGGATCATTATTCCAAAATCCTGAGAACGGTAACACATTTAATCAATTTTCGAATACTAACGAATTTGAGCAGGAGACAGGAATCACCCCGTCCATGGCGAAGGAGTTAAAGAAGTTGAGAGAAATGATCTCCAGCGTACCAGGTGTGGTCCAACCTATATCGGAAATGTCCTCTACCAGTCTAGGATCTCCAGATTCGCTCCACCATTATGTGATGCTTAGATCCCCAAGCGCTTCCAGACTCCTAACATGAAGTTGTACGATGGAACTACAGATCCTGAGGAGCACGTCGCGCAGTACAGGGAACGGATGGAGATAAACCGCATTCCCTTGGACCTAAAGGAAGCCTGCTTATGCACAGGCTTCGGCTCTACCCTGACAGGATCAGCCTTAAAATGGCTGCTTAATGTTCCTCCATATTCTATTACTTCATTTGCTCATTTAATTAACATGTTTAACAATCAAATCTCTTGCAGTATAACTTTTGAAAGATTAACAAGCGACTTATATAGGATAATTCAAAATTCTGGAGAATCCCTCTGAGACTATGTCATCAAATTTGGTCGGGAATCCCTGGATATCCCAAACCTAGACGTTGCCACTGCAGTCCAGGCATTCAAGATAGGACTACAGAAATATTCTCAATTTTACGAAGACCTTGTCATGAATCCTTGCAGGAACCTCGATGAAGTCAGGAACCGGGCATTGAGGTTTATTAGGCTGGAAGATGATTAAAAGATCCAGCAGAGAGTGAATGCTTCGACAAGCTACACTCAACCTAACTGGAAAGTAGAACCCGTACCTTTCAGGTCGTACAGATCCAAGCCGTATTCTAAGTCGGACAATCACAGGGTCAATGTTGTAGAGGACGACGAGGACGAAGAAGAATATCATAAGTTGTCTGAATACTATTTTTCTCTTGATACTACTGGTTTGCCATTTGCTATGCAGGATCTTGGAGAAAAAGCCAGGTGGCCTCGCAAGTTTGAGAGGAACTCAGGGGAAGGACAAGTCCAAGTGGTGTGCATTCCACGAAGACTTTGGTTATATAAACGAGGATTGTATTGCTTTGCGGAAGACATAAGCTACTGCTTAAGCAAATGGCATCTCAAAGAGTTTCTAGGCAAAGGAAAGAATAAGACTAAGGAACACGACAGGATCCCACAAAGAGCAAAGTCCCAGCCGCCGGATGCCAAGGTAATAGGTTTTATATCTGGTGGATCTGATATTTGTGGCACTTCTTACTCTGTAGCAAAAAGGAATGCCAAAGAAGTAAAAACAGAGAATGGGGACAGACCTATCAAAACCTCCAGCGTAACTGAAGAAAAGGTGATCTGTTTTAACGAGGATGACAGAGATGAAGTATAGGATCCTCACCACGATGGCCTGGTGATTACACTATACATTGCGAACCACTTCATTCGCAGGATACTGATCGACGGAGGAAGCTCTGTAATATTATCCAGCATGAAGTCCTGAAAAAAATTGGGATCCCGGATTCTGAGATCATCTCGAAATCCTCAGTATTAGTTGGATTCAGCGGACAAGTTAAAAACACGGTCGGAGAAGTCAAACTACCAATCTACATCGAGGGGGTAAATTCTATACAAAAGTTTTGTGTTATCAGTTCTTTATCTTGCTATAACATTATTCTAGGAAGTCCCTGGATACACGACATGAGAGCAGTACCCTCAACATATCACCAATGTGTCAAGATGCCGACCCCTTGGGGAGTGGTGAAGATCTACAGCGATCAACAAGAGGCCAAAAACTGTTACACTTCCTCAATAAAGCCTCTATCAAATCTTGACAAGCATAGCAATTAACGAAGCAGGCGAGGGATGTTCTTGAAGCTAAAGAACAGGATGTTAAAGAGGTATCCCTGTATGCTGAAAATCCAGATGTAAAGATCCTGGTAGGGAGCAATAACCCTGAGATTGGAGAAGACATCCTGAATTTCCTGAGGGGTAGGAAAGCAACCTTCGCTTGGAAGCACGAAGACATGACAGGTATATCCAAAGCTATCATAACACATAAACTTGGAATTGATAAAAGTTTCAGGCTAATATATCATAAGCGAAGGAAATTTGCTCCTAAGAGAAACTTAATCATCCAAGAAGAGGTCGAAAGGCTTCTCAAGTCTGGGATGATAAGGGAAGTCAAATTCCCAAGGTGGCTAGCCAACGTGGTGGTAATACAGAAAAAGAACAGGAAATGGAGAGTTTGTGTAGATTACACAGACCTCCACAAAGCATGTACTAAAGACCCCTTCCCATTACCACACTTGACTCGATGGTGGACGCCACAGCAGGCCATGAAATCCTGACTTTTATGGATGCCTCTTCAGGATTTCAACATATCCAGATGGAACCATCGGATCAGGAAGACACGACATTCATGACCCCAACATGTATTTATTGTTACATAGCTATGCCATTTGGTCTTAAAAATGCAGGTGCCACATATCAAAGACTGGTAAATATGATGTTCAAAGACAAGATTGGGGACACTATGGAAGTCTACATAGATGATATGGTGGTAAAATCAAATAAAGTTGAGGATTATCTCAGGGATCTCAGAGACGAATTTGATATCTTGGACCAATACAATATGAAGCTGAACCCCTCGAAATGTCACTTCGGAGTGGGGGCAGGAAAGTTCGTAGGGTATATGGTGACAAAAAGAGGAATAGAAGCCAGCCCAGAACAAATCAAAGCTATCATCAATCTAAAATCCCCAGCAAATACTAAGGATGTCAAGAGACTGACCGGTAGAGTAGTAGCACTCAACAAATTTATATCAAGATCCTTAAAATAATGCAAGGAATTCTATGTCATCCTGAAGAAGAACAAGAAATTCGAATGGGAAGAGAAACATCAACAAGCACTCCAATCATTGAAGGAATACGTGTCATCAGCTCCTCTACTGATGAAACCAGAAGACGGTGAACCATTATCCCTATACTTGGCAGTATCCTGAAGCACCGTAAGTGCTGTATAAGTCAAGGATTATGAGGGACAACAACATTTGGTATATTATGTAAGTAAAAGTTTGCTACCAGCGGAAACCAAGCACGCTCATTTAGAAAAGTTAATTTTAGCTTTAATAATGTCGTCAACTAAACTTAGACATTATTTTGAAACTCATGCTATTCATGTTAAAACTAATTATCCTATTAAGTGTGTCTTAAGAAAACCAGAGATGTCAGGAAGGATGGCTAAATGGTCAGTCATGCTCAGCGCCTATAACCTCACATATGAACCTAGAACAGCAATAATGTCTAAGGCACTAGCAGACTTTGTGGCTGATTTCAGCAGTGATATCCAACAGGAGGCAGATCTTGAAGTCCAACGACTAGAATAGTCAAAGGACGAATGGACCTTATTCACTGATGGTGCATCAAATGTAAGAGGAACAGGTCTGGGAATCATACTAAAATCGCCACAAGGGGACATATTACCTCAATCCATAAGCTATGAGTTCCAGGCTACGAATAATGAAGCAGAATATGAGGCACTGATAGCAGGATTACAATTAACCAGGGATATCAAGATCAGGTATCTTCAGGTATGTGTAGACTCATTGTTAATCGCTAATCATTTCAATGGTCCGGATGCAGTAAAAGGTGAGAAGATAGTCAAATATCTCACAATATTTAAGCAATTATCCATAGAATTCGAAACGTTTGACATTACACCGGTGCCTAGAGAAGATAACACTGAGGCTGATTCCTTTGAAAACCTTGCTTCAGCTTTTAGAGTACCAGAAGGTACCAAAATACCTATCGTACACATTCTGAGCCCAACAATCGAGAAGATGAATGAAGTATCCAACACTAAAGAAGAAACAGACATTCGGGATCTTGAAGCTATTCAAGGATCTTGGATTTCACCTATTAATAAATACCTGCAGGATGGTGAAATCCTAAGTGATGAAAAGAAGCACAAGGCTTTTCGCATGAGGATGTCTCGTTTTATAATGTTTGAAAATATTTTATATAGAAAATCAATTGCAGGTCCATATTTAGGATGCTTGGAAGATCCTGAAGCACGTGAAGTCCTGAAAGATCTACACGAAGGAGATTGTGGTAATCACACCGGGGGCAGAGCGTTATTTTCAAAGATCCTGAGAATAGGATATTATTGGCCTAGCACGAGAAAGGATGTTGTACCTTACTCTAAAAAATGTGACACTTGCCATAGACACAACAACATACTCCATCAACCGGTCGAACCTTTATACCCAATCGTCTCTCCATGGTCGTTTATGAAGTGGGGAATGGACATCGTTATTTTTAGGATACCAAAGCCCAAGTTTTTGCTTATACTTTAAATATCTTAAAATACGTTTGACAATAGTTAAATGAGAGAGTTTAGGATTAGCCTGAAAGCGTGCACATAAGCACACTTCAAACATGATGTTTGGTCGGCTAGCAGTGAGATTCATTAGAGATACTCATGGAGCAATAGAGGTGTTGGTCAATGCTTTCACTATCCATATCAGGAGATAGAGAATGTCGAACTTCCACGGGAGTCTTGAATGGATGGGACTCAGTCATTTTAAACTTGGTTAGAATCTCTTTAACATATTTCTCTTGGTGAATAAGAATTCCTGACTCTGACTGATCAACTTGCAATCCAAGAAAGAACTTCATTTCCCCCATGGAGCTCATCTCGAACTTAGAACGCATCACTTCTTCAAACTCTTTGCACAGCCTCGGATTGGTGGATCCAAAAATGATATTGTTATGGGTTAAATCTCAAGCAGGATCTTGAATGATGCATGATCCGGAATCCAAGATCCTGGTAACTTCGGTATCCTGAATATTAATGCTACTAACGGCTATTTGTCCTTTATTTCTTTTATATACGCAGGTAAAACGTGTTGACTCGTTTTGTCCCTGAAGAATCAAACTTGTGAGAGAAGAGGACGTATCAAACTTGCGAGAGAAGCTCAACAACGGTCATATTTGAAGACTGGGTAAAGCTCTGGGATCCTCGGAAAGTTAGTTAGGATCATTTTTTGTATTTAATCAGCGGCTTGATCGCCTAGCAACACACACTTCACTTAGCATTACAAAACATTTGCGAGTAGCTCTATAACACTTAGTACTCGATCATTTGCTGTTCAACACTTGTAATTCTTTATCATTTATTGAAGAAACGAGGCAGGTGTCGATTGTCACCTCCCGAAGTTTTATGCCGGAGATCTTGAACGATCAATGGGTTTTCCTCGTAAACAACCGTGTCAATCTTTACGTTTTTGTATTGTTTCACATTGATTTTACAAGCACACTACCTCACTCACGAAATTTGGTTACAAAGTTAGTTTACATATTTTTTACCAAAAACAATTTGGCGCCCACCGTGGGGCAAGTGGTGCTTTTCATCTTCAAATCTTTACTAAAGTTTGTGCTCAATCACTATCTTTCAAAGCTATTTTCAACGATGTCGTCCCAATCCAAAAATATTTCTATTTCTGCTCCGTCTTCGAGCTCTGGCTTGGTCAACCCTATTCCTCCTCCACCATTTCAAAAAAGTGTTAATCAGCCGAAGAAAACTACTCATGCCGGTTTTTCGGGATCCGAAATACCTGTTGATGGACCTGTGATCATATCAAATAGTGACATCCTCGATATGTTCACGGAGATGAAACAATAAATGGAACAACAGAGGAAGACTAACCAAGCGTTGTTTCAGGAGACTGAGAAGGTTAAGGAATCGAAGAAACCTGTGGAAGTGACGACCCCACTGCAACCAAGGACCTTGGACTTTAATTATTCAGGATCCTCAGAAATCCATAAAGGAGATTTCCTTCCCTTGCAAACAGGGATTACTGCAGTTAGCCCTACCCCGGCTGTAAGAATTACGACAAATCAGGATCATCGAGTTACTCCGGGATCATTATTCCAAAATCCTGAGAACGGTAACACATTTAATCAATTTTCGAATACTAACGAATTTGAGCAGGAGACAGGAATCACCCCGTCCATGGCGAAGGAGTTAAAGAAGTTGAGAGAAATGATCTCCAGCGTACCAGGTGTGGTCCAACCTATATCGGAAATGTCCTCTACCAGTCTAGGATCTCCAGATTCGCTCCACCATTATGTGATGCTTAGATCCCCAAGCGCTTCCAGACTCCTAACATGAAGTTGTACGATGGAACTACAGATCCTGAGGAGCACGTCGCGCAGTACAGGGAACGGATGGAGATAAACCGCATTCCCTTGGACCTAAAGGAAGCCTGCTTATGCACAGGCTTCGGCTCTACCCTGACAGGATCAGCCTTAAAATGGCTGCTTAATGTTCCTCCATATTCTATTACATCATTTGCTTATTTAATTAACATGTTTAACAATCAATTCTCTTGCAGTATAACTTTTGAAAGATTAACAAGCGACTTATACAGGATAATTCTAAATCCCGTAGAATCCCTCTGAGACTGTCTCAGTAAATTTGGTCGGGAGTCCCTGGATATCCCAAACCTTGACGTTACCAATGCAGTCCAGGCCTTCAAGATGATACTACAGAAGGATTCTCAATTTTAAGAGGACCTTGTCATGAAACCTTGCAGGATCCTTGATGAAGTCAAGAACCGGGCATTGAGGTTTATTAGGCTGGAAGATGATAAAAAGATCCAGCAGAGAGTGAATGCTTCGACAAGCTACACTCAACTTAACCGGAAAGCAGAACCTGCACCTTTCAGGTTGTACAGATCCAAGCCGTATTCTAAGCCGGACAATCGCAGGGTCTATGTTGTAGAGGACGACGAGGACGAAGAAGAATATCCTAAGTTGTTTGAATACTGTTTTTCTCTTGATACAACTGGTTTGCTATTTGCTATACAGGATCTTGGAGAAAAAGCAAGGTGGCCTCGCAAGTTTGAGAGGAACTCAGGGGGAAAGGACAAGTCCAAGTGGTGTGCATTCCACGAAGACTTTGGCCATATAACCGAGGATTATATTGCTTTGCGAAAGAGATAAGATACTGCTTAGGCAAAGGGCATCTCAAAGAGTTTATAGGCAAAGGAATGAACAAGACTAAGTAACACGACAGGATCCCCCAAAGAGCAAGGTCCCGTCCGCCGGATGTCAAGGTAATAGGTTTTATATCTGGTGGATCTGATATTTGTGGCACTTCTTACTCTGCAGAAAAGAGGAATGCCAAAGAACTAAAAACAGAGATTGGGGACAGACATATCAAAACCTCCAGCTTAACTGAAGAAAAGGTGATCTGTTTCGACGAGGATGACAGAGATGAAGTATAGGATCCTCACCACGATGGCCTGGTGATTACACTATACATTGTGAACCACTTCATTCGCAGGATACTGATCGACGGAGGAAGGTCTGTAAATATTATCCAGCATGAAGTCCTGAAAAAATGGGGATCCCGAATTCCGAGATCATCTCGAAATCCTCAATATTAGTAGGATTCAGAGGAGAGGCTAAAAACACTGTCAGAGAGGTCAAACTACCAATCTATATCGAGGGGATAAATTCTATACAAAATTTTTATGTTATCAGTTCTTTATCTTGCTATAACATTATTCTAGGAAGTCTCTGGACACACGACATGAAAGCAGTATCCTCAACATATCACGAATGTGTCAAGATGCCGACCCCTTGTGGGGTGGTGATGATCAACAGCGATCAACAAGAGGCCAAAAACTGTTACACTTCCTCAATGAAGACTCTGTCAAATTTTGGCAAGCATAGCAATTAACGAAGCAGGCCAGGGATGTTCTGGAAGCTAAAGAACAGGATGTTAAAGATCCTGGTAGGAGCAATAACCCTGAGGATATTGAAGAAGATATCCTGAATTTCCTGAGGGGCAGGAAAGCAACCTTCGCTTGGAAGTACGAAGACATGATAGGTATATCCAAAGCTATCATAACTCATAAAATGGAATTGATAAAAGTTTCAGGTCAATACATCAAAAGCGAAGGAAATTTGCTCCTGAGAGAAACGTAATCATCCAAGAAGAGGTGGAAAGGCTTCTCAAGTCTGGGATGATAAGGGAAGTCAAATTCCCAAGGTGGCTAGCCAACATGGTGGTAATACAAAAGAAGAACGGGAAGTGGAGAGTTTGTGTAGATTACACAGACCTCAACAAAGTATGTGCTAAAGACCCCTTCCCATTACCACGCATAGACTCGATGGTTGACGCTACAGCAGGCCATGAAATCCTGACTTTTATGGATGCCTTTTTAGGATTTCAAGAGATCCAAATGGATCCATCGGATCAGGAAGACACGGCATTCATGACCCCGACATGTATTTATTGTTACACAGCTATGCCATTTGGTCTTTAAAATGCAGGTGCCGCATATCAAAGACTGGTAAATATGATGTTCAAAGACAAGATTGGGGACACTATTGAAGTCTACATAGATGATATGGGGGTAAAATCAAATAAAGTTGAGGATCATCTTAGGGATCTCAGAGACGCATTTGATATCTTGGACCAATACAATATGAAGCTGAACCCCTCGAAATGTCACTTCGGAGTGGGGGTAGGAATGTTCTTAGGGTATATGGTGAAAAAATGAGGAATAGAAGCCAGCCCAGAACAAATCAAAGCTATCATCAATCTAAAATCCCTAGCAAATACTACGGATGTCCAGAGACTGACCGACAGAGTAGCAACACTCAACAAATTTATATCAATATCCTTAGAAAAATGCAAGGAATTCTATGACATCCTGAAGAAGAACAAGAAATTCGAATGTGAAGAGAAGCATCAACAAGCACTCCAATCATTGAAGGAATACTTTTCATCAGCTCCTCTACTGATGAAACCAGAAGACGATGAACCATTATCCCTATACTTGGCAGTATCCTGAAGCACCGTAAGTGCTGTATTAGTCAAGGATCATGAGGGACAACAACATTTGGTATATTATGTAAGTAAAAGTTTGCTACCAGCGGAAACCAGGTACTCTCATTTAGAAAAGTTAATTTTAGTTTTAATAATGGCATCAACTAAACTTAGACATTATTTTGAAACTCATGCTATTCATGTTAAAACTAATTATCCTATTAAGTGTGTATTAAGAAAACCAGAGATGTCAGGAAGGATGGCTAAATGGTCAGTCATGCTCAGCGCCTATGACCTCATATATGAACCTAGAACAACAATAAAGTCTCAGGCACTAGCAGACTTTGTGGCTGATTTCAGCAGTGATACCCAACAGGAGGCAGATCTTGAAGTCCAACGACTAGAATAGTCAAAGGACGAATGGACCTTATTCACTGATGGTGCATCAAATGGAAGAGGAACAGGTCTGGGAATCATACTAAAAACGCCACAAGGGGACATATTACCTCAATCCATATGCGGTGAGTTCCAGGCTACGAATAATGAAGCAAAATATGAGGCGTTGATAGCAGGATTACAATTAGCCAGGGATATCAAGATCAGGTATCTTCAGGTATATGTAGACTCATTGTTAATTGCTAGTCATTTCAATGGTTCATATGTAGTAAAAGGTGAGAAGCTATCCAAATATCTCACAATAGTTAAGCAATTATCCATAGAATTCGAAACTTTTAACATTACATAGGTTCCTAGAGAAGATAACACTGAGGCTGATTCCTTAGCAAACCTTGCTTCAGCTCTTAGAGTACTAGAAGGTACCAAAATACATATCATACACATTCTGAGCCCAGCAATCGAGAAGGTGAATGAAGTATCTAACACTGAAGAAGAAACAGACATTCGGGATCTTGAACCTATTCAAGGATCCTGGATTTCACCTATTAATAAGTACCTGCAGGATGGTGAAATCCTAAGTGATGAAAAGAAGCACAAGGCTTTTTGCCTAAGGATGTCTCGTTTTATAATGTTTGAAAATATTTTGTATAGAAAAACAATTACAGGACCATATTTAAGATGCTTGGAAGATCCTGAAGCACGTGAAGTCCTGAAAGATCTACACGAAGGAGATTGTGGTAATCACACTAGGGGCAGAGCGTTATTTTCAAGGATCCTGAGAACAGGATATTATTAGCCTACCATGAGAAAGGATGTTGTAACTTACTCTAAAAAATGTGACGCTTGCCAAAGACACAACAACATACTCCATCAATCGGCCGAACCTTTATACCCAATCGTCTCCCCATGGCCGTTTATGAAGTGGGGAATGGACATCGTCGGCAAACTTCCCAAAGCACCTGGAGGAAAATTCTTTATGTTAGTAATGGCGGATTACATCTCTAAATGGATCGAAGCTGAGGCATTTGTCCAAGTCATAGATAAAGAAGTCATCTCCTTCATCAAGTGCAATATCCTGACAAGATTTGGGATCCTAGCGGAAATAATTTGTGATAGTGGATCTTAGTTCATTGGCAAAATAAAGACTAACTTCTGTGCGAGTTGGGGAATCAAAATGATAACATCTACCCCAATACATCCTCAAGCCAATGGACACGCTGAATCTAGCAACAAGATCATCGTTAACAACCTCAAGAAGAGACTAGGAGCAAAGAAAGGAAGATGGGCTGAAGAGCTACCATTTGTACTTTGGGTAGATAGAACAACCACGAAGAATTCAACAGGACAAACTCCATTCTCCTTGGTATTTGGAACTGAAGCTATGATCCCGACAGAGATGGTTATCCCCACTTCCAAAACCATATTTCAATCTTCAGAGAACAACAACGAAGCTCTTGCCTAGGATCTCGACACTTTGGATGAGCTCAGGGATCTTACCAAAGTTCGCATTGCAGCTTATCAACAATGGATAGCAAAATCTTACAACAAAAACATAAGCATTAGAAAATTCCAAGCTGATGATCTCGTATTAAGAAAGGCATTTAAAAATACTACCAATCCCAATGATGGAAAGCTTGCACCAAAGTGGGAAGGCCCATACTTGATTGACTCAGAAGCAGGCAAGGGTGCTTATTGGTTGGCTACTATGGAAGGAGATATCCTGCCAAGATCCTGGAACGCTATCCATCTCAAAACCTACTTTATGTAAGTTAGAACTTAAATTCTAACTAAAACTGGTATGTCTTCTATCCCTGACTACTTTTATACTTATTACCCTTGATCGAAGTACTGAATTGAGCATCGGAGGGGTGTTAGCACCGAGATTTTCAATTTTACAGGAAATACCTCTAGGGATTCCTACAGAAGAAAGTGATTGGTCATCTCTCCCAAGTTAAGGTATCTTGCATACCTTCTAAGGGTTAAAGGTTTTCACCTTTCTAAGTATTGAGTTTAAACACTCTGCCTGTAGCACACAATATTGAAGTATAGTTCAAGGTGGTGCGACCAGTCCATGTAACAGTGGCTGATAATTTCATCACTGTTGGCTATATCTTGAATGTTACGATAGTAACAGACGTGTTACTCCTAAGGTTTTTAGCATTTTCATGCTAACTTAAGTCTGGGTTGGCCCACGTTATTCTGTCTTGGCCCACGATTCTAAATTGTCACAGATATTTAACACTTATGTGTTAACTCAAGAACTTAGCATCAATATTCTAGCTCAAGATCCTTAAATGGGTTAAAAACTTGTGAAGATCCCGAACTGTACTTACTAAGCCTACGACGTATTCGATGACTGTACACAGGGGACAACCAATGGTTGCTATATTTCAAACTCAACATCATAATCTGGTATGTGTGTCTACCTGACTTAGTTCTCGACAAAGGTATGTGTTACTTGTTAGTTTTCAATTTACAGGACTAAGTCATGATATTTTTGTGATTGATATTTTTCCATACAATTTGTCAAAATTAAACTGTGATCTCCTAAGTCAAAGTTTGATCAAAAATGAAAATGTTATTTATCTTTAAGGGTCCGGTATCCTGAGAACATGCTTAAACGTGTTTATATTAAAATTTAGTTACCTATCAAATCCTGATTTTCTACAAACACAACCAAACAACAATCATGGCAAATAGTCAAAGCTACTAATAATCATATAAAGTGCAGGAAATTGAAATGTGTGTCGGGTTTCATCCAAAAAAGGAACCATCTACCCAGGACACGAGTTGTCAAACTGTTCATCCCATTCAGGGATCTGTAAAAAGCAAGGAAATTAAATTTTTCAACAAAAAAACAAAATCAAAGTTAAACACATAGAACCATAGGACTCAGGTCTTCTCTTTATCGCCCTCATTGTCCTGTTCAACCGCATCCGCAGCCACCTTTACATAGCCTTTAGCCTCATCCTCAGCCATCAAGCTGCCCATACTCGCTTCTTGAACCGGCTCACTTCCTAGCTCAGCCACAAGCCTTTTCCACTCCTGGACATCCCATTTAGCCAGGTCAAAATCCCTATCACCAGCCTCTTTAGCCATCTTTATCCTGGCTTGGAATATTGAAATGGCGGCTGATGTTTTGGCTTGTTTGTAGGTATCCTCAAGATCTTGGGCATGTTTGGCATAGGTGTCCTCAAGCTCCGCCTTCACCCTGCTGAGCTCCTTAGCCTCATCCGTTAATTTCTTATTTTTAGCTGTGGCTATTTTTTACAGGTCGCTCACCATCTGGTTTGCTTCTTCAGCTTCTTTCACCACCGACTCGTAGCATCTGGTCATTTGTTCCAGGGCATGTCATAATAAAATATGTTAGTATTTCCTTAATACAGGTTCAGGATCCGGGATACCAAAATTTCTTACCAAGTGACCAAAAACGTGAAGCTTCTTGTGGATATTAACATAGCTTAGATTCTCAAGTGAGGCTACATCAGTGACATCAGAAGACTTCCTCTTCTTGCTGGAAAGGGACTTGGAACGAGGAGTTAAGGATTCCGGTTTAGGAGCATCTGACTTTCGAGCCTCAAGGGATGGCTGGCTCATCTCCTTCTTGATGCTCTTACCTTTGGAGACCATGCTATCAATATCATCAAGAGCGAACCTGGAGCTGGATTTTTGGATGCCTATTTCAGAATAACAGATTAGAATTCCATATATTTAACTGACAGATTTATATATTTGTACACATCTTACCAAACATCTCGAAAGAGCAAGGATAAGTCTCTGAGCTCACTTCAAGAGGAGGTGCCTTGAACTTTAAAGTCCTCTCGATATGATCAAGACCGTAGAAGAAAGCGACTCTCTTAGCAGTATCCGGAGTAGAGGGAGCAAGTTCTGAAAAATTTGGCGCTGCAAAAGATAGAACCGAGAATGGGTATTTTGGATGTTAAAATATTAAGAATCCTATAGTCAGAATCCTACTCTTCACGACCCATTTAATAGGCAACTTATCCCCACCAGGAATGGAATCCCTCTTCAGAAAAAAGAAATGACCCTTCCAGTTAGCATCATTTTGAGTTGTTTTTAAAATCAGGTGACTATTGCCGGACTTTATTTGAAACAGAAAGCGAGAGGAGCCATGGCTTCTCAAGTTGTAAACATGAGCCAATTTGGAGATACTGAAATCAAAAGCATAGTGACGGATAAGGATTTCTAGGGTATGGAGGGTCCTCCTGATCATCGGCATTGTTTGAGCGGAGCTCATGCCGGTTTTTTCAAAAAACTCGGTAGTAAAAGCAGGGAAACGGCATGAAAAACCTATGGTGAAAGGAAAGGAAGGAAAACATATCCAACTCTTAGAAGTAAAAGAAAATCTAGTTTTGGGGTCAAACGCCCTGAAACGGTACTTTCAGGAAAACAACCTGTGGATTTTAGATTATTGATCTCACAATCAGAGAAGGAGCACTTCTCGGAATCAGGGTTAGCCAGCAAGTTTTGACTAACAAGATTGTCGGAAGATGAAGATGATCGAGTGTTCTTTTTCGTCATTTTTTGATGCAAAAATCAGAGACTTAAGAGGAGAAAGAAAGCTTTTTACCTGAAATCCCAGAGAGAGAGGCAGAAGATGAGGTCTGGGATTAATAAAAAAGAAAAGTAATTATAGAGGAGTAATGACGACTACTTCAAACGACGCCGTTTCCGCCTTCAATCATCTCGCCACGTCTTATCGTGCTTCCGCTTATCTCTCAGAATTCAAATTTTGAAAATTTAACAGTTGTAATTTCGTATTACAGCTGTCAAATTTTGGGGACAATTGTTATGGGTTAAATCTCAAAGCAGGATCCTGAATGATGCATGATCCAAAATCCAAGATCCTTGTAACTTCGGTATCCTGAATATTAATGCTATTAATGGCTATTTGTCCTCTATTTCTTTTATATACGCTTGTAAAATGTGTTAACTCGTTTTGTCCCTGAAGAATCGGACGACAAGTCAAAGAGGACGTATCAAACTTGCGAGAGAAGCTCAACAACGGTCATATTTGAAGACCGAGTAAAGCTCTGGGATCCTCGGAAAATTAGTTAGGATCATTTTCTGTATTTAATCAGCGACTTGATCGATTAGCAACACACACTTCACTTAGCATTACAAAACATTTGTGAGAAGCTCTGTAACACTTAGTATTCGATCATTTGCTGCTCAACACTTCTAATTCTTTATCATTTATTGAAGAAACGAGGCAGGTGTCGATTGTCACCTCCCGAGGTTTTATGCCGGAGATCTTAAACGATCAAGGGCTTTCCTCGTAAACAACCATGCCACTCTTTACGTTTTTGTATTGTTTCACATTGATTTTACAAGCACACTACCTCACTTACGAAATTTGGTTACAAAGTTAGTTTACATATTTTTTTCCCCAAAACAGATATCATCGACATAATTCTGCACTAAAATTGTATCCGCACCATCCTTCCGTTTAAACAGGGTTTGGTCAATAGCTCCCCGTGTAAAACCATTATTAAGCAGATGCTTGGATAAGGTTTCATACCACGCACAAGGTGCTTGATGAAGACCGTACAATGCCTTGTACAATTTGTAGACACGGTTTAGATAAGTTGGATCAATGAAACCCAGTGGCTGCTTGAGGTAAACTTCTCCTTGGACCTTTCCATATAGAAAAGCGCTTTTAACATCCATTTGATAGACTACGAAGTCCATGTAGGCGGCGTTGGCGAGAAACATTTTGATGGCTTCCAAGCGAGCCACTAGTGCAAAGACTTCCTCAAAATCAATCCCTTCCTCTTGATAAAACCCCTGAACTACCAAGCGGGCTTTATTTTGAATCACAATACCTCTTTCATTCTTTTTGTTATGAAATACCCAACGAGTGCCGATTGGGACTTTGTTCTTCGGGAGGTCCACTAAATTCCAAACATGTAACTTTGAGAATTGCTACAACTCGCATTGCCTCTAGCCAACTATTTTCAATGCAGCCTTGATATTCTTAGTTTCAACTTGAGGGATGAAGCATGTGAAAATACCATCATTCATTGCTTCTGGCACTTCGAGTTCGGACTCCTACATTGAGTGGACCAATGATGTTATCCGTAGGATGATTTTTGTGCACTCGTAACTGTGGAGTCACATCCTCTTCCATATTCTCTTATAGATTGGTAATATTGTTGTCGGGAATCTCTGCTTCTTCTACTTCAGAAACTGCAGTAGAGAACCGTTGACCAACATCTACTATTGAACGAGTTTGTTCCTCGACAGTTTCACTTGTTGCAACGAAAACCGAGGACCCCGAACTGGATTCAGTAGAAATGGCAGAAGGAACATCCACATTTTGACTTGTTGAATATGAGCTTGGATCATTCATGGAACCTGGGATATTCACAGAAATGAGATGATTAGCTGGAACAGATATATTAGTAAACACAGGAAGATTAAATGATTTAAACAAAGATTCGACGTCAAAAAGCCAATCAAGATCGTCCCCTATGTCCGTGTGATTGCTTTTGTGCCAGTTGATGTCGATGGATTCCAACACAATTCTTCTTCTCTTGTTGTAGACACGAAAAGCCCTTTGATTAGAAGAGTAGCCTACAAAATAACATTCATCAGCTTTAGCTTCAAACTTGTTCAACTGGTCTAAAGAATTCAACATGGTACAAACACATCCAAATTTCTTGAAGAAATCAATAACATGATTTCACTTTTACATGATCTCATAAGGTGTCTTGTTGCAGCTTTTAGTAATGAGGACACGATTCTGAACAAAACATGCGGTATTGACTGCCTCGGCCCAAAACGTGACAGGAAGCTTAGAATCAACAATCATGGTTCTTGCTGCTTCTATCATCGTGCGATTTCTTCGTTCAGCTACACCATTTTGCTGTGGAGTACGAGGTGCACTGAACTGCCGGGAGATACCTTTACTTTCACAAAACGAATCCAGAATGGCATTCTTGAACTCAGTGTCATGATCACTTTTGATAGTCTTTACTCTTAAATTGAACAAATTCTCGATTTGCAGCAAATGAATCTTCAGAGTTTCTAGCGTCTCATATTTTCTTGCCAGAAAGAATACCCATGTAAACCGAGAGAAGTCACCGTTTAATACCAAACAGTAGGACTTTCGACCATGACTCATGACACTCACATGACCGAAGAGATCCATATGAAGTAATTGAAGAGGAGAGTCGATAGAGTTAATGGTCTTGGGCTTCTAAGAGGATTTATGTTGCTTGCCCTTAGAACAAGAGATGCAATGTTCTACCGGTGAAAAGTCTTTGAGAGGCAAAACGGTGACAAGGTTTCCTCGAACAAGACGATTCATTGTTTTGAAGTTAACATGTCCCAATCTTCTATGCCAAAGGAAGGAGTCATCTTCTGAAGCTTTTGAGAAAAAGCATGATTTGATTCCTGATGGATTATTCATATCCATACTGTAGGTGTTTAATCTTCAAGGAACACGCATAAGGATTAAGTCTTCAAGAATAACCATGCTAGGCTTCAGAATCAAACATTCCCTTGAATTGAAGAGTGCACAAAAGTCTTTGTCACAGATCTGGGACACACTCATCAGGTTGTATTTTAGCTGTGGGGCAAAGTTGACATTTTCCTAGCTATTTACACCATTGGAGACGGTTCCTTGTCCTTCTATCTTTCCGCCTCTTAGATTGCCTGCAAAGGAGACAAATTCTTCGTCTATTGGTTGATAATCTTGCAACAAAGAAAACTAGCCGGTCATATGCCTTGAGCAACCATTGTCGACATGCCAGATATTGTATCCAGTCCTCCTCGATTGCTCCTACACAGCACAAATCAATTAGAATTTGATACCCAAGCCATTGCTGACATGGAATCACAAAACATTTCTCGAAAATCATAATCAGAATCCTCAAACTATTCTTTGCTTTTTTAATCCTTTTACGTCCCGAATCTCTCCTATGTTTTGACTAGAAACAGTGTTATGATTCAGTAAAACATTTGAGTCACGTTCAATTGAATTTAAAGCAAAGGATAACATATTTTCTTCATTGAATTGATATGTAGAAAATTATAACTTTTGAAAACATGACCAGGTTCTCCACAACTGAAACAAAGTTTATGACATAAGTGCTTAGCCTGATAAATGTCATCACAGGATGATGAAGATAATTATGATGTTGAGGCATCAGAATTAGAAGCAACTCTTTCTTCTTCAATTCTTTCTTCAAGTGTTTGATCTTTCTTTAAACTGAAAAACTCCTGATTGCTCATTGTTTTTTGAGGAAGACCAGTCATAACAATTCTTGCACTTTTAAAATTGTCAAGACAACTCATAGAATTTACAGACTTAGGAACAAAAGGTAAAGCATTTTTAAACTTAGAATGTAATTCCTCAAACAATCATGCTCAGAAGGCACGAAATCAAAATACAAGTTTTCAACGTGTTCACAAATATCTGGTTTTGACACGGACATATTATTACATTCATCCTACTCAAGTTCATTTAAATTACTCCTCTTACTGTTACTCTCATCACAATCATCCTCAGAACTTACAGAATCTGACTCTACACAAGAAGCAAAATTGTTAGAATCTGAAGTCTTAATATAATCATTAGCAGATAAAGTACAAACAAAAGGTTTGAGAACATGAGGAGCTGGCATGTCAGCAAATCTACCTGACTTGGAATATGGCGGAGGATGTGTGTTATATCCAATACCTTATGTGACTTTCTTATGGATTTGCTTTTCAATGATTCCAAACTAATTTTTTTGATTTATACCCATGTTTTCAACTCGAAAATTTGCCTTTTCAACCTTTTGAAGTCTCTCAATTAAAATTTGATTATTATTCTATTGGGTGGTAAGTTGCACAATTAAATATCGGTTTTCAGCAGAAATGTCACGAATTTTCTTTAAATACAGTTTCTCATTTTTAGCCACATAATCATACATTACTTTTATATGATCACGTTCATCGACCAAAGCCTGGTTGATGAATATATATTTTTGAATTTCATTTAAACATGATTGAACTTTGCAAATTCTAGAATTCTAGACATTACCTCAGCTGGAATAGCAGTGAGATGCTCAGCTGGTTGGATAAAAACAAGCTTATCCTTTTCCTCAATATCAGCCATCTGAGCCTTGTCAGCTGCTTCCTCTTCCTGATCTCCCCAGTGATAGTGCCCATCAGCTTGACAGGCCAGAGCTGTATAACTGGAAGTTGTGGTGGATTTTGGAGTAGTTTGCAGCTTGTTTCCCATTTGAGTTCTTCTTCTCTTGATGCTCCTTAGAGGATGGCTTTTTGCGGTTTCTTGCAAAATGACCGAGCTGATCACAGTTGTAGCATCTCACTTTCTTGATGTCAAACCCCAAAGTCTTTCCCATTCTGAACTTATCCATCCCAGTCCTTTTGATGAGTCTCTTGGTCCTCAAAGCCAGCATAGCCATACACCAGTCAATGTCCATCTTCTCCAAGTCATCAGAATTGATCTGCTCCAAGTTATCAAGTTGGAAACTGACCGGTGTCAGGTTTCCTGAAATCAATGCATCATAGCATTACATGAAGGTAGTCATAATAGGCAGACAGTCATCTGGGATCATAGGAGACTACTTCTGTACGGTAGAGGAGCTAGAAGGTTATATCCCAGATGCAGAAGGTGCAACATCAGTCTGAAAGTATGCCATAGTAGTTTTGCTGGACTGAGTGGAAGAACTTTGACCGGCAAGAAGAGCGGTATTCCCTGACTGGTTTGTTGGAGTGACTGCACCTTTCTTTATCTATAACTCATAAGATTCCAAAATGCTATAGAGTTCTTGTCGTGACAGCTCACTTAGCTTCTCAGTTTTCTTGATCATAATCCTATAAATATTCCATTCCTCAGGCAGTGAATCAAGCAATTTATTGCTCAATTCAACTGTTGGAGACTCAATTCCTAAAATCTTCAACTTGGACACAATTCATGAGAACCGGTTGATTAATTCAAACATAGGCTCTCCAGGAATACTGCTAAACATCTCATACTGCTTCTTGATCAAATCTCACTTACTTTCCGTTACCTTAGCACTTCCTTCATACCTAGTACATAAAGCCACCCAAAGATCCTTGGTGGTGGTATACTCAGCAAATATGTTGAACACATCCATAGGAAGAGCCATAGCAATAGATCCATAAGCTTTGTTGTGTCTGGAATTTAAAGCAATATACTTCTCATCATATTCAGCAACAGTCTTGGGACGCTAAACATTTGCAGTAGTAACCGGCATGTGTGGACCATCAATAATTGATTGCAGAAGAGTGTGGTCATGGAACTGAAAGAAAGACTTCCTCTTTTTGGTCCAATCATCAAAGTCTCTAGTAGATACCAAGACATGTGGTTTCTCCCTCCAGCATACTCATTGTTACTTAAAGATGCCATTACTCAGAAACATTTCTTTGAACAAAGCCTAGTTTCGGGTGACAGAAACACTGACCGAAACAACTAGTTTCGATAGAAAATAGACTTCCCGAAACCCCGAGTTTTGAAATATAATAAAAGCCCGAAACAACTAGTTTTGAAGAGAGAAAATCAACTGAGACTACAAGTTTTGATTGAAACTATTTTCGGGTGACCAGAAGTTTCGATAGAGATGCTACAAAGGTTATTTCGATAATGATAAGACAAAAATACTAGTTTCGATAATACCTATTATCAGACAACAAGTACAGACAAGAAGTTTCGATGATCAACTAAAAACATAATATGTTCCCCGTAGTTTCGATACCTTCTTCCCCAAGTTTCAGAAAAACTCCATGGATGAACAGCTCCAAAATCAAAGTAATGAAAAAGGAAATCCAATCTAGCGAAAATCTTCTAAAAAGGTTTCTGATCACGAATCCAATCTTCAAACTGAGAATCTCGAACATATAAACCCGTAACAGATGAAATAGTGCCTAAAACTTTAATAAAACTTTGCACAGAATTTCAGATTCCAGAAAAACTTCAATAAGAGACTAAAATGCACCTAAAATCGACCACTTAAACCTGATAATACTCAGAAATCAAGATCATAAAGCTCTAATACCAATTGTAGGTCCTGATTCTAGACAGAATCACACAGACTGATCGATTACACATACAAAACCTGCGGAATAGGTATGTGTAGTGGTGAAACAAAGGCAAAACAGTATGATGGTGAAGATAACAGGTTAACCACACTTGAATAACAATACACAATGATACGAAATTGCAAGAACACAATGAATAAACTCAAAGCATGTATTTATTCAAGGAAAAAAAACTATGAAAAAGAAAATGCACGGTTACAGCCGTCACTCACACCCTAAAACATTTTCTAACTAGGCTATTTATAGAAAGCTGACAGGCATCATAAGTATGCTCACCGAAACTAGTAATTTTGGTTGAGCATTTACACATGTATAAACCTCCTGTCGAAACTCCTATTTATCAAAACTACTAGTTTTGGTTGAACAAACTCAACCGAAACTAGGTAGTTTCGATGGCCTAGACTTAGTCTATAAAAGAAGTAAATTACATCAAATAGAAACTACTTAATAACAGAAATAAACAAACACAAAAGACATTTTTCAGTTGTTACATTGATGAAACTAGCTTACAAAAGTTAATACCCTACAATCTCCCCCTAAGCTGCTGCATCAATGTCTTCAAAAACCTCAAGCAGTTGGTGCACCTCCTGATCTCTTAAAGAAGGGCTTCACATTCACAGTCACCTCTCTTTGGTAGGCTTTTGCATCTGCCTCATCATCTTCACTTGAAATCTTGATGGGGTTGTTGAACAATACTTCTACATCTTCTGGTTGAAATTTAAACAACTCCATAGGCTCAAAAATATGAATGTCCTCCTTTCCTTCACATTCAATCACTGCACTACCGATGGTTGAGTTGTAGAACCATTTTGTGAAATTCTGGAGCTGAACAGGTACAGACCTTGGCAATTGGATGGTTTTGACAGTTGTTGCCAGTTTGTACCGCAGACTTACCATGTCTTTTGTGTTTGAGGATGAACCCTGGTCTTGGAGAGAACTCTTCTTGGCTTTGCTGTGGTCATTGAACTGAAATCATTGAAGGTCTCGTTCCGTGGGAAAGTTTAAAAATCTCTAGCAATTCCTACATTTGCAGGGTTTTGGAGAGGCAGTTTGGCTAGGTCTCTCAAGTCATGTCTAGGGAGGGAGCTGAAGTCATGTGGAGTCTTGAAGTGCTCCACTCCTCCCTTGTATCTACTTACAATAAAAAAGGACCTCTCTTTGTCATATTTTCACCCAACAGGTGGTTTTGTAAGCTCTTGGTACTCTGCGAACCACTCGTAATGCTTTGGTGGCTCTTCTACTTGTAGCTTCTTGAACCAATGCTTCTTTGGGTCTTGGACTTGTGAAGTGGGACCAGCTTCTGGAGATGTTGTTTTTGGTGTTGCTTCTGTAGTTGTTGTTGGTGTCTTTGTAGTGGATTCTGGTTCAACAAAGGCAACTTGAACATATGGGTCATCTTCATCATTTTCAGAAAGAGCTTGAATTTCATCTCCGGCTTCAGTGAAATACCGGATCTTCTTTCAATGTTCCTCTCCAAGGGTTATAATCTCAGGGAAATCATCGATAGTTCCAAAATCATCAATTTGCTTCAGGAGCTCATCCAGCTCATGGTCGGAACCAACTTATTCTTCATCAAGTACCACTAAATCAATATTAGATTCTTTGCCTTCCCCTTGCCTCGATCAGCTCTTCTTTGGCTCAGGGAAGGGAGATCATACTCTTGTTCTTCCACCTTGACCTCTGCTCTGCCCTTTGGAGATGAGGTTGTGCCTGAAAAGAGGAGAATAACAGATTTTGTGTTAGCAACAAGGGCAGTGGAGGAGGGACGACCAACAACTGTTGTGGTAGACTCCCCTTGAGCAGTGGCGGCAGGTTCCTTTTGAGTGTCTGCTTGGTGAGACGTTTGAACCATTGAGTTCTTGATCTGGTTCACCATGCAGTCACAGCAAGCAAGTATTGTTGCTGTTTCAAAAGTTATTCTTGTTGTTCTACCAACTGAGATTGTTGAACTTCAAGCTGGTTCTTCAAAGTGACAACCTCAAGCTTCAAGTCTTTAACTTCTTCCTTATTATCTTCAAGATCAAATTTCAATAACTTGATTTCCTCGTCCTTCTTTATCAACTGATCATTTAGTTTCTTGACATTTAAGCTTAAACTTTTAACTCTGGGAGTATATGAGGATTTTTCTTGAGATGGTGATGAGGTTTCAGTAGGAGAGAAGGGTGGTGTTCTTGTGGAGTTGGCTGTGGAGTGGGTTGTGGAGTAAGTTTCTTAATGCCCTATAGGTAACATGCCTCCTTCACGTAGATAAGGAAAGGGACGCATGAGTGACATCCCACCCTTGCGCGAACGGCAATAATACCTTAAGATAGGGGGCACCCCCCGCTTAAAGATGCATAAACCCTAAAGACACGGGTAGGCACGTATTTTACACGAAACAAATAAACAAACACATATTATGCAAGAAAGGCATCAACAAAAACAAAAAACCCAGAGAAAGCAAGTTCTAATACCATAGAGATTTGGAGTTCAATGGGCGCACAGGCCAAACATTGCATAATTACTTATTACAAGGCACGCAGGCCATACGCGTCACATAGGCCGGAAATAGCACCACTCAAATCAACATCATCTCCACTCTCCCCATAGTCAACGGCTTCATCCTTGTCTTCTCCCCCATGACCTGATGGGCAGTTAGATCATCATGATCAGCACAATCACTAATATCTTTGAAGATGGAAAAGGACATAACATCAAACTCATCAACTTTCTAGTCAAGGTCTTCCTTGTACGTAACATCGTACAATTCAAAATCAACCTTAGGTAGTCCTTCCTTGGAGAACGATAACCCTCCTCAAATCCTTACTAGCGCCCCAAGAATTTACTCGCTGTCAGAGTCTAGGGGATACACTCCCTGATCAACCACCGATGATCCGCATGAAGTTCTCGCACATCACTCTCCTTCACCAGCCGAGGCACGGCTTCAGCCTCTCTGGCCTCTGAAGCCTCTTTTAGTTGAGCGCACAGGCTAGTAATCTCAGCATCCCGAGTGACCAGTTTAGTGTCCTTCAGAGCCAACCTGTCCACGAGTTCTTTGTTATCAATCACCAATGCACCGACTCGCGCTAAGGCTTGGCGCCAGGACTCAACGACCTTAGCAACCTTATGATTCGATTGCTCACAGGCAATATTCAAGTCCGTGGTAGCCTTTTGATGCTGCTCCTTAGCACGCGTCGCCTCCTCTCGGGATAGGGATAAGTCCCATTCAAGCTTTCGGACAAGCTCAGCACTTTGCCGGTTACTCTCGGCCTCATGCTTAAGCGTTTCCAGAGTCCTCTGTTTAGCATGGAGGGATTCCCAATCCCTGAGCAGTTCTACAACACCTGCCACCTCCCCCGCCGCATCCATGGCCACCTGATCCTTTAGTTGGCCACGGGGGCGATGTCTTTGAAATAAAAGCTCTGTATAAGGAGGATCCATTTGAAGAAAATTATAACAAACATTAGGGCTCTCCAGGTGTGTCCCCTAGGTAACACGCCATTTTGGTGCATGCAACCGATCGGTGTTAAGAGGATCGAAGTCACTTTCAAACCTAGATACCCGGAAGGATGTTGGGTCGAACTGACCAAAGGGTCTCAGTATGAGCAGATTTTTGATCTGGCAAGGCAGGGTCAACAGCAGCCGTCTTCCTAGAACCGGCGTCACCAGTCTCAACAGACCCCTAGGCGGTAGCCCCTTCCCCATGCGCTTGCCGCACCGTCACCCCAGTTTTAGAAACAACAAATGTGGGAGAGTAGAGGATGTCCCCTTGGAGGGTGGGGTCTCCGTAGGAGAAATCACAATCACTAGCGCCTTCTTCGCCAAGCCCGCTAAAAAAGATAACCAATATCAAGACTAATACAAAGAAAGTGGCAAGGAAAGGACTGGAAATCACATACCTAGGGTAGCCTCTTCAACCTACATGAGGGAATCAGACAGATTCAATTTCTTCACCCGTGGGAGAGGTAGATGCACACTTCAAAACAAGTTTTTTCGGCCTACCACTGCCATTGCCGTCAACAGCCGCTAGCACCCTCACCCCCTGTGTTACCTTTTATAGGGCTACCCTTCCGGGTTTCCTGACCAGCCCAATGAAGACGTCGTATCAATAAAGGCCCTCCATCCAACCACCCTGAAGACCCATCACCAAATAATATAACACGCGGCCTCAGGGCGGAGCTAACAAAAATCTGAGAAATGAAATTGTTGAAGCACTTTCCTATGACAAACACTCTGGATAGATAGAGTCTTACTCTTAGGTTGTATTGTTTTGTTTGTAATTGTCTTTGTATGTAAGAGTCTTTATGTATTAGTTTATCGAGTTGTATTTACTTTTACATATTGATTGTTGCAAAATTCTCCAAGTGTTTTGCGCACTTGTAAGTGCGCAGGAGAAAGCTCCTGCGTACTTAGTAAGTACGCAAGAACAACTTTGCGTACTTGCTAAGTAAGCAAGAGCATTTTGCCCTACGCACTTGCTAAGTGCGCAGGCATCAGGTCTTGTATAAATAGGATAGGTTGACAGAAGTTAAGTACGCAGACATAGACGCAAATACGCAGATTGTAATCTCAGTGCTTTTCTCTGTAACCTTCAAGTGTTTATAATACAAAGAACGTTTAAAGTGTTTTCTCTTGTCGGTTTACTTTGTCTAGCTAGACTCTCCACCTACTCACGGGCATTCCGCACCCGGTCCTACTAGTAGACCCACTTGCATGTGATGATCCGCCACACCCGAGGGACCTACAAGTGGTATCAGAGAATTGCTCCTGATTTCGAGTGTTGTGAGTGAGTTTGGAGAGTTTCTATCGAGTTTTTACAAGCAAAAAGAGGTATTTTGTTGATTTTTGTGATAAAATAGGGGTAGCTCTTGAGCACTATTTTAGAAGCAAAAATCACTCAAAAACTGATTTTTGTTGTGTATTTGAGTGTTTTTAGCATCAAAGGTTGGTCAGAAACAAGTTTCTGACCCTTTAGCTCATTTGCATTGATCATCAGACCAATTTTTACCATCTCCGGCGACTTTTCGGTGACCGGAATAGTTAGGTGAAAGTTGCTGAAAAGGTATCCTGCGTACTTACCATTTCTGGCAAAAAGTACAGTTTTGTGCGTACTTACTAAATACGCAAGAATTATCTCCTGTGTACTTACAAGTACGCAAGACTGAACTTGTGCGAACTTAAGTTATATCCTGCGTACTTATCATTTACTCCTGCGTACTTACAAGTACGCAAGAGCAAATCTAAATACGCAAGACCATTTCGCAAGTGCACAAGGCCAAAAATCAAGTGCGCAACTGTGTCTGATTTTTCTGAAATTTGACTAAGTGTTCACTATGTCGAATCTTCAGAATTTGGGAAACCTGTTAAATTATGATAATGAGATCGTTACACCACAGAAACCACCAAAGTTGCTGAACGTGAACGATTATTCTAATTGGAAAGCATGTTTCGAGAACTACATTTCGTATACCGACTCATCGCTATGGATACCAATCCTTGAGGGATATAAGCATCCCACACACATCTATCTTGATGAAACCATGCCCAAACCTATCTCTAAGCTTTCTGACAAAGAAAAGAAAGCTTATGATCGTGAAAAGAAGGCACTTGGTTCGATCACTATGGCATTAACTCGGGAATTGTTCCACAGTTTCCGAGGGTATGACAATTCTAAGGATCTCTGGAAAGCTTTACAGAAGAGATTCGAAGGAAATAGTGACATCAAGAAGAGTAAGCGGGATCTTCTCAAGAAGCAGTATGAGTGCTTCAGATTTTTAGAGAACGAATCTTTAGATGACCTCATCTCTAGATTCTATCATTTACAGAATGAGTTGAAGGCTTTTGAACTCAGGTATCCAGATGAAGAGATGGTGGAAAGTTTTTGGATGCTTTACTACCCAAATTTGAGATGTACACAACCCTGATGAGGGAAAACCCTAAGTTCTATGAGTTGACAGTAGAGGAAGCAATAGGAAAGGTTTAATCTCATGACATGAACCTAAAAAGAAAGGAGAGCTCTGGAAGATCCTAGATACAAGACCCTTCTATGTATCATGGGACGACTTCTACATCGAAGTCATCGGGCTCTAGAATTGCCCTCTTCACTGGAAATCCTACTGAAGAAGACCACTCAACTGGGTGTGGTGGTCATGCATACTATGCTTCAGGATCAGGGTTGGGATCTCATCATCAACATACCTCAAGAAATCCTCCTGCTACGTCTTCAGCTAACCAATCAGCTATAGCCAGAATAGCTGAAGATCATGTAGCACTATTCTCATCTTGTATGCTTGCATATGAAAATTTCATAGGTGGCAAGCTTACTGATCCAGAGACGATTGAAGAAGATTTTAATCAAGTGGATCTTGATGACATGGAGGACATGGATATTCAATGGAATATGGCCATGCTATTGAGGAGAGCCAAGCGTTTCCTGAACAGAACAGGAAGAAAGTTTATTGGCGGGCATCCTAATGCCAAGGTCGGGTCTGACAAATCAAAGGCCAAATGCTATAAGTGTCTAAATTTTGGACACTTTGCTCGTGAGTATCAGAAAGACAGAGCACCGGCCTCTGGTTTTACCCGACCCAGCCAAGGAAACAGCCATGGCCACAACAACTTAAACCACCACAATCAAAGCCAAGCTGGAAGGTCCAATGCACTGGTAGCCCAACAGGACGAAATCTTTGATTGGGGTGTTCATATTGAGGATGCCATCATCGCACAAACCCAGGTTGGTCTCATGGCTGAGATCATGGAGATGATGGAAGCAGAGAAAAGGGAAGCTTCTATAGCTGTCGTAGAAGAATCTACAACTGTTGCTACAGAGAAGGTGAAGGAAGCTAAAGATATGGAAGCTCCTGTAGCTGATGAAGAGGAATCGACTACTGCTGTTGCTCTCATGGCCATTGGAGAAGCAACAAGTTCATCTTTTAAGGTAGATTCTAACCCTTTTTATGTTATTTCATGTTCTAAATGTCTAGGGCTAAAACTTGAAAATTCTAGGCTCCAAGACAAAATCGAACCCCTATGTATGGCAGCTCTAAAGTACAAAGAAAATGAAAAACGTTTTAAAGATTCTATTGAAACGTTAAAAAAGGAAAAATGTGAATATTCTTTAAAAATAAGTGATCGACAGCTTCACTTAGATGTTGCATACAGGGGGTTGGAAAAACGGAACAATGAAATCAACAAACTGCAAAATAAGATCTTGCAGTTAAAATGCACTAATGAGAAGTTGAAAAACTCTCGCTTTGTGGTGGAACACTACGAATCTGTAGTGAGAAAAATGAATGGGTTAGGGCTGGGTACTAATGCCATTCCTCCACCAGTGAGCGGGAAGTTTGTCAATAGCTAAATAGATATTGATCTCACTTGTCTAGATGAGTCCTCTTATAAGGATGATTCCCCTAAAAAGGATGAATCCTCTAGTAAGGCTAACTCCACATCTAGTGAGGAGTTCGTTACTGCTTCTGAAGACGGGTAAGTTAACTCTTGCCCTGAAGGAGCAGTATCTGAGGAGTTGTTCATTGAACAAAAGGTAAAGAAAAACGTTATCACTAATGGTGATAATTGCATTTTAACTGAACCCGATATCATTGAAACAAATGATAATCTAAAGGTAATGCTTTATGGGGGTATAAAAGTCTTAACCAAGCAAAGAAAGAGGCTTTTTCAGCTCACTATGGGCTTGGGTATAAAGAAAACTTGGAAAAATACTACACCCCCAAAAACCAAACTGTAAAGGTTCAGACTAATGTTCATAAACCAACTCCTCCTTCTCATAATGCTGAGTTATCTAAGGCCAGATCTAATGAGCCTTACAAGAGAACTTATGTAGACAAGAGGAATTGTTTTCACTGTGGCTTGGTTGGTCACATTATTGTGAACTGTCCTTCTAAGAACCAAGGGAAACAGCATGTTGTTCCACAACCAGCTGTTATCCCTAGGTCGCCATCAGTGAAAGCTCCCAAAAATCCAAAACAAAATGTGGTGAAACCACCAGTCAAACCGATGGTAAAGCCTAAGATAAAGTCTGAAGCTAAACCATCTGTTACAAGAAAGGTAACGCAACATGTTGTACCTTGTGTATCTACATCTGGTAGTACACGCACTGGTGAGAAACCTGTGGCGAGACTCTCAAAGCCACAGAGAAGAAGAAGAAGAACCAAGAGGTTGAGAATGCTGGAACAGCTGACTTCAGTTCAATCAGGTGAAGCTTCCACAAGTTCACCTGCTGTTGTTGAATCTAAGTCTCTTGTTCTGTTTAAGAAACAGAAGAGATCCTGGACTGCCAAATCCAAAAATTCTCAATCTCCCAATTCTGATTCTTTTAAAGATTCGTCAATTTTGAACAGTCATCACGACTGTGAGTTAAAGGAAGTAGTTTATTTTGAAAAGGATGGACGACCCAAGACCACAATGGCTTAGGTCTCCAAATCTAACTAATTCTTTTGTTACTCGTGTAGGGACGTCTGAAGGGTACTATCTCTAACCGGTGGTATGTAGATAGTGGATGCTCCCGGCACATGACAGGAAACATGGCCTTGCTTCAAGATGTTAAACCATTCAGAGGCGGCTATGTGGCCTTTGCCGGAGAAAAAGGCGGCAGCATCACGTGTCAAGGCGTGGTTTTAACGGTTGTGTCAGCTTTGATAATGTCAACTTCTGCAAGCAGCTGAAGCATAACATGTTGAGTGTCTCCCAAATGTGTGATAAGGAGTACTCGGTGATGTTTGACAAGTCAGAATACCTGATTCTCAAACCTGGTTTTGAAGTTCCCGAAGAATGGATCCTGATGAGAGCGCCAAGAACAAACGACACCTATCAGATCGATATGAGCGTGGCAACAACCACCTCATCAGTTGCTACCTGTTTGCTTACAAAAGCGACAGAGCTTGACTCCATCTTGTGGCATAGGAAACTCGGACATATTTCGTATCGTAAAATGAATCATCTTGTCCGAAACGGTTTGGTAACCGGGGTTCCTAAGCTGAGATTTACTGTTGCAGATGACTGTATGCCTTGTAAAAAGGGCAAACAGCAACGGAGGTCTCACAAGCCCAAGCTCCAAAACTCTATTGATACCCCTTTGGAGCTATTACACATGGATCTGTTTGGCCCCATAAGTATCAGGAGTATTGGAGGTAAGTCGTTCTGTCTAGTAGTAACTGGTGATTTCTCACGTTTTTCTTGGGTGCATTTTTTAGGTACTAAAGACGAGACTGCTGATATTCTTCAATACTTGATCCTGAGCTTGGAATATCTTTGCAAGCTGAAAGTTAGATGAATAAGGAGTGACAACGGAACTGAGTTCAAGAATAATTTGATGGAGCTTTTCTGTCTCAAGAAAGGGATCCGCCACGAATTCACCGCGCCTTACACGCCTCAGCAGAATGGAGTTACTGAACGGAAGAACAGAACACTGATTGAGACTGCAGGGACTATGATGTCGGATGCAAAGCTTCCAGTCACATTCTGGGCAGAAGCCATTAATACAGCTTGTCACGTCTTAAACAGGGTTCTGGTTGTGAAGAGGCACAACAAGACTTGTTACGAGTTGATCAACAATCGACTCCCTAATCTTGATTACCTAGTTCCTTTTGGTAGTCCCTGTTCCTTGTTGCAACAGTACAAAGACCGCCAGTCTAAGTTTCATGCAAAAGCAGTGGAAGGCATCTTCTTAGGATACGTTGCCAACTCGCCTTGCAAGAGAGTGTACAACGTAGGAACTCGTACTGTCGAGGAATGGTTTGAAGTGGATTGTAGTAAACACAGCATTCCACCCGAACCAACAGGTCCAGCTTGGGGTTTTGATTATGATGCGCTATTCAAGTCATTCAATCTTCCTGATCTATCTGCAGTTCATGCCGTAAATGTTTATGAATTATTTGGTGGTAGCGATTACTCCAGTTTCTCTACTCGTGCTACTGTACCAGTTATAACTCATGATTCCAATGCTGCATCTGCATCTAGAACTCATGACAATGATAACAGTGAAGATGTTCTTGTTGTTGGAGATGACGCTCAAGCTAATCCTAACACAACTGTTGGAAATGAACCTCCAGCTGATCCAATTAACATTGAATCTTCTTCCTCTGGAACACAGGAAATGGTGGAGTTAAGCACGAATCTAGATCCAGAAATTCAGGAACTGATTGTACCGGAGATGAGAGTGCATAGGAATCATCCAATCGTCAACATTATTGGTGATCCTTATGTCGGTGTTCAGAATCTTCATCGAACCATCACTGAGAACACCAGTCTTTACACAGAGATACTTGACACTAGTGTCATGGAAACATGTCTGCATGCTGCATTCGTGTCCCAGTTAGAGCCGAAGAATGTGAAGGAGGCTCTCACTGACAACTGCTGGATTGAGGCGATGCAAGATGAATTGTCTCAATTCCAAAATTTGCACGTGTGGGATTTGGTTGACTTGACAAAAGGCTTTCAACCAATTGGAACTAGATGGGTGTTCAAATGCAAGACGGATGATCGTCATGTTGTTGTGAGGAACAAAGCAAGATTGGTTGTTTAGGGTTTTTATCAGCAAGAGGGCTTGGATTACACGGAAGTAAATGCCCCAGTTGCTAGAATTGAGGCCATTCGACTGTTCTTGGCTTAAGCCACATACGTCGGCTTCAAGATCTATCAACTTGATGTGAAGAGTGCTTTCCTTTATGGTAAAGTTCATGAAGAGGTCTATGTCACTCAACCTCCCAGCTTTGAAGATCCACATAATATCAATAAAGTGTATAAGCTCGACAAAGCACTATATGCTCTTCATCAAGCACCGCGGGCATGGTATGAGACATTATCTAAGCACTTACTGTCTAATGGTTTCGACTGTGGATAGATTGACTCGACCCTCTTCATTAGGAAAGCAGGAGGTGACATTCTTCTTGTACAAGTATACGTCGACGACATTATCTTTGGATCTACCAATGAAGGGATGTGTAGGGAATTCGAGCAGGTGATGAAGACCAAGTTTGAAATGAGTAATATGGGTGAATTGTCATTCTTCCTGGGTCTGCAAGTCAGTCAAAGAAAGGATGGCATTTATCTACATCAAACTAAGTATGTGCAGGACATCTTGTCAAAATACAAGATGAATGATAGCAGTGCTTATGGCACACCTATCCCAGTCAATCATGGTTTGCATCCTGACAAAGATGGAAAGGATGTAGATAGTAGATTGTACCGTGGGATGATCGAATCACTCATGTATCTCACAGCTTCAAGACCCGATATAATGTTTGCTGTGTGCTTGTGCTCAAGGTTTCAGTCTCAACCGAAGGAGTCACATATGATAGTTGTGAAGAGAATTTTCAGATACCTGAAAGGGAAACCCCGATTAGGTCTTTGGTACTCTAAGCAGCAGTCATTCAACTTCAAATCCTACACTGATTCAGATTATGGCGGTTGTAACCTTGACAGAAAGTCAACTTCTGGTGGATGTCAATTCTTAGGAGACAGACTGGTCTCCTGGCAGTGCAAGAAGCAGTCAACGGTTTCTGTCTCAACTTGTGAAGCAGAATACATTGCTACGGCGAGTGGTGGTTCTCAGATATTGTGGATTCAGCAGCAGTTGAGAGACTACGACTTAAACTTCACTGGAACTCCATTATTCATTGACAACAATGCCACCATGTCCATCACAAATAACCCGGTGAAACATTCCAAAACTAAACATATAGAGATTCGCCATTATTTCATCCGTGATTGTGCTAAAAAGCATTTAGTTGAACTTGTAAAAGTTCACACGGATGACAATCTTGCTGACCTTTTCACAAAGGCATTTGATCGATCCCGTTTTGAGCATCTTGTCAATTTGATAGGAATGTTCAATCCTGAGTGAAAATTAATTTTTCTTAAATCAATTCAATTCATGAAAGTTAAATTTTATTTCTTTTAAATTCTCTGTATAGTTCTTTTAAGTTTCAAAATATTTTACAAAATCAAAAACAAAATAGAAAATGGAGAAAATTTTCAAAGTTAACTTGAGAAAAGAGGAAATGATAGTACATCAGAAATAATCTAAACGTCACAGACTGCTCATTTGGGAAATGATTGCGTCATGCTTACTTAATTGTTTAAATTAGTATGTTTTTAATCTGCTTATTTACAAGTAATTTAAATTGTCAGTAGGCTGTATGCGTCTTTGAATCACTAGTAGTGTGGAAATTAAATCTAAAACACAACTGTGATTTGAACCCATGTTTGCAAGTTTGTGTGCGTAAAAGAATAGAAAAGATCATTATCAGATAAAGGATGTTAGATTTTGGCAATAATTTTCTTTTGAGGTCAGTTTCGAGTTATGTCGTTAGCACAATTAATGCGGTTCATCTCACTGCCCATACTCACAAGTATGCAAGGAGAGATTGAATCAAGACATGTCTCTACATTAACCGTTGAGCATGTATTCACACTTGAATCACTCCTGATTCATTGAAATCAAATCCAGATAAAAGTTGGATCCCCTTACCTTAAAACTCAAACACCATATATATTATCCTGAATCATCATACCGATATTCAATGAAGAAAATCAAATGAAACCAAGACATATGAATCACTCGATTCTGAATCTTTTGATTCCTGATAATCCTTATGGATTCTGCTTGATTTTTCCTGTGCTAATAGATGTAACTTCATTCTGAAAATTTAGAAAATCATTGGGAAAATCTTAGATGCCTTGAGATAATGAAATTTACATTAGTGTAGCATATCAGTGGGTACACGTTGTATATCTTATAATTAATACCTTAATACACAAGAACGTGATACAAAGATGCTTATAGTTTCAAATCTTATAATATTGTCAACTTGAATTACTTGTTTATATGCTTATTACGTATGAATAAATAGTAATCCATGACATGATCCCATATACTTTGATGTTTATATTGTATCGTTTTTGCTAAAAGATAGCCTGATATGATCTTCTGCTCGTGTCTTTGATCAAAAATAGTTTGTGTGAATACTTGTATATTTTTATTAGAAAAGATCAAAAAGATTTTAAGTTTATGCATAGTTCAATTTTATTCAGAAAAGCCAAAAATATTTGTGTTTAACCTTCCTGAATTGTATTTGAATCCTCTTGATTGAATATTTTTAACTTGTTCGCTATTTGACTGGAAAAACATCATAAATTTGAGTTGAAAGTTTGCGCACTTAAGGGTTTGTGCGTACTTGTAAGTGCACATGAAGTAAGCCCTGCGTACTTAACAAGTACGCCGGAGTTAAGTCTTGCGCACTTGTAAGTACGCACGAGTTAAATCGTGCGCACTTGTTAAGTACGCACGACCTTTTTGCGTGGGGTATATAAACCGGACTTAGAAAATTTTCAGAACCTTATCACTTTCAAACCGGTTCTATATTCCCTCCGACCTTCACTCGAAAATTCAAGTGTTCCAATCCGATTTTTCGTCCCATTACAAGTTTCATCGTCGTACAACATCGATTTGGTGAGATTTTAGGCTTAATCCATCCACAAAAACTCTTGATTTTGGACCGATTATCCTAGGTTATTGTTCGAGATTTTTAGACAATTTTTGGGTTGTTTGGGTAAAACCTAATAATTAAAACTTGTTAAGAATCATTAATCGATCGTTAATCGTCCATTCGAGTCTTTGATTTTGAGTTTGGGGTCGAATTTGAACCGTCAGTGGCTTAGTTCGACTGTTAGGTAAAAACTGGTCAACTTTAGCAGGTATTTGGTGTTGTTGTTGGTCCCATAGGCTAGAATCATTGATTCCGACCTAGTGGTGACCCAATACACACCAATTTTTGAACATCAAGTTGAATTTCAAACTTCTAAAGTTTTCACCAAGTACGTTTCCTGCGCACTTAACAAGTACGCAAGAAGCACTTCATGCGTACTTGTTAAGTACGCAAGAGGAAACTCCTGCGTACTTGCTAAGTACGCAGGACCAACACTTGGCAAAAATTCCTAAGTCTGAAATTCAGTTCAAAGAGTAACTGCTCTACTGAGTCATGTTTATCCATTTCCAATGATACATGTTGTTCTGATTCTATTTTCTGTGTGTGTTTGCAGATCATGGCTCGGGCGTTTACTAACGAATTCAACCTGTTAGCTAACACTGAACCAGATTGGAAGGGTGCAGCATTGCAGTACAGAGACATAGTTGATTTCTTGAACCATTCAAGAATAACCTACGCCATTTCTGCTGACCTGATCGTGTCAAGACCCTACCTCGAGCAATTTTGGGAGACGGCGGAGCACGACTGCATGGTAACCCCCAACGTTATAAGGGCTACCGTTGCTGTTCATGCTATTTCTTTCTCTGAAGATACTATAAGAAGGGTCCTTCAATTCAGAGATCTCGCGACCGACCCGACAGCCTATCCAGACTACTTTGTGGACGGCTGTTGGAGACAAAGAATGGGCTATGTCGATGCGAGGGACTACGCTTCATACAAGAAGATGTGGGTGTTAGACCAATGGAGATATTTCGCCCACGTCATGATCATGTGCATCTCATTAAGGAGAGCTGGAAAAGATGCCATGGGTCATGACCTTGCAGCAACCATGGTTGACCTTTCTCTCAACAAGGGCTACAACTTCTCCCGCTACATCTTTAAGGCCATCAATGACCAGATCAACACAGCGGAGAGGTTTCGGTTCTTGTTATACCCTTGGTTTGTGCAACTTCTGATTAATGACGCATTGCCAAACCTTCCTGCTATAGGGGAGAGACTGCAAGTAAAAAGGGTGGACAAAAGAATATTCGCCCAATTCCTAAAGCCAGGCAGTGTAGATCCTACCCCTGTGCATACAGAACTCTTTGGCCACCTCATCAATGAAGCGTATGTGGCCCCAGGTGACTGGAGATGGTACAGTCACGACTCGGAGCCGGAATTGAGTGAACACTCTAACGAACAACAGGAACAACAACAGGAGGAAATGGAGAGTGATGATGGATCGTCTGATGATGGAGACGACGAAGGAGGAAATGATGGTGTTGAGGGATCCGACTCGGAAGCGACTGAGTCAGATTCTTCCGATTCCTATGATGCACCGTCGTAGGTACACCCGAGGAGAACGGCTAAGGTAACCCTACCTGAGTCGTCCTCCAAGAGAAAGCGACAATCCTCTAGCAGCGAATAAGAGCCAGACTCTGACGCTGCTATACAACGACAAAGAAGGGAAATCATTCACAAGAACAGGGGCGATAGGCAATAGCCCTCTATCCACAGCGAGGTGGAGGCTCAACACCCAGTACAAGTGTCAGCTGCTAGTCCTGATTCAGCCTCCACCCCACTTTCACAACAGCTTTACCGTAGGAGGAGGAGGCCACAAGTACAAAGTGAAGTGGCCGTCACTACAATCACAGAAGTGATTCCTGTGATAGTGACCCCCTACCACAACTACTCAGGTGGCGGTGACTACTCCAATTCTCACGGAGTCAGTCACCATCACCCCTACCATAACCCCTACAACACTCATCACATCCTCAATCCCAACCACCACCACTGAGCCTTTAAGTCAACCCTTCAATTATGGAGATTTCACACAAGGGTTTGACTTTGATACCATATTCTCCTCCCCTATTCACACTGACGAGGCATCATCATCAAGACATCCTGATCCGAATGCTGAAAGGATAGATGTTCTGGAAACCCAAGTTGCTGACTTACTGGAGACTATTAGGAAAACAAAGGAGGAGTCTGACGCTCAACAAGCACAGATTAACTCTTTGGTAGACGAAGTTAGAATCTTACGTAGCAAGAGAACGGGGACTGATGAAAGACTGAAGAACGTGATGGCCCAGAACGAGCTCCTGATCAAGAGGAATGAAATGATTCTGGGTCACAGGACGTCCTTGGAACTGAGGTTTGATACTCAAAGGAAGGAGCCTGAGCTGATGGTCAAAGTGATTGCTGATCTGACCAAGAAGCTTGATGCTCAGGGGGAGAAGGAGAAGGACAAAGAGAAAGAGAAAGAGAAGGAAAAGAGGTCTACTGGTGATGAGGCATGTCATCCGGTCGAGTTGACTAAGAATGACGACAAGAACAAGGATCCCGAAGCCGGTCCTAGTGGAGGTGAGCACCAAGCTTTAGCAATCGTGCCTATCTTTGCTGTTACAATGGCTCAGGGGGAGTTTACTCATCAAGAGGGTGGTGATACCTCTGGTGGTGGTTGTGGTGATGAAGGAAAGTCAGTGGCTGAAGTACTTAAGGACTTATCTGATGATGAGATCCTATATCTAGAGCCTGACTATTCCAAAGAAGCACAGATCGATGTTCTCTTCAATCTAGAAGAAGGAGAGATCGACTCTGGTGACCATTGGGATGATGATGAAGATGTTGTGATCGAAATTCCCAAGGGTGACGGGGAAGGAGAGTACGAGCTAGAAGATGGAGAGATCTTTGAATTTCCATCCTTCGATGCTCCGCTCGATACAGGTTCAGTCAAGCAGGCCAGTAATGTAGAATCCTCGACTGAAACCTCCCCAGTTGACCCTGAACCTGTGGACCCAGAGGCACCGAAAGAAACAGACATGCCTTCTACTTCATCAAAGGGTCCAGCTCCTGTGTGGCAAAAGACGTCTATAATAGACAAACACGGAGCAACAGGGATGATCTTGGCTGTAAGGTTCGAGGAGGACAAGCAGCTGTTCGCTATCAAAAGATCTGGCGGGGTTCAATATTTGAAACCCACCAGTGAAGCGTTCAGCTTGCCCAAATACAACCTTGTGAACCTAGCAAACCGAGAGCTGCTGGGTCATTCCAATCACGCAGTGGCGATGGGTTTGTGAGTGGTTCTGCAGCGAGAAGCAAGATCAGGGAAGTTCGAGATGTTCAAGCCTCAAGTGCCCAAGAGAGTCAAGGATAAGCACGTTGTACATCCTGTTACTAAGAAGCACTTAAAGAAATTGGTATACAAGCCAGTGCAATGTGAAACTAAGATTCCCCTGAGCAAGTTATCTCAGGATATTCTTGGTGACATTTGGTACTGGTACGTAGATCCAAAGACAGGAGAGGCTGTGATCATGGGTAAAGGACGTTCAGAGAGCGGGAACATAGTGCCAAAGGAACTGATCAGAATATTTGATGAAGTCTGCTTCATCAACTTTTCTGTGAAAGATCTAGAGGTACTAGCATAACGTTATTGCGTCTACACGGATGAGTGGACAAAGCTCCTTGCTTCTAAATATGACAAGGTGATTAAGTTCTGCCTTGATTACAAGAAGAAGATGGAAGCTAAAGATCAAGTGCTGTGAAGACCGAAGACTGAAGATTATCCAGAGCTGTTGTCAAGGTGGAGTTTCTTGAAGCACTTTCCTGTGACAAACACTCTGGATAGATAGAGTCTTAGTCTTAGGTTGTATTGTTTTGTTTGTAATTGTCTTTGTATGTAAGAGTCTTTAAATATTAGTTTATCGAGTTGTATTTACTTTTACATATTGATTGTTGCAAAATTCTCCAAGTGTTTTGCGCACTTGTAAGTGCGCAGGAGAAAGCTCCTGCGTACATAGCAAGTACGCAAGAACAACTTTGCGTACTTGCTAAGTACGCAAGAGCATTTTGCCATGCGCACTTGCTAAGTGCGCAGGCATCAGGTCTTGTATAAATATGATAGGTTGACAGAAGTTAAGTACGCAGACATAGACGTAAATACGCAGATTGTAATCTCAGTGCTTTTCTCTGTAACCTTCAAGTGTTTAAAATACAAAGAACGTTTAAAGTGTTTTCTCTTGTCGGTTTACTTTGTTTAGCTAGACTCTCCACCTAGTCACGGGCATTCCACACCCGGTCTGACTAGTAGACCCACTTGCATGTGACGATCCGCCACACCCGAGGGACCTACAGAAATCTCATACCTAAAGTCTCGTGACGACTGGCGTCGCTATACACGACACGCGGATAAAGAAAGTTGTCCGCCCATCTGTCAAGAATGGAAGGCTCACCCGGGGCCGCTTCGGTCCACGACATCTTGCCATTAGGATCCCCAAAGAGGACACCATATACGCTGTCCACCACTAAATAAAACGATTAAGAAAACAACCAGAAAGAAGCGTAGAATACTGATAAACATACCTTGTCCGTCGACGGAATAACATGGAATCCTGTTCACATGCTTCCACACACGGCTCATTCCCACAGCCACCAAGGCACTCTCGCGGAGAGACCGGATTTTCTCGGGGCTCGCTGTCAAGGTGTTATACCAATCCATACCTTTAAAATCTTCTACCTCAGGATCTATGATGGAGTCGAAAGCAGAACGGACATTCATCACTATGGGAATAATCTCTTTCTTAATACAAAGTAACCTCTCGCGCCACTCGTGAAAACTAGTGGGCGCCTTGGTAGTATGGCTCCTTACTTTCCCTCCCCGATCAATGAAGGAAAACCAGCTATCATGGAGCGCCATCTTTTAAAATTAGGTTAAACCTCCCACAGGTCGGTTCCACACCCTGAGCACAACAACTAAACTCGAAATGAGTTGCCTGACAGAGAGCCATAGGATGCATCTGAGAAATATGTACTTGATAGAAGTTTAGCAGGCTCCCAATAAATCTTGTCACCGGAAGATGAAAGTTACAATGAAGAAATAAAGCACCGAACAAAGTTATCTTCCCATCTGGAACGTCGTTCGTCGTCATCCCAGAAGACGGAAACTCTGCCTCCCACACTTTCTTAAACAAAAGCATATCACAAATCTTCTCAAACTCCTCCTGATTCTATTTGATCGGAATCGTCTCTATAACTGATGCCTCTAAGGAACCCTTCCCTCCTTTACCCTTACCCTTGGAGATGGCAGACGCCATTAAAGAGGAGGAAAGAAACAGAAATCTGGAGAAAGGTGAAAGAGCACAAAAATCTAGAAAAAGAGAGAGAAGATGAAAATGTGGTTTCGTGTGATAGGGGGAGAGCCTTTTATAGGCTTTGCAAAAAGGCCTGCAATATGGCCCCCAAACAAACTGCAAAACAGCACGTCACACCAGAGAAAAACTGATAATAACCCCATGTTGCACTGGTCGGGACCCACGCCTGCAAGTGGACTTGTAAGGTCAAATATGGGCAGTGAACTGAACTCATGTGACCTAGCAAAATACTCTATTGGCCCATTCTTTCTCTTGATTAGATAAAGATTCTTCTCATTGTCAAACATCAATCTCAGAATAGGAGAACAATTGTTCTTATTTGAGAGCATATTGGAGGATGTGACATAATGAACTTCACATGGAGAAATAATCTTGAACATACTTTTCCTTTTATCTGGAACATATGAAGACGATGTTGCTTCAAGTATACTTGTAGATTCAGCAACATGTTCAGCAGATGAATCCACGTGGGGAGGTGAATTACCTTCGGTGAATACATCGATGTCAATACCGGTAATCACCTTTCCCTGAGCACTGATGTATGTAGGAGAGGTAGGCATAATTTCATCAAAGAAATCTTCGCCTTCAAACATTTCGTCTCCTGTTAAATCATCATCGAGTACAGTCGAATCATTTTCAAATGAGAACATTGAGTCTGACTTTAGTAAATCATCAAGACCTTGTTCAAAGTCAAAAGAAAAATCATTTTCTAACTGTTGTGCTCCTTTATCTTCTGACGCAGGAACATAAACGACCATTGCTCTAGATTGATCTTCTTGTGAGCTTGTTCCTTCAGGTTGGTCTCCCTGGTCTTTGTTCTGATCTTTATCATCACTTTTGCCTTCATTATCATCTCCATCACCATTAATGTCATCACATTTATCGTCATCGTTACCACTACAACTATCCTCTTTCTTCCTTTTCTTTTTATCTTTCTTTTCTTTAAGCCTCGTTAGTTCTTTCAGCACATATACCATGTTTTCTTTCAGGATTTTGATCTAACCACTTTGTATGTTTATAGTTTTTCTGAGAGTATCATTTTCTACATTGAGTTTATTGATCTTTGAGTCCTTGGCAACAGAATCTTGTTCCAGAACGAATACTCTTTGTTGTAGGGCTTGAACATCCACAGGCGCAGGTTGATTAACTACCTTTGCCTTGCCCTTATCCTGCTGTTTGGTGATGATAGGTGTGATGATTGGTGTGGACTTCTGGGGAGTTGTTCAGAAACTTTGGCCTTCTTCCTCAGACCTAGATCAGCTTCAAAATCGTAGTCTTCATCGGAAGTATCACTTTGTTCTTCAGAAGGGTTGATGAGAGGAGGTTTCCCAGCATCCTTTCTTTTAACTAGCAAGCTATTGTGATGTTTATTGATCGGTACTTCTTCTTTGTCACTCTCTGTTTCTGATAAGTCAAACTCTTCACCTTCTGAGTCTCCTTCAGACTCACTCTTTGTCTCTTTAACGTTCTCACCACTAGTGCCTTGATTTTCTATGTTTTCACCACTAATGCTTTGAGTTTAAGTATCTGAAAATATCTGATCATCTAGATTTAGATCTGCCATGTCTTCAATATTCTCTACATTTTCTTCATTCTCAAAGTACAATGGCCCCTTAATGTTGTAGTTAAATTCATCTGCATGTTCATCGGCCAGCTGTACATTTGGAATCACATGCTCATTAACAATTGGGACTTCAACTTGATTTTGAGCTTGTCGAGGTGCACATCTAGGTCTACGACGTGGTTGAGGAGGTGGTGGTTGTTGAGGTTGAGGTTGTGGTGGTGGTGGTTGTTGAGGTTGTGGTGGGGGTGGTTGTTGTGGTTGTGGAGGTTGTTATGGTTGTGGTTGTGAACCGTCTATCTCTTGAAATGCACCAAATTTCTCTAAAGGTGTTAAACCAAGATAATACCCAAGCTTATTCATACACATATAGGACATAATACTTTTGTACATCACCTTCACGTGTAGTTGTCGTTGAGTCATAGCCAACACAGGATGTTCTCTGTTTAAAATCATTTGAAGGAACCGTGGGTACATCAGTAAAACAAACTTCTTCTTTCTAGTCAAGTTACTTTTCATTTCATCAAACACAACTCTTGAGAAGTTGAAATTCTCCACCATAACCAGTGCATAAACCATTAATGTCATATTAACACTCAGTTCATCAAAACCACCTTTTCTTTCGAAGATGCATTTATTTACCACATGTGCCAAGTACCTCTAGTACGGTGGCAGATATCTTTTTAATAGTGATGGTAACTCTCCTTCATATCTCATTCTTTGAAACGTTTATGTCATCTGATCAGCAGTGAAACTTGTAGGATGCTCAGGATTGTCCCTAAAGTTTAGGCATGTTGTGATAACTGCTTCAGTAATAACAATGCGCTTTCCCGCCACTATCCCAGCTATCCCTTCAATATCATTTTCTGTTTCTATATCAGCCGTGCTCCAGAAGCCCCGAATAAAGTCTTCACGTATATCTGGATGTTGAGATAAAGCATGAAAAATTTTGGACGCCCGTAATCCCATGATCATTGATCTGAAAACGCTATGATTTTGTGGTGGGTCATCTAGGTAAGCTGGTTCATTATAATCCTTAACGAACTTTAAGTCTGCCATACATGCAATGAATAGAGCAAATTAGATTTAAAAAAAACTTGAAGTTTTTGGCTAAAACGTTCAAACCGCTAACTTTTCAAATACAACGCAAACTTCCAGACGACCGCAAACTTTTACTACACCGCAAACTTCAAACACACCGCAAACTTTTCAAATACATCGCAAACTTCCAGACGACCGCAAACTTTAAAAATACACCGTATACTTCATGATTTTGTCAAAATTATGAATTTTATGAGCTTAGGGTTCAAATTTACGGTTGTTTATGGGTCGCCTATAGGTTGCGATCAAAACTCATGGACCAATTTCAATTTTTATAAGGTTTTGATGTTCAATTTGGTCTAAAGGTCCCTGATCAAGTTTGGTTACACTTAAACACTTTCGCACACTTGAAAAAACATGAATCCATGGTCAAATCTCTTACCTTTGAGGTCGCCAATACCTATTAAACACAACAAGAGTAACAATTTCTCACAGGGTCAAGTAATCGGTCCTTTTGGGTATAAAGATCAAGTATGCGGTGGAGAGAAAAGTTGAAGTATGCGGTAGAGGATATCAAGAAACCGCAAACTTCAAGCTATATATAGACAAAATCAAGTATGCGGCCGCAAGCTTCTGAGAAACCATGAACTTTTCAAAAACACTTTCCTTCGGATTTTCGGGTCAAGCAGGGATGGTCATTTTGATAATTATGAAGTATAAACAAAAGACAAAAAATAAAATAACTTAAAGCAAGCTAAAACTACAAAATATTTTTGTTCTTTTCATAACGGTAGACTAACACACAATATTTTGGAGAGAAACTCTATTATGGGATCATATCATTCTAGTGCAGACCAAAGCATACTTATTAGCCGTTCATTTTCTTAGATAGGTCTCGTTGATTGCCAATATGTAGTATCCTTCTAAACTCAATCCTTTATACCTTAGTTGACAAGCAAGCAGTGAATAGATTTATCATGTATTTTGGGTAATAATTATTCATGACTTAGTGGGTCCCACACTTACATCTCAGAAACCTGCAATTATTATAATTTAAATTAAGTGAGTTTTTGATGAACTGAATGGACCCCACAACTTATCGGATAAACCTTCCCTTTCTCATGATCTCTTGAGCACCTAAGTATTACCTAAAAGAGCATAACTAGCAAGGGTCTATGAACTGTTCAGCAAATCTCTGAAAAATTTGATTACAAACATAGCACAACGGACATACATGTTCAGAAACAGTATGCCTTGATTAGAGATTACTTCCCAGTCACAAATTCCCAAAGAGAATAATATTTACAAGTATACTTATATGTACGTCTTTAGACATATCCTTTTGGTGTATGACATTACATATCTTTTGAAATTTTCCTATAGCACGACATTAACATTGCGTGTCTTTTTGCACAAAATTCTGCTTTGCAGAATAGCTTTGCACTATCATTGAGTGTCTTTTCACACATTGCATGTCTTTTATCTATATATATACATACACACACATATATAATATATATATATATGTACAGACCTGTATCAAGTCAGCTCCCAACCCCTTTGTGTAGGATCTGAGTTTGTGCAATCCAGAGATAGTATGTTCATCCATAATTCATCAGCCTATATGTTTAAGTGCTCGATTGTTAACAGGAAATAATTATTCTACCAATCTATGAGATGTTCCCCACTATGATAACGACCTTTATGTTTAAGTAAAACACTGTCATGTTGTCTTTCCAGTTTTAGGAGAGCCTATCAACATATCACCCTAAGATCCTTATCTTTTCAACTACAGGCCTTACATATGATGATCCACCCTCTAGAATGATGTACTATCATTTCCCATTAGACAGAGTTCTAAGATTTTCTCAATAATATCTTTTTCAAAGAAGGAACTAAGAACTTAAACCTAAAATCTTTTTGGTGTTTTTAGGATTTCTCCCTCTAAACTTTTGCATTTATGAAAAAAATCAAAATTTAAACAAACTAAAAAAAAAAATAAAAAATTTTGGTGACCAAACCCGCGACCTTCTAATCAAAGGAGATCATTTTTAGACATTTAACCACAAAGTTGAATCTTGCCAAATCAAAGGCTTTTGTAAAGATATCAGCAATATTAGCATCGGTAGAAACCTGATCAAGATGCATAAGCTTTCTTTCAAAACAATCACGAATGTGATGCACCCTTATGTCTATGTGCTTAGTTTTATAATGTTGGACCGGGTTCTTAACAATCTGTAAAGCAGCTTCATTCTCACAGAAAATAGGGGAGTCAATGAAATTCAAGCCGTAATCCAGCAATTGGTTTTGCATCCAGATAACCTGAGAACAACATGCGGACGTGGCGACATATTCAGCTTCAGAAGTAGAAGTCAAAACTGTGGACTGTTTCTTGCAATTCCACGACACAAGTCTCTCCCCCAGAAACTGGCATCCATCTTTATGGATTTCCTGTCAAGATTGCAACCTCCATGATCACTGTCAGAAAAAGCAAACAAGTTAAATTCTGAATCCTTTTGATACCAAAGGCCGAGCAAGGCTTTCCCTTCAAGTATTTAAAGATTCGTTTGACAGCATTAAGGTGAGAAAGTTTAGGATTAGCCTGATATCGAGCACACTGACAAACCGCAAACATAATGTCTGGACGGCTGGCAGTCAGGTACATCAACGAGCCAATCATTAAACTATAGAGATGTTGGTTAATTCCTGGTTCACCTAGATCTGTAGTAAGAACGGGTCGAGTTGCCATAGGATTAGAAGCCGGTTTGGAGTCAGCAAATTTGAAATTAATCAGGATGTCATTGACATATTTAGCCTGATGAATCAGGATTCCATCATCACTTTGCTTCACCTGCAACCCCAGAAAGAAAGCCATTTCTCCATTTGAACTCATTTCAAATTTTTTCTTCATGACTTTTTCAAACTCTTTGCATAGTTCGGCATTTGTTGATCCAAAGATGATGTCATCAACATAGATTTGGACAAGAATAAGATCATCTCCCAGCCTTTTAAGAATAAATGTATGATCTATGGCTCCCCGGGTGTAGCCATTTGCATGCAGAGGCTCTGTCAGAGTGGCATACCATGCACGTGGTGCTTGATGTAAACCATACAGAGCTTTGTCTAGTTTGTAGACATGATGTGGGTGATTGGTGTCTTCAAACCCCGGTGGCTGACACACATAGATCTCTTCTTGAACCTTTCTATACATAAATATTGTCTTCACAAACATTTGAAATACCTTGAAATTCATGTAAGAGGCATAGGCCAAAAAGATTCTAAAGGCCTCAATTCGTGCAACCGGTGCAAATACTTCTTCATAATATATTCCCTCTTGTTGATAAAATCCTTGCACAACCAATCTTGCTTTGTTTCTAACAATAACTCCACTGTCATCTTTCTTATTTCTGTAAACCCAACGAATTCCGATGGTCAACTTGCCTTGTGGTAGTGGCACAAGCTCCCAAACCTTTAGTTTTTCAAACTGCAGTAGCTCCTCCTGCATAGCCTCCACCCAGCTTGCCTCACTCAAAGACATCTTAATGTTCTTAGGCTCTAGTTGAGATATGAAAGCAGAGTAAAAGCATATATTGATTACGCCAGATTGACTCCTAGTCTTCACTCTGTCAGAGAGAGGACTGATGATATCCTCTACGAGATGATTTTTATGTATCCGCAATGTTGGTACTTCTTCTTCCTGTAACGTTTCAGGTAAGTTGGTGATATGCTGATCTGCTTCTTCAGTTATGTGAACTGGCTCTTCAATAACATTCGGGTCAGGAATCGTATCCTGTGAAACATGACCACTGCCAGATGCAGCAGTCTCACTGTTGATGGGATCAATGGTTTGTTTATCACTTTCTTGAGAAGAAGATTTCAGAGTTCTGGAAGATAAAGATGATGCTTGATCAGGGTCTTCATCAATTCTGTAATCGAATGTGCTATACTTGTAGAAACCATCATCTGACACATCAGAAAAAACATTAAACAGCTTAAATACAAAATCATAATCAAATAACCAATTTGGACTAGAATCTGCATCAGTTTTGTTAAGCTCCTGCCAGTCAATGTAGTAGGACTCCACTATCTGCTTGGTTTCTTGTTGTAAACCCTGTATGCTATCTTGCAGGATGAGTATCCAACGAAATAACATTTGTCGGCCTTTGCATCGAATTTGCACCCAATATTGTCATTATGCAATAGGGTGCATAGTCATCTAAATGCTCTGAAATGACCGACCTTTCGCTTCTGGTTAAACATGACTTCATATGGAGTCTTCAGTTGATGCTTGTTGAGTAGCACTTTGTTTTACACGTAGCACGATGTATTGATTGCTTCAGCCCAGAATAATATCGACAATTTAGAGTCAGAGACCATGGTTCTTGCAGCTTCTATTAGGGTGTGATTTCTTCGTTCAGCAACTCCATTCTATTGAAGAGTTCTAGCAGCGCTGAATTGTTATGCAATCCCCTTTTCTTCACAAAAGCTATTAAGAACTTCATTTCAGAATTTCATCCCGTTGTCACTTCTGATAATCTTGATCTTCAAGTTTAGTTGATTTTCCACAAGTATCGTAAACTGCCTAAGAATGTGTGCAGTCTCACTTTTCTTACTCAAAAAGAACACCCAAGAAAATCGTGAGTAGTCATCAGTAATAACAAGATAATATGATTTCTTCCCAAGACTCATTACACTTATAGGACTGGAAAGATCCATATGTAGCAACTGAAGAACAGATTCAATTGAATTGAACAGCTTGGGCTTGTGTGGATGTTTATGTTGTTTTCCTTTAGCACAAGAAATACATTTTTCAACCTCCCAAAATTCTTTTAAAGGAAAACCAACCACGTGTGCTCCTTTAGCAATTCTATTTAGGTTTTCTAAGTTTATGTGACTTAAACGACGATGCCAGAGCATTGAGTCATTCTCATAAGATTTTGAAAACAAACAAGTATTAGTTAAAGCTGACTCACTGTTCATATCCAACAAATATGAATCTTTACATCTTGGTGTTCTCATTAAAATCCAATCCTCAGGGACTACAAACCCTGGTTTTAAAATCAAACATTCTTTATCAGTAAAATGAGTTGAAAACTTTTTGTCACAAATTTGAGACACACTAAACAAGCTGTGATTCAATTCAGACACATAATTCACATCTTTGAAAGAGAGAGTACCATTGGTGACAGTACCTTTCATTGTGATTTGCCCACCTTTATCACATGCAAAGGAAACATACCCTCCATCGATCATCGTAATGATGTGAAGCTGAGAGAGGTCTCCTGTTATGTGCCGGGAACAACCACTATCATCATACCAGAGGTTGTTGTTAGGCCTCCTTAGCTGTCCCTGCACGATAGAACATTTTAATTAGTAACTGGAACCCAAGCCATGGTTGTCTTGGGTTACCCTAACTCATCCAAGTATGAAACTTCTTGCGATTTCATATCTCTTTTGTCATTAACTCAACTGGTGTTGTTTGTGCATTTGGTTTTCTTTTCCAAACAGGCTTTGGTTTTTGAAAGTTTGAGCTTGCTGTTGGAGTGACGATTTTTTTCTTTTCCCTTTTTAGATTTTATCTGTTTTTCAACTTTCTTTTGTTTATGTTTAAAAACATTATTTTCTTTAACATGATGTTGAGCTTTATGCACCACACTAGTTCTTTATCCGATTTTTTGTCATTGGGTGTTCTGTGTTTTTGGGCCGTAGGTCTTTTAAACGTATTTGGCCTTTGATGCACATTATCCCATCGAGAAACATTCGGATAACTACCAGAGTGTTCACGATTGAAAATACAGTTTCGAGCTATGTGTCCGGGATTCCCATAGAGATAGCATGTTTGCCTTCTCGAATACGGGCCATAGTATCCGGTGTCCCATGATGATGACCGTTGAGGAGAACTTGTGAAGTAACCTGCATTTTCAAAGTTCCTAGAAAACCTTCTATCAAACATTTGACCATAATTTCTATCATAATTTCTGTGATTTGATTTGAAGCAATTTCTATCACCATTTCTAACATTTTGTTCAAAAGCACAATGATGAGTATCAAAATTTGCATAAAATTCACTTTTGGTAAAACGTTAAGGCAATGGCTTCGAGTTTGACTGACTTGTTGATGGTTTGCTACTTTGACGATTAGAAGAACGGTTTTGTTTTTAACAAACTGAAAATTCTTACCGTTCAAGATCTGTTTTTCTTCTTTCTCTAAGATTCCACCTTTCACAAAAGTGGATTTCAAATTTGTTTTTAATTCATTACACTTTTTAAAAATACCATTGTTCAAACAAACATTCAAACAAGAACCAACAAAAGTAGCAGAATTTGAAAAACCAGGAACACTATTTTTAAAAGACAAAGACTTGGATTTAAAAACACGACCCTCCTGCTCATCATCACTTTCACAATCCTCCACTATGCCCTCTACTAATCCTATTACTGCACAAGACTTAGACGGGTTAGTAACGTTCACATGTTTTACCTAGGGACCAACAGTCACTGGCGTAGACTGTGTGGATGAAGAAGGTTGATCTGGTTTACGGCCTACACCATACTCCATTTCAACATCTTCATGTTGAACACTTGGCATAGAAGTGAAATTTCCATTGAAAGGATGTTCAACAGCATGACAACCAATCCCTGTTTCCTTTTTTTTATCTTGGGAATCTAACATGTCATAAACAAGTAATCGAGAGTGGTCAATTTTCTCGATTGTTAGTTTAGTGTTTGCCAATTGAGTCACATCATCATTCAACTTTAGACTGAGGTCATCTATTCTTTTTAAATCATCATAATAAAGACATTCCTTGTTGCTAAAATCCATTTCAAGTTTAGAAAAATTATTTTTACTTGCTTCAATTTTATCTTTAAAAATATTTTCAGATCGCTTGTGCTCAACAGTGGCATACCGAAGTTGAGTAATCTCCTTTATCAGCATTTCATTATCACACTTACACCTATTTATCTTCTGTACACAATTATGAGAACAGGTATTAGTAAGTACCTCATTATCTTCAATTTTTGCCATGAGAGCATGATTTGACACCTTCATTGTCAGCTCATCAATCTGATCTCCCCAATCATATCCTGCAGTCTGCTGACTGACCAACACTTTGCTGTCACTTGCTGTAGTTGCTTCCTTTTCTTTCAAGCCGCTGGATGAACTTCCCTTTTCTGCTTTAGGCTTGGGACATTCCCTTGCAAATTGTCCAGGCTTGCTGCAATTGTAGCACCTCAAGTTGGACTTATCAAAACCAATCTTCTTTGTACCAGACTCCATCCCATCAAATGAGTTTCTGCCCGTTCTTTTGATAAACTTCTTAGCATGATGCACATCCATTGCCATATGCCATTTAATATCCATCTCTTCCAAATCATCAGGATGAATTTGATCGGTGTCATCTTGTATTAGATTGGCAGGAGAGAGTTTTCCAGCCAGCATTGCATTATAGCTGCTCAAGAAAACACTGAACAATGCAACATCCATTTCAATAGCTTTAACAGTATTTGAGCAAGGTGAGTTACTTTGTTGAGCTGGAGTAATAGGAGCTGTTTGATTGGGAATAGTAGAAAAATTTGGAGTATGTGTAGATGACATGCTAGAGAGTAAAGCAATTCCTTGAGACACTAAGTGATATGTTTCAGACATAAACATGATCTGCCTTTGCTGATAATCCATCTCATATGACCTCAAAATGGAGATCAACTCACTGAGAGATGTGGTGTACATGTCTTTAGTTCTCTTGATAGTAGTGATGTTAAAGTTCCAGTTTATCGGCAACGAGTTGAGTAGTTTCTTGTTTATCTCACCTTTGGTCATCTCAATACCTGCACTACTCATTTCAGTCATCAAGTGAGTAAACCTATTTATTTGAGATTCCAGAGTTTCCCCTTTCACATACTTGAACATGTTGAATTTCTATCTTAACATGTACTTTCTACTTTCTCGCATATCTAAATTTCCTTCAAACCTTTCCACCAATGCATCCTAAAGAGTTTTTGCAGTCCTGTATTCTTTAAAGCCTTGAGCAATTTATGTTGACAATGCCATGGTCAAACCAACATAAGCTTTCTCATCCTTCTCCTTCTGAAGAATTTCTTCACCAACATAGAGATCATGATCCTTGGGAACAAATTCATTCTTTTCATTTTTGACCACAGGAACTTGAGGACCCTTCTCAATACACTTCCAAATAGATGAATCCTTATATTTATCAAAGTTCTCATATCTATATTTCCAGTTATCAAAATCATATGCATTTGTAAGATGTGGAGGTCTATTTGTGGTACCAATCTCATTATCCATAACATTAGTATCAGTCATGACTCAATCAGCAGAGGACACTGTACCGCAAACTAAGAAAAACTGCAAAGTTTGAAGTGCCCACAAACTTTAGATTAACCGCAAACTTGATAGTAACCACAAACTTAAGATTAACTGCAAACTTGAGAGTAACGGCAAACTTTTGAAATAACCATAAACTTCGAAAATCATGACAGAAACAAGTTCCAAAACCTGTCAATCTGTCTAGAAACTCCTCCAAACACACAAGTCAGTTCAAATAAATGCTAAAACAGTAACTTTGATACCTGTAGAGTCAAAGAAATCCGTTGCAAGCTTCACCAATGAGCGCTAAGGCTCTGATACCAATTGTAAGGTCCGGATTCTTGAGGATCTTCAATCAATAGATTCAACGACGTGTTTAACCTGGCGAAAACAGACTTGACATGTGACTTGTAGGTATAAACAATAAGGATGAGACACAATTGATTGTCAAAGGATTCGTATATTGATAAAACACTGAAAAACAAGACAAATGTCGCTTAACAACTCGTCTAACCGAATACATAATACAAAATAACTATTTATACTATTCGGTTGGGCTAGACCGGGCCGCATACTTCAAGTATGCGGTTGGGCACCGCATACTTCAAGTAAGCGGTTGGGCACCGCATACTTCAAGTATGCGGCTAGGCCATGAAGTATGCGGCCGCATACTTCTAAAAAGTCTTGATCTGAACTTGTCGGTGATCTCTTGATGCGTTAGCCTATTAGGTTTGATCCTTACACATAAAGATGAGCCAATCTATCCATATTGAAGGTTTCTTTTATTGGGAGAAAAGGAGCAGATTTAGTTAATCTATCAATGATAACCTAGATAATATCATTTCCCCGACTAGTTCGAGGAAGTTTAGTAATAAAATCCATTGTTATCATTTCCCATTTCCAAACTGGTATTTCTAGTTGTTGCAATAAACCAGAAGATTTCTGATGTTCTGCCTTTACTTGAGCGCAAGTAAGACATTTTGCAACATATATGGAAATATCTTTCTTCATGCCAATCAACCAGTAGTTTTCCTTCAGATTTTCATACATCTTATCACTTCCTGGGTGTATCATATATTTTAATTTATGTGCTTCTTCGAGTATTCTTTCTCGAAAATTTCGTTGATTGGAACCCATATTCTTCTATTTATACAAAGTGTTCCATCGTCTCCTTTCACTAATTGTTTAATCATGCTCTTCATTCCTTCGTGTTCTAATTCTTTTTCTGTTTGAACAAAATGTTGAGCATCTTTAATTTGAGACAACAGATCTACACAAAGTTCAAGTCTGAGAGCACGAACCCGTTTAGGTTCCGCTCTTCCTTTTCTACTTAAGGCATCTGGAACAATATTTGTCTTACCTTCGTGATAACATATTTCACAATCATAGTCACTCAAGATCTCTAGCTATCTTCTTTGTCTCATGTTCAATTCTTTATGACCAAATATATATTTCAAACTTTTATGGTCAGTGTAAACTGTAAATTTAACTCCATAGAGATAGTGTCTCCATAATTTCAGGGCAAAAATTAGGGCACCTAACTCTAAATCATGAGTTATATAGTTCTTTTCATGAGTCTTTAATTGACGAGATGCATAGGCAATAACCTTGTTTCTTTGCATTAACTCACAACCTAGGCCTTTGTGTGAAGCATCACAATAGACTACAAAATCTTCATTGCCATATTACAAAACCAGTATAGGTGCACGATTCAGTTTTTCTTTTAAATTTTGGAAAACTTCTTCTTTCTTTGTTCCCTATTCTTACTTTACATTTTTGTGAGTTAAAGTAGTTAAGGGAACTGTAATCTTTGAGAAATACTGAATGAATCATCTATAGTATCCTGCAAGACCTAAGAAACTATGGACTTCTGTTGGAGACTTTAGGATTTCCCATTTGGATATCGCATTAATTTTGGATGGGTCTACTTGAATACCTTCTGCATTAACTATATGACCTAGAAATTGCACTTCTCTAAGCCAAAATTCGCACTTCAAGAATTTAGCATACAATTTCTCTTTTCTCAGAAGTTCAAGGATTGTTCTAAGATGGTTCATATGATCTTCTAGATCTCTAGAATAAATAAGTATATCGTCAATGAAAACGATAACAAATTTATCTAGATAGGGTTTACAGATACGATTCATCATATCTATAAATGCGGCAGGAGCATTAGTAAGTCCAAACGGCATAACTGTGAATTTAAAATGTCCATACCCGGTTCAAAAAGCAGTTTTAGGAATATCTTCCTCTTGAACTTTTAATTGATGGCAACCTGATCGAAGATCTATTTTAGAGGAATGGCAAGCGCCTTGTAATTGATTGAATAGATCATCGATTCTGGGAAGGGGATAACGATTCTTGATCGTTACTTTATTTAGCTCCCGGTAATCATAGCACATCCGTATTGTACAGTCTTTCTTTTTAATGAAAAGAATTGGAGCACCCCAAAGAGATGAACTTGGGCGAATGAATCCTTTCTCTAGCAATTCATCCAATTGATTCTTTAATTCTTTCATTTCGGTTGGGGCTAAACGGTATGAAGCTTTGGCAATAAGAGTCGTTCCTCGTACAAGATTGATTTTGAATTCTACTTCTCTTTCGGACGGTATACCTGGTAGTTCATCTGGGAATACATCTACATAATCAGCTACTACCGGTACCTCTAAAATCTTTTTTTTCCTTTGTACTGGTAGAAATCTAAACCAAATATGCAATGCATCCCTTCTGAAGGCATTTTGGAGCTTTCAGTATAGGAATAATTCTCAGTTGTCGGTTTTGTTTGTCGCCATAGATTGTTAAAGGTTTTCCTGAAGGAATTTTGATTTCTATTGCCTTTTTGTCACATAGGATATGGGCTTGGTTACTAACAAACCAATCCATTCCTAAGACAACATCAAATCCTACTAATGTCATAGGCATTAATCGTACAGGTAAGATGTTTCCAGATATCGTGATAGTACAGGCTTCTAGGGATTCAGAGATTTTGACGAGATTTCCTTTGGCCGTTTCTACTTCATAAATCTTATCTAGTGGAACTAAGGGTTTGTTTAATAGATTACATAATTTATAATCTGTAAAACTTAGATTTGCACCAGACTCAAATAATACTCTAGCATAAATATTATCAATGAGGAATGTACCAGTGACTGCATCTGGAACAACTTCAGCATCACGAGTATTAAGTACGAAAGCTCGTACATTCTTTTTGTTTCCCTCATTGGCCTTTGCCCCACTAGATCCTTCTTGATTAGGTTTTGGGCAGGTTGATTTAAAATGACCAGTCTCTCCACAATTGAAACATGAGATGTTTTTTCTTCTTTGGGCAGTTTTAAACACATGCCCCGTCTGCTTACAGAAATGATAATAAGTTTTCTTGAAGAAGCATTCTCTAGTATGCCTCTTCTTGCAGATTTTGCCTTCGGGAACGGAAGGATTAAATCCTCCTTTGGTAGGCTGATTTCTTTTCTTCCAAGGAGAATTATTTTTCTGGTTCTCTGTAGCCCTCTTAGCCAATTCCATAGCCTTCCTTTCCTTTTGTTTTCTTATCATACCGTCAGTTAGGATTCCTCCTAGGTGTACGACGGATGTTGTGGTCTGAGACATAGTAGCCTTGACCATATCTCTGATTTTCTACGCCAGACCCCAAATGTATCTTTTGATTAGATTGGGTTCAGGGGTGGATAGGTGTGGAACTAAACGATCATATTCAAACATCTTGGAGACATACTCCTGATGTTTAGTCCCTTCCATACAGAGATTTAAGAATTTAGTTTCAATTCTTTCTTTCTCATTGATGGGACAGAATCTTTGAATCACCATTTCTTTAAATTCTTCCCATTCCATGGCATAGGCCTTATGCCGGTCGATGGCTTGTATGATAGAGTTCCACCATTCCAACGCCTCATCTTTAAAGATGTTTGATGCATAAAGCACCATATCTTTATCAGCACATTTGTTGATGGAGATAACGGACTCAACTTTTTCCAGCCACCTCAGGGCTGCTACTGCTCATTCACTTCCTGCATACTCAAGATGTTGACATGCTCGGAATGCACGAAATGTACACCCCTTCTTTCTTTTCCTTTTCTTGATAGTTTCTTCATCATCATTTGATGAATTATCTCCTTTTGAACTATGGTTTTCTTCCCGATTGTTTTTAGATTCAGCAAGTTTATTTTTCGCTTTATCTTCCTTCATAGATTTTAAAATTTTAGGAAGAGCTTCCTCAATTCCTTTTTTAACCATTTTCTTTATTTTTGCTTTCTCTTGCAGTTGTTTAGAGGTTTCATTTAAATTTCGTTTAGTCTTGCCTCTGGTGTTATGAGAGGGTCCTTGTTTCGACATTCTATTGAAAAGAAGAAATTTATTAATATTCGGAATCCATGTTACAGAGACTTGGAAAGAAATTTACATATAACCTTGATTACGGGAATTTTCTAGCATTTGTCTTAACGCTCTATTTTGGGCATCTATAGATGCTAATCTATGATTTTCTCTTTCCAATTCTGCTACTCGTTCCTGTAAGACTCTTATATAATCATTATTAGAATTTTCCTCATTTTCTTGAGGATTTTGTATATTCATAGGCTCATAATATTCATATGGTCCATTCGAATCTTCTCTTTCTTCTCTTTCAGGAACATGATTATTTTTATAAGGGATTTCAGGTAATCCTTGATAATAATTTGGACTTCAGCAGATAAGGCTATCTGTATCAAAGTTGTTCATCAGCAGTATAACTTAACTATCCGCGGCATATGCCTTATCAGCAGCAACTTGTAAAACAGCAAAACTGTAGAGTCCGCAGCATCTATACTTAGAGAACTTTCTAACCATCAGTCTTTATCTTTACAAACTCCCCCTAGACTGATGCTACCAAAACTTCTCTTACTGTCTTTGTTCCTGATTCTTTTGCATGTTCAGGATAATCCTTTCAGTCTCATAGCCTCTTGGATCCTTGCTTGGATTGTCAAGAGGAATTTCAGATAGAGATTTTATGTCTTTGCTTGGAATGCTGAAGATAGCCTTGCTTGAACATCTCAACTTTTGTCCTCTGACATATATCAGTGTATATTCATCATGGATAGCATTATAGGACCATTTAATAATTGGAAAGTGGGATTGGAGAGGTTTAGCATCAATGACAACATCTTTGTTAGGGTTGAAGTGATGTTTGATAACTAGCAATAGATGTCTCCCACTTTCATTGTCTGGCTCACGAGATTCACCCAACTCAATCATTCTCCTTAAATCAAAGTCTGGAAGTTGCATCACTTCATCCACAGACTTGTATGTTGATCTCTTCATTTCTGCCTTTCCCCTGAACACTTCAAACCACTGATCTGGTTCACTGTAAAAACCATGTCATAATTTCTCTTGATTCTTCAGATGTGGTAGGAGTTTTAGTTTTCATTTTGGGAGGCTTCTGATGAGAGGGAGCTGGGTGGGAGGATATGGACTCTTTGGGAGGGGAGGAGAGTGATCTAGGAGGGTGAGAGAGAAGTTGTTGGATAGAAGGTGGAGAGGATGGGGGAGTAGACTTGGGTTTCTTTGGTTTTCTTTCTTCAGTGTAGGAATCTACCCTTCTTTTAGAGCCTATCTTCTTCAGCCTCTCTTCTTCTATTTTTTTCACCTTAATGTAGAGGGCTTGTTCATGAAGTTCATGGGACCCATCCTCTTTCCACTCTCACCTCTTGCCTTTAGGAAGTCCATCATGACCTTCCTTTCTTCATGAGTTCTAACATTTAAGGCAATGGTTTTCCTAGATTTCATCCGGGGTTTTTCTTCTTCTTCAGCCATCTTCTTCTTGGTCAGTTCACCAGATTGACCTATGAAGGCCCTGTAGATTTCTTTAATGGATAATTTCTCAAGGTAGTCTGCATCCTCACCTTGAGAAATCAAAACTGCCATCCATTCCTCCCTCATCTCTTTAGCAAGTTCAGAATCAGTAATTTTGAACTTGGCTTCCTCTGCTCTCTTTCTCTCTCTCTCTCTTCCTCTTCTTTATTGAATTGTTCCTGCAGCTGTCGAGCTAAGGCTTCATCTTCTGTTATTTGTGAAGCTGCGGGAACTTGAACTTTTGTTTTATCTAGTTGCCTTTCCTGCAACTGGATCTGTTGTTCTCGGAAGAGCATGGCAGCTTTTCTTTCTTGAGCTCAGCCATCTCTTTTTCTCCTCTTTCTCTTCTTCTCCTTTCCACTTTCTTCTTTTCTTCCTCAATTTTCTTTTCTTGTTCTTCTGTCAAAATTCATTTCCCTTTGTCTTTATTGGATGCCTCTGCTTCAGCTTCATAGATCACAATAGCATAGGTGGGGGTTGCTATTGAGACCTCAGCCTCAGCTTCATTGGCAATTTGAGGAGAGGACAAAGGGGCGACAATTTCTTCATCTCCACTTTCTTCCCATTCTTCTGTTACTTCCTTCCATTATGTCATACTCTTTGGCATTTCTTGCAGATTCTTATTCAGTGTTTAGGATGACAGTTGGAGAAGAGGGAAAGGACAAGTCTGAATCAGATTCATTTATTGCAATCCATCCCTCCTTCTCAAGAAAGGATTTAACAATTTGGATCATTTATTGACTTTTCTTGGAGTTGACGTTGCAGATGTGTGATCTGAGTTCAAATATCTTACAAAGGAAGTCTGGATTGAGCAGTAGGATCTCATGGATATTGTTGATTATGAATGTAGATCCATCACACAGAAAGAATTGAAACCTGAAGGCTCGGTGCTCGACCATCCATGAACTTCCAGGCCTCTAACCACCTCATTGTACAGGAATTTTCTGAAACATAGGACTTGTTCTTCAGTTAAGACCCTGCTTCTTATCAGCTCCATTTGTTGGCTTTGCCTTTCATGTCTTTGTTCTGCCGCTCTTGAGGACTCTGCTTCTACATCCTCAAGTCTTGGATAAGCCACCCTTTTTGCTTCTTCAAGGAACTTCTCAAAACGAGGCATATTGTCTTCACATATATCATGAAATCTTTCAATGGCAAGCCTGGAAGATAGGTTCTTGGAAGTGTTAACACTTTCTGTCAGGTGAAGAGACAGGATTTCAAACAGATATAGGTTATCCAAGATAAGCTCTTTGACTCCAGCAAATTCCCATCTAATCCAGAATCTTTTAAGGATGTCATCATAACCCCATGCTAGAATAGAGTCAAAATCCAATTTGTGTGCAGTTAGTGGGAATTCGGGGGCTATGACTCTCCTGGATATGTTAGCAGCAGCTTCAAACATTTGAATTTATGGGAATGCTTCTTCTTCCCTTTCTATATCCCTTTCCTCAGTAAATGCATCCTCTACATTCTTGGTGTCACACCCCGACCGATGGCGGAATCATCGGGGCAGGACATGAGGACTGTTCATGAGCACAAGGTTGACTAAATTGAAAATATATTAATCATCAAATTTCATTGTAACATTCAAGACAAAACAAATCCAAGAAAGAATATAATAGAAATACATAAAATTCTTTATTTAAATTAGCTAAGTCTAAAGCCTATGTGTAGCACATCTTGATCAAACTCACAATTAGTACCTGAAACATGAATAAAATAAAGTCAACTAAAAAGTTGATGAGTATAACACAGGTTTGTATATAGGTAGCATATAGTTTGTAAAACAAATCCTTACATGACATGATAAATAAGGCATTTATGGGGAGCAGCTATTGTGTAACCAAGAACAATCAAACCTTTGTAACTAGCATGCAAAATTGTGTTGTCGGTATCAATCACCCCAATCTGGGTGGGTTTGTCAGACTCAATAGATCTATCATTGAAAACCGTCGGCTTGAATAGTTAATGATTACACATAAGTGTTCACAAAAGTTAGCACACATAGCACTCGGGCATAAAGCTCAAATTGCACACATGAATGTAAATAGGATTTGTATTTGTGTTGTTTGTGTAAATGTAAATTTTTAATTTGATAGAGTTCATGTTTCACCCCAAAAGTGTAAAAGAGTAAAAGGGGCTATGAAATACTCACTTGATTCAAGAGTGTAGCTAGCACGTGAAACTAGATAGCAAAATGATCCTTGGAATCTCACAAGGTTAACCTAGTGTGTAAAGTATATGGATATGTACTAATAATATGTACAAAAAAATCTAAGTCTAAGACTATGATTTAATTGAGTGTGTGTACGAAAGTTTTGAGTTGTGGGTGTTTGTGGCTTGCACGGTGTAATATTAAATTCAATAGTTTCTAAAATAATCGGGTTTGGGTTGGATAACTAAATAAATCAAATAATTATTATTTATTTATTTAGTTTAGGGAAATAGTATAGGTATTATATTTCTTTAAATATGATTTAAATGAATGATATCCTTATTTATAAAAGTGTGTGATCCTAAATTTATGAACTTATGGAAATTATATTTTTAAAATTCAAAGTGTAAATTTTATAAACAATAAATAAATCTATTTATTTATTTACTATTTAAAATAGTGATGAGTTAAAAAGGATTTCTTTTTATAAATTTTGAATCAAGTTTAACATTTAATAAGGCTTTAATAACTTTTCCTTCGAGAGCAAATAATTTTTATAAAAATCTTATGACAACAAGTATTTAATTTAGAAATTCTCTTTTTTTTATTATTATTTAAAAGTCTCTATTTTTTTTTATTTTAAATTATTAATATATGATTTTAACAATAATATTCGAAATAAAAATGAGTTCATATTAATATTAGGCAAATTTAGTTCCATTCTGTTAGAAATATTGTGAGATTTTATAAAATAATTTTTATAAATTTTTCCGAAGCTTGAAAACGGTTTTAAAAAATCAAACAGGCCACCGGGACTCGAACCCTGGCCTGCGCTGAGTGGGCTGGGCGGACGAAACCACTGGACCAGGGCCGGTTACTGGTAACTATGCGGGTGGGGTTTGTATTAGCAAAGGAAGGCAAGGAGCCGGTCCTCGCTTAGGCACTGCGCAAAAAGGAAACATGCCGGGTATGAGGGCCGTGGGTTTCGAACCCACACCACCGGGTCCGATGGCGTCTGGTCTTAACCAGTCGGACTGGGTGGTTCGCTGGTACTAATTGAAACAAAAAAAAATTTAAATGAAAGTTCCAAGTTCATCAACTCCCCAAATTTTGAAATCATAATACTCGCCTAGAACCCTAATTCCAATTGGATCTGATACCCTCTGCCATCCCGAATTGGCAGAGGGCTTTCGATACACATGTAATTACGAATTGAATGGTAGAAGTCTTACTTGAAACGGTTGAGGCACGAGTGCAGACGGCTTCGAGTTTGACCCGATTGTTCTCGGTGATCGACAGGGACTCAGAGATGTAATGGGGTTCGATTGAGAGTTGGGAGGGTTTGAGTGATCGTTTACGAAAGTGTTTGAGTGATTTACTCTGTCTAATTTCATCCGTGTTTATCAATCCGATTTTTGGTTTGACCGCGAGGTTTGTGGGGTTCGGTTACGCGTTAATTCGCCGAGTTAGAGTTGAAATGAGTCTTGATACAGTCTAGGTTCATACTGGATTGGTTCACGAGTGATTTGCGGGATTTACACGCGTTAATTTCATTGATTTAATGGTGATTTGATACGGTTTTTGACTATTCAAAGTTAAATTCGCTTGAATTCGAAATCGCCCGCTAAATCAATCGAATTGGCTTGTTTTATGGGCTTGGGTTTGCTCGATTTTTGCTTGTGTAATCATGAGGAGCCTAGTCAACCGCAAATTTGGCCGATTGTAGTCTTGGATTGTCTAGAATTTGGGTTTCTTTGATTTTTTGAAAGTCAATGTGGGGGTCAAACTTGTTAAAGGTCCAATTTGATGGTTCAAATGACAAATGTTTTCTTAAATTGTCAAAACCATTTGTGAATTGAGTGTATGTATGTATTTATTTATTTATGTATTTATTTATTTTTTTTAGGATGCATCAATGTATATATATATATACATGTAAAATAATGTGGATTCGTATTGTTAACTAGGGTTTAGTTGTTTGCTCGGATAATTTTTAAAACGTTGTACAAGGATTGGATTTGAAACGTGTTACACTGGATAAAAAAAATCAGGAATGTTACACTTGGTAACTATTCTCCATTCTTTCGGGACCTCTTCCTCTTCATCTCTGGAGTCTTCCCATTCAATCTCTTGAACTTGAATAAAAGAGGGCTTGAAGAGTGTTCATTAAAATTCCTCTTGTTCTTTGAACCATTCTTCCAAGCTATCATCATCATCTTGAAGAATTTCCTCCCCTTTTTTGGTTGCATCAGTAAGCAAAGTTGAATCAGTTTGAGTGCCCACTGATACAAGGGAGGAAGAAGTAGGGTGGGTACATATGTGGGACTCATGCATAGAAGCTTGGTGCCTTAATTTACACACTTCATCCTCCAGCATAGCAACCCTAGCCGTCAATTCCAGATTTTGGAGTTTCAACCTGTCCTCATCCACAGATGTGGAATCCTTTGAACTAGATGGGGCCTTAGGCCTAGCTCTACATTTTCTTGGCACCTGGGATTCCTCTCACTGAAAAATGTTTCAAGAGAATCATTTTCACTAAGAGTTGTCATGGTTGGGGACTTAGTGATGTTATCACTGTCCTCTTGGTTAGTTGATGGACAAGAAGTAGTGATAGCCCCTTCCACATTCACTCTTTCAGAACTCCCAAAGTGAACCTTCTTGGGTGTTGAACTTGGGCTTGGTACATTGGCAGCTAAGTCAATCAATACCTTCGAGATAGTGACAGTTGAAGAAAGTATATCATCGTGACTAGGTGCCTTTATACTTAAGTTCCGAGAAAAAACAGAATGAAAGGGCTCAGAGGGTTGTTCTATGGATCCGGGATGTGATCCTGATCCTAATAGAGTTTCTTCGAAGGAAGTTTCCCTAATCATGTGGCTATCCCTTATGGTATTCTCATCAGAGTGTTGGGACTCTGGATGAGGGCTTTTGGATTGGGATTGGGCCGCTGAGACAAGAATAGAAGGATTCTTCTTGCTCTTCTTTCTTTTCCTGTTATAACTTGCCAGAACTGGGGCCCTTTGTTGTAACAATTCTGATTTTTAGTATCCGTATTTCGATTCAATGTAATGCATATCAAACCCAATTCTAGTGCACTGTTTTATTCTATTAGTGCCATCAATTTAATGCTATATTTCATTGCAAATCTGCAAATTTTACTCGGTTATAACCTACAAAACACTACATAAGTATCTATTTATAAAAATATGTCAAAGACCAAAGTTACAAGGTCTGATGTTGAAAAGTAACAAGAAACCCTAATAGGCATGGTCGCGCCTCATTCTAGCATGGTAGCGCCAAGTGCTTTGGCACGGTGGCGCGCCCTGCTTTGGAACGGTCGCGCCCGGTGCCTTGGCACGGTCGCGCCTCATATGGGCACGGTCGCGCCTCTCATCAGTTGAAACATAAATGCAGTCTTTAATCACAGAGTCATTCGATTTCATAACCGTTCTACACGTTTCACCATTAACAAACCCAATTAAATCTTTTAATCATAACAATTACAACAAATAAACCAAATTTCGTCGATTCAACTCATAACCATCCAATCCTCTCACAAGACCGTCGAATTTACCATTTTTGATTACGATTCTCCTAAGCCAACATACTATCAAACCTCTCTGAAGCTCCCAGAAACACTGAGTCAGTCGGAATTGCAGAAGAAGGCGCCGGAAACCGAACCCGTCGTCGCCGAAACTCCTCTCTACCGAACACTATCAATTCTTCGTCCTTCCGGGTAATTGAAACCTCTCACACTTACGTTTTAGTCTATAAATCAAAAGCCCTAATCTAATTTGGGCTTACAATATGGGAATCATCACGAACCAGAATCTAGTTTTCGTTCAAAATAGATTTAATCGAATCGAACCGAACCTTAGACACGTTTTAAATACAATTAATCTATAAAAGACTCGTGATGATCTAATGGATGAAAGCCCCATGAATTCCAACATTTACAATATAAGAATTAGTCAAATTGAATCTGTTTTGGAACAGACACAGTCGCGCTAATCATATGGCGCGGTCGTGCCTCATGAGACACGGACGTGCCGGCTTCCAACGCGGTCGTGCCTCCTGCTCAGACCCAGTCATGCCCTTCGGCTAATCTCAATCGTGTTTTAGAATCATAGACACGATCGTGCCTGGCCAAGGCACGGTCGTGCCTAATGATCTGTTTAGTTATGCCCTCTGTTTGACTAACACGGTCGCGCCCGTGGTTAGAGCACGATCGTGTCCCTTCACAGGCACGGTCGTGTGTGAGTTAGAATTTCTTGACAAAATTATAATTTTTATATTTTTCAAACAATGAATGTCTCAGATTAATTTTCAAAATAAAATAATTGATTTTTATAAAAATGTATTTGACCCTATTTAAAAAAACCATATTTAATCTGGGAATAAATAGAATTTGTTATTTAAAGTTTGTAAAATTTAATCTATACTTATTGTTAAACCCTACACTTAATTATTATTTACTCAATTTATTTACACATCTTTATGAATATAAAGTAAAGAAATTTATATTTATTATAAAACATCTAATACATTTTTATAACTAAATGACTAAGTTAAATGTTTTATAAATAAATAAGGTAACAATTATTTATTTAATTTACATTTAAACAAAAAATCATTCATTTAGGTTATACGTAATTAACTCTAACACCAACATTATTTTTATAACTAAGTAAATAAATAATTATTTTGTTTTATTATTTAGTTATTCCAAACTCAAATTTTATACAATACCATTCAAGTACAAACCACTAACACCTACAACTTCAAATTCCTTATACACACATCCAATTTAATCTTAGACTTAGATATAGACTATTGTGTACACTATTGATTCAATACATATTACACTCTAGGTTAACGTGGTGCATTACGAGGACCCCGTTACTATCTAGTATTTCATGTTAACTACACCTTCGAATCAAGTGAGTATTACATAGCCCCTTTTACTCTTTTACACTTTTGGGGTGGAACATGAACAATATACAACACTATTGCTTACACTTACACAAACTACACAAGTATAAATCCTCTTTACATTCATGTGTGCAATTTGAGTTTTATGCCCGAGTGCTAGTTGTGCTAACTTTTGTGTGCGATTTATGTGCAATCATTAACTATTCAAACCGACGGTTAAAAATGATAGATCTATTGAGTCTGACAAACCCACCCAGGTAGGGTGATTGTTACCGACAACACAATTTTGCATGCTAGTTACAAAGGTTTGATTGTACTTGGTTACACAATAGCTGCTCCCCATAAATGCCTTATTTTATCATGATATGTAAGGATTTGTTTATTTACAAACTATATGCTATCTATATACAAACATGTGTATGCTCACCAACTTTTTAGTTGACCTTATTTTATTCATGTTTCAGGTACTAATGTGTGAATTAATCAAGATTTGCTTCACATAGGCTTTGGGACTTAGTTAATTTGAATAAAGGATTTTATGTATTTCATATTATGTTCTTACTTGGATTTGGTTGTGTTTGGATTATTTGAAATGAAATTGATGTTTAATATATTACAATTTAGTCAACCTTGTGCTCATGAACAGTCTACATGTCCCGCCCCGTTGATTCCGCCATCGGTCGGGGTGTGACAGATTGGTATCAGAGCCTTGGTTATAGGGAACTAGGTTATTAGACACTCTTGACGTAGACTATAACTTTAGGACACCCACTTATGTCATGCTTCATGATTATGTGATATGTGCTACATGTTATGTATTACATGCTATGTGTTACTTGTTTTCTATGATTAGTTATTATTTCATTTTTGATGCCTTACTTGTTAAAATTCATGACTTATTAGACTATGCTTAAAAAATAATTAAATAAACAATATCCCTACCTATACCCTAAAACCTCATACTATTCTTATCTACTTCTCTATCAACATCTTCTTAGCATGTGGAAACTTCATGGAACTAAAACTATAAAAATCTTTTTATACCCTCATTAGGGTTTTTAAACTTTGTTAATTATTTGAGGACACGTGCAATCTGGAAGGGTGACACATGTATTCTGGGTTTTCTGTCTAGGAAAGCATTTCGCATAAATCCCAATCAACCGAGGGACCCGTATGCTTTCCTGGGAATTCCCGGGATGAGTGTTTACTTATAGGCTAAAGCATGTCTCCTTGAAAATTATATGAGTTTAATTAACCTTAATGTGTCATGGTATTCAAGTGGTTATATCACTATTTGAGTACAATCCAAACTATGATTAACTATTTTAGTTCATTATCTGTCCTTTTAATCCAAGCAATTCTCATAAGTTCTTACATCTTTTCTTGTGTTTTGCAATTCTGTAGAATGCCTCCTCGTCGTGATCCCATGGCCAACACCAACACCGACATCGCTACCATCCTTGCACAACTCGTAACTCAAATCATTCAAGCTAATGGTGCCACCAATGGTAACCATGGGGCAAATGGTGGTGCCAACCCACCTCAATGCACCTTCAAGCATTTCAACTCATGCAATCCTCTTAAGTTCTATGGTACTGAAGGAGCAACAAGACTTCTTCAATGGTTCAAAAGTATTGAGAATACCTTTCTCAATAGTGACTGCCCCGATTACCTTCGTGTTCGTCATGCCACAAGTGTCTTACAAAAACGGGCACTCACGTGGTGGAAAGGGGAAAAGAGGAATAGGGGTGTGGATGTAGCAATGGCCTTACCTTGGGATGAGGTTAAAAGGCTAATGACTGAGAAATTCTGTCCTCGAAATGAGGTAAAGAAACTCGAAGCCGAATTTTGGGATCTTGCCCAAGATAGTGGTGAAAACGTGGCATATACAACTCGGTTCCATGAGTTGAGTCTCCTCGTGCCCCACATGGTCACACCTTTATCCCGCTGCATTGAAAAATATATTGGTAGATTGCCTAAGCAAATTCAAGATACTGTCCTAGGGAGAAATCCAGCAACACTTGAAGATGCTATCCCTTTATCCGCTACCTTAACCGATAACCATGTGAAGGCGGGGACTCTTACTAAAAAGGGCACAAAGAAAGTCTCTGACACTGCAACTTCTTCTACCCCCAACAAAGAAGCCACAACTGAACCCTCCCGACATAATAAGAAAAGAAAGGCTAGAAACTATGCTATGGTCACTCCTGCTATGCATGTTAACCAAGTTGCTCCTATGGTTCAAGCACCAGCCAAAAAGCCATATGTTGGGATCTACCCACTCTGTGCCACATGCAACTATCATCATCCCCAAAACATCCCATGTCGCCTTTGCACTTATTGTGGGAAATATGGCCATACGGTAAATGTGTGTAGGGCCAAAGCTCTTACGGGCCAAGTCAACCCACCAACTCGACCCAATCAACAAGTGGCTAATCAAGGTGTCCCTGCTATAGTAAATGGGCGGTCATGTTTTGAATGTGGTGACCCAAATCACTTCCGTGATCAATGCCCAAGGTTGATCAATGCTAGACAAGGCGGAGCTCGTGGGCGTGCCTTCAACATAAACGCCAATGAGGCTCAAGCCAACAATGATGTGGTCAACGATACGTTCCTTGTCAATAGTCAATATGCCTCTATTTTATTTGATACTGGTGCCGATAAAAGTTTTGTGTCACTTAGTTTTGAACCCTTACTTGCAAAGACACGATCCCAATTAGAGAAAACCTTCACTGTCGAAGTAACAAATGGTGATTCACTTACAATTGAGTCTGTTATCTATGACTGCTCTCTAGAACTTAATGAACATACATTCCCAATCAATCTTGTACCAATGCCAATAGGAAGTTTTGATATCATCGTAGGCATGGATTGGCTATCAAGTCATCATGCCGAAGTCATCTGTTTCGAGAAGTGCATCCGAATACCTCTACCATCGGGAGAAACGTTAAGAGTCTTTGGTGAAAATCCTTGCAAAGGACTAAAGTTAATGTCATGCACTACCGCCCAAAAGTACTTACGAAAGAAGTACGTGGCCTTTTTAGCTCATATTGTTCAAAAGGATGTCAAAGAGAAGAGTATCCAAGACATTCCCATCATTCGGGATTTTCCCGAAGTATTTCCCGAAGATCTATCCGGTCTTCCACCCGTTCGACAAGTAGAATTTCGCATTGATCTTGTACCCGGAGCTAACCCCGTGGCTAGAGCTCCTTACCATCTTGCACCTTCTGAAATGCAAGAACTTGCAAGTCAACTCCAAGAGCTCTCCGACAAGGGATTCATTCGTCCAAGTCATTCACCGTGGGGTGCACCAGTCTTATTCGTCAAAAAGAAGGAAGGATCATTCCGTATGTGTATTGACTACCGCGAACTCAACAAGCTTACCATCAAAAACCGTTATCCTTTACCTAGAATTGATGACCTCTTTGATCAACTTCAAGGTTCTACTTGCTTCTCGAAGATTGACCTTCGATCTGGTTATCACCAACTCCATGTACAAGAGGAGGATATTCAAAAGACTGCCTTCCGAACAAGGTATGGTCACTATGAGTTCATGGTCATGCCTTTTGGGCTAACCAATGCACCCGTGGTCTTCATGGACCTCATGAATCGTGTGTGCAAACCATACCTTGATAAATTTGTGATCGTCTTCATTGACGATATCTTAATCTACTCCAAGACTAAAGCCGACCATGAGCAACATCTTAGACTGGTTTTGGATCTCTTGAGGAAGGAACAACTATATGCCAAATTCTCCAAATATGAATTTTGGCTAAAGGAAGTTCAATTTCTTGGTCATATCGTCAACGACAAGGGTATTCATGTTGACCCTGCTAAGATCGAAGCAGTTAAGAATTGGAATGCCCCGAAGACCCCCACCGAAGTTCATTCATTTCGGTGTCTTGCGGGATATTATCGTCGTTTCATCTCAAATTTCTCTAAGATTGTTGTCCCTCTTACCGCTTTGACCCACAAGGGTAAAACTTATGAATGGGGACCAAAGCAAGAAGAAGCTTTCCAAACCCTCAAGCAAAAGTTGTGCAATACTCCTATTTTGACTCTCCCTGATGGGAATGACGATCTAGTTGTCTACTGTGACGCTTCCAACCAAGGCCTCGGTTGTGTTCTCATGCAACGAGGTAAAGTAATCGCTTATGCATCGAGGCAACTTAAGATTCATGAGAAGAATTATACAACGCACGATCTCGAATTGGGTGCGGTTGTATTTGCACTAAAGATTTGGAGACATTACCTCTATGGCACGAAATGCGTGGTGTTCACCGACCACAAAAGTCTCCAACACATCTTCAACCAAAAAGAACTCAATATGAGACAACGACGTTGGGCTGAACTCCTTAACGACTATGACCGTGAGATTCGTTACCATCCCGGCAAAGCGAATGTTGTAGCCGACGCTTTGAGTCGAAAGGACCATGTCATGCTTCAATGTGTTCGAATTCAAACCGACATTCAAAATCGCATCTTAGAAGCTCAACACGTCTCAGTCACCGAGGGTAACATGTACGAGGAAATGTCGTGTGGTGTTGAACTTCAACTTGAATCAAAACCCAATGGCTTACTTTATTACTTGAACCGTATTTGGGTTCCCGATCGCGATGATCTCCGTACATTTCTTATGAACGAGGCTCACAAGACTCGTTATTCTATTCATCCTGGTGCGGATAAAATGTACCAAGATCTTCGCCAACAATATTGGTGGCCCGGTATGAAAAAGGACATTGCTCTCTATGTTGCCAAATGTCTAACGTGCTCCAAGGTCAAAGCCGAACACCAACGTCCTTCCGGATTACTTAAACAACCGGAAATTCCCGTGTGGAAATGGAAGAACTTAGCTATGGATTTCATTACTAAACTTCCTCGCACCTCAAGTGGTTATGATAGCATTTGGGTGATCATTGATCGTCTCACCAAATCTGCTCACTTCTTGCCTATCCGTGAAGACTACCGGGTTGAGAAACTAGCCCGAATTTACATTGATGAAATTGTGAGCCGGCATGGTGTTCCCTTAAACATAATCTCCGATAGGGATGCTCAGTTCACCTCTCGCTTTTGGCAATCTCTCCAAACGGCCCTTGGTACACGATTGGATTTGAGCACGGCTTACCATCCCCAAACTGATGGTCAGACCAAGCGAACAATCCAAACTCTTGAGGATATGCTTAGAGCTTATGTAATTAATTTTGGTGGCAATTGGGATTCACATCTATCCCTAATCGAATTCTCCTACAATAATATCTACCACACGAATATCAATATGGCTCCATTCGAAGCTCTCTATGGTCGCAAGTGTCGTTCTCCTATCTGTTGGAACAAGATTGGTGAAGCACAAATCACCGGTCCCGAGCTAATTCAAGAAACATCCGACAAGATTATCCAAATCCGTGACAACATTCAAGTAGCGAGAAGTCGGCAAAAGAGTTATGCCGACAAACGAAGAAAACCCTTGGAGTTCCAAGTTGGTGACCTTGTCTTTCTAAAGGTGTCTCCGCGGAAGGGTGTGATCCATTTTGGAAAGAAAGGCAAATTATCACCTCGCTATGTGGGTCCATTTAAGATCCTTGAAAGAATGGGGAAAGTGGCTTACAAACTCGACTTACCTCCATCACTTGGCAATGTGCACCCTACTTTTCACGTGTCTAATCTGAAGAAATGTCTTGCTGATCAAAATCTCCACATACCTCTTGACGACGTGCACATTGACGAAATGATGCACTTCGTTGAGAGACTGGTAGAAATCATGGATCGTGAGGTCAAGCAGCTCAAGCGAAGCCGTATCCCTATTGTCAAGGTTCACTGGGAATCTAAACGTGGTCCTGAGTTCACTTGGGAATGAGAGGACCAAATAAAGCTCAAGTACCCCCATCTTTTTACTGATGCCGTCGCTTCCTTTAGCTAAATTTCGGGACGAAATTCCCTCAGCATGGGGAGACTGTAACATTTCCAGCACATCTAAGTCGAAGCAGTAAGCACTATATTTCAATGCAAATCCACAAATAAACAATTCCCTCAACATGGGGATCGTTAAAGTACAAGATGGTTCTGTTCTTAGTTGAGATTGGCGGAAACAATAACAACTACACAAGTATAATCGAGTAAACATAATGAATACTAATAAGAACACTGTTGTATTAAGCTTTGTGAATAAACGATTACAAATGAAAACTCAGTGAAGAAGCACACTTACAATGAAGTGTTTACACAGTATTTATACTGACTTAGAATCAAGACAGACCCTTGATTCTAAGGATCAGATCTAACACAGACCGTTGATCTTTTATACAAAAGCTAATAATACACGTTAAAGCTAAACTAGCTAACTTTATTGAAGCGTTTTCTCTATTCATCATTGTTTGCATGCTTGGAGAAGAGCATTGTCGTCTGTCATAGGTTGCACCATTGAGGTTCCTTCTGCTTTGAGTGTGTCAGTCGCTTTTACAGAAAGTTGTCAGTGACACTTGGCATGGATAGTCAGCTGCAACGATTTGTCTTCAAGGAACACAGCCATCAGCAACAAGAATGAGAATGATGATGCTGATAAGCCTATCAGCAGCAACAAGTGTTGAATGCTGCTGATAAGCCTATCGGTAGCAACTTGTGTTGAATGCTGCTGATAAGCCTATCAACAACATTTGTACTTAGAATAATTTAGTAGCAATCAGTCTTTGGTTCTACAAACTCCCCCCAGACTGATGCAACCAAAATTCTTCTAATCACTTTGCTGCTGAAGCTTTTGCATGTGGCTGACTATCCTTTCAACTTCATAGCCTCTTGGATCCTTGCTGGGATTGTTCAGTGGAAGTGCAGACAGAGTCTTGATGTCTTTATGTGGCATTTTGTAGATTGTTTTGCTTGAACATCTCATCTTCTGCTTCCTTACATCAGTTAAAGTGAATTCATCCAAATCAGCATTATAGGACCAACTTACAAATGGAGAGTGGGACTTGAGTGGTTTGATGTCAATGATCACATATTTGCTAGGGTTGAAGTAGTGTTTGATGGCTAGCACAAGAAGTTTCCTACCCTCATTTGCAGGCTCATGAGCTTCACCCAGCTCCAAAATTTTGCCAAGATCTGAATCTGGCAATTGCAGAACTTCATCAACAGATCTGTAAATAGATCTTCTTCTTTCAGTTCTCCCCCTGAAGATCTCAAACCTTTGATCCTGTGGATTATAGACCCAATCAAATATGTCTCTTGAATCTTCTGGTGTAGGTGTGGGTTTCGATTTCTTTAAGGGAGGCTGTTGATGAGTGGGAGCTGGGTGGGATGGTTTGACTTTTTGGGTGGAGGAGTGGAAGGTTTGGGGAGGAAAGTGGAAGGGTGTTGGACTGAGGAAGAGGTAGGTGAGGGAGAAGGCTTGGGTTTCTTTGCTTTTGTTTCTTCTTCTTCCTGAATAGGTACCCTTTTTTTGGAGCCCTTCTTCCCCAATCTTTCTTCCTCATCCTTCTTGACTTTGAAGTAGAGGGCCTGCAAGTTCATGAAGTTCATGGAACATAGCCTCTTTCCACTCTCTCCTCTAGCCTTAAGGAAGTCAATCATGGCCTTCCTTTCCTCATGGGTCCGTTTATTAAAGGCAAAGGTCTTTTTGGACTTTTGTTCGGCCTTTTCTTCTTCTTCAGCCTGTTTCTTCTTTGCCAATTGACCTTGCTGACCCATGAAGGCTCTGTAGATTTCTTTATTTGATAGTTTCTCAAGGTAGTCTGCATCCTCACCTTGAGAAACTAGAGCCTTTACCCACTCCTCCCTTATTTCTTTAGCTAGTTCCGAATCGGTTATTCTGAACTTAGCTTCTTCTTTCTTCTTCTTCTCCCATTCTTCCTCTTCTCTGTTAAATTGTTCGTGCAGTTGAAGAGCAAGAGCTGCATCTTCTTCAATTTGGTCAACTGCAGGAATCTTTCTTTTCAGTTCATCCAGCTGTCTAGCATACAGCTGGATGGTTTGTTCTCTAAGGAGAATGGTTGTTTTTCTTTCTTGAGCCTTTTTAATGTCAGCCATCTCCTCTTCTTCTTTTCTTCTTCTCTTCTCTTCCCTCTCTCTTTTCTCTTTTAGCAATCTCTGTTCATCTTCATCTGTCATAATTCCCTTTCCCTTGTTTATATTGGATGCCTCTACTTCGGCTTCACTGACCACAACAGCAGATGATGGTGCTGCTATTGGGATCTCAGCCTCAGCTTCATTGGCACATTGAGAGGTGAACAAGGGAAGGTCATTGGCTTCATCCGATTTGCACTCAGGACCTGTGAATTCTTTCAGCATTTCTTTGATAGTTGATCCTGACTCAAATGCTGCAGCAAAGATGTCTACTCGAGGGGAAGCTGAGTCAGTATCAGTGTTAGAGTTTGACACATATACTTCCTCAGTAATTCTTCCTCCTTGTTCAAGATGGGCTCTGACAGTAGCTCTCATTGCCTGGCTTTCAAGGGAGTTGACATTGCAGATATTTGCCCTGAGTTGAAAGATCTTGTAGAGAAAGTCTGTAGGAAGTGACAGGATGTTCCTGGTGTTGATGGTGAGAGAGGAGCCGTTGCTCAGTAAGAAGGTGTGGTCAAGAAACTTAGTGCTTATCCATCCCAGCACACTAAGTCTTTGACAATGAAGGAGTACATAAATCTTCTTAAGCAGAAAACTTCTTCTTTAGTGAGAAGACTGCTCCTTATAATTTCAAGTCTTCTAGGAGTCAGTCTTCTTTCTGCTGCTGCCGAAGATTCAGGATAAGCTACCCGTTTTGCTGTTTGTATGAGTCTTTCAAAGTTGGGTAGATTATCCTCCATCAAGTCATAAAACCTGCCAATGGCAAGTTCTGCTGAGAGATCTGATGAAGTGTTGATGCAGTTAGTTAAATACAGTTGTAGGACTTGGAGGGCATTGAGAGAGTTCCAGTTTAGCTCTTCTACTCCACTAAACTCCCATCTAATCCAAAATCTCTCAGCTGATCCATCATACCCCCAAGCTAGAATGGAGTTAAATTCTAGCTTTTGTGAAGTTTGAAAGAGATGGGGGGTAATGGATTGACTTATGATGGCTGCTGCTACAGGGAGGATGCTGAAAGCTGTATATTTTGTTCTTTGTCTTCAGCTTCATTCAGCACCTCATCAACAGCCCTGACGACTAACTTCCAGTCTTCAGTTGTTTCTTCTTCTTCGTTATCTGAAGCTGGATAGTCATGGACCTATACAAAAGCTGGCTTGAAAAGTGTACATTCAAAAACAGCCTGCTCTTGAATCTAGTCGTCAAGACTGTCTTTGTCCTCCTCAATTGGGACCATCTCCCCCTTTTTGGTTGCATCAGTGGACAAATAAGCATCAGTTTGGGTGCCCACTGATACAAGAGAGGGAGAAGGTACAGTTAGGCATTGATGGGCTTCATACATAGAGACTTGGTGTCTTAGTTTGGACACTTCAGCCTCTAGCATAGCCACCCTGGCCGTCAATTCCAGGTTATGAAGTTTCAGTCTGTCCTCATCCACAGTTGTGGAATCCTTGGATCCAGATGGGGCCTTAGGCCTAGCCTCTTCATCCCCATCACCCATGGTTTCTTGGCACCTGGGATTCCTCTCAGTGAGGGGAGTTTCCAAGGAAACTTCCTCACTGTGAGTTGCCGTGGTTGAGGACTTAGCAATGTTGTCACTGTCCTCCTGGTTATTTGATGGACCAGCAGTAGTGACAGCCTCTTCCACATCCACTCTTTCATAACTCCTAGAGTGGACCTTCAGGGTAGAAGAACTTGGGTTGGGTGTGTTGGAAGCAAGATCAATCAGTACCTCCGAGATAGTGGTAGTTGGAGAAGGTACATCATCTTGATCAGGTTCCTCAACACTTAAGTTCAGAAGAGAAAGAAAGGGCTCAGGGGGCTGTTCTACAGATCTGCGAAGTGATCCTGATCCTAATAGAGAGACATCTGAAGAAGCCTCCCTAATAATGTGGCTTTCCCTTTTGATATTCTCACCAGAATGTTGGGATTCTGAGTGAGGGCTGTTAGGTTGGGTTTGGGCCTTAGAGGCAAGAGAAGAAGGAGTTCTCTTACCCCTTTTTCTAGTATAAGTTGTTGCAACCGGGGCCCTGTGTTCTAGTTGAATGATAACATCCAAAAGAGGTGTAAGTAATTTTTGTGCCTGTGCATCCTTAGTAGTATGCACAGGGGTTCGAATGGTAGAAGCAGATTGTTGTTCAGGATGTGAGGTGGAGGGTGTGGGATCAGTATCAGCTGGGATTGCTGAACTGTCACCCGAGGTTCTTTGCATGTTCAGCATTGTAGATAACAATGGAACATTGACCCCCGAGAACTTTTTGGAAACAATCCTCATTCTTTGAAAAATGTTATTTTTATGACCCAACATGATGTAGATTCTTGCAGGTTTTGAAAGTTCTTTTAGTTCTTGATTGAAAACTTCCTGTAAGAATCTTGGGTACATAAAAAATTGTTGCTTTACACCCTCTTGAAGGTTATATCTCCAACCCTCAAAGATGAGGTGTGCAAAGTTGAAGCCTTGGTTAGTGACCATACCATAGAAGGCGGAGGCAAGTGCAGAGCTCACCTGATGCCATCCACTCCTCTTCTGAGATATGCATTGGAAAAGAGTGTGGCAGAGATACTTCCATGGAGGGCCCATCAGCGCCTTCTCGATCGTATACTCGGTCTGATTTCCAGTGTATCCAATGGAGACAAAGGTCCTCATATATTCGTCCTTCGAGTATGAGATCGTTGCTCCCTCATCTTGAAGCTTAAGATGTTTTCTGAGTGTTGCTTCCAAGATGGTGATATCCTTGCCGTCTACTTTGGCTTTGATTTGGGGAATCCCCTATTCGGTAGAGTAGATGGCGGTACTCCAGAAATCCTCCATATGAGGGATATATATGGTAGGGTTGGTGGTGAGGGCAAAGTAGATCTTTGATCGACATAAGAAATCGATCATATCGTCAAATCCTTCGGATTTCTTTCCTTTGGTGAGGTATGCTATTAGGTTATGGTATGGGGAAAACTTGTCATCTGGGTTGTTGATATCTGCCATAGCCGTTTCATTTTGGAGGGATGGTTTGAGTATGGTGTATGGTGGAGACTTGAGAATAAGGAGAATATGGAGAGCTTTGAATGTGGTGGGGACTTAGGGTTGAATTGAATGTGAAGAGGTGGTAAAGAAAATTTGATTTGTTCTTATAACGGCAGTGGAGAGAAAAAGCAAAAGGACTTGTATAGTACAACCTTATTTACTTTTTATTGTTACAGCTGTAATACAGACTGACGTTAATATCTTTTACAGCGGGTAAAAGTTAATTTGGACTTAAATTTATCCATCAGCAGCAAACTTGGTTGCTGTGTATGAATAAGCCTGTCCGCTGCAACTTTGGTTGCTGCGGAAGGTTAAGTTTGTCAGCAGAAGACTTAATTGTTGCAGATAGATGCAATGATCTGCAGCAAGGATGTTGCTGCTGACAGCCTTAAAGCTATCTGCAGGAAACTTGTTCCTTCTGATAAGTGAATGCAATCAGGGGCAAATTCTTTGCTGCTGAAAATTAGACCTGTCAGCAGGCAAAAGGATGCTACTGATGTATAACTTTTATTTACAACATAAGACAGACATATTTACAACAAAGGATAGACGCACTCAACTGAACCGATGATGATGCTTGGTGGTTTCTTTACCTTCCATTGTTGAGTTGGTGGTTTTCCAGCTGTCTTTGTCTTTTCAGCAGCAGATGTTGTATCTGAGGATTTTGGCTTATCAGCAGCAGATTTTGTTGCTGCTGATGGTTTTACTTGAGCAGCTGCAGACTTTGTTGCTGCTGAAGGCTTTCCTTTTGGTTGCTTGGGCTTTACTCGATCAGCAGCAGTTATTTTGGCTGCTGATGGCTTAGAAACAGATGTATGCTTATCCTTCTTCACCTTGCCGATAGGCTTTTGTATAACTGGGGTTGGAAGAAGAATCTGATTGAAAGGATTAGACTTACAATTTGCAGCAAAGTGGTCTGATTCTCCACAGATGATGCAAGATTGTTGAGGTTTTGACAACTGTTCCCTTGGTGGAGAAAGAGATTTTCTGAATTGAGTTGTCTTAGCTTCAAAACTTCTTACCTGTTTGTTCTTCTTTGTCTTCTCAAAAGCATGTTGCTTGAGGTTTCTTTGCTGCTAAAGGTAGTAGAAGCAGGTGCTGGCAGTGTGGTTATATTTTCCACAGACAAAACATGATTTTGTCAGTTTATCCCTTGAAAGATACACATAATCCTTTCTTTTGAAAAGGTCTTTGAAATTCCAAGGGTGAGCTTTGTTGTGCTCAAAAGTAGCTTCTTCCAATGTCTTTTGAACATATGGAACCCTTTCTCCAGGCGCATGACATATGTCAAACACCTTCCTTGGCTGGACTGAAGATGAGGACTGGCCCTTTTCAGTATTTAGCTTCCTGCCTTCTGGAGGATAGCTAATTTTGATTTGTTTGAATGGTGTAGGAACTGGTACTGAAATGGCTGGTACTGGTGCTGAATGGATAATGGGGACTTCATCTTTAGTCAGAATGACTTTAGGGGCAGGAGGAGATGAAGTAGTGGATTCTTGTACCAAATATGAAGCTTCACTTGTTTCAGTGCAGTCTGAGCAAGTTGAATCAGACTCTGATGAGGTAGTGCATTCTTGTACCAAAGGTTCATCCTTAGAAGGATCAAGATTTCTGTTGGCCATATCAAGATTTGCAAGATTGAAGCTTGGTTCATGGATGGCAATGTAGTCAGCAGGAGGTGCAACGGCTTGATATTGTTCAGTATGATACCCCAGACCATTTTTTACCTTTTCATGAATTTGAGCATCCAAAAGTCTTTGTAGCTTTTTGGATGCAAATTCATATTTGTCGACATGAACTTTTTGTTATGCCAATTCTGCTCTGGTAGCTTTTAATCTGGCCAGTAGATCATCAATCTGAGTTTTAAGATTGGTTTGTTCATGTTTTAATGATGAAATCTCTTTCTTTAGGCAGTTAATTTTTTCTTTGTAACTGTCTTCGACCTTTTTGAATTAAGATTTCATTTGATGAAACTCTTCATTTTGATCTATGAGGTTGTGATTATGCTTTCTGTAGCCTAAAACCTTATCAATACAGGCTTGGGAACATAGATGTTCATATACCTAAGGCGGTATCTCGGTTGTGTCTTCCATAAGAGCTTGGCTGTTAGCAGGTAGATCTTCATACTTGAAGCTCCAGTCAAAGTCAAATGTTCCAACAGCTGCACAAGCTGCAGTTTGAGCTGGAGGAGTAGCTTGTTGCTGTTGTCTAGGTTGGCTAGGTTGGCTTTGTCTTGTTCGATCCTCAGCACGGTTTGCCCTAGGTGCCTTGCATTCTCTAGCAAAATGACCCAGTTGGTTACAGTTGTAACATCTCACTTTACTTTTATCTAAGCTAACTCTGGTGTTGGAGCTGTTGCTTGGAATGGGTCTTCAGGTTCTAGAGTAGAACCTTTTTGCTCTTATAGAGAGCATGGCATAGGAGTGCTGTATATCCATTTCTTCTAGATCATCTGGATGGAAGCACTCAAGATCCTCCTTGATAAAGTACATGTTGCTTGAGTTTTCAGAAACAAAAGCAGCGGAGGTTGAGGCTTGAGAAGGAGCTTCAAGAAGAAATGGTGATGTGTTTGTTTTAGAGGTAGGAGTTTGAGGATGTGTGACTATGGGAGGATAGTAGTTGCTAGTACTAGGACCTGAGTACTCAGAGTGAAAAGCAAAAGAGGTGGTGGTGGATGTTGAAGCTGTTTGGTAGCTTGAACTTCGTTCTTTTGCCTGAATCATCTCTATCTCATAAGTCTTCAGCATACCGAAGAGCTCAGTCATTTGGAGAGTCTTTAGAATCTCAGTTCTTCTAATGGACACCGTGTAGAGTGTCCAGCAGCTAGGTAAAGACCTGATGAACTTTTTGAGAATATCCTCATTCTCCAGTTTCACCTTTGAGCATTGCAACTCACCTACAAGATAAGTAAATCTGTTATATAAAACAGTTAGGGACTCACCTTCCTTCCATACGAAGTTTTCGTACTGCTGCTTCAGGATGTCCCTTCTGTTTTCTTTGACTTCTTCTGAGCCAGCAAACATCTTCTCAAGAGCCTCCCAGAGATCTTTGGCGGTTTTGTAACTTCTGAAGTTATGAAAAACTTCATTTAGAAGGCACATTTGGATAGCTCCTAGTGCCTTGAAGTCCACCTCCATCTTTTTTATATCCTCTTTTGAGTACTTGGAGGGATCTTTTGGAACTGATGGTCCTCCAGAGTCAGCAGATGCCACCATGGGAATGTAGGGTCCATCCCTGATGGATTCCACATTCCGTACTCCTGATAGCAGAAAAAACTTTCCATGCGATTTTTCCACATGTCGTAGTCTTCTCCAGACACCAATCTTGGTGGTCGGTTGATGCTGCCGATGTCTTCAAAACCATTGCTTTGTGCCATTTTTATTTCGTGATTTTGGGTGACTTGATCAAAGAGAAAGTTTAGAATAGAACCAGAAGTCATTAAACAAGTGTGAGTTTGTTTAATCTGATCCAAAGCTCTGATACCACTTGTAGGATCGTTAAAGTACAAGATGGTTCTGTTCTTAGTTGAGATTGGCGGAAACATAAAAACTACACAAGAATAATCGAGTAAACAAAATGAATACTAATAAGAACACTTTGTATTAAGCTTTGTGAATAAACGATTACAAAAGAAAACTCAGTGAAGAAGCACACTTACAATGAAGTGTTTACACAGTATTTATACTGACTTAGAATCAAGACAGACCCTTGATTCTAAGGATCAGATCTAACACAGACCGTTGATCTTTTATACAAAAGCTAATAATACATGTTAAAGCTAAACTAGCTAACTTTATTGAAGCGTTTTCTTTATTCATCATTGTTTGCATACTTGGAGAAGAGATTGTCGTCCGTCATAGGTTGCACCATTGAGGTTCCTTCTGCTTTGAGCGTGTCAGTTGCTTTTGCAGAAAGTTGTCAGTGACGCTTGGCATGGATAGTCAGCTGCAACGATTTGTCTTCAAGGAACACAGCCATCAGCAGCAAGAATGAGAATGATATCAGCAGCAACTTGTGTTGAACGCTTCTGATAAGCCTATCAGCAGCAACAAGTGTTGAATGCTGCTGATAAGCCTATCAGCAGCAACTTGTGTTGAATGCTGCTGATAAGCTTATCAGCAGCATTTGTACTTAGAATAATTTAGTAGCAATTAGTCTTTGGTTCTACAATAACCTACTAAACAATACGTAAGTATCTATTTATACAAATATGTCAAAGACCAAAGTTACAAGGTCTGATGTTGAAAAGTAACAAGAAACCCTAATAGGCACGGTCGCGCCTCGATCTGGCACGGTCGCGCCAAGTGCTTTGGCACGGTCGCGCGCCCTGCTTTGGAACGGTCAAGCCCGATGCCTTGGCACGGTCGCGCCTCTCATCAGTTGAAACGTAAATGCAGTCTTTAATCACAGAGACGTTCGATTTCATATCCGTTCTACACGTTTTCACCATTAACAAACCCAATTAAATCTTTTAATCATAACAATTTCAACAAATAAACCAAATTTCGTCGATTCAACTCATAACCATCCAATCCTCTCACAAGACCGTCGAATTTACCATTTTTGATTACGATTCTCCGAAGCCAACATACTATCAAACCTCTCTGAAGCTCCTGGAAACACTGAGTCAGTCGGATTTGCAGAAGAAGGCGCCGGCAACCGAACCCGTCGTCGCCGGAACTCCTCTCTACCGAACACTATCATTCGTTGTCCTTCCGGGTAATTGAAACCTCTCACACTTACGTTTTAGTCTATAAATCAAAAGCCCTAATCTAATTTGGGCTTACAATATGGGAATCATCACGAACCAGAATCTAGTTTTCGTTCAAAATAGATTTAATCGAATCGAACCTTAGACACGTTTTAAATACAATTAATCTATACAAAAAGACTCGTGATGATCTAATGGATGAAAGCCCCATGAATTCCAACATTTACAATATAAGAATTAGTCAAATTGAATCTGTTTTGGAACAGACACGGTCGCGCTAATCATATAGCACGGTCATGCCTCATGAGACACGGACGTGCCGGCTTCCAACGCGGTCGTGCCTCCTGCTCAGACCCAGTTATGCCCTTCGGCTAATCTCAATCGTGTTTTAGAATCATAGACACGATCGTGCCTGGCCAAGGCACGGTCGTGCCTAATGATCTGTTTAGGTATGCCCTCTGTTTGATCAACTCGGTCGCGCCCGTGGTTAGAGCACGATCGTGTCCCTTCACAGGCATGGTCGTGTGTGAGTTAGAATTTCTTGGCAGAATTATAATTTTTATATTTTTCAAACAATGAATGTCTCAGATTAATTTTCAAAACAAAATAATTGATTTTTATAAAAATGTATTTGACCCTATTTAAAAAGACCAAATATTTAATCTGGGAATAAATAGAATTTGTTATTTAAAGTTTATAAAATTTAATCTATATTTATTGTTAAACCCTACACTTAATTATTATTTACACAATTTATTTAAACATCTTTATGAATATAATGTAAAGAAATTTATATTTATTATAAAACATCTAATACATTTTTATAACTAAATGACTAAGTTACATGTTTTATAAATAAATAAATAAGGTAACAATTATTTATTTAATTTACATTTAAACAAAAATCATTCATTTAGGTTATACGTAATTAACTCTAACACCAACATTATTTTTATAACTAAGTAAATAAATAATGATTTTGTTTTATTATTTAGTTATTCCAAACTCAAATTTTATACAACACCATTCAAGTACAAACCACTAACACATACAACTTCAAATTCCTTATACACACATCCAATTTAACCTTAGACTTAGATATAGACTATTGTGCACACTATTGATTCAATACATATTACACTCTAGGTTAACGTGGTGCATTACGAGGACCCCGTTACTATCTAGTATTTCGTGTTAACTACGCCTTCGAATCAAGTGAGTATTACATAGCCTCTTTTACTCATGTGTGCAATTTGAGATTTATGCCCGAGTGCTAGTTGTGCTAACTTTTGTGTGCGATTTATGTGCAATCATTAACTATTCAAGCTGACGGTTAACAATGATAGATCTATTGAGTCTGACAAACTCACCCAGGTAGGGTGATTGTTACCGACAACACAATTTTGCATGCTAGTTACAAAGGTTTGATAGTACTTGGTTACACAATAGCTGCTCCCCATAAATGCCTTATTTTATCTTGATATGTAAGGATTTGTTTATTTACAAACTATATGCTATCTATATACAAACCTGTGTATGCTCACCAACTTTTAAGTTGACCTTATTTTATTCATGTTTCCGGTACTAATGTGTTAATTGATCAAGATTTGCTTCACATAGGCTTTGGGACTTAGTTAATTTGAATAAAGGATTTTATGTATTTCATATTATGTTCTTACTTGGATTTGGTTGTGTTTGGATTATTTGAAATGAAATTGATGTTTAATATATTACAATTTAGTCAACCTTGTGCTCATGAACAGTCTACATGTCCCGCCCCGATGATTCCGCCATCGGTCGGGGTGTGACATTTGTTCCAGTTGGGTTTGAAGAGTGGGGGTGAGTATTTTTTTTGTACATGTGCACCCTTAGGAGGTTGCACAGGGGTTCGATCAATGGAAACAGTTGTTGTATGTTCAGGTTATGCAGTGGAGGGTGTGGGATCAGTATCAGCAAGGACTGCTAAACTGTCACCCTAGGTACTTTGTATGTTCATCATTGTAGATAACAATGGAACATTAACCCCTGAGAACTTTGCTGAAGTAGTTCTCATACTTTTAAAAATATTGTTTTCATGTCACCCAATCATGTAGACTTTTGCATGTTTTGAAAGATCTTTTAATTCATGGTTAAAAACTTCCTGCAAGAATCTGTGGTACATATAAAAAGCTTGTTTTGCCCCTTCCTGAAGGTTGTATCTCAAACCTTCAAAAATCAAGTGAGAAAAGTTGAAACCCTCCCCAGTTATCATACCATGAATAGCAGAGGCAAGACCAGAGTTCAATTAATTCCACCCACTTCTCTTCTGTGAGATACATGGTAGAAGAGTGTGGCACAAAAACTTCCATGGAAGACCCATCAGCGCCTTCTCAATGGTGTATTCATCTTGATTTCCAGTGTACTCTATGGATACAAAGGTCCTCATGTACTCATTATTGGTGTATGAGTTAGCAGCACCCTCGTCCTGAAGCTTGAGATGTTTTCTGAGTGTAGCTTCTGTAATAGTGATATCCTTGCCGTATACCTTTGATTTGATTTGGGGAGTCCCTTGTTCGGTAGAGAAGAACGCAAAGTTCCAGAAATATTCCATATGGGGTATGTAGATTGTGGGGTTGACAGTCAGAGCAAAGTGTATTTTTGATTGACACAAAAAGTCGATCATATCATCGAACCCTTCTGATTTCTTACCCTTAACAAGACATGCCGTTAAATTGTGTTAAGTAGAGAACTTTTCATCAGGGTTATTGATATCAACGTTTGCCATTTTGGAGGGAAGGATGAAGCTTTTAAAAGTTGGTTAAGTGTGGGGAAGCTTTGAATGCTTGGGAGAGATGGAGGGTTAGGTTAAAATTGAATGTGAAGAGGTGAAGGAGGGAATTTTATTTTGTTATAACGGCAAAAGTTTGGGCAACGGTCACTTGTATCATACAAAAGGATGAAGCGTAGCATACTGTAGCAGTCATCTACAGTGACGCTTTACTTTTTACTGTGTTACAGCTGTAACACACTGTAGCAGTCATGGTAAAGACTGACAGTGACTTTTTATAGTGGGTAAAAGTTAATGTGAACCATTTTTACCTATCCACAGCAAACTTGGTTGCTGCTGAGGGATGTAATGGTCTGCAGCAAAGATGTTGCTGCTGCTTGCCTTAAAGCTATCCGTAGCAAACTTGTTCCTGCTGATAACTTAAAGCAGTCTTTGGCAAATTCTTTGTTGCTGAGTACTAAACCTATCAGCAGCAAAAATGTTTGTTGCTGATCATTTATTTTCACAAGACTTTATTTACAACAAGAGAACGCACAGACACATTTTTTTTAAGTTTTTTTTTGGAGAAAGATTTTAATCAAAGTTCATCATGCCAATAGATTCAACTAGATATCTGAATCTAGCTTCATCATAGGCTTTTGTGAATAAGTCAGCATACTGCTCCTTGGTATGAACTTTGGTTAAAATAATTCTTCTTTTCTCAGCTTGATCTCTAATAAAATGATAGCGATGTCAATGTGTTTTGTCTTGGAGTGCTGCACAGGATTATTTGTAATTGATATAGCACTCTTGTTGTCAATTTGAATGGGAGTTGCCACGAAAATCATTCCATAGTTTAGCACTTGATTTTGTATCCAGATGACTTGTGCACATCAACTGGAAGCTGCATTGTATTTTGTTTCTATTGTAGATGTTAACACACATGTTTGCTTCATGCATTGCCAGGAAATCAATCTTCCTCCCAGGAATTGGCATCCCTAATATGGACCTTTTGTCCAAGTTGCATCCTCCATAGCCACTGTCAGTGTATGCATATAGATTGAATTTTTCATTCTTAGAATACCATAGCCCAAGTCTTGGAGCTCCCTTCAGGTATCAAAGATTCTCCTGACAGCTTGGAGATGTGAGGTTTTTGGAGCTGCTTGTGTTGAAGCACTTTTGTGTGACAAACACTCTGGATAGAATCTTAGTTTATGTACTTTCGTTGTTTGTATTTGTCTTTGTTCGTAAGCGTCTGTATGTATTAGTTATCGAGTTGTATTTACTAATGCATGTTGTTAGTTTCTTAATTCTCTAAGTGTTTTGCGCACTTAGTATGTGCGCAGGAATTAGTTCCTGCGTACTTAGCAAGTACGCAAGAATACTATGCGTACTTGCTAAGTACGCATGAGCAATTTGCCCTGCGCACTTGCTAAGTGCGCAGAGTTCAGGTCTTTTATAAATAGGATAGGTTGACAGTAGATTGTGCACTCAGTATTTTTCTCTCTGTAACCTTCAAGTGTTTATAATAGACGAAAGTTTAAAGTGATTCTCTTGTCGGTTTACTTTGTGTTGTTTGATTCTCCACCTAGTCACGGGTATTACACACCCGGTCCGACTAGCCAACACACTTGCATGTGACGATCCGCGACACCCGAGGGACCTATAAGTGGTATCAGAGCATTGCTCTTGATTTCAAGTGTTGTGAGTGTGTTTGGAGTATTTTCTACACATCCTATAGATTTTTTGCAACCAAAAGTGGGTATTCTTGTTGATTTTTGTGCTAAATTAGGGGTAGCTCTTGAGCACTAATTTAGAAGGAAAAATCACTCAAAACCCGACTTTTGTTGTGTATTTGAGCGTTTTGAGTATCAAAGGTTGGTTAGAAACGAGTTTCTGACCCTTTGGCTCATTTTATTCGATCAATTTTTCGATTTTTGCCATCTCCGGTGAGTTTCCAGTGACTGGAAAAGGTTGGTGAGAGTTGGTGAAAAGGTGACCTGCGTACTTACCTTATTTGGCAACAAGTACAGTCTTGCTGCGTACTTACCAATTACGCAAGACCAATCTTGGTGCGTACTTAAGTTATTTCCTGCGTACTTATCATTTACCCATGCGTACTTGTCAAGTACGCAAGAGCAAATCCTAACTACGCAAGACTACTTCTTAAGTGCGCAAGGCCAGTTTAAGTGCGCAAGTTTTTGTGATTTTTCTGAAATTTGACTAAGTGTTCACCATGTCAAATCTTCAGAACCTTGGTAACCTTCTGAACTATGACAACGAGATCGGAACCCCTCAGAAACCGCTAAAGCTGCTTAATGTAAATGATTATTCAAACTGGAAAGCACGCTTTGAGCATTATATTTCTTATACCGATTCTTCGTTGTGGATACCCATTTTAGAGGGCTATAAGCATCCCACATACATTTACGTTGATGACGAAGTTTCCAAGCCTATCTCTAAACTTGATGAAGAAGAAAAGAAAGTTTATGATAGAGAGAAGAAGGCACACGGGTCTAGCACTATGGCCTTGACTAGGGAGTTATTCCATAGCTTCAAAGAATACGATAACTCCAATGATCTCTGGAAGGCGTTACAGAAGAGATTCGAGGGCAATAGTGACATCAAGAAAAGTAAACAAGATCTTCTCAGGAAGCAGTATGAGTGCTTCAGATTTCTGGAGAACGAATCCATAGATGAACTCATCTATAGATTCTATCATTTGCAGACTGAATTGAAAGCTTTTGACCTCATCTATCTAAATGAGGAATTAGTTGAAAATTTTCTGGATGCTTTGCCACTCAAATTTGATATGTATACTAGCCTGATGAGAGAGAATTCTAAGTTTTATGAGATGACAATCGATGAGGCAATTGGAAAGGTTCAAGCACATGACATGAACCTAAAAAGAAAGGAGAGCTCAGGAAGACCTCAAATACAAGACCCTTCTATGCATTATGGGACGTCTTCTACAACCAAGTCATCGGGCTCTAGAATTGCCCTTTTCTTAGGAAACTCTCATGAGGAAGAAACTGTAAAGGCTTGTGGTGGTCATGCATGCTATGCAGCATCTGGTTCTGGATCTCATCATTAGAACTCCTCAAGAAATCCTTCTTCCACATCTTCAACTAACCAATTAGCAATAGCCAAGATAGCTGAAGATCATGTGGCTTTATTCTCATCTTGCATGCTTACCTATGAGAACTTCATTGGAGGTAAGCAAACGGATCCTGAAACTATCGAAGAAGACTTTAATCAGGTGGATCCGGATGATATGGAGGATATGGATATTCAATGGAACATGGCCATGATCTCGAGGAGGGCAAAGCGTTTCCTGAAAAGAACTGGCCGAAAGTTCATTGGTGGCCATTCTAATGCCAAGGTTGGTTTTGATAAAACCAAGGCCAAGTGCTACAAGTGTCTGAACTTTGGACACTTTGCTCGTGAATGTCAAAAGGACAGAGCACCGGCTTCGGGTTTCACCAGACCTACCCACGGAGACAACCATGGCTACAACAACTCAAACAACCACAATCAAAGCCAAGGTGGAACGTCCAATGCTTTGGTGACACAATAGGACGATAGCTTTGATTGGGGCGTTCATGTGGAGGATGCTCTTATTGCACAAACTCAGGTTGGTCTCATGGCCGAGATTATGGAGATGATGGAAGCTGAGGAAAGGGAAGCTTCTGTGGCTAATCTAGAAGAGTCTACAACTGTTGTTGCTCGCATGGCTATTGGCGAGGCATCCTGTTCATCAAATGAGGTAGATTCTAATCCTTTACTGTCATTTCTTGTTCTAAATGTCTAAGCTTAAAGATTGAAAACTCTAAGCTTCAAGAAAAATTCGAACCCCTTCGTATTGCAGCGTTAAGCTACAAGGAAAACGAAAAACGATTTAAAGATTCAATTGAAACGTTGAAGAAAGAAAAACGTGATTATTCACTCAAAATCAACGATCAACAGTTTCACTTGGATGTTGCATACAAGGGGTTAGAGAAAAGGAACAATGAGATCAACAAACTGTAAAATGAGATCTTGCAGTTGAAATGCACTAATGAGAAGTTGAAAAATTCTCGTTTTGTGGTGGAACACTACGAGTCTGTAGTGAGGCAATTGAATGGCTTAGGGTTGGGTACTAATGCTATTCCTCCACCAGTTAGCAGGAAATTTGTTAACGGCTTAATAGACATTGATTTGTCTTGCATTGATGAGTCCTCAGGTAAGGATGATTCCTCTAACAAGGATGATTCCTCAAGTAAGGCTGACTCCACATCTAATGAGGAGTTCTTTACTGCTTCTGATGATGGGTCTGAAAGCACCTGCCCTGAAGGAGTAGTATCTGAGGAGTCATTATGTGAACAGAAAATTAAGAAAAACATTATCATGAATAGTGACAATTGTATTTTGACTGAACCCGATATCATTGAATCAAATGATAAATTAAAGGTAATGATTTATGGGGGGTATAAACACATTAATCAAGTTAAAAAAGAAGCTTTTTTAGCTCATTATGGGCTTGGTTATAAAGAAAATTTGCAAAAACATTATACTCCCAAAAACCAATCTTTATTGGGTCAAACTCCTCTTCACCAACCAACTCCTCCTGCTCATAATGATGAGTCATCAAATGCCAGATCTAATGAGCCTTATAGGAGGACTTACACAGACAAGAGGACTTGCTTTCACTGTGGTATGGTTGGTCACATTATTGTGAACTGCCCTTCTAAGAACCATGGGAAACGACCAATTGTTTCACAACCGGCTGTCATCCCTAAGTCACCACCAGTGAAGCATCCCAAAAGTCCAAAAACAAGTGTGGTGAAACCACCAGTAAAACCTATGGTAAAGCAAAAAATCACATCTGAGGCTAAACCATTTGTTTCAAGAAAGGGAAAGCATCCTGTTAAACCTTGTGTATCTACCTCTGGTAGCACACCTACTGGTGAGAAACCTTTGGTGAAAATCTCAAAGCCACAGAGAAGGAGAAGGAACAAGAGGTTGAGAAAGCTTGAACAGCTGACTAAAATTCAATCAGGTGAAGCTTCCACCAGTTCACCTGTTGCTGTTGAATATAAGTCTACTATTCCAGTTAAGAAAAAGAAGAGATCCTGGAACAACAAAGATAAAAATTCTCAATCTCCTAGTCCCAATTCTTCTAAAGATTCATCCATTTTTAACAGTCACGACTGTGAGTTAATTGAAGTTGTTTATTTTAAGAAAGACGGACGACCCAAGACCACTATGGCTTGGGTCTCCAAATCTAATTAATTCTTTTTGTGACTCGTGAAGGGACATCCGAAGGGTTCTATCTCTAATCGTTTGTATGTAGATAGTGGATGCTCATGGCACATGACAGGTAACATGGCCCTGTTTCAAGATGTTAAACCGTTCAGAGGCGGCTATGTGGCCTTTGCTGGAGAGAAAGGCGGTAGTATCACGTGTCAAGGCGTGGTGTCAAATGGTTGTGTGAGCTTTGACAATGTCAACTACTGTGAGCAGCTGAAGAATAACTTGTTGAGTGTCTCCAAAATGTGCGACAAGGAGTACTCAGTGATGTTTGACAAAAATGAATGCTTGATACTCAAACCTGGTTTTGAGGTTCCTGAAGATTGGATTCTGATGAGAGCGCCAAGGACAAACAACACCTATCAGATTGATATGAGCGTGGCAACAACGACCTCATCAGTTGCTACCTGTTTGCTTACCAAAGCGACAGAACTTGACTCTATCTTGTGGCATAGGAAACTCAGACATATTTCTTATCGTAAAATGAATCATCTTGTCCGAAACGGTTTGGTGACCGGTGTTCCTAAGCTGAGATTTACTGTTGCAGATGACTGTATGCCTTGTAAAAAAGGCAAACAGCAACGGAAGTCTCACAAGCTCAAGCTCCAAAACTCCATCGATACCCCTTTGGAGCTATTACATATGGATCTTTTTGGCCCTATAAGTATCAGGAGTATTGCAAGTAAGTCATTCTATCTGGTTGTAACTGACGATTTCTCATGTTTTTCTTGGGTGCATTTTTTAGGTACGAAGGACGAAACTGCTGACATTCTTCAATACCTGATCCTGAGCTTGGAATCTCTGTGCAAGCTAAAGGTTAGAAGAATAAGGAGTGACAACGGAACTGAGTTCAAGAATAATTTGATGGAACTTTTCTGTCTCAAGAAGGGGATTCGTCATGAATTTAGTGCCCCGTACACACCTTAGCAGAATGGAGTCGCAGAGCGGAAGAACAGAACATTGATCGAGACTGCAAGGACAATGCTGTCAGATACAAAGCTTCCTGTCACTTTCTGGGCAGAAGCAGTTAATACAGCTTGTCACATTTTGAACAGACTTCTGGTTGTGAAGAGGCACAACAAGGCTTGTTATGAGTTGATCAACAATCGACCTCCCAATCTTGACTATCTAGTTCCTTTTGGTAGTCCCTGTTCCTTATTGCTACAATACAAAGACCGCAAGTCTAAGTTTCATGCAAAAGCGGTGGAAGGCATCTTCTTAGGATATGTTGCCAACTCGCCATGCAAGAGAGTGTACAATATAGAAACTCGTACTGTCGAGGAGTGGTTTGAAGTGGATTGTAGTAAGCACAGCATTCCACCAGAACCAACTGGTCCAGCTTGGGGTTTTGATTATGATGCGCTATTCAAATCTTTCAATCTTTCAGATTTGTCTACAAATGATGTCGCATATGTGTATGAATTATTTGGTGGCGGTGATGACTCCAGTTTCTCAACACGTGCTACTGTACCTATTGTAACTCCTGATTCTAATGATGCATCTGCATCTGGAACTCTTAATGGTGATAATAGTGAAGATGTTCATGTTGACAGAAATGACGCTCAAGCTAATCCTAACACTAGTGTAGGAAATGAAGCTCCAGCTGATCCAATTAACATTGAATCTTCTTCTTCTGGAACACAGGATATGGGGGAGTTAAGCACGAACCTCGATTCAGAAATTCAGGAACCGAATGTACCAAAGATGAGAGTGCATAAGAATCATCCAATTGACAACATTATTGGTGATCCTCATGCCGGTGTTCAAACTCGTCATCGAACCATTGCTGAGAACACTAGTCTCCACTCTGAGATACTTGACACTGGTGTCATGGAAACATGTCTGCATGCTGCATTCGTGACCCAGTTAGAGCCGAAGAATGTGAAAGAGACTCTCGCTGACAACTGCTGGATTTAGGCAATGCAAGACGAATTGTCTCAATTCAAAAAGTTGCATGTGTGGGATTTGGTTGACTTGCCAAGGGGCGTACAACCAATTGGCACCGGATGGGTGTTCAAATGCAAGACGGATAATCATCATGTTGTGGTGAAGAACAAAGCAAGGTTGGTTGTTCAGAGTTTTTATCAACAAGAGGGCTTGGATTACACAGAAGTATATGCCCTAGTTGCTAGATTTGAAGTCATTCGACTGTTTCTGGCTTATGCCTCATATGTTGGCTTCAAGGTCTATCAACTTGATGTGAAGAGTGCTTTCCTGTATGGAAAAGTACATGAAGAGGTCTATGTCACTCAACCTCCTGGCTTTGAAGATCTGCATAATATCAATAAAGTGTACAAGCTCGACAAAGCACTTTATGGTCTTCATCAAGCACCTCGGGCATGGTATGAGACTTTATCTAAGCATATATTGTCTAATGGTTTCAACCGTGGACAGATCGACTTGACCCTCTTCATACGGAAAGCAGGAGGTGATATTCTTCTTATACAAGTGTATGTCGATGACATTATCTTCGGGTCTACAAATGAAGAGATGTGTAGGGAATTCAAACAGGTGATGAAGTCCAAGTTTGAAATGAGTAACATGGGTGAACTGTCGTTCTTCCTGGGTCTGCAAGTCAGTGAAAGAGAGGATGGCATTTATCTGCATCATACAAAGTATGTGTAGGACATCTTGACAAAATACAAGATGAATGATAGCAGTACTTATGACACACCTATCCCAGTCAATCATGGTCTGCATCCTGACAGAGATGGAAAGGATGTGGATTGCAAATTATACCGTCGGATGATCGGATCTCTTACGTATCTCACAACTTCAAGGCCAGATATTGTGTTTGTTGTATGCTTGTGCTCAAGGTTTCAGTCACAACCGAAGGGCTCCCATATGACAGCTGTAAAGAGGATTTTCATATACTTGAAAGGGAAACCCCGATTGGGTATTTGGTACTCTAAGCAGCAGTCTTTTGACTTCAAAGCCTACACTGATTCAGATTATAGCGGTTGTAACCTTGATAGAAAGTCAACTTCTGGTGGATGTCAATTCTTAGGAGACAAACTGGTTTCCTGGCAGTGTAAGAAGCAGTCAACGGTTTCTGTCTTAACATGTGAAGCAGAATACATTGCTGCAGCTAGCGGTTGTTCTTAGATATTGTGGATTCAGCAGCAATTGAGAGACTACGGCTTGAACTTCATTGGATCTCCTCTGTTCATTGATAACAATGCTACAATTTCCATCACAAATAACCCGGTGAAACATTCCAAAACTAAACATATTGAAATTCGCCATCATTTCATCCGTGATTGTGCTGAAAAGCATCTCATTGAACTTGTAAAGGTTCACACAGATGACAATCTTGCTGACCTTTTCACTAAGGCGTTTGTCCGATCCCGTTTTAAGCATCTTGTCAACTTGATAGGAATGTTCAATCTAGAGTGAAAACTTGTTTTTCTTAAATCAATTCAATTCATGAAAGTAAAATTTTATTTCTCTTAAAATTTCTGTATAGTTCTTTTATTTTTCAAATATTTTCCAAAATTTCAAACAAAATAGAAAATGGAGAATTTTTTCAAAATAATCTTGAGAAAAGACGAAATGGTAGTACATCATAAATGATCTAAACGCCATAGACTGCTCATATGGGAAATGATTGCGTCATGCTTACTTAATTGTTTAAATTGTTATGTTTTTAATCTGCTTATTTACAAGTAATTTGAATTGTTAGTAGGCTGTAGGCATCTTTGGATCATTAGTAGTGTGGAAACTAATATAAACTACAACTGTGATTTGAACCCATGTATGCATGTGTGAGAGTGTAAAAGAATACAAAAAGATCATTATCAGATAAAGGATGTTAGATTTTGGCAATAATTCTCTTAAGAGACCAGTTTCAGGTTAGGTCGTTACAACAATTAATGCGGTTCATCTCACTGCCCATACTCACAAGTATGCAATGAGCCATTGAATTAAGACAAGTCTCTACATCAACTGTGGAGCGTGTATTCACCCTTGAATCACTCCTGATTCATTGAATTCAAATCCAGATAAAAGTCGGATTCCCCTACCCTGTCACACCCCAACCGACGGCGGAATCATCGGGGCGGGACATGTAGACTGTTCATGAGCTCAAGGTTGACTAAATTGTAATATGTTAAATCCATTTCCATTCAAACAAACACGAATCAAGTTCCAAGTACATAATGAAATACAATTTGTTTTTGAATTAAGATTAACTAGGTCCAAAGCCTATGTGTAGCATGTCTTGATCAAACTCATATGAAAGCACCTGAAACATGAATAAAATAAGGTCAACTAAAAAGTTGGTGAGTATAACACATGTTTGTATATAGATAGCATATAGTTTGTAAAACAAATCCTTACATAACATGATAAATAAGGCATTTATGGGGAGCAGCTATTGTGTAACCAAGTACAATCAAACCTTTGTAACTAGCATGCAAAATTGTGTTGTCGGTATGAATCACCCCAATCTGGGTGTGTTTGTCAGACTCAATAGATCTATCATTGAAAACCGTCGGCTTGAATAGTTAATGATTGCATATAATAGCATACAAAAGTTAGCACACATAGCACTCGGGCATAAAGCTCAAATTTGTACAGATGAATGTAAATAGGATTTGTACTCGTGTTGTTTGTGTAAATGTAAACATGTAATTTGTATATAGTTCATGTTTCACCCCAAAGTGTAAAAGAGTAAAAGGGGCTATGAAATACTCACCTGAATCAAATGTGTAGCTAACACGAGACTCTAGGTAGCAAAGTGATCCTTGTAACGCACAACGTTAACCTAGAGTGTATTGCGTATGAAGATGAATTAATAAAATATCTAAATCTAATTCTAGGGCTTCAATGAATGTGAGTATAGGGAATTGTGTAATGAGTTCGTGTCGGATTATGTAAAAGGATTGCGTAGGTGTTTGCGTTTTATTCTTGGATAATTGTTTTATAATTATTAAAGTAGGGATATAGTGTCCTTAAAATAATGATTTAGAGTTTGGGGTTAATTAACTAAATAAATTAGATTTATTTATTTAAAACGTAGTATGAAATTATATTTTGCTTTAAATATAATAAAATAAATAAGTCTATCCTTATTTAGTTATTTAGTCATGAAAATGCGTCGAATTTGGGTGAATATATATTAGTTTATAAAAACTAGTGTTTCATATCATTTAACACTAAGTGAGTTGAAATTGCAACTTATATGAATAATAAAGCATATCTATTTTTATTCGGGGATATAAATGTGGGTAACTAATATAAATAATTATATTATTTATAAGTTTGAAACGTTACACGAGTTTGTAAACGAGGCGAAGAAAATATCCAAATATATATATTATTTTTAATTGGGGTCACGGGTTTAAAATAATATAAATATTTTATTTATTCTAAGTCGGGGTTTGAAAATAATATAACTATATTATTTTAAAAGTTGGTATTTTTAAATGAAAAAGGGTTGCAAATCAAACCCGAGCCTACGGGTGGTTTTACGAGGCTAGAACACATTAATATATTAATATAATAATATAGGGTATTGTTTTTATATTAAAATAATGCAAAGAAAATGTTTTAAAAATAAATGGGTGTGGAGAGACTCGAACCCGGGTCTCTCCCACACCGGTACACTCACTTAGCCAACTCCGCCCGCTAGGGTATCGCACACAAGTCCGGGCCGAAATGGATTTAACAAGGAAACCCAGTGAGTTCTTCCCCTTTACCCGAGCCGATCGAACCCAGTCCCAATCCCACCAAATCTGGTAGCGACCGATTCTAAGATCATAGGGGTTTTGTTCGCTAACCTCAAACGAGTCTGGGGTGGGTTTTAATTGCAAAAACAACGGGTTTGGGATCGTTTAATTACGGAATCAAAAGCCGAAACCCTAAGTTTGAACCCAAAATTGTTTTGAATGATTCTGATAATGGAATGCGATAGAAACATGGGGCTTTTACTAATTAGGGTCTTGCGAATCTTTCAGTATGGTTTAATTGGATTATGATTAAGTCTAGGGTCGAAACCCCCAAATCGTTTTATGAACGAACCCTAGTTACGGTGTCTTGATTAAGTCGATGATATGAGGCTGAATTGGCATAGGGTTATCAATTAAAAATGGATTTTGAATCTACTGGTATGAATTAATTTGATTTAGACAGAGTCGAGGGTAGGTTTCGATTAAATCCGAAATTGTCAAGAACCCTAGAATCGGATCATGTTTGATTCCATAATGTAAGCCCTAATAAGCATATGGCTTTTAATCTATAGATAAAAACGAAGCTAATGATAGGTTCAATTACCAGAATGATGTTCAAATTGACCGCGATCGACTAAACGAACGCCGACTGTGACGGGATCGGTTTTCCGGCGACTCTGCGTCCTTCTTCGATGCAATTGGATGGTGTAACAGGTTCAAGGGGATTCGTTAGAGATTTGCAGGTGGTCGATTTCTGTGTAAACGATCGATAGTTGTGAATTGGTGAGTAATAAGAATGAGGTCGACGGTCACGGTTTAATTAGTTGTAAATGGAGTTTAATCGTGTGTTGAAGACGCTGATAATTGCTCCATAATGATCGATAATGACACCAATGTGTAAAACAATTACGAATTGCAACGGATTTTGGGAGTGGGGTTCTGATTCAAGTTAAAAAAGGTAGTTTGACTTTCCAAAGTCAAACTAAATCAAAAATGGGTTAATTACAGATTAATCCCAACAGTTTCTTGTTTAAAAGTTTTGAATCTGGCGGAACTGGTCCCTCGGGTTTGAGTTGGGTTAAGTTGGTTAAAGATTTGTTAGTTTAATTTATTAAAAGTCAACGGGAACATAATTCTTAAATTTTTGACTTTCAAACTTAATTATAATTAGATTTGACTAATTACACAACTAGTCCTTGAAGGTTTTAAATGTCGTATTTTTATTTTATTAATTAAAATAAATTAAAATAGGGTCGGCAAATCAGGAATGTTATATACCCTAATACTTAAACACCATATTCATTATCCTGAATCATCATACCGATATTCAATGAAGAAATCAAATGAAACCAAGACAAATGAATCACTCGATTCTGAATCTTATGATTCCTGATAATCTTTATGGATTCTGCTTGATTTTTCTGTGCTAATTGATGTAGCCTCATTCTGGAAATTTAGAAAATCATTGGGAAAATCTTCGATGCCTTGAGATAGTGCAATTTACATTACTGTTGCATATCAGTGGGGTACACGTTGTATATCTTACAATTAATACCTTAACACACAAGAACGTGATACAAAGATGCTTATGGTTTCAAATATTATAATATTGTCAACTTGACTTGCTTGTCTATATGCTTATTATGTATGAATAAACTGTAATTCATGACATGATCCCATATTCTTTGACGTTTATGTTGTATCGCTTTTGCTATAGTTTAGCCTGATATGATCCTCTGCTCGTGTCTTTGAACAAAAATAGTGTGTGTGTATATTCTTGTATATTTCTATCTTGAAAAGATCAAAAAGATTCTAAGTTTGTGTATAGTTCAATTTTAATCAGAAAAGCCAAAAATATTTGTGTTTAACCTTCCTGAATTGAATTTGAATCCTCTTGATTGAATGCTTTTATCTTGTTCGTTATTTAACTTGAAATCTTCATAATTTGAGTTGAAATTTGGAGCACACAAGGGTCTCTGCGTACTTGATAAGTGCGCATGAGGTAAACCCTGCGTACTTAACAAGTACGCAAGACTTAAGTCATGCGTACTTAGTAAGTACGCAGGATTTAAGTCATGCGCACTTAGCAAGTACGCAAGACCAATATGTGTCGGCTATATAAACAGGAGTTAGAATTTTCTTCAGTTTCATCTCATTTCAAACTCATAACGATTGTTGAATACCGCTACTTTTTTACTCAAAATTTCAAGTGTTCCAAAGAGCTTTTTTGTCCCGATTCTAGTTACATCATCGTATCAACATCATTTGGTGAGAATCTTAGGACATTTCATCCATAAAATCGTATCTTTCGGATCGATTTTGAATTTGAAAAATTTTAGGGTTTGAATCTTGGTTTTAGACAAGCTTTTGGTTGTTTTGGTTACACATTATGATTAAAACTTGTTTAGAATCATCAAACGAACCTTAATTATTACTTAATCGTCCTTATCGATTCTTGATTTTTACCTTTGACCCCTTGATTGAACGCCGGTTCGTCTAGGTCATTCTTACGTCAAAATTTGATAAGGATAGCGGATCTATGATGTTGATATTGGTTCTATAGGTCTTAATCACGGATTTCGACCTTGTGGTGACCCTAATCCACATCAATGTTGATCATGTGTTGAAAAATGGATCTCTAGAAAAATTTGACGAAGTGTATTTCTTGCGCACTTAACAAGTATGCAAGAAGTAATTCCTGCGTACTTGTCAAGTAAGCAAGAACAAATCCCTGCGTACTTGCTAAGTACGCAGGACCAACACTTGTGAAATTTTTCCAAGTCTGAAATTCAGTTCAATGAGTAACTGCTATACTTAGTCATTTGTATTCAATTCCAATGAATCTTCTTGTTCTTATTATGCTTTCTATGTGTTTTTTCAGTGATGGCTCGTGCCTTTACCAGTGAGTTCAACCTCCTAGCATATACAGAACCAGAATAGAAGGGTGCTGCACTACAATACCGAGAGATAGTTGACTTCTTGAACCGTTCAAGGATCAACTATGCTATATCAGCTGACCCAATTGTATCAAGACCGTACCAGGAGCAGTTCTGGGAGACAGCGGAACATGACTGCACAGTAACCCCTAACGTTATACGGGCTACCGTGGCGGGTCATGACATTGCCTTTTCTGAGGACACCATTCGACGGGTCTTACAGTTCTGAGATCTCGCCACGATCCGACAGCCTATCCTGACTACTTCGTGGATGGATGTTGGAGGTAGCGTATGGGATAGGTCGGTGTTCGAGATTATTCTTCCTACAAGAAGATGTGGGTGCTCGATCAGTGGAGGTACTTTGCCCACGTGATGATCATGTGCATCTCTTCAAGAAAGGCAGGGAAGGATGCAATGGGACATGATCTTCCAGCAGCCATGGTTGGCTTATCTCTCAACAGGGGCTATAACTTCTCAAGATACATCTTCAAAGCCTTAAATGATCAGATAAATACGGCTGGGTGGTTTAGATTCCTATTATACCCAAGATTTGTTCAACTACTGATAAATGATGTGTTGCCAAATCTGCCTGCTACTAGGGAGAGATTGCAAGTTAAACGGGTGGACAAGAGAGTGTTTGCCCAATTCCTCAAGCCAGGTAGTGTAGAACCTACCCCTGAGCACACCGCACTCTTTGGCCACCTGATAAATGAAGCATATGTGGCACCAGATGACTGAAGATGGTTTAGTCATGACTCTGAGCCTGAACTCAGTGAACATTCTGATGAGCAACAAGAAGAGGAGGACGTTGAAAGTGTGGATGAATCGTCTAAAGGAGGAGACGAAGAAGCGGTTAATGATGGTGCTGAAGGATCCGACTCCGAAGATACAGAGTCTGATTCATCTGATTCTGATGATGCACCATCACAGGTACACCCGAGAAGATTGACAAAGGTAACCCTTCCTGGGTCATCTTCAAAGAGAAAGCGACAAACGACGAGCAGTGAATACGAGCCAGATTCTGACTCTGACGCTGCTATACAAAGGCAAAGACGTGAAAGTATAAACAAAACCCAGGGGATAGGCAGCAACAAGCTATTCCTCGTGAGGTAGAGGATCGTGCTCAGAGGAAAGTAGAAGTATCGGCTGCGAGTACTGATTCAGCTTCTACCCCACCTTCACAACAGCTGTACCGCGGACAGCGGAGAAGGCCAGAAGTAACACTTGATGTAGCGGTCACTTCTATCACAGAGGAGGTTCCTGTGATAGTGACCCTTCCTGTACCATCTGTCCATGTGGCGGTGACAACTCCGATTCTTACAGAGTCAATCACCATCACACCTTCCATCACTCCTACAACTACCATCCCATCCACAATCCCTACTACCACCACTGAACCTATCAGTCAACCCTACAACTATGGAAACTTTACTCAAGGCTTTGATATTGATACGATCTTCTCATCCCCACTTCATAATGCTGAAAGGTCTACGTCAAGGAATCCTGATCCGAATGATGCATGGATTGATACTTTGGAAACCCAAGTTGCTGCTCTACTGGAAACTGTTCAGAAATCAAGGGAGGAATCTGAGGCTCAACAGGCTCAGATAAATTCGTTGGTGGACGAGGTTACTATTCTGAGAAGCAAGAGGGCTGGAACGCAAGAGCGACTAGCAAATGTCATGGTCCAGAATGAAGTACTGATAAAAATAAACAATATGATTCTGGGTCACAGGTCGTCTCTTGAGCTTCGGTTTGTCATGCAGCGAAAAGAACATGAAATGATGGTCAAGTTAGTACCTGACCTAACCGAGAAGCTTGCTGCTCAGGGGGAGAAGGAGAAAGAGAAAGAAAAAGAGAAGGAGAAGGCATCTAAACATACCGGTGATGAGGCTTGTCATCCGGTTGACTTAACTAAGGATGATGACAAAGACAAGGATCCTGAAGTCGGTCCTAGTGTAAGTGAGCATCAAGATTTTGCAATCGTGCCCATTTCTGCTATTCCAATGGCTGAGGGGGAGTCGACTCATCAGGAAGGTGGTGATACTTCCGGTGGTGGTGATAAAGGAAAGTCAGTGGCTGATATTCTGAGAGATCTATCTGACGATGAGATCTTATTCTTAGAGCCCGACTATTCCAAAGAAGCACAGATCGAGGCTCTCGACAATCTTGAAGAAGGAGAGATAGACTCTGGTGATGATAGGGAAGAAGATGATGATGATGTAGTTATAGAAATTCCCAAGGGCGACGGGGAAGGCGAGTATGATTTTGAAGATGGAGAGATCTTCGAAGTTACATCCTTTGAATCTCAGCTCGACACAGGTTCATTCGAGACTGCTAGCAATGTTGAAGCATCGACTGAAGCCTCCCCTGCCGACCCTACACCTGTGGATCCAGAGGCACAGAAAAACAAAGATATGCCTGCTAGTTCATCAAAGGATCCGGCTCCAGTCTGGCAAAAGACTTCTATCATAGGCAAACACGGAGCAACAGGGATGATCTTAGCTGTGAGGTTCGAGGAAGATAAGCAGTTGTTCGCAATCAAGCGATCTGTGGGGGTTCAATACTTGAAACCAACCAGTGAAGCTTTCAACTCCTTACCTAGATACGACCTCGTGAACCTAGCAAATCGGGAGCTGTTGGGTCACTCAAATCATGCAGTAGCGATGGTTTTGTGGCAGGTTCTACAGCGTGAAGTAAGATCTAGGAAATTTGAAGTGTTTAAGCCTCAAGTGCCCAAGTGAGTCAAGGATAAGAAAGCTAGACATCCTGTGACTAAGAAAAGCTAAAAGAAACTGGTATACAAGCCAGTACTATGTGAAACCAAGATTCCCCTGAGCAAGTTATCTCAGGATATCCTCGGTAACATATGGTACTGGTACGTAGATCCAAAAACGGGCAAGGCAGTAGTGATAGGAAAGGTATGGTCAGATAGTGGAAGCTTAGTGCCAAGGGAACTGGTCAGAGTATTTGATGAAGTCTGCTTCATTAACTTCTCTGTGAAAGATTTGGAGGCTCTAGCTGACAGGTACTGCATGCATACGGATGAATGGACAAAGTTCCTTGCTTCTAAATACGACAAGGTAATCAAGTTTTGCCTTAACTACAAGAAGAAGATGGAAGCTAAAGATGCAGAGCTGTAAAGACCGAAGACGATCCAGAGCTGTTGTCAAGGGAGAGTTTGTTGAAGCACTTTTGTGTGACAAACACTCTGGATAGAGTCTTAGTTTATGTACTTTCGTTGTTTGTATTTGTATTTGTTCGTAAGCGTCTATATGTATTAGTTATCGAGTTGTATTTACTAATGCATGTTGTTAGTTGCTTAATTCTCTAAGTGTTTTGCGCACTTAGTATGTGCGCAGGAATTAGTTCCTGCGTACTTAGCAAGTATGCAAGAATACTATGCGTACTTGCTAAGTACACATGAGCAATTTGCCCTGCGCACATATTAAGTGCGCAGAGTTCAGGTCTTGTATAAATAGGATAGGTTGACAGTAGATAAGTATGCAGACTATTGTGCACTCAGTATTTTTCTCTCTGTAACCTTCAAGTGTTTATAATAGATGAAAGTTTAAAGTGATTCTCTTGTTGGTTTAGATGAAAGTATTTTTCTCTCTGTAACATTTGTGTTGTTTGATTCTCCACCTAGTCACGGGTATTCCGCACCCGGTCCGACTAGCCAACGAACTTGCATTTGATGATCAGCGACACCCGAGGGACCTACAGCTTGAAATATTGCACACAAGCATACTGCAAACATAATATCTGGTCTTGAAGCAGTTAGATACATGAGAGATCCACTCATTGCCCTATACTGATGTTGATCAGTGTCTTGGCCATTTTTTGTCAAGAGACAAATGATGATGCACTTGAATTGGAGTTCTTGCAGCAGAGTAGTAAGCCAGTTTGAATCTTTCCAAGATAATTTTGTCACATTTGGATTGGCTGATGAAGATTCCATTTTGAACTTGTTTGACTTGGAGACCCAAAAAGAAATTTAGTTCACCTATTGAACTTATTTCAAATTTTGAGTGCATTAGAATCTCAAAGTCTTTGCATAATTTCTTCTTTGTTGATCAAAAGATGATGTCATCTACATAGATTTGAACCAATAGAATATCTCCCCCTTCATCTTTGATAAACAATGTATGATCAATGGTACCTCTTCTAAAATTGTTGCTGAGTAGATAGCCTAACAAAGTCTCATACCAGGCTCTTAGGGCTTGGTGTAGTCCATATAGAGCCTTGTCTAGTTTGAAAACTTTGTTTGGTTGTGAGGGATCTACAAAGCATGGAGGCTGTCTGACATATACTTCCTCACCAATCTTCCAATATAGAAAAGCACTCTTGACATCCATCTGATAAATAGTCAAGCTTTTGGATGCAGCATATGCTAAGAAGATTCTAATGGCCTCTTGTTTGGCAACAGGAGCAAAGACTTCATCATAGTCAATTCCTTCTTTCAGATTTTATCCCTGAGCCACAAGCCTGGCTTTGTTCTTAATTACAATCCCTCTTTCATCTTGCTTGTTCCTGAAGACCCACCTTGTGCCTATAGCAGTCTGGCTAGGTGGAAGATCAGTTAGGGTCCACACCTCTTGTCCTTTGAATTGCAGCAACTCTTCTTGCATTCCTTCAATCCAACTGTTGTGTTGCAAAGCTTCATCTATCTTCTTTAGTTCAACTTGAGACAGAAAACAGGAGTATAGACAAATATTAGCTTCATGAGTCTTGGTTCTAGTTTGAACTCCTTGTTGAACTTGACCAATGACATTTCTAAGGGATGTTCTTTGTTGATTCTTTGTGCGGGAACAACATCCAATTGTATTCCATGGTCAAGATTGCTTTGATTTTGATCAGGAAGATTTTGATTGTCAGTAGAGTTGTTTGCAGAAATGTCTTCAACAGCAACAGCATCTGCGGGTGAGTTTTAAGCAGCAACAACAACATTAGTAGCATCAGCAACATCAGATGCAATGCCTTCATCTTGATCTTCATTGTCAGAAAGATTATTGCTAGTGACATTTGAGTTGTTTGTTTTGACTTCACTGTCTTTAATAGCATCAACAATAGATGGATGGTCTTTTGATTCTTATAGATGGACATTGAAGCCTAATCTGTAGTCATCAAATGATGTAGATGCTTGCTTTTTGGAAAAGGTAGATTCCATATTTCAGAAGATGAGAGGCTCAAAAACTTGTGAAAAGGAGTCCATATCAAAAAGACAGTCTGGTCCTTTACCCTTTTCACATGGAATGTGTCCCTACATTCCACATTTGATGATTCTTTAACTATTCATGTTTTGGAATTGAATACTCTGTAAGCCTTGGATTGAGAGGAATAGCCCACAAAATATCCTTCATCAGATTTGGCACCAAATTTTGGAAGAACACCATTGGTGATAAGAATAGTACATGAACATCCAAAGGGTTTTAGGAAGCCAATTTAGGGAACTCTATTGAACCATAGCTCATATGGTGTTTTGTTGAGAGGCTTGACAATGAGAACTCTGTTTTGCACATAGCAAGATGTGCTAACTGCCTCTGCCCAGAATGTGAGAGGCAGTTTTGAGTCAGCCAGCATTGATCTTGCAGACTCAATGAGAGTTCTGGTTCTCATTTCAGCAACCCCATTTTGTTGAGGAGTTCTTGGAGCACTGTATTGTCTTTCAATACCTTCGCTCTCACAAAAATAATTCAAGGTCTGGTTCTTAAATTCTGTACCTTGATCACACCTTATGATTTTAACTTTCTGGTTGCTTTGATTCTCAACCCTAAGAATGTAGGATTTAAGAATTTCAGCAGTTTCTTCTTTTGTTCTCAAGAAGTATACCCATGAGAATATGGTGTAGTCATTAGTTATCACCAGAAAATATGACTTCTTGCCCATTGACATGACGTTTGTAGGACCAAAAAGATCCATATGCAGCAGTTGTAGTGGAGTGTTATTTGAATTCAATGTCTTGGGCTTGTGGGAACTCTTGTGTTGCTTCCCCTTCAAGCATGCTATGCAGTGATCTTCAAGGTGGAATTCCTTGTAAGGAAGACCTTTGACAAGGTTTCCTTTCACCAACTTGTTGATAGTTTTCACATTCACATGGTTTAATCTCCTGTGGCATAGAGCGGATTCATCAACTGATGCCTTGGACAGAAAACAAGATACACTACCAGATGGAGTGACTTTGTTCATGTCAAGCACATATAAGTTATCTTTTCTTTGAGTAGTCAACAAGATCTTTTCTGGAGGAGGTTTTCTTAGCCTAGGGGAGAGCACAAAACATTCTTTATCTGTGAAAAGCATCCAATGCTTCTGATCACATATTTGAGACACACTTATGAGGTTGAACTCTAGTTCTTTTACATAGTTCACCCTTTCAATGCTCATTCTCTCATTGGACATAGTTCCTTGTCCAGTGATAGATCCTCCCTTTGAATCACTTCCAAATGCAACATACCCTGCATAAAAGTTTCTGAAATCTGAGAGGATGGATCTGTTGCCTGTCATATACCTAGAACAACTACTGTCTACAACCCATGTGTTATCATTATTACCTGGTTGTCCCTACACATGAGAGAGATCTAGTTAGAAGGAGGGACCCAAGAACGTGTAGACTTGGGTGAGTGTGCTCTGAAACCAAAATTATCACTATGCAGGCATTCAATAGATCCAATGATGATACTTTGAGAGGATGAAGATGTGGACTTGGCTTCCCATTTTTGAATAGGTTTTCCATACTCTTTTCCTCTATCAACAGCATATGTGACTTTGACTGCTGATGGTTTTGACTGATCAGCAGCTAACTTGCTTACTACTGGTTTTGGCTGATCAACAGCAAACTTGATTGTCGCTGATAGTGTTAACTGATCAGCAACAGATTTGGTTACTGTTGAAGGCTTGGGTTTGTTTTTCATCCTTTTCAGCTTCATGTGATCAGCAGTAATTTTGATTGCTGCTGACTGTTTAGCAAACATCTGCTTCTCCTTCTTTACCTTCGTGTTAAAAGTGGGCTTTTCGATTAGGGTTCTTCTATAGACCTGCTGCTGGTTAGGAAGAATCTTGACCGTTGTTGAGGCTAATTGAGAGATCTGGTTGAATGGATTTAATTTACAATATGCAGCAAAGTGGTTTGATTCACCACATATGATGCAAGATTGTTGAACTTTTGGGATCTGCTTCCTTGGTGGAGAGATCGATTTTCTAAAGCAAGTTGCTTTGGCTTCATAGCTTCTTACCTTCTTGTTCTTGTTGGTCTTCTCAAAGGCTTGTTGCTTAAGATTTCGTTACTGCTGAAGGTAATAGAAGCATGTGTTGGCGGTGTGATTGCATTTTCCACAGACAAAGCATGATTTAGCAATTTGATCCCTTTGAAAGTACACATAGTCCTTTCTTTTGAATAAGTCTTTGAAATTCAAGGGATGAGTTTTGTTATGCTCAAAGGTGGCTTCCTCCAATGTTTTCTGAACATATGAAGTTCTCTCTCCAGATGCATGACAGATGTCAAACACCTTCCTTAGTTAGTTTGCTGGATGATTTTTAGAGATTGAGGATTGTCCCTTTTCAATAATTAACTTTCTTCCTTCAGGAGGATAGCTAATTTTGATCTATTTGGTGAGTTGAGGTACTGGTATAGAGGGAATAAAGGGACTTGGACCATTGGTTTGGATTACTCTACCAGATTTGGTGGTTTTGAGAATTATTTCATTGGTAGGGAGTAATGGGGCTTCACTGGTTTCAGTGGATTCTGAGCAAATGGACTCAGATTCAGTTGAGGTATTGCATTCTTGCACAACTGTTTCTTCTTTGGACGGATCAAGGTTTCGGTTTGCATGGCCAAGGTTTGAGAGGTTGAAGTTAGGTTCATGGATAGCTACATAGTCAGCAGGTGGTGGTACAGATATGTAAGTATGCTCAACTTGATACCCAAGACCAGCAGTTTTCATGAATTTGAGCATCCAAAAGTCTTTGCAGCTTTTTGGATGCAAATTCATATTTGTCAACATGAACCTTTTGTTCTTCCAGTTTAGCTCTTGTAGCTTTTAGCTTAACCAATAGATCATCAATCTGAGTTTCAAGATTTATTTGTTCATTTTTAATGATGAAATCTCTTTCTTTAGATAGTTAATATTTTTTTTTGTAACTGTTTTCAACCTTTTTAAATTCAAATTTCATTTGATGAAACTCATGATTTTGATCTATAAGATTTTGGTTATGCTTTCTATATCCTAGAACCTTATCCATGCAAGCTTGAGAACTGAGATGTTCATATACCTGAGGTGGTATCTCCTTGGTGTCTGCCATGAGAGCTTGGTTGTTAGCTATTGATTCTTCATATTGAAAACTCCAGTCAAAATCAGTTGTTCCCACTTGTTGAGTTGCACAAGCTGCAGTTTGAGCATGAGGAGCGTTTTAACCTGCCTGACTTTGATGTGTCTGTCTTGCCTTTGGTGCCTTACATTCTCTGGCAAAATGGCCAAGTTGATTACAGTTGTAATATCTTAGCTTACACTTGTCCAACCCAACTCTAGTGTTAGAGTTGTTGCTTGGAATAGGTCTTCCAGTTCTAGAGTAGAACCTTTTAGCTTTAAGAGATAACATAGCATAAAAGTGTTGTATGTCCATCTCTTCTAGGTCATCTGGATGAAAACACTCCAGATCTTCTTTGATAAATGACATATTGCTTGGGTTTTCAGAGACAAATGCAACAGAGTTATTTTAGGTGGGGCTTCAAGGAGAAAATGTGAGTTGCTAGTTTGTGAGTTGGGAGTTTGTGGATGGGTAACAATGGGAGGATAGTAGTTGCTTAAACCTGGAGTTGAGTGGTCAGAGTGTAATGCAGAGGAAGTGATGGATGATGAGGATGAATGACCTGAGCTTCTTTCTCTGGCTTGAATCTTTTCTAGCTCATATGTCTTCAGCATTCCAAACAGCTCAGTCATTTTGAGAGACTTCAGGTTTTTAGTTCTTCTGATTGACACTATCTAGAGTGTCCAGCAACTTGGAAGAGATCTAATAAACTTTTTGAGAATGTCTTCATTCTCCAGCTTGACTTTAGAGCACTGTAGCTCTCCCACAAGATAGGTGTACCTGTTGTATAGAGTGGTAAGAGATTCACCATCCTTGTAGACAAAGTTTTCATACTGTTGCTTTAGAATGTCTCTTCTATTTTCTTTCACTTCTTCAGAACCAGCGAACATCTTTTCAAGATCTTCCCATAGCTCTTTGGTAGTTTTGTATTCTCCGAAGTTATGAAAAACTTTATTTGGTAAGCACATCTGTATAGCTCCCAGAGCTTTAAAATCTACCTCCCTCTTCTTGATATCTTCTTCAGAATATTTGGAGGCTTCTTTAGGAATAGATGGATCTCCAGAGTCAGCAGAATCCACCATAGGCACATACGGACCATCAATTATACATCTCCACATTCCATATTCTTGGTAGCAGAAGAAACTTTCCATTCTTTTCTTCCACATGTCATAATCTTCTCCAGACACCAGTCTTGGTGGTCTGTGAAGGCTTCTAACATCATCAAATCCAGTATTTTGAGCCATACTTTCGATAGATTGTTTAGCAGCAAAGAGATAACAGAACAAGATAGTGATTAAACAAGTGTTAGTTTGTTTAATCTGAGAGCCAAAGCACTGATACCACTTGTAGGATCAGTATTTTACAAGATGGTTCTGTTCAGTTGAGATTGGCGGAAACAATCACAACTATGCAATGTAAACAAGAAACAATGATGATACTGATAAATGCAGATTGTATTAATTTTCAAAGTTTACAAGTTACAGAGAAACTCTAAGGAAGCATACTTGTGCAATAAAAAGATACAATACATATAAATGAACTTAGAATCAAGATAGACCCTTGATTCTAAGGATCAGATCAAACACCAGTCGTTGATCTTTGACAGTTACAAGTTACACTACAATTGGTAGACAACTAAAAGACAAACTGCAGCAAACAGTATGAATCAGGTCAAAAGTCTTCTTAGGAATCTTTGCATGAGACTTCAGAAGTAGTAGCTTTGTCTTTAATCATCTGCACCAATAACATTCCTTCTACTGATAGATGTGTCAGTGTTGCAGCAAAATGTGTCAGTAGCAAAGTCAAAGTTGCTGATGATTTGCCTATCAGCAGCATCAATGTTTGATGTTGCTGAGAAGCCTATCAGCAGCAACTTTGGACTTAAGCAGATAAGGCTATCTGCATCATAGTTGTTCATCAGCAGTAGAACTTAACTATCCGTGACATATGCCTTATCAGCAGCAACTTGTAAGTCAGCAAAACTGTAGAGTCCGCAGCATCTATACTTAGAGAACTTTGTAGCCATCAGTCTTTATCTTTACAATGTACTTCTTGTATATCTTGAAATTGTTCCGGTTTCTAAATCTGTTTCATTGATTGGTTGGAACTCATATCTAGGTGGAGCATATTTTTGAACATAAAAGGGACCTTTTTTTTTAAGTCATCTAAACAGAACAAAATACTTTTATTTATACTTTTATTTTACATACTAAAATAGTAAATTAAACTATTTATTACATTTTGTAGACTAGGTTGGGTATTGTTCCAGAGTAGCACCTCCAACTGAAATGTTTCCGGGAAAGAATGACGGATTTAGGAGAAATTTATACACCACTCTTTACTAAGAAAGAACATTCAGTTTGCGGATAACTACATATCGGTCGGATGGTTACCCGTGGTCTATAGTGATGTTATTTATTCCTTCTTTTTATCTTTTCTTTTCTTTTTCTTCCTCTAGTTGACGAACCCTTTCCTTGAGCTACCTTGATTCTTTCTTCACTTTATCCATTTCTTTTAAGGAACGATCAAGGAATTCTATGGGTGTTCCTATGACAATCGCGGCATTTCAGGTCCTTACCGTTTCTTGACTTTTTATATGTCATATTTTTAAATTTTATGGTTATATATATTTTAAGTGTTTCTAGGAATTCTAAGAACATTACCTTAAACGAACCCTAAGGTCCGAACTAGAAAACCCGGTTAAATGCATACACCGCGTGTACCACGAACGCGTTAAATAAAAGGAAAAAAATTAATTTCTCAAAATTAATTTTTATATTTAAATTTAGTTGAGAAATATTTTTTATAATATTTATATGTGCTAACTTTTTTGATTTTTGATTACACTAACGATCACAGCTGGTTCACCCAGTATAACATTTTAAAAACTTTTGAGTTTTTATATTTCAAAAATTACAAAAATTCATTATTTTATATGCTAGATTTTTATGTTTGGATAAAATTATTTATTAAAGTGTTTAGGGGTATAATTTTTATAAAAAGTGGGTATATTTTATAAAACTTTTTTTTTATAATTTTGCAAGCTTCACCATTTCCCTATAAAATGACCCAACCCTTCCCCTTCCCCTTCCCCCCTCTTCTTGCCGTCCACAACACACACCCAAACACACATTCTCTTTTTTTCATTTTTCTCTCAAGAACACTCCATGTTCTTCACTTGGAGTTGGATTCTAGCTTGATCTTGAGCCTAAATCAAGAGATTAGAAGGTATAATCATTTGTTTTAACCCTTTAAATTTTCTTTTTCTGATCTTGCATGTGTCTTAAGAACACCAAAAACACACAGATTACACACACTCACTTTGATTTTCAAGTTTTGTTGTTTTTGAGAGTTTTAAGCTTGAATGTTGTGATTTTAACCAGGATTTGTGAATGGAAACTATTTGTAATCATCCTCAATAAGTTATCTAGTAAAAAGCTTGCAAAAATTTGATGATCAAAGTGTATGAACACTTGAGTATTCATACTTGCATTTTCTTGAATTTAAAGTGCATTTCGGTTGAATTTGAGTATTTGATCATGGAATTGAACCACATTGTGATTATAGGTTGTTAAATCAAAGAATCACAGGAGAAAAGCATCAAACTTCACCCTCATTTGCTAATTTGGAAGGTATAATCTTTGATTAAAGTTTTCAAGAACATGAATGTTCAAGAACATCCATGTTCTTGATGGATTTTAAAAAATTGTTGATCTAGCACCCAAAATTATTTTTAGACAGCAGGATATGTTTTAATATGAGGATCTGGAAATTTTGGTAACTAAACTCCTTATAGATTATTTATTAAAATTCATACAAATTTAATACATGAAATTGAGAAAAACACCACTGGGTTTTTGAAAATCTAGAATTTGGTCAGTAGTTAGTATATTATAAAAGATGACTCATGTCCAAATTTCGTGAAAATTGGAGTTTTGTAAGTACGTGTTTGGTATTTATAAAGATTAAACATATGAATTTGGGATCATATACTTCTGGACTTGAAACTTTTAATGGAATCTCATATGGACCTAAAACTAATCTGGTAAAAATTTGGTGAAGTTTTGACAAGTTTAACTATTTTCCCCAATTTGTTAAATTTTAATAAAATTATATTCATAATAAATAATCTAGATATTGAAATTTTATGAAACTTGGCCAGGAATTTTTATTTATATATACGAACAATTAGTAAAAGTTTTAAGCATTAACTTTCTGTCTAAGTATGGTTTAAGAATTATGGTCCATTAAAACTTTATAAAAAGTTAATATTTTTGAAATTTTTTGTATAAAAATGTTTTTATAAAAGTCTTAAGAGATTTTGGACAGAAGTATTAACATATTAAAAACATAAATTTGGACTTTTAAATTTGGTGCTAAAATCACACTAAAACCCTAATTTCGGACGAATCGGATTTTCAAACCATAAACCAGACTTTACGCGCGTAACAGCGTTTTTGATCAAACGAAACCGTGACTTGAGATTTTATCATATATGAAGTTATAACTACTGATTTTCTTTACTAAAATCTAAAATTTAAAGTTTTAAGGTCACAAATTTATATAAAAGCCGGTTTTACAATTTCTAACATTTCGTACGCGTATGCACGGGTTTGGCGTATGCAATTGATTGCATAGCCACTTTTGGTTTTGTTGTCTTTGCCACACATATTAGGTTTCCTAAATTCATTTTGTGTTTACTTGTTAATAGGACTCGATTAGGATACCACCGTTTGCTGTTTCTCTGTTTTACTGCACTTTACGCGTTACACTTTCATGTGAGTTTCGCGGCCCCACTTTTCAATTTTTACTTTTTTACGGGGGCAAGTTTGTTTCACACTGCACATTTTTACTTGGGATTAGGGTTACCTGGGTTTACTTATGGATGTATTAAGTCTCCACTTTAACGCAATCAATTAGCTTGGATAGCCGACGGAAATTATTTATAGTACTATTTGGATTGACACCCCCGCCAAGGGTTGGTCACGCCAACCAGACTTGTAGGGTCATTTGGGCGCATAATTAGCCATAGTAGGTGTTCACGTTCGACACCTGGATACAGGGGCAACAACTAGTCTGATGGTTTTTATTGTGGCTCAAGGTAATTAAAATCTTAACACGTGTACTTGATCATCTGCGGATGGTTACTCTTACATTTTTAAATTTACTTACTTACTTTTCATTGAGTCGCAGAACCTGCATGCTCACCAACTATTTTTATAGTTGACCCATTTTCGAAACATGTTTTTCAGGTAAACAGAACTGAAGAAAAGAGTGGTTATGGGGACCTACTTTTGGGATTATGACTTGGTTTTAGGTTATGTTTTATGTACTTGGGTTGATGCATGTAGACAATTTGACTTGATACTTTGGTTGTTTGGTTTGTAAAACATTCTCTTTTGGAAGCATGTAGTGGTTCTTTGAAATTTGCAATGTACCCATTAGCATTCTCTTGCGCCTAAGTGTTCGATGCACCGCTCTTGTCTCACCTCCGTGTTTCCGCCTTTGGCGGGGTGTGATAGTTCCAAGATGAGGGGAAGGATAATTAAATGGAGGTGGAGGTTCATGAATACCAAAAAGTATATCATTATATACATTATGGTATGGATCGTCGAGTCCATCGGTTGGTTCATTGATATATTCTTCCAGCATCGAGGGCAAAAGATAAGGATGTTCTTCACCCTCTGGATAGAAGTATGGATCATGAGTCTCCATCTTAGGTTCTGCATCTTCTGGTACCTCCTGATGCACTTCCTTCGTTTCCTCAGCTGATACGTGCAGGTGCTTCGTAAGAGTTCGTACATGCATTCTAGGTTTAGTGGGTCTGCTGGGTCCTGCCTCATTGGATCCAGTCTGATGAACTGGAGGCAGAGTTCTTGTACCCTAGTTATCGAAATCAGATGCTCCCATCATCCATGAAGAGCTTGAACCATTTAGGTTCTCAGAGTTAGCTTGCGGCATGGATTCGCTATCAGAGATGACTATTAATTCTTCATTATCAGAAATAACTACAGGCTCTTCTCTCGATCCCGTAGGGTGATATCTCTCCTCTCTGGTTTGTCCGAAGATGTTGTAATAATTGTTTCCTGACATGTATATGTTTATCACTTAATTACTTTAGGGGTCTACCTACTTTTCTTAGCAAACAGTCTATACTGGTTTAAGCTTAGATACCTTACCTGAGTATCTTGTTTGCTAAAACCAAATAATATCATAATTTGGTTACAGCTTAGATACTAATCTCTAGTATCTAATATGCTGAAACAAATGGCTCTAATACCAATCTGTCACACCGCGGATTTAGCTTACGCCAGGCGTGCGACCAACGATTGGTACCTGTCTTTTTATTTTATATCATCAGAGTTTTATAAACACAGAGGGATATTTTATAACTCTGGATCTTTTCAAAAGACGCCGAATCTCCCGTTTCATTTCATTTGAAATACGGATAAACCCTGATAATGTATACAAACGTTTAATTTACAAAACCAAGGTTTACAAGAGCCATTTCTTTCAAGCTGATGTCTAGGGTGGACGTTCCCTTTTTCATGACATCGTTATTCATTTGTCATCACGTGGCTATATCATACAAAATCATCCTTGATTACCTGTAAAACGTTTGAAAATATTTTATCAATATAAACTAGTGAATACAAATATATTTGAAATCATAATCTGACAAGCGTGAATAAATAGAACAATTTGCCCATATTTGAATGCTCAATTAACACATTCAGCGGACCCCTAGCCCGAACATATAACCACTAGTCACACCAGTCACTTTCTTGGATTATCATTGTTTTCCGTTCAATGGGACCATGCCTTCCGCCTTAAGCATCATGTCTTACGTATTATAAACAACCAACCTATAGCCCTAGCCCCGTTATAGCGTTTCATCTGTAACACGTGTATGCATACGTGACTCTATGGTCTGAATGCTATATCGTAAATCACCTTATGCGACCAATGGTTGTATTAGTTCATTGAGGTAAGATCATAATCAAAACAGTTTTCAGTTTTGAAATCATTTTTATAAAAATACAAGTATTCACCTTGACAGAGTCTTGACTTAGGAATCTTCTAGTGGGAGTGTCTAAGAGAGCAGCGTCTCCGTTTACCAACTTAGCTTGGTTTCTCCAAATGAGTGTTTCCTAGCTTCTCAATCTTTTCTAGGATGATCTGGTACCTCGAGAACTTAAACGTACAAGCGGTAGTGGTTTTAGGGGAGTGGAGATGACTTGTATAAACTGAGAATTTTATTTTGTGATGTTTTGAATTTGAAAGGCACTTGAAAACTATTTATAGGCTGATTTGAGGTCTGTGGCGGACCGTTATGGTAGTGGGTAGTGGTCCGCTACCGCTTAAACCCTAAACAGTCAGCATGACCGTTAAGCTACAGGGTAGCGGTCCGCCACCCAACTGATGCAACCATAGCAGACCGTTATGGGTGTGGTAGCGGTCCGTTATCAGTGACACGCATCAGAAACCCTAGATGTCTCATCGGGACACGTGTCATTCTCTCATTATTTTCGTTGGAACCACGTTTCGGACCGTTAAGTAAATGGTAGCGGTCCGCTACCAGTGAAAATTCAGAATTTTTTTTCATTTTTGGTCCTTGATATTTGATGTAATTATAGTTATGGTTCCTATACTATATTTTTATTATTTTGGCATGAAATTTTAAGAAGGGTTACATTCTCCCTACCTTTTGAAAAATCTCGTCCTCGACATTACTGAAAGAGGTGTGGATACTTTTTCTTCATCTCTGATTCTAGTTCCCAAGTGTATTCAGGACCACGTCTAGAATTCCACTAGACTTTGACAAGTTTCAATATTATCTTCTTCAAATTTTTAGTTTGACGATCTTCTATTTGTAAAGGTTGTTCTACAAATCAAAGTTTTTCGTTTACCTCTATTTCTTGTAGAGGCATTACTAAAGATTCATCAGTTAGACATTTACGAAGATTGGATACAATGTATTCCACTCATTTCCTCTAGTAGTTCTAACTAATAGTCCACTGGTCTGATTCGTTTAATAATTTTGAAAGGTCTAACAAATTTGGGACTTAGTTTAACTTTCTTTCTGTATCAAACAACTCCTTTCCAAGGTGATACTTTTAATAATACATTGTCTCCAATTTCAAACTCTAGTGGCTTTCTTCTCCTGTCTACGTAGCTCTTTTGTCTATCTCTTGCTGCTTTCAATCTTTATTGTATTTGAGCTACTTTGTCAATTGTTTCCTGAACAAGGTCCTGACATTCGGTTCTCTCCAACTTCAGCCCAGCACACAGGAGTTCGACATTTTCTTCCATATAAGGCTTCGAAAGGTGCCGCCTGAATGCTTGTGTGGTAACTATTGTTATAGGAGAATTCCATTAGGGGTAGATGATCATCCCAACTACCACCTAAATCTATCACATAGGCTCGACGCATATCTTCTAAAGTCTGAATTGTTCTTTCACTCTGCCCATCAATTGATAAGCCGTGCTTAAGTTCAGACGAGTTCCCATGGCTTTTTGGAAGCTCTGCCAGAATCGAGATGTAAAACTGCTATCTCTATCTGACACTATAGATAATGGCACCACATGTAAAGATACAATTTCATTTACATAATGACGAGCCAATCTATCCATACTAAAGGTTTCTTTTATTAAGAGAAAATGAGCAGATTTAGTTAATCTGTCAATGATAACCCATATAGTATCATTTCTCCGACTAGTTCGAGGAAGTTTAGTAATAAAATCCATTGTTATCATTTCCCATTTCCAAACTGGTATTTCTAGTTGTTGCAATAAACCAGAAGGTTTCTGATGTTCTGGCTTTACTTGAGCGCAAGTAAGACATTTTGAAACATATATAGCAAAATCTTTCTTCATGCCAATCCACCAGTAGTTATCCTTTAGATTTTTATACATATTATCACTTCATGGGTGCATCATATATTTTTATTTATGTGCTTCTTTGAGTATTCTTTCTTGAAAATTTCCGTTGATTGGAACCCAGATTCTTCTATTCATACAAAGTATTCCATCGTCTCCTTTCACTAATTGTTCAATCATGCCCTTCATTCCTTCATGTTCTAATTCTTTTTTCTGTTTGAACAGAATGTTGAGCATCTTTAATTTGAGACAAGAGATCTACACGAAGTTCAAGTCTGAGACCACCAACACGTTTAGTTTTCTCTCTTTCTTTTCTACTTAAGGCATCTGCAACAACATTTGTTTTACCTTTGTGGTAACATATTTCACAATCATAGTTTAACACCTCAAAAATTCCCTAGAAATTAAAGGGTTAAACTTGCTAAGTTTCAAAGTTAAAGGATGGATATGTGAATATTCAAAGATCAAGGACTAAAAATGAAAAATCTGAAAATCGAAGGGATAGCGGACCACTATCCTTAGCATAACGGTCTGCTATGTGGAGAACAAGAAAAAAAACCGGGTGGTGACACGTGTCCTGTGACTCATCAGACTCATGGTCCGATAGCGGACCGACATCCATACAATAACGGTCTGTTATGTAGGCCCGAAGGCAAAAAGGCGGCTAAGGACCAAAGCTTACCGACATCCCCTCAGATAACGGTCCGCTATAGGTGCACATTTGGCCCTATAAATAGATGATGGATTTCAAGACTTTTACACACACAAACACACTCAAATATACACACACTCTCTGATATTCCGATCCCGAGCCCCGGTTCGCGTGCGATAGTCCGGTTTTCAGCATTCCGACTCCAAATTTGAAGTACCTCCCATTAAGATTTGGTTATAACAATTAAGCTAGGATTATGTAATTAAGTAATGTTATGATTATCTTGGAACTCTGCCCGAGGTGTTTACCACATTACTGATTAATAAGCCGAAATACTGTCCAGGTTTCCAAAACTTTGATGCATGAACCCAGTCATGACCTTGTCTAGCATGACTGATTTATGAAACATTTTAAGTATCTTGAAACGATTGTACCGATTGTCTATATATAACGTATTCTAAGCGCTTACTGTATTTCACTTGCCCGTGGAACGACATGTTGTACAGGACCCGTGGAACGGTCTTTGGTTATATATATATACTGAATGAGTGTTCATAGTTATCTATGAATTTGGATGTGGAAAACCATGAATGTGTTCAAGATACTTTGGCGGGTCATTTTAATAAACTATTTTAGTTTATGAATTCACCAACTTTGTGCTAACCCATGTTTATCAAATGTTTTTGAACGCATCACAGGTAGTCAATAGACAAAGCATTTCCAGTACTAGAATGAAAAGATGAACGATCCAGACGATGGGCATGCCTGGAACTATATGTCCCGAATGACATGTTCCTTGTTAGGAACGAATGATGTAAGTTTTGTTAAACATGATGTAACAATGCTTTGATATTAATAGAAGTTATGATTTAGTCTTCCGCTGTGTGTTTTTTATATCAACATCACCGTAACTAAAAGGCGACCTTCTGACCGGTATGTTATCTGACAAACAGAATGTTCTGTCTAGGAAAGGACGGTGTATAAATCTCTCCTGGATGCGTCGTTCTTTCCTAGGAACATCTCTGTTGGAGGTACTACTCTGGTTAGATAACTGACCTGTGCTATGGTCGTGACAAGTTGGTATCAGAGCCTCAGTTTAATGGATTTAGATACTACAGAAATAGTGTCTAGACTTAAACTAAGACTCTGAGATTAGTCTAGAATGCCTCAGGATAAGTTAGGTGTATACATTCAGTACGACCTATAACGGGAAATACCTAGAAATCAGATAATTAAAGGCATTTTTGGCCAGATGTTATTAATTTCTGAATTTCTGGATTATAACCAGTTATACGAATTCTGAGGCAGGACGTGGTAGAGGACGAGGAAGAGGTAGGGGTAGGATGCCCAATACTAGATCTCGTAACCGCGATACGACAAACACAAACCCTGATCCAAATGAGAACATAAATACGAATGCTAAACCCGAGCAACCGGTGGAAGAAGTCATTATGAATGAAACTCAATTTCAAGGAGTGGTGGCATCTGAGGTCACCCGTGTGCTTCAAACAACTCTACCTGGAATCATGGATGATGCTCTTAGGAGAAGAGAAAATCATACAGTTTGGGTAACCGAAACGAAGGTACAAGTGGTGCTGTTCCTAGAACAGAAGATACCCTTCATACCACTCTAGTAGGAAACAATATAGGCACAACCCGAACCCATGAAACAGTTGGAATGACAAACTAGAGCACCGGAATTCATGGCCACGGATCTAACTACAAAAATTTCAGTGATTGTCATCCAAAGCCCTTTAATGGAAAAAGAATGCCATTGCAGCCTTTCAATGGATCATGTCTATGGAAGCAGTGATCAAGATGAGTGAATGCAGATCGGACCAAGCTTTGAAGTTTGCTGCCCATTCATTTGAAGAGGAAGCTCTTGACTGGTGGGAGTCAGTCAAACAGACGAAGGGAGAAACTGTTACTGATAGAATGACATGGGAAGATCTCAAAACTTTAATCATGAAGAGGTACTATCCACATAATGTCATGGACAAGATTGAAATCTGAATTTCTACGGTTTGAAGCTGGTACAATGACTCTTCAGGAGTACACAACCAAGTTTAATGATATGGTCAAGTTGGTGCCACATTTGGTTACTCCCGAGTCAAGAAGAATCAAATGCTATGTTCAAGGTTTACCTCCTAAGGTTCGTACCTTAGTGAAATCTATCGCGCTCGAAACGATAGATTTAGCCGTTGAAAATAGTGCGGTAATGTTTGATGAAGTGGCAGCTCTAAAGCCACCAAAAGTTGATCAAAAGAGGAAACTTGAAGAGGTTGTTTACAAGTTTAAACCGGGAATCAGTAAATTTCCTAGAAGAGGAGGGTTTAACCCTAATCCTGATAGAACCAATCAGGGGATGAAGTGCCAGACTTGCCAGAAGTTTGGTCACTTGGCAACCCAGTGCCCGAATGTTAAATGCTTTAACTGTAGAGAAATAGGGCACTATAGGACTTCTTGTCCTAAACCACCTAAACAGAAAATAGATGGTCAGAATAAAGGAACAGGACGAGTGTTCATCTTAGTAAGTGGAGATTAAACGAAAAATAAATCCAAGGAAGTGGCAGGTACTTTCTTAGTTAATAATGTTTACGCCAAGGTTTTATTTGATACAGGGACGAATAGAAGTTTTATTTCATGTTCATTCACCCCATATTTAGGCGTAAGACCGATTCCACTTATTCATGCCTATGTCGTTGAAACGGCTAGTGGCAAACCGATTATGATAACTGAATCATACCCTGATTGTGTCATCAATTTTGGTGATGATAAGGTATTAGTTATACTAATGCCAATGAACTTGAACTAATATGAGGTAACCAATACCAGGCCCAGATTGATTGTGACCGGAGAACGGTCAAGATTAAGAAACCAGATAAAACAAGTTTGATGATTCAGGGTGATAGTGATAACTGATGTGTGCTGGACTGGTCTACAAAAACTAACAATAAAACCTAACCTAGACACTCTAGCTTTAAATTTATAAATCTAGACTCAACCTAATACTAGACCACACAACTGGCAAGTGTACCGACCAATGTAGCAAAGTCAAATGAAGTCCGGATATCGAACCCACGAGACACTAGCGATAACTCTATCTAGACTCTGACTCAACTAACTAAACAGAAATGTATTTGGGGGATTTTGTGGTATGACCTAATGGACTCTCCAACAAACGACACCAAACAGAAAGCAAGAAACTTTAGACAACTCACAAATGGGGAAAAGCACTACCTAGACTTTGAATCCTATTCATGTACCTTGGAAATCTCTCGGATACGGAAACTATGATGGAAACGGGATCCTAGAATACGACACACTTAGAAAACCTAGTGGATCCCGGATCATTCTCCAGGTGTGACCATTAGAAACCCTAAGGGACGCGTGAAACTCACTAGTTAGTTGGATCACCTCTCAGCTATCTCCAACAACACTAAAGTACTCGCTAGACAGATTACCTCTCAGTCTCACTATCTCAGTACACCTTTCAGTGCAAGGAGTAACTTGAACTCATTTGACAAGACACAGAATTAGATTGACGCTAAGACAACCTAGGAAACCCTCGTTTCAGAGCAGTTAACCTAAAACCCTAACACCAAAGATTACCTGACAACTTCGCACCTCTCAGCTAATGAAGCAGGCAGAATACTCAATCCTAATAGACTCTCAATCGTTGTTCCTATGGATACGACGTTAATCAACCATAAACAAATCACATGCACACAGCTAGCAACCTAATACGCAACCATACATGAAAGACATTCACAAAGTAGCATATGGAACAATCAATATATCATAAATTAAGATCAAATACGTATATACATCCAATCAAACAAAGCCAAGTTGTTTACTTTATTGTTAACCCATCAACAAATAACCGAAATTCGAAATCAAACCAATTAACAACGCATAATCATCAAAACCTAGGTAGCTATGAAATTCTAGCCAATCATCATGTTCAAAAGCATCAAAACAGAATAATCAAACACATAAATCATGGTATCAAATCTGAAAAAGTAGAACGAAGAAAGATAACGAGAACCGGATGAAGAAATCGACCCGATCTTCAATCTCCACTTCAATCCAAGTCTCTGGTTGATCCTAGAAGCTTTCTCCCACTCAAAATCTCCAAAAAGCTCCCAACTTTACGTCTAGAATCGAATTCTCAACCCTAGGATCGATCTTAACCTTTTATACCTTGAAAATAGGCAAAAATACCCGTATCTAGGGTCTCTCGCGTACCGCGAGAGGTTCTGGCAAGTCTCTCACGTACCGCGAGAGACAAACTAGTCGCGCTGAATTCTTGGTTCCTCGCGTACCGTGAGGGAATGGACCCAAAACTCTCGCGTATCGCGAGAACAACCTGAAGATTTAAACTCCTCTCATCTAGCTACCCCAAATCGATATATTATGGGCCCCGTAACTAATTTTCTAGCCCGAGATATGCCTCTTCTAAGGTTGGACTCTTTTCCGACTTTTTCCGTTTTCATCCCAGGTTCTCGTGTGCTCGTTTCTTCACACGTCTTGATCGTTTAAGCTCCAATTACTCCCCGAATACCTACAAAACATAACATAACTAATTACAAGCTATAAATGACTCTCAACAACTATAAAACTATACGAAAACGCTATTAAATACAAGGGAAATGCATGTGTGCTTTGCAACACATCAAACATCCCCACACTTAACCTTTTTTCGTCCTTGAAAAAGTCTGCAATGGAATCAGAAATGAGATCTAACTTTATGAACATCAATTACTAATTAGCAAAACATACTCACGTGTTAAAAAGCAATAATCAGTATTTCTGTCCGATTAAACCCAACCACCAACTTTCAAGCCCCCGTAATGTGTTCTAATTCCAATTTATACAAGTATCAATCAATCTATGTGACTCACACTTAAAAGTTACAGCTCCACCTAATCCCGTCTCACGGTCATGTTTAGGCACGGATCAAACCATATAGATTTACCCTACAACGTTAAACTAAAATTTACAGGTTTTTAGAAATAATGATGATCAATGAATGAATGGATGAAATATGAGCATTATTAAGCAAATTAACTTTCATCTAGAGGCGTTTCAACTAAGTCACTATCCCGGAAGGTAACACATAGACTACAGTCTAAACAATGAAGCATATAAGAATCACTTAGGGGCGTTTTCTCCAAGTGGCCATCCCGGAGGGTAACACATAAGCAAAACTCAGTATTCTTACACATAAGCTCATGAATTATGGAATTATGGATGCGGGCGCCACCAAACTCGGATTTATTCTCATAAAAAGAGAGTGGTGTGCCAAGAAATTTCAAAAACCTCTAAATTTTAACTTAACGTGGTACCTATCACCCTATGTTGACAGTTTCAGTATTACCGACACTCTAAGATGAATACCCACAGGATATCATGATTTAATTCAGTGATTAATCCTATTTAACACAAACAAGATATTTAAGCTATTCAAACTGGCTGGGTCTACCAAAACATCACTAATTAGACGCGTTTTCAATTATTTATTCATTTAAACTCAACAAGTAGATCCAGATGTACTATCATTTTCCAAGTATAAGCAGTTATTTCCAAGGAAATTTTCAAAATCTTTCAATTTTTTTTTTGTATTTTTAAATTTTTATAAAAAAGACAAACTAGCTAAACTAGACACTCACATCCCCACACTTGAAAGACACATTGTCCTGAATGTAAAGCAAAACACAACTAAAAATAAAAATACAAAAATAAAACATGAAGCGACTTAGCTGCTAATGTAGCAGTGAATATATCCACCTTCCTTCATCCTTGTGTGCACTGTATAGCATTTCGTTTACGATTGCATAGACTGCTGGGTTGTCTTTACAAACTTTATATAAGTGATAATCGATCCCGCCCGAATGGAGATTGAGTACGGTCAGAATGATAAAACCTGCAAAATAAACCCCACCACAAACCCGCAGCATTAAACTAACTCAAATTAAAATAAAGACTTGTCTGACTCAACTAAAACTTAAAAGACTCAAGAGAGATAGCATGCAGAGAAACGTACTCGATGTGTGGCAAACGCATAGACATGAATGCCACAGCAAGGTAGGTCATCGGTCACGAACGGTTTCAATTTCCCCATGGTCGTGGTGGTCGGTGGTTTTGTTTGAAGATGAATGGTAGTGATATGGTGATAGTGGATGATGGATGATATTGGTGTGAATGAGTGGATAATGAACGGATAGATGATTAATGAATGATGATGGATGTATTAGGTAATGGATGATCGGTGATGATGATATGGTAGATGGTAGATAGAGGATATAGTGATGATGGTGGTGGTCGAAGCGGGTGAACGGTGAACAAAACCATGGGAAAACAAGGAAGCAGGGTGAAACCAGCATTGCCCCGCGTACCGCAAGAGAACCGGTAGCACCCCTCGCGTACCGCAGGGAGGCAAAATTTAAGTCGGCTATTGGTTTTGTCCTTCTCGTACCGCGAGAGGACTTCCCAAATGCTTCGCGTACCGTGGGGACATGTTGGTAACAGAAAGTTTTTTAATTTTTTCAACTTTTATACTTAGAAAATTTTTTATCATTTAAAATTTTGTTTCACCCAAATTCCTTAAAAACCTATTCCAAGCATAAAAACATATGTAAAAAATGCCTGGAACTTCATTCTCGACGATTTTCCTCATCAAATCAAGCGCGAATCCCTGCAAGACACCAATAAAACAAAATACGCAAACTGAAAAGCACAAAAATAGCACGGAATTAACCGAAAAGGCTCGTACAAACTCTACACCCGGACACTTGCCCGAGAACCAAACCTAATCAGGAGGCTTCTCCTTTATGCCGCCCCCGTCCGGCCCGTTTAGTGTAATTGGTCTACCACCGATTTGACAAACTATGATGACAGACCTTAAATGGGTTTTGAAAAATCTAAACGGGTCGGTCCACCAATATTTAAACTTACCTGGACGTAACCTGATACGTGGCATGTAATGTGGTGATAGATCATCTCCAGTATACTGCATCCTACGGTCCTTATGATACTATCCCTGGACCCTTAAAACATGCCGGTCCAAGCGTCTCTATGCCCTGTCCCGTGGTCGTGCAGATTTGGGTGGTGATCCACCATTTACTACCTCCATGGACTCTTTCTTCTCTCTCTCTCTCTCTCTCTCTCTCGGGTGCAATGTGGTGGGTCCGACACCAACTCTATTTGTGGTTCGATGATAACCTCCTGCGCTTACACCTCTTCTTTCATCCCCACACTTGGCTCTTGGCACATCAGATCTTCAAGTAATTTCAGATCGCCAAGTGGGTCGAAACTTCCTTCACTAGGAGTCGGCAGGTCCACCAACTCATCACCGAACTCATCCTCCCAGGATGGGACCTGCTCCTCTTCTTTCATCTCAACCAAAGACTCATCTCGTCATGCTGTGAATCACTATCATCATCTGTCTCGAACAACCCGGCTAATCCCTATTCAAAGCATTCATCTTCAATCGAGGTTTGAGGGATCTCAATAAACTCTTCTTCTTCAATCACATCTTCATCATCACTCCACAAGCCATCATCAATATTCCATGGTGTGGGACACCAAAATTTTGGCTCGATGTCTTGCTGAACCGGAGGTGGGACTTTGATGTCCATTATCGTCTTAGGCTCTGGAGTTTCCTGTGACTCCTACATTGTATCATCATCACTATCATCCCAAGAAAATTCATAAACACCCGGCCGAAGTTGCTTAACACCCTACAGGTCCGAGGGTGGGACTAAGACGTCCATTTTTGTCCTCGGTTCTATCTGCGATTCCTGTGAAAAATCATCATCACAAGACAAGTGTAAAGAATCGAATTGAACATTGTGATCTTGCATAGAATCAATATAGAATTCATCAGTTCTGCAATCAAGGTTAGAAAACTTACCTAGAGATGGGACTTGTGCTTCACCTTCTGTCACTATGAATTGTAGTTCATCCATTTCTACCTCCAGTTCTGGAATTTCCAGAATCACTTCTCCTGATGCAGTTTCAGTTCCGATGACATTCCCTTCACGATCATAAATCACACGCTCTATATTCCTTGGGCGATGTGATCCGATGCGGGCGATTAGTGCCTGGATATTTCTGTCATATCGCTCATTTGCTTTTTTGCACCAGGCACTCAACTCCTCTTGAGTTCTATATTCCTTATATGGTTGTACCTGCGGATAAAAATGATCATAGCAGTCTGCAGAATCTCCTGATGAATATGGGCAATGACGAGTAAAATGGGGTCCTCCATAGATCTCACACATAATGACAAAAATAAACGGACATACTCAAGATACAATCTAGACACACTAAAAACAAAGACTCACCAAGGGACACACAAACTAGACTCAACAAAATAGAAAAGACTCAAAACACAAAAAGGACCAACTAATCAGATAAGTTCAATCACAGTTAGATACGCTATCGCCTAAGCGTCCCCGGTAACGGCGCCAAAAACTTGATGTGTGTTGGACTGGTCTATAAAAACTAACTATAAAACCAAATCTAGACACTCTAGCTTTAAACCTATAAATCTAGACTCAACCTAATACTAGACCACACAACTGGCAAGTGTACCGACCAATGTAGCAAAGTCAAATGAAGTCCGGATATCGAACCCACGAGACACTAGAGACAACTCTATCTAGACTCTGACTCAACTAACTAAACAGAAATGTATTTGGGGGATTTTGTGGTATGACCTAATGGACTCTCCAACAAACGACACCAAACAGAAAGCAAGAAACTTTAGACAACTCACAAATGGGGAAAAGCACTACCTAGACTTTGAATCCTATTCATGTACCTTGGAAATCTCTCGGATACGGAAACTATGATGGAAACGGGATCCTAGAATACGACACACTTAGAAAACCTAGTGGATCCCGGATCATTCTCCAGGTGTGACCATTAGAAACCCTAAGGGACGCGTGAAACTCACTAGTTAGTTGGATCACCTCTCAGCTATCTCCAACAACACTAAAGTACTCGCTAGACAGATTACCTCTCAGTCTCACTATCTCAGTACACCTTTCAGTGCAAGGAGTAACTTGAATTCACTTGACAAGACACGAAATAACAATGACGCTAAGACAACCTAGGAAACCCTCGTTTCAGAGCAGTTAACCTAAAACCCTAACACCAAAGATTACCCGACAACTTCGCACATCTCAGCTATTGAAGCAGGCAGAATACTCAATCCTAGTAGACTCTCAATCGATGTTCCTATGGATACGACATTAATCAACCATAAACAAATCACATGCACACAACTAGCGACGTAATACGCAACCATACATGAAAGATATTCATAAAGTAGCATATGGAACAATCAATAGATCATAAATCAAGATCAAATACGCATATACATCCAATAAAACAAAACCAAGTTCTTTACTTTATTGTTAACCCATCAACAAATAACCAAAATCTGAAATCAAACCAATTAACAACGCATAATCATCAAGACCTAGGTAGCTATGAAAGTTTAGCCAATCATCATGTTCAAAAGCATCAAAACAGAAGAATCAAACACATAAATTATGGTATCAAATATGGAAAAGTAGAACAAAGAAAGATAAGGAGAACCGAGTGACGAAATCGACCCGATCTTCAATCTCCACTTCTATCCAAGTCTCCGGTTGATCCTAGAAGCTTTCTCCCACTCAAAATCACCAAAAAGCTCCCAACTTTGCGTCTGGAATTGAATTCTCAACCCTAGGATCGATCTTAACCTTTTATACCTTGAAAATAGGCAAAAATACTCGTATCTGGGGTCTCTCGAGTACCGCGAGAGGTTCGGGCAAGTTTCTCGCATACTGCGAGAGACAAACTAGTCACGCTGAATTCTTGGTACCGCGAGAAGAACCTGAAGATTTGAACTCCTCTCGTCGAGCTACCCTAAATTGATATATTATGGACCCCGTAACTAATTTTCTAGCCTGAGATATGCCTCTTCTAAGGTTGGACTCTTTTCCGACTTTTTCCGTTTTCATCCCGGGTTCTCGTGTGCTCGTTACTTTAGACGTCTTGATCGTTTAAGCTCCAATTACTCCCCGAATTCCTACAAAACATAACATAAATAAGTACAAGCTATAAATGACTCAAAACGACAATAAAACTATACGAAAGCACTACAAAATACAAGGGAAATGCATGTGTGCTTTGCAACACGTCAATAACAATAAGATTGAAATAATTTTCATAGCGAAAACTAGGAAAGAATTAATTAAGGGAGACGGTATATTCATACTCCATGCTTTAAAAATTAAACCCAAAGGACATATTCCGGATATTCCCATAGTCTGTGATCACCCGGATGTTTTTCTGGAAGAATTACCCGGTTTTCCACCCGATCGGCGGATCGAATTCCAAATCGAACTCATTCCTTGAGTCAAACCTGTTGCAAAATCCCCTTATCGTCTAGCTCCTTCTGAACTGAAAAAACTAATGAAACAAATCTAAGAACTCTTAGACAAATGGTTCATTCGTCCTAGCACTTCACCTTGGGAGCACCGGTACTATTCGTAAAGAAGAAAGATGGGAGCATGAGGATGTGCATTGATTATCGGGAATTAAACAAGCTGACTATAAAGAACATATATCCACTTCCTAGAATATATGATATGTTCGATCAGCTACAAGGAGCCAAGTATTTCTCAAAGATCGATCTTAGATCAGGATATCATTAGTTGAAGGTAGAAGAAGAGGACGTACCTAAGACTGCTTTCAGAAGCCGATATGGTCACTATGAATTCCTGGTCATGTCATTTGGTCTGAAAAATGCTCCTACAACATTTATGGATCTAATGAACAGAGTTTGTAAACCATTCCTTAATAAATTTGTCATCGTTTTCATCGATGATATTCTTATCTATTCCCAAAGCAAGGAAGAGCATACTGAACATCTTAGAATCATTTTGGAAACCCTGAGAAAAGAAAGATTGTACGCGAAGTTTTCCAAATGTGAATTTTGGAAACGAGAAGTATAATTTCTTGAGCACGTTATAAACGAGCATGGAATACAAGTGGATCCTAGTAAGATCGAAGCTGTTATGAAGTGGGAAAGCCCAAAGACTCCAACAGAGATCTGAAGCTTTCTAGGATTAGCCGGATATTACCGAAGATTCATTAAAGACTTCTCCAAGATTGCTACACCTTTGACTACTTTAACTCAGAAAGTAGCAAAGTTTGAATGGGGTACAAAACAAGAAGAGGCCTTCAACATTCTCAAAAATAAGCTTAGTCACGCACCGATCTTAACACTACCCAAAGGGAATGATGATTTTGTCATTTACTGTGACACTTCCCGAACTGGTCTGGGTTGTGTGTTGATGCAGCGAGACAAGGTTATTGCCTACGCATCACGCCAACTTACAGTTTAGGAGAAAAACTATACCACACATGATTTAGAACTTGGTGCCATAGTGTTTGCTCTAAATATCTAGAGACACTATTTTTATGGTACCAAATATGTGACATATTCAGACCACAAAAGCCTCCAACATATTTTTAATCAAAAAGATTTAAATATGAGGCAAAGGAGATGGATGGAACTCATCAATGACTATGATTGTGAAATCAAGTACCATCCCGGGAAAGCTAATGTAGTGGCGGATGCTTTAAGTCAAAAAGAACGATGCCAACCAATTTAAGTAAAAGCACTACAATTAGACCATAAATTTGACTTAATGGATCAGATCAAAGAAATCTAACCAAAATCCTTAGAAGAAGGGAATATCAAGAAGGAACGTATGGTTGGGAAACAGTTACTATCCAAAGGAGATGATGGAATCATGAGATTCGATCAAAGAATCTGGATTCCAAGGCTTAGAGATATTCAAGAGAAGATATTAGATGAAGCACATAAATCAAGATACTCCATGCATCGTGGTGCAAACAATATGTATAAAGATATGAGGACTCATTACTGGTGGCCAAACATGAAGAGATCGATAGACCAGTACATAGATAAATGCTTGACTTGTCTCCAAGTTAAGATTATAAAAACCAAAAACCAGCAGGGCAGTTACAACATATAGAATTACCTGTATGTAAATAGGATCGTATTACAATGGACTTCGTTACAAAACTACCCAGAATTCAGAAAGGGCATAATGCAATATGGGTCGTGGTCGACAGACTGACCAAGTCAGCCCATTTTATACCCATAAATGAAACATACTCTGTGGATAAGTTAGCCAGAATCTATATCAATAAAATTGTGAGCCACCATGGCATACCACTATCTATTATTTCTGATAGAGACAGTCGGTTTACATCTAAATTCTGGACAAGTTTTCAGAAATAGTTGGGAACTCGACTTACCATGAGTACTGCATATCACCCTCAGACTGACGGACAAAGTGAACGTACAATTCAAACCATGGAAGATATGCTAAGAGCATGTGTTATAGATTTCAGAGGTAATTGGGATAATCACCTACCGTTAATTGAATTCTTCTACGACAACAGTTATCACTCAAGTATCAAAGCTGCACCATTTGAAGCACTATACGGAAGGAAGTGTAAAACTCTTGTCTGTTTTTACTGAAATAGGAGACTGTCAATTATCTGGACTTGAAGTCTTACAGGAAACAACAGATAAGATAATCCAGATTAAACAACGACTGAAAGCTGCTCAGGATCGACAAAAGAGCTATGCTGACAAACGACGACTGCTGTTAGAATTCCAAGTCGGAGATTATGTTATGCTAAAGGTTTCACCTTGGAAAGGTGTTGTAAGGTTCAGAAAACGCGGAAAGTTAGGACCAACTCAGGCCTTACAAGATAAATGAAAGGATTGGAGCAGTAGCCTACAAGTTAGATCTACCTGAAGCCTTACAAGGGATTCACAATACGTTTCACATATCTTGCTTATGTAATTGTTTTGCAGATCCAACTCAGGCTATTACACTAGATGATGTACACGTAGATGACAAGCTTCAATTCACTGAACAACCGATCAAGATTTTAGGCACACAAGAACGAAAATTAAGAAAGAAAGTAATACCAATGGTGTTAGTTCAATGGCAAGGCCGGATCAGAGCTGATAAGACTTGGGAATTAGAGGAACAGATGAGAGCTAAATACCCTCATCTATTCACATCTTAATTTCGAGGACGAAATTTCTTAAAGTATGGGAGATTTGTAACACCTCAAAAATTCCCTAGAAATTAAACGGTTAAACTTGCTAAGTTTCAAAGTTGAAGGATGGATATGTGAATATTCAAAGATCAAGGACTAAAAATGTAAAATCTGAAAATTGAAGGGATAGCGGACCGTTATCCTTAGCATAACGGTTCGCTATGTCGAGAACAAGAAAAAAAAAACCATTTGGCGACACATGTCCTGTGACTCATCAGACTCATGGTCCAATAGCGAACCGACATCTAGATAATAACGGTCCGTTATGTAGTCCCGAAGGCAAAAAGGCGGCTAAGGGCCATAGCGGACCGACATCCCCTCAAATAATGGTCCACTATGAGTGCACATTTGGCCCTATAAATAGATGATCGATTTCAACACTTTTACACACTCAAATACACACACTCTCTGATATTACGATCTTGAGCCCCGGTTCGTGTGCGAGAGTCCGGTTTCCATCATTCTGACTCCAAATTTGCAGTAGATAGTGCTGAGGTAAGATTCCGAACTCCCATTAAGCTTTGGTTATGAACAATTAAGCTAGGATTATGTAATTAAGTAAAGTTATGATTATCTAGAAACTCTGCCCGAGGTGTTTACCACATTACTGATTAATAAGCCAAAATAATGTCCAGGTGAGTTCCTAAACTGTGATGCATGAACCCAGTCATGACCTTGTCTGGCATGATTGATTTATGAAACATTTTAAGTATCTTGAAACGATTGTACCGATTTTTTTATATATAACGTATCTAAGCGCTTAATGTATTTTACTTGCCCGTGGAACGGCATGTTGGACAGGACCAATGGAACGGTCTTTGGTTAGATATATACTGAATGAGTGTTCATAGTTATCTAGGAAATTGGGTGTGGAAACCCATGATTGCATTCAAGATACTTTGGCGGGTCATTTTAATAAACTATTTTAGTTTATGAATTCACCAGCTTTGTGCTGACCCATGATTTATCAAATGTTTTTGAACGCATAACAGGTAGTCATTAGACAAGGCATTTCCAGGAATAGAATGAAACGATGAACGATCCAGATGATGGGTATGCCTGGAACTATAAGTCCCGAATGACATGTTCCTTGTTAAGAACAAATGATGTAACTTTTTTTAAACATGATGTAACAATGTTTTGATGTTAATAGAAGTTATGAATTAGTCTTCTGCTGTGTGTTTTTTATATCAACGTCACCGTAACTAGAAGGCGACCTTCTTACCGGTATGTAGTTATCTGACAAACGGAATATTCTGTCTAGGAAAGGACGGTGTATAAATCTCTCCTATACCCGTCGTTCTTTCCTGGGAACGTCTTTGTTGGAGGTACTACTCTGGTTAGATAAATGTCCTGTGTTATGTTCGTGACACATAGTCACTCAAGAACTCTAGCCATCTTCTCTGTCTCATGTTCAATTCTTTTTTACCAAAGATATATTTCAAACTTTTATGGTCAGTGTAAACTGTAAATTTAACTCCATAGAGATAGTGTCTCAATAATTTCAGGGCGAAAAGTATAGCACCTAACTCTAAATCATGAGTTGTATAGTTCTTTTCATGAGTCTTTAATTGACGAGATGCATAGGCAATAACCTTGTTTCTTGCATTAGCACACAACCTAGGCCGTCTAAATTGTTTTTCTCCCTCGTCACCACACCCTCCGCCTTCTTCTCTGGGATGCTAGAACCATTTTCCGGCGAACACATTTTACCGACCAACAATTTTTGTCCCAAACAACCAACCAAGAACCTCCTTTACTCATCTCGTCACAGACTCAAATGGTTATGAGCCACATTCAACACCTCCAATAGAACATACATGTATAGTTGCAGACATTAGATCTGATCGAGTTATCGTCACACCATAGAAATTGAAACTTAATCAAATTCAAAATTCAAAATATTATCTAGAAGAACTCCAATCTTGCTTCCTGACTGTACTGTGCTGGCCGGATATTCTGTTGCCATTTTCGATACTAAACACCTCCGAATCCGACAAAACACGCGACAACTATCAATCCAACACAATACCTACCTTCTTCCTAGCGCTCATCCTTCCGAAAGACGACGATTCCTTCGGTTCTACGCGATACATCACTAGCCTCAGACAGCTCCGATGACGGTGCCGGAGAAGAAGACGAAGGCGGAGATCTATCTTATGATGGAGGATGAATCAGATCTAAGGGTGGAGGAGTTGGTGGAGAGCCGATCGAAGGTGAATGAGATGAGGAAGGAGGTGAAATTGAGTCGTCTGAACCTGATTATGGAGTAGGAGATGGTGATGGTGAGGATTCCAACAGAATTGTGGAAGAAATGGCGAGAGTGAAAAGAAGTGTGAATGAGAACACGAGAAGTAGTCCGTTGATCGCCATTGTTGTGATTGTTGAAGATGAATCGGAGTTTATGTAAGATTTATTGATCTGTAATTGAAGCAAAAAAGGGGGTACATACAAGATAACAAAGGGAGAGTAGGGGTATTTTTGTCTTTTAAAAAAATTTAACAGAAAATATAACGGGATTAGTCATCTAGACTCAAATGGAGTCAAAAATGAAAAGTTATGGTTCAGACCGAGGTTTTGAAACATCAGGGACTCAACTAGTTAAAATAGACAAAATTCAGGGACTCAAATAGTAATTTACTCTTCTTTTTTTAATCAATATGTCTATGCCACCCCTATTTGGGACACTTGAAATGGTATACCCGAACCCCTATATAGATGTGTCTCTGCCTTACACTTGGGCCTACGGGTGTCGAAACAAGGTGGTACCCCGCATCTAGAGAGTTTTGGGCTGGTAGCTACACGCTGCTAAATAAGGATGACTTATTACTCAAACTTATAAGAAGGGCCTTAGCCAATTAGTAGGGAAGAGCGGATGCAGATGGGGTTAAACGTACCATATATTAGATAACCATTGTCTTTGTGACCCCATAAACTTATTAGAATTGTATAAGATGTAATTAGTAATCGTTACCTACCTACATAACCTTATCATGTGAATTAATTCTATATTCTCAAAGCAGATATAGATGAGAATCGTTCTCAAAGCGGACAAATAATTAACTCTACGGTCTTAAGAATCTAATCCTTACACTGATATACCCGAACCCCTAATTGGATGTGCCTCCGCCTTACACTAAGCCCTACGGGTGTCAGAACAAGGTGGTACCGCACATCTAGAGAGGTTTGGGCCAGCTACACGTTGATAAATAAGGATGACTTATCACACAACCTTATAAGAAGGGCCTTAGCCAATTAGTAGAGAAGAGCGGATATAGATGGGGTTAAACGCACCATGTCTTAGACAATCATTGTCTTTGCGACCCCATAAACTTATTAGAAATGTATCTAGGGGTGTTCAAATTCGAATATCTGAAACTTTTGGATAGTTTATTTCACTAACCGAATCCGTATCCAAAATTTCTGATACGGATTTGGATAGTGAAACGGATATCCGAAATAATTAAAAAATATAAATATCATATTTTTAAACTATAAAAACAATTAAAAGCTTAAAAAAATTAACATATACATATACAAATACATAAATATAATATTTCGGGATTGGATTCAAATTTTCTTATTTTTGAATTATAAAAACAATTAAAAAATATATAAATATAATATTTCGAATATTTGGATATCCGAAATATCCGAATTCTTTTAAAATCAGTATCCAAATCCGAATCCGAAAATTCGGATATCCGAATTTTCGGATAATTCGGATTCGGAATTTCGGATAATTCGTGTTCGGATTTTTTAATACCCTTAATTGTATCAGATACAATTGGTAATCGTTACCGACCTACATAACCTTATAATGTGAATTAATTCTCTATTCACAAAGCAGATATAGATTATAATCGTTCTGAAAGCGGACAAAGAATTAATTCGACGCTATTGAGATCCAATCCTTAATCAGCCCGCTGTAAATGCTACTACTGCTATTATGAAAGTACGAGACAAACATGTGGATGACTCTTCAAAAGTGTCATGACTCATCTTAGCCACGATGATTCCAGAATTTTAAAAGGATCTGGAACATCATCCAGCTTTCAACATGATCGAGCAGCTGAAAGGAATGTTTCAACAAGAAGCTCGCCATGAGAAACTTGAAACCATAAAATCACTCGTACGACGGGTCTACGGTTAGCTCTCATGTTCTGAAAATGAAGAGCTACATCGAATAACTTGAGAGGCATGGTTTTCCCTTAAGCAATGAGTTGGTTGTAGATATTATCCTCAACTTGTTGCCCAAAACATATGACCAGTTCATTATGAACTATAATATGATTGTTTGGGAAAAGTGTTAGAAATCCATGTACCAGTTTTAACTTTTAAAACCAAATAATTTAATCTCATTAAATTAATAAAATAAATCAGATTTAGTCAGAGGAAGCATTTAGTACAAATTAACGGATCTAAACTGGGATCCCACCAGTTATCCGATTACACGCATATAAATAATAAATTAAATCCAACCATAGGTTTTTTCAAGTTATACCTTCAACGATAAACCGACTGAAACACTCGAGAATAAAGAACGTGACACTAGTTACTATTACGAACTCGTCTCACGAAAGCACGCTTAATCGTAAAACCCGACTTGCGGGTGGTCTCCGGTCTGGCTTCACGGCGGCTAATGTACAGCGGCAACCGGCTGAGTGTGGCGGCTGCCCGACGGAGGTGGCTGGCCGGTCGTCGGACGAAAATCGAAAGAGGGGAAGGGGTGACGATCGCAAGAGGAAGAGAAGAGAGTGGGATTTTTAGGGTTTTGACGTTGAGATATATTTATAGCAAACCAATTTACAAGTCAACCCACATGGTAATTAACCGTTAATTACCTAATGATTAACTCTTAAGCAGTTCCAGTCCCCGTAGTTTATAATTACACTAATTAAAAACCGTCTTGCGTAAAACGAACCCGTTTCATCATTTAACTATTAAATATGAAAACCTGCTCCATCATTCGTTAATTAATTATTTCATTAAATAAAAAATACGAAATAACCAAATAAATATTTCTCTAAATATTTAATCAACCAAATTTAGAATTCGCGTTTCGTGAAATAACGTTTAACATTTAAACATCATATTTTGTACTTTGTTCAAAGTGTAACTCTTCGGATCGTATCTCGATAGCAACGTTGATTTAATTGACGATCGGACATCCTATATCCAACAATCTCCCACTTGGATGATTCATCAGTTAATCGGTTCAACGTAGAAAGTGGTGGACACCTAGCTGCATCTCACTGCCCCTAGCAAGGTATGACGTATTTACAATCGTCTACTTCCTTGTGCTCAAGTAACTATTACTTAACCAAGTACAACAGTCATGGTAAAGTTATCTGTATATCCTTTCTGTTTAGGGTATTCATTGAACATGAGACATGTATGCAAGTCATTTCTCATATGTTGTTCAACCATTCTTGCTCTCATTCTCCAAATCAAAGTGGTCTAAACAAACTACTCTTAATTTGAGCTTGGCCACGCATTTTATACCAGTCCGAATTTACGAGGGCGCCAGAATGTCCAACTCCTGATCAAAGGAGAACTGAATTCCTTTGGTCATGTACAACTCCCACTTAACTTCAGATTTATTCCCAATCATACCCTTATTACTGCCTTTCACGGAACATCGTTAGGTATGGTCAATAAACAAACTTCGGTTAAAGTTAGTTCAAATATGTGCCTCGGGTCGAAGGATCAACAGATCTTACCATATTCAAAACTTCTCAAGACCTTGACTGATGAAGATAGTTTTGAAACGAGTTACATCCAATATTCATTCTCTAATGAATATTTGTGAACATGATCTCCAACTACTTGGACTTTCATTCGAAATGAAGCAATCATCTAATTCACAATAGTCTTACATTCAGATTGATTCCCATGAATCTGATCGACTACGAACATCTAGAATACAACATTCAAGGATTCTAAAACGTATAAAATATCAAACATAGAAACATCTATTTATATTGTATTTAACCATTAAATCAAAATAATATACCAATGTAACTATATTGTTCAAAAGTACCAAATACTAAATTATAGATCAAACCCACTGTCTAGCAAATCTAAGATATATCTTGTTAGCATTCTCCTCATTTTTAGCATGAGGCATAGGCTCAGTGAACGGGTCCGCTGGATTCTGATCTGTGTGAACTTTGTTTAACACGTTGTCTCCCCTTTTCCAGTATATCTCTGATATAGTGAAATCTCTAGAGTATGTGCTTCGTGCTGTGGTGTGACCTTGGTTCCTTGGCTTGAGAAATGGCACCAATGTTGTCACAAAGTATCTCAATTAGTTTCTGAATGCTAGGTATTACCCCGAGATCAGCAATGAACTTCTTCATACAAGCAGCCTCCTTTGCAACTTCTAAAGCGGCAATGTATTCTGACTCGGTGGTGGATTGAGCAACAACACTTTGCTTAATACTTTTCCAAGTGATAGCACCACCGTTCAAAACAAACACAAATCCTGTTTGTGATCGAGAATCATCTCGATCAGTCTGGAAGCTAGCATCAGTGTAACATTTTACAGCTAGTTCTTCTTCTAGTCCTCCATATATCAAGAACATATCCTTAGTCCTTCTCAGGTACTTAAGGATGTTCTTCACAGTTGTTCAGTGACTCTCACCTAGATTCTGTTGATATCTACTAGTCATGCTTAATGCGTACGATACGTCTGGTCTAGTACATAGCATGACGTACATGATGGAACCAATAGCAGAAGCATACTGAACTATTTCCATTTTCTTCTTTTTCTCATAAAACTGAGGGCACTCCTTATTGTTAAGTATGGTTCCATGTGCCATAGGTAAAGATCCTCTCTTAGAATCTTGCAATGAAAAGCGTCGAATGTCCTTATCAACGTATGTACTTTTACTTCAACCTATAAGCCGCTTTGATCTATCTCTATAGATCTTTATTCCCATAATATAGGCGGTTTCACCAAGATCTTTCATTGTGAAACATTTACCTAGCTAAGACTTTATATCTTGTGGCATAGGAATATGGTTTCCAATGAGTAGTATGCCATCTACATACAGAATCAGAAAAGTGATATAGCTCCCATTTGCCTTCCAGTAGACACACGGTTCATCTTCGTTCTTGACAAAACCAAACTCTTTGATTTTCTGGTCAAAGCGAAGATTACATGTTCTGGATGCCTGTTTCAGTCCATAAATTGATTAGTTTAACCTACATACCTTATTAGGATTCTTTGTATCTTCAAAACCTTCCGGTTGAACCATATAGACATCTTCAGTAAGGTGTCCATTTAGGAACGCAGTTTTGGCATTCATTTGCCATATTTCGTAGTAATAATACGCTGCAATGGCAAGTAAGATCCTAATCTACTTAAGCATTGCTACTGGCGAAAAGGTTTCATCATAATCAATTCCTTGAGTCTGAGTAAAGCCTTTCGCTACCAGCCTTGCTTTGAAGGTTTGCACGTTTCCGTCCATGTCGATTTTCTTCTTGAAAACCCAATTGCCTCCTACAGTCCGACACTCGGGAAGAAGAACAACCAAGTCCCATGCATGGTTGTCATACATGGATTGGATTTCGGCGTCCAAGGCTTTAAGCCATTTTTTAGATTCAGAATCTAAGATTGCAGACTTGTAACTAGTGGGCTCAGCCTGATCAACTATCAGGATGTCATCATTCTCGTGATGTCCGATATACTGGTCGGGTTCATGACAATCCCTAGTACTTCTGCGGATGGTTTGTGTCACAGTTGAATCTTGAACATTTACAGATTCAGTTTCACCAGTCTCATGTTGATCTGCAGATTCAGTTTGGGGTTCGGTTACTTGTGGTTCTCGTATCTCATCCAGGTCCACATGGTTTTCCCTAATCCCTCTCATAAGAAGTTCCTTCTCCAAGAAGGTGGCTCTGCGTTTAATGGAAACCTAGTTTTCAGCAGGATTGTAGAAGTAGTAACCAATGGTTTTAGGGTATCTGACGAAAACGACTTTATCGCCACAGGGATTCAGTTTATCCGTAGATTAACTGGTAACATAAGCGTTACATCCCAGACCCTAAGGTAGGACACTTTGGGTTTCTCCCCATGCCATATCTCATAAGGCGTTTTGTCCACCTTCTTTGTAGGAGCTAGATTTATGATTCTTATGGCAGTTTCGAGAGCAAAACTCCAGAAGGAGTGTTGGAGGTTTGTACGACACATCATCGATCGAACCATATCTAATAAAGTTCGATTTCTCCTTTCAGGTACACCGTTAAGTTGTGGTGTTCCAGGTGGAGTGTGTTGAGAAATGATCCCACATTTCTTAAGATGTTCACCAAACTCTTGACTAAGATATTCGCCACCTCGATCAGATCAAAGCATCGTAATCGTTTTACCTAGCTGATTTTGTACCTCGTTTTGGTATTGTTTGAACATTTCAAACGTTTATTGCTTATGCTTCATAAGATAAACATAACCATATCTACTGAAGTCATCAGTAACATAATGAAGTATCTCTCTCCACTTCTAGACATTGTTCTAAATGGACCACATACATCATTATGTACAAGTCCTAGCAGATCTTTAGCCCTTTGACCGATATCGGCGAAAGGGGCTTTGGTTAACTTGCCACTTGAACAAGATTCACAATCATCAAAAGACTCTTGACCAGTAGAATTCAAAATTCCTGCAGTCTGGAGCTTCTTTATGCGATTCTTGTTTATATGTCCAAGTCGACAATGCCATATATACGTATCACTGAAATCTAATTTCATACGTTTGGAGGAGATGTTGTATAAAACGTTATTATCATGGATTTCTATCTCATAAATTCCATTATGAGGCTTTGCATTAAAATAAAACAAGTCATTCAAATATGCAGAAATATAATCACCATTAAAAGCTTACTTAAAACCTTGTTCTCGCAAACCGGAAACCGAAACAATATTCCTAGTTAAACTAGGAATGAAATAAACATTGTTCAAACAAGTTCAAGACAAGAAGGAAGAAAAAGAACATATTCTCCTACAGCCTTCACCGCGACCTTTTGCCCATTTCCCACATGGAGCTCCAAGTCGCCATGCTTCAGCTTCCTAACCTTCTTTAGTCCCTGCAAATCATTACAAATATGAAAACCACATCCAGTGTCAAACACCCAAGATTTTCTAGACACAGAGAAGATCTCAATAACGAATATACCTAAAGAGCCTGCTTTTGAAGCTTTGGTCTTCTTAGCAAGGTATGATGGACAGGTACTCTTCCAATGCTTAATTTCTCTACAATAATGATAAACGTCATCACTTCGGAAAACAGATCTCTGCTTACCATGCTTTCTTGGTATATATATCAGAGTATTCATGTATCCCATAGTCATCTCGGCAGCCATAAGCGACCCTCGCAGTTCAGATAAGGTCCCTCAACTACATTTTCCTTGTAGTGACTTACGAACTCTTCGTACTCAACCGGCAAAGACATCAAGATGAAATCAATTGCCATATCTTGGTTGATGGGGGAACCAAGATCTTTCAGGCTGTCAATGTCTCTCATTGTTTTAGAAAAATGTGAACTTATCCCTGTTCCTCTTTCCATACGACTTGATAAGGACTTAAGCACTTTAAAATGCTCACTGTGATTTTGATGAAACTTTTTCTTCAATTCGCAAGCCATTTCATATGCAGGATAATATTCTAGCTCATTCGTCACACAGTGTTGATAGCATCACAAATGAAACCTCATTTAAATCCTCAACGTGTCGTCTCCAATGCACTTTGGAGCCCTAGTGGGTAGAATTGAGGGAAATGGAATTTTCAGAACATATGATCTCCCTTCCTCCTTAAGAACACTTCTCAATATACGGTACCACTCAGAGAAGTTTCCTCCTTCGAGTATGTTCCGATAAAACATAGACTTTAGAGCGAAAACAGAGTCAGAATGGATTTCGTCATACATCTACAAAATTCAAAAATAAAGTTTTAGTATTTTCATGTATAACGTCTTAATTAAATTTATGACCCAATTGCAAAAATATATAATTAGGAGTGAGATCCCGGTTCATCATGGCTCAGTGAATGGCTGAGCACTCTCCACTGGCACGGCTAGGTTGGTAGATAACGAGTACCAATTGTGTCAACTACATAATTCTCGGTTTAGGGGCATGAAGAGTATTGTCAAGCTTGGATACGTTTCCCTCAACTACGCCCACTTAAACGACTTAAGTGACATTTGTCCATCAATCGTAACCAAAGAGCCGGCCTAAGTAACTCAGGAATCGCGGTTGTACCTTCAACCAAAACCGTAGGGCCGGATTGAGCGGTAATTCACTAACACCGGGGTTCGGATAGATCAGTTGAAGTGTCGCAATTTATGATGGCGCAGAAATATCGATTTTAATTTGGGATTTGCTTTAATGTTTAAATTACATAGCAAGGGTCAAAAACATTTTGGATGACTAGGAGCATGATCCAAGTCGTGTAATTTTTGTAAACTGATTTTACTATTTTAGTTCGTGAAACGTCTTTCAACACTCGACACGATCCAATTTTAAATAACTTATTTAATCTAAATTGGTCGTTAATGACGAACTATATTTTAAACTAATCAACTCTTTATTTAATTCAAAAATGTTTTAAATAAAACTATTAAATATTAAATTTAAAACATGTTTTACTTTTAAATAAAAACATTTTATTTAATAGCCTTTCCGAGAAATCTTTTAAACAATTTAAATATCTCGTCGTTTTAAGATTATGTCAAAAGTTTTATAAAAATATTTGTGGTTTAATTATTATGCTAAATAATATCACAACCACAAAAATAAATAAAATATATAAATCGGGCAGCTAGTAAATATTGTCCGGTTTCGTTCGAGCCATCAAACGAAAACCGGACTAGTATAAGGGATAACAAAAATAAATAAATAATCTTGCTATCTCCCACTTAGTCCAAGATCTCCATCTTCTAGTCCCGTTCATGTCCGCCTTGGTCTTCAAGTCTTCGTCTCATTAGGTTTACAATTTATTTACAAATACAATAAGAATAAATAAACCTAACTATTACAACGGGTTCTAAATAACCCATAAAAGTTAGAAAGATAAAACCAACCAAAACATACAATCACAACCACGGGTCACTAGAGCTCAATTTATCAAACACAACCAATACAAACGAAAAAGACACGATCTTTTTTGTCAAACAAAAGTTTTGACAAATAAAACATAAGATCGGAAAAAGAAATAATATGTCTAAACACGCGTAAAGGTGCCTCTGATACCAGTGTTATGAATCCATGTACCAGTTTTAACTTTTGAAATCAAATATCTTAATCTCGTTAAATTAAATAAATAAATAAATCATATTTAGTCAGCGGAAGCATTTAGTACAAATTAACAGTTTTAAACCGGGATCCCGCCAATGATCTGATTACACGTGTATAAACAATAAATTAAATCGAACCATAGGGTGTTTCAAGTTATACCTTCGACGATAAACCGGTTGAAACACTCGGGATCAAAGAACTCCACGCTAGTTGACTATTACGAACTCGTCACACGAACTCGTCTCACGAAAACAAGCTTAATCGCAAAACTCGGCTTGCGGGTGGTCTCCGGTTCGGATCGCAGAGGTCCGGCTTCACGGTGGCTGACGTACAGCGGCGTTCAGCTGAGGGCGGCGGTTGCCCGACGGAGGTGGTGGTGGCTGTCCGATCGTCGGACAGAAACCGGAAGAGGGGAGGGGGCGGCGATCGCAAGAAGGAGAGAAGAGAGTGGGATTTTTATGATTTTGACTTTGAGATATATTTATAGCAAACCAATTTACAAGTCAACTCTTGTGGTAATTAACAACTAATCACCTACTGATTAACTCTTAAGCAGTTGCAGTCCCCGTAGTTTATAATTACACTAATTAATAAACCGTCTTGCGTAAAACGAACCCGTTTCATCATTTAACTATTAAATATGAAAACCTATTCCGTCATTCATTAATTAATAATTTTATGAAATAATTACATACGAAATAACCAAATAAATATTTCTCTAAATATTTAGTCCACCGAATTTAGAATTCGCGTTTCGTGAAATGACGTTTAACGTTTAAACATCATATTTAGTCTTTTGTCCAAAGTGTAACTCTTCGGATCATACCTCTATAGCAACGTTGACTTAATTGACAATCGGACATCCTATATCCAACAAAAATCCATCCTAGAATTGCATAAGATGCTCAAGACTGCTAAGATGCACATACTAAGCAAAAGCTCTCTAGTACTGATGATAAAAGAAGGAAGAGTCATGAAACTTAAAACCTAAGGCAAGAGCAAGAGAGGTAAGCGGAGGGCATATGCCAAAGGGAAAGTTGTTGCCACCAAGCAAGCTGCCAACGAACCTCTGAATGATGCCAAATGTTATCACTGTGATGAGATAATGTTGTTGAGCTGAAAAAGGGCAAAGCCTCTGAGGCTAGCAGTTAAGGTATATTTTTTATAGAAGTATATTCCTTTTTTCCCATAATGACACTCTGTATTTTAACCATTCACATACACACATATAACTTTTAGCCGCTAATAATACATATATATTTTTATATAATTCTAAAATATAAATAATTAATTCATTATATTAAAAAAATAAATGTTTATTCTAAATAAACATTTATTTACTATTTGATATTAATATCTATTATTATTTCTCTAAATAATAACAATTAATATCATGAGATTATTATGATAATTATTTTTTAAAATAATTGTCATATGTTGTTATTTAGGTATCTATATCCAACGGAGTACCCAATGATCTTCAGGACAAGGTATACTCAATATATATATATATATATATATATGATTTAAAATGAAAATATCACATTTTTTCATGTGAAAATTACAATTTGTGATATATGTTGTGTGGCTAATTAGTAGGGGTGAGAACATTAACCATTGATGTGCACTAAATTATACATGTTTTTCAATCAAATATCATTTCTATTTCATTTTTTTCTTAAGATTCTTGTGAATTAGTGCCTTAATTGATTCATATTGAGTTTTCACAACCTAAAGACCGAGAATTGCTCAAAGGAGCAAAAATAGTGCAAAAATCAAGAAGAAATGATCAAGACAGCAAGTCTAGCTTGGGTCATGCCCCATCAGGCACGCCCTCGTGCTCCAGGTCAGGAGATAAGAAAACATCTGGTACCCACCCCCGTGTCTAAGTCAACACGCCCCTGTACCGAGGGTCAAGCACGCCTCGTGCCTAAGCTCAACACGCCGCCGTGTGAACCATCTTGTCCAAGTCTGTTTTGACCAAGTTAGTGGAGCATAAAATAGGTACACTGTAGGTCCCTGTAAGGTCAATACGGATAGGTCTAGACGAGCGACTCGACACGCACGCGAAGTGCGGAATCCAACACATGCATGCTTGTATAGATGACAACTAGAACAATATCAATGAACACAGTAGGTAAATTGTAGGTCCCACGGTAAGCGTGACGGATCTCTACAGTCACGGTACGCCACAGTGATAACGTGCTGAATCCATGATCAACGTGCAACGTGTAAAGCAATCAACAGCATAGAGTAAATAATCCTATTTGTATTTCCATTAAGAAACTTTGTTTACACTTAGACTCTCTCTACTCTTATCTGGACTATTTCTAACTTGTAAACATCTATTTACAGGGAAACCACAAAGACCACATGCACCACAGGCGAACTTAACAAGTTCACTCCTCAAGATGCTTAGGCGAACTTGTTAAGTTCGCCTCTGTAAGAAGCTTATGCGAACTTAACAAGTTCGCTAAATTACAACATAGAATATTAACGACAGTTACGAACCATGTCCTAACATACACACGGAGTCGTGCCTCATCAGACACGCCCCATGCTCCTGGACAACATATAAATAGGTGGTTCTTGCACCATTTTGAGGAGAGCTTGAACAAGGTTTGTTAGCTATTGTGTAAAAGAATTCTCTATAATATTTGGTAGTTAGTTTTGATTTCCAAGATTCTAGATACAATTAACAAATTTGAAATCTTGTAATGATGCTTAATTGTGTTTATACAAGTTTAATCTTTGTTGATTGCATGGCCATTCTTGGCTAAATCTTTCAATCACTTTGGTAGGATGGCTTCCAATGAAGTAATTAGTTTGTTTATGGATTCAATATTGGTGTGCGTGAGTGACTTCAAAATATGATCTTTTAACATTGAAATTGGGTCCGCACAACCGTCGAAACGATTTACCAACTTCATGATACGTTGATTCGGGCATTCACACTTCTATGTCTATGTATAGTCGGTGTGTTAGTTACTTGGAAGGGTGCTAGAAGTTATGAATTGTGAACGCGGTTGTAAAGGTCCTTGGTTTTTAATACGCGGTGACTCAGCATTCTAAAGACTTAGCTTTATGCATTACCACTACCTTTGTTGAGAGGAATCAATGCAAAGGAGTCATAATGACTAGTGTATGAAGTCCTTTGTCTAAAGACATAATTTTGATATTTTAATCGGACATTGAGGTGGTTGTTATGGAGGAAACTTTCCAATATTGTTGTCGGGGTTAATATCTCGACCCAGGAGTTGCTCCATCTTTTGCACTTACGCACACATTATCACTGTTCTTCAAGTTTATAACGTGGTGTCCCGAACAAGGACCCATGTCTAGCCAAACATAGTGGTCGTCATGATGCTCAAACTACTACCCTCATGAAGACAAAATCGACCTGAGCTATAGGGTTTAGTAACTTACATGACGACCACCATGTTTACGACATAGTGATATTTTGAGAATCCATAAACAAAAGCTAACTGCAACATTGAAAGGAATTCAAACCAAAGTGATTTATTCTTTTCATTGATTACTACTACTATCTTCTACCAGCTCTACCTTTTCTTTAAAGCTCCCAAAATCAAAATCAAACAATCATTTCAAACCTGGAAAATTTAGACATCAACCAAAGTTTGATTCTAAGAGCCTTTGTATCTTTGGATCGATACTCGGTCTTACCAATGTTGTACTACATCCACGATGGGTGCACTTGCCCTAAGTGTGTTGTAGTGAGTGGCAGTAATTTCATTTTATAAATTTAAAGCTTTTGTGTTAAAAATCATATATTTTCATATACACTCTATAACACATCAACCATCATAACTGACATAATCGAACCAATTTTAACCGATAACCGACATAACTGATGGTTATGGTTATGAAGCTTTCGTTAAATGACTAGTTGGTTTTGGTTACGGTTATGAAGCTTTGGTTAACCGATATAATAAACAACGAACCAAACTTGAAACATTTGCATGTGTGTATATATATGTGTGTGCGTGTGTATATATATATATACAACTTCTAAACACCCGTTTCAGAACCGTCTAACAACTGACTTTAACTATCTTAATACAAATGATCATAACATGAGAACCATCTAAACTAAAATTCTTGCAATTTTCATCCAGTCTTTACATCTTTAAAAAAAATAAGCACCATTTTTTTTGTGAGATTATTATATTATCTTGGTCCTAGTAGCAAAACCCTATGAGTTTTTCTATATTGTTTTTGTGCAGGTAGAAAGCAAAAGAATTATTCGGCAAATGGTACATGATCCATAGAGGAACTATGCAAGTTTTTTTTTTGCTAATCCTGTTGATTAATGGGATAATAGGAATCCATATGTTTTCATTTGCACCATACATCCATTAAGTGAGCATGAAGTAAACCTTTTGAAACAAAGAACATATGATTTGTCTGCATTGAGGTTTAAAAATTCACAGTTGGCTACTTGGCTCTAGTTCCACGTCGGAGGCATTTGTCTCTTTAGGAGACTATGACCCATTTCACCAAAAAGGTAAAGGTCTTACTGCAGGCAAAGGAAAGAGAGGAAGATACCCCTACATATAGTAAGAAGCTGGCGACAAACCAGCTCATGCAGGCCCAAGTTCAGGTAAAAAAGGAATACCTTAGGCACCCAGGTATTCAAGTCCAATTCTCATCTTCACTTCCACACTAACACTTCACATTACATAAATCCTGATCTCGTAACCTTTATCACCTTCAAAGAGTAGTTATCTTATTCTCACATCGGAGGCTGATCGCAAGAGACCCCCTCCTGTGGTGAGACTAACAGTGTTTTCATCTTAGTAGGTACCTGAAGCAGTTGATCCAACCAGGAACGTCAAGACCCTCACTCTGACTGATATTTGTTATAGCAACAAGTTGGCGCCCATCGTGGGGCGGCACTACTTAGAACATAAATTCATTCGTAGTTTCTCTCATTCTGTTCCTAAGTTTCTTCAGTGTCAGGTGATGATGTTCCTCCGGGCCTCCTCACACCACACAGCCTGTTTCTGGCCAAACGTCACGAGAAGAAGCAGGATGAGACTCTCATGTAGCAGACGGACCATCTGTCAAACTATTACCAAACAAATCTCTGTTCCAGACTCCGTCTCATTTCAAAATAGCGAGTGTGTCCCCTCGGACAGACACCTCGCTACCTATGGAAAGAATGGATGTAAAGCCTGAGGGCGTGAAGAGAAATTTCCTTCAACTAAGAGAATTAATGAATTACTATGTACACGAAGAGCATTCAAAGGGTGTTAAAATTATGCTGGCATATGAAGACGAACTTGAGGTGACATTTTCACCCCTTCCTCCACCGTCTAGGGTTTATACGGTCCAGGAGGAAGCAGCGGTTACCTCCGGTCCGAATCAGGTTAGGATTCCAGTGACAGAAGTAGGTCCAAGTGCTCGAGGACAGAACCTTTCTCTACCTAATCCGTCCACCTTGGTGCATCAAGCGCCAGAGTACACAGTCGAACAACTATTGCAGCTTACACGGCCTATGATGTATTCTCCCATGTCATTGCAAATGAGCCAAGCTATAACATCTCTACCACTGGCACGAAGCATGGGAATGACAACCCCGATGACCGTAAGTTGTCCTATTCCCACTTCTCAACATCCATGGTTCACATACCCACATCTGGAACATCCTCAACTTGTTCCATACATGATGGCTCAGTATGCCAAACCCTGGAAAGTAATGTAAGGACCAAAAATATAATAGGCTAACACATCAAAGAATCACCGAGTTGTTCAGAAGTTCGGATGATGAAGATTGGAAGAAGCGAGAAAGTATGCGGCCGCATACTTCGTCCGACAGCATACTTTGTCCTGCAGCATACTTCGTCCAGCAACATACTTGAAGTATGCGGTCGCATACTTGAAGTATGCGGTCCCGGCAACATACTTGAAGTATGCAGCCACGTACTTCAAGTATGCGATCGAGGCCCAGGCCTAGGCCCACCGAATACTTTCAGTTTTAGTATAAATAGATGTGTTTGTAACAGTCAGAGGGTTGGACGACTGAAAGTTAGAGAGTGGGCGGGTTAGACGAGTTGTTAAGCGGTATTTGTATTGTTTTTCAGTGGTTTATCAATATACGAATCGTTTGACAATCAATTGTGTCTCGTCCTTTATGTTTATACCTACAAGTCACGTGTCGAGTCTGTTTCCGCCAGGTTCAAACATGTCGTTGAATCCGTTGATTGAAGATCCTCAGGAATCTATACTTTATAATTGGTATCAAAGCCTTAGCGCTCATTTGGTGAAGCTTGCAACGGATTTCTTTGACTCGTGAGGTATCAAAGTTACTATTTTTGAGTTTATTTAAACTGACTTGTGTGTTTGGAAGAGTTTCTGGACAGATTTACAAGTTTTAGACCTTATTTATGTCGCGTTTGTTGAATTTTACGGTTGATCAGTTGATTTTTCGACTTGAAAATCAAAGTTTTCGGTCAATTTCTTCATCGGGAAGTTTGCGGTCACTCAAGTTTGAGGTCACTCAAGTTTGTGGTCACTCAAGTTTGCGGTATTTGAAGTTTGCGGTATTGAAGTATACGGTCTTGAAAGTTTGGGGTCTTGAAAGTTCGTGGTTTTTCAAAGTTTGCGATTTTTAAAAGTACTTGTCATCGGGTGCGAATACTTTTTGTTATGTGAACTTACGACATGGGAGAAAGTAGAAAGGATACACTGATGCAAAGTTTAATATGTTCAATCATGTTCGAGGTGAAAATTTGGGAGCACAAATCAATAGATTCACGCAATTGATGGTGGAGATGAAGAGTGCTGGAATAGAGTTGACAAAGGGATAAATCAATAAAAGGCTACTCAACTCTTTACCAATAACTTGGAACTTCAATTGCACCACCATCAAAAGAACCAAGGATATGTGTCAGACATCCTTGAGTGAGCTGATCTCTATTCTGTACTCTTATGATATGGATGATGAACAGTGTCACCTTAATCATATCAGTTCAATGGATGTTTCTGAAATTGCTGAAGCTAGTACATCTACTTCTGGTGAATCAAAGGCACTTGTGAGCCAGCAGGACAGGAGTGATAAAGTTCAAGATTTTTGAAGTGAAACAACATCAACATTTTAAAGGTCACTGACACTGAGGTAACCAAAGATCTTTGCTCTGCTATTTGTATTGAGAAAGTCAATTGTTACAAACATGATAACGATATCTTAAATCAAGAAATAACAAAGCTTAGATATTCCAACTCAGAACACAAACGATCAGAACAAATTTTCAAAGAGAAAATTGAAGCAAGCAAAAATGATTTTTCTAAACTTGAATTGGATTTTAGCAATAAGGAATGTCTTTATCGTGATGCATTAAAACGGATAGACGACCTTAGCTTAAAATTAAATGATGTTGTGACTCAATTGGCAAACACTAAACTAACAATTGAGAAAACTGACCATCCTCGATCAGTTGTTTATGAAATGTTAGATTCCCAAGTTAGAGAGAAAGGGAATCCAGGGGTGGGTTATCATGCTGTGGAACATCCATTTAATGGAAAAATTTTCATCTTTACCAAATGACTACCCTGAAAATGTTGAGATGGCTTACGGTCTTGGATGTGAGTCTTCATCCTCAAAGCAGTTAACTCCCGTGACTGCTAGTCCCGTGACCCCTGTGTGAATATTGCTAATAATTCTGAGCCTTGTGCAGAAGAAGGTTTAGTAGAAGATTGGGATACCGATGATGAGGAAGAGAGTAAAGAAAAAGAGCCTAAGAGTGTTAGGAAGTTTGTCCCTAGAAAAACTAATGATACTTTTGGAAAAGGAAATCAAATTAAGTTTGTGAAGGGTGGTGAGTTTGAAAAGGAAGAAAATATCTTTAAAGAAAGTAATCATGATTTTGTCAAAAACAAGGTTATAAATTCTAGAAAGGTTAATCAAAGAAACTCAAAACCATCTGTCAGTCAGTTAAACCATAAACAATCTCCTCAAAAGTTTACAAAGAATGAGTTTTATTCAAAATTTGATAATCATCATAGAGTTTTTGAGCAAAACTTTAAAAGAGAAGAGAGAGATCGTATCAGGAGAAATCATAGAGATTATGATAGAGAGTGTGTTAGGAGAGATAATAGAAAAGATCACAAGCACACTGAGAATATAGGTTACTTGAAAAGGTCACCTCCTCAGTCATCATCACGGTTCGACCGATCGGGATATGCTCCTTATGCTAGGAAACGGACATGCTACACTTGTGGCAAAGCTGGTCACATTGCAAGAAATTGCATACATCGTCCTTATGAGCCCTATTATTTGCAAAATCAGAGGGCCACACCAAGGGAAAAGTATTATTCTAATCCAATGAAGGTTGAAAAACCTAATACAATGAAGAATAAGCATCCTAAAGTTAAGCCTTCTGATGGTGATAGGAATGCTGCTAAGAACAAACAAAAGGTTTTTCGTGAAAACAAACAATGTAAAAAATCTAAACAGGAAGAGAAACATTAAGTTGGTACTACTCAAGCAACTAAAAAGTTTTCTAAACCTACACCAATTTGGAAAACTAAATAAAAACAATTGAATCACCAGTGTTAGAGAACGATAAGGAATGTGCTTACAGGAAGTATCCTACATTGATGCTTTGGGAGTATCCAGGACCACTATGGCTTAGGTACCTATGTCTAACTAACTTGCTTGAATCATGCAGGAATAGCCAAGGAGGACTGTCAACAACCTATGGTACATTGATAGTGGTTGTTCTAAGCACATAATGCTGGACATCTCTCTATTGCTTGATATCAAACACTTTGATGGAGGGTATGTTTCCTTTGCATGAGATAAAGGAGGTAAGATCAGCATGAAAGGTACGATCACTAATGGTACTCTTCGCTTTGAGGATGACATTTATGTGTAAGATGTTTTTACAAAATCCTTTGATCTGACCAGATTCATTTTTCCAGTTTAGTGTTTCAAAATTTTTGCTTTGATTAACGAGTCACAAGTTCGGTCACCAAAAATATATATTTTTTATTGTCTTTCTTAGGATATAATTTTGTTTTGTACAAAAGCAAAAGTTTTGGGGGAGAAAATTCGAAAAATACCAAAAAGATTTTATGATGTGTCTTGTGTCAAAAAAAATGAGAACTCTGTCTAGTGGGAAATGTAGTAAATCATTTTAGAGGTTGGATCATCATATGTAAGGCCTATAGTTGACAAAGATTAGGATCTCAGGGTGACATGTTGATAGGCTCTGCTAAAACGCTGTAATACACAATATGATTGTGTTTCACTTAAACATAAAGGTCATTGTCATAGTGGCTAACATCTCATAGATTGGTAGAATAATTATTTCCTGTTAATAATCGAGCACTTAAACATAAAAGATTAGTGAACTGTGGATGAACATAATATATCTGGATTACACAAACCGAGACCCTTCACAAAGGGGTTGCGAGCTGACTTGATACAAGTTTGTACATATTATATATATATTAATAAAAGACATGCAATAGGTGAAAAGACACTCAATGATAGTGCAAAGCTACTCTGTAAAGCAGAATTTTGAGCAAAAAGACATGCAATGTTAATTTCGTGCTATAGGAAAATTTCAAAATATATGCAATGTCATACACCAAAAAGATATGTCTAAAGACGTACATATAAGTATACTTGTAAATATTTTTCTCTTTGGGAATGTGTGACTGGGAAGGAATCTCTTATCAAGGCATGTAAGTTCGTCATGCTATGTTTTTTATCACATTTGTCAAAGATCTCCTGAACAGTTCATTGACCCATGCTAGTTATGCACTTTTAGTTATTACTTAGGTGCTCAAAAGATCACGAGGAAGGGAAGGTTTATCCGATAAGTTGTGGGGTCCATTCAGTTCATCAAAAACTCACTTAATTCAAATTATAATAATTGCAGGTTTCTGAGATGTGAGTGTGGGACCCACTAAGTGATGAATAATTATTACCCCAAAAAAACATGATAAATTCATTCACTGCTTGCTTGTCAATTAAGGTATAAAGGCTTGAGTTTAGAAGGATACTATATATTGACAATCACCGAGACCTATCTAAGAAAATGAATGGCTAAAAAATATGCCTTGGTCTGCTCTAGATTGATATGATCCCATAATAGAGTTTCTCTCAAATATAACGTGTTTCAATAAGTGTCATATGTTGTCAAAAGAACAAAAGGATTTTATGTTTTTAACTTAGTTTGAGTCATTTTGTTTTTGTTTTACTTTTGTGTTTATTCTGTTTTTCATTAAAAATTGACCGTTCTTGTTTGATTCAATAATCATAAAAAGAGGCTTTATAAACAAATGAGGTTTTATTGTAAATTTGAAAATTTTCATGGTTTTATGAGTTTGAACATACTTGCATTTTGCGCATACTTGTATTTGAGTGAACTTTCAGGAGCAACAAGATAATATTCCCTATCCAAGGGATGATGAATAACAGATCAACACTGTTGCACCAAGTATCATCACTGCCAACACAATATCTTCCATGAAGAAAATGAAGAAGAAGATGTTGACTATTCAGAAACCGAAAGTGACAGAAAGAAAGTACCGATCAACAAACATCATAAAGCGATATTGGAAAAGAGAAAGGCTATTGGGAATCCTTCTCCTAACAACTATTCTCAACATAATGATGATTTTAATGATGCTGATTTTGATCTTTGGGTGGATCAAACTCCAAAGAAAAGAACGAAAGCAAGTGAACAAAACAACAGCCTCAACACCCGCAAAGTCGTTCGTGAAGGTTTTGGGAATGGCTCCTGGAAAGAAGTTATTGCAAGAAGTGGTGATTATTCAGTCATTTTTGAAATATTAAGACTGCTTTGAGTGCATCAGCCTAGGGGGTGATTGTAAGGACCAAAAATATAATAGGCTGACGCATCAAAGAATCACCGAGTTGTCCAGAAGTTCGGATGACGAAGATTTGAAGAAGCAAGAAAGTATGTGGCCGCATACTTCGTCCGACAGCATACTTCATCTGGCAGCATACTTCATCCGGCAGCATACTTCATCCGGCAGCATACTTGAAGTATGCGGCCGCATACTTTAAGTATGCGGTCCAGGCCCAGGCCCATCGAATACTTTCTGTTTTAGTATAAATAGATGTGTTTGTAACAGTCACAGGGTTAAGTGATGTTTATATTGTTTTTCAGTGGTTTATCAATATACGAATCATTTGACAATCAATTGTGTCTCGTCCTTATTGTTTATACCTACAAGTCACGTGTCGAGTCTGTTTCCGCCAGGTTTAAACACGTCGTTGAATACGTTGATTGAAGATCCTCAGGAATCCAGACCTTGCACGTAAACTACCCTTGGCAGCACCTTTCCGGTGGCAAGCCGATGGTCCAGCCCGCAGCAAGTGAAGCTCTCATACACCAACTTGCTGTCCTTGTACCAACTGGCCCAAAAGTGGCCGTCGTGAGACCCTTGGTGCAAGAAGCTCACATAACCACCCAGACGGAAGCGAACGAGGTCTTTCGACCATACTGTTCCACTTCGTTGTCATGATTCTATGAGAGGATAGCCAACTTTGAGTTCCCAACAAAGATAAAAATGCCTGCAAACATTAAAATATATGATGTGACTAACGACCCTGAAGATCACTTGTAGGTGTTCTCTGGTGCAGCAGGCGTCGAGAGATGGACGAACGCCGAGTGTTGTCACATGTTCATGCAAACACTTATTGGGTCCTCTCGCCTCTGGTTCAGTAGCCTTCGGGAAAGAAGCATTGATTCCTTTGACGACTTTAGTCAAAAGTTTCTCGCTAACTTCACACAGTTGAAGAAGTACACAAAGGATGCTGCCGTGTTGTATCAGATCAAGCAAAGGGAGGACGAAAGTCTCCGTAGCTTCATAGACAGATAAAAAAAGAAGGCCTATCTTACATAGGAGAAACAGAGAATATGAGAGTAAGTGGCTTCATGAATGTAGTACGACCAAAACAACTTATTGAAGATCTGAATAAGAACATCCCACGGACTATGGATGAAGCTCTCGAACAAGCAGAAGCCTACTTAACGGGAAAAGAGGCCTTACAAAATCTAGAGTCAAAGAAGCAAGATCCTTGGAGGAACCAGCACCCTTCCGGCTTGAAGCCGCGATTTCATTCCATTGTTGAAAGGAGGTCCAATCGCCACCATACTCAAGAAAACCAGATGATATTTACCGATCTCCAAATCGCAAGAATACCCCAGAAAGAGAGAAGTATGTTGCCTTCACGGCTTTGACCAAAACACCAGAGGAGATAATTGTTAGACCTAGATATATGATTAAGCTTATTAGTTTTGTTTTGGGTGTAAACTGTGAACTTGGGTTCACGGCATGGGTGTCTTGGGCGGCTAATGGAGCCGAGAACATATAATATCTGGGCTTAAGGATGATAGCTTAGTATATATACTTGTTTAACCTAACTGTATGAGGTTAGAGGTCCTTGAGTTTGTTTCTTTGTAATTCTCTTATGCAATACAAGTGATTTTACATTGAATCTTAGTATTCTTGAATCACCACAATCCATAGTTTTCGCCTATTGATTGTGAGAGTTTGATATTGTGTGTGTTCGTAGTTGTGTTTAATCAAAGATCCAGAAGATTGGGACTTACAATTGGTATCAGAGCCATTGAAGTCATTCAAGTCTCGGTTTTTTATATCAACGGTTCAAGAATCAAGATTCGAGGTATTCTTTACTGTTTTTTAGTGGTTATATTGCTAATCAGTTGTGTTTGTGGTAGTTTGTCATAACTTTCTGTTGAGAATCAGAGATTTTTCGTGAAATCTTGGGTGTTTTGCTACTGTGAAAGAGAACTGCTGTGGAAAAGTCATACAATCTGCCTCGTGTTCATCAGAAGCTGTTTGAAATTCAAAATTCGTAATCACACAGTTTGCAGGGTTAATTTTGGAAACAGGATAAAGTCAAAGATTTGATCACGAGTTAATTCATGGGAATAGCTTCTCAGGTTACAAGTCAAGTTCACGGCTTGAGACATTCACGGCACAGGTTCACGGGTTGTTAACTTCTCGGAAGTGAGTTCACGGTTTGACTTGTTCTCTAGTAATATTCACGGGCAAGGTTCACGGCAAGGTGTTCTTGGGTTCAGGTTTACGACTGAAGTTAAGTTCACGGGTTGAAGCTAGTTCACGGCATTTGAATCATTTCACGTGTCTGTTTTGCTTCACGGGGTTGCTTCTAGTTTAAGGCTTGGAGTTGCACTCACGGGTTCATTTAGTTTTAAATCAAGTTTTACAGGTTAGATCAAGGACCTAGCACTCTGATCAAAATGAATCCTCAACAAACCATGAATCTCAACAGCATGTTAGATCTTCAGATAGGAACCAGTACCAAACCACCAAGACTTACTTCTGCTGAAGGCTTTGTAGATTGGAAGTTCAGATATCATAATTATGTTTTACTTTATGAGGATAAGATGTGGATAAGTATCATTAAGGGGCCTCAGGTTCCAATGTATGACAAAGCAGATGGAACTAAGGCACCTAAATAGATAGAAAATTATACTGATGAAGACTTTGATCTTGTTGAAAGGGATCTAAAAGCTCTAGCCTCGCTCACTATGGCTTTATCACCGGATATTGCTCATAATTTTAAAGAGTATACATCTGCTAAACAGCTTTGGGGGTGTTTGGAAAAGACCTTTGAAGGAAATGATGATATGAAGACTAGTAGAAAAGAAATGATTCTGCAAAAATTCAATATGTTCAATCATGTTCTAGGAGAATCTCTAGAAGTGTAGCTACAGAGGTTCACAAGATTAGTCTCAGAGATGAGAGGTGCTCAAATTGAGTTGAATACTGGGGATTTGAATAGAAATTTGTTGAATGGTCTTCCACAAAGCTGGGACATGAATGTCTCTTTGATTAAGAGAACTAGAGATCCGAATACTATATCTCTAAGTGATTTGATTTCAATCATCAAATCATATGACCTAGATGATCAACAAAGAAAAGCTAACTGGAGTACAGAATAGCAATAGTGCTTTTCTGACTAATTTGGTTCAAGGTGTATTTGGATCTGGGGAGGCTATTTCTAGTAATTCTGGAGCTGCTAAATCTACTGCATCAGAGTAACAAACATCTGCAGCACAACATGCTAAATTGATTGAGTCTAACACATCTCTGTGCACTGGAATAATGAACTGCTATGCATCATTTACTGCTAGAACTCTGTCACCCTCAGAGATACTTACTGTTGGACTTAATCAAATTCATCCAGATGATCTAGAGGAGTTGGATATCTCTTGACAATTAGCTATGGCAGTCTTTAGAGCAAAGAACTTCATCAACAAAACCGAAAAGTTCAGATGGAGTGATGATACAGGAAAGAAGATTAGGTTTAATAAATCCAATATTAGGTGCTACAATTGTCATGAACTAGGTCACTTTGCTAGGGAATGCACAAAACCCAAAGAACAGTGGGGAAGTGAAGCTGGATCATCCAGCGGAGGAAAAAGGTGTTGACAACTCCAAAGCACTAATCAGTCAACTAACTGGTGGATATGAATAGGGAGATCCGATGAAGGAACTTAACCTGAACCATGCATTTATGGCTGACATTGTGGAAACTTCTTCATCTGCCTCAACTTCCACAACTCCACCTGAGGTAACTGCTAATCTATGTACTCAATTATGCATTGATAAGGTCGAGCTATATAGAAAACATAATCCTAATCTGATTTTTGAAATGGAAAACCTCAAATACCATAAAAATAAATTTGCCAAAACAGAAAAGGCTTACAAAGAGGTAATAGAAGCAAACAAAAAGGATATATCTCTGCTAAAATCTCAGCTCAGCACAAAATGTTGTTTACTCACTGATGCTGAGCAAGAAATTACCAGATTGACCACTGGATTAGAGCAAGCAAAAGCAAATCTTGCTAATGCAAAATTCAAAGTAGAATCCTTTGTTCAATCCAGTAAAATAGTTGACATTCTTAAGAATAACCTTCATAAGCCAAGAAATAGGAGCAAGGGAATTGGGTATAATAATATGCCTCCTCCCTTCAATGGGAATTGTACCACTGTTCCTCCATCCATTGAGGAACAAGTACATGAGTTTAACATGTTAACCTGTGGAAACAAGTCATGCACTGATGGATCCAGATCATCATCCTTGACTTCAAATGATAAATGTGTGAATAGTTCTAATGCTTCTACCTCATGTGCAGAACAGGTAGAAATACAGGATTGGTCAAGTGAGGATGATGAAGTTGATGAGTCACAAGTTTACAGTTTAAATTCTAAAATAAACAAAAACAATGTTTCTGTTAATCCTGTTTTAAAAGGAAACAAACCTTATGTGTGTGATTGTGTTGGCTTGAATGATTCTATGTTTAATTCAAATTCTTCAAAAGGAATGAATGTGTGCAAAAATACTGCTTTTATAAAACCGCCATTTAACGATAAAGTTGAAAAGTATGTTTTTTAGAAAGTCAGACCTGTGACTAAGCAAAGAGTCTCTGGTCAAACCTCAGATGCTTCACCTAAGCATTACACTAAAGATCAATTTTATTCTAAATTTGATCATCAACATATGAAGTTTGAACAAAGCCATGCTCATCAACACAGGAGACCTAAGCAGGTTTGCAAGACCAAACAGGTTGGGTCATCTAATCAGTGGTTAGAGACGTTAGGATTTGCCCCATATGTAAAGAAATAATCATGCTATACTTGTGGAAAGTCTAGTCACCTAGCAAGAAATTGTGTTCATCGTCCTTATGTTCCTTACTATGAGCAGAGTCAAAAGACTACACACAAGAAAGACATGAATTCCAAGCCAATGAAGGCTACTCAGCCTAAGGCAATGAAGAATCAATCTTCGTATGTTAAGCCTTCTGATGGAAACTGGAATGTTGCTAAGAGAAACAGACAGGCTTACTATGAAAGGCAAAAGATCAAACAAATTAAACAAAAAGAGAAATCCAAATCTCATGTTTTAAAGAAAAGAAAATATTTGTTTCTTCTAAACCCGTCTGGAAAGCTAAGAATAAAGTAGAATTAAATTTCAAAGTTGAGTCAAATAATGATATGTGCTTGCAGGAAGTGTCATATATTGATGCTAAAGGCATAACCAGATCTACTATGGCTTAGGTACTAATTACTAATTAATCTCGCATATCATGCAGGAACAGCCAAGGAGGACTGTCAATAACCTTTGGTTCGTTGATAGTGGTTGTTCCAGGCACATGACAGGAGACATATCTCTACTTACAAAATTTTGATGGAGGTTATGTGTCCTTTGCAGGAGGTAAAGGTGGTAAAATCAGCAAGAAAGGTAATGTGTTAATGGTTCTTTTCATAATGTTAGTTTTGTTTCTGAGTTAAATCATAGTTTGCTCAGTGTTTCCCAAATTTGTGATAAAGATTTCTCAACACATTTCACAAACAAGGAATGTTTGATTTTAAAACTGGGCTTCGTGGTGCCCGAGGAATGGATTTTATTAAGGACACCCCGTAAGGGAAATTCATATGTTATCGACATGAACAGTAAACCTGTTTATGAAAATACAGGTCTTTTGTCAAAATCCGCTGAATTTGATGCTATGTTGTGGCATCGTCGTCTTGGTCATGTTAATTTGAAAAATCTCAATCGTATTGCAAAAGGTAATCATGTACGTGATCCACCTATAAAATAATTCTTTTCTATCGAGAAATGTGTTGCATGTGCCAAAGGGAAACAGCACAGGAAGCCCCATAATTCAAAGTTGTTTAATTCCATTGACTGTATTCTCCATCTGCTTCATATGGATCTCTTTGGTCCTGTGAATGTGATGAGCATTGGGCAGAAATATTACTGTTTGGTTATAACTGATGATTACTCACGTTTTACATGGGTTTTCTTTTTCACTAACAAAAGTGAGACTGCAGAGCAGATTAAGAATTTTATCATTCTGGTTGAAAATCAAAGGGATGTGAAAGTAAAGGCTATCAGATGCGACAACGGAACGGAGTTCAAGAATGCAGTCATGAATCAATTCTCCACTGAAAAGGGGATAGCTAGGCAATACAGTGCAGCCCGTACACCCCAACAAAATGGTGTGGCAGAGCGAAAAAACAGAACCCTCATTGAGGCTGCTAGAACCATGCTCTCTAAATCCAAGCTGCCTTTATTCTTTTAGGCTGAAGCTGTTAACACAGCTTGTTACATGCTGAATTAGGTTCTTTTCAACAAACGACTACAGATGACTCCTTATGAGATTCTTTACAATGAGAAACCCAGGGTTGGGTACTTTAGAGCCTTTGGATGTCCATGCACTATCCTACACACGGAATCTACTCCAAAGTTCAATGAGAAGGCTGATGAATGCTATTTTGTGGGTTATGGTTCTAACACCACCGCCTACAAAGTTTACAACAAGGATACCAAAGAGATCAGGGAGTCAACATATGTTGATTGGCAAGAGCAGAATCCTACTGATGCAGAATGCGGTCCAACATGATTATTTGACTATCATTCACTTTTTAAATCGTTTAATGTTTCCCCTGATGTGATTGCAGGAACTGATCATGATTACTCTGAGTTAAGTGACGACGATGACAGTCCATACATCGGACCATTGCTAACTGTTGATCCACCAGAAGTTCTACGGCAACAAAATCCAGTTGTTTCTTCTTCTAGTAAGAAGCCGGTTCCTGATGTAACAAATGTCTCTGAGGATTCACCATTAGCTGAAGAGGATACTACATTTGTTGTCAATGAAGGTACTTCTACACCTGAGACTTCAGATGCCTATAAATTCCAGGAGCCGATTCCTGATGAAATTATAGTCGAAAAGCCGTTTTTCGATAATACTGAAGAGTCCAGTGAGGAGACACATGATAATGTAACAAATCTTCCTATCACTGTACAGATTCCCGAAACTTCATCTCATCGAATTAATAAGGATCATCCGATGGATAGCATTATTGGGTCATTAACTGATGGCGTAAAAACCAGAAGCACTGCTAGATACATCAATAGATGTTTATATTCATGTTTCATCTCTCAAATTGAACCGAAGAATATAAAAATGGCTCTACTTGAGCCTAGCTGGGTTGATGCAATGCATGAGGAGCTGAATCAATTTGCAAAGCTGAAAGTTTGGGAGCTAGTGCCATTGCCACCAGGCAAGAAAGCTATTGGCACTCGTTGGGTTTTCAGAAATAAACTGGATAAAATCAAAGTGATTATTCGAAACAAAGCTCGTCTGGTTGTGCAAGGATTTTATCATCAAGAGGGCATTGATTACGAGGAGGTGTTTGCACCAATCGCTCGTCTGGAGGCAATCAGGATTTTCTTGGCATATGCATCATATATGAAATTTACTGTTTATCAGATGGATGTCAAGACCGCATTTCTATATGGGAAGGTTAAAGAGGAGATTTATGTCTATCAGCCTCCAGGATTTGAAGATTGTGATCATCCAGAGTATGTGTATAAACTAGATAAGGCTCTGTATGGCTTACATCAGGCACCTCGTGCTTGGTATGCCACTCTGACAGATCATTTGTCAGCTCATGGCTATACTCGTGGTGCAATTGATAAAATGTTATTCGTTCGAAAGGTGGATGATGATCTAATTCTAGTGTAAATTTATGTGGACGATATCATCTTCGGGTCCACAAATGAGGACTTATGCATAGAATTCAGGAAGATTATGGAAAAGAAGTTCGAAATGAGTGCTTTGGGTGAAATGACATTCTTTCTCGGGTTGCAAGTTCAAAAATTAGGTAATGGTAATCTCATTCATCAGGGCAAATATGTGGATGACATACTGGACAAGTTCAAGTTTACTGATGCTCAAGCTGCATCCACACCCATGGCTGCTCGGCCAGTTCTGGATGCTAATCTAAATGGGGTTTCTGTTGATAAAAAACAATATCGATCTATGATCGGCTCTTTGATGTAACTAACGACAAGTCGTCCGGACATAATGTTTGCCATGTGTCAGTGTGCTCGTTATCAAGCCAATCCCAAGATGTCCCACCTAACTGCTGTTAAACGTATCTTTCGGTACCTTAAGGGCAAGCCCGTGTGATATTGTGCGAAAGCACATGTCTTTATTCCGTTGTTTTAATGTGTTTTTAGTTAGTTTTATATTTGTTTTGAGTCGTTTTTATGTACAATTGAGTCTTTATCATATTTGTAGGAGTTCGTATGGAATACAAGTGAATACATGAAGAAAACGAGCAAAGGAACCAAGCCCGAAAAAGTCCAAGCTCTAGAAGACAATTTTCTAGATTTTATGTCTCTCGCGGTACGCGAGAGAGGAGTGGAGAAGTCTCGCGGTACGCGAAGATCTTCAAAAGCGCGCCCGACTAAATTGGCCCTCGCGGTACGCGAGGGGCTGGCCCAAATTCTCTCGCGGTACGCGAGAGAGTCGTAAATCCGGAAAAATTGGATTTTTAGGTTTTTATTGATGATGTCGGCTGTTATTGAAGGAGGGTCGATTCCAGCCGTCAAGTTAGAACCTTTTGGCGATTTTGAGGAAGAAGAAGGCTAGTGGAGCAAGGAGTTGGAGTTTTGGAACCCGAATTGGTTATTCGTGATCGTTCGGTTTATGATTCTTCTTCTTTTATCTTTACTTTGTTTAATTGAACCTATGACTATGTTTATGACTTCTGTTTTGGTTGTTTTGAACATGTTTGTTGGCTAGATTTTGCATACTGCCTAGGTTTAAGATGATTGCATGTTAAAGTTATGATTTTTATTGGTTTTTGGATTCAATTGATGGGTTTATGATTTAGTAAAGATCTTTGGTTGATTATGTATGATGTTAGTATATATTTACTGCTGATCTTGTGGTTGTTTGTGATTTCCTGCGTTGATTGTGGTTGTCTGCCAGTTTGATCTTCGTTTTGTGGTCATAGATCTTAGGGTTTGTGATTTTGAGTGGTGTCTAGACGTAGTAGCCATAGGAATTCATAAGTGATTACTGATTAGAAGTGAATGTGTGTCCTAGTTCAATACCCGAGAGGTGAGAATTAGTCGTTTAGTCTTCGTCATTAGGAATCCGAGTATTAACAGTCTGAGAGGACGTTAGTGTTAGGTGTCTAGTGAATTTAGCTATCCGAATCATAGTAGTTAGCTTGAGATTACCCCGTGCATTCCTTGAGTGTATGGTAGACGGTGAGACTGAGAGGTAATCCGTTTATTAGGGTACTTGTCATAGTTGGAAATACCTGAGAAGTGATCCAATTATCTGGTGAGTTTAATACGCTTTAGGTAGCTGAGTTGGTGACATCCCGAGACCGAGAGTGATCAGGAATCCATTAGGTTATCTAGAGTTGTTTCATTAGAAACCCAGATCCATCATAGTTTTCAGAACCGATAGAAGTTATACTTTGCAAGTAAGATTCTTAACCTAGGTAGTGCCTTCCCTAGTCTTGAATTCGTTTAAAGAGTTCTGCTTGATAGTTGAGTGTCGTTAGTTAGAAAGTTTACATTAAGTTACAACACAAAATCCCCCAATATATTTCAGTTTAGTTAGTTGAGTCAGAGTCTAGGTAGGGTTATTGCTAGTGTCTCGTGGGTTCGACATCCGGACTTCATTAGGCTTTACTACATTGATCGGTACACTTGCCGGTTGTGTGGTCTAGTATTAGATTGAGTCTAGATTTATAAATTTAAAGCTAGAGAGTCTAGGTTAGGTTTTATATAGTTATTTTTATAGACCGTCCGAGCGACATCACCGTGCTTGGCCTTTGGTACCCCAACGATTCTAATTTTGATTTGTATGATTTTTGTAACAGTGACTATGGAGGTTGTCACTTGACAGGAAATCTACAAGCGAGGGATGCCAATTTTTGGGAGATAGGCAAATTTCATGGTAGTGTAAGAAGCAACATACAGTCTCCACCTCCGCCGCTGAGGCTGAGTACGTTGTTGCATCGGCTTGTTTTTCACAAGTCATCTGGATGCAATATCAATTGCTGGATTATGGTTTGACCTTTCTAAATGTTGTTATTTTCTGTGATAACGAGGGTGATGTGCTTATTGTGAAAAACCCGGTCCAACATTCCAAAACAAAGCATATTGATATCAAGGTGCATTTTATCCGGCATTGCTTTGAGAGAAATCTCATCTGTCTTGAACGTGTTGATTCTGACAGCAATGTTGCCGATATCTTCACAAATGAATTTGATACATCTTGATTCAATGTGCTTGTAGAGTCCCTGAAAATTATTGGTTTTAAAGATTGAACAGGTCACTAAAAGATTTTTCTTTATAGTTTAAATTTGTACAGCTTTATTTTTCTAAAAAAAATTTATGCACAAATTTAAAGGGAGAAAATAAGAAAATTACAAAAAGAGTCTGCTTTCAATTTTTATTAGAGTCAAGAAAATTATAAAAAACGTCTACTTTCAATTTTCATTAGAGTCAAGAAAAATACAAAAGGAATGTGTTTCTGTTTGAGTCGGTCGTTTACGGATAAATGGGAAGTGATATGATTGTTCGTTTCTTAAGGCTAGGATCAACACATGTAAGGCACTAAATTGAAATGGCTAGGATCATTATTGGATATGTTGATAGGCTCTGCTTGTGATACACTTGAATTAAATAATCTTATGGCCTTAGTGAGGAACATCTCATAGATTAGTGTAATTTGTTATTCCTGCTAATAATAGAGAACTTAAACATAAAGGTTGATGAACTGTGGATAACCCTTGCTCTATTGGGATTTCACTAACCGGGACCCTTCACAAAGGGGTTGCGAGCTGAGCTGACTTGTTACAAGTCTGTGTATATAGTATGTATATAGTTAAAAGACATGCATTAGGTGAAAAGACACTCAACGATAGTGCAAAGCTAATCTGCAAAGCAGAATTCTGAGCAAAAAGACACACAATGTTAATGTCGTGCATTAGGTGCAATTCAAAAGATATATCTAAAGGCGTACATATAAATATACTTGTATATATTTTTCTTTTTTTGGGAATATGTGACTGAGAAGGGATCTCTTGTCAGGGCATGTAAGTCTGTTGTGCTATGACCCTGAGCATTTGCTGGTTCTAGACATGTAAGTCTATAGTGCTATGTTTTTGATCAAATTTTGTTAGAGATTCCCTGAAAGGTTGCATAAACCCATGCTAGTTATGCTGAATTAGTTATTATTTAGGTGCTCAAAAGATCATGAGGAAGTGAAGGTTTACCTAATAAGCTGTGGGGTCCATTAAAGTTCATCAAGAATTTACATAATTCACATTTCCTTAATTACAGGTTTCTGAGATATGAGTGTGGGACCCATTGAGTCATAAGTAATCTTACCCAAAACATGATAACTTTGATCACAATTGAAAACTTAGGTTTGAAGCTAAAGCATGATTTTAGAAGGATCTGAATATTGGCAATCCACTTGACCAGTCTAAGTAAAGTACATGCCGAAAAATGTTCCTTGGTCTGCCTATAGAACGATTTGATTCTAATGCAAAACTTCCTAAAGACTCTTTGTCGATCAATGTGTATAGATATTATTCTATATTTGTTTATTGAGTCAAGTTTGTTTGTTTTATTCTATTTTATTTTATTTGTTTAGAATTTATTTTATTTTCTCTTAATTTATTTAATAAAATGTTCTTGTTCAATTTTCTTAAACATCAACATCTAAGGGATTAAATTTTCTTGATTCGGGTATTCGGGAATAAAATGGCCCATAATGGTTCTCGGTGGGCCCCATCTTTTGGCAACCGTGTGAGTTAAGGGACTTTTAAACCCTTATGTTAGGGTTTTAGGTTCATGGCTCCCTTCATCTTTCTCTCTCTCAAAATATTCTCTCGGCATTATATCATCTTTACACTAAGTATAATATGTTTGATGTGATCTAAGAGTATTATTGTTGTTACAGGTACATCCCATGACCCTATAATCTTTATGTCGTGTGTTTAAATTGTGTTTTTGAGTGAAACCTACCTTTGAAAGGTTTCATAATCACAGAGTAATATTTTGACGGTGAAAGATGAAATTGAAAGGTTGTATAGGGTCAGAATTGGTAGACGGCCATTAACGATCGGTCAAAGACTCAAGATTCATAGAAATCCATGGTCAATTTTAGAGCTTGACCCTGTTGGTGGTATTAGCAAGAATTAGGGGTTCAAGGTATAAGTTCAAAATACCTTGAAACCTTTTGATATTCCCCGTGTACGGTATCCTTACCGTGAACCCCAGAAAACCGTGAAATCTTTGAGTTTCCCGTATACGGTTCTGAGTATCGTGAACATGTCATACACCGTAAACCCTAGTTAGGCCGTGAAGTCAAGAAAGCTTTTGGGCCATGAAGTTTGAAGGCCGTAAAACTTTATCACCATGATTTCTTAGGGAACCGTAAACCCCAGTAGTGGACAAGTGTCCTAAAATGTTAATTCTTGATTAAATTAATTGGTTGTTGAAATTATTTGGGTTTTAACTTGGAAAGTTTTTATGCAGATATGGCTGAAATGAAGTTCGTTCCGGATCACAACATATGTGCATTTACTATGGATCCACCAGAGAAGTTTGAGTATTTCAAATCCATGGTTGTGGGGTTGACACTTTCCTCCATCAACTTTGCTGTTATGGAGAATCTCGTTATATACAGAAGTCACATTCAAGAATTCTGGTCTACTGCATCAATGCATCCCAATGACAACGGAGAAGAATGCATAGTGGGTACTGTTCAAGCCTAAAGAATCAGAATTTCAGAAGCCATAATCAGAACTTCACAGTTTGGTGATCTACCTGCTCATCCAATAAAACTAAATTCAGATGTTGTTACTCCCATACTCACAAGGATGGGTTATGAAGGCTCGTTTCCTCCTCTATACAAGAAGTTATTACATCCATATTGGAGATATCTTGCACACGTGTGCATGAATTGCTTGTATGGAAGAAAAGGAGGTTTTGATGAGATCAACACTACTATTTCTTCAGCTATAGTTGCACTGACTATGAGCTATGATTACAATTTCTCCAAAATGGTGTTTGAGGAGATGAAGAGCAACTTGAAGGGTGGCAAAAAGGATATCTTTCTGATGTATCCTAGGTTTCTCCATATCATTCTCAACGGGAATCATGCTAATCTGGAACCTACTATTGATTCATTGGACTTGAAAACTATGGGTCCATTAATTTTTAAGTTCATGAATGTCAACAAGCAAGGAAAAAGGGTATATCAGGGGCTGCATCCCCTAGAAAAGTTTGGAAGATTTGCTGCCTTGGTTAATGAAGAAGTGGCAAAACCGGCTATGAACGTTGAAGCCGAGGTTGCTGAGGAACAACAGTTTCCTCATCCACAACAGTTGGAACAACATATTGAACCAAAACCAGAACCACAGAATCCTGATGTGCCAGAGTCAGAGGATGCTGAAGTTATTTCTTCTTCTGACAGTGAAGGCACACCTGATAGACCATCTGTACCAATTAATCAGTTTGTCAAAGAGAAGGAAAGCAAACGACGTCAAGTTGAGAATCCTCCTCTTACCTCTTCGTCAAATCAAGCTGACACTAATCCTGATTACTCTCCGGATCATGACTTAGTCTCCAAACCATGAAAACGAAGAGATCCGAGACATGTTAGAGTACCACCTCCAACACCTACACCCACACCTATAAACGTACCCACTCCAATAGCTTCCACACCATCTCAAGTGCTACATTCACCACCACCCACTTCATCTCAACCCCAATCATCATCCCAAGTTGGTCCAACACCTGAAGTCTTCGACACAAATCAATTTCTATTGTCATCCTCTGAAGCTTAATCAAGGATATCTAACTACTTTAATCTACGATCTTAAGAAGCAATTGGATGATCTTAAGGCAAGACACGCTGAGAAGTCAACTGATGATGAAAATAAAGATGATAATGATCAAGGAGATAAAGACACTGGAAGTAAAGATCAGGGAAGTCATCCTGATGACACTCAAGACAATGATTCATTTCAGTTTGACTTTGAAGAAAATCTTGAAGATCCAAAACAAGATAATCTTCCTGGACATGTGAATGATTATGATGATTCCAATCCAGTGGATAATTTACAAGGTGAAATGTTTGATAGCTCCTCTGATTTCGAATTAGAGCGATTGCATCAAGATATCGATGATGAAGTGAATCTCGTTAGTTCAACAAATGAAGCTAATGAATCATTAGATGTAACACCAAAGCCTTCAAAAGAACGTCCTGCATGGCTGTTGCCGCCTGGTCCTCCTTCTGAAACTCATGTCACTACTAATATCGATGGATACTACTCTAAAAGGGGTGACAGATCAGGCATTGCATCTTGGGGTTTTGACTCAGAGAAGAATCTGTATGTGGTGAAGAGAAATAGTGGTAGACTAGAATACTACAAGAATGCTAATGACTTTAGCTCGCTGACACAGCTTGATCTTCAGCAGCTAAATGAAGCCTATTTTGAAAACAGAGGATGAAATACAATTGCAGAAATGTTTCGCACTTTCTTAAATGAACAGTGCTTAACTAATTTCACAAAGATGAAGACAGCTGACTCCATAGTGAAGAAATCCAAAGGAGTTAAAGATGGATATACTAGAAGAAGCTGGTATAATGTTATATGGCCAACTCCAAAGACAGTAAAGACAGTTCCTGTTCACAAGAAAATGTCAGTAAACTCACTAAGGGACTTTCAGTTCTGGGCTTATCATTCTGTCTCTACACAAGCAGTGAGAGTTACTGACTATACAGAGCTCAGAATCTTGGATCCTTTTGATTTGTCAAAATTCATTGAAAAAGATATCAATGTATTGGAAAGAAGTCAGATTAGAAGTGAACAGCTGTTTGAACAACAGGCCAAAGTTTTTACAAGAGCTGTTGCTGAGATAGTGAGCAAGAAACTTTATGCTCGAAGTGGGAGTCACCATTAAGATATAAATTTTTGAAGTAATACAAGCTTAATCCTAGGGGGAGATTGTTAGACCTAGATATATGATTAAGCTTATTTGTTTTGTTTTGGGTGTAAACCGTGAACTTGGGTTCACGGCATGGGTGTCTTGGGCCGGCTAATGGAGCCAAGAACATATAATATCTGGGCTTAAGGATGATAGCTTAGTTTTCCTTCCAACGGAGGAGGCAGAGTTGATCTTTACACCCATCATCGTAGAAGCAGAGATTGAGGGATGTTTGTTGATAAAATATATATGGACTGTGCAGCTGCTTACGAGGTCATGTATGAGAAGTGCTTCCTATAGTTAAGCGATGAGGTGAAGACAAAGTTAGAAAAAGCATATACTCCACTCATCGGATTTTCAGGGGAAAGAGTGCTCCCACTCTGTCAAATAAAATTAACGGTCCGCCTTGAGGACAGTCCACTTTCCCGCATGGAGCGTTTAGCGTTCCTAGTGGTCCAGGCCCCATCAAGATACAATATTATCATAGAACGGACAGGTGTAAGCACCGTCAGGGCTGTAGTGTCCACCACACATGAGATGATGAAGATCCCTACTGACTAGGGAGTAGCCACAATCAAGCCAAAGAAGGAAGCTCTACACATTGTTGCGGCCGAAGAAGAAAATGAGCGGAAGCAGGGGGAAGTCATAGAGTTGAGTATAAACCCCTCGTACCCAGAGCAAAAAATGAAAGTAAACGATAATCTCTCAAACACAACAATCAACAAGCTCAAGAATCTTCTCGGAGAAAGCAAAGAAGTGTTCGCATGGTTCCCCGCCGACATGGTGGGAGTACCAAGGGATGTAGCCGAACATTCTTTCAATATATGACCCAGCACTAAGCCTGTTGTGTAGAAGAAGGGAAGCCTGGCCCCCAAGAGAAACCAAGTTGCATGCAAGGAGGTAGACAAATTTGTAGAAGAAGGGATCCTGAGGGAAGTCCAAAACCAGTCGTGGGTGGCAAGCCCGGTTTTGGTTAAAAAGTTAGATGGCTCTTGGCGTGTGTGCGTAGATTTCAAAGATCTTAACCAAGAGTGCCCGAAAGATTGTTACCCCTTGCCAGAAATTGACTTGAAGGTTGATTCCTTGATAGGGTTCAAGTTCAAATGCTTCTTGGATGCTTACAAGGGTTATCACCAGATCCATATGAAGAGGGGAGATGAAGAAAATATCGCTTTCCATATGGCAAAGGGAATTATTTGCTATAAAAAGATGTCACTCGGCCTCAAGAACGCAGGAGCCACTTATCAAAGGGTCATTGACAAAACATTTGTTGATCAGATAGGCAGGAACATGGAGGCCTATGCCGGTGACATGGTAATTAAAAGTCAAGATGAGGAAGGAATGATAGAAGATATCAAAGAGACATTTAACAACCTAAGAAGCATCAGCATGAAGCTCAACCTAGAAAAATGCTCCTTCGGCTTTAAGAGGGCAAGTTCTTGGGTCAAATTATGGGAAAGAAAAGTATAAAGGCTAATCCTAGCAAGATTCAAGCAGTTAGGGACATGAAGTCCCCAAAAAAAAAAAAAAAGACGTCTAGAGTTTGAATGGGAAGATTTCAGCGCTCAAGCGTTTCTTGTCCAAGTCGGCCGAAATGTCACTTCCTTTTTTTCAAAATACTGATAGGGTGATTAGACAAGAAGGACTTTAGATGGACGGAAGAAGCCGAAGTCGCCTTTCAGTAGTTTAAAGAAAGCATAGCCTCGTTACCCACAGTGGTAGCTCCCGAGGCCGAAGAACTAATTTTTATTTATCTTTCAGCAGGTAATGAAGTTGTAAGCGTTGTGTTGCTGATTAAAAGAATCCAAAACCAGATGTCGGTCTATTTCATAAGCAGACTGCTAAAAGAAGCTGAGATAAACTATCCTCCAATGGAGAAGCTGGCCCTCTCCCTTGTTCAAACCGTAAGAAGGCTAAGAAGGTACTTTCAAGCACACCCGATAAGGGTTGTAACATATCAGCCTATTAAGGCAATACTTGAGAATCCTGAGACATCTGGCCGATTAGCCAAATGGGTAATCGAGCTGGGTGAACATAAGATATAATATGTACCAAGAACGGCAGTAAAAGCTCAAATCCTTGCAGACTTCCTTGCAGAAGTACCTAAGGAAGAAAAAGAAATGCAAAAAATAAAACAGAAGGAAGAGAAGCAGAAGTATCTTTCGGACACATGGACGTTATTCACGGATAGAACATCCAGTACAGAAGGATCAGGGGCTGGTTTAATTCTGATAAGTCCCAACGGAGAAGAGTTCACATACATTCTCCGATTGGACTTCTCCTGTACCAACAACGAAGCCGAGTATGAAGCACTACTTGCAGATTTGCGAATAGCAAAGGAAATGAAGGTATCAAAAGTACAAGTATTTATTAACTCGCTTCTGGTGGCTAATAAGGTCAATAACCAATACATAGCCAAGGAAGAAAGCATGAAGAAGTATAAAACTAAGGCACAGGAGCTGATGCAAGGCTTTGAAAATTACATTATCATGCAAGTGTCACGATCAAAGAACAAGCAAGCTGATGCACTCAGCAAGCTGGCTTCACTCACCTTTGCACACCTCACCAAAAAATGTTTTAGTAGAGGTCCTAAAAGCTCCATCCATTTTTGAAGAAGAAGTACATGATGTAATAACGGAAGAAGGAAAAAATTGGATTACCATGCACCGAATCAACAACCATGACGAGCATAATGGTAGCTCAGAAGTTATGCAGAACCTTGACACCTCTTGGAAGAAGCAAGGGATCACGCCAGAATCAAGGAGGCCAGGTAAAAGCAAAAGATGGAATATTATTATAACAAGAGGGTCAAGCATGAAAGCTTCAAGATCAGAGATTTGGTGCTTCGAAACAATGAAGCAAGCAGGAAGGAAAATACACGAAAATTGGTCCCAAAATGGGAAGGCCCTTACCTGAATGCAGAAGGAGGAGGCTCTTACAAACTCGAAGACAGGGAAGGAAAGAGGCTTCCACGACATTGGAATGCCAAGTACTTACGTCGCTTCTTTGTATAAGCAATAGTTAATGTAACCCAAAGGGATATTTTGTGTCAAATCCTTTGTATGAAGCAAACTGGATGAATGAAATTAACCTTTTGAAGCATATTTTGTGTCATGTTATCCTATCGAGGGTGAGCTCCTTAACGAACGAAGCTCCATGGGGTCTGGGTAAAACCTCCCCATGTAAAGGGATGAGCTCCTAGGCCGAAACGCTCAACAGGTCTAGGCCTTGACCGGCCCGTATACAGGTTGAGTTCCAAAAACAATACAACTCCATGGGTATCAAGTCTTACTTTCCTATGGAACTGGGTGAGCCCCATCAATAATGCTCCATAAGTAATGCGTCAAGCTTATGATTACGTCCAATACAACTTTAAGTATTATAACACATAATGGGCCACTTGCAAGATAGGATAATATTTCATGTTAGTAATAACTTTGAATTATCTAGTATAATGTCTGCAGCATTATGCCTTGATAAAAACTTGAATTATGAAAACACAAGCAATGGTACACAAAATAAAATAACCAAGGCAAATATCTAATGCCTCCAAGAAAGATTGAAAGTTCAAACCAATAAGGTAACCCTTTGGTTTAAAACGGTTTCACACCAAAAACAAATAACTAGGACTTTTTATAGTAGGGCATATGACCTAGTGAGTTCAAGAAATAAGCCCAAACCATAATTATATGTTTGAAAGATAAACACCGTCTGTAAACAAAAGGCCACATAGGGCGAAGCCAAGTTAAACATTAACAACAAACATAAATTCTCTTGCCTACATAGGCTTACAGCTGATACGACCACGCAGGGTCCAGAAACAGTTAGACAGTTCAAAATACAACCACGCAATAATTGATCAGGGGGTAACAACATCCCAAAGAAAGGACTAAACTAAATGGATGGCTCACCACACTTCTCAGGTTTAGCAGTCTCACCAACATCAGACTTTGGACCTATACCAACACTCTCCTCAGCAGAAGAAGCAACAGGTTTGTCGGGAGTATCAATAGCTTTCTAAGAAGCGGAGTTGGTCCGGCTCTTCTTAAGCTTTTTCGCCTTTCCTCCAAGAGAAAGTGACGCAATAGATTTAGAACCATCAGTCTCCTCATGAGAGCGCTTGCTCCCAAAAGTCTTCAAGATAGACTCAACGGCTTCCTACTTTAAACCTTGTGGCTCTAGTGCATGCAGCTCCGATAGAGGCCTATCAAAATACTTAGATAATTCATCAATATACAGATAAGTAAACCACTCCATCTGTTGAATAGCTTCAATGGATTCCTCCTCTGCTTCATGAAACATCCTACTTATTCCTTATTATCTTATCAGAGTTTAATGCGAAAACCGGGTCCAAGGTTTTTTTAAAACCTTATCACTAAAGTGATAAAGATATATTTTATTAGAAATATTGTTTTTACATAAACTATTACATTATGTAACATAGGGATTCTTTAACTCCGATCGGCCACATCCTCAAGAAGCTCTTATTCCACGTGCCTCTTTCCTGCAGTGTTTGGAAAACATTTTTGAATTAGCTTACACTAAGTAAGTACACTGCATCATTCATTTTATTATGAACTCTTTAGGTTCTTATTATTGTTACAGTTTCTCGGGCTCTCGGCGCCCCTATGACCATCTCTGTACGTACCTCCGGTCACGTCACTCGTATATTTTATGGGTGTGCTAACCCCCTCATGACTATCTTCGGACGTACCTCCGGTCGTAAAATTTATGTCATTCCTGAGACCCGCCCCGTAGGCTGGACATCTCTCCCCATTTATTTCTTATTGAGACCCGCCCCGTAGGCTGGACATCTCCTTCCATTCATTCATTGAGACCCGCCCCATAGGCTGGACATCTCATTGCCTTGGGATCTTGATTATCTCTCATTGCCTTGGGATCTTGATTATCATAGACTCATAGCCTCCCATTGTATTCCCAACCAGTACTCACCTTAAAACTTCGTAACGGTTTCCCCACGATACACTAAAGAGGCTTATATATAGCAAGTACCAGCGGCGTATACACCACCCCTTTAACACTTCGTCGGTACTCCGTTATTCCATTTGATGACTTAGACTCGTTTCCATCACACATTCATATTTACACATATAGCATTATCATCTAATTCTCCTTTACATAGAATTAAGCTTTCCCATATAATTCTCATTTAGTGGCATGATCTCTTTATGCTTTTATCTTAACTCTTGCTCTAATCCCTTACAAAGGTTTCGTCATGTTATGTTAAAGAGGTTTATATATAGGAAGTACCAGTTGCGTATCCACCACCCCTTTAACGTCTTATGAATACTCATTTGCTTAAGATTAAACGTTTCTCATTATTTATTTGATAGCATGACTTCCTCATGCTTTTATCTAATCCTTGCTCTAATTCCTCTTAAAGGCGTCTCTATTATGTATTAAAGAGGTTTATATATAGGGTGTACCAGCGGCGTACCCACCACCCCTGTAAAACATTACAGATATTCCTTTATTTAGAATTAAGCCCTTCCTTTTCATACTTATCAAATATTGTAAACTTGGGTAATTATCCTTCCAAAGCAGTACCTCCAATAGAGATGTTCCTAGGAAAGAGTGACGGGTCCAGGAGGGATTTATACACCACTCTTTTCTTAGACAGAACATTCTGTTTGTCAGATAACTACATATCGATTGGAAGTTATCCCGTTCGTTTACTATATTTTCATTTCTGTCTTTTAGTCTGTACTCCTAAACATTCATAATGGTTTCACCACGAAGCACCAAGAGATTTATATATAGGAAGTACCAGCGGCGTATCCACCACCCCTTGGATACGTCGTGGCTACTCCATTATTCCCATTTAGTGTTTAGACTAACCATTTATTACCTCGTACCATCGTCATACATATAGCACGTAGCACATATCTAGTCACATAATCATATAATTCACATAAGTATTTCTAGGGTACGGGTCCAGTGTACTTACTATAGTCTCGGGTCGTTTCCTACGCTCGTTCCTCGCTTAAACGTCTCTCCGATCCTTGCTTGTAACCTTAACGCTCCGTACTCGTAACTGCTGCGCTCGTAACCATCGTGTTAGCTCCTCGGTAATCATGTTTGTGTGTGTTATAGTAGTGGTGGTTGGTGATGTTGTTGTTTCAAAACGAACGACCAATGCTTCTTATTTATAGGCTAAAACTGGACTCATATCGGATCGACATATAAAAGCATATCGGTCTGACATTCGCATATCGGACCGACATATAAAAGCATATCGGTCTGACTTAGGGCTGAGTCATCAGACACACGTCATAGCCTCTTGATTTGCTTCGGGAACACATGTCGGACCATTATGGGTTAGGATAGTGGTCCTTTATACCTCATATTCAGATTCTCCTCATCGAAATACCTCATTTTCGTATATTATGGCTCATGTAACTCATTTTCTAGCTCGGGATATGCCTATATGAAGTTTTGGGCTATTTCTAGGTGAATAGTCTTTCCGTTTCGCATCTGGTTAAGTTCTTAGGTCACGTTTCTTAACCGAAATTCATTCCAATTTATTATTTTTCAATCCCATTTCCCCTGTTAAGCTTTTGGTATCGTGTTTCGTTACCGATACCATTCGTAGCTTTACGTTTAACGTCCCTTTGACAGTTAACCGTTTACGGCTGGATTTTTGGGATGTTACAACTCTCCCCCTTAAATTAGGTTTTGTCCTTGAAACCTGTTAAATTTGGAATAAATGAGGGTAAATCTTTCTCATTTCTTCCTCACTTTTCAAAGTCATCTGATCCTTTTCTGTGCCTCCATTGCACTAATAATCGTTTTTGTGGCGTAATTGCTTCTCTTTATGTCTAGAATCCTTACAGGTTCTTCAACATATATTAGTTTCTTGTCAACCTCTATTTATTCCAAATGAACATGTGTAGTCTCGTCTGCTATAAACTTCTGTAGATGTGGAACGTGTTTCGGTTCTTCATGTAGCTTTAGTTGATAAGCCATTCTTCTGACTTGTTTTAATGATCCTTAAAAAGGACTAATGAATCATGGAATTATCTTGCCACATTTGTTACGTCAAATTAGACCTTTCCAAGGAGACACAAAACGTAATCTCCTTCTTGGAATTCTATTGTTCTATGTCTTTTGTTCAACAACTTTCTTAGTTGTGACATACATTTCTTCATTCCAGTATGTGCTGATTGGTAAGGAGTCTTAGCCACTGACTTAGTTTCCAGAATTAAATTGATTTTGAATTCGATCTCTCTCTCAGGTGGAGCGCCTGGGAGATCGTTTGGGAAAACTTTTGGGAATTTATTTAGAACTTGCTTCAGTTCTATCCTTTTTATATTTACATCGGCTGCATAGGCTACGAAGGCTTGATGACCTTGTCTGATATAGCCACTTATCTAAGTCATCGTATATAACATGATCTGGTTTCGTCATTTGCCAATGATACTAACTTCCTTTCCTGCAGATGTCGTGAATCGTATAATCGTTTGATTGTATATAATCGTCATAGTATGCGAAGATAACTAGTCCATTCTAATGTTCACATTGAATTCTTGATGAGATACTCTTCTCTTTCTATTAGTAGTCAGCAATTTCGACATATTTTGGTTACTACGCAGTTTCACGGTTTTAACCTCTAATGCCCTAGCCAACTTACATCATTGAAGTTTCTTGAATTCACCTACCTTAATGAAATAACTAATCGACTAGCCTCCGTGTCGAATTAAACACAAGCATGTACGGAATTCAAAAGGAAGGTCCCTGATACGATGCTAGGGACATCTTTCGCTTCCTCGGTCGTGATTTGAAAAGCCTTACCTATTGGTTTCGGAGCCTCGATCCTCTTGATTTCATTATCTGCTATTCTTGACCCTTCACCGGCCTTCTCAGTCTGAGATCGTAGTTCAGGACATTCTCTGCTAAAATGTCCTGGCTTGTAACAAGTGTAGCATAGTCTAGTTGAACTCATACATTGTATTGCAGTGTGTCTAACTTTCTCGCATTTGCTACAAATTAGAATCTTAAACCGGCAATCTCAAGGATGCCTCCTTCCACAGATTTCACATTCGCTTATTTCTTTCTTTTGAGAGGAATCACTATCAGGTCTCCTAAATTTAATTCTTTTAAGAGGCATATGAGATGGATAATCTTCTCCTTTTCTCTTTTTGTTTTATTCTTCTAGTCTCTTAAGTCCTGTTTCTCATTCTCGTGCCCAATCAATCATTTCTTCCAAGTTCGCGCACTTGAAAAGATGAATGAACTCTCTAATTTCTGTTTTCATAATGAGATGGTATCGTGTCATCCACATATCAGGAGTTATTAACAAAGCAAGGCAGAATTTTTCTTTATCGAAGAAAATGCCAGTCATCTCATCCACTGATTCATTTGTTTGACGGAGTTGAAGGAACTCCTCAGTGACTTTGTCTATTGCCGCTCGCGGGAAATAATGTTTCAGAAAAATATACTTGAATTCTTCCCACTTCAATTCTTTGATCATATCTCTACCTTTCTCTCTCTTTACTACACCCCACCAATCGCCAGCTCTTTCTTTGAGTTGGTTTGTGGCGAAGGTTACTTCATCATCCTTACTGCTACGACAAGTATCAAATGTTGTTTCCATCGCAGCTATCCATCTTTGACTCTCTAAGGGATTAATGGCTCCCTTAAACTTCATCGGTTTGCATGTCATAAAATCCTTATATGTACATCGGTTTGATTTAAAATTTCTATCTTCTCTATTCTGGGATTTGTCTATCTCCTTATGATTTTCAAACCATCTCTACAGTGAACTTTGCAGTTCTGCTTGCATAATTGGGAGGTTTGCATCGAAAGCCTTCCCTACTTCTAACGCAATCTGTCTCCGGATATTCTCAGGGACCTGATCTTCTTCGTTCTCATCGTGAATTGGAGACGCAACTCTCCCGTGGCTCCCTTCGTCGCGTACTTCATTGTTCTGATGTTCAGCCATTGTTGCTGATACATGAATTTTGTTTAATCACTCACTCGTCCACCCTAATTATAGTCTAGGGTTTCATATTTACAGGCATCATACTATTCTAACCCTAATTAAGCATTCTAGGGTTTTACATAAGGCCCTTTTTCATACATTTACACATACTCACATTCACTAATACATTTCAATCATGTATAATCACATTCCCGGCTTACTATCTGTAACATCCGTGACTTTTGCATGTAATGTTTATATCATTTTTGGTGCAATAATAATGTTGTGACTGCCATATTATTTCAACCATGTTGTAACATTTCAGCATGTCAATTATCACATTTAACGTATAACAAATTAGAGTTTTGAGATTTGCTTAACTTTTAATTTGTATATATATTTTATGTCATATGTATATATATATATATATTTATATTTTGTTGAAATTAAATAAATTAATTTTAAACCCTAAGTTCTAAACAAAATAAGGCTTTATTTACAAAAGAAAAATAATATAAATCTTATAATCAATTTAAATGATTAATTTATCAAGAAAATTAGTCTTGAACCCTTAATATTGAAAATGAACCCTTTTATGCCATTGAACCCCCTTGTTGAACCCTCTCCATCTCTCCATGTACCCTGAAACTTGGATATTAGCCAATTTTGACTCCAAGAAAGTCAAACCACATTCAATCCCTTCCAATCACCTGAAATGTCGAAATTTTGATTCTCCTTAACCATTTCCTTCTCTTTTGTGATCGTTTGGAATGTGTAATCAATCAAATTGATTTAAAAATCCAAGTTTTAAGACCATTCATGGAGTTTCGGTTATGGGTTTCAAAAACCACGAATCCACCCCTAAAACCCGTATATCCCATCGAGTTAACAGTTATAAATCGCGTATTCATCCCACTACAAGATATCCTAACCGATTACAACTCTAATTCATCCTCAAATCCGACTTTTTACTACCCTCTTTTCTTTCTCTAATTCCGATGGGCACCAGGAAAGGGAATCGAGACTCGCTACTAGCAAAGAATCAAGGTATCGCTCCAGGTAATCCTTCCCTTCATCTTAATCTGTTGGAACCTAGTAGTCCATATAAATCAATTCATAGGCTAGATTTATACAGCTCTATAGTTTTCAGTCGAAAAGTGTTTTCGGTCAGAAGTTTTCGGTCGAAATCTTCAGTGTATATATATAGTTGTCTTTTGAAGTTGTAAGGGTTGTTCACTTTGTTCTTTGAATTCAGATCTTGTGATAGTGAAGTTAGCATTTGTATGTGTATTCAACCAGTCTGTAATTGCAAGTTAATCATCAATGAAGATCAAGTGTTTGATGTTACATTGTGTGTTTGTGACGGTTTTCGATTATATTTGTGTTTGATTCGATATACTCGGTTATAGAAGCATTCTGGATAGTTTCCGCATTTCCAGAGATTGTTTGAAGATCAGAGGCTTGAATATCTAAGGATCATAAGGTATCACAAGTGGTATCAAAGCTGTTGGTTAAAGCTCTTGATATTCAAGCGGTTTTCATTTATTTCTTTTAATTCAGAGTGTTATTCTACGCCATTTTTGTGTTTTCAGTGTCAAAATTGATGGAGATGAAGTTTACTATCACTTTGAAGACTTGATTTTGCATCCGGATTATTGCAGATTGATTTTGGTATTCTTGGGAAGAGTCGACCAAAAAGTCCGTTTGAAGGAGCCGAAATCTCGTTTCGATCGAAAAGTCTATTGTTTTCAATCGAAAAGTGTTGTCCAAAATCTCAGAAGTCCGAAATCTCTAGTGTTTGAAATCTTGATTTTTTGACCGGAAAGTCCTCTCATATATTTTCCGATCGAAAAAGGTTTTCGATCAAAAACTCAATACTTGGAAGTTTTCAGAATTTTGACTAAGTGTTCAAGTATTACTGTTCAATGGTTGGAAAGGTATACGATACTGATCGAGTTGTGGAAAAGTCGCCACCTATGCTGAAGTCCATTTCATAGTTCTCAAACTGGAAAATCATGATGAAAGCTTACTTAAAGTTTACTGAGCATACTTTGTGGGAATCTATAGTCAAAGGTCCTCATGTGCCAAAGACTACAAATGTTGATGGTTTAGTTCTAATTGTTGATCCAGATTTGTACTCAGAGGAGGATATGAAGTTGATTGAAAGAGACAACAGGGCGTTGGGATCAATCATTCTAGCTCTTCTAACTAAAATTTATCTGAATTTTGAGCAGCACGAGACAGCTCAAGGATTGTGGAATGCTTTGTGTCTGAGATTCGAAGGAAATGCAGCATTGCAAGAGAATCGCACAGATTTGTTATTGAAACAGTATAATATGTTCAACTACAAGAAAAATGAAACTCTGAGTGAGCAAGTTACCAGATTTACTACAATGATCAACAGATTAAGAAAGATGGGTGTTAAGTTTGAGGAGTATGAGTTATGTAAGAAGCTACTTGACTCTCTACCTGATACCTGGAGTATACCGTGCATGCTGATAAAGAACACTACTCCAGATTTGAAGAGTAAAACTCTTTATGATATAATTTGTTTGTTAGAATCGTATGAACTTGATGCAAAGAAAAGGAAGCTGAATAATCTAGACAAACCTAACAACACAAGTTCAACAAATGCAGTATTGTTTTTAGGAAATGTTGAAGGCATCTATGGATCAAAGTCTGAAAAGGGTAAAGGCTGTTGTGAACATTCTGCTGGGGAGAAAGTGAAAGCAACTGGTCAAATTCCTGAGGATCAAATTGCATTGTTTGGAGCGTTCATGAGTAGTTATGATGCTTTAGTGACTGGAAAACTTCAATCAGTTGTTCATGATGTTGAGGATCTTGTGCAAATAAATCCTGATGATTTAGAATATATGGATTTGCAATGGAAAATGGCCATGATCGCTGTGAGAGCCAAAAAGTTTCTTCAGAAAGTTGGAAAAGACAAGCTACAGTTTGGAAAGAAAGTTGGGTTTGATAAGGCAAAGCTGAGATGTTACAACTGCCAACAACTTGGACATTTTGCTTGCGAGTGTCCAAAGGATAAAAAGAAGAAAACTGATGGCAGTGGAGTAAAATTAATTGAAATGATTGAGGAGGATGAAAAATCCAAGAAAGCTCCAACAACTTTGATGTCAAAACAATTGAGCGACTGTGAATGGGAAACAGAAATTGAAGATTGTAGGTCCACATGACCCATATTAGATCGATCTCGTGACAGGACGTATCGTTAACGCGGAGTGCGGAATCCTACCGTATTAACGCTTTGTATAACAATCGACAATAGAAACAGTGGTAAATAAACTCACTCTTTTATATCACCAAACAGAGTTTACAGAATACTTGAATTTCAAACAATCATACGCTTACTAAACAGACTCTGTAAACTCTATATTTATAGACACATGTTTTGCAACAGGCGAACTTAACAAGTTCGCTTAAAGATGCTTAGGCGAACTTAATAGACCAGACAAGTTCGCCTCTAGCAGAACTTGTATTTATACTTAGACAAATCTAAACAATTACATACAAAACATAAAGACAATAATACCTGAACTATTACAAAGCTTTTGTCATTCAATCTATGTCCTAACATACTCCCCCTTGACAATAGCTTGATCTTCTGTCTTCAGTCTTTATGACGAGCTCTTCCAGTTATCTGGTAATCTGCTTCCTGCATGCACTCCATATCTCTGACAAATCTCCAACACTCTTTTATACTGCAATCCTTGTTCTCTCCATTCATCAGTGAACATGATCTCATTCTTTCTTAACGTCCTCTAATTTTTCTTTGAGAAATTAATAAGATTCATTGCATCGTAGAAACGAACAATGACCTTATTATCTTTATCATCAATCCTAGCTTCACCAGTATTCACATCTACGTACCACCATTTCTATTCCCCAGAAAATCTTGTGGAATTTTCTTCAATGGTATCTTCTGTACAGCACGTACTGGTTTGAACTTATACTTCCAAGTCACCTTCTTAGTCTTTTGATCTTCAATCTTCACTCTTTTCTGTGGTTTTAACCTTTCATACTTCCCTGATCCACCTTCTCTCTTAATCAAGTTAGCAATCACATTAGCTAATCCATAATTTGATCTATTAATCAGTGGTTTCGTAGCTAGACCATTCATTTCACCCCTTGGAAAGGTATTGAAATACTTTATCCTAGGCTTTAAGTATTAAACACCATCAGATCTTTTAAGAGCAAACAACTTAGTATCATCATCATAAAACCAACTTATGATCTTTCCAACAGACCTCTCTTTATTCACATATCTTTCTTTCTAAGCAAGTTGTATATGTGACTTTGGTAGTACTTTCATCCAACTGTTAACGACTTCTCTCCACTGTTCTCTAGTCATACTTGTATTTCTATACATCACAGGTTCTTCATTCAGCTTAGGAGACACAGTATGAGTAGTATCAACATCATAATCTATTTTGGATTGAGCAGTATCATCCGGTGTAGTGATATCTTCAACAGAGTCCATAGAATCTGTTACTCCATCATAAGTAAACTCAGGAATAACATCATCTTGGATGAAGTTAAGCGAAACATTCAGACCATCACATCCTTCATATGTAACCTTAGATTTACTCTTTTCTATTTCAATCTCTACAATCTCTCCTTCTTCAACTTCGTTATCCACCACATCTTCTTCATCATCATCAAATAACTCGTCTATATCATCCAGACACTCTAATTTTTCAGCTTCTTCTTCTTCAGAATCTTGAAAGAATTCCAATAACAATATTTCTTCATTTACTCCAGAATCAGTCTTGGTTCCTTCAATAGTATGTGATGTCGACTCCCCCTGAGCTCTGAATATTGGAGTCACGTCAGCGTATTGACGATCACCATCAACATTACCACTATGATCATTGTCATCATTATCTTTTCGTTGAATTGAATCAGCATGACACGTATCATGTAGCCTTAACTCCCCTGAGCGTCAAGACGCTCAACAAGCTTAGACACCAATGACTGCATTTCAGCAATCTGTTTTGCTTAAGCTTGAAGAACCAATTGTCTCTGAGAATCAGTAGACACAAGAGTATCAACCTGAGTTTGTAAAGCTAGCACTTGTGATTCAAGGAATGTAATTCTTTCAGAATCAGATGGCTTTGAAGGACCAGCTTCAGATGTGTGAGGAACGTGTGGAGAAGGCACTGGAGATGTATGTTGAGAAGCAGGAGGTGTAATCAGTAAGGAAGCAACAAAATTTGCATGCTCTACACCCTGAGAAGAATGAGCAACAGCAATCGAAGCAGACATAAGCTTCTGAGCTTTAGGAACTGGAATAGCATCACTATCCGAGTCAGAACTTTCATCTACTAAAGTTCTCTTGCCAAGAACCGATCCAGAAGGAGGATTCCAAACAGTCTTACACCTCGGTTTTCTGGCTGTAGATTTAATACGTTTACCTGCATTAGCCAGTGGTAACGTAGCCAACCTTGCATAATGATCTGAGCTAAAATATCTAGATGAATCAGTATCGGTAGCTTCAGAATCAGGTAAGATAGTGTCACCGGAACTCGTGTCTTCAACATTAACTTCAACTTCATGTATAGGTGAGTTCACAGCTTCATGAACAAAATCATCCATATTCATACCCAACTCTTGATCATTCTCTTGGGCAATCTCTTCTTGAACTGGTTCATTAACAGGAACATGAACCTGTTCTTATGGAATAGGAACTTGTTGTTGTTGTTGTTGTTGAGGAACTTGTTGTTGTTGAGCTTGAACTTGTTGTACTTGAGCAGGAACTTGATTCTGGACTTGACCTTGTACTAACTCCTCGGGATGAAACCAATTATCATTTGGTTGCTCAACATAATCAGGATTGATTATGTGACTAAACAGAGGAGTAGGAACAGGAATAAGAGCAGCATTTTGTTGTTTCACCTTTATACAATCAGTAAAGATCCTTTTTGACATCGGAGTCAAAGTCAAACGGATTGGATGTTGAGGTAAATCCGAAAGTAAATGATTCAAAATCATCTGCACAAACCTAGGATACATAAGGAATCTTTGACCTTCTAGAGGATTTATTTGCATGACCAACTCACGGTAGAAGTATAAAGCAAAGTTAAACCGTTTGTTGAGTGTCAAAGCAACCATAGCAGTCTGAAGTGCACTCTTCAACCCATCAGTACCAGCTTTTCGTGGAGACAGACATTGTATGATGACATGCATAAAATATCTCCATTCACCAACTAAACCTCCTTTTCTTGCTTGTGTATCATTCGGTCTTCCTCGATAACCCATCCGCTGAAAACATCCCATTATTAATGTTCCAGGATATGACATAGGATCGTCCACATCACCTCCTAAACCCAATGTAGTACGAATAGTTTCTTCTGAAATAGCAACCTCAGTATTATTTACCGTAGCACGAAGTACGTGAGGTTCAACATCCGTATCTTGATGGACGGTATCCCAGAATTGTTGAATATAAGGTAAACTTATATATGGATTAGCATATAAAGCCACTTGCAATCTTGAACGATTTAGAAAGTTGATAATTCCTTCAAAATTAACAGCTTCAGACATATTCGGATCTAATAACGCCACTTGGTTATGTTTGTACTCAACACGACGAGCCATCTGTAAATGTAAAGGACAAAAACACATTAGTAATCAAAACATACAAAAAAAATTTTAACACACAAAAAAAATTTTCAAAAAAATATCACAAGTCCAAAACACTACTGAGCCCTTAGGCGAACTTACTAAGTTCGCTTAGTGTTGCAAGAGGTGAACATAATAAGTTCGCCTAAACAAGTTCACCTGAACAAGTTTGCCTGAACATGTCTGTCGATACACATTCCAAACAGAATCAAAAAATTTTCTAAATCAAGCAAAAAAAACTCAATTCAAACTTAACAAACGCATCGATTAAGATTCACGACACATTTTAAATCATCAATTTCAAAAGTTAATTCAGAAAACACGTGAAACTTTTCAAACCGAAGAATACAGATTAAAACTTTCAAAATCTAGAAGATTTACCGGATAGAAATCGATGAAATTACTCTAGAATGACTCGCAATTGAAAATCGATTCAGAACCAATCACACAAAATTCGAATTAGAAACCCTAGATCTGAAATTATAAGATTTGTAAAATAGCCCGTAAGTTCGCTCGGATAAGTTCGTTCAAACAATAAAGAGGATAAAAGAATAAGTTCGCCTGAACACAATACTAAATCACCATTAAGTTCGCTCCATTAGGCGAACTTGTTAAGTTCGCTTAACAAGCCTCAGGCGAACATATTAAGTTCGCTTACTCTGAACCAGGCGAACATATTAAGTTCGCTCAAACCTTTCCTTTGACCAAAATCTTTCACTTTCAACACTACCCATTCTCGTGAACTTCCATCTTTATCAAGTATCGGATCCAATCCCGAAACATTTTAAAATTAAAATTTTCATGGAAAATAGAAACAAAATATTTTTGGATTTTATCTGTATATACGGAATCACATATTTTTTGTTTTTAAATGTACAAACAGAAACACATATTTTTGGTTTTTAAATGAGCAAACTAAAATGCATATTTTTTGGATGAACATCATGAGCAAGAAGATCATATCAGTATCTGAGTAATTCATCACACAGCTTATTATCAACTATGGGTAACCTAAGATATTAAACAATCAAAAACTCATTCTTATGTAAATCCATTCTTTTTCAATTTATGTAATTTTTTCAATCAAATTGAATAATACTTGAAACGATACGCCATAAATTTCAAAGTAAACAAGATCAGGTTATAAAATGCTCAATTTTTCATTCCGAATTTGCAATACAAAGCATGAAGTTTTAAATTGTCAATATTATATGATTTGAAACTATAAGCATTTTTCTTCCAAATTCATTTGAGTTAGTACCATTTAGATGAAAAACATCATGTACCCCACATATATACCAACATAAATTAATTTTGCACTATCTTCAAAACATACACAGTTTATTTAAAGATTAGATCAATCTCCAAGATGAAATTATCTCTATTAGCACAAGTATAGAATAGCAGATCCCAAAGGATATAAGAATCAGAATGATTCAAAATCGAAAGATTCTAATGAATTGGCTTTATAATGAGAATCAATAGATTCAGGTAGGAGGATCCAAATATTATCTGGATAAATTTCAATGAAATTAGAATAGATGATGTATCTAACTGATCCAAGGGTGAATATATGTTCGAACAGATAGTGTCAGAAACATATCTTAGTTCAACAACACCTTGCATGTTTTTCGGGGCATCAGTGAAATGAACTGAAAGAGATTGTGCTAAAGATATAATTCGATATTGGTCTCATGAAATTCTTAAAACTATATATTCTATATCTGATAATGATCTTTTACACACACACCCAGGCATAACATGGGTTCAAATCACATATGTAATCATATTATATTTAATTTTCACACTACTATTGGTTTAAAAACGCTTCTAGTCTATTGACAATTAAAGTTTCAAACTCATATTCAAATTAAAACATGTTATTAAGATTAGAGCATTCAAAAACACTATCATTTCTCATTTATGCAGACTTTGAAATTTAGATTAAATCAAATTATTTAAACTTTCATATATCAAAGGTCTGTTAAGGTCATGTGTAATAAACTATTCACTGATGTACTATCATTTCTTCTATAACTTCAAATGATGTCAATTTTATATTTTTCATTTTGTTTAGAATTTTTATAAATAACAATTTTTGACTGAAATGTAAAATGCAGAAATGTAACAAAACAGTAAAAGAAATTGAAAACAAAATCTCCCATGAAAAATTGTTTTGAAAAACTTTTATTCGGGATTGATCATACCGATCATTTTGATCAGAAATTCAAACCTGGTACGATCAAATGCCTTGGTAAACAGATCAGCAAAAATATCATCAGTATGTACCTTTACCAGCTCAATCAACATCTTATCTGCACAATCACGAATAAAATGATATCTAATTTCAATGTGCTTTGTTTTACTGTGCTTAATAGGATTATTTGTGATAGACATTGTAGCATTATTATCAATAAACATGGGGGTTCCTGTAAAATTCAAACCGTAGTCTCTTAATTGTTGTTGTATCCACAAAATTTATGAACAACAACTTGCAGCAGCAATGTATTCTGCTTCACATGTGGAAATGGAGACCGTAGTCTGCTTTTTGCATTGACAGGAAACTAGACGATTACCCAAGAACTGGCAACCACCTGTAGTAGATTTCCTGTCCAAACAACAACCACCAAAATCAGAATCAGTGTAAGCATTGAATTCAAAGTTAGAACCATGAGGAAACCATAGTCCCAATCTTTGTTTTCCTTTTAGATAATGAAAGATTCTCTTTACTGCAATCAAATGAGACTCTTTTGGTTTTGCTTGGAACCTGGAACAAATACACACAGCGAACATTATATCTGGCCTTGAAGCGGTTAAGTACATGAGAGATCCAATCATTGCACGGTAGAGTCGGCAATCAACTTCTTTTCCATCCGGGTCAGAATTCAATTTATGGTTGACCGGAATCGGAGTATCATATGGGGTACAGTCCTCCATCTTGAACCGGCTCAGGATGTCCTTTACGTACTTGGACTGATGAATATAGAAACCATCTTCCTTCTGATTAACTTGAAGACCTAAGAAAAATGATAACTCTCCCATAGCTGACATCTCAAACTTTGATTTCATAACACTCTCAAACTCTTTGCACAACCCTTCATTTGTAGAGCCAAAAATAATATCATCTACATATATCTGCACCAGTGGGTATTCTCCCCTGCTTTCTTAATGAATAAAGTCGAGTCAATTTTGCCACGAACAAAATCATTAGCCAAAAGGTGTGCAGACAATGTTTCATACCACGTGCGAGGAGCTTGATGAAGACCATAGAGAGCTTTATCAAGCTTGAAAACTCTAGACAGATAAAGAGGATCTTCAAACCCCGGCGGCTGACACACATAAACTTCCTCCTTGACTTTACCATATAAGAAAGCACTTTTTACATCTAATTGAAACACCTTAAAACCTTTGTATGAAGCAAAAGCAAGAAACAACCTTATAGCTTCAAGCCGAGCAACAAGCGCATAAACCTCGGTGTAATCAATTCCTTCTTGTTGATTGAAACCTTGTACAACTAGTCTTGCCTTATTTCGCACCACGACACCTCGATCGTCTTTCTTGCATTTAAACACCCACTTTGTACCGATTGGATATACACCCTTTGGAAGATCTACAAGATTCCAAACTTAAAGTTTGTCAAACTGAGCAAGTTCTTCCTACATGGCCTCTATCCAATTGTTATCACTCAACGCCATTTCGACATTCTTTGGTTCGACCTGAGAAATAAAACATGAGTGTGAGCAAACATCAAAAACACCAGTCTCATTAAAACATGTATACAAGCAAGTGTTGTCAAGAGTAGAACGTGTTTGCACTCCATCACGCAAATCCCCAATGTTATTAGAAATAGGATGAGCTTTGAGTTCCTTGATTGATGCAACCACAGGAACTGGCAACACATCAACTTAAGTTGTATCAGGTTGATAAGGTAGATCTTGATTAACAGGTATCCCCTAGTCCAGATTTGTAGGAATCTCCCCCTGGTCCTATGATAAAATAGAAGGTTCATCAACTATCAACGGATCAGCAGAAGAATCTTGAAAAATAACATTTTCATCTTCACTATCAGACTCTTATGGTCCCGAACAAGAAGCAACATTAGGATCCGAAGCAGATGTAGAGGGAACAGAGGATTATGGAACCGCGGTCGGTAAAAAACCACTATTCTGTGCATCTTGACATGAGTCATATAAAACAGCAGCTTCTACAGGAGAAATATCAGGAGGTAAATGAAAAGACTTGAATAATTCTCATAATCAAAAGCCCAGTCTGGTCCAATCGCCATTTGAGGTAAAGACCGATTAGAACAATCAATATGAAACCATTCTTCAACCTGGCGAGTCTATTTGTTATAAACCCTCTTGGTAGTAGAATTTGCAACATACCCTAGAAATATCCCTTCAATTGCCTTAGCACTGAACTTGGTTGGTACATCATGAACTTTCAAAAGGGTGCATGGATTACCAAAAGGTAGTAAATATTCCAGATTCGGCTTACGATTATTAAGCAACTCATAGCACGTCTTGTTGTGTCGCTTAACAGTCAAGACTCGGTTCAAAACATGACACGTAGTATTGACAGCCTCAGCCCAAAAATTTACTGGAAGCTTAGATTCAGCAAGCATCGTACGTGCAGTTTCAACTAAAGTCTTGTTCTTTCGTTCAGCAACTCTATTTTGTTGAGGTACATATGGCGCACTGAATTCATGATGAATTCCTTTTTGAAGACAGAATAAACCCATCTTACTATTTTTAAATTCACTGCCATTGTCACTCCTAATTCTTCTGACTTTCTGTTTAAACAAATTTTATAAACCCAGGATTAAGAATTGTACCAACTCTGTGGTTTCAGCTTTAGAAGCAAGGAACTTAACCCATGAAAATCTAGAAAAACCATCCGTTATGACCAGACAGTAAGATTTACCGCCAATGCTCCTGATACTAATCGGACCAAACAAATCCATATGCAGTAGCTCCAAATGAGTTACAATAGAATTCTTTGTCTTAGATTTGTGGGACTTCTTATGCTGTTTCCCCTTCTTGCAAGGAATACAGTCATCAGGAACTGAAATTTTCATTTTCGGAACACCAAAAACCAGATCATTCTTCACAAGATAATTCATTTTTCGATAATTGATGTGAGCAAGTTTCCTGTGCCACAAAATAGAATCCGACTCAGACGCCTTGGAGAGTAGACATGTAGGAATTGAATCTGTTGTAGTAGCAACACTCATGTCGAGGACATAGGTGTCATTTCTCCTCGGAGCCTTCATTAGAATCCATTCGTCAGGAATCACAAACCCCAGTTTCAAGATATAATTCTCAGAATCATTGAAATGAAATGAAAATTTCTTGTCACACACTTGAGATACACTTAAAAGATTATGTTCAAGTTGCTCCACATAGTTCACTTTCTCAAATTTGACTTTTTCATTCTTTAAAGTACCCTGACCAGTTATGTACCCGCCTTTATTACCAGCAAAAGCGACATAACCACCATCAATATTAATCACATCTTCCAACAAACGAATATTCCCTGTCATATGTCGAGAACAACCACTATCCACATACCACGTATTGTTGATAGTCCTCATTGGTTGCCCCTACATAAACAAAGAAAATCAGTTAGAAATTGGAACCCAAGCCATTGTGGTCTTGGGTCGTCCAGATGGATCAAAATAAACAACTTCAAGTAATTCACAATCAACCTTGTCATCAACCTTTGGAACATAATATTTATGATTAGACCTTTTCAAAGACGACAAATTATGATTATTTGGAAAAACAGTATTAGATTTATGATTATCAGATTCAGGTATTTCCAAAAATTTCTTTAGTTTTCTGTTACGTCTTCTTCTTTGTGGTCTAGAAAGTTTGACTTCAGGTTGAGACTCTTTTTGAATTCCAACAGGTGGAATCTCAAACTTCTTTTGAAAAATAACTGGTTTAGACATATGCTTATCATGTTGCTTAAATCTCGAAGATTTAGCAAATGATTGACACGGCAATTTCTTAACAACACTAGATGTAGGCTTTCCCACATTTTGTCTCTTCAAGATCGTCACCACCCGTTGTTGTGAGGGATCAATATTCAATTTGCCTTGATTCTTATAAGGACAGTGAATCAAAATGTGACCAGCCTTATTACAATGAAAACAAACTCTTCTATCATGATGATTTCTGATATAAGGAGTTTTTCTTGAATATGATGACCCGTCTGATGAACAAGCTTCAGAAGATTTTTCTGTACAGTAGACTGGTTTCTTTGGTACAAAAACTTGATTTGTCACCGTCGATGAATTCTTTTTCTGATAACCAGCAGCAACAAATCCACTTGATTGTAGCATTTTTGAAAGATTAGGCTGAACAACTTTCACCTCATCCGGTTATGTTAAAATACATCTATCACGGGTAACATTCTTCACTACTTTTGGTTCATCAATTTACACTTCCTTTGGAATGCCTTCAACCTTATTATCATCAAACACCTCATCCTCATAATCAGAATCATAGATCATATCTTCACCAGTTACTGGATTCACCTTCAACACTGTCTTTGGATCAATTTCCTCTTCATGAATAATCTCTGGTTCAAACACATAATTTGCATTGAGTGGTGGAGGAACAAATCCAATTCCAGCAACCCTCTTAGTAGGATCAGCATTTGCATTAAAGTAATTCAATACTACAGATGAATTTTCAAAGTTTTCCAGCTTTCTATGTAATTTGATCACTTCAGATTCTTTATTAGAAATTTCTTTGTTCTTCTGAGCGACAATTTCATTTCATTTCTCAATCTCAGCATAAGCCATATCCAGATGATATGCTTGTTCCTTATATTTCAATCCAAAAGAATTCAAATCTCTTTTCAAAGACTCAATTCTATCTATACACAATTTATCATTATCCTTCAATTTTTGATTGACTGAATGCATAGATTTCATATCACAAATCAATTTTGTGTTATCATCCATTACCTTTTGCATTTTACATTTTATACATATGCAAATTGAACAATAAATGTGACAGACAGAATCTTTTACCTTAGACGGATCTGACATATCTGCCATGAAGACTTTGGCAATCGGAATATCTTCAGAATCAGCACCACCCGCAGAAGAATTTTGAGTTAAAATAATATCATCTTCAGAAAACCAGAAGCAATCTCAGTCTCACCATTTTGTACTTGATCACTTTCTTCATCAGCACTTGGCAAACTCTCACCATCACATGAGCTATCATCATCAGTTGACTCTTCAGATTTAGTAGAAAGAATCTCAGCTACAAACGCTTGACTTACCGAACCAACCAAATCTTCAAGATGAATACCCCAGTCATAATTTTCATCATTTTGAGCAACCAAAGCAGAAGATGCAGATGCATGATTAGAATTTCCAGAATTAGAAGAACCATGTGATTGATTACGATTGTTCTGAAAGTTATTAGGCTTCTTCTGGGAATCAAATTCAACTTTCGGCTTCACACATTCTTTGGCAAAATGACCATACTCTTGACAATTATAGCAACGAACTTTGGTTTTATCAAATCCCATGCGTGACCGACTGTTAGACCCAATATACTTTATTCCAGTCTTCTTCAAAAAATCCTTTGCCTGTCTCATCAGCATAGCCATATTCCATTGAATGTTCATCTCTTCTAGATCAACAGGATCAATCTGTCTGAAATCTTCTTCAATAACTTCTGGATCATGAATTGTTACTCCAATAAAATTTTTATAAGAAGCCATAAAGGAAGAAAACATTGCTAGATAATCATCAGCAACTCTTTGATTCAAACTATGTGTTCCAGATGACGAAGAATTTGTATTTGCAGAGAAACCTGAATGACCTGAAACTCCAGAACAATGATCATGAGAAATATCTTGAGCATCACCAGAAAAGAACGCAACCCCTGCACCAGTTTTTCCAGAAGATTTAGCAAAATACATTGAAGGATCTTGAATATGTTCCATATTGGTTTCCTTCTTCTTCATATTCATATCATGTGATTGAATCTTCCCAAGGACCTCTTCAAGCGACATGGTTTTATATTTGACATTCTCTTTAATCAAAATCGTATACACATCAAATTTTGATGGTAATGCCTCCAAAAACTTATCATTTATCTCTTCAGTCTCATAAACCACTGAAGCACTTGACAACTCGCTCAGCAAATGATAGAATCTTGTTGCAAGATCATCTAAAGATTCATTTTGAAAGTGCTTAAACACTAAGAACTTCTTCTTCAGTAATTCTTTTCGGCTTTTCTTAACGTCCAAACTACCTTCACACCTCTTTTGCAACGCCTCCCACAATTATTGAGAAGTTCTGAATTGTTTAAAACTGTGATAAATTTATTTAGGAAGAGACATTGAAATACTAGCCATTGCCTTCTTTTCTCTATCAAACAATATTTTTTCTTCTGTGGTTAACGCATATACCGATTTAGGAACATCATCTTTTCCCATACAGGTATATGTCGGATGCATATAACCTTCCAAGATTGGAATCCATAAACTTGTATCAGTAAAATATACGAACTGATCAAACCGATCCTTCCAGTTAGAGTAATCTGCAAGACTTAACAATTTGGGCGGTTTCTGAGATGTACCAATCTCGTTGTCGTAATTCAACATATTTGTCACTTGCACCATATTTTCCATTTTCCAGAAAAAATTTCTAAGTGTTGAACACACAACCCCTTAGGCGAAGATAATAAGTTCGCCTCAAACAAGCAGAATTGATATCAAGCGAACTTAATATATCCAATAAGTTCGCCTACGGATAAGTTCGCCTACTAAGTTCTCTTAAACTGTGAGAAGCGAACTTAATAAGTTCGCTTGATAAGTTCGCCTTCAACAACTTTCAGCAAGTTCGCCTAAACCAGCTGAAACAAACTCAGCAAGAACTTTAACCCAAAGATGAACGAACAGCACCAAAATTCATCATTTCTAACAGATTAAAAGGAATTTGAAGAAATTGCACCGTAGGATTGAGTATTTAATGAATTAGAACACTTCTATCGGATCAATTTCATCAAAATCAACCTCAATCACGAAATCAGCAGCAAAAACAGTTTCAAGAACTTGAAAACTCCATGGATACAAAAATGCTCAATTTCTTGTCAAATTGTACACAAAAACGTCTCTAATCACCAAGAATCAAACGCAAATCACGAGCAAAAGCTCTGATACCACTTGTAGGTCCACATGACTCATCTTAGATCGATCTCGTTACAGGACGTATCGTTAACGCGGAGTGCGGAATCCTACTGTATTAACGCTTTGTATAACAATCGACAATAGAAACAGCGGTAAATAAACTCTTTCTTTTATATCACCAAACAGAGTTTACAGAATACTTGAATGTTCAAATAATCATACGCTTACTAAACAGACTCTGTAACTCTATATTTATAGACACATGTTCTGCAACAGGCGAACTTAACAACTTCGCCTCTAATAGACCAGGCGAACTTAACAAGTTCGCCTCTAGCAGAACTTGTATTTATACTTAGACAAATCTAAACAATTACATACAAAACATAAAGACAATAAGACCTAAACTATTACAAAGATTTTGTCATTCACTCTATGTCCTAACAAAGACGTTGAAGATGAATTTGATGAGGCTCTGATGGCTGAGATTGAAGTTTCTGAGAAGGCAGCTGAAAGTGAAAGTGAATGTGCATTTAAAGCTAATAACAAAGGAAAAGGAAAATCTGCTGCTGATGATGTTGATACTTCTTCTGAGAGTGAGGTAACTTCTTATGATGAGTATTCGATTTGTTCTTCTTATTGTATTGATAAAATGCAAAATTATCATGCAGCAAACACATTCTTGATTGCTGAAAATGATAAATTGAAGAGGGAAAATAAGGAATTAAAACAGAATGAGGTCACCTACACCAGAAAAACCAATGCTTTGTTAAAAGATAACATGAACTTTAAAGAATACTTAAATAAAAAGGATGTGTTAATCAAGGATCTTACAGACAAACTTATTACTGCCCAATCCGATCTTATAAAAGAAAGGGTGTTGATTTCTAAATGGGGTATGCAAAGAAAAATTTTAGAAAATTGTGTTGATAAATAAAGAAGTTGTTTTGTTAAAGATGGTGCTGGTTACAAAGAAGTACCTCATCCTGATCATTTCGAACCATTTCCTGAACCTCATGTTTCAAATGAATTCCTTAGAGATGATAACTCTAATTTTCATGACTTATATGTAAGTGCAGCAAATCACATAGGTCATGTAGATGATAAGGTTTCAGTTGATGATGTGAGGAGTTTTAATGAATTCAATAAAGTTTGTGTGAGAGAGACAATAAGGGACTATAGAAAATTTGTGGTTGATACATGTATTGCAAACAACTTTGTTAAGTCACAAGTTAACAATGTTTTTGATGTAAATACTTTAAATGTTTCTGTTTGCAATACTAATTCTGATTTTGATGATTCTGATTGTGTGTCTGAGGTGTCATCTACATCCACTTTTTTGATAAGGTGGTGCACACAGCTAGAGAATATATTCCGATTCACAAAGACTCATGTCTAGCTGAAGATGTTGTGTTAGATGAATTTGGGAATCCATTGATTCAAGATTATGATCTCTCTCACGAAAAGCCTAAGAAAGATGATTTCATAGCACCTAAGAATCATATACTTATAAGTGATCAAGAAAATAAAAAGTCTGTCCAGATTAAAATCAGTGCACCGACAAAGATTCAAAGTGAGATTATAGTATCAAATAAAGTGAATGTCATAGGCAAATCAGTCGATGTCAAAGACAAGTTCGTTGACGTCAAAGATAAGCCTGCTCAAAGCAAAGGGAGGTTAGTAAAGAATGTGTGTCCGTCAAAGAGTGATAAAGGACAGTGCATGTTTGAAGTAGGCGAGTGCTCTAAATCATAGTCAAAGTCAAAGACTAAAAGTTACACCTGTTTTAATTGTGGTCAAGTTTGACATTTCACTAGAAATTGCAAACACAAGTCAAGTGAGTCAACGTTCAAAGGGTACAAAGATAGATCAAAAGGTCATGACAACAAGAAGCCGTCTGAAAATGACAAAGTGTCAGAGTCCGAAGTGATTCGCTGTTACAGTCATGATTACTTGATTTCTAGGGATCATAGTGAATTTTATTCAAATGCATGTCGTGATTATATGTTGCCAAGGTTTGTGGACAAAGGGGTCCAAAACAATTCAAGATATGTGAAGAAAACTAACCAACCAAGTTATTTTGCTAAAGAAAAATTTACTAAGAAATATGGGAAAAATGTTGGTTGTTTTGGAAAGTTCAAAATGAACAAACTTCACATATCATTGTAACAAACAATGTTGAGAATTTGAAGAAACAAGTCATGGTGACTAAGACTGTAAAAAGTCAAAGTCAGCCCGGGTCAAAGATGATCTAGGTACCTGTTTCTCATTAAGTTATCTTAAAATGTGCAGAGTCAAACCGGAGAACTATTAATAATGCTTAGCATGTTGATAGCGGTTGCTCAAGGAATATGACGGGACAAAGGGAGATTCTGAATGATTTTCGATCCTTTGATGGTGGTGGTGTTGCTTTTGCTGGAAACAAAAAAGGGTGGGAAGATTACTGGTCAGGGAACAGTTTCAAATGATATAATCACTCTTGAGAAAGTCAACTATGTGTCACAATTGGAGTTTAATCTGCTTAGTGTGTCGCAAGTGTTTGATAAGGATATATCGGTTCATTTTACAGCAAAGGAATGCTTATTCTTAAAGTCAGGATTGGTTATTACAGAAGAAATGATTTTGATGCGTGCTCGAAGAAAATTCAACACTTATGTGGTTGATATGAATGCCCATTAAACACCAGTAAGTGTATCTTGTTTGTTATCAAAGGCCACTGGCTCGGAGTCTTATCTGTGGCATAGAAGATTGGGACATGTAAATTTGAAAAACATGAATAATTTGGTTCATAAGGATCTGGTGCGAGGTTTACCAAGAAAAGAATTCATTCTTCAAGAGAGTTGCGTATCTTGTGCAAAAGGAAAACAACACAAGAAATCACATCCGAGGAAGACTGTGACGACATTTACTCGACCTTTTTTAATTATTCATATGGATTTATTTGGTCATGTTCGAGTCAAGAGTATTGCGAAGAAATCTTATTGTCTTGTTATCACAGATGATTTTTCTTGATTTTCTTGGGTGTTTTTTCCTGCAACAAAGGATGAGACACCTGAAACAATAATTGAATTTGTCAAACGTATTGAAAACATCTGTGCTAGCAAAGTGTCAATTATTCGTAGTGATAATGGAACCGAGTTTAAGAATAAACTGATAAATTCTTTTTGTGCAGAAAAAGGTATAACTCATCAATTCAGTGCAGTCAAGACACCACAACAAAATGGAGTGGCTGAAAGAAAGAACAGAACTTTAATTAAAGTTGCTCGTACAATGCTTGTGCATTCAATGTTACCCCTTATTTTCTGGGCAGAGGCAGTAAACACGGCATGTTATGTGTTAAACAGAGTTCTAATGGTGAAACAGCATACGAAGACTTCATATGAGTTATTTTTCAAAAGGAAGCCATATATCAAGTTTTTCAGAGCTTTTAGATGCACGTGTACACTTCTGAACACTCAGGACTCATTGCCAAAGTTTGCTGCAGTGGGTGATGAATGTTATTTCTTGGGATATTCTTCATATCAGAAAGGGTTTCGAGTTTATAACATGAGAAAAAAGATTGTTCAAGAATCTTATTATGTGGAATGGCAAGAATCTAATGTTCCTCCAGTTCAAAGTGGGCCAGAATGGTTCTTTGATGCGGATGTAATTTTCATAACTTTTGAACAACAATCTTTATGTGATTCGGCTAGTTCAAGTTCTTCAATTCCAAGTGATGAGTCTTCAACAAGACTTGATTAAACTGTTCACGACTTCATGGTTGGTCCTAAACAAGTGATAGTTCAAAACGAAAGTTCTGATGCTGTTACTTCCTCAAATCTTTTCTAGAGTATGTAGCTTCTACTCTTTTATTATTTATTTTAATTTATAAACATAGTTATAACATTAATAATAAAATTAGAAATAAAATATGTCTTATGACTTGGTTTTCAACTGTCACTTGGGTTGGTAGCCCAGTGGTAAACGTCAAAGATTCTTTAGAGAAGATCATAGTTCAAATCTTGATATGGGGTAAATTAGAAATTAATGTAGTTGAAGAGTAGAAGTAGATGAGCGTGTGAGTCGCTGTTGTAAAAAACTTGGTTTTCGACTATGGACATGGGTGAAACCCAAGTTGCAATTTGACTTTGAAATTCCGGTAAATGGGTTCCTAGACACATAAATTAACCGAACGGATACGAACAAGATTATGTTTGTAAAGGTTCGTTTTATTTTAATGAACAAATACACGAACATAACGTACGTCATCGTTCATTTAAAAAAGAACATGTATGTGTGTTGTCTATGCTCTTTCATTAATATTCTAAGCGGATATAACGAACACAAATGGAACAATAATTAAAAGTAAACAAAAATTGAGGATTGGAGTCTAAATACCATCAGTCATCATCAGAAAACTGGTGAATAGGTTGAAAAAACTTAAAAGCGAGCGATTCCGATCTACAATACCCGTGGGTTTCAATTTCAGTTTTATTTGGGACGACGATGTGGTTGCACTAATCTCGAAAACCAGAAATTATTTGAGATTTACCATAAAAAGGTGAAGTTCGGTTTTTGATAGTTTTAACCTTGGAGAATGGTCTTATAGTCCTGATATATACTCAAAGTGTGTTTTTTTAAGCTAGTAGAATTTTATATCTGGTTATTCCATATATAAATGGGTTGAGTGTCATCAGTTGGTCAAAGTCAACAGATTCGAAAACATATTCGAGCGACAAATTGGTTAAACCAACAATCTACATATTGACCCGCGAGACTTGTACATGTTGGCCCGCAATGTCCCGACGTATAAGCTCCCTTTGTGGTGAGATTAATAGGGTTCAGTACTTCATGATGGCATGTTTGAGCTTGACCATTCGGCTCTACAAAACCCGGGTCGATAAACCAAAGTTCAAGCCTAGGTTAAAGATAAACACCCCAACTTTGTTGTTCTTATACGGAGCCCGAACCTAAACTCGAACCCACTGAGCTCGGTTTTGGGTCTATTGGACTGAAAATGACTTCATAATGGGCTAGGTTTAAGCTACATACTCTAGAAAAGATTTGATGCCACCTGAGAATCATATACTTATAAGTGATCAAGAAAATAAAAAGTCTGTCCAGATTAAAATCAGTGCACCGACAAATATTCAAAGTGAGATTATAGTATCAAATAAAGTGAATGTCATAGGCAAATCAGTCGATTTAAAAGACAAGTTCATTGACGTTAAAGATAAGCCTGCTCAAAGCAAAGGGAGGTTAGTAAAGAATGTGTGTCCGTCAAAGAGTAATAAAGGACAGTGCATGTTTGAAGTAGGCGAGTGCTCTGAATCATAGTCAAAGTCAAAGACTAAAAGTTACACCTGTTTTAATTGTGGTCAAGTTTGACATTTCACTAGAAATTGCAAACATAAGTCAAGTGAGTCAACGTTCAAAGGGTACAAAGATAGATCAAAAGGTCATGACAACAAGAAGCCGTCTGAAAATGACAAAGTGTCAGAGTCCGGAGTGATTTGCTGTTACAGTCATGATTACATGCTTTCTAGGGATCATAGTGAATTTTATTCAAATGCATGTCGTGATTATATGTTGCCAAGGTTTGTGGACAAAGGGGTCCAAAACAATTCAAGATATGTGAAGAAAACTAACCAACCAAGTTATTTTGCTAAAGAAAAATTTACTAAGAAATATGGGAAAAATGTTGGTTGTTTTGGAAAGTTCAAAATGAACAAACTTCACATATCATTGTAACAAACAATGTTGAGAATTTGAAGAAACAAGTCATGGTGACTAAGACTGTAAAAAGTCAAAGTCAGCCCGGGTCAAAGATGATCTAGGTACCTGTTTCTCATTAAGTTATCTTAAAATGTGCAGAGTCAAACCAGAGAACTATTAATAATGCTTAGCATGTTGATAGCGGTTGCTCAAGGAATATGACGGGACAAAGGGAGATTCTGAATGATTTTCGATCCTTTGATGGTGGTGGTGTTGCTTTTGCTGGAAACAAAAAAGGGTGGGAAGATTACTGGTCAGGGAACAGTTTCAAATGATCTAATCACTCTTGAGAAAGTCAACTATGTGTCACAATTGGAGTTTAATCTGCTTAGTGTGTCGCAAGTGTGTGATAAGGATATATCGGTTCATTTTACAGCAATGGAATGCTTATTCTTAAAGTCAGGATTGGTTATTACAGAATAAATGATTTTGATGCGTACTCCAAGATAATTCAACACTTATGTGGTTGATATGAATGCCCATTAAACACCAGTAAGTGTATCTTGTTTGTTATCAAAGGCCACTGGCTCGGAGTCTTATCTGTGGCATAGAAGATTGGGACATGTAAATTTGAAAAACATGAATAATTTGGTTCATAAGGATCTGGTGCGAGGTTTACCAAGAAAAGAATTCATTCTTCAAGAGAGTTGCGTATCTTGTGCAAAAGGAAAACAACACAAGAAATCACATCCGAGGAAGACTGTGACGACATTTACTCGACCTTTTTTAATTATTCATATGGATTTATTTGGTCATGTTCGAGTCAAGAGTATTGCGAAGAAATCTTATTGTCTTGTTATCACAGATGATTTTTCTTGATTTTCTTGGGTGTTTTTTCCTGCAACAAAGGATGAGACACCTGAAACAATAATTGAATTTGTCAAACGTATTGAAAACATCTGTGCTAGCAAAGTGTCAATTATTCGCAGTGATAATGGAACCGAGTTTAAGAATAAACTGATAAATTCTTTTTGTGCAGAAAAAGGTATAACTCATCAATTCAGTGCAGTCAGGACACCACAACAAAATGGAGTGGCTGAAAGAAAGAACAGAACTTTAATTAAAGTTGCTCGTACAATGCTTGTGCATTCAATGTTACCCCTTATTTTCTGGGCAGAGGCAGTAAACACGGCATGTTATGTGTTGAACAGAGTTCTAATGGTGAAGCAGCATACGAAGACTTCATATGAGTTATTTTTCAAAAGGAAGCCATATATCAAGTTTTACAGAGCTTTTGGATGCACGTGTACACTTCTGAACACTCAGGACTCATTGCCAAAGTTTGCTGCAGTGGGTGATGAATGTTATTTCTTGGGATATTCTTCATATCAGAAAGGGTTTCGAGTTTATAACATGAGAAAAAAGATTGTTCAAGAATCTTATTATGTGGAATGGCAAGAATCTAATGTTCCTCCAGTTCAAAGTGGACCAGAATGGTTCTTTGATGCGGATGTAATTTTCATAACTTTTGAACAACAATCTTTATGTGATTCGGCTAGTGCAAGTTCTTCAATTCCAAGTGATGAGTCTTCAACAAGACTTGATAAAACTGTTCACGACTTCATAGAACACTTTAGTTAAAAAAAAATTATAACAAATACAATCATTAACTCCGTAAAAGCCGACGGTAACGATGATAGATCTATTGGAATGACACACCACCCAAGTAGGGTGATTGTTTACAAAAACACAAGGGTAACATGAGTGTTATGCCTAACATGTCAACAAAGGTTTGATTGGGCACCTGGTTTGCTTTAGTTGTTTATACATATTTGCATATCTATACCATGTGACATAATGAATTGTACACTGCATATTGAACTTGTGTGTAGAGTAAAAACCTATGTATACTCACCAACTACTTTAGTTGACACTGTTTTTCATACATGTTTCAGGTGATTAAGCTCATGATAAGTCAAGTCAAGATCACATAGGAAAAACTCTTGGACCTAGTTAATAAATTGAACAATATTCTTCTCTTGTTGTTTATTTGTTGATTTGAAACAAGTTTTGACTCTAATTTATGAAATTTAATAATTTGTGTGATGCCTTAGTTTCAAACTTTATATCATGTGCTATGAACTATATGTGTGACACCTCGTGTTTCCGCCTTGGCGGGGTGTGACACTATCTGCTGAAATCAGTTATCATATGATGTTTGTGATATCACGGGGTCCCATACATTAGCTTCAATACTGGCTAGCTATAAGGCAATGTATGTTACGCATCATGATACTCCCAACTATCATATGGAGGTTATCTCATACCAAGTTCAGCCCACTTATACTCACACATTTATGTTTAAGCACTGGAATTTTAAACGTAGCTGCTTCCTTAGACGGACTCGGATTGAATCCCTATTTATATCATGAGCACTTATGGTTTGAGTTTAAGTATCCTTTCGATACTCAAATCCCTCAAACCGTGCTCTGATACCAACTTGAAACATCCTACTTATTCCTTATTATCTTATCAGAGTTTAATGCGGAAAACGGGTCCCAGATTTTTTTAAACCTTATCACTAAAGTGATAAAGATATATTTTATTGGAAATATTGTTTTTACATAAACTATTACATTATGTAACATAGGGATTCTTCAACTCCGATCGGCCACGTCCTTAGGAAGCTCTTATTCCACGTGCCTCTTTCCTGCAGTGTTTGGAAAACATTTTTGAATTAGCTTACGCTAAGTAAGTACACTGCATCATTCATTTTATTATGAACCCTTTAGGTTCTTATTATTGTTCAAGTTTCCAGGGCTCTCGGCGCCCCCATGACCATCTCGAGACGTACCTCCGGTCACGTCATTCGTATATTTTATGGGTGTGTTAACCCATCATAACCATCTTCAGACGTACCTCCAGTCATAGTATTAATTTCATTCCTGAGACCCGCCCCATAGGCTGGACATCTCATTCCATTAGGATCTTGAGTATCATAGACTCACAGCCTCCCAATGTATTCCCAACCAGTCCTCACCTTAAAACTTCGTAACGGTTTCCCCATGATGCACTATAGAGGCTTATATATAGGAAGTACCAGCGGCGTATCCACCACCCCTTTAACACTTCGTGAGTACTCCGTTATTCCATTTTAAGACTTATACTGGTTTCCATCACACATTCATATTTACACATATAGCCTGATTATATATCATGCATTCACATATTTACATTTAACGCACATTGCATATTAGCACATATAGCATGACCTCTTGTCATACTTTCATATTCATCCCTGCTCTAATTCCTTATAAAGGTTTCTCCATGTTACGTTAAAGAGGTTTATATATAGGAAGTACCAGCGGCGTATCCACCACCCCTTTAACGTCCCATAAATATTCCTTTACTTAGAATTAAGCTTTCCCATCTATTTCTCATTTAGTGGCATGATCTCTTTATGCTTTTATCTTAACTCCTGCTTTAATCCCTTACAAAGGTTTCGTCATGTTATATTAAAGAGGTTTATATATAGGAAGTACCAGCGGCGTATCCACCACCCCTTTAACATCTCATGAATACTCCTTTGCTTAAGATTAAGTGTTTCTCATTTTTTATTTGATAGCATGACTTCCTCATGCTTTTATCCAATCCTTGCTCTAATTCCTCTTAAAGGCGTCTCTATGATGCATTAAAGAGGTTTATATATAGGGTGTACCAGCGGCGTACCCCCACCCCTATAATACATCACAGATATTCCTTTATTTAGAATTAAACCCTTCTCTTATTCATACTTATCATATATTGTAAACTGAGTGTATTCGGCAAGGAGCTTGAGGCTCTCGTGGACATAAGGACTTGGGAGGAGACCCAAAGGTGGTACTACCTCGGGGTATCCTCCCCGGTCCTTATGTCCACGAGAGCCTCAAGGTAGTGCTTCACTTGAGTGTGCAAGGTACGGGGATGGGATGGAGTGAGGTACCACACTCGGTTCATGAGGTCCATGAATACCGTCGGTGCATTGGTTGACCCAAATGGCATGACCATGAACTCGTAGTGACCCTAACAAGTTCGGAAAGTGGTCTTTGGAATGTCATCTTCCTGGATTCTTAGCTAATGGTATACCGACTGCAGATCGATCTTTGAGTAATAGCTCGACCCTTGTAATTGGTCGAACAGGTCATCGATCCTTAGTAGTGGATATCGGTTCTTGATCGTTACTTTGTTCAGTTCTCGGTAGTCGATGCACATGCGGAACGATCCGTCTTTCTTCTTAACAAACAAGACTGGTGCTCCCCAAGGCGAGAAGCTTGGTCTGATGAAACCTTTGTCTAATAGTTCTTGTAATTGGTTAGACAATTCCTGCATTTATGATGGCACCAGTCGGTAAGGTGACCTTGCTATCGGAGCAGCTCCTGGTGTGAGATTGATCCAGAATTCGACTTGCCATTGTGGTGGAAATCCGGGCAGGTCTTCGGGGAATACTTTCGGATAGTCTCGGACGATCGGAATGTCCCCGATCTTTCTCTCTTCTGCTTTTATTTTCCGTTACGTGCACTAAGATCGCATGGTAACCCTTCCGTAAGTACTTTCGGGCCTTCATGCAGGTAGTGGTCCTCAGTGTTGTACCGCTCTTTTCTCCTTTAATCGCTAGTGTTTCTCCGTTCGGAAGTGGAATGCGAACGATTTTCTCATGCATACAATCCCGGCTCGGTTCTTGGACAACCAGTCCATACCGATGTCTATATCAAAACTTCCCGGTGTTACTGGTAACAGGTATACAGTGAATGGGTGGTCAGCCTGGAATTATCTGTTCTGACTAAATCAATTCACCATCAGCTAGTTCTACCGTGTATAGGTAATTTAATTCGGTCGATGTAATACCATGTAGTGAGCTAAACTCAGTAGACATAAAGCTTTTATCGGCACTTGTATCAAATAGAATAGAAACTTAACGGTTGTTAACAAGAACATGCGGGTGACAAAGTTTGGATTCTACCGAGCTCCTCTAGCTCCTACAATGAGCGCTATGCCACGTGCATTGTTATCACCATGTCTTCTAGACTTTGGGCAATCCTTGTGGATATGTCCGAGTTTACCATACGCGAAGCACCCATGGTTTTCTCATGTGTTCATGGTTTGATCAAAAGTCCTACAATTGTGGGTGGCATAGCCAAAACGCTTGTATCTCTGGCACTTTAAGTCTTCACATGAACTCGTGTGGCAAAAACCTCACTTGTTACATGTCGGCAGTTCGTAGTGTACCCACCTCTAGTTTCCTTATCTGATTGGCATGCGGTGAAGGCCTTAACTGTTTTCTGTTTCCTCGGGGCTGGTGGTGTAAGGGTTTTATCGGGAGCATCGTCTCATCTCCTTTTGTTTTTAAATGACTTCACAAGAGATCCATCTCTACACCTGATGAACTGCTTGGCCTGTCAGATTGAGCGCAAGTCTCGCTGCGTTTTCATATGCTGATAAATTCAGCAGATGTCACTATACTTTGGATCTGAGGCGTTAAGCCTCAAATGTACCTTTTAATTCTCGTGGATTCCAATGTGACCATATATGAGCATAATCAGGCCAAGTCATGGAATTTCGTGGTGTATACTTCAATATTCACACCTCCTGTTGTCACGTTTCAGGTTCCTTGTTCTAACTTTTGCAGTTCATTTCAGGGAATATTCTCCTTTCGTAATTTCCTTAAAACTCTTCTCATAGGGTTGCATTAGGAGCCTTTAGACTTAGAGTGTGGTCATGTGAGTGTCAAACATGTGAGGACTTGCCCTTCGAATGTGTCGGAGGCGAATTTGACTTCTTAATTGTTCATGTCGAGAACATATTCCATCTTAACAATCCATTTGGCAATACCCCCGACTCCGCCATTTCCGTGGAAGTTTCATGGTATGTATGCAAAGAGAGCCTTGCATGAACCGCCCTTCAGGAGGTTCTTCGCTTCGGACTAAGTTTTGATTCAAACACATAGATGAGAGAAGATGATGAATAATTCTATGCCATCGAAGGTAGCGTGTTGTGTCAGGTGATATTCTGTGACTCGATCGATTCGCAGCATTCTACACGATCAAAAATCGTGCAACTAAGATTTGGAAAATAGAAGTACGGTTCGTACAGGAAACTCAACTCAGATTGTAATAACACTTTGCATTGCATAGTCCCACTGATGTTTCCCTTATCCCAAGTTTCCAGATTAAAAGAGTCGTGATGCTTATTAGATTGTACCATCGGGTACGGAATGTTAACCATGTCTAAGGACATAGTAGAATGTAGCCGTCGTACTAAGGCTGAGGGTTTTAGGGTCATACCAAATAGATTCGAAAAGAGGAATTTCAATTACAAACTTCCTTGAGTTGGGACATATGAGTAGGATTCGGTTCGTAACCTGAAGTAAGAGTCCTTGATTTCTCTGAGTCCTTCCAGTCCTCCTCGGACAGACTCTGTCTCTCTATCTGAATCTCCACCTCGAACTCCTTGTGGTCCGGGTGATGTGCTGGTGTAGGCGGTGTTGGAGCATGACGAGGCAGTGTGACCCTCTTACTCGGGGTTTGACAAGGTAGTGCTTCACTTGAGTGCGCAAGGTACGGGGATGGGGTGGGGTGAGGTACCACCTCGGGGTCTCCTCCCCGGTCCTTGTGTCCACGAGAGCCTCAAGCTCCTTGTCGAATACAATCTCACGAACCTCTTCAGGTTCCTCCTCGTCATCCTTGTGGTTGTCGGCCATGTGCTCCCCCAAACACTCGCTCATGTTTCTCCTCGTCGTCGGTCAATGGAATGCTATTGTCACCGAATGCATGCAAGAGTAGTGGTGCGGGCGGTGCGGGGAGTGACGATTCAACTGATGACGATGCCGACGATATGTACTCGTACTTCTCCTTAGAGTCGAATATGGCAATCGAGTGAGATGCGGAAGACATAATCGTGACAGTAACACCGTCTAAGTATTAGGTAATATAGATCATGTGAATGTATATGCAATGTGAATGATGTGATGTGAACTACGTGAGCCTATAGTTATAGTCTAAGCACACTAAATGCAACTTAGTTCTCTATAACCAGGGCTCTGATACCAATCTGTCACACCTTGAAATTCCACAGCAGGTTACCCGCGGGTTGTGACTGTCAAGGATCATCAGTCCCGATCATTTCGAACGACCTCTAAATGTTTTTTGAAAAGACATTCTGTTTGAACATCATACAAAGTAAGTAATACAGGGTTTGAACATGCAGAATGTAAAGTGCGGAAGCAAAAGTAATGTAGCAGAATACAGAAGCATAACAAATTAGGTTCCCATAAACCTAGCTTCTATTGAAAAATATGCTTTGAGACTCTTGAAGTGCCCCTAGTCCATGAATGAATGCTTAGCGACCTGAGATAAACATGCTTAAAATGTCAACACAGGGTTTGGTGAGTTCACAGGTTTAATTAACAGAAATAGAAATGAAAACAGTGTAACAGTACGCATGTATACTAGTGATTCGATTGTTGATCAGACAATAAACATTAATTATATAAGCAACACCGAAACCGAAGCTCAACGAAGGAATGCAGAAACTAGCATTTTGCCTCTTACGTGCCTAGCACGCATTGACTTAGGTCAATTATTCACTCGTTCAACTCCCAGTCAAAGTTAGCGTGACTAACCCGGGTGGGGTTTGTTAAACCCAATAGTACTATTCATGAATCACCTCGCTTTGTGAAATAATTAACGGTTCGAATATGAGAGGACTTTATGTGCGGGAAATGCACCCACTTATATATATTAAAGCGAAATCAAAGTAATCATCGTACGACTAAGTAAGAAAATGGTTTAGCATGTATCTCCCCCAAATGGAAAAGTAAGTAAAAATGGGCCGTGAAAACTCACTTGGGAATGAGGTGAATGAAGTATGAAAAGCAAACACGAGAATCCTAGCAAAGCCTGGACAACCGACCTAACTGAGCCCTAGGAATAGTAAGGCTATAAGGTCTATGAAAGTAAACATGGTTTATGTAACCACATTCATCCAAACGACTCAACGTTGAAAGGTTACACTGATGTTTTGAAAAGGTTTGACCAAAGTTGACCGGGGTTTGACCAAGGTATGACCAACTTTAACCAAGGTTTGACTAATGTTGACCAATGTTGACTAATGTTGACCATGTTGACTAATGTTGACCAATGTTGACTAATGTTGACCAATGTTGACTAATGTTGTCCAATGTTGACTAATGTTGACCAAAGTTGACACGTGATGAAGACATGTACAAGTAGCACATAAGTAACATATAAGTAACACATTTGTAACACATAAGTAACACCTAAGTCATACCTCATGGCATATCATGTATGCTTCAAGTAATTGCAATAGTAACTAACATGTGACAAGTAACATGGCATTTATACATCTTCATGGTATATTTCATACATGCTAACCAATCATCCACATAAGTTATGTCATTACACTAATAACCTATTAACAATATTTTAACTCATTTGAACAAGAATCATAACATGTCATTTCCATACCATAGTTCTTAACATAGCAAAGTTTCCCTTTTTAGGCAATTAGGGTTTTGGTGCACTTTAGGTGTCATAGCTTAACTAAACAAGTTATACATGAAATTATACTAGTAACATACCATAAACATGATTCTATACATACACTTTCTATTTCAAGCAAAGGTGAAGTTCCCAAACTAATAAAGTTTCCTTATTTAGCAAGGTACTCCAAAACGTGTCATAATACAACTCTAAATCACATATTCTTGCATAAGTCATCTATTCATATAGTAATAAAGCCATTTAACCTATTTTAAATATTTATAACATACCCATACAAAATATGTTCAATTAAAGTTTCCTTTTTAGGAAAGTGGTCCAAACGACCTTCTACACATGTGTAACTTTCAATAACTAACACTTTAATAGATGTTATAGAACCATATTAGCATGCTTTCATCCATTAAAACACCATAACTCAAAATATGACAAATTAAAGTTTCCTTTTATAGAAAGACGACCATAACCTAGTGTAAAACAACATTTCAACCAAAACAATCATATTTCTAATATATTCTAACATTACTAGAAACATACAAACCATCAAACATATTATATACACATTTTTGAAAAATCATAACCAACAAAGTTTCTATAAATAGAAACAAGCATATAACCATATAACCAAGCATTTCAAACCATAAAAAGTGTCAATATGTGTCAACAACCTTATATTATGAAAACTTTTGGTTAAAAACATGTATTTAAGATATTGTAACATGAAAATTCATTTGGATGGGTGTGGTACCACCATGTGGCCGAAAATAATAAAAAAGGAATGGATGAACACTTACAAAATCCAAAGATGATGGTAGGATGGATGTGAAACTAGCTTGGAACCACTTGAAATCACATTGAATGGACTTAGAACACTTGAATGGAGAATCAAATTTTAAAAATGGATGGAGGCTAGCAAGGGGGGGTGGTGGCCGAGAAAATGAGAGAGGGAGGGAGGGGGTGCTTTAGGTTTAGGGTTGTGTAATGAGGGATTAAAAGTTTAAGGGAGTTTTAGTGGAAATGTTGTGGGGCTTTTTCATCAATTTTAAGGCTTTTTAATTAGGATGGGCTCCTAATATGAATTAATAAGACTAAGGGCTGAATTATTTGGTCCATAATCTAAATCCATCATTTTTATAAAATTCTAACTTAAGGTTGTTGGCACATATCGCGTATTTGCTTAAAAAACGTTAAAATAAAAGTTGCTCTAAAAATTCCAGAAAAATTCATATAAGCATGAAATATTAAATCACAGTATTACATATAATTTTTTCACACCAATTATATGTCTAAATATTATTTCTAAAATTTACCAACGTTCGTGTGATAGGGTGTGTGACCCAGTAATACTGATGCATGTAATGAAATGAAACGAATGGACTTGCTATATGAGATATGTACTTAATTACTCTATAATTAAGTATGATGCAAGGGTAATCATGTGAATTCAAGTAATAGTCGGGTATGGATATTAACATGAATTTGTCGGGTATCACATAGCACATATTTAGTCACATAATCATATAATTCACATAATTATTTCTAGGGTACGGGTCCAATGTACTTACTATAGTCTCGGGTTGATTCCTACGCTCGTTCCTCGCTTAAACGTCTCTCCGATCCTCGCTTGTAACCTTAACACTCCGCACTTGTAACGTTAACGCTCCATATCGGTCGTGCTAGCTCCTCGGTAATCGTGTTTGTGTGTGTGATAGTAGTGGTGGTTGGTGATGTTGTTTCAAAACGAACGGCCAATGCTTCTTATTTATAGACTGAAACTGGACTCATATCGGACCGACATATAAAAGCATGTCGGTCTGACATCCGCATATCGGACCGACATATAAAAGCATATCGGTCCGACTTGGGGCTGAGTTATCAGACACGCGTCACAGCATCCTGATTTGTTTTGGGAACACATGTCGGACCGTTATGGCTTAGGATAGCGGTCCGATATACCTCATATTCAGATTCTCCTTGTCGAAATACCATATTTTCATATATTATGGCTCCTGTAACTCATTTTCTAGCTCTAGATATGCCTATATGAAGTTTTGGGCTATTTCTTGGCGAATAGTCTTTCCGTTTCGCATCCGGTTAAGTTCTAAGGTCATGTTTCTTAACCGAAATTCATTCCAATTTATTATTTTTCAATCCCATTTCCCTCGTTAAGCTTTTGGTATCACGTTTCGTTACCGATACCATTCGTAGCTTTACGTTTAACGTCCCTTTGAACATTAACCGTTTACGGCTGGATTTTTGGGATGTTACATTTCAGGATGGTAGTTGTTGCACTCGGTGATTGGCTCCAAGGGTTGGTTCTTATAACCAGAAACCAACCCAACATGACGGCCTCGCTTAAGAAGCTTCTTGTACACATCGCCAAGAGGACCATTAAACTCATTAATGTGAAGAAGGTAGGAGACAACCTGCTGAAAACCGTGCTTGATGAGCCACCTTATCTCTTGTGAAAGAGTTTCTGCACGAATCCTCCATTCCCCAACAAGAGCTTCAATTGCTTCCCTTTCGGCATGAACCTTCAACATGTCACCATCCAATACAACCCTCTCAACATCCATCTTCGCTTTCTCCTCCTCCAGACTATGCTTCAACGAAACAAGCTACTCACTATCAATCTCATACTGCCTTTGAGCAGCACCCAATTTCTCCACAAGCTCTTTCTCACGATCGTTTAACAGGAAAACTTGACTCTGAGCATCCGACAACTAAGATTTTAAAGCTTCATTCCTCTGATACGTGCGGTCGACCCTCTTGGCATAAGCATAGAGACGGTCAACACCCTCCGAGATAGAAGTAGCCAGCCTAGTAGCACTCACAATGATGCGTCCAACAAGCGCTTCATCATAATCATCATGTAGATTATCCCGATCAGCAGGAGTAGCAAAGTTGTAAACCATCTCTTGGAAAACGGCATAACTCTTCACATAGTCACTATTCTTCACTGACCAAGAAGGGAGATACACATCACTCGCTTCCTCCGAGACGAGCTCAGGTTTACGCTTCTCACTAGCATCTGAACCACCACTCTCACTTTCCCCATCTAAAGGCTCTATTTTCAAGGTCGAAGGTGTAGACCCTATGCACCCAGCAATAAAATCATCTTCATTATCATAAACTTCGACAGGTTTCGAAGCCTAGGAAATAGATGCACGAGAACTAGACGTAGCAAGCCTCTTACTGGAACGAAAAGTAGTTTTACCCATCTTGACCTTAGGACGAGAAGTATGATTCTTGGTTTTTGCCTTTGACATGCTTCACACTAGCAGCTCTAGAAACACCAACATAAGGACTAGTCTCATAGCGCACAGACTTGTTCAAAACCAAAACATTGGTCTCCCCCTTTTCTAGCTCCTTCCTACTCTCCTCAACATCCGAAGTATCCTCCAATTGCAAAAAATCCAAAGCACTCATCTCTGCAAATGAAGAGTATGATAATAAGTAAACAAAGCAAGCAAGCATAACAAAGGAAAATGAAGACATACCCTTCCTGTCGAAAGATAACATAGGAACAGAGGTTGGGTCCCACAATACACTTAACCCAAACATCACAAGCAACTGTTCCGGATAGACGCGAAGGGGAGAGGCAAAAGACTTAAGCTTGTTATACATATCAGAATTTAGGGATGAAACCTTGGGTTCTCTAGGGTTAAGTCGGTCATCAAGTTTTCTAGGGTTTATAGTAAAAGGAAGCACATCATTAGAAATCCAAAAGAAATGGTCCTTCCATGAACAAAGGCAAGAAATGGTAACCAAAACGAGACCTTCCTCACACTTCGTCTTCTCAACGGTATACCAGTCACCGTTCTTAGTAAGACGAAAAAAGCGACGAAACATAGTCAAGTCAGGCTCATAACCCAAATATCAACACAAAATCTCAAAATGAACAACTTTGCTAACCCCAACAGGTGACAATTGCCCAAAATTCAAATGATAATACTCGAGAAAATTCAGGAAGAACAGAGAAAACGGAAATAGGAGATTCGAGAACTCAAAATGGCGGCTGTAGATGGCAAGCATACCCTCCGGGCACTGATCGACATTTTTGCCCATAATAGGAGCAGTCGGATTGTACTTAGCATCTATACCCCATCGCTCACAAAACTCATCAACAACGATTTGCGTCATTTTCGAGGTTTGAATACTCAAACTGTTCTTAGACATTGTTACAAAAAGCAAAGAAAAAACAGAAAGATGTACTAGCCTTAAAGAAATTACGATCGATAGAGAAAGATTCAAGAACAAGAAGAGGAATTTTCCTTAGTAAGAGAAAGCGGTGATGAAGTTGAAAAGATAGAATGAGAAAGGAACGGTTGAAAAGGGGAAGATATAAATTCAAAATTTGAAATGATGAGAGAGAAGCTATGATAACTGACGCAACAGTCAAAACATCAGAACACCTCGAAAAGCTCGCGCTGCATTACAGTGTGCTCAGTGAACGAAGTGGAATTAAACGAAAAAAATGATTGAATGAAGCGGATTTGAACGAAACATGATTAAGATAAAGATTGATGACATAGATTAAGTCAGAAGCCCTCATCACTACATAATAAGCACTTCTGACTGGGTGGTTGATGATGTGGGTACGTACATGAAGCACAGCTTCATATAAGAAGCAGGCACGTATTGAGCAGAACCACGAACCACGTCTCCCAAACAACGAGGTGACGTGGCATAACTGAAAAGGACCTATTTGGCATCTTCAGGAAGTCAAAGCTACAAAACAATAATGATTAATAACTTGGGAGAATGGGCATTTGTCTCTTTAGGAGACTATAGCCTATTTCACCAAAAAGGTAAAGGTCTTACTACAGGCAAAGGAAAGAGAAGAAGATACCCCTGCATATAGTAAGTGTGACACCCAGCATTTCAGGTCAATATCCGTACCTATTAAAAACGCGTTCACATTGCATGGTTCCTGGTCTATTTAGTTTCAAGCTAAAAATATTATAAGTCTAGCAAAAATCATGTATTACACAATTTACATTTTAGTAATTATGAGAATTACTAGTACACATACACTTATGACCCATACAATACGAACGTTGGTGATCGACAAAAAAAAATTAACCATACGATATTTAGAAACAATAAAATATGATCCTTGTATTTATAAAATAAATAATTGTGAATTGAATATTTAGTTTGACCATCCCATGGCATTGTAACAAATAGATATGTTTAAACATTTTTATATACGAACGATCACACCTACACTCGAGACAACACGAGAACTAAATATATGCGACCATACTAACTATCAATTAGTTATATATATATATTTTGTCGCACTACATTAATGTAACACCCGAACCAAATCACCATGTATCACCCTATGTAAACCGAGTCATCTAATGATCTAACTACTCAATTCAATTCTAACTAGATTGCAACCAAACCAACCCCCCCCCCCCCCCCCTATCCCCTTGATTTTCGGCCAAAACTCCCCATTGGGAGGGACCCACTCACACAAAATTTTATGCCCCATTATTGTTGGTCATAATCATCCACATGCAAATAGATGAACACTCCATCATCATTTCAAACATTAAAACCATGTGACCCCATTATTATATCAAGTCAACACACCAACTTTCTTTTCTTTCTTTACTTTGAACGGCAACAACAACAACATTATCATCTATCATCTTTTTCATAAACACTTCAATAATACAATCAAATGATGGATGTGTATGGAGCAATGTATGGAGCATTTATTGTTAGTCATCACCACACTCAATACTCCATATATATGTAAGTATACAAACATCAAACACCAAAAATCTATATCTCTTTCTCTCTTTCTCGGTTCCATCCAAGCACACACACACACTAAACTTTGAAACACTACAAAAGATCAAGCAAGAATTCTTATCCTTTGGTGTCCTAAGGAAGAATACAAGAATTTTCGAAGGATTCTAGTCACAAAATCGAAGATCTCTCACCATTTCTACTACAAACCCGTCATCTACACTTCTAGTGGGTAAAATACTGTACAAACCCTCTTTTCTTTAAATCCAAGCTTAAGTGCACGATTGTTCATCTAAAAACGAAATGATTTTTATGAAAACCTTATTACTAAATAAACTAACAAAATGATTTTTGTCTAACACTTGAAATATAGAAAAATGTATGAATATATATGTCGTATATATGCATGTATGAATATATATATATATATATGTAATGTTCATAAAAACTTACTAAATATTAGGTGTGTCTAGAGTTTAATATATATATATTGCTAGTTGTGTATTTTTGTTATCATAACACAAGACGTACATAAACTTGGACAAATATATATATATATAGTTAGTTAGTTAGTTAGTTATATGTATATATTGGTGTGTTCGCACATGAGAAAATATGATTTTTGGCCAAAGATAGTTAACATGCGTGGAATATATAAATTTTAGGTTAATAAAATGGATAGATCTTAAAGGAGTTATAAAACCCAGTACAATTAATATATTTACATGATTATATGTTGATAAAAACTATTATCAAAGTTCTAGATATGAACTAAAAGTCATGAATATTGTTAAAGTATGTATGAGTATATGAACATGTACACTTTAAATGGGTATATTTATATATACGTATATAATCAACGATTTGGAAAAATAAAAACGATTGAATTATTATTACATTTAAAATGATTGCTAGAAAATAAAGCGCACCTATTATTATGTAAAAATAACACTTTATTAAAAATAACGCTTTGACGACTTTAAATATATTATTGATAAAAATTAGTAATATATATATATATATATATATTTAATAAGGACGTTTTGAAAAGAATCAAGAGTTGGATATATTATGTTTGGTAAAACACCTGGTGGACGTATTAGAATAAATAATCCCGAACGACATTACTCGTATGTTAAAGAAATTTTGGCAACATAACGTGTTTGTGTAAACAACTATATGTGTATAAACTGTCTTAAGAAAAAAATATATATCTATAACAAGGCTTAAATAGTAATCACCAATGGGTCGCAACTCGAAACACTTTTTTTTCTAAAAATAAACACATCTTTAACGACATCATCATGTCAGGTGAACAATTTGCACATAAGACGTTCAGTCTTAACACGAATTATCCTTTTGTAATTAGGGTACAAGTAGTCAAGTTTGACTAGAACAATTATCGTTTGCTAGCATACACAAACTCGAGGTGAGTTTCACGGCCCCTTTTTACTGTTTTCCATATTTGGGGGAAGAACATACTTACAACTATTTTTATGTGATAACAAGAGAATAAGACCCGACCTTTATGTTTGCATGAGTTGAACACAATTTAGGCCGCTAAAGTCCCTTGGAACAATTTAGTAACCATTAACTGTAGCCTAGGGTCCTATGAATAGTACTATGGGGAGTGACGTCCCCCGGTCATGGTTAGTCGCGCTACCCGCAATCTGGAGGATTTATGGCCGCATAGCATCTGATAACAAATGTGAGGGGCAAAGGAACAATTGTAATGGTTTGGTTACGCCTCATGTATGAACATATTATTTGTATTCCTAGCTAGTTTACAAATGGGTCACACATTACTTATTCTGATTATCACATGCACCTGGAACTATTTACGAACAATTGAATTTACAAAGAACTATTTGATTAAAACCTGTGAACTCACCAACCTAGTGTTGACATTTTAAGTATGTTTTTCAGGAAATTGAACGTGGTCGCAAGGTTAGCAATGTAGGTTACATGTATGCACGATGGATACAGCTTTTGGGGGATTTCTCTTGTATAACTCATTGTATATGAGTCATATTTGTGAAATCTTAACTTTTTGTAAGCTCAAATAACATTTTGGGATGTAAAACTTTAAACTTGTTTATGTATCCATTTATCATGTATGTGTTTGCGGTAATCATATGCTTTGGAAACCATGAACGTTACGCCTTGCGTTTCCGCCTTGGAGGGGTGTGACAGTAAGAAGCTGGCGACAGACCAGTTCATGCAGGCCCAAGTTCAGGTATAAAAGGAATACCTTAGGCACCCAGGTATTCAAGTCTGATTCTCATCTTCACTTCCACACTAACACTTCACATTACATAAATCCCAATCTCGTTACCTTTATCACCTTCAAAGAGTAGTTATCTTATTCTCAAGTCGGAGGCTGATCGCAGGAAACCCCCTCCTGCGGTGAGACTAATGGTGTTTTCATCTTAGCAAGTACCTGAAGCAGTTGATCCAACCAGGAACGTCAAGACCATCACTCTAACCGATATTTGTTGTAGCAACAGTCCCTGCCATAACAGACCAATCGATCATGGTTATGGTTATGAAAGAGGCCATACCGACCAAGTGGTTATGGTTATGGAAGAGTCCATAACGACCCATAACCAACTTTCCACACCCCTACTAATTAGATATGTGCTTCATTTCTTAATTTTAGTATATTAGTCCAATTTATTTGTGTGTAGCTAATACATGCTAGCTAAAGTTAACTATGTTTATTTTTATAACCACTATGCTTGCTTTATATCAATAAGGTAGCGTTTGGTATGCGGGAATGGGAGGTGGAATGGAATGCACGATTACGAGGGAATGAAAAAAATGGTGTTTGGTTGGACGATGGAATGGAATCACCCATTCCACAAGGAATGACATTCCCTCTAAATCCCTCAAATTCATTCCATCCATCCCCCTTGTTTTTTTTTTCATTCCATCCCCTCTTTCACCCTTCATCACCACCACACCCTCCTACCACCACCACCACCACCACCCACCACCACCCACCACCACCAACCACAACCGCCTCCACCACCCACCACCGCCACCGTCGTCGCCTCCACCATCCACCGCCATATCTCGTCGCCGCCACCACCACTGCCCACAACCACACCACCGCCACCACCCACCCCCACCTCCCACCGCCACCACCCACCGCCACCTCCCACCACCACCGTCGTCACCACCACCCACCGCCATCTCCCACCACCGCCACCGTCACCACCACCCACCGCCACCTCCCACCACCACCGCCGCCGCCACTCACCACCGATTTTATTCCTTCATCTTTTCTAGCCTACCAAACAACATAAAGTAATGATTTATTCCATTCCCTCATGGTAACCAAACAAGACAATGGAATGGTCCATTTCTTTCCTTTGTTCATTCCATTACCTCGTTCATTCCATTCCCTCGTCCATTCCATTCCCTCGTCCATTCCATTCCCTCGTCCATTCCATTACCCATACCAAACAGACCCTAAGTGATTATGTGAAACTTGGTAGGTGGTTTGTAAACTTGTTACCATAAAGAAGATAACGCAAGTGTGTAACTCTGAAAAAACATCTACGGTGGTGGAATTCGAGTGCTTCAATGATTCATGGTAGTGGAACCCATAATGTAAATCCATAGGATGGTAACCCAATATTCAGATCCAAAGTTGTGCTTATGTCTAAAGCTAACAAAATGGTCATCAGCCACGTAACAACTTAACCAGACATGAAAGCATCTCATCAGTTTTTCCATTAACCATGTAAAAACTTAACCTAAACATGAAAAGATCTCATAAAGGAGACGATGTTTTATGTGTGACTCGTAATACCGGTATCTGTTGGACTTGTATGCCCGAGTAACGACATTTGACAACACGGCCATCAAGATAAGATACAAAGAATTACACACGAACAACAATATATATATTAAAGGTCGTTTAAAAGTTAAACAAACCTTACACAAAACTAAACCAAATGGCAAATGATTATTTACGAAATAAAAGATTATCCGGGATAATCAATGACGAAAGAGAGATTGTAATTTGGAATTACAAACAACTAAATTAACTAATCCGGTAATTTGAAATTATGGAATAATTAAGTTATATATATATTGGATACATGTATATAATTAATTATAAAAGTTAATTAATTGTATTTACAAATATATATAAAGGTTATATATTTAATTAACCAAAGTGTTTGGGTTAATTGTGATTATTAGATAATCACAAAGGTTGAAACTGTAACTTAAAACCCTAACTTGAGGATTAATTTTCTAGTTGCCTATAAATAAGAGTTAAGAAGGGGATTCAGTAACCATAATTGGGAGTTCTTGGAAAACAAGTTGGAAACTCTAATCTTCCCCTCCTCTCCCCTCTACGTCGTCTGCCACCTCCACCAGCGGCATCACTGCCGACCACCGCCACCTCCTTCCCCGGCCGGACCGCCGCCGCCACAAGGGTCGGGTATGCCGCTGTCATCTCTGATTGTCGCACGCCTCCAAGGCCATAAGGGGCCGCCACCTTCGCCTTTTCCGGTTTCCGTTCCCCTTCCTGCCCCGTTCTTGAGCCATCACCGGGAGACCCGATTGCCGGGTTGTCTCCGTGAGCCGCTAAGGACCGCCGTGTATCACCTGCATCGTTAGGTGTTATTAACATAGGTTTTGTAGGTGGTGACACCGGGTGATTGGGATAAACGAATAAAGTTTCGTTTTTAGATTCGGGAGCTTTAGATAGACAAGACGAATAGAGATCCAGGTTTGTATGGGTGGATTAGAAGTTGCGGGTTTAGTTCGTAGAGTCGGATCTAACGCCCGGATTGTTGTCACGTGGTGTTACATCTTGGTTGTCGTCTCCTACTCGCGAAAGGTATAACCCTGAACACCCTATGGTTGTATATTGAATATTTGGTTTTCATTTGGACTCCTGGTGGGCGATCTAGGGTTTGGCCTAGATCGGTCCGTGCTTGTTTTCCGCTGCGCGTTTTAAAATAGTTTTGAAACCCTAGCACGAAACCCCAACAGTATCTACTTTAACTTCTAGACATATGAGAGTTTCTACAATTAACTACCATCCTCAAGTATTAGACCTAATATAGTAGTGTGTTAGTGTAGGGTTAAGAGTGTAACATTGTGATCTACAAATACCACCTCTATTGTAAACCCTAATCATCCATTCAATACAAAAACATATTACTAGATCTCACTTGGTATTAGAGCTAGTCACCGGAGACATCACCGAAGGGCGGCCGGCCGCCGCCCTGCCCACCACCACCACAACCAACTGCGCTAGGTCTTCTCCTCTACTACCTCTTCCACTGCCGTCGTTCTCCACCACAACAACCACAACCACTACCTTCCTACGCCCCACTCTCTTATGTCACTGTCAACCACCACCTTCACAACATCACAAACACTACAACCTGCTACTACAATCATGCTCCTCCACCACTTGTTCCAACGCCACCGCCTCCACCCCAAATCCAACAATGAAACTATACTTTTGCCAGCCCTAGATCCAGCCACTTTAGTTTCGCGCCTTTCAAGTTGTTGCTACCACCACAAGGTAAGCCACCGCAGCTCCTCCTCGTGTCTAGAGTTAGTAGATACAACCGGCTTTTGTGACCCTAGAAGTCGTCGCCGCCACCATACAAGTGTGACCGTTTTTTCGGTGACTTACACCTCGCGAAAGCCACAAAGTTTTCGGTCCCATTTCTTGCGAGGGTTGCAACCTTCATATTTACAATCAAAGGAGAAGACAGAACATAGGAACAAACCCACAAAGTGGCGAAAGTTGATGATGACGGTGAAACTAGGGTTTGGCGAAACTAGTAGACGGTGAAACTAGATGACGGCGAAAGTTCGTGACGACGAAGGTTGGCGAGTTGGAGAAGATGAAGACCCTCTATCTTTTAAAGTTTTATGTTTTTACATTTTCAACCTAATTCGCTCCCACACTTAGTTTACGGGAGAATATTAGACCTAATATAATAGTGTGTTGGTGTATGATTAAAAGTGTAACATTGTAGTCTATAAATACCACGTCTATTGTAAACCCTAATTATCCATTCAATACATAAACATATTACAAGATCTCACTTCAAGCAAGTAAAACAACTAACTACCTTTGTCGTATTACATAATCTAATATATTTGGATTGAAATTAAAAAAAAAATCTATCTTTCGAGAAAAAAAGATAAAAATAAGAAGTGTATTAATGGGGTTAAAAACTTCCAAGGACTATACCTAACACAAAGCAATAGTTCAAGGACCAGTTGTGTAATTGTTACTTAAAAGGGTATGTTTGTAAATAAGACGAAAAAGAGGCACCGTTTTAAACCGACCTCCATTATTTTCAACTTTCAAGCTTGCGAGAAAGACGAAGAAGAAAAAGAAAAACCCTCTCTTTCTCTCTCTCTACTCTTTCTCACACAGTAACACACAGTAAAAAACATCATTACAAATTAACCTTTCCTGCTCACTCTCACTCTCTATATATACCTTCTACGCTCTCACAACCACGCTGTGGAAACCAATTGTTGTAGCATTTAACGATCGATGCTCTTTGGAAACCCTAGCTCTCGTAAATCGATATAAATTGATTAGAACTTGCCGGAACCATGGCGAACAGCAATCCTTCCGACGGCTCCGCTGACGATTTCTTCGAACAAATCCTAGGGTTTCCTGCTTACCCCACAGGTGCACCGGACGCGAATTTGGCGGGAAATGAAGGCGGTTTAGGTGGAACAGCTGCTGCTGCGGCGGCGGCTGCGGCTGCGAACTCTATGATGTTGCAATTGAGCTCTGCCGGTGACGGTTCCGGTCATCATCATCTGACTGGCGGTATGGTTGGCGGAGGTGGTGCGGGAGGAGGCGGAGGGTTTCATTTTCCGTTAGGGTTGAGTTTGGAGCATGGAAAGGGAGGGTTTCTGAAGATGGATGATGCTTCTGGAAGTGGTAAACGGTTTCGAGACGACGTCGTTGATAGCAGAGTTTCTGCTGCGGTAAATTTGCTATTATTATACATATAATTTGTTTTTTTTTTTTTGGAAATCAATCAATTGGCATCATTTGTTTTGAAATTTTGTTCCATAAGTTGCTTCCCCCACCATTCCTGTAGAATCTAATAAAAAGTTTATTAGAGAATATATTAGTTAGGTTTATTATAATAATCTTTACGTTTTAATAGTTTAGACGATAATTACAACCGAAACCTAATTAAATTATATCTTTTATTTATAACAAAGATTATTATAATTAACTTTTTTATTATAATAATCTTTATGTTTTGATTAGTTTCCATTGTAATTATATAGGTAGTAAAACCTAATTAAGTTATATCTTTTAATTATAATAAAGATTATTACAATTAACTCTTTATTATAGTAATCTTTATGTTTTGATTAGTTTCCATTGTAATTATATAGGTAATTATAAGTAGTTATTAATAATACACAATATCTTTATTGTTTAAGGTTTTTCTTTAATAATCAAAATCTCAACTATTTATGATAATTACAATCGAAACCTAATTAAATTATGTATTTTATTTATAACAAAGATTATTATAATAAACATAATAATCTTTATGTTTTGATTAGTTTCCATTGTAATTATATAAGTAATTATAAGTAGTTATTAATAATACACAATATCTTTTTTAAGGTGTTTTTTTATAATGAGAACCTCAACTATTTATATGAGTATAGGAGTAGAGTGAGATAATTACAATTGAAACACAGTTAAATTATATCTTTTAATTATAATAAAGATTATTACAATAAATTTTTTACTATAATAATCTTCACTTTTTATTAGTTTCCATTGTAAATATATAGGTAATTATAAGTAGTTATTAATAATATACAATATCTTTATTGTTCAAGGCTTTTTTTAATAAGAGTAAATTACAGAAATCCTCCTTTATGTTTATATCATTTTTCACTATATGTCCTTTAGCATAAAAAATATCATAGATCATCTTTTACGTTTAAATTTGTTGCGGTTTACGTCATTTAGTCTAACGGGCGTTAAGTTTTTCAGTTAACTCTATTCATGTGCCACTCACATGAGGGCAAAATGGTCTTTTTACCCACAAATATTATATATATATATATATATAAATAATAAACCCTCTCTCAACTCTTTCTCTCTCTCAACTCTCTCTCAAATCTGGTGCCCACCACCGCCAAACACCACCACCAGCTGACCACCTGCAACCACCGCCACACACAGCCACCACTTGAATCCGTCACCACCATAGCCGATTGATTTTCTCTCTAACTTCTCTCTTGATTTTCTCCCAAGCCGATTCCCCCAATTCTGTCGTTTCCCCTTACTCTCAGCAATGAAACCATCGTTTGGTGGGGAAATCCCCCCAATTCTGCTCGATTCTCATTTCCAAAGAGTTACAAACTTGCAATTCATACTTCCTACATATGCTTAGACATTTTTCCAATCAACACAAAGAATATCATACTTCAAATAAATCTTATGCTGAAGAACAGTATTAAATAACACAATAGAGTTGCAAACTTGCAATCCAAAATTCACACGTAATTCACACCGAAAAAACCCTAAATCCCCAAATTAAACGAGGAAAACTACATACACCGTCTTCGAAGCTACTTTGCCCAAGATTTCGTTATACTATAACAACAAATTGGAGTTCAAAACACGAAATTAATGAACCAGCAACCCCCTCCCCCACTTTGCCTAAAATCGATTAATCAGAAGCCCTTTTGTTGGTATCGGCTGAACCAGCAACCCCCTCCCCCACTTTGCCTGAATCAGGCCCCCGTACACCAGCCGCCACCTCGCTTGTCGCCCCTCCGCCAGCCACCACCTCCATCGTCTCTCTCTTTCGTTTTTTTTTTCTACAGATGTGAGCAAACCACACTCTTCTTCCGGCGAAATGAATACTCCATCGTCTCTCTCTCTAGCAAACCAAACCGATCTTGCTTTTCCGGCGAGTATAGAAGTGTCACTGGAGAAGATGAAGTCGCCGGAGCTGCTCGTTTTTCCGGCGGGTGTTGCAGGGAGGTGGTGGTGGTTCCATTGTGATAACTAGGGTTTAGAGAGAGAATTGTGTTTGTTTATATATATATTGTTAAAGACTCTTTTGCAAAAGTTAACGCCATTTGGGGTAAAGGACATGGGGTGTAAGGGTTTTAAACGTAAAGGATGATACCTGATAATTTTTTTGCTAAAGGATTTAATCTGAAAAAAGTTATAAACATAAAGGACGATATTTGTAATTTACTCTTTTAATAATCAAAACCTCAACTATTTATGATAATTACAATCAAAGCCTAATTAAATTATATCTTTTAATTATAATAGAAATTATTACAATAAACCCTTTATTATAACAATCTTTATGGTTTGATTTGTTTCCAGTGTAATTATATAGGTAACTATAAGTAGTTATTAATAATACATAATATCTTTATTGTTTAAGGCTTTTTTAACAATGAAAACCTCAACTATTTATATGAGTATAGGAGTAGGATGAGATAAATACAATCGAAACCTAACTAACCTAACTAAATTGTATCTTTTAATTCTGATAAAGATTATGACAGTAAACTCTGAAGTAATATATTCTTTAATAAAGTTGTCCTTTCACACACCGGAATATATGCATGTGGATCCTTCAGGTTTTGTCAGTTTATGTCATCTTTTTCTATGGTTATTTACACTGCAAAACAAAGAAAAGCGGGGGATGATATTCATTTCGGCTTTTTTTTTTATAATTTTATATTTAAAGGTGTTTGACATGTAATTTGACTTGATAGTTACATTTCAATTTAAAATTTGGACTTTTTTCCCGTGAATCAATGCCTAATTTGTGTTTCATATGCAAGACTTTTGAGTAAACCTTAAAAACTGATTACCAATTGTGATTTTCTAATTATATAAGATTAAAATAATAACTTAAGATTGTATCATTAGTAATCTAATTGTTGTGATCAAGATCACCTAGCAACTTTTAAGCAACTGTTTATCTGGTTTTGATTCTTCATGTTGCAATAATCACTTTGAAAACGCACTTCCAAACACCTGAATCTATTGTAGATGTCTTTATTGGGAATGAAATATGTAAATAATTTATATATATATATATATATATATATATATATATATCTCACTAATTGCAAAGTTCAAGCAGTGACCAAATTGTTTGATTATTTAGGGGTTCCAGGCCCAGCCAATGGCTAACACGATGCAAACGCCACCAAATCCACCTACTGTTCGTCCCACAAGGGTCCGGGCAAGGAGAGGGCAGGCCACAGACCCACACAGCATTGCTGAGAGGGTAAATTTTGATTCTTTCTTAAGTAATATCATGCAATATCTTGTTAGGCATGTGATGGTTGTAGTTGTAGTGGATACAAAATAGTTGGAAATTATAATTATAAATTAAAATATAACAGGAACTCCTAATATTTCTACTGCTTCTTTTAAGTTTTTTTTTTTGCATTTATTATAAGTGCCATGCTTCAAATTTTAAAAAAAAAAAATGTCATTTGGAACAGCTTCGGCGTGAAAGAATAGCAGAGAGAATCAGAGCATTACAAGAATTGGTTCCTAGTGTCAATAAGGTGAGTGTTCCCTTGGTCCTTTTTTTTATTTTTCTTATTTTTATTTGTTTTCATCTGCAAAGGTCGGGAGAAATTAGTATTGGATATGTGTGTGTGTGTTATGTCGGGAGAAATATGTTGGGAACCGCGAGAACTGCATAAGACATGTACATGCCGTTTCAATGAAAATGATAAAATTGAAGAACAATGGTTTATATATCCATCTTCACTTTTTCTTTGATTTTATCTCCTATCTCTTGAATTTTTTAATAAAAGTATAAAAATATGCACTTATGGCATGTGAATATAGTGTATGCATTTAAATAAAAGACTACCAATACCATATTTTTTTAAAATAAATCTTAAATATATTGAAATCTACATGTATTTTGGTCAATTTATATAATACATAGTACAAGGATTAATGCAATTCTCGCTGTTCTTAACATACTATTGATCCTCATTCCGTTTGCCCTGTTTTAAACGAATATATATTACATATATTTGTATTTTCATGCAGACAGATAGAGCTGCCATGCTTGATGAAATTGTGGACTATGTGAAGTTCTTGAGGCTTCAAGTGAAGGTAAAATAAATAAACAACCCTGCCTAAATGGTTGGTTTTTACGCGCTTTTATGAGATCATTATCCGTTTACACATTTGCTTGCATGAAACTCATAATATCTCCAAATAAATCCAGTCAAAAAGCTGTTATGCGCGTATGATTTGCTACTAAACCGCCACTTATGTTCAAAATCAATTTGAATTAGTAGTGGATTAGGTATTCTGTCGGACACACCTATATACGTAGTGCATGTGTGAACACACACATATACATATTAATGGGTTGGATAAATTTCAGCCATACCTTAGGAAAACATTATGATTAGCTCCAATGTGCAAAATCTCAATTATGCTAAAAAGTAGATTTTGAAAAATGAAATGACTTTTTCAAGTTCAGTGTTCCACATCATAGTGATGGTCCCTCATATGATACTATTGAATGTGGTTTCTGATGACTTGTAAAGATTATGTATCTCTCATTATACAAATAATTACTTGTATCATACTCTTTGAGTGATATTTCCTTCATGTGTTTCATTATTTATTTGTTTACCTTTTTTGTAACTTGAAGGTATTGAGCATGAGTAGATTGGGCGGAGCCAGTGCGGTAGCGCCACTTGTCACTGACATCCCTATATCCTCTGTTGAGGTAACATTGCGGCAAAATATGTCGAGTCAGACAAATTGGGTAACGGGTCAAAACAAGTTGGGTTGACCCACCAGTATTTCTTTTAATTTCACAAATAACTAATATATTAAATACAGTTGCAAAGAACTATTGTTAGAATAATGGACCCACTTCTCACAAATTAGTTTATACTAGTGGCGAAATGACCGGGTCACACAAGTTGGGTAATGGGTCACACAGGTTGACCCACCAACAGTTTTTTTTTACATTTCTTTTAATTTCATAAATAATTAATAAATTAGATATGATTAACAAAAATTACTATTAGAATAATGATCCAATTCTTATTTTTGAATAACATAATTATATAGGTGACAAATGGTTGGGCTGGAAAGGTTTTGTACCAGGTCTAAACGTGTTGGGTTGACCCACCAACATATCTTTTTGTATATTTCTTTTAATTTCTTAAATTATTAAATACAATCACAAAAACTATTTGTACAATAATGGTCTTTTTAAAAAAAAAAAGAAAAACAACATTCGATAGCTATACACTTGGGATGACTTCTAACTTTTGACCCTTTCAGTTTTAGCTAGTTTTTATTTATTTATTTAATTTTACCCGTTCGACTTGTATAACCCAAATTGACCTATTTTCCATATTGTACCAATCTATATCGCGCTATGGTCTAACTTTCAAGATTTTGACCAGGAGGAAGGCGGCGAAGGAGGAAGAAACCAACCCGCATGGGAGAAATGGTCAAACGACGGGACAGAACGACAAGTAGCTAAACTAATGGAAGAAAATGTAGGTGCTGCGATGCAATTTCTTCAATCTAAGGCACTTTGTATCATGCCCATATCACTTGCATCTGCTATTTATCACACACAACCACCAGATTCAACCTCCATTGTGAAACCCGAATCCGAACCCCCTTTATAAACCTTAAAAAAAATTCCAAAAATATTATCCCAAAAACTTCCATTCTAGTCTTAGCCCTAGATGCAAATGCAATGCAATCACCATTGATCACCAGTATGTTTCTAGTTGAAAGTAGCATCATATTTGCCTTTATCTTTTTCCACCACTCATAATGTTTTATAGGAATAATGGAAAGCCCACAAGATTCAAGGAAAGATGTAAAAGTTGTCAAACATTTGCTTGATATGTTGTGCCTTTTTGTATCAATTGGTGAGAGTAGTGGTGGATGACTAAGGGGGTTATAAAGTTTTCATGGTGGGGGGAGGCTTTAAATTTTATATTTTTTTGGGGTAGTGGATTGTGGGGTCATTGATATAATATATATATACTTATGTTTATCTTAAATATATGTTATAATTGTAGTTTTTATGTGGATAATGGTTGGTTGTCCTAAATAAGTAAATAGTTTAAGATGCTAAAAAGTGGTGTGACATGGAGTAGTATTTGTGCAAAGGAATTGAGTGGGTTGGTAATACATAAAGTAGTTTTGACTTCTTTTGGTGCATTATTGGTTGATGAACTTGTGTCCTTGCTTGGTTTTCCCTCTTGGTATGATTACCATTTGGCCTAGACCGCACTACAGTCGGGTCATGTCGTTTCTCATTCGTTTTTTTATTGATTTTGGGTCATGTCGATTCTCATTCGTTTTTTTATCGATGTTGTGATGTGGCGTGACGTTTATAAATAAAACTGTGTTAGAACGAATGAGTGGGTGGTTAAGACAGAAATTTTGACTTCGTGTGATGTGTTGAATATATTTAGGGATTAGGATACTTATGATGTGTTGAAGTTGAGGTTATTTTTATGAGTCATGCTAAATTCTCTCTTGTAATCTGAATTTGTTTTAACCCGTTACTAAAAACTACTGGATTTGACACATACAAGTAACTAAATAAAATTATAATCCATTTACCTATAACAACGAAAGATGGCTTTCACTTTTACAGTTGGACTGACTGGTCGGATTGGGAACAAGGTGTCTAGCCGGTCTAGTTATGCCTTTCTAAATCGTCGTTTGTTTAAACCAGTCGATTACCATTCGAACTGGTGAACCAGACCCGTCAGACTAGATTTTGACTTTTTTTTCTTTTTAAAATTTTATTTACAGATTCATTTAGTACTTAAGGTATCATATTTTATTTATTTAAGTCTTTAAAATTGTAATCTATACCAAACATAAAGTATTTTCATATTTTGTTTTATATTATATATATAATTTTAATATTTATAACATCACTAGATTAGAATCTCGTGTATTACACGGGTTGTATATTGAAAACGATATAACTTATAAATTTATAAATACATTCTAACTTGTCAGACTATTATGATCGTCTCGAGATATATCAAGTGGAAATTTGTGTATATAACAAATTAGTATTTTTCTTTAATTAGTTATATTTTGATTTCCTATTGTATATTCTTATTTAATATAATTAATATTTTTCTTTAATAATATATTTATAATATCATTATTATTTAATAAGATACATGCGTATTTATTAGGAGAGAGATGCGGGAAACCAATGTGTGGAGGCACGAGGAAGTGACAAGTGTCCATGTTAAACCTTTATTTATTAGTATAAATTTTGTTCTTTAATCCGATCCGACAAGTGATACAGTAAGACAATCGGTTCAATGAAAGAAACCTTGCATATAAGTAACTACCTGAAATTATCATTCATTTACCTATAACAACTACCACTAGCTTAGCCTAGTGGCAAAGGTGTATACCCAAGACTTCACTAAAATGGGGAGGTCTTGAGTTCAAGTCCCACTTGTGACAAAAAAATGGGTCCAGGTTGGGCCAGGGGGTTTTTTCACCTATGGTGAGTTTCCTCCTGAGGGAGGTGGTGATGATTAGGTGGGTCAGTGATCCAAATTGCCGTTCAAAAAAAATTACCTATAACAATGAAAGAAAAGGAAATGAAAGTTTGCATCTTGGGAATGAATGACCTTTAATGTTTTAGCATCAACCACCCATTTGAATCTTTGAAGTGTTTTGACTTTAAGAATTAGAAGAAAAAGGCCAAGGAAAATGTTCTTAGACAGGCTTGAACTACAAGCTCTATGGTTTAACCCACTATTTCTAGGTCTTCAATTCGAATATTACTTATTCGAATTAAAAAGTAACGTTTTACACTCGGTTTACTTCTTACATCTTGTCATGGAAAGTCTTGATTCGTTATTCTGTTTTAAATGCATAGGACAAATTCGTACCAAACAGGAAGAGGTGTACCCCTTTGAGCATGAATTTGAGTTTAATACATCTTGTATAATTAACATTAACAATTAACAAAAAGCATTAGAAGTCAACATGATTCTTTACTTCATTTGTTTTGTCAAGGTGAAACTGCCTCTCAGGTTTGGTCTTATTTGAAGGATAACTTATTAAGAATAGAAAACTTTTCTTTTTTCACTTTTGCCACTTAAGTTTTTTTATTTAAAGATGAGGGAGTTCTTCCCCCAATTTGATCAAATGACAAAACTCACCCTAAACTTAGTAAAATGTCAATTTGACCTTCTCAAGTTTTTAAATTTTCGAGTTTACCCCTTGTAGTATATATAATCTGATTTTTCCTTAACTTTCACGTTTGTTTGTTTATTTTCTTTCTTGACGTCCCGGTATAATTTTTTTTTAAAACGGAGTTGTATTCAAGATAGCGTATTTTTTAGGTATCGTGGGTTACATTGACTGACGATAAGCTGGTACCATGAAGAATAAGACCGACACCGACTGAAAAATATTGTTATCTAACTGTCTTTTATCTATGTTTCGATCTCCACAACCAACTCACCGTAACTTTATACGTTTCTTTTATGTATTTAACTGCGATTCTTTTTGTGTTTAGCCACGTTAATATCACTGCCTCGACCGTTTAAGGTCCCACTCTCGCCGCGGAGCGCAGGGCAAAATTTATTTAACCACTTTTCTTTTTGTACTTAGCCACGTCAATGTCACCACCTCAACCGTTTAAGTTCCGCTTCCTGCCGCGGAGCGCGGGGCAAAAATTCTAGTTCATATTTACACAACAAAAATTCATAAATATACTTATTTTTTAATTCCCTGTTTATAGCTTAAACTAGGGGTGCTAAACGGGTCGCGTTTGTGGATTGGCGTGTCCAACCCGGCACGAACCCAAAAATCATGCCAGGCACATGAAAGCGAACACAACACGAATATTTACAGGCTGATACGAACACGACTTGTTTAACCTGAAATTCTTTTACATATTAATACTTTAAAATCATAAATTTACAACTTAAAATACAAATATATATCAAACCAATACGTTTAAATTATAAAATTTTATGTCATTTTTTTTGTGACTTATAAATTTTGACATAAAATACACAACCAATTTAATTTATAACATAAAATACACTTGTTTAGAAAAATAAAAATAAATAAACAGGTTAAGCAAATCAACCCACAAACCGATAGGTTGAATCAAAGACGACCTATTTAGCTAAAAGTGTTTGCCAGTTTGACACAAAAATGACCCGAACCCATTTATATTAAACCCAAAACCTTTGAATTCCGTGCTAGTTTTGTTTTTTTTCCTTGAATCATGTTCTAAACTCACGGGTACTTCAAACTTACAGTATGATATTAAAGTTTAGAGAGTGTAAGAAGAAAGCGAAGGATACAATGGTATAAAATTTTAGATATTTTAAATACATATGTTTGATATTAACTATGATATTATTCAAGTTTTCAGATATATTTATAAATCTAGCATGCTTTCTTAATGAAAAATGAGCACCATACAAGAGAGTACGAATCCTACTTTCCAAGTGCAAAAAAAAGGAAAATGTATAGCAACTTCTTAAGCTACAAACTAGCAAGTACTCCATATTGTCAAGAAAACATTCAAAAAGTTGCAAATGTTCTTATGCGTTACAAATGGCAACACCTTTGAATTCATGGATGTTGGCAAACATCAACATACATGGCATTATTAGGTCAAACATTTACCACAAAGATTTCGACTTCTCGTTTTTATGAGAAAAAAACAAAGAACTTTGGTTTAGCAGGCGTCTAGGTCACGGCATAGGGGAGGCTTGGGCTCACCCAACAATGTAGTATTCCCTCCTGCAGGCCCACAATTGATTCGGTCCGGGTTTTGGGTCCCACGCTATCAAAGGTCAACAAAAACAAGTTAACTAGTATTTCACATAGAGAACTTTTCTACCCTTTCAATTATGTAGGTTGATATGGGTTGGGTTTTATCTTAAACGGGTCAAAGGGTTGAATAAAAAAAATAGCTAGAAGAAGAATTGGTCAAACGGGTTGAAAGTCTATTTTTAATGTATACAACCTAATAAATAGATGTGTAAACGAACAGAGCTCGGGCTCTATTTCTAACGCTCGAGCTCAACTCGTTTAGAACTCTGTTTCTAAAGATCGGGCTCGGCTCATTTATTATTTATTTAATTATTTTTTTTATATATTTCTATAATTATAATTTTTATATATTATTTAAATTATTTTTATCATAATTTTATAAATAATAAATATTATACAAATATATATTTAATACATTAAACAAAAATTATATATACATACCATAGTATATATATATATAGAGGACGGTTCCACTAAGAATTGGTTTTTCGCTAAGAAATATTAAGAAGTAGATCAAACGAACTCCGATTGAGCTCATTCCAGCGACGTTGGAACCGTCTCACCGAACCCTAACCCGGACTCAAAAACCTAAACCCCCCTCCACCCGCACTCCCAAAAACCTAAACCCCCCCTCCAACCCTACCCCGAAAAGCCAAAAACCACCACCCCACCCCCCAAAAACCTAAACCCCCACCCCCCCCCCACCCCACCTCCCCAAAAACCTAAACCCACCCCCAAAAACCTAAACCCCCCACCCCAAAAAAAAAGCCTAAACCATAAAATCTAAACCCTAAAATTCAAACGTAAAATCTAAACCTTAAAAGCTAAACCCTAAAAGCTAAGATGGTAGAGTTCGACGAGACGGTTCCAACGCCGCTGAAATTAGCTCAATCGGGGTTCGTTTGATATCATTTCTTAAGGTTTTTGTCATTTCATAAATTTTTTAACGAAAAATACTTCTTATTTGATCCTCCCCCTATATATATATATATATATATATATATATATATATATATATATATATATATATATATATATATATATATATATATATATATATATATATATAAAAGGCTTGTATAGGCTCGCGAGCCTGCTCGAATTCAAAATGTGAAGCTCAGGTCAAGCTCGTTTACTAAATGAGCCCAAATATAAGCTCGAGTTCGGGCTGAAGCTCGGTTAAGCTCGACTCGATAGAGTTTTTAGCGAGCCGATCTCGAGTAGCTCATAATGGCTCGGCTCGTTTAGACTCCTACTCCTAAATCGTCTTATTCATATATTTATAATAATATTGTGATAATGACATGTCTTAGTAATCATAATTAGCACAATAATATTTATAGTTTTTTTTAAATATGGATAAAGAACTGTTAGCAGGTCAACCATGGGCGAAGTTTAGTGAGGGCCCCCCCCCCCCCCCGATTTTTTGCTTGGTAGTGTTATTTTATACGTATTCGGCCGAAAATTTTATAGTTCCGGCCCCCCTGATAGGAAAAAAAATCAAGGCCCCCCTGCGTTTTTCTTCAAGCTTCGCCACTGGTCAACCAATACCTACCAGCCCGTTTTGTAACTTACCGGTGGCTTTTCTCCTCGTTTTAATGCCTCAACTATTTCCACAACTCTCTTTGGGGTAACATCTTCCTGCAAGCATTTTGCCCAAAAATATTTTGCAAATTTAATTTTAATTAATATTTATAGGTTGATACATGTTCGAAGACGATATATTATATATAAAAGGGTAGTTTATGAAGCTCACATAGTAGTTATAGGTATATCCTTCAGATCCATTTGAATAATCTGCTACAGTTATCATAGGAGCATTTACACAGCAACCCTGCAGAAACAATGAATCAATATTATCATACATTATCCAACTTTTGGATATAATCTCATATTGACATGTGAACATTTTTTCAAAAACCCAAAAACTACAATATATAAATCATATTACATTGTTGATTGGAAGACATGACAAACATACAAGTTCATTTAAATGAGGGCAAACTTCAGGAAATAGATACAGACTATACACTTTTTCCCAAACTCATTACCGATTTTAGCAACCACCCTAGTTTTAACTGATTTTACAAGTAAAATGACGATGTGGCACCAGATGAATAGACTATGCAGCTTTCCACATATACAAAAAAGAAGGATTGAAAAATTTTAAAAAAATTATATACAAGTTTGAGAAAATAATTGTATTCTATATATTCAAGAATAATTGTTAGATCACATCCAATGTCATGTGTCATACACATACACTAAAATGACGATTACGATGTCAAATCAGCAATTTTTGAAGAATCAGAATGACGTGTTCAGTCAAACATGTCATTCATGGCAACAATCGATAATAAAATGCAACTTGATAAATTCCGTAATAAACTGTAAGTTGGTTTCTATTTTATGCCTACTTGAAGTTAGTTGCTAAAATGAGGAAAAAACTGTAAAGTTTCTTTCTATAGTGTGCAATGTCCCTTTAAAAATGGGTGTCTTTTAAGCATTTAGACGATATTTATATTTTGCAAGGTAATATTTTTAGAGACGGTGAATTAACAAAAAGACAAAAATATCCACAACAAAACAAGTGACTCACCATGCATTCCATTTCTCCAACTGAAAACAAGCCATCCTTTGTAACCTCTACAATTTTTGAACAACCATGAAGTCATTAATATGTATAAAAGTACAAAAAGATGTTTCTTTGAGTTGTAAATACATATATATAAAAATACAAACCATTTCGTTTCACTCCCAAGTGATTCAATAATGCAGCTTCAATGTCCCGTGAACCACGAATCATACAAGGAGTTGTTCCACACACCAAAAGATGGTATTTTCCGACCTACAAAATCAGATAGAAACTGTGTTCAGTTTCAAAAAATTAGAGGCAGCAAAATGGGTGGGTTGGCCGTGTTGGGTAATGGGTCAAAACAGCAAAATGGATTGGGTTGACCCGGAGTGCTTTTACTCCGAAAGTTATATATTTTTTTTATATATAATTAGTGTGTCAAATATGATTATTAAAATTATATTACTTCAATAAAAATATCAGCATTTTGAATATAACAATTAGGAAGTTTTACACAATGAGTATACGCTTTGAGTGACTTTTGACCCGTTTCCTTGTGGGTAGCCGTAGGAGTTCGGCCGTTTTTGACCAAAATTCTTGGTCGAACCGCTAAGTCGTTAACTACGATTTCGGGGAAAAACAAACCAAACAGCCGAGTTGAGTGGGTGGGTCAGACCGGCTGGTTTTAGCGGTTTGGAAGATTTTTTATTATTGTGTTTTAAATCATAGTTTGTATTAAAAAATTTAAAATGATAAAGATGGTTCATGAATGTAATACATACTACATATACCAAAAATGAAAAAAATATATAAAAAACAGGTTAAATTGCCGGTTTGGTTTACAGGCCGGTTCCAAGTTCCAAACCGTCATCCAGACAGTTAACTGCCAAAACCGAACAGTATAAATCTCAACCCGTCCGAACCGGCGGGATTGCTTCAGTTTGGGCGGTCCGGTACGTTTCAACAGTTTATGAACACCCCTGCTTATAAGCTTATTTTTGTTTGACCTGATTGACCCATTAGAGATGAAATATAACCCGAATTGACATGTGCATAAGTAAATGGATAAAAAATGCCACCTGTGCAGCAAATGTTCAGGGGCAGCCTTACCTTTGCTCTATTAAACATGGAATAAAATGTTGCAACCTCATACACACGAATAGGAGCAACTTCAATTACTTTTGCCACCTTCAGCATGCAACATATCACAGAATTAGTGCAAATGAACAGAGAAAGTAAAATGTACAAAAAGAAAGATATAATCAAAACTGTTACTTGAACAAAAATATTATAACAAGTTAGTAACATAAACAAGCAACAAGCCTTTCGGGTGTAACTATATGGCAATTTCCACATAACAGTTTATGGATATGTTTAGCAAATTTAGCAGCAAACTAGAGCTTTTAGTTGTGAGTTGTAGCTGCTATATTATAGTGTCTCAGGCAAAAGTAGTTGTAGCTAAAAAGTGTAAAAGAACATAAAAAGACACATAAATATTTATTAGGTACATGATTATCGTAAAAGGATAATTGGGTAATTTTGCCCACAAAAGCTTCATGCTTGAATTTGAATTATGTTAGAGCAATTTTATCTTTCCAAAATCAAAGCTAAAGCTTTGTCACCCAAAAAAAGGCCTTTTTTTCATAAGAGCTTATTCTTTCTGAAAACCAAAAGCTAAAGCTCCTAAAAGTTGTAGGTCCGACCCATGGAATTATGTGTTACAAATGAGAGCCCTCAAAGAGAGTAATAATATTATTTATAAAAAGGATATAAAAGCATATATGTGATACGCCCCAACAACAATGATATTGGAGATAACAGCCACACATTATTAGAAGAAAATGCATATAGTCATGCCAACATACCGCATCCATTGCTGAAACAGGAAGCCAGCCCCCATGTTGTTGTTGTGCAAGATCTAGCAGTGGGATGACTGCAGATTGCTTGTAGTTAGATGGATAGTGTGACAGAATCTCCTTTACCTGTATGTAGCAAATAACCATTAAAATTTTAAATTTTAAAGAATTTTACAACTATTGGGAGCATTGATAGAGGTAATAGTAATAGCTTCTAACTAAAAAGCAATCTAGGTACCACTATAACTCTATAACAACTGCAATCTAAAACTTAATGTGGAAGATAAAGGACATTAATCTCAAAGATACTACAAATCAATCTGACATTTTGACCTCCCGTAGTCACAATCAACAAACAAAAAATAATATTATGAGCAACTCACTGGATACTCATTTAACTAATGAAGCAGGCATTGTGGTACCAACATAGTCAATATTATACTCTTACATATACATGATACATACCATACCCAGTTGGAGGCCCAGATCTAACCGACACAAGAAAAGCCCATACATTTTGTGATTACACTGGAAAATGCCATTTCAGGAATCTAAGATATAAGCTCGTTACAAATCAAGAGTCCCTTAAAATTTTTTTAATGCTTCAATAGGATATAAAGCAATGAACGTAATCGATTTGGGATATGGTGCAAGTAATTAAACCATTCTCTAAAAAATCTCTATATTTGTTCTATATTGAATCTCTTAATTGAATTGTTTTGCTAACCCAGTTCATAGGTTATTCTTATTGTTAACCTACCTGATTGATTAGAACATTGGTTCACCATCTATTAATTTGGTTTGTATCAGTGGTATCAAGCCATAAGTTCCTCGGTCCTTAAACACAACTATTACTTGATCCATGGCTTAGATGAACAACTCAATTGATGAGTAATTTGATGTTTACCAAACTTCAAAGATAAGAATCCTAGAGGTTCATCAAATCCTAATCCAGAACTCCATTAATTAGAGGTCATTATTAAGTCTGTGTTTGCTAAATTTAATACTAGAATTGATGCTAGAACTTGCAGCTTAAAGTTGCTGTTTGTGAAAACTCTCAACCTAAACCAGAGATTAATCGCTTTATATTTGGAATTGCATTGCAAGCAATTCACATATCCGCTGACCAGTGACCACGCTAAGAGTTCATATCCTTTGATCCGTAACTTATTCCCTTATATTGTGGTTGGATACAATATAAATAAAGGGGGAGTTGAGTATGTAAAAGCTATTACAACCATAGTAGTCAAAGGCTCAAGGCACAAAGAATGAGTCTTGAGCCTAGGCGCTTACAAAGCAATGGCTTTTTTAAGCAAGGTGCACTATATAAACATGCCATTTTTAGGTGTTTTAGACATTTTTAGGCTGGTTTTAGGCCATTTTCAGATGTTTGGACATGTTTTAGCCTGTTAAAACCAGTTTTTTGCAGAACTTGGCCGGAATCTGTGCGCCTTGGTGAACACAAGGCAGTTTGGTTGCGCTGCGCTTCGGGGCCTAGGCCCAAGGCTCATCCTTAAATTCAAGATTCTATTTCCTTATTCACCAAGAAATACACCCCACCATTATCACCCATAGTTACACCAATTACATGTCTCATTATTTAGGAATGCAACACACTATCCAACTTGGTGAAATTTCTCATGGACTCCATGGTTTAATAAAAAGATCTTAAACAAACTGCATCAGTAAAAGAACACTATGCTGAGTTTAATAGTGTTATGATTTATGAATGAAGCCATGACTTCAAAAACTTCCAACTTTTATGGAGGATGAGTTTCAGAAATCACCATCAACTAACTTTCACCTTGCAAGCGTCATCCCTTCCAACGTTTTCACTTTTCAAAGTCTAAAAAACAAAAACCATTCCCAAATATGCCCCTTTATCAGTTCCAACTTTTTGAGACAAGTTGAATACCAGATGTTTCCACATATTCAACTAATTAAACATGAAAAACTTAAAATCAACTGTATATCTTCATATTATCCATAAGCCTCAGAACTAAAACCAATTCCCAAATCCTAATTCCCATAGCTGTCAAAGGCACCCCAGGTGCCAGGGGAGGCGAGGTGCAGGCAAAACGCCTTGAAGCCATCCAGGTGCTCTGGCGAGAATCCGGGTGAAACCTGTAAATTCCAGCATAATTCAGCAAATTCTGGCCAAACTGGTCTGGAACCATAGCCCTAAACAAGCTTGAAACACGTCTAAAACCCCTAAAATGGTATGTTTATGTTATGCACCTTGCTTATCTCGAGACCTCTCTTTTTAATCATCTACGCCTTCTACAACTACAGTAATTCCTATACATTGTCATATTCCTTGACAAGGTGCAAACTTCAGCCTTACTTTCTAAGATACAATTAAACTACATTTCAAGAAAAAAGAGTACATGTTGGGCTATGGAAACTTCATCAGATTTGAATTAAAAACCCTAGTTATTAGTGACCACAGTTATCAAACACTCATGATCACTAGAAAACAAAAAAGAGTGAATTTAAGAGAGATGACTAGTAACAACCTTTGGTTTGTTAGCCTCGCTGAATTCCCATGGAACATTAGGGTTATTGTCTGGAGTATCAATATGCTACACACTCAACACAATCAATGAAATCAAACGCACATGAGCTACAATTCAAATCAAGATTTGAAAAGACAAACAAATCGATTGGAACTTACATAGTTTAGGGCGGTGGATAGCGATCGAGTTGACTGAAGAACACGAGTGAATGAATTAGAAAAATGGGTCGGAAGCATGAGAATATAAAAACTGAAAAAATGGGAATAAACCTGAGGGTGCTGACGGAAAGCTTGACGGATCTCGAACAGACGTTTGGATGCGAGACGAGCGAGCATTTTGGTGAAGAAGAAATGTGGAGATTTGTTTGTAAGCGTGGCCAACACAAGTTAGAGGGTGTTAGGATTGCTTATTTAACTCCGAAATCGTTTTTTTTTTAAATTGCTTATTAGCTTATAAATTTTTAAAAAGTAGTTTTTAAAAATTAGTTTTTAAAAAAGTGTTTGTATTAGTTTTTATGGTGGAAAAAACTAATAAGTTAATAAGTTATTTTTTAAAAAGTGTTTGGCTTAGTTTATTCACGTAAAATGACCAAAAATAACATTTTTATATTTAAAACCAAAATGATTAAAAAACATTCACGTAATATAATGATATATATGTATTTGTTAGAAATTGTTAGGGGTAGATTGAAAATATTTTATTACAAAAGCCAAAAGCCATTTGAAAAGCAAGAAATTTGTGACTTCTTAAAAAATAACTTTTTACCTTTATCAAAAAGTTAAAACAAAAGTGCTTTTATGTTTGTCAAACATTTTTTAGCTTATTGGCTTTTGAAAAAGCCAACAAGTCAATAAGCAGTTTTTCAACGCAATCCCAAACACCCTCTTAGCCCCAAAATAATTGTTAGTCATTTGGTGCAATGGTAGCCCCAAGACTTTTTTTCATAGTGGGGGTTTTGGGTTCGAATCCTGGCCACAACAAAAAAGGGGTATGTGGCCAGGTCAGGGGGTTTACCAAGTTGGGAGTTCCTCCTGGGGTGGGATGCCCTGGATGTTCTAGGTGTTGCCCCGGGGAAACCCAATTATTCTAGAATATCTAGGTGTTGTCGTTCAAAAAAAAAGTTAGCCCCAAAATGGGAAATTTTAACACTTTGTTTTATTTCATTTCGCAAGACAATGGCCAATATACCGCGGAGGGTTGAATTCTTCGATCCTAACTCAACACGTATACTTATTCGTGTCGTGTCATACCCGTTTAAAGTCGGGTCAGACCCGTTTAAAGTCGGATCATGTTTGTATGAAAATAATCAATACAAAGCAAACATGATGATTTGTGGTGGACTTGCATAACGACCTTTTCTGTATATTGATACTCAAAAAACTTATATGTTAATTACATAAACCCCATCAACACTTATAAGCTACCTACGCTTGAGGAACAAGTATTCTTCTTTGACTCAAATACAAACAATTCAAAAATCAAATAATAAATAATCTAATAAAATCACAATCGGCTTAATCCCTTGCAATTGTGATCTTTGACCCATGACCCGCAACCCATGATTCGATCCACTGGGCCATCGGGATTAAACCTTTATTTACTCCCTTAATCTTGATGCATTCCACCAAGGTCCATTACTCTATGTAACTTTCTCATCTCTACAAACTTTACTCTTGGCAATGCTTTAGTAAGTATATCAGCATGTTGCATGTTAACCCTGATATGTTCTAGCGTCACTTCTCCTCATTCAATACACACTCAAATAAAGTGGAAGAGGATGCTAATATGTTTACTTCTTTTATGGAAACGGGATTCTTCATCAATGCAATTGCAGACACGTTATCTACTCGAAGTAATACCTCCTTCTCTTCCTGGCCTGTTAGCTCGCTTAACAGGCCCTTAACCAAAGTGCATGTTGGGTTGTGGCCGCGACTGCCATAAATTCTGTTTCACACGAAGAAATCGCAACTGTGTTTTGTTTCTATGAGCTCCATAACACAATAGCATTCCCGTAGTAGAAAGTCATTCCAATTGTACTCCTCTTGTCGCATTGATCTGCATCGTGGCTACTGTCACTGTACCCGGTCAGATTCTTCTCTCCATTTCGATCATAAGTCAGCCCCAAATTAATTGTGCCTTTAACATACCGCAGGATTTGCTTGACTACTTGCATGTGGTTTTGTTTCAATTATAGCATGAACCGACTTGTGACAATCTGGACTTTTCAGTTATTTCCATTAGAAATTCCGTTAAGTTTCCTGTTAAAACCTAACCCAGTTAACTCGATATTAAATCCCAAGGACTAATTCTGTCATCTTTCCAACTCAAACTTCAGGGACTAATGTGGTGATTTGGCAAAACTCCTTCTGTTGACCTAGGAAGGTGAAAATCACGTCCTGTTGACTTTCTAAAAGTCAAACCGTGTGTGTGTTGATCCAAATTCTTGAATTATAGCTAAAATTCGTTTAAAATTATAACCGAATTGGGCATTAACATCATTAACGTTCAGCATTAAAGCCTCTAATTATCAACATTTATTCGAATTAAACCTCATTATGGTCATACGAGTTATAACCGGCGAACTCATAACAAAGATCGATCAATTCAATCAGTGGTCCTACCATTTTCGAAATCAAACGCACTGCACACTTTGTTCGAGTTCCCCTGAAGATTTTGCCTACATCAGTTGCGCCGGAGAAACAGCCAGAAGCACCGGAGATCAAACCCGCCGTCGTCGGACTCAGTTTTGGTCGAACACTATCAACCCGACATCCAATCGGGTAATTGAAACACTCCTTTGATTCTTTTTAGTCTGTAGAATGAAAGCCCTAAGCTTACATTGTCGAATTAATCATGGACCGATTTCTAGGGTTCATACGAAACCCGTTTAATCGAACCCTATTCTAAACATATTATTAATCCAATCAATTCACACCTGTAGATTCGCAACAACTCACAGAGTAAAATCACTTTATCAATTTAACATTCTATCATCAAAGTTTTCATAATCCGAATTCTAGGGTTCGTCCTTATTCAATTTGGGAATTTCGAACCTAGGGTTATTCAAAATGAAATTGAACTATATGGTTAGTTTCGAAAACAATTACACTTTAAAAGCCCCATCTTAATTGGAACATTTATCATCGATTTCACAACTATCTGATAACTAGGGTTCTTCGTCGGGATTGGTTAATCGAACTCTAACCTCGGCACGATTTTAATTCAATTAATTTATGGGGATAGGTTCGCAATCCATCACTCTTTGAAAGCCCCATGAATTCATCAACTGTTATTACAAGATTTTATCAAATTGATTCTGTGTTCAAGACTAGGGTTTCGGCAATTGATTTGGAAATTTAACGACCCTATGATTGATGATTTTCAAATTAAACTCTCACACACACTCGTCTATACTTGATTTTAAAAATCCCTGAGCTTTGGATTCTAATCGTGACCGATTTGGTGGGTTTTGGGACTGATTTGGTTCCGGTTCCTCGTAAAAAGGAAGAACACCCGTTAGTTGTTTGTTAAAAGCCTTTGGATCCGGGTATCTAACGCGATACCCTAGCGGGCGGGACTGGTTAGAGACTTGTGCGTGTGTGGGAGAGACCCGGGTTTGAGACCGGGCTCCCACAATTCATTTTTAAGCCACTTTTTAGTATATTTAAATATTAAAAATCAAACCCTATATTATTATAATAATATATAAATGAGTTTTAGCCCGGGAAACAACCCGTGGGCTCGGGTTTGAACTTTGTAACCAATTTTACTAGTATTTCCACTTTTTTTAAAAAAATATGTATTTATGTATTTTTCAAACCGTAATCTCGTATAAAATAATATAAGCATATTATTTTCAACCCGTAACCAATATTAATAAAATAATATATAAATTATATTATTTCCCTAATCTTTGTAAACAACTCAAACGCATGAAAACAATTATTTAATTATTATCCGTTATCAACATTCGACGCGTGAAGCAAATTCCCTAAGATAGATATAATAAGATATGTATATATTTATATAGATAAAGCTCCGTCGACACTTTTGTTTATTCCTAAATCCTTAGAATGCGTTAGGACATTCTAACTTTCCGTGTCATCATCACAATTCCCATTATTATCTCTAATTTATGTGTTTATAATTTTAGGGTATTCGTAAGTTGTTTGAGACTTACACACGTGGTTCCAACTTATCCTTTGTGTGATACTACCTACAACGCAACGCATGTGAGTTTTCACGGCCTCTTTTTACTATTTTAACTTGGGGGAGAAAACATGATTAAACGATTTTGAGATTTTGTAATTCGTATGATATCAATATTAAAGCTAAGCGTAACACGCTATCACAGAAAGTCCTCATTTTATATCGGACCGTTAATATGGATCTTAGCGAGGTAATATTTAGTAGTACTACTGGGTTTGACAAATCCCACCCGCGTTAGTCGCGCTAACTCGATTAGAGATCGAACGGGTGAAATGTTAGCCTACTCACACCGCCAGTGTTGATAGACCTGGCAGGAGGCAAATAAACAAACAGTCACCTTCGGTTGCGAGCGCTTGAGTCAAACATGAGCATAGGTTAGCTACCTATAGATACATACTGAATGAACATAAATCTGGTAAACACTTATTTACGTATATTGAAACCTGTGAACTCACCAACCTCGTGTTGACATATTTTCTTACATGTTTTCTCAGGTCGCTAAGATAAGACACAGGTGCACATTAGGGCATGCATGGGATTCAACTATTTTGATTATGACTTATTTATACTTGTTTGGATTATTTTGTATTGTACTTGGTTTAGTTGGACTTTTGGACTTTTGGACTTTTTTTTGGGCGCGTGTGTTTTGCACATTTATTTTCTTTACGCTTCCGCATTGAAACTCTGATTATTATGATATTTTCATTTTGAGTCCCATGTAGAGTCGTTCAAAGTAACTAATGTCTGAGATCCTGGTTCGTCACTTCCCTAACGGTAAAACTCCGTTAGTTGAAATTGGGGGTGTGACAGATTGGTATAAGAGATATTGGTTATAGAGAACTAGGATTGCATACTAGACTATCGCCTCACACATTAGTTACATGTCATTTGGATGTTTGGCACTTATATATATTGTTACAGGAACATGTAATCAACTCCACCTCCATCACCTAAGGCACCAGGACATAAGGCACCTATCCTATCATCCCCGGAGCCCAAAAGGCGCCGGACTAGTTCTAGTGACTATTCAGTTGACCAGGGGGAAACGAGCAGTGCACATGCAATGAATCTTGCTCGTAATTGGAACGCATACCCACAATGATCTAAAGATGGATCGAAATGGGAAATGTCCCATCACCTTACTTTGGTTCTACTTCCTCATCATCTACCTTGCCTAGCTTGCCATGCACTATGGAACAAGTTTTTGCAGCCTTTGTATTTTACATGTCTAGAGAGTTGAGCATTGTGAAAGATGCTACTGATGAGATACCTGATATTCTGAAGAGAGAGCCTCAAATAGAGGAGAATAAGGTAGGGATAGAGCTTTTGACTACTGAACTAGCAGTAACTGATCAGGTCCATAACCTTTTGGTGGATCGTGTGACACATTTGGAGACGAGGGTGGACACCTCGGACAATGACATGGAAGGAGTTCTGGAGAGAGTGGCTGCTCTGGAAGCTCAGCTACATGTAGCAAACCACACTGTTGAAGGTCTTCAAGAGAGGGTGACTCATTTGGAAGCCCAACTACAAGCAGCCCTGTTTCCTGAGGAAATTCCACTTTCTGATGGCGAGGGGGAGCCCTTTGAGGAAGAGCCCTTCGAGGAGGAGCCCTTGGAGGAGGAGCCACCTGAGGAGGAACCAGTGGAGATAGACGATGCACAATCGTACGTTTCTTCCGATGACGAAGATGTTTGATGACCTTCCTATTCTATCTTTCTTTTCATGCCTATTTTTGCTTATGTTATTTCTCTTTTTCAAACCTAGATGGGTAAGGTTGTTCCTATTCAATAAAAGCATGATAAGTTTAATGTTTGAGTTATTTATTTTGTAGCCTTACAATTTATTTAATTTTCCAAATATTAGATGTTGTATCTTCTTACTCATACCTGAATAATGTTTAATAAGCGATATATTTCTCATTGTTTTTCATTTGTCATTGTGAAGAATCATGTCAGGGAGAGGACGCGGAGGTCGTGCCAGTGGTCGAGGTACCATTAACATGACGGCAGCGGAGCTAGCGGCACTAATAAATGATAGTGTGGCGGAGGCTCTAGCAGCACAGAATGCTGCAGGTAAATGCTTTAGCTATTGACTAATGATGTCAATTCATCTCTCAAAAAGCCTGTCATAAACTCTATAGTTCCAATCCTATATTGTTTCTAACTCGAGGTCCACAAAACCCGCAACCAGCCTGTACCTTAAAGGCATTCATGGATTGTAAGCCCCACGCTTTTAGTGGAGCTGAAGGAGCCATTGGACTACTTCGTTGATTTGAGAAGGTAGAATCAGTGATTGCCATGTGCAACTGCCCCGTGGCTAATCAGGTAAAGTTCACCGCTGGAACTTGGAGGGCCCGGCTCTCACATGGTGGAACGCCCAGGTCCAAATGTTGGGTCTGGCCATGGCAAATGGACTCCCGTGTGAGGAGTTTAAATCAATGATGAAGGAGGAATACTGTCCTCGTGATGAAATTCAGAAGTTAGAGGGAGAGTTTTGGAACCTAAAGATGGAGGGTTCTGAAATTGAAATCTACACCACACGTTCACATGAACTTATTACTATGTGCCCGCATATGGTGACCCCTGATTACAAGAGAATTGAACTTTACATTGGAGGTCTAGTGCCTCAAATACAAAGCATGGTTACTTCATCCAACCCTACCACTATCCAGCAAACTATCCGACTTGCCCATAAGTTAACCGATCAGGCGGTGACTCAAGGGACTCTACCTCCGAGAGGTTCGGTCTCTAAATCCGCCAATAATCATAAACGCAAGTTTGACCACCACTCCAACTCTCACTCCAAAGGACCCCAACCCAACCAACCCCAGTTTAATCAACCACAGCAGCAGCAGCAGCGTAGGTTTGAGCCTGCTAAGAACTTCAACCAGTCGACCTCTTCAGGTCAAAACCAGGGTGGTTACGCGGGAAAGTCCCCTAAGTGTAACAAGTGCAACTTCCATCACTTCAGGTTTTGCAATCGTTGCCAGAGGTATGGCAAAATAGGTCATGCTGCCAAGAATTGTAGGGGTGAGTTACAAGCTAAACAACCTTTTCAACAACCTGGATCCACAAGGGGTTGTTTTGAGTGTGGAAAGGAAGGACATATTTGGAAGAATTGTCCTCAATTGAAGAAAGGGGGTAATGGAAACCACAACCCTAACCAGAATAACAACAATGGGGGTAACAATGGCAATGGTGGAGGAAATAATGCGAAGGGACGAGCCTTCGTGCTAGGATCTAGAGAAGCTCGTTACGATCATAATGTGGTCACCGGTAAGTTTCTCTTAAATAATTACTTTGCTTTTGTCCTTTTTGACACTGGTGCTTATAGAAGTTTTATATCTAAGAAACTTAGTGATATGATAAAAGGAACCCCAACTCTGTTAGAAGCTAAGTATATAATAGAGATAGCTGATGGCCAAATAATTGAAGCAAGTCACATTCTTAAGGGATGTAAGCTTGAGCTAGCTAGACATATATTTGATATCGACCTTATGCCGGTCACACTTGGTAGTTTTGATGTAATTGTCGGCATGGATTGGCTATCTGAAAACCAAGCTGAAATTATCTGTCATGAGAAGATTGTTCGTATTCCTCTCCCGAATGGAGAAATCCTTTCCGTTCAGGGTGAAAGAGTTGGTGCAGTCATGGGCATCATATCTTTTATGAAAGCACAAAAATGCCTTCGAAAGGGGTATACGGCTATTTTTGCTCTCGTTGCTGAGCAGCCATCAGAAGAGAAGAAGATTGATGATATTCCCATCGTTCGTGAATTTTTGGAAGTATTTCCCGAGGATCTGCCTGGTCTGCCACCGCACCGTCAAGTTGAATTCCAAATCGATCTAGCACCCGGAGCAGCACCGATTGCTCGGGCACCTTACAGACTGGCACCCAGTGAATTGCAAGAGCTATCTACTCAGTTACAGGAATTGTTGGATAAAGGTTTCATCCGACCTAGCTCATCGCCATGGGGAGCTCCAGTCCTGTTTGTCAAGAAGAAGGACGGAACTTTTCGTATGTGTATTGACTACCGTGAGCTGAATAAAGTCACAATCAAGAATCGCTACCCTTTGCCTCACATAGATGACCTCTTTGATCAACTCCAAGGATCAAGTTTCTATTCCAAAATAGATCTTAGGTCCGGTTACCATCAGTTAAGAGTCAGAGAAGAGGATATCTCTAAGACTGCATTCATAACAAGGTACGGCCATTACGCGTTTATGGTCATGCCTTTCGGATTAACCAACGCACCTGCGGTATTCATGGACCTCATGAACCATGTGTGTAAACCTTACCTTGACCAATTCGTTATCGTTTTCATCGACGACATCCTCATTTATTCCAAGAACAAGGAAGAACATGAGGAACATCTACGCCTAATTTTGGAATTGCTTAAACGAGAGCAACTGTATGCTAAGTTTTCCAAGTATGAATTCTGGATCCGGGAAGTTCAGTTTCTAGGGCATGTGGTTAACGAGAAAGGAATACATGTCGACCCATCAAAAATAGAAGCCATCAAGAATTGGGCAGCACCGACGACTCCGACTGAGGTGCGACAATTTTTGGGATTGGCTGGTTATTACCGTCGATTCATTGAAGGATTTTCAAAGATTGCACAACCTCTCACTGCCTTAACTCAAAAGGGAAAAGCCTATAACTGGGGCGATACCAAGAGTCAGCATTCCAACATCTTAAACAGAAACTTTGAAGTGCACCTATTCTAGCTCTTCCGGAAGGAATCGATGATTTTATGGTGTATTGTGATGCATCTATTCAGGGTCTGGGTTGTGTCTTAATGCAACGCGAAAAGGTGATCGCATACGCTTCATGTCAACTAAAGGTCCACGAGAAAAACTACACCACTCATGACTTAGAGTTGGGAGCCGTAGTCTTCACACTTAAGATATGGAGACATTATTTGTACGGTACCAAATGCACCATCTATACTGATCACAAGAGTCTTCAGCATATCTTCGAGCAGAAAGAGTTGAACATGCGACAGCGTCGTTGGGTTGAACTCTTAAATGATTATGACTGTGCGATCCGATATCATCTGGGTAAAGCTAACGTTGTAACTGATGCCCTAAGTCGAAAAGAAACGAAACCCAAACGAGTTCGAGCATTACAACTTACTATTCACCCTGGATTACCTGACAAAATCCGTAGTGCTCAACTTGAAGCCCTAAAAGAGGAAAACCTACCACTGGAAGGTACACGCGGTATGGAAGCACAACTCGAGGTCAAATCTGACGGTATTCGCTACTTCGTCGAGCGAATATGGGTTCCAGTATTCGGAAACCTAAGGGAACTAGTCATGGATGAGGCTCATAAATCTCGTTACTCTATTCATATAGGTTCCGAAAAGATGTACCATGACCTAAAGGTGCTATATTGGTGGCCGAAGATGAAGACCGATATATCCACCTATGTGAGTAAGTGTCTGACTTGCGCGAAGGTCAAAGTTGAATATCAAAAGCCATCCGGTCTTCTCCAACAACCAGAAATTCCCATGTGGAAATGGGAACAAATCTCCATGGACCTTATTACAAAATTGCCACGAACTCCTACCGGATGTGATACCATTTGGGTAATTGTTGACAGTTTAACAAAGTCCGCTCACTTCTTAGCAATCAAGGAAATCGACAAAATGGATAAGCTTACTCGTACTTATTTGAAAGAAATAGCCTCTCGGCATGGGGTGCCAATCTCTATCATTTCGGATCGTGATGCACGATTCACTTCTCGTTTCTGGCAGTCATTACACAAAGCCTTAGGCACGCGTCTAGATATGAGCACAGCATACCATCCTCAAACGGATGGCCAAACAAAACGTACTATCCAAACTCTGGAGGACATGCTATGAGCTTGTGTGATCGATTTCGGTAACACTTGGGAGTCTCACCTACCATTGGTGGAGTTCTCCTACAACAACAGTTATCACACTAGCATCAAGGCAGCTCCATTTGAAGCGCTTTATGGACGGAAATGTCGTTCTCCTATTTGTTGGGCCGAGGTTGGGGATAGTCAACTTACAGGTCCTGAACTTGTACTTGAAACTTCTGAGAAAATCGTTCAAATTAGAAACCGTATGGCAGCAGCTCGTGATTGTCAAAAGAGCTATGCCGATAAGCGTCGTAAACCGTTAGAATTTCAAGTAGGGGATATGGTCTTATTAAAAGTCTCACCTTGGAAGGGTGTCATTCGTTTCGGGAAACAAGGTAAACTAAACCCTCGTTATGTTGGACCTTTCAAGATAGTAAAGAGAATTAGCCCAGTCGCATATCAACTGGACCTACCGGAAGGACTTAGTGGTGTACACAACGTCTTTTACATCTCAAATTTGAAGAAATGTCTAGCAGATAAGTCTCTCGCGGTTCCTCTTGAGGAACTACACATTGATGAACAGTTACGTTTCATCGAAGAACCCGTGGAAATTATGGATAGGGAAATCAAAACGTTAAAGCACAGTAAAATCCCTATAGTCAGAGTTCGTTGGAACTCGAAACGCGGACCGGAATTCACATGGGAGCGCGAGGATCAGATGATGCGCAAATATCCTAATCTGTTCAAGCACTCCGCGTCAAATTCTTAAGGTATTATTTAATTTTCGGGACGAAAATTCTTTCAACTAGGGGATGATATGATATCCCGGGAAATTTTTTTTTATTTATTTAATTTTCGGAACGAAAATTCTTTCAACTAGGGGATGATGTGACAATCCGGACTTTTCAGTTAGTTTCGTTAGAAATTCCGTTAAGTTTCATGTTAAAACCTAACCCAGTTAACTCGATATTACATCCCAAGGACTAATTTTGTCATCTTTCCAACTCAAACTTCAGGGACTAATGTGGTGATTTGGCAAAACTCCATCTGTTGACCTAGGAAGGTCAAAATCACGTCCTGTTGACTTTCTAAAAGTCAACCGTGTGTGTGTTGATCCAAATTCTTGAATTATAGCTAAAATTCATTTAAAATTATAACCGAATTGGGCATTAACGTTCAGAATTAAAGCCTCTAATTATCAACATTTATTCGAATTAAACCTCATTATGGTCATACGAGTTATAACCGGCGAACACATAACAAAGATCGATCAATTCAATCAGTGGTCTTACCATTTTCGAAATCAAACGCACTGCACACTTTGTTCGAGTTCCCCAGAAGATTTTGCCTACATCAGTTGCGCCGGAGAAACAGCTAGAAGCACCGGAGATCAAACCCGCCGTCGTCGGACTCAGTTTTGGTCGAACACTATCAACCCGACATGCAATCGGGTAATTGAAACACTCCTCTGATTCTTTTTAGTCTGTAGAATGAAAGCCCTAAGCTTACATTGTCGAATTAATCATAGACCGATTTCTAGGGTTCATACGAAACCCGTTTAATCGAACCCTATTCTAAACATATTATTAATCCAATCAATTCACACCTGTAGATTCGCAACAACTCACAGAGTAAAATCCCTTTATCAATTTAACATTCTATCATTGAAGTTTTCATAATCCGAATTCTAGGGTTCGTCCTTATTCAATTTGGGGATTTCGAACCTAGGGTTATTCAAAATGAAATTGAACTATATGGTTAGTTTCGCAAACAATTACACTTTAAAAGCCCCATCTTAATTGGAACATTTATCATCGATTTAACAGCTATCTGATAACTAGGGTTCTTCGTCGGGATTGGTTAATCGAACTCTAACCTCGGCACGATTTTAATTTAATTAATTTATGGGGATAGGTTCGCAATCCATCACTCTTTGAAAGCCCCATGAATTCATCAACTGTTATTACAAGATTTTATCAAATTGATTCTGTGTTCAAGACTAGGGTTTCGGCAATTGATTTGGAAATTTAACGACCCTATGATTGATGATTTTCAAATTAAACTCTCACACACACACACTCGTCTATACTCGATTTAAAAAACCCCTGAGCTTTGGATTCTAATCGTGACCGATTTGGTGGGTTTTGGCACTGATTTGGTTTCGGTTCCGCGTAAAAAGGAAGAACACCCGTTAGTTGTTTGTTAAAAGCCTTTGGATCCGGGTATCTAACGCGATACCCTAGCGGGCGGGACTGGTTAGAGACTTGTGCGTGTGTGGGAGAGACCCGGGTTCGAGACCGGGCTCCCACAATTCATTTTTAAGCCACTTTTTAGTATATTTAAATATTAAAAATCAAACCCTATATTATTATAATAATATATAAATGAGTTTTAGCCCGGGAAACAACCCGTGGGCTCGGATTGAACTTTGTAACCAATTTTACTAGTATTTCCACTTTTTTAAAAAAAAATATGTATTGATGTATTTTTCAAACCGTAATCTCGTATAAAATAATATAAGCATATTATTTTCAACCCGTAACCAATATTAATAAAATAATATATAAATTATATTATTTCCCTAATCTTTGTAAACAACTCAAACGCATGAAAACAATTATTTAATTATTATCCGTTATCAACATTCGACGCGTGACGCAAATTCCCTAAGATAGATATAATAAGATATGTATATATTTATATAGATAACTCACCTCGACAGTATGAATGCTAGCAAAAATTTGAATGACGGCAGATTCGCCTATCCGTATCCTATTTACACAAGGATAACATACACGTTAAGACTACTCGTCTTAAACGCAATTTGTTCATTTGACTTAGCCGATCTGATTACTTTTGTTTTAATTATCTTTTTAGTTTTTCCAACCTTGTTTTGTTATGAAAATAGTTCTGAGTTACTGCCTTATGGGGCTGATGAACAGGTATCTAAGCTTTCTTAGTTTCGATTGAACAGAATAGATGTCGAAACTTCCTAGTTTCGACTGAGTGAAATAGGTATCGAAACTACCTAGTTTCGATTGGCAAGAATAGTATCGAAACTACCTAGTTTCGATTGTACACAGGTATCGAAACTTCCTAGTTTCGATTGAGTAAATAGATATCGAAACTCCTAGTTTCGATAGAACAACCGGTATCGAAACTCCTAGTTTCGATTGAATAACTGGTATCGAAACTCCTAGTTTCGATCAATAGGTATCGAAACTCCCAGTTTCGATTGACTAACAGGTATCGAAACTATAGTTTCGATATCTGCACTTTGATTTACAGAATTCACTCTGTATATTTTTATGTTCAAATCTTGAGTTTGACACAGTTTTCTTGTTATCTTACTTGCGTTTGAACGATTTGTATGTTTAGTTACGGTTTTAAAGCAAATAATATGGATGGTATCGAGTTTTTACCTCAAACCGAGAATGGCGATCTTTAGAGAAAAACAGAGAAGTAGTCTTGAATCTTTTGCTAAGCTTTCTTCAAGAACACTTGAAATTCTCCTTATGACACCGAATTGTGGTGATTTTCGCTTTAAAACTGGACTTCGATTTGAAAGGGAATTGGGAATTTGCCGTAAGAAAAGAGAAGGTTTGAAAGGGATGGTGAAGTTTCGACTGAAGAGGTATGGTTTTTCCTCTGAATTTGAGTGAAATAGGCAAGTGGGAGAATGGCTCCCTGACTCTCGGTCAAGAAAGTCAAGAAATAGGTTTAGGGGTTAATGATAACCAATTTTTTTAAATATTAATTTATTATGGTATTAGTATCAATTAGAGTTTTAAGGGGTAATTTAATTCAGTTTCGATTCTTCACGGTATTATAATTTTTAACCATTTTATGGCTCGTTGAAGAAAATATTAGAATCTTGGCTCAACGTAAATTTTGTGTAATATATATATATATATATTTTTCTGGTTATTTTATTTAACCATTTACGTTCGCATTAAGTCGGGTTATCCTGCTTACTTTTTCTAGTAACTCTTTACGGTTTACTAGACTTGGAACAAACTTTTTTGCTAGACTTCTTGACTTTACTTAGTCAAAATAAAATATCAGGAAATAATAATTACGAACGTGCGTTTATGAAATGTGGATATTGACCTGAAATGCTGGGTGTCACATCTTTCTCGGTAATTACCTCCCCCTTTTTGGTTGCATTAGTGCATAAAGTGTTATATGTTTAAGTGTCCACTGATATAAGGGAGGGAGTAGTCATAGATGGGCATTGATGGGCTTCATGCATAGAGACTTGGTGCCTTAGTTTGGACACTTCAGCCTCTAGCATAGCCACCCTGGCCGTCAATTCCAAATTATGAAGTTTCAGTCTGTCCTCATCCACAGTTGTGGAATCCTTGGAGCTAGATGGGGCCTTAGGCCTAGCCTCTGCATCTCCATCACCCTGGTTTTCTTGGCGCCTGGGATTCCTCTCAGTGAAGAGTGTTTCAAAGGAAACATATTCACTGTGAGTTGCCGTGGTTAGGATCTTAGCTATGTTGTCACTGTCCTCCTGGGCAGTTGATGTACCAGGAGTAGTGACAACCCTTTCCACATTCACTCTGTTAGTACCACTAGAGTGAACCTTCTTGGGTGATAAACTTGGGTTGGGTGCATCAACAGCCAGGTCAATCAGATTCAACAAAATTCAATAACTCTCCACTAGCTAAAACAAAATCAGTACACAACCTCCTCAACATGTTGAAACCAACAACGGCAACAAGACATCTAATAGTATCAGTAATGGTCTATATCAGCAGATTAAATTAGCAACAAAAATCCAACAACAAAAGACTACAATATCAGTTGGTACTATCAACACCAATATCAGTGAGCGATTCTTCATAGTTACATAATTTTTCCCTAATAGTAGTGCATAATCACAAAATCAAGAACAATACACAATAGGGCCAAAACACCAAATCAAACAGTAGGGTCGATTACATTCGATAATACATTGGTGATGGCGACTGTGATGGTGACGAACGAACTTACCGTAAAACTCATGTGGATCGAAATTGTCCGTAGGGACATGAAAAAACCCGAGTTCTTCAAACATTACTTACGATTGATTTTGGGGGCGAAATTGCTATTGCGGTTACAACATTTGCTGTTAATTATGGGGAAGAAAGAGATTGATTTTATGGGTGGGAATTCGTTTTTTGCAACTACCTAAAGTGATTGAACACACAAAACCCTTCACGCGGGGTTGGTTCTTTATTTTATAATTGTTTTGACTAAAATACCCCTCAAGTGGGGAATGTTTAACGGAAAATGCTAACGGTGCTAATTAGGTGTAGTCAAATGGATTCAAATGACAATTTTTATGAAACCTTTGGATTCAAATGGCAAAATTTAACCTTTGGATTCAAATGACAATTTTTAGCAAACCACAGGGATGAAAAAAGCAATTAACTCTAATCATAATCAGAGATCTTGCACCTCTATTTATCACCCTCACACCTAGAGGTGCACAAACCGAGTTGGGCCCAAGAACCGGAACCGGTTCTTAACCGGTGGACCGGGTACGATTTTAGCCCGGTAGGGACCGGAACCGGTCCGAAACCGTTTTTAGGTTTGGAAAACCATACCCGGTGGAATCGGTTAGGGTAGGGTCGGGTCCGAAACCGGTTCCAAATCGGGTTCAATTTTTTTTTTGTAAATAATTAAAATAACATTAAATAACATGAAATGCAATTTTTATTTATTTTTAATAGTTTTATAACTAAAGAAATACAATATTAAACACGATCTATTGAGAGTAGAAAGTCGGGAATGAGAGTAAAACGAATATTTTTTGCATTTTTTTGCTCGGTTTTGCGTTTTCAAGTTGGATATTCAACCAATTCATCAAACATATATTTATACTAACTTAGGGGGACTAAAATACAAAAAAAGGTCAAATGGAGCTTCCAACGGTCATATACCCGTTAAAAACCGTTTTTTTAAACATGTTTAACGGCTATAACCGGTTAGGAACCGGTTCTAGCCGGGTCCGGGTCCGGTTCGGGTCCGGGTACGAACCGTTCGAGCATAAAACTTCCGGAACCGGGTAGGAACCATCGGGTATGATCTGGTAGGGACCGGTTCTTGGTTAGGCCGGGTAGGAACCGGAACCGGTTCGGCCGGTTCCAGTCCAAGAACCGGTTTTGTATGTAAATAAACTATTTGAGTGTAGGGACCGGTTCTTGGTGAGTTCACAGGTTTGTATGTAAATAAACTGTTTGAGTGTTGCTGGATCTACATACGTAAGTCACACCTATTGCTAGCTAGACAATGTACAAGTTACTCTAATCGCTCACAACTGAAGCTGACTGTTTGTTTGTTTGTTTGTTTGCCTCCAGCGAGGTCTATAAACCCTGACTAATATGTTTAGGTCAATCTACACCCGTTCGACCTCCAATCATGCTAGCACGACTAGCCCGGGTGGGGTTTGTCATGATAGTGTTTACGCTGAAGTACATAATTGGTAGTGAAATACTATGTGATCCATGTCCGTTTGTGTGTATGTCTCTCCCCGGCGGGAAGACAGGTAACGGATGTCTGTTTGTAGACATGTTTCTCCCCAACGGGAAACAAGTAAAAAAAATGAATGCTCGTTTGTATGCATGTTTCTCCCCAACGGGAAAACAAGTAAAAATGATGTTTGTATGCATGTTTCTCCCCTAATAGGAAAATAAGTAAAAAGGGGCCGTGAAAACTCACCTGCGTTGCGTTGTAGGTAGTATCACACAAGTAACCGATTTGGAACCTCAAATGTTAACCTGCATGTCTTACGTATGTCCTATAATTATAACCATAATAATTAGGGACAAGTTAGGATTTGTGATGACGACACGGAAGATTAGAATGTCTTAACACATTCTAAGGATCAATGAGTAGACGAACGTGTCCACGGGAATAAGGATTTCTAAACATTATGAAAATTTTTTGGGTCGAACGTCTTTAATTACGAATAATATTAATTAAATAAATATATTCGTGTGTTTGTGCCATTTAACAATGGCCTAGGAAAATAATATATTTTATTATATTATTTTTAAGTTTAGTAAAATAACATGATAATTAATTGCGTGACAATAATAAATCTATTATTTTTATTCGAGGATATAAACGTGAGTAAATAATATAAACAATTATATTATTATTTAGTTTCAAACGTTTCACGAGATTAATAAACGAGTCGAAATAATATAAAATATATAAATTATTTTATAATATGAGTCATGGGTTTAAAATAACATAGACATATTATTTTTATTTGAATTCGTGGTTTGAAAATAATATAAACATATTATTTTAAAAGTGAGAATAATATTAATTATGGGTTATAAAACTAAACCCGAGCCTACGGGTTGTTTTTCGGGCTAAAACACAATAATATAATATTATAATAATAGTGAATGATTTTTATGTTAAAAAAAAATACTCAAAAAAACTATTTAAAAATAAAAATAGTGTGGAGAGACTCGAACCTGGGTCTCTCCCACACAAGCACACACACACTTAACCAGTCCCGCCCGCTAGGGTATCGTACAAGAACCCGGTTCCAAATGATTTTAACATACAAGTCAAATGGTATCTCCCCCCATACGCATAATCGATCGATTTCAGTCCCAATACTCATCGATTTCGTTTGTGAATTGAACCAAAGATATAGGGGTTTTGTTTATTAGCATTAGGAGAATCTGGTGTGAAGTTTAATTGAGAAAACATCAGGTTTAAGTTCGTTAATTATCCTGTTTAGAAACCGAAACACTAGATTAAGAACCCTAGATCGATTTGCTCAATTCTTGTAATATCAGTTGCTGAATTAATGGGGCTATTAATAAGTGGAAGATTGCGAAACTAACCATGTCAATTAATTAGATTGAAATCGTGTCTGGTATGGTGTTCGACTAAAACGTTTTCTTAAGAACCCTAGAATCTGGGTTTCGATCGATTTGATGTTATGAGCCCCAATTAACATAGGGCTTTTCATTCAATGGATAAAAACGAAGCTACAGGTGCAAGTGGTTACCAAAATAGATGACAAATTGAGGGTGTTCGAGTAGAACCGACGCCGACGATGACTGTTTTGGTCTCCGGTGTTCTCTGTTGCTTCTCAGATTGAATTGCCGTAAGAAACAACTTCAGAGGTGTTTGTATAATGTGCGCAGGGTGTTGAATTTTGAATTGGTAACCAGATTTAGTCGAATTCGACCGTATAAGACCATAGTGTCGACGGTTATAGCTTAAATGCTCATTAATGGGTTTAATATGACAATGATGATGATTAAATCAAGAGTTATGATCGTTAATGCAATGTACGTGTTATATCAGTTACAAAATCAAACGGAAAAGCGATCATAGAGCTTGAATTGAATCAAACCAACTGGTTTGACTTTCTACAGTCAAACAGAAATCAAAATTAGGGTAATTACATGTTTAGTCCTTCTAGTTTCATGCCTAGGAGTTTAGAAATTGGCAGAATGAGTCCCTGAGGTTTGAATTGGGTTAAGAACTTAGATTGTTTGACTTTCAAAAGTCAACAGGAACAAAACACTTTGATTTTGACTTCTAAAGTCAACAGAATTAGGTTTTGTCTATTTACACAATTATTCCTTGTAGTTTTAAGTTTGAAAATAGGCAAGATTAGTCCTTGAAGTTTGAGATCAGCAAACCAAGTTAGAATTTAACTGGATTTAGCTAACTGAGTTAACTGAAAAAGTCCGGATTGTCACATTATAAAATTTCTAATAAACCGTTGCGAAGTGCTTCTATTAAATTATTTTCGCAACATGTTTTTTTATCTACGTTTTGATATTTAAAACGGGGAGGCAGCAACTTTATACAATTCTACGTGCTTCTTTTAAGTTACCGTCACGACGTGGTTTTTTATTTACGTTTTTATATTTAAAACAGAGTCATAACAACTTCATACGATTATAGTTACGTACTTTATCACATCAATGCCACCGTCGTAACGCGATACAAATAGAAGATGGTGAGCAATGTTTTACAAGTTTTTGCGGCACACATGTAGAAAGTGGTTGATTTGTGAGAACTTATGCTTCTTATTCATTTCTGATTGACTCATAAAATGGATCAATTGAAAGTTTATCTTTTTTGGCTCACTAAGGATTACCTATTGCCTGTAGATCTCAAATTATTGAATTAATATCATTAACGAGAATTTTTCTTAAAGACACGTATTAAGAACTTAGGTTCTGCATCAACTTATGTTAACTCTTAAGCAAGTTGTCCTTTGTTTTTTAAACTAATAGTAACATTATTAGGTAGTACTTATTTTAAAGTTTATATCTTTATGTTTTTATTTTTGAATTTTTAAATTTTTTAACGTAATCCGGTTCTTAAAAACGGATTTCTTAAATCACGCCTGCATGTTTTTTTTGTAATGTTATTTTTATCTTTGCGTTTATCCCCTATAGTATATAAAATCTGATTTTTCCTTAATAATTTTTTTCTTAACGTCCTGGTATAATTTTTTTTAAAACGGAGTCGTATTCAAAATAGAGTATTTTTTAGGTATCGTGAGTTATATCGACTGACGGTGACGTGCTGATACCGTGAAAAATGAGACCAACACCGACTGAAAAACATCGATATTTTTTTATAACTGTCTTTTATCTATGTTTCGATCTCCACAACCGAGTCGCTGTAACTTCATACGTTTCTTTTATATATTTAACCACGTTTCTTTTAGTGCTTAGCCACGTTAATGTCACCGCCTCAACCGTTTAAGGTCCGCCTACCGCCGTAGAGCGCGTGGTAACATTTCTAGTTTAAAATAAAACCAAATATATGGTGATTATTGAGGTCCGTTGTTTAGTATGAACCCAACATCTCTTCTGTTTACGGCTGATATGGAATTTATTTAAAGTGTTACATTTTTGGACCTGCCAAATTTAAACCAAAACAAGTATCATCAAATCACTTTGAATTACCTAGCCTTGGTCGAATTGATCGACGGCGGGTTTAATATTAATACCCTGGTTCCATTGGTACACGTGATCATTGTTTGGTGTTTTTTTTGTATTTTTTTTTTCTAATTTACATTTTTACCCCTTTTAATATATATAATATACCCTTTTAATACGTTTGAATTTCTATTAATATTGGTTTTCTATAATAGTTTTGTTTGTTAATTTAAAAAAAAATGGAATGCGCGGCTGAATTTAGTTTTTTTGTAAATGTTCCGGTATAATTATTTTTAAACGGAGTTGTATTCAAAATTGAAATATTTTTTTTGTATCATAGGTTATTGCGAGCGATATTAACGTTGTGTAACCGTGACAAACTCAACCGCTTATGAGCGAACAACATCGTTGCCGGTGTTTTGGTATTATCGTAGCCGATATTGAGGCTCGCTTTTATGGTTTTCGACGAACCGAACCAAACTTCTGCCGCCTCATGCAGGAAAAAACAACCACGCTCCCGCCGTGAAGCGCGGGTACAATTACTAGTTTAACTTATTTGGAATATTGGATGATGTTTATTTATTTAACCTAAGCTAATTGCTATAATTATTTATTGTGTAAATTATTAAAAGGTTAATATAAAATAAAGTACATAAGTTATAATAGTCAAGAGACTAACTCATTTTTGATAGAAAATAATTCTTGATATAATATTAGCATGTTATAACGCGTTCTACAAAAGAAAAATAATTAAAGTGAATCATCTTATAAATATAAATTAGTTTGATGGAAAAAATTGTGGTTGAAATTTTTAAAGAATCTGATAAGCTATACTTTATTATACTTTATAAGTTATTTGGTATGAACAAGTTTACGTTCGCCATTTGGTGTAATGGTATTTTCAAGACTTCTCATAGGGGTGGTTTTGGGTTCGAATTCTGGCCACAGTGAAAAGGGGTCTGTGTCCAGGTCGAGGGTTTACCCAGTTGAGGGTTTCTCTTGAGATGGGTTGCGTTGGATATTCTAGGTGTTACCCCACAAAAACCCAATTATTCTACAATATCTAGCTATTGTCGTTAAAAAAATATATATGATTATTCTTATGTTTTTGTCAAGAGATTTTACAACTTTTCATATCCATGGCACATGGTCATAATCAATGATAGATTTAGGATCTTTTAAATAAAAAATGACTTCATTGATTAAGGACAAAATAGATCGGGTTAAAATAAGTTAACCACTTTAATACTAACAGGGTCGGTCCTGAGAATTCTTAAAATATTTTGGGTCCGGGACATGAAAAAAAAGCGGACCCTATAATATATCTCAATAAGCATATATAACAAAATAATAATACGGGCTTATATATATATAGATTTTTTTTAAATTGGGCTTATATATATATATATATACATATATCTGTATAGGGTTAAAATCAAATGAAAACTCATAAATACTTGAGAACTCGTGAGAACTTGTCAAAATATCTATTAAAACCATTTTTCTTTATTTTCATTACCTTTATTATTAAAATACAACATAAAAAATAATTTATCTCTACAATTAATTTATCTCTCCAATTAATTTCTCTTCTTTCTAAATTATTCTTAAGAAAATTTAAACACATATGTAAATAGTTAACACTTACACATGTGTAAGTGGTAAAATACATATGTGTAGATTTTTTTTAATAAATAAATACATGTAAATTTACATACATAAATTCATTTTTTTATGTTGTATTTTAATAATAAAGGTAGTAAAAATAAAAAAAATGGTTTTGATTGGTTTTTTGACGAGTTCTCAAAATATTTAAGAGTTCTCAAATGATCCATTCCCTATATATATATATATATATATATATATATATATATATATATATATTTTATTTCTTGGTTTTTTGTTCAGATTTATAAAAAATTGGGTTTATATATATATAGATTTTTTTTTAAAAACACACACACACATATATATATATATATATATATATATATATATATATATATATATATATATATATAAAAAAAATTAAAAACTTCAAGTCCTATGAGAGACCGGGCCTGAGACTGCCGCCCTCCCTCTGGGACGGCCCTAAATACTAGAAAATTGGCTATCGCCAACGAATCAAAAATGGATCCGACACAATCTAATAAAAAAATAAAAAATAAAATCTATAAATATACATCGCTAATACCAACTGATCACCGATGGATAAGAGGAATCTTAAAAAATAAAATAAAATCCATACTTAGCTTGATTGTTTAGTATTTAGTGAACATATGTTGAATAATATTATAGAACTTGACTGAAATGAATTTTGTTCTTATTTACAGTATTTTTTTGCTTATTATTTATTTGTAATGCTCCATTTTCATTTACATATATCGGCCGTATTTTTTATTTATTTATTTTTTAAAAATCACCGACGGACGTATCCATTGATGTTCCGACGGTGAATTTTTTTTATCGTTGATACTAAGTGATACTTATGTCGATGAGAGGTTCTACGATTAACTCCATGAATAATTCATCGTTGAAAACCCTTTGTTTGTATTGCTTATTTCATCGATTAACATAGAACAAAATATTCATATATAATGATTCATCATTGCATTGTATAGTAAGATCTATTACTTGTATAAATAAGTAATTAAAGACAACTTGATATACCAAATAAATAACTAAAGACAAAGTTGCATAATTAATAAATAGAGTAAATTACATACATTGTCCTTTAATTATATATGAAATTACCTTTTATTTCTTTTGACTTCAATAAGTACAGGTATTGTCCTTATTTAGAAATTTTTGCACACTCTATGTCCTTTAAACTAACCGGTCTTATCTTTTTCTGTTAATTCTAGACATGTACGAGGATATAATTGTCATTTATCTTCTTTATCTTCTTTCATTACCAAACACACACACAAACACCCAAACTTTCTCAAGAGTTTTAGAGGAAGAGAGAGAGAGATACGGGAGACAGAGAGAGGGGAAACACGCCAGCGCCGGCCACAGTTCGACGGTCGATCACTGGAAGTGGTGGTGGTCTTTAAACCACGGAGCATGGCGGCTTAAGGCGGAGCGAACGACAGAGGACGACGGTTTAAGGGGGAGTCGGCTAGGGTTCCGTCATGGCAGGCTCTAGCGACGACGAACTCGGGTTCAGTGGTGGAAGCAGGTACAGACGGCGGTAGCTGAGCGAACGACAGAGGATGGCGCCATTGTTTGTTGGTGGCCTGCTTGTCATCTTCCCCTCCGTCACGGTGGTTGGTGGAGTAGAACGATTGGGAGCAGAACGTGAAATTCCACCACGATTTTTCAGTTGGACAGGTGAAGGGTTGTTGGGCGGAGAGGTTGGAGAAGTCAGATCGGAGAGGAAAAAAGGTTTTTGATAGGGTTAGGGTTTTGGGTGGTGGTTTTGATAGAAGTCAGATCAGAGAGAAGAGATGGTGGTGGTGGTGAACGGATCTGCTGGTGGTGGCTGCCAGAAAAGCATGTTGGTGGAGGCTGTCGGCAAAGAGTGGTGGCGGTGTTGGTGGATTTAGAGATGAGACAGAGTGTGTAGGTTTTTAATAAAATATTTTTTTAGAGTAAATTATATTTTTGGTCCTTTACAGGGTAAAATGACCAAATTGCCCCTCACGTGAGGGGCACATGTTATGACTTAAATAAGAAATTGGATGGTGGTTAACTTAAAGGACATAGAGTGTGCAAAAATTTCCAAATAAAGACAATATATGTATTTATTGAAGTCAAATGACAGATGGTGTAATTTCATATATAACTAAAGGACCATTTGTGTAATTTACTCTAATAAATAAATGAGTAAATTACGCTTTTGGTCCCTGAGTTCTGGCATGTTTAACCCTTTCAGTTTAAAAAATGAATCTTCTAACATATCATGACTTGTGGTTTGCATTTTGTAACGATTTTGGTCCCTCTGACTAACTCTTTTAGATTTTTCTGTTAAATAGAAGGATAGTTTAGTCATTTTACATGTGAGGGACTATTTGTGTAAATTATTAAGATAACTTAATGTTTAGGGAGTTGTTTTTGCAATTTGCTTAAAATAATAAAAATATAAAATACAAAAAACTTAAAAAACCTAAATTCTTCATTCCACCCACAATCCATTCAGCCAGTATACTTCATTAGTGGAATAATATGGAGATTGAAAATCGAACACAGAAAAATCGAATTGAAACGAAAGGCAAACTTAGCTTCAAATCTCTGCAAGTTTCTCTCTGTCTCTTCATCATAAACTAGGATTGAACAAGTGGAATAATATGGAGATTGAAAATCGAACACAGAAAAATCGAATTGAAACGAAAGGCAAACTTAGCTTCAAATCTCTGCAAGTTTCTCTCTGTCTCTTCATCATAAACTACGATTGAACAAGTTACAATGGATAACTTCTCTTTGTTTAGGGTTCTTGGAGATACTGGCAACGATAATGGATTACGAAGGGGCCCATTGATCTTCATTGATGTAGTGCGAAGCACACATCTTTATTCCTATTGTTCTCATGCGATTTTGATTAGTTTCGTGTTCGTTTTGAGTCGTTTAAGTCTGTATTTGAGTCTATTGTATATTTTCAGGAGCTCGTGTGGAATAGGAAGCTAAATCATGAAGAAACCGAGCAAGAAAGTGAAGCCGGAGAAATAAAAGAAAAAATGTTGAATTTCATGTTCTCGCGGTACGCGAGAGAGTAAGAAGATTACCTCGCGGTACGTGAGGGAAGGGAAAACCGGCCGCGACTAATTTGTTCCTCGCGGTACGCGAGGAAACCAATCCATTATCTCGCGGTACGCGAGAGACGTAAATTCCGTGAAAAAAGCCCTAATCGAATTATATTAGAATTACAATGCCATTATTCAAAGGGAATCAATTTTTGGCCGTCAGAGCAAGTCTAGAGGCCGATTTTGGGGCTTGAGAAGACAATTGAAGTGCAAGTTTGAAGCTTTCGATTCCGGGTTTGTTAGTTTTAGCTTATTCGGTTTCCAGGTTTCAATCTTTGTCTTTGATTAATTTGTTTTAGACCATGTTTGGATCAATTACTTCTGTGTTTCTGGTTTTGAACATGATTCTAGGCTAAACGTTCTATACTGCCTAGGTCATTGATGAATATTTGTTAAAGTTCAGATCTTTTATCGGTTTTTGGATTTTATTGTTGGTTTGATGACTTTGTAAAGAACTTGGTTTAATAATTATGATGTTTCTGCATGTTTAGATCTGATTTGCAATTGATTATAGTTCCATATACTGCTTGTGAATGTCTTTCAGTTTGAGTAGTATATCTAGATCATAGACTGTGTGTTTGTGATTGTTTGATGGTTTGCTAGACGTAGTATTCTGTAGGTCCCTCGGGTGTGGCGGATCGTCACATGCAAGTGGGTCTACTAGTCGGACCGGGTGCGGAATACCCATGACTAGGTGGAGAGTCTTACGAAACAAAGTAAATCGATAAGATAATCACTATAAACGTTCGTCTATTATAAACACTTGAAGGTTACAGAGAGAAGTTCTGAAATTACAAAGTTCTGCGTATTTGCTGATCTAAATGCCTATGATTGCGTACTTATCTACTGTCAACCATTCCTATTTATACACAACCTGATGCCTGCGCACTTAGCAAGTGCGAAGGGAAATTTGCTCATGCGTACTTAGCAAGTACGCAAAGGTATTCTTGCGTACTTGCTAAGTACGCAGGAACTACTTCCTGCGCACATACAAGTGCGCAAAACACTTAGAGAAATCTGCAACAGTCAATATGTAAAAGTAAATACAACTCGATAACTAATACATACAGACACTTACAAACAAAGACAAATACATACATGAAAGTACCAAACTAAGACTCTATCTATCCAGAATCTATCCAGAGTGTTTGTCACAGGAAAGTGCTTCAACAAACTCCCCCTTGACAACAGCTCTGGATCATCATCGATCTTTAGTCTTCAGTCTTCGGTCTTCAGTCTTCACAGCTATGCATCTTTAGCTTCCATCTTCTTCTTATAGTCAAGGCAGAACTTGATCACCTTGTCATATTTAGAAGCAAGGAATTTCGTCCATTCGTCCGTATGCATGCAATACCTATCTGCCAGTGCCTCCAGATCTTTCACAGAGAAGTTAATGAAGCAGACTTCATCAAATACTCTGATTAGTTCCCTCGGCACTAAGCATCCACTTTCTGACCTCACCTTTCCAATCACCACAGCCTCGGCCTTCTTTGGATCTACGTACCAGTACCACATGTCACCGAGGATATCCTGAGATAACTTGCTCAGGGGAATCTTGGTTTCACATAGCACTGGCTTGTAAACCAATTTCTTTAAGAATTTCTTCGTCACAGGATGTCTTGCTGTCTTATCTTTGACCTGTAACATCCATGATTTTTCTGATATTACTCTATTCTATTTTAAGCAATAATGACACTTCACTTTTAATCACGTACTTGTTCAACACAAGGGGTCACATTAAACATTATTTTAACACATTACAATCTTGCAATTAACATATCATTTTCTAATATATATATATATATATATATACTTTGTTATATTGTATCAATTAAAGATAAAGCTCATAAATACGTTACACCTTTTTATACATGTATATGATGTTACGAAATAAACAATTTACACACAGGGTAATTTTATAAAAATAGGATTTATACCTTTATAAAAAAAATATATAATTAAACAAATATTTTTAGGTTTATAAATTTTCTTAAACTAAGTTAAAAAGGATTTAAATCAAAATGCTTTGAACCTTTGGACATTTGGACTTCTAACTTGAACCTCCTCCTTTTAATTTGAACCCTACCCTTGAAATTGAACCTCTTAACCTCAATCTTGACATAATTCTAGTCTAAGAGTCAATTTTGACTTGTTTAAAGTGAAACAACCCAAGAAGCCCTCAAATTAGGGCTGCAATCGATCGAATCCTTGTGGGAATGGACTCCACAGGGCCACCCCATCAATAATCGACCCAATCCTAGCCCAATTACCAACTCAATTCAGTTATTGCGCGGTTAATGCTATGATTCAAACCGATTTGAACAATGTTGACCTTTCTAAGTCAAACCGTGTCCAAATCCTTGCCAAAATTCAGAAGTTTAACGCGTTCAATCCCGGGAATCATGCGCAGACTATGTCCTCATGAATCCAGACCAAATTCGCGGCCCAATACACCCTCAAATCAACTGAATTTACGCGTAATCAGCCCCGACAACTGTTATCTTCAAATCAAAAAATTGAATCGGGTGATTTAATTGAAACTAAACGAATTAAAACACACATAGAACTTCGCATACCCTTACACAACCTCCCTAAACACTCGTACGATCCACATTGCAACTCTGGAGTTCTGTCGAGCTCCAAGAAACAGTCGGGTCTTCGTTCCAGCCATTCTCATTCTCCCCTTCACCAAATCAAGTAAGTTTTGTGTCATTTGAATCGCCTTCGAATGCTCTCCCTTAGCCCCATACCTTTAGGTAAGAACAAGATCGATCAGACTAAGATTGAACCTAGGGTTCATGTTCTAAACATCATCGATCCGATTTGGGGCTTTGATGCATTTAACATATTAGTAAATTTGGAATCCGTATTTAACCAGCGAAACCATCTGGTACGACTGGCTAAGACACCGCACCATCGAACCACATGGCGTGGATTCGAAACCCACACCCCATGTCTTTTTACGCTTTACCGGTCCTGAACCAGGTCCCCTTTTCAACAACTTGTTTTAACATTTTCAAACCGGATCAATTACAAGGACTTGCCTCCTGGTCCAGTGGTTAACGCATGTAGCTTGTACCGGGCAGACCTGGGTTCGATTCCGGGCGAGCCCATTTAATTTTAAAACCCCTTTTTAATAACATCTTTTTCTATAAAAAAATTATTCTATGAAATCTAATACTGTTTAGATTCGATCTGCACATTAATAAGCAAATTTTCAATAAAAACTAATATTTTTACAACTTAAATGAGCTTAAAACGAAATAAATAGTTTATGTTTATTAATTTAAATCAAAACTTTTATACTATCTATTTTTATAAATCATTTTCTATTGAATCATTTATGTTAGGGTTTAAACCCTATTTAAACAAATAAAACTTTTTCTAAATATACATTAATATATATTCATATTCTCTATACTTTGACACATTTTTCATAAATAAATAAAATCCACTCTATTTTAAAAGACACAATGTTCTAAATAAATTATTTATTCTATTTATTTAAACTAAACCCTAAGTCAATAGTTATTTTATTAAATTCATATATATATATATATATATGTACCTTGGAATTTCATTTTACATTACACTTTTATTCAAACAAATCCCAAACTTACACACATTCATTACGTTATATGACACAAATACTTTTGTACAAATCTCCGTACTCAAAATCCGTTGAAACCCTAGACTTACATTAGACCTTGCGCACAACATTAATTCAACTCTATACATTTACACTCTAGGTCGAACCCAGTGACTTACAACACACTGTTACAATCTATTCTCTTGCGCAACCTACATCTGTGATACAAGTGAGTTTACATAGCCCATTTTTCGTATTTACATATTTGGGGTGAAACATGATTACATTCAAATACTATTTGCAAATACACACGTACAAATCTACAATATGATCATATGTGTTTATTTGTGCTTTATGCTTGAATGCTAATTGTTAAGGCTACATATACATGATATACACATGCAAACACAAATACATTACTTCAGGCTAACATGTGTTGTTAGGCCTTACATTAGGATAACATGTGTTGTTATGCCCTATATTTGGATAACATGTGTTGTTATGCCCTACATTTACATCAGGATAACATGTGTTGTTATGCCCTACATTAGGATAACATGTGTTGTTATGCCCTTCAATTACAAAGTTTCATTTTTGCATCTAGCTTAACTTAGATTCTCCATAAATGCTTTATAAACCATGCATCATATGAATTGTACACAAAACATTTGAACTTTACTTGTGGTGTCAAAACCTATGTATTATAACCAACTATTTATAGTTGACCCTCTCATTTTATCATGTTTCAGGTACAATGTTTGAGTTAAGATTTCAAGTCGCTTCACTTAGGATTGAGGACCTAGTTTTAAATTTAGTAAAGTTGTTCATGTATTTCTGTTCTTCTAAGAGTTGTACTTGATTACTTGAGCTATGAAATGAAAGTTATTGTTTAATTATCACAACTTTAGTAAACCATGAGCTTATGAACAGTCTACATGCCCCGCCCTGACGTTTTCGTCGTCGGTTGGGGTGTGACAGATTGGTATCAGAGCCTTGGTTATAGGGAATTAGGTTATTAGACACTCTTGACCTAGACTATAACCGTAGGACACCCATATTATGCCATGCTACTACATGCTACATGTTTACTTGTGTGAATATTTTTACATGTTATCCTATGTAATTACCCTACATGATACAATGCTTAATAGTCTATGTGTCACACTACCTATAACTTTTGTGCTTATATTCATTGCTATCTACGTGCTACTTACATGTTTCATTAAGTGCTATCCTAAGCTTGACACACACATACACACCAAATTATTCATACATCTTTGAACTCGCATACATAATACCACCACCTCTTGTGATCTAAATCTAAAATATTGGGCCTAATGCCCATTAATAATAAACAAGAAGCCCATTTACCCTACAAGAAGAATAAGCCCACTACAATAAATAAACCTCACTTTTGGGCCTCAAAGCCCAGTCCACAACAATTCTTATCATGACCATGAGCCCAACAATAGTGTTATTAATACATGATGGCTGGAAGAGTGTGTAGGCCCATGAGGGATTCTGGCTAAGGAAAGATAGGGTACTTAAGTGTGTCTTAGTGACCCACCCCTCCTTCCTGGGAATTCTCCTCAAGGATGCATTACTTATAGGTCAAGTGTATTTCTAAAATACTATTGTGAAGGTTCGGTGTTATGACTAGTCAAACTCTAAACTTATGAGAACTCCCATGCCTAACACTCGATATTTCATTATCACTTACAACCTTTTTATTTTTTTTTTCTGCTAGACATGGACTCCTACTCTCCTTCCTCCCCGGTTTACCGTCCTAGAGCAGAGTCTGATTGGGAAGAAGACATCGGGACACCCGTGTATCGGTCACCACCACCCCCAGCTACTAGACCAAGGTTTGATGTAAGGGCAGATTGGATTAGGAACACCGGCCCAAGACTTCGAACATCTGGATCACCCGCACCCAGGAACCCGTATCAGACACCCCATCTCCACAATCAGTTACCACCCCCACTAAGAGACCCATATCTAATGCCCGACCTGTACCATCCTAACCCTTGGGTAAGGCATACCACGACACCCACTAGTGTTATGGGAATTCCAACCAATGACATACACCAATATGTAAGGACTTCATAATTCGAGAGGCAAAGGATGGAGCAGGGGGTAATGCACGACTTGCAAGGACAAAGAATGGATAGCCTAGCAAACCAATTAGGTCACCAAAATGAGTTAATCTCCATCCTCGAAAAAGAAATACTGGAGCATCGCACGGAGACAACTAAAGCTGAAGCCAGATCGGTTACCCGAGTGACCAAAGCGGTGCTCGTCTTGGGAATTATCCTCCTTCTAGTGGAAAGCTACAAGGGGCGTTAACAATTTTTTTTCATTTATTGTCTTAAAATTTTCAGTTTGAGAACCATTTACCTATGTTTTGAGTAATGTTTAACATTTCAACTTTTCAACTTTTAATCAATTTTATATATTCCAAATCTAAAGTGATTATTCATTGATTTGACACGTTGAGTGTGAGTTACACCCATCATATTTTCATCAAGATTCTCCAAGTATCACATTCTTCATTTACCACAATTTAGTACACTACCGGCAATCTCCTTCGTAAACAAATATACTATTATTTGATTTAAACAACCTCGCTATTTTGTTCAAACAAAAAATTTTTTTATCAAGCTTTTAGATAATGTCTGAAATATAAATTTTCTATAAATCTTTTCACCTTGTGAGAAAACTTAATACAACCTATTTTATAAAAACATTATTTCAAATTGATAAATATGACTTGTTCTCGTTAAATTAATTATTTCTAAATCTTGGCTAAATTAATATACAACTAATTGTTTAGCCATTAATTTCTCCTAAAAATATTCTCCTTATAATAATTGAAAATTTAAAAAGGTTTTCCTATAAATTGCCCAATTATTTAGGCTATCCAACTCATTAGTTTCACTACCTTATTTATCTACAAACAAGAAAAAATTACAACCACCTACATACAAACAAAAATCAGTTATTTGCAAACACATTACTCGGAATATTTTCAGGACCTCCTCACTACCTTGCACCTTCGATAATGTATGAGTGAACTTGCCACTTCACGAGACGACCCATTCCACGTAGACATTAACCACCCCTACAAACCACAACGAGATTTAATGAGCTAGAACCTAACTACCACATTTTACAAGATCGCCAACAACACGCTTCTCCGCAACACTCGATCACATATAAAACTCGTTAATATACATCACACACGAAGTTCAATAACTTACGTATGCACGTTCATAATATACCCAACATGATCACTTAATACATGAAACCTAGTTTTTTTTTCAATATATCCAATGCTACACTAATTACATATTATATGAAACTTAATTATTTGCAATACACGTTCTTCTGGATTGATTACAGAATACATAAAACATAGTTGCTTGTAATATACATATACTAAATTGATCACATGATACATAACAATTGGTTGGTTGGTACATAATACTTGATTGACCGCATTGAATATGAAACTATTGAGTTACATGATGCCACGTTGTTCACGTTACACATGATACCTATTTGATTACTAGCTATATAACACTAGATCATACATAAGATTTGTGTGTTTACATTATACATGAAACTAGGTTACTTACAATTGTTGCAATTGATTGATCACAATATACATGAAGCATGGTCATACACTTTGTTCACCAAACTTGAAAACCATAACACCTTGAAGCTACTCGGGGTTTGACATATACTTGTTCAAACACGAGGAAGCTGTAACACTTTAAAACAACTCGGTGTTTGACGTATTCTTGTTCAAACACGAAGAAGCTATGGAACCCTAAATTATGCCACGTTATTACTCTTTAGTACTTGATTGGCTATACTATCTATGGACATAGTCATTGTTAGCAACACATACGTGAAAGCAATAGTTACAAATTAAGTGTTTTTGTGTTACCCCCTGGACCCCACACACAATGGGATGAACTATGTGGACCATGCAACGATTTGGATAATTACGGGTGCACACGTAATTATAAAAATCAACGCATGGAAAACATAGCAAATTCTGTTGTGTGTTATGACATGAAACCTATCATGATATATAATAACGAAACTGATGAGATATGACAAGAGCATGGTGGATACGCCGCTGGTACTTCCTATATATAAGTGTTCCTGTCATATTATCAGAAGTAACGTTATTTGTGTCACGTAAAGTTTATGTTGTTTGACGGGACAATGTTTATGAAATCTCTTATCCACTAACATTTCTTGAGCATATTAAACTACATCTTAAACAAACCCTGATCATCAAATTCCCATCAAATGCATTCCAAGTGATGCATTTAACCTTTAGAATCCAAATTAGTATCCGATAGTTTTCCTCCTTAAGTTCATTTAAAAAAAAACTAAATCCATTGTCATTATTCGTGCCTGACTTTGAGAAACAGAACTGAACCTTGTTATCAGTTGTACTCCTCAAACCGAAAATCAAAACTCATGGGGAATCCAAACTCATCTCTTTCCCGATCCAGTAGTCCCCCCACTGGTTCAATTTCGGGACGAAATTCACTCAACTAGGGGATACTGTAACATCCATGATTTTTCTGATATTACTCTATTCTATTTTAAGCAATAATGACACTTCACTTTTAATCACGTACTTGTTCAACACAAGGGGTCACATTAAACATTATTTTAACACATTACAATCTTGCAATTAACATATCATTTTCTAATATATATATATACTTTGTTATATTGTATCAATTAAAGATAAAGCTCATAAATACGTTACACCTTTTTATACATGTATATTATGTTACGAAATAAACAATTTACACACAGGGTAATTTTATAAAAATAGAATTTATCCCTTTATAAAAAAAATATATAATTAAACAAATATTTTTAGGTTTATAAATTTTCTTAAACTAAGTTAAAAAGGATTTAAATCAAAATGCTTTGAACCTTTGGACATTTGGACTTCTAACTTGAACCTCCTCCTTTTAATTTGAACCCTACCCTTGAAATTGAACCTCTTAACCTCAATTTTGATATAATTCTAGTCTAAGAGTCAATTTTGACTTGTTCAAAGTCAAACAACCCAAGAAGCCCTCAAATTAGGGCTGCGATCGATCGAATCCTTGTGGGAATGGACTCCACAGGGCCACCCCATCAATAATCGACCCAATCCTAGCCCAATTACCAAATCAATTCAGTTATTGCGCGGTTAATGCTATGATTCAAACCGATTTGAACAATGTTGACCTTTCTAAGTCAAACCGTGTCCAAATCCTTGCCAAAATTCAGAAGTTTAACGCGTTCAATCCCGGGAATCATGCGCATACTATGTCCTCATGATTCCAGACCAAATTCGCGGCCCAATACACCCTCAAATCAACTGAATTTACGCGTAATCAGCCCCGACAACTGTTTATTTGTGCTTTATGCTTGAATGCTAATTGTTAAGGCTACATATACATGATATACACGTGTAAACACAAATACATTACTTCAGGCTAACATGTGTTGTTAGGCCTTACATTAGGATAACATGTGTTGTTATGCCCTACATTTGGATAACATGTGTTGTTATGCCCAACATTTACATCAGGATAACATGTGTTGTTATGCCCTACATTAGGATAACATGTGTTGTTATGCCCTTCGATTACAAAGTTTCATTTGTGCATCTAGCTTAACTTAGATTCTCAAAAAATGCTTTATAAACCATGCATCATATGAATTGTACACAAAACATCTGAACTTTACTTGTGGTGTCAAAACCTATGTATTCTCACCAACTATTTATAGTTGACTCTCTCATTTTATCATGTTTCAGGTACAGTGTTTGAGTTAAGATTTCAAGTCGCTTCACTTAGGATTGAGGACCTAGTTTTAAATTTAGTGAAGTTGTTCATGTATTTCTATTCTTGTAAGAGTTGTACTTGATTACTTGAGCTATGAAATGAAAGTTATTGTTTAATTATCACAACTTTAGTAAACCATGAGCTTATCAACAGTCTACATGTCCCGCCCTGACGTTTCCGCCGTCGGTTGGGGTGTGACATGACTCTCTTGGGCACTTGAGGCTTGAACATATTAAACTTCCCAGATCTTGCTTCCCGCTGTAGAACCACCCACAAACCCATCACCACTACATGATTAAAATGACCCAGCAGCTCTCGGTTTTCTAGGTTCACAAGGTCATATTTGGGTAAGGAGTTGAACGCTTCACTGGTTGGTTTCAAGTATTAAACCCCCCCCCCCGATCTTTTGATTGCGAACAACTGCTTATCCTCCTCGAACCTTATAGCCAAGATCATCCCTGTTGCCCCTTGTTTGTCTATGATAGACGTCTTTTGCCAAACAGGAACTGGACCCTTAGACGAAGTAGAAGGCATATCTTTTTCTTTTGGTGCCTCCGGATCCACAGGTGTAGGGTCAACTGGGGAGGCTTCAGTCGAGGCTTCCACATTACTAGCATGCTCGACTGAACCTGTGTCGAGCTGAGCTTCGAAGGATGGAAATTCAAAGATCTCTCCATCTTCTAACTCGTATTCTCCTTCCCCGTCACCCTTGGGAACTTCTATCACTACATCCTCATCATCTTCATCCCAGTCATCACCAGAGTCGATCTCTCCTTCTTCTAGGTTAAAGAGAGCATCGATCTGTGCTTCCTTGGAATAGTCAGGCTCTAAGTATAAGATCTCATCATCAGATAGATCCTTAAGCACCCCAGCCGCTGACTTTCCTTTGTCACCACCACCAGAGGTATCACTACCCTCTGAGCCATTGGAATAGCAGAGATGGGCACAATTGCTAAAGCTTGGTGCTCACCTCCACTAGGACCGGCTTCGGGATCCTTGTCTTTGTCGTCATCCTTAGTCAAGTCAACAGGATGACAAGCCTCATCACCAGTAGTTTTCTCCTTCTCTTATGACAAGCCTCATCAACAGTAGTTTTCTCCTTCTCTTTCTCCTTATCTTTCTCACCCTGAGCATCAAGCTTCTTGGTCAGATCAGCAATTAGTTTGACCATCAGATCATGCTCTTTTCGTTGAGTATCAAACCTCAGCTCTAGAGATGACCTGTGACCCAGAATCATTTCATTTGTCCTGATTAGAAGCTCATTCTGGGCCATGACGTTCTTCAGTCTCTCGTCAGTCCCCGTTCTCTGGCTTCTTAGAATCGTAACTTCATCCACCAACTAATTAATCTGTGCTTGTTGAGCGTCAGATTCCTCCTTTGACTTTCGAATAGTTTCCAATAATCCAGCAACTTGGGTTTCCAGAACATCTATACTTGCATCATTAGGATCAGGATGTCTGGATAATGACGCTTCATCATTGTGAATTGGGGAGGAGAAGAAGGTGTCGAAGTCAAACCCTTGAGTAAATTCCCCATAGTTGAAAGGTTGACTTAAAGGATCAATGGTGGTTGTTGGGATTGTGGATGTGATGACGGTTGTAGGTGTTATGGAAGGGGTGATGGTGACTGACTCCGTGAGAATTGGAGTAGTCACCGCTACCTGGGTAGATGTGATAGGGAGGGCCACTATCACAGGAACCTTCTCTGTGATTGAAGTGATTGCTACGTCAGGTTGTACCTGTGGCCTCCTCCTCTGTCTCCTGTATAGCTGTTGTGAAGGTGGGGTGGAAGCTGAATCAGAACTAGCAGCTGAAACTTGTACTTGCTGCTGAGGACTCACCGCCACCTCACTAGGAATAGGTTGTTGCTGCCTATCCCCCTGTTCTTATGAACACTTTCACATCTTTGCCTTTGAATAGCAGCGTCAGAGTCAGAATCTGGCTCATATTTGCTGCTTGAAGCTTGTCTCTTTCTCTTTGAGGACGACTCAGGTAGGGTTACCTTTGTCGTTCTCCTTGGGTGTGCCTGAGATGGTGCATCATCAGAATCAGAAGAATCAGACTCAGTCACTTCCGATTCGGATCCCTCAGCACCATCATGTCCTCCTTCTTTGTCTCCATTATCAGACGATCCATAATCACTTTCATCATCCTCTTCTTGTTGTTGTTGTTCATCTGAATGTTCACTCAACTCTGGCTCCGAATCGTGACTATACCATCTCCAGTCACCTGGTGCCACGTACGCTTCATTTATAAGGTGGCCAAAGAGTGCTGTGTGCTCAGGGGTAGGATCTACACTGCCTGGCTTTAAAAACTGTGCAAACACCCTTTTAACTTGCAATCTCTCCCCGATAGCAGGTAGTTTTGGCAACGCATCGTTTATCAGAAGTTACACAAACCTAGGGTATAACAAGAACCTGAATATGTATCGTGAGAAGTTGTAGCCCTTGTTGAGAGATAAGCCAACCATGGCTGCAGCAAGGTCATGACCCATTGCATCCTTTCCATCTTTTCTTGAGGAGATGCACATGATCATGATGTGGGCAAAATATCTCCATTGGTCAAACACCCACATTTTCTTATACGAAGCATAGTCTCTCACACCGACATATCCCATTCGTTGCCTTTAACAACCATCCACAAAGTAGTCTGGATAGGCTGTCGGGTCAGTCGAGAGATCTCGGAATTACAGGACCCTTCTAATTGTATCTTCAGAGAAGGAGATGTCATGACCAGCCACGGTAGCCCTTATAACATTGGGGGTTACCGTGCAATCATGCTCCGCGGTCTCCCAAAATTGCTCCAGATAAGGTCTTGAAACGATCGGGTCAGCTGAAATAGCGTAGCTGATTCTTGAACGGTTCAAGAAATCAACTATCTCTCGATACTGAAGTGCTGCACTCTTCCATTCCGGTTGAGTATTATCTAACATATTGAATTCGTTTGTGAACACCCGAGCCATAATCTGCAAAAACACACATAAAACATAATCAGAACAACAAGTTTCATTGGAAATGAATAAACATGACGCAGTATAGCAGTTACTCTTTGAACTGAAAGATTCAGACTTAGAAATTTTTCCCAAGTGTTGGTCCTGCGTACTTAGCAAGTACGCAGGAGTTTCCTCTTGCGTACTTAACAAGTACGCAGGAGTTTCCTCTTGCGTACTTAACAAGTACGCATGAGTTGCTTCTTGCGTACTTGTTAAGTGCGCAGGAAACACACTTGTTCAAATTTTTAGAAGTTGTAAAAATCAACAGATGTTCAAACAATGGGTAGATTAGGTCACCACAAGGTCGGAATCAGTGATTACGACCCATGGAACCAACTTCAACACCAAATCACTGCTATATGGTCCAATTTTGACCTAAACGACCATCCAGATGAACCGTCGGCCATGGAGGGTCTAAGTTCAAAATCAAGGGATTAAACGGACTGATTAAGGGTCGATCACTGGTTCTAATCAAGTTTTAATTATAAGATTTTACCCAAACAACCCACAATTTGACCAAAAAAGCTCGAATTAAACCCTAAGATTTTCAAATGTTCAAATCAGTCCAAAATCGTAATTTTTGTGGATGGATTGGCTCAAGATTCTCACCGATTGATTGTTACACGATGATGATACTAGAGATGGGACAAGAAATCGGTTAGGAACACTCGGATTTTTGAGTAAAAATTGCAAAGGGAAAATGAACAGTCGATATGTTTGAATGAGATAAAACTCTGAAATTTTCTAACTCCTGTTTATATACCCAACACCAAAAGGTCGTGCGTACTTGCTAAGTGCGGAAGCTTTAACTCCTGCGTACTTATAAGTGCGCAAGACTTAACTCTTGCGTACTTGCTAAGTACGCAGGGCTTACTTCATGCGCACTTGACAAGTACGCAGAAACCCTTAAGTGCGCAAACTTTCAATGAAGATTTTTCAAGTCAAATAACGAACAAGATAAACAACATTCAAACAAGAGGATTCACAATCAATTCAGGAAGGTTAAACACAAATATTTTTGGTTTTTCTGATTAAGATTGAACTGTTTATAAACTTAAAATCTTTTTGATCGTTTCTCGATAAAAATATACACGTATTTACACAAACTATTTTTGATCAAAGACACGAGCAGAGGATCGTATCAGGCTAACTTATAGCAAAAACGATACAATATAATATAAACATCAAAGAATATGGGATCGTGTCATGTATTACTATTTATTCGTACGTAATAAGCACATAAACAAGTAATTCAAGTTGACAATATTATAAGATTTGAAACTATAAGCATCTTTGTATCACATTCTTATGTACTAAGGTATTAATTATAAGATATACAACATGTACCCTACTGATATGCTACAATAATGTAAATTGTACTATCTCAAGGCATCTAAGATTTTCCCAATGATTTTCTAAATTTTCATAATGAAGTTACATCAATTAGCATAGGAAAAATCAAGCAGAATCCATAAGGATTATCAGGAATCATAAGATTCAGAATCGAGTGATTCATTTGTCTTGGTTTCATTTGATTTTCTTCATTAAATATCGGTATGATGATTTAGGATAATGAGTATGGTGTTTGAATAAGGTAAGGGAATCCAACTTTTATCTGGATTTGATTTCAATGAATCAGGAGTGATTCATGGGTGAATACATGCTCAACGGTTAATGTAGAGACATGTCTTGATTCAATCTCTCATTGCATACTTGTGAGTATGGGTAGTGAGATGAACCGCATTAATTGTGCTAACGACATAACCCGAAACTGACCTTAAAAGAAAATTATTGCCAAAATCTAACATCCTTTATCTGATAATGATCTTGTCTATTCTTTTACGCACACACACTAGCAAACATGGGTTCAAATCACAGTTGCAATTTTAGATTAAATTTCCACACTACTAGTGATTCAAAGACGCATACAGCATACTGACAATTCAAATTACTTGTAGATAAGCATATTAAAAACATAATAATTTAAACACTTAAGTAAGCATGACGCAATCATTTCCCATATGAGCAGTCTGTGACGTTTAGATCATTTCTGATGTACTATCATTTCCTCTTTTCTCAAGTTAACTTTGAAATTTTCTCCATTTTCTATTTTGTGTTTGATTTTGTAAAATATTTTTGAAAATTAAAAGAACTATACAGAAAATATAAAAGAAATTAAAATTTAACTTCCATGAATTGAATTGATTTAAGAAAAACAAGTTTTTCACTCAGGATTGATCATTCCTATCAAGTTGACAAGATGCTCAAAACGGGATCGATCAAAAGCCTTTGTTAAAAGGTCAGCAAGATTGTCATCCATGTGTACTTTTACATGTTCAATTAAATGCTTTTCAGCACAATCACGGATGAAATGATGGCGAATTTCTATATGTTTCGTTTTGGAATGTTTCACCGGGTTATTTGTGATGGACATGGTGGCATTGTTGTCAATGAACATAGGAGTTCTAGTGAAGTTCAAGCCGTAGTCTCTCAATTGCTGCTGAATCCATAATTTCTGAGAACAACCGCTCGTCGCAGCAATGCATTCTGCTTCACAAGTTGAGATGAAATTGTTGACTGCTTCTTACACTACCAGGAAACCAGTCTGTTTCCTAAGAATTGACATCCACCAGAAGTTGACTTTCTATCAAGGTTACAACCGCCATAATCTGAATCAGTGTAGGCTTTGAAGTCAAATGACTGCTGCTTAGAGTACCAAAGACCTAATCGGAGTTTCCCTTTCAAGTATCTGAAAATTCTCTTCACGGCTATCATATGTGACTCCTTCGGTTGAGACTGAAACCTTGAGCACAAGCACACAACAAACATTATGTTGGGTCTTGAAGCTGTGAGATACACAAGTGATCTGATCATCCCATGGTACAATCTGCAATCCACATCCTTTCCATCTTTGTCAGGATGTAGACCATGATTGACTGGGATAGGTGTGCCATAAGTACTGCTATCATTCATCTTGTATTTTGACAAGATGTCCTACACAAACTTTGTTTGCTGTAGATAAATGCCATCCTCTCTTTGAGTGACTTTTAGACCCAGGAAGAACGACAATTCACCCATGTTACTCATTTCAAACTTGGACTTCATCACCTGTTCGAATTCCCTACACATCCCTTCATTGGTAGATCCAAAAATAATGTCGTCAACGTAGACTTGTACAAGAAGAATGTCACCTCCTGCTTTCCTAATGAAGAGGGTCGAGTCAATCTGTCCACGGTCGAAACCATTAGACAATAGATGCTTAGATAATGTCTCATACCATGCCCGCGATGCTTGATGAAGACCATAAAGTGCTTTGTCGAGCTTATACACTTTATTAATATTATGCGGATCTTCAAAGCTGGGAGGTTGAGTGACATAGACCTCTTCATGAACTTTTCCATATAGGAAAGCACTCTTCACATCAAGTTGATAGACCTTGAAGCCGACATATGTGGCATAAGCCAAGAACAGTCGAATGGCCTCAATTCTAGCAACTGGGGCATATACTTCCGTGTAATCCAAGCCCTCTTGTTGATAAAAACCCTGAACAACCAATCTTGCTTTGTTCTTCATAACCACATGACGATCATCCGTCTTACATTTGAACACCCATCTGGTTCTAATTGGCTGAAAGCCTTTTGTCAAGTCAACCAAATCCCACACATGCAACTTTTGGAATTGAGACAATTCGTCTTGCATCGCCTCAATCCAGCTGTTGTCCACGAGAGCCTCCTTCACATTCTTCGGCTCTAACTGGGACACGAATGCAGCATGCAGGCATGTTTCCATGACACCAGTGTCAAGTATCTCCGAGTAAAGACTAGTGTTCTCGGCAATGGTTCGATGACGAGTTTGAACACCGGTATGAGGATCACCAATAATGTTGTCGATTAGATGATTCTTATACACTCTCGTCTTTGGTACATTCGGTTCCTGAATTTCTGAATCAAGATTCGTGCTTAACTCCCCCATTTCCTGTGTTCCAGAAGAAGAAGATTCAATGTTAATTTATTGGTGATTAGTTTGATGCAGGTTATTGGAAACTCAAACTCTCTATCATATGCCAGTTGATTTGGAGTTGTCTTAGTCTACTATTGTTACCTGTTTAGGAAGACATTTTCAGACTCAGAGTTCTAAGTCAGGGTGGAGGTTGCTACTGCTGAGAGGATGAACTACAATGAGTTGTGTTGGGTTAGTTAGTTCTTATTGAAGCACTTGGTTTGGTCTACAATGAAAGCTACAGTTAGATGGAGTCGGGTTTGTCATCACTCGGCAACTGAAGACTGAAGACTGAAGTTTCAAGATTTGAAGATCTCAAGTGGAATGCCAGAAGATCAAGTCTCGCCAGAAGACATGTGATGTCATTAGTTTAGAGGGAGTCTGTTAGGACATTCTTTGTAAACTGATGATTATCAGTGTTAGTGATAAATAGAATTTGATGCTATAGTTAAGAGGGAGTTTGTAGAAGAATGTTTTTGTAACTATAGATTAAATTCTATGTATCGGTGTACGTGGCTAGTACGCAGGAGGGTGTTCCTGAGTACTTAGCCCGCACACCAGTTTGGTCCTGCGTGCAGTACGCATGACCAAACCCTGCGTACTTAGACAAGTACGCAGGTAATGTTCTCTCCCCTATAAATAGAAGACATGTCTTCATTTGTAGGTGGAACTCTGGAACAAGGTTGAGAGGTGTCCGGGTCGGGAAGAGCTCTCTCGACCCCTGGACCATGAGCTTAGATGAGAGATGTGTGCTCCTTCGGTATGTAGTCTATAATACGGGATGACTTCTATGTTATGGATTACGTGTCGTTTCATTATCTGTTGTCTTTGTTCGTGTTTTCTCTGTCTCGTTTCTTTGTTCCCACACAAATCACATAACACATCGTGTTATTTCCGCTGCGCGACGAGGCTCCCGGGACCTAAAAGTTTGTAGAAGCATGTTTTTGTAACTATAGATTAAATTCTATGTATCGGTGTACGTGACTAGTACGCAGGAGGGTGTTCCTGAGTACTTAGCCTGCACACTAGTTTGGTCCTGCGTACTTTTGCGTACTTGTCAAGTACGCATGACCAAACCCTGCGTACTTAGATAAGTACACAGGTAATGTTCCTTCCCCTGTAAAGAGAAGACTTGTCTTCATTTGTAGGTGGGACTCTGGAACAAGGTTGAGAGGTGTCCGGGTTGGGAAGAGCTCTCCCGACCCCTGGACCGTGAGCTTAGATGAGAGATGTGTGCTCCTTCGGTATGTAGTCAGTAATACGGGATGACTTCTATGTTATGGATTACGTGTCGTTTCATTATCTGTTGTCTTTGTTCGTGTTTTCTCTGTCTCGTTTCTTTGTTCCCACACAAATCACAGAACAGGTCGTGTTACTTCCGCTGCGCGACGAGGCTCCCGGGACCTACAAGTGGTATCAGAGCATTGCTCTTGATTTCGAGTGTTGTGAGTGAGTTTAGAGAGTTTTCTACAGAGTTTTACAAGCAAAAGGAGGTGTTTTTGTTATTTTTGTGATAAAATAGGGGTAGCTCTTGAGCATTATTTTAGAAGCAAAAATCACTCAAAAACCGACTTTTGTTGTGTATTTTGAGTGTTTTGAGCATCAAAGGTTGGTTAGAAACATGTTTTTGAACCTTTGGCTCAGTTTGATTGTTCATCCGTTTGATTTTTTCCATCTCCGGTGTGTTTCCAATGACCGGAATAATTTGGTGAGAGTTGGTGAAAAGGTGTTCTGCGTACTTACCATATCTGGTAAAAAGTACAGTCTTGCTGCGTACTTACTAAATACGCAAGACTAATCTCTTGCGTACTTACCAAATACGCAAGACTAATCTTGTGCGTACTTAAGTTATATCATGTGTCCTTATCATTTACTCCTGCAAGAGCAAATCTTAAATACGCAAGACCATTCCTCTAAGTGCGCAAGGCTAATATCAAGTGCGCAAGTGTCTCTGATTTTTCTGAAATTTGACTAAGTGTTCACCATGTCGAATCTTCAAAACCTTGGAAACCTTTTAAACCATGACCAGCTTCATCACCACTTCACTCAAATCCTCTAAAAGCATAACTAGCCAACTCCAGGATTTTATTCTTTTATTCTTTTGCAAAGATCCAAAACAGCAAATCCTTGGGTTTAAGTTGTTACAGTATTCATATAAGACCAGAAACAAGGGTATGTTTCCTATCCCATCGGCAAATGTTAAAAGGTTCCATCTTCAACTAATAATCCAATGAATATCCAGCTTCATCTTGAAAACACACAATAGAATCAAACACGAAAAATATAGTTTACCCGAGAAATCATAGTTGAGATCCATGTTACGTCAAAGAGGTATATATATAGGAAGTACCAACGGCTTTTCCACCACCTCTTTAATGTCTCATGAATACAAGATTTTATCCCCCTCATTTCTCTTTAAACTATGACCAGCTTCATCACCACTTCACTCAAATCCTCAAAAAGCACAACTAGCCAACTCCAGGATTTTATTCTTTTATTCCTTTGCATAGATACAAAACAGCAAATCCTTGGGTTCAAGTTGTTCCAGTATTCATCCCCTATTAAAGAAGTATCTCGGATACTCGTAGCCTACATATTCAGGTTTGAATACCTAAACAAGATGATTCTCTTTCCAAAAGACCCAAAGCAGCCATATCTTCACAAATAGAACGAGACCTTTAGCCGATGACGAACCAATTGCTCCCATTAGTTCAGCATTCATACCCTATTAAATAAGTATCCCAGATACTCGTAGACTACATTTTCAGGTATGGACCCTTAAACAATGTATGACAAGTGGTACCATCTAACAAAAATCTCGTCCGTGTTTTGCCAAGCCACATCGTATACAAATTATGGTCCGGAACAACCAAAATTACTATTTTCTCAAAAATGGGCCGAAACACACATACAAATGATCACTAAAAATTTTGACCAAGAAATTTTTTCCCAGATGCTAGTTCATGCGTACTTAGTAAATACGCACATAAAGGGTGCTCATGCGTATTTAGTAAATACGCAAAGCCAAGTGCTCATCCGTATTTGATAAGTTCACAAAATGCCCATGCGTACATGCTAAGTACGCAGAGTCAAATACTCATGCGTACTTAACAAGTACGCAAGACAACTTCTCTTGCGTACTTAGTAAGTACGCAGGACAAAACCCATGCGTACTTAGTAAGTACGCAGAAAAGCTGAATTTGCGTACTTATCAAAAAGTAACAGGGTTCTTGACGGATCTTGAGGAGAATGCTCGAAAAGTGATGGATCTGAGAAATTGATGCTTCCAAAATGTTAGAAATCATTATCTAACAAACCCTTAGCCTTCCAAACACCAAACGAAGTGATAACAAACTCGGATTTAAGGATTTTTGGTCAAAAAGTAAGAACTCAGATCTGCTCCAAAAACCCTAAAACACGAAACTGGAACACAAATCAACGAACACCGAGGCTCTAATACCACTTGTAGGTCCCTCGGGTGTGGCGGATCGTCACATGCAAGTGGGTCTACTAGTCGGATCGGGTGCGGAATACCCGTGACTAGGTGGAGAGTCTTACGAAACAAAGTAAACCGACAAGATAATCACTATAAACGTTCGTCTATTATAAACACTTGAAGGTACAGAGAGAAGTTCTGAAACTACAAAGTTCTGCGTATTTGCTGATCTGAATGCCTATGATTGCGTACTTATCTACTGTCAACCATTCCTATTTATACAAAACCTGATGCTTGCGCACTTAGCAAGTACGCAGGGAAATTTGCTCGTGCGTACTTAGCAAGTACGCAAAGGTATTCTTGCGTACTTGCTAAGTACGCAGGAACTACTTCCTGCGCACATACAAGTGCACAAAACACTTAGAGAAATCTGCAACAGTCAATATGTAAAAGTAAATAAAACTCGATAACTAATACATACAGACACTTACAAACAAAGACAAATACATACATGAAAGTACTAAACTAAGACTCTATCTATCCAGAATTTATCCAGAGTGTTTGTCACAGGAAAGTGCTTCAACATATTCCATAGGAACTGTGATTGAGAGTAGGTTAGATTTGAGTGTTATTCCTATCTCGACACCCGAAAGGTGAGAGGTTGTCGGTTAATCTTCGTGTTAGGAATTTGAGTGAAATCTGTCTGAAAGGAAGTTTCCCTTAGGTTTCTAGTAATCGTTGCTATTCCGTGTCATAGTGTTTTGTTCTGAGATTACCCCGTGCATCTTAGATGTATTGTCGACAGTGAGACTGAAAGGTGTTATGTCTTTTGGGTACATTATCATTGTTGGAGAGACTGAAAGGTAATCCGACCATCTGGTGAGTGTTGTTCATCTTTAGAGTTTCCTTGTTGGTGATACCCTGAGACTGATTAGGGATCCACTAGGTTGTCTAAAGCTGTTATCCTTAGAAAACCAGTCCATCATAGTTTCCATACCCGGTAGAAGTCTGAGCCTTGCATGTAGGATTCCGACCTAGGTAGTGTTCTTCTCATTCCTGATATTCCCGAGTCTTTGCCTGACTGTTAGTGTCGTTCATCTGTTTTCAATTACATCATTAGTTTAATCATTAGTATAGAAACCCCCCATCAATCAATCTTTAGTCCGAGTCAGAGTCTAGTATTAGTATTCAATGTCTCTAGGGTTCGATAACTCAGTTTACCATTAAGCTGTGCTACACTCGATAGGTACACTTGACTGTCAGTGCGGTTTCGTTGAAGGTACTCAATTTATTACTTAGGAGTCTAGGTTAGGTTTTATTAGTTTTTATATAGACCGTCTGTGCGACATCATTCATCATCTCCATATTCTTAATCATCTTCATCTTCGAACTGTCGAACCTTCATCATCGCCATCTTCATCTTCTTCTCATCAATCCATCAAATATTTATCATCTTCAAGCTTTATGATTTCCTCAGTACTTTCATCAATTTTTTTAATGAATTAATGATTTTCTGGATTTCTAGAACCTCAATTGATTTGGTGTGGATTTCTAGTTCCAGAAATTCAATCAGACCTTCGATTGTGAATAAACTTGTTTTATGGATTTGAGTTTTATTAAAAAATCAATATGAAATTCGATATTTAATTTCGTCAGTAAAATCTAATTAGACCTTCATGAAAGGTATTTAGATTTAGGGTTTTATATATATATATATATATATTTATTTTTTAGTTTTGATTATTATAAGAAATTATACAAATAGCCCCTAAACTATTAAATCATGTAATTTACATGACTAGTCCCTCAAATGGCTTGTGAGAATATCGTTATTCTGAGCTATAGTTTCGTCGGAAAGAGACAGTGGTCAAGACACGTTTGGATCACAAGGTTACACGTTTCATGTAGCCGACTCAATAGTGTTATTGGGAATACTGACTCTGAGAAGGAAGAGAATACTAGAGACTATAACATCTATCTGACAACGTCATGTTTCGATGTTTACCCAGGAGATAGGGAAAGCAAAGAAGACGTGGAGTGGTTCATGAAGGCCTTGAACGAGCCAAGTCGTCTCAACGATGAATCGTTGCAAGGTGGTAACATTAAAGCTGATTCCGAGATGGAGTCAACGGGTAGGGTCATGTGCATGGGTACGAGGGTGTTCACGAGGTTTAGTGTGACAACAAGGGGGAAACAGGGTTTGCGGGATCACCGGGTTCGTGATGGGTTGGGAAGCCCTGAGACGGGTCCAACAAAAGGAAACCGGGTAGCATGTGGGATCACACGTGTGAAGGTTGACCTACAAAAGGTCATGGTGGGTCAAAGTATCGTTACGAGTCCATGTTTGGGTGGACTTACAAGTGGGGATAAGGCCCAAATTCGGGGAAGACATCTGCATAATAAGTTGGACGAGCCGTATGAGAGCAACCAGACCAGTGGGTCGGATAGAGTAACACGAGTTTGTGGGTCTTTTCGTGGGCTACGTTGCATTGGTCCAACACAAAGGGGTGGGGTGGCCTTTTTAGGTGGGTCCATTAGGGTGAAAGGGCCCAATATAGGAACCGGGTGTGATGAGTCACACGCTGATGGCGAGTGGAGCATCTCTAAAGCGGGATCTAGAGGAGACGGAGGGTTGCCTCGAGACATGCTCCAAATCTTGGCAAAAATCATTATGGGGGGATTTTTAAAACCTAGTCTCCTTGCTTGTTCTTTCTCATTTCTCCCATAGACGCTAGGGTTTCCGAGTCAAGATCATACCACAAAGAGAGTCACATACGACTACAACGACAGTGATGAAGGAGTCATCGGTGATAGCCGCGAGCGTCCGAGTGGCCCTTTGAATTTCTTTTATGGTTCAAGGGTACGAGGCCACGTTAAGTTATTCTGGTGACGACCGGGTTTCCTGATCAGAATCAAGAACAGAAGTTCCCGCGAGGATAGGCGAAGCAAAACCGGAGCAAGTAGGAGGACTACTTCTCCGTTGTCTATTGCATCACGTTGAGGTTTTAGGGTTACAAAGTGGTCCTACATTAGTTCATTCTGGGTATGTGGACAAAGCCGCGATGAAGGTATCCTCACAAGCATAGGAGCAGAGATCCATGTTGCCTTATTATGGGCGGCATGTAGTGGGTTCATTGTGGGTTTATTGGATTAGTAATGTGAGAGTCAAGCGACTCGGGTCTATCTTTCTCCGAGGGGTTAGAGATAGCCGGGTTGGCCCTAGATTGTGTTACCGGGTCCGTATTGGTTAGGGTGGTCTTGGTTGGAAGAAGGGTACAATGCATGAACCGTCGCGATGGAACTTCAACAACAAGACAGTTGTTGTTCCATCTCGGGTGGACCGGGGTTCCGTCACTAAAGGTGCTTTGTTCCCTTATGGGAACAGAGGGGGAGGTGTTTGTTCATACTAGTGTTGGCGAAAGATGGATTATTTCCTTTGCATGTGATCCCTGTGGACTTTCTTTGTCCTTGGAAGAAGAAACGTCTGTCAGAACAAGGGATTGTTATGCAGTGCATGTCATCCAAGCTTGGCATTAATCTTAAGGAGAACATTGGTAAACATTAATCATTGTCTTGCATGGGTTGTCTGCCATGGTAACAGATGTCAACGGGAATGCACCGGGAAGCGTTCACGGGTCTATAGACACAGATGTTTGGACCATGTGTTTGCATGGGCCTGATGAGGGCTGTGTGTTGGGCCATCGGGATCACGACTAGAGTTATATGGGAAAAGTTGTGGCTAAGGCCTGAGATTATGTTTCGAAGAGCTTGAGTGGGATTTTGGGTTTCAACGGTACTAATATTATCGAGCTTAGTATTCGCGGGGAATCCAATGCGTCTTTGGTCAGGTTGTTGAGCTATACAAGACTCAAGGTCGAGTCTTTTCCTAACCTAGCGGGTATGATGCAGGAGCATCCACGGGCCGATATAAGGGTATTTGGTAAGGAGCCCGAGTTTAGGGTATTTGAGGGCGTTTGATCCAGACATCAGTCAGTTGTGCAACACGGGTCTGATTCGGGTCCATGGGTTCGATGGTGGGGACGCAAAGGCATTGCGTAGCTTCAAGATCTACACTATCTTTTAAATGTTTATTTAATTTGAATTATAAGTTTTTGTTTCCTAGTTTATTGTTTGTTTTTCTATAAGTTAGGGTTTAGGATTCTTGTCTAGGTGGTTGATTATGTTTTACAAAGAAATTGGGAGCTTTAAGCTTGCCGACGAAATCATTTGATTCAGACGTTTGATTGAAACCTTGTTCTTTATTAATCCATTTGAATACGCTACTGTGTGTGCATCATAATCTTATGTAATTTACATGACTAATCCCTTAAATGTGAAATGACTAAAATACCCTTCTACTTAACAGAAAAGTCTAACAGATTTAGTCACATGGCTCTATACCGTTACAAAATACAAACCACATGGCATGATATGTCAAACGATTCCTTTTTGGACTGAAAGAGTCAAATAAGCCAAACCTCAGAGACCAAAAGCGTAATTTTTTATTAAATAAATAATTAAAGATAACTTAATATACCACTAAATACAACTTACACAACTACATAAACTTATTATAACAAATAAATAATTGCATTAAACTATTACTCTAATTCCCTTCTTGCTCAATTTTACCACTTGATTCATTTAAACAATTGGAAACAAGAAAGGTAAGTAAACAATAGAACAAGAAACAACTCATTCTAAATCTCAAAACATTTAAACAAGAAACAAGATATATTTCCTCGTAAATCTATTAGACTTCTATTGTCAAGAAACATTAAACTTACTACAATCGAGTATAAGCGAGCAAGACAGTAAGCTAGGACACCAAACAACTGAAAGATGCGAAGCACTTCATCACAATCGGCCAATCGTCTGATTTTAATCGCAACCAGCCAATCATCCTTCCCTCCAAGTTCCTGGTATGTCTTGGTCGCATTCGAATTCGACACGTTATCTCTTGTCTATTGTACAATGGCCCGAAAGTAGACATGGTTGGGCTTCTGTTAAAAAGGAAGGTGCATGGGCCTAGTAAAACTAATTTAGAGGCACTTAAAGGTTAAAAAAAAACAATATCAGGTCAATCTTAAGCCGGGCAAGGTAACATGTCAAATTGAGTTCAGATCAAGACGAGTTCTGAACAAAATAGATTCGGATCAAACATACCATTTTTAAAAAAAGTATTCATTTGGTTTTGATTAAAACAGATTCTGATCAAAATGGACTCGGGCTAAAATTAATTGTTTAAAAGAAAGATTTCAAAATGAGTTCACTTGCTATATTTTTCATGGTGGTTGGTGGCCCGTTTTGACCCGTTGTATAAGTTAAGTAGACCAAAATGAAACCATATGCAAAATCTTTTACCATAAAGCAAGCTATTTATTAAAGGAGTCATGACCATCACCGCTAACTAATCTTGAGTATATATTTACAAACGAGTTAAGCCGGATCTCGAAGGGAGAAACATGGTGGTCAACACCGTGTACATATAACAAGTTTTAATGGATGAAAACGTTAATCGATCTACTCATATTTATGAGGAAAGATCTTGACCTATAACCAAAACTAAAGATTCCAGCTTGCGAATAAATTCTTCCATACCCATTCTACATTTATGTCTCATCAAAAATATCCTACCCGTCCTTCATAATCAAAGTTTGACTTTCGTACATCTTTCATGTTTGGAATTGTTCAATATTTTTAAACATTATTCTAAGAGTTAAATACGGTTTTAGTTCATGTGTTTCAAACAAAATAACTATTTTAGTCTAAAAGTTTTAACTTGACTTTTTTGGTACATTAGTTTCATTATGATTCCCTTTTAATTTACTATTTTTAAAAAGCTTAGTTCATGAGAAAACTCATTTTCATAAGAAAACTAAAAAACTCCTCATTAAAGGTACTGCATATGTGTAGTACATCCCAAAAACCTAACTCGTCTCCAAAAACATAAACCCCCCACCCCACCCACCACCCAAAAACCTAAACCCCCCACCCACCCCCGTCCAAAATCCTAACCTAAAAGATTAACTAAACCCAAAAAACTAAACATCAAAAGCTAACCCCACTATTTTTTCGAGTTTTTTTTTAGAACGAGGACGACGTAAGAAACATGGTATCCGAACCAGTTTTTTAGTTTTTGATTTATATTTTGAGTTATGATTTTTTATTATTTTTTTACCTTTAAAAATTAGTTTTTTGGTTTTCTCATAAACAATGAGTTTTCTTATATATATACATATACATATAGATATATATACATATACATATACATATACACATATATATACACACATATACATATACACATATATATATACACACATACACACACACACATATATATATACACACACACACACACACACACATATATATATATATATATATATATATATATATATATATAGGGAAGAGATATTTTGAAAACCCACTTGAGTTGTGAAAACATTAAAAACTAAAAAAAAAACGTGATTTTACATGTTTTTTTTAAAAAAAATTGTAAATCATTCTAAGCAACTTTTATAAGATTTTCGTCAAAAAAAATACAAAAAACGCCAGAAGGTTTTTTTTTAAAAAAAAATTGATAAATACCCCGTTTTTGTGTAAAAAAATCGTGTTACGTATGTGTTACGATATGTAACACAACTGGGCAGAATTAAAATTTTTTTTAAGGGAATGTATAGGATGAAAATCCCTCTAAGTTGTGAAAACTTTTGAAAACTGTCCAAAAAACGGATTTTTAAAAGTTTTTTTTTGGAAAAGCTTTTATATATAATTTCAAAATTTTTTATAAAAAAAATCAAAAAAGCGCCGACCAGTTGTTTTTATAATTTTTTTTTTAAAATTCTGTCCAGTTGTTTTACATATCGTAATACGTTGTAACACATACGTAACATGTTGTAACATAAGAAAACCAAAAAACTACTTATTAAAGGTAAAAGAAATAATAAAAAAATCATAACTCAAAATATAAATAAAAAACTAAAAAAATGGTTTGGAGACCATGTTTCCCACGTCGTCCTCGTTCAAAAAAAAAAACAAAAAAAAAACTCAAAAAAATAGTGGGGTTAGCTTTTGGGTTTAGTTTAGCTTTTAGGTTAGGTTTTTGAAGTGGGTGGGGGGTTTAGGTTTTTGGGGGTGGATATATATATATAGTATGGGGTTACATTAGAAAGGAACAAAACCATAGAAATTCTATGAAGTAATCTGGGCCATAAGATCATTGTGTTTTGTGATGGAGATTGATGCGGGGACATTTTGGTAAATACTTAGAACTTAGAAACCACTATGTGGGGTAGAATAGGATGATTCAAGCCAAAAAACTGTACATGCCAGTCATATGCTATTTCCTTCCTTTATTGTAAACAAACGTCTATAATTTTTTTATACGTTATTATTTTAAAAAAAAATTCACAACAAAATCGAGCATTTTTTTTATCTTTTCAACGACTATATATATATATATATTCTTTTAAATCGTTTTTATTTAAATAACATTGAGTGAGTTTTTTTCAAAATTGTGTTTTTGATTTATGGTGTTTTCAACGGAGTGTTTTTCAGTATTAAGTTTTTCTAGTTATGGTGTTTTTCAACATCGAGTTTTTCTGGTCATAGTGTTTTACACCTGGGGTCAATTTCAATTGACGTTTTAGCTGTTTTGGTCATGGTGATTTCATCATGACGATTAGTTTTTTATTTTATATATATATATATATATATATTATTTTAAATCCTTTTTATTTAAATAACGTTAAAGTGGTTTTTTTTCAACATGGTATTTTAGATTTATGATGTTTTCAACTGGCTGTTTTTCAACATAGAGTTTTTCTAATCATAGTGTTTTTCAACATGAAGTTTTTCTTGTCATGGTGTTTTACACATAGGGGCCAATTTCAACATGGTGTTTTGGCTTTTTTAGTCATGGTGTTTTCACAATGACAAATTTCTACATGGCGTTTTAGTTTGTCATTGTGTTATACAATTGTGGCATTTAATTTATGTTGAACCGACCGTTTAAAAAAAAGTGAAAACAGAATGACAAATTAAAACGCCAAAATTTAACATGGTGTTTTTGGTCATGGTGTTTTCACATGGCGTTTTAGTTTGTCATTGTGTTTTACAATTGTGGCGTTTAATTTATGTTGAACCGGACGTTTAAAAAAAGGTAAAAAACAATGACAAATTAAAACGCCAAATTTCAATATGGCGTTTTTACATCATGATAAAATTTGACGTAAAACGACAAAAGTGTAAAACACCATGACAAAAGAAAAACGTCATAAACATATACACGTCATAAAACACCATAAACTACCATGTATATGGATGTTAAATTATAAAACACCATGTGTAAAATGCACAATTTCAAACATGTGTAAAATGACATAAAACACCATAAAAACGTCAAATTTCAAACAACACCCGGTTAATTGTTTTTTTTAATATTGCAATACCATACTCGTTGGAAAGATAAAAAAACGCTTGATTTTATGTTATATTTAAAAAAAATAATGACGTATAAAAAGTTATGGACGTTTAAAAAAAAAGGGAAATGGCATGTGATTTGCATGTGCATATGATGATTCCTTAGCTTTTATCTTGATGCAATTGCCCTTTCTCTCGTTTTCCCTTATTTGACACGTGTCGTGCTGAGAATGCTTCCTACACTTTTTAGGGTTTGCTCCCTTTCTAGCCTTACCTCCCCCCCCCCCCCCACATATATATAGGGACTGGTTATTGTACAAAGGCTCAAAAGCGTACGAAGGCACCAGCATGCGACACGTGTTAAATGGGTGATGCGTGTAAACTATATATATATATATATATATATGTAAAGATTCTTTACTCAATTATAGTTTTAAAAATGGTTTTCACCAAAGAATAACTACACACAACATGCAAGTGTACCTATCGGATATCATTATAGCAAAGGTAAGAACCGAATATCAGTCTGTGGATACGGTGGAATGCAATAATGAACCAGAATCAAAATTCAATCAAGTAAGGGTAAAAGATATTTGAAAGGGGTTTTTAATTAACTAACATGAAAATGAATATAAAACTAAACTAAAATCACACAACTAACAATCAAGGAGAGAAAATCACTTCGGTGTCGAATCCATCTAGAAACATTCAACAACAACTATAGAAACATGGCACGTACACGAAACATGTGTTGACTAAACTCTCGTCAAAGACATCTAATCAAATGACCACTCGGAAAGCTAGAATGAATTATTGATGCGTGTAAACTATATATATATATTTTTATAAGTATTTTTACACAATTAGTTTTAAAAAGGGTTTTCACCGAATACTAATCACACACACCGGGCAGTGTACCCGTCGGATAGCAATATAGTAAAGGTAAGAACCGGATATCAATCCGTGGACACGGTGGGATGCGATAGTAAACCGGGACTAAGATTCAATCAAGTATGGGTAAAAGATGTTTAAGTTGATTTTTAACTAAACTAATATGTGAGAATATAAAACTAGACTAAAGTCACAAATCAAACGATCAAGGAGAAAATATCACTTCGGTGTCGAATCCATTTAGAATACATTCAATACATTCATAGAAATATGGCAAATACACGATACATAAATTGACTAAATCCTCGTCAAAGATATCTAATCAAATGACTATTCGGAAAGCTAGCATGAATTACATAAACCAACCGCCTAAAGTCATACAATGAGGCTCACGTGTTTAATAATCATGTCAATGTCTATAAAGATTGAACTAGCTTCCGATTAAGGTACACTAATCCAGCAACTAGTTGGAAAGATAATATGAACAAAACACTATCCACCTCAAGTTGATTAATTTAGACAACAATATGCATTTCTTCAACATACAATGTTCATATAAAGATTATATAAATTAGGAGGATGTGTCAACAATTCCTAGATAAACACAATACTAAATATGACACATTATAACAAATACTTTGTCTTTCCAAACATACGCATAAGGTTACACATACAAATATAATGATTCATAAACAAGACTTCATTCACCATTCCTAGTCAAATGCCATAAACTAGTATAATTACATACACCAATCCATGAATATAAGCATATATAATAAGTTTTCCAACATAATATGACATACACAAATACAAGTCTTGTAAACAACTCAAAATACTTGAATACATAATTTCATCAAAGAATAATCATACGGTAGTCATAACATTAACACAATAATTGCCAATAATCCATGAATGTTGTCAAATGTATCTAAACTTCATCTAAACCAAAGTGAACAGGAGTTTTAGCTCATCATGAGCATCAAAATTACAAGTAAGCAGGGAAAAATAGAGAGAAACATGATATGAAAATAAGAATCAAACCACTCCTCCAAGCCTAGATGTTGTTGTTGATGTATGGTGATCCTCTTGGTGTTTTATCCTCTCCAAGAATCTTGAAATATGGCTGGAACAAAGAAAACTTGAGCTGGAACAATAGGTTTCTCCCCTGGTTCGCTTAATGTCTGAATGAGAATTAAGTTCTGTTTAAATAGAAAAGAGGAGGCACGACCGTGCCTAAGACATGGACGCGGTCGTGTCTAGGTCTTGGCGCGACCGTGTGACAGAGGTTTGACCGATCCGTAGCTTCCATTGGGTACCACTGATCGAGGACGTACGGCTGTTCAGACTCACGAGATGACACGCGACCGTGGGCGGCCAAGGCACGGTTGTGCCTTGGAATTTGGCTTGGCGCGGTCGTGCCAGATGTGGGCGCGACCGTGCTTAGGGTTTTGGAGCTTGGCACGACCGTGCCAAATAGGGGCACGACCGTGCCTCCATCACAGAAACCCTAAAACTTCACTTGTTTATCCTGGACTCTTCTTGTTTATTCACCAAGCTTCACAAAAACCTACAAAATAGGAAATGAAGCAAATAAGTGTCTAAACGTTGAATATAACCAAGAATTGATCATTAAATGAGCTAAGTTTTGTGCCAAAAAGATGTGTAAATACTAACACATCAATTATACAAACCAACCACCTAAAATCATGCAATTAAGCTCACGTGTTGTAAATATATTAATGTTTATAAAGATTGAACTAGTTTCCGATCAAGGGTGACTAATCCAACAACTAGTTGGAAAGATAACATGAAAAATACACTATCCACCTTAAGTTGATTAAAGTAGACAACAACATGCACTTTTTCAACATACAATATTCATACAAAGCTTACAAAAATTAGGGGATTGTGTCAACAAATCCTAGATAAATATAATACTAAGGATGAAACATCATAACAAATACTTTGTCTTTCCAAACATAATCATAAGGATACACAATCAAGAATCATAAATCATGAACAAGACTTCATCCACCATTCCTAGTCAAAAAGCCATAAACTAGCATACAAAATTCACCAATTCATGAATATAACATAAACTATAAGTTTTCCAACATTATATAGCATACACAAATACAAGTCTTGCAAACAATTTCAAACTCTCAAATACATAATTTCATTGAAGAATAATCATACGATTGTCATAACATTAAAATAAATCTTGCCAATAATCCATAACTCATGTTAAATGTAACTAAACTTCATCTAAACCAAAGTGAACAAGAGTTTTAGCTCATCATGAGCACTAGAACAATCAATAAGCAGGGAAAAACAGTGATAAACATGGATGAAATGCAAGAATCAAACCACTCCTCCAAGCTAGATTGTTGTAGATGATGTATGGTGATCCTCTTGATGTTGTAATCCCTCTTAGAAGTTTGAAATGTGGCTGGAAAAAGGTTGATTCGGAGCACAAAATAGTGGTTTTTGCTCAAGAGTGCTGAATACTGAAGTATGGGAAAAAGCTCTGTATTTATAGAAATGAGGGGGCACGACCTTGCAAGGCATGGAGGCACGACCGTGCCTGAGCTTGAAGCATGATCGTGCTAAGTGTTGGGCGCGACCGTGTGACAGTACGTTTAACCGATCTAAAGCTTCCATTAGGTCCCTTGCTTCGAGGACGTATGACTATGAGGTCATGAATCAGACTCACGGGTGTGCACGGTCGTGGTGGAGGCAAGGCACGGGCATGCTAGGGTTTGGAGACTTGGCGCGGTCGTGCCATGTAGGGGGCATGATCGTGCCTCAAACTTTAAAACTTCAAGTTAATTGCATGGAATCTCCATCTTTATCCACTTAGCTTCACAAAAACTTACAAAACTGAAAATGAGGCAAATAAATGTCTAAACTCAGGAAATAATCGGGAATTGATCATGAAATGAGCGAAGTTTAGTGCTAAAAAGATGTGTAATTTCTAACACATCAAACAACCTCACACTTGAACATGGCTTGTCCTCAAGCACATCAAACTAAAACAAAACTTCCAATGGCACTATGGATTAATTCAGAAAACTGTAAGCATTAATAAATTCATAAAGGCTTGACAAACTTCTCAAGAAATGCAATGTTGACTAAATGAAACACAAGGAGCCCAATGAAGTAACAACCAAAAAGCAATGAATATGCCTATGAAATCATTAGCATGCAACCTTATACTCCTCACAATGTTCACACACACTTAGGCATATATATGATCATACAAGTAATAGTGTATGTATAGAACACTCAATGCCAAGACAATGAATCATGCAAAACTCATAAGCTTGCTAAAGGATTAAGTCTCTACCAACTAACATGAAACAAAACATAAATCAAAAGGACTTTGAATGGGTTGTAACTTGGCAATGGTTAAGGGTAAGGAAGTGGAAGTTTGAAAGTGGCTAAATGGCTAAAAATCCAGCGGTTATGCTAACTCAAAAACTAAAAACGGATTACAAGTAAAATAAACTAAACTAAAGTATATTTTTACAAACAAGAGCTAACCAATGAATTCTTTTGTTCTTTGCACACAAAATTGCTCTAATCGGCTATATTCCACCTAATTGTGGTGAAATCTAAGGTAGGTTTTTTTTAATCTTTTTCTTTTCTTTTGAAGGGAACTAAGTCAATATGCATCTTTTCTTAGCTAAACACTTTTAAAGAAATAAAATTACAACAATAATAAAAACTGTAAAGTTAAACATTAGCCAACCGGATTTCTAACATGGGTTAACAATAAATAAAAAGGCTAATATGGCTATGTGGCGGTATAATGTGGGTAATGAAAGAAAAACATGGGATATGCTCAACGTGGCTAACTAATAGATATGTTCGGGTAAGGGAAAACAAAAATAAAAGGCTAACACACTAGTTCAATCATTTTTATGCAATATTTATGTTCATGATTTTGAAATGAATACCAAAAGCAAGTTCTAATAAACATGAAACATCCTACCCACTCAAATCTGCAAAAACGAGAGCAAAAATATCTAAAGCTATCAAGGCTCAAAAAATAAACTCACAGAAACGGAAAGGAAAGGGTGTAAGCAAAAGGTTACATGTAATTCATTCGTTTAGCCCACTAAAACTCACGGCTATCACAAAAAACTGGGTTTGACTTAATGGAATTTCTATCTCGAATGCTTTCGAAAAATCAAACCTCTAATCTTTACTAAAAACGTGAATGCTAAATGACTAACTTTTATTCTATTTTTGTGTTTTTAAATTTATTTATAAAACTGATTTAATGCTAATAAAAATTATGAAGGAAGATTTTGCAAAAAATGAAGTCATAAAATGCTAAGAGGATAAACATCGCGTGAACAAATTTCCACCCTACACTCAGAATCGTACATTGCCCTCAATGTATAACAAAAAATAATGCAAACTGAAGAATGAACACCCAACCCCATACTTTAGAAATGTACATTGCCCTCAATGTACACAAAAAACATGCAATACAAAATGGAATGCAATGCAATGGAGTGTGAAGGGAGAACTAGATGCAAAATGGAATGCAATGCAATGGAGTGTGAAGGGAGAACTGAAACTTCCCTCGTGTCGTTCTCGCTCAACTCAAACGACCTACTCATAAACATCACGTTCCAAGCAGTTCCACACATCTAAAATCTATCAAGACTAACAACATCAAACACAGATCAGTAACATCAAGCCAAAATATAAACACAATGATAAAGACAAATATCCACATACAACACAACCAAACAAAAGAGAGTACATGTACAACAACCGGAATGCCGAAGCGTGATAAAAGAGTTTGTACACATGAAACCAAGTACAACTCATCAAAAATGGTCCCAAAAGACAGTGGAGGTCACTACTCTCCCCACTGCCTTGCGTCAAGATCTACACCTGCTGCTCCACCTACAACTGGATCCTGCAGCCTGTGTAGTGGAGTGGGCTCGTGAGCAGGTGAATGATTAACTGGAGAATGATGGGTTGGTGACTGATGAGTTGGGTGTGATGGCTGGTGATCTGGTGTAAGAAAGAAAGGTATGGGAACCACGTATGGGGCTCCGCCAGAAGCAGCCACAACGCACTGGCCTCGTACTGCTAGGTCAAGTAACGCATGAACAAATCTTTTGGGATGACAACCGGAGGTGGTGGAGGTGGTGAAACGATATGATCAGGCTCAACATGCCCGGGGTCGACGTGATGGGGATCGACATGCTCCTGCTCATGCCCCTGCTAGGCCATGTGGGCTTGGTGAGCGACGGCAATGGCCTCCGCCTAGGCCTGAACAACATCGGGATCTGGGCCTGGTCGATCTGGATCCCTCACACGCCCCCATCTATCAACTAGCCTCGGTCCACCTAGTACTCGACGAACGACGTGCATGTTCCTCAACGTCTGCACGGTCATCACAATCGTCGCTACCACCGGAGTTAAGTCTGCAACCAACTCGTCTGTTAAAAGGTGATAGTGCTTAGCGATCTTGGTCAGAAACTGACCGCCTCAGATAGAGTGCGCAAGATTGCAAGTGCGCGGACGTACTAGGCAAAACAAGTAAAATGCCCCCCTCAAGTTAACAATAGTCTCTCCTTGGCCTCTACCCGAAATGGAATACACAATCGTCTCTACCACAGGATCTCTAAGGCCCGAAGCCTTGGTCAAAATCGGATCATATATCCCAAAACCAAACTCGTGCCAAAACTGGTCTTTCTCCTCCTGAAACAGGAACTCGGTAATCCCCTCGGTGAATAACTCGGTCGGTAGCTCATCCCTAGTTTACAAACATAATAACCTCCCAAACCTCGCAACAGACATAACCCGTCAGACTCCTGCCAATCTAAATCGGACCCTCTCGGGATGCTCCAAATCCTTGCACAAGTAGGCGAACTCATAAGTAGTGAAAAACTCCATCACAATCTCAACGTACTGGACGACGTGTAGTCTAAACAACCGACGCCAGGGGGCGGTGACAAGATAGTTCCCTCGGTCCCGCTGACCGATGGCCTCGATAGCTGTAGGCTCAAGACGTCTCCCAGATAAGATCCGATGCCGAAATGGCCACAAGACATCCAAACGCGCTTCGTACTCGTGTTCATTATGACTGAACTCGAGATACGAATGATCTCTGTTTCCTGCCATCTACCTGAGAAATTACAGAAATCAGAACGGTTATAAAGAAGTCAGACTGAATTATGAAGAAAATCAGACCTAATTATGAAGGAACACGACCGTGCCAAGGTCAAGAAGCTCGACCCACGGTCGCGTGTGGCCAACCACGGGCACCGGCCAACCCGGTAACACGGTCGTGCAAAGTTAGGGCACAAACGCGCCTAGGTCAAATCTCTTGAGCACGACCGCGCTAATACGGGGCACGACCGTGCTAAATAAAACCTAACTTCCATGGATTTGCAAAGTTGGGCACGACCACGCTAGGTCAGGAGCGTAGTCGTGCTCATCCATTTTTAGAGTTTTCAAAATTTAAAAATTCAACTTTTGAGCACGTTTATGAAAGGGGCTTTTGCAAACAATCGTTCTAGGAAGTACCCAACACCAATTCTAAGATATGTACAAGCTAAAAACGGGTAAAACTAAGAAAATCTAATAAAACCCACTTCTTTAAACAAACTATTTACATGGATTCTAATCTAGACATAAACAAACAATAAGAAGGATTCTAATCATACCTGAATCGTGGGGATGAAAGTTATAATAACTAGAAATAAGAGGAAAATAGTGTGGGGAGGGTTTTGAAATAATTTGAGCAAGAGTATGGAGTTCTAGGGTTAAAAAGGTATTTATATGGACCCTCCAGAACTAAGGCACGACCGTGCCTAGGTCTTAGGCATGACCGCACCAAGGTGTGAGGCACAACCGTGCCAAGAAGTGGCACGACCATGTCTCTTGCCCAACAGACATAGAACCCTGATTTTTTATGCAGACTAGACGAAACCCGACTGTGATTCTTCCAAACTAAAATTTCTAAAAATTCAGAAGACATACCTGAGACGTTCAAATCCATATCCCCAATCCGCTCGATCCAGATTACAATCCGAAAACTAAACTAAAAAATAAACGGTAAAACCCTAGAAAAATAAAAAGAAAAATGGGAAAATAAAATAGAAGATAAAAATGAACTAACAGTACCAAGAGTGGTACCGGAACATGCTAAGTTTATTAACAAGTCGTTAGCTAGATTCATATCCCCGAATTCCTTCGTCCATGGGGTGGAGGTCCACTACCTCCAATACCGAGTCAAGCAGTCCGTCAATGTTTGGCTTAAGACGATGACCGTTGACATTGAAACTCCTTCCATCCTCATGCTCGATCTCGACGGTCCCATAGGAAAACATCTCCCTAACCTTGTCCGGACCCGTCCAACGGGATTTCAACTTCCCGGGAAACCACCGCAAGCTAGAGTTATAAAGCAACACATGATCACCCGCTAGGAATTCTTTCTTGTTCTTCGAGCATTTGTCATGTAAACTCTTGGTGCACTCCTTAAAGATCATGGAATTTGCATAGGCATGATTCCTCAACTCATCAAGCTCATGAATCTACGTAAACCGGGTCTCACCCGCGTTCACCAAGTTAAGATTCACCGCCTTCAATGCCCAATACGCCTTGTGCTCTAACTCCACCGACAAATGGCATGATTTCCCATAAATCAACCTAAATGGTGTGGTACCAATAGGCGTCTTATACGCAGTCTGGAAAGCCTAAAGTGAATCATCATATCTCTCCGACCAATCTGTTGGATTTAGGATGTCCGATCATCGATAATATCAACGTTGCTAACGAGGTACGATCCAACGAGTTACACTTTGTACAACGAGCAATTAATAATGTTTAGTCGTAAACATTATAATTCACGAAACGCGGAAATATAATTCGGTGGATAAATATTTAGAGAAATATTTAACGGTTAATTCGGTGATTAATTATTTAGAGAAATAATTAAATACGAAAGGTTTAAACGTTTAAGAGTTAAATGTTAGTCGGATGAGATTTACTGATTAATAGTAATTAGTAAAGCGCAAGGATTATAAGTAATTAACAGTTAATTACAGGGAATCAATAGTTAATTCTCAAGGGGTGAGGTTTGTAAATAATGGGATTATAAATATATCATTAACCTCAAGCCCTAATCTATCTTTTGCCTCCACTCCAAAACCTGCGCAAGAAGGAGTCACCACCCCTTTGCGCCTGCCATCACTGCCGACCACCATCGTGGTCCGCCGCCGGCAACCTCATGCATCGCCGCAAGTCACCGGCCACCTCCACCGTGAGCCGGATCGCCGCCAGATTGCCTCGTCGCTGAGACGGTGTTTGTTGTTTGCGGGTTTCATGATCAAGTCACTAGCGAGACGCTCGTTGTTCAGAAGTGTAGATCTTTCGAGAATCATAAACCGTATAAACTTTAACCCGCTATGGTTGATTTAATATTTATTTTCTTTATGCGTGTAATCATATTACTAACGGGATTCCGGTTTCAAATCGTTAACATGTACAAACGCTTCCGCTATTGCAAATCTGATTTGTTAATTAATATGATTAATTAAAACTGTTTTAAAAGTTAAAACCGGTCGATGGATTCCCAACACAATCCTTATTGTTTTCTCAAGGATCCACTTTATGCCCCAGTTCGTGACCTCTACATGTCCGCTGGTCTGTGGATGGTAAGCTGTGAAAAATATATGGTTTACACCATATCGTGATAATGCTTTCTCCAACTAGGAGTTGTAGAATTGAGTACCACATTCACTGATAAGAGCGTTGGGGGCACCAAAGCGGGAGAACTACTTCTTCAGAAATAGAACAGCCACCCTAGCATTGTTAGTGAGCAAGGCTTGAGCCAAGGCCCACTTTGAAACGTAATCAACAGCCGCTAGGATATAACGGTTACCATGAGAAGCTGGAAAAGGTCCCATAAAGTCAATACCCCAGACATCGAAAATCTCACAAACCTGGATGCTGTTCTAGGGCATCTCATCTCTCAAAGATATGTTGCTTGCCCTCTGGCAAGCGTCACATGCGCGGATCATCTCATGAGCGTCTCGAAAGATGATAGGATAGAAGAAACCGAAATCAAAGACCTTCTTTGCGGTCAAGGTAGCTCCATGATGTCCGCCTGTCGGGCCCTCGTAGCAGTGTCTAAGCACCTGACGTGCCTCATCCCGAACGCACACCTGCGCACGATCTGATGAACCCCGACCCGAAACAAATATGGATCCTCCCAAAGATAGTGCTTTACATCAGCAAAGAATTTCCTCTTCTGCTGATGCGTTAAGCCTTTAATCACAATCCCATTAGCCAAAAAGTTTGAAAAATCAACAAACCAGGGACACTCCTCATCCTGTGTCTGTATGTGCATAAGAAACTCATGGGGAAATTGTCATTTATGTGTGACCCCACAAGCTCAGATGAAGCTGAGCACTCAAGATGGGACAAGTGGTCTGCAACAACATTCTTCACGCTCTTCTTATCATGGATTTGAATGTCAAACTCCTGAAGCAGCAAAACCCACCGGATCAGTCGGGGTTTGGCATCTTGTTTGCTAAACAGGTGTCGAAGAGCTGCATGGCTAGTGAATACAATGGTATTCGATAAGACAAAAATTTATCGAAAGCAAAGACAACGGTAAGGAGCTCTTTCTCTGTCATGTCATGAAAAATGCCCACCATGCAGTAATGAAAGGTGGCCGGTGCATTACACAGTCTAAAGGGCATCCACCGATAGGCAAATGTGCCATAAGGACACATGAATTTCATTTTCTCCTTATTCTCAGGAGCAATCGGAATATGAAAGTAGCCAGAAAAGCCATCTAGGAAGCAGTAGAACATCTTTCCCGACAATCTCTCCAACATCTGATCAATAAACGGGAGGGGAAAATGGTACTTCCTAGTAGCATCATTGAGTTTGACATAGTTGATGCAAACTCGCCAACCTATGACTATACGAGTAGGAATAAGCTAATTCCTCTTATTGGTGATAACAGTCATGACCCCTTTCTTAGGGACAACCTGAACAGAACTAACCCAAGGCGAATCGGAGATGGGATAAATTAAGCCTGAATCAAGGAGCTTGATAACCTCTTTCTTCACCACCTCCTGCATGTTTGGGTTCAACCTCCTCGGGTGCTGCACAACTGGCCAGAAATCATCCTCCATAAAGATCTTATGGGTGAAAAAAGAGGGGCTAATTCCCATGATGTCCATAATCCTCAATGTAATGGTCCGCTTGTGCTGCTTTAGCAAATATAACAGCCTCTCCCTTTCGTCACTCGTTGAGTCAGTGACGATAATGACTGGTATCCGAGACTCACCATATAAAAAGGGATACTCCAAATGGCTCGGGATCTCCTTAAGCTCAACAGGTGGTGGGTCCTCAATAGAAGTCCGCCCTCTCAGCTCAGACTCTCTGTCAACAATCTCAAACACCTCTAGACACGTGGGTGGCTCCTATCCTCTCGGGCTGGCCATCTGCTCATCAAAATGTTCCTCACAACCTGAAGCAATTGTCTCCCCCTCGCTAACTGTGTGTCCAGGGGCTCCTCCTCATCTATGTCCTTGAGATGATCACTCACACAAGAATAGATTATCTGATGAAGTAGAGTGAATCATCCTGATTCTAGGTGTGCTGCATGGACCTCCTAGTGTCAAAGGTCACCTACTCATCATCCACCCTCAATGTCAGCTTGCCCAAATAGACATCAACCATGGCCTTCGCGGTGGCTAGGAACGGTCAACCTAGGATAATGTCACACCCCGCCTCAAGCACCCCCTGGACGTGTGTGAGCACGATTGGTACTTGTTTTGATTTTAGAGTTTTTATAAAACACAACAGAAGACTTTTACATGGATCGTTTCATCATAAATCTCAACCTCGAGGGTTGCTTTTGTTAATATCAAGATCCAGTTGGAAATAAAAAACCTTGTATTTATAATCTTGGGACTTAAATACCCATTTTATTACAAACATGGTTTAAAACCAAATACAACACTTCTCTCCAGACAAGTTAAAAGTCACTAGGTAATACTACTGTAAAGGTTGATCAGTTCCTTGGCACTATTCCTATTTCATCATTCAGGAAGTTTTGTACAGATGGCCTGAGAATCCAATGCACCTCATCCTGTTCATATATACATATCTTGGGCAGACCAAGTCTGCCTAATCATTCATTCTCGTAATTTTTTATTTGTTACATAAAAACATTTTGAAAATAAAATGTCAGCGCAAACGCTGATGAGTACAATTATCTTGACACACTACTAGAAAATGGACCTTTAATGACACGTTGTTGGGAATCAGGGTACCAGTTTTAACTTTCATAGCAATAATTATTTAAACCTTTTAAATAAATAAACCAGATATATTTTAGCGGAAGCGATTTAATAGTACCTTTGGCATATCAGATCCAGATTCCTTTTAGTGATCCGATTACACACGTATAAACAATATTAAATAACCAACCATAGGATGTTCAGATTTATACCTTTGACGATAACCAGATCTGAGACACCTTAGCTCAACGAACGTCACGCTAGATGACACGTACACGAAAAACTGCAGCAAACCATCACACGGTTGCGTAGAATGGGAGCCGGTCATGGCAACGTGGGCGACGGTGGTAGTGGTCCAGCAAGGCGGCGGCCCTTGGTGGCGTCGTCGACCTAAAAGGGAGAAAGGGGGCTTCGAAACCCTTGTGGTGGCTAATAAACTTGATTAGGTTTTAGGGTTAGAGTTAAGGTTATATTTATAAACATGTAACTTACAATCTAGCCCCTGAGATATTAACATTTAATACCCTATAATAATTAACTATTTAATTATTAACCTTTTCTATTTTACTAATTAATAATAATCAAAAAAATCTAATCTTTTAAATGTTCAATAGATTCAAACATTTAATCCTCATAATTAATCAATCTCATAATTAATTATCTCAATCTCCAACAAATATTTTTCTGAATATTTATTCATCATTTAATAAATTTGTCTTTCGTGAATAATATTTAACAATGAAATATTATATATATTTGTTCGTTGCCTAAGGTGTAACTCTTTGGATCGTACCTTAATAGTAACATTGGCTTAATTGACGATCGGACATCATATATCTAACAATCTCCCACTTGGTCGATTCTTTAATTAATCGGTTCAACGTAGACAATGGTGGACGCCTAGCTGCATCTCATTGCCCCTAGCAAGGTATGACGTATTTACAATCGTCAAACTATTTCCTTGTGTACAAGTAACCTTAATTTACCAAGTCTAACAGTCCTAGTAAGCATATGTATCATTTCTGTTTAGGGCATCCGTTGAACATGAGACATGGATACAATTAACTTCTCATATGTGGTTCAACTATTCTTGTTCTCAATCTCCAATTCAAAGTGGTCTAAACAAACTACTCTTTAGTTTGTGCATGGCCATGCGTTTCACACTAGCTTAAATCAACGAGAGCGCCAGAATGTCCGACCCCTAATTAAAGAAGAACAGAATTCCTTTGGCCACGTACAACTCCCACTGAACTTTGGAACACTCCTGATCATACCCTTATTACTGCCTGTTAAGGTATACCATTAGATAAGATCAAAGAACAACCTTTAGTTAGAGTTAGTTCTAGTAAGTGCCTCGGGTCGAGGATCGACAGATCTTACTTTACTCAAAACATCTCAAGACATAGATTCATGAAGATAGTTTTGAAACGAGTTACGTCCAATAATTATTCTCTAATAATTATCTGTGAATATGGTTTCCAACTTCTTAGTCTTTCATTTATAATGAACCAACCATCTGATTCACAATAGTCTTACGTTCAGATTGATTCCCATGAACCTGATCAAATACGAACATTTAGAATAATCTATATATTCAAGGATTTCTAAAACATACAAACTATCAAACACAGTAACATCTAATAATAATGCATTTAACCATTAAATCATATATTAAAAGTAATGTAACTGTATTGTTCGAAACACCAAATACTAAATACAGATCAAACCCACTGTCTAGCAAATCTAAGGCCTATCTTGTCAGTATGCTCCTCATGTTTAGAATGAGGCATATGCTTAGTGAACGGTTCGACTAGATTCTGATCTGTGTGAACTTTGTTTAACACGATGTCTCCCCGTTCAATTATATCCCGGATATAATGAAATCTTCTTAGTATGTGCTTAGTGCTGTCCTGTTACCTTGGTTCCTTAGCTTGAGCAATGGCACCGGTATTGTCACACAATATCTCGATTGGTTTCAGAATGCTAGGCATTACTCCGAGATCAGCAATGAACTTCTTCATCTAAGCAGCCTCCTTTGCAGCTTCTGAAGCGGCAATGTATTATGAATCGGTGGTGGATTGAGTAACAACACTTTGCTTAATACTTTTCGATGTGATCGCACAACCATTCAGAATAAATACAAATCTCGTTTGTGATCGAGAATCATCTCGACCAGTCTGGAAGCTAGCATCAGTGTAACATTTAACAGCTAGCTCTTCTTCCACTCCTCCATATATCAGGAACATGTCCTTAGTTCTTCTCAAGTACTTTAGGATGTTCTTTACAACTATTCAGTGACTCTCACCAGGATTCTGTTGATATCTGCTTGTCATGCTTAAAGCGTACGATACGTCAGGTCTAGTACATAGCATGGCATACATGATGGAACCAATTGCAGAAGCATATGGAACCTTTTCCTTTGTCTTCTTGTCCTCGTCAAACTGAGGGCACTGATTATTATTCAGTATGGTTCCATGCGCCATAGGCAAAGACCCTCTCTTAGAGTCTTGTATGAAAAACGTCGAATGACCTTATCAATGTATGTACTTTGACTTAAACCTATAAGCCTCTTTGATTTATCTCTATAGATTATTATTCTCAGAATATAAGCAGCATTACCAAGATCTTTCATTGAGAAACATTTTCCTAACCAATACTTTATGTCTTTTAGCATAGGAACATGGTTTCCAATGAATAGTATGTCATCTACATACAGAATCAGAAAAATCACATGGCTCCCACTTGCCTTCTTGTAAACACACGGTTCATCTTCGTTCTTGACAAAACCAAACTCTTTGATTTTCTTGTCAAAGCGAAGATTCCAGCTTCTGGATGCCTGTTTTAATCCATAAATGGATTTGTTTAACTTGCATACCTTATTAGGATTCTCTGGATCTTCAAAACCTTTCGGTTGAACCACGTAGACATTTTCTGTAAGATGCCCATTAAGGAACATGGTTTTGACAACCATTTGCCAAATCTCGTAGTCTTAATACGCGGCAATAGCAAGCAAGTTCCTAATAGACTTAAGCATAACTGCTGGCGAGAAGGTTTCATCATAGTCAATTCCTTGAGTCTGAGTAAAGCCTTTTGCTACCAACCTTGCTTTGAAGGTTTGCACATTCCCATCCATGTCGATTTTCTTCTTGAAAATCCATTTGCTTCCTACTGTCCGAATTTTGGGAGGAAGATCAACCAAGTCCCATACATGGTTGTCGTACATGGATTGGATTTCAGCATCCATGGCTTCAAGCCATTTCTTAGATTCAGAATCTAAGATTGCAGATTTGTAACTAGTGGGCTCTGTCTGATCAACTATCATGATGTCATCAATCTGGTGAATCCCGATATACCGGTCGGGTTCATGACGATCCCTAGTACTTCTGCGAACAGTTTGTGTCATGGTTGAATCTTGAACATTTCTAGATTCAGTTTTGGCAGTCTCATGCTGAACGGCATGTTCAGGTTATAGTTTTTGGATCTCATCCATATCCACATGGTTATCTCCAATCCCTCTCGCAAGAAGTTCTTTCTCCAAGAAAGTAGCTCTGCGTTTAATGAAAGTTTGATTTTCAGCAGGATTGTAGAAGTAGTAACCGATTGTTTTAGGGTATCCGATGAAAACAACTTTATTGCCACGAGGATTTAGTTTATCCGTAGATTCACTTATAACATATGCGTTACATCCCCAAACCCTAAGGTAGGACACTTTGGGTTTCTCCCAATGCCAAATCTAATAAGGCGTCTTGTCCACCTTCTTTATAGGAGCTAGATTTATGATTATCGTGGTAGTCTCAAGAGCAAAACTCTAGAAGGAGTGTGGAGGTTTGTGCGACACATGATGGACCGAACCATATCTAATAGAGTTCGATTCCTCCTTTCGGATACACCGTTAAGTTGAGGTGTTCCTAGTTGAGTAAGCTGAGAAATGATCCCACATTTCTTTAGATGTTCGTCAAACTCTTGACTAAGATATTCACCACCTTGATTAGATCGAAGCATCTTAATCGTCTTACCAAGTTGATTTTGTACTTCATTCTGGTATTGTTTGAACATTTCAAACATTTCATGTTTATGCTTCATAAGATAAACATAACCATATCTACTGAATTCATCAGTAAATGTCACAAAGTATCTCTCCCCACATCTAGACATTGTTTTGAATAGACCATAATCATCAGTATGTACAAGTCCTAACATATCCTTAGCCCTTTGATCGATACCGGTAACAGGAGCCTTGGTTAGCTTTCCACTTAAACATGATTTGCAATCATCAAATGACTCTTGACTAGTAGAATTCAGAATTCCGGCGGTCTGGAGTTTCTTCATGCGATTCTAGTTTATGTGTCCAAGCCTACAATACAATAGGTACGTATAATTGAAATCATATTTCATACGTTTCGAAGAGATATTAAATATAACATTATTATCATGGACTTCTATTTCATAGATTCCATTATGAGGCTTTGCAGAAAAATAAAACAAACCATTCAAATATGCAGAAATGAAATCATTGTCAAAAGCATAATTAAATCCTTGTTTCCGCAAAGCGGATACTGAAAGAATATTCCTAGTCAAAATAGGAATGAAATAAGCATTGTTCAAAACAAGTTCTAAACCAGAAGAAAATAAAAGAGTGTATTCTCCTACAGCCTTCACAGCAACCTTTTGTCCATTTCCCACATGGAGCTCTAGGTCGCCTTGCTTCAGTCTCCTAACCTTCTTTAGTCCCTGCAAATCATTACAAATGTGGTAACCACATCCAGTGTCAAACACCCAATATTTGCTAGACAAAAAGAAGATCTCAATAACGAACATACCTGAGGACTGTCCTCCAGTAGACTTCTTCTGCTTCAACTCGGCCAGATACTTTGGGCAGTTCCTCCTCCAGTGTCCGACTTCATCACAATGAAAACACTTGACATTCTTTAGAGGTTTCTTGGCAACAGCTTTTCCTTTGCCCTTGCTTTTGAAGCTTTTCTTGCCTTTTCCCTTGGCTTCAGATTTCTTGACCCGAACCTCCTTAATCATTAGCACTGGACCAGACTTAGCAGGAGCTGGTATGTTCATCTCAATAGTTTTCAGCATCATATGCAACTCTGGGATGGTCTTGTCCCAAGCATTCATATTATAGTTCAAAGTGAACTAATCATATGACTTTGGCAGTGAGTTGAGGATAATATCCCCAGCCAATTCATTGCTTAAAGGGGAGTCAAGACGTGCTAGATGATCAATGTACCCCTTCATCTTCAACACATGTGTGCTGAATGAAGAACCTTCTTGCATACGATAACTTATTAGTGATCTTATCACTTCGAAGCGTTCATGACAGGCCTACTGCTGGAACATTTCCTGTAGCTCCTTAATCATATCGTATGCCGGCATGTCCACCAGATTTTTTTGAAGTTCTGGTATCATGGACGCCAGCATTAAGCAAGAAACCTTGATAGAGTCATCAACATGCTTATCCCAGGTCTTACGGGCTTGGCCCGTAGCAGCAGTTGGTTCTTCCGGGATTGGTTCCTCGAGAACATACAGTTTGTTCTCAGCCTTGATAACAATTGTCAAGTTTCAGTACCAGTCCATGAAGTTGGAGTTGTTAAGTTTATCCTTCTCAAGGATAGATTTCAGGGAGAATGAGGAATTTGTATTAGATTCGTTAGACATCTACAAAATTCAAAATACAAGTTTTAGTATTTTCATGCACAATTTCCTAATAGAATTTTATGACCCAATTGCAAAAATATAATTAGGAATGAGATCCCTGTTCCCCATGTCTCAGTGAATGGCTGAGCACTCTTCACTATCATAGTTAGACAGTAGGTAACGATTACCGATTGTATTAACTATACAACTCTCGGTTTGAGGGGCATGAGGAGTAATGTCAAGCTTTAGATACGTTTCCCTCAACTACGCCCACTTAAACGACTTAAGTGATATTTGTCCTTCAATTACAACTGTAGACCCGGCCTAAGTGACTCAGAAAACGCGGTTCTACCTTCAACCAAAACCGTAGGGCCGGATGCAGGGTAATTCACTAACACCGGGGTTTCGGATAAATTAGTTGAAGTGTTATAATTATGGGTGGTGCAGAAATATCGATTTATATATATTGGGGTTTCTTCAATGTTTTAATATTACCGTTTCAGGTCAAAAACATTTTGGTCGACGAGCAACATGATACAAGTCGCACAATTTTAGTAAACCGATTTTACTAATTATTAGTTCGTGAAACACTTTCAACACTCGACACGATCCAATTTCAAATACTCTATTAATCTAAATTGGTCATTTGTCACGAACTGATTTTAAACTAATCAACTCTTTAATTAATTTAAAATTGTTTTAAGTAAAACTATTAAATTTAAAACTTGTTTTACTTTTAAATAAAACACCTTTTTATTTAATTACCTTTCCGATAAAAATAAACAATTTAATAATCTCATCGTTTTAAATTGTGTCAAAAGTTTTATAAAAATTTTGCGGATAATTTATCACAACCACAAAAATAAATATAGAATCGAGCAACTAGGAAAAAATGTCCGGTTTCGTTCGAGCCATCAAACGAAAAACCGGACTGGTCTAAGGGATAACAAAATAACAAATCTGCTATCTTCCACTTAGTCCAAGATCTTCATCTTTAATCCTGTCATTGTCCGTCTTGGTGTTCTAGTCTTCGTCTCTTTAGGATTACAATATTTATTTACTAATACACTAAAAATAAATAAATAAATAAAAACCTAACTATTACATCGGGGTTTCAAATAACCCATAAAATACAAAGAGAAACAACCAATCAATAAACAATACAACCACAGGTCTCTAGTGCTCGATTCATTCACAATTAAATAAACGAAAAAGGCTGGATCTTTTATCAAACAAATAGTTTTGACAAATAAAATAATAGATCGATAAAAACAAATATGTCTAGACGCGCGTAAAGGTGACTCTAATAGCACTGTTGGGAATCAGGGTACCATTTTTAACTTTTAAAACAATAATTATTTAAACCTTTTACACAAATAAATCAGATATATTTTAGCGGAAGCGATTTAATAGTACCTTTGCCAGATCAGGCCTGTATTCCTTTCAGTGATCCGATTACACATATTTAAACAATATTAAATAACCAACCATAGGATGTTTAGATTTATACCTTTGACGATAACAGATCTGAGACACCTTAGTTTAACGAACGTCACGCTAGATGACACGTACACGAAAAACTGCAGCAAAACGTCACACGGTTGCGAAAAGTGGGAGTCGGTCACGGCGGCGATGGGCGACGGTGGTGGTGGTCCGGCAAGGCGGCAGCGGCCCTTGGTGGCGTCGTCGACCGAAAAGGGAGAAAGGGGGGGGGGGGTTCGAAACCCTTGTGGTGGCTAATAAAATTGATTAGGTTTTAGGGTTAGAGTTAAAGTTATATTTACAAACCTGTAACTTACAATCTGGCCTCTGAGATATTAACATTTAATACCCAATAATAATTAACTATTTAATTATTAACCTTTTCTAATTTTCTAATTAATAATAATCAGTAAAATCTAATCTTTTAAATGTTTAATAGATTCAAACATTTAATCCCCATAACTAATAAATCTCATAATTAATTATCTCAATCTCCAATAAATATTTCTCTGAATATTTATTCACCATTTAATAAATCCGTCTTTCGTGAATAATATTTAACAATTAAATATTATATATATTTGTTCGTTGCCTAAGGTGTAACTCTTTAGATCGTACCTTAATAGTAACGTTTATTTAATTGACGATCGGACATCATATATCCAACACACACAATGCGTGTCATAAAAGGGGGTATATGACATGCCGGACCATGTCAAGGAAGGCCCTGTCAAGAATGAAGATGACACGCATTTGTGTATCATAAATGTGTATAATGATTTTAGCTGTTTTAAAAATATATGTATATTTTTTTTAGAATTACTAATTTTCACATTAATGTCATAAAATAGTAACAAAACATTTCATAATACAAAATAAAATACACATATAGCAAAACAATCCAATTCATACAATATTTCATAAAATAGTAACAAACATTTCAATGTAACAAAAGTCGATTCCAGATTCAACGTTTCATTAATGTCGAGATAAATGTTCACAGAAAAATGAAGTTTGCTATAAAAGTCGACCATTCTTAACGAATTCCTTCAATATCAGCATCTCTGTATTCATCTTTCCTTCCCCCAACCTAAGAAAAAAATTGTAACCAAATTAAGCAAAGATTCATAAATTTGGTCAAATGGAGGTCCAATGTCAATATAGTCAATGTCAAAATTTGCATTCTATGGTTTAATTTCATGGAAACAAAAACCGTCAAGAGTTATAACTAGTTTCAACAGGAAAAAATAATTTTGTATCATAATTAATAAGAAATATTATACAAGTGTTTGGATTTATTTAATCATTTTGAGAAGATAATTTTATTTAAGCACATAAAGTTCACATCTCATACTCATGGAAGTGATAAACAATGGTGATTTGGTCTAGATAGATGCCTACCCATAAAACCTATGAGCAAGAGTATCCAAAAGAAAGCACTTATTCAACTTTATTCCTTATATGCTATCCACACCTGAAAACAAAACAATCAAAATGAGAGAAATGCATAAATAATTACCTCACACTGCTCTTTACAAGTTTGAAGTTTGAGAACAACTTCTCAGCAAATCCCTGTAAATAGATTATAGAACTCAAGACACTTATATTATTTCCTTAACATAAATAAAATAAGTATCTAGGCATACTTGAGGGTCTTTCAAGGAGGTTAAAGGCGAATAATAATTCAAGTTATTATCGCGCTCTGAAGATATACGTTGCTGTTTTTTCCAAACAATAGATCAATACTAACCCATAATTATCTTTTGACCCACTAAATAAACCAATTAATTAAATATAATTATCTCCTAACTAGATAATTAAATAAACAGAACTATTAACCGACTCAAATTCTAAATAAACAGAACTACCAAAGCAAAAAATCTTAATCTACTATCAGTTCAAAACTGTTCAGTTCACATGATAACAAATTGGAGCTCAATCTTATGTAACAACAAAAAGATACAAGAAATAACTTGAAGATCGAGTGACAGTAAGAGGTCGAAAACCATTTTTTGTGAGAAAAATCTTTTGATTAGTGTATACAATAGTAATTTGATCATTGTTCCAGTAAGAAACAACATAATGAATATTTGTGAAAGTATACCTGAAGGCAAATATCTGAAGATACATCTTGCTCAAGGATGCCTAACGATATGACAGGAAGGGATGTTAGGAAGAGATTGAACATAAGCATATACCACCCATCATACAAGACATTCCCTGAGAATCTGGAGTATAGTTCATAGTAGAATAAGGTAAGGCCGAGCACGATGTTTTTGTATACAAAATAGAGAATCTGCAGCAAGAAACAATAAAATGTAAGTAATCATACACTTGTGTATCCAAAATAATCTAAAGTTCAGTAAAGACCATTTTGAGATTATCTTGTAACACCAGTGCCCGTGTATTATAAGTAACCGTTCCAAGTATCTAAATTGAGGCAATTAGAAGTCACTTGCCATAACCGCTTGCATGAGTAAACATATTGTGTCAAAGTTGAAACAAGCATTAACAGATTAGTTTGATAAATCGGTATGATTTAGGGAATGATTCAAAGGCTCTAAGTGATCATACATGCATTCCTTCCATGTCACTAATCCCAATCCCAATATCAGCTTCTTGAATCATGCCAACATCATTACCTCCATCTCCAATTGCCAATGACATCTTTCCTGTATATTTCTTCGCTAATGGCGTAATCTAAGTTTTCGCATAAAACACAAAGATAAATCTAGCATACCAATGCTTTCTGTTTTGGTGAGACGCGACAACAAATAACAGAGACACAATTAACTGCCATCTGCAAAAAAATCGTCTTTTATGCCATTCGTCAAAGCAATTTCAAGAGCTTTTCCATCCACCACAAGAGCAAAAGGATCATCTTTGGTGTTTTCATTTGTTGTTACTTGATAAGAAGCCTTAATTTGATTTAATATGTCGTCATTCATAGCCTGAAAAGCTACAAAATGTTGAATCATTGCCCCTAACTCAAATTGCAAATCAAATAAATTGAATTAAAACAAGTGCATGATATTCACCTTTAATTGGTTTTTAGATTCAACATCTCGGCTAAACTTAGATAAAACATATGCATATCATGCCTAAGCAAACTACAAGCAAATCTGACCAAAAATGCAAAAAAGGTGAAAAATTTGTGGAGCTTCATAATTGATGGTTCCAGTTGATTTATAAAAATCCTTACCCGATATTAACAGCATGCTATGTATGCAATTAACAACTATATTGTAACACACGGAAAATTCCCAAATATTATAAGGGCTAATTGTATTTAAAAGAAAAGCCCAAGGGGTAAAAGTGCAAAGTTCCAAAAGTTCAAGGGCGAAGAATGACAAAAAGGAAATTTGTGACTATGACGGACCGTCACAAGGGGATAACGATCCGTTACGGTGGTGATGGACCGTCACAGGAAATAACGGTCCGTTACGGGCTCGGCACGACAATGAATCTGGGAATGACACGTGTATGCTAACTAACGGGGCAATCATGACACGTATAACCCTATGACGGACCGTCATGAGGCGTAACGATCCGTTACGCTTGCAGCACCAAATAGGGTGAAGGACCGTCGAGGTGTTGATTGTTATAGGTGATTTAGAAGGAGGTTCTGCTTGAGGTGAGTTCCTATGAACTTTGCGCTATAAAATATTTTATAAATGATTTTGTCTGAGATCCCAATATCATCCGTGTATATATATATATATATATATATATCCTATAATAAGTACTTATTATGGGCATGATTGGGTGGGACTGACGGGCAAGAACTGATACTCTTGTATTTGGCCGGACTTACATCCGGAAGCCAGGGAGTCACCTGTATATATATATATATACAGCTTTTATCTAATATCAATGTTAAAAGTTTAGTTCCTAGGTTTTTTCTTCCTAGGGCTTTTATTCCTATTACTATGAGTCCTGTATGTATAAACTGTTTTCCTGCTTGTTTAATTTTTAAGATTGTTTCTGGTGAAAATAAATCTATTTCTACCATTTTATCTATTACTCTTAAACTTTCTTCCCTACTACTTTGTATTAAAGTTGTGTTTACGTTTAGCATACCTGTTTGATATAGTGTTCTTGGATTTAATATATCTAATTGATGTTGATTGTATAAATTTATATTTTTGTCTAAGTCGATTTCTTCTTCTAATTGTATTGTTTGTTGTGTACTTTTGGAAGATGATCCTTTTCTTAAAATTCTGTTTAAAAAGGTGTCTGAAGAAATAATATCTCTTATATTACTAGTTGATTTTCTAGATTCTTGGATGATTTGTTTATTCATCTCTAGGTTTCCAATGTTTATAAATTTTTGGTTTTTCACTTAGATGTGTTTTATTTAGTTTTTCTATCAGATTATTTATATCAGTAGAGTTTCCTGTTACTACTGGATGTTTATTCTTGTTTATATTTTAGCTGTTCTTGTAAGGCTACTTCTTTACATTTTTCTTCTAATATACTGAATGTAAAGGTTATCCTAGGTCCAATTCCTAGGTTTTGCATGTCTCCATGTTGTAATTTTCATGCTTCATGTATATGTTTTCCTAAATCTCCTGGTAATTTTATAAAATATTTATCGCATAAGCTATCTTCCATAGCTTGTCCTGTTTGTGCTCATAATCTTGTGAAGTCTAATGTAAATTCATTTATATATATATATATATATATATATATATGTTGTAGACCCAGAACCCGAGTAAAGCTAAGGTTATTGGGTGATGAATTGGGATAGATGATTATTAGGCCCAGACCCGAGTAAAGCTGAGGTCCTGGGGTGATCTATATCATGGATACGTGTTGTGAAAATATGATTTTATTTATGAACTCACCAGCTTTGTGCTGATCCAAATGTTTTCAAATGTTTTTGAGCACAGGTGACCACTAGCTTGTAGTTGGCATTCCAGGAGATGTACATGTGTTCTGAGATAGGGATGACTGAGGGCAGGTTCCTTGGTAACTGTAAGGCCTGAGTGGATGGCACGTTCTCAGTGAACTATAAGTCCATAGTTATATGTGTTCCTGCTAGGAACAATATGTTGTATTTACTAGTCAGTCCTTATTGTAAAACACTAATATCTATGAAATGAAATAGTTATGATTTTAAGTCTTCCGCTGTCTATCCGGTATGTAGTTATCTGATGAACGGAATGTTCTGTCTAAGGAAAGAGCGGTGTTGCAGGTACTACTCAGGTTAGATAACTGTCCTGTGTTACGGGCGTGACAAGTTGGTATCGGAGCCACAGTTTAAGGGATTTAGATACTAAAAGTAAGTTTGTATCTAGACTTAAACTAAGTGCTCTGAGAATGGCTGGAATGCTATATGATATTGGTTAAGATGTTGATAATCATTATGAATATAACGGGTGATATCAAGAAAGCAGATAATTAATTACCTTCTTGGCCAGATGTCTTTAATTTCTGATTTTCTGGATCATAGCCGGTTATACGAATTTTGTTGTCATACATCTGTGTGTCTAGGTACTAATGGCTGGAAGAGGAAGAGGAACAGGTCGAACTCCGGTTACTAAGTCACATAGGTAGACTAAGCATAACACCAACACTAACGATCATCACGAGAACGACAATAACACGAATCCTCATATTGAAGAAGTAGTTATGTCTGAGGCCCAATTCTAGGATGCTGTGGCCAGTGAAGTAACAAAGGCATTAAGAACAACGTTACTAGGATTGTTAGATGAGCTCCTCACAAGGAGGATGGGTACTGGAACTGCTGGAGGAGGAACCAATCATGATGGAGGCACAAATGGAAACGCTAATACTTGTTCTATAGTTAGAACTGAGAATCTTGATGGATACAATTACAAATCGTTGGGAGGATGTAAACCCAAGCCATTTGACGGCAAGAAGGGAGCCATTGACGCTACTATGTGGGTTACAAAGATGGAAGCTGTTATCAAGCTTAGTGAGTGCAGAAGCGAGCAGGCAGTCAAGTTTGCTGCTAATTCTTTAGAAACCACAACACTGGATTGGTGGGAGTCAGTAAAGCAAGCCAGAGGGGAGCAAGCTGTGGATAACATGAAATGGAACGAGTTCAAGGAACTAATTCTGCAACGATTCTATCCCCAGAATGAACTTGACAAAATTAAGGAAGAGTTTCAGCGTCTCGAGGCTGGAACTATGACGCATCAAGAGTATGCGACAAAATTTGATTAAACGTCTAAACTAGTGCCACATCTGGTGACACCCTAGTCACGAAGAATCAAGCACTTTATTAGGGGGTTCCCGCTAAAGCGTACCTTAGAGAAAACCTCTGCACCTCAAACGATGGATACATCTTTGTCATCGAGTGCCACGATTTATGATGATGTGGCAGCACAAGAAGCCAAAGACAAGACTGAGAAAGCAGTGAGGTAAAGCCTGTAGAAACAAAGAGGAGAAGTGAAGAAATAATGTATCGATTTAAATCGAGAAACTTTAAATTCCATAGGAGAGAGGGAAAAAATTCACCAAGAGGTTCTCAAGAGGTGAAATGCAACAGGTGCCAGAAACCAGGGCATATTTCATCCCGCTGTCCATCTCTGAAATGTTATAACTGTAATGAGATGGGACACATATCAAGAACTTGTACCAAACCCGTACAACAGAAGCCCAAAGAAGGGGAAAAAGGTCGGGTGTTTGTGATAAGTGAAGGAAAGAGGAACGACAATGCCAAAGTGGTAGCTGGTACGTTCCTAGTTAATGATATTTATGCTAAAATCTTCTTTGATACATGAGCGAATAGAAGTTTTGTTTCAGATGCCTTTAGTTTGCATTTAAGCATAAAACCTACCCCACTTAAGCGTGCTTACATAGTTGAGACGGCAAGTGGAGAACATATTAGGATAACTGAATCGTATACAAATTGCAAGATGACTCTCGGCAAAGAAAATTCAGTGATTGAATTAATGCCAATGAGTATGAGCGAGTACGATGTTATCATTAGAATGGACTAGTTAAACTAATGCCATACTCAGATCGATTGTGATCAATGGACTATTAGGATTTATAGGCCTGGCAGAGAGTCTATGTTGATACAATGTGATAGTGATGAAAATAAGATTGAAACGATTTTTGTAGCTAAGGCTAAGAAATATGTGAATACATGATGTAGTATATTTATAGTTTACGCTTTAGACTCGAAACCCGAATGGCAGCTTGCGGACATTCCTGTAGTATGTAATCACCCGGATGTATTTTCGGAAGAATTACTTGGTCTACCACCAGTTCAACAAATTGAATTTTGAATTGACCTTATCCCTGGAGCCAAATCCGTAGCCAGGGCACCATATTGACAAACACCCTTTGAATTGAAATAATTGATGAAGCAGATTCAAGAATTATTAGACAAAGGTTTATACGTCCAAGTACTTCACCTTGGGGATCCCGGTCTTGTTCGTAAAGAAGAAAGATGGAAGCATGCGGATGTGCATAGATTATCGAGAACTAAATAAGCTCACTTTGAAGAACAAATATCCATTACCTAGGATAGATGATTTGTTCGATCAGTTGCAAGGAGCTAAATACTTCTCGAAGATTGATCTTAGATCTGGGTATCACCAGTTGAAGGTATAGGAAGAAGATGTACCTAAGACTGCGTTTAGAACCCGATATGGACAATACGAATTTTTGGTTATGTCATTTGGTCTACCGAATGCTCCCACGGCATTTATGGACCTAATGAACCTAGTCTGTAAACCATTCCTTGATAAATTCGTTATAGTGTTCATAGACGATATCCTTATCTATTCCCGAACTCAAGAAGACCATGCCAAACATCTGTAGATAATCTTGGAAACCCTTAGAAAAGAGAAGTTGTACGCTAAGTTTTCCAAATGCGAGTTTTGGAAACGAGTAGTACAATTCTTAGGACATGTCATAAATCATCAGTAGATCCAGCCAAGATTGAAGCAATCATGAAATGAAAAACTCCAAAGACACCAACTGAGGTTCGAAGCTTTCTTGGTCTAGCCAGATACTACCAAAGGTTTATACAAGACTTTTCCAAGATTGCTACTCCATTAACTACTTTGACTCAGAAAGCTGTGAAGTTCGAATGGAGTCAGAAGCAAGAAGAGGCGTTCAATGCTCTTTAACAAAAACTTAGCTCAGCACTGATCTTAGCATTACCCAAAGGGAATGATGACTTCGTCATCTACCGCGATGCTTCCCGTATTGGTCTAGGTTGCATGTTGATGCAACGAGAAAAGGTGATAGCCTATGCATCACAACAACTTAAAGTTCATGAGAAAAACTATACCACACATGATCTTGAACTTGGTGCCAAAGTGTTTGCTCTAAAAATATGGAGACACTATCTGTATGGTACTAAATTATACAGACCATAAAAGTCTTCAACATATATTCAATCAGAAGGAACTGAATATGAGACAGAGAAGATAGATGGAACTCATTAATGATTATGATTGTGAGATCAAATACCATCCCGGGAAAGCTAATGTTGTTGCTGACGCATTAAGTCGGAAGGAGAGAATCAAACCCATCAAAATAAGGGCCTTAAGATTAAAAATCAAGATAGATTGGGTAGATCAGATCAAGGAAATTCAAACCCAAGTGCTACAAAGAGATAACATAAAAAAGGAACACATGGTTGGTAAAGAGAAGTTACTAACCAAAGGCAATGACAGAATCCTACGATTTGGAAGTAGAATTTGGATTCCTATAATTGGGGAAATCCAAACAAAGGTGATGGATGAGGCTCATAAATTCAAATATTCAATACATCCTTGAGCTGATAAAATGTATAAAGAAGTAAAGACTCATTTCTGGTGGTCGAACATGAAGAGATCTATAGCTCAGTACATTGAAAAATGTATGACTTGTCTCCAAGTTAAGATTGAACATCAGAAACCCGCAGGTCAACTGCAACAGTTGAAGATACCTGTGTGGAAATGGAATAGGATTATTATGAATTTTGTCACAAAAACTGTCGAGACGCAGAAAGGGCATGATGCTATTTGGGTTGTGATTGATAGACTAACCAAGTCGGCACACTTTGATCCTATCAGGGAGAACTATTCAATGGATAAGTTAGCCCGACTCTATATCAATGAGATTTTGAGTCGTCATGGTATACCGCTATCTATTATCTCTGATAGAGATAGTCGATTCACGTCCAGGTTTTGGACCAGTTTCCAAAAAGAATTGGGAACTCGGATCAATATGAGTACAACATATCACCCTTAAACTGATGGACAAAGTGAAAGAACAATCCAAACCTTAGAAGATATGCTGAGGGATTGTGTAGTTGAATTTGGAGGTAGCTGGGATAGTCATTTACCATTGATAGAATTTTCCTACAACAACAGCTACCATTCAAGTATAAAAGCTGCACCTTTTGAGGCATTGTACGGTAGGAAGTGCATAACTCCAATTTGTTGGATGGAAGTTGGAGATAGCCACCTGTCTGGACTAGAAATCTTACAGTAAACGACTGATAAGATAGTCCAGATCAAACAAGACTGAAAACTGCACAAGATCAACATAAGAGTTATGCAAATAAACGCCGACGGCATTTAGAATTTCAAGTAGGAAACTATGTGACGTTAAAAGTTTCACCTTGGAATGGTGTTGTATGTTTTAGAAAACGAGGGAAATTAGAGCCAAGGTATATTGGGCCTTACATTATCATTGAAAGAGTTGGAGCAGTGGCAAATAAAATAGAATTGCCTGAAGCATTGCAGGGTATTCATAACACGTTCCACGTGTCATGTCTACGTAAGTGCTTAGCAGACCCCGATCAGGCAATTTCGTTAGATGATGTCCATTTTGATGACATACTCCAATTCATCGAACAACCTGTTAAGATCTTAGGAACACAAGATCATAAGCTCAGAAAGAAAACGATACCGATGGTGCTGGTACAGTGGCAAGGTCAGAAAGGTGCCGACCAAACTTGGGAATTAACAAAACAAATGAACGTTAAGTACCCTCATTTGTTTGACTGATATTGAATTTCGAGGACGAAATTCTTTTAAGGAGATGAGATTTGTAACACCCGGAAAATTCCCAAATATCATAAGGGCTAATAGTGTTTAAAAGAAAATCTCAAGGGGTAAAAGTGCAAAGTTCCAAAAGTTCAAGGGCCAAGAATGAAAAAAAAGGAAATTTGTGGCTGTGAAGGACCGTCACAAAGGGATAACGGTCCGTTACGGTGGTGACGGACCATCACAGGACATAACGGTCCATTACGGGCTCGGAACGACAATGAATCTGCAAATGACACGTGTATGCTGACTAGCGGGAAAATCATGACACGTGTAACCCTATGAAGGACCGTCATGGGGCGTAATGGTCCATTACGCTTGCCACCCCAAATTGGGTGATGGACCGTCACTGATGGTAACGGTTGTTACGACCTTGGAATTCGCCCTATAAATTGAAGTTTGATCCCAGCACTTTTCTCACATCCATTTCACGTTAAAATCACACACACACCCTGGAGATTCCATTCCCGAACCGTGGTTCGCGTACAAGGGTCTGGTTTCTAGCAAAACGTCCGCAAATTGCCATAAATAGTGCCAAGGTAAGATTTCCGAACACCTTGAGGTTCTCTTGTGCAAACCTAAGATAGGTTTATTGATTATGATCATGTCGGATATGATTTAGGGTTCTGTCGAGGTGTTGATTGTTATAGTTAATTCGGAAGGAGGTTCCGCTTGAGGTGAGTTCCTATGAACTATGCTTTATAAAATATTTTATAAATGATTTTGTCTGAGATCCCAACATCATCCGTATATTTTATAAATGATTTTGTCTGAGATCCCAATATCATTCGTATATATATATAGGGAAAGGTTCCGCTAAGAAGTGGTTTTTCGCTAAGAAACGCTAAGAAGTGGGTCAAACGAACTCCGATTGAGCTCATTCGAGCGGCGTTGGAACCGTCTCATCGAACTCTAATCCGGACCCAAAAACCTAAACCCCCCTCCACCCGCACCCCCAAAAACCTAAACCCCCCCTCCAACCCCACCCTGAAAAGCCTAAAACCACCACCCCACCCCCCAAAAACCTAAACCTCCCCACCCCCCCCCCCCCAAACTTAAACCCACCCCCAAAAACCTAAACTCCCACCCCCACCCCCCAAAAAAAACCTAAACCCTAAAATCTAAACCCTAAAAGCTAAACCCTATGGCTAAAATCCTAAAATTCAACGCTAAGATCTAAACCCTAAAAGCTAAGATGGTAGAGTTCGACGATACGGTTCCAACGCCGCTGGAATGAGCTCAATCCGAGTTCGTTTGATATCGTTTCTTAATGTTTTTGTCACTTCTTAGAGTTCTTAGCCGAAAACAACTTCTTATTTGATCCTCCCCCTATATATATATATGTATATATGTATATAATAAGTACTTATTATGGCTATGATTGGGTGGGACTAACGGGAGAGAACTGATCCTCTCGTATTTGGCCGGAGTTGTATCCGGAAGTCAGGGAGTCACCTATATATATATATATGTTGTAGACTCAGAACACGAGTAAAGGTAAGGTTACTGGGTGATGAATTGGGATGGATGATTATTAAACCCAGACCTGAGTAAAGCTGAGGTCCTAGGGTGATCTATATCATGGATACATGTTGTGAAAATATGATTTTGTTTATGAACTCACAAGCCTTGTGCTGATCCAAATGTTTTCAAATGTTTTTGAGCACAGGTGACCACTAGCTTGTAGTTGGCATTCCAAGAGATGTACAGGTGTTTTGAGATAGGGATGAATGAGGGCAGGTTCCTTGGTAACCGTAAGGCCTGAGTGGATGACACGTTCTCAGTGAACTATAAGTCCAGAGTTATATGTGTTCCTGCTAGGAACAATATGTTGTATTTACCGGTCAGTCCTTATTGTAAAACACTATTATCTATGAAATGAAATAGTTATGATTTTAAGTCTTCCGCTGTGTGTTTTTGGTATCAACGTCACAGCAACTAGAAGGCGACTTTCTAACCGGTATGTGGTTATCTGACGAACGGAATGTTCTGTCTAAGGAAAGAGTGGTGTATAAATCTATCCTAGACCCGTCATTCTTTTCTAGAAACATATCTGTTGGAGGTACTACTCTGGTTATATAACTATCTTGTGTTACGGGTGTGACATATATAAATTAACATTGTTTGGTACTAAACATGGAATAAACAAAAAAATAGATATGTTTGTGTAGGATCGTAAGATTACAAGGTGATTCTATTCTAGTTGATATTGGCGGAAACAATAACAACCAACAAGGTAAACAAGTAAACAGCAAGAATACTGATAAATGCACTGTTGTATTAAACTTATGAGATTACAAGTTTACAAGTAAAACACTATCAAGAAGCACTATGAAAGCACAGCAAGCACACTTACAATGAAGTGTTTACACAGTATTTATAGTAACTAAGAATCAAGACAGACCCTTGATTCTAAGGATCAGATCTAACACAAGCCGTTGATCTTGTTTATTAATCTAAATTACACGCAAAGGCTAATCTAGATAACTTTACTGAAACGTCTTCTTAGGCATCATTGTTTGCATGCTTGGAGACGCGCGTCATTGTCCTTTATTGGTTGCACCAGTGAGGTTCCTTTTGCTTGGAGTGTGGCAGTTGCTTTTGTAGACAGGTGTCAGAGGCGCTTCACATGGATAGTCAGCTGCAACGTTTGGTCTTCAGAGAATAGAGCTATCAGCAGCAACTTGTGTTGAATGCTGCTGATAAGACTATCAGCAGCAACAAGTGTTGGATGCTGCTGATAAGCCTATCAGCAGCAACAAGTGTTGAATGCTGCTGATAAGCCTATCAGCAGTAACAAGTGTTGAATGCTGCTGATAAGCCTATCAGCAGCAACAAGTGTTGAATGCTGCTGATAAGCCTATCAGCAGCCATATGTGATGAATGCTGCTGATAAGCCTATCAGCAGCATTTGTACTTAGAATAATTTGGTAGCAATTAGTTTTTGGTTCTACAAACTCCCCCTAGACTGATGCAACCAAAATTCTTCTAATCACTTTGCTGCTGAAGCTTTTGCATGTGGCTGACTATCCTTTCAACCTCATAGCCTCTTGGATCCTTGCTGGGATTGTTCAGTGGAAGTTCAGACAGAGTCTTGATGTCTTTGTGTGGCATTTTGTAGATTGCTTTGCTTGAACATCTCATCTGCTGCTTCTTTACATCAATCAGAGTGAACTCATCCAGATCAGCATTGTAGGACCAAGATACAAATGGAGAGTGGGACTTGAGTGGCTTGATGTTAATGATCACATCTTTGCTAGGGTTGAAGTAGTGTTTGATTGCTAGCACAAGACGTTTCCCACTCTCATTTGCAGGCTCATGAGCTTCACCCAGCTCCAAAATTCTTCGTAGGTCTGAATCTGGTAATTGCAGAACCTCATCAACAGACCTATATGTAGATATTCTTCTTTCAGTTCTCCCCCTGAAGATCTCAAACCTTTGACCCTGTGGATTGTAGACCCATTCAACTATGTCTCTTGAGTCTTCAGGTTCAGATGAGGGTTTGGATTTCTTCAAGGGAGGCTGTTGATGAGTGGGAGCTGGGTGGGATGATTTGGACTTGTTGGGTGGAGGAGTGGAAGATTTGGGGAGGAGAGTGGAAGGATGATGGACTGAGGAAGAGGTAGGTGAGGGAGAGGGCTTGGGTTTCTTTGTCTTTGGTTTTTCTTCTTCTTTGATAAGTACCCTTTTCTTGGATCCCTTCTTCCCTAGTCTTTCTTCCTCCTCCTTTTTAACTTTGAAGTAGAGGGCTTGCAGGTTCATGAAATTCATAGGACCTAGCCTCTTTCCACTATCTCCTCTAGCCTTAAGGAAGTCAATCATGACCTTCCTCTCTTCATGGGTCCGTTTATTGAAGGCAATGGTTTTCTTGGACTATAGCTTGGCTTTTTCTTCTTCTTCAGCCTTTTTCTTTTTAGCCAATTGACCCTGCTGACCCATGAAGGCTCTATAGACTTCTTTAGTTGATAGTTTCTCAAGGTAGTCTGCATCCTCACCTTGAGAGACTAGTGTCTTTATCCACTCCTCCCTAATTTCTTTAGCTAGTTCAGAATCGGTTATTCTGAACTTAGCTTCTTCTTTCTTCTTCTTCTCCAACTCTTCCTCTTCTCTATTGAATTGTTCCTGCAGTTGAAGAGCAAGAGCTGCATCTTCTTCAATCCGGTCAACTGCAGGAATCTTCCTTTTTAGTTCATCCAGCTGTTTAGCATACAGTTGGATGGTTTGTTCTCTTAGAAGAATGGCTGTTTTTCTTTCTTGAACCTTTTTCAGGTCAGCCATCTCCTCTTCTTCTTCTTTTCTCTTCCATCTCCCTTTTCTCTTTTAGCAACCTCTCTTCATCTTCATCAGTCATGATTCCCTTTCCTTTGTTTATATTGGATGCCCTGCTTCATCCTCACTGATCACAACAGCAGATGATGATGCCGCTATTGGGATCTCTGCCTCAGCTTCATTAGCAATTTGAGAAATTGACAAGGGACGGTCACTGTCTTCTTCAAGTTGATAATTAGGACCTTCTATTTCCCTCAGTTGATCCCTAATTGAAGATCTTACGCCATAGGCTGCAGATGTGATATCAACTTATGGAGTATCTGAGTTGGAGTCAGTATCAGAAGTTGACACTGTCTCTTTCGGAGGAATCACTCCTTCCTTTTCAAGATGGGCTTTGATGATGACCATCATTGCCTGGCTCTATAGTGAGTTAATGTTGCAGATGTTGGCTCGGAGCTGAAAGATCTTGAATAGGAAGTCTAAGGGTAGATGAAGGATGTTCCTGGTGTTGATGATGAGAGAGGAGCCATTGCTGAGCAGAAGAGTGTGGTCAAGGGACTTAGTGCTCCCCCAACCTAGCACGTCCAAGTCCTTGACCAGGAAGGCATACAGGAATCTTCGAAGGCCCAGAACTTCTTCTTCAGTGAGAAGACTGCTCCTTGTTATTTCAAGATTGCTAGGAGTCAGTCTCCTTTCTGCGGCCGCCGAGGATTCAGGATAAGCTACCCGATGTGCTGCTTGTAGGAATCTTTGGAACCTGGGTAGATTATCCTCCATCAGGTCATGGAACCTGCCAATGGCAAGTTCTGCTGAGAGATCTGTTGAGGTGTTGATGCAATTAGTTAAATGCAGATGTAGGACTTGGAGGGCATTGAGAGAGTTCCAGTTCAGCTCTTCTACTCCGCTGAACTCCCATCCAATCCAAAACCTCTCAGATGATCCATCATAACCCCAAGCTAGAATGGAGTCAAAATCTAGCTTCTTTGATGATCTTAATAGTTGGGGGGTTGAGGATTGACCAATGATGGCTGCTGCTTCAGGAAGGATGCTGAATGATGTATTTGTTTGTTCTGTGTCTTCAACATCATTCAGCATTTCATCGACAGCCCTGACGACCAACTTCCAGTCTTCAGATGTCTCTTCATCTTCATTATCTAGGACTGGCAAGTCATGAATTTGGACAAAGGCTGGCTTGAATAGTGAGCTTTGATGTACAACCTGCTCTTGAATCCAGTCGTCAAGACGGTCTTTATCTTCTTCCATAGAGACCATCTCCCCCTTTTTGGTTGCATCAGTAGACAGGTAGGCATCAGTTTGGGTGCCTACTGATACAAGAGAGGGAGTGGCTAAAGTTGGGCATTGATGGGCTTCATGCATAGAGACTTGGTGTCTTAGTTTGGACACTTTAGCCTCTAGCATAGCCACCCTGGCCGTCAATTCCAAGTTATGAAGTTTCAGTCTGTCCTCATCCACAGTTGTGGAATCCTTGGACCCAGATGGGGCCGTAGGCCGAGCCTCAGCATCCCCATCACCCGTGGTTTCTTGGCGCCTGGGATTCCTCTCAATGAAGGGAGTTTCCAAGGAAACACCCTCACCATGAGTTGCCGTGGTTGAGGTCTTAAAGATGTTGTCACTGTCCTCCTGGTCAGTTGATGGACCAGCAGTAGTGACAGCCTCGTCCACATCCACTCCATCATAACTCCCAGAGTGGACCTTCAAGGGTGAGGAACTTGGGTTGGGTGTTTCGGAAGCAAGACCAATCAATACCTCCTTGATAGTGGTAGTGGGAGAAGGTACATCACTTTGGTCAGGTTCCTCAACACTTAAGTTCAAAGAAGATAGGAATGGCTCAAAGGGCTGTTCTATGGATCCGGGAAGTGATCCTAATCCTAATAGAGAGACTTCCAAAGGAGTCTCCCTAACAATGTGGCTTTCCCTTATGATATTCTCACTAGAATGTTGTGATTCTGAGTGAAGGATGTTGGCTTGGGTTTGGGCCTTGGAGGCAAGAGAAGAAGGAGTTCTCTTGCCCCTCTTCCTTGTATATTTGGCTGCAACCGGGGCCCTATGTTCCGGTTGAGCAATTAAACTGGGGGTGAGTAATGTATGTGCCTGTGCTTCCTCAGTAGAATGCACAGGGGTTCGATCAAGGGAAAAAGTAGTTAGAGTTTGTGGTAGTGAGGTGGAGGGTGTGGGATCAGTATCAGCTGGGTTTGCTGAACTGTCACCCTGGGTACATTGCGTGTTCAACATTGTAGACAACAATGGAACATCGGCCCCTGAGAACTTTGATGAAACTGTTCTCATGCTTTGAAAAATGTTGTTCTTATGTCCCAAAATTGAGTAGATTCTTGCAGTTTTTGAAAGATCTTGGTGCTCAATGTTGAACACTTCCTGCAAGAATCTTGGGTACATGAAGAACTGTGATTTCATCCCTTCTTGAAGGTTGTATCTCAAACCTTCAAGAATGAGGTGAGAAAAATTGAAACCCTCCCCAGTTATCATACCGTGAATTGCCGACGCAAGTCCGGAGCTGAGTTGGTTCCAGCCACTTCTCTTCTGGGATATGCATTGGAGAAGAGTGTGGCAGAGATACTTCCATTTCGGACCCATGAGTGCCTTCTCTATTGTATACTCTGTTTGATTCCCAGTGTACCCTATGGATACAAAGGTCCTCATGTATACGTCTCTTTGGTATGAGATGGCGTCCCCTTCATCCTGAAGCTTGAGGTGTTGGCGGAGCTTCGCTTCAGTGATAATCATCTCCTTGCCGTCTACTGTGCCTCTGATTTGAGGAGTGCCCTGGTCAGTAGAGTACACGGCTGTGCTCCAAAAATCTTCCATGTGGGAAGTGTAGATGGTTGGGTTGACTGTTAGGGCATGGTGGATTTTGGACCGACAAAGGAAGTCGATCATATCATTGAAATCTTCGGATTTCTTGCCTTTTATTAGGTATGCAGTGAGGTTGTGATATGGGGAAAACTTGTCGTTAGGGTTGTTTATGTCTGCGCCTGCCATTATTATGGATTTGGAGGGAAGAGAGAAGGGTGTTTGAATGGTGGTTAATATGGAGGGCTTTGAATGCTGTGGGGACGGGAGAGAAAGTGATGGGAGCTAGGTTTGAAATTGATTATGAAGAGGTTGTAGGAACGTTTGAGATGGTGATATAACGGCAGACGGAGAAAAAGCAACTTTACTTGTACAGTACAACCTGTTTCACTTTTTATTGTTACAGCTGTAAACCACTCGAGCAATCATGGTGAAGACTGATGATATTTACTTTTACAGCGGGTAAAAGTTAATGTAGACTTGTTTTACCCATCAGCAGCAAACTTGGTTGCTGCGGATAGTTAAGTCTTTCAGAAGCAGATTTGGTAGCTGCTGACTGTTGTATTCTTTCCGCAGCAAAAAGGTTGCTGCTGACCGCCTTAAAGCTATCCGCAGGAAACTTGTTCCTGCTGATAACTTAAAGCGATCAGTGGCAAAGACTTTGCTGCTGAAGAGTAAATCTGTCAGCAGTGAAAAAGTGCTGCTGACTATAACCTTTTATTAAGAACAAAAACATAGACATATTTACAAGGAAGGATAAAAATTGAGATATGACTTATTCAAAGTTCATCATGCCAATTGATTCAACTAGATATCGAAATCTTGCTTCATCAAAAGGTTTAGTGAACAAATCAGCATATTGCTCATTTGTGTGAACCTTGGATAGGACAATTCTCCTTTTCTCAGCTTGATCCCTGATAAAGTGATACCTGATGTCGATGTGCTTAGTCTTGGAATGCTGCACTGGATTATTCGTGATAGAGATTGCACTCATGTTGTCAATGTGAATTGGAGTCTGCATGAAGGTCATTCCATAGTCAAGCATTTGATTTTGGATCCAGATGACTTGTGCACAGCAGCTTGAAGCTGCAATGTATTCTGCTTCAGCTGTTGAAGTAGAGACACATGTTTGCTTTTTGCATTGCCATGAGATGAGCCTTCCTCCAAGAAATTGACATCCCCCAGATGTGGACTTTTTGTCCAAGTTACAACCCCCATAGTCACTGTCAGTGTAGGCATAGAGATTGACATTTCCATTCTTTGGATACCATAGCCCAAGTTTTGGAGCTCCCTTTAGGTATCTAAGGATCCTTTTGACAGCTTGAAGATGAGACACTTTTGGAGCTGCTTGAAATTTTGCGCAGAGACAAACTGCAAACATGATATCTGGTCTTGAGGCAGTGAGATACATGAGAGAACCTATCATTTCTCTTTACTGATGTTGATCAGTGTATTATCCTTCTTTATCCGGAGATAATTGATGGTGCACTTGCATAGGAGTTCTTGCAGCAGAGCAGTCAGCCATTTTGAATCTCTCCAAGATGCTTTTGACATACTTGGATTGGCTTATGAAGATTCCATTTGGTACCTGTTTGACTTGAAGTCCTAAAAAGAAATTTAGTTCACCCATTGAACTCATTTTAAATTTGGAATGCATCAGAACTTCAAAGTCTTTGCAGAGCTTCTTTCTTGTAGATCCAAAGATAATGTCATCAACATAAATCTGGACCAACAAAATTTCTCCCCCTTCATCTTTGATGAAGAGTGTCTGATCAATGGCCCCCTTTCTGAAGTTGTTGCTAAGTAGATATCCAGATAGAGTTTCATACCAGGCTCTTGGGGCTTGGTGTAAGCCATAGAGAGCTTTGTCCAGTTTTAAGACTTTATTTGGATGTGCAGGATCCACAAAGCCTGGAGGCTGTTTGACATAGACCTCTTCACCAATATTTCCATACAAGAAGGCACTCTTCACATCCATTTGATAGATCATAAAGTTTTTGGATGCAGCATATGCCAGAAAGATTCTGATGGCTTCCAGACGGGCCACAGGAGCAAAGACTTCATCATAGTCAATGCCTTCTTCTTGAGTGTAGCCTTGAGCTACCAGTCTGGCTTTGTTCTTGATCACGATGCCCCTTTCATCTTGCTTGTTTCTGAAGACCCATCTTGTTCCAATGGCTGTTTGACCAGGTGGAAGATCAACAAGCTTCCAAACATCTTGTCTTTTGAATTGCAGCAACTCTTCCTGCATTGCTTCAATCCAGCTGTTGTGCTTGAGAGCTTCATCAATTTTCTTGGGTTCCACCTGAGATAGAAAGCAAGAGAACAAACAAATGTTGGCTTCATGAGACTTACTTCTTGTCTGGATACCTGTGTGGACTTGGCCAATGATGTTTTCCAGAGGATGCTCTTTGTTTAATCTCTGTGCTGGTATCACATCCAGCCGTATTCCCTCTTCAAGATTACTTTGGTTTAGATCAGGATTGTCTTCAGTTATGAGGAGAGGAGCTTGGAGGTTCTGATCATTGTGTTCCACATTGTCAGCAGTATTAGCATCGGAGGCCTCTTCAGCATGGATTGAGGAGGCTTCATTAAAGGTTTCTTGGTCAGAGAGATTGCTGCTTGTGGTGTTGGAAGTACTGGCTTCACTTGTATCGGCTTCAATAGCTTCTGCCACTGATGGAGGATCAATTTTCATCCTGATGTAGGGACTGGGAAAATCCAGTCTGTAGTCAGTAGAAGAGGTTGAGGCAGAAGATGTTGATTTTGAAGAAGAACACTCCATATTTGAGAAAATGAGAGGCTCAAATATCTGGGTGAAGGAGTCTATATCAAAGAGCCAGTTAGGACCTTTGCCTTGTTCACAGACAACATGTTCCCTGCATTCCACATTAGCAGATTCTTCCACGATCCGAGTCCTAGAATTGAACACTCGGTAGGCCTTTGATTGAGAGGAGTAGCCCACAAAGTAACCTTCATCAGACTTTGCACCGAATTTAGGAAGAACTCCATGTGTGATGAGGATGGTACATGGACATCCAAAGGGCGTCAGGAAGCCAATGTAGGGAACTCTTTTGAGCCACAGGCTTAACAATAAGGACTCTATTCTGCACATAACAAGCTGTGCTTACTGCTTCTGCCCAGAAAGTAAGGGGCAACTTTGAGTCAGCCAGCATAGATCTTGCTGATTCAATCAGAGTCCTATTTCTTCTTTCAGCAACCCCATTTTGTTGAGGGGTTCTTGGAGCACTGTATTTCCTTTCAATGCCCTTGCTCTCACAGAAACTGTTCAAGGTGTGATTTTTGAACTCTGTTCCCTGATCACACCTTATGATCTTTACCTTCAGATTGCTTTGATTCTCTACCCTAAGAATATAGGATTTGAGAATCTCAGCAGTTTCATCTTTTGTTCTTAGGAAGAATACCCATAAGAATCTGGAGAAGTCATCAGTTATCACCAGACAGTAGGACTTTTTGCCCATTGACATGACATTCATAGGACCAAAGAGATCCATATGCAGTAGCTGGAGAGGGGTGTCATTTGTGTTCAATGTCTTGGGCTTGTGGGAACTCTTGTGTTGTTTTCCCTTCAAGCAGGCAATGCAGTGATCGTCTAGCTGGAATTCTTTGTCAGGAAGCCCTCTGACAAGATTGTCCTTCACTAATTTATTGATTGTTTTGATGTTAACATGGCTTAACCTCCTGTGCCAAAGAGCGGATTCATCAACTGAAGCCTTTGACAGAAAACATGAAACACTACCGGATGGAGTGGCTTCATTCATGTCAAGCACATATAAGTTGTCCTTTCTACGAGCAGTTAGGAGAATCTTCTCTGGAGGGGGTTTTGATAGACCAGGAGCTAACACAAAACATTCTTTGTCAGTGAAGAGCATCCAATGCTTCTGATCACATACTTGGGAAACACTCATGAGATTGAAGTCAAGTTCTTTAACATAGTTGACTCTTTCAATACTCATCCTTTCATTGGACACAGTTCCTTGTCCAGTGATAGACCCACCCTTTGAGTCACTCCCAAAGGCAACATATCCTCCATTGAAATGTCTGAAGTTAGAGAGGATGGACCTGTTGCCTGTCATGTGCCTGGAACAGCCGCTATCTACCACCCAAGTATTGTGTTTGTTGCCTGACTGTCCCTGCACATGGAAGATATCTAATTAGTGGGAGGATCATTGTAGCATGCAGCATTGTAGAAGATCGTTGCTAATTTGCCATTGTCAGCATGCTTGCAGTCAATGGAACCAATAGTTATGCTTGAAGATTGTTTGGCCTTCCATTGCTGTGTTGGTGGTTTTCTAGCTTTCATTGCATTGTCAGCAGAAGATGTTGTTGCTAACAATTTTGGCTTATCCGCAGCTGATTTTGCTGCTGAGGGCTTTGCTGGAGCAGTAGCAGTTTTTGCTTTGTCAGCAGCAGATACTTTTGCTGCTGATGCCGTTGTTTTTTATTTTGCTTTGTCAGCAGCAGAGACTTTTGCTGCTGGAGGCTTTGCCTTTTGTTTCCTGGACTTTACTCTATTAGCAGCGATTTTGTTTGCTGCTGATGGGTTGAACACAGATGAATGATTTGCAACTTGGTTAAAAGGGTTGAACTTGCATGTTGCAGCAAAGTGGTTTGATTCCCCACATATGATGCAAGTTTGTTGAGGTTTCTGCATCTTCACTCTTTGAGGGGATAGAGATTCTCTGAACTTTGTTGCCTTTGCATCATAGCTTCTCACCTGTTTGTTTCTGTTTGTTTTCTCAAAGGCATGCTGCTTTGAGTTTCTTTGGTGTTCACGGTAGTGAAAGCAGGTGCTGGCAGTGTGATTGTATTTGCCACACACAAAGCATGATACTGCTATCTTGTCCCTGTGAGAGTCCACATAGTTCTTATTTTGAAACAAATCTTTGAAGTTCTAGGGATGAGCTTTGTTATGTTCAAAGGTGGCTTCTTCTAGTGTCCTTTGAACATATGGACCTTTTTCTCCAGGAGTATGAGAAACATCAAACGCCTTTGACTTTGACTGAGATTTGGGGTTGGTGAAGCCTGATGTCTCTCCCTTTTCAATGATTAGCTTTCTTCCACCTGGAGGATAGCTAATCTTGATTTGTTTGAATGGAATAGGAGCTGGAATGGTTGAGGTAACAACAGGACAACCGGCTTCAGAGAGAGGAGCAGATGGGACTGTACTAGTTTCACAGTGGTCTGAGCAGGTTGACTCAGATTCTGAAGAGGTGGAGCAGTCTTCCACAAAACATGCATCCATTGAAGGATCAATGTTTCGGTTTGCCATGTCAAGGTTTGCAGTATTGAAGCTTGGTTGGTGAATGGCAACATAATCAACAGGAGGAGGAACTGTCTGGTACTCGTCACTATGATATCCAAGTCCAGTTTTTACCCTTTCATGGACTTAAATATCTAACAATCTTTGTAACTTTTTAGATGAAAATTCATATTTTTCAACATGGACTTTCTGTTCAGCCAGTTCAGCTCTGGTAGCTTTAAGTTTTACTAATAGATCATCAATCTGAGTTTCTAGATTGGTTTGTTCATGTTTTAATGAAGAAATCTCTTTCTTAAGGCAGTTAATTTTTTCTTTGTAAGTATCTTCGACCTTTTTGAATTCAGACTTCATTTGATGAAACTCTTCATTTTGATCTATCAGATTTTGGTTATGCTTTCTATAACCTAAAACTTTGTCAATGCAAGCTTGAGAGCAAAGATGTTCAAATACCTGAGGTGGTATCTCTGCATTGTCTGCCATAAGTGCTTGGTTGGAGGCAGGAACATCTTCATATTGAAAACTCCAATCAAAGTCTGAAGTTCCAACATTTGCACAGGCTGCAGTTTGTGCTGGAGGAGTTCCTTGCTGCTGCTGCTGCTGCCTGGGCTGACCTTGGTAAGCTTGTCTTTGATGGCTGGCACCCTGATTGGCTTTAGGTGCCTTGCACTCCCTAGCAAAGTGACCCATTTGGTTACAGTTGTAACATCGGATCTTGCTTTTATCAAGCCCAACTCTGGTGTTTGAGTTGTTGCTTGGAACTGATCTCCCGGTTATAGAATAAAACCTTTTTGCTCTGAGGGAGAGCATGGCATATGAGTGCTGAATATCCATTTCTTCAAGATCATCTGGATGAAAGCATTCCAGATCCTCCTTTATGAAGTACATGCTGCTTGAGTTGTCAGAGACAAAAGCAGTAGAGGTTGGCTGTTGAGGAGGTGCCTCAAGAAGAAATGGTGATGAGTTGGATTGTGAAGCAGTTGGTGTTTGAGGATGAGTAACAATGGGAGGATAGTAGTTGCTTGCACTAGGACCAGAATGATCAGAGTGAAGCGCTGAGGTGGTGGTAGAGGAAGTGGTAGCTGATTGATAACTGGAGCTCCTTTCTTTAGCTTGAATCATTTCTAATTCATAGGTTTTGAGCATACCAAAGAGCTCAGTCATCTGAAGAGTCTTCAGATTCTCTGTTCTTCTAATGGACACTGTATACAATGTCCAACAACTAGGAAGAGATCTTATGAACTTCTTGAGAATGTCTTCATTCTCCAGCTTTACCTTGGAGCACTGCAGTTCTCCAACCAGGTACGTGTACCTGTTATATAAAGCTGTTAGTGACTCACCTTCTTTCCAGACGAAGTTTTCATACTGTTGCTTGAGAATGTCACGTCTGTTCTCCTTGACCTCCTCAGATCTAGCAAACATCTTTTCCAGGGCTCCCCATAATTCCTTAGCAGTTTTGTGAGCCTTGAAATTGTGAAAAACTTCATTTGGAAGGCACATTTGGATAGCTCCTAATGCCTTGAAGTCCACCTCCATTTTCTTGATGTCTTCTTCAGAATACTTGGAGGGTTCCTTAGGAACTAGTGGTCCTCCGGAGTCAGCAGAGGCCACCATGGGAACATAAGGTCCATCCCTTATGGATTTCTACATTCTGTATTCATGGTAGCAGAAGAAGCTTTCCATACGGTTCTTCCATATATCATAGTCCTCCCCAGACACCAACCTCGGTGGTCGGTTGATACTGCCGATGTCTTCAGATCCATGACTTTGTGCCATTTTTGTTTTGTGTGACTTGATCAAGAATAGAGTTTAGAATAGAATCAGAAAGTGATTAAACAAATCTTAGTTTGTTTAATCTTGAGCCAAAGCTCTAATACCACTTGTAGGATCGTAAGATTACAAGGTGATTCTATTCTAGTTGATATTGGCGGAAACAATAACAACCAACAAGGTAAACAAGTAAACAGCAAGAATACTGATAAATGCACTGTTGTATTAAACTTCTGAGATTACAAGTTTACAAGTAAAACACTATCAAGAAGCACTATGAAAGCACAGCAAGCACACTTACAATGAAGTGTTTACACAGTATTTATAGTAACCTAGAATCAAGACAGACCCTTGATTCTAAGGATCAGATCTAACACAAGTCGTTGATCTTGTTTATTAATCTAAATTACACGCAAAGGCTAATCTAGATAACTTTACTGAAACGTCTTCTTAGGCATCATTGTTTGCATGCTTGGAGACGCGCGTCATTGTCCTTTATTGGTTGCACCAGTGAGGTTCCTTCTGCTTGGAGTGTGGCAGTTGCTTTTGCAGACAGGTGTCAGAGGCGCTTCACATGGATAGTCAGCTGCAACGTTTGTTCTTCAGAGAATAGAGCTATCAGCAGCAACTTGTGTTGAATGCTGCTGATAAGACTATCAGCAGCAACAAGTGTTGGATGCTGCTGATAAGCCTATCAGCAGCAACAAGTGTTGAATGCGGCTGATAAGCCTATCAGCAGTAACAAGTGTTGAATGCTGCTGATAAGCCTATCAGCAGCAACAAGTGTTGAATGCTGCTGATAAGCCTATCAGCAGCATTAGCCATATGTGATGAATGCTGCTGATAAGCCTATCAGCAGCATTTGTACTTAGAATAATTTGGTAGCAATCAGTTTTTGGTTCTACAGTTTGGTACTCAAGTGGCAATGGATGATTAATCCTCGGGTACTTGTACAACATAATTACAAGTAGCAGAGTATGTTGCAAGTTACCTCATTAATCTCTACACTAGATGTTCCATGAGCGTTATCTACAACTACATTAGGCAGTCCTAGTATTTCAGCTATGTTTATCGTATTTGACCGCACTGGTACCCACAAATTAATTGATTGATTTAAAACAAAGGTAAGTAAAAATTAAAATCATGAAATTAAGATATTTAGGTACCTCCTCGGCGATGATTCCGGCATTGGCATATGATTCACGTCTTTTGGAAGTGAGATTATTAAAAAAACTACATTGCTACAAATATTCTCATCTGAAGTGAGATTTAGGGCTAAAATGATGAACGGGTTGAAAGGAAAGTTAGGGTTGAACCATTTGTACCTGATTCTCATCTGAAGTGAGATTTAGGGCTAAAATGATGATTTGTTGGTGACTATTGGAGCATATTCTGGTGACAACGAGCTTGAAGATATTATGTCTTAGTCTTAGAGTCTTTGACTTGAATTGATAGAATTGTTTGCAATAGTTAAAGGAGAGTCTGTTAGGACATATTTTGTAACTGTTGATAAAATTCTGTGTAAGTTCATTGAGAGCCGAACTTAACAAGTTCGCCTAAGCATCTTTATGAACGAACTTGTTAAGTTCGCGTAAGGAATATTGTAGGTCCCGATTCAATGCGTGACGGATCTCTAGACTCGCGTTACAACACAGTGATAACGTGCGGAATCCATGATCAACGTGCAACGTGTAACTCAATCAACAACACGGTGGAAATAAACGCTTTGTATTACTATAATCCTTGATTACAACAGTTCTCTCCAAAACACACACTCGCACCTTTTTCTTTTCTAGTGTTCTATGGAATATGAACTTGTAACTCCTATTTATAGGAACACACATCACCTTAGGCGAACTTAACAAGTTCGCTCCTAAAGATACTTAGGCGAATTTGTTAAGTTCGCCTCTCTATGAACTTGAACAATATTCTTTAGGCGAACTTAACAAGTTCGCTCCTAAAGATGCTTAGGCGAACTTGTTAAGTTTGCCTCTCTATGAACTTACACATAATTTTATCAACAGTTACAAAACATGTCCTAACAGAATCCCCTTTAACTGTTGCTAACAATTCTATCAATTACAAGTCAAAGACTCTAGACTAAGACATAACATCTTCAAGCTCGTTGTCACTAGAATATGCTCCAACAGACTCCTCCTTGACAACAGCTTTAGAAGACTGTCATCCGTCTTCAAATATCATCAAACACATTGTAGTCTTCGTCTTATTCATCTGCACTTTCTCTTTCTATCTAGAAGAAAACTTGGGAGAAGGACCCCTTGTCAACTTCTGTCTGCAATATTCAGTTTTTGCAAAGGAGAACAATCAAGAATAACCAACAATTAAGATTTCCATGGAAGCTGGAAAAATAAAATCTTTTTGGTTTTTCAAACATAAGAAAGACAAAATATTTTTGGTTTTTAAAGACAAAATATTTTTGGTTTTTCTCTATATAAACTGAAATGTAAAATACAAAATCACATCTTTTTGGTCGAACATCACGAGTAAGAAGATCATATCAGTAAAAACAATGCATCAATCACACATTTTGGATAAACATCCCTAAACATTCTAAGGGTATCCTATCCAGATTTATCATTTCTTTATATCAGATAAGATCAAATCTTTTAAGCTTCAACCAAAACATGTTATGATACGCGAAGAACATTCAAAGAAGATGAGATCAGGTCATAACATGCTTATTACATAAGAATTTGCAACACATAACATATCAATCTAAGTTGTCAATATTATAAGAATTGAAACCATTAGTATCTTTGTCCCATGTTCTTGTGAATTAAGGTACCATTTATTTTGTAATACAACGTGTACCCCATAAATATGCCAACAGAAATTTAAATGTGCACTATCTTCAAGACATATAAGATCATTGCAAGATAATATTCAATCTCTAGGATGAATTATACTGATAAACACAGGAAAATATCAAGCAGAGAATCATAATGATCCAGAATCGAATGATTCAAATGTCTTGGTTTGGATGAAGTATCATGGTTCATAATAACAGAAAGATTGTACCAATAGAATTCTTCAACATAAGATTGATCAAGGAATCGATTGATTCAATGACATAGGGTAGCGTGATCCAATTGTTATCTGAATATGTTCAATGGAATCAGGATATTGATCCAAGGGCTAGTATATGTTCCAACAAATGTAGTCAGAAACATATCTTAGTCCAACTTCACGTTGCATGTTTTTCGGGGCATGGGAAGTGAAGTGAACTGAAAAATTGTGTTTAACGACATAACCGATACTGGTCTCATGAAGTACTTTAGATCTTATATTCTTTATCTGATAATGATCTTTTACACACACACCCAGCATACCATGGGTTTAAATCACAGTTGTCACAAAGATCATTATGTTGTCACACTACTAATGGACCAAAGCTACTCATAGCCTATTGACAATTCAGACTACATGCTAGCATCCAAATTAAAAATATAAGCACCAAGCATCAATTTTTATTAAGCATAAGCAGTTATGAAGCTATCATTTCTCATACTGTGCAGTCTAAGAAGTTCTGATCAAAACATTTATCACAGATATATTAGATAAGAATCATAAAGTCCAACTAAGGTCATGTGTGATTGAACATCTACTGATGTACTATCATTTCTCCTTATAACTTCAAGTAATGTCGATTTTAACTTTTTCAATTTGTTTGGCTTTTTAAAAATCTTTTTCAAAGAAAGTAAAACAAACGAAAATAAACCTTCCATGAAAACATTTTATGAAAAACATTTTACTTGGTTACTTGGAATTAAGCAATTCAATCAATTAAAAACTCAAACCAATGTAATCATGTAATTGAATGTCTTCGCCTTTGTCACCAACACAAATCTGTACTCCCCCTGTCCTATAGACTCCCCCTCAAATAGTCAAATGTTGCATCAACGACTTTATGCTCACCATTTTCATCCTATGTTTCAGGTTATCATTTGGACTTTGTAAAACAATTTCCAAAACATTGTGTTGACATATTCTCCACCTTGAGCATCAAGTGGTTTAATCAAATAGATTCTCAGTTATCAACAACTCTTTACTCTTGCAGATGTCATTGCATGTCATGTGCTATGAAGAACCACTATCAACAAACCAAATGTTATTAATAGTCCCTCTTGGTTAATCCTGCACATCTAACAAGAAACATTAATTTGAAATTGGGACCCAAGCCATGGTAGTCATGGGTCGTCCATCTATATCAAAATAATAAACCGCACTCCATTCACAATCGAATCTCTCATCGATTTTCGGAGATTGTTCCGACGAGTCAGGAACATAAACTTTATATTTCCAAACATACTTTTGTTCATTAAGTTCTTTTTGCTTAAAATGTGAAGTGTTTGAACATTTTCTTTCATCTGAAAATTGAATTGATTGTGAAAACACTTGTTCTAAAAGTTTTCTCAATCTTCTGTTTCTCCTCCGTCTTTGAGGTCTAGAAAGCCTAACCTCAGATTTTGAATTACCCTTTGGTGTATCATGAGGTTTAACCACATTTGGGTTAACATAAGGCTTACCAAGAGTTCTTACCTTTCCTGGAGTAACATGTCGGTTACCTTTGGCTTTGTGAGGACAAGCAATCCGAATATGACCCACAAGACCACCATAAAAGCAAGATCTCTTCTCACGATATTCTCTCATATAAGGAATCTTCACACGATAAGATGCACTTGAAGAAGATTCTCCTACATGAACTTCTTTTGGCTTTATTTTCTCTGGAACTCCAGATTTTACAACAGGTTTTGATTCAGGCTTCAACTTCTCAGGAAATACATGCTTCTTCCCTTTATTTTTGTAAGGAAAATTCACCACAATGTGTCCCATCTCATTACAATGAAAACATGTACGCCTATCTTTATAATCTCTGACATATGGAACTCTCCTTGAAATTGAAGAACTTCCAAATGTATAATTTCCAGATGAATTAGAATCAACCTTTGAGTCTTCTTTCTTAACCTCTTTCGGTATCCCCTTCATCAAAATATTCATCATCACTCTCATCAGAATACACCATATCTTCACTTGTGACTGGATTCACTTTCAACACAGTCTTAGGATCTAAATCCTCATCTTTTATAATCTTAGGTGTAATAGAATAATTTCCGTTGAATGGTGGAGGAACATAACCAATACCATTAGTTCCCTTCCCCTCTTAAGTATTATTAAAATATCCCAGTAAGAATGATGAATTTCCAAAGCTTTCTAACTTTCTGTGCAATCTAATCACCTCAGCTTTAGATTTAACAAGTTCCTTATCTTTCTCAGTAAGATCAATATTTCTCTTTTCAATTTCTGCAAAGGCCATATCCAGGTGATATGCCTGCTCTTTGATCTTCAAGTCAGAGAATTTATATCCCTCTTCAGTGATTCTATCCTTTCAATACACATATTCTCATTATCCTTTAATTTATGGTTTACCATGTGCATCGATTTCATATCATAAATGAGGTTTACGTTGTCATCCATAACCCTCATCATTTTATCCTTTACTGAAACACAGTTAGAACAAAACGTTTCATAGTTAGAAACTACCGTACCCTTTTCTTCTAAAGAAGATACACCAGGAGCTATGAATATGTCATCACCAGCTTCACCCTTTTGAGCAACAATGACAGGCTCTGTATCAAATTCTGATTCACTCAGATCATCTTCAACTGTCTGAAAGCTTTCTTCAGTCAGCACATCTGTCTCAGTAGATTGAGTACTTTCACCAGAACGAATACTCTCACTATCAGTTAAATCTGCAGAAGAATCACTTTGAGAATCACCCTGCTTCTCCAATACTTCTTTGATCAAGACCACAAACACTGGAGAAGTTGCTTCACCCTTTTTCTTCAATGCTTCTCATAGATCTCTTGAAGTTGGACACTTCCCGAGACTATGAATGATTTCTTTTGGTAAAGACATCATTAAAGTTTCACACGTTTTCATGTCTCGATCAAACTTCTGCTTTTCTATTTTAGTAAGATCTGTCACTGATTTATGAACATCATGAAATTCCAAAAAGTCAAAAGTAGGATGCACATATCCTTCTGTTATTGGTCTCCAAAAATTTTCATCAGTTTCTGATACGAACTGTTCGAACCGGACTTTCCAGCTACTGTAATCTGATATGCCCAAAAGCCTCAGTGGCATAGTTCCAATCTCATTATCATCACACGAAATTGACATTTTGAAATTTTTGCGAAAATATCAGGTAAAAAAAATTTTCCCGCCAAAATACTCTTTTTAAAAATTAAAAAAAAATAAAAATTTCAAAAATGATTCAAAGCAACCATATAAGTTTTCCCTAAAAAATTTGGACAAGAACAGATTTCCCGCCAACCATTTTTTTTAAGAACACTAGCGAACTAGATAAGTTCGTCTGAACTTAGTTCGCTCGATACTGCTTGAGCGAACTTAATAAGTTCGCCTGAACTTCACTGAGCGAACTTGACCCCAAGCGAACTTGTTAAGTTCGCCTGATCTTCACCGAGCGAACTTATTAAGTTCGCCTGCAACTGAATCAGTAAGTTCGCCTAAAATGCTGAAACTTCAGAAAAACGAAAACACGAACTCAGACCTCTGAAAATCATGATTTCTGATGTATAAAATCAAATTAGACAAATCTGAACCGTAGGAATGTGTAGGGACTGATTAGGAACACTTCTATCGGATCAATTTCATCAAAAGAATCCAAAATCAATCCAAAATGATCAAAATTCTTCCATTTTTATCAACAACACGAAAAAGATGAAAAATCCTTCAAATCCTCATTAAATTCAGTGATATTTGATGTTGATTGTATATGAAAACACCATGAATCTTCTGCTAATTAAGAGCAAAAGCTTTGATACCAATTGTAGGTCCCGATTCGATGCGTGACGGATCTCTATACTCGCGGTACGACACGGTGATAACGTACGGAATCCATGATCAACGTGCAACGTGTAACTCAATCAACAACACGGTGTAAATAAACGGTTTGTATTACTATAATCCTTGATTACAACAGTTCTCTCCAAAACACACACTTACAACTTTTTCTTCTCTAGTGTTCTATGGAATATGAACTTGTAACTCCTATTTATAGGAATACACAGCACCTTAGGCGAACTTGTTATGTTCGCCTCTCTATGAACTTGAACAATATTCTTTAGGCGAACTTAAAAAGTTCGCTCCTAAAGATGCTTAGGCGCACTTGTTAAGTTTGCCTCTCTATGAACTAACACAGAATTTTATCAACAGTTACAAAAATGTCCTAACAGTGACCGCCACAGTTGCCCCCAGCGGACGATGATGTCGTGTGACGGTATATCACCACCCCTTCAAGCTCTTAAAACCCTATATCCTCTTCAATGGAGTCAGGATGGAAGAAATAAGTAGGTGTATATAAAAGGGAAGAGAGGGAAGAAAAGAAAAGAGGTCTTATGAAGTTCAGATGAAACCCTAGCTAGTTCTTATTCAATTTTTGAGACATTAGCGGGAGAAAGGATTAAGAGCGGGGTGTTGAAATTATAAGATGACAATTACAAGATGACACGTATTTTTAAATGTGCACTCTGTGTTTTTTTAATATGACACTTAAAAGAGGACACACACTTTTACACTTCATAGTTCGTGTGTCATTAAAGGCCTATTTTCTAGTAGTGACAATAAAATCATTTGGCACAAACAGTTATTAAATTCATAATCATAATATATATGTTCAATCCACACATTCTGCAGGCCCTCATGTGCTGACTGTATACACCACTGTATACACTGGTAGTATGTCTTTATAACAATTGCCAGGACTTCGCCTCCGAAATTGATATAAAGGGAAGTACCATCCATGATCTGGGACTTTCATCTGTGACCCGTATATCCGTTGCAAGTTTTACGTATACTTATGGACTGAATGCTTTGTACATAGATGAACGTTATGCAATATTCATTTAACACTTATTTGGCCATTTTTGTAAACGTAAACGTTTGACACAAGGTTTTGAAAGTGATAAAGTATTCACCTTAACAAAGTGGGAGAGTAACAACTTTAGAATGAGCCTCTAAACTTGTAAGTCAATTCCTAGCCTCCTATTTCCGCTTCTTCGAGCGTTCCTGACTTCTATGAGCGTTTTCTCTTAATGCGGGACTTCTAAGTGAGCGAGGATCGAACCGGGGTCATCAGGAATGTTCTAGAAGGAGTTTGGGACGAGATTGTGAAGTTGGTTTAGGATTTGGTTATGAGAAAAGAGCTGGGATCGTGAATCTATTTATAGCGTGAAAACCCAACCTGTAGGGGACTGCTACGTAGGTGGGTGGCGGTCGGCCACCGCCCAAGATGGTGTTAGCCCTAAATTTCACTCGCTGATTGGACCTTTTCTTTGATTACGGCTAGTGGACCGTTAGCCAGGAGCGTAGTGGTCCGCCACCGGGCTACATGGCAGATATCTAGAGAATTACGGATGGCAGACCGTTACCACCTGGCATGGTGGTCCACCACGTGTACACGTGTCAAAATTGTTGCCCATTATTCACTAGACACGTGTCACACGTGGAGTGTTTCCTTAGCGAGCAAGTAGCGGACCGTTACCATGTATGGTGGCTGCCCGCCACCTATGAAACCAGCATAGAGGACAAAGCCTAGTGGACCTCTACTGAATAACCACCCGTAGTGGACCGTTAGTGTGAACCTTAGCGGTCCGCCAGGGTTTAAAATTTCAAAAATTTCAAATTAAACCATGGACTTTGGTAATTTAAATACAACAAGTCCTTAAGGTTTAAACCTTGACATTTCTTGGACGATTTAGTGGCAGGTGTTAGAGATAAGAGGCACGTTCTTGTCCTCATCCATGTCCAGAATCACAAAGTATACAGGAAACACAAATATGTCAACCTTAAGCAACATATTTTCCACTATCCCTCGCGGATACTTCACCGAACGATCGGCAAGCTGGATACTCATACATGTCGGTTTAGGTTCTCCCAACTCAAGCTTAGCAAAAACCGCATATGGCATGAGGTTAATGCTAGCACCAAGATCATCCAAAGCATTGCTGAACGACAAGCTACCTATCAAACAGGGGATGGTAAAACTCACCGGATCTCTCATCTTCTCTGGTAACTTGTTCTGAATCACCGCTGAACACTCCTTGTTCAACGTCACATGAGATAGCTCCTCCAATTTCCTCTTGTTCGTGAGGATGTTCACATACTTAGGAATCTGAGCTAGAGCCTCAACAAATGGTAAGCTAATATGCAACTGCTTAAAAAGCCCTAGAAACTTACCATACTTCTGTTCCATCTTCTGCTTCCTCAGCCTACCCGAGTATGGAACGGGGGAGTATAATCTCTCACAACCTCTCGGGGGCGTGATGTGCTCACCGACTTCTCCCTCGGTGGTGTCTAGTCCGGCATCGCAATCACAACTTCCTCCTCGGATGATGATGGTACAGAAACCGGTGGATCTGGTCCTGTAGCTCTACCGCTCCTAAGTGTGATGGCCTTCACGTGAGCCTTTGGATTGGTCTCAGTATTGCTCGGTAGGCCACCTTGCAGTCTCTCTGAAAGAAGCTTCGCGATACCTGATTTTCTATGGTGTGGATCGAAGCTTTCTGATTCCTTAGCTCAGTCTCGCGGGTATGAAAACGCTCCTTCGTGTAAAAGTTTTGCTTCTCGGTCAACTGACTCTAATTCTCCGAGTTGGCAAGCATCCGTGCAACCATGTCCTCTAAACTGGACTTCCCCTCAGGTGCAAGTTGTGAATTGCTGCTAGAACCTTGGTTTTCAAACTAGTTCTGCTATGGGTGAGATACGCCCCCACCACATAAATCACACAAGGTCTGGGCCTTGTGGACATGCATCTGCTCGATGTTAGTGGAAAGTGCTTCCACCTGCGCAGCTAAAGCGGTGTAACCATCCACATGATGGACACCCTGCCTCTGATTCCTCGCTCGGGAGGCATGCTGTGTGTAACTCTTTGACGCCACTTTCTCTAGTAAATCGTATGCCTCCTGGGGTGTGTTCTTCCTAATGTCTCCACCCGCATACGCGTCGATAAGCTGCCTCCCTGTCGAATCAAGACCATTGTAAAAGGTCTCACACTACTGCCACCTCAACAATCCATGCAAGGGAACCTTCCTCGTCAACTCTTTGAATCTCTCCTAAGGCTCATAGATCGTCTCCCTGTCATCCTGCTGGAAAAAGAGAATCCTAGCCCTCAGTTTTGCTGTTTTCTCTGGAGGGAAGTATTTCTCTAAGAATTTTGAAGCCATCTAGTCCCAAGTAGTGATGGAACCAGGGGGAAGTGACAAAATCCATGCCTTGGCTCGATCCCGTAAGGAAAACAGGAACAACCTGAGCTGAATGGCATCATCGGAGGCGTCACGGATTTTGAATGTGGTGCATATCTCCAGAAAACCGGCAATGTGAGTGTTGGGATCCTCGCGATCCTTGCTGTCAAACTGCCACATGTTTTGCATTTCGAACTGGTGCGCTCCAACGGTCGGCCTATTGATGCTCGACTCCAAACCCTCAAGTGTCAGTTTGCCAAAATTCGAGAGCGTCCGACCCTCATCCTCGTTCGCCATCTTGTCAACCTCCTCAACAACAACGGCGTCAACAACAACCTCATCAAAATCAATTGCCTGGGCCACCTGTCGGGCACAGGCCCGCAATCTTTGTTTAAGATCCCTCTCCGGCTCTGACGATGGCTCAACAACCTCCTCGACTAGAGTTGAGGACATACACGATCTGCAAGACAAGTTAGATTAAATGGACGAGCCTAATGAAAAGAAGAAAAAAATTAAAAAAAATAATTAATTACAAGTATAAAAATCAAAATAATATATATATATATATATAAATGAACTTAAAAATAAAAACAAAAATAAAATGCGAACTATCTATACAATCCGTGGATACGGTGGAATGCAATAATGAACCGGAATCAAAATTCAATCAAGGGTAAAAGATATTTGAAAGGGGGTTTTAATTAACTAACATGCAAATGAATATAAAACTAAACTAAAATCATACAACTAATAATCAAGGAGAGAAAATCACTTTGGTGTCGAATCCATCTAGAAACATTCAACAACAACTATAGAAACATGGCAAGTACATGAAACATCTGTTGACTAAACTCTCGTCAAAGACATCTAATCAAATGACCATTCGGAAAGCTAGAATGAATTATACAAACCAACCACCTAAAATCATGCAATTAAGCTCACATGTTGTAAATATATTAATGTTTATAAAGATTGAACTAGTTTCCGATCAAGGGTGACTAATCCAACAACTAGTTGGAAAGATAACATGAAAAACACACTATCCACCTCAAGTTGATTAAAGTAGACAACAATATGCACTTCTTCAACATACAATATTCATACAAAGCTTACATAAATGAGGGGATTGTGTCAACAAATCCTAGATACATATAATACTAAGCATGAAACATCATAATAAATACTTTGTCTTTACAAACATAAGCATAAGGATACACAATCAAGAATCATAAATCATGAACAAGACTTCATCCACCATTCCTAGTCAAAAGCCATAAACTAGCATACAAATACTTTGTTTTTAAAGTAGGTTTGACCAATCTAAAGCTTCCATTGGGTCCCTTGCTTCGAGGACGTATGGCTATGAGGACACGAATCAGACTCACGGGTGTGCACGCGGTCGTGGTGGAGGCAAGGCACGGGTAGGCTAGGGTTTGGAGACTTGGCGCGGTCGTGCCAGGTAGGGGGCATGACCGTGCCTCCAAGTCAGAAACCCGAAAACTTCAAGTTAATTGCCCGGAATCTCCATCTTTATCCACTTAGCTTCACAAAAACCTACAAAACTAAAACTGAAGCAAATAAGTGTCTAAAGTCAGGAAAAAAACTGGGAATTGATCGTGAAACGAGTGAAGTTTTGTGCCAAAAAGATGTGTAATTACTAACACATGAGTAGGCGAGGAGTAAATCCATCCGCGTCATAATAATAACGCATGTTCTATAAATAATTACAGTTTTGTGCCAAAAAGATGTGTGCCAAAAAGTTTTGTGCCAAAAAGATGTGTAAACTGCAGTTTTCGTCCCTGAGGTTTGAACAAAACATCAGGTTTCGTCCACCTATAACACATTTGATCCCCCACGTTTGATGTTTAACACTTTGCGTCCCTGATCCTTAACTTTGTTTACTTTTCTGTTAGTTTTTGTGTGAAATTACTGATATACCCTTAACTCCATCTTCTTTTTCATCAGTCCACACACAACCACCACCAACCCACCATTGCTCTTCTTAATTTTATCGGCAAAGGATTCCTTACCTGAGTTAGGAGAGTTCCAAACTAACCGCACCGCCTGAATAGGGTCCAGGGGCTTTTTGAGGCTAACATCTTCTATAGAACATGGCCCCCTCTCCACCGTACCACCATTGATGCAAAAAGCACCAGCTTAATCATCCCAAACGATCGAATGGACCGAGTATGGGTAACGAACAGGTTGCCTATGTACATGGCAGTGGAAAGAGGAGGCTTACTGTAGGTCCCGGGAGCCTCGGTCAAGCACAACGGAAGAAAGAAACATTGTAATGCAGACCTGTTCATGATTTGTGTGGGAACAGATGAAGAAACGACAGTGACCAAACATAGATAAACAGACACACATAAACAAGAGAATCAACAGAAACAAAACATAATCCATAACAACGTTGTCATTATAGATTACATACCGAAGGAGTATACATATCTCATTTAAGCTCACGGTCCAGGGGCCGGGAGAGCTCATCCCGGCCAGACCTCTCTCATTTCTCACATTTTGTTCCTCTTCTACAAATGAGCCCAATAGAGGTGTTAAGTACGTAAGGCAAAAAGCCTTGCGCACTTGTTAAGTACGCATGGCAAAAAGCCATGTGTACTTGTTAAGTACGCAGGACCAACTGGTGAACTTGCTAAGTACGCATCAACATTCTCCTGCATACTAGCTGAGTACACCGATACATAGAATTTTATCTATAGTTACTAACACATGCTTCTACAGACTCCCTCTTAACTATAGCATCAAATTCTATATATCACTAACACTAACAATCATTAGTTTATAAAGAATGTCCTAACAGACTCCCTCTAAACTAATGACATCAAGTGTCTTCTAGCAAGGCTTGATCTTCTGGCATTCCCCTTGAGATCTTCAAATCTTCAAACTTCAGTCTTCAGTTGCCGAGTGATGACAAAAATGACTCCCTCTTAACTGTAGCTTTCATTGTAGGCCAAACCAAGTGCTTCAATAAGAACCAACTAACCTAACACACCTCATTGTAGTTCAACCTCTCAGCAGTAGCTTCCTCCAATCTGACTTAGACTTCCTCCAAATTAGCTGACATATGATAGAGAGTTTGAATTTCCAATAACCTGCATCAACCTAATCAGCTCCCATAGGAATTCCAGTAAGATAAACTTTAGTCTTTAAGCCAGATGTGTCCAACTCTATCCTATATCTTCACAAGTCAACTAAATTCCCGAAGATGTTCATTTCCAATTTCTCTTTTCAATTTTAAGCTCCTTCTGACTAGACTAGAAACAAGGGAATGTTTCCTATCCCGTCGGCAAATGATAAAGGTTCCATCTTCAACTAATAATCCAACGGATATCCAACTTCATCATGAAAACACTCGATAGAATCTAACACTAGATCATGCTTAGTAGTGATCATCATGTATCCAATTCCAACATTCTTCAGTTAGATCTTCATTCCTGGTTAACATCTCCTAATCTGTATACATTTACCGTGGTGAAGTCCCATAACTAGGTTGTCTATCTGTATTCCGCCCAGATCCTAAATAAGAAATCCAATCATAACTAAATCACACCAAATCTTGAACACAAACTTGACCAATGAGCATGAAAAGAAAAAGAAAAGAAAATATAGTTTACAAAGAAATCATAGTTGAGTTCCATGTTACGTTTAAGGAGGTATTTATATAGGAAGTATCAACGGCTTATCAACCACTCCTTTAATTTAATGTCCCATAAATACTCCTTAGATTTTATCCCCTTCATTTCTCTGTAAACTATGACCAGCTACGTCATCACTTCACCCAATTCCTCAAAAACACTCGTCTAGTCAAATCTAGGATTTTATTTCTTTGCAAAGATCTGATAGCAAAACTATGGGTTCAAATTGGTATAGCATTCATCCCCTATTAAAGAAGTATCCCAGATACTCGTTGCCTACATTTTTAGGTTTGAACAAACAATATGATTCAAAGACCCAAAGCAGCACATATTCACAAATAAATCGAGACCTTTAGCCGATGACGACGCAGTTGCTCAAATTGGTTCAACATTCATTCCCTATTATAGAATTATGCAAGATACTCGTAGCCAACATTTTTAGGTTTGAACACCTCACCAATATATGACAATTGGTATCATCCAACAAAAATCTCGTCCTTGTTTCGCCAAACCACATCAGATACAAATTTTGGTCCCGAAAACCAAAACTGCTATCTTCTCAAAAATGGCCCGAAACAAGCATTTAAATGATTCCTAAAAAATCTGGCCACAAAAAGTTTTTTTTAATCACAGATGATAGTTCATGCGTACTTAGCAAGTTTACACAACCAAATGTTCATGCGTACATGCCAAGTTCGCACTGCCCAACTCATCATGCATACATGTTAAGTACGCACAGAAACTTCATGCGTACTTAATAAGTGTGCAGAGCAAAATGCTCTTGCATATTTATCACATGCGTACATGTAAGTACACAGGGTTTGTAAAACCTGCGTATTTGTCCTTCAACATACCAGCGGACATGTCTGATCTTGAGAAAAATTTCAGAACTATTGGATTTCTGAAATTGATGCTTCCAAAGGCTTAGAAATCATATTCTAACAAACATGTAGCCTTCCAAACATCAAATGAAGTGAAAACTAAGATGAATTTTAGAATTTTGTTTTGAACAAGTAGACACTTTCATAAGAACGCACAAACTTCAAAAAGCTAAAACTTGAATCTGGAACATAAATCAACGAACACCGAGGCCCTGATACCAATTATAGGTCCCCGGGGCCTTGGTCGAGCGCAACAGAAGAAAGAAACATTGTAATGCAGACCTGTTTGTGATTTGTGTGGGAACAGATGAAGTAACGACAGTGACCAAACATAGATAAACAGACACACATAAACAAGGGAATAAACAGAAACGAAACACAATCCATAACAACTTTGTCATTTAAGCTCACGGTCCAGGGGCCGGGAGAGCTCATCCCGGCCAGACCTCTCTCATTTCTCACATTATGTTCCTCTTCTACAAATGAGCCCAAAACCTCTATTTATAGGGGCAGGAACGACCCATCATGTGAACTTGTCTAAGTACGCAGGACATTTGGTCATGCGTACTTGTTAAGTAAGCAAGGCAAAAGCCTTGCGCACTTGTTAAGTACGTATGGCAAAAAGCCATGCGTACTTGTTAAGTACGCAGGACCAACTGGTGAACTTACTAAGTACGCAGGAACATTCTCCTACGTACTAGCTGAGTACACCGATGCATAGAATTTTATCTGTAGTTACTAAAACATGCTTCTACACTTACCTGCTTCAAGGGACTCTTCGGGGTGGAGATTATTTAACCGATTGTGGACAGTGGCTTCATCATTGACCTCACCAGAGTTAGTATTGGAACCAGTCAGAGTATGAGGCTCCAGAATCGCACCTCTAGGTCGCCTGGATGAACCTTCGGACACGTTCACGTTAGCGATTAGGTCATTGTGCGGAGACATCTAGGTCGTTTCTTGGATGAATTCGTCTACACGGAGGTCCGACAACATAGGGATGTACCGATTACCACCCTTAGATCTTCTGATGACACGATTTCCTTTGGATTTTGGCGCAACGTCACTTGAGTTGCTACCCTCCATAGTCCCATGGCAATGATTTTGGCTTTCAATCAGAGAATCGGCTAAGCTTTCAAGAGGGGCCGGTGGGATATGGTGAGAATCTAGAGGGAGATGAGGGACTGGCGGTGAAATTAGGCGAAGAAGATGGAGTTAAGGGTATATCAGTAATTTCACACAAAAACTAATAGAAAAGTTAACGGAGTTAAGGACCAGGGACGCAAAGTGTTAAAACATCAAACGTCGGGATCAAATGTGTTACAGGTAGACGAAACCTGATGTTTTGTTCCAACCTCAGGGACGAAAACTGCAGTTCACTCTAAATAAAATGTATAGCAAGACTATACTCAAATTAAAGAGAATAAAATGCTCGATTTGATGGTGTAATTTTTTTTAAAATAATGTCGCCTAAAAAAGTTGTACGTGCTTTAAAAAATGGGCGAACTTTTAAAAAGTCAATAAAGGTAGACTATTCCAATTTTACACATACGGACTTTTTTCACACTTAAAAACACGCTGACTATGCACACCCTTGATTTCCTAGATCAGTGATCCAGAATCTTTTGTACCTTCCTCGAAAAAAAGCATTTGTATTTAAACCTCTCATTTAATTTATACATATTTTAATTTGTGACCATGATTAAATCTTTATTTTTTATTATTTTTAATAACAATGTGTGGCTTAGATTTATCAAGGGGGTAAAAAGGTAATTATACTTTTTTTTTCCTTTTTTTGATTAAATCGTGGTTTTAACAAAATCATTCTCTCTCTCTCTCTCCCTCTCCCTCTCCTTCTCCCTCCCTTTCTATCTCTCTCTCTCTCGATCCATCAGGAACGATTGAATAACAGGCTCTTTACACATGTGTAAAGAACCTTAAAACAAAGACAAAAAAGTAAATACAATATATATATATATATATATATAACACATGAACAAAAATTATTTACACATGTGTAAATTCAGTTTACACTAACCTTAAATCCTTGAAAAAATGTAGAGACAATTTGCAGATGTGTAAAGTAGGTTAAGATGTGTAAAATCAGTTTACACTATGTAAAAGAACCTTAAATCCTTGATAAAATGTAGAGACTTTTTGCAAATTTGTAAAGTAGGTTAAGATATGTAAAATAAAATACCCATGAATAAAAAATCTTTACACATTTGTAAATGCGGTTTACACTTCTGTAAAGAATCAAATACACATGTGTAATAATCAAACACACAGTGTGACTATCTTACTAGTTGTATTACACATGTGTAAAAATAAATACATATGTGTAATAATCAAACACACAAGTGTAAAACCTTCGAAAAGTTCATAAACATAAAATCTTTACATGAAATGCTAAAAATAAGAATATAATCAAAACCCCAATTCACAGTTAACAACTTCTTTTTATTCAATATCATGTTATGAGATTCAAATCCTACATCCAAACACCCAATATCTTACATGAAATGCTAAAGAACAAGAATATAATCAAAACCCAAATCCTACATCCAAACAGTTACTTGTGAACAATTTCCTTGAGTTTTTCTTCATCAAGAAACTGCAAGATCAAGAACACAAGCTCTCTGCTTAGAGATGACATTGCAGCTCTGCTGTATGTCGCCCTAAATTGGAAAATTGAAAACTAGGGTTCAGATCAGAACATCACCGCCTTCTTTTGCTCTGAGGCATGAATGTTTCCTTTATTGATAGCGGCTAGTGCGATGGTGATGTTCGATGGTGGTAGGTGTGGGGCGGTGATGCAAGGGTGGTGAGAGAGAAGGAGAGATAAAGAGAGAGGCAAGTATGTGGTGGTAGGTGCGGTGCGATGATAGCAGGCTGGCCTGTGGTGGTGGTGGTCCGAGTTCAGAGAGGTAAGGATGTGGTGGCGATTTGATGAAGATGAAGGGTTATGAAACTCTCCTAGATTTGATGAAGATGAAGGGTGAAGAAGGGTAAGCTGTGATGTTTAAAAGAAAGAGAAGAAAGGTAGGGTTTAAAGAGAGAGATACAAAAATGATAAGAGAAAAATTACTATAATGCCCCTCAATAATAAAAATAAACCAGAAAAAAAATAAAGAATATATGTGTGTGTATATATATATATATATGTATGTAAAAAATAAAATTACTATAAAGCACCTCAAATATATATATATATATATATATATATAGGAGGGTTCTAGAGAAAACCATGATTTATTAGAAAACTGTAAAAACCAATCATAACCATTGATCGGAATTTATCAATGGCTGATATCAATGAGGGGCCAATCTGTAAATACAAATTTATTTGTTTACTTCCAACAAAGGAGGGGTAGATCGGGTATATGACCACTTTTTAGTATTGGAAACTCCAAATAAATAATTAATAAAATCCCAAGAAAATCTCACCATCTCTCTCCTAAAACTAAAACCCCTCGTCTCCTTCATTCGCTCCATTCTATACCGATTTCAAGAAATCGTATGTTCTTTTCTTTATAGATAATCGAAGAACTTCAACACTTTAATCTAGGAAAAGGAAAATCGTTGAAGAATTGTTGAAGTGTTCAATTGTAATCGATTCAAGCATTGGTTTTTTTCAATAATCCAGGTTAGTAATGTCAATATATAATTTTTAATCAAGTTCCCAGTTCATGATCAATCAAGCTAATGGAATACAAATTAACAAATCAAGGATTGTGGTTATTATACAAAATCCAAGTAGCGTCTCTTGAGAAATTAAAAATCCCATGGGTATCAAAAAAACTTCACTGATTGTGGCGTGCTTGTAATGCGTCACACAGAGATGTACATGTACAATTATGACATGAAACCTTTACATACAGAAAGTTATGAGGGAAGCGAAAGAATTGTATGACGAACGTAAAAAGTAGATGGTTTATGGTAGCGTTGGTTTTACAGGATGATTTTAGGTATGTTCTTTGACTATATGTTCATTTGGTACTTAATGGTTCATGTTATAGAGTTTACTTTAATATGTATTGTGATTACATATGTGTAACACCTAATGATTACACGTATACGTAACACATACAAATTACGTATATGTATTCATGCATATTTTTGAAAAATTCTGATCATACATTATGATTAACATTTAATAATGTATTTTCTTAAAACTATCGTTTAACTAATACGTTCATTAAAACCTAATGGTTCATGTTCTCAGTTTTAATATGTATGTACGAATACATATATGTAACACATTGACTAAATATATGTAACAATTGAATAATTACCGTGATTGTAATCGTCTGTTTTCTTTTATATTATAATAACATAAGGTGTAATCTGTTTAAAAATAAAGTTTTAGAAAATACTATAGTGTCAATAAATCTATTCGAACAAATTTTTTCTTATTAGGATTCTCACGTGTATGAACAAGTATAATTTGGTATGAAATCATACTGTTTATTTTACAATTTGAATTTGTATTGTTTAATTTGGATTTGAAAATATTTAAATGAAATCGTACAATTTATATGAAAATAATTCAATAATAAAAAAAATAAAATACAAAAGGAGCGAATTTAAAAGAGATAAACAAGGGATTCTCTTTCTATACAATAAATATGAAAAATATATTAAATGTACATTTCCTTAAATACCCTTTAAAATAAAAAAGAAATAAATAAAATTAAAATTTTCTGATTGGCTGAAACTGGTTTCTTGGTTTTCGCCTAACTTTATTGTTTTCTCTTGATCTCTTCCCTATATATATATATATATATATATATATATATATATATATGTGTGTATATATATAGGATTGAGATCTTTTCAAAACCCTTTTTTATTGTGTTAACCCATAAAAACCTCGCAAAAATCGATTAAACTTTTAAGGTTTTATCTTGTTGGTTTTGAATAATATAATTAAACTAATATAACGTCATGTTATTTTTTGCATTTTTATAAATTCGCGAGTGTAAGGGAGTCTACACCAACGTAAATTTTTTCTGAAAAATAAATATTTAGCTAAAAAACATACACCAGGTGTAAACTTACCTTACATTTGCGAATTTACGAAAATGCAAAAAAGAACATGACGTTATATTAATGTCATAAAGTTGTTCGAAAAAAATAATAAATATCCGATCGCGATCGATTTTTGCAGGGATTTTTTGGTTTAACACAATAACAGTGGGTATTAAAAAGATCCTTGCCCTATATATATATATATATATATATATATATATATATATATATATAGGGTGAGTTCAATAGAAAACTCATTTTCATGAGAAAACCAAAAAACTCCTCATTAAAGCTGTTGCATATGTGTAGTACACCCAAAAGTCTAACCCTCACCCAAAAACCTAAACCCCCACCCCACCCCTACCTACCCCCAAAAAACCTAAACCCCCACCCACCCCACCCCACCCCACCCCCAAAAAACCTAACCTATAGTTACACCAATTTAATTACGAACGTCTGAAAAAAAACGACGAAACTATAATGGAATTAAAGAGAAAAATGTGATAAGTTAAATAGTACAATTTTTGTAAAAAAATAACATAAAATAAAAAAGTTATCAAGCTTTTTAAAAAAAATGGAGGAATCTTTTTATTAAAAAATTGAGAAATTAATTGAAGAGAGAAGGTGACACATGTCACATTCTTAATGAATCTGAATTTTATGAGGTGTGTTAAATGACTATTATTTCCTTTTCATATAAAATAATAAGGTAGATAACATGGCAACATATTGTGTGTTTGAGAATAAAGCAATTATTAGATGAAAGTTTTAGGGTTTTCTCATAAAATGTAGGTTTTCAAAGGAACCTTACCCTATATATATATATATATATATATATATATATATATATGGGTGAGTTCACTAGAAAACTCATTTTCATGAGAAAAAAAAAATCTTCTCATTAAAGGTGCTACATATGTATAGTACACCCAAAAGCCTAACCCTCACCCAAAAACCTAAACCCCCCACCCCACCCCCACTCAAAAACCTAAACCCCCCACCCCACCCACCCCCCAAAAACATAAACCCCCACTCACCCCCACCCCCCAAAAAAAAAACCCAACCTAAAAACTAAACTAAACCCAAAAAACCACCCCCAAAAGCTAACTAAGCTACACATATGTAGCAAAACGCTGAATTTTTTTTTTGAAAGAGGACGACGTGGGGAACAAGGTCTCCGAAGCGGTTTTTTAGTTTTTGATTTATATTTTGAGTTATGATTTTATTTTTTATTTTTTACCTTTAATAAATAGTTTTTTGGTTTTCTCATGAACAATGAGTTTTCTTATGATCATTCCTATATATATATATATATATATATATATATATATATATATATATATATATATATATATATATATATAGGGTTAAATTCACTAGAAAACTCACTTTCATGAGTAAACCAAAAAACTACTCATTAAATGTACTAGATATGTGTAGTACACCAAAAACCTAACCCCCACTAAAAAACCTAAACCTCCCACCCCACCCAAAAACCTAAACCCCCCACCTAAAAAAAAAACCTAAACTAAACCCAAAAAAATTAAAGGTACTACATATGTGTAGTACACCCAAAAGCTAACACTGCTACACATATGTAGCAAAACGCTAAAGTTTTTTTTTTGAAAGAGGACGACGTGTGGAACAAGGTCTCCGAAGCGGTTTTTTAGTTTTTGATTTAGATTTTGAGTTATGATTTTTTTATTTTTCTCATGAACAATGAGTTTTCTATTGATTCTTCCCCTATATATATATATATATGGGACGTATCAAATGAAAATCATGTATTATTGTGTTAACCCTTAAACTTTATAACAGCCACTCATTCATTTTTCTCTTTTAAACTATATATTAAAAGCCTGGAGGGTACATTAGTAATTTCATTCCCCTTTTCATCTTGACCAAGTTCAGACTCTATAATATGCGTGGTTTCAGAAACAAGTGAAGACCCATAACCCATCAGACCTCTATTAGACCCGTGAGAAACAAACCCTTACCTTCAAAGATCTAATCGCCCCCTTCTTTACCAATTTCTTGTACGATTTCGGTGGTCCAGAGATGAGCAAAAGATCTATCCTTCAATCGTGATTTGCAGATCTGAAAGATCTCTCCTTCGATCGTGATTTGCGGAACTGAAAGATCTGATTGTAAATCTCGCCGCCACCGCCTTCCTCACCGTCTTCCTCATGAAAGTGAAACCAAAGACCGGAAGGCATCCACCTCACCGTCACCGCCAGACCAACTGCCGCCACCTTCCTCGACCATGAAGGCAACCACCTCACCCTCTCTAGTGTTGCAGATCTGAGAAAAAAAATATAAATGTTTCACCCTCTCTCATTTTTTTATGTTTTTTAACCTCTCGTTCTTTTGAGTTCTGATTACAAGAATACTTGTTTGGGTTTTTACTTGTTGATTTGTTTTAGTTTATGTAACATCCCGAATAAATAGAAAACAAATAAAAGAAAAGTTACGAGGGCTTGGCCAAGGTTTGGCCCATGGGCCTGAAATATGAAGGGAAACCTTCTAATCAGCAGCCACCAACCCTTCCCCTCATTTCCTTCCAACGTAAGTTTCTAAAATAAGAGAGAGAGAGATCGACTCAAGAGAGAGAAAAAGGGGAAAGGTGCTCAAAGGCTTAAGAATCGTTCTTCTTCATCACAGCAACGTATAGCAACGGGAACCGAACTTCAAGAGGTAAGCATCACCTCTAAATCTGAGTTTTTTACACATCTTAAGGATTCGGGTTTAAGTCGCATAAAGACATGATTTTTACGTATAAAACTTGAAACAAATCACATATTTGTGCTCATGAATGAAAAAGGAACGTTTTGAACGATAAAAGTTTAAGGCTTGATTAACTAGAAATAAATTGCCTGATCTAGGGTTCTGGTCAGGGAAGAAGACTGATGCATCGAAACTACTAGTTTCGATATAGGTAAATCCATCGAACTACCTAGTTTCGATATTTGTAGACCCACCAAAACTACTAAGATTTTACATAAGTTACTTATCAAAACTACCATAGTTTCGATATTAACCCACGACCCGAAGCTACTAAGATTTTACATAAGTTACTTATCGAAACTACCATAGTTTTGATATAAACCCATGACCCGAAACTACTAATATTTTACATAAGTTACTTATCGAAACTACCATAGTTTTGATATAAACCCATGACCCGAAACTACTAATATTTTACATAAGTTACTTATCGAAACTACCATAGTTTCGATATAAACCCATGACCCGAAACTACTGGGTTCAAGCATAGTAAAGTCTAGTGTCATCTAGGAGCACCACCTTATGTGTATGACTTTATTATACAGATTGTGAGTGACCTTAGTGACGCTCAGTAACCGGCTAAGTGTATTATAGAAACCACTCATCGGGTGAGTTCTATGTGCCCCCTACGTGTTACGTGCATACGATTTTAAATGATTTTGGGGCTGAAGTGTATACATGATATGCATGAATGTTATGTTATGTGTTATATGCCAATGCATGATAGTTATATGTATGACAGATATGCTTATGAACAAAGAAACATAGCAAGTATGTTATGAATTATGAATGAAAGTATGATATAACATAAAAGTATGAAATCGTGCTTTATATATATATACTATATACCACATGTTATGAATATATGTGACTGTTATGGACGCTTCGATGCTAACGGCTACTACAGAAGACGGACGACCATGTGACTATCATGCAACCGGGACATATACGTTCCTTCATCAGCTAGGACATATGAAAGGAAATCAATGGATGGTCGAAGTAAATGCCTTATCAATGATAAGTAGAACGGTTGCATGAATAATAGTTCGCATGGGAAACGGATGCCTTCGGGCAAACGGGCGAAAGGACGGACTACGACGGTAGACACGGTAGACGGACGGCCAAAGGTTGACGGACGGTAATGAAGGACAGACTACTTTGATAGACACGGTATAAGTTACGGCCTACGACGGTAGGACGGATCGTCTGTCTTTGTGACTTATGCAATCAATGACGGGTTAATCACCCTTATGTGTATGACCAATGAATGTTCAATGTATGCTTATGCACCTACTTGTGTGTATAGTCAATGTATGTTCAATGAAACAATATTGTAAGTGTATATATATATATATATATACATATATGAACCAATGATAAGAATGTATGACTAACGTTATACCTAATGCTTTAAACTAGAACTCACCAGCGTTAGCTGACTTTTAGTATACATTTCAGGTAACAAGAGGAAGGGTCGTGCGAAAGCATGATGGCTATCCGGCATGAGACTGACATCCCACTTTAAATTATGTTAAGAGAATGTTTATGTTTTAAATGCTAAGACTTCCGATGTTATGTACCTGAATGATGAATGCTTCCGTTGCTTCTTGAATGTTATAATTCGGTATCATTGGCTATGTTTATGAATAAATCCAAGAGTGAGGTTTTCCTGAAAGAGGGGCCTTACAAGTTGGTATCAGAGCAATAGTTTGAGAGATTCATACTTCCCTAAATGTCTGGACTCAAGCTAATAATGGGACCAACGCACGGATGTCAGTCTGGGTAGCCAACGCCGACGCCAACACAGTAAGTAAGTACTAAAGTTAATGCCTGTAGATAGGAATAGATGCCTTAACTTAGAACAATTAGATGTCATTATCACTACTGATGTGAAGAGTTTCGAACCCGAAGACCAAAGCAAATTATTAATCACAAACCGGTCACTGTAATTAAGAACTGACCTTGCTCGTATTATTCAAAACTATGATCTGAAGGAATGACATTGATGTATACCCTTTTACTTATCAGGAAATCTAGAAAAAACTATGGCTCTTAGAGGAGGGACTGGACGCCAAGGCGGTCGCACTGGCCGATTCGGTAGACCACCATTGAACCGAAGACGTAATGATGAGGAAAGCGTGCATGAAGAACGTACTGAGAATGTGCACGAAACTACTGTGACTCCACCGGGTGAAGGCAACGAAGGATCTCTATGACTGGAACTCGAAGTTAGGGATGCTATTGCCCGTGAGGTTGTACTAACTCTGAAGGACGTACTGCTTGATCTGTTATCTGAGGCACTAAAGAAGAACTAGGAAGAGGAAGAAAAGAACCATGAGGAAAAAGTTTATGATAGTGATGGGGATGAGGTCACCGTGGTACTGAACACTCGAGGGTGTACCTACAAGGGGTTTAAGGACGGTGACCCGCACAAGTTTGATGGGAACAAGGATTCGGTGGCTACGTTTGAATGGATTGAGATGATGAACGGAGTAATCAACATAGGCGAGTGTCGATCTGACCAGGCTGTGAAGTATGTGGCTCACTCTTTCACCAACGAGGCACTGAGTTGGTGGAGGAACATTCAAAAGAATAAGTCACCAAACGCTCTCAAAAGGATGACTTGGGAAGATCTGAAAAAGCTGATAATCTAAAAGTTTTGTCCCCAAAACGAGATAGATCGGGTAGAGAATGAGTTTCTGAACTTCAAGGCTGGCAACAAGACTCATCACCAGTACACTTCTAGATTCAATGAGCTGGCTCAACTGGTACCTCACTTGGTAGAGACTGAAGAGCGATTGATTAAGTACTATGTCAAGGGCCTGCCACAAAGGGTCCGTGTTCATGTTAAAGCCAACCTACCCTCGACCTACGAGTCGGTAGTAAATCTTATGCAAATGAGGTCCCAGCACCTGAGACACAGAAGATCTTGAAAGGCAATCATATTTATATTCTGTGGTGGGTACATTTAATGTTATTAGTGTGATTAGAGTTTGAAATTGATACGAATATGTTTAGTTTTTTTTTTCTTATTTTCTATTTAGTTGTATAGTTTTTATAATGACATATTCATTGCTGGTTTAGGTGATTTTCTAGTTCAAAAAGAAAATAAACAAGAAAATTGTAAACTGAATTTACACAAGTGTAAACTGAATTTACACAACTATAAAATGAATTTACACAAGTGTACACAGACCTGGAGAGAATTAAAATCATGTAGTACTTGGGTGTTTTATTTTTCAACTTTTCAAGATTGTTTTGATCTATGTTTGTTGTATTTTCTTGTTTTTATGTATGAAAAATTATGTTTTATGACGCCTTTGATGTTTAGATAGCGTAGAAAAGCACATGAGGATCGAAGTATGACAAGAAGATCTACGCTCAAGACGATGTAAAATTCTGGATTTTAAAGGATTTGGATTCAAAATCGAGTTTGATTTTACAAATAGAGTGTATTCGATTTTTAAACATGTGTATTTGATTTTTTACACAAGTGTAAACAGAATTTACACATGTGTAAAGAGTTCTTATTCATGTATATTTGATTTTATTCTGTTTATACAGTGTAATTATGAGTTTTATGGATATGTTTTTAGGGATTACACTACATAAAACATGTGTTTTGGGTTATTACTTATGTTTATTTTGATTATTACACATGATTTTTTGTTTTGTTTTTACACATGTGTAAATGATCGTGTTCTTCAATTGTTATATATATATGCAGAAAGTTAAATCTCATTTAATCAAAAAATAAAACAGAAAAAGAAAAAAAAAGTAAAATGACATTTTTACCCTCTTATTTAAACTAAGCCATAAACTTTTTTTATTAAATATATTAAAATTGCAAAATCAATTCTAGCCACATATTAAATTAATAAGAAATGAATATGTGGTCTAGAATCATTTTAAGGGTTTTTACAACAGCTCAGGATTTACAACCGATACGTCCCATATATATATATATATATATATATATATATATATATATATATATATATATATATATATATATATATATATAGGGAGGATCAAATAAGAAGTCTAATTTGGCAAAGAAGCCTAAGAAGTAATCTCATCCATTTAATTAAATGATCAATGGTAGAGATTTAAGTGTATGAAAATAAGGGGTGGGAGGGTATTTAAGTAATAGCCACTTTTGTTGACTTTTTTCAACTTCCCCCATTTTTTTTAAACGTTCATAACTTTTTCATAAGACATTATTTTTAAAAAAAAATTACACCATAAAATCGAGCGTTTTTTTATCTTTAATTTGAGTATAGTATTGCTATATTTTTTTTGCAAAAACAAAAACGACACTTAACGAAATTGTGCTAATTTACGTAAATGTGCTGGTTTCTCGTAAATGTGCTGGTTTCTCGTAAAACAGCACAATTTAACACATTAAAAATTTGCTGGTTTCTGGTAAAACAACACAATTTACGTAAATGTACGGGTTTCTTTAATGTGTGTACTTTTAGTCAATTATTATGTGCCTAATTTGGTAGCATTATTTAAAAATAAAAATTTAAAACATCCATACACAAAAAAAAATGGTTTAGTGGTAGACAACAAAAAACTTATACATCAAAATGTTGTTTTGTGCTGGTTTGATATACTAGTTTTATTGTGCTGGTTTTGTTTGTGTTTGGTTAGCTAAGAAAAGCAAGGTACACAATGAACCGTGTTCTTTTGGTGTTGTGAAACAACACAACTAATTGTTATGTTTGGTGTTGTTTTATGATAAAGCAGCACAGTTAATTGTGCTGTTTTACAATGCAGCATGGTTAGTTGTGCTGTTTTACAATGCAGCATGGTTAGTTGTGCTGTTTTACTATAAACCAGCACATTTACGTAAAGTAGCACATATTCACTAAGTGTTGATTTTGTTTTAGAGTAAAATATAGCAATACTAAACAATTTCACTAAGATGCATTGAACGCTCATCCTTTTTATGATTTTTAAGGTAATTGTTTATTAACAGTTCAACTAAATAATAACTTTTCTAGCAGTTCTTCTTGTTTTACCGTGCTCTATTTTTTTTTCATTGTTATGATTTTACCAAAGAGAAAATGTATTGTGATGGTTTTTTTTGTTCTACTGAATGTGCTGGAATTTTGTTTTCCTGTGATGTATTTTTTTATGTTGTGTTGGTTGGTTGTGCTGACTTTTTTTGTGCTGTTTTCCTCTACTATTTTTTTGACTGTGCTGAGTTTCTCTTGTGCTGTTTTCCTCTACTATTTTTTCTGTTGTGCTGTTATCACACGTGCTGGTTTTTTGTGCTAATTATTGTGCTGGTTGGTCTTGTTCTCATTATTTGTGCTGATTTGTTTTTTTAAATCACATTGTTGTTGTGCTAGTTTGTTAGTGCTGGTTGTGCTAGTAACTGTGCAGGTTTGTTGTTTGTGTGTTAGTTTGCTAATTTTGTGCCTGTTTATTTGTGCTGGTTTGTCTTGTTCTCATTAGTTGTGCTGATTTGTTTTTTTAAATCACATTGTTGTTGTGATAGTTTGTTAGTGCTGGTTGTGCTAGTAATTGTGTAGGTTTGTTGTTTGTGTGCTAGTTTGCTAATTTTGTGCTTGTTTATTTGTGCTGGTTTGATATTTTTGTTTGTGCTGGTTTGATTTTCCATAAAACAACACAATTTATGTAAACCAGCACAATTTATGTAAAATAGCATAATTTTGTATAGTGTCCGTTTTTTTAATAAAAAATATAGCAATACTATACTCGAATTAAAGGTAAAAAAACACTCGTTTTTATGGTGAAAATTTTTTAAAAAAATAAGGTCGTATGAAAAAGTTATGTACGTTCAAAAAAAAGTTGGGGAATTTGAAAAAAGTCAACAATTGTGGGTTTTCAAAAATGTCCCTCCACCTCTAAGTTTTCCTACATTTAAATCTCTACCATTGATCATCCAATTGAATGGATAAGATTGCTTTTTAGGCTTATTAGCCAAAGTGTACTTCTTAGGGGAACCATCCCCTATATATATATATATATATATATATATATATAGGGGGAGGATCAAATAAGAAGTCTAATTTGTCTAAGAAGCTTAAGAAGTAATCTCATCAATTTAATTAGATTATCAACGGTAGAGATTTAAGTGTATGAAAAATAAGGGGTGATAGGATATTTAAGTAACAACCACTTTTGTTGACTTTTTTCAACTTCCCCCACTTTTTTTTAAATGTTCATAACTTTTTCACATAACATTATTTTTTTAAAAAAATTACACCATAAAATCGAGCGTTTTTTATCTTTAATTTGAGTATAGTATTGCTATATTTTTTTTGCAAAAACAAAAACGACACTTAACGAAATTGTGCTAATTTACGTAAATGTGCTAGTTTCTCGTAAATGTGCTGGTTTCTGGTAAAACAACACAATTTACGTAAATGTAATGGTTTCTTTAATGTGTGTACTTTTAGTCAATTATTATGTGCCTAATTTGGTAGCATTATTTAAAAATAAAAATTTAAAACATCCATACATAAAAAAAAACGGTTTAGTGGTAGGCAACAAAAAGCTTATGCATCAAAATGTTGTTTTGTGCTGGTTTGATATACTAGTTTTATTGTGCTGGTTTTGTTTGTGTTTGGTTAGCTAAGAAAAGCAAGGTACACAATGAACCGTGTTCTTTTGGTGTTGTGAAACAACACAACTAATTGTTATGTTTGGTGTTGTTTTATGATAAAGCAGCACAGTTAATTGTGCTGTTTTACAATGCAGCACAGTTAATTGTGCTGTTTTACAATGCAGCATGGTTAGTTGTGCTGTTTTACTATAAACCAGCACATTTACGTAAAGTAACACAATTTCACTAAGTGTTGATTTTGTTTTAGAGTAAAATATAGCAATACTAAACAATTTCACTAAGATGCATTGAACGCTCATCCTTTTTATGATTTTTAAGGTAATTGTTTATTAACAGTTCAACTAAATAATAACTTTTCTAGCAGTTCTTCTTGCTTTACCGTGCTCTATTTTTTTTCATTGTTATGATTTTACCAAAGAGAAAATGTATTGTGCTGGTTTTTTTAGTTCTACTGAATGTGCTGGAATTTTGTTTTCCTGTGATGTATTTTTTTATGTTGTGTTGGTTGGTTGTGCTGACTTTTTTTGTGCTGTTTTCCTCTACTATTTTTTCGACTGTGCTGAGTTTCTCTTGTGCTGTTTTCCTCTACTATTTTTTCTGTTGTGCTGTTATCACACGTGCTGGTTTTTTGTGCTAATTATTGTGCTGGTTGGTCTTATTCTCATTATTTGTGCTGATTTGTTTTTTTAAATCACATTGTTATGCTAGTTTGTTAGTGCTGGTTGTGCTAGTAACTGTGCAGGTTTGTTGTTTGTGTACTAGTTTGCTAATTTTGTACCTGTTTATTTGTGCTGGTTTGTCTTGTTCTCATTATTTGTGCTGATTTGTTTTTTTAAATCACATTGTTGTTGTGATAGTTTGTTAGTGCTGGTTGTGCTAGTAATTGTGTAGGTTTGTTGTTTGTGTGCTAGTTTGCTAATTTTGTGCTTGTTTATTTGTGCTGGTTTGATATTTTTGTTTGTGCTGGTTTGATTTTCCATAAAACAGCACAATTTATGTAAACCAGCACAATTGATGTAAAATAGCATAATTTTGTATAGTTTCCGTTTTTTTAATAAAAAATATAGCAATACTATACTCGAATTAAAGGTAAAAGACACTCGTTTTTATGGTGAAATTTTTTTTAAAAAATAAGGTCGTATGAAAAAGTTATGTACGTTTAAAAAAAAGTGGGGGAATTTGAAAAAAGTCAACAATTGTGGGTTTCCAAAAATGCCCCTCCACCTCTAAGTTTTCCTACATTTAAATCTCTACCATTGATCATCCAATTGAATGGATAAGATTGCTTCTTAGGCTTCTTAGCTAAAGTGCACTTCTTAGGGGAACCATCCCCTATATATATATATATATATATATGGGTCTATCAAATGAAAACTCTTGCTTAGTGTGAAAACCCAAAAACCATCCCACAACCACATATCTTAAACAAATATATTAATATGCGGTACACATTAAATCTGTACTTTTCTTTATTTTTCTTTCTAAAATACCCCTAAAAGGGTAAATAGGTAAATTTACATGATTTTTTTAATAAAAGCGCACACACTCTCTCTATTTCTTACTTAAAAAACCAGATCCATATTTTTACAAATAATTACATTCATGTTTTTTAGATAGTTTACAAGAACAAATTAAAGAACATTCATAAGTAAATTCAGTTTATAACATAAAAACGATGGAAGATTAACCTTTTTAAACATGTGTAAAATCTATATACACAAATCAGCAAAAAATTACACAACTAAATGCCCTAATATTTTTACAAATCAGAAAAAAAAACACATACACAAATAAAAAAAAAATTACATCCAAATACACAAATATCTTAACAAATAATTACATTGTGTAAAATCAAAATGCACACGGGTAAAAACTCTATTACACATGTGTAAATTCAGTTTACACATGTATAAAAAGAATCAAATAAACATATAAAAAGAAATCAAAACTTATTGTAGTCAAAATAAAACAAACCAATATCAAACCCTTACTTGTGTATCAAACCACGTAGAACTTGAACCCGGATCATTTAAAATCCTGACTATTACACCGTCTTGAACCCAGATCTTCTTGTCATACTTTGATCCTCATGTGCTTGTCTAACTATCTAAAGATCAAAGGCGTGTAAACATCAAATATGTGTAAAACTTAAACAATAAACATGTGTAAAACCCCCCAAAACAGAGATAGAAATGTAAAGGATAGTTTACATATGTATATACACATGAACAAAAACTTTTAACACGTGTGTAAATTAAGTTTACACATGTGTAGATTCAGTTTACACATCTGTAAAAACTTTTTACACATGTATAAATTCAGTTTACACAGCTGTAAATTCAGTTTACGATCCCCTGCATATATGGGCCGTTAACAAAAGCTCAAATTCACATATTTTTTTCTCGATTCTCCTTTCATTCTACACCCAAATATCTTTATAAATCAAAAGTCCAAAAACCTAAACATCTTTACACAAAATAATTCTATAAAAAATATTTTAAGCTTAAAAAAATCTTTAAAAGTTAAAAAAATCTTCAACCAGAATATGTCTCGATATCTTAAATCTTAACTTCATATTACAAAATAGTTATCCTAGAATCTTCTTTTTCAATACCATCAATTAATTAAAGTAAACATCACTGATTCAGATCCAAGTGTAAAACTAATTTGACACCATCTATAATAAAATTAAATAAATAATACCTAATTGGTAGAATCTTCAAGTGCTGTCATTTTTTATAATCTGATATTACCTTCGTTATTTAAAGCAATAAAAAATGTTTATAAAGAATTTAAGATGAGTTTAGAACAAATTAAATAACTAGTGTGAGTTGAATCATTCACCTTAAATCGTCCCAGGAATGTCTCGATACCTTTCTTTGATCTTCGGCGGGGATCCACCAGACCGATGCAAGCTGTTTTTGACCGATGGTTACCTTGGAAAGTCGTGAATGGCGGCGGATCTGGTGATTCTACTTATGAAATGAAGATAAAGATGAAGACTTTGAATGGATCTAGTGGTTTCTGGTTTTGTAATAGGAGATCTGGTTGTGGAGATGAAGATAATGAAATATTTTGATTTGGAAGGGTTTTTTAAAAGAGAGAAAAATGAAGAGGAAAACTATGAACATAAAAATCTGATCTTTAGGTTTAAGAGAGAGAGAGAGACATGATTTATATATGGTAAGAAAGAAAATTACCATGATGCCCCTCAATGAATAAAACAAATTAGAAATAAAAGAAAATAAATGTGTGGCCTAGATTGAGTTTTTGGGTTTTCATAATAAGGAAGGGTTTTCATTTGATATAACCCGATATATATACATATATATATATATATATATATATATAGGATATGCATCCAATCAAAACCCACTTTTACTGTCAAAATCCTAAAACCCTGGCAAAAATCGATTAAAACATTAATTTTTTAGTTTAATAAAACTATTACATGAATTCAACATCACATCCTTTTTTGCATTTTTGTAAATTCGTAAGTGTGAGAAAGTTTACACTGGTGTAAGTGTAAAAAAAATAAAATAAATGTTGTAAAATTTACAACACTATAAACCAAATTACACCAGTGTAAACTTTCTCACACTTATGAATTTACAAAAATGCAAAAAAGGATGTGACGTTAAATTCGTGTAATAATTTCATTAAACTAAAAAAATGCACGATTTGATCGATTTTATCCAGGGTTTTAGGGTTTTGACAATAACAATGGGTTTTGACAATAACAATGGGTTTTGATTGGAACCGCACCATATATATATAATATATATATAGGGGAGGGTTCAATTCAAAACACTAAATATTGCGAGAACATGCAAAACAAAAGGAATCATTCACTTTTTCAATCTTAAAACGTTTTAAAATATAAAAAATGATATAAATGTAATATTTATTCATTTTTCATTAAATTCAAACAAAAAAATATGAAACAATTTCGTTTATATACATACCTACACATGTGTAAGTTATGCGTAGGTTTTTTTACCTACACATAATCTACACATGTGTAGGGAAATTTTAAATATATAAAAACATATGAAAAACTAGTTTAATGGTTGTAGGATCGTAAGATTACAAGGTGATTCTACTCTAGTTGATATTGGCCGAAACAATAACAACCAACAAAGTAAACAAGTAAACAGCAAGAATACTGATAAATGCACTGTTGTATTAAACTTCTGAGATTACAAGTTTACAAGTAAAACACTATTAAGAAGCACTATGAAAGCACAGCAAGCACAAGGCACTTTCAAAAGGCACACTTACTATGAAGTGTTTACACAATATATATAGTAACTTAGAATCAAGACAGACCCTTGATTCTAAGGATCAGATCTAACACAAGCCGTTGATCTTGTTTATTAATCTAAATTACACGCAAAGGCTAATCTAGATAACTTTATTGAAACGTCTTCTTAGGCATCATTGTTTGCATGCTTGGAGACGCGCGTCATTGTCCTTTATTGGTTGCACCACTGAGGTTCCTTCTGCTTGGAGTGTGGCAGTTGCTTTTGCAGACAGGTGTCAGAGGCGCTTCACATGGATAGTCAGCTTTAACGTTTAGTCTTCAGAGAATAGAGCTATCAGCAGCAGAGATGAGAACAATGCTGCTGATAAGACTATCAGCAGCAACATTTGTTGGATGGTGCTGATAAGCCTATCAGCAGCAACAAGTGTTGAATGCTGCTGATAAGCCTATCAGCAGCAACAAGTGTTGGATGTTGCTGATAAGCCTATCAGCAGCAACAAGTGTTGGATGCTGCTGATAAGCCTATCAGCAGCAACAAGTGTTGGATGCTGCTGATAAGCCTATCAGAAGCATTTGTACTTAGAATAATTTGGTAGCAATCAGTCTTTGGTTCTACAAACTCCCCCTAGACTGATGCAACCAAAATTCTTCTAATTACTTTGCTGCTGAAGCCTTTGCATGTGGCTGACTATCCTTTCAACCTCATAGCCTCTTGGATCCTTGCTGGGATTGTTCAGTGGAAGTTCAGACAGAGTCTTGATGTCTTTGTGTGGAATTTTGTAGATTGCTTTGCTTGAGCATCTCATTTGCTGCTTCTTTACATCAATCAGAGTGAACTCATCCAAATCAGCATTGTAGGACCAAGATACAAATGGAGAGTGGGACTTGAGTGGTTTGATATCTATGACCACATCTTTGCTAGGGTTGAAGTAATGTCTGATTGCTAGCATAAGATGTTTCCCTCTCTCATTTGCAGGCTCATGAGCTTCACCCAGCTCCAAAATTCTTCTTAGGTCTGAATCTGGAAGTTGCAGAACCTCATCAACAGACCTGTATGTAGATCTTCTTCTTTCAGTTCTCCCCCTGAAGATCTCAAAGCTTTGATCCTGTGGATTGTAGGCCCATTCAACTCTGTTTCTTGAGTCTTCAGGTTCAGATGAGGATTTGGATTTCTTCAAGGGAGGTTGTTGATGAGTGGGAGCTGGGTGGGTTGATTTGGACTTGTTGGGTGGAGGAGTGGAAGTTTTGGGGAGGAGAGTGGAAGGCTGTTGGATTGAGGAAGAGGTAGGTGAGGGAGAAGGCTTGGGTTTCTTTGTTTTTGGTTTTTCTTCTTCTTTGATAAGTACCCTTTTCTTGGAGCCCTTCTTCCCTAGTCTTTCTTCCTCATCCTTTTTAACTTTGAAGTAGAGGGCTTGCAGGTTCATGAAATTCATAGGACCTAGCCTCTTTCCACTGTCTCCTCTAGCCTTAAGGAAGTCAATCACGACCTTCCTTTCTTCATGGGTTCTTTTATTCAGTGCAATGGTCTTCTTGGACTGCAGCTTGGCTTTTTCTTCTTCTTCAACCCTTTTCTTGCTAGCCAATTGACCCTGCTGACCCATGAAAGCTCTGTAGACTTCTTTAGTTGATAGTTTCTCAAGGTAGTCTGCATCCTCACCTTGAGAGACTAGAGTCTTTATCCACTCCTCCCTCATCTCTTTAGCTAGTTCAGAATCAGTTATTCTGAACTTAGCTTCTTCTTTCTTCTTCTTCTCCAACTCTTCCTCTTCTTTATTGAACTGTTCCTGCAGTTGACGAGCAAGAGCTGCATCTTCTTCAATCCGGTCAACTGCAGGAATCTTTCTTTTTAGTTCATCCAGCTGTTTAGCATACTGTTGGATGGTTTGTTCTCTTAGGAGAATGGCTGTTTTTCTTTCTTGAGCTTTTTTCATGTCAGCCATCTCCTCTTCTTCTCTTTTTCTTCTTTTCTCTTCCCTCTCTCTTTTCTCTTTAAGCAACCTCTCTTCATCTTCCTCTGTCATGACCCCCTTCCCTTTGTTTATAGTGGGTGCCTCTGCTTCAGCTTCACTGACCACAACAGCAGATGATGATGTTGCTATTGGGATCTTTGCCTCAGCTTCATTGGCAAATTGAGGAATTGAAAAGGGATGGTCACTGTCTTCATCAAGTTGACACTCAGGACCTTCTATTTCTCTCAGTTGATCCCTGATGGAAGATCTTGTGCCAAAAGCTGCAGATGTGATGTCAACTTGTGGAGTATCAGAGTTGGAGTCAGTATCAGAAGTTGACACAGTCTCTTCTTGAGGAATCAGTCCTTCTTTTTCAAGATGGGCTTTGATGATGACCATCATTGCCTGGCTCTCCAGTGAGTTAATATTACAGATGTTGGCTCTGAGCTGAAAAATCTTGAATAGGAAGTCTGAGGGCAGCTGAAGGATGTTCCTGGTGTTGATGATGAGAGAGGAGCCGTTGCTGAGCAGGAGAGTGTGGTCAAGGGACTTAGTGCTCACCCAACCTAGCACGTCCAAGTCCTTGACCAGGAAGGCATACAGGAATCTTCGAAGGCCTAGAACTTCTTCTTCAGTGAGAAGACTGCTCCTTGTTATTTCAAGATTGCTAGGAGTCAGTCTCCTTTCTGCGGCCGCCGAGGATTCAGGATAAGCTACCCGATGTGCTGCTTGTAGGAATCTTTGGAACCTGGGTAGATTATCCTCCATCAGGTCATGGAACCTGCCAATGGCAAGTTCTGCTGAGAGATCTGTTGAGGTGTTGATGCAATTAGTTAAATGCAGATGTAGGACTTGGAGGGCATTGAGAGAGTTCCAGTTCAGCTCTTCTACTCCGCTGAACTCCCATCCAATCCAAAACCTCTCAGATGATCCATCATACCCCCAAGCTAGAATGGAGTCAAATTCTAGCTTCTTTGATGATCTTAATAGTTGGGGGGTTGAGGATTGACCAATGATGGCTGCTGCTTCAGGAAGGATGCTGAATGATGTATTTGTTTGTTCTGTGTCTTAAACATCATTCAGCATTTCATCGACAGCCCTGACGACCAACTTCCAGTCTTCAGATGTCTCTTCGTCTTCATTATCTGGGACTGGCAAGTCATGAATTTGGACAAAGGCTGGCTTGAATAGTGAGCTTTGAAGTACAACTTGCTCTTGAATCCAGTCGTCAAGACTGTCTTTATCTTCTTCCATAGAGACCATCTCCCCCTTTTTGGTTGCATCAGTAGACAGGTAGGCATCAGTTTGGGTGCCTACTGATACAAGAGAGGGAGTGGCTAAAGATGGGCATTGATGGGCTTCATGCATAGAGACTTGGTGTCTTAGTTTGGACACTTCAGCCTCTAGCATAGCCACCCTGGCCGTCAATTCCAAGTTATGAAGTTTCAGTCTGTCCTCATCCACAGTTGTGGAATCCTTGGACCCAGATGGGGCCGTAGGCCGAGCCTCAGCATGCCCATCACCCGTGGTTTCTTGGCGCCTGGGATTCCTCTCAGTGAAGGGAGTTTCCAAGGAAACACCCTCACCATGAGTTGCCGTGGTTGAGGTCTTAAAGATGTTGTCACTGTCCTCCTAGTCAGTTGATGGACCAGCAGTAGTGACAGCCTCGTCCACATCCACTCCATCATAACTCCCAGAGTGGACCTTCAAGGGTGAAGAACTTGCGTTGGGTGTTTCAGAAGCAAGACCAATCAGTACCTCCTTGATAGTGGTAGTGGGAGAAGGTACATCACTTTGGTCAGGTTCCTCAACACTTAAGTTCAAAGAAGACAGGAATGGCTCGAAGGGCTGTTCTATGGATCCGGGAAGTGATCCTAATCCTAATAGAGAGACTTCCGAAGGAGTCTCCCTAACAGTGTGGCTTTCCCTTTTGATATTCTCACTAGAATGTTGTGATTCTGAGTGAGGGATGTTGGCTTGGGTTTGGGCCTTGGAGGCAAGAGAAGAAGGAGTTCTCTTACCCCTCTTCCTTGTATATTTGGCTGCAACCGGGGCCCTGTGTTCCGGTTGAGCAATCAAACTGGGGGTGAGTAGATTATGTGCCTGTACATCCTCAGTAGAATGCACAAGGATTCGATCAAAGGAAGCAGTAGTTTGAGATTGTGGCAGTGAGGTGGAGGGTGTGGGATCAGTATCAGCTGGGTTTGCTGAACTGTCACCCTGGGCACTTTGCGTGTTCAACATTTAGACAACAATGGAACATCGGCCCCTAAGAACTTTGATGAAACTGTTCTCATGCTTTGAAAAATATTGTTCTTATGTCCCAAAATTGAGTAGATTCTTGCAGTTTTTGAAAGATCTTGGTGCTCAATGTTGAACACTTCCTGCAAGAATCTTGGGTACATGAAGAACTGTGATTTCACCCCTTCTTGAAGGTTGTATCTCAAACCTTCAAGAATGAGGTGAGAGAAATTGAAACCCGCCCCAGTTATCATACCGTGAATTACCGACGCAAGTCCGGAGCTGAGTTGGTTCCAACCACTTCTCTTCTGGGATATGCATTGGAGAAGAGTGTGGCAGAGATACTTCCATTTAGGACCCATGAGTGCCTTCTCTATCGTATACTCTGTTTGATTCCCAGTGTACCCTATGGATACAAAGGTCCTCATGTATACGTCTCTTGGGTAAGAGGTGGCGTCCCCTTCATCTTTAAGCTTGAGGTGTTGGCGGAGCTTTGCTTCAGTGATGATTATCTCTTTGCCGTCTACTGTTCCTTTGATTTGGGGAGTGCCCTGTTTAGTAGAATACACGGCTGAGCTCCAAAAATCTTCCATGTGGGAAGTGTAGATGGTTGGGTTGACTGTTAGGGCATGGAGGATTTTGGACCGACAAAGGAAGTCGATCATATCGTTAAATCCTTCAGATTTCTTGCCCTTTATTAGGCATGCAGTGAGGTTGTGATATGGGGAAAACTTGTCGTTGGGGTTGTTTATGTCTGCGCCTGCCATTGTTGTGGATTTGGAGGATAATCTAGAAGAGAGAAGGGTGTTTGAATGGTGGTTAATTATTTAGGGCTTTGAATGCTATGGGGACGGGAGAGAAAGTGATGGGTTTAGGGTTTGAAATTGAATATGAAGAGGTTGGGAGAACGTTTGAAATTGTGATATAACGGCAGACGAAGAAAAAGCAACCTTACTTGTACAGTACAACCTGTTTCACTTTTCACTGTTACAGCTGTAAAGCACTCGAGCAGTCATGGTAAAGGCTGAGAGTAGTTTTTACCGCGGTTAAAAGTTAATGTAGACTTGTTTTACCCATCAGCAACAAACTTGGTTGCTGCTGATGGTGAGCTATCCGTTGCAGACTTGGTTGCTGCGGATAGTTAAGTCTTTCAGCAGCAGATTTGGTAGCTGCTGACTGTTGTATTCATTCCGCAGCAAAAAGGTTGCTGCTGACCGCCTTAAAGCTATCCGCAGGAAACTTGTTCCTGCTGATAACTTAAAGCGATCAGTGGCAAAAGCTTTGCTGCTGAAGAGTAAATCTGTCAGCAGTGAAAAAGTGCTGCTGACTATAACTTTTATTTACAACATAAGACAGACATATTTACATCAAAGGATAGATGCACTCAACTGAACCGATGATGATGCTTGGGGGTTTCTTTGCCTTCCATTGTTGAGATATAGGTTTTCCAGTTTTCTTTGACCTATGAGCAGCTGATGTGAATGCTGAAGACTTTGGCATAGCTGCAGCAGCTGGTGTGAATGCTGATGACTTTGGCATAGCTGCAGCAGCTGGTGTTGCTGCTGATGGTTTTGATTGTGCAGTAGCAGACTGTGTTGCTGCTGAAGGCTTTCCCTTGGATCTTGCCTTATCAGCAGTGGACACTTTAGCTGCTGATTTTGTTAGCTTATCAGCAGCAGATTTGGTTACTGCTGAAAGCTTCTGCTCTGTTTTCTTGGGCTTAACTGGACTAACAACCGATGTATGTTGATTCTTCTTTACCCTTTGTCTTTGAGGGGCTTGATGAAGAATCTGGTTGAAGGGGTTAAACTTACAGTTTGCTGCAAAGTGGTCTGATTCTCCACAGATGATGCAAGATTTTTGAGGCTTTGACAACTGCTCCCTTGGTGGAGAAAGAGATTTTCTGAAGTGAGTTGTCTTAGCTTCAAAGCTTCTTACCTGTTTGTTCTTCTTTGTCTTCTCAAAAGCATGTTGCTTGAGGTTTCTTTGCTGCTGTAGGTAGTAGAAGCAGGTGCTGGCAGTGTGGTTATATTTCCCACAGACAAAACATGATTTTGCCAGTTCATCCTTTGACAGATGCACATAATCCTTTCTTTTGAAAAGGTCTTTGAAATTCCAAGGGTGAGCTTTGTTGTGCTCAAAAGTGGCTTCTTCCAATGTTTTTTGAACATATGGAACCCTTTCTTCAGGTGCATGATATGTGTCAAACACCTTCCTTGGCTGGACTAAATTGGAAAAAGGCTTTGAGTTGGTGGAGGTGGAAGACTGTCCCTTTTCAATAGTTTGCTTTCTTCCTTCTAGAGGATAGCTAATTCTGATTTGTTTGAAGGGTTTAGGAACTGGTATTGAAGGGATAATAGGGACTTCATCTTTAGTGAGTATCACTTGAGGGGCAGGAGGAGATGAGGCATTACTTGTTTCAGTGGAGTCTGAGCAAGTTGACTCAGTCTCTGATGAAGTAGTGCATTCTTGCACAGGGGTTTCTTTGACAGCAGGGTCAAGATTTCGGTTGGCCATGTCAAGATTTGCTAGATTGAAGCTTGGTTCATGGATGGCAACGTAATCAGCAGGAGGTGCGACGGTTTTATACTGGTCAGCATGATATCCCAACCCAGTTTTTACATTTTCATGGATTTGAACATCCAAAAGTCTTTGTAGCTTTTTAGATGCAAATTCATATTTTTCCACATGGACCTTTTGGTCTGCCAATTCAGCCCTTGCAGCTTTCAACTTAACCAGAATATCATCAATTTGAGTTTCAAGGTTTGTTTGTTCATGTTTTAATGATGAAATTTCTTTCTTTAAACAATCATTCTTTTCCTTGTAACTATTTTCAACCTTTTTAAATTCAGATTTCATTTGGTGAAATTCTTCATTTTGATCTATGAGCTTCTGGTTATGTTTCCTATATCCAAGGACCTTATCAATGCACTCTTGAGTACATAGATTTTCATATACCTTTGGTGGTACCTCTGATGTGTCTGAAGTTAGAGAGGATACCTCTAATGTGTCTGCCATGAGAGCTTGATTGTTGGCAGAAAGATCCTCAGGCTGGAAGCTCCAGTCAAAGTCAGTAGTTCCAACATTTGCACAGGCTGCAGTTTGTGCTGAAGGATTGACATGTTGCTGTTGTTGGTGTCTTGGCTGAGCTTGGTGTGCTTGTCTGGTAGGATAGTAGTCGCTTGAACTAGGACCTGAGTGGTCAGAGTGAAGCGCGGGAGAGGTGGTGGAAGAGGCTGATTGATGGCTTGAGCTTCTTTCTTTGGCTTGAATTATTTCTAATTCATAGGCTTTTAGCATACAAAAGAGCTCGGTCATCTGCAGAGTCTTCAGATTCTCAGTTCTTCTTATTGACACTGTGTAAAGTGTCCAGCAACTAGGAAGAGATCTGATGAACCTTTTGAGAATGTCTTCATTCTCCAGTTTCACCTTAGAGCACTGCAGCTCTCCTAACAAGTAAGTGTACCTGTTATACACACTGGTTAGTGACTCACCTTCATTGCAGACAAAGTTTTCGTATTGCTGCTTCAGGATGTCTTCAAGCCCGTTGCTTTGTGCCATTTTTGTTTTTTTTATGTGACTTGATCAAGAATAGAGTTTTGAATAGAATCAGAAAGTGATTAAACAAATGTTAGTTTGTTTAATCTTGAGCCAAAGCTCTGATACCACTTGTAGGATCGTAAGATTACAAGGTGATTCTACTCTAGTTGATATTGGCGGAAACAATAACAACCAACAAAGTAAACAAGTAAACAGCAAGAATACTGATAAATGCACTGTTGTATTAAACTTCTGAGATTACAAGTTTACAAGTAAAACACTATCAAGAAGCACTATGAAAGCACAGCAAGCACAAGGCACTTTCAAAAGGCACACTTACTATTAAGTGTTTACACAATATATATAGTAACTTAGAATCAAGACAGACCCTTGATTCTAAGGATCAGATCTAACACAAGCCGTTGATCTTGTTTATTAATCTAAATTACACGCAAAGGCTAATCTAGATAACTTTGCTGAAACGTCTTCTTAGGCATCATTGTTTGCATGCTTGGAGACGCGCATCATTGTCCTTTATTTGTTGCACCACTGAGGTTCCTTCTGCTTGGAGTGTAGCAGTTGCTTTTGCAGGAAGGTGTCAGAGGCACTTCACATGGGTAGTCAGCTGCAACGTTTGGTCTTCAGTGAATAAAGCTATCAGCAGCAGAGATGAGAATAATGCTGCTGATAAGACTATCAGCAGCAACATTTGTTGGATGGTGCTGATAAGCCTATCAGCAGCAACAAGTGTTGAATGCTGCAGATAAGCCTATCAGCAGCAACAAGTGTTGGATGCTGCTGATAAGCCTATCAGCAGCAACAAGTGTTGGATGCTGCTGATAAGCCTATCAGCAGCATTTGTACTTAGAATAATTTGGTAGCAATCAGTCTTTGGTTCTACAATGGTTTTTTTATGTACATAAGCATAGATATTTGGATGTAAGAAGTATAAACTTTTATTTTTTTTATTACCATGGATTAAAAAATTAAACGATTTAGGGTTGCTCCCTGATGTGTGCTGGACGCTCTATAATAACTATCTATAAAACCTAACCTAGACACTCTAGCTTTAAATTTATAAATCTAGACTCAACCTAATACTAGACCACACAATCGGTAAGTTTACCGATCAATATAGTAAAGTCTAATGTAAGGCCGGATATCGAACCCACGAGACACTAGCGACAACTCTATCTAGACTCTGACTCAACTAACTAAACTGAATTATGTTGGGGGGTTTGTGTTGTAACCTAATGGAACTCTCTAACTAACGACACCAAACAGAAAGCAAGAGACTTTAGACAACTCACAAATGGGGAAAACACTACCTAGACCTTGAATCCTATGCATGTACCTTGGAAATATCTCGGATATGGAAACTATGATGGAACCGTGCTCTTAGAATACGACACACTTAAACAACCTAGTGGATCCCAGATCGTTCTCCGGGTGTGACCTAAAAGGGAACCTAAGGGACGTGTAAAACTCACCGGTTGGTCAGATCACCTCTCAGTTATCTCTAACAACACTAAAGTACTCGCTAGATAGATTACCTCTTAGTCTCACTATCTCAACACACCTCTCAGTGCAAGGAGTAATTTGATTTCACTTGACAAGACACAGAATAATAATGACGCTAAGAAACCCTAGGAAACTTCTTTTCAGAGCAATTGACCAAGAAACCCTAACACCACAGATTACCCAACAACTTCTCACCTCTCAGCTATTGAAGCAGGAAGAATACTTAACCCTAACATACTCTCAATCAATGTTCCTATGGATACGACGTCAATAGACCATAAACTAATCACATGCACGCAACTTGTGACCTAATACACAACCATACATGAAAGACATTCACAAAGCAGCATATGCAACATTCAACATATCATATATCAAGATCAAATACGCATATACATCCAATCAAACAAAAACAAGTTCTTTACTTTAATGTTAATCCATCATCAAATATCTGAAATCCGAAAGAAAACCAATTAACAAAGCATACTCATCAAAATCAAGGTAGCTAATGAAATTCTAGCCATTCAACATGTTCAATAGCATCAAAACAGAAGAATCAAACACATAAATCATGGTTTTAAATCTGGAAAAAGAAGAATAAAGAAAGATAACAAGAACCGGATGATGTAATCGACCCGTTCCTTGATCTCTCACTTCAATCAACACTTTCGATTGATCCTAAAAGCCTTCTCCCACTTGGAATCACCAAAAAGCTCTCAACTTTATGTCTGGAATCGAATAATAAACCCTAGGATCGATCTAAACCTTTTATACCTTGAAAATAGGCAAAAATACCCGTATATGGGGTCTCTCGAGTACCGCGAGAGACAAACTAGTCGCGCTGAATTCTTGGTCCCTTGCGTACCACGAGGGAATGGACCCAAAAATCTCGCGTACCACGAGAACAACCTAAAGATTTGAACTTCTCTCGTCGAGCTACCCCAAATCAATATATTATGGGCCCCGTAACTCATTTTTTAGCTCAAGATATGCCCTTTCTAATGTAGGACCCTTTCCCGACTTTTTTCGTTTCTCATCCCGGGTTCTCGTACTCGTTTCTCTCACACTTCTTGATCGTTTAAGCTCCAATGTGACTCGATAACCTACAAAGCATCACAAAAGTAAATACTAACTACAAACGACTCAATATGACTCTAAAACTATACGAAAATGAAACGAAACACGACAGAAATGCATGTGTGCTTTGCGACACATCAAACATCCCAACACTTAACCTTTTTTCGTCCCTGAAAAAGTCTGCAATGGAATCATAACTGGAATCTCAATTAACAACTTAATCAATTCATATTCACATGTTAAAAAGCAACAAATAGTATTTCTGTCCGATTACAAGCACCAAGTTTCAAACCACCGTAGTGTGTTCTAATTCCAATTTATACAGATATTAATCAATCTATGTGACTCACACTTAAAATTTACAGCTCCACCTAATCCCGTCTCACGGTCATGTTTAGGTACAAATCAAACCATATAGATTTACCCGACCATGTTAAACTAAAATTTACAGGTTTATAGAAATAATGATGATCAATGAATGAATGGATGAAATATGAGCATTATTAAGCAAATTAAATTTCGTCTAGAGGCGTTTCAACCAAGTCACTATCCCGGAAGGTAACACATAGATTACAGTCTAAACAATGATGCATATAAGAATCAACCCAGTGGTGTTTCAATCAGGCTGGAACCCGACGTGTGACACATAGGCGAAACTTAGATTTCAATTAAATAAGCTTAAGAATTATGGAATATGGATGCGGGAGCCACCGAAACTCAGATTTATTCTCATAAAAAGAGAGTGATGTGCCAAAAATTTCAAAAATCTCTAAATTTTAACTTAACGTGGTACCTATCACCCTATGTTGACAGTTTCAGTATTAACGATACTCTAAAATGAATACCCACAAGACATCATGAATTAATTCAATTGTTAATCTTATTTAACACAAACATGTTATTTAAGCTCTACTACTTGACTGGGTCTACCAAAACATCACTAATTATACGCGTTTTCAATTATTTATTCATTTAAACTCAATAAGCAGATCCAGTTGTACTATCATTTTCCATGTATAAGTAGTTATTTCCAAGGACATTTTTTCCAAAGTTTTAAAATTTTTTTTTGTATTTTTTAATTTTTATAAACAAGACAAACTATCTAAACTAGACACTCACATCCCTACACTTGAAAGACACATTGTCCTCAATGTGAAGCAAGACACAACTTAAAAATAAAAATGCAAAAATAAAAGGAATCGACTTAGCTGGTAATGTTGCATGAATGGTCCAGCATTACTCTTCCACGTGTGCACCGTATAGCATTTCAGTCGTGGTTGCACAAACGACTGTCGGGTTGCCTTTACAAGATAGATAAGATGAGAATCAACCCCGCCCGAATGGAGATTGAGTACGGACGGAGCGATCAAGACCTGCACAATAAAACTCAAACAAACCCGCAACATTAAACTGACACAAGTTACAGACTCAAAGTAAAAAATTAAAGACTCGACTGACTCACTAAGAACTTAAAGAATTAAGATAGATAGCATGCAGAGAAATATACTCAATGTGTGGCAAACACATAGACATGAAAGCCATAGCAAGGTCGGTCATCGGTCATGAACGGTTTCGAGTTCTCCCATAGTCGTGGTGTGAATGGATGATGAAGGTGTCAATAATGAATGATGGATAAAGGATGATATGTGGTATGATGACGGTGATGATAATGGATGGTGGATAGAGGATAGAGGGGTGAATGATAGTGGTGGTCGATGCGGGTGAACGGTGAACGAAACCATGGGAAAATAAGAAAGAAGGATGAAACCAGCATTGCCCCGCGTACCGCGAGAGAACCGGCAGCACTCCTCGTGTACCGCGAGGAGGCAGAAATTAAGCCAGCTACTTGGTTTGTCCTCCGCGTACCGCGAGAGGACTTCCCAAATGCTTCGCGTACCGCAGGGACTTGTTGGTAATAAAAAGTTTTGAAATTTTTCCAACTTTTATACTTAGAAAATTTTTTGATCATTTAAAATTTTGTTTCACCCAAATTCCTTAAAAACTTATTCCAAGCGTAAAAACACATGTAAAAAATACCGGGAACTTCATTCTCGACGATTTTCCTCACCAAATAAAGCGCGAATCCCTGCAAGACACAAACAAAACAAATCACGCAAACCGAAAAGCACAAAAATAGCACGAAATTAACCGACAAGAATCGTACAAACTCTACACCCGGGCACTTGCCCGAGAACCAAACCTAATAAGGAGGCTTCTCCTTTATGCCGCCCCCGTCCGGCCCATTTATTGTAATTGGTCTACCACCGATTTGACAAACTCTGATGGCAGACCTTAAATGGGTTTTGAAAAATCTAAACGAGTCGGTCCACCAATATTTAAACTTACCTGGACCAAACCTGATACGTGGCATGTAATGTGGTGATCGATCATCTCTAGTATACTGCATCCTACGGTCCTTATGTGACCATCCCTGGACCCATAAAACATGCCGGTCCAAGCGTCTCTGTGCCCTGTCCCGTGGTCGTGCTGATTTGGGTGGCGATCCACCATTTACTACCTCCACTGGCTCTTGCTTCTCTCTCTTGGGGGTAATGTGGTGACTCCGACACCAACTCTATTTGTGGTTCGTTAATAACCTCCAGCACTTGCACCGTTACTGATATCTCCACACTTGGCTCTTGATACAGTAGATCTTCAAGGAGTTTCAGATCGCCAAGTGGGTCGAAACTTTCTTCACTAGGAGTCGACAGGTCCACCAACTCATCACCGAACTCATCCTCCCAGGATGGGACCAGCTCCTCTTTTATCATCTCAACCACAAACTCATCCTCACTATCATCCTCTGTCTCGAACAACCCAGCTAATCCTTCTTTAAAGCACTCATCGTCAGTCGGGGTTTTAGGGATCTCTATCAGCTTTTCTTCTTCAATCACATCTGCTGGTCCAAGGGTGGGACTAAGACGTCCATTTTTGTCCTCGGTTCTATCTGCGATTCCTGTGAAAAATCATCCTCACAAGACAAGTGTAAAGAATCGAATGGAACATTGTGATCTTGCATAGAATTAGTATAGAATTCATCAGTTCTGCAATCAAGGTCAGAAAACTTACCGGGAGATGAGACTTGTGCTTCACCTTCTGTCACTATGAATTGTAGTTCATTTATTTCTGCCTCCAGTTCTGGAATTTCCAGAATCACTTCTCCTGATGCAGTTTCAGTTCCGATGACATTCCCTTCACGATCATAAATCACACGCTCTATATTCCTCGGTCGATGTGATCCGATGCGGGCGATTAATTCCTGTATATCTTTCTCATATCACTCATTTGCCTCTTTGCACCAGGCATTCAACTCCTCTTGTGTTCTATATTCCTTATATGGTTGTACCTGCGGATAAAAATGATCATAGCAGTCTGCTGAATCTCCCGATGAATATGGGCAATGACGAGTAAAATGGGGTCCTCCAAAGATCTCACACATAATGAAAAAAATAAACGGACAAACTCTAGATACAATCGAGACACACTAAAAACAAAGACTCACCAAAGGACACACAAACCAGACTCAAAAAATAGAAAAGACTCAAAACACAAAAAGACCAACTATTCAGATAAGTTCAATCAACGTTAGATACTCTATCGCCTAAGTGTCCCTGGCAATGGCGCCAAAATCTTGATGTGTGCTGGACGGTCTATAAACACTATCTATAAAACCTAACCTAGACACTCTAGCTTTAAATTTATAAATCTAGACTCAATCTAATAGTAGACCACACAACCGGCAAGTTTACCGATCAATGTAGTAAAGTCTAATGTAAGTCCGGATATCGAACCCACGAGACACTAGCGACAACTCTATCTAGACTCTGACTCAACTAACTAAACTGAATTATATTGGGGGGTTGTGTTGTAACCTATTGGAACTCTCTAACTAACGACACCAAACAGAAAGCAAGAGACTTTAGACAACTCACAAATGGGGAAAGCACAACCTAGACCTTGAATCCTATGCATGTACCTTGGAAATCTCTCAGATACGGAAACTATGATGGAATCGAGCCCTTAGAATACGACACACTTAAACAACCTAGTGGATCCCAAATCATTCTCCGGGTGTGACCTAAAAGGAAACCTAAGGGACGTGTAAAACTTACCGGTCGGTCAGATCACCTCTCAGTTATCTCTAACAACACTAAAGTACTCGCTAGATAGATTAACTCTCAGTCTCACTATCTCAACACACCTCTCAGTGCAAGGAGTAATTTGATTTCACTTGACAAGACACAGAATAATAATGACGCAAAGAAACCCTAGGAAACCTCCTTTCAGAGCAATTGACCTAGAAACCCTAACACCATAGATTACCCGACAACTTCTCACCTCTCATCTATTGAAGCAGGCAGAATACTTAACCCTAACATACTCTCAATCAAAGTTCCTATGGATACGACGTTAGTAGACCAAAAACTAATCACATGCACACATCTAGTGACCTAATACGCAATCATACATGAAATACATTCACAAAGAAACATATGGAACATTCAACAGAACATATATCAAGATCAAATACGCATATACATCCAATCAAACAAAATCAAGTTCTTTACTTTAATGTTAATCCATCATCAAATAGCTGAAATGAGAAAGAAAACCAATTAACAAAGCATAATCATCAAAATCGAGGTAGCTAATGAAATTCTAGCAAATCAACATGTTCAATAGCATCAAAACAGAAGAATCAAACACATAAATCATGGTTTCAAATCTGGAAAAAGAAGAATAAAGAAATATAACAAGAACCGGATGATGTAATCGACCCGTTCCTCGATCTCTCACTTCAATCAACACTTCCGATTGATCCTAAAAGCCTTCTCCCGCTTGGAATCATCAAAAAGCTCTCAACTTTACGTCTGGAATCGAATAATAAACCCTAGGATTGATCTTAACCTTTTATACCTTGAAAATAGGCAAAAATACCCGTATCTGGGGTCTCGCACGTACCGCGAGTGGTTCTGGCAAGTCTCTCGCGTACCGCGAGAGACAAACTAGTCGCGCTGAATTCTTGGTCCAAATCGATATATTATGGCCCCATAACTCATTTTCTAGTCGCGTACCGCGAATGGACCCAAAACTCTCACATACCGCAAGAACAACCTGAAGATTTGAACTCCTCTCGTCGAGCTACCCCAAATCGATATATTATGGGCCCCATAACTCATTTTCTAGCTCAAGATATGCCCTTTCTAAGGTTGGAATCTTTTCCGACTTTTTCCATTTCTCATCCCGGGTTCTCGTACTCGTTTCTTTCACGCTTCTTGATCGTTTAAGCTCCAATGTGACCCGATAACCTACAAAACATCACATAAGTAAATACTAACTGTAAACGACTCAATATGACTCTAAAACTATACGAAAATGAAACAAAACATGACAGAAATGCATTTGTGCTTTGCGACACATCATTCCCCCTATTCTAGCAGAATTTCCTTGTTCTAAAAGAACCCAAACCGGGTACCTCTCATAGTTAGCAAACATAGCAAAAACATAGTTCTCTAACTAGAATTAAACATTAAAATCAAATAACGGAAGTCTATTACAAATTTCTAAGCCAATTTAAAACTTTCGTCATAACATTGTTACATATTCATAACACTGAATATTGGGGATATCAGTCTTCGTCGGCAGCAGCCACCCATCCATTCACTCCAAGCTCTTTCATCTCAAACATGCTTCTTTCCTTTACTACCTGATCTGCATACTAAAATAGTCAGCTAACGCTGGTGAATTCAAGTTTTCAAAACATTAAACAAGTAACCTTTCTTTCTCATGTTAATCATATAAAACTCATTTACTGAAAACATACTTCAAAACATGCTTTAAACATTTATCATACTACTAAGTAAATACATTACAAACATCGTGCAACTATATACTTAGCCATTTCCGTTCTCTTTACTTTTAAGTCATACGTTAATAGTCTACAATCTGTTCCTTTCTTTACTGTCCCTGAAGGACTACGTGTGATATCAAGTATTGTTCCCTAAGGCTTATCGTCCAAAGGCCGATACTCGCTTCCTGTGTCCACAAATGACCTACGTAGGTATTGTTCCCCAAGGCTCATCGTCCAAGGGCCGATACCCATCTCTATTCTTAGGTGGCAGTTATCACCAGAGTAACTGTGACACCCGACATTTTCAGGATAACTCCGTTAACACAAACACCGTTATCTCAAACATTTGTTTATACAAACTCTGTTATCTCAATTAGTTATTCATACATTGCATTTAATTAGGAATAATTAAAGGTGTCAGTTATTGCACAAACACTCAAGTAGCAGTAACTCGGAGAATTACCGGATCACACACGAGTCAAACCCGGAACGTTGGTGAACTAATAAAAATAATTACGAACAATTATATTAATGTAAATTATGTGAATTTACATGTTATGTGACTTTTATGTGAATTATGTGAACTTTCGTGAAATCACGTATGTTTATTAGAAATTAATTGTGCTTGTTATTTTTATAAATGTTAGAGTTTTTAAAAATAATAGTTAAGGGTTTTAATAAGAGTCTCTTCATATCCATAACTTACAAACTTTTACTCCTAGCTTTTATGACACTAAATGTAATAATTAGTATAGTCATTATTTGCTAAGTCTCTTGATTTCCTGTAGGTTACATTGTAAGACTATAAACTGTAACCTTAGTTTTATGTCATGGGTTTTGTTTAACCCATAATCCATCGCGATCCCAAACCCCCTTGAAACCTTCGACCAAACATCACCCCAATACACCACCCATTCGATCTTGATTCTTGCAATCGGACGCGTATTTGATCAATTCTAGGCATTGCTAACACATCTACGTAAGTTTTTCCATCCGATTTCATTGTTTTATGATCTCAAGATTTATGATGAAACCCTAGTTCATCTAAACAAGAGTTTTAGTAATAAAGTTGGTGACTTTGTTAATCATTTGATGTTATTACATCTATTTGATGATTTTATTGTTAATGATGAAACCCAAGTTGCTTATGGTTCATAACTTGCCCAGAATGGAAAGTTTGTTGATTATGTGATGTTGTAGGATCACATACTAGACGTATTTGATGATTAATATGATTGTGAACATGCTAGTTAGGTTGTACGGAAGTGTTGTGATGTGTTGAATCTCATTTACGAAGGTAGAAATTGTAGGGTTTCTTAAAGAGGAAACTTTATTAAAAGGTTTTCGTATATATATGAGTCTTATATGTGCATGATGATGTGGGATAATGCTAATATGCTAAACAGAATGTATTAAAGTATTCTAAAGTGTTGTTTTGTAGAAATCACGTAGATTGTTAATAGATTACTAAAAGTGGAAACTTTTAGGTTTTGGGAACTTAACTTTTAGACTTGAATTATATGATGTGGTGATCTATTATGCATTAGTATGATTACATAAACATATTAGGACCACGAAAACGTGTTGTAGAAGATTAACTTGTGGAAATCGAACCCCATGTTCATACATTTCTAATAGTAGTAACTTGGTTGATGGAAATACATGGAATGTTCATAGCTTGTCATGTTAGGAAGTTTGTGAATTGTGTATGTATCGTGGAACATGAACTACTGGTATATTATGTGTATTAGTATACTAAACAAACATTAAGTCACCATACGAGTCAACAACGGGTAGTCGGGTCAACTTGGTCAACAAAAGTTAAACTTGGGAAAACTAGTCAAACATGTTAATCTTTTCAAAACCTATAAACAATTTGGATTGTTTGGATACAGCGGATTTTATGAACCAACACGAACACACACTTATAGACTTATACATGATAGGTAGTCTTTAGCGGGCCACTGGTATAACACTTGTAGTCTAGCACGCGCTCTAAGGTGAGTTTCACGACCCCTTTTACTTTTTTTCCTGTTGGGGGAGAGACAGGCACACAAACAAACACAAATCACATATTATTTCATTACCACTTATTTACTTAAGCGCAAACATAACATACTAAACATACTAAGTCCTTAAATTCCCGAACCGTTAGAAGGTGTATAGCGAGGAATTTGAGTAGTACTACTGGGTCTGACAAACCCCACCCGGGCTAGTCGCGCTAGCTCGACTGGAGGTCGAACAGGTGTAAATTGACTTAAACATTTGACCATTTTTTATGTTAGCAATGGTGGAAGGCACACAAACAACAAACAGTAACTTGTACATTGTCTTGCTAACAATAGGTGTGACTTATGTATGTGGATCCTGCTAACACTCAAACAGTTTATTTACTTTCAAACCTGTGAACTCACCAACCTTGTGTTGACACTTTAAACATGTTTTCTCAAGTCACTATGGTACACATCAGGACTAGGATACATCATGGTGTCACATTGGTTTTATCAACAAATGAACAATGTTTTATTATACATCATTTACATTAATTGGCGCTTTGTTGCATGTAATTACTTTTCGATTTTATATTAATGTATGCTTCCGCAACTGAAACTATGAAACCGCGTTTTACTCATGTTAAATGTGGAAAATTAGTATTTTTAAATTCATATGGTGGTCGTTTAACATGACCGATGACTACGATCCTTGTTTGTCACGCGCCTCGCGGTAGAACCCCGTAGGTGGATTTGAGGGTGTGACAGATTGGTATCAGAGCCAGCGGTTATAGTGAACTAGATTTGCATTAGAGAGTAGACTTAGTCTATTGCCTTGAACAATGCATTAGTCCTACACCAACACAGACACTCATGCATGATACACATACACACATAACATCCACACATACATTATATATCGGGCATGTTGACATCATCCACATCAGCCTCTGCTGACGAGGAATGCGTCATTCTCATTGCACCATCATCCCCAGTGGCGACACCCGTGGAATCGCCAAAACAACATCCACTCTCGTCAGAGTGTAGCAAGGCGGAGCCTTCGGAGGAGTCTCTCACACCACCATCATCTACACCCCTTCCACACCAACAGAGCCAAAGAAAACACTGTATTGAGCCTATCGATGACACCATCGGGTATGGATGACACCTAGAACTGGCACATATCTCTTTGGGAGTTGGGTTCGTCGGAAGCGAGTCCCTCCTGCACCCACTAGCAACAATACCCCGTCCTCACTAGATTTACTCTACTTCATGCCCGAACCCGTGGGCCTCGAGTGAGGTACACCGTGTGGAGGTAGACCATTGCATGTATTATTGCAGAAATCCATTGACACATATATGTCATCACCTTCCTAAGACATGAACTCACGTCTTTGGTCGATATTCTGTTGAAGATAGATTGACCACAAAGTTGAGAACGCCTTGCTCATTGCCTACTCGAACCCTATTCTGACTCAGTTGGAAGAACGGCTACTTTACTTCTTCTAGTAACTCATATCCATGAACTAGTTTCACCTCTCGAAGTCGCATTTCATGTGCATGTTTGTTTCATGTGCATGTTCCCATCTACAATCCGTTGGATTGGACTCTCGTAGTGTGTTTCAACTCGAGTGAATACTCAGATCAAACAATTCCCGACTACTTATCCTGATATGAGTCCTAGTTGATCAATTTATGGTTGATGACTAAGCCTTTCGATGACTTATCATCTCCAGCAACACTCTGTACTCGGTAATAAAAATTGAGGGACATTTTGACATGGGACATGGAGAACTAGGATGAGCATGCAAAGCAAACTATCATTACAGGTGCACACGTAATAGTAATTTGAGGTGCATGTAAGTCCTGGTGAAACCTAGTGTGTGGATAAATGGTTCTATTCTGTGATTTACAGACTTAAGTTTCCACGGTCAGTAGAAATTCTCGTAACCCGCTCAACGACTAGTTGATATCGTTAAACCTGTTCAACAGTTGATAGACGCGACTATCAGGTTGAAGATGTTTACGGACACACTAAACTATCATCAATGGAAGCCATTTTGATTGAAACTTTAATAGAACCTCATAGCAAACCCTTCGACTCCAAGTATGTAAGAGGAATTTGAAGAATTCCTCCTAAGCTAACACTTTATCCCTTACACTCCAACAATAAATTCCCTTTAACCTTATTACTTTGTCCAGTGGCTAATCCCTAGTCTAACTTGATCTATACCCCCAGCTTATCCAACTTTGTAATCGGATATTTTTTTTTCTTTCACAAAATGATCCAGTTGTCACAGTGACGTTAGAAAACGGGGATTCAATATAACCAACCCTCAATTGAACGCAATGGCTTAAACAATTATCCTATCCCTTATATTGCTGGAAACAATATCGCATACGAATTTTCCCTTACATGTGAACCTCTTCCTTAGCCTTTTCATTGACCGACGCTTACCTTATAAGCGCGGGTCTCAACAGAAGTCTCAGGGTGACCTCACAAATTTCCCTACTGGTGCGGTCGTACTTCGACTCTAATGGAAATTGATAAGCTAGTGATGGAACCCCTAAACACGTATAGAAACATTCCCTCGACCTCAATGGTTACGTGACCCAAATCGTTAACGTTACCTCCACCTTTGATTGAGGATTCCCCATCCTCCCTTCCTAGGTACATTTTTTTATTTATTTTGGATCAATGATTGTTAATCGCCTAAGCAACAACAATTCGATACTTAATACAAAAGCTCTGTCACCGACACACCTCTGCCTGATTTCAACCTCTAATGGTTTGAGTACTTATTGAATGCCTTTCGTGGATAAACAACCTGATTTAACAAATTTTCGCCGGTATAAACTCAAACTCGCTATTGCCAATTGTTTGCGCGCGCATAATGACATGGTAAATCTCGAATCTTTTCCCTGATTAGAACGGTGGAGAAACTTGACTCTAGCGGGATGATTGGATAGACTTTTCTTTCAAATAAACAATAAACGAAATTGTTGACGCAATTTCGAGTAACCAATCAAGCTCCTGAAATGATCTTACCCGTGATGACCACATTTTCCCTTGTTTCATCTTTACACCATGAATGGTTTAACAATCTTTCTATCCTGTACGTGACTAGAGCAATGGACTCATAGTGGATAGAGTATAAAACCCTATCAACACCTCAGACTTACCAATTCTAAATCACCCTAGATTTTCCTAGTGTTTCGTACAACGGTTGTACACCTTCAAGCTTGAACTTAGTACTCTTGATCACTACACGAGCCGATAATCTATGAAAACACATCCTTAGACATAAAGTGTTGAACCCCCCCCCCCCCCTAATTGAGATATTTTTCGAATGATTCCTTCATTTAACCCTTGCATCAGTTGTTACTTTCCCCAAATAAATCCTAACAGAATTCGACATGTCCTACAAGGTGGTTCACCCCGAATGCAACATACTCTCTCATTGTGTCTTCCACTGCTCCTCAGTATGGTACGTAGACTTGAAACTCTTTTCGCACAAGAACTTGTTTCTAAACTCGATATATTCTATTGCACCAAGACTAGATCTGTAACACAAGCATCTGGAAAAGCCGCAACCCTTGCCAATCACTGTATGGCATCCGATCTTCAAAACTCCTCTTCAATTCTAACTATAACTATTAAATCTGTAACTTACGATACGCAACGACTTAGTCGACAAGGCAATTATCCCCATGGATACATTGCGATCTACCCTGGATGAAATATCTAAGCTCAATCTCTTTGGCAAAAATCTGAGAAAAGAATTAGGATATTCTATTCTTCTTATATATGACACCGACAAAGTAATGGTTGGTTAGGATAGGTGACGAGAGCTAGGTTTCGACACTGATCGACCCGCTTGGGTTAATGAAGAAAATTCTCTTGGCAGCCTTTCCTGATGCCAAACACGAACCCGAATTCAGGCCCTTGTCAATGGATCAACCGTCGTAGGACTCGAACATGCAACATCGTACTCCAATGCAAGAGGCTTAACCAGCTTAACCACTACCCACATTGTCTTACTTTGGATGCACACTTGGCCTATTGACTAAACTGCTGGAATAAGTTAGTTCATACCCTCACTTGCTTTGCTCACCTAGAACGTGACATGACTCAATCCTGTTATTAAATCTTCCACTGGAATTGGACCATCTATCACTAAAAGTCGTCACATTAAACTATGACTCTCATTCTCGGTGATAGTGACTAACTCGCATACTAAAGCCATGTCTTATAAACTATAACAATGCAAGTCGAATATCAAGAACCGCCTTTCGGCAACAAGAAATTCCGTTGAAAATGGGAGCAGATTTCCATGGATTTCATCACCAAGCTAACCCGAATTCCTTGCGGATGCGACACCATCTGGGTAATAGTAGAATGCTTAACCAAATCCCACATTTCCTAACAATCAAAGAGACTGACAAGACGGAGAAGTTAACTCGCATCTACATTAAAGGAGTAGTCTCTTAGCACGGAGTGCCAATCTCTATCATCTCGGATCGAGGCACTCGATTCATTTCACATTTCTAGCAATTGATACAAAAAAATCTCTGGGCACGCGCCTGGATACGAGCACAACGTAACATCCCCAAAACGATGGTCAGAGTGAATGTACAATTAAGATCATTGAAGACATGTTACGAACTTGCACAATAGATTTAATAACAGTTGGGAGATTTGCCTATCGTTAGTGGAGTTCTCCTACGATAACAGTTGCCACACCAGCATCAAAGCATCACTGTTCAAGGCGCTGTATGGACAAAAATGCGATCACCTATCTGTTGGGATGAAGTGGGTGATAGTTAACCTATTGTCCTGAACTCGTGCTTAAGACTATAGAGAGAATCGTGCAAATCAGAAATCGCATGGCGGTATCCGAAATTCGTTTTGGGAAAATGAGGCACACCAAATCCACGATATGTTGGATCATTCAAAATCCTGTGAAGGATTGGTCCAGTTAGTTATCGACCGAACCTACCGGAAGAGAGCTTAATGGTGTACACAATGTCTTTCACGTTTCTAACCTAAAGAAATGACTATCTGATGAGACACTCATTTTTCCTTTGGAAGAGTTACAAGTGCATGAAAAGTTGCGTTTCATCGAAGAACCAGTCGAAATAATGGACCGAGAGGTCAAAACGCTGAAGCATAGCAAAATCCCAATTGTTAGAGTTCGCTGGAACTCAAAGCGTGGACCAGAGTTCACATTGGAGCACGAGGATCAGATGATGTGAAAGTATCCTCAGCTTTTCAAACAGTCAACTACAAACACGAAAGATACTAATTAAATTTAGAGACAAAATTTCTTTCAACAAGGGGATGATGTGACACCCGACATTTTCAGGATAACTCCGTCAACATAAACACCGTTATCTCAAACATTTGTTTATACAAACTCTCTTATCTCAATTAGTCATTCATACATTGCATTTAATTGGGATTAATTAAAGGTGTCAGTTATTACACAAACACTCAAGTAGCGGTAACTCGAAAAATTACCGGATCACACACGACTCTAACCCGGAACGTTGGTGAACTAAAAAAAATAATTGCGAACAATTATATTAATGTAAATTATGTGAATTTACATGTTATGTGACTTTTATGTGAATTATGTGAACTTTTGTGAAATCACGTATGTTTATCAGAAATTAATTGTGCTTGTTATTTTTATAAATGTTAGAGTTTTATAAAAATAATAGTTGAGGGTTTTAGTAAGAGTCTTTTCATATCCATATCTTACAAACTTTAACTCCTTGCTTTTATGAAACTAAATGCGATAATTAGTATAGTCATTAATTGCTAAGTCTCTTCATTTCCTTTATGTTACATTGGAAGACTGTAAATTGTAACCTAAGTTTTATGTCATGAGTTTTGTTTAACACATAATCCATCGCGATCCAAAACCCCCTTGAAACCGTCGACCAAACATCACCCCAATAAACCACTCATTCGATCTTGATTCTTGCAATCTGACGCGTATTTGATCAATTCTAGGCATTGCTAACACATCTACGTAGGTTTTTCCATCCGATTTCATTGTTTTATGATCACAAGATTTGTGATGAAACCCTAGTTCATCCAAACAAGAATTTTAGTAATAAAGTTGGTGACTTTGTTAATCATTTGATGTTATTACATCTATTTTGTGATTTTATTGTTAATGATGAAACCCTAGTTGCTTATAGTTCATAACTTGCCTAGGATGGAAACTTTGTTGATTATGTGATGTTGTAGGATCGCATACTAGATATATTTGATGATTAATATTATTGTGAACATGCTAGTTACGTTGTATGGAAGTGTTGTGGTGCGTTGAATCTCATTAACGAAGCTAGAAATTGTAGGGTTTCTTAAAGAGGAAACTTTATTAAAAGGTTTTCATATATATATGAGTCTTATACGTGCATGATGATGTGGGATGATGCTAATATGCTAAACGGAATGTATTAAAGTATTCTAAAGTGTTGTTTTATAGAAATCACGTACATTGTTCATAGCTTACTAAAAGTGGAAACTTTTAGGTTTTGGGAACTTAATTTCTAGACTTGAATTATATGATGTGGTGATCTATTATGCATTAGTATGATTACATAAACATATTAGGACCATGCAAACGTGTTGTAGAAGATTAACTTGTGGAAATCGAACCCCATGTTCATACATTTCTAATAATAGTAACTTGGTTGATGGAAATACATGGAATGTTCATAGCTTGCCATGTTAGGAAGTTTGTGAATCCTGTATGTATTGTGGAACATGAACTACTTGTATATTATGTGTATTAGTATAGTAAACAAATATTAAGTCACCACAGGAGTCACCAACGGGTCGTCAGGTCAACTTAGTCAACAAAAGTCAAACTTGGGCAAACTAGTCAAACATGTTAATCTTTTCAAAACCTATAAACAATTTGGATAGTTTGGATACAACGGGTTTTATGAACCAACACGAACACACGCTTATAGACTTATACATGATAGGTAGCCTTTAGGGGGCCACCAGTACAACATTTGCAATCTAGCACGCGCTATAAGGTGAGTTTCACGGCCCCTTTTACTTGTTTCCTGTTGGGGGAGAGACATGCACACAAACAAACACGGATCACATAATATTTCATTACCACTTGTTTACTTAAGCGCAAACATAACATATTGATGTGTCGTTTTTAGTATATAAAAATATAATAAATATATTTTTAGGATGGTTTCACGAGATCAGGTTTTAAATTTATAAAATGATAATTACTTTAACTTAAAAAACACACAATAGGCAAGTGTACCTATCACAGCGTAATATAGGTTAGGTAAGAACCAAGTATCGAACCAATGGACACGGTCGAGTTCCAATACTCAATTTTTGTTATCGTTTTGCCGGATCAATTAGTGAGTGAGTTTTGTGTGCTTGTGAAGAAGAATAGTAAATGACAGAAAAGTAAATAACGGTAAAGTAAATAACATAAAAGTAAGAATGTGCGTGATGTGTGTAACATAAATGTAATGAACAGAATAGTAAATATTAGAAAAGTAAATATCTCGGAGATGATCAGGTTACGAAGAGTATTGCTTTGGGATTCGAATCAGCTTGGTACGTGATAATGTTAAGTTGACTAATACAGTGGTATGGCTACTACAAACTTGTGACCTGGGTCACCGCTAGAGCCTCGTCCTCACGATATTTGATTCACGAAATAAAATCTTTAAATTAAAATAGTAGTGCCTCCCGTTAGGGACAACAGTTACCCTCAACCCTTGGAATGATCATCTCCGGGTTGGTTTAAGACATCGAACGTAAATGTTTTGTATTAAGGTTGAATAGGTGATTATATTTTGATCACCGGGAGGCGGTGTAACAATGGGACCAAGTATAAAGACGTACTATTCCCAACATGAGTTCACTAATTCTTGGTCATATAACAAGTTTGTATAAAGACGTACGACCTTAATAATGTTGACCAAGCCTTGGCTTATCAATCTCTACATGTATAAAGACGTACAAGTTTCAAAGGGTGTTTGATTAAAAAGGTTTTACGATCTTACACATTTAAAATCAAGACACTCACAAATATAAAGACGGATTTAAATAATAATAAAAGCCCACAAAATGGTAGTTTTAAGGACGAATAATTAAAAACATAGAGATACCACTAGATTAATACGTCAAACATTAACATGCACCAAACATCATCTTCACCCTAGCAATACAAGAAGCTTAGCCACGAATGGCCATGCTAACTAGAGTGACACTGAGTTTCGTAGGCACCCCTATTGTGGAACAAGGAGGAAGAGCCTCTCCACTCTCTACTCACTACTCTAACTACGAAATAAGCTCTCTCTGATGTGTTCTTGAAGTGTGTAATGGTATTGTGAGGTGTGTGGAATGAAGAACCCAAGCCATCTATTTATAGGCCTTAAAATGAGCAATGCACGGCCGTGCATTGGATTGCACGGGCGTGCAAACACCTCGGAAATCAAACAGGGTACAAAGGACAGTGTACCAGAGTCTCGGGAGGTCAGACATGCAATGCACGACCGTGCAAAGGGATGCACGGTCGTGCAAGAACCTGTCTGCTCCCCAGGTTCATATTTTAGCTGCTGGTTGACTTGTGTTGACCTGTTTGACTTCTTGGGGGTCAATGCTCGTGTTTGGTCCTCCAAAAGCTTTATTTCTTCATTTTTTAAGCTGGTTTTTGCTCTGTTTATTTTTGGGACACCGAATAACATGCAATTGTGAAATATTAACGTATTAAGTATCATTTGCAAGGCTTTTGTTTGATTAATACCATAATATGGGTATTATTATGCATGCAAAACATGTATAATTTAAGGCATATCATAATACCCCACACTTAGACTTTGCTTGTCCTCAAGCAAACTCATGCATGATCATACCCATAACTAAAAAGTTTACAATGGTAATGGAGCCCCAAGTAGTTGGAAACACCGGGATAACTCTTGAGTCGCGTATTCTATTTTTGTGCTTTTCTATGATGGAATCCATGACAAGCCTACTTAAACTTCAATTATGCATAAAGTTTCACTCCTCACAATGTTCACTCAACTCTAGGGTTATATATGTATGGATAATGTAAGTTTAAGTGAAACACTCAAGTTCGAATCGAATTATGCAATGGTCATAAGCTTGTATGCAAATCAAGTCTCCACCAACTAACTAAGTAGTATGCATGAATCAAGATGAATTTAAAAGGGTTGTAATGTGGCTAAAATAAAAATAAAGGGTGAAAATAAAAATATTTTTGGATTTTTAGGGATTTAAATGGGTTTTGAAGGGCTGTAGCAATCGTGGAACACATAGCTATGGCTTTCTGGCTTAAAATGGAAAATATTAGCAGGTCCCTCTACAGTACTCACATCATGAGGGTATAACTAATCCGGGGGCTCGTTTATGGTCAGATTGCCCAGACCAAAGTCTCTTATCATTCTCAACTCTTTCCTCACTGCGTAGTACACATTACTGCCTTTCGTACGGATCTTTCGGCATGTAGCCTAACAGCTCCTACTTTGATCAGATGTGTATACTCATGCTTGGAATGAGTTTGATTCTTGCTACACTTTCCATCGTATCTCCAGTTACCACACTTCACACATTTGTCGTATCTTTTGGCTCTTCTTTTGGCGGCACTTTTTTACAAGCCGCAGAATGGTGGCAGTTGTTCTTGCTTGCACCACCGTTTTCTTACATCACTAGTTGCTTTGAAAACATTCTCTCAGAGTTCAGGTGGTAATTCGGGCTTTGCGAAATGAATACAAGAAAGCAAATTGAAATCAAAAGAATGCATATCTAGTTCTTTAAGGTCTAGCCGGTAAAAGACTCACTTCTCTATTTCTTCTTCGTTTCTCCTTTTTCTATTTTTTTTCTTTTCTTTTTGTATCAAGAAAACTTCTTCAATAATTCTTTTTCCTCAATTTCCTTGAAATATATTTTTCATAAATTCCTTGCAGATAGTTCGGTTGTTTCTTCCTAATACATCCACCTTTTGTATATTCCAATTCTTTGATTAAAGCAAATTCTTTACAAAGTTGCCTCAATGGTAATAAACTTGAAATAACGACATAGGATAAGTTTTCCATTTCGAAGACAGTTAGCCAATAACCGGTGTTTACGAAAAGCTGGTTGGGTGATAAATGTGGGTAGTAGAAAAGGCTAAGGCTCAGAGGGCTATCTAGGCGGATAATATTTTAGGGTTTAAGGATAATATATAAGGGTAATAAAGTCCTAGGTGCCTCAATCATTTTCATACTTCCACTAGTTCATGATCTTGATATGTATAAGTCATGCAAGTTCTAATTATGCATAAAATTCGATCGAATAAACACTCAATATACCAAACGAAAGAGCGTGCGAAAATAATGATAATGATTCTCGTGAAAAGGCTCAGATTATTCTCACATGGAAACGGATGAAATAGGGTTTAGCGATTTGTTATGCATAATATCCATTTGTTTCTACTTGCCATGTCTTCGTTTTATTTAATTAGGTGCGAACTCAAAGAGTTTTAGATTTAAGGTTTAAAATTTTTGAAAATTTTTTGGGTTTTTTAAAAGGTAGATTTTTGTAATGTTTTGGTCAAATGGGTAGAAAATCACAAGTTAAGTTTTACTGCTTTGAGGTTACAAGTAGTCCTGAATCTCTAATTCCCCATCACACACTTAAAACTGTGCATTGCCCTCAATGTACAAATGCATATAATGAAATGCTATGCAGGAATTTAATGTATGAAGTTTTTAGGGAAAAGAAACTGGTACTCCCCAGGTCAATTCGGTGTATAACCTAAGGCAGAAACTTATTGGTGCTGTCAGGCGGTGCCTATCAGCTGCTTGTCAACATGTTGCTTTAAAGACTTTATCGAATTTCTCATAAATTTGATGTGGTTTCCTGCTCTCTATATGGTTTTCTCATGATCCTTCCCCTATATATAAATATATATATATATATAGGGGGAGGTTAAAATAAAAAATAGTTTTTCGCTAATAAACCTAAAAATGACAAAAACCTTAAGAAACGATATCAAGCGAAATCCGATTGAGCTAATTTCAGCGGCGTTGGAACCTTCTCGTCAAACTCTACCATCTTAGCTTTTAAGGTTTAGATTTTACGTTTGAATTTTAGGGTTTTAGCCTTATGGTTTAACCTTAGGGTTTAGCTTTTAGGGTGTAGATTTTATGCTTTAGGTTTTTTTTTTTTGGGTGAGGGTAGGGGGTTTAGGTTTTTTGGGGTGGGTTTAGGTTTTTTGGGGGGTGGGGTGGAGGGTTTAGTTTTTTAAGGGGTGGGGTTGATGGTTTTAGGATTTTCGAGATGGGGTTGGAGAGGGTTTAGGTTTTTGGGGGTGCGGGTGGAGGGGGGTTTAGGTTCTTGGGTCCGGGTTAGGGTTCGATGAGACGGTTCCAACGCCGCTGGAATGAGCTCAATCGGAGTTCGTTTGAACCACTTCTTATGATTTTTTAGCGAAAAATCACTTTTTAGTGAAACCATTCCATATATATATAATTATGATTGGGTTCTATTTTTAACCCATATTTAATGTGTTAACCGAATAACCAAATATGATTAGTTGTTTCATTTGTGTCAAATGTAGTGTGTGGTCCAGATTTAATCTAGATAAAATGAATAGTTGAGATCTAATCGGGGGTAAGTAGATAATTTTTGCCTTCGTACCTTTCCTGTGATTTGTACCTTTCTTGTATTACTTTACAATTTTTGTCTGACTCTAGTAACATCAAAAGAGCAAAAATCTAAGTGGGCAACAAAAAAACCATTTCCTTAATCTTCATTTCTCAGATCTTCATCAAAAAAGCAACCCCTTTCCTTTCGATTCGTTTGATCTTCAACAAAAAAAAACCTTTCCAAGAATCCATTCGATACTAACGAGGTGGTGACCGATTTATGTCACACCCCGAAAACGATGATTCGTAGTGGAAATGAGACGTAAGCATGGTGGTCATATAAGTTGGAGCCCATTAATAATAAGCAAACACATTTATTTAAAACATCGGAAAGGTTTAACAAAACAAAGATAAGTCTTCAGATTATCCAAAATTAAAAGCATTGAAATTTAAAACAAGAGTTTCCATGATCCAACACATGAGGATCCAAAATAAAGTTTAAAATGTCCCAACTGAATTCCGATGCAAGTTTTTGCACAAAAGCCCGTTTTTATAACCGCACGAGAGCATCTAAGTACTTGAAAAACATGATTAAAAACATCAACATAAAGTTAAGCGAGTTTCACGGGTTTAAACGAAAACATAAACTAATTTTACGAACTATCAAGTAACTTGGACAAACATGTGATATGTCATAGACTAGCTATGAATATGACAAATGATAGTACCTAGAGCTTATAATTAAACCGAGACACGAATACAACTTGTCCCCACGAATCCTTTCAAAATATATTCGCATGTACGAACGACCGATCAGCGCTACAGATCACGAGAGTGGGCAGTCAGTCCCAAATAGATCTATCAACACACCTTGCGGCCTACACGAGGCTAATGATTGTAATGGTGGGGCTATTCATGAACGTATACATGAATACGTAACGAAAGCCCTTACTCGAGACCATCAAACGAACACATAACGTAAGTCCAGTATCATGATAAAATAACAAAATAGTTTAAAAAGGGGTTGTGAAAAACTCACCTTGATAACGAACGACGGAAAACGAGTGCTAGCAAAATACGCCCATGAATCACGGGTTGATTCTAACGGTACCTTAAACACGAGGGATACATTACTAATTGAACCTCAAGTCTTACAAGCAAGTTGTTCACCCAACCTACTTCGACTTATAATATTTTTAAGAAAATATTTTTTAAGCGACCCGTTGGTGACTTCGACACGCGATTATGTTTTTAACGAAAAACGGTGGATCATACATACATACGAAATCATCAAGTGTTATTACTTATCAACAACCAAAATGTGAATAAAAACTAATAACACTTATATTTACACATATATATGCTTATAAATCTAAAATCACATGTGAAAACATTAACGTCACAATATTTGCAGATAAGCACTTTTCAAGCAAAACGACTAACTTTTAAGGAACAAACTTCCAAATTTCTAACACATGAGTTCATATAACATCATATATCATCAAAATATACTTAATAAATTATATTTCATCAAACAAAACAATCTTTCACTATATTGACATAAAGTACCTAAACATAGCAATTTCTAGCACATACGTAACAACCGAAACGTCAACGACAAGTACAAACGAATATTTCCTAACATTAACTCATTATATACCTTAAGAGCTGTATTTTAATCATAAAATATACTCAAACTTACTGCTCAAAATCATATTTAACAAATACACATTTTTCATGCCGAAAACTACCGTTTTAATCGACTAGTTTAGCGTAAAACCTAACGAAACGCATCCAAACACCAAGAACCATACATATTACTAAAAAAACTCTATTTTAGACATAAAGTATCATCATATTACAGCTATGATTCCAGATTTTCAAAATCTATATATTTTCATACAAAATCTACCTTTATAGCATCTTTTAAGCAACATAAATATGTCATACACTTAGCAAATCATCACAACCTAAATAACACTTTTAAACCTGATTATTATTATCATAAAACAACACTTTTATCATCATATTTCCATATTTCAAACAATCTAAATGATCCATGCCAAAACCCTAGCTTAAATCATGTTTTTGGACAACAATCTTTAGCAATAAACACCTAAATCATCAATTCAATGATACATGCATAAACTAACATATTTTTATGCAATGATATACCATTAATTACTATTTGAAACAAGCCATAACAAAACATTTGATTGCATGTAAAGGTCAAGCCCTAATTCATCACTTTTTGCAAGATATGAACATATAAACATACATGCATATACACGACATCCATACATACAAATAAATCGATGAAAATCTTCAATAAAAAACCCATTATTGCTGATTTTAATAGTTCATAAAAATCCTTTTATTAAAGGTCAACAATACTTGCAAAAATCAAAGCTTTCTTTAAGAAAAGTAAACAAAGAGATGGAGATTCATACCAATTGACTAAATCAAGGAGAATACTACAGAAATGGAAGATGATGGATGGTTTTCTTGAGTAATTAGCTCCACGACACTTGAATCTTCAAGAAAATGCTCCAAGAACACCAAAAACTCAAGAATACTTGTAAGAACACATAGAGAAAAGATAGAAAGGTGTGGGATTGAAGTGAAGATTTAAGTGGTAAATATAGGGGGTGGGGGTTTGATTTTCGGCACAAAGAGAGAGAGATGAGAGAGATGGAGATTTGACATGCTCCACACAAAAACCATGCAAGGATATGATCACATTTATGGAGTGTGGAGTTGGGTTAAGTGTGTAAAGAATCAAATGAGTGTGTTTAATACTTGATTAGGGTGTGGGACCCAATTTTTATGGCTAAATTTTGGGGAGAGAGGTCTTCTAGAACCTCATTTGTTTTATAAAAACTACACCACACAAGTGTAGGTGACATTTTATAAAAACTACAGCACTTTTATAAAATTTTACCACTTTAAACATGGTTTTTCATCAACATATAAATATATAAAATACCCAATAATTATTTGCTATCATAATTAGTAAAAATAATAATTTTTTCTAACAATTCATTTTAACTCATCCGGTACGCGATTGTACTGGGTAAAACGCAACGAAAATCACCGAAAGCGATATTTAACAAGTAGCACATAATTTTCACATATAATCCACTAATATAAACCAGTTTATATAATTTTCATCAAAACTGATATTTTTAAGGTTAACCTGGTCGACACCAACGCTAAATAGGACATTTTACCGTTACGCGGTACCGAAATTTCTGAAATTTCACGAAATGCAAACCTATGCATACGAAGGGCTTTGCTAGACTTTATAATGACCTAATTAACTGAAATTAAGTCTAAGACTCACATAATTAAATTATAAACGCGTTTTAAGGTTATACGGTAAATAACCTAAAAATTGTCGGATGTCGCAGCCTCCCCTCCTTAAAGAAATTTCGTTCCGAAATTTTACGCTACGATGCATGTTAAAGACAGACTTAAACAAATGAGGGTACTTCCATTTCATCTCATCTTCTCATTCCCACGTGAACTCGGGACCACGCTTTGAATTCCATCTGACCTTGGCCAACTTAATACGGCTTCGCTTGGTCTTGTGAATCTTCCAATCCGAAACCTCCACGGGCTCTTCACGAAAATGAAGCTTGTCATCAACACATACTTCATTTGAAGGTATCACGAGTGTCTCATCGGACAAACACTTTTTCAGATTAGACACATGGAATACGTTATGAACTCCACTCAGTTCTCGCGGTAACTGTAGTCGGTAAGCAACTGGCCCTACACAAGCAATAATCTTGTAAGGTCCAATGTAGCGGGGGCTAAGCTTATCATGCTTGCCAAACCTAGTGATGTATTGCAAAATGCACCCATTTATCGTGTTCAGTTTGAGTGGTTTTGTTTAGTTTTCTTTTGGTTTTTAGTTAGAATATGTTACTGCTGATCCATTTGTGTTTACCAGGTCTCGAGTGATAGTTGTTGCTGAAATGGGCAGAAAACGAGTCAAAAATAATATGCAAAACCAAGTACCGGAAGAGATCGGGAGGTCAAGAGTCAATTAAAAGCATGAAATTCGAAAAGAAACACCTTCTCGCCACCCGCGAGAAGGTCAGGAGTTGTCCCTCGCGGGCCGCGAGGGAGTTGTATCACAACACACAGTTTTTACTTCCTCGCCACCTGCGAGAAGGGAAGCCAATGGGCTCCGCGGGTGGCGAGGGCCTATTTTCCGCTTAACAGTTCGATTTTCAGGTGGGTTGATGCTGGATTGGGGTATAAATACATCTTAATCATATACTTGTAAAACCCTAGCCGATTTTGAAGAATCTAGGACGAATTTTGGAGAGATTTTGGAGCAATTTCAATCAAGAAGGAGAAACGGTTGAAGGTTGGAGTCCTAGGATCGATCAAGCTCGTGGTTTGGCTATCCGGGTTTATCAATTCTTTGTTTTCTTAATTTTTACCATGTTTTTCCACTTTGTTGAAATTGCGTCTTTGATTTGGATAATGATGAGTAGCTAAATTAGATAAACTACCTAGATTATGATGAATGGGATGCTAAAGTTGTGATTTTTATATTGGTTGCTTGTTAATTTTGGATTTCATGATAAAGTAGAAAACTTGATTATTGATTCGTTGTATATGCATGCTTAGAATTATTCTAATTGTTATATATTGCTTCGTATGATCTTTGGTGAATGTCTTTTGCGTAATAGGGTCATGCTAGATCATTAACTTGCGTTGTGCTTTGTTGGGTTAATTGGCCAAAATACCTTAGAAGCTATATTTGATAATTGAATAGGTCTAGGTGTTATACTAATCTTAATAGCCGAGAGGTGCGAGATTATTGATAGGTCTAAATTGGTAAATTGCTAGGGTGGTCTTTGAGAGAAGTCTGTCGTAGTTGCCTTGCTAATATTTGTCTATCAAGTCAAATCAAGAACCCAAGTCATCCTAGGTTTACAACCCGAGAGGGAGTAGGTCATATTAGGGTACTTTACATAAACATTTAGATAACCGAGAGGAAGTCTAGATCAACCGGTGTTTTCAGCAGCCTTCAGAGTTCCTTAGGTGTCTTCCCGAAAAGGGTCGGGAGTCCTGTTCGGTGTCTCAAGAGATTAGAAATTTATGATCCCGGTTCCTTATTAACTTGCATCCGTTTAAAGTATAGCTCGAAGTATCCCAGGATTCCAGTCTAGGTAGTTACCCATCGTCAACTGAAGTAAAACCCAAAATCACCTTCGTGTCTTAGGTAATTTAGTTAATTGATAGTAATTTAATCGCTTTTCTTTTAGGATTTTAGACAAACCCCCCCCCCCAAAAAAAAATATAAAAACAATTAGTCGTGTCAGTCAGTCAGTTTAAGTGAGTCTAATTTACGTAATAAATAGAGTTTCGTGGGCGGAGCATATTTTTGAACATAGAAAGGACTTTTTCCTTTTCCAGTCATCTAAATAAAACAATGATACTTTCATTAATACTTTATATTTTACATACTGAAAAAAGTAAATCATACTATTATATTTTGTAGACTAGGGTGGTTATCGTTCCAGAGTAGTACCTCCAACTAAATTGTTCCCAGTAAAGAATGACGGGTCTAGGAGAGATTTATACACCACTCTTTCCTTAGACAGAACATTTAATTTGTCAGATAACTACATACCAGTCGGATGGTTACCCGTACGTCTAGTTATTTTATGCTTTTTTTTTATCTTTTCTTTTGTTTTTTTTTTCAGTTGACGAATCCTTTCCTTGAGCTGCCTTGATTCTTTCTTACTTCATCAGTTTCTCTTAAGCCACGATCAAGGAATTCTATGGGTGTTCCAAGATGAGCTGAAGAATAATTATACTGAGGAGGGGGTTCACGAATACCAAATAATATGTCGTTAAACACATTATGGTACGGATCATTAGGACCATCAGTTGGTTCTTCAATATATTCCTCTAACATCGTTGGAAGAGTATAAGGATTTTCCTGGATAGAGGTATGGGTCTTGAGTTTCTATTTCAAGTTCTGCTTCCTCAGGTATTCCTTGATATACCTCTTCTATTTCTTCTGCACACACATGCACATGTTTGGTCGGAGTTCGTACACACATCCTGGGTTTAGTAGACCGACTGGGTCCAGCCTCATTTATCTCTACCTGCTTTAATGGAGGTGGAGTATCAGTTCTCCAATTCTCAAAATCCGAAGTAACTTCCATCCAGGACGAGCTAGATTGATTTTGATGATAGGATTCATTGTCAGAGACAACGATAGGATTAGAAAGGGATTCACCAGTATCAGGAATGATTACAGGATTTTGCATGGATCCCGTAGGATGATAACGTTCTTCTTCAGATCGTCCGAAGATATAAGTATAGTAACTATTTCCAGACATCTGTATAGTTATCACTTAATTATTATAAGATCTACCTACTTTTCTAGCAGGCAGTCTATACTAGTTTAAGCTTAGATACCTTACCTGAGTATCTTAATGGCTAAAACCAAATAATATCATAATCAAGTTACAGCTTAGATGCTAATTTCTAGTATCTAATATGCTGAAACAAATGGCTCTGATACCAACTTGTCACACCCCGAGTTTAGGACACCCCAAGCGCGTGACCCACGGTTGGTACCTAGTTCTTATTTTATCTCATCGGAGATTTATAAACACAGCGGAATAATTTTCATAACTCAGGATCTTTTCAAAGACGGGGAATCTCTCGTTTCATTTTATTATAACATGGATAAACCCTGATGTAGTACACAAACGTTTAATTTACAAAACCAAGGTTTTACATGAGCCATTTCTTTCAACTGATGTCTAGGGTGGACGTTCCCTTTTTCATGAAATCATGTTTCCTTGTCATCATATGGCTAATCAAAATGTTTCACCCTTGGTTACCTGTAAAAACTTTTGAAAATATTTTATCAGTATAAACTGGTGAATACAAGTATATTGGAATCATAATCTGACAAGCGTGAATAAATAGAACAATTTGTCCGTAGTTTCTGGACAATTTACACAGTCAACGGACTAACCACCAGCCACACCAAGGACCTTGGATATATTTTTAGGGATGTCTGTCTTACGCTTACTACGATGGGCTTTACAACAACCAAGGGTTCAACCCCTAGCCCTGTTACAGCGTCTCATCTGTAACACGTGTATATATACGTAACTCTATGGGCTGATTGCTATATAGTAAATCACCTTATGCAGTGAATGGTTGTATAAATTCATTCAAGTCAGAGTATAATCAAAACCATTTTCAGTTTTGAAATCATTTTATAAAAATACAAGTATTCACCTTGACAGAGTCTCGGCTTAGGAATCTTCTAGAGTAAGTGTCCTAATGGGCAGCGTCTCTGCTTAAGAACCTTGCTTGGTTTATCCAAATGAGCGTTTCCTAGCTTCTTGGTTACTTCTATAATGATCTGGCACCTCGGGAACTTAAACGTATGAGCGGGAATGGTTTTATGAGAGTGGAAATGGCTTACAAGAACTTGGAATTTGGTTTCGGTGTTTTGGAATTTGAATGGCCGTTGCATCTATTTATTGGCTGAATTTGGGGTCCGTAGCGGACCGTTATGGTAACGGGTAGCAGTCCGCTACCTCCTAAACCCTAAACAGTCAGCGTGACACGTGTCAAGCTCCGGTGTTGCGGCTCAAATTGCGGCTAGCGGACCGTTAAGCTACAAGGTAGCGGTCCACCACCCAACTGAGGTAGCCGTAGCGGACCGATAAGAATCTGGTAGTGGTCTGCTACCTTTGACACGCGTCATAAACCCTAATGACTCATCAGGGCACGTGTCATTCCCTCATTATTGCCTTTGGGACCACGTAGCGGACCGTTATGCTTATGGTAGAGGTCCGCTACCAATGAAATTTTAGAATTTTTCATTTTTAATCCCTGATCTTTTAAGTAATTATACTTCTAGTACTTGAACTTTTATTTTGGTAGTATTTAGCACAAAAATTTTTCAAATGTTACATTCTCCCCACCTTGGGAACTGGAGTCTGAAATGAAAAAGAAATATCCTCACTTGTTCGAACGATCTCGAGGACGAGATTAAAACAAGTTGGGGAGCATGTAACACATGCCACGAAAATATCCAAGATTTGGCTAAGGTACAAACCACAAGGACTATAAATGTAAATAACCTATAGATCAAGGTTCAAAAAGTAGAAATCATGAAAATTCAACGGTAACGGACCGTCACAAGACGGTAACGGACCGTCACAAGACGGTAACGGACCGTCACGGACGGTAACGGTCCGTTACGGGCTGGGCACGCGAACCTTGATAGCTTGCCACGTGTCCAGTGACTCATCTTCAAAATCTGACGTGTGGAAACCCTATAACGGACTGTCACGCCTAGTAACGGTCCGTCACGGCCTCAGATTCACCCAGGTGCGCCACGTATCACTCCGTAACGGACCGTCACGCCTGGTAATGGTCAGTCATGACCCAAATTGACCCGAGGGTGACACGTGTTTGATGACTCACGAACCCTAGTCTGGTGACAGACCGTCACCACCCGTAACGTTCTGTCACGATCTCAGAACTTGCCCTATAAATAGTTGATCAAGTTCAGTCCATTCTCTCATCCCATACTCGATCTTCACTTCCATTTCTTGTCTCAGAGCTTCCTTAGCTCATTCCCGACGATCCCGGTTCGACTCCCGCCGTTATAGTGCCTGGTTTAAGAAGAAACGCTAGTAGAGGTGCTGAAACGCTAGAAAAATCAAGTTAAGAAGATAGTCTATAAGATTTCAACTTAGAAGCTCATTCCTATAAACCAAGGTGAATACTTTATCTCTCTGAAACTTGTTTCAAACATTTTATTTACGAAAATGGTCAAATAAAGCTTAAGGGAATAATGCTCAACGTTCTTCTACGAACAAAGCATTCAGGCCATAGGTATGCGTAAAACTTGCAAGGGATACACGGGCCTCGGGTGAAATTCCCGGGTTGCTGCTGATGCTTGTCTTATAACAACTTCGGAGGTAAACATGTCCATTGTTATAAGACATCACGCTAGTGTATACTGTGGTGCGATCGAACAGTACGGGCCTGCTGAATGTGTGGATTGAACATAAAGTAGTGATTATGAAATTAATACTTGTTTATGCCAAATGATTTTATCGTCAAGATAATTGTATCCACAGGCATTCGCGCTGACGTTTTATTTTCAAAATATTTTCAAGAAATGAATAAACTGAAATAAGAACGGAGCATGGGCAGACATCAGATCTGACCCAAGAAAAGAAAATGTGAGAGGCAGACATCATATCTGACCTATGAAAAGGATAAGCTTACACGTTGGATTCTCAGGTCTCGTGTATAGAAAATTTTAAAGAAAAGAAAAGGAGATAGGACTAGGGAATTGATCAACCCTGGATAGTACTGTTTCCGGTGGCTATAAATGTATTTGATTTCAAACACTGTTTTGTAATCAAAATGAAAAGGGTATTTAAATCCATATGTTTATAAAGTAAATATAAATTTTTTTTCTTCCAACTGAGTTTTGATATTTACAAATACAACCCTTGAGGTTGAAAGAATGTTGAAGCGATCCTTTTGAAAAAGACTTCCGCTGTATTTATAAAAACTCTGAAATCAAACTTCAAATATGATACCAATCGTGGATCGCACGCGTCCAGGGGGTGCCTGGGGCGGGGTGTGACAATTGTCGTACCTCGGTTGGACTCTTAGGTGCTTCCTAGTTATTAATTGCCTCAATCTTTTCCGGGTCCACGTGTATACCCTTCTCATTGATAACATGTCCAATAAAGTGAACTTCTCAGATCCAGAACTCGCATTTGGAAAGTTTAGCATATAGCTTCTCGTTCCTCAACATCTCCAAAATCAGTCTCAGATGATGCTCGTGCTCTTCCTTGGTCCGTGAATAGATGAGTATATCGTCGATAAACACTATCACGAACTTGTCCAAGTATGGTCTGCACACTCTATTGATGAGATCCATGAATACCGCAGGAGCGTTTGTCAAACCAAAAGGCATGACCAAAAAATAATAATGACCATACCGGGTTCGGAACGCAGTCTTCGGAATATCTTCTTCAACAATCCTCAATTGATGGTAGCCTAAACGTAAATCGATCTTTGAATAATAACTCGATCCTTGCAGCTAATCGAACAAGTCATCAATTCTCGGCAATGGATACTGATTCTTGATGGTGAGCTTCTTCAGCTCTCGCTAATCGATACACATCCTCATAGAACCATCCTTCTTTTTCTTGAATAGAAACGGCGCTCCCAAGGGCGAGAAACTCGGTCTTATAAAACCTTTATCCAAAAATTATTGCAATTGCTTGGATAGTTCTTGCATTTCAGATGGTGCTAAACGATAAGGAGATCGAGCTATAGGCGCTGCTCCGGACACTAGGTCAATCCTGAACTCGACTTGCCTTTGCGGCGGCAATCCAGGTAGCTCTTCAGGAAATCCCTCCGGATAATCACGAACTACATGGATCTCTTCAAGCTTTTGTTCCTCAACCCTAGTGTCAACCACGTGGGCTAAGTATGCTGTGTATCCTTTTTCGCAAATACTTCTGAGCTTTCATCATATTAACAATTCTCAAAGGGGCACACTCGTCGCCTTGAATTTCCAACGGTTCACCGGTCGGAGGTAGAAGAAGAACTATCTTCTTATCGCACACAATCTCTGCATGATTCTTTGATAACCAATCCACGCCAATAACGACGTCGAAACTTCCAAGTTCTACTGGTAAAAGGTCAATACTATACGTATGATCTCCCAAACGCATGGTACACTCACGAAAAACTTCGTCAGCTTCTATTAACTTTCCGTTAGCCAACTCTATAGAATACTTAACATCTAATTTGCTTAAATTTGAGCTAAGAAAAGGTTCAAAGTTTTTGGAAACAAAGCTTTTATCGGCTCCGGTATCAAATAAAATGTAAGCATAACGGTCATTAACAAGAAACGTACCGGTAACAATCGATGGATCTTTTCGTGCTTTCTTGGCCTCCATCACGAATGCTCTACCACGGTTTCCCTGGTTCTTTAGTTTTGGGCAATCCTTCTTGAAATGCCCTACAATCCCACATTCAAAACATCCAGGGTTTGATTCTTCTTTCTTCACACCAAATTTCACACGACAGGTTTGGGCTTGGTGTCCAAATTTGCAGCAATGGTCGCAGATGTTGCACTGACCAGTGTGAAAATAACCACATTTGTTGCACTTCGGGTTAGGACCCTGATACCTTCTTGTTTTCGTGGTGTTGGCTGCAAACATCCTTCCCTGATTCCTCCTTTTGTTCTGAGAGTTACCAGCATAACTCCCATATCCCTCATACCACTTACGCTTTCCTTCAGTTGGCAATTTTCCATTCTCAGTCATTCCATCATTAACTTCCACCGGATTTTTCCCTGAACCACTCTTCTTCAATGTCCCCATATGTACAGCATCATCAGTCAAGGAGTGTGCTAATTGCACAGCACTCTAAATAGTCATAGGGTTTCCTGACGTCACCATACTATGGATATGAGGTGCCAAGCCCCAGATATAAAGCTCAATTCTTTTATGCTCCGGTGTTACCAGATGGGGTACAAGTCGTGCCAATTGATGAAACTTGGTCGTATATTCCCTTACTTCGGCATCTACCATGGCCAAATTCCAGAATTCTGCTTCTAATTTCTGAATTTCGTTGCGTGGACAATACTCACGCAGCAACATTTCCTTCAATTGATCCCAAGTGAGACCGTAGGCATTAGCCTCACCGAGACCCTGAATCTGAGTATTCCACCCGGTTAGAGCTTCATCCTGAAATGAACTTGTTGCATACTTCACGCGCTGAGCTGCGGTACAGTTAATTATGACCATCACATACTCTATTTTCTCAATCCAGCGGACAATGCCGACTGGTCCTTCAGTTCCAGAAAAGAGTCAAGGCTAGCATGCTTGAAAGGTCTTGTAAGAGCACCCTTCAATCTGGTCCCATGGTTCATGTTCTGGTTGGCCGTCTGATTATTGAGGGCTGTTGACATGTTGTGAAATTAACTAGGCCAATTCCTCGGCCATAGTGGGGAGTGGGTTAGCATTTTGGTTTTCTCTTCGAGGTGGCATGTTCCTTTTTCCAATACAAACAATACAACGAGTGAGACAATACATATATCACGTAATATCCATGTCATTCATGTATGTACGAAAAGGATTTAACAAACACCACAATAAACCAAAATCAACCACTTCATGTCATCCTTGTTAAAAATTAGAGTTCAAACTTGAATACATCATTAAACCAAATGATTTAAAAAAATGGGTGTGGCATACAACCTACCCTAACAAGTTTCTCCAATATAACACAAGAAAGAGACATGAACTCCAAAAACAACATCGTCAAGGACAATGACTAGCAGTTGTGACGAGGGAGAACACCGAGGTGAGCAACAGTGGAAGCGAGCAGAAAACACGTAACTGCAAGGGCTAGAGAGGCCTCAAGGCGCTCCTCAAGTGCACCTATGCGCTGTAAGGCCTCAACCTCTCTGACTTCCGCTTCTGCGGCTCTCACGGTAACCTCCTCGGCCATCTTTATTACTTCTTCGGCCTTCTTCTCGCTTTCTTCCAACCTTTTCCTCAATTCAGCCATATCTTCTCAGGCCTGAACCTGGTCTTCTTTCCCGGTTTCCGCATCGGCGTCATCTCTATCGGACAGCTTTCTCTTCTTTACTGGTGACATATTCTTCCTAGCAGTGAACTTTAGAAGTGGACCTTCAGGATGTTCACGATAAGACCGATGAGATGGAAGACGTAAATTTCTCGTAGTTGGGCTAACAGGCTCAATGGCAGTCATAACCTCATCGTTCTCATGAACAGGTCTAGCAGTCACGGGAATCACTAGGGTAGGCTCATCACTAGCTGGAGTCTCCTTATTGCCTAACTCAGCAACTAGAGCTTCCTTCATTGGTTCCTCAACCAAAGGACTCGTCTCAACTGACTGTTCCTCACTAGACTCCTTTTCATCATCAGATTCCTCTTCGCTAGACTCCTCTTCATCTTAAGATTCCTCTTCACTTCTTGGTATCTCTTCATCTTCAAGTTCTTAATCACCAGATAGTACATCTTCATCTTCAAGTTCTTCTTCACCAGATGGTACCTCTTCGTCTTCAGATTCTTCTATCCACCCATTCCCAAAATATGGGTGATAAGCAAAATTCGGCATGTTCAGGTCAAATCCGAAATCAAGAACAGAATCTGGAGACATCGGCAAAACTGGTGAGAACTCTGGCTCGCTATCATAAGAGATCAAGATGATGGAAGGCGAAAGATACATCTGTGACACGGTATATTTACACGATATAAATGATTTGCCCATAAATGTAAGCATGTACGTATGCAACACACTTAAGGCACGCAAGGCACATAGAGGAAGTATCCTAATACTACCTAAATACTAACACTTACTCTTAATATAAGATGCATGCGATATGAAAACGCCTTTAACCCAAAAACCCAATTTTTAAAAGTTATAGTCTAGATTTTTAAGAAAACATTTTCTAGTTCGCTATAACCATGGGCTCTAAAACCAACTTCTGTCACACCCCGAAAACGACGATTCGCAGTGGAAATGAGACGTAAGCATGGTGGTCATATAAGTTGGAGCCCATTAATAATAAGCAAACACATTTATTTAAAACATCAGAAAGGTTTAAAAAAACAAAGATAAGTCTTCAGTTTATCCAAAATTAAAAGCATTGAAATTTAAAACAAGAGTTTCCATGATCCAACACATGAGGATCCAAAATAAAGTTTAAAATGTCCCAACTGAATTCCGATGCAAGTGTTTTCCTAAAAGCCCGTTTTCATAACCGGGCGAAAGCATCTAAGTACCTGAAAAACATGCTTAAAAACATCAACATAAAGTTGAGCGAGTTTCACGGGTTTAAACGAAAACATAAACGAATTTTACGAACTATCAAGTAACTTGGACAAACATGTGATATGCCATACACTAGCTAAGAATATGATAAATGACAGTACCTAGAGCTTATAATCATACCAAGACACAAATATAACTTGTCCCCACGAATCCTTTCAAAATATAGTCTCTCGTACGAACGACCGATCAGCGCTACTGATCACGAGAGTGGGCAATCAGTCCCAAATAGATCTATCAACACACCTTACGGCCTACGCGAAGCTAATTATTATAACGGTGGGGCTAATCATGAACGAATACATGAATACGTAATGAAAGCCCTTACTCGAGACTATCAAACGAACACATAACATAAGTGCAGTATCATGATAAACGAACGAAAGCATGTTCTTCCCCCATTGTTTATAAAACAACAAAATAGTTTAAAAGGGGGCCGTGAAAAACTCACCTTGATAACGAACGATAGAAAACGAGTGCTAGCAATGTAAGGCCCCAAACACGGGAGGCCTCACTTGTTGGATTTACTCATTTAAAAACAGTTCTTAAACTTGAATATCAAAATAACGCAGCGGAAAATAATTCATTAAAACATAACCATTACATTGTTCAACATGCGGAAGCGTAACATAGTCTATTACATAAACATAACATAATCTAATCATAACAGGATGCCAGTCTTCGTATCATCCGGGCAACTCATCAAGTCGCCCAGCATCACCTTCCATCATCGTAACCTGCCTTAACCTGAATGTGCATACTAAAAAGTCAGCTACGCTGGTGAGTTCTAGCTTTTCATAAAACCTTAACTTCAAATATTTGCCAAAAACATATCATTTAACTTCATTAACAAAAGCGTACAAAAACATGCAATAACATAACATAACATCAAAAAATAAGTCAACGAACATATCGAATCTGCGCCTTCTCGTAACCGTCAAATCCAAACGTCACATACTAGTGGAATAACCTAAAGCTCACCACCACTAGGCCCATCAACACCGTACTGTCCTTCGGGTGAAGAACTCCTAGGGCCCGATACTTAGGTTATTCAACACCAACTTCAAGCACGGCATCACAAGGATGACACGTACCAAACTTCAAGCACTGCACCCCGTAAGGCGCAAGTACCAAACTTCAAGCACGACTACCCCGTAAGGTAAATCGTACCAAACTTCAAGGATCACGATAATCCCCTTGGTGACCGTCATCACCCCAGTTGTACAACAGTTGGCCAGCCACAAAGGCCCCTAAAAGGTAAAGGCCCATAACATACTTCCCATACCCATAACCTTCATTCCCTAAGGAATATTGGCAGATTCGTTCGTTTGTGACTTTCGTAAACATTCACTTCTTTTACTTCAAAACTTCAGTTAAAGAATTCGTACGTTTTATTAAAAATCATTCCTTCATTCATAAACACTTCATAAACTTCATAAACTTCTTTTGGCAAAATATTTCATAAACACTTCTTTCATAACCCTTCCTTCCAAAACATCGTTCATAAACATCATTTTATAAAACGTCACATACAACATTCATAAACATCGTTTTATAAAATAGTCACATCTTACGTATGCACACCAGCCCAAAAACATTATTAAAACATTTAAAAGAGGGCTTCTAGAACTCACCGTATAAGCTAATTTGAGCTGTCCTAAACAAAGGTCCAACAACGTCACTTCGGATCTAAATTGATTAGTTAAATACACATCAGACCCAATCCCGACTCTAACGGTTTAACCATTCTAAACATAATGACTTTACTTAATCAGCCTGATGCCTGCGCACTTAGCAAGTGCACAGGGACTTGTTCTTGCGTACTTAATAAGTGCACAGACTTTGCTTCATGCGTACTTGATAAATACGCAGTACCTGCTTCATGCATACTTGATAAGTACGCAGGATCCTCTTCTTGCGTACTTGGTAAGTACGAAGGATCAGCTTCATGCGTACTTGATAAGTATGCACGAACTGCTTCCTCGCAAAAACCCTAACTTTCGCATCCGGGTCTGATCACGTCAAGATCCCGAACTTGTTTACTTTAAAACGTTTGCTTTTCATTAAGGAACCCAAATATGTGTTTTCCTTCCAATTCCATCCGTAAAAACGTTACATTTTCATCCAAAACCTGAAAAACCCAAAAACGAACAAAAACTCAGATTTAGGCCAGATCGTTACCTGAATCGAGTTTCTGATCCGGAGGTTCATCTCACGAGCTCTGGAGCAACACACTTCTCATATCTCGGGTCGATCCGACAACTTTCTCTCTCTACGGTTTCTCTTTCTAGAAGTTGCAAATGAGAGAAACGGGTGATGACCTTAGTTATTTATAGGGGAGGCTCCCCTTCCAGCCCGCCGGCCCATCCGGCCCGACCCGACATGCCTCATTCGTTTATTCCGTTATTTTAAATGTCGTTTTATTTTTGGGATGTTACAAGTCTACCCCCCTTACAATAGGTTTCGTCCCCGAAACCTATCATAAGTCAAATAGTTGAGGGTACGACTCCCTCATTTCCGTATCCGTTTCCCAAGTGGCCTCCGATCCCCTTCGATGCTTCCATTGGACTTTAACCAATTGAATCTTATTACGCAAACGCTTCTCCTTTCTGTCTAAGAAGGCCACGGGTTCTTCGATGTAGTTAAGGCTGTTGTCGACCTCGATGTCAGTAAGTGGTACGTGAGCCGATTCATCCGCCAAACACTTTCGCAAGTGTGATACATGGAAGGTAGGATGAATCCCACTTAACTCATCAGGCAACTCTAACCGATAAGCGACTTCACCAACCCGTGCCATTATCCTGAATGGTCCGACAAACCTCGGACTTAACTTTCCTCTCTTCCTGAGTCGTATGATTCCCTTCCAGGGCGACACTTTCAACATTACTCTGTCCCCAACATCAAACTTAATAGGCCTTCGTCGTTTATCTGCATAGGACTTCTGACGATCTTGTGTGGCCTTCATTCGTGCTTTGATTTGATCAAACCTTTCTGACGTTTCTCTTACGACTTCAAGACTTCCTAATTCCTTCTGTCCAATCTCACCCCACCAAACCGGGGTCCTGCATCTTCTCCCATACAACATTTCGTAAGGCGGCATGCCTATCGTCGTGTGATGACTATTGTTGTAGGAGAATTCGGCTAACGGCAGATGACTGTCCCAACTGCCGCCAAAATCGATAATACAAGCATGAAGCATATCCCCCAATGTCTGAATGGTCCTTTCATACTGACCATCCGTTTGCGGGTGGTATGCCGTGCTAACATTGAGTCTCGTGCCCATCGCCTAGTGAAATCTTTTCCAGAACCTCGATGTGAATCGTGTGTCCCGGTCAGATACGATCGTCAAATGCATCCCATGCCGTGCTACTACTTCTTTAATAAATACTTATGCTAACCTTTCTGACAAGAACGTCTCGTGAATAGATAGGAAATGAGCACTCTTCGTTAAACGGTCCACAATTACCCAAATGGTATCATGACCATTAGCTGTGCGAGGTAGCTTGGTTATGAAGTCCATGGTAATGTGTTCCCACTTCCATTCCGGTATATCAAGTGATTGAATCTTTCCATACGGTTTCTGGTGTTCGGCCTTTACTTGCGAGCAAGTCAAGCACTTGCTTACGTACTTTGTCACTTCATGCTTCATCCCAGGCCACAAGTATTCCTTCCTTAGATCTTGGTACATTTTATTGGTACCAGGATGGATAGAGTACCGAGATTTATGAGCCTTATCCAACATTTTGGTTCTAAGCTCGCCACCCATAGGTATCCATACCCGTCCAAAACGTGTCCTAACACCAAGGGTGTTATATTCCAACTTGTCCTATTGGCCAACCATCCTTTCCTTCTTTATGTTTTCTTCTTTAAGTGCCTCATCTTGAGCCTTTTCAATTTCTCTCATCACATCCGATGTTACCACCAACTGGCAAGTTTTCACTCTAATATGAGTAGGCACATCCTTTCGGCTTAGACCGTCAGCCACCACATTTGCCTTTCCAGGATGGTATATTATTTCACAGTCATATTCTTTCAATAGTTCCAACCATCGCCTCTGCCTCATATTAAGTTCCTTTTGTTCGAAGAAGTACTTCAAACTTCACCCCGTAAAGGTAGTGCCTCCAGATTTTCAATGCGAATACGACAGCAGCAAGTTCCAAATCATGAGTCGGATAACTGACTTCGTGAACCTTCAATTATCGTGATGCATATGCGATCACTCTCCCGCGTTGCATCAACACGCAACCTAATCCCTGACCCGAAGCGTCAGAGTATACCACCAAGTCTTCATTGCCCTCGGGAAGGGCCAAGACTGGAGCTTGGGTTAGTTTCTCCTTCAATTCCTTAAACGCCTCATCCTGGGTCGAACCCTATTCGTACTTTACCTCCTTCCAAGTTAACTTTGTCAATGGCGAAGCTATTTTCGAGAAATCCTGGATGAATCTCCGATAGTAGCCTGCCAATCCCAAGAAACTGCGGATTTCAGTTGGCGTCTTAGGAATATTCCATTCCCTTACCGTCATTATCTTTGCTGGGTCAACCATAATGTCGTTCGGGTTAATGACGTGACCTAGGAATTGGACTTCCCTAAGCCAGAACGCGCATTTGGAGAACTTAGCATACAACTTTTTCCTTCTTCAGAGCTTCCAATACTTCCTTCAAGTGACACGGGTGATCACCCTCATTCTTGGAGTAGATGAGGATATCATCGATGAACACGATTACCGATCGATCCAGCATCAGTCGACAAACTCTATTCATCAAATCCATGAACGTTGCGGGGGCGTTCGTCAATCCGAAAGACATTACGCGGAACTCGAAATGTCTATAACGTGTGTAAAATGCAGTTTTCGGTATGTCTTCTTCCCTCACCTTCAACTGATGGTACCCGGACCGAAGGTCGATTTTTGAGAACCAACTTGCGCCTTGCAATTGATCGAACAGGTCATCGATCCTTGGTAAAGGGTACTTGTTCTTCACTGTACGTTTATTTAACTCGCGATAATCAATACACATTCTCATCGAACCGTCTTTCTTCTTCACAAACAACACCGGAGCACCCCACGGCGAGATGCTCGGTTGGATAAATCCTTTCTCAAGTAACTCGTCTAGTTGTACCATTAACTCTTTCATCTCCACTGGTGCTAGTCGATATGGAGCCTTAGCCACGGGCTGGGCATCTGGTACTAAGTCGATTCAAAATTCGATCTCTCTGTCGGGTGGTATCCCAGGCAAATCCTCTGGAAACACCTCCGGGTACTCGTGTACCACGGGTACATCGTCTAGTTCCTTCACTTCATTACACTCGTCAATTACGTACACCAGATAAGCCTCGCATCCGCGCCTCAAGTAATCTATTGCCTTAATCATCGAGATGACGTTTGGCATCACGGCGTCACGATCTCTAAAAAACTCGACTTTGCTACCATCCGAAGCCTTGAGTCGGATTATCTTCCGTTTACATATAATTTGTGCTTCATTGGCAGTTAGTCAATCCATTCCTAACACGACATCGAACCCACCCAAAACCATGACAAACAACCTGACGGGAAATCTATGGCCTTCTATTTTTAACGTGGAATTGTCAACTACATCAGTCACCCTCGCAGTTCTACCCTCAGCGGTTTCTACGCTAAAGGCCCTTTCTAGTTTACTCACAGGGTACTTTACCCTTTTACAAAAAGTCAAAGATATAAAACTTTTACTGGCACGCGAATCGAATAACACAGATACAAAAGTGTTGTTAAGGATAAACGTACCTGACGCCACGTCGGGGTCCGCTCTGGCCTGTTCCTGCGTCAGCGCATAGGCTTGAGTCTTGTCGGGGTCTCTCTTCTTTCTTCTCAGGGCCTTTCCCTTTCCCGGCTTGACCCATCCTGGGCTTGGTGCATTCCCGGCTCATATGACCACTCTCCCCACAGTTGTAGCATTTTAAGCCTTGCGGGCATTCACGGGAGTAGTGTCCGGTTTTGCCGCATTTAAAGCACAGGTTTGACCCTAGCCGACATTCACCCGCATGTCTTACCCCACATTTTCCACAGACTGTCGTCTCACCTACCCTGGCCTGTTTGTCCCGAGCCCCAAAAAACTTCCCACTCGATCGCTTAGCGGGAAAACTCAGCTTCTTCTTAGGTCCTTCAATGGCAACGACATTCAGTGCCAGATCATCAAATACCACGCCGCTCAGTTCTACTACCGAATCATAGGTAGTAGGGGTGTTTGCCTTAACATAGGTGCGGACCTGGTCCGGCAGTCCTTAAATGTAGCATGCAATCTTTCTTTCCTCAGTCGTGACAAGATGTGGCACCAGACGTGCCAGTTCATTTATTCGGGTTGTGTACTGCCGGTGCATCATGCTCCTGGCCTTCAAACCTAGAAATTCCCTCTCTACCTTCTCAATCTCGTTCCTTGGGCAGAAATTCTTGATCACCAAGGTTTTCAAATCAGCCCACATCATTGCATCCACAACCTCGCTCCCTTTTGCTTGACGTACACCTTCCCACCAATGCGATGCTTCCTCTCTCAAGGAGTTAGCAGCAAATTTCACAACTTGATCCGTTCGACACTCGCTCAGGCAAATGGTAGCTTCCATACGGATTACCCAATCAAAAGTAGCCACCGCGTCCTTCTTCCCAGTCAGGACCGGCGGGTCACATGCCTTAAAGGACTTATAGTCGCAACCACGGTTAAGCGGTGCGTTAATTGCCTCAGTGTTCGGGGTATCAACCGTCGTGTTAGACCCACCCGTCTCATTAACCTTCTTTAATGCTTCTGCCAATAGTCCTGGCAAGGAAACCTTCATCAACTCAGTGAACTCTCGAGCTATGGCTGCTCTCACTTCTGGTTCAAAAGTGAAAGGTTGTTCTTCAACCTGTGTCTGCTCAGTTCCATGCACACCAACCGCTGGTTCAGTGTGAACACTTCCTTCTTCACTATACTCTTGGCGTGCAGGGGTCCTGCCGCGCTCACCGTTATGACCACCGGTACGACCACCGATACGGCCCCCACCACGCCTTCCGCTCTTTCGTCCCGTCATTTCGTTCTATAAGACAAGGAATCCAATGTCATCACGCTAGTTAACAAATAAAATTCAACAAGCACTGTAAGATGTTAATATACACTGGCCATCTGCAATTAACCATTACATTACCTTTCGATTTTTATTTGACCACCTTTGTGATTCCATCAGAACACAAGTCCTTACCTAACCCTTTCTAAGGCATACTATATATGTAAATATATATACTACCTTCATACCTGATGCTGTGGCTCGAGTTACCCGTACTGGCATCCGCTTTCGGTCCCATTCACAGTTTAAGTTCAGACACTAGGAGTATCCAAATCTTTCAAGCTATTGCTCTGATACCAACTTGTAAGGCCCCAAACCCGGGAAGCTTCACTTGTTGGATTTACTCATTTACAAACAGTTCTTAAACTTGAATATCAAAATAACGCAGCAAAAAATACTTCATTAAAACATAACCATTACATTGTTCAACAAGCGGAAGCGTAACATAGTCTATTACATAAACATAACATAATCTAATCATAACAAGATGTTAGTCTTCGTATCATCTAGGTAACTCATCAAGCCGCCCAGCATCACCTTCCATCATCGTAACCTGCCTTAACCTGAATGTGCATACTAAAAAGTCAGCTACGCTGGTGAGTTCTAGTTTTTCATAAAACCTTAACTTCAAATATTTGCCAAAAACATATCATTTAACTTCATTAATAAAAGCATACAAAAACATGCAATAACATAACATAACATCAAAACATAAGTCAACGAACATATCGAATCTGCGCCTACTCGTAACCGTCAAATCCAAACGTCACATACTAGTGGAATAACCTAAAGCTCACCAGCACTAGGCCCATCAACACCGTACTGTCCTTCGGGTGAAGAAATCCTAGGGCCCGATACTTAGGTTATTCAACACCAACTTCAAGCACGGCATCACAAGGATGACACGTACCAAACTTCAAGCACTGCACCCCGTAAGGCGCAAGTACCAAACTTCAAGCACGATTACCCCGTAAGGTAAATCGTACCAAACTTCAAGGATCACGAGAATCCCCTTGGTGACCGTCATCACCCCAGTTGTACAGCAGTTGGCCAGCCACAAAGGCCCCTAAAAGCTAAAGGCCCATAACATACTTCCCATACCCATAACCTTCATTCCCTAAGGAATATTGGCAGATTCGTTCGTTTGTGACTTTCGTAAACATTCACTTCTTTTACTTCAAAACTTCAGTTAAAGCATTCGTACGTTTTATTAAAAATCATTCCTTCATTCATAAACACTTCATAAACTTCTTTTGGCAAAATATTTCATAAACACTTCTTTCATAACCCTTCCTTCCAAAACATCGTTCATAAACATCATTTTATAAAATGTCACATACAACATTCATAAACATCGTTTTATAAAATAGTCACATCGTTACGTATGCACACCAGCCCAAAAACATTATTAAAACATTTAAAAGAGGGCTTCTAGAACTCACCGTATAAGCTAATCTGGGTTGTCCTAAACAAAGGTCCAACAACTTCACTTCCGATCTGAATTGATTAGTTAAATACACATCAGACCCAATCCCGACTCTAACGGTTTAACCATTCTAAACATACTGACTTTACTTAATCAGCCTGATGCCTGCGCACTTAGCAAGTGCGCAGGGACTTGTTCTTGCGTACTTAATAAGTGCGCAGACTTTGCTTCATGCGTACTTGATAAATACGCAGTACCTGCTTCATGCGTACTTGATAAGTACGCAGGATCCTCTTCTTGCGTACTTAGTAAGTACGCAGGATCAGCTTCATGCGTACTTGAGTACGCAGGATCCTCTTCTTACGTACTTAGTAAGTACGCAGGATCAGCTTCATGCGTACTTGATAAGTACGCACGAACTGCTTCCTCGCAAAAACCCTAACTTTCGCATCCGGGTCTGATCACGTCAAGATCCCGAAGTTGTTTACTTCAAAAAGTTTGCTTTTCATTAAGGAACCCAAATATGTGTTTTCCTTCCAATTCCATCCGTAAAAACGTTACATTTTCATCCAAAACCTGAAAAACCCAAAAACGAACAAAAACTCAAATTTAGGCCAGATCGTTACCTGAATCGAGTTTCTGATCCAGAAGTTCTTCTCACGAGCTCTGGAGCAACACACTTCTCAAATCTTGGGTCGATCCGACAACTTTCTCTCTCTACGGTTTCTCTCTCTAGAAGTTGCAAATGAGAGAAATGGGTGGTGACGTTGGCTATTTATAGGGGAGGCTCCCCTTCTAGCCCGCCGGCCCATCCGGCCCGACCTGACATGCCTCGTTCGTTTATTCCGTTATTTTAACTGTCGTTTTTTTTTTGGATGTTACAAGCAAAATACGCCCACGAATCACGGGTTGATTCTAACGGTGCCCTAAACACGAGGGATACAATACTAATTCAACCTCAAGTCTTACAAGCAAGTTGTTCACCCAAATTACTTCGACTTATAATATTTTTAAGAAAAAAAAATTTTAAGCGACCCGTTGGTGACTTCGACACGTGGTTATGTTTTTAACGAAAAACGGTGGATCATACACACATACGAAGACATCAAGTGTTATTACTTATCAACAACCAAAATGTGAATGTAAACTAATAACACTTATATTTACACATACATATGCTTATAAATCTTAAATCACATGTGAAAACATTAAAGTCACAATATTTGCACATAAGCACCTTTTAAGCAAAACGACTAACTTTTAAGAAACAAACTTTCAAATTTCTAACACATGAGTTCATATAAAATCATATATCATCAAAATATATTTAATAAATTATATTTCATCAAACAAAACAATCTCTCACTATATTGACATAAAGTACATAAACATGGCAATTTCTATCACATACGTGACATCTGAAACGTTAACGACAAGTACAAACGCATATTTCATAACATGAACTCATTATATACCTTAAGAGCTATATTTTAATCATAAAATATACTCAAACTTACTGCTCAAAATCATATTTAACAAATACACATTTTTCATGCCGAAAACTACCGTTTTAATCGACTATTTTAGCGTAAAACCTAACGAAACGCATCCAAACACCAAGAATCATATATATTACTAAAAATATATATTTTAGACATAAAATATCATCATATTACAGCCATGATTCTAGATTTTCAAAATCTATATATTTTCATACAAAAATCTACCTTTATAGCATCTTTTAAGCAAAATAAACATGTCATACGCTTAGCAAATCATCACAACCTAAATAACACTTTTAGACCTGATTATTATTATCCTAAAACATCACTTTTATCATCATATTTCCAGATTTCAAACAATCTAAATGATCCATGCCAAAACCCTAGCTTAAATCATGCTTTTGGACAACAATTTTTAGCAATAAACACCTAAATCATCAATTCAATGATCCATGCATAAACTAACATATTTTTATGCAATGATATACCATTACTTACTGTTTGAAACAAATCATAACAAAACATTTGATTGCATATAAAGGTCAAGCCCTAATTCATCACTTTTTGCAAGATATGAACATATAAACATACATGCATATACACGACATCCATACATACAAATAAATCCAGGAAAATCTTCAATAAAGACCCATTATTACTGATTTTAATAGTTTATAAAAATCCTTTTATTAAAGGTGAACAATACTTGCAAAAATCAAAGCTTTCTTTAAGAAAAGTAAAGAAAGAGATGGAGATTCATACCACTTGACTAAATCAAGGAGAATACTAGAGAAATGGAAGATGATGGATGGTTTTCTTGAGTATTTGGCTCCACAACACTTGAATCTTTAAGAAAATGATCCAAAAACATAAAAAATTCAAGAATACTTGTAAGAACACTTAGAGAAAAGATGATAGAAATGTGTGGGATTGAAGTGAAGATTGAAGCGGTATATATAGGTTGGATTTTCGGCACAAAGAGAGAGAGATGGAGATTTAACATGCTCCACACAAAAACCATGCAAGGATATGATCACATTTGTGGAGTGTGGAGTTGGGTTAAGTGTGTAAGGAATCAAATGAGTGTGTTTAATACTTGATTAGGGTGTGGGACCCACTTTTTATGGCTGATTTTTTACAAGAGAGGTCTTCTAGAACCTCATTTGTTTTATAAAAACTACACCACACAAGTGTAGGTGACATTTTATAAAAACTACAACATTTTTATAAAATTTTACCACTTTAAACATGGTTTTTCATCAAAATATAAATATATAAAATACCCACTAATTATTTGCTGTCATAACTAGTAATAATAATAATTTTTGCTAACAGTTCATTTTAACTCATCCGGTACGTGATTGTACGGGTAAAACGCAACGAAAAGCACCGAAAGCGATATTTAACAAGTAGCACATAATTTTCACATATAATCCACTAATATAAACCAGTTTATATAATTTTCATCAAAACTGATATTTTTAAGGTTAATTGGGTAGTCACCAACGCTAAATACGAACATTTTACCGATACGCGGTACCGAAATTTCAGAAATTTCACGAAATTTAAACCTATGCATACGAAGGGCTTAGCTTGACTTTATAATAACCTAATTAACTGAAATTAAGTCTAAGACTCACATAATTAAATTATAAACGCGTTCTAAGGTTATAAAGTAAATAACTTGAAAATTGTCGGATGACACAATTTAGGGTTTATCAAATTTTGTTAATCTCGAGTATGCACTGCCATGTGGATCACCAGATCTGTTTTAACGAGCTACGATTTGGTTTAAAAGGTAGCGAGATCTTCTCTTCTCCGATCGTTCCGAATTTTCTCTTTCTTTTTATATGAAGATTTCGAGTCCGGCGGTTTCAGAGGTGATGTTCTTCGTCTTCTGTACTCCGACGATCCTCAAGCTTCAAACTTCTAAGAATCCAGGTATATATTATCATGGATGGGATGAAATTTGATATGTATTTGTTTTAATTTCTTGAAATTCAAGCTAATTCCGGCACATTGAGAGGTCTTGTACGGCTGAATGCTTTGTCCCTTGATATAATTTTAATTTGGCTTCTGCATTAAAGAGGTTTTTTTTCCTTACCTAAAGGTTTTGTTCTTTCATTTTGGTTGTTTTTTTTAGCATCCATGGAAGGTTTGCTATGAACTTGTAAGTTCCGTTGACCATTTGCAGTTAGAATGGAAAGATCCAATCACTTGGTTGACTAGTAGTATCAGTAATCAAATCCATACCCTTTATCTCCCTTGGTTGAAATTGCATTACAAGACTATTTGGATTCCAATTTTGACCAAGGACCAAGTCAAAGTTAAAGTTTTGGTTACAAAAACCCTTTTGAAATTGATCATAGGTAGGAATAGCCGAAAGAAGCTTCTTCTTCATGTTGGAAGAAGAAAAAAAAAACCATTGTATTAGAATGCAATATGAACTAGATTTCAATCTGTATTAGAATGTTTTTTTCTAGTAAAAACACTTTTGAAATCAATTGTTTTTTTCTAGGGGTTTAGGTTTTTTTAGGGGGGTGGGTGGGGGGTTTCGGAGGGTGAGGTGGGGGGCGTTTAGGAGGGTGGGGTGGGTGAGGGGGTTTAGGTTTTCGGGGGGGTGGGAATGGGGTGTTTAGGTTTTTGGGGTGTATGGGAGGGTTTGGTTTTTAAGAATATATAATGATAGTATAATTACAAAATGACATTAATGATGAGTTTTTTGGTTCTTTTATTAAAATAAGTTTTCTAATGAACCCAACCCTATATATATATATATATATATATATATATATGATTTGTATCCTATGAAAACTCCATCTTAAAGAGAAAACCAAGAAACTCAATCCTGGCCATTGATTCTTTAGTTTTTATTGTATAGTAATTTACTCTTTCCATATGATCTCTTTATACCCTTCCTATCCTCTTTTTTAAATATAGCAATACCACTTGAATTAAAAAAAAATACTTATTTTTATGACATAATTTAAAAAAAATAATAATAGAGTGTATAAAAATTATTTACGTTTAAAAACATATTGGAACTAGATAAAAACAAACGATTGTTACTGTTTTTTCCCTCTCAACCATAACTAACTTCCATGTTATTATGAAATTAACACCATCTCATTTTAACCATTAATTCACCTTGATTAATGGTTCAGATTTGTTCTTAACCCCCTCACGTATTTTTTTTCTTTTTACTTGATCCTTTTCAAGTTTTCATTATACATATACACACACATAGTTACATACATGACCTTGAATATGGTGTTTCACTTTCTATGCCTCATATGCATTGAAAATTTGTACTTACAATACAATATCTATTGCTATGTTATATAATATAAATTATGGGTGTTCATCGGTTCGGTCTTCGGTTCAAGATTGTTTTTTGTAGAAACCGAAAACCAAACCAAGATGAATTCAGAAAGTTCAAAATCGATCAGGAAACGGAATTCGAATTCATTTTGTTCGGTAAAGGCGAAGGTGACGATGGCGACAACACCGATAGTTGATAGTAAAACAAGTGTACACTTTCATTTGTACTCATTCTTTAGTTATACTTCATTTTACATCAACACTCCTAAGAAAAATATATATATTTCAAGTTCACTCAAAATTATCTTATACATCCAAACTAATCCACATATAATTGTTTGAGTGGATATTACCTGATATCATAATTATTTAATACATTATAAGACAGAGATTGAAACACCTAAATAAGATATACGGTGTACTCATCATTTCATCGTAGAGAGGCTTAGCTGGCCAACAGGGCTTGCGGTGAACACCACCCTCTTTTTCTTCTCCACGCTAGAAAGGTGATATGCGTGGAGAATCCCATGCTCAAACCCCTGCTGACGATACCACACTTTGTGAAGGTTTATTTGATATTTTAGAAGGAAGCATAAAGTGAAGTATTTACTTGGTGGAGTGGAGGGGAGTCAAGTGGAATGCATGAAGAGTGATGTGTCACTGACATAACACATAGCGGAGGGAAGCAAGGAATGGAGTACACCTCTTAGCCTAACACATCTCACCGTTAAATTTTTTTTAACGGCAACAATGAGATTAACTCAAATAAAAGCTAGTGAGTGACTAGCAAAAAAACCCCAAGATACAAACACAAAGACAAAGGCTAACCGCCAACTACGAATTACACCAAAAAAGACGAAAAACACAACCAAAATATCTCAACGTTAATGAGTGTGTAACATGTTATCTTTTTTTATTACTGACAAACACTATCACTTTTTACTCTACATCTACTCTACTCCTAAAAGCATTACATCTACACTCCACAAGATATGAACCCACAACCACTTAGTTGGAGAGTACACCATTTTACCACCAAGATGCCCTTTAAGAACGTGTAGCGTGTTATCTACCATTTAGATTTTAATAAAATTAAAGGTCATCTTTCAAAAACCTAACAATATCCTTTCTATTGAAAACACACACAAAGTTTCTATATTTATTAGCATATAATCCAATACAAATCTTTATTACTTTCAAAATATATGAAAGAATTTTTAATAAAATACTTAAATAACTTAACAAAAAGTAATAATAAATAGAAAACTTCAAAACAAACAAATAATTCATGGGCATTTCAAATTCCAAAAAACTTTAAAGATGTATGTAATAAATATTATCTTCATCATTCAAAGAAGTATAAAGAAAAATTTCATGATCATATATATGTACATACAGAAAATTTCAAAACAAACACTCAACTCTCTATAACTTCACAACTTTTCATGATTCTAAGTCTTCTACAAGAAGTAAGAAACATATCCCATGGTACATCTCCAACTAGCATCCAATCTCCATCTTTATCTTCATAAGTAGGTGCATATTCAGACTTGTACCCTTCCATCTCAGAGTACAACCCTATAATGCACTTAAACATCTCTTGCAAACCCTTCATGAGTTCTCCATAGCTTTTGTACACTTTTAGGTCAACCTTCCTCAAGTATGGAGCTCCATCCATGCTTACTTTTACATAAATCCCGGATCCCATCTCCGGCTCACTTTTCTTCCCTTGAAGTATGTTTCTCCGGTAAGATCTCACCGGCGGCCACCCCACAACTTGTGCCCTGAAAACCATTTAACAGTTCACATAAGTATATGCAATATGTATATGTTTAGACGTGATTTAATCAATGTTTTTTAAAACTGGACCACATAAATAATAATAGAAAAATTAAAACTATTTATATATATTTATTTTAAAACAAATTATGAAAATAATATATATATATTTCAATAAAATATAAATACTTAAATAACTAAAACATAAGAAAAATAAGATTATAGAGAAAAATAAAATAAAAGAATTTGAAATCCGGTCCAACCACCTTGTTCAAGAGACGGTTTGGTTGTGAAAACACTGGATTTAATTAGATTTTGCATGGGTTTTGTAACTTACTTGGTGGGTGGGGGAGATCTTGATGAATCATTTTCATCTGAGACACTTGAGTCCAACTCCGGCGAGCTTCTTTTGTTTGTGTTCACAACAGAAGTTGTTGACTTTATCTGCGGCTGCTCGGCGGTCGACCCCGGCAACCCTAATCTAAGCTCTGTGGCTTCGAAGTTAATTAGATCCATGTGTTTTTATGGAAACCCAACAAAGATCCAAGAGAAGATTGTAAAGGAGGTTCTTGATTTTCCGGGGAGTTTCTTGATTTTCCGGCGAGTGGGTTTTGATAGAATGATGAGTGGAAATTGGTTTGTGGATTGGTTAGACGGAAGATAGAGTTTTATATAAAAGATTAGAGTGGAGACATGATTTAGGTGACTTATTCTCTTTGTTGAATGGATTTCACAGCATGAGAATCTTGATGCCCACTCGCACACTCACCTCTTGAGACATGAGTTATATTATGATTTACATGGTATCTTACAACACATATGCAAACAATTGTCTCTTTTAAAAATGGTAGAATTGTATATATTCTTCTATTTTTAACTCTAATTACATATATTTAATATAAAACTTAAATTACATATATCCCTCTATTTTATAAAATTAGTGTTTTAACCTTACAAAAAATATGGCTATTCTTAATCCATCGATCCCAACCTTAACATTCTGATTCCCGTTTTCGATCGATTCCAATATCCAGTATCGCTTCTAATCGATTTCATCATCCACTTAGGTATATATGTAATTATTGAAGGGAATATACGTAAATAAAATTTTGAATTGGGTATACATGTAATTAATGAAGTTTTTAGCGAGATATATGTAATAGACCTTTTAAAATTATTATATTTGACAATGAAAAGTTTGATAAAAATTCTATTAGGTAAAGATTAAAAAAAATTAACATTTTATCTTCTAATAACAATATGTTTTCTTATATCTAGTATAAAGTTGATTATTTTGATAAAAGTAAATAAAAGTAGTGATGAGCAAAAAACTGAATTAACTGAAAAAATCGCACTGAAAAATCGACATAAACTAAAAACCGACGGCTGGTTTTATATCTTTTGGAAACCAAAAATTATGGTTCGTTTTTTGTTTTATATTTTTTTTAAAATCGAACCGAACGTATACATATAAACTTTTATAATATATCGTGTGTATGCATATATATTATACATATTTGCATTAATAGTATATTAAGATTTATATTTGTTATTAAATTTATGGATTATAATGTTTATTTTTAAATGTTAAGTATAACTACTAAATTATGTATAAATTTTAGACCCACCAAATGTGTAACAATCAATTAATCATTAATTCACAAAGAAATTTTATTCTAAAAAATTCAAATCCAATTGATAAAAACCGAAAAAACTGAAACTGAACCGAACCGGACTCATTGTAAAATTTGAAAACCGAAACCAAACGGTTTTTAAAAAACTAAAAACCGAACTTTCGGTTTACTTTAAAATCGAACCGAACCAAACCGATCTACGCCCACCCCGTAAATAAAACACTATGTTTAAAAGTCAAGCGCGTGAAGAGCGTGGGTGGTTAGTTGGCAACGAAGGGGACAAGCGGTTGAATGATACACCGAGAGATGTTGGTCAATCTTCGGCAGGTTTGGGTCAGCTGTGAATTAAAAAGGGAACATACCCTAGACAGCCTGTGTGGAAACGTGTGGTCCTTCCTACCAACGGCTGTGATTGGACCATCCATTTTGCTTTCTAGGCATCAAATCCTGAACGTTGGATCTCGTACCCATTGAATGAGGAGGATACCATGTGATGTGGGCCCGCTTTTTGTCCAGGAAGATGGTGACATTGGCCATGTGTGGACTCTGATTGGTGGCAACCCGCGTATGAAAATACTTTTTTTATTATTATAAAATTATTTATACGAATAATTTTATTTTAATATTATTATTTGTTTATTAATTCAAATTTAACTATTTTCTTGGTTCAGAAAAGATATAACAATTTTATTGTACTTGCCCTAAAAAAAACACGACGTATATTTTATAAATATTAGTCACATTTTTTTAATATAATTAGTTTAAAAACAATTAGTTTTTTTTAAATTAATAAGCTAGATAAAACAAATATAATTAAAATAGTAGTGGGCTCTACTTATTAAAATATTATATTTATCTTTCTTTGGCTAATTTCAAAGTCAATTTAAATTTGGAATGTTATATAATCGGTCATGTTTGGTGTTTTTGAAGAGTCTTTATTTAAACCGATCGGTTAGTGGTGAAACCGGTTGAAGCATCGAAATGTAATGGACTAGATTTTTTATTTTTACTTTTTTATTGTTTTGTTTCAAAATCTAATTTACTAAATCATTTATTAAATCAAGCGCCATATGTTATTTATTTCAGGCTTATGTTTTGTAATATTACAAATTCATACTAAAATATAAAAGTAATTTCATATTTTATTTAGTTATATATATGTATGTATATATTATTTTTTAAATTTTTTTACGACGACATCTGTTTTGAAACCGCTCCGACAAGTAGATCTGTGAGGCGATTGCTTCATTGACCGGCCCGATTAAGAAAATACTGGTTTTTCTAACTAGATGTCATTGGTTTAAACCTTATCATTTATATCTTTATAACTTATTCGTCTGTCGTTGTCCATTTGGTGCAATGGTAGCCCCAAAATTTTTTGTGGTGGAGGTCTTGGGTTCGAATCTGGGCAACAACAAAAAAGAGGTCTGTGGCCAGGTCAGGGGTTTACCCAGTTGGGGGGGTTACTCCTGGGATGGGCTGCTCTGGATGTTCTAAATGTTGCCCCGGGGAAACCCAATTATCCTATAATATATAAGTGTTGCCGTTAAAAAAAACTTATTCATCTTTCAACTTTTAGGTTTAAGAATATACTTTAAAAGATGACAAGTAGTGTTTAGAGTTGTTTTCGCATAGCTTGTAAAATTATTTAGTTAATTATCTCTAGAATTTGTTTGATAATTATTTTTTAGTTGAATTTACAAATCAGTTGTCACATATATATTATAAGGTATATTTCAAAAGTTCATGAGCACAAATATTTGGAGAAAAATGATGCAATCCAACTTATATTTATAGGTCATACTTTAATATCCGAAATTTTAGAGGCCATTTGGATTAGTTAGGATGAATCATCATAAAGAAAGGGAAGTGGCTTAGGTATCTCATCTAGCCAAGCTTGGATCAAGAAAACTTTTCACACACGGAAAGGGTTGTAGCATAAAATATACTTTTAGACCAAGTGTAGTGAGCGTGATTAGGGGTGGCGTGATCCACCTGGTTGTGAAAGGGTGTGGACCACCGCCTCTCTGGGCGTGAATTGGCGAGAAAGGGGGGTTAAATCACGGGCGTTGAGAGGTGTGATGTGTGTGTAATTGTTTGTATATGTGTATGTGTGTATATATGTGAGTGTGGATAATAAAACCATTACACATATTAGTGATTCAGGGCGTGATTGCCCTCCTACTGATGTGACAAAACGTTTTTTTTTCACTTTTTAATGAAACTATTACACATACCCTTATAATAATGGTTAAAAACTTACCACAGCTAGGTTAAGAGAGATAATTGTGTTACCCCGCTAAGGGCCCACCATGCCAAAAACGAGAGAAACCTTTTCATATGACAATATTTTAAGGTTTAAACTTTATTTTGCTAACATTCTACTATTTATATTTTTTGTTTATTGTAATAGGCATTTCAAATAACGTATATTTAGTTTTAAAAAATAATGTATGTACATCAAAATCCTTATTATAATAAATAAGTAATTAGTAGGACACGTGTCACTCTTTGGTGCTTTATCACTTTTATTTTCCCTTCGTTCTCTCCTATTAAATGAGGGGACACGTGTCACTCTTTGGTGTCTTCTCACCCTTATTTTCCCCACTTTTCTCTCATATTAAATTATGATATTAAATAATAATGATATTAAAATAATATATTTTAGATATTTAATATAAATTTAATTATGGATAGTTAATTATATCACTAACTATATAAATTTAATATAAAATTATTATGGATAGTTATAATTTCTAACATTACTTATCAATTTTGAAAAATAAATTTATATTATGCATAACTATTATATCACCAAAACTGTTTTTATATTTTAATCAACTTCATTATTTTAGACAACTAGATTAATCAGAAGTTTCAATTTTTATCTATAAATTTTTTAATTCAAAGTTTTGTTTATCATCAATTAAATTGTTCAATTATTTTATAATTTTTAAATTATCATTACTAATTAATATTTAATTTTTTTTATTCAGCCGGTATAATACACGGGTTTTTTAACCTAGTATTTATTAAAAGATAAATCATAAACACCAAATTATCTTAAAATATGTACCATTTATATTTAATTTGTTTAATATATTATGGAAACGATATAAAAATATTTTTAGCATTTTATAGCAATTACTATTTTATGTAAAAGTAATTCACTAATTCAGCATTTTACTTTTAATACATCTAAAAGTAATTCAGCATACATAACATGTAACATTTCTTTTAGTCTATTTCTTTAATTAATTTGTTAATGAGATGAGAGTCGCATAAGCTATCACATCACGTGATCTTGTCACATAATCTATATTATATACTAGTTTAGATCCCGTGTATATACACGAGTGAAAAATATCAATAAATAAAATTTTTAAATTTTTATGTGTATATTTTACCCGTGTAAAAATGTATCATATACTAAAGATAGAAAACAAAATTCAAAATATGTAAAAACTAATATATAATTGAGTTTTGAAAATAAATTAAATATTGTTTAATGTAATTTGTTTTTCATTTATTATTTGATTGAAAATAAAAGTTAAATAATTAGATTTTTAAAGTTTCATAAGGGATAATTCAAAATAAATGTGTTTTATTAGTATAATTAATATTTTTTTAAATATATATTGTTGTTAAAAATAGGAGGTGCATTTAATAAAAGAGAGAGGCGGGAAAAAAATGATAAGAATAAATGTGGAGGCGACACATGTCATGGAAAAACCTTTATTTATTATATAGTATATAGATTAGAGTAAACTTCGTTTTTGGCTCCTGTAGTTTGGCCTGTTGAACCCTTTTATTTCAAAAAAGAATCTTTTAACATATCAGCCACTAAAATTGTATTTTTATAAGCATTTTAGTCCATGACACTAATGCTGTAAACTTTTCTGTTAAGTATATGAACATTTTAGTCATTTTCTTTCTAATTAAACTAGTTAATTTTTTAAGTTCAATAAAAACTTTTTTTAGTTTTTTTCATAAAAAAAATTTCTACTTTTTTTAAAAACGTTTTTTTTTTTACTTTTAAAAATTATTTTTTTAGTTCTTTTTTTTCCGTAAAAACGTCTTTTTTAAATCTTTTTAAAAACTTTTTTTGATAAAAAAAAATTTTAAAACTTTTTTTCATATTTTTTTAGTTTTTTTTATAAATTTTTTTTAGCATTTTATAAAATATTTTTTTAACTATTTTAAAAACGTTTTTTGTTACTTTTTTGAGTGAACTAGTTTTAAAAATAGTGAACTATTTTAAAAAATACGTTTTTAAAATAGTTAAAAAAAATATTTTACAAATAAGCTAAAAAAAGTTTTTATAAAAAATGAAAAAATGTTTTTGAAAACGTTTTTTATGAAAAAAAGTTTTAAAAAAATATTTTTTAGAAAAGTGAAAAAACGTTTTTAAAAAGATTCAAAAATGTCTTATTTTTAAAAAGTAAAAAAAACGTTTTTAAAATAGTTAAAAAAATATTTTACGAAAAAAGTAAAAATCTTTTTTATGAAAAAAAGTAAAAAACTTTTTTATAAAAAAAACTAAATTTTTTTTTAAAACGTTTTTTATGAAAAAAGTTAAAAAAAAGTGTTTTTTAGAAAAGTGAAAAAACGTTTTTAAAAAGATTAAAAAAAGACGTTTTTACGAAAAAAATACAAAAAAATGATTTAAAAAAAAAACGTTTTTAAAAAAAGTAGAAAAAAGTTTTATGAAAAAGCCTAAAAATTTTTTTATTGAACTGAAAAAATTAACTAGTTTACTTAAAAATAAAATAACTAAAATGCCCTTATACTTAACAGAAAAATTAACAAATTTAGTGTCATTGACTGAAATGATTACAAAAATACAATCTCAGGGGCTGATATGTTAAAAGATTCTTTTTTTGACTAAAAGGGTTAAACAGGTCAAACCACAGGGGACAAAAACGAAGTTTACTCTATATATTATTACTACTATTATTTGATAGGCTGTAATAGGTACACAGGAAATTGTTATTAGCACAAAATAAATATGGGTTGTATTGTTCCATTCAGACCGTATTCCCCTTAGTCAAACGACAAAAACTACGCAACCGACACTGATCATTCATCTCCCCATACGGGTCGTACAAAACAATACGGTCGAATGTTATACGGGCCGTATAGTACCATAAGACCCGTGTTATTGTTGAGTAATGAATGAAATTTTTTTTTTGAATTATTTAAATGCACGAAACCAAAAACTCAAAATAACGAGACAAACAATTTATTTTGAACCGGCAAGAGATGACTCCGGTGAGATTCGTTCAATATCTTTCATAGTGTTTTCTATTTGTTGCTTGTTTACTTATCTACCTTTTCTAATACCAGAAATAACTAAGATCAAAATCGCACTTGTAATTTTTCACCATACGTTAAAATCACTACTACTAATTTCTTCTTTTACGTTAATTTCTTCGGCATGCGTCTGTTTTGATGTTATAAACAAACAAATAGAGCATTACCATTATACCTTCATAGCTTTTCTGTCACGTGAGAACCTCGTGCGTCCTATTGTTATCTTGCATGTGAAGGTCTACTGATGTGTGTCCTGTTTGTTAAACTGTAAAAAAAAAATGGAAGCTTGGAGGTCTTGATTCACACTTCATGAGTCCAAGCCCTCGTCGGTTTTGCATCAATTATTGCTTTCATCTTTGATTCATAATTATGCATCATCACCTCTCTTTTTCTTATTTCTTCATTCAAAGCGGTAATTCAAAACCGATTTATCTCAAACCGATTTGTTTTAACTGTTCGATTTCAAATAATGTCATTAACTAATAACCAATTATCAAATGACAAGCCAGTCAAGACGATCAAAAAATGATGCTTTCGTCTAAGTATTGTTGTGACTGTAAAGTTGGAATTTAATTATTTTCTCTGATTTAACAATAGTGTATTTCTCGCGTGACACATCTTCGTTTACGTTAAAATCCCTACTAGTTTCTTTGTTTACGTATTCCCTACTAGTGTCTTTGTTTATGTTAAAATCCCTACTAAAGTCAGTAAATGTAGAGAATTCTTTCTTTTTCATTCTCAACTTTACAGTGACTCTCCAAGAATTTCTTCCTTTTCATTCTGAACTTTACAATGCCTCTCACAGAATCCCTACTAATTTCTTCATTTACGTAGGCATCGTAATTATAAACAGATGCAAATATTTAAAAGTAGCTTTCATATTTCTTATAAAATACCACATTTCTCTAGAGCCTTCTGGATCCCATCTGTCATTCTTGCACTCCCATAAACAGTTTGTAAGCAATTGAGTTTTGTACCTTTTCCCATTCGGGCCACCAACTCTTTGTTAAAGGTAATGCATCATGAATGGTAGAGAAGGTGAAACCATAAGAGGTAGAAGAACCTCTAACTTATTGGTATTTGACCAATCTAAATGTGAAAGACGATATCCAAATTTATTTGACGATGTAAAAGTTATAAAATTATCATAAACCATATTAGGAGTTATCTTTATCGGGTACGCAATTGTTAACTTCAAGATTATTGTACTTTATGTGGTAACTTTTGCAATGTATATGGTCAAACATTATGTGGTAATGAAGTGCAAAAGTTTGACTTTATTGTGTTCACACATCAAGAAAACATGGTGTTTGACTGTTTGATGTTCGACCAATCTACATGTGAAATGTGTACATATAACAGGTGGGGTGTGCGTATACTGCTTTTATTCACACGTAAACCAACAAATGGCGTTATTGTGTAAGTTAGCTACTGACAGAGGGGTTGTCTTTGTGTAAGTTGGTTTACGATGTGCATTATTGTGTTCACACATAAACCAACTAATTCAAACGATGCCTACATAAACAAAGAAATTAGTAGGGGATGATGGTAAGATGTTCTTCTACATCGTTAAAGCACCAATTAGTTGACCAAAGTACCAACATCACATACCCATGAAGATTGAATCAAAACCATGTAGAAAGTCAGTAAAGGTAGAGAAGGACAGTGACTCTCCAATAATTCCTTCCTTTTCATTCTCAACTTTTACAGTGACTCTCATCTTTTGTTGACAGTTGGAGGAAGTTTGTGATAGATAATGGAGTGCAAGAGTTTGACTTTATTGCGTTCACACATCAAGGAAACATGGTGTTTGACTTATTGGTGTTCGATCAATCTACATGTGAAAGACAATATCCAAATTAATTTGAGGATGTAGAATAACCTCTCACAAAATCTGATACACTTCACACACATACACTTTATCACCTTTACCCATGAACTTCAATCAGTCTATTTCACATGTCGTGAAGTTAACAAATACGTATCCGACATTCAAACGAAGGTTGTCGGTGGTCGAAGGGGTTGGTATGGAGGTCGGGGAGGTGATATGGTGTGGAGGCCTAAAATGTTAGAATGGAGTCTTTAATTAAATACAGACAGTAATAGAACTATAAGAACTAATACAAAAATATAATAAAAAAAATCCAATAGTAGCTGCTAATTTGTAATTTTCCCATGTATCTATCTATCTAGTTTTATTGAGTTCACAATAGATAAAAAATTAAAAATCAAAAGATATAGGACATGCGGGTCGTATTGTACCATACGACCCGTATGCCCTCAGCCGTATTGTACCATACTACCCATAACATTGCTTGATTTGACTGTTTTGGAAGCATACGGGTCGTATGGTACAATACGACCCGTATGCGAGCAATGACTGTGTGTGCATATAACAGTTGGGGGTGTGTGTATAAGGAGAGCCTATTTGATTCAGATAAAAATAAAATATAATATGGAAGTGTTTCGACATCTCCCTCACCATTGTACGTCGCCAGTCACCCTCACGATCCAATCACACATCAGTCACACACAAATAAGTAAAGTTATAAAAGTTATGAAAATTCTTAAAATGCCCCTTTTTATGAATCAAGTTTCTTATTTTGTCCCTTTGATTTTCTTATACTACAAAATGTCCCTTTTAACATGGGCGGCGACACCCATATAATAGAGAGGGAAGACCGTATAATAAAGACGGAAGACCGTATAATATGGGCGGAAAGACCGTATTATATGGGCGGACGACCGTATTATATGGGCGAACGACTGTATAATAGAGGCCGATGAATATGGGTGAGAAGACCGTATAATAGGGGCGAGAAGACCGTATAATAGGGGCGAGACGACCGTATAATATGGGCAGACGACCATATAACGTGGACGGGACGACCGTAAAATCTATGGGCGAACGATCGGATAATAGAGGTGGATGACCATGACAAGTATGTAAAACAGGAGTTTCCGCCCATATTGGGGCACATGACATTATATCATTGGCTTCATATATACAGACGGTCGGCCGTATTATATGGGCGTCGCCGTCCATATTGAAGGGGACATTTTGTGACAGAAGAAAACCAAATAGACATTTGAGAACTTGACTGGTAAAATAGACATTTTGGGAATTTTCTCAAAATTTAAACCTATAACCCTTGCTATCTAACACATCACAATAACCAAGAAATCAAAACCTCATAAATTAAAAACTCACACGCACGTGGTCACACACACACCAACACACTAAACTGGAAATCAAATTGTCACACACAAACAAATGTTATCTCCATAACTTATCAGATACTAATATCTAATACACATAAACAAAACCCCTAAATTCGACACTTATATCTATGCAAATAAAGACAAACACACGACATCGTGAGTGGTGCTTGCTGGTGATGGAATGGTAGTTAATTCTAAGGTTGCTCATTGATGATAAAAGGGTTTAGGCGATGAAAGGGATGACGGTCATTCGTTTTTAGAATTAGGAAAGGAAGATGAGGGATTGAGGTGATGATGATAGTGGAGGGACGATAATGACGCAGAAGATTGCAACATCTATAATTTATTTAATCCATTTTTTACCATATAAATAGATGCACGATCCCAACGAGTTTTACACCATCCAATTACTTCCATTACACACACAAACTTCTGAGAAGACGTTCCCAAGCTTCGGTTCGCGTACGAGGGTCTGGTATCTAGCAAAACGTCCGCAAATTTCCGTAGATAGTATCGATATAAAGTTTCCAAACACCCTAAGGTTCCTTTTTGTAAACCTAAAATACGGATATTATTTATGATAGTGTCGGTTATGATTTAGGGTTCTGTCGAGGTGTTGATTATTATAATTAATTCAAAGGAGGTTTTGCTTGAGGTGAGTTCCTCTAAACTATGCTCAATGTAAAATGTTTTGAAATGATTTTTATCGAAACAAGTCGGATCCCTATATGAATTCTATGTATATATACCTGTGAATAATGCTTATTACAGTCGGGAATGGGATGGGACTGAGGGACAAGACTGATCCTTGTTTTTAGACTGATCCTTGTTTTTAGACTGGTCCTTGTGTGGCTAGTAGCCGAAAGGTCTCAGTATATATATAATACAAGCTCAAGGTCCTTGTGTGGCCACTGGGTGGGGATTGGGATGGATGGTTGTTTTGAATTGTAAATATGATTATGAAAACATGATTTGTTTATGAACTCACCAGCCTTGTGCTGATCAAAATGTTTTCAAATGTTTTTTTAGCACAGGTGGACCACTAGTGTGTAATTGGTATTCTAGGAGATGTACTGGTGTTTTAAAATAGAAATGACTGAGGGTAGGTTCTTGTGTAACCATAAGGCCTGAGTTGATGGCACGTTCTCCGTGAACTATAAGTCCAGAGTAATATGTGTTCCTCCTAGGAACAATATGTTGTATTTACCAGTCAGTCCTTATTGTACAACACTATTATCTATGAAATGAAATAGTTATGATTATAAGTCTTCCGCTGTGTGTTTTTGTCATCAACGTCATAGTAACTAGAAGGCAACCTTCTGACCGGTATGTAGTTATCTAACGAACAGAATGTTCTGTCTAAGGAAAGAGCGGTGTATAAATCTCTCCTAGACCCGTCGTTCTTTCCTGGGAACATATCTGTTGGAGGTACTACTCTGGTTAGATAACTGTCATGTGTTACGGGGGTGACATACGCCCCCTATGCATTGAGTTTTTCATAAATATATTTAAAGTACCTTTAAGTGCCATTTCACTCCAGTTTCATCCACAATCATTATATGTATGTTATTCGCTATACAATTAACATTACATGAAGTATATAGTGTTACATAAACCTTTAGTCTATCATGATTCATCACCCAATACAAATCACAATCAAGATTTATGATAGTTTACTTAATAAGTCATTTGACTCATAATGCATACACAAGTTATAGAACACCAATATCAATCAAATTCGATGCTTATGTTTCACCCACCATTATTACACCAATTCAGATGCCCTATGAGACTCTTGGATCTCATTGCGAGATTTTTCAACTTTATTTCATCTTTTACCTTTAAACACCCTTTTGAAGTTCATAGACTTCAATTGAAGGCTACCAATTTAAAACTAAGGTTTTTATTTCCTTATTCACTAATAAACACACCTTGATTGTTTACCCACCATTTTCACCCATGGTTAAACCAGTTACATGTATCCTTATATAGGAATGCAACACTTTATCCAAGTTAAGCCATGTTTTACACATTTTCAATTAAACAAGATATAAGCACATAAATGCAACTAATAACATAAACATACAAATTTCACCATTCTACTTAACACATGGTTAATATCACACCAATTAAATATTTGGGGATTTGTAGGAACTTACCTGGATGTTTAGAGGTCCGCACTTGTGAATCCTTTTTCGATTGTCTTTGACCTCCTAAAAGGTCAAACAAGATCACTTATAATCTATATATTTTACTAGTTGATCTACTTGACCAACATTGCCCTAAACAAACCTCATATACTTATATTGATCTATTTGACATTTACTAACCCACATTCTAATCTCAAGAAATGAGTTTGATACTCTTGACCCGTTGGCTTAATAATAACAAAGTTTGACATGTTTGTTGAAAAGACTAGCACGAATCATATTAGACCCTTTCATTTACACCATTAACACCCTAACTATATTGTTTTAGGTACAAAGGATCATTTATAACAACCCTTGCCAATCAAACTAGCCAATACACCACTTTCTATTTTAAGTCGAATATAGGCAATAGACACCAACTTCACCAAAATTCCCATCCAAATGTGGTCAAATCTAATGATTCAAACAGATTCTAATATTCAATTTAGTTCATATTTATCACTTGTGGATGATTAAAACTCCTTTTATTCAAAATCATCATTTAGGTAAAAAATGGGTCAATTTCATCAAGAACACCCACCTTCAATCATTGATTAGTCGTCATACCCGACATCAATGAATTCTAACTAGTTCTATGCATCAAATATGATGTATCTACACCTATATATGCCATACTAACCCTTAATTTCTAGAACTTAATAACCTGGTTCAAAATGAACACCTTATTTGCTACATTATGATTTTACCAAGTCAATGGGTTTAATGGATTCCATCAAGTTTAAATCATCATATTTGATGCTTCTTATCAATTTGAAAGCAAAAAAATCTATCAAATCCTATGATTTTTGTTTAAAATCATAAACCCATCAAATTCCTACAACTAGAGAATTTTGGAAGGAGAAAACTCACAAAGTTAGATGATTAGGAAATGTCAAATCACTTGAACATATTAGAAGGAAGCTTGGATAATGATTTGAAGATGAAACTTGCCACTAATTTGGAGTTGGTTCTTCTTAGTTCTTCACAATCATACACACCCACACACTAGGGTTTCTAATTTTTTACTAAGTATGGTCAAATGAAGAGAACCGACCTATATGAGTAACCTCATCTAGATTTTTGAAGATTTAGAGTTTGCCCATGTTTGGCCCTTCATGACTAGAGTGTTGAGTTTCAAGCCCTTAAGTTATTTTTACACTTTTGACCCAAAATTAAAAAAAAATTCAACATTTGAGTTCTACTTTCAAGACACAATAATTTTAGAGTTATGTAGATATCACAAACGAGAATTTTAAATATTATATTATCAATCATAATATTGGAAACATAGTACACAGAAATTGGGATGTTACAAGTTACAACGATGCATAGTTAGTGGTCCGTGGGTGTGTGAAACGATGAGGATTTGTAGCGGTATTGCTGCGTGTTTAATAAGAGCAATAAATGAGGAAATAAGAAGTTGATAACAACATCGATAACGAACCTTAATAATAAGAATTTTAATAATATATAACTTAAAACCAAAATAATAATTAACTTTTATTTAAAACCATATGGCAACTTAAATTGATTTTAGGAGGCAACTTATATCAAATATAATTAATTAATAAATTAACATATTAAATTTTAAATATAAATTTCATTACATTTTTTTTGAACGGCAACACCTAGATATTCTAGGATAATTGGGTTTTCCCGAGGTAACACCTAGAATATCCAGAGCAGCCCACCCCAGGAGGAACCCCCAACTGAGTAAACCCACTGACCTGACCACAAACCCCTTTTTTGTGTGGCCAGGATTCGAACCCAAGACCTCCACTATGAAAAGTCTTGGGGCTACCATTGCATCAAATAGCCAACGGCTAAATTTCATTACATAATAACAATTGATGTGAAGTTGACACTTTTTTTCTCACGACTCAAACTCAAATATTACGACCAAAACATGCATTTAAGTTTGGGTAGAAAAGGTGATCCGGTTGACGAGGACTGGTCAAAGGGTCAAACTAGTGCAGCTCATAATGGGCCCATCATTTTGAATGAGAAGAGTCCATAACTTTAAAGCCCACATCAATTTAGTGTTTGGACCACAAGAGAACACGACACGCTACTTAATTTAGGAATTTTCAGGACTAAATTGTCTATTGGGATGATCCACGTTCAATAATGTTGATGTACACCTTTTGGTCCCAACCAACTTTCCAATATTAAATCAATAGAAAAGTTGTCTAACTATTTGAATGTTTTTAGAGTAAATAAATTATAAGAATTGTCCTAGTGCTTTGATCTAATATAAATCTAATCCCTAACAATCAATGATTTGAAACATACGGAATATATAAATAAATTATAATCATAATTTATAAGATGCACTATTATTTTTCTTTTTCATTTTCACTTATTGTTTGAATAATTTATTATTCAAAAGTTGACTTGAATCAACATTTCCTACCACTATGCCATACACCAAATCCAACCACCACCTATCTAACATTGACTTCTAGCATCCCCTTTCACATAGGTGGGTGGATAAACTTTAGAGTGATATATAAGTGAAAGTCTTACTTACATATAGTTTCCGTAGGAATAAGAAATAAGCAGAGACAGTATAGGATGTGAAACACCCTCATGCACACGCACTTGGTGTGAATGTGGGTGTGTGCATGAGGGTGATGGACGTAATGTGATGCTTTGATGACGCACTTTACGCTTTGCACAGTCAAATCATCGTGAGCCGTATCAGTGCTTAGCAATTACAACCAATGTCATTAATTGAAATGATAGCTTTGATTGTCCACTTAAATCCCTGTTAGTGCAATTTAACTTTGTTTATTACAATGTTAAACTTGAATTTCGGTTTCTCTTTGTGTGAATATAAAATGAAGTGGTTGATTCAGTTTAGATGATACACATGAAATATGTGAGAGCTACGAGTGAGATCTAAGAGATGCAAGCAACTCATAAAATTTTCACCAAATTAGAGACGATTACTCTCTAATCCGTTCCATATCACCGCGTCCTCTTTTCACCAAATATAAAACACCAAAAGCCCATTGACATCTCGGGTGCGTGTGCCACCTCCGACAGTACAACTACCGTTTCAAATGTTTGGGTGACAGACGCATTCATCTTAAGGGAGGTGCAAAATTTGTTTTAAGGGATCCATATCGAACATGAATTCTCGGCCAAAGCTAACAGTTTAGTTTGATCGATTCTTGTAGCAGAAGACACTGCTCGTTGAAGACATTGGTTTGAATCTCTTCACGTTTATGTAATATTTATTTTACATGTCTTCTAATTCGTTTCATATATGGTTTGTACCATATTATTTCCACGAATAAATATAGTACATTTATTCATTATTTTAATTGAAAAAGACCTATTTTTTCCTACAGGGGTATGGTAGAGAGAGATGGCGGTGATGGCAGTATAGTAGCGACCTTAATGACGGTTGAGTTGTTACCAACCGTGGCATGGCAAAAAATGAAAGCGAGTGCATACTTGTGAAGGGGTGTGTGTTGGTGTATGCTATATAACTGTTTAATTTTTTCTTTTCAAATCATAATTTATTATTATAAAACCAAGTAAAGTTAAAAAAAATAATAACAGAGAGCTTAAAGGTGGTGTGTGTAAAGTATCAAACAATCTGTCTATCCTCATTGATTTACAATCCTATAAATAAGACCAATAGAAAGGAAATAGATTAGGAAACTATAACAACCTAAAGATATACATAATCTTTACAAATAAATATATACCAAACCAATAATATATGTAAATATATTATCGGTTAATAGTCCCCCGTAGTTTGAGCTGTAGCCGGACGAAGGCAGAAACTGGATCTGAAGCGGATGAATAAGTGTTTCGAAAAACCTTTGGTGAAGATGTCAACGTACTGATAACAACTAATGATAATATGCTGGAACATGTGGAACGCAAATATCCCCGACTCAGACCTTTTCTCGGACGAAATGAATGTCTAATTCCACGTGCTTTGTGTGTTGACGTTGAACAGGATTTTCTAATAAGTACACCACGAAGACATTATCCCAATAAACTATCATTGCAAGCCGAGTAGGAAGGTCGAGTTCTAGCAATAGTTTATGGATCCATGAGGTCTCAGCTACGGTATTAGCAACCCCTCGGTATTCTTTTTCGGCACTTGATTGGGAGATGGTTGCTTGACGTTTAGAGGACAACGAGATGAGGTTACTACTGAGATATACACAAAAACCGGATGTCGACCGATGAGAGTCGGGACACCCAATCCGTGACAGAATAAGCGGTTAGTTTAGTAGATGTGGAGGGGAGATTTGTAGCCTGAAATGTATTGTTCCTTTAATATACCTTAGGATCCGTTTGAGAAACTGATAATGCGGCTACTGAGGGTCATGCATAAATAGGAAAATTTGTTGTAACACATAAGAAATATCCGGGCGGGTGAACATAATATATTGCGAAGCCCCGATGAGGCTTCGGTATGTAGAGTCGTCCCATAATAGTGAGCTTCTTGTAGCACTTAATTTCGACCTAATTTCAACCGGTATTGTGATGTTTCCAATTTGACATGTTAGCATAGGCTAGGATATCAACGGCATATAAAGATTGGGAGAGAAATAAGCCGCCATTCTTCTGTTCAACGTTAACGCCGAGGAAATGGTGAAGCGAGCCAAGGTCGGACATGGCTAATTCTGATGATAGAGAAGTGATAATCTTACGTAAAAGAGCGTCATCACGGGAAGGTATGATAATATCATCCACATATAGTATCAAGTATGCCATTTGAGTCCCCCTTGTGTAGATAAACAAAGATGTATCACATAGGCTACTCCGAAATCCACAATTGGTAATGTATGAAGCAAACCGTTGGTACCATGCTCGGGGGACTTGTTTTAAACCGTATAGTGATTTCTTTAACCGGAAAAAATGAGGAGTATCCCAGTTGACAAAACTGGGTGGTTGATGCATGTAAACTGTTTCTTTAAGGTTCCGTGTAAGAAGACATTCTTAACATCGAGTTGATAAACGGGAGACGGCGAGACTTAGAACTGTCCCAATGGCGATGGGCTTGGCTATGGGACTAAAAGTCTCATAACAATCGATTCCGACTTGTTGACTTTTTCTGTTGATAACAAGACGGGCTTTATAGAGTTAGAGCATGCCATCGGCATGGAATGTATGTCTAAACCACCACATGCATCGGATTATATGAGTGTTGGGTGGTTTCGGTATTAATTCCCACGTGTCATTACCCAATAAAGTGTTATATTCATCGGTTATGGCAAGGTTCCAATTTGGGTCGTTAAGGGCAGATAGGTGGGATTTGGGTAGTGGCGAGATGGAGGTGGTAGTGGTGGTATTAAAGTTTGACGGAACATGTGGGTTAGTGATATCGACAAGTGCTTGGGTGATCAAGGGGTGCAATGTCATGGGGGTTGGGGGTGGGGTGGGGATGAGATGGTTGCGTCAGGGGCTGGGGTGGTGTTAGGTGGCGGAGTAACAGTGGGTTGAGTGAAAACGATGGGGGAGGGGTCGAGAAATTTGTAACCGGTAGTGGGTGTGGGTTGGTTAGTGAAGGGGAATTTCGTTTCGTCAAAGACTACGTGAAGAGAGATAAGGACCTTGTCCGTGGACAAGTCGAGACACTGATATCTCCGATAGTTAGGTCGGTAACAGAGAAAGACATAAAGGGATGAACAGGGGAGGGGGGGAGTTTGTGAGGGCGGGTAGAAGCGGTTTTGGGATAGCGCACAACCAAACACTCGAAGATGGTCGTAGGATGGACGACGGTGAAATAGAGCGGTGGTTGGAGTTTGAAAGTTAAGAAGTTTCATGGGAAGGTTGTTGTGAAGGTAGGCTGCCGTATGTAACGCTTCCACCCAAAATTTTGGTGGTCATAGGCATCAGTGAGAAGGGAGAGCATGATGTCGTTGAGATGACAGATCATACATTCGGATTTCCCATTTTATTGGGAAGTGTGAAGGCACGAAAAACGGATATGTAAGCCATTTGTGGATACAAGGTTTTTGAAAGTGTGATTGTGGAATTCACCACCCATATCACATTGAAACGCTTTAATGGACATTAAATTGAGCCCGAATATATGAGTGAAATTGGGAGAATTTTGTGAAGGTTTCAGATTTAAATTTTAACGGGTAAACCATGTATATTGGGTAAAATCATCAAGTAAAACCATATATTATTTGTATCCCGTGTTACTAAGAAGTGGTGAAGTCCACAAATCATAATGTATTAAATCAAATAGACATAAAGTAGTAGAGACAAAACTGGAAAAAGGCAATCGTTTATTTTTAGATAAATGACAAGAATGACAAATAAAAGAACCAAGTTTATTACATGAAATAAATTTATTTGAACTAAGAAAATCCATCACGGGTCGACCCGGGTGACCAAGCCTATCGAGCCAAAGCTGAGTTGTGGAAGATGCAAGAAATGCGGATGAGGAAGCATTGTTGGTGAATGGGTAAAGATGGCTGGAACTATTGCGACGGCTCAGGATCGCCCTAGTCTTGAAATCCTTCATAGAAAAACCAAATGTATCAAATTCGACTGAAACAAAATCGTCAGTTGTAAATTAACGAACTAAAATAAGGTTTTTAATGATGGTAGGTTTATATAGGACATTTTTAAGGTGAAGCAGTTTGGTGGATGTTTGTAGGGTAGCATGAACCGATCCAAGAACTAGAACACAACTGCCATTACCAACCAATATAGACTTTATGGAGTTAGATGGGAAGACCTAGTGCTGTTTTTGCGGGTGTCACGTGAGTAAGGTCCGGGTGGTAGTGGTTTGGTAGTTGCTAAGACGACGACGGGAGGAGCAAGCATTTCCCGATCGTTTTGACCGTGTTGCTCGAGTTGTAGCATGCTACACGTCGTCTCCCATTCAGGAAGGGTCTCGTTAAGATTGGTGATAGTATACACCAGGTAGAGAGCACAGTGTTTCCTGGTTTCTTTGTCACCTTTTTCGACCATCGTGATGAACGAACAAGGGAGGGATCGCAGGTAGAAATCCGGCGGTGGCTAGGAGAAGTAGGGGAGAGCTAGGGCCACTCTAATATCATGTAAAGTATCAAACGATCTGTCTCTCCTCATTGATTTACAATCCTATAAATAATACAATAGAAAGGAGATAAAGTAGGAAACTATAACAACCTAAATATATACAAAATTTTTACAAATAAATATACACCAAACCAATACTATATGTGAATATATTATGGGTTAACAGTGTGATCATTTTATTTGAACGTGGGACTAAGGATGAAATCAAAGAGTGAAGTATGAACAAGATATATAAATATTTTCGTTGAGGAACAAGATCCATGCTTCTATGATCATCATCAACAACTTTCATTTGTAGTAGAAGATTGTTCTACTCTCATGGATGGAAGTTTCAATTTCACCATATGAACACGATGTTCATAATCAAGCATGATGTTGTTCAACAACAAGTGTTTATTAACACTTTCTTTACCTTTTTAGCTTGAATTTTGACATCTTAAACAAATAACATTTTATTTCAGGTACTATCTTACCACACTTAGTCGCCCTCTCATCGATTACTGCATCATTAAAAAGGAAAATATAATTTCCCATATCACTTCAAATGACTACCCAAACATCGATGGAATAAGTTCACCAGAGCCGGTCCCAAGCATTCGAATGCCCTACACGAGCCGAAAAAAAGGCGCATAACGAAATATATAATTTTATAAAAGGCCCAATAACTTTTTTTAAAGCCTCGAAAATTATATATATATATATATATATAAATTTTTTTTGGGCCCCTCGAAATGTTAGGCCCACTACAGTCATGTTGCCCGCAGGCCCATTGGGCCGACCCTGAAGTTCACGAGATTGGATCAGATAAACACATCTTACGAGTTGACAACGAACCAATTTGGAATATCTCGATCTCAACAATCCGGTTGCTAGATCTGTAACACGGAAACCAAAAACTCGCAAGAGGTGACGATGTCAACGGTGGCGGCGGCCGGTGGCTTACGATGGCGGCGTTGGAGGTGGCCGACGGTCGGTCAGCGGCGACACATGAAACATCTTTCGTAATATTTTCATGAAACATTTTATGATTGCTGCTTAAAGCGTATCTTTTTGGATCGTACCTTAATAGTAGTATTGTAATATACCGTTACTTGGACATACGAATCCAACAAAAGTCCCATAGGATAATTCAAAGAGAAAATAAGAACGGATATGAAAGTTCATATATGAAAAAACATACCAGAATTAAAACAAAGCCTTTCTTTATATAGGTGGTGAACCATCACAACGGTTATATTGTAACGAAGCAACTCTTCATAAAAGAACATGATAGTTGGGCCATAATTATCAAATGTTATCCAATTACATCAACAGGAACTCCATCAGCACAACCAAGTTGCCACTACTCGAAGTTGCTACTTATGAGTAGCTACATGCGAACAGGTTGCTTCTGATTAGTATTTGCCACACATGGACTGATTAATACGAATTACAGATGATTGTTTTCGAGCAACTTTTAATCACCCATGCAAATCCTAAGCAATTTCTAGGATTTCTAGCGCAATCTCGCCTGGGCGATGCCCCATGGAACCCCCTTGCCTAGGGGCTTCTCCTCCTAGAAACCGTGAGGTTACTATGTGTCGGAAATCAGAATAGTTTGGAACGAGTGTGTACTCAAACACCTACTAACTTGTATCCAAAATCGCGATTAACCAAAATCGCTTGATGACTAGTAAAATCGTGACCATAAAACGGCATTCTCTTTTGTAATCATGAATACTATAGCGTATACGTGTTTTTTTGACAAGATTATTATTCATTTAAAAAGTAAATAACAAAAATTATGTGAATATATCATTTACTTAATTTGAAATATTTTTCTAGAATATATACATAATGTAAACTCCAAGATCTCGGGTAAGTCGGGCTCTCCTAGAGTCTCCAGAAGGGTTATACTGAGCTTAACCTAGCAAAACAAGAACACCGTTAGTCTTGTCAAAGTGAGGACCCCGAGGGGTGTCGCAGTGACCAGTCTCCAGCATGAGAGTAAGTACAGGGTTTGAATGAGAAAATGTGAATATGGAGTAAGAGTGAGGAATGAATTAGAACATGAACATTACCTTGGGTTTGACGGGGTATTTATACCTGGTGAATATTTGTCTTTAGCCTGGAACGTATCTTTGTCTTATTGACCTGGATATGTAATGCCTGAGCCATTGTTTAAGGTTGTTAGTAATGGTTTTTGTATTGTCGAGTCTCCTCTTATTTATTGGTTCGTACTCTGATATGTGGATTCTTGTCTCCTTTTTACCGTTAACTTTTTGTCTTTTTCTCCTAAACACGTCCGAGTTTCGCCCATCTACCGGGTCTTCGACTAAAGCCCGGATTTTGGGTTTATAGGCCCGGCCTTAGGTTACTATTACTTTGCAATTGTTTGTACGGACTTGGGTTCTGGGATATGTCCGGTCTTCTTTCCGGACCATATCCCAACAAGTCCCCCTAGTCTATTAGTTTCTTTGGTCATGTCGGAGCAGGTGATAGACTAATTTTCTTTTCTCTACTTTCGGGGATCTAAAGTGTCTTGTTTAAGTTGTTGGTGGAAGACAGCTGTATTTGTAGGTACTTGAGTTCTTTTTAGACTCAGATATCCAATGGCTTCTAAGGAGGGGATCCGCCACGTGTTGATCATCTGTTCCTTTCCAATGTTTGAAATTCAAATTACCTTTTTAACCGACTTACTTTTTTCCCTTTATAACTGTTGCAATCTTCTATCCCTTTCTTTTTTTTAGGCCTCTTTTTCTTCCAGATATTCGCTCTGCCCCTTCTCTTTCCCCCTTGTTTTCTTCACTTAACCTTCATCGTCCTTCCCCGTCTTATGGATCCAGGTGCGTTTGTTTCTCTTTTGTTTTTCTTTTGACTCTCCTTCCTCCCTTCTTTTCTGTTTTTCGTCATGGGTGAGCGTCATAATCTTGGTATGATTCCGTCCGTTCTGTCCGCTCAGGAACTTAGGGTTTTTTGTGAAAAATATAATATTCCCCAAGGATTGAATCCTACACTGCCTATTCCTGTTCAGACTGCCATTGCCCCGGATGGGATGATAACTTTATATACCAAGAGTTTTGAATTTGCTAATTGTCGTTATCCTCTTACTTCCTTCCTCCTAGAATTGCTACTATTTTATGGTGTTCATTTTGACCAGATTAGCCCCTTAGGTCTTTGCAAAGTATCTCATTTTGAGGTTGCCTGCCGTGTTTGTGGGGGGTGGCCCTCCATGAACTTCTTCCGTGTTTTCTATCACCTTGGCACTGCCGGCGATTGGTTCACCTTTATTAAGATAAGGAGACCTAGCCCGTCAATGGCTCTTAAAATCCCCAATTCTTTAAAGAATTGGAAAGATCACTTCTTTTATGTTTCTTCTGCTTTTCTCCCCGTTACCCTACCTCGTCGGGACATTAGTACTCCCATTGAAGATCCTTCTCCTGCCGAGGGTACTTACGAGGAAGGGTTGTGCACCCTGTTGACTTCTCGTTCTTCTTCCATCGTTGTTTTTGATGAGCCAGTCCTAGTCCTAGCTTGCGTTAGTTAGAATTGGGATACGCCTCTTCTCTGTCCCGTCCCTGTTCGTAATGGTGTTGGTGAGTGGGGAGAATTGTTTCTGTTTGACTGCCTTTTTTATCAAGGTGTAATTCTGTTCTTCTTTTTCTTTTGCAAAGGTGGATTTGCTGGATATTGTAATGGGAGGTGACCTTGGTGTCACCTGGAAGACTGTTGATGTTGTTCCTGGGGCTGTGACTAGCCCTGTTCAAGCTTCGTTGGCTCACAATGTTTCAACCGCTCAGGGGATCACTATTAGTCCCCTAGAGTCGGAAGACGAGAATGAGGAGGTGCTCCTGGTTCGTCGGGGCAAGAGGAAGATCTAGGAATCTTCCAGTGGGTCATCCTCGAAACGTCCCAACATGTGGGTGATATTTAATCCTCCCTCTCCTTCTCCGGCCGTTACCAAACCCTTGACTGCTGCTGCCCCGCCTTCGACCATCCTTCCTCTCCGTTCTTTTCCGGTGCAACCTGACCTACTTGTTGGTTCCCCTGTTGACCGGACTACTGACCTCTCTCCTCCTCCTCGGGTTGCTTCTCCCCCCTCTCCCCCTGTTCCCAGGGGTGAGGGTTCTAACTCACGCCCCTTTGATGACCATTTTCCATACGAGCTAGGTCATGGAGATGAGATCCCTATTTTACCCGAGGAGGATCAAGCCGCGCCATTTTTTCCTAACTGGTCGTTGGCCACATGTGCTGTACTTGACTTGGCCGAAGTGAGTCACGCCCTTTTGGAACATGTTCTTCCTTACGGGGAGAGGGTTTTCAATAGGGGTCTTACCACTGCTCAGCTTAGTCGGGATCACAGTTTTTACATGGCCAACCAACTGTCTCGCTCCATTGAGATGCATCATAGGATGCTTTACTTTGAGAGTCGGTACCATGCTCTTTTATCCCGACACAATGATTTTGGTGTTTACCTGGAGAAGGTTATGGTGGAGAAGCGGGTCCTCCTAAAGGAAGTGGAGGAAAAGGGGCGGCAATTGAAAATGGTGGAATTGGAATTAGAGGGATCCAAGTTTGAGCTCCAGAAAGTGGACTCTATCATTCAGGGTGCTAAGGTTCAGGAGGCCAAGATTGTCCGCCTCCGGGAAAAGATTTCTAGCTTATCTCAGCAGGTATCGGATAAGGAAGCAGAGTGCGTCAAGACGTCTTCCGAAATGAATCTTTTGCAGGTGGACTTGGATCATGTCCGTGGTAAAGTCCGAACCATGGAGGTAATTTTCCCTTGTATATTTCTTGTATATTTTCTTTAGGTTTTACTTCCTAATTATGTTGTACCTTTTGTAGGAGGGTGAGAGAGGGTTAAAGGCCCAGTTGGCCCGTCTGGATGAAAACAAGCGGCACCTGGAAACCCTACTAGCTGATAAGGAGGATGCTTGATCTTTGGAGAGGGATACTCTGTTAGCAGAAAGAGATAGACTGAAGGCGGATCTGGCTGCTGTGTCGGCTCATAAGGAAAATTTGGTTCTATAGAACCATCGTTTTTCCTTTGAGCGTGACTGGCTTATGGGTACCGGCTTCCGGCTTTTTTATGAGCGTCTTAGTGGTAGCCGGGAATGGCTCTTATTGGTAGGTGCTGTTAACAAGGCTGCCAAGGCTGTAGGTTTTCAGGAAGGGTTGGCGGCAGGTTATGCGGGAAGTAAGGCACATGTTCCGTTCGAATCTGTGGAGGGATATGATTCAGATACTTTTCAAAGGCTCCGTGACAGCACTACAGGTTTGCAAACCTTCAACCATTCCTTGGTAACCCGGTTGGCCAGCTTAACTAGAGCTTCTGTTGACGTTCTGAAGGCTGTTTTTACTGGTGCCACTACTCCTTCTTCCAGTGCCGCGCCCCCGTAGATTTCTTTATGCCGTTAGACTTGTAATTGAACTTATGAATGTATTTATTTTTGGATCTCACCTTTTAGTCTTTTGTGCTTTTGTCTTCCTTTAGTCTGGTTTGATGGCTTTTATGTTTTTGTTTGTTGTAAGGGGTATGAGTTATGTGGTGGTTTGCTCAGGGGCGGTCCGACCGGACAACTTTTTTATTTTTATTTAGTCTTATGCCCTTGGTCATAAGTTATTTTCAGTGACTTGTCCGGGGGTGATCCGGCCGGATAGCCTTTTCATTTCTTGTTGAGTCTTATGCCCTTGGCAAGGGGCATAAGTTAGTTTTAGTGACATGTCCGGGGGTGATCCGACCGGATAGCCTTTTCATTTTTTATGGAGTCTTATGCCCTTGGCAAGGGGCATAAGTTATTTTCAGTGACTTGTCCGGGGGTGATCCGACCGGATAGTCTTTTCATTTTCTGTTGAGTCTTATGCCCTTGGCAAGGGGCATAAGTTATTTTTAGTGACTTGTCCGGGGGTGATCCGGCCGGATAGTCTTTTCATTTTTTATTGAGTCTTATGCCCTTGGCAAGGGGCATAAGTTATCTTTAGTGAATTGTCCGGGGGTGATCCGGCCGGATAGCCTTTTCATTTATTGTTAGGCCTTATGCCCTTTGCAAGGGGCATAAGTTATTTTTAGTGACTTGTCTGGGGTGATCCGGCCGGATAGTCTTTTCATTTTTTATTGAGTCTTATGCCCTTGACAAGGGGCATAAGTTATTTTTAGTGACTTGTCCGGGGGTGATTCGGCCGGATAGTCTTTTCATTTTTTATTAAGTCTTATGCCCTTGGTAAGGGGCATAAGTTATCTTTAGTGACTTGTCCGGGGGTGATCCGGCCGGATAGCCTTTTCAGTTTTTGTTGGGTCTTATGCCCTTGGCAAGGGGCATAAGTTATTTTTAGTGACTTGTCCAGGGGTGATCCGGCCGGATAGTCTTACGAATTCGTTTGTCCTAGTTTTTTGGCATGTGATGTTTTTAAGAAAAAACACAACTTTCATTAGATAAGGCTTCAAGCCATTGTAAGTAGAATGGAAATGACATTGGCTAGGGCCCTCGTTCTTACATGAATATTTCTTTAGCTGCATTCCATGCCAAGTGCGGGGGATAGGTGTGCCATCCGGCCTGGCTAACTTATACGATCCCCTGGTGTTAGCTTCGATGACTTGATAGGGACCTTCCCACCTGGGTCCCAACTTACCGGTGTCTTCTTGTAGGCTTGCTTCGTTGTCTCGCAATACCCACTCTCCGGGTTTAAAACTCTTTCCTCTAACACGGCTGTTGTAGTATTTTTCCACCTTCTTCTTATATCTTGTTTCTCTGGCGATAGCCATTTCTCGACGCTCTTCCAGCAGGTTTAAGTGGAGCCTTAGGTCTTGTTCATTTCCTTCTTCTTCTACCCGGGTTCACCGGCTGGGCGATCCTATTTCCGTTTGGATCATTGCTTCGGTGCCGTATGTTAAGCTGAACGGCGTTTCTCCGTGGCTGGTCATTGGTGTGGTGTGGTGATCCCAAAGTACATGTGGGATTTCTTCCACCCAGCTGTGGTTCTTAGGTTTGAGGCAGTTTTTTATTCCTTCCACAATGCTCTTGTTGGCCCGCTCTACTTGGCCGTTGGACTGAGGGTGTTTAAAAGAAGAGAATACCTGTGTAATCTGCAATTCGGCACACCAGCTTTTGAACAGATTTTCCGCAAACTGCCTTCCATTGTTACTTACTATCTCTTTTGGTATTCCGAATCTACACACTATGTTTTCCCATACGAAACGTTGTTGGTTTTGCTTTGATCCACTTGGTAAAGTAATCGATTGCCACAATAAGGAATTTCACCCTTCCCGCTGCTTCTGGGAAGGGTCCTACAATGTCTATGGCCCATTTAAAGAAAGGCCATGAAGAGGTTACCGAGATTAAATTCATGCAAGGGCGGCGGCTTACCGGAGCATGTCTCTTGCAGTTATCACACCTTTGGATCTCGTCCACCATTGTTTTTAACATCCCGGGCCAATAGTATCCGACTCTCATTGCCCGTGAGACTACCGCCTTTGGTCCCGATTGCATGCCACAGATGCCTTCGTGCAATTCTCTGATCATATAGTTGGCTTCATCTAGCTCCACGCATTTCAGCATGGGGCCTAAGTAGGACTTCCGGTATAATTGTTCATTTTCTACTGCATAATTAAGTGCTTTGCATTGTATCTTTCGTGCCTCCTTCTAGTCTGATGGAAGGATCCCTTTATGCAGAAAATCTAGGAGAGGGGACATCCACATTCTTTCTTCTTTTGTTTCTATTGCCTCGATGTTCTTCTCTGTCGTAGACGGCTCGGCTAGTACTTCCACCCATATTTCTTTGGCTAGATGACTGAATGCTACCGAGGCTAGCTTACTGAGGGCATCTACCTTTTTGTTCTTGCTTCTTGGAATGTGCATTACCTTGCAATGCTTGAAACTGGTCGTCAATTCTTCTACTTTGGCTCTGTATTGCTTCATTGCTTCTCCCTTGACTTCATAGACATTGTTGACTTTGTTTGCCACCAGCATGGAATCTACGTGTGCTTCTATCCGGGCTATTTTCATTTCCTTTGCCATACGGAGTCCTTCCAGAAGGGCTTCGTATTCTGCCTCATTGTTGGTGCTTTTGAAGTTTAGCCGGAGTGCATAAGTGAGTTCTATGCCTTCCGGGCTAATCAGTATTAATCCTGCTCCACATGCTTCATCATTGGAAGCTTCATCTGTAAAGAGCTTCCATGGTTCCTGTTCCTCAGTTTCTTCATTTTTTCCTTTTGACACATCCATCTCATCCTTCTGGGTTCCCGGTAGTTCTTCTAGGAAGTCTGTAATTACTTGCCCTTTAAATGCTGTTCATGGGCAGTACGTGATTTGATGATCTCCTAACTCGATTGGCCACATGGCTAGTCTTCCTGAATATTTCGTGTTTCCTTAGAATCTTTTGGATGGGCTGATCCGTCAGTACCTTGATTGGGTGAGCCTGGAAGTATCGTCTAAGACGTAGGGATGCGTAAACTAGTGCTAGAGTTAATTTTTCCAGGTCCGGGTATTGAGTTTTCAGATCTTAAGTGTTCTGCTAACAAAGTAGATTGGGGTCTAGGTTCCTTCTTTCTCTGTCATAAGCACTGCACTGACAGCACTTGCTGATGCAGCTAGGTACATAATCAATGTCTCCCCCGGCTTGGGTGCTGTTAGTGCCGATAGGTTACATAGGTGAGCCTTCATTTCTTGGAATGCCATTTCTTCTTCTGTCTTCTATGCAAAGTCGTTCTTTTTGATGAAATTTTTCAGTGTTTCCATAAATGGGAGTGACCTTTCAGCCATTCGGGATAGAAATCTATTCAGCGCCACCAGCCGCCCATTCAGTCTTTGCACCTCTTTTAGCGTTTTTGGGGAGGGCATCTTGGCTATTGCTTCCACCTTTTCCGGGTTTGGATGAATTCCTTCTCTAGTCACCATCACCCCTAGGAATTTGCCTTTTGCTACCCCGAATGAACATTTCTTTGGATTGAGCTTCATGCCGTCCTCCCGAAGTGTTTTAAAAGTTTCCTCTACATCTTTGATCATTCCCTCTTCTGTTGTGCTTTTGATTACCAGGTCATCTACGTAGACTTCAAGATTCTTACCAATCTGTTTTGCAAAAGTCTGATCCATGAATCTTTGGTATGTGGCTCCTGCATTCTTCAGGCCGAAGGGCATTTTGGTGTAACAAAACACTCCTTCGTCCGTGTAGAAAGCTGTTTTTTCTTCATCTTCCAGGGCCATCTGTATCCAATGATATCCCTTGTATGCATCCAGAAAACACCTTATTGGGAAGTCCGCCAGGGCTTCTACCTTCATTTCCATCTCTGGCAAGGGGTAACAATCTTTCGGAGTTGCTTTATTGAGGTCTTTGAAGTCTATGCACATCCTCCATGATTCGTCTCCTTTTGCTACCATCACAGGGTTTGCTATCCAAGATGGGTACTTGACCTCCCTTACTATTCCTGCTTGAAGTAGTTTTCTGGTTTCCGTGCATGCAGCTTTACGGCGTTCTGGGCCCATACTTCGCCGCTTCTGTCGGATCGGAGCTGCCGTGGGATGTATATTAAGCTTGTGTTCTACCAGATCCCTCGGGATGCCCTCCATATCTGCCTCTTCCTAGGAAAACACGTCCATGTTGCGGATGAGCAACACCTTCAAATCTGTCTTTACTTTGTTGGATAGCCGTGCCCCCACTTTGATAGTTTGTTTCGTGAAATCACCATTGATCATCCAAACTTCCTCTTCCTTATCTCGGCTTTCCTTGGTTCTATCCAATGCAACAACTATCTCCGCAGCTGTGCTAACTGATGCAATACCTTTTGGGGTGGGCAATTTCATGATTTCGTGATTGGTAGAAACTACTCTCCTGAAGGCCATTATTCCCGGCCTGCCCATGATGATGTTTTTTTTAGAATTGGTTCGTACTATGGAAAAGGTTAGGTTAACAGTGTGGAACCTGTCTCCTTCCCCTAGGGTGACAGGTAGGGTTACTTTGCCTATTGGCAGCACTCTTTCTCCTGAAAAACCTACTAACGGTAGATGGTCCGAGACCAATCTAGCTTTTAAATCTTCATCTAGACGCTCGAAGCAATGTTCGAACATGATTTCTGCTCCACTGCCCCCATCCACATGTATTCTTCCAATACGATGACCAACGACATTTGCAGAGATGACCAGCGGGCCTTCCTGGATGTCTTTGTCTGTCAGTGACTCGAAAGAGATGGATTGCATCATCCATGATTCTAGTGGTGGGGGTTTCCTTTTGTGACCGGACTCTTCTCGTTTTGAACTTCCACTTGTGTGGATCATCTCCACTCTTCCTCTGTCTTCCGGGGGTGGTCTCTGCCTGTCTCCCTCGGGTTTTCTATCTCTGTTCCTCTGCTGGCCTATTTCTTTAACCAAGTGAGACAACTTGCCTGTCTTTACCGCCTTCTTTATCTCCCTTTTCAAATGTTCACAATTATCTGTAGTATGGCCCCCTATTTTATGGAATTCACAGAATTTGCCTGAATCTTGCATTTACGGCCTGGGTCTGATGGGCCGAGGCGGTTGGAAACTTTGGCTCACCCACCCTTTCCATGGCCAGGACTTAGCTTGGAGTTTTCGTGAGAGTTGTGAAATCAAATGGCTGTTCCTGCCTTTCTCCCCCACGCCTTCTTGTTTCGCTACTGTATGGTTGCTTTGAGTATGGACTGAATGATGCATCAGGATGGGACGAGTACCTTGGTCTTTCTGGCATCGGTGGTCGAGGTCTGTGGGCGGGGCCGTTCGTCGGGGCATATCTGCTTCCCCTGCTGTCCGTGTACTTACTCGCCTGTCGGGGGTTCCGACTATCCCATTCCCTGGGTTTGTCGGATGTATCTTTACCCCGGATGAATGCCCGTACTCTGTCCATTAACACGTCAAAGCTTTTTGGATAATATTCCCCCAATTTCTCTTGCAGCTGTGTGTGCCATACTCCATTGATGAAGCTGCTCACCTTCATTTGCTCCGGTACATCCTCTATTAACAAACTTTCGTTAATGAACCGCTCCATATACTGCTCTACACTTTCGTTTTCTTTTCTTCGGATGTGCATGATCTCGTTGGCGTTCTTGAACCTTTTCTTTTGTTGGCCGAAATTACGGAGGAACTTTTCTTTCAATTGGATGAAGCTGTCTATACTTTGTGAGGGTAAAGAGTCGAACCATACCCTTGCCGGGCCTGCCAATGACTGAGCAAACATGTGGCACCAGACCGGGAAAGACAATTGCTCGACATGGGCTGCGTCGTTAAAGGTATGCAAATGGTCTTCCGGATCTTGGCTACCATCGTATTTACTGATACATGCTGGCATTTTGAGCTTAGCTGGGAGTGGTGCCTCAGTCAGCCGAGTAGTGAACTTGGATTCTTCCGCCAGGTGGTCTGGCCTGTAGGGCTTGGTTAGGTCATCTTCCATCGTCTTCCCCTCCGGGTCACTGTTGGGTTTGTTGCTTGTGTTGCCCGCTCCTGTCACCTTACCACCCGTCAAGTGTGGTGTGAGCATTGTCAAAAATTGGTTCAGTAGGTTGGGTGCATCCTCCGCCGGTGTGTATACGTTGTCTTTTTTGCTTGCCCTGCCGGGCCATGTTAGCATCGGCCAGGCCTTCCAGTTTCTTGTTTTTGTCTATTGTTTCCTTAGCTGTATCAAATATCAATTTTGTCCTGACTTCAGCAAGCTTATCTGCTCTGTCCAGAGCCGCTAGCTCTGCCCGGAGCTTATCCCGATTGCTCCGGACAAACTCTGAGGTAATTTGAGCCGTCGCACCGGATGCTTCTTGGTCAGAGTCATCCTGTGCATCCTCTACCAAAACATAATTTTCTAAGGATTCCTTTACCTGGCTCTCCTTTTCTCTGCCTTCTCCTCCTCCTTCAACGGACAACGTTCCTTTCAATGATACTTCAGGATTGGGTGCTGGAGAGGGATTCTGCCGCTGGTTTGACATGGTGACTGTGTTTGATTAGGGTTTCATGTTGTTTTTCTAGCTAAGTTGGTTTTAGGGTTGATCCAATTTGGATGACGCCACTGTAAACTCCAAGATCTTCGGTAATTCGTGCTCTCCTAAAGTCTCCAGAAGGGTTATACTGAGCTTAACCTAGCAAAACAGGAACACCGTTAGTCTCGTCACAGTGAGGACTCCGAGGGGTGTCGCTGTGACCAGCCTCCGGCGTGAGAGTAAGTATAGGGTTTGAATGAGAAAATGCGAATATGGAGTAAGCGTGAGGAATGAATGAGAACATGAACATTACCTTGGGTTTGACCGGGTATTTATACCTGGTGAATATTTGTCTTTAGCCTGGAACGTATCTTTGTCTTTAGCCTGGAACGTATCTTTGTCTTATTGACCTGGATATGTAATGCCTAAGCCATTGTTTAAGGTTGTTAGTAATGGTTTTTGTATTGTCGAGTCTCCTCTTATTTATTGGTTCGTACACTGATATGTGGATTCTTGTCTCCTTTTTACCATTAACTTTTTGTCTTTTTCTCCTGAACACGTCCGGGTTTCTCCCATCTGCCAGGTCTTCGACTAAAGCCCGGCTTTTGGGTTTATAGGCCCAGCCTTAGGTTACTATATCTTTGCAAGTGTTTGTCCGGACTTGGGTTCTAGGATATGTCCGGTCTTCTTTCCGGACCATATCCCAACACATAATAATAACCAGTAATGCTAAGTGTTCTTAATGTTTAAATAAAAAGAAATTTTAGAGGACGCACACAATAAATAATGAACTTTGTTTATACTAGTTTTATTATTGTTATTGTTATGATTATTTTTTTTTATTTCTTTTTATAGTTTTGGAGGCCGTATTCAAAAAAATCTTATAGTTAGTAAAAATGAGCCAAAATAATGGTGAAATAAAATAAATACTGAACTTTTTTGTAACCAATGATGCTAAAACAAGATGAAAACCAAAACACTTGAATTTATTCTTTCAAGTAAGATAACACGTCTCGTCATGTAAATTTTTTTTTGAGAGCCGACTTTCTTAAACCCCTACTTACTTTGGGAGCAGCCCGGGTGTCCTTTAAGTCATGCATATCTTTTCCAATGTGTTGTTACCGCAACGGACTCGAACCCGAGAACCACATAGGAGGAAACCCACAACTGGGAAAAACCACTGGCTCGACCTAGAACAATTTGTCCCAGGCGAGACTCGAACCCATATTCTTCCGTTTGAAAAGTCATGTGGCTACCACTCCACCAATAGACTTTGTGGTTGTCTGGTCATGTAAATGACTTTTAACTTCATATATGAGTCATTTTCATTAATACCACATCACTCACCATATGACCTTAAGTCACGTGCAAATGCCTAAAAGATTAACAAGTAAAATGCATCAATCAAGGAAGTGCGACACAAAGTGTTGGGCGCAATCAATTTAACATCCTAAAATTTTGTATAGTATATTAGAGATATTTTAACTTCATATTATAATGATAAATTTCCATTGACGACGAGTTAGCGTATATATGTATTTGTTTTTATGTAAATTTGACTAATATGCCCCCTAAACCCTAAATTGTCAAACCACGGCCAAAAGTGTAAATGTTGACTGTGTGATCAAAGTTTAACAAATTACACACCAGGGACTACTTATGGACATTTGGAAACTTAAATAAATCACCGGATAAATTGAGTGACACCACGTTTTAAGAAGGATAGACTCAAAATCAAAAGTGTGTGAGAGTTATAATGTGAGTCAACAGAAGATCTTCATACAAAAAATGGAACTCAAAGTCTGTTTCCAAGCATCCTCCTACTCATCTTTAGGGATTAGGATCAATTTGTGATTCACTGGGTAAGTTTCTATCCATCCAACTCCATTTTGTTGATCAATTCTTTAACATGTAATAGAAAACAAGATTAATATAATCGTTTACCTGGTAATCCAGTAACATTAGAGAGAGAAGTCGTCATGATCTTGATGATGATCAGCCCGTTTAGGGTGTGTCGTTAGGATGGTTTAGGTGAGAACTATGCTCACGAATTAGATAGAGAGGGGGAGGACGAAATCTTTAGTTGGTGTAAATGATTTCGTGATTAATTATTCATTAGCCATTAACCTCTAATAAACTCTCTCTATATATACACCCAAGGAGAAACCCTATTTAATGATAGTAAGGGTAATTACGTCCATCGAATAATTACCAATTACTCATAGGGAAATTTAAGTCATTGATCAATAATTAATAAATGATAATAAAGACCACACAGTTAATAATGAGTCTTACATTCTCCCACTTGGCCGAGTGATCATTTATGATGAACATTAGTAAGTCTGGCCAGAATTTAATACTTATTTTGGTTCTAAACTGAAACTGTAGTAGAGAAATACAAACACTGAATTAACATTAAACTCAAGACCCCCATTAATCATACTACAATCTCAAATTTAAAACTTAAATAAACTTATGATCAAATTGACAATTAAGCCTTTAACGTTGATTTGTATAATTACCGTCTATATGTCTTTAGACATGCATAGACATATTAAGAGACAAACAAATTCAAATAAATGAGGAAAATTTAATATTAAACGTAAGTAAGTACATTATGCTACTAAATAAGGTCTTTAGAAAAGCCTATCTTCGAAACACGTTCTTCGAATACTTTAGGAGGGAGACCTTTAGTCATCGGATCCGCAAGCATAACTTTAGTACTTATTTACTCAATAAAAAGATTATTTTCCTCAACTTGCTCACGTACGAACAAGTACTTTGTATCAATATATAATCCAACTCCAGTCGAACTGTTACTGTTTGAGAAACTAACGACAACTGAGTTATCACAATAAAGCTTCAATGGTTTAGATATGGAATTAACTACTTTGAGTCCAGTGATAAGATTCTTTAGCAACATGCCATGACAGGTCGCATTATAAACAACAATGTATTCTGCCATCATAGTGGATGTTGTAGTCAACTGTTGCTTATGACTCTTCCATGAGATAGGTCCGCTGGCTAACATAAAGATATACCACGAAGTGGATTTCTTGTCATCTTTGAATTTAGCAAAATCCAAATCAGAATAACCAACCACTTCCAAATTATCACTTCTTCTATAGGTCAGATTATAGTCTTTCATCCCTTTCAGCTATCGAAGAACTTTCTTAGCTGCTTTCCAATGATCAAGACCAGGATTAGTCTGATAACGGCCTAGCATTCCAGCAAATTAAGCGATATCTAGACGAGTACAGACTTGAGCATACATAAGGCTTCCAACGACTAATGCATAAGGTATCATTCTCATTTGCTCCTTTTCAACCTCTATTTTGGGATATTGGAATGAACCGAAAACATCTCCTTTAACTACTGGAGCTACAGAAGGAGAGCATTGTTGCATGTTATAACGTGTGAGGACACGCTCAATGTAACGCCTTTTGAGATAAACCTAAGATCCCATTGACTCTATCTCGGTGTATTTCAATGCCAATAACATAAGAAGCCTCTCTGAGATCCTTCATGTCGAAATTACGCGAGAGTAAACGCTTCGACTCATGCAACATATCTAAACTATTTCTTGCTAATAGAATGTCATCTACATAAAGGACATGTATAGTAAAGTTGCTCCCACTCAACTTGAGTTAGGTGCATTGATCTACTTGGTTCTTAATGAAATTTTGTTTCTTCATGGTTTCATCAAACTTTAGGTACCATTGACGTGATGCCTGCTTTAACCAGTATATGGATTTCTTCAACTTACAGACTAAATGTTCTTGACCTTCAGGTTTAAAGCCTTCAGGCTGTCTCATGAACACGTCTTCATTCAAGTCGCCATTGAGGAAAACGATTTTGACATTCATCTGATGTAGCTCAAGATTAAAGTGAGCTACTGGGGCCATCACGATCATTAAAGAATCCTTTCGAGAAATAGGAGAAAAGGTCTCTTGATGGTCTATTCCTTCTTTCTGAGTGAAACCCTTTGCAACCAATCTCGCTTTATAGCGTTCAACGTTTCCATTCGGATCTAGTTTAGTTTTGAAGACCCATTTAGATCCTACGGGTTTAACGCCGTTGGGTAATTCAACTAAATCCCAAACATCACTTTTCTTCATGGAGTCAAGCTCGTCAATCGTAGCTTTATTCCATTCAGAAGGCTGATCACTTCTAATGGCTTTATGATAAGAAGCAGTATCGGTAAACTTTCTGGCATCCATTTCAGCTTCAGTCAGGTAAATAACATAATCATCAAAGTTAGTAGGCCTTTTGGACCTAGACGACCTCATGTCGGTCGTTTGAGGTCGGGTAGATAACATAATCTTATGAGTTGATTATCGGGTTCAACATTATCTTCATGTCGGTCATTTGATGTGCCTTCATTCTCAGGTATAAACGAAATAGCGTTAAGTTCTTAGTGTAAAGGAGGTGGTGCAGTGACGTGCAGTGCAGCGTCGTGTACAAGAGGAGTAATCATAGGTAAAGTAAGCAACAAATCTCCCCCCCATGTCTTGTACTTCTTGCAAACCATGATAAGGATTTTCACTGCTCTCACTGACCTTAAAATCCTCAAGGAATTTAGCACGCTTGGTTTCTACAATACGAGTGACATGAGAAGGACATGAGAATCTATAACCCTTTGAGTGATCGGGATAACCGATGAAGTAACAAGTGGCCGTTTTCATGTCAAGTTTCTTTAAGAAAGGATTATAGAGTTTAGCTTCAGCAAGACAACCCCATACTTTCATATATTTTAGACTCAGTTTACTTACTGTCCAGAGTTCATAAGGATTTTTAGGGATAGATTTTGAAGGAACCCCATTGAGTATATGAACGGATGCTTTTAAGGCCTCAGTCCAGAGGAATGAGGGTAAACATGAGTTGGCTAACATACCGGGTACCATGTCTATTAGGGTCCTGTTTCTTCTCTCAGCAACACCATTCTGCTGAGGAGTACCAGGCATAGTGTACTGGTTCATGATCCCCTGGCCCTTACAAAACTCATAAAATGGACCAAGAGCCTGACCTACATCAGTATGTCTACCATAATATTCCCCTCCTCTATCTGATCTCACAACTTTTATTTAATGATCAAGTTGTTTTTCAACTTTAGTTTTATAATCTTTAAAAGTTGCAAGTGATTCAGATTTTTCTTTAATAAGATACAAGTACATATAACGAGAATAATCATCGATAAAAGTGATAAATGAAGTATGTCCAGTTATTCCAGCGATGGGAAAGGGCCACTAATGTCAGTTTGAATGAGTTCTAATAAATTAGAGCTCCTAGTGGCACATTTCTTATTCGCTGCTGTCATTTTACCTTTAAGGGCATTTGACACATGTTCCAAAATCATTGAAATCGAGAGAGAGTAACACTTCATCCTTCACGAGCCTCGATAAACGTTCTCGTGAAATGTGGCCTAAACGTTGATGCCACAACATGGATGAAGTTTCTAATTCTTATTTTTGTTTAGTCTTTGTTAAGTTCTCATTGATATTATATGATAAAAAAGACTTGGAAAATCCATCATCTAGTTCTAACTTATAGAGACCACCATCCAGAAAACCACGTCCAAACACTTGAGAATTTAAAGTAATAGTATGTTTGCCATGAGCATGAGAAACATCAAAACCGTCTAGGTCTAACTTTGGTCCTGATACTAAATTTCGAGTAATCTCAGGAATATATAAGGTATCATAAAGTTTAATAAATAAACAAGTTTTCATTATTAACTCTAAGGTTCCCACGGCTTCGACAACTATCTCCTTTCCATTCCCCAGTTTAAGTGTTCTTCGGTTTCTTTCCAGCTTCTGGATTGTAAGGAATCCCTGAGTAGAGTTGGTTACATGAACCATAGAACCAGAGACAAACCACCATGTGTTAGTTGGAAAATTTAAGTTAAAGGACTCAAGTATTATATAAACATGATTACCTATCTTAGTCAGCCACTCCTTGAAGTCTGGGCATTCTTTCTGCTTATGTCTGGCCTTGCGGCATAACCTACAATGAAACTTCCCTTTCGAGTTCTTAGAGTTGGAAGCAACACTTGAATCTTGCCTTTGGACCTTCGGAAATTCCTTTTTACAAAAATTTCCCTTCCTCTTCTTAGAATCACCACTCATGACGTAAACCACATCAGGTTTCTGTAGCTTTAGGCGCTCTTCCTCTTGTACACATATAGCAATCAACTCACTCATCTTCCATTTCTCTTTCTGAGTGTTATAGTTGATCTTGAATGCTTTGAAAGACACAGGTAGAGAGGTCATAATAAAGTGCACCCGGAAACCATCACCGATCTCCATTTCAAGTCCCTTAAGCTTATGGGCCATGTTGTGCATCATCAGGATGTGCTCAAGAATACCACTGATCCTGTCATACTTAGTAGTCACCATATTTAGAATGAGAGTGCTAGCATGCGCCTTAGAAGTTCCTTTGAATTGTTCCTCCACATAAGCCAGATAAGTCTTAGCATCAGTTGAATCTGGAATTGCTCCCCTGATGGCGATGCTGATGGATTGCTTTATGAGCATAAGATACATTTGTTTGCACCTATTCCATTTCTCATGAAGTATCTTGTCGTCAGCAGTACTCTTATCAGTGAGAGTAGGAGGGGCATCCTCTCTTAGTGCATAGTCAAAATCCAACATCACGAGATTCAACATTAGAGAATCTTTCCAAGAGTGAAAGTTAGAACCAATAATAGTTTCAATTCCCATATTGGGAGCTGCAGTGGATTTAAATGAGAAGAATAAGATACATAGCTAATAGAAGAACTTAGAGCAAACTATGGGGTACTAGACTAGGGCAGGCGGAAAGTAAGGACTATTATACTAATGAAGCTATGATAAAGTCTATTATAACACCAAAAATAATAAACTAATTAAGGTTCTACGTAAACAATTAGCTTTCTCTTTGGCTATGACTAATTATTTAAGCATTAGGAACAAATAAGGTATGCAAGTTAAATGTAACACATCACCTTTGGGCAGAAGTGAGACATTTAACTTGCACATATTAAGTTTGCAGGACTGTAGGTCCACACGGGTCTTCTATGGATCTAACTCGAGACGTGACGTGATGTGTATCAAGCATACGGAGTGCGGAATCCAACGTACGCTAGATCATGTAAACAAGATATTCACAAAGACTAGAATCAACACAAGATGTAAATACTATTCTCTTTGATTTCCACCAAACTCAAAGTTTACAAATCTTGAACACAAATTGTAGACCTCTTTAAACTAACATGTAAACTCCTATTTATAGACTCACAGCCATGGAGGTGAACTTAGCAAGTTCGCCTAAACTAGGCCTAGGCGAACTTGTTATGTTCGCCTATAACAAAACTTAAGCAAACATTATAAAAACATAAAGACATAGAAGATTTAATCTATTACAAGGCCTATTGTCACACAAGTATGTCTTAACAGACTCCCCCTTGACAATAACTTGATCATCTATCTTCATGTTGAGCTCTTCAAATTCTCTGGTAGCTTACTCCCTGCACACACTCCATGTTTGATGCAAATCTCCAATACTCGCTTATACTGTAAACCCAGTTCACGCCATTCACTAGTAAACATATTCTCTTTCCTCTTTAACATGTGCTGGTCTTTCTTTGAGAAGTTAATAAGATTCATAGCGTCATAGAAATGAGCTATAATCTTATTGTCTTGATCTTAAATCTTAGCCTCTCCAGTGTTCACATCTATATACCACCACTTCATATTTCCCAGACAATCTTGTGGTATTTTCTTCAAAGGTATCCTCTTTACAACTTTGACTGGTTTAAACTTGTAACTCCAAATCACTTTACCAGTTTTAGAATCAGTAGTCTTTACTCTCTCGCCCTTCTGTGGTTTCAGCTTATCATATTTTCCTGAACTACCTTCCAATCTAATCAACCTTGCAATAGCATCAGCAACACCATTCTTTGAATTGTTGATTAAGGATTTTGTTGCCAAACTATTTAGCTCACATCTAGGCAAAGTATTAAAATACCTAAGTCTTGGTTTTAGATATTGAACACCATCAGATATCTTTAAGGAAAACAGATTGATTTCTTCATCAAAGAACCAACTAATAATTCTACCAACATATCTTTCTTTATTCACATATTTTTCCTTCAGGGCAGGTGGTGATGGTGACTTGGGTAACACTTTCTTCCAGCTTTTTACCATCTCCAACCATTTGTCTTTAGTCATACCTGTATCTCTATACATCAGAGGTTCTTCAGTAGTCTTTGACTGAGCATTATCTGAGTTAGGATCAGGCATTGTGACATCTTCAGTAGAGTCCATAGAGTCAGCCATTCCATCAGAAGTTACTTCAGGAATAACATCATCTAGAATGAAGTCAAAAGGCACATTTAGACCATCACACCCTTCATGCATCAAACTTGTTGTATCTTTAGTAATCTCCACTTCTACTATTTCTCCTTCTTCTATCTCTGAGTCATTATCTTCATCTTCTAAATCATCAAATAACTCATCTATGCCATCTAAGCAATCTATCTTTTCAGCTTCATCCAAATTAGAATCATCTTTAAAGAATTCTAGAAGCAAAACCTCTTCATTCTCTCAAGTAACTTTATCACCAGAAGATTCAACTAGATTTGAAGTAGATTCCCCCTGAAACTAATATCGGAGCAACATCAGTGTATTGACGATCACCCTCGTTTCCACTGGGATCATTGTCTTCATTATCATTTCTTTGAACGACCTCTGTATGACAGGCATCTTTAATTACTACAGGCATCTCCCCCTGAGCGTCAATACGCTCTATCAATTATGAAACAAGAATCTGCATCTCAGAGATCTGCTTGCTTTGAGATTTAAGAGTTTGTTCTCTCTGAAAATCATTTGCCCTTAATACATCTACTTGACCTTGAAGACCCACAACTTGAGCTTCTAGGCAAGAGACTTTGCCTTGTAGAGCAGCAATTTTAGCATCCTTCGAGGAACTAGACGGACCAGCTTGTGAAGAAGTAAGCTGAGGAACTGGAGCAGGAGTACCATGGGGTGAAGTAGACTGAGACGGATGTGGAGATATGATCAAAGAATCCACAAAATCCAAGTCATCAGCTACTCGAGCAGTTGCAGCAGCAGTCATAGAAACAGACAATAACTTTTGTGACTTTGGAGTAGGAACATATTCAGAATCAGAAGACGATTCATCTCTTAAATATCTTTTTCCAAGTACTGTTCCAGGAGGAAGACCCCGAACAGACTTGCGTCTTGGTTTAGTAGCCGCAGACTTTAATCTTTTACCCGCATTTGCCGATGGAATAGTAGCAAGTTTAGCATAATGATCTGAATCAAAGTCCTGTGTAGCTTCAGAATCAGTGTCAGAATTAGCATCATTAGCTTTTTCAAATGAGCTTGTGATAATATCACGAACTTGACCTTCTTGATTTGCTTGTGGTGAATGAACTTGCTCTTCATTATTAATATTCTCATTTTCTGCGTGTTGGTCAACATTGACAAAAACATGAACCTCCTCATGAACCTGTAGATTAGGTTCTATAACATTATGTTGAGCAGCCTCATACACTTGTACATTTACTTGTTCTGGTTGTACTTCAGGTGCAACTTGTTGTGGTTGAGGTTGCTGTGGAGCTTGAGGTTGCGGTTGTTGTTGTTGAACCTCTTGAGGATGAATCCAATTATCCTTTGGAGGAGCAACATAATCAGTATTAATCAAGTGTCCAAACAAAGGAGTCGGAATAGGTATCAAGGCTGTATTTTTCTGCTTGATGTTGTTACAATAAGTAAAAATCCTTTTTGTCATTGGAGTGAGAGTAAGACACTATGGTAACTGAGGTAAATTCGGTATAAGATGATTCATAATTATTTGAAGAAACCTAGGGTACAAAAGAAACCCTTGACCAGCAGGTGGAGTAATCTAAGCAACTATCTCCTTATTAAAATAATGAGCAAAGTTGAACCCTTTATTCAAAGTAAGAGCCACCATTGCTGATTGTAGTGAGGTCTTCAAACCATCAGTTCTAGCTTTCCTAGGAGAAAGACATTGAATAATGATGTGAATAAAGTATCTCCATTATCCTACTAGACCACCCTTCCTAGCTTGAGTATCATTAGATCTTCCTCTGTAACCCATTCTTTGAAAACATCCCATAATCAATGTAGACGGTAACCCCAAAGTTTCTTCATTATTTCCTCCCAGATGTAGAGCATGACGAATAGTATCAACCGAAATTGCTACTTCAGTGTTGTTGACAGTAGCTCTAATAACGTTCGGATCCACAGTACAGTCATGTTGTGCTTTATCCCAGAACTGTTGAATGTAATTCAAGCTGATGTAGGGATTCGCCGAAACAACAACACTTATCCTTGATCTATTTAGAAAGTTAATGATTTCCCGATAATTCATAGCTTCAGATAAATTCGGATCCACCAACGCCACTTGGTTATGTTTATATTCAACTCGACGATCCATCTGTAACAATGACATAGCAAAAACCACACACAAAACATGTTAAAACATTATACAAAAAAAAAATGAAAAACAAAACAAAAAAAATACTAAGTCAAAATCACATCTGTCCTCTGAGGCAAACTTATTAAGTTCGCTTAGAGTTACAAGAGGCGAATTTATTAAGTTCGCCTGAGCAAGTTCGCTCCAAGCTCAGAACAACCAATAGAAATAAAAAACCACCCAAACGATGAAATCTGATGTTTAAATCGAACACCACATGATCAAAATAAGTCGATAAACCTTTATCAATCCACAACTTCAATCATAACACATATCCTATCACGATTTAGATCCAAAACCAGTCGAGGTAACATAAACCGTAACCTAGAACATAAATCCACTTGATTTGAACAATTCAATGGACAAAACACCATAATTCTACCTTTGTTTGATGTGCAAATCCTTGATTAATCAGAAAATAGCAACAACAACTCAAAATCAGACACTCTGATAACTCCGAGAACAAGTTCGATCAAAATGAAATAAGTTCGCTTCAGACAAATGTTATGAGAATATGAACAAGTTCACTTCAGATAACCAATATAAGGTTCAGCCTTAAGTTCGCTTACTAGGCGAACTTATTAAGTTCGCTTACCAGGCGAACTTAACCTAGGCGTAGGCGAACAAGATAAGTTCGCTTCTTCTCCACACTTAGAGAAATTTTGAACTTTTGAACTATCAACTTTCAATACTTCTCGCTCTCAATTTTCCTTGGCAATCACCTGGAACCTTTCAATACTTCTCGCTCTCACTTTTTCTTTGAACAAATTGAAAAAGAACAATAAAGAACATATTTTTGGTTTTTCTTTGAACAAACTGAAAAAGAACAATAAAGAACATATTTTTGTTGAACACCATGAGCAAGAAGATCATATCAGTATATATGACATATCAATCACACATCTTGGATATAGAATCCGTATAACAAAATAATTGGTATCCTATGCCATTCTTTCAAGTCTTGACCAATCAAACCAATATCTTTCAAGATTATCAAACTCTATATTTTTCAGACTTTCATATATTGCATGTAATGATACGCGATAAACATTCAAAGAAAAACAGGATCAGGCTATGACACACAAATTTAGATTGTCAATATTATAAGATTTGAAACTAAAAGCATCTCATTCCCACTTTCTTGTGAGTTAAGGTACCATTTAAGTATGAAATACAATGTGTACCCCACTAGTATGCCAACAAAAAGTAAATTGCACTATATTCAAGACATATAATACTTATGCAAAGATAATATCAATTTCCAAGATGAAACTATCTAAATTAGCACAGGAAAAGAAACAGATCCCGAAGGATATAAGGAATCAGAATGATTCAATGTCTTGGCTTATATATGTGGAATCATAAAATTCAGGTACGTGAATCCAACTATTATCTGGATTATGAATTCAATGGAATCAGTAAAGATGATGTATCAATATGATCCAAGGGCTAGCATATGTTCCAACATATGTTGTCAGAAACATATCTTAGTTCAACATCACATTACATGTTTTTCGGGGCATGGACAGTGAAGTGAACTGATAAATTATGCTAATCAATATAGTTCGATACTGGTCTCATGAAACACTTTAAGCCTGATATTCTATATCTGATAATGATCTTTTAACACACACACCCAGACATAAAATGGGTTCAAATCACAGTTGCAACATATGTAATTATGTTTTCACACTACTAATGGTTCAAAGACGCTTTTAGCCTATTGACAAGCTAAATTATATGCATACACAACACTATCATCTCCTATTTGTGCAGTCTCTGAAGTTTAGATCAAAACATATATAATTCAGATATATTGAATAAACAAACTACCAACCAGTCAATCTATGGTCATGTGTGAATGAATATCTACTGATGTACTATCATTTCTTCTCATGCTCAAATGATGTCAATTTAAATATTTTCAATTTGTTTTGAACTTTTTATATATAATAAAATTTTGACAGTAAATTGAAATGCAGAAATAAAAGAAAACAGAAAAATAAACCTCTATGAGAATTTTAAAAAAAATTATTCGGGATTGATCATACCAATCATCTTTATAAGTAATTCAAACCTTGTACGATCAAATGCTTTGGTGAACAAATCTGCAAGATTGTCACCAGTATGAACTTTCACCAGCTTAATCAACATTTTATCTGCACAATCACAAATAAAATGATATCTGATTTCAATGTGCTTTTTTCTACTATGCTTAACTAAATTATTTGTTATAGACATTGTGGCTTTATTATCAACGAACATGGGGGTGCAAGTGAAATTCAAACCATAGTCTCTTAATTGTTGCTGAATCCACAAAATTTGTGAACAACAACTTGCAGCATCGATGTATTCTGCTTCACATGTTGAAATTGAGACAGTAGTATGCTTTTTACATTGCTATGACACAAGACGATTACCTAGAAATTGGCAACCTTCTGTTGTAGATTTCCTGTCCAAACAACAACCTCCAAAATCTTAGTCAGCATATGCATTAAATTCAAAATTAGAACCATGCGGAAACCATAATCCTAATCTCGGTTTCCCCTTCAAGTACCGAAAAATACGTTTGACTGCAATCAGATGTGATTCTTTTGGTTTTGCTTGAAATCTGGAACAGAGACACACGAAAAACATTATATCTGGCCTGGATGCAGTTAAGTACATGAGAGATCTAATCATTGCCCTATACAAGCGTCTGTCAATATCCTTTCCTTCCGGATCTGGATTCATCTTATGATTTACCGGAATCGGAGTGTCATATGGGGAACAGTCTTCCATTTTGAACCGGCTCAAAAAGTCTTTCACGTAATTGGAGTGATGAATAATGAAACCATCCTCTTTTTGATTAACTTGTAATCCTAAAAATAACGACAACTCTCCCATAGCGGACATTTCAAACTTCAATTTCATAACACTCTTAAAATCTTTGCATAACTCTTTGTTTGTTGAGTCAAATATAATATCATCCACGTAGATCTGAACCATTAGGTAATCTCCCCCTGATTTCTTTATGAACAAGGTGGAATCACTTTGACCGCGATCGAAACCATTGTCTAAAAGGTATTGCGACAACGTTTCATACCACACAAGGGGTGCTTGATGAAGACCATAAAGAGCCTTATCTAGTTTGAACAATTTTGTAGGATACACTGGATCCTCAAACCCTGATGGTTGATAAACATAAACTTCCTCTTTCACCTTGCCATACAAGAAAGCACTTTTGACATCCAGTTGATAAACCTTGAAACCTTTGAACAAAGCAAAAGCTAAAAACAAACGAATTGCTTCCAACCAATGCACAGGTGCGTACACCTCAGTATAATCAATACCCTCCTGTTGATTAAAGCCCTGTACAACTAATCTTGCTTTGTTCCGTACCACGACACCACGATCATCTTTTTTACATTTGTAAACCCACTTGGTGCCAATCGGATACATTCCCTTTGGTAAATTAACTAAATTCCACACCTTTAGCTTTTCAAATTGAGCAAGCTCTTCCTGCATTGCTTCTATCCAGTTGTTGTCTGGTAAAGCCATCTCCACATTCTTAGGTTCTACCTGAGAAATAAAACAAGAATGTAAGCAAACATCAATTACTCCAGTATCTCTAATATTGTAAGGCCCCAAACACGGGAGGCCTCACTTGTTGGATTTACTCATTTACAAACAGTTCTTAAACTTGAATATCAAAATAACGCAGCGGAAAACACTTCATCAAAACATAACCATTACATTTTTCAACATGCGGAAGCGTAACATAGTCTATTACACAAACATAACATGATCTAATCATAACAAGATGTCAGTCTTCGTATCATCCGGGTAACTCATCAACCCGCCCAGCATCACCTTCCATCATCGTAACCTGCCTTAACCTGAATGTGCATACTAAAAAGTCAGCTACGCTGGTGAGTTCTAGTTTTATCATAAAACGTTAACTTCAAATAATTTGTCAAAAACATAACTTCATACTTCATTTAATAAAAAGCGTACGTGAAATAATGCAATAACAAAACATAAGACTTCATAATCATAAGTCAACGAACATATCGAATCTGCGCCTTCTCGTAACCGTCAAATCCAAACGTCACATACTGACTGAATAACCTAAAGATCACCACCACTAGGCCCATCAATCACCATACTGTCCTTCGGGTGAAGAACTCCTAGGGCCCGATACTTAGGTTATTCAACACTACTTCAAGCACGGAATCACAAGGATGACACGTACCAAACTTCAAGCACTGCACCCCGTAAGGCGCATACCAAACTTCAAGCACGACTACCCCGTAAGGTAAATCGTACCAAACTTCAAGGATCACGATAATCCCCTTGGTGACTGTCATCACCCCAGTTGTACAACAGTTGGCCAGCCACAAAGGCCCCTAAAAGGTAAAGGCCCATAACATACTTCCCATACCCATAACCTTCATTCCCTAAGGAATATTGGCAGATTCGTTCGTTTGTGACTTTCGTAAACATTCACTTCTTTTACATCAAAACTTCAGTTAAAGCATTCATACGTTTTATTAAAAATCATTCCTTCATTCATAAACACTTCATAAACTTCTTTTGGAAAAATATTTCATAAACACTTCTTTCATAACCCTTCCTTCTAAAACATCGTTCATAAACATCATTTTATAAAACGTCACATACAACATTGATAAACTTCGTTTTATAAAATAGTCACATCGTTACGTATGCACACCAGCCAAAAAACATTATTCAAAACATTTAAAAGAGGGCTTCTAGAACTCACCTTATAAGCTAGTCTCGGTTGTCCTAAACAAAGGCCCAACAACGTCACTTCCGATCTGAATTGATTAGTTAAATACACATCAGACCAATACCGACTCTAACGGTTTAACCATTCTAAACATACTAACTTTACTTAACCAGCCTGATGCCTGCGCACTTAGCAAGTGCGTAGGGACTTGTTCTTGGGTACTTAATAAGTGCGCAGACTTTACTTCATGCGTACTTGATAAATACGCAGTACCTGCTTCAAGCGTACTTGATAAGTACGCATGACCCTCTTCATGCGTACTTGATAAGTACGCAGGATCCTCTTCTTACGTACTTGGTAAGTACGCAGGATCATCTTCATGCGTACTTGGTAAGTACGCACGAACTGCTTCTTCGCAAAAACCCTAACTTTCGCCTTCGGGTCTGATCACGTCAAGATCCTGAACTTGTTTACTTCAAAACGTTTGCTTTCCATTAAGGAACTCAAATCTATGTTTATCTTTCAGTTTTATCCATGAACATGTTACCTTCTCACCCAAAACACGAAAAACCCAAAAACGAACAAAAACTCAGATTTAGGCTAGATCGTTACCTGAATCGAGTTTCAGATCCGGAGGTTCTTCTCACGAGCTCTGGAGCAACACACTTCTCAAATCTCGGGTAGATCCGACAACTTTCTCTATCTACGGTTTCTCTCTCTAGAAGTTACAAATGAGAGAAATGGGTGGTGACCTTGGCTATTTATAGGGGAGGCTCCCCTTCGAGCCCACCGGCTCATCTGACCCGACCCGACATGCCTCGTTCGTTTATTCCGTTATTATATTCGTCGTTTTATTTTTGGGATGTTACAAGTCTACCCCCTTACAATAGGTTTCGTCCCTGAAACCTATCATAAGTCAAATAGATGAGGGTACGACTCCCTCATTTCCTTCTCCGTTTCCCAAGTGGCTTCCAATCCCTTTCGATGTTTCCATTGGACTTTAACCAATTGGATACCCTTATTAAGCAAACGCTTCTCCTTTCTGTCTAAGATGGCCACGGGTTCTTCGATGTAGTTAAGGTTGTTGTCGACCTCGATGTCAGTAAGTGGTACGTGAGCCGATTCATCCGCCAAACACTTTTGCAAGTGTGATACATGGAAGGTAGGAATAATCCCACTTAACTCATCAGGCAACTCTAACCGATAAGCGACTTCACCAACCCGTGCCATTATCCTGAATGGTCCGACAAACCTCAGACTTAACTTTCCTCTCTTCTTGAATCGTATGATTCCCTTCCAGGGTGACACTTTCAACATTACTCTGTCCCCAACATCAAACTCGATAGGCCTTCGTCGTTTATCCGCATAGGATTTCTGACGATCTTGTGCGGCCTTCATTCGTGCTTTGATTTGATAAAACCTTTCCGACGTTTCTCTTACGACTTCAAGACTTCCTAATTCCTTCTGTCCAATCTCACCCCAACAAACCGGGGTCCTGCATCTTCTCCCATACAACATTTCGTAAGGCGGCATGCCTATTGTCGTGTGATGACTATTGTTGTAGGAGAATTTGGCTAACGGCAGATGACTGTCCCAACTGCCGCCAAAATCGATAATACAAGCACGAAGCATATCCTCCAATGTCTGAATGGTCCTTTCGGACTGACCATCCGTTTGTGGGTGGTATGCCGTGCTGATGTTAAGCCTCGTGCCCATCGCCTCGTGAAATCTTTTCCAGAACCTCAATGTGAATCGTGTGTCCCGGTCAGATACGATCGTCAAAGGCATCCCATGCCGTGTTACCACTTCGTTAATAAATACTTCCGCTAACCTTTCCGACGAGAACGTCTCGCGAATAGGTAGAAAATGAGCACTCTTCGTTAAACGGTCCACAATTACCCAAATGGTGTTATGACCTTTAGCTGTGCGAGGTAGTTTGGTTATGAAGTCCATGGTAATGTGTTCCCACTTCCATTATGGTATGTCAAGTGGTTGAATCTTTCCATACGGTTTCTGGTGTTCGGCCTTTACTTGCTAGCAAGTCAAGCACTTGCTTACGTACTTTGTCACTTGGTGTTTCATTCCAGGCCACCGGTATTCCTTCCTCAGATCTTGGTATATTTTGTTGGTACCAGGATGGATAGAGTACCGAGACTTATGAGCCTCATCCAAGATTTTGGTTCTAAGCTCGCCACCCATAGGTATCCATACCCGTCCAAAATGTGTCCTAACACTAAGGGTGTTATATTCCAACCTGTCCTATTGGCCAACCATCCTTTCCTTCTTTATGTTTTCTTTCTTAAGTGCTTCATCTTGGGCTCTTTCAATTTCCCTCATCACATCAGATGTTACCACCAACTGGCAAGCTTTCACTCTAATAGGAGCAGGCACATCCTTTCGGCTTAGAGCGTCAGCCACCACATTTGCCTTTCCAGGATGGTATATGATTTCACAGTCATAGTCTTTTAATAGTTCCAACCATCGTCTCTGCCTCATATTAAGCTCTCTTTGTTCGAAGAAGTACTTCAAACTTTTGTGGTCGGAGTAAATAGTAAACTTCACCCCGTACAGGTAGTGCCTCCAGATTTTCAATGCAAATACGACAGCAGCAAGTTCCAAATCGTGAGTCGGATAATTGGCTTCGTGAACTTTCAACTGCTGCGACGCATATGAAATCACTCTACCGCGTTGCATCAACACACACCCTAATCCCTGACCCGAAGCGTCAGAGTATACCACCAAGTCTTCATTGCCATCGGGAAGAGCCAAGACTGGGGCTTTGGCTAGCTTCTCTTCAATTCCTTAAATGCCTCATCCTGGGTTGAACCCCATTCGTACTTTACCTCCTTCCGAGTCAACTTTGTCAATGGCGAAGCTATTTTCGAGAAATCCTGGATGAATCTTCGATAGTAGCCTGCCAATCCCAAGAAACTACGGATTTCAGTTGGCGTATTAGGAATATCCCATTCCCTTACCGTCATTATCTTCGCTGGGTCAACCATAATGCCGTTCGGGTTAATGACATGACCTAGGAATTGGACTTCCCTAAGCCAGAACGCGCATTTAGAGAACTTAGCATACAACTTTTCCTTCTTCAGAGCCTCCAACACCTCCTTTAAGTGACATGCGTGATCACCCTCATTCTTGGAGTAGACGAGGATATCATCGATGAACACAATTACCGATCGGTCCAGCATTGGTCGACAAACCCTATTCATCAAATCCATGAACGCTGCGGGGGCGTTCGTCAATCCGAAAGACATTACGCGGAATTCGAAATGTCCATAACGCGTGCGAAATGCAGTTTTCGGTATGTCTTCTTCCCTCACCTTCAACTGATGGTACCCGGACCGAAGGTCTATTTTTGAGAACCAACTTGCGCCTTGCAATTGATCGAACAGGTCGTCGATCCTTGGTAAAGGGTACTTGTTCTTCACCGTACGTTTATTTAACTCGCGATAATCAATACACATTCTCATCGAACCGTCTTTCTTCTTCACAAACAACACCGGAGCACCCCATGGCGAGATGCTCGGTTGTATAAATCCCTTCTCAAGTAGTTCGTCTAATTGGGCCATAAGTTCTTTCATTTCCACTGGTGCTAGTCGATATGGAGCCTTAGCCACGGGCTGGGCATCTGGTACTAAGTCGATTCGAAATTCAATCTCTCTGTCGGGTGGTATCCCAGGAAAATCCTCTGGAAACACCTCCGGGTACTCGCGTACCATGGGTACATCGTCTAGTTCTTTCACTTCCTTACACTTGTTAATTACGTACACCAGATAAGCCTCGCATCCGCTCCTCAAGTAATTTGTTGCCTTAATCATCGAGATGACGTTTGGCATCGGGGCGTCACGATCTCCAAAAATCTCGACTTTGCTACCATCCGGAGCCTTGAATCGGATTATCTTTCATTTGCATATAATCTGCGCTTCATTGGCAGTTAGCCAATCCATACCTAACACGACATCAAACCCTCCCAAAACCATAACAAACAATCTGACAGGGAACCTATGACCTTCTATTTTTATCGTGGAGTTGTCCACTACATCGGTCACTCTCGCGGTTCTACCCTCAGCGGTTTCTACGCTAAAGGCCCTTTCTAGCTTACTGGCAGCGTACTTCACTTGTTTACAAAAAGTCGTAGATATAAAACTCTTACTGGCACCCGAATCAAATAACACAGAAACAAAAGTGTTGTCAAGGATGAACGTACCTGACGCCACATCGGGGTCTGTCCTGGCTTGGTCTTGCGTCAGCGTGTACGCACGAGTCTTTGATCGGGGCCTCTCTTCTTTCTTCTCCGGGCCCTTCCCTTTCCCGGCTTCACCCATTCTAGGCTTGGTGCATTCCCGGCTCATATGGCCACTCTCCCCACAATTGTAACATTTGAAGCCATGCGGGCATTCTCGGGAGTAGTGTCCGGTCTTACCGCATTTAAAGCATAGATTTGACACTAACCGACATTCACCTGCATGTCTTACCCCACATCTTCCACAGACTGCCATCTCGCCTACCCTGGCCTGTTTGTCCCGAGCCCCAAACAACTTCCCACCCGATCGCTTAGCGGGAAAACTCATCTTCTTCTTAGGCTCTTCAATGGCAACGACATTCAGCGCCAGATCATCAAACACCACGCCGCTCAGTTCTACTACCGAATCATAGGTAGTAGGGGCGTTTGCCTTAACATAGGTGCGGACCTGGTCCGACAGTCCTTGAATGTAACATGCAATCTTTCTTTCCTCAGTCGTGACAAGATGTGGCACCAGACGTGCCAGTTCATTGAATCGGGTTGTGTATTACTGGTGCGTCATGCTCCCCGCCTTCAAACCCAGAAATTCCCTCTCTACCTTCTCAATCTCGTTCCTTGGGCAGAAATTCTTGATCACCAAAGTTTTCAAGTCAGCTCACATCATCGCATCCACAACCTCGCTCCCCTTTGCTTGACGTACACCTTCCCACCAATGGGATGCTTTCTCTCTCAAGGAGTTAGCAGCAAATTTCACAATTTGATCCGTTCGACATTCGCTTAGATGAATGGCAGCCTCCATATGAGTCACCCAATAAAATGTAGCTACCGCGTCTTTCTTCCCAGTCAAGACCGGTGGGTCACATGCCTTAAAGGACTTATAGTCGCAACCACGGTTAAGCGGTGCGTTGATTGCCTCAGTGTTCGGGGTATCAACCGCCGTGTTAGACCCACCTTCCCCATTAACCTTCTTCAATGCTTCAACTAACAGACCTGGCAGATAAGTCTTCATCAACTCTGTGAACTCTCGAGCTATAGCTGCTCTCACTTCTGGTTCAAAAGTGAAAGGTTGTTCTTCAATCAGTTTCTGCTCAGTTCCATGCACACTAACAACCGGTTCAGTGTGAAAACTTCCTCCTTCACTATACTCTTGGCGTGCAGGGGTCCTGCCACGCCCACCATTTCGACCGCCGGTACGACCACCGGTACGGCCCCCACCACGTCTTCCGTTTCCTCTCCTTGCCATTTCGTTCTATAAGGAATCCAATGTCATCACGCTAGTTAACAAATAAAATTCAATAGGCACTGTAAGATGTTAATATACGCTGGCCATCTGCAATTAACCATTACACTACCTTTCTATTTCTATTTGACCACTTTTGTGATTCCATCAGAACACAAGTCTTTACCTAACCCTTTCTAAGGCATACTATATATGTAAATATATACTACCTTCGTACCTGATGCTGTGGCTCGAGTTACCCGTACTGGCATCCGCTTTCGGTCCCATTCACAGTTTAAGTTCAGACACTAAGAGTGTCCGAATCTCTCAAACTATTGCTCTGATACCAACTTGTAAGGCCCCAAACCCGGGAGGCCTTATCTAGTTTGAACAATTTTGTAGGATACACTGGATCCTCAAACCCCGATGGTTGATAAACATAAACTTCCTCTTTCACCTTGCCATACAAGAAAGCACTTTTGACATCCAGTTGGTAAACCTTGAAACCTTTGAACGAAGCAAAAGCTAAAAAAATACGAATTGCTTCCAACCAATGCACAGGTGCGTACACCTCAGTATAATCAATACCCTCCTGTTGATTAAAGCCCTGTACAACCAATCTTGCTTTGTTCCGTACCACGACACCACGATAATCTTTTTTACATTTGTAAACCCAGTTGGTGCCAATCGGATACATTCCCTTTGGTAAATTAACAAAATTCCACACCTTTAGCTTTTCAAATTGAGCAAGCTCTTCCTGCATTGCTTATATCCAGTTGTTGTCTTGTAAAGCCATCTCCACATTCTTAGGTTCTACATGAGAAATAAAACAAGAATGTAAGCAAACATCAATTACTCCAGTATCTCTAATATTGTAAGGCCCAAACCCGGGAGGCCTCACTTGTTGGAATTAATCATTTACAAACAGTTCTTAAACTTGAATATCAAAATAACGCAGCAGAAAACACTTCATTAAAACATAACCATTACATTGTTCAACATGCGGAAGCGTAACATAGTCTATTACACAAACATAACATAATCTAATCATAACAGGATGTCAGTCTTCGTATCATCCGGGTAACTCATCAACCCGCCCAGCATCACCTTCCATCATCGTAACCTGCCTTAACCTGAATGTGCATACTAAAAAGTCAGCTACGCTGGTGAGTTCTAGTTTTATCATAAAACGTTAACTTCAAATAATTTGTCAAAAACATAACTTCATACTTCATTTAATAAAAAGCGTACGTGAAATAATGCAATAACAAAACATAACACTTCATAATCATAAGTCAACGAACAAATCGAATTTGCGCCTTCTCGTAACCGTCAAATCCAAACGTCACATACTGGCTGAATAACCTAAAGATCACCACCACTAGGCCCATCAATCACCGTACTGTCCTTCGGGTGAAGAACTCATAGGGCCCGATACTTAGGTTATTCAACACTACTTCAAGCACGGCATCACAAGGATGACACGTACCAAACTTCAAGCACTGCACCCCGTAAGGCGCAAGTACCAAAATTCAAGCACGACTACCCCGTAAGGTAAATCGTACCAAACTTCAAGGATCACGATAATCCCCTTGGTGACCGTCATCACCCCGATACTTGTATAACAGTTGGCCAGCTACAAAGGCCCCTAAAAGGTAAAGGCCCATAACATACTTCCCATACCCATAACCTTCATTCCCTAAGGAATATTGGCAGATTCGTTCGTTTGTGACTTTCGTAAACATTCACTTCTTTTACTTCAAAACTTCGGTTAAATCATTCGTACGTTTTATTAAAAATCATTCTTTCATTCATAAACACTTCATAAACTTCTTTTGCAAAATATTTCATAAACACTTCTTTCATAACCCTTCATTCTAAAACATCGTTCATAAACATCATTTTATAAAACGTCACATACAACATTCATAAACATCGTTTTATAAAATAGTCACATCGTTACGTATGCACACCAGCCCAAAAACATTATTCAAAACATTTAAAAGAGGGCTTCTAGAACTCACCTTATAAGCTAGTCTCGGTTGTCCTAAACAAAGGCCCAACAACGTCACTTCCGATCTGAATTGATTAGTTAAATACACATCAGACCAATACCGACTCTAACGGTTTAACCATTCTAAACATACTAACTTTACTTAACCAGCCTGATGCCTGTGCACTTAGCAAGTGCGCAGGGACTTGTTCTTGCGTACTTAATAAGTGCGCAGACCTTACTTCATGCGTACTTGATAAATACGCATTACCTGCTTCATGCGTACTTGATAAGTACGCATGACCCTATTCATGCGTACTTGATAAGTACGCAGGATCCTCTTCTTGCGTACTTGGTAAGTACGCAGGATCATCTTCATGCGTACTTGGTAAGTACGCACGAACTGCTTCTTCGTAAAAACCCTAACTTTCGCCTTCGGGTCTGATCACGTCAAGATCCCGAACTTGTTTACTTCAAAACGTTTGCTTTACATTAAGGAACTCAAATCTATGTTTATCTTTCAGTTTTATCCGTGAACACGTTACCTTTTCACCTAAAACCCGGAAAACCCAAAAACGAACAAAAACTCAAATTTATGCCAGATCGTTACCTGAATCGAGTTTCTGATCAGGAGGTTCTTCTCACGAGCTCTGGAGCAACACACTTCTCAAATCTCGGGTCGATCCGACAACTTTCTCTCTCTAGAAGTTGCAAATGAGAGAAATGGGTGGTGACCTTGGCTATTTATAGGGGAGGCTCCCCTTCCAGCCCGCCGGACCATCCGACCCGACCCGACCCGACATGCCTCGTTCGTTTATTCCGTTATCATATCGGTCGTTTTATTTTTGGGATGTTACAAATATATGAATATAAACAAGTATTTTCAGTTAATGAACGAGTTTGAACTCCATATTGCAAATTCCCAATGATATTCTTCACCGGATGATCTTTGAGTTCTTTTATGGAAGCCACCTCTGGAACAGGTAAAATATCCACTTGAGAACTATCTGATCGAGAAGATTGATCAACTGGTATCTCTGAATGTAAATGTGTAGAAATCTGCCCCTGAACATGTGTAGTGATGGATGAGTCATCAACAATTAATGGATCTGCCGAAGAATCCTGAAAAATTTCTTCATCATCCTCACTATCAGTCTCGTGAGTTCCCGAACTCGATGTAGCATTTGGATCAGGATGAGCTGATGATGATGGAACAAAACATGGAACCATTGGTTTTGGAATTAAAGCACAATCTTTGTCACCTTGACATGAATTGTATAATAATGCAACTTCTTCATCAGATAAGTCAGGAGCAAAGTTAAAAGACTTGAACAAGCTGTCATAATCAAACACCCACTCTGGACCAACCGCCTTCTGGGGAATATATCGATTAGAACAATCAATATGAAACCATTCTTCAATCTGTTGTGTTTCTTTGTTATACACTCTTTTAATCAACGAATTGACAACATAACCCAGATTGAACGAAGCAAAAGCTAAAAACAAACGAATTGCTTCCAACCGCGCCAAAGGTGCGTACACCTCAGTATAATCAATACCCTCCTGTTGATTAAAGCCCTGTACGACCAATCTTGCTTTGTTCCGTACCACGACACCACGATCATCTTTTTTACATTTGTAAACCCACTTGGTGCCAAGCAGATACATTCCCTTTGGTAAATCAACTAAATTCCACACCTTTAGCTTTTCAAATTGAGCAAGCTATTCCTGCATTGCTTCTATCCAGTTTTTGTCTTGTAAAGCGATCTCCACATTCTTAGGTTCTACCTGGGAAATAAAACAAGAATGTAAGCAAACATCAATTACTCCAGTATCTCTAATGTATGAATATAAACAATTATTTTCTGTTAATGAACGAATTTGAACTCCATCTTGCAAATTCCCAATCATATTCTTCACTGGATGATCTTTGAGTTCTTTTATGGAAGCCATCTCTGGAACAGGTAAAATATCAACTTGAGAACTATCTGATTGAGAAGATTGATCAACTGGTATCTCTGAATCTAAATGTGTAGAAATCTCCTGAACATGTGTAGTGATGGATGAGTCATCAACAATTAATGGATCCGCCGAAGAATCTTGAAAAATTTCTTCATCATCCTCACTATCAGTCTCGTGAGTTCCCGAACTCGATGTAGCATTTGGATCAGGATGAGCTGATGATGATGGAACAGAATATGGAACCATTGATTTTGGAATTAAACCACAATCTTGGTCACCTTGACATGAATTGTATAATAATGCAACTTCTTCATCAGATAAGTCAGGAGCAAAGTTAAAAGACTTGAACAAGCTGTCAAAATCAAACGCCCACACTGGCCCAACCGCCTTCTGGGGAATAGATCGATTAGAACAATCGATATGAAACCATTATTCAATCTATCGTGTTTCTTTGTTATACACTCTTTTATTCAACGAACTGGCAACATAACCCATAAAAATTCCTTTGATCGCCTTTTCGCTAAACTTGGTAGAAACATCCCGGATCTTCAAAAGAGTACACGGATTCCTAAAAGGAAGAAGATAATTCAAATTAGGCTCTCGACCATTTAACAACTCATAACACGTCTTGTTTTGTCGCTTGGAGGTCACAACACGATTCAGGACATGGCATGCCGTATTCACAGCTTCTGCCGAAAAAGTAACCGTTAGCTTAGAATCCGCCAACATTGTTCTAGCTGCCTCAATCAGAGTTCTGTTCTTTCGCTCAGCAACACCGTTTTGTTGAGGAACATATGGCGCGCTGAATTCTTTATGTATACCCTTTTGTAAACAAAAGAGTCCCATCTTGCCAATCTTAAATTCACTGCCATTGTCACTTCTGATATGCCTGACTTTTTGATTCAAAAGATTCTCCAACCCAAGAATTAAGTATTGAACTGTCTCTGCCGTTTCAGACTTTGTTGCCAAAAACTTAACCCATGAAAATCTCGAGAAGTCATCCGTTACCACCAGACAGTAAGATTTACATCTAATGCTTTGAATACATATCGGTTCGAACAAATCCATATGCAGTAACTCCAAAGGAGTGACAATAGAATTTTGTTTCTTGGATTTGTGAGACTTCCTGTGTTACTTGCCCTTCTTGCAAGGAATGCAGTTATCAGGCACAAAAAAATTCATTTTTGGAATACAAGACACCAAATCATTCTTCACCAAATAATTCATTTTTTTGAAGTTGATATGAGCTAGCTTCCGATGCCAAAGAATAGAGTCAGATTCAGATGCTTTTGAGAGTAAACATGTAGGAATTGAATCTGTTGTTGTAGCAACACTCATGTCTAAAACATAAGTGTCATTTCTTCTCGGAGCCTTCATCAGAAACCATTTTTCAGGTATTTCAAATCCCGGCTTTAGAATATAGCATTCAGCATCATTAAAATGAAATGAAAACTTCTTATCACACACTTGAGATACACTGAGTAGATTATGTTCGAGTTGCTCAACATAATTGACTTTCTCAAACTTCACCTTTTCATTCTTTAACGTTCCTTGACCTATTATGTATCCGCCTTTATTACCAGCAAAAGAGACATAACCTCTATCAATTTTAATAACATCTTCAAGCAAACGAATGTTTCCTGTCATATGTCAGAAGCAACCACTATCCACGGTCGTGCTTAGTCCTAAGCACGGTCGCGCTTGTGCCATGACCACGGTCGTGCTTATCATTAAGCACGGTCGCGCCTCTTTTACAGTTTGACTCCGTAAAAGTCAAACCGACACAAATCGTTTCCAAAAATAGGTTTCAAACCTGTTTTAGAAATCGCGGGACTTGTAGAAGAAGTTATTCGACCAATTAAGCCTAAAACCCGACCAAATACACGTCTGATCGAACGAATTCCCGCGACTACGACCGAACCTTCCTTTTTAAATCAAATCTCGTAATTAAGACCAAATCAAGACAAATCAAACCACGATACGGACTTCGTACGACTCCTATAAGATTCTACAACCCCTAATTTGTCTAAACAACCTCTCTAATTCTCTGTCGACCAAGAAAGAGCCGCGATTCCTTTACCGTAGCCGTCTGCACTTGTTGCCAATCAAACCAAGGTAAGTAATAGTCCAATAGATTCGTTTCTTCATTCCAGACGAAAACCCTAATCTAATTGAAATCAATAATACACGATATTACCAATTTGAATCTAAGTTTTGATAAAAAAATGGTTTTAAACGATCGACACGTTAAACAGGAGATAAATCTAATTAAATGGTGTCATTCGATTCGCAAACACTCTCTAAATGAAAACCCTAAGTTTCTAATAAGTTTTAATACAAGAATCAGGCGAATTGTGTCTGAAAAGGACCAGACACGTTCGCGCTCATCAAAAAGCGCGGTCGTGCCTGACCAAGCACAGTCGTGCCCGAGTGTGGCGCGGTCATTTTTACCGACCAAACAAAATCCTGACCTACACAAACCCTAGACGCGGTCGTGTCGGGTACGAGCACAGCCGTGTCTTATGAACAGACTCTTGTTGTGTCTACTGACCAACCACGGGCGCGTTACCGACCAAGCGCGGTCGCGTACGAGCTGAGCACGGTCGTGCCGGATACGAGCACGGTCGTGTCCCCCTTAACAGAATCTTTATTTTTATAAAATATATTACAGTTTATATAATTATTTTTATAAACTAATTACTGGAATACCTATATTCCTTACACTTGTTTCCAAACCAACATTTATTATTTAAACTTATACAAGTAAATATATATAATATTCTAAATAAATAAATAGTATTTTAAAACAAACCCTACACGTTTAAACTTAAACAAATCCGCTTCCGACATCGAATAACGCAACTCAATAATACGTAATCATATATTGTTCATTAGGTCGAATCTAGCAATCCACAACACACCGCTGTTTTCCATTTGCTTGTGCAACCTACACTCTGCATAACATGTGAGTTACATAGCCCCTCTTTTACTCTATTTTACAAACTTTTGGGGTGGAACATGTGTTCTATTTACATGTTTTCAATTATACACATATACAGTTCCATCCTATGCATATACAATTTTGCGCTTTGTGCTTGAGTACTAGGTGTGTAGACCAATTATTATGCTCTTCATGTACAATCATTAACTATCAGCCGACAGTAAACAGTGGTAGATCTATTGAGTTTGACAAACCCACCCAGGTAGGGTGACTGTTACTGACAACACAAATTTTGAGTGCAAGTTACAAAGGTTTGATTGTATAGGTCACCCGATAGTTTCTCTCCATAATTGCCTTAATTGTCATGTTGTATTGAACTGTATGCAAACAACACGTATTTTGCTATCACACAATAAAACCTATGTATTTCACCAACTTTTTAGTTGACCCTGTTTTAACCATGTTTCAGGTACCAATGTTTGAAGTAATCAAGATATGCTACACATAGGATTTTTAGACCTAGAATTCAATTAAACCAGTTTATTCTATGTAATTTACATTTTTGTTTTATGGATTGGTTGTGTTTTGATTGAACTTATTGATTGCAATGAAAACAATTATTAAATATTCAACTTTAGCAAACCATGAGCAATGAACAGTCTGCACGTTTCACGCCCGACGTTTCCGCCGTCGGTTGGGGTGTGACAGATTGGTATCAGAGCCTTGGTTATAGGGAATTAGGTTATTAGACACCTTTGACCTAGACTATAACTTTAGGATACCCACTTATTCCATGCTTCATGATTTACATGCTATGTGCTACATGCTATATGATATATGCTACCTGTTTTATATGTATATATAAATAACAACTTAAATAAACAATATCCCTACCCATATCCTAAACCACATATCCTTCATGCCTGCTTCCATGTCATCATCAACATAACTTGAATCATATTCTTAGACTTTGGTCTATAAAATTTTCTTTTACACCCGTTAAGGTTTTTAGACTTTGTTTAATTGTTAAAGGACACGTGCAATCTTGAAGAGTGACACCTGTATTCTGGGCTTTCTGTCTAGGAAAGTATTTCATATAAATCCCAATCAACCGAGGGATCCGTATGCTTTCCTGGGAATTCCCGGAATGAGTGTTTACTTATAGGCTAAAGCACGTCTTCTTGATAATTATATAAGTTTAAATTAACCTTAATATGTCATAGTACTCGAGTGATTATTTGAGTACAATCCAAACTATGAACTACTTATATCTATTTATCCTTCTATTTAATCCAAGAAATTCTCACAACTCTTATTGTGTCTAAATCTGTAGAATGCCTCCCCGTCGTGACAACAGCAACAACAGCAATAACACTGACCTGGCTACTCTACTCACACAGCTGGTGAATCAAATTACCCAAGCCAACAACAACACTAATGGTCATGCCAGTGGGAGTGCTAACACTGGAGGTGGTGGTGGTGCCAACCCGCCACAATGCACCTTCAAACACTTCAACTCCTGTAATCCCCTCAAATTCTATGGCAACGAAGGAGCCACGGGACTCCTTCAATGGTTTGAAAGCATTGAGAGCACTTTCCTCAATAGCGACTGTCCCGACAACCTCCGTGTTCGTCATGCTACTAGTGTCTTTCAAAAAAGGGCGCTTACTTGGTGGAATGGTGAGAAAAGGACTAGGGGAGTGGATGTAGCAATGGCACTACCGTGGGATGAGTTGAAGAGGATCATGACTGAGGAATTCTGTCCTCGAAATGAGATGAAGAAGCTGGAAGCGGAATTTTGGGATCTTGCTCAAGATAGTGGTGAAAGCTTAGCATACACCACCCGTTTCCACGAGCTGAGTCTACTTGTGCCACACATGGTTACACCTCTGTCTAGGTGTATTGAAAAGTACATTGGTGGTCTACCTAGACAAATTCAAGATACTGTGGTAGGAGGAAATCCTACTACTCTGGAGGATGCTATCCGCTTGTCAGCCACACTTACTGACAACCATGTTAAAGCGGGCACATTTACAAGAAAGGGTGCCAAGAAAGTTTATGACACAACAACACCTCCCGCTCATGTCAAAGAAGTCCAAACTGAACCATACCGCAACACTAGGAAGAGAAAGGTCAAGAACTGTGCTGTAATCACTCCGGCTGCTCCAGTAAATCAAGTTGCACCCATGGCTCAAAACCCAGCAAAGAAACCCTATGGGGGCAGCCACCCACTTTGCAACACCTGCAACTATCATCACCTTCCAGGCATACCTTGTCGTCTTTGCAACCACTGCGGGAAACATGGCCACTCAGCCAATATTTGTCGAGCCAAGGCACTTGCCAACCAAACCAACCCAGCAAATCAAGCCAATAATCAAGCAACTAACCAAGCCATCCCAGCCATTGCAAATGGACGTGCTTGCTTCGAATGTGGCGACCCGAACCACTTCCGTAACCAGTGCCCAAGACTGGTCAATGTTAACCAAGGCGGAGCTCGTGGGCGTGCTTTCAACATCAATGCTAATGAGGCTCAGGCCAACACTGATGTGGTTAACGGTATGTTCCTTATGAATAATCGTTATGCTTCTATACTATTTGATACCGGAGCCGATAAAAGTTTTGTGTCACTAGACTTCGAACCGTTACTTGCAAAAACCCGGTCTAAACTAGAGAAAACCTTTACCGTTGAGGTAGCCGATGGTAACACCGTTACGATTGACACCATCATTTATGATTGCTCCCTAGAACTAAATAAACACACCTTTCCAATCAACCTCGTACCAATGCCATTAGGGAGTTTTGACGTCATCATAGGTATGGACTGGTTGTCAAAGCACCATGCCGAAGTCATGTGCTTTGAAAAATGCATCCGTATACCACTCCCATCCGGTGAAACGTTGACGGTCTTTGGTGAGAAACCTTGCAAAGGACTCAAACTAATGTCATGCATTACCGTCCAAAAGTATATACGAAAGAAGTGCATGGTTTTCCTAGCCCATGTTATCCAAAAAGAAAACAAAAAGAGGAGTGTACAAGACATCCCCATCGTTCGGGATTTTCCCGAAGTCTTTCCTGATGACTTGCCCGGTCTTCCACCTGTTCGGCAAGTGGAATTTCGCATCGATCTTGTACCTGGGGCAAACCCGGTGGCTAAAGCTCCATACCGGCTTGCACCTTCCGAGATGCAAGAACTTGCAAGCCAACTTCAAGAACTCGCCGACAAAGGGTTCATACGCCCGAGTCATTCACCCTGGGGTGCGCCGGTCTTATTTGTTAAAAAGAAGGACGGTTCATTCCGCATGTGTATTGACTATCGAGAACTCAACAAGCTTAAATCAAAAACCGCTACCCTTTACCTAGGATTGACGATCTCTTCGATCAACTCCAAGGTTCTACCTACTTCTCGAAGATTGATCTTCGATCTGGTTATCATCAACTCCATGTGCAAGAGGAGGATATTCCCAAGACCGCCTTCCGAACGAGATATGGTCACTACGAGTTCATGGTTATGCCTTTTGGGCTAACCAATGCACCTGCTGTTTTCATGGACCTCATGAATCGCATGTGCAAACCATACCTTGATAAATTTGTTATCGTGTTCATTGATGACATCTTGATCTATTCAAGGACTAAGGAAGATCATGAACAACACCTTAGGTTGATTTTGGATCTCTTGAAAACCGAACATCTATACACTAAGTTCTCCAAGTGTGATTTTTGGCTAAAAGAAGTGCAATTTTTGGGTCACGTTGTCAATGAAAAGGGAATTCATGTTGACCCCGCCAAAATTGAAGCTGTTAAGAATTGGAAAGCTCCTAAAACCCCTACCGAAGTTCGTTCGTTTCTTGGCTTAGCAGGTTACTATCGAAGATTCATCTCTAATTTCTCCAAGATCGCTGTTCCCCTCACTGCCTTAACCCAAAAAGGTAAACCGTATGAGTGGGGACCGAAATAAGAAGAAGCCTTTCAAATTCTCAAGCAAAAGTTGTGCAATGCTCCTATCCTCACCCTTCCTGAAGGTGAAGATGATCTAGTTGTTTACTGTGATGCTTCAAACCAATGTCTTGGTTGCGTTCTCATGCAACGAGGCAAGGTGATCGCTTATGCATCAAGACAACTCAAAATCCATGAGAAGAATTATACGACGCATGATCTGGAGTTGGGTGCTGTCATATTTGCGTTGAAGATTTGGAGACATTATCTCTATGGCACGAAATGTGTGGTGTTCACCGACCACAAAAGCCTCCAACATATCTTCAACCAAAAGGAACTCAACATGAGACAACGACGTTGGATTGAACTCCTCAACGATTACGATTGCGAGATTCGTTATCATCCCGGCAAGGCTAATGTTGTAGCCGTTGCACTAAGCCGCAAGGAACATGTCATGCTTCAAAGTGTCAAGATCCATTCCGATATTCAAGTTCGTATTCTAGAAGCTCAACATGTCTCGGTTACCGAGGGCAATATGTATATGGAAATGTCTTATGGTGCTGAATTCCAATTAGAGACTAAAACCAATGGCTTGCTTTATTTTCTAAATCGTCTTTGGGTTCCCGATCGTGACGATCTCCGAGCATTCATCATGACCGAAGCACACAAGTCTCGATATTCTATCCATCCTGGTGCGGATAAAATGTACCAAAATCTTCGTCCACAATATTGGTGGCCTGGTATGAAGAAAGACATTGCTTTGTTCGTAGCAAAATGTCTCACATGTTCTAAAATCAAAGCTGAGCATCAACGTCCTTCTGGTTTACTTGAACAACCGGAAATCCCCGTGTGGAAATGGGAGAATCTAGCTATGGATTTCATCACTAAACTCCCTCGCACTTCGAGCGGTTATGACAGCATCTGGGTGATCATTGACCGTCTCACTAAGTCCGCACACTTCTTGCCTATCCGTGAAGACTATAAGGTTGAGAAATTGGCCCGAATTTACATTGACGATATCGTGAGTCGTCACGGTGTTCCTTTGAACATAATCTCCGATAGAGATGCTCGTTTCACTTCTCGGTTTTGGCAATCTCTTCAAAAGGCACTTGGTACACAACTGGATTTGAGCACGGCCTACCATCCCCAAACTGATGGTCATACCGAGCGAACAATCCAAACCTTGGAAGACATGCTGAGAGCCTGTGTCATCGACTTTGGTGGCAATTGGGATTCACATTTAACACTTATCGAATTTTCCTACAACAATAGTTACCACACCAGCATCGACATGTCTCCGTTTGAAGCTCTCTACGGTCGTAAGTGTCGTTCTCCCATCTGTTGGAACGAGATTGGTGAAGCACAAATCACCGGTCCCGAGTTAATTCAAGAAACCTCCGACAAGATTATTCAAATCCGTGACAACATTCGAGTTGCGAGGAGTCGGCAAAAAAGCTATGCCGACAAACGACGCAAACCCTTGGAATTCCAAATCGGTGATCTTGTACTTCTAAAGGTGTCTCCTTGGAAAGGGGTGATCCGTTTTGGGAAGAAAGGCAAGCTAGCACCTCGCTATGTGGGTCCATTCAAGATCCTTGAAAGGATTGGGAAAGTGGCTTACAAGCTCGAGTTACCTCCATCACTTGGCAACGTACATCCTACATTCCACGTATCCAACCTCAAGAAGTGTCTTGCTGATGAGAACCTTCATATACCTCTTGACGATGTGCGCATTGATGAAATGATGCACTTCGTTGAAAAACCAGTCGAGATTATGGATCGTGAGATAAAACAACTCAAGCGCAGCCGTATTCCTATTGTCAAGGTTCGTTGGGAATCTAAACGAGGACCCGAGTTTACTTGGGAACGAGAAGACCAAATGAAGCTCAAGTACCCGCATCTTTTCGCTGAAGCAGTAGCCTCAACCAGTTGAATTTCGGGACGAAATTCCCTCAACATGGGGATACTGTAACCTTTCTGATTTTCATATTTTTCTTATTTATTTTATGCCGTGCAATAAAATACGATTCCGATTCCAACCTTACATTCATTGTTCATGTGCAATAACAAGCACACACACGTTTATTATATTACAATATTAACTAAAACCATCTTGCAAACCTCGAGGACCAAACTTGACCAAAACTCAAAACAACATCAATATTACAAAACTGCAAGGACTAGTCTTGAAACTTCCAGAAACCTACACAAGCACGGTCGTGCTTAGTCCTAAGCACGGTCGCGCTTGTGCCATGACCACGGTCGTGCTTATCATTAAGCACGGTCGCTCCTCTTTTACAGTTTGACTCCGTAAAAGTCAAACCGACACAAATCTTTTCCAAAAATAGGTTTCAAACCTGTTTTAGAAATCGCGGGACTTGTAGAAGAAGTTATTCGACCAATTAAGCCTAAAACCCGACCAAATACACGTCTGATCGACCGAATTCCCGCGACTACGACCGAACCTTCCTTTTTAAATCAAATCTCGTAATTAAGACCAAATCAAGACAAATCAAACCACGATACGGACTTCGTACGACTCCTATAAGATTCTACAACCCCTAATTCGTCTAAACAACCTCTCTAATTCTCTGTCGATCAAGAAAGAGCCGCGATTCCTTTACCGTAGCCGTCTGCACTTGTTGCCAATCAAACCAAGGTAAGTAATAGTCCAATAGATTCGTTTCTTCATTCCAGACGAAAATCCTAATCTAATTGAAATCAATAATACACGATATTACCAATTTGAATCTAAGTTTTGATAAAAAAATGGTTTTAAACGATCGACACGTTAAACAGGAGATAAATCTAATTAAATGGTGTCATTCGATTCGCAAACACTCTCTAAATGAAAACCCTAAGTTTCTAATAAGTTTTAATACAAGAATCAGGCGAATTGTGTCTGAAAAGGACCAGACACGTTCGCGCTCATCAAAAAGCGCGGTCGTGCCTGACCAAGCACAGTCGTGCCCGAGTGTGGCGCGGTCATTTTTACCGACCAAACAAAATCCTGACCTAGACAAACCCTAGACGCGGTCGTGCCGGGTACGAGCACGGTCGTGTCTTTTGAATAGACTCTTGTTGTGTCTACTGACCAACCACGGGCGCGTTACCGACCAAGCGCGGTCGCGTACGAGCTGAGCACGGTCGTGCCGGATACGAGCACGGTCGTGTTCCCCTTAACAGAATCTTTATTTTTATAAAATATATTACAGTTTATATAATTATTTTTATAAACTAATTACTGGAATACCTATATTCCTTACACTTGTTTCCAAACCAACATTTATTATTTAAACTTATACAAGTAAATATATATAATATTCTAAATAAATAAATAGTATTTTAAAACAAACCCTACACGTTTAAACTTAAACAAATCCGCTTCCGACATCGAATAACGCAACTCAATAATACGTAATCATATATTGTTCATTAGGTCGAATCTAGCAATCCACAACACACCGCTGTTTTCCATTTGCTTGTGCAGCCTACACTCTGCATAACATGTGAGTTACATAGCCCCTCTTTTACTCTATTTTATAAACTTTTGGGGAGGAACATGCGTTCTATTTACATGTTTTCAATTATACACATATACAGTTCCATCCTATGCATATACAATTTTGCGCTTTGTGCTTGAGTACTAGGTGTGTAGACCAATTATTATGCTCTTCATGTACAATCATTAACTATCAGCCGACAGTAAACAGTGGTAGATCTATTGAGTCTGACAAACCCACCCAGGTAGGGTGACTGTTACTGACAACACAAATTTTGAGTGCAAGTTACAAAGGTTTGATTGTATAGGTCACCCGATAGTTTCTCTCCATAATTGCCTTAATTGTCATGTTGTATTGAACTGTATGCACACAACACGTATTTTTCTATCACACAATAAAACCTATGTATTCTCACCAACTTTTTAGTTGACCCTGTTTTAACCATGTTTCAGGTACCAATGTTTGAAGTAATCAAGATATGCTACACATAGGATTTTTGGACCTAGAATTCAATTAAACCAGTTTATTCTATGTAATTTACATTTTTGTTTTATGGATTGGTTGTGTTTTGATTGAACTTATTGATTGCAATGAAAACAATTATTAAATATTCAACTTTAGCAAACCATGAGCAATGAACAGTCTGCACGCTTCACGCCCCGACGTTTCCGCCGTCGGTTGGGGTGTGACACTATGACCGTGCTAGACCTTTAGCACGGTCGTGTCACAACGATAGGCACGTTTGTGCCTCCTTCAGCCTATAAATATAGAAGCTTTTTCTTCATTCAGACATAGAGCACCCACAACAAAAACCCACTGTTTTGTGCTCGAATCAACTTTGTTCCAGCCACATTTCAAGCTTCAAGGGAGGACTATAACATCAAGAGGATCACCATACATCAACAACAACATCTAGGCTTTGAGGAGTGGTTTGATTCTTGTATTTGTATCATGTCTCTTGCCATTTTTCCCTGCTTATTTGTCATTCTTGAGCTCATGTTGAGCTAAAACTCTTTTTCACTTTGGTTTAGAAGAAGTTTAGAATCGTTTGACAACATTTATGGATTATTAGCAATTATCATGTTAATGTTATGACAATCGTATGATTATTCTTCAATGAAATTATATGTTTGAGAATCTAAAGTTTTTTGTAAGACTTGTATTTGTGTATGCTATATTATGTTGGAAAACTTATGGTGTATGCTTATATTCATGAATTGGTGTATGTTTATATGCTAGTTTATGGCTTTTGACTAGGAATGGTGAATGGAGTCTTGCTTATGATTTATGCTTCTTGAATGTGTATCCTTATGCTTATGTTTGGAAAGATAAAGTGTTTGTTATGATGTTTCATGCTTAGTATTATGTTTATCTAGGATTTGTTGACACGATCCCCTAATTTATATAAACTTTGTATGATCATTGTATGTTGAAGGAGTGCATGTGATTGTCTAATTAAATCAACTTGAGGTGGGTAGTATGTCTTTCATATTATATTTCCAACTAGTTGTTGGATTAGTGCACCTTAATCGGAAACTAGTTCAATCTTTATAAACATTGACATGATTACAACACCTGAGTTTCATTGCATGATTTTAGGTAGTTAGTTTGTATCATTCATTCTAGCTTTTAGAATGGTCATTTGATTAGATGTCTTTGATGAGAATTTAGTCAATCTATGTTTCGTGTATTTGCCATGTTTCCATGAGTGTATTGAATGTATTCTAGATAGATTCGACACCGAAGTGATCTTTCTTCCTTGATTGTTTATGTTGTGATTTTAGCTTAGTTTTTATATACTTGCATATTAGTTAATTAAACAAAATCTTCAAAAACATCTTTTTACCATCACTTGATTGAATTTCAGTTCAGGTTTATTATTGCACTCCACTGTATCCACAGATTGATAACCGGTTCTTACCTTTACTATATTGCCATCCGACGGGTACACTGACCGGTGTGTGTCTGATTAGTCTTTGGTGAAAACCCTTTTTAAAATTAGTTGTGTGAAAACCTTTATAAAAATATATGTATAGTTACAACACATCACAAAGCTTGACTTGCTTGACCACTGATGAGATGAACCACCATGTTTGTTATTTATGATCTGCTCAGGTTTTGTGTGATGATGTGCATGGCTTTGTTCAAACCTCTTATGATGGTGATCATATTTAGAATAAAATTAATTCTTTGTATACTGCTTAGGTGAAGCATTTTAGGTTTGAGCAGTGGCCTGTTGCTTGATCACAGATTTAATTTTCTTAAAAACATGTTTTTCAACTTTACCATTTACCGACGGTTTTACAAAGACTGGACCACTTACCACATTCACATGTTTCAAAACATATGAAGTTTTTGATTCACACTAGAGTTATTCAAACTGATGTCGCTCAGACATTCTATTAAAATAATAACAAAACCTAACCTAGACTCCTAAGTAATAATAGGAATACCTATGAACTAAACCGCACTGACAGGCAAGTGTACCTATCGAGTGTAGCACAGCTTAACGGTAAACCGAGTTATCGAACCCTAGAGACACTGTATAACTATACTAGACTCTAACACGGACTAAAGATTGATTTGGTGGGCAAAGGCTCGGGTAAGGGTATTTTTAAGGATGTGACTTCTAAGCCTCCACCAGGATCTCTGGGATCCTCTACAACCTCCACCAATTTCCCCACACTTGGGGTTTTACCTATGATTTCTTTAAAATCCGCCATCATCTCCAGCAGATCATCAGGCACCTCATCGCCATAATCGTCCGGCTGTTCCAGCAACTTCTTTAGTTCCACCGCCAAATCAGGCACTTGCCCGAGACTCAGATAAATCTATCAGGATGCTTCTCCTTGATCCTAACGAGTACCGCCTTCATCCTTCGTGGCCTACCGATCCTCCAACTCTTCAGCATCCTCATACTCCTATTAAACAGTGGACCTATATCACTCAGGTCCTTCCACCACAGCTTATACCTACCCGGTCTGAAGATGATACGCATCAAATATCCTAGCAGCTTCTTACCCCTTGACGTCCCCACACTTAGGGTTTGCATTACCCTAAAATCACATGGATCTTTCAACACACGGGTTCTCTTACAGGGTGGCCTAGACTTAGGGGTACTAGAATTATGCCTCGGCTCAGAGAAACTATGGTGGGCAAAGGCTCGGGTAAGGGTATTTTTAAGGATGTGACTCCACCAGGATCTCCGGGATCCTCTACAACCTCCACCAATTTCCCCACACTTAGGGTTTTACCTATGATTTCTTCAAAATCTGCCATCATCTCCAGCAGATCATCAGGCACCTCATCGCCGTAATCGTCCGGCTGTTCCAGCAACTTCTCTAGTTACACCACCAAATCAGGTGGTTCTTCTATATTAGGGGCGAGTTCACCTATTTCTATCTCTAGATCAGAGTCCCAATGGTTGTCACTGAAGGCCTCAAGCATGCACACAGAGTGGCTATGCTTGCCAACATCCCTCTCGGACTTAGCAGTATCGAATGTGATCATCTCATCCCCCACACGGAGTGTGAGTTTCCCGTCAAAGACATCGATCATCCCCTTGGCATTATGTAGGAACGGGCATCCTAGGATGAGTGGAACTCTATCATCCACTTCCATGTCCAGAATGACGAAATCCACGGGGAAGATAAACTTACCTACTTACACTAACAGATTCTCCACAATTCCCCGTGGATACTTGACTGAGCGGTCAGCCAAGGAAATACTCATGCTCGTCGGCTACAGTTCACCTAGGTCCAACTGTTTATAGATAGAATATGGCATCAGATTGATGCTAGCACCTAGGTCGTCCAACGCGTGGTGCGAGGGCAAACTGCCTAGGAGACACGGGATCGTGAAACGACCCGAATCTCCCAATTTCTCGGGCAGCTTGTTCTGCACCACAGTAGAACATTGCTCACTAAGTGAGACTTCAGAGATCCCTCCTAGTTTCTTCTTGTTGGAAAGAAGATCTTTGAAAAATTTGCCATACTTCAGCATGTGCTGGAGGACCTCTATAAATGGAAGATTTACCTTGATTTGTTTAAACATATCAAGGAAATTACCGTATTCCCTAGCATTCTTATAAGGCAGCAGGCGCGCTGGATAGGGAACACGACTCAGGTCAATCTCGGGGGACTTCATCTCCACTCCCTTCTTCTTCTCCACTGTCCTCTCGGCAGGCTTCTACTCTAATATCTCCTCATTCACCGGCTTTTATAGTGTCTCCTCCATCTCCTGCTCTTCACTCGTCTTAGCATCGATCGTAGCAAATCGAGCTCTCCAATCTACCTTCTTCACTTCCTCTAACGAAGGTATGCCATACTAAATGGAGCGGGAGTCATTCTCTTCAACATCTCTCATCTCCACACTCCTAACTGACACGGCCATCACTGAAGCATTTGGGCCCGAAGATGGGCCTCCTTGTCTACCCTTCAGGCTCTGAGCGATATCTCCTACTGTGCATTGCAAATCCTGTAATGCCGTCTGCTGATTCTTCAATAGAGTGTCGAGGCTATCCAGTCTTTGCCTCGTGTCCTTGTCTTGATGGACTAAGTGGGCAAGCAGTTGTGTCTGATTCTCAAGTATCTCTTCGATTTTTCTTGTATTGACACTGCTTCTCGAGCTCGCTCTAGTCTCTCCTCCTCCATACTGCTACTGGCGACCATTAAAACCAGGCGGGTTATTTCCAGATCTCCATCCTGAGCCATAAGTGTTGTTGTTATTATACCCTCGGTTCTGGTACTGGTTACCAACATAGCTCACATGCTCCTAATTATTTATGGGGCAATCTCGGGTGTCGTGGCCTCCCCTACACACTTGAAACCGCTGAGCACAGAGCTTCAGCTCCTTAATCTCGTTAGCCATTGAGGCGAGTGCAGTAGCCATGCTAGAATCAGGAGTGACCTGATGCACACCTCTAGGAGAAGAGACGGGTGCTCTAGCAGTAGGAATGGAATTCCTAACATATTGTGGATGCTGTTTTTTGGCTTGAGAGAAACTCTCGAACATTTCCTCGCACTCATCAGGCTCTAGTCTCTCCATGATATGACCTGCTGCAGTTGTGTTAAACATTTGCTGCTTCTCGATCAGTGAGGCCATTATAGAACTTCTCCACCAGCGCCCAGTCGGAAAGACCGTGCTGAGGACATCGGCTCAACAACACGTTGAACCGCTCCTAGGCCATGTGATAAGGCTCGTCAGGTTCCATCCGGAATGAATGGATTTGGTCCCGAAGGCGAGCGGCCCTGGAAGGTGGATAATACTTCTTGAAGAACTTGGCTTCGAGATCCTCCCATGTAGTGATAGAATTGTCTGGGAGAGTGTCGAGCCAAGTAGATGCACGCCGAGAGAGGGAGAATGGGAATAGATGCAAGTAGATAGCGTCCTTAGACACCGTGATATTGAGAGTATCACATATCCGCGCGAAGCGGGACAAATGTTCGGGTGCATCCTCATCCTCAGGGCCATGAAATTGGGTGGCATGAGTGATCGTACTCATGACATGAGATGGGATCTGCCATGTATTGGTGTTCAGAATAGTGGGGCGAGTGATCGAAGATCTCGCGCCCGTGACCCCATCACTAGCCCTCTGGTTCACGGTACGTCTCGCTGGTGGGTCAGCATCGCCCATAGTAGAAAATGAGATTGGGCTTGTAGAACATACCTGGGATTTGCACAGCTCCTTTAAACGCTCCCGAAAGTCGCGGGTGCGCTCGTGAAGCTTTCGTTCGGGCTCTGGACAAGCTGAATAAGGTGGTGATCATTGCAAACGAGTATGGTGCATAAACAGAAAGACTCTAGAAGGAAACAGAACAAAGACTCAAAGACACACAGAAAGACTCGATTCTAAATTAGACACTCAGATAAGACTCACAAGTAGCACACAAGACTCAAAAGAGAACAAAACAAACCAAAAATCACTAAAAGAACTAGTCAGAGTTAATATTGCTATTGCCAAGTGTCCCCGGCAACGGCGCAAAAAACTTGATGTCGCCCAGACGGTCTATTAAAATAATAACAAAACCTAACCTAGACTCCTAAGTAATAATAGGAATACCTATGAACTAAACCGCACTGACAGGCAAGTATACCTATCGAGTGTAGCACAGCTTAACGGTAAACCGAGTTATCGAACCCTAGAGACACTGTATAACTATACTAGACTCTGACACGGACTAAAGATTGATTTGGTCTAGGGGGTTTACTACACTAAAGATTAACTAATGAATGCAGAAAACTAAGATCGACTCAACTAACCAGACAAAGGACAAAGGTAATATCAAGAATGGGAAGAATATCACCTAGGTCAGAATCCTACTTGCAAAGCACAACTTCTATCGGTTATGGAAACTATAATGGATCTGGGTTTCTAAGGATGACAACTAAATACTACCTAGTGGATCCCTAATCACTCTCAGGGTGTCACCAACTAAGGAACCTAAAGATGTACTAACTCACCAGATGGTTGGATCACTTATCAGGTATTTCCAACTATGATAAAGTACCCTAATAGACAGATTACCTCTCAGTCTCTCTGTCCACCAATAGACTCGAAGAATGCATGGTGTAATCTCAAGATAACAACTATGACATGAATAGCAACAATCACTAGACACCTAATACCGGCTTCCTCTCAGACAGCTGACACTCAGATTCCTAATGACGAATACTAAACGACTAATTCTCACCTCTCGGGTATTGAACTAGGAAGAACATTTAATTCTAATCAGCACTTAATGACAACTCCTTATGGCTACTACGTCTAGCAAACCACTATAATCACAAACCCTAAAATCTATGACCAAGATAAGTAGATCAAACTGGCAGACAACCACAATCAACGCAAGGAATTTAAATCAAACACAAGATCATATCTAAACATGCTAAGACATCACAACTATAAACTCAAGATCTTTTACAAAATCATAAACCCATGATGTAGAAGCATTAGAATTGTTCACAAGGTTAACATTTGTAGCTAAGGATGATGATTTGGACTCATCGGTGTTTGACAAATTTCCAGAAGAAAACACTTTATACTCTGCTACTTGTTCCTCAACAGATGGTGGAACAGTGGTAAAATTTCCATTAAAAGGAGGAGGCATGTTATTGTACCCAATCCCTTTTGACATATTTCTGGGTTTATGAAGTTGATTTTCCATCATATCAACTACTTTACTAGATTGACCAAAGAACTCTACTTTAAACTTTGCTTCAGTAAAATTCGATTTGGCTTGTTCTAATTCAGCGACCAATCTAGTAATATCTTGCATAGCATCCGTAAGCACACAACATTTTTCACTGAGTAGGCGGAATCTACACGTGTGGTGATTCAAGAACAGGTTTCAAAGTAAAATACTTGTATATTGAATAAGCAAATTACAAAGAAAAATACCAAAGCCACTAACCACTAATGGTTAGGGTAAACATGAATATATACTTAGCAGTAATAAACTAAGCCCATCCTATACATGTTCTCGGCCCCAAGGCCGGCCCAAAACACCCTAGCCGTGAACCCCCTTGTTCACGGCTTACACCATACTTTATTGATACTTAATCCTCTAATTAGTCAGGGTCCTACAGAAATACATACATAAATATAAATATATATATATATATATATATATATATATATATTTATGTATGTATTTCGGCTAAAATAATAATCAATTACTTATATAATCTCAATTATACAAATAATATATAAACCATTCAATTAAATAATTAAATGTTTGTTCTAAATAAACATTTATTTTATTATTTAAATTCCAGAAATATAATTATTATTATTCTAAATAATAACAATCCATGATTCACAATGACGTTTAAACTTAATTAAACGTGTTGAGCAATTTATATTTTTCGTTGTGTAACCCTTTAGGATCAACTTCGTCTAGTTGTATTTGACTTATGTTGTTACTTGGGCATGCTCGATCCATCATATTCATCTTAGATTAACATTTATAAAACCCACCTTTTTCATACTTACTATACAACTATTGTATTCAATGACTTTGACCCGTTTACTGCCTATATATGTTTCTTATGTTCAAAATCGGAATAAATTAGACTTAATTAGCTTTCTGACAAAAATAAATAATAATAACTCAATCGGATCTTTTATATGACCTCTACAAAACATGGCAGTAATCAAAACTCATTATGAATTCATCCTCACTTGTTACATTTTCGAACCAAACCTCACTCACACACCCATTTTTCTTGGTTAAAATTTTAGATTTGGTGTAGTGATTATGCTCTATTGGATGCTATAAACACTAACAAATCCAAGTAATCAACATTTGAGCCCTAACTCACCAAGAACTCCTAATTTCTTGATTATAAAACATCTTTGAAATCAATAGAGATGATTCCCAGCTATTTTTACTCAATGAATACAATCAATATATTACAAAGAAGGAGCAATTATTCAAATCTCTCAAAGATGTTAGACCCTGAGTGATAACTAGGTTTGTAGCTTAAACTTAAGGATTAAAAACAACTATGTCTTCTTGGTCTCCTCTCCAATTCATGACACATGTACCCATACCAAGAACTTTCTGGCTTTTTCAACCTCTATATATGTGGCTACTACACAAGTTAACCAGGTTTTTCTGAGTATCAAGTGTTCATATCGACTACCCCTCAAACTTGGATTATTGGCTTTTAAATCATAAAACATGATATTGTCTCTTTCATGTTAACCCATTTGCAATGTTTGTCTCCAAGTTAGCCATTTAACATATACAACCCGTTAATATATTTTGCCACGTATTGAAGCATTTTTAATAATGATAAATACAAACTCATTCTAATACATCAAAATGAACATCCTTCATTAGCACCAGAATTCTTTAAATGCATAACATTTTACACCCAAAATTTGTGCCTGACGTACGACCACGCCAACCCCGGCATATCGTTACACTAACTCCAAGTCCTATTTTAGGCATTTTTACTGCATATACACGGCGTCTACCAGGAGGGACTCAACACCCGAAGTACACTTACCCTCACCCATGATACACATACCTACAAGGAATTCCTGGATACATTTTTATTCATGTCAGTTTTGCCAATTTCACCCGAACTCAAATTATACTTCCCAAATACTCATCAGAATCAAAATAAGTGATATTTATGCATATGGGTATAAATTGACTTAATTGTTTTTTTTTTGTCACATTCACACACAATCATCTTTATATGTGTAATAATTCATGTTTCAAACATTGTTTGTGAGGATTATTATTCACCAAACACTTCAAATGAGATTAACTTATCTTAAGTTTTGTAAGTCATGCTTGATAACACAATGAGTTGTTATTAACATCAATTTAAACAAGTCAAGTTTTCCATCAATTATGAGGATCTTAAACCTCAATTATGAATGTTCCTACCTTCAATTAGTTGTGAAGTTTGCCTACTTTAATTGTGAAGTTCCCAACTCTCACACCACATATACACCATATTGATTCATGCCTTCAGTTATTTGTTGAAGTTCATATATTTCAATATTTCAATAGTGAATGTCTAACTCTCACACCACATATACACCATATTGATTCACCATACATTTCTTAATATTTAAGAATTAACACATAAGTCAAATTGGATAGTATGCATAATTTACCATTAGTACTCATTTGAAGATAATCACATTTTTAGATTACTTTCAAAATGTTTATCCTTAAATGGACATTCACGTGTGTATATTCTAGTTTGGGAAGTAGTATGCGAATACTTTGCTTCTTGAGCTTTCGAATTAAAATTCATATCCATGTTATGTTAACTTCCTAAATGTTATCAATAGTGTGCTTCTTTGAGCACAAAACTCAATTAGTTCACATATTGGTCAATTTAACCAATTTTATCACTAATCCCAGACTAATTAACCTTATACAACTATAGGTATCCATTTGAACACATTCAAACACCTAGAAATAAATTTAAACCCCTTAACCTAGTGTTCATACCTAAGCCGACCTATTGAATACAAACCTTATAGATTCAAGCTTAATTACTTCCATTTCCACTTTTAACACCTAAAACACCTTTAATTAATTATAAATGATCATTTGGAATCAACATTAGGCAACTAGATTAATCAATTCACCAATTTCACATTTTGAGTTCATTTTGGCATAAAACACCATTTTCACAAACATTCACCAACACCAATTATTCACTTATTTTGATTTAGATTCATGTCAATAGTGACTATGGTTAATTCTCATCAATTAGTGACGATAAAAACATATTTTATTCAAAAACTCACGTTAGTTCAAATTAGGTCAAAATTCACCAAGACCACATATAGCCAAATCTTTAATCGAGCTACATATTCAAGGTTAATGGATTCCAACAAGTTATAAGCATCGTATGTGATGATTCTACACCTATGGATGTCATATGTATCTAGAATTTCCAGAAATTAGGTTTTAATTTCATAACCCACCAAGAACTCACTTCACTATTTCCTTGATTTGGCGACATAATTGGAATCAAAGATTCCCAATAACTTTTAATCATCCTTTGTGGTGATTTTATACTATTATACACTAGAATTAACACAATTTTCAAAATTTCACATTGGTTTCTTATTTCACTTAAAACTACTAAAATTTGTAAGACTCATTATTAATTGTGTGGCCTTTATTATCATTTATTAATCATTGATCATTGACTTAAATATTCCTATGACTAATGGGTAATTATTCGATAGACGTAATTACCTTTACTATCATTAAATAGAGTTTCCCATCGGGTGTGTATATATAGAGAGTTTATGTGAGGTTAATTGTTAATGAATCTTTAATCACAAAATCATCTACACCAACTAAAGATTTTGTCCTCCATTTCTCTCTCTCTCTCTCTAATTTGTGAGCTTAGTTCTCACCTAATCCATCCTAACGATAAACCCTAAACGGAAACCCGATCAACATCAAGATGATGACGACTTACCTCTCTAATGTTACTGGATTACCAGGTAAACGATTATATTAATCTTATTTTCCATTACATGTTAAAGAATTGATCAACATGTATATCAGAGCATATGTTGATTAATCAATTCTTTTTCGTTCCCTTAACTGGAATTAAATCGGATAAAATCAAGATTTTTCTTAAAAAAATCATTTTTTTACTTCTCGGTTTTTGGTTCTTAAGTTTTCTGATCTTCCTAAACCTGTTTTTAATTCGAATTACCAGATTCTGAGAAAATCGTTTTAAACAGTTTCTAAAAACCTGTTTTTGATCCCTAATTCGGATCTGGTTAAACTGTTTCCGATGTTATAAAGTTCTTGGATAAAATTTTTCCGAAATCCTTATTAATCAAGAACAATTTATTATGATTATCATAACTGTTCTTGAGGATTCATCCTAATTTTTGATGAAATCCTCTTATTTTGGTAATAGATCTGGATTAAAATCTGTTTCCTAAAATTAAGCAACTTTATCTCCAAGTTTTTGCAGAAAAATATTACGAACTGAAAAATGTTGGAAATAATTAAACCTTTTAATTTTCGAAATCATATCTATCCCTAAAATCTATCCATTATTTTCGGATCCTTAAAAGTACTCGGAATCCTTAAAGTTCCTGGATTCCATAAGTACTCGGGTCTCAAGTACTCGGATTCATAAGTACTCAGATCCATTAAGTATTCGGGTTCACCTAAAGTACATGGATCCCTTAAGTACTCGGATCCCTAAGTTCACGGATTCTAAAGTACACGGTTTACCCTAAAGTTATTAGAATTCCCTTAAGTACTCAAATTTCTTAAGTTCTCGGGCTAACTTAATTTATGGGGTCATAAAAGTACTCGGCTCCTTAAGTTTTCAGGCCACTACGATGTATCGGCTCCACAAGTACTCGGATCCATTAAAAGTTCGATCCGCGCTAACAGGGGTTTTGTTATTAATTAATGCTTTTATTTTTGTGAAACCTTAAATCTAAATGTTTTATAAACCTTAAATTTACTTGAATAACACCTAATATTCACATGACACCCGCCTTGAATGCATAAATGTTTCACTTATGTCCAAAGATGATGTGCTACATTTGTGTCCTTGTTAGGACATAGTTGTGTGACAATAGGCCTTGTAATAGATTAGATCTTCTATGTCTTTATGTTTTTGTAATGTTTGCTTAAGTTTTGTTATAGGCGAACTTAACAAGTTCGCATAGGCCAAGTTTAGACGAACTTGCTAAGTTCGCCTGCATGGTTGTGAGTCTATAAATAGGAGTTTACATGTTAGTTTAAAAAGGTCTGTAATTTGTGTTCAAGATTTGTAAACTCTTAGATTGGTGGAAATCAAAGAGAATAGTATTTACATCTTGTGGTGGTTCTAGTCTTTGTGAATGTCTTGTTTACACGATCTAGCATACATTGGATTCCGCACTCCGTATGCTTGATACACATCACATCTCGAGTTAGATCCATAGAAGACCCGTGTGGACCTACATTTGGTATCAGAGCATCGTGCTCATGATTTGTGACGGTTTGTGTAAGATTTGACGTCAAAAAGACTGAATTTTTTTTATCATCTTTCATTTCCATGGAGTTTTCAAGTTCTTGAGAAGATTTTGAGGCTGATTTCATCACATTGGAGTAGTTTTTGAAGAAATTGATTCGTTCAAAGTGTTCCAATTCATATTATATTCAATCCTACGTTCCAATTCAACAAGTTATGATGATTTTTGAGGTTTCAAGTTCGTGTTTTGGTTGAAGAATTCATCTTCCTGAGGTTTTTTTGCTGAAGTAGGCGAACTTAGCTCAAATTCAGTTACAGGCGAACTTAAGAGGCGGACTTAATCTAAGTTTTTGATTAAGCGAACTTATCAAGTTCGCTTGGCTCAAATTCGCTTAAGGAAATATTTAGGCGAAATTATCACGCTTGAGGGTAAACTTGTTTCAAATTCTGTTTTCTTGTGATATTTTGCATATATTTGTCGTTATGGCTAACATGGTGCAGGTTACAAACATGTTCAACTATGAAAATGAAATTGGTACTTCTCAGAAACCACCAAAGTTGCTAAGTCTTGCTGATTATCCAAACTGGAATGATCGTTTTGATCAATTTGTTTCATTCAATGATACCAGTTTATGGATTCCTATTCTAGAAGGATATACTCATCCGACTTATTCATGGATGGATAGTGATAATGTTCCAAAGCCTGTATCTGCTTTAACAACTGAAGAAAAGCTTTTATTTGATCGTGAAAAGAAGGCAATGACAAGTATTTCAATGTCACTACCAAAAGAAATTTATCACAGTTTAAATCTTCTAAACAGTTATGGGAAGCTTTACAACAGAGATGTGAAGGTAGTTTGGATGTGAAGAAAAGCCGTAAAGAATTATTGAAGAAACAATTTTTAGTATTAAAACACTTTTAGAATGATCTGGTTACGAGATTTTATCATCTGCTGAGTGAATTAGCAAGTGGTAAGGTTGTTTATGAACCTGAAGAGATTAATGACAAGTTTCTGGAAGCGTTACCATCAAAATTTGATGTGTATACTGTTCTCATCAAAGAAAATGAAAAATATAAAACAATATCACTTGAAGATGTTCTTGGAAAAATTCAATCTCATGATCTGAATTTAAAGAAAAAGGAAACTAATATGGAGCACATCCAAGATCCATCAATGTATTTTGCCAAAATAGCTGGAAAATCTGGATCAGGAGTTGCTTTGTTTTTAGGAGATGGTCAAGATAATTCTAATGAAAATGGTTCTGGTTGTTCTTATCAATCTGGTTTCTCTGCTACTACATCAAATTCTGCTGGATCACAACCATTGAATTCACATCATGTGACTCAAAGGGTAGCTGAAGATTATATGGAAATGTTTTCATCTTTTATTGCTTCATATGAAAATTTTATTGGAGGAAAGATTCATGATCCAGAAGCAATTGAAGAAGATTATCGTCAAATTGATCTGGTTGATCTAGAAGAAATGCATATTCAGTGGAATATGGCAATGTTAATGAGACAAGCAAAGGATTTTCTTAAGAAGACTGGAAGGAAGTACATTAGATCAAACAGCAGAACAAGAATAGGTTTTGACAAGACTAAAGTTCGATGTTACAACCGTCAAGAATATGGTCACTTTGCTAAAGAATGTAACAAGCCAAAAGTTGAGTTTGATTCTCAAAAGAAGAACAACAATTATCAAAGTAACAGAAATCAACAAAGTTCAAGTGGTTTTGGAAATTCAGCAAATATTTCAACACCATCTGCTTTGGTTGCTCAAGGAGATGATAACTATGACTGGGGAATTCATTTAGAAGATCTAGTTGGTGCTGTGAGGAAAGCGTTTGTGGCTGAAATTCATGCTAATGAGACATCTGAAGATGAAAGTTCCAGTGATGGTGAAAGTTCAGGGAGTGAAGTCGACAGTCAGAATGATGAATCTTCTGAGAATATCATTATAGGAGAAATTTCTGAAGAGACTGATACTGAAAGTGCTGATGAAGTTCATTCTGAAGAAAATGTGTCTACAATAAGTGTATCTGAGGATGAGATTTTGTTGACTAAAAGAGTACCTGAGATGACTGAAGAGATTCCAACTGCTAAAGTCTTCATGGCAGACATGTCAGATCCATCAAAGGTAAAAGATGTTATCTGTAATATATATTGTACTAACTGTGTTTTGGTGAAGGACAAAATGATGAAAGTTATGGATGACAACATAAACTTGATTTGTGATATGAAATCGATGCACTCAGTGAATCAGAAATTAAAGGACAATGATAAGATGTGTATTAATAGAATTGAATCACTCAAGAGAGACATTAATTCTCTAAATTTAAAAATTAAAGAACAAGCATATCGGTTGGATATGGCTTATGCTGAGATTGAAAAGAGAAATGAAACTGTTACTGAGAAAAATAAAGAAATTTCAGATAAAGAGCAGAAGTGATCAGATTACATAGAAAACTGGAATGTTTTGGAAATTCATCACTATTGTTGGGATATTTCAATGACAATGTTGATCCTGTTAAGAGAATAACTGGAATTGGATTTGCTCCTCCACCATTTAATGGGAATTAAGCTATAGAACTAGAGATCATTACTGAAGAAGATATTGATCCAAACACAGTGTTAAAGATAAATCCAGTCACAGGGGAAGAAATGGTATATGAGTCTGATAGTGATGATGAGATATTTGATGCTCAGAAAATTGATGGTGTTCCTAAAGATGTGAAGTTTGTTGAACCAAAAGTGGTAAAACAAGTCACAAGAGATCGATGTATTCTTACAGAGCCCGATGAAGTTGAACAACCAACTATTTCACCAATTTTATCTAAAAGTGGTTTTATTAGTGCTGGTGATATCAAGAAGGAAGTTTTAAAAGTTGAAAATAAATAAATAAGTGATTTCATTAAGCAAAAAGTGAATGTGGCAAAAACCAAAGACAGTAAATTGTCAGTTTCAAAGACTTATGTTGGTGAATCATCCAGAAAGATGTATGTTCCAAAGAAACAAGGAGGTACTAAGGCTAGATCTACTGAAGATTATTCATCAGGAAGTCACGCGACCATGGGGGTGTTGGAGCATGGTTTTGCTCGTGGATTTGGCTTGCCGCGATCATGCCAGATGCGGGGCACGACCATGTCTAGGGTTTACAAGCTTTGGCGCAGCCGTGCCAAGTAGGGGGCACGACCGTGCCTCCAACTCAGAAACCCTAAAAACTTCTGACTTTATTCTGGAATCTTCTTGTTTGTTCACTTAGCTTCACAAAAACCTACAAAACTAGAAATGAAGCAAATAAGTGTCTAAACGTGGAAAATAACCAAGAATTGATCGTGAAATGAGCGAAGTTTTGTGCCAAAAATATGTGTAAATTCTAACACATCAAACAACCCCACACTTGAACATTGCTTGTCCTTAAGCAAATCAAACTAAAACAAACATCCAATGGCACAATGGATCAATTTAGAAAACAGTAAGCACTAATAAATTATAAGGGTTTGATAAGTTTTTCAAGAAATGCAATGTTGACTAAATGAAACCCAAGGAGCCCAATGAAGTAACAACCGATGAGCAAATGAATACGCCTTAGAAATCATTAGCATGCAACCTTATACTCCTCATAATGTTCACACACACTCGGGTATATATATGAGTATACAAGTAATGGTGTATGTATAGAACACTCAAATTCCAAGACAATGAATCATGTGTAAATCATAAGCTTGCTAAAAGATCAAATCTCTACCAACTAACATGAAACAAAACATAAATCAAGAGGACTTTGAACGGGTTGTAACTTGACAATGGCTAAGGGTAAGGAAGTGGAATTTAAAAGTGGCTAAATGGCTAAAAACCTGGTGGCTATGCTAACTCAAAAAGCTAAAACAACTTCTAACATAAAAGTAAACTAAAGAATATTTTCCTATAGATAAGAGCTAACAATCAGATTCTTTTCGTCTTTGCTCGCAAAATTTCTCTAATCGGCTATATTTCACCTTATTTTGGTGATTTTTTTTTACTTTATATTTCTCTATTTGAATTCTTTTGAAGGGAACTAAGTAAATATGCATCTTTCCTTAGCTAAAAACTTCTCAAGAACTAAAAAATTTACATAAACTAATAACTATAAAATTAACATAAACTAATAACTATAAAAGTAACATTAGTCAACCGGATTTCTATAATGGGCGAAAAATAAAAATAAATAAAAAGGCTAATGCAAAATTAATGGTGGTGTGATGCGGGTAATAAAAGAAAAACTCGGGATAGGCTCAACGTGGCTAACTAGTGGATGTGTTCGGGTGAGGGAAAACAAAAATAAAAGGTTCATAAAGTGGTTTAATCCTAATGCCTCAATCATTTTTATGCAAAATTTATGTTCATGATTTCGAAATGTATACTAAAAGCAAGTTCTAATAAGCATGAAACATCCGGCACACTCAAATCCGCAAAAACGAGAGCAAACAATGTCTAAAGTTATCAAGGCTAAAAAATAAACTCACGAAAATGAAAAGGAATGGGTGTAAGCAAAAGGTTACATGCAATTCATTCGTTTAGCCCACTAAAACTCATGGTTATCACAAAAAGTTGGGTTTGACTCGATGGAATTTCTATCACGAATGCTTTCGAAAAATCAAACTTCTAATTGTTTTACTAAAAATGTGAATGCTAAATGGTTAACTTTTATTCTATTTTTGTGTTTTTTTTTTAAATTTATAAAACTGATTTAGTGCCAATAAAAATTATGAAGGAAGATTTTTACAAAAAAAAATGAAGTTATAAAATGCTTAAAAGGAAAAAAATCGCGTGAACAAATTCCCACCCTACACTTAGAAACATACATTGCCCTCAATATATAACACAAAAGAATGCAAAGTGAAGAATGAACACCCAACATCACACTTCAGAAACGTATATTGCCCTCAATATACACAAAAATATGCAATGCAATGCAAAGGAGTGTGAAGGGAGAACTGAAACTTCCCTCATATCAATATCGATCAAACTCAAATGGTCTACCCACAAAAATGATGTTCCACGCAGTTCCACAATTCCAAGATCTAAATAAGGCTAACAACATCAAACACAGATTAGTAACATCAAGCCAAAAATATACACGGGAAAGGTGTGACATCCAGTATTCTAGGTCAATATCCATATTCATTTTAGCACGTTCATATTTTATATTTCCTGGATCATTATTTTGACTAAGTATTGTCAAGAGCCTAGCATAGAAACACATGTTACATTTTAGTAATTATGAGAATTACTAGGTCATGAACATTTATAACCCGCAATGTACAGTCATTGGTGATTAACAAATTTTTATTCAAGTAAAGTCTAGAAACATATTTATTTTACACAAAGTATATATTGGTCACATTAATCTATAAAGATTGATAGGAAAACTTTTGTTCACACGGTTCATAATTAATTATCTATGTGTGAGCATGTATAAAGTAGTTAAGTTATTAACTATGTCGGGATTCACTAGCAAATTATTAAAACTAGTCAAACTACACATAATGTAAGACGTTTTAATAATTAAAAATTTGAACCGTGTATTATATCATGGGAGCACCTACCGGGTTTACACTACCTTAGACCTAACTATCTAACAAGTAAGGAGTACCTAGTGATTAGACAAGACCCACCCCCCCCTAACACCCCCTTACGGCCGAAACAAGGTGGGGCCACCCACCTTACCATTTCACTATCATATTTCATGATTCTTGTCATATGATCCATACCCTTTCAACTATGAAATCAAGCAATAGTCAAATCTATCAAACTATCCATACTTGTAATGATCACAGATGAGTTAAACACTTAATCCCATTCCCTCTCTCTCCATATACAGACACATCCACTTCACACTTTCAAATCACAAGAACAAGTCCCATTAGAGGAGATTAGCTAGAGCCTTGGAGATTCAAGAGTCACTAGTGAATCAAGCCACCACCGTCTTCTACAGATGATTCTTCCCGAGCTAGTCTAGCGGTATGAAAAACCGACCCCAATCTCTAGTTATCATTTATTATTCTTGTTTAAGCTTGGTGTTCACCCTAAAAACGAAAACATCTTTAAAGGTTTTGTGATCTTATAGATTTTAACTTTTAAAAGATTCAAGATTTGTATATATATATATATATATTTATATATATATATATATATTTATATATATATATATATATATATATATATATATATTTATATATATATATATGGCCGAGATTTGTAAAGATGTATATATACGCTTTGGGGTTTTGAACATGTTACATGATGATAAGTGTAGTTGTAGATCTAAAAGCATGATTAACTCTTGATGAAAAACAATTGAGAATGAATATTTAGATATATGGAAATCGCGATGTATATATATATTTGTGGTGTTAATTTGGAAATTGTTAGATATATGTATATATATATATATATATATATATATATATATATAAATATGTGGGCCGAGATATATGTATAAAAATATGTGAATAATGGTATTCGATTAACATGGAAATTGCTAAGTGTGTATACGTAGAAATCGGGATATATATGCATGTGTAGGGTGGTAGTTTGTTGAATTGGAATTTGTCGAGTGAATATATATAAAACTGTAACACATGTATACACTGTGAACACTTGTAGTTTGATCATGGAAATAATATATGCAATGATTAGATGATTGAAACAAGATATATATATATATATATATATATATATATATGTACACATAGCCGTAACAAGCATATAGATGTGTACTTATGGCTGAAATGTCTAGAAGGCTTGGATAAACGTTATTGGATAACTAAGTAACCAAATGCGATTAGGAAAGTATACATGTATTGAAAACCCTAATAATATGTGTAGGAGTATACATAAAGTATATGTTGACTTCTGTACATATATAATCATGACAAGTACGCATGTGATGACATAACAATATGAAAATATATGTGCATGAAATATATGGAAAGGATCGGTTAAAAATAAACAATGATATGGCATCGTAAAACAAATGTGAGCATATGTAGAGATGTAGAAATACATGTATGCATGTATTTGATAAAAATAAATATAAATGTATGCATGATGAACTTAACTAAGTTAATAAATGTCGTCCGAAATATAACTGTTTGCATGTGGACGTAGTAACATGGATTGTACGTACGTAGAATAATAAACATGCATTGATATATTTGAACGATATTTGAGATCGTATATAATTATTTTTGAGAAATAATTATATGTATATACGTGAACAATCATGTGAATCAAATATATGTCTTGACAGAAATAATATTTATTTTTGTAAACGTAATAAGTCACCAATATGGAAACGTAATATGTTCTCGGAAAATATGCAAACATCTAGACTGGAATAATAATCAACAATGAGTCGTAACATGGAAAACACCGTTTTTGCTAAACACAAGAAATACTTAACTCGATTCGTTAAGTCGGGTGAATAACTTGCATTTAAGACGGGTAGTCTTAACACATTAGTACCCTTGTATGATTAGGGTATGGATAGGCGGGGCTATATTTACATATCAATTAATTGCTAGCATTCACTATTGACGAGGTGAGTTTCATAGTCCCCTTTTTACTGTTTTAAAATACTTTTTTTTTGGGGGGGGGGGAACATACTTGTAACTTTTTTCATACATTTATGAAAGAACAAAGACCAGACCGTTATGTTTACATGAGGAAACATATAGAGTGCTAAAAGTCCCCTGAACATCACCATCATTTGTAACCATCAGCTATGGACTTAGCCTGGGATTCTATGAATAGTACTATTGGGGGTGACGCCCCCGGTCATGGTTAGTCATGCTAACCGGCGACCTGGAGGGTCGAATGGCCGCATATTGTCTTATTCCGTTCTCGTGGTATAGCGAGGGAGGGACATTCACCAGTTATGGTTTGGTTACAGTCTCATGTATTAACATATTATTTATATTCCTAGCTAGTTTACAAATGGGGCCAGTCGGTCATTTGTTCATTGTTCATTTCATTAGTTATTCATGCACTGTTTAATATGATCATTTTATACACCATGAACGTTCGGTGAACGTTGGATTTACAAGAACACTTAAACAAAACCTGTGAACTCACCAACCTCGTGTTGACACATTTTAAGTATGTTTTTCAGGAAATTGAACGTGGTAGCAAGGTTAGCAGTGTAGGTTACATGCATACATGATGGATACCGCTTTTGGGGGATTTCTCTTGTATAACTCATAATATATGGGTCATATTTGCGAAATCTTGACATTTTGTAAACTTAAATGACATTTTGGGATGTAACACCTTAAACTTATTTATGTATCTATTTATCATGTATGTGTTTGCGGTAATCATATGCTTTGGAAGCCAGTGAACGTTACGCCTCGCGTTTCCGCCTTGGCGGGGTGTGACAGAACTTGGTATCAGAGCCATTGATTATAGCGAACTAGGAGTCTAAAACCTTAAAACCTAGTCTATAATTCAAATGACTCACTGAAACGTTTTCATTGCATATGCATTTCATAACCTACCCTCATATCATATGGATATTGTAGTCTCATCATGTCATAACGCAATGGTCACATCCCCACTTCTAACTCTAAGGACAAGTCTCAGAGCACCGGTTAACTGCTGGGGAGGAGGCTCCCACTACACAACTCCGGTATAGGGTACATACCTGCAGCTCCACACCACCTGACGTAGCTCTTGGAGAGCCAACTATCTGCTACCGCAAGAAGAGCAGATGACCGATCATGGTTAAGAGCGTCAGGAAGAGGACACGATTGCCCCACAAAAGGACTCTGGCTGCTCGTCACCCTACCACCACCTGGATGCCCCGTACTCTTGCACGCTAGAGAGAGATGGAGGGCATCCCTTCCACGTTTGAGCTCGGGGAGTCCTCGAACTCCCTATCACAGTCGCCCCACACTGGAGAGGTCAGGGTGCTCACATTTCCTACTCTGGTAGCCCGTGTCCATACCCATGAGGAGCGTCTCGATGACTTATTGGATGATCTTCGGGCACATAGGGATGCATCTACTTTTCTGCAGCGAGATCTCAGGAGCCGCTGGAGGACAGCACTATAGATCTTCAGGGTACGACCGATCACTTGGAGATGAGGGCTGACATGGGCTGGCTGCTGACTACTACGGTTCGAGACAGTGTTGAGGCATTGGAGGAGAGGACTTTGGCTACGGAGTTGGTGGCTAGAGTAAGTGCTGTTGTGGCTGGACTTGCTATGTTGTTTGGTTTGTATTCCGACTTCTTTCATTAGACCTATTATGGGCGGGTTGTGCCCGTAGCACGTTATGTAGTTGAAACTTAGTACGGATGGTTTATGTAAAACTTATCTATTTTGAGTTCTTCTGTTGGAACTATGTACCGATTATGTTTTAACTATGTATGTGATGGTTGTTTGCGTTGATGTGGTTATATCCTTATGTCCTGATTATGTCATTATTCTCTATATAATGCTTGTTTCTTTGTTAAATTGTATGATTAGAAAAGAACGCCATACCACCTAAACGAAGGACACCCCATGACACCACTGGTGAAATCAACACAACGATTTCCACGAAAATGGAGCAACTCATATCACAACATGTGGCCGCCGCCATAGAGCAGTACGAGACTAATCGGAATAATGATGGAGGAAATAACAGTGGCACAACAGGAGGTTCTGGAGATGCTTTGAGCAAGAAGTGCACCTATAAGGCCTTTCTATCCTGCAACCCTCACAGCTTCAATGGTACCAAGGGTGCGAAAGGCCTGATGAGGTGGATTGAGAAGATGGAATCGGTGATTGATATCAGTGAATGCACCGCCAACTGCATGGTGAAGTATTCTACTTACACGCTCACTGATAAGGCAGTGACCTGGTGGAATTCTCAAGTAAAGACTTTGGGGAGATGACGTGTCGTGTGATAAGTAAATTAATATATATATATATATATATTGTTTTAGAAATGGTTTCACGAGATCAGAAAAGTAAAAACGTGCGTGAAGTGTGTAAAAGAAATGTAACAAACAAAATAGTAAATAACAGGAAAGTAAGTATGTCAGAAATGATCAGGTTACGAATAGTATTGCTTTGGGTTTCGAATCCGCTTGGTACATGATAATGTTAAGTTGACTAATCCAGTGATATGACTACTACAAATGTGTGACCAGAGTCACCGCTAGAGCCTCGTCCTCATGACATTTGATTTGCAAATTTAAAAGATTTAACAAGTGGTAGTGCCTCCCGTTAAGGACAACAATTACCCTCAACCCTTCGAATGGACATCTCCGGGTTGGTTTAAGACATCGAACGCAAAATGCTTTGTATTAGAGTTAAATAGGTGATTATATTTTGCTCACCGGGAGGCGGTGTAACAATGGGACCAAGTATACGTACCGTTCCCAACATGAGTTCACCAATTCTTGGTCGCATAATAAGTTTGTATAAAGACGTACGACCTTACTATTGTTGACCAAGCCTTGGCTTATAAATCTCTGCTTGTATAAAGACGTACAAGTTTCAAAAGTAGTTTGATTAAAAAGGTTTTACGATCTTACGCTTTAAAACTAAGAACACTCACAAATATAAAGACGAATTTAGAAAATAATAAAAGCCCACCAAAATGGTGGTTTTAAGGATGAATAGTTAAAGACATAAACACATCACTTGGATTAATACGTTAAACATTAACATGCACCAAACTTCATCTTCACCTTAGAAATACAAAGAGTTTAGCCACGAATGACCATACTAACTAGCATAATGCTGAGTTTCGTAGGCTCCCATATTGCGGAACAAGGAGGAAAAGCCCCTCCACTCACTACTCTCTACTATAACTATGAAATACGCTCTTAAATGAGCTCTGGATGGTTGTTGAAAGGTGTGGATGGGTGTGTGTAATGAAGAACTCAAGACATCTATTTATAAGCCTCAAAATGAGCAATGCACGGTCGTTCATTTGGTTGCACGGGCGTGCAAACACCTCGGGAATCAAACAGGGTACAAAGGACAATGTACCGGAGCCTGGGAAGGCTGGACAAGGAATGCACGACCGTGCATGGCATTGCACAGTCGTTCAATGCCCTGCCAGCTCCCAAGCTTCGTCTTTTAACTGCTGGTTGACTTGTGTTGACCAATTTTGACTTCTTGGTGGTCAATGCTCGGGTTTTGTCTTCCAAAAGCTTGATTTCTTCATGATTTTAGCTGATTTTTGCTCTATTCATCTTTGGGATACCGAATAACCTGCATTTCTAAAATATTAATGTTTTAAGTATCAATTGCAAGGTTATTAATCAATTAGTACCATAATATGGGGTTATTATGCATGCAAAACATGTATAATTTAGGGCATATCATAATACCCCACACTTAAACTTTGCTTGTCCTCAAGCAAACTCATGCATGATCATACCCATAACTAAAAAAATTTACAAGGGGAAATGGAGCTCTAAGTATTTGAAAACTCCGGGATAACTCTTGAGCTGCTTATTCAATTTTTGTATTTTTCTATTATGGAATCCATGACAAGCCTACTAGAACTTCAGTTATGCATAAACTTACACACCTCACAATGTTCACTCAACTCTAGGGTTATATATGTATGGATAATGTAAGTTAAGTGGAACACTCAAGTTCGAATCGAATTATGCAATGGTCATAAGCTTGTATGCCAATCAAGTCTCCACCAATTAACTAAGTAGTATGCATGAATCAAGAAGAATTTTTAAAGGGTTGTAATGTGGCTAAAATAAAAATAAAGGGGGTGAAAAAGAAAATCTTTTTGGGTTTTTAGGGATTTAAAAGGTTTGAAGGGCTGCAGCTATCGTGAAACACACAGCTACGACTTCATGGCTTAAAATGGAACATACTAGCAGGCCCCTTTACATTACTTGGATCATGAGGGTATAACTAATCTGAGGGCTCGTTTATGGTCAGATTGCCAAGACCAAGATCTTTCATCAATGCCAACTCTTTCCTTACTGCGTAGTATACATTACTGCCTGTTCGTATGGATCCTTCAGGTTGTAGCCTAACAGCTCATACTATGATTAGTTGCGTATACTCATTTTGGGAATAGGTTTGGTTCTTGCTACATTTTCCATCGTGGCTCCAGTTGCCACACTTCACACGTTTCTCGTATCTTTTGGCTCTTATTTTGGCTGCAGAATGGTGGATGTTGTTCTTGCTTGCGCCACCGTTTTCTTACCTCACTAGTTGCTTTGAAAATCTTCTCTCGGAGTTTGGATGGTAATTTAGGCTTTGCAAAATGAATACAGGAAAGCAAATTGAAATCAAAATAATGCATATCCAGCTTTTTAAGGTCTAATCGGTAAAAGACCAACTTCTATCCTTTTCTTTTCTCCTTTTTCTATTTTTTTTGGATCAAGAAAAATTCTTCAACAATTCTTTTTCCTCAATTTTCTTGAAATAATATTTCCATGAATTCCTTGCAGATAGTTCGGCTGTTTCTTCCTAATACATCCACCTTCTTGTATATTTCAATTCCTTTGAGTAAAACATATTCTTTCTGAAGTTACCTCAATGGTAATAAACTTGAACTAACGATATAGGATAATTTTTCCATTTTGAAGACAGTTAGCCAATAACCGGTGTTTACGAAAAATTGGTTGGGTGATAATTGTAGGTAGTAGAAAAGAATAGGCTAAGCCTCAAAGGGCTATCTAAGCGGATTATATGTTCGGGATTTTTGGATTTAAGGATAAGGGTAATAAAGTCCTAGGTGCCTCAATCACTTTCATACTTTTACTAGTTCATGGTCTTGATATGTATAGGTCACACAAGTTCTAATTATTTATAAAATTCAATCGAAAAACACTAAGTAATGCCAAACGCAAGAGCATGATATACTGCGCCAAAAATTTGATGTTGTGTAATAGGCTTGAATTTCCTCACATGCAAACGGATGGGATAGGGTTTGGCAAATCGTTATGCATAATATTCATTTGTTTCTACTTGCCATGTATTCATTTTATTTAATTAGGTGCGAACTCAAAGAGGTTTTTAATATTAGGGTTTAAAATTTTGAAAACTTTTAGGGTTTTACAAAAGGTAGGTTTTTGTAACGTTTTAGTCAAATAGGCAGAAAATCACATGTTGAAATTATACTGCTTTGAGATTACAAGTAGTCCTGAATCTCTAATTCCCCACCCCACATTTAAAACTGTGCATTGCCCTCAATGTACAAATGCATGTAATGAAATGCTATGCAGGAATTTAAATGCATGAAGTTTTAAGGGAAAAGAAACTGGTACTCCCCCGGTCAATTCGGTGTATAACCTAAGGGCAAAACTTATTGCTGCAGTCAGGTTGTGCCTATCAGCTGCTAGTCAACACGTTGCTTCAAATACTTCATCGAATTTCAAAGAAATTTGATGCGGGTTTCGATTCTCTAGGTTGTAGAGATGGAATATGATTCTTCAAAGAAGTGGCGGAGATATCTGGTGATGTTATTCTACCTGACACACAAAGGAAAACATAAAAGCAGACAAGGAAAATAAAGGGTAGTAGTTAAGCTACTAGGGTCATAGTATCGAGAAGGCATAACTGTGAGCTGAAGTAAAAGAAACTTTAAATTTGGAAAAACCAAACCTGAGATCCATGCTTTTTGCCGTATGCACCAACTTATCAATTTATTCATGATCATCGGGTTGCCTCCCGGAAGCGCCGCATTTATTTAAGGGCCGTTGGCCAGACCCGTACGTGTTTTATCAGTCTTTCTTTGGGTGGGAGCCATCGACTTCCACCGTATCTCCTGTCCCTTCATTCAAGTCCTTTAGTTTTGGTAGCTTGTCAAAGTACTCATCGACCCAGTCAGTGTTCTCAAAGTCCTTCCCAAGATTCAGTTTCTTTCCTTTTTTGAATTCCTTAGCTTTCTTCATTTGGTAGTCCAGATTAGTATCGATGAATTGGGCAATTTCAAATGGATCATTAGACAGGCATTCATCCCCCTATGTTGTAGGTCACTGATTGTTTTCCGACACGAAGTGTCAAGATTCCTTCATTCATATCAATAACGGGTCAAGCAGTGGCTAAAAATAGACGACCTAAAATTAGAGGCACGAAATAGTCGGGTCCTATTTCTAACACCATGAAGTCGGCAGGGAAGACAAACTTGCCGACTTTTACTAGAAAGTTTTCAATGACTCCTATAAGTGATTTGACTGATCCATCTGCGAGCTTGATAGTTGCATTGACAGGTCATGGATTCCCAATATTTAACCTTTTAAACATGACATAAGGCATTACATTCACACTTGCTCCTAAGTCAGCGAGCACAAAGGTTATCGGCAATGGTCCGATAGAACATGGTAGAGAGAACTTTCCAGGATCTGAAAGTTTCTTTGGAAGGCATCTTTCAATGAGAGCGACACAATGATTAGTCTTTTTTACTGCTTCCTCCATGTTTCTTTTGTTTGTAAGGAAATCTTTCAAGAAACGTCCATAGTTAGGCATTTTTTGTATGATATCCAGGAAAGGAAGATTGACATGGATCTTGCTTAATAGTTTGATAAATTTCTCATATTGTTCGTCAGTCTTCTGCTTTACTAACCTTCCTGGATAGGGTATGTGAGAATGGAAAGTTCTCTTTATCGGTACTTTCGGAGGAGTATCCACTAGAGCCGGAGGTGGAGTTACCTTTTATTGTGATTCTTGGGTAGTTATTTCTATGATATGTGGACGAAGCGGTACTCCGGTTAATATTTCTCTCCTTGTTGATTGAACTTCTTCTTCTGGCATTGGTGGTTCTGGATAAACTTTGCTATTTCTCAGAGTAATAGCACTTAAATTTGCTTTTGGATTGGCTTCGGTATTACTCGGGAGACACCCTGGTTGCCTTTCGGATAGAAGTTTTGTAGTTTGCCCTAATTGCTTTTCAATGGACTGAAGAGTTGCTTTTTGTGTTCTAAATTCAGCTTCATGAAGACTAAATTTTTCCTCATATTGTTTTTGACGAGAATCCGCTAGAAGGCTTGACTTTCAGTTGTAGAGATTAACTTAGTTACCGCGTCCTCTAAGCTTAACCGTTACTTGGTTTGGTAGTTCCTTGAAATTGTTGACGAGGCTGATAGTTTTGAGGTGGTCTTTGTTGAGACTGTTGTTGTTGTTGTCCGAAGCCAGATTATCCCTGATTGTTGTTATCCTTCCAGCTGAGATTTGGATGGTTCCTCCATCCAGGATTGTAGGTCTTACTATAGGTGTTGTTTTGTAGGCGATTTGTTCCGAGTAAGTCAACCTGCTTGGTATTAGTGGTGATACTCTTCACTTCTTCAATAGTCTCTTTGGAGGTCTTGCCCTTACTAAGTTGATTTAGTTGAGTGGTGAGGGCGTCTACTTGAGCAGAAAGTGATGTGACAGTATCGACAGAATGAAGTTACTTGCCTGGATCCCCTGGTGTTTCTTGGATTGTACCATTGATAGCTGTTTATAGCTATTTCCTCAATTAGGTTGTAAGCTTCTTATGGCTTCTTGTTTCCAAAAATACCACCTGCAGTAGCGTCGAGTGTCTAGAGAGATTGATTATGCAACCCATTGTAGAATGATGATACTTGTAACCAAACTTCTAGCCCATGGTGAGGACATTTCCTTAACATATCCTTAAAACGTTCCCATGCCTCATATAGTGATTCAACATCTTCCTGGGTGAAAGTGGTAATATCATTTCTCAGTTTTGCAGTTTTCGCTAGCGAGAAGTATTTCAACAGAAATTTCTGGGCTAGATCATCCCATGTAGGAAGAGAATTTAGCCATGCCTTAGCTTGTTCCCTTAAGGAAAAGGGAAACACTCGGAGGCGAATTGCGTCATTCGACACTCCTGTTTGAAAGTGTCACAAATTTCAAGGAAATTTGCAATGTGGGCATGTGGATCTTCATCGGGTAATCCATTGAAAGTGCATGATGACTAGATCATGTGGATAACATGAGATTTGATCTCAAAGTTGTTAGCGTCAACCGTTGGCCTTATGATACTAGACCCCAAAGCTTCTAGTGACGGTCTTGCGAAATCTGAAATAGTGCGGTTTTCAACGGCCATTCTTCTAGTACGGTTTTCTCGTATTCGGCGGTGAAAGAATCTTTCGGGCTCTTCTAAAGGCTAATATAAACCAGTAGTGGAGCTATGGATCATACACTACCTGCAACAAACGTAACAGAAGAGCAGATGGAAATTGATAGGTTAATCCGTTAACTTGAATTTTTCTTGAAATCACCGGGTCCCCGGCAACGGCGCCAAAAACTTGACGTATCGTGTGATAAATAAATTAATATATATATATATATATATATAAATATATATATGTATATATATACATATTTGTTTTAGAAATAGTTTCACGAGATTAGGTTTTAAATTTATAAAATGATATATACTCAAACTTAAAACACACACAATAGGCAAGTGTACCTATCGCAGCGTAATATAGTTTAAGTAAGAACCATGTGTAACATTCCTGATTTTCTGACCCTATTTTAATTTATTTTAGCTAATAAAATAACAACACGACATTGAATCATATACTTGTTCAAACCTACACCTCATTAATCGTTAGCCGATCGTATTCAATTCAAAGATTTAGAATTCATAATCATGTGGTAACACCTCTTAGAGTTAATCCAGTTAGAAATCCCGTTAGGTGTTTTGTTAAATCCTAACCAAGCTAATTCTGTCAAACCAAGCTAGTAGGCACGGTCGCGCCACGTTTTGGCACGGTCGCGCCTCGTCTGGCACGGTCGCGCCTCACATCAGTTGAAACGTAAATACAGCCTTTAAACGCAATATCGTTTCGAATTCGTAACCGTTTCTCACATTAACAAACCCAGTTAAAGGTTTTAATCATTTTATTTACGACACATAAACCCAATTGATCGATTCAAATTATAACCGTCAAAACCCCCCATGTGACCATCGATTTCAAGATTTTAGGTTTCAATCCTCTCAAACAAACACACAAACACATCATTCGATCCTCCCTAAATCTCCAGAACACATTGAGTTAGCCAGAGTTGCAGCAGAAAGTGCCAGAAATCAAACTCGTTGTCGTCGGAACTCGTTTCTACCATACGCTATCGATTAATCATCTTTCCAGGTAATTGAAACCTCCTACATCTACGTTTTAGTCTATGGATCAAAAGCCCTAATCTAATTTGGGCTTACAATATCGAAATTAACACGAACCCGAATCTAAGTTCCGTTTAAAAATGGTTTAATCGAATCCGACTTTAGACATGTTTTAAATACAATTAAATTTTACTAATAGACTCGTAATAGGCTGATGGATGAAAGCCCTATGGTGTCCAACACTGAAATCATAAGGATTAGTCCATTCGTTCCTGTTTTGAAAGAGACACGGTTGCGCTAATCATCTAGCGCGGTCGTGCCTTGGGAGACGCGGTCGTGTCGACTTCCAACGCGGTCATGCCTCCTGCTCAGACCCAGTCATGCTCGTTGGCTAGACTTGATCGTACCCCAGAAGCATAGACACGGTCGTGCCTATCGAAGGCACGGTCGAGCCTAGTGGTTTGGCTAGTTGTCCTCTGTTTGACAAACACGGTCGCGCCCTTTCTAGAACGGTCGCGCACGCCCTAGCACGATCGTGCCCTACCCTAAGCACGGTCGTGTGTGTTGGCAGAATGTTTATAATCTTTTATATCTCTAAACATTTAGTATTTCAGATTAATTTCTAAAATAAAAATAATTGAAATTATAAAAATCTGTATTATTTTTATTTAGAAAAGATCAAATATTTAATCTTAAAATAAATGGAAATTATTTAAAGTTCAACATTTAATTTATAAACCCTACACTTAAATAATATTTTAATGTCTAAATTACATTATATAAATAAATGAATAAGGTAATAATTATTTATTTGATTTATAATTAAACAAAAACATTTATTTAGTTATACTTAATTACATCTAACACTTACATTATTTTCATAAACAGTAATTATTTAATTTACATATTTAATTATTCCAAACTCAAACCTTATTCAAAAATATTCTGAAAATATTCATTTCAAATCTTCCATTTTATACAATACTTTCAAGTACCAATCACTAAATTTATCCAATTTAACTTTAGATATAGACTATTGTGCATTATTAATGCAATATACATTACACTCTAGGTTAACATTGTGCAATACAAGGATCACATTACTATCTAGTATCTCGTGTTAGCTACGCCTTCGAATCAAGTGAGTATACATAGCCCCTTTTACTCTTTTACACTTTTGGGGTGAAACTAGAACTCTATCAAATTACATGTTTACATTTACTCAAACAACACAAGTACAAATCCTATTTACATTCATGTGTACAAATTTGAGCTTTATGCCCGAGTGCTATGTGTGCTAACTTTTGTATGCGATTATGTGCAATCATTAACTATTCAAGCCGGCGGTTTTCAATGATAGATCTATTGAGTCTGACAAACCCACCCAGATTGGGGTGATTGATACCGACAACACAATCTTGCATGCTAGTTACAAAGGTTTGATTGTACTTGGTTACACAATAGCTGCTCCCCATAAATGCCTTATTTATCATGTTATGTAAGGATTTGTTTTACAAACTATATGCTATCTATATACAAACCTGTGTTATACTCACCAACTTTTTAGTTGACCTTATTTTATTCATGTTTCAGGTGTTTTCATATGAGTTTGATCAAGACATGCTACACATAGGCTTTGGACCTAGTTAATCTTAATTCAAAAACAAATTGTATTTCATTATGTACTTGGAACTTGATTCATGTTTGTTTGAATGGAAATAGATTTAACATATTACAATTTAGTCAACCTTGAGCTCATGAACAGTCTACATGTCCCGCCCCGATGATTCCACGATCGGTTGGGGTGTGACAGATTGGTATCAGAGTCTTGGTTATAGGGAACTAGGTTATTAGACACCCTTGACCTAGACTATAACTTTAGGACACCCATACTATGCCATGCTACATGATTACTTCTTGTGTGAATATTTTTACATGCCATCCTATGAAATTACCCTACATGATATAATGCTTGATAGTCTATGTGTCATACTACCTATAACTTTTGTGCTTATATTCATTGCTACCTACATGCTACTTATGTGTTTCATTAAGTGCTATCCTAAGCTTAACACACATATACACACCAAATTATCCATACGTCTTTGAACTCACACACATAATACCACCACCTGTTGTGATCTAAATCTAAACTACTGGGCCTAATGCCCATTAATAATAAACAAGAAGCCCATTTACCCTCCAAGAAGAATAAGCCCACTACAATAAATAAACCTCACTTTTAGGCCTCAACGCCCAGTCCACAACAAATCTCATCATGACTATGAGCCCAACAATAGTGTTATTAATACATGATGGCTGGAAGAGTGTGTAGGCCCTTGAGGGATTCTTGCTAAGGAAAGATAGGGTACTTAAGTGTGTCTTAGTGACCCACCCTTCTTTCCTGGGAATTCTCCTCAAGGATGCATTGCTTATTGGTCAAGTGTATTTCTAAAATACTATTGTGAAGGTTCGGTGTTATGACTAGTCAAACTCTAAACTTATGTGAACTCCCATGTCTTATCACTTACAACCTTTTTATTGTTATCTGCTACACATGGACTCCTACGCTCCTTCCTTCCCGGTTTACCGTCCTGGAACAAAGCCTGATTGGGAAGAAGACATCGGGACACCCGTGTATCGGTCACCAACACCCCCAACTGCTAGGCCAAGGTTTGATGTAAGGGCAGACAACATTAGGAACACCGGCACGAGACTTCGAACACCTAGATCACCCGCGCCCAGAAACCCGTATCAGACACCCCATCCCCACAATCTGCTACCACTCCCACTAAGAGACCCATATCTAATGCCCGACCCGTACCATACTAACCCTTGGGTAAGACATACCACGGCATCCACTGGCGTTATGGGATTTCCAACCAATGACATTCACCAATATGTAAGGACCTCAAAATTTGAGAGACAAAGGATGGAGCAGGGAGTAATGCACGACTTGCAAGGACAAAGAATGGATAGCCTAGCGAACCAATTAGGGTACCAAAAGGAGTTAATTTCCATCCTTGAAAAAGAAATGCTTGAGAATCGCACGGAGACAGCTAGAGCTGAAGCCAGGTCAGCTACTCGAGTGACCATAGCGGTGCTCATCTTGGTGATTATCTTCTTTCTAGTGGAAAGCTACCAGAGACGTTAGGAGAAATTTCTAATTATTGTCTTTAAATTTTTGATTTGAGAACCATTTCCCTATGTTTTGAGTAATGTTTAACATTTCAGCATCTAATTAATTCTATATGTTTCAACTCTAAAGGTTATTTTTCATTGATTTGACTCGTTGAGCGTGAATTACACTCATCATATTTTTATCAAATTTTCTCAAGTATCACATTTTTCATTCAATACGATTTAGTACACTACCAACGATCTACTTCGTAAACAAATCATCCTACTATTTGATTTAAACAAAACCTCGTTATCCTGTTCAAACAAAATGTTTATCAAACTTTTAGATAGTACCAAAAACATAAGTTTTCCATAAAATTTTTCACCTGATAAGGAAGGCTACTACAATCAAATTTATAAAAATATTATCTCAAATTGATAAATAACTATGATTTTCCCCATTAAAATAAATATTTCTATTTACCCTGGCTAAATTAGTATACGACTACTTGTTTAGCCAATAATTTCGCTCAATATATATATATATATATATATCTCTTATTAATAACTGGAAAATTTAAATTAAAAGATTTTTCCCATAAATTGTCTACTTAATTAAATTATGTGACTCAATCATTTCCCTGAACGTTTTCAAAACCTTCTCATTACCTTTCACTTGTCGCTTCAAGAGATGATCCATACCGCGTATGCGTTAACCCTATCCATCAACCTCAATGAGATTTAGGAGCTAGAACCTAACTACCACATTATACAAGAACGCTAAACAACCCGCTCGTCCGCAACGCTCAATCACATACAAAACCCGTTAGTATACATCACACTCGAAGTTCAATAACTTATGAATGCACGTTCACAATATACCCAATGCAACCACATAGTACATGAAACCCAATTATTCTCAATATACTCAATGCTACACAAATTACATAATACATGAAACTAGTTTGCCTACAAATCACAATTTACTAGATTGATCACATAACACACGAAACATGCTTGATTGCAATACACATGCTACTAGATTGAGCACATAATACACGAAAATTAGTTGTTTGCAATATACATGACACATAATCGTTGTTTATTTGATACATAATTCTAGATTGACCACATTTACATGAAACTCATTTGGTTAGAAAGTGCATCATACTAAACTGTGCACATTATGCAACATACATGATACTAAACTGTTTATATTACACATGATACTATATTATTTACATTCCACATGAGAGCTTCTGATTTACAAAATACATGATGCTAAGTTGTCAACACCACACATGAAATTCGTTTCCTACAATACGTGTGATACTAAGTTGTTTACATTACACGTGAGAACTTGTTGACTTACAAAATACATGATGCTAAGTTATCGACACTATACATGAACTTCATCTCCTACAATACACATGATACTATGTTGCTTACATCCCACATGGGAGCTTAATGATTTACAAAATACATGGCGCTAAATTGTTCACGCTATACATGGCGCTAAATTGTTCACGCTATACATGAGACCTATTTGATTTCGAGCTACGTGACACTAGATCATACATGAGACTTTTGTGTTTACTTTATACACGAAACAAAACTTGCTTACAATTATTACAACTGATTGATTACATTATACACAAGACATGGTCATGCACTTTTGTTCACCAAAGTTGAAGACCATGATACACTGAAACGACTCGGGGTTTGACGTATTCTAGTTCAAACACGAGCAAACAAAAAAACTTTAGATTATACTAGTAAACTTACCTGCTTAAGGACATAGTTACTTGTTAGCAACTCTTATGTAAAAACCATGGACATGGAAGAAGTGAAATTGTGCCCCTTGACCCGCACACAACGGAATGATCTATATGGACCGTACGATGATTTGAGTAATTACGAGTGCCATGGAATTATGAAAATCAGCGTACGGAAAACATAGTGAAAATTTGTCGTGTGTTGTGAGCTAAAAACTTATCATGATGTGTGACAACAAAACTGATGTGGTATGACAAGGGCATGGTGGATACGCCGATGGTACTTCCTATATATAATTGTCCTATCATATTATCAGAAGTAGCGTAATTCCTGTCACGTGAAGTTTTGACCTAGACCAATGTATATGAAATCTTTTACCCACTGACATTTTTAAACATATTAGACTACATCATGCACAAACCCTAACAATCAAGGTCCCATCAAATTCATTCCAAATAATACATCTCACATTTAGAATTCTGAATTTTTGTTCGACAATCTCCTCCTTAAATTCATTATCACCTTTCATATCCAACTTTGAGTATCAGGCCTAAGCCATATCAATGGTTGCACTCCCCAGAATCCAACAATCAAAACGCACCGAGAACCCAAAACTCCCACCTTTTCTTGATTTTTAGTAGCCTCCATTAGTTAAAATTTCGGGACGAAATTCCCTTAACATGGGGAGACTGTAACATTCCTGATTTTCCGACCCTATTTTAATTTATTTTAGCTAATAAAATAACAACACGACATTGAATCATATACTTGTTCAAACCTACACCTCATTAATCATTAGCCGATCGTATTCAATTCAAAGATTTAGAACTCATAATCATGTGTAACACCTCTTAGAGTTAATCCAGTTAGAAATCCCGTTAGGTGTTTTGTTAAATCCTAACCAAGCTAATTCTGTCAAAGCTGAAGTTGCAAGGGCTGATTTTGTAAATAACCAGAAACCCTAGTAGGCACGGTCGCGCCACGTTTTGGCACGGTCGCGCCTCGTCTGGCACGGTCGCGCCTCTTATAGGCACGGTCGCGCCTCTTATAGACACGGTCGCGCCTCACATCAGTTGAAACGTAAATACAGCCTTTAAACGCAAAATCGTTTCGAATTCGTAACCGTTTCTCACATCAACAAACCCAGTTAAAGGTTTTAATCATTTTATTTATGACACAAAAACCCAATTGATCGATTCAAATTATTACCGTCAAAACCCCACATGTGACCATCGATTTCAAGATTTTTGGTTGCAATCCTCTCAAACAAACACACAAACACATCATTCGATCCTCCCTAAACCTCTAGAACACATTGAGTTAGCCGGAGTTGCAGCAGAAAGCGCCAGAAATCAAACTCGTTGTCGCGGAACTCGTTTCTACCATATGCTATCGATTAATCATCTTTCCAGGTAATTGAAACCTCCTACATCTACGTTTTAGTCTATGGATCAAAAGCCCTAATCTAATTTGGGCTTACAATATCGAAATTAACACGAACCCGAATCTAAGTTCCGTTTAAAAATGGTTTAATCGAATCCGACTTTAGACATGTTTTAAATACAATTAAATTTTACTAATAGACTCGTAATAGCCTGATGGATGAAAGCCCTATGGTTTCCAACACTGAAATCATAAGGATTAGTCCATTCGTTCCTGTTTTGAAAGAGACACGGTCACGCTAATCACCTAACGCGGTCGTGCCTTGGGAGACGCGGTCGTGTCGACTTCCAACGCGGTCATGCCTCCTGCTCAGACCCAATCATGCTCGTTGGCTAGACTTGATCGTACCCAGAAGCATAGACACGATTGTGCCTATCGAAGGCACGGTCGTGCCTAGTGGTTTGGCTAGTTGTCCTCTGTTTGACCAACACGGTCGCGCCCTGTCTAGAACGGACGCGCCTGCCCTAGCACGATCGTGCCCTACCCTAGGCACGGTCGTGTGTGTTGGCAGAATGTTTATAATCTTTTATATCTCTAAACAATTAGTATTTCAGATTAATTTATAAAATAAAAATAATTGAATTTATAAAAATATGTATTATTTTTATTTAGAAAAGATCAAATATTTAATCTTAAAATAAATGGAAATTATTTAAAGTTCAACATTTAATTTATAAACCCTACACTTAAATAATATTTTAATGTCTAAATTACATTATATAAATAAATAAATTAGGTAATAATTATTTATTTGATTTATAATTAAACAAAAAACATTTATTTAGTTATACTTAATTACATCTAACACTTACATTATTTTCATAAACAGTAATTATTTAATTTACATATTTAATTATTCTAAACTCAAACCTTATTAAAAAATGTTCTAAAAATATTCATTTCAAATCTTCCATTTTATACAATACTTTCAAGTACCAATCACTAACTTTATCCAATTTAACTTTAGATATAGACTTAGACTATTGTGCATTATTAATGCAATATACATTACACTCTAGGTTAACATTGTGCAATACAAGGATCACATTACTATCTAGTATCTCGTGTTAGCTACGCCTTCGAATCAAGTGAGTATACATAGCCCCTTTTACTCTTTTACACTTTTGGGGTGAAACTAGAACTCTATCAAATTACATGTTTACATTTACACAAACAACACAAGTACAAATCCTATTTACATTCATGTGTACAAATTTGAGCTTTATGCCCGAGTGCTATGTGTGCTAACTTTTGTATGCGATTATGTGCAATCATTAACTATTCAAGCCAACGGTTTTCAATGATAGATCTATTGAGTCTGACAAACCCACCCAGATTGGGGTGATTGATACCGACAACACAATCTTGCATGCTAGTTACAAAGGTTTGATTGTACTTGGTTACACAATAGCTGCTCCCCATAAATGCCTTATTTATCATGTTATGTAAGGATTTGTTTTACAAACTATATGCTATCTATATACAAACCTGTGTTATACTCACCAACTTTTTAGTTGACCTTATTTTATTCATGTTTCAGGTGTTTTCATATGAGTTTGATCAAGACATGCTACACATAGGCTTTGGACCTAGTTAATCTTAATTCAAAAACAAATTGTATTTCATTATGTACTTGGAACTTGATTCATGTTTGTTTGAATGGAAATGGATTTAACATATTACAATTTACTCAACCTTGAGCTCATGAACAGTCTACATGTCCCGCCCCGATGATTCCGCCGTCGGTTGGGGTGTGACACCAGGTATCGAACCAACGAACACGGTCGAATTCCAATACTCAACTTTTGTTAACATTTAGCCGGTATAATTAGTGAGTGAGTTTTGTGTGCTTGTGGAACAGAAAAGTAAATGACAGAAAAGTAAATGACGGTAAAGTAAATAGCAGAAAAGTTAAAACGTGCGTGAAGTGTGTAACAGAAATGTAACGAACAGAATAGTAAATAACAGGAAAGTAAATATGTCGGAAATGATCAGGTTACGAATAGTATTGCTTTGGGTTTCAAATCCGCTCGGTACGTGATAATGTTAAGTCCACTTTAACAAGTGGTAGTGCCTCCCGTTAAGGACAACAATTACCCTCAACCCTTCGAATGGTCATCTCCGGGTTGGGTTAAGACATCGAACGTAAAAAGCTGTTGAAGCAATTCTTGTGACAAGCACTCTGAAGATTGTTTTATGTATTTGTATTTGTATATCAGCGTTTGTATGAATTGGTTTATCGAGTTGTAATCATGTTCGTAGGTACTTGTCATTGTATTCATCTTTGTTAAGTGTTGTGCGCACTTAGTAAGTGCGCATGATGTATATCCTGCGTACTTAGCAAGTACGCAAGAAGAAACTCTGCGTACTTGCTAAGTACGCATGAGTTAAACCCTGGGCACTTGCTAAGTTCGCAGGCAACAGGTCTTGACAGAATGTAAGTACGCATTCATACGTAAGAATTCTGTAACTGGCTAAGTTTATAATAGACGAAGTTTGAAAGTGTTTTTGTTGTCTGTTTACTTTGTGTTGTTTGATTCTCCACCTAGTAATGGGTATTCCGCACCCGGTCCGACTAGTCACACACCCACACGTAACAATCCGAGACACCCGAGGACGTACAAGTGGTATCCGAGCTTTTGCTCTTAATTTCGAGTGTTGTGAGTGTGTTAGGAGCATTTTCGACACAATCTACAGCCTTTTTACAAGAAAAGTGACCGATTTTGGTGATTTTTGTGATAAAATAGAGGTAGCTCTTGAGCGCTATTTTAGAAGCAAAAATCAGTCAACATCTGACCTTTTGTTGAATGTTTTGAGTGTTTTGATCATCAAGGGTTTGTTAGAAACAAGTTTCTAACCCTTTGGCTTGATTAATTGGTTCATATCTTCAAAGTTTGAAGATCTGAGATATTTTCGGCGATCGAAAAAAGTTGGTGAGGGTTGGTGAAAAAGTGATCTGCGTACTTACCAATTTTGGAAACAAGTACAGGCTTCCTGCGTACTTACCAAGTACGCAAGACCATTTCTTGTTGCGTACGTAACTCCTTCCTGCGTACTTGTCATTTACTTCTGCGTACTTGTTAAGTACGCAAGAGCAAATCTTAAGTGCGCAAGACCAAGTTCTTAAGTGCGCACATTGCTTTGATTTTTCTAAAATTTGACTAAGTGTTTCACCATGGCAAATCTTCAGAATCTCGGTAACCTGTTAAATTATGACAATGAGATTGGAAATCTGCAAAAACCGCCAAAGCAGCTGAATGTTAATGATTATTCAAATTGGAAAGCACGCTTTGAGCATTATATCTCATACACCCAATCTAGAGGGTTATAAGCATCCCACATATACATATCTTGATGAGTAAGTTCCAAAGCCTATCTCCAAACTTGATGAAGAAGAAAAGAAAGTTTATGACAGAGAGAAGAAGGCACACGGATCTATTACTATGGCCTTGACTAGGGAGTTACTTCACAGCTTTTGAGGATACGATAACTCCAAGGATCTTTGGAAGGCTTTGTAGAAAAGATTCGAGGGAAACAGTGACATCAAGAAGAGTAAGAGGGATCTTCTTAGGAAGCAGTATGAGTGCTTCAGATATCTAGAGAATGAATCCATATATGAGCTTATCTTCAGATTCTATCATCTGCAAACTGAGTTGAAAGCTTTTGACCTCATATATCCAAATGAGGAGTTAGTTGAGAAGTTTCTAGATACCCTACCACCAAAATTTGAGATGTACACTACCTTGAGGAGAGAGAACTCAAAGTTTTATGAGATGACTATTGATGAAGCAATCGGAAAGGTTCAAGCACATGATATGAACCTAAAACAAAAACAGAGCTCAGGGAGACCTCAAATACAAGACCCTTCTATGTATTTTGGGACGTCTTCCACAGCCAAGTCATCGGGTTCTAGAATTGCCCTTTTCTCAGGGAACTCTCACGAGGAGGATAATTCAAAAGTTTGTGGTGGTCATGCTTGCTATACAGCATCTGGATCTGGTTCTGGTTCTGGATCTCATCATCAAAATTCCTCAAGAAATCCTTCTCCCACATCTTCAGCTAACCAATCTGCAATAGCCAAGATAGCTGAAGATCATGTGGCTTTGTTTTTATCCTGTATGCTTGCCTATGAAAATTTCATTGGTGGCAAGCTAACAGATCCTGAAACCATAGAAGAAGAATTTAATCAGGTGGATCCGGATGATATGGAGGACATGGATATTCAGTGGAATATGGCCATTATCTTGAGAAGAGCCAAGCGGTTCCTGAACAGAACAGGAAGAAAGTTCATTGGTGGGCATTTAAATGCCAAGGTTGGTTTTGATAAATCCAAAGCCAAGTGCTATAAGTGTCAGAATTTTGAACACTTTGCTCGTGAATGTCAAAAGGACAAAGCACCGGCCTAGGGTTTCACCAGACCTAGCCAAGGAAATAGTCAAGGGCACAACCACTCCAACAACCGTAATTAAAGTCAAGGTGGTACATCCAATGCTTTGGTAGCTCAACAAAACGATAGCTTTGATTGGGGTGTTCATCTGGAGGATGCCGTTATTGCTCAAACACATGTTGGTCTCATGGCTGAGATTATGGAGATGATGGAAGCAGAGGAACGGGAAGCTTCTGAAGCTAACCAAGAAGAGTCTACAACTGCAGTTGCCCTTATGGCTATTGGAGAGGCATCATGTTCATCAAACGAGGTAGATTCTAACTCTTTTGCTGTCATTTCTTGTTCAAAATGTCTGAGCTTAAAGGATGAAAATTCTAATCTTCAAGACAAAGTCGAACCCCTTCGTATTCCAGCTTTAAGCTACAAAGAAAATGAAAAACGATACAAAGATTCAATTGAAACTTTGAATAAAGATAAACGTGATTATTCACTTAAAATCAGTGATCAACAGTTTCATTTGGATGTTGTGTACAAGGGGTTGGAAAAGAGAAACAATGAGATCACCAAGCTACAAAATGAGATCTTGCAGTTGAAAGGCAATATTGAGAAGTTGAAAAACTCTCGTTTTATGGTGGAACACTACGAGTCTGTAGTAAGACAAGTGAATGGCTTAGGGCTGGGTACTAATGTCATTCCTCCACCAGTAAGCGGGAAATTTTTCAACGGCTTAATTGATATTGATCTGTCTTTCCTTGATGAGTCCTCAAGTCAGGATGATTCCTATAACAAGGATGATTCCTCAAGTAAGGTTGACTCTGCATCTGATGAAGAATTCTTTACTGCTTCTGATGATGGGTCTGAGAACACCTGCCCTGAAGGAGTAGTCTCTGAGGAGTTGCTCGGTGAACAGAAAGTTAAGAAACACATTGTCACAGATTGTGATAATTATATTTTGACTGAACCCGATATCGTTGAATCAAATGAAAAATTAAAAGTGATGCTTTATGGGAGATATAAAAACATTAATCAAGTTAAGAAAGAAGCCTTTTCAGCTCATTACGGGCTTGGCTATCAAGAAAATATGCAAAAGTACTATATTCCTAAAAACCAATCACCATCGGGTCAAACTACTGTTCATCAAACAACTCCTCCTGCTCATCATGCTGAGTCATCTAATGCCAGATTTAATGAGCTTACATGAGGACTTACAAAGATAAAAGAACCTGTTTTCACTGTCGTACGATCGGTCACATCATTGTGAACTGCCCGAATAAGAACCAAGGGAAACGGCCAGTTGTTTCACAACCAGCTGTTGTCCCCAAGTCACCACCAGTGAAACAGATCAAGAGTCCAAAGAAGAAATAGGTGAAACCACCAGTGAAATCGTTGGTGAAGCCAAAGACCATATTTGAGGCTAAACCAACTGTTCCAAAAAGGGAAAAGCTTCCTGCTAAACCTTGTGCATCTACCTCTGGTAGTGCACCAACTGGTGAGAAACCTGTGGTAAAACTCTCCAAACCACAGAGGAGACGAAGGAACAAGAAATTGAGAAAGCTGGAACAACTGGCTGGAGTTCAATCAGGTGAAGCTTCCACTAGTTCACCTGCTGCTGTTGAATGTAAGCCTACTATTCCAGTTAAGAAAAAGAAGAGGTCCTGGAACAAGAAATCCAAAAGCTCTCAATTTCATGATTCCAAGTTTTCTAAAGATTCACCCATTTTTGACAATCACGACTGTGAATTAATAGAAGTAGTTTATTTTGAGAAAGACGGATGACCCAAGACCACCATGGCTTGGGTCTCCAAATCTAATTAATTTCTTGTGACTCGTGCAGGGACATCCGAAGGGAACTATCTCTAATCGTTGGTATGTAGATAGTGGATGCTCCCGGCACTTGATAAGCAACATGGCTCTGCTTCAAGATGTAAAACCATTCAGAGGAGGCTATGTGGCCTTTGCAGGAGAGAAAGGCGGTAGTATCACATGTCAAGGCGTGGTTTCGAATGGATGTGTTAGCTTCGACAAAGTCAACTACTGCGAGCAGCTGAAGCATGACCTGTTGAGTGTCTCCCAGATGTGCGACACGGAGTACTCAGTTATGTTTGACAAGTCTAAATGCATGATTCTCAAACCTGGTTTTGAAGTTCCTGAAGACTGGATTATGATGCGAGCACCAAGGACAAGCGGCACTTATCAGATCGATATGAGCGTGGCGTCAACCACCTCATCAGTTACTACTTGTTTGCTTACCAAAGCGACAGAGCTTGACTCAATCTTGTGGCATAGGAAACTCGGACTCATTTCTTATCAAAAAATGAATCATCTTGTCCGAAATGGTTTGGTAACCAGTGTTCCTAAGCTGAGATTCTCCATTGCAGAAGACTGTATGCCTTGTAAAAAGGGCAAACAGCAACGGAAGTCTCACAAGCCCAAGCTAAAAACTCTATCGATACCCCTTTGGAGCTATTACGTATGGATCTGTTTGGCCCCATAAGTATCTGGAGTATTGGAGGGAAGTCATACTGTCTAGTTGTAACTGATGATTTCTCACGTTTTTCTTGGGTGCATTTTTTAGGTACAAAGGACGAGACTGCTGATATTCTTCAATACCTGATCCTGAGCTTAGAATCTCTTTGCAAGTTGAAGGTTAGAAGAATAAGGAGTGATAACGGAAATGAATTCAATAATAATTTGATGGAGCTTTTCTGTCTCAAGAAGGGGATTCGTCACGAATTTAGTGCCCCGTACACACCTCAGCAGAATGGGGTTGCAAAAAGGAAGAACAGAACCTTGATTGAGACTGCAAGGACAATGTTGTCAGATGCAAAGCTTCCTGTAACTTTCTGGGCAGAAGCAGTAAATACAGCTTGTCACTTTTTGAACAGAGTTGTGAAGAGGCACAACAAGACTTGCTATGAGTTGATCAATAATCGACCTCCTAATCTTGACTACCTGGTTCCTTTTGGTAGTCTACAGTACAAAGACCGCAAGTCTAAGTTTCATGCAAAAGCGGTGGAAGGCATCTTCTAAGGATATGTTGCCAACTCGCCTTGCAAGAGAGTGTACAATATTGAGAGTAGCTCTGTGGAAGAATGGTTCGAAGTTGACTGTAGTAAACACAACATTCCACTAGAACCAACTGGTCCAGCTTGGGGTTTTGATTATGATGCTCTATTCAAGTCTTTCAATCTTCCTGATCTATCTGCAGATGATGCCGCCAATGTGTACGATTTCTTTGGTGGCGGTGATGACTCCAATTTCTCAACCCGTGCAACTGTACCGATTGTAACTCCCGTTTCAAATGGTGTTTCTTCATTTGGAACTCATGATAGTGATAACATTGAAGTTGTTCATGTTGACGGAAATGACGCTCAAGCTAATCCTAACACTCAAGTAGGAAATGAAGCTTCAGCTGATCCAATCAACATTGAATCTTCTTCTTCTGGAACACAGAATATGGGGGATTTGAGCACGATTCTAGACTAAAATCTACAGGAACCGCTCCTACCAGAGGCGAGAGTGCATAAGAATCATCCAATTGACAACATTATTGGTTATCCTCATGCCGGTGTTCAGACTCACCATAGAACCATTGCTGAGAACACAAGTTTGTACGATGAGATACTTGACACTAGTATCATGGAAACATGTTTGCATGCTTCATTCGTGTCCCAGTTAGAGCCGAAGAATGTGAAGGAGGCTCTCGCTGACAACTGCTGGATTGAGGCAATGCAAGATGAACTGTCCCAATTTCAAAAGTTGCATGTGTGGGATTTAGTTGACCTGCCAAGAGGCTTACAACCAATTGGAACTAGATGGGTGTTCAAGTGCAAAACTGATGATCGTTATGTCGTAGTGAAGAATAAAGCAAGGTTAGTTGTTCAAGGATTTTATCAACAAAAGGGGCTGGATTACACTGAAGTATATGCCCCAGTTGCTAGACTTGAGGCCATTCGACTGTTTCTGGCTTATGCCTCCTATGTCGGCTTCAAGGTCTATCAACTTGATGTGAAGAGTGCTTTCCTGTATGGAAAAGTTCATGAAGAGGTCTATGTCACTCAACCACCAGGTTTTGAAGATCCGCATAATATCAATAAAGTGTATAAGCTCGACAAAGCACTTTATGGTCTTCATCAAGCACCTCGGGCATGGTATGTGACGTTATCAAAACATCTACTGTCAAATGGTTTCGACCGTGGACAGATTGACTCGACCCTCTTCATTCGGAAAGCAGGAGGTGATATTCTACTCGTAAAAGTGTATGTCGAAGACATAATCTTTGGGTCCACAAATGAAGAGATGTGTAGGGAATTCGAACAGGTGATGAAGTCCAAGTTTGAAATGAGCAACATGGGTGAACTGTCATTCTTTCTAGGTGTGCAAGTCAGTCAAAGGCAGGACGACATTTATTTGCATCAAACTAAGTATGTGCAAGACATTTTGACAAAATACAAGATGAATGATAGCAGTACTTATGGCACACCTATCCCCTTCAGTCATGGTCTGCATCCAGAGAAAGATGGAAAAGATGTGGATTGCAAATTGTACCATGGGATGATTGGATCTCTTATGTATCTCACAGCTTCAAGGCCTGACATAATGTTTGTTGTATGCTTATGCTCAAGGTTTCAGTCACAACCGAAGGAGTCTCATATGATAGCTGTCAAGATGATACTCAGATACTTGAAAGGGAAACCCCGATTGGGTCTTTGGTACTCAAAGCAGCAGTCATTTAACCTCAAAGCCTATACTGATTCAGACTATGGTGGTTGTAACCTTGATAGAAAATCAACTTCAGGTGGATGTCAATTCTTGGGAGACAGGCTAGATTCCTGGTAGTGTAAGAAGTAGTCAACGGTTTCTGTCTCAACATGTGAAGCAGAGTACATTGCTGCAGCGAGTGGTTGTTCTCAGATATTGTGGATTCAGCAAAAATTGAGAGACTACAGCTTAAACTTCACTGGAACTCCACTGTTCATTGACAACAATGCCACCATGTCCATCACAAACAACCCGGTGAAATATTCCAAAACTAAACATATTGGAATTCGCCATCATTTCATCCGTGACTGTGCTGAAAAGAATTTAATTGAACTTGTAAAGATTCACACGGATGACAACTTTGCTGACCTTTTCACTAAGGCATTTGATCAAATACGTTTTGAACATCTTGTCAACATGATAGGAATGTTCAATCCGGAGTGAAAACTTGTTTTTCTTAAATCAATTCAATTCATGAAAGTTAAATTTTATTTCTTTTAAGTTTTTTGTATAGTTATTTTAATTTTCAAATATTTTACAAAAATCCAAACAAAATAGAAAACCAGAAAATTTCAAAGTTCTCTTGAGAAAAGAGGAAATGATAATACATCAGAAATGATCTAAATGTCCTAGATTGCACATATGGGAAATGATTGCATCATGATTACTTGATTGTTTAAATTGTTGTGTTTTTAATCTGCTTATTTACAAGTAATTTGAATTATCAGTAGCCTGTAAGCGTCTTTGAATCATTAGTATTGTGGGAAGTAAAACAATACTACAACTGTGATTTGAACCCATGTTTGATAGTATGTGTGCGTAAAAGAATGCGAAAGATCACTATCAGATACATGATGTTAGACTTTGGCAATTATTTTTTTCTGAGACCAGTTTCGAGTTAAGTCATTAGCACAATTAATGCGGTTCATCCCACTGCCCATACTCACAAGTATGCAATGAGATATTGAATCAAGATATGTCTTGACATCAACCGTTGAGCATATATTCACCCTTGAATCACTCCTGATTCATTGAATTCAAATCCAGATAAAAGTTAGATCCCCTTACCTAAATCCTCAAACACCATATTTATTATCCTGAATCAGCATACCGATATTCACTGAACAAATCACATGAAACCAAGACAAATGAGTCACTCGATTCTAAATCTTATGATTCCTGATAATCGTTATGGATTATGTTTGATTTTTCCTGTGCTAATTGATGTAGCCTCATTCTGGAAATTTAGAAAATCATTGGGAAAATCTTAGATGCCTTGAGATCGATGCAAAGTAAGTTCATAGCATAACTATGGGGCACACGTTGTATATTTATAACTAATACCTTAACACACAAGAACATGATACTAAGATGCTTATGGTTTCAAATCTTATAATATTGACAACTTGAATTACTTGTTTATGTGCTTATTACGTATGAATAAATTGTAATCCATGACATGATCCCATATTCTTTGATGTTTATTGTGTATCATTTTTGCTTACAATAGCCTGATATGATCCTCTGGTCATGAATTTGACCCAAAAATAGCTTGTGTGTATATTCTTGTGCATATTAACTTCACTCAGAAAAGCTCAAAAAGATTTTAAGTTTATGTACAGTTCAATTTTTATTAAAAATGCCAAAAATATTTGTGTTTATCTTCTTGGAATTGTTTTTGAAACCTCCTGATTGAATGTTCATATCCGGTTTGTTATTTGACTTGACTATCTTCATAATTTGAGTTGAAATTGGATTTCACAAGGGTTTCTACGTACTTGTCAAGTGCGCAGGAATTAAACCTTGCGTACTTGTAAGTACGCAAGACTTAAACCTTGCGTACTTACTAAGTATGCAAGAGTTAAGTCTTGCGCACTTGTTAAGTACGCAAGACCCAAATGTGTGGGTATATATACATGTGTTAGAAATTTCTCTCAGTTTATCTCATTCAAACTCTCTACACTGTGTACACTCCCTTCTCCGATTTCACTCAAATTTTCGTGTGTTTCCAAACCGATTTTTTCGTCCCCATCATAATTTCATCTTCACCTTTCTATAATTTGGTAAGAATCTTGGACCATTTCATCCGCAAAATATCTTGTTAAGGACTGATTTCTTGAACCTGCGAGCTTAGGGTTTTGGTGTTGAAATTTAGACCGGTTTTGGGTGTTTTTATGTGAAATTAAGCCCTAAAACTAGTTTATGATCATCAATCGAAGCTCTTGTATTCTAAATTCATCCTTAACTACTCTTGATTTTGGTTTTGACCCCTTGGTGTCCGTGGTTTTGCGTCGGACCGAGGTTAGGTCCAAACGACCGGGTTTTAGCATTACATTGGTGTTAGTCTTGGTCCCATAGGTCTTAAACAGGTTTTTCGACATTGCGGTGACCACTATCATCATCTAAAACTTTGAATCTCTTGATTCTGGATTTTGTAAAAGTTCTAAGTGTTAGTTCCTGCGCATTTATTAAGTACGCAAGAATTAGCTCATGCGTACTTACTAAGTACGCAAGAACAATTTTCTGCGTATTTGTTAAGTACGCTGGAAGGGCCACTCAGAATTTTTCTAAGTCTGAAATTCAGTTCATCGTGCATGTGCTATACCATGTCATGCTTGTTATATTCCAATGATTCTATTTGATCTAATGTTGTTTCTCTTATGTTCTTGCAGAGATGACTGGTGATGGAGGTGATGAAGAAGGAGGAAATGGTGCTGAAGATTCAGATTCTAAGGCGATTAAATCTGATTCATCTGACTCTGATGATGCACCAGACCAAACACACCCACGGATAATGGCGAAAGTTTCCCTTCCCTATTCTTCCTCCAAAACACAAAGACGAAAGAATTCAGATAATAAGTATGTTGCTGAACATGAGACTGAGAGGAGGAAGAATAGGACTATTCAGGGATTCCTTCCTAAATCTTTCTATATACGTCATTTTGATTTACTAACGTGGAGCACGTTAGCCATGCTTGCGTCGGTTTCACGGAGCTCAAATTTGACATAGTCGTCCTTGAGCTCATGGATTTTGACCTTGGGGAACCTCTGATACAATGTTGTTAGACAAATACTAATTGCATACAGATGATAGAGACTGTAGACATCTCCCGAGCTGCTGTCAAGGGGGAGTTTGTTGAAGCAATTCTTGTTACAATAACTCTGAAGCTGTTCTAAAGCTGTTAGAGACTGTACACATCTTCAGAGTTGCTGTCAAGGGGGAGTTTGTTGAAGCAATTCTTGTGACAAGCACTCTGAAGATTGTTTTATGTATTTGTATATCAGCGTTTGTATGTATTGGTTTATCTAGCTGTATTCATGTTCGTAGGTACTTGCCGTTGTATTCGTCTTTGTTAAGTGTTGTGTGCACTTAGTAAGTGCGCAGGATGTATATCCTGCGTACTTAGCAAGTACGCAAGAACAAAATCTGTGTACTTGCTAAGTACGCATGAGTTAAACCTTGCACACTTGCTAAGTGCGCATGCAACAGGTCTAGTATAAATAGCAGGTCTTGACAGAATGTAAGTACGCATTCATATGCAAGAATTTTGTAATCGGCTAAGTTTATAATAGACGAAGTTTGAAAGTGTTTTTTTTGTCGGTTTACTTTGTGTTGCTTGATTCTCCACCTAGTCACGGGTATTCCGCACCCGGTCCGACTAGTCACACACCCACACGTAACGATCCGAGACACCCGGGGACCTACAAATGCTTTGTATTAGAGTTAAATAGGTGATTATATTTTGCTCACAGGGAGGCGGTGTAACAATGGGATAAGTATAAAGACGTACCATTCCCAACATGAGTTCACCAATTCTTGGTTGCATTATAAGTTTGTATAAAGACGTACGACCTTACTAGTTTTGACCAAGCCTTGGATTATCAATCTATGCTCGTATAAAGACGTACAAGTTTCAAAAGAATTTTGATTAAAAAGGTTTTATGATCTTACGCTTTAAAACCAAGAACACTCACAAATATAAAGACGGATTTAGAAAACAATAAAAGCCCACCAAAATGGTGTTTTAAGGACGAATAGTTAAAGACATAAACACATCACTTGGATTAATACGTTAAACATTAACATGCACCAAACTTCATCTTCACCCTAGCAATACAAAGAGTTTAGCCATGAATGGCCATACTAACTAGCATAATGTTGCATTTCGTAGGCTCCCCTATTGCGGAAAAAGGAGGAAGAGCCCCTCCACTCACTACTCTATACTCTAACTATGAAATATGCTCTCAAATGAGGTCTGGATGGTTGTTGTAAGGTTTGGATGGGTGTGTGTAATGAAGAACTCAAGCCATCTATTTATAGGCCTCAAAATGAGCAATGCACGGCCGTGCATGGGGTTGCCCGGGCGTTCATTTGGTTGCACGGGCATGCAAACACCTCGGGAATCAAACAGGGTACAAAGGACAATGTACCGGAGCCTGGGGAGGCTGGACAGGGTATGCACGACCGTGCATGGCATTGCACAGCCGTGCAATGCCCTACTAGCTCCCCAGCTTCGTCTTTTAACTGCTGGTTGACTTGTGTTGACCAATTTTGACTTCTTAGGGGTTAATGCTTGGGTTTGGTCTTCTAAAAGCTTGATTTCTTCATGATTTTAGCTGATTTTTTCTCTATTCATCTTTGGGATACCGAATAACATGCATTTGTGAAATATTAACGTTTTAAGTATAAATTGCAAGGTTATTAATCAATTAGTAGCATAATATGGGGATTATTATGCATGCAAAACATGTATAATTTAGGGCATATCATAATACCCTACACTTAAAATTTGCTTGTCCTCAAGCAAACTTATGCATGATCATACTCATAACTAAAAAAATTTACAAGGGGAAATGGAGCTCCAAGTATTTGGAAACTCCGGGATAACTCTTGAGCTGCTTATTCTATTTTTGTATTTTTCTATTATGGAATCCATGACAAGCCTACTAGGACTTCAATTATGCATAAACCTTCACTCCTTACAATGTTCACTCAACTCTAGGGTTATATATGTATGGATAATTTAAGTTAAGTGGAACACTCAAGTTCTAATCGAATTATGCAATGGTCATAAGCTTGTATGCAAATCAAGTCTCCACTAATTAACTAAGTTGTAGGCATGAATCAAGATGACTTTTAAAAGGGTTGTAATGCGGCAAAAATAAAAATAAAGGGGGTGAAAATGAAAATCTTTTTTGGGTTTTTAGGGATTTAAAAGGTTTGAAGGGCTGCAGATATCATGAAACACACAGCTACAGCTTCATGGCTTAAAATGGAAAATACTTGCAGGCCCCTTTACATTACTCGGATCATGAGGGTATAACTAATCAGAGGGCTCGTTTATGGTCAGATTGCCAAGACAAAAATCTTTCATCAGTGCCAACTCTTTCCTTACTGCGTAGTATACATTACTGCCTCTTCGAATGGATCCTTCGGCTTATAGCCTAACAGCTCCTACTCTGATTAGTTGTGTATACTCATTTTGGGAATAGGTTTGGTTCTTGCTACATTTCCCATCGTGGCTCCAGTTGCCACACTTCACGCATTTCTCGTATCTTTTGGCTTTTATTTTGGCTGCACTTTTTTACAAGCCGTAGAATGGTGGCAGTTGTTCTTGCTTGCGCCACCGTTTTCTTACATCACTAATTGCTTTGAAAATTTTCTCTCGGAGTTCGGATGGTAATTCAGGCTTTTTGCAAAATGAATACAGGAAAGTAAATTGAAATCAAAAGAATGCATATCCAGCTCTTTAAGGTCTAACCGGTAAAAGACCACCTTCTTTCCTTTTCTTTTCTCCTTTTTCTATTTTGTTTTTGGATTAAGACAATTTCTTCAACAATTCTTTTTCCTCAATTTTCTTGAAATAATATTTCCATGAATTCCTTATAGATAGTTCGGCTTTTTCTTCCTAATACATCCACCTTCTTGTATATTCCAATTCCTTTGAATAAAACAGAATCTTTCCGAAGTTGCCTCAATGGTAATAAACATGAAATAACGATATAGGATAATTTTTTCATTTTGAAGACAGTTAGCCAATAACTGGTGTTTATGAAAAGTTGGTTGGGTGATAATTGTAGGTAGTAGAAAAGAAAAGGCTAATGCTCAAAGGGCTATTTAAGCGGATTATATTTTTGAGATTTTTGGATTTAAGGATAAGGGTAATAAAGTCCTAGGTGCCTCAATCACTTTCATACTTCTACTAGTTAATGGTCTTGATATGTATAGGTTACACAAGTTCTAATTATGCATAAAATTCAATCGAAAAACACTTAGTAATGCCAAACGCAAGAGCATGCGAATAATTATATACTACGCCAAAAATTTGATGCTGTATAATAGGCTTGATTTTCCTCACATGCAAACGGATGGGATAGGGTTTAGCGAATCGTTATGCATAATATTCATTTGTTTCTACTTGCCATGTATTCATTTTATTTAATTTGGTGCGAACTCAAAGAGGTTTTAAATATTAGGGTTTTAAATTTTGAAAACTTTTCAGGTTTTACAAAAGGTAGGTTTTTGTAACATTTTAGTCAAATGGGTAGAAAATCACATGTTAAAATTTTACTGCTTTGAGGTTACAAGTAGTCCTGAATCTCTAATTCCCCACCCCACACTTCAAACTGTGCATTGCCCTCAATGTACAAATGGATGTAATGAAATGCTATCCAGGAATTTAAATGCATGAAGTTTTAAAGGAAAAGAAACTAGTACTCCCCCGGTAAATTCGGTGTATAACGTATGGCCAAAACTTATTGCTGCTGTCAGGTTGTGCCTATCAGCTGCTTGTCAACACGTTTCTTTAAAGACTTCATCGAATTTCAAGGAAATTTGATGTGGGTTTCGATTCCTTAGGTTGTAGAGATGGAATATGACTCCTCAAAGAAGTGGCGGAGCTAACTGGTGATGTTATTCTACCTGACACCCAAAGTAAAATATAAAAGCAGACAAGGAAAAAAAAGGGTAGTAGTTAAGCTACTAAGGTCCTAGTATCGAGAAGGCATACCCAGGGGCTGAAGTAAAAGAAACATTAAATTTGGAAAAACCAAACCTGAGATCCATGCTTTTTGCCGTATGCACCAACTTCTCAATTTATTCATGATCATCGGTTTGCCTCCCGGAAGCGCCACGTTTATTTAAGGGTCGTTATCCAGACCCGTACGTGTTTCATCGGTCTTTCTTTGGGTGGGAGCCATCGACTTCCACCGTATCTCCTGTTCCTACATTCAAGTCCTTTAGTTTTGGTAGCTTGTCAAAGTACTCATCGATCTAATCAGTGTTCTCAAAGTCCTTCCCAAGATTTAGTTTCTTTCCTTTGTTGAATTCCTTAGCTTTCTTCAGTTGGTAGTCCAGATTAGTATCGTTGAATTGGGCAATTTCAAATGGATCATTAGACAGGCATTCATTTCCCCCTATGTTGTAGGTCACTAATTGTTTTCTGACACAAAGTGTCAAGATTTCTTCATTCATATCAATAACGGCTCGAGCAGTGGCTAAAAATGGATGACCTAAAATCAGAGGCACAGAATAGTCGGGTCCCATTTCTAGCACCATGAAGTCGGCAGGGAAGACAAACTTGCCAACTTTTACTAGTAAGTTTTCAATGACTCCTATTGGTGATTTGACTGATCCATCTGCGAGACAAGTCGTGGATTCCCAATATTTAACCTTTTAAACATGACATAAGGCATTACATTCACACTTGCTCCTAGGTCAGCGAGCGCAAAGGTTATCGACAATGGTCTGATAGAACACGGTAGAGAGAACTTTCCAGGATTTGAAAGTTTCTTTGGAAGACATCTTTCAATGAGAGCGACACAATGATTAGTCTTTTTTACTGATTCCTCCATGTTTCTTTTGTTTGTAGGGAAATCTTTCAAGAACCGTCCATACTTAGGCATTTTTTGTAAGATATCCAGGAAAGGAAGATTGACATGGATCTGGCTTAATAGTTTGATAAATTTCTCATATTGTTCGTCAGTCTTCTGCTTAACTAACCTTCCTGGATAGGGTATGTGAGAATGGAACGTTCTCTTTGTTGGAACTTTTGGAGGAGTATCCACTGGAGTCGGAGGTGGAGTTACCTTTGATTGTGATTCTTGGGTAGTTGTTTCTATGATATGTGGACGAAGCGGTACTCCGGTGAATATTTCTCTCCTTGTTGATGAACTTCTTCTTTTGGCATTGGTAGTTCTGGAAAACTTTGCTATTTCTCAGAGTGATAGCACATACATTTGCTTTTGGATTGGTTTCGGTATTACTCGGGAGACACCCTGGTTGTCTTTCGGATAGAAGTTTTGCAATTTGCCCTAATTGCGTTTCAATGGACTGAAGAGTTGCTTTTGTGTTCTAAATTCAGCTTCGTGAACACTAATTTTTCTTCATACTGTTTGTGATGGGAATCCGCTAGAACGGCTTAACTTTCAGTTGTAGAGATTAACTTAGTTACCGCGCCCTCCAAGCTTAACCCGTTACATGGTTTGCTAGTTCCTTGAAATTGTTGACGAGGCTGATAGTTTTGAGTGGTCTTTGTTGAAACTGTTGTTGTTGTTGTTCGAAGCCAGATTGTCCCTGATTGTTGTTATCCTTCCAGCTGAGGTTTGGATGGTTCCTCCATCCAGGATTGTAGGTGTTACTATAGGGGTTGTTTTGTAGGTGATTTGTTAAGATAAAGTCAACCTGCTCGGTATTAGTGGTGATACCCTTCACTTCTTCAGTAGCCTCTGCAACGGTCTTGCCCTTACTAAGTTGATTTAGTCGAGTGGTGAGGGCGTCTACTAGAGCAGAAAGTGATGTGACAATATCGACAGAATGAAATCCTTGCCTTGCTCCCTTGTTGTTTCTTGGATTGTACCATTGATAGTTGTTCATAGCTATTTCCTCAATTAGGTTGTGAGCTTCTTGTGGCCTCTTGTTTTAAAAAATACCACCTGCAGTAGCGTCGAGTGTCTGGCTAGCTTGATTATGCAACCCATTGTAGAATGATGATACTTGTAACCAAACTTCTAGCCCATGGTGAGGACATTTCCTTAACATATCCTTAAAACGTTCCCATGCCTCATATAGTGATTCACCATCTTCCTGGGTGAAAGTGGTAATATCATTTCTCAGTTTTGCAGTTTTCGCTGGCGGGAAGTATTTCGACAGAAATTTCTGGGCCAGATCATCCCATGTGGTGATCGACCCAATAGGAAGAGAATTTAGCCATGCCTTAGCTCGTTCCCTTAAGGAAAAGGGAAACATTTGGAGGCGAATTGCATCATTCAACACTCCGTTCAGTTTGAAAGTGTCCCAAATTTCAAGGGAATTTGCAATGTGGACATGTGGATCTTTGTCGGGTAATCCATGGAAAGTGCATGATGACTGGATCATGTGGATCACATGAGATTTGATCTCAAAGTTGTTAGCGTTAACCGTTGGCCTTGTGATACTAGACCCCAAAGCTTCTAGTAACGGTCTTGCGAAATCGAAAACAGTGCGGTTTTCAACGCCCATTCTTCTAGTACGGTTTTCTCGTATACGGCGGTGAAAGAATCTTTCGGGCTATTCTAAAGGCTGATATAAACCAGTAGTGAAGCTATGGATCATACACTACCTGCAACAAACGTAACAGAAGAGCAGATGGAAATTGATAGGTTAATCTCTTAACTTGAATTTTTCTTGAAATCAATGTGTCCCCGGTAATGGCGCCAAAAAATTGACGTGTCGTGTGATAAGTAAAATAATATATATATATATATATATATTTGTTTTAGAAATGGTTTCACGAGATCAGGTTTTAAATTTATAAAATGATATATATACTAAAACTTAAAACACACACAATAGGAAAGTGTACCTATCGCATCGTAATATAGTTTAGGTAAGAACCAAGTATCGAACCAACGGACGCGGTCGAATTCCAATACTCAACTTTTGTTAACGTTTAGCCGGTTTAATTATTGAGTGAGTTTTGTGTGCTTGTGGAACAGAAAAGTAAACGACAGAAAAGTAAATGACGGTAAAGTAAATAGCAGAAAAGTAAAAACGTGCGTGAAGTGTGTAACAGAATTGTAACGAACAGAATAGTAAATAACAGGAAAGTAAATATGTCCGAAATGACCAGGTTATGAATAGTATTACTTTGGGTTTCGAATCCGCTTGGTACGTGATAGTGTTAAGTTGACTAATGACTACTAAAATTTGTGACCCGGGTCACCGCTAGAGCCTCGTCCTCATGACATTTGATTTGCAAATTTAAAAGCTTTAACAAGTGGTAGTGCCTCCCGTTAAGGACAACAATTACCCTCAACCCTTCGAATAGTCGTCTCCGGGTTGGTTTAAGACATCGAACGTAAAATGCTTTGTATTAGAGTTAAATAGGTGATGTAACAATGGGATCAAGTATAAAGACGTACCGTTCCCAAAATGAGTTCACCAATTCTTGGTCGCATAATAAGTTCGTATAAAGACGTACGACCTTACTAGTGTTGACCAAGCCTTGGCTTATCAATCTCTGCTTGTATAAAGACGTACAAGTTTCAAAAGAAGTTTGATTAAAAAGGTTTTACGATCTTACCCTTTAAAACCAAGAACACTCACAAATATAAAGACGGATTTAGAAAATAATAAAAGCCCACCAAAAAGGTAGTTTTAAGGACGAATAGTTAAAGACATAAACACATCACTTGGATTAATACGTTAAACACTAACATGCACCAAACTTCATCTTCACCCTAGCAATACAAAGAGTTTAGCCACGAATGGCCATACTAACTTGCATAATGTTGAGTTTCGTAGGCTCCCCTATTGTGGAACAAGGAGGAAGAGACCCTCCACTCACTACTCTCTACTCTAACTATGAAATACGCTCTCAAATGAGGTCTGGATGGTTGTTGTAAGTGTGGATGGGTGTTTGTAATGAAGAACTCAAGCCATCTATTTATAGGTCTCAAAATGAGCAATGCACGGCCGTGCATTGGGTTGCACGGGCGTGCAAACACCTCGGGAATCAAACAGGGTACAAAGGACAATGTACTGGAGCCTGGGAGGCTGAACAGGGAATGCACGACCGTGCATGGAATTGCACGGCCGTGTAATGCCCTACCAGCTTACCAGCTTCGTCTTTTAGCTGCTGATCGACTTGTGTTGACCAATTTTGACTTATTGGGGGTCAATGCTCGGGTTTGGTCTTCCAAAAGCTTTATTTCTTCATGATTTTAGATGATTTTTGCTCCATTCATCTTTGGGATACCGAATAACCTGCATTTGTGAAAAATTAACGTTTTAATTATCAATTGCAAGGTTATTAATCCGTTAGTACCATAATATGGGGATTATTATGCATGCAAAACATGTATAATTTTGCGCATATCAGGAGACAAACAACATATCAATTATCATGGGAAGATTTGAAAAGTATGGTGATCAAGGAATACCGCCCTCGAAACGAATTATAGAAAATTAAGGCTGAGATGTGGAATTTACAAATGATCGGAGATGATGTGGCTGGTTACACTGATCGATTTAATGAACTGGAAATTCTAGTGCCACATATGGTCATACCACAACATAAGCATGTCGAGAGGTATTTGTGGGGCCTTACGCCTCAAATTCGCAGCATGGTAACTTCATCAAATCCCGTGGATGCCAATAGTGCTATAACTCTAGCATTCAAGTTAAGGGACGATGCTGTGCGTAATGGGTTATTTGGGAAGAAGGAGTTTGTGGAAAGTAAATATGGGGAAAAGAGGAAATGGATGGGAAAGCCGAGTGACAAGTCTGGAAAACAAGAGTTCAAGAAGCAGGAATTCGTGAAGGCTTTTGTATCCAATACAATGGAGAGAAAGGAATAAAATGGAACAATGCCAAGGTGTAATAAGTGTGAATATCACCATGGGGGTGGATGCGTCAAAAGTGGGAAGTGTGGAAGGTTTGGACATACCACTTAAAGTTGCCGAGTCAACAATAACCCCACGGTTAAAGCTAAACAAGGATGTTTTAAATGTGGTGATCTAAAGCATTTCAAAAGGGACTGTCCAAAGTTGAAGATTCATAAAAACGCTCAGGCACCAGGTAGAGCATTTGTGATGGGTGCCGGGGATGCGCGTCAGGACCCGAACATTGTCACTGGTACGTTCCCGATAAATAATCACTATGCCTTGGGTGCTGATATGAGCTTTGTGTCAAATGATTTTAAATCTTTACTCGGTATTAAGGCCAGCAAGCTAGAACTAGGTTATACAATTGAATTAGCAAATAGGAAATTAATTAAAACAGGATAGGTCATTCAGGGTTGTACTTTATGTCTAGAAAACCATACATTTAGTATAGACCTCCTACCTGTTGATCTGGGGAGTTTTGACATCATTATTGGCATGGATTGGTTATCAAAAAATCCTGCTGAGATAGTATGTTTCGAGAAGATTGTACGTATCCCACTCCCAACCGGAGAAATTATTTCAATTTAAGGCGAAAAGAGTGGAACAATGTTGAGAATGATAAACTGCATGAAAGCCCGTAAGTATCTACGCAAGGGTTGTTGCGCATTCCTGGCTCACGTCATCGAGAAGAAACCCTAGGAACGTCGACTTGAGGATATACCGATTGTTAGGGATTACCCTGAGGTATTTCCCGAAGACTTACCCGGATTACCACCACCGAGACAAGTCGAATTCCGAATCGACCTAGTACCAGGAGCCGCACCAGTTGCGCGATCGCCATATCGTCTATCACCTTCCGAGATACAGGAATTATCAAGCCAACTACAAGATTTACTTGATAAAGGTTTCATAAGACCAAGTTTCTTACCCTAGGGAGCTCCGACACTACTCGTGAAGAAAAAGGATGGAACCTTTAGAATTTGTATTGATTACCGGGAGTTGAATAAACTTACAATTAAAAAACAGTATCCGCTTCCTCGAATAGATGTCTTATTTGATCAACTGCAAGGTTCCAGCTTCTATTCCAAGATCGATTTATCATCAGGGTATCATCAACTAAGGATCCAGGAGGAAGATATACCAAAGACGGTTTTTAGGACTCGTTACGGTCACTACGAGTTTCTAGTTATGCCGTTTGGTTTGACAAACGCACCGGCAGTTTTCATGGATCTCATGAACCGTGTGTGCAAGCCATACTTGGATAAGTTCGTGATAGTATTTATTGATGATATATTAATATTTTCACGAACCAAAGAGGATCATGAACATCATTTGAGACTGATTTTGGAATTGCTCAGAAATGAGAAGGTATACGCCAAGTTCACTAAGTGTGAGTTTTGGATCCAAGAAGTTCATTTTCTTGGACATGTGATCAATAAGAAGGGTATTCACGTAGACCCGTCCAAAATTGAACATATCAAAAAGTAGGAAGCACCAAGAATTCTGACTGAGGTGCGTCAATTTTTGGGTTTGGCAGGCTACTACAGGCGATTCATCGAGAATTTTTCTAAAATAACCCTACCTTTGACCACGTTAACCCAGAAAGACAAAAAGTTTGATTGGACTGATAAACAAGAATCAGCTTTTCAATTGCTAAAGCAGAAGCTTTGCAGTGCACCAATTCTATCCCTACCCGAGGGAACCGAAAATTTTATCGTATACTGTGATGCATCACACCAAGGACTGGGATGTGTGCTAATGAAGAAGGATAAAGTCATAGCATATGCATCCAGACAGTTGAAAGTCCATGAGAAAAATTATACGACTCACGATTTGGAATTGGGTGCTGTCATGTTTGCACTCAAGATTTGGAGACACTACATATATGGTACAAAATGTATAATGTTTACGGATCATAAGAGTCTCCAGCACATCTTTGACCAGAAGGAACTCAACTTGAGACAATGCCATTGGGTAGAACTACTTAATGAACGACTGCGATAGCAAGTATCACCCTTGTAAGGCAAATGTCGTAGCAGACACCTTGAGTCGTAAATAATGAGTTAAAACTCTCCGTGTTCGTGCCCTAGGATTAAAATTTAATACGAGTCTCACTACTCAAATCCGAATGGCACAACAAGAGGCACTTAAAGAAGGGAACGTTCAAAATGAGGCTCTACGAGGAATGATCAAACAATTGGAGCCTAAGTCAGATGATACTTTATATTTCATGGATAGAATTTGGGTGCCATGAACTGGTAACCTACGGGAGTTGGTTATGGACGAAGCCCACAAGTCCAGATACTCTATTCGCCCAGGATTGGATAAAATGTATAAGGATCTCAAGGAACTTTATTGGTGGCCAAACATGAAAGGAGAAATTGCTATCTATGTTGGCAAGTGCCTGACATGTTCAAAAGTAAAAGCAGAACATCAGAAGCCATCTGGGTTATTACAACAACCAGAGATTCCTTAATGGAAATGGGAGCAGATTTCCATGGATTTCATCACAAAACTACCCAGAACATCCAACGGCTATGATACTATATGGGTAATCATCGATCGTTTGACGAAATCCACTCACTTTTTGTCCATCAAATAAACAGATAGAACCGAGAAACTTGCAAGACTATGCATGAAGGAAACTGTGGCTAGGCACGGAGTACCAATATTTATTATCTCTGATAGAGACAGCCAATTTGTGACAAGAATCTGGCAATCATTACAAGACGCCTTGGGCACACGTCTTGACATGAGCACGTCATATCACCCACAAACAGACGGTCAAAGTGAAAGGACCATTCAAAATTTTGAAGATATGCTCTCTTTGTGTGTAATCGATTTCGGAGGAAATTGGGATACTCATTTACCGTTGGCCGAGTTTTCGTATAATAACAGCTACCATACCAGCATTAAAGTCGCTCCGTTTGAGGCTTTGTATGGTCGTAAATGTCGTTCACCGCTACGTTGGGCGGAGTTTGGCGACAAGCATTTAACTGGTCTTGATATTATTCAGGAAACCACCAACAAGATTTTCAAAATCAAAGATCGTCTGAAAGCCGCCCGGGATAGGAAAAAGGGTTACGCGGATAACAGATGAAGACTATTAGAATTCCAAGTTGTAGACCGAGTTTTGTTGAAAGTCTCACCTTGGAAGGGAGTTGCAAGATTTGGCAACTGTGGCAAGCTTAACCCTAGATATATTAGACCGTTTGAAATTTTGGCTAGGGTTGGTCCCGTGGCCTACAAACTTAAATTGCTACAGGAACTAAGCAATGTTTTTGATACGTTTCATGTGTCCAACCTCAAGAAGTGTCTATCAGATGAAACGTTAATCATATCGCCTGATGAGATTCACATAGATGACAAACTGCCCTTCGCTGAGGAACCTATTGAAATAACAGACTGGAAAGTTCAGAGAATAAGGCGTAGCCGTGTTAAATTGGTTAAGGTACGTTGGAACTCGAAGCGTGGCCCTGAGTATACATGGGAACGCAAAGATCAAATGAAAGCCAAGTACCCGTCCTTATTCACGAATACATCAATGCAAGATAAAAACGAATGAATTTCTGGAAGAAATTCTTTTTAACATGAGGAGAATGTGACACCCAGTGTTCCAGGTCGATATCCATATTCATTTTAGCACGTTCATATTTTATATTTCTTGGATTATTATTTTGACTAAGTATTGTCAAGATCCTAGCATAGAAACACATGTTACATTTTAGTAATTATGAGAATTACTAGGTTATGAACATTTATAACCCGCAATGTACGGTCATTGGTGATTAATAAATTTTTATACAAGTAAAGTCTAGAAACATGTTTATTTTACACAAAATATATATTGGTGACATTAATCTATAAAGATTGATTCCGAAACTTTTGTTCACACGGTTCATAATTAATTATCTATGTGTGAGCATGTATAAAGTAGTTAAGTTATTAACTATGTCGGGATTCACTAGCAAATTATTAAAACTAGTCAAAATACACAGAATGTAGGACGTTTTAATTATTAAAATTCTTGAACTGGGTATTATATCACGGGAGCACCTACCGGGTTTACACTACCTTAGACCTAACTATCTAACAAGTATGGAGTACCTAGTGATTAGACAAGTCCCAACCCTCCCGCCCCCTAACACCCCCTTACGGTCGAAACAAGTTGGGGCCACCCACCTTACCATTTCACCATCATACTTCATGATTCTTGTCATATGATCCATACCCTTTCAACTAAGATATCAAGTAAGAGTCAAATCTATCAAACTATCCATACTTGTAATGATCATAGATGATTCAAACACTCAATCCCATTCCTTCTCCATCCATATATTCGACATACATATACACACACACACCCACTTCACACATTCAAATCTCAAGAACAAGTCCCATTGGAAGAGATTAGCTAGAGCATTGGATATTCAATAGTCTTGGTGATCTAAGGAGGTTTCCACTAGTGAATCAAGCCACCACCATCTTCTACACGTGATTCTTCCTAAAAATGATCCATAGGATCAGTAATGGTGAATTCTCTGTATGTACATTGAATGTAAATATAACATGTCATAGAGATGTAAGACCAGTATTCAAGTTGACTCAGTGTGTTGTCAGGTAGAGCATGATGAACTGGAATACACTCTACTGTCTTGGGAGAAGGATATATTTCCATTACTAGAGGCTTCTTGGTGATTCTGTCAATTATGTACTTTGATTTTACCCTCTTGCATTGAGCAGGTTGCAGTATCTTGAATCCACTATCACATTCTTTCTCAAGAAACGAAATAAAGTTTCATGCTGCTCCAATATTCCCTAGATTGTAAAAAGGAGCATTGTAAAAAAGACAATGCTTGAAGATCAAATCTGGGCAGTGAACCGAAGTCATGTGATTATGCAAAATACTATATTTGCCCATTCTTTCATTTGATCAGATAAAGATTCTTCTCGTTGTCAAACATCCACCTTAAAATAGGAGAACGATCGTTCTTCTTTGAAAGCTCACTGGAGGATGTGACATAATGGACTTCACGTGGAGGAATAATTCTGAACATACTTTTCTTTTCTACTGGAACAGCTGAAGATGATGTTACTTCTTCAACATGTTCAACAGATGATTCCACGTGGGAAGGTGAATTACCTTCGGCGAATAAATCGCTTTCAATACCGGTAATTACCTTTCCTTGAGCATTGATGTATGTAGGAGAGACAGACACATTTGCATCGAAGAAATCTCCAGCCTCATTCGTATCCTCTCCTACAAAGTTATCATCAAGCACAGTCAAATCATTCTCGAACGAGAACATTGAGCTAGACTTAAGCAGCTCATCACGATCATGTTCAACTTCGAACATAAATCATTTTCTAACTGTTGTGCTTTCTTGTTTTCTGACAAAGGGACATAAACGACCATAGCTCTTGATAAATCTTCATGAGAGCTAGTTCCTTCATGTTGGTCTCCCTGGTCTTTGTTCTGATCTTTATCATCACTTTTGCCTTCTTTATCATCACCAGCATTGTCATCACCTTTACCATCACCGTTACCACTACAGCCATCTTCTCTCTTCCTTTTCCTTTTATCTTTCTTTTCTTTTAACCTCTTCAGCTCTTTCAACACATACACCATGTTGTCTTTCAGGTTGTTAATCTGACCACTTTGTATGTTTATGGTCGTTCTGAGAGTATCGTTTTCCGCACTGAGTTTCTTGATCTTTGAATCTTTAGCCACAGAATCCTGTTTAAGAACGAATACTCTTTGCTATAGGGCTTGAACATCCACAGGCGTAGGTTGATTAACTACCTTTTCTTTGCCCTTATATTGTTGTTTTGTAATGGTTGGTTTAATGATTGGTGTGGACTTCTGTGGGAGTGGTTTAGAAAACTTAGCTTTCATCCTTGGACTTAGATCAGCTTCAAAATCATAGTCTTCATCGGAAGCATCACTTTGCGGTATAGAAGGTTGATGAAAGGAGGTTACCCAGCAGCCTTTGTTTTAATCAGTAAGCTCTTGTGATGTTTGTTGACTAGTACATCTTCTTTGTCACTCTCTATTTCAGAAAAATCAAATTCTTCACCATCTGAGTCTCCTTTAGACTCACTCCTTTTCTCTTCAACATTTGCACCACTAATGCTTTGAGTTTCTATGTTTTCACCACTTACACTTTGAGTTTCAGTATCTGAAAACATCAGATCATCTAGATTTAGATATGCCATGTCTTCAAGATTTTCTACATTTTCTTCATTCTCGACATACACTGGCCCTTCAATGTAATAGTTAAATTCATCTGCATGTTCATTGGCCAACTGTACATTTGGGATCACAGGCTCATTAGCAATGGGAACTTCAGCTTGATTATGTGCCTGTTGAGTTGCACGCCTACGTCTACGACGTGGTTGCTATTGTTGTTGTGGTTGTGGTTATGGTTGTGGTTGTGGTTGAGGTTCAGGTTGTGGTTGTGGTTGAGGTTGTGGTTGTGGTTGAGGTTGAGGTTGTGGTTGTGGTTGAGCACCTTCCAACTCAGGAAAAGCTCCAAATTTCTTCAAGGGAGCCAGATTTAGAAAATACCCTTTCTTGTTCATACACATATAGGACAGAATGCTCTTGTCCTTCACTTTCACGTGCAGTCTTCTTTGTGTCATGATCAGCTCTGAATGATCTCTATTGATGATCATATGTAAGAATCTTGGATACATTAAGAACACAGACTTCTTCTTTCCAGTTAGATTACTCTTCATTTATTAAAATATGACTTTTGAAAAGTTGAAATTTTCTCTCGTCACAAGTGCATAGACAGCTGAACTCATGCTTGCACTCAATTCATCATATCCACCCTTTCTACCAGAAATACATTGATTCACCACATGTGCTAAGTACCTCCAATACGGTGACAGGTGTCTGTTTTCCAAGGATGGCAAACTTTCTTCATAACTCATTCTTTCAAACGTACCATTCATTTGATCAACAGAAAAACTTATAGGATAAGCGGCATCATCACCGAAGTTTAAACACTCCCTTATGACAACTTCAGTAATCACAAATCTCTTTCAAGCCACAGTACTGGCTATCCCTTCAACTTCGTTTTCTGTGACAATATCAGCAGTGCTCCAGAAATCCCTAATAAAATCCTCACAAATATCGGGATGTTGTGAAATAGCATGAAAAACTTTGGATGCCCTCAGACCTACTATCAATGATCTGAAAATACTATGATGTTGTAGCGGATCATACAAATAAGCTGACTCGTTGTGATCCTTTACAAATTTCAAGTATGTCATACCTATAATCAGTAGAACAAGTTAGATTTTAAGATGACAAACTAAAAGTTTTCGGCCAGACGGATCAAACCGCAAACTTAAATTTATGGCCGCAAACTTTTGATACACCGCAAACTTTTAAAAACAAAAATTCTTGGATTTTAATGAGTTTTTAGTTTGGATTTCAGGTGCAATAGGGTCGCCTAGTGACTGCGAGCTAATCTAGTAGATCAATTTCAGTTTTTGCACAACATTTGACAGTCAATTTGGTCAAACAAGTTCGGTTAAGGTTCAGTTTCAGCCAAAACTCTCCACACGCTTGATTAGCATGAATCCATGGTCAAGTCCTTTACCTTTGATGTCGCCTGTACTCGTTGAATACAAATAGAGCAACAATTTCACACTAAAATCAAGTATATGGTTCTTGGAGAGAATATATAAGTATGCGACTGAGAGAAAAATGAAGTATGCAGCTTGTGTAACTCATGGGCCGCAAACCTCAAAGATTTTATAGACACAACCAAGTATGAGGTCCCACAAACTTAAAGTATGCGGCCGCATACTTCTGAAATACCGTGAACTTTTTAGAAACACTTTCCTTCGGATTTTCGGGTCAAGCAGGGACGACCATTTTAATAATTATGAAGTATAAACAAAAGACAAAAATAAAATAACTTAAACTAAGCTTAAAACACAAAATCTTTTTGTTCTTTTCATAACGGTAAACAAACACACAATATTTTTGAGAGAAACTCTGTTATGGGATCATATCATTCTAGTGCAGACCAAACCATACTTATTTGCCACTCATTTTCTTAGACAGGTCTCGGTGATTGCCAATATACAGTATCCTTCTAAACTCAAGCCTTTATACCTTAATTGACAAGCAAGCAGTGAATAATTTGATCATGTTTTTCGGGTAATAGTTATTCATGCCTTAGTGGGTCCCACATTCACATCTCAGAAACCTTATTTATTTTATTGTGAATTAGATAAGTTTTTGAAGAACTGAATGGACCTTACAACTTATCGGATAAACCTTCCCTTCCTCGTGATCTTTTGAGCGCCAAAAGAATAACTAAAATAGCATAACTATCACGGGTCTGTGAACTGGTCGGGAAATCTATGACAAATTTGATTAAAAACATAGCACGACGGACTTACATGTTCAAAAATAGTAAATGCTCAGGGTCATAGCACTACAGACGTACATGCTCTAATAAGACATTCCTTCCCAGTCACACATTCACAAAAAGAAAAATATTTACAAGTATACTTATATGTACGTCTTTAGACATATCTTTTTGAAGTTTTCCTATAACACGACATTAACATTGCATGTATTTTTGCTCAGAATTCTGCTTTGCAGTATCATTGAGTGTCTTTTCACCTATTGCATGTCAATGCATGTCTTTTATATATATATATATATATATATATATATATATATATATATATATATATATATATATATATATATATATATAAATATAGACTTGTATCAAGTCAGCTCGAAACCTCTTTGTGAAGGGTCTCGTTTTGTGCAATCCAGAGATAGTATGTTCATCCACAGTTCATCATTCTTTATGTTTAAGTGCTCAATTATTAACATGAAATCTTATTATACTAATCTATAAGATGTTCCCCACTTCGACAATGACCTTTACGTTTAAGTGAAACACTATCATGCTGTCTTTCCAGTTTTAGCAGAGCCTATTAGCATATCACCCTAAGATCCTAATCTTTTCAACTACAGGCCTTACATATGATAATCCGACTTCTAAAATGATGTACTATCATTTCCCAATAGATAGAGTTCTCAGATTTTCTCAATAATAAAACACAACTTAGACACTTAAACTTAAATTATTTTTGGAGTTTTTAGGAAATTTCTCCCCCTAAACTTTTGCATTTTTCTCTAATAAACAAAATTTAAACAACTAAAAACAAAAACTATTTTTGGTGACCAAACCTGCGACCCTCTAATCAAAGGAGATCATTTTCAGACATTTAAAAAGAAAATTGAATTTGGCTAAATCAAAGGCTTTTGTAAATATATCAGCAACATTATTATCAGTAGAAACCTGCTCAAGATGCATGAGCTTTCTTTCAAAACAATCACGAATGTGATATACTCTTATGTGTATATGCTTAGTTTTAGAGTGTTAGATTGGGTTCATAACAATATATAAAGCAACTTCATTATCACAGAAAATAGGAGAGTCAATGAAACTCAACCGTAATCCAGCAATTGGTGTTGCATCCAGATAAGCTGAGAACAACATGCGGATGCAGCGACATATTCAGCTTCAGCAGTAGAAGTCGAAACTGTGGTATGTTTCTTGCACTGCCATGACACGAGTCTCTCCCCTAGAAACTGGCATCCTCGAGCTGTTGATTTTCTATCCAGATTGCAACCTCCATGATCACTGTCTGTAAAAGCAAACAAGTTAAATTTTGAATCCTTTGGATACCAAAGGTCAAGCCAAGGCTCGCCCTTCAAGTATTTAAAAATTCCTTTGACAGCATTAAGGTGAGAAAGTTTAGGATTAGCCCGATATTGTGCACACTGACAAACCGCAAACATGATATCTGGACGACTGATAGCCAGGTACATTAACGACCCAATCATTGACCTCTAAAGATGTTGGTCAATTCCCGGTTCACCTAGACCTGGAGTAAGAACGGGTCGAGTTGCCATAGGAGTGAAAGCCGGTTTAGATTCAGTAAAGTTGGACTTAATTAGGATGTCATTCACATATTTAGCCTGATGAATTAGGATTCCGGCATTGCTTTGCTTCACCTGCAATCCCAGAAAGAATGCCATTTCTCCCATAGAACTCATCTCAAACTTTTTCTTCATGATTTCTTGAAACTCTTTGCATAGTACTGCATTCGTTGATCCAAAGATGATGTCATCAACGTAGATCTGAACAAGAATAAGATCATCTCCCAACTTTTTAAGAAACAATATCTGATCTATGGCTTCCCGAGTGTAGCCATTTGCAAGAAGATGCTCTGTCAGAGTGGCATACCATGCACGTGGTGCTTGATGTAGACCATACAAAGCTTTATCTAGTTTATAGACATAGTGTGGGTGATTGGTGTCTTCAAAACCCGGTGGCTGACACACATTGATCTCTTCTTGAACCTTTCCATAGAGGAATGGAATCTTCACATCCATTTGAAATACCTTGAAATTCATATAAGTGGCATAGGCAAAAAATATTCTAATGGCCTCAAGTCTTTAAACAGGTGCAAATACCTGTTCATAATCTATGCCCTCTTGCTGATAGAACCCTTGCATAACTAGTCTTGCTTTGTTTCTGACAACAACTCCATTGTCATATTTCTTGTTTCTATAAACCCAACGAGTTCTGATGGGTAACTTGCCTTGTGGTAATGGCACAAGTTCCCAAACATTCTGTTTTTCAAATTGCATTAGCTCCTCCTGCATTGACTCCACCCAGCTTGCTTCACTTAAAGCCATCTTAATGTTATTTGGCTCTAATTGAGATATGAAAGTAGAGTACAAGCATATGTTGACTACACCAGATTGACTCCTAGTCTTCACCCCGTCAGAGAGAGGACTGATGATGTCCTCTATGGGACGATTTTTATGTATCCGCAATGTTGGTACTTCTTCTTCGTGTAATGTTTCAGGTAAGTTGGTGATATGTTGATCTGCTTCTTCAGTGATGGGAACCGACTCCTCAATAACGTTCGGATCAGGAATCGTATCCTGTGAAGCATGACCACTGCAAGATGCAGCAGTCTTCTATGAAGCATGACCACTGCTAGATGCAGCAGTCTCATTTTTGATGGGATCAGCGGTTTGTTGATCACTTTCTTGAGAAGAATATTCCGGAGTTCTGGAAGACGAAGATGATGCTTGCTCAGGGTCTTCATCAAATCTGTAGTCGACTGTGCTGTACTTGTAGAAACCATTATCTGACACATCAGAAACATCAGAATAAACATTAAACATCTTAAATATAAAATCATAATCAAATAACCAATTTGGACCAGAATCCGCATTAGTTTGTTTTAGCTCCTGCCAGTCAATGTAGTAGGACTCCACTATCTGCTTAGTTCTCTTGTTGTAAACCTTGTATGCTGTCTTGCAGGATGAGTATCCAACGAAATAACATTCATCAGCCATTGCATCGAATTTGGACCCAATGGTGTCATTATGCAACAGAGTGCATAGGCATCCAAATGCTCTGAAATGACCGACCTTTGGCTTCTGGTTAAACATGACTTCATATGGAGTTTTCATTTGATGCTTGTTGAGTAGCACTTTGTTTTGCACATAGCACGATGTATTGATTGCTTCAGCCCAGAAGAATATCAGCAATTTAGAGTCAAAGATCATGGTTCTTGCAGCTTCTATCAGGGTACGATTCCTTCGTTCTGCAACCCCATTTTGTTGAGGAGTTCTAGCAGCGCTGAAATGACGTGCAATTCCCTTTTCAACACAAAAACTGTCTTGAACTTCATTTTGGAATTCCGTCCTGTTATCACTTCTGATAATCTTGATCTTCAAGTTCAGTTGATTTTCCACAAGTATCAAGAACTACCTATAATGTCTGCATTCTCACTTTTCTTACTTAAAAAGAACACCCAAGAAAATTGTGAGTAGTCATCAGTAATAACAAGATAATATGATTTCTTCCAAAGACTCATCACACTTACAGGACAAAAAGATCCATATGAAGCAACTGAATAACAAAATCTATTGAATTAAACAGCTTGGGTTTGTGTGGCCATTTATGTTGTTTGCTTTTAGCATAAGAAATACATTTTTCTACTTCAGAAAACTCTTTCAAAGGCAAACCGATCACATGTACTCCCTTTGCAATTCTATTTAGGTTTTTTAAATTTATGTCACCTAAACGACGATGCCAGAGCATGGAGTCATTTTCAGAAGCTTTAAAAATAAACAAGTATTGGTTAAAGCTGACTCACTGTTCATATCCAACAAATATGAATCCTTACACCTCGGTGTTCTCATTAAAATCCAATCCTCAGGGACAACAAACCTTAATTTTAAAATCAAGCACTCTTTATCAGTAAAATGAGTTGAACATTTTTTGTCACAAATTTGAGACACACTTAACAAGTTGTGATTCAATTCAGACACATAATTCATATCTTCTAAACAGAGAGTACCGTTAGTAACAGTACCTTTCATGGTAATTTGCCCACCTTTATCACCTGCAAGGAAATATACCCTCCATCGAACATCTTAATGTCGTGAAGCTGAGAGATGTCTCCTGTCATGTGCTGGGAACAACCACTATCAACATACCAGAGGTTGTTGATAGGCCTCCTTGGCTGTCCCTGCACGGTAGAACAATTTAATTAGTAACCGGAACCCAAGCCATGGTTGTCTTGGGTTGTCCTAATTCATCCAAGTATGAGACTTCTTGCAATCTCGTATCACTTTTATCATTAAACACAATCGGTGATGTTTGTGCATTTGGTTTTCGTGGCTAAACATGCTTTGGTTTTTGAAAATTTGAGCTCACTGTTGGAGTGACGACCTTTTCTTTACCCTTTTCAGATTTTATGGGTTTCTCAACTTTCTTTTGTTTATGTTTGTGTAGGTCCACACGACTCATCTCAGATCGATCTCGTGACAAGACGTCACGATAACACGGAGTGCGGAATCCTTCGTGTTAACGTATGTATATCAATTGACAATAGAAACAGCATGTAAATAACCTTCTCTTTGTATTCCACAAAACACAGAGTTTACAAGATTCACAGAATATACTCGTTCAAGCCCCTCTGCTCACTGCTCAGAACTGAATCTATAAACACCTATTTATAGACACAAACCTGCAATAGGCGAACTTAACAAGTTCGCTTCTAAAGATACTTAGGCGAACTTGTTAAGTTCGCCTCTCTATGAACTTGTAAAATATTCCTTAGGCGAACTTAACAAGTTCGCTCCTAAAGATGCTTAGGCTAACTTGTTAACTTCGCCTCTCTATGAACTTACACAGAATTTTATCAACAGTTACAAAACATGTCCTAACAGACTCCCCTTTAACTGTTGCTAACAATTCTATCAATTACAAGTCAAAGACTCTAAGACTAAGACCTAATATCTTCAAGCTCGTTGTCACCAGAATATGCTCCAACAGACTCCCCCTCGCCTCTCTATGAACTTGTCATCCGTCTTCATATATCATCAAACACACTGTAGTTTTCGTCTTGTTCATCTGCACTTTCTCTTTCTATCTAGAAGAAAACTTGAGAGAAGGACCCCTTGTCAACTTCTGTCTGCAATATTCAGTTTTTGCAAAGGAGAACAACCAAGAATAACCAACAATTAAGATTTCAATGGAAGCTGGAAAAATAAAATCTTTTTGATTTTTTCAAACATAAGACTCACAAAATCTTTTTGGTTTTTCTTTGTAAAAACTAAAATGTAAAATACAAAATCACATCTTCTTGGTGGAACATCACGAGTAAGAAGATCATATCATTATATATGAGATATCAATCACACATCTTGGATATAAAATCCATATAATATCAAATGGTATCCTATGTCATTCTTTCAAGCCTTGACCAATCAAACCAATATCTTTCAAGATTTTCACACTCTATCTTTTCAAGACTTTCATATTGCATGTTATGATACACGATAAACATTCAAAGAAAATAGGATCAGGCTATGACACACAAATTCAAATTGTCAATATTATAAGATTTGAAACTAAAGCATCTCATTTCTTGTGAGTTAAGGTACCATTTAAGTATGAAATACAACGTGTACCCCACTAGTATGCCAACAGAAAGTAAATGCACTATCTTCAAGACATATGAGATTTTACTAAAGATTATCCGAATTTCCAGAATGTGGAGACATCACTTAGCACATGAATAGCAGGATCCAAATTGGATTGTATATGAATCAATGAGATTCAAAATCAAATGATTCAATGTTTTGGCTTATATATGTGGAATCATAAGATTCAGGTATGTGGATCCAACTGTTATCTGGATTATGAATTCAATGGAATCAGTAAAGATGATTTATCAATATGATCCAAGGGCTAGTATATGTTTGACAGATGTTGTCAAGTACATATCTTGATTATACTTCAAATTGCATGCTTTTCGGGACATGGGCACTGAAGCAAATCGAATGAATAGTGCTAAGGACATAACCCGAAATTGATCTCATAGGACAATCTTTATTAAAATATAATATTCTTTATCTGATAGTGATCTTTTAACACACACACCCAGGCATAAAATGGGTTCAAATCACAGTTGTAACATATGCAATTATGTTTTCACACTACTAATGGTTCAGTAACGATTTTAGTCTATTGACAATTCAAATTATATGCATACACAACAATAACATTTCATATTTGTGTAGTCTCTGAAGTTTAGATCAAAACATATAATTCAGATATATTAACATAAAGCATCAACCAGTAAATCTAAGGTCATGTGTGAAAGAACACCTACTGACGTACTATCATCTCTTCTTTAACTTCAAGTAATGTCGATTTTATCTTTTTCATTTTGTTTGGCTTTTTCAAAATCTTTATGAAAGAAAGTAAAACAAACAAAAATAAAATCTTCCATGAAAACATTTTAATAAAAACATTTTACTTGGTTAATCAGGATTAAGCAATTCAATCAATTAAAAACTTAAACCAATGTAATGTAATTGAATGTCATTGCTTCTGTCACCAACACAGTTCTATATCCCTCTGTCCTGTAGACTCCCCCTCAACTAGTCAAATGGTTGCATCAACGACTTTATGCTCACCATTGTCATCCTAAGTTTCAGGTTATCATTTGGACTTTGTATAACTCTTTCCAAAACATTGTGTCTGACATATTCCCCCCCTGAGCATCAAGTCGTTGAATCAAATAGATTTCTCAGTTATCAACAACTCTTTACTCTTGCAAATGCCATTCCCTATCATGTGCTATGAACAACCACTATCAACAAACAAAATGGTATTAATAGTCCCTCTTTGTTAATCCTGCACATCTAACAAGAAACATTAATTGAAATTGGGACCCAAGCCATGGTAGTCATGGGTCTTCCAGTTGTATCAAAATAATAAACCTCACTCCATTCACAATCGAATCTCTCATCGATTTTTGGAGATTGTTCCGACGAGTCAGAAATAGAAACTTTAGATTTCCAAATATACTTCTGTTCATTAAGTTCTTTTTGCTTAAATGTGAAGTGTTTGAACAATCTTGTTCATTTGAAAAATGTTTAGATTGTGAAAACTCTTGTTGTTCTAAAAGTTTTCTCAATCTTCTGTTTCTCCTCCGTCTTTGAGGTCTAGAAAGCCTAACCTCAGATTTTGAATGACCCTTTGGTGTATCACGAGGTTTAACCACATTTGGGTTAACATAAGGCTTACCAAGAGTTCTTACCTTTTATTGAGTAACATGCCGGTTACCTTTGGCATTGTGAGGACAAGCAATTAGAATGTGACCCACAAGACCACAATAAAAGCAATATATCTTCTCACGATATTCTCTCATATAAGGAATCTTCACACGATAAGATGCACTTGAAGAAGATTCAGCTACATGAACTTCTTTTGGAGTTTGAGACTGAACAAACATTTTCTCAACAGGTTTTGATTCAGGCTTCATCTTCTCAGGAACTACATGCTTCTTTCCTTTATTTTTGTAAGGACAGTTCACCACAATGTGTCCCATCTCATTACAATGAAAGCATGTACGCCTATCTTTATATTCTCTGACATATGGAACCCTCCTTGAATTTGAAGAACTTCCAAATGTATAATTCCCATATGAATTAGAATCAACCTTTGAGTATTCATTCTTAACCTCTTTCGGTATCCCCTCTACCTTAGCTTCATCAAACTATTCATCATCACTCTCATCAGAATACACCATATCTTCACCTGTGACTGGATTCACTTTCAACACAGTCTTAGGATCTAAATCCTCATCGTTTATAATCTCAGGTGTAACAGAATAATTTCCATTGAATGGTGGAGGAACATAGCCAATACCACTAGTTCCCTTCCCCTCTTTAGTATTATCATGATAATGTCCTAATAAGAATGATGAATTTCCAAAGCTTTCTAACTTTCTATGCAATCTGATCACCTCTGCTTAAGATTCAGCTAGTTCCTTATCTTTCTCAACAAGATCATCATTTCTTTTCTCAATTTCTGCAAAGGACATATCCAGGTGATATGCCTGCTCTTTGATCTTCAAAGTCAAAGAACTTATATCCCTCTTCAGTGATTCTATCCTTTCAACACACACATTCTCATTATCCTTTAATTTCTGGTTTACCGTGTGCATCGTTTTCATATCACAAATGAGGTTTACGTTTTCATCCATAACCCTCATCATTTTATCCTTCACTGAAATATAACTAGAACAAAACGTTTCAAAGTTAGAAACTACCTCAGCTTTTACTTCTGAAGAAGATGCACCAGGAGCCATGAATACGTCATCATCAGCTTCACCCTTTTGAGCAACAATGACAGGCTCTGCATCTATTTCTAATTCACGCAGATCATCTTCAACTGTCTGGAAGCTTACGTCAGTCATCATATCACTCTCGGTAGACTGAGCACTTTCACCAAAACGAATACTCTCACTATCACTTAACTCTATAGAAGAATCACTTTGAGATTAACTCGGCTTCTCCAATACTTCTTTGATCAAGACCACAAATGCTTGACAAGTTGCTTCACCCTTTTTTCTTCAATACTTCCCATAGATCTCTTGAAGTTAGACACTTTCCGTGACTATGAATGATTTCTTTCGGTAAAGACAATTTTAAAGATTCACACGTTTTCATCTCTTGATCAAACTTCTGCTTTTCTACTTTAGTAAGAGCTGTCATTGGTTTAGGAACATCACGAAATTCCAGAAAGTCAAAAGTAGGATGCACATATCCTTCTGTTATTGATCTCCAAAAATTTTCATCAGTTTCTGATACGAACTGTACGAACCGGAGTTTCCAACTACTGTAATCCGATATGCACAAAATCCATGGTGGCATAGTTCCAATCTCATTATCATCATAAGAAATTGACATTTTGAAATTTTTGCAAAAATATCCGGAAAAAAAATTTCCCGCCAAAATACTCTTTTTAAAAATTTCAAATATTCAAAATTTCAAAAATGATTCAAAACAACCATATAAGCTTTCCCTATAAAATTTAGACAAGTAATGTCGATTTTTTTTTAAAACTAACGAACTAGATAAGTTCGCCTGATACCGCCTGAGCTAACTTAATAAGTTCGCCTGAACTTAGTGAAGCGAACTTGATAAGTTCGACTGCTAAGTTCGCTTAAACATGAAAATCTGATAAGTTCGCCTACTGAATAAGTTCGCTTAAACTGAGAGAAGCGAACTTGATAAGTTCGCCTGCAACAAATATCAGCAAGTTCACTTACTGTAGCTGTAACAAACTCAGCAACCCAAACACGAACTCATAGCGCCGAAAATCATCAATTCTCACGGATTTGAAGGAATTTAAAGAAATTGGACCGTAGGATTTAGTATTTTATGAATTAGAACACTTCTATCAGATTAATTTCACCAAAATCCACCTCAAATTCACGAATTCAGCAGCAAAATCAACTTCAAGAACTTGAAAACTCTATGGATACAAAAACTTTTCAAAATGATCAATTTCTTGTCAAATTGTACACAAAATCATCTCTAATCACTAAGAATCAAACACAAATCATGAGCAAAATCTCTGATACCACTTGTAGGTCCACACGACTCATCTTTGATCAATCTCGTGACAAGAAGTCTCGATAACACGGAGTGCGGAATCCTTCATGTTAACGTATGTATATCAATTGACAATAGAAATAGCAGGTAAATAACCTTCTCTTTGTATTCCACAAAACATAGAGTTTACAAGATTCACATAATATACTCGTTCAAGCCCCTCTACTCACTGCTCATAACTGAATCTGTAAACACCTATTTATAGACACAAACCTGCAATAGGAGAACTTAACAAGTTCGCTTCTAAAGATGCTTAGGCGAACTTAATGAACTTGTAAAATATTCCTTAGGCGAACTTAACAAGTTCGCTCCTAAATATGCTTAGGCGAACTTGTTAACTTCGCCTCTCTATGAACTTACACAAAATTTTATCAATAGTTACAAAACATGTCCTAACAGTTTGAAAACATTATTTTCTTTAACATGACGTTCAGTTTTATGTACAACACTAGTTCTTTTATCCGATTGTTTATCATTGGGCATTTTGTGATATTGAGCCAGGTGACTTTTAGACACGTGTGGCCTTTGATATGCATTGTCCCATTGAGAAACATTTGGATATCTACCAGAGTGTTCACGATTGTGAACGCAGTTTCGAGCTAAGTGTACGGGATTCCCACATACATAACAGGTTTGTCTTCTCGGATACGGGGCATAGTATCCGGTGTCCCATGATGACCTTTGAGGAGAACTTGTGAGGTAACCTGCATTTTCACTGTTTCTAGAAAACCTTCTATCAAACTTTTGATCATCATTTCTATTATAACTTCTGTGATTTGATTTGAAGCAATTTCTATCACCATTTCTAACATTTTGTTCAAAAGCACGATGATGATTATCAAAATTAGCATAAAATTCACTTTTGATAAAACGATGAGGCAATTGCTTTGAGTTTAACTGACTTGTTGATGGTTTGCTACATTCACGATTAGAAGAGTGACTTTTGTTTTTAACAAACTGATAGTTTTTACCTTTCACGATCTGCTTTACTTCTTTCTCTAAAGTTCCACCTTTCACAAAAGTGGATTTCAAATTTGTTTTTAATTTATTTCCCTTTTCATAAGCACCATTTTTCAAACCAACATTCAAACCAAAACCAACAAAAGTAGCAGAATTTTGAAAACCAGACAAAGTATTTTTAGAAGACAAAGACTTAGAATTTGTATAAAAAACACGATCCTCCTCCTCATCATCACTTCCACAATCCTCCACTATGCCCTCTACTTATCCTATTGCCGCACAAGACTTAGACGGGTTAGTAACGTTCACATGTTTTACCGTGGGACCGGCAGTCGCGGGCGTGGACTGTGTGGAAGAAGAACGTTGATCTACTTTACAGCCGACACCATATTCCATTTCAACATATTCATGTTGAACACTAGGCATTGAAGTAAAATTTCCATTGAAAGGATGTTCAACTGCATGATAACCAATCCCCGCATTTCCTTTCTTTCTAACTTGGGAATCTAACATGTCATAAACAACTGATCTAGAATGGTCAATTTTCTCGATTGTTAGTTTAGTGTTTGCCAATTGAGTCACAGCATCATTCAACTTTAGACTGAGGTCATCTGTTCTTTTTAAAGCATCAAAATAAAGACATTCCTTATTGCTAAAATCCATTTCAAGTTTAGAAAAATCATTTTTACTTGCCTCAATTTTATCTTTAAAAATACACTCACCGGCTCCTCCCTCAGTGGTGTCTCATCCGGAATCTCAATCACAATCTCCTTCTCGGATGATGCGTGCACAGGGACCGATGGATCTGGTCCTGTGGCTCTACCGCTTCTCAAAGTGATAGCTTTTACATGAGCCTTAGGAATGGGCTCAGTGTTGCTAGGTAGGCTACCTGGCAGTCTCTCAGAAAGGAGCTTCGCGATGTGTCCAACCTGATTCTCGATAGTGTGGATCGAAGCCTTCTGGTTCCTCAGCTCAGTCTCGTGAGTATGAAAACGCTCCTCTACATAACGGTTCTGCTTCTCGGCCAGTTGATTCTGACTCTCCGAGTTGGCAAGCAGTCGTGTGACCATATCCTCTAGATTGGATTTATCGTCAGATGCGGGTTGTGGACCGCTGCTAGAACCTTGACTTTGGAACTGGTTCTGCTGAGGTCTGAAATAGGAACACTGTCCCTGAGACTGGTGGGATTGATGCTGAAATGGTGGGCGCTGAGTGAATCCGGGTGGGTTCTGGCTACTGCTTCTAGACTTCCAACTGAAGTTCGGGTGATTCCTCCACCCCAGATTATATGTGTTACTGTACGGACTATTTTGGGGACGATTCTGGTAAGACATGAAGTCAACCTGCTCATGGGTCCCTAGATCCCCAATCTGTCAAGCACTCGTGGGGTGCGCCCCACCGCATAACTCACACAAGGGCTGGGCCTTGTGGACCTGCATCTGATCGATCTTGGTGGAAAGTACTTCCATCTGGGCAGCTAAAGAGGAGATCCCATCCATGTGATGGACACCTCGCCTCTGATTCCTTGCTCGGGAAGTGTGTTGGGTGTAACTCTTCGACGCCACCTTCTATAATAAGTCATACGCCTCCTGGGGTGTCTTCGTCCCGATGTCTCCACCCGCGTATGCGTCGATCAGCTGCTTTCCCGTCATATCTAGACCATTGTAGAAGGTCTCACACTGCTGCCACTTCAACAATCCATGGTGGGGGACCTTCCTCATCAGTTCCTTGAATCTCTCCCATGCCTCATAGATTGACTCCTCGTCATCCTGCTGGAAAAAAAGAATCCTAGCCCTCAATTTTGTTGTTTTCTCCGGAGGGAAGTATTTCTCTAAGAATTTAGCAACCATATGATCCCAAGTGCTGATGGAACCAGGGGGAAGTGACAGTAACCAAACCTTGGCTTAGTCCCGTAAGGAAAATGGGAACAACCGGAGCTGAATATCATCGTCGATAGCGTCAAGAATTTTGAATGTAGCGCAAAGCTCTAAGAAACCGGCCAGATGAGTATTAGGATCCTGGTGATCCTTGTCATCGAATTGCCACATGTTTTGCACCATTTGGATGATGCTGGATTTGATCTCGAACTGATGTGCTCTAACGGTCAGCCTATTGATGCTCGACTCCTCACCTATAAGTAACGGTTTGCAAAATCCGAAAGCGTCTGACCCTCATCCTCGTTCGCCATCTCAACCACCTCATCAACAACAACCTCGTCAACAACAACCTCGTCAAGCTCAAGTAACTGGGCCACAAATCAGGAACGAGCCCGCAATCTCTGATGAAGATCGCGCTTTGGCTTGGAAGACAACTCAAGCACCTCCCTGGCGGGAGTTGAGGACATGCACGATCTGCAAGACAAGCTAGATTTAAATGGATGAACCTAGGAAAATGAAAACATAAGTTAGACAAAATAAAATAAATAAAAATAAAAATAAAAATAAAATGGAAATATATATATACAAATGCTACTAAAAATAACAAGTAAAAATGCAAGCTATCTATACACGAAAATTGCAAACAACAAACAAGAAGATACGATATGCACAAATATATACTATATGACTAAAAATCGATTCCAGTCGTTCTCGCAAAGCCGTATCCCCGAAAACGGCGCCAAAAACTTGATGTGTTGTAACTATATATATATTTTTATAAAGGTTTTCACACAATTAGTTTTAAAACGGGTTTCCATGAAAGACTAATCACACACACACACACACCGGGCAGTGTACCCGGGTGGCAATATAGTAAAGGTAAGAACCGAATATCAATCTGTGGATACGGTGGAATGCAATAATAAACCGGAACTGAAATTCAATCAAGTGATGGTAAAAAGATGTTTTGAAGAGTTTTTTTAACTAACTAATATGCAAGTATATAAAAACTAAGCTAAAATCACAACACAAATAATCAAGGAAGAAAGATCACTTCGGTGTCGAATCCATCGAGAATACATTCAATACACTCATGGAAACATGGCAAATACATGAAACATAGATTGACTAAATTCTCGTATAAGACATCTAATCAAATGACCATTCAGAAAGCTAGAATGAATGATACAAACTAACCACCTAAAATCATGCAATGAAGCTCATGTGTTGTAATCATGTCAATGTTTATAAGGATTGAACTAGTTTCCGATCAGGTGCACTAATCCAACAACTAGTTGGAAAGATAATATGAAAGACACACTACCCACCTCAAGTTGATTTAATTAGACAATCACATGCACTCCTTCAACATACAATGTTCATACAAAGTTTATATAAATTAGGGGATTGTGTCAACAAATCCTAGATAAACATAATACTAAGCACGGAACATCATAACAAACACTTTGTCTTTCCAAACATAAGCATAAGGATACACATTCAAGAAGCATAAATCATAAGCAAGACTCCATTAACCATTCCTAGTCAAAAGCCATAAACTAGTGTACAAACATACACCAATTCATGAATATAAGCATACACCATAAGTTTTCCAACATAATATAGCATACATAAATACAAGTCTTACAACAACTTTAGATTCTCAAACACATAATTTCATTGAAGAATAATCATACGATTGTCATAACATTAACATGATAATTGCCAATAATCCACAAATGTTGTCAAACGATTCTAAACTTCATCTAAACCAAAGTGAACAAGATTTTAGCTCAACATGAGCTCAAGAATGACAAATAAGCAGGGAAAAATGGCAAGAGACATGATAGAAATACAAGAATCAAACAACTCCTCTAAGCCTAGATGTTGTTGTTGATGTATGGTGATCTTCTTGATGTTATAATCCTCCCTTGAAGCTTGAAATGTGGTTGGAACAAAGTTGATTCGAGCACAAAACAGTGGGTTTTTGCTTTGGATGCTCTATGTCTGAGTGAAGAAAATGCTTCTGTATTTATATGCTGAAAGAGGCACGACCGTGCTTGTCATTGGGACGCGACCGTGCCAAAGGTCTAAACGGTCATGGGACAGGTGGTTAACCGATCTGGAGCTTCTATTGGGTCCCACTGATCGAGAAGGTACGGCTCCGAGGTCAAGGATTAGACTCACGGGTTGACACGCGGCCATGGGGGTGTTGGAGCATGGTTGTGCTCGTGGATGTGGCTTGGCGCGGTCATGCCAGATGCGGGGCTCGACCGTGTCAAGGGTTTACAAGCTTTGGCGCGGTCGTGCCACTTAGGGGGCATGACCGTGCCTCCAACTCAGAAACCCTAAAAACTTCTGACTTTATTCTAGAATGTTTCTGTTTGTTCACTTAGCTTCACAAAAACAAACAAAACTAGAAATGAAGCAATTAAGTGTCTAAACGTGGAAAATAACCAAGAATTGATCGTGAAATGAGCAAAGTTTTGTGCCAAAAAGATGTGTAAATTCTAACACGTCACTTTGCTCCGTAAGCAAAGAAACGATCATGTTATACATGTGGGAAATCTGGTCATTTGGCAAGAAATTGTGTACATCGTCCCTATGTGCCTTCTTATGAGAAAAATCAGAAGACTACACAAAGGGAAGTCACTCACTCTATGCCAGTGAAGGCTACACAGTCAAAGGTAATGAAGAGTCAGTCACCCTTTGTTAAGCCTTCTGATGGTGATTGGAATGCTGCAAAGCGAAACAGATAGGCTTATTTTGAAAGACAAAAGATTAAACGAAAGGAGAAACCTAAAGTTTCAGTTTCAAAAGAAAGAAAGGCATTTGTTCCATCTAAGCCTGTCTGGAAAGCTATGGAGAAACTTGAGGCAGCACCCCAAATTGAATCTAACAATGATATGTGCCAGCAGGAAGTGCCGTATATTGATACTTTAGGAATACCCAGATCTACTTTGGCCTGGGTACCCATGACTAATTAATCTCCTATTTTGTGCAGGAACAGCCAAGGAGGACTGTCAATAACCTATGGTATGCAGGAACAACCAAGGAGGACTGTCAATAACACATGACAGGAGACATATCTCTACTTCATGATTTGCAGAATTTTAATGGAGGTTATGTTTCCTTTGCGGGAGGTAAAGGTGGCAAGATAAGTATGAAAGGTACTGTGGTAAATGATTCGTTGAGTTTTAATGACGTAAGCTACGTCTATAAGTTAAATCATAGTCTGTTGAGTGTTTCCCAAATTTGTGATAAAGATTATTCAACACATTTCACAAATAAGGAATGCCTAATTTTGAAACCAGGATTCGTGGTGCCTGAGGAATGGATTTTGCTAAGAACACCCCGTAAGGGAAACTATATGTCATTGACATGAACAGTAAACTTGTTTATGAAAATACATATATTTTATCAAAATCTACTGAAACTGATGCTATGTTGTGGCATCGTCGTCTTGGTCCTGTCAATCTTAAAAATCTAAATCGAATTGCAAATGGTAATCACGTTCATGATCTACCAGTCAAGGAATTTGTCTCAATCGAGAAATGTGTTGCCTGTACTAAAGGGAAATAGCACAGGAAGCCCCATAAGTCAAAGTTGATTAATTCAATTGACTGTATTCTCCATCTACTTTATATGGATATGTTTGGTCCTGTGAATGTGATGAGCATAGGGCAGAAGTCTTATTGTTTAGTCATTACTGATGATTACTCATGTTTTTCTTGGGTTTTCTGTTTGGCTAATAAAAGTGAGACCGCATAGCTGATTAAGAATTTCATCATTTTGGTGGAAAATCAAAGAGATGTGAAGGTAAAGGCTATTCGGTGCGAAAATGGAACATAATTCAAGAATGCAGTCTTGAATCAATTCTACACTAAAAAAGGAATAGCTAGACAGTACAGTGATGCTCGTACACCTCAACAAAACAATGTAGCAGAGCGAAAGAATAGAACTCTGATTGAAGCTGCTCGAACAATGCTCTCTGAATCCAAGTTACCGTTATTCTTCTGGGCTGAAGCAGTCAACATTGCTTGTTATGTGTTGAATAGGGTTCTCCTCAACAAGCGTTTATAGATTACTCCATATAAAATTCTCTACAATGAAAAACCCAGGGTTGAGCTTTTAGATGTTCGTGTACTGTCTTACACACAGAATCCACTCCAAAGTTCAATGAGAAAGCTGATGAATGTTACTTTGTGGGATATGGTTCTAATACCACAGCCTACAGAGTCCACAACAAGATCACTAAAGAGATTAGAGAATCAACTTATGTGGATTGGCAGGAACAAAACCCAACCGATCCAGAATGCGGGCCAACTTGGTTATTTGATTATCATTCTCTCTTTAAGTCATTTAATGTTTATAATAATGTGATTTCCGGAACTGAAAATGACTCTTTTGAGTTGAGTGACGAAGATGACGGTCCATACACGGGACCAATGCTGACTGTTGATCCACCGGAAGTTTTAAGGCCACAGTCTACTGCTGCATCATCTTCTTCTCAGGAGCAGATTCCTGTGAGGGTTCACCAAAAAATGTCAAGGACTCTACATCTATGGTAAATAAAGGTACTTCTGCACCTGATACTACAGATGCCTCTAATTTCCAGGAGCAGATTCCTGATGAAAGTGTGGTCGAGAAGCCGATTTCCGACAACACAGAAGAACCTAATAAAGAGGCACATGATAATCTGACCAACCTACCCAACACGGTCCAAGTTCCTGAAACTCCATCTCATCGGATAAAAAAGGATCATCCAGTGAGTAGCATTATTGGCTTGCTAACATAAGGTGTCAAGACTTGAAGCACGGCTTAGGATATTAACAGATGTCTCGACTCATGCTTTATTTCTCAGATTGAACCAAAGAATATCACAATGGCTTTACTTGAGCCAAGTTGGTTTGATGCAATGCATGGGTAGTTGAATCAGTTTGCCAAGCTCAAAGTATGGGAGTTAGTGCCATTGCCATCGCGCAAGAAAGCTACCAGCACGCGTTGGGTATTTCGAAACAAGAAAGATGAAAGCAAAGTGATAATTCGGAACAAAGCTCGACTGGTAGTCCAGGGGTTCTTTCAGCAAGAAGGGATTGATTATGTGACAATCCGGACTTTTCCAGTTAGCCAGTCCAGTTAAATCATGACTATTCACAAACTCCAGGGACTAGATTTGTCAATGCTCAAACTCAAACCTCAAGGATTAGTTGAGTAATTAACCCAAACTCTATTCTATTTTGACTTTGAAAGTCAGAATAGAAATATTCTTGTTCTATTGACTTTTAAAAGTCAAACAAACATATTCTTAACCCAAATCAAAACCCATGGGACTCTTTCTGCCAAGTTACAAATTTCAATACATGAAACCACAAGGACTAAATCTGTAATTTAACTATTTTGGATTCTGTTGACTTTGGAAAGTCAACCAAAGCGTTCTTGATCCAAATTCTCCTGGTTAACTCGAATCCGTTTAAAATCATAACTGCAAAACACATTAACAGTCATTAACGACCACTAATGAACCATTAAACACGACAATTATTCGTAATCAAACCCAATTATGAGTATTAATGTTGAAACCATCGACCAGTGTCATAAGTCCATCAAATGCGAACGTTTCATCTGTTATTCTCGCAAACTAAACCCCTTCGCACACCAGACGAGACACACAGAAGCTATTCCACATGCCAATTCGATCGAAGTAGCAGAGGAAGTCGCCGGAGATCAAGTTGTTCGCTGTCGGACCTGCATTTGCTCGAATTCTATCAATCCATCATCTGTTCTGGTAATTGATCTCATCTATAGCTTCGTTTCAATCTCTAGAACAATAGCCCTATCATAATTGAGGCTAACAGTATCTAATTAAACATGATCCAATAGTTAGGGTTCCTACATTCTCAGTTTAATCGAACCCTAATCATTCGATGTCATATATTGGAATTGAATACACCCTTTGATTCATATCTATGCTTGGATGGGAAGCCCTATGAAATCCAGGGCTTACATCACCTAATTGAACCCGGATCGTATCTAGGGTTCATACATGTTTCTGTTTAATCAAACTCCTACCTACACTCATTTTAAATGAAATTAAACTACACCAGCAGTTTCGCAACACCTTAATTAGCATTTCAGATACTTAAACAGAAACTCTGCACTGCACCCATCCTATCTCTTCTACAGGGAACGGATGATTTTGCGGTGTATTGCGATGCATCCATCCAAGGTCTTGGTTGTGTACTGATGCAACGCGAGAAAGTGATCGCATACGCTTCTCGACAACTGAAATACATGAGAGAAACTACACAACTCATGACTTAGGGTTGGGAGCTGTAGTATTTGCACTAAATATATGGAGACATTACTTGTACGGTACCAAGTGCACGAGTTACACCGATCACAAGAGTCTTCAACATATCTTCGAACAGAAATAGTTGAACATGCGATAACGTCGTTGGGCCGAACTCTTAAACGACTATGACTGTGCAATCAGATACCATCCAGGGAAGGCTATTGTGGTAGCCGATGCCCTAAGCCATAAGGACACCAAACCTAAATGAGTTCGAGCATTATAACTTACTATTCACACCGGATTACTTGACAAAATCCAAAGTGCTCAAGTCAAAGCCCTTAAGGAGGAGAATCTACCGTTGGAAGCCACACGCGGTATGGAGGAGCAATTTGAGGTCAAATCAGATGGCATTCGCTACTTCGCGGAGCGAATATGGGTTCTAATGCATGGAAACTTAAGAGAACTGGTTATGGTTGAAGCTCATAAATCTCGGTACTCTATTCATCCAGGTTCTGACAAGATGTACCATGACCTAAAGGTGCTATATTGGTGGCCAAAGATGAAGACTGATATAGCCACCTATGTGAGCAAGTGCCTAACTTGCGCAAACGTCAAAGTGGAATACCAAAAGCCTTCTGGTCTACTTTAATAACCATAGATTCCAATGTGGAAATGGGAGCAAATTTCTATGGACTTCATAACTAAACTACCCAGAACCCCTAGCGGATGCGACACCATCTGGGTGATCGTAGATCGCTTGGGAAAATCTGCACACTTCCTTGCAATCAAAGAAACCGACAAGATGGAAAAACTCACTCGTATTTACTTGAAGGAAGTAGTCTCTCGGCACGGTGTGCCAATTTCTATCGTTTCGGATCGAGACGCTCGATTCACCTCTCGGTTTTGGCAATCAATACAAAAAGCCCTAAGCACACGTCTAGACATGAGTACAGCATATCATCCATAAACTGATGGTTAAACGGAACGTACCATCCAAACCCTAGAGGACATGCTACGAGCTTGTGTGATAGATTTCGGTAACATCTGGGAAACTCACTTGCCCTTGGTGGAGTTCTCCTACAATAACAGTTATCACACTAGTATCAAGGCATCACCATTCTAGGCATTGTATGGACGTAAATGCCGATCTCCTGTCTGTTGGGCTGAAGTTGGGGATAGCCCACTTACGGGTCCTGAACTAGTATTCGAAACTTCTGAAAAGATAGTTCAAATTCAAAACCGTATGGCGGCAGCTCGTGATCTTCAAAAGAGTTATGCTGACAAGGGTCGTAAACCATTAGAGTTTTAAGTAGGTGATATGGTCCTATTGAAAGTCTCACCTTGGAAAGGTGTAATCCGTTTCGGGAAACAAGGCAAACAAAATCCTCGTTATGTTGGACCATTCAAGATAGTGAAGAGAATTGGCCTAGTATCGTACCAACTGGACCTACCAGAAGGACTGAGTGGTGTGCACGATGTCTTTCATGTCTCGAACTTGAAGAATTGTCTAGCAGACGAGACACTCGTCGTTCCTCTTGAGGAACTACAAATCGATGAACAACTACCTTTCATTGAAGAACCGGTTGATATCATAGGTAGGGAAGTCAAAACGCTTAAACACAGCAAAATCCCTATTGTCAGAATTCGTTGAAACTCGAAACGCTGACCGGAATTCACTTGGGAGCGCGAGGATCAGATGATGCGTAAGTATCCTCATATGTTCAAGCAATCCACGTAAAAAACTTAAGGTACTATTCTAATTTTCGGGAAGAAAATTCTTTCAACTAGGGGATGATATGACACACTAGAATTTTTTATTTTTTTTTAATTTTCGAAACGAAAATTCTTTCAACTAGGGGATGATGTGACAATCCGGACTTTTCCAGTTAGCTAGTCCAGTTAAATCCTAACTATTCACAAACTCCAGGGACTAGATTTGTCAATGCTCAAACTCAAACCTCAAGGACTAGTTGAGTAATTAACCTAAACTCTATTCTATTTTGACTTTGAAAGTCAAAATAGAAATATTCTTGTTCTATTGACTTTTAAAAGTCAAACAAACATATTCTTAACCCAAATCAAAACCCTAGGGACTCTTTCTGCCAAGTTCCAAATTTCAATACATGAAACCACAAGGACTAAATCTGTAATTTAGCTATTTTGGAAAGTCAACCAAAGCATTCTTGATCCAAATTCTCGCGGTTAACTCGAATCCGTTTGAAATCATAACTGCAAAACACATTAACAATCATTAACGACCACAAATGAACCATTAAACACGACAATTATTCGTAATCAAACCCAATTATCAGTAGTAATGTTAAAACCATCAACTATTGTCATAAGTCCATCAAATGCGTACGTTTTATTTGTTATTCTCGCAAACGAAACCTCTGCGCACACCAGACGAGTCACATAGAAGCTATTCCACACGCCAATTCGGTCGGAGTAGCAGAGGAAGTCGCCGAGATCAAGTTATTCGCTGTCGGACCTACATTTGCTCGAATTCTATCAATCCATCATCTATTCTGGAAATTGATCTCATCTATAGCTTCGTTTCAATCTCTAGAACAATAGCCCTATCATAATTGAGGCTTACAGTATCGAATTGAACACGATCCAATACTTAAGGTTCCTACATTCTTAGTTTAATCGAACCCTAATCATTCGATATCAAATATTGGAATTGAATACACCCTTTGATTCGTCTCTACGCTTGGATGGGAAGCCCTATGAAATCCAGGGCTTACATCACCTAATTGAACCCGGATCGTATCTAGGGTTCATACATTTTAAATGAAATTAAACTACACCAGCAGTTTCGCAACACCTTAATTAGTAAAAGCCCTATGGTTATAACAATTTTTTTTACCAGAATACGTCAATTTGATTTTGAGTTCTTGAACTGGGGTTCGGCCATCCAATCCAAGATTTAAAGACTTAATAATTGATGTTTTCCTAATTGAACTCGTAATCAGATTCGTTTTTTTCTTGTAACCAAAAGCCCTAAGCTTCTGTTTCAATTCGTATTCAAAATCGATGAATTATGGGGGGATTCGATCGTGTGTTTATATGAGGATGGGGGGGTCCATCTGACTTGTATGATAAAAGCAGTCAGAACCGGGTATGTATATGATTACCCTAGCGGGTCTAACGGTTAGATCGTTGTGTTGGTGTGGGTTAGGCCCGGGTTCGAACCCCACCAATTGCATTCTTTTTCAGGGAATTTTTCCTTTAAATTTAATTAATAAAAATCATTTCTAATATTTTTATAATGATATAATAAAGCGTTTTAGCCCCGTAGCCCACCCGTAGACTCTGTTTTGAAATAATAACTATTATTTAATGTTATTCCCATTTATAAAAATAATATACATTTATATTATTTTCGAACCACGACCCCGAATAAATAATATGTTTATATTATTTTCACCCTGTAACCTTAAATAAAAATAATATATTTTATATTATTTTACCACGTTTATAAACCTTATGTAACGTTTCAAAATTTATAAATAATATAATTTGTTATATTATTTACCAACGTTTATATACTCGGATTAAAAATAATATATTTATTATTTTTCCACACAAAGGATACTTTTGTAAATCATACGAACTTAAAATAATATATTAAGTTATATTATTTTCCCGTGACCGTTTTAAATGAACACACGAATAAATATATTTATAAATTATTATTCGTTCGACACAAACATATTTATCTTAATTATTAAATTAAGAAAACCCTATTCCAATGGACAAATTCGTCCACTCGTTAATCCTAAGTATGTTTTAGGACGTTTAAATATTATGTGTCGTCGTCACTATACCCCATTGTATCCCTAACTATTATGCTTATAATTTTAGGGCATACGTAAGCAGTTCACAGGCAAACTCTTGTGTTTCCTACTTGCATCCTTGTGTGGTGCTATCTACTACTCATACACAACTCAGGTGAGTTTCACGGCCCCTTTTTACTCGTTTTCCTGTTAGGGGAGAAACATGTACACAAACCATCATACTTTTACTTGTTTTCCCGTGGGGGAGAAACAGGTACGCAAACAAACATCACTTTACATGTTTTTTCCGTTGAGGGAGAAAACATGACGCAAACTATTTTGATTATGGTGCTTCATATGATATCACTGTTGGGGTTAAGTGTATTGCAACTATCATTGAAAGTCCTCACACTCACATCGTACCGTTAATATGGATCTTAGCATGGTAATGTTTAGTAGTACTACTGGTGCTTGACAAGCCCCACCCGCGTTAGTCGTGCTAACTCGATTGTAGGTCGAACGGGTGAAATTTTAGCCTAATCACATTAGTCAGAGTTGATAGACCTGGCTGGAGGCAAATAAGCAAACTCATGTCAGCTTCGGTTACGAACGCTTTAGCAAGACAGGAACGTAGGTTAGCTACCTATAGATATGTATATTGGAATGTACATAATCTGTAAACGCTTTACTTTGTTATTGAAACCTGTGAATTCAGCAACCTTGTGTTGACACTTTTCGTACATGTTTTCTCAGGTCGCTAAGGCACAGGTTGCACAACTAGGACATGCATGGAGTCCTACTATCATTTTACTCTTATGCAAACCGTCAAAACAATTCACTTACTTTTATTAAACTAAACTTTGGCGCGTTGTTTTGCGCATTTACTTTCTTGTTTAAACGCTTATGCATTAACTCTGAACTTGATCTTTTATATTATTACATTTCAAGTCCCATATAGTGTCGTTTGAAGTAACTAATGTCTGAGATCCTGGTTTTTCACACGCCAAACGGTAGAACTCCGTTAGTGGAATTTGGGGGTGTGACAGATTATGAGGACGTGTTTGCACTGGTTGCTCGTCTGGAAGCCATTAGGATTTTCTTGGCATATGCATCTTATATGAACTTCACAGTTTATCAAATAGATGTCAAAACTGCATTTCTGTATGGGAAAGTGAAGGAGGAAATTTATGTATGTCAACCACCTGGGTTTGAAGATTGTGATCATCTATAGTTGTTAGGACATAGTTGTGTGACAATGAGCCTTGTAATAGTTAGATCTTGTATGTCTTTGTGTTTTCATGTTTTGTAATAGGCGAACTTGACAAGTTCTCCTGTGCCTTGTATTAGGCGAACTTGTTAAGTTCGCCTGTGGCAGATAGTTTGACTATAAATAGTAGTTTACTTGTTAGTTTGAAAAGCTTTGTCATTTGTATTCAAGTTCTGTAAACTCAGTGTTTGGAGCACTCAAAGATTGATTATTTACATCTTGTGTGTTCATTGATAATGTTGTTGTCTCATATACACGATCATGCATACGGTTGGATTCTGCACTCCATGTGTTTGACACGTCACGTCTCGAGATAGATCCGTATTGACCCCGAGTGGACCTACATGTGGTATTAGAGCTTATGCCCATGATTTGTGATTGTTTTGTGACATTTTGTGTATGATTTGACATCAAAAAGACTGAGTTTTGAATGAATTTCATATCAATGGAGTTTTTGAGTTCTTGAGAAGTTTTGGGGCTGAATTCATCAAATTGGAAGTGTTTTTGAAGAAATTGATCCATTCAAAGTGGTCTAATTCACATTATACTCAATCCTAGGGTTCATTTTTATCAAAATCCATCAATTCATCAAGTTATGATGATTTTCAGAATTTTTGGTTCGTGTATTAGGTGAAGAGATCATCTTCCTGAGAGGTTTTTTGCTGATACAGGCGAACTTAGCCTAAATTCTTCTGCATGCGAACTTAGCAGGCGAACTTAGTTGAAATTCTTGTTTAGGCGAACTTAACAAATTCTCTTGGACAAGTTCACTTAAGGGTGGTAAGAAGCGAACTTATCAAGTTCGCCTCTGGGCAAATTTGTTCAAACTCTATTTTCTTGTTATAATTTTCATATACTTGTTGTTATGGCTAACATGGTACAGGTTACAAATATGTTCAACTATGACAACGAGATCGGAACTCCTCAGAAACCGCCAAAGCTTACGAGTCTAGCTGATTATTCAAACTTAGCAGGCGAACTTAGTTGAAATTCTTGTTTAGGCGAACTTAACAAATTCGCTTGGACAAGTTCACTTAAGGGTGGTAAGAAGCGAACTTATCAAGTTCGCCTCTGGGCAAATTTGTTCAAACTCTATTTTCTTGTTATAATTTTCATATACTTGTTGTTATGGCTAACATGGTACAGGTTACAAATATGTTCAACTATGACAACGAGATCGGAACTCCTCAGAAACCGCCAAAGCTTACGAGTCTAGCTGATTATTCAAACTTAGCAGGCGAACTTAGTTGAAATTCTTGTTTAGGCGAACTTAACAAATTCGCTTGGACAAGTTCACTTAAGGGTGGTAAGAAGCGAACTTATCAAGTTCGCCTCTGGGCAAATTTGTTCAAACTCTATTTTCTTGTTATAATTTTCATATACTTGTTGTTATGGCTAACATGGTACAGGTTACAAATATGTTCAACTATGACAACGAGATCGGAACTCCTCAGAAACTGTCAAAGCTTACGAGTCTAGCTGATTATTCAAACTGGAAGGGCAAATTTGATCAGTTCGTTTCTTTTACAGATACCCGTTTATGGATTCCAATTCTGGAAGGCTATACCCATCCGACTTACTCGTTTATGGATAATGATAATGCACCGAAGCCTGTTTCTGCCTTATCTACTGAAGAGAAGTTGTTATTTGATCGTGAAAAGAAGGCGATGGTGAGCATTTCTATGTCATTACCTAAAGAGATCTTTCATAGTTTCAAGCAATTTAAAACTTCAAAGCAGTTATGGGAAGGATTACAGAACCGATGTGAAGGTAGTTTGGATGTAAAGAAAAGTGGCAAGGAATTACTAAAGAAGCAGTTCTTGGTATTCAAACACTTTCAGAACGAGACTTTGGATGAGTTGGTGATAAGATTTTATCATCTGCTGACTAAGTTAGCCAGTACAAAAGTGGTTTATGAAACGGAAGAAATCAATGACAAGTTTTTGGAAGCTTTACCCTCCAAGTTTGATGTTTATTCAGTTCTCATCAAAGAAATGAAAAATACAAGACAATGTCACTTGAAGATGTGCTGGGAAAAATACAATCTCATGACTTGAACTTATAGAAGAAGGAAACCAATATGGAGCACATTCAAGATCCTTCAATGTAATTTGGTAAATCTTCTGGTAAATCTAGATCTGGAGTTGCGCTGTTTTCTGGTGATGGTCAAGATAATTCTAATTAGAATGTTTCTGGATATTCTTATCAATTGGGATTTTCTTCAAATACATTAAATTCATCATCTGGATCACAACCATCTAATTCACATCATGTGAGTCAGAGGGTAGCTGAAGATTATATGGCAATGTTTTCATCCTTTATTGCTTCATATGAAAATTTTATTGGAGAGAAGATTGATAATCCAGAAGCAATTGAAGAAGACTACCAACAGATTGATCCTGTTGATTTAGAAGAGATGAACATCCAGTGGAACATGGAAATGTTAATGAGGCAAGCGAAGGATTTTCTTAAGAAATCTAGAAGAAAGTACATTGGATCAAACAACAGAACAAAAATGGGTTTTGACAAGACAAAGGTTCGGTGTTACAACTGTCAAGAGTATGGTCACTTTGTTAAATTGTGTAACAAGCCAAAGGTTGAATTTGATTCTCAAAAGAAGAACAATTATCAAGGAAACAGACATCAACAACAAGGATCTGGTGGTTCTGGAAGTTCAGTAAATGTTTCAACTTCAACATCATCTGCTTTGGTTGCTCAAGGAGATGATAATTATGACTAGGGAATTCATTTAGCGGATCTAGTTGGTGCAGTTAGTCAAGCTTTTGTGGCTGAAACTCAAATAGAAGATGATGGTTCAAGTAGTTCAAGTGATGAAGAAAGTTCAGATAGTGAAGTGGATAGTCAGAATGATGAAGCTTCTGAGAATATTACTGAAGATAAAAATTCTACTACAAGTGTATAAGAAGATGAGATTATGTTGACTAAAAGAGTACCTGAGATGACTGAAGATATTCCAACTGCTAAAGTTTTCATGGCTGACATGTCTGATCCATCAAAGGTAAAAGATGCTATCTGTAATATATATTGTTCAAACTGTGTTTTGTGAAGGAAAAAATGATGAGAGTCATGGACGATAACAAAAATTTAATATGTGATATGAAATCGATGCACACGATAAATCAGAAATTAAAAGATAATGATAAACTGTGTATTGAAAGAATTGAATCACTCAAGAGAGAAATTAACTCTCTGACCTTGAAGATAAAGGAGCAGGCATATCACCTAAATACGGCCTATGTATAGATTGAGAAAAGAAATACCTACTTTGCTGACAAAAATAAGGAGCTTTCTGATAAAAATAGAGGTGATCAAACTGCACAGAAAGTTAAAAGGTTTTGGAAATTCATCATTTTTGCTGGGATATTTCAATGATAATGTTGATCAGGGTAAATAGTGGTATTGGCTATGTTCCTCCACTGTTTAATGGAAATTATGCAGTGGAACTTGAAATTGTCAATGAAGAGGATTTAGATCCTAAGACGGTTTTGAAGGTAAATCCGGTCACAGGGGAGGACATGGTTTATGATTCAGAAAGTGATGATGAAAAGTTTGATGAAAACAAGACTGAAGGTGTTCCTAAGGAAGTGAAAATGGAGGAACCAAAGGTGATTAAACAAGTCATAAGAGATTGATGTATACTGATAGAGCCTGGTGAGTGTGTACAACCAAGAATTTCAAAAGTTTTATCTGATACTGGTTTTGTGAGTGCTGGTGATATCAAGAAGGAGATCTCTAAGGTGAAAAATAAATCAACAAGTGATTTCATCAAACAGAAAGTGAAGTTGATAAAACCTAAGGTTCTTCAATCTCAAGGTTCAAAGGCTTATGTTGGTGAATCATCAAGACAGCTCTATGTTCAAAAGAAGCAATGTGGTGGTGATATTAAATATACTGGAGGTTATTCATCGGGAAGTTCTTCGATTTCAAGAATGGTTCCTTATATCAAAGAATACAAAGATAAGAGAGTTTGTTTTCATTGTAATGAAGTGGGGCATATTGTGATAAATTATCCTTACAAGAACAAGGAGAAAAATCCTCTTATTTCAGAAAAAGTTAAACCAGCTGTGGGTTATTCTCAACCTCAAGTAGTGAAGATTCTGAAAAGACCAAATGTGGGAAAGCTTGCATATGATTATGTGTTGATGCAAACTGAAAGGCAAAATGTGCCTAAATAGTCATTTGCTAAACCTTCTGGGGTTATGCAAGAGTTAAAACATCATGTGCATATTAGAAATATTTGTTCTAAACCAGAGTTTGTACAATCTGGTGTTAGAAAGAAAGTCGTTACTCCATAGTTTGCTGAGAATCCTAAAGTTGGATTCATTGAGAATTCACAATATGAGGTTAAACTTTAAATACCTCAAAGGAGAAGACGGAACAGACGATTAAAGAAACTTTTGGAAATTGATCAATCTAATTCTTTTTCTAATAATCATAATTTTCAAAAATAATCATTGTCTGGTTCTGAGTCATCATGTCAATCACCAAGGGTGGATGATAATAGAGATTGTGAATTGCTTGAAGTTGTTTATTTGGATGCAAATGTTAGACCCAAGACCACAATGGCTTGGGTCCCTGTTTCTAACTAATTTCTTTATTTATGTAGGGTCAACCAAGGAGGACTATCAATAACAATTGGTATGTGGATAGTGGTTGTTCTCGACATATGACTGTAAATATTCGTTTGCTTGAAGATGTTGTTAAAATTGATGTTGGTTATGTCGCTTTTGCGGGAAATAAAGGCGGTTACATAACAGGGCAATGAACGTTGAAGAATGAAAAGGTGAAGTTTGAGAAAGTCAATTATGTTGAGCAACTCGAGCACAATCTACTCAGCGTATCCCAAGTGTGCGACAAGAAGTTTTCACTCCATTTCAACGATTCTGAATGTTATATTCTGAAGCCGGGATTTGTGATACCTGAAGAATGGATTCTGATGAAGGCTTCGAGAAGAAATGACACATATGTATTGGACATGAGTGTTGCTACAACAACGGATTTGGTTCCTACATGTTTACTCTGGAAAGCATCTGAATCTAATTCTATTCTTCGGCATCGGAAACTTGCACACATCAACTTCAGAAAAATGAATTACTTAGTGAAGAATGATTTGGTATCTGGTATTCCAAAAATGAATTTTTTCTATGCCTGATGACTGTATTCCTTGCAAGAATGGCAAGCAGCATAGAAATTCCCACAAATCAAAGAAACAAAATTCTATTGTTACTCCTCTTGAGCTACTTCATATGGATTTGTCCAGGCCAATAAGTATTCGAAGCATTGGAGGAAAATCGTATTATTTGATGGTGACAGATATTTTTCAAGATTCTACTGGGACAAGTTCTTAGTTTCTAAGGCTGAAACAACTGAGAACGTTCAATATTTGGTTCTTGGGTTGGAGAATCTTTTTAAGCAGAAAGTCAGGCGTATCAGAAGTGAATATGGTAGCGAGTTCAAAAATAGTAAGATGGGATTCTTTTGTTTACAAAAGGGTATTCATCATGAGTTCAGTGTGCCTTATGTTCCTCAACAAAATGGTGTTACTGAGCGAAAGAACATAACTTTGGTTGAGGCAGCTAGAACAATGTTGGCAGATTTTAAGCTACCGGTTATATTTTGGGCCTAAGCTGTGAATACTGCATGCCATGTCCTGAATCGAGTTCTAACCGTGAAGCGACATAACAAGACATGTTACGAATTGTTAAATAACCGGACGCCTAATTTGGGTTACCTTCTTCCTTTTAGGAATCCGTGTACTCTTCTGAAGATCAGGGATGTTCCAACAAAGTTTAATAAAAAGGCGATCGAAGGAATTTTTCTAGGTTATGCCAATTCGTTGAATAAAAGAGTGTATAACGAGGAAACACGCCAGATCGAAGAATGGTTCTATATCGATTGTTCTAATCGATATATCCCTCAAAAGGCGGTTGGTCCAGAATGGGCATTTGATTATGACAGCTTGTTTAAGTCTTTCAATTTTGCTCCTGATTTGTCTGCTGAAGAAATTACACTGCTATATGAATCATGTCATGGTGACCAAGATTGCAGTTTTATACCAAGATCGGCGGTTCCATTATTTGTTCCATTATCCTCTAACCCTGATCCGAATGTTGCATCAAGTTCGGGCACTCACGAGTCAAAAAGTGAAGATGATGAAACAATTTTCCAAGATTCTTCGGCTGATCCGTTAATTGTTGATGATTCATCCACTTCTACATAAGTTCAGGGGGAACTCCCTACCAATTTGGAGTCTATGATACCAGTTACTCAAACTGTTCCTTCACAAGAAGAAAATACTCAAGTTGATGTTTTACTTGTTCTTGAGGTGGCTTCCATTAAAGAACTTAAAGATAATCCGATGACAAATGTAGGTCCCCGGGTGTCTCAGATCGTTACGTGTGGGTGTGTGACTAGTCAGACCGGGTACGGAATACCTGTGGCTAGGTGGAGAATCAAACAACACAAAGTAAACCGGCAACAAAATCACTTTAAAACTTCGTCTATTTTAAACTTGAACGGTTACAGAGAGAGTGCAAATGTCTGCGTACTTAACTTCTGTCAACCTATCCTATTTATGCAAGACCTAATCTCTGCGCACTTAACAAGTGCGCAGGGCAAATTGCTCACGCGTACTTAGCAAGTACGCAGAGTAGTCCTGCGTACTTGCTAAGTACACAGGAACTAATTCCTGCGCACATACTATGTGCGCAAAACACTTAGAGAATTAAGAAACAATCAACATGCATTAGTAAATACAACTCGATAACTAATACATACAAACGCTTACAAACAAAGACAAATACATACAAAGAAAGTACATAACCTAAGACTCTATCCAGAGTGTTTGTCACACAAAAGTGCTTCAACAATAAATATCATTAGGAATCTGCAGGATGGAGTCAAAAATCGTTCTTTAACTGAAAATACTTGTTTATATTCTAGCATTAGGGATACTAGAGTACTTGATGTTTGCTCATATTCTTGTTTTATTTCTCATATTGAACCGAAAAGTGTGGAGATGACGTTACAAGATAACAATTGGATAGAAGCGATGCAAGAGGAGCTTGCACAGTTTTATAAACTAAAGATGTGGAATTTGGTTGATCTTCCAAAGGATGGAACTTCAGTCGATGCTTTAACATTACTAGCAGTCTCGACTGAACCTGTGTCGAGCTGAGATTCAAAGGAGGGAACTTCGAAGATCTCTCCATCTTCAAACTCATACTCTCCTTCCCCGTCGCCCTTGGGAACTTCGATAACTACATTATCATCATCTTCATCCCAATCGTCACCAGAGTCGATCTCTCCTTCTTCAAGATTGTAGAGAGCCTCGATATGTGCTTCTTTGGAATAGTCAGGCTCTAAGAATAAGATCACATAGTCAGATAGATCTTTCAGAACATCAGCCACTGACTTTCCTTTATCACCATCGGAAGTATCACCACCTTCCTGATGAGTCGACTCCCCCTCAGCCATTGGAACAGCAGAAATGGGCACTATCGCCAAAGCTTGTTGCTCACTTCCACTAGGACCGACTTCGGGTCCTTGTCTTTGTCATCATCCTTTGTCAGGTCAACCGGATGACAAGGCTCATCACCGGTAGGTTTAGATGCCTTCTCCTTCTCTTTTTCTTTCTCTTTTTCTTTCTCCCTCTGAGCAGCAAGCTTCTTAGTCAGGTCAGTTACTAACTTGACCATCATTTCATGTTCTCTACGCTATATGTCAAACCGAACCTCTAGAGACGACCTGTGTCCCAGAATCATATTGTTTGTTTTGATCAGTAGTTCATTCTGGGCCATCACATTTGCTAGTCTCTCTTTCGTCCCAGTTCTCTGGCTTCTTAAAATAGTAACTTCGTCCACCATTGACTTTATCTGAGCCTGTTGAGCCTCAGATTCTTCCCTTGATTTCTGAACAGTTTCTAGTAACCCAGCCACTTGGGTTTCCAAAGTAGCTATCCTTGCATCATTTGGATCAGGATTCCTGGACGTAGAGGCTTCAACATTATGGAGGGGAGAGGAGAAGAGCATATCAAAGTCAAAAACCTGAGAAAAGTCTCCAAAGTTGTAGGGTTGACTGATATGTTCAATGGTGGTAGTAGGGATTTTGTATGGGATGGTGGTTGTAATAGTGATGGAAGGAGTGATGGTGACAGACTCGGTAAGAATCGGAGTTGTCACCGCCACTTGGACAGATGGTACAAGGAGGGACACTATCACAGGAACCTCCTCTGTGATATCAATGACTGCCACATCAGGTGTTACCTGTGGCCTCCTCCGCTGTCGCCGGTACAATTGTTGTGAAGGTGGGGTAGAAGTTGAATCAGAACTCGCAGCCGATACTTGTACTTGCCTCTGAGCACTATCCTCTACCTCACGAGGAATAGCTTGTTGCTGCCTATCCCCCCGTTGTTTGTTGATACTTTCACGTCTTCGTCTTTGTATAGCAGCGTCCGAGTCAGAATCTGGCTCGTATTCACTGCTCGTCGATTTTCGCTTACTCTTAGAAGATGACTCAGGAAGGGTGTCACACCCTGAAATTCCACAGCGGGTTACCCGCGGGTTGTGACTGTCAAGGATCATCGGTCCGGGTCATTTTGAACGACCTCTAAATGGTTTTTGAAAAAGTCATTCCATTTGAACATCATTCGAAATACATAAGTTTACAGAGTTTAAGAAAATGCGGAATGTAAATGCAGAAGCAAAGTAATGTAGTAAAATACAAAAGCATAACAATTTAGGTTCCCATAAACCTAGCTTCTAAATGAAAAACATGATATGGGACTCCAGACATGCAATCCTAGCCCGTGCGTGAATGCTTAGAGACCTGAGATAAACATGCTTAAAAGTGTCAACACAGGGTTGGTGAGTTCACAGGTTTAAGTAACAGTAAAGAAATGAAAACAGTGTAACAGTAGGAAAATTCTACTCATGATTCAATTGTTGATCAGACAATATGCGATAATAATATAAGCAATTCACCGAAACCGAAGCTAACGAAAAGGATGCTGAAACTTGCATTTTGCCTCTTACGTGCCCCGCACGCATGGATTAGGTCAATGATGCACCCGTTAGACCTCCAGTCTAAGTTAGCGCGACTAACCCGGGTGGGGGTGGTTAAACCCAATAGTACTATTCATGATTACCTCGCTTGGGAAATAATTAACGGTTCGATTGTGAGAGGACTTTACGTGCGGGAAATGCACCCACTTATATATTAACGTGAAATCAAAGTAACGTCATAAAACTATGAAAGTAAGTTTGAGCATGTATCTCCCCCAATGAAAAATAGGTAAAATGGGGCCGTGAAAACTCACCTGGAAATGCGGGGAATGAGAAATGGGAGTAACGAGAGAAATCGAGTAACTCCGGGTAACCGACCTAACCGAGCCCTAAGAATTAATAAGGCTATAAGGTCTATGAAAGTAAACATGGGTTATGTAACCACATTCATCCAAACGACTCAACGTCGAAAGGTTACATTGACGTTTTGAAAAGGTTTGACCAAAGCTGACCGAGGTTTGACCAACTTTGACCAAGGTTTGACCAACTTTGACTAATGTTGACTAATGTTGACCAATGTTGACTAGTGTTGACCAATGTATAAACAACACACAAGTAACATATAAGTTGTAAACATGTAACACATAAGCATCATACAAGTTATACATGTGTAGCACTCAAGTAGCATATAAGTTGTACATGTGTGACACATAAAGAACATATAAGTTGTACCTAAGTAATGTATAAGTAACCCCTTGTGACATAACATACAAGCTTCAACTAGTTGTATAAGAAACTAACATGTGATAAGTGACATAGCATTTGCACATCTTTATGGCACATTTCATACACATAATTCATGTCATCATATTAATAACCTATTAGTATCATTTCAACACTTTCAAACAAGTAGCATAATATGTCATTGCAAAATTCCATAACTCTTAACATAACAAGGTTTCCATTTTTGACAATTAGGGTTTTAGTGCACTTGAGGTGCCATAGCCCAAACAAACAAGTTATACATGAAATTATAATAGTAACATATTAGTAACATGATTCTATGCATTTACTTTCTATTTCAAGCAATTATGAAGTTTTCTCAACAAATAAAGTTTCCTTATTTAGCAAGGTTCACCAAAACATGTCATAACACAACTTCAAATTACATATTCTTGCATAAGTCATCTATTCATATGATAATGAAGCTATATAATCCATTTTAAACATTTATAACCTACACATACAAATTATGAACAATTAAAGTTTCCTTTTTAGGAAAGTGGTCCAAACGACCCTATTACACATGTGTAACCTCAAATAACTCTTTTTACTACTTTAATATATATTATTGAACCATAATATCAAGTTTTTATCCAATAGAAACTCATAACACAAAATATGCAAAATTAAAGTTTCCTTAAATAGTAAGTCACCATAACCTAGTGAAAAACGACATTTCAACCAAAAAGATTATATTTCCTACTTATTCTACTATTATGAGTACCATTTAAACTAACAAACATATCACACATCAAGTTTTGCAAAAATGCATCCAACAAAGTTTCTATAAATAGAAACGAGCAAATAACCATCTAAACAAGTATTTCAAACCATAAAATGTGTAAATATGTGTCAACAACCTTATTTTATGAAAACTTTTAGTTAGAAACATGCATTATAACACTTGAATCAACAAAACCCATTTGGATGATGGTGGTACTCCATATGGCCGAAAAAAAATGAAAGAAAGTGGATGGATTCTTACAAAACTTAGGTATGTTGAAGATATTGACTTGAATAAGCTTGAATCCTTCTTGAATCACTTTGAAATGGACTTGTAATGCATGAAATGGATGAAGAAAATTTGAGAGAAATGGGGGCTAGGGTGGGGGTTGGCGGCCGTGAGAAAGAGAGGAGAGGGAGAGAGAAGTGTGTAGGTTTAGGGTTTTCAAATGAGGGTTAAGGGTGTTTAGGAGAGTTTTAGTAAAAAGGGTGTTGGGCTTTCTTGAGTTTTAAGGCTTTTTACAAATCAAATGGGCTACTAATAGATTTTTAATTAGTAAAAAGCTGAATTATTTGGCCCAAATTATAAATCCATCATTTTTATAAAATCTAATTTAGTGTTGTTGGCACATATCGCGTATCCGCTTAAAAGCGTTAATTTAAAAGTTGCTCTAAAAATTCCGGAAAAATTCATATAAGCATGGAATATTAAATCACAGTATTACATATAATTTTTACACACCAATTATATGTCTAAGTATTATTTCTAAAATTCACAAATGTTCGTGTGACAGGACGCGTGTGTGACCCAGTAATTCGTCCGATTACCGATGCATGAAATGAAATGAAACGAATGGACTTATTAAACGAAATATGTACTTAATTACTCTATAATTAAGTATGATGCAAGTGAAATCACGTGAATTCAAGTAATAGTCGGGTATGGATATTAACCTGAATTTGCCGGGTGTCACATACTCCCCCTGTTAAAAGGAATTTCGTCCCGAAATTCAGTTCGCGTCACTGATAGACGGTGTAGTTTTGAACAAGTGAGGGTATTTACGCTTGAATTGATCCTCGCGCTCCCAGGTGAACTCTGGTCCGCGTCTAGAATTCCAACGAACCTTAACTATGGGAATGCGGCTTTGTTTTAACTGTTTGACCTCGCGGTCCATGATCTCGACTGGTTCTTCGACGAAGTGAAGCTGATCGTCTATTTGAATTTCCTCCAATGGTATGACTAGTGTCTCGTCTGACAAGCACTTCTTCAGATTTGACACGTGAAACACGTCATGAACGCCACTGAGGGTTTCTGGCAGGTTGAGTTTGTAAGCAACAGGACCAATCCTTTTCAGAATCTCGAAAGGTCCAATGTAATGAGGGTTCAGTTTTCCACGCTTTCCGAAGTGTATCACTCCTTTCCATGGCGAGACTTTCAATAGCACTTTGTCTCCCACTTGAAATTCTAATGATTTGCACCTCACGTCATCATAACTCTTTTGACGATCACGTGCGGCTTTGATTCGTTTGCTTATCTGTACGATCTTCTCTGTAGTTTCATGAATAATTTCTGGACCTGTGAGTTGGCTATCTCCCACTTCTGTCCAGCAAATCGGTGATCTACACTTTCGTCCATAAAGTGCTTCGAATGGGGCTACTTTGATGCTAGTGTGGTAGCTGTTGTTGTATGAAAATTCGACCAACGGTAGGTGCGCATCCCCACCGTTTCCAAAGTCAACCACACAAGCTCTAAGCATATCCTCCAGGGTCTGGATGGTCCTTTCACTTTGACCGTCCGTCTGAGGATGGTATGTAGTACTCATATCTAGCCGAGTACCCAAGGCTTTCTGTAAGGATCGCCAGAATCGGGATGTGAATCGACTATCCCTATCTGAAATGATGGAGATTGGCACTCTATGTCTTGTGACTACTTCCTTCAAGTAAGTTCTGGTTAGTTTCTCCATCTTGTCCATTTCTTTAATGGGAAGGAAGTGCGCAGATTTGGTTAGTCTGTCGACAATTACCCAGATTGTGTCACAGCCATTAGAGGCCCTGGGCAATTTCGTGATGAAGTCCATTGAAATTTGTTCCCACTTCCACTGTGGGATCTCTGGTTGTTGGAGTAACCCTGATGGTTTCTGATACTCTACCATGACCTTAGCACAGGTCAAGCATTTACTAACGTAGGTAGCAATTTCGGCTTTCATGTTAGGCCACCAATAAAGTTCCTTGAGGTCATGGTACATCTTGTCAGCACCGGGGTGGGTCGAGTACCTGGACTTGTGTGCCTCGTCCATCACCAGGTCCCTTAGATCCCCAAAGCTTGGTACCCAAATCCGATCCATGAAATAACGGATTTCATCGGATTTGACCTCAAACTGCTTGTCCATACCACGTAAGGACTCATGGCATAGGTTTACCTCCTTGATTGCTTTGAGTTGGGCGTCGCGGATTTGCATGGGTAAGTTCGTGTGGATGGTCAACTGTAACGCCCGCACTCGTCGCGGTTTGGGTTGATCCTTCCTGCCCAAGGCATCAGCCACGACGTTTGCCTTTCCAGGATGGTAACGGATAGCGCAGTCGTAGTCGTTTAGCAATTCGACCCATCGACGTTGCCTCATGTTAAGTTCCTTCTGATCGAAGATGTGTTGAAGGCTTTTGTGATCGGTGAAAATTGTGCACTTCGTGCCATACAAGTAGTGCCTCCAGATCTTGAGTGCAAATACTACCGCTCCCAGCTCCAAATCGTGGGTAGTGTAGTTTTTCTCGTGCACTTTCAGTTGTCGAGAAGCATAGGCTATGACCTTCTCCCTTTGCATTAACACGCACCCGAGCCCTTGATGTGACGCATCGCAGTACACCACGAAATCGTCTGTTCCTTCTGGTAACGATAGGATCGGCGCGCTGAAAAGTTTCTGTTTGAGTAATTGAAAAGCGGTTTCTGCCTTGTCATTCCATTCGTATTTCTTATCCTTGTGTGTCAGTGTGGTGAGAGGTTGAGTTATCTTAGAGAAATTTTCGATGAATCGTCGATAGTAGCCCGCAAGGCCTAAGAACTGTCGTACCTCAGTCGGAGTCTTAGGTGCTCCCCAATTCTTAATCGCCTCGATTTTGGATGGGACAACATGTATGCCTTTCTCGTTGACCACGTGTCCAAGGAACTGTACTTCGCGAATCCAGAAGTCGCATTTTGAGAATTTGGCGTACAATTTCTCAGCTTTCAGTAATTCCATAATTAACTTTAAATGTTTGGTATGTTCCTCCTTACTCCGTGAGTATATCAGAATATCGTCTATGAACACAATCACAAATTTGTCCAAGTAGGGTTTGCACACTCGGTTCATGAGGTCCGCGAATACTGCCGGTGCATTGGTTAACCCAAATGGCATGACCATGAACTCATAGTGACCATAACAAGTTCGAAAAGCGGTCTTTGGAATGTCGTCTTCCTGAATCCTTAGATGATGGTATCCCGACCGCATATCGATCTTCGAGTAATAGCTCGACCCTTGTAATTGGTCGAACAGGTCATCGATCCTTGGTAGTGGATATCGGTTCTTGATCGTCACTTTGTTCAATTCTCGGTAGTCGATGCACATACGGAACGATCCGTCTTTCTTCTTAACAAATAGGACTGGTGCTCCCCAAGGCGAGAAGCTTGGTCTGATGAAGCCTTTGTCTAATAGTTCTTGCAATTGGTTAGACAATTCCTGCATTTCCGATGGCGCCAGTCGGTAAGGTGACCTTGCTATCGGAGCAGCTCCGGGTGGTGAGATCAATCTGGAACTCGACTTGCCGTTGCGGTGGAAGTCCGGGCAAATCGTCAGGAAATACTTCCGGGTAATCTCGGACGATCGGTATATCTTCGATTCTTCCCCTCTTTGGCTTTCTTTTTCCGTTACGTGCGCTAGAATCACATGGTATCCCTTCTGTAGGTATTTTTGGACTTTCATGCCAGTAATGATTCCTAGTGTTGTATAACTCTTTTCTCCTTGAATCACTAGTGTTTCTCCGTTCGGCAGCGGAATACGAACGATTTTCTCGTGACACACAATCTCAGCTCGGTTCTTGGACAACCAGTCCATACTGATGGCTATATCAAAACTCCCTAGTGTTACTGGTAACAGGTACATAGTGAATGGGTGGTCAGCTGGTGTCGGAACACATCCTGGGATTATCTGTTCTGTCTCAATCAATTTACCATCAGCTAGTTCCACCGTGTACAGGTAATCTGATTCAGTCGATGTAATATCAAGTAGCGAGCTAAACTCTATCGACACAACGCTTTTATCGACACTTGTATCAAATAGAGTGGAAACTTAACTGTTGTTCACAAGATCATGCGGGTGACAAATCTTGGATTTTATCGAGCTCATCCGGCTCCTACAATGAACGCTATGTCACGCGCATCATTATCACTATGTCTTCTAGACTTTGGGCAATCCTTGTGGATATGTCCGAGTTTACCATACTCGAAGCATCCATGGTTTTCTCCTGCGTTCGTGGTTTGATTAATAGTCCTGCAATTGTGGGTGGTAGGGCCGAAATGCTTGTATTTCTAGCACTGGGAGTCTTCACATGAACTTGTGTGGTGGAAACTCATTTGTTATATGTCGGTAAATTCTCAGCGTATCCACCTCGGGTTACCTTATCTGGTTAGCGTGCGGCAACGGCCTTATCTGTTTTCTGTCTCCTCGGGGCTGGTGGTGTAAGGGTTTTATCGGGGGTATCGTCTCATCTCCTTTTGTTTTTAAATGACTTCACAAGAGTTCCACCTCTGAATAGTACACCTTGACGAACTTCTTGGCCTTTCAGATTGAGTGCAAGTCTCGCTGCGTTCCGGGTGGTGATAGGTTCAGTAGGTGTCACTATATGTTGGATCTGAGGCGTTAAGCCTCAAATGTACCTTTCGTTTCTCTTGGGTTCCAGTACGACCATATGTGCATAGTCGGGCTAAGTCATGGAGTTTCGTGGTGTATCCTTCTATATTCACACCTTCTACCGACGGGTTTCAGATTTCTTGTTCTAACTTTTGCAGTACATTTCAGGGAATATTCCTATTACGTAATTTCCATAACTTCTTCTCATAAGATTATGTTAGCAGTTCCTAGACTTAGAGTGTGGTCATGTGAGTTTCAATATGTGAGGGCTTGCCCTTCGAATGTGCCGGTGGCGAATTTGACTTTTTAATCCATGGTACGACTGTTCATGCTGAGAACATATTATATCTTATCAATCCATTTGGTAATACCTTCGGCTCCTCCCTCGTCGTGGAAGTTTCAGGGTCTGTATGCATAGAGGGCCTTGTATATATAAACCGTCCTTCTAGTGGTTCTTTGCTTCAGACTAAGTTTGGTTTAAATACTTAAAAGAGAAAAGATATTGAATAATCTTATGCCATCAAAGGTAGCACTTTATGTCAGGTGATATTCTATGACTCGATCCACTCGCAGTATTCTACGCGATCGGAAATCGGGCAACTAGGATTTGGAAAATAGGAGTACGGTTCGTACAGGAAAGTCAACTTGGATTGTAGGATTCGCCAGAGTTCTCATGCACTACAATTTATGATTACGTGTGCACCCGTAATAATACTTTGCATTGCATGGTCCCACTGATGTTTCCCTGATCCCAAGCTTCCAGATTAAAAGAGTGTAATATTCATTAGATTGTACCATCGGGTACGGAATGTTAACCGTATCTAAGGGCACAGTAGGATTTAGCCAATGTACTAAGGCTGACGGGTTTAGAGTCATACTGAATAGATTCGAAAGTAGGAATTTCAGTTAAGAACTCCCTTGAGTTGGGACATATGAGTAGGGTTCGGTTCGCAACTTGAAGTAACAGTCCTCGATTTCTCTGAGTCTTTCCGGTACCCCTCGGACGAACCCCGTTTCTTTGTGTGAATCTCTACCTCGAACTCCTCGTGGTCCGGGTGATGTGACAATGTAGATGGTGTTGAAACATGACGGGGCAGTGTGACCCTCTTCCTTGGGTTTTGACAAAGTAATGCTTCACCTGAGTGCGGGAGGTACGGGGATGGGATGGGGTGAGGTACTACCTCGGGGTCTCCTCCCCAGCAATTATGTCCACGAGAAGCCTCAAGCTCCCTGTCGAATATAGTCTCAGGAACCTCTTCGGCTCCTCCTCGTCATCCTTGTGGTTGTCGGCTAGGTGTTCCCCCGAATACTTGCTCGGGTTCTCGTCGTCATCAGTCATTGGGATACCATCGTCACCAGATGCGCGCGGGAGTAGTGGTGTGGACGGTGCGGGAAGTGACGACTCAACTGATGATGATGCCGACGGTGTGTACTTGTACTACTCCTCAGAATCGAAGATGAAAATCAGGCGAGATGCAGAAGACATAGTCGAGACAGTAACATTGTCTAAGTATTAAGTAATATAGATCATGTGAATGTATATGCAATGTGAATGATGTGATGTGAACTATGTGAGCCTACTGTTATAGTCTAAGTACACTAAATGCAACTTAGTTCTCTATAACCTGGCTCTGATACCAATCTGTCACACCCTGAAATTCCACAGCGGGTTACCCGCGGGTTGTGACTGTCAAGGATCATCGGTCCGGGTCATTTTGAACGACCTCTAAATGGTTTTTGAAAAAGTCATTCCATTTGAACATCATTCGAAATACATAAGTTTACAGAGTTTAAGAAAATGCGGAATGTAAATGCAGAAGCAAAGTAATGTAGTAAAATACAAAAGCATAACAATTTAGGTTCCCATAAACCTAGCTTCTAAATGAAAAACATGATATGGGACTCCAGACATGCAATCCTAGCCCGTGCGTGAATGCTTAGAGACCTGAGATAAACATGCTTAAAAGTGTCAACACAGGGTTGGTGAGTTCACAGGTTTAAGTAACAGTAAAGAAATGAAAACAGTGTAACAGTAGGAAAATTCTACTCATGATTCAATTGTTGGTCAGACAATATGCGATAATAATATAAGCAATTCACCGAAACCGAAGCTAACGAAAAGGATGCTGAAACTTGCATTTTGCCTCTTACGTGCCCCGCACGCATGGATTAGGTCAATGATGCACCCGTTAGACCTCCAGTCTAAGTTAGCGCGACTAACCCGGGTGGGGGTGGTTAAACCCAATAGTACTATTCATGATTACCTCGCTTGGGAAATAATTAACGGTTCGATTGTGAGAGGACTTTACGTGCGGGAAATGCACCCACTTATATATTAACGTGAAATCAAAGTAACGTCATAAAACTATGAAAGTAAGTTTGAGCATGTATCTCCCCCAATGAAAAATAGGTAAAATGGGGCCGTGAAAACTCACCTGGAAATGCGGGGAATGAGAAATGGGAGTAACGAGAGAAATCGAGTAACTCCGGGTAACCGACCTAACCGAGCCCTAAGAATTAATAAGGCTATAAGGTCTATGAAAGTAAACATGGTTTATGTAACCACATTCATCCAAACGACTCAACGTTGAAAGGTTACATTGACGTTTTGAAAAGGTTTGACCAAAGCTGACCGAGGTTTGACCAACTTTGACCAAGGTTTAACCAACTTTGACTAATGTTGACTAATGTTGACCAATGTTGACTAGTGTTGACCAATGTATAAACAACACACAAGTAACATATAAGTTGTAAACATGTAACACATAAGCATCATACAAGTTATACATGTGTAGCACTCAAGTAGCATATAAGTTGTACATGTGTGACACATAAAGAACATATAAGTTGTACCTAAGTAATGTATAAGTAACCCCTTGTGACATAACATACAAGCTTCAACTAGTTGTATAAGAAACTAACATGTGATAAGTGACATAGCATTTGCACATCTTTATGGCACATTTCATACACATAATTCATGTCATCATATTAATAACCTATTAGTATCATTTCAACACTTTCAAACAAGTAGCATAATATGTCATTGCAAAATTCCATAACTCTTAACATAACAAGGTTTCCATTTTTGACAATTAGGGTTTTAGTGCACTTGGGTGCCATAGCCCAAACAAACAAGTTATACATGAAATTATAATAGTAACATGATTCTATGCATTTACTTTCTATTTCAAGCAATTATGAAGTTTTCTCAACAAATAAAGTTTCCTTATTTAGCAAGGTTCACCAAAACATGTCATAACACAACTTCAAATTACATATTCTTGCATAAGTCATCTATTCATATGATAATGAAGCTATATAATCCATTTTAAACATTTATAACCTACACATACAAATTATGAACAATTAAAGTTTCCTTTTTAGGAAAGTGGTCCAAACGACCCTATTGCACATGTGTAACCTCAAATAACTCTTTTTACTACTTTAATATATATTATAGAACCATAATATCAAGTTTTTATCCAATAGAAACTCATAACACAAAATATGCAAAATTAAAGTTTCCTTAAATAGTAAGTCACCATAACCTAGTGAAAAACGATATTTCAACCAAAAAGATTATATTTCCTACTTATTCTACTATTATGAGTACCATTTAAACTAACAAACATATCACACATCAAGTTTTGCAAAAATGCATCCAACAAAGTTTCTATAAATAGAAACGAGCAAATAACCATCTAAACAAGTATTTCAAACCATAAAATGTGTAAATATGTGTCAACAACCTTATTTTATGAAAACTTTTAGTTAGAAACATGCATTATAACACTTGAATCAACAAAACCCATTTGGATGATGGTGGTACTCCATATGGCCGAAAAAAAATGAAAGAAAGTGGATGGATTCTTACAAAACTTAGGTATGTTGAAGATATTGACTTGAATAAGCTTGAATCCTTCTTGAATCACTTTGAAATGGACTTGTAATGCATGAAATGGATGAAGAAAATTTGAGAGAAATGGGGGCTAGGGTGGGGGTTGGCGGCCGTGAGAAAGAGAGGAGAGGGAGAGAGAAGTGTGTAGGTTTAGGGTTTTCAAATGAGGGTTAAGGGTGTTTAGGAGAGTTTTAGTAAAAAGGGTGTTGGGCTTTCTTGAGTTTTAAGGCTTTTTACAAATCAAATGGGCTACTAATAGATTTTTAATTAGTAAAAAGCTGAATTATTTGGCCCAAATTATAAATCCATCATTTTTATAAAATCTAATTTAGTGTTGTTGGCACATATCGCGTATCCGCTTAAAAGCGTTAATTTAAAAGTTGCTCTAAAAATTCCGGAAAAATTCATATAAGCATGGAATATTAAATCACAGTATTACATATAATTTTTACACACCAATTATATGTCTAAGTATTATTTCTAAAATTCACAAATGTTCGTGTGACAGGACGCGTGTGTGACCCAGTAATTCGTCCGATTACCGATGCATGAAATGAAATGAAACGAATGGACTTATTAAACGAAATATGTACTTAATTACTCTATAATTAAGTATGATGCAAGTGAAATCACGTGAATTCAAGTAATAGTCGGGTATGGATATTAACCTGAATTTGCCGGGTGTCACAAAGGGTCACCTTTGTCAATCTTCTTGGGTGTGCCTGTGATGGTGCATCATCAGAATCAAATGAATCAGACTCTGTATCTTCGGGGTCGGATCCTTCAGCACCATCATTACCTGTTTCTTCGTCTCCACTTTCAGACAATTCATCCTCACTTTCAACGTCCTCATCTTCTTGTTGCTCATCAGAATGTTCACTGAGTTCTGGCTCAGAATCATGACTAAACCATCTCCAATCAGCCATATACGCTTCATTAATCAGGTGGCCAAAGAGTGTGGTGTGCTCAGGGGTAGGTTCTACATTGCCTGGCTTTAGGAATTGGGCAAACACTCTCTTGTCCACCCGTTTTACTTGCAGTCTCTCCCCAATAGCAGGCAGATTTGGCAACGCATCATTGATAAGTAGTTGCACAAATCTTGGGTATAAAAGGAATCTAAACCTCTCAGATGTATTGATCTGATCATTTAACGCCTTGAAGATGTATCTTGAGAAGTTATAACCCCTGTTGAGAGACAGGCCAACCATGGCTGCTGCAAGATCATGTCCCATAGCATCCTTCCCTGCCTTCCTGGAAGAGATGCACATGATCATCATGTGGGCAAAGTACCTCCACTGATCTAGCACCCACATTTTCTTGTAGGAAGAGTAATCTCGTACACCGACGTATCCCATACGCTGCCTCCAATAGCCATCCACAAAGTAATCTGGATAGGCAGTTGGGTCGGTGGCAAGATCCCTGAACTGTAAGACCCGTCGAATTGTGCCCTATGAAAAATCAATTTCATGACCCGCCACAGTAGCCCGAATGACATTAGGGGTTACCGTGCAGTCATGATCCGCTGTATCCCAGAACTGCTCCTGGTACGGTCTTGAGACTATTGGATCTGCTGATATAGCATAGCTGATCTTTGAACGATTCAAGAAATCAACTATCTCTCAGTATTGTAGTGCAGCACCCTTCCATTCCAGTTCTGTAAGTGCAAGGAGATTGAACTCACTGGTAAAGGCACGAGCCATCACTGCAAAAACACACAATAAACATAATAAGAGCAAGAAGATTCATTGGAATTGAATACACATGACCAAGTATAGCAGTTACACACTGAACTGAATTTCAGACTTAGAAAAATTTGATAAGTGTTATTCATGCGTACTTAGCAAGTACGCAGGGATTTGTTCTTTCGTACTTGTTGTGTGCGCAAGAATTGCACTTAACAAGTAATGAATAAGGTTATGGGTGATTAAGTAATGAATAAGGTTTGATTGATGATTCTAAACGAGTTTTGATCATAATGTGTTACCAAAACGACCAAGAAATGTCCAAAATCAAGATTTAAACCCTAAATTTTTCAAAATCCTAAATCGGTCCGTAAGTCAAGATTTCATGGATGAAAAGCCCTAAGATTCTCACCAAATGATGTTTATCCGATGTTGAGAATAGAATCGGGACGAAAAACCGGTTAAGTACACTCGAAATTTTTGAGTAAAAATGAGCAGAGGATATTCAACAGTAGTTCGAATTTTGAATGAGATAAACGCAAAAAAATTCTAAATCCTGTATATATACCCAACACATATTGGTCTTGCGTACTTGCTAAGTGCGCAGGACTTAACTCCTGCGTACTTACTAAGTACGCATGACTTAAGTCTTACGTACTTGTTAAGTACACAGGGTTTACCTCATGTGCACTTATCAAGTACGCAGAGACCCTTGTGTGCTCAAAATTTCAACTCAAATTATGAAGATTTCAAGTCAAATAACGAACAAGATAAAAGCATTCATTCAAGAGGATTCAAAATCAATTCAAGAAGGTTAAACATAAATATTTTTGGCTTTTCTGATTAAAATTGAACTATACACAAACTTAGAATCTTTTTGATCTTTTCAAGGTAGAAATATACAAGTATATACACACACACTATTTTTGCTCAAAGACACGAGTAGAGGATCATATCAGGCTAAACTTTAGCAAAAATGATACAAGATAAACGTCAAAGAATATGGGATCATGTCATGAATTACAAGTTATTCATACGTAATAAGCACATAAACAAGTAATTCAAGTTGGCAATACTATGATATTTGAAACCATAAGCATCTTTGTATCACGTTCTTGTGTGTTAAGGTATTAATTGTAAGATATACAACGTGTACCCTACTGGTATGCTACAGAAATGTAAAATGCACTATCTCAAGGCATCTAAGATTTTCACAAAGATTTTCAAATCTCCAGAATGAAGTTATATCGTTTAGCACAGAAAAAATCAAGCAGAATCCATAAGGATTTTCAAGAATCATAAGATTCAGAATCGAGTGATTCGGATATCTTGGGTTTGATTGGATTTTTTTCTATGAGTATCATATGATGATTCAGGTTAATAGATATGGAGTCTGAGGATTTAGGTAAGGTGATCCAACTTTTATCTGGATTTGATTTCAATGAATCAGGAATGATTCAAGGGTGAATACATGCTCAATGGTTGATGTAAAGACATGTCTTGATTTAATCTCTCATTACATACTTGTGAGTATAGGCAGTGAGGTGAACCGCAGTACTTGTGCTAAAGATCTAACCCGAAACTGGTCTCTTAGGAAAATATTTGCTAAAATCTTACATCATTTATCTGATAATGATCTTTTTGTAATCTTTTACACACGCACACATGCATACATGGGTTCAAATCACAGTTGTAGTCTAGATTTAGTTTCCACACTACTAATGATTCAAAGACGCCTACAACCTACTGACAATTCAAATTAGTTGTAAATAAACAGATTAAAAACATAAGAATTTAAACAATCAAGTAAGCATGACGCAATCATTTCCCATATGTGCAGCCTATGGCATTTAGATCATTTCTGATGTACAATCATTTCCTCTTTTCTCAAGATAACTTTGAAATTTTCTCCATTTTCTATTTTGTTTGAATTTTTATAAAATATTTGAAAATCAAAAGAACTATACAGAAATTTTAAAAGAAATAAAATTTAACTTTCATGAATTGAATTGATTTAAGAAAAACAAGTTTTCACTCTGGATTGAACATTCCTATCAAGTTGACAGGATGCTCAAAATGGGATCGATCAAACGCCTTAGTGAAAAGGTCAGCAAGGTTGTCATCCGTGTGAACCTTTACAAGTTCAATAAGATGCTTTTCAGCACAATCATGGATGAAGTGATGGCGAATTTCAATGTGTTTAGTTTTGGAATGTTTCACCGGGTTATTTGTGATGGAAATTGTGGCATTGTTGTCAATGAACAGAGGAGTTCCAGTGAAGTTCAAGCCGTAGTCTCTCAGTTGCTGCTGAATCCCTAATATTTGAGAACAACCGCTAGCTGCAGCAATGTATTCTGCTTCACATGTTGAGACAGAAACCGTTGACTGCTTCTTACACTGCAAGGAGACCAGCCTGTCTCCCAAGAATTGACATTCACCAGAAGTTGACTTTCTATCAAGGTTACAACCGCCATAGTCTGAATCAGTGTAGGCTTTGAAGTCAAATGATTGCTGCTCAGAGTACCAAAGACCCAATTGGGGTTTCCCTTTAAAGTATCTGAAAATTCTCTTGACAGCTATCATGTGTGACTCCTTCGGTTGTGACTGAAACCTTGAGCACAAGCATACAGCAAACATTATATCAGGCCTTGAAACTGTGAGACACATAAGACATCGGATCATCCCACGATACAATTTGCTATCCACATCCTTTCTATCTTTGTCAGGATGCAGACCATGATTGACGGGGATATGTGTGCCATAAGTACTGCTATCATTCATCTTGTATTTCGACAAGATGTCCTGCACATACATTGTTTGATGCAGATAAATGCCATCCTCTCTTTGACTGACATGCAGACCCAGGAAGAACGACAATTCACCCATGTTACTCATCTCAAACTTGGACTTCATCACCTGTTCGAATTCCCTACACATCTCTTCGTTTGTAGACCCAAAGATAATGTCATCGACATACACTTGTACAAGAAGAATATCACCTCCTGCTTTCCGTATGAAAAGGGTCGAGTCAATCTGTCCACGGTCGAAACCATTTGACAGTTGATGTTTTGATAATGTCTCATACCATGCCCGAGGTGCTTGATGAAGACCATAAAGTGCTTTGTCGAGCTTATACACTTTATTGATATTATGAGGATCTTCAAAGCCGGGAGGTTAAGTGACATAGACTTCTTCATGAACCTTTCCATGTAGGAAAGCACTCTTCACATCAAGTTAATAGACCTTGAAGCCAACATAGGAGGCATAAGCCAGAAATAGTCGAATGGCCTCAAGTCTAGCAACTGGGGCATATACTTCTGTGTAATCCAAGCCCTCTTGTTGATAAAAACCCTGAACAACCAACCTTGATTTATTCTTCACAACAACATGACGATCATCCATCTTGTATTTGAACACCCATCTGGTGCCAATTGGTTGTACGCCTCTTAGCAAGTCAACCAAATCCCACACATGCAACTTTTGGAATTGAGACAGTTCTTCTTGCATTGCCTCAATCCAGCAGTTGTCAGCGAGAGCCTCTTTCACATTCTTTGGCTCTAATTGGGACACGAATGCAGCATGCAGACATGTTTCCATGACACTTGTAGGTCCCCGGGTGTCTCGGATCATTACGTGTAGGTGTGTGACTAGGTGGAGAATCAAACAACACAAAGTAAACCGGCAACAAAATCACTTTAAAAGTTCGTCTATTATAAACTTGAACGGTTACAGAGAGAGTGCAAATGTCTGCTTACTTAACTTCTGTCAACCTATCCTATTTATACAAGACCTAATCTCTGCACACTTAACAAGTGCGTAGGGCAAATTGCTCATGCGTACTTAGCAAGTACGCAGAGTAGTCTTGCGTACTTGCTAAGTACGCAGGAACTAATTACTGCGCACATACTATGTGCGCAAAACACTTAGAGAATTAAGCAACAATCAACATGCATTAGTAAATATAGCTCGATAACTAATACATACAAACTCTTACAAACAAAGACAAATACATACAAAGAAAGTACATAACCTAAGACTCTATCCAGAGTGTTTGTCACACAAAAGTGCTTCAACAACAAATATCATTAGGAATCTGCAGGATGGAGTCAAAACTCGTTCTTTAACTGAAAATACTTGTTTATATTCTAGCATTAGGGATACTAGAGTACTTGATGTTTGCTCATATTCTTGTTTTATTTCTCATATTGAACCAAAAAATGAGGAGATGACGTTACAAGATAACAATTAGATAGAAGCGATGCAAGAGGAGCTTGCATAGTTTGATAAACTAAAGGTGTGGAAGTTGGTTGATCTTCCAAAGGGCGTGTATCCGATTGGCACCAATTGGGTCTTTAAGTGTAAAAAAGATGATCGTAGTGTCGTGGTGAGGAACAAAGCGAGATTGGTCGTTCAGGGGTTCAATCAACAAGATGGCATTGATTACACTGAGGTATACGCACCTGTATTTCGATTGGAAGCGATTCGTTTGTTTCTGGCATTTGCTTCGTTTAAAGGATTTAAGGTTTATCAATTGGACGTCAAAAGTGCTCTCTTGTATGGCAAGGTTAAAGAGGAAGTGTATGTTTTTCAACCACCGGGTTTTGAAGATCGATTATATCGTTCAAGGGTGTTTAAGCTAGACAAGTCTCTTTATAGTCTTTATCAAGCGCCCCGTGCGTGGTATGAAACATTGTCGCAGCATATTCTGGAAAATGGTTTCGATCGTGGTCAAATTGATTCAACCTTGTTCATCAAGAAAGCAGGGGGAACAAACGAAGTGTTATGCAAAGAGTTTGAGAGCCTCATGAAATCGAAGTTCGAAATGTCCGCTATGGGAGAGTTGTCGTTCTTTTTAGGATTGCAAGTTAATAAAAATGAGGATGGCTTCTTTATTCACCAGTCTACATATGTGAAAGGCATCTTGAGCCAGTTCAAGATGGACGACTGCACCCCATATGACACTCTGATTCCTGCAAATCACAAGTTAAATCCAAATCTAGAAGGAAAGGATATTGACAGCCGCTTGTACAAGGCAATGATTTGATCGCTCATGTATTTAATAGCATCAAGGCAAGATATAATGTTTGCCGTGTGTCTCTGTTCCAGATTTCAATCAAAACCAAAGGAATCACATCTGATTACAGTTAAACGTATTTTTCGGTACCTGAAAGGGAAACCGTGATTAGGATTATGGTTTACGCATGGTTCTAATTTTGAATTTAATGCTTATACTGACTTAGATTTCGGAGGTTGTTGTTTAGACAGGAAATCTACGACAAAAGGTTGCCAATTTCTGGGTAATCGGCTTATCTTATGGCAGTGTAAAAAGCAAACCACAGTTTCAATCTCAACATGTGAAGCAGAATACATCACAACTTAAAGTTGTTGTTCCCAAATCTTGTGGATTCAGCAACAATTAAGAGACTATGGTTTGAATTTCACTTGCACCCCTTATGTTTATAGATAATAATGCTACAATGTCCATAACTAACAGTCCTGTTAAGCACAATAAAACTAAGCATATTGAAATAAGATATCATTTTATTCGTGATTGTGCAGATAAAAGGTTGATTGAGTTGGTGAAGGTACATACTGATGACAATTTTATTTCTTGTTTATGCAAACTCTGAAGTTTAGATCAAATCATACGAACACAAACACAGATTATCATAACAAATCAACTGGTCATCTATGGTCATGTGTGAGAGATTATCAACTGGTGTACTATCATTTCTTCTCTATCTTCAAATGATGTCAATTTTATCTATTTAATTTTGTTTGAAATTTTTATAAATAACAACTTTTGACAAGAATGTAAATGAAGAAATGTAATACAGCAGTAAAAAAAACTTCCATGAAAATTATTTTGAAAAACATTTATTCGAGATTAATAATACCAATCATTTTTACCAGAAATTCGAACCTAGTTCGATCAAATGCCTTGGTGAAGAGGTCTGTGTATGTAATTTAGATTGTCAGTACACTAGAAGCGTTTTTGGACCATTAGTAGTGTGAAAACTTAATGATCTATGACAACATCTGTGATTTGAACCCATATTTTGCCAGGTGTGTGAGTTAAAAGATCATTATCAGATATAGAATATGAGACTTTAAGAATTTCATGACACAAGTATCGGACTATATTGATTAGCACAATTTTTCAGTTCACTTCACTACCCATGCCCCGAAAAACATGCAATGTGATGCTGAACTAAGATATGTTTCTGAAAACATCTGCTGGAGCATATACTCGCCCTTGGATCAATATCTTGATTCCATTGAATATCCAGATACCAGTTGGACCACATGACCTTGTATTATTGAATCAATCGATTCCTTAATCAATCTTTCTGCTGAAGAGTTCCTTTGTTATAATCAATCATGACATTACATCCAAAACCAAGCATATGAATCATTCGATTCTGAATCATTCGATTCTGAATCATTCTGATTCTTTATATCCTTTGGGATCTGATTCTTTTCCTGTGCTAATTGAGATAGTTTCATCCTGGAGATTGATATACACATTCTTTTGCATAAAGTCTTATATGTCTTGAAGATAGTGCAATTTTATATTTTGTTGGCATATATGTGGGGTACACGATGGTTTTCATCTAAATGGTACTAACTCACAAGAACGTGGGAGAAAAACGCAGTTTCAAATTACATAATACTGATTATCTAGGTTTACATGCTGCATATTGCAAATTCGGTGTGAACACTTGACCATTTTATGATCTGATCTTGTTTACTTTGAAATTTATCGTGTATCATTTCATGTAAATTTTGTCAGAGTTGAAAAAAAAGATATGATCTGAAAATATTTATAAGTGCTACAGTATCATAGGTTATCCTTAGAGTTGATTAAGATGTGTGATGGACTAATCATATATACTGATATGATCTTCTTACTCATGATGTTCGAACAAAATTATGTGATTTGGTTTTTGAATTTCAAATTAGTAAAAAGAAAAATCAAAAAGATTTTATGTTTCTTATATTTGAAAAATCAAAAATATGTGTTTTAGTTTGTACAGATAAAAATAAAAAATATGTGTTTCTGTTTGTATAGATAAAAATCCAAAAAGATTTGCATTTTACAAATCAGTTTACATTGTTTTACAGCTTTACTTTTTCAAAAATGCAAAAAGATTTTATTTCGTGCTTCCATGAGAATTCCAAAATTTTTAGTTAAAATTGTTCGGGATTGGATCGGATACAGGTTTCAGATGGAAGAAGGAAAGATTGGTTCTTGGATGTTGAAAAGTGACAGGTTAAAAATTCCAAAAATTCTCTAAGTGTGGGAGATTTAAGCGAACTTAATATGTTTGTCGGTAAGCGAACTTATCAAGTTCGCTTGAATAAAGAGAACTTATTGATGTGTATATATTGAATTTCAGGCGAACTTGTTCATTTACCCTCATTCAAAATCTAGCGAACTTGTTTTGAGCGAACTTGATCATTGAGTGGTACTGTGTTGTTAATCTGTGTTTTTGTGATTGTTTTAGTGATAACAAAGTGTTTGCGCATCAAACCAAGGTAGATTCATGAGTTTTTAATCGTTAAATCGTGCTATTCGATCATTGTTTTTGGATATGTTCATAGGGTTTGTGTGTCGTACATGTTTTGACCTTAAAACTTGCTGTGTTATTGGTATAAACTGAAATTGAAGCTTGATAATGTATAATCGGTGGGTATAGTACTTACGTGTTTGATCATTTGCTTCGGATTACATCAATTCAGGTAGTAGAAATCTGATCTGCATCTATTTGCTTTGAGCGAACTTGCTCAGGCGAACTTAATAAGTTCGCCTCGTGCAACTCTAAGCGAACTTATTAAGTTCGCCTCAAGGAGCAGTAGTGATTGGACTTTGCAATTTTTTTTTAAGTTTGATTTTTTTTATTCATGATATTTTTGTTATTGTTTGTCGTGCTATTGTTTACTTGAAAATTGCTAGTCTAACTTTTTTTTATATATACAGATGGGTCGTCGTGTGGAGTACAAACATAACCAGGTGGCATTGTTGGATCCGAATATGTCAGAAGCTGTTAATTACCGTGAGATCATCAATTTTCTGAATAGATCAAGGCTACGTGTTGCATTGTCTGCTAATTCGTACTTCAGTCTTAACTATATTCAACAATTATGGGATTCATCGGAACATGAATAAGGACTGCTCTGGCTCTGGGAGGTGATAATAATGAACCGTTGATGTTACCTAATACTTTGATTATGGGTTGTTTTCAAAGGATGGGATACATAGGAAGAGCTAATGATACTCAAGCTAGAAAGGGTGGACTAGTTGGTCAATGGAGGTACTTTATGAACATTATCTTTCAATGCTTATCTCCAAGGAAGGCTGGTACAGATGGTTTGAAGTCCTCTTTACAATCTGTAATGGTAGCACTTACTTTGAATAGAGGTTTCAATTTTGTTGATTACATATACAAGGAGATAGTTGCCCAGATAACTCCTCTAAAAGGACAAGGGTTTCTTATGTACCCTCGCTTCATTCAAATGATTCTTAACCATCTTATTCCTAACCTACCTCAGTTTCCACATTGTCTTACTCTTACACTGATGACCAAGAGAATGTTTACTGACTGCAACAATGTCAAGCAGCAGAATCCAGCTCTTATTCCAGTTCCTACACCTTTATTCGGGCACCTTATCAATCCTGATTATGTGGCTCCTCCAAATGATAACTGGATTCATCCTGAAGAGTTGTTAGCACAAGAACAAGAACAGCAACAACAACAGCAAACACATGCACCACAAGTTCAAGCACAACAACAACCTATAATACCACAACCGGTTCAACCTCAAGTTCAAGAGAATGTGATAGAACCAAATGTGAATGAGCCTAATGTTGAGGCTGAAATTGAAATTGAAATTGAAAATGTGGTTGAGCCTAATGTTGAAGCTAATATTGAAATTGAAGTTGAGAATCAAGATGACAATGTTCAAGATGATTAGAATGTAGAAGTAAATGACAATGAAGAAGAAGAACAAGTGCATCATTTACAATCTCCTCCACATGGTGAAGAAGGTCATGTTGAAGATACAAGCACTAGTTATGCTTCAAATGCAAGTTCTGATTCTGAAGCTACTAAAGATTTTGATTCTGATCATTATGAACGACTGGCAAAGGTTCCTGAAGCTAATGTTGGTAAAAGAAAGAAATCGGTAAGTAAGAAGAAAGTTAGATTACCGAGAAGGAAGTCTGCTAGGGGTCCTCCTCCTGGTGCAGTACTTGGAAAAAGGACTTTACGTGATGAATCATCTGATTCAGAGTACGTTCTTTCTCCTAAGTCAAAGAAGTTAATGGTTGCTTCAATGGCTGCTGCACGTACACAAGTAGCTGATGACGAAGAGTTTGCGGATTCACTGATCATATCACCACTACTGTCTCAGACTACAACACCTCATGCTACTCCATCTGCTCCTACTCCTACTCAACCTCAGGTTAGTCCTTCAAGAACATCGAAGAGTGCCAAGATTATTGCCTTAGAGGAAAAAGTCTCATGCTTAGAAGCTCAAGTTGTGGGTCTTCAAGGACAAGTTGATATTTTACTAGCCAATGACTATCAAAGAGTATAGGTTCTCCAATCCCAAAACAAACAAATAGCTGAAATGCAGATCTTAGTATCTCAATTGATAGAGCGCATTGAACCTCAGGGGGAGAAACCGGTGGCAGTAAATGAAGCTTGTCACACTGAGGCTATACATAGAAATGATGATGAAGACAATGATCCTATTGGATACAAGGGTGATCGTCAATACGCTGAAGTTACTCTGATATCTCAATTTCAGGGGGAGTTTGTCACACCCCAACCGGCGGCGGAAACGTCGGGGCGTGAAGCGTGCAGACTGTTCATAGTTCATGGTTTGCTAAGGTTGAAATAATTAAACATGCAGTTTTCATTGAAATCAAACAACAATCCAACAAGTACACGAAACATAACAAAATACATAACAATGTTTATTTTAGAGCATTTTTAACTAGGTCCTCAAACTAGGTGGAAGCAACTTGTAATCATCTCAATTGTTAGCACCTGAAACATGATTTAAAAACAAGGGTCAACTAAAAAGTTGGTGAGCATACATAAGTTTTGACACACAAATAAAAGTTCAAAACTGTTTATACAATTCCTTGATTCACATGGTATATAAGACAAATATGGAGAATCTATAGTTATACTAGGTGCACAATCAAACCTTGTGACTGAGGCATAACACGCAGGTTACCCTAATGTAAAGTCGGTAACAAACACCCTACCCGGGTGGGTTTGTCAGACTCAATAGTACTATCCTTGTTTACCGTTGGCTTGTACAGAGTTAATGATTGCACGAGTTGCGTCATGTATGTATAGTAATAACTCATAGCATTCAAGCATATTGCATAAATAATTCAGGTAATCAAGTAAGGATTGTACTATGAAAGAGTTGCAATTTGTTTAATGTAAATCATGTCCACCCCAAAGGTGAAAAAGAGTAAAAGTGGGGTTATGTAGACTCACTTGTGTTGGAGAGTGTAGATTGCACAACCAAGTAAATGTTAAGTGTTTGTGGGTCACGGAGCTTGACCTATCGAGTAAATGTATGACGTGTATTAATGCGGTGTATAAGGTTTAAAGTAACTATAGTGTTTCAGTGTATTGCAAGCGTAAGGATTTGCACTAATGAATTGTATCGTTTAGTTATGTATTTAAAATATAAGGTTGTGTGGTATGTATATTTAATTGAATGTAATATAAACAAACGAATTCGTTTTATCTACTTATTTTAGAAAACGTCACAAAATATAAAGTAGTTTATATTTATATAAGTTTTATTTGATGTAACTAGGATTTATACAATTGGTTTATAAAAGTCTTTTTCATAATAAAGTGTTTTATAAAATCTTGTTATAACTTTTTATAAATTTAGAAATTTTAAATGAAAATGTATTTTCAAATGGTAAGAATCGGTTTAAAACAATTTAATCGATGAAAATAATTGTTGTGCTTAATAATGGTGAGATTCTGTTTAAACAGTTAAGTTTATAACATAAGTTTTATAAAAATCATCAAATCTGAGAAACTGTAAAGATTCAGTTCTGACTGAGCACGTCCGTGCTCATCAACGGCACGACTGCGCTCGCCTCCGGGCGTGACCGTGGTGGTCTGGAGCGCGCCCGTGGTCGAGTCAGAAGGCTACAGAGGTTCTGGTCATGGAGCACGACCGTGCTCGTGTCCAGCACGACCGCGCCTAGTGTTTGTTTTTGGTCAGGACTTGTTTGCTCGGTAAGCACGACCGGGCCTTACTCGGACCACGACTGTGCTTGGTCAGGCACGACCGCGCTCAGTGATGAGCGCGACCGTGTCGGGTCTTTTCCAGACTCAATTCGCTCGATTCTTATATTAAACACTTCTGGTATCTTAGGGCTTTCATTTAGTGGATGATTACGAAGCTATCTATAAGGTTTAATTGGATTTATTTCGTGTTTAAGTGGTAGTTCGACTAAAAGTGTAGTTTCGTTTTCTCGTTCAAAAATCTGGCCGATTTGAGTGTTTCTACTACGAATTGGCATAGGGTTTTCGTAGTAGGGGGTGATACGAAGCTAATGGTGTATTACTTACTTGTTATAATAGGGCAATTTAATGCAGTCGGCTACGGGTCGACTGCTTTGCTTCTCGGCGATCAATCGGACGACAGAGGTTGTATGAGTGTTGAGTGAGAGTTCTGGGTGATTGTGTGGATGCATATGAGGGTGTAGGAAGCGTACAACTGGCTCTATATCGACGAATTCGCGAGTCATGATTGTGGTGGGTATGGGATTAAACAAATCTGTAAATTGGAGTGTAATTGATGCGTGTTGCAGGTTGTATTCAGTCAAGTATGGTCTGACGCGCGAAAACCGGCTTTGACCATTCTTTAAATTTTGCGAAATCGTCGAGTATGGCTGTGATCTGACTTCTGCAGAGTCACGTGGTTTCAGCAGCGCGACCGTGCCTGTATTAGGCACGACCGTGCTTAGGTCTGCAGGCGCGACCGTGCCTAGTCTTAGGCGCGACCGTGCTTGCCTAGTTTTGTAGTTTTTGAGTTTTGTCAATTTTGGTCCTCGGGGCTTGTGAGATAATGGCGTTTTCAGTTGTTATTGTAACATAATGTATTGTATGTGTAATTGCTTTAACGGTTGTTGCACACGAATTGAAATTGAAATACTCGTTTATTGCATCGAAACGTTTACATGGTAAAAAAAGAAACCAGAAATGTTACAGTCTCCCCATGTTGAGGGGATTTCGTCCCGAAATTCAACTAGTTGAGGCTGCTGAATCGGTGAAGAGGTGAGGATACTTGAGTTTCATTTGGTCTTCACGTTCCCATGTAAACTCAGGACCACGTTTAGAATCCCAACGGACTTTGACTATAGGAATGCGGCTGCGTTTGAGTTGCTTGATCTCACGGTCCATGATTTCCACCGGTTTCTCGACAAAGTGCATCGTTTCATCAATGCGCACGTCGTCAAGAGGTATGTGGAGGTTCTCATCAGCAAGACATTTCTTCAGGTTGGACACGTGGAAGGTTGGATGAACATTGTTGAGTGCTGGAGGTAGCTCAAGTTTGTAAGCCACTTTCCCGATTCTTTCAAGGATCTTGAACGGGCCTACGTAACGAGGTGCTAGCTTGCCTTTCTTTCCAAAGCGGATCACCCCCTTCCAAGGGGATACTTTGAGAAGCACAAGGTCACCCACTTGGAATTCCAAGGGTTTTCGTCGCTTGTCGGCATAGCTCTTTTGTCGACTTCTCGCTACTCGGATGTTGTCACGGATTTGAAGGATTTTGTCGGATGTTTCCTGAATTAACTCGGGACCGGTGATTTGTGCTTCACCAATCTCCTTCCAACAGATGGGAGAACGGCATTTGCGACCATAAAGAGCTAAGAATGGAGCCATGTTGATGCTGGTGTGGTAGCTGTTATTGTAGGAGAATTCAATAAGTGTCAAGTGTGAATCCCAATTGCCACCAAAGTCTATGACACAGGCTCTCAGCATGTCTTCGAGCGTTTGGATTGTTCGTTCAGTCTGGCCATCAGTTTGGGGATGGTAGGCTGTGCTTAAATCCAATCGTGTGCCAAGTGCCTTTTGCAGAGATTGCCAAAATCTGGAAGTGAAACGAGCATCTCTGTCGGAGATTATGTTCAAAGGTATACCGTGTCGACTCACAATTTCGTCAATATAGATTCGGGCCAATTTCTCAACCCGATAGTCTTCACGGATGGGCAGGAAGTGTGCGAACTTTGTGAGACGGTCGATGATTACCCAAATGCTATCATAGCCGTTTGAAGTACGGGGGAGTTTAGTAATGAAGTCCATGGCTAGATTTTCCCATTTCCACACGGGGATTTCCGGTTGTTCAAGTAAGCCGGAAGGACGTTGATGTTCGGCTTTGACTTTAGAGCAGGTTAGACATTTTGCAACATAGAGTGCAATGTCTTTCTTCATACCAGGCCACCAATATTGTGGTCAAAGATTGTGATACATTTTATCCGCACCAGGATGGATAGAATACCGAGACTTGTGTGCTTCAGTCATGAGGAATTCCCGGAGATCATTGCGATTGGGAAACCAAATACGATCCAAGAAATAAAGCAAGCCATTGTTTTTAGTCTCTAGTTGGATTTCAGCACCACATGACATTTCCTCATACATATTGCCCTCGGTAATCGAGACGTGTTGAGCTGCTAGAATACGGGTTTGAATGTCGGAATGAATCTTGACACTTTGGAGCATGACACGTTCTTTACGGCTCAGCGCATCGGCTACTACGTTTGCCTTGCCGGGATGATAACGAATCTCGCAATCGTAATCATTGAGGAGTTCAACCCAACGTCGTTGCCTCATGTTGAGTTCTTTTTGGTTGAAGATGTGTTGGAGGCTTTTGTGGTCGGTGAATACCACACATTTTGTGCCATATAGATAATGTCTCCAAATCTTCAAGGCAAATATGACTGCACCCAACTCCAAATCGTGCGTCGTATAGTTTTTCTCGTGGATCTTGAGTTGCCTCGATGCATAAGCGATTACCTTGCCTCGTTGCATGAGAACACAACCAAGGCCTAGGTTAGAGGCATCACAGTAGACGACTAGATCATCGTTTCCTTCGGGAAGAGTCAGAATAGGAGCATCACATAACTTCTGTTTAAGAGTTTGGAAAGCTTCTTCTTGTTTCGGTCCCCATACATAAGGTTTACCTTTATGCGTCAAGGCGGTGAGGGGAACAGCAATCTTGGAGAAGTTAGAAATGAATCTTCGGTAATAACCCGCTAAACCAAGGAACGAACGAACCTCGGTAGGGGTTTGAGGAGCACTCCAATTCTTGACAGCTTCGATCTTGGCAGGGTCGACATGTATTCCCTTTTTATTGACAACATGACCCAAAAATTGAACCTCCTTTAGCCAAAATTCACATTTGGAGAACTTGGCGTATAATTGTTCGGTTCTCAGGAGATCCAAAATCAATCTAAGGTGCTGTTCATGTTCTTCCTCAGTCTTGGAATAGATCAAGATGTCATCGATGAAAACGATCACGAATTTGTCAAGGTATGGTTTGCACATGCGGTTCATGAGATCCATAAAGACAGCAGGTGCATTGGTCAACCTAAAAGGCATAACCGTGAACTCGAAATGACCATATCTTGTTCGGAAGGCGGTCTTTGGAATATCTTCTTCTCGGACACGCAGTTGGTGATAACCAGATCGAAGATCAATCTTCGAGAAACAAGTAGAACCTTGGAGTTGATCGAAGAGGTCGTCAATCCTAGGTAACGGGTAGCGGTTTTTGATTGTAAGCTTGTTGAGCTCTCGATAGTCAATACACATGCGGAATGAACCATCCTTCTTTTTAACAAACAAGACTGGTGCACCCCACGGTGAATGACTTGGCCATATGAAACCTTTGTCAGCGAGTTCTTGAAGTTGACTTGCAAGTTCTTGCAATTCGGAAGGTGCAAGCCGGTATGGAGCTTTAGCCACAGGGTTTGCTCCGGGTATAAGATCGATTCGAAACTTTACTTCCCGAACAGGTGGAAGGCCAGGCAATTCATCGGGAAAGACTTCGGGAAACTCCCGAATGATGGGAATATCTTCTACTCTTCTTTCCTTGTCTTCTTTTTGGATTACATGAGCTAGGAAAACCATGCACTTCTTTCGTATGTATTTCTGGGTGGTGATGCAGGACATCAGTTTGAGTCCTTTGCAAGGTTTCTCGCCAAAGACTTTCAATATGTCTCCCGATGGAAGAGGTATTCGGATGTATTTTTCAAAACACATGACTTCGGCGTGGTTTTTAGACAACCAATCCATGCCGATGATGACGTCAAAACTCCCTAATGGCATTAGTATTAGGTTGACTGGAAATGTGTGACCATTGAGTTCTAGTGAGCAGTCATGGACAATGGAGTCAATAGTGATGGAATTTCCATCCGCTACTTCAACGGTGAAGGTTTTCTCTAGTTTGGATCGTGTTTTTGCAAGTAAAGGTTCAAAGTTAAGGGACACAAAACTCTTATCGGCTCCGGTATCAAATAGTATAGAAGCATATTGGTTATTCATAAGAAACGTACCGTTGACCACATGATCGCTGGCCTGAGCCTCGTTGGCGTTGATGTTGAAGGCACGCCCACGAGCTCCGCCTTGAGTATTGTTCACAAGTTTTGGACATCGGTCTCGGAAGTGGTTTGGGTCGCCACACTCGAAGCAAGCATGCCCATTACCAACAGCTGGAACTGCTGGATTAGCCCCGTTTCCCTGGTTGACTTGATTACCAGTTGGATTACTTCTGCAGGTGTTAGCTACATGCCCATATCTTCCATAGCTGGCACATAGGCGGCAGGGTACATTTGGGAAATGGTGATAATTGCAGGTGTTGCACAACGGATTGTTTCCCACATATTGTTTCTTGACTCGGTTCTGAGCCATAGGAGCAACTTGGTTGACTGGGGCAGCCGGAGTGATCACGGCATAGTTCTTAGCTTTCCTCTTCCTCGTGTTGTGGTTCGGTTCGGCTTTGACCTCCTTGACATGAGCAGGAGGTGTTGTGGTGTCAGAAACTTTCTTGGCCCCCTTTCTGGTAAGAGTACCTGCTTTAACGTGATTATCAGTCAAAGTAGCAGCCAGACGAATAGCATCCTCCAGGCTTGCAGGATTTCTTCCCAAAACAGTGTCCTGGATTTGTCTCGGTAGGCCACCGATATATTTTTCAATACACCTAGACAAAGGCGTAACCATGTGAGGTACCAGCATGCTCAGTTCGTGAAAACGATTGGTGTATGCTAAGCTTTCACCACTATCTTGGGTAAGATCCCAAAATTCTGCTTCCACCTTTTTCATTTCGTTCCGAGGACAGAATTCCTCGGTCATGATCCTTTTTAGCTCATCCCATGGCAGAGCCATTGCTACTTCTACTCCCCTTGTTCTCTTCTCCCCATTCCACCAGGTTAGTGCCCGTTTTTGGAAGACACTAGTGGCATGGCGGACTCGCAGATTGTCCGGACAGTCACTATTGAGGAAGGTGCCCTCAATATTTTCGAACCATTGAAGGAGTCCCGTGGCTCCTTCGGTACCATAAAATTTCAGGGGATTGTAAGAGTTGAAATGCTTGAAGGTACATTGTGGCGGGTTGGCACCACCGCCACCACCAGTATTAGCACTACCACTGGCGTTCCCATTGTTGTTGTTATTGGCTTGAGTTAGTTGAGTTACTAGCTGAGTGAGGAGAGCAGCAAGGTCGGTATTATTGTTGTTGTTGGCATTGCCGGTATTGGTGTTGGTGCTATTGTTGGCGTTGTCGGTGTTGTTGCGGTTGATGTTACGACGAGGAGGCATTCTATAAAAAGAGAATGATACAAAAGTGTTGTGAGAATTTAAAAAAAATCCGTTGAAATTTAGGATAGGAGGAATAATAACACATTTATTTCATAGTTCGGATTGTTTTCAAGTAATCACATTTCTACTTGAACACAATGACATATTAAGGTTAATTAGAAATATATAATTTTCAAGGAGACGTGCTTTAGCCTATAGGTAAACACTCATCTCGGGAATTCCCAGGAAAGCATACGGATCCCTCGGTTGATTGGGATTTATATGAAATGCTTTCCTAGACGGAAAACCCAGAATACAGGTGTCACCCTTCCAGATTGCACATGTCCTTTAATAATTAACAGAGTCTAAAACCTTAACGGGTATATAAAAATATTTTTGATAGACTAGTGTCTACGAGTATGAGTTTTTCCACAAGTTATGGCGATGATGACATAGAAGCAGTTAAGGAGGATACGCGGCTTAGGATACGGGTATGGATACGATTTATTTAATTTATTATTTACGTATGCTTATTAAGTCATGTAGTCTAAACATTTTAAGTATCAAATAACTAACACATAAAGCATGTGACATATAGCAAATAGCACGTATCACATAAAACATGTAGCATGGCATTGTTGGGTGTCCTAAAGTTATAGTCTAGGTCAATGGTGTCTAATAACCTAATTCCCTATAACCAAGGCTCTGATACCAATCTGTCACACCCCAACCGGCGGCGGAAACGTCGGGGCGTGAAGCGTGCAGACTGTTCATAGTTCATGGTTTGCTAAGGTTGAAATAATTAAACATGCAGTTTTCCCTGAAATCAAACAACAATCCAACAAGTACACGAAACATAACAAAATACAAAACAATGTTTATTTTAGAGCCTTTTTAACTAGGTCCTCAAACTAGGTGGAAGCAACTTGTAATCATCTCAATTGTTAGCACCTGAAACATGATTTAAAAACAAGGGTCAACTAAAAAGTTGGTGAGCATACATAAGTTTTGACACACAAATAAAAGTTCAAAACTGTTTATACAATTCCTTGATTCACATGGTATATAAGACAAATATGGAGAATCTATAGTTATACTAGGTGCACAATCAAACCTTGTGACTGAGGCATAACACGCAGGTTACCCTAATGTAAAGTCGGTAACAAACACCCTACCCGGGTGGGTTTGTCAGACTCAATAGTACTATCCTTGTTTACCGTTGGCTTGTACAGAGTTAATGATTGCACGAGTTGCGTCATGTATGTATAGTAATAACTCATAACATTCAAGCATATTGCACAAATAATTCTTGTAATCAAGTAAGGATTGTACTATGAAAGAGTTGCAATTTGTTTAATGTAAATCATGTCCACCCCAAAGGTGAAAAAGAGTAAAAGTGGGGTTATGTAGACTCACTTGTGTTGGAGAGTGTAGATTGCACAACCAAGTAAATGTTAAGTGTTTGTGGGTCACGGAGCTTGACCTATCGAGTAAATGTATTACGTGTATTAATGCGGTGTATAAGGTTTAAAGTAACTATAGTGTTTTAGTGTATTGCAAGCGTAAGGATTTTCACTAATGAATTGTATCGTTTAGTTATGTATTTAAAATATAAGGTTGTGTGGTATGTATATTTAATTGAATGTAATATAAACAAACGAATTCGTTTTATCTACTTATTTTAGAAAACGTCACAAAATATAAAGTAGTTTATATTTATATAAGTTTTATTTGATGTAACTAGGATTTATACAAGTGGTTTATAAAAGTCTTTTTCATAATAAAGTGTTTTATAAAATCTTGTTATAACTTTTTATAAATTTAGAATTTTTAAATGAAAATGTATTTTCAAATGGTAAGAATCGGTTTAAAACAATTTAATCGATGAAAATAATTGTTGTGCTTAATAATGGTGAGATTCTGTTTAAACAGTTAAGTTTATAACATAAGTTTTATAAAAATCATCAAATCTGAGAAACTGTAAAGATTCAGTTCTGACTGAGCACGACCGTGCTCATCAACGGCACGACTGCGCTCGCCTCCGGGCGTGACCGTGGTGGTCTGGAGCGCGCCCGTGGTCGAGTCAGAAGGCTACAGAGGTTCTGGTCATGGAGCACGACCGTGCTCGTGTCCAGCACGACCGCGCCTAGTGTTTGTTTTTGGTCAGGACTTGTTTGCTCGGTAAGCACGACCGGGCCTTACTCGGACCACGACTGTGCTTGGTCAGGCACGACCGCGCTCAGTGATGAGCGCGACCGTGTCGGGTCTTTTCCAGACTCAATTCGCTCGATTCTTATATTAAACACTTCTGGTATCTTAGGGCTTTCATTTAGTGGATGATTACGAAGCTATCTATAAGGTTTAATTGGATTTATTTCGTGTTTAAGTGGTAGTTCGACTAAAAGTGTAGTTTCGTTTTCTCGTTCAAAAATCTGGCCGATTTGAGTGTTTCTACTACGAATTGGCATACGGTTTTCGTAGTAGGGGGTGATACGAAGCTAGTGGTGTATTACTTACTTGTTATAATAGGGAAATTTAATGCAGTCGGCTACGGGTCGACGGCTTTGCTTCTCGGCGATCAATCGGACGACAGAGGTTGTATGAGTGTCGAGTGAGAGTTCTGGGTGATTGTGTGGATGCATATGAGGGTGTAGGAAGCGTGCAACTGGTTCTATATCGGCGAATTCGCGAGTCATGATTGTGGTGGGTATGGGATTAAACAAATCTGTAAATTGGAGTGTAATTGATGCGTGTTGCAGGTTGTATTCAGTCAAGTATGGTCTGACGCGCGAAAACCGGCTTTGACAATTCTTTAAATTTTGCGAAATCGTCGAGTATGGCTGTGATCTGACTTCTGCAGAGTCACGTGGTTTCAGCAGCGCGACCGTGCCTGTATTAGGCACGACCGTGCTTAGGTCTGCAGGCGCGACCGTGCCTAGTCTTAGGCGCGACCGTGCTTGCCTAGTTTTGTAGTTTTTGAGTTTTGTCAATTTTGGTCCTCGGGGCTTGTGAGATAATGGCGTTTTCAGTTGTTATTGTAACATAATGTATTGTATGTGTAAATGCTTTTACGGTTGTTGCACACGAATTGAAATTGAAATACTCGTTTATTGCATCGAAACGTTTACATGGTAAAAAAAGAAACCAGAAATGTTACAGAGTTGACATCAGGTCAAGATGATACATCTGGTGGAAAGAACACAACTATTTGAGAGGCTGAAGATATGTTGATATTAGAGTTCTTTCAAGATGGTTCTGATTTTGAGGAAGCTGACAAATTGGAATTCTTATCCGGATTAGATGACATGATTAATGATATGTTGGATGATGAAAATGATTCTGAGATAGAAGAAGGGGAGTTAGTAGAGTTGGAGATAGAAAAAGATACAACAACGCTTATATATGAATACCGTGATGGTCTAAGTGTGCCGTTTGATTTCATCCGTGATGATGTTATTCCTGAAGAAACTTCAGAAGGAACAACTGAATCATTGGACTCTGATGAAGACATCACTAAGCCTAAATCTGATGATGCTCAAAAGAAGCCAAAAGAACCTGTGATGTATAGAGATACAGGTATGACCAAAGAGAAGTGGTTAGAGTTGGTGAGAAGTTAGAAGAAAGTTTTGCCTGTTTCACCATCACCACCTGTGTTGAAAGAGAAGTATGTTAATAAGGAAAGATGTGTTGGAGGGATACTCAGCTGGTTCTAAGATGAAGAGTTTAATTTGTTTGCAATCAAAATAACTGATGGAGTTTGGTATTTGAATCCCGGATTGAGATACTTCAATTCATTGCCTAGATGTGAAGTTAATGGTCTTGCAACTAAACCATTAATCAACAGATCAAGGAATGGAATTGCATATGCTATTGCCAAGCTGATAAGTACTGAAGGTGGTTCAGGAAAATATGATAAACTTAAGCCACAGAAGGGCAAGAGAATGAAAGTGGTTGATCTGGTTACTAGAAAGAATATTTGGAAGTACAAGTTCAAACCGGTTAAGGTTGTTTAGAAAATACCTCTGAAGAAGATACCACAGGATTTTCTTGGTAATATGAAGTGATGGTATGTTGATGTGAATACCGGTGAGGCAAGAATGGAAAATCAAGATAATAAGGTTCTAGCTCGTGTCTATGATGCTATGAATCTTATTAATTTCTCAAAGAAAGATCAACGGATGCTGAAAAAGAAAGAACTGATGTTTACAAGTGAATGGCGTGAGCAGGCGTTACAGTACAAGCGTGTGTTGCATATTTGTATCAAGTATGGTGTATATGCAGGAAGCAAACTACAAGAGAAGTGGAAGAGCTTAATATGAAGACTGAAGATCAAGCTATTGTCACAGGGGAGTCTGTTAGGACATAGCTGTGTATGAATGAGCCTTGTAATAGTTAGATCTTGTATGTATTTGTGTTTTCATGTTTTGTCTTATGTTTTGTAATAGGCGAACTTGAAAAGTTCGCATGTGCCTTGTATTAAGTTCGCCTGTGGCAGATAGTTTGACTATAAATAGTAGTTTACATGTTAGTTTGAAAAGCTTTGTCAATTGTATTGAAGTTCTATAAACTCAGTGTTTGGAGCAATCAAAGAGAGATTATTTACATCTTGTGTGTTCATTGATATTGTTGTTGTCTCATATACACAATCATGCATACGGTTGGATTCCGCACTCCGTGTGTTTGACACGTCACGTATCGAGATAAATCCGTATTGACCCCGAGTGGACCTACAAGAGTATGTGTATAAACTAGACAAGCCTCTGTATGGTTTACATCAGGCACCTCATGCTTGGTATGCCACTCTGATAGACCATCTGCTTGCTCATGGTTACACTCGTGGAGCAATTGATCAGACCCTGTTCGTTCAGAAGGTCGAAAATGATCTGATCTTAGTGCAAATATATGTGGATGATATCATCTTTGGGTCCACAAATGATGATCTATGCACAGAATTCAGAATAGTTATGGAAAAGAAATTTGAAATGAATGCATTGAAAGAGATGACATTCTTCCTTGGTCTGCAAGTGAAACCATCAAGTGAGGGTACTCTTATTCATCAAGGGAAATATGTGGATGATATTCTAGAAAAGTTCAAGATTGCTGATGCTCAAGCTACTACTACACCTATGTATACTCGACCAGTTCTGGATGCCGACACAACCGGGGTCGCTGTTGATCAGAAACTTTATCTATCTATGATCGGTTCACTAATGTATCTGACCGCCAGTCATCTAGACATCATGTTTGTAGTGTGTTAGTGTGCCCGCTATCAGGCCAATCCTAAGATGTCCCATTTAACTGATGTTAAACGAATCTTTCGATATCTAAAGGGCAAGCCTCGGCATGGCCTGTGGTATTCTAATGATTATAATTTTGACTTGTATGCTTTTTCTGACAATGACTATGGAGAGTGTCAGCTTGACAGGAAATCTACAAGCGGGTGATGTCAATTTCTGTGAGACAGGCTTATCTCATGGCATTGCAAGAAGCAACACACAGTCTCCACCTCCACTTCTGAGGCTGAATACATTGTTGCATTGGCTTGTTGCTCACAAGTCATCTGGATGCAACACTATTTGTTGGATTACGGTTTGACTTTTATAAACAACATAATTTTCGGTGAAAATAAGGCTTTCGTGCTTATTGTTAAAAATCCCGTTCAACATTCCAAAACCAAGCATATTGATATCAATGTGCATTTTATCTGGGACTGCTTTGAGAGAAATCTCATCTGTCTTGAACATGTTGATTCTGACAACAATGTTGTAGATATTTTCACAAAAGCATTTGATACATCTCGTTTCAATGTGCTTGTAGAATCCCTGAAAATGATTGGTTTTAAAGATTTAAAGGGTCCAAAAAGATTTTTTTTGTTTAGAGTTTTAGATTTTTTTTAGTTTAAATTTGTAGATTTTTTAATTTATTTTTTATGCACAAATTTAGGGGGAGAAATAAGAAAAATACAAAAAGATCTGTTTTTAAGTTTATTTAAATAAGAAAAATACAAAAAGATTGTGCTTTTGTTTGAGTCGGTCGTTTGCAAATAAATGGGAAGTGATATGAGTGTTTGTCTCTTAAGGTTTAGATCAACACATGTAAGGCACTAGCTTGAAATGACTATGATCTTTGTTGGATATATTGATAGGCTCTGCATGTGATATACTTGAACAAAATAAAGTTATGGACTTAGTGGGAACATCTTATAGATTAGTATAATAAGTATTCATGTTAATAATTGAAAACTTAAACATAAAGGTTGATGAACTGTGGATAAACCAATCTCCATTAGGAATGCACAAACCGAGACCTTTCACAAAGCGGTTGCGAGCTGACTTATTACAAGTCTATGTATATAGTATATAAATAAAAGACATGTGTTGTCATGCAAAAAAAAATTGAAAAGATACTCAATGAAAGTGCAAAGCTAATCTACAAAGCAGAGCTCAAGAGCAAAAAGACACGCAATGTCGTGCTATAGGTACAATTCAAAAGATATGTCTAAAGGCATACATAAATGTATATATACGTATATATTTTTTTTCTTTTGGCTCATGGTGACTGATATAAAAGGTTTTTGACAAATTAAGAATACATAAGTTCGCCGTGCTGTATTCCTGGGCAAAATTTTGATATTCCTTAAATCAGCTAACAAACCTGTGCTAGTTATGCCCAATTAGTTAATATTTAGGTGCTCAAAAGACCATGAGGAAAGGAAGTTTTACTTGATAAGTTGTGGTGTCCATTAAAGTTCATCAAGAATTCACATAATTCATTGTCAAATAATTACAGGTTTCTAAGATATGAGTGTGGGATCCACTGAGTCATAAATACTTCTACCAAAACATGATAACTGAAATCACAGAGAAAAACTTTGGTTTGGCACTAAAGCATGAGTTTAGAACGATCTGAATATTGACAATCCACTTGACCTATCTGAATAAATACATGCTGAAAAATGTTCCTTATTCTGCTTGTATAACGATTTGATCTCATTGCAAATTTTCTAAAGACCCGTTGATTGATAGTTTGTGTAGATGTGGTTCCTTGTTTTATTTATTTTTTTATTTTTATTTTTCTGTTTTTTTATTTTTTTTGTTTGTTTTAATTTTAATTTAATTTTTTAATTCAGTTGAATTTTTAATCTTTAATGACCAAGTTCAAGTTTTTTTTTAATCTATGCATTTAAGGGATTATTTTTTTTAAAGGTTTACGGGTTTTGGACTTGGCCCACCATGGTTCTCGGTGGAACCCCCCCCCCCCCCCAATCTTTTATCGACTGAATAGGTTAAAGGATCGAATATAAACCCTCTGATTAGGGTTTTAGAACTTCACGACTAACTTATCTTTCAAAAGAACTTATTCTCTCTTGGCGATTTCTCTCTTCTGATCTGTTGACAAATCTTTGTGCTACGGGTACATCTCTTGGCCTTCAACGCATCATTGATAAATGTTATGTTGATCGTTCGGCCGTAAACATTACTTTTTGAGTGACTTGTAATTGAAATTTATGGATTTATGGGTGAAAGATGAAATTGAAGGGTCGGTTAGGATCGTGATAAGATGACGAACACAGGTGTATAGTTAGAAAGTTAAAATTCAAAGTTTAAATCGATAAATTCGTTGGATGGAAGCTTTTCGGTGTTACCCGCAAAAAGGGAGGGTTCACGGTGTGTGTTTCAAAAAACACCGTGAACTTCTTTAAATTACCGTAAACCATCAGGAAACCGTGAACTTGCATCTAGCCGTGAACATCAAGGGGAATCGAAAACTCATGATAAGCTGAATACTCTTGTATTGCCGAATAAACTTGGGAACCGTGAACCACTTTGAAACATTTGTTTCTCGAGAACCCTTTGGACTCCAATGAATTAAATTATTTTTATTATTATTTATTGTGGTTCTAACTTAAAAAGTTTTGTGTAGATATGGCGAATTAAAATTTGTTCCCGATCACAACATATGTGCTTTCACTCTAGACCCACCTGAGGAGTACGAGTACTTCCGATCTATGGTTGTGGGGTTGACACTTTCCCCCATCAACTTTGTTGTTATGGAAAATCCTATTATATACCGAAGCTTTATCAGGGAATTATGGGAGACTGCCACCATTCACCCAAATGATAATGGAGAAGAATGCATATATGGAACTATACAAAACAAGAGAGTTAAATTGTTTGAGGCTGTTATTAGGGATGCTCTACAATTTGGGGATGAAGCAGGTTATCCAATCAAGTTGGCTGCTTATATTGTAAGTCCAGTTCTTCTGAGAATGGGGTATGAAGGCAACTATCCTACAATCTACAAGAAACTACTTCACCCTTATTGGAGGTATCTAGCACACGTGTGCATGAACTGTTTGACCGGAAGGAAAGGAGGCTTTGATGAACTGAATGCTACCTTCTCATCTGCTATGGTTGCCCTTACCATGAGCTGGAATTATAACTTCTAAAAAATGGTGTTTGAGGAATTTAAGAGTAACCTAAAGGGAGCAAAGAAATATATATTCATGATGTTTCCAAGATTTCTACAGATCATCATCAACAAGAATCATGCAGATCTGGCGCCTACTATGGAAACATTGGATTTGAAGGCTATAAGTCCTTTAATTTTAAAATTTATGAATTTCTATAAGCAAGGAAAAAGGGTATATCAAGGGTTACATTCCCTTGAGAAATTTGGAAGGTTTGCCACCTTAGAAGACAAAGTGCAAGAGGAACCGGCTGTACAACATGAAGTTGAGGTTGTTGATGATCATGCCATTCAGCAACCACAATAACCAATAGAACCACAACAACTTGAACCACAACCACAAGAACAGGTGGTACCTGAGTCTGAAGCTACTGAAATCTTATCTTCATCTAACAGTGATGGTACTCCGAAAAGACCACAGATACCTATCAATCGGTATTTTCGTGAGATGGAGAACAAAAGGCAAAGAGTTGAGATTCCTCCTCTCACCTCTTCGTATAACTTAACCGAAACCGATCCAGATTACACCCCAGATCAAGATCTTCCCTCAAGACCAAGAAAAATAAGAGATCCGAGGAGTATACGTATGCCATCTACACCAACACCAACACCTACTCTGTCAACACAGCCACCACAATCACCACTACCCACCTCAACTCTACCTCAATCATCGCCTAAGGTGAGCCCTAACTCTGCTGCTTTTAACACTGATCAGTTCTTTGTGTCATTAGCCGAAGCTTATAGAGCTGAGAAAGCAAAGGGCAGGAGTCCTGTAGATTCACATATTCCACAGGAAAGGGTATTCACACTAGAACAACAAGTGGAGGCTCAAAATGTCAGAATCATGTCCTTAGAGGCCAATTAGGGCTATCTAACTACCCTCGTAATTGAGTTGAAGAAGAAACTAGAGGATAGAGAGGCTAAGGATGCTGATAAACAGAATGATGACAATGATGGTAATCATGTTGATAATCAAGGAGGAGGAGATACTGGGGGAAGTAATCAAGATGATCATACCATAGACAATCAAGATGATGACTTTTATAACTTCGACTTTGAAGGGAATATTGAGAAAAATCCAGATGACATGTCTCCTGATGATTCAAATAAAGACATAGATACAAATCCTGTCGTTGCATCAAACGTGGAAATGTTTGACAGTTCTTCTGATTCAGAGTAAGAGAGATTGAATCAAGACATAGATGATGCAGTCAATCTGACAAGCCACTACTGACATCAATGAATCATCAAATGCAGGAGTGAACCCTAGAAAGGAACTTCCTCCATGGATATTGCCACCTGGTCCACCTACAGAAACTCACGTTACAACAAACATTGAAGGTTATTATTCAAAGAGATGTGACAGGTCGGGGATTGCCTCCTAGCAATTTGATAAAGAGAAGAACATGTTTGTGGTGAAGAGGAAAAGTGGTCGACTGGAATACTACAAGAACGCTAATGACTTTAGCTCATGGACTAAGCTAGATCTCCGGGAGTTAAATGAAGCATATTTTATTAACAGAGGAAACATTACAATGGCAGAAATGTTCTATAAGTTCCTTACTCAACAATGCCTGACCAACTTCGCATGTATGAAGACTGCTAAATCAAAATTGAAGAAAGCAAAGGGTATTAAGGACCCTCATACTGGAAGAAGTTTATATAACGTTATCTGGCCAGCAACAAAGATCATGAAGAAGGTGCATGTTCACAAGAAGGTACATGTTTACTCACTGAAGGACTTTCAGTTATGGGCTTATGATCCAGTTTCTGCCAAAGCTATGATTGTAACGAGAACTACCAAGTTTAGAATTATAGATCCTTTCGATTTATCAAAGTTTGGTGAAGAAGACATTAATGTGTTGGCAAGGAGTCAGATCAGAAGCGAACCACTGTTTGAAGAGCAAGCTAAAGTTTACACTGGAGTTGGTGCTGATATTATAATGAAGAAGCTCTATGCTGGTAGTGGAAATCATGATGAAGATATCAAATTTTGAAGAACGCCTGATAGATTAATCGTAGGAGAAGATTGTAGGACCCTGGCTAATTAGACGATTAAGTATCAATAAAGTATGGTGTGAGCCGTGAACAAGGGGGTTCACGACTAGGGTGTTTTGGGCCAGCCTTGGGGCCGAGAATATGTATAGGATGGGCTTAGTTTATTATTGCTAAGTATATATTCATGTTTACCCTAACCATTAGTGGTTAGCGGCTTTGGTATTTTTCTCTGTAATTTGCTTATTCAATATACGAGTATTTTACTTTGAAACCTGTTCTTGAATCACCAGACATGTAGATTCCGCCTACTATGTGTGAAACTTTGATATCGTTCGTGTTTGTGTTCATGTTTGAAGATCTATCGTTGATATTGGGACTTACAATTTCCGAATGTATACATAAATCGATTTTACGTATATGTGTTTAAGCAAGTGGGTTTGATTAAAATTAATAAACCACTTAAACCTAATAAATCCTAGTGGGCTAGAATTAATTAGTAGGCTAATTAAATACATCATAACCCATTAAAAGGATCATAGGGTTTTGGAAAAAAAAGGTTATAAATAGAGGCCTAGAGGTGGACTTTAGGGATGCCAGATAACACCTGATAATCCCTATGATTTGATTGAGTTCAAATTACAAACCTTAATCCACCACACATCCCTAATTGTCGTCGCCACCTTCCCTTCAGCGCCGCCACTACTGTCGTTGCAGCCTGCCTCTTGCCGCCGGCCAATCGCCGATTACTTCTCGGTGTTCTAATTGCGCCAAGAGGGAGAAAATGAAAACCGATTTCGAGGTTGTTGATTCATAGAAGATTTGGACTAGCATCCAAGATCACACATTATCACAGTATATGAATTTTTAGTAGTGATCTCTAGTATACAATTAAGGTATGTTTTCTGAAACACCACATGGTTTGTGTTTTCAGGATTCTTTATGTTTATCAATTGGATCACTGGACTGAATTTTTTGTTTTGATTATTTATCAAGACTTCCGATGCCCTTTATGTGTAGAACCTAACTGGAGATCCTAATAGAATATTGGTACATAGTTGAGTTAAGTTTTTTATGTTTGTGACAAATGATCAGTTATATCTACTGAAATGCGTTTGAAGAGTTGAAAGAGAATTTGGAGATGATAATAATAACAAAAAGAAAGATGCAAGTTTCTTTTCAAACGGGTTAACGAGTCAGTTGGGGATAAATGAATTCCAATAGTTGATAAATATTAGTTAGAGGTTAGTCAAGGAGGACAGTAGTTGAAGTAGTTCATACATAGAATAATTAGACTTTTGCCCAAAACTTGCAAATTGACATCGAACTTGGCTGACTTCATGAAGTCAACCGGTTGGAGGAAGAAATTTAGAAATTTGATGATCTTATGGGGTAAAGGCAGTGTTTTGAAACCCGGACTGGACCGGCTGGTTGGAGCGGGAACCGGAGGCTTGGCCGGTCCGGTTATATGTGTTGAAACGGTCCTGCAGCGACCCGACGGCCGGACCAGTTAGCTATATATATAAATATATATTTTATCTCTTTTAAGTATCTTGGATTCGTATTTCGTAACTAATTGTTGGTTTAAGATTATTGGAATTGACGTGTTGGTGGTATTTGAAGGATTAATGGTTGTTTGGATTGATTTATTTTTATAACATTTGTCACGTCGTCCGGTTCTTAAATCCGGTCCGACCAGTGGACTGGTAAGGAGACCGGTTCAACATCCGGTCCGGTTCTAAAAACATTAGGTAAAGGTGAGTTTACATGACTATGAGTAGGAAACATATATAAAACCTTTATGTGGTATGATTGAATTTGATGAATTGTGTGGATTAATGTATATGAGTTGTATGATAACTTGCACAATGAATGAATGTGTTGTGTGATACAAGTTGAAATCTATAATTGGGCATGTTATTAAAGTCTCTTTGAGACTGTAACATCCCGGTTGTTCATAAAAGAACTAGCAAGGAGTAACGAGAGTTTTACGGGATTTTCTTACACGTAAATGTTTGTAAAGAGTTAAGGGGGGTATTTGACGAGATTCTTGAGGAGTTTTGTTGTAAAAACGCGAACGAGGCCAAGCACGGGGGGACCAATTGTGCGCGTAGGCCAAACCCGGCTCAAGGAGGGGGCACCCTAAAGGGTGCGGCGCAAATGGGGAACCCCCATTTGCACCTTACGGCAGCCGAGAGCAAGGAGGAGGGGGGCGAGCCATTTCTCACGATTCGAGGCCTGATTAAGGTATTTTTCTCAATATTTTATCATCCGTTACGAGTTTTGACTATCGAATCATTGTGGTAAACGTTTCATGATTCTATGATTTTTGAAAGAGTCGAGCTTTGAGGAAGACAATTTTAATCGGTATTCGATTGGCGCGAGTTCTCCGATTTAGAGGTATAATCACGAAAACCATCTCGTTTTCATGTTTAACTAATGATCGTAACCCACATGCGGGTGCATGTGTTACGGCTGAGACCCAAGAAGGGCCGGCGTGAGTGGAGGTTGGTCGACGGCGTAACGGGAAAGACCCGGGAGCCATGTCGGCGGCTGTGGTGGTGCCGGAAGGCCATAACAGCAACATGAAGGGCCGGACGGCGGCCATGTGGGGCCGGCCAAAGGCCGTTTACTCATGGGAAGGGACTAGCAGGGCACGGCAGGGGCGGAGGTGGAGCCAGGGATGTCGAAGCCGACATTTCATGAATCTGGTTATCCGTGAGGAAGAGTTAAACGTGTGGGAGCCTGAAAACGTATTTGGGTGATCTGGTGGGGCATGAGGGTCGTTCATGGAATCATGCGAGAGCGGGTGGCCATGCTTGACGACTAGTTAGTCTAGTGAGTTGAGGTTTAAACCTTGTATCGCGTGTTGACGCGTATGTTGTGTGTTGTAGGTGTGAAGTCGAAAGACAACGGTGAGATACACGTGAGTTCTGGGGAGCGGTTTGTTTCGCATAAAGGTGAGTTTCTATTGCCCACTTTTAAATGTTTTAATGTTTTGGGCATTAAATACATGAGACTAATTGAGTTTACTAGACGCAATGCATATGTGTTGTTGATGTGATAAATTGTTTGTTCATTGATTTATATGCTTGAGGGTGTGTGTTATTTGGTGTTACGTATGTGAATGATGTAACGAGATTATTACTGTGACGTTTGTGTGGATAATGCACGTCACGTGTGGATGTGTTTGACGAGGTCAAACGGGTTATTGTGTCTGACTACGGTCAGGCTAGTTATAGTGTCTGACTATGATCAGGCTAGTTATTGTGTCTGACTACGGTCAGGCGGGAAATTTGTGTTTGCTAGTATCCACGGATATCGTAAACAGGAAATAATATCAGGATGTTTATATTAAATGAATTATTTTGAGATGAGTTTAATGACGCGATGTGTGATAAACCTTTTTAAATTCGAAACATGTTGGAAAACGGTTTTATGAAATGACAACTGATTTTGAGATAAACTATCCCTAATAACTCACTATAGAACTCACTCAGCGTAGCTGACTTTTTAGTATGTATTTCAGGTAAGGAGAAAGAATGAACTTGCGCCTCTTGGGAATGGTGAATGGTTACCTGGATCGTGATGGGTTAATGGCATTCCTGTGTTTTGGTGTTTATTTGAATCATAGTATTTGAATACTGTTTATGATTTGACGTGGGATGTTGAGAATGAGTTGACTTTGAATTTCCGCTACACTGTTTGAGACTATTTTATGTCTAAGACTACTTTGCTTGTTTAAATACCAACAGGTAGGGTTCCCGGGTTTTGGGGCCTTACAAGTTGGTATCAGAGTAGTGGTTTAAGAAATCTGGGCATCCCTGATGCCTAGACTTAGATTGAGAATTGAACCATGAGTAGGAATGCCATCACGGGTAACCAAAAGCCAGGAGCGCTAGCTACGAGTCTGTGTGTGTGAGTGTGGTTGTGTGACCCCTCCTAGGATTAACAGAATGCCATCACGGGATGAGATTGGAACCATCCGTGCATTCTGAACATACTGAGAAGTTTGAGTTTGAACCAGCAGTTCGTAATGCAGTGAAGAGAGAGGTAGTGAGTATGATTCAGGAGTATTTGCTTGACATTGTGGAGAGTGCTTTTGAGGAACTGAAAAAGGGAGTACTGAAGGACATCCGAACAAAGAAGTCATCGGGGGATGACGGGAGTGACGGGTTTGATAAGAGGGCTTGCGACTACGGTCACTTTAAGAAATGTGACCCACCTGCGGTGGCTACATATCACTGGCTCACCAAGATGGAGTCGACCATTTCCATTAGTGAATGTAGGCCAAATCAAGCTGTGAAGTTCACTTCACATTCATTCTCTGCCGAGGCTCTGCATTGGTGGAACTAGGTGAAGGAAAGGAAGACTGTTCAGGAAATTGAAGCTATGACTTGGGAGGAACTGAAAGAGATGGTTAGAAAGAAGTTATGTGCTCCGGGGGAACTTGATAAGGTGGAGCGGGAGTTTTTGACTCTTAAAGCGGGCAAGTTGACGCACCGCGAGTATACTTCAAATTTTATTGAGATGGCACGGCTGGTGCCATATGTAGCGGCCAATGATGAGAGGTGGATGAAGTTATACATAGTTGTTTTTCCATATCGAGTTGGACATCCGGTGAAAGCTCAGAAGCCACCAAGCTTTAACGAGGCAGTTGAATTAAGTGGACTTTGTATGACGACGTCATGGGAACGGAAGTGTGAGAAGCTAAACCGGAGGAAAGAAAGTGGACTGGACTAAGCAAGAGGTTTGGGAAGGACCAAAAGGTTCCGTTTGGTAAAAAGGTGAAGATAGAGGGTCTAGGTACATGTCGTACGTGTGGAAAGATAAACTTGGGTGAGTGTAGGGCGGATTCGAGATTGTGTTATCGTTGTGGCAAGTCGGGTCATTTTTCTAGGGATTGCCCTCTTAACCCTAAGTGCTATCAGTGTGGGGGATTAGGCCACTTCGCGAGGGAATGTAAAGCTGGCCAGAACTCGGGATCGGGCACCGGAATAGCTCCAGCAAAGAAAGAAGACAAGAAGCCCAAAGTAAAACTAAGAGCCTTCACTATGACTGTTGTAGAGGCTAAGACCGACCTGGATGTTGTATCAGGTACTTTTCTTGTTAATGACATACCTACTTCTGTGTTATTTGATTCAGGGGCTAGTAAGAGTTGCGTGGCCCAATATTTTTGTAAGAACCTGTGTAGAACGGCTAGGATGATTGAGGTTCCGTTTAGTGTCGAGACTGCAGTGGGTTTACCTACCAGGGTGGTTGAGGCGTTAGACAACTGTTACATTGATCTAGAGGGTCATAGATTCCCTGCTTGACTTTTCATCATCCCCTTGGGAGGTTTTGATGTGGTGTTAGGGATGGATTGGTTAGCCACGTTTAATGCGGACATTGTTTGTCGAAAGAAAATGATACGATTGACGTCTTTGGAAGGGACGGTGGTGATGGTGTACGGTGACACGGTAAGCTCTCTACCAAGAGTCATTTCAATGATGAAGGCAGAGAAGTGTTTGAGGCGTGGATGTGGAGCGTACCTAGCGTATGTCACCAATACTGAAGCAAAGAGTATGGAGCTGTCGGAAGTACCGGTGGTACAAGATTTCCTTGATGTCTTTCCTGATGATCTGACGGGAGTGCCACCAGAACGGGAGATGAGAGAAACTTTATGCTAAGTTCTCTAAGTGTGCATTTTGGTTGAGAGAAGTACAATTCTTAGGGCACATTGTCAATCCGGAGGGAATCATGGTGGATCCTAACAAGATCGAAGTAGTAGTTAAATGGAGCGCGCCTAAAACTCCGACCGAGGTTCGTAGTTTCTTGGGCTTGGCTGGCTACTAAATCTTATACTGGTGGTACAAGATTTCCCTGATGTCTTTCCTGATGATCTGACGGGAGTGCCACCAGAACGGGAGACGAGAGAAACTTTATGCCAAGTTCTCTAAGTGTGCATTTTTGTTGAGAGAGGTACAATTCTTAGGGCACATTGTCAATCTGGAGGGAATCATGGTGGATCCTACCAAGATCGAAGCAGTAGTGAAATGGAGCGCGCCTAAAACTCCGACCGAGGTTCGTAGTTTCTTGGGCTTGGCTGGCTACTACATGAAGTTCATTAAGGACTTCTCTAAGCTAGCAACGCCTTTGACTCAATTGACACGGAAGGGGGTGAAATTCATGTGGGGTGTGGAGCAAGAGGCGGCATTCCACGAACTGCAGAAGAGATTGACGGAGGCGCCGGTGTTAACATTGCCGGAAGGGACCAAAGATCTGGTGGTATACTCAGATGCTTCATATTTGGGATTAGGGTGCGTGTTAATGCAACGATGGAGAGTGATCGCTTATGCGTCATGACAGTTGAAAACTCATGAGGCAAACTACCCTACTCATGACCTAGAGTTAGCGGCGGTGGTGTTTGCACATAAGCTCTGGCGACATTATCTTTCTGGGGTCAAGTGCACAATTTATACAGACCACAAGAGTTTAAAATACTTCTTTGAACAAAAGGGAGTTGAACATGAGGCAACGGAGGTGGCTTGAACTGATAAATGATTATGACTGCGAGATTCTGTACCATCCAGGGAAAGCTAACGTAGTTGCGGATGCGTTAAACCGTAATGAGGAGCATGCACCAATTAGAGTCAAAGCGTATCAATTAATTATAACACCTGATTTTTTGACATTGTTGCGAGACGCACAGACTGAGGCACTGCACAATGAGAGTTGAAGGAAGAGAGGATTTTCGGTCAACGCGAGCTGTTAACCGAGAATAGTCAGGGTATACGGGTACGAGGTAACCGTATGTGGTTACCGAGGTTTGGAGGGTTTAGAGAGAAACTGCTTGACGAGGCTCATAAGTCAAGGTACTCGATTCATCTTGGAACTACAAATATGTATCATGATATGAAGAGAAACTACTGGTGGCTAGGAATGAAATATGATGTGACTCAATATGTGAGTAAATGCCTGACGTGTTTGCAGGTTAAGGCTGAACATTAGAAACCGTATGGCAAGCTTCAGCCATTGGAGATTCCAAGGTGGAAGTGGGAACATGTCACTATGGATTTGTACCAAATTGCCCAAGACGGTAAAAGGGCATGATACGACTTGGGTAGTGGTTGATCGTTTAACCAAGAGTGCTCATTTTCTACCCATTCGAGAGACGTTTTCGTCTGAGAGGTTGTCAGAAGTATTCGTGAACGAGATTATTGCTAGGCACGGGGTGCCAGTTTTAATTTTCTGATAGGGACACAAGATTTACATCCAAATTCTAGAAGAGATTTAATGAAGCCATGGGGACTCGATTGCATATAAGTACGGCGTATCATCCTCAGACTGACGGACAGTCTGAGCGAACGATACAAACTTTAGAGGACATGCTTCGTACATGTGTTATCGATTTTGGTGGTGCATGGAATAGTCACCTACCACTGGCGGAATTTTCTTATAACAATAGTTATCACGCAATTAGTGGAATGCCACCATTTGAAATGTTGTATGGGCGGATGTCACACCCCGCCAAGGCGGAAACGCGAGGCGTAACGTTCATGGTTTCCAAATCATATGACTATCGCAAACACATACATGATAAATGGATACATAAACAAGTTTAAAGTTTTACATCCCAAAATATCCTTTGAGTTTACAAAAAGTTAAGATTTCGCAAATATGACTCATATATGATGAGTTATACAAGAGAAATCATCCAAAAGTCGTATCTATCGTGCATGCATGTAACCTACATTGCTAACCTTGTGACCACGTTCAATTTCCTGAAAAACATACTTAAAATGTGTCAACACGAGGTTGGTGAGTTCATAGGTTTTGTTCAAATGTTCTTGTAAATCCAACGTTCACTGAACGTTCATGGTGTATAAAGTTATTAGATCAATTAGTAATTGAATAACCAATGAATTGAACAATGAATGAATGACCGACTGACCCAGTTGTAAACTAGCTAGGAATACAAATAATATGTTAATACCTGAGACCGTAACCAAACCATAACTGGTGAATGCCCCTCCCTCACTTTACCACGAGAACTGAATATGACAATATGCGGCCATTCGACCCTTCAAGTCGCCGATTAGCGCCACTAACCATGAACGGAGGCGTCACCCCCAATAGTACTATTCATAGAATCCTAGGCTAAGTCCATAGCTAATGGTTACAAATGACGGTGATGTTCAGGGGACTTTTAGCGCTCTATATGTTTCCTCATGCAAACATAACGGTCTAGTCTTTGTTCGTTCATTAGTGTATGAAAACAGTTACAAGTATGTTTTCCCCCCAAAAGCATTTCAAAACAGAAAAAGGGGACAGTGAAACTCACATCGACAATGATGTATGCAAGCAATTTAATTTATGAAAAATATATTCCCCGCCTATCCGTACCCTAATCACACAAGGATACTTAAGTGTTAAGACTGCCCGTCTTAAATGCATGTTGTTCTCCCGACTTAACGAATCCCATTAAGTACTTCTTTGTTTAGTAAAAACAATGTTTTCCATGTTACGACTCATTGGTGATTATTATTCCAGTTTAGATGTTTACATATTTTCCAAGAAAATATTACGTTTCCATATTGGTGATTCATTACGTTTACCAAAAATAAATATTATTTTTGTAAAGACTTGTAATTTATTCACATTAGGGTTCACGTATAAACATATAATTATTTCTCAAAAATAATTGTATAAAGTCCCAAACGTCATTCAAGTATATCCATGCATGTTAATTACCCTACGTACGTACAAACCTTGTTACTACGTCCACATGCAAATACTTATGTTCCGAACGACATTTATTAACTTAGTTATGTTCATCATGCATACGTCTTTATCTATTTTTATTAATCGCATGCATACATGTATTTCTATGTTTATATGCATTAAAGTGTTTTATTATTTCACATGCATATGTGAACATATATTTTTAGACAGACTAGTCAACATGCTTCCAAGATCTATGTATCTACACATATATATACATACATCACTTTAGGATTTTTAACATGATCATTTACATATTTGTCTTCTAGAATTTATTGATCACATATGCATATACTTTAGCATCTTTTTATCAAGTAATATAATCTCTTTTATAAATCTACTTCATAAACATGTATATATACATAAATATTTTCAATCATGTGCATCATATTTGCCTTTCATGCTTTGACAATAATTATCATCAAATTATAGCATATATATATATATATATATATATATATATATATATATATATGTGTGTTTTTTCAAATCATCTAAACACCTCGTAAAACATTTCTATGATCAAACTTCAAAGTGTACCTCCATGCATACATACATCACGGTTTTATATATACTTACATATATACACTTAACAAGTTCAAGTCAACAATTACCATCCTACAAATGCACATATAAATCTTGATTTATATATATATATATATATATATGAATACATTTTAACCATTTCAAGTTAACCACTACAATTATATATATATATATATATATATATATATATATATGTGTGTGTGTGTGTGTGTGTTTTACTAGATTTAAATCTTGAATCATTCGAGTTATCCCTTGTTAAACTTTATAAAAATCATTAACTCCCCAAACCCTTTCGTTTTTAAGATGAACAACATGCTTAAAACAAGAATAAAATATGGAACTAGGGTTTGGTGTCAGTTTCATACCGCTAGACAAGCTAGGAGAAGAACACGAGTAGAAGATGGTGATGGCTTGAGTTGCTTAGCGAAACCGACTCCTAGACTTCAAGAACTCCTTTGAATCTCCAAGTCTCCTAGCTAAATCCCTCTAGTGAAACTTGTTCTTTAAATCTCTAAGTGTAAAGTGCAAGTGTGTGCATGTGTGTCGATATATATAGACGGAGAAAGAGAGTGGGTTTGAGTGTTAAACTCTTCCTCATCATCACAAAGGATGTTGGATTTGATGGATTGACCTTTACATGACACTTTGGTTGATGGAGCATGGTCTAACATGACAACAAGTACGGAGAGAAGATGGAGTGGGCAAGGCGGGTGGCCCCACCTTACTTCCGGCCAAGAAAGGGGTGTAGGGGGGTTGGGTCTTGTTCCTTCACTGGTTACATTCTAAGTGGTTAGCTAGATGGGTCTTTGGTAGTGTAAACCCGGTAGGTGCTACAGTGATATGATACCCGGTTCAAGAACTTTAATTGTTAAATGCTCTTTATTTTTGTGTATTTTGACTAGTTTTAATAATTTGCTAGTGAATCCCGATATAGTTAATATATTAACTATTTTGTACATGTTCACACATAGAAAATAGTTTAAGGGCCATGTGAACAAAGGTTTTTGTGTCAATTTTTATAGCTTAAAGTCACCAATATATATTTTGTATAAAATCAACATGATTCTAGACTTACCTTGTATAAAGTTTGTTAATCACCAATGATCGTACATTGCGGGTTATAAATGTTCTTGTCCTAGTAATTCTCATAATTACTAAAATGTACTTGTTTTTCTATGCTAGACTGATGACAATACTTAGTCAAAAATAATGATCCAGGAAATATGATATATGAACATGCTAAAATGAATATGGATATTGACCTGAAATGTTGGGTGTCACATTCTCCCCATGTTAAAGAGAATTTCGTCTCGAAATTCAGTTTATGTTATCTTGAATTGGTGTATTCGTGAAAAAGGAGGGGTACTTGGCTTTCATTTGATCTTCTCGTTCCCATGTATACTCAGGGCCACGCTTTGAGTTCCAACGTACCTTAACCAATTTAACACGGCTACGCCTTGTTTTCTGAACTTTCCAATCTGTGATTCAATAGGTTCCTCAACGAAGTGCAGTTTGTCGTCTATGTGAATATCATCAGACGGTATGATCAATGTTTCGTCTGATAAATACTTCTTGAGATTGGACTCATGAAACGTATCATGTACATTGCTTAGTTCCTGTGGCTACTTAAGTTTGTATGCTACGGGGCCAACCCTAGTCAATAATTTCTAATGGTCCAATGTATATAGGGTTAAGCTTGCCACAGTTGCCAAATCTTGCAACTCCCTTCCAAGGTGAGACTTTCAACATAACTCGGTCACCAACTTGGAATTCCAATGATCTTCGTCTGTTATCCGCGTAACTCTTTTGTCTGTCACGGGCGGCCTTCAGACGATCCTTGATTTTGAAAATCTTGTCGGTGGTTTCCTGAATAACCTCAGGACCAGTAAATGCTTGTCACCAACCTCAGCCCAACATAGCGGTGAACGACATTTAAGACCGTACAAAGCCTCAAACGGAGCGGCTTTAATACTGGTATGGTAGCTGTTAATGTATGAAAACTCGGCCAACGGTAAATGAGTATCCCAATTTCCTCCGAAATCGATTACACACGCACGGAGCATATCTTCTAAAGTTTGAATGGTCCTTTCACTTTGACCACCTGTTTGTGGGTGATATGGCGTGCTCATGTCAAGGCGTGTGCCCAAGGCTTCTTATAATGATTGCTAGATTCTTAACACGAATCTGTTGTCCCTATCAGAGATAATAGAGATTGGCACTCCATGTCTAGCCACAATTTCCTTAATATAAAGCCTTGCAAGTTTCTCGGTTTTATCCGTCTCTTTGATTGGTTTGTTCAGTGATTTATATGCTTACGGGTGTGTGTTATTTGGTGTTACGTATGTGGATGATGTAATGGGATTATTATTATTGTGACGCTTGTGTGGATGATGCACGTCACGTGTGGATGTGTTTGACGAGGTCAAACGGGTTATTGTGTCTGACTACGGTCAGGCGGGTTATTGTGTCTGACTATGATCAGGCGGGTTATTGTGTTTGACTACGGTCAAGCGGGAAATTTGTGTTTGCTAGTATCCACGGTTATAGTAAACGGGAAATAATATCGGGCTATTTATATTACATGAATTATTTTGAGATGAGTTTAATGATGCAATGTGTCATAAACCTTTTTAAATGCGAAACGTGTTGGAAAACGGTTTTATGAAACGACAATTGACTTTGAGATAAACTATACCTAATAACTCAATATAGAACTCACTTAGCGTAGCTGACTTTTTAGCATGTATTTCAGGTAAGGAGAAAGAAAGAACCGACGGCTCTTGGGAATGGCGAATGGTTACCTGGATCGTGATGGGTTAATGGCATTCCTGTGTTTTGGTGTTTATTTTAATTCTAGTATTTGAATACTGTTTATGTTTTGACGTGGGACGTCGAGAGTGAGTTGACTTTGAATTTCTGCTTCACTTTGTGAGACTATTTTATTTCTAAGACTACTTTGCTTACGTACCAACAGGTAGGGTTCCCGGGATTTTGGGCCTTACAGAGACTAATAAATCATAATGTTTTATGTGATCAAAAGTTGTTAATGGATCACAATGTTGTATATGATCAAAAGTTGTTAATGAATCACAATATTGTATGTGATCAAAGGTTATTAAAGAATCACAATGTTGTATGTGATCAAATGGAGTCACAAAGTTGTTATGTGACCCGTAGTTGGATGTTAATGATGATCCACCAAGTGTGTTTGAAGTTCTTGTCTTGGGTATTAGCTTGAACTTGTTAAAACATAGAATTTATGTTGTATTTGAAGTTAAATGTCTCCCCATAGTTGAATTGAGATAGGGAATCATGATTGAATGTAGAAAATGTCCAAATTGACATGTAGGTGGTGTATGATACAACAGTCTAGAAAACACTATGCCAAATCAGTGTCGTTACACGTCGACCATACGTTAACTTCATGGAAAATAGGTGGGCTTACCATGCGTCCGGGCATTGTATGGTATGCTAGTGTTGATTTTTTTCATGTTGAGGTTTGAGGCTTGGGTTTTACCACTCATGTTTTATAATATGTAATCTCACTTGACATTGCTAATAATGTTGTTTAGCATATACTTTCAGGTATAGCACATCAAACAGAAGGTTGATTAAGATCATGTCTCAGGCGGGTTTAATCACCCTTTTGTTAGAAGTGGTTGTAGAATAATATCTTAAACCAAAAGTGGTTACAAAAAGACTAGTGTTATAATACATGGTCCGATGAATGGTTTTTCTATAACTCATGTGATTATTTTTCTATAAATTTATAAAAAAAAGTTAAGAGAGGAATTATTGTGAAAGAACTTACAAGTTGGGTGGCTTTATTTTATTATAATTAATGGTTTGGGGTCCATAAGGATGAAAAATAAAAATAATAAATAAATATGAGGTAGACCCTATACACACGTGCGAAGTCTTGAATGCTGAAGGTGAAATGTAGGCCAGCAGCCACACGAGGAATGGGCCATGAAGTTGGACTTTGTTGGGTATGTGAACTGGGCCACACTTACATTCGTTTATGTCTCGTTTTCTGCCAACAGGTCCAATCCTCTTGCCATCACCTTCTAATCTTCATTCCAACAAAACGTACATGTACTCATGCATATAGTACAACCTCATGCAGTCAAACATGGCCCCCACTTAAAAAACATGCCACCTCATTCTCATGTTACAATTCCAACCTCATATGGAGGTGCACAAACCGGGTTTTTTTCTGATCCGGATCGGTCAAGGTTGTTCAACAACCGAATTCAATGAAACCGGTTCTGGATCGGATCCGGTTAAGGGAGTGGAGAGTTGAAACCTATTGGGACCGGACCGGATATATGGAACCGGACCGGACAAAAAAAACCGGTTCCACCGGATTTTTTTTTTAATTTTTTTTTAAATTAACAAAAATACACTATAAAATACATGTTTTATTTATTTTTTATATTTTTTTAAGTGATTTAACAATAGTTCGTACAAAAAAATTACAAAAAACATAATTGAATCACAAAATATATATTATTTATTTTGACTCGTTATTCGTCGTCTACTCGTGTTAGCCTTCGTAACATCGGTTTTCAATCTTCTTCGCTTGATATACGTTGGGCTTCATCATAAGCTTGTTCTTCGTCAGAAAGTGGATTCGCCGCCCCTTGTTCTACTTCGAATTCGTGTATTTATTGTTCAATGTCAAGCTCGCCTTCTAGTTTTGCAACATGTTGTACACGTTCGGCGGCATCCAAATGGTCCTTCAAGCAAATACACATCTCCATATATTCCGGTGTAAGCCTCGTTCTTCGAATAGATAAAACCCTGCCACTAAGAGAAAAAGCATATTCCGAAGCTACCGTGGAAGCTTGGACGGTTAGTAGGTCACGGGCCATTGCGGCTAGAACGGGATATTGGGATTCCCTTCCTTGCCACCAACTCAAGATATCAAAGTTTTCAAACTCTTCGGATCTTAGAGTTGAAATAAAGTCGGTTACTTGATATCTCCCAAGCTCGCTACTTGGTGTGCTTCCACAAGCTCGTTTACTATTTTCGTTTCTTAAAGTGTTAAATAAATTTAGCATCGGGTTCCTTGAACTACTAGAACTTGAACCCGAACCCGAACCCATTGATTCACGTATGTTTGATGGATCACCACTTCCACCATATTTGCATAAATAATAATCAAACATATTATTAAAATCCGAATTGAAATCCCTTATTACCTTTGATTCAAAATTTGGGTCTTCCTCGAACATATTTAAATCGTCCGATATTGATCCAATTAATGTTTCAACACCGGTTACATTAATCGTTGGGTTTAAGGCGGCCGAACATGTAACAACGGCCGGCATTTTCGAAAAATATTTTTTAAATTTAGCTTTCATAGGTGTTACCATTTTTTCAAAAATAGTGCCATGATATTCAAACTCTTTTAATTTATTACATATTAAGTATAATTGTTGAAGTATTAGCGAAGACGTGGGATAATAAACTCCCGATAAACATGTAGTTGTATTTTTAAAAACCTCAAGCAAATTAGTTAGTTTCTGGATCATATCCCAACTTATATTATCAAATTTTTATGAACAACGTTTCTTTTGGACATGTTAATCATGGAAATGTTTTAAAGTAACTCTTTGCCTTAATACCGATTCAAACATTTTCCATGTCGAGTTCCATCTAGTAGGTACGTCCCAATTTGGACCTAAAAAGATGGAATCCGTTTGTTGGCACAAGTTTCTATAGTTTATATATACTTTTTTGCTTGTGCTAAAAACTTCCCGTAACATCACTTTAAAATTTTCTTTCACTTCTCTTATTTCTTGGACGTTTAGACCGTCTTGCACAACCAAGTTAATGATGTGTGCAACATATCGACTATAAAAGAAAACACCGTTACAAGGCGGTTCATATTTTATTTTTAATTTTTCCACCGCGTTTGTGTTATTTGAAGCGTTATCAAAAGATATTGAAAATATTTTTGGTTGAATTTTATAAGTTTGAATTACCGAGTCTAAAATATAAAATAAGTTTTCACCGGTATGTGGATATCCAAAATAATCAAACGCAATCGTACGCTTCATCATTTGCCACGACTCGGGTTGAACCCAATGTGCGGTAACGCAAAGGTACGATTCGGGTAAACCATGTGGAGTAGACCAAACGTCCGTTGTTAAGTTAATGCCGGTATTTAAATTTTCAAAACCTAAAATTAATTCTTTTTTAGCTCTTTTCCATATTTTTAAACAATTTCTTCTCAAATTAGAACGACTTACATTTGTGTGACTCGGTTGAAGCGTCTCTTGTATCATCCTCGTCAAGCGCGGATTATCAAAGTGATCAAATGGTAATCCTTCTTGAATGACGAAATGTGTCATTCTCTCACGAACCCTCTCGACATTGTATAGCCAAACTCCTTCATCCCTACCAATTTGAGTTTGATCTTCACCTTGAGTGTGTTTTGCATGACTAGCAATAAGTTTCCTCAAAGTGCTATTTCCCGCAGCACCAAAAATTTTACCACAACGTTTGCAACGAGTCTTTTGCGAACCGTTCGACATTTCGCATAAATCGAAATAAGCCCATATCTCTTGGTTTCGGGAGCAAGGAAGTACTCTCACCACCGTGGCATCGCTAGTAGAACCACCAACCGAATTTTGAGTGCTTGCGGAAGCCATGAGAGATTGAGAGCGTTTTTTTTTTGCGTAAAAGTGAGCGTTTTGAGAGCCTTTTTGAGTTTTCAGAGCTAGAATGTTGTGGTGAACTAACCCATACCCCCAATACCTATTTATACTAAGTTTCAAGTCTCAAAAACCCAAAAAAAGGGCTAGTTAACGGCTATATAGCCGTTTTTTTCAGCCCAACGGCTAGAACCGATTTTTTTGTCCGATTTTTGTCCGGATCTTTTTTGTCCGGGTTTTGTCCAATTTTTGTCCGGTCCACTAAAAACCATATAACCGGTTCTGGATCCGGCGGTTCCAAAAAGATCCGGTCCGGTTCTTTTTTGTCCCGTTCATGCCGGGTCCGATTCCGGATTATCCGCCGGATCAGATTTGGATCCGGTTCTATTAAGCACCTCTACTTCTACCTCTAATCCATTCTTGGTCCATATCTAGGATTTATACTCTCTTCACATCAACACATGTACTTTATATTATATATATAAAATAAAGTAATTTACAAATATATTCCATTGCTCAATCTACACATTAGGTTCCATAAAAAAATTTTACTAATTGCACTTTCAATTATTTTATTGATTACTTATAGATAGTTGATCTTAAGCTTCTAAAAGGTGAAAAAGAACAAGAAGTTCAACTAGCGTCGTCTCAAACTTTTTGCGGCCCAAAGCAGAGAGTAAATTGGTTCTCTTTACAATCCTCATCTCGGGCGAATATGTTACTTAGCTTCGTGGACTCCTTGAGTTGTTCAAGAAGGAAGAAATATTTAATTGAAGTGATATGCTTCACTACTAGGTGGGCTATTTGGAAATTGAGGAACAAGGCCATTTTCGATATTAAGTCCTCTAAAGATGTAGGGATTTTTAATTTAATTGTAATTTATTCCTATTTGTGGTTTAATAATAAGAATAATAAAGTTAAATTTGGTTGGGATGAATGGCTTAGAAACCTTCTCCTTATGATATAATCTTTGTTGGATCCCGACTAGATGTGCACAAACCGGGTTGGCCCAAGAACCGAAACCGGTTCTTGGTGGACCGGGTTGGTTTTTGGCCGGGTAGGGACCGGAACCGGTTTTAGGGTTGGGAAATCATACCCGGTGGAACCGGTTAGGGTAGGGTCGGGTCTGGTTCAGTTATGGAACCAGCTCCGACCGTTGCCAAACGGATAAGAAGTCTTTCATGAATTTTGAGTACTTGAGAATTTGTTGAAGCACCTTTACAAATGGAAGATTGATTTGGAGTTGCTTCAGAAGTTTGATGAATCTATCAAACTGTTCCTCAGTCTTTTGTTTGATGAGTCTACCCGGGGTAAGGAACCTTTAGTATTACCGGCCTTCCTGTCTCCTTAGAAGGCTTTTTTTATAAGCGGTTTGATTTTTTTGAATGTCGAAAGGAATAACGGGTGTGATAGGAGATGGTTCTTCCTCAGGCGTAACAGGAGGTGGTGTAGCTTCCTCGGGTTCAGGTCCTACTCTACGGTTCCTTAAGCTGATTGTGTTAAATTGAGCCTTAGGATTGATTTATGTGTTGCTTGGAAGAGAGCCTTGTGGTCTTTCAGAGAACACCTTAGAAATTTGCCCTACTTGAGCATCAATGTTGTGAATGGATGCCAGCTGATTTCTTAATTCAGCCTCATGCTTCAAAAATCGTTCCTCGAATATTTTATCTGAATCTGTGAACAGGCGTTTGAATCAGATCTACTAAGGATGACCTATTTGTTTGCGAAGGTCCTTCTCCTTGATATTGATTTTTTTTTCTGGGGGGGGGGGTATTGTGATTGTTATGTTGGGCGAGGATTTTGCTACTGAGATGTGCTAAAGCCAGGGGGTTGCTCACTGCTGTTGCTCCCATCCTTCCATCCGAAGTTCAGATGGTTACGTCATTCAAGCGTGTATGTGGAGCTGTATGGCCCTTGTTGCCTTGGCCTATTATTTATGAAATTGGCTTGCTCAGCATCCTCAGTGACATCCTTCATGGAGCTCCAGCTTTCATGTTGTCCTCCGCAGCAATCACATGCCATAACATGTGCTACGACTTTTGACGTTTCTAGCTCCTTGATTTTGGACGTAAGAGCCTCGATCTAAGCTTGGAGAGCCATGGTGTTAACTATCTAAATTGTTCCTAGAGTTCTTGCCTTTGAGTTTCATGGCGTATTCTAATAAAAACTTGGTTGTGCAATTTCCTCTATCTTTTCAAAGGCTTCGGATGGACGTTTGCTTCCCAAAATTCCTCTAGAGTGTGCGTCGAGAAGTTGTCGGGTGTTAGGAAGCAGACCATTATAAAAGGTAGAGATTTCTTTCCATACATAAAGTCCGTCTAAATGAGAAAGTAAACAGTCACATCGTGGAAATAGCCTCATAGAAATAGTATTTCCCTGAAACTGATTCAGAACGTGCTAGCCCATTAAATTGGTAAACTGTGATATGATATCATGGTAAGTTCAGTCAAAGGCTTGACTTCTCATTAAGCGGATGTCACAGATAGACGATAATCAAGTAAAACTTCCAGAATTGATTCGTCCTTTGTTCATATTCCTGGTAGCCTACAACTTTATACTGTTGTAAATCGTAGAACATAGAATTAAATCTTCATATTTCAACTTAGGTCCTTGTATTCTCATCAAAGTTGGTCAGAATGGATCATGGAGTTTCCACTCATATCGGGTATAGTCTTAATGTCCTTAGCGCAAGGGTTTAAGCCATAAAATTGAGGTAATTAGTGTTGGATATCAAAGTTTTGTATTTTCCCTCAGCATGTGTTAAGAAGTCATTTCCTAACAGTAGGTGCTCTAGAGCTCTCTAACTATAGAGGGTTGTAAGTAAGAGATGTGAACATGTCTCTCCCGCAGGCTGAAATCAGAGACCCAGGCAACAAAATGATCCTTGAGGGAATGCAAGTACAAAAGGATGTAGGATTATCCACTTGTCTAAAGTCGGGTTTTCACAATACCCTAAAGTTGTCACGTGTAAGAGGATCAGAATAAATTTCCATCTCATCGTAAAAATTAGTGCAGTGCATTTGCAATGTAAATTTTAGGTAAGTGCGGTGCTGGATTATAAAGTATAATCCGATATTATGCTGTGATTTCTTATAATAATCGTACAATTATTTCGAGTGTAGATAGTTGCAAAGATAATCATGGAGTTTATGTGGCAAGCTAAGTTTCAAGGGATGTGCTTTAGAAAGTACAAATGGATTAGGGAAAATCTTCGTTGATCAAGATCCATTGAAAGGTTGGTTACAATCCAATTCGAACTTCCTTCGTTCCTACTGAACCGCGAGAATGTTACACGAAAATCTAATGGGGAATCAGAAATGTTAAGGTATGATTCAAGTCAGACTGAAGATCAGTCAAATGCGTTGATTGATAAATAGCGAAATCGAAAAGAGATAATATATGGTTGAATCCTAAGAAGTGAAATAATTCTTCACAACGAGTTTTCCCAATTATGTCCAAATACCAAGGTCAAATTACCGAGAATAGATTTTCTCAAAGTTTTGGTTAAAATTATCACACCAATGAAGTCTTGACTAGGGTTTTAGATCCATTAGGTTTCAAAGATGAAAGGGATGATGTACATTTCCTTGTCACCTGTGATAGCCCATCACGTCATCTGATGCCTTTTGGCTTAACCCGTTGGTTATGGTAATTTTGATCATTAATCGAGTGAATGGAAATTGGAATTAGGGATACAGATTACTCATGAACATTCACTCGGAAAGTAAGACTCACCGGACTTCTCATGCGCTGCAAAATTATGATTAAGTGTGCACCCGTAATGATAATTTACTTTGCATGTTCCCTCTAGTGTTTTCCCTGTCTCAAGCCCTCAGCTAAAAGGGAGCTAGAATGTTCATTAGATCGTGTCATCGTGTTGCACTATCGCGTACGATGTATATGTTTTATCGGATTACTCTCAGTCATGTGTACCAATACTCATAGATTTGCCAACTAAAGCTGCTACTAGATGGTAGAGAGACACAACCAGTGTCCTATATTAATAAGATGTGTGTGGTGGAAATCAGGCAATATATTGGGGTAGAAATCATCAAATCAGTGTCGAGCAATTCATGCTCCAAGTTTGTATGTACGTGTGGATCCACATGATCAAAATGAGTCTATAGGTCTTCTGACCCGTAAAGTTCTTTCGCGTTTAGTCCTGCTTATCCACCTCGAGTTCTCTTCTAATTGGGCAGTTCCGTCTGCCACATCTCATGGAGAAAGTTTGAAGTCATCCAATCTAGGAAAGCCACGAACTAGAGCATACATAGCACACCAAGTAAAGAAGACATGCGTCAGAAAAGGAAACTGAATCCACAACTAGAGTAGATGTAGTTGTGGTGCATCTACATGTACCTATTTAGGTACGGGTTCAGCCCGTTGTAATACCAAGATCGGTAACTGGCGATTACTACAGTCGTCGCTCGAGCTCAGCTCGTAACTCGATCTTCCATAGGTTAAAGTGTGTCAAGTACTTGTATATCCTTGACTCGAAATCCGTACAGTGATACTATATTAGGTCATATCGTAGGTTTCTATTGTTTCCGCATTGTTACATGTATTAGATGTTTGTCAGGTATGCCACGTAATTGTATTTAGTATTAACATAGCAAATGATACTCTAGTGTAACCACATACGTTAATAGTCAACTCAAATTGTTCTACACGGTTGGAATCTCTATGCTCAAGTTTTAGGCGTTCTTAGTAATGTAAGTCTTATAAATCTTGGTTCTTAAATAAGTCTGGTTAGAGCCTAGGTGTCAATAAAGAGACCTAATTCGGTTAAACCTATGGCTCTGATACCAATTTGTCAGACCCCCAAATTTATTTACTCAATAAATAAATAAATAAATTACGGTTGCAAAGATTGTTAACACTACACAACGTCGGAAGGTAATTGAAGACTTCTAAAAATATTGAACACCATTACAAATACTAAAATGAACTAGTACGTTGACCTAGAACCATATAGGTCAAAATCGACTTGAGGTTTGAGAATCATGCTTCTTCGGCTTCTAGGGTTTTAATCCGAATGGTTAACTTATTCCAACCATGCGATAGCTATGTAGTACCTGAAAAACGTACTTGATAATGTCAACGCAAAGTTGGTGAGTTCACATGTTTAACTGTAACAATGTAAAGCGGCTCCCTTAAAAACATTTATGAGGTATACGTGGCCATAATATGAAATCGTTTTCCTCGAAAACATTGAGAATGTGTACATGGGCTTAATATGAAACTGTTTTCCTCGAAAACATGTGATGATTTCATAGTCATAAAATGAGTCATTTTCCTAATGAAAACATGTGATGACTACATAGTCATAAAATGAGTCATTTTCCCAATGAAAACATGTGATAACTTCATAGTCATAAAATGAGTCGTTTTGCCCGAAAACATTTGACAAAGCCATTTGTACGAAATATTTGACTTTATGTATATGATAAAAACAAAACAAGTAGTGTTTAACCCATCCGTAAACTAGCTAGAAATACGAATAATATGTACATACATGAGGCATAACCAAACCAAGAAACAGGTGTTTCACCCCTCACTCGTACCTCACGAGCATTCAATTAGACACTATGCAGTCATTCGGCCAGGTGGACCCCTGGTTAACGCGACTAACCGTGACCGGGGGTGTCTATCTAATTAGTACTATCCATAGAATCCCATGCTACCTATAGTTAATGGTTATAAATGAGATAGTAAAGGGGATTTCCAGCGCTCTACGTGTGTTAACTCATGCAAATATAAAGGTCGGGTCTTGCTTTCTTGTTGACATATAAAAACAATTGTAAGTATGCTTTTCCCCCAATGCTCACAAAACAAGTAAAAAGCGGCCATGAAACTCACCTGGCAATGTGTTAGGAACGATAATGTCCTTCTAATAGAAATGGAAACCAATGTCCACACGATATGACAGTCACAGTTTTACGTCCTACTCGGTTCCTACGATACCTATAGGTGCTTAAAGAGCTTTATGGACTAACCCTTATATAACAAAGCAAGTCTAAACTCGTGTTGAGTTATCACATGTGCGGTTGAGCTCTGTTGATTCTTAATGGTATTACCGATTCAGTCGACGATGTTGGTTTAACATTCGGTAATATTAGTTTCTTAATTCGAGTCAGGTTTCTCGACTCGAATATGTTTCAATAGTTATATTCAAAAATATTAGTTTGTCGTGTACTCGATCGTATATAGCTATGTGCACGTATAATTAGTAATAATAATTCACGTTCGTGCGTCCTTTAACAGAATGCATGCAACTGTATGATTTAGTAACCATTTCATGACTTAACTATATTCATACGCATATTTATACATATAAATATATTAATATATTTATATAGTTTCATAATTCCAAAATATATTTGTACCGTATTGTATTTTGTGACTAAACGTCCCTCACTAAGTTTTGTTCGTTTTTATGTAAACATATATGCGTACCACACCTACTTTAGTATATCGAGTTATCATATTTTGTTTATTCGAGTCTTAACCGAAATCATATACATATAACTTCATTCTTGAATACAATCGTCTCGAGTAACCGTATACTCGTTTGTTTTCCCACCAAACATATATTTATATTCTATGTATATATATGTGAAATATCGTATATATATATATATATATATATGTAATTACATATAAGTTTGTATTACTTGTTCATGATATCATAACGTGTTATGTTTCGAAACCATTCACATCAATATATATTCAAAACGCCAAAATCATATATTTACTTATACATGTATTAGAATGTTATATTTAACAAATAATCATCCGATTTTGTATGATGAGAACATATATATATTTTGCATATATATATTTATCTTTACTTACTTGTGTAGGTGTATGTACATATATACATGTTCGGGTCTAGTGTCGATTTATAAAATAATCGTTTGATTTTATATAATGAATATATATAAATACGTATCTATCTTCATGTGTAACTTATCCGTATTAATCTTTGATATTTATAAAACTCTTGCTTAGTTGGTAAGGTTATAAATTGATTCCTATATGTTCAAAATGCTCGAACGCAATATACTGGATACGAGTTTATACACAATATAGTTGTTATCTAAAATCCCAAGTGAAAAGCATCAAAGGTTTACATATCACGAATATTTAGTAAATGTTTAGATGACTAAAGTAATAATCGTTATCCGTGTGTGTATATATATATATAAAGATTGCTAGTCGTATCAATGTTTTATCTTACCGATCACACGTTCGTTTTGTATTCATCGTCTAATACATTAAATTTTTAGGTTGTACGGATCTCAATTATCAAATCATACTTTAACACAAATTGTTAATATGTACGTCGCCTTAATATTTATTTGTGTCGTTATCAAATCTTTTAGAGCAACGCGTTCATTTCTCATAAAATCAAACGTACGGTGTTAAGTGTGCGTTCTTACCTCCTCGGTCGTTGGGTTCTTATACGACTCGTTTACAACTTTGATTAGCTTTGACCACATTTTGAGCAAGTTGACTTTCGTTGACCGAGACCCGAGATTGTTTAAAATGAACCGAACAACACCTGTTTAATCACCATCATCGGAATACCACCGCTGTTAATAATTCAAAACACCGAAAACCACTACCTTAACCGCCATAAGCCGTCGGAAATACCATCAAGCACCACCAAACATACCTTGATGCCAGATCCAACCTTAGATGTTATAGATCTAAGCAAACCAGAAGAACGTAAGTTGAGATCTATTCACCAGAGTTTGGAACTGGTCAGATCTAGTACCCGGAGACCACCACCAAGCTCGCAATCATTCACTGTGGTCATCGGCAAACCGCTGCCGACTCTTGTCATTGAAGGATGGAGATGAGGGGGGGGGGGGGTTAAGGTTTTTCGTCGGATTCTTAGCTCCTCCACCGGAGCTCGCCGAAAAGGCTCTCCTCTTAAAAGGCTTATCGCCGTCCCTGTTTCTCTTTTCCTATACCCGGTCGTCGCCGCCGTCTTTGGTGGTTTCCAACCACCACCGTCGTCTGTGCTTTTCGAGCCATCATCACATTTGCCATCGTTTTACGTCTTGATTGGGCCGTCAACAGAAGAGGAGGTGGTGTGGTCGAAGTCTCCATCACCGCCCTTCGTCCCGTCGTGCTTCGTCGAACCCGTTGCCGAAAAATCGGTCGGTGTTCCTTCTCTAGATGGTGTGTATGATGGAGGGTTTAGTTGTGATGGATAAAGAGGGAAGGATGAGGAGATAAAGAGCTTTTATAGCTAGTGTTTTTTGGTGTGAGTTTTCAACGAAAGTACTGGTTTGCGTAAAACGCGTATCCGTTCGAGTCTCCATAATGAGTAAAAATTCTTGAATTATTACTTTAGAATACTTAAAATTAAATGTTTATCATAATATCTTTTAAGTATTTTAAATCTTGAAATCTCCGTTTCAATTGATGTACGTACAGGTACGTGTCGGTACCGCGGTTTTAACGTTTTCGTTCTTTTTAATTGTTTCGCCCTCCAAGTTTAACTATTATTATTTCACTAATAATTTTAGAATAAATATTTATAATATCTGTCGTATCACAATAATTATTGATAAAAACCGTACCGCTATCGTTAATCTTAATAGCATCTGACACGATTTAACGTTCGCATACACGTATTACGCGCGTATTTATCTGAACGATCTTTCTGAATGAAAACTAATAGTTAATATTAATAATTCATTGTCTTACTTAATCGTTTTGCTCAATATCCGTTTATGAGCCGATGTCTGACGCGTTTAATGTTTAAAATTACTGAATCGCGTACGTTCTTGTATCTTTTCTTAAATTCTCAGAACCACGTAACAAGTAATTAGATGAAACCAAGTGGCTAGTAGGATATTCGAATTGTGTAAACTTGGACCTCAACGGGCTTGGATCCTTATTAGGCCTCAAATAGGCGTGGATTTCTATTGGCCCCAGTCTATTTAGTCCAACATTTAGGTTCTAGAATCCTGAAATTTTGCAGGTGTCACATTCTCCCCTCCTTAAAGAAACTTCGTCCTCGAAATTTGTTATACTTACTTGGATTAGGATTTCGTATCCTTACTCCATTTCCGGATTTCAGGGAGAATTTTCACTTATTCCCAACGACAGTCAGTATATGAAAATAACGTGGGTACCACTTCAACTGACAATATTGTATGTGTACGGATTTGTGATGCCAACGCATCATGTAACAGTGTAACGTTACTGTTGGCAGACATTATGTCAATTGGGTAGCTTTAGGAATACTCCTTAAATACGTCATCAAGTGAATGACATTGATTATACCACTAAGTGATAAAGTTATCACTAGAGTTTCATGAACAAGATGGATTACAACTACAGAGGTCATATTCGTGTATTGAGTGAGTCATTAAGAGAGTCTAATTGGTATGAATAAAAATAGCGAGTTTTTCCAAATCGAGTGAACTACTCACGTACCAAAGTAACCAATCAAAGTTTAGCTGTCCAAGAATTTCAATACGTGATCGTTCTCGTTAGAGTGTAACTATATGATCACCATCTTTGATAAGAAAAACAAAAGTGCATTCATGCACACGGATTCCCGATAGTATAAGGGTACATATAATGTATTCATGCTCAATTTTCTTTCATGAAAATCACATCATGATCGAATCTAAAAGGAAATTATCCAAAGTCCAGTAAAGATATGTCAGATGGTTTAATGAAATGTTCACATGTTAGTTCATAATCAGGTAATTGACCGTTCGTCGCAACGAGTCAATGCCTTAATGCATTCTATCTTTTTAGAACAAAAGATTTTAACTGACATTTCATCGGTCCAATCAGTTTGTAGGTTAAACTGATTCGATTGAGTTCCGGGAAGTAATATCATTGTATATATATTCTCATAAAGGAGTTGGACTGTTTTAGATAGAAATATTAACAAAATGAATGTTAAACAATAAACTCGAGAAAACGAAAAATTTCATAGTGGCATTGAATTGTCCAGATTTCTATGATTCATCTAAAGATAAGGGTGAATCTAGACGAATAAGAAAGAGAAAGTCAAAGTATATGAGGTTAGTCTAGTTGATTCGGCTTAACAATTACTAGAGATAAATGAATCTCTATGGTGTCCAAAGAATGGTGAGAATGGCTCTTAAACTAGTTACTAAGGGTTAGTGACGTAGTTTCACTTATATTCGTTTTCTAACTGCGTAACCATCACCTTCTTGTACTCGGATAGCAAAGACAGAATCAGAAATGAAACGTTATAATTGTTCCCTTATACTTCTCAAAAGCATTTTCTGGGAACGTTAAAATTATACTCTCATATTAGGTTCTGTGCCATATGAGATTTTTCCAATAACATTAGTCTCAATGGATTAAAGGTTTCAAGATTCCTTGTATGCTTTCACTGTCGAAGATTGAGTTTAATACCTCTTTAGTTATTGTTTGCACTGCACTTCTACTGCAGTCTGGCATTTAGGTTGTAATATCTTGATTTGTCAACTCATGACTTGACTATCAAGTCCACGAGATAGATAAGTCTTAGGGACTTCTAGACCACAGTCTGTCTAGATGAGAAAGTAAATAGTCACATCATGGAAATAGCCTAATAGAAATATGGTTTCCCTGAAACTGATTCAGAACATGCTAGCCCATTACATTAGTAAGCTGTGATGTGATATCATTCAGTGAAAGGCTTGACTTCTCATTAAGAGGATGTCAGAAATAGACGACAATCAAGTAAAACTTCCGGAATTACATCGTCCTTTGTTCATCTTCCAGGTAGCATACAACTTTAGACTGTTGTCAATCGTAGAACATAGAATTAAATCTTCAGATTTCAACTTAGGACCTTGATATCTCATCAAAGTTGGTCGGAATGGATCATGGAGTTTCAAAATTTGTCAACAACGGATAATACATTATGTTTGCAACTTCCCTGGCATTCGAATGGTATTATCATGACTTACCATTATGTAATTCACTCATATCGGGTATAGCCTTAAAGTCCTTTGCACAAGGGTTTAAGCCATAAAATTGAGGTAATGAGTGTTAGATATCAAAGTTAGTATTTTCCCTCGTCATATGTTAAGAAGTCATTTCCTAATAGTAGGTGCTCTAGATCTCTCTAACTATAGAAGGCTGCGAGTAAGAGATGTGAACATGTCTCTCCTGCAAACTAAAATCATAAATTCAGGCAACAAAATGATCCTTCGGGAAATGCAAGTACAAAAGGATGTAGGATTATCCACTTGTCTCAAGTCTGGTTTCCACAATACCCTATAGGTTTCAACTGTAAGAGGATCAGAATAAATATCCATCCGTTCATAAAAATTAGTGCACAGCACTTGCGATGTAAATTTTAAGTAAGTGCGGTGTTTGATTATAAAGTACAATCCAAGATTATGCTGTGATTTTCGATAATAATCGTACAATTATTTCGAGTGTAGATCGTTGCATAGATTAACATGGAGTTTACGTGGCACGCACAGTTTCAAGGGATGTGCTTTAGAAAGTACAAATGGATTAGGGAAAATCTTTGTTGCTCAAGATCCATTAAAGGGTTGGTTAGAATCCAATTCGAACTTCCCTCGTTCCTACTGAACCGCGAGAACGTTACACGAAAATCTAATAGGGAATCATAAATTTTAAGGTCTAATTCAAGTCAGACCGAAGACCAGTCAAATGTGTTGAATTCCAAGAGGTGAAATAATTCTTCACAAGGAGTTTTCCCAATTCGGTCCAAATACCAAGGTCAAATTACTGAGAATAGATTTCTTCAATGATTTGGCTAAAATTGTCGCGCCAATGAAGTCTCGATTAGGGTTTTGGATCCATTAGAGCACTCTCAGAAGTTTGTTTATCCTTATCTTTATAATTTAACTAAAAACCATCATTCCATAAAAAAATCGTTCATTTTTTAAAAATCTCTCACATCTCATTCCTTATCCTTATAGTTTTAAAGAAATTATTAAGGAATTGGTATATTTAAGATTTCAGTGTACATTTACTTATAATTTTAAGGATAAAGATAAGGTTTAAAGAATATGATGTAAGACTCTTTTAACTTAAATCTTACTTTTTTCCCTTATAATTTAAGGATGTGGTATATATACCAATACAGATGTGGATGCTCTTAGGTTTTAAAGATTAAAGGGATGATGTACATTTCCATGTCACCTGTGATAGCCCATCGCATCATCTGATGCCTTTTGGCTTAACCCTTTGGTTATGGTAATTTCGATCATTAATCGAGTGTCTGGAAATTGGAATTAGGGATACATATTACTAATAAACATTTGCTCGAAAAGTAAGACTCACCAGACTTCTCATGCGCTGTAAAATTATGATTACATGTGCACCCGTAATGATAATTTACTTCGCATGTTCCCTCTAGTGTTTTACCTGTCTCAAGCCCTCAGCTAAAAGGGAGCTAGAATGTTCAATAGATCGTGTCATCGTGTTGCACTCTCGCGTACGATGTATATGTTTTATCGGATTACTCTCAGTCAAGTGTACCAATAATCATAGATCTGTCGACTAAGGCTGCTGCTGGATGGTAGAGAGACACAACTGGTGTCCTCTATTACTAAGATATGTATGGTGGAAGTCAGGCATTATATTAGGGCAGTGATCGTCAAATCAGTTTCAAGCAATTCAAGCTCCAAGTTTGTATGTACATGTGGATCCACATGATCCAAATGAGTCTATGGGTCTCTTGACCCGTAAAGTTCTCTCCCGTTTAGTCCTGCTTATCCACCTCGAGTTTTCTTTTGATTGGGCAGTTTCGTCTGCCATATCTCATGACGAATGTTTGAGTCATCAAATACAACAAAACCACGAAATAGAGCATACATACCACACCAAGTGAAGACGATATACGTTAGAAAAGGAAACTGAATCCACAGCTAGAGTAGATGCAATTGTGGTGCAGCTATAGGTACATATTCAGGTACGGGTTCTGCCCGTTGTAATACCAAGATCGGTAACTGGCGATTACTACCATCGTCACTCGAGCTTAGCTCGTAACTCGATCTTCCGGAGGTTACATTGTGTCGAGTAATCGTATATACTTGACTCGTAATCCGAATAGTGATACTATGTTAGATCATATTGTAGGTTTCTATTGTTTCTGCATTGTTACACGTATTAGATGTTAGTCATGTATGACAAGTAATTATATTTAGTATTAACATAGCTAATGATACTCTAGTGTAACCACATACACTAATAGTCAATTCAAATTGTTCTGCACGGTTGGAATATCTATGCTCAAGTGTTAGGCATTCTTAGTAATGCGAGTCTTAGAAATCTTGGTCCCTAAATAAGTCCGGTTAGATCCTAGGTATCACTAAGGAGACCTAATTCGCTTAAACCTATGGCTCTGATACCAATCTGTCACACCCACAAAATTATTTACTTAATAAATAAATAAATAAATTAAGGTTGCAACGATTGGTAACATTACACAACAACAGAATCTAATTGAAGACTTCTAAAAATATTGAACACCATTACAAATACTAAAATGAACTAGTACATTGACCTAGAACCATATAGGTCAAAATCGACTTGAGGTTTGACAATCATGCTTCTTCGGCTTCAACGGTTTTAATCCGAATGGTTAACCTATTCTAACCGTGCCATAGCTATGTATTACCTGAAAAACATACTTGAAAATGTCAACATAAAGTTAGTGAGTTTATGTATATGATAAACAAAACAAGTAGTGTTTGACCCATCCGTAAACTATCTAGGAATACGAAATAATATGTACATACATGAGGCATAACCAAACCAAATGTGTTTTGCCCCTCACTCGTACCTCACAATCATTCAATTAGACACTATGCAGTCATTCGACTAGTTGGACCCCTGGTTAACGCGACTAACCATGACCGGTGTGTCAATCCCAATAGTATTATCCATAGAATGCTAACCTATAGTTAATGGTTATAAATGAGATGGTACAGGGGACTTCCAACGCTCTATGTGTGTTAACTCATGCAAACATAAAGGTCGGGTCTTGCTTTCTTGTTATCATATAAAAACAATTGTAGGTATGCTTTTCCCCCAAAGTTCGCAAAACAAGTAAAAAGGGGCCATGAAGCTCACCTGGCAATGTGTTAGGAACGATAATGTCTTTCTAATAGAAATGGAAACCAATGTCCACACGATATGATAGTCACGGTTTTACGTCCTACTCGATTCCTACGATACCTATAGGTACTTAAAGAGCTTTATGGACTAAACCTTATATTACAAAGCAAGTCTAAACTCGTGTTGAGTTATCACGTGTGCGGTTGAGCTCTGTTGATTCTTAACGGTATTACCAATTCAGTCTACGATGTTGGTTTAACATTCGGTAATATTAGTTGCTTAATTCGAGTTGGGTTTCTCGACTCGAATATGTTTCAATAGTTATATTCGAAAATATTAGTTTGTCGTGTACACGATCGTATATAGCTATGTGTGCGTATAATTAGTAATAATAATTCACGTTCGTTCGTCCTTTAATTGAATGGATGCAACTGTATGATTTAGTGGTTTCCCATTTTTTTGTTACATTAAGAACCATAATTTTGGTTCCCCATTTTTTTTTTGGTTTCCCAAAGAACCTTCCCATATATATATACAGGGAAGGGTTCAAATACTAACCAACTTTTTATATGATAACCGTGGTAACTACTATCAAACAATTACGTAATTTATAAATTATTTTTTCTTTTAATTCTTAAAAGAGTATTTAAGTATCGTGAACATATATCTTGAACATAAATACGAAAATGATAAGTCTTACATATACGTACCAAATAATGTTACATATACTTGACACAAAGTGTTTATGCATGTGTAACATTATTTGGTACGTATACGTAACACTATGTTTGAGAGTGGTTATCATGGTTATCACATAAATAATGGTTAGCATTTGAAACTCACCTTATATATATATATATATATATATATATATATATATATATATATATATTTATCTTTACATACGGGTGAGGTGTATGTACATTTCATGTTCGGGTCTAGTGTCGATTTATATAATAATCGTTTGATTTTATATAATGATTATATAAAAATACATATCTCTCTTCATGTGTAACTTATGCGTATTAATCATTGATATTTATAAAACTCTCGCTTAGTCGGCAAGTTTATAAATTGATTAGTATAAGTTCAAATTGTTCGAACGCAATATATTGGATACGAGTTTATACATAATATAGTTGTTATCCAAATCCCAAGTGAAAAGCATCAAAGGTTTATATATCACGAATATTTAGTAAATGTTTATATGACTAAAATAATAATTGTTATCCGTGTATATATGTGTATATATATATGTATATATATATATATATATATATATTTATATATATATATAAAGATTGCTAGTCGTATCAACGTTTTATCTTACCGATCACTCGTTCGTTTTGTATTCATTGTCCAATACATTATATTTTTAGGTTGTACGGATCTAAATTATCAAATCATAATTTAACACAAATTGTTAATATGTACGTCGCCTTAATATTTAATTTTTTCGTTATCAAATCTTTTAGAGTTCAACGGGTTTAACCGTTCACACACGTTTATTTATCATACAATCAAACGTAAGGCGTTAAGTGTGCGTTCTTACCTCCCCGATCGTTGGGTTCTTATACGACTCTTTTGCATCCCTAGATTAGCTTTGACCATATTTTGAGCAAGTTAACTTTTGTTGCCCGAGACCCAGGATTGTTTGAAATGAACCGAACAGCCCCGGTTTAATCACCATCATCAGAATACCACTGCTGTAAATTATTCAAAACACCGAAAACCACCACCTCAACCACCATAAGCCATCAGAAATACCATCAAGCACCACCAAACATACCTAGATGTCAGATGCAACCTTAGATGTTATAGATCTAAGCAAACCGGAAGAACGAAAGTCGAGATCTACTCACCAGAGTTTAGAATGGGTCAGATCTAGTACCAGAAGACCACCACCGAGCTCGCCATCGTTCACTATGGTCATCGGCAAATTATTGCCGACTCTTGTCATCGAAGGAAGGAGATTAATGGGGGGTGGGGGTTAAGATGTTTCGTCGGATTCCTAGCTCTTCCACAGGAGCTCGCCGGAAAGGCTCTCCGCCTGAAAGGCTTGTCGCCGTCCCTGCTTCTATTTTCTTGTACCCGGCCGACGTCGTCGTCTGTGGTGATTCCCAACCACCACCGTCGTATCTGCCTTTCGAGCCATCATCATCGTTTCCGCCGTTTGCGTCCTGATTTGGCCATCAACAGAAAAGGAGGGGGTGTAGTTAGCGTCTCCATCGCCGCCCTTCGTCCCGCCGTGCTTCGTCGGACCCGTCACCGGAAAACCAGCCTATGTTCCTTCTCTAAAGGGTGTGTGTGTGTTTGAGGGTGTAGTTGAGATGGATAATGAGGGAAGGAGGAGGAGATAAAGTGCCTTTATATCTAGGATTTTTAGGTATGAGTTTTCAATGGAAGTACTGGTTTGCGTAAAACGCGTATCCGTTCGAGTCTCAGTAATGAGTAAAATTTCTCGAATTATTACTCTATAATACTTAAAGTTATTAAACGGTAATAATTATAGCCTTTAAGTATTTTAAATCATGAAATATCCGTTTCAATTGATGTACGAACGGGTACACGTCAGTACCACTTTTTTAACGTTTTCCTTCTTTTTAAAAATTTCACGCTCCAAGGTTAACTATTATTATTTCACTAATAATTTTAGAATAAATATTTAAAATATCTGTCATATCACAATACGTATTGGTAAAAACCGTACCACTATCGTTAATCTTACGAGCATTTGACGCGATTTAACGTTTCTATACACGTATTATGTGTGTATTTATCTTCACGGTCTTTCTGATCTTGTATCTTATCTTAAATTCTCAGAATCACGTAACAAGTCATTAGACGAAACCAAGTGGGTAGTAGGATGTTTGTATTGTGTAGATTTGGGCCTCTAACGGGCTTGGATCCTTATTGGGCCTCAAATGGGCTTGGATTTCTATTGGCCTTATTGGGCCCAGTCTGTTTAGCCTAACAATTAGGTTTTAGAATCCAGAAATTTTGCAGGTGTCACAGCTTTCACTAAGTAGACCATTTTGTTTATTCAAAACCATTATAGTTAATTGGATATTTTGGGACGCCTTGGGTCCTGGGATGCCTAGGGTCCGCTAATCATACATCCCCAGACAAGCCTTGGGTCCATATGGGATTTCAGGGCGAGCCTTGGGCCCTCACAATTTCATTTGGGCACCTTGAGTACTTACAAGATCCTCGGATCACGTAGATCCATGGCCATTTGTTAACCCCACATGTTTATAACCATGAAGGTTTGTTTGGACTTCTTCATCCTTTACAAGATCCTGGAACCCATAGGTCCCACGACCTCCTGTTTAACATCACTTAGACTTCATCGTCCTTTACAAGATCTTGGAACCTGTGGGTCTCACGGCCTCTTGTTTACATCATTTGGGATCCTTGGACTACGTAATTCCATGGCCTCCCGATTACGTACTTTCATTCAAAACACGTGTAGACATTACACATAACTTTACATTACGCATAAGTATAATCCGTATAAAGCATTTTCTATTACTACACAATCATATTAGGGTTGTCTACATATTTCGTATACTTATGAGTTTAGTGTACTTACGATAATCTCGGGGCTTTGCTACGTTTGATTCTTCACTCAAACGCTTAACTCGATCCGTCCCGAATTTGCAACGTGCCGCACTAAACGTTCTTAATTGAAATCAGAAGTATGGGGTGGGTTTGGTTTGTTGTGTCAAATGAGGATCTCAAGTCCTCAATTTGTAGGATGAACTCGGCCCCCGTAGTGGACCGCTAAGAGGCAGGTAGCAGACCGATACCATCTCACTAGTCAGCCGCCACACTTGTTCACCACGTAGATGACCGCTAAGATGGTCGGTAGCGGCCCGGTACCGACCCTGCTTAAGCGAGTCAGCTTTGCGACGCGTAGCTTTCTGAGTGTATCCTTCTTGAGCACGTAACGGACCGTTAAACACTTGGTAGTAGTCCGCTACCGGCAACGTTTCCATATTTTCACTTTTAACCCTTGAGTTTTAGTGAAATTATTGTTCTAGTCCTACTACTTTCATATTTCTTGGATTTTAGGGTGTTACAAATCTACCACCCTTAAAAAGGTTTTGTCCTAGAAACCTGCTATCCTTTAAATAAGAAAGGATAGGATTTCATCATCTCTTCTTATGTTTCCCATGTGGCCTCAGATCCCTTTCGATGTTACCACTGAACCTTCACTTGTTTGATAACTTTGTTTCGTAACCTTTTCTCTTTTCTATCGAGAATAACCACCGGCTTCTCTATATAATTCAATCTTTCATTTATTTTTATGTCTTTCAGTGGTACATGAGAGGTTTCTTTTGCCAGGCGCTTTCGTAAGTGCGACACATGGAACGTAAGGTGAATTCTAGTTAACTCTTCTGGCAATTCTAGTTTGTATGCGACTTTCCTTACACGATCCATTATTTTGAATGGTCTAATAAATGTTGGACTTAACTTACTTCTTTTCTTGAATCTTATGATACCATTCCAAGGGGATACTTTTAACAAAACATAGTCCCCTATGTAGAATTCTATCGGTCTACGCCTCTTATTCCTGAGCAGCTTTCATACGAGTCTTGATCAATTCAAGCTTTTCAGTCGTAGCTTGGACAATTTCTTTACTTTCAAATTCCTTCTGTCCAACCTCTCCCCAACATAAGGGAGTTCTACATCCAAATTCATATAACATCACGTATGGTGGCATACCAATACTTGCATGGTAGTTATTATTATACAAGAATTCTACCAAAGGTAGATGACTATCCCAATTTCCTCCAAAATCAATAATCCAATCACGTAGCATATCTTCAAGAGTCTGTATCATTCTCTCGCTCTGTCCGTCTGTTGGAGGATGATATGATATGCTTATTAAGAATTTAGTTCCCATTTCTTCATGGAACTTTTTCCAGAAATGTGATGTAAAACGCTCATCTCTATCAAAGACAATTGAAACCGGCACTCCATGCCGCGAGAAAATCTCTTTGATAAACGAATCTGCTAACTTTTTTGAAGAGTAAGTCTTATTTATGGGTAGGAACTAAGAACTTTTAGTTAGCCTATCTACATCACCCATACGGTATCATAACCTTTAGCTATTCTTGATAGCTTTGTTATGAAATCCATTGTGATATGTTCCCACTTCCATTCTCGGATTTCTAGTGGCTGTAATCTACCATAAGGTTTTTGGTGTTCTGCTTTAACTTGGGAACAAGTCAAGCACTCAGCCACGTAGTTTATAATATCAAATTTCACACCGGGCCACCAGTAATCTCTTCGTAGATGTAGGGTGAATTGTCTATAATAGCCTGCTAACCCCAAAATGCTTCTGACTTCTGACGGAGTCTTTGGTGGAGACCATCTCATCATGGCCTCGACCTTTGTTGGATCTATTGAAATGCCTTCAGCGTTCACCACATGGACTTGAAATTGAATTTCTTAAAGCCAGAATGCACATTTTAAAAACTTTGCATACAACTTCTCTTTTCGCAAACTAGTTAAAACTTTGTGAAGATCTTATATGTGCTCCTCCTCGCTATGTGAATAGCTTAGAATGTCACTGAAAAAGAAAATGATGAATCTATCTAAAATCGGTCGGCACACTCTATTCATGAGGTCTATAAAAACGGCTGGAGCATTAGTTACGCCAAAGGGCATTACTACATACTCATAGTGCCTATAGCGCGTTCGAAAGCAGTCTTAGGTACATCCTCCTATCGTACCTTAACTTGGTGGTATCCTGATCTCAAGTCAATTTTAGAAAACCAATTGGATCCTTGTAACTGATCAAACAGATTGTCAATTCTAGGTAAAAGGTATCTATTCTTGATGGTCTTCTTATTCAAATCTCGGTAGTCAATGCACGTTCGCATACTACCGTCTTTCTTCTTAACAAATAGGATAGGTGCACCACATGGGGACACACTTGGGTGTATAAACCCCTTATCCAATAATTCTTGAAGTTGCGGCATCAGTTCCTTCATTTCAGTTGGTACGAACTGGTAAGGAGTCTTAGCCACCGGCATAGCTTCAGTAATTAAATCGATCTTGTATGCAATCACTCTTTCCGGTGGAACGCCCAAAAGATATTCAGGGAATACGTCAGGAAATTCCCTTACTACCAGAACTTGATCAAATTCTTTCCTTTCATCTTGGCATCGGTCACTTAAGCCAAAAATGCTTGGTGGCCATGCTTCACATAGTTTCTAGCCTTAGCCATTGAGCAGAGGGTGATTTGGTTCTTCCTTTCTCCATATATGCTAATTTCTTCCCCCGTAAGCGATGTAAACTGCATGATCTTAAGATTGCAGGTGATTGTCGCGTAATGAGAGAACAACCAATCCATTCCAATGATCACGTCAAATTCTTGTAATACCATTGGAATCTGATCGATAAGATATTCTTCTCCTTCGATAAGTAGTCGACAGCTTCGACATATTTCAGTTACTATGCAATTTCTATCACTAGCAACCTCAACTTCTAATGCCTTTCCTAACTTAAGGCTATGAAGGACCTACTAGCTCCAGTATCAAACAAAACATAGCAAAGTAGGGAGTTTAAAAGGAACGTACCTGATACGACGACAGGTAACTCTTTAGCTTCCTCTACTATTATTTGAAAGGCCCTACCCCATGGCTTTGGAGCTTCTATACGTTTGACTTCTTTAGCCTTTTTAGATCCTTCCGCAACTTTTTCAATTTGTTGTCTTAACTAGGGGCATTCTCTGCTCATATATCCCGGTCTATAGCAGTTGTAACACAGTCTTACGAAACTTGTGAATAGATGTGTCGTATGTCCGGTTTTGCCACATTTAGCACAGTTGAGACTCTGTAGTCGGCACTCTCCCATGTGTCTCTTTCCACAATATCTACACTCTCCCGCTTCCTTTCTTGGAGTGAGGTTACTTTCATTTATTCTAAAACTTATTTTCTTGATGGGTGCAGGAGACGGTATATTTTTTCTCTTCCTCTTCCCATCTCTCTTCCACTCTCTTGAGCTATGTTTCTCGTTCTCGAGCCCAGCTAATCATTTCTTCCACGATTACACATTTTGACGAAGAAATGAATTCTCAAATCTCCGTTTTCAATATCAAATGATATCGTGTCATCCATATTTCTAGAGTTGTAATAAGGAATGGACATAATCTTCTTTTATCAATGAAGATTCCATTAATTTCATCTACCGACTCTTTGTTTTGTTGGAGATGAAGGAATTCTTCAGTGATTTGATCAATTCCTGCTCGTGGGGAGTAATGTTTTAGTTTCTATCATTTCATAAAACCCCACCAATCCTTAGCTCTCCCACAGAACTAATTACTGGTGAATGTCACCTAGTCAACTTTCTTGCAATGGCATGTATCAGAGACAGGCTCCATTGCGGTGATCCACCTTTGACTTTATAAGGGGTCTATCACTCCTATAAATTCTCTTGGTTCGCATGACATAAAGTCTTTGTACGTGCATCTGGTTGATCTAACATCAACCTTTGGTAGGTCATCATCCTTATCCTGAGATTCCTCTACCTCCGTATTCTTGTGGTTTTTAAACAAACTCCTAAGAGAGCTTTGTAATTTTGCCCATAGATTAGGAATATTGGCTTCGAATGCCTTACCTAACTCTATCGTAGTTTGTCTCTGGATATACTTCGGGACTCGTTGTACTTCATTTTCATTGGTAGACGGAGACGTCGATCATCTATTTATGCCTTCATCATGAATTTTTGGATTCTGGTTCTTAGCCATGACTCGCTGCTAAGGTACGAATACTAATTATCTTCTTATTAGATTACTCTATCAATATGTCTAGGATATACTATACATGCCTTCTATCATTCTAACCTCTTTAAGCATTCTAGGGTTTCATTCAATGCCATATGTGCATTTCTATCATCCATATTCTTCTATGCATTTCTATTTATGCATATTTATTTCCCATCCTACTATCTGATAATTTCAGTACAATATGATGTTTACGATATCATAGTGGTACCATACATTAACTCTCATACTGGCCAGATATGAAAGAATCTATGATACACATTATGATACTCCCAACTACCAAGGTGCTCTTTCCTGCAATCACTTATCACTTATATTACAAAATATTTTAGGGATTCATGTCTCTGCTCGGCCATGTCCTTGGACACTTCAACCATCCCGGGTGCTCTTTCCTAAAATGTTTTGAAAATGTTTTACATTAGTTTTCGATAAGTAAGTACGCCATTTTGTTTATTCAAAACCATTCCGGTTAATCATTTATTTCCGGACAACTTGGGTCCCGGGAAGACTTGGGTCCCTCAATAATACATTCCTAGACAAGACTTGGGTCCATATGGGATTTCAGGGATAGCCTTAGGCCCTCACAATTTCATTTGGACACCTTGGGTCCTTACAAGATCCTTAGATCACGTAGACCCATGGCCTCTTGTGAACCCCGCATGTTTATAACCACGAAGGTTTGTTTGGACTTTCTCGTCCTTTACAAGATCCTAGAACCCGTAGGTCCCACGGCCTCGTATTTCACATCAATTGGACTACATCGTCCATTACAAGATCCTGGAACCCGTAGGTCCCTAAACCTCTTGTTTTTCATCAATTGGGATCCTTGGACTACGTAAGCCTATGGCCTCCCAATTACGTACTTTCATTCCAAACACGTGTAGACATTACACATAACTTTACATTACGCGTAAGCATAATCCATATAAAGCATTTCCTAATATTACACAATCCTATTAGGGCTATCTACAGATTTCATATACTTACGAGTTTAGTGTACTTACGATAATCTCGAGGCTTTCTTACATTCGATTCCTCCCTCAAACGCTTAACTCGATCCGACCCGAATTCGCAAAGTACCGCACTAAACGTGCATAATCGAAATAAAAAATGTGGGGTGGGTTTGGTTTGTTGTGTCAAATGAGGATCTCAAGTCCTCAATTTACAGGCTAAACTCGGCCCTCATAGCGGACCACTAAGAGGCGGGTAGCGGACGGCTACCGCCTTACTAGTCAGCCGCCACCCTTGTTCACCACGTAGCGGACCGCTAAGCTAGTCGATAGCGGTCCGCTACCGTCCCTGCTTCAGCGAGCCACCTTTTCCACGCGTCACTTTTTGAGTGGATCCTACCGACCACATTTCTATATTTTCACTTTTCTGTTCTAGTCCTTCTACTACCATTTTTCTTGGATTTTGGGGTGCTACAACTTTTGGCTATGATCTTTCTTTACGGACGTGAGTTCTTGATTTCATTTCACTTAAGATTTAAATCCTGTGAATGTTTTAAGCAAGGCATCTTATTAAGCATTCATTCAAAGTTATGTACTTTTATAAAACCTTTGGTACTCTACTAGGCGTGGTTGGTAAACGATTTGAACTTGGGTAGGTTGGGATTTGTGTACTCAAACAAGACATTTTGAGTCTTGACTGTACCTTGTGTTTTATGTCGACATTTATGTTATTTTCATGTCTTTATTTGCATTGGACTTAACCACAGCCGTGGTGTTTTAGATGTGAAAATAGTAAAAGTATTCATGTAAAGGATGTTTTAATCAAGATATTTTACTCCAATCTTGAGGAGGGATATGGAAGGACATCCATCTTAGGTTTCCAAAGGATTGTGGGTCATGGTAATCCTACCCGGGTGGCTGTCTATTTCACCTCTGAGAAATATAAGCGATTAGTTCATATTTCAAACCAGTAGTCAGACATCTGGTGCTGCATGAACTCTGTAACTAACCACGTCCTAACATAGATCAGTTTGGGCTTCAAACTATTTGGTGTTGCATGAACCCCATAACGGACTACATCATTAAACCTAATATATTAAATTACACCAAGCGGATTCAAACCTGAGTGATACCATGTTTGATTAACTAGTTTTCTACTCTACTAATTTTCTGTTATTGTATTTTTCTTTTATTTTACAACCACTCTTCCACATTTTATTTTAGTCAGACAATAGCAATGATTGATTATTGGGAGCCACTACAATGTCCATTGTTTGATATGAAAACATGTATAAAAAAGGGTTGCCTCCCGGAAGCGCCATGTTTTTTAGAGGTCCTTAGCTAGACCCTGCCCCATGTGTATGCTAGTCTTAGGGCAAGTGGTGGGATATTCTGACAAATGGGTGGTTTGTGGTTTGTGAATGTCTACCCAACCTATTTGGCAACCACAATCTTAATGGAACCAAATCGTGCCACCACCACTTAAATCTTCCTGGACCAAACTTCATGAAACTCATGTAATAAAGGAGGTGATCATCCTGGTATGGTTGTGTTGTCATGTGATGCTTGCTGGATGTATGATGATCCTTCAAAGTGAAGTGGTCAATGATGTCGCCCAGACGGTCTATAAAAACTAACAAATAAACCTAACCTAAACTCCTAAGTAATAAATAGAGTACCTATGAACTAAACCGCACTGACAGGCAAATGTACCTATCGAGTGTAGTACAGCTTAACGGTAAACCAGAATATCGAACCCTAGAGACACTGAACAGCTAAACTAGACTCTGACTCGGACTAAAGATGATTTGGTTGGGGGGTTTTCTACACTACTGGTTAGACTAAAATCAAGGAAGAAAACTAATGAACGAGTTCAACTATCTAGACAAAGAAGTCAGGGAAATACCCGGAATGAGAAGAATACTACCTAGGTCGGAATCCTACTCACAAAGCTCAGCTTCTACCGGCTATGGAAACAATGATGGATCTAGGTATCTAAGGATAACAACTCTAGACAACCTAGTGGATCCCTAATCACTCTTAGGGTGTCACCAACTAAGAAAACTAAAGATGTAGTAAACTCACCAGATGGTCGGATTAACTTTCAGTCTCTCCAACAATGATAAAGTACCCAAAAGACGTATCACCTTTCAGTCTCACTGTCCACAATACATCTAAGATGCACGGGGTAATCTCAGATCAACTACTATGACTCGGAATAGCAACGGATACTAAGAACCTAAGGCAACTTCCTCTCAGACAGTTAACACTCGGAATCCTCATGATGAAGACTAACCGATTACCTCTCACCTTTCGGGTATTGAGATAAGAAGAACACTCAGATCTAACCTACTCTCAATCACAATTCCTATGGAATACCATGTCTAGCAAACTATCAAACAACCACAAACACACAGTCTATGATCTGGATATACTACTCAAACTGAAAGACATTCACAAGCAGCATATGGAGCTATAATCAATTGAAAATAAGGTTCAAAGCATGCATAACATCATAATTATTTAACCAAGATCGTTACAAAACCATTAATCCATTAAAAGATTCCAAAAACCGATAAAAGATTCAAACTTTACTAAGTATTCATCAATAACCTAGGAAGTATCCATGATCTAGCCAATAATCATACATAAAACATCCAAACAGAAGTAATAAAGCATAAACATGGTTCAAACACAGCAATCAAACAGAAAGATTCGAACTTTGAAACCGAATAAGCTAATCTAAACAAACCCGGAATCAAAATCTTCAATCTTGCACTTCAAAACCCTTCTCCAGCCCCAAAATCGCCTCCTAGCTCTCTCTAGACGGCTAAAACTCGAACTCTCTGAACTAATGGCTATCCCAATCTTTTAATTCATCGATTTGTATATATGATTTGTATTATGAATCACCGTCATGTTCAACCACGGGCCTACTTTCATTGATGCAAGGCAGTTGATGAAGTATCACCATGGTCATTTATTTGCTAGTGAATCCTTCTCTCTGCATATCATATTCGTGGTGCTGTTGTATGTTGATCCCGAAATTTGGTTCTTCATATAATGGTGTCACTGATGTAGTAGGAACTCCGGTCGAGTCAAACCCTCCTTGTGCCTCCATGTCAAGAATCCCAACAAACTCTCCTCCAAACCTATTCTCTTCATTCACAAACTCGTTTGATTGTGCTGCTTGCACCTTGTCATAAAGGTCAAGAAGTGACTGTACGGCTGCAGTCATTTTCTCTAGAGTAGTGGTAGTCATTGATCCATGCTCGTGAAACGTGAAGGCTCCTGCTTTGGCACATAAAGTTCAATTATCTAGGCTTCAAGTGCCTTCAAACTTCATATGAGGCCAGTTTGAGTTAACTGTGTGTTGGTTTCCTCAAATGGTTGCTAGTTGGGATGATAATCTATGGAACACCCCTGATAGTGATAACAGTTTTGACTGTAGTGTGGTTCTCCACAGATCTCACACCAACCCTTGAAGTAACTCTCGTAATCGCGATCCATTAAATCTACTTTAAAGAATAAACAAAATGAATACGGGCACAAGAAGAGAAAATATGAATATAAATAGTCATTCCAATGGCTTAAATCTTTATTGGAATCACCATGTCCCCGGCAACGGCGTAAAAAATTTGATGTGGTGTGTTGTGTTAGTGAAGAAACGATATAATTATTAAGGTTACATTTCACACAATTCTCAGGTTTTAATATTTATAAAACGACTATTAGTTCAACCAACTACACACAATAGACAAGTGCACATATCGTAAGCAATATAGTCTCGGCAAGATCCAAGTATCGAACCAACAGACATAGAGGCTCCCAATAATCAACCCTTACTATTTTCTGACCAAAATAAAAGGTGGATAGATGGTAGTAAAACCAAATAAAATAAAATAAATAGCACAGCGAAAAACTATCAATCCAACAAGATATTATTAGATTGAATGCACTTGGTGTAAGTCGATATTTTAGAAATAGGTCAATGGTGTGGTCAATTTTAGTAAAGGGGTGAACGACTCCTTGGTCGGGTTATCGTTCTTGATGACCATTAGAAAGCTAACAGACTCCTACAATTGCTAACACTTCCTTGGATCATTATTCGGACTAATGGATACACCCATGGCCACCACAACTACTTTTAAAAAAAGATGAGGAAGGTCAACCTATTCAAAGTACAAAATATAGAGGTATGATTGGGAGCTTGCTTTATCTAACGGCATGTCGTCCCGACATTATGTATAGTGTTAGTTATTATGCAAGATTTTAGCAAAATCCTAAGAAATCTCGCTATGAAGCGGTTAAGAGAATATTCCAGTACAACAAAGGAACTATTAATCTTGGATTATGGTATCCAAAAGGAGAAGGTGTAGATGTGATGTGCTTTGCCGATTCGGATCTTGGACGTTGCATGGTTGATAGAAAGAGAACTAGTGGTGTATGTGCATTTGTTGGACTTGTACTAACCTCATGGTTTTCAAAGAAATAATCATTAGTGGCTCTATCAATAACTGAAGTGGAGTATGTTGCCGCCGGTAAAGCATGTGCACAAGCAATATGGATGAAACAAACGATTGTCGACTATGAGGTAAGTGATATAAAAAACCCTATATTCTGTTATACTAAAAGTGCCATAGGTCTTAATAAGAATCCCGTGTTACATTCTATGACAAAGCATATAGATCTTAGACATCATTTCCTTATAAATAATGTGCAAAAAGGGAACACATCATTAATTAGTGTGCCTTCCGATGAAATAAAGTGAATACATTCACAAACCATTGAAACGTGAGTCATTCAACATCATGAGAATGCGCCTAGGGATGTTAGAACATATTCATAAGCATAACGATAGATCAAAAACAGAAAACGAGGCGAGGAAATAGCTAAAGACCCGACGGTCGATAGCCGGTCGACCGTGGGTGTTGGCTGGAAATTTGGCATACAAAATCAAATTGGGCAGCAGGGTGGGGGTTCGTAGCCGGTCAACCGTGACCTAGTAGATTCCAACATCCAAGATTTTTTGACTATTTCTTTCCTTCTCTCTCTTCCATCAATCATCTTTCCTACTTTTACTCTTCCCAGACACTCATAGCTTTATCTTCAACCTCCCAACTCTCTCTATAAACTCTTCATCCTCCTTTTTTACATATAAAAAAGCTTCAGTGAGGAGGTCGAGACGAAGGAATATTGGAACGAAATTCAAGTATACCGACCTACTTGGCATTCAAAAAACTTTGACGGTAAAACTTTTCAATTCCGAAAACTTTCGTTCTTCATCGGATTCAAGAGCCCCTAAGATGATTTTCATTTCTTTAATATGATGTTACTATGGTTCAAACATTCAAGAATCATCCTACCCCACTCATCTTGAACTTTCTTAAGATATTCGTAATACTTTTTTCTTGAAAGTACAAGAAACAAATGACTAGATACACTTTTTATAAAAGCTTTTGATAATGACCTCCATTCAAAACACACGTGCAAGATATCCACATTTTGTCTTATATAAAAACCTTGAAATTATTTTTATACACAAAATGAAATTTATTGTCAAAAGATTACAAAGCCTAAAACTCACGTAAAGTGTATCCAACAAATCTTTCTTGTACTCATTCTCATTCAGAACTTGTATATCTTTAGATGGGAAGACAAAAGCGAAAAGCCAATGTTCAAGGTGGAAGCATAAGCTTTTGTCCTCCAAATGCATCAAAACCTCATCCTATCTCATCTGAAACTATCAAACTAAACCGTGAACGTCTCAAGAATCGGGGAATTCTAGAAGGAAAAGTTGTTGACACAACATGTCTTGCGGAATATCACGTTTATACACGTTTTGCCACTCAAATCTGGGAATTCCATCTAGAACTAGGATACCTACTATCCGACTCCTATTCATGAATTCTATGCCGACTTCAACTATGATCAAGCCTCAATCACTGTTTTTGTGTCTATGCATGGAAAGAATTGGTAGTGGACTTTTGTTGAATTTTGTAATTTTCTTAACATCCCTCATAATGGAACTGAGTACTTCAGTAGCTCTCATGATATCCAAGACTGCGTTGGTGAAAGTGGTGTTACTCTAGAAGAAATGATTACTACTAAATGCAAAAGAGGAACAAGCGGTGCAAAGACACGCCTACATGGATTGACTTGCTTCCCCAATATCAAGTTTGGGCCAAGATCCTTTCACACAATCTATATATGAAAGGAGGTAACCTTAGTGAAATTCTGGGTTTTGTGGTTCTCTTAATCTACCATCTACATCACTTTTGTCAATGCAACTTAGGACACTTCATCGTAAGCAAAATGTTGGGATTGAAATCCTCTTCACTGTCTCTTCCATATGATATTTTTCTTAATCGTATTTTTCAATATCTTAAACTTCCTAATGCTCCATCCAAAAGAACCAATGGAAGACCAATTGATGCTAATTCAATCAAGAAAATGTTCTTAACATCAAAACAAGGCAATCAACTCGGATCAACTAGGTCAAAACGTGCAAGAAATCAAGACTCGGACGATGAGTAGATACACGAGGAGGCAACCCATGCAAATGAAGATGATGCACCCATTACACGAAGGGAATACAAGAAACTTGAAAAGAAGATAAACAAAAGCAACAAGTTGTTAAAGAAAATCCTTCGTGCTCTTCAACGTGCTTTTCCAAACTACATGACACCTCCCTCATCTCCTTGAATAGTCTTAGGATATTTCTCGTGATGGTATGCTTCATGTGGTTTTGATTTAACACAATTTCGGTTATGTTTGAGTTCTAGGATTATCTATGGTTTATTTTATGTTGTTTGCTTTGGTACTTTTGCTTGAACCACGGTTGACCAGTTTTGGTATGTATTAATCAACATTATGCTTATGTTCTTGTGGAACGATTTGGCTTGTTAATCTATATATACATATGCCTGCATAGCTAACTTGGTTTTGCAAGGTAATTATATTCAAAATGATTCTTATTTTGAGGGGGGGGGGGGGGGTTCTTAGTTTATGGGGGAGCTTGACCTTGCAACAATAAAGGGGGAGTCTCCTTTTTTATTCTTGCCAAAAAGGGGGAGAAATATGTCACACCCCGTCTTTGGAGGAAACACGGTTTGTAACAGTTCTTTGGAATCATGAACACATTGTTTACACGAGAAATAACTAAATGCATTGATTTCCAAAATAGTGTAACATCCTGAAAATCCGAGAGTTAAGAGTTCGGGTTAGTGAGTAACCTGAGCCTCTATTAAATTTAACAGAGGAGCAAGTTTGTCGTTTAAAGACACTGTTAGTCGTTTAAATAGGGTTCAAGATGGAAATGTGCTAGACGGAAGAAGAAGGACCCGAAACGTAACTCGTAGGGGATATTTATACCACTTAATAAAAGAAACCTAGGTCATTAGCGACCTATGGGTATACGACGGCAGCAGGGAAGGCCGAAAGGGAGAAAGCCGATGACGGGCGGTCCGACGAGGTGGTTTCGAGCAGGAAACTCAACACATCTCCAAGGTAATTCGTCGTTTATGTTTTCTTGCGTTGTTTGCGTTCGTGTTTTTGGCATGAAACCCTTTTAGGGTTTACAGTTCTTGTTCTTAGCGGATGGTGGGCGGGGGAAGAGGAGAGTGGTGGTGGATAGTGACGGCGGAGATGGCAGGCCCGACAAGAACGATGGTGGGAGTGGCTGTAACGGCAGCCGTGGTAACGTTGAGGCGGCACGAGGCGGAGGAAGACAAGGGTGTATTCGGCTAGGGTTGGTACAACGAGGATGAGGAGAGTGATGAAGACGATGGTCACGGCGGAGATGACTGAGGTGTTTAGCTACAGTAATGGTGGCTCGGAGCTGGTGATGGTGCAAGGTGGTGGTGACCGCTGTAGTGCGTGGTGGTGCACGATGTGGAAACGGAGGATGGTGACGAGCCGGTTAGGGTTTTCCCATTTTGCATGCAATCCATTTCTTAGACCTTCGACTAAGATTTTTTTGGTCCTAAATAGGAAAATCCTAACTCGTCATAAATGACGCCAGAAGCCAAACAAGCTTACAGACTTCATTGAAAATTACAAGTTTCGAGACTATAAAAGCCCGAAACCGAACACCCCTAACAAGGGCATGGCTGCGTTTGTTAGGGACCTAAAATATGATTTCAAGAGTGTCGATTAGGTTTATGTTTGGCATGCTCTTTGTGGATATTGGGCTGGGCTAAGGCCCAGGATGCGGGTGGGAAATCCGGCTCGTGTACGCGCATGATCGAGGGACTAGGGTTTGCATGGTCACATACGTGCATGCATGGGAACTCGGTTCAGGTATTCGGGTTCTAAGCGGGTGAAGGACGACCCGACTCGTGTGAACATGTGAAGTTAGGGTTTCGTGGAGGATGACCAATGAGCTGTTGAGGCAAGCGTTGCGGGTTTATTTATATTGTTATACGTTATTTGACGAATGGTTAGGACTTATTCTAATCTCAAATCATACGTTAACAGGTTCGGGTTTCAAGCGGGAAGACGGTTGCAGTGTAGGACTCAGATCTCCGCAACTAGTGAGTTTCTAATCCCCTCTTTAATGTTTTAACCGTTTTGGGGCTATCGTACATACTTGCAAGATTTGTTTATTAAATTAAACGTGTTACGAGTTTTAGTTTTAGCGAGATGAGTTTAGGGATTTAAATATTCAAATACGGAGCTAAGGGTCTGTGTGTTGTCCTTAGGATGTGTGGGCTATATGTGGTTATGATGGTTGTGTGACGTATAATGACCTATTTGGGGAGAGTAGGGGGATGAGTTTACATGTTGTGTGGGTACGACTAGGAGGTGCTTTTATGGGTGCACGTATGTGGTATGTGCTTAGGTAACGAGTCATAGTATTTGCATGTGTGCTGCTATGTGTTACTTGTGTGTGTTGTGTGGGCTAACGTCGTTGTCCTAGTGACACGACAAATCAATGATGTGGAGGACGAGGTCCTTCGGGAAGTTGCTTTAAATGACAAATTCTGTTTGGGGTGGAGATGAGGCCCGGGGGGGGGGGAGGGTTCTCTGAGTAAGATGAATATCCCGATGGGGATAACCCTGACGAGGGTAACTGTGATGAAACTGATGAAATCCTTCGAATGTAATTGTTGTGTGCATTTATGCGTGATTTAATTGCATGCAAGTGTTAGTTGATATTTATTGTGTTGTGGTGTTATTGCTTTGGTGTTGAGCATTAGATTGACCACTGTGTCGGGATGATGTCCTGTTTACGACTGTTGTATCAGTTGACCTTGTGAGAGTCTTGGTTAAGGCTTGTTAGGTCGGAGTCTAGGGATGGGTTGTATTAACCGGACCTTGGGCTGATACGTGTGATAGATTACAAGTTGCTAGAGTAGTGAGCTCCATCCATGTCGGTGAGACTTATTGTGTTATAGATGTGGGATGAGTTTTGGGTGGTGGACACTTATGGGATATGGTCGGTAACGTAGTAATGTCTAGAGTTCCTCTTTCCTTGCAGGCTTGTATGTACTAAAGCTCTTGCCAATCCTTCGTTCTGACTTTTTATGATTATTTAGAACTTTGTTCCCATTCAGGATCAATACAATTTTAGGCGAAGGCTTAAGGAATGATAGGGTACTATCTAATTATACCTGTGGTTAGCTTTAGATAACCTTACCTAGTTTAAACATGAGTGATCAGTCCATGTATAGGCTAGGGTTAAGTTACCCAATACCTACACCGGCTATAACTCTAATAAGTCCCATACCTAACTTTATATAAAATCATAAACTTATTATAATCTAGGACTAAAAATATATAATTACCGTACCTGATTTTGGAACAAGAGGAAACTCCATATGAAAACAACCTAGGAAGAGGAGTAGCCTCTATTTATAGGAATTTTAATCATCAATATACGTCGGTTTAAATAGGATTCTTTATTTCAAGATTAAATTTATAATTTATGTTTTCTTGCTCATTACGTTTACTTTTTGATTTTATCTGATTATGTTGAAATTTTTTTTTTTTGAAGGCGAACATTGAATGTGTGACGTCGCACCCTTCGTCATATGGGAGAGACTCGTCCAGCTCCGGCCAATATGTTGTCTTAACCGGGCTCATTTGCCGTCAGAGTTGGAGAGCTTTCAAGGAAAAACCCCACCCAATACGGCCCCTTCCGGGCTTGAGGGAGAGCCGAGGCTCGAACCCTGGATTGGCGTGGGTAAAACTCTGATGCATCAGCCTAAAAGACCTCATTTGCGATGCCGCAGAAATTAATGGTGATGGTAGGGATTGAAAACTTGAAATGGATACTTATTTTGCATTAATTTTATAATCAAAATAAAAAGCTGATACAATTCATACACACGTGCACATTGTATCTTTATTATTTAATATTATTATTGTTATTATATTGTTATAATTAATTTAGAAAGAATTTTGTTTTTCTCTTGTAACGTTTTAAATATAACGTTTTATCAAATTTCGAACATGCTGTCGAAACATGCTAATTTTTTCTCTACATTTCGATCTAAGTTGAGCAAGTTTAAAATAATACGTTTTAATATTATTATTAAATATTATTCGCTCGTCTCAGATTTCTAGGTTGAACATCTTAATTCTTAGACTCCCCATTGAGGCTATACGAACCATATAACTTTTATTTCTTTATTATGAGTATAACTATTACCTCTAGTGTCGGGGTATTACAGAAGCTTTGTCAAACACTTGTTAGATATTAAAGTTTGAGATGTATAGGTAAAAATGAAGTGAAAGTTTACACATGAGTTAATAATGTCGTTTATATTTTTATAAAACATGTTTCCAAATCACGTAAATCGTAAATATGTTGAAGGAATTGTAAGTGACTTAGTATTTAGTATATTATATCCTTTAGGTCAGAGTTCCAAAGTTATGTTTATCGGGTTTTAGACCCCTTTATAAAACTCAAACAAAGTTAACTTAAAAACGAGTCGGTTTACGACGAATTTGAGCGTATTAAACGTTGTAAAAATTATACAGACTTGGTATAAGGTAAAATGTTGTTATGAAAACTTAAGCGCCCTTATTTTATGTATAAAAAGAGTCTCAAAGGCTGGTCCAACAAGAATCTTATGTTTTAAAGTGTTTTTATATTTTATTAGGGTTTATAAAACCTTAAAATCAATCAAAAATTGGAAAGTATAGCTATCCAACTTCAAAAATCATGAATTTTTTTTGTAGGCTATTTATAGGTTTTAAAACTTTCTTTGAAGTTTTGAGAATTTTCTGAGATGTCTAAGTATGGTCTCTCTATTCGTTTATCGTAAAATAGCCAATAAAGAAAAAGTATAATTAGACATCTCCAAAAATTATGTAATTAATTTTATAAGATTTTTATAATATTTAAAACTTTTTGAAATATTTGGAGATTTTTCTGGAATATTTAAATATTTTTCCTATTTTCTCATAAAGTAGCCAAAATTAGAAGGTTATCTAGACAAGTCAAAAAATTATGAAATTCAATATTTAGACCTTTTATGACATGTAGGAGCTACAGAAAAAATTTGAGAATTTTTGGAAGTCATGAGGTGAGGTTCATGTTTTAGGTCAAAACCCGCATTATAACGGTATAGCTTTTATGTTTAAATTTAAAAATGACCAATCCAACTTCATTGATCTCATCCATTACCCTAAAAACAGGTTATAAAGTGTTTATATAAGCTATCCAACAAGTTGTTAAGTGTTTGATATGTTAAAGTGGAAGTTACCACAAAATGCATGGTTTTAGGTTCACACATGACACCTTGTGATAATGCAACCTTTTAAGGACTAATATGCCATATTTTTAAAGTTTATTCATATGTTATTATGTCCATACTAGTTTATGATGATGTTAGAAGAAAGAAAAGTGAAGAAGTATGTGCTTGGAATGTAAATACATAAAGTAAAATTTACTAAATCTTGAATGTTGAAGGTATGTTTATGCATAGGTTTGATCATGGATCACCATCATAAGTCATACAGTTAATAGCGTAGAATGGTGTCTACAAACACATAAACCTTTATGTTATCAACATAAGATTTAGTAGAAGAGGAATGATAGACCTTACAAATTAGAAGTCTTATTCTTGAACTTGCTAGAGCCAAGATTTTGAGCGGGATATTAGGAATGAGAGATGTTATTTGAAGTGTGAGGAAATTTATGAACTTGGCTTGATCTTGGAAGGGACCAAGGGTACAAGTAGTTTCAAAAGTATCACCCAACACCATTGTGGTGTTGAGCATACATATATCGGTCGAAATCATGGGGAGAAGGGGTGTAGTAGGGTGGTGGTGTAAGGAAATGTTGGAACATTTGGTGATTATTACATTGTGGATCATGGTGGTTTGACTTTTTATAAAGGTGATGGCAACTTTTTATAAAAGAATGCTTTAATACTCCCATGCATGCATGTATATATATTTGTAGGTGATATTTGAAGGACTTCATGCATGCATAGATATATTAAGTGGGTAAAAAGAAAGATTTATGCATTAAATAATATAATTCCATGCATAGGTGGTACACTAGAATTGTTTAGTCCATTCTTATATATCATGAACTTTGAATTATATTTTATGGACATAATGAACATATCTATATAAAATAGGAATTGTATCCTTGTATTTAACATAGAATGGATACATTAGACTTATTATTTGAGAATTGTATGGCATGGATCATTGTTTTATTCCATGTTCATTTCACATAGTAATAGTGCACTTTGTATATTGGCCTAGTTTATATTTAACTAAGTCTAGATGGTGTCATATTCACCTATGGTATCATAAGTTTATAAGGAATAAGGATTGTATCATTGTGATCCCATAATATAATGGATATTTAGACTTATTGTTTGAGAATAGAGTATCTTGGATTACCAATATTTGACATGTTCTCTTATAAGCCTTAATACTTCACATAATTGTGGTGCCTTTAGTATAATGACCTAGTTCTTTTTTTACTAAGTCTTAATGATGCACCTTATCTAGAATTACTAAGTCTTTTAAAACCCAAATGTTTATAAAAAGGTTTCTAGAACAAATTTGAATCCTAAAAGATAGATTAAGTTGGTAAATCTTTTATAAGAGAGAAATCTCAACATGCTTTTGTATTGAAGAGACAAGTATTCAAAAATGGAATATGGCCAAAACTAGAGTGACATGGGTTTTGCTTGGTTTACAAAATACAAAAGGCAATCTTGCCATTTTAGTTAAAGGACTTACACTTTAGGTATAGGGTCAAACAAAACTTTTGGAAAAGTAATATTTGTAGAAACATAAGAAGAAATTGCTTTGGAGTGTTGAAACATCCTACTTAATTTCTTTATTTTATCAGAGTTTTAATGCGTAATTTTGGTCCCAGATTTTTCAAAACATTGCCACAATGGTGATGCAGGTGTATTTTATTTATAAATACTGTTTACGTACATTATTATATTAAACATGATCTAGGGATTCTTCAACTACGATAAGCCACGTCCCCACGAAGCTTTATTCCATGTGCTTTTTCCATTTAGTGTTTGGAGAATGTTTTTACGCTAGCTTACGCTAAGTAAGTACACTGTTTATCACTTTTTATTATGGAACTCTTTAAGTTCGTTGTTCAAGTTTTACCACGCATACATGCCCCCGTGACCATCAATGGACGTACCTCAAGTCACGTTACTCATTTATTTTAGACAAGACCCGCCACGTAGGCTGAACATCTTGTTTATAAGGCCCGCCCCATAGGCTAGACATCTTGTTTATAAGGCCCACACCGGAGGCTGGCACCTTATTAGATTCTTGAGACTCGCCCCGTAGGCTGGACATATCGTTATATTCCTGAGACCTGCCCCGTAGGCTGGACATCTCGTTTTATTGGGATCTTGAGTGCCATAGACTCACAGCCTCCCAATTTATCAAGCGTTTATTCATGTCGTGCATGTTTACTCTATCGTGCACGTCTATGCTTGATCTAACCCCAACCAGTCCTCACCTTAAAACTATATAACGGTTTCTTCACGAGGTTTATATATAGGGTCCTCCGCAGTATTCCCACCACCCCTTTAATACTTCGTGAATACTACGTTACTCCATTTTAGGGTTTAGACTCGTTTCATCACACATTCATACTTCGCACGTATTGCATGATTTATTATCATGCGTTCACGTATTTACATGCATCACGTATTGCATGATTGTGTATCATGCGTAGCATGATCCCTTATCATGCTTTAATCCCATCCCTGCTCTAATTCCTCGTAAAGGTTTCTTCATGTTATATTAAAAAGGTTTATATATAGGGTCCTCCGCAGCATTCCCACCACCCCTTTAATATACCATGAATACTCCTTTATTTAGAATCAAGCTTTTATCATGTACTCATCTTTTTTAGCATGCATTCATGCCATGTTATTTAGTCTATACCCCTAAACCTTTGTAATGGTTTCACCCCGAGGTATCAAAGAGGTTTATATATAGGGTCCTCCGCAGCATTCCCACCACCCTTTTGATATCCCGTGATTACTCCATTACTCCAGTTTAGTGTTTAGACTAATCTCTTATTCTCATTATTCCCCCGTACCTTAATTTACACAGTGTCACACCCTAACTGACGGCGGAATTCGTCGGGGCGGGACAGGGAGACTGTTCATAAGCACATGATCAAACTAAATTTCATATATTGATTTAATTCAAAATTTCATAACATAACTTCAAATAAACATCCAAGACAAAATACATCAAAAGTTAAACTCTTTATTAAAAATAGGTCCAAATCCTAAGTGGAGCATCTTGCATATGATCTCAAACATTTACACCTGAAACAAGATGAAAACAAGGTCAACTAAAAAGAGTTGGTGAGCATACATAGGTTTTGACTCTACGAATAGTTTCAAATTGTTGTGTACAATTCACATGTAACATGGTATAAATAGGCAATTATTGAGAACCACCATAGTAAACCGGGTGCACAATCAAACCTTGTGACATGTTAGGCATAACACTCAATGTTACCCTTGTGTATTGTCAGTAAGCAATCACCCTACCCGGGTGGATTTGTCAAGTTCAATAGATTTGTCATTGTTACCGTTGGCTTGTACGGAGTTAATGATTGTACTTGTTATAAAATGTAGTTTAGCATATAGTGTTCAAGCATAAGGCACAAAATACACACATGTACATGATGTTTGAATTGTATAAATTACAAATAGTTCAATGTAATCATATTTCACTCCAAAAATGTAAAAATGTAAAATATGGGGCTATGTAACTCACCTTGCAATGGGTAGCTTGAAAGTCACACAAGTATGTTGTTGCACAAATGTTCTAGTAAATCATAAGATTAACCTATGTTTGATGGAATATGTGTATTAATGATTTGTACAAAAAGAATAAGGGAATCCTAATACGTAAAGGGATTGATGTGGATGTCCTCATTTTAATAATAAAATAATTATTTGAGTTGCAAATAATATTTGTGTAAATCTTTAATGAATAATTGTATTGTAATTTGATTAAGTGAATGGATAAATAAATGATTTCATTTGTTTGTAAATAAATAAATAAATATATATACATATATATGAATAATTAATTAGTGTTCTTTTGTTTGTAAATAAATGGATGAGTTAATAAATAGGTATTCATAAATGAGTAAATAAATAAATAAATAACTAATGAATAAATAAATGAATTCTTTTATTTATTTAGTTTGATTTTCATAAACAATAAGTGTTAAATATATTGATTATTTAATTAATTAGTAATTAAACCAAACTTTAAAGTATAAAAATAATGTTCCAAATAATTAATAATTAAACCCTAATTAATTATTAATTTAAGAGTATAAAATTTGATTTAAATGATTTTATAAAATAAAAATAAATTGTATAAATCTTTGCAAGATAAATGGGTTTATAAAAATGATCATAATTATATTCTAATTATAATTTATAAACAAAGGGTTTTAAATAAATAATTTTGAAAAGAATTGGTTTAAATAAATTAGATTTTATTAGGTTTTTAATCTAATAATAATGAAATAAATTGGTTTTCCTTGAAAATTTTACAATTAAATTTATTAAAAAAATTATGAGTTTTATAGGTTTTATAAAATAATTTTTATAAAAGAATTAAATGTTTAAAAATGATTTTTAAAAATAAAAAAGGTTTCTAGGACTCGAACCAAGGTGGGTTCGGTGTGGACACAGGCGATCAACCACTTAACCAGTGGTCCATCAGTATAATTATGCCGGTTCACGTTAATGTTAAACAAGGGCTAGCGAGGGACCGGGTTCAGGGCCCGAACACGCGCAAAAAGTGTCGGGGGAGGGGGGTTGTGGGTTTCGAACCCACGTCACCTGGTTCAGCGGCACAATGTCTTAACCGGCTGAACTAGGTGGTTTCGCTGGTTAATAAGGATTCCAGAAATTAATAAACTTAAACTCAAATGAACATGAATCCCAAATTGGGTTTTTGCGCAGATCGACATGAACTCCAAATCCAATTGAAGCCGATACCCTCTGTCATTAGCAATTGACAGAGGCTCTTTTATCGTAAGGAAATGATGAATAAGAAGCACTAAACCTTACCTGAAATGGTTATGAGACGAGGGAGAACGACAGGGAATTTGGATTCGGTGTTCTTCGTACTCGATCGAGTTCTAGAAGTGTAATGCAGCGTGTGTGTGTGTGTGTTTAGAAAGTTCGAGGGAGGGATTACGAAGGTGTCAGGTCATTTTATAGTTCCAATTTCATACCAAGAGTGTGAATTGAATCTGAGTTATGATTAGGACGGTTTCGGGTTTTAATCTTGAGTTTAATCATTGATTTGTTGTAATTTGATCGTTAATCACATTCAAAACTACTACTATAACGTTTATGCACGATTTTGACAAGTTAATACACATGAATTCGAACTTGTTGTAATCGATTTTAATTCTGTTGACTTTCAGAAGTCAAAACTGAGGGAAAAGGGATCAAAATTAAGAAAAGGTTCAAATTGGAAATTGAGGGGGTTCATACGGGTTTGAGGGGGTTCAAGGCTATTGAATGGGGTCAAAACCAATTTTATTTTGTTTTAAAATCATTGTAATTATTTATAAAATTTATTTTATAAAGTTTATATATAAAAAGACTAAACATAAGTTCTTTTATTATAAATATTTTATAAAGGAATAAATCTTATTTTTTATAAAAATTACAAATTCTATAAATGGTTTATTTGATAAAATCAAATACATATTTACATATTCTTTATAAATAAATAAATATATATATATACATATATACATGATTAAAAATTCATAAGATTTATCTTTGATTTGTTTATTATAACTAAGTATAATTATGCATATATACATATATATACATATGTTATATATATATATATATATATATATATATATATATATATATATAGTAGGGAAATAATATGTAATTGCAAAAATTGAAACAATGGGTTTATTGCACATTAAAATTAGTAATTGTTGTGACACAATGTATTGAACATAAATTTTAAAATTGGAATATCTCTATTGCATAAAATAAGGCACAAGAAAATCAAGGATGTTACACACAGACCACATAATCACATAAACATTTAATAAGGTACGAGTCCAGTGTACTTACTATAAATCTCAGGCTGTTTCCCTAAGCTCGGTTTCTCTCTTAAACGTCTCTCCAGAACTTGCTCGTAACTTTAATGCACCGCACTCGTAACCGTAACATCCCGAAATAATGTCAAAGAATAAGTAATGGCAAGAGCGGATTTAAAACAAAAGGAAGGGGAAACGGGCTGGGCTCCAATGGGCCGATAGGGAGCCCAAATATATAAAGGAAAGAATCAGAAACTTCCCCTCATCACCCCTTTGCGCAAACTTAGAGAGAGAAAGGAGAGCACGGGTCTAGAGAGAGAAAGCCCGTGAAGACGGCTCAAAAGCTCGGAAATCGTGTGTTACCAAGGGAAGCTGAGTTTTTAGTTTGAAAATGGGGTTTAGGGTTTAAGTGGGTTTTGAATCAAAAGTCGGGATTTTTATGTGTAAAATGGCATAAAAATTATGTATTTAGCTTCATGGAAGCTAGATACAAGTTTTGGAAGTCAAAAGATCAAATCTTGGATCAAAAACGATGAAATCAGCCAAGAACATATGAATAGTCCGAAAACTCCATGGATGGTCCGAAAACTTTGAATCGGCCGAAAAGTATTTTCGGACAGAACATTTCGATCAGAAGTATTTTCGGACAAGACATTTCGGTCGAAATGTATTTTGGACAGAAAGGGATTTCAGATGGAACATTTCGATCGGAAAGCATTTTCGGACAAGAGAATTCGGACGAACTGTAAGTTGGACAGAAAGAGATTTCGGACAGATGTTTTCGAATGAAAAAGCCATGTAATAGAAAATAGTTCTAACACAGAAGTTTTCGGTCGAAAAAGATTTCGACCGAAATAGATTTTGGTCGAACAAGATTTCGGTTAGATAGTTTTCAAATGAAACATACAGGTGATGACCTTATTCTATTCATGACCCTTGAAAGATATGTTAACACCCACCTAACTCGGAGCTTCTTAGTATCCTACGGGAACTGCTCATTAGGTGCGGTCTATGTGCCCCCTACATGTTACGTGCAAATCATTTTAAATGTTTTGGGGCTGAAGTTTATACACTAAATGAATGAATGTTATGAATGCAAATGTGATCATACGTGATATATATATATATATATATATATATATATATATATATATATATATATATATAAATGTTAATGTGACCATACGTAAAAGAATGAAGAACAAGAATGAAACGTATGTATACAAAGAATGAAATTAATGAATGGCATAACGTATATGAATGAAATCTTGCTTTATATTTATATATAGCATGTTATGAATGTATCAAAATGTTATGGACGTTTCGATGATAACGGATACTTCGGTAGACGGACGACCACGTAACTATTTTACAACCGGGACATACGTACCTTCATCAGCTAGGACTTTTAAGAGGCTATTAACGGACGGTCACATTCGTGTCGGACCATTGCAATAATAAGTAGAACGGTTGCATAAATAATAGTACGCATGGGAAACGGATTCCTTAGGGAAGACGGGCGAATAATACGGTATACGATGGTAGAACGGTGAGGACGGTCGGTCGAAGGAATCCGGACGGTATAGCATGACATGTTAAATATGTATTTATATAAATATGTATTTATCACAAATGAATGATAAATGAAGGCAATGATATGTTAATTATGTATTTATATATTTATATATTTATACTTATAAGGAAATGATGCTTATACCTAATTGATAAACTAGAACTCACCAGCTTTGGCTGACTTTTAGTATGCACTTCAGGTAAGTAGAAACGAGGTCACTCGAAGGCTACCCCGCTAAAGGACTGACATTTCATTTACTTAAATTTCATGTTAAGACAATGTCTATTTTAAATGTTTTAAGACTTCCGCTGCTATGTTATGTAATTGAATGATGTATGCTTTCACTACTTTGATGTTCTAATATTAAGTTCGACATTTGATGACTATGTTTATGAGTAAATCCAACGAGTGAGGTTTCCCCAAGAAACGGCCTTATAAGTTGGTATTAGAGCAATAGTTTGGGAGATTCAGACATCCCTAAATGTCTGGACTCAAGCTGATAATGGGACCAACACACGGATGTCAGTCTGGGTAGCCAACGCCGACGCCAGTACGGTAAGTAAGTAATAAAGTTAATGCTTGTACATAGGAATAGATGCCTTAACTTAGAACACATAGATGTCAATGTCAGCACTGATGTGAAGAGTTTTGAACCCAAAAGGCAAAGAAAATTATTAATCACAAACCGGTCACTTTAATTAAGAATTTACCTTGCTCCTACTGTTTTAAACTATGATCTGAAGGAATAACATTGATGTATACCCTTTTACTTATCAAGAAATCTTGAAAACTATGGCCGGTAGAGGAGGAAATGGACGCCGAGTTGGTCGCACTGGCCGAGTCGGTAGACCACCATTGAACAAAAGACTAGAGGAAGAAGAAAGTGTGTACGTGGAACACACTGAGAGCGTTCATGAAACAAATATGACCCCACCGGGAGACGACAATGAAGGGTCCCTACGACTGGAACCCTAAGTCAGGGATGCTATCGCCTGTGAGGTTGTACTAACTCTGAAGGACGTATTTCCTGATCTGCTATCTGAGGCACTTATGAGGAGCAAGAGGAAGAGGAAAAGAACCATGGGGAGAAAGTGTATGATAGTGATGGGGATGAGGTGACTGAGGTATTTAACACCCAAGGGTGTACCTACAAGGGGTTTAAGGACGGTGACCCGCCCAAGTTTGATAGTAACAAGGATTCGGTGGTTACATTTGAATGGATCGAGAGGATGAACGGCGTAATCAACATAAGCGTGTGCCGACCCGACCAGGCTGTTAAGTATGTTGCTCACTATTTCACCAACGAAGCACTAAGTTGGTGGAGGAACATTCAGAAGACTAAGAAGCCGAACGCTCTCAAAAGGATGACTTGGGAAGATTTGAAAAAGCTAATAATCCAGAAGTTCTGTCCCCAAAATGAGATTGATCGGGTGGAGAACAAATTCCTAAACTTCAAGGCTGGCAATATGACTCATCGCAAATACATTTCTAGATTCAATGAACTGGCCTAACTGTAAGTACTATGTCAAGGGTCTGCCACAGAGGGTCCGAGTCCATGTGAAAGCTAAACTACCCTCGACCTTCGAATCGGTAGTGAATCTGAGTGGGATTGTCTACGACGACTATGTAAATGAGGACCCGGCACCTGAGACACAGAAGAGGAAATGGGAAAACCCGTCTAGGGGGACTGGAAAGGGAGTTGTCACAACTGAGGAAGCCGAGAGTGGACGAGAATGAAACTTGCTCGAAATGCGGGAAACAACAAATCGGTGAATGTCTGGCTGGTTCTACCATATGCTATAAATGTGGAAAAGCTGGTCATTTCTCCCGAGACTGTAGGAATGGCCTCAAGTGCCAGAACTATGGTTGGTTGGGACACGCGACTATGGATTGTAGGAAAACCAGACAATCTGGTTCAGGAAAAGAGAAAGAAGGGGAGAAGGAACAGCCGAAGGCTAGGACTCGGGCTTATGCTCTGACTGAGGAGGAAGCTAGAGGAAACCCTAATGTTGTATGAGGTACGTTTCTAGTTAATGATGAACATGCTACTATTTTATTGGACTCCGGTGCAAGCAAAAGCTTTATATCAAATGATTTTAGTGGCAAACTAAACTACACAATCACCAACCTTGTAATGTCCTTTAGCATAGAAACTGTTGTTGGTAGAAACTCAGTAGTCATCCGTATGACTGACGATTGCATGATAGAAATAGAGGGCCATAAATTTCCTTCTATATTGTACCTTCTAACCTTAGGAGGATTTGACATAGTGTTAGGCATGGATTGGTTAGCTGTCAACGAAGCACAAATCGTATGTAGGCGAAATATGATGCATCTCAAAGCCACTGACGACGGTCCGATTACGGTTTATGGTGATTGGAATTGCACAATGTCGAACGTCATATCGATGATCAAGGCCGAAAGTTACATGAGGCGCGGTTGCGAAGCTTATCTGGCATATGTTATTGACGATAGATTGAAAACGAAAGAACTCAAAGACGTACCAGTGGTGTGCAACTTTCCAGAAGTGTTCCCAGAGGACCTACCTGGCTTGGCGTCCGATCGAAAAATAGAATTTCAGATTGACTTACTCCCAGGGGCCAGCCCGTTGCCAAAGCACCCTACCGATTGGCTCCATTAGAAATGAAAGAATTAATGTCTCAACTTGAAGAATTTACAGAGAAAGGATTTATCAGACCGAGCATCTCACCATGGGGCGCTCCGATATTATTTGTAAAGAAGAAAGACGGCAACATACACATGTGCATCGACTACTGTGAATTGAACAAACGAACACTAAAGAACAAGTACCCATTGCCTAGAATATATGATCTTTTTGATCAACTACAATGCGCAAGTTGGTTCTCAAAGATCGATCTTAGGTCGGGTTACCATCAATTGAAAGTAAGGGAGGAAGATGTACCAAAAACAGCGTTTCGTACGCGTTATGGACACTATGAATTCCTCATAATGTCCTTCGGACTAACCAAAGCACCTGCGGTGTTCATGGATTTGATGAATATAGTATGCCGACCAATGTTGGATCGGTCAGTGACAGTTTTCATAGATGACATTCTCATCTATTCAAAGAACGAAGGTTATCACCACTGTCATCTAAGGGAAGTTTTGGAAGTTCTGAAACAAGAGAAGTTGTATGCAAAATTATGTAAATGCGCATTCTGGCTTAGGGAAGTCCAATTCCTAGGTCATGTTATTAACCCAAACGGTATTATGGTAGATCCTGCAAAGATCGAAACAGTGAAATATTGGAACATCCCAAAAACGCCAATGGAGATACGAAGTTTTCTGGGATTGGCAGGCTACTATCGAAGATTCATTTAGGATTTCTCAAGTATAGCCTCGCCACTAGCAAAGCTAACGTGTAAGGAGGTAAAGTATGAAAGGGACCAACCCAAAACAATGCGTTTGAAGAACTAAAGACACGACTAACCCAAGCTCTAGTTTTGACCTTACCTGAGGGAAGCAAAGACTTGGTGGTTTACTCCGACGCTTCGGGTCAGGGATTGGGGTGTGTACTTATGCAACGGGGAAAATTAATTGCTTATACCTCGCGACAGTTAAAGATTCACGAGGTTAACTACCTGACTCACGACCTAGATTTGGGCGCGGTAGTTTTTGCATTAAAGATATGGAAACACTATTTTTATGGGGTTAGATGTACGATTTACTCTGATCACAAAAGCCTGAAGTACTTCTTCGAGAAATAGGAATTAAACATGAGACAAAGGAGGTAGTTATAACTACTAAAGGATTATGATTGTGAAATACTGTACCATCCAGGAAAGGCAAACGTAGTGGCTGGCGCCTTAAGTAGAAAGGAAGAGTCGACACCTATCCAGGTCAAAACATGCCAGTTGATTATAACATAAAATAGCAAAAGCGCAAGATGAAGCACTATTAGAAAGGAATGTTAAACGGGAAATAATAGTGGGACACCAGAGCAATCTGGAGGCTATTGCGTATGGTGTATGAACTCGATTTGGATAGATGTGGATACCTAAGATTGGTGAACTTAGAGCCAAAATCCTTGATGAGGCACCTAAGTCTCACTACTCTATCCACCCCGGTACGAATAAAATGTATCAAGACTTGAAGAAAGAGTATTGGTGGCCTGGTATGAAGAACGATGTAACCAAATATGTGAGCAAGTGCCTAACTTGTTCACTAGTTAAGGCCGAGGACCAGAAACCATGCGGTAAAATGCAACCCTTGCCGATACCGGAATGGAAGTGGGAAGAGATCACAATGGACTTCATTACCAAGCTACCGCGAACAGCTAAAGGCAATGATACCATTTGGGTGATTGTCGACCGCTTGATGAAAAGTGCTCACTTCTTACCTATACGTGAGGCCTCTTCGTCAGAGAAGCTAGCAGAGTTGTTCATTAACGAAATTGTAAGCAGACATGGTATGCCAGTGTCGATCGTGTCCGACAGGGACACTCGATTCACGTGAAGATTTTGGAAGAAATTCAATGAAGCAATGGGCACTAGACAGAATATCAACACCGCTTACTACCCTCAAACCGATGGTCAATCGAAAAGGACCATTCATACCTTGAAGGACATGCTCAGGGCCTATATCATTGATTTCGGTGGGAGTTGGTACAGCCACTTGCCATTGGCAGAATTTTCATATAACAACAGCTACCACTCAACCATCGGTATGTCGCCATTTGAGATGTTGTATGGAAGAAGATGCAGAACCCCAGTTTGTTGGGGAGAGATTGGACAGAAAGACTTTGTGAGCCTTGAAGTGGTAAAAGCAACTTTCGATAAATTTGATCAAATCAAAGATCGCATGAAAGCCGCTAAAGACAGACATAAATCGTACGCGGATAAGCGGAGAAGGGATTTAGAATTTCAAGTAGGGGACAAGGTACTATTGAAAGTGTCGCCCTGGAAAGGGATCATCTAATTTAGAAAACAGGGCAAACTAAGTCCAAGGTTTGTTGGACCATTCAAGATCTTAGCCAGAGTTGGTCAAGTTGCTTACAGACTCGACCTATCCGATGAGCTCAGTGGAATTCACCCTACATTCCATGTGTTGCACTTACGCAAATGCCTTGCTGACGACACGGCTCACGTGCCATATAACAAAATTGAGGTAGATAACAATCTAAACTATGTAGAAGAACCGATAACTATTCTTGACTGAGCCGAGAAACGACTACGTAATAAGTCAATTCCTTTAGTCAAAGTGCAGTGAAAACACAGAAAAGGGTCAGAAGCTACATGGGAGAAAGAGGACGAAATGAAGGAACTGTATCCGAAGTTGTTTAACTAGTAAAGTGTTTCGAGGACGAAACCTCTTTAAGGAGGGTAGACTTGTAACATCCCGAAATAATGTCAAAGAATAAGTAATGGCAAGAGCGGATTTAAAACAAAAGGAATGGGAAACGGGCTCGGGCTTGGCTCAAGTGGGCCGAGAGGGAGCCCAAGTATATAAAGGAAAGAATCGGAAACTTCCCCTCATCACCCCTTTACGCAAACTTAGAGAGAGCAAGGGTCTAGAGAGAGAAAGCTTGGGAAGACAACTCAAAAGCTCAGAAATCGTGTGTCACCATCTCACGAACGTCCAGCAACAAAAGGGAAGCGAAAACAGGTAACCTCCATGCTCGAATATGAGTTTTTAGTTTGAAAACAGGTTTTTAGGGTTTAAGTGGGTTTTGAATGAAAAGTCAGGATTTTTACGTGTAAAATGGCATAAAAAGTATGTATTTAGCTTTATAGAAGCTAGATACAAGTTTTGGACGTAAAAAGATCAAATCTTGGATCAAAAACGATGAAATCAACCAAGAACATATGAATCGTCCGAAAACTCCATGAATGGTCTGAAAACTTTGAATCGTCCGAAAAGTATTTTCAGATGGAACATTTCGATCGGAAATTATTTTCGGACAAGACATTTCGGTCGAAATGTATTTTGGACAAAAAGGGATTTCGGACGGAACATTTCGATCAAAAAGTATTTTCGGACAAGAGAATTCAGACGAAATGTAAATTGGACAGAAAGAGATTTCGGACAGATGTTTTCGAATGAAAAAGCCATTTAATAGAAAATACTTCTAACACAGAAGTTTTCAGTCGAAATAGTTTTCGGTCGAAAAAGATTTCGACCGAAATAGATTTCGGTCGAACAATATTTCAGACAGATAGTTTTCAAATAAAACATATAGGTTATGACCTTATTCTATTCATAACCCTTGACAGATCTATTAACACCCACCTAACTTGGAGCTCCTTAGTATCCTACGGGAAGTGCTCATCAGGTGAGTTCTATGTACCCCCTATATGTTACCTTCAAATCATTTTAAATGTTTTGGGGCTAAAGTGTATACACTAAATGAATGAATGTTATGAATGCAAATGTGATCACACATGATATATATATATATATATATATACATATACTATTGGGGAACCCGGGCGTTGCGCCGGAACGTAAACTTAGGGATTTTTTGCGGTGATGCTATGAAGTTATCAAGTGAAATTCAAAATCTCATGAAATTCGATATCTTGAACGGTTGTAGCAAATTGTTAAGTTGAGATATCATTATTACTATTACTTCATTTAATCTCAATTTAAATATATAAATTACCCTAAATGGTGTCTTAAAATCTCCCCAATGAGTTCATGAATAAAAAAATTATGTCAAAACATATAATCCCAAACACAACACACATATTCACATGTCATTACAAAAGAAATATTTCCCTGCTTGCGATGAATTTCGATATGAATTTGTTTAAACAACTTAATATACATAAAAACATAACTCTACTCTAGCATCAGCAGAAGAACGATAACAAAAAGATTTAAAATTATACAACAAAATCAAAAATCCCACCAACATCAATTTGTTATTTTTTGTCCTTATAAATGTCTTCAACATGGTAAGGATGCACGACAATATGCTGAAACAGCATGTGGGGCCTGTGATCTGCAAACCGATCGGATTTAAGTGTTGGGTCTGCAATTACTCTGCATAAATTAAGTAATTATTAAAATCATTGATTATTATATGAAAAGTATTTGAAAAAAAAATTAAGTTTGTGAGATAAACATACCTAGTAGGAAACCCGAGCGATGCAGCGGTGTACGATTATTAGACATAAGCAGATTTGTGTATGTAGACACAATCTCTAAACAAGGTTAGTGTTACAAATTCATGTATATTTACATCTATGAATACCAAGACATGAAAAAGAGGGCGAATTCTTCATGCTATGTGAATGCAAAGTCGACAAACCACAATCGAGCCATGCGCACAGCAGGAGCAAACATATTTGGAGCATGATATCACTCCTTCATTTTTCATGTTGCAAATTACGGATCAAGAAAATCAAAGTTTTAGCATATATGAAATTCATAGATCACACAACATATATAACAGCTAAATATAAGATATATATCTGTCCTAATAAGATAAAGCACAATAATACAAAGGATTCATAATTACTATCCAATACAGATTGTAAAAGCTATCACACTTCAATAAATCATGGAGAAATTGAAACTAAAGTCATTATTAGCCCTAATCATCCTTAGAAACCAAACAGATCCGACAAGATACCCACACATACATGAAGGTTTTCACCTTTAATTTCATTCAAAATTGTCACTTAGATTCTATGAATAACTATTTTTTTTTCTAAATTTAGCCTCTTTTTTTTATCTAGTAACAGTTTCATGTTTCTTCCCCAAATATGTTTCTTGCCCTACCCACAATTAGAAATCTTGAAAATTGTCAAAAATAAATAAATCAAATAAATACAAAGATTATAATCTAGAAAGTGTAAAATTTAATACCTGATCAATTACTGAAGGATTCTTGTAATAATGGGAAGTGGAAACCAAAACAGCAAGAGAATAAACATGATTAACACAAACACTAATCTGATCTTGCATCATTCTTGCCCTTCGATCACACATACTCACCAACCCCTCTTGGATTCTCTATTGACGTGCTGCATATTTTAGAAATTCAAAACCGTATTAATTTCCTCAAATAGTTACCAACATATATCTGTTTTGAGACTGTATTTGAGTTATAATGTCATCACATATGAAGCATTATTTTTTATTGAGAAAAAACAACAAGACAATAAGAATAGAAATAGAAAATTTGGTTTGGAGTTGGTTACACAGGTGGAAGTAAAAAGGTGTCACCAATTTCAGTTATAATGCAAATTTGCTGAAAACAACTTAAGTTAATCACAACTATCCATTTGCTGATAAAGATCAGGTGTCAGGACTTGATTATGCAAATTTGGTCTGGTTTGGATGGGGAGAACCTAAAATAGAGAAAGATGAAATAAGTAACATTGACCCTCGAGACACGAAACTCTAATTAAAGGGTCAAATAACCATACGTAGATAATCAATTTAACACTAACTGCAATGTAATTGATTACACGCACATCCAAACACCCATTATCAACAAAAAAAAAGCTTTACGAAAGCCCTACCTTGTTTGATTAGTATGTGGTTAACCAACATTTGACTTATTAGTCGTTTTATTTGTTTCTATCAATGGAACAATCTTTAGAAGGAAAGGAGCATGCAACAACCCCTGTAACATCTCCAGTTTCATGTCCAGCAACACCATCTGCTCAGATTATTATTTTCTGTAATAAAAAAAGATATTTGTATATCAGATTATCTCAAAATATAAAAATAAATCATAAAGGAAATAGAGTGACAAATGGAAACCTTTGCAACTACAAAAAACCTCAATCGTCAACTTTAGAAAATAAGCGTCAATAATGTGAGCATATGAGCAGGTTAAACCACGCAATATCACATACAAAAAAAATTACCACGAGATGAAACAACCAGTATTCTATCCAAGGTGAGTCAAGCGAACACTAAAATTGAATTTGTGTAGGAGTTTTGCTAAAACTCAGTTGTTTTAAAAAAAATCAGAACACAGACTAACCGTTACATGAAGAACTGGACAAATTGAAAAAAAAGTAACATTACAGCAGTGAAGAAATAAAATTGTTGTCCAAACAAACTCACCAACACATCCAAAATTTATCTTCCAAAACTTAGGAAGTCTTTGGATCACCATAAATTATCTTGTGTTATGCCTGAGGATTAAGACAGATACTGACATGGGCAAAGGCTCGTCGCCAAGAACAAGGGGTGGCCTATATTCCTCGATTTCCTTTGGTGGGAGTGCAACCACGTCATCCTTTGGCATATGAATCACAACATTATCCAGTAATGGAGTTTTGGGCCCAAGCTTGCCAGTTGAGTCCTATTCATGCATGATCTTAACCTTGATACCAAGAACACCCTGTTTGTTTTACACAACATACACAAGTTTCAGTTATTTTTAGAGCATGTGTACGCGAAAACATCTAAAAAGAAAGAAATCTTTTCCTCAAGTGTGAACAAAGAGTAACCTGTCTAAGAAGCACGTGTCTGACAGCAGAGTCGATATACTCCTTGACTGGTTGACCAGATGAAACCATGTATCCATCCTTGAATTTCATTGATTTTACACGCTGAGCCATAAGTTTTCCACTAACAGTCACCCGAGGATAGTGAAAAAAGAGCGTTGAATAATGTTACATTTTTGCCATAAAAGAAAACGGAAGGACAACCATCTATTTAGTTATTTACATACCTCACACCCTTTAGATCCATTCTCCATAGCAAACCTTAGAACACCATAGCAAGCCCTGACAACACATCATCATATGATATAATCTTATCATGCTAAATCTGCTTTATAAAAGCTATGAAGTACTAATTAACCACGAGCTCGTTGGTTAGTAGGGAAAAAAGGTTTAGAAACCTGCGAACAGCAAGGCCTCCAAGAAGCTTGTAACGCAAAGATTCAGCCTACGCAATGGCACAAAGACCTCTGTTGTTAACTCTTTCAGCATAAAGCTCCACACTGCTTTCAGGGAACTTAAATCTCTTATGAACAAGTGATGTTAGCTCCCTAATTCTCCTTCCCTTCTCACCTGCATAATCAGATATACTAACCTATTAACCACGTGTTAAAAAGTCTAATGACAATTTAAATTTAAGTTAAGTTCAAAACAAAATCAACTTTTTACCAAGAACGTTTTGGGTACGCGTAGCCCTGATTATAATCTCTGTAAGCATAGGTGTAACCCTGACTTCAACACCAGAGTACCCATCCTCTGCAAATTCTCTACTGAGGACCTCATTCAACTCAGCAAAGAACACGCCATCAGCTACAAATTGATGTGCAAATAATATTACAACATGATCCATGCGAACATATAAACAAAAATATCAACTTGTAATAGTGGTTGATGTACTCCCAACCCAAATTATTTTGTATGTCACCAGAAAATTAATATATCATTTATTAAAAATATTTTTCAAAATCTAAGCAAATGGATTAGCCTAACAACTTCATACAAAATTAACACAAAAGGTTTTTAAAAAGATATACAGAACAAAAGAATAATAAGTAATTCATATATTGTCTTAGAAATCTAAGAATGAAATTTGAGCATTTACCCACATCTGTATCCCCTAAATCTTTTGTAAACAAATTCAAAGATGAATCCTATCACAAACAAACAAAAGGTTATCATTTTTCAGCAACACTCTCCAATATAGCAGGTTAATTTTAATATAAAATCATTTAATTATAACAAACTATCTCTATGAATTATAGAATTAAACACACAATAACTTGGAATTCATACTTTGTATTAAAGATCGAGCCCTAGTACTCGAACTCCGAGGAAGAGGCTGGTAACGTTTGGAGTTTGCAACACTAGGAAGATGGCGGAGGGATCTTCTACAGCATCTGGAAAACAAAAAATTAGGGCTATAGAATTAGGGGTAAAATCAGTGTTATGTGTAATATTAAGTTAGAGAAACAGAGAGATAGAAAGAAACCTCTTCATCATCGTCTTGTGCTTTGACGTTGGTCGATACCACCAACGAACGCCACCGCCGCCGTCATCGTCCCTTAGCGATGTCCATTTCCGTCGTCGCTTTAGTAACATAGATCGATGATAAGAGAAATCGTAGATTCAGCAGAGAGTCGCTAGAGGGTGAGGGGGTTAAGGGGGGACTGGGGGCTGGGCTACTCGACCGTACGCGGGAAAGGAGAGATGAAAGGCTTTAATTTTTAATCAAGTGTTGCGCTTTAATAGCTAATTGAATATTGGTCTTTAATTATAGAGATGGGTTAAACGGTAATAAATAAACTTTTTGCGTTGATAAGTTGTACCTTTTGCATAATAATTTGTGTTAGGTGTTTTAAAAATTTTAGTAAATTACAATGATGTACTTTGAATATACATTATATAGTAGTGTATATATATATATATATATATATATATAAATGTTAATGTGACCATGTAAAAGTTATGTTAAAAAGACTCATACTTCTAAGAAGGCTAAGAAGCCATGAAAAGCTGACATGTGTCAACTTGCAATTAATAAGGCTACTTATTAGCAGAATGATCTAAAGGCTGAAAATGATCTAAAGGCTGAAAACTCTTCTTACCCTTCTTAAACTCTCTAGCCTTTTTAGCATAACCCAATGAAGAACAAGAATGAAACGTATGTATACAAAGAATGAAATTAATTAATGACATAACGTATATGAATGAAATCTTGCTTTATATTTATATATAACATGTTATTAATGTATGAAAATGTTATGGACGCTTCGATGATAACGGATACTTCGGTAGACGGACGACCACGTAACTATTTTGCAACCGGGACATACGCGCCTTCATCAGCTAGGACGTTTAAGAGGGCAATAACGGACGGTCACATTCATGTCGGACGATTGCAATAATAAGTAGAACGGTTGCATAAATAATAGTGCGCGTGGGAAACAGATTCCTTAGGGCAGACGAGCGAATAATACGATCTACGACGGTAGAACAGTGAGGACAGCCGGTCGAAGGAATCCGGACATTATAGCATGACGTATGGTCGAAGGAATCCGTACGATCTTGGAGGATGGACTACGACGGTAGGACGGGCGTTTGTCTATGTGACTTACGCAAATCAATGTTGGGCTGATCACCCTTATGTGTATGACCAATGATTGTTTAATGAATGCAAAGGTGAACATATATATATATATATATATATGTATATATATATATGTATTCACAAATAATTAGTAAATGAAGGCAATGATATGTTAAATGTGTATTTATATATTTATATGTTTATACTTACAAGGAAATGATGCTTATACCTAATTGATAAACTAGAACTCACCAGCATTAGCTGACTTTTAGTATGCACTTAAGGTAAGAAGAAACGAGGTCACGTGAAGGCTTGAAGGCTACCCCGCTCAAGGACTGACATTCCATTTACTTAAATTTCATGTTAATACAATGTCTATGTTAAATGTTTTAAGACTTTCGCTGCTATGTTATGTAATTGAATGATGTATGCTTCCGCTACTTTGATGTTCTAATATTAAGTTCGGCATTTGATGACTATGTTTATGAGTAAATCCAATGAGTGAGGTTTCCCGGAAAAAGGGTCTTACAGTAACTGCCACGCTGGTAACCGTTGTTTACTGCTCCTCGGTAGGCGTGTGTGTGTGAAATGTTTGTGTTGTGTGTGTCAAAAAGTGAACGGAATTTGCATTTATTTATAGGGCCGATCTACCATCCGTAGCGGACCGTTAAGTGGGTAGGTAGCGGTCCACTACCGCCCACTAGCCAGTTATCTTGCGTAGTGCTCATGTAGTGGACCGTTAAGCGCTTGGGTAGCGCTCCACTACTCAGATTACGGCGTGGCAGACCATTAAGGGTCTGGTAGCGGTCCGTCATAGGGCTGAGTCATCAAGCACACATCTTGACACGTGTCATTCTGTCATCGTTGCCTTATCCTCTAGGTAGCGGACCGTCAGGGACATGGTAGCGGTGCGCTACCCTCCCAACTTTCACACTTTTGCACTTTTAGTCCCTGGACATTGAACTAGTTGCAATTTAACCCTTGTACTTTATATTTTCTTGAAAATTTGGGTTGTTACAAGTGTGAAATCGGACAAGCCCCAACGTTCAAAATTTGAAAATCAAAGTGGACCTGGTCTGCCACAGTCGATGGTCGGCCGACCGCCACCGATGGTTGCTCCAGTCCCGTATGTTTGCCTGTAAAATTAAGGCCCTTGTCTAACGTTTGCCCTTGACCCTTTTGCTCTAATGCTTTCAAATATATATCTAATATACCTCTCTATAGTTATCGTTATATTTAAACATCTTTGAAGAGAGATTAAAGATCAAGATCAAATGAAGATCAAAGAACAAAATAGAAGAAGTTGTGCCTTAGCTTTCATCTTTCTAGTTATTCTTGTGCTTGTAATTTGTGTGGTAGTGTGTTACCACTTTGTTAAGAGAATTTTGTAACGGGCACTTACTATACTTGTGTATATAAGTTAAACATTACAACTATCTTAGCATAGTGCATGATTGGGTTTGTGTAAGGCACCAAACCCGGGAGAACTCACGTGTTGGATTTAGTCATTCACAATCAGTTCTTAAACTTCAAATAACATAAAGCAGCGGAATAAATGTCATTACATTGTTTGCAAAATAGAAACAAATTAAAACATTGTCTAAAACATTCAATCATTCAACATTCAAATGGGATGCCAATCTCAAATCACCGGGTAAGTCCTCGAGTAGCCAAGCATCATCCATTATCCGCCATCTACCTTAACCTGACATGCATACTAATAGTCAGCTAACGCTGGTGAGTTCAAGTCTTCATCCAATTATAAGAAAATGGTCTATGGTTCGTTCACTCATTTGGGTTTTATCAATTCATCATTTAAAATGGGGCTTAACATTCACACTCCATTCATACATACGTACAAACATTTACCATTCCATTCAAGTTATACAATAAATATCTAAATCTGTTTTACCATCCATTCTGTCATTTAGTATTGTATCGCCCCTAAGGCTATCATGCACAAAGACCGACAATACAATACATTCCGTCCATATCATATTATACTGCCCCTAAGGCTATCATGCACGAAGACCGACATTACAATATCATTCCATTCCATTCATTATCACTCTTAGAACCCGCAAGCCCCAGAGTGATTCTATTCGTGGGTCACGTTAACCCTGAGTGATCGTCGTCACTCCAGTCCATATTGTACAACCAAATAACTATTGATAATCTACCATAAGGCTGGGAATTACATTCCCAGACATTTTTCGTCAGTTCCATTCATTCGGCAGATTAGATTTGTCATGACTTCTTTAAAACATTTGCCCGTTTTCCTTTCGTAAAACATTTCATTCGTTTATAAAACCCTTTTCGTTCATTTCGAAACCATTTCTTATAAAAATTCCTTTTCATAAACATTCATTTCATAACATTATTTTCTTGTTTCAAAACATCGTTCCTTTCACAAACCGTTCGTTTCATAAACATTTCATTAGAAATCATTTCATAAACTTTTCATATGAGTATGCATGTCACCCTAGAAACAAGTAAAGTAGGGAATCTTGACTCACCTGTTATGCTATCCAATCTCTCTTACCAATTTTGTCCGAAAGCGTTACCTTCAATCTGAGTTATCGAATAACATATCAATTTCTAAACTTCTAAGTGTTAGGCGAAACTAGGTCAGTTTCGCCTCCTGAGCCCATAGAGAAACTAGGTAGTTTCGTTCTTTTTAATCAGGCGAATCTAGTACAGTTTCGCTACTTTATTTCTTGGCGAAACTAGGTAGTTTCACCCCATATCATATTAGCGACACTATACAGTTTCACCATCTTTATTCAAGCGAAACGTCGCCTTCTCCAGCAGAAAATCCTAGTTTCTGAATGGAGATGGCGGCTCAAGCTTTTAACGTTCAAGTTTCTACCTTTTTACATTCAAAACATGGAGTTTCCTTTCGTGATCCCAGATCTATAATCATTTTCTCGTTTAACTCATAAAAATTCACCCTTTTTATTCAAAAACCCTTAAAACCCATCAAAGTTAAAAACTCAGATTAGGGTAGGATTCTTACCTCAAAGCGACGCCCTTCTTTAGCTGATCTTCACCCGAGCAGTAGAAATGGAAGTAGGACTCGATCTTGGCACAAACCGACACTTTCTCTCTCTTCGGTTTCTCTCTCTTCGGTTTCTCTCTCTAGAATATGGAGTGTGTTTACTTACGGGAAAAGTAAGGGAAATGAAGGGTGAGGCCAGGGATAAGCCCACCTTTCCCCCCTTAGTTTCGCCACTCCCTCTTGCGGCCCATCCCGTTTCGGCCCGGTCACGCAGCTTGATCGCGCCTCCCGTTCCATTCTGACTCATTCCTTCATTCCTTTTATTTCCTTCGAACCCGTTATTATTTTTTTTCGTTATTTTCAGGATGTTAATGTTGGGATATTGTGCACCGGTTTTAACATTCAAAATGAAACTTTATAAAATCAGATTTACAATAGCGGAAGCATTTACAAAAGTACACGATAATAAAGATCTGATCTTTATCCGACAGCGATCCAATTACACAGCGCTTAAACAATTCTAAAATTAAATAAACACAACCATAGGGTGTTTAGGGTTTATACCTTTGACAAACAACCGGATTGTAACACTCGGGTACAAAGAATGTCACGCTAGATGACTTTAAACGATCTCGTCACATGAAAAACACTCTAAACGAGAACCCGGTTCTCTCCCTTCCTTCTGGTTCGGCTCGCGAGAAAACAAGGGAACACAGTAGTGGTGCTCGGCGGTGTCGGCGGTGGCGAGTGGTGGCCGACAATGGCTGGTCACGGCGGCAATGGAGTGGCCGGCGGTGGAGGACGACGCAAAGGGGGGGTTGGCTCCTCTTCCTTGCACAAACTTTGATGGTGGCTAGAACTCTGATTAGGATTTCGACTTAATGATATATTTATAGTAAATCATATTACCACTTAAACCCTAAATAATTAACCTTTAATTACCAACTGATTAACGTTTAATCAGTTCTAGTCCCTATAGTTTATAATTACTCTAATTAATAAACTATCTTACGTAAACTGAACTGGTTTTATATTTAACTTTTAAATATAAAAACATGTTAATATATATTGAATTAATATATACATAACACCACATTCCGTCTCTCTCGTTGATTTAATTATTCTCAATAATTAAATATAACAACAAACAATAAATATCTCTTTAGATATTTAATCCACCGAATTCTAAATTCTTGTTTCGTGTAATAACGTTCAACAATTAAACGATATAAATTTGTTCTTTGCCCAAAGTGTAACTCTTCGGATCGTACCTCGATAGTAACGTTGATATTAATGATGATCAGACATCTAATATCGAACAATCTCCCACTTGGACGATTCATCGATTAATCGGGTCAACGTAGACCGTGGTGGACGCCTAACTGCATTTCACTCCCTAACAAGGTATGACGTATTTACAATCATCAACTAATTCCTCGTGTTCAAGTAACCTTTACTTAACCAAGTACAATAGCCATGGTAAACATATCTATGTGTCCTTTCTGTTTAGGTCATCCGTTGTACATGAGACATGGATATATGTCACTTCTCTTATGTGGTTTAACTATTCTTGTTCTCGTTCTCCAATTCAATAATGGTCTAAACAAACTACTCCTTAGTTTGTGAGTGGCCACGCGATTTATACCAGTTTGAATCAATGAGGGCTCCAGAATTTCCAGATCCTAATCAAAGGATAACCGAATTTCTTTGGCCACGTACAACTCTCACTTAACTTCAGATTACTGCTGATCATATCCTTATTACTGTCTGTTAAGGTACAACGTTAGATAAGATCAAAGAACAAACTTCAGTCAGGGTTAGTTCTAGTGCGTGCCTCGGGTCGAAGGATCAATAGATCTTACCATATTCAAAACTTCTCAAGACCTTGATCCATGAAGATAGTTTTGAAGTGAGTTATGTTTAATAATCATTCCCTAAGGAATATCTGCGAACATGATGTCCAACTGTTTGGACTTTCATTCTCAATGAACCAATCATCCAATTCACAATAGTCTTTCGTTCAGATTGATTCCCATGAATCCGATCGACTATGAACATTTAGAATATAATATAATATTCAAGGATTTCTAAAACGTACAAAATATCGAATCATAGAAACATCTAATTATAATGCTTTTAACCAGTAAATCAATATAAAACACTAATGTTTCTATATATTGTTCGGAAGCACCCAATACTAACAAATCAAAATCAAGTCTAGCTTGTCTAACACCTATTAACATGCTACTCATATACAGATTGAGGTATAGGTTTAGTGAATGGGTCAAGCTAGATATTGATTTGTGTTAATTTCATTTTAGCATGATATATCCAAGTTTCGTGATCCCATTAATGAAAACTTATGGTGGAAAATATCTTTTGAAACTTCTTTCCAAACTATTAGAAGTTATCTGAACTCCTTTCAGAACACTATCTTCTAAAGTTTCTAAGTCACAACATCTCATGTTTGTGTAATTGTTATTGATGAAACTCTTTCATTAGATAACGCTAATGTATATTATGGTGTATTCATCTAATCATTCTCAACGATTGTCCTTTTGGTGTCTATATCTTAAGTTTTAAGACAATAGTGCTTTGACTGACAAGTTGTCATAACTAGTTATGATACTTGTTTCAAGAACCCTTCTTGATAGTCAAGGCTGGTACTTTTAGCATCTTATCCAATAAGATGGCATTATCTCATCATAATACTTTATGATCACCATTATGTGCTACTCAAGCAGTATCCTTTTCTTCTGTCATAATTAAATTTCAAAGTTCTTTCATCGTATGAAAAATATTGACAAAGCTCATTATCTTGCAGTTGAAACTACATGAACCATTTCACTTTCATCATATCCCTATCATTTGGGGTTATAGATAATGTTAACAGAAAATGTTAACGATTTGTCACACAAAATATTTAAGACAATTTTACCATGGTCAATGAATTGCTTTGATTCTTACTTTAGAATATTTCTTTCATATATCTCATATACGGTTGCAATCAATGCAAGCTTTGAAATTAATCTCTAAAGATACTCTATCTTTCAATGATATGTTTAAACTCGTAATTTTAGCAATGTATCACTATACATTCTATGATAACACTTATCATCCCCTTTATGGTGTTCCATGTATCTCTATACATTCCTCTTGTTAATGTGTCTTCACACATTTCTTTGTCGTATGTACTTACTCCCACTAGCCTTTGCATCTATCATATTGAATCCCTTTTCAAATTGATCTTATCAATTTAATGATTCAATAGCTTTAGACATATTCAGACTTTTATACTCTCCTTGAAGCCACTTTATTACAAGAACATTCTAGTATTCATAATACATGTTTATTTTGATTAGTTTGTTCAACTGTTCAAAACGTGTAATATGTTTCCTCTTAAGGAAACTTGGAACGCATTTCCAATTTTATCAACCTTTGATAATAAGTCGGGCTTCTAGTATGAACGATCCATTTGTTGTTTCCAAAACAACTTCTACATCTTGATGAATCTTATTCATGTGTAGTCTGATCAAATCTTTATTTGTCATAATATGGATTGTGTGTGTGGATCATTACCAAGTGATTTACTAAAGAATCTCATTCTTTCATCACATGATCTCAAATGTCTATTGTAAAAGATCTCATCTTTTTCTTGTGATAAACTTTCATATATTATTAAAGATATCATCTTTGTGTGTATATATGAACTTTGTGTTTATGCAATTGAATAATACCATTTATTCATAACTTTAAACAATAATTGTTCATTGTTCAAGAACCAAGTATATCTTAGTCATGAACATCTTCAATCTTACGATTAAGTTTGAAGGCTTATTAAGGAGGCATACGAAACTCTTTCGTATAGGAGTTCATAACATCCTATTCATAACTTGTTCATATGACTCTTTCTAATTATTCATATCACATATGAATTGTCATACCTGTTCTGGATGAACCTTACGGTTCAAGGCTAGTGATTTAGACTATGTCAATTTTGGGCAGCTGTTTTTTTTACATGACTAACCATTTAGTCTTGAAGTAGTGATAGCTTTTATCGGTTCTTTGATATCTTATCTCATAAGATCGTTTCCAGAGAAATCTTATAAAGTCATATGTAAACATTATATCTTATATATACCTTTTACAAGACTTAATATGTTTTATGATATCTATTAGATCCGATTTAATGAAGTATCTAATGGACTTGAATAACATGTCTTACATGTCTTTAATATTTCATGTCAAATAGATGGTATTGAATTCTCAATTCATAGTCAGGCAACAATTATAATGCATAAAAGATTTAAATAAGTCATACTTAAAATAATCAAGCAATGTTCAAAAGAAAGTAAATACGAAATTTAAATTTGTCCCAGCAAAAATAAAATAATATCATCAAATGGTGTAATCAACAACTCGAAGTAATCTTCAAGCTGTGTCCGTATTCCTTTTCTTCTTCCTTTCCTTCTTTTCTTTCATCTCTGCAAAAAGCAAGTTTGAATATGTTAAAAGAAACAATGGAAAAGTTGCTAAGATACCAGGAGTATATGCATATAAGCATCCTCTAGCTTTAGCAGCTTCGAGCATCTCTCTTACACCGCACTTCGGTTTAGAGATATTTTTTTTGGTCTTACCAATAGCTATGCCCTTATCCCCGGTTTCGACAGTTTTTACCGGTACCCTTTTACTTGTGAAACACAAGTGAAGTTCATCATCGATCATAGCTTTCAAGATTTTGTCACTGGGATAAATCCCTGTTCTTTCAAGCTGGTTAATGAAGCATGACATCTTTAAAGCATCATCGGGCACCCACTCGGCATACCGAGAGATGAAATCCCTAACATAGTCATAACGGCTATGTAGGTGCCCTTCCCATTTACAGTCATCAAATGTGTTATCAACAGTAATATCTATGATCAAGTGATCATCTATGGGAATGCATGCTTTCTCGATATCTGATGCTTTCTTCCTCATGACCACAACACATTCTGGATTCTTCAAGGCAACGTCTCTAATGTGTGACATTAAAGAGTGAAGAGGATTCATGTTGTAATCTTGATGGTATTTCTCCTTCAAGTTACGGATCATGTCATAAGCAGACAAACGTTGGATTGAAGCTTGAATCCCAGGGCTAACAGATGCCAGCATAAGGTCTGATATAGCATGGGTATCATCCCTAAGTTTGTTCCAGGCATTTAGAACAAACTCTCTAGCATCCTCAGGTGGCTGCTTTGGTAAGGGGTACTTAAGAATATGTAATTTCTTGTTGTATCTGAGGACGTTCTTCATATTGTAGTACCAGGTCAACAAATTTGTTCCATCGAGATTAACGTTTAGGATGTTGTTAAGACGTTCTAGAATAACCAAATTAGCAGATTGAGACATCTACAAAATTCAAATAAAGTTTAGTATTTTCATGCTTTAAAATATATATCCTAATTAAATTAATGACCCAAGGGAAAGAATATATATAATTAGGAACGAGATCTCGATTCACCATGTCTCAGTGAATGGCTAAGCACTTTCCACTGTCATAGGTAGGTAGGTATGAAAATACCAATTGTGTCGACTACACAATTCTCGGTTTGAGGGTCATGACGAGCAAGGTCAAGCTTAGGGTACGTTTCCCTCAACAACGCCCACTTATACGACTTAAGTGATATTTGTCCTTCAATTGTGACTGTAGACCCGGCCTAAGTGACTCCGGAATCGCGGTCCTACCTTCAACAAAAAACGTAGCGCCGGGTGCAGGGTAATTCACTAACACCGACATTTCGGATAGATTAGTTGAAGTGTCACAATTTAGGGTGGCGTTGAATTATCGATTTTAAATTTGGATTTCTAAAATGCTTTAAATTACCGGTTAAGGGTCAAAAACATTTTGAACGACGAGGAGCATGAACCAAGTCGTGCAAATTTTAGTAAACCAATTTTACTATATAAGTTCGTGAAACGCTTTTCAAAACTCGACAAGATCCAATTTTAAATACTTTATTTTAAACTAAATTGGTCGTTAGTCACGAACTTAATTTTAAACTAATTAACCTTTAATTAATATTAAATATGTTTTTTTAAACAAAACAATTAAATTTAAAAACCCGTTTTAATCTTTTAAATAAAAACAACTTTTATTTAATTAGCTTTCCGAGAAATTTTAAACCTTTTAATATTCTCGTCGTTTTATAAGATTGTGTTAATCGTTTTATAAAAATATTTGCAGTTAAATTATTATCCACCACAAAAATATAAAATAATCATCGAGCCACTAGGAAGTTTGTTCGGTTTCGTTTGAGCCATCAAACGAGTATTCGAATCGGTCTAAGGGACAACAAATAAATATAAACTTGTCACCTCCCACTTAGTCCAAGATCTCTATCTTCAATTCCCATCTTTGCCAATCTTCTGTCTTCAAATCTTCGTCTTGTTAGGTTTATAATATATACATTTTTACAATAAAAATAAATAAACAAAAGAAACCTAACAACTACATCCGGGTTCCAAATAACCCAAAAATAAATACAAAGAATATAAAACCAAAATCATGACAAACACAACCACGGGTCACTAGGGCTCAATTTACCAAACACAATCACAACCAAAACGATAAAGGCTTAATCTTTTGTTAACCAAAAGTGTTAACAAATAAAACGGAGATCAGAAAAAAAAGTAATTATGTCTAAATGCGCGTAATGGCGGCTCTGATACCACTGTTGGAATATCGTGCACCGGTTTTAACATTTAAAACGAAACTTTATAAAATCAGATTTACAATACCGGAAGCGTTTACAAAAGTACACGAAAATAAAGATCTGATCCTTATCCGATAGTGATCCGATTACACAGCGTTTAGACAATAATAAAATTAAATAAACATAACCATAGGGTGTTTAGGGTTTATAACTTTGACGAACAACCAGATTGTAACACTCGGGTACAAAGAACGTCACGCTAGATGACTTTAAACGATCTCGTCACACATCACACGAAAAACACTCTAAACGAGAACCCGATTCTCTCCCTTCCTTCCGGTTCGGCATGCGAGAAAACAAGGGAACACAGCAGTGGTGCTCGGCTGTGACGTTGACATTAATGATGATCGGACATCTAATATCCAACAGTTACAAGTCTACCTCCCTTACAAAAGGTTTCGTCCTCGAAACCTATCATAAGTCCAATCATTACGGGTACGACTCTTTCATTTCATCCTCGGTTTCCCATGTGGCTTCAGATCCCCTTCGATGTTTCCATTGGACCTTAACCAGTTGGACAACTTTAAATCATAAACAGTTCTCCTTTTTGTCTAAAATGGAAACGGGTTCTTCGATATAGTTAAGGTTGTAGTCAACCTTGATGTCGGCAAGCGGTACATGAGCCGATTCATCCGCCAAACACTTTCGCAAGTGTGACACGTGGAACGTACATGAGCCGATTCATCCGCCAAACAATCTCGCCAAAATTCGGAACGGTCCAACAAACCTCGGACTTAACTTTCCACTTTTCCTGGTTCGTATGATTCCTTTTCGGGGCAACACTTTCAACATTACTCTGTCCCCTTTATTAAATTCAATAGGTTGTCGCCGTTTATCCGCATAGGATTTCTGGCGATCTTGGGCGGCCTTCATTCGTGCCTTGATCTGATCGAACCTTTCTGATGTCTCTTTAATGACCTCGAGTGTAGGTCCACATGACTCATCTCAGATCGATCTCGTGACAGGACGTCTCGTTAACACGGAGTGTGGAATCCTACCGTATTAACGTTCATATACTAATTGACAATAGAAACAACAGGTAAATAAACTTCTCTTTTTATATCATCAAACACATAGAAGTTTATAGTTCAACTCTCTGCTCTCACTTGTCCGTTCTGAACAGATTCTGTAAACTCTCTATTTATAGAGACACGTTCTGCAATAGGCGAACTTAACAAGTTCGCTTCAAAGATGCTTAGGCGAACTTCATAGACTAGGCGAACTTATCAAGTTCGCCTCTAGCAGAACTTGTTCTAATACTTAGACAAAATCTAAAAAATTACATAAAAAACATAAAGACAATATGACCTAAACTATTACAAAGCTTTTGTCATTCAATCTATGTCCTAACAGACTCCCCCTTGACAATAGGTTGATCTTCTGTCTTCAGTCTTTATGACGAGCTCTTCCAGTTATCTGGTAATCTGCTTCCTGCGTGCACTCCATATCTCTGACATATCTCCAACACTCTTTTATATTGCAATCCTTGTTCTCTCCATTCATCAGTAAACATAATCTCATTCTTTGTTAACGTCCTCTGATCTTTCTTTGAGAAGTTAATAAGATTCATTGCATCATAGAAACTAACAATGACCTTATTATCTTTATCATCAATTTTAGCTTCACCAGTATTCACATCTACGTACCACCATTTCATATTCCCCAGAAAATCTTGTGGTATTTTCTTCAGTGATATCTTCTGTACAACACGTACCGGCTTGAACATATACTTCCAAGTCACAATCTCAGTCTTTTGATGTACAATTTTCACTCTTTTTCCTTTCTGTGGCTTTAATCTTTCATACTTCCACATCGGCTAATCCACACTTTGATCTATTAATCAGTGGTTTCGTAGCTAGACCATTCATTTCACACCTTGGCAAGGTATTGAAATACTTGATCCTCGGCTTTAAGTATTGAACACCATCAGATCTTTTCAGAGCAAACAACTTCGTATCATCATCATAAAACCAACTGATGATTCTTCCAATACACCTCTCTTTATTCACATATCTTTCTTTCTAAGCAGGTTTTATAATTGACTTTGGTAGTACTTTCATCCAACTATTAACTACTTCACTCCACTGTTCTCTAGTTATTCCTGTATTTCTATACATCACAGGTTCTTCATTCAGCTTAGGAGACACAATATGAGTAGTATCAACATCAGAATCTATCTTGGATTGAGCAGTATCATCAGGTGTAGTGATATCTTCAACAGAGTCCATAGAATCTGTTACTCCATCACAAGAAAACTCAGGAATAACATCATCTTGGATGAAGTTATCCGAAACATTCAGACCATCACTTCCTTCATATGTAACTTTATCTTTACTCTTTTCTATCTCAATTCTACAATCTCTCCTTCTTCAACTTCATTATCCATCACATCCTCTTCAACATCATCAAATAATTCGTCAATATCATCCAGACATTCTAATTTCTCAGCTTCTTCTTCTTCTTCAGAATCTTGAAAGAATTCCAATAATAATATTTCTTCATTCACTCCAGAATCATTCTTGGTTCCTTCAATAGTATGTGATGTCGACTCCCCCTGAGCTCTTGATATTGAAGTCACGTCAGCGTATTGACAATCACCCTCAATATTACCACTAGGATCATTGTCATCATCATTTTTTCTTTGAACAGAATCAGCATGACAAGTATCATGTATCCTTAACTCCCCCTGAGCGTCAAGACGCTCAACAAGTTTGGACACCAATAACTGCATGTCAGCAGTCTGTGAAGCTTGAGCTTGAATGACCAACTGTCTCTGAGTATCAATAGACACAAGAGTATCTACCTGAGTCTGCAAAGCAAGCACCTGTGATTCAAGGAAGGTAATCCTTCCGGAAAAACCAAAATTACTATCTTCTAAAAAATGGGCCGAAACACGCGTACAAATGATCCCTAAAAATTTTGGCCAAGAAAAGTTTTCCCGCCAAAAAACTCTTTTTTTGAATCCCAGATGCTAGTCCATGCGTACTTAGTAAATACGCACATAAAGGGTGCTTATGCGTATTTAGTAAATACGCAAAGCCATGTGCTCATGCGTATTTGATAGGTTCGTAAAATGCCCATGCGTACATGCTAAGTACGCAGAGTCAAATACTCATGCGTACTTAACAAGTACGCAGGACAACTTCTCTTGCATACTTAGTAAGTACGCAGGACAAAACCCATGCGTACTTAGTAAGTACGCAGAAAAGCTGAATTTGTGTACTTATCAAAAAGTAACAACCTTCTTGACGGATCTTGAGGAGAATGCTCGAAAAGTGATGGATCTGAGAAGTTGATGCTTCCAAAAGCTTAGAAATCATCATCTAACAAACCCTTAGCCTTCCAAACACCAAATGAAGTGATAACAAACTCGATTTTAAGGATTTTAGGTCAAAAAGTACGAACTGCTTGAAACCCTAAAAAATCAAAACTGGAACACAAATCAACGAACACCGAAGCTCTGATACCACTTGTAGGTCCCAGGAGCCTCGTCGCGCAATGGATTTACACAGACCTGTTCTGTGATTTGTGTGGGAACAAAGAAACGATACAGAGAAAACACGAACAAAGACAATATATAATGAAACGACACGTAATCCATAACATAGAAGTCATCCCGTATTACAGACTACATACCGAAGGAGCACACATCTCTCATCTAAGCTCACGGTCCAGGGGTCGGGAGAGCTCTTCCCGACCCGGACATATCTCGACCTAGTTCCAGATTCCACCTACAAATGAAGACAAGTCTTCTATTTATAGGGGAAGGAACATTACCTGCGTACTTGACAAGTACGCAAGGCAAAAGCCTAGTACGCAGGACGAAACTGGTGTGAAGGCTAAGTACTCAGGAACACCCTCCTGCGTACTAGCCATACCGATACATAGAATTTAATCTATAGTTACAAAACATGCTTCTACAGTTTGTTTAGGGTCAATACAACCATTGCAGCTTGTAATGCACTCTTCAAACCATCAGTACTAGCCTTTCTTGGAGACAAACATTGTATGATGACGTGCATAAAATACCTCCATTCTCCAACTAAACCTCCTTTTCTTGCTTGTGTATCATTTGGTCTTCCTCTGTAACCCATCCTCTGAATACACCCCATAATCAGTGTTCCAGGATAAGACATAAGATCGTCAATAGCACCTCCCAATGCCAAAGCAGCACGAATAGTTTCCACTGGAATAGCTACCTCCGTATTATTCACTCTAGCACGAGTACGTGAGGTTCAACATCTGTATCTTGATGTACGGTATCCAAGAATTGTTGAATATACGGTAAACTGATGTACGGATTAGCAGATAAGGCCACATGCAAACATGAACGATTCAGAAAGTTGATAATTCCTTGAAAATGAACATCTTTAGACATATTTGGATCTAATAACGCCACTTGATTATGTTTGTACTCAACACGACGAGCCATCTGTAAATGTATTGGACAAAAACACACATTAGTCATATAACAAACAAAAGAAAAAATAAAAAAAATTTCACACACATAAAAAAAAATTTAAAAAAAATCACAAGTTCAAACACTACTGAGCCCTTAGGCGAACATAATAAGTTCGCCTAATCAAGTTCGCTTGAACAAGTTCGCCTGAACAAGTTCGCCTAAACCAGTTTGTCGATACAACTTCTACAGCAGAATTAAAAAAAAATCCAAATCGTCAAAATTTTCAAATTAAACACATCATCAGCATCGATTAACAACCACGACACACTATTAAGCATCAATTTCAAGATTTAAATCCAGAAAACCTTGATTTTCTCAGAAAACCGTAAATAATTCAAAATCCGATGAACACAGGTTAAAAAGAACAAATTCCCATCGATTTATCGAATAAAAATCTTTGAAATTACCTTAGAAAGATTCGCAATCCAAAACCGATCGAGAAACAAACACAAAAATTTCAAATTGAAAACCCTAGATCAGAAAATCACAAGTTCGCTATAAAACCAGTAAGTTTGCTCTCACAGTAAAGAAGATAATACGGATAAGTTCGCCTGAAGAAAATATTTAATCACAATTAAGTTCGCTTCATTAGGCGAACTTGTTAAGTTCGCTTAACAAGCCTCAGGAGAATATATTAAGTTCTCTTAATCAGAACCAGGGCGAACATATTAAGTTCGCCCCAAACCTTTGCCATTAACAATTTCTTCGCTTTCAACACAACACATTCTTGTAAACTTCCATCTGTAGCATGTATCCGATCCAATCCCAAATCATTTTAATAAAAATAAAATTCTCATGGAAGATAGAAACAAAATATTTTTGGATTGTAACTCTACAAACGGAATCACATATTTTTGGCTTTTATCTGAACAAACTGAAACACATATTTTTGGATTTTATATGAGCAAACTAAAATACATATTTTTGGATGAACATCATGAGCAAGAAGATCATATCAGTATATGAGCAATTACTCACACAATTTATTATCAACTATGGGTAACCTATGATATGAAACAATCAAACTCATTCTTATGTAACTCAAATCTTTTTCAATTTTATGTAACTTTTGCAATCAATTTGAATAATACTTGAAATGATACGCGATAAATTTCAAAGTAAACAAGATCAGGTTATGAAATGCTCAATTTTTCATTCCGAATTTGCAATACAAAGCATGAATTTTTAAATTGTCAATATTATATAATTTGAAACTATAAGCATTTTTTCTTTCAAATTCATGTGAGTTAGTACCATTTAGATGAAAAACATCGTGTACCCCACATATATGCCAACAGAAATTTAAATTTGCACTATATTCAAGACATACACAGTTTATTGCAAGATTAGATCAATCTCCAAGATGAAATTATCTCTATTAGCACAAGTATAGAATAGCAGATCCCAAAGGATATAAGAATCAGAATGATTCAGAATCAAAAGATTATAATGAATTGGCTTTATAATGAGAATCAATAGATTCAGGTATGAGGATCCAACTATTATCTGGATAAATTTCCATGAAATTAGAATAGATGATGTATCTAACTGATCCAAGGGTGAATATATGTTCTAACAGATGTTGTCAGAAACATATCTTAGTTTAGCAACACATTGCATGTTTTTCGGGGCATGGGTAGTGAAGTGAACTGAAAGAGATTATGCTAAAGACATAATTCGATATTGGTCTCATGAAATTCTTAAAACCATATATTCTTTATCTGATAATGATCTTTTACACACACACCCAGGCATATAATGGATTCAAATCGCAGATGTAATCATATCATATTTAATTTTCACACTATTATTGGTTAAAAAACGCTTCTAGTCTATTTACAATTCAAGTTTCAAACTCATATTCAAATTAAAACATATTATCAAGATTAGAGCATTCAAAACACTATCATTTCTCATTTATGCAGACTTTGAAATTTAGGTCAAATCAAATTACTTTAAACTATCCTATATCAAAGGTCCACTATGGTCATGTGTATTGAACTATTCACTGATCTACTATCATTTCTTCTCTAACTTCAAATGATGTCAATTTTATATTTTTCATTTTGTTTTGAATTTTTATAAATAACAATTTTTGACTAAAATTTAAAATGCAGAAATGTAATAAAGCAATAAAAGAAATTTAAAACAAAATCTCCCATGAAAATTTGTTTTTGAAAAACTTTTATTCGGGATTTATCATTTTGATCAGAAATTCAAACCTGGTACGATCAAATGCCTTGGTAAAAAGATCAGCAAAATTATCATCTGTATGTACCTTTACCAGCTCAATCAACTTCTTATCTGCACAATCACGAATAAAATGATATCTAATTTCAATGTGCGTTGTTTTACTATGCTTAACATGATTATTTGTGATAGACATTGTAGCATTATTATCAATAAACATGGGGGTTCCTGTAAAATTCAAACCATAGTCTCTTAATTACTGTTGGATCCACAATATCTGTGAACAACAACTTGCAGCAGCAATGTATTCTGCTTCACATGTTGAAATGGAGACCGTAGTTTGCTTTTTGCATTGCAAGGAAACTAGACGATTACCCAAGAACTGGCAAGCACCTGTAGTAGATTTCCTGTCTAAACAACAACCACCAAAATCAGAATCAGTGTATGCATTGAATTCAAAGTTAGAACCATGTGGAAACCATAGTCCCAATCTTTGTTTTCCTTTCAGATATCGAAAGATTCTTTTTACTGTAATCAAATGAGACTCTTTTGGTTTTGCTTGGAACCTTATGTCTGGCCTTGAAGCGGTTAAGTACATGAGAGATCTAATCATTGCACGGTAGATTCGGCAATCAACTTCTTTTCCATCCGAGTCAGAATTCAATTTATAACTGACCGGAATTGGAGTATCATATGGGGTACAGTCCTCCATCTTGAACCGGCTCAAGATGTCCTTTACATACTTGAACTAATGAATAAAGAAACCATCTTCCTTCTGATTAACTTGAAGACCTAGGAAAAATGATAACTCTCCCATAGCTGACATCTCAAACTTCGATTTCATAATACTCTCAAACTCTTTGCACAACCCTTCATTTGTAGAGCCAAAAATAATATCATCTACATATATCTGTACCAGTAGATATTCTCCCCCTACTTTCTTAATGAATAAAGTCGAGTCAATATGTCCACGAACAAAATCATTTTCCAAAATATGTGCAGACAACGTTTCATACCACGCTCGAGGAGCTTGATGAAGACCATAGAGAGCTTTATCAAGCTTGAAAACTTTAGACAGATTAAGTGGATCTTCAAATCCCGGCGGCTGACACACATAAACTTCCTCCTTGACTTTACCATATAAGAAAGCACTTTTTACATCTAATTGAAACACCTTAAACCCTTTGTATGAAGCAAAAGCAAGAAACAACCGTATAGCTTCAAGCCTAGCAATTCAAGCTTAGCAACAGGAGCATAAACCTCGGTGTAATCAATTCCTTCTTGTTGATTGAAACCTTGTACAACTAATCTTGCCTTGTTTCTCACCACAACACCTCGATCGTCTTTCTTGCATTTAAACACCTATTTCGTACCAATTGGATACACACCCTTTGGAAGATCTACAAGATTCCAAACTTTGAGTTTGTCAAACTGAGCAAGTTCTTTCTGCATGGGCTCTATCCAATTGTTATCACGTAACGCCATTTCGACATTCTTTGGTTCGACCTGAGAAATAAAACAGGAATGTGAGCAGACATCAAAAACACCAGTATCCTTAAAACCTGTATACAAGCAAGTGTTGTCAAGAATAGAACGCGTTTGCACTCCATCACGCAAATTCCCAATGATATTTGTAATCGGATGAGCTTTGAGTTCCTTGGTTGATGCAATCTCAGGAACCGACAACAAATCAACTTGAGTTGTATCAGATTGATAAGACTGATCTTGATTAACTTGTATCTTCGAGTCCAGATTTGTAGGAATCCCCCTGATCCGGTGTCAAATTAGAAGGTTCATCAACTATCAAAGGATCAGCAGAAGAATCTTGGAAAATAACATTTTCATCTTCACTATCAGACTCTTGTGTTCCCGAACAAGAAGCAACATTACGATCTGGAGCAGATGTAGAAGGAATAGATGATTGTGGAACCACATTCGGTAGAAAACCACTATTCTATGCATCCTGACATGAATCATATAATACAGTTGCTTCCTCAAGAGAAATATCAGAAGGTAAATGAAAAGACTTGAATAAATTTTCATAATCAAAAGCCCAGTCTGGTCCAATCGCCATTTGAGGTAAAGATCGATTAGAACAGTCAATATGAAACCATTCTTCAACGTGATGAGTCTCTTTGTTATAAACCCTCTTGGTAGTAGAATTTGCAACATACCCCAGAAAGATTCCTTCAATAGCCTTAGCACTGAACTTGGTTGGGACATCTCTAACTTTTAAAACGGTGCATGGATTACCAAAAAGTAGTAAATATTCCAGATTCGGCTTACGATTATTAAGCAACTCATAGAAAGTCTTATTGTGTCGCTTAACAGTCAAGACTCTGTTCAAAACGTGACACGCAGTATTCACAGCCTCAGCCCAAAAATTTACTAGAAGCTTAGAATCTGCGAGCATTGTACGTGTCGTTTCAACCAAAGTCCTGTTCTTTCGTTCAGCAACACCATTTTGTTGAGGTACATATGGTGCACCGAATTCATGATGAATTCCCTTTTGAAGACAAAATAAACACATCTTGCTATTCTTAAACTCGCTGCCATTGACACTCATAATTCTTCTGACTTTCTGTTTAAACAAATTCTCTAAACCCAGGATTAAGAATTGTACCAACTCTATGGTCTCGGCTTTAGAAGCAAGGAACTTAACCCATGAAAATCTAGAGAAATCATCTATTACTACCAGACAGTAAGATTTACCACCAATGCACCTGATACTAATCGGTCCGAACAAATCCATATGCAGTAGCTCCAAAGGAGTTACAATAGAATTCTTTGTCTTAGATTTGTGGGACTTCTTATGTTGTTTCCCCTTCTTGCACGGAATACAGTCATCAGGAACTGAAAATTTCATTTTCGGAACACCAAAAACCAGATCATTCTTCACAAGATAATTCATTTTCCGATAACTGACGTGAGCAAGTTTCCTGTGCCACAAAATAGAATCCGACTCAGACGCCTTGGAGAGTAGACATGTAGGAATTGAATCCGTTGTAGTAGCAACACTCATGTCTAGGACATGTGTCATTTCTCCTCAGAGCCTTCATTAGAATCCATTCGTTAGGAATCACAAAGCCCGGTTTCAAGATATAACACTCAGAATCATTGAAATGAAATGAAAATTTCTTGTCACACACTTGAGATACACTCAAAAGATTATGTTCAAGTTGCTCCACATAGTTCACTTTCTCAAATTTGACTTTTTCGTTCTTTAAAGTACCCTGACCAGTTATGTACCCGCTTTTATTTCCAGCAAATGCGACATAACCACCATCAATATTAATAACATCTTCCAACAAACGAATATTCCTTGTCATATGTCGAGAACAACCACTATCCACATACCACGTATTGTTGATAGTCCTCCTTGGTTGTCCCTACATAAACAAAGAAAATTAGTTAGAAATTGGAACCCAAGCCATTGTAGTCTTGGGTCGTCCAGATGGATCAATATAAACAACTTCAAGCAATTCACAATCAACATTGTTATCAACCTTTGGAACATAATATTCACAATTAGACCTTCTCAATGAAGACATAGGATGATGAATTGGAAAAAAAAAATTATCAGATTATTCAGGTATTTCCAAAAATTTCTTTAGTTTTCTGTTACGTCTTCTTCGTTGTGGTCTAGAAAGTTTGATCTCAAGTTGAGACTCCTTTGGAATTCCAACCTGTGGAATCTCAAACTTCTTTTGAAAAACAACTGGTTTAGAAATACGCTTATCATGTTGCTTAAATCCTGAAGATTTAGCAAATGATTGACAAGGCATATTCTTTACAACACTAGACGTAGGCTTTCCCACATTTTGTCTTTTCAGAATCGTCGCCACTCTATGTTGTGAGGGATCACACTTTAATTTGCCTTGATTCTTATAAGGACAGTGAATCAGAATATGACAGCCTCATTACAATGAAAACAACTATCTTGATGATTTCTGATATAAGGAGTTTTTCTTTAATTTGATGACCCGTCTGATGAACAAGCTTTAGAAGATTTTACAGAACAGTTAACTGACTTCTTTTGAACAAAACATTGTTTAGTCACCGTTGATGAATTCTTCTTCTGATGACCAGCAGCAACAAAACCACTTGATTGTAACATTTTGGAAAGTTTAGGTTGATCAACTTTCACCTCATCCGGTTATGTTAAAATGCATCTATCACAGGTAACATTTTTCACTACCTTTGGTTCATCAAGTTGCACTTCCTTAGGAATGCCTTCAACCTTTTTATCATCAAAAACTTCATCCTCAGAATCAGAATCATATATTATATATTCACCAGTTACTGTATTTACTTTCAACACCGTCTTTGGATCAATTTCCTCTTCATGAATAATTTATGGTTCAACCACATAATTTGCATTGAATGGTGGAGGAACAAATCCAATTCCAGCAACCCTCTTAGTAGGATCAGCATTACATTAAAGTAATCCAATACCATAGATGAATTTTTAAAATTCTCCAGCTTTCTTTGTAATTTGATCACTTCGGATTCTTTATCAGAAATTTCTTTGTTCTTCTGAGCGACAATTTCATTTCGCTTCTCAATCTCAGCATAAGCCATATCCAGATGATATGCTTGTTCCTTATATTTCAATCCCAAATAGTTCAAATCTCTTTTCAAAGACTCAAATCCATCTATACACAATTTATCATTATCTTTTAATTTTTGATTAACTGAATGCATCGATTTCATATCACAAATTAAATTTGTGTTATCATCCATTACTTTTTGCATTTTATATTTTATACTGATGCAATTAGAACAATAAATGTGACAGACAGAATCTTTTACCTTTGAAGGATCTGACATATCTACCATGAAGACTTTTGCAATCGGAATATTTTTAGAATCAGCACCATCAGAAGAATTTTGAGTTAATACAATATCATCTTCAGATGCACCAGATGCAATATTAGTCTCACCATTTTGTACTTGGTCATGATCTTCATCAGCACTTGGCAAACTCTCACCATCACTTGAGCTATCATCATCAGTTGACTCTTCAGATTTTACAGAATGAATTTCAGCTACAAAAGCTTGACTTACCGAACCAACCAAATCTTCAAGATGAATACCCTAGTCATAATTTTCATCATTCTGAGCAACCAAAGTAGATGATGCAGATGCATGATTAGAATTTCCAGAACCAGAGGAGCCATGTGACTGATTACGATTGTTCTAAAAGTTATTAGGCTTCTTCTGAGAATCAAATTCAACTTTTGGTTTCACACATTCTTTGGAAAAATGACCATACTCCTGACAATTATAGCAATGAACTTTGGTTTTGTCAAATCCCATATGTGAACGACTGTTAGAACCGATATACTTTCTTCCAGTCTTCTTCAAAAAATCCTTTGCTTGTCTCATCAACATAGCCATATTCCATTGAATGTTCATCTCTTCCAGATCAACAGGATCAATCTGTCTGAAATTCTCCTCAATAACATCTGGATCATGAATCTTTCCTCCAATAAAATTTTCATAAGAATCCATAAAAGAAGAAAACATCGCTAAATAATCATCAGCAACTCTGTGATTCATATTATGTGTTCCAGATGATGAAGAAGTTGTATTTGCAGAGAAACCTGAATGACTTGGAACCCCAAAACAATGATCATTAGAAACATCTTGAGTATCACCAGAAAAGAACGCAACCCCTGCACCATTTTTGCCAGAAGACTTAGCAAAATACATTGAAGGATCTTGAATATGCTCCAAATTGGTTTCCTTTTTCTTCATATTCAAATCATGTGATTGAATCTTACCAAGAACCTCTTCAAGAGACATAGTTTTATACTTGACATTCCCTTTTAACAAAACTATATACACATCAAATTTAGATGGTAATGCCTCCAAAAACTTATCATTTATCTCTTCAGTCTCATAAACCACTAAAGCACTTGACAACTCACTCAGCAAATGATAGAATCTCATTGCAAGATCATCTAAATATTCATTTTGAAAGTGCTTGAATACTAAGAACTGCTTCTTCAGTAATTATTTTCTGCTTTTCTTAACATCCAAACTACCTTCACACCGCTTTTGTAAAGCTTCCCACAATTGTTGAGAAGTCTTGAATTGTTTAAAGCTATGATAAATTTCTTTAGGAAGAGACATTGAGATACTAGCCATTGCCTTCTTTTCCCTGTGGTTAATGCAGATACTGATTTAGGAACATCATCCTTTCCCATCCAAGTATATGTCGGATGTGTATATCCTTCCAAGATTGGAATCCATAAACTTGTATCAGTAAAAGGCACGAACTGATCAAACCGATCTTTCCAGTTAGAATAATCTGCAAGACTTAACAATTTGGGTGGTTTTTCGAGATGTACCAATCTCGTTATCGTAATTTAACATATTAGTCACTTGCACTATATTTGCCATTTTCAGAAAAAATTTCCAAGTGTTGAACAAAAACTCCCCTTAGGCAAAGATAATAAGTTCGCTTCAAATCCAAACAAGCGAATTTGATATCAAACGAACTTAATAAGTTCGCTTACCCAAGAAAATCCAGTAAGTTCGCCTACTGATTAAGTTCGCCTAAACTGAGAGAAGCGAACTTAATATGTTCGCTTGCTAAGTTCGCCTGCAACAAATTTTAGCAAGTTCGCTTACTGCAGCTGAAACAAACTCAGCAAGAACTTTAACCAAAACACAAACAAACCTCACCAAAAATCATCATTTCTCACAGATTAGAAGGAATTGGAGGAAATTGAACCATAGGATTTAGTATTTTATGAATTAGAACACTTCTATCGGATTAATTTCACCAAAATCAACTTCAAATCATTGAATTCAACAGTAAAATCAGCTTCAAGAACTTGAAAACTCTATGGATACAAAACTTCTAAAAATGATCAATTTCTTATCAAATTATACACAAAAACGTCTCTAATCACCAAGAATCAAACACAAATCACGAGCAAAAGCTCTGATACCAGTTGTAGGTCCACATGACTCATCTCGGATCGATCTCGTGACAGGACGTCTCGATAACACGGAGTGCAGAATCCTACCGTATTAACGTTCATATACTAATTGAAAATAGAAACATTAGGTAAATAAACTTTCTCTTTTTATATCATCAAACATAAAGAAGTTTATAGTTCAACTCTCTGCTCTCACTTGTCCGTTCTGAACAGATTCTGTAAACTCTCTATTTATAGAGACACGTTCAGCAATAGGCGAACTTAACAAGTTCGCCTCAAAGATGCTTAGGAGAACTTAACAAGTTCTCCTCTAATAAAGTTCGCCTCTAGCAGAACTTGTTCTAATACTTAGACAAAATCTAAACAATTGCATAAAAACATAAAGACAATAAGACCTAAACTATTATAAAGCTTTTGTCATACAATCTATGTCCTAATATCGAGGCTTCCCAATTCCCTCTGTCCAATCTCACCCCAAAAAAACGGGGGTCCTGCATCTTCTCCAATACAACATCTCGTAAGGCGGCATGCCTATCATCGTGTGGTAACTGTTGTTGTAGGAGAATTCGGCTAATGGTAGATGACTATCCTAACTACCACCGAAGTCTATAATACAAGCACGGAGCATGTCCTCCAACGTTTGAATGGTCCTTTCCGACTGATCATCCGTATGCGGGTGGTGTTGAAGCACGTTTGTGTGACAGACAGTTTGTATGTTGTTTTATGCTTTTGTACTTTACTTTCTATATTTGTAGTTGTATTTAGTATCTGTATGTATTGGTTTATCGAGTTGTAAACACGTATGTAGGTACTTGTCAATGTTTTGTCTTTGTTAAGTGTTGTGCGCACTTAACAAGTGCGCAGGTTGCTTAACCTTCGTACTTAGCAAGTACACAAGAACACTGTCTGCGTACTTGCTAAGTACGCAAGAACAAAGCCATGCGCACTTAGCAAGTGCGTAGGCAACAGGCCTTAGTATATATAGCCAGTTAGTGATAGAATTATGTACGCACTCATTCGCACTATAACCGGATGTGATAATCAATAGATGAAGTAGCTCTTGGGATAAAATAGAGGTAGCTCTTGTGCGCTATTTTAAAAGAAAAAATCTTTCAAAATCCGACCTTTTTCTTGTTTGTTTTAGTGTTTTGATCATCAAGGGTATGTTAGAAACAAGTTTCTAACCTTTTGGCTTGATCAATTTGTTCATATCTTCAAAATTTGAAGATCTGAGCTATATCCGGCGACCGGAAAAAGTTGGTGGAGCAGGTGGATAAAGCATTTTGCGTACTTACCCTTTTTGGCAAAAAGTACAGTCTTCGTGCGTACTTGCTAAGTATACAAGACCATTCTTGTGCGTACTTAATTTTTCTTCCTGCGTACTTGCTAAGTACACAAGAGGAAATCTCAAGTGCGCAAGACCAATTTCTTAAGTGCACAAGGCCATTCTTAAGTGCGCAAGTTGTGTTGACTTTCTGAGTTTTTGACTAAGTTTTACACTATGGCAAATCTTCATAATCTTGGTAACCTGCTTAACTATGATAACGAGATAGGTACTCCACATAAACCGCCAAAGCTGCTTAATGTTAATGATTATTCGAATTGGAAAGCACGCTTTGAGCATTATATCTCATACATTGATTCCTCTTTGTGGATACATATACTTGAGGGTTATAAGCATATGACTTATACATATCTTGATGAGATTGTTCCCAAGCCTATATCTAAGCTAGATGAAGAAGAAAAGAAAGTTTATGACAGAGAAAAGAAGGCACATAGATCTATCACAATGGCCCTGACTAGAGAGCTTTTTCACAGCTTCAGAGGATATGATAATTCGAAAGATCTATGCAAGGCATTACAGAAAAGATTTGTTGGGAACAGTGACATCAAGAAGAGAAAAAGAGATCTCCTGAGAAAGCAGTATGAGTGCTTCAGATACCTGGAGAATGAATCTACAGATGAACTTATATCTAGATTCTATCATCTGCAAACTGAGTTAAAAGCTTATGAGCTAAAGTATCCTAATGAGGAATTAGTTGAAAAGTTTCTGGATGCGTTACCACCAAAGTTTGAGATGTATACCACTTTGCTGAGAGAGAACCCCAAGTTCTATGAGATGACGATTGAAGAAGCAATTGGAAAGGTTCAAGCACACGATATGAACCTGAAAAGAAAAGAAAGCTAAGGGAGACCTCAAATCCAAGACCCTTCTATGTATTATGGGACGTCTTCCACAGCTAAGTCATAGGGTTCAGGAATTGCCTTATTCTCAGAGAATTCTCATGAAGAAGATAACTCGAATGGTTTTGGTGGTCATACATGCTTTACAACATCTGGATCTGGTTCTCACCGCCAACATTCCTCAAGAAATCCTACCTCCACATCTTTAGCTAACCCGACTGGTATAACCAAGATAGCTGAGGATCATGTAGCATTGTTTTCATCGTGTATGCTTGCCTATGAGAACTTCATTGGTGGCAAGCTTACGGATCCTGAAACCATTGAAGAAGATTTTAATCAGGTGGATCCAGATGACATGGAGGACATGGATATTCAATGGAATATGGCCATAATCTTGAGAAGGGCCAAGCATTTCTTGAATAGAACTGGCAGGAAGTTCATTGGTGGGCATTCAAATGCCAAGGTGGGTTTTGATAAATCCAAAGCCAAGTGCTACAAGTGTCAGAACTTTGGACACTTTGCTAGTGAATGTCAGAAGGATAAAGCACCTGCTTCATGTTTCACCAGACCAAGCCAGGGAAACAACCAAGGAAATGGTCAAGGGTACAACAATTCTAACAACCACAATCAAAGTGAAGGTGGAACGTCCAATGCTTTGGTAGCTCAACAGGATGAAAGGTTTGATTGGGGTGTTCATTTAGAGGATGCCCTTATTACTTAAACACAAGTTGGTCTCATGGCTGAGATCATTGAGATGATGGAAGAAGAAGAAATGGAAGCTTCTGTAGATGACCAAAGGGAGTCTACAACTGCATTTTCCCTCATGGCTATTGAGGAGGCATCAAGTTCGTCAACTGAGGTAGACTCTAATTATTTTGCTGTTATTTCTTGTTTCAAATGTCTTGGCTTGAAAGAAGAAAATTCTAAGCTTTAGGACAAGGTCGAACCCCTTCGTATTGCAGTTTTAAGCTAGAAAGAAAATGTAAAACGTTACAAAGATTCAATTGAAACTTTAAAGAAAGAAAGACGTGATTTTTCATTTAAAACAGTGAACAACAGTTTCATTTGGATGTTGCGTACAAGGGGTTGGAAAAGAGAAATAATGAAACTACCAAGCTGCAGAATGAGGTCTTGTAGTTGAGTGGTAGAATTGAGAAGTTGAAAAATTCTCGTTTTGTGGTGGAACACTACGAATCAGTAATGAGACAAGTGAATGGCTTAGGGTTGGGTACTAATGTCATTCCTCCACCGGTAAGCGAGAAATTTGTCAACGGCTTAATTGATATTGACTTTTCATGCCTTGATGAATCCTCAAGTCAGGATGATTCCTCTAACAAGGATGATTCCTCAAGTAAGGCTGACTCTACTTTTGATCTAGAGTTCTTCAGTGATGAAGGCTCTGAGAACACCATCCCTGATGGTGCTGTCTCAGAGGAGTTGATTGGTGAACACAAAGTTGTGAAAAACATTGTCACTGATCGTGATAATTGCATTTTGACTGAGCCTGATACCATTGAAACAAATGAAAAACTAAAAGTAATGCTTTATGGGGGTTATAAGAATATTAACCAAGTAAAGAAAGTAGCCTATGCAAATCATTATGGGCTTGGTTATAAAGCTAATTTGGAAAAAATATTACATCCCCAAAAATGAATCAACATCAGGTCCATCAAAAACCACTACTCATGTTCATCAAACAACTCATCCTGCTCATCATGCTGAGTCATCAAATGCTAGATCTAACAAGCACTGTAGGAGGATTCATAAGGAAAAGCGTGCATGCTTTCACTGTTGTATGGTTGGTCACATCCTTGTGAACTGCCTTGCTAAGAACCATGGGAAATGGCCAATTGTTTCACAACCGGCTGTTATCTCTATGTCACCACTAGTGAAGCAACCCAAGAATCCCAAACCAAATATGGTGAAACCACCAGTGAAACCTATGGTAAAGCCAAAGACCACATATGAGGCTAAGCCATCTGTTCCAAAAAGGGAAAAGCAACCTGCTAAACCCTATGTCTACCTCTGGTAATGCACCAACTGGTGAGAAGACTGTGGGTAAACTCTCCAAACCACAGAGGAGAAGAAGGAACAAGAGATTGAGAAAACTGGAACAGCTGGCTGGAATTCAATCAGGTGAAGCTTCTACTAGTTCACTTGGTGCTTCTGAATGCAAGCCGATTGTTCCAGTAAAACAAAAGAAAAGGTCATGGAACCAGAAATCTAAAAGTTCTCAATCTTCTGATCCTAAATCTTCTAAAGATTCACCCATTTTTGACAGTCATGATTGTGAATTGTTTGAGGTAGTTTATTTTGAGAAAGACGGACGACCCAAAACCACTATGGCTTGGGTCTCCAAAATTAACTGATTTGTTTGTGACTCGTGCAGGGACATCCGAAGGGAACTATCTCTAATCGTTGGTATGTAGATAGTGGATGCTCCCGACACATGACAGGCAACATGGCACTGCTTCAAGACATTAAACCATTCAGAGGAGGCCATGTGGCCTTTTTAGGCGAGAAAGGTGGCAGTATTACGTGACAAGGCGTGGTTTCGAATGGATGTGTAAGCTTTGACAACGTCAACTACTGCGAGAAGCTAAAGCATAACCTGTTGAGTGTTTCTCAGATGTGTGACAAGGAGTACTTGGTTATGTTTGACAAGTCTGAATGCATGATTCTCAAACCTGGGTTTGAGGTTCCTAAAGACTGGATTTTGATGCGTGCACCAAGAACGAATGATACCTATCAGATCGACATGCGCGTCGCGAAAACCACATCTTCAGTTGCTACTTGTTTGCTTACCAAAGCGACATAATTTGACTCAATCTTGTGGCATAGGAAACTCAGACACATTTCTTATCGTAAAATGAACCATCTTGTCCGAAACGGTTTAGTTACCGGGGTTCCTAAGCTGAGATTATCCATTGCAGATGACTCTATGTCGTGTAAAAAGGGCAAACAGCAACGGAAGTCTCACAAGCCTAAGATCTAAAACTCTATTGATACCCCTTTGGAGCTCCTTCACATGGATTTGTTTAGACCCATAAGTATCAGGAGTATTGGAGGGAAGTCATACTGTCTAATTGTAACTGATGATTTCTCACGTTTTTCTTGGGTGCATTTCTTAGGTATAAAGGATGAGACTGTTGATATTCTTCAATACCTAATCTTGAGCCTGTAATCTTTATGCAAGATGAAGGTTAGAAGAATAAGGAGTGATAATGGCACAGAGTTTAAGAAAAATATGATGGAGCTTTTCTGTCTCAAGAAGGGCATTCGTCATGAATTTAGTGCGCCGTATACACCCTAGCAGAATGGAGTTACAGAACGGAAGAACAGGACCCTTATTCAAACTGCACGGACAATGCTGTCAGATGCTAAACTTCCTGTAACTTTCTGGGCTGAAGCAGTCAACACAGCTTGTCACTTTGTAAATAGAGTTCTGGTGGTTAAGAGGCACAACAAAACTTGTTACGAGCTTGTCAACAATCGACCTCCCAATCTTGACTACCTAGTCCCATTTGGTAGTCCCTGTTCCTTATTGTTACAGTACAAGGATCGTCAATCCAAATTTCATTAAAAGTGGTGGAAGGCATCTTCTTAGGATATGTTGCTAACTCACCATGCAAGAGGGTGTACAATATAGGAACTCGTTTAATGTAAGAATGGTTCGAAGTGGATTGACGTAAACACAACATTCCACCAGAACCAACAGGTCCAGCTTGGGGTTTTAATTATGATGCTCTATTCAAGTCTTTCAACCTTCCTGATTTATCTGTAGATGATGCCGCCAATGTGTACGAGTTCTTTGGTGGCGGTGATGACTCCAATTTCTCAACCTGTGCAACTGTACCGATAGCCACTCCCGATTCAAATGCTGCTTCTTCATCTAGAACTCATGATAGTGATGAAATTGAAGTTGTTCATGTTGGTGTAAATGACGCTCAAGCTGATCCTAACACTCGCGTAGGAAATGACGCTCCAGCTGATCCAATCAACATTGAATCTTCTTTTTCTGGAACACAGAATATGGGTGAGTTGAGTACGAATTTAGTTTCAAACATCCAGGAACCACATGTACCATAGACGAGAGTGCATAAAAATCATCCAATTGACAACATTATTGGTGATCCTAATACCGGCGTTCTAACTTGTCACAGAACCACTGTCGAGAACACCAGTCTATACGCTGAGATACTTGACACTAGTATCATGGAAACATGTATGCATGCTGCCTTCGTATCCTAATTGGAGTCGAAGAATGTGAAAGAGGCTCTCACTGACAACTGCTGGATAGAGGCGATGCAAGATGAATTATCTCAATTCCAAAAGTTGCACGTGTGGGATTTGGTTGACCTTCCAAAGGGTTTGCATCTGATTGGAACCAGATGGGTGTTCAAATGCAAGACGGAAGATCGACATGTTGTAGTGAAGAATAAAGCAAGGTTGGATGTTCAGGGTTTTTATCAGCAAGAGGGCCTGGATTACACAGAGGTGTATGCCCCAGTTGCGAGACTTGAGGCCATTCGACTGTTTCTGGCTTACGCCTCCTTTGTCGGCTTCAAGGTCTATCAACTTGATGTGAAGAGTGCTTTTCTATATGGGAAAGTTCATGAAGAGGTCTATGTCACTCAACCTCTAGGTTTTGAAGATCCGCATAATATCAATAAAGTGTACAAGCTGGATAAAGCACTTTATGGTCTTCATCAAGCACCTAGGGCATGGTATGAAACTTTATCAAAACATCTACTGTCCAATGGTTTCGACCGAGGACAAATTGACTCGACTCCACCTCTGTTAGACTAGGCCAACTTAACAAGTTCGCCTCTAGCATAACTTGCATAAACACTTAGAACATTTTACATTACAAAAACATAAAGACATTAGATCTAAACTATTACAAAGCTTTGGTCATTACAAACTATGTCCTAACAGACTCCCCCTTGACAATAGCTTGATCTTCAGTCTTCTGTCTTTATGATGAGCTCTTCCAATTATCCGGTAATCTGCTGCCTGCATGCACTCCATATCTTCTACATATCTCCAACACTCTCTTGTACTGCAATCCTTGTTCTTTCCATTCATCAGTGTACATGATCTCATTGTTTCTCAATGTCCTCTGATCTTTCTTTGAAATGTTAATAAGATTAATTGCGTCAAAGAAACACACAATGACCTTATTGTTTTTTTCTTCAATCCTTGCTTCACCAGTATTAACATCTACATACCACCATTTCATATTCCCAAGGAAATCTTGAGGAATCTTCTTCAATGGTATTTTGTGTACAGCACGTACTGGTTTGAATTTGTACTTCTAGGTCACTTTCCCAGTCTTTTGATCTATGTTCTTCACTCTCTTTCCTTTTTGAGGCTTTAGCCTTTCATACTTCCCCGAACCACCTTCTCTCTTGATCAGATTTGCAATCACATCAGCTAAACCAAACTTGGATCTATTAATAAGTGGCTTTGAAGCTAGACCATTCATTTTACACCTTGGCAAGGTATTGAAATACTTGATCCTCGGCTTTAAGTACTGAACACCATCAGATCTTTTAATAGCAAATAATTTTGTGTCATTTTCATAAAACCAACTTATGATTCTTCCTACACACCTCTCTTTGTTCACATAGTTTTCTTTCTGAGCAGATTGTGCTTGCGACTTGGGTAGCACCTTCATCCAGCTATTCACAACTTCTCTCCACTGTTCTCTAGTCATACCTGTATTTCTGTACATCATAGGTTCTTCATTCACCTTTGGAGACTCAGTGTGAGTAGTATCAGCTTCAGCATCTTTATTGGATTGAATGTTTTCATCATCAGTATCAATCTTAGAATTAGCAGTATCTTCAGGCAGTGTGATGTCTTCAAAGAAGTCCATAGAATCTGTTACTCCTTCATAAGTAAACTCGGGAATAACATCATCTTGGATGAAGTTATAAGGGACATTAAGACCATCACAGCCTTCATAAATCACTTTATCTTGACCTTTCTCTATCTCTATCTCCACTATCTCTCCTTCTTCTATTTCATTATCCGACATATCATCTTCTATGTCATTGAATAATTCATCAATGTCATCAAGACATGCTATCTTTTCAGATTCTTCCTCCTCAGACTCTGCAAAGAACTCCAATAATAAAATTTCTTCTTCATTAACTCCAGAAGTTTCTTTGTTTCCATCAATGGATTGTGATTTTGACTCCCCCTGAACTTTAGATATAGGATTAACGTCAGCGTATTGACTATCACCCTCAATATTACCAGAAGGATCATTGTCTTCATCATCATGTCTTTGAATAGACTCAGTGTGACATGTATCACGTATCCTTAACTCCCCCTGAGCGTCAAGATGCTCAACAAGTTTGGACACTAATGCCTGCATGGCAGCAATCTGTGTAGCTTGAGTCTGAATCACCAGCTGTCTTTGAGTATCAGTAGATACAAGAGTATCCACCTGAGTTTGTAAAGCAAGCACTTGAGATTCAAGGAAAGTAATCCTATCAGAATCAGAAAGCTGGGAAGGACCGGCCGAAGATTTAGGAACCGAAGGACTAGGAGTAGGAATAATCACAGGAGGAACAGGAGTTAGAACAGGAGATGGATCTTTAGAACTTGGAGGTGTAACTATTAAGGAAGCAACAAAAGTAGCATCCTCTACACCCTGTGAAGATTGAGCAGCAGCAATTGAAGCAGACATAAGCTTTTGAGTTTTAGGATCCGGATTAAAATCAGTATCAGAACTCTCATCCACCAATGTTCTTTTTCCAAGTACTGATCCGGAAGGAGGATCCCGAACAGACTTACGTCGTTGTCTTCTGGTTGTAGATTTAATACGTTTACCCGTATTAGCCAATGGTATACTAGCCAACCTTTCATAATGATCTGAGGGAAAATCTCTAGATTCATCAGATTTGGTTTCTTCAGAAATAGGTAAAATCGTATCACTTGAGCTAGAACTCGACTCATTATCTGTCACCACATTCCCTTCAGCTTCATGAATGGGTGAGTTCACAGCGTCATCAACAAAATCATCCATATTCATCCCTAGATCTTGTTCAGGTTCATGAACGACCTCTTCTGGAACAGGTTCATTAAGAGGTATATCAACCTGAGCTTGTTGAATTAGAACTTGTTCTTAAATAGGAATTTGTTGTTGTAGGGGAACTTATTGTTGTTGAACTATTACTGGTTGTTGAATAGGTTGTTGCGGTTGTTGTTGTTGTTGTTGAACATTCAGACCTTGCACTTAAGCTATCTCATCAGGATGAAACCAGTTGTCATTCGGTGGTTCAACATAATCAGGATTGATTAAGTGACCAAACAATGGAGTATTAACAGGAATTAACACTGCATTCTGCTGTTTCACTTTAGTACAATCAGTAAAGATACGCTTGGACATCGGAGTCAAAGTTAATCGAATCGGATGCTGTGGGAGATCAGGAATAAGATGATTCAGAATCATTTGGATGAACCGAGGATACATAAGAAATCCTTGACCTTCAGCAAGTGTGATTTGCATAACCATCTCCCGATAAACATAACGTGCAAAATTGAACCGCTTGTTCAAAGTCAAAGCTACCATATCAGCTTGAAGAGCAGTCTTTAACCCATCAGTACCAGCTTTTCTAGGAGATAAACATTGGATAATCACATGCATGAAGTATCTCCATTCACCAACCAAACCACCCTTACAAGCTTGTGTATCATTAGGTCTTCCACGGTAACCCATCCTCTGAAAGCATCCCTTAATCAATGTACTAGGATATGACATAGGATCATCAGCAGCACCACCTACAGCAAGAGCAGCACGAATAGTTTCTTTCGATATTGCAATCTCCGCATGGTTTACAGTGGCACGAAGAACATGAGGTTCTACGTCAGTATCTTGATGAACTGTGTCCCAAAATTGTTGAATATACACCAGACTAATGTATGGATCTGCAGATAATGCGACACGAAGTCGTGAACGATTCAGAAATCCAATAATTCCTTGGAAGTTTACGGCCTCTGACATGTTAGGATCTAACAATGCCACCTGGTTATGTTTGTATTCGACACAACGAGCCATCTGAAAAATATTTGGACAACAAACACATTAGACAAATAACAAACACAAAAAAATTTGAAACAAAAACAACAAATTTTTTTTTTTTAAATTTCAAACAACCAAAAAAAAAAAATTTAACAAGTCCAAAAACCCTTCTGACCCCTAGGCGAACTTAATAAGTTCGCTTAGTGTTGTAAGAGGCGAACTTAATAAGTTCGCTTGGACAAGTTCGCTTGAACAAGTTCGCTTGAACAAGTTCGCCTGAACTAGTCTGCCGTTTCAAATTCCAAACATAAATCAAATATCGTTTAATCGATGTTGTAACCTAGAATTAACCAAAGGAATGACATCTACTAGCACTCACGAAACAAATACAACACTCAATTTGTAGATTTAATACAGATATAGCACCAATTAGGTCAAAAATGTCTCGGTTAAACTTTTTACAAAACCGGGAAGAAAAAGCTTAAAATCTCACGATTGAACGGATGAAATTCGATGAAAATACCTTAGTCAAGTTTGTATTTCAAATCCGAACAAGAATAAATCGGTAAACAACCCAACAACCACTGATTTTGAAAATTAAAAAAAAATCTCCAAATACAGACAAGTTCGCTTGAAAGTTTGAAGAAGATGATTGATTAAGTTCGCCTGGACAAAACCTTATACAGATTAAGTTCGCTTATTTAGGCGAACTTGTTAAGTTCGCTTAACAAGCCCTAGGCGAACATAATAAGTTCGCTTCACCAACATCAGGCGAACATATTAAGTTCACGTCACTAGAGTTAGGCGAACATAATGATTTCAACTTTTCCCTTAATCAAATTTTTACCAACTTTCAACCAATCACTTCTTGAACTTCCGTCAGCAGCATGTATTTGATCTAATCCCGAACAATTTAATAAAAGCTTAGAATTTTCATGATACTTCATCCAAACCAAGACATTTGAATCATTCGATTCTGAATCATTTTGATTCTCTGCTTGATATTTCCTGTGTTTATCGGTATAATTCATCCTAGAGATTGAATATTATCTTGCAATGATCTTATATGTCTTGAAGATAGTGCACATTTAAATTTCTGTTGGCATATTTGTGGGGTACACGTTGTATTACAAAATAAATGGTACTTTAATTTACAAGAACATGGGACAAAGATACTGATGGTTTCAATTCTTATAATATTGACAACTTAGATTGACATGTTATGTGTTGCAAATTCGTATGTAATAAGCATGTTATGATCTGATCTCATCTTCTTTGAAGTTCTTCGCGTATCATTACATGTTTTGGTTGAAGCTTAAAAGATTTGATCTTATCTGATATAAAGAAATGATGAATCTGGATAAGATACCCTTAGAATGTTTAGGGATGTTTATCCAAAATGTGTGATTGATGCATTGTTTTTACTGATATGATCTTCTTACTCGTGATGTTCGACCAAAAAGATGTGATTTTGTATTTTACATTGTAGTTTGTACAAAGAAAAACCAAAAAGATTTTGTCTTTCTTATGTTTGAAAAACCAAAAAGATTTTATTTTTCCAGCTTCCATGGAAATCTTAATTGTTGGTTATTCTTGGTTATTCTCCTTTGCATAAACTGAATAGTGCAGACAGAAGTTGACAAGGGGTCCTTCTCCCAAGTTTTCTTCTAGATAGAAAGAGAAAGTGCAGATGAACAAGACGAAGACTACAGTGTGTTTGATGATATATGAAGACGGATGACAATCTTCTAAAGCTATTGTCAAGGGGGAGTCTGTTGGAGCATATTCTGGTGACAACGAGCTTGAAGATATTATGTCTTAGCCTTAGAGTCTTTGACTTGTAATTGATAGAATTGTTAGCAACAGTTAAAGGGGAGCCTGTTAGGACATGTTTTGTAACTGTTGATAAAATTCTGTGTAAGTTCATTGTGAGGCGAACTTAACAAGTTCGCCTAAGAATCTTTAGGAGCGAACTTATTAAGTTCGCCTAAGTGCAAGTTCATAGAGAGGCGAACTTATCTTTAGAGGCGAACTTGTTAAGTTCACCTATTGCAGGTGCTGTGTCTATAAATAGACAGTTTACAGAGTCTGTTGTATGACATATCAGAGTATACTTGAGAGAGACTAGAGAGAATTCTGTGAATCTTGTAACCTGATATTGTAGTGGAAATACAAAGCGTTTATTTCCACCGTTGTTGTTGATTGAGTTACACGAGCACGTTGATCATGGATTCCGCACGTTATCACCGTGTCTGTAACATTTCTGATTTTTGTTATCTGTATTTCAATTCAATGTGACACGTTTCAAATTCAAATTTAGTACACTGACTTGTTCTATTCGTACCAACAATTAAATACTATGTTCCAATGCAAATCCACAAATTTTACACGGGTATACCCTATTAAACTATACATAAGTCCATACTTATACAAATCTGTCAATACTGAAATTGCAAGGACTGATTTTATAAATAAATAACCAGAAACCCTAATAGGCACGGTCGCGCCTCGTTCTGGCACAGTCGCGCCAAGTGCTATGGCACGGTCGCGCGCCTTGCCTTGAAACGGTCGCGCCCGGTGCCTTGGCACGGTCGCGCCTCATATGGGCACGGTCGCGCCTCTCATTTGTTGAAACGTAAATGCAGCCTTTAATCACAGAGACGTTCGATTTCCTAACCTTTCTACACGTTTTCACCATTAACGAACTTAATTAAACCTTTTAATCATCACCATTACAAAAAATAAACTCAATTTCGTCGATTTATGTCGTAAACGCCTAATCCTCTCACGAAACCATCAAATTCACCATTTCGATTTGCAATTCTCCCAAACCAAAATACAATCGATCCTCTCTAAAGCTTCTAGAGACGCTGGTTTAGCCGGAATTGCAGCAAAAGACACCGGAGATCAAGCCCGTCATCGTCGGAACTCATTCTACCTGTACACCATTGATTCATCCTCCTTTCGGGTAATTGAAACCTTCCACACATTCGATTGAGTCTATATATCAAAAGCCCCAAACTAATTTGGGCTTACAATAGCGAAATTTCACGAACCCGGATCTAGGTTCCGTTCTAAAATGGTTTAATCGAATCATACCTTGTACGTGTTTTAAATACAATTAAACTATACAAAAAGACTAATAATAACCTGATGGGTGAAAGCCCTATGATTCTTAACACTATTATCATAAGAATCGACCAATTCGTTCCTGTTTTGGAACAAACACGGTCGCGCTAGTCTTCTAGCGCGGTCGTGCTTCATGAGACACGGTCGCGCCAATGCCAGCGCGGTCGTGCCTCACATACACAGACCCGGTCATGCCCTTGACTAGACCTGGTCGTGCCTCAAAACCCTAGACACGGTCGTGCCTAGTCTACAACTTAGCTATACCCTCTGTATTGGTCAACACGGTCGCGTCCCTAACTAGCACGGTTGCGCCCGTGGTTCTAGCACGATCGTGCCCTGTCCCAGGCACGGTCGTGTGTGTGAGAAAAGCCTTGACAGGATAATTATATCCATAATTTAAAAACAATAAGTATTTCAAATTAATTTTTAAATAAAAATAATTGATTTTATAAAATAAATGAATAGAAATTGTTTATTTAAAACTCACAAAATTAAATTTATATTTATTGTTAAACCCTACACTTAAGTATTATTTACACCATTTACTTAAACATCTTTATGAAAATAAAGTAATGAAATTTATATTATTATAAAACATCTAAATACATTTTATAACTAAAAGACTAAGTTACATATTTTATAAATAAATAAATAAGGTAACAATTATTTATTTAATTTACATTTAAACAAAGATCATTTATTTAGGTTATACTTAATTACCTCTAATACCTAAATTATTTTTTATAACTAAGTAAATAAATAATAATTTTGTTTACTATATAGTTATTTCAAACCCAAATTTTATACAACACCATTCAAGTACAACCCACTAACACCTACAACTTCAAATTCCTTATACACACATCCAATTTAACCTTAGACTTAGACATAGACTATTGTGCACACTATTGATTCAATACATATTACACTCTAGGTTAACGTTGTGCATTACGAGGACCCCGTTTCTATCTAGTATCTCGTGTTAGCTACGCCTTCAAATCAAGTGATTTTACATAGCCCCTTTTACTCTTTTACACTTTTTGGGGTGGAACATGAACATTTTACAATACCATTGTTTACATTTACACAGACTACACAAATACAAATCCCTTTTACATTCATGTGTGCAATTTGAGTTTTATGCCCGAGTGCTAGTTGTGCTAACTTTTGTGTGCGATTTATGTGCAATCATTAACTATTCAAGCCGACGGTAAACAATGATAAATCTATTGAGTCTGACAAACCCACCCAGATTGGGGTGATTGTTACCGACAATACAATTCTTGCATGCTAGTTACAAAGGTTTGATTGTACTTGGTTACACAATAGCTGCTCTCCATAAATGCCTTATTTTATCATGATATGTAAGGATTTGTTTATTTACAAACTATATGCTATCTATATATAAACCTGTGTATGTTCACCAACTTTTTAGTTGACCTTATTTTATTCATGTTTCAGGTACTAATGTGTGATTTGATCAAGATTTGCTTCACGTAGGCTTTGGGACTTAGTTAATTTGAATGAAGGATTTTATGTATTTCAATTATGTTCTTTCTTAGATTTGGTTGTGTTTGGATTATTTGAAATGAAGTTGATGTTTAATATATTACAATTTAGTCAACCTTGTGCTCATAAACAGTCTACATGTCCCGCCCCGATGATTCCGCCATCGGTCGGGGTGTGACAGATTGGTATCAGAGCCTTGGTTATAGGGAACTAGGTTATTAGACACTCTTGACCTAGACTATAACTTTAGGACACCCACTTATGCCATGCTTCATGATTATATGATATATGCTACATGTTATGTGTTACCTGCTATGTATTACCTGCTATGTGTTACATGTTTTCTTTAATTAGTTATTATATCGTTTTTGATACCTTACTTATTAGAAATTCATGACTTATTCGACTATATTTAAATAATAAATTAAATAAACAATATCTCTACCTATACCCTAAAACCTCATAATATTCTTATCTACTTCTCTATCAACATCTTCTTAGCATGTGGAAACTTCATGGATCTAAAACTATAAAAAAAAAATCTTTTTATACCCTCGTTAAGGTTTTTAAACTTTGTTAATTATTTGAGGACACGTACAATCTGGAAGGGTGACACCTGTGTTTTGGGTTTTCTGTCTAGGAAAGCATTTCGCATAAATCCCAATCAACCGATGGACCCGTATGCTTTCCTGGGAATTCCCGGGATGAGTGTTTACTTATAGGCTAAAGCACGTCTCCTTGAAAATTATATGAGTTTAATTAACCTTAATGTGTCATAGTATTCAAGTGATTATATCACTATTTGAGTACAATCCCAACTATGAATTACTATTTTATTTGTTACCTTATTCTTTTGAACCCAAACAACATTCATAAGTTCTTACATCTTTTCTTGTCTTGTGAAATTCTGTAGAATGCTTCCCCGTCGTGCTCCCGTGGCCAACACCAACACCGACATCGCTACCATCCTTGCACAACTCGTAACTCAACTCACTCAAGCTAATGGTGCCACCAACGGTAACCATGGGGCGAATGGTGGTAATGGTGGAAATGGTGGTGCCAATCCATCTCAATGCACCTTCAAGCATTTCAACTCATGTAATCCCCTCAAGTTTTATGGTACTGAAGGAGCTACGGGACTTCTTCAATGGTTCGAAAGTATTGAGAATACCTTTCTCAATAGTGACTGCCCCGATAACCTTCGTGTTCGTCATGCCACAAGTGTCTTACAAAAATGGGCACTCACGTGGTGGAATGGGGAAAAGAGGAATAGGGGTGTTGATGTAGCAATGGCCTTACCTTGGGATGAGGTTAAAAGGCTAATGACTGATGTTTTCTGTCCTCAAAATGAGGTAAAGAAACTCGAAGCTGAATTTTGGGATTTTGTCCAAGATAGTGGTGAAAACTTGGCATATACAACTCGGTTCCATGAGTTGAGTCTTCTCGTGCCCCACATGGTCACACCTTTATCCCGCTGCATTGAAAAATATATTGGTGGATTACCTAGGCAAATTCAAGGTACTGTCCTAGGGAGAAATCCCGCAACACTTGAAGATGCTATCTGCTACCTTAACCGATAACCATGTGAAGGCGGGGACTCTTACTAAAAAGGCACAAAGAAAGTCTCCGACACTGAAACTTCTTCCACCCACAACAAAGAAGCCACAACTGAATCCTCCCGACATAATAAGAAAATAAAGGCTAGAAACTATGCTATGGTCACTCCTGCTATGCATGTTAACCAAGTTGCTCCTATGGTTCAAGCACCAGCCAAAAAGCCATATGTTGGGATCTACCCACTCTGTACCACATGCAACTATCATCATCCTCAAAACCTCCCATGTCGCCTTTGCACTTATTGTGGGAAATATGGCCATACGGTCAATGTGTGTAGGGCCAAAGCTCTTGCGGGCCAGGTCAACCCACCAAACCGAGCCAACCCGCAAGTGGCTAATCAAGGTGTTCCCGCTATTGCCAATGGGCGTGCTTGTTATGAATGTGGCGACCCAAATCATTTTCGTGACCAGTGCCCAAGATTTATCAATGCTAGACAAGGCGGAGCTCGTGGGCGTGCTTTCAACATAAACGCCAATGAGGCTCAAGCCAACAATGATGTGGTCAATGGTACGTTCCTTGTCAATAGTCAATATGCTTCCATTTTATTTGATACCGGTGCCGATAAAAGTTTTGTGTCAATTAACTTTGAACCCTTACTTGCAAAGACATGATCCTAATTAGAGAAAACCTTCACTGTCGAAATAGAAAATGGTGATTCACTTACAATTGAGTCTATTATCTATGACTGTTCTCTAGAACTTAATGAACATACATTTCCAATCAACCTTGTACCAATGCCACTAGGAAGTTTTGATATCATTATAGGCATAGATTGGCTATCAAACCATCATGCCGAAGTCATCTGTTTTGAGAAGTGTATTCGAATACCTCTACTGTCGGGAGAAACATTAAGAGTCTTCGGTGAAAAGCCTTGCAAAGGACTTAAATTAATGTCATGCACTACCGCTCAAAAGTACTTACGAAAGAGGTACGTAGCCTTCTTAGCTCATATTGTTCAAAAGGATGTCAAAGAGAAGAGTATACAAGACATTCCCATAATTCGGAATTTTCCCGAAGATCTATCCGGTCTTCCACCCGTTCGACAAGTAGAATTTCGCATTGATCTTGTGCCCGGAGCTAACCCCGTGGCTAGAGCTCCGTACCGTCTTACACCCTATGAAATGTAAGAACTTGCAAGTCAACTCCAAGAGCTCTCCGAAAAGGGATTCATTCGTCCAAGTCATTCACCGCGGGGTGCACCCGTCTTGTTCGTCAAAAAGAAAGATGGATCATTCCGCATGTGTATTGACTCTCATGAACTCAACAAACTTACCATCAAGAGCCGTTACCCTTTGCCTAGAATTGATGACCCCTTTGATCAACTTCAAGGTTCGACCTGCTTCTCAAAGATTGATCTTCGATCCGGTTATCATCAACTCCGTGTACAAGAGGAAGATATTCCAAAGACTGCCTTCCGAACAAGGTATGGTCACTACGAGTTCATGGTCATGCCTTTTGGACTAACCAATGCACCCGCGGTCTTCATGGACCTCATGAATCGTGTGTGCAAACCGTACCTTGATAAATTTGTGATCGTCTTCATTGACGATATCTTAATCTACTCCAAGACTAAAGCCGACCATGAGCAACACCTTAGACTGGTTTTAGACCTCTTGAGGAAGGAACAATTATATGCCAAATTCTCCAAATGTGAATTTTGGTTAAAGGAAGTTCAATTTCTTGGTCATATCGTTAACAACAAGGGAATTCATGTTGACCCTGCTAAGATCGAAGCGGTTAAGAATTGGAATACCCCGAACACCCCCACCGAAGTTCGTTCATTTCTTGGTCTTGCGGGATATTATCGTCGTTTCATTTCAAATTTCTCTAAGATTGCTATCCCTCTTACCGCTTTGACCCACAAGGGCAAAACTTATGAATGGGGACCAAAAGCAAGAAGAAGCTTTCCAAACTCTCAAGCAAAAGTTATGCAATGCTCCTATTTTGACCCTCCCTGATGGGAATGATGATCTAGTTGTCTACTGTGATGCTTCTAACCAAGGTCTCGGTGGTGTCCTCATGCAACGAGGCAAAGTAATCGCTTATGCATCGAGGAAACTTAAGATTCATGAAAAGAATTATACAACGCACGATCTCGAATTGGGTGCGGTTGTATTTGCACTGAAAATTTGGAGACATTACCTCTATGGCACGAAATGCGTGGTGTTCACCGACCACAAAAGTCTCCAACATATCTTCAACCAAAAGGAACTCAATATGAGGCAACGACGTTGGGTTGAACTCCTTAACGACTATGACTGCGAGATTCGTTACCATCCCGGCAAAGCGAATGTTGTAGCCGACGCTTTGAGTCGTAAGGACCATGTCATGCTTCAATGTGTCCGAATTCAAACCGACATTCAAAATCACATCTTAGAAGCTTAACACGTCCCAGTCACCGAAGGTAATATGTACGAGGAAATGTCGTGTGGTGTTGAACTTCAACTTGAATCAAAACCCAATGGCTTACTTTATTACTTGAACCATATTTGGGTTCCCGATCACGATGATCTTCGTACATTTCTCATGAACGAGGCTCACAAGACTCGTTATTTTGTTCATCCTGGTGAGGATAAAATGTACCAAGATCTTCGTCAACAATATTGGTGGCCCGGTATAAAGAAAGACATTGCTCTCTATGTTGCCAAATGTCTAACTTGCTCCAAAGTTAAAGCTGAACATCAACGTCCTTCCGGCTTACTCGAACAACCGGAAATTCCTGTGTGGAAATGGGAGAACTTAGCAATGGATTTCATTACCAAACTCCCTCGCACCTCAAGTGGTTATGATAGCATTTGGGTGATCATTGACCGTCTCACCAAATCTGCTCATTTTTTGCCTATCCGTGAAGACTATCGGGTTGAGAAACTAGCCCGAATTTACATTGACGAAATTGTGAGCCGTCACGGTGTTCCCTTAAACATAATCTCCGATAGAGATGCTTGATTCACCTCCCGTTTTTGGCAATCTCTCCAAGCTGCTCTTGGTACACGATTGGATTTGAGCACGGCTTACCATCCCTAAACTGATGGTCAGACCGAGCGAACAATCCAAACTCTTGAGGATATGCTTAGAGCTTGTGTAATTGATTTTGGTGGCAATTGGGATTCACATCTATCCCTAATCGAGTTCTCTTACAACAATAGCTACCACACAAGTATTAACATGGCTCCATTCGAAGTGCTCTACGGTCGCAAGTGTCATTCTCCTATCTGTTGGAACGAGATTGGTGAAGCACAAATCACCGGTCCCGAGCTAATTCAAGAAACATCCGACAAGATTATCCAAATCCGTGACAACATTCGAGTAGCGAGAAGTCGGCAAAAGAGTTATGCCGACAAACGATGAAACCCTTGGAATTCCAAGTCGGTGACCTTGTTCTTCTAAAGGTGTCTCCGTGGAAGGGCGTGATCCGTTTTGGAAAGAAAGGCAAATTATCACCTCGCTATGTGGGTCCATTTAAGATCCTTGAAAGGATTGGGAAAGTGGCTTACAAAATCGACTTACCTCCATCACTTGGCAATGTGCATCCTACTTTTCACGTGTCTAATCTGAAGAAATGTCTTGCTGATGAGAATCTTCACATACCTCTTGACGACGTGCGCATTGACAAAAAGATTCACTTCGTTGAGAGACAAGTAGAAATCATGGATCGTGAAATCAAGCAGCTCAAGCGAAGCCGTATTCCTATTGTCAAAGTTCGTTGGGAATCTAAATGTGGTCCTGAGTTTACTTGGGAATGAGAGGACCAAATGAAGCTCAAGTACCCCCATCTCTTCACCGATACCATCGCTTCCACTAGCTAAATTTCAGGACGAAATTCCCTCAACATGGGGATACTGTAACATTTCTGCTTTTTGTTATCTGTATTTCAATTCAATGTGAAACGTTTCAAATTCAAATTTAGTACACTGACTTGTTCTATTCGTACCAACAATCAAATACTATGTTCCAATGCAAATCCACAAATTTTACACGGGTATACCCTATTAAACTGTACATAAGTCCATACTTATACAAATCTGTCAATACTGAAATTGCAAGGACTGATTTTATAAATAAATAACCAGAAACCCTAATAGGCACGGTCGCGCCTCGTTCTGGCATGGTCGCGCCAAGTGCTATGGCACGGTCGCGCGCCTTGCCTTGGAACGGTCGCGCCTCTCATCAGTTGAAACGTAAATGCAGCCTTTAATCACAGAGACGTTCGATTTCCTAACCGTTCTACACGTTTTCACCATTAACGAACTTAATTAAACCTTTTAATCATCACCATTACAACAAATAAACTCAATTTCGTCGATTTATCTCGTAAACGCCTAATCCTCTCACGAAACCATCGAATTCACCATTTTGATTTGCAATTCTCCCAAACCAAAATACAATCGATCCTCTCTAAAGCTTCTGGAGACGCTGGTTTAGCCGGAATTGCAGCAAAAGACGCCGGAGATCAAGCCCGTCATCGTCGGAACTAATTCTACCCGTACACCAACGATTCATCCTCCTTCCGGGTAATTGAAACCTTCCACACATTCGATTTAGTCTATAGATCAAAAGCCCCAAACTAATTTGGGCTTACAATAGCGAAATTTCACGAACCCGAATCTAGGGTTCGTTCTAAAATGGTTTAATCGAATCATACCTTGTACGTGTTTTAAATACAATTAAACTATACAAAAAGACTAATAATAACCTGATGGGTGAAAGCCCTATGATTCCTAACACTATTATCATAAGAATCGACCAATTCGTTCCTGTTTTGGAACAAACACGGTCGCGCTAGTCTTCTAGCGCGGTCGTGCTTCATGAGGCACGGTCGCGCCAACGCCAGCGCGGTCGTGCCTCACATACACAGACAGGGTCATGCCCTTGACTAGACTTGGTCATGCCTCAAAACCCTAGACACGGTCGTGTCTGGCCTAGACACGGTCGTGTCTGGCCCAGACACGGTCGTGCCTATTGTACAACTTAGCTATACACCCTCTGTATTGGTCAACACGGTTGCGTCCCTGACTAGCACGGTCGCGCCTGTGGTTCTAGCACGGTCGTGTGTGTGAGAAAAGCCTTGACAGGATAATTATTTCCATAATTTAAAAACAATAAGTATTTCAAATAAATTTTTAAATAAAAATAATTGATTTTATAAAATAAATGAATAGAAATTGTTTATTTAAAACTCACAAAATTAAATTTATATTTATTGTTAAACCCTACACTTAAGTATTATTTACACCATTTACTTAAACATCTTTATGAAAATAAAGTAAAGAAATTTATATTATTATAAAACATCTAAATACATTTTATAACTAAAAGACTAAGTTACATATTTTATAAATAAATAAATAAGGTAACAATTATTTATTTAATTTACATTTAAACAAAGATCATTTATTTAGGTTATATTTAATTACCTCTAATACCTACATTATTTTTTTATAACTAAGTAAATAAATAATAATTTTGTTTACTATTTAGTTATTCCAAACCCAAATTTTATACAACACCATTCAAGTCAATCCACTAACACCTACAACTTCAAATTCCTTATACACACATCCAATTTAACCTTAGACTTAGACATAGACTATTGTGCACACTATTGATTCAATACATATTACACTCTAGGTTAACGTTGTGCATTACGAGGACCCCATTTCTATCTAGTATCTCGTGTTAGCTACGCCTTCAAATCAAGTGAGTTTACATAGCCCCTTTTACTCTTTTACACTTTTTGGGGTGGAACATGAACATTATACAATACCATTGTTTACATTTACACAGACTACACAAATACAAATCCCCTTTACATTCATGTGTGCAATTTGAGCTTTATGCCCGAGTGCTAGTTGTGCTAACTTTTGTGTGCGATTTATGTGCAATCATTAACTATTTAAGCCGACGGTAAACAATGATAGATATATTGAGTCTGACAAACCCACCCAGATTGGGGTGATTGTTACCGACAATACAATTCTAGCATGCTAGTTACAAAGGTTTGATTGTATTTGGTTATACAATAGCTGCTCCACATAAATGCCTTATTTTATCATGATATATAAGGATTTGTTTATTTACAAACTATATGCTATCTATATACAAACCTGTGTATGCTCACCAACTTTTTAGTTGACCTTATTTTATTCATGTTTCCGGTACTAATGTGTGATTTGATCAAGATTTGCTTCACATAGGCTTTGGGACTTAGTTAATTTGAATGAAGAATTTTATGTATTTCAATTATGTTCTTTCTTGGTTTGGTTGTGTTTGGATTATTTGAAATGAAGTTGATATTTAATATATTACAATTTAGTCAACCTTGTGCTCATGAACAGTCTACATGTCCCGCCCCGATGATTCCGCCATCGATCGGGGTGTGACAGTGTCGTACCGCGAGTCTAGAGATCCGTCACGCACCGAATTAGGGACCTACACTCTCTTCATTAGGAAAGCAGGAGGTGATATTCTACTAGTGCAAGTTTATGTCGACGACATTATCTTTGAGTCTACAAATGAAGGGATGTGTAGGGAATTCGAACAGGTGATGAAGTCCAAGTTTGAAATGAGCAACATGGGTGAATTGTCGTTCTTCCTGTGTCTGCAAGTCAGTCAAAGAGAGGATAGCATTTATCTACATCAAACTAAGTATGTGTTAGACATCTTAACAAAATACAAGATGAATGATAGCAGTACTTATGGCACACCTATCCCAGTCAATCATGGTCTGCATCTAGACAAAGATGGAAAGGATGTGGATTGCAAATTGTACCGTGGGATGATCGGATCTCTTATGTATCTCACAGCTTCAGGGCACGACATTATGTTTGCTGTCTACTTGTGCTCGAGGTTTCAGTCACCACCAAAGGAGTCTCACCTGATAGCTGGTAAGAGGATCTTCAGATACTTGAAGCAGAGTACATTGCTGCCGCGAGCTGTTGTTCTCAGATATTGTGGATCCAGCAGCAATTCAGAGATTATGGCTTGAACTACACTGGAACTCCTTTATTTATTGACAATAATGCCACTATGTCTATCACGAACAACCCGGTGAAACATTCCAAAACTAAGCGTATAGAAATTTGCCATCATTTCATCTGTGACTGTGTTGAAAAACATTTGATTGAACTTGTCAAAGTTCACACGGATAACAACTTTGCTGACCTTTTCACTAAGGCGTTTGATCGGACCCATTTTGAACATCTGGTCAACTTGATAGGAATGTTCAATACTGAGTGAAAACTCTTTTTCAAAATCAAATCATTTCTTGGAAGTTAATCTTTATTTCTTTTAAATTTCTTTTGTTCAGTTCGTTTTCTCTTTAATTAACATCTTTAGAAAATCCAAACAAAATAGAAAATCATGAAAATTTCAAAGTCTTTTGAAGGAAAGAGGAAATGATAGTACATCAGTAAGTGATCTAAACGTCTTAGACTGCACATATGGGAAATGATCGCGTCATGATTACTTGAAAATTTAAGTTGTTTCAGTTTCAATTTGATTATTTGCAAGTAATTTGAATTGTCAGTAGGCTATAAGAATTTTTGAATCATTATTAGTGTGGAAACTAAATCAATACTACAACTGTGATTTGAACCAATGTATGCATGTGTGTGTGTGTAAAAGAATACAAAAAGATCATTATCAGATAAAGGATGTAAGATTTTGGCAAATATTTTCTTATGAGACCAGTTTCGGGTTATATCTTTATCACAAATTTTTGGTTCACTTCACTCCCCATACTCACAAGTATGAAATGGGAAGTTGGGCCAAGATATGTCTTGACATCAACCGTTAAGCATATATTCACCCTTGAATCATCTCTGATTCATTGAAATCAAATCCAGATAAAAGTTGGATCCCCTTACCTAAATCCTCAGACAACATATTTATTAACCTGAATCATCATATGATATTCACAAAAGAAAAACCTATCAAACCAAGACAAATTAATCACTCGATTCGGAATCTTATGATTCTTGATAATCCTTATGAATTCTGCTTGATTTTTTCTGTGCTAAACGATGTAACTTCATTCTGAAGATTTTGAAATCCTTGGGAAAATCTTAGATACCTTGAGATAGTGCAATTTAAATTTCAATAGCAGAACTGTGGGGTACACGTTGTATACTTATAATTAATACCTTAACACACAAGAACGTGATACAAAGATGCTTTTGGTTTCAAATCTTATAATATTGACAACTTGGGTTAATTTGTTTGTATTGCATATTACATATGAATAAGTAGTAATCCATGACATGATCCCATATTCTTTGATGTTTATTGTGTATCATTTTTTTCTTATAATAGCCTGATATGATCCTCTGCATGAATTGACCAAAAATAGCTAGTGTGTATATTCTTGTGCATATTATCTTCATTCAGAAAAACTCAAAAAGATTTTAAGTTAATGTACAGTTCATCAAAACTTAAGAAAAGCCAAAAAATATTTGTGTTTAACTTCCTTGAATTGCTTTTGAAACCTCTTGATTGAACGTTCTTATCCGTTCGCTGTTTAACATGACAATCTTCATAATTTGAGTTGAAATTTGAGTAGGCAAAGTTTTTTGCGTACTTAGCTAAGTGCGTAAGAGTTAAACACTGCGTACTTAGCAAGTACGCACGAATATGGTCTTGCGTACTTACTAATTACGCAGGAGTTAAATCCTGCGCACTTAGTTAATTGCGCAAGACCGGTCTTGGTGGGGTATATATACGAGACTTAGTCATTTTCTCAGTTTATCACATTCAAACTCTTTGACTACTATTATATACTCCCGACTCAATTTTTACTCAAAATTTGCGTGTGTTACAAAGTGACTTTTTCATCCCGATCATTGTTTCATCTTCACCTAATTAACAATTGGTGAGATTCTCAGACGATTCCATCCACAAATCATCATATTTTGGACCGATTCTTGACTGTTCTTGAACCTAGGGTTGGAGGTCAAAATTGCGACAAGTTTTGGATGTTCTTAACTGAAATTAAGACCTAAATCTTGTTTATAATCAGTAATCGAACCCTAATTTCTCAAATATCATCCTTAACATTGTTTGATTTAGACTTTGACCCTTTGTGGAACCGTATTCTTGTGTCGGAACTGGGTTAGGTCAAAATGACCATGATTTTGCATGCCATTGGTGATGGTTTTGGTCCCATGAGTCTTAGACATGTTTTTCGACTCTGTGGTGACCAAAATCCACAACCAAATCACATGGGTTTGATTTTGGATTTTCAAATTTTTCCAAGTACAGGTTTGTGTGTACTTAGTAAGTACGCAAGACCATCTACTTGCGTACTTACTAAGTACGCAAGAAGGAACATTTGAAAATTTTCTAAGTCTGGAACTCTGATCTTTGTGAAAGTGCTATACCAAGTCATGTCTGTTCAATTATAATGATTCTATTTGTTCTTATTGTGTTCATTGTGTGTTCTTACAGTGATGGCTCATGCATTTACAAGTGAATTTAATCTACTGGCTCTAACACAACCCGAGTGGAAGGGTGTTGCACTTGAATACAGGGAGATAGTTGATTTCCTGAACCGCTCGAAGATCAACTATGCTATCTCTGCAGATCCTATCATCTCAAGACCGTACATGGATCAATTCTGGGCAACAGCAGATCATGACTGTGCATGAACCCCGAACGTCATTAGGGCTACTGTAGTAGGTTAACAGATAGCCATATCCGAAGACACCATCAGGAGAGTGTTATAGTTCTGGGATCTTGCAACTGACCCAATTACCTATCCTGATTACTTTGTCGATGTTTGTTGGAGGCAGAGAATGGGATACGTCGGTGCAACGGACTATGCTTCGTACAAAAAGATGTGGGTACTCGATCAATGGCGCTACTTTGCCCACATCTTGATCATGTGCATCTCTTCAAGGAAAGCAGGCAAGGATGTCATGGGTCATCACTTAGCGACTGCAATGGTGGGTTTATCTCTCAACAAGGGCTACAACTTCTCTAAGTACATATACAAGGCCATAACCGACCAGATCTATACGGAGGAGAAGTTTAGATTCATGTTGTATCCAAGATTTATCCAGCTGCTAATCAATGATGCGTTGCTAAATCTACCGGCAATTGGGGATAGATTACAAGTGAAGAAAGGGGACAATAGAGTATTTGCTCAATTCTTAAAGCCAGGCAGTGTAGAACCTACCCATGTGCATGCTCCTCTCTTTAGACACTTAATCAACGAAGCATATATGGCCCCAGATGATTTCAGATGGTATAGTCCCGAGTCGGAGCCTAAACTCAGTGAACACTCTAACGACCAAGAAGAGGAGGAAGTTGAAGGTGGTGATGAATCTGAAGATGAAGGAGACGAAGAAGAAGGAAGTGCTGGTGCTGAAGAATCTGACTCCAAAGCAACAGAATCTGATTCATCTGATTATGATAATGCACCAGACCAATCACACCAAAGGAGAACGGCGGAGGTATCCCTTCCCGAGTCGTCCTCCAAGAGACAAAGACAAGAGAGTACCGGAAGCGAATATGAACCCGATTATGATTCGGATGCTGAACAACAAAGACAAAAAAGAGAAAGAAGCGTAAAGTGTCGGGGGGATAGGCCATTTGCGGCTATCCCTAGAGAAGTAGAAGCTAGTGTTGCATGACAACAAATCACTGAGGTCGTGAGCACTGCTTCAACCTCTACGTCAACTTCCACCCAGCTATATCAAAGGATGGGGAGGCGGCCACATGTAACAAGTCAATTGGCTGCTGCTACTATCTCAGAGGAGGTGCCTGAGATAGTACCCCTACCGATTGAGACTGTCCTTCAACTGATAGTAACGACTCCAATTCAGACTGAGTCGGTCACTATCACACCAACCACCATTGAAACCACCACAATTCCAAATACCATCCAATCCACAATCCCTACTACCACCATTGAACCCATCAGTCAACCCTACAACTATGGGGACTTTACCCAGGGGTTTGACTTTGATGCGATCTTCTCATCTCCACTCCATAATGCTGAAGCCTCTACATCCAGGGATCCTGATCCTCGTGATGCGAGGATAACCACTTTGGAAACACAGGTTGCTGGTCTACTTGAAACTATTCAGAAATCAAGGGAAGAATCTGAGGCTCAACAGGCTCAGATAAATTCTTTGGTGGACGAAGTTACTATTCTGCGAAGCCAGAGCACTTGGACTGAAGAAAGGCTTAAGAATGTGCTGGCCCAGAACGAACTCATGATCAAGACAAACAATATGATTCTGGGACACAGGACGTCTTTAGAGCTACGGTTTGATATGCAGCGGAAAGAACATGAAATGATGGTCAAGTTAGTAGCTGAACTAACCAAGAAACTTGCTGCTAAGGGGGAGAGAGAGAAGGAGAGAGAGAAAGAAAAGGAGAAGGAGAAGGAGAAGCTATCAAAACCTAGCAGTGATGAGGCTTGTCATCCGGTTGGTCTAACCAAGGATGATGACAACGACAAGGATCCTGAAGCCGACTCTAGTGGAAGTGAGCAACAAGCTTTGGCGATAGTGCCCATTTCTGATGTTCCAATGGCTAAGGGGGAGTCGACTCACTAGGAAGGCGGTGATGCTTCTGGTAGTGGAGGTGATAAAGGAAAGTCTGTGGCTAAGGTGCTATACGACCTATCTGATGAGGCCATTCTACTGATTGAGCCAGACTATTCCAAAGAAGCTCAGATCGATGCTCTCAGCAATCTGGAGGAAGGAGAGATCGAGTCTGATGATGAATGGGATGTGGATGATGAAGACGTAGTGGTGGAGTTTCCCAAGGGGGACGGTGAAGGAGTATATGAGCTTAAGGATGGAGAGATCTTTGAAGCTCCAGCCTTTGAAGCTACTTCTAACACAGGTTCAGTCGAGCCTGAATTTGTTGTTGAGGCTAGTGGTGCAGCAACCTCGACTGAAGCCTCTCCCACCGATCCCTAACCTGTTGATCCCGAAGCCTGGAAAAACAGATATCCGCAAGGATGGTTTCCAAAGGATCAAGCTCGAGTCTGGCAAAATACATCTATCATAGATAAACACGGAGCCACAGGTATGATCTTGTCTGTCAAGTTCGACGATGACAAGAAGTTGTTCGCTATTAAACGAGCTGGTGGGGTTCAATACTTGAAACCTACCAGTGAAGCGTTCAGCTCCCTGCCGAAGTACGATCTTTTGAACGTTGCAAACCATAAGCTGTTGTGTGACACTAGTCACGCATTAGCAATGCGTTTGTGGAGAACACTACAGAAAAGGGGAAGATCGGGGAACTTCGAGATGTTTAAGCCTCAGATGCCCAAGAGTGTCCGGGACAAGAACGTCAGACATCCCATGACTAACAGAATCCTAAAGAAGCTAGTCTACAACCCAGTGCTATGTGAAACCAGGATTCCACTGAGCAAGTTATCTCAGGATATCCTTGGTAACATGTGGTACTGGTACGTGGACCCAAAGACGGGCGAGGCAGTGGTGATGGGAAAGATTAGGTCCGAAAGTGGAAGCTTGGTGCTAAAGGAACTGACCAGAGTCTTTGATGAAATCACTTTCATTAATTTCTCTGTGAAAGATCTGACGGCCCTAAATAATAAATACTTCATCTACACGGACGAATGGACAAAGCTTCAAGCATCAAGATACAACAAGTTGGTCAAGTTCTGCCTTGACTACAAGCTGAAGATGGAAGCTAAAGCTGCTAGAGTTTGAAGACCAAAGACAATCCAGAGCTGTTGTCAAGGGGGAGTTTGTTGAAGCACGTTTGTGTGACAGACACTCTGGATGTTGTTTTACGCTGCTTTTGTACTTTACTTTCTGTATTTGTATTTTTATTTGGTATTTGTATGTATTGGTTTATCGAGTTGTAAACATGTATGTAGGTACTTGTCAATATTTTGTCTTTGTTAAGTGTTGTGCGCACTTAACAAGTGCGCAGGTTGCTTAACATGCATACTTAGTAAGTACGCAAGAACATTGTCTATGTACTTGCTAAGTATGCAGGAACAAAGCCCTGCGCACTTAGCAAGTACGCAGGCAACAGGTCTTAGTATATATAGCCAGTTAGTGACAGAATTATGTACGCACTCATTCTCACTGTAACCGGCTGTGATTATCAATAGACGAAATTTGAAAGTATCTTGTGTTTGTTGTCGGTTTACATTGTGTTGCTTGATACTCCACCTAAACACAGGCATTCCGCACCCGGTTTGACTAGGAACACACATGCAAGTGACGACCCGAGACACCCGAGGGACCTACAGGTGGTATGCCGTGCTGATCTTTAACCTTGTACCCACAGCTTCATGAAATATCTTCCAGAACCTCAATGTAAATCGTGTGTCCCGGTCAGATACAATCGACAAAGTCATCCCATGCCGTCCTACCACTTCGTTGATAAATACTTCTGCTAACCTTTCAGACACGAACGTTTCGTGAATAAGTAGGAAATGAGCACTCTTCGTCAACCGGTCTACTGTCACACCCTGAAAACAACGATTCACAGTGGAAACGATTCACAGTGGAAACGAGACGTAAGAATGGTTGTCATATAAGTTGGAGCCCAATGATAATAAGCAAACACATTTATTTAAAACATCGGAAAGGTTTAACAAAACAAAGATAAGTCTTCAGATTATCCAAAATTAAAAAAATTGAAATTTAAAATAAGAGTTTCCATGATCCAACACATAAGGATCCAAAATAAAGTTTAAAATGTCCCAACTGAATTCCGATGCAAGTGATTTCCCAAAAGCCCATTTTCATAACCGCACGAGAGCATCTAAGTACCTGAAAAACATGCTTAAAAACATCAACATAAAGTTGAGCGAGTTTCACAGGTTTACACGAAAACATAAACGAATTTTACGAACTATCAAGTAACTTGGACAAACATGATATGTCATAGACTAGCTAAAAATAGGACAAATGATAGTACCTAGATCTTATAATCAAACCGAGACACGAATACAACTTGTCACCACGAATCATTTCAAAATATATTCTCTCGTACGAACGACCGATCAACGCTACTGATCACGAGAGTGGGCAGTTAGTCCCAAATAGATCTATCAACACACATTGCTTCCTACACGAGGCTAATGATCATAACGGCGGGGCTATTCATGAACAAATACATGAATACGTAATGAAAGCCCTTACTCGAGACCATCAAACGAACACATAATGTAAGTCCAGTATCATGATAAACGAACGAAGGCATGTTCTTCCCCCATATTTTATAAAACAACCAAATAGTTTAAAACGGGGCCGTGAAAAACTCACCATGATAACGAACGACGGAGAACGAGTGCTAGCAAAATATGCCCACGAACACGGGTTGATTCTAACGGTGCCCTAAATACGAGGGATACATTACTAATTGAACCTCAAGTCTTACAAGGAAGTTGTTCACCCAACCTTCTTAGACTTATAATATTTTTAAGAAAATATGTATTAAAGCGACCCGTTGGTGACTTCGACATGCGGTTATGTTTTTAACGAAAAACGGTGGATCATACACACATACGAAGACCTTAAGTGTTATTATTTATCAACAACCAAAATGTGAATATAAAATAACTCATACATATGCTTATAAGTCCTAGATCACATGTGAAAACACTTAAGTCACAATAATTTTATATAAGCACTTTTCGAGCAAAATGACTAACTTTTAAGGAATAAACATCCAAATTTCTAACACATGAGCTCATATAACATAATATATCATCAAAATATACCTAATAAATATATTTCATCAAACAAAACAATCTTTCATTATTTTGACATAAAGTGCCTAAACATGGCAATTTCTAGCACATACGTGACAACCGAAACGTCAACGACAAGTACAACCGCATATTTTATAACATGAACTCATTATATACCTTAAGAGCTGTATTTTAATCATAAAATATACTCAAACTTACTGCTCAAAATCAGATTTAACAAATACACATTTTTCATGCCGAAAACTACCGTTTTAATCGACTAGTTTAGCGTAAAACCTAACGAAACGCATCCAAACACCAAGAATCATACATATGACTAAAAATCTATACTTTAGACATAAAATATCATCATATTACAGCCATGATCCAAGAGTTTCAAAATCTATATATTTTCATACAAAAATCTACTTTTTTAGCATCTTTTAAGCAACATAAACATGTCATACACTTGGCAAATCATCACAACCTAAATAACAATTTTAAAGCTGATTATTATTATCATAAAACATCACTTTTATCATCATATTTCAAGATTTCAAACAATCTAAATGATCAATGTCAAAACCCTAAATTATAAAATTCAATGATCCATGCATAAACTAACATATTTTTATGCAATAATATACCATTACTAACTGTTTGAAACAAACCATAACATAACATTTGATTGCATGTAAAGATCAAGCCCTAATTCATTACTTTTTGCAAGATATGAACATATAAACATCCATACATACGCCAATATATATACATATATACCCATATAAACCTTCAATAATAAGCCATTATTTACTGATTTTAAATGTTTCAAAAAGATCCTTTTACTAAAGGTGAACAATACTTGCAAAAATCAAAGCTTTCTTTAAGAAAAATAAGAAAGAGATGGAGATTCATACCACTTGACTAAATCAAGGAAGATACTTAGAAGAAATGGAAGATGTTGGATGGTTTTCTTGAGTGCTTGCTTCACCACACTTGATTCTTCAAGTAAAAGCTCAAGAACACTCAAAAGAACTCAAGAATGCTTGAAACTACTTAGAGAGAAGATGATACAAAGGTGTGGGATTGAAGTATGAAATTGATGTGGTATTTATAGGGGGTGGGGGTGGGGTTTACGGCCAAGAGTGGGAGAGAGGAGAGAGTGTGTGAAGTGACATGCTCCTCTAAAATCTCATGCAAATAAATGATCAAATTTGTGTAGTATAGTTTTGTACAAAATGTGTAAGGAATCAAATGAGTGTGTTTAATACTTGATTAGGGTGTGGGGCCCACTATATGTATGATTTTAAGAGAGAGAGAGAGGGGTCTTCTAGAATCTTATTTGTTTTATAAAAACTACACCACACAAGTGTAGGTGACACTTTATAAAAACTATAACACTTTTATAAAATTTTACCAATTTAAACATGATTTTTCATCAAATTATAAATATATAAAATACCCACTAATTATTTGCTATCATAATTTGTAAAAATAATAATTTCTGCTAACAGTTCATTTTAACACATCCGGTACGTGATTGTACCGGGTAAAACGCAACGAAAATCACCGAAAGCGATATTTAACAAGCAGCACATAATTATCACATATAATCCACTAATATAAACCAGTTTATATAATTTTCATCAAAACTGATATTTTTAAGGTTAACCGGGTCGTAACCAATGCTAAATACGGACATTTTGCCGATACGCGATACCGAAATTTTTAAAATTTCATGAAATGCTAACATATGCATACGAAGGGCTTTGCTAGACTTTATAATGACCTAATTAACTAAAATTACGTCTAAGACTCACATAATTAAATTATAAACGCGTTCTAAGGTTATACGGTAAATAACCTAAAAATTGTCGGATGTCACAGCCTCCCCTCCTTAAATAAATTTCGTCCCGAAATTTTACGCTACGAAGCCTGGTTACGGACAGACTTAAACAAATGAGGGTACTTCCGTTTTATCCCATCTTCAAATTCCCACGTGAACTCGGGACCACGCTTTGAATTCCATGTGACCTTGACCAACTTAATACGGCTTCGCCTGGTCTTGTGATTCTTCCAATCCGAAACCTCCACTGGCTCTTCACGAAAATGAAGCTTGTCATCAACACACACTTAATTTGAAGGTATCACGAGTGTCTCATCAGACAAACACTTTTTCAGATTGGAAACATGGAATACGTTATGAACTCCACTCTGTTCACGTGGCAATTGTAGACGGTAAGAAACTGGCCCTACACGGGAAATAATCTTGTAAGGTCCAATGTAGCGGGGGCTAAGCTTATCATGCTTGCCAAACCTAGCTACCCCCTTCCAAGGAGAGACTCTCAGCATAACTTTGTCTCCCACTTGGAATGCTAATGGTTTACTTCTTCTATTAGCGTATTTCTTCTGACGATCCTGGGCAACCTTCAAACGATCACGGATCTTGAAAACCTTATCAGTAGTTTCCTGGATAAGCTCTGGTCCAGTTAAATGCTTGTCACCAACTTCTGCCCAACAAAGCGGTGAACGACATTTTCTTCCATACAGGGCTTCAAACGGAGCGACTTTCAATCCAGTTTGGTAACTGTTATTATAAGAGAACTCTGCCAACGGAAGGTGAGTATCCCAACTTCACCAAAGTCGATTACGCAGGCACGGAGCATGTCTTCCAAAATCTGGATGGTCCTTTCACTTTGACCATCACTCTACGGATGATACGCCGTGCTTAAATCCAAACGGGTACCCAAGGCTTTTTTTAGTGACCGCCAAAACTTCGATGTGAAACGACTATCTCTATCAGAGATGATCGAAGTGGGCACCCAATGCCGGGACACTACTTCCTTGAGGTATATGCTAGCCAATTTCTTCATCCGGTAAGATTCCTTCACGGGTAGGAAATGTGTCAATTTCGTCAAACGATCCACAATTACCCAGATGGAATCGTAAACACTAGACGTTCGGGTAACTTGGTGATGAAATCCATGGCAATACAGTCCCATTTCCACTACGGAATCTCCGGTTGTTGCAGAAGTCCACATGGCTTTGGTACTCGGTCTTGACTTTTGTGCAAGTCAAACATTTACCAACGTATGAAGCAATGCCATCCTTCATGTTCGGCCACCAATAGTGCTCCTTGATATCCTTATACATTTTTGTCGATCCTGGGTGAATCGAATATCTTGATTTATAGGCCTCATCCAAAATCATTTCTCGTAAATCGCCTGCCAGAGGAACCCATATTCTATCCATGAAGTACAAGGCATCGTCAGACTTGGGTATAAGTTCTCTAACCATACCACGAAGATTCTCATCCTTTAGTGCTTCTTGTTGTGTATCACGAATTTGAGTTGTGAGGTTTGTGAGAATGCTCGGTCCTAGAGCACGCAAGCGTAAGGGCTTGACTCGCTCCTTCTTACTCAAGGCATTAGCCACGACATTAGCCTTGCCCGGGTGATAACGAATATCACAATCGTAGTCATTGAGCAATTTCATCCAACGCCGGTGCCTCATATTCAGCTCCTTTTAGTCAAAAATGTGTTGGAGACTCTTATGATATGTAAAAATTGTGCACTTGGTACCGTAAAGGCAGTGCCTCCAAATTTTGAGTGCAAAAAGTAACGCACCAAGTTCCAAATCATTCGTCGCGTAATTCTATTCATGCACCTTGAGTTGACGAGATGCCTAGGCTATGACCTTTCCATTAAGCATTAAGACACAACCAAGACCTTGACGAGAGGTGTCACAGTACACCACGAATCCATCTGTCCCTTCGGGAAGAGATAGGATAGGGGCACTTCACAGCTTCTTTTTCAACAATTGAAATGCTGCCTCTTGATTTTCTCCCCAGATATACCCCTTGTCTTTCTGGGTCAATAGCGTTAGGGATTGCGCTATTTTGGAAAAATTCTCGATAAACCTTCGATAATAACCCGCCAAACCTAGGAATTGTCGTACCTCAGTTGGACTCTTTGGCGCTTCCCAATTCTTAGTTGCCTCAATCTTTGCTGGGTCCACGTATATACCCTTCTCATTGATAACGTGTCCAAGAAAGTGAACTTCTCGGATCCAGAAATCGCATTTGGAAAGTTTAGCATATAGCTTTTCATTTCTTAATATCTCCAAAATCAGCTTCAGATGATACTCGTGTTCTTCCTTGGTTCGTTAATATATGAGTATATCGTCGATAAACACTATCACAAACCTGTCCAAGTATGGTTTGTACACTCTATTCATGAGATCCATGAATATAGCAGGAGCGTTTGTCAAACCAAAAGGCATGACCAAAAACTCCTAATGACCATACCGGGTTCGGAACGCAGTCTTCGAAATATCTTCTTCAACGATCCTCAATTGATGGTAGCCTGAACGTAGATCGAACTTCGAATAATAACTCGATCCTTGTAGTTGATCGAACAAGTCATCAATTCTCGGCAATGGATATCGATTCTAGATGGTGAGCTTGTTCAATTCTCGATAATAGATACACATCCTCATAGAACCATCCTTCTTTTTCACGAATAAAACAGGCGCTCCCCAGGGTGAGAAACTCGGTCTTATAAAACTTTTATCCAATAATTCTTGCAATTGCTTGGATAGTTCTTCCATTTCATACGGTGCTAAACGATAAGGAGATCGAGCTATCGATGCTGCTCCGGACACTAGGTCAATCCTGAATTCGACTTGCCTTTGCGACGGCAATCCAGGTAGTTCTTCAGGAAATACCTCCGGATAATCACGAACCACAAGGATCTCTTCAAGCTTCTGCTCCTCAACCCTAGTGTCAACCACGTGGGCTAAGTATGTTGGGTATCCTTTCGCAAATACTTCTGAGCTTTCATCATATTAACAATTCTCAAAGGGGCACACTCGTCGCATTGAATTTCCAACGGTTCACCAGTCGGAGGTAAAAGACGAACTATCTTCTTATCGCACAAAATCTCTGCATGATTCTTTGAGAACCAATCCATGCCAATAACGACATCGAAACTTCCAAGTTCTACTGGTAAAAGGTCAATACTATACATACGATTTCCCAAATGCATGGTACACTCACGAAAGACTTCGTCGGCTTCCATTAACTTTCCGGTAGCTAACTCTATAGAATACTTAACATCTAAATTACTTGATTTTGAGCTAAGAAAAGGTTCAAAGTTTTTGGAAATAAAGCTTTTATCGGCTCCGGTATCAAATAAAATGTGAGCATAACGGTCATTAATGAGAAACATACCGGTAACAACCGATGGATCCTTTCGTGCTTTCTTGGCCTCCATCACGAATGCTCTACCACGATTTCCCTGGTTCTTTAGTTTTGGGCAATCCTTCTTGAAATGCCCTACAATCCCACATTCAAAACATCTAGGGTTTGATTCTTCTTTCTTCACACCAAATTTCACACGACAGGTTTGGGCTTGATGTCCAAATTTAACGGTCACCGACGTTGCACTGACCAGTGTGAAAATAACCACATTTGTTGTACTTTGGGTTGGGACCCTGATTCCTTCTTGTTTCAGTGGTGTTGGCTACAAACATCCTTCCCTGGTTCCTCCTTTGTTCTGAGAGTTACCAGCATGACTCCTAGATTCCTCAGACCACTTACGCTTTCCTTCAGTTGGCATTTTTCCTTTCTCCGACTTTAGCCCAACAGAGTGGTGACCATCAACAACTTCCACCGGCTTCTTCCCTGAACCACTCTTCTTCAATGTCCCCATACGTTCAGCATCATCGGTCAGGGAGTGTGCTAATTGCACAGCACTCTGAATAGTTGTAGGGTTTGCTGACGTTACCATACTACAGATCTGAGGTGCCAAGCCCCAGATATAACGCTCAATTATTTTGTGCTCTGGTGTTACGAGATGAGGTACAAGGCGTGACAATTGATGAAACTTGGTCGTATATTCCCTTACTTCGGCATCTACCATGGCCAAATTCCAGAATTCTGCTTCTAACTTCTGAATTTCGTTGTGTGGACAATACTCATGCAACAACATTTCCTTCAACTGATCCCAAGTGAGACCGTAGGCATTAGCCTCACCTAGACCCTGAATAAGACTATTCCACTAGGTTAGAGCTTCATCCTGAAATGAACTTGTTGCATACTTCACGCGCTGAGCTGCAATACAGTTACTTATGACCATCACAGACTCCATTTTCTAAATCCAACGGAAAATGCCGACTGGTCCTCCAGTTCCAGAAAAGAGTCGGGGATGACATGCTTGAAAGGTCTTGTAAGAGCACCCTTCAATCTGGTTCCCATGGTTCATGTTCTGGTTGGCCGCCTGATTAGCGAGGGCAGTGTGGACATGTTGTGAAATTAACTGGGCCAATTCCTCGACTGTAGTGGGGAGTGGGTTAGCATTTTGGTTTTCTCTCCGCAGTGGCATGTTCCTTTTTCCAATACAAACAATACAACGAGTGAGACAATACATATATCACGCAATATCCATGTCATTCATGTATGTACGAAAAGGATTTAACAAACACCACAATAAAACAAAATCAAGTACTTCATGTCATCATTGTTGAAAATTAGAGTTCAAACTTGAATACATCATTAAACCAAATGATTTACAAAAATGGGTGTGGCATACGACCAACCCTAACAAGTTTATCTAATATAACACAAGAAAGAGGCATGAACTCCAAAAACAACATCGTCAAGGACAATGACTAGCGGTTGTGATGAGGGAGAACACCGAGGTGAGCAACAGTGGCAGCGAGCAGAACACACGTAGCTGCAAGGGCAAAAGACGCCTCGAGGTGCACCTCAAGTGCACCTATGCGATGTAAGGCCTCACCCTCTCTGACTTCCACTTCTGCGGCTCTTGCAGCAACCTCCTCGGCCATCTTTATTGCTTCTTCGGCCTTCTTCTCTCTTTCTTCCAACCTTCTCCTCAATTCAGCCATATCTTCTCGGGCCTAAACCTGGTCTCCTTTCCCGGTTGCCGCATCGGCGTCATCTCTATCGGACATTTTTCTCTTCTTTACTGGCGACATAGTCTTCCTAGCAGTAAACTTTAGAAGTGGACCTTCAGGATGTTCACGATAAGACCTATGAGATGGAAGACGTAAATTTCCCGTAGTTGACCTAACAGGCTCAATAGCAGTCATAACATCATCATTCTCATGAACATGTCTAATAGTCACGGGAATCACTAGAGTAGGCTCTTCACTAGCTGGAGTCTCCTTATTGCCTAACTCAGCAACTAGAGCTTCCTTCATTGGTTTCTTAACCAAAGGAATCATCCTAACTGGCTCTTCCTTACTAGACTCCTTTTCATCATCAGATTCCTCTTCGCTAGACTCCTCTTCATCTTCATATTCCTCTTCACTTGTTGGTACCTCTTCATCTTCAAGTTCTTCTTCACCAGATGGTACCTCTTCGTCTTCGGATTCTTCTATCCACCCATTCCCATAATATGGGTGATTAGCAAAATTCGGCATGTTCGGGTCAAATCCGAAATCAAGAACCGAATCTGGAGACATCGGCGAAACTGGTGAGAACTCTGGCTCACTGTCAGAAGAGATCGAGATGATGGAAGGCAAAAGAGACACCTGTGACACGATATATTTGCACGATATAAATGATTTGCCCATAAATGTAAGCACGTACGTATGCAACACACTTAAGGCACGTAAGGCACATAGAGGAAGTATCCTAATACTACCTAAATACTAACACTTACTCTTACTATAAGATGCATGCGGTATGAAAATGTCTTTAACACCTAAAAACCCAATTTCTAAACGTTATAGTCTAGATTTTTAAGAAAACATTTTCTAGTTTGCTATAACTATGGGCTCTAATGCCAACTTCTGTCACACCCCGAAAACAACGATTCGCAGCGGAAACGAGACGTAAGCATGGTGGTCATATAAGTTGGAGCCCAATGATAATAAGCAAACACATTTATTTAAAACATCGAAAAAGTTTAACAAAACAAAGATAAGTCTTCAGATTATCCAAAATTAAAAACATTGAAATTTAAAACAAAAGTTTCCATGATCCAACACATGAGGATCCAAAATAAAGTTTAAAATGTCCCAACTGAATTCCGATGCTAGTGTTTTTCCAAAAGCCGTTTTCATAACCACGCGAGAGCATCTAAGTACCTAAAAAAACATGCTTAAAAACATCAACATAAAGTTGAGCGAGTTTCACGGGTTTAAACGAATTTTACGAACTATAAAGGAACTTGGACAAACATGTGATATGTCATAGACTAGCTAAGAATATGACAAATGACAGTACCTAGAGCTTATAATTAAACCGAGACACGAATACAACTTGTCCCCATGAATCCCTTCAAAATATATTCTCTCGTACGAACGACTGATCAGCGCTACTGATCACGAGAGTGGGCAGTCAGTCCCAAATAGATCTATCAACACACCTTGCTTCCTACACGAGGCTAATGATTATAACGGCGGGGCTATTCATGAATGAATACTTGAATACATAATGAAATCCCTTACTCGAGACCATCAAATGAACACATAACGTAAGTCCAGTATCATGATAAACGAACGAAAGCATGTTCTTCCCCCATATTTTATAAAATAACAAAATGGTTTAAAAGGGGGCGTGAAAAACTCACCGTGATAACGAACGACGAAAAACGAGTGCTAGAAAAATACGCCCACGAACACGGGTTGATTCTAACTGTGCCCTAAACACGAGGGATACATTACTAATTGAACCTCAAGTATTACAAGAAAGTTTTTAACCCAACCTTCTTAGACTTATAATATTTTTAAGAAAATATTTATTTATGCGACCTGTTGGTGACTTCGACACGCAGTTATGTTTTTAACGAAAAACGGTGGATCATACACATATACGAAGACATCAAGTGTTATTACTTATTGTAGATGCATAATATGTCCCTAATCCCTTGTAATATGTATTTCATCTATGTTTAATGTAATTATTTGATGTATTAATGAAATTACATGTTTATCCTTAATGTTTACTCATATATAACGACTGTGTATTAAACAATCTGATAAATATCGATAACGTTGATCAATCGTGCTATTGAAAGGCCCATTCGCACGAATGGATCATGAGAATGATCCATTCGCGCGAATAGATCATGAGAATGATTCATTCGCTAGAATAAGTCATGAGAATGATTCATTCGTACGAATGAACCATTCTAATGATTCATTCTTGCGAATGAACCATTCTGCTGATTCATTCGCACGAATGAGTCCATTCACATGGCTCATTCGTACGAATGGCCTCATCACTATATATAGAACTTTCACTTCATGAGCACATATACAACACAAAGACAACACATATACACATAGAAGAGACTAACCAGAGCAGAACCAGACTAAGCAACAGAACACACAAACTCTTTGCACCTGTATTGTCGAATCTCTGTCCGTTGAGAGTTTCCAGGTCTTGTATCCAACTTCTCTACACCAAAGGGTCGATAGAAACCTTCGTTTCAACATCTAATCTGCTCGTTTCTTACGACCCGATCCGTGTCATAGATTGGATTGCCAATCAAATCGGATTCCGCACGATTTGGTTCGGTTAATGTGTTGAATCATTGGATCAAGATAGATCCCGATCCAACAAAGTGGTATCAGAGCCATTGTGCTCTAGATTCAACATATAAAATCTAATCTTGCTTTTTCTAGCTACTTGAATGTTATAAAGATCACTTGATCGTTGTTTAGCCACGTTCAAAACTTGTGATTATTGCTTCTGAGTGATCTGATCGTTTCAGTTTCCAGATCTGATAATAGGTTCAATCATTGGTGCTTTTTGGTGCAAAAAAGTCAAACAGCCCTCTGTCGTACGAATGGCTACTATGATGAACTTCATTCGCACGAATGGCTCCTACCATTCGCACGAATAGATCAAGTCTCCCGCTCATTTGTTCAAACTTCCAATCGAACGAATAGAAAATTCCATTCGCACGAATAGAAAATTCCATTCGCACGAATAGAAAATTCCATTCGCACGAATAGAAAATTCCATTCGCACGAATAGAAAAACCCATTCGCACGAATAGAAAAACCCATTCGCACGAATAGAAAAACCCATTCGCACGAATAGACCCATTCGCATAAATCTCTTCTGAATTTTTTTTTTTGTCGAAAAACTTTGTTTTTTACCATGTCGGACTTAGCCTTTGTTGCCAGTCAGAACAGTAAAATCCAAAACTTGTTATTAATCGATAATGAAGCTGGAAATGCTAACAAGGCTCCAAAACTCATGACAATGGACGAATATCATCACTGGAAAAACAGGTTTGAGATACACATTAATGGAGTTGATACAAACTTATGGATGATGATAGAGAATGGATATCAAAAAGTGTTGAGTGAGGATGGAACTCCTGTTTTGGCTTCCCTTTTAAGCGAACAACAAAGAAAAGATTATGACTTAGAAAAGAAGACATATGCTATCTTATCTCAGGCCATATCAAGAGAAATATTTCATCAATTCAGGCAGTTTACATCTTCAAAATCTCTGTGGGTTGCCTTAGAACAACGTCACGAAGGAAATGCTTCGTTGAAAGCTATCAATGCTAAGGCCATTAAGAAGGAATTTGATAATTTCATGTATATTGGGAATGAGTCCTTAGATGATCTATTTGAGAGATTCTATCACTTGATGAGTGAATTGCATGCCCATGAGATCAAAACAACGAAAGAAGAAAAGGTTCAATGCATGGCAGATGCGCTACCACCAAAATGGGATTCATTCTTGATGGTTCTCAAACAGAACAATACTCTTGAAACCATTGATATCAATGAATTTCTTCAGAAATTGAGAGAACAAGAGGTGATGAATAAGTGGAAGTTAAAGAGAGGTGTACAAGCTCAGGATCCTTCATTGTACTATTCCACATCAACTCAACAAAATGCTCCTTTACAGACTGCGTTTGTATCAAACATGTCAAATGTTTCAGCCAGCCAGTCTTCAACAGCTCATGCTTCAGTTTCATCAAGCTCGGTTCCACAGCAGGGAAATACTGCTAATACGACTCCACCAAGCCCCATTAAATTGCAAACAGACAACTTCGAAAAGGTTACTATCGAAGTGGCCAAGGAACACATGGCACTGTTGTCTACCGTAATCAATTCATATGACAGTCTTGTTGCTGGACAGGTTGGAAACAGTCATCTGACAGCAGAAGACTATGCTCAGATTGATAAGGATGAAATGGATCGAACTGATATAATGTGGGCACTTGCAAGTGCAGTCAGAAGAGCGAGAGATTATGTAAAAAGGACAGGAAAAACTCTCGAAGGGAACAAAGACACTACTTATGGTTTTGATCTGTCTGCTGTTGTTTGTTTTAACTGTGGTGAGAAAGGGCATTTTGCTAGGCAATGTGAAAAGCCTAAACAGACTGGAAACCGCAACCCTTTCAACAACCGTCAAAGCCAACCGAAGCCACAAAATCAAAATACAGAAACAAACCTTGTTCCAGTTACTCTTACACAAGATAAGGACACTTCAAGTGGAACAAAAGCTATGGTTGTTCAAACAGATGAGACTGTTGATTGGTCTTTTAAATTTGGAGCTGATGGCAGTTCAGGGGATAGAGCTTACATGGCAAAGGCTGTAGAAATCAATGAAGAATCAGATTCTGATGCTGAGAGAGAGATTGCTTCAGAAAGTTCATCAGCTGAAGACGACACATCTTCAAACAGTTCTGGCTTAACAGCTGAGATGAAGAAAAATCATCTGTCGTCTCTTCAAGTCAATCGACAGCTGATGTGGATGATAACAATTCCTCTTCTGAATCTACCTGTAGCTGTGCTTTTATGGTAAAAACATCCACAGGCATTCAGGTAAATTCTGACAGTTTTGAAAGTGAGTCTGAATCTCAACCGTGTTTAATTTGTGATGAACTTGAGAAGAAAGTTGAGACACTTAAAAGTCACAACACAGACTTAATTGCTGATTTAACTAATTGTCTTGAAGCAAACCGTGTTTTAAAGGGAAACGAACTTGCCTTCAAAAACAAAATTGATCTTTTAAACAGGCAAGTTCATGAATTAGAAATCTGTGCTATCAACAAACAAAATGCCATCACTTTTTATTTAAACACGGTTGATGAAACAAAGAAAAAGCTGGCGCTTGTCGAATGTGATTATGAAACTTTAAATCAAAAGCTGAAAAGTTATTCAAATTCTTCTTACCTTCTTGATTACATGATTTCACGGCGTACAGGAAAGAAAAATGCTGGGTTTGGGTATAAAAATTGTCCTCCACCGGTGTTGAATACTATGGTAAACACACCGGATGATAACCCAATCATTGACTTTAAAGTCAAAACGCCACTTGTCGTTGATCCAACCGAAGACAAAATTTCTCAACCAAAGGTTAACGATAATGGTGCTTCGACCTCGGAGTCCCAGTGTGTTGATGGAATGGTAGAAGAGTGGGATGAAGACTACGATGAGTGTCCTACTCGTGGTTTGGGACACAAAAACTCGTCTGCTCCACAGAATGACAGCATTGGTATTTCAAAATCTGCTTCTAAAAATGTTTTTAAAATTAAACAAACCAATTGCCGTCCATCTTATCCCACTACTTCTGATCAGAAGAGTCAAGTAACCAAAGCCTCAATCAAAAAGGTTAATTTTGTTAAAGCTGGAGAGTCTATTCAATCAAACAAGTCACTCTCTTCAGCTGACCTAAAAGAAGCTAAGGCTGGTGGTTCAAAAACTCACCAAAGTGAAAATCAATACAGATCTCCGAGGATGGTTGAGCGGAGATACTGTTTTGAGTGCGGTACACAAGGACATGTTGTTGTCAACTGTCCTTATCTTCAGAAGCCAAGTAAAAGAGTTAACCATTTTCCAGAAAATAAACAAAAGTTTTTAAAGTCAAAATCTAACTCTTTTACCCAACAACAAGTGCATCAAAAGAAAGTTAAACAAAAGATGCATGACTTGTTGGTCTCTGATTCGAGTTCCACGCCTGTACAAATCGTTAAGCAATCCACTGTTTACCACAAACAGTCGTTGCACAAACAACATGTGTGGAAAGCAAAATCAGATGATGCTTCTGACGACTGTACTTCAAAGTCAAATGGTTGTTCCAAAAATCCACAAGGACAGTGGATGGATTGTACTGTTGTAGATGAGACTGGGAAACCCAAGACCGTAAAGGCTTGGGTTCCTAACCTAAACTAATTACTTTCCTTCTTGTGCAGGTTGTCCTTTATAATCCAATTAGCAATAATTGGATTATTGACAGTGGGGCATCCAGGCACATGACTGGGAACTTAGCTCTCCTTTTCGACGTCAGAAATATCAAAGGGGGCTATGTTTCATTTGCAGGCTATAAAGTTGGTTTTATCTCAGCTCAGGGAACACTGTCTAATGGAGCTGTCAGCTTTGAGAAGGTCAACTTTGTCAAACAGTTGGATAACAACTTACTTTCTGTTTCTCAAATCTGTGATAAGGAGTTCAAGGTTCTTTTTGATGACAAGCATTGTTATATCTTGAAAAAGGAGTTTATGATTCCAGAAGACATGGTGGTTATGTCTGCTCCAAGAGTGAATGATCTTTATATTCTTGACATGTCACAAGAATCATCCTCAGTGTCCACAGCATCATGTTTTGTTTCAAAAGCCACTGAGAAGGATTCTATTTTATGGCACAAAAGAATGGGACATCTCAGTCTTAGAAAAATGAATCATTTGGTGCACAAAAATCTTGTTGAAGGAGTCACTGTGAAAAGTTTTCATCTTCCTGACGTGTGTGTTTCTTGCAAGAAAGGCAAACAAACCAAGAAATCTCATAAACCCAAATCTCAACATTCCATCACTATACCACTAGAGCTCTTACACATGGACTTGTTTGGTCCTATCAACCGGAAGAGCATTGCTGGAGACTTATATTGTTTGGTTGTGACGGATGAGTATTCAAGATATTCTTGGGTGATGTTCTTAAAAGAAAAATCTGAAACTTTTGAATATGTGGAGATTCTGATTACCAAATTGGAGTCTCTGTATAAGTTAAAGGTTAGGAGGATCCGTTCGAACAATGGTACTGAATTTAAAAATCACCTTATGGAAACTTTCTGTCAAAAACTTGGTATTCACCATGAATTCAGTGCGCCATATGTTCCACAAATGAACGGTGTTGCTGAGAGGAAGAATCGGACCTTGATAGAAGCTGCAAGGACTATGCTCGCTGACTCAAACTTACCCGTGCAGTTCTGGAATGAAGCTATTGCTAATGCGTGTTACACGCTCAACCGGATTCTAGTTGTCAAGCGTCACGATAAAAATTGCTTTGAATTGTTGCATCGAAGGAAACCGAACTTACAGTATCTTGAACCGTTCGGCGCTCCATGTACCATGTTGAAAAAGGATGCTCATGGCAAGTTTAACAAGAAAGTAGAGGAAGGTTACTTCTTAGGGTACAGCACTCCCAATAAAAGAGTTTACAACAAAGCTTCTGGGAATGTAGAAGAATGGTACCATGTTGATGTTCAAAATTATACCTCTCCTGCTGCTGGAAAAGGTCTTCCTTGGATGTTTGATTATGAAGAACTTTTTGCCTCGTTTAATCTTCCTCCAGAATGTTCAGATGAGGAGGTTGCTGTTCAAATGATATATGATGCTCAAAACGCACCTGATGAACATGTGCAACCTACTCCCTCATCATTTGACATTCCTGAGTCCTCCAATAACACATAAGTCACACAGGATGATGACTCTTCTTCTTCTTCAGAGTATGAGGGTTCTCGACAAGAAATATACCAGGTGATTGAAGATCCTTCACATGATGTTGTACAATTGAGTGATGATGTTTCACATTCTGTGGCAATTGAACAGAGTATCACAAACCTTGATCAAACTGTTGAGGTTCCTGCTCATCCTGTGGGTAGGATTGATAGAATTCATCCTCAATAGAACATTATTGGTGATCCCACATCTGGTGTCAAAACTAGGGGTCAGATCAACTCTGGAGTCTACTCAGAAATCATGGAATCTGGTGTAGTCAACGATTGTGCGCATTCATGTTTCGTCTCGCAAATCGAACCACGGTCTATAACAGATGCTTTAAAAGAAGAATCTTGGGTAAATGCAATGCAGGAAGAACTACTCCAATTTCAGAAGCTCGGAGTTTGGAAGTTAGTTGATTTACCAAAAGGAGCTAAGAAGATTGGTACTCGATGGGTTCTTCGTTACAAAAGGGATGATCAAGGAATAGTCATAAGAAATAAGGCTCGTTTGGTCGTTCAGGGATTTAGGCAAATTGAAGGTATAGATTACAATGAAGTGTTTGCACCGGTTGCTCGTCTGGAAACAATTCGAATTTTTCTTGCTTATGCATCCTACAAAAGGTTCAAAGTCTATCAAATGGATGTAAAGAGTGCTTTCCTTCATGGAGAAATCAGTGAAGTCGTATACGTCAGTCAACCTCCCGGGTTTGAAGATCCTATGCATCGTGACCGTGTCTATAAATTGGACAAGGCACTGTACGGATTGCACCAAGCTCCGCGAGCGTGGTACGAGACACTTTCCACTCATCTTCTGAACAATGGTTTTAGAAGAGGTGTCATCGACTGCACGTTGTTCATTAGAGAAAAGGGTGGAGAACTTTTAATGGTACAGGTATACGTGGATGACATTATTTTCGGATCGACGAATGATGTTCTGTGCAAAGAATTTGAAAGAGTTATGCAGGACAAGTTCGAGATGAGTTCCATGGGAGAGATGAAGTTCTTTCTAGGGCTACAAGTAGATCAATCTGAGACAGGGATTTTCCTTCATCAAACAAATTATGTTGGAGACATACTGAGCCGATTCAGTATGACTGATGCCAAACCTGCTGGTACTCCATTGGCGATCAATCACGGGATTTCGCCTGATGACAAGGGGGAGTATATTGATGCTACTCTCTATCGAGCCATGATCGGATCTCTCATGTATCTCACGGCATCTCGACCAGACATCATGTTCGTCACGTGTCTCTGTGCCTGATATCAGTCAAAACCAAAAGTCTCCCACTTAATTACTGTCAAAAGGATTTTTCGTTATCTGAAGGGTACTCCTGATCTTGGATTATGGTACTCTAATGATGATAACTTTGAGCTTACTGCATATAGTGATTCTGATTATGGTGGTTGCAAAACAGACTTCAAGTCTACATCTGCAGGGTGTCAGTTCTTTGGAAACCGTCTTGTGACATGGCAATGCAAAAAGCAGACTTCAGTGGCTACATCTACATGTGAAGCTGAATACATCGCTGCTGCCAGTTGCTGTTCTCAGATTATCTGGATTCAACAGCAACTTCGGGACTACGGTTTGCAATTCTCTAACACTCCTATTTATGTAGATAATTCTGCTGCCATAGCTATCACTAAGAATCCGGTTCAGCATTCAAAAACCAAACACATCGGCATAAAATATCACTTCATTCGTGATTGTTTTGAAAAGAAACTGATTGATGTGGTTCAAATTAACACTGATTTCCAAAAGGCCGACCTCTATACAAAAGCCTTTGACAAACCAAGATTTTTATTCTTGTTAGAGGTAAACGGCATGAAAAAGAAGGATGACGTTGTTCCGGACCAAGAGTCGAGTCAATAATCATTTTATCAAATTACGTTCCTGTATATATTTTCTTTCTTGCGTTTATTAAAAATCTCAAAAACTCAAAAAGATTTTTCATTTTAAAATTTTAGGGGGAGAAAATGTCAGTAAGAAAATGATCTCTCGCTGAGAAAAATGATAGTACACAGACGCTAGTTATCTGAGACTCCAAAAAGATTTTCTTAATTGTGTACAGTTAATTGTGTACAGTTATTTGTGTACAGTTAATTGTGTACAGTTATTTGTGTACAGTTTGTTTAAAAAAAAAAGATTTTCCATTTTTTTACAGTCTAAAACCCAAAAACATCTGAAAAACTCAAAAATGAGAAATCGTATCCAACCTTTGGGAAGTGATGGCACACTAACCATATGTATGAAGCACATTGCATTTAATGTCATAGTGAATAGTCACACTAAGTCGACATGTGATGCATTGATAGGCTTATCTTACTGAATCTCGACCATTGATGATTAATCTATACCATATTAGATATTGTCTTGTGAGTCACATAATGGTGAAAGGATTGACGAAAATCAACAATAGAAACTGAAGGTGTTTCTCATTCTGTGCACACTAGTTATCATCGGTTTAATGAGATATCAGAAAGTAGTTATAAAATTAAAAATTAGATTTCGAAGTCGTATACGTACCATATTGCCTTGTAAATACCTGGCTGAAGCCGTCCATGCGATTAAGAATAAAATAAAAGTATGAATCCGAATCCGTATATGTGCCATATTACCGGGTTGCAGCCTAGTTGAAGCCATCCATGGGATAGGATGAATACAAACACCGTTAGCTGCATACGTGCCATATTGCCTTATAAATACCTGGCTGAAGCCGTCCATGAGCTGATGGCTGTCACTGTGAATACTAAAAAAAAAAAAAAAAAAAAATTGGTGTAGTAAAGAAGTAACAGGGAATAACTGAGATCTCATGAACTTATGATGGCTGGTTAAGTAAGTTGTGCTGATTTGAAACATTAACATGTTTTGAAAAGTAATTCAAGTCAATTCTTAACCAGTGTGGGACACACAGACAATGGACTCAATCCTTCAAGATCATCTTGTAAGTGTTGAGAAGAGGTCTACATAGGTTTAAGATGGACAAACATATCAATGATCGTATTTTGACTAAGTGTACTTAAAGCTCAGATAATTTGCAATGTTGCTGATTGCTATGAGTTTAGTACTGATCCCATGTTCTGATCTTTCTCACAAAAAGATGTGTAAATACCATTGTATAGTTGTATCTACAAAATTCAAAATGTCTCAGATCATTGGTCACTAAGTCTGTATGATTTCTCATAAGGATCATTCTTACTAAGACATGCGTGTATATATCTTGTTGATAATATTTTCAGCATTACATATTCAAAAATCCAAAAAGATTTTACTTTTCCTGGATTTTAGATTATCTTATAAGACTCGAACGACTGTCAGAAAATCAAAATTTGAAAACCGCTTGACTTCCTGATTGATCAAATCGCTCCTTTACTTCATAAACTATTCCAAAACTTCATAATTGATCCCTTACTTCATAATTAAATTTTTGTTAAAACCAATGTGGTCGGATACCCCATTTAACCTGAAAAGTTTAATTTACTAAAAGAGGTTATCCATTCGTACAAATGGATGAGCAGAATGGCTCACTCGTACGCATGGATGATGAGAATAGGTCATTCACACGAATGGACTGACCAGAATGGTCCACTCGTACGAATGAGTGGCAGAATGAATCAAGTCTGGGTCACTCGCACAAATGAAAGTCCATTCGTACGAATGAACCAGGCCATCCTATAAATAGGCCATTCATTCGCATGTGCAGAATCATTCGCACAAATCAGAAATCATTCGCACGTCTGTTTCATCATAATCTGAAAGTTACCCAAAACTCCGTCAAATCTGTAATCTAATCATTTGTTTTCATTTTAAAGGTATAACCCCACAAGTATTCATCGATTGTATACCGATTTGCAGATGTTCGATTAGATTTAGGATTCAAAACCGAAAAAACACACTAAAAACGTAAAAAGTGACTTAATAAACCAATTAAAATGCTAAATATTGGTTGAAAACCATAGTCGAGTGTGTTGGTGTCTTTTTCGGCAAATCTTTTCAAGTGTTGGTTGATTTTTTGACAAATTGGATCGCGACCCGTCTGTCATACGAATGGACACACTCTTCATGTTCATTCGTACGAATGAACGCTCATTCACACGAATGAGAACTCATTCACACGAATGAGAACTCATTCACACGAATGAGAACTCATTCACACGAATGAATACTCATTCATATGAATGAAACTCATTCGCACGAATGAATAGGCAGAATGATCCATTCGCACGAATGAACCAACTCTTAGGGTTCATTCGTACAAAGGGAAAATGGTCCAAAAGTTCATATTTCCAAAATCTTGCATGTACTGATCTGATGTGCTTCATGTTTTTGTGTTTGCAGACTGATCGTTATCGCGCACAGAGCTCCAGTTGTTCTTAAGTCTTCAATAAAAAGCAACATATGTGCGTACATGATTCCTACATCAAAGAATGCACGTCCGTTTGTCAGCATGATCGAGTTTTTATCAAGATCAAGGATTGCTCATGCTATATCCCATCACCGGACTCCATATACGTCGCATCAAAGGGAGTTCTGGGCCTCTGCCGAGATTGACTGCGAGGTATCTCCACCGGTCATACGAGGGAAGATCGCAGGTCAAGATGTGGTTGTATCGGCAGCTCACATTCGTCGATTGTGTTAATTCGGTGATCATCCTGAAGATCCAGTGACACTGGATAAACATCTGGTCCGCGAATGCTTCATGAGAATAAAGTATGACGGGAATGTAGCCGAGGGAGTTTTAAACAAAGCGAACCTCTGTCCCCAGTACAAGTATCTAGGACATGTTCTTCTGCATTGCCTCGGTTCCCGTCGTGGCGGTTTCGACGACATGCGTGAAACAATTCATAGCGCATTCGTTGCTCTAGTGTTGAACATTCCGTTCAACTTTTCCGAGATGGTGTTCACGCATCTTAAGGAAAACATCTATCTAAAAGGGGACAATGCGTATCTTATGTACCCCAGATTCTTACAAATGATAATAGATGACCAACTTCCTCTTCTACCAAGGTCAGACGTCGACATAATCAAGTTAGAACACATGACGGACGTCACTCTAAACAGGGTACAGACCTACAGGGGAAGACCAACAAAGCCACCTCACAAACGACTTATTGGACATCTGGCAAATCCAGATTATGTGGCACCAGCAAACAGAAAATGGCGTCACGATAACAGTGATTCTGACAGGGAGGATATTGTTGTACCTCCAGCTGACGACCAAGATGATGACGACCAAGATGGTCAGGGAGATGGTGGCAATGCTCCTAATGTTCCATCTACCGCTGCCACCACCCCCACTGTCACTGCTATCGATTCTTCCCTTCCAACTAACCCATAAGACGTTAACCTGAACACCGTCCTGTTTACTGATTCTGAGGACACTGAAGATGATTTTGAAATCAGTCAACAAGGGGCAAGATTGGTCGCAACAAAACGAAAAAGAGGAGCAGATCAAGGAAGCTCAAGGGTTGATGATGACGTCAGGGATGCTGACTTTGTCCCTGACTGTCCACAAGTATCTGCTGCTCCTTCTTCCCAATCTACCCCAGTCAAGAGAAGAAGAGGAAAGAGAATGGCCAAACACCAAAAGTTTAAGCTTGTTAGGAGGACGGAGAGTACCTCTGCCACTACAGCAACTGCCACCAGGTCTGAGGCTCCAATGTCAACATCTATGCCTCAGACACAAACTGTGCCTCCTCCCATCTACACGACTGCTCCTACATCACAGCCATCAACTATTCGAGCTGAATCTTCAATGTCACTGCCGACTGTCTCTCTACACGACCAGATCAGTACTTTAAACAGTTTGGTACTTCGTTTACTGGCTCAGAATGAAGAGCAATCAAAGCGTATTGACCAACAGGGCTCGCAGATCAGTCAGTTGACTCTGCAAAATACTGAACAAGCCCAAGCCATCACAAGTCTTTCCACTAGGTGTAATGATCAACAAGCCCTCCTTCTCACTGCTACAAACCAGAATCAACAGTTGTCTAAAACTGTTGATGCACATGCTCAGAGGATACAAAGGCTTGAGGAGGATAATAAGAGACTGTTGGAAGACTTAGAAAGCAGAAGAGACCCGACACCCAGAATTGAGGGTGCTCGCAATGATGGTGATGATGGTGATGATGGTGATGATGATGATGATGACGATGAGGATGATGATGATGACGATGATGATGATGATGATAGTGATGATGATGATGACAGTAATTGAAAAGATAAGGATGATGGTGCCAATGCTGGTGCTGCATCAAGTGCTTCAAAGACAGCAGAAGAAGAGGCACGCACAAAGCAAAAATCAGACAAATCAGAAGGCCCATCATCAAATACACAAAAGGGCACTGAAGGTTGATAGTTTTTGTTTTAAGTGTTTTAAGTTGTCTTATTGTAAATATTAGATTATTATGTAAATAATTTCAGTTTTATTTTGATTAAATCAATGAAATTTCTTATTCTCACATGTTTATTTTATGATTGTTTATGTAAATAGTTTTGGATGTGATGCCTCTCAAGAAACAACCTTCAAAGTTAACTTATGTGCTTGACATGCAAGGGATCATCCAACATTCAGTTATTTATGACAAAGAGGAAGGGGAAATCGTACACTGCTTGTCAAAAGAACAGATTGCCGAGCTATTTCAAATGAATCCCGACGAAGTCATCACTGAAGAGGCATCTGTTCCTACAACTGATTATCCCTCCTCTGACGAACTAGAAGACGTTGATGAGGTTGAAGTCGAAGACATCACTAATCAAGAATATCCAAAGTACACATCAGTAGATGGTGATCATCTTCCCTCCTTCGCAGACTTATTCACTCAGCAGTCCGACGAGGAGGTCAACCGCATTATCGACAACAAAGGAGATGAAGCCGGTCCCTCCACTATTGACATTGACGAGCTGAATGAACGTAAAAGTCAGTGGATGGAATACATGGTCGAATTAAAGAAGAACTCAAAGCCCTCTCCTCCAACCAAGTACACTAAAGTTTATCGACTCAAAGGACACAAGTCTGATGGTCGTATAATCAGTTGGGCATACTTCAACGACTTAAGCTGCTATGCTATAAAAAGAGAGAAGGGCATACAATATTTCAGGTACCCTCATGACTTCAAGACGCTGCCCGCATTTGAAGTAAATCAATTGGCGCGTCTAAAGCTTCTATACAGCGAATCTTCCGGTCTATCCGAATGGTTTGAACGTCAATTACAATACGAATACCGGAAGAAGTGGGTGAACTTCAAGCCACAAATGCCTACACATTACATTCATAAGGAAAAGGTTCATCCAATCACCAAGAAGCCCCTAATTGTCTTAAAGTGGAAACCTCCAACGATCATGAAGAAGATTCCTTTAAGGAAAATGATCCAGGACTTCTCAGATCAGTTCAAATGGTGGTACTATGATGGGCGTACTGGTGAAGCTGTTATAGTGCTTTGTAAAGAAGGGTCATGGGAGACCAACAGGGTCTTTGATCCCTTGTGGCTGAACAACTTGTCTGAACAAGATGTTACAACTTTATACAAGTGTCAACCGTTTTTTGAAGTTGCAGATATAGACCAGGCGTTGCAGTATGTGAAAGTGATACGTATATGCTTTGCTTTTGACATACACGCCAGAGTTAACTGGAAAACTCGTACAAAAGAGATGTTGAAGACCAACTAATGTTAGTTAGGTCATTTTGAAGGGATCTAGGTCCAAGGGGGAGTATGTAGATGCATAATATGTCCCTAATCCCTTGTAATATGTATTTCATCTATGTTTAATGTAATTATTTGATGTATTAATGAAATTACATGTTTATCCTTAATGTTTACTCATATATAACGACTGTGTATTAAACGATCTGATAAATATCGATAACGTTGATCAATCGTGCTATTGAAAGGCCCATTCACACGAATGGATCATGAAAATGATCCATTCGCGCGAATAGATCATGAGAATGATTCATTCGCTAAAATAAGTCATGAGAATGATTCATTCGTACGAATGAACCATTCTAATGATTCATTCTTGCGAATGAACCATTCTGCTGATTCATTCGCACGAATGAGTCCATTCACATGGCTCATTCGTACGAATGGCCTCAGCACTATATATAGAACTTTCACTTCATGAGCACATATACAACACAAAGACAACACATATACACATAGAAGAGACTAACTAGAGCAGAACCAGACTAAGCAACAGAACACACAAACTCTTTGCACCTGTATTGTCGAATCTCTGTCCGTTGAGAGTTTCCAGGTCTTGTATCCAACTTCTCTACACCAAAGGGTCGATAGAAACCTTTGTTTAGACATCTAATCCGCTCATTTCTTACGACCCGATCCGTGTCATAGATTGGATTGCCAATCAAATCGGATTCCGCACGATTTGGTTCGGTTAATGTGTTGAATCATTGGATCAAGATAGATCCCGATCCAACACTTATCAATAACCAAAATGTGAATATAAACTAATAACACATATATACACTCATACATATGCTTATAAGTCCTAGATCACATGTGAAAAAAGTCACAATATTTGCATATAAGCACTTTTCGAGTAAAACGACTAACTTTTAAGGAACAAACTCCAAATTTCTAACACATGAGTTCATATAACATCATATATCATCAAAATATACCTAATAAAATATATTTCATCAAACAAAACATTCTTTCATTATTTTGACATAAAGTACCTAAACATGGCAATTTCTAGCACATACGTGACAACCGAAACGTCAACGACAAGTATAAACGCATATTTCATAACATGAACTCATTATATACCTTAAGAGAGGTATTTTAATCATAAAATATACTCAAACTTGCTGCTCAATATCAGATTTAACAAATACACATTTTTCATGCCGAAAACTACCGTTTTAATCGGCTAGTTTAGCGTAAAACCTAACGAAACGCATCCAAACATCAAAAATCATACATATTACTAAAAATATATACTTTAGACATAAAATATCATCATATTACAGCCATGATTCCAGATTTTCAAAATCTATATATTTTCATACAAAAATCTACCTTTTTAGCATCTTTTGAGCAACATAAACATGTCATACACTTAGCATATCATCACGACCTGAATAACACTTTTAAACCTGATTATTATAATCATAAAACATCACTTTTATCATGCTTTTAAACAACAATGCCAAAACAATCTAAATGATCATTGCCAAAACCCTAGCTTAAATCATGCTTTTGGACAACAATCTTTAGCAATAAACACCTAAATCATCAATTCAATGATCCATGCATAAATTAACCTATTTTTATGCAATAATATTCCATTACTTACTATTTGAAACAAACCATATAAAAACATTTGATTGCATCTAAATATCAAGCCCTAAATCATCACTTTTTGTAAGATATGAACATATAAACATACATACATACATATGCCAATATATATACATATATTGTTGGAAATTTAGTGAAAATGTGGTTTTCACTAACTTATATGAATGCGATATCGAATGAATAGTTGGAATAACAAGTTATATGTCACTAATCATGTCATGTCATACTAACTTGTTTTAATTAAAATGGATGTCACTTTTGACCATATTCATATGGATAGTTCATATGGCCCTTTAAGATGTTTCTTGAGATCTCAAGAGTCCATTTTATTAATATCAATTTATTATGACATTTAACTCTTGATTAGTGCATGACTAATGGACATGAATGTTATAGTTTGTGTAATTAAAATAATGAGCATGAAGGTTCATTGTGTTTAAGAGAGAAAAGTAGCGAAGATAGAAAAACTATATATCTTTGTTGTAAAGTTCCATAGAATTGAGAGTTTAGTTCTCTCTAACTTTTCCATCATTAACATCTTCGTATTTTTCCTACATTTCTAAATACACAAATTACCCGATGATACCTCGGGTGCGTGGACATCTCCGGCAGTACACATACTGTTCCGGTTATTGTACCCTGGGAGACAGACGCGTTCGTCTTAGAGGAGGCGCAAAATCTATTTTAAGGGACCCGTGTTGAACACAATTCCTCAACCACAGCCGTCAACGTCGTTTGCTCAGTTTTGAAGTTAACGGAGTTGGAGTCAAGAACGCGAATCTTTAGCTCAAGGAAAAACAGAGACAAAGCCAAGGAGACTGCAAGAAGACATTGTTAAAGAACAAAGTTAAAGGCTCTACCTATTAAAGGTATTGGTTTGAATCAGTTTACATTTATGTAAAGTTTATTTCATAGTTTACAAGTTTGTTTTGTTATTGTATCACGGTATTTGCTACTATTTATTTTCTCATGTTAATAACGAGAGTATCGTTATTATATTTTGTTTTATTTTAATAAAAAGTGACCCACTATTCCTACAATCTTAAAACAGATTTTCGTGAAATTGTTTGATACAATTTTAAAACCTTTTATCAAGGATTTTGGGTTCACGAAAGATTAAAATAAAAAATATTTTAGATATTTTTGGTAAAATCGTGCAAATTTTTTTTGGGAAATCCGTGTGTAGTACAATGTTATGTTTGGATTTTTATAAAGATTTGTGTACAATTTCTAATCCTAATAACCGTGTTACAATTGTAATGATGTGATTCAACCATTTTGGGTTTTAAAACGATTGATAATCGTTTATTTTCTACGCAAGGGTGCTAGAAACGGTCTATATTATAAACTATATTTTTAAAACCATATGTTTAAAATGTTTTTAGTAAACGTTTAGTTTTCTAAACAACGCGTTAGAACTCGTTTAATTATTTAACATGAGTGTTAGATATGATTTAAAAAATATGGTTAAAAACGTTTTTTTTAATTTCTTTCCAACATGCGTGTTAGTGACGACTATATTTATAAAACAATAAGTGTTTTGTGTAAACATTTATTTTGTGGCATGAGTATTAAAATTTTGTGAATTTTAAACTCATATGTTTTAAAAACGTTTTTTTTTTTTTGTAAACATTTAACCATCTAACATGCGTGTTAGAGATGGTTTATATTTCCATAATCATCTAGAAATATGGATTTTTGATGGTTTAAAACTATTTTGTTAATACCACGAATAATGGTTTGAGCAAAACTAGTATTGTTTTAAAAAAAATGATTTAAAGCATGTGTTTTGCAAAAAAAAAATGTTAGAGTGATTTATTTCATGCAAACCGACAAATTTAAAACGATTTTTGTAATTGTTTAATTTCTAACAAGAGCGTTTGAAACGGTTTGTTGCGATAAACCATATTAAAAAAAATAAATGATTTCTGTAATCGATTATTTTCTAACGTGCTTGTTAGGAACGGTTTGTAGCGATGAATCACGTGTAAAAACGATTTTTGTAATCGTTTATTCTCTAAGAGGTGTGTTATACCAGATTTATTGGTATACACTAAAAGTTTTTCTTGTATAACGTTAAATTCTTTAACGTGCGTGTTTGACTGGTTTTTTTTTTATAAACAATACGTTTTCTGTAAACGTTTCATTTCCTAACTTGCGTGTTAGAAATGATTTATTTTATAAATATATTATGGTTCAAATGTTTGTATAAACATTTTGTTTACTAACATGAGTGTTAGAATCAATTATTTTATAAATAATATAACATATGTTTATTGTATAAACCAATGGTCATAAATGTGTTTTGCTCAAACATGTTACTTTCTAACGAGCGTGTAAGAAGTGGTTTATTTTACATAATAAACCTTAAAAGATTTTGTTTAAAACGTTTTAATAGTCTAACGAGTATGTTGGATATGATTTATTTATGAAAACAAATGTTGTAAAACGTTTGAAACAAATTGGTCTATAAACAACTTGGTGTTATTGTGAACAGAAATAATTGTTCAAATGTCACTACTTGTTTGTAGTTTACTATATAGATAATTGTTGTTGTTTTGGACAGATTCGTGACTATTCAAATAAGAGTTTCAAGATGAAAGGAGTACTTTGATATGAGTACATGAAGTCTATGGAGGGAGTACCTCAAGATATGCCACAAGACAAAATCATTGAGATGATTTCCGTTTGATGATTTTATCATCGACATATCCGTTTATATTATTATTAATAAAAGTCTCTATGCAATTTTATTGATTTTATTTCAGATGTTATAATTTTGTTTGTGTTCAATATCTTCGGATAACACATGCTTTGCTAAACAACGAAATAAATCAATAATGTTTGAGACATGCGCAAAATATATATTTTTGTGGAAAATAAGGGTCAACCTTTCTTTTGAATATAATTTTAAACGGATAGTGCAAGAAGAGATTCGCACAAAGGAGACATCAAATGTCTAACCACATCATGAGAGAATCATGAGCGAATGTGGTAAGTGTATTAAGTTGCAACATGCAATACACAAAAACCAGATATGTCTTGTCATGTTGTGATTTGTAAATAATGATAAGTTACACTTTAACATATGAAAGAAATATATGTTATTGTAAACAACATTAACAAAATTTGTGACATTTATTATAAGTGATGGAGGGCACGTAGATACGTCTACCACCTTCAATGTTGTTTGAGCTAAAGGAGGATTCAGACTTCATTTGGAAGAGTATTCCAAACTAGCTTACTGTTTAAGCAACACAAAAGGGAATTTAAGCATTATGTAAAGCAAATTTGTTGAATGTGATATTGTTAAGTGTCAACCTAATTGACTTCATCTCAATGTAAAAATTATTTTACACTAGTACTATTCATCCCTTTTGTGGGTGATGAATATGTTCACCAAAATTACCTGGGTTAAACTTATGGTTAAGTGCTTATGAGTTAATGGTGAAGCCTTGGAGATAAAAAGGCAAACAAGTTATGTTCCTAACTTGAATGAAGAATAAGTTTCATGATTTATCTAAACAATGGCATGAATGTTGACAAGGAATATTGTGATATCCCTTAAAGATGGGATAATCAAAATGATGCATCTTTTGTTCACATGCTTTAGTATTGTAGTCTAAAGCATGCTAGACTAGTATTTGGTTAATTATGGTGATCAATGGAGACTAATTAACTCTAAACATTCAAATATGTATGAACACAAAATGAATTTGTGTATAGACAAAGTTGAAAAAGAATTTTCATTCATTATACTGCTCCTACAGCTAACGAGGATAACTCATATTGACTTAGAATCTTTCTAAGTGTTTGACTTATGAAAAGGCTAACTAAAAAACTTGTGAGTGTTGGAAGCTTTAACAAAGACATGTTTTGCTTTTGTTAGCTCAGAAACTATTGTGAGCAAATGTAATCTGAGCTAAGAGAATGATGAATTCATTATGTATGTTTTCTTGAGTGTCTAAATGGTGTCATAAGTGAAGTTACACACTTATTGATCAAATGGCAAGAAATGTGGGGGAGGATCCATTTAAGGAACAACCCTTTAGGGTATGTAGAAATGGTTTTGTAGGAAGTTTTCTCAAATATGTGCTAAAATGGAGAACCTTTGATTACCCCATATGGATGTTATCCATTATACTTAAATGTGGGGATGTCTTGCATTTGAATCTAAAAAGTTTAGTAATAAGGATTTTTATAATCCAAACTGATACTGCAAACACGTGACCAAGTGGAGTACAAAAAGGTCATACGGAGTGTAACTAGTTGCAAGAGTAGATGCCCATTGGTTAGAATCTTGCAAGATGTCTGATCCAAAGGCATAGTGGAAATGTGTTCGCCTTGAAATAAGAATTATGCTCTCCAAAGACAATCATTATAACAAGATGTTACAGTCTCTAAGAGCTTGACAATAGGCAACATTAACTTACCAGTTAAGAACATATCATAACAACCCATCTTAATTATAATTATCTTTATTGACTTGACGAAGTTATAGATAATGGTTTGGATCCAACAATCTGGGGGTTGAAAAGAGATGGAGTTGTGGAATGAGACTAAAGCCCATGGAAAAGGGGACATGAGGGAAACCTAACTTCGTTGACTGGAGATCCCAAGATCTAGGTTCAATAGGACAACTTAATCATGTACCTAACGGTAGTCACTGTGGGGGAGTAGCTGATATAAGTTGCTATACACGCTAATATATATGTTAACATATATCCTCCTAAATTGTAATGGGAGTGTTAAAACACTTCCTAGTCCATTCCTATGATATTCAGTGACAAATTGTGAGGCTAAGCATAATATGTGGTAAATGATTTAAGTAAATCACGGTAACCATAATGCTTTTTAATGACTTGAGGACAAATCACCTATGTTAGAGAGAAGTGGGGTCGTTTAGAATGGAATTGGGGGGCATAATTCCTAGAGCTCTCGCAGAACCAGGAAAGTGTTCCATGACCATTATTGGACACGACAGTGAGGGGATGTGCCCGGCTAAGGAGAGTCATGTGTGAAGTATATTATCGTTTATACAAACAGCCGTAGGTTCAAGGACATCGAGTCTACCAACAGCTAGTAAGCTAAGTATGTTTCACAAGGGAGGGTTCAAAGGGTAACTCCTACCTATCCTATGCATGACTAAACTGTCGAGGTGTCATTGGATAATTTGTGTGTTTTGATCAATCTCCATTCATGTGGGGGATTGTTGGAAATTTAGTGAAAATGTGGTTTTCACAAACTTATATGAATGAGATATCGAATGAATAGTTGGAATAAAAAGTTCTATGTCACTAATCATGTCATGTCATACTAACTTGTTTTAATTAAAATGGATGTCACTTTTGACCATATTCATATGGATAGTTCATATATCATGTTATGATGTTTCTTGAGATCTCAAGAGTCAGTTTTATTAATATCAATTTAGTATGACATTTAACTCTTGATTAGTGCATGATTAAAGGAAATGAATGTTATAGTTTGTGTCATTAAAATAATGAACATGAAGGTTCATTGTGTTTAAGAGAGAAAAGTAGCAAAGATAGAAAAACTATATATCTTTGTTGCAAAGTTCCATAGAATTAAGAGTTTAGTTCTCTCTAACTTTTCCACCATTAACATCTTCATATTTTTCATACATTTCTAAATACACAAATTACCCGGTGATACCTCAGGTGCGTGGACATCTCCGGCAGTAGACATACTGTTCCGGTTGTTGTACCCTGGGAGACAGACGCGTTCGTCTTAGAGGAGGCACGAAATCTGTTTTAAGGGACCCGTGTTGAACACGAATCCTCAACCACAGCCGTCAACGTCGTTTGCTCAGTTTTGCAGTTAACGGAGTTGTAGTCAAGAACGTGAATCTTTAGCTCAAAGAAAAACAGAGACAAAGCCAAGGAGACTGCAAGAAGACCTTGTTCAAGAACAAAGTTAAAGACTCTACCTATTGAAGGTATTGGTTTGAATCTGTTTACATCTATGTAAAGTTTATTTCATAGTTCACATGTTTTTTTTGTTATTGTATCACGGTATTTGCTACTATTTATTTTCCCATGTTAATAACGAGAATATCGTTATTATGTTTTATTTTATTTTAATAAAAAGTGACCCACTATTCCTACATATATACCCATCAAAACCTTCAATAATAAGCCATTATTTACTGATTTTAAATGTTTCAAAAAGATCCTTTTACTAAAGGTGAACAATACTTGCAAAAGTCAAAGCTTTCTTTAAGAAAAATAAGAAAGAGATGGAGATTCATACCACTTGACTAAATCAAGAAAGATACTTAGAAGAAATGGAAAACGATGGATGGTTTTCTTGAGTGCTTGCTTCATCACACTTGATTCTTCAAGTTAAAGCTCAAATACACTCAAAAGAACTCAAAAATGCTTGAAAATACTTAGAGAGAAGATGATAGAAATGTGTGGTATTGAAGTATGAAATTGAGGTGGTATTTATAAGGGGTGGGGTGGGGTTTACGGCCAAGAGAGGGAGAGAGGAGAGAGTGTGTGAGGTGACATGCTCCTCTAAAATCTCATGCAAATAAATGATCAAATTTGTGTAGTGTAGTTTTGTACAAAATGTGTAAGGAATCAAATGAGTGTGTTTAATACTTGATTAGGCTGTGAGACCCACTTTATGGCTGATTTTAAGAGAGAGAGGTCTTATAGAACCTTGTTTGTTTTATAAAAACTACACCACACAAGTGTAGGTGACATTTTATAAAAACTACAACACTTAAATTTCACGAAATGCAAACCTATGCATACGAAGGGATTTGCTAGACTTTATAATGACCTAATTAACTGAAATTAAGTCTAAGACTCACATAATTAAATTATAAACGCGTTCTAAGGTTATACGGTAAATAACCTGAAAATTATCGGATGTCACATGTACTAGTACAATATCATTCCATTCCATTCATTATCACTCTTAGAACCGCAAGCCCCAGAGTGATTCCATTCGTGGGTCACGTTAACCCTGAATGGTCATCGTCACTCCAGTCCAGATTGTACAACCAAATAACCATTGATAGGCCACAAACACACTACCTCTGTTGTTCTTATGGCAACTGTGGCTCGCTGTCCATAATCTACCATAAGGCTGGGAATTACATTCTCAGACTTCTTTCGTCAATTCCATTCATTCGACAGATTAGATTTATAATGAATTCTTTAAAACATTTGCTCGTTTTCCTTTCGTAAAACATTTCATTCGTTTATAAAACCTTTTTCGTTCATTTCGAACCCATTTCTTTATAAACATTCATTTTCATAAACATTCATTTCATAACATTCTTTTCTTGTTTCAAAACATCATTCCTTTCACAAAATGTTCGTTTCATAAACATTTCATTAGAAATCATTTCATAAACTAGGTAGTTTCGTTCCTTTTAATCAAGCGAATCTAGTACAGTTTCGCTACTTTCTTTCTTGGCGAAACTAGGCAGTTTCGCCCCATATCATATTAGAGACACTATACAGTTTCGCCATCTTTATTCAAGCGACACTACTTGGTAGTTTCGCCCGGTCGTCTTCTCCAGCAGAACACCCTAGTTTGTGCATGGAGATGGCAGCTCAAGCTTTAAACGTTCAAGTTTCTACCTTTTTACGTTCAAAACATGTAGTTTCCTTTCGTGATCCCAGATCTATAATCCATTTCTCGTTTAACTCATAAAAATTCACCCCTGTTATTCAAAAACTTGTAAAACCCATCAAAGTTAAAAACTCAGATTATGGTAGAATTCTTACCTCAAAACGACGCCCTTCTTCAACTGATCTTCACCCGAGCAGTGGAGATGGAAGTAAGACTCGATCTTGGCACAAATCTACATTTTCTCTCTCTAGAATATGGAGTATGTTTGCTTGAGGGACAAGTGAGGGAAATGAAGGGTGAGGCCAGAGATAAGCCCACCTTTCCCCCCTTAGTTTCGCCACTCCCTCTTGCGGCCCAACCCGTTCCGGCCCGGTCACGTGGCCCATTCACGGCTCGATCGCGCGACCCGTTCTATTCCGGCTCGTTCCTTCATTCCTTATATTTCCTTCGAACCCGTTATTATTTTTTTGACGTTTATTTTCAGGATGTTACAGTTTGGGAAACACTATCTTGATATAATGTTGAGTTTGAGTGTTGTAGCACTATCTTGATATAACGTTAAGTTGTGTGAGATTGTAGACTACTATATTGACATAATTAGTCGAAGAAGGTGATCTCTACATTTGACGAGTGAAACGTTTGGTGTACCAGTGATCTCTTCTGTTCAAGAGAAACGTTTAGTGGAGCAACTCTCGATTGGAGAATCAAGGAGAGGATGTAGAGTGGATTAGTTAATATTCACTTGAAGCTCTATAAAATCAATTTTGTCTTTCTGACCATTAAACTCGTTACATTATTGTTTGTTTAAGTTATTTAAGTTTTAATAATTGTTAATCCATACATGTTAGTTTTTAATCAACCAAGAAAACTTATTCACCCTATACTATTATATTATACAGTATAATTTTACAATACTTATTAAACTAAATTTAAACAAAAAAAAAAAGAAAGAAACAACATATCAAAAAAGGTACTTTAGAGTTTTTTTCTAGTTGTTCAACCACACTTATTCATAGGTGACTAAATTAAGGAGGGAATTTCATATATCCATCTAAAACACACATAAATTTTATATTAACCTAACCAAAAATCATAATCTATACTTTATAATAAATAAAGGTTTCTCAATGCCACGTGTCGTCTCCATATTCATTCTCATAAAAAATTTCCCGTCTCTCTCTCATAATAAATTCATTTCCATAATTTCAATAATAATATTTTTAAACAAATTATTAATCTTATCTTACTACTCTAATAAATAAAAATATCTCCAGGACACGTGTCACTCTCTGGTTACTCCTCATCTTTATTTTCCCGCGTCTCTCTCTTATTAAATATTATATTTTCTATTTCTCTCTCGTATTAAATAATAATCTTTATATTAATAAATTTAATTACGAATAGTTATTATTTAATTATAAATAGTTATTATATCATCAATCAAATGAACTTAATATGAACTAACATTTATCAGTTAAATTAAAAAATTAATACTCGGTTAAAAAAATTGTTTTAAAAACTAACTTAAAAGACCTTATAACTGTCACGACAAATTACATATTTTGACAAATGTATTTGTTAACAAATTACATTTTATTTTATTCAACCGATGTAATATACTGGTTTATTCAACCTGTGTATTACACGAGTTTTAAAAAATATAAAATTTTTATTACTAAATATATAGCATTTTATTTATTTAACCCGTGTAATACACGGGAATTTAACCTAGTATCAAATATACTCATTTAAAGCACTTCAAAATTTAATATATATCTATTTTGTTAGTTACAATTTATGATATAAGTGTTATACATGCATTATAGAGTTATATTGTACAATACAGCATACTATTATGTTATGCATTATAACCTTACAGTACATGTGCAACCAAGATTTAAAAACGAAAGAACACATCTAAAAACTATTTTGGAGTTCTTTTTTATTTGAACGGCAAATAGATGTATTGAAACCACCACCGATTGGTAAAAGACTAATCGGGAAAAATTACAAAAACATGAGGAGAATTTTCAACCACTCAGCCTAATTCAGATTATTCTTATACTTCCTATGACCGAACTACTTTGGAGTTGTATTTCCTAGTTATTCAACCACAAGCTTCTTAGGTAGTTAAATTTAAGGGGCAATTTCATATGTCCATCTAAAATCATGTGCTAAATTCATATTAACCCAAACAAAAATCATGATATCAAACGTCAATTAAAACACTTTTAATCTAATATATGTACTGATGTGGTGTGTTGTGTTAGTAATGAAACGATATATATTTTAAGGTTACTTTTCACACAATTATCAGGTTTTAATATTTATAAAATGATTATTAATTCAACAAACTACACGCAATAGTCAAGTGCGCCTATCGCAACGTAATATAATCTCAGGAAGAACCAAGTATCAAACCAACGGACATAGTGAATCCCAATAATCAACCAAAATAAAAGGCGGGTAGATGGTAGTAAACTAAAAAATATAAATAAATAAATGATAAATAGCAAAGCGAAAAACTATCAATCAAACAAGATATCACATAGGTTCGAATCCGCTTGGTGTAAGTCGATATTTTAGAAATAGGTCAATGGCGTCGTCAGTTTTAGTAAAAGGGTGAACGACTCCTTGGTCGGTTTACCGTTCTTAATGACTGTTAGAAGGCTAACAGGCTCCCGCAAATGCTAACACTTCCTCGGATCATTATTCGAACTATGATTATCTTGTTGACGTGGCTCCTATGTAGGGTTATCACTCCGTATGACTCATTGGAAATTTGGCACGCACAACCAACTCAAAGCCATTCTATGAAGAACTTAAAATTACTGAAATTAACTAGTTAATGTTTTTAATAATAAAATGGAAGGGCTCTCGGGTAGGCTTACCGCGACCCTCAACCTATTGAAAAGCTAGAATGATAAGACACGCTAGCCATTGCAAGGCCGAATTAAAGACATATTTGACTACAACATACTTTACATAAATATGTCTACCACTTTAAGCTTTAAACTCCATGGCTCCTACTAGAAGTCCACTACGAGCCAAAGACAAGAGAATGGAAGAAATACCCACACAAAACACAAGGTTCGGCTAAAACTCAAAATGCTTTGCTTGAGTGCCCAACCCCAACCAGCTAAAGTTTAAATCTTTACCAAATAGGCCCTAATATAGTATCTAAGACTTATATAAAGACGTACAACTTTGAATGAATGCTCAAGCAACAGTTTTTCAACATGCATTGCTTATAACACCCATATGATTTAAGTCTCTAATGATCAAAGACCAAGTACTCACATCCATAAAGAATGATCATAGTCAAGAACAACTAAAAGACGTAAACACACCATTTTATTAAATTAAAATATTAAATTAAATAAAGGTTCATCAAAACCCAAGTGATACAAGAAGACTAACCAAGAATAGCCATACAAATAAAAACACTAAGACTTGGGGATATAATCATGGAAGATCCAAGGATCAAACCAAAGCCAAGTGAAAGTGAGTATAAAATTCCTTTTGATCCTTGATGACAGATTAGCCTTCTACACTACTTGGTACAACGATATTTACACAAATTGGGGCTAGAACCATGATTTTTTACCCCTGGAAGTGCACACCAATGAATGAGGTTTGAGCGGCTATTTATAGGCTGAAAAAGTGGTGAGGCACGGCCTTGCGTACGGAGGCACGAGCGTGCATTTCGACTTTTCTAACATTTTACCGGTGCTCAAGCAACAGTTTTTCCAGAATCCGTTGAAGGAAACATGCACGACCATGCATAGGGATGCATGACCGTGTCTTTGGGTTTAACCAGGCATTTTACCATTTGGTTTGCTTTGAGAGTTGGTTCAACTCTTTCTCTTCAAAATCAAGGTTTTAAGGTAAAATGTTGCTTTTGGTATATTTTAGTATAAAATATCTAGTTATGTAATGTAGTGAAAAAATGACCCGTTATAACATAATGTTGCTCTGTGTGACCTAGACTAGCCCACTAACACATTACAAGGCTTGTTAAGGCCACTTAATGTATCGATCATCATGCGCGTGTAATTTAGCACCAAAATAACTTGTTATGACCTATTGTGACTTCGTGTAACCTAAATAACTCGCTAACACATTACAAAGCCCTTTAGTATATTGATCATGATACGCATGTTTTTTACAACAAAATGACTTGTTATAGCTTGACATGACTCTGGGTAACTAAAATCAACCCACTAACACATAATAAGACACATTAAGGCCCATTAGTATATCAATCATCATATACAAGTAATTTACCATCAAAATAACTTGTTATGACCTAATGTGGTTTCGTATAACCTAAGGAACTCACTGGCACATTACAAGGCCCATTAAGGCCCGATCATCATTTACATGTCTTTAATAACAAAATGACTTGTAATGGCCTAATATGACTGTGTAACCAAAACCAATTCACTAAACATTACAAGACCCATTAGTGTATTGATCATTATGTGCATGTAATTTAACCCCAAAATAACTTGTTATGACCTATTGTTGCTTTATTTAGCCTAAACAACTCACTAACACATTATAAGGCCCATTAGTGTACCGATCATCATACACATGTAATTTAACACTAAAACGATTTGTTAAGGCCTAATGTGACACTGTGTAACCCAAACCAAGTCACTAACACATAATAAGACTAGCTAGTGTATTGATCATCATACATATGTAATTTAATACCAAGATAACTTGTTATGACCTATAGAGACTTCATATAACCTAAAAAACTCACTAACACATTACAAGACCCATTAGTGTACTCATTATCATACGTATGTAATTTAACACCAAAATGATGGCCTAATGTGACTTTGTCTAACCAAAACCAAGTCACTAACACTTTACAAGGCACATAAAGACTCATTAGTGTACCTATCATCATACACATGCAATTTAACACTAAAAAAACTTATTATGACATATTGCGGCTTCATGTAACCTAAAATCTCACTAAAACATTACAAGGTCCAATAAGGCTTATTAGTGTATTGATCATCATATGCATGTAATTTGACACCAAAATGACTTGTTATGACATAATGTGACTTTGTATAACCAAAACCAAGTCACTAACACATTACAGGCCCATTAAGGCCCAAAAAAAGTTAACATGACTACTCGTCAGTTATATGGTGATTTTCGATGGATTCCCAACAACATTTTTAATTTTTAATTTTAAAAATAATATTTATAATAAAAAAACAACAATAATAGTAATAATAATAATAATAATTTTTAGGAAAGCTTGTTTACCGACAAAACATCCATGCATAGTGAGAAAGGGTAAGTAAGCACCACCACCCACCAAATGTCATCCGCCACCATTGACCATCACGAAACACCATCCACTATCGCTACTATTGTTCAAAACCCCACAAACACCCCCACTCGCCGATCTTTGTTAGAAAGCCCACCCACACCATCAGCATCCACTACTACTGTTCGAAACCCCGCTGTCACCCATACCACCTAAAACATTGTTTTTTTTTTACCTTCTTTTAACCTACTTGGATTATATACTTATGTCGACCATGTATCGGTTAATGTTACGAAGTAACAGGAGCTGGAATCAATTGGTGTGAATAAAGAGGAAATTAGTTAATTTGGTATCAATTTGATATGGAAATATATACTTAGGTTCGACATAAAAAATAGGCGCTTAAGTGGAATTGTTAGAAATTTAAGTAGAGGGTTTGACACATAATTAATAAGGTGACTATATGGTGATATTCAAAACTAGAAGTATACATCAAAATTCATGTTTGTAAAGTATTTTATTGGTTTAACTATACAAGTTTCATTATGGATTTGATTAGGTGCTTATGGTGTTAACTTAAAGCAAGCTAGTTGAATGAATAATTTGGTAGGTATTACTTGTTAGAAAATATGAAATACTTGTGATGTATGTCTTCAAATTGTATATGGATGTATGTGTATGTGCAAATTACTAGTATATTTCGGACTTGTACTTGTGAATTACGATTGTGTAAAATTAAATTGTGACTTGGATCCTTGTGCAAAGTTAGATTGCCACTAGCATATACGTGAACATGCTTTTACCAACAATAATAGTATAACTTATACGTTTAGGCATTTATAGCTTTGTTTGTTCAAGTATCTGTAAGTATGTATTGTAATATTGTGTGTGTGGTTATGTAACTTGAATTTGACCATATTTTGATTATTATTATTATAGACGATGGTATGCATCAGGGGTAGCACTAGGGAAAGGACCCCCCACACCCAAATGCACGTTGAGGGGGTATCACCAGTGAGATGGCTCCCTACTTTGATGCACGCCGAAGGAGCAAGACTGTCAAGAGTTTTCCCTCCTTTGATGCACATCGAGGGGGCAGTAGAAGCGCCGTCGGGCATGGTGACCCATTCATCGATGAGCGTGAGAGCCAAACCATGTTAGGTTTTATTCTGAATGATCTTGATATTGATGTTGGTCTTGACTCATTGCTCACCCCTTCGGGTTCGGGGCGTGGCCCTAATGTTATGAGCCAGGCTCCTGAGGATCCTGACTACCGCAGACCCCTAGGTGTAATTGGCGAGGAGTGTGTTATGTTATAATTTATTTTTCATGTTTTCTATTATATTATTAAACTATTTTTTGTATTGTATTTTTACATATTTGATGACATTATTATTGTCACCGAAGCAGTAAACATACCGAGGTCTTCCCTCAACGGTCCATGGTGTTAGAGGAAGGAAGTCCCTAAACTAGACTTTAAGTCATATTCGGCCAGCTTCGTGTAAGTACATATTTAACGCATGTATAAAGTTTATATGATTAACGCCGACTGAATATATATATATATATATATATATATATATATATATATATATAGGTGTGTGTGTGTGTGCAAGGACGTTGTCGGTGGCATCCCATCATGCAGATCCACAAAATATGGTTTAACGACCTTATGAAGAATGTGCAAACAAAAGACTCGAAACAAGTTAAAGACATCAACGAATGTGATATTGATACCAGTTACGACTTCAGGATCATCATTCTGTACTCTACATTGTGGATAGCATCGACTAATTAATGTGTGATGATCGATGCGGTACTTAATTATTACTTTACTTTTAATGTAAGATATATTCATATACTAATTTATGGGTATTTTTTGTGAACGGTATGGGACAGGCCAAACCGGAAGGCGAATTGGAAGAAGACAAAGTGTAGGATCGTGAAAGTACAAGATGGTTCTGTTCTTAGTTGAAATTGGCGGAAACAATAACAACTACACAAGTATAATCGAGTAAACAGAAATAATACTTTTAAGAACACTGTTGTATTAAGCTTTTGCAAATAAACGATTACAAATGAAAACTCAATCAAAAAGCACACTTACAATAAAGTGTTTACACAGTATTTATACTCACTTAGAATCAAGACAGACCCTTAATTCTAAGGATCAGATCTAACACAGACCGTTGATCTGTTGTATATAGCTAACTATTACACGTTTAATCTAAAACTAGTTAACTTTATTAAAGCATCTTCTTTGTGCATTATTACTTGCATGCTTGGAGAAGAGCATTGTTGTCCGTCATTGGTTGTGCCATTGAGGTTCCTTCTGCTTTGAGTGTGTCAGTGGCTTTTGCAGAAAGTTGTCAGTGACGCTTGGCATGAATAGTCAGCTGCAACGATTTGTCTTCAAGGCACACGGCTGTCAGCAGCAAAGATGAGGATCAGCAGCAAGATGTGACCATCCAAAGCTGTTGATGATTTGCCTGTCAGCAGCATCAAGTGTTGATGCTGCTGAAAAGCCTATCCGCAGCAACTTTGGTCTTCAGCAGATAAGGTTATCCGCAGCAGATTTGTTCTTCAGCAGGAGAACAAGTATCCACAGCAGATAAGCTTGTCCGCAACAATTTGTTGGTCAGCAGCAAACTCTGAGATCAGCAGCATTTGTACTTAGAGAATTTTGTAGCCATCAGTCTTTATTTCTACAAACTCCCCCTAGACTAATGCTACCAAAATTCTCTTACTGCCTTTGTTGCTGAAGCTTTTACATGTTTCTGACTATCCTTTCAACCTAATATCCTCTTTGGTCCATGCTGGGATTGTTAAGAGGAAGCTCAGATAGAGTCTTGATGTCTTTGCTTGCCATTTTGAAGATAGATTTGCTTGAACACCTCATCTTCTGTCCTTTAACATCTGTCAGAGTGAATTCATTCTTCTCAGCATTGTAGGACCAGCTGATGAATGGAGAGTAGGATTGAAGAGGTTTGGCATCAGTACTCAGTTTAGGGTAGAAGAACTTGGGTTGAGTGTGTTGGAAGCAAGATCAATCAGTACCTCCGAGATAGTGGTAGTTGGAGAAGGTACATCATCTTGATCAGGTTCCTCAACACATAAGTTCAGAAGAGAAAGGAAAGGCTCAGGGGGCTGTTCTATGGATCCGGGAAGTGATCCTGATCCTAATAGAGAGACATCCAAAGGAGTCTCCCTAATAATGTGGCTGTCCGTTATGATATTCTCACCAGATTTCCTTACTACCTCTTCACCTTCACCTTACTGGTAATCATTGATGTCAAACCTCTCCAATCCCACTCTCCATTCATCAGCTGGTCCTACAATGCTGAGAAGAATGAATTCACTCTGACTGATGTTAAAGGACAGAATATGAGGTGTTCAAGCAAAGCTATCTTCAAAATGGCAAGCAAAGACATCAAGACTCTATCTGAGCTTCCTCTTAACAATCACAGCATGGACCAGAGAGGATATGAGGTTGAAAGGATAGTCAGAAACATGCAAAAGCTTCAGCAACAAAGGCAGTAAAAGAATTTTGGTAGCATCAGTCTAGGGGGAGTTTGTAGAAATAAAGACTGATGGCTACAAAATTCTCTAAGTACAAATGCTGCTGATCTCAGAGTTTGCTACTGACTAACAAACTGCTGCGGACAAGCTTATCTGCTGCGGATACTAGTTCTCCTGCTGAAGAACAAATCTGCTGCGGATAGCCTTATCTGCTGAAGACCAAATTTGCTGCGGATAGGCTTCTCAGCAGCATCAACACTTGATGCTGCTGATAGGCAAATCATCAGCAGCTTTGGATGGTCACATCTTGCTGCTAATCCTCATCTTTGCTGCTGACATCCGTGTGCCTTGAAGACAAATTGTTGCAGTTGACTATCCATGCCAAGCGTCACTGACAACTTTCTGCAAAAGCCACTGACACACTCAAAGCAGAAGGAATCTCAATGGCACAACCAATGACGGACAACAATGCTCTTCTCCAAGCATGCAAGTAATAATGCACAAAGAAGACGCTTCAATAAAGTTAACTAGTTTTAGACTAAACGTGTAATAGTTAGCTATATACAACAGATCAACGGTCTGTGTTAGATCTGATCCTTAGAATCAAGGGTCTGTCTTGATTCTAAGTGAGTATAAATACTGTGTAAACACTTCATTATAAGTGTGCTTTTTGATTGAGTTTTCATTTGTAATCGTTTATTTGCAAAAGCTTAATACAACAGTGTTCTTAAAAGTATTCTTTCTGTTTACTCGATTATACTTGTGTAGTTGTTATTGTGTCCGCCAATTTCAACTAAGAACAGAACCATCTTGTACTTTCACGATCCTACACAAAGGATAATCATAGGCACACCGGGTAGTCAATCGGTATGACACAACATCGGAAGAGATTGTTAAGTTCTTTTTGCTTTTTCTCTTATATTTGTAATTGTTTTAATAAGTACCTTAACCTTTCATTGTACGTTGCGAAGCACATATACAATCCTCTTATGGCCGACCTTTTTACAAGGATGCACACAAAGAGGACGGGGAGGAGTCGTCTGCACCGTATTTTGTTTATCCAAAGGCGAAGCACAAGGTGGTATGTTAATTATTTGTATGCTATTAACTCTTTAAGAAAATGTGTATATTAGTTAGTTTTAGCGTGCTGCCCCTTTTGGGTTGGTGTTATGTAAGGAACCCAAACCGGGCACCCTAGAGTTGGATAACATCACTGGGTATTCCCATTAAAACACTTAACATTCATATACAGCGGAAGTCTTTCTCAAAATGGAAATTATATTTTAAGTTCATTAACGTTCTTAACTTTACCTTAACATTGCATGCACACCCATCCGAATAGCACCGTTCCCAAGCCAAGATGCCTCGTCAAGCAAACTCACATGCGAAATAGTCTAACGTACATACCAATTCAGCTACGTTGAGTGAGTTCTAATAGTTTGCATAGGTAAAAACCATCACCTCACAAAATCATTGTGTATAAACTCACGACACCTCGGTCCTTTCAAAACGGTTTGTTGTTGATTAACACATAGGTAACCCACCGTACCGACCCATTCCCATAAGGGTCCACCACCCAAGACTCATCTATCCCCAAAGCCCAGTAAGTCTCACCGACATGGTTCGAGCTTACTACATTACTGACTCATAACCTACCACATGTATCAACCCGAAGTCCGGTTAACATGACCCAACTCCTTATCATAAACTCAACTATCCCTAATAATGACAGTCACAAAAGTGCTCTTACATATTAGTCATAAACATGACCTCGTTCTTATATTTCAGTCAAAACGTTGCTCCACATCAAAGAATTAACACCACAACACAATAGCTACCAGTTCACAATTGTATGCAGATAATTTACACATACATAAACACATACCTCATCACAAACACCCTCGTTAGGGTTATCCCCGTCGGGATATTCATCATACTCAGAGCACCCCTTGGCCCCTCAACATTACCCTAAAGGGCATCTGTCACATAAAGTGACCTCCCGAAAGACTTCGTCCTCCACAATATCATCATCCACATGGTGATTGACACATCACCCACCCGATGACTGCTAGATCACTCGCACAGTGACGACCTCAAAGGACCTCGTCCTCCACAATATCATCAATTTGTCGTGTCACAAGGACAACGACGTTAGCCCACACAGCACACACAAGTAACACATAGCAGCACATATGAAAAAACTATGACTCGTTGCCTAAGCACACACCACGTACGTGCACACACTACAACACCTCCTAGTCGTACCTGCACGACATGTTAACTCATTCCCCAACCCTTCCTAAACAGGTCATTATACGACACACAGCTATCATGCTAACTACTAACCCACACATCCTTTGAACAATTCACAAACCCCTAACTCCTTAGTTGGATATTTAAATTCATGAACCCATCGGGTTAAATCCAAAACTCGCAATGCGTTTAATTTAGTAAACACATCTTTTAGGTATGTACAATAGCACCAAAATAGAAAAAACATTAAAGTGGGAATTAGAAACTTACCTTTACGCGACCCAACAGGCTCCCTAGAACTGGTTAACTTGGCATGCTCGTCTTTCGACCTCGCACCTACAATATACACAATATACGAGTCAATACACGACTCGAAGTTGAATCCCGACTCTCTCTGTTGGCTTGCCACCTTGCATGGCCAACTCACACATCACTCGCCGCCATGCACGACCAACTCATCCTCCACGATCATCCATGCACGTCTTCGGACTCCAACACGTACTGTGGTCGTCAGAACTCCGGAAACCACGAACCATCGACACCGGGCACTCCCAAGTTCCACTTCCTTACTCCTCCGTCCATCGACGGCCCTTAACCGCCCTTGGCGGACTCCGGCAACCTATCAGACCACTGCCGCACCACCACTGGCTTCGACCAGTGTCGCCGAGCCGCCATCACTGCTCCTCCGCTTCGTGCATCCTTCCCCCGATCATCCGACGCCTAGTTGGCCACCCTAAAGGGTTCGACCGAGACCCCCACAACCCCCAAGCACATCCGAATCATTAAACCAAATAACAACGAGTCGAGTTTCGATAATATACCTTCAATCCTTGTGACTCATGCGAACTGAATAACCAACGAACTAGTCTTTCCTCAAGACTTCACCTTTGCAAAAACCCTAAAATCATACCATGTTTACAACATGGATTTGATTATCAGAACTCGTAGCAGAGGATCAAGGATTGAGAAAAATACCTTAGTCCGGTTTTGAATCGTGACAAACGGCTTGCTCGGTTCTCCCCTTGCTCCCTTCCCTGCTTGCGGCCGAACACACAATGGGGGACTCCCCCTTCCCCTTGGCGTCATATAGTAGGGCACCCCCCCCCAATGGGTCGGGTTTGGCCCATGCGCACAATCGTTCCCCCAGGCTTGGCCTATATCGCGTTTTTAAAATAAAACCCGCCAAGAATCCCGATAAAACCTCATTAATCCTCTACATTTATCTACATAATTACAAACCCCGCTTTTACGTTTTCGGATAAATCTCGATAAGTCCCTGGTATATCTCCGTCCACTATATACCAAAATTTATATAATTACACTAATCACATTTACTCTTTAAAAACAGGGATGTTACAAGTCTATCCACCTTAGAAGAGATTCGTCCTCTAATCCTGTGTCGGTACAACCCCACACATCCTATCCTCCAATTCCAACTGGTGCCCCAAAATCACTTGGTGTCATCCACACACCTTCGCACTTACCATTGCCGTCACTTTACTTTACAACTAAGCCACCATCCTTGGTGTTCAAAGAAGTCCTCTCTATTGCCCACTTTCCAACTTTGGGACTTGTAGGTTTCACCTACACGTTCCCTCATCTCTCACCCTTCTAGCCTTTAGTCAGATGGCACTTTACTTATCTGCACGTTTCCCCACTCTACACTCTTAACTAACATGTTATAGAGATGTCTGTCCAACTTTCGTCATATTTCTCGCCTCATACGCTAACGGCCATCACTGCCTTACTCATAAGGGTACTATACCCGTCCTCGTCAGATGATCTCCGGGGGCTTGTGCGAAGCTCCTCTCGTTTCTCCAATCACAACATTCCTCTACCGAGGTGCTTCTTCACTTCATTACCATGCGTCTAATGCGCCCCTTAAATATGCACATACACTCAACACTAGAGTTATATCCATCAAGTCTCGATATATCTCACAAGTTCACATATCAACATCAGGTTTGTTTCAACAACCAAGCATTTGCTTAATTGATGCTTCACAGAACCCGCCTTAAACTAGTCATATATCCACCAGCGTAGGCATTTCCTCCCCAAGACTTATGTGCAACCCTTCACTTGTCTTTCTTTCACATCACTTCCTCGTTATTGCTCAATAATTTCCATGCGATCACCCACCGCGTCTCATTTATCAAGTGCGGACATGAAGTCCACCCTATCATAAGCCTCATCTATCCGTCGTCTCGTTCGGAGAGAAAATTCCCATTCCCCTTGCATCTTACATCGACTGAATTCTTCATATGGAACGTATTCCATGAAGATCCTTTAACCACCTCGTTTACTTCGTGCTGGACTCTTTAACGTCGTCATCTCGACACATCATAAATCTCCGATCAAGTGTCCACATAAATGCTTCAGCATCAACTCTCATAACTACACCCATTGGCTTCGTGCTCTGAATTCCCAAGATATATGCATAGGTATCTCCCAAGAGCACCTCACCGATCGTCCAGGAAACGTCAAACTCTACGCATCACCTCGATGTATCAACGTCGAGAAAAATGTCACGATAGAAATACTATGCCCGAGCACACCAACCACCCGTCCTATGCACGACTAAGCGTGTACTACGAGGACACATACCGACATAACATAACGACAGAACACACAATGTTCTACATACATACTAGTAACCCCCAAACTCTGAACTCGCACCACGTGCACTCACACAAACTGCTAGACTTGAGTAAAACTATGTGTATACGATATGACCTCGTCATTTATAGACACACAAATTACTAAACTCCATCTTCTATTCATCACAACGGTAGCCCCCGCCACACGTTATCACGTACTCACACAGAGTTCACACGGTCATAGCCATGGTTCAGGACGACACACCACTTAGTCTAGGCACAAGACATCACCCTAATCATTCATACACATAACATATATAATCATAATTTCCCACAGGACCTCGTCCTGAACACTTATACGTACACACATGGTATATAGCCATAATTTCCCACAGCACCTCGTCCTGAACATTTATACATACTAAAGATGTACAGGACCTCGTCCTGAACATTCACACAAAGTGAAATACACCCATTGCACTCCAAACATCACAAAACATTAGCACATAGGTGATACTTTCTTAAGACCGTAGACACATACAAATTCAAGACTCATGTCTATACAAGTCTACCCACACATTTTATTCAACCTTGCTCTAGTACCACAGCAAAGTTGCATTTAATATGGACTCGCGTCATTCAAAATGTGATCACATAATCACACAATACCGCACATATTCCACTACTGTAAACATAATCACACGTCATCACAACACAATTATCATTAATAATGTTCAAATCATCATGCGGTAAAACTCACAATCAATGCCAAAATCAAATAGTCAATATTTGAAATAAGCATTACACCACGTAAACGTCTTTTAGCCAAAACGTCGAATCACCCCAAAATCCCTCTTGGTCACTACCACATCATCTATCATTTAACAGTCGAGCATTCTAACAATGCCCACAAAATCACTACTTGACCACACCAGGTGCATCGGATGTGTCCTCATCTAGTTCCTCCTCGTCACTTCCCAGGCCATCCACTAGGTCCTCCTGGACAGAGCTCTCTTAGCTGTCGCAAGTGGTCGATCTCTCAACCTTGCAGGTCCACATCCTGGAGGAAAATCACGCATTGCTGACATTGCTCTCCTTTTCCATCCGGCCTCTTCAATCATAGTACCACACGACATATCGCGCACAACACTCGGCGCAGGAAGCACCAACACTACTCCCGTCTCACGGTCAGTTCCAACTACAGCAGCCGTCGATTTGACATGTCGATCTACATGCCTCCTAGCAAGGGATCCTCGTTCGACTGATCTCGTACGCTTCGTCTTAGCCATCTAATCCTATCCAGGATAGAACATTTATGTGGTTATTATAGGTAATAGATTCAGAATATAAGAGTAACCATTGACTGCCGAATCACGGTGGTCAAATGTGATTGGTTGACCACGTTACTACTCGGATTCTAAATGTTTTCCATCATACTCACACTAGCTTTCTACCTTCCACACAACGGATGCACATGCATCTCACACAATCCACATAACACCATGCAATAACTACCACGTAGTCACACGCACAACAATGTTCACAACACGTATATACACAATATAATCCCACACAAATTCACTACACCACATAATCACACCAAACAACTCCACGTAGTGTTATACTACACAATTAGACTTAAACATTTAATGTTTAACTCAGAAGACATACCTCTCGGCCCGCGGTTACTCGTGGTGGCATTCGTTTACTCTCGTCCCATTTTCGATTTAAGTTAAGGCATTTTATTTTATTAAAAACATCGGTTTTCTCTTAAATCTCAGCTCTGATACCAACTTGTAAGGCCCCTAAATCGGGCACGCTACAGTTGGGTAACATCACTGGGTATTCCCACTAAAACACTTAACTTTCATATACAGCGGAAGTCTTTCTCAAAATGGTAATTATCTTTTAAGTTCATTAATGATCTTAACTTTACCTTACGAATGCATGCACACCCATCCGAGTAGCACCGCTCCCAAGCCAAGATGCCTCGTCAAGCAAACTCACATGCGAAACACTCTAACGTACATACCAATTCAGCTACGTTGAGTGAGTTCTAATAGTTTGCATAGGTAAAAACCATCACCTCACAAAATCATTATGTATAAACTCAGGACACCCCGGTCCTTTCAAAACGGTTTGTTGTTGATTAACACATAGGTAACCCACCGTACCGACCCATTCCCATAAAGGCCCACCACCCAAGACTCATCCATCCCCAAAGCCAAGTAAGTCTCACCGACATAGTTCGAGCTTTCTACACTACTGACTCATAACCTACCACATGTATCAACCCAAAGTCCGGTTAACACGACCCAACTCTTTATCATAGACCCAGCTATCCCTAATAATGACATTCACAAAAGGGCTCTAACACATTAGTCGTAAACACGACCTCATTCTCATATTCCAGTCAAAGCATTGCTCCATATCAAAGCATTAACACCACAACACAATAGCTACCAGTTCAAAATTGTATTCAGATAATTTAAACATACATAAACACATACCTCGTCACAAACGTCCTCGTCACAAACACCCTCGTCAGGGTTATCCCCGTCGGGATATTTATCATACTCAGAGCACCTCCTAGGCCCTCAACATCACATCGAAGCATCTGTCACATAAAGTGACCTCCCGAAGGACTTCGTCCTCCACAAAATCATCATCCACACGGTGATTGACAAATCACCCACCCGATGACTGCCAGATCACTCGCACAGCGACGACCCCGAAGGACCTTGTCCTCCACAATATCATCGATTTGCCGTGTCACAAAGACAACGACATTAGCCCACACAAGTAACACATAGCAGCACACATGCAAAAACTATGACTCGTTACCTAAGCACACACCACGTATGTGCACACACTACAACACCTCCTAGTCGTACCCGCACGACATATTAACTCATTCCCCAACCCTTCCCAAACAGGTCATTATACAACACACAACTATCATGCTAACTACTAACCCACACATCCTTTGAACAATTCACAGACCCCTAACTCCGTAGTTGAATATTTAAATTCATGAACCCATCGGGTTAAATCCAAAACTCGTAATACGTTTAATTTAGTAATACATATTTTAGATATGTATGATAGCCCCAAAAGAGTATAAACATTAAAGAGGGGATTAGAAACTCATCTTTACGCGACCCAACACGCTCCCTATAACTCGTTAGCTTGCCATGCTTGTCTTTCGACCTCGCACCTACAATATACCCAATATACGAGTCAATACGCGACTCAAAGTTAAATCCTGACTCTCTCTGTTGGCTTGCCACTTTGCATGGACAACTCACACCTCACTCGCCACTATGCACGACCAACTCATTCTCCACGATCATCCATGCATGTCTTCGGACTGAAAAATGTTCCACCATGGTCGTCAGAACTCCGGAAACCACGAACCATCGACACCGGGCGCTCTTGGGTTCCACTTCCTTATTCTGTCGTCCATCGCCGGCCCATAACCGCCTCTACCGGACCACTGCCGCGCCACCACTGGCTTCGGTCAGCGCCGCCGAGTCGCCACCACTGCTCCTCCGCTTCATGCGTCCTTCCCCCGGTCATCCGACGCCTCGTTGGCCCTAAAGGGTTCGGCCGAGACCCCCACAACCCCAAGCACATCCGAATAATTAAACCAAATAACAACGAGTCGAGTTTCAATATTATACCTTCAATCCGTGTGACTCATGCGAACCGAATCACCAATGAACTTGTCTTTCCTCAAGACTTCACCTTTGCAAAAAAACCCTAAAATCACACCACGTTTACAACATGGATTTGATGATCAGAACTCGTAGCGGAGGATCAAGGATTTAGACAAATACCTTAGTCCGGATTTGAATCGCGACAAACGGCTTGCTCGGTTCTCCCCTTGCTCCCTTCCCTGCTTGTGGCCGAACACACAATGGGGGACTCCCCTTCCCCTTGTCGTCGTATAGTAGGGCACCCCCCCCTATGGTCCGGGTTTGGCCCATGCACATAATCGTTCCCCCAGGCTTGGCCTCGATCGCATTTTTAAAATAAAACCCGCCAAGAATCCCGATAAAAACCCGTTAATCCTCTACATTTATATACATAATTACAAACCCCGCTTTTACGTTTTCGGATAAATCTCGATAAGTCCCTGTTATATCTCCGTCCACTATATACGAAAATATGTATAATTACACTAATCTTGTTTATTCTTTAAAAAACGGAAGTTACGTGTTAGGATATTGTTAATAATGGATGTATTATATTTATGACACTACGAACGAGTTCGGGAGAAATATGCTAATCCGGATTGCGCCATGAGGCATACCAATGACCCACAACTATGGGAGAAATGTGTCGAATGTTGGAAGAATGTGTGTCTTTGGCTTCGAGGTCACTAGCGATCCATGTTATACCATGATCAGGGAGGCCGAGCACCGAGAGATCCCATGCTCCTCGTGCTCATTGAGAGGTATGCAATTATTTTTTATAATGTAATTATTATATTGTTTATAAATTACCAATCATTTGTTTAATGTTTGTAGATTGTCATCTTCATAAATGAATTGGAAGCGGTGAAAGCACAGAACACGAAGTTGATGGCACGAAACGTGAAAATAATAAAATTGCTCAAACATGCCATGGAAGATCTGAACTGTGGGCAACCGTCAAGATGGACGCCACCTAGACCCCCTACCCCTCCCGGACCCCTTCTCCTACTTAGCTAGCATTTTCTTTTATATATATATTTTGTATTTAATTTTATTCTAGTTAGAAATTTTTTTAGTTTACGGTTTTTTTAATTATTTGTACGTATATTTACATTTACAAAAAAATAAATAAAATATTAAAATAAAATAACATCTAAAAAATATATTTATTAAAATAAAATTATTTACCTACGAAAAATTCGGTCGATAATCTATTTGTATTGCCCATCATCAATACATCGATGAATTAACTATCGCTAATCTGCCTTTAAATTGTCATGACAACAGTCGTCGAAAGTACCTACGATGATCCATAAAAAAAAACATTACCACCGAAACAAATTTCAGTTTGTAATTTGTCTCTAATTAATTAATTTTCATAGTATCTCTCAACTCTCTTTCTCGTTTCAAGTGGTATACATGTATAGATCCGAGAATCGTACTGAATCTACACATACACAGATATAGGAGGAATACACATACCAAAATATTCATATATCAGTTCAAGTATTTTCACCTAACAATAATATATTTGTCTAGTCATGTTAATTTGTTAAATAATACACAAATAAATAAATAGTTTTGATTTCTAATATTTCTTGTTATGGTAATAGAAATATTTTATTAAGTTAATCGTACATTTTTTTTATTGTTTAAAGAATATAAAATATTATATTATAATATTATTAGAACAATGATTTGCGCATCTTATTGTGTGAATCAAACTCTCACGACCATTTTCCTCTCCAAAAAGATTTCACCAGCAACCAACAATACAACTTGAGAGAGAGAGAGAGATGACGTCATTTGACGAGACGGAGTTACGGCTAGGATTGCCTGGCGGCGGAGGAAGTAAGACAAGTGAAGCCGGAGATGCGGCGGCGGTGCATACCAACGGAAAGAGAGGTTACGATGAGACAATCATGGACTTGAAGCTGAAACTGTCATCAGATGATCAGCAAACCAAAAAAGATCAAGAAAACAAACTTTTCTGTGGCGTCATTGCTGGCGGTTGCTCCATTAACCCTCCCGCCAAGTAAGTTTTCAATCGGTTCGGTTTTACCGTTTTTTGGTTACGACAAAACCGAAAATTCAGTTTTTTTTTAAAAGATAGGCAAATCGGATTTTAATAATCCATACTTGTAATTTGACTAATGACACTCCTAACTTTCACTTTTGTTGTCAAAGACAATACCTGTAACATAATCATCATAGATTTACAGTTGATTTCGCTTATAAGTTTCCTTATTTCATTCATAATCATCATTGTAAGCGAAATCAAGTGTAAATCTATTAATGATTATGCAAATGTGATTGTCAAGTAAAAGTTAAGAGTGTCATTGGTTAAATTATTAATATGGGTTATTATCGGCCAATCGGTGATGGTTTGGATTATTAAAATCTAATTAGTCAAAAACATAAAACCAATCCGTCGTTTTTTATTGGGTTCAGTTATTTCAGTTCGGTTACGGTTCAGTTATTTCAGTTTCATGCACACCCCTAAACTTGATGATTCGTAGGGCACAAGTGGTGGGTTGGCCACCGGTAAGAGCTTACCGGAAAAACATGCTGTCAGTCCAAAAGAAGAGCAGTCTCCGCTGCCACGAGGAGACCGGCTGTGGTGGTGGTGCAGCGTTTGTGAAGGTGAGCATGGACGGAGCTCCTTACCTCCGTAAAGTTGACCTGAAAATGTACAAAAGCTATCAAGATCTGTCTGATGCTTTGGGCAATATGTTCAGTTCCTTCACCATTGGTAAATAATTAGTTTTTTTTATTATTTTATTTATTTATTTTTTAAACAGCAAATACACCCATCTAATCATATTCCACACGGATACTATTGGTCTAGAAGCCTTTAGTGGTATATAAATAATTAAGTAACTTATTAATTAATAATTGTATTTATATTTATTTAACTAATCATTAACTAATGATTTCTCATAATACAAAAACTAATCATGTAGGTACGTGTGGATCACATGGGTTAAAAGATTTCATGAACGAGAGCAAATTGATGGATCTTTTGAACAATTCCGACTATGTTCCGACCTACGAAGACAAAGATGGCGATTGGATGCTTGTTGGAGATGTTCCTTGGGAGTAATTTTTCTTTAATTACTATTTTATTTAGACAATTTAGTTTTTAATAATACAAACTATGACTTATTGACTAATAATAATCCAAACTAACAGTTTGGCTGATGATAATCTCAACTTTCACTTTTGTTATCAATGACAGTCACAATACCATAATTATCATATATTTACACTCAATTTACATTCGATTCGCACACGATTTCGCTTGTACGTTTCTCCATTTCATTTAAAATCGTCATTTTGAGCAAAAATAAGTATAAATCGGGTGTAAGTATATGATGATTATGCTACTGGGACTTCCATTGACAACAAAAGTGAAAGTTGAGATTATCATCAGTCAAACTGTTAATTTGGATTATTATCAGCCAATGAGTCATAGTTTGGATTATTAAAAACCAGTTTGCATTTTATTTATCATTAACGTTATTATACCGTATGTGTGTGAATTCGTGATACGACATGAATTTAGCACGAAGTTCATGAGTTTTGGTTTAGTGTAAACGTGTTTAGGTTAATTTCAGGTTGTATCCGCGAACACGTTTAGCTAAACAAGTTGGGTTTGGGTTGATCTGTTTATCAGTTTATTTGTTTTTGGATTATTGGATAATAATTCCACCTTTTACCAATTGGCCAATAATAATCCCAACTGAGAATATTCTTACCGACGGTCCCTACTTTCAAACTATTTTCTTACATTGGACCGCCCGTTAAAAAAACTTAACGCCGTTAGATTTTATATGACGTGGACATCTGCAAACAGCCGGAAATTCGAGCCAAGCTAGAAGTGGTCTCGTGGTGTCTTTTGAAATTGGCTCTGGTGGTGTTTAACTGGTCTCGTTAAACACCACCGTTGTATCTGTTTGGACTTGCCGGACTTTTGGAGACAAGTTAAACACCACCAGAACCAATTTCAAAACCCACTACGAGACCACTGCTAGCTAGGCTCGACTTTCCGGCGGTTTGCAGATGTCCACGTCATATAAAATCTAACGGCGTTAAGTTTCTTTAACGCGGGGTCCAATGTAAGAAAATAGTTTGAAAGTAGGGACTGTTGGTAAAAATATTCTCAATTGCAATTATTATTGACCAATTAATAAAAGGTGGGATTATTAAAATACAATAATCCTTTATTTTTATTATTTTTAAATGTGTTTTTGTGTCGTAACTTAAAATGATTGGTATTTTATGATAGATTTTAAAAATAAAAAAACTTACATATTTTATGTTTATACTTTTGTCATAAATTTCTAATTTTATACTATTAATATGAAAAATAAAATAAAAAATATTTTGTGTTAGACGATTCTATGTTGGTGTCAATTTGTAAATATATAATATATGGTATTTATAATTATTTATTATGTGATAAACAAACGAATTAATTATAACACTTATTACCATCAATTTATTGGTAATTAATTATATTTAACATTTTTTTATTTGTCATCAGGATGTTCGTTGATTCATGCAAGCGTTTACGTATAATGAAAGGGAAAGAAGCTATAGGACTTGGTAATTAATCATATTATATTATTAATAATACGTTTAATATTAAAATTATAATCATCTTTTGTATGTTAAACTTCAAGAATATCTAACAAATGTCTTTTAAATGAAATTTTAGCACCGAGGGCTATGGAGAAATGCAAGAACCGAAGCTAAACGCAACGAACAGACTCAACCGTGACATCCTGCTTGTTTGGTCTTTGTGTGGCGTGCGAGGTCAAGAATACTCGAGATGGAACGAGCAGACCGCACGGTTCATGTATGTACGTATTATTTTCAATAAAATTTATATCTTGATTTGGAACTTCGATTGTTGATTATATTGTGAGGGTAATGTGTATTTATAAACTTGGGTGATTGAAATTTATGGAGACCAATAGGCAAAGACCAATAAATATCATTAATATGTGCTACCAAAATCAAAGGTTTCTAGCCTTTGTTTTGGTGAGTTGTTGTAGTGCATGTTTAATAATCAATGTAACTTGTGTTATGAAGTATTTAGTATTTTCATGTATGTAATGTAATGTTCAAATCTTTCTATTGCACCCTACTTTTTAATCTTCTAAAAAGTATACAATTCATGCTTCAAAAGCTATATAAGACTAACCACTTAAACCGGGAATTGTCATTGTCCTAGGTTTAGTTACGAGTTAATGGACCGGAATAAGCCGGTTTTAAACGAATCAGATAAAACCAGTAAAAAAGCCACATATACTTGTTTCCTCCCTTGTTGTATGACCAGCTTTTGAGAAAGTGTCAATTGACAGAACCAGTAAATCATCAGAATTGTCGGTTCAATACTTGGTATATGGCTTCAAACATTGATATATTAATACCAAGGGTAGAAGCAGCAGTCAACAAAATTTGTCGAATTTTTTATAAAATTTAAGGTTCTCTTTAAAAAAACATGAGTTTGACTCATTTGTTATAGTCGATAGAGAAAATAAAAACTTACAATTACCCATGATCAAAAAGTTCTTTTATTTGTTTTCTCCTTATATCATTTCTAAAGATTTTGATAGGATATATTATTACTTCAACAGTAATATAAATCAAAACCCTAGTTACCATAATCAAGTGTCGCACGACTATCATTTCATGTGACATATTTTCTATGTAACACAACCGATAAACGGAATTTGATATCTAATTAGTTTAATGTATTATATGTTATATTTATTGTCTTATCTGATTCGCATATGTACCATGAATCGTTGAATCTAGAATATTTATACATAATAAATGCTTATTAATCTCTTATCCTTTGAATGTAACGAATAAGTATGGAGAAAAATAAGACATAATATGACAGGTTTAAATGACAAAATATGATATGATTTTGAACTTTTATTTTTTTAAGTTTTTGTGAGACATGAACATGTGAATGTCAATGTTGGGGCATGCATTTATTTGGGTTGGTCGGCTCATGAATAATGTATTATCTTGAATGAATTTAATTCGAAAGAAGACACATTCATAATTTATGTATTAAATAATTAGGGTTTTTCATATTATTAAACTTGCTTAAAATCCATACTTAGTTGTTTTATTAAAGTAAACTAGCCTAATAATTTCAAGAGTAAACTGTAATTTGTCTCTAAGGTTTGATGATCTTAACAGGTTTTGTACACCCCTAACACTCTTAGTCTCTTACGTTATATTTCTTAACGCTTTTAGTCCAATTCACCAACTTCGTTAAGTTTTTTAGTTAATTCTTGTTAAATGACCAAAATACCCCTCTTCTTCTCCACTCCACCACCATCGGCCGCCGCCACAACCATCGGCCGTCCACCACCAACCACCACCTTACCTGCCACCACCCCCACCCACCTGTCGCCGCCATTTATAACAACCCCCTACACCCATTTGACCGGATGATTAACCACACCACCTCCGGCAAAAATCATCACCATCGTCGCATGAAACCTTCGTCGTTGCTTGGCGGTTCGTCTTTTCCGGCGACCCAACCTCTCTAACCAGATCAGTGGCAAATCAAAACCCCAAATCAGCGTTCACAGCCTGATGGTTTGTCTTCTCCAGCAGCCACTCATTTATCATCGGTACCATCGCACCACCTCTCCCGGCCACCATTAGACCACCACCACCATCACCTGCGGTTCATCTTCTCCGGCAGCCACTCAAAATCCAAGCCCCTCTTTCTCTCTTTGTTGTAACCCCCAAATTGACAAATCTGCCCATCTTCAACCCCTCGCAATCTATCCAAATCGACAAATACGGTGGTGATCTCGTCTGATTCAGGAACCTACAACATAACCCACTTTTTGGGCCGGCAATTTGGTGCCATGGGCCTCCCGAACATCACCCGCTTTGGCGTTAGAAGCAAGATTTTGTTGCAATTTGAGGTTAAAGGTGTGTGATATGAGTTGTTGGTTGAACCATCAGGGAAGAAACGATGGTAGCCGGAATGATGTTCGGGTGAAATGTCTTGGAGTAGTCAGGAAATTGTGTTGCCGGTAATTTAGTCAAGAAGAAGACATGATGTGGGGTTGTGTTATAATTGAAAAAAAAGGGTCCACAAAGTTAGTGAATTGGAGGCGGGGGTGGCGGCAGGTTGGTGGGGGTGGTGGCAGGTGGTGGTCGGCCGGTGGTGGTGGCGACGGCCGGTGGTTCTGGAGTGGGGAAGAAGATGGGTATTTTGGTCGTTTAACAAGAATTAACTTAAAAAACTTAACGAAGTTAGTGAATTGGACTAAAAGTGTTAAGAAATATAACGTCAGCGACTCAGATTGTTAGGGGTGCACTGAAACTGTTAAGACCATCAAACCTCAAGGACGAAAACTGCAATTTACTCTAATTTCAAATACATACACATACATAATACATCATACATAATATATATATATATATATATATATATATATATATTTGTGTGTGAGAGAGAGAGAGAATTCTTTATAAAACCATAAATAATACGAGAACTAATAAAAATAATTCATTTATTATTAAAAGTTAAATGTTAATTGTATAATTAGAAAATATTAAATGATTTATATCTATAATTAACTGATTTTCATATTATCTCAATCTCGTCACTCTCTTCCTCGTAATAAGTGGTACATGTGTAGATTAGAGAATCATAGTAGATCAACACATGTACTGATATATAAGTACATATAAATTTACGAAAATACACATACATAAATTAAGTATAATATATAACAATGATGTATTTTATTAATTATGTTATAATCTTAGTTAAATACATAAACAAATTAATGGTTTGATTACTCCTCATAATTCTCATAATATTTGTGGTTTTATAAAAGACATTCCCATGTATGTGTGTATGTAATTATGTATGTCTATGTATGTATATATATGTTTGGGTATGTATATATTGCATACTTTGAATTTCTTATTTTCAAAATTAGAAGCACAATACAAAACCATTTTCATGTGCATCTATATTAACATTTTCATGCCGTGATTAAATTTTGACTTATTTTTGGCACCATAGCTATGTAAATTTATAATAGAAATAATAATAACAAAAGTAATATACAGAGATAACACTGCTACAAAAATCACCATTTGCGACCATTAAAACGGTTGCCAATGCCTTTTGCGACCGTTTTGGCGGTTGATTATACCTTGGTCGGTAATAACTTTTGCGACCGAAATATTCTTGCGACCGATACTGCGACTAGAATTTCAGCCGCAAATTTAGCGACTGGTTTTACGACTGAACCATTTTTGCGACCGATTTTGTGACCGAACCTTTAGTGACCGAGATCGCGTTGAAAACTTTTTGCGACAGAGTTTCTGACTGAATTTTTTTAGACCGGTTTAGTGACGGTACCTAACTGACTATAACTGACCAAATTGATGTTGATTGATCCTAATTGACTATCACTTGACATAATTGACCAATAATAACCCTTATTACCTCTAGTTAAACAATATTGATTCTAACCGATCAATATTGACATTAATTAACCCTAATTAATCATCATTGACTAACTTTGATCCTAATTGTCCCTATTAACATTATTTGACTGTAAAGCCCTGAAAATAATATTAAAACGACACTATATTAAATGGAAGTCCAAAGAAAATAAACGAAATAAAAGATCGAGGGCTAGTCAGTATATAAATGAAAGATGAAAACTGAAGGGGGAGGGTCTTAACCCTAGCCGCTACCCTCACAACACCTCCACCATTTTTCATTATTCAACTTTTAGAGAGAGAAATATAGAGAGAGAAAGTCAAGATTTCATCCAAACAACTCAAGGATTGATCGTCTCCATCTACAAGCGTTTAGCAAAGAAGATAGAGCCCAATCAGGTAATAATTCGCTTCAAATCTGAGTTTTTTTCGCTTTAAAGTGGGTTTTGGGCTAAACTCGTAAAGGATAAAACTTTACGTATGGATTGGGATAAAGGTCATAGATTTAGCATCAAGGATGATGAACAAACGATTTGGACGTATAAAGTTCCAAACTTTACCTCCAAAACCTTCCTGATCTAGATCCATGCAAACTAGGGTTCTTGAGTACGAAGTTCTCGATTACGAAGTTATCGGCCCAAGTTCTCGAAACAAGTACTCGGTCATAGTTCTCGGACGATGTACTCGGTCGTAGTTCTCGGACGATGTTCTCGGAGGAGCGTATACCGATAACTTGGAAGTTCACAACCATCCGTGAACGTTTCATAGTTCTCGTTTATCAACCTCTGAACGAGAACTTGACAGTTCTCGGATAACGGGTATAACCGAGAACTTCATAGTTCTCGGATAAAATGTAGCGACCAACTTTGTTTAGCGTGAACTTCATAGTTTACGGGATAATGTGGCGAGTACTTTACCAAGTTCTCGCCTATCAAACCACAAATACTTAGAATACAAAACTGAGTCTTTAGAATGTATACATACATGTTAAAGGATCAGTAGAGACTCACAACCATGCTTAAGCCTATTATACCTTATCACAAGTGAATTCTTATTACCATTTTTCCTATGGTTTTGGGCTGGCATGCATACTGACCAAATGTTTTGAAAGGAAAAGTATTATTTTATAAAAATAATATTATTAAAAAACGAAAGAGAGAGATAAAGAGTATAGTACTATATTTGAAATAAATATTTTAAAGAAAGTAATGAAAGAGGGTAAAGAAAGTTGAAGGCGCTGTACTCCGGTGCAGCTCAACAGTGACAGTGAAAGATGTCATGTTATATGTTTATGTGTTAATATGTGTTATTTGTCTACGTAATGTTTATGTGATTGCATTATATTATGTGTTGTATGACCCTAAGGTGTAGGCACAGTTAAAGTAAAGTCTTACCCCGAGGTGTAAGCGAGAAAGGGATCTTGTCCTCGGTCAATGATCCGTATGTGATAGTTAAAGTATGTGATAGACACTTGTCATGTACGAGTGAAAAGTAGAGTTTGAAGGAGCAAAGGATGACACCTTAATTGGTTTCCTCAACTGAAAGGTTTTAATGAAAGAAAGTAATGGGACGATTTTATAAATTGTAACGTTGTAAAGTTTTAAAGTAAAGGCAAAGTTCCTTTAAAGTAAAGAAAGAAATCTTATTTTATTTTTATAAAAATAAGCTACCATAAAGAAAGTTACAGCTTAAAGTAAAGATAGAACTTACCAGCGTTAGCTGACTTTTTAGTATACATGTCAGGTAGCAAAGGCAAAGCAAAGTAAAGATTAAAGGAGTTGTGAGGGCTTGATAGCATGGACTGTTGGGCTGCTGCGCTGAAGACTGACATCTCTTTTTTCGATAGTTTATGATTGAACAATGTTTAATTAAAGTTAAAGTTTATTCAGTTTATGAAAGATTGAACAAGACTTCTTTTGTTATAGATTATGATTCCGGTTTAAGAACCATGTTTATCGGGTTTTGTGCTAACTATGAGATGTACTCGATTCGTGGCGTTTCATTGACCCTAATTGCTCATAATTGACCATGATTAACACTACTTGACCATGTTGGATATATGATGTCCGATCGTCAATTAAGTCAACGTTACTATCAAGGTACGATCCAAAGAGTTACACTTTGGGCAACGAGCAATTGATAATATTTAGTAATAAATATTATTGTTCCCAACAATGAATAAATATTTAGATAAATATTTAACGGTGAATTCGGTAATTAATTCTTTAGAGAAATAATTAAATACAAAGGGTTAAATGTTTAAGTGTTAAACATCAGATAATTATAGTTTTACTAATTATTTGTAATTAGCTAACTGTGAGGATTAAAATGTAATTAATAGTTAATTACATGGAGATTAAATATTAATACCCTGGGGGTGCGGTCTGTAAGTTTAAGGATTATAAATATATCCTTAACTTCAAACCCCTAGACTAAGCTTTTGGCCTCCTCCTTCTTGCGCAACCCTAGCCGCCGGCCTCCCCCTCTCCGCCGCCACATGCATCGCCGGAACCACCACCGTCGCTACCGTGTTGTCATCGGACGCCACCACCTCCATCGCCGACCTACGTCTAGCGTGAATAGTAACACGGTTTCCGTTGTTGCAGTATTCGTGAGCTGTCACTAGCGAGACGCTCATTGAACCAAGGTGTCTTTCGTTTGGTTAATCGTCTACGGTATAATCATTTTACCAGCTATGGTTGGTTTATTTTATTGTTTATACGCGTGTAATCCAATCACTGGCGGGATCCCGGTTTAGAACTGTTAATTTGTACTAAACGCTTCCGCTCGTTAAATCTGATTTATTTATTTAAAAGGTTTAAATATATTTTGTTTAAAAGTTAAAACTGGTACAAGATACCCAACAGTGGTATCAGAGCCACCTTTACACGCGTTTAGACATATTATTTTATTTTTCGATCTTATGTTTTATTTGTCAAAACTTTTGTTTGACAAAAAAGATCGTGCATTTTTCGTTAGGTTTGGTTGTGTTTGATAAATCGAGCTCTAGTGACCTGTGGTTGTGTTTGTATGCTTTGGTTGATTTTATCTTTGTAATTTTTATGGGTTATTTGGAATCCGTTGTAATAGTTAGGTTTATTTATTTTATTTATTCTTATTGTATTTGTAAATAAATTATAAACCTAACAAGACGAAGACTTGAAAACCAAGGCGGACATAAACGGGACTAAAGATGGAGATCTTGGACTAAGTGGAAGATAGCAAGATTTGTTTTTGTTGTCCCTTAGACCAGTCCGGTTTTTCGTTTGATGGCTCGAACAAAACTGGACAACATTTTACTAGTTGCTCGATTTATATGTTTTATTTATTTTATGGTTGTGACATTATTTAGGATAATAATTAAACCGCAAATATTTTATTAAACTTTTGACACAATCTTAAAACGACGAGATGTTTAAATTGTTTAAAAGATTTCTCGGAAAGCTTATTAAATAAAAATGGTTTAATTTAAAAGTAAACATGTTTTAAATTTAATTGTATTATTTAAAACCATTTTAAATTAATTAAAGAGTTGATTAGTTTAAAACATAGTTCGCGATTAACGACCAATTTAGATTAAATATGTTATTTAAAATTAGATCGTGTCGAGTGTTGAAAGGCGTTTCATGAACTAAAATAGTAAAATCGGTTTACTAAAATTGCACGACTTAGATCATGCTCCTCTTCGTCCAAAATGTTTTTTACCCTTACTCGGTAATTTAAAACATTAAAGCAAATTCCAAATTAAAATCGATATTTCTGCGCCACCCTAAATTGTGACACTTCAACTGATCTTTTCGAACCCCCCGGTGTTAGTGAATTACCCTGCATCTGGCCCTACGGTTTTGGTTGAAGGTACAACCACGATTCCTGAGTTACTTAGGCCGGCTCTACGGTTACGATTGAAGGACAAATATCACTTAAGTCATTTAAGTGGGCGTAGTTGAGGGAAACATATCCAACCTTGACAATACTCGTCATGCCCCTCAAACCTAGAATTGTGTAGTTGACACAATTGGTAATCGTTACCTACCTACCTAGCCGTGCCAATGGAGAGTGCTCAGCCATTCACCGAGTTATGGTGAACCGGGATCTCACTCCTAATTATATATTTTTTCAATTGGGTCATAAATTTAATTAGGACGTTATGCATGAAAATACTAAAACTTTATTTTTGAATTTTGTAGATGTCTAACGAATCCAATCCCAACTCCTCATTCTCCCTAAATTCAATCCTTGAGAAGGACAAACTTGACAACTCCAACTTCATGGATTAGTACCGAAACCTGAAAATTGTTATCAGGGCTGAGAACAAGATGTATGTTCTCGAGGAACCGATCCCAGAAGAACCTACTACTGCTACGGGCCTTTCTCGTAAGACCTAGGATACTGCTGCTACGGGTCTTCTTGAGGAACCGATCCCATCAAAGTCTCTTGCTTAATGATGGCATCCATGATACCATAACTTCAGAAGAATCTGGTTGATATGCCAGCCTACGACATGATTAGGCAACTGCAGGAAAATTTCCAGCAGCAAGTCCTTCATGAACGCTTTGAAGTGATGAGATCACTAATAAGATGTCATATGCAAGAAGGTTCTTCGGTCAGCACTCATGTGTTGAAGATGATGGGATATATTGCTCACTTAGCACGTCTTGACTCTCCCTTAAGCAATGAGTTGGCCGGGGAAATAATCCTCAACTCATTGCCTAAATCATATGACCAGTCCACTTTGAACTATAATATGAATTCTTGGGACAATACCATCCCGGAGTTTCATATGATGCTCAAAACTGCCGAGATGAACATGCCGACTTCTACAAAGTTTGGTCCAGGTGATGATCAAGGAGGGTTAAGTTAGTAAATCTGAAGCCAATGGGAAAGGCAAGAAAATCTTCAAGAGCAAGGGCAAAGGCAAGGCTGTTGCCAAGAAACCTCTGAATGATGTCAAATGCTTTCATTGTGATGAAGCTGAACACTGGAAGAGAAACTACCTCAAGTATCTAGCTGAGTTGAAGCAGAAGAGGACTTCTGGAGGACAGTCCTCAGGTATATTCGTTATTAAGATCTTCTCTGTAACATCCCAAAATAAATGAGGATTTTAAATAACGGGTTGAACCGGGACGAACGGGATAAAAGAACGAGGCGTAACGGGCCGGGCCGGTTGGGCCGGCAAACTTGAAGGAAGGGGGGGGTTTCCTCCCTTTAAATAGCCAACACACACACCATTTCTCTCATTTGCAAGAATCTAGAGAGAGAAACCGTAGAGAGAGAAAGTTGGCGGATCGACCCGAGATTGAAGGAGCTTGTTGCTACTGAACTCGTGAGCAAAACCTCCGGATCAGAATCTCGAAATCAGGTAACACCCGAACCAAATCTGAGTTTTTGTTCGTTTTTGGGTTTTCGGGTATTTTCGGGAAAATGACGGGTTTTTATAAACCAAATGAGGAAAGGGTTATAAATCTGGAATCACGAAGGGAAAATACACGTTTTGAATGTAAAAAGTCCGGATCTTGACAAGATCGGACCTGCATGCGAAAGTTAGGGTTTTTGGGGAAGATAGCTGAGTTCTGCAGGTATCGAAACTAGAGTTTCGAGTGGCCTGCAGGTGTCGAAACTAGAAGTTTCGAGTGACCTGCAGTTGTCGAAACTAGAAGTTTCGAGTGACCTGCAGTTGTCGAAACTAGAAGTTTCGAGTGACCTGCAGTTGTCGAAACTAGAAGTTTCGAGTGACCTGCAGTTGTCGAAACTAGAAGTTTCGATGGGCCTGCACCTGTCGAAACTAAGTAGTTTCGATAGGTCTGCATCAGTAAGTGAAGTCAGTGTATTCACCTGTAACAGAACGAGTAAACCGTTAGAGTCGGGATTTAGGTCTGATGTGTATTTAACTAATCAATTCAGATCGGAAGTGACGTTGTCGGACCTTCGTTTAGGACAACCCATATTAGCGTATCAGGTGAGTTCTAGAGCCCTCTTTTAAATGTTTTGTTAATGTTTTTGGGCTGGTGTGCATACTTACGAAATGATGTTTAACGAAATGATGTTTAACGAAATGATGTTTAACGAAATGATGTTTAACGAAATGATGTTTAACGAAATGATGTTTTAACGAAATGATGTTTTAACGAAATGATGTTTAACGAAAGGAAAGGTTTTGAAATGTTGAAACGATGTTTACGAAAGGAAAGGTTTTGAAATGTTTTTGCCAAAAAGGGTTACGAATGCCTTATGAACGGTTTAAATGAGGAAATGTTTAATGAGAAGAGAAAGAGGTAAAGGTTTTAAAGAAGTCATTACAAATCTAATCTGTCGAATGAATGGAATTGACGAATGAAGTCTGGGAATGAGATTCCCAGCCTTGTGGTAGATTATGGACAGCGAGCCATAGTTGCTACAAGAACAACAGGGGCATGTCTTTGTGGCATGCCAATGGTTATGATGTTGTACAACTGGTAAAAGGGAGTAACGACGGTTACTCAGGGGTTAACGTGACCCCATGTAAGGTTAAATTATGATCCGACGATGTTATGGCTGAGAGTCATAACCGTCGATGGAAGTTGTCGGTTTATGGACATGAGAGCCATAAGGGCAACTGAATGGGTATTGTCGGTCCTCGCGCAGTTAGCCTTGGGGGCAATACCAAAAGGGAATTGACGGAATGTATGGTATTGTCGGTCTTCGTGCAGTTAAGCCTTAGGGGCAATACCATAAGGGAATTGACGGAATGTATGGTATTGTCGGTCTTCGTGCAGTTAAGCCTTAGGGGCAATACCATACTAAATGACGGAACGAAGGGTAACCCAGATTTAGATAATAATGTATGACTTAAATGAATGTTAAAAGTTTTAATGAACGATCCGTTTAACGGTGTTTATGATTATGATGTTGATGATGATATGGGTACGAAACCTTTTTTTTAAAGATGTTAAATTATTACATGCTTTTGTGAAAGGTTTTTACTAAATGAATGATACGTTTTTGGCAAATGTTGATGTTAAAGTTTTTATGAAATGCTAGAACTCACCAGCGTAGCTGACCTTTTTAGTATGCACATTCAGGTTAAGGAAGTTATGATGATGGACGGTGATGCTGGGCGGCTTGAGGAGTTACCCGGATGATATGAAGACTGGCATCCCGTTACGAGTTGTTTTTGTTATGTACATGTATTTGAAAATGTTACGCTTCCGCATGTTAAACGATGTAATGTTATGTTTGAAATGAAATTTTCCGCTGCGTTATTTGATATTCTAGTTTGAGAACTGTTTGTGAATGAGTAAATCCAACGCGTGGGGCCTCCCGGGTTTGGGGCCTCACAAGTTGGTATCAGAGCAATAGTTTGAGAGATTTGGACACTCCCTGTGTCTGAACTTAAACTGAGAATGAGACCGAAAGCGGATGCCAGTACGGGTAACTCGAGCCACAGCATCAGGTATGAAGGTAGTATATATATTACGTATATAGTATGCCTTAGAAGAGGTTAGATGAGGACTTGAGTTCTGATGAAATCACAAAGGTGGTCAAATGGAAATCGAAAAGTAGTGTAATGGTTAATTACAGATGGCCAGTGTATATTAACATCTTACAGTACTTATTGAATTTTATTTGTTAACTAGCGTGATGACATTGGATTTCTTGTCTTATAGAACGGAATGGCAAGAAGAGGGAACGGAAGGCGTGGTGGCCGTACCGGTGGTCGTACCGGCGGTCGAAATGGTGGGCGTGGCAGGATTCCTGCGCGCCAAGAACACAGTGAAGAAGGAAGTGTTCACACTGAACCGGCGGTTAGTGTGCATGAAGCCGAGCAGACACAGGTCGAAGAGCAACCTTTCACTTTTGAACCAGAAGTGAGAGCAGCTATAGCTCGAGAATTCACAGAATTGATGAAGAATTCTCTGCCAGGTCTGTTGGCTGAAGCGTTGAAGCAGGTCAATGGGGCGGGTGGGTCTAGCGCGGCAATTGGTGCTCAGAACAATGAGACCGACAATGCACCGCCTGCTCGCGGATGCGATTATAAGTCCTTTAAGGCATGTGACCCGCCAATTCTGACTGGAAAGAAGGACGCGGTGGCTACTTTTGACTGGGTAATTCGTATGGAAGCCGCCATTCGTCTGAGTGAATGTCGACCGAATCAGGTCGTGAAGTTTGCTGCTAACTCCTTGAGGGAGGAAGCATCTCACTGGTGGGAAGGTGTACGCCAGGCTAAGGGGAACGAGGTGGTTGATTCGATGATGTGGGATGATTTGAAAACTTTGGTGATCAAGAATTTCTGTCCAAGGAATGAGATCGAAAAGGTAGAAAGGGAATTTCTGGGTTTGAAGGCTGGGAGCATGACGCACCGGCAGTATACGACACGGTTCAATGAACTGGCACGTCTGGTGCCACACCTTGTCACTACTGAAGAAAGAAAGATCGCTTGTTATATTCAAGGGTTGCCGGACAAGGTCCGCACCTATGTTAAGGCAAACGCCCCTACTACCTATGATTCGGTAGTAGAACTGAGCGGCGTAGTATTTGATGATCTGGCACTGAATGTCGCCGCCATCGAGGAACCAAAGAAGAGACCGAGCTTCTCAAACAAGCGAACTGGTGGAAAGATGTTTGGGGCTCGCGATAAAAGGGCTCGGGTAGATGAGCCGACTATTTGTAAGAAGTGTGGAAAGGAGCATGTAGGTGAATGTAGACTGGGATCTAACCTGTGCTTTAAGTGTGGCAAGACCGGACACTACGCCCGTGAGTGCACACAACACTACAAGTGCTACAACTGTGGGGATTTCGGTCATCTGAGTAGGGACTGCCCGAAGCCAAGGATGGGGGAAACCGGGAAGGGAAAGGGCCCGGAAAAGAAGGGAGAGGGATCTCGAGCGAAGACTCGAGCGTATGCACTAACGCAAGAACAGGCCAGGAAGGACCCCGATGTGGCGTCAGGTACGTTCATCCTTGACAACACTTTTGTTTCAGTGTTATTCGATTCGGGTGCCAGTAAGAGTTTTATATCTGCAACTTTCTGTAAACGAGTAAAGTACACGGTTAGTAAAGTAGAACGAGCCTTTAATGTAGAAACCGCTGAGGGTAGAACCGTAATGGTAACCGAAGTAGTTGACGATTCCACGATAAAGATAGAAGGCCATAGATTTCCCGTCAGATTATTTGTTATGGTTTTGGGAGGGTTTGATGTCGTGTTAGGTATGGATTGGTTAACTGCCAACGAGGCTCAAATTATATGCAAACGAAAGATAATCCGACTCAAGGCTCCGGACGGTAGCGAAGTGGAAGTACTTGGGGATCGCGATGCCCCGATGCCCAACGTCATCTCGATGATTAAGGCAGCAGATTACTTGAGGCGCGGATGCGAGGCTTATCTGGTATACGTAATTGACAAGTGTAAGGAAGTGAAAGAACTGGACGATGTACCCGTGGTACGCGAGTACCCGGAGGTGTTTCCAGAGGAGTTGCCTGGGATACCACGCGATAGAGAAATTGAGTTCCGAATCGACTTAGTACCAGATGCCCAGCCCGTGGCTAAGGCTCCATATCGACTAGCACCAGTGGAAATGAAGGAACTTATGGTCCAACTAGACGAGTTACTTGAGAAAGGATTTATCCAACCGAGCATCTCGCCGTGGGGTGCTCCGGTGTTGTTTGTAAAGAAGAAAGATGGTTCAATGAGAATGTGTATCGATTATCGCGAGTTGAACAAACGAACGGTAAAGAACAAGTACCCTTTACCAAGGATCGATGACCTGTTTGATCAATTGCAAGGCGCAAGTTGGTTCTCGAAAATCGACCTTCGGTCCGGGTACCATCAGTTGAAGGTGAGGGAAGAAGACATACCGAAAACTGCATTTCGCACGCGTTATGGACATTTCGAGTTCCGCGTAATGTCTTTCGGATTGACGAACGCCCCCGCAGCGTTCATGGATTTGATGAATAGGGTGTGTCGACCGATGCTGGACCGATCGGTAATTGTGTTCATTGATGATATCCTCGTCTACTCCAAGAATGAGGGTGATCACGCTTGTCATTTGAAGGAAGTGTTGGAAGCTCTAAAGAAGGAGAAGTTGTATGCTAAGTTCTCCAAATGCGCGTTCTGGCTTAGGGAAGTCCAATTCCTAGGTCACGTCATTAACCCGAACGGCATTATGGTAGACCCAGCAAAGATAACGACGGTAAGGGACTGGGATATTCCTAAGACGCCAACGGAGATCCGCAGTTTCTTAGGGTTGGCAGGCTACTATCGGAGATTCATTCAGGATTTCTCGAAAATAGCTTCGCCATTGACAAAGTTGACACGAAAGGAAGAAAAGTACGAATGGGGTCCGAAGCAGGATGAGGCATTTAAGGAGTTAAAAGAAAAGCTAACCCAAGCTCCAGTCTTGGCCCTTCCCGAGGGCAATGAAGACCTGGTGGTATACTCTGACGCTTCGGGTCAGGGGTTGGGGTGTGTGCTGATGCAACGTGGAAGAGTGATCGCATACGCATCACGACAGCTGAAGGTTCATGAAGTCAACTATCCGACTCACGATTTGGAACTTGCTGCTGTTGTGTTTGCATTAAAAATTTGGAGGCACTACCTCTATGGGGTAAAGTTTACCATATACTCCGATCACAAAAGTCTGAAGTACTTCTTCGAGCAAAAGGAGTTAAATATGAGGCAGAGGCGATGGTTGGAACTTTTGAAAGACTATGACTGTGAAATTATGTACCACCCTGGAAAGGCAAACGTGGTGGCTGACGCTCTAAGCCGAAAGGATGTGCCTACTCCTATTAGAGTGAAAGCTTGCCAGTTGGTGGTAACATCGGATGTGATGAGGGAAATCGAAAAGGCTCAAGATGAGGCGCTTAAAGAGGAAAACATAAAGAAGGAAAGGATGGTTGGCCAACAAGACAAGTTAGAATATAACACCCTTGGTGTTAGGACATGTTATGGTCGGGTATGGATACCTATGGGTGGCGAGCTTAGAACCAAAATCTTGGATGAGGCTCATAAGTCTCGTTACTCTATCCATCCCGGTACCAACAAAATGTACCAAGATCTGAAGAAGGAATACTGGTGGCCTGGAATGAAACACGAAGTGACGAAATACGTAAGCAAGTGCTTGACTTGCTCACAAGTAAAGGCCGAACACCAGAAACCGTATGGGAAAATTCAACCACTTGAGATACCGGAATGGAAGTGGGAACACATTACTATGGACTTCATAACCAAGCTACCTCGCACAGCTAAAGGTCATGACACCATTTGGGTAATTGTGGACCGTTTAACGAAGAGTGCTCATTTTCTACCTATTCGCGAGACGTTCTCGTCGGAAAGGTTAGCGGAAGTATTTATTAACGAAGTAGTGGCGCGGCATGGGATGCCTTTAACGATTGTATCCGACCGGGACACACGATTCACATCGAGGTTCTGGAAAAGATTTCACGAGGCGATGGGTACGAGACTTAATATCAGCACGGCATACCACCCGCAAACGGATGGTCAGACCGAAAGGACCATTCAGACGTTGGAGGACATGCTTCGTGCTTGTATTATCGACTTCGGTGGCAGTTGGGACAGTCATCTGCCGTTAGCCGAATTCTCCTACAACAACAGTCATCACACGACGATAGGCATGCCGCCTTATGAAATGTTGTATGGGAGGAGATGCAGGACCCCGGTTTGTTGGGGTGAGATTGGACAGAAGGAATTGGGAAGTCTTGAAGTTGTAAAAGAAACGTCGGAAAGGTTTGATCAGATCAAAGCACGAATGAAGGCCGCCCAAGATCGTCAGAAATCCTACGCGGATAGACGACGAAGGCCTATTGAATTTAATGTTGGGGACAGAGTAATGTTGAAAGTGTCGCCCTGGAAGGGAATCATACGATTCAGGAAGAGAGGAAAGTTAAGTCCGAGGTTTATCGGACCATTCAGGATTATGGCACGGGTTGGTGAAGTCGCTTATCGGTTGGAAATGCCTGATGAGTTAAGTGGGATTCATCCTACCTTCCATGTATCACACTTGCGAAAGTGTTTGGCGGATGAAACGGCTCACGTACCACTTACCGACATCGAGGTCGACAACAGCCTTAACTACATCGAAGAACCTGTGGCCATCCTAGACAGGAAAGAGAAACGTTTACGTAACAAAGTTATCCAGTTGGTTAAAGTCCAGTGGAAGCACCGGAAGGGATCGGAAGCTACATGGGAAACGGAGACGGAAATGAAGGAGTCGTACCCTCAACTGTTTGACTTATGATAGGTTTCGGGGACGAAACCTATTGTAAGGGGGGTAGACTTGTAACATCCCAAAATAAATGAGGATTTTAAATAACGGGTTGAACCGGGACGAACGGGATAAAAGAACGAGGCGTAACGGGCCGGGCCGGTTGGGCCGGCAAACTTGAAGGAAGGGGGGGGTTTCCTCCCTTTAAATAGCCAACACACACACCATTTCTCTCATTTGCAAGAATCTAGAGAGAGAAACCGTAGAGAGAGAAAGTTGGCGGATCGACCCGAGATTGAAGGAGCTTGTTGCTACTGAACTCGTGAGCAAAACCTCCGGATCAGAATCTCGAAATCAGGTAACACCCGAACCAAATCTGAGTTTTTGTTCGTTTTTGGGTTTTCGGGTATTTTCGGGAAAATGACGGGTTTTTATAAACCAAATGAGGAAAGGGTTATAAATCTGGAATCACGAAGGGAAAATACACGTTTTGAATGTAAAAAGTCCGGATCTTGACAAGATCGGACCTGCATGCGAAAGTTAGGGTTTTTGGGGAAGATAGCTGAGTTCTGCAGGTATCGAAACTAGAGTTTCGAGTGGCCTGCAGGTGTCGAAACTAGAAGTTTCGAGTGACCTGCAGTTGTCGAAACTAGAAGTTTCGAGTGACCTGCAGTTGTCGAAACTAGAAGTTTCGAGTGACCTGCAGTTGTCGAAACTAGAAGTTTCGAGTGACCTGCAGTTGTCGAAACTAGAAGTTTCGATGGGCCTGCACCTGTCGAAACTAAGTAGTTTCGATAGGTCTGCATCAGTAAGTGAAGTCAGTGTATTCACCTGTAACAGAACGAGTAAACCGTTAGAGTCGGGATTTAGGTCTGATGTGTATTTAACTAATCAATTCAGATCGGAAGTGACGTTGTCGGACCTTCGTTTAGGACAACCCATATTAGCGTATCAGGTGAGTTCTAGAGCCCTCTTTTAAATGTTTTGTTAATGTTTTTGGGCTGGTGTGCATACTTACGAAATGATGTTTAACGAAATGATGTTTAACGAAATGATGTTTAACGAAATGATGTTTAACGAAATGATGTTTAACGAAATGATGTTTTAACGAAATGATGTTTTAACGAAATGATGTTTAACGAAAGGAAAGGTTTTGAAATGTTGAAACGATGTTTACGAAAGGAAAGGTTTTGAAATGTTTTTGCCAAAAAGGGTTACGAATGCCTTATGAACGGTTTAAATGAGGAAATGTTTAATGAGAAGAGAAAGAGGTAAAGGTTTTAAAGAAGTCATTACAAATCTAATCTGTCGAATGAATGGAATTGACGAATGAAGTCTGGGAATGAGATTCCCAGCCTTGTGGTAGATTATGGACAGCGAGCCATAGTTGCTACAAGAACAACAGGGGCATGTCTTTGTGGCATGCCAATGGTTATGATGTTGTACAACTGGTAAAAGGGAGTAACGACGGTTACTCAGGGGTTAACGTGACCCCATGTAAGGTTAAATTATGATCCGACGATGTTATGGCTGAGAGTCATAACCGTCGATGGAAGTTGTCGGTTTATGGACATGAGAGCCATAAGGGCAACTGAATGGGTATTGTCGGTCCTCGCGCAGTTAGCCTTGGGGGCAATACCAAAAGGGAATTGACGGAATGTATGGTATTGTCGGTCTTCGTGCAGTTAAGCCTTAGGGGCAATACCATAAGGGAATTGACGGAATGTATGGTATTGTCGGTCTTCGTGCAGTTAAGCCTTAGGGGCAATACCATACTAAATGACGGAACGAAGGGTAACCCAGATTTAGATAATAATGTATGACTTAAATGAATGTTAAAAGTTTTAATGAACGATCCGTTTAACGGTGTTTATGATTATGATGTTGATGATGATATGGGTACGAAACCTTTTTTTTAAAGATGTTAAATTATTACATGCTTTTGTGAAAGGTTTTTACTAAATGAATGATACGTTTTTGGCAAATGTTGATGTTAAAGTTTTTATGAAATGCTAGAACTCACCAGCGTAGCTGACCTTTTTAGTATGCACATTCAGGTTAAGGAAGTTATGATGATGGACGGTGATGCTGGGCGGCTTGAGGAGTTACCCGGATGATATGAAGACTGGCATCCCGTTACGAGTTGTTTTTGTTATGTACATGTATTTGAAAATGTTACGCTTCCGCATGTTAAACGATGTAATGTTATGTTTGAAATGAAATTTTCCGCTGCGTTATTTGATATTCTAGTTTGAGAACTGTTTGTGAATGAGTAAATCCAATGCGTGGGGCCTCCCGGGTTTGGGGCCTCACATTCTCTTTGTCTAGCAAATCTTGGGTGTTTGACACCGGATATGGTTTTCACATTTGTAATGATTTGTAGGGACTAAAAAGGTTAGGAAGCTGAAGCATGTCCACTTAGAGCCCCATGTGGGAAATGGGAAAAAAGTCACGGTGAAGGCTGTAGGAGAATATGTTCTTTTACTTCCTTCTGGTCTTGAACTTATTCTGAACAATGTTTATTTCATTCCTAGTTTAAATAGGAATATTGTTTCGGTCTCCGCTTTGCGAGAACAAGGATTTAATTATGCTTTTGATGGTGATTACATTTCTTCATATTTAAATGATTTGTTTTATTTTTCTGTAAAGCCTCACAATGGAATCTATGAGATAGATGTCCATGATAATAACGTTTTATACAACATCTCATCTAAACGTACGAAATTAGACTTCAATGATACATATCTATGGCATTGTCAACTTGGACATATAAACAAGAACCGCATGAAGAAACTCCGGACCGCAGGAATTTTGAATTCCACAAGTCAAGAGTCTTTTGATGATTGTGAATCTTGTTTAACTGGCAAGTCAACCAAAGCCTATTTTGCCGGTATCGGTCAAAAGGCTAAGAATCTGCTAGGACTCGTACATACTGATGTATGTGGTCCATTCAGAACAATGTCTAGAAGTGGAGAGAGATACTTCGTTATATTTACTGATGAATTTAGTAGATATGGTTATGTTTATCTTATGAAGCATAAGCATAAAACGTTTGAATTGTTCAAACAATACCAAAACGAGGTACAAAATCAGCTCGGTAAAACGATTAAGATGATTCGATCTGATCGAGGTGGCGAATATCTTAGTCAAGAGTTGGACGAACATCTTAAGAAATGTGGGATCATTTATGAAGTCACTCTACCTGGAACACCACAACTTAATGGTGTATCTGAAAAGGAGAAATCGAACTTTATTAGATATGGTTCGATCGATGATGTGTCGAACAAACCTCCCACACTCCTTCTGGAGTTTTGCTCTCGAAACTACCACAAGAATCATAAATCTAGCTCCTACAAAGAAGGTGGACAAAACGCCTTATGAGATATGACATGGGGATAAGCCCAAAGTGTCCTACCGTAGGATCTAGGGATGTAACGCTTATGTTACCGAAATCTACGGATAAACTGAATCCCCGTGGCGATAAAGTCGTTTTCTTCGAATACCCTAAAACCATTGGTTACTACTTCTACAATCCTGCTGAAAATCGGGTTTTCATTAAATGCAGAGCTACCTTCTTGGAGAAGGAACTTCTTGCACAAGGGATTGGAGAAAACCATGTGGACCTGGATGAGGAGAGGACCACAAGTAACCGAACCCCAAATTGAATCTGGAAATTTTCAAGATTCAACTATGACAAAAACCATCCGCATAAGTACTAGGGGTCGTCATGAACCCGAGCGGCATATCCGACTTCACGAGATTGACGACATCCTGATAGTTGATCAGGCTGAGCCCATTAGTTACAAGTCTGTAATCTTAGATTCTGAATCTAAGAAATGGCTTGAAGCCACGGATGCCAAAATCCAATACATGTATGACAAACATGTGTGGGACTTGGTTGATCTTCCTCCTGAGAGTTGGATTGTAGGAAGCAAGTGGATTTTCAAGAAGAAAATCGACATGGATGGAAACATGCAAACCTTCAAAGCAAGGCTGGTAGCGAATGGATTTACTCAGACTCAAATAATTGATTGATGAAACCTTCTCACCAATAGCCATGCTTAATTCGATTAGGATCTTACTTGCCATTGCAACATATTATAACTACGAAATATGGCAAATGGATGTCAAACCCGCGTTCCTAAACGGACACCTTATGGAAGATGTGTATATGGTTCAATCGGAAGGTTTTGAAGATTCAAAGAATCCTAATAAGGTATGCAAGTTAAACAAATCCATTTATGAATTGAAACAGGCATCCAGAAGCTGGAATCTTTGCTTTGATAAGAAAATCAAAGAGTTTGGTTTTGTCAAGAACGAAGATGAACTCTATGTCTACAGGAAGGCAAGTGGGAGCTATATCACTTTTCTGATTCTGAATGTAGATGACATATTAATCAGTGGAAATCATGTTCATATGTTACAAGACATAAAGTCTTGGTTAGGTAAATGTTTCGCAATGAAAGATCTTGGCTAAGCCGCCTATATTCTGGGAATAAAGATCTACAGAGATAGATCAAAGCGGCTTATAGGTTTAAGTCAAAGTACATATGTTGATAAGGTCCTTCAACACTTTTCAATGCAAGATTCTAAGAGAGGGTCTTTGCCTATGGCACATGGAAAAGAAGAAAATGGAAAGAGTTCCATATGCTTTTGCTATTGGTTCCATCATGTATGCCATGCTATGTGCTAGACCATACGTATTGTATGCATTAAGCATGACTAGTAGATATCAACAGAATCCAGATGAGAGTCACTGGACAGCTGTAAAGAACATCCTTAAGTACTTGAGAAGGACTAAGGATAGGTTCATGATATATGGAGGTGTGGAAGAAGAACTAGCTTAAAATATTACATTGATGCTAGCTTCCAGACTGATTGAGATGAATCTCAATCATATACGGGATTTGTGTTCGTTCTGAACGGTGGTGCTATCATTTGGATAAGTATTAAGCTAAGTGTTGTTGCTCAATCCACCACCAATTTAGAATACATTGCTGCTTCAGAAGCTGCAAAGGAGGCTGCTTAGAGGAAGAAGTTCATTGCTGGTCTCAGGGTAATGCCTAGCATTCAGAAACCAATCGAGATACAGTGTGGCAACACTGGTGCCATTGCTCAAGCCAAGGAACCAAGGTCACACCACAACTCGAAGAACATACTCAGGAGATTTCACTATATCAGAGATATACTAGAACGGGGAGACATCGTGTTAAACAAAGTTCATACAGATCAGAATCTAGCGGACCCATTCACTAAGCCTATGCCTCATGCTAAACATGAGGAGTATGCTGACAAGATAGGTCTTAGATTTGCTAAACTGTGGGTTTGATCTTAATTTAGTATTTGGTGCTTTCAAATAATATAGTTACATTGGTATTTTATTTTGATTTAATGGTTAAATGCATTATAAATATATGTTTCTATGTTCGATATTTTATACATTTTAGAATCCTTGAATATTGTATTCTAAATGTCCGTAGTCGATCAGATTCATGGGAATCAATCTGAATGTAAGACTATTGTGAATTTGATGATCGGTTCATTTCGAATGAAAGTCCAAGTAGTTAGAGATCATGTTCACAAATATTCATTAGAGAATGAATATTGGACGTAACTCGTTTCAAAACTATCTTCATGGATCAAGGTCTTGAGAAGTTTTGAATATGGTAAGATATGTCGATCCTTCGACCCGAGGCACACATTTGAACTAACTTTGACTGAAGTTTGTTCTTTGACCATACCTAACGTTGTTCCATGAAAGGCAGTAATAAGTGTATGATTGGGAATCAATCTGAAGTTAAGTGGGAGTTGTACGTGACCAAAGGAATTTTGTTCTCCTTTGATCAGGAGCGGACATTATGGCGCCCTCGTTAATTCAAACTGGTATAAAACATGTGGCCACGCTCAAACTAAGAGTAGTTTGTTTAGAGCACTTTGAATTAGAAAACGAGAACAAGAATGGTTGAACAACATATGAGAAATGACTTGCATCCATGTCTCATGTTCAACGAATGCCCTAAACAGAAAGGGTACATAAATATGTTTACCATGACTATTGTACTTGGTAAAGTAAGAGTTACTTGAACACAAGAAAATAGTTGACGATTGTAATACGCCATACCTTGCTAGGGGCAGTGAGATGCAGCTAGGCGTTCACTACTGTCTACATTGAACCGATTAATTGATGAATCGTCCAAGTGGGAGATTGTTGGATATAGGATGTCCGATCGTCAATTAAGTCAACGTTGCTATCGAGGTACGATCCAAAGAGTTACACTTTGGGTAACGAGCAATTGATAATATTTAGTAATAAATATTATTGTTCACGAAACACGATTTTATTAAACTGTGAATAAATATTTAGAGAAATATTTAACGGTGAATTTTGTAATTAATTATTTTGAGAAATAATTAAATACAGAGGGTTAAATGTTTAAGTGTTAAACATTATATAGTTATAGTTTTACTAATTATATGTAATTAGCCAAATTTGAGGATTAAAATGTAATTAATAGTTAATTACATGAGGATTAAATGTTAATACCCCGGGGGTGCTGTCTGTAAGTTTAAGGATTGTAAATATATCCTTAACTTCAAACCCTAGACTAAGTTTTTGGCCTCCTCATTCTTGCGCAACCCTAGCCGCCAGCCTCCCCCTCTCCACCGCCGCCTGCATCGTTGGAACCACCACCGTCGCTGCCGTGTTGCCACCGGACGCCACCACCTCCGTCGTCGACCGTCGTTTAGCGTGAACCGTGAGACGGTTTCCGTTGTTGTGGGTATTCGTGAACTGTCACTAGCAAGATACTCGTTGAACCAAGGTGTCTTTCCTTTGGTTAATCAGCTAAGGTATAATCGTTTTACCCGCTATGGTTGGTTTATTTTATTGTTTATACGCATGTAATCGGATCACTGGTAGGACCTCGGTTTAGAACCGTTAATTTGTACTAAACACTTTCGCTCATTAAATCTGATTTATTTATTTAAAAGGTTTGAATATATTTTGTTTTAAAAGTTAAAACTGATACGAGGATTCCTAACAGACCATTAGTGACCAATACTTGTCCTTATTGACCATTATTAACCCTTATTTACCTAACTGACACTAAACTACCCTAATTACCCCTAACCAATCCTAATTGGTGACTATTAACCATTATCAACCCTATTATCTCATAATGAACATAATTGAAACTAACGGGACGTAATTGTCCCTAATTAACCATCATTGATCCTTATTGGCTATCATTGACCCAAGTTAACCGTAATTGACCCCATTTACCCATGATCGCCCTTATTAGCCTAATTCGGTACTAATTGACACTATTGGATCATTTTTGGCCAATATTAACACTAATTGCCATAATTGACCATCATCGACCAATACTAGCCCCAATTGACCCGAAATGCCCTTAGTTGACGAATCTTAACCTTAATTGATCATAATGGTTCGTTATTGATCCTAATTAATACTAATTTCCCCTTATTTCCTCTATTGACATCATAAGTAACCAATATTTCTGTTAAATTACCACCATTAATGCGACTCTTTTTGCAACCGGAATTTATATTTACTTTTCATTAATGTAATTTAAGACTGTTTTTGCAATCAAGTCACTTTCTCTAGCTAGATTTGCGACTATTTATTTTGGTCTCTATGTTTACGACCGCTTTTGTGACTTTTTTAATTTTTATTTTATTATCATTTTAGATTTGACAACTGAATTTGCGACGAAACAATTTTGTTAGCTATATTTACAACCATTTTTTAACCAATTTAACTTTTATTTTATTCTTAAAAATTAGCGAATGTATTTGCGACCAAAATAATTTTGATAGCTATATTTGCGTCCACTTTTGCGACCAAGTTAGTTTTTTTTTACTTATTTAATTATTTTCTAAAGTAGCGATTGTATTTATGACCAAAGTAATTTCGTCGCTAATTTTTATGATTGATTCGTTTCGGTTGCTAGTTTTGCGACTGACTTTGGCTCGGTCACTAATATTGCGGCCGTGTAACGACCGAATAATTTAGTCACTAATTTTGCAACTGATTTTGTGTCGGTCGCTAATCTTTTAACCGATTTTTGCTCGTCACTAATTTTGCAACCAAAACAATGTTAGTAGCTATATTTGCAACCGTTTTTGAGACTAGATTATTTTTTATTTTATTTTTTTTAATATTTCTTAAAATTAGTGACTGTATTTGTTAAACATACTCAGTCGCTATATTTTCCAACGTCTTACGACCAGAGCACTTCAGTCGCTAGTTTTGTTGCCAATTTTTTTTGGTAGCTATTTTTGCGACCTATTTTGGTTTGGTCGCTAATACGGTTGCTAATTTTGCCACCGATTTTGTCTGTCACTAATTTCGGTCGCAATTACCCATTTGTGTAATAGTGTAATAGATAATAACTCGAAAACCTGGAAGTTTGAACAAACCCAAATTTAAATAGTGTATTCTAATTCATTTAAAATGGATCCTTGACCGAAACGAACAATTCGTTTTTGAATCAGACGCGTACCTATGAATTTCAAGCAGACCACTATATTTGGAACTTTATAAAACATTATATATAAGAAGTTATGAAGGAAAAAAGAAATTGTATTAAAATATAAAGAGATAAAAAAATCAATTATATGTAACCTGACTCGATTTTGAATAAAATTTATATACAAATAGATAAAAATAAGTACGTCGTAACAATATATTTTGAATTTTATAAAACATTATATCAAATTATTAAAATGATAAAATGGGAAAACGTCACTTTATATATAAAAAAACTAAACCTTCAATTAGTTTTGATAACTTGTACGTTTGTGTTTTGATAACTTGTACATCATTATGCACAACTCGGTTTTGAATAAAATTTACATGAAAGCGTAGATAAAAAATTATAAAACAGTATATTAAATTGTTAAACTAATAAAAAAGGAAGACGGTGTCATTTTATGTAAACAAAAACTAAACATTCAAGTAGCATTTTCACATAAGGCCCATTTATGCATTTCCACATATGCACATTTATTTATGCATCTTAATCATCTATATTCACATTTCTGGCTTACTATCTGCTGACATAAGTTATCATATGATGGTCACATACATTAACTCTTATACTGGCCAGGTATGAGGTAATATATGTTACGTATCATGATACTCCTATCACATGGAGCTTATCTCATACAAAATTCAGCCCACATATACTCACACTTTTATTTCTAGCACTGGAGTTTTAAACATACATGCTTCCTCGGATGGCCTCGGATTGAATCCCTATTCATATCACAAGCACTTATGGTTTGAGTTTAAGTATCATTTTGATAGTCAAATCCCTCAAACCATGCTCTAATACAAACTTGAAACACCCTACTTTTACCCCATTAATTTATCAGTGTTTTATTGTGAAAATTGGTCTCAGATTTTCAAAACCTTGTCACTAAAATGAAAAATGTATATTTTATTATAAACATTGTTTATACATACTATTCTATTACATATATCATAGGGATCCTTTGTTCCGACGACACTGTCTTCAGGAAGCTCTATTCCACATGCCTCTTTCCTGCAGTGTTTGGAAAATGTTTTTACGTTAGCTAAGTAAGTACACCGCATCGTTTATTTTATTATTCAATTTCAGGCACTTCTACCTCATAGACTCGGCACCTTTACCAAGCCCTTTCCGCTTATAGACTAGACACCTTTTTATTTAGGTCCTTCCGCATGTAGGCTCGGCACTTTTTAATTTTATTCACATGGTCCTTCTGTCTCGTAGACTCGGCACCCTTATTGACCCCGTATGTTATTCAATTACAAGACCCTTCTGCCCCGTAGGCTCGGTACCTTGTTTCCCATTAGGACCTTGAGTGTCATACCCTCACAGCCTCCCAATTTATCAAACATTTATTTCTATCTTGCATATTTATCATGCATGTCTATGCTTGATTTAATCCCAACCAGCCTTCACCTTAAAACTTCGTAACAGTTTCTTCACGATGCACTAAAGAGGTTTATATATAGGAAGTACGAGCGACGTATCCACCACTCCTTTAGCACTTCGTGAGTACTCCGTTATTCCATTTTAAGATTCGGACTCGTTTCCATCACATATTCACATTTAACACGTATAACATGATTTTCTATCATGCATTCACATATTCACAATTAGCACACATTGCATGTTTGAATAGCATGACTTCTTGTCATACTCTCATACTCAGTCCTACTCTAATTCCTTATAAAGGTTTCTCCATATTACGTTAAAGAGGCTTATATATAGAAAGTACCAACGGCGTATTAACCACCTCTTTAACGTTTCATGAATACTCCTTTACTCAGAATTAAGCTTTTTTCCCATTATTCCCCTTTTATGTAATAGCATGATCTCTTCATGTTTTTATCCAGTTCTTGCTCTAACTCCTCATAAAGATTTCTCTATAATATGTTAAAGAGGCTTATATATAGGGTGTACCAGCGACGTACCCACCACCCCTTTAACATATCATCGATATTCCTTTATTTGGAATTAAGCTCCCCATCATTTATTTATTTACCATGCACTCGTGTCATGCCATTTATTCTTAGTCTATACCTCTAAACCTTTGTAATGATTTCACCCCGACGTATCAAAGAGGTTTACATATAAGAAATACTAGCGGCGTATCCACCACCCCTTTGATATCTCATAGATACTCCATTATTCCAGTTTAGTGTCTAGACTAAATCCCCATTACCCCATACCTTAGTTCCACACATAGCACATAACACATAATCACGTAAATTACATAATAATTTCACCTAAGGTACGAGTCCAGTGTACTTACGATAATCTCGGGTTGTTTCCTAAGTTCGTTCCTTGCTTGAATGTCTCTCCGTTCCTCACTCGTAACTTTAACGCTCCGCACTCGTGACCACCATGCTCGTAACTGTCGTGCTATCTCTCCTCGGTATGCGTGTTTGTGTGTGTATATAATGGTGTTTGTGTGTGTGATTCCTCTCAAATGAACGACAAGGTCTATCTATTTATAGGCTGGTCGCTGCACTCGTAGTGGACCGTTAAGCTGGGTGGTAGCGGTCCGCTACCGCCAACTAGCCAGCTGTCTGGCGTACTGCCCATGTAGCAGACCGGCATGGTCTTGGTATACATTTCAATGATCCATAATCTTTCGTACCCTTCGCACCATAAAATCTTCTATTTAAAACTTCCTCTCTCTCTATATATACATATATATATACACACATATATATATAGGGTGAGGATCATTTGTGAACTCGTAAACCAAATTCTAACCACACATTTATTTTCATCTTATTTTAATCCATTTCTCAAAAGTCAAACACTCAATTAACTATAATAAATATGTGGCCAGAATTTAATTTTTGGTTTAAACATTTAAAGTTGATTCACATTTGATCATTTTCCTACATATATAAATACTATGTTAGAAACTCGTGTATTACACGTGTTGTATCTTGAAAATGATATAACTCATAAATTTATGAATACTTCTATTCCGAACTTAACAATAGGAATTAACAAAAAAAGTTGTTTATCAACACCGTCGTTTGGAAATTAGAATTTAAATAAAGCAAGTTCACCATAAATAAACGTTTACCACTCAACTCATTGTATTTATGCTAATAGCATGAGTACAATAACCTGAATATAAATAATAAAAGTATGAAAAGCTTACTTAAAAGCACCATATCCAACCGCTTCACCAGTTTACTCAAGCTTCTCAGCAGTCCACTCAGCAGCCTTACCTATTGAAATTAGAATTAACACATTTTATAAATTGATTTCACATGAAGGATATATTCATTCTATTAATAAATAAATTTATGGTTATACCTCGTTCCACAAGAGTTGCTTTACGACGACTTTTAGCTTCATGAAGTAAATCAACCAACTTAACCACTTCAGTACAACGGGTTCTAATTCACTTTCCATCGTCACCAAGAACAAAATCAAACCCTACATGACTTGTTTTAGGGTATTCACTCTCGTCATTTGAAAGCCACCCTGCACGTTTAGTAGCCTGAAAAAAAGATCAATTGTTTTAGCTTCACCAATATTCAATTTCTTCGTCTCTTTTCAATTGTTTTGCTCCCTGCACGTTTAGTAGCCTGAAAAAAAGATCAATTGTTTTAGCTTCACCAATATTCAGTTTCTTCGTCTCTTTTCAATTGTTTTGCTGTTTAAAAGTGACTTGCAGTGAAAAACATTTAAAAATGCTCTTTCTGGCCTACATCAGTTACATATATTAACCACTCAGCCTTTTCCTCATTAAGCCAATACCTGTGCATATAACATGAAATATTGACAAAATAATAAATAAGAAGTACAAATAAATCTATTGATGACTAATAAAAATATATGTTATTTAAGAAAACTAACAACATGTGAAACCTCCATCTCTCTTCACAACAATAAGAGGTATCTTTTTCCCTTCAATAAATATCACCTGAGCTCCTTCACTTTCTTCAATCAAACCCATTTGCCTTAGCAGATCTAGAGTCCCAGGAACGTAGGGTAAAAGCTTTCACCCTGAAAGCAACAAAATTAAACACTTAAGTGAAAAGTAAGTATGTTTTAAATGAGTTTAGATTAAGTAGAACTCATTGACAAGAACACTTTAAAACTGACTGGACTGGAAATAAACATACATAAAGAAAAGACATTTAACTTACCGGGTATCAAGTTCCATACAATAATCTGATCCAAATCTCTCTCGTCCTCAATAGATTCGTCTAGCCCAATAGAACCCAGCATTTGTTTTTTCTTCACTCTAAAACTTTAGTTTCATTTGAGCTCAAATTAAAAAAAACAAACAACATAAATAATTCAACAATCAGGCAATAAGCAACTAAAAAAGATGCTGATAGCAAACTTTTGGAAATGCTTATAAACAACATAGATTCTCAGCTTGGATGAATTTCCTTTACGAAAATAACAGACAGCTCAAATTACAAGAAATGTCATATGTAACATAGCTTATAAAGTTACAAGAAAGATTATAATAGAAACTTAAGGTTTTAATGCACCAACATAATCTCAAGACTTTCTTTTTCCACTATTTTCTGTAACAAATAGAATTATGTATGAATTTAGTTCCACCCATAAAAAACAAATTAGTAGCGTGATTAGAGGAAAATATAAATAATTCAGATGCCATTCACAAATTCAAGCCTTTCTTTTCTTCTATTTAAACAAATCGGATATTAGAAACTCCAAAACTGAATAAGAATAACCATTGTATACTTCCAGTTTCATATTAAGAGAAACTAAAAAGAATAGATGAGATGTGCACACAACTTTATAGTCATGTATGCCTTTCAGGGGCGACGCAACTATTTTTGAGGCCTAAAGCGAACTGAAAATCTGAGGCCTTTTTCTATATTTTAATAGAGTTAATTTTTTTAATGTTTAACTTATATGTTTGGTATGTATATATTATTTGTTTTGCTTTCTTTCTATAATTTTCATTTCAATTTGCACAAGAACTCCCAATTTTCTGAATTCTTTTTTATTATGCATTTCTTTTGCATTCTGAGTTGTACACCAACTACTAATTTCCACTCCCCTCAGTTCATTTCTTTCTCCAAAACCTATTTACTTTCAACATATAGATAAGCAACAACCTGTGATTGGTATTTAAAATAACCTTCAAAGAAATAATCACACATAAAAGCAAAGTATTAAAAAAAAGGTTTTAAAGACGTAATCAATAAGAGACCATCACTGTTTGTCTAGGAGATTTTGCAATTAACAAAAATCACAAAAAAAGATTAGAACTAATCAGTTGGATTCAGATGAATAGAAATCACAAAACAAAAAGCAGTTGGATTCGGATGAACAAAAATCACAAAATAAGATTAGAACTAATCAGTTGGAAAGTATATAACCTATTTGAGATAGACCTAACAATCTGTAAATCTCAAGAGCAAACAAAATTGATGTAGGTATATACATATCATGAAATTAAACTCGGGTTTCTAGTTATACAACACGCGGGTCTCTAGTTATAAGAACCAATTTTGAGCTCAAGATTGATGTAGGTATATACATATCATGAAATTAAACCTCTATCAGAAAAACCAACTACAAAAACATAGGAAAACGAATCAAATCCAAATTATGAAGCATCCTGTTAATTAGGGATTTAAAGCATACCGTCAATTTGGGATTTAGGGGATTTGAAGGTAGATGCACAGTATTGCCTGTCAAAATACTTCACCTGAAACATCATCAATACTAATTAGGTTTCAAAATCAGTGAATACATAATCATCGAATCAGTGTTAAAACGAAGATTTAATTACATTCCCAAGTGCGGCGACAGACTTTGTCATAAGTTTCTCTAATATTCTTGCATTCAATAGGGTAGAGCAGACCTTCTAAACCCTAGATCAAATTTTGGGGGAAACGTAATTAAATGAAATCAAAAGTTTTGTATGAAAGGAGATGGATATGGAGTTATTACCGGAAGCAAAAGCAGAGGAGATGTAGAGACATGAAGCAACCATCTAAAACCTGCAACAATTCTTCATGCAAAGATCTGGCTCGGTAGAAAGCAAAGATCTTTTGCAAACAGACGATGATGGAGAAAATCGGAAGAGTCACTTGAGCGTGAAGGGACCTGAATGAAAATTAGGGTTTGTGAATTAGAAGGCGGGTTATCTAGTTCGGGTCCTAGGATCCGCGTGATAGAGCTAAATGGGTTAATAGGTTTAGGCGGGAAAATAAATCAAAGGATGAATAGGAGAGCAACACGTGTCCCAGTTTATTTTTATTTATTAGAATACTAGGTTAATACCACATGTATTATACATGTTGAATAAATGTAATGTTATATACTTAGTAATAAAGATTTACATATTTATGACATATTACATAGTTTTTTAATACACATTTTAAAAACGTTATATAGTTATTTTTTAAAAATGTTTTATAAAAAAATGAAAGAAATGTTCAATTTCTAAATATGTTTTATGAACAAACCTATTTTTTTAAATAAAAACGTTTTATAAAAATAATTATATAAATCATTATTATTTAATAGGAGAGAGAGACGGAAAACAAAAAATTATAAAAAAAACAATTAAAGAAAGTTTGTATAATTAATAGGAGAGAGATGCGGGAAAAAAATGATAAGAATGCATTGGAGAGTGACAAGTATCCCATGAAAACCTTTATTTATTATATAATATATATATAGGGGGCGTATCAAATGAAAACCCTGAGTTATTGTGAATCCTTAAACTCATTTCTAGCCACACATTGTTTTCCTTTATTTTAATTTGTGGATGACAATAAATCTAGATTTTCTTTTTTTTGTTTTTAAAATTCCACCAAAAGGGTAAAAAAGTAAATTTACATGATTTTTAAAATAAAAAGTACACACTCTCTCTCTCCATTTCTCTCTCTAAATTCCATATCTAAACTTTTACAAATAATTAAATTGTGTAAAACTCTATTACACATGTGTAAATTAATCAAACGCATCTTGAACCCAGATCTTTAAAACAAAACCTCAAGTTCACAAACCTTTCTTCTTCAGATCTGCAATCAAATAAAAAATACAGAGTTACTAAATAAAAAATACAAAAGAATTATATGTAAAAAAGAACCCTAAAACATGTGTAAATTTAATCACATACACACATGTAAGTTTAGTTTACTAATGTTTAAATTCAGTTTACCCTTTTGTAAATTCAGTTTACACAAACCTATCAACTGTTACTTTTTGGCTAAAGTATAAGAATTCTCTCATTTGGTTTTCTAAAAAAATATAGATTAAAAGTTCCACCATTTTGTATAAAGTTTCACCATTCGGATAAAGTTCCACCATTTTATAGTTAAAGTTCCACCATTTAGGGTTTTTTTTTTTTAAAATACAGTCGGATCTTGTTCTTCTGATTAATTGATGGATCGAACCCAAAAATCGATGAAACAAACCTATAAGTAAGCAACAAATTGTGTAAAACAAATACACAAGTGTAAATTAAGTTTACGCATCTTTATTACAAATGTGTAAAAATTAAATACATAGGTGTAATAATTAAATACACCTGTGTAAAAACACAAATCCAGTTTTCCAAACTTGAAACCATATTCAGTTTTCCATATTGATCATAAATTGAATGTACATCTTACAAAAAATTACCAAACTAGACAAGTTGTAGATCAAATGAAGAATTGGATCCGAGTACTTTGTAAGGAAGCAGATTCACGAAGAAGGAAGAAGATTTGCTATCTGGTTATCAAGATCTGGCTTTTAGAGCTTCTCTTCAAGATCCGTTCATCTTTGTCGTCATGAGGAAGGAAGCAAATTAGCGAAAAACCCGTCCATTGGAGACCAGATCTGAGTAAAAAAGATGAAGATGAAGATTACCTTGAATAAAAAAAACCCAGATTAAACTTCTTTGACCCATTTACCTATTAAGGTTACCTTGAATCAAAAAACCAAAATTAAAAAAAAACCTTCAGTTCTTTTAAAAAAATTCTTTGAAGCATATTATTCACACAATAAATTAGAATTTTGAAATAATCTTATATGCTTCGGTTACCTTGTTCGATGTGTTTGCTATGGTTTCCTTCTAAGAGGAAATTAATTATTTTCTTTCTTATTTGGATTTGTGTGATGAAACTGACATATGCATAGAGACATATTTACCTCTCCATAAAGAGCTGTGCAACACCGATTCCGATTCCGCCAATGTACTGCTACGAGTCTCCATAAAGACCAGGTTCATCTCCTATATCTTTTACTTTAGACACTTTCATCCAGATCGAAAGAGAGAAACTAGATCTAGGGTAGAGGAAGATGAAGATGGGGTGTTGAGAGAGAGAGATATGTGATTATAGAGAGAGAGAAAGTGTTAGTGTAATAAGAGAGAGAAAGATAAAAATCCTTATATATTGATATATGTAAAATTACTATAATACATTTTAAGAATAAAAGTATACCAGAAAATAAACGTGTGGTCCAGAATGAGTTTAAGAGTTTTCACAATAAATCAGAGTTTTTATTTGATACGTCCCATATATATATAGTTTTGGACTAATAATTAAATAAAGGTAGAATTACATATATCCCTATATTTTCAACCCTAATTACATATATACCCAACCCAAAATTTAAATTACACATATACCCCTCTTTTATAAAATTAACCTTTTAACCTTATAAGAAATACGACTATTCCTATTCCATTGATCTCAACCCTAACCTTCTGATTCCCATTATCAATCGATTCCAACATTTATTATCGCTTCTGATGGATTTTATCATCCAGTTTGGTATATTTGTAATTATGAAGGGTATATACGTAAATAAAATTTTGAGCTGGGTATATATATAATTAATAAAGTTTTTAGAAAGATATATGTAATTGCCCCTTAAATAAAACTGATGTGCATTGTCTAAAACACCAATCAAAGGATTAGCCTAATAAGAAAATTAATACTCGCTGACAACTTTAAAAAGAAAAGAGTAAATTACGTTTTTGTCTTTGTGGTTTGTATTTCTTTGACCCTTTCAATTTAAAAAGGATATTAGGTCTAAGATTGCATTTATATAATCATTTCAGTCTCAAACGTTAACTTTGTTAACTTTTTTTGTTAAGCTTAGGGGTATTTCAGTTATTTCATTTCTAAGGGACTAATTTAACTCTTCGGGTCCAAAAACCCTTGTTTAATTTATTTAAAAACGTTCTTTTAAACATTTTTAAAATCATTTCTTTAGTTTTTTTTTTCCTAAAAACGTTTTTTGTTACTTTTTTAAAAGCGTTTTTAACTTTTCTAAAAACATTTTTTTAGTTTTTTCATAGAAACATTTTTTTAACTGTTACTAAAAACGCTTTTTTTACTTCTTTAAAAACATCTTTTTCGTTTTTAATAAAACCTTAAGTTTGGTAGAGAGAACCCTAAGTTAATGGATATGAAGTTCAGGGAATAACGTCGGGAAGAGAAGTAAGCAAGAACATAAGAAGTTTGCACAGAAGATTTATGGGTAAGGTGAGCCCTCACTCGCTCGGGTGTATCGTGTTTGAGTTGATGACATGAAAACTGCTTTGATTTTCAAATCAAGATTTGGGTGTTGATAAAATATTAAGTTGAATTGTTGATGAATATATCTTGTTTCTTATTCTAGCAGTATATCTGCAGAAGGGATGAGTTTCTTAAAGAAAAAAAGGTTATTTGTAGTTTAATTGCTAACATGCTATTGAATCATCTTCTCTTAAAAGGGTACCAGATGATAATGATATCGATGAGGTCAAAGAATCACACGAGGTTTTTGACATAAACATCATCATTGATGTTGAATGCATTTGACTGTTTTGTTCATAATTATTGATTAATTATTGTGAAGTTTACATGTATCCAACATGCCCCCTTCGTATCAATTCGGTTCGTTTACAGACCTAGTTTTAAGTATAACATGTCCAATCATTTGGTCGTTTAAAGAGAATGTTTTAAAACTAAATTTCAGTGGGTGAAAAAACACTTTCTCTAAAAAAATATAAGAGGAAATTTTTTAAAATAAATTTTAAAAAAGCATTTTTAACATAGTTAAAAAAACATTTTTGAAAAAGCAAAAAAAACATTTTTATAAAAAAAACTTAAAAAAATGTTTTTTAAGAAAGTTAAAAAAACGTTTTTTTATAAAAAAAACGTTTTTTATAAAAAAACATTTTTTATTAAAAAAACTAAAAAATTGTTTTTAGAAAAGTTAAAAAACGTTTCTAAAAAAGTTTAAAAAAGACGTTTTTTAGGAAAAAAATTTAAAAAAGGATTTAAAAGAAAAAATAAAAGAACTTTTTTAAATAAGTTAAAAAAAAAAAATTTCTGGACTGAAAGTGTTAAACTAATTCCTAAGAAATAAAATGACTGAAATACTCTTAGATTAACAGAAAAAGTTAACAGCCAGGGACTGCAATTGTTATAAAAATATAATATTAAAGTCTGATATGTCAAAAGATTCTTTTTAAAACTGAAAGGGTTAAACAAACTAAACCATATGAACCAAAAGCGTAATTTACTACAAAGAAAAAAAATGTTTAAACCATTATATCATAAATGGATTTGATATACTTGCGTCTAAGTTTCATGGTCCAGTTTAAAGGGCTTAAATTGGTCAACCTGGTAATCGATTTGGTTTCACATGCCGGTTTTTTACTGTTTTTTAGCAAGAACTATTTGATTTGACAATTGTAATATAACTAGTTGTTATATTTGCAGCGGGTGTCGGACCGATCGCTAATAAAATGTAAATGAAAATGTAATAATAGGTTCGGTTCATCAAAATACCACAACAGTTATGACACTCGTTATAGACAACGATACCCAAAAAAAGTTGATTCTAAATATAACTCCGTTTTAAAAAAAATTTATATTGAAACGTCGACAAAAAAAACTAAGAACATCCGTCTTCTCCGTTTAAAAATAAAATTAACAAATGAAAGTTACTAAAGAAAAACGAAATTATTAAAAAATTAAACGGGGTAAAAAACTTATATTATATATAGATAGTATAAGGAGTGAAAATAAAAATAAATAAAAAATACGTGTCAAAAATCAAATGAAACAAAAAAGTTGTATTTTAATCTTTATTATAATAGAATCAATAATTTATTCGTTATATACTTGTTCAAGTTTTATCTTATTGGAATAGGCTCTTATAGATACAAATGAAAGTGTTATACACACAATCCTAATATGAGTCTTACTGTACCATACGGCTCGTATTCCCCTTAGTCAAACGACAAAAACTGCAATAACTGATATCAATCTGAAACGCCTCAATCCGGGTACATCTCATAGATGGCACAAAACATAACAAACATAGTTATTAAACTGGAAATCAAAATCTATTACAGCGAAAGTCTTTAATTCAAAACATTCATAACCCAATAACGTCTAACATTGTTCAATCATAAACTATCGGGAGAAGGGAATGTCGGTTTTCAGCGCAGCAACCCGATGTTCATGTTATCAAGCCCTCACGGCTCTTTTACTTTTCTTCGGCTTTACCTTTGCTACCTGACATGCATACTAAAAAGTCAGCTAACGCTGGTGAGTCTTATCTTTACTTTAAACGGTAACTTTCTTTTAGGTAGCTTAGTTTTAATAAAATAAAATAAGTTTTCTTTCTTTGCTTTAAAACAACTTTACCTTAAAACTTTGCAACGTTACAATTTATAAAATCGTTCCATTTCTTTCTTTCATTAAAACTTACTTTTGATAAAACCCGTTAAGGTGTCCTCCTTTACTCTTTGAAACTTTACTTTTCACTCGTATTACCTTTCACTCGTATAGGACAAGTGACTGTAACATACTTTAACTATCACATATGGATCAATATCCTAGGACAAGGTCCATTTTCTCGCTTACACCTCAGGGTAAGACTTTTACTTTGTTGTGCCTACACCTCAGACTGGGACTTTCTTGCTTACACCTCAGGGTAAGACACCTTTTCTTGCTCACAACTCAGGGTGAGACTTTCTACTTTGCTTGCCCACACATCGGGGTTAGACTTCTACTTTGCTTGCCTGCAAGACTTTCTACTATGCAACTACTATGCAATTATACTACATCACATAATATAATGCCATTGAAACACATAACACATAGACAAATAACACATAAGAATATAATATGGCATCTGTTACTGTCAATGTCAAGTTACACCGAAGTGCAATTTCTTTACCTTCTTTTCTTTAACTCTTTACTTTCTTTAAAAATGTATTTTCAAAGATAGTAATATACTCTTTAACACTTTCCCTTTCTTTTTATAAAAATAAGTTTTTTATAAATACTATAACTTTCTCTTTCACTTTATAAAAATATCATTTTTATAAAAACTATTCTTTGCCTTTCAAAATTTTCTACTAGTATGCATGCCAGCCCAAAAGCATTAGGAAAAAGGGCAACAAGAACTCACCTGTGATAAGGTATAATAAGCCTAAGCACGGTTGGGAGTCCTACGGATCCTTTAGCCTGTACATATACATTCTAAGGATTTAATTTTGTAATCTAAGTATTCGTGACTTCCTAGGAAAGAACTATCAAAAGTACTCGCATCAGGACCCGAGAACTGGAAGGTTCTCGCCTTTATTAAAGTTTACAGGTTAATCTTCTGAAAACTGCAAAGTTATCGTTTAGCGGAGAGTACTCGGGATAGCCCCCCGAGAACTTTGCCTAAGAACATTTGGCCGAGAACCATCCCCGAGAACTAGGGCCGAGAACTTTTCCCAGAACTCAGATTTTGCATGGATCTAGATCTGGATGGTTTTGGACACAAAGTTTGGAACTTTATATGTCCAAAACGTTTGTTCTACATCCATGAAACTAAATAAACGACCTTTTCCACATTACATACGTAAAGTCTCATCCTTTTTACGAAAATCACCCAAAACCCACATTAAAACAAAAACCCAGATTCGAATAGAATGATTACCTATTCAAGCTTTATGTTCCTTGCTAAACACGCTGATGATGAAGACGATTGATTCCTGAGCTTTTTAGACCCGAAATCGTCTTTCTCTCTCTATACCTTCTCTATCTTTCTCTCTCAAGGTTTTAGGAATGTAGAAGATGGAATGAGGAGGAGGATGTGGGCGTCTAAAGCTTTTAGCCCCCCCTCATCCGTGAGTTTTCGGCCTCAAGGCCTATCCTCATGAGCCCATTGTCTTTTATTTCATTTCGACCCGCTATTTTCTATTAATATTTTTGGGATGTTACAAGTCTACCCTCCTTACAAAGGTTTCATCCTCGAAACCTGTCATAAGTCAAACAGATGAGGGTACGACTCCTTCATCTCTGCCTTGGTCTCCCATGTGGCTTCGGATCCTTTTTGATATTTCCATTGTACTTTGACTAATTGGATAACTTTATTTCTCAGATGTTTCTCTTTCATGTCTAGTAAGGCCGCGGGTTCTTCAACATAATTGAGGCCATTATCTACCTCGATGTCTTTGAGTGGCACGTGCGCCGTCTCATCGGCTAGACACTTGCGCAAGTGTGACACATGGAAAGTAGGGTGGATCCCACTCAGTTCATTAGGAAAATCCAGCCGATAAGTAACTTCACCAACCCGTGTCAGAATTTTGAAAGGTCTGACAAGCCTCGGACTTAGTTTCCCCTCTTTCTAAATCGAATGATCCCCTTCTAGGGTGATACTTTTAACAACACTTGAACCCTGATATCGAACTCGATGGGTCTCCGCCTCTTATCCGTGTAAGACTTTTGACGATCTAGCACTGCTTTCATGCGGGATTTTATCTGGTCAAACTTTTCAGAGGTCACGGTGACCACTTATAAGCTTCCCAGCTCTCTCTGGCCTATCTCACCCCAACATACCGGGGTTCTGCATCGTCTACTAATATGTCATAAATTATACATAGTTTACATGCATAATTAACCCCATATTCATCACAATTATAGAAAAAAAATGATGAGAATTGATGCTTAATCTATTCATTTGTGTTACAACGGGATAATTTACCTTGGTTTACAAAAACATTAAGAAATCACTCAAAATCAAGGAGAAATCAGCATCCGGAAGTCAATTGAATGAAACTGGACCAAGGAAGTCAAACAAGGAACTCAAAAAGTCAACAAGGGGCTGGAATAGGTAATGCACAGCCGTGCAAAGCCATTCCTGCTCCCGTGTACTCCCTAAAGCTGCCAGATTCCGCAGGTGAAAGAAAAGGGTACTTTGCACGCCCGTGCAATCCAATGCACGGCCATGCATTGCCAAAATCTTAGCCTATAAATAGCAAGCTCATTCTAGTGTTTTAGATGTCCAAGACCAAGGGTTGTGAAGGCCCTAGTACTCTGCTAGAGCCGGAACTTTCTCGGTTTTGATCCGTTTTAGATTTTTCTTTGTTTATTTTATGTTTTTAAGTATTGTAATATGAAATGATTCTTCTCGTTCGAGTAAACAAGAGGCAACGTATACCCACTCTCCCTTGGTGTTGGAACACTTCCACACATTGTCTAAGGGTTAGTGGAGTCAATTGTGTGATCATTCGTGGCTAGTCCTCTTACGTTGCTAGGGTTGGTTGAACTTTAATTAATTAATGAAGTATTTTTAGTATGTTATGTTTGTAACATCCCGGGATTTTACTAATTAAACGAGATTTGTTGTAAATGTGTATTTTTTGTACGTAATGAACGGGAGTGCTACAGGGATGTAATGAGACTTAACCTAAAGTTTTAGTAACAAGTGTTCTTGTATATAATTATACCTAGAGGGGTCGGCAAGCAATTAACGTATCTAGAGGGGTTTTTACTAAAAACTACGAGACGGGCCAAGCCCAGGGGATAGCCAATGGCGCACTAGGGTCAAGCCCGGTCCGAAGGACAACACCCTAAAGGGTGTTACGCAATGGGGAAACCCCATTTGGTTTCTTGTGGATGTCGAGAAGAAAGAGAGAGGAGGAGAGGCCGTTCGTCGAGTTCCTTGTTCGAATCAAGGTATAATCGTGGTCCTCTAATCATTGTTTACGTGTTCTAAGTCCCGAATAATCATAATAATCGTTTTTTTATGATTCTAGGGTTTCGTAGGATATGAGTGAAGGAAGGAGACGAGTTCTAATTGATTTGATTTGCACGAGTCACTCGGATCGAAGGTATAATCTTGAACCTTGACTTGTTATTATCATGGTTTCGTGTTATGAGTGTGTGCGGGTTGGAAAGGGATCGGCCAGACCTGTTATGGGTGGCCGGTAGGTGTTGCAAGTTCGGACAAAGGGTCGGCTAGGGTTGGAGAAGCCGGTAACCGCGCAAGGCGACCGGCGGTGGTGCTAAACGTACACGGCAGTCCCCCTAAGGGGCTGTTCACGGCTGTTCGGGCGCGAGAATGAGGTGGCAGCCGTTCGTTAAGGCGGTTCACGACAGGAATGGGGGCGGCGGGTTGCTCGAAGCCATTGGGAACCCGGTATAGGGTTGGGTTGGGTTCGTTCGTGCTTGGTAGAGCCGAGTAGGAGAACTGAGGAGCCGAATATAAGTTTAGACGTCGGGAACGTGGACGGTTTCACGTAACGCATGAACACCATGCATGGTGCCATGCACGTGCATGTGGCCTTGCGTGATGACGAGTTAGTTGAGTAGACTGAGGATTAACTTCGGGTTGTGTTATTGACTCAGGTATTGTGTGTATTATAGGTGCGATGTCGAACGGCGAGAACGAGGCGTTAGCGAGTTTTAGAGAACGAGGTGTATCGGGCAAAGGTGAGTTTCTATCGCCCACCTTTAACTGTTTTATTGTTTTAGGCATGAATACATGTGAAACGTGTTTTAGTGAATGCATGCATAGACGACGCTTTTGGTGACGAAATATAGATTTTTAAATAATCGTTATACTTGCATGTGTGTATGAGTTTTGTGTCACGTACTTAAATGTCGTGGCGGGAGATCAAGCGTAAGCTTGATATTATGTTGACGTTAGTCAACGGGATATTGAGTCTGACATTAGTTAGACGGGAGATCAAGTGTAAGCTTGATATTGTGTTGACGTTAGTCAACGGGTTATTGTGTCTGACGGCAGTCAGGCGGGAGATCGTGTTTGCTTGTGTCTTCGGACCAGATATCATGGTGTACTTGTATGTCGGTAAATATAACTGTTTGAATTCTTGAGAAATTATTATGAGTAAACCTTTGAGATGAAAACCAATTTTATAACGTTTTGGGATTCTATATCCCCTAAGGAACTACTATAAAACTCACTCAGCGTAGCTGACTTTTAAGCATGTATTTCAGGTAAAGAGAAGGTCTGAGCTGGCGGCTTCTGGATGGCATTTGGTTACTGTGGGTGTTCGTGATGACATTATTTATTAGTTGTTTTGTTGAGATATTTTAACTGTAGTACTGGGTTTGAATTATGTTTGGGTCGGGTCGTTGACCTTTATTGACTTTTTGAGTTCCGCTGTAATGAATTGAGTTTAGTTTGATGTCTATGACTACTTAGCTTGTGTATGAGCCAACAAGTAGGGTCCCCGGGTTTGGGGTCTTACAAGTTGGTATCGGAGCCAGGTTTAAATAATCTGGGCATCCTCGATGTCTAGACTTAGACTGAGAATGGGACCAATGAGTGGGAATGTCATCACGAGTAACCAAAAGCCAGAAGCGCCAGGCATGAGTTTGTATATGTGTCATGTTAGTAGGCTAAGACAGGGGCGTTATTCCATGATGCAGTATAGGGAGGGTTTAAAACCTGCAAGGCAAGAGGGTAATGGCGATTGGCCACAGTCATTAACTAATTTCACTCCTCGTAATGTTTTAGACTATACCTGAATATTGCTCTGTTGTTATAATTTCAGTAAGTAGATGGTACCGAAAAGACAAGTTGCTGCTACTGCTAACGCCGGGAGGCGTCGTAGGAATGATGTGAATGAGGATGGTAATGGAGAGGAGGTGTCGGTTCACACTGAACCATCTATGCATACTGAACCTTCAGTGCACTCTGAGCACAATGAAGAGTTCCAGTTTGGACCTGAGGTTCATGATGCGATGAAGAAAGAAGTGGTGGAGATGATCCACGAGTACTTTCCAGACATTGTGAAAGTGACATTCGAAGAGCTAGAGAAGAGAGTTCTGGATGAGGTGAAAGAAAAGAAGAAACTGTTTGGGAACGACGGTAACTGTGATTATGGGCACTTTAAGAAGTGTGATCCGCCTAGATTTGATGGGCGTAAGGATGCGGTGGCTACGTACCACTGGCTTACTGAGATGGAGTCTACCATCTCAATCAGTGAATGTAGGCGGAACCAAAGTGTGAAGTTTGTTTCACATTCGTTTGCTGGGGAGGCTCTACAGTGGTGGAACTCGGTCAAAGAGAGGAAGATTATTCAGGAATTGGGCGATATGACTTGGGATGACCAAAAAGGGTTAGTAAGGAAGAAGTTCTGTGCTTCAGGGGAGTTAGAGAGGGTTGAGCGAGAGTTTTTGACTCTCAAGGCAGGTAAACAAACACACCGCGAGTACTCTTCAAAGTTCATCGAGATGGCACGTCTGGTGCCACACTTAGCTGGTAATGATGAGCGTTGGAAAAAACTGTATGTAGAGGGTTTGCTAGATAGGGTGAGGCATTTGGTCAAGGCTCAGCAACCGCCGAGCTTCAACGAAGCTGTTGAATTAAGTGGGACATTATATGATGATGTCATGAGTACCGAGGTGCAAGAGAAAAAGCTAGAAGAAAAGAAATGGAGCATGTCTAGCAAGAGATTTAATAGGGACCAAAAGGTTCCATTTGGCAAGAAGGCAAGGACCAAGGGTCCAGATCCATGTCGCAAGTGTGGAAGGTTGCACTCGGGCTAGTGCAAGGCTAATTCTGTTCTGTGCTACAGATGCGGCAAAGCGGGACATTTCTCTAGAGACTACTCGCGTGATCCTAAGTGTTATCAATGTGGAGGCGTTGGCCATAGGGCAAAGGACTGTAATGCAGGTCAGAATGCGGGACCAAGCAAGGAACGGTTCCAGTGAAGAAAGAGGATGAGAAGCCTAAGGCGAAGGAGAGAGCCTTCACCATGACTACAGATGAGGCGAACAATGACCCAGACGTGGTCTTGGGTACTTTTCTTATTAACAATGTACCAGCTTCTGTTTTGTTTGATTCTAGGGCAAGTAAGAGTTTTGTGGCCCCATCTTTCTGTAAGAGTTTATGTAGAACTGCTAGAATGATTGAGAAGCCGTACAGTGTTGAGACTACGGTGGGATCTCCTACCAGGGTGATCGAAGCATTAGATGACTGTTATATCGACCTATAGGGTCATAGGTTTCCCGCTAGATTATTTATAATCGCTTTGGGAGGTTTTGCTATAGTATTGGGTATGGACTGGTTGGCTGCATTTGATGCGGATATAGTTTGTCGAAGGAAGATGATAAAGTTGAGATCCTTGGAGGGTACGATAGTGACGGTGTATGGTGATAGAGATAGCTCTCTACCGAGAGTGACATCGATGATGAATGCAGTAAAGTCCTTGAGGCGGGGATGCGGGGCATACCTAGCCTATATCACTAATACCGAGGCAAAGAGTGTAGAAGTGTCAGAAGTTCCAGTGGTGTAAGACTTTCCTGATGTCTTCCCTGATGGCTTGACGGGAGTACCACCAGAGAGAGAAATCGAATTCCAGATTGATTTACAGCCAGGAACACAGCCGATCGCTAAAGCGTCGTATCGTTTAGCATCGACAGAGACGAAGGAGCTCATGAAGCAACTTCAAGATTTGTTGGATAAGGGGTTCCTAAGACCAAGCATCTCACCGTGGGGTGCACCGGTCTTATTTGTGAAGAAGAAGGATGGCAACATGCGTATGTGCATCGACTACCGAGAGCTTAATAAGTTGACGATTAAGAACAAGTATCCTCTACCACGTATTGATGACTTGTTCGATCAACTACAAGGAGCGAAGTCGTTTTCGCGTATAGATCTGAGGTCAGGGTATCACCAGTTGAAGGTTAAGGAAGAGGATATTCCGAAGACTGCATTTCAGACACGTTATGGGCATTACGAATTATTAGTTATGTCCGTTGGGTTAACGAATGCTCCGGCAGCATTCATGGACTTAATGAATCGTGTGTGTCGGCTGATGCTGGACAGATCGGTAATAGTGTTTATCGACGATATTTTGATCTACTCTAAGAGCAAAGAAGAGCATGGAGAGCATCTGCGAGAAGTGTTAGAGACGTTGAGGCGAGAAAAGCTTTACGCTAAATTCTCGAAGTGTGCGTTTTGGCAACGGGAGGTACAATTTCTGGGACATGTTATTAACCCAGAAGGGATAATGGTGGATCCTACGAAGATTGAAGCGGTGGTGAAGTGGAATGCTCCGAAGACTCCAACAGAAGTGGGTAGTTTCTTGGGTTTGGCAGGCTATTATGGGAAGTTCATTAAGGACTTCTCCAAGCTAGCAACACCATTAACTAAATTGACTCGAAAGGGAGTGAAGTTTACTTGGGGAGCGATCAAAAGGGTGCGTTTAAAGAGCTAAAGAAGCGATTGACTAAAGCGTTAGTGTTAACGTTACCAGAAGGGACAGACGATTTAGTGGTGTATTCAGATGCATCATATTTGGGTCTAGGTTACGTGTTAATGCAACGAGGTAAAGTAATTGCTTATGCGTCAAGACAATTAAAGAGTCATGAGGCGAATTACCCTACCCATGATTTAGAGTTAGCAGCAGTGGTGTTTGCACTTAAGTTGTGGAGGCATTTTTTATATGGAATCAAGTGCACGGTCTACACGGATCACAAAAGCTTGAAGTACTTCTTTGAGCAGAAAGAATTAAACATGAGGCAAAGGAGGTGGTTACAGCTAATTAAATACTGTGATTGTGAAATCCTTTACCACCCTTGTAAAGCAAATGTAGTTGCCGACGCGTTGAGTTGCAAGGAGGAACATGCTATGATTAGGGTTAAAGCATGTCAACTGATAGTAACGCCAGCTTTTCTGACATTACTAAGGGACGTGCAAGCGGTGGCCTTGCGGGAGGAAAGATTAAAGGAGGAAAGAATCTTCGGGCATCATGATCTATTGACCGAGAACAGTTACGGGGTGTGGGTCAAGAATAACCGTATTTGGATACCAAGGTTTGGTGGGTTTAGAGAACAAGTGCTCGACGAAGCACATAAGTCAAGGTACTCGATACACCCGGGTACGACAAAGATGTAGCAGGACATGAAGAGTAACTATTGGTGGTCGGGAATGAAGCATGAGGTGATCCAGTATGTGAGTAAATGTTTGACATGCTTGCAGGTTAAGGCAGAGCACCAGAAGCCTTATGGAAAAATCCAACCGTTAGAGATACCCAAGTGGAAATGGGAGCACATTACAATGGTCTTTATTACAAAGTTGCCTAAGACGTTAAAGGGGCACGATACTATTTGGGTAGTAGTAGATCGGTTAACGAAAAGTGTCTGTGAATGAGATTGTTGCAGGCAAATAGTGCCGATTTCTATTGTATCTGACCGAGATACGAGATTCACGTCGAATTTTTGGAAGAGATTCAATGAGGCTATGGGGACGAGGTTGCATATTTGCATGGCGTATCACCCTCAGACTAACGGTCAGTCAGAGCGGATGATACAAACATTGGAGGACATGCTACGTGCATGTGTGATTGATTTCGGAGGTGCATAGGATAGTCACCTACCGTTGGCAAAATTCTCTTATAGCAACAATTATCATGAGACTATTTGAATGCCGCCATACGAGATGCTTTATGGGAGAAGGTGTAGAACCCCGGTGTGCTGGGCAGAGATCAGACATAAAGAGTTAGGAAGTTTAGACGTTGTAAAAGCAACTTATGAGAAGTTCGAAATGGTGAAACTGAGAATGAAGGCCACTCAGGATCGACAGAAGTCTTATGCTGATAAGAGACGACGACCTATAGAGTTTGATGCAGGGGATTATGTGATGCTTAAGGTATCGCCGTGGAAGGGCATTATTCATTTCCAGAAACGGGGAAAGCTCAATCCGAGGTATATCGGACCGTTTATGATTGAGGAGCGTGTTTGTAGTGTCGCCTACCGACTGTTGTTGCCTGACGAACTGGCAGGGATACACCCAACTTTTCATGTGTCCCATTTACGGAAGTGTTTAGCGGACGCTATGGAACACGTACCGTTAGACGACATTGTGGTTGATGATAAGCTGAATTATGTAGAGGAACGAGTAGCTATACTAGATAGAAAGTAAAAGAGACAAAGGAGGAAAGTAATCTCAATTGTTAAGGTGCAATGGAAGCATCGTAAGGGATCTGAGGCTACTTAGGAGCCAGAGGCGGAGATGCGCGAACGTTATCCACATTCATTTCTAGATGACGTAGGTTTTAAGGACGAAACCCCTTTTAGGGGGGGAGAGTTGTAACATCCCGGGTTTTTACTAATGAAATGGGATTTGTTGTGAATGTGTATTTGTTGTACGTAATGAACGGGAGTGCTACGGGGATGTAATGAGACTTAACCCAAAGGTTTAGTAACGAGTGTTCTTGTATATAATTATACCTAGAGGGGTCGGCAATCAACTAACGTATCTAGAGGGGTTTTTACTGAAAACTACGAGACGTGCCAAGCCCGGGGGATAGCCAATGGCGCGCTAGGGCCAAGCCCGGTCTGAAGGACAACACCCTAAAGGGTGTTACGCAATGGGGAAACCCAATTTGGTTTCTTGCGACTGCCGAGAATAAAGAGAGAGGAGGAGAAGTCGTTCGTCGAGTTCCTAGTTCGAATCAAGGTATAATCGTGGTCCTCTAATCATTGTTTACGTGTTCTAAGTCACGAATAATCATAATAATCGTTTTTCTGATTCTAGGGATTCGTATGATACGAGTGAAGGAAGGAGACGAGTTCTAGGTGATTCGATTTGCACGAGTTACTCAAATCGAAGGTATAATCTTGAACATTGACTTGTTATTATCATGGTTTCGTATGGGTGTCTACAAGTTGGAAAGGGATCCGCCAGACCCATTGTGGGTGGCCGGTGGTGTTGCGAGTTCGGCCGAAGGATCGGGGAAGCCGGTAACCGCGTAAGGCGGCCGGAGGTGGTGCTGTATGAACACGGTAGTCCCCTGAAGGGGCTGTTCACGGCTGTTCGGACGCGAGAAGGAGGCGGCAGCGCATCGTTAGGGCGGTTCACAACTGGAATGGGGCAGCGGGTTGCTCGATGCTGTTAGGAACCCGGTATAGGGTTAGGTTCGTTCGTGCTTGGTAGAGCCGAGTAGGATAACCGAGGAGCCGAATATAAATTTAGACGTTGGGAACGTGGACGGGGGTTTCACGTAACGCATGAACACCATGCATGGTGCCATGCACGTGCATGTGGCCTTGCGTGATGACGGGTTAGTTGAGTAGACAGAGGATTAACGTCGGGTCGTGTTATTGACTCGGGTATTGTGTGTATTATAGGTGTGAGGTCGAAAGGAGAGCACGAGGCATTAGCGAGTTCTAGAGAACGAGGTGTGTCGGGCAAAGGTGAGTTTCTATCGCCAAACTTTAACTGTTTTATTGTTTTTGGTGAATGCATACATAGACGACGCTTTTGGTGATGAAATATAGATTTTTAAATAATCGTTATACTTGCATGTGTGTATGAGTTTTGTGTCACGTACTTAAATGTCGTGGCGGGAGATCAAGCGTAAGCTTGATATTATGTTGACGTTAGTCAACGGGATATTGAGTCTGACATTAGTTAGGCGGGAGATCAAGTGTAAGCTTGATATTGTGTTGACGTTAGTCAACGGGTTATTGTGTCTGACGGCAGTCAGGCGGGAGATCGTGTTTGCATGTGTCTTCGGACCAGATACCATGGTGTACTTATATGTCGGTAAATATAACTGTTTGTATTCTTGAGAAATTATTATGAGTAAACCTTTGAGATGAAAACCATTTTTATAACGTTTTGGGATTCTATATCCCCTAAGGAACTACTATAAAACTCACTCAGCGTAGCTGACCTTTAAGCATGTATTTCATGTAAAGAGCAGATGTGAGCTGGCGGCTTCCGGATGGCATTTGGTTACCGTGGGTGTTCGTGATGACATTATTTATTAGTTGTTTCGTTGAGATATTTGAACTTTAGTACTGGGTTTGAATTATGTTTGGGTCGGGTCATTGACCTTTATTGACTTTTTGATTTCCGCTACAATGAATTGAGTTTAGTTTGATGTCTATGACTACTTAGCTTGTGAATGAGCCAACAAGTAGGGTCCCCGGGTTTCGGATCTTACAATGTTCTTAAAGTCTTTCTTTTAATATATCTTAAAAAGACAAGAATAAGTAATCTTTAAACTAACTTAATAATCTTAAATCTTAAATCTTGTAAGTTTATTAAGAAAGACTTCTTGTTTAGGAAGTTTATTCGAGTTTGTACGGTCTATATACAAATCTTGGTTCTAGCAACGAACGGGTTAGTATAGGTTTAATATTATGGGTTGATTGGAGGTTTGTGTATTCAACGAATCGTGCGAGTCCTAGCTGGACCTTGTGGTTCATGTCCGTATTACTTTACTTCTCTTGTGTTATCTTGCAGAGGACTTCTAGCGGGAGCCATGAGGCTTGATCTTGAGAATGAAAGTTGTATTTATTTAAAATATTATTATAAGTAAAGACAACTATTTTAAGAATATAAATTATTAGGTCCGCGCGTTCATAAAGTAGCTCTGGAGGGAGTTGCGCATTCTGACTTTCCAAAAGAAGTTACACGACTTGACGCACGTCAGTCGATAGGATAATCATAGTCCAAATAGTAATTCACGAGATAGCCGACGGACTTGAGACCCCGTTAGGATTCCGGGAGTTATTAGGAACAGTTGGCCGACTGTATCCACTGTTCTGTTACGAAATACTAACTCCCATATCGAAATGGTTAGTACTAGTAACTATGATCAACTTTACTAAAATACAACGTTAATTAACAAGTGATAACAACCGGAGTAACACCTTAAATGAGATAATATTCCTAATTACCTTTCTTTTCCTTTTTTCCTTTCTTTTAAACAAAACCTAATTTTCCAACTTATTATCCTAGTCAGACAATAGCGAGAGTTGTGTAAGAAATCCGTGTCCATGGTTCGATACTTGGTTTTCTTACCCCTACTATATTACGCTACGATAGGTACACTTGCCTATTGTGTGTGTGTTTAGTTGAAGTAATTATCATTTTAATTTATAAATTTAAAACTTGATTTTATGTAACTCTAAACATAACGTTATTAAAGATATATATTATGTCTCTCGTATTTGGTATCAAGCTTCTGGAGCCATTACTAGGAACATGTATATATATATATATATATAATCACACTAAAAACACCCTATCAAGTTTTTGGCGCCGTTGCCGGGGACATGGTAATTCTGCGAAAGTTCTAAGCCGTTGGGCTGACTGTTTATTTCTATTTTCTCTTTGTTTTCCTTCTTTTTTATTTTTCCCTTTTATTTTTATTTTCATCTTTATTTTCCTTTTGTTTTATTTCACCTTTATTTTTTCTTTTATTTTTCTTTATATTCTTCTTACTTTTATTGTTATTTTAGTACTTGTGTTAGTTGATCTGTATTTGCAGAAACTTTTAAGAATCACGACCGCGAAATTATTGCTAAGAAAAATAAATGAATGCAAGTGCCGCCATTCGAAAGCACTTTCAAAATAGGCGTAACGGTTTTACATGTTTAAATTTTATTCTTCTTTATTTTCGATAATGACAAGCTCGATGCTTTGAAATTGGATGTCAATAAACAAGGTAAGTCCTCTAACATAAAATTGGAAATTTTGAAATATGGCTTAGAACTCTTGAACTTGGAAATACGAATTGAAGCAAAAATCTTGTATATATGTGTTTAGGATTTAGTGTAGATTGTTGGGAAATTGTTAATTTGTTTGAATGAGTAAAAATTTTTGACAGGTTTGACTTTTCTCAAGTCAACATGCCATCCGTCTAGGATTGTAGTCGTATTGTACCGTTCAAATTTGCGCGTTGTTTGATTAATTGCAAGAGACCATTTTGGAACTCGAGGGACATAACCGTGCCATCAGCGTGCACGAATTTGTGTTCCTTTTGTGTGGTTCAAAAATTATTTACATATATATTTTTATAAAAACATGAACCCTATCAAGTTTTTGGAACCATTATATATGTATTTATTCTCCTGTCAAGTTTTTTGCACCATTGAAATATATATATGTTAAACACTCTTGATTCTATGTACTAACTCCTTTATTTGGTGAATGTAGAGCATAGCAGAATCATCTAGAGCTGGCGAAAAGCAAAGGTGGATGAGGTCTTCATCCCGATCTACTCCATCCTCAACTACTTCTGATGAAAATGGATCCCCACCTTCTCCACCATCACCACCTTCACCCTACCACCCTCAACCGATGCCGCAAGGACAGTTTGATTTACATTCGTGGCTATTGTTTGATCCAGTGGATGCCATAGAGATAGAAGCTTATCATAAGCTTTAGGAGCTTATGGGACAGGAGTTTGGTATCCACAAGACTATTTGCTATACTACCTTGGAAGAAATCAATCCGCTGATTGAATGTGCTGAACTCATTACTAAACCATGAGAAAGGTTCTTTGCTATCCTAGACATAATCTATTATGAGCTAACCTTGGAATTCTTGGCTTCGTTCTCGTTTGCGAGGCCTGTGATTAGTATGGAGTTTCACGATTGTGTCAGGTTCAGGATGGCCAGGCATTGGCATGAGATGTCACTAGCCCAATTTGGGGTGAGAATGGGACTGTACATGCACAGAGAGTTTACACAGCCATTATTCACTGAGAGCCACAATGAGTTTGGCGAGGGTGAGGCATCCCTATTCTGGGTAAGGATCAGGTCCGGACCATTCGACCCACACAGCAGAAGAGCACTAAACTAAGGCACCCTCTCCGCCGGTACCTTCACAGACGTATAGTCCTTACCCTAGGGGGAGAAAGGACATCACAGGTGTAGTAAGCCTCAGGTACCTCTTTCACCTTCACTGCCTCATTGATCAGGTTGACTGCAACTTGGCTTATAGTCTAGCCAAGTTTTTCACTAGAGCTTCAGGATATTGTTCTTCGAGCCACGTATTTGGAGCGCCTTTCATCACTCGTCTGGCCTCCAACATGGGAGTCTTAACTCCTGCTCGTCTTGGGACCCTGCTAGAAATGGGCCTCCCAATCACCACCGTAGACAGCCAGATGCTAATCCGTATTTTGAAGAGAATTAATAGGGTGTATCGGTTAATGAACCATAAGGGTAATATCTGGACAGGGGTAGTTGAGTAATCAGATGATGATGTATGAATAGAGTAGCTAGAGCCAACACCTCAAGGAGGAAGGCAGAGAGGACGACAAAGGATACCACTTGTTTATCACACCACCACTGACCCCTCCATGCTAGACTTGATGATCCGTATGGGTCAGCTGGGATATACTATGGATGGCATATGACAGGAATTTCATGATCACACCCATGACCCGTATGCCCAGCAGCAGTATCAACAGCAACCCCCAGGTCCGCATCAGCAGTGACCTCGTTCTCCATTTCAGTAGCAACTCTTTCTCTCTTCATATCTGATATTTTTGGTTATGATTATTGTGGTTCTTGGATATTTCATGACATTTGTTGTTTGTTTGACATTTGATTGTTGTTTTGGTTATCAAGTTGTTGGATGATGACATTGCAGGTTTTTACAGGTTACCTCGGTAACAGTTGATATGTTGGCACCACCACCACCAACACCCTTTTGGCCGCCTTATTGGAAAATATTAGTTTAACTATTTTTATTTTCAGTACTTGTTTTATAATTTGAGCATTGCATAGCATCACATGTATTACATGTTTTGGTTCGTGCTTGGAAATACGTTTTTGGCAGCTGTGGAATTCGACCATACGCACGATGATGATGTATCATCAGGGGAGTATTAGTTTCCTTTCACCCCTATTTTACCCATGACATTTACTACATATCATATTTTCGTACATTGAGGACATTGTCAAATTTTAAGTGTTGGGTGGAAGCTTACAAATACATTGACTACCTAATTTTGTCCTAAGTATTACAAGTGCATGATTAACAACTAACCAATCCATTGAATTAAAATATATATTGAAGTAATAAAAACATTTTCAAAAATAATCTGTAAGCATGACAGGTTATTAAATAATCTAAAAGAAAGAGTCTTAAAAATCATTTGGCATAATCGGCATACTAATAAAAACAGCAATTTGGAATACCGTTGAAGTGAATCAAGGAAACAAATAGAGAAGATTAGTAAGCACAACAAAAGAAAGAAATAACTTTATGCACATTTTTACTTTATTACCCTTTACTTTCTGCTTCATGTAAGAATTTGAGCCTATCCGAGCATTATCACATAAACACATCAAGTTTTTGACTTCGTTGATTATCACATACTTCACATGCTTGTTTCGTTTGATAGAGTGTTTGCTAATTATTGCTTTGCGTGTTAGAACTTGTGTAAGATATACATTTCAAGATGATGGAATAAAAGAATGCATAAAAATGATTGAGCCATTAGGATTAACTCATTTTCTTTGAGCCTTTTCTTTTTCTTTTACCTACCCTAAGCATTACCCCCTAGTTAGCCCCTTTGAGCCTAAACCTTTTTCGTTTCTAAACCCACAAATCAAATCCATAAAACCGCAAAAATCTTCCTTTTCATCTTTTTAACCCTTTTCGTTGAAAATCGACTTGGCTATGATTTGAGGAATAATTATCCGCCACTAGTTTATAGATTCATATTATCTTAAAAGAATGAAGCTCGTTCGGATTCTTGAAAAAAAAAGAAAGAAAAGAAAAAAGAAGAGGGGGCAACAACAAGAAGTTCATAACCGCCCAAAATATTGATGAAATATCATCAAAAGAGATTCAAACTTACTCGAAAAATTGGAGTATGCAAAGCTGATCAAAGTGGATGTATTAGGAGTAAACAACCGACCGATTCACGGGGAATTAATAGCAATGTGTAGTTCAAAGTAGGCATGTAAATGAACCGAACGTTCATGAACTGTTCGGCGGGAAGTTCATTTAATAAACAAACGAGCACGAACAAATTTTTTTGTTCATTTTGTTAGAGCATGTTTTTGTAACTGTAACAAAAATTATAAGTGTATGTGTAGCGTATATGTTAAGTTCGCCTAAGGGAATGTTTGGGCGAACTTAACTAGCGAACTTAGTAAGTTCGCCTATAGAATTATGGGCGAACTTGTCAGACTCAGTTTGCCTATAAATAAGACATTAAGGGTTTATTTGTAGCAGATTCGGTTATTAAGTTGTTGAATAAACGACTAGTAGGAGGTGTTAACCAGGAATGAAAATTTGATTGAAGATTGTTGGATTCACGATGATTACTATCGAATGTTTATGTGAGACTTGGTCAAGTACGTTTGAAATGAAGCTGGTTATCTATTGTTAACTAGTTGAAGATGGAACCTTTATCATATGCCGGTTAAATAAGAAACTTCCTTCTGTTTCTGGTTTAATGTAGAGATGCTTGTGTCGTGAAGGGAAATCAGATATGAAAGACTTCAGGTTATCGGTTGAGTGGATAAAGTACGAGACAAAGTCAAGCACTTCTGGTGAAGATGAAGATCAAACAAAAGAGTGGTTTTTGCACACTATTGGAGTTTCAGTTTGTTTCAAGTTGGAATTCTTGTCTTTGTGAAAGTTGATTAGTTTGATGCTGATTGTTGGAAATTCAGAATATCTATCTTATGTCGGTTGGTTTACTGATGTCTAAGCAGTATGGGTTAGATTCTTGAATCAATGCAGAGGTGGTTACTGTTGAGAGGATGGACTACAATGAAAGGTGTTGGATTCGTCGGTTTTAATGAAGAGGCCAAACAAAATTGTTCTACAACGGATGCATCAATTTAGAGGGAGTCTTTTGTCTCAAGATTGAAGCATTGCAGGTTGAAGATCACTATGCAATTCCGAAGATAAAGTCTTACTAAGTGAAGTGAAGACCCATGATCATCAGTCAAGAGGGAGTTTGTTGAAGCACAGTTTGTGACTGGTGATTTATCAGTATTTGTTTAGAATTGTTTGCAACAGTTAAGGGGGAGTCTGTTGAGCATGTTTTTGTAACTGTAGCAAAAATTCTAAGTGTATGTGTAGCATATATGTTAAGTTCGCCTAAGGGAATGTTTGGGCGAACTTAACTAGCGAACTTAGTAAGTTCGCCTATAGAATTATGGGCGAACTTGACAAGTTCGCCTGCAGACTCAGTTTGCCTATAAATAGGACATTAAGTGTTCATTTGTAGCAAGCATGCTAGAGTTAGCATCCATAGAGAGGGAGTGAGTCTATGTGAGAAGTGAGTCACCATCCCTAGGTAGAGCTCACCTAGGGATTGGAATTGGAGCTTAAACGTAGAGATGTATACTCATTCGATATTGTATTCGTATGACTCATTCGTTATGAATAAAGATCGGATTTTGTTACATCTATATATTCTATGTTCGTGTTTGTGATTGACTCGCTTCATGCTTCCGTCTCATACGAGGAATCATCGAGTAATTCGTTGTGATCGTGGTTGTCTTGCTCGTTAGGAGACGCCACATGTACTTATACATTTAATTAAATGAACGAACATGAACACATGTCGTGTTCATTCATTTATGTTCGTGAACGTTCGTTTATGTTCGTTCATATATGTTCATTGATGTTCGTTTATTAATGTTAGTTTATGTTCGTTTATTTGGGTTCGTTTGTTTTTGGATGAATCATGTACATTTGAACCACTAATTTACATGTGTTTTTGGATGAATTATTAAGTATTAGACTTGTTCATGTGTGTTCATTAATGTTCATTTATGTTCGTTTGTGTTTGTTTATGTTTGTTCGTTTTATGTTTGTTCATTTGTGTTCGTTTAGCTTTTTAATGAACGAACATGAACATTTCCATTTTCTTAATGAATGAACATGAACAAAAAAATGTGTTCGTGTTCGTGTTCGGTTAAAATAAAATAAACGAACACGAACACGCCGATGTTCGTGTTCGTTCGGTTCGTTTACATGCCTAGTTCAAAGACAAGAAGGAGTTGCCATTCTTGAAGAAGTGATTTGGTCTTGACGATTTGACCTTAAAGGAGTCCTTAGACTAGTCATAATGTCTAATCTAAGTTTAATAAGAGATGGTTTACCTTTTAATCATTAAGCTAAGTCGGATTTTCAACATTTAGCCACTTTTTCCCAAAATACTTCGTACCTTAACCCTAATCCAATAATTACAACCCTTTACAAAGCCCTCTTGATTTATGCACGTATTTTATGTCAATTGCTGGACATTTGATTTCTAATCAAGCCTACGATTATACAAGCATTAATTATAGCATTGAGTGTTGTTTTTGACATACATTATCCATATATTTAACCCGAGTGTTGAGTGAACACTTGTGAAACTGTAACTTTTGTATAATCATAGTTCCACTAAGTATGTTGGGCTTGCTACCCTCTTGTGGGGAAACACTCGAAAGGTATAAACACCAAATCATTATTTTTAAGAAGGTCATTAAGCCAATTGGGACAAGAGCTTTGGATTAACATTTAATCAATACTTTACTTCTATGGGTATAATAATGCATGAGTTTGCTTGAGGACAAGCAAAGTTGTAGAAGCATGTTTTGTAACTATAGATTAAATTCTATTTATCGGTGTACGTGGCTAGTACGTAGGAGGGTGTTCCTGAGTACTCAGCCCGCACACCAGTTTGGTCCTGCGTACTTAGTAAGTACGCAAGGCTTTTGCCTTGCGCACTTGTCAAGTACGCATGACCAAACCATGCGTACTTAGTAAGTACGCAAGGCAAAAGTAAGCAGATAGTGTTCCTGAAGATACTATACGAAGGGTCCTTCAATTCAGAGATCTCGCGACCGACCCGACAGCCTATCCAGACTACTTTGTGGACGGCTGTTGGAGACAAAGAATGGGCTATGTCGGTGTGAGGGACTATGCTTCATACAAAAAGATGTGGGTATTAGACCAATGGAGATATTTCGCCCACATCATGATCATGTGCATCTCATCAAGGAAAGCTGGTAAAGATGCCATGGGTCATGACCTTGCAGCAGCCATGGTCGGCCTTTCTCTCAACAAGGGCTACAACTTCTCCCGCTACATCTTTAAGGTCATAAATGACCAGATCAACACAGCGGAGAGGTTTCGGTTCTTGTTATACCCTCGGTTTGTGCAACTTCTGATTAATGACGCGTTGCCAAACCTTCCTGCCATAGGGGAGAGACTGCAAGTAAAGCGGGTGGACAAAAGAGTATTCGCCCAATTCCTAAAGCCAGTCAGTGTAGATCCTACCCTGTGTATACATAACTCTTTGGCCACCTCATCAATGGAGCGTATGTGGCCCCAGGTGACTGGAGATGGTACAGTCCCGACTCGGAGCCTGATTTGAGTGAACACTCCGACGAACAACAGGAACAACAACAGGAGGAAATGGAGAGTGATGATGGATCGTCTGATGATGGAGACAACGAAGGAGGAAATGATGGTGCTGAGGGATCCGACTCGGAAGCGACTGAGTCAGATTCTTCCGATTCCGATGATGCACCGTCGCAGGTACACCCACAGAGAATGGCTAAGGTAACCCTACCTGAGTCGTCCTCCAAGAGAAAGCGACAGTCCTCTAGCAGCGAATATGAGCCAGACTCTGACTCTGACTCTGACGCTGCTATACAAAGATAAAGAAGGGAAAGCATTCACAAGAATAGGGGCGATAGGAAATTGCCTTCTATTCCCAGTGTGGTGGAGGCTCAGCAGCAAATACAAGTATCAGCTGCTAGTCCGGATTCAGCCTCCACCCCACCTTCACAGCAGCTTTACCGTAGGAGGAGGAGGCCGCAGATACAAAGTGAAGTGGCCTTCACTACAATCACAGAAGTGATTCCTGTGATAGTGACCCTCCCTACCACAACTACTCAGGTGGTGGTGACTACTCCAGTTCTCACAGAGTCAGTCACCATCACCCCTACCACTACCCCAACAACTCTCATCACATCTTCCATCCCAACTACCACCATTGAGCCTCCCAGTCAACCCTTCAATTATGGAGATTTCACGCAAGGGTTTGACTTTGATACCATATTCTCCTCCCCTATTCACACTACCGAGGCATCCTCATCCAAACATCCTGGTCCGAATGATGCTAGGATAGATGTTCTGGAAACCCAAGTTGCTGGATTACTGAAGACTATTCAGAAATCGAAGGAGGAGTCTGACGCTCAACAAGCATAGATCAATTCTTTGGTAGATTAAGTTACAATCCTTCATAGCCAGAGAACAGGGACTGAGGAACGACTGAAAAACGTCCTGGCCCAGAATGAACTCCTAATCAAGACAAATGAAATACTCCTGGGTCATGGGTCGTCCTTGGAGCTGAGGTTTGACGCTCAAAGGAAGGAGCATGAGCTGATGGTCAAGCTGATTGCTGATCTGACCAAGAAGCTTGATGCTCAGGGGGAGGAGGACAAAGAGGAGAAGGATAAAGAGAAGGAGAATAGGACTACTGGTGGAGGTGAGCACCAAGCTTTAGCAATCGTGCCCATCTCTGTTGTTCCAATGGCTCAGGGGGAGTCGACTCATCAAGAGGGTGGTGATACCTCTGGTGGTGGTGGTGGTGGTGAGAAAGGAAAGTCAGTGGCTGAAGTACTTAAGGACTTATCTGATGATGAGATCCTATATCTAGAGCCTGACTATTCCAATGAAGCACACATCGATGCTCTCTTCAATCTAGAAGAAGGAGAGATCGACTCTGGTGACGATTGGGATGATGATGACGAAGATGTTATGATCGAAATTCCCAAGGGTGACGAGGAAGGAGAGTACGAGCTAGAAGATGGAGAGATCTTTGAATTTCCATCCTTCGACGCTCCGCTCGACACAGGTTCAGTAGAGCAAGCCAGTAATGTAGAAGCCTCGACTGAAGCCTCCCCAGTTGACCCTGAACCTGTGGACCCAGAGCCACCGAAAGAAACAGACATGCCTTCTACTTCATCAAAGGCTCCAGCTCCTGTGTGGCAAAATACGTCTATAATAGACAAACACGAAGCAACATGGATGATCTTGGCTGTAAGGTTCGAGGAGGACAAGCAGCTGTTCGCTATCAAAAGATCTGGCGGGGTTCAATACTTGAAACCCACAAGTGAAGCGTTCAGCTCCTTGCCCAAATACGACCTTGTGAACCTAGCAAACCGAGAGCTGCTGGGTCGTTCCAATCACGAAGTGGCGATGGGTTTGTGGGTGGTTCTGCAGCGAGAAGCAAGACCAGGGAAGTTTGAGATGTTCAAGCCTCAAGTGCCCAAGAGATTCAAGGATAAGCACGCTGTACATCCTGTGACTAAGAAGCACTTAAAGAAATTGGTATACAAGCCAGTGCGATGTGAAACTAAGATTCCCCTGAGCAAGTTATCTCAGGATATTCTTGGCGACATGTGGTACTGGTACGTAGATCCAAAGACAGGTGTGGCTGTGATCATGGGTAAAGGACGTTCAGAGAGTGGGAACCTAGTGCCAAAGGAGCTGATCAGAATATTTGATGAAGTCTGCTTCATCAACTTTTCTGTGAAAGATCTGGAGGTACTAGTAGAACACTATTGCGTCTACACGGATGAGTGGATAAAGCTCCTTGCTTCTAAATACGACAAGGTAATCAAGTTCTGCCTTGATTACAAGAAGAAGATGGAAGCTAAAGATCAAGCGCTGTGAAGACTGAAGATGTGAAGCCCGAAGACTGAAGATTATCCAGAGCTGTTGTCAAGGGGGAGTTTGTTGAAGCACTTTCCTGTGACAAACACTCTGGATAGATAGAGTCTTAGTCTTAGGTTGTTTTGTCTTGTTTGTAATTGTCTTTGTATGTAAGAGTCTTTATGTATTAGTTTATCGAGTTGTATTTACTTTACATATTGAATGTTGCAGAGTTCTCCAAGTGTTTTGCGCACTTGTAAGTGCGCAGGAGAAAGCTCCTGCGTACTTGGCAAGTACGCAAGAGTAACTTTGCGTACTTGCTAAGTACGCAAGAGCATTTTGCCTTGCGCACTTGCTAAGTGCGCAGGCATCAGGTCCTGAATAAATAGGATAGGTTGACAGAAGTTAAGTACGCATGCTTTAGTGCAAATACGCAGATTGTAATCTCAGCGCTTTTCTCTGTACCCTTCAAGTGTTTATAATACAAAGAAAGTTTAAAGTCTGTTCTCTTGTCGGTTTACTTTTTTTAGCTAGACTCTCCACCTAGTCACGGGCATTCCGCACCCGGTTCGACTAGTAGACCCACTTGCATGTGACGATCCGCCACACCCGAGGGACCTACAAGAGTTGTAAGTCCCGGGAGCCTCGTCGCGCAGTGGAAATAACATGATCTGTTATGTGATTTGTGTGGGAACCAAGAAACGAGACAGAGAAACAAGAACAAAGACAAAAGGCAATGAAACGACACGTAATCCATAACATAGAAGTCATCCCGTATTACAGACTACATACCGAAGGAGCACACATCTCTCATCTAAGCTCACGGTCCAGGGGTCGGGAGAGCTCTTCCCGACCCGGACATCTCTCAACCTTGTTCCAGAAGTTCCACCTACAAATGAAGACAAGTCTTCTATTTATAAGGGAAGGAACACTATCTGCGTACTTGACAAGTACGCAAGGCAAAAGCCTTGCGTACTTACTAAGTACGCATGGTTTGGTCATGCATACTTGACAAGTACGCAAGGCAAAAGCCTTGCGTACTTACTAAGTATGCAGGACCAAACTGGTGTGCGGGCTGAGTACTCAGGAACACCCTCCTATGTACTAGCCACGTACACCGATACATAGAATTTAATCTATAGTTACAAAACATGCTTCTACAAAAGTTTAAGTGTAGGGTGTTATGATATGTCATAAATTATACATAGTTTCCATGAATAATTATCCCCATATTCATCACAATTGTAGACAAAATGATGAGAATTGATGCTTAATCTACTCATTTATGTTACAACAGGATAATTAACCTTGGTTTGCAAAAGCATGAAGAAATCACTCAAAATCAAGGAGAAATCAGCATCCGGAAGTCAATTGAACGAAACTGGACCCAGGAAGTCAAACAAGGAAGTCAAAAAGTCAACAGGGGGCTGGAATAGGCAATGCACGACTGTGCATTGCCTTTCACGGCTGTGCAAAGCCATTCCTGCTCCCCTGTACTCCCTAAAGCTTCCAGATTCCGCACGTGAAAGAAAAGGGTACTTTGCACTTCCATGCAATCCAATGCACGGGCGTGCATTGCCAAAATCTTAGCCTATAAATTACAAGCTGATTCTAGTTTTTTTGATGTCCAAGACCAAGGGTTGTGAAGACCCTAGTGCTCTGCTAGAGCCGGAACTCCCTCGGTTTTGGTCCGTTTTAGCTTTTCTTTGTTTATTTTATGTTTTTAAACATTTTAATATGAAATGATTCTTCTCGTTTGAGTAAACAAGAGGCAACCTATACCCACTCTCCCTTGGTGTTGGAACACTTCCACACATTGTCTAAGAGTTAGTGGAGTCACTTGTATGGTCATTTGTGGCTAGTCTTCTTGCGTTGCTCGGGTTGGTTGAACTTTAATTAATTAATGAAGTATTTTTAGTATGTTATGTTCTTAAAGTCTTTCCATTAATCTATCTTAAAAAGACAAGAATAAGTAATCTTTAAACCAACTTAATAATCTTAAATCTTGTAAGTTTCTTAAGAAAGACTTCTTGTTTAGGAAGCTTATTCGAGTTTGTACGGTCTATATACAAATCTTGGTGCTTGCAACGGCCGGGTTAGTATTGGTTTAATGTTATGGTTTGATTGGAGGTTTGTGTATTTAATGAATCGTTCGATTCCTAGCTCGACCTTGTGGTTCATGTCGGTATTACTTTACTTCTCTTGTGTTAGCTTGCAGAGGACTTCTAGCGGGAGCCATGAGGTTTGATCTTGAGGATGAAAGTTATATTTATTTAAAGTATTATTATAAGTAAAGACAACTATTTTAAGAATATAAATTGTTAGGTCCGCGCATTCATAAAGTAGCTTTGGAGGGAGTTGCGCATTCCGATTTTCCAAAATAAGTTACACGACTTGACGTACGTCAGTCGACAGAATAATCTTAGTCCGAATAATAATTCTTAGGACAGCCAACGGACTTGAGACCCCTTTAGGATCACATGAGTTATTAGGAACAGTTGGCCGACCGTATCCACTGTTCCGTTACGAAATACTAACTCCCCTATCGAAAGGGTTAGTACTAGTAACTATGACCAACCTTACTAAAATATAATATTAATTAACAAGTGATAACAACCGGAGTAACACCTTAAATAAGATAATATTCCTAATTACCTTTCTTTTCCTTTTTCCTTTTTTTTAAACAAAACCACATTTTCCAACTTATTATCCTAGTCAGACAATAGCGAGGGTTGAGTAAAAAATCCGTGTCCATGGTTCGATACTTGGTTCTTACCCAGACTATATTACGCTGCGATAGGTACACTTTCATATTGTGTGTTTGTTTAGTTGAAGTAATTATCATTTTAATTTATAAATTTAAAACCTGATTTTGTGTAACTCTAAACATAACATTATTAAAGATATATATTATGTCTCTCGTATTTGGCATCAAGCTTTTGGATCCATTACTAGGAACATGTATATATATATAGATATTTATAATCACACTAAAAACACCCTATCATCTACCATACAACATCTCATCAGGCGGCATACTAATAGTGGCGTGGTAGCTGTTGTTGTAGGATAATTCTGCCAGAGGTAGGTGACTATTCCAACTACCGCTAAAGTATATAATGCAAGCGCAGAGCATATCCTTCAATGTTTGGATGGTCCTCTCCGATTGACCATCCGTTTGTGGAAGATAAGTCGTGCTGATATTCAATCTCGTACCCATTGCTTCATGAAACCTTTTCCAAAACCTCGATGTGAATCGTGTGTCTCGATCGGATACAATCGATAGTGGTACACCATGTCACGTGACTATTTCATTGATAAATATTTCTGCCAGCTTCTCGGATAAATACATTTCCCAGATCAGCAAGAAGTGTGCACTCTTTGTCAAATGACCCACTATTAAGCAAATCGTATCATGGCCTTTAGCTGTGCGAGATAGCTTTGTAATCAAGTCCATGGTAATACGCTCCCATTTCCATTTAGGTATGTCCCGGGACTGCACCTTCCCGTATGGCTTTAAATGTTTAGCCTTAGTATGTGAGTAAGGCATACACTCACTCACGCATTCTGTCACATCATTCTTCATATTAGGCCACCAGTACTCTTTCTTCAAATCTTGATACATCTATGTGGTTCTCAGGTGGATGGAAAATCTAGACTTATGAGCCTCGTCAAGTACTTTAGCCCTAAACTCTCCACCCTTTGGTACCCATATGCGACCACATCGGATCCTCACTCCATAAGTGTTCGTCTCTACTTTTCCTACTGACCAACCATTCATTATTTCTTTATGTTTTCTTCCTTGAGTGCCTCTGTCTGTGTTCTTTCTAACTCGGTCATAAAATCTGGTGTCACTATTAATTGATTTGCTTTCACCCTAATAAGAGATTGATTATCCTTTCGGCTTAAGGCGTCAGAAACCACATTCGCCTTTCCCGGGTGGTAAAGGATTTCACAATCATAATCCTTTAATTGTTCCAACCACCGTCTCTGTCGCATATTCAACTCTTTCTGCTCGCAGAAATACTTCAAGCTCTTGTGATCTGAACAAACGGTGAATTTTACTCCGTAGAGGTAATGCCTCCAAATTTTCAATGCGAAAACAACAGGTCGTGAGTCGGGTAGTTGACTTCGTGAACCTTTAGTTGTCGTGACGCATACGCAATCACCTTTCCCCTCTGCATCAATACACATCCTAGCCCCTGACCCGAAGCGTCAGAATATACTAGCAGGTCCTCGTTACCCTTGGGTAGTGCCAACACTAGGGTTGGGGTCAACTTCCTCTTTAATTATTCAAATGCTTCAGATTGAGCCTGACCCCATTCGTACTCTACTTCTTTACGTGTTAACTTTGTAAGAGGCAAAGCTATTTTCGATAAGTCCTGAATGAACCTTCGATAGTAGCCCGTCAGCCCTAGGAAACTCTAAATCGGTATATCCTCTTCTCTCACCTTTAACTGATGATACCCTGACCACATATCGCTCTTGGAAAACCACTTTGCGCCTTGCAGCTGGTCGAACCGATCATCCATCCTGGGTAACGGGTATCTGTTCTTCACTGTACATTTATTCAACTCTCTATAATCGATGCACATCCTCATGGCATCATCTTTATTCTTTACAAACAGCATCAAAGCACCCCCAAGGGGAAATGCTTGGTCTGATAAAGCCCTTATCTAGGAGCTTTTCCAACTATGACATCTGCTCTTTCATCTCCAGAGGCGCAAGTCAGTACGGTGCTTCAGCCACTGGCTGGGTATCTGGCACCATGTCTATCTGGAACTCTATCTCCCGATCGGGCTATAATCCAGGCACGTCCTCAAGGAACACCTCCCAAAATTACACACCACGTGTACATCTTTCAACTCTTTTACTTATTTATCTTTGTCTATCACATAGTCCAGCTAGGCCTCGCATCCGTATCTCATGTACTTCTCTGCCTTTATCATCAAAATGACGTTCATTACCAAGCCATCACGATCCCCGTAAACCAAAACTTCGCTACCATATGGAGCTTTAAGCTGAAATATCTTTCACTTACATACAATTCGGGCTTTGTTGGTAGCTGACCAATCCATACCCAAGACCACATCAAACCCTCCCACGGCTATAACATACAACCTGGGAATCTATGGTCATCTATCTTTACCGTGCAATGTTCTATTAGTTCGGTCACTTTTGTGCTTTTACCCACAACAGTTTCTACATTAAAGGCATGTTCCACCTTAATAACCTTACATTTCATTCTTTTACACCTTGAAGGCGATATGAAACTCCTACTGGCACCAGAATCAAACAGTACTGACACAAAAGTGTGGTCAAGGATGAACGTACGTGACACCACATCGGGGTTTTCTTTTGCCTCCTCCTGTGTCAGTGCATACACTCGGGTCCTTGCCTTTGGCTTCTCAATTTCTTTCCCCTTCTCGGCGCCAACAATTTTGGGTCGACGACAGTCCTTGGCCATATGACTAGGAGTCCCACAGTTATAGCACGCCGGTGCTCCGAGACATTCTCGGGAATAATGCCCAGTCTTCGCGCACCGATAGAAAATGTTCAGACCCACACGGCACTCCCCAGAGTGCTTCCTTGCACACTTAGCACAATCATTTCCATCCTATATCCTCAGCTTCTTTGCCTCCTGGCCCGCCCACTCCTTCGTCGGCCACTTAACGACATTTGTCACTTTCTTTTGAGTTTCAGCAGGCAGCGGGTCCGCGGAGTCAAAGGCATCATAGTCCCACTACATATTCAAAGCTTGTAGGGGCATTGTCTTTAACATGCACACGAACCCTCTGTGGTAATCCCTTGATGTAATACTTTATTCTCTTTTCCTCAGTGTCCACCAGATGAGGAACCAACTGAGCCAGCTCATTGTATTTTGAGGTGTATTAGCGATGGGTCATACTACCAACACAGAGCCCCAAAAACTCTCTCTACCCTATCAATCTTGTTCTACGGACAGAACTTTGTGATTATCATCTTTTTCATATCATCCCATTTCAACCTCTTCATAGCAATGGAGATCTTGGTATGCTGAATAGACCTCCACCAGCTTAGCACCTCATTAGTGATGAGTGAGCGGAAAATTTAACCGTTTAATCATCAAGACATTCACTAATGTTGATCACGCCGTTCATCCTCTCTATCAACTCTAAAGTGGCAACAACATCTTTTCTCCCATCAAACTTCGGTGGGTAACACCCTCGAAAAGATTTATACTTGCAGCCTCGGGCTGCCACCTCGAAGTCAGAGTTGTCACTATCAGTGACTTCAATGCCTCTGTTGCTCTCCAATTTCTTCTCTCTCTTTTCTATCCCAAACTCTTTAAAAGCCTCTGCCAGTGCTTTCGGTAATACGTCTTTCAAGACAGAAGAGACTTCTGCCGCTATAGATTCTCGTACGATTGGTTCTAGAACCAATCCCTCATCATGCACATCATTGTGAACCGACAGATGGTTCCCACTATCATTATGCTCCTCATGCACCAATTCAGTCTCGTTGCGTGAGTGTTCCCTTTCTTCTACTCGTGCTCGGTTTCCTGGCGGTCGGCCTCGACAACCAGTACGACCACCTCTCTTTCCTCTAGGCATTCATAACTAACTGCGAATAAGGAATACGCATGTCATCATGATAGGTAATAATTTAGAACACCTCGAGTAATGTAAATTACTAAATGTAGAGACCGATATGAAATTATTAAATTACTTTACTACTCGGGTTCTGAACATTTCCAGTCAGGAGTAACATTTGCATCCAAGTTCAGAGTCCCTACATTAAGGCACATACTGTCTACTGTCTATGCTAAAGCATGTACTATTTACCATCTATGCTAAAGCATTTACTGTCTACTATCTATACTAAGGCATTACTGTCTATGTTCTATGTTAGGACATTAACTACATTCCTTTAACTAGTTTTCCATGGACGGGCTGCTCTGACTGACATTCCTTTCTTGTCCCATTCTCAGTTTAAGTTTGGACATTATCGTAAATGTCCGAATCTCTCAAAGTATAGCTCTGATACCAACTTGAAACGCCCCAATCCGGGTACATCTCATAGATGGCACAAAACATAACAAACATAGTTCTTAAACCGGAAATCAGAATCTATTACAGCGAAAGTATTTAATTCAAAACATACATAACCTAATAACATCTAACATTGTTCAATCATAAATTGATGGGAGAAGGGAATATCAGTATTCAGCGCAGCAGCCCGACATCCATGCAATCAAGCCCTCACGGCTCCTTTACTTTTCTTTTGCTTTACCTTTGCTACCTGACATGTATACTAAAAAAGTCAGATAGCGCTGGTGAGCCTTATATTTACTTTAAAGTGTAACTTTCTTTTAGGAAGCTTAGTTTTCATAAAATAAAATAATCTTTCTTTCTTTTCTTTAAAACAACTTTGCCTTTACCTTTACCTTTACCTTAAAACTTTGCAACGTTACAATTTATAAAATCGTTTCGTTTCTTTCTTTCATTAAACTTACCTTTTGAAGAAACCCGTTAAGGTGTCCTCCTTTACTCTTTGAAACCTTACTTTTCACTCATACAAGACAAGTGACTATAAAATACTTTAACTATCACATATGAATCAATGTCCAAGGACAAGGCCCTTTTTCTCGCTTACACCTCAGGGTAAGACTTTTAATTTGTTGTGCCCACACCTCAGGGTGGGACTTTCTCGCTTACACCTCAGGGTAAGACTCCTTTCCTTATCACACCTCAGGGTGAGAGTTTCTACTTTTCTTGCTCACAACTCGGGGTGAGACTTCTACTTTTCTTGCCTGTAGGACTTTCTACTATGCAACTACTATGCAATTATACTACATCACATAATATAATGCCATTGAAAAATATAACATATAGACAAATAACACATATTAACACATAAGTATATAATATGACATCTGTCACTATCACTGTCAAGCTACACCGAAGTGCAGTTTCTTTACCTTCTTTGCTTTAACTCTTTACTTTCTTTAAGAATGTATTTCAAAGATAGTACTATACACTTTAACACTTTCCCTTTCTTTTTATAAAAATAACCTTTTTATAAAAACTATAACTTTCTCTTTCATTTTATAAAAATAACATTTTTATAAAAACTATTCGTTTCCTTTCAAATCTTTCTACCAGTATGCATGCCAGCCCAAAACCGTTACCAAAAAGGGCAACAAGAACTCACCTGTGATAAGGTATAATAAGCCTAAGCACGGTTCAGAGTCTCTACGGATCCTTTAGAATGTACATATACATTCTAAGGATTAATTTTTATGATCTAAGTATTCGTGACTTCTTAGGCAAGAACTATCAAAAGTACTCGCATCAGGACCCGAGAACTGTAAGGTTCTCTCCTTTATTAGAGTTCTCACAACATGGCCCAGGAACTATAGAGTTCTCGCCTTTATGAAAGTTCACGGGTTAGTCCTCCGAGAACTACAAAGTTCTCGTTTAGCGCAGGGTACTCGGGATAGCCCCCGGAGAACTTTGCATGAGAACATTTGGCCGAGAACCATCCCCGAGAATTTTGGTCGAGAACCGTCCCCGATAACTTTGGTCGAGAACCAGGGTCGAGAACTTTGCCCAAAACTCAGATTTTGCATGGAACTAGATCTGGATGGTTTTGGACGCAAAGTTTGGAACTTTATACATTCAAAACCTTTGTTCAACATCCATGATACTAAATCGACAACCTTTTCCTCATTACATACGAAAAGTCTCATCCTTTTTACAAAAATCTCCCAAAACTCACTTTAAAACAAAAACTCATATTCGAAAAGAATGATTACCTGTTCGAGCTTGATATTCATTGCTAAACACGCTGATGATTGATTCCCGAGCTTCTTGGACCCGAAATCATTTTTTTCTCTCTAGACCTTCTCTAGCTTTCTCTCCCAATGTTTGGGAATGTAGAAGATGGAATGAGGAGGAGGATATGAGCGGGTAGGGCTTTTACCCCCCCCCCCCCAATCCATGAGTTTTCGGCCTCAAGGCCCATCCTCACGAGCCCATTATCTTTTATTTTCTTTCTTTTATTTCGTTTCTGTCCTCTATTCTCTATTAATATTTTCGGGATGTTACACAGTCATCCATGTCCTCACGCGGGTCGTATTACACCATATGGCCCGTATGTGGCGAGTCGTATTGTACCATATGGGTCGTATTCCTTTGGGGCTTCTAGGGGAATACGAGTCATATTGTACCATAATATTCATATTCCTCTGGAAGCTACTAGGGGAATACGAGTCGTATTGTACCAAACTGGTCGTATTCTTTGATTTTAACAAGAAAAAATTGGAACTTTTTTTTTTCAATTATGCCATGTAATCGTACTCGTTTTGATAGATCTATACGGCTCATATGTAGATTATGCTACGTAAATTTGAATTTAACGAATCGTATACAAATTATGCCACGCAAACATACTCGTTCTGATATTCGTTCTAATACGGAGCCGGAGGATTGGGCAGCTTTTCTAGACCCGCATCCGCACCTATTTTGAACCAGCCTACGCAATAACATATGGATCCTAAGGGGACTGATGATCGGAAATGGATCTGGATGTTATTAAGGAAGGCGATGGGGGACATAGAGCTGGCGGTGGCCATCGTATACGTAGGGGACAACGACCGGACCCCATGGAGCCTCCGCCAGCCCAGCATCCGTCGCCATATTTCTATCTTATTTATCATGTACAAACTTAACATTTTGATGTATATATCTATCTTTTTGATGTTTGGTAATGTGTTGATGTTTGATGATTTGTTGGTTGTTTAATTGATTATTTATCGTATATAGTAATGATCAGTGATTGGTAAAATCCACTAGTGTAGGCTAGCATAAAGGTTAGACACGACACTGTCAACAAGTGTAAGACCCCAAACCTGGGAGGCCTCATAGTTGGCATAACATAAGCAATACATAGTTTAAAACCAGGACTTTAAAAGTCAACAAAACCAATGTAGCGGAAATAGTCATACTTTCCCAAAACGCACGGGAAAAACCACAAATAGTAAGTCTAATAGAAAGAAATGTCATAAACAGAAATGCCAGTCTTCGGGGTACGTGAGCTACGGGTTGCTCCATAAGCTTGCCAAGAGGTTCATGCTTGTCATCAAAACTTGAAATCTGTCTAATATACATGCAAAAGTGAGTTAGGCTGAGTGAGTTCAAGTTTGTAAATAAGTTTATACATATTAGCATTCTTGTAAAACATACTTAACATAACATAAAACATATAAGGTCATTGCACTAGACTATATGGGTCCATCATGCCTATAACAAACCAAACACCAAGTAAGGAGTTAGAGTTCATATCACCTAATTTGTACCTCATAAATTTATACCTCAAAGTTTGCCTCACATAGAGGACTTGGAATACCTTATAAATGTACCTCATAAAATGCCCCAAGGACAGACTTAACTCTAGGGTTGTAGTACTGTTAAGTGTAACACATGTCACTAAATGTCCAAGAAATGTCAAGGTTTGAACCTCATGAACTAGATATGACAAGTTTCAAAAGTTTAGGGTTAAGAATGCAAATTGTGAACTTTGGCACCTTAGCGGGCCAATAAGGATGTTTGTAATGGTCCGCTAAGGCCGTTGCGGACCATCAAAGGGAAAAGAAAAGGTGGCGGACCGCCACCAATCCCGGTAACGGTCCGCTACTTAGCCACCAAGCAAACAAACCCCGGTTTGACATGTGGATGGTGACTAATGGGCAAGATTCTGACGTGTGTACCGGTGGCGGACTGCTACTGCCACCTGTAACGGTCCGCTAGCCGTAATTTTCCAGAAATCTGATACGTAGCATCATAGCGGACTGCTAAACATCTGGGTAGCGGTCCGCTAGCTGTAATTCAAGGAGGGGTCCAATCAGAGCATGAAATTTAGGGCTGACGCCATCTTGGTCGCTGGGGGACCGCCACGACCCTGCATAACGGTCCCCTACAGGTTCCATTTTCAGCGAATAAATAGTTGAGCGATTTCAACTCATTTAGAACATCACACTTCGAATCCTTCAATCATAATTCATTCCAAAAGCCCCTCTGATCATTCCCATTGACCCCGGTTTGACACTCACTCGTTTATAATCCCTCATTGTTGAGGAAACACTCGTAGAAGTTAAGAAACGCTCATGTTAGGAAGCTAGCACTGTAGTTCGAGTTAAGAGACTCTTCTAGGCTTTTACTCTCTACAAAACAAAGGTGTATACTTTATCTACTTTTAAAACTTTGAGTCAAACATTTGTGTTTATCAAAATGGCCAAATAAGTGTTAAATAATCGATGCATAAAGTTTATCAACGTACGATGCATTCAAGCCATAAGTATATGTAGAGTTTGCAAATGATACACGAGTCTCGGGTGTAAGTCCCGGACTGTGGCCGGTTCTTCCATATGTAAGAAATGGAAGGCGAGGTTCTTGCTATTTGTTGAAGCACAGTTTGTGACTGATGATTTATCCGTATTTGTTTAGAATTGTTTGCAACAGTTAAGAGGGAGTCTGTTAGAGCATGTTTTTGTAACTATAGCAAAAGTTATAAGTGTATGTGTAGCGTATATGTTAAGTTCTCCTAAGGGAATGTTTAGGCGAACTTAACTAGCGAACTTAGTAAGTTTGCCTATAGAATTATGGGCGAACTTGACAAGTTCGCCTGCAGACTCAGTTTGCCTATAAATAGGATATTAAGTGTTTATTTGTACCAAGCATGCTAGAGTTAGCATCCACAGAGAGGGAGTGAGTCTCTGTGAGAAGTGAGTCAACATCCCTAGGTAGAGCTCACCTAGGGATTGGATTTGGAGCTTAAACATGGAGATGTATACTCATTCGGTATTGTATTCGTATGACTCGTTCGTTATGAATAAAGATCGGATTCTGTTACATCTATATCTTCTATGTTCGTGTTTGTGATTGACTCGCTTCGTACTTCCGTCTCATATGAGGAATCATCAAGTAATTCGTTGTGATCGTGGTCTTGTGTGTGACATGTAGCTTTGTATAGGTCTTATGTTATCTTTAGTATTGTAATTAGTCTTTATTTAGTTAAGTGTTGTAACAGGCGAACTTATCTAGTTCGCCTATGCCACGTGTGTGGCGAACTTAATAAGTTCGCTTGTGGCGAGCTTGTTAAGTTCGCCTGTGGCAGTTAGTATTTTCTATAAATAGTGCTTAGTCTTTGTATTAAAAAACAATCTGATATTTTGTAAGCACATTTATCTGAAGTAATACAAGGAGCTTTTAGTGAATCTTGTCTTGTGTGTTCATCGTGTGTTCTTATCTGTTCGAGACGCGTTTACTCGTTAGGATTCCGCACTACGAGTATTCGTTGCGTGTTATACGTCTGAGATCGATCCGTAGACTTGCTGGGACCTACACTATTATCTTACTAGACATACTACCGGTGTATACGGAGGTGCGAACAAGTCAGGGCATGAGGACCTGTTGGATGTGTGGATTGAAGAATAAATTATGATTGAGAATTTAATAATTGTTTGTGCCAAATGATTTAAATGTCATGATAATGGTAATATTTTCAGGTAACAAGTGAATGTGTTGGGAATAAAATAAATAGTCGGGCAGACTGTTGGTCTGGCCCAAGACTATATGTATGTTCAGAATAGGATAAGGTGCATGTTGGATTAAAATGCCATAAGCATAGGAGATCTTGAGAGATGAAACAGGAATAATGCCGAAGGACTGATCTACCATAGGCATACTATTACGTGATGGATTTAATCTTGTCAGTCGATAAGTGTTGTATTTTGATTTCAACTGTGTTTGTAATCAAAACAAGATGGGTTTTTAATTCCCAAGTTTATAAATATAAGATCTTTGTTTATCCGACTGGGTCTTGATATTTACAAAAGCAACCCCTGAGGTTGAGATTATAACTAAACGATCCTTGAAAAGTATTCCACTGTTTTATAAATACTCTTAAATCAAAACATGTACCAATCATGCTCACACGCGTCCAGTGGGGTGTGACATTAGGGGACTCCTCAACACACCGAATTATAGCTTAGCCTACAACAGGGCATCGTCAAGTTGACCCGTTGTTGGCAAGACCTTTAAAACATAATTTATCACATAAACATAGTACATCATTTGGAGCTTTTCTGAAGAATTGGAGCATAATACTTGGAGTTTGAAGATTCGGGAAGCGTTTCGTTTGCTTATTTCTTGTTCTAAACATTGTTCTTCAGTTTTGACATATGTTTTGATCATGATTTCTCTGTGGTTTTGAGCATGATTGTTGGCTATACATTTAGATCATCTAGGCTTGTGGGTGAATATTGTATTGATTTGATTGTTTTTGGGTTTGATTAATCGTATGACATGTTTGCTAGTGAAAAGTTATGTTCTTTTCTAACTTATGATGTGTATGAATATTGATTTGATGTTGATTATCTATGTCATGTTCACATGCTTTCTTATTTGATTGATTTGGTATCTTTTTGGGTAGAATTGGATGGTTAGGTTGATTACTTTGTGTTTGTGATCTTTGTATGTTAAGCTAGAGATAGTTAATCATAGTAACATGTGTCTTTGTTGGTATTAATCAGTGTTTTACCAATCTAGAGACCGAGAGACGATAGATTGTTGGTTTTATCTTTCGCCATGGATTTCTAGGATTAGAGTTGCACGAGAGTGAGATTTACATTTACAATTACAATTCTTGTAATTCCAAGTTATAAGTTGGGTTGAAAAGGTTTAGTCCTTTGCATCTGGGATTATCCAAGATAGTTCCATTTGCAATGTGATTGTTGAGACCAAGAGGTGATACTTCATTAGAGTACGTTAGCATTCCTAGTTTGGTGAGACCGATGGGTGATCTATTCCTTTATCCATGCGAGATTTTGATATGTCCTAAATTATACATGTTTTGCATGCATAATAATCCTCATATTATGGTACTAATTGAATAAAAACCTTGCAATTGATACTTAAATCATTTATATTTTATAAATTGCAAGTTAAACATCATCCTGAGAGAAACAAAGTGAAAACAGCAAAAAATATCAAGAAATCAAGCTTTTGGAAAGCACACCCGAGCTTTGACCCCCAAGAAGTCAAAATTGGTCAACAAAAGTCAACAATCATCAAAAGACAAAAGGAGGAGGAAAAAGGGGGATGCACGGCCGTGCATCCCATTGCACGACCCTGCAATACCCTTCCGTGTGCCCCAAGATGCTTCGTATCCTGCCATCTATACCTATGTACCTCTAGGCCTTTGTACGACCGTGCAACCCAATACACGGCTGTGCATTGCCCATTTTGGAGCTTATAGATAGATGGCATGGGTTCTTCATTTGACACACCCCTTATCCAGAGAAAAACCTCACTTCTATAGTTCGTAGCTGTAGTTTAGAGTAGAGAGTCTCTTCCACTTTGTTCGCAATAGGGGAGCCTACGAAACTTAGCTTTATGCTTGTTCGTATGGCCATTCTTAGCTAAACCCTTTCTATTGCTTGGGTAAAGATGAAGTTTGGTGTATGTTAATGTTTAACTTATTAGTCTAATGGTATGTTTATGTTCTTTAATCATTTTATCTTAAAACCATCTTCATGATGGAATTTTTTATCTTTATCTAATTTAGTCTTTAAACTTGTGAGTGTTCTTGATTTTAATGTATAAGACCGTAAATCCTTTTTAATCAAAATTCTCTTGAAACTTGTACGTCTTTATACAAGCGGATTTTGATAAGCCGACACTTGGTTAATATTGATAGAGATCGTACGTCTTTATACGAACTTTGTCATGAAACCTAGAGTAGGTGAACTCATGTTGGGAATGACACGTCTTTATACATGGTCCCATTGTTGCACCGCATCCCGGTGAACAAAGTCTAATCACTATTTTAATAAAAATAAAGGTACCTAAGTTTTATGTCATAAACCAGCTCAGAGATATATCTTTAGCATACGAATGTACGGATCTATTAAAGAGTTGAGGGTAATGATGTCCCTGACTGGGAGTCTTACTATTTTATTTCTAAAGAACATAATTCGTGAACCAAATGTTGTGAGAATGAGGCTCTAGCGGTGTACCATTCACACATTTGTATTAGTCATACCATCGGTCTAGTTAACATAACATTATCACATACCAAGCGGATTCAAAACCCAAAGCAATACTCGTTGTGATCTGATTATTCTCGAGCTATTTACATTTCTGCTATTTACATTTCTGTTATTTACATTTCTGTTATTTACTTTATCGTTATTTACTTTATCGTTTTTTACTTTTCTGTCATTTAATTTTCTGCTTCACAAGCACACAAAACCCACTCACTAATTAAATCAGCTAAACAATAACAAACATTGAGTATTGGAACCCGACCGTGTCCATTGGTTTGATACTTAGTTCTTACCTAAACTATATTACACTACGATAGGTACGCTTGCCTGTTATGTATGTTTTAAGTTTAAGTATTTATCATTTTATAAATTTAAAACCTGATCTCGTGAAAACTAAATATATTTGTATATTAAAACACGTTGCATCAAGTTTTTGGCGCCGTTGCCGGGGACACGGTGATTTCAAGAAAGATTCGAGTTAACGGATTAGTCTTTCTAACCATAACGTTTTCCATCTATTTTTCTTTACGTTTGTTATAGGTAGTGTATGATCCATAATTCCACAACTAGTTTATATCAATCTTTAGAAGAACCCAAAAGATTCTTTCACCGCCGATTACGAGAACAACGTATCATGAAAATGGCCGTAGAAAACCGCACTATTTCCGACTTTGTAAGACCGTCACTTGAAGCCATGGGGTCTAGCATCACAAGGCTGGCGATTGACGCGAACAACTTTGAGATCAAATCTCATGTCATTCATATGATCCAATCATCATCTACTTTCCATGGATTACCCGATGAAGACCCTTATGCCCAAATTACAAATTTCCTCTAAATTTATGATACATTCAAACTGAACGGGGTTTCGAATGATGCTATTCGACTCTGAATGTTTCCTGTCTCTTTAAAGGAATGAGCTAAGGCATGGTTAAATTCTCTTCCTATCAGGTCAATTAATACATGGGATGATCTAGCTCAAAAATTTCTTTCGAAATATTTCTCGCCAGCAAAAATCGCAAAATTGAGAAATGATATTACCACTTTCGCTCAGGAAGATGGGGAGTCACAATATGAGGCATAGGAACATTTCAAGGACATTTTGAGGAAATGCCCTCACCATGGGATAGAGGTTTTGTTACAAGTATCATCATTCTACAATGGGTTGAACAATCGAGCTCGTCAGACACTTGACGCTACTTCGGGTGGTACTTTTGGGAACAAGAGACCACAAGAAGCTTACAACATAATTGAGAAAATAGCTATGAACAGCTATCAATGGTACAATCTGATAAATAATAGGGGAGCCAGGCAAGGTGTTCACTCTGTTGATACTTTCACTTCACTTTCTGCTCAAGTAGACTCCCTCACCACTCGACTTGATCAGATAAGAAAGAGCAAGGTAAATGCTAAAACTGCTGGAGAAACAAAAGGCACAACTATGGATGTTGAGCAAGTTGACTTTATCGGAACTAATCGCCTGCAAAACAACCCCTACAGCAACACTTACAATCCTGGATGGAGGAACCATCCGAATTTCAGCCAGAAGGATAACAACAATCAAGGACCATCTAGTTTTGGGCAACAACAATATCAGCAAAGACAACCTCAAAATTGTCAACCTCGTCAACAATTCCAAGGAACTAACAAGCCAAGTAACGAGTTAAGTCTAGAGGACACGGTAACTAAGTTGAAAACTATAACTGAAAGTCAAGCTCTCTTAGTTGATGCTCGTCACAAACAATATGAAGAAAAGTTTAGTCTCCATGAAGCTGAATTTAGAACTCAAAAAGCAACTGTATAATCTATTGAAGTACAACTGGGCGCAAAGCTCTTATCTGAAAGACAGCCAGGATGTCTTCCAAGCAACACTGAACCTAACCCAAAAGCAAATGTCAGTATTATTACTCTTAGAAATAGTAAGGTTTATCCAGAACCGCAAATGCCAGGAGAAAAAGAATTTCAAACGACACCACCGAAGGCGATATTTACTAGAGTTCCATTTCTCCCACCTACCATCGAATCAACCACACAAGAATTACTACCAAAAGAAACTTCATAATCCACTCCAGTGAGCACTCCTACTAAAACTTCAACAAAAACCACGGTGTGCACTCCTGAGAATATGCCACCAACTGAAGGAACAAATAGAACTTTCAAGTTGTACATATCAAGTCGTACATACCTTACCCAGGAAGATTTGTAAAACAAAGGACTGACGAACAATGTGAGAAATTCATTGAGCTCCTAAGCCAAATCCATGTTAACCTACCTTTTCTGGAGGATATAATACAACAAATGCCCAAGTATGGACGTTTGTCAGTTAAAAGAACTAACAAATGTCACTCTCGTTGAACGATGCCTTCCAAAAAAACTCTCTGATCCCGAAAAATTTTCTCTACCATGTTCTATCTGACCGCTGCCATTGACTTTTGCTCTTGCTGATTTGGGAGCAAGTGTGATGTGATACCTTACAATATGTTCAAGAAATTAAAAATCGGAAATCCATAACCTATCAAAGCAACCATCGAACTTGCGGATGGCACTATCAAGTCTCCTATGGGGGTTATCGATAATTTACTGGTAAAATTTAGCAAGTTTGTCCTCCCTACCAACTTCATGGTTTTAGAAATGGGACCCGACTATTCCGTACCCTTAATTCTGGGCCGCCCATTCTTACCACTGCTAGAGCATGTTGGGAATCATCGTACCAGTTTTAACTTTTAAAACAAATATTATTTTAACACTTTTAAATAAATAAATCAGATATATTTAGCGGAAGCGATTTTAGTACGATATCATATCAGATCTGGATCCCGGTCAATGATCCGATTACACGCGTATAAATAATAAAATAAAACGCAACCAAAGGGTGTTCAAAGATTATACCTTCGATGATAACCAAATCAGAACACCTTAGTTCAACAAGCATCAAGCTAGCTGACACATTCACGAAACCTGCAGCAAAATGTCACACGGATTCGCAAGTGGAACCGGTGACAGCGACGGCAGCGGCGACGGACTACCGCTGGCGACGGCGGCGGTGTATGCAGCTTCACGGCGGTGCAAGGTGGTCCACATCGGTGGTGGTGGCGTCGAACGAAACCGAGGGAGAGAGGGGAGGGGGTTTCGAAATTCTCTTGGTGGCTAGATTAGGTTTTAGGGTTAACACATAAGGATATATTTATAACTACATTAATTACAAATCACACCCTCGGGTATTAACAATTAATTCCATGTAATTAACTATTAATTACATTTAACCCTCATAGTTTACTGATAAAAATTAATCAGTAAAAACCAGATCTTTTAATGTTTAACACTTAATCATTAAATCGTTTTGCATATAATTATTTCTCTAAATAATTAATCACCGAATAAATATTTCGCTAAATATTTATTTGTCGTTTAATAAATCGTCTTTCGTGAACTGTAATATTTAACAATTAAATATTACACATTTGCTTGTTGCCTAAAGTGTAACTCTTTGGATCGTACCCCGTTAATAACATTGACTTAATTGATGATCGGACATCATATATTCAACAATCTCCTACAGAAATGAAATCATTGTCAAAAGCATAATTAAATCATTGTTCCTGCAAAGCGGATACTGAAACAATATTCCTAGTCAAATTAGAAATAAAATAAACATTGTTCAAAAAAGGTTCTAAACCAGAAGGAAGTAAAATAGTGTATTCTCCTACAGCCTTCACTGCAACCTTTTGCCCATTTCCCACATGGAGCTCCAGGTCGCCTTGCTTCAGCTTCCTAACTTTCTTTAGTCCTTGCAAATCATTAAAAATGTGATAACCACATCCAGTGTCAAAAACCCAAGATTTGCTAGACAGATAGAAGATCTCAATAACGAACATACCTGAAGACTGTCCTCCAGCATGCTTCTTCTGCTTCAACTAGGCCAGATACTTTGGGCAGTTCCTCCTCCAGTGTCTGAGTCCATCATAATGAAAGCATTTGACATCCTTTAGACATCTTAAGTATTTGACATCTTCTGCTTCAACTCGGACAGATACTTTCCTCCTCTAATGTCCGGCTCAATCACAATGAAAGCATTTGACATCCTTTAGAGGTTTCTTTGCAACAATTTTGCCCTTTCCCTTGCTCTTGAAACTTTTCTTGCCTTTTCCCTTGGCTTCAGATTTCCTGACTCGACCCTCCTTGATCATCAGCACTGGACCGGACTTAGCAGAAGTCGGTATGTTCATTTCGGCAGTTTTCAGCATCATATGCAACTCCGAAACATTCTTGTCCCAAGCATTCATATTGTAGTTCAAGGTGTACTGATCATATGATTTTGCAGCGAGTTGAGGACTATATCCCCAGCCAATTCATTGCTTAAAGGGGAGTCAACACGTGCTAGATGATAAATGTACCCCTTCATCTTTAACACATGAGTGCTAACCGAATAACCTTCTTGCATACGACAACTTATTAGTGATCTCATCACCTCAAAGCGTTCATGACGGGCTTGCTGTTGGAACATTTCCTGTCATTGCCTAATCATGTCGTACGCTGGCATGTCCACCAGATTCTTCTGAAGCTCTGGTATCATAGATCCCCGCATCAAGCAAGAGACCTTGATAGAGTCATCAACATGTTTATCCCAGGTCTTACGGGCCAGGCCCGTAGTAGTAGATGGTTCTTCTGGGATTGGTTCCTCGAGAACATACATTTTGTTCTCAGCCCCCAATGACAATCTCTCGGTTTCAGAACCAGTCCATGAAGTTGGAGTTGTCAAGCTTGTCCTTCTCAAGGATTGACTTTAGGGAGAATGAGGAGTTGGGATTAGATTCGTTAGACATCTATAAAATTCAAAAATAAAGTTTTAGTATTTTCATGCATAACGTCCTAATTAAAATTTATGACCCAATTGCAAAAATAATATAATTAGGAATGAGATCCCGGTTCACTAGGTCACAATGAATGGCTGAGTACTCTCCACTAGCATAGTTAGGTAGGTAGGTAGGTAACGATTACCAATTGTATCAATTATACAATTCTCGGTTTGAGGGGCATGACGAGTATTGTCAAGCTTGGATACGTTTCCCTCAACTACGTCCACTTAAACGACTTAAGAGATATTTGTCATTCAATTGTAACTGTAGACCCGGCCTAAGTAACTCAGGAAACACGGTTCTACTTTCAACCAAAACCGTCGGGCCGGATGCAGGGTAATTCACCAACATCGGGGGTTCGGATAGGTCAGTTGAAGTGTTACAATTTAGGGTGGCGCAGAAATATCGATTTTAATTTAGGATTTCTTTAATGTTTTAAAATTACCGATCAGGGTCAAAAATATTTTGGACGACGAGAAGCATGATTCAAGTCGTGCAATTTTAGTAAACCAAGTTTCCTAATTTAGTTCGTGAAACGCCTTTCAACACACGACAAAATCCAATTTTAAATATCTTATTTAATCTAAATTAGTCGTTTATCGCGAACTATATTTTAAACTAATCAAATCTTTTAATTAATTTAAAATTGTTTTAAATAAAACTATTAAATTTAAAACTTGCTTTACATTTAAATAAAACACCTTTTTATTTAATAACCTTTCTGAGAAAAATAAACAACTTAACTATCTCACCGTTTTAAAATTGTGTCAAAAGTTTTATAAAAATTTTGCGGTGTAATTATTATCCTAAATAATTATATCACAACCACAAAAAAAACACATGAACCGAGCAACTAGGAAAAATCGTCCGGTTTCGTTTGAGCCATCAAACGAGAACCGGACTGATCTAAGGAATAACAAAATCAACAAATCTGCTATCTCCCACTTAGTCCAAGATCTCCATCTTTAATCATGTCATTATCCGCCTTGGTTTTCAAGTATTCGTCTCTTTAGGATTACAATATTTATTTACAAATACACTAAAAATAAATAAATAAAATAAACCTAACTATTACAACGGGTTCCAAATAACCCATAAAAAATACAAAGAGTAATCAACCAAAACAAACAACACAACCACATGTATCTAGTGCTCGATTCAATTAACACAAACATAACAAACGAAAACGGCTCGATCTTTTGTCAAACAAAAGTTTTGACAAATAAAACAATAGATCGATTTAATAATATATCTAAACGCGCGTAAAGATGGATCTGATACCATTGTTGGAAATTATCGTACCAGTTTTAACTTTTAAACAATTATTATTTAAACACTTTTAAAAAATAAATCAGATATATTTAGCGAAAGCGATTTTATTATGATATCAGATCAGATCTAGATCCCGGTCAGTAATCCGATTAAACGCGTATAAACAATAAAATAAAACGCAACCAAAGGGTGTTCAAAGATTATACATTCGAAGATAACCAAATCAGAACACCTTGGTTCAACAAGCGTCAAGCTAGCTGACACGTTCACGAAACCTACAGCAAAACGTCACATGGATGCGCAAGTAGAACCGGCGAAAGCGGCGACGCAAGGCAGCAGCGGCGGCGGACTACGAGTGGCAACGGCGGCGGTGTATTCGGCTTTACGGTGGCGCAAGGTGGTCCACGGCAGTGGTGGTGGCGTCGACTGAAACCATGGGAGAGAGGGGAGGGGGTTTTGAAATTCCCTTGGTGGCTAGATTAGGTTTTAGGGTTAACACATAAGGATATATTTATAACTACATTAATTACAAATCACACCCTCGGGTATTAACAATTAATTCCATGTAATTAACTATTAATTACATTTAACCCTCGTAGTTTACTTATAACAATTAATCAGTAAAAGCCAGATCTTTTAATGTTTACACTTAATTATTAAATCGCTCTGCATATAATTATTTCTCTAAATACTAAATCACCGAATAAATATTCCGCTAAATATTTATTTGTCGTTTAATAAATCGCTTTCGTGAACTGTAATATTTAACAATTAAATATTACACATTTGCTTGTTGTCCAAAGTGTAACTCTTTGGATCGTACCTTGTTAGTAACGTTGACTTAATTGACGAGCGGACATCATATATCCAACAGAGAAGTTATCGACATGAATAAAGGTATCCTGACACTTCATGTTGGAAAACAATCGGTAACCTACAACATCGGGGGTAACGAATTTTTATCTAATGATCCCTTTGAAATTGCACACTTCATCGATACTAATCTATATTACCAACTGAAGAATGCTAAAGAAATCAACAAAGGAAAGAAACCAAACCTTGGAAAGGACCTTAACAACACTAACTGGATTGATAACTAGGAGCCGAAATTAACAAGGAAAAGGACTTTCAAGGATGGAATGGGAGATACGGGGGAGATCCGAAACCCCCACCCAAAGATAGAGTGATGAAGCACGTACGGGTCCGACCAACGACCCTTAAATAAACGTGGCGCTTCCGAGGGGCAACACGAGGATCATGAATAAATTGAGAAGTTGGTGCATACGACAGAATACATAGACCTCATGTTTGTTTTACAAGTTTAAGTTTCTCATACTTCCGCCTCCAGGTATGCCTTCTCGATACTAGGACTTAGTAGCTTAACTACTATATTTTATTTTCCGTTTTATGTTTTTCTTTGTATGTCAAGTAGCATAACATCACCAAATATTTTCTCTATTTCTTTGAGGAGTTTCGCTCCACCTCTACAAGCTTGGGCACCGACAAGTCACATGAAGCTTTTGGCTTAACATTGACGACAGCCGCAAGCATTAGCCATAGGTTATACACCGAATTGACCGGGGGAGTTCCAGTTTCTTTTCCCTTAAAACTTCATGCATTTTACTTCATACATAACACTCCTTTACATGCATTTGTACATTGAGGGCAATGTACAGTTTTAAGTGTGGGGTGGGAAATTGAGATTCAGACTAACTTGTTTCCTCAGAGCAGTAAAACTAAACTTGTGATTATCTACCAATTTGACTAAAACTTTATTTCACCTAAACTTTGTTTTCCTTAGAAAACCCTAAAAATTTTGAAAATTTTTGAAAAACCTTAAAAAGAATATAAAACTCTTTTGAGTTCGCGCTTAAATAAAGTAAAAGGAATAAATGGAAACATAGCAAGTAGAAACAAATGGATATTATGCATAACAAATCACTAAACCCCATCTCATCCGTTTTTCATGTGAGAATAATCTAAGCCTTTCACGAGCATCACTATCATATTTTTGCATGCTCTTTCGTTTGACATATTGAGTGTTTTCGATCGAATTTTATGCATAATTAGAACTTGTATGACTTATACATATCAAGACCATGAACTAGTAATTGTATGGAAATGATTGAGGCACCTAAGACTTTATTACCATTTTACTATCCTTTAATCAACCCAAAATATCCGCCTAGATAGCCTTCTGAGCCTTAGCCTTTTCTTTTCTACTACCCATCACCCATTATCCAAACCAGCTTTCGTAAACACCGGTTATTGGCTGACTGTCTTCAAGATGGAGAATCATTAGTTTATCTTGTTTCGTTATTTCAAATATGAAACCGTTAAGATAATTCGGAAAGAATCTGACTCACTCAAGAAAGTGAAAGTATTAGGCGAAAACAGTCGAACGATCTACAAGGAAGATATTGAAAAATATTTCAAGGAAATTGAGAAAGTGGAATTATTGAAGAATCAGTCTTGATGTTTATAATATGTTAAAAAAAAGAGAGAAAGAAGTTGGTCTTTTACCGGTGATTGTTTTCCTATATCTGGTTTACCTCGTGTCAATTATAATAAAAATCAACTCATTAATTAGATTGGGACTAGATAGAGGTTTATTATTGGGAGCCGCCCATAGTGTCCCCGATTCGATACTCTGGTCTTGCCTATACTTTATTACATACGATTGGTACACTTGTTTTAGTGTGCGGTTCAGTTGGTGATTTCATTTCTTTTAAAACTTGGTAAAAATAATATATATATATATATATATCACGCATCAATTTTATAGCAATTTTTAGAAGTTAAGATAGATCTTATAGATTTAATGATTATATTTTTGATAATTTTTATCATTTGATACTTTTTTCTAAGTTGACCCGTTTCGACCCGTGCTATATTTGTAAAAACTCATTATGAACCGAAAAATTGACCTTTTCCAAAAGCGACCCGTCCTAACCCAAACCCGGTTTGACCCGTTACCTGACCCGACTCCCCGTCTTGCCAGGTGTACTACAGTTTAGGGAGGTTCGCCGAGGCGGTTCCGGTGTTAGAAAGGGCGGTTAAGGTTCCTGAGGTTTCAAGAGGTGTAGATCATGCTCTTGCTGCATTTTCAAGTTATATGCATCTAGATGACACTCACTCGATGCTAGGGCAACTTGATCGGTCCATTGAGTATTACAAGGAAGGTCTAAAAATTCAAATGGAGGCGTTAGGAGATACAGATCAGAGAGTTGCTGAGATTGTAGTTGAAATTAGTATAATCCAGATCTCAAAAATTCAATGTCTTCTTGCATTTCTTCAATTTCTTTCAAATTGTAGTGTGTTCCAATAATCATTATTGCAAATTCACATATACTTATGCAGTGGTGGTGTCATATGATGTTATGATATCGAGAATTATCACTAGAAACAAGCAAGAATGATAAACGAGAGAAAGAAAATGAGAGAGAATGATTGGGGGTAAAATTGATTGATTTGATTGATAACATGAATAATGGTTACAAGATACTATTTATATACAATGAAAGGAAAACTAACAAAGCTAAACAAGCAAACTTAGTTTAAGTTCGCTAACACCCCCCCTCAAGTTGGAGGTGTATACAACCCCAACTTTGAAATGATATCTGAATGAAGTTGACCAGCCAAACTCTTAGTGAATAAATCCGCAAGTTGATCAGAAGTCCGTGTGTGAGAAAGCATAATCAAAGCAGCTTGAAGCTTCTCGCGGACAAAATGAAAATCCAACTCGATATGCTTAGTTCGCTCATGAAAAACTGGATTCTTAGCAATATGAATGGCCGCCTGACTGTCACATTTGAGAGGAACAGGAGTAAGATTATCAAGCCTAAACTCCACAAACAACCGAGTCAACCAAGCAAGTTCCTGTGTGACACGGCGAAGAGAACGATATTCAGCTTCTACAGAACTAAGAGAAACAGTAGCTTGCTTCTTGGATTTCCAAGAAATAGGACTGCCCCCAAGAGAAATGAAATAGCCAATGACAGAACGCCGAGTATTAGGGCAAGCCACCCAATCAGAATCACAATAAGCAGACAAAGACATATCAGGATCATCATTAAAGAACAACCCTTGAGAACAAGTGCCTTTGACATACCGAAGAGTATGCCACGCAGCATCCCAATGAGGAACACGCAGATCACTCATAAACTGGCTGAGAAACTGAACCGCAAAAGCAAGATCAGGCCTAGTATGAGTGAGATAATTGAGTTTACCAACAAGGCGACGATAGGCCAAAGGATCATCAAGAACTTGACCTTCATTGAGCTTGAGTTGTAAATGTAAAGGCAAAGGAGACGAAACAGAAGAAACATCATCTGTAGGAAACTCAGACAGCAAATCCTTCGCAAACTTGCGTTCAGTCATGATAAGACCAGAGGGAGATTTGAGAACCTCAATGCCCAGAAAATAGTTAAGACAACCAAGATCCTTGATCTGAAATGTGGAATGTAAGAAAGCCTTCAAATCAGACATATCTTGTTCATTATTACCAGTAAGAAGAATGTCATCAACATAGACAGCCACATGAACAACAGAATCCCCCATCTTCTTAGAGAATAAAGAATAATCAGTGGGAGAGCGCATATAACCTTTGGTCTTAAGAGCATCAGAAAGCTTTCCATACCACTGCCTTGAAGCTTGCTTCAAACCATAAAGAGACTTCTTGAGCTTAAGAACATGATCAGGCGATGATAAAGGCATTCCAGGAGGAGGAAGCAAATAAATGTCTTCATCAAGATCCCCATGTAAGAAAGCATTATTGACATCCAGTTGATATAAACCCCAATGTCGTTTAGTGGCAACAACAATGAGACTACGAATAGTAATCATTTTAACGACATGAGAAAAAGTCTCATTATAATCAATACCGGCTTTCTGAGTATCACCACGAACAACCAAACGAGCTTTGCAATGTTCAAAAGTTCCATCAACATTATACATGACTTTATACACCCATTTGCACTTAATGGCCTTTTTAACCTTAGGTAAATGCATAACCTCCCAAGTTTGGTTACATTTCAAGGCATTAAACTCCTTAGTCATAGCCTCTTGCCAAGCAGGATGTTTAGCAGCCTCCTGATAAGAAGAAGGTTCTTGAAGAGAATCAAGATTGAGAATGAGCTGCTGAGAATCAGGAGAAAGATCAGCAAGATTAACAAAATGAGGAGCTTGGCAAGCACTCGACAAATTATGAAAACAAGACGAATCAACAGAAGAAGCAGAATTACAAACATAATCCTGCAGATGAGAAGGAGGAACAAAAGAACAAGAAGATCTCCTGAGCTTCGAAGGTGGAGGAGGAGGCACAGGAGAAACAGGAGGAGGAGGAGAATCAACTTCAAGAGCAACCGAAGAAGATGAAGGAACAACAGCTTGATCTGTCTCCTCAAACAGATCATTTAGAGAAGGGAACAAAGAAGAAGGATCCGAAGAATGTAAGGAAGGGAAAATGTGCTCAAGAAAAGTCACATCCCGAGAAACAAGGACTTGTCGAGTGTCAAGATTATAAAGCTTGTAACCTTTCTTTCCAAAATGATATCCAATAAAAATACAAGCTTGAGCTCTAGGCTGAAATTTATCTCTTCCGGGTGTAGAAGTAGAAGCATAACATAAACACCCAAAAGTACGAAGATGGGTGTATGATGGAGCTTTACCAAAAAGCATTTTAGAAGACGATTTACCCTTGAGAACCCGTGTGGGGAAAATATTAATCAGATGAGTAGCAGTGAGAACGCATTCACCCCAAAAAGTTATTGGTAATTTGGATTGAAACATTAGACCACGTGCAGTTTCGAGAAAATGCTTATGTTTACGTTCCACCACCCCATTATATTGAGGAACACCAGGACAAGTAGTTTGAAGAATAATACCTTTTTGTTTAAAATACTCAGCATGATGAACACCCGAACCAAGTTCAAAAGCATTATCAGATCGAACACACTTCACTTTGGTACTAAACTGAGTCTCAACCATCTCAATGAACCCTTGAATAATAGAAAAGGCATTTCCTTTAGTTGTCAAAAGATGAGTCCAAGTAGTTTTAGTAAAATCATCAACAATTGTGAGAAAATATTTATATCCATCAAATGTAGTAGATCGATACGGTCCCCACGTATCAATATGAATAAGATCAAACATTTGAGAACTGGATATACTACTAGATGCAAAAGGAAGTTTATGATGTCTAGCCTTAGGACAAACATAACAATCATCAATAGAACAATCATGTGCACTAGTAAAAACATTCAATTGCTTAAGTTTGTACAAAGGTAAATGACCAAGACGAGTATGCCAAAGTTTCAAAGAAACGACATAATTATAGTGAGAAAAGTTTATTAGGATTCAAAAGATAAAGTCCGTTGAGAAGATCTCCTAGAACCAACAGACTACTTAGTGAAGGGGCCTGCAAGAAACAAGAAGTTTGAGAAAACTAAACAAGACCCTTTGTATCCCTACAAAGTTTGGGAACAGATAAAAGATTGTGCTTGAACTGAGGCACAAAGAAGACATTAGAGATAGAAAACGTCTTGGTGAGATTAAATGTTCTGACTTGCTTAACAGTTAAGACATGCCCGTTTGGAAGAAGAACATAAACGGGCGAATTAAGCAATTGAACATCAGAAAGTAAATTGAAATTTATGCACATATGATTACTTGCACCGGTATTAATGATCCAAGTAGTATCGACTGTAGTCGAATTGCAAGCAATAATACCTGCAAAATTTGCAAAGCTGAGTGGTTGAACAGTAAGAACACCACCCTAAACCCCATAATTCTGCTGAAGAAGTTGTAGCAGATTGTTATATTGTTCGGAAGAAAGAGCAGTAGGTACATTGGAAGTAGGAACAGTAACCCCAGCATCATAAACATCATTAGCAGCAGCTTTGGGTCTGGTAAATTTGAAGTCTTTGGGGAACCCAATTAAATGATAGCATTTGCTGGCATCATGCCCCGACTTCTTACAATGAGAACAAACAGAACCTTTTTAGCACCAAAATTCTTTGGTACCTGCACAGAAGCATTCATAGAAGCATTTTGAGGAATAAACTACGCAGATGAATGAAGCTCCATCTGTTTCTCTGTTGATGCACTTTCCTGTGACAACACTCTGGATAGAGTCTAGGTTTGTATGTCTAATGTCTGTATTTTGTCTTTGTATGTAAGAGTCATTATGTAATAGTTTATCGAGTTGTATTTACTTTTACATAATGTGTTGTTGATTTCTTCCAAGTGTTGTGCGCACTTGTATGTGCGCAGGAGAAAGCTCCTGCGTACTTAGCAAGTACGCAGGAAGACCTATGCATACTTGTTAAGTACGCAGGAGTGATTGGTCCTGCGCACTTACTAAGTGCGCAGGCATCAGGTCAGTATAAATAGGATAGGTTGACAGAAGATAAGCACGCAGAACCATTTGTTCAGACGAACTCAGTTTTGCTAAGTACGCAGCTTGTATTCTCTCTGTAACCGTCGAGTGTTTATAATACAAAGAACGATTATTGTGACTCTTGTGTTCGGTTTACTTTGTTCAGTTAGACTATCCACCTAGTCACGGGTATTCCGCACCCGGTCCGACTAGTAGACCACTTGCATGTAACGATCCACCACACCCGAGGGACCTACAAGTGGTATCAGAGCTTTGCTCTTGAAATTGAGTGTTATAGGAGTGATATTGAACATTTTCGACTAGATTTGGACTGAATTACAAGGTTTGTTGAGCAAAAACTGAGCGTTCTTGTTCCTCACTTTCACGTACTGAGATTGCTTCAAAATATCTCAATAGTTGTTTGATTTTATAAATTATTCATCAAGGGTTTGTTAGAATTGGATTTCTAAGCTTTTGGTTGGATTAATTTCATATTTTAGCAAGATTTGAGTGATTGATTGAAAAAGTAGGTGAACAGGCCTTATTTTCTGACTTTTTTGCGTACTTAATTTTGTTCCTGCGTACTTAGTTTTGCTCCTGCGTACTTAATTTTGTTCCTGCGTACTTATATTTGTTCCTGCGTACTTAATTTTGTTCCTGCGTACTTAAAAAAAAAATAAAATAAAAAATTTACTTGGTTTAAGTGTTACAATGATGTTGTGTTACAAGAATGAGTTTGGAACATGGCCCCCGCCTCCTAGACTCGTATCTCTAAATGATTATACTACTTGGAAAGCTCGGCTTTCTAAGTACGTTTCTTTGACCGATGAAGGTTTTTGGAAACCAATAGAGGAAGAATATACCCCTCCTACTTACACTTTCTTGGGTGATCCGAACACTCCAAAACCTCCATCAAAGTTCACGGTGAAAGAAAAGAAAGAATTTGATAGAGAAAAGAAGACTAGAGAGGTTCTTGAAATGCTTTTTCACAAGAATTCAACTATAAATTTAGCAGTTACTACACTTCAAAAAGCTTATGGGAAGCAGTTCAAATGAAGTGTGAAGGATGCTTGAACGAGAAAGTAAAGACGATGAATTATGTGGATTCACCAAAATCTTCGGTTGCTCAAAAGGATAAAAAAAATGAATGTGAAATTCCTCTTGAAGAAGAAAGGGAAGCTTCTGTAGCTGACCAAGAAGAGTCTGCCACTGCTGTTGCTCTCATGGCGATTGGAGAGGTATCTTGTTCGTCAAATAAGGTAGATTCTAACTCTTTTGCTGTTATTTCTTGTTCTAAATGTCTAGAGCTAAAGCATGAAATTTCTAAGCTCCAAGACAAAATCGAACCCCTAACTATGGCAGCTCATAATTACAAAGCAAACGAAAAACGTTTTAAAGAATCTGTTGAAACATTAAAAAAGGAAAAATGTGAATATTCTTTACAAATAAGTGAGCAACAAGTTCACTTGGATATTGCGTATAGGGGGTTAGAAAAACGGAACAATGAAATCAACAAACTGCAAAATGAGATCCTACAGTTAAAATGTACAAATGAGAAGTTGAAAAACTCTCGCTTTGTGGTGGAGCACTACGAATCAGTAGTGAGGAAAATGAAGGGTATAGGTCTTGGTACCAATGCCATTCCTCCACCAATAAGTGGGAAGTTTGTCAATAGCTGGATAGACATTGATCTCACTTGTCTAGATGAGTCCTCAGATAAGGATGATTCCCCTAAAAAGGATGAATCCTCAAGTAAGGCTAACTCCACATCTAGTGAGGAGTATGTTACTGCCTCTGAAGATGGGTCGGTTGACACTTGCCCTGAAGGAGTAGTCTCTGAGGAGTTGCTGACTGAACAGAAAGTCCACAAAAACATTATCACTAATGGTGATAACTGCATTTTAACTGAACCTGATATCATTGAAACAAATGATAAACTTAAGGTAATGCTTTACGGGGGTTATAAAAACATTAATCAAGTTAAAAAGGAAGCTTTTTCAGCTCACTACGGGCTTGGCTATAAAGAAAATTTGCAAAAATACTACACTCCCAAAAGCCAATTACCATCGGGTAAACCAAATGTTCACCAAACAAATTCTCCTGTTCATCATGTCGAGTCCTCAAATAGCAAATCAAATGAGCCTTACAGGAGGACTTACAAAGAGAAGAGAGCTTGTTTTCATTGTGGTATTGTAGGACACATTGTGGTGAAGTGTCCTCACAAGAACCAGAGTAAGAAACCAGTTGATCCACAACAAGTTAAATCATCTGTGAAGCCACCGGTCAAACTAGTGGACAGATTTGTTGCTCCACGGGTTCAGAAAGATAAAAGACCACCAGTTCAGAAGAAATGTATCTCAAAAAGACAGCCTGGTAGAATACCAAAAGCTAGTCTAAATGTGCCCAAATCAGTTGGTGAACAACATTTTGAGACACCTGTGGTGAAGCTTTCTAAACCACAAAAACGGAGACTGAACAAACGTTTGAGAAAATTAGAAAGATAATTTCTTGAGGGTAAGTTTGATCAAAAACCTGTTTCTGGAAAGCTAACTGGTGAAAGACCAAATTTTTCAGAACCTGATATCATTGAAACAAATGATAAACTTAAGGGAATGCTTTACGGGGGTTTTAAAAATATTAACCAAGCTAAGAAAGAGGCTTTTTCATCTCATTATGGGCTGGGTTACAAAGAGAATTTGCAAAAGTATTATACCCCCAAACATCAAACTGTAAAAGTTCAAACTTCTGTTCATAAACCAACTCTTCCTTCTCACAATGGTGAGTTTTCTAAGGCCAGAACTAAAGAGCCTTACATGAGAACTTATGTTGACAAGAGGAATTGCTTTCACTGTGGCTTGGTTGGTCACATTGTTGTGAACTGTCCTTCTAAGAACCCAGGGAAACGGCATGTTGTTTCACGACCAGCTGTTATCCCTAAGTCGCCAGTAGTGAAAGCTCCTATCAGACCAAAGCAAAATGTGGTGAAACCACCAGTGCAACCGATAGCTAAGCCAAAGATCAAATCTGAGGCCAAGCCATTTGTTGTAAGAAAGGTAAAGCAACCTGCTGTACCTCGTGTGTCTACATCTGGTAGTACACGCACTGGTGAGAAACCTGTGGCTAGACTCTCTAAGCCACAAAGAAGAAGAAGGAATAAGAGGTTGAGAAAGCTGGAACAGCTGACTAAAGCTCAATCAGGTGAAGCTTCCACAAGTTCACCGGCTGTGATTGAACCAAAGTCTCCTGTTCTGGTTAAGATTCAAAAGAGATCCTGGAACAAGAAAGTTAAAGATTCTCAATCTCCTGTTCCCAATTCCTCCAAAGATTCACCAATTTTGGACAGTCATCATGACTGTGAGTTGAAAGAAGTAGTTTATTTTGAGAAGGATGGACGACCCAAGACCACAATGGCTTGGGTCTCCAAATCTAACTAATTCTTTTGTTACTCGTGCAGGGACGTCCGAAGGGTACTATCTCTAACCGCTGGTATGTAGATAGTGGATGCTCCCGGCACATGACAGGAAACATGGCCTTGCTTCAAGACGTTAAACCATTTAGAGGCGGCTATGTGGCCTTTGCCGGAGAAAAAGGCGGCAGTATCACGTGTCAAGGCGTGGTTTCGAACGGTTGTGTTAGCTTTGACAATGTCAACTTCTGCGAGCAGCTGAAGCATAACCTGTTGAGTGTCTCACAAATGTGTGACAAGGAGTACTCAGTGATGTTTGACAAGTCAGAATGTCTGATTCTCAAACCCGGTTTCAAAGTTCCTGATGACTGGATTCTGATGAGAGCACCAAGAACAAACGACATTTATCAGATTGATATGAGCGTGGCAAAAACCACCTCATCAGTTGCTACTTGTTTGCTTACAAAAGCGACAGAGCTTGACTCCATCTTGTGGCATAGGAAACTCGGACATATTTCTTATCGTAAAATGAATCATCTTGTCCGAAACGGTTTGGTAACCGGGGTTCCTAAGCTGAGATTTACCGTTGCAGATGACTGTTTGCCTTGTAAAAAGGGCAAACAGCAACTGAAGTCTCACAAGCCCAAGCTCCAAAACTCTATTGATACCCCTTTGGAGCTATTACACATGGATCTGTTTGGCCCCATAAGTATCAGGAGTATTGGAGGTAAGTCGTTCTGTCTAGTTGTAACTGATGATTTCTCACGTTTTTCTTGGGTGCATTTTTTAGGTACAAAAGATGAGACTGCTGATATTCTTCAATACTTGATCCTGAGCTTGGAATCTCTTTGCAAGCTGAAAGTTAGAAGAATAAGGAGTGACAACGGAACTGAGTTCAAGAATAATTTGATGGAACTTTTCTGTCTCAAGAAAGGGATCCGTCACGAATTCAGCGCGCCGTACACGCCTCAGCAGAATGGAGTTGCTGAACGGAAGAACAGAACACTGATTGAGACTGCAAGGACTATGCTGTCAGATGCAAAGCTTCCTGTCACTTTCTGGGCAGAAGCAATAAATACAGCTTGTCACGTCTTAAACAGAGTTTTGGTGGTGAAAAGACACAACAAGACTTGTTATGAGTTGATCAACAATCGACTTCCCAATCTTGATTACCTAGTTCCTTTTGGTAGTCCTTGTTCCTTGTTGCTACAGTATAAAGACCGTCAATCTAAATTTCATGCGAAAGCGGTGGAAGGCATCTTCTTAGGATATGTTGCCAATTCGCCTTGCAAGAGAGTGTACAACATAGGAACTCGTACTGTCGAGGAATGGTTCGAAGTGGATTGTAGTAAACACAGCATTCCACCAGAACCAAAAGGTCCAGCTTGGGGTTTTGATTATGATGCGCTATTCAAGTCTTTCAATCTTCCTGAGCTATCTGCAGAAGACGCCGAAAATGTTTATAATCTATTGAATGGCGGCAGTTTTTCTACTCGTGCTACTGTACCAATTATAACTCCTGATTCCATTGCTGCATCTGCATCTGGAACTCATGACAGTGATAACAGTGAAAGTGTTCATGTTGTTGGAGATGACGCTCAAGCCAATCCTAACACAACTGTAGGAAATGAAGCTCCAGCTGATCCAATTAACATTGAATCTTCTTCTACTAAATCACAGGAAATGGGGGAGTTGAGCACAAATCTAGATCCAGAAATTCAAGAACCAATTGTACCGGAGACGAGAGTGCATAGGAATCATCCAATCGACAACATTATTGGTGATCCTTATGCCGGTGTTCAGACTCGTCATAGAACCATCACTGAGAACACCAGTCTTTACACAGAGATATTTGACACTGGTGTCATGGAAACATGTCTGCATGCTGCATTCGTGTCCCAGATAGAGCCGAAGAATGTGAAGGAGGCTCTCACTGACAACTGCTGGATTGAGGCGATGCAAGATGAATTGTCCCAATTCCAAAAGTTGCATGTATGGGATTTGGTTGACTTGCCAAAAGGCTTTCAGCCAATTGGAACCAGATGGGTGTTCAAATGCAAGACTGATGATCGTCATGTAGTTGTGAAGAACAAGGCAAGATTGGTTGTTCAAGGTTTTTATCAACAAGAGGGCTTAGATTACACAGAAGTATATGCCCCAGTTGCTAGAATTGAGGCCATTCGACTATTCTTGGCTTATGCCACATATGTCGGCTTCAAGGTCTACCAACTTGATGTGAAGAGTGCTTTCCTTTATGGTAAAGTTCATGAAGAAGTCTATGTCACTCAACCTCCCGGTTTTGAAGATCCGTATAATATCAATAAAGTGTACAAGCTCGACAAAGCACTTTATGGTCTTCATCAAGCACCGAGGGCATGGTATGAGACACTATCAAAGCATTTACTGTCTAATGGTTTCGACCGTGGGCAGATTGACTCGACTCTCTTCATAAGGAAAGCAGGAGGTGACATTCTTCTTGTGCAAGTATATGTCGACGACATCATTTTTGGGTCGACCAATGAAGGGATGTGTAGGGATTTCGAAAAGGTGATGAAGTCCAAGTTTGAAATGAGCAATATGGGTGAACTGTCGTTCTTCCTGGGTCTGCAAGTCAGTCAAAGAGAGGATGGCATTTATCTACATCAAACTAAGTACGTGCAGGACATCTTATCAAAATACAAGATGAGTGATAGCACTACTTATGGCACACCAATCCCAGTCAATCAGGGTTTGCATCCTGACAAAGATGGGAAGGATGTAGACAGCAGGTTGTACCATGGGATGATCGGATCACTTATGTATCTCACAGCTTCAAGACCCGATATTATGTTTGTTGTATGCTTGTGCTCAAGGTTTCAGTCTCAACCGAAGGAGTCACATATGATAGCTGTGAAGAGGATTTTCAGATACCTGAAAGGGAAACCCCGATTGGGTCTTTGGTACTCCAAGCAGCAGTCATTTGACTTCAAAGCCTACACTGATTCAGATTATGGCGGTTGTAACCTTGATAGAAAGTCAACTTCTGGCGGATGTCAATTCTTGGGAGACAGACTGGTCTCCTGGCAGTGCAAGAAGCAGTCAACGGTTTCTGTCTCAACTTGTAAAGCAGAATACATTGCTGCAGCTAGCGGTTGTTCTCAGATATTGTGGATTCAGCAGCAATTGCGAGACTACGGCTTGAACTTCACTTGAACTCCTTTATTCATTGACAACAATGCCACCATGTCCATCACAAATAACCCGGTGAAACATTCCAAAACTAAGCATATTGAAATTCGCCATCATTTCATCCGTGATTGTGCTGAAAAGCATTTAATTGAACTTGTAAAGGTTCACACGGATGACAATCTTGCTGACCTTTTCACAAAGGCATTTGATCGGTCCCGTTTTGAGCATCTTGTCAACTTGATAGGAATGTTCAATCCCGAGTGAAAAATTAATTTTCTTAAATCAATTCAATTCAATTCATGGAAGTTAAATTTTATTTCTTTTAAATTTTTTTGTATAGTTCTGTTAGTTTAAAATACTTTACAAAAATCAAAAAAAAAAAAAATGGAGAAAATTTCAAAAGTTCACTTGAGAAACGAGGAAATGATAGTACATCTGAAATGATCTAACCATCATAGACTGCTCATATGGGAAATGATTGCGTCATGTTTACTTAATTGTTTAAATTATTATATTTTTAATCTGTTTACTTACAAGTAATTTGAATTGTCAGTAGGCTGTATGCGTCTTTGAATCACTAGTAGTGTGGAAACTAAATCTAAATTACAACTGTGATTTGAACCCATGTTTGCAAGTGTGTGTGTGTAAAAGAATAGAAAAGATTATTATCAGATAAAGGATGTTAGATTTTGGCAATAATTTTCTTTTGAGATCAGTTTCGGGTTATGTTGTTAGCACAATTAATGCGGTTCATCTCACTGCCCATACTCACAAGTATGCAAGGAGAGATTGAATCAAGACATGTCTCTACATCAACCGTTGAGCATGTATTCACCCTTGAATCATTCCTGGTTCATTGAAATCAAATCCAGATAAAAGTTGGATCCCGTTACCTTATAATCAAACACCATGTTCATTATCCCGAATCATCATACCGATATTCAAAGAAGAAAATCACATGAAACCAAGACAATTGAATCACTCGATTCTGAATCTTATGATTCTTGATAATCCTTATGAATTCTGCTTGATTTTTCTGTGCTAATTGATGTAACTTCATTCTGAAAATTAAGAATATCATTGGAAAAATCTTAGATGCCTTGAGATAGTGCAAAATATCATAGCATTTAAGTGGGTTACACGTTGTATATTTTATAATTAATAACTTAATACACAAGAACATGATACAAAGATGCGTATAGTTTCAAATCTTATAATATTGTCAACTTGAATTACTTGTTTATGTGCTTATTACGTAAGAATAAAGAGTAATACATGACATGATCCCATATTCTTTGATGTTTATATTGTATCGTTTTTGCTAAAAATTAGCCTGATATGATCCTCTGCTCGTGTCTTTGATCAAAAATAGCTTGTGTGAATACTTGTATATTTCTATCTAGAAAAGAACAAAAAGATTTTAAGTTTATGCATTGTTTAAGTTTAATTCAGAAAAAGCCAAAAATATTTTATGTTTAACCTTCATGAATTGTATTTGAATCCTTCCGATTGAATATTTTTATCTTGTTCGTTATTTGACTTGAAAATCTTCATAATTCTGAGTTGAAAATTGCGCACTTAAAGTTTCTGCGCACTTGTCAAGTACGCACGAAGTAAGACATGCGCACTTAGCAAGTACGCAAGAGTTAATTCCTGCGTACTTGTTAAGTACGCAAGAGTTAATTCGTGCGCACTTAGCAAGTACGCACGAACAATATCAGTGGGGTATAAAGCAGGCACTTAGAAAATTTTCAGGTTTACTCATTCAAACCAAATTTTTTCCCCCCTGCGATTTTTCTCTCAAAATCGAGTGTGTTCAAACCCGTTTTTCATCCCGTCCACATTATCATCTTCGTATTTCATCTCTTTGATAATGGCTTGTGCATTCACTGACGAATTCAATCTGTTGGCGCACACTGAACCAGAATGGAAAGGGGCAGCCTTACAATATAGAGAGATTGTGGACTTTCTGAACAGATCTAAAATAAGTTATGCAATCTCGGCTAATCCAACAGTCTCAAGACCATACTTAGAACAATTCTGGGAGACTGCAGAGCACGATTGCACAGTATCCCCTAATGTCATAAGGGCTACTGTTGATGGTCGGGCTATTGCAATCTCTGAAGATACAATCAGACGAGTACTGCAGTTCAGAGACCTTGCCACCGACCCGACATCCTATCCAGATTACTACGTGGATGGGTGTTGGAGGCAGAGAATGGGATATGTCGAGGAAAGGGACTATGCTTCTTACAAGAAAATGTGGGTATTAGATCAATGGCGTTATTTTGCCCACATCATGATCATGTGCATCTCATCCAGGAAAGCAGGGAAAGATGCGATGGGTCATGACCTTGCAGCAGCCATGGTGGGCTTGTCTCTCAATCGGGGCTACAACTTCTCACGCTTTATTTTCAAAGCAATTAATGACCAGTCAAATTAGTTGGTGAACTAACCGAGAAGCTAGGTGCTCAGGGAGAGAAGGAAAAAGAAAAATCCACCGGTGCAGAGGGTTGTCATCCAGTCGATTTGACTAAGGATGATGACAAAGACAAGGATCCTGAAGTCGGTCCTAGTGGAGGTGAGCACCAAGCTTCGGCAATTGTGCCCATCTCTACTACGTCAATGGCTGAGGGGGAGTCTACTACGCAAGAGGGTGGTGATACCTCAGGAGGTGGTGGTGGCGGTGATAAAGGGAAGTCAGTGGCTGACGAGATTCTATGTCTCGAGCCTGACTATTCTAAAGAAGCACAGATCGATGCTCTCCTTAATCTGGAAGAAGGAGAGATCGACTCTGGTGATGATTGGAACGATGATGACGATGATGTGGTGATAGAGATTCCCAAGGGCGACGGGGAACTAGAGTATGAGTTAGAGGATGGTGAGATCTTTGAAATACCATCGCTCGAATCTCTGCTCGAAACAGACACAGGCTCAGTTGATACAGCAAGTAATGTTGAAGCTACAACTGATGCCCCCCGGTCGACCCTATACCTGTGGACCCCGAGGCACAAAAAGAGAAAGACATGCCTTCTGCATCTACAAAGGGTCCAGCTCCAGTGTGGCAAAAGACGTCTATCAAAGACAAGTATGGAGCGACAGGTATGATCTTAGCTATCAGGTTTGAGGAGGACAAGCAGTTGTTCGCCATCAAAAGATCTGGAGGGGTTCAATACTTGAAACCAACCAGTGAGGCGTTCAACTCTTTGCCCAGGTACGACCTAGTTAACCTTGCAAACCGTGACCTGCTGAATCATTCGAATCATGCAGTAGCAATGGGTTTGTGGAGTATACTACAGCGTGAAGCAAGATCGGGAAAGTATGAATATCTCAAGCCTCAGGTGCCCAGAAGAGTCAAGGATAAGCACGCTGTGCATCCTGTGACTAAGAAGCCGTTAAAGAGATTGGTATACAAGCCAGTGCGATGTGAAACTAAGATTCCCCTGAGCAAGTTACCTCAGGATATTCTTGGTGACATGTGGTACTGGTACGTTGATCCAAAAACGGGCGAGGCTGTGATCATGGGTAAAGGTAAGTCAGATAGTGGAAACATAGTGCCAAAGGAAGTGATCAGGGTTTTTGATGAAGTCTGCTTCATCAATTTCTCTGTGAACGATCTGGAGGTACCAGCAGACAAATTCTGCACCACACTGATGAATGGACAAAGCTTCTCTCGGCCAAATACGACAAGTTAATCAAGTTCTGTCTTGATTACAAAAAGAAGATGGAAGCTAAGGAAGCAGTGCTGTGAAGACTGAAGATTGAAGACTGAAGACGATGAAGATCCCGAGCTGTTGTCAAGGGGGAGTTTGTTGATGCACTTTCCTGTGACAACACTCTGGATAGAGTCTAGGTTTGTATGTCTAATGTCTGTATTTTGTCTTTGTATGTAAGAGTCATTATGTAATAGTTTATCAAGTTGTATTTACTTTTACATAATGTGTTGTTGATTTCTTCCAAGTGTTGTGCGCACTTGTATGTGCGCAGGAGAAAGCTCCTGCGTACTTAGCAAGTACGCAGGAAGACCTATGCGTACTTGTTAAGTACGCAGGAACGATTGGTCCTGCGCACTTACTAAGTGCGCAGGCATCAGGTCAGTATAAATAGGATAGGTTGACAGAAGATAAGCACGCAGAACCATTTGTTCAGACGAACTCAGTTTTGCTAAGTACGCAGCTTGTATTCTCTCTGTAACCGTCGAGTGTTTATAATACAAAGAACGATTATTGTGACTCTTGTGTTCGGTTTACTTTGTTCAGTTAGACTCTCCACCTAGTCACGGGTATTCCGCACCCGGTCCGACTAGTAGACCACTTGCATGTAACGATCCACCACACCCGAGGGACCTACATTCTCATCCTGAATGTGAAAAGCATAAGCTTCATTGACTGAGGGAATAGGATTCATCATGATAATATTCCCACGAATCATGTCATAACAAGAGTTAAGGCCCATCAGAAATTGTATCAATCATTGCATTAAGCTCATCCCAAACAGACTTGATTTTGGTAAAATATGTAGCAACATCATCATTCCCTTGAGAAATAGCAGAAAGAGACTTATGCAATTGATAATACTTCCAAAGTTGACAAGCAGTCTCAACATACAAAACACTCTCACTGATATCACTAGACAGAGTGTTCAAAATCCAAGAAATAACCATATCATTGCATCGTTTCCACAGCTCCAGATTAAGAGAGGAAGTAGGTCTGACAACAGTTCCATCAACAAAACCAATCTTGTTCTTAGCAGATAAAGCAATGGACATGGCACGTTTCCAAGATCCAAAAGCAGAGCCATCAAAAGTTTTGGAAACAAGTAAGAGCCCCGGATGATCAGATAAGTGTAAGAACAAAGGATTAGAAGAATCCATGGGAACAATGATAGGTCAAACTGTGGTATTAAACATGACAAGATAAATGAAGAAACGAAACTGAGAAAAGAAGACTGAGGAGGGCGAACTGAACAAGTTTGCCAAAAAAAGAACTTTGTAAGTTCTCTGAAAGTTTGCTGAAAAGATAACTTAACAAGATTGCTGAAAAGAGAACTTAACAAGTTTGTTGAAAAGAGAACTTAACAAGTTCGCCTAAAATAAGTTCTCCCAAAAGAGAACTTAACAAGTTCGCCTAAAAGAGAACTTAACAAGTTTACCGGAAAGATAACTTATTAAGTTCAACTGCACGAACAGAAAAACGTGAAAACGATCCAGAAATCATCATAACTCAAAATCAGAAGCGTATATGAAGAAATACAACCGTAGGAATTATCAAAAACATAAAAGGAAAGTTTTGACCGGATCAAAACATCAAACGAACCCCGATCGACACGAATAATGAGAGAACGAAAGAAAAAACGAAGAACGAGTGCGGAATAAGAGAAGAAAATCACAGAATCGAGCATATATGCTCTAATACCATGTTATGATATCGAGAATGATCACTAGAAACAAGCGAGAATGATAAACGAGAGAAAGAAAATGAGAGAGAATGATTGGGGGTAAAATTGATTGATTTGATTAATAACTTGAATAATGATTACAAGATACTATTTATATATAATGAAAGGAAAACTAACAAAGCTAAACAAGCGAACATACTAACAAGCGAACTTAGTTTAAGTTTGCTAACATATGATAATGATAGTTTTTATTATTGAACATAGGAATTAGATATTGTTTTTTTCTTACACATTCACTAAATGATCTTAAATCTTTGTTTAGTTTTATTTGGTTTTTCTTTCATCTGGTATCCACAATGTGAAACAAAAAAGTCTAGTGTATGCCAGTTCCTTAACATGATTACAGTTTTTCTGTTGTCTAGCATACTTTTTTTTCTGTTTCTGTTCCAAATTATCCAAATTTAAAATTCATGGTTCTCACTTGCATTCTGTAGATACTTAGCCGAGGCTCATGTCCAAGTAATAGAATTTGTTTTTAATGTTGGTTTTCGTGAACTCTAATGATGTTATTGTTGGGATTTCTCGTATAGATTTAGCTTTTCAATAAAATAGATCCAAGCCAAAAATGCAGTGGAAGTCGTAATCAAAATCAAGACGGAAAAACGCACCAGTGATCGAATTGTAAGAACTTTTGAAACAGAAGATGAAAAACAGTAATTAACAACTTTAATTACATACTTGTGATCTAGTAGAGAACGGTGGATGAAAACACTTCAGATATCCATAATGGTTTAACGAACAGAGGTTGCTAGCCCCTATGCGAATCTCCAACTGGCATGTAAAACGGAGCACATGGTCACCTACCAAGGCTTAGATGAAAATCTCCTTGGTGAGAGGGTAGTGGCGGCGAAACTAAGAAGGGGAGAGGTGGCTAGGGTTTTCAAGTGTATCAGTAAATCTCTAGGTTTTAAATCAGGATTTAATCCCATATAGATAATTGTTCTAAATGTAATATTCTATAGCATATTCCATTTAGATATACATGGGATATATTTGTAACATCCCGAAAATAACGACAAAGCAATAAAGACGATTACGGAAAAGAATAAAGAAAAGAATGTTAATGTATAGTGGGCTCGCGGGTTCGGGCCTTGGGTCGGGCTGATGATGCGCGAACGAAGGGGGGAATATGAGCTTAGTCTTCCTTTCCAACTATAACACCTACCACAAAAATGTCCAAGAAATGCCAAGGTTTGAACCTCAAGGACTTATTGTATTTAAATTACAAAAGTTCAAGGTTTAAATTGAAAAATATTGATTTTAAGACCTTAGCGGACCGCTAAGGTCAACCATAACGGCCCGCTACGGGTGAATGGTTGGTAGAAGACCGCTAAGATAGTCCTCCACCTTGAAACACGTTGGTGGGGGACCGCCACCATATTGGTAATTGTCCGCTACTTAATGAGCAAGAAAACACTCCATGTGTGACACGTGTCTAGTGACTAATGGGAAAATATTTTGATGCGTGTACACGTGGCGGACCGCCATGTCAGGTGGTAACGGTCCGCCAGCCGCAATTCTCTAAAAATCTGCCACGTAGCACGGTGGCGGACCACTACAGACTTTGGTAACGGTCCGCTAACCACAATCTTAGAAAATGTCCAATCATGAGATGACATTTAAGGCTGACACAATCCTAGGCGGTGGCGGACCGCCACCCGCCTGTGTAGCGGTACGCTACGGGGCCAGCTTGCACCCTATAAATAGTAGAACGATCTCAGCTCATTTCTCACAAACAAAAATGTTCTATTCTTTACATTTTCGTTTCAAAAGCCTACTAGCCCGTTCCCGACGATCCCTGCTCGATTCCCGCTCATTTAAAAGCCCCGCATTAAGCAGAAACGCTCGTAGAAGTCAGGAACACTTTCAGAAGCGGGTATAGGAAGCTTGATCCTTGCTAGAGGCTCATTCTAAAATCATATTACTTCCACTTTGTTAAGGTGAATACTTTATCTACTTTAAAACATTGTGTCAAACATTTACGTTTACGAAAAAGGTCAAGTAAGTGTTAAAAAGAATAATGCATAACGTTCTTCTAGAACAAAGCATTCAGGCCTTAGGTATACGTAAAACTTGCAAGGGATACATGGCTCACGGGTGAAAGTCCCGGATCGTGGCTAATACTTTTTTTATAACAATTTCGTAGGCGAAAGGCCTGGCCATTATTGTAAGGCATGATACCAATGTATACAGTGGTGCCTACCGTCAGGAGAAAAGGGTCTACTGAATGTATGGATTGAACATATACAGTTATGATTATGAATTTAATAACTGTTTATGCCAAATGATTTTAATGTCAAGATAATTGTATTCACCGGCATTCACGTTGACGTTTCATTTTCAAAATGTTTTCAGGTAATCAATAAATCGTAATGGGAATGGAATAACAGGTAGACTTGGTCTAGTCCCTAATTATGAGAAAATACAGGATAAGTTGCATGCTGGATTCTCTGGCATCATTCATAGGAAATCATGAATGATGAAATGGGAATAGTGCCAAGGAACTGATCAACCTTGGATGATACTATCTCCTAGTGGCTTTTAACTTGTCTGGAGACAAGTGTTGTATTTGATTTCAAACAACGTTTGTAATCTAAATAAAATGGATATTTAATTCCCAATATATATATATATATATATATATATAAATACAAGGCTTTTGTTTTCCAACTGGGTCTTGATATTTACAAAAGCAACCCTCGAGGTTGAGATTTATGATGAAACGATCCATGTAAAAGTCTTCCGATGTGTTTTATAAAAACTATGAAATCAAAACAGGTACCAATCATGCTCAGACACGTCCAGGGGGTGCTTGAGGCGGGGTGTGACAAGTTTGTATTAGAGCCACAGGTTTTAGCGAATTAGATACTAGATTTAGTATCTAAGTTTTAACCATAAGTTTATGCATTGCCTCAAGGTTAAGATAAGGATACTGGCTTTAGTATCTAAGTTTTGACCAAATTAAGGACAGAATATTATTAATACTTTAAGTTGTAGGATGTCTGGAGATAACATCTATTACGATCCTAATAAACCAATAAAACTGGAACCCCCTGAGTATCCAATTTTGGGTTCTCAGATGAATCCTATCAACCTTTCCTAATGATAATGACCCTTTTATCATAATCTAGGATACCCCTACTCCTGAGTACCACCCGAAGTCCTATGATTTGACAAATTCATGGATGGCAGCTAGATCAAACTTTAGCAATTGGAATTTTGGAAAACCACCACCAAGAAATGATGAAGCAGAATCTAGTAGAGCCCGCAAACCCCGAATGAAAGTGAGAATGCCTATAGAAGGAATTTCCATTTCAACAGCTGAGTAGTAGAAGCTTACCAAAATATACCAATAGAAGAACCTTCTAAGGCGGAAGAATCTTATCATATATCTAAAAACCCAGAGGATTATCCTTTTCATAATCATGAATCTCCAATTCTTCAGGAACACTATGTCTTTCCCGAGCCTATGTATACTAGTCCTTTTGAAAATTATTTTAATGCTCCTCCGTCCTACCAAAATGCTTATAACGACATTATGGTTGGTCTCCGAGAGCCACCACCAAAGTATGGTTTTGAGCATAGTATGCAATCATCCCCGATTGAATGTTTAGATCGTTCGTTACGAGAAACAGACGAAGTAAAAAGGCGATGGATTATGGACAATGCAAGGACACAATTTTACGGAAAACAAGTTTATGAGCATGGAGAAAATCTGATGATCCTCGGAAAAGAATTAATGAAAGAATAATATTATATGTACTTTCATTCTGTTTGTAATATATTTCTATATTATAATAAAATATCATTTTGGTTTATCATAAATGGCTAGAAAAGGGAAAGCACCTAGTTTCTTTCGTTGTTTTGCACCTGCCAATTATTATGAACATAAGACAAATACAACAATCAAAACTAATGAGGACACTGAAAGTTCTACTTTCAGAAGCCTCGGAGAACTAGGGAATTCCAATACTCCCTATAATTCATCCATAAGTTTTCATTCTGCTCCAACTGCTGAAAGTTACAATATTACTCTCATTTATTCACATAATTTTCATGAGGGATTTCCCGAAATACCTTATGAAAACAGATATGTACCTCGAGATAAAGAAAGAGCAGACTCTAACAGACTATATATTCCTTATTATGAGACTGTTAATATCCCTACTCCACATGTAAATGGAGATACATCTGGAGATGTGTAAGGCCCCAAACCCGGGAGGCCTCACTTACTGGATTTACTCATTTACAAACAGTTCTTAAACTTGAATATCAAAATAACGCAGCGGAAAATTTCATTAAAACGTAATCATATCATTGTTCAACATGCGGAAGCGTAACATAGCCTAATACATAAACATAACATAAGCTAATCATAACGGGATGCCAGTCTTCATATCATCCGGGTAACTCATCAAGCCACTCAGCATCACCGTCCATCATCATAACCTGCCTTAACCTGAATGTACATACTAAAAAGTCAGCTACGCTGGTGAGTTCTGGCTTTTCATACAACCTTAACTTCAAATATTTTCCAAAAACATATCATTTAACTTCATTAATAAAAGTGTACGAAAACATGCATTAACATAACATAACATAACATAACATAACATCATAAGCATAAGTCAACGAACATATCGAATATGCGCCTTCTCATAACCGTCAATTACAAACATCGCATACTGGCGGAATAACCTAAAGATCACCACCACTAGGACCATCAACACCGTACTGTCCTTCGGGTGAAGAAATCCTAGGGCCCGATACTTAGGTCATTCAACACCAAACTTCAAGAACAGCATCACAAGGATGACACGTACCAAACTTCAAGCACGACTACCCCGTAAGGTAAATCGTACCAACTTCAAGGATCACGATAATCCCCTTGGTGACCGTCATCACCCCAGTTGTACAACAGTTGGCCAGCCACAAAGGCCCCTAAAAGGTAAAGGCCCATAACATGCATCCCATACCCATAACCTTCATTCCCTAAAGAATAATGGCAGATTCGTTCGTTTGTGACTTTCGTAAACATTCACTTCTTTTACCTCAAAACTTCAGTTAAAGCATTCGTACGTTTTATTAAAAAATCATTTCATTCATTCATAAACACTTCGTAAACTTCTTTTGGCAAAATATTTCATAAACACTTCTTTCATAACATTTTCCTTCCAAAACATCGTTCATAAACATTGTTTCATAAAACGTCACACATATCATTCATAAACATTGTTTTATAAAACAGTCACATCGTTACGTATGCACATCAGCCCAAAAACATTATTTAAAACATTTAAAAGAGGGCTTCTAGAACTCAACTGATAAGCTAGTCTCAGTTTTCCTAATCGAATGCCCAACAACGTCACGTATGATCTGGATTGAGTGGTTAAATACACATCAGACCTAATCCCGACTCTAACGGGTTAACCATACTGAATTTGGCAAACATACTATCTTCACTAACCAGCTATATATATCCATAGACCTGATGCCTACGCACTTAGCAAGTATGCAGGGCCTCGCTCATGCGTACTTAACAAGTACGCAGGGCCTTGTTCTTGCGTACTTAACAAGTATGCAGGGCCTGCGTAGTCTTCCCCACAAAACCCTAACTTTTGCATGCAGATCCGACCTCATCAAGATCCGAACTTTTTACATTCAAAACATTTATTTTTCATTATAGATGCTAGATCTATGTTTATATTCAAGTTTCATACGTAAAAATGCCATCTTTTAATCCAAAACCCCAAAACGAATGAAAACTCATATCTAGATCAGATCGTTACTTGTATCGAGCTTCCGATTTGGAGGTTTTGCTCACGAGCTATGGAGTAACACACTTCTTCAATATCGGGTCGATCCGCCAACTTTCTCTCTCTTCGGTTTCTCACTCTAGATGTTGCAAATGAGAGAATGGGTGGTGACTTAGGCTATTTATAGGGAAGAGATCCCCTATGTTCGCCACCCAAGTTCGCCCGCCCATCCGGCTCGGCCCGGCATGCCTCGTTCATTTATTCAGTTCGTTCTCGCATTTTAACCCGTTATTATAACTGTCGTTTTATTTTTGGGATATTACAAGATGAGAGGGTACAGATGTTCTTAAACTGTATAGCTGAACTAGAGCAAGAGAAGGCAGAAGTTGAAGCCCGCAATATATTACTAGTTCAAGCTTTAGAGGAAAAGAATCATAATAGTTATTAGAAAATATGTTCCATGTATTGTATTTTGTTTTATGTAAATATCATCAATAAAATTTCCGTTTTAATTTCCAATCTTATTTCTTTTCTAGAATGTCAAAACAAATAGGACAATCTCAAAACACCCGTGGAAAGAGGAAACAAGCAGTCATTGATAATAATGTTGAAATAAATACTCCGAAAAATGAGCTCCAAAAATTAATTTCTGAATGAATCAAGGATGTTCTACCCATGATTTTCTCCGAGATGGAGAAAAGACAAAATGATAAATTGAAGGAACCATTTGTTCAACCATCAATCCAGAAATCAATACATTCTCATCCTTTTACTCATGCCAAATCCATCACTCACTCTAAACAAGTAACTGTCACTCATAAACCAGAAGGATCCGCTAGCTATCAATGATTCAAAACCAAGCAAACTAAGAGAGAAGAATATTATAAAAATTCCTCGATTAAGGAAGGTACTGGAAATAACTTTGGTTACCCTGAGAAGAAGAGAAGGATAGTGGGATGCACATATAAAATTTTTCAAGACTGCAAACCCTATAACTTCTCCGGGAAGGAAGGAGGAATTGCCACTTTAAGGTGGATCGAGAAATCGAAGTCTGTCTTGGCTATAAGCAAATGTGCTGAGGAGGAAAAGGTCCTTTATGCTTTCAACTTATTCAAGGATCAAGCCCTTGAATGGTGGAACAACATCATTACTGCCAAAGGAAGAGAAGGAGCCTATGCAAAGGGCTGGAATGCGTTTAAGGTAAGAGTTGAGAAGAAATACGTCCCTCTCAATGAGAGAGAACAGATAGAGGGAAAGTTTTTAAGTTTGAAGATAATGGGTACAAACCATCGGGAATATGCAACAAAACTCTTGGAATATGCACGGATAGTTCCACATTTAGCTGCCCCGGAATCTAATCTGATAAAGAGATATATCTGGGAGCTAATTGGAGAAACTCATGACATGGTCAAAGTGGCTAAATGTGAAACTCTAGATGACGACATGGAACTTGGTACAACTCTGACTGACAGCCTGATGAGAAATCAGGAAGAAATGAAAAAGAAGAAGGAAGTAAGCGAGCAAGGTCCAAGTGGATCTAGAAAGCCGAGCTCAGGCTTTACCCCTCGAAATAACAACTCTACAATCCCTGAATGCCAGAAGTGTTGGAAACGACACTTGAGACAATGTAGAGTTGGATTTTATTGCAACCACTACAAAATAACAGGCCATAAGACCGAAGATTGTTACAAAAAGAAACCAGTGGTATGCTATGAATGTGGAGAAATGGGCCACATTAAAAGTTACTATCCTAAACTAAAGAAACCAGAAGGGACAGGTCCCAAACCTGCTGAGGGAGTCAAGAAGAATGCTCGTGCATTCGTTCTAAATGCCCAGGAAGCAGAGGAATGCCCGACATGATCACGGTGCGTTTCTTGTCAATAATGTTTATGCTTGGGTTTTGTTTGACTCTGGTGCAAACCAAAGTTTTATAGATTATAAATTTTTTAGTCTATTAAATAAAGCCCTAGCTAAGCTAGACAATAAATATATGATAGAGACTGCTAACGGGGGTCTTGTCCAAATCCCAGAAATCCTGAATGACTGTCAAATCACATTATCCGGACATATCATCGCTGCACAACTGTTGCCAATGACATTGGCAGGATTTGATGTTGTTCTAGGTATGGATTGGTTAGCTTCTAACCAAGCCCGTATCTTATGTGACAACAAGGTCATAGAACTTCATACTCATCAAGGCAACACCATTACTATAAATGATGATAAATTATCCAACTCTGTTGGAATAATTTCTATACTAAAAGCCATAAAATTCCTTAGAAAGGGATGCTTAGCATACCTGGTACCCATAATCACCAACACGAAGAAGAAAATAGAAGATGTGCCGGTAGTGGTTGAATTCTCTGACTTATTTCCTAAGGAATCTTGTACCTGGTACGGCACCAATTGCTAAAGCCCCATACATATTAGCTCCAACTGAGATAGCAGAACTTAAAAAGCAGCTTGATGAGTTGCTAGAGAAAGGATTCATTAGACCTAGCTCATCGCCTTGGGGAGCTCCGGTCTTATTTGCCAAAAAGAAGGATGGTTCAATGCGTATGTTTATAGATTATTGTGAATTGAATAAAATCACGATTAAGAACCGATATCCACTTCCTAGAATTGATGAGTTGTTTGATCAACTCCAAGGAGTACAATTCTTCTCAAAAATTGATCTTTGTTCTGGATATCATCAGTTGAAAGTCCAAGAAGAAGATATTTCCAAGACTGCATTCCGAACCAGATACGCTCATTATGAGTTCACTGTGATGCCGTTTGGACTCACTAATGCACCAGCAGCTTTTATGGACATGATGAATAGAATTTGCAAACCTTATTTGGATAAATTTGTTATCATATTCATCGATGATATCCTTATTTATTCCAAAAATAAGGAAGAACATGCAAAACATCTAAGGACACTACTTTAACTCCTAAGAAACAAGAAATTGTATGCCAAATTTTTAAAATGCGAATTTTGGTTATCTGAAGTACAATTTCTTGGTTATGTCATTAATGCAAATGGCATTCAAGTAGATCCTGTGAAAATAGAAGCTATATCTAAATGGGAAATTCCAAAAACACCAACCAAAGTATGCAGTTTCCTCAGTTTGCTTGATATTATCGGAGATTTATCAAAGATTTCTCAAGGATTGTTGTCCCATTAACTTCCCTAACTCGCAAATCAGTTAAGTATGAATGGGGACCGAAGCAATCTAAAGCATTTGAAACCCTGAAATCAAAGTTGACACAAGCTCCCATACTGGCTTTTCCAGATGGAAATAAAGGCTTTGCAAAATACTGTGATGCATCACATACGGGTTTCGGTTGTGTATTGATGCAAGGAAGCAAGGTTATTGCTTATGCCTCTCGTCAACTGAAAACACCATGAAAAGAATTATACGACTCATGATTTAGAAATAGGCACCATAATATTCACATTGAAATTATGGAGGCACTATCTTTATGGAGTCAAATTCACTGTTTACCGATCATAAAAGCTTAAAATATATATTCAGTCAGAAAGAACTGAACATGAGGCAGAGACGTTGGATGGAAATATTAAATGACTATGATTGTAATATCTGCTATCATGAAGGAAAAGCTAACGTTATAGTTGATTCCTTAAGCAAAAAGGAACAGGAGAAACCTAAACGAGTTCGTGCATTAAGACTCGACCTCCAAATCGATCTTATAACTCGTATTAAGGAATCTCAAAAGGCTGCATTAGAAGAAATAAATCTTGAAAAAGAATAAGGAATGAAGGGAATGCTTGACCAATTAGTCAAAGGTAATGTTGATATATTAAGAATGAACCAGCAGATTTGAGTTCTAATACACGGAAACCTACGTGAAAAGATTTTGGAAGAAGCCCATAAATCCAAATATACCATGCATCCGGGTAGAGATAAGATGTATAAGAACCTAAAAGCCAAATTATTGGTGGACATGAATGAAGAAATATATCGCTATCTACATTACAAAGTACTTAACTTGTTCTCAAGTTAAAGCTGAACATCAAAAGCCTTCTGGCTTGTTACAACAACTTGAACTTCCTGTCTAGAAATGGGAATTGATAACCATAGACTTTATTACAAAACTTCCTTGAACGAGTCATGGAAATGATACCATTTGGGTTATCATTGACAGACCTACTAAGTCTGCACATTTCCTTCCGATGACATAAACATTCAATATGGATAAGTTGGCACAATCATATGTCAATGAAATCATATCATTACATGGTGTCCCACTATCCATTGTGTCAGATAGAGATAGTAGATTTACTTCTCAATTCTGGCAGAGTTTCGAAAAAGCCCTAGGAACGAAAATGAACCTTAGCACTGCCTACCATCCTCAAACGGACGAGCAGAGCGAAAGAACAATTCAAACTCTGGAAGATATGTTGAGGGCATGTGTGATAGACCTCGGAGGAAGTTGGGATAACCACTTACCTCTTATGGAATTTTCTTATAACAATAGTTATCACATAAGTATACAGGCTGCTCCTTTTGAAGCCTTAAAAAGTCATAAATGTAGAACTCCTATTTATTGGTCTGAGATAGGAGAAAATCAGTTATATGGACCTTAAATAATCCAATAAACAACTGATAAGGTTATTCGAATCAGAGATCGGTTGAAACTGGCTCGTGATCGTCAGAAAAGTTATGCTGATAGAAGACAAAAGTGTAAGGCCCCTAAACCCGGGAGGCCTCACTTGTTGTATTTACTCATTCACAAACAGTTCTTAAACATAAATATCAAATAACGTAGCGGAAAATTTCATTTAATCATAACATCATCATTGTTCATATATGCGGAAGCGTAAACATTGTTTCAAACATAAATACATCATAACTAAAACATAACGGGATGCCAGTCTTCATAGTCAGCCGGGTAACTCCTCTCGCTAGCCAAGCATCACCGTACATCCTCATAACCTGCCTTAACCTGAATGTGCACATTAAAAAGTCAGCTATGCTGGTGAGTTCTAGCATTTCATAAAAACTTTAACATCAACATTTGCCAAAAACATATCATTCATTCGTTTAGTAAAACCTTTCACAAAAGCATGTAATAATCTAACATCTTTAAAAAGGTTTCGTACCCATATCATCATCAACATCATAATCATAAACACCGTTTAAACGGATCGTTCATTAAAACTTTTAACATTCATTTAAGTCATACATTATCGTTATCTAATTATGTATCTTACTTTACGCGTCACAGTGTCCCTGAAGGAACCTTTGGTGTTGTGGGCAACCGTTACGTATCGCCGTCATTGCCACAACCATACACTACGTGGGGTCAACCGTTACGTATCGCCGTCATTGCCCAACCATTCATTACGTGGGGTCAACCGTTACGTATCGCCGTCATTGCCCAACATGCATCTTTCCTTTGGAAATCAACCGTTACGTATCGCCGTCATTGATTTCCTTTACCCTTTTCACTTAGGATGATCGTCATCACCCGAGTAATCGTCGTTACCCCCCTTACCAGTTGTACAACATCAAAACCATCGACAGGACACCAAGACACTGCCCTGTTGTTCTTATGGTAACTATGGCTCGCTGTCCATAATCTACCACAAGGCTGGGAATCACATTCCCAGACTTCATTCGTCAATTCCATTCATTCGACAGATTAGATTTGTAATGACTTCTTTAAACCTTTACCTCTTTCCCTTTTCATTAAACACTTCCTCATTTAGACCGTTCATAAACATTTGTAAACCTTTTTGGCAAAAACACTTCATAACCTTTCCTTTCGTAAACATCGTTTCGTTAAAACATCATTTCGTTAAAACATCATTTCGTTAAAACATCATTTCGTTAAAACATCATTTCGTTAAAACATCATTTAGTAAGTATGCACACCAGCCCAAAACATTTAACAAAACATTTAAAAGAGGGCTCTAGAACTCACCTTATACGCTATTATGGGTTGTCCTAAACGAAGGTCCAACAACGTCACTTCCGATCTGAATTGATTAGTTAAATACACATCAGACCAATCCCGACTCTAACAGTTTAACCATTCTAACATACTGACATCACTTAACCAGTTCTGATGTCTGCGCACTTGGCAAGTGCGCAGACCCTGCTGCCTGCGCACTTATCAAGTGCGCAGGTCCCTCCTCCTGCGCACTTAGCAAGTGCGCAGATCCCTCCTCCTGCGCACTTAGCAAGTGCGCAGGACCCTCCTCCTGCGCACTTAGCAAGTGCGCAGGACCTGCTCCATGCGCACTTAGCAAGTGCGCACGACCTGTTCTTCACGAAAAACCCTAACTTTCTCATTTCGGTCTGATCATGTCAAGATCGTGAACCTGTTGCATTCAAAACGTTCGTTTTCCATTAAGGAACTCAAATCCATGATTATCTTTCAGTTTCATCCGTTCAAACCTTACCTTTTCACCCAAAACCCAAAAAACCCAAAAACGAACTAAAACTCAGATTTAGGTCGGATAGTTACCTGAATCAAGTTTCTGATCCGGAGGTTCTTCTCACGAGTTATGGAGTAACACTTTGCTGAAGTCTCGGGTCGATCCGCCAACTTTCTCTCTCTACGGTTTCTCTTTCTAAAAGTTGAAAATGAGAGAAAAGGGGTGGCATAGGCTATTTATAGCCCGCTGACCCATCCGACCCGACTCGTCATGCCTTGTTCGTTTATTCCGTTATTATAACTGTCGTTTTATTTTTGGGATGTTACAGAAAGCCATTAGAATTTAACGTAGGTGATAACGTTCTCTTGAAAGTATCACCATCGAAAGGAGTTGTAAGATTCGGTAAGAAAAAAAATTAAGTCCACGATTCGTAGAACCTTTTTAGATATTAAAACGAGTTGGCCCGGTGGCATATCAGCTCAAGTTACCAGAAGAAATTAATGGAGTACATGATGTATTCCATGTGTCAAAGCTGCGTAAATGTTTGGTAGATGAAACTCTAGTAATGCCCTTACAAGACGTAGAAGTAAATGATAAACTTAAATTTGTGGAACAACCTTTGCAAATCCAGGAAATGCAGGTGAAGAAATTGAAATGAAAAGGACTTGTGATTGTGAAAGTAAAATGGAACTCTAGAAGTGGACCTGACTATACGTGGGAATTGGAGTCTAAACTAAAAAAGAAATATCCTCACTTGTTTGAATAATCTTGGGGACGAGATTAAAACAAGGTGGGGAGGATGTAACACATGTCACAAAAATGTCCGAGGTTTGAACATCAAGGACTTATTGTATTTAAATTACAAAAGTTCAGGGTTTAAATTGAAAATTATTGATTTAAAGACCTTAGAGGACCGCTAAGGTCAACCCTAACGGTCCGCTACGGATGAATGGTTGGTAGAGGTCCCCTAAGATACTCCTCCACCCTGGAACACGTTGCTGATGGACCGCCACCATATTGGTAACAGACTGCTATTTAATGAGCAAGAAAACACTTCGCATGCGACACGTGACTAGTAACTATGGGAAACTATTTTGACACGGTCCGCCAGCCGCAATTCTCTAAAAATCTGCAACGTAGCACTGTCGCGGACTGCTACAACCTTTGGTAACAGTCCGCTAGCCACAATCTTAGAAAAGGTCCAATCAAGAGATGACATTTAGGGCTGATGCAATCCTGGGCAGTGGAGGACCGCCACCCGCCTGTGTAGCGGTTCGCTATGGGGCCAGATTGCACCCGATAAATTGTATAACGATCTCAGCTCATTTCTAACAAAAAAAACGTTCTCTTCTTCACATTTTCGTTTCAGAAGCCTACTATCCATTCCCGATGATCCCATCTCAATTCCCGCTCATTTAGAAGCCTTGCATTAAGCACAAACGCTCATAGAAGTCAGGAACACTCTCAGAAGCGGATATAGAAAGCGAGATCCTTGCTAGAGGCTCATTCTAAAATCATATTACTTCCACTTTTTTAAGGTGAATACTTTATCTACTTTAAAACATTGTGTCAAAATTTACGTTTATGAAAATGGCCAAATAAGTGTTAAAAAGAATAATGCATAACGTTCTTCTATGAACAAAGCATTCAGGCCATAGGTATACGTAAAACTTGCAACGGATATGGGTCATGGGTGAAAGTCTCGGATCGTGTCTAGTACTTTCCTTATAACAATTTCGGAAGCGAAAGGACTGACCATTATTATAAGGCATGATACTAGTGTATACAGTGGTGCGTACCGTCAAGAGAAAAGGGCCTGTTGAATGTGTGGATTGAACATATAAAGTTATGATTATGAATTTAATAACTGTTTATGCCAATAAATTTAATGTCAAGATAATTTTATTCACTGGCGTTCGCGCTGACGTTTCATTTTCAAAATGTTTTTAAGTAATCAATAAATTGTAATGGGAATGGAATAAAAGGCAGACTTGGTCTGGCCCATGATTATGAGAAAATACAGGATAAGTTGCATGTTGGATTCTCAGGCCTCATGCATAGAAAATCCTGAATGATGAAAAAGGAATACTGCCAAGGAACTGATCAACCTTGGACAGTACTATCTTCTAGTGGCTTTTAACTTGTCTGAGGACAAGTGTTGTATTTGATTTCAAACAATATTTGTAATCCAAATAAGATGGGTATTTAATACCCAATATATATATATATATATATATAAATGCAAGGATTTTGTTTTCCAACTAGGTCTTGATATTTACAAAAGCAACCCTCGAGGTTGAGATTTATAATGAAATGATCTATGTAAAAGTCTTTCGCTGTGTTTTATAAAAACTCTGAAATCAAAACTGGTACCAACCGTGCTCACACACGTCCAGGGGGTGCCTGAGGCGGGGTGTGACACCATCCTTCCATTTCATCAACTTCTTCATCACCAATTAGAGAGAGAGTAGTTAGATAAAGCTCAAAACCCGCACAAGAGAACATCACACTTGCCCGAGACCATTACTGAACCTTACTGTAAATCAAAGAAAGAGAAATCATGCGGACAACATGTAATAAACCTTTCCAGAATCCGAGTTTAGTTTGAAAATGGGGTTTAGGGTTTAAGTGGGTTTTCACCAAAAAGTCAGGATTTTTACATGTAATTCGTTCTAAAAAGAGTGGATCTAGCTTCATGGAAGCTAGACAAGAGTTTTGAACGTAAAAAGTTGATTACTTGAATCAAAAACGAAGGATTTTGGCCAACAACATATGAATGGACCGAAAAGGGGCTTGCGACCGAAAAGTATTTTGGTCGAATTACGAGAAAGGGTGTTTTCGAAAGAAAATTTTTTCGGACGAAATAGTTTTCAGATGAGATAGTTTTCGGTCGAAAGAGATTTTGACCGGAAGGGATTTTGGCCAAAAGGTATTTCGACCAAAGGAGATTTCAGTCGAAAAGGATTTCGGACAAAGAGGTTTTTGGTCAGAATGTCTTAGATGTAACTTTGTAATGATATGTCTAACTCGTGATTGTTCGGACAAATTGATTAGCCTTTCACCTAGATTAAAGTTTCGTTGTTGAGTGAGTTAACATCTCTAAAGTTAGGTGAGTTAAGAATCCCTATTTTTACTGTTTTAGGGTGGTGTGCATACTCAAGTAATGGACGTTTACAATAAATTTATTTTATTACTTAAACATGAATGTTAAGAAGGAAAAGGTTAACTTAATTACCGTTTTGTAAACAGTAAAAGATTAACGAATGTGTTTATTTAATTATATGTTTGATAAATGAATGTAAGTGAAAGAGAATGTTTTTATTTAACTATATATTTTATAAACGAATGTAAGTGAATGTGTTTATCTAACTATATGTCTTATAAACATAAGTGAATGAAAAGAGATAAGTATGTTATGTTGCCTATATCCGAGTATGGTTACTCCGAAGCAAGTTTTGAGGTAGTGGCATAGTCTTAGTGACTAGTTCTACCCGAAGCCTATGGAAGTGTCATTGCATTAGTTATTGGGAACATTGCTTGGCAACCGGGATATTGCAACCGGTTAACGAGGGTAATAACGGTTATCCCGGTGATGCCGATCACTAGAGAAAAGAATGTCCTTAGTGGAAGTCCGGTGAGTTTGGCCTTTAGACGTTGAGCCTTAGGGACTCTCACCAAAATAAAGAGATCCCTCATGGCTGTAATGTAATGTGTCCTTTATGGACTGTAAGGTAAAGTGTCCCTTGTGGATTGTAATGTAATGTGTCCATGGTGGACTGTAATGAACGAAAGTAAAGAACGAAAGTGTCCTTTGTGGATTGTAATGAACGAAAGTAAAGAATGAAGGTGCCCTTAGTAGACTATTAATGAATGAAAGTTAATGTATGAAATAAGTAACAAAGCACAGAAATGGCTAAGTTTAATGTTGAATGTGTAGTGTAATATCTTTTACTTAGTAGTATAAAGTTTGTTTAAAGTATGACTAATGTATGTTTTTATTAAACGAGTTTTATATGAAAAACATAAGAAAAAAAAGTTACTTAATAAGTTTTTTTAAAACTTGAACTCACCAGCTTTAGCTGACTATTTTAGTATGCACATCATGTAACAAAGGAAAGAAGCATGTTTGAAGTCGAGTAAATGTGAATGGATAGTTGATGGTTGCTACATATTGAGACTGACATCCCAATAGTTTTAATGTTATAAATGTTGAACAGTGTTGAATTGAAAGTTTTAATTGACTCTGAAATGTAATAGACTTCCGTTGTTAATGTTTAATGTTTATTCAAGGTTTAAGAGCTATTTTTACCCTGAGTGTGCCAACTATGAGAGATATCCATTTTAGGTCCTTTCAAGTTGGTATTAGAGCCATAGTTTAAGAGATTCGGACATTATCCAAAATGTTTTAACTTAAACTAAAAATGGGACAGAAGGATAGGATGTCAGTCAGAGCAGCCAAGCCATGAAAGTAGAACAGTAAAGGCCTTAATGATAGAAAAAAAGTTGTAACGGTAAACAGTAAAGGCCTTAGAATAGAGGGTAGTCCATGTCCTAACTTAGAACATAGACACTAAATGCCTTAGAATAGAAAATTAGAAAGAATGTGCCTTAATGTAGAAACTTTGAACTTAAATGCAAATGTTACCCTAACAAAAAATGTTCAGAACCTGAGTAGTAAAGTAAATTAGTAATTTACATTACTCGAGGTGTTCTAAATGATAGCCTATCATGATGACACGAGTATTCCTTGTTCGCGGTTAGAAAACGATAATGGCTGGAATGAGAGGTGCAAAGAGAGGTGCACGTATTGGACGCAGGGCTAGACCTCGTGTCAACCATGTCAAAAGGGAAGAAAGCGAACCTTCAGTTCATGGATCGGTGTTGATTCATACCATAAGCAAGAACAATCCTAGAAACAATGAAGAGCATAACGAAGAAGGTTTAGTTCTAGATCCAATTGTTAGGAAAGAAATAGCTGATGAGGTAGCCGCAGTTCTGAAAAGCACTCCACCAGCGGCACTAACTGAGGTTCTAAAGACTGTTGAGCTTGAAAGAGGAATGTGCCCGAGGGTCGAGAACAGGAACAATGTGGAAAATGAGTCTGAAAGTGATGACTCTGACTATGATTCAAGGAGCGGATGTGACTACAAGTCCTTCCGGAACTGTGACCACCAACTTTTGACGACAGGAAAGATGCCATTGCCGTATACTATTGGATTGACCGTATGAATTCGGTCATCAAAATGAGTGAATGCCGTGCTGACCAGGCAGTGAAGTTTGCCACGCACTCTTTCGCCTTCAAGGCACTAAGCTGGTGGGAGAATGTAAAGAAAGCCAAAACTGAAAGGGGTATCAAGAAAATGAAATACGACGATCTCAAGGCGTTGATCATTCAGAAACTTTGTCCCCAGAATGAAATTCATAAGGTAGAGGAAGAGTTTGTGGAACTCAAGGCGGGTAATATGACGCACCGTCAATTCACCTCTAGATTTAACGAATTGACTCAGTTGGTTCCACATCTGGTGAACACTGAGGAAAGAAGGATCAAATGTTATATTAGGAAACTACCCCCGAGAGTTCACACAATCATCATTTCCAACACTCCTGGTAACTTTGAATTAGTGGTGGCATTAAGTGGAAAGATCTTTGATGATTTGGCCACTGAAGGCACAACCCCCGCTGAAACTCAAAAGAAGTGGACCAGCACCACTAAGCGCTCGGTCGGGGATTGGTCTTCGTCAAAGAGCAAGAACCCAAGAGTTGAAGAGAGAAATGTCTGTGGTAAATGTGGCAAGGCGCACTTGGGGGAGTGCAGGTTTGGTATGAATCTATGTTACCGTTGCGGCAAAATGGGGCAAATGTCCCGTGAATGTCCTAGTGCCCCCAGTTCTGTAAGTTATGGGAAATGCCACAACTGTGGCGAATCTAGGCATTTCTCCAAGGATTGTCACAAACCCAAGGTCGCCAACACTGACAAAGCAAAGGAAGCTGAGAAATGGAGGGCAAGGACCAGAGCATACGCCCTGACACAGGAGGAAGCAAGGGGGAGATCCCCACATGGTGTCAGGTACGTTTATCCTAGACCACACCCTTGTTTCTGTACTATTTGATTCAGATGCTAGCAAAATTTTTATATCCTCTTCGCTCTGTAAAAGAATGAAATGCAAAACTATTAAGTTAGAACATGCCTTTAGTGTAGAAACTGTTGTGGGAAGGACCACGAGGGTAATAGAACTAGTAGACAACTACATGATAAAAATAGATGGACAAAGATTCCCCGTTAGGTTATTTGTTATAGCCTTGGGAGGTTTTGATGTAGTTTTGGGAATAGATTGGAAATCTGCCAATGAAGCTCGGATTGTATGTAAACGAAAGATAATTCAGCTCAAAGCTCTAAATGGTGGCGAAGTCGAGGTTTATGGGGATCGTGACATCCTGCTGACGAATGTAATCTCAATGATTAAGGTAGAAAAATATATGAGGCGCTGATGCGAGGCCTAGCTGGCTTGTGTAATTAATAGCGATGTGAAAGTAAAAGAGCTAAGAGATGTACCCGTGGTGTGCAATTACCCGGCGGTTTTCCCAGAGGACTTGACTTGGTAGTCTCCTGATCGGGAAACAGAATTTTGGATAAATTTGACGACAGGTGCCCAGCCACCAAAGCACCTTACCAACTATTAGAGATGAAAGAGTTGATGACACAATTGGAAGAGCTTCTAGATAAAGGTTTTATCAGACCGGGCATTTCACCTTGGGGTGCTCCGGTTCTATTCTTGAAGAAGAAAGCGGTGCCATGAGAATATGCATCGATTATAGAGAGCTGAATAAGCATACAGAGAAGAACAAATACCCGGTACCCAGGATCGACTATTTGTTTTACCAATTGCAAGGCGCAAGATGATTTTCTAAGATCTACCAGCGGTCGGGATATTATCAGTTGAAGGTAAAGGAAGAAGATACACCAAAGACCGCTTTTCGCACGATGTATGGGCACTACGAACTTCGAGTAAAGTCTTTTGAGTTAACGAATGCCCTGGCGGTATTCATGGATATAATGAACATGATGCGTCAGACGATGTTAGATCAATAGGTGATATTATTCATGGACGATATCATCTCCTATCAAAGAGTGAAGGTGATCACGCTTGTCACCTGCGAGAAGTGTTAGACACTCTGGAAGAGGAGAAGTTGTATGCTAAGTTATCCAAATGCGCGTTTTGGCTAAAAGATCGATCGGTGATAGTGTTCAATTCCTAGGTCACGTGATCAATTCGGACGACATTATGGTTGACCTAGCGAAGATTGAGACTGTGAGAGATTGGGAAATCCCGAAAACCCCGACCGATATACGGAGTTTTCTAGGGCTGGCAAGCTATTACCGACGATTTATTCAGAATTTCTTGAAGATAACCTCGCCTTTGAAAAAGTTGACCCGTAAGGAAGAGAAGTATGAATGGGGTCAGACCCGGTATGAATCCTTTGAAGAGTTAAAGAAGAAATTAACCCAAACACCAGTATTAACCCTACCTGACGATAATGAAGACCTGGTAGTTTATTCCGACACATAAGGTCATGGTTTAGGCTGCATGTTAATGCAACGAGGGAAAGTGATCATGTATGTATCACGGAAGTTAAAGACACATGAAGTCAAATACCCGACTCACGATCTTGAGCTCACGGCGGTTGTCTTCGCATTAAAGATTTGGAGACATTACCTCTACGGAGTCAAATACACCATTTACTCCAATCATAAAAGATTAAAATACTTTTTCGAGCAAAAAGAGTTAAACATGAGACAGCGACGGTGGTTAGAACTGTTGAAGGATTATGACTGCGAAATCCTTTTCCACCCGGGGAAAGCAAATGTGGTGGCATATGCCTTAAGTCGAAAGGAGACAACAATTCCTATTAAGGTGAAGGCATATCAGTTGGTTGTGACTTCAGACTAATGACCTACATAGAACCTACGTAGAACGAAGCTTCCAAGAAGGAAAATGTTAAATGGAAAAGAATAGTGGGCCAGAAAGAAAAGTTAGAAGCAAATGTGTATGGTGTACGATCCCCGTTCGGGAGAATGTGGATACCCAAGAGTGGTGAACTTAGGGTCAAGATCCTTGACGAAGGTCACAAGTCACGCTACTCTATCCACCCCCAGAACCAGCAAGATGTACCATGATCTGAAGAAGGAGTATTGGTGGCCCGGCATGAAGAACAATGTAACGTAATATGTGAGCAAGTGCCTAACTTGTTCACAGGTAAAGGCCAAGCAACAGAAACCGTGTGGAAAGATGCAACCTTTGTTCATTCCTGAATGGAAATGGGAACACATTACCATGGACTTCATAACCAAGCTACCGCGTACAACTAAAGGTCATGATACCATATGGCTAATTGTGGATCAGTTGACGAAGAGTGCACACTTCTTACCGATATGTGAGACTTTTTCATCCAAAAAACTAGCAAATATGTTCATCAACGAGATTGTCACAAGACACGATATGCCCTTGTCGATTATGTCGGACCAGGACACGCGATTCACATCGAGGTTCTGGAAAAGATTCCATGAGGCAATGGGCGCAAGACTTAACATTAGCACTGTTTACAACCCGTTAACTGATGGTCAATCCGAAAGAACTATCAAAACTCTCGAGGACATGCTCCGGGCATGTATCATTGATTTCGGTGGTAGCTAGGATGGTCACTTGTTACTAGCGGAATTCTCCTACAACAACAGCTATCATGCCACCATTGGCATGCCTCCATATTTTTATGTTGTATGGTAGGAACTGTAGGACACCCGTCTGTTGGGATGAGATTGGGCATAAATACTTCGCAAGTCTGTATGTGGTCAAAGCAACCTCTTAGAAGTTTGACCAATTCCAAGGATAGACAAAAATCTTATAAAAATATGTAACATCCCGAAATAATAAGAATGTTGTTGGTCGAAGATAACATCAAATAAAAAGGGTGGGTCTCGTAATGAAAATAAAAGGAAAAAGGAACAAAAGAAATGAGTCGTGGGTCGGTTTTGGACCGAAGAAAAGGAAGAGGGCTACAAGCCCTAGCCACCTCCACACCTCTCCTCACTTTCACACTTGTTTGCGATTCTTGAGCGAGAAAGTCGGGTTTCGGATTTTTGAAGCTCAAGGATCATTCATTACCATCAGGAGAGACAAAGGCTCAAAGAGTTGGGTTCGAAACAGGTAACCATCTTACCAAATCTGAGTTTTTAAGTTTCATTGGGTTTTAAGGTTTTCGGATTAAAAGGTTGGATTTTTACGATTAAAACTAGAAACAAACCTTAGATCTATCCTAATGAATAGTAAAGGAACCTTTTTAACGTAAAAAGTTCAAAGCTTGATCGTTGTTATGTCGAGCTGCCATTAACATGCAACTTAGGGTTTTTGGGGAAGCAGCTGCTCGACAGGCGAACTTATCAAGTTTGCCTGGGCTGTTATTGGCAAACTTAGCATGTTCGCCTGGGCAGATGTGGGCGAACTTTGTATGTTCGCTTAGTAGTAGACCTGGATAAACTATTACATTCGTCCGATATGTTCGCTAAAGTTGGATGGCGAACTTAACCCTTATGTTCGCTTAATGTCATGAGTGAACTTAGCCTTATATTCGCTAAGTATCAAGAGTTTATGTTCGCTGGCTACATCCAACGAACTTAGCAAGTTCGATAGAAATAGAATGAGGCAAACTTAACCATAAGTTCGCTAGAACATAAGTATAAGAACCGACTAGTGTCGTATAGACCTGCTAATTACTTGTTTATCTAGATTGTGCGTGACATAGTTTGGGCAGTAGAGAGCACTTTGAGACTAGCATTATCAGGTGAGTTCAAGAATCCCTATTTTACTGTTTTAGGGTGGTGTGCATACTCAAGAATTAGACGTTTATAATAAATGTATTTTATAACTTAAACGTTTTGTAAGAAAAAAAGATAAGAAAGATAACGGTTTATTTAACTAAACGTTTTGTAAGAAAGAAAGATAAGAAAAATAACGGTTTATTTAACTAAACGTTTTGGAAGAAAGAATGATAACGGATTATTTAACTAAACATTTTGTAAGAAAGATAACGGTTTATTTAACCGAACGTTTTACAAGAAAGAAAGATAAAAATGAAGAATGGTTTATTTAACTATATGTTTTATAAACAAGAGAAAGAAAGAAGAATGGTTTACTTAACTATATGTTTTATAAACAACAGAAGGAAAGAAGAATGGTTTATTTAACTATATGTTTTATAAACAAGAGAAAGAAAGAGATAAGTTAAATACATTGTCTAATCTGTAAGAGTATGCTTATACGAAGAAAGTCTTGAGGTAGTAGCGCAGTCTTGATGGCTAGTGCTACCCGAAGCCTATGGTTGCGACATGGGCTGAGACCATGATGTTACCATATGAGCAACTGGGACAGTGCTCGGCAGGGCACTGTAACGGGTGATGTTACAACTGGTTAAGATGAGTAACGACGGTTACTCTAGCGGCGACGGTCGCTAAGTAAGAATGAAGAAACCCGCTTGGGGGCACAGAAAGTGGGTATCGGCCTTTGGACGTTGAGCCTTAGGGAACAATACTTGCGAATGAATATTCCTTCGGGAAGTAAGAATGAAGATGCCCGCTTGGGGGCACATAACAGATTGTAGACGTTAATGTATGACTTAAAGAAAAGAGCATAAAGTAAATATGTATGTATTTAAAAGAAGAAAGAAAGTTTTATTGTATAACGCGTATAATATAATATGTATGTTTAAAGAACGTTTTAAAAGGAAAAATGCTTTTTTTATAAAGCTAAAGAAAACTTGAACTCACCGGCGTTAGCTAACTATTTTAGTGTGCATATCAGGTGACAAGGGAAAGGAAAAGATATGAAGCCTCAAGGGCTTAGAAGTAAATGGTTGGATTGATGTTGTTGACCGGAGACTGACATCCCATGATTAGTTTATGTCTAAGATGATGAAAGTTTAAAGTTTTAATTATTTCAAAATTTTGTAAAGACTGAGTCCGGAATGAAGTAAAGAGTAGCACTCCTAATAAATCGATATCCGGGGGAAAGAAATCCATATCCCTCTAAGAGCTTCGAAAGACTGAAATTGAGTGTCCTTGAATTGAGCCTGTCGTATCCTTATCAAAGCTTCGGAGAGCCTTCTTCCATGCGATGAGATGAATTATGTCTCTCTCTTCCATATTCAATTCTCGGAAGAAGATTCTCAGAACCAGAGTCGAACCCTCAGTTGTTTGACTTATGACAGGTTTCGAGGACGAATCCTTTAAGGAGGATAAACTTGTAACATGCTGAAAATAACGACAAAGCACCAAAGACGATTACGAAAAGAATGTTAATGTATAGTGGGCTCGCGGGTTGGGCCTTGGTCCGGGCTGATGATGCGCGAACATTTAGAAATAGAGTAGTGAGAGAAAGCTCAAAACCCGCATTTCATCTTCTTCGCCACCATTTAGAAATGGAGTAGTGAGAGAAAGCTCAAAACCTGCAATAGAGACCGTCACAATTGCTTGAGACCATTGATGAACCTTACTGTAGATCGGAGAAAGAGAAATCACGAGGACAACAGGTAATAAACCTTTCCAGAATCTGAGTTTAGTTTGAAAATGGGTTTTAGGGTTTAAGTGGGTTTTCACCCAAAAAGTCAAGATTTTTACGTGCAGTTCGGTCTAAAACGAGTGGATCTAGCTTCATGGAAGCTAAACAAGAGTTTTGAACGTAAAAAGTTAATTACTTGAATAAAAAACGAAGGATTTTGGCCAAGAACATATGAATGGACCGAAATGTCCATGAATGGACATAAAAGGGGTTTTCGACCGAAAAGTATTTCGGTCGAATTAGGAGAAAGGGTGTTTTCGAACGAAAAAGTTTTTGGATGAATGACGTTTTGGACGAGATGGTTTTCAGTTGAAAGAGATTTCGACCGAAAGGGATTTTAGCCGAAAAGGATTTCGACTGAAGGAGATTTCGGTCAAAAAGGATTTCGGACAAAGAGATTTTCGGTCAAAATGTCTTAGATGTAAGTTTGTAATGTGATGTTTCATTCGTGACTGTTCGGACAGATTGATTAGCCTTTCACCTAGCTTGAAGTTTTGTTGATGAGTGAGTCCACATCTCTAAAGTCAGGTGAGTCAAAAATCCATACCTTTACTGTTTTAGGGCGGTGTGCATACTCAAGTAACGGACGTTTATAATAAATGTATTTTATTACTTAAACGTGAATGTTAAGAAGGAAAAGGTTTACTTAATCATCATTTTGTAAACAGTAAAAGATTAACGAAAGTGTTTAATTAATTATATGTTTGATAAACGAATGTAAGTGAAAGAGAATGTGTTTATTTAACTATATGTTTTATAAACGAATGTAAGTGAAAGTGAATGTGTTTATCTAACTATATGTTTTATAAACAAAAGTGAATGAAAAGAGATAAGTATGTTATGTTGTCTATATCCACCTTGGATGTAGGTTTTTAAGTATTTCCTTACATAATTCTTGTTTGAGTATGTTGTACCTAGTGGACATTAAATCTTGGAGCTTTAAAACTTGTAAAAATATTGTTAAATCTTGCAAATCCATCATCAATTTTTTCATCCTCGTGGACATTAAATCACTCATATTGTTGTACAATTAACTCAACTTTGTTTTCCATAACTTGATGATTACCTTGATGAGTCACAACAAGAGTTTTTCATACGGCATTTACGGTTTTGCACATTAAAATTCTATCAAACTCTTTTCTAGGCAAAGCATTATAAAGTATAATTTTCACCTCGAAATCTTTTGAAATCGTTTCTTTTTCATAAAAATCATCGTTTTCAATAATATCCCTGTTTTGACCAAAAATTAACAAAGATAATTTCGTGATCAAATTAGTAAGTGAGGTAGCGTCCTTGTTTGATTCGTGTAGGATTGAAAGCAATAAAATGACATGGGTGATTACGAGGAAAGTCCTTGATCCCTAGAGTTCTCCGGCATAAAACCTCGGGAGGTGACTAATCGTCAGCCTGCCTATTGTTCTTGTTATTGATCGAAGTAAAAGAGTACAATGTGTGAGCAATTAGAAAGCCCCAAGGACGCCATATTCTAGGAGCCCAAACTATGTGATTGAATAAATCCTCCTCTATCTGTTGCCGGTCGAGGGCTCCATAGATCGAAGCTAAGTGTTACAAGTAGATGTTGCTGGCGTGTTATGTGTTTTATCCTATATCGATCGTAATGCTCTATCTATACTACAAAGATTAACAAATATAACTATAATCTGAATATCCCGAGGAACACTCGGTCTCCGTTTGTGACCATTAGAGGACCTCTTTCACACGTTTTCTTCAACCAATCTCTGACTCTCAAGGGTGGACTAAGTCGTCATTGAATACCTGCGAAGACAAGTCAAAGAAAGAGGAACAATAGTTGATTAGTATCGTTAATATTCAGGATACTGAACTTACTCGATATTCAGGATCCTGGATTATAAAATCGACCCCTAACAATTGTCCCCAAATTTTTGACAGCTGTAGATATTTTTTCGACAGCTGTAAAAATTTAAACACGATAGGAACGTGATAGGACGTGTGATGTTGTGGCGCGAGGTTTTAGGTAATGAAAAGACATCGTTTTGCTAGGTTATAACTATCCCCTTTAATTTTCCTTTTTACTCTTATCTTCTCCGCCTCCTTCTTTCATCCATGCAGAGAGTTTTTTAGAGGTAAGATCTTTATTTCTGCAAAATTTTCACCCCCTTTTTTTTACATTCTGTAGTTATGGTAGTTCTATGGAGGATTTCATAAATCAGGGGTTCCTTGAGCATCCCGATCAGGAATCCTGTACATTCACTGACTCAGAAATTGAGCTCTTGAAGGCGAGCCCATCGTTTCGTAAAAACACCCTTTTTAGAGCCTTCGATGCTAGGGTTCGGTCTGATTTCGTGTCCAAAACTTGGGTGTGTTTTCCTACATTTCTGTTCAGCATTGGTTTGTGTTATCCCTTTTCGCCATTGACCTCTGAGTTCTTTGAACTCACGGGTCTAAGCTATGCCCAAACCATGCCCATGGTATGGAGAACCCTGTTTATCATGGAGAATCTGATCCAAAATCATGCTCTTGATATCAATGCTTCCGAGTTAGCCCATGTTTACAACCTTAGAAGCCACGGTTCCTCCCGTTTCCTTTTTCATATCAAACCCAGTCAGACTCTCCTTAAAGCTACACAGAAAGACACAAATTGGAAAGGGAAGTTCTTTTTTGTGAAGCGTAGCTCTATCCCCGGTGGGAATCAACTGCCTTTCGAGTGGATTAAAAAGGGTAGGGTTTGGTCTGCAGGATCCTACATTATCCCGTGGTTTTTGAAACTAACTTTGATGATTTTTGTGCAGCATCCAGATTTTCAGATCTAGCGCCGGCAAGGGTTGATACAGTCAAAAGGGTGCGCTGCTTCCTAGAGATCCCGGCGATTGAGAGGACGTTTTGCTTGAAGGCACCTGTTGCTGAAGAGGAGAGCTTTGAGTCCCAGCATTCTGAGTCCAAGATGTCCGGAGGTAAATAGTATATTTTGTTTATTTGTTCCAGCATGTGTGATTCTGATTCTGGTTTGTTGAATTCTTTCAGGAGTTACAAGGTCAAGCTCTTCTTTTGCCCTAGCCGATATTTATAACATGATCTCCGGAAATGTCATGGTCAAGAAAGTGAAGGCAAATCTTGTGATCCCAAAGCCATTAGCCCCTCTGGTGCGTTCCAAGACATCTACGAGCAAAAAAAAGAAAGGCGTCGAGGTTGTGGATGTGGAGCTCTTTGATGGCATGGATCACGATGAGGCGAGCAGGAAACTGGAGTCCGTCATTCGCTCGGTAAGTTGGTTATAGCATTCTTCATCATGTACCTGTATTTAGATATTTACATACCTTTGTATACTGCAGAGTCTGGAGTAAATGAGTGTTTGCCTTGAAGCCGCTGAGAGGAGGGTTGTTAGTGCCGAAAAGATGGTGGATGATTCGAAGAAGAACGCAGCCACTAAAGCCAAGGCAATGGAGAAGTATTAAATGGAGATTGCTCGCCTACAAAAGGAGCTGGAGCTGGCCAAAGCCAAATATGACAAAGAGCTATATGGGGTCTTACATGATGCTAAAAAGTTTGTTGCCATGACTGTTCTTCAGGCCAGGATCCAGATGGCTGAATAGGCTGCCGCCAAGGATTTTGATGCTAAGGCTTGGGTTCTTGAGTCATGGCGCAAGGCTCTAGCCGGTCTTATGGGTGATGTGGCTGAGGAGAAAGAGGTGCAGGAGGCAAGCTAAAAGGGGCGATGAAGGTAAAGATGCAAAGGCCCGAGCTCTGTTTTCAGTGGTTTGGTTTGGTTGAACAATGGTAGTTTTCAAAAACAATTTCATTTTATGGGTCCCGTGTTTTGGGAATGTTTCGAACAAGTAACCTTTGGATGATGTTTATGCTATGGTTGATATTTAGGATTCAGTGAAGCCTTATTATTTTTCCAAAGCAGGTTTTAGTATCCTGACAGGATACTGGATACTCTACAGGTTTTCACTCAAAACTTGGATTTCTAATTTTAGAAAAGTTTATCTTGGCTTAAACAGGTAATTTGGAAAATAGGTTATGAGAATGTCATTCCTTAGTCATGATATATTTTGTATTTAATCATAAATCAAGACCCCGTTAGGGTTAAAAGCATGTTCCCTAAGAAAGGGCAATCCTGAGAAGGGAAAACTTTGAGCAGGTAAACATACCTGACACTGGTTAGGAATTTAACTTGGCTCGAGATAGGCTATAATCTTTTGATAACTTCGGTTGTCCCCTGTGTATTGCTAATGGGAAATTTGATCATTTAGTTTCTTAGAATTTTCTCAAACAACTGGTCCTCAGGATCCCTGGGCATGTCCCCGCTTATGCTATAAGTCTTTGGTTAGCATGTAAATGCTAAGTACATGGGTCAAAAAATTTTGTTTAAATGTGTGGGTAGCACCTGATGTGACATGTATATTGCAAAAACCTTATGTTAACATGTCAATGTCAAATGTTTGGGTCATGTCCGGTGTATATACTTATCACGTGCACATCATAGCCCTAGTGGCCTGAGTTGGATCAACCTTCCCCGTTCGAGGCTGCATGGGGATGAAATATTCCATATAGTTCCTTAGGGATCCTGAAGCATCAAAGTTTAGGACCTTGGGCTGCAATGGAGTGGTTGTTGCTTCTACTGGCTTCTTCCTTTTTGATTTCATCTTTTCTATTTCTCCCATCATCGTTTGATTTGTCTACTGTTGTTGTTCCATTTGCTTCTTCACTTGTGAGAACAAAGAAATGATTTCATCGTTCGAGACAAGGATAGGTTCCTCATTGGACTTCCCGGATCCTGGAATGAATTGACCAACAAGAGTTGTCTTTTTGACTGGGATGTCATTTTTCTTTTGAGATGATGGCAGAGGTGGAATAGTGTAGTTCAAGCCAGAGCTTGAAGATGAGATCAAAGAAGAAGACAACTTAGCTTGGGACGACATTTTTTAAAATAGTTTTGAGAAGCAGTGATTGACTAAAAACTTCAATAGAAATTTAAGAATGAAAAGCACCACTTGTCCCACGGTGGGCGCCAAATTGTTTTGACCGAAAATTAACAAAGATAATTTTATGATCAAATTAATAAGTGAGGTAGTGTGCTTGTTTGATTCGTGTAGCAAGTGTAGGATTGAAAGCAATAAAATGACACGGGTGATTACGAGGAAAACCCTTGATCCCTGGAGATCTCCGGCATAAAACCTCGAGAGGTGACTAATCGTCGACCTGCCTCTTGTTCTTGTTATTGATCGAAGTAAAAGAGTACAATGTGTGAGCAATAGATCGAAGCTAAGTTTACAAGTAGTTGTTGCTGGTGTGTTGTGTGTTGTGTGATGTATCCTATATCGATCATAATGCTCTATTTATAATACAAAGAATAACAAACATAACTATAATCCGAATATCCCGGGGAACACTCGGTCTCCGTTTATGACCGTTAGAGGACCTCTTTCACACGTTTTCTTCAACCAATCTCCGACTCTCAAGGGTGGACTAAGTCATCATTGAATACCTGCGAAGACAAGTAAAAGACAAAGGAACAATAGTTGATTAGTATCGTTAGTATTCAGGATACTGAACTTACTCGAGATCCGGGATCCTGGATCATAAAATCGACCTCTAACAATCCCAAAGATCAAGATCTTTAGCTTTAACATATGTTTCAAAATGTTGTTTCTGAAAAAAAAAAAATCTTCTTCCAACATAGGTGGTCTAAACATAGAAAACCCCTCTAAATTTTTTGTTTGATCCATGGATCTAACTCAAAATTTTGAAAAATAGTTTTATTTTAAAAACTTAGAGCAACTTGCTCTGATACCAGTTATAGAAAACTAGAGGGAGTGAATAGTTTTCGTTTAAATTTTTCTTCTTTTAAAAGCTTATGTATGGAAGAACACTTATCTAATTTTATGTTTAAAGACTAAGTATGGAAGATCACTTGTTGTATTATACAAGTAATAAATAAACAATCTAATTTTATGTTTAAAGACCAAGTATGGAAGATCACTTGTTGTTGTATACAAGTAATAAATAAACAAGTATGTAAAGAGTTTAGGGGAAGAGATACACAATCGAATTATAGAGGTTCAAATGAATGTTAATAAATCCACTCTACGTCCTCTCTCTGATTCTTCAATCGAGAGTTTACTCCACTAGCCGTCTCCCTTAAACGGAAAGGATCACCGGTACACCAACATCTCACAAATCAAAGGTGTTGATCACCTTGTACAAACATTTCATTTTATCAAGGAAGTGATCACTTTCTTCGTTTCACTAATCCAAGGTAGTGATCAACTCATTCATTTCACTAATTCAAGGTAGTGGTCACCTTTTTCGACACACTATGTCAAGATAGTGGTCTTTACACTTTTCACTATATTAAGATAGTTAATTCACTGAAGTATACACAGTGACAAGATAGTGTATAACTCCACAACTAAGCATTATGTCAAAATAGTGCAAACTTCTAACACATCAACACTATATCAAGATTGTGTGATCTCCACCACTTTAACACTATTTCAAGATGGTGTTACACATCATTATTATATCAAGATAGTGTGGTTCTCACTTTTACAAAATAGTAATCATCAAATACAAATCTCTCAAATAGTTATGGTGATTATAAAATACAAGAGTGATAAATGATATGAACTTGAAGCTTCACTCTTCTTCCCCTTCTTGATCTTCATTTTTGATCTCCCTTGATCTTTTGATCTTTAATCCTCTCCAAGATGTTTATATGATAATTGAATGGGAGTGATCTTTTGAAAAATTATTAAGGTTATGAACTAAGGGGTAAGTGTGTAGGATGAACTAAGTCTTTTATTTATAGCCAAAGACAAATCACTAACCAAATTATTTTTCATTAGATTTTGACTTTACCCAAAAAAAACTTTTTGGCCTAGGGACATTACTTTGTAGGTTTGTGTAAGATGTTGGGAATCTGTCAACATGTTTTTAGTTAAGAATCTTTTCAAATTCAATTTTTTTTTCAAAATTTGAATTTCCTACTCAAAAACTAACTAATAACCTAACTAGTATTTCAAGACTAGTTTTTCAAGTTTTAGTTTTATAAAAAAAAAATAAAAATAAAAAAGCCCAAGTTTTATAAAAAGAATCATGTGAAAATAACTTTTGGTTCACAAAAATAGTTTTGGTTTATAAATAATATTTTATAAGAACAAGTCAAGTCAAGAAGGTCACTAAGACTACCCATCCACGTTCAACCGTCCCATCGACCGTGGGCCTGGAGGTAAACCTTGGTTACTTCTTTTGACCATTTTAGACTTGTCCACTCTCACACACAAAAATAATTTCCTTGATTTTAACATATAAAAACATCTTATTTGATTATATGACAAGAGTTGCCACGGCTATTTACCCATGGAACAAAGCCTTTTATACTTTGGTTGTTATCCAACTTAAGTTCCAAATGTAAGATTATGTCATCCTCTTTCAAATTTTGAATTCAAAAATCAAATCCTAACTAAATCATTTGGATTTAGTTACAAGGATTAGTTTTATAAAACATTTTCTTGTTTTTATAAAACCTTGTGGAAATGACTTGATGTTCAATAAAACTTAGTTTTTTATAAATCATTTTGATTTTTATAAAAAGTTATCTTTGTTATTTTTATTTTTTCTCTAATTCCACAACATATTCATGTTGATCCTTACATATGTTGAAGATTGCATCTTGATTTTTGACATTAACCACCAATAATATCTTTGACCATCGCCTTTTTGTATGTAGATTAATGTAGACTTAATCTTCATCATCGTGAATATATTAAGACTTGTTGATCACATCCTTTTTGTGATACGTTAATATGTTCAGTAATATGTATGTTGATATATATAATCATCTTTAATAAAGACTCAATAACACAAGTTGTTTAATATTTATCATCAAGGATTAATCTCATTTTAATCTCAACTCAATTAGACCTTAATATCCCTACAAACAATAATATATTTCAAGGAGAGAAAATACGTGTTACATTTTTTTTCCTTAGCTACGGTTTTGTCCCACCGAGTTTTCCTGGCAAATTTTTAACGACAAAGCATCTCCAAGCTTATTATAATGAGGACTTAAGGGAGTGTTACAAATATTATTTATTATGGTTATCAACAATTGTATAGGTAGACTATATTACAACCCAAAAGACCGTAAGCAGGAGAGGCATAACCCAAAGTACCCTACACGATTGTAACGTCCACAATCACACTCGGACATATAACCAATTGCAATACCCGTGAGAAGTACCCGCCACCCTTGCGGTGATGTAGCCAAGAGTACTAAACTACCCAATTGCAATACCCTAGAGGTGCTCCTTGTACCCTTATGATTAATTGAAAGTGAAGATGTTTTACGCAAGCAATTTGAAGTTGCTTAGGTTTTTATATCAAAAGCAACAAAAAACAGTTTATTAAACAATCCCAAACACCCCAGAAATAAACATAGTGAAGCAAAAGCAGGTTAAAGATAAAAAAAAAATCATTGCATCTTTATTGTGATGTCATGGGGATACCATAGTTTTTATATCCCATGGAAATGTAAACTAAAGTCTAAAAAGATAGGTTTTTTAGCCTAATTTCATAACAGGTCATTTGGAGAAGAGATGTCATTTTATAACATACATGAATGAGTAATCCACTGCACATAGTTTAAGGTTTTACAGCAAATACTTCTGGCAACCTGCATGTCGTTATTCAACTTGCACGGTACACCTTCGTTTTCGAACCTTCCAACTGGTTTCGTTGAAATCTGGTAACTGCAACACAAACAAATATAGCATAAGAAACAAGTCACTAATTCACTCCATGGGGGTGTTTGGGATTGCTTATTATCTGCTTATTGCATTTTAATACAACCATAGCAGTTGAAGACGCAAGGGTTTGCTCGTCACCTAGGCATATATATGACATGTGCCTCGTATGAGCACCCAGGGTGTTTGGGATTGCTTATCCAAAAGTTCTTATTCCAAACAAAAGGAAATAACGGGATAAACAATCCTGAACACACCCTTTGTCTTCTAAATTGAAATTTTCAAAAAGGTGTTGACTGTTAACATCATGCATGGTATGTTTCACATGTGAAACATTATATTAGAGGTAGCAAAATTGCAAGGTGATACAGGTTGGGTAATTTGGTCAAAACAGGTTCTTAAAACAGATTAGGTTGATCCAAACAGCTTTTGCCCTCAAAAATATAAATATTTAACGAGTTCTTCGTTACAAAAACAATATCAATCCAATAATAGTCTAATTTTTACTATAAACCATTCAAGAGAGTTTGTATGCACTAAAAATAAACATTAACTTTCAACCAGATGGACTTGTTCTCTTTTCAGCTAAAAAAGGTATTTGACCCGTTTAAGATAAAACATAGTAAGAATAGACCCATTCATAAGTAAATGGGTTGAAATTGCAAGCTCTACATTATACTCATATAACTATTAGAAAAATATAAAGACTGACTGATTTATTCACTGGTTACCTGTTGGCTAAAGGAAAATGGAATTCCAACTCTCTTTGAACCATCAGCCATCCTTTTACAAGAATAACAGCTTTCCAAAGGAGCATAACCACTGGACACCTGAGAACAAATCCACATTGACATAACTTCAAGAAATTAAAAGGGTTATATTAAAAATATAAATATAAATTCTGGATGAAACATATTCATCCACAAATGGAAATGAGCAATTGAGCATAAAAATTAGCTCACCTGAGTTTGAACTGCTTGGATTAATACATCTTGGCAACCAACAGCATGCACACTTTCTACCTTAGGACATTGCAGTACTAATTTTTCTGGTATCAGATTTTTACAGAAGTTCAGGTTCAGATCACTGAGATTTGGGCAACTTAGATACAGGGACTGCAAAAATAAGATAATAAGGACGTGTATTGATTAAGATGTAGAATTAAAATGACAAGATTTTTATAATCTTACATCAAGACTAGAGCAACCCCAAAGGCTTAGCTTTTTCAACTGGGCATGTTTAATAAACAATTTCTGATATGTAAGATGTGGTTTGCTGTTTGGTGATGTATGTAATTTTGAATCACTGTTTTCTTCAGAGGTTGGATATTGTGAATCTGATTCACATATTGTCATCCCACAATCCATGAGCTCCAAAAGGGGCAATTGGGCTGTGGCAAATTGGATACCACCTGATGACAAAGAAGAACTAAATGTTATTGATTATCAAATAAGAAAAATATAATTATACATCATGTCTTAGATTATGGATTAAAAGATTACTTGATGTAATGTTAGGGCATAGAGCAACAAGTAGCCTTGTTAGAGTCTCCGGAAATACATTGCATATCATCCCTAGGCCACTGTCACTTATGCTAGACCTGTGAACATAGTAATATGAAGGCACAATAATAGCAGAAAGTCACAAATCTATAATCACAAAAATAACTATAGTTTAAAAATAAAGATTAGTAGTACTTACCCACTGAGGTCAAGTAATTCAAGATTTGAGTAGGATTTAGAAATTGCTACAACTGATGCATCAGTAATTTCTGATCCAAGTACAAGTGATAGCATACGCAATTCCCTGAAAGGAACAAATAGTGCAAGTATTAGTTCATCGTATCATTTTTCTTAATATTTGATGAAACATTGGGTAACCCATTGCAATGTCCAGTTAGCTTTTATGAATATCAACATTAGAAGCGCAATAAAAACTGCCACTTGGTGTACCTTAAATCTGCAGCAGTAAGAGAAAGCACAACAGAATGGGAGAGATGAAGAGAAGCAATGTGAATATTTTTTAATTTTGAGCAGCTTCTTCCAAGGCCATCCATCATAGAAGTAAGATCAGTGCTATCATTATCTTGGCAAGAGAAATCAAGAGATATTTCGTTCAAATTAGGGAGATTGAAAACCTAATTAAGATTTAAAAAAAATGTAAAAGTAAGCATCAAACATGATTAACAAAATTTTTATTAACAGTTATAGAACATAACTAAGAGCAACTTCAAAGATGCATACCATCTTTGAAAGTGAATGAAGATCTGAAAGCCAAAGAGTGGAGAGTGTGTTGGAGCAGAGAACAAAAGCTCCAAGACTAGAACACCCCTCCATTTTAAGAGCTGTCAGACAACGTTTATCAGCAACAAAACGACCCAATTCATCCCTAAAATAAACAAAATCATATACAGGGACAGATAAATGTATCTATCAATTAGTTGTAACAAGCCAAAATGGTTTTTCCATCATCCTGAAATGAAAATGCATAGCAAATTCAACACTAAAATCATATATATTAACAGAATCACATCTGTCAGCAGATAAATGTCTTTATTGATCATCCATAACAAACCATAATGTCTTACCATCATTTGTAATTAAAAGTTGTTTTAAAAAACAGTTTACAAACAAAGTACTGAAAAGGTAGGAGATAAAGAAACCAAATCTAACAGCAACAACTGAAGTCTTTTCTGGTGTACAATGCATTTTAAAGTGCATCTTAAGAATTTGGTTTTGGAACAGGTAAAATCACATAAACATGCCCATATCAGTAAGAACAAAAATTCATGACATATATGTGTTAAATCTTCCAAAAAAACAAGTTGCTTAGAATATAATCATGTATCAAAGTATGATTGATAAATGTAAAGCAGCATAACAAAGGCCAAAGTGGAATTTCAAATTATGGCTGAAGATTAGAGTCTGGAAAGCCAAATGGAATGCAGATAAAGTTCAACCCAAAATCCAATCAAAGCTTCAATAATTGAGCTCAACAAAAACACGTGTGTTTTGTAGAGTAAATCACAGCAAATATGTAAGACGGTAAAGATACCCAGTAATGCGATTGAATGAGCCTTCACACGTAAGGATCTCCAGAGATTCGAGATTTGGGCAGGCAAATGCAATGCAGGCCAGCATAGTAGAATCCATATCACTGCACAATAAAAAAATAAAAATCACAAATCAAATGAATTACTCAAATTACCATTTTCATCAGAATTTCATTTTGGGCTGCAATACTCAAAATGCAGTGACGCCCAATGTTAACAATTCAGTTAGCTTTAAATTTTACAATTTAGTTTGTTAAAATTCACCATTTCGTGTCCATTGATAGTCCCATCTTATGTCCGTAATAGTTTTTAAATGTGAAAAATTGTTAATCGGATCGGACTACAAAACCACAGATCTGATAGATTCCGAACCTCTGCATCGTAAGTGAGAGTCTAACAAGAGCAGGACACTTCTGCAAAACCGATCCAACATATCCGACTTGAGTCTTCGCCGGAACCCTAAGTCGGAGCTCTTCAGCAGCTTTCCAAAGCCGCTTACTAACATCTCGCCATCCTTTACACACCTTCGCCGCCGACAACAACGCCGGTGGCGGCAGCCTCCTCATCACCTCCCACAAACAACTCATCGGCAACCTACCAGATCCGATATCAACCTCCACATCCAGCTCGACCTCCTCCTCACCGCCTCCTTCATCATCCGACTCCGGCAACTCCTGAACATCCAAATCGTCAAACGACAACGCTCGCCGGAGATTCGAGTACGTCCTCGTCCGCGTCCGCTGCCGTTGAACCGTACGGACATCGCATACCGGAGAAGCCGTGATAACAGCAGTCGCATCTGACGACGTTGACGAATCCGCCGGCGTAACAGCGGCTGAGCTCGAATCTGTGATCGACGGAGGCGGAAGGTGACACACGTGTCCCTTCTTCGGCTGGCCGCAGCGGCCGCAGTTGTAGTTACCTCTTCGCTTTCCTTTTTTAGCAAGGAAGCAATCGGAGAGAGCGGTGACAGCGGCGGGAGTGACCGGGTGGGGCTGGTGGCCGTGCATCTTGAGCTAGGGTTTTGGATTCTAGAGAGAGAAGGCCGATCTAGAGAGAGAGAGGATGAAACCTGAAAAATATTGGGGGAGAAATAGAAGGTTTGAGGAGATGGGGCGGGAGATTATCGAATACTTGGCGCCACTGTTTCAATTTTGGACGAGCGCTCCATTTTGCCAATGGACTGAAGTAAACAAATTAAAGGCACGTGACCTGATGATCTTTCTTTTTTGGTCGTATTTCCTATTTTGCCCTTGGAGCCTGCAAAAATATATATAGCTTTTAAATACAAAGTACAAAAATAGTAATATATTTAAAAGATATATGGGTTAACCAAAATGTTAAATTATTGATCAACTTTCTATAATGTTGTTTATGTGTGTACAGGGGTGTTGTTCGGGTAATTTAATCGGGTTTCGGGTAGATTGGTTCGGTTAATCGGTTTTTTCGTGTGTGTAAATTTATCCGATAACCGATCCGAATAACATTCGGGTAGATCGGGTTCGGGTTAATTGGTTTTCGGTTTAATCGGGTCGGGTTTCGGGTAGGGACACATGGTTGAAAAAAAATGAATCAAGTTTAAAAACATAAAATAAACGTGTATGTGAAACAAAAATAAGTACATTTCCAAGAGATTAAAGCTTCAAATAGAAGTATTCGTGTTTATGTGGTGGATTTTTTAAACTCATAGTTTAGAAGCGGATTTTTGTGGTGTTGGTGGTGGTGGTGAGAAGAGAAAGGGTAGAATATATAAATGTTCGGTTTATTCGGGTTAATCGGTTCGGGTTAATCGGGTTTTTTATGTTTGAAAGTCTAACCGAAACCCGACCCGAATAACAATCGGTTTAAACGGTTTTCAGGTTAATCGGTTACGAGTTATTCGGGTACGGGTTTAATCGGTTCGGGTGAAGTTGGTTCGGGTCGGGTTAATCGGGTACGGGTAAAATCAACGGGCCTACCTAGTACGCATTAAAGACAATCTATGTAAAATATCAAATTCTAAAATAAATATATCAGGATGTTACCTTTTTTATAAAAAAAATAAAAAGGTTATATTGTAGGTATTTTTGAGAATTTCATTTATAAATTTTCTAAATTATTATTATAATAAATGAATAAATTTATCTGTCACGTGTTGATTTTTGATGAAATATAGATTTTTTGTTTTCCGTATATCTCATATTAAATAATAATGATTTTAAATAATTAAATATCTAAAATTTATTCTAATATTTTATTAAAATTTATTAAATCATAAGAAGATTTTAATTATATATTATTTTAAAATATAATTTTTGTAATTTCTTAAATCTCCATTGATTGTTATGTGTAATTCATAAATCTTCATTATTTTTTATTTTATCAATAAATGATAAATCCAACATACAATATTATAATAATTTTTTTATTTCACGTCTTTTTCTCCTATTAAAAAATAATAATTTTTCTATAATTCTTTTTATAAAACGTTTTTTATTTAAAAAAAAATATGTTTGTTCATAAAACGTTTTTATAAATTGAACATTTCTTTCATTCTTTTTATAAAATATTTTTAAAAAATGAATATATAACGTTTTTTCTAGAATTTGTATTAAAAAAACTATGTAATATGTAAATCTTTATTACTAAGTATATAATATTAAATTTATTCAACTCGCATAATATACCGGGTTTTTAAATTTTAACCTACTTTAAAAATAAAAATATGTATATGGGTTAACCAAAATGTTAAATTATTGATGGACTTTCTATAATGTTTATGTGTGTACACATTAAACACAATCTATTTATTATTTCCAATAATAGAATAAATATCAAGATCAAATCAATATCTATCATGAAAAGATGTTACCTTCTTTAAAAGAAAAGTTATATTGTAGGTATTTTGGAGCTCCGTCTCTGACGGATTTATGTAAATTATTTATGGTGTAAATTTATGAGTAGATTTAAAACGTATGTGAGTACGTTATTAAAAAAAGATATCAAATAATAAATTGAATAATGTTATAAAATAAATTGCAAAACGTGAGTGTCACTTTTTTTATAGTCTAAGCATCGCTTATATTTTGAGCATTTTACTCACTCTCTTTTTTATATATTTATATTATATTATATTATGATACATATGAGAAAAAGAAAAAGACAATTTTACATAATTTTAAAAGTTTAATTAATTAATTAAACTTTTAAAATATATGGTACAATTTTTTTAAACATATTGTTGACTTTTAAACCAATTTTCTCACGATCTTTAAATGGACATAAGTTCTTCATACGTGAATATTTTTTTTTAAATACACCATAAAAATGAAATTTTATTCTCTTTAATTTGATTATGGTATTACTATAGTTTTTTTAATTTAAAAAAAATTAATATGTTACGTGATTATCAGTGTCTGTGTTTCCCGCCGTATCGCGCGAACACCCTTCTAATTTCTCCATAAGTACTTTTATTTTTCGTGAAAAGGTACTCGTTTACTACGGGTCATTTGTGATTTTAACGATGTTAGGTCATTTTGATCAAATTTGTGATTTTCAAATGATAAAATTATTATGTTCATCGATATCTTTAGAAATGGATAGTTAAATGGTCTAAAATTAAATATTTTTCATTAAAGTTAACAAAATGATACCATTCTTTAATTAGAATGATTGTTTAATAAAAATAAATAAATAGATTGACACGTAATTAAGATGTCAAAATCATTGATTTATATACCTAATAACAAAATGATTTTATTTTATTAAAGAATTGATTATATATTTAATACATATTTTGTACTGTGTATAATACACTAGGTTAAATTCTCATGTATTACACGGATTGAATAAATATAATATTATATTTTAAACAATAAAAAAATTATTTTTTAAAAACTCATGTTTTGGGTTGAACAAACCCGTGGAATATAATATAATCTGTTAACATATACACTCGTCAAAATATGTTGAAAGATTTATTTATTAATATAATATATAGATTAGTATTTCTTTAAAAATATATTATTATTAAAAATAGAAGTGCATTTAATAAGAGAGAGATGCGAAAAAAAAATGATGAGAATGAATATAAAGGTGACATGTGGCATGGAAAACCTTTATTTATTATATAGTATAGATTAATGGTTAATTTAAATCAAACCCATATAAACAACTTCTAAAATGATATCATATATTTAATGTATATGAGATCAAAAAAAATTAATAAATGTTAATTTTTCAACAACGTATTAATTTTTTTATATAACTAATAAATGTTAATTCATAATTCATTTGGTTAATGATATAAAAAATATTCATCATTAAATAATAAGTATACATAATTAGATTTATATTAAATATTTAAAAATATATTTTCTTTTAGAGTTAAATACGGTTTCGTCCCTGTGGTTTGACATAAATAACCATTTTAGTTCAAAAGTTTAAATTTGGCTTTTTTAGTCCCATAGTTTCATTTTCATATCAATTTAAGCCAAGAGTCTAACAACGTTTATTTTTTTCTGATAAATTTAAAAAAAATATATATATAAAATACCTCTTTTAATTAAAAAAAACAAAATCTTTATAAAATCAAAACCCTATCTCACTCTCTCATCTCTCTATTCTCTCTCTACCATCTCTATTAAAAAGCCCTACCACCATCAAACCAAAAACTCAAGCCCTGATTAGGCTAAATCGAACCCAGATCTGCAACCTCATCTTCTTCACGTGGTGTTCTATGAACCCAGATCTGCAACACTTTATGAACACCATGAACATCGGATTTTTGTTGACGGTGGGTGGGGTTTAACAGCCACATCAGATTTTGTGAACCCAGATTCGCAACCCCCACACCTCCACATCTTCTTCATCGTTTCATCTTCACTTGAAAATCGCTTTTGAAAATCAAGTGAGAGAAAGAGATAGATCAAGTGGGTGAAGACGACAATCAGGGCTTCGAGTGGACCTATCGGCTCTTCAAATAAACGATGAGTGGGGGTTAAGGTTGTTGGGTCGGTGGTGCAGGAGTCACCCTAACTGGTGATGGTGGGGAGTCAACGGTGAATACTCTTCGTCGGAAGCGTACACGGGGATGGCAGCTGATATGGCTGACATACCTGTAATGTAGGCAACATTCGGAACACTATGTAACTTTACATATAAAGTGTGTGAAATGCTATCTAAGTGTGAGACTATGGTTATAGACTAAGTCTACTAAATGCAAACCTAATTCACTATAAGCAAGGGCTCTGATACCAATCTGTCACACCCTCAAATTTCCACGACGGAGTTTTACCGTCAGGCGTGACGTGTCAGGATCAAATTCGCCGGTTATATTGAATGACCTTTGTATGCGCTTCAAAATACGTTTAAAAACCATATAACACAACCAATGTTTAATAAGTTTTAAGTTTACGGAAGTAAAAGAGTTACGGAAACGAAAATAGTTTAACAAATCACACGACAAAATATAAAGTTTTCAAAGTCCAAAAATAGTTTCAAAATGTAAATTTGCAAAAGACTCCATGCTCGTGACGTGCACCCTATCCTTAGTATGCCAGCTAACAACCTGAGAAAACATGCTTAAAAGAGTCAACATACTGTGAGTGAGTTCACAGGTTTAAAGCAGTAAATAAGTAGTTTTATAAAACCGGACCACATATATTACATATTCATCTTATTGCGTGCACACAATGTATGTGATACTATAAGTGTATCGTAACCGAAGCTGACAGTATGTTGCATGCCTCTAGCCACTCTGGCATGTTTAGGTCAATGTCGCTCCCGTTTTGAGCTCCAATCAAAGTTGGTACGACGGGTGGGGGTTGTCGACCCCAATAGTACTATTCAATATTACCACGCTGTTGGAAACGTTATTAACGGTACGATAAAGTAAGGGATTTTATGTTGTATGTTTCACTTAAGTATTCACAAGAGATTGGTGATGTATATGTGTCCAAACGAAAGTATAAGTTGAGCATGTTTATTCCCCAAACGAAAAAGTATTTAAAAGTGGGGTCGTGAGACTCACCTGTGATCGGGTGAGTAGGATGCAAATGTGTATGCTTAGCAAGTCCGAAAAGGTATCCTAACCGAGACATATTACATAATAGTCCATGAGTTTCAATGTGTGTTGGATTCCTAGAATCCGTTGTATCCAAACAACTTCCCAAGTTATTATGTTAAAAAACGTGTGTTGACTTTAGTTCACCAAGTTGACTTGGGTTGACCAATGTTAACTTAGGTTGACCAATGTTGACTTATGTTGACCAATGTTGACTTAACTTGACTCAACGACCCGTTGGTGACTTGGTATGCAAAAATAAAATATAATATATTTTTGTATCATATGTAAACAAAAGTGGAAATCGTGGAGTAATGACACGTCTTTTCGAATTGTAACATATATATATATATATATATTTATACAAAATATATATTAACAAGTGAACGCGCAAGATTCTAAAATTAAGTAAATATTATGAAATCACAAAACGAACAAAGGTGGAAGTCATTTGTGTCATAACACATCTTTTCGACTCGCAACATATATTTTTATTATAAAAATGAAATAAGTTTTATGAATCCATGAAATGAATTCATTCCAAAAGTTTAGACAAGTTCTAAATAATCCAAATAATAATTTAGAATATTCAAAGCGTTTCTAAAAATCAAATACAATTGTTGACACAAAATAAATATAGTTTTCCTATTAAAATTAGTATGGTTTTTATTGAGAATCAAAACCACCAATGACATCTAATTGATCTAAATTCTAAGACATCATCATACAAATGTTCTCAAGACAAAATACCACAAAAATTCATATATGTTTCCAATTCCCAAGATATACTTCAATACGACTTTCTTTTAAGAAAATAACCATAACATAAATTCTATGACAATGTTTATACTAGTGTTCTCAAGACACGATACTAAAGTAATTCATACTCAATCTCAACTACAAAAATATGATCAATAATGTTCTCCTTATATAAATATAATTATAAAATAAATCTAACCATTACACCAACAATATACACCTTAATGTTTATTATATAATCAAAGGTTTCTTTTGTAAAAAGGGTTTTTACTTGCAAGGATTGTTTTGGATACAAGATTACAATAGAATCATATGAAGATGAAATGTTTATAAATGAAAAATATATAAAACTACCTCCTTGAAGTTGAGTTTTGAAGATGATGATTAAAGAATGCTTGTTATCACCAATTATTGCCTTAGAATCACCAAAGAAGGGTTTGATTTGAGAGGTTTTGGACAAGATGATCAAGAAATAGAGTGTGTGTGTGTGGGTGTGATGTTGGTGATGCAAGAGGGTGGGGGGGTTTGGGATTTGTTTTGTGTCTTTGTTTCTAATATTCTTGTATTTAGTAAAATGATAAAGAAAAATAATGATTAATGGGATTCTTGATTAGCATTGATGTGCATTTAACTCAAATTGGTTTCAAATTTGAAATGAGTAATATGAGGGGAGGGGGAGGTTACGAAAATGAGGGGGGAGAGTGGATCTTCCATTTTTATAAAAAATGATACCAAATATCTCCTACCTTTCATTCTTGTAAAAGCTTTTAAATAATTGTCAACATTTAATTATATAAAAATATTCATGCTTTTGTTTATCAAATAATTTGTTTAATTTAAGATGAAACAATGATTTCCTTGCAAGTTTATGTTTCAAGGTGTATATCGGGTGTAATTCCATACTGCGTTTCAGATAAAACGTTTCCGAAAAATTCCAGAAAATTAAATATAGATACGAAATAATAAATCGCAGTATTACGTATAAAATTCAAGCTCCAAATATATGTCGGAGTATTAGTTTAGTAATTCACCAACGTTCGTGAGCATGGTTGCAGAAGTCGCTAGGCACTGCCAGGTAGGTCGACTTTGGAGTTGCGAGTACTCGGCCTAGGCGGGGAGTAGTCGGGGAGTACTCGGACATGGAAAATTACAAAAAAGTTAGTTTTCGGGAAATTATATATATATGTCAAATAACATAAGTGTACTAATTTTTGTAACAAAATACATGAATATCAATATAAATAAAAAAGATACATGTTCAAATACTAAAGTATTTTAAAAACTGATATTCATTCTTTAATATTATAGACATAGTAATCATTTAGTTATTGTCTTTCAATGTATCTCCGTAAAAATCAAAGAAAATCCAACAATAATCGGTGAAAAACAGGAAAAAACAGCGAAAATTTGAGTTGACCGAGTTGGACCGATTCCAAGGAATGTTGACCGAGTTGAAGAAAAGCGCCTCGGCACCCTACCGAGGACCGAGTACTCGGCCGCCTAGGCCGAGTTTTACAACACTGTTCGTGAGACAGGACGCGTGTGTGATCATATAATTCACTAAATTATCAATGCATGGAATGTTTGTATTGGACCTTGCTAAGTAATAAATGCACTTATTTAAGTATAATTAAGTGTAATGCACGTGTAAACGTTATGATCACATAAGTTCCGCTCGATTAGTGTAACACCTGCCACAAAAATATCCGAGAAATGCCAAGGTTAGAACCTCTAAGACTTGATATATTTAAAGTACCAAAAGTCGAAGGTTAAAAAGTAAAAATTTGGAAAATTAAAGTCTTAGAGGACCGCTAAGGTCAAGCCTAACGGTCCGCTACGGGTGCATAAGGTTGGTAGAGGTCCGCTAAGGAACCCCCACCCTGAGTCATTGGGTGGCGGACCGCCATCATACTAGGTAACGGTCCGCTACTTTGTCACGAAGCAAATCATCCGCGTGTGACACGGGTCCAATGACTAATGAACTTGAATCTTCACATGTGTACTCGTGGCGGACCGCCATGCCAGGTGGTAACGGTCCGCCAGCCGTAAAACTCCCAGAATATGCCACGTAGCCCTGTGGCGGACCGCTACGCCCTGGGTAACGGTCCGCTAGCCGCAAACTTATAAACGGTCCAATCAGTGATTGACGTTTTGGGCTGACGCAGTCTAGGGCGGTGGCGGACCGCCGCCCACCTACGTAGCGGTCCACTACGGGTTGAATTTCCAACCTGTAAATTGCTTCACCATTTCAAATTTTTTTTCATCCCAAACACGAATCTCACATTCTAAACTTGTTCCAGAGAAGTCCTAGCCCACTTTCGACGATCACGGTTTGATTCCCGCTCGTTGTAGTACCTAGTTTAAGAAGAAACGCTCGTAGAAGTATTGAAACGCTAGAGAAACCAAGCTAAGAGTCTGATTCTATAATTTCCAACTTAAAGGCTCATTCCTATAAATCAAGGTGAATACTTTATCTCTTTCAAAACTTGTATAGTTATTTTCATCGTCTCTCATCCTACATTGGGGACAATGTAGAGTTTAAGTGTGGGGATGGGAGACTGAGTTTGTATAGAAAAAAAAAATTATATAAAAATTTAAAAATTTTCAAAAATGTCCTTGGATCAGAATTTTTGTAACTAAATGGAAAATGATAAATATAATTGGAAACTATGCTTGTGTGATTAAAAACAATAATAAATAGAAAACGCGTTTAATTTGTAATGTTTTGGTAGGCCCAACCGATCTAAAGAGCTTAAATATCCTGATATTGTATCTAGGGTTAATTAACAATCAATTCAGTATGTCTTGTGGGTTCTTATCTTAGGGGCTTCGGCAAGGTTGAAACTGTCATCATAGGGTGATAGGTACCACTATAAGCAAAAATTTATAAGTTTTTAAAATTACTTGGCACACCACTTTCTTTTTATGAAAATAAATCCGAAAATTGGTGACGCCCGCAATCCATAATCCATCTTGCATGAGCTTAATTAAACAAAATTGAGAGCTTGAGTTCAGCCTACGTGTTTCCCTTTGGGATAGTGACTTGAAGGATACACCCATGGGCGGGACTTAAGTGATCAATATTGGATGACTAAGTTAGGAGTACGTGTTTCCCTTCGGGATGGTGACTTGAAGGATACACCCATGCTCCGAAGCTTATGTACTTCATGGCTTAAGAACTGCAGCCTACGTGTCATATATCGTGTTCCAGCATGATTGAAACACCACTGGGTTAGGTTCATTCATAAAATAATATAAAAAGCTCAAAAACATGCATCCATCGATCCATATTCCCATAATTTTCAAAAACTCGTAAATTAGTGTTTATAGTGGTGGGAAATCTATAAGGTTTAACCCGTGCCTAAACATGACTTTGAGATGGGATTAGACTAAGTTGTAGCTTCCTGAATGTAAGACCCATAGAGAAACTGTTGCTTGTTAATAAATAGGATAGTAGATCACATAATCGGGGGCTCAATAGATCGGTGGTTGGGTTTAGTCGGATAGAAATACCAATTGTTACAGTCAATGCGTGATTATGTTTTAATTGTATGAGATTATGAGAGCAGGTTTCAATTATGATTCCATTGCATAATTCTTTTTTGGGACGCAAAAGAGTAAGTGTGGGGATATGATAAGTGGCCAAAGTTTCATGTATTAAAAGGTGCAATATGTTATATTTATGCAAATTAATATGTGGAATACAAAGGTTTTGTGTAGCTGTGCATGTGCAGGTTTTGGACGCTTAAAGTATGAGTTTGGAAGATATTAGGCGAGAGATACAAGAGTCGGAAGAGACACGAAGAAAACGGGGCAAAATACAGGCCCAGCGTAAGCCTACGCCACATGGCGTAAGCCTACGCCACCAGCGTAAGCTTACGCCCCATCAGCGTAAGCCTACGCCTGAGCATTTTCTTCACAGCCGCATCAGAGGCCCGGCGTAAGCCTACGCCCTCCCAGCGTAAGCCTACGCTGGGTGCGTCTCAGACGCGGAACTTCGGGGAAACAGCCGATTTTTAGGTTTTATTGGGGGTTTCTTCCCCAAATGGAGATCCATCTCTTACCTCACATTTTTAGGCGATTTTGGGAGGATTCACACGCCGACTTGAAGATTGAAGATGATCTCCCTCACCATGAGTGTGTGATTCACTTGTGGCTTCCTCCAGGCGGACGGTTCGTATAGGTTTTTGTATTTGATTCAGTTTATTCATGTTTTGATCTTGTTAGTTTCTGACAATAACTTGAGAGATTGATGTATTAGTTGATTTAAACAGTTTATGATTATGCTTTGAGTTTACTTGCTTTACGATCTTGTTCGGTTGATGACAAAACCTAGTAGCAGGGTTGGGTGACTAAAGGGGGTAACTTGGCATTCATAAATTGGGTGATTGAATTATACTGGTTTGTGACGAAACTAGTTGTATGGGTTTTCTGACAAAGAATCTGTCTTCAATTACTGTTTCAACTAATTTTCCAACACTATGTCTATGTGGTGTCCAATTGAACAACTGAATTTTATGTGAAACCTAGAACCTGAAGTTTGGAGGAGGTTACATCTTTATCTAATCTGTGTGTTTTTATTCTAATTTGTTAATCTAAACAATTGAACTTTCCACTGATTCCCTGTGGATTCGACAACCCTACTTCCCTGTCTACAGTCTAAGGTAGATACGTAGTAGTTTTTATAAATGTTTTTGATTGACCTTGACACCGCGAAACGTGTAGATTGAACAAAAGTTGTGATTATGAAATTAATACTTGTTTGTGTCAAATGATTTTATTGTCAAAATAATTGTATTCACCGGCGTTCGCGCTGACGTTTCATTTTCAAAATGTTTGCAGGCAATGAATAAAAGGAAAAGGGGATACGGGCAGTTATAAGATCTGACCCAGGAATAAATGTTGAGAAATGATAACTTTCACGCTGGATTCTCAGGACTCGTGCATAGGAAATCCTAAAAGAAAGAAAAAGAGGAAATATGACTAAGGGATTGATCAACCTTGGATGAAACGATCCTTGTAAAAAGACTTCCGCTATGTTTTATAAAAACTCTTAAATCAAAGCAGGTACCAATCGAGCTCGCACACGTACAGGGGGTGCCTGAGGCGGGGTGTGACAAATGCAAGGGAGCAAAGTCATTGCTTATGCTTCCAGACAATTGAAAACCCATGAAAAGAATTATAAGACTAATGATTTAGAATTGGGCGCCATAATATTCGCATTAAAATTATGGAGACACTATCTATATGAAGTCAAATTCACCATATTCACTGATCATAAAAGCCTAAAGTATATATTCAGTCAGAAAGAACTGTATATGAGGCAAAGGCGTTGGATGGAAGTCCTGAATGATTACGATTGTGAAATCTGTTATCATGAAGGCAAAGCTAATGTTGTAGCTGACGCCATGAGTAAAAAAGAACATGAGAAACCTAAATGAGTTCGTGCTTTAAGACTCGATCTCCAAATTGATCTTATTTCTCGTATTAAGGAATCTAAAAAATTTGCCTTACAAGAACCAAACCTTGGGAAAGAAAGTTTGGGAGGAATTATTGAACAACTGGTTAAAGATAACGATGATATTCTTAGAATGAATAAAATAATGTGGGCTCCTATCTATGGAAACGTGTGTGAAGAAATTTTTGAAGAAGCTCATAAATCTAAGTATACGATGCATCCTGGAAGCGATAAAATGTACAAAAACCTAAAAGTCAATTAGTGGTGGATAGGAATGAAGAAACATATCGCTATCTATGTTGCAAAGTGCTTAACCTGTTCTCAAGTTAAAGCTGAACATCAAAAGTCGTCTTGCTTGTTACGGCAACTTGAAATTCCTGTCTGGAAATAGGAGATGATAACCATGGATTTCATTACTAAACTTCCCCTAACTAGTCAAGGAAATGATACTATCTGGGTTATCATTGACAGACTTACTAAGTCTGCTCATTTTTCTTTCCATGAAAGAAACATACATCATGGATAAGTTGGCATAATTATACATTAATGAAATCGTATCTTTACACGGTGTGCCACTGTCTAGTATGTCAGATAGAGATAGTAGATTTACTTCTAGATTCTAGCAGAGTTTTCAAAAAGCTCTGGGTACAAAATTAAATCTTAGCATTGCCTACCATCCCCAAACGGACCGGCAGAGCGAAAGAAACATACAAACCCTAGAAGATATGCTAAGGGCTTGTGTTATTGACCTTGGAGAAAGTTGGGATGACCACTTACCTCTAATAGAATTCTCCTATAACAATAGCTATCATACGAGTATACAGACCGCTCCTTTTGAAGCCTTATACGGTCGTAAATGTCGAACTCCAATCTGTTGGTCTGAAATAGGAGAAAATCGGTTTTCTAGACCTGAAATAGTCGGGGAAACGAATGAAAAAGTAATTAAAATAAAAGAGAGATTGAAAATGGCTCAAGATCGTCAAAAGAGTTATGCTGATAGAAGACAAAATCCATTAGAATTCAACATCGGTGATAACGTTCTGTTGAAAGTTTCACCCTGGAAAAGTGTTATAAGATTTAGAAAGAAAGGAAAACTAAGTCCTATATTCGTAGGACCATTCAAAATCTTGAAAAGAGTTGGGCCTGTGGCCTATCAACTCAAATTACAAGAAGAAATGAATGGAGTACATGATGTATTCCATGTGTCAAATCTACGCAAGTGTTTGGCAGATGAATCTCTGGTAATGCCCCTACAAGATGTAAAGGTAGATGAAAAGTTAAGATTTGTGGAACAACCTTTACAAATTGAGAACAAGCAGGAAAGGAAATTAAAAAGAAAGAAATTGATGATTGTAAAAGTGAAATGGAACTACAGACGTGGACCTAAATACACATGGGAACTGGAGTCCGAAATGAAAAAGAAATATCCTCACTTATTCGAGTAATCTCGGGGATGAGATTAAAAACAAGGTGGGGAGAATGTAACACCTGCCACAAAAAATATCCGAGAAATGCCAAGGTTAGAACCTTTAAGACTTGATTTACCTAAAGTACCAAAATTCCAAGGTTAAAAAGTGAAAATTTGGAAAATTAAAGCCTTAGCGGACCGCTAAGGTCAAGCCTAACAGTCCGCTACGGGTGCATAAGGCTGGTAGAGGTCCGCTAAGGAACCCCCACCCTAAGTCATTGGGTGGTGGACCACCACCATACCCGATAACGGTCCGCTACTTGGTCACGAAGAAAATCATCCGCGTGTGACACGTGTCCAATGACTAATGAACTTGAATCTTGACACGTGTACTCGTGGCGGACCGCCATGTCAGGTGGTAACGGTCCGCCAGCCGCATAACTCCCAGAATACGCCACGTAGCCCTGTGGCGGACCGCTGCGCCCTGGGTAACGGTTCACTAGCCGAAAACTTATAAACGGTCCAATAAGTGATTGGCAATTAAGGCTGACGCAATCCAAGGCGGTGGCGGACCCCGTTACGGGTTGAATTTCTAGCCTATAAATAGCTTCACCATTTCAAACTTTTTTCATCCCAAAGATGAATCTCACATTCTAAACTTGTTCCAGAGAAGTCCTAGCCCACTTCCGACGATCCTGGTTCGATTCCCGCTCGTTGTAGTACCCGGTTTAAGAAGAAACGCTCATAGAAGTATTGAAACGCTAGAGAAACCAAGCTAAGAGTCTGATTCTATAATTTCCAACTTAAAGGCTCATTCTTATAAATCAAGGTGAATACTTTATCCCTTTCAAAACTTGTGTCAAACATTTACGTTTACGAAAATGGCCAAATAAAGGTTAAGGGAATAATGCTCAACGTTCTTCTACGAACAAAGCATTCGGGCCATAGATATACGTAAAACTTGCAAGGGATACACGGGTCTCGGTTGAGAGTCCCGGATTGCGGCCGGTACTTATCTTATAACAAATTCGGAGGCGTGGACCTGTCCGTTGTTATAAGGCATGACGCCAATGTATACAGTGGTGCATATAGTCAGGACATGGGCCTGCTGAACGTGTAGATTGAACAAAAGTTGTGATTATGAAATTAATACTTGTTTGTGCCAAATGATTTTACTGTCAAGATAATTGTATTCACCGGCGTTCGCGCTGACGTTTCATTTTTAAAATGTTTTCATGCAATGAATAAAATAAAAAGGAAAAGGGGATATGGGCTTACATAAAATCTGACCTAGGAATGAATGTTGAGAAATGATAAATTGCACGCTAGATTCTCAGGCCTCGTGCATAGAAAATCCTAAAAGAAAGAAAAAGAGGAGATAGGACCAAGGGATTGATCAACCTTGGATAGTACTATTTCCCGTGTCTTAAACTTGTTTATAAGACAAGAGATGTATTTGGTTTCAAACTCTGTTTTGTAATAAAATGAAAAAGGTATTTAAATCCCTATGTTTATGAAATAAATACGAGACTTTTGTTTTCCAATTGGGTCTTGATATTTACAAATACAACCCTCGAGGTTGATACAAATGATGAAACGATCCTTGTAAAAAGACTTTCGCTATGTTTTATAAAAACTCTTAAATCAAAGTAGGTACCAATAGAGCTCGCACACGTCCAGGGGTGCCTGAGGCGGGGTGTGACAATTAGTAACCTGAATTTTTGTCGGGTGTCACATCATCCACTAGTTGAAAAGAATTTCGTCCTGAAATTTAACTCGTGTCGTTCGTGTTTGGTGTTGTCTCAAACAGATGTGGGTATTTACGCTTCATTTGATCTTCCCGTTTGTGACAACCGATAGATTCGGGTCAATACCCGTCCCCGTCTCAGTCATAAATTACATACGTCATATACGTGTCAGACTTAATTATGGTTAATTAAGGTCATTTCATATATAACAAAGTACATTCATAACATTTCACGAGTCGGTAATTCGGTAAATTACCGGGTCACACGCAGTATATTCGGCACACACGAACGTTGGTGATAATTAATATTTATGTTTTAATAAATATTTCGAGATGTTACAACACTATGTTAGAACTTAAATATATGCATGTGTTTATTTATATCAACTTAGTACTTTAACGCGCACATTCACCGTTTCACCGGTATATCTTATTTTAATGTGATACTCCGCAATATTAATTTACTAAACATATATTTACATGTTAGTAAACCAATAAATATACAATGTTTAATTTTTATTAAGCTCAGTTTTATTAAAAACTCTAAATTATATCGCGTCCGATTTACATCCGCTTCCACCTAAATACCCGTTTTAAACTACAAAATCCCATAACCATATAAATCTTGAAAAAAAAGGCTAACCTTTCCCTTTTTCTCTTGTGCTGACCGAGATCTTTCCACACACATAGGAAATGCGTGTGTTGATTTTTTATACATGGAACTTCCATTTTTGTGATGTACTCCTTTTACACAAACACCGAATATAAAATACTGGTCATGCAAATATGGTCTTTGTCTCTTTCCCCCTTTGGACCTCACATTGAAGCCACCATCACCAATTCAAATTTCTTTTTTACTTCCAAGTACGTGGTTATATATGGAACAAGCCCTCCCTTGCTTTACTTACACACAAAATTGCAATCTCACTCACTCTTTCTCCCTATCGTTGTTACGGTTTCTCCACCCAGCACCAACATTCCATTTTCTTCATCATTCCAAGTATACAAGTGTTATACAAGCTTTCCCTAGTGAAGATCAAGTGGCATTAGGCGACTTCAAGCAACCTACTCCAATCCTTCCTTCTTCCTTGCTTACTTTTAGTGAGAAATCCTCCTAACTATTTACATTTTGTTCTTGTTTTATACTATCTTTTACATACAAATGTCATGTACCAACTTTCACCATCAAAAATCCATTTTTATTACATATGGAGTTTCTATAAAATAACTACATGAGTCTTATTTTTTGTATGAAAACATTAATAATAACTTTATGATGATTCTTGAACTAAAATAAATATTTAAGTTGGTGATTTTAATTTTTGTTGATTATGTTTCACTTAATAAAAATTGTTACTAATAGAAACTAAATATATGTTAATGTTAAACATTGAATATACATCAAGTGGTTTTATTAGGTCCATGGGTTACTTAGTGACTATTATTATGTGTTATTATATATTTTAGTTCTCTACAAAATTGTTGGTATTTTGGATAAACTTATGACAAGTTATGAAAATATATTATTACTAGTTGTAAAATTTGTGCTACTTGTTAATTAGTAGTTTACTTGGGTTTAATTGTGGATTTTGAAACATAAAAATTCTAGAAGTTATTTTTTTTAGCAAATATAAATATTTAAAATGCCCAGACTAGATCTTAAAACATATATAATTATACATATATATATAGATATACTTTTGTTGTAAAACAAAAACCGACATTATTTTAAGAGTGATAATTCTCAAATTTATATTTCGTAGAAATAATATAGATATTATTTTTGCCTCAAAACATGACGTACTTCGAAAACATTATTTGAATAAATATATATTTGTCGTTCGCGTTGAGTTATGACTCGGGTCGGGTCAAACTTTATTTTGAAACCCGAACTCTAAGTTAACACCGAGTTGCAAATATACATGGACATAGTTGATCGAATTTATGATTTATATTTATTATATGTAAATATATATTTTCGGGTAACAAATACATATCACCAACGGGTCGTCGAGTCAAAACGTTTTAAACTGAAACTTACACACATAACGTTGCGAGTTGGGTGAAACTGTTGCATGACCAACTTGCATGTAGAATAATTACTTAGACCTTAAGGTGTCTTAATTACATTTTAGGGCACGCGTAGGTCGGAAATCACTCGGACGTTTCTACTTATACATTTCTATACTCACGCGTCAGGTGAGTATCACAACCCCATTTTACTTATTTTCCTTTTGGGGGATATTACATGCATACTTACAGTTTTCATTGGACACAATACATTTATATGATTTCACATATTGCATAAGCGGTTTACTTACCGTATTAAGTCCCCTCACATCAGGACCGTTAGTTTCTTTCACAAAGCGAGGTAATCATGGATAGTACTATCGGGTTTGATAACCCCCACCCGAGTTAGTCGCGCTAACTTTCATTGTAGGTCAAAACGGGTGCATCATTAGCCTAAACACCCCCCATATATTCGGTAGGCATGGGAAGGGGCATGAGATTACAGTTACATTTACAGTTACAGTCTAGCTTCGGTTTCGGTGTGCTTATGGTAATATTGACACATTGTTTGATCAACAATCAAATCATAGAAAGTTTTGTGGTCTATTACAACAATTTAATTTTACATTTAAACCTGTGAACTCACCAACATTATTGTTGACTCGTTTAAGTATGTTTTCTCAGGTCGTTAAGCTTGCACGGGATTAGGTTGCACATCATGCATGAAGTCTTTTGTTGTTCCCATGACAATGAACTTTTGAATGTCTTTTGCTTGGCATTGTATTCTCAAAATAATTTATTTTCCTTCGGCATTACTTTCCGCATTAACTGTATAAAAGAATGTTATATTTTAGAACGACTTGGAATGCATGATTTTCAAAACGATATAGACATGTAATGCCAGTCTCCATCATTTCAGACTGAGATAGCCGATTCACCTCTAGGTTCTAGCAATCTCTGCAGAAAACATTAGGTACGCGATTAAACATTAGGTCGTTCTATGTAATCAGTGACGACTTGGAAATATATTATTACTAGTTGTAAAATTTGTGTCATTTGTTAATTAGTAGTTTACTTGGGTTTAGTTATGGATTTTGAAACATATAAATTCTAGGAGTTATTTTTTTAGTAAATATAAATATTTAAAATGCCCAAGACTAGATCTTAAAACATATATAATTTTATAATTATATATATATATAGATATACTTTGGTTGTAAAACGAAAACCGACATTATTTTAAGAGTTATAATTCTCAAAGTTATATTTCGTAGAAATAATATAGATATTATTTTTGCCTCAAAACATGACGTACTTCGAAAACATTATTATGAATAAATATATATTTGTCGTTCGCATCGAGTTATGATTCAGGTCGGGTCAAACTTTATTTTGAAACTTGAACTCTAAGTTAACATCGAGTTGCAAATATACATGGACACAGTTGATTGTATTTATGATTTATATTTATTATATGTAAATATATATTTTTGGGTAACAAATATATATCACCAACGGGTCGTTGAGTCAAAACGTTTTAAACCGAAACTTACACACATAATGTTGCGAGTTGGGTGAAACTGTTGCATGACCAACTTGCATGTAGAATAATTAGTTAGACCTTAAGGTGTCTTAATTACATTTTAGGGCACGCGTAGATCGGAAATAACTTGGACGTTTCTACTTATACATTTCTATACTCACGCGTCAGGTGAGTCTCACGGCCCCATTTTACTTATTTTTCTTTTGGGGGAGATTACATGCATACTTACAGTTTTCATTGGTCACAATACATTTATATGATTTCACATATTGCATAAGCGGTTTACTTACCGTATTAAGTCCCCTCACAACTGGACCTTTAGCTTATTTCACAAGCGATGTAATCATGGATAGTACTATCGGGTTTGACAACCCCCACCCGAGTTAGTCGCACTAACTTTGATTATAGGTCAAAACACCCTCATGTATTCGGTAGGCATGTGTAGGGGCATGAGATTACAGTTACAGTCTAGCTTCGGTTTCAGTGTGCTTATAGTAATATTGACACATTGTTTGATCAACAATCAAATCATAGAAAGTTTTGTGGTCCATTACAACGATTTACTTTTACATTTAAACATGTGAACTCACCAACATTATTGTTGACTCGTTTAAGTATGTTTTCTCAGGTCGTTAAGCTTGTACGGGATTCAGTTGCACATCATGTATGAAGTCTTTTGTTGTTCCCATGACAATGAACTTTTGAATGTCTTTTGCTTGGCATTGTATTCTCAAAACAATTTATTTTACTTCCGCATTACCTTCCGCATTAACTCTATAAAAGAATGTTATATTTTGGAACGACTTGGAGTGCATAATTTTCAAAACCATATAGAGGTCGTTCTATGTAATCAGTGACGATGATCCACGACCGTCGCGCCTCGTGGGAAACCGCCGTGGTTGGGGTGTGACACCGTTCCCACGTGAAGTCGGGTCCACGTCTAGTGTTCCAGCAAACATTAACGATGGGAATACAACTATGTTTAAGAATCTCGACCTCTCGGTCCATGATTTCTACTGGTTCCTCGACGAAATGTAGTTGATCATCAATTTGTATCTCGTCTAGCGGTATGACAAGTGTCTCGTTGGACGGACACTTATTAAGGTTGGATACGTGGAAAACGTCGTGCACACTGCTCAGTTCTTCCATCAGTTTAAGTTTGTAAGTCGCGGGACCGATTCTTTTCAGAATCTCAAAGGGTCCAATGTAACGAGGGTTTAACTTACCTCGTTTGCCAAAATGAATCACGCCTTTCCAAGGCGAGACTTTCAATAGGACTTTGTCCCCTACTTGAAATTCCTAGGGTTTGCGTCTCATGTCAACATAGCTTTTTTTACGGTTACGCTCTACGACTAAGCGGTTTCTGATTTGCACAATTTTCTCAGTTGTTTCGTGCACAAGCTCGAGGCCAGTGAGTTGACCCCACTTTTGCCCAACAAATTGGAGATCGATACTTACGTCCGTACAATGCCTCGAATGGTGTAGCTCCAATGCTCGAGTGGTAGCTGTTATTGTAGGAAAACTCGACCAAAGCCAAGTGAGTCTCCCAGCTGTTACCAAAGTCGACTACGCAAGCTCTTAGCATGTCCTCGAGTGTTTGGATAGTTCGCTCACTCTGGCCTTCAGTTTGAGGATGTTATGCAGTACTCATAGCCAGTTGTGTACCCAATGCTTCTTGTAGCGATCGCCAGAATCGGGATGTGAAACGACTATCTCTATCAGAGATGATGGAGATAGGCACCCTATGCCTAGAGACTACCTCCTTCAGGTAAACCCTAGTTAGTCTCTCCATCTTATCATTCTCCTTGATGGGGAGAAAGTGCGCGGATTTTTTCAGGCAATCAACGTTCACCCAAATTGTATTGCATCCGCTAGAGGTTTTTGGTAACTTGGAAATGAAATCCATGGAGACTTGTTCCCATTTCCACTAGGTATCTCAGGTTGTTGAAGTAGACCAGACGGTTTCTGGTATTCGACCTTAACCTTTGAACAGGTCAAACATTTACTGACGTAGGTGGCGATGTGGGCTTTCATGTTGGGCCACCAGTAGAGCGCCTTGAGGTCATGATACATCTTGTCGGAATCGGGGTGAACCGAATACCTACACTTATGTGCTTAATCCATCAATAAGTCTCTTAAGTTTCCGTAGCTCAGTAGCCAAAGTCGATCCATGAAGTAGTGTATTCCATCAGTTTTGACCTCCAACTATTTATCCATACCTCTCAAGGATTCCTGTTTCAAATTCTCCTCTTTAAGAGCTTCGAGTTGAGCGTCTCGAATTCGGGTAGGCAATTCAGTGTGAATTGTTAGTTGTAACGCTCGTACTCGTTTTGGTTTCAACTATTCCTTACGACTTAAGGCGTCTGCTACTACGTTTGCCTTTCATGGGTGGTACTTGATTACACAGTCATAGTCATTCAGTAATTCGACCCATCGACGTTGCCTCATATTCAACTCTTTTCGGTCAAAAATGTGTTGAAGACTCTTATGATCGGTGTAGACCGTACACTTCGTACCATACAAATAATGTCTCCAGATCTTGAGTGCAAAAAACTACAGCTCCTAGTTCTAGGTCATGGGTGGTGTAGTTCTTCTCATGCACCTTAAGTTGTCGGGAAGCATATGCAATGACCTTCTCTCGTTGCATCAGAACGCATCCGAGTCCTCGATGTGAGGCGTCACAGTATACCACAAAATCCTCGGATCCTCCAGGTAATGATAATATTGGTGCACAACAAAGTTTCTATTTCAATAGTTGAAATGCTTCTTCCTGATTCTCATTCCAATCTTATTTCTTGTCCTTGTGAGTTAGGGCGATGAGTGGTTGCGCGATTTTGGAGAAGTTCTCGATGAACCGGTGGTAATATCCCGCCAGTCGTTGGAATTGTCTCATCTCAGTTGGAGTCTTAGGTGCCTCCCAATTTTTGATGCCTTCAATTTTAGATGGGTCCACATGAATTCCTTTCTCATTAACCACATGTCTTAGAAATTGGACTTCACGAATCCAGAATTCACATTTGGAGAACTTTGCGTGCAGTCTTTCATCCTTTAACCACTCTAGTATCAGTTTCAAATGTTCCTCATGCTCGTCCTTAGTCTTTGAGTATATCAGTATATCGTCGATAAACACGATCACGAATTTATCCAGGTAGGGTTTGCACACGCGGTTCATAAGATCCATGAATACGGCTGGTGCGTTGGTTAACCCGAATGGCATGACTAGAAACTCGTAATGACCATAACGAGTTCTAAAACCGTTTTTGGGAATATCATCCTCTTGCACCCTTAGTTGGTGGTATACCGAATGCAAATCGATCTTGGAGTAGTAGCTAGATCCTTGTAATTGATCAAATAAATCGTCGATTCGAGAGAGGGGATAACGGTTCTTAACTGTCACCTTGTTTAATTCCCTGTAGTCAATGCATATGCGAAAGGATCCATCTTTCTTTTTGACAAATAAAATCGGGGCTCCCCAAGGCGAGAAGCTCGGCCTTATGAATCCTTTGTCTAAAAGTTCCTGAAGTTGGTTGGACAATTCTTGCATCTCATATAGCGCAAGTCGGTACGGTGTTCTTGCAATCGGAGCGGCTCCGTGTAACACCCAAAAATTCGAACCAATTTAAACCATTTATATATAACGCGGAAGCGGTCCCAGTTACAATATTTAATATATCCACACGTTTTAGTTTTACAAAGATGAATTTAACTACATCATTTTCCACAATGGTAGTTTAATCAAAAGTTTCCAACCACAAGTTATCCACAAGTTGTAACGACTCCAGATAAATTTTAAAACGTCAAAATCCAATTTTGAGAATCCAATATTCACCTCAGGCGAGACTCGAGAACACCATTGAGCTTTTCCTACATTCAAAACAATAATTTTAATATGGTTAGTAAAGATAAGTAGTCTTAGGGACCTCTCCACAAGTCCCCACAACGATTACCAAGTCTATAGACTTCCCCCCTTTTCATGGTAAAACCCAAGAAAAGTCATTTTTGAAAATACAAATTTCTGTTATGGTAGTGTTACCATGTTCCCCTGAAGCCTGAACACAACTGTGTTCAGATGAATACAACCGTGTTAATATTCAGCTCTAAAAAAGAAACAAGGTTGCTGTCATGGCTGTGTTCAGATGAACACAATCATGTTCCCTGGCAGCACATTCTATTCTCACCATTTTTACAATTTTTTTGTATATAACAAGTATCTATCGTGTATTTACTTGTTTTTCGACCACACAATAACTACCACATTAACTAAGATTTATTTGTTAGTTTATCCACCCCCAATACGAGCACCACTACTCGTTTTCCATTCCGACTCGTTTGCATCTTTGTGCAATACGACACCAATATAACAGTATGACAACAACAACACACACATGTTTACTCCCACCCATTTATCACCTTTTAGTTGGCTTACAACGCCTTGGTGCGAGAACCACAACTCGTCTTACCCGTACTTGGAGTATTTGACTCTAAGTCCACCATTTGAAGTATTCCACACTTCTTATTGGGTTTACGACCTCTTGGTGCGAGTACCACAACTCGTCTTACACGTACTTGGAGTATTTGACTTCAAGTCCACCCTTTGAAGTATTCCACATTTCTTATTGGGTTTACGACTTCTTGGTGCGAGTACCACAACTCGTCTTACCCGTACTTGGAGTATTTGACTCCATGTCCACCCTTTGAAGTATTCCACACTTCTTATACACCATTTCACCAAATTATCACATTTTGTTGACTTTATACAACATAGTGAACTATATCAACTTAAACCACATTATGCATACAAGTTTGACTTTTACCACATAAGTCTTTACACCAAATTTTTAAACCATAATGTGCATACTACCTTGACTTTTACCACGTAAGTCATTACACCAAATTCAAACCACATTATGCACACAAATTTGACTTTTACCACACAAGTCAAATTACACCAAATTCACCACATTTACATATTGGTTTGACTATTTACCACATAAGTCAAATTACACCTATTTACCACATTTGCACAATCAAGTTTGACTATTAACCAGATAGTCTAATTACACCAATTTCAACATAATAGTTTAACCTTACACTTCTAAAGTCAAATTAAACCAAGTTTACCATTATCCACAATGGTTTGAATTATACCACATTAATTCAATTTATATCAATTTTATCATTATCCACAATGGTTTGACATATACCACACTAAGTCAATTTACAACAAATCACCACATTTAGTTTGACTATATTCCAAATAGTTCAACTACACCACTTTTACTAAGTGTCATTCATTAGTTTGACTAATTTCCTCATTATGTCAATTACAACAATCCTACCACATTCATACTTTACTTTGACCATTTACCACATAAGTCAAAATCGACATACAACACATAAATAGAATTAACAACACATCTATTTACATGTACTACTACTAATTAAGTGCAAAACACTTACCTTTGCCAATGAAGATTCCATTCGATCTTCAAGCTAACATCTTTAACGCCTTGATCACCTAAACATTCCACATGTTTTAGTAATCTAGATTACCCCAGTACATACACTAATTGGAGTTTAACCCCGACCCAAGATTTTATAATCTTACTATCATCTAGACTTAGTTTATTAAGCTTCACACAAGCTTTTATCCATCTAAGTCAATTCCATCCATTTTGACCCGTTAAGGAATCACCCAACACTTTAATTTCATAAATCACCCATTATGAATGTGTTTTCTACTTGTTCTAGTGTTCATGGACATGCCACAACACTCATACACCATTTAAACACCACCCAAAACTCCCTTAACCCAAATGACCCATTAAGGATTCACCCAAGTAACACCAAAACTCTATTTTTACAAATCACCATAAAAATTGGGGCTTTATGGTTAATTATGTGTCTAATAACTCCCTAGACACTTACCCAACCTCAATTTAACATTCAAACATCTCCAAATAAAAAACCCCCAATTTGACCTCAAGAACCCTAATGTTTGAATCATCAAATTGGATGATAAAACCAAGTAATTCTTGATTCTCCAACATTAGCAATGCTAGATTAAGGTTTATAATCAACATTCAATCCAAATCAACACACCAATTAACCTAATTTAGGTTTTCTATCAAAACCCACTAAGAACACTAAAATAGAGATTTAGATGAAGAAGATGAAGCTTACTTGATATTTGGAAGAGGACGAACACTCAAAATCATCCACATTCCTCAAGCAAATCATCAATTTCTCGATATCAGCTCTATCCTATTCTCCCCCATGTCAAAAATGCAAGAACACACACACAATGTGTGTGTTCTTCGACATTCACTCCATCAAGTAAATCAGCTTTGGCTGATTTACACAATTAGTCCCTGAAGTTTGAAAGTTGACTCCTTGCTCCCAAACTTAATAAAAACTCACTTTTGCAATAAACCTCCAACTTCCATTATTATATATTCACACCCTTCAATTAATATTAAAACATATTATTTTATAAAACCGAAAATTGGTTCGTTACACATCAATTCGGAATTCAACATCTCGTGATGGCGGAACTCTGGATAGATATTCGGGAAAAACTTTGGGGAAATCTCGGACAATTGGGATGTCTTCGATTTTCTTCCCTTCGGTGTGCTTTTCGGTGATGAGTGCTAGGATCGCGGTATAACCCTGATGCAAACACTTGTGAGCTTTCATACATGAAATGATGTTCAGGGTTGCACCACTCTTCTCTCCTTGGACTGATAAGGTCTCTCAACTCGAGTGTGGAATACGAACGATCTTCTCGTGACATACAATCTCAGTTTGGTTCTTGGATGACGAGTCCATCCCAATGACTATGTCGAAACTACCAAGTGTTACCGGCAAAAGGTCAACGTTGAATTTATGATTTGCCATCTCCAAGACACAGTCTTGAATTATGTGCTCAGTTTTGATTAGTTTTCCTCATGTACTTTGTGTCTAGTGCAATCGGTGTGATATCAAGTAATTGACTAAACTCAATAGATACAAAACTTTTATCGGCATCGGTGTCAAACAATACAGAAGCACGGTAATTGTTTAGAAGAAACGTACCGGTTACAGTGTTTGGGTCTTGCCACGGGCGTTGTTGCCTCCAGTTTTCCTTAGGCGTGGGCAATCCTTCCAAAAGTGACCAGCATTACCGCATTCAAAGCAACCACATGGAGCTTCATTATTATTGGCTTGGAGGTCCACTTTGCAATCTTTTGCCGCATGCCCGAGATTCTTGCATCGTCGACACCTGAAACTTTCACATGTCCCATTGTGATGGTAGCCACACCGGTTACACTTTGGATTTTTCCTAGCATAAGTACCCTTTCCCTTCTGATCAGGTTGAGTTGCTGTAAAAGCCCGAACTGGTTCTAGTTTTTCGCTAGAGGTGGTGGCGGTGGGGTGTAAGTCTTAGCGGGTGTATGATCCCACTTGCGTTTATGGCAAACACTCCTTGCCTCTGCTCCTTTCTTGGGTAACGTACCATGTGTGATGGCTTAGTTAGTAAGTTGATGAGCAAGTCTTATCGCAGGTTGAATCATGGCTGACGAAGCCGAAGTCACTGCACTTTGAATTTGTGGTGCCTATCCACTGATGTACCTTTCTATCTTTTTGTATTCTGGGGTGACCATGTGAGGACATAATCTGGCCAACTTGTGAAACCTGGTAGTGTAACCCTCGATGTCAATTCACTACGCTGGCAGTACTCATCCTTAAGCATTACCTTGAAATCATCCTAAGGAGTAGCTTTAGCAACATCGAATCCTATGGTTTGCACATATGTATTTCACCATGTGAGGGCTTGTCCCTCAAGCGTCCCCGACGCATACTTCACCCGGTGCTCAGGCGCACAGTTACACATGCTAAAAACAGGTTCTATCTTCTCGATCCATTGTATCAACCCAACGGCTCCCTCGGAACCGTTGTACATGTAGGACTTGCAATTGAGAAAGGCTTTGAACAAACACGATCGGGAATTGCCAACAGTCCCTGAATTGCATCGATAAAAAAATTCAGAATAATTTGCAGATCAAATAGTGGACTCCTAAGAGTACTGTCTCCTTAATGTTCGTAGATAATTACTTACCTCCATTCACTTGAGATCCGTTATTGCGACTACTCTCATAAATTGCAATAGCATCTGCCACACGCTGGGTTACTAGTGCCTCAACCTTAGTGGCACTCATCAAGTCGTGGTTCCAGCCCACCACCTAGGCTAATGAAATGCACTCACACCAGTGTCCGATGAACTTGTCATCATGGCAGCAATAGTCTCCTCAGCCTCGGTCGCGCGCTGCCTAGCAGCTTCGACCCTCCTTGTGAGATCGGCTATCTCATTCTTCATCTCCATCGCCAGGTCTACCAGATTGTTGTGAACGTAGTCGGTAGTTTGCAAGTCGCCTCTAATCTGATCAACACAGGCTGTTGTCCTCTCGGAAAAATCCTGTGATTCCTGGACCTGGTAAATCCCATCTTGTAGGATGCCATAGTGCAACTCGTGCTTCTCCGAACGGAAAATCAATGTGGCGAGCACGCGATCGAGTGGAACTCCTAGTGGTGGTAGTTCTTGTGACCTCAAAGCCTCGCCCGGTCGTGATGCAAACTCAATCCCTTTTTGTAGAGCCCACCTCTGGATCATCTCCGGTATAAATTTCCAATGATGTGTGTCCTCCGGACGTAGAGGGCGCATAGGCTCTTCAACTACTGCAGGTTTCGGTGCGGATCGCTTGCGGTCCCCCCGCTGGTAAACAATGAGTGGGGGTTGAGTTTGTCGGGTCGGTGGTGCAAGAGTCATCCTAACTGGTGATGATGGTGGTGGAGTCAACGGTGAATACTCCTCACCGGAAGCGTACACGGGGATGGCAGCTGATTTGGTTGACATACCTGTAATGTAGGCAACGTTAGGAACACTGTGTAACTTTACATATAAAGTGTGTGGAATGCTATCTAAGTGTGACACTACGGTTATAGAATAATTCTACTAAATGCCAAACCTAATTCACTATAAGCAAGGGCTCTGATACCAATCTGTCACACCCTCAAATTTCCATGACGGAGTTTTACCACCGGGTGTGACGTGTCAGGATCAAAGTCGCCGGTTATATTGAATGACCTCTATATGCGTTTCAAAATACGTTTAAAAACCATTCAACACAACCAATGTTTAATAAGTTTCAAGTTTGCGGAAGCGGAAATAGTTTAACAAATCACACGACAAAATATAAAGTTTTCAAAGTCCAAAAATTGTTTCAAAATGTAAATTTGCAAAAGACTCCATGCTCGTGACGTGCACCCTATCCTTAGTATGCCAGCTAACAACCTGAGAAAACATGCTTAAAAGGGTCAACATATTGTTGGTGAGTTCACAGGTTTAAAGCAGTAAATAAGTAGTTTTATAAAACCGGACCACATATATTACATATTCATCTTATTGCATGCACACAATGTATGTGATACTATAAGTGTATCGTAACTGAAGCTGACAGTATGTTGCATGCCTCTAGCCACTCTGCCATGTTTAGGTCAATGTAGCACCCGTTTTGACCTCCAATCAAAGTTGGTATGACGGGTGGGGGTTGTCGACCCTAATAGTACTATTCAATATTACCTCGCTGTTGGAAACGTTATTAACGGTACAATAAAGTAAGGGCTTTTATGTTGTATGTTTCACTTAAGTATTCACAAGAGATTGGCGATGTATATGTGTCCAAACGAAAAGTATAAGTTGAGCATGTTTCTTCCCCAAACGGAAAAGTATTTAAAAGTGGGGCACTTGTGATCGGGTGAGTAGGATGCAAATGTGTATGCTTAGCAAGTCCGAAAAGGTATCCTAACTAAGACCTATTACATAATAGTCCAAGAGTTTCAATGTGTGTTGGATTCCTAGAATCTGTTGTATCCAAACAACTTCCCAAGTTATTATGTTAAAAACGTGTGTTGACTTTAGTTGACCAAGTTGACATGGGTTGACCAATGTTGACTTAGGTTGACCAATGTTGACTTAACTTGACTCGACGACCCGTTGGTGACTTGGTATGCAAAAATAAAATATAATATATTTTTGTATCGTATGTAAACAAAAGTGGAAATCGTTGAGTAATAACACGTCTTTCCGAATTGTAACGTATATATATTTATACAAAATATATATTAACAAGTGAACGCGCAAGATTCTAAAATTAAGTAAATATTATGAAATCACAAAACGAACAAAGGTAGAAGTCATTTGTGTCATAACACATCTTTCCGACTCGCAACATATATTTTTATTAATAAAATATATATGAATAACGTGAACACGTATGATTCTAAAAATCAAATAAGTTTTGTGAATCCATGAAATGAATTCATTACAAAAGTTTAAACAAGTTCTAAATAATCCAAATAACAATTTAGAATATTCAAAACGTTTCTAAAAATCAAATACAATTGTTGACATAAAATAAATATAGTTTTCCTACTAAAATTCGTATGGTTTTTCTTGTGAATTAAAACCACTTATGACATCCAATTTATCTAAATTCTAAGAAATCATCATACAAATGTTCTCAAGACAAAAATACCACAAAATCCATATATGTTTCCAATTCCCCAAATATACTTCAATACGACTTTCTTTTAAGAAAATAACCATAACATAAATTCTATGATAATATTTATACTAGTGTTCTCAAGACATAATACTAAAGTAATTCATACTCAATCTCAACTACAAAAATATGATCAATAATGTTCTCCTTAGAGAAATATAATTATAAAATAAATCTAACTGTTACACCAACAATATACACCTTTATGTTTATTATATAATCAAAGGTTTCTTTTGTAAATAGGGTTTTTACTTGCAAGGATTGTGTTTGGATACAAGAACAATAGAATCATATAAAGATGAAATGTTTCTAAATGAAAAATATATAAAAACTACCTCCTTGAAGTTGAGTTTTGAAGATGATGATTGAAGAATGCTTGTTATCACCAATCCTTGACTTAGAATCACCAAAGAAGGTGTGACACCCCCGACATTTTCAGGTTAACTCCGTTAACACAAACTCCGTTATCTAAATCATTCATACATTCATTGCACTTGATTAGGACTAATTAAGTGTGTCGGTTACTGCACAAACACTTACGTAACGGTAATTTGGAGAATTACAAAGTCACACGAGTCTGTCCCCGAACGTTGGTGATTAATCAAAAATAATATTTCGAATAATTATTAAATTATACTTAATATAAATTATGTGAAATTACGTGTTATGTGATTTTATGCTTAAACTGTGAACTTTCGTGAAACCGCGTACGTTTACGCGTAACGTGACTTTAAATACATTAGTAATTTTTATAAAAATAATTAGTAGAAACTATTTTAATTAGTTGGATTTAATTATTATACATTTAAATCAATCAACGGGCCTCCTAAACTTGTTTAAACCCATCCTATGCCCATGGGGTAAAGTAAGGATTTTATCAAACCCTATCCTCATTTGTGCACCCTTTTGGCTGAAAATCCCACCCCACCCTCTCTAGAAATCGTCGACCTCTACACCATCTCAGATCCATTCTCAAATCAATTTGTATCTTGCAATCAATGGTGTTTTTGATCAATCCAAGTACCAATCAACTTTGTTAACGCATCAAGTAAAGTTTTTATCCGTTTATATATATATATTTTCGAAAACCAGGTTTAGTAAAACCTGAGTTCATCCAAACAATGGTCTTTGATCAATAAAGATACAAACTTTAACGTTAATCAAGTCATGTTATGATATCTGTTAGATTTGATGTGTTTATATAACCCTAGATGCTTAAAACCGAGGGTTACTTTTTATGGATACTTTATTGATATTCTATATTACATATTAGACATGATGGATATGATATGATGATGTGATTTGTGAAATTAGATTTTGTATACCTAGCCCGGTTTTGTAGGGTTTCTAAATAAGGAAATTTTAATTGTCAAGAATGTTAATAGCTTACTATTTAGACATGCATGTTGTTATATGAAGATAGTTATATGCTAGTTAGGACATAATAACATGTTATGAAACATTAGATCATAGAAATCACGCATGATGTTCATATCTTACTATAAATAGAAACTTTTTGTGTTTATCAATTTGGAATGTGATGTCTAAACATGTTTGATGCAACATGATAAATTCTTATATGCTATGATGAACATAGAAACATGCTAGGAACTCTAAATCACGAAAATTGTGGTTGTATGCCTAACTTGCTATAAAAGGAAACCCTAATTTGAAATGTGAACTACATGTTGAGTTCTAGGCGTATGATATGTGATGTGATGATCTAGGACGTGTTACATTGATCTCATTAACATGTTAGTAAAGATAGTTTCCAGGAAATGTGAATCTTGATCATGCCTGCTAAATATGGAAACTTGCTCATTATGGAAATTTACTAAATATGAAAACTTGCTAAATATGGAAACTTGCTAAATATGGAAACTTGCTATATGTAGTAACTATGCTAGCATACTACAACAATAATGAATTGTTGATACATGTTATCTGCATGATCTTATCTGTATAATATGATAGTATTATACTAATCAAACACTAATTCATACAATGAGTCACCAACGGGTCGTCGGGTCAAACTTGGTCAAACATGAGTCAAAGTTGTTAACTCTTTTCAAACACGTAAACAATGGGATTGTTTGGATTCAAAGGTCTTACGGACCAACACGAACACGCACACTTATAAACTTATAAAAAATACGTAGCCGTTAGCGGGTCACCTGTCTTTCACTTGTCATTCTAGCACATACTCTGAGGTGAGTTTCACGGCCCCTCTCTTTACTTACTTCCTTTTTGGAGGAGAAAGCATGTACACAAACATTTTGGATTCTGTATTACTATTATATCACTTGCGTACTATAGTGCAAACACACCACGAAAGTCCTTACATCTCGAACCGTTAGTATTGGAACATAACAAGGTAATTTTGAGTAGTACTACTGGGTTTGACAAATCTCACCTGCATTAGTCGCGCTAACACGACTGGAGATCGAACGGGTGTTATATTGACCTAAATAATTGCCATTGTTTTGGTGGACATGGCGGAAGGCAAACAAACAAATAAACCAAACAGTCAGCTTTGGTTGTGAAACACTATATAGTAGCATGAATATAGACCAGCTATCTATTGATATAATTTAGTTACACTATCTGACAAACATTAAACATTTATTTATTTACAAACCTGTGAACTCACCAACCATTGTGTTGACACTTTAAGCAGGTCTTTCTAGGGTCGCTAAGGTACACATCAGGAATAGGGTGCATCGAAGTTTGCATGGCTTTCACTAAACATGTTTTCTTACTTTAATTACTGTGGTTTTGGGTGCTTGTTCTGCGCATCTGGTCATTTTTTAACATGGTTTTTATTTACGCTTCCGCAATATTTTCAAACTTAACAGTATTGTCTCGTGACTATGAGCAACACTGGTATTTTTAAAACTCATATAGTGGTCGTTCAACATAACTAATGACAATGATCCTGGTTTGTCACGCGCCTCGCGGTATAACCCCGCAGGTGGATTTAGGGGTGTGACAGATTGGTATTAGAGCCAATGGTTTTAGTGAACTAGGTTTGCATTAGTAGTAGACTTAGACTATAACCACACACATTGCATTAGTTACATAACATAGACACTCATACATGGCACTTATACATTGCATTACAGGAATGTCTACATCATCTACATCACCTACATCCCCTACTAGCCAGGAACCTTATGTTCCTACCGTTTCATCACCCGAGCATAAGAAGCGCCGACTTAACCCCGTTGACAACACCATAGTTTATGGTGAGCTGTTCATCGTTCGTACCAGGGATATCACCCAGGACTGGCACAGGTACCCCAACATGATCATGAGTTGGATTTGCTAGGAGCAAGTCCCACCCCCACCTACTACTGACACTACCTCTACCTCGCAGACTCTACCACCCTTGCAGTATCCCTTAAAGCAGGCATTTTCTGCTTTCGTCGCAAAGATGGACCGAGAAATCGGGAACATGCGTGATGCAGTTGGAGAGATCACGGGATTGCTACAGCAAGGGAATCAAGCTGATCGTAAGTTGAAGGAGTTGATTGTAGGATTAGGCGAGACTGATGTTGTGCACGACAATTTGGTCACGCATTCAAGGACTTGAAAGACCACGTGCATGGTCTAGAGTTTGGTCTTGCAGCAGCTCAGAAGAGGATTGAGGAGTTAGAGGCACAGCTTGTGGTTGCCAATGCAGCAGGGATCGAGAATGAGGGAGAACCGGAGGGGGATCCAGAGGAGGATGATGAGGGATCTGTCATTTCTTCAGCAGGCAGTGAGATGTGATTTCGTTCTTTACTTTCTAAACCTAGGTGGGCAGGGTTGTTCCCATCCAACAGATATTTCTAGATTTAATGTTTTGGTTGAATTTACTTTGTAGCTCTTACAATTTATTTGATCAAGAATTATTATTGAAATATTAGATGTTGTGGTTTATGATTGCTTTTGTTTACTTATACTTGTATGATGATTATATGTGGTATATTTTTTCTCATTATTGTATATTGTGAATGTAAATATCATGTCTGGACGTGGAAACGGACGTGGCGAACATGTCGGCATGCATGGCGGTCATGGCAACATTAACATGACTGCAGCTGAGCTTACTGCACTAATTAATGATAGAGTGGCTGAAGCCTTAGCAGCCAATCCAGCTGGAGGTAAATCTATTATCTATCGACTTTACCGAGTCAATTCTAAACTCATTTCTGAATCTTGTATCCTTAAACAATATCTATGTTTTCAATCCAGGTCAACATGTTAACCCCCAGACTTGCACATTCAAGACCTTTATGGACTGTAAGCCCCACACATTCAGTGGTGCTGAAGGAGCAATTGGTTTGCTCCGTTAGATGGAAAAGGCTGAATCTGTTTTCGCAGTGTGCAACTTTCCCTAGGCCAACCGAGTCAAGTATGCATTTGGCACATTTGAGGGTCCGGTCCTTAGTTGGTGGAACTCCCAGGTGAAGATGTTGGGTCTGGACATGGCAAATGCGTTACCTTGGGAAGAGTTCAAAACCATGCTTAGAGAAGAGTATTGTCCCCGTGACGAGGTACAGAAACTAGAGGGTGAATTCTGGAACCTAAAGATGGAGGGTTCAGTGATTAAGGCTTACGCTACTCGTTCGCACGAGTTGGCAATTCTATGTCCTCAAAAGGTGACACCGGCTTATAAGAGAATTGAGAAGTACATTGAGGGTCTAGTCCCTCAAATCCAGAGCATGGTGACTTCTTCAAACCCTACTACTATCTAACAGACTATCAAGCTAGCCCATAAGTTGACCGATCAAGCTGTAGCTCAGGGTACTCTACCTCCGAGAGGTGCGGTCACCAAAACTACTGATAACAAGCGCAAGTTTGACAACGCCAACTCTAAAGCTTTCTCAGCTAACCCACCCTCTCAGCAGCAGCAGCGTAGGTATGAACCTACTAAGTCTCATAACCAGTCTACCTCTGCCAACCAGAACCAGGGTACGTATGCTGGAAAGTACCCGAAGTGCAACAAATGCGGTTTTCACCACAACGGGTCGTGTGATAAATACCGCTGCTAGCGGTGTGGAAAAATGGGCCATGTGGCCAAGGACTGTAGAAGTGAGCTTCAAGCCAAGCAGACACCATCTGGTGAAGCACCCAAAGGTTGCTTTGAGTGCGGGAAAGAAGGGCATTTCAAGAAGAAGTGCCCACAGTTGAAGAAGAATGGTAACGGTAACGGTAACAACAACCAGGGCAACAACAGTAACAACAATGAAAATGGTGTGAAGGGTCGAGCCTTCGTGATTAGTTCAGGAGAGGAAAGGAATGATCATAACGTGGTTACCGATAAGTTTCCTCTTAATAATTGTTTTGCTTCTGTTCTTTTCGATACTGGTGCTGATTGGAGCTTTATATCTAAAAGCTTTAGTAAACAGTTAGAAACAACCCCAACCTTATTATAACCCAAGTACACCGTAGAGCTAGCGAATGGTAAGATAATCAAGGCTACTCACATCCTCAAGGTATGTAAGCTAGGACTGTCTGGTCATAAACTTGATATCGATATCATGCCAGTTACACTTGGAAGTTTCGACATTGTTGTCAGTATGGATTTGTTATCCAAGAACCAAGCCGAGATCATCTGTCATGATAAAATCGTTCGTATTCCCCTCTCTAGTGGATAAATCCTATCCATTCAAAGCCAGAAGAGTGGTGCAATCATAGGCATCATATCTTTCATAAAAGCGCAGAAGTGTTTGCGTAAAGGTCATACAACTATTCTATCCCTTGTCACCGAGAAACCTTCTGAAAAGAAGAAGATTGATGACATCCTTATCGTTCGTGACTTTCCAGAAGTATTCCCTAAATATTTGCCTCGTCTTCCACCTCATCGTCAAGTCGAATTTCAGATTGCTCTAACACCAGGAGCAGCGCCTATTGCTCGAGCACCGTACAGACTTGCACCGAATGAGTTACAAGAGTTATCCACATAGCTACAAGAATTGTTGGATAAGGGTTTTATCCGAACTAGCTCATCGCCATGGGGAGCCCCAGTCCTATTCGTCAAGAAGAAAGATGGGACTTTCCGTATGTGTATCGATTACCGTGAGCTGAACAAAGTGACTGTCAAGAACCGTTATCCACTTCCCCGTATTAACTATTTGTTCTACCAACTTCAAGGGTCGAGCTTCTACTCAAAAATCGATCTTAGACCATCAGCTGAGAGTTCGAGAGGACGACATCTCTAAGTCTGCATTCAGAACCCGGTACGACCATTATGAGTTTTTGGTCATGCCATTTGGATTAACCAATGCACCACGGTATTCATGGATCTCATGAACCGAGTGTGTAAACCCTATCTTAACAAGTTCTTCATCATTTTCATTGATGATATTCTCATCTATTCCAAGAGCAGGGAAGAACATGAGGAGCATCTGCGTTTGATTCTGGAACTGCTGAAACAACAGCAGTTATATGCCAAATTTTCCAAGTGCGATTTCTGGATTCGCGAAGTTCAATTCTTAGGACATGTGGTCAACGAGAAAGGAATACATTTCGATCCATCTAAAGTGAAAGCCATCAAGAATTGGGTAGCACCAATGACTCCAACGGAGGTGCGACAATTTCTAGGTTTGGCTGGCTACTACCGTCGATTCATCGAGGGATTCTCGAAGATCGCATAACCTCTTACCGCCCTAACCCACAAAGGTACTGTGTATAAATGGGGTGACACCCAAGAGTCTGCATTCCAACTGTTGAAGCAGAAACTTTGTAGCGCACCCATCTTATCCCTGCCAGAGGGAACAAATGATTTCGTAGTGTATTGCGATGCTTCCATTCAGGGTCTCGGTTGTGTGTTGATGCAACGCGATAAGGTCATCGCATACGCTTCTCGTCAGTTGAAAATCCATGAGAAGATTTACACGACTCACGACTTGGAGTGGTGTTTGCATTTAAAATCTGGAGACATTACTTGTACAGTACCAGAAGCACTATTTACACCGATCATATGAGTCTTCAGCACATCTTCGAGAAGAAAGAGCTGAACATGCGACAGCGTCGCTGGGTCGAACTTTTGAACGATTATGATTGTGCTATCAAATATCATCCGGGCAAGGCTAAGCTGATGCCCTAAGCCAAAAAGAAACCAAACCCAGACGAGTTCGAGCACTACAACTTACTATTCATATTGGATTACCCTACCAAATCCGTAATGCTCAACTTGAAGCAATGAAAGAAGATAACCTTCAGTTAGAATCCTAGTGTGGCATGGATAAAAAACTTGAGATTAAATCGGACGGTATTCTCTATTTCACGAAGTGAATATGGGTCCTGCGTTACATAAATTTAAGGGAACTTGTGATGGACGAAGCACACAAGTCTCGATATTCTATTCATCTAGGTTCCGACAAGATGTATCATGATTTGAAAGTTCTGTACTAGTGGCCGAACATGAAAGCTGATATAGCCACCTACGTGAGCAAGTGTGTAAGGACCAAAAATATAATAGGTTGACACATCAAAGAATCACCGAGTTGTTCAGAAGTTCGAAAGGCGAAGATTGGAAGAAGCAAGAAAGAGTCCAGCAGCATACTTCATGCAGCAGCATTCTTCATGCAGCAGCATACTTCATGCAGCAGCATTCTTCATGCAGCAGCATACTTCATGCAGCAGCATTCTTCATGCAGCAGTATACTTCATCCAGCAGCATACTTCATCCAGCAGCATACTTCATCCAGCAGCATACTTTAGAGCCAGCAGCATACTTGAAGTATGCGGTCCCGGCAGCATACTTGAAGTATGCGGTCCAGGCCCACCAAATACTTTTGTCTTGGTTATAAATAGCTTCTCTTGTAACAGTATTAAGGTAAGACAAGTTGGACGTCTGAGACAGCCAGAGATTTAGACGAGTTGTTGAGCGATATTTTGTATTGTTTTCAGTGGTTTATCAATATACAAATCGTTTGATAATCAATTGAGTATCGTCCTTATTGTTTTTACCTACAAGTCACGTGTCGAGTCTGTTTCTGCCAGGTTCAACACGTCGTTGAATCCGTTTATTGAAGATCCTCAGGAATCTGGACCTTACAATTGGTATCAGAGCCTTAGCGCTCATTCGGTGAAGCTTGCAACGGATTTCTTTGACTCGTGAGGTATCAAAGTTACTGATTTTGCTTTTATTTAAACTGACTTGTGTTTGGAAGAGTTTCTGGACATATTGACAGGTATTGGACCTTGTTTCTGTCATGTTTGTTGAAGTTTACGGTTGATTAGTTGATTTTTCGGCTTGAAAATCAAAGTTTTCGGTCAATTTCTTCATCTGGAAGTTTGCGGTTACTCAAGTTTGCGGTCACTCAAGTTTGCGGTATTTGAAATATACGGTATTCGAAGTTTGCGGTATAGAAGTATACGGTATTGAAGTACACGGTCTTGAAAGTTTGCGATATTGAAGTATACGGTCTTGAAAGTTTGCGGTTTTCAAAGTTTGCGGTTTTTCAAAGTTTACGGTTTTGGAAGTTTGCGGTTTTGGAAGTTTGCGGTTTTGAAAGTTCGTGGTTTTTCAAAGTTTGCGATTTTTCAAAGTACTTGTCATCGGGTGCGAATACTTTTTGTAACGTGAACTTACGACATGGGAGAAAGTAGAAAGGATATACCGAAGCAAAAGTTTAATATGTTCAATCACGTTTGGGTGAAAATTTGGAAGCTCAAATAAATAGATCCACGCAATTGATGACGGAGATGAAGAGTGCTGAAATGGAGATGACAAAGGGAGAAATCAATAAAAGACTACTCAACCCTTTACCAATAACCTGGAACTTCAATTGCACCACCATCAAAAGAACCAATGATATGTATCAGACATCCTTGAGTGAGCTGATCTCTACTCTGTACTCTTATGATATGGATGATAAACAGTGTCACCTTAATCATATCAGTTCAATGGATGTTTCTGAAATTGTTGAAGCTAGTACATCTACTTCAAGTGAATCAAATGCACTTGTGAGCCAGCAGGACAGGAGTGATAAAGTTCAAGATTTAGAAGTGAAACAACATCATGCCTTTGTGATTGAGGTCTCCGACACTGAGGTAACCAAAGATCTTTGCTCTGCTGTTTGTATTGAGAAAGTTAATCGTTACAAACATGATAACGATATCTTAAATCAAGAAATAACAAAGCTTAGATATTCCAACTCAGAACACAAACGATTAGAAAAGATTTTCAAAGATAAAATTGAAGCAAGCAAAAATGATTTTTCAAAACTTGAACTGGACTTTAGCAATACGGAATGTCTTTATCGTGATGTATTAAAACGGATAGACGACCTTAGCTTAAAATTAAATGATGTTGTGACTCAATTGGAAAATACTAAACTAACAATCGATAAAATTGACCATTCTCGATCAGTTGTTTATGACATGTTAGATTCCCAAGTTAGAAAGAAAGGGAATCCAGGGGTGGGTTATCATGCTGTGGAACATCCATTTAATGAAAATTTTTCATCTTTACCAAATGACTACCCTGAAAATGTTGAGATGGCTTACGGTCTGGGATGTGAGCCTTCATTATCAAAGTAGTTAACTCCTGCGACTACTAGTCCCGTGACCCCCTGTGTCAATATTGCTAATGTTTCTAATCCTTGTGCAGAAGAATGTTTAGTAGAAGATTGGGATACCGATGATGAGGAAGAGAGTAAGGAAAAGGAGCCTAAGAGTGTTAGGAAGTTTGTCCCTAGAAAAACTGATGATACTTTTGGAAAAAGGGAATCAAATTAAGTTTGTGAAGGGTGGTGAGTTTGAAAAAGAAGAAAATATCTTTAAAGAAAGTAATCATGATTTTGTCAAAAACAAGGTTACAAATTCTAGAAAGGTTAATCAAAGAAACTCAAAACCATCTGTCAGTCAATTGAACCATAAACAATCTCCTCAAAAGTTTACAAATAATGAATTTTATTCAAAATTTGATAATTATCATAAAGTTTGAACAAAAATTTAGAAGAGAAGACAGAGATTGTATTAGGAGAAATCATAGAGAATATGATAGAGAGTTTGTTAGGAGAGATGATAGAAGAGATCACAGGCACACTGAGAATACAGGTTACTTGAAAAGGTCACCTCCTCAGTCATCATTATGGTTCGACCGATCGGGATATGCTCCTTATGCTAGGAAACGGACATGCTACACATGTGGCAAAGCTTGTCACATTGCAAGAAATTGCAGACATCATCCTCATGAGCCTTATTATTTGCAAAATCAGAGGGCTACACCAAGGGAAAAGTGTTATTCTAAGCCAATGAAGGTTGAAAAACCTAAGACAATGAAGAATAAGCATCCCAAAGTTAAGCCTTCTGATGGTGATTGGAATGCTGCTAAGAACAAACAAAAGGTTTTTCGTGAAAACAAGCAATGTAAAAAACCTAAACAGGAAGAAAAACCTAAAGTTGGTACTCCTAAAGAAACTAAAAAGTTTTTTAAACCTACACCAATTTGGAAAACTAAATCAAAAGCAGTTGAATCACCAGTGTTAGAGAAGGATAAGGATGTGTGTTTACAGGAAGTATCTTACATTGATGCTTTGGGCTACCCAGGACCACAATGGCTTGGGTACCTCTGTCTAACTAACTTGCTTGAATCATGAAGGAACAACTAAGGAGGACTGTCAACAACCTATGGTACGTTGATAGTGGTTGTTCCAGGTACATAATGCGGGACATCTCTGTACTACATGACATCAAACACTTTGATGGAGGGTGTGTTTCCTTTGCATGAGATAAATGAGGTAAGATCAACAAGAAAGGTACAGTCACTAATGGAACTCTTTGCTTTGAGTATGACATTTATGTTTAAGACGTTTTTACAAAATCATTTGATCTGACCAGATTCATTTTTCTGGTTTAGTGTTTCAAAATGTTCTGCTTTGATTAACGAGTCACAAGTTCGGTCACCAAAAATAATTTTTGTTTATTTTGTCTTTCTTAGGATATAATTTTGTTTTGTTTATTAGTTGTACAAAAGCAAAAGTTTTTGGGGAGAAAATTCAAAAAAAAAAATACCAAAAAGATTTTATCTTTGAGTCTTTCTATTGTTAAGTCCAGGAAAATACAAAAAGATTTCTTGTTTATGTCTTATTTTATTATTATGAAAATTGAGAACTCTGTCAAATGGGAAATGATAGTACAACATTTTAAAGGTTGGATCATCATATGTAAGGTATGTAGTTGAAAAGATTAGGATATTAGTGTGATATGTTGATGGGCTCTGCTAAAACTGGAAAGACAGCATGACAATGTTTCACTTAAACATAAAGGTCATTGTCGAAGTGGGGAGCTTCTCATAGATTGGTAGAATAATTATTTCCTGTTAATAATCGAGCACTTAAACATAAAGATTGGTGAACTATGGATGAACATAATATATCTGGATTGCACAAACCGAGACCCTTCACAAAGGGGTTGCGAGATGACTTGATACAAGTCTGTACATATATATATATATATATATATATATATATAGATAAAAGACATGCATTGCCATGCAATAGGTGAAAAGACACTCAGAGATAGTGCAAATCTACTCTACAAAGCAGAATTCTGAGCAAAAAGACATGCAATGTTAATGTCGTGCTATATGAAAATTTCAAAAAGATATGTCTAAAGATGTACATATAAGTATACTTGTAAATATTTCTCTTTGGGAATATGTGACTGGGAAGGAATCTCTTATCAAGGCATGTAAGTCCGTCGTGCTATGTTTTTTATCACATTTGTCAGAGATCTCCTGAACAGTTCATTGACCCGTGCTAGTTATGCTCTTTTAGTTATTATTTAGGTGCTCAAAAGATCATTAGGAATGGAAGGTTTATCTGATAAGTTGTGGGGTCCATTCAGTTCATCAAAAATTCATCTAATTCACATTAAAATAATTACAGGTTTCTCAGATATGAGTGTGGGACCCACTAAGCCATAAATAATTATTACCCAGAAAACATGATAAATTCATTCACTGCTTGCTTGTCAATTAAGGTATAAATGTTTGAGTTTAAAAGGATATTGTATATTGGAAATCACCGAGACCTATCTAAGAAAATGAACGGCTAATAAGTATGCTTTGGTCTGCACTAGAATGATATGATCCCATAACAGAGTTTCTCTAAAAAATATATATATAATGTGTTTCAGTAAGTGTCGTATGTTGTAAAAAAAACAAAAAGATTTTGTGTTTTTAGCTTACTTTAAGTTATTTTATTTTTATCTTTGTCTTTTGTTTGTTAAAATGACCGTTCTTGTTTGATTCAATAATCGTGAAAAATGAGGTTTTATAAAATGGAGGAAAGTTTCAAAGTTTTTATAAGTTTGAGCATAATTGTATTGTGCACATACTTGTATTTAAGTGAACTTTCAGGATCAACAAGCTAACATTCCTTATCCAAGGGATGATGAAGAACATATCATCATTGTTGCACCAAGTGTCATCACTGCCGAAAAGCACGATATTTTCAAGAAGAAAATGAAGAAGAAGATGTTGACTCTTCAGAAACCGAAAGTGACAGAGAGAAAGTGCCGATCAATAAACATCATATATCTATATTGAAAAAGAGAAAGGCTATTGGGAATCCTCCTCCTAACAACTATTCTCAACATAATGATGATTTTAATGATGTTGATTATGATCTTTGGGCGGATCAAAATCCAAAGAAAAAAAAGAAAGAAAGTGAACAAAACAACAATCTCAACAACTGCAAAGTCGTTCGTGAAGGTTTTGGGAATGGCTATAGAAAAGAAGTTATTGCAAGAGGTGGTAATCATTCAGTCAATTTTGAAACTTGAAGACTGCTTTGAATGCATCAGCCTAGGGGAGATTGTAAGGACCAAAAATATAATAGGCTGACGCATCAAAGAATCACCGAGTTGTTCAGAAGTTCAAAAGGCGAAGATTGGAAGAAGCAAGAAAGAGTCCAGCAACATACTTCATGTAGCAGCATACTTCATGCAACAGCATACTTCATGCAGTAGCATACTTGAAGTATGCGGTCCCGACAGCATACTTGAAGTATGCGGTCCCATACTTGAAGTATGCAGTCTAGGCCCAGGCCCACCGAATACTTTTGTCTTGGTTATAAATAGCTTATCTTGTAACAGTATTCAGATAAGACAAGTTGGACGTCTGAGACAGTCAGAGATTTAGACGAGTTGTTGAGCGATATTTTGTATTGTTTTCAGTGGTTTATCAATATACAAATCGTTTGACAATCAATTGAGTATCGTCCTTATTGTTTTTACCTACAAGTCACGTGTCAAGTCTTTTTCCGCCAGGTTCAACACGTCGTTGAATCCGTTGATTGAAGTTCCTCAGGAATCCGGACCTTACAAAGTGTCTGACTTGTTCCAAAGTCAAAGTTGAATATCAAAAGCCGTCTGGTTTGCTCCAGCAACCGGAAATCCCGATGTGAAAATGGGAGCAGATTTCTATGGACTTCATCACTAAATTACCCCGAACCCTTAGTGGTTGAGACACCATCTGGGTAATCATAGATCGCTTATCCAAATCCGATCATTTCCTAGCAATCAAAGAGACTAGTAGAATGGAGAAGTTAACTCGTATCTATCTAAAAGAAGTAGTCTCTCGGCATGGAGTGCCAATTTCAATCATTTCTGATCAAGACGTTCGATTCACCACACATTTCTGGCAATCGTTACAAAAATCTCTAGGCACACGCCTGGATATAAGCACGACGTACCATCCCCAAACAGATGGCCAGAGTGAGCGTATTATTCAAACCCTAGAAGACATGTTACGTGCTTGCGTGATTGATTTCGGTAACAGTTGGGAGACTCATCTGCCTTTAGTTGAGTTATCCTACAATAACAGCTATCATACTAGCATTAAGGCATCACCGTTCGAGGCACTGTAGAGACGGAAATGCCGATCACCTCCCTGTTGGGCTGAAGTGGGAGATAGCCAAATTACAAGCCATGAACTTGTGCACGAGACTACGGAGAAAATCATGCAAATTCGAAATCGTATGGCGGCAGCCCATGACCGTCAAAAGAGCTATGCAGGCAAGCGTCGAAAACCGTTGGAATTTCAAGTGGGTGACAAAGTTTTGTTAAAAGTTTCACCTTGGAAATGTGTAATTCGCTTTGGGAAACGGGGCAAGTTAAACCCGTGTTACGTTGGCCCGTTCGAGATAGTGAATAGAATTGTTCCAGTAGCGTATCAACTGAATCTACCCGAGGAACTCAATGGAGTACACAATGTCTTTCATTTCTCGAATCTGAAGAAATGCCTATCAGATGAGACACTCGTGGTTCCACTCGAAGAGTTAGAAATAGATGAACAGTTGCGTTTCATTGAAGAACCGGTTGAAATCATGGATCGAGAGGTCAAAACGCTCAAACATAGTAAAATACCTATTGTCAGAGTTCGTTGGAACTCGAAGCGTGGACCGGAGTTCACGTGGGAGCGCGAGGATCAAATGAAGCGCCAGTATCCTAAACTTTTCAAAAGGTCAACGACAAACACAGAAGGTACTAGTTAAATTTCGGGGCGAAATTTCTTTCAACAAGGGGATGATGTGACAACTCAAAAAAAAATTTCCCGGCATATAGTGACTTAATTAATTTTCGAGACGAAAATTCTTTCAACAAGGGGATGATGTGACACCCGGCATCTTCAGGTTAACTCCGTTAACACAAACTCCGTTATATAAATCATTCATACATGCATTACACTTGATTAGGAGTAATTAAGTGTGTCGGTTACTACACAAACACTCACGTAACGGTAATTCAGATAATTACCGAGTCACACGAGTCTGTCCCCGAACGTTGGTGATTAATCAAAAATAATATTTCGAACAACTATTAAATTATATTTAATATAATTTGTGTGAAATTACGTGTTATGTGATTTTATGATTAAATTGTGAACTTTCGTGAAACCGCGTACGTTTACGCGTAACTACGTGACTTTAAATGCATTAGTAATTTTTATAAAAAGGTTTTTATAAAAATAATTAGTAGAAACTATTTTAATTAGTTGGATTTAATTAATTTAATTATTATTCATTTAAATCAATCAACGGGCCTCCTAAACTTGTTTAAACCCATCATAAGCAAGTATTTAAGGATTTTATCAAACCCTAGCCTCATTTGTGCACCCTTTTGGCTGAAAATCTCACCCCACCCTCTCTAGAAATCGTCGACCCCTACACCATCTCAGATCCATTCTCAAATCAATTTCCATCTTGCAATCGTTGGTGTTTTTGATCAATCCAAGTACCAATCATCGTTGTTAACGCATCAAGTAAGGTTTTTATCCGTTTATATATATATATATATTCAAAAATCAAGTTTAGTAAAACCCGAGTTCATCCAAACAATGGTCTTTGATTAATAAAGATGCAAACTTTAACGTTAATCGAGGCCTGTTAGATTTGATGTGTTTGTAAAACCCTAGATGCTTATAAACGAGGGTTACTATTTATAGAAACTTGCTATATGTAGTAATTGTGCTAGCATACTAGAACAATAAGGAATTGTTGATACATGTTACATGCATGATCTTATGTGTATAATATGATAGTATTATACTAATAAAACACTAATTCATACAATGAGTCACCAACTGGTCGTCGGGTCAAACTTGGTCAAACATGAGTCAAACTTGTTAACTCTTTTCAAACACATAAACAATGGGATTGTTTGGGTGCAAAGGTCTTACGAACCAACACGAACACACACTTATAAACTTATGAAATATGGGTAGCCGTTAGCGGGTCACATGTCTTTCACTTGTCATTCTAGCACGTACTTTGAGGTGAGTTTTACGGCCTCTCTCTTCTACTTACTTCCTTTTTGGAGGAGAAGCATGCACACAAAAATTTTGGATTCCATATTACTGTTATATCTCTTGCGTACTATAGTGCAAACACACCATGAAAGTCCTTACATCTCGAACCGTTAGTATTGGAACATAGCGAGGTAATTTTGAGTACTACTACTGGGTTTGACAAACCCCACCCGCGTTAGTTGCGCTAACACGACTGGAGGTCAAACGGGTGCAATATTGACCTAACCACATTGCCATTGTCTTGGTGGACATGGCGGAAGACAAACAAACAAACCAACCATATAGTCAGCTTCGGTTGCAAAACACCATATAGTAGCTTGAACATAGAATAGCTATCTATTGATGTACTTTAGTTACACTATCTGACAAACATCAAACATTTTTTTATTTACAAACCTGTGAACTCACCAACCATTGTGTTGACACTTTAAGCATGTCTTTCTCGGTCGCTAAGGTACTCATCAGGAATAGGGTGCATTGAAGTTTGCATGGCTTTCACTAAACATGTTTTCTTACTTTAATTATTCTAGTTTTGAGCGCCTTGTTTTGCGTATTTGGTCATTTTTTAACTTCGTTTTTATTTATGCTTCCTCAATATTTTCAAACTTAACGGTATTGTCTCGTGACTATAAGCAACACTGATATTTTTAAAACTCATATAGTGGTCGTTCAATATAACTAATTACAATAATCCGGGTTTGTCACGCGCCTCGAGGTATAATCCCGCAGGTAGATTTTGAGGGTGTGACAGAAGGGTTTGATTTGAGAGGTTTTGGACAAGATGATCAAGAAATGGAGGATGTGTGTGGGTGTGATGTTGGTGACGCAAAGGGGTGGGGGGGGGGGGGTGGGGGTTTGGGATTTGTTTTGTGTGTTTGTTTCTAATACTAGGTTATAGACCCGTGTATTACACGAGGTTAAACAATAAAAACGATAAAATTTAAAAAAATGTATTACATGAGTTGAATAAAAATAATAATGAATTAAACACTTACGTCAAAATACTGAAATAAATATACACCTCTTCACTTTTTGCATGAGATGTACACCTCTTTGTTGCTAAAACTTAATAGAATCAAAATGAGATCCATAAGCCGACTTACCTGCAACAAAACATTGACACCATAATATTAAGCAGTAACGATATAAAAATGAATACAAATGTTATATTGAAAGAGAAGGGTAATCTCCATAGTCTATTTGCATATCTCTGCTTGATACTCATACTTCTCCATAGATGTATGAAAATCAGAAGCAGTTGACTCATACCGCCTTCCAGAAGGAATCATATTTCCCAATTTCAAAGGCCTTAAGGAAGTAGGCCCACCGCAGTTGCCAAAACTGAATAAAATCCTCTCTCTGCCATGTTCATGTCAAGCATATCAAAATGACAAATGATAAATACAACAAAATCTATTTTCAAAATCAGTAATTGCACTGCTAACATGAGCTACCAGCTACCAGACATCCTTTTCATTACTAAATTAAAATAATGAATCCAAATATAATACATGTAGATTTGGTTAACAACAATATGATTGTACCTGCATACGTTAAAAGTTTCGCAGACGTGTATATGCATCATAAATTATAAAGAATTTCAAATGCAAGTGAGCATTTCGACCCTTCACTAATGAATTGGAAAAAAAATTCAAATAAAACTAAAAGTTTAACAGATCGAACCCATTAAAAGTCTCATAAAAAATAGCTCCTAACCATTTTATTTCATAAACTTGGATTAGTACCCATTAACTACTTATTAGATATGTACAAAAGCTGTTTGTGTAGTCAATCCAACCTAACCAAATCCAACGTGTATCGATCCATATTATGAACGACCATTTTGAACCAAAAGTGTTTTGACCAGTTACATAATTCAAATTTTAATAGTATAAATAGAGTTACCTGCATAAAACACATGAAACATGATCATTGTTTTCTGGGTGTTTGACTTACAACTGGCCATAATCTGGCATAATAGGATCAATCCCCATCACCATTCGAGCCGCCAAATCTGCTTATAATCATTATAAGCGGTTGTTCAATAAAAGAAAGAGTATGATAGAAATTGGAAAACTAAACAGGGTATTGTACCTTCAATTTCTTGAAGATCTGTGTTGATAACAACTGCATTGTAAGTTATAATAACTTTAGGCTGCTAGTCATTGGGCTTGAGATTGAATAGATCTGCATATTTTTTTTAATCGAAGTTACATTGATTTATACAATTGCAGAATGAATTATCATAAATTTAGGGTCCATAAACTGAGAAATTCATGGCAGGTATGACTAATTTATACACTTTATTTTAACAAAGTTTTAATTAATGAAATTAGTTGGTAATAAAGAGTGAAACACCATTTAGCAGCTATGGATGGACTCTTAACATGCTTGATGTCAAAAATGCCACACTGTCTACGTGACTTATATTCCTCATATTTCTCCCACTAGCAGCCAAAAATAAATAAATAAATAAGCTATATTGGTATTTAGGATGCTAGAAAGTGTATGAAAGTAGAAAAATCTTACCAGGCTTTCACATGTTACACAATTATAATAGTATGCATTGCCATCTGGACATATATGCTCACTCCATTCACAATCAGGTGGACCTTCCATGTCCATACATGTAGGCACAGAAAAAGTGCTAGAAACTGAAGACTACACAGATAAATTTTCTTAAAACAAATTAAGGTTTTATTTTCAACTAAACGGGTGATACAACAAATAGTGAGAACACCGATATCTCAAAGTAACATAACATGATTCACTTTATTCATGAAATCCTAGTTAAATAGTGAAAGTAAATACCATAAAAAGCTTCGCCTTTCATTTCAAGTAGTTTCTATGAATGGGGGCTTATTGACAAGACATCCTTAATAACTTCCAAAGAAGTGGTTGCTGAGTCAAAAGTTCTATGATGCAAAAGTTCAGCCAACTTCTTGATACAATTAACCACTTTCTGCAAGCCAAAAAACCCCAAATCAGCAGCCGATGGAAAGGAAGTTCAGTACTTAAATCCATCATTCACCAGACACATACAAGTCATTATGATATATAAACCCCCTTTTAAATAGATATGTTCCTGATTAGGTTAAAACTTAAAACTGATACTTCTTTCATTTACAGTCATTAAAAATGTTTGTAGGATCGTAAAAGTACAAGATGGTTCTGTTCTTAGTTGAAATTGGCGGAAACAATAACAACTACACAAATGTAATCGAACAGGCAGAAAGAATACTTTTAAGAACACTGTTGTATTAAGTTTTTGCAGATAAACGATTACAATTGAGAACTCAGTGAAGAAACACACTTACAATGAAGTGTTTACGCAGTATTTATACTAACTTAGAATCAAGACATACCCTTGATTCTAAGGATCAGATCTAACACAGACCGTTGATCTTTTATACAAAAGCTAATAATACACGTTAAAGCTAAACTAGCTAACTTTATTGAAGCGTTTTCTTTATTCATCATTGTTTGCATGCTTGGAGAAGAGCATTGTCGTCCTTGGATAGTCAGCTGCAACGATTTGTCTTCAAGGAACACAGCTATCAGCAGCAAGAATGAGAATGATGCTGCTGATAAGCCTATCAGCAGCAACTTGTGTTGAATGCTGCTGATAAGCCTATCAGCAGCAACTTGTGTTGAACGCTGCTGATAAGCCTATCAGCAACAACATGTGTTGAATGCTGCTGATAAGCCTATCAGCAGCATTTGTACTTAGAATAATTTAGTAGCAATCAGTCTCTGGTTCTACAAACTCCCCCTAGACTGATGCAACCAAAATTCTTCTAATGACTTTGCTGTTGAAGCTTTTGCATGTGGCTGACTATCCTTTCAACCTCATAGCCTCTTAGATCCTTGCTGGGATTGTTCAGTGGAAGTGCAGACAGAGTCTTGATGTCTTTATGTGGCATTTTGTAGATTGTTTTGATTGAACATCTCATCTTCTGCTTCCTTACATCAGTTAAAGTGAACTCATCCAAATCAGCATTATAGGACCAACTTACAAATGGAAAGTGAGACTTGAGTGGTTTGATGTCAATGATCACATCTTTGCTAGGGTTGAAGTAGTGTTTGATGGCTAGCACAAGACGTTTCCCACCCTCATTTGCAGGCTCATGAGCTTCACCCACCTCCAAAATTCTGTCAAGATCTGAATCTGGCAATTGCAGAACTTCATCAACAGATCTGTAGATAGATCTTCTTCTTTCAGTTCTCCCCCTGAAGATCTCAAACCTTTGATCCTGTGGATTATAGACCTAATCAACTATGTCTCTTGAGTCTTCTGGTTTAGGTGTGGGTTTGGATTTCTTCAAGGGAGGCTGTTGATGAGTGGGAGCTAGGTGGGATGGTTTGGATTTTTTGGGTGGAGGAGTGGAAGGTTTGGGGAGGAGAGTGGAAGGTTGTTGGACTAAGGAAGAGGTAGGTGAGGGAGAAGGATTGGGTTTCTTTGCTTTTGTTTCTTCTTCTTCCTGAATAGGTACCCTTTTCTTGGAGTCCTTCCCCAATCTTTCTTCCTCATCCTTCTTGACTTTGAAGTATCTCTCCTCTAGCCTTAAAGAAGTCAATCATGGCCTTCCTTTCTCCATGGGTCCGTTTATTAAAGGCAATGGTCTTTTTGGACTTTTGTTCGGCTTTTTCTTCTTCTTCAGCCTGTTTCTTCTTTGCCAATTGACCTTGCCGACCCATGAAGGCTCTGAATAATTCTTGCAGAAATCTTTGAACAACGGACCTTGACCCATAAGCTGTAGAAAAGATGTCTACTCGAGGGGAAGCTGAGTCAGAGTCAGTGTCAGAGTTTGACACATATACTTCCTCAGCAATCCTTCCTTCCTGTTCAAGGTGGGCTCTGATAGTTGCTATCATTGCTTGGCTTTCCAGGGAGTTGACATTGCAGATATTTGCTCTGAGTTCAAAGATCTTGTAGAGAAAGTCTGTAGGCAGTTGCAAGATGTTCCTGGTGTTGATGATAAGAGAGGAGCCGTTGCTTAGTAGTAGAGTGTGGTCAAGAGACTTAGTGCTCACCCATCCTAGCACATCCAAGTCCTTGACCAAGAAGTCATACAGGAATCTTCTTAGGCACAGAACTTCTTCTTCAGTGAGAAGACTGCTCCTTATTATTTCAAGGCTTCTAGGAGTCAGTCTTCTTTCTGCTGCTGCCGAAGATTCAGGATAAGCTACCCGTTTTGCTGTTTGTATGAGTCTTTCGAAGTTGGGTATATTATCCTCCATCAAGTCATAGAACCTGCCAATGGCAAGTTCTTCTGAGAGATCTGATGAAGTGTTGATGCAGTTAGTTAAATACAGTTGTAGGACTTGGAGGGCATGGAGAGAGTTCCAGTTTAGCTCTTCTACACCACTAAACTCCCATCCAATCCAAAATCTCTCAGCTGATCCATCATACCCTCAAGCTAGAATGGAGTTAAATTCTAGCTTCTGTAAAGTTTGAAAAAGTTGGGGGGTAATGGATTGACTTATGATGGCTGCTGCTTCAGGGAGGATGCTGAAAGCTGTATATTTTTGTTCTTTGTCTTCAGCTTCATTCAGCACCCCATCAACAACCCTGACGACTAACTTCCAGTCTTCAGTTGTTTCTTCTTCTTCGTTATCTGAAGCTGGCAAGTTATGGACCTGTACAAAAGCTGGCTTGAAAAGTGTACTTTGAAAAACAGCCTGCTCTTGAATCCAGTCGTCAAGACTGTCTGTGTCTTCCTCCATTGGGACCATCTCCCCCTTTTTGGTTGCATCAGTGGACAAATAAGCATCAGTTTGGGTGCCCACTGATACAAGAGAGGGAGAAGGTCCCGGGAGCCTCGTCGCGCAGCGGATTTACACGGACCTGTTCTGTGATTTGTGTGGGAACAAAGAGAACGAAGAAGATAAACAAGAACAAAGACAAAAGATAATGAAACGAAACGTAATCCATAACAAAGAAGTCATCCCGTATTACAGACTACATACCGAAGGAGCACACATCTCTCATCTAAGCTCACGGTCCAGGGGTCGGGAGAGCTCTTCCCGACCCGGACACCTCTAACCCTAGTTCTAGATATAAATGAAGACAAGTCTTCTATTTATAGGGGGTGCGTACTTACTAAGTACGCATGGTTTGGTCATACGTACTTACTAAGTACGCAAGACCAAACTGGTGTGCAGGCTAAGTACTCAGGAACACCCTCCTGTGTACTAGCCACGTACACCGATACATATAATTTAATCTATAGTTACAAAACATGCTTCTACAAACTCCCTCTTAACTATAGCATCAAATTCTATCTATCACTAACACTGATAATCATCAGTTTACAAAGAATGTCCTAACAGACTCCCTCTAAACTAATGACATCACGTGTCTTCTGGCATTCCACTTGAGATCTTCAAATCATCAAACTTCAGTCTTCAGTTGCCGAGTGATGACAAACCCGACTCCCTCATAACTGTAGCTTTCATTGTAGACCAAACCAAGTGCTTCAATAAGAACCAACTAACCCAACACAACTCATTGTAGTTCATCCTCTCAGCAGTAACAACCTCCACCCTGACTTAGGACTCTGAGTCTGACAATATCTTCCTAACCAGGTAACAATAGTAGACTAAGACAACTCCAAATCAGCTGGCATATGATAGAGAGTTTGAGTTTCCAATAACCTGCATCAAACTAAGCAGCTCCCATAGAAATTCCAGTAAGATAAACTTAAGTCTTCAACCAGATGTGTCCAACTCTATCCTGTATCTTCACGAGTCAACCAAATTCCCGAAGATGTTCATTTCCAATATCCCATCGGCCAATGATAAAAGGTTCCATCTTCAACTAATAATCCAACGAATATCCAGCTTCATCTTGAAAACACACGATAGAATCAAACACGAAAAATATAGTTTACACGAGAAATCATTGTTGAGATCCATGTTACGTCAAAGAGGTATATATATAGGAAGTACCAACGGCTTTTCCACCACCTCTTTAATGTCTCATTAATACTAGATTTTATCCCCCTCATTTCTCTGTAAACTATGACCAGCTTCATCACCACTTCACTCAAATCCTCAAAAAGCACAACTAGCCAACTCCAGGATTTTATTCTTTATTCCTTTGCAAAGAACCAAAGCAGCAAATCCTTGGGTTCAAGTTGTTCCAGTATTCATCCTCTATTACAGAAGTATCCCGGATACTCGTAGCCTACATATTCAGGTTTGAATACCTAAACAAGATGATTTTTTTTCTGAAAGACCCAAAGCAGCCACATCTTCACAAATAGAACGAGACCTTTAGCCAATGACGACCCAATTGCTCCCATTAGTTCAGCATTCATACCCTATTAAATAAGTATCACGGATACTCGTAGCTTACATTTTCAGGCATGGACCCTTAAACAATGTATGACAAGTGGTAGCATCCAACAAAAATCTCGTTCGTGTTTTGCCAAGCCACATCGTATACAAATTCTGGTCCGAAAAAACCAAAATTACTATCTTCTAAAAAATGGGCCGAAACACGCGTACAAATGATCACACAAAATATTGGCCAAGAAAAGTTTTCTCGCCAAAAAACTCTTTTTTTTTTTTTAATAATCCCAGAGGCTAGTCCATGCGTACTTAGCAAATACGCACATAAAGGGTGCTCATGCGTATCTAGTAAAAACGCAAAGCCAAGTGCTCATGCGTATTGATAAGTTCGCAAAATGCCCATGCGTACATGCTAAGTACGCAGAGTCAAATACTCATGCGTACTTAACAAGTACGCAGGACAACTTCTCTTGCGTACTTAGTAAGTACGCAAGACAAAACCCATGCGTACTTAGTAAGTACGCAGAAAAGCTGAATTTGCGTACTTATCAAGAAGTAACAGCGTTCTTGACGGATCTTGAGGAGAATGCTTGAAAAGTGATGGATCTGAGAAACTGATGCTTCCAAAAGCTTAGAAATCATCATCTAACAAACCCTCAGCCTTCCAAACACCAAATGAAGTGATAACAAACTCAGATTTAAGGATTTTTGCAAGAAAAAGTAGCTAACTTTTATATCTCAAATCTGCTCAAAAAACCCTAAAATCCGAAACTGGAACACAAATCAACGAACACCGAGGCTCTGATACCACTTGTAGGTCCCGGTCGCCTCGTCGCGCAGCGGATTTACACGGACCTGTTCTGTGATTTGTGTGGGAACAAAGAGAACGAAGCAGATAAACAAGAACAAAGACAAAAGATAATGAAACGAAACGTAATCCATAACAAAGAAGTCATCCCGTATTACAGACTACATACCGAAGGAGCACACATCTCTCATCTAAGCTCACGGTCCAGGGGTCGGGAGAGCTCTTCCCGACCCGGACACCTCTAACCCTAGTTCCAGAGTTCCACCTACAAATGAAGACAAGTCTTCTATTAATAGGGGAAGGAACACTACCTGCGTACTTGACAAGTACGCAAGGCAAAAGCCTTGCGTACTTACTAAGTACGCATGGTTTGGTCATGCGTACTTACTAAGTACGCAGGACCAAACTGGTGTGCAGGCTAAGTACTCAGGAACACCCTCCTGTGTACTAGCCACGTACACCGATACATAGAATTTAATCTATAGTTACAAAACATGCTTCTATAATGTTATCACAGTCATAAATTGTAAATGTTACCTCAACATTTTGTAGACCATCAGATGCCTTAATGGTAAGCCTTCTATCCAAGCAAGCCATTCAAGAGTCCAAGCACTTTTTGTAATTGTATAAGCATCATCAATATCTCCAAGAAGCAGGTGGCAGCTAAGAAACCTAACTTTTGGGCAAACAATATCCAAGAATCCTGACCATGAATAAAACATACTCAAATGCAAGTAGAGGTGGCGACGATCATTGATTTATTCAATAAGATTTTTAGCCATTTTAAAACATGGTATTTCAATAATAAAAAAATATTAATAAGAGTAAAAAAGGTGGCGCTGACCTATGATCACATCTCTGAAATTCTGACCGTGAATAAAACTCTCATATCGAGGTCCAGGATGCCCTCTACCATAACCGTAAGAAGGTAAAGGAGGCATTAGAGGCCAACACTTTTCATCATGTTAAAACAAAATAAAGATATGTGAAGTTGTGAACCACATAAATGATAAATGATTTTGAGTTTGTGAAAACTTAACAAAAGACGTCATAAAAAGCTTAAGAGAACAGAGGATATAACATAACTATACAACAATCACAAACAAATGGCTTGCCTTGTTTTAAAATCATATCAAGTTCTACACAAACAACCACCACAAATAAAGGTTTATCAAGACATATAATTACTGAGATATCATTATTCCATGAATAAGATCTAATATGTATGACTATTTCATCAGCTACCTTAATTTATGTATATATGTATACAATGAAACCAACAATTTAGCATAATATTTTCCTAATCAAAATATGCAAACTTATTTGCTATTTAATTTTCCCCAATTATCCTCTATCCATCACCTATATTCAGAAACCTAATTTGCCATAAGAGTATTAAATTGAATCCAGAAACAGATTTGTAAACCACTAAACATAGTATGGCTTGATTGGGCTGTAAAATCAATAGTAATGTGAAAACAGAGGAAACCTTAATTGAAGGCAGCCTCAAAATACAGCCTCAATTGAAAATTTGAGACGCAAAGAAATCATACAAAACTTAACAAAATCATCATTATCCACATTCAAAAAACGAATCTGAGGATGAAGAATATGGTAGCAGCGAATCTAGGAAAGGAATTAGGGTTGAAGTGAAGAGGAAAAAGGGGATTACCCTTTCATCATCTAGTCGGGTAAAATGGTGGATCCAAGCCGGGTAGCATCTAGGTCCGCATGCCATTAAGAGTGTAAACGCAATGGGCGGGAAAAAGCAAAACGTAGTGGGCTAAAAAGATGACACGTGTCCTCAACTTTTTTTTTTTTGAACAGTAAACTTCATAACCACAGGACGAGACCTCAAAACGAGGACCGCCTAAAAAACACGCCAATTACAACATGTACATGGGGTATTTGACCCAATCGTTCCACCTAATAGAATTAAATTTAGATCTATGTTTCAACCACAAAAACGAAAGAGATTTAATGGAAGCCAATATATCACCGACTTTTGGAGTAGTCCTTTCGAACACCTTCTCGTTCCTAGCCTTCCAAATAGCCCAACATGTAACCATAGCTATGCCTCGAACTAACTTTTTCACCCATTTCGGACCCGAGACCTGCTCCTGTATTTGCAAGATGGATTTAAAGTCTATAATTGGAATGTGCTGCAGCTTGCACCATCCTAGAACATGGTACCACACCCCACAGCTAACAAAGCAATCCGAAAAGAGATGCTTGACATCCTCAGCCTCATCTTCACATAAACAACAATTAGAGTCTTGAATGTCAATATTCCTTCGCCTAAGAGCAGTTCTAGTTGGGATTCTTTCCATCTCTATTCTCCAAACCAGCAAATTGACCTTCATTGGAATCCAAGACTCCCACCTCATGTCATGAGGACGTAGGACATCCCTGTTACTTCGAATCAGCTTCATGGCGTGGGCCACCGTGTAACAATCTTGGGGGCCATCTTTCCAAGCCCATTTGTCACTAGAACCTGAAACAGAAAGACTTTGGAGCATATATTCAACAACATTCATCTCCGAGAGCTCCTCAACCGTGCTAGGCCATCTGAATCAGTTAGGAGTAATCCAGCCGAAAGATGAGTGATTCTTTCACTAACTTTGCAATTCTTGTTGAAATCTAGAGCAAACAGCATGGGCCACCTGTCTTTGAGTAATGAAGAACCTAATCAGTTGTCAAGCCAGAACCGAGCCTCCGAGCCATCACCGATCCTGCAATATAAAAAAGACTGAATCGAAGATCCCAAGGCAGTAGACCTCGACAGGCAGGTGACGATGGCCTTCCAGCAACCTGGAACCGCCTTCTTTAGAGGAAGAAAAATCCAGCGCCCCTTGCCTTCATGGATATCTTGGATAACCTTTTCGCCAAAGACTCCCTTTTTCATTAAAAAACCTCCACGCCCATTTAGAAAGGAGAGCGAAATTCACATCCGCTAGTTTGGCTACACCTAGACCTCCATCTTTTTTTTGGGTTGTGACAATGTCCCAAGCTACCCAATGGATTTTCTTGATGTCGTCCGTTCCCGCCCATAAGAAAGCTTTCATAATTTTCTCAATCTGATCTAACACCTTGACTGAAGCCTTATATAGAGAAAAATAGTAAATAGGTAAACTGGACAAAACTGACTTGATCAGAGTTAGCCTGCCACCCTTAGAAAGAGTTTTAGATTTCCAGCCAGATAACCGATTCCTCACCGTATCAAGAACCGAAGACCAGTGACAAGCTAGATTCATGTTGGCCCCTACTTTTATTCCAAGGTAATCAAGGAAACTCCCCTTTTTTGCAGCCTAAGAGAGCCGACATGTCTTCCACCTCAGACCCATTAACTCCAACACCAAACAAAAGAGACTTATGAAGATTGATCTTCAAGCCCGAGCACATATAAAAAATTCTGAGAAGCCTGGCTGTCTGTTGAATATTCTCTTCCGACCATTCTCCAATAATTAAGGCGTCATCGGCATACAACAAATAAGAGATTCTAGGACCCCCGTGGGAAGCTTTGCTTTAAACTCTCCCAACCTTGGTTTTAAATTGCGCGATGCGCTTGGTCCTAAAATCCGATGCGCGATGCGTTTTTCGTGATGCGAGCGCATCACGTATGCGATGCGCTCTTTATTAAAAAGTACAAAAATATTATTTATACATAACAAGTTGTAAAAACATACTTAAACAAAAAAGAAGTCATAGAATAAGAAGATAGAATTTCATTTTTTTTGTCCAAATGACTAAATGAGGCATGCTAAAATACTTCCAAAAGCACAAAAAAGCATACTAAAGTATTTCCAAGAAAGAAAATGTTGAATAAGCCAAGGAAGAACCTATAATAAGAAGATAGAATTTCAAAAACCCAAAAAATCTGCCAAAAAAACCCAAAAAATCATAGTTGCGCGCATCAGAGCGCATTATGCGAACACCGCATAATGCGAGCAACGGCGCAATATCCACGCATCATGTAATCGCTACGCATCAGGTGCAGCGATGCGGCGCAAAACGCATTATGCGCGCAATATGCGCGCAATTTAAAACCAAGCTCCCGACTCACAAGCTTTGTCAAGAATGCTAGAAAGAGCCTCTATTGCTATGAGGAATAAGAAAGGAGATAGAGGATCTCCTTGTCTGACTCCTTTTTCACATCGAAACTCATAGGTGGGGGAGCCATTAACCAAGACCGGGGATCTAGCTGACTTCAGAATGCCCGTAATCCAAAGACACCATTTATTAGGAAAACCCATCCAACGCATTGTCGAAACTAGGAACTCCTAATTAACATTGTCAAAAGCCTTCTCAAAATCAATCTTTAACAAGAAAGATTGTTTACCATTCTTCCTCATCCAGCCATACAATTCATTAATCATCAAGGGCCCATCCAGAATGAACCTGTCTTTCAGAAAGGCTGATTGGGTATCAGAAATCACACTACCCAACACCTTTTTGACTCTCGCAGCTAGAACCTTGGAAATAACTTTGCTAGTTACTCCCACAAGATTAATTGGCCGGTAGTCGCGGAGACCTACCGGAGTCTTGGACTTAGGAACCAGAGTAATAAAAGCAGAGTTGCTGCCTCTGCTAATCACCCCTGAATCATGGAATTGATTCAATAAATCCAAAAAATCATCTAAAGAAACCTCCAAAAAAGCTTGATAAATCTGAAATTAAAACCATCCGGGCCCAGGGCCTGTCGGAACCGCAATTAAAAACCGCATCCTTCACCTCTTCCTTAGAAAAAGGGGCAATCAAGTCTGAAGACGCATCTGAAGAAAGGGTCTTCAGATTGTCACAAGTAAGCTCTGGTCTTCTTTTGTAATTCTCTGAAAAGTGATTCCTAAAAAACTTTAAAACCTCTCGTTTGACTAGAGAAGGTTTTGCAACCCACTTGTTGTCAATTAGAAGACCTGGAATGGAGTTACTCGCTTTCCTTCCATTTACAACACCATGAAAGAAAGAGGAATTATCGTCCCCTGCAGTGGCCCACCTGACCCTAGATTTTTGCTTCAAATCACGACATTTATGTTCATTAAAAACGGATACTTCGTTCTTACTCTCTTCCCAAATCCAATGTTCCTCTTCATCTAAGGTTCTTTCTTCCATGATAATCTCTAATCTCTCAATATCCGACTTAAGAGCAGAAAGCTTCTCACCTTCTTTTTTGCACGTCTCGTCCCACCAAGATTTTAGCACACCCCTAATAAACTTGAACTTCTTAGTTATCCTTTCGTCAGCTATCCCATTGAAGGAGCATTCCTTTAATGCCTTGATAATCACATCTTCACATCCTTCCCGGTCCAACCAAGAGAAACCATCTGAATGGTTTATACCCAAAATTGTAATCCACCAAAGATAGTAATAAAGGACAGTGATCTGACAACTCTCTTGGAAGAGCCCTCAACACCGCCAGCGGCCACCTATTAAAAAAGCTTTGACAAACTAGAGATCTGTCAATTTTGCTCGGCCTGAATTTACCATCCTTTTTAGTCAAACAAGTGAAATGATTACTACGCATACAGTATTCATGAAACCCAATCTCGTCAATGAAAGAGTTAAAAAACCCCGCATCAGAAGAATGAAACCTGGAATACTTACGTTCTTCTTGGAAGCGGACTGTATTAAAGTCCCCCATGAGCAGAACCATACCCTGAAGGCAAGTTAACACCCCTTTAAGCTTGTCCCATAATCCCCTCTTAGCAACCGAACGTTGAGGGGCATAAATATTAAAAATGTTAATCACTGAACCGTCTGCTACTAAAGATCCCGAAACCAACAGAAAATTACGGTCATGAGTAACTGAGTGTTTAACAAAAACTTTAGGATCCCAAAGGCTCACTAAACCCCCTGATCTTCCAACCGAATCCACTGCTTCAAACTCAAAATCACCTCTACCCCAAAAATTAACCAAGTCATTTTTAACTAAACCACCAGTTTGCGATTCTTGCATAGCCAGAAAATCAACCCCATTTCTATCTCTAAGACTTTTAATCCAACAGTCTTTACCAGCTACACCCAACCCTCTTATATTGACACTAAGAAAATTCATTTAATACCTTTTTGTACTCCTTCCTTTTGAATGGTTTCAGCCGCCAAATTATGAAAATCATCAAGCTTTGCACCCATCTTTTTCCCCAATTCAACTGTGAACAGAACCTCCAAGTCGGTACCCTCTCGGTTAGGCTTGGATGTTGAGACGTGGGAATCTTCATCAACCGGAACTTCTAAGTGACCAGGTCGGTCGAAACCCTCACTGGAAATATCAACTCCTTCACTGAGGTCTTCAGCCTCGTCCACTGAAACATCTTCAGGCGCAATTTGAAGAGTACCCACCTCATCACATTTGGGCTTCTTCCCAACTTTTGTTTTCTCTAGACTACTAGAGTATGCTAGGTTGGGCCAGCCCACACTCCCCAAAAAAGACTTTTTTCTTTTATTCAAAACGTGCACGTTTTCCTGAATTCCATTGTCTGCTTCTAGAACCTTTTCAAAGTTAAAAAGGTTGCCTTTTATTTATTAGTTACTAGTGTTAAAACCCGTGTATTACACGGTGTATAAATAAAATAATGTGAAAAAAACATACAATTTGAGACTTGAAAAATGATGAATACAATTTACAAATCAATAAATATTTCTTTGTATACAACGTTAGATGTTTTGTTTGAATTTTTCCATCCTTATCCAAAACTAAAATAAGTATAGTAAAATGTGAGTAACGGCTTTAAAAAACTCACGCACATACCTCATGTTATATTTTTGAACGAATCAATTTGCGTTATGTTTTTTTATCTCTAAATAACCAAATGAATTGAACGGGTCAAAAGTCGCCCAAAATGTATCTATAATCCATAAGTTATTATTGAAATAATATCATTTATGTAACCATGTTTAACATACTAAATGTTTAAAAGAATATAGAATTATGATAAAAAGGTATATTGACCAAACCCAACTCGTATAATGCCAACCATAAAATGACTCATTTTTACCCAAATATATTTTGACCCGTCATTACTAATAACAATTGGAAAATGACCGAATAATGACTCGGAGAGATCGAGTTGCATACAGTATGCACTGCCTTTCACGATTTCTCTCTTAACTGTATCATTTTGTTTAGCTCACCAATTGGTGTAGCAGAACATAGCAGCCACATTAATTCTACATGAGCACGAACATGAGATTGCACAAATACAGAGGCCTGCATAAATATATTAAGCACACGGTATTTTAAATAAAATCTTCAAGAATACTACTAAAAAGCCATGTAGCAAAAAGTGATATTTATAACTTCAATTATATACAAACAACATTATTATAGACCTCTTTCTTTAGTAAGAATTGTGTTAAAAAAACACAGTAAGAACCAATGTAGTAGGCAAGAAAAATATGTGTGAAAGTGAATTAGAAAGTCAACAGTTTAATGATGAAATTTTGCATGATTCAGGCCTCCTTAACTACAAATTATAGAAGTGAACAGAAATTAAATTTAACGTACCTTGTTTTACACTCTAATTCTTTGTAGCTACATTAGTGACTGTATGACCGTAAAACCTTGCACACGTTAGAAAATCCAAAAAGAGGCCAAGTTAATGAAAATAGAAGTAACAAAGCAAAGTAAATACAATTTTTCATTCCTTAAAGACAAAAAACCACAACACTAATCTGACTACACTGTAGGTTTTGGATTTCTCTTCCATTTTGCACCCAACAATTTGCTAACCTACTTGTAGGATTATGAGATTTGTTTGAAATTTTGTAGTACCACCTCCATCCTAATATTCCTGTGGTAGACATTCAGGAAATAAGTTAAATAGGTAGTAGCAAAAAAAAGTTAAATAGGTAGTAGCAAAAAAAAGTTAAATAGGTAGTAGCAAAAAAAAGTTAAATAGGATTATGAGATTTGTTTGAAATTTTGTAGTACCACCTCTATCCTAATATTACTGTGAAAGGAACTTAAACTTAATGTAGTTGATATGGGAAACATTCAGGAAATAAGTTAAATAGGTAGTAGCAAAAAATATGTGGCTTACAACATTATGAAATTTGTAACCTACTGATCTTCTAAAAAATACATACCTTGTTTTGCACTCTAATTCTTTTTAGACGCAACAGCCACTATATGAACCTAAAACCATCGTGCAGTAGTCACTATATGAACCTAAAACCCTGTACACATTAGAAAATCCAAGAAAAAGCGAATCTAACGCAGGAGGTAAAAAAACAATGTAACTGTATTTTTCAATTCCTTGAAGATTAAAAAACCACTGACACTAAGCTGCCTACCCTATTGGTTTTGGATTTCTCATTCATTTGGCACTTATTATTTTCTAAAATATCTTCAACTATGCCTTAAAACCAAATGCTTCTATTACACCAAAATTCTGAAAAATTGATGATTAGTGGAGTCTAGAGCACAAAAGCTAAAGAATTTGCTTATAAATGGTAGGGAAACCAAGGTTTGAGTGAAATATGCAAAAACTATTAACCTCTGTTCTTGCTAACTATTAACTCTTTCTCCAGGGACCAATCGAACATACTCTCTATCTAAGAAAGAAGCTAAACTAACCGATTGTATGAGATATTTAAGGAAACCCAACTTATAAAACTAAATAACAAAATATCAAGATTATAATTCTGGATTATAGACACTAAAAATTTAAATTTGACACCCAAATGACTGATGATAAAGAGTTAAACCTGCAAAATGCAAGACGACACAAGAAATGGGGCAAAAAGAGAAGCAAAAGGAGAAATAAATTTACTGTATTCTTAGAGCTTGAGGCCAATTTGATATGTATGGAGCTTGCATAAACATATAACCCACCAACAATCTTCAATCCAATCCAACCCAACCCGATCTGCATTTTATTAACTACAAAACATTAAATATTAATCAATGTGGTCATGAATTTTATAGTGCATCTCAACTATGTCCAATTTAGCTAATTCAGGTGTAGAAATGAACAACAGATTTGCAAAAAAGGAGGGAAAGTTCAATTTTAACAATTTTAGAAGTGAATCCAATTTTGAAAAATATAGGATGAAAGTTTAATTTTTTTTCAAATTTAGGGGCCTACATACAGTTCAGTTTTGTCAACTTTTCCATATGAATTATCTTTCTATCTTTTGGTTGAGAAAGAAAGTGCTATTACCCCCACATTAATTGGATTACCTTTCTTGACAATTTCCCCCTTTTATTTTGTAGGTCATATTCTTATAGGGAATGAAAAGAAATGGAATACATAAGTTTGGGACCATTTACATGATGCCATAAAAATGAAGATATGGACCACAAAATGGAGAATTGATAAACAGATGATAGTGATATAAATGAATCAAGCTTGAAACTTATTGTTAAGTAAATGAGGCTTCTGGAGTCACATATTCGTTTCACGGGTCCTAATTTATTTTGCGGGAAGAAATAAATGTGATTTTTGGAATGTCGTTTATTTGATGTAAGAAATGAATCATGGATATTACTTGAAACTTGATGTCAAGTAAAATTCCAGAATCACATATTCATGGTGAGGTCTTGATTATATGGTCTCAGAAGAAAAAATATGTGATTTTGACACCATATTCAGTTAATTTTAGAAATTATAACAAAATGAAGAAATTATGTAAATCAATTTTGCAACAACAATAGAATCATACCTCCAATCGTTCACAACTACAGCAGCGAATTGTATTATCATGCTCGTGAGAAATCACAAGAGAATCATACCTCTAAAAGATGAGAACCAGATACTAAAAATTATCTATTCACTCAATAAAGATTCCCAAATGATTGTTTCTTGATCTTAAGAGGAATGTATACAAATCCTCAAGTACAACTGAAAGTAAACAAAATAAAAAGATTAAGAACAAAGATTCCCCCATTGAGCTCCTGGTTTGCTTGTTGATCCAGCATATTTACAAACAAATTAAGATGTGTACCTAAAACATAACATTACTTCAATTGATTAGACATTATATTATTCAGAAATCACTGAAACCCTACAAAAGTTCATAAATCTTAACTGGTCTCAATATCCTCAAATGAACTCTACTTATTGAACAATTGTTCTGATTTCAAGATCAACAATGTAATCACATCAAGAATTGGGGTTTACTCATGAACATAATTAGGGAAGATTTAGATATACACCACATAATAAAGTTCCCTAAATTCAACCTAAATCGAAAACCCTAAATCATAATTCTTGATAATGTATATGAACTGGTATTTGCTTCAATAAACCACATAAATGTAGAATTATATCGTACATCAGGGTTGCGATCGTTGATGAGAGAGAGGTTTTCATGTTGAAAATAATCGACGAATCCAAATTACCTGAAATCGGATGTTAGAAGTGTCGTTGCAACTCCAGATCGCAGATTCAACTGAAAATGACTGATAGTGGGGATAGTTGGGAGGGAGGCTCTGTTGGAAAGATGAGAGGAACATGTTTAGGGTTAATCGAATGGAAGAAATAGCTGATAAACTTGGAGAAGGGAAAATCATACGGATGACGTTAAAACTAAGAATCATAAATCGATACAACAAATCTAACGGAGATTGATACAATCGAACAAAAATAAATATTACATACCGATTGACTTTTGATATTAGGCAGGCTGTAGATCTTCAATGGGAAAAAAAGATGCGAAGAACAGAGGAGGCGGTATTAGGGTTTCATTCTTGTAAGAAAATGAAAGGATGAAGGTTGTACACGGGTTAAAAGAATTAAATAGTATCCGAATTTTTAGAACCGGGTGGGTGTAAGGTCCGCGTTTTTTTTAACGGGTATAGTGTGTTTTAGGTGGGAAAAATTGGTGAGGTGAAAGTGAAGGTGACATGTGTTTCTAACTTTTACTTGTTTATTAGATAGTATAAATAGTAGACAGTAGATTCTTGTATTCAGTAAAATAATAAAGAAAAATAATGATTAATGAAATTCTTGATTAGTATTGATGTGCATTTAACTTAAATTGATTTCAAATTTAAAATGAGTAATGAGAGGGGAAGGGGAGGTTACGAAAATGAGGGGGGAGTGGATCTTTCATTTTTATAAAAATGACATCAAATATCTCTTACCTTTCATTATTGTAAAAGCTTTTAAATAATTGTCAACATTTAATTATATAAAAATATTCATGCTTTTGTTTATCAAATAATTTGTTTAATTTAATATGAAACAATGATTTCCTTGCAAGTTTATGTTTTAAAGTGTATATGGCGTGTAATTCCAGACTACGTTTCAGATAAAACGTTTCCAAAAAATTTCAGAAAATTAAATATAGACACGAAATAATAAATCACAGTATTACGTACAAAATTCAAGCTCCAAACACATGTCGGAGTATTAGTTTAGTAATTCACCAACTTTCGTGAGACAGGACGCGTGTGTGATCAGATAATTCACTAAATTATCAATGCATGAAATGTTTGTATTGGATCTTGCTAAGTAATAAATGCACTTAATTAATTATAATTAAGTGTAATGCTCGTGTAAACGTTATGATCACATAAGTTCCGGTGGATTAGTAACCTGAATTTTTGTCGGGTGTCACATCATCCCCAAGTTGAAAAGAATTTCATCCCGAAATTCAAATCGTGTCGTTCGTGTTTAGTGATGTCTCAAACAGATGTGGGTATTTACGCTTCATGTAATCTTCCCGTTCCCACGTGAACTCGGGTCCACGTCTAGAGTTCGAGCAAACCTTAACGATGGGAATACGGCTATGTTTAAGTTTCTTGACCTCTTGGTCCATGATTTCTACTGGGTCCTCGATGAAATGTTGTTGATAATCGATTTGTCTCTCGTCTAGCGGTATGACAAGTGTCTCGTCGGACAGACACTTATTTAGGTTGGATACGTGGAAAACGTCATGCACACTGCTCGGTTCTTCCGACAGTTTACGTTTGTAAGCCACGGGACCGATTCTTTTCAGAATCTCAAAGGGTCCAATGTAACGAGGGTTTAACTTACCTCGTTTGCCTAAACGAATCACGCCTTTCCGAGGCGAGACTTTCAATAGGACTTTGTCCCCTACTTGAAATTCCTAGGGTTTGCGTCTCATGTCAACATAGCTTTTGTGACGGTCACGCGTTGCGACTAAGCGGTTTCTGATTTGCATAATTTTCTCAGTTGTTTCGTGCACAAGCTCTGGGCCAGTGAGTTGACTATCACCCACTTCTGCCCAACAAATTGGAGATCGGCACTTGCGTCCATACAATGCGTCGAATGGTGCAGCTCCAATGCTCGAGTGGTAGCTGTTATTGTAGGAAAACTCGACCAAAGGCAAATGAGTCTCTCAGCTGTTACCAAAGTCAACTACCCAAGCTCTTAGCATGTCCTCGAGTGTTTGGATAGTTCGCTCACTCTGGCCATCAGTTTGAGGATGGTATACGATACTCATAGCCAGTTGTGTACCTAATGCTTCTTGTAGCGAGCGCTAGAATCGGGATGTGAAATGACTATCTCTATCAGAGATGATGGAGACCGACACCCTGTGCCTAGAGACTACCTCCTTTAGGTAAACCCTGGTTAGTCTCTCCATCTTATTGTTCTCCTCGATGGGGAGAAAGTGCACGGATTTTGTCAAGCGATCAACAATCACCCAAATCGTATTGCATCCGCTAGAGGTTTTTGGTAACTTGGTGATGAAATCCATGGAGATTTGTTCCCATTTCCACTGGGGTATCTCAGGTTGTTGAAGTAGACCAGGCGGTTTCTCCTTAACCTTTGAACATGTCAAACATTTACTGACGTAGGTGGCGATGTCGGCTTTCATGTTGGCCCACTAGTAGAGCGCCTTGTGGTCATGATACATCTTGTCGGAAGCGAGGTGAACCGAATACCTAGACTTATGTGCTTCATCCATCTCTAAGTCTCTTAAGTTTCCGTAGCTCGGTACCCAAAGTCAATCCATGAAGTAGTGTATTCCATCGGTTTTGACCTCCAACAGTTTATCCATACCTCTCAAGGATTCTTGTTTCAAATTCTCCTCTTTAAGAGCTTCGAGTTGAACGTCTCGAATTCGGGTAGGCAATTCAGTGTGAATTGTTAGTTGTAACGCTCGTACTCGTTTTGGTTTCAACTGTTCCTTGCGACTTAAGGCGTCTGCTGCTACGTTCGCCTTTCCTGGGTGGTACTTGATTGCACAGTCATAGTCATTCAGTAATTTGACCCAATGACGTTGCTTCATATTCAGCTTTTTTTGGTCGAAAATGTGTTGAAGACTCTTATGATTGGTGTAGACTGTACACTTCGTACCATACAGATAATGTCTCCAGATCTTGAGTGCAAAAAACTACAGCTCCCAATTCTAGGCCATGGGTGGTGTAGTTCTTCTCATGCACCTTAAGTTGTCGCGAAGCATATGCGACGACCTTTTCTCGTTGCATCAGAACGCATCCGAGTCCTTGATGTGAGGCGTCACAGTATACCACAAAATCCTCGGATCCTTAGAGTAATGATAATATTGGTGCACAACAAAGTTTCTGTTTCCATAGTTGAAATGTTTCTTCCTGTTTCTCACTCCAATCATATTTCTTGTCCTTGGGATTCAGGGCGGTGAGTGGTTGCGCGATTTTGGAGAAGTTCTCGATGAACCGGCGGTAATATCCCGCCAGTCCTAGGAATTGTCGCACCTTAGTTGGAGTCTTAGGTGCCTCCCAATTTTTGATGGCTTCAATTTTAGATGGGTCCACATGAATTCCTTTCTCATTAACCACATGTCTTAGAAATTGGACTTCACGAATCCAGAATTCACATTTGGCGAACTTTGCGTATAGTCTTTCATCCTTTAACAACTCTAGTATCAGTTTCAAATGTTCCTCATGCTCGTCCTTAGTCTTGAGTATATCAGGATACCGTCGATAAACATGATCACGGATTTATCCAGGTAGGGTTTGCACACGCGGTTCATAAGATCCATGAATACGGCTGGTGCGTTGGTTAACCCGAATGGCATGACTAGAAACTCATAATGATCATAACGAGTTCGAAAAGTGGTTTTGGGAATATCATCCTCTCACCCTCAGTTGGTGGTATGCCGAACGCAAATCGATCTTGGATTAATAGCTCAATCCTTGTAATTGATTAAATAAATCGTCGATTCCAGGGAAGGGATAACGGTTCTTAACTATCACCTTGTTTAATTCCCTATAGTCAATGCACATGCAAAAGGATCCATCATTCTTTTTGACAAATAAAACCGGGGCTCCCCAAGGCGAGAAGCTCGGCCTTATGAATCCTTTGTCTAAAAGTTCCTGAAGTTGGTTGGACAATTCTTACATCTTAGATGGCGCAAGTCGGTACGATGTTCTTGCAATCGAAGCTCCGGGCACGAGATCAATTCGGAATTCAACCTGTCGTGGTGGCGAAACTCCGGGTAGATCTTCGGGAAAAACTTCGGGGAAATCTCAGACAATTGGGATGTCTTCGATTTTCTTCCTTTCGATGTGCTTTTCGGTGATGAGTGCTAGGATCGCGGTATGACCTTTACGCAAACACTTGTGAGCTTTCATACATGAAATGATGTTCAAGGTTGCACCACTATTCTCTCCTTGGACTGATAAGGTCTCTCCACTCGGGAGTGGAATACGAACGATCTTCTCAAGGCATACAATCTCAGCTTGGTTCTTGGATAACTAGTCCATTCCAATGACTATGTCGAAACTACCAAATGTTACTGGCAAAAGGTCGACGTTGAATTTATGATTTGCCATCTCCAAGACACAGTCTTGAATTACGTGCTCAGTTTCGATTAGTTTACCATCGGTTAATTCTATCGTGTACTTTGTGACTAGTGCAATCGGTGTGATATCAAGTAATTGACTAAACTCAATAGATACAAAACTTTTATCGGCACCGGTGTCAAACAATACAGAAGCATAGTAATTGTTTAGAAGAAACATACCGGTTACAGTGTTGACTTATGTTGACCAATGTTGACTTAACTTGACTCGACGACCCGTTGGTGACTTGGTATGCAAAAATAAAATATAATATATTTTTGTATGGTATGTAAACAAAAGTGGCAATCGTTGAGTAATAACACGTCTTTCCGAATTGGAAGGTATATATATTTATACAAAATATATATTAACAAGTGAACGCGCAAGATTCTAAAATTAAGTAAATATTATGAAATCACAAAATGAACAAAGGTAGAACTCATTTGTGTCATAACACATATTTCTGACTCGCAACATATATTTTTATTATAAAAATATATATGAATAACGTGAACACGTTTGATTCTAAAAATCAAATAAGTTTTATGAATCCATGAAATGAATTCATTCCAAAAGTTTAGAAAAGTTATAAGTCATCCAAATAACAATTTAGAATATTCAAAGCGTTTCCAAAAATCAAATACAATTGTTGACACAAAATATAGATTTCTTATTAAAATTCGTACGGTTTTTATTGAGAATTAAAACCACCTATGACATCCAATTGATCTAAATTCTAAGACATCATCATACAAATATTCTCAAGACAAAAATACCACAAAATCCATATATGTTTCCAATTCCCAAAAATATACTTCAATACGACTTTCTTTTAAGAAAATAACCATAACATAAATTCTATGACAATGTTTATACCAGTGTTCTCAAGACACAATATTAAAGTAATTCATACTCAATCTCAACTACAAAAATATGATCAATAATGTTCTCTTTAGAGAAATATAATTATAAACTAAATCTAACCATTACACCAATAATATACACCTTTATGTTTATTATATAATCAAAAGTTTCTTTTGTAAAAAGGGTTTTTACTTGCAAGGATTGAGTTTGGATACAATATTACAATAGAATCATATGAAGATGAAATGTTTCTAAATGAAAAATATATAAAAACTACCTCCTTGAAGATGATGATTGAAGAATGCTTGTTATCATCAATCATTGCCTTAGAATCACCAAAGAAGGGTTTGATTTGAGAGGTTTTGGACAAGATGATCAAGAAATGGAGGGTGTGTATGGGTGTGATGTTGGCGACGCAAAGGGGAGAGGGTGGGGGTTTGGGATTTGTTTAGTGTCTTTGTTTCTAATATTCTTGTATTTAGTAAAACGATAAAGAATAATAATGATTAATGAGATTCTTGATTAGCATTGATGTGCATTTAACTCAAATTGGTTTCAAATTTGAAATGAGTAATGAGAGGGGAGGGGGATGTTACGAAAATTGGGTGGGGGGGTGGATCTTTCATTTTTATAAAAATGATACCAAATATCTACTACATTTCATTCTTGTAAAATCTTTTAAATAATTGTCAACATTTAATTATATAAAAATATTCATGCTTTTGTTTATCAAATAATTTGTTTAATTTAAGATGAAATAATGATTTCCTTGCAAGTTTATGTTTCAAGGTGTATATCGATTGTAATTCCCATTTTTGCGTTTCAGATAAAACGTTTCCGAAAAATTCCAAAAAATTAAATATAGACACGGAATTATAAATCGCAGTATTACATATAAAATTCAAGCTCCAAATATATGTCGGAGTATTAGTCTAGTAATTCACCATCGTTCGTGAGACAAGACGCGTGTGTGATCAGATAATTCACTAAATTATCAATGCATGAAATGTTTGTGTTGGACCTTGTTAAGTAATAAATGCACTTAATTAATTATAATTAAGTGTAATGCATGTGTAAACGTTATGATCACATAAGTTCCGGTGGATTAGTAACTTGAATTTTTGCTTGGTGTCAGAGTGAATCACCTCGTCACCTTCACACTCAGTTCAACATAAATCGTTGGTGACCCCTTCAGTCTTGATTTTTGTTTCATTGCAGGCAGTGATCTAGACTAGCTCATTGGTTAATGTATTTGTGATTGTGAATTTGGTGGGTTTTTAGATTTTGTATTTGAAGAGCACGATCAACATGGTTAGGTTTTGGGTTTGGATATTGAAGAACCGTCATTTCTTCATATTTGTATTATATTTTGGGTGTGATGTTTTTGGAGAGAGAAAGAGGACGGGAGGGAGGGAGGGAGGGAGAGAAGATGAAGGTTTCTAAAGAAGACTAGTAAGAGGTAGTGGATTTTTTTTGTATTTATATATTTTTTATTATTATTATTTAATAACAAGGGTATTATGGTCTTTTTATATAAAGTTAACATAAAATATAGATGGTGTTAATGGTCTGACTTTAATTGAGACGAAAATAAAACTAATTGACTAAAAAACCAAATTAGAACTATTGGACTAAAAGGGTTATTTTGACCAAATCATAGGAACTAAAACAGTATTTAACTATTTCTTTTAGTATCGTTATTTAATAGGAGAGCTATCACATTAAATTTGGTAGTATACTCTCGGTGAGTCATACTACCTACTTGGATTGTTAGAAACTCTCTTTCTAATTTGTCAATTTCATTATCTGGACAAAATTGTTCTATCAACAGCTTCTTTAACTCTTCCCCATGTCATCCTATCAATTGCTTTTTTTTCCCATGGCAATGACCAGATTGTCCCACTAGCACAAGACTTCAGACACGAAATAGTAAGCAACATATTTCACTTTCTGGTCATCCCTAAATTCACTGATCTTAATTACAACTTCTATTTCCCTAGTCCACTAGTGTGTCTACAGCATCCTTCATTCCATCAAATTTTATAGGACTATCATCCTTGAATGCTTTATAAAAACAGCCCCTCTTAGGATCATTTCCTTTCTCTAACAATAAGATGTTATGGCAAGATCAAAACCAAAATACAGTACTTTTAGAATCGAGTTACTGGTTCGAATCAAATTATTGTATATGATTTTTATTACAAATGAATTAATATTGTCCATTCTGTATTTCTTGCAGGTTGTTTACAATCAAACATTTATTGAATCATATTGATTTGTTCAAGTTTATTTATTTTTTAATAAATTATAGAGTATTTTGCTTAATGAAATTGTTTAACGGACTTTAATGGAAAAAGCTTTTATAAAGGCCAATAAGTTCAACTGTGAAACTAAACCGGAACCAAAATGTTAGTAACGGTTCGATTTGGTTCGGTTTTAATTTTTAACTGTTCGGTTTTGGTTTTTAATGACCAAAAACCGTTACTAACGGTTTGGCTCGCGGTTTGTCCTATAAACCGTAAAACCGGACCGTTAACACCCTTAAATGCTAACACTATCGATATATGTCAACATATACTAACATATTAATCCTTCAACTTAAGAATGTCAAACCATGAGAATCTGAATTATAAGCTTATGCTAGTATCTACAACCCAAACAAACAATGACAAGGTAGATTATTAACATAAACAACAGTTTTTTCAAACTTATGTCTATGGATGCACACCTGTTTAACTATCTAAAACATTAATTAATCAACCACCATTCGTAGTCAATTGTCTTGGATTAATAAACCGAAGTCACAAACCTAAGAATGAAACTATCAACACATAGAGGTTTCCTAATATGCTATGATTAATAATCCCACACAAATCAGTACTTTAAACAATAGGAATATGCACACACAATTGTTGAAAGATTAAAATACAAGGTAATAACATAAAACCAACATAAACATCATCATAGAAACGTTTAAATCACAAAAGTAATACAAGTTTCATCTAAACCTGGATGATTGTAGAAGTTTAACACACAATGATAAAAAAAACACAAAGTCAACAATTGATAAACAATATGTATTCATGATGAAGACGAGTAAATCAAACAGAAAACTAAGCGAAACGTGTATGCATACTCCAAATCCTTGCTCTCGATCGATATATCTTCAATCCTCATAGAGAAAGTTTGAAACTAGGGTACTGGAATGTTTATGGGCAAAAACAATTCGCCCCCAAAAGTCGACCCCCCTCAAAAAACCTAAAAATTTCTGTTTTGTAGGTCCCGGTGGGGTCTTCTACGGATCAATCTAGACGAGCGACACGTCACGTACACGAAGTGCGGAATCCAACGCATACATGTTTTGTAATGACAATGACAATATCAATAGAACAATGAACACAAAGGTGTAAATAACTTCTCTGGTTTCTATTGCTGTCCAAATGTTCAACTGATTACAAGAACACGTATGGAAAACAAACAAACAAACACTATTTATAGGCAAAGTATTTCCATAAGTTCGCCAGAACCTTGGCTTAGGCGAACTATTACAAAACTTATCCAACATTAAGAACAATTCAAACTTAAAGACATACAAAGACCTAATCTATTACAAAGCTATTTGTTACAAACATGTTCCAACAAACTCCCCCTTGACAATAGCTTCGTCTTTTTTCTTCAGAGTCTTTGATCTTCAAGCATTCTTCTGATTCTCTAACACTTTGCTTCCAACATATACTCCTTGATTAATACACACATGCAACACCCTCTTATACTGCATGGCCTGCTCTCTCCACTCACTGGTATACATGATCTCTTTCCTTTTAAGAGTCAGCTGATCTTTCTTTGAAAAGTTGACAAGATTCATAGCATCAAAGAATCAAATTAGAATCTTTCCATCATTGTCTTCTATCACCGCTTCACCAGTATCTACGTCCACAAACCACGATTTCATATTCCTAATAAAATCTTGTGGAACCTTCTTCAGTGGGATCTTTTGAACAACTTTCATTGATTTATACTTGTATCTCCTAGTATGCTTCATTGTGTCAGGATCTACATCTCCAAAAACTATTACTCTCTTTCCAATTTAAGGTTTCAACCTGTCATACTTCCCTGAGGTCCCTTCAGTTCTGATAAGTCTGGCAATTGCATCAGCCATTCCATTTCTCGAGCTGTTAATTAACGGCTTAGTCGAAAGATCACTAACTTCACATCTCGGAAGTGAATTGAAATACTTTAGCCTTGGCTTCAAGTATTGTACACCATCTAACCTATTAATAGCAAACAACTTGAATTCTTCCTCATAAAACCAACTCAAAATTCTTCCCACAAAATGGTCTTGATTCACATACTTGGCTCTCTATACTGGTGCTGGTTGAGTTACTGGCAACACCTTCTTCCAGCTTCTCACCATCTCTATCCACTTCTCTTTTGTCATTCCAGCCTCTTTGTATAACACAGGCTCTTCAACTTTACTATCAGGAGCAGCGGTAACAGGGGAATAGGGTTTAGTAACCTCAGGATCAGTATCCAATGATTATGTAATTCTATCCGAACTTTCTTCAGGAATTACATTATCATGTATAAAATCCATTGAAATATTCATCTCGTCACAACCCTCATAGGTTATTGCATTAGTATTCTTCTCTATTTCAAGCTCTACAATTTCTCCCTCTTCAGTGTCAAACACACCATCTTCATCAACATCATCATCACTGATCTTATCTAAGTCAAGTAAACATTCAAGTTTGTCAGCCTCTTCACTATCAGAATCTTCAAAAAATGAATTATCTAACATATCCAGGGCTTCTTCATTAGAGTCTTTAGCTGTCTCTTTCTCACTTGACTTGCTTGCTTTAACATTAGATGTAGACTCCCCTTGAGCATTTGATATTATGTTTACATCAGTGGATTGACACTTACCCTTATCTCCTGCATTTGGTTCATCATCTTCATCATCATTTCTATGCAAATCACCAGCATGACATATATCATCTCCTGCTTTCTCCCCCTGAGCGTCAATACGCTCTAGCAATTGAGATAGAAGCATTTGTATTTCAGCAATTTGCCTGTTCTGAGCTTGAATCTCTTGCTGCCTTTGATAATCAGTGGCTTGTAGAACATCTACCTGCCCTTGTAACCCCACAACTTGGGCTTCCAGACATGCAACTTTAGATTCTAAAGCTTTTACCTTTGCATCATTGTCAGTTGATGAAGATTCTGGTTGAACAGTAGATTTAGGAGGAGCAGACGGTGTAGCTTGAGGAGTATGAGTAGTTGATGGAGTAGGAGTGATTATCAGTGAATATACAAATTCTACATCATCATCTTGAACACTTTTCGTAGCCGCTTTCTTTCTAGCCTTAGGTGATTCAGGCTCATAATCAGAATCAGAAGTTTCATCTCTTAATGTTCTTTTACCCAAAGTAGCACCGGAAGGAGGGCCTCAGACTGACTTTCTTTTGGGTATTGACTTCTTTCTACCTTGCTTTGGTAATGGAACTCTTGGAACTTTAGCCAACTGAGCATAGTGCTCAGGACTAAAATCCTGTTCAGTTTCCTCATAATCATCTTTATTACCGTCTTTTCCAACACTTTCACTACTAGAACTGGTACTCGTATCTTTAGCTTGGACATTCTCTGCTTGTGGTGGAGAAGGAACATTTACATTCATCGGTTCCTCTACTTCAATATTCTCATTCTCATTATGTACCTCTTCATCATGTTATTGTACATCATCATGAGGTTGATCTTGAATAGGATCATCTTGTTGTACCTCAGGCTGTTGAACTTATGGTTCTGGTTGTTGTGCTAGTGCTTGCTCAGGTTGTTGATGTGATTGTGCTTGTTGTTGTGCTTGAGGCTGTTCTTCATCAGCATTGATCCAATGATCATTTGATGGTGCAACATAATTACAACTGGTACTCGTATCTTTAGCTTGGACATTATCTGCTTGTGGTGGAGAAGGAACATTTACATTCATCGGTTCCTCTACTTCAATATTCTCATTCTCATTATGTACCTCTTCATCATGTTATTGTACATCATCATGAGGTTGATCTTGAATAGGATCATCTTGTTGTACCTCAGGCTGTTGAACTTATGGTTCTGGTTGTTGTGCTAGTGCTTGCTCAGGTTGTTGATGTGGTTGTGCTTGTTGTTGTGCTTGAGGCTGTTCTTCATCAGCATTGATCCAATGATCATTTGATGGTGCAACATAATTAGGGTTAATTGTTGGAGCATATTCTGGTGACAACGAGCTTGAAGATTCTATGTCTTAGTCTTAGAGTCTTTGAGTTGTAATGTGATAGAATTGTTAGCAGCAGTTAAGAGGGAGTTTGTTAGAGCATGTTTTGCAACCGTCGCTGAAATTCTATGTTGTAAGTTAGCGAACCTGTCAAGTTCGCCTGAGGGAATGTTTAAGCGAACTTGAGGGGCGAACTTAAGGAGGTTCTAAGTGAACTTGCTAAGTTCTCCTGTGGTGCTTTGTGGTTTCCCTATAAATAGGTTTACATATCAGTTGTAGAAGTTAAGAATCCAGAAAAGAGTAAAACATAGAACAAAGAACTGAGTCAGATTGTAAATACATATTTGTGGTGGAAATACAAAGAGGTTTATTTACATTGTGTTGTTGATTGATTACACGTTGCACGTTGATCAATGGATTCCGCACGTTATCACCGTGTCGTACCGCGAGTCTAGAGATCCGTCACACCCTAGCAGGGTCCTACAGTCTTGGTTCTTTATGTCCTGCTTAAAGCATCTGCTACGACGTTTGCTTTACCAAGGTGCTAACGAATGTCACAATCGTAGTCATTCAGTAACTCTACCCATCTCCGTTGTCTCATGTTTAATTCCTTCTGACCGAAGATATGCTGGAGACTCTTATGATCGGTAAAAACGATGCATTTTGTACCGTAGACATAATGTCTCTAGATTTTAAGAGCAAAAACGACTGCTCCTAGTTCCAGGTTATGGGTAGTATAGTTCTTCTCATGTACCTTTAGTTGTCGGGAGGCATATGCAATGACTTTTTCTTTTTGCATCAAGACACATCCAAGTCCTTGGTGTGATGCGTCGCAGTATACTATAAAGTCATTTGTTCCTTCCGGAAGAGATAGGATAGCTGCACAACATAATTTCTGTTTCAATAACTAAAATGCCGCTTCTTGTTTGTCGTTCGAGTCGAACTTCTTTTCTTTTTGTGTCAAGGTTGTCAAAGGCTGGGCTATTTTGGAAAAGTTCTCAATAAAGCGTCTGTAATAGCCAGCTAGACCTAAAAACTGCCGCACCTCGGTTGGAGTCCTTGGTGCTTTCAAATTCTTGATGGCTTCAATCTTAGATGGATCCACATGTATGCCCTTTTCATTGATCACGTGACCGAGGAAATGCACTTCTCGAATCCAGAATTCGCATTTTGAGAACTTGGCATACAATTTCTTATTTCTGAGCAGTTCTAACACAAGCTTCAAGTGATGTTCATGTTCCTCCTTGCTTTGTGAGTATATCAAAATATCATCGATGAACACAATCATGAACTTATCCAAATAAGGTTTGCAGACCCTATTCGTGAGGTCCATGAATACAGCTGGTGCGTTGGTCAAACCAAAATGCATTATTAGGAACTCGTAGTGGCCTTAATGAGTCTTAAATGAAGTCTTGTGGATGTCTTCCTCTTGGATTCTAAGTTGATGGTATCCGAAACATCAGTCGATCTTAGAATAGAAGCTAGAACCTTGTAACTGATAGAACAAGTCATCTATCCTTGGAAGTGGATACCGATTCTTACCGTTAATTTGTTTAATTCCCAGTAATCGATACACATCCTAAATGTTCCATCTTTCTTCTTCACGAACAAAACCGGAGCTCCGCATGGCGAGAAACTTGGTCTAATAAACCCTTTATCTAATAATTCTTGCAATTGATTGGATAGTTCTTGCATTTCAGATGGTGCAAGTCGGTATGGTGATCGTGCAATCGGTGCTGCTCCGAGTACCAGATCGATACGAAACTCAACTTGTCTTGGTGGTGGAAGTCCAGGAAAGTCTTCGGGGAAGACCTCTGGGAAGTCTCGTACGATCTGTATGTCAGCGAGTTGCTTCTCTTTTGGCTTCTCTTATGTCACGTGAGCTAGAATAGAATGATATCCCTTTCTCAAGTACTTTCGGGCCTTCATACATGTGATAATTCTTAAGGTGGCTCCGCTCTTTTCTTGCTGAATGGTCAAGGTTTCACCGTCTGGGAGTGGAATGCGGACTATCTTCTCATGACAGATAATCTTCGCATGGTTCTTGGATAGCTAATCCATGCCGATGACAATGTCGAAACTTCCAAGTCTCACAGGCACTATATCTATGTTGAATGTATGACCGCCCAGGTTTAAAGAGCATCTTTTGATTATTTCTCCCATTTCGTTCAATTTACCGTCGGCTAATTCTTTAATATAAGACTCATCTAGTGCAGTGGGTGTTATACCAAGTAAAGGACTAAAGTTGATAGAGACAAAACTTCTATCGGCACCCGTATCATATAGTATGGAAGAATAGAATTGATTAACAAGGAACGTACCCGTAACAATGTTGGGATCTTGACGAACGTCCCCAACTCCAATCACAAATGCTCTACCACAGACTTGGTTGTTACCCTGGTTCCTCAGGTTCAGACAGTCCTTCTTAAAGTGCCCAGTATTGCCACACTCAAAACAAGCTCGATTTGCCCCGATGCTGACTGCTTGTTCAGGGACTTTACAGTATTTGGCTGTGTGGCCTAGTTTCTTACATTTGGTACAAGTAAAACTTTCACAAGTACCCAGGTGATGGAGACTGCATTTGTTGCACTTGGGCTACTTCCCTGCATACTGATTTTTCCCAGTTGGTGCTGCAACATAAGCTTTCACAGTTTCATGCTTCTTAGGAGTCTGATACCCAGAGTTCTTTCCACCCCATTTCCTTTTTCCACTGAAACTCTGCTCAACAGAAACTAAACTTTTCATAACCAGTACTCCAGAACAAAAAACTTGGTCAGTCAAATCGTGTGCCAACCTTTTGGCACTCTCAATGGTGGTTGGTTTAGATGAAGTCACCATACTTTGAATCTTGGGTGCAAGACCCCAAATGTACCTCTCAATCATTTTGATTTCCAGGGTAACCATGTGTGGAACAAGTCGGGCTAGTTCATGAAATCGAGTGGTATAGGTTGCCATTTCAGCTCCAACCATGGCCAAATTCCATAATTCATTTTCCAATTTCTGAACCTCGTCTCAGGGACAGTATTCATCCTTTACCATATGCTTGAAGCCGTCCCATGACATCTGGTACGCAACATCCATGCCCAATGTCTGAATTTGGGCGTTCCACCAAGTGAGTGCTTGGTCATGGAAGGTGCAAGTAGCATACTTGACCTTGCAGTCATTGGTGCAGTTGTTTATTTTGATAACCGACTCCATCTTCTCGATCCAACGCATGAGACCAATTGCTCCTTCGGATCCATTAAAACGGCGAGGTTTGCAGTTTATAAAGTCCTTATAGGTGCAACCTCTTGGAGCGTTGTTGTTTCCTTAATTGATAGGGTTATCAAGTTAGGATATTAATCATAAACAGTGACCTCTAAGCCATGGTATATTGTTACTTTTTGTATTACCCAAGGTAGCTCTAGATCCAACTTCAGTCCCATTAGTTACGCTATTGATGTTGGTATTCCTAGCTCCGTTGTTATCTTCGTTAGTTCTATTGTTGCCACTTCCCGGGTTTTCTTGATTTGCCTCCGGATCCAGTGTTCCGGTTTGCTTCATTCTGTGCTAGTGCTGCGGCTACTTGTTGAGCTATCATTTGTGATATCTCTGTAGCCGTCATGTGTTGTGTTGTCTCTGTGCTTTCGGTGTTCCGCCAGGTGTTATGTCGGGGTCTTCCTTTAGGCACCATGTTTTTCTTTCTAGTATATATGGCAATAAAAGAAAATAAGACAATGTGCATAAAATGATTGTCATCACATGAACAAGGAAATGTAAAAAACCACAACAATCATAACACAAGTAACATAATACATAGATGGATTCAAACTTGTTACATAGTTGTAGATAATACAAAATGGACAAGGGTACAAAGCCCTTGTCAATACAAGTTTCAAATCCTAGTCTAGGTGAGCACAACCCGCTCACATAGGTCCACTAGAAAGGTGCGAGAATAAACCTGCCTGAGTGGCAGCGGTGGCTAGTATGGCACAAATGGTGGCAAGGGCTCGTTTCTGTTGCAGCTCCTCCCGTAGGGCTGCTGTCTCCTTCTCCGCCGCTGTGACGTAGTGTGTAACCGCAACTAGGCTCTCCTGCAGCTCGGAGATCCTCTCATCAGCGTCGATTGTCCAGTCTCCCACACCAGTGATGACCTCCATGCTATCATCCACGAGGTCAAGGCGTGTGCTCATATCAAGCACGGCCATGGCCTCATGGTACTGGACTAGGTGTAGTCGGGCCATCAACCTCTGAAACTCCTTTAGTCACTCTGCATGGACCTGTAGATGCTCAACATCTTCCTAGAGGCCGTCCAGTTGATCGTCGTGGCGGACGCTCCATGCCACGAGAAGAGGGACAGTCAGCTCCATAGGATGACTGGTGATGGGCAGGGAAGTGGGAGAATGGGAGGACTCTCCTACCTCATATGTGGAGGGAGTACCCTCCTCATCCACCCACCTCTGGAGGGTGAGGGCTACCCATCCCCATCGTCAGGATGAGGACCTAAGCCTCCTCGGTGCAGGTGCTGCCGGGGTAGGGGAAGTAGATCAAGCCCTATTGGGCTCAGGCTCGAGAATAGCAGGGGAGAGAGAAGCTGGCCTCTTACGAGGCGGAAGGACCTTTTTCCATGGAGTAATGCGGATAAGGGTCCCTCCTAGATAGGTACAGAAGTAGGAAGGTGTGGTGGTAGGGCGGATAGTCCCTACGGTAGCTGGAACCTCCTCGGGGGTAGGGACTGCAGGCTCAACCGGTGCTGGCATGGAATCCATCTCCTGAACCGCGGGAGTCTCCTAGGGCTCCTCAACTGGATCCTCTTTGGGATCCTCAATCATGGCATCCTCTATGGGGCTGGGAGGTGTAGGGGGTGCTATGGAGGAGTCCACAGACGAGATCGGTGAAGCTGGCTCGGAGGGTGGCTCCTCATCGGAGTCCGAGACGTATATCCAACCGTTGTGTGAAATAGCTGTGACAATTCAATGTTAGTACAAATCATATAAGTTGTGCAATGCAGATGTCTGTGTACTATTTCTTGGGCTATAGTGTAACATTTCTGATTTTAGTATTCATATTTTCAATTCAATGTAATGCATTTTGAACTCAATACTCGTGCACTGTCTTGTTCTATTTCCCGCCATTAACTAAATGCAATGATTCGATACAAATTCGCAAGTTTTACACAATTATATACGTTTAAACACTATGCAAGAAACTATTTAATTCAAACTTATCAAATCTGAAAAGTCAAGGACTAAAGTTGAAAAATGTCAAGAAACCCTATTCTAGCACGGTCGTGCTTCGTCCTGGCACGGTCGCGCCAAGTGCCTCGGCACGATCGCGCGACTGGTTCTGGAACGATCGCGCCCGGTGCCTAAGCACGGTCGCGCCTCTCTTGGGCACGGTCGCGCCTGCGTAACAGTCGAAACGTAAATGCAGTTTCAAAACGCTCGATCATTCGAATTCAAATCTGATTTACATTTTACTTTTGTTATCAAGGAAAATATCTCCGTCAATTACCATTATCATTTCCAAAATACAAATTACTCTCAAAAGAAACCGTCCAAATTATCTCCCAAGCCTCAAATCTCTATTTTCGATCCAATTGCTACCAAATAATCAAGGAACTCGATCCTCCGATCATCTCTAAGGTTTCTGAAGGGTTGAATCAGCCGGAATCGCAGCAGAAGATGCCGGAAAGCAATCTTGCCGTCGCCGGAACCTCCTTCTACCGACCTCCATCGATTACCTACTCTTTCGGGTAATTGATCACTTGTTATTATCCGTTTTAGTATTTAGATCGAAAGCCCCATGTTAATCTGGGCTTCCATTACAGAAATTATCCGGAACCGAAATTCCTATTTTTAATAAAAAGGATTTAATCGAATCCATTCTTAAACACGTTTTCCATACAAGTAATTTATATGAATAGACTCGTAACAACTCAGTAATAAAAAGCCCTAACAATTCCAACGCTATAAATACAAGATTTGTTCAATTCGTGTCTGATTTGGAAGAGACACGGTCACGCTAATCATCTAGCGCGGCCGTGCCTCATGAGACGCGGTCATGCCAAGTAGCAGCACGGTCGTGTCCTCCTGTCCAGACCTAGTCATGCCCTTTGGGTTAGTCTCTGTTGTGTCTAAGAATCATAGACACGACCGTGCCGGGCCAAGGCACGGTCGTGCCTGTTGACTGGTCTAGTTTGTGCCCTCTGTTAATCAACCCGGTCGCGCCCCGACTAGCGCGGTCGCGCCCGTGGCTTGAGCACGATCGTGCCCTTCCGAGGCACAGTCGTGTGTGACTCAGAAATTTTTATCAGAATTATAATTTTATATTTTCAATCAATAAATGTTTCAAATTTTATAAAAATATGTTTTCTGTATTTGAAGAGATAAATATTATTTATTTAAAAGTTTATTTAAAAATTTATAAAAATTAAATTTATATTTATCTTACACTTAAATGATGTTTTAAATGATTAAGTTACAAGTTTATAAATAAATAAGATAATAATTATTTATTTAATATTTAAACAAAAATCATTTATTTATTTATACTTAATTACAATCAATATTTACATTATTTCATAAACTATAATCATTTATTTAATTATTAATTTACATTTAACACATGCATTATTTTCATAATCAACAATTTTATAAAAATTCTATTTTTTTATTTAAATTCCAAACTTTAATCAAATGTTCCAAAAATGGTTACTACAACTTTATATACTTCATTTAATACTTTTTATACACAAACTCAACCTTCAATGTTAGACTTAAACTTTGTACACCGATTTGATTCAATATACATTACTATCTAGGTTAACCCGTGCGTATCAAGAACCCTTATTTTATCTATACTCTTTGTTAGCTACATCTCCATACCAAGTGAGTATTCACAACCCCTTTTTACTCTTTTACCCTTTTGGGGTGGAACATGAACTCTATACACATTACACATTTACATTTACGCAAACAACACAAGTGCAAAATCCTATTTACATACATGTGTGCAAAATTTGAGCTTTGTGCCCGAGTGCTAGTTGTGTTAACCTTTGTATGTGATTATGTGCAATCATTAACTATACAAGCCGACGGTTTTCAATGATAGATCTATTGAGTCTGACAAACCCACCCAGGTGCGCGGTGATTGAAACCGACAATACAATTTTTTGCATGCTAGTTACAAAGGTTTGGTTGTACATGGTTACACAATAGCTGCTCCCCATAAATGCCTTCTTTATCATGATCTGTAAAGGATTTGTTTTCAACTATATGCTATCTATATACAACTGTGTTATACTCACCAACTTTTTAGTTGACTTTATTTTATCCATGTTTCAGGCCCCAATATGTGAGAATGACTCAAGACGTGCTCAATATAGGATTTGGACTTAGCAATTTTAAATCAAGAATTTTATGAGTTGTTTTACGTTCTTTGTTTGAATTTGGTTTGTACTTGGATTATTTGAAATGGAAATTTGACTTTAATATATTTCAATTTAGTCAACCTTGTGCTATGAACAGTCTTACATGTCCCGCCCCGATGATTCCGCCATCGGTCAGGGTGTGACATATAGTCTAGTCTTACTAATGCAACCTAGTTCGCAATAACCAAGGCTCTGATACTAATCTGTCACACCCCGCTTAGGGTGGAAACACGGAGCGTGAAGTTCGTGGTGTTCATAGCCTTTGATTACAACAAACGACTTCTAGATGCTTTCATAATCAAAGGTTTAAGGCATTACAGAAGATCACAAATTGTTTTAAGACATTACATGCAAAAGTACTGCATTTAAACCAAAGTGTACGACTTTTTAAACATCAAGTTTGTCGGCTATGACCTAGATGCTCCTAGGTTATAATAGAAAAACTCCAAAACATGGTCTACGTGCATGCATGCCCTTTCTTCCTTGTTTTTAGTTACCTGAGAAAACAAGCTTAAAAGTCAACATAAAGTTGGTGAGTTCACAGGTTTAGTTGAATAGTTTTCCGTTGGACCACAAGATTTCTAGTTGTTTATTGTTCACCCAAACAATGTTGTACCACTATCATTAATTAAAACAATAGTGTAAGTCTTTTATTATTACCATGAGTTCCCGTAACCGAAACTCGACATTGTAGTTGCGCCCCTAACTCAATGTCCTTAACGCGAAACATTGTATAGTTGATGAAAAATATGCACCCGCTTTGACCTCCAATCAAAGTTAGAGCGACTAACCACGGGTGGGGGTGTCAACCCAAATACATCTATTCATGCTTTCCACGTTTATATCATAACTAACGATTACAGAATAAGAAGGAACTTTGATGTGTTAAACGAGTTGACTCATGTAACAATGTAGGTATGATGTGTTGAAAGTGTATACATATTTTTGTAAGTATTTTTCACACAATTTGAGTCTTAAAAAGGGTTTTCACCGAAGACTAATCACACACACCGGGCAGTGTACCCGTCGGATGGCAATATAGTAAAGGTAAGAACCGGATATCAATCCGTGGACACGGTGGAATGCAATAATAAACCAGAAGTAAGATTCAATCAAGTGATGGTAAAAAGATGTTTTGAAGAGTTTGTTTAATTAACTAACATGCAATTTATATAAAACTAGACTAAAATCACAAATCAAACAATCAAGGAGAAAAGATCACTTCGGTGTCGAATCCATCTAGAATACATTCATACACTCATAGAAACATGACAAATACACGAAACATAGATTGACCAAATTCTCGTCAAAGACATCTAATCAAATGACCATTCGGAAAGCTAGAATGAATAACACAAACTAACCACCTAAAATCATGCAATGAAGCTCACGTTTTGTAATCATGTCAATGTTTATAAAGATTGGGTAGCTTGTTCTTAAGCATGGCCGAACACTCCTCGTTCAACGTCACATGAGATAACTCCTCCAATTTCCTCTTGTTCATGAGGATGTCCTTCAAGAACCTCGCATACTTAGGCATTTGAGCTAGAGCCTCCACAAATGGCAAGTTGATATGCAACTGCTTAAACAACCCCAAAAACTTACCATACTGCTCCTCCAACATCTGTTTCTTCAACTTGCCTGGGTATGGAACAGGGGGAGTGTAATCTCTCATAGCCTCTCGAGGGTGCGATGTGCTCGCCGGCTTACCCCTCGGTGGTGTCTCATCCGAAATCTCACTCACAACCTCCTCCTCGGATGACTCATGCACAGGGACCGGTGGATCTGGTCCTGCGTCTCTACCGCTCCTCAAGGTGATGGACTTCACATGGGCATTAGGATTGGCCTCAGTGTTGCTAGGCAGGACACCTGGCGGTCTCTCAGAAAGAAGCTTCGCGATCTGCCCAACCTGATTCTCTATGGTCTGGATCGAAGCTTTCTGATTCCTCAGCTCAGTCTCGTGCGTATGAAAACGCTCCTCCATGTAGCGGTTCTGCTTCTTGGCCAACTGATTCTAACTCTCCGAGTTGGCAAGCAGCCGTGCAACCATGTCCTCCAAACTGAATTTGCGTTCAGATGCGGGCGGAGGACCGCTGCTAGAACCTTGGCCGTGAAACTGGCCCTGATGAGGTCTGGAATGTGAACCCTGTCCCTGAGAATGGTGGGACTCATGCTGGAATGGTGGGCGCTGAGTGAATCCGGGTGGGTTCTGGCCACTGTTGCCAGACTTCCAACTAAAATTCGGGTGATTCCTCCACCCCCAGATTATATGTGTTGCTATAGGGATTGTTCTGGGGACGATTCTGGTTAGACATGAAGTCAACCTGCTCTTGGGTCCCTAGGTCCCCAATCTGACAAGCACTCGTGGGATGCGCCCCACCACATAACTCACACAAGGACTGGGCCTTGTGGACATGCATCTGATCGATCTTGGTGGAAAGTGCTTCCACCTGGGCAGCTAAAGAGGTTATTCTATCCACGTGATGGACACCCCTACCTCTGAGTCCTCGCTCGGGAAGTATGCTGCGTGTAGCTATTCGACGCCACCTTCTCTAACAAGTCATACGCCTCCTGGGTGTCTTTGTTCCAATGTCTCCACCCGTGTATACGTCGATCAACTGCTTCCCTGTCATATCTAGACCATTGTAGAAGGTCTCACACTACTACCACTTCAACAATCCATGGTGGGGAACTTTTCTCATCAGTTCCTTGAATCTCTCCCACGCCTCATAGATCGTCTCCCCATCATCCTGCTGGAAAGAAAGAATCATAGCCCTCAATTTTGCTGTTTTCTCCGGAGGGAAGTACTTCCCTAAGAATTTAGCAACCATCTGGTCCCAAGTACTAATGGACCTAGGGGGAAGTGACAGTAACCAAGCCTTAGCTCGATCCCGTAAGGAAAACGGGAACAACTGGAGCCGAATAGCATCGTCGGTAGCGTCACGGATTTTGAATGTGGCACAAATCTCTAAGAAACGGCCATATGAGTATTGGGATCCTCGTGATCCTTGCCGTCAAACTGCCACATGTTCTGCACCATCTGTATGATGCTGGATTTGATCTCAAACTGATGCGCTCCAACAGTCGGCCTATTGATGCTCAACTCCAAACCCACAAGTGTTGGTTTGCCAAAATCCGAAAGCGTCCGACCTGCATCCGCGTCCTCTATCTCTTCTACCTCGTCAACAACAACCTCGTCAAGCTCGAGTAACTAGGCCACGAATCGGGAACGGGCCCGCAATCTCTGATGAAGATCGCGCTCCGGCTCGGAAGACGGCTAATCAACCTCCACGGCGGGAGTTGAGGACATACACGATCTGCAAGACAAGTTATGTTTAAATGGACGAACCTAAAAAGAAAAGAAAAACAAGTTAGACAAATTAATAATAAAAATAAAAATAAATGCAAAAGTGAAAAATAAATTGGAATTAAAATCAACTAAAAACATTTATATATACAAATGCGACTAAAAATAACAAATAACAAGCAAAAAATAACTATACACGAAATTTGCAAATAGCAAACAAGATGTACGGTATGCACAAGAAATATATACTAAATGACTAAAAATCAATTCCAATCGTTCTCGCAAAATCGTATCCCCGGCAACGGCGCCAAAAACTTGATGTGTTGATAGTGTATATATATTTTTATAAGTATTTTTCACACAATTTGAGTTTTAAAAAGGGTTTTCACCGAAGACTAATCACACACACACCGGGTAGTGTACCCGTCGGATGACAATATAGTAAAGGTAAGAACCGGATATCAATCCGTGGACACGGTGGAATGCAATAATAAACCGAAAGTAAGATTCAATCAAGTGATGGTAAAAAGATGTTTTGAAGAGTTTGTTTAATTAACTAACATGCAATTTATATAAAACTAGACTAAAATCACAAATCAAACAATCAAGGAGAAAAGATCACTTCGGTGTCGAATCCATCTAGAATACATTCAATACACTCATAGAAACATGGCAAATACACGAAACATAGATTGACCAAATTCTCGTCAAAGACATCTAATCAAATGACCATTCGGAAAGCTAGAATGAATAACACAAACTAACCACCTAAAAACATGCAATGAAGTTCACATGTTGTAATCATGTCAATGTTTATAAAGATTGGACTAGCTTCCGATTAAGGTACACCAATCTAACAACTAGTTGGAAAGATAATATGAGAAACATACTACCCACCTCAAGTTGATTTAATTAGACAACCACATGCATTTCTTCAACATACAATGTTCATACAAAGTTCATATCAATTAGGAGAATGCGTTAACAAATCCTAGACAAACATAAAACTAAGCATGAAACACCATAACAAACACTTTGTCTTTCCAAACATAAGCATAAGGATACACATACAAGAATCATAAATCATAGACAAGACTTCGTCCACCATTCTTAGTCAAATGCCATAAACTAGCATACGAACATACACTAATCCACGAATACAAGCATAAACCATAAGTTTTACAACATAATTGGTATACACAAATACAAGCCTTGAAAACAAATTTGATACTTGAATACATAATTTCATTGAAGAATAATCATATGATTGTCATAACATTAACATAATAATTGCTAATAATCCATGAATATTGTCAAACGATTCTAAACTTCATCTAAACCAAAGTGAACAAGAGTTTTAGCTCATCATGAGCACAAGAATGACAAATAAGCAGAGAAAAATAGTAAGAAACATGCTATGAAAACAAGAATCAAACCACTCCTTCGAGCTTAGATGTTGTTGTTAATGTATGGTGATCCTCTTGATGTTGTAATCTCTCCAAGATGCTTGAAATATGGCTGGAACAAGGCTGGTTCGGAGCTCAAACAGTAGGTTTTTGCTCTGGTTGTTGAATGTCTGAATGAGGAATGGCTTCTGCTTTTATAGACTGAAGGGGCACGACCGCACCAGGAGGGAAGGCACGACCGTGCCCAAGAACTAGCACGGTCGTGGTGCAGAGGGTTGACCGATCCGAAGCTTCTATTAGGTCCCATTGAACGAGGAAGTACGGCTCTGAGGTCATAGGTCAGACTCACGGTATTACACGCGGCCGTGGGGTGTTGGAGCACGGTTATGCTCGAGGACATGGCTCGGCGCGGTCGTGCCAGATACGGGGCGTGACCGTGCCTAGGGTTTGGAAGACTGGCACGACCGTGCCTCCAACTCAGAAACCCTAAAACTTCAACTTTTATCCTGGAATTTCCATGTTTGTTCACCCAGCTTCACAAAAACCTACAAATCTGAAAATGAAGCAAATAAGTGTCTAAACGTTGAAAATAACCAAGAATTGATCATGAAATGAGTGAAGTTTTGTGCCAAAAAGATGTGTAAATTCTAACACATCAAGGTACTTAAGTCCAGTTTCAAGTTGAGCAAGTTTTCTCCCCCGTATATTTAAAAATCAATTTAAAATAAGTAAAAGTGGGGCCGTGAAGACTCACTGTAGCTAACAGGGTGGTGAGTGTTGATGTAAGTAGCAAGTCCAAATAAGTTTTGACCTAGCCGTGCCCTAAGTTATTTAGACACCTTAAGGTCTAAGTAGTTGTTAAAGTGTGGGTTGGTTACACGACCAATATCCCGAAGTCTTGACCTTTGCCTTGTAAAAATTTACAAGGGTCCGACTCGACTTTCGTTGGTGATATAACTTGTCGTTCAAGTAGTTATATTTATTAAAAATTTCTTTAATAAAGATTATAACTTAGTCTTTTATTTGTCCAAAATCTTGTTTTCGTTTTAAGTCGTTTCTCATGATTAATAAATATATAATATATATTCATTATAAATAGGTGTAAAAATGTCATAAAATAATTATTACATTATTTTATTTTTTCCCAAACTTATTTCTAGTGGTCTCAATAATTCATATATATATATATATAAATATATAATTATTGATTTTCATAAAACTAATATACATATTTATACGGATGCATGTTTATAAAAAAAATCTTTTTTGCATATAATTTTAAGTATTAACTCCTTTATATTTATAATAATTATAAAAATCATAATTATTATTTATGTTGTTAATAGATTATATGAGTCATAATAATGTTCCCATAAAGTGTTATTATTTTTAATCTAGTAATAATAATAACAACCATAATATGATGATTGATAATAATAATATCCACACTAATACTAATTTTGACAATTACCATAATGATAAAAATAACGATTTTTAGTCAGAATCTATATGATCCATTTTAAACGTTACTCATATGAAAAAGACGTGTTTTTGTATCACCGACATTACTATACTAGTATATTAATAATAATAATTCGGTTAAGGTGAATGCTCACGTAAATAGTCGAGCGAGAAGGTGACGGAGTTAACGCGAGACCCGGTTTCACCACTTGACGTCCCGTATCACCTGGTTAGCTTCCGAAATAGCTTGCACACTTCGTATAATCGAGACCCGGAGGTGGAATCGAAGACTCGCACAAAGGTGGTGGAACTCGTTTTGTTTCCGAAAACCGTAAGGGTGGTAGGGAAGGCTCGGGGCTGCTGTGAATGGGGGGAGGGTGGTGGTGTCGTGCGGTGGTGGATGGCGGAGTGGCGTGGGGCTGCTTGTTGTCGTCGAGGGCTGGAGTGGGGGTGGTGGTGGTTATCAGGGAGCCGTGAGAGAGAAAAGGGAGGTGTGGAGGTGGTTATCGAACTCGGTGGATGGATGGTGGTTTACGGTGGACGGGGGTGGTGATGTTGCTGTTGTGATGGAGCTGAGAGGGAGGAGAAGGGTGAGGGAGGGTGGTTTCGGGTGGAGTGAACCAAGAGGAAAGGGAGAGAAGAGAGTAAAGAGAGTGGTGTGGTTTGTGTGTTAGATGCTTTGCATGTATGCATGTATATATAGTGCCATTAGAGGATAATGACCCATGGTTCTTGTGTCACCTTGGGGACAAGTTTGTCTCCCTAACAACGTCATGTTGGGAAAATTGGAGAACCAAGGGTACCCTTGGTGGCTCCTTGTTCGGCCGAGAAGGGTGGCGAGGGGGGGGGGGGTAGGGTAGGTAGTGTGGTGTGGTGTGTTACCTGTTCGTTCCAAGTTCGGTATAATACCCGTGTGTCGTCTTTTCCATTTGTCGTTACGTGTCGAGATGGGTCGGGTATTTATAAAAATAAATATAAGTTTAGTGGTTTTGGACATAATACGTGACCGCGTCACATGTTTAGAATTTATTTCCATGCGGGTATGTATTCTCTATTATTAAAATAAAGATAATGTTTTGAGGAGTTTAATTTTATTTAAAGTTTATCACCAACGCGATACGAGGTTCGATGTGTCTCGGAAATCCCTAATATTTCCTTTATAGTTGTATAAGAGCATTCCCAGCCCGTTCTTTATATTTCATATCCTTATCCTTATAATTACACTAAAAAACATTACTTTTTCTACCTTTTATCTCTACTTTTCTCTCTCATTATCCTTATCCTTATAATTATACTAAAAACCACTACTTTTTATCATTATATTTATAAAAACCTTATATCTTTTCTCTCTCCTCCACTCACAACCACTTTAAACCACTCTATAAAATATACAAAACTCACTCAAATAATTATACCAAACGGGTTATGAATGCTCTAATGGGTGGACTCTACTTGACCTGTTTAGACCTAATTAATTAATAATTAGTCTAATATGCATAGTCTCGTATAATTATATTTAAATAATTGTTTGGTAAAATTACCGGTTGTCACACAGAAATATCTATTTTTTATATATTGGGATTTCATTAATGTTTTAAAATTACCGATTAGGGTCAAAAACATTTTGGACGACGAGAAGTATGATTCAAGTGGTGCAATTTTAGTAAACTGATTTTACTAATTTTAGTTCGTGAAACGCCTTTCAACACTCGACATGGTCCAATTTTAAATACCTTATTTAATCTAAATTGGTCGTTTATCGCAAACTATATTTTAAACTAATAAGCTATTTTAATTAATTAATTTTTTTTTAAATAAAACCAATAAATTTAAAACTTGCTTTACTTTTAAAAAACTCCTTTTTATTTAATAACATTTCTAAGAAAAATAAATAATTTAATTATCTCGTCGTTTTAAAATTGTGTCAAAAGTTTTATAAAAATTTTACGGTTTAATTATTATCTTAAATAATTATATCGAAACCACAAAAAAATAAAACACATGAACTAAGCAACTACGAAAAATTTTCCGGTTTCGTTCGAGCCATCAAACGAGAACCAGACTGGACAAAATCAACAAATCTGTTATCTCCTACTTACTCCAAGATCTCCATCTTTAATCCTGTCATTGTCCGCCTTGGTCTTCAAGTCTTCGTCTCTTTAGGATTATAATATTTATTTACAAATACACTAAAAATAAATAAATAAAATAAACCTAACTATTACAATGGGTTCCAAATAACCAATAAAAAATACAAAGAGTAATCAACCAAAACAAACAACACAACCACAGGTGTCTAGTGCTCGATTCAATCAACAAAATCATAACAAACGAAAAAAGCTCGATCTTTTGTCAAACAAAAGTTTTGACAAATAAAACAATAGATCGATTTAATAAAAATAATATATCTAAACGCACCACTGTTGGAATCATCGTACCGGTTTTAACTTTTAAAACTAATAATATTCAAACACTTTTAAATAAATAAATCAGATATAATTAGCGGAAGCGATTTTAGTACGATATCAGATCAGATCTGGATCCCGGACAGTGATCCGATTACATGCGTATAAACAATAAAATAAATAAAACGCAACCATAGGGTGTTCAATGATTATACCTTTGACGATAACCAAATCAGAACACCTTAGTTCAACGAGCGTCACGCTAGATGACACGTACACGAAAACCTGCAAAACACGTCACACGGTTTTGCGTGAAAAGAACCCGACAACGACGGCGGCGGCGATGTGTGGCGCTCGATGATGGCCGGCGACGGCGGCGTACGGTGGCGGAGGGGTGGTCGGCGACAGAACTGAAGGGGGGGGCGCCTATTTTGGGTTGTGTGTGATTAGGTTTAGGGTTTGATAATAATGGTATATTTATAGTGTAACTATTTACATACAACTCCCCTGGGTATTTACCATTAATCCCTTGTAATTAACTTTTAATTACGACAAACCCATAAAGTCTACTAATTAGAATTAATCAGTAAAAACCAGATCTTTTAATGTTTAACAATTAATCATTAAATCTCTCCGCTCATAATTATTTCTCTAAATAATTAATCACCGAATAAATATTTCGCTAAATGTTTTTATTCGTCGTATACTAATTCGTCTTTCATGAACTGTAATATTTAACAACTAAATATTACACATTTGTTCGTTGCCCAAAGTGTAACTCGTTGGATCATACCTTGTTAGCAACGTAGACTTAATTGACGATCGGACATCATGTATCGAACAGATAAAGTATATGAGGACTAGAAATGACGGAATCCAAAAGATAGAAAGAAAAATAAGAAACATTCTAGAAACCATAGGGTAGCGTACCACTACCCCAGGCTAACGGTCCACTACGGGAGTCAGGGAAACGCCTCACTAGAGGCTTGGCGGACCGACAACACATGGTTAACGGTCCGCTACGGAAAGGACTTAGCTGGCGGATCGCAAGCATTCAAGCTAACGATCCGCTACGCACCTCCCTAGGCATCATTCGTAAATGACAAACGTCTTGGACGCGTGTAGGGAATGTGTCAACCCAAGTGACGCGTGGTCGGTGAAAGACCGCTACGACAGGCCCACACGGTCCGCTACAGACGTGTGGAGCGCGTGCGCTGCATTGCCACCACGTGTCAAGCATGCGGGCACCATGGGCCGATAGCGGACCTCCATGCACCTGGCTAGCGGTCCGCTACGGGTGTGTTAGCAGCCTATAAATAGAGGCTTCATCTCATTCCATTTCTCACAACTCAAAACATCAAACTCCGGATCTCTCTCATTCCCCACTGATTCCATGCTTTCTCTGCCATCCCGACTCCCGAGCCGCTTCCCTGATTTTGACTGGCTTTCGTTTAGCAACCAGACTCGAGCGTTTAAAGCCGTAGAAACCCGAGAAGCAAGTAGAGGCCAAGTTAAAAAGCTAGAGCTCTAAGTCTCAACTCGCTAAGCTATCACTAAATAAGTTTACCATCTTTCCAAGCTCCAAATCAAGGTGAATACTAGTCTGTCAAAAATACGGTTTTACGTCGTGAGTGTGCTACAAACAATCTCACCAATGATCAAACTATTTACGTTTACGAAAAAGGAAAAGGACGAAAATTAAATACTTATGCACACCACCTTGTGGGGTTGGCTAACGATATAATCCCAGTGGTGTTTTGTTACTATTACCCGATAAAAAAGTATACGTAAGGTTTGATCAAATGCTTATACTCGTTTCGGTCTATACGGCGGGGCGGGTTTGGCACATAGGGTCGAGTGAATGTGTAAAACGTGGAGTTCAAACAATCTTGAAGGTGAAATTCCTTCTGGATTGTTTTTGTTGAAGAATTTGAAGTTTATACCTGTACAAAAACTATTTATCCGGCAAAATTCCGTCGATGATAGTCTGTAAATTTGAGTGAAATTGATATCTCCATGAACAAGTTAACCGATTCAATTCCTGAAGATTTTGGCAAATTGCAGCAGCTGGAGGTGTTAAATTTGTTTTCAAATCAACTATCTGGCGACATTTCGATGAGTATTTCTCGAATTCCGACACTAAAGATCTTCTAAATCTTTAGAAACAATCTCGGTGGCGAATTACCTTCAGAAATCGATCTGAGTTTTTTTTTTTGGGGGGGGGGGGGGAGGGTTAATTGCAGACTTGTTACATAAATGGTTCCTCTAATTACATATATGGTCTCTCATATGTGTAAGTTACATAATTAGTCCCTCAGATTTGAAATGATATGCCCTTCAATTTAACAGAAAAGTTAATGTAATTAGTGTTAATATCCAATATTGTTACAAAATCGAAACATAATACCCATACTTGCAACTTGATACCCTTAGTACCCATACTTGTTACTTTACACAAAGCACCGTGACTATCCATGTAATTAACTCAAATAAATTAAGACGTATTAAAAACACTTTTTCTAATTAGTATTTTAATTTTTTACAAAACGTCTTTAAAAAATAATCATATAACGTTTTTTATAAAAACTATAAATTCTTTTATTTAAAAAAAAAAATTGATGTTATGTATTCAACCCATAATTAATACTTATAATAAAATTAATTAATTAAAGCTTTCATAAATATTTAAAGGGGAATTCTAATGGGACACGAAATATTATTAATTGCACACGCCGCCGCCCTATACGCCCTCTTATAGGCCAATACGAGGCGTATAGGGTTTAATCTCACTGACAGAGAATGTCACGTGTCATTCCATGTTTGGCGGCTGGGACTCATACGTGGCGTATTGCACCATACGAGGCGTATGGGTCACGGGTTATATTTTTTCTTCAAAACTTGGTAGATTTTGGGGTATAAGAAGCTTATACGGGGCGTATTGGTCTATACGCCACATATAGGTTTTTTTTTATTTATGTTATATTTATATTTTTTAATTTATATAACTTTTTTGTTTTTTTTTAATTTATATAATTTTTATGTTTTTTTAGTTTATATAATTTTTAAGTTTTTTTCTAATTATATAAATTTTATCTTTTTTTTTTAATTTATATAATTTTTATCTTTTTTAAACATTTATTATATTTTTAGATTTATAATTTATCATTACAAACAAACAAACAAATTAAACAGTACAAACAAATAACCAAAACATTATATACATTACATCAAAAAATTAAATATATGCATCCAAATGTTTTTACATACATAACAGAAGAAACAACTGAATATAAATAAAAACAACTAAGCCTGATCTGCCGTCATGCTGACCCGCCCCGCCTTCATCCTGACCGGGGTCGCTGGGATACTGACGTGGCGGTGGTAGTGGTGGTGGCTCGATGCCCACGGCTCATGACAGATCCACGAGGCGACCAACCGCCCACATCATCAGGTCATCCATGCGCTCGCTATGACGAGCCTGTCGCCGTGAGTCGGCAACAAGTCCATCAAGCAATGAATGGGTGGCCCTATCCAGCCTAACAGACCGACGTGCGTGTCGGGATGCTATGGCGGCTGGTCGTGAACGTGCTCGACGTGCGGCTGCGGCTGTAGCGGGTCAGGCATAGGCGGGGTCCCTGTCCCGGCATCGGCGGCAACGGCACCGGGACCCAAAACTGGTCCTGGACGGCCCCTACGAACCGAGGCCGAGCCCCGAGAATCGGTGCGTGATGCGCATGCCGCTCGCCGTGCGTCGGTCTAATCGGACAGGGGGGGATGGGCGCTAACATCTCATGCTCGTGATCATGCTAAGGTGTAAGAACATGCATGAGATGAGTGATGAAAGCGCCGCCATACAAAAGCCCACGCTTCTTCCGCATATAGGCAGATGCAAAATAAAGCGTTAGGCATGTGGACAGGGCGCATCGAGTGCCGGTGAAGGATCGGTGTTTACAAGATGATTATGTTCTTAGTTGAGATTGGCGGAAACAATAACAACTATTCAATGTATACAAGTAAACAATGATAATACTTATAAAACAAGTTGTATTAATCTTCAAGATTTACAAGTTATAGAGAAAACCCTTAGGAAGCACACTTGTACAAATGGAAGATACAATACATTTAAAGGAACTTAGAATCAAGACAGACCCTTGATTCTAAGGATCAGATCAAACACAAGACGTTGATCTTTGATAGTTACAAGATACACTACTATTGGTAGACAACAAAAAGACAAGTAGCTAAAAGACAACTGTAGTGAAAAGACTTCTGTAATGAAAAGACAACAGCAAAACTAAGGTCTTCTCAGTAATCATTGCAGGACATATCAGAATAGGAGCATTGTCTTTTATTCTCCACACCAATAACATTCCTTCTGCTGATAGGTGTGTGAGTGTTGCAACAAAAGGTGTCAATAGTAAAGTCAAAGTTTTTGATGATTTGCCTATCAACAGCATCAATGTTTGATGCTAATGAGAAGCCTATCAGCATCAACTTTAGACTTCAACAGATAAGGCTATCCGTAGGAAACTTGTTCATCAGCAGGAGAACACAACTATCTGCAGCACTTAGCCTTATCTGCAGCAACTTGTAAGTCAGCAGCAAAATTGTGGAGTCTGCAACAATCTTACTTAGAGAATTTTGTAGCCATCCGTCTTTATCTCTACAAACTCCCCCTAGACTGATTCTACCAAAACTCTCTTATTGCCTTTGTTGCTGAAGCTTTTGCATGTGAGCAACAATCCTTGCTGTCTCATAGCCTCTGGGGTCCATGCTTGAATTGTCAAGAGGGAGTTCAGATAGAGTCTTGGTGTCCTTACTTGGCATGCTGAAGATGGTCTTGCTTGAACATCTTATCTTCTGACCTCTGACATCTATCAAAGTGTACTCATCTTGAGCAACATTGTAGGACCAACTGATAAATGGATAGTGGGATTGAAGAGGTTTAACATCAATAACCACATCTTTTCTGGGGTTGAAGTGATGCTTGATCACCAGCAATAGATGTCTTCCACTATCATTTTCAGGCTTATGAGATTCACCCAGCTCCATCATTCTCTGAAGATCAAAATCTAGAAGCTACATCACCTCATCAACAGATTTGTAGATTGATCTTTTTACCTCTGCCCTTCCCCTGAAAACTTCAAACCATTGGTCTTGATTGCTGTAGAAACATACTACAATTTCTCTTAAATCTCCTGGTGTGGTAGTAGGTTTGATTTTCTTCTTGGGAGGCTGTTGATGAGGAGGAGCTGGGTGAGAGGATTTGGACTCTTTGGGTGGAGAAGATGGAGGACTAGGAGGGAGAGTGGAAGGTCGTTAGACAGAGGAAGGAGTGGATGAGAGAGTAGGCTTGGGATTCTTTTGTTTTCTTTCATCTGTTTGATTGTTTACCCTTCTTTTTCAGGCTGTCTTCCCCAGTCTCTCTTCCTCTTCCTTCTTAACTTTGACATATAAGGCTTGCAGGTTCATGAAGCTCATGGGACCCAGCCTCTTTCCACTCTCACCTCTAGCCTTCAGGAAGTCCATCATGGCCTTCCTTTCTTCATGGGTTCTGACATTAAATGCAATGGTCTTCCTGGTTTTCTGTTTGGCTTTTTTTCTTCTTCGGCCCTTTTCTTATTTGCCAGTTGACCTTGCTATCCCATGAAAGCTCTGTATATTTCTTTATTTGATAATTTCTCAAGATAGTCTGTATCCTCCCCTTGAGAAATCAGAGCTTCAGTCCACTCTTCCCTCATTTCTTTAGCAAGTTTAGAGTCAGTGATTCTGAACTTGGCTTCTTCTTTTCTCTTCCTCTCCCTCTCTTCATCTTCTTTATTTAATTGTTCCTACAGCTGAAGTTCTAAGGCTTCATCTTCTTTTATTTGTATAGTTGCAGGAACTTGAACTCTTGTTTTATCCAGTTGCCTAGCATGCAACTGGATTTGTTGTTCTCCGAGGAGCATGACGGTTTTTCTTTCTTGAGCCTTTTTAAGCTCAGCCATCTCCTCCTCTTATCTTTCTCTTCTTCTTCTTTCCACCTCATTCTTTTCTTGCTCTATCCTCTTTTCTTCTTCTATCATGATTCCTTTCCCTTTGTAATTATTGGATGCCTCTGCTTCAGCTTCATAGATCATAATAGCAGAAGTGGAAGTTGCTATTGAGACCTCGGCATTAGCTTCATTGGCAATTTGAGGAGAGAACAAAGGGGGGATAACTTCTTCATCTCCACTTTCTTCCCATTCTTCTCCAGTTACTTCCTTCCATTCTTTCATAATCTTCTGTTTCTCTTTTCTTGCAGATTCTTCTTCAGTGTTTAGGATGAAAGTTGGAGAAGAGGGAAGGGATAAGTCTGAATCAGATTCATCCACTGCAATCCATCCCTCATTTTCCAGAAAGTTTTTGACAATCAGAATCATTTCTTGAGTTTTCTTGGAGTTGATGTTGCATATGTGTGATATGAGTTCAAATACTTTATAGAGGAAGTCTAAGTTGAGGAGTAGAATTTCTTGAATGCTGTTGATGATAAAGGATAACCATACACACAAGAAGAACTGAAAGCCAGACGACCCAATGCTTGACCACCCATGAACTTCTAAACCTCTAACCACTTCATTATATAGGAATATTCTCATACACAGAATTTGACCTTCATTTAGAGCTCTGATTCTACTCAAATCAAGTCTTTGATGCCTTTCTTCTGCTGCTCTAGAGGACTCTGCTACTTCATCCTCAAACTTGTTGTATGCCACTTTCTTAGCAAGCTTAAGAAAGCTCTCAAATCTGGGCATGTTATCTTCACATATGTCATGGAAGTGTTCAATGGCAAGCATGACAGATAGATTATTAGATGTGTTGATACATTCAGTTAGATGCAGGGTAAGGATTTCCAGCAGATTTAGGTTATCCAAGATAAGCTCTTTGATTCCAGCAAATTCCCAGCCAATCCATAATCTTTTAGATAGGTCATCATATCCCCATGATAGAATGGAGTCAAACTCCAGGTTGTGAGCAGTTAGTGGGAAATGAGGGGATATGGCTTGTCTTAAGATAGAAGCAGCAGTTGGAAGTATAATGACTAAGAGAGGCATTTCTTCATCTTCATCTTCAATTTCCATCTCCTCAGGGAATACTTCGTCTACAGCCCTCGTCACTAACTTCCATTCCTCATAGATCTCTTCCTCTTCATCTCTGGGAGGCATCAAATCATGAAGTTGAACAAAGGCAGGCTGAAATAGTGTTCTTTGAAAGGCAACCTGCTCTTGTATCCATTCATCCAAGCTATCTCTGTCATCTTCAGTAGTAACTATCTCCCTCTTTTTGGTTGCATCAGTGCATAGAGTTGGGTCTATTTGGATTCCCACTGATACAAGGGAGGGAGAAGTCACACTTGGGCATTGATGGGCTTCATGCATAGAGACTTGGTGCCTCAGTTTGGACACTTCAGCCTCTAGCATAGCCACCCTGGCCACCAATTCCATATTTTCCAGTTTCAGTCTCTCCTCATCCACAGTTGTGGAATCCTTGGAACTAGATGGGGCCTTAGGCCTAGTCTCTTCATCCCCATCACCCTGGTTTTCTTGGCGCCTGGGATTTCTCACAGTGAAGAATGTTTCAAAAGAAACATCCTCATCGTGAGTTGCCGTGGTTGGGGACTTAATGATGTTATCACTGTCCTCCTGGTCAATTGATGAACCAGTAGTAGTGGTATCCCTTTCCACATTCACTCTTTCAATACTTCCAGAGTGAACCTTCTTAGGTGATGAACTTGGGCTGGGTACTTGGCAGCCAAGTCAATCAGTACCTTCGAGATAGTAGCAGTTAGAGAAGGTACATCATCTTGACATGGTGCCTCTGTACTTAAGTTCAAAGAAAAAGAAGATTGTATAGGCTCAAAGGGTTGTTCTATGGATCTAGGATGTGATCCTGATCCTAATAGAGGGACTTCCAAGGAAGTCTCCCTAATAATGTGGCTATCCCTTTTGATATTCTCATCAGAATGTTGGGATTCTGAATGGGGGCTTTTGGGTTGGGATTGGTCCTGTGAGACAAGAATAGAAGGAGTCTTTTTGCTCCTTTTTCGCTTTCTAGTATAGCTTGCCTCAACTGGGGCCCTGTTTTCCAGTTGGGCTTCAAGAACTGGGGTAAGTATTTGTTGTGCCTGTGCACCCTTAATAGGTTGCACAGGGGTTCGATCAAGGGAAGCCGAAGTATGTTTAGGTTGTGAAGTGGAGGGTGTGGGATTAGTATCAGCTGGAACTGCTGAACAGTCACCCTAGGTGCTTTGTATGTTCAACATTGTAGATAACACTGGAACATTGACCCCTAAGAACTTTTTGGAAAATGTTCTCATACTTTGAAAAATGTTATTTTTATGACCCAACATGAAGTATATTCTTGCAGGTTTTGAAAGATCTTTTAGTTCATGATTAAAAACTTCCTGCAAGAACCTTGGGTACATAAAGAAGGCTTGTTTTGCACCTTCTTGAAGGTCATATTTCAAACCTTCGAATATCAAATGAGCAAAGTTGAAACCCTGTCCAGTTACCATACCATGAACTGCAGACGCAAGGGCAGAGCTCACTTGATGCCATCCACTTCTCTTCTGAGATATGCATTGAAGAAGAGTGTGGTATAAGAACTTCCAAGAAGGACCCATCAATGCCTTCTCAATCATGTATTCGTCCTGATTTCCAGTGTACCCTATGGATACAAAGGTACTCATATATTCGTCTTTGGTGTATGAAATGGCGGCCCCCTCGTCTTGAAGCTTGATGTGTTTTCTTAGTGTGGATTCAGTAATGGTGATGTCTTTTCCATCTACCGTGGCTTTGATTTGGGGAGTCCCCTGTTCGGTAGAGTAAACGGCAGTGTTCCAGAAATCTTCCATGTGAGGGATATAGATTGTGGGGTTGACTGTTAGTGCAAAGTGGATTTTCGATCAACAGAGGAAGTCAATCATGTCTTCAAACCCTTCATATTTCTTTCCTTTGACAAGATAAGTGGTGAGATTATGGTAGGTTGAGAACTTGTCATCAGGGTTGTTGATATCAACTTCTACCATTTTAGTTAGGTTTGGAGGGAAGGAGGATGATTTTGAAAGGTGGTTAAGTATGGAAAGCTTTGAATGCTTGAGGGAAAATGATGAGGGTTAGGTCAGAATTGAATGTAAAGTGGTGAAGGAAGAAATTTGATTTGTGTTATAACGGCAAATGAGGGAAAAAGCAGATTTACTTGTACTGTACAACCCATTTACTTTTCACTATTTTACAGCTGTAATTGACTATAGCAGCCATGGTAAAGACTGAAAGTGGTTTTTTCAGCGGGTAAAAGTTAATTTGGACTCATTTTACCCATAAGCAGCAAACTTGGTTGCTGCTGATGGATGTAATGGTCCGCAACAAAAATGTTGCTGTTGATTGTCTTAAAGCTATCCACAGGAAACTTGTTTCTGCTGATAAATTAAGGCAGTCAGTGGCAAATTCTTTGCTGCTGAAACTTAGACCCGTCAGCAGCAAAAATGTTTGCTGCTGACTTTTAATTTTTTTATTTACAACAGAAGACAAACACATTTTAATTTAAAATTTTTGGACACAAATTTTAATCAAAGTTCATCATGCCAATGGATTTAACTAAATATCTAAATCTAGCTTCATCAAAAGGTTTTGTAAACAAGTCAGCATATTGTTCATTGGTATGAACTTTGGTTAAAATGATTATCTTTTTCTCAGCTTGATCTCTTATGAAATGATACCTGATGTCAATGTGCTTTGTCTTGGAGTGCTGCACATGATTGTTTGTAATTGATATAGCACTCATGTTGTCAATGTGAATGGGAGTTGCCATGAAAGTCATCGCATAATCCAGCATTTGATTTTGTATCCAGATGACTTGTGCATAGCAACTGGAAGCTGCAGTGTATTCTGCTTCTGTTGTAGAGGTTGATACACAAGTTTGCTTTTTTCATTGCCATGAAATCAGTCTTCCTCCTAGAAACTGACATCCCCTTGATGTGGACTTCTTGTCCAAGTTGCATCCTCCATAGTTACTGTCAGTGTATGCATACAAGTTGAACTTGTCTTTTTAGAATACCATAGCCCAAGTCTTGGGGCTCCTTTTAGGTATCTAAAAATTCTCTTGATAGCTTGAAGGTGTGTATTCTTTGGAGCTGCTTGGTATCTTGCACACAGGCATACTGCAAACATGATATCTGGCCTTGAGGCAGTTAGATACATGAGTGATCCTATCATTGCACGGTACTGATGTTGATCAGTGTCTTGTCCATCTTTATCTGGAGTCAGTTGATGGTGCACTTGCATAGGGGTTCTTGTAGCAGAGCAGTAAGCTAGCTTGAATCTTTCCAAGATGCTCTTGACATATTTGGATTGGCTGATGAATATTCTATTTGGAACTTGTTTGACTTGGAGACCCAAGAAGAAATTTAGTTCACCCATTGAACTCATTTCAAACTTTGAGTGCATCAGGACCTCAAATTCTTTACACAGCTTCTTCCTTGTTGATCCAAAGATGATGTCATCAACATAGATTTGTACAAGTAGGATTTCTCCCCCTTCATCTTTGATAAGCAAGGCCAACTCAATAGTACCTCTTATGAAGTTGTTTCTAAGTAGATATCCTGACAAGGTTTCATACAATGCTCTTGGGGCTTGATGTAAGCCATAGAGAGCTTTGTCTAATTTGAATACCTTGTCAGGATGGGTAGGATCGACAAAGCTTGGAGGCTGTCTGACATAGACTTCCTCACCAATCTTCCCACACAGAAAGGCACTCTTGACATCCATTTGATAAACAATAAAGCTCTTGGATGCAACATAAGCTAAGATGATTCGGATGGCCCTCAGTCTGGCAACAGGAGCAAAGACTTCATCATAGTCAACTCCCTCTTCCTGAGTGTAGCCTTGAGCTACAAGTCTGGCTTTGTTCTTGACTACAATCCCTCTCTCATCTTGCTTGTTCCTGAATACCCATCTTGTGCCAATAGCAGTTTGACCAGGTGGAAGATCAACCAGGGTCCACACTTCTTGTCTTTTGAATTGCAGCAACTCTTCCTGCATTGCTTCAATCCAACTGCTATGTTTCAAAGCTTCATCTATGAGTCTTGCTTCTTGTTTGGACTCCTTGCTGAACTTGGCCAATTATATTTTCCAATGGATGTTCCTTGTTGATTCTCTATGCTGGAACAACATCCATCTGTATTCCTTGCTTAAGATTGCTTTGATTTTGATCAGGAATATCTTCATTCAATGTGGAAGAGTCTTCAACATCAGCAGCAGCATCAACAGCATCAGCAGCAGATGCCTCTATTCTAATGGTATTTTCTTCATCAGCAGCAGATGCCTCTACACCAGCTTCAGAATTGTAATGAATTTCATTTTGATTTTCATGTTCAGAGAAATTGCTGCTGGTGACATTGGCAGACTTGTTCCTGCTTCACTGGCTTCAATAGCTTCCATAATAGATGGAGGATCAATATATGGCCTTTTGATTCTTATAGAGGGACTATTGAATTCCAATCTGTAATCAGTTGATGATGTGGAAGCTGGTTCTTTGGAAGAGGAAGAATTCATATTTGAGAAGATTAGGGGCTCAAATACTTAGGAGAAGGAGTCTATGTCAAAGAGTCAGTCTGGTCCTTTACCTTTTTCACATGCAATGTGTTCCCTACATTCCACATTTGCTGATTCTTCCACAATTCTTGTTCTTGAGTTGAATACTCTGTAGGCCTTGGATTGAGAGGAATAGCCCACAAAGTATCCTTCATCTGATTTGGTACCAAATTTAGGAAGAATCCCATGTGTGATGAGAATGATACATGGACATCCAAAGGGTTTTAGAAATCCAATGTAGGGAACTCTTTTGAACTACAGTTCATAAGGTGTTTTGTTGAGAGGCTTGACAATGAGAACTCTATTGTGCACATAGCAAGTTGTGCTTAATGCTTCTGCCCAGAATGTGAGAGGCAGTTTTGAGTCAGCCAACATTGATCTTGCTGATTCAATTAGAGTTCTGTTTCTCCTTTCAGCAACCCCATTTTGTTGAGGAGTTCTTGGAGCACTGTATTGTCTTTCTATGCCCTTGCTCTCACAAAAACAGTTCAAGGTGTGGTTTTTGAACTCGGGACCTTGATCACACCTTATGACTTTGACTTTTTGATTGCTTTGATTCTCCACCCTAAGAATGTAGGATTTAAAAATCTCAGTAGTTTCATCTTTTGTTCTCAAGAAATATACCCTTGAGAATCTGGTATAGTCATCAGTTATCACTAGATAGTATGACTTCTTGCCCATTGACATGACATTTGTAGGACCAAAAATATCCATATGCAGCAGCTGTAGAGGAGTGTCATTTGTATTCAATGTCTTGGGCTTGTGAGAACTCTTGTGTTGCTTCCCCTTCAGGCATGCTATGCATTAATCTTTAAGTTGGAATTCCATGTCAGGAAGACCTCTGACAAGATTTCCCTTCACCAACTTGTTGATGGTTTTTACATTAACGTGGCCTAATCTTCTATGCCAGAGAGCTGATTCATCAACTGATGCCTTGGACAGAAAACAAGATATACTGCCAGATGGAGTGACCTCATTCATGTCAAGCACATATAGGTTGTCTTTTCTTTGGGCAGTTAATAAAATCTTCTCTGGAGGAGGTTTTCTTATCCCAGGGGAGAGCACAAAGCATTCTTTGTCTGTGAAAAGCATCCAATGCTTTTGATCACAGATTTGAGACACACTCATGAGATTGCAGTTCAATTCTTTGACAAACTTTACCCTTTTAATACTCATTCTTTCATTGGACACGGTTCCTTGTCCAATTATAGATCCTCCCTTTGAATCACTCCCAAAAGCAACATATCCTCCATTGAAATGTCTGAAATTGGAGAGGATGGACCTGTTGCCAGTCATGTGCCTGGAACAACCACTGTCTACAACCTAGGTGTTATCCTTATGACCTGGTTGTCCCGGCACATGAAAGAGATCTAGTTAGAGGGAGGAACCCAAGAACTTGTAAACTTGGGTGAGTGTGTCTTTGAGCCAACAACATCAGTATGCTTGCATTCAATGGATCCTATGATGATACTTTGAGGGATAGAAGCAGTGGACTTGGCTTTCCATTGTTGAGGAAGTGATTTTCCAGACCTTTTTACTCTATCAGCAGCTGATGTGGCATTTGTTGCTGATGGCTTTGGCTGATCTGCAGCAAACTTGGTTGCTACTGATGGCTTTACTTGATCAACAGCAACTTTGATTGCTGCTGAAGGCTTGTTTCTGGGCTTCTTTAACTTTACATGATCAGCAACATTTTTGCTGGCTGCTGATGGTTCAACAGATACATGCTTCTCCTTCTTTATCTTTCTATTAAAAGTGGGTTTCTCTGTGGGAGTTCTTCTATAGATAGGCTTCTATTTTGGAGTAGCTTGAACTGCTATGGAGGCTGGTTGAAAAATCTGGCTGAAAGGATTGAATTTACAATCAGTAGCAAAGTGGTCTGATTCACCACATATGATGCAGGATTGTTGAGGTTTTTGAAGCTGCTTTCTTGGAGGAGAGAGAGACTTTCTGAATTGAGTTGTCTTGGCTTCATAGCTTCTTACCTTCTTGTTATTGTTTGTCTTCTCAAAAGCATTTTGCTTGAGGTTTCTTTGCTGCTGAAGGTAGTAGAAACATGTGTTGGCAGTGTGATTGTATTTGCCACAGACAAAACAGGATTTAGCTGATTTATCCCTTTGAAAGTATACATAATCTTTTCTTTTGAATAGATCTTTGAAGTTCCAAGGATGAGCTTTGTTGTGTTCAAAAGTGGTTTCCTCCAATGTTTTCTGAACATATGGAGGTCTCTCTCCAGGTGCATGAAAAATGTCAAACATCTTCCTGAGTTAATTGGATTTTGATTGAGAAATGGTGGAGGTTGAAGATTGTCCCTGTTCAACTTTTAACTTTCTTCCTTCAAGAGGATAACTAATTTTGATTTGTTTGGTGGGTGGAGGTACCGGTATTGAGGGAATGAAGGGGCTTGGACCGTTGGTTTGGATCACTTTGCCAGACTTGGTGGTTTTGAGTATTACTTCATTTGTGGGAAGTAATGGGGCTTCACTTGTTTCAGTGGAGTCTGAGTACGTGGACTCAGACTCAGATGAGGTAGTGCATTCTTGCACAAATGATTCTTCCTTTGAAGGATCAAGATCTCGGTTAGCCAGGTCAAGATTGGAGAGACTGAAATTTGGTTCATGGATGGCTACATAGTCAGCAGGTGGTGCAACAGTTTTGTACTGGTTAGCATGGTACCCCAGGCCGGTTTTTACTCTGTCATGAACTTGGACATCTAAAAGACTTTGCAGCTTTTTGGATGCAAATTCATATTTCTCAACATGAATCTTCTGTTCTGCCAATTCTGCTCTGGTAGCTTTTAACTTAACCAATAGATCATCAATCTGAGTTTCAAGATTTGTTTGTTCATGTTTTAATGATGAAATCTCTTTCTTTAGGCAGTTAATCTTTTCTTTATAACTGTTTTCAACCTTTTTAAATTCAGATTTTATTTGGTGAAACTCTTCATTTTGATCTATAAGGTTTTGGTTATGTTTCCTGTATCCTAGAACCTTATCAATACAAGCTTGAGTACAAAGATGTTCATATACCTGAGGTGGTATCTCTGTTGTGTCTGCCATGAGTGCTTGGTTGTTGGCCAGAATATCTTCATACTGGAAGCTTCAATCAAAATCAACTGTTCCAACAGCTGCACAGGCTGTAGTTTGAGCAGGAGTGGTGTTGCCTTGACTTGCTTGACCATGAAGGGTCTGTCTAGATTGTGCCGCAGCTAGGTTTGTCTTTGGTGCCTTGCATTCTCTGGAAAAGTGACCAAGTTGGCTACAATTGTAACATCTTAGCTTGCTCTTGTCCAAGCTAACTCTGGTGTTAGAGTTGTTGCTTGGAATTGGTCTTCCAGTTCTAGAGTAGAACCGTTTTGCTCTAAGAGAAAGCATGGCATAGGAGTGTTGTATGTCCATTTATTCTAAGTCATCTGGAAGAAAGCAATCCAGATCTTCTTTGATAAAGGACATGTTGCTAGAATTTTCGGAGACAAAGGCAGCTGAGTTTGGTTGAGGTGGAGCTTCAAGAAGAAATGGTGAGTTGTTTGTTTGTGAGTTGGGAGTCTGAGTTGGGAGTCTGAGTTGGGAGTCTGAGGGTATAAAGCATGGCATAGGAGTGTTGTATGTCCAAAAAAAGAAGCTCAGGCCAATAGTTACTAGAACTGGGAGCTGAGTGGTCAGAGTGTAGTGCAGATGAAGTGGTGGTTGATGAAGCTGTTGAATGACCCGAGCTTCTTTCTTTGGCTTGAATTATTTCTAATTCATATGTCTTTAGCATGTCATACAGTTCAGTTAATTGTAGAGTTTTCAAGTTTTTAGTTCTTCTAATTGACACTGTATAGAGTGTCCAGCAACTTGGAAGAGATCTGATAAACTTTTTGAGAATGTCTTCATTCTCCAGCTTCACTTTAGAGCACTTTAGCTTTCCCATCAGATAGGTGTACCTGTTGTACAAAACAGTAAGAGACTCACCTTTCTTCCAGACAAAGTTCTCATATTGTTGCTTCAGAATGTCTCTTCTATTCTCCTTCAACTCCTCAGAACCAGCAAACATCTTCTCAAGAGCTTCCCATAGATCCTTAGCAGTCTTGTATTCTCTAAAGTTATGGAAAATTTCGTTTGGCAAACACATCTGAATGGCTCCCAAAGCTTTGAAATCTACCTCCATCTTTTTGATGTCTTCCTCTGAGTACTTTGAGGCTTCTTTAGGGACTGATGGACCTCCGGAATCAGCAGAGGCTACCATGGGTACATATGGTACATCTTTTATGGATTTCCATATTCCATACTCTTGATAGCAGAAGAAACTTTCCATCCTTTTCTTCCACATATCATAGTTTTCTCCAGACACCAGTCTTGGTGGTCTATTAATACTTCCAATATCATCAAAACCATTGTTTTGTTTCATTTCTGAATAAGTGGTGTTTAGCAAAGAGATAGTAGTGAACAGAACCAGAGATTGATTAAACAAGTGTGAGTTTGTTTAATCTGAGAGCCAAAGCTCTGATACCACTTGAAGGATCGGTGTTTACAAGATGATTCTGTTCTTAGTTGAGATTGGCGGAAACAATAACAACTAATCAATGTATACAAGTAAACAATGATAATACTGATAAATGCAAGTTGTATTAATATTCAAGGTTTACAAGTTACAGAGAAAACACTTAGGAAGCACACTTGTACAAATGGAAGATAAAATACATTTAAAGGAACTTAGAATCAAGACAGACCCTTGATTCTAAGGATCAGATCAAACACAAGCCGTTGATCTTTGACAGTTACAAGTTACACTACTATTGGAAGACAACAAAAAGACAAGTAGCTAAAAGACAACTGCAGTGAAAAGACTTCTGCAATGAAAAGACAACAGTAAAACTAAAGTCTTCTAGTAATCATTGCAGGACAGATCATAATAGGTGCATTGTCTTTTGTTCTCTGCACCAATAACATTCCTTCTGCTGATAGGTGTGTGAGTGCTGCAGCAAAAGGTGTCAATAGTAAAGTCAAAGTTGCTGATGATTTGCCTATCAGCAGCATCAATGTTTGATGCTGATGAGAAGCCTTTCAGCAACAACTTTGGACTTCAGCAGATAAGGCTATCCATAGGAAACTTGTTCATCAGCAGGAGAACACAACTATCTGCAGCACTTAGCCTTATCTGCAGCAACTTGTAAGTCAGCAGCAAAATTGTGGAGTCTGCAGCAATCTTACTTAGAGAATTTTATAGCCATCAGTCTTTATCTCTACACCCGGTAAGGAGGCAATAGAGAAAGAAGAGGTCTCTATCGGTGCACCACTCACGGCTTTTCTGACGCGGTGCGATCGACGTCGAGATAAGCCGGTGCAAATATCTATATAGGGGGTCTCTAATCCCCGAGACCCTCCCCTTGGTACCCAACCAAGGGCTATCTGAAATAAAACCCCAAAAAACAAGGAGATCCTCTTTGTCCACCTCCGTCACCACCTCGGTGTAAAGTGGCGTGACCGTCTCGGGCTCGAAATACAAGCCCGTCACGACGGCCCACTGACGGAGGGTCAGACGGTAAATGTGCCCAAAAATACGGAAGGAGACCTGTAGCGGCTCCTTTGCCTGCTCCTCCCCCTTTGGAGACGCCAGCCCCTCCTCTGAATACACGAACGTCGAAAGAAACTCGACGACGATCTCTCGGTATGTCTCCGTGTATGCAAGATCGAACATACGGTCCCACGGTGTGTCCTCGCCGATGATGCCCCTAGCCCGCTTCGCCTCCTGTACCTCCTGGAGAAGCTCCCAGTCAACCGCCGTCCCCTGCCCCATCCTCACCTCCCGTATATTTTGGCATCGGCCAAAAGCGTGCGAGTCGGGAGGAAAATGCAAATACGGGTAGTGCGCAAGATCATCTAACTCGACCATATCAATATCATCATCGTGACCCGCCATATATGAAAATAATATAAATTATAAATAAATTATTATTTTAATATTAAAATGTATTTTAATATAATAATATAAATTAAAAACAAATTATTATTTTAATATTAAAATGTATTTTAATATAATAATATAAATTAAAAATAAATTATTATTTTAATATTTTAAAAATTAATATTAAAATGTATTTTAATATAATAATATAACTTAAATGTTTTAAGAAAATATTTAATTTTTAAAAAAAAGCTATACGCCACGTATAGCTTGTTACCGAGAAGTTGAGCCATACGCTGCCTACCCAAGCCATACGCAGGTATGTTATCGGGCAACCCAAGTCATACGTGGCAACACTAGGCCATATGCAGGTTTGTTACCTAGAAGTTGAGCCATACGACACATATAGCCTAATACGTGGCGTATAGCTTGTTACCGAGAAGTTGAGCCATACGCGGCCTACCTAAGCTATACGCAGGTATGTTACCGGGCAAACCAAGTCATACGCGGCAACACTAGGCCATACACAGATTTGTTACCGAGAAGTTGAGCCATACGCAACGTATAGACCTATACGTGGCGTATGGTTTCATCTTCTTCCTCAGATGAACTATACGACACGTATAGGGCTATACGCTGCGTATAGTTCATCAATATCAGTTTATATAAGGGGAATTCTACTCAATTTGAACTGGTAATAATCTAAATAAAAGCTATATTATTGATCGGTAGAGTAGATTACGTACCTTTACGAGTAAAATAGAACTTTTTGGAGCCGATAATCAAGAATCTCCCTTGGCTTCGTATAAGGTTTTGTGTAAAAATGGGGGTGCGTTTGGCACTGTACGATGGAAGTTCTGAGTATATCTTAGATCTATACGCTTCGTATAGTACAATACGTAGCGTATAGACCATGACCTTTGGAATTCTATACGTTACGTATGGCTCTATATGCAACGTATTAACTCAAAAATATCTGAAATTTGAATTTTTCAGGGTTTCCCTCCCTTTAAAGGCAATACACCACGTGTTGCACTATACGTGACGTATAGTATTGTTTTTGTGTTTTTTTTAATTAAATGTTTTTCAAAAATAAATACTTTAAATGTTTTTTAAAAATAAATACTTTAAAATGTTTTTTTAATATAAATAATATAAAAAATAATTATAAAATGTTTCTTTAAAGTATAAAAAATAAATAAATACTTTAAAATGTTTTTTTTAAATGTTTTTTTAAATGTTTTTAATATAAAGAATATAATATAAATAATTATAAATACTTTAGAAATTAATAACAAAATGTTTTAGTAAAATAATTATTAAAAAAATTACATTATCCAACATCTGTTACATATTGTGTATAGTTCTGCGCATTAGTTGCGATTATCTTCTTAATTCGTTCGATACGATCGCTGTATATATTTTCCCATTCTGCTGCAACATCATTTCGGTGCAAAGTCCAAAGAGCATTCGGTATGGGAATTGGATAATCTCCGTCTAACTTGACGTGGATGAAATGAGCATTGTTGACATGAACGAACGATGCGATTTGATGTTGAGCGTTAAGGTTAGGACCATTCCATAATGGGAAAAAGGTTTGATTACCGTTGATGCTTAATAGGTCAACAATCACACCAAATCTTTGAGCAAATAAGAGTCCTGTGTATGGCATCGACATTCAACGGCTAACAGGTGCGGCTTTCACATTCTACCAATCTATAGTGTGACGTAGCTTATCATACTCTTGAAAGGCGACTCTGTCGAATACAGATCTTCACCAATCTTCTTTACCGTCCATCTCCTGGAGAAGCTGTTGGCGAATAAAAAGCCACTGATTTTCATTTAACCCTAAGCCCACAGCTACCGATTGAAAACCACAGTTACCGTTGGGCATTACATTATGTATATGTGAAACGCATGGATGAAACAGAGATGGAATGGAATCCTTAAAACAATTTATATTGTTAACTGCATCCGCCCCCATCATTAATGGAAACCCGTTGTCATCTTGTGGTTGCTTTCCTTTACTAGTCGTTGGACGACGGTGTCGAGATTCCTGTGACGGAATATACAATATGCTTTGTTGTGATTCTGTAAACGAGCTGTTTCTCGCGACATCCTGTTTCCTTTGTTGTTGCTTATTCAAAGTTGGACGACCACGAGTATCTTCTTGTACCACAGGCGCTTTCTTATTAGTTTTGCCGGGAAAGACCACCCCTGCGATTCTCGACAACAGACTTTTTTTACCTGATCGGGTTGTGACATAATTTTGTTTCTCACAAGACCAAGTACTATATCCACGTCTACATTTTCATCCTCGACAAACGACGGTTTTAAATCAAACTTCCTCCAAAAGACGCCAACCGTATCTAACGGGATTCTGCCACCTGTATTAAAACGAGATACTCAGAACAGTTTGGAATTAGAAAAAGCATGATAAATCTTAAAAGGTGGTATTTATGACCTGTAGCTTCGATCTTTGCCAGACGACAAGCACACGGCAACCCACAGCTACTGAAAAGCTGGCAACCATACGATGCCTTTTGTTTCCGTAAAGTTGATAACATATACCACTCGTTTTCTAACAAATCTAGAGCTTTATGTGAAACTTTACCATGTAAGTTATCAAACAATACAATAGCTGTGTGGCTGTCCATTTTTCTTATCAGGCTTGTCCCAAACCCATGCTGTAATTGTACATACTGATCTGTAACAATTTCATCAACAAACCCAACAAGTCTATCCAGCGAGCTGTTAGCATTTCTAAGATAGCTCTTGAGTAGCGAATTCTGGCTCTCGACTCGGTTCGTTGTACGTTGACCAAAATTGAGATTTCTGTTAGACCAGGCTAATATAAACTTTTCTTTATATTGGTCCAATCAATTTTTGGTCATATAGTCTATAACTTCTGGAAAAATAATATGTATAATGTAAACCGTAATAAATATTTTAAATTATAAACAATATGTATAAGGTAAAAATAAAAACTTACTTCCTCGTCCAGCTGAATACAGTCGTTCGTAGAGTCGGTTGAAGTTGTACTGGTATACATCTGGCGTGGGAGACTCGCACAATACCGACCATGATTACTTGAATTTTGCCCAATCTTCGTTTGTAAACGATGCCTTGCAATGTTTTGTGATATTCTCATGTATGTGCCACCTGCATAGGTACTTGGAAGTGTCTGGGAATATTTTATCACACGCGTTCATAAGAGCTTTATCTCTGTCTGTTACTATCACACGCAGCTCCATACACTTTTGCATCATACCTTTGATTTGCTGTAGCACCCAGACGAAGTTTTCTCTCGTTCTTTAGATATAAAAGCATGAGCGATGCAGAACGACTGGTGTGTGGAGGTCACACCGACGACTTGGACAAATGGAAGTCTATACATGTTTGTTTTGTACGTCACGTCGATCATCAACACGTGCGGGAACGCACGCCATAACTCGTACGATTTCGGATGAACAAAGAATACATCCTCCACAACATTTTTGGCGGGATCCTCCCGAGTATAGTAGACGTACTCTTTAGAAGAAAGAAGGTGCTCCAGAACTTGCATTGGAGTTTCACCGACTCTCGTTTCGTTCTATATATTTTGTATCAAATTATAAATGTCCTTTTTAATACACCTACTTTCAGGGTTTTGCTCCCTTATGGTTGCCAGAATGTTACGTGGCAGCATGTTTTGCGAATACAGCTTCGCCACCAGAAGTTGTTCCGACTGAGACAGTTTCCTGGCAAACGCGTGCGCCTCAAGATGTAGACTAGGATCATGGTTATGACTGCCATCTATCACTGTTAACTTCCAATAACCAGTATTTTCGTCGTAGACTCCTTCCAATTTAAAGGGACAACCTTTTTTCTTGCTACCGGCACGTCTAATCGTGGTCGTAGACGTACGTTCGCCGTGTCGATCACACACAAGCCACACCTTGATAACCGGTGCCGGCGGGTCATCGCCTTTTCTCCAAGATTGTCGGGTGACAATAACGTAACCATTATCACGTCCTCTGCGAACAACCCAATCCACCAAGTGTTCACGAAACTGAAAATTCTGCAACAACGGTACGGTAACAGTTAATAAACAACAAACTAACTGTAGGTATATACGACACGGTTGCATGGGTTTGTTCCTCGTCTTCGGACTTGTTAGCCAGTTTGTTCCCCGCGTATACGAAGTCGTCGGTTTGTTGTGTCGGGTAAGATAATTCACCCGCGTATACGAAGTCGTCGGTGTGTTGTGTCGGGTAAGATGTTTCACCCGCGTATGCGAATTCGTCGGTGTGTTGTGTCGGGTAAGATTGTTCACCCGTGTATGCGAATTCGTCGGTGTGTTGTGTCGGGTAAGATTGTTCACCCGCGTATACGAAGTCGTCTGTGTGTTGTGTCGGGTAAGAGACTTCACCGTATACGAAGTCGTCCGTGGGTTGTGTTTGGTAAGAGGGTTCACCGTATAGGAAGTCGGGATTGCTTAGTGGCTCGTTCAAATCTGGAACCCTTACCCGTTGATTAGAATAAACGTCAGACGATACCTCCTTCTGGTTCACACCTTGACCGCCAGAACTTTGCGGGTTGTTTTCCAGCGACTCGTTAGAATATACCTGAAAACCGTAGTCACCATCCCACCACCAATACATGTCTATAATTTATTTAAGAAATTGTTTGAATAATTTTTGAAGGATACGTTCATATGAGAATTGTGCATGCTTAAATACACAAAATTTGTCCCCTATACGCATCGTATAGGCCTATACGATGCGTATAGGATCCTGGTCAAACCGACAACATTGTACTACCTGGTCATTCCAACCACTATACGCATCGTATGGGCTAATACGATGCGTATAGGGTACAAGGTACAAGGTACCTTCTGCTACTAATCAGAAGTGACCTCGTACCCTAAACTGTATCGTATGGCTCAATACGATGCGTATAAGGGTTCGAATGACCAGGTAGTACGATGTTGTCTAACATGGGAATTTGTGAAGAGCAATACGCATCGTATTGCCCTATACGATACGTATAGAGCCCGGTCCGCATAACATTTTCCGTGTCTTGTTAGTACTCCCCTATTTAAAATACAAAAGAAAAAAAAATAAAAAAAATAAAATTGTATTTATTAAAGAACTTAAGAGACTACAAATTTTAAAGTAAATGAGAGTACATACAAGATCACCCAAAACAATATTAACACAACCAAAACTTGAGCCTGGTTTTTTTAGGCATTTAAAATGAACATAACCCAGATAACAAAATAATACACAAATAAAACTTCAATTCTAATTTATTGCCAAAAACGTAGTTTATACATAAAACACTTGACCAACATTCAAAAGGGATTCATGAGGAACATTAAAAATCACACTATGCTCCCTGCAAATCTTCCTCAAGAAAGCATAAATATAATCAATCGATATCCTCTTGTAAAACCTAGAACCCTGCCTGGCTGTCACCACCGTGTTCCCCATTATATGCACCACTCCGGCAGCCCTACATCTTAACAGAAACTCCATTTCATCCACCTCTGTGTGACTGCTCACCTTCCCGGATGAAATTCCCTCCTCCACAATTGAATCACCAATAGACGAAAACGTATCGTTTTCCGTCATCATCAACTCATTAGACCGGACAGTTTGCTGCCCGGATCCATATATACTGTAGTCATCCGAGTCTGAGCACCCTTCCATCATCGACTCGAGTCTTATGAACAGAAACAGATTATCAAAAAGTTTCTTCTCAAACTGGTCATCTTTTTTATGAAGATCTTTATAACCGTATCTCGCCACGCATCTAAACATGTGAAAATTCTTGGGCCCAATCCGTTTCACGAGGAATCTTTCGTCTTCCGGGACCGTGTAAACCGGAAGATACTTAACACACACGAAAACCACCACTGAATGGATGGCGGGTAAGTTGGTTATCAAATGCGAGAATATATGTGGGACCCCACTTGCTAGCTCGGTGTACACGAGCCCAATCCCGGGAACACGGACTAGACCAAGACTAGGCCCGAGACCAAGAATCCATGCTATTGAGATCTTGCTGTGCATTTCAAACTCGTATCTTTTGACCGTTCCGTAATGCCAAATGTACATGATGAGAAGGAACACCCCTGCGATCACGAGTGGGACCCACCCGCCTTGGTTAAGCTTGAAAAGGACAGATGAGAAGTACGTACATTCGATTACCAGAGATAACCCTGTGAAGATCGACACAAGAATCCAATGACACCGCCAAACTAGTAGCATTACAAAAATCATGAGAAATGTTGTCACCATCATCACTATAACGACGGCGGTTCCTGTTGCAACCAAGCAATATAAAAGAAAATAATATCATTTTTCATTTTCTGGTTAAACAAATTTTGATTCTGAGTAATTAAGGGTCGTAGAATCAATCTGATTATGTAATGGTAAGCTAAAATTACCGTAGGCGTTGCCGATTTGGCTTTGATTTTTGAATCCAACGGTTACAACAATGCAAAGAACCATAAGGATCCAGTTGATATCTGGAACGTATATCTGCCCGAGAAATTTCTTTGATGTGTGAATAACTTTGACCCGAGGAAAACAGCCAAGTGCATTTGCCTGCTTAATTATTGAAAAGGTAGCAGATATAGTAGCTTGACTCGCAACGATAGCAGCTAAAGTTGCAACAACAAACATTGGCCAGTATATACCGTCTGCACAATTAGAAAAAGACAGATTAATATCAATTATAATAGAAAATTGTTCCAAAATAGAGGTGGAAGTTACGACACATAATGGGTCAAACAACCCCTTCTACAAGTTTCCTCAAAAATACACCTGAATCGGTCCAGAAGTCCAATGGAATAAAAATCTGAACTAACACGAAGCTAACTATGATGATTTTGAGCAAAAACCTGGTGTCAAATCAAAAAGTTTGGGAAAAAGGTAGAACAAGTGAAAGTCACCAGGTATGAGTTTCTTACACGGGTTAACCTAACACGAAATTCACAGGTTTGGGTTTAGGTAAGCTTCGGGTTGCACCCGCGAACATGTTTAGCTAAATGGGTCGTGTTCATGTCAACCCAACGGGTTCGGGTGTTGACCCATTTATTTTTATATATATTTTTTAAAATGTGTTTTATGTAGTAAAATGAACTTTTTAAATACTTTTTATGCCAAAATTTAAAGGTTTAAATACAAATTGGCATAGTTTAAACCTAGTTGCTTAAAAAAAATATGTAAATTTGTAAAAAGTATTAATATGCAAAAAGAAGAATTAAATAATATTTTTTTTCAGGCTAACAGTTGTGTTCATGTCAACCCACAAATACACGTGGTGTCATGTTCAGGTTCATGTGTCTGACACAATTTTTAGGTTCATGTAAAACTTTCAGATTTGTGTCAAGTTCAACCTGCCAGCCAACGAACACGACCCGTTTAGCAGGCCTACGAGGATAAGTACAACCTCCAAAATTATTTTATTCAAAATATTTTAACAATATTGTTTTTATAATCATAATTAATAAGCATTTACAGAAAAAAATACTAAAAATGGACAAAAAAGTGTTTACGGGTCAACCCGTCTTGTAATGTACCTGGGATAGAGCGGTAAAAGGCATCATACACATGTTCTTTGTTCTTCATGAGGTAGGCTGCTTGTCCACAATAAGCCAGCAGAAGGCACGGGAACACGAAAACTGTAAATGCCAGCTGGATTGCTGTAACCGGAAAATGTGCAAGGTCTGCAAAAAGTGCCTCTGTCCCTGCAAAATTTGATAAATCATACACGCACAGTAGCATTAGATATCTTCTTGAGTCGATTTCAGTCAAAACATTGAAGACACCAAACCCGTCAATTTTTATTCTTTAAAACAATATATTTTCCTACCGGTGATGCTGAGCATGATCCCTCCTAGGGAAATCCAACCATTTTTTCCCCGCCTTCTAAAGTAACGGAATATATATAAGGGTGAAATAGCGCGTAATACCCCTTTATCATGTTTGCATATGTTAAAAATCCCGATTCCACCAATCAATAGAAACCAAAGCAACACAATTGGAGCAAAAAGCCACCCGACTTTATCTGGACCATAATGTTGCAGGCTAAACAAACCTAGTAGTATGATAACGGAAACAAGTACTACAATATCTGCAAAATAAAAAAACAAACGAAAACATTTGACTTATTCAGAAGAAAAGGAAATAAATATTGTTTATATAAAAAAAGCTAAACAAATATAGACTTACCATTACTCATCCCAGGATGGTTTATCTTGATACCACCAGAAGCTGATAGAACTGGTGAAAACATATATTTGATTAAACATTTTACATTTAATATTAAAAGTTAAAACAAAAAGAGAACGGCTACTAATGGGTAATGGTACTTACAAACATTTTTTAATGTCGAGTAAAGCACGTGCTCACTGTTTTATTTTTGAATGAGTCAATTCGGGTTATATACTTATGTGTCATCTCTAAAGAGCTATAATTTTGTAATCATATTTCTAAAAGTTTACAAAAAGTCAAGAACTTTTAGACAAAAAATTTTGGGCCAAATCGATCCGTTTCGTCTTGTGCAAAAAAAAGTACCTGTTTCGACCCACTACTCGATACACCCATTTTACCACATATGATGAAGGGTGTCTATTTGACTATCACACCTCACAATTTGACCAGATTTTGCCCACCAGACCATCTTTAATGAAAAAAAGTGACTTGACTAGTTTACCCTTATTACAAGGATGTTATATGACTGCTTACATGACTGCTAATTAAGGGCGATTGTGTCCTAAAAAGATAGGTTATTTTAGCCCGAAAGTAGTTGTAAAGGAAAGGTGATCCGAATAACACGTGGAATAGAAAATAAAAAAAATTGATAAAAGTGTAGCCAAGGTCCAAAACAAGTATTTTCCTTATTGAGCATCAACCAACATTAAATAAAATATGTAGAAAGAACAATTTGACCAAAATTACCAGAAATAGCAGGAGTTAAAATTCCATCTCCAATCACCATGCAAGTACCAACAAGAACAAGTAAAAGAAGTGCATTCCTTTTAAATGCATGTGCTTCCAACCATCTTTTGGTTGTTGCAGCAAATGATTGTTTATGAATTGTATTCCGACTATAAGTAGTCAACTCTTCATCGGTTCTATGTTGATTAGGAATTGTATTAACTTTTGCATGCCGACATAGTAATGAGTAAAGAGCAAAAGTTCCACCTGCACAAAGAAAAAGCGAATTCAGTGGTGACCTATGGCTATAACGGCATCACTTTGTGGGTCCCACCTCCATTTCACATGAAATGAATGGGACCCATAAGTTCAAAACTTTTAATCTCCTTAGTAATGCCATTATTCCCTATGATACAGAACTTACAGAGTCCACCTAGACTTCACTCTAGAGCCCATGAATCATAGGATCCACTAAACAGAAAAATAAATTAAATCCAAAATACTTAAAAGGGATATGATTATATGAACAGTTGACACACACCAAACTCACGTGAAAAGCCTCATGGTATACAAAGAACATCATTTGGAAGTAAGTCTATTTCACGACTCAATCGGCCTGCAAAAAAGCACCACAGAAAGAGCTAATGAGGATAGACGTTTGATTGGAAACGAGATTATTGGAATAATGTGATGAAGAAGTCTTTAAACTCGAGAATGAGACAAAAACAGATTTCAGAATCGCGTGAAATTTGTAGAAGGTGAGTCAAAGAGTTGGTCAAACTTGATGCAATTAGTCACCATGCATCATAGTTGATGCCAATTATGGGATTTAACGAACAATAAGATCATTTGGATTCAAGATGATGAAGCAAATCATTTGGATAAGTCAACTGGGACCATTAACGGGTCAACATTAAGGGTGAGCTTGGTGCAACAAGGCTTCGGCTTTAGCATTTTGTTGATTTCAAGGAGCAACGCTACAACTGAGCTAAAAACGCTTCTTTTGTTTTCTTTCAAGTTTATAATACTCACAAGGACTTGTATAGTTCGTATGAACAAATAGAGTTTAGAACAACTTGTTTTGTACTAGGTTGTATACTTGTATTATCTTGGAAGAAAGATGTTAGGATCCTATACATGTTTATGAAAGTATGAAACATAAACATTTAATAAAGAACAAGTAGATTTCAACTAATATCCAAGAGATTGGCCATCCCCCATATGATGCAAAAATTTAATTCTTTAATAAATCAACATAATTCACCTACAACCCTTAACCTAACCCTATTTATATAGATTTTCCTAAATATAGTGCTATACGATTTAAACAACTAAATAACTAAGCCTAATCCATCTATGAAAAATAATGCCTATCTAATATATAAAACTTATCAAAAAAGTTATTAATAACTGAACATGGAGAAATGGATGTACCTTGACCATTGTCGCTTGCGCGACAAACAATAAAAACATATTTAATTAGCGGGATAAGAGTAAGAGAATATATGATTAAGGAAAGCGCTCCAATAACATCCTCCGGGTCATCGATTCCTTTTGGAAATGTATTGTAGAATACGTATAGGGGAGAAGTTCCCAAATCTCCATACACAACTCCAAGACTTTGAAACGCAAGACGAAGAAGCAATATAACTGAGGATTTCTGCATGAAACATGGTATGTCACCAAAAACTGGATAAATACATTAGTCAAACACAATTAAAGCCAAAAATATGTGAACTTTTTTTGTATATTTCACCTACAAAACGTAAATTCCAAAGTAAAATCTATAAAGAACATGAAATCTTTCCGAAAGTTGCAACAATTTCCATTATAGAAACCCCTACAAGAATCAAAATGGTTCCTATAATATTCCTTTCAAAACTAAAATTATCTATCTGCTCATTACATCCTAAAGAAAAAGATGAAGATGATTTTGATTCTTCTATTTTGTGATTCTTGAAGTCTATTTAAAACACAATTGACTTTTCTAAATCAAGTCAAACTACCAGCACATTAATTCTCAAACAATACACATTCAATTTAACAGATGTATATTCATTGAGTTTAAACTTTAATTCCATGAGATTACACATGAATATGAGAAACATTATGATTAAAAAGATCTAGTCCACAACAAGAAGAAAAGATAAGCTTAACCCCTAATCAACCTCCTGATTACATGATCAAAGAATGCCAAAACCAAATACAAGATTAACCCCTATGAAAATTGGAAAATGAAACATACCTTTCCCCTCTACACATATACTATAAAACGCCAGTATACATATGCATATAATTAAGCCTAAAATAAAATGAAAATGAAAAAGGTTACCTTTTCTCTGTACATGTTCTTGAGCCTACCAGCTTCTTCATCCATAGGCTGATCAATCTTCTGCTCCAAAGCCCATATCCCACCTTCTTCATTCATATCCATTTCCATTATTTACCTCTCCAGATTGATAAATGTCAACTCAAACCCACTCCGCCTAAACCCAAAAATTGGAATCAATCTTATCTCATCACCCACACAAATTGAAGCAACCAATATGAAGGAATTGGAACTGAAGTTGATTCGCAAGCAGAGCTACGAAAACATTTGATTAATTATTAAACTTATTTGTCAATGGATCGACTGAAGAAAACCGACATAGCGAAACTCAAGTTTATCACTTTATCTCAAGTGGGTCAGCAGCTAAAAATAATAGTAAATAATTATATACCTTCCAGAAGAGTGAGATTCTCGTTTGGGTTCCGAAGGAGCAAAGGGAAATAGGATCAAAGATGATGCAATTGTTGTGGTGGTCTTTTCTTGATTTTGAATAATATATATGCGAAATAAATGTTCAAGAACAACCAAACTTTTTCATTGAATGAATTGAGTGTGACCAGTTTACATGTTTTTTGGACGAAAAGAAACACTCAAACCATCAGCCTTGTCACAGGAAAAATAGTGATGGGTCACATGAAACGATATATCTATTAATGGTCTTAGGTAAAGCTGTTATTATTAGCACATATCCTTTTTAATTATTATTTCTAAAAATATTACCTACACACGTGATGAGGTACCATAATAGATGTTTAAGGGGCGTAGGAATTTAAATAAAAATTCTTGAATCGATCCAAGCTTAAACGAGTTGGAGTCTGAGTCCTAGCCTGAAAATAAGCTCGTTTAATAAACGAGTCCTAGCCCAGACTTCATTTACCGAGCTCCGCTAGACTCGCGAGCTTAAACGGGCCTAATATTTATATAAATCGAATAATTTTTATTTAATATAATTTAATATAATCCAAAGTCCAACATTCTTCAATTAGATCTTCATTCCTGGTTAACACCTCCTAATCTGTATACATTCACCACGGTGAAGTTCCATAACTAGGTTGTCTATCTGGATTTCGCCCAGATTCCAAATGAGAAATCCAATCATAACTAAATCACATCAAATCTTGAACACAGGCTTGACCAATGAGCACGGAAAATATAGTTTACAAGAGAAATCATAGTTGAGATCCATGTTACGTTATCGAGGTTTATATATATGATGTACCATCGGCTTATCCACCACCCCTTTAACGTCTCATGAATACTCCTTAGATTTTATCCCCCTCATTTCTCTGTAACTATGACCAGCTTCATCACCGCTTCACTCAAATCCTCAAACACCACAACTAGTCAACTCTAGGATTTTATTCTTTTCTACCTTTGCAAAGATCCAAAATAGCAAAACCTAGGGTTCAAGTTGTTACAGTATTCATCCCCTATTAAAGAAGTATCATAGATACTCGTAGCCTATATATTCAGGTTTGAATACCTAAACAATATGATTCTTTTTGCAAAGACCCAAAGCAGCACCATATTCACAAATAAAACGAGACCTTTAGCCGATGACGACCCAGTTGCTCAACTTGATTCAGCATTCATTCCCTATTAAAGAAGTATCCCGGATACTCGTAGCCTACATTTTCAGGTTTGAACACTTAAACAATGTATGACAATTGGTATCATCCAACAAAAATTTCGTCCTTGTTTCGCCAAGCCACATCAAATACAAAATTCGGTCCCGAAAAACCAAAACTGCTATCTTCTAAAAAATGGCCCGAAACAAGTGTACAAACAATCCATCAATTTTTTTTAATCCCAGATGATAGTTTATGCGTACTTAGCAAATACACAGATATAGGGTGTTCCTGCGTATTTAGTAAGTTCGCAAAGCCAAGTGCACATGCGTACTTAGTAAGTACGCAGGTCAATTCCTCATGCGTACTTAGTAAGTATGCAAGGCTAACCCATGCGTACTTAGTAAGTACGCAGAAAAGGTGATTTTACGTACTTATTCAGTACAACAGCGTTCTTGACTGATCTTGAGGAGAATGCTCGAAAAGTGTTGGATCTGTGAAATTGATGCTTCCAAAAGCTTAGAAATCATTTTCTAACAAACCCTCAACCTTCCAAACACCAAATGAAGCGATAACAAAGACGAATTTAAGGATTTTGGTCTGAAAAAGTTACGACCCGTATGAACTCAGATCTGCTCAAAACCCTAAAATCACGAATCTGGAACATAAATCAACGAACACCGAGGCTCTGATACCAGTTGTAGGTCCCAAGAGCCTCGTCGTGCAGCGGAAAAACACAGACCTGATCGATGATTCGTGTGGGAACGAAGGAGACAAGACAGAGAAAAACCACGAACAATAAACAAGAGAATCAACACAAAAACGATACGTAATCCATAACAAAGGAGTCATCTCACATTACATACCAAAGAAGTACACATCTCTCGTCTACGCTAACGGTCTAGGGGCGGGTGAGCTCATCCCGCTCGGACACCTCTCAACCTTGTTCTAGAAGTTCCCCCTACAAATGAGGCTATCAGCTCAATTTATAGGGGTTGAAACAATACATGCGTATGTGTCTAAGTACGCAGGTGATGTGTTAGTATTTACACATCTTTTTGGCACAAAACTTCACTCATTTAACGATCAATTCTTAGTTATATTCAACGTTTAGGCACTTATTTGCTTCTTTTCCTGTTTTGTAGGTTTTTGTGAAGCTTGTGAACAAACAAGAAGATTCTAGGATAAAAAGTGAAGTTTTTAGGGTTTCTGTGATGAAGGCACGGTCGTGCCCCTAATTGGCACGGTCGTGCCTAACTTGCAAACCCTAAGCACGGTCGCGCCCCGTACATGGCACGACCGCGCCAAGCCAAAAGGCAAGGCACAACCGTGCCCTGCCTCCACACGGTCGCGGGAACACCCGTGAGTCTGACACCTCGAATCAAGAGACCCAATGGAAGCTCCGGATCGGTCAACCCTTTGTCACACGGTCGCGGCAAAGACCTAGCCGCGACAGCGCCTTTGCACGTGGCACGGTCGTGCCCTCTCTCTTGGCACGGTCGTGCCTCCCCTTTTCTATTTAAACAGAACTTAAACTCTCATTCAGATATCAAGCAACCAGGGGAGAAAGTCTACTGTTCCAGCTCGTATTCCTCTTGTTCCAGCCATATTTCAAGATTCTTGGAGAGGATACAACATCAAGAGGATCATCTTACATCAACAACAAACAACAACATCTAGGCTTGGAGGAGTGGTTTGATTCTTGTTTTCATATCATGTTTCTCTCTAATTTTCCCTGCTTATTTGTAATTTTGATGCTCATGATGAGCTAAAACTCCTGTTCACTTTGGTTTAGATGAAGTTTAGATATATTTAACAACGTTCATGGATTATTGGCAATTATTGTGTTAATGTTATGACAACCGTATGATTATTCTTCAATGAAATTATGTATTCAAGTGTTTTGAGGTGTTTACAAGACTTGTATTTGTGTATATCATATTATGTTGGAAAACTTATGGTTTATGCTTATATTCATGGATTGGTGTATGTATTTATACTAGTTTGTGGCTTTTGACTAGGAATGGTGAATGAAGTTTTGTTTATGAATCATTATATTTGTATGTGTATCCTTATGCTTATGTTTGGAAAGACAAAGTGTTTGTTAGAATGTTTCATGTTTAGTTTTATGTTTATCTAGGAATTGTTGACACATTCTCCTAATTTATATAACCTTTACATGAACATTGTATGTTGAAGAAATGCATATTGTTATCTAATTTAATCAACTTGAGGTGGGTAGTGTGTTGTTCATATTATCTTTCCAACTAGTTGTTGGGCTAGTGTACCTTAACCGGAAACTAGTTTAATCTTTATAAACATTAACATGATTGTTAAACACGTGAGCTTCATTGTATGACTTTAGGTGGTTAGTTTGTGTAATTCATGCTAGCTTTCCGAATAGTCATATGATTATATTTCTTTAACAAGAATTTGGTCAATTTATGTTTCGTGTGATTGCCATGTTTCTATGAGTGTATTGGATGTATTCTAGATGGATTTGACACCGAAGTGATATTTTCTCCCTAATTGTTTGAATTGTGACCTTAGCTTAGTTTTTATATATTTGCGTGTTAGTTAATTAAACAAAATTCTCCAAAATATCTTTATACCCTCACTTGATTAGATTTTAGTTCCAGTTTATTATCGCATTCCACCGTGTCCACGGATTGATATCCGGTTCTTACCTTTACTATATTGCTATCCGACAGGTACACTGCCCGATGTGTGTGTGATTAGTCTTTGGTGAAAACCTTTTTTAAAACTCATATTGTGTGAAAATTCTTTATTAAAATATATATATAGTTTACACGCATCAGCAGGTCATTGGTCATGCATACTTGATAAGTACGCAGGGCAAAAGCCATGCGTACTTACTAAGTACGCAGCACCAATCTGGCGTACAAGCTAAGTACGCAGAAACACCCTCATGCGTACTAGCTAAGTACACTGATACATCGAATTTTATCTATAGTTACCAAAACCTGCATCTACATAACTTTATATCCTTATTTCTAGGTAAATAATGTAACTATCCACGTAGGTGTCATTTCAACATCATTTCTATTTTGAATATTATATATTATTAAAAGTACTTTATGTCCTTATTAGAGGAATATTTCAAAATAAAAGATTACACTTTTAAAAATATTATATTTTTAAAACCACATTTCCTTTTAACCGAGATTTTTTTGAAAACATGACATTTTTTAAGTTCTAGTTTTTTTTTTTGAAAAAAAAAAGATTTATTTTAAACATATTTTTTAAAACTTTTCTTAATGAGATTTTTGAAAAAAAAAACAATAATCGAGATTTTTTATAACAAAAAATAAGTATTTTCAATTATAAGAAATCAAGTTTAAAAAAATAAGATTTATTTTAAACGATATTTTTAAACGAGATTTAAAAAAAATTAAGATGTTTTCATAAAAAAATTTGAGAATTTTCGTTTTCCTTTTTGTAATCTGTCCAAGCAGAAATGAAGATTGTTACATATGTAACTATGCTTGTTATATATGTAATTATTAATGATTTCTATATAAAATAATTATTACATATGTAGTTAATCGATTGATTATTGCAGCGGAATAACTGAATAAATGATTATTACATATGGTTGTTACATAAAATATCTGAAAGAGTGAAAATACCGAGAAAGAGACATGAATAAATGATTATTACATATAAAGCTAATGAGACAGTTTTTTTTAGTAGCAGACATCTTTAGAGAAATGAACTTCGTTTATAACTTGGTCAACTCCATCAGAATGTTGCACAACATATGTAACATCTGTAGCATCGCTAGTTACATATGTAACTTTATCAGCTACATATGTATACATTTCACCAGTTACTTATGTAACAATCTCAGTTACATATGTAAGGTCCATTCGATAACTCCATATTGACCTATGAGGCGTGGGAGAGATTCAAGGAACTGATGAGGAAGGTTCCCCACCATGGATTGTTGAAGTGGCAGCAGTGTGAGACCTTCTACAATGGTCTAGAGATGACTGGGAAGCAGCTGATCGATGCATACGCGGGTGGAGACATTGGGACGAAGACACCCCAGGAGGCGTATGACTTGCTAGAGAAGGTAGCATCAAAGAGCTACACTCAGCATACTTCCCGAGCGAGATCTCAAAGGCAGGGTGTCCATCAAGTGGATGGAATTACCTCTTTAGCTGCCCAGGTGGAAGCACTTTCCACCAAGATTGATCAGATGCACGTCCACAAGGCCCAGTCCTTGTGTGAGTTTTGTGGTGGGGCGCATCCCACGAGTGCTTGTCAGGTTGGGGATCAGGGGGCCCACGAGCAGGTTGATTTCATGTCCAACCAGAATCGTCCCCAGAATAATCCCTACAGCAACATATATAATCCGGGGTGGAGGAATCACCCGAATTTCAGTTGGAAGTCTGGCAACAATAGCCAGCAACCACCCGGATTCACTCAGCGCCCCCCATTCCAGCATCAGTCTCACCAGTCTCAGGGACAGAGTTCCCAGTTCCGACCTCAGCAGGGCCAGTTTCAAGGCCAAGGTTCTAGCAGCGGTCCACCACCCGCTCCTGAGGGTAAATCCAGTTTGGAGGACATGGTTGCACGGCTACTTGCCAACTCGGAGAGTCAGAATTAGTTGGCAGAGAAGCAGAACCGTTACATGGAGGAGCGTTTTCACACGCATGAGACTGAGTTGAGGAATCAGAAAGCTTCGATCCAGATCATAGAGAACCAGGTAGGACAGATCGCGAAGCTTCTTTCTGAGAGACCGCCAGGTGGCCTGCCTAGCAACACTGAGCCCAATCCTAAGGCTCATGTGAAGGCCATTACTACAAGGAGCGGTAGAGGCACAGGACCGGATCCGCAGGTCCCTGTGCATGAGTCATCCGAGGAGGAGGTTGTGATTGAGATTTCGAATGAGACACCGCCGAGGGGTAAACCGGCGAGCACATCACGCCCTCGCGAGCCTGTGAGAGATTACACTCCCGCCATTCCATACCGAGGCAGATTGAAGAAACAGAAGATGGAGGAGCAGTATGGTAAGTTTCTAGGGTTGTTTAAGCAGTTGCATATCAACTTGCCATTTGTGGAGGCTCTAGCTCAGATGCCTAAGTATGCGAGATTTTTGAAGGATATCCTCACGAATAAGAGGAAATTGGAGGAGTTGTCTCAGGTGACGCTGAATGAGGAGTGTTCGGCAGTGATTCAGAACAAGCTACCGGAGAAGAGACGAGATCCGGGGAGTTTTACCATCCCCTGTTTGATAGGTAGCTTGTCGGTTAGCAACGCCTTAGCTGACCTAGGTGCTAGCATTAACCTCATGCCATATGCGGTCTTTGCTAAGCTTGAGTTGGGAGAACCTTCACCAACACGCATGAGTATCCAGCTGGCCGATCGTTCGGTCAAGTATCCACGAGGGATAGTGGAGAATATGTTGGTTAAGGTTGACCGTTTTTTGTTTCCTGTAGACTTTGTGATTCTGGACATGGATGAGGACAAGAATGTCCCTATTATTCTAGGTCGACCGTTCCTGGCCACCGCTAAGGCCCTGATTGATGTGTATTCAGGGAGGCTTACATTGAGGGTGGATGAAGAGGAGGTGACCTTTGATGTTGGGAGATCCATGCAACACACCCAGAATCAGGATGATTCACTTTACTTTGTTGAGACAATTTATTCTTGTGTGAGTGATCATCTCTAGGACACAGCTGAGGAGGAGTCCCTGGACACCCAGATTGTAGGGGGAGACGATTGATCCAATTGGTGAGGATCAGTTTGATGAGCAGTTGTTTAGCCAGGAGAGCTATGAGTTTCCTCAGTGTTCAGCGGTTTTCGCAATGGTTGCTAGAGATTCTGAGCCGATTGAGCGGACTTCTGTTGAGGACCCACCACCTATTGAGCTTAAGGAGCTCCCGAGCCATTTGGAGTATGCCTTTTTAGATGGTGAGTCTCGATTACCTCTCATTATCACCTCTGATTTGACGAGTAATGAGAAGGAGAGGCTATTGGAGGTGCTAAAGCAGCACAAGCAGGCTATTGCATGGAGGATTATGGACATTAAGGGAATTAATCCCTCTTTCTGTACCCATAAGATCCTTATGGAGGATGACTACAGACCTGTTGTGCAGCACCAGAGGAGGTTGAACCCGAACATGCAGGAGGTAGTGAAGAAGGAGGTGATTAAGTTACTTGATGCATGTTTGATTTATCCCATCTCCGATTCGCCTTGGGTTAGCCCGGTTTAGGTTATCCCTAAGAAGGGAGACATGACTGTTATCACCAATGAGAGGAATGAGCTGATTCCTACTCGTACAGTCACAGGTTGGAGAGTTTGCATCGATTACTGCAAACTCAATGATGCTACTCGGAAGGATCATTTCCCCCTCCCGTTCATTGATCAGATGTTGGAGAGATTAGCGGGGAAGATGTTCTATTGTTTCCTGGATGGCTTCTCTGGCTATTTCCAGATCCCGATCGCTCATGAGGACCAGGAGAAGACAACATTCACATGTCCCTATGACACATTTGCTTATCGGCGGATGCCCTTTGGATTGTGTAATGCTCCGGCCACTTTCCAGCGTTGCATGGTGCCCATTTTCCATGATATGATTGAGGACTCCATGGAGGTTTTCATGGATGACTTTTCTGTGTTTGGGAGTTCCTTTGATCATTGCCTCGGGAATCTGGAGAGGATGTTGGCCAGGTGCAAAGAGGCCAATCTAGTGTTGAACTGGGAGAAATGCCACTTCATGGTGAAGGAGGGCATTGTGCTTGGGCACAAGGTTTCACGCGCGGGGATTGAGGTTGATAGAGCTAAGATTGATACCATATCTAAGCTGCCCCCGCCGAATTCCGTGAAATCTATTCGTAGCTTCCTTGGTCACTCGGGCTTTTACAGACGCTTTATTAAAGATTTTTCTAAGATTGCCCTACCGATGACCCAGCTTCTTGAGAAGGAAGCCCAGTTCGTATTCTTCGACGAATGCCTTAGTGCATTCAATTGTTAAAGGAGAAGTTGGTGAATGCCCCTATCATGGTAGCTCCTGATTGGAAGTTACCATTTGAGATCATGTGTGACGCGAGCGACTTCGCTGTTGGGGCGGTCTTAGGACAAAGGAGAGAGAAGCAGTTCCACCCGATTTATTATGCGAGCAAGACGCTCAATGACGCACAGGAGCACTACACCACAACGGAGAAAGAGCTCCAAGCCGTTGTCTTCGCTTTCGATAAATTTCGGTCTTATCTCGTCCTATCAAAGACCATTGTATTCACTGACCATGCAGCTCTTCGGCACCTGTTCAGCAAACAGGATGCCAAACCCCGACTAATCCGGTGGGTTTTGCTGCTTCAGGAGTTCGACATTGAGATCCGCGATAAGAAGGGCGCGGAGAATGTCACAGGTGACCACTTGTCCCGTCTTGAGTGCTCAGCTTCATCTGAACTTGTGGGGTCATCCATAAATGACAATTTTCCCCACGAGTTTCTCATGCACATACAGACACAGGATGAGGAGTGTCCATGGTTTGCTGATTTTGCAAACTTTCTTGCTAGTGGGATTGTGATTAAGGGCTTAACGCATCAGCAAAAGCGAAAGTTCTTTGCAGATGTAAAGCACTATCTCTGGGAGGATCCCTATTTTTTTCGAGTCGGAGCTGATCAGATCGTGCGCAGGTGTGTGTTTGGAGATGTGGCACATCGGGTGCTTAGACACTGCCACGAGGGTCCGACAGGTGGACACCATGGAGCTACCTTGACCGCAAAGAAGGTCTTTGACACCGGTTTCTTCTGGCCTACCATCTTCCGGGATGCTCATGAGATGATCTGAGCTTGTGACTCTTGCCAGAGGGCGAGCAACATCTCATCTAGGAATGAGATGCCCCAGAACAACATCCAGATTTGTGAGATTTTTGATGTCTGGGGTATTGACTTTATGGGACCTTTCCCAGCTTCTCGTGGCAACCGCTATATCCTAGTGGCTGTTGACTACGTTTCTAAGTGGGCCGAGGCTCAAGCCTTGCCTACTAATGATGCTAGGGTGGTTGTTCAATTTCTGAAGAAGCTATTCTCTTGCTTTGGTGCCCCCAAAGCCCTTATTAGTGACCGTGGGACCCACTTCTGCAACTCCCAGTTGGAGAAGGCATTATCACGATATGGTGTGAACCATAGATTCTCCACAGCCTACCATCCACAGACCAGTGGGCAGGTAGAGGTCACAAACCGGGGCATAAAGCGGATTCTTGAGAAGACGGTTGGTCAAAACCGTAAGGATTGGTCGGACAGGTTAGATGATGCACTTTGGGCCTTCCGGACTGCGTATAAGACGCCTATTGGTACCACACCATTTAGGTTGATCTATGGGAAGGCGTGTCATCTTTCGGTGGAGTTAGAGCACAAGGCTTATTGGGCATTGAAGGCGGTGAATCTTGACTTGGTGAGCGCGGGTGAGAACCGGTTCACTCATATTCATGAGCTTGATGAGTTGAGAAATCAAGCCTATGCAAACTCCACGATCTACAAGGAGCGCACTAAGAGTTTACATGACCGACGCTTGAAGGACAAGAAGGAATTCCGAGTGGGTGGTCGTGTGTTGCTTTACAACTCTAGGTTGCGTTTGTTTCCCGGGAAGTTGAAGTCCCGATGGACGGGTCCTTACACGGTTAAGTAGGTGTTTCCTTATGGGACCGTCGAGATTGAACATGAAGATGGGAGGATCTTCAAGGTTAACGGTCATCGTCTTAAGCCATATATTGACGGACCGGTTGACCCGGCATTGGAGGTAGTTGACCTCCACCCCAAGGACAAATGGAAGCTAGACCCAATGGAAGCTAGACTCAAGCCCCCGGACTCGTTAATAAACTTAGCCTGTTTCGGTATCTTTTTGGGTAACAACTTTTAGATTTTGTTCGATTTTTATCTTATGAGTTTTTATTTTCTATTTTTCTAGAGTTTTATCATTTATTTTTGAGTTTAGGTGATCGGAACATGTTTTGGATCGAGCGGATTTGGGACAATGTTTGGAATATCACAGGTATGTCTTCTGAATTTTTAGAAATATTAACTTGGAAGAATCGCAATCGGGTTTAGAATACTCCTCATAAAAAATCAGGTTTCTGTGTCTGCTGGGTATGAGACATGGTCGTGCCAAACAAGAGGCGCGGTCGTGCCTCTAACCCTAGACGCGGTCGTGCTTTGGCCCTTGGCGCGACCGTGCCAATGAAGTTTTGGGACAGGTTAAGTTAAGTTAAACGGCAGTGTTCACCATTTTTTTGCCCCAAACGACACCTCCCTGCTAAGATTCCCGTGATTTCTAGCTTTTTGATCTCCATTTCTTCGATTTCAGGTACGCCCCATCTACCCTACTCTTTTCGTTTTTATGTTTAAGATTAGGGTCGTCATTTTTTTGTCTAAATTTCTAGGTTTCTAGGGTTTTAGTTACCTTCTGTTTTGATCTTCATTATAGATGTAAATAGGTAGAAATGGGCAGCTTTACATCCTGGAATTGTAGTGTATTAAATGCCCCATTCGTTATCATGCTAAACAGGTGTAAAGTCGAATCTGAAACCCCAATTTGGGGAGGAGCATGACCGCGCTCTTGACCTAGGCGCGGTCGTGCCTTAATAGTTTCCAGGATTAAGGTTTTGATTGAGCGCGGCTGTGTCTCCCACTAGCGCGGTCGTGTCATCTTGGGTTTGGCCTTGGCACGGGCGTGTGTTGCACTAGAGCGGGCGTGGCCTTCGTTTTTGACCTAGACGCGGTCGTGCCCTGACCTGGTGCGACCGTGTCTCCCAGGTTGGACTGCCCGTGGTCGCCCAAGGCGCGACCGTGGGCTTGGATCTTGACCTAGGCGCGGTCGTGCCCCTTCCCAGGCACGACCGTGTCCCTTCATAATTTTGGTCAGAAACTTCATAAATTCAGTCTAGCGTCTTCATAACTGTTTTGATTTCATTTTTGTTGTCGTGCAGAAGGCAGGCAACAGGGACCACCCGTACCTCAAGTTTGACATGAACGATCACGAGTACGAGGCTCGTTTGGATGTTTTGTGGCGCCGCAGAGGCCGGATTCTAGCTGCTCGTCGTTTAGAGCCAGCCGCCATCGATGCCATCGGTCAGCGGGACCGGTGGAACGACATTGTCACCGCCCCTTGGCGCCGGTTGTTCAGGCTTCACGCCATACAGTACGTCGAGCTCGTGATGGAGTTTTTCTCCACTTACGAGTTTGATTATCCTTGCGCGGACCTCGAGCAGCCCGAGACTGTTAGGTTCAGATTAGGCGGCGAGTGGCGCGTGATGTCTGTCGCCAGATTTGGGAGATTACTAGGGTTATACACTCTCAAGGAGCTTCAGACTGAGTTGTTTACTGAGGGGATCACCGAATTCCCGACAGAGGAGGATAAGGATCAGTTTTGGCACGAGTTTGGGTTCGGGATATATGATCCTAGTTTGACCAAGGCTTCGAGCCTTCGGGATCTGTTACATCGTGTTCTTCACCGCTGCATCATTTATTCGATCTCTGGGAGAGGTCAGGGGGAGACGTTGGTGAACCTTAGGGAGTTATTTTACCTATTTTGCCTTGTACGCCCGCGCGCCTGTAATCTCGCGCATTCTATTGCGGGGTACTTGGTAAATAGCTCGGGGCGCGACGTCAGCAGCGCCATTTGTGGAGGTCACTTCGTGACCAAGCTGGCGAGACACTTCCAGCTGCTGACAGACGATTTGATAGGGGATCTGACCCTGTGGCCGAGACTGTCGTGATGTCTGTGCAGACATTGCGCAACATGCACGTCGCTCGGCGTGGCGCAGGGGGGATTAGATTGGTGGATCGATGGGGACGGACGTGGGATCCAGACCGTCCGGGCCCTGATCCAGATTGTGTATAGTCCAAGGCCGAGGCCGCCGCTCAGCAGGAGCAGGAGCAGGAGCAGGTTCATGAGCTTCATCAGCCCGATCAGCCTGATCAGCCGCCTCCTCCGCCTCCGCCGCCACCACCGCCTCCGGTTGTCATTCCACATGACATGTTTATGCGTTACTGGGCCTGGCAGTATGAGGTCCAGTGCGCCGCTGCTGCTGCTGGCGAGGCACCATACGTGGTTCCCCTTCCATTCTTCATGCAGCCAGAGCAGCAGCCTGATCAGCCACCACCATCACCACAGCTTTAGCCACCACCATCACCACCGCATCAACAGTCACCACCACCATCACCACAGCTTCAGCCACCACCATCACCACCGCATCATCAGTCACCACCACCATCACCACCAGCGGCAGGAGGCGTAGGAGGCGGGGCCGCCGACATCGACCTTGAGGGTATGCAGTGGGAGTAGTACCTCCCACTGCCTTTTGGTATCATTTTTGTGAGTTGTACTTTTGTTGTATTGTACAAACTCTTGTATCGCGCTACGGCTTTTATGTTGTACTTTTGTTTCCTTGTACTTTTGTTTTCTTGTACTTTTGTTTCCATGTACTGTTGTATATATTTGTGTTTATATTTTGGCTTGATGTTACTGATCTGTGTTTGATGTTAGTCTTGCTTAGATCTTGGAATTGTGGAACTACATGGAACTACGTGGAACGTCATTGTTGTGGGTTGGATTTTTGCGTGTGCCATGATCGACACGAGGGAAGTTTCAGTTATCCCTTCACACTCCATTTTGCTTTGCATGTTTTTTTGTATACATTGTGGGCAATGTATGTTTCTAAGTGTGGGGTTAGGTGTTTATTCTTTGCTTTACATTATTTTTTGTTGTACATTGAGGGCAATGTACAATTCTAAGTGTAGGGTGGGAATGTATTCGCGCGTTGTTTGTCCTCTTAGCATTTTATCGATTCATTTTTTACAAAATATTCCGTCATATTTTTATTGGCACTAAATTAAAAGTTAACCGTTTAGCATTCACAATTTTTAGTAAATAATAGAGGTTTGATTTTTCGAAAGCAATTGAGATAGAAATTCCATTGAGTCAAACCCAATTTTTTGTGATAACCATGAGTTTTAGTGTGCTAAACGAATGAAGTGCATGTAACCTTTTGCTTACACCCATTCCGTTCCGTTTCCGTGAGTTTATTTTTGAGCCTTGATAGCTTTAGACATTGTTTGCTCTCGTTTTTGCGGATTTGAGTGTGCCAGATGTTTCATGCTTGTTAGAACTTGCTTTTAGTATACACTTCGAAATCATGAACATAAATATTGCATAAAAATGATTGAGGCATTAGGATAAACCACTCTGTCAGCCTTTTATCTTTGTTTTCCCTTACCCGAACACATCCACTAGTTAACCACGTTGAGCCTATCCCATGTTCTTCTTTTATTACCCACATTACACTGTCATTAAGCCTTCATTAGCCTTTTCATTTATTTATTCTATTTTTCACCCGTGTAGAAATCCGGTCGGCTAATGTTAATTTTGTAGCTTTTATTTTGTTGTAATCTTCAAATTCTCGAGAAGTTTTTAGCTAAGGAAAGATGCATATTTACTTAGTTCCCTTCAAAAGAAAAGAAATAGTTAAAAAAAAAAAATCAGGTGAAATATAGTCGATTAGAGCAATTTTGTGAGCAAAGATGGAAATAATTCGGTTGTTAGCTCTTACCTATATACGGAAGTATTAGTTAGTTTATTTTTCATATTAGAAGTGTTTTAGTTTTTGAATTAGCATAACCGCCGAGTTTTTAGCCATTTAGCCACTTTTAAATTCCATTTCCTTACCCTTAACCATTGCCAAGTTACAACCCGTTTAAAGCCCTCTTGATTTGTGCTTTGTTTCATGTTAGTTGATAGAGATTTGATCTTTTAGCAAGCTTATGATTTATGCATGTTAATTGTCTTGGCATTTGAGGGTTCTATACATACACCATTACTTGTATGATCATATATATTCCCGAGTGTGTGTGAACATTGTGAGAAGCAAAAAGTTGCATGCTAATGATTTCCTAGGCATATTCATTTGCCCATTCGGTTGTCACTTCATTGGGTTCATTGGGTTTCATTTAGTTAATTTTTCATTTCTTGTCAAACCTTTATAAATTATTAATGCTTACGGTTTTCCGAATTGATCCATAGTGTCATTGGAAGTTTTGTTTTATTTTGATTTATTGCTTGAGGACAAGCAATGTTCAAGTGTGGGGTTGTTTGATATGTTAGTATTTACACATCTTTTTGGCACAAAACTTCGCTAATTTAACGATCAATTCTTGGTTATATTCAACGTTTAGGCACTTATTTGCTTCTTTTCCTGTTTTGTAGGTTTTTGTGAAGCTTGTGAACAAACAAGAAGATTCCAGGATAAAAAGTGAAATTTTTAGGGTTTCTGTGATGAAGGCACGGTCGTGCCCCTAATTGGCACGGTCGTGCCTAACTTGCAAACCCTAAGCACGGTCGCGCCCCGTACATGGCACGACCGCGCTAAGCCAAAAGGCAAGGCACAACCGTGCCCTGCCTCCACACGGTCGCGGGAACACCCGTGAGTCTGACACCTCGAAGCAAGAGACCCAATGGAAGCTCCGGATCGGTCAACCCTCTTGTCACACCCCGGCCGGCGGCGGATTATACGTCGGGGCTGACACGGTTGTTCAAAAGCTCATGATCATCTATTTAATGTGAAAGTATTTATTAATCCATATTAAATTATCCGTTACAAGAACAATGAAAAGTTACAAGTTTAACATAACATCAATCCCAATTTATTAACTAGGTCCAGATCCTATGTGAGCAGTAAGGGCCTCAAGCAGGTACACCTGAAACATGCGAGTAAAAGTCAACTACAAGTAGTTGGTGAGCAACATAGGTTTTGACACAAAAACTATAGTTTAAATAAAGTTTACGATTTAGAAGATTCTAATGCAGATCTAAAGCATATCTAAGAACACATAAGGCTCTAAGCGTATAGTTCAACCCTGGTAAATGAAATTTAGCTGCCACAATCCCACGGATTGCCGTTTTGATAAAAAGGGTTAAATAACACCCGAAGTTTTATAGTTCACGTCCAACATGGGGAGATACACCCATGCTAATAGTTCACATCCATCATGGGGAGATACACCCATGACAATAGTTCACACCAACAACAACCCGCCAAGGTCGTGTGGTAAGTTTAGTTTAGTTTCGGTTTCCCCTATAAATGATCATGTTAGGTACTACCTTAGGCTTGCAACACAAGTTAATGAACGTACTGGCATGCATTCATGCAATGGTCACCAAATAGTTAAAGATATAAGCATGTAGATCATAGCATAGAATCAAGTTAATGAATAGTGTAGATAAGCTAGTTAATGCATGTTTCACCCCAAAAACAAAAGCAGTAAAAAGGGGCTATGAATACTCACTCGAATTGTAGCTAAAGATGATAGAGTTTTGATGAGTTAGATGAGTATGGTGAGATATACTCACAATAAACCTACAAGATAGAATGTATTCCAGGTTTAGGATAGATCTCATAAGATAGTGAGATTTTGGGATTGTTGGGGTTGAAGGTGAGGTTACAATAGTTTTGGGTGTACAAGTTATTCATAAGTTTATCTAGGGTTTGCTAAATTTAGTTTGTATAATAATTGTGATCTCTGGGGTGATACAAATTTATACATTTAGGTTTAATTAGAAAATTCTATACATAACGTTAAAATGACTGATTAAATAATCCTGTTAAAGACTTATAAAGTAAACAGGTTTTACGTGGAATAAATGAGATTTCTATAATTGTTTATTTAGAACAAACATTTAAGTATCTAAATAATTATTCTTGTCAAAGATAAATATTTTTTTTGTATTCAAAAGGTTCTAATAATTAATATTAATAAACCTTATCAGTTCGTCTAAATGATCTATGTACTTTATTTATTTGGAAATTTATATCGTTTTATAATGAGTTTTTAAATAAAGTAAGTAACTTAAGTTTGCATTTTCTGATTTTTATAAAAGGGAGGTTTATATAAATGATCACATTTTTAATTGGGTTTTCAAATATCTAGACTACAAAAAGTTGGTTATCCAAACATTTAAATTTTTTTTAATTAAAACAAAAATAGATGGATGTTATTTCATAGATTTCATTTTCATAAATTTATAATTATGGGATTTATATAAATGTTATTTGAAACTTTTACATATTAATAAGATGTTAAAACGAGTAAAAGTAGGTTTTTAAATAATTGGTTTTATGAAATCGAAATAAATTGTTAAGCTATTCCAATAATCCCCTTATATAAAAAAAAGATTTATAAAAAGTCGCTAAATAAACTTTAAGCATAGTTAATGGAAATAGCATGATCATTTCTCTAAAATAGCCACTTAGGTGTCACTACATGATTACAAATTTTTATAAGTTTGGGGTAGTAAGGTTTAGGCAACTGAATTTTATAATTTGATTAATAAGCGATACTATTTTATAAATAAAACGACGTGATTATTTTATCTAAATAACCACCTCTATACCGCTTATTTAGGAACTTTAACCTTTATAATACGTTTTTTAGATAGATTACAATAGATAGAATGTTAATCCTCATTTCCGGAGTTTATAGAGGTTACAAGATATTTTTATAGAATTTGTAATAATTAAGTTGGGGTTTAAATAATTTAGTTTGTGTCATAAGATAACAAGAAAAAGGCTTAAAAAAAAAGAAAAAGGGGGTAACGGGTCTCGAACCCGTGACCTTAGTTGTGGGAGGGTAGCGCTTTAACCGGTTCCTCTGGGCATTTTGCCTTGCAAGAAACGAGCTTAAGAATCCTTTAAACAACTACCCCCAAGACCCTTCTTCCCCAATTAGCCAAACCAAACCCTAGATCCCAAATCCACCAAAGTAATCGCCCGGTTCATAGGGCTTTTGATCAAGAATGGAAATCGAGCAAGAGCAAGTACTATACCTGTGATTTGGACTAAAATCCGCGAAGAATGGGAGTGTTCTTGCTCCTGTAACAGTCGCGATCGGGAAGGAGAAACGGGGACGAATTGGGTTCGATTTCGAGTAGTAATATGATAGGGAGAGGTTAGGGGTATGAACTAACGAGCGTGTACTGTCGAATCCGATTCGATTAACACGTTTTCGATCATAAATCGTGCCTTTCAGTCCCAAAACCGAAATCTTGATTTCATCATTAATGTCCCATAAATTCGAAGTGATACTCGAATTAACTCTACATAAGAGAGGGGAAATGAATGGCAATACACGTTGGGGACGATCTGGATTCATAACCGCAAGGATCGATAGCCTTGAATGTCGATTTTGACTTCTTGGAGTCAAAGTAGAGCACAAGGAACTTCCATGGTTCGTTATTTAGATCAAGGGGGTTCAATTGAGTTGAGGTGGTTCAAGGGCATTTAGATGGGTTCAAGGCTTATTTACATTATCTAAATTTATCTTCTCTACCAAAAAAAAAACCTCTTTTTATTTATATAAGTTCTATATCTAGAAGGTTTTCAATTATTATTTGTTTGATTATGAACCTACTAATAGGAAAAATTCATTTTATAAAGTTACAAATGGTGTAAATGTTAAATATGATTATGTTAAATATTTATGTATATATAGTTACATATAAGTAACGCGTATAAATATAAAATGTATCAATACATTATCAATGCTCACATGTTTTGTTTTTGGTTCACTACTATGATAAAGTATACATATTTATATACTTGTGTACATATGCATACATATATTTGATAGGTGGTAATGTGTACTAGTAAGGTTGAAAGCTTGGATTTCTACCCAACAGGGAATAGTTGTCAGTGTGACTGGTACGAGATGGAGTATCACTATTGTTTAGAATAAAAAAAAAATAATAATAAGGTTGGAAATTTCTCGGGGATTACAGTCTCCCCTACTTTAGGAAATTTCGTCCTGAAATTCAACCGTTGGGGGTTACTGAATCAGGAAGAAGATGAGGGTATTGGATTCACAATGAGTTCTAACTACTGGTTTAAGAAGTACAATTGACAATTAGATTTAGAAGGTCAGGTATGAGTGAAAGTAGTGGGTCTAGTTCGAAGAGGATCGAGGGGAGAATTGTCGAAGGATGTTCTGAGTCCCAAAGATGGAATGCATCAGTTGAAGTGGGGATGATGAGGATTTGATGATTAAGATTTGTTTAGAATATAGCCTAATGTGCTCAAGGATGTCACTGGGAGATTTCATAAACCTAGGTCACGGTCAAAACAACATAAAACTTTACGTGATATGAATGACGTCACTACTGACAATATGACAAGAACACTTATATATAGGAAGTACCAGCGGCGTATCCACCATGCTCTTATCATATCACACTAGTTCCGTTATTATATATCAAGATAGGTTCTACGTCACGATACACGATGGAATTCACTATATTTTCCATGCGCTGAACTTTATAATTACGTGTGCACCCGTAATTACTCAGTTCATCGTATGGTCCGTATAGATCATCCCATTGTGTGGGTAAAGAGAGGACACAAAATCACTTAGCACCTATTGTTTTCACATATGGGTTGCAAATAAATAACTGCTCCTAGATAGTGAGGTCAGTCAGAAGCTAAAGAGCAGTAATGTAACACGACTTAGGGTTTCACAGTTTCCTCATGTTTGAACAAGGATACGTCAAACCCCGAGTAGTTCCAAGTTTATAGTTATCAACTTTCAATGTTAAGATGAATGACCGTACTTTATGTATACAGTCTTGTTTCGTATGTACCGTGGCATTAAATCTCCATGTATAACATCAATGATCTATTATCATGCGTATTGCAAACAATCAAGTATCGTGCATCAGGTAAATAAGCTAGTATCTTGCATATTGCAAACGATCAGGTACCATGCATTAGGTAAACAAGCTATTATCATGCATATTACAAATGGGTACGATTTGAGTATCATGTGGACAATCTAGTATCATGCGTACTGTAAACAACCAAGTTTCGTGTATAGTGTGACCAATTAAGTTTTGTGTATTAGGTCAACAAATTTGTTTCCACGTATAGTGTGAATGTAGACTATCAAATTTCATAGATGATTGAGTTTGGCAGACAAGTGTGTTGTTTGACATTCATGTATTGTGCAGGTAGTGAGTATTTTATCAATTTTGTTGATCGGAATTTGTCCTTGTTTGTAAATCTTATAATTTAAATCAAGATAGTGAGTTGATTAGCCAGCTAAATGAGATAATTAAATACGAAACCTTATTTATTAGGAGGGCTTTTATTTATACAAAACCGGGTAATGGTTAAAAGGGTATTTTACTTATCAAAAGTTTAAATCAAGTCGAAATCAATTATTTAGCCGAGGTAACGAAATAATAATTGTGTCAGATTTCCTGACAAGATAAAAAGCGTTTATAAATATTTCATAGTCTAAATATCATTTACGACTCCTGATGAGGTTTTCGAGCCTTAAAGGGGTGATGTTTTGGGTGGTTTTGATGAAGGTATATCGAGCGTTAGATCAACAAGTGATGCTATTTAAGTAGTAGGGTCAAACTTAACCATTGAAAATCGTCAAATGCAAAAATTCAAACATAAGTTTTTAAACTGAAATTTAAAGTCAAACATATAGAGCCTGGCTAACGCCTTAGGTAACTTTCCACCAGGAAACAGACGAGCACCAAGATGAACATCGTGATGGTTACGCGAATAGCAAATCGGGACTCGGCTCGAGCTATCTCCGTACGTGCATCAAATATCTCTCGATCTTCTTTCATCATGTCGAGGCTGGTGCTCAGGTTTGCAATCAGGTCTTCCTGGTACTGCACCTGACCTAAAAGGCTGTCTATTCGCTGGCTTAACAGGTCATGCCTTATCCCCTGTTCCATCCCTTGCCTCATAAATTCTGCGGTCCTCACATACTGGTGAGTGGCATCCGCTGGAACGCCTATAGCACTGGAGGTCCCTATAGTCTGCCCGATTCTTGAGTTTAGGTGATAGGGGTCGGGTGTTAGGTAGGGGTCTCTCGGAGGGGTAGGTAGCATGTTGTGTCGATGGGGTTCTTGATAGGGATCTCTAGACGAGTGTGGTTCAGATGCTCGCAGGCCGGTGTTTCTCATCCAATCTGCTCTTATGCCAAATATAGACCTGGTAGATGGGGACATCGGTGGCTGGTGGTTTGGTGATAGAGTTCCGGTGTCTTCCTCGTTTTCTGACTCTGTCTCGGGAGAGTATACTGGGGAGGGAGGAGGGTAGGAGTCCATTCCTGGCAGGGGCAAAAATAAAATATTGTGAGTGATAGTTAAACACTAATTGTTAATGAATTCAGAGTTTGACTTGACATAACGCCGAGCTTGCACAGTAGTATGTTAGGAGTAACACTTGACCTATAAGTAGTGTACCCACAAAGAGGATTCCCAAGAAAGAGTGGTGGGTCACAAGGGACACACTTAAGTACCCAGTCTTTCCTTAGTCAGAACCTCTTATGGGTCTACACCCACTCTTCCAGCCATCATGTACTAATAACGCTATTGTTTGGGCTCTTGGTCTTGTTTAGAATTATTATGGGATGGGCTTTGAGGCTTAAAGGAGGGATTACTCCGGCAGGCTTTAGAGGGTGAGTGGACCCCTTTAGTTTCTTATTAATGGGCATTGGGTTCGAAGGTTAAGTTTTTTTTTTTTTTTTTTTTTTTTTTCACAATTGTTGATGGTGACATAATTCTTTGTGTGTAATGATGAGGGTGTATGAAGTCTTAGAATGAACTAGTGCATGGCAAGACTTAGGGTGATATTTGGTGGAAACAGTTAGGTAATGTGTGGATTAATCAAATAGCGTAGCAAATAAGGTGTCACTGGAGTAGTATGTAGGGTATCAAGTAACATAGCACATAAGGTAATTCATGTTGCATCATGCGATGTAATATGTTATATAGTATATAAGACAATCACACAATGGTACCCTAATGTCATGGACTGTAGGCTGGGAGCATGTTCCATGTAGTTTCAAATAGTTTCACGTAGTTGTATCAAGCATTCAGAAATGGATAGATGTAGATAAGTATAGCATATAGTGGAGTTCCTATTGAAATACACGAGTTAAACTCATGTTGGGACTCCTAGGTTATAGTCTAGGTCATGTGTGTCTAATAACCTAATTCCCTATAACCATGGGTCTGATACCAATCTGTCACACCCCGGCCGGCGGCGGATTATACGCCGGGGCTGACACGGTTGTTCAAAAGCTCATGATCATCTATTTAATGTGAAAGTATTTATTAATTCATATTAAATTATCCGTTACAAGAGCAATGAAAAGTTACAAGTTTAACATAACATCAATCCCAATTTATTAACTAGGTCCAGATCCTATGTGAGCAGTAAGGGCCTCAAGCAGGTACACCTGAAACATGCGAGTAAAAGTCAACTACAAGTAGTTGGTGAGCAACATAGGTTTTGACACAAAAACTATAGTTTAAATAAAGTTTACGATTTAGAAGATTCTAATGCAGATCTAAAGCATATCTAAGAACACATAAGGGTCCAAGCGTACAGTTCAACCCTGGTAAATGAAATCTAGATGCCACAATCCCACGGATTGCCATTTTGATAAAAAGGGTTAGATAACACCCGAAGTTTTATAGTTCACGTCCAACATGGGGAGATACACCCATGCTAATAGTTCACATCCATCATGGGGAGATACACCCATGACAATAGTTCACACCAACAACAACTCCCAAGGTCGTGTGGTAAGTTTAGTTTAGTTTCGGTTTCCCCTATAAATGATCATGTTAGGTACTACCTTAGGCTTGCAACACAAGTTAATGAACGTACTGGCATGCATTCATGCAATGGTCACCAAATAGTTAAAGATATAAGCATGTAGATCATAGCATAGAATCAAGTTAATGAATCGTGTAGATAAGCTAGTTAATGCATGTTTCACCCCAAAAACAAAAGCAGTAAAAAGGGGCTATGAATACTCACTCGAATTGTAGCTAAAGATGATAGAGTTTTGTTGAGCTGGATGAGTATGGTGAGATATACTCACAATAAACCTACAAGATAGAATGTATTCCAGGTTTAGGATAGATCTCATAAGATAGTGAGATTTTGGGATTGTTGGGGTTGAAGGTGAGGTTACAATAGTTTTGGGTGTACAAGTTATTCATAAGTTTATCTAGGGTTTGCTAAATTTAGTTTGTATAATAATTGTGATCTCTGGGGTGATACAAATTATACATTTAGGTTTAATTAGAAAATTCTATACATAACGTTAAAATGACTGATTAAATAATCCTGTTAAAGACTTATAAAGTAAACATGTTTTACGTGGAATAAATGAGATTTCTATAATTGTTTATTTAGAACAAACATTTAAGTATCTAAATAATTATTCTTGTCAAAGATAAATATTTTTTTTGTATTCAAAAGGTTCTAATAATTAATATTAATAAACCTTATCAGTTCGTCTAAATGATCTATGTACTTTATTTATTTGGAAATTTATATCGTTTTATAATGAGTTTTTAAATAAAGTAAGTAACTTAAGTTTGCATTTTCTGATTTTTATAAAAGGGAGGTTTATATAAATGATCACATTTTTAATTGGGTTTTCAAATATCTAGACTACAAAAAGTTGGTTATCCAAACATTTAAAATTTTTTTAATTAAAACAAAAATAGATGGATGTTATTTCATAGATTTCAGTTTCATAAATTTATAATTATGGGATTTATATAAATGTTATTTGAAACTCTTACATATTAATAAGATGTTAAAACGAGTAAAAGTAGGTTTTTAAATAATTGGTTTTATGAAATCGAAATAAATTGTTAAGCTATTCCAATAATCCCCTTATATAAAAAAAAGATTTATAAAAAGTCGCTAAATAAACTTTAAGCATAGTTAATGGAAATAGCATGATCATTTCTCTAAAATAGCCACTTAGGTGTCACTACAGGGTTACAAATTTTTATAAGTTTGGGGTAGTAAGGTTTAGGCAACTGAATTTTATAATTTGATTAATAAGCGATACTATTTTATAAATAAAACGACGTGATTATTTTATCTAAATAACCACCTCTATACCGCTTATTTAGGAACTTTAACCTTTATAATACGTTTTTTAGATAGATTACAATAGATAGAATGTTAATCCTCATTTCCGGTGTTTATAGAGGTTACAAGATATTTTTATAGAATTTGTAATAATTAAGTTGGGGTTTAAATAATTTAGTTTGTGTCATAAGATAACAAGAAAAAGGCTTAAAAAAAAAGAAAAAAGGGGGTAACGGGTCTCGAACCCGTGACCTTAGTTGTGGGAGGGTAGCGCTTTAACCGGTTCCTCTGGGCATTTTGCCTTGCAAGAAACGAGCTTAAGAATCCTTTAAACAACTACCCCCAAGACCCTTCTTCCCCAATTAGCCAAACCAAACCCTAGATCCCAAATCCACCAAAGTAATCGCCCGGTTCATAGGGCTTTTGATCAAGAATGGAAATCGAGCAAGAGCAAGTACTATACCTGTGATTTGGACTAAAATCCGCGAAGAATGGGAGTGTTCTTGCCCCTGTAACAGTCGCGATCGGGAAGGAGAAACGGGGACGAATTGGGTTCGATTTCGAGTAGTAATATGATAGGGAGAGGTTAGGGGTATGAACTAACGAGCGTGTACTGTCGAATCCGATTCGATTAACACGTTTTCGATCATAAATCGTGCCTTTCAAGTCCCAAAACCGAAATCTTGATTTCATCATTAATGTCCCAAAAATTCGAGGTGATACTCGAATTAACTCTACATAAGAGAGGGAAAATGAATGGCAATACACGTTGGGGACGATCTGGATTCATAACCGCAAGGATCGATAGCCTTGAATGTCGATTTTGACTTCTTGGAGTCAAAGTAGAGCACAAGGAACTTCCATGGTTCGTTATTTAGATCAAGGGGGTTCAATTGAGTTGAGGTGGTTCAAGGGCATTTAGATGGGTTCAAGGCTTATTTACATTATCTAAATTTATCTTCTCTACCAAAAAAAAAACCTCTTTTTATTTATATAAGTTCTATATCTAGAAGGTTTTCAATTATTATTTGTTTGATTATGAACCTACTAATAGGAAAAATTCATTTTATAAAGTTACAAATGGTGTAAATGTTAAATATGATTATGTTAAATATTTATGTATATATAGTTACATATAAGTAACGTGTATAAATATAAAATGTATCAATACATTATCAATGCTCACATGTTTTGTTTTTGGTTCACTACTATGATAAAGTATACATATTTATATACTTGTGTACATATGCATACATATATTTGATAGGTGGTAATGTGTACTAGTAAGGTTGAAAGCTTGGATTTCTACCCAACAGGGAATAGTTGTCAGTGTGACTGGTACGAGATGGAGTATCACTATTGTTTAGAATAAAAAAAATAAATAATAAGGTCGGAAATTTCTCGGGGATTACACCTCTGTCACACGGTCGCAGCAAAGACCTAGGCGTGACCGCGCCTTTGCACGTGGCACGGTCATGCCCTCTCTCTTGGCACGGTCGTACCTCCCCTTTTCTATTTAAACAGAAATTAAACTCTCATTCAGATATCAAGCAACCAGGGGAGAAAGTCTACTGTTCCAGCTCGTATTCCTCTTGTTCCAGCCATATTTCAAGATTCTTGGAGAGGATACAACATCAAGAGGATCATCTTACATCAACAACAACATCTAGGCTTGGAGGAGTGGTTTGATTCTTGTTTTCATATCATGTTTCTCTCTAATTTTCCCTGCTTATTTGTAATTTTGATGCTCATGATGAGCTAAAACTCCTGTTCACTTTGGTTTAGATGAAGTTTAGATATATTTAACAACGTTCATGGATTATTGGCAATTATTGTGTTAATGTTATGACAACCGTATGATTATTCTTCAATGAAATTATGTATTCAAGTGTTTTGAGGTGTTTACAAGACTTGTATTTGTGTATATCATATTATGTAGGAAAACTTATGGTTTATGCTTATATTCATGGATTGGTGTATGTATTTATACTAGTTTGTGGCTTTTGACTAGGAATGGTGAATGAAGTTTTGTTTATGAATCATTATATTTGTATGTGTATCCATATGCTTATGTTTGGAAAGACAAAGTGTTTGTTAGAATGTTTCATGTTTAGTTTTATGTTTATCTAGGAATTGTTGACACATTCTCCTAATTTATATAACCTTTACATGAACATTGTATGTTGAAGAAATGCATATTGTTATCTAATTTAATCAACTTGAGGTGGGTAGTGTGTTGTTCATATTATCTTTCCAACTAGTTTTTGGACTAGTGTACCTTAACCGGAAACTAGTTTAATCTTTATAAACATTAACATGATTGTTAAACACGTGAGCTTCATTGTATGACTTTAGGTGGTTAGTTTGTGTAATTCATGCTAGCTTTCCGAATAGTCATTTGATTAGATGTCTTTGACAAGAATTTGGTCAATTTATGTTTCGTGTGATTGCCATGTTTCTATGAGTGTATTGGATGTATTCTAGATGGATTTGACACCGAAGTGATATTTTCTCCCTAATTGTTTGAATTGTGACCTTAGCTTAGTTTTTATATATTTGCGTGTTAGTTAATTAAACAAAATTCTCCAAAATATCTTTATACCCTCACTTGATTAGATTTTAGTTCCGGTTTATTATCGCATTCCACCGTGTCCACGGATTGATATCTGGTTCTTACCTTTACTATATTGCTATCCGACGGGTACACTGCCCGATGTGTGTGTGATTAGTCTTTGGTGAAAACCCTTTTTAAAACTCATATTGTGTGAAAATTCTTTATTAAAATATATATATAGTTTACACGCATCAGCAGGTCATTGGTCATGCATACTTGATAAGTACGCAGGGCAAAAGCCATGCGTACTTACTAAGTACGCAGCACCAATCTGGCGTACAAGCTAAGTACGCAGAAACACCCTCATGCGTACTAGCTAAGTACACCGATACATAGAATTTTATCTATAGTTACCAAAACCTGCATCTACATGACTTTATATCCTTATTTCTAGGTAAATAATGTAACTATCCACATAGGTGTCATTTCAACATCATTTCTATTTTGAATATTATATATTATTAAAAGTACTTTATGTTCTTATTAGAGGAATATTTCAAAATAAAAGATTACACTTTTAAAAATATTATATTTTTAAAACCACATTTCCTTTTAACCGAGATTTTTTTGAAAACATGACATTTTTTAAGTTCTAGTTTTTTTTTTGAAAAAAAAAAGATTTATTTTAAACATATTTTTTTAAACTTTTCTTAATGAGATTTTTGAAAAAAAAAACAATAATCGAGATTTTTTATAACAAAAAATAAGTATTTTCAATTATAAGAAATCAAGTTTAAAAAAATAAGATTTATTTTAAACGATATTTTTAAACGAGATTTAAAAAAAATTAAGATGTTTTCATAAAAAAATTTGAGAATTTTCGTTTTCCTTTTTGTAATCTGTCCAAGCAGAAATGAAGATTGTTACATATGTAACTATGCTTGTTATATATGTAATTATTAATGATTTCTATATAAAATAATTATTACATATGTAGTTAATCGATTGATTATTGCAGCGGAATAACTGAATAAATGATTATTACATATGGTTGTTACATAAAATATCTGAAAGAGTGAAAATACAGAGAAAGAGACATGAATAAATGATTATTACATATGTAACTAATGAGACAGTTTTTTTTAGTAGCAGACATCTTTAGAGGAATAAACTTCGTTTATAACTTGGTCAACTCCATCAGAATGTTGCACAACATATGTAACATCTTTAGCATCGCTAGTTACATATGTAACTTTATCAGCTACATATGTATACATTTCACCAGTTACTTATGTAACAATCTCAGTTACATATGTAAGGTCCATTCGACAACTCCATATTGACCTTGAGAACTGAAACTGGGTTTGAGAGGTTTTTTAAATCCCATACCCTGCAGGTCTTGTCTTGATTCCCTGTAGCAAACAGTCTTCCATCTGGATGCTATGGAGAAGCAAATGAGTAGTCAAGGTGACCTTTAACATAAGCAACTGCCTAGTATAGATCAATGACATGTGTTATGGATAGAGTTAGACGTGTTATGCACAGTGCACACATGTAGACCGTGATACTTATGTTATGCTATTGAGTGTTACATGACATGGATTGTTACATGTTTTATTAAGAGACTATTCACATGTGTACAAACGTAAGATTATTTGTATCATATGTAACTGATTAATAGATGATAATAAATTCACATGGTAACATATGTAAAATGAAAAAAAACAGTAAACTTTATCCAATGATTATAATTTCCTACAAGTAGAGAACCACCATGACTAAAGGTAACACATGTATTAAAGAAGAATCAATTAAATATTAGATATTAAATTCACGTGATAACATATGTAAAATGAAAAAAATAGTAAACTTTAGCCAATTAGAGAACCATCATAACTAAAGGTAACTGCCAATTGTTGACCAACATCTTCCGATTGGACAAAACACTTTCTCAGATGACTTTAGTCTCAATTTGGTGGTATATTCACTCTTGATTGTCCCCCATTCAAACCATCTACACACAAAACTTGTAACGATAACCAATTATTATTATTTCCAGCAAAATCTTTGTAACTAAAATTAATACTAAAAAATGCATAAAAGTAATTCTAAAAAAATGCATAAACTTCATATCTAAAAAAAGCATAAAATTTTTGTATCTATTATAACACTAAATTTTTGTAAACAAAATGACCTGGCGGGAGGCATTCAAATACAAGGATGCAATTAGGAAACACGACAGTTTGCCTGTAAACTTCTTACGTATGCCCTAGAATTATAAACATAATAGTTAGGGATACAATGGGGTTTTGTGACGACGACACGAAAGATTTGAACGTCCTAGAACGTACTTAGGATCAACAAGTATACGAACTTGTCCACGGGAAAAAAGATTTCTTAATATAATAACTAAGATAAATGTGTTTCGTAATGTGTTTCGTGTAGAAACGTCTCTAATTGCAAACAATAGTATATAAATCTTTATTCGTGTGATTGCACTATTAAAGTGGTCTTAGGAAAATAATATAACTCCGTATATTATTTTTAAGTTCGTAAGATTAACCAAATAACTATTTATGTGGAAAAAATAATAAATATATTATTTTTTTTGAGAATATAAATGTGGGCAAATAATATAAATAATTACATCATTTATAAGTTTGGAGAGTTACAAAATGTTTATTAATGTAGTGAAAATAATATATAAATATATTATTTTTAATCGGAGTCACAGGTTGAAAACAATATAAATATATTATTTTAAAAGTGAAAAATAATATTAAAAATGGGTTATAAAACCGAACCCGAGCTTACGGGTGATTTCCGAGGTTAAAACATATTAATATATTAATATTATAATATAGGGATATGTTTTATAATAGAAATATTAGTTAAAAAATAATAAAAACCAAAACAGGGGTGGGGAGACTCGAACCCGGGTCTCCTCCCCACCATCACACACACTTAACCATCACAGCCCGTTAGGGAATCGCATACAAGTCCGGATTGAATTGGTTTTAACACAAAACTCTAGTGTGCCCCCTCCCATATACACCTACGATCGAACCCAACCCCAATCCATCAACTCTGGTCGTGATTGGCCAAAATAGTAAAAGGGGTCTTGTTAATCGATGTATGGCGATCCTGTGGATGTAACTAATTGCAAAATCATCGAGTTTAGTTTGGTAAATTAGTCGATTGAAAAGCCGAAAACCCTAGGTTTGAACTCAAAATCGATTTGAATGATTCTTATGATAAAAGTTGTTAGAATCATAGGGATTTTACTAATTAGAACCTTGCGAAACTATTGTTATAGTTTAATTTGATTGAGGTGGTGTTTAGGATCAAAATCCCCAAACCAGATTATGAACAAACCCTAATTACCGGATCATATTCAATTGGATGATATAAGCCATGGATTTCATAGGGCTTTCAATCTAGACATCAAAACGAGTCTAAGGACATGTTTAACTTCTATAATTGGTATCGAATTGATAGGGTTCGACTAAATCGAAAACAATATGAACCCTAGGTATTTGATCGAGTTAAATCCGAAAATGTAAGCCCTGATTATGATAGGGCTTATGTTCTAGGAGTGAAAATGAAGTTGTAGGTGTGATTAGATACCTGAATTGGTGTCGAATTGATCGAGGTCGACCAAAGCAGGTGCCGACTGTGAATGTGTTGGTCTCCGGTGACTTCTGGTGCGATTCCGGTCAAATTGGTGTGTGGGATAGCTTCTGGGATGCTCGATTAAGGTGCGCAGAGGTTCGATTGGGAGAATGATGATCGAATTCGATGGTTAAACGATGATGGTCGATGGTTATGACTTAATTTAGTCATTAAGTGGTTTAATTCGACAATGATGGTGATTAATTCAGTGGTAATGACCGTTAATGTCATGAACGTGCGAAATCAGTTACAAAATCAAACAGAAATCGATTATAGAGCTTGAATTTGGATCAAATGTCCCGAGTCAGACTTCTAAAAGTCAACAGGGCCAAATTGCTCCTGATTTTGACTTTGTAGGTCAACAAATTAGGTTTTGAGACTTAGCAGAACTAGTCCCTGCAGTTTTATGTGAATTAGAGTTTAGAGTTTGACATAATTAGTCCCTGGGTTTAAGATTGAGTTAAAAAGGTTAGGATTTATCCGAATTTGGTTAACGGAGTTAACCTAAAAAGTCTGGATGTCACATCATCCCATAGTTGAAATAATTTTTGTCTCGAAAATTAAAATAATAATAAAAAAATTTCTGAGTGTCATATCATCCCCTAGTTGAAAGAATTTTCATCCCGAAAATTAAAACAGTACCTTAAGTGTTTGACGTGGAGTGCTTGAACAGATGTGGATACTTGCGCATCATCTGGTCCTCGCGCTCCCAACTGAATTCCGGTCCGCGTTTCGAGTTCAAACGAACACTGACAATAGGTATTTTACTGTGTTTTAGCGTTTTGACTTCCCTATCCATGATTTCTACTTGTTCTTCAACGAAGCGTAATTGTTAATCAATTTGTAGTTCCTCAAGAGGCAACGCGAGTGTCTCATCTGCTAGACATTTATTCAAGTTCGAGACATGAAAGACGTCGTGTACACCACTCAGTCCTTCAGGTAGGTCCAGTTGGTACGCTACTGTGCCAATTCTCCCCCAAATTCCACTGACGGAGTTTTACCATTTGGCGTGTGACAAACCAGGATCTCAGACATTAGTTACATCAAACGACACTATATGCGACATAAATGGAATATCATAAAAGTTTAGAGTAAGTGCGGAAGCGTTAAACAAAAAAAGTAAATGCGCAAGACAAACGCGCCCATAGTCAAATAATAACAGAAAGCATAATAATTGCTTGATTGTTTGATATGTAGTAGTAAAGATAAAGTGACACCATGCATGACCTAGCGTGCATCTGCTTAACGACCTGAGAAAACTTGTAAGTAAACGAGTCAACACTAGGTTTGTGAGTTCACAGGTTTCAATGTTTGTAATAAAAGCATTTGCAGATTATGTACATTCAATATGTATATCTATTGGTAGCTAACCTATGTTCATGTCTTACTAAAGCGCTCGCAACCGAAGCTGACTGTTTGTGTTTGAATGCCTCTCGCCAGGTCTATCAACTCTTGCAATGTGTTTAGGCCAACATTTCACCCGTTCGACCTCCAATCGAGTTAGCATGACTAACGCGGGTGGGGTTTTTCAAACCCAGTAGTACTACCAAACATTACCTCGCTAAACCCATATTAACGGTTCGATGTGTGTGAGGACTTTCATGATATTGTTTTACGTTTAGTCTCAACAGTGATAACATATGAAATACAATAATCAAAAGAGTTTGCGTTATGCTTTCTCCCCCAACGAGAAAAACATGTAAAATAATGTTTGTTTGCGTGCCTGTTTCTCCCCTCGGGAAAACAAGTAAAAGTGTTATTGCTTACGTGTATGTTTCTCCCCCAACGGGAAATGAAGTAAAAGATGTTGGTTTGTGTACATGTTTCTCCTCCAACAGGAAAACGAGTAAAAAGGGGCCGTGAAACACACTTGAGTTGTGTACGAGTAGATAACACCACACAAGGATGCAATTTGGAAACACGAGAGTTTGCCTGTGAACTGGTTACGTATGCCCTAGAATTATAAGCATATTAGTTAGGGATACAATGGGGTTTTGTGACGACGACACGTAAGATTTGAACGTCCTAGAACTTTCTTAGGATCAACGAGTAGACGAATTTGTCCACGAGAAAAAAGATTTCTTAATATAATAATTAAGATAAATGTGTTTCGTGTCGAACGTCTCTAATTGCGAACAATAGTATATAAATATTTATTCATGTGATTGCACTATTAAAGTGGTCTTAGGAAAATAATATAACTCCGTATATTATTTTTAAGTTCGTAAGATTAACTAAATAATTATTTATGTGGCAAAAATAATAAATATATTATTTTTATTCGAGAATATAAATGTGGGCAAATAATATAAATAATTACATCATTTATAAGTTTGGAGAGTTACACAATGTTTATTAATATGGCGAAAATAATATATAAATACATTATTTTTAATCGGAGTGATGGGTTGAAAATAATATAAATATATTATTTTAAAACTAAGAAATAATATTAAAAATGAGTTATAAAACCAAACCCGAGCATACGAGTGGTTTTCGAGGTTAAAACATATTAATATATTAATATTGTATTATAGGGATATGTTTTATATTAGAAATAATAGTTTAAAAATAATAAAAACCAAAACAGGGGTGGGGAGACTCGAACCCGGGTTCCTCCCCACCATCACACACACTTAACCATCACAGCCCGCTAGGGAATCGCATACAAGTCCGGATTGAATTGGTTTTAACACAAAACTCTAGTGAGCCCCCCTCCTATATACACCTACGATCGAACCCAGCCCAAATAAATCAAATTCGGTCGTGATTAGCCAAAATAGTAAAAGGGGTTTTGTTAATCGATGTATGGCGATCCTATGGATGTAACTAATTGCAAAATCATCGAGTTTAGATTGGTAAATTAATCGATTGAAAAGCCGAAAACCCTAGGTTTGAACTCAAAATGGATTTGAATGATTCTTATGATAAAAGTTGTTAGAATCATAGGCCTTTTACTAATTAGGACCTTGCGAAACTGTTGGTATAGTTTAACTTGATTGAGGTGGTGTTTAGGATCAAAATCCCCAAACCAGATTATGAACAAACCCTAATTACTAGATCTTGTTCAATTCGATGATATAAGCCCGAGATTTCTTAGGGATTTCAATCTAGACATCAAAACGAGTCTAAGGACATGTTTAATTTCTATAATTGGTATCGAATTGATAGGGTTCGACTAAATCGAAAACAGTATGAACCTAGGTATTTGATCGAGTTAAATCCGATAATGTAAGCCCTGATTATGATAGGGCTTATGTTCTAGGAGTGAAAACGAAGCTGAAGGTGTGATTAGATACCTGAATTGGTGTCGAATTGATCGAGGTCGACCAAATCATGTGCCGACTGTGTTGGTCTCCGGTGACTTCTGGTGTGATTCATGTCAAATTGGTGTGTGGGTTAGCTTCTGGGATGCTCGATTAAGGTGCGCAGAGGTTCGATTGGGAGAATGATGATCGAATTCGATGGTTAAACGATGATGGTCGACGGTTATGACTTAATTTAGTCATTAAGTGGTTTAATTCGACGATGATGGTGATTAGTTCAGTGGTAATGACCGTTAATGTCATGAACGTGCGAAATCAGTTTCAAAATCGAACATAAATCGATTATAGAGCTTGAATTTGGATCAAATGTCGCGAGTTTGACTTCTAAAAGTCAACAGGGCCAAATTGCTCCTGATTTTGACTTTATAGGTCAACAGATTAGGTTTTGGGACTTGACAGAACTAGTCCCTACAGTTTTATGTGAACTAGAGTTTAGAGTTTGACAGAATTAGTCACTGGGCTTAAGATTGAGTTAAATAGGTTAGGATTTAACCGAATTTGGTTAACAGAGTTAACCTAAAAAGTTCGGATGTCACATCATCCCTTAGTTGAAAGAGTTTTCGTCCCGAAAATTAAATTAATAAAAAAAAAATTTCTGAGTGTCACATCATCCCCTAGTTGAAAGAATTTTCATCCCGAAAATTAAAACAGTACCTTAAGTGTTTGACGTGGAGTGCTTGAACAGATGTGGATACTTGTGCATCATTTGGTCCTTGCGCTCCCAACTGAATTCCGGTCCGCGTTTCGAGTTCCAACGAACTCTGACAGTAGGGATTTTTCTGTGTTTGAGCGTTTTGACTTCCCTATCCATAATTTCTACTGCTTCTTCAACGAAGCGTAATTGGTCATCAATTTGTAGTTCCTCAAGAGGAAACGCGAGTGTCTCGTCTGCTATACATTTATTCAAGTTCGAGACATGAAAGACGTCGTGTACACCACTCAGTCCTTCAGGTAGGTCCAGTTGGTACGCTACTGTGCCAATTCTCCCCCAAATTCCACTGACGGAGTTTTACCATTTGGCGTGTGACAAACCAGGATCTCAGACATTAGTTACATCAAATGACACTATATGAGACATAAATGAAATATCATAAAAGTTTAGAGTAAGTGCGAAAGCGTTAAACAAAGAAAGTAAACGCGCAAGACAAACGCGCCCATAGTCAAATAATAAAAGAATGCATAATAATTGCTTGATTGTTTGATATGTAGTAGTATAGATAATGTGACACCATGCATGCCCTTGCGTGCACCTGCTTAACGACCCGAGAGAACATGTATGAAAATGTATCAACACTAGGTTTGTGAGTTCACAGGTTTCAATGTTTGTAATAAAAGCGTTTGCTGATTATGTACATTAAATATGTATATCTATAGGTAGCTAACCTATGTTCAAGTCTTACTAACGCGCTCGCTACCGAAGCTGACTGTTTATGTTTGAATGCCTCCCGCCAGGTCTATCAACTCTGGCAATGTGTTTAGGCCAACATTTCACCCGTTCGACCTCCAATCGAGTTAGCGCGACTAACACGGGTGGGGTTTTTAAAACCCACTAGTACTACCAAACATTAGCTCGCTAAATCCATATTAACGGTTCGATGTGTGTGAGGACTTTCATGATAGTGATAACATATGAAATACAATAATCAAAAGAGTTTGCGTCATGCTTTCTCCCCCAAAGGGAAAAACATGTAAAATAATGTTTGTTTGCGTGCCTGTTTCTCTCCCACGGTAAAACAAGTAAAAGTATGATTTCTTATGTGTATGTTTCTCCCCCAACGGGAAATGAAGTAAAAGATGTTGGTCTGTGTACATGTTTCTCTCCCAAGAGGAAAACGAGTCAAAGGGGCTGTGAAACTCACCTGAGTTGTGTACGAGTAGATAACACCACACAAGGATGCAATTAGGAAAGACGAAAGTTTGCCTGTGAACTGCTTACGTATGCCCTAGAATTATAAGCATAATAGTTAGGGATACAATGGGGTTTTGTGACGACGACACATAAGATTTGAACGTCCTAAAACATTCTTAGGATCAACGAGTAGACGAAATTGTCCATGAGAAAAAAGATTTCTTAATATAATAATTAAGATAAATGTGTTTCGTGTCGAACGTCTCTAATTGCGAACAATAGTATATAAATATTTATTCGTGAGATTGCACTATTAAAGTGGTCTTAGGAAAATAATATAACTCCGTATATTATTTTTAAGTTCGTAGGATTAAACAAATAATTATTTATGTGGCAAAAATAATAAATATATTATTTTTATTCGAGAATATAAATATGGGCAAATAATATAAATAATTATATCATTTATAAGTTTGGAGAGTTACACAATGTTTATTAATGTGGCGAAAATAATATATAAATATATTATTTTTAATCGGAGTCATGGGATGAAAATAATATAAATATATTATTTTAAAAATGGGAAATAATATTAAAATGGGTTATAAAACCAAACCCGAGCTTACGGGTGGTTTCCGAGGTTAAAACATATTAATATATTAATATTATAATATAGGAATGTGTTTTATATTATAAATAATAGTTTAAAAATAATAAAAACCAAAACAGGGGTGGGGAGACTCGAACCCGGGTCTCCTCCCCACCATCACACACACTTAACCATCACAGCCCGCTAGGGAATCGCATACAAGTCCGGATTGAATTGGTTTTAACACAAAACTCTAGTGAGCCCCCCTCCCATATACCCCTACGATCAAACCCAACCCCAATCCATCAAATCCGGTCGTGATTAGCCAAAATAGTTGGTATAGTTTAATTTGATTGAGGTTGTGTTTAGGATCAAAATCCCCAAACCAGATTATGAACAAACCCTAATTACTGGATCTTGTTCAATTCGATGATATAACCCCTGTATTTCATAGGGTTTTCAATCTAGACATCCAAACGAGTCTAACGACATGTTTAATTTCTATAATTGGTATCGAATTGATAGGGTTCGACTAAATCAAAAATAGTATGAACCCTAGGTATTTGATCGAGTTAAATCCGATAATGTAAGCCCTGATTATGATAGGGCTTATGTTCTAGGAGTGAAAACGAAGCTGTAGGTGTGATTAGATACCTGAATTGGTGTCGAATTGATCGAGGTCGACCAAAGCAGGTGCCGACTGTGAATGTGTTGGTCTCTTGTGACTTCTGGTGCGATTCTAGTCAAATTGGTGTGTGGGATAGCTTCTGGGATGCTCGATTAAGGTGCGCAGAGGTTCGATTGGGAGAATGATGATCTAATTCGATGGTTAAACGATGATGGTCGATTATGTGGTTTAATTCGACAATGATGGTGATTAATTCAGTGGTTATGATCGTTAATGTCATGAACGTGCGAAATCAATTACAAAATCAAACAAAAATCGATTATAGAGCTTGAATTTGGATCAAATGTCGCGAGTCTGACTTCTAAAAGTCAACAGGGCCAAATTGCTTCGGATTTTGACTTTGTAGGTCAACAGATTAGGTTTTGGGACTTGTCAGAGCTAGTCCCTGCAGTTTTATGTGAATTAGAGTTTAGAGTTTGACAGAATTAGTCCCTAGGGTTTAAGATTGAGTTAAATAGGTTAGGAATTAAAAGAATTTGTTTAACGGAGTTAACCTAAAAAGTCTGGATGTCACAAGTAAGGCTTAAGAGAGGGTAGATGAAATGAGATTTGAAAATGGGGAAGATGAAATGAAATTTGAAAATGGAGAAGATGAAATGCAATTTGAAAATGGAGAAGATGTGTAGAAGCATTTTTGGTAGCTATAGATAAAATTCTATATATCGGTTTACTCAGCGAGTACGCAGAATAATGTTCCTGCCTACTTAGCAAGTTCACCAGTTGGTCCTGCGTACTTAGTAAGTACGCAAGGCTTTTTGTTAGTCCACCCGATATGCTATACTTCAAGCAATCCAATAACCGAATAACTCCTGGAATGGCGGAAAAAATCCAAGAGAATCAAAGATCGAAACCGACGGATCAAACACCGAAACTAGAATAATACGCCATAGACACGAGATAATCACAAATATTCACTTGTATTAACAAAAGATGCTGATTACAGAACTCAGACTGATCACACTTAGCACATATACAAAAGATTACAAATATGATCAAAGTTCTAACTCTAAACAACATTCAAAACAAGACATATATATTATACAAAGTTCTCGTCCGAAAACTCTATCTTTCGAAAACTATTTCGATCGAAAACATTTTTGATCGAGAAAGTTTTCGTCCGAAAACTTTGCACTTGTACAAATCTCAAACTAAGAACTTGAATTCGATGGACTACTAGGTTCCAACAATCTCCCCCTAGTCCATTGAATTACAAGTCTTTTGTCTTGTCGGCATCAGGCTTCGTGTCGGTCTTCACTTTCTTATCATCCAGACCCTGCAAGTGTTTCTTTATGATTCTTGCTTCAACTCTTAATTATAAACATCTTGAAACAACTCTCATATACAACTTAGCTTCATTCTTGTTCATCAAGCTTATGTCACACTGGATAGTATTCTAATACAGAATCTTCAGATCTTCATCGGACAGGCTGAAAAGGTCCATCGGATAAAAGATTCTAACTTCAGGAAAACCTCTTTGTTGTATCACTGCTTCATGTGTCTTGTAGTCATAGAACCATTTGTTAAAATATTTTATGAAGCTCTCCTTCTTATCAGGAATATACACAGCAGTTACCGTGCCAGCCGACTTGATAATGCATCTATACTTTATTTGATCATTTGTTATGTATTTTTTCTTGATCCTTTTACACACTGGAACTTGAGGTTTGAAAGATGTAAATCTGTCTTGCCCACATTGATTCCTTAGAAACACCTCAAAATCAGAAGCTCTTGTGTTATTTAAAGAATTTACCATCCAAACGACTCAGATATCTTATATCCCATCTCGGCAATGTCTGTAACTTATGACATGTATCAAAGTATTGAATATCACCCGCAACCCTTTTAATCACATACATTTTCTTGTCACTGTCATATTTCCATCCTAAAATCAGTCATGTCAAAGCTTTCCTTGGACTCCTTATCTTTTGTGTAATCCTTTCAACTGTAGAAGGAGTTTCACTTGTTTTCCACCACAATCTTTTATCTAAAACTTCTTTCTTTGTATCAGATTCCTTTTGAGCTCCATCAGTTGTAATTTCTTCAAACAGTTCATCAAATGGAATATTCTCATCAACAACCTTATTCAACCTTCCTACCACATTACCGTCACCTTCAACATAAGTTTGTTTTTCTTCATATTCATACTTTTCATATATTTTGTTGGAATCTTCTTCATCACTTGAATCTTTATCATTGGCTCCACCACCACCTATTCCAGACCCATCACTGCTGCTATCATCATCATTAGATGGATCTTTATCATTCTTTTTAATATCAGTGATAATCACCTCCTCTTCATCATCTTCTTTCTCATCTTCTCCCTTCTCTTTCTCTTTATCATCAATTTCCATCCCTTCACCTTGCTGATTTATAAGAGAATCAACATCAAACATGTCTTGTGAACTAAATAAATCAGCTCCAATGATTGGAGACTCATTTTGTTGAGGAAGTTCGACTGTAGAAGGTCCTTCTTGGTTAACATTCTCTTGCACAGGTTGAGCGGTAACATTCTCACTAGGTACAGACATTCCGAGATGCTTCAAAAGATCTTGCACAATACTTTGCAACTTGTTTATCTGGACTTGTTATTGATCATGCTGTTTTTGTTTCCTTGCATCACTGGTCCTTAGTTCTCTAATTTCTCTTTCATTTGTAGCTTCTCTGCTTTGTAAATTTGCAATCTGAGTTTTCAACTGACTGATAACATTTGCAGTTTCTTGAGTTGCAAAGTTTGCAAACTCTTCATCAATAAGCTTGTAATCTTTTGAAACTTTCTGCTTTACAGGATCTGGTACTTATTTTCCTTTACCCTTGCGTGTATACTTCTGTGCCATGGTTTTTAATCGCTTGTGCTCAGGCTCCTTGATCACGATACCTTTAGACGGGGGAGGTCTAGAAGGCACAGTCTTTTCAGCTTCAATTTATTTTCTCTTGAGTAGAGATTTTGTTGCAGTAGCTGGAACTTCAGGTGTTTTATCTTGAGAAATATCTTGAACCTTCTCTGATTTTTTCACTGGTTCATTTACAGGTTCATTCACAGTCCCTTCATTATCAACATTCTCTGCATTAACTTCAAGTGCTTGAACATTTTCAGTATTAACAGGTTGTTCACCTTCTTGATTATCATTACCTTGAACTGCACCACCATCACCACCTTCACCACCATCACCTCCTCCTTCATCATCATCATCATTATCTTCAACTCCACTACTCAAAATATCGTCAACTTCATCATCTACTCCAAAGTCAGGATCAGGATTTTCTTCTAGCATGTTTGGAAATAATGGAGTAACTTGACCAGAGAATTTGCTCTTTTTCCTGATTGTGTTCATGATGCTGAATATGGTCTCAGACATATGCTCCAAAGGCAATTCAACCCCATCATTTAGTAGATCTGGTAGTAGCGTATTGATGATCATTTGTAAGAATCTCGGATAAATCAAAAACTTGTTATTCTGTCTCGGTCCCACAAAGTTGTTGATCATTGCTTCAAATATCATTCTTGAGAAATTGAATCTTCGGTGAGTTGCTAAACAAACTAGAGCACGGCTGAAAACTTCACCGATCTAATAAAATGCACCAATCCTTGGTCCTAAACAATGGATAAACACATGAACCAGATATCTCCATTGTTTCCCTAGCAAGGTTTTCGTCACTTGTCTTCTAGGAAAATCACCCTCATATCCCATGGTCTGTATAATCTGTGAAACACGAGTGTAGCTGATTCTATACAAAAAGTTAACATTGTCTCTGAAATTCAACACCTCTCTGATAACTTGTTCATCAACTTTGATTTTCTTTCCACCAACAGTGCTTTCAATCCATATATCTTAATTCACATGCTTGTATTCGACGTTATCCCAGAATTCACGAATATGTGTTTCATTAATAGTAACTTGAGTAGATATTGCCATAAGGATCCTTGACTTGTTTAAGAAACTAACAATCTCTTCATATCCTCTAGACTTCCTTGTACCCGAAGTCAAACAAGCGCATATGTTGTTTCGAGCTTCAAACTTTAAACAATTCAAGACTGCTTAAAACAAAACATCAAACATCAGAAAATTTTGAATTTGCTAACTCCAAAGATTTCAGTCGAAAAGTTATGGTCGAAATATTTTTCGATCGAAAATTCTAAGATAAAATCCTTTTCGAACGAAAACACAATTTTTTTAGAAAAAATTTAAGTCCAGAGATTTCGAACGAAGACCACATAAAAAAAATCTTGATCGAAAACAATTTCGATCGAAATCTTTTTCGGACAGATCGTATAGTGATTCTTCATTTCCATTCGAGAAAGATTTCGGTCCATTCAACAGTGATTTCAGACCCATCATAAAAGATTTCAGACGATTCAAACCTGAAAATTCTAAGGCCGTGGATCTATCCTATCTTACTCTATGGATAAAGAAAAGATACCTCAATGTCGAAAAGATTGATGCTGCAAACGATCACACACTAGCTTGGAGATTTCGCACGAAAACAAGATACTTGTGCAAATCCGAAAAACAAGCTCGAAAACTCAATAATGGCGGTGAAACAGATTTCGATCGCAAACATGTATATATATATATACCTTCAGAGATTTCAGACAAAAACACATTTCGAACCTCACTTTTCGATCGAGAACTATTTCGGATGAATTAGATTTCGGACATATTATTCGTTCGAAAACATTTTACTTATTGAAATTTTTAGCTTTTAATCATCCGATCTCAAAATCATTAGGACCTGTTCCAAGATGTTTTTGAACAACTTTTATGTATACTAAACAATAACTATAATACTATATAACACAAAAAAAACACTAGAAACATATCATAAAGTATTTTCTATCAAACATGAACACAAATATAAGAACAACTTTGACTTTTATGACACAAACACACTAAACACACTATAACACATATAAAACTAGAATACAAACTATATTTGCAATACTAAACTATAAAACACATCAAATGAACAACACTTATTTAATATCACATTTTTCTTTATTTTATCCTTTTCTTTTCTCTTTTTGGTGAACTGAAATTGACATAGGATCATAAATGCACACTGTCTCATTACAATTCATATCAAATCAAGATCTATACAGTTCAACATCAACTGCCAGTATGCTTATCCACTTAAACTCATGATTCATATTTCAGCAGATATCGTGTGATAATTAAGGAAAGAGTTAATCAATACAATGTGTATCCCACAATCGAGATGGAATGAAATAAGACACAATGTAAGATTTCACTAGATCATGATCCAATCACCAGCATGAAGGTAGTATTCTTAGCACAGAAAAATAATCCAAGTGGATTTGAAGTATAGAATCAACTTTCATGGTCTGAAAGTGAATGAGATGAATGATATATATGGAGTCATGAAATCTTCATATGAGTATATGTGTATGGACAGAGAATCAGATAGATTCGTATGAATTTGAGATTTGTAAAGAATCAGATGATTCGGGTAGCGAGTATCCAACTATAATCTGGATATACAATGAATTCAGAAACTGAATCAAGGGCAAACAAACTGACTTCCTGGTTTCCATTCGAGATTTTCCCCAGAACCATTAGTTGTGTAAGAGGTGTTTAACTCTAGATTATATATTTGACGGATATAGGCACTAGAGCAAACAAGTTGTGCTAAGAGCGCATCAAGATCCTGGTCTCATGGCATGTCTGATCAATAACTGTAACCGATGTCACTATCATATCCAATTCATGCATAAGCTCAACACATAAATATACTATCATTTCCTATATGCACGTTAATCAATCACATTTTCAACTTTTATTAGGATCAACACAATATCATATCAACTCAACACAAATACTCACAAACAACCAAAGTACTATCACTTGTTTTATTTTTTATATTTTTCATTTTATTTTATTCTACCCCTAAAATTGTGATTTACTTTATTTAACTAAACACAATTACTGAAAAATAAAGAAAAACATTGAACATAACATGAAAATAAGATGTAAACAATATAACACAATTTTATCACTAAAAGAAAACACTAAACGAGAAAAGAGAAAAAAAATCTTTTTGTGAAACAAACATGGTCTTTCAATCAAAATCAGATGTTATTCAACAATTTTATATATATATATATTTATTTTATTATATATTTTTATTTATTGTAACACAAGATGCCCTAAAAAAGAAATCATCCTCAACATTTCAACCAGAGAGTTAAACCGATCAGTTGAAAAAGCTTTTGTAAAAATATCGGCTTTCTAATCTACGGTATCAACGTGGACCACCTTTATCAAGCCATTATCGAAACAATCACGAATGGAATATAACCTGATCACAATGTGTTTGGTTTTGGAATGTTGAATTGGATTCTTCACGATGCCCCGCAAGGCTTCATTATCACAGAAAATTGGTGTGTCCAGAAAATTTATCCCGAAGTCCAAAAGTTAATGCTGAATCTAGATCACTTGAGAACAACAACTTGATACAGCTGTGTATTCTTCTTCAGCAGTTGATGTGGAGACGTTCGTTTGTTTCTTGCACGGCCATGACAACAATCGCTCCCCCAAAAACTGACATCCACCGGATGTAGATTTACGATCTAAACCACAACCTCCATAGTCACTGTCAGTAAAAGCATACAAATTAAAATCAGATTCTGACGGGTACCAAAGACCAAGATTGACTCGACCTTTCAGATAACGCAGAATCCGCTTGACAGCAATCTCATGAGATTCTCGAGGTGATGCTTGATATCTAGCACACGAGCATACAATGAACATGATGTCTGGTCGACTCGCAGTTAAGTACATAAGAGATCCGATCATGGAACGGTAGTACTTTGATTAACTTCAACTTCGGTTGGATCCAGAGAGAGAGGTTCATGTGGAGCAATGGGAGTAGAAGCAGCTTTACAATATTTCATATTAAACTCTGTCAAGATGTTGTTGATATACTTCGCTTGATGAATGTGTATACCCGAATCTGATTGTTCTACTTGCAGACCAAGGAAAAACTGCATCCGACCCATAAGACTCACTTCGAATTTCAGCTTCATGACACCTTCGAATTCCCTATTGAAATTTTCATTCGTCGAACCATAGATAATTGTAAGGCCCCTTTCCCGGGTAACCTCACTTGTTAGATTTACTCATAAACACATAAATACTGAACTTAAATTAAAAACATTTGAGAGTAGTGGAAGCAAACATCATTCGAATTCATAACTTAAAATAACAGCGGAAGTCTTAACAATGAAAAACATAACATTGTCTTAACATATATAAAAGTGGGATGTCAGTCGCTTGCCGGGTAACCATCACGCCTTCACACGAACCTTCCTTTCTTTACCTGAAATGTATACTAAAAGTCAGCTAACGCTGGTGAGTTCTAGTTTAAAAACAATCAGACATAACATTTATCTTATCATTAAGTATTATATATATATATATATATATATATATATGATATACGTGCATTTGGATATTTTTTGCTTTACTATTCTCACATAACATTCATACCGAGTATATACATATGTACATACATACTTACTTTGGGGAGAACATTCATTGGTCATACACATATGGGTGATCAACCCGTCATAATTACTACGTGAGTCACAAAGACAAACGCCATGAGAACTACCGTCGTAGTCCATTTCATAAACCGTCCGGCCCTAGAAATCGTCCGTCGTAACATAAATCCGTCCGGCAACCTTTGTCCGTCCGCCTAAAACCCGTCCTACCGTCGTAGTCCGTTCATTCACCCGTCTGCCCGAAGGCATCCGTTTCCCACGCGGCTATCATGTATTCAACCGTTCTACATGTAATAAGGAATTTGCTTCGACCGTCCATTAGTGCCTTTCATACGTCCTAGCTGATGAAGGAACGTATTTGTCCCGGTTTCAAAATAGTCACGTGGTCGTCCATCTACTGAATTAGTCGTTGTCATCGAAGCGTCCATAACGTTTAGATACATTCATAACATGCAATATATTAAATATAAAGCAAGATTTCATTCATTCACGTTATGTCATTCTTTCATTCATTCTTTATACTCATACGTTTCATTCTTTGTTCATCATTCATTTTGATACATATATGTATATATCACATATGATCACATTGGCATTCATAACATTTATTCATTTAGCGTATACACTTCAGCCCCAAAATATTTAATAAGGTTTGCACATAACATAGAGGGGCACATAGAACTCACCTGATGAGCTAGTCTCGTCCTGTCCTAACAGCGGTCCAATGAGTGCCACACATGATCTGGATTGGTTAATTACACATACATCAGACCTAATTTAAATTACACACTTTTACTTCAGCTGAACTAGGTGAACTTAAGGCTAAGTTCACTGCCTAAAGTCTAGGCGAACATATAGGCGAACTTGTCCTAAGTTCGCCTGACTTGACCAAGCGAACTTAACCAGGCGAACATAATCAGGCGAACATAATCAGGCGAACATAATAGGCGAACATGTTAAGTTCGCCTCTTGATGGCCATAAGCGAACTTGCCAGGCGAACTTGTTAGGCGAACTTGATAAGTTCGCCTCCACCTTGCCAGGCAAACTTGATAAGTTCGCCTGTCGAACAGTCTTCTTCCCCAACAAGTCCGAAATTCTTGCATGCTAACCTGATCATGCCAATCTTACAACTTTCTTTGTTCAAAACGTGCGGTTTTCATTCTAGATGCTAGTCCAAAGCTTATTTTCAAGTTTTATCCGTAAAAACGTCACCTATTTAGCTAAAACCCGAAAATCCCAAATTAAACAAAAACTCAATTTAGGGTCGAATCGTTACCTGGATTGGGATTCTGATTCGGAGGTTTTGCTCACGAGCTTTGCAGTAACGTGCTCGTTCAATTCCGGGTCGATCCGTCAACTTTCTCTCTCTAGGCGTGGAAGCTTGAGGCTATCTTGACCTTTATATACCTAGGCTTCCCTCGGCCCGTTGGAGTCGAGCCCAAGCACATTCACTTTCCTTTCATTTTTTTTGACGATTAAATCTCGATCGCGTTGTTATTTATTTATTTACCATTTTTGGGATGTTACAATAATATCATCCACGTAAACTTGAACCAGCAACATATTATCTGCAAACTTCTTCAAAAATAAGGTCTTGTCAATTAATCCACGTGAAAAACCATTTGTAACCAGATGCGTGGATAGAGTTTCATACCAAGCACGAGGTGCTTGATGCAAACCATAAAGCGCTTTATCTAGCTTGTAAACTTGAAACGGGTGCTTAGGATCTTCAAATCCTGGTGGTTGATTTACATAAAATTCCTCTTTAACCACCCCATATAGAAATGCGGTTTTCACATCCATTTGATATACCTTGAATTTCATATATGAAGCATAAGTTAGAAAAATTCTGATAGCTTTAATTCTGGCCACTGGTTCAAAGACATCATCGTAATCCAAACCTTCTTCTTGATAAAAACCTTGCACAACCAATCTGGCTTTGTTTCGAACAACAATCCCGCGATCATATCTTTTGTTCCTAAATACCCACTTAGTACCAATCGGATACTTTCCTTTTGGCATATCCACCAAGTGCCAAACATTTAATTTCTTGAACTGCAAAAGTTCATCCTGCATCGCTTCAATCCAATTAGCATCTTGAAGTGCAATGTTGATATTTTTTGGTTCCTCTTGAGATAAGAAACATGAATACAAACAAATGTTTATAGTTCCCGATTGACTTCTTGTTTTCACTCCATCCTCAATTGATCCAATAATATTTTCAATAGGATGCAAAAAATTTATTCGGTGAGTTGGAACATCTTCTACTTGGGTCATCTCAGGTAAATTTGTAATATTGACATCAGATGAGTTATTGATAGATTCATCAACACTCGAAGAAGTTTGTTGGTCGATTTGATTATCAGAAGAAACAGAATCTTCTTGCTGAACATCTGGAGGGACATGATTATCATTTGCAGGTTGAGCTGCTTTAGAATTCTCTTCATTCTCTAAAATATCAATTTGTACTTCTTTAGTCTGTGTTGAAAATGAAAGTTCCTCTGAATTTTCAACTTGAACCCTTACAGGTTAAGGACCAATCATGAAATCATTAATAATCTGATTACCACTGCTGGAAAAATCATCCGCTGTGCCTGAAGAGCTTGCAATACTTAAACCTTCTAAAAATTTTTGATCAAAAGTTTTGAAGATCACATTCGCATCAAAGAACCAATCCGGTCCATTATGATCATGAGGAGTAGTAGACTCTTGCCATTCAACATAGTATGATTCTTGAACGATCTTGGTTGTCTTGTTATAAACCCGAAACGCTTTCGTGTAAGATGAGTAGCCCAAGAAATAACATTCGTCTCTAACTGCTGCGAGTTTTGGCAAAGAATCTGAAGTATTCAAGAGAGTACACGAACACCCAAAAGTTCTGAAAAGCTTTACATAAGGCTTCCTTTTAAATAACAGCTCATATGGAGTCTTTTCATGTTGTTTAACCAATAAGACTCTTTTCAACACGTAGCAAGCTGTATTGACCGCTTCTGCCAAGAAAATAATCGAAAGACGAGAATCAACCAACATTTTTCTTGCTGCTTCAATAAGAGTACGATTTTTCATTTCAGCAACTCCATTTTGTTGAGGAGTCCTGGCAGCACTAAACTGTTGCGTTATTCCCTTTTCTTCACAAAACGAATTTATTAGACCATTTTTGAACTTCGTGTCGTTATCACTATGAATAATTGTCACCTTAGTATCACATATATTCTCAATCCTTTTGATAAATTCAATGACAGTTTCAGATGTTCCATCCTTGGAAACAAGGAAGAACACCAATGAAAATCTTAAGAAATCATCTGTGATAACCAGGCAATACGACTTTTTCCCAATGCTATGAACACGAACTGGACCAAATAAGTCCATGTGAATTAAAAACACAGGTTTAGTGAAAGAATTTATGATTTTTGTAGGATGAGACTTCTTATGATGCTTTCCTTTTGCACATCATAAACAACTATCTTGAAGTACAAACTTTTTCTTTGGTAATCCTCGTACAAGATCTTTATACACCAAATTGTTGATATTCTTTAAGTTCACATGCCCCAAATGTCTATGCCACAGGTAAGACATAGAATCAGAGGCTTTTGACAATAACATGACACATTCACGGGTGATGAATGATCATTCATATCCACCACGTATGTGTTAAACCTTCGAGGGGCTCTCATCAGAATAATATCTTCAGGAATTTCAATTCCAGGTTTCAGAAATAAGCATTCTTTGGCAGTAAAATGAACCAGAATGTCTTTATCACAAACTTGGGACACGCTCAACAAATTGTATTCTAGCTGGGACACAAAATTCACTTTCTCTAGTGTAATAAGGTTATTTGACACGGTTCCTTGTCCATAAATTTTACCACCCTTATCTCCAGGAAAAGCAACAAATCCTCCATCAAAAGATCTGAAATCACTCAGAATTTCCCTTTGGCCTGTCATGTGCCTTGAGCAACCACTATCATTATGCCAAGCATTTACTCTGCACATTAAGACGTTCTAATGAGAAACAGGTACCCAGATCATTCTAGATCCGGGCTGAAATTGACTTTTAGCAGTCTTAGTTACGACTTCTTGTTTCTTAATATTCATGTTCATAACATCATTTGATCCAGAGTTATGTGAAGACAAATTGTTAGTTTTAACTCTCTAAAAATTTCCATTTTTCTTTTCATATGTCTTAATGAATTTTTGTTTTGGAAAATTTCTTGAACTGATAATTTCTTCACATGTCTCGGTTCATTCTAGACTTTCTTGTCCATGAATTTTGTTGATCTATAAGCATAACAATCATTCAAACGACAATCAACAAACTTTCTAGAAAGCATATAATCACGATTGTATCTATGTCTCGCTTCGGACTCGTACACTCGTGCTTTTTTGGTTGATTGTTGATTTGGATTTTTCTTTGTTCTCTCATTGAATTCTCTTTGGTTTGACACCACTGCTTTGTGTTTGCAGTTCCTAACAAAGTGACCTACTTGACCACAAGTATAGTAATTGTAGCTTTTGATTTTTGACTTTGACTTGAACTTTGACTGTATATATGACTTTGAATTATCATTTAACTTTGACTTTGAGTATTCTCCAGTTTCAAACACAGACTTTACACAATCACCTTTCAGTTGACCACATACTTTAGCAACTTTGTTGTTTGATTGTTTAGACTCATCCTTGACATCAATGAACTGGTTTTTGATATCATGAGATTTTGCTTTGACATCAGATTCCCTAGACATTATGACTTTACTTTGACTTGGTGACTTTATAACAACTTTGACTCTGCTATCTGATTCAGTTGTCAAAATATGGTTTTCCGGAGCGATATACTCATTTTTCTTTGGCTGCTCACTCGAAAGATCATACTCTTTATCAAAGGATTTCCAAATTCATCAAGCATAACATCTTCTGTTGCAAACTTTGCTTTGCACTGGCACATAGTCCTTTGAAGTATGGACCACTTTATCAAAAGATGTAGATGACATCTCAGAAACACAGTCAGAATCATCACAATCAGTATTATTAGTGCATGAAAAATTATTCAAAGTACTAATATCAGAAAAAGTATCACCAGCATGTTATCACATGCTTTTACAAACTTCTTTAAAACAAAATCATAGTCAAAATACTACTTAAAATCTATAACAAATTCTATAGAACATTGTTTTTCAAATGCAAAAAAACTTTTTGCACCTTCAAGACCATCCTCTTCTTCTACAGTAACTGTCTTAGTTTCTGCACTAATGTACATATCATGAAAATTCGTATCATTCTCATTAATCAGCTCATTTAACTCATGAGGCTCTGGAAAAGGCACAAAATTATTAGGATGAGGTACTTTGTTATAACCTAAACCATCTTTGATGTAAACCAGTCTTTGTTTGCTTACACATTCATCAATAATATTTCTTTGCATTTTCAACTTTGAAATCAAAACACGTTCTTTAATAAGATCGATTTCGGAAGCAATTAATTTTTCAGAAAGGTCTTTTATTAAAACATCCTTTTTATACAAATATTCTTTAAAAGTAACATTATCTTTTAATAATGCTTTCAATTTTCTAGTATAGTTGACCTCATTCTGCTTAATTTCCTTATTTATCCTCTTTAACTTATTATTCTCAACAATCAAGAACTCATTCGCTGAATGATAATTCTGCATACATTCTAAGCAATCAGAGGAATAATTAAATGGAGTGGTTTCAGAATTTACCTCACTGCATTCTCAGATGATTCTCTAGAACTTGTCTCAATAGCTTTCCCTTTGTTGTCAACTTTCAAAGCATTCACAAATTTCTCACCTTCACCTTTCTTAACCGCTTCTGTAACTGAGCTTTCAACTTCAGCCATTAAAGCTTCATTAAAATCTTCCACTGCATTATCAATCTCAGTCTCCCACTCACAGTTGCTTAGTTTCTTTGACATTAGTGCTGTTGGAGCTTTCTTTGATTTATCCTCTTCATCAATAAACTCAATCAGTTTAACCACATTGCCTTCAACTTTCTTTTTCTTTTCCTTTGGACATTCACGAGCAAAGTGTCCAAGCTGTTGACAATTGTAACATCTCAAATTTTCCTTATCAAAACCAACCTTCTTTCCAAACTGCAGTTTATCTCTTCCAGTTTTCTGTAATTACTTTTTGGCTCGAACTGCAATCATGGCCATCTGCCACTATAGGTCCATGTACTCTAAGTCATCTGGATTGATTTGCACAAGATCTTCAGCATCCAGAATGACTGGTTGGAGTTTGCTAGTAACAAAGGCATTGTAATTATTCACGAATAGTCCAAACAAGGCGATCTGATCATCAGGAATTTGACCAACTGCTTTACCCTTTTCTCCACCTATACTCTCAGAAGTACAACAACTCTTACACTTGTCAACCTTCGAACCACCTGTACTACTTTCACCAGATCCGGAGAATAGAGTTGCATTCACTGAAATTGTGTTATGTGGCTTCTCAGGATTGTTCATCTCTCTTTTCTTTGCTTCTAGTTCATAGGATTCCAGTAAACATATAATTTCATCAAGAGTTTTACTCTTCGATATGAAGTAGTATTTTTTTATCAACATACAGGGAATACTCCAATTGTCAGGTACTGAATCCAACAGTTTCTTGCAAACATCATATTCCTCTAGCTTAACACCCATCATTCTCAGTCGGTTGATTATAGTGGTGTACCGAGTAACCAGCTCACTCAAGTTTTCACCTTTCTTATAGTTGAACATGTTGTATTGTTTCAGTAGAAGATCAGTACGACTCTCCTGCAAAGCTTCATTCACTTCAAACCTCAAACATAAAGCATTCCATAGTCCATGAGCAGTATCATGTTGTTCGAAGTTTAAGTAGAGTTCAGTTGGCAAAGCGAGAATAATTTCTCCAAAGGCTCGGTTATCCATTTTAATCATCTTCTTGTCATCTTCAGTGTATTTGTCTGGGTCTGCTATTAGAACTAATCCATCTTCATTATCCATCTTTGGTACAAATGGGCCTTTAACAATCGAATCCCACAATGTATGCTCGGTAAACCTAAAGTATGCTTTCATCATAATTTTCCAATTTGGAAAGTCAGCAATGGATTTCAGCATTGGTGGTGATTTACCCATAAACTTCTCAGTATTGTACACTTTTCCAGGCATCTTTATCACAATTAAACAAGTTCCTAAAAACTGAAAAAATCTGAAAATTTTCACAACTCTGGAGATTTCGGTCGAAATCTAACTCGATCAAAAACTTTGATATTTCGATCAAAAACTCTGATATTTCGGACAAGAGATTTCCGACGGAGAGATTTCGGACACATCCAACTTTTCGGATGAGATTTCGGACGAAAGAGATTTCGGCTCCTTCAACTGAGATTTCGGACACTTCAAACTCAGCACCTCAAGTCCACACCTGCAATTGGTCCAAATGTAAAATCAAACCCCAAACTCAATCCCATTATCCATCTCCATGAAAATCTGATCAGAAAACTCAACAATGGCAGGAAAATACACTCTAAAACGATCTCAATCAATGAAAAAAATGCTTGATGTAACTAGAGCTTCAACCAACAGCTCTGATACCACTTGTTAGTCCACCCGATCTGCTATACTTCAAGCAATCCATTAACCGAATAACTCCTGGAAAGGCGGAAACAATCCAAGTGAATCAAAGATCAAAAACGACGGATCAAACACCAAAACTAGAATAATACGCCATAGACACGATATAATCACAAATATTCACTTGAATAATACGCAATAGGCGCTGCTCCGGGTGTTGGATCAATCTGAAATTCGACCTGTCGGTGAGGTGGAAGACCAGGCAAGTCCTGGGGAAATACCTCGGGAAAGTCACAAATGATAGGAATATCGTCAATCTTCTTTTCTTCAGAAGGTTTTTCGGTGAAAAGGTCTAGAATAACGGTATGACCTTTACGCAAAAAATTCTGCGCTTTCATGAAAGATATGATGCCTACGACTGCACCAATCTTTTCGACTTGAATGGATAGGATTTATCCTTTAGAGATGGGAATACGAACGATTTTATCATGACAGACGATTTCGGTTTGGTTTTTGGATAACCAATCCATACCGAAAACAATGTCAAAATTGCCTAGTGTAACTGGCATGAGATCGATGTCAAGTTTATGACTAGACAGTCCTAGCTTACATCCCTTGAGGATGTGAGTTGCTTCGATTATCTTACCATCCGCTAACTCTATGATGTAATTGGGTTCTAATACGGTTGGGGTTGTTTCTAACAGTTTACTAAGGCTTTTAGATATGAAGCTCCTATCAGCACCAGTATCGAAAAGAACAGAAGCAAAATAATCGTTTAGTGGAAACTTACTGGTAATGACATTATGATGATTCCTCTCCTCTCCCGAACCAATCACGAAAGCTCGTCCCTTCGCACCATTCCCATTGTTGTTATTGTTGTTGCCATGGTTTTTGTTATTACCGTTGCCATTCTTCTTCAATTGTGGATAGTTCCTCCTGAAGTCTCCTTCTTTCCCGCACTCAAAACAACCATTGGGTGCTTCATTTGGTGGCGTTTGTTTAGCTTGAAGCTCACTTCTGCAGTCTTTGGCTGCATGGCCCATTTTACCACACCGCTGGCAGCGATATTTATCACACGACCCATTATGATGGAAAATATGCTTTGTGTGTGGCAGATATAACCACACGGCCAGCATCTGCTTTCATTACCTGAAATATCAAAGACATTCAAAGCAGCATGCTTTTGAAAAGACGAACAAAAATAAGAAGGTAAGAAGCTACGAAGACAAAGCAACAAAGTTCAGAAAGTCTCTATCTCCCTCAAAATTGAAGCTACCTAGATCTCAACAAACTTGCATCATTTGTGGTGAAACAGACCACTTTGCTGCAAACTGTAAGTTTAACCCATTCAACCAGATCCTTAATCAAGCTCCTCCAAGACAAAGGGTAAAGAAAGATCAGCATACATCGGCTGTTAGTCCAGTTCAGCCCAAGAAAACAAAGCAGAAGCTTTCAGCAGCAACCAAGTCTGCTGCTGATAAGCTAAAATCCTCCGCAGCAAAACCTGCTGCTGATAAGGCAAAGACATCAGCAGAAAAAGTGCCCACTGCTGATAAGGCAAAATCCAAGGAAAAGCCTACAGTAGCAAAGAATGCTGATACTTCAACAAAGCTGTCAGCAGCAGGATCCACTGTCAACAAGCCAGAAACATCAGTAGCAAAATCTGCTGCTGATAGTGTGAGGAAAACTAGAAAAACACCAATAAGACAATGGAAAGCCAAATCATCCTCAAGCACTATCATTGGTTCCATTGACTGCAAACATACTGAAAAGGATAAACTAACAACCATCTTTTTCAAGTCTGCAGAATCTTGGGTTCATCCTACTAATTAGAAATATATCATGTGCAGGGACAGCCAGGTCATAAGAATAACACCTGGGTGGTAGACAGTGGGTGTTCCAAGCACATGACAGGCAATAGATCCATCCTCTCAAACTTTAGACATTTCAATGGAGGATATAAGGTTAAAAGGATAGTCAGAAACATGCAAAGGCTTCAGCAACAAAGACAGTAAGAGAATTTTGGTAGCATCAGTCTAGGGGGAGTTTGTAGAAACAAAGACTGATGACTACAAAATTCTTTAAGTACAAATGCAGCTGATCTCAGAGTTTGCTGCTGACCAACAAACTGCTGCGGACAAGCTTATCTGCTGCGGATACCTGTTCTCCTGCTGAAGACAAATCTGCTGTGGATAGCCTTATCTACTGAAGACCAATGTTGCTGCTGATAGGCTTATCAGCAGCATCATTCTCATTCTTGCTGCTGATAGCTATGTTCCTTGAAGATAAACCGTTGCAGCTGACTATACATGCCAAGCGTCATTGACAACTTTCTGCAAAAGCAACTGACACACTCAAAGCAGAAGGAACCTCAATGGCACAACCAATAAAACCCAGCAATGCTCTTCTCCAGACATGCAAGCAATGATGCATAAAGAAGATGCTTCAATAAAGTTAGCTAGTTTAGCTTTAACGTGTAAAATTAGTTTTTGTATAAAAGATCAACGGTCTGTGTTCGATCTGAACCTTAGAATCAATGGTCTGTCTTGATTCTCTAGTATAAATACTGTGTAAACACTTCATTGTAAGTGTGCTTTTGAATTAGAGTTTTCACTTGTAATCGTTTATTCGCAAAGCTTAATACAACAGTGTTCTTATCAGTATTCTTTCTGTCTACTCGATTGTAATTGTGTAGTTGTTATTGTTTCTGCCAATCTCAACTAAGAACAGAACCATCTTGTAATTTCACGATCCTACAAGCATACGTACCCTGGTTCTGGTTGGAAGGAGTAGACTGAGTATAGGTTTTAGTAGGTTCATACATACGTTGTTGCTGCTGTGGGGGTGTATTAGATGAAAAGGCTTTGGGGTTGGTGTTGTCAAACTTGCGCTTGTTGTTTTCAGCAGTCTTGGTGACCGTTCCTCTCGGGGGTTAGGTACCCTGAGCTACGACTTGGTCGGTCAGCTTGTGGGCCAGTCTGATGGTTTGCTGGATAGTAGTGGGGTTTGAAGAAGTCACCATTCTTTAGATCTGAGGGGCCAGACCCTCAATGTACTTCTTGATTCTTTTGTAAGCTGGGGTTACCATTTGAGGACATAAAACTGCTAATTCGTGTTAACGGGTAGTATAAGCCTCGATCTCTGAACCCTCCAACTTTAGGTTCCAAAACTCACCTTCTAGCTTCTTTACCTAATCACGTGGACAGTACTCTTCTCTTAGCATTGTTTTGAGTTCCTCCTAGGGTAATGCGTTGGCCATGTCCCAACCTAACATCTGAACTCGAGAGTTCCACCAAGTAAGGGCGGGACCCTCGAGTGTGCCAAATGCATACTTGACTTGGTTAGCTTGGGGACAGTTGCACATTGTGAACGCAGATTCAACCTTTTCTATCAAACGGAGCAAACCGACCGCTCCTTCATCACCATTAAACGTCTGGGGCTTACAGTCCATGAATGTCTTGAATGTGCATGCCTGTGGGTTAATAGGTTGACCTGGATTGAAGACATAGATATGTTTAAGGATACAAGGTTCAGAAACGAGTTTAGAATAAGTATTGATTCACTAGATTCGATAGATATTGGATTTACTTCCAGCTTGATTGGTTGCTATGGCTTCAGCCACTCTGTCGTTGATTAGGCTTCAGTCATGTTAATGTTGCCACCCCCGCTATTGCGTCCACCACATCCGCGTCCTCGTCCAGACATGATCTTTACATTCACAATATACAATAATGAGAAAATATTCTGCATATAATCATCATACAAGTACAAGTAAACAAAAGTAATTGTAAGAGGTTACAAAGTACTTTAAATCAAAACATTAAGATCCAGAAATATCTATTGGATGGGAACAACCCTGCCCATCTGAGTTTAGAAAGAAAGAACATCACACTCACTGCCTGTTGAAGAAACAACAGATCCCTCATCATCATTCTCGTTTGGTTCTCCCTCAGGTTCTACGTCCCGTGCGTTCCCTGTCGCATTGGCAGCCTCAAGTTATGCCTCTAACTCCTCAATCCTCATCTCAGCTGTCGCAAGACTAGTCTGTAGTACAATCACCCGGTTTTCCAAGTCCTTGAATGCCGCAACCAAATTGTCATGTACAGCATCAGTGTCGCCTTAAATCACAGTCACTTTTTTTAGTTTCTGATCGACTTGGTTCCCTTGCTGTAACAATCCAGTGATCTCACCAGCTACATCACACATGTTTTGGATTTCTCGGTCCCTCTTTGCCACGAAGGCATAAAAGGATTGTTCTTGATGGGGGTGGGACATCACACCCGTAGGATTGTTCTCACCAGCTACTGTAAGGGTGGTAGAGTTTGCGAGGTAGAGGTAATGTCAACAGTAGATGGGGGTGGGACTTGTTCTTGACGAACCCAACTCCAAATCATGTCGGGGTACAATTGCCAGTCATGAGTGCTATCCCAGGCACGAACAGTAAAAGTCTCTCCATATACTATAGTGTTATCAATTGGGTTAAGTCGACATTTCTTAGGCTCAGGTCATGGTACGGTAGGAACAACGGGTTCCTGGTTAGCCGGGGATGTGGGTGATGTCGACATACCTGTAATGCAATGTGTAAGTGCCATGTATGAGTGTCTGTGTAGTGTAAACTAATGCAATGTGTGTGGTTATAGTCTAAATCTACTACTAATGCAAACCTAGTTCGCTAAAACAAGTGGCTCTGATACCAATCTGTCACACCCTCAAATTCCACCTACGGGTTTTACCACGAGGCGCGTGACAAACCAGGATCATTGTCATTAGTTTTATTGAAAGACCACTATATGAGTTTTAAAATACCAATCTTGCTCATTGACATGATAAAATACCATTAAGTTTGAAAGTAATGCGGAAGCGTAAAATAAAAGTAAAATCCAAGAATGACCAATGCGCAAAACAAGGCACCCAAAACCAAATAAGATAAAGTAAATAAAACGTGTTTAGTTTGGTTAATGAAAGCCATGCAACTTCAATGAATCCTAATCCTGACGTGTACCTTAGCGACCTGAGAAAGACATGCTTAAAGTGTCAACATAAGGTTGGTGAGTTCATAGGTTTGTAAATCAATAAATGTTTGATGTTTGCAAGATAATGTAAATAAAGTATATCAATAGATAGCTAGTCTATGTTCATGCTACTATAAGTGTTTCACAACCGAAGCTAACTGTTTGGTTTGTTTGCCTTCCGCCATGTCTACCAAAACAATGGCTATGTGTTTAGGTCAGTATTACACCCGTTCGACCTCCAGTCGAGTTAGCGTGACTAACATGGGTGGGGTTTGTCAAACCCAGTAGTACTACTCAAGATTACCTCGTTATGTTCCTATACTAACGGTTCGAGATGTAAGGACTTTCATGGTAGTGTTTGCACTTTAGTACGCAAGTGATATAACAATAATACAGAAATCCAAAAGTGTTTGGGTGCATGCTTTCTCCTAAAAAAGGAAAGTAAGTAAAAGAGAGGGCCGTGAAACTCACCATAGGGTGCGTGCTAAAACAACAAGTGTTAAACAGGTGACCGGCTAGTGGCTACCCATATTACATAAGTTTATGAGTGTGTGTTTGTTTTGGTTCATAAGATCCATTGTATCCAAACAATCTTATTGTTTATGTGTTTTGAAAAGAGTTAACTAGTTTGACCGATGACCCGTTGGTGACTCAACGTATGAATTAATGTTCAATTAGTATAATAATATCACATTATACAAATAAGATCATGCAGTTAACACTTAACAACAATTCCTTATTGTTCTAGCATGTTAGCACAGTTACCACATTTAGTGAGTTTTCACATTTAGAAGGTATGATCAAGGCTCACGTTTTCTGGAAATTATCTTTACCCACATGTTCAGGAGACCAATCTAACTCGTCCTATATCATCACATCACATAATATATGTCTGAAACTCAACATGCAATTCATAATTCCAATTAAAGTTTCCTTTTAAAGTAAGTTAAGAACACAACTGCAAATTCAATGATTTAAAGTTCCTAACATGTTTCTTTGTTCATCATACCACATAAGGAATCATCACATTGCACCAACCATGTTTAGAAATCACATCTTAAAGTGCAAAACCCAAAAAGTTACTATATATAGCAAGCTATGAACATCATGCGTGATTTCTAACATCTACCACTTCAAAACACATTATTTATCACACGCCCAAATTCCACTAACAGAGTTTTACCGTTTTAGAAGGTGACAAATCAGGATCTCAGACATCAGTTACTTCAAACGACATTATATGGGACTTAAAATGTCATAATATAAATTAAAAGGTTCAGAGTAAAAATGCGGAAGCGTTTAACAAAAGTAAATGCACAAAACAACGCGCCCAAATTCAAATAATAACAAAACATAATTATTGTTTGATAGATTGATAGTTGATGATTGAAGTCAAGACACCATGCATGACCTAACGTGATCCTGCGTAACGACCTGAGAAAACATGTAAGAAAACGAGTCAACACTAGGTTGGTGAGTTCACAGGTTTCAATCATATGAAATAAAGTGTTTGCGAGATTATGTTCATTCAATATGCATATCTATAGGTAGCATGCCTATGTTCATGTCTTACTAAAGCGCTCACAACCGAAGCTGACAGTGATGTTTGTTTGTTGCCTCCAGCCTGGTCTATCAACTATGACTAATGTGTTAAGGTCAATATTACACCCGTTCGACCTCCAATCGAGTTAGCACGACTAACGCGGGTGGGGTTTGTCAAACCCATTAGTACTACCAAAATTACCTCGCTAATACCATATTAACGGTCCGATATGTGTGAGGACTTTCATGATAGTGTGTTACACTTAGCCTCAACAGTGATATCATATGAATTACAGTAATCAAAATAGTTTATGACATGTTTTCTCCCCCAAATAAAACAGTAAAAGGGGCCATGAAACTCACCTGCGTTGCGTAGTAGGTAGTATCACACAAGTAAGAGATTTGGTACACAAGTGTCGGTCTGCAACGGCTCACGTATGCCCTAGAATTATAACATAACAATTAGGGAGACATGAGATTTGTGACGACGACATGGAAGATTAGAATGTCTTAAAATATTCTAAGGATTAACGAGTAGGCGAGCGTGTCTACGGAAATATAGATTTCTTAATATAATAATTAAGATCAATGCGTTACGTGTCGAACGTCTCTAATACGAATAATAAATATATTTATTCGTGTGTTTGCACCATTTAAAACGGTCTAGAGAAATAACATAACTTAATATATTATTTTCAAGTTTGTATGATTAATAAAATAATCATTTGTGTGAAAAAATAATAAATATATTATTTTTAATTTGAGGATGAAACCGTGGGTAAATAATATAAGTATTTATATTATTTAATTAATTTGAAATGTTTCGTAGAGTTTATAAACATGGCTAAAATAATATATAAATATTATTTATAACTGGAGTCACGGGTTGAAAATAATATAAAATCTATTATTTTAAAAGTGAGAATTATATTAAAAACGGGTTATACAACCACACCGGAGCCTACGGGTGGTTTCCGGGCTCAAAACATATTCATATGCTAATAATATAATATAAGAGTTAGTTTTTATAAAAAGAATTTCATGAAAAAGCCCCCTAAAATATAATTCCAGGAGACCGGTTTCGAACCCGTGTAGGCACTAAGCTTTAACCAACTCCGCCCGTTAGGGATTCGCACAAGAATTCGGTTCTGATTGTTTTTAATATACAAGTCAAATGGATCCCCTCCCCATATATACTCACAATCGAAACCCATCCATGATTCCATTGAAGACATAGGGGTTTTGATTACAAGGCAAAAACGAATCTGATTACGAGTTCAATTAGGAAAACATCAATTATTGAGTCGATAAATCGTGGATTGGATGACCGAACCCTAGTTCAAGAACTCAAAATCAAATTAACGGATTCTAGTAATAAAAGTTGTTATAACCATAGGGCTTTTACTAATTAAGGTGTTGCGAAACTGCTGGTGTAGTTTAATTTCATTTAAATCAAGTGTAGATAGGAGTTCGATCAAACCAAAATACATATGAACCCTAGATACGGTTCGGGTTAAATTTTGTGATATAAGCCATGGATTTCATAGGGCTTTCAATGGGTAGGTGATTACGAATCTAACCGTACCCATTGATTGCATTGAGATCAAGTCTAGACCAGTTCTCGATTAAACCGTATTTGGGATGAACCCTAGAATCTGATCTTCGTCGATTTGATGTTATAAGCCCTAACTAGCATAGGGCTTTCGATCAATGGATTAAGACGAAGCTAAAGATGAGATCAATTACCAGAATAGATGATGAATTGATTGAGGTCGACTAGAAAAGGTTCCGGCTGTGAATGACTTGATCTCCGGTGACTCATGTTGCTATTCCGATCGAATTGAAGTGTGAAACAGGTTCTGTGGAGTTCGAACAAGGTGCGTAGGTGATTCAATTGTGATGTTAACATACGAAATGAGCGAATTTGATCACTCTCGAAGGTACGGTTGATGGTTATATTTTGATTACCTATAATTGGGTTTGATTACGATTCAATTCATGTGTTAAATGTGTCAATAATGATCGTTAATGGCTGCGACGTGTTTATCAGTTATAGATTCAATAGAAATCGATCGTATAGCTTTGAATTTGAACAATTGCCACGAGTTTGACTTCTAAAAGTCAAACAGAAATCAAGTTAGGGTAAATTACAGAATTGGTCCCTCTGGTTTCCTGTTTCCGAGTTTAGGAATTGAAAGAATTGTCCCTATGGTTTGAATTTGATTAACAAAGTTATGATTTGGTTGGTTTGACTAATAAAAGTCAACAGGAGTTCAACTTTGACTTTCAAAAGTCAACATAGTGGTTTAGGAATATTGCACAACTAGTCCCTGAAGTTTACGTTTAAAATATTGACAGAATTAGTCCCTGGAGTTAGAGGTATAGTTAGATAGGTTAACTTTAACTGGATTGTTCTAACGGGGTTAACCCTAAATTGCTGGATGTCACATTACTACTTCCCAACTAACATAAAACTATCATCAAACTAGAACATGCATGTCCAAATTGCAAACCATTCACGTTCATGACAATTAAAGTTTCTACTTTTAGAAACCCTAATAAATCGAGCTAGATTTATGAATTTTAATTCACCAAAACACATTATCATGAATCATCTAACGTATTAACATCATCATAGCACATAAATCACGTCTAATATGCAATCTAAATAATCAACAGAGTTACTAAAAATAGTAACCCTCGGTTTTCATGCAACTAGGGTTTTTCCATCTACATCAAATCCATTCAAATATCATAACAACATGTAATTAACATTAAAGTTAACATATTTGTTGATAAAAATCATTGTTTGGATGAACTAGGGTTTCACATAAACCAAAATCGCAAGAAAGCATGTAAACTCGAATTAAAATCTTACTTGATGCGTTACTAGTGATGATTAGCACTTGGATTGATCAAAAGCACAACCAATTACATTAAAGGAGATCGATAGAAGGTGTATTATGGTGGTGTAGTGTGCGACGGCTTCAAGGGAGAAGGGGGGAGGGGGTTTCGGCCGAATATGGGGTTTATGGGATTAGGGTTGGGTAACATTTTATAAATAATGGGATCCATGGGTTAAGAATGGGTTAAAACATGGGTTTAGGTGACCCATGGGTTATCTAAATGATCCATACATTAATTTAATTAAATCAAATTAAATAAAATGATTTCTAATAATTAATTTTATAAAACCTATTTATAAAAACTACTAAGGGATGTGGGAGTGGTAAGCGGGTAGAGGGTACACCGCCGCAACCCAAGCGGGTTCGGCGGGTAGTGGGTGGCGGGTTGGGTTAGCGACTACTGATACCCGCTGAAACAATGTTTTGAAGCCGTTGAAAATGGAAGAAATATAGCCGTTATATGTAGCCGTTTAATTTTTTATTTTTTTTAATTTACCCCTATAAATACATACCCAATCATTTTATTCACTACAAAAAAAAATACATTATTTCTAAATACAAACCATTTGTATTGTATCCACTCAACCAAAATATGTATCGTACGTTATACTTCCCACCCGAATCATCGGAAGAATCGCTCGACTTCGTGTTCGACGGTGATAGTATTCAATTTCTATGTGATATTTCTGCCAAAGTCGAAGAGGAATACATAGCTACATCATCAAGGACGTATGTACGCCGTGATCGTGAACAGGCTCTACAGATTCTTAAAAGATATTATTTTGACGAAAACCCAACACACGGGGAAGCGGCGTTTCGAGATAGATTTCGGATGTTGAAGAGGTTATTTTTAAAAATAGTTGGTGACGTAGAGGCTAGGTTTATATTTTCAAAAGGGTGAAGACGCTAGGAACAAGAAGATTTTCACGTCGCTATAAAAATGCATATCGGCGATTAAACAACTCACAACCGGTAATCCTCCCGACGAATTCGATGACTATTTAAGTATGACTAGGAGAACCTCAAGTGAATGTCTAGAGTATTTTTGTAATGCCATAGTTCAAATATACGGCAAAGAGTTCTTACGCAGACCGACAAGCCATGACATTGCACTTTTGTACAACGCGCATGAAGTAAAACATGGTATTTCGGGTATGGTCGGTTGCATCGATTGTACACATTTTGTTTGGCGAAATTGTCTGACAAGTTTGCATGGACAATATATGAGAGATGATCACCAATAACGACAATCATGTTAGAAGCGGTGGCTTCAAATGATTTGTGGTTTTGGCATGCGTTTTGTGGTACACCCGGCTCTAACAACGACATAAATGTTCTCCAACAATCGCCACTTTTTACCAACGAGGAGCTTAGAACCGCACCTAAGTGTCCATTTGTAGTTAATGGTCGACTATACAAATGTGGATACTATCTTATGAATGGGATATACCCTACTTGGTCTACATTTTTTAAATCGTTTCCATATCCAACAATCCGTAAAGAAAAGGCATTCAAGAAGGTGCAAGAATCGGCAAGAAAAGATGTCGAGAGAGCTTTCGATGTGTTAAAAGGGAAATGGGGTATAATTCGTCGACCAAACCGGCATTTAAAATTGGCGAAGATTAGGAACAAGGTATATACGTGCATGATATTGCACAATATGATCTTAAAGGTTGACGGGAACGCAATATCACCTGTCTATGTACGGGATCCTCAAGTCGAACCAGTTATTGACGATAACGTCCTTTCGGAGTTGCACGATGTAGCTACACATATTAGTCTTCGATTTGATCTCGTGGAACATATTGCGAGAAACACCCCGATTTTGGACGAAGACGAAGACGAAGACTAGATGAATTTTTATTTATTGTTATGTATTTTTATTTATTGTCTTTTAATTTATTATGTATTTTTAATTAATTAATTAAAGTTTTAGTTTATTAATTTGATTTGTTTTATTATTATTTATTTTTTTAAAATAAGAGGGTTGGAGAGTACTTGGAGGGTACCACTCCCACCTAAGAGGGTAGTTTGGGAGGGTAGTTTTTCAAAATGAGGTGGCATTTTATGATTAGTGGGTTTGGGAGGGTACTTTGAAATGGGAGGGTACCACCCCCACCTTCCTAATGCATTAAAATCACGTTGTTACGCGTAAACGTACGCGGTTTCACGAATGTTCACGAAATAAGCATAAAGTCGCATAACATATAATTCTACATAAATTATGTTAAATACAATTGTTTGGAATATTATTTAGATTTTTGACCAACGTCGGGGACAGACTCGTGTGATTCGAAAATTCTCTAAATTACCGTTACGTAAGTGTTTGTGCAATAACCGACAGACTTAATTAACCCTAATCAAGTGTAATGCATGAATAAATGATTTAGATAACAGAGTTTGTGTTAACGGTGCGGAATACCCGTGACTAGGCGGAGAGTCAAACAACACAAAGTAAACCGACAAGTGAATCACTTTAAACGTTCGTCTATTATAAATACTTGAAGGTTACAGAGAGAAATACTGAGTATACAATGTCTGCGTATATGCCTGCGCACTTGTCTACTATCAACCTATCCTATTTATACACGAACTGAACTCTGCGCACTTAAGTGCGCAGGGCAAATTGCTCATGCGTACTTAGCAAGTACGCAAGGTATTCTTGCGTACTTGCTAAGTAAGCAGGAACTAATTCCTGCGCACATACAAGTGCGCAAAACACTTAGAGATTTCAGCAACTATCAACATGTATTAGTAAATACAACTCGATAACTAATACATACAGACACTTACAAACAAAGACAAATAAATACAATGAAAGTACAAAACTAAGACTCTATCCAGAGTGTTTGTCACACAAAAGTGCTTCAACAAACTCCCCGTTGACAATAGCTATGGATCGTCTTCGGTCTTCAATCTTCAGTCTTCGGTCTTCACAGCTCTGCATCTTTAGCTTCCATCTTCTTCTTGTAGTCAAGGCAAAACTTGATCACCTTGTCATATTTAGAAGCAAGGAATTTCGTCCATTCATCCGTATGCATGCAATACCTGTCTGCTAGTGCCTCCAGATCTTTCACAGAGAAATTTATGAAGCAGACTTCATCAAATACTTTGATTAGTTCCCTCAACACTAAGTATCCACTTTCTGACCATACCTTTCCTATCACCACAACCTCGTCCGTTTTAGGATCTACGTACCAGTACCACATGTCACCGAGGATATCCTGAGATAACTTGCTCAGGGGAATCTTGGTTTCACATAGCACTAGCTTGTATACAGTTTCTTTTAGCGTTTCTTAGTCACAGGATGTCTAGCATTCTTATCCTTGACTCGCTTGGGCACTTGAGGCTTGAACACTTCAAACTTCCCAGATCTTGCTTCCCGCTGTAGAACCTGCCACAAACCCATCGCCACTGCGTGATTTGAGTGACCCAGTAGCTCTCGGTTTGCTAGGTTCACGAGGTCGTATTTAGGTAAGGAGTTGAACGCTTCACTGGTTGGTTTCAAGTATTGAACCCCCTCAGATCGTTTGATTGCGAACAACTGCTTATCTTCCTCGAACCTTACAGCTAAGATCATCCCTGTTGCTCCTTGTTTGTCTATGATAGACGTCTTTTTCCAAACAGGAGCCAAATCCTTTGATGAACTAGCAGGCATATGTTTATCTTTCTGTGCCTCTGGATCCACAGGTGTAGGGTATGTCGGGGAGGCTTCAGTCGATGCTTCAACATTACTAGCGGACTCGACTGAACCTGTGTCGAGCTGAGATTCAAAGGATGGAACTTCGAAGATCTCTCCATCTTCGAACTCATACTCTCCTTCCCCATCACCCTTGGGAACTTCAATAACTACATCATCATCTTCATCCCAATCATCACCAGAGTCGATCTCTCCTTCTTCAAGATTGTAGAGAGCCTCGATCTGTGCTTCCTTGGAATAGTCAGGCTCTAAGTATAAGATCTCATCATCAGATAGATCCTTTAGAACATCAGCTGTTGACTTTCCTTTATCACCACCAGAAGTATCACCACCTTCCCGATGAGTAGACTCCCCCTCAGCTATTGGAATTACAGAAATTGGCACGAATGCCAAAGCTTGATGCTCACTTCCACTAGGACCGACTTCGGGATCCTTGTCTTTGTCATCATCCTTCGTCAAATCAACAGGATGACAAGGCTCATCACCGGTAGGTTTAGATGTCTTATCCTTCTCTTTCTCTTTATCTTTCTCCTTATCTTTCTCCCCCTGAGCATCAAGCTTCTTGGTCAAATCAGCAATTAACTTGACCATCATGTCATGCTCTTTTCGCTGCAAATCAAACCGAAGCTCAAGAGATGACCTGTGTCCCAGAATCATGTTGTTTGTGTCGATCAGTAGCTCGTTCTGGGCTATCACATTTTTTAGTCTCTCTTCAGTCCCCGTCCTTTGGCTTTTCAGAATTGTAACTTCGTCCACCAACGAATTTATCTGAGCCTGTTGGGCATCAGATTCCTCCTTTGATTTCCGAAAACTTTCCAGTAGAGTAGCCACTTGGGTTTCCAGAGTTTCTATCCTTGCATCATAAGGATCAGGATTCCTGGACGAAGACGCTTCAGCATTATGAAGTGGGGATGAGAAGATAGTATCAAAGTCAAAACCCTAAGTAAAATCGCTATAGTTGTAGGGTTGACTGATCGGTTCAACGGTGGTTGTTGGGATTGTGGATGTGATGATGGTTGTAGGAGTGATGGAAGGTGTGATGGTGACTGACTCTGTAAGGATCGGAGTAGTCACCGTCACAAGGACAGATGATACAGGAAGGGTCACTATCATAGGAACCTCCTCTGTGATAGAAGTGACCGCCACATCAGGTTGTACCTGTGGCCTTCTCCACTGTCGCCGGTATAGTTGCTGTGAAGGTGGGGTAGATGCTGAATCAGCACTTGTAGCTGAAACTTGTACTTGCTGTTGGGAACTGACCTCCACCTCACTGGGAATAGCATGTTGCTGCCTATCCCCCCTTTGTTTTTTAGTACTTTCTCTTCTTTGTCTTTGAATAGCAGCGTCCGAGTCAGAATCTGGCTCGTACTCACTGCTTGTTGATTGTCGCTTTCTCTTTGAAGAAGACTCGGGAAGGGTCACCTTTGTCGTTCTTCTCGGGTGTGCCTGTGATGGTGCATCATCAAAATCAGAAGAATCAGACTTTGTATCTTCGGAGTCGGATCCTTCAGCACCATCATGACCTGCTTCTTCGTCTCCACTTTCCGACGATTCATTCACACTTTCAACTTCCTCTTCTTGTTGTTGTTGTTCATCTGAATGTTCACTTAGCTTTGGCTCTGAGTCTTGGCTAAACCATCTCCACTCAGCCAGTGCCACATACGCTTCGTTTATCAGGTGGCCAAAGAGTGCGGTGTGCTCAGGGGTAGGTTCAACACTGCCTGGCTTTAAGAATTGTGCAAACACCCTCTTGTCCACCCTCTTGACTTACAATCTCTCCCCAGTAGCAGGTAGGTTTGGCAATGCATCATTTATCAGAAGTTGCACAAACCTTGGGTATAACAAGAACCTGAACCTCTCAGCCGTGTTTATCTGATCATTTATGGCTTTGAATATGTATCTTGAGAAGTTGTAGCCCTTGTTGAGAGATAGTCCAACCATGGCTGCAGCAAGATCATGACCCATTGCATCCTTTCCCGCCTTTCTTGAAGAGATGCACATGATCATGACGTGGGCAAAATATCTCCATTGATCGAGCACCCGCATTTTCTTGTATGAAGCATAATCTCTTGCACCGACGTACCCCATACGCTGCCTCCAACACCCATCCACAAAGTAGTCAGGATAGGCTGTTGGGTCGGTGGAGAGATCTCGAAATTGCAAGACCCGTCTAATTGTGTCTTCAGAAAAGGCGATCTCATGACCCGCCACGGTAGCCCGTATAACATTGGGGGTTACCGTGCAGTCATGCTCCGCGGTCTCCTAGAACTGCTCGAGATACGGTCTTGAAACAATCGGGTCTGCTGAAATAGCATAGCTGATTCTTGAACGGTTCAAGAATTCAACTATCTCTCGGTACTGTAGTGCAGCACCCTTCCATTTCGGTTCAGTATGTGCTAGAAGATTGAACTCATTTGTAAACGCACGGGCCATAACTGCAAAAACACACAAAAAACATAATAAGAATAACAAGTGTCATTGGAATTGAATACACATGACTAAGTATAACAGTTACTCATTGAACTAAATTTCCAGACTTAGAAAATTTCACAAGTGTTGCTCCTGCGTACTTAGCAAGTACGCAGGAATTTGTTATTGCGTACTTGTTAAGTGCGCAAGAAACGCACTTGTTCAATTTTTTAGAAATCCAACTTTTTCAACTGAGAAGGTCGAAATATATGATTCTAGCATATGGGACCAATATCAACACCAATCAACTGCTACATTTGTCACAATTTTGACCTAATTGACGACCCAGACGAACCGTCGGTCAATCGAGGGTCAAAGGTCAAAATCAATGGTGATTAAGGACTGATTAAGGGTCGATTACGGATTCTAAACAAGTTTTAATTATCATGTTTTATCAAAACAACCAAACATTTGACTAAAATCATGAATTAAACCCTAATATTTTTTTTTAAGTCTAAATCGGTCCATAATTTTTGATTTTGTGGATGGAATGTCCTTAGATTCTCACCAAGAGATTGTAATACGATGATGGAACTAGACACGGGACGAAAAATCGGTTAGGACACTCAAATTTTTGAGTAAAAATGGCGGAGGGAAATTCAATAGTTGAGAGAAATTTGAATGAGATATAAATTCTGAAAATTTTCTAAGTACTGTTTTTATACCCAACACAAAAAGGTCTTGCGTAGTTGCTAAGTGCGCAAGACTTAACTCCTGCGTACCTACTAAGTGCGCAAGACTTAACTCTTGCGTACTTGTTAAGTACGCAGGGTTTACCTATGCACACTTATCAAGTTCGAAGAGACCCTTATGTGCGCAAACTTTCAACTCAAATTATGAAGATTTCAAGTCAAATAACGAACAAGATAAAAACATTCAATCAAGAGAATTCAAAATCAATTCAGGAAGGTTAAACACAAATATTTTTGGCTTTTCTGATTAAAATTGAACTGTACACAAACTTAAAATCTTTTTGATCTTTTCTATATAGAAATATACACGAATATACACACACTATTTTTGCTTCAAAGACACGAGCAGAGGATCATATCAGGCTAATTTATAGCAAAAACGATACAATATAAACATCAAAGAATATGGGATCATGTCATGGATTACTATTTATTCATACGTAATAAGCACATAAACAAGTAATTCAAGTTGACAATATTATAAGATTTGAAACTATAAGCATCTTTGTATCACGTTCTTGTGTGTTAAGATATTAATTATAAGATATACAACGTATACCCCACTAATATGCTACAGTAATGTAAATTGCACTATCTCAAGGCATCTAAGATTTTCCCAATGATTTTCTAAATTTCCAGAATGAAGTTACATCAATTAGCACAGGAAAAATCAAGCAGAATCCATAAGGATTATCAGGAATCATAAGATTCAGAATCGAGTGATTCATTTGTCTTGGTTTCATTTGATTTCTTCATTGAATATCGGTACGATGATTCATGATAATGAATATGGTGTTTGAGTATTAAGGTAAGGGAATCCAACTTTTATCTGGATTTGATTTTAATGAATCAGGAGTGATTCAAGGGTGAATACATGCTCAACGGTTGATGTAGAGACATGTCTTGATTCAATCTCTCATTGCATACTTGTGAGTATGGGCAGTGAGACGAACCGCATTAGTTGTGCTAAAGACATAACCCAAAACTGATCTTAGAAGAAAATTATTGCCAAAATCTAACATCCTTTATCTGATAATGATCTTTTGCATTCTTTTACGCACACACACTAGCATACACGGGTTCAAATCACAGTTGTAATTTAGATTTAGTTTCCACACTACTAGTGATTCAAAAATGCCTACAGCCTACTGACAATTCAAATTACTTGTAAATAAGCAGATTAAGAACATAACAATTTAAACAATTAAGTAAGCATGACGCAATCATTTCTCATACGAGCAGTCTATGGCGTTTAGATCATTTCTGATGTACTAGCATTTCCTCTTTTCTCAAGTTAACTTTGAAATTTTCTCCATTTTCTATTTTGTTTTTGATTTTGTAAAATATTTTGAAGATTAAAAGAACTATACAGAAAATTTAAAAAATTTAAAATTTAACTTTCATGAATTGAGTTGATTTAAGAAAATAAGTTTTCACTCAGGATTGAACATTCCTATCAAGTTGACAAGATGCTCAAAACAGGATCGATCAAATGCCTTAGTGAAAAGGTCAGCAAGATTGTCATCCGTGTGAACGTTTACAAATTCAATTAAATGCTTTTCAGCACAATCACGGATGAAATGATGGCGAATTTCTATATGTTTAGTTTTGGAATGTTTCATCGGGTTATTTGTGATGGACATTGTGGCATTGTTGTCAATGAACAGAGGAGTTCTAGTGAAGTTTAAGCCGTAGTCTCTCAATTGCTGCTGAATCCACAATATCTGAGAACAACCGCTCGCTGCAGCAATGTATTCTGCTTCACATGTTGAGCCAGAAACCATTGACTGCTTCTTACACTGCCAGGAAACCAGTCTGTCTTCCAAGAATTGACATCCACCAGAAGTTGACTTTCTATCAAGGTTACAACCGCCATAGTATGAATCAGTGTAGGCTTTGAAGTCAAATGACTGCTGCTTAGAGTACCAAAGACCCAATCAGGGTTTCCCTTTCAAGTATCTGAAAATCCTCTTCATAGCTATCATATGGGACTCCTTCGGTTGTGACTGAAACCTTGAGCACAAGCACACAACAAACATTATATCGGGTCTTGAAGCTATGAGATACATAAGAGATCCGATCATCCCATGGTACAATCTGCAATACACATCCTTTCCATCTTTGTCAGGATGCAGACCATGATTGACTGGGATAGGTGTGCCATAAGTACTGCTATAATTCATCTTGTATTTTGACAAGATGTCCTGCACATACTTTGTTTGATGCAGATAAATACCATCCTCTCTTTGACTGACTTGCAGACCTAGGAAGAACGACAATTCACCCATGTTACTCATTTCAAACTTGGACTTCATCACCTGTTCGAATTCCCTACACATCCCTTCATTTATAGATCCAAAAACAATGTCGTCGACATACACTTGTACAAGAAGAATGTCACCTCCTGCTTTCCTAATGAAGAGGGTCGAGTCAATCTGTCCACGGTCGAAACCATTTGACAGTAGATGTTTAGATAATGTCTTATACCATGCCCGTGGCGCTTGATGAAGACCATAAAGTGCTTTGTCGAGCTTGTACACTTTATTGATATTATGCGGATCTTCAAAGCCGGGAGGTTGAGTGACATAGACCTCTTCATGTACTTTTCCATATAGGAAAGCACTCTTCACATCAAGTTGATAGACCTTGAAGCCAACATATGAGGCATAAGCCAGAAACAGTCGAATGGCTTCAAGTCTAGCAACTGGGGCATATACTTCTGTGTAATCCAAGCCCTCTTGTTGATAAAAACCCTGAACAACCAACCTTGCTTTGTTCTTCACCATAACATGACGATCATCCGTCTTGCATTTGAACACCCATCTGGTGCCAATTGGTTGTACGCCCTTTGGCAAGTCAACCAAATCCCACAAGTGCAACTTTTGGAATTGAGACAGTTCGTTTTGCATTGCCTCAATCCAACAGTTTTCAGCGAGAGCCTCCTTCACATTCTTCGGCTCTAACTGGGACACGAATGCAGCATGCAGATATGTTTCCATGACACCAATGTTAAGTATCTCCGAGTACAGACTAGTGTTCTTAGTAATGGTTCGATGACGAGTCTGAACACCGGCATGAGGATCACCAATAATGTTGTCAATTGGATGATTCTTATGCACTCTCGCCTCTGGTACATTCGGTTCCTGAATTTCTGAATCAAGGTTCGTGCTTAACTCCCCCACATCATGTGTTCAAGAAGAAGAAGATTCAATGTTAATTGGATCAGCTGGAGCTTCATTTCCTACACTAGTGTTAGGATTAGCTTGAGCGTCATTTCCATTAACATGAACATCTTCACTGTTATCACCATTAAGAGTTCCAGATGCAGATGCAGCATTGGAATCAGGAGTTACAATCGGTATAGTAGCACGAGTTGAGAAACTGGAGTCATCGCTGCCACCCAATAATTCATATACATTTGCGGCATCATTTGCAGACAAATCAGGAAGATTGAATGACTTGAATAATGCATCATAATCAAAACCCCAACAGTTGGTTCTGGTGGAATGCTGTGTTTACTACAATCCACTTCAAACCATTCCTTTACAGTACGGGTTCCTATGTTGTACACTCTCTTGCAAGGTGAGTTGGCAACGTATCCTAAGAAGATGCCTTCCACCGCTTTTGCATGAAACTTAGACTTGCGGTCTTTGTACTGTAGCAACAAGGAACAGGGACTACCAAAAGGAACTAGGTAATCAAGATTGGGAAGTCGATTGTTGATCAACTCATAACAAGTCTTGTTGTGCCTCTTCACAACCAGAACTCCGTTCAAGACGTGACACGCTGTATTATCTGCTTCTGCCGAGAAAGTGACAGGAAGCTTTGCATCCGACAGCATTGTCCTTGTAGTCTCAATCAATTGTAACTCCATTCTGTTGAGGCGTGTACGGGGCGATGAATTCATGATGGATCCCCTTCTTGAGACAGGAAAGTTCCATCAAGTTATTCTTGAATTCAGTTCCGTTGTCACACCTTATTCTTCTAACCTTCAACTTGCAAAGAGATTCCAAGCTCAGGATAAGGTATTGAAGAATATCAGCAGTTTCGTCCTTCGTACCTAAAAAATGCATCCAAGAAAAACGTGAGAAATCATCAGTTACAACCAGACAGAATGACTTACCTCCAATACTCCTGATACTTATGGGGCCAAACAGCTCCATATGTAATAGCTCCAAAGGGGTATCGATGGAGTTTTAGAGCTTGGGCTTGTGAGACTTCCGTTGCTGTTTGCCCTTTTTACAAGGCATACAGTCATCTACTACATTAAATCTCAGCTTAGGAACACCGGTTACCAAACCGTTTTGGACGAGATGATTCATTTTACGATACGAAATATGTCCAAGTTTCCTATGCCACAAGATAGAGTCAAGTTCTGTCGCTTTGGTAAGCAAACAAGTAGCAACTGATGAGGTGGTTGTTGCCACGCTCATATCAATCTGATAGGTGTCGTTTGTCCTTGGCGCTCTCATCAGAATCCAATCTTCAGGAACTTCAAAACCAGGTTTGAGTATCAAACATTCATTCTTGTCAAACATCACCGAGTGCTCCTTGTCGCACATTTGGGAGACACTCAACAGGTTGTGCTTCAGCTGCTCGCAAAAGTTGACATTGTCAAAGCTGGCACAACCATTTGACACCACGCCTTAACACTTGATGCTGCCGCCTTTCTCTCCAGCAAACTATTCCGGTCACTAGAATCTCACCGGAGATGGCAAAAATCGGACGGATGAACAAACAAAATGAGCCAAAGGGTCAGAAACTTGTTTCTAACCAACCTTTAATGCTCTACACAACAAAAGTCGGTTTTTTTAGTGATTTTTGCTTCTAAAATAGTGCTCAAGAGCTATCCCTATTTTATCACAAAAATCAATAAAAACACCCACTTTTGCTTGTAAAATATCTGTAGAAAACTCTCCAAACACACTCACAACACTCGAAATCAAGAGCAATGCTCTGATACCACTTGTAGGTCCCTCGGGTGTGGCGGATCGTCACATGTAATTATGTTCCTTAGTCGGACCGGGTGCGGAATACCCGTGACTAGGCGGAGAGTCAAACAACACAAAGTAAACCGACAAGAGAATCACTTTAAACGTCCGTCTATTATAAACACTTGAAGGTTACAGAGAGAAATACTGAGTATACAATGGCTGCGTATATGCCTGCGTACTTGTCTACTGTCAACCTATCATATTTATACACGACATGAACTCTGCGCACTTAGGAAGTGCGCAGGGCAAATTGCTCATGCGTACTTAGCAAGTACGCTGCTAAGTAAGCAGGAACTAATTCCTGCGCACATACAAGTGCGTAAAACACTTAGAGATTTCAGCAACTATCAACATGCATTAGTAAATACAACTCGATAACTAATACATACATACACTTACAAACAAAGACAAATACATACAATGAAGTACAAAACTAAGACTCTATCCTGAGTGTTTGTCACACAAAAGTGCTTCAACATGTGTTAAGCTGAAAATACCGGGTGTCACATACTGGGTGGGGATTGGGATAAACGGTTGTTTTGTATCATGAATACAATTATGAAAACATGATTTTGTTTATGAACTCACCAACGTTATGTTGACCCAAACGTTTTTATTAATGGTGGACCGTCCATTCTTATCTACTATGCTCATGCAACCTACATCTTTTGTGTGGATTAGTGATTTTATTTGTTTACTATATGAAAATCGTTAGTAGTTTAATATGCATATGACTACACATACAATTATTGAATGGTATCATACACATACAATTTAATTTTACACATACAATTTAATTTTCTCTTTCTATGTGTTAAAGTTATGGATATTGATTCTGCTTCATAAAGTTCTTATTTTTTTTTCTATTATTGAATGGTATTCTGCTTCAGACAATTATTTCCTTTTTAACTTTTTTGTGTTATTTTGAAATGTATTTCTTTTATAGCTTTGACATGTAACTAGTTAAAATCCACTAAGGTGGCTTGCAAGTGGTTAAAATACTGACGTGGATAATTTTTTTAATTAAATTAATATGCTAATATGGTTTTTATTTATCTAAATTAATTTTATTTTTTATTAGTATTATATATATATATATATATATATATATATATAATACTTGAAAATATAAACACCCACTCTCACTGGCCATCCGCCCCCTTTGTGATGGGCGATGAATAGTTAAACACTTTCCCTTTAACACAAACCACCCCTCCTGCCACTCACAAATTACAGTTGCCTATACCTGCAAATATTTCAACCTCCCTAGCTTGAGCAGGGCGTGGATGTATTATTTGAGAAAATCTAGGAAATATGACTATGAATTCAAATTTTGACTATAGATACACCGGACATTGATGAAAAACGAAGAAATATGGTTATTGAAAAGGTCTACGATTCTGCCGTGAGACTCAAAGCGCAAAGGCAGAACCTAGTACCAAGACGCAAAAATAAGTAAGGGTTTTTTTTAAGTTAGGGTTTTTTTTAAGTTAGACACATAGTATAAGCATACCATTTTTAAGGGTTTTAAACTTGTTTTAGACTTGTTTAGGGATAGTTTAAGCTTTTTTTAGGTTGATTCCAGGCCTGATTAGAGGTTTTAGACAAGTTCCGACGAATTTTAGCAAGTTCCGGCGACTTTTTAGCTAGAATCTGGGAGTTTTTTTTCTAAATTGGTGTTGTTATAAAACTTATTTACCAATTTGGTTAGTTTAAAAAGTAATTACCAAACTAGTGTAAAAGATATTTACGTTCGTATCTATACTATATAATAAATAAAAGTTTTCTATGTCACATGTCACTTTCACATTCATTCTCATCATTTTTTCTCGCTTCTCTCTCCTATTAATTACACCACTATCCAAAAATAATAATATATTTTTAAAAGAAATAATAATTTTTATATTAATAAATCTTCTGACATATTTTGACGAGTGTATGTATTAACAGATTATATTTTATTTCACGGGTTTATTCAACCTATGTAAAACACGAATTTTTAAAAAATATTTTTTTATTACTGAATATATAATATTATATTTATTTAACCCGTGTAATACACGAGATTTTAATCTAGTTTTATTGAATAAATGAAAGAAAAAAAAAACAGTTGCATCATTTTTTGACCTCTCCATCGTCGATCATTCAAGAAAAAAAAGCCGACGATTTAGAAGACACCATCGGTCCATCACCATGCCATCGACCTCTCCATCCCGTCTCCGATGTATGTCCTTCTTCTTTGCACCATCATCAGCCGGCATCGATGAATCAAAAACAAATTGACCCTCCATCTACAACACCTAGACCAGCCACTGGCGCCCATCTGCAACATCAACGAAGATAACGATTCAGTATGCCAAATCGGTTTACCATTTTATTTGCAATCTATTCAGTCTGCTCAGTCAGTTTGCAATCGACTCAATCTACCATTGAATCTTCATCAGAACCAGTTTGGTATTTTGTTTCCATCATAATGAATTTGTTTCAGTGGTTTGTTGTGAATTGAACATTAATCGAATTTATGGACAAAATATATGAAATCGGAAGTCCGAAAACAAAAACTTATCGATGAATCGGAAATCCAAAAACCGGGAATTACATCGAAATCCCGTAAATATACAGATGAATCGGTTGGTCCATTTCAAAATCGGCGAAGAAGATGGCCGATGGGGACTAATTTCGGGTTCCGATTTCAGTTTCGATCGCTGGTTCAGCGTGTTGTGCAAGTGCGGTTGCACTGATGAACAAAGACTGTCTCCTTGTTCAAACTCATTAACCTTTTGCGTCACTGTTCCACCGTCGAGATTAACCTTCAGCCATGACGAAGAAGAAAGCCATGAAAAAGAAGAAAGCCTTGATGAAGAAGAAGAAGATGTGCACAAGTGGGTTCTGTTTTGGATTTTTCATTTATTTTTTGTTTATTAATAATAGGGGTACAAATGTCATTTTATACAAAACTACACTATTTGGTAAATACTTTATAAACAACACTAGATTGGTAAATATTTTTTTCAAGGACACTATTTTAGAAAAAAAAACTCGGAATCTGGCCGGAAAACACGCCTTGACGCTCACCTGAGCTCGCCTTTGAAAGAAAAGCCCAAATTTGTGCCTACCTCTCCACCAAACACTAACCCTATGCCTGGTTGCGCGCTTTTGACAACATAGGGAGAGTTTGGAGATTAACATTGTAAACCAGGATCCGCCCGCCCTCTCAAATGAATCTGTTATAAAAGCAATGAAATCCGCCACTTAAATGCTGGGTTTGACTCACAAAAAAATGATCAGTAGAGCTTATCATGATTCTCTCTTTATGGCCAGGTCTTCCCTATTCATTTCTTATGTTAACATTATTTTCTAAACAAAGCAGCATCAACTTAACTTTTCAAGTGTGATTAACATGCTTTCAAATACAGAAAAGCACCAATGGGCATGATATTTATTCCATGTTATAAAGGTACAAGTCATTTCTTATTTCCCTTATTTTAGTTTATAAACAAACAAATTTCTGGCAGCCTTCATTTTATATTTCGTTTGTCAACTCTCTCTTATTTTTTAATGTTACTTTTGTGTAACTGATTGTGTTGATTTGTAGGCTACATTTTACCGGGTTGCATTAGCTTTATTTTGTTGTAGTGTTGTGTGATTATTGGGAGTTAGAATCAAGTCGGGTGAGTATGCTCAATTTGCCCACGTGCAACTTTAATTTTTATTAGTCATGTTTTAGGATTTTGGCTATATTATCAACTATGTTTTTCACAAGTTTAGCATTTTTTGGATTATGCTTATTGCAAACTTTTAACTTTACAAATGAAAGTTGCACGTATGATTTTGTGTATGATCCGGAGCTTGTTTGCCAAATATGTTTTTAGTGTTCTAACATGTATGATGCATTTTAATTTTAAAGAAATATAATAAAAAATGAAAGTTAATTGAGGAAAACAAGTTATTACAAGTAGAGGATGTTCTCGGTCAATAGCCAATCATAAATTCCATATGGTAAGAATTAAAGATTTAGAGTTTAAAAGTATTTATTACACATGCACATGTATTTGGATGATCAACTTGTTTTCTTACAAACATGTATATTTCAGACAAATTGTGAGACTCAATGTGAGACTCAAATGTCATCTGCTCCATTAGAAGTTCAAGACACATAAGAGCTAAAAAAATCAGAAAATGTTACAAAATTGAGATTAACGGCATTTAATATAAGTTCAAGACACATAAGAGCCCTAACCATATTTCTACTTGTAATCAATCAATATAGACCGACAGAAAATAAATAGGCATTTTGTTGGAACTAATTGTAGGTCATCGCATATAAAACAGTCTGATAAAGCTGAAGACGGAAGAATTTCTTTGTAGATAAAAGATTTCGACCGATATCGGTTTCGGACGAAATACATCTCGACCAAAATGTATTTCAGACGAAATCATAGTTTGTCTTCTTAGTATAAATATTTATATAGTTTGAAAGCTTTGTAAGGGATTTCATTGCAATATCAACAAGAATCTTGATTTTACACCGTTAACTATGTGTTTCTGATCAGATCTTGTTTCTTGATTATTGTATCAGTGTATTAAATCTGCTACGAATAACTGGTTTTTACAAGTGGTATCAGAGTTTTCGGTGCTCATTTTTGGGGTTTTCTAGCAAGATTCAAGTTTTTACAATTTCAAGATTCAAAAGTCTTCAAATTGGATCATTTTCAGCGCCATTTTCGACTATCTAGCTTGTACAACAATGGAGATGGAGTTTGGAATAATTTTCGAGGTGTAATTTGACTTTCGGGAGTTACAGGTCAGAGTTTCTCGTGTTTTAGAAGCATCGTCCAAAATCTCATCTTTGAAGGGATCGAAATGGGATTTCGTACAAAATCCTTTTCGTGCAGCTGTTTTGGATCGAAATCTCTTGTCAAAATATTGTTCTATCTGAGAAGTTCTTGTTCGAAATCTTCTTGTTTGAAATCGTTTTCGACCGAAAACGTTTTCGTGCGAATTAGTTTTCGCTTGAGAGGTGTGATCCAAAAGTAAAAAAAAAATAATTCGGAAGATATTTACACTTATGTTTCGGGCTGATTATGAAAAAAAAATGAGGTAGTTAAAAAAATATAATTTTTTTTTCGAAGGCAGACGAAGGTTGTATGTGTAACAAACCAACTTCTGGGTTTATATCATAATATATTATTTATATTTTAATGATGAAATTAACCAAAATAAAGATGGAGAGTTTAGTTGCAATTGAGCAAATCTTGGTTTTAAGTAAAAAGGGATCAAATATGAAAAATGAGGGGTTGTTTGTGTAAATTCGGACTTTTGTGTTTTATGGGGGGTGTTATGCGCAGAACACACACACATATGTGTGTGTTCTTGGGATTTCCATCAAGAGGAGACAAGGAGAAGAAGCAAAATCCAAAAATTGAAGTTTGCATATGAATTCAGTGGGTTTTGACGCAATCCTCTTCTTCTAAACATCAATTGTAAGCATTCTTTCATCCATGAATCTTCTTCAATGGAGTTCTTGTTGGGTTTTGGTATAAATCGAGTTTGGAGCTGAATTGAGTGAAATTGATGATAGATAACTTGTTTTAAGTTGTTATCTAGCTTGTCTAACGGTGTTGGAGTGTGTTTAACATCCTAGAATCATCTAATTTCAATTATGAGAAATTAGGGTTCTTGAGTTGTAAATTGGGGGTTTTGATTTGGGGATGTTAAATTGTTAAATTAAAGGTTGGTAGGTGTCTATGATGTTAATAGACACAACATTTGATGAAATCTCCAAAATTTGAATGGTGATTTAAAGTTTATGCCTATAAGGTGTTTGATTAAATGTCTAAACCAAAATGTTTAGTAGAAAACTTGAGTGATTTACAAGGTTTACTTGTTTAATATAAAGAATTATAAATCAAGTTTAAATTAGTGTGTATAAGCTTATGGTGAACATAGATGGTGAATTGATGGATCTGAAAGTTTGACGATTATAAATCAAACGGGTCATTTGGATCACAAAGGTGTGTTGGGTGTCAATTGGTGATCAATGGATTACTAATTATAAATGGGTCGTATAGGTGATCAAGTAGGACGGGAGCTAGCTTGGAGGATCAAGCGGGATTATCTTTAGCAAAGGTAAGTGCTTTGCGCTTACTTAGTAATGATAGGTGGTAGAAAAATATACATACTTGATATTCATGGTAATTTTGTTAAATATCATATGTGCAATGTGTGTTTGTTGATTTGGTAGATTTGCATATGGGGATGTATATAAAGGGTGCGTGTTTAAGGTGCTTCTTGTCCATAAACCTCACAATGTAGTATGGTGGTTAAAATCTTTGAATTACTTATGTGTTTAAGTATTGTATTTGTATGACCATGTTGTATGCAAGGATTGGGGGTGAAATAGAGGTTTGAAGTCTTTGAACTTCACAAACGAAAAGGGTGGGTTTGGGGTCTTTGAATCCCACATGTTGGTAAATTATGTATGGATATTAAAGATGGATTGGTAACGTGTGTGAAACGTGTTTGTATGTTTAGAGTCGGTATTGGAGTCTAAGAACCCCATTCGTTGTAACTGAGGTAATAAACCTCACATGTGTTGTTGTTGTTGTTTGAAGACTTTGTACTGCACTAGTTGTAGTTTTATACTTACTTGGTAGTCGTAGATAGTAGTGATTACTCACATTATGTATGTGCATTATGATTGGTAGATTAACTTATGTGCACTCGTGTGTAAGTAATATTAAATGAAAAGCATATGGGTCGAATATGCATAAAAAGGGAAAAGGGGGTGTTTGGTAATTGAAATCTAAGAATCTCATCAAGACGGATGGTATTAAGGTCTAAGAACCTCACAAAGGTGGTTTGAAATTGAGGTCTTGAGCCTCACAAGGACGGTTTGAATATGAGATCAAAGAACCTCTCTAAGTTCGAATCTTCTTATGTATCTTCGAATACACACACAAATATGAACACGATATCAATTCTCACCCTTAGTAGGCGGAAAGTACTAGGTATGGTGATTCAAGAACAGGGAATTCAAGGTAAAACACGATATATTGCCAAACGTGATTACAAAGAAAAACATCAAAAACCGCTAATCGCATAATATTACGGTATACATGTATTTATACCTAGCTACATATTACTAGGTCCAATCTACACGTACTCGGCCTATAGCCGGCCCAAAACACCTTAGCCGTGAACCCCTGTTCACGGTTTCACCACAACACCTAAATAGCTTAATCATATCAACAGGGTCCTATAATTTCCCCCTAGGATTAAGCTAGCAAATGATCTTCAAAAATTGATGTCAGCTTCATGGTTTCTACTGCCTGCATAAAGCTTATTTCGAACAATATCAACAACTGCTAAAGTAAAGACTTTGGGTTGTTGTTCCCACACTTGATCACTTCTGATTTGATTCCTTGCCAACACATTTATGTCTTCTTCCCCAAACTTTTATAGATCGAAATGATCTATAATTCTAAACTCAGTAGTACTTGTCACAATCAAAGCTTCAGCAGAAACTGGATCATAAGCCCAAAACTGGAAGTCCTTTAGTGAGTTCACAAGTACTTTCTTGTGAACAGGTACTTTCTTAGTGATCTTTGTTGCTGGCCAGATAACGCTATATACACTTTTACCAGTATGAGAGTCCTTCACACCCTTTGCTTTCTTCAATTTTGAATCAACAGTCTTCATACCGGCAAAGTTTGTCAGGCACTGTCAATTAAGAAAGTCATAAAACATGTTTGCCAGTGTAATTTTTCCTCTGTTGACAAAATATGCTTCATTTAGCTCTCGAAGATCTAATTTAGTCCACGATCTAAAGTCATTAGCATGCTTGTAATATTCTAGCCGACAACTATTTCTATTCACCACGAACATGTTCTTCTCTTCGTCAAATTGCCAGGAAGCAATCCCCGACCTGTCACCTATATTAGAATAGTATCCATCAATATTTATTGTAACATGAGTTTCTGTACGTGGACTAGGTGGTAATATCCATTCAGGACGTTCCTTTCTTTCCTTTGTTCTTGCATTTGTTGATTTATTTACTTCAGTAATGGAGCTGATTAGATTGACTTCATCATCAATGTCTTGATTCAGTCTCTCTAGCTCTAAATCAGAAGAACTAACAAACATTTCAACAGGAGATGCATCCATGGGGCTTGTATCTTTATATTTGTTTACATCATCAGGAGACACATCATCTTTATTCTCATCAAGAATCACTTCAAAATCGAAATTACGATCATCATCTTTATTTTCTTCATTCTGATTTCCCTGATTACTTCCCCCGACATCTCCACCTCCCTGATCATTATCATCATTATTATTGTCATCATCTTGGTTTGAGTATTCTTACCCTCTAGGTCCTCTAGTTTCTTCTTTAACTAAAAAACTAGAGGAGTTAAGTAGCCTTGATTGGCTTTTAATGATATGATCTTGGCATTTCTAGTTGACACCTGTTTTTCTAGTACAAATACTCTCTCTTGTAGAATGTGTTGATCCACAGGAGCGGGGGTGGATGCATCTACACGACTTTTGCCCTTTACTTTCTCAGGACGTTCCTTTCTTGCCTTTTTTCCTGCATTTGTTGATTCATTTACTTCAGTAGTGGAGCTAATTAGATTGACTTCATCATCAATGTCTTGATTCAGTCCCTCTAGCTTTGAATCAGAAGAACTATCAAACATTTCAACATGAGATGCATCCATGGGGCTTGTATCTTTATATTTTTTTACATCATCAGGAGACACATCATCTTTATTCTCATCAAGATTACCTTCAAAATAGAAATTAAAATCATCTTGATTTTCTTCATTCTGATTTCCCTGATTACTTCCCCTAGCATCTCCACCTCCCGGATCATTATCATCATTATTATAGTCATCATCTTGGTTTGAGTAATCTTGCCCTCTAGGTCCTCTAGTTTCTTCTTTAACTAAAAAACTAGAGTAGTTAAGTAGCCTTGATTGGCTTCTAATGACATGATCTTGGCATTTTGAGCTGCCACCTGTTTTTCTAGCACAAATACTCTTTCTTGTAGAATGTGTTGATCCACAGGAGTGGGGGTGGAAGCATCTACATGACTTTTGCCCTTTGCTTTATCAGGACGTTCCTTTCTTGCCTTTGTTCCTGCATTTGTTGATTCATTTACTTCAGTAGTGGAGCTGATTAGATTGACTTCATCATCAATGTATTGATTCAGTCTCTCTAGCTCTGAATCAGAAGAACTACCAAGCATTTCAACATGAGATGCATCCATGGGACTTGTATATTTATATTTTTTTACATCATCACGATACACATAATCTTTATTCTCATTAAGATTCCCTTTAAAGTCGAAATTAAGATCACCATCTTGATTTTCTTCATTATGATTTCTCTAATTACTTCCCCAGGCATCTCCACCTCCCAGATCATTGTCATAATTATTATTGTCATCGTCTTGGTTGGAGTATTCTTGCCCTCTCGGTCCTCTAGTTTCTTCTTTAACTAAAAAAACTAGAGCATTTAAGTAGCCTTGATTGGCTTTTAATGACATGATCTTAGCATTTTGAGCTGCCACCTATTTTTTAGCACAAATACTCTCTCTTGTAGAATGTGTTGATCCATAGGAGCGGGGGTGGAAGTATCTGCACGACTTTTGCCCTTTGCTTTCTCAGGACGTTCCTTTCTTGCCTTTTTTCCTGCATTTGTTGATTTATTTACTTCAGTAGTGGAGCTGATTAGATTAACTTCATCATCAATGTCTTGATTCAGTCCCTCTAGCTTTGACTCAGAAGAACTATCAAACATTTCAACATGAGATGCATCCATGGAGCTTGTATCTTTCTATTTGTTTACATCATCAAGAGACACATCATCTTTATTCTCATCAAGATTCCCTTCAAAATCGAAATTAAAATCATCATCTTGATTTTCTTCATTCTGATTTCCCTGATTACTTCTCCTGGCTTCTCCACCTCCCTGATCATTATAATCAATATTATAGTCATCATCTTGGTTTGAGTATTCTTGCCCTCTAGGCCCTCTAGTTTCTTCTTTAACTAAAAAACTAGAGTAGTTAAGTAGCCTTGATTGGCTTCTAATGACATGATCTTGGCATTTTGAGCTGCCACCTGTTTTTCTAGCACAAAAAAGTCTCTCTTATAGAATGTATTGATCCACAGGAGTTGGGGTGGAAGCATCTACAGGACTTTTGCCCTTTTCTTTCTCATGACGTTCCTTTCTTGCCTTTGTTCCTGCATTTGTTGATTCATTTACTTTAGTAGTGGAGCTGATTAGATTGACTTCATCATCAATGTCTTGATTCAGTCTCTCTGTCTCTAAATCAGAAGAACTACCAAACATTTCAACATGAGATGCATCCATGGAGCTTGTATCTTTCTATTTGTTTACATCATCAGGAGACACATCATCTTTATTCTCATCAAGATTCCCTTCAAAATCGAAATTAAAATCATCATCTTGATTTTCTTCATTTTGATTTCCCTGATTACTTCCCCTGGCTTCTCCACTTCCCTGATCATTATCATCATTATTATAGTCATCATCTTGGTTTGAGTATTCTTGCCCTCTAGGTCCTCTAGTTTCTTCTTTAACTAAAAAACTAGAGTAGTTAAGTAGCCTTGATTGGCTTCTATTGACATGATCTTGGCATTTTGAGTTGCCACTGTTTTTCTAGCACAAAAAGTCTCTCTAGTAGAATGTGTTGATCCACAGGAGTTGGGGTGGAAGCATCTACATGATTTTTGCCCTTTGCTTTATCAGGATGTTCCTTTCTTGTTTTTTTTCCTGCATTTGTTGATTCATTTACTTCAGTAGTGGAGCTGATTAGATTGACTTCATCATCAATGTCTTGATTCAGTCTCTCTAGCTCTAAATCAGAAGAACTACCAAACATTTCAACATGAGATGCATACAAAGGGCTTGTTTCTTTATATTTGTTTACATCATCAGGATACACATAATCTTTATTCTCATCAAGATTCCCTTCAAAATCGAAATTAAGATCATCATCTTGATTTTCTTCATTATGATTTCCCTGATTACTTCCCCCGGCATCTCCACCTCCCTGATCATTATCATGATTATTATTGTCATCATCTTGGTTTGAGTATTCTTGCCCTCTAGGTCCTCTAGTTTCTTCTTTAACTAAAAAACTAGAGTAGTTAAGTAGCCTTGATTGGTTTTTAATGACATGATCTTGGTATTTTGAGCTGCGACCAGTTTTTCTTGCACAAATACACTCTCTTGTAGAGTATGTTGATCCACAGGAGCGAGGGTGGAAGCATCTATGTGACTTTTGCCCTTTGCTTTCTCAGGACGTTCCTTTCTTGCTTTTTTTCCTGCATTTGTTGATTCATTTACTTCAGTAGCGGAGCTGATTAGATTGACTTCATCATCAATGTCTTGATTCAGTCCCTCTAGCTTTGAATCAGAAGAACTATCATACATTTCACCATGTGATGCATCCATGGGGCTTGAATCTTTATATTTGTTTACATCACCAGGAGACACATCATCTTTATTCTCATCAAGATTCCCTTCAGTCGAAATTAAGATCACCATCTTGATTTTCTTCATTAGGATTTCTCTGATTACTTCCCCAGGCATCTCCACCTCCCGGATCATTGTCATCATTATTATTGTCATCGTCTTGGTTTGAGTATTCTTGTCCTCTCGGTCTTCTAGTTTCTTCTTTAACAAAAAAAACTAGAGCAGTTAAGTAGCCTTGATTGGCTTTTAATGACATGATCTTAGCATTTTGAGTTGCCAACTGTTTTTTCTAGCACAAATACTCTCTCTTGTAGAATGTGTTGATCCATAGGAGCAGGGGTGGAAGCATCTACACGACTTTTGCCCTTTGCTTTCTCAGGACGTTCCTTTCTTGCCTTTTTTCCTGCATTTGTTGATTTATTTACTTCAGCAGTGGAGCTGATTAGATTGACTTCATCATCAATGTCTTGATTCAGTCCCTCTAGCTTTGAATCAGAAGAACTATAAAACATTTCAACATGAGATGCATCCATGGAGCTTGTATCTTTCTATTTGTTTACATCATCAGGAGACACATCATCTTTATTCTCATCAAGATTCCATTCAAAATCGAAATTAAAATCATCATCCTGATTTTCTTCATTCCGATTTCCCTGATTACTTCTCCTGGCTTCTCCACCTCCTTGATCATTATCATCATTATTATAGTCATCATCTTGGTTTGAGTATTCTTGCCCTCTAGGTCCTCTAGTTTCTTCTTTAACTAAAAAACTAGAGTAGTTAAGTAGCCTTGATTGGATTCTAATGACATGATCTTGGCATTTTGAGCTGCCACCTGTTTTTCTAGAACAAAAAGTCTCTCTTGTAGAATGTGTTGACCCACAGAAGTTGGGGTGGAAGCATCTACAGGACTTTTGCCCTTTTCTTTCTCATGACGTTCCTTTCTTGCCTTTGTTCCTGCATTTGTTGATTCATTTACTTTAGTAGTGGAGCTGATAAGATTGACTTCATCATCAATGTCTTGATTCAGTCTCTCTATCTCTGAATCAGAAGAACTACCAAACATTTCAACATGAGATGAATCCATGGAGCTTGTATCTTTCTCTTTGTTTACATCATCAGGAGACACATCATCTTTATTCTCATCAAGATTCCCTTCAAAATCGAAATTAAAATCATCATCATGATTTTCTTCATTCTGATTTCCCAAATTACTTCCCCCGGCTTCTCCACCTCCCTGATCATTATCATCATTATTATAGTCATCATCTTGGTTTGAGTATTCTTGCCCTCTAGGTCCTCTAGTTTCTTCTTTAACTAAAAAACTAGAGTAGTTAAGTAGCCTTGATTGGCTTCTAATGACATGATCTTGGCATTTTAAGCTGCCACCTGTTTTTCTAGCCCAAAAAGTCTCTCTTGTAGAATGTGTTGATCCACAGGAGTTGGGGTGGAAGCATCTACACGACTTTTGCCCTTTGCTTTATCAGGATGTTCCTTTCTTGCTTTTTTTCCTGCATTTGTTGATTCATTTACTTCAGTAGTGGAGCTGATTAGATTGACTTCATCATCAATGTCTTGATTCAGTCTCTCTAGCTCTGAATCAGAAGAACTACCAAACATTTCAACATGAGATGCATCCAAAGGGCTTGTTTCTTTATATTTGTTTACATCATCAGGATACACATAATCTTTATTCTCATCAAGATTCCCTTCAAAATCGAAATTAAGATCATCATCTTGATTTTCTTCATTATGATTTCCCTGATTACTTCCCCCGGCATCTCCACCTCCCTGATCATTATCATGATTATTATTGTCATCATCTTGGTTTGAGTATTCTTGCCCTCTAGGTCCTCTAGTTTCTTCTTTAACTAAAAAACTAGAGTAGTTAAGTAGCCTTGATTGGCTTTTAATGACATGATCTTGGTATTTTGAGATGCGACATGTTTTTCTTGCTCAAATACAATCTCTTGTAGAGTATGTTGATCCACAGGAGCGAGGGTGGAAGCATCTACGCGACTTTTGCCCTTTGCTTTCTCAGGACGTTCCTTTCTTGGTTTTTTTCCAGCATTTGTTGATTCATTTACTTCAGTAGTGGAGCAGATTAGATTGACTTCATCATCAATGTCTTGATTCAGTCCCTCTAGCTTTGAATCAGAAGAACTATCATACATTTCACCATGTGATGCATCCATGGGGCTTGTATCTTTATATTTGTTTACATCACCAGGAGACACATCATCTTTATTCTCATCAAGATTCCCTTCAAAATCGAAATTAAAATCATCATCTTGATTTTCTTCATTCTGATTTCCCTGATTACTTCTCCTGGCTTCTCCACCTACCTTATCATTATCATCATTATTATAGTCATCCTCTTGGTTTGAGTATTCTTGCCCTCTAGGTCCTCTAGTTTCTTCTTTAACTAAAAAATAGAGTAGTTAAGTAGCCTTGATTGGCTTCTAATGACATGATCTTGGCATTTTGAGCTGCCACCTGTTTTTCTAGCACAAAAAGTCTCTCTTGTAGAATGTGTTGATCCACAGGAGTTGGGGTGGAAGCATCTACAGGACTTTTGCCCTTTTCTTTCTCATAACGTTCCTTTCTTGCCTTTGTTCCTGCATTTGTTGATTCATTTACTTTAGTAGTGGAGCTGATTAGATTGACTTCATCATCAATGTCTTGATTCAGTCTATCTATCTCTGAATCAGAAGAACTACCAAACATTTCAACATGAGATGCATCCATGGAGCTTGTATCTTTCTATTTATTTACATCATCAGGAGACACATCATCTTTATTCTCATCAAGATTCCCTTCAAAATCGAAATTAAAATCATCATCTTGATTTTCTTCATTCTGATTTCCCTATTACTTCCCCTGGCTTCTCCACCTCCCTGATCATTATCATCATTATTATAGTCATCATATTGGTTTGAGTATTCTTGCCCTCTAGGTCCTCTAGTTTCTTCTTTAACTAAAAAACTAGAGTAGTTAAGTGGCCTTGATTGGCTTCTAATGACATGATCTTGGCATTTTGAGCTGCCACCTGTTTTTCTAGCACAAAAAGTCTCTCTTGTAGAATGTGTTGATCCACAGGAGTTGGGGTGGAAGCATCTACACGACTTTTGCCCTTTGCTTTCTCAGGATGTTCCTTTCTTGATTTTTTTCCTGCATTTGTTGATTCATTTACTTCAGTAGTGGAGCTGATTAGATTGACTTCATTATCAATGTCTTGATTCAGTCTCTCTAGCTCTTAATCAGAAGAACTACCAAACATTTCAACATGAGATGCATCCAAAGGGATTGTTTCTTTATATTTGTTTACATCATCAGGATACACATAATCTTTATTCTCATCAAGATTCCCTTCAAAATCGAAATTAAGATCATCATCTTGATTTTCTTCATTATGATTTCCCTGATTACTTCCCCCGGCATCTCCACCTCCCTGATCATTATCATGATTATTATTGTCATCATCTTGGTTTGAGTATTCTTGCCCTCTAGGTCCTCTAGTTTCTTCTTTAACTAAAAAACTAGAGTAGTTAAGTAGCCTTGATTGGCTTTTAATGACATGATCTTGGTATTTTGAGCTGCGACCTGTTTTTCTTGCACAAATACACTCTCTTGTAGAGTATGTTGATCCACAGGAGCGGGGGTGGAAGCATCTACGCGACTTTTGCCCTTTGCTTTATCAGGACGTTCCTTTCTTGCTTTTTTTCCTACATTTGTTGATTCATTTACTTCAGTAGTGGAGCTGATTAGATTGACTTCATCATCAATGTCTTGATTCAGTCCCTCAAGCTTTGAATCAGAAGAACTATCATACATTTCACCATGTGATGCATCCATGGGGCTTGTATCTTTATATTTGTTTACATCATCAGGAGACACATCATCTTTATTCTCATCAAGATTCCCTTCAAAATCGAAATTAAAATCATCATCTTGATTTTCTTCATTCTGATTTCCCTGAATACTTCCGCTGGCATCTCCACCTCCCTGATCATTATCAACATTATTATAGTCATCATCTTGGTTTGAGTATTCTTGGCCTCTAGGTCCTCTAGTTTCTTCTTTAACTAAAAAACTAGAGTAGTTAAGTAGCCATGATTGGCTTCTAATGACATGATCTTGGCATTTTGAGCTGCCACCTATTTTTCTAGCACAAATATTCTCTCTTGTAGAATGTGTTGATCAACAGGAGTGGGGGTGGAAGCATCTTCTGGACTTTTGCTCTTGGCTTTCTCAGGAAGTTCCTTTCTTGCCTTTGTTCCTGCATTTGTTGATTCATTTACTTCAGTAGTGGAGCTGATCAGATTGACTTCATCATCAATGTCTTGATTCGGTCTCTCTAGCTCAAAATCAGAAGAACTATCAAACATTTCATCATGAGATGCATCCATGGAGCTTGTATATTTATATTTGTTTACATCATCAGGAGACACATCTTCTTTATTCTCATCAAGATTCCCTTCAAAATCGAAATTCATCATCTTGGCATTTAGGACGTTCCTTTCTTGCCTTTGTTCCTGCATTTGTTGATGCATTTACTTCAGTAGTGGAGCTGATTAGATTGACTTCATCATCAATGTCTTGATTCAGTCTCTCTAGCTCTGAATCAGAAAAACTACCAAACATTTCAACATGAGATGCATTCAAAGGGCTTGTATCTTTATATTTGTTTACATCATCAGGATACACATAATCTTTATTCTCATCAAGATTCCCTTCAAAATCGAAATTAAGATCATCATCTTGATTTTCTTCATTATGATATCCCTGATTACTTCCCCCGGCATATCCACCTCCCTGATCATTATCATCATTATTGTTGTCATCATCTTGGTTTGAGTATTCTTGCCCACTAGGTCCTCTAGTTTCTTCTTTAACTAAAAACTAGAGCAGTTAAGTAGCCTTGATTGGCTTCTAATGACATGATATTGGCATTTTGTGCTGCCACATGTTTTCCAAGCTCAAATACTCTCTCTTGTAGAATGTGTTGATCCACAGGAGCGGGGGTGGAAGCATCTACAGGACTTTTTCCCTTTGCTTTCTCAGCCCTGTATGCTTCGGCTGATGACACAAGGAATTGATTAGTGTCGAAATCATATGTAGAGGGGCCCACCTGGGATGATGACTGAGATAGGGTTGAGGTGGGTAGTGGTGATTATGGTAGCTGTGTGGAAGACGAAGGTGTTGGAGTTGGTGTTGGTGTGGGTGTTTGTGGCATACGAGCATGTCTTGGATCTCTTCTCCTTCTATGTCTAGATTGGAGATCTAGATTTGATGTGTACTCTAGATCGGTGTCGGCTTGATTAGATGAAAAGTTAAGAGGAGGAATATCAACTCGACGTCTTTTGCTTTCAAATTCCCGAACGTACCGATTAATTGGTACTAAAGGTCTTTCCGGTGTGCTTTCACTGTTAGAAGAAGATATAACTTCATCATCTTCTGACTCGGGAACAACCGGCTCTTGTGGTTGTGGTTCATTGTGTTGCTTAACTTGTGGTTGAGGTGGTAATTGTTGCTCCTCAGCAATCTCAGCTTCAACTTGCACATCCGGTTCTTCAACATCTTCATTTTCAAGTGCAGCAAATCTGCCAAACTTTTCAAGGGGATGAAGCCCATGATACACTCTTTTTGCCTGTTGTAGGTCCCAGGAGCCTCGTCGCGCAGCGGAGATAACATGGACTTGTTCTGTGATTGTGTGGGAACCAAGAAACGAGACAGAGCAACACGAACATAAACAAAAGATAATGAAACGATACGTAATCCATAACATAGAAGTCATCCCGTATTACAGACTACATACCGAAGGAGCACACATCTCTCATCTAAGCTCACGGTCCAAGGGTCGGGAGAGCTCATCCCGACCCGGACACCTCTCAACCTAGTTCCATAGTTCCACCTACAAATGAAGACAAATCTTCTATTTATAAGGGCAGGAATACTACCTGCGTACTTGGCTAAGTACGTAGGGCATTGGTCATGCGTACTTAGTAAGTACGCAAGGCAAAAGCCTTGGTGAACAAGCTAAGTATGCAGGAACACCCTCCTGCGTACTATCCTAGTACACCGATACATAGAATTTAATCTATAGTTACTAAAACATGCTTCTACAGACTTCCTCTTAACTATAGCATCAAATTTTATCTATCTCTAACACTGATATACATCAGTTTACAAAGATTGTCCTAACAGAATCCCTCTAAACTAATGACATCACGTGTCTTCTGGCGAGACTTGATCTTCTGGCATTCCACTTGAGATCTTCAAATCTTCAAACTTCAGTCTTCAGTTGCTGAGTGATGACGAACCCAACTCCTTCTTAAATGTAGCTTTCATTGTAGACCACACCAAGTGCTTCAATAAGAACCAACTAACCCAACACAACTCATTGTAGTTCATCCTCTCAGCAGTAGCAACCTCCACCCTGACTTAGAACTCTGAGTCTGACAATGTCTTCCTAACCAGGTAACAATAGTAGACTAAGACAACTCCAAATCAGCTGGCATATGATAGAGAGTTTGAATTTCCAATAACCTGTATCAAGCTAATCAGCTCCCATAGGAATTCCAGTCAGATAAACTTAATTCTTCACACCATATGTGTCCAACTCTATCCTGTATCTTCACGAGTCAACCAAATTCCCGAAGATGTTCATTTCCAAATTCCCCTTTCAATGTAAGCTTCTCCTGACTAGACCAGAAACAAGGGAACGTTTCCTATCCCGTCGGCAAATGATAAAGGTTCCATCTTCAACTAATATTCCAACGAATATCCAGCTTCATCTTGAAAACACTTGATAGAATCAAACACAAAATCATGCTCAGCAGTGATCACCTTATATCCAAAGTCCAACATTCTTCAATTAGATCTTCATTCCTGGTTTACAACTCCTAATCTGTATACGTTCACAGTGGTGAAGTTCCATAACTAGGTTGTCTATCTAGATTCCGCCCAGATCTCAAGTGAGAAATCCCATCATAATTGAATCACATCAAATCTTAAACACAGGCTTGACCAATGAGCACGAAAAATATAGTATACACGAGAAATCACGGTTGATGATACACTTGTAGGTCCTGGAAGCCTTGTCGCGCAGCGGAGATAACACGGACATGTTCTGTGATTTATGTGGGAACCAAGAAACGAGACAGAGAAACACGAACATAAATAAAAGATAATGAAAAGATACGTAATCCATAACATAGAAGTCATCCCGTATTACAGACTACATACCGAAGGAGCACACATCTCTCTTCTAAGCTCACGGTCCATGGGTCGGGAGAGCTCGTCCGGACCCGGACACCTCTCAACCTAGTTCCAGAGTTCCACCTACAAATGAAGACAAGTCTTCTATTTAGGGGCAGGAACACTACCTGCGTACTTGGCTAAGTACGCAGGGCATTAGTCATGCGTACTTGCTAAGTACGCAACGCAAGGAAAAAAGCATTGCGTACTTACTAAGTACGCTGGACCAACCGGTGAACAAGCTAAGTATGTAGGAACACCCTCCTGCGTACTAGCCTAGTACACCGATACAAAGATATCATAAACATGAAGATCATCGAACCCATGGCCTTTAGGTCAAGTGTTTCTACAGTAGGTTCCAGATCCGCATGATTTCTGTTGAAAATGATCTGGAGAAACCTAGGATACATCAGAAAGATGTCCTTCTTACCCTCTTTCAGATTGCTCTTTAATTCTTCAAATACCATCTTAGAAAAGTTGTATGGTTAAGGCAACCATAGCAGATGAAATAGTGGCATTGAGTTCATTAAATCCCCCTTTTCTTCCAGATGAGCAGTTCTTGCACACATGTGCAAGATATCTCTAGTACGGATTAAGCAGCTTCTTGTAGATAGGAGGATAGTCCCATTCATATCCCATTCTTAGTAGGATAGGGGTAACTATATCTACAGCTAACTTTGTCGAAAATGCAGGCTCATCACCAAACTGTAGTGCCTCTCTGATGATAGCCTCTGAGACTCTGACTCTCCTATTCTGAATAGTACCAATAGTGCATTCCTCTCCATTGTCATTTGGATGAATGGAGGCAGTTCCTTAGAATTCCTGAATGAAACTTCTATGGATAATTGGATTCTCCATAATTGCAAAGTTGATGGGGGAAAGTGTCAACCCCACAACCATAGAATTGAAGTATTCATACTCCTCTGGTGGGTCCAAAGTGAAAGTACAAACATAGTGATCAGGAACGAATCTCATTTCGGCCATATCTGCACAAAACTTATGAAGTCAGAACCATAATTAACAAATGATAATTACATTGTTTTTTAACAGGTTCTCGATATTTCAAGACTATTTGGCCAACAAGAGGTTTACGGCCCTGAGGATTCATGGCCAATAGAGGTTTACGGTATCTGGGAGGTTCACGGTAGGTTTACCTTACACGGGAATTTCAAAAGGTTCACGGTTTCTTTGAATATGAACCGTGGCCCTGTTTACGGTAACGCACAAATACTTCAAAACTCCAAATTGACCGTCTTGTTCCTAGATGTAACATCCCAAAAAAAATAAAACGACGATTAAAATAACGGGTTAAACGCGAGACGAACGGTATAAATGAACGAGGGGTGACGGGCCGGGGCGGATGGGCTGGCTAACTTGGAGGGCGAACTTGAGGGGAGGAGTCTCCTCCCTTTAAATAGCCAACACATTCCACCATTCTCTCATTTGCAAGTTCTAGAGAGAGAAACCGTAGAGAGAGAAAGTTGGCGGATCGACCCGAGATTGAAGAAGTGTGTTACTCCATAGCTCGTGAGCAAAACCTCCGAATCAGAAGCTCGATACAGGTAACGAGCTGATCTAGATCTGAGTATTTGTTCATTTTGGGGTTTTCGGGTTTTGATGTCACAACCCCGGGCTACCCCTGCCCGGGCGTCGCGAGACAACGCTGGTATCTGAATGCGGTCCCATATATTTGGGCAGCGGAAGTCTTTGTTTTTACTTGATGCCTTTTTGTAATGAAATGTAATGTAAATAACCTCAAGGGTTAATTCTATACATTTGTCAAAACTTGGGATCCACGTCCCTTTTCATTTCATGATAATAGACATTCAAAAGTCTATTATATAATGTACATCTGCTGAATTAATTTACATAATACAAGCCATTTAAAATGTCTAGGATCTATGTCCGTTCCAACATTTGGTCTTGTATTAGTCTGCCACAGGGATTTAAATATGCCTAAAGATCTTGTCTTTACTGCACCACCCTGAATTTAATGATTTCTTTCACTACCTGTGAAAAACGTTTTGAAAATGAACATCAGCATAAAGCCGGTGAATCACATTTAACTGACACGAAAATGATTTCTAACATAAACCAAATTAAAGCCTTTAAGCACGTTTTTGTATGGTAAATCTACACATTCAGCAGTCTATTTCACCTGAAGTATATACCACCTACATACACTGGGTTAACTGCCATGGGGTCAACTGGCTGAGCGCTATGTCTCAGACTGATAGCCTATTCCCAGGGTCGTGATGCTAAGAACCTTGTTCTTAGTCTTACATGATACTCAGGAACTCGTCCCTCGTATAATCTGCTAAGGAACCATATCCTCAGTCTTATGATATCCCCTTACATGATCTGTACCCAGCCACGGACCGGACTTTCACCCGTCACATGTATACCATTTGATCAAATCTACGTATGCTTATGGCCTGAATGCTATCACGTAGATTACCCTTATGATTAAAGCATTTAATTTGTTTCATGCCGTTTTCGTAAATAAAATGGTTTTATCGTTTGAAAAGCGTTAAACGTGTTCACCTTGATTTTGATGGCTGGTAGGGTTGTAGGCTTCGGAATTTGAGCAGAACCTCGATACGTTTCTTCCTAGGGAAGACACGATTAACGAGAATATATATAAGAGAATATATATATAATTGCGGCTATATATATATGAATAGTTTTAATGATACCTACTTTGCGGGATTTGGACAGAACTACGGCTTGAGTTGGGTGTCGTAGGATTCTTGAACAGCGCTTCGGGACGTTGTGGAGTTTTGAGAGATCGGGTTTGTGTGAAACGAATGTTTGGAAACTGTACAGAATTTCAATCCCGTTGAAGGCCTTTTATAGGCTGATTTTCCAGTCCCTCGCGTACCGCGAGGCCGGCCAAGGAAATCCCTCGCGTACCGCGAGAGGATGAGGTGTCACGAACGGTGCTGAGTCAGCATGACACGTGGCGGCTGGTGGCAAGGGTGAATGACACGTGTTTTCTGGCCCTGACGCGTGTACTATTCCCTCGCGTACCGCGAGGCTTGGTTGGGAATCTTCTCGCGTACCGCGAGAAGGTGTAAATCTGGCGTATAAGCAGTCCCATCGCGTACCGCGAGGTTTTGTCAAAATCTCCCTCGCGTACCGCGAGGGAGTGAAATTTTAAAATTTTCTTTTCTTTTTATTTTGGGTGTTACATCCTCCCCTCCTTTAGAATAATCTCGTCCTCGAGATTTATTGAAAGAGATGTGGATACTTTTTGCGCATTTCTGACTCAAGTTCCCAGGTATATTCTGGGCCACGTCTGGAATCCCATCTTATTTTGACCAACACCAATTGTTTCCGTTTAAGCTTTTTGATTTGTCGGTCTTCAATTTGTAACGGTCGTTCAATGAATTTGAGCTTTTCATTTACTTCCACATCTTGTAAAGGCATAAGCAAGGATTCATCAGCTAAACACTTACGTAGGTTTGATACATGGAATACATCGTGTACTCCACCCATCTCTACTGGTAGTTCAAGCTTATAGGCAACAGGTCCGATTCGTTTAATGATTTTGAAAGGTCTAACAAAACGTGGACTTAACTTTCCTTTCTTTCCGAAACGAATAATACCTTTCCAAGGTGAAACTTTTAATAACACCTTGTCACCGATTTGAAATTCTAACGGCTTTCTTCGTTTATCTGCATAACTCTTTTGTCGATCTCTAGCCATTTTTAGACGTTCTCGTATTTGCAAGATTTTATCGGTAGTTTCTTGGACTATCTCTGGTCCTGATAGTTGATTTTCTTCGATATCTGACCAACATACAGGCGTTCGACATTTCCGTCCGTACAATGCTTCAAATGGTGCGGCTTGAATACTTGTGTGATAACTATTGTTGTAGGAAAATTCCATTAGAGGTAAATGATCATCCCAATTACCTCCAAAGTCTATCACACAGGCTCGGAGCATATCTTCTAGGGTTTGTATGGTTCTTTCGCTCTGCCCATCAGTTTGTGGATGATAAGCAGTGCTAAGATTCAATCGAGTTCCTAGAGCTGTTTGAAAACTTTGCCAGAATCGAGATGTGAAGCGACTATCTCTATCTGACACTATGGATAGAGGCACACCATGTAACGTTACAATTTCATTAACGTAAATTTGCGCCATTTTGTCCATACTCATGGTGTCCTTGATAGATAGAAAGTGAGCTGATTTGGTTAAACGGTCAATGATAACCCAGATTGCATTATTTCCACGAGTGGTTCGAGGAAGTTTTGTAATAAAGTCCATAGTTATCAATTCCCATTTCCAAACTGGTAATTCTAACTGTTGCAATAATCCAGCTGGCTTTTGGTGTTCGGCTTTGACTTTGGAACAAGTCAAACATTTTGCTATGTAGATAGCAATGTTCTTTTTCATACCAATCCACCAGTAACTTTCTTTGAGGTTCTTGTACATTTTATCACTTCCTGGGTGCATGGTGTATTTGGACTTGTGTGCTTCTTCGAGGATTCGCTCTCGAAGATCACCTGTAACTGGTACCCAAATACGTTTATTCATGCGAAGGATATTATCTTCTCCTTTGATCAGTAAATCAAGCATTCCTTTCATTCCTTCTTTTTCAAAGTTACCTTCCTTCAAAGCTAACTCTTGTGCCTCTTTTAACTGACTTACAAGATCAATTTGTAGTTCAAGTCTGAGAGAACGTACTCTCTTTGGCTTGACATTTTCTTTTCGGCTCAAGGCATCTGCTACTACATTTGCCTTTCCTTCATGATAACAAATTTCACAATCATAATCATTCAGGATTTCCATCCATCTTCTTTGTCTCATATTTAACTCCTTCTGGCTAAATATGTACTTGAGACTTTTATGATCAGTGTAGATTGTGAACTTAACCCCATAGAGATAGTGTCGCCATAACTTTAAAGCAAAGATTATAGCGCCCAATTCTAGATCGTGGGTTGAGTAGTTTTTCTCATGAATTTTCAACTGACGAGATGCATAAGCAATGACTTTCTTGCGTTGCATTAATACGCAACCTAAACCAGTATGTGAGGCGTCACAGTAAACTACGAAGTCTTCAATACCATCTGGTAAAGATAGAATAGGTGCGTTTGTCAGTTTTTGTTTCAAAGTTTCAAAAGATTCAGATTGTTTGGGTCCCCATTCGTATTTTACAGATTTCCGAGTTAGGGATGTGAGTGGGATTGCTATACGAGAAAAATTTTGAATGAACCGGCGGTAATATCCCGCTAATCCCAGAAAACTACGAATTTCGGTGGGTGACTTGGGAATTTCCCATTTGGATATAGCTTCAATTTTGGAAGGATCTACTTGAATTCCGTTCACGTTGATGACATGACCAAGAAATTGTACTTCCGTTAACCAAAATTCGCATTTGGAAAACTTAGCATATAATTTCTCTTTTCGAAGAAGTTCAAGTATGGTTCGAAGATGAGTTTCGTGTTCAACTTGGGTTTTGGAATAAATAAGTATGTCATCAATAAAAACTATGACAAACTTATCCAAGTAAGGTTTGCAGACACGATTCATCATGTCCATGAATGCGGCAGGAGCATTTGTAAGTCCAAATGGCATAACCGTGAACTCGAAATGTCCATACCGTGTTCGAAATGCAGTTTTCGAGATATCGTTATCATGCACTTTCAACTGATGATAACCTGAACGAAGATCGATCTTTGAAAAATGACAAGCTCCTTGGAGTTGATCGAATAAATCGTCAATCCGTGGAAGCGGGTATCGGTTTTTGATGGTAACTTTATTCAGTTCCCGATAATCAATACACATGCGCATTGATCCGTCTTTCTTCTTAACAAAGAGAATTGGAGCTCCCCAGGGTGAAGAACTTGGTTGGATAAAACCTTTCTCAAGAAGTTCATCCAATTGTTTCTTGAGTTCTGCCATTTCTGTGGGTGCAAGTCTGTACGGGGATTTGGCAATTGGAGCTGCACCAGGTACAAGGTTGATTCGAAATTCTACCTCTCGTTCTGGTGGTAATCCAGGCAGTTCTTCAGGAAAAACGTCTGGAAATTCAGATACTACATGTACTGATTCTATCTTCTTCTCCTTTTCCAAGGCAGTAATTGATACCAGACATGCCAGATATCCTTTTCTTAAGCACTTGGTTGCTTTAAGTATGGAGATTATCTGGATAGGTTTTGTGGGTTTATCACCTTGGATAGTTAGAGTTTTGTTTGTTGGTGTAACGAGTTTTACAACTTGTTGATTACAAAGGATTTCGGCTTGGTTATTGGATAACCAATCCATCCCCAAAACAATGTCAAAGCCAGTTATTGACATTGGTAACAATTGTACTGGGATAGTGAAACCAGCCAATGTAATGTAACAATTGTTCAGTGATTGGGATATTTTTATCAAATCACCGTTCGCTGTTTCTACTTCATATGTTTTAGCTAAGGGACTTAATGGTTCGTTTAATAGATTACAGAAATTATAATCTATAAAACTCCGGTTCGCACCTGAGTCAAATAAGACCTTAGCATAAACATTATTAAGAAGAAACGTACCGGTAATTACGTCCGGCGTTCTCTCAGCTTGGTTAGCATTCATGACAAAAGCTCGTACGGTCTTTTTGTTTTCTGGAGTGATCTTGGCTCCTGATCCTCCAGCTCTTCCGGTCCTTGCAAACTTAGGGCAATTAGTGCTGATGTGCCCCAGCTCTCCACAATTGAAACAAGTAATCATTCCCTTTCTCTTGAAGCAATTCTCAGTAGTGTGACCTGAGACCTTGCAATGATTACAGAATGGAGTTTCAAAAACACACTTTCCACTATGCCTGCGTCCGCATGTTTTGCATGATGGATTGTTAAATGGTAACCCCTTTTGCCCAAAGTTCTTGCTAAATCTTTTGGCCTCGGGTTTTGATTTTATAGAGGATTCGACTTTCTTCTTTTCCTCTATATTTCTGATTAGTCCAGCCGTCATGGTACCGGTCAATTCTACGGTGGACTCAATGGTTTTTGGTGAGACAACCTTCACCAAATCACGGATCTCTGGAACTAAGCCATAAATATATCGAGTTATGAGAACCGACTCGGGTTTAGCCAGGTGAGGTGCCAAACGGGCATATTCAAAAAATTTGGTAGTATACTCTCGATCATTGGTACCCACCATCCTGTGATCCAAAAATTTCCTTTCAGCTTGTTCTTTTTCATTCTTGGGGCAAAATTTCCTTTTCACCTTTGCTCGGAATTCTTTCCAATCCATAGCATTGGTCTTTCTCCTCCCTTTGGCAGAAATGATTGAATTCCACCATTCCAACGCTTCATTTTTGAAGGAGTTTGAAGCATACAGTACTTGATCTTTCTTAGCACACTTGCTAATTGCTATTACTGACTCCATCTTCTCTAGCCAGTGAAGAGTAGCAATACCGCCTTCAGTGCCCTTAAATTCATAAGGTTTACAGTCCTGAAAGGTTTTATAAGAACACCCTTTGTGTCTATACCTTTTTGTTTCATTCTCTTCTTCTGAGCTCTCACTGCTTAGATTTAACGATTCTTCAGATTCAGAATACTTATTGCTTGATGTTCTGGATCTTTTCGAGGTTTGAGGTTTACGAGAGCTTGCTACTTGCTCTGTGTGGGTTTTCGAAGGGTTTTCCATTCTTTTTGAAGGAAGAGTTACGTGGCTTGGAGTTTTGATGTTTTCTTGTACTTCCTTTATTATGGCAGGAAGCATTTCTTTAATGCTTTGTTTGACCAGTTGTTGCAATTCTGGTTGTGGAGTAGTTATTTCAGGATTATTATTAACTTCTTTTCCTTTTTCCTTGATAATGTAGGTAGATGGACCGCTATTGTCATTGTTTTGTTGAGACATCTAAGAATACAAGACAAGAATTTGGGTCAAAATTTGAAGTTTATTATCGCTTAAACTTCATCTATTTGTTACAAATACAGAAATATAGATATGCATCTATATCACTTAAAGTTAGCTAATTATACAAATACTATCATTAACTTTAATCGAGAAGCACATCTCCCAAATCTTGATAGAATCTCCCCAGGGTCTCGGTCATAGCACCCTTCTGGATCAACTGATCTGCCACCCATTGTTCTGCGTACTTCCTGTCTTCCTGGGCTAGTTCGTAGTCAAATATAGTTTGTTCGTTTTTAACTACGACTTGTCTGGTGAAGTACAGTTCAGCACGTAGATCGTCAGCCTCTCTAAGAGCACGATCGAGGTGTTCATCAATTGATTTTGGCAGTTCATCATGGTATCCATAACAAGGAGGTGGTTCCCTGTGTCCCATCCTAAGATCGTGATATGCTGAATTAACAGACCACACGACCTTTCCGTCGGTTGCATACTGACGTCCATCGGAGGGATCTACATAGAAGAAAGGTTCCTTGAAAACGGGATGTTCTGGAATAGGGTCAAAGAAATACTTTCCACCACTGCCTTCACAAACGGCAGCCTTGTCGGATTCAGAAATCGAATGTGGAGTTTCTTCACTTGGACTGGGTGGATGTTCTTGAATTGTTCCGGTAGGGTATACTATGTCTAATGATTGAGGTAGTGGCATAGATGTCATAACAGGACGTAAAGATTCTCTTGAATCTTCCATTTCCACTGAATACTCTGATTCTTCTCTCAGAGGTTCAAGCCTTGCTTGAGTCTGCTCCACTTGTTCTGCGACCATTCTATTCCAATTCTCCGGGGTCGGTAGATAGTGGACATAATCATCTTAGCTTGGTACTATTTGATCGTTTCTTGGATTAGATAATTCTCCAGGAAAGAAGTTTGGGTAGTTATGAGGGTAATAGTATGGATCTGACATCCTGAAATTTATTGGTTATGTTAAAGGCATTTTCCTACCGTTCGTTTAGTAGGCACAACTATTGGTTAAAGCTAAGATACTATCATACAAGTATCTAATTTTGCTAAAACCCTTAAATGCGGCTCTGATACCAACCTGTCACAACCCCGGGCTACCCCTGCCCGGGCGTCGCGAGACAACGCTGGTATCTGAATGCGGTCCCATATATTTGGGCAGCGGAAGTCTTTGTTTTTACTTGATGCCTTTTTGTAATGAAATGTAATGTAAATAACCTCAAGGGTTAATTCTATACATTTGTCAAAACTTGGGATCCACGTCCCTTTTCATTTCATGATAATAGACATTCAAAAGTCTATTATATAATGTACATCTGCTGAATTAATTTACATAATACAAGCCATTTAAAATGTCTAGGATCTATGTCCGTTCCAACATTTGGTCTTGTATTAGTCTGCCACAGGGATTTAAATATGCCTAAAGATCTTGTCTTTACTGCACCACCCTGAATTTAATGATTTCTTTCACTACCTGTGAAAAACGTTTTGAAAATGAACATCAGCATAAAGCCGGTGAATCACATTTAACTGACACGAAAATGATTTCTAACATAAACCAAATTAAAGCCTTTAAGCACGTTTTTGTATGGTAAATCTACACATTCAGCAGTCTATTTCACCTGAAGTATATACCACCTACATACACTGGGTTAACTGCCATGGGGTCAACTGGCTGAGCGCTATGTCTCAGACTGATAGCCTATTCCCAGGGTCGTGATGCTAAGAACCTTGTTCTTAGTCTTACATGATACTCAGGAACTCGTCCCTCGTATAATCTGCTAAGGAACCATATCCTCAGTCTTATGATATCCCCTTACATGATCTGTACCCAGCCACGGACCGGACTTTCACCCGTCACATGTATACCATTTGATCAAATCTACGTATGCTTATGGCCTGAATGCTATCACGTAGATTACCCTTATGATTAAAGCATTTAATTTGTTTCATGCCGTTTTCGTAAATAAAATGGTTTTATCGTTTGAAAAGCGTTAAACGTGTTCACCTTGATTTTGATGGCTGGTAGGGTTGTAGGCTTCGGAATTTGAGCAGAACCTCGATACGTTTCTTCCTAGGGAAGACACGATTAACGAGAATATATATAAGAGAATATATATATAATTGCGGCTATATATATATGAATAGTTTTAATGATACCTACTTTGCGGGATTTGGACAGAACTACAGCTTGAGTTGGGTGTCGTAGGATTCTTGAACAGCGCTTCGGGACGTTGTGGAGTTTTGAGAGATCGGGTTTGTGTGAAACGAATGTTTGGAAACTGTACAGAATTTCAATCCCGTTGAAGGCCTTTTATAGGCTGATTTTCCAGTCCCTCGCGTACCGCGAGGCCGGCCAAGGAAATCCCTCGCGTACCGCGAGAGGATGAGGTGTCACGAACGGTGCTGAGTCAGCATGACACGTGGCGGCTGGTGGCAAGGGTGAATGACACGTGTTTTCTGGCCCTGACGCGTGTACTATTCCCTCGCGTACCGCGAGGCTTGGTTGGGAATCTTCTCGCGTACCGCGAGAAGGTGTAAATCTGGCGTATAAGCAGTCCCCTCGCGTACCGCGAGGTTTTGTCAAAATCTCCCTCGCGTACCGCGAGGGAGTGAAATTTTAAAATTTTCTTTTCTTTTTATTTTGGGTGTTACATCTGAATAAAAAGATGGCATTTTTATGTATGAAACTTGAATATAAACATAGATCTAGCATCTAGAATGAAAAACGAACGTTTTGAACGTAGAAAGTTGGGGACTTGATGAAATCAGATCCACATGCATGGATCTAGGGTTCTTGAGAAAGAAGACAGCCCCGCATGCGAACTTGTTAAGTTCGCCAGGGGAGTTTAGGCGAACTTAGTCAAGCGAACTTGATAAGTTCGCTGGAAGTCCATAACAGGCGAACTTGTTTAAGTTCGTTGAAGGGTAAGTATAGGCGAACTTGGTAAGTTCGCCAGGCATGCTCGCTTGGTTCTATTGGGCGAACTTAGCCTTAAATTCGCCTAATTCAGAATGGTTAAACCGTTAGAGTCGGAATTAGGTCTGATGTGTATTTAACTACTCAATCCAGATCATACATGACGTTGTTGGGCATTTGTTTAGGACAACCGAGACTAGCTTATCAGGTGAGTTCTAGAGCCCTTATTTTAACGCTTTAAATTATATTTTTGGGCTGGTGTACATACTTACAAAACGATGTTTTCTAAATAATGTTTACGAAATAATGTTTATGAAACGATGTTTACGAAATGATGTTTACGAAATGATATTTACGAAACGATGTTTACGAAACGATGTTTACGAAATGATGTTTACTGTGACACCCCAGAATTTTTTTTTATTATTCTAATTTTCGGGACGAAAATTCTTTCAACTAGGGGATGATGTGACAATTCGACTTTTCAAGATAACTCCGTTAATAATTCCGTTAAATTTCTGTTAAAGTTGTAACCCTGTTAACTCAATATCAAACTCTAAGGACCAATTCTGCCATTTTGAAACTCAATTACACATGAAATCACAGGTGCCGAATCTGTAATTATCCCAAACTCTATTTGGTTGACTTTCGAAAGTCAACCAGGTTGTTCTTGAGTCCAATTCGCAAGCCACGAGTGTTATCAGTTGGAAATCGTAACTAATTCCTCTCATTCGTCGCATTCACAACCATAACTACCAAATAAATCGTAATCATTGTCAAATTAAACCATTAAATGACTAATTAAAAGTAACCATCGAAACCGTAACAAAGACTTCTCAATCTGATCATTCGACGTAATAATTCTTGAAATCAAACTCTCGCGTACCTCAAACGAGTCCCAAAGAAACTATTTCACAGTTCAATTCGACCGAAGACGAATTCTGTGTTGCCGGAGATCAAACTCGCGCAAGTCGGAACCCCGTTTACTCGATCACCTTCAATTCAGCATCCAATCTGGTAATCTCTTATACATGTAGCTTCGTTTCTTCATCCAGATCAAAAGCCCTATCATGTACAGGGCTTACAACATCAAAATCAACAAGAACCCGATTCTAGGGTTCATACATTCGGGGTTTAATCGATTACCAGTCTAGGTGTGATCTCAATTCAATTAACCTACACCTTTAGACTCGTAATCACCTGTGCAATGAAAGCCCTATCGTAATTTAATGGTTTAACATCGAATTGGACATGATCTTAATTCTAGGGTTCATCACGAATACAGGTTAATCGAACTACAATCTAGACACAACCTCAATTCAATTAACATGTATGGTTAGAATCGAAATCATTCACTTGTTAAAAGCCCTATGAATCAACCGTTTTTATTATCGAATTCAACAGAATTTAATCTAGCTTCAAATCTAGGGTTTTCGGCTTTTCATATGAGAAATTACCGGTTCTACGCTTGATGTTTTTGTGATTAGACTTACCCCCAGGTTCGAAATCCTTAGATAAACAAAACCCTCATGTTATCTGGTTCAATCAAAATCGAAACCAGAGGTTTTTGGAGGGGTGTTCAATCGGATCGCGATAGGAGGGGAGAACACATGGAACCACGATGTTAAAACCATTTCGGTCTGGGTTTTGTTGCGAATCCCTAGCGGGCGGGATTGGTTAAGGCAGTGTGTTGGTGTAGGTGAGACCCGGGTGCGAACCTCACTAGCACCATTTATTTTTCTAGCCACTTTTGAGACTATATTTTTATATAAAATATGTTCTAATACTATTATGATAATATATTAAATGGTTTTTAGCCCGGGAAACCACCCGTACGCTCGGGTTTGATTTATAAACCATTTTAACATTATTTTCTCCACTTTTAAATAATATATATATTATTTTCAAACCACGACTCCGAATAAATTACATATTTATACTATTTTTCAACCCGTGACTCCTATTATAAAATAATATATATTTATATTATTTCTCCTCGTTTATAAACCTCGTGTAACGTTTCAAACTAATTGATAATTATTTATATTATTTACTCACGTATTATATCCTCGAATAAAAATAACATATTTATTATTTTTGTCACGTAAATGATTATCGTATATTTTCTACGAGTTCAAAATAATATATTAATTATATTATTTTCCTAGCCTTTATTTTAATGGTACAAACGTACGAATATATTTATATATTAATATTATTCGTAATTAGAGACGTTCGACACGTAATGTAACTATCTTAATAATTAAATTAAGAAACACTTATTCCCGTGGACACGTTCGTCTACTCATTGATCTTTGGAATGTCTTAAGACGTTCAAATCTTTCGTGTCGTCGTCACAAAACCCCATTGTATCCCTAACTATTATGCTTATAATCTTAGGGCATATGTAAGCAGTTCACAGGCAAACTCTTGTGTTTCCTACTTGCATCCTTGTGTGATGCTATCTACAACTCGTACACAACTCAGGTGAGTTTCACGACCCCTTTTTACTTGTTTTACTATTGGGGGAGAAACATGCTTACACACAAACGTATTTTACTTGTTTTCCTGTTGAGGAAGAAACAAACATGAATACCAACTATCATACTTTTACTTGTTTTCCCCGTGAGGGAGAAACAGGTACGCAAGCAAATATCATTTTACATGTTTTTCCCATTAGGGGAGAAAACATGACGCAACTATTTGATTATGGTACTTTATATGATATCACTGTTGAGGCTAAGCGTAACACACTATCACAGAAAGTCCTCATCTTATATCGGACCGTTAATATGGATCTTAGCGAGGTAATGTTAAGTAGTACTACTGGGTTTGACAAGCCCCACCCGCGTTAGTCGCGCTAACTCGATTGGATATCGAACGGGTGAAATGTTAGCCTACTCACATTTGCCAGAGTTGATAGACCTAGCAGGAGGCAATAAACAAACAGTCAGCTTCGGTTGCGAGCGCTTTAGTAAGACATGAACATAGGCTAGCTACCTATAGATATGCATATTGAATGTACATAATCTGGCAAACACTCTCATATTGCAAACTTGAAACCTGTGAACTCACCAACCTCGTGTTGACACTTTTTCTTACATGTTTCTCAGGTCGCTAAGGCACAGGTTGCACACTTAGGACATGCATGGAGTCCTACTGTCCTATCATTCATTTCAAACATTTTAAACAGTTTACTTACTTACATTGATTGACGCCTATTGCGTGTATTACTTTTGATTTCATATTAACGGTTACGCTTCCGCATTAACTCTGAACTTTTATGTTATGACATTTCAAGTCCCATATAGTGTCGTTTGATGTAACTAATGACAGAGATCCTGGTGTGTCACCTTCCAAACGGGAAAACTCCGTTAGTGGAATTTGGGGGTGTGACATTTACGAGATGATGTTTACGAACCCCGATCAGTAATTGTGTTCGTTGATTATATCCTCATCTACTCCAAAAATGAGGGTGATCACGCATGTCACTTGAAGGAGGTGTTGGAAGCTCTGAAGAAGGAAAAGTTGTATGCTAAGTTCTCCAAATACGCGTTCAGGCTTAGGGAAGTCCAATTCCTAGGTCACGTCTTTAACCCGAGCGGCATTATGGTTGATCCGGCAAAGATAATGACAGTGAGAGACTGGGATATTTCTAAGACGCCAACAGAGGTTCGCAGTTTCTTGGGGTTGGCGGGCTACTATCGAAAATTCATCCAGGATTTCTCGAAAATAGCTTCGCCTTTGACAAAGTTAACACGAAAAGAAGTAAAGTATGAGTGGGGTCCGACCAAGGAAGATGCGTTTAAGGAACTGAAAGAGAAGTTAACCCAAGCTCCAGTCTTGGCCCTTCCCGAGGGCAACGAAGACTTGGTAGTATACTTTGACGCTTCGGGTCAGGGATTAGGGTGTGTGCTGATGCAACGCGGGAGAGTGATCGCATATGTATCACGACAACTGAAAGTTCACGAAATCAATTATCCGACTCATGATCTGGAACTTGTCGCTATTGTGTTTGCATTAAAAATTTGGAGGTACTACCTTTACGGGGTAAAGTTTACCATATACTCCGATCATAAAATTTTGAAGTACTTCTTCGAACAAAAGGAGCAGAATATGAGACAGAGACGATGGTTGGAACTTTTGAAGGATTATGATTGCGAAATCATATACCATCCTGGAAAGGCAAATGTGGTGGCCGACGCTCTAAGTCTAAAGGACGTGCCAGCTCCTATTAGAGTGAAAGCTTGCCAATTGGTGGTAACACTGGACGTGATGAGGGAAATTGAAAAGGCTCAAGATGAGGCACTGAAAGAGGAAAACATAAAGAAAGAAAGGATGGTTGGCCAACAGGACAAGTTAGAATATAACATCATCGGTGTTAGGACACGTTTTGGATGGGTGTGGATACCTATGGGTGGCGAGCTTAGAACCAAGATCTTGGATGAGGCTCACAAGTCTCGTTACTCTATCCATCCCGGTACCAATAAAATGTACCAAGATTTGAGGAAGGATTACTAGTGGCCTGGAATGAAACATGAGGTGACAAAATACGTAAGCAAGTGTTTGACTAGCTCATAAGTAAAGGCTGATCACCAGAAACTGTATGGAAAGATACAACCACTTGATATACCAGAATGGAAATGGGAACACATTACCATGGACTTTATAACCAAACTACCTCGCACAGCTAAAGGTCATGACACCATTTGGGTAATTGTGGACCATTTAACAAAGAGTGCTCATTTCCTACCTATTCGCGAGACGTTCTCGTCGGAAAGGTTAGTGGAAGTAGTTATTAATGAACTAGTTGCACGGCATGGGATACCGTTGACGATTGTATATGACCGGGACACACGATTCACGTCAAGGTTCTGGAAAAGTTTCACAAAGCGATGGGCACGAGACTTAATATCAGCACGGCATACCACCCACAAACGGATGGTCAGCCCGAAAGGACCATTCAAACATTGGAAGACATGCTCCGTTCTTGTATTATTGATTTCGGCATAGTTGGGATAGTCACCAGCCATTAGCCGAATTCTCCTACAACAATAGTTATCACACGACGATAGGCATGCCGCCTTACGAAATGTTGTATGGGAGAAGATGCAGGACCCCGATTTGTTGGGGTGGGATTGGACAGAAGGAACTAGGAAGTCTTGAAGTTGTAAAAGAAACGTCGAAAAGGTTTGATAAGGTCAAGGCATGAATGAAGGCTGCCCAAGATCATCATAAATCCTACGTAGATAAACGGCTAAGGCCTATTGAGTTCAATGTTGGTGATCGAGTAATGTTGAAAGTATCGCCCTGGAAGGGGATCATACGATTCAGGAAAAGGGGAAAGTTAAGTCCGAGATTTGTCGGACCATTCAGAATAATGGCACGGGTCGGTGAAGTCGCCTGTCGGTTGGAGTTTCCTGACGAGTTAAGTGCGATTCATCCTACCTTCCATGTGTCACACTTGCGAAAGTGTTTGGCGGATGAATCGATTCACGTACCACTTACTGACATCGAGGTCGATAATAGCCTTAACTACATTGAGGAACCCGTGGCCATCTTAGACATGAAGGAGAAGCGTTTACGTAAAAAGGTTATTCAATTGGTTAAAGTCCAATGGAAGCACCGGAAGGGACCAGAATCTACTTGGGAAACGGAGACGGAAATGAGGGAGTCGTACCCTCAACTATTTGACTTATGATAGGTTTCGGGGACGAAACCTATTGTAAGGGGGTAGACTTGTAACATCCCAAAAAAAATAAAACGACGAATGAATAACAGGTTAAACGCGAGACGAACGGGATAAATGAACGAGGGGTGATGGGCCGGGCCGGATGGGCCCGCTAACTTGGAGGGTGAACTTAAGGGGAGGAGTCTCCTCTCTTTAAATAGCCATTACACTCCACCATTCTCTCATTTGTAAGTTATAGAGAGAGAAACCATACAGAGATAGAGAGTTGGCGGATCGATCCGAGATTGAAGAAGTGTTTAGTCCATAGCTCGTGAGCAAAACCTCCGAATCAGAAGCTCGATACAGGTAACTATCTGATCTAGATATGAGTTTTTGTTCATTTTGGGGTTTTCGGGTTTTGGATAAAAAGATGGCATTTTTACATATGAAACTTTAATATAAACATAGATCTAGCATCTAGAATGAAAAACGAACGTTTTGAACGTAGAAAGTTGGGGTCTTGACGAAATCAGATCCACATGCATGGATCTAGGGTTCTTGAGGAATATGACAGCCTCGCGGGCGAACTTGTAAAGTTCACCAGGGGAGTTTAGGCGAACTTAGTTCGCTGGAAGTTCATAACTGGCGAACTTGTGTAAGTTCGCAGAAGGGTAAGTATAGGCAAACTTGGTAAGTTCGCTAGGCATGTTCGCTTGGTTCTATTGGGCGAACTTAGCCTTAAGTTCGCCTAATTCAGAATGGTTAAACCGTTAGAGTGGGAATTAGGTTTGATGTGTATTTAACTACTCAATCCAGATCGTACGTGACATTGTTAGGCCTTTGGTTAGGACAACCGAGACTAGCTTATCAGGTGAGTTCTAGATCCCTTCTTTTAATGCTTTAAATTATATTTTTGGGCTGGTGTGCATACTTACAAAATGATGTTTATGAAATATTGTTTACGAAACGATGTTTACGAAATAATCTTTATGAAACGATGTTTACGAAATAATGTTTACGAGAAAATGTTTATGAAATGTTTTGCCAAATGAAGTTTACGAAAGGTTTACGAATGAAATGATGTTTTGTTAAATAAATGAATGTTATGTTTTTGGCAAAATGTTTATGTTAAAGTTTTATGTAAAGCTAGAACTCACCAGCTACGCTGACTTTTAGTATGCATATTCAGGTTAAGGACATGTATGAAGGTGAAACGGTGATGCTTGGCTGGCGAAAGGAGTTACCCGGTTGATCATGAAGACTGGCAGCCCGTTATGAGTTGTTTATGTTATGTTTACGTTTTTGACAATGTTTACGTTTCCGCATGTTGAACAATGTTATGTTATGTTTGAAATGGAATTTTCCGCTGCGTTATTTGATATTCAAGTTTAAAAACTGTTTGTGAATGAGTAAATCTAACAAGTGAGGCCTCCCGGGTTTGAGGCCTCCCGGGTTTGAGGCCTTACACCAGATTTATGGAAAATTAACCAAAGCCATGAGGTCGCCTACAAGTTTCGACCATATATATTCACTCAATTTAACTTTTAACTTGTAAATCGTTTGAACGAGAGCATATGTTCTTTATCTTGAATGTTTTCGGCCAGATTTTGAGATACCAATGACTCAACTCATCAAATTAGATAGGATGGAATGTGAAGATTACCTTATACCTGCAACACAAATGATCAACGAGCCGAGAAGATGAATTCAAGCAATAGATTCTAAGTAAACTTGCCAAGGATGAAATTTCTTCTTGAAATATGAAGAAACCGTGAACCCTTAAACCTTAACAAAGGGTTTTTATACCCGCTAAGCTTCACAGTTCCTTTTCAATACATGGGGGCCCACATAAAGCAGTGGTGGGCTCAGCCTAAACCCGAATATCTTTAAACTTTTAAATCAATCCCTTAGATGTTTATGTTTTAGAAATTTAAGTCGGTCATTTTTAATAATTAAAAAAAATGAAATAAAATAAATTCATAGAACAAAAAACAAAACAAACTGCTTAAATAAAACACTTATAAATAGACCTATATCTATACAACCTAACCAACAACGAGCCTTTAGGTAGTTTGCAATGAGATCATATCGTTCTATATGCAGACCAAGGAACATTTTTCAGCATGTGTTTACTCAGACAGGTCACGTGAATTGCTAATATTTAGATCCTTCTAAACTCATGCTAATTTTTTCAATGTGATTTAAATTATCATGTTTTGGATAGAATTATTTATGACTCAAAGCGTCCCACACTCAAATCTTAGAAACTTGTACTTATTTGTCTATGAATTATGTGAATTCTTGATGAATTTTAATGGACCCCACAGCTTATCAAGTAAACCTTCCCTTGCTCATGATCTTTTGCGCACCTAAGTAATAACTAATTGAGCATAACCAGCACAGGTTTACGAACTGATTTTAGGAATATCAAAATTTTGCCCAGGTATACAGCGCGACCGACTTACGTATCCTGAATTCATCAAAAAACCTTTTATCTCAGTCACCATAGCCCAAAAGAAAAAAATAATATATATACATTTATGTACGCCTTTAGACATATCTTTTAAATTTGTTCCTAATGCACGACATTAACATTGCGTGTCTTTTTGCTCCAAAATATGTTTTGCAGATTAGTTTTGCACTTTCATTGAGTGTCTTTTCAATTTTTGCATGACAACGCGTGTCTTTTGTTTATATACTATATACATAGACTTGCAAGAAGTCAGCTCGCAACCCTTTTGTGAAGGGTCTCTATTTGTGCAATCCCAATAAAGCATGGTTTATTCATAGTTCATCAACCTTTATGTTTAAGTTTTCATTTATTAACAGGAATCACTAATTACACTAATCTATGAGATGTTCCCTAGTAAGGCCATAAGATTATCTAGTTCAAGTGTATCACATGCAGAGTCTGCCAACATATCCAACATAGATCATAGTCATTTCAATTTTGTACCTTACATGTGTTGATCCTAGCCTTAAGAAACGAACATTCATATTACTTCTCATTTATTTGCAAACTGTCGACTCAAACAAAAGCACAATCCTCAAACAAAAGCACAATCTTTTTGTATTTTTCTTCACACTAATAAAATTGAAAGCAGACTCTTTTTGTATTTTCTTGACACTAATAAAATTGAAAGCAAACTCTTTTTGTATTTTTTTTGACACTAATAAAATTGAAAGCAGACTTTTTTTTTGTATTTTTCTTATTTCTCCCCCTAAATTTGTGCTTAAAATAAAACAAGAAAAATAAATGTACAAATTTAAACTAGAAAGAAAAATCTTTTTGTGACCAGTTCAATCTTTAAAACCAATCATTTTCAGGGATTCTACAAGCACATTGAATCGAGATGTATCAAATGCTTTTGTGAAGATATCGGCAACATTGTTGTCAGTATCAACACGTTCAAGACAGATGAGAATTCTCTCAAAACAGTCTCGGATACAATGCACCTTGATATCAATATGATTGGTTTTGGAATGTTGGACCGGGTTTTTAACTATAAGAACGGCAACCTCATTACCACAAAAAATAACGGTGTTTAGGAAAGTCAAACCGTAATCCAGCAATTGGTGTTGCATCTAGATGACTTGTGAGCAACACGCCGATGCAGCAACGTATTCAGCCTCAACAGTGGAGGTGGAGACTATGTGTTGCTTCTTGCACTGCCATGAGATGAGCCTATCTCCCAGAAATTGACATCCTCCGCTTGTAAATTTCCTGTCAAGCTGACAACCTCCATTGTCACTGTCAGAAAAAGCATACAAGTCAAAATTTGAATCCTTTGGATACCAAAGGCTATGACGAGCCTTGCCCTTTAGATACCGAAAGATATGTTTAACAAAAGTTAAGTGGAACATCTTGGGATTGGCCTGATAACGGGCACATTGACACACTACAAACATGATGTCCGAGCGGCTGGCCATTAAATACATCAATGAACCGATCATAGATGGATACTGTTTTTTATCAACGACAACCCCGGTTATGGCGGCATCCAAAACTGGTCGAGCAGACATAGGAGTAGTAGCAGCTTGAGCATCTGTAAACTTGAACTTTTCTAGAACGCGTCCACATATTTTCCTTGATGGATGAGAGTACCGTCACTTGATTGTTTCACTTACAGACCAAGAAGGAATGTCATAACCTTCCTGAATTCAGTGCACAGATCTTCAATTGTGGACCTAAAAATGATATCGTCCACATAAATTTGCATCAGAATGAGATCATCATCCATCTTCCGAACGAACAAGGTCTAATCAATGGCACCACGAGTGTAACCATGAGCAAGTAGATGGTCTGTTAGAGTGGTATACCAAGCACGAGGTGCTCGATGTAAGCCATATAGAGCCTTATCCAGTTTATACACGTAATCCGGATGATCACAACCCAGGAGGTTGATAAACATAAATCTCCTATTTAACCTTTCCATACAAAAATGTTGTCTTGACATCCATCTAATAAACTGTGAAGTTCATATTTGATGCATGTGCCAAGAAAATCCCGTTTGCTTCCAGACGAGCAACCGGTGCAAACACTTCTTTATAATCGATCCCTTCTACTGGTAGAACCCCTGTACTACTAGACGAGCTTTGTTACGAATTATCACTTTGCTTTCATCTTGCTTATTTTTGAATACCCAACGAGTGCTAATAGCTTTCTTGCCCGGTGGCAATGGCATTAATTCCTAAACTTTGAGCTTTGCAAACTGATTCAGCTCCTCATGCATGGCATCAACTGTGACAACTGGTAATTTTACCATATAATTATTTGAATATAATTACATGAAGATGTGCACATTAGACTAATTTTAATTAATTAGGTCTAACCCGGTCGAGTAGAGTCCAACCACTACACAGGAAATACAAGAGATTTCCGAGACACAACGAACCCTATATCGCGTTGGTGAAAATATAATTCAAAACACATGAGACGGACACATATTTTATCCGAACTACTAAACTTATATTATTTTGTTTATACGACTCGACCCGACACGTAACTACAAACGAAAAACCGATAGCACACGGGTGTTATACCGAATTTGAAATAGCGGGTGACACCTCAACCTACTACTCACCCAACCCCTACCCTCCTTCGCATCCCTCCACTTTCGACCAAACTAAAAGGAAACATTCTTTTTTTTGTTGTTTCCCACCAACAACAAGACAACATGGTCTTTTTATCCCCTTGCAACAAGAATGTTCCCCATGGCAAGACTTGTTCCCTCCTCATCCATATGACCTATTGTGTACAAGAAAAAATGGACATGGAAAATTTTATAATTTATTTTATAAAATTAGCTTACATCTATAAATTACATCTATATTAATTTTTGTTAAAATTAATAATTAATGTTTTTATAGATACACATATATAGATGAGAGTAATTGAAATAGTTTAAAAAATAAAGTAATACAATAATTACTTTATAACACTTGTGCACCTATTTTATAATAAATATATATAATATATTTATTGTCATAATGAATAACTCAAATCGAAAATGAAATATTGACAACGACGAGACAGAACCATAATATTTATTAAAGGGACCTTAATAAATATAACAACTTGAACGACAAGTTATATCACCAATGACGATCAGGTCGGACCCTTGTAAATTATTACAAGGCCAGGGTCGAGACTTCAGGGTATTGGTCAGGTGACCAATCCACACTTAAACAACTACATAGGACTTAAGGTGTCTTAAATAATCTAGGGCACGGATAAGTCGGATACCTGTTGGACTCACTACATACATCATCCCTCACCACATCGTAGATACGGTGAGTCTTCACTGCATACATCATCACACACTGTCTATACACATACTTACAATGTTTCATGATAGAACATGGGCTTGGCACATAAACAACGTCAAGTGTCGGTTATGGTACATCATGGTAACGATGCACATACATAAGTATTATTTGATTAACAATGCTAAAAATACTGGGAAATCTCGTAGTCCGAAGGAAACATATTTTTCTACTTACTTAAACCTGTGAACTCACCAACTTTATGTTGACATTTTAGCATGTATTTCTCAGGTAACTAGAATCATGGTCCATGGGCATGCACGCACGTAGAACATCTTTTGGAGACATCCCGGAGTAACCTAGGGACATCTAAGTCATAGCCGACAAACTTGTTGTATGAAAAACCATATACTTTGGAATTTAAGTACGGAATCTTTGGCATGTAACAACTATATGGAAACAATTTATGTTTTGTTGTAACAACTTGAAATCTTTGATTATGAATGCATTAGAAGTCGTTTGTTGTATTCAGAGGCTATGAACACTATACATCGCCAAGCCCCGTGTTTCCGCCCTAGGCGGGGTAACAGATGGGTATCAGAGCCTTGGTTATAGCGAATGAGATTGCATTAGTGGTCTTATACTATAACCTTAATCTTGAACCCTTGGAACTACATGAAACACATTATAGGAAAAGCTAGATTGATTATGTAAGTAAATATACACTTACGGGTGCGCAACGTAATGGTAAATTTAAATACACATGATTTCTGGATGATCCTATTTTGTGAGCTACATCTAAGATATAACAGTTGACATGGTATTAAGTTCAAATCAGTGAAACGTAGGAAGTTGAGCGCATTGCATATCATACTATGCATCTAGACTTGACATACAGGAACTATGGATATATATAGTATACCTGAATACTTATATACTTAACGTACCTACCTATGTTATGTCATCGTCAACTTTGTAATTGATCCTCTTCTCAAGACACAACGAGGAAGGACTATCAGAATTCTTTGGTAACAGTTCCTTTCCCGATAGTAGTAGGAATCAAACTCTGACTTCTAACACTCCATACATGAAAGGAGAATACAATTGGAAGTCTTACTAGTAAAGTAGACGAGGTTTATATAGTAAACGAAGATACCATCCAAACGCGTCATCGGTAAGACAACACTACCACCAAAGTTTCATACGTGGAGCAGAAATGGTGACACATCTGGAAATAAACACAAGTTGGAACACGCATACATAGTAATCATCTCTACTATCATCGGGAAATGGTGGAACGTTCGACCGACAAGAAGGACATGGTCGACCATGAGTTATTGGCAACTCAAGAGATGATCGTTAGATAGGAAAACAAGACACAGTGGGGTAAAGACTTGATCCTACATAACCCTTGTGTCCCAAAACAATGCTAGTTAGCATGGACAGTTGACGAACGAAGTCCATATTCGTTATATTCTAGCCTATCTATAGGCCAGACACACATCCTTAGGCTTATGCCTATCCTATTTCACCCTATTGAGCCTAGGCATTAGGGTTACACTTCTATTCGACAATGATAGTCTTATGCCATGGTAACCCAAGAAACCTTGTACCAGACTAGCCATGTTGACAGTTGAAAGCATTGAAGCAAAGGATCTTCAAAGTACTAACGTGAGTATAATAGACTTAAATCTATTACTACATCGTCCCGGTGCTCAGTAAGACACAGGCGCCAATATGTTGATATACCTAGAGAATATGTCACACCAAGGAGCAAATCAACGTAATACAAATGACTCGGAGGACAAATTGTCATCCGTAGATCCACTCGTCATATACGGAATGAACTTTCTACCCTTAGTACACAATTCGTTGAGGCCATCGAAGTATCGGAACGACAGCAAATGGTAAACCCCATACTCATACATATAGGAAATGATGTCCCTATGGAACCTTTCTGTCCTACAAACCAAAGGACTTTCATGGAATGAAAGGAGTCACTAATACCCTCCAATTGGTAAAAAGGATGGAGGCGATTATCAACATCAATGGATGTTCTAACAACCAACAACCAATGTACACTACCAGTTCGTTTAACATAAAGCATTAGCATGGAGGAATGCTCAAATACAAACTCGAGGCAGCATTATCATAAAATGTGATGCCTTGGGGTGAGTTCAATACTCTACTCGTTAAAGAATACTGCCCTAAGAGTGAGATGCAGAAACTAGAGCTAGAGTTATGGAATCTAACCATGATTGGTGATGAACATCAAGTATACACAAACAGATCCCACGAACTATCAATTGACCAAGATGGAACTAAATCCCCAGATTCGCAATATAGTCATTACTGCTGAATCTACTACTCTGGAAGATGCCGTTCTAAAGGCATGAACCCTAACAAATGAGTTGTTGGAAACTAGAGATTTAGTTAAGGATGGAGAAAGCAAGAAGGGTTTATCAATGAGAAGACTCGGAATGACAAGAAGCAAAAGACAACACATAAATATGGGACTAGTGTACACAAAAAGAAACAGTACGCGGGGCCATGTTATAATAGTTGCACTAACTATGCAGAGCACATGAAGGGACAGTGCAAGAGAGCATGCTTCAGCACCGATCATCTCAAGCACATGTGCCCGAGGCTAAACTAAGAACAATAGACTACCAACTAAGCTAGGAACAATAACCGCTGGAAAAGATGAAGACTTTTAGGAATGTGAACGGTATCTTATGTTCGAGGTTATAGGGTTACGAACCTTAAGTACTTGAATCTATGAAGAAACAAATGAGATGTATAGTACTCTAAGTTTACATCTGAATCGTTTGACACTAGAATAATTAAATATATTCAACCAAGTTGAATTTTTGTTCGGTCAAGAATCTAGTAGTCTAAAGGATTCCTACGATTGTCAAACTAATTAAAAGTATGGATTGACAAACCCGAGAGATAAATCATAGTCGGGTGTCATGGAAAGATCGATCGAACATTTCTATCAAACGGTGAGACACTTGCGAACGAAAGGATTCGAAGCAAGTTCGAAGGATCACTTTGTGTAGAGACTCCGAAATGCTTGAGGAAACAGAGCCAAGTTTTACAAACCCCTATGACTAGGAAGTGACTCAAAGAGAAACACGTACACGATGTACCTGTTACACAATATTAACTAAAGGTGTTCTTAAAGAATTACCAAAACTTTCCCCTAGCACTTAGCAACCACTGAAATGCAAAGATTATCCAACCAATTACAAGAACTACTGGACCAGGGATACATATTTCAATAAAGATTATTTGTTTAGACTTTAGAGTAAGTATTAGTTACTGAGGACGACACAAGGATCGAATTAGATCAACCTTAAGCCAACTTTAAGGATCGAATTAGATCAACCTTAAGCCAACATGTCATCAATTAAGAATTCAGTAGAGTGACAAAATAATGGCAGTCCTTAGGACTTGGTATGGAGATTACGAATCCCTGGTAGTGATGTTTAATTTAATCAACGCACTTGCAGTGTTTACTTATTTTAAGAATCAAGTTGTAAACCTTATTGATGACGTTGTTGATCAATGAAATCTTGAACTATTCACAAGACAAGAAGATCATGAACACCTTCGTAGATTAGTGCCAAATTCTCTAAGTGCGAATCTCGACTTCAGGAAATGCATTTTCTTGGTATGTGAACGAGAGACATTTACATAAATCCTTGAAAATGGTGGGGAATATTTAAGACACCCACGGAGAATGAAAAATTTGTTGATTTTGATGGCTTATACCAACAAAGCATGGGGAATTTTCAGAGTTTAGGCATCACTGATAGTGATTAAGTAGTAAGAAAATCGAGAGATAACATTACAGCTTACTAAAACTGGAATGATCTCATGCACAATATCTATCTTTTCCCCGAGAGAACACAACCAACTGTGTCGCATATCAAGTCCCATCATGTTAAGATATCGATTATCTATTATGACAAAAGGACAACGACATTACGATTGTGCTTCGTCAAGTCATAGTAGAAGAAAACAACACTACCTATAGTTTGAAATTTTGGAACCATATCTTTATACACTTGAGATTTAAAGACATTGTTGAATGTCTCATTATCACCGACCACGAGTGTCTCAAATATAGCTCTGAGTAGGAAATACTCGATACGCGTCAGAATAGAAAAGGAAAAATCATTTTGTGAATATGAATGGGAAATTCATTATCATCTGGAATAAAACCGATATAATACCTAACATATTAAGCAGCTAGGGAAGTAGTCAGACGCCATCTAAAGACATGCGATAGAGATATTAGCCCCAAAGGATAAATGCCCAGGAGAAACAACCAAGAATGCTGACTTAAAGAATTGATTCTTAATGGAGAAGAATCAAAATGGGAACCTAAGTGCTGAAGTTCTCTAATTCAAGATCAGGACGTGGATTCATGACACGAGCATTATATAAAATTCAAGTTTGGTTATAGCTCGAGTCTAAGTACTCCGTACCTGCAGGAACGGACAAAATGTACAAAGACTTTAAGGAATTCTACTAAGTATAAAGAAAGGAATTGCTTTATACGTCAAGATTTGCATAAACAGTGCTGAAGGCACATTAAAACATCAGAAACCAAGTGGGTTATCATGAATCGATTAACTAGAAGTCGGTATACTATCGTCTTACATGGAAGATTTCAAAACTAGAAGAGTTAACTAGACTGTATGTCAAAGTATTAGCCAGACCTAAAGTACATAGTCATTATCTCTAATAATGATAAGATATCTTACTTCCAAGAGATGGAAGAAAGTCATAAGAACACACTTGTGAGTGAACATCTTTAAATATTCTCTGATGAACGGACATAGAGAAAGAACGATTAAAACCGTTGAGGATACCCGTAGGACTTATGAGATTGATTATAATAAAAGCTAGAATGCTCGGCTACCACAAAATTAAAACTCATGCACTCACGAGTTGCACACTATACAAAGTTATAATGACGAAAACATCAATCCTCGCATAATGGACTAAGTTAGGAATAGCCAACTTAACCCTTAGGAAACCATTTAAGGGTTGATCTAGTGAAACTCCTGGAGTAGGAGACATGGTTGAGCAATCAAAGGTAGTCAAGGATATTATACCGACTACCATAAGGAAACCTCAGTAAACTCAAATTAGATAACTAGGTATCATCATAATACATCATCAAAATTATAGTTCTTTTTGACAATAATAGGAAACGACCCTAGGATACGTTGATATTCTAGATAAAATCGGTTCTATGGCGTATAAACTCAAGTTGCCTCCGGAAACTCAGCAGCTTGCATGACCTAATTTATGCATAGTGCAAGGAACGTTTGTCTAAGACTCAAAATTCTCTTCGATGACTAGTTTCACATTAACAATGAAGTCAATAACAACTCTTAAGACATTAAGGGGATTAATATGGAATAGAAATGTGATTTTCAAGAACGTAAACCCTTGAAATTCAAAGTTGGAGATAACGTACTGTTAAAAGTCTCGCCTTGGAAAGGAGTCGTCAGATCTGGGAAACCAGGTAAGCTCAACCCCGATACATCGGACCTTTTGAATTGGTCCAGTGGCTTACCGACTTAAGCCACTCCAACAACTCAGTAGTGTACATGACACATTTCATTTGAAGTGCTTATGAAACCTTTGTCATACCACTTGAGGAGATTCAGATCGACGATAAACTCCACTTTGTGGGACAACCAGTAGAAAATCATGAATCAGGAAGTTAATAAACTGAAATCGAGTCACATCCCCATAGTGAAAGTTAGACGGGACTCTAAAAGAGGACCAGAATTCACTTAGGAACACGAAAACCAAGTGAGACTTAAGTATCCCCAGTTGTTCAACAAGACATCAACGACAGGTAACACCAACTTAATTTCGGGACGAAATCCTTATAACCGGGAGAGTATGTGACAACTGGTAATTTTACCACATAATTATTTGAATATAATTACATGAAAATGTGCACAGTAGACTAATTTTAATTAATTAGGTCTAACCCGGTCCAGTAGAGTCCAATCACTACACATGAAATATTAGAGATTTCCGAGACACAACGAACCCCACATCACGTTGGTGATAAATTGAAAATAGTAATAAACATCTCAAAACGTTCTCTTTATTTGATATAGTAGAGAATACACACTCGGATGAAAATATAATTCAAAACACAAGAGACGGTCACATATTTTATCCGAACTACTAAACTTATATTATTTTGTTTATACGACTCGACTCGTCCCGACACGTAACAACAAACGAAAAACCGATAGCACACGGGTGTTATACTGGATTTGAACTAGCGGGCGACACCTCAACCTAATACTCACCCTACCCCTACCCCACCCCTTTTCGCATCCTTCAACTTTTGGCCAAAAAAAAGGAAACATTCTTTTTTTGTTGTTCCCCCACCAACAACAAGACAACATGGTCTTTTTGTCCCCTTGCAACAAGAATGTTCCCCATGGCAAGACTTGTTCCCTCCTCATCCATATGACATATTATGTAAAGACCAAAGTAAGCACTATATATAGCATGCATCACCCTCATCAACCCACACCAAACACTCACAACCTCTCCCTCTCTTCGGCATTTTACCCGAACCCACACCACCCTCTTCCCCTTTTTGTTCTTCTCGGCAAACATCACAACCCCCGACCTCACCCCCATCATCCTTTCTTGTTTCCTCGTTAGCTCACGGCAAGCACCACACCATAATACCACCACCCTCGATCACCCTCCACCATAAACCACCACCCTCACCACGGTGAAACACCACCACCGAACACACACTCACACCTCCCTCCCTTGCCTGATAACCACCACCACCACCACCCTCCCTCACCACCCGATTCACAACCACCATCGTCCTACAACGCCTCAGGCCCGACGACAGCCCCACTCCAGCCCCTCCACCACCGTCGGACACCGCCACCTCCACCCGTCACAGCCTGAGACCTCCACCACCGTTACGGGTCTTGCGGGACAAGAACCGACCCTTGCGGGTCTTTGACTCGCACCGACGGACACCGGGTTACGATTACACGAAGTTTATAGGTAATTTCGGGAGAGCTAACCGGGTGACACGGGACGTCACGAGAAGAAATCGGGTCTCGCGTAAATTCCGTCACCTTCTGTCGACTAATTACGTGAGCACTCGACCTATTTTTATTAACATAATCTTAGTTGGTGATATGTTTGCAAAACGATCATACCCGATTATTATTTTTAAATAATATGGAAAAGACGGGTTTTTAACGAAAAGGATAACGGTTCGAAATTATAAAAATCTAGGTATTATGGTTAATAATTATTATTAAACATTATTTTCTATAAATAACTCTCCTTTAAATGATAATGGTATTAATATTATATTTGTGAAAATTATTAATACAAAACAATAATGTGTAAAATGTTTATAAATCATTTTATAAAATAAGATTGCATAAAAGTGATAATTAAACCTTTTAATTAAACGGAGATAACATATATAATAATAATAAAGTTGTTTTAATATTATTATTTCAAGAAAAAAGGAACATGGAAAATTTTATAATTTATTTTATAAAATTAGCTTACATCTATAAATTACACACATATATATATATATATATATATATATATATAATTTTTTGTTAAAATTAATAATTAATGTTTATATAGATACACATATATAGATGAGAGTAATTCACTTCGTATTAATTAGCAACTTGGGTTTACTCACAAAAACCCACTGTTCATAAATGTACAAGCATAACATCACATAGTACAAGCAAACAATGCATGTTTTTTTTTTTCAATTTCAACCCTTATACTATATATAATATACGCTTTTAGTCCGTTTCATTTTCTATTAATTTCGTTTTTCTTTAATAACTTTCGTTCGTTAATTTTTTTTCAGAATACAGAGTGCGCGGTTGTTTTTTATTTTGTCAATGTTCCGATATAATTTTTTTTTAAATCGGAGTTGTATTCAAAATGGAGTTTTTTCGTATCGTTGTGTATAACGAGTGCCGTTACCGTTGTGGTACCGTGCCGATTCGAACATATTATGAGCGAACAACATCATTATTGGTATTGATATTATCGGAACCCATATCGATATTCGATTTTATGGTTTTCGACGATCCGAACCGGTAAATTTTTATTTTGTTTTTTTTTTCTTTTTATTATTTAGTTTTATGTTTCTTTTTTTACCATTATTTTTATCATTACGTCTACGTCTTTATTTAAATGTTTTTTTTTTCAGTTTCAACCCTTATACTATATATAATGTACGCTTTTAGTCCGTTTCATTTTCTATTAATTTCGTTTTCCTTTAATAACTTTCATTCGTTAATTTTTTTTCATAATACAGAGTGCACGGCTGTTTTTATTTTTTTTTGTCAATGTTCCGATATAATTTTTTTTAAAAACGGAGTTGTATTCAAAATAGAGTTTTTTCGTATCGTTGTGTATAGCGATTGCCATTACCGTTGTGGTACCGTGCCGATTCGAACATATTATAAGCGAACAACATCATTGTTGGTATTGATATTATCGGAACCCATATCGGTATTCGATTTTATGGTTTTCGACGATCCGAACAGGTAAATTTTTATTTTGTTTTTTTTCCTTTTTATTATTTAGTTTTATGTTTCTTTTTTATTACCATTATTTTTATCATTACGTCTACGTCTTTATTTAAATTTTAGTAACAATGAACACGACACCCGCCGCGAAGCGCGGGTATAACCATCTAGTTGAAATAGTTTAGAAAAATAAAGTAATACAATAATTACTTTATAACACTTGTGCACCTATTTTATAATAAATATATATAATATATTTATTGTCATAATGAATGACTTAAACTGAAAACAAAATATTGACAACTACGAGACCGAACCATAATATTTATTAAAGGGACTTTAATAAATATAACAACTTGAACGACAAGTTATATCACCAACGGCGATCAGGTCGGACCCTTGTAGATTATTACAAGGCAAGGGTCGAGACTTTAGGGTATTGGTCAAGTGACCAATCCTCACTTAAACAACTACATAGGACTTAAGGTGTCTTAAATAATTTAGAGCACGGATAAGTCTGAAACCTGTTGGACTCACTGCATACATCATCACTCACCACCTCGTAGATACGGTGAGTCTTCACGACACCACTTTTACTATGATTTAAATGATTTCTAACATACGGGGGAGAATACATAGCTTATATTTGGATACGAGTACATAAACTGATTGTTGCATGAGTACTTACTGTCATACTAAGTCCCCGGGAATACTATAACCGTTAGCTTATTCAGACGTGAAACGCATGAATAGATCAATTTGGGTTGACACCCCCCACCCGTGGTTTGTCGCTCTAACCTTGATTGGAAATCAAAGTGGGTGCATACTGTCCATACACATACTTACAATGTTTCATGACAGAACATTGGGCGGGGCACATAAACAACGTCAAGTGTCGGTTATGGTAGCTCATGTAACGACGCACATACATAAGTATTGTTTGATTAACATTGCTAAACATACTGGGAAATCTCGTAGTCCGAAGGAAACATATTTTTCTACTTACTTAAACTTGTGAAATCACCAAATTTATGTTGACATTTTAGCATGTATTTCTCAGGTAACTAGAATCATGGTGCATGGGCATGCACGCATGTAGAACATCTTTTGGAACACATCCCGGAGTGACCAAGGGACATCTAAGTCATAGCCGAAAAACTTGTTGTATGAAAAGCCGTATACTTTGAAATTTAAGTATGGTACCCTTGGCATGTAACAACTATATGGAAACGATTTATTTTTTCTTGTAACAACTTGAAACCTTTGATTATGAATGCATTAGAAGTTGTTTGTTGTAATCAAAGGCTATGAACACCATGGATCACCACGCCCCGTGTTTCCGCCCTAGGCGGGGTGTGACATCAACCCAGCTTGGCTCAAGGAGATCCATCTTTATATCCTTTGGTTCGATTTGAGAGATGAAACACGAATAAAGACATCTGTTGATATCTCTAGTAGTGCATCTAGTCTTGACACAGTCAGTCAATGATATAATAATGCTATCCACCGGATGATCCTTACTAATCCGATCAGATGGAGTTTCAGGCACTTGAACTGTCACAGGCAGATTAGTTAAATTCTCTTGAGTCTCTTCATCGAGTTCATCAGTGGTGTTGGAAATCGGCTTCTCGACTACACTTTCCTCAGGAATCGGCTCCTGGAATTGAGAGGTATCTGTGGTATCAGGTGTGTAGAAGTACTTTCATTTACTACAGATGTAGAGTCCTCTGCATTTTGTTACATCAGGAACCGGCTCCTGAGTAGAAGATGAAGCATTTTGTCTTAGAACTTCCGGTAGATCAACAGTTAGCATTGGTTCGGTGTATGGACCGTCATCATCGTCACTCAACTCAAATGAGTCATCATCTGTTGGAACCTAGTAGTCCATCGAATCCAAGTTCAAAGCTTAAAGTGTATAAGTATGAAGTTTTCGGCCGAAAACTTCTTCGAACGAAAACGTTTTCGGTCGAAAATGTTTTTGGACGAATAAGATTTCGGACGAAATCTTAGCACTATAAATAGTCTTGTGTTTGAATTGTAATTAGAACTTTTGTATGCTTTTGTCATTTGTCTAAGTGTTGAGCAATATTGTGATCAGTCTGATTAGTATTTGTAATCAACAGTTATTATCAATTGAAGAAGAAAGCTTTTGTGGTTCATCTCGTTTACATGGCGTATTATTTGTTTTTCGGTGTTTGATCCATTGTTTCGATCTCGATATCTCTTGGATTGTTTTCCGCCTTTCTAGGAGATCGTAGGTGACTGTTTGGCTTGAATACTAGCAGATCAGGAGAACTAACAAGTGGTATCAGAGCTTTCGGGTGAAGCTCGTGATATTTCAAGCTATTTTCATCGTTTGAGATTGAGTTTGTGTGATTTTCTCTGCCATTTTCAAGTTTTCTGAGCTATTTTTCATGGAGATATACTGTGGTATTGATTTTGGTGCTTGATTCTACATCAGATTAGTTGTAGGTGTGATTTTGGGTAGCTAAGTTTGAAGCGTCCAGAATCTTGCTTGAAGGATCCAAAATCTGTAACATCCATGATTTTCAGGCCATAAACTTTCTTTAGTCATCTTAGCATTTCAAAACCCGTACTCATCCAACACCTTATGTCACATTGATTACTATTTTAACGTATATCAATTCCAAAGTTCAACCTAGCAATGACATATTGTTTTCCATTATACATGTAACTTATGGATACATATTTATATATGTATATATAGGTATATGGTTATGTAAACCTGTTTACATAATTAGTAATATTATAAAAATAGAAATTCGATATAAAATAGTTTAAAAATAAAATATATAATGTTTTAGTTCACAAGCTTTTATATAAAAAAAACTAATTTTATAAGAAAAAAATTCAATTAGTTTGGTCTTGGACCTTTTTCTAAAAACAAAGAAACCCTTTCCAAACACTTGAACCCTAAACCTTTGAAATTGGACCTCTTTAATATCAATTTTGATCACATTCATTCCAACCTGACCAATTTTGACTTTAAGAGTCAAACAGCCCCAAATCCTTACAATTCAAGGCTGGAATCAATCAATTTGGTTGTTATAAACCTTCCATATATACTAAGACAAGTATCGACCACATTCAGACTCAATTAACACCCCAATCCAACGATTCTCGCGGCCAAATTTGAAATTTAAACAGTTTGACTTCTCAAAGTCAAAACCGAATCATTTCAGTTTTAAATCATGCAAATTAACGCGTTTAAGACCCGCAAATCACGCCCTAATTGTCTTTGAGTGTATTCAGTCCCAAACCACGACCCAGTTCATCCTTAAACATTCGAAATGATGCGTAATCGCTGCCGACAGTTGTCATCCTCAAGTCCGAATCGATTTGGACGATTATAACGAAATTGAACAGTACAAATCCTTCCCACACACTCACAACCACCATTGCAGACTCTCTAAACACTCATTTTATCCACATATCACCACTAATCCTCAATCGAGTACCAAGAACAACCGCTTTGTACTTTCAGCCGACAGCCTTCAAAATCCGGTCATATCAGGTAAGGTTTACCTTGTTCGATTCTGTTTTATCTTCTCATCGAAAGCCCTCTGTCAATTTCCCATATCAGAGGGCATCAAATCCAATTTTCGTTGTGTTTTAGCAATCTGTTCTTGCGATTTCAAAATGGGGATTTGGATTTGATTCGTTTAGCTTATTTAAATTTAGTAGATTCATGTATTCCCAGCGAAACCACCCAGTCTACTGGTTATGTCATTATAACCATGGACCGGGCGGCGTGGGTTCGAAACCCACAAACGACACCCTTTTTGCGTAGTGTGCTATCTCTGAACCCAGTTCCAACCCATTTATTGATTAAAGAATTGAGAACCTGAACTTAGAACACATGGAACTCCTTGTCCAACTGGTTTCGCATGAACACCTTCACAGAATTCACCCGGGTTCGACCCGGGTGGTCCACAATTGATTTTAAACCGTTTTTAATACTCCAAAGTATTTATAAAATTAAATCTATAAACCCTAGACCATCTAGGATTGTTTTAATACTACAATTAACAAATATTTTTAGAAAAACAATTATTTTACAGTTAAATTGGTTTTGAAACCTTACTTTAAACATAAAAATAATTTAGAAATCTAATTTAAACAAAAAAAATGTTATTTTTATAAACAAAACCTTTAACTACTGGTTAATTATAAACTGTTAAGAGATTTTTATAAATCCTTAGTATCTTGTAACGTTTTATACGAACGTTTGTGTAATTTACAAAATCATATTTTCTTTCCTAAAAAAATTATCTATTTAGGGTTTAATATGTTAAATATTCATAAGCTAACTTTCTAAGTCTTATAAATAATTAAATGAATGAAAATAGTTTTTTATTTATTTAATTACATGGTTTATTCAAAACTAAATGGTTTTATAAAACTCTAACCACCTCATAAAATCCTTATTCGTAATCAAAAGTACGTATTTCGGTGTAAACGTTTTGCCCTAGAACTCTTATTCAAAACAAACACCACTACACTTATATGTACACACATCCTTTCGTATGTTCACATGGGCAACCTTTTTGTATGCAAACAAGTCCCCTCAATTATCCAAACAAGCTTTTACTCCAATCCTCTTGTTCTATAACTTTTGCCCTAACTACTTGTGCATATCATTTATTTTATTTATATAATTCAATCATAGGTTAACCGTGTGAATAGCAAATCACTTGTGCAACTCATTACTTGTGTGATACACTACTTATTAGTGCATGTGAGTTTTACATAGCCCCTTTTTCACTATTTTACATTTGGGGGTAAAACATGATCACAACATTATAATGACTTACACAAACTACACAATACAAATCCACTTTACAATTTGTGTGCAATTTGAGTTTTATGTTTGAGTGCTAGGTGTGTTAACTGTTTGTGTGCAATTACATGTACAATCATTAACTGTACAAGCCGACGGTTAACAGTGATAGATCTATTGAGTCTGACAAACCCACCCAGATTGGGGTGATTGTTACCGACAACACAATTTTGCATGCTAGTTACAAAGGTTTGATTGTACTCTTGGTTACACAATAGTAACTCCCCATAAATGCCTTATTAATCATGACTTGTATAGATTTGTTTACACACCACACTTTGATGCTATCTAGAGTCAAAACCTGTGTATGCTCACCAAGTTTTTAGTTGACCTCGTTTTCATCATGTTTCAGGTACCAAAGTTTGAGTTGATCAAGTTGCTACACTTAGGTTGTGGACCTAGTTAATTGAAACAAATGAATATGTTTTGTATTTCCAACATTCTTGTATTGTTGTATTTGGAAATTGTGAATGGAAATGTAACATTTTAATATATAAAATCTTAGTCAACCATGTGCTCATGAACAGTCTACATTTCCTGCCCCGACGTATTCCGCCGTCGGTTGAGGTGTGACAGATTGGTATCAGAGCCTTGGTTATAGGGAATTAGGTTATTATACACTCTTGACCTAGACTATAACGTTAGGACACCGATACTATGTCATGCTACTACATACTATATGATTACTTCTTATGTGAATATTCCTACATGCTATCATAAGTAATTACACTACATGATACAATATTTAATAATTTATGTGTCACACTGCCTGATAACTTTTATGCTATATTCATGCTATCTATTTGATTCATTTAAGTGCTATCCTAAGTTTTAACACACACTTATACACACTTAGCCTTTCATGCACCCTTAAACTCACACATATAATGTCACCACCTCTTGTGATCTAAATCTAAACTATTGGGCCTAATGCCCGTTAATAATAAACAAGAAGCTCACTTACCCTCCAAGAAGAACAAGCCAACTACAATATATAAGCCTCACTTTCGGGCCTCAAAGTCCAGTCCACAACAATTCTCATCATAACCATGAGTCCAACAATAGTATTATTAGTACATGATTGCTGGAAGAGTGTGTAGGCCCATGAGGAATTCTGGCCAAGGAAAGACAGGGTACTTAAATGTGTCCTAGTGACCCACCCCTCTTTCCTGGGAATTCTCCTTAGGGATACACTACTTATAGGTCATGTGTACTCCTAAATTACAATTATGAAGACTCGGTGTTATGACTAGTCAAACTCTAAACCTATGAGAACTCCTATATTTGACACTCAATGTTTCATTATCACTTACAACCTTTTCATTGTTTTCTGCTAGACATGGACTCCTACTCTCCTTCCTCCCCGGTTTACCGTCCTGGAACAGAGTCTGATTAGGAAGAAGACATCGGGACACCCATGTATCGGTCACCAACACCCCAAGCTGCTAGACCAAGGTTTGATGTAAGGGCAGATTGGATTAGGAACACTGGCCCAAGACTTCGAACATCTGGATCACCCACACCCAGGAACCCGTATCAGACACCTCATGTCCACAATCAGTTACCACCCCCACTAAGAGACCCATATCTAATGCCCGACCCGTATCATCCTAACCCTTGGGTAAGGCATACCACGACACCCCCTAATGCTATGGGAATTCCAACCAATGACATTCACCAATATGTAAGGACTGCAGAATTTGAGAGGCAAAGGATGGAGCAGGGGGTAATGCACGACTTGCAAGGACAAAGAATGGATAGCCTAGCAAACCAATTAGGGTACCAAAAGGAGTTAATTTCCATCCTCAAAAAAGAAATACTAGAGCATCGCACGGAGACAGCTAAAACTGAAGCCAGATAGGCTACCCGAGTGACCATAGCGGTACTCGTCTTGGGAATTATCTTCTTTCTAGTGGAAAGCTACAAGAGACGTAACAAGATTATTTTCCGTTATTTATCGTCCTTAAATTTTCAGATTGAGAACCATTTCCCTATGTTTTGAATAACGGTTAACATTTTAACATTTAGTAAATTTTATATTCTAAGGCTATTATTCATTGATTTGACACGTTGAGTGTGAACTACACCCATCATATTTTCATCAAAATTTCTCAAGTATCACCTTCTTCATTCATTACGATTTAGTACACTACCGACAACCTCCTTCGTAAACAATTCATCCCATTAGATTTAAACAACCTCGTTATTTTCAAACCAAACGTTTATCAAGCTTTTAGAGAGTATCAGAAATATAAATTTTTCCATAAACATTTTTCACTATGAAGGGGAACTTAATACAACCTATTTTATAAAAATATTATTTTGAATTGCTAAATAATTATAATTTTCCCCATTAAAGTATTTATTTCTAAACCCTGGCTAAATTAATATACAACTACTTGTTTTAGCCAATAATTCCTTTTAAAAAAATAATAAATATTCTCTTATTAGTAATAAAAAAATTAAATGAAAAGATTTTTCCTATAAACTGTCTATTTATTTAGATCATTTAACTCAATAGTTTCATTACTTTATATATCTACGACCAAGAACAATTTACAATTTCCTATTTTCAAACAAAGATCAGTTGTTTGTAAATATATTTCCCTGAGTGTTTTCAAAACCCCCCTCGTTACCTTTCACTTGCCGCTTCAGGAGACGATCCATACCGCGTAGACGTTAACCATCCCCATCAACTTCAATGAAATTTAAAGAGCTAGAACCTAACTACCACATTTTACATGAACGCCAAACAACACGCTTCTCCGCAACACTTGATCACATACAAAACTCGTTAGTATATATAACACACGAAATTCAATAACTTGCGTATGTACGTTCACAAGATACACAACACAATCACATAATACATGAAACTTAGTTATTTTCAATATACCTAATGTTACACCGACTACATAATACACGAAACTTAATTATTTGCAATACACATTCTACTGGATTGATTACGTAATACATGAAACGTAGTGGGTTTTAATATACCAAATTGATCACATAATACATAACAATCATTGTTTGGTACATAATACTAGATTAACCACATTAAAGCATGAGACTTATTCGATTACACAATACATAATACTAAGTTGATAACACCATACATAAAACGCATTTCTTGCAATACACCTGATACTACGTTGTTTACATTACACATGAAAGCTTATTGATTTACAAAATACATGATGCTAAGTTGTTCACATTACACATGAAACCTATTTGACTACAAGCTACATGACACTAGACCATACATGGGACTTGGGTGTTACATGATACACGAAACTAAATTTCTTACAATTGTTGCTAGTGATTGATCACATTATATACAAGGCATGGTCATACACTTTGTTCACCAAAGTTGAAAACCATAAACACATTGAAATAACTTGGTGTTTGACGTATTCTTGTTCAAACATGAGTAAACTAAGAAACTTTAAGTTATACTACCTTATTACTCTTTAGTTGCGAACTGACCTGCTTAAGGGCATAGTTACTCTTTAGCAACTTTTATGTGAAAACAATAGACATGAATGGAGTGAAATTGTGCCCCTCTTGACCCACACACAACGGGATGATCTATACGGACCATGCGATGATTTGAGTAATTACGGGTGCACACGGAATTATAAAAATCAGCGCATGGAAAACATAGTGAATTTTTGTGACCTAAAACTTATCATGATATGTAACAGCGAAACTAATGTGATATGACAAGGGCATGGTGGATACGCCGATGGTACTTCCTATATATAAGTGCTCTATCATATTATCAGAAGTAGCGTTGTTCGTGTCACGTTAAGTTTTGACCCAGACTAATGTTTATGAAATCTTTTAACCACTAACAATTTTAGGCATATCAGACTACATCTTAAACATATCTTGTCCGTCAAGTTCCCATCAAATCCATTCCAAGTGACGCATTTCACCTTTAGGTTCTTCGAAAGATCTCTCTTTAACTCTCTTGAAACTAAAAATCCGCCGATATCATTCAATACTTCACTTGAGTGTCAGACCTGAATCTTGTTATCTAGGCTCGTTTAAAATCCAAACCCTCATCTCCTTTCTGAATTACTAGCCCCCACTAATCCAATTTCGGGATGAAATTTCCTCAACATGGGGATACTGTAACATCCATGATTTTCAGTCCATAAACTTTCTTTAGTCATCTTATTATTCAAGAATTTCAAAACCCGTACTCATCCAACACCTTATGTCACATTGATTACTATTTTAACGTATATCAATTCCAAAGTTCTACCTAGCAATGACATATTGTTTTCCATTATACATGTAACATATGGATACATATTTATATATGTATATATAGGTATATGGTTATGTAAACCTTTTTGGATAATTAGTAATATTATAAATATCACACCCCCAAATTCCACTAACGGAGTTTTACCGTTTGGAAGGCGACACACTAGCATCTCAGTCATTAGTTACATCAAACGACACTATATGGGACTAGAAATGTCATAACACAAAAGTTCAGAGTTAATGCGGAAGCGTAAACATTAATATGAAATCAAAAGTAATTACACGCAATAAGCGTTAATCAATGTAAGTAAGTAAACTGTTTAAAATGTTTGAAATGAATGATAGGACAGTAGGACTCCATGCTTGTCCTAAGTGTGCAACCTATGCCTTAGCGACTTGAGAAACATGTAAGAAAAAGTGTCAACACGAGGTTGGTGAGTTCACAGGTTTCAAGTTTACAATAAGAGAGTGTTTGCCAGATTATGTACATTTAATATGCATATCTATAGGTAGCTAGCCTATGTTCATGTCTTACTAAAACACTCACAACCGAAGCTGACTGTTTGTGTTTGTATGCCTCCTGCCAGGTCTATCAACTCTGGTAAATGTGAGTAAGCTAACATTTCACCCGTTCGATCTCAAATCGAGTTAGCGCGACTAACGCGGGTGGGATTTGTCAAACCCAGTAGTACTACTAAACATTACCTCGCTAAGATCCATATTAACGGTTCGATGTATGATGAGGACTTTCTGTGATAGTGTGTCACGCTTAGCCTCAACAGTAATAACATATGAATTACGATAATCTAAAATAGTTGTGTCATGTTTTCTCCCCCAACGGGAAAAACATGTAACATAATGTTTGTCTGCGTACCTGTTTCTCCCATACGGGGAAAACAAGTAGAAGTATGATAGTTTGTGTACATGTTTGTTTCTCCTTAATAGGAAAACAAGTAAAATATGTTTATGTGTAAGCATGTTTCTCCCCTAATAGAAAAACGAGTAAAAAGGGGACGTGAAGACTCACCTGCGTTGCGTAGTAGGTAGTATCACACATGTATGATATATTGAACCTCAAGTGTTAGCCTGTACGGCTTACGTATTCCCTAGAATTATAAACACATAAGTTAGGGACAAAAATGGGAATTGTGACAGCGACACGGAATAAGAAACGTCTTAACGAAACGTTCTAATATTCAAGAGTGGACTAAAGTGTCAACGGAGTTAGGAATTACCTTACGCTGCGAATGACACAAATAATAGTGAATATAACCGGGTGTTTTGTCATTCACAAAAATTGAGAAAAATAATAATATATATCTACGAGTAAATAATATAACTAATTATATTATTAAATAGTTTAAACGTCTCACGAGGTATAAAACGATACGAAATAATATATATATATATATATATATATATATATATATATATATATATATATATATATATATATATATATATATATATTAATAGGATTTGTCACGGGATGAAAATAATATAAACATATTATTTTATACAAATTTACGGTTTAAAAATAATATAAACATATTATTTCTTTTGTTGATAATAACCATAATATTTTATTCATAAAAGTGGGAATTATAAAAATATGTTAATAATCCAAACCCGAGCCTACGGGTTGTTTCCCGAGTTAAAACACATTTATATAATAATATAATATTATAGGGTTTGATTTTTATATTAAAAAAAAAAAGAAAAGGCCCCAAAAATAAAATGTGGGAGCCCGGTCTCGAACCCGGGTCTCTCCCACACACACACTGCCTTAACCAATCCGCCCGCTAGGGTCATCGCGAACATAATCAGATCCAAATAGTTTTAACACACAAGTCAAGTGGTTTCCTCCCATACGCATACCGGTTCGAAACCCTTCCCTATCCGTCGATTTCGACCACAAACAACCCGAAGGTTATAGGGGTTTCATTCATCAGTGAATAGTGAATCTGAGGTTAGGATTAATTGCAAAAACGTTGGATTTAAGACTGTTAATTACAGTTCAAGATATTGAAACCTTAGGTTCGATCTTGGATCGATTAGATTGATTCTGATAATGGAATGGTTTGAAATCATGGGGCTTTTAATAAGTAGAGATTTGCGATGCTATCCATGTATTTTATTTGTATTAAAAACATGGCTAGATTAGTATCCGATTAACCCGAAAGCGTATGAACCCTAAGTTCTGGATCTTGAAAAATTCGATGTTGTTTGACTCAATTAGCATGGGGCTTTCGTTAACCGAATGATTGCGAATCTATTGATATGTTTTAATTTGATTTAAACAGAGTCTAAGATCAAAACCCCCAAACTGGTTTATGAACGAACCCTAGATACAATTGCCTAAAGCTTTATGTAACGACTGCCAGAAACGAGAAGTGAATCATGCATCACGATCCGAAATGATAGAGATTGGAACCCCGTGTCGAGAGACTACTTCTTTCAAGTAAATACGAGTAAGCTTGTCCATTTTGTCAGTTTCTTTGCTTGCTAGGGAGTGAGCGGATTTGGTCAAGCGATTAACGATCACCCAGATGGTGTCGCATCTGCTAGGAGTTCGGGGTAGTTTGGTTATGAAGTCCATAGGAATTTGTTCCCATTTCCACATTGGGATCTCTGGTTGTTGAAGTAGACCAGAAGGCTTTTGGTATTCCACTTTGACCTTTGCGCAAGTCAGGCACTTGCTCACATAGGTGGCTATATCAGCCTTCATCTTTGGTCATGGTACACCTTGTCAGAACCTGGATGAATAGAGTATCAAGATTTGTGAGCTTCATCCATAACCAGTCCTCTTAAGTTCCTATACACTGGAACCCATATTCGCTCTGCAAGGTAGCGAATGCCATCTGATTTTACTACCAGTTGTCCTTCCATACTGCGTGTAGCTTCCAACGGTAGGTTTTCCTCTTTAAGAGCTTCGAGTTGAGCACTTCGGATTTTGGTCAGGTAATCCGGGGTGAATAGTAAGTTGTAATAATCGAACTTGTTTAGGTTTGGTGTCCTTATGGCTTAGGGCACCGGCTACTACGTTAGCCTTGCTCGGATGATACTTGATAGCACAGTCATGGTCGTTCAAAAGTTTGATCCAACGACGTTGTCGGATGTTCAACTCCTTCTGTTCGAATATGCGTTGAAGACTCTTGTGATCGGTGTAAATCGTGCACTTGGTATCGTCCAAGTAATGTCTACAGATTTTCAAAGCAAACACTACATCTCCCAATTCTAGGTCATGTGTAGTGTAGTTTTTCTCATAAGCTTTCAATTGACAAGAAGCGTATGCGATAACCTTTTCGCGTTGCATCAACACACAACCAAGACCTCGAATAGAGGTATTGTAATACACTACGAAGTCATCCGTTCCTTCAGGAAAGACTAGGATAGGTGCACTATAGAGTTTCTGTTTCAACAGTTGAAATACGGGTTCCTGAGTTTCGCTCCAGTTATAGGGTTTACCCTTTTTGAGTTAGAGTAGTGAGAGGTTGAGCAATATTTTGAGATTTCCTCAATGAACTGACGGTAGCAGCCAGCCAATCCTAGAAGTTGTCGCACCTCTGTTGCAGTCATCGGTGCTGTCTGATACTTGTGGCTTCTACTATAGATGGGTCGACATGTATTCCTTTCTCGTTGACTACATGTCCTAGAAGTTGAATCTTGGCGAATCCAGAATTCACACTTAGAGAATTTGGCATACAATTGATCTTGTTTCAGTAATCCAAATTTAAACAAATTGACTTCTCAAAGTCAAAACCGAATCATTTCAGTTTCAAATCATGCAAATTAACGCGTTTAAGACCCGCAAATCACGCCCTAATTGTCTTCGAGTGTATTCAGTCCCAAACCATGACCCAGTTCATCCTTAAACATTCGAAATGATACGTAATCGCTTCCGATATTTGTCATCCTCAAGTCTGAATCGATTTGGACGATTATAACGAAATTGAACAATACAAAGCCTTCCCACACACTCACAACCACCATTGCAGACTCTCTAAACACTCATTTTATCCACATATCACCACTAATCCTCAATCGAGTACCAAGAACAACTGCTTTGTACTTTCAGCCGACAGCCTTCAAAATCCAGTCATATCAGGTAAGGTTTACCTTGTTCGATTTGTTTTTATCTTCTCATCGAAAGCCCTCTGTCAATTTCCCATGTCAGAGGGCATCAAATCCAATTTTCGTTGTGTTTTAGCAATCTGTTCTTGCGATTTCAAAATGGGGATTTGGATTTGATTCGTTTAGCTTATTTAAATTTAGTAGATTCATGTATTCCCAGCGAAACCACCCAGTCTACTGGTTATGTCATTGCAACCATGGACCGGGTGGCGTGGGTTCGAAACCCACAAACGACACCCTTTTTGCGTATTGTGCTATCTCTGAACCCGGTTCCACCCCATTTATTGATTAAAGAATTGAGAACCTGAACTTAAAACACATGGAACTCCTTGTCCGACTGGTTTCGCACGAACACCTTCACAGAATTCACCCGGGTTCGACCCGGGTGGTCCACAATTGATTTTAAACCGTTTTTAATACTCTAAAGTATTTATAAAATTAAATCTATAAACCCTAGACCATCTAGGATTGTTTTAATACTACAATTAACAAATATTTTTAGAAAAAAACAATTATTTTACGATTAAATTGGTTTTGAAACCTTACTTTAAACATAAAAATAATTTAGAAATCTAATTTAAACAAAAAAAATGTCATTTTTATAAACAAAACCTTTAACTATTGGTTAATTATAAATTGTTAAGAGATTTTTATAAATCCTTAGTATCTTGTAATGTTTTACACGAACGTTACAAAATCATATTTTCTTTCCTAAATAAATAATCTATTTACGGTTTAATATGTTAAATATTCATAAGCTAACTTTCTAAGTCTTATGAATATTTAAATGAATGAAAATAGTTTTTTATTTATTTAATTACATGGTTTATTCAAAACTAAATGGTTTTATAAAACTCTAACCACCTGATAAAATCCTTATTCGTAATCAAAAGTACGTATTTCATTGTAAACGTTTTGCCCTAAAACTCTTATTCAAAACAAACACCACGACACTTATTTGTCCACACATCCTTTCGTATGTTCACATGAGCAACCTTTTTGTACGCAAACAAGTCCCATCAATTATCCAAACAAGCTTTTACTCCAATCCTCTTGTTCTATAAGTTTTGCCCTAACTACTTGTGCATATCATTGATTTCATTTATATAATTCAATCATAGGTTAACCGTGTGAATAGCAAATCACTTGTGCAACTCATTACTCGTGTAGGTGAGTTTTACAAAGCTCCTTTTTCACTATTTTACATTTTGGGGTGAAACATGATCACAACATTACACTGACTTACACAAACTAAACAATACAAATCCACTTTACAATTTGTGTGCAATTTGAGAATAATGTTTGAGTGCTAGGTGTGTTAACTGTTTGTGTGCAATTACATGTACAATCATTAACTGTACAAGCCGACGGTTAACAATGATATATCTATTGAGTCTGACAAACCCACCCAGATTGGGGTGATTGTTACCGACAACAAAATTTTGCATGCTAGTTACAAAGGTTTGATTGTACTCTTGGTTACACAATAGTAACTCCCCATAAATGCCTTATTAATCATGACTTGTATGGATTTGTTTACACACAACACTTTGATGCTATCTAGAGTCAAAACCTATGTATGCTCACCAACTTTTTAGTTGACCTCGTTTTCATCATGTTTCAGGTACCAAAGTTTGAGTTGATGAAGTTGCTATACCTAGGTTGTGGACCTAGTTAATTGAAACAAATGAATATGTTTTGTATTTCCAACATTCTTGTATTGTTGTATTTAGAAATTGTGAACGAAAATGTAACGTTTTAATATATAAAATCTTAGTCAACCATGTGCTCATGAACAGTCTACATGTCCCGCCCCGACGTATTCCGCCGTCGGTTGGGGTGTGACAAAATCTCTTTTTGTCCGAAAACTTGGCCGAAATCTTGGAAGTGTCCGAAATCTTCTGTCAGAAATGTCTAGTCCGAAATCTTAACTTTTTGATCGAAAAGTTCATCTGAAATAGTTTTCGATCGAGAAAGTTTTAGGTCGAATACTTTGTACTTGGGGAAATTTCCAGATTTGTTATGAAATTTGTGCTTGTTTGTTTGTGTTGAAGATGGCTGGAAAAGTGTACGAGGCTGTGAAGCTTATAGGTAAGTCACCACCAATGCTGGAATCCTTTTCTGATTTCTCCAACTGGAAGATTCAAATGAAAGCTTACTTTCATTTTACCAAACATACTCTTTGGGACTCGATTGTGAAAGGTCCTCATATACCTAAGATGGCAAATGCTGATGGTCTTATTCCAATAGCTGATCCAGATCAATATAATGATGAAGACAGAAAGTTGATTGAGAGAGATAATCGTGCTTTGGGATCAATTATACTTGCTCTTCTAACTGAATTGTATCTAAATTTTGAGCAACATGAGACTGCTCAAGGACTATGGAATGCTTTGTGCTTAAGGTTTTAGGGAAATGTTGCTCTGCAGGAAAGTCGTACAGATTTATTACTAAAACAATACAACATGTTCAATTACAAAAGGGCGAATCTCTGAGTGAACAGGTTACTCGTTACACCACTATGATCAATCGGCTGAGAAAGATGGGTGTTAAGCTAGAAGAGTATGATGTGTGCAAGAAGCTGTTGGATTCATTACCTGATACATGGAGTATCCCATGCTTGTTAATCAAGAACACTACCCCAGATCTGAAAAGTAAAATTGTTGATGACATAATATGTCTACTGGAATCTTATGAGCTAGAAGCAAAGAAAAGAGAGTTGAACAATCCTGATAAGCCACACAATACAGGTTTATAAAATGCAGCTCTATTTTCTAGAAATGGAGAAGGTAGTAGTGGTGGACCAAAGGGTGATAAGTGTTAAGGTTGTTGTGGTTCTGAGAGTGTGGGTAGTGAGAAGAGTAAAGTGACTGGTCAGATTCCTGAGGACCAGATCGCCTTGTTTGGTGCATTTCTGAGTAGCTATAATGCGTTTGTTACTAGAAAACTTCAACCGACTGTTCTGGATGCTGAAGATCTAGTTCAAATCAATCTAGATGATCTCGAGTATATGGATTTACAATGGCTGATGGCCATGATTGCAGTTCGTGTGAAGAAGTATTTGCAGAAGACTGGGAGGCTTACCAAGAAAGATCTTGCATTACAAGAAAAATGTTTATCTTATGCAAAGGGAAAGCAACATAAGAAGTTTCATCCTACAAAAAACTTAATTTCTTTCACTAGACCTTTGTTTTTAATTCACACAGACTTATTTGGTCCATTTCGTAGCATTGCGAAAATATCGTATTGCCTTGTTATCACATATGATTTCTCCTGTTTTTCATGGGTGTTATTCCTTGTTGCCAAGGATGAAACATGTGAAACTGTCATTGAATTCATCAAAAGAAATGAAAACATCTGCGAAACCAAGGTGTCGATAATTCATAGTGATAACGACATGGAGTTAAAAAATTGTCTAATAAATTTTTTCTGTGTAGAAAAGGGAATAACACAACAGTTTAGCGTAAGAACCCCTCCACAGAATGGAGTTGTTGAAAGGAAAAATCATACTCTTATCGAAGCAGCCAGGACGATGTTGGTTGATTCTCGACTTCCGATAATTTTCTGGGCAAAAGCAGTCAATACAGCGTGCTATGTTTTGAACACAGTCTTAATGGTCAAACAACATATGAGGACTCCATATGAGCTGTTATTCAAAGGGAAGCCTTCTGTAAAGTTCTTTCACTTTTGGGTGTTCATGTACTCTTTTGAACACTTCAGATTCTTTTCCGAAATTCGCTGCAGTGGGCGATGAATGTTATTTCCTAGGCTACTCGTCATATCAAAAGGCGTTTCGGGTTTACAACAAAAGAACAAAGACAGTTAAGGAATTTTATTACGTTGACTGGCAAGAATCCACAACACCTCATGATCAGAATGGACCAGATTAGTTCTTTGACGCAGAAGTTATTTCAAAACTTTTGATAAGGAATTTCAGAAGTTTCAAGTAATGCGAGTTCTTCAGGTACATCTGATGAGTCTTCAACAAATCTTGATCAGAATATAAATGATTTCATGATTGGTCCTCAACCTGTGAGGGTTCAAATTGAGAATTCAGATTATGTTTCATCATCAACACAGACTCAAGAAGTACAAAATGATGATTTGGAAAGTAAAGTAGATTCTAAAGCAGTTCATAGTGCTAATGATGATCATTTTATTCTACATATTTAGCAAGAAGTTTCTGTTTGTTTTGATGATGAAGTTGACCAACAAACTTCTTTGAGTGTTGATGAATCTATCAATCGCTCATGTGATGTCAATATTATAAATTTGCCTGAGACTACTCAAGTAGAAGATGTTCCAACTCATCGAATCAATTATGTGCATCCAGTCGAAAATATTATTGGATCAATTGAGTATGGAGTGAAAACAAGAAGCCAACCGGAAGCCATAAACATCTGTTTATATTCATGTTTCTTATCACAAGAGGAACCCAAAAATGTGACCATCGCACTTCAAGATGTAAATTGGATTGAAGCGATGAAGGAAGAACTATTACAGTTCAAGAAATTAAATGTTTGGCATTTGGTAGATTTACCGGAAGGAAAATATCCTATTGGTACAAAATGGGTATTTCGGAACAAAATAGATGATCGTAGGATTGTTGTGCGTAACAAGGCTAGACTGGTTGTGCAAGGTTTTTATCAAGAAGAGGGTCTGGATTATTATGATGTCTTTGTACCTGTGGCTAGAATTGAAGGTATCAGAAATTTTCTTGCTTATGCTTTTTATATGAAATTCAAGGTGTATCAAATGGATGTGAAAACCGCGTTTTTATACTGGGTGGTTAAAGAAGAAGTTTATGTGAATCAACCACCAGGATTTGAAGATTCTGCTCATCCGTTTCAAGTTTATAAGTTGGATAAAGCGCTCTATGGTTTACATCAAGCGCCTCGTGCTTTGTATGAAACTTTGTCCACACATCTTTTTACAAATGGTTTTTCACGAGGAACTATCGACAAAACTTTGTTTCTGAATAAGTTTGGAGATGATCTGTTGCTTGTACAATTTTATGTGGATGACATTATCTATGGTTCGACAAACGAGAAACTTAATAGAGAGTTCAAAGATGTCATGAAGCTGAAATTCGAAGTGAGTGTTATGGGTCGGATGCAGCTTTTCCTTGGTCTACAAGTAGAACAATCAGAGTCAGGTATACTCATTCATCAAGCCATGTATATCAACGACATCATGACAAAATTCAATATGAAAGACTGTAAAGCTGCTTCTACCCCCATTACTCCACATGAACCCCTCTCTCTGGATCCAACCGGAGTTGAAGTTAATCAGAAATATTATCGCTCCTTGATCTGATCTATAATGTACTTAACCGTGATCCAACCAAACATTATGTTCGTTGTATGCTCGTGTGCTAGATATCAAGCTTCACCCCGAGAATCTCATGAAATTGTTGTCAAGCGGATTCAACGTTATCTGAAAGGCCGTGTCAATCTTGGTCTTTGGTTTCATTCGGAGTCCGACTTTAATCTATATGCTTTTACTTACAATGACTATGGAGGTTATAGTTTGGACCGAAAATACACATCTGGTGGTTGACAGTTTTTAGGGAGTGATTGGTGTCATGGCGGTGCAAGAAACGAATGAACGTCTCCACATCAACTGCTGAAGCTGAATACACGGCAGCCTCGAGCTGTTGTTCTCAAGTGATCTGGATACATCATCAACTCTTGAACTTCGGGATAAATTTCTTGGAAACACCTATTTTTTGTTATAATGAAGATGCCGTAGGCATCGTGAAGAATCCAATCCAACATTCTAAAACCAAACACATTGCAATCAGGTTACATTTCATTCGCGATTGTTATGATAATGGTTTGATAAAGGTGGTCCATGTTGATACCTTAGAGCAGAAAGCCGACATTTTTACAAAAGCTTTTCTAACTGATCGGTTTAACTCTCTGGTAGAAATGTTGGGGATAATTTATTTTTTAATGTAGTTTTTGTGATGAAATAAAAATATAAAAAAATAATGTAAGGCCCCAAACCCGGGAGGCCTCACTTATTGGATTTACTCACCAACACATAGCACTAAAACATAAGACATACAATATCACAGCGGAAACGATTTAAAATCTCAACATACGCAGCGGAAACATAACATGTCTAAACAACTGAAACTTGTCAAATACAATTGAAACTTGTCTTAATCAACATAATCAAAAGAAACATAAACAGGATGCCAGATGCTGATCTTCGGGTAACCCTTCTCGCCAAGCCAAGCATCCACTTCCATCTACTGCCACCTACACTTAACTGATGTGCATACTAAAAATCAGCAACGCTGAGTGAGTTCTAACGTTTACTTTAAATCAATTATACAAAAGACTTACTAAAACATACATACTGCCCTTAAGGCAAAACTTTACAAACTATGCTTTCCAAACAATTTAAAATGTATAATAAACCGTCAATTCCTCTTTACTATACTGCCCTCATGGCTTACATCTATGAACTGACAAGTACCTGGTCAATGCCCCCATGATCAACGACTATGAACCGACAATACCGCTTATCCGTCAATTCCTTGTCACTACTGTACCGCCCCCATGGTCGACGACCATAAACCGACGAGTACCTGGTCAATGCCCCCATGATCAACGACCATGAACCGACAATAACCTAGTCAATGCCCCCATGATCAACGACCATGAACCGACAATACCGCTTAACACTACAGGGAGGTTGCGTGGACCTCTCGAGCAACCGCCGTCACTCATCGCAGTTGTACAACCGTTAGCGAACCCAAATGTTCTTACTAATGGGTAGAACCCATTTGTGACATCTTGTACAAGTAACATTTGTCCCAAGGACCTTTATAGCTGGTACACATTCCCGAAGGAAAACTGTTTACCTTACTGTTCATAAAACTTTCTGTAAATCTTGTTCATAACTTAACATGTATTATGCCTTTGTTTATATATATAAAAATATAGTAAACGCTTGCCATAAATACCTTTGCTTTTACTGAAATATATATTAACACATATATCATACCTTTGTTTATGTATATAATAAATATAGTAAACGCTTGCCAAATGATATATCTTGCTTACATGAAAATTCTAACACATATATTATGCCTTTGTTTATGTATAATAAATATAGTAAATGCTTGCCAAATAATATATCTTGCTTTACTGAAAAACAAACTAGCACTTATATTATGCCTTTGTTTATGTATATGAAAAATATAATAAACACTTGCCAATAATATAATCATACTTTACTAAAATGTACTTTTGCCTCTTTTAAACTTTTCACTAAAACATAGCTTTTCCCTTCAGTTTATAATATATAAAATATAATAAACGCTTTACACTAAGTATACACACCACCCCTAAAGAAGGCAAAAGGGGGATTAGAATTCACCTAGTATCTTATCTGCAATGGTCTACTGGATCTAACACAATCTGAACAATCATAACAATAGACACGTATCAGACTTAACTCGACGCTAAATGTTTTCACTATTCCTGGCTAGGCGAACATATCGACTTCACTAATCCAGCCATATATATATATCCATAGACCTGATGCTTGCGCACTTGGCAAGTGCGTAGAGCCTTGTTCTTGCGTACTTGATAAGTACGCAGACTTTGCTTCTTGCATACTTGATAAGTACGCATGCTTTGCTTCGTGCGTACTTGATAAGTACGCATGCTTTGCTTCATGCGTACTTGATAAGTACGCAGGATCCTCTTCATACGTAATTGGTAAGTACGCAGGATCTGCTTCCTCGCAAAAACCCTAACTTTCGTGTTCGGGTCTGATCACGTCAAGATCCCGGACTTGTTTACATTCAAAACGTTTGCTTTTCATTAAGGAACTTAAATCTATGTTTTTCCTCCAGTTTAATCCGTAAAAACGTTACATTTTCCTCTAAAACCCGAAAAACCTAAAAACGAACAAAAACTCAGATCTAACAGAATCTGAACAATCATAACAATAGACACGTATCAGACTTAACTCGACGCTAAATGTTTTCACTATTCCTGGCTAGGCGAACATATCGACTTCACTAATCCAGCCATATATATATATCCATAGACCTGATGCTTGCGCACTTGGCAAGTGCGTAGAGCCTTGTTCTTGCGTACTTGATAAGTACGCAGACTTTGCTTCTTGCATACTTGATAAGTACGCATGCTTTGCTTCGTGCGTACTTGATAAGTACGCATGCTTTGCTTCATGCGTACTTGATAAGTACGCAGGATCCTCTTCATACGTAATTGGTAAGTACGCAGGATCTGCTTCCCCGCAAAAACCCTAACTTTCGTGTTCGGGTCTGATCACGTCAAGATCCCGGACTTTTTTACATTCAAAACGTTTGCTTTTCATTAAGGAACTTAAATCTATGTTTTCCTCCAGTGTAATCCGTAAAAACGTTACCTTTTCCTCCAAAAACCAAAAAACGAACAAAAACTCAGATATAGGAGAATCGGTTACCTGTAAACGCTTCTTCTTCACAGCTAATCGTTCCAGATACGTATGCCTACGGTCCTATGAGCTCAGATTTGAAAACCAGGATTTTCTCTCTCTAGACTCTCTCTCACTTTCTCTCTCTAGAAATCCAGAAATGAGGTTGGGAGTGAGGGTTTTGGGCTGATTTTGAGGCTTATAAGGGCCCGACCCTTGCCCCTTTCGGCCCATACACCCCGGCCCAAGCCCGCTTCCCTTCTTTTCTTATTTAAGTTTTTAATTCTTGTGAATTCTTTCGCTCTCTAAAACTCGGGCTGTTACAAGTCTACCCTCCTTATAATAGGTTTCGTCCTCGAAACCTGGCATAAGCTAAACTGATAGCTAATCACAGAATGGGTGGCATAAACCATAGCTATGCAAGGCAGCTTGGTCATGAAGGCCATTGTGATTAACTACCACTGGGAGCTTAACTTTGGGCGATCTCAAATTCTAAGGCACCTAGACTAATGGGGCTAACTATTTTAGTAAGGAAATAATAACATAAACTTGCCAAATCACAAATAAGAGCTTGCAACGTACCTTACTGAGTCATCTGGTAGACCCTCGCCTTGGCTCTGTTCATGTAGGGTTCCTTCTCTGCACCTTTTCCTTTTCCAGATCCCCCGCTTCCGTTTCCTTGGGTTTCCTATAATCTCGGCTCACGTGTCCCTGTCCCCCACAATTGTGGCATCTTGGCCTTTCCAGGCAGTCCCGTGATTGGTGTCCAAACTTGCCACACATGAAACATCCCACCTGACCCGCCTTACACTCACCTCCATGTCTCCTTCCACATTTCCCGCATAGACCCTCAGCTTCTACCCTTGCCCTCCTATCGTTAGGACCCTGGAGTTCCTCAACAGTGCGCTTAGCTGCTTGTTTCTTGGGTGCTTCAGCAATGACTTCAGAGGCGATGTCATCGTACACAAGCCCGCTCAGAACGACCAGCGACTCAAAGGTACGGGGTGTGTTGGTCTTGACAAAGGTACGGATCTTTGGTGGCAATCCTTGGACATAGTAGTGAATTCTCCTTTCCTCAGTCATCACTAGATGGGGCACCAGACGCACCAACTCGTTGTACTTTGAATTATATTGCCGGTGAGTCATGAGTCCGGCTTGGAGAGTCAAGAATTCTCTTTCCACCTTATGGACCTCGTTCTTAGGACAAAAATTTTTAGTTACCAACACTTTCAGGTCACTCCACCTCATCAATTCGACATCTTGGTCACCCTTAGCCTGTTTCACAGTTTCCCACTCGTGTGCTGCTTCTCCTTTCAATAACTTCGCAGCGAACATGACTGCTTGTTCCGGTCGACATTCACTAAGACGAATGGTCGACTCCATGCCGTTAATCCAATCTAAGGTATCTGCTGCTTCCTTCTCTCCAGTAAGCACGGGTGGATCACAACCCCGAAACTCCTTGTAGTCGCAGCCGCGAGCAAGCGGTGCAACATTCTCTACCAGATTTGGTCCTCCCAGTTTTGGAAGCACCACGGGCTCTTCAGTGGTTGAGCTCGTGTTTGGGTTCTCTTTGGCTTTCCTCAAGGCTTCGTCTAGTATGGCTGGTAAGGTTTCCTTCAGCAGTCGGACGAATTCCCGGTCGAGAGCTGCTTGAACGACCGGCTCAAACTCGAATGTCTGATCATCTCCTGCCGCATGCTCAACATTGTGCTGACTGACTACCGTATCAGTATGGGTAGTGTGAACACTCCCCTCAATCTCTTGGTTGGTTCTAGCCCCACTACGGCGGCCTGTACGCCCACCTCGTTTTCCTCCTCCACCTCCTCTAGTTCCTCCACGTCTAGCCATTTCTAACTGAAAGATAGAGAACAAAAGGATTTAATTTCATCATGCTAGGGAATATGTAGAACACAATATGTAAGGTAAGATGTTAATATACATTGTCCATCTGCAATTAACCATTACATCACTTCTTGTTTTTCTATTTATTCGCTTTCATGGTTCCACTAAAGCCTCTATTCTTATCTTGACACTCTAAAAGGTAAACTTTACTTACTATACGCTTCTGATGCTTTGGCTTGAGTTACCCGTACTGACATCCGCTACTTGGTCCCATTCTTAATTTAAGTCTGGACATCGGGGATGTCCAAATCTCTCAAACTATGGCTCTGATACCAACTTGTAAGGCCCAAAACCCGGGAGGCCTAACTTATTGGATTTACTCACCAACACATAGCACTTAAACATAAGACATACAATATCACAGCGGAAACGACTTAAAATCTCAACATACGCAGCGGAAACATAACATGTCTAAACAACTGAAACTTGTCAAATACAATTGAAACTTGCCTTAATCAATATAATCAAAAAAACATAAACAGGATGCCAGATGCTGATCTTCGGGTAACTCTTCTCGCCAAGCCAAGCATCCACTTCCATCTACTGCCACCTACACTTAACTGATGTGCATACTAAAAATCAGCAACGCTGAGTGAGTTCTAACGTTTACTTTACATCAATTATACAAAAGATTTACTAAAACATACATACTGCCCTTAAGGCAAAACTTTACATACTTTGCTTTTCAAACAGTTTAAAACGTATAATAAACCGTCAATTCCTCTTTACTGTACTGCCCTCATGGCTTACATCCATGAACCGACAAGTACCTGGTCAATGCGCCCATGATCAACGACCATGAACCAACAATACCGCTTATCCGTCAAATCCTTGTCACTACTGTACCGCCCCCATGGTCAACGACCATGAACCGATGAGTACCTGGTCAATGCCCCCATGATCAACGACCATGAACCGACAATACCGCTTATCCGTCAATTCCTTGTCACTACTCTACCTCCCCCATGGTCAACGACCATGAACCGACGAGTACCTGGTCAATGCCCCCATGATCAACGACCATGAACCGACAATACCCTAGTCAATGCCCCCATGATCAACGACCATGAACGGACAATACCGCTTAACACTACGGGGAGGTTGTGTGGACCTCTCGAGCAATCGCCGTCACTCATCCCAGTTGTACAACCGTTAGCGTACCCAAATGTTCTTACTAATGGGTAGAACCCATATCTGACATCTTGTACAAGTAACATCTGTCACAAGGACCTTTATAGCTGGTACACATTCCCGAAGGAAAACTGTTCACTTTACTGTTCATAAAACTTTCTGTAAATCTTGTTCATAACATAACATTATTATGCCTTTGTTTATGTATATAAAAATATAGTAAACGCTTGCCATAAATACCTTTGCTTTTATTGAAATATATCTTAACACATATATCATGCCTTTGTTTATGTATAATAAATATAGTAAACGCTTGCCAAATGATATATCTTGCTTACTTGAAAATTCTAACACATATATTATGCCTTTGTTTATGTATAATAAATATAGTAAACGCTTGCCAAATAATATATCTTGCTTTACTGAAAAACATACTAGCACTTATATTATGCCTTTGTTTATGTATATGAAAAATATAATAAACGCTTGCGAATAATATAATCATACTTTACTAAAATGTACTTTTGCCTCTTTTAAACTTTTCACTAAAACATAGCTTTCCCTTCAGTTTATAATATATAAAATATAATAAACGCTTTACACTAAGTATGCACACCACCCCTAAAGAAGGCAAAAAGGGGATTAGAACTCACAGGCAAAAAGGGGATTAGAACTCACATGGTATCTTAGCTGCAATGGTCTACTGGATCTAACACAATTTGAACAATCATAACAATAGACACGTATCAGACTTAACTCGACGCTAAATGTTTTCACTATTCCTGGCTAGGCGAACATACCGACTTCACTAATCCAGCCATATATATATACCCATAGACCTGATGATTGCGCACTTGGCAAGTGCGCAGAGCCTTGTTCTTGCGTACTTGATAAGTACGCAGACTTTGCTTCTTGCGTACTTGATAAGTACGCATGCTTTGCTTCGTGCGTACTTGATAAGTACGCAGGCTTTGCTTCATGCGTACTTGATAAGTACGCAGGATCCTCTTCATGCGTACTTGGTAAGTACGCAGGATCTGCTTCCCCGCAAAAACCCTAACTTTCATGTTCGGGTCTGATCACGTCAAGATCCCGGACTTGTTTACATTCAAAACGTTTGCTTTTCATTAAGGAACTTAAATCTATGTTTTTCCTCCAGTTTAATCCGTAAAAACGTTACATTTTCCTCTAAAACCCGAAAAACCTAAAAACGAACAAAAACTCAGATCTAGGAGAATCGGTTACCTGTAAACGCTTCTTCTTGACCGCTAATCGTTCCAGATACGTATGCCTACGGTCCTATGAGCTCAGATTCGAAAACCGAGACTTTCTCTCTCTAGACTCTCTCTCACTTTCTCTCTCTAGAAATCCAAAAATGAGGTTGGGAGTGAGGGTTTTGGGCTGATTTTGAGGCTTATAAGGGCCCGACCCTTGCCCCTTTCGGCCCATACACCCCGGCCCAAGCCCGCTTCCCTTCTTTTCTTATTTAAGTTTTTAATTCTCTTGAATTCTTTCGCGCTATAAAACTCGGGCTGTTACAAATAATAAAATTATAATAAATAAAAATGTGTTTAAGTAACGTCTGATTTTGATTGAAACACCATCATTGTTCTGCAAAAAGATTCTTCTTTTTCTTTTAGTGATAAAATTGTGCTATGTGACTGCTTACTATTTTGTTATATTTTCCAGTTATTGTGTATTGTTGAATAAGGTACATTACAACTTTAGGGGGAGAATAAAAGAAAATAAAAAATATGAAAAAGAAAACAAGTGATAGTACTATGTGAGAATATATGTGTTTTGTGATGATCCTGAAAAGTTGAAAAATAAAAATTAGTATCAAATGTTGAAAATATTTGACTGATTGACGTGCAAATAGGAAATGATAGTATATTTTTACGATGAGCTTATGCATGAATTGGATAATGTGGTGACATCAGTTACAATTATTGATATGTCGGTAGGCTTTGCATGTAATAAACTAGGCGATATTTGTGTGATTAACTAAATTGCAATCTTTTTGTTTTATCCACATTGAATATTGGTTGTTTCATCATTCGAATGCTAGGTGAATCTAGTCATACCATGAGACCAGGATTTTGATGCGTTCTTAGCACAATTCGTTTGCTCTAGTGCCTATATCTGTTAAATATATAATCTAGAGTTAACCACCTTTTATACAGCTGATGGTTCTGGTGAAAATCTTGGATGAAAACGAGGAAGTCAGTCTGTTCGCCCTTGATTCAGTTTCTGAATTCATTGTATATCCAGATTAAAGCTGGATACTATCTACCCGAATCATCTGATTCTATACAGATCTCACATTCATATGAATCAATTTGATTCTCTATCCATACACATATACTCATCTGAATCAATCATGATTCCATATATATCATTCATCTCATTCACTCATAAACCAAGACAATTGATTCATGGTATTTGCTGAAATATGGTGCATGAGTTTATGTGGAAAATATTTTGGCAATCAATGTTGAACTATTTAGATCCTGATTTGATATGAAGTGTGATTAACACAGTGTGCATTTATGATCCTATGTCAATTTCAGTTCACCAAAAGATAAAGAAAATGAAATAAAAAGAGTTGTTACATGTGTTGTGTTTCATATATGTGTAGTATAAATAAAATTTGTTATTATATTTCTTTAAAGTTGTTTTGTTTCTCTAGTTTGTTTTAGTTGTGGATTTTCTAGTTTGTTCTTAAAGTGTTTGTGTTTGTTAGAAAATGATACATGTTTTGGTTCTTATGTATTCATGTGTTTTTTTTAAGTTTACAAAATATTTTGGAACAGGTCTTAATGATTTTGAAATCAGATTGTTTGAATAAAAGTTGAAAATTGTATAAGTTCAAAGTTTTCAAACGAAAAGTTGGGCTCGAAATGTTATTCGTCCGAAATCTCAGAAGGTATATATTGAAACTTTTCGGTCGAAGTCAGTTTACCACCATTATCGAGTTTTCTTGCTTTTGATCCAAGAATTTGACAAGTGTTGAGTTTTCATACGAAATATTCCTTCGTGTGCGTGATCTGTTGTTTCGAAGAGATTTCCAACATCGTGGTATGTTTTCTCGACCCATAGATTAAGATAGGATAGATCCATGAACTTAGAAATTTTCAGGTTTGAATTGTCCAAAATATTTGCCCGAAAAGATTTTCGATTGAAAAGGTTTTCGATCAATATATTTTTTATCAAGAGTTTTCGGTCGAAATCTTTGGAGTTGTAAATTTTTCAAAATTTATGATTTTTGATGTTTGTTTTGTGTAGTCATGAATCGACTCAAGTTTGATACATGGCACAATATCTGTGTGTGCTTGACCTCTAGCACCAGAAAATCTAGAGGATATGAGTGTAGGTCCAGGTAATTCAACTACTGATCGAACTTGTGATATGACGTTTCTATAACACGAAGTGCGGAATCCTTCGTATTAACGTTTGTATACTAATCGACAATTCAAACAACACGCGTAAATAAACTTCTCGTTATATTCCAAATCACTGTGGTTACAGACTCAATTAGACAAGTTTTTCTCTTCTTGGATCTATTTTCTCTAATGACTCTGTAACACATATATATAGAAATACACCTGCTGTAAGCGAACTTAGTTAAGTTCGCCTGAAACAGACTAAGCAAACTTAACAAGTTCGCCTCAGTTAAACCTAAGCGAACTTATTAAGTTCGCCTCTGATAGACCAAGTTCGCCTCTAGGCATACTTGTAAAAACACTTAGCAACTTTTTACAATTACTTAACAAAACATAAAGACATAAAAACTAACTATTACAAGATTTTGTCATTACAAATCTATGTCCTAACAGACTCCCCCTTGACAATAGCTTGATCTTCTGTCTTCAGTCTTTATCTTGAACTCTTCCAGTTATCTGGTAGTCTGCTTCCAGCATGCACACCGTATCTTCTACATATCTCCAAAACTCTTTTGTACTATAGACCTTGTTCTCTCCATTCATCAGTATACATGATCTCATTCTTTCGCAGTGTCCTTTGATCTTTCTTTGAAAAGTTAATAAGATTCATTGCGTCATAGAAACACACAATGACCTTATTATCTTTATCTTCAACCCTTGCTTCACCAGTATTAACATCAACATACCACCATTTCATATTCCCAAGAAAGTCTTGAGGAATATTCTTTAATGGTATCTTGTGTATAGCACGCACTGGTCTATACTTGTATCTCCAGGTTACTTTCCCAGTCTTAGGATCTGTAATCTTCACTCTTTTTCGCTTCTGTGGTTTCAGCCGTTCATACTTACCCGAACTACCTTCTTTCTTTATCAGGTTTGCTATCACATCAGCCAAACCATTCTTCGATCTATTTATGAGTGGCTTTGAAGCTAGACCATTTATTTCACACCTCGGCAAGGTATTGAAATATTTGATCCTTGGCTTTAAGTATTGAACACCATCAGATCGTTTGATTACAAACAATTTTGATTCACCATCATAGAACCAACTTATGATCCTTCCTACACACTGCTCTTTATTCACATATTTCTCTTTCTGAGCAGGTTGTGCTGGAGACTTGGGTAGCACCTTCATCCAACTGTTTACAACTTCTCTCCACTGTTCTCGTGTCATTCCTGTATCTCTGAACATCACAGGTTCTTCATTAATCTTCGGAGACTCAGTGTGAGTAGTTTCAGTTTCAGCACCCTTATTGAATTGAAGATTCTCATCATCAGTATCCATCTTTGACTCTGCTGTATCATCAGGCAATGTGACGTCTTCAATAGAGTCCATAGAGTCAGTTATTCCGTCATAAGAGAACTCAGGAACAACATCCTCTTGGATGAAGTTATACGGCACCTTAAGACCGTCACAGCCTTCATAGGTAACACTGTCTTTATCTTTTTCTATTTCAATCTCCACTATTTCTCCTTCTTCTATCTCAGTGTCTGACATATCATCTTCCATGTCATTGAATAAATCATCAATGTCATCAAGACATTCAATCTTTTCAGCATCCTCTTCTTCTGAATCTTGAAAGAATTCTAATAACATAATTTCTTCGTCATTAGTACCCGAAGTATCTTAGTCCTTGTTTCCTTCAAGAGATTGTGATGTTGACTCACCCTGAACTCTAGATATAGGATTAGCGTCAGTGTATTGACGATCACCCTCAATATTTCCAAAAGGATCATTGTCTTCATCATCACGTCTTTGAATTGACTCTGTGTGACAAGTATCAGGTATCCTCAACTCCCCCTGGGCGTCAAGACGCTGAACAAGTTTGGACACTAATGCTTGCATATCAGCAATCTGTTGAGCTTGAGTCTGAATCACCAGCTGTCGTTGAGAATCAATAGAAACAAGTGAGTTAACTTGTGTTTGTAGTGACAGCACTTGAGATTCAAGGAAAGTAATCCTGTCAGAATCAGAAGGCTTTGACGGACCAGCTGTGGATTGTGGAATAGAAGGACTTGAAGTAGTAGGAATCTCTGGAGGAACAGGAGTATGAACTGGAGATGGATCCTTAGATCGAGGAGGAGTAATGATCAGAGAAGCAACAAAATTAGCATCTTCAACCCCTTGAGAAGATCTTGCAGCAGCAATGGACGCAGACATTAACTTTTGACGTGAAGGATCTGGATTAAAGTCATTGTCAGTGTCAGAACTCTCATCTACCAACGATCTTTTTCCAAGTACTGATCCGGAAGGAGGATCCCGAACAGACTTGCGTCGTGGTCGTCTGGCTTGAGATTTAATGCGTTTTCCAGCATTAGCCAGTGGAATAGCAGCCAACCGTTCATAATGACCTGGAGAAAAATCCCTAGACTCATCAGAATCAGTGCTGTCATCATCAGATGATGAAGTATCACTTGAACTGGAACCGTCTGTCACCACATTCCCTTCTTGTTCATGAATGGGCGAGTTCACAGCTTCATCAACAAAATCATCCATGTTCATACCTAGATCTTGATTAGGATCATGAACAACCTCTGCTTGAACTGGTTCCTGAATCGGAATATTTACTGCAGCTTGTGGAATAGGAACTTGTTCAGGAATAGGAATTTGAGGTTGTATAGGAACTTGTATGTGTGGTTGTTGGGCAGGTTGTTGTGGTTGTTGCTGTTGTTGTTGTTCTGGAATGTTAACTCCTTGAGCTTGAGCAAGTTCATTAGGATGAAACCAATTATCATTAGGTGGTGCAACATAATCAGGATTGATTAAGTGCCCAAACAGTGGAGTATTAACTGGAATCAACGCAGCATTTTGTTGTTTCACCTTTGTACAATCTGTAAAGATACGTTTTGACATCGGAGTCAAAGTCAATCTTATGGCATGGTGTGGAAGATCCGGAATAAGATGATTGAGTATCATTTGAATGAATCGTGGATACATCAAGAAACCTTGACCTTCAGCCGGATTTATCTGCATTACCATCTCCCGATAAAAATAAAGCGGAAAATTGAATCTTTTATTCAAAGTTAAGGCCACCATTGCTGTTTGAAGTGCCATCTTCAAGCCATCTGTACCAGCTTATCATGGATAGATGCATTGTATAATCACATGCATAAAGTACCGCCATTCACCTACTAGTCCACCTTTCCTAGCTTGTGTATCATTTTGTCATCCACGATAACCCATCCTTTGAAAACATCCCATAATAAGAGTGTTAGGATAATAAATTGGATCTTCAGCATTTCCTCCTAAATCAAGAGCAGCACGAATCGTCTCTTCGGAAATTGCAATCTCGATATTATTGACTGTTGCACGAAGGACATGTGGTTCCACATCGATATCTTGATGTACCGTATCCCAGAATTGTTGGATGTACACCAAGCTAATATAAGGATCTGCAGATAATGCAACATGTAGTCTTGATCGATTCAGAAAATTGATAATGCCCTGAAAATGAACTGCTTCTGGCAAATTAGGATCTAACAATGCTACTTGATTATGCTTATATTCGACACGTCGAGCCATCTGTGAAAAATTTCGGACAACACAACAAACATTAGTAGACTAACACATATATGAAACAACAAACAAATAAAAAAAAATCAAACAACAAAAAAATCTTTAAAAAATTTCAAATAAAAAAAACAAAAAAAAATTTTAAACAAAACAAAAAAAATCACAAGTCCTTTTCACTACTGACCCCTAGGCGAACTTAATAAGTTCGCTTAGTAGTGAATAAGTTCGCCTGAGAAATTCGCTTCGAACAAGTTCGCTTCGAACAAGTTCCCTTGGAACAAGTTCACTTGGAACCTGAGACGTTTCAAATTCAAACACTGAATTTTAAATTTCCAGCAAATCGATATCAAATCATGAAATAAGCATATCCAAACAATTTAATATCACATTATGACAAAAAATGATGAGCAATTTGATATCTCGGTCAAAACTTAGGTCAAAATCGTCCTTGAAACAATCCGACAAAACCCGAGACTCAAAACCTTCGAATACACTCAATTTAGCGGATGAAATCCAACGAAAATACCTTTGTTAGATTCGCACGTCAATTTCGATCAAGATGCAACCAGAAATTAGCACTCACAACACAGATTAAAATTTTTGAGAATTTGGAACAAGTTCGCCTAATTTCTGAGTAAAACGATGAACATGATAAGTTCGCTTGATTCAACCCTTATTCAGATTAAGTTCGCTTGATTAGGCGAACTTGTTAAGTTCGCTTAACAAGCCTTCGGCAAACAAGATAAGTTCGCTTCACCCCTAAGTTCGCTTCACCCCAGACTGTAGAATAAGTTAGCTTCACTGATTTAAGCGAACATATTAAGTTCGCTTCACTGTACACAGGCGAACTTAATTACTGTTCAACCTTTTTGCCTTGAACACAAATTTTACCAACTTCAACCTTTCAAATCTCGAACTTCTGTCAACAACACATATTTGATTCAATCCCGAACAATTTTAATAAAAGTTTAGAATTTTCATGGAAAATAAAAATCAAAATCTTTTTGAATTTTATCTATACACACGGAAACACATATTTTTGATTTTTCTCTGTACAAACTGAAATCACATATTTTTTTTTTTTGGTTTTTCTCTATACAAACAGAATCAAATATTTTTTATTTTTACTTTCACCTGAATAAACTGAAATCACATATTTTTGGTTTGTACATCATGAGCAAGAAGATTATATCAGTATTCAATTAATTCATCACACATTTTATCAATATCAAAGGGTAACCTATAGTAAGAGACCATTCAAATCAATTTTGTGCATTTTGCATCTTTTTCATTTTGAAACTCTTTCAATTTGAATAATATTTGAAATGATACGCGATAAATTTCAAAGTAAATAAGATCAGGTTATAAAATGCTCTTATATTTATATTGAATTTGAAATATAAAGCCTGAATTCTGAAAATTGTCAATATTATATTATTTGAAACTATAAGCGTTTATTCTCCAAATTCATGTGATTTAGTACCATTTAGATGATAAACATTGTGTACCCCACATATATGCCAAATAGAAAATAAATGCACTATCTTCAAGACATATATAAGATTTTACTAAAGATTATCCGAATATTCAGAATGAGGAGACATCACTTAGCACATGAATAGCAGAATCCAAATTGGATTGTAAAGGAATCAATGAGATTCAGAATCGAATGATTTAATGTTTTGGCTTATATATGTGGAATCATAAGATTCAGGTACGTGGATCCAACTGTTATCTGGATTATGAATTCAATGGAATCAGTAAAGATGATATATCAATATGATCCAAGGGCTAATATATGTTTGACAGATGTCGTCAAGGACATATCTTGATTATACTTCAAATTGCATGCTTTTCGGGACATGGGCACTGAAGCAAATCGAATGAATAGTGCTAAGGACATAACCCGAAACTGATCTCATAGGAAAATCCTTATTAAAAGCTAATATTCTTTATCTGATAGTGATCTTTTAACACACACACCCAGGCATATAATGGATTTAAAGCACAGATGTAATCATATTCTATTTAATTTTCACACTACTATTAGTTTCAAAACGCTTTTAGCCTATTGACAATTTAAGTTCCAAATTTTATACACAAATTATAAAACAAATTATCAACAATAGAGCATTTACAACACTATCATTTCTTATTTATGCAAACTTTGAAAATTTAGATCAGATCAACATATTTTAATCATTCATATATCAAGGTCTACTAAGGTCGTGTGAAATAAACTAATCACTGATGTACTATCATTTCTTCTCTAACCTCAAATGATGTCAAATTTTATATTTTTCAATTTGTTTTGACTTTTTATAATTTAGACTTTTTGACTGAAAATGTAATTTCAGAAATGTAATAAAGCAATAAAAGAACCTAAAAGAAAAATTTTCCATGAAATTTTGATTTTGAAAAACTTTTATTCGGGATTGATCATACCAATCATTTTTATCAAGAATTCAAACCTGGTACGATCAAATGCCTTAGTAAACAAATCAGCAAAATTATCTTCAGTGTGTACCTTGACCAGCTCAATCAACCTTTTCTCTACACAATCACGTATAAAATGATATCGAATTTCGATGTGCTTAGTTTTACTATGTTTAACAGGATTATTCGTTATAGACATAGTAGCATTGTTATCAATAAACATGGAGGTTTCTGTGAAATTCAAACCGTAATCTCTCAATTGTTGTTGTATCCACAGGATTTGTGAACAGCAACTTGCAGCAGCAATGTATTCTGCTTCGCATGTAGAAATTGAGACTGTGGTTTGCTTTTTGCATTGCCAAGATACAAGTCGATTTCCTAAGAATTGGCAACCACCTGTTGTAGATTTCCTGTCTAGACAACCACCACCAAAATCAGAATCAGTATAAGCAATGAAATCAAAGTTAGAACCATGAGGATACCATAGCCCTAAACGTTGTTTTCCTTTTAAATACCGAAAGATTCTTTTCACAGCAATTAAATGAGATTCTTTTGGCTTTGCCTGAAATCTGGAACAGATACACACGGCGAACATTATATCCGGCCTTGAAGCGGTTAAGTACATGAGGGATCCGATCATAGCTCTGTAAAGTCGACAATCTACATCTTTTCCTTCCGGGTCAGAATTTAACTTATGATTGACCGGAATTGGAGTATCGTATGAAGTACAGTCCTCCATCTTGAACCGGCTCAAGATGTCTTTGACATACTTGGACTGATGAATAAAGAAACCATCTTCCTTTTGATTTACTTGTAAACCTAAGAAAAACGATAACTCTCCCATCGTAGACATTTCAAATTTCGACTTCATAACACCCTCAAAGTCTTTGCACAACCCTTCATTTGTCGAGCCGAAGATAATATCATCCACATAAATCTATACCAGTAGGTAATCTCCCCCTGATTTCTTTATGAATAAGGTCGAGTCGATCTTTCCACGAACAAAGTCATTCGCCAAAAGATGTGTAGATAAAGTCTCATACCACGCACGAGGAGCCTGATGAAGATCATAGAGGGCCTTATTGTCCTTTTTAGGAAGCCAAAAGCTTGAAAACCATGTTCGGATTCAGTGGATCTTCAAACCCCGGCGGCTGACACACATAGACTTCCTCCTTGACCTTTCCATATAAAAATGCACTCTTGACATCTAATTGAAACACCTTAAAACCTTTAAAGGAAGCAAAAGCGAGAAATAGCCTTATAGCTTCAAGCCTTGCAACCGGCACATAAACTTCGGTGTAATCAATTCCTTCTTGTTGATTGAAGCCCTGGACAACTAATCTTGCCTTATTGCGTACCACGACACCTCGATCGTCCTTTTTACATTTAAACACCCATTTAGTTCCTATCGGATACGCACCTTTCGGAAGATCAACCAGATTCCAAACCTTAAGTTTGTCAAATTGAGCAAGTTCTTCCTGCATAGCTTCTATCCAGTTATTGTCATTTAAAGCCATTTCTACATTCTTGGGTTCAACCTGTGAAATAAAGCAGGAATGTGAGCAATCATCAAGAACACTAGAATCTTTAATGCAAGTATATAAACAAGTATTGTCAACAAGAGAACGAGTTTTCACTCCATCTTGTAAATTTCCAATTATATTTGTTACTGGATGATTTTTGTGTTCCTTGATGGATGCGACCTCAGGAACCGGCAACACATCAACTTGAGTAGAATCAGATTGATAAGAATAATCTTGAGGAATTGGAATTTCCGAGTCTAAATTTGTTAGAATCTCCCCCTGAGCCTGTGTCGAAGGTAAAGGATCATCACTCAACAACGGATCAGCAGAAGAATCTTGAAAAATAGCATTATCCTCCTCACTCTCTGAATCTTGTGGACCTGAACAAGAAGCAACATTTGGATCTGGAGCAGAAGTAGATGGAATCGAAGAATTGGGAACTGCATTTGGTAGAAATCCATTGTGTTGAGTATCTTGACAAGAATCATAGATAATAGCAGCATCTTCATCAGAAATGTCAGAAGGTAAATGAAAAGACTTGAATAAGTTTTCATAATCAAATGCCCAATCCGGACCAATCGCCATTTGTGGTAAAGACCGATTTGAACAGTCAATATGGAACCATTCTTCAACTTGGCGTGTCTCTTTATTATAAACCCTCTTGGTTGTTGAATTTGCCACATACCCCAGAAAAATCCCTTCAATAGCCTTTGCACTGAATTTTGTTGGGACATCTCGAAACTTCAGTAAGGTACACGGATTACCAAAAGGTAGTAAGTAGTCCAGATTCGGCTTTCGATTGTTTAGCAATTCATAGCAAGTCTTGTTATGTCGCTTTACGGTCAAGACCCTGTTCAAAACATGACACGCAGTATTCATAGCTTCAGCCCAAAAGGTGACTGGAAGCTTAGAATCTGCAAGCATCGTGCGAGCTGTTTCGACCAACGTCCTGTTCTTTCGTTCAGCGACACCGTTTTGCTGAGGAACATATGGCGCACTGAATTCATGATGAATTCCTTTTTGTAGACAGAATAAGCCCATTTTGCTATTCTTAAATTCGCTGCCATTGTCACTCCTGATTCTTCTGACTTTCAGATTGAATAAATTTTCCAAACCCAGGATTAAGTATTGTACCAACTCAGTGGTTTCAGCTTTAGAAGAAAGAAACTTAACCCATGAAAATCTGGAGTAATCATCAGTTACGACCAAACAATACAATTTCCCACGAATGCTCCTAATACTGATTGGACCGAATAAATCCATATGCAGTAACTCCAAAGGAGTTACGATAGAATTCGTCGACTTCGATTTGTGAGATTTCTTTCTTTGCTTCCCCTTCTTGCACGGAATACAATCATCAGGAACTGAGAATTTCATTTTCGGAACACCAAGCACAAGATCATTCCTAACAATGTAGTTCATCTTCCTATAGTTTATGTGAGCTAGCTTCCTGTGCCACAATATTGAATTAGATTCCGACGCCTTGGAGAGTAAACATGTTGGAATTGAATCCGTTGTAGTGGCGATACTCATGTCAAGGACATATGTGTCATTTCTCCTTGGAGCCTTCATGAGAATCCATTCATCAGGAATCACAAAACCCGGTTTTAGAATATAACATTCATGATCGTTGAAATGGAACGAAAACTTCTTGTCACAGACTTGTGATACGCTTAAAAGATTATGTTCCAGCTGCTCAACATAATTCACCTTTTCAAATTTGACTTTGACATAACCACCATCAATTTTAATCACATCCTCAAGCAATCTAACATTCCCTGTCATATGTCGAGAGCAACCACTATCCACATACCATGTATTGTTGATAGTCCTCCTTGGTTGTCCCTACATAAAAAACGAGAATTAGTTAGAAAGTGGAACCCAAGCCATCGTGGTCTTGGGTCGTCCGGATTGATCAAAATAAACAACTTCTTGTAATGTACAATTAATTTTATCATTCAATTTTGGAACAGATATTTGACAATCAGACCTTTTCAAAGAAGAACCATTTTATTATTTTGAAAAACATTATGTGATATATTATTATCAGATTCAGATGTTTTCAAAATCTTCTTTAATTTTCTGTTTCTTCTTCTTCTTTGAGGTCTAAACAATTTAACCTCCTGAAAAGTATCTTTTGAAATCCCAACTTTTGGAATCTCAAGATTTTCTCTGCATACAAAAGATTTAGTATGCAATGTATTCTGTTGTTTAATTCCATGAGAATTAACAAAAGATCGTTCAGTCATATCTTTATCCAAACAAGAAGTCGATTTTCCTTCATCTTTTTTTTTAGAATTTTCACCACTCTCGGTCCTGAAGGAACAGTCTTCATTTTACCCTTGTTCTAGGATGGACAATTAATCAAAATATGACCAGGCTCATTGCAATGAAAACACACTCGTCTTTCTTGATAACTTCTGAAATACGATGTTTTCTTTGAATTTGAAGAACCATCAGAAGAAGAAGCTTCGGATGAATGTCCAGAACAATTTACCGGCTTCTTAGGAACATAAGTCTGTTTAGGCACAATTGAAGAATTCACCTTTTGAAAACCAGCCGCAACAAACCCACTTGACTGTAATATTGGAGAAAGTTTAGTTGGAACCACTTTCACCTCTTCAGGTTCTGTCAAGATGCACCTATCCCGAGTAACATTCTTCATAACCTTTGGTTCCTCAATTTTCACTTCTCTCGGAATGCCTTCAACCTTTGAATCATCAAACACTTCATCCTCTGTATCAGAATCATACACCATGTCTTCACCCGTCACTGGATTCACTTTTAATACTGTCTTGGGATCAATCTCCTCTTCATGAATGATTTCAGTCTCAACCACATAATTTGCATTGAACGGAGGAGGAACAAACCCAATACCAGCAACCCTTTTTGTGGGATCAGCATTAGCATTAAAATAATCCAACACTACAGATGAATTCTCAAACTGTTCCAACTTTCTATGTAACTTTATCACCTCAGATTCTTTTTCAGAAATCTCCTTGTTCTTTTGAGCAACTACTTCATTTCATTTTTCAATTTCAGCATAAGCCATGTCTAGATGATAACCCTGCTCTTTGTATTTTAACCCAAGAGAATTTAAATCTCTTTTCAAAGACTCAATTCTATCAATGCATAGTTTATCATTATCTTTCAGTTTCTGATTAACTGAATGCATTGATTTCATGTCACAAATCAAATTTGTGTTATCATCCTTGACTTTTTGAAGTTTATCTTTAACAGAAATGCAATTAGAACAAAATATATGACAGACAGAGTCTTTTACCTTAGTCGGGTCAGACATGTCTGCCATGAATACTTTGGCAATCGGAATGTTCTCTGAATCTTCACCAACTGACGCATTTTCTGTAAAAACAATTTCTTCCTCATCAACCCCTGTCACAGCATCAGAATCAATACTTTTCTCTCTGTCTTCCTCATCATCAACACTTGGAACACTATCACCATCACATGAATCATCACTAGAACTTTCATCATCAGTAGACTCTTCTGGTTTTTCTGAATGAATTTCTGCAACAAAAGCCTGACTCACAGCACCCACCAAATCTTCCAGATGAATGCCCCAATCATAGTTTTTGTCATTTTGAGCAACTAAAGCTGATGATGCAGATGCATGATTTGTATTTCCAGAAGGACCATGATTTTGATTACCAGATGAACCATGTGGCTGATTCCTATTATGCTGAAAGTTAGATTGCTTCTTTTGAGAATCAAATTCTACCTTTGGCTTAACACACTCCTTAGCAAAGTGACTATACTCTTGGCAATTGTAACACCTAACTTTGCTCTTATCAAAACCCATACGCGATCGACTATTTCAACCAATATATTTTCTGCCAGTTCTCTTCAAAAAATCTTTAGCTTGTCGCATTAACATGGCCATATTCCATTGGATATTCATTTCTTCCAGATCAACAGGGTTAATCTGTCTGAAATCTTCTTCTATTACCTCAGGATCATGTATTTTTCCTCCAATGAAATTATCATATGATGCCATGAATGAAGAAAACATAGCCAGATAATCATCAGCAACTTTCTGATTCACATGAGATCCAGATGATGTTGAAGCAGTAGTAGCAGAAAATCCAGAATGGCTTGTATGACTAGAATAGATTGGAACTCCAGAACACTGATCATTTGAAGACTCTTGAGCATCACCAGAAAAGAATGCCACTCCAGCACCAGATTTACCAACAGATTTGGCAAAATACATCGAGGGATCCTGGATATGCTCCATATTAGTCTCTTTCTTTTTCATATTCATGTCATGTGACTGAATCTTTCCTAGTACTTCTTCAAGAGACATGGTTTTGTACTTAACATTTTCTTTGATCAAAACCGTATACACATCAAACTTTGATGGTAAAGCCTCCAAGAATTTATCATTGATTTCCTCAGTCTCATAAACCACAGATGCACTAGCCAGTTCACTAAGAAGATGATAGAATCTTGTAGCAAGATCATCCAAAGATTCATTCTGAAAATGTTTAAAAACTAGAAACTGCTTCTTTAGTAACTCTTTTCTACTTTTCTTCACATCTAAACTCCCTTCACACCTTTTCTGTAGGGCTTCCCACAGTTGTTGAGAAGACTTGAACTGTTTAAAACTGTGATAAATTTCCTTTGGTAGAGACATTGAAATGCTAGCCATTGCTTTCTTTTCTCGATCAAATAACAGCTTCTCTTCAGTAGTTAAAGCTGACACTGGTTTTGGAACATCATCTTTTCCCATCCATGAATAAGTAGGGTGTGTATATCCTTCCAAAATTGGAATCCACAAACTAGTATCGGTAAAAGATACGAATTGGTCAAACCGATCTTTCCAATTTGAATAATCAGCTAGATTCAGCAACTTCGGAGGTTTTTGAGATGTACCTATCTCATTGTCATAATTGAACATGTTTGTGACTTGAACCATATTTTCCATGTTAAAAGTTTTCTGAAAAATTTCTAAGTATTGAACTGTTTTACCCTGAGGCAAACTTAATAAGTTCGCTTTAGTGAGTACTAAGCGAACTTGAGATCAGGCGAACAAGACAAGTTCGCTTAAGGAGGAAATTCGGTAAGTTCGCTTAACAGCTAAGTTCGCTTGCACAGGAACTCAGCAAGTTCGCTTAAACTGCTGTAACAGATTCAAAAACATCTTCGTTCAAACACGAACCAAAAACTTCAAAATTCATGATTTCTCAGCGAATTGATGGAATTTAAGGAAATTGAACCGTATGATTATGTATTTTATCAAATAGAACAATTCTATCGGACTAATTTCGTCAAAAACACTTCCAAAATCACAAATTCAGCAGAGAAACGATCTTCAAGAACTTGAAAAACTCCATTGTTGCAGAAACTTCAAAAATGTTGAATTTCTTGTCAAATTGTACAAAAAAAACCGTCACTAATCACCGAGAATCGTACTTAATTCACGAGCATAAGCTCTGATACCACTTGTAGGTCCAGGTAACTCAACCACTGATCGAACTCGTGATATGACGTTTCTATAACACGAAGTGCGGAATCCTTCGTATTAACGTTTGTATACTAATCGACAATTCAAACAACACGCGTAAATAAACTTCTCGTTATATTCCAAATCACTGTGGTTACAGACTCAATCAGACAAGTTTTTCTCTTCTTGGATCTATTTTCTCTAATGACTCTGTAACACATATATATAGAAACACACCTGCTGTAAGCGAACTTAGTTAAGTTCGCCTGAAACAGACTAAGCGAACTTAACAAGTTCGCCTCAGTTAGACCTAAGCGAACTTATTAAGTTCGCCTCTGATAGACCAGGCGAACTTAACAAGTTCGCCTCTAGGCATACTTGTAAAAACACTTAGCAACTTTTTACAATTACTTAACAAAACATAAAGACATAAAAACTAACTATTACAAGCTTTTGTCATTATAAATCTATGTCCTAACAATGAGGAGATAGTCCGGTTCCTTAATAAGTCAAGAATATTCTCTGCGATTTCTACTCAAGTGACGGTTAATGAAACTCGTGTTCGAGAGTTTTGGGAAAATGTTGAATACAAACATGTAAACAAAGAGATTTGGATAGAGAGTACTGTGGGAGGCAAGAAGATTAAGGTTAATGAACAAGTTATCAGTGAGGTGTTAAACTTCAGGGATAATGCAAACTTTCCTTACAGGATGAGCTACACAAGAGTGTCAGGCATTATTCTCACTATGGGATAAAAGCGATTTCCGAAGAAGACAAGTAACTAAGACATTGTTGGGCAAGCAATGGAGGTATCTAGTGCATGTGTTTATACATTGCTTAGGTCCGAGGACTGGTGCATTTGATCAAATAGGTGAAGTTCCCAGTCGAGCTTTTAGTTTGTTTGGCAACAAAGAAGATTCAACTTTTCAAGGATGATCTTTGAGGCAATGATCAATAACTTCATGGGTCCAAGGAAGAATAACAAGTTCTTGTTATATCCAAAGTTTATACAAATGATAATCAACACTTTGCTACCAGATCTACCGAATGATGGAATAGATGTTGGATCGGGATCTACCTTGATCCAATGATTCAACACATTAACCGAACCAAATCGTGCGGAATCCGATTTGATTGGCAATCCAATCTATGACAGGGATCGGGTCGTAAGAAACGAGCGGATTAGATGTCGAAACGAAGGTTTCTATTGACCCTTTGGTGTAGAGAAGTTGGATACAAGACTTGGAAACTCTCAACGGACAGAGATTCGACAATACAGGTGCAAAGAGTTTGTGTGTTCTGTTGCTTAGTCTGGTTCTGCTCTGGTTAGTCTCTTCTATGTGTATATGTGTTGTCTATTGTGTTGTGTCTTTGTTGTATATGTGCTCATGAAGTGAAAGTTCTATATATAGTGCTGAGGCCATTCGTACAAATGAGCCATGTGAATGGACTCATTCGTGCGAATGAATCAGCAGAATGGTTCATTTGTAAGAATGAATCAGTAGAATGGTTCATTCGTAAGAATGAATCATTAGAATGGTTCATTCGTACGAATGAATCATTAGAATGGTTCATTCGTACGAATGAATCATTCTCATGACTTATTCTAGCGAATGAATCATTCTCATGATCTATTCGCGCGAATGGATCATTCTCATGATCCATTCGTTCGAATGGGCCTTTCAATAGCACGATTGATCAACGTTATCGATATTTATCAGATCGTTTAATACACAGTCGTTATATATGAGTAAACATTAAGGATAAACATGTAATTTCATTAATACATCAAATAATTACCTTAAACATAGATGAAATACATATTACAAGGGATTAGGGACATATTATGCATCTACATACTCCCCCTTGGACCTAGATCCCTTCAAAATGACCTAACTAACATTAGTTGGTCTTCAACATTTCTTTTGTACGAGTTTTCCAGTTGACCCCGGCGTGTATGTCAAAAGCAAAGCATATACGTATCACTTTCACATACTGCAACGCCTGGTCTATATCTGCAACTTCAAAAAATGGTTGACACTTGTATAAAGTTGTAACATCTTGTTCAGACAAGTTGGTCAGCCACAAGGGATCAAAGACCCTGATGGTCTCCCATGACCCTTCTTTACAAAGCACTATAACAGCTTCACCAGTACGCCCATCATAGTACCACCATTTGAACTGATCTGAGAAGTCCTGGATCATTTTCCTTAAAGGAATCTTCTTCATGATCGTTGGAGGTTTCCACTTTAAGACAATTAGGGGCTTCTTGGTGATTGGATGAACCTTTTCCTTATGAATGTAACGGGTAGGCATTTGTGGCTTGAAGTTCACCCACTTATTCCGGTATTCGTACTGTAATTGACGTTCAAACCATTCGGATAGACCGGAAGATTCGCTGTATAGAAGCTTTAGACGCGCCAATTGATTTACTTCAAATGCGGGCAGCGTCTTGAAATCATGAGGGTACCTGAAATATTGTATGCCCTTCTCTCTTTTTATAGCATAGCAGCTTAAGTCGTTGAAGTATGCCCAACTGATTATACGACCATCAGACTTGTGTCCTTTGAGTCGATAAACTTTAGTGTACTTGGTTGGAGGAGAGGGCTTTGAGTTCTTCTTTAATTCGGCCATGTATTCCATCCACTGACTTTTACGTTCATTCAGCTCGTCAATGTCAATAGTGGAGGGACCGGCTTCATCTCCTTTGTTGTCGATAATGCGGTTGACCTCCTCGTCGGACTGCTGAGTGAATAAGTCTGCGAAGGAGGGAAGATCATCACCATCTACTGATGTGTACTTTGGATATTCTTGATCAGTGATGTCTTCGACTTCAACCTCATCAACGTCTTCTAGTTCGTCAGAGGAGGGATAATCAGTTGTAGGAACAGATGCCTCTTCAGTGATGACTTCGTCGGGATTCATTTGAAATAGCTAGGCAATCTGTTCTTTTGACAAGCAGTGTACGATTTCCCCTCCCTCTTTGTCATAAATAACTGAATGTTGGATGATCCCTTGCATGTCAAGCACATAAGTTAACTTTGAAGGTTGTTACTTAAGAGGCATCACATCCAAAACTATTTACATAAACAAACATAAAATAAACATGTGAGAATAAGAAATTTCATTGATTTAATCAAAATAAAACTGAAATTATTTACATAATAATCTAATATTTACAATAAGACAACTTAAAACACTTAAAATAAAAACTATCAACCTTCAGTGCCCTTTTGTGTATCTGATGATGGGCCTTCTGATTTGTCTGATTTTTGCTTTGTGCGTGCCTCTGCTTCTGCTGTCTTTGAAGCACTTGATGCAGCACCAGCATTGGCACCATCGTCCTTATCTTTGTCATTATTGTCATCATCATCATCACTATCATCATCATCATTGTCATCATCATCATCCTCATCGTCATCATCATCATCATCACCATCATCACCATCATCACCATCATCACCATCATTGCGAGCACCCTCAATTCTGGGTGTCGGGTCTCTTCTGCTTTCTAAGTCTTCTAAAAGTCTCTTATTATCCTCCTCAAGCCTTTGTATCCTCTGAGCATGTGCATCAACAGTTTTAGACAACTGTTGATTCTGGTTTGTAGCAGTGAGAAGGAGGGCTTGTTGATCATTACACCTAGTGGAAAGACTTGTGATGGCTTGGGCTTGTTCAATATTTTGCAGAGTCAACTGACTGATCTGCGAGCCCTGTTGGTCAATACGCTTTGATTGCTCTTCATTCTGAGCCCGTAAATGAAGTACCAAACTGTTTAAAGTACTGATATGGTCGTGTAGAGAGACAGTCGGCAGTGACATTGAAGATTCAGCTCGAATAGTTGATGGCTGTGATGTAGGAGCAGTCGTGTAGATGGGAGGAGGCACAGTTTGTGTATGAGGCATAGATGTTGACATTGGAGCCTCAGACCTGGTGGCAGTTGCTGTAGTAGCAGAGGTGCTCTCCGTCCTCCTATCAAGTTTAAACTTTTGGCGTTTGGCCATTCTCTTTCCTCTTCCTCTCTTGACTGGGGTAGATTGGGAAGAAGGAGCAGCAGATACTTGTGGACAGTCAGGGACAAAGTCAGCATCCCTGACGTCATCATCAACCCTTGAGCTTCCTTGATCTGCTCCCCTTTTTCGTTTTGTTGTGACCAATCTTGCCTCTTGTTGACTGATTTCAAAATCATCTTCAGTGTCCTCAGAATCAGTAAACATGACGGTGTCCAGGTTAACGTCTTCTAGGTTAGTTGGAAGGGAAGAATCGATAGCAGCAACAGTGGGGGTGGTGGCAGCGGTAGATGGAACATTAGGAGCATTGCCACCATCTCCCTGACCATCTTGGTCGTCATCATCTTGGTCGTCAGCTGGAGGTACAACAATATCCTCCCTGTCAGAATCACTGTTATCGTGACGCCATTTTCTGTTTGCTGGTGCCACATAATCTGGATTTTCTAGATGTCCAATAAGTCGTTTGTGAGGTGGCTTTGTTGGTCTGCCCCTGTAGGTCTGTACCCTATTTAGAGTGACATCCGTCATGTGTTCTAGCTTGATCATGTCGATGTCTGACCTTGGCAGAAGAGGAAGCTGGTCATCTATTATCATTTGTAAGAATCTGGGGTACATAAGATACGCATTGTCCCCTTTTAGATAGATGTTTTCCTTAAGATACGTGAACACCATCTCGGAAAAGTTGAACGGAATGTTCAACACCAGAGCAACGAATGCGCTCTGAATTGTTTCGCGCATGTCGTCGAAACCGCCACGACGGGAACCGAGGCAATGTAGAAGAACATGTCCAAGATACTTGTACTGCGGACAGAGGTTCGCTTTGTTTAAAACTCCCTCGGCTACATTCCCGTCGCACTTTATTCTCATAAAGCATCCGCGGATCAGATATTTATCCAGTGTCACTGGATCTTCAGGATGATCACCGAATTGACACAATCGGCGAATGTGAGCTGCCGATACAACCACATCTTGACCCGCGATCTTCCCTCGTATGACCGGTGGAGATACCTCGCAGTCAATCTCGGCAGAGGCCCAGAACTCCCTTTGATGCGACGTATATGGAGTCCGGTGATGGGATATAGCATGAGCAATCCTTGATCTTGATAAAAACTCGATCATGCCGACAAACGGACGTGCATTCTTTGATGTAGGAATCATGTACGCACATATGTTGCTTTTTATTGAAGCCTTAAGAACAACTGGAGCTCTGTGCGCCATAACGATCAGTCTGCAAACACAAAAACATGAAGCACATCAGATCAGTACATGCAAGATTTTGGAAATATGAACTTTTTGGACCATTTTCCCTTTGTACGAATGAACCCAAAAAGTTGGGTCATTCGTGCGAATGGATCATTCTACCTATTCATTCGTGCGAATGAGTTTCATTCATATGAATCAGTATTCATTCGTGCGAATGAGATTCATTCGTGCGAATGAGTTTCATTCGTATGAATGAGTGTTCATTCATGTGAATGAGTGCTCATTTGTACGAATGAACATGAAGAGTGTGTCCATTCGTATGACAGACGGGTCGCGATCCAACTTGCCCAAAAATTCGATCAAGACTTGAAAAGATTTGCCGAAAAAGACACCAACACACTCGACTATGATTTTCAACCAATATTTAGCATTTTAATTGGTTTATTAAGTCACTTTTTATGTTTTTTAGGTTTGGTTTTCGGTTTTGAACCCTAAATCTAGTCGAGTCATCCAAGAATCGAGTATACAGACGATTAATCTCTTGAGGGTATACCTGTAAAAAAAAATCAAGCGTTAGATCGGTGATTGGACGGAGATTTGTTCAAATGCAGATTTTAATCAAACAGACGTGCGAATAAGGATTTCTGATTTGTGCGAATGATGCTGAGAATGCGAATGAATGGCCTTTTTATAGGATGGCCTGGTTCATTCGTTCGAATGGCCCATTCTGGTCAGTCCATTCGTGCGAGTGACCCAGACTTGATTCATTCTGCCACTCATTCGTACGAGTGGACCATTCTGGTCAGTCCATTCGTGTGAATGAGCTATTCTCCTCATCCATTTGTACGAGTGAGCCATTTTGCTCATCCATTCATACGAATGGGACAATCCCCTTATGCAAATTAAACTTTTCAAGTTAAATGGGGTATCCGACCACATCGGTCTTGACAACAATTTGATTATGAAGTAATTTACATTTAATTATGAAGTGAGGGATCAATTATGAAGTTTTGGAATAGTTTATGAAGTAAAGGAACGATTTGATCAATCAGGAAGTCAAGCGGTTTTCAAATTTTGATTTTCAGACAGTCGTTCGAGTCTTATCAGATAATCTAAAATTTAGGAAAAGTAAAATGTTTTTGGATTTTTGAATATGTAATGCTGAAAATAATATCAACAAGATATATACACGCATTTCTTAGTAAGAATGATCCTTATGAGAAATCATACAGACTTAGTGACTAATGATCTGAGACATTTTGAATTTTGTAGATACAACTATACAATGGTATTTACACATCTTTTTGTGAGAAAGATCCGAACATGGGATCAGTACTAAACTCATAGTAATCAGCAACATTTCAAATTATCTGAGCTTTAAGTACACTTAGTCAAAATGCGATCATTGATATGTTTGTCCATCTTAAACCTATGCAGACCTCTTCTCAACACTTACAAGATGATCTTGAAGGATTGAGTCCATTGTCTGTGTGTCCCACACTGGTTAAGAATTGACTTGAATTACTTTTCAAAACATGTTAATGATTCAAATCAGCACAACTTACTTAACCAGTCATCATAAGTTCATGAGATCTCAGTTTTTCCCTGTTACTTCTTTACTACACCAATTTTTTTTATTTTTTATTTATTTATTTTTTATTATTTTTTTTTATTTTTTATTTTTTTAGTATTCACAGTGACAGCCATCAGCTCATGGACGGCTTCATCCAGGTATTTACAAGGCAATATGGCACGTATGCAGCTAACGGTGTTTGTGTTCATCCTATCCCATGGATGGCTTCAACCAGGCTGCAACCCGGTAATATGGCACATATACGGATTCGGATTCATACTTTTATTTTATTCTTAATCGCATGGACGGCTTCAGCCAGGTATTTACAAGGCAATATGGCATGTATACGACTTCGAAATCTAATTTTTAATTTTATAACTACTTTCTGATATCTCATTAAACCGATGATAACTGGTGTGCACAGAATGAGAAACACCTTCAGTTTCTATTGTTGATTTTCGTCAATCCTTTTACCATTATGTGACTCACAAGACAATATCTAATATGGTATAGATTGATCATCAATGGTCGAGATTCAGTAAGATAAGCCTATCAATGCATCACATGTCGACTTAGTGTGACTATTCACTATGACATTAAATGCAATGTGCTTCATACATATGGTTAGTGTGCCATCACTTCCCAAAGGTTGGATACGATTTCTCATTTTTGAGTTTTCAGATGTTTTTGGGTTTTAGACTATACAAAAATGGAAATTTTTTATTTTTTTTATTTTTTTTTAAAACAAACTGTACACAAATAACTGTACACAATATAGAAAATCTTTTTGGAGTCTCAGATAACTAGCGTCTGTGTATTATCATTTTTCTCAGCGAGAGATCATTTTCTTACTGACATTATCTCCCCCTAAAATTTCAAAATGAAAAATCTTTTTGAGTTTTTGAGATTTTTAATAAACGCAAGAAAGAAAATATATACAGGAACGTAATTGATAAAAATGATTATTGACTCGACTCTTGGTCCGGAACAACGTCATCCTTCTTTTTCATGCCGTTTACCTCTAACAAGAATAAAAATCTTGGTTTGTCAAAGGCTTTTGTATAGAGGTCAGCCTTTTGGAAATCAGTGTTAATTTGAACCACATCAATCAGTTTCTTTTCAAAACAATCACGAATGAAGTGATATTTTATGCCGATGTGTTTGGTTTTTGAATGCTGAACCGGATTCTTAGTGATAGCTATGGCAGCAGAATTATCTACATAAATAGGAGTGTTAGAGAATTGCAAACCGTAATCCCGAAGTTGCTGTTGAATCCAGATAATCTGAGAACAGCAACTGGCAGCAGCGATGTATTCAGCTTCACATGTAGATGTAGCCACTGAAGTCTGCTTTTTGCATTGCCATGTCACGAGACGATTTCCAAAGAACTGACACCCTGCAGATGTAGACTTGAAGTCTGTTTTGCAACCACCATAATCAGAATCACTATATGCAGTAAGCTCAAAGTTATCATCATTAGAGTACCATAATCCAAGATCAGGAGTACCCTTTAGATAACGAAAAATCCTTTTGACAGTAATTAAGTGGGAGACTTTTGGTTTTGACTGATATCGGGCACAGAGACACGTGGCGAACATGATGTCTGGTCGAGATGCCGTGAGATACATAAGAGATCTGATCATGGCTCGATAGAGAGTAGCATCAATATATTCCCCCTTGTCATCAGGAGAAATCCCGTGATTGATCGCCAATGGAGTACCAGCAGGTTTGGCATCAGTCATACTGAATCGGCTCAGTATGTCTCCAACATAATTGGTTTGATGAAGGAAAATCCCTGTCTCAGATTGATCTACTTGTAGCCCTAGAAAGAACTTCATCTCTCCCATGGAACTCATCTCGAACTTGTCCTGCATAACTCTTTCAAATTCTTTGCACAGAACATCATTCGTCGATCCGAAAATAATGTCATCCACGTATACCTGTACCATTAAAAGTTCTCCACCCTTTTCCCGAATAAACAACGTGCAGTCGATGACACCTCTTCTAAAACCATTGTTCAGAAGATGAGTGGAAAGTGTCTCGTACCACGCTCGCGGAGCTTGGTGCAATCCGTACAGTGCCTTGTCCAATTTGTAGACACGGTCACGATGCATAGGATCTTCAAACCCGGGAGGTTGACTGACGTATACGACTTCACTGATTTCTCCATGAAGGAAAGCACTCTTTACATCCATTTGATAGACTTTGAACCTTTTGTAGGATGCATAAGCAAGAAAAATTCGAATTGCTTCCAGACGAGCAACCGTTGCAAACACTTCATTGTAATCTATACCTTCAATTTGCCTAAATCCCTGAATGACTAAACGAGCCTTATTTCTTATGACTATTCCTGGATCATCCCTTTTGCAACGAAGAACCCATCGAGTACCAATCTTCTTAGCTCCTTTTGGTAAATCAACTAACTTCCAAACTCCGAGCTTCTGAAATTGGAGTAGTTCTTCCTGCATTGCATTTACCCAAGATTCTTCTTTTAAAGCATCTGTTATAGACCGTGGTTCGATTTGCGAGACGAAACATTAATGCGCACAATCGTTGACTACACCAGATTCCATGATTTCTGAGTAGACTCCAGAGTTGATCTGACCCCTAGTTTTAACACCAGATGTGGGATCACCAATAATGTTCTGTTGAGGATGAATTCTATCAATCCTACCCACAGGATGAGCAGGAACCTCAACAGTTTGATCAAGGTTTGTGATACTCTGTTCAATTTCCACAGAATGTGAAACATCATCACTCAATTGTACAACATCATGGGAAGGATCTTCAATCACCTGGTCTATTTCTTGTCGAGAACCCTCATATTCTGAAGAAGAAGAGTCATCATCCTGTGTGACTTGTGTGTTATTGGAGGACTCAAGAATGTCAGATGATGAGGGAGTAGGTTGCACATGTTCATCAGGTGCGTTTTAAGCATCATACATCATTTGAACAGCAACCTCCTCATCTGAACATTCTGGAGGAAGATCAAACGAGGCAAAAAGTTCTTCATAATCAAACATCCAAGGAAGACCTTTTCCAGCAGCAGGAGAGGTATACTTTTGAACATAAACATGGTACCATTCTTCTACATTCCCAGAAGCTTTGTTGTAAACTCTTTTATTGGGAGTGCTGTACCCTAAGAAGTAACCTACCTCTACTTTCTCATTAAACTTGTCATGAGCATCCTTTTTCAACATGGTACATGGAGCGCCAAACGGTTCAAGATACTGTAAGTTCGGTTTCCTTCGATGCAACAATTCAAAGCAAGTTTTATCGTGACGCTTGGCAACTAGAACCCGGTTGAGCGTGTAACACGCATTAGCAATAGCTTCATTCCAGAACTGCACGGGTAAGTTTGAGTCAGCGAGCATAGTCCTAGCAGCTTCTATCAAGGTCTGATTCTTCCTCTCAGCAACACCATTCATTTGTGGAACATATGGCGCACTGAATTCATGGTGAATACCAAGTTTTTGACAGAAAGTTTCCATAAGGTGATTTTTAAATTCAGTACCATTGTCCGAACGGATCCTCCTAACCTTTAACTTATACAGAGACTCCAATTTGGTAATCAAAATCTCCACATATTCAAAAGTTTCAGATTTTTCTTTTAAGAACATCACCCAAGAATATCTTGAATACTCATCCGTCACAACCAAACAATATAAGTCTCCAGCAATGCTCTTCCGGTTGATAGGACCAAACAAGTCCATGTGTAAGAGCTCTAGTGGTATAGTGATGGAATGTTGAGATTTGGGTTTATGAGATTTCTTGGTTTGTTTGCCTTTCTTGCAAGAAACACACACGTCAGGAAGATGAAAACTTTTCACAGTGACTCCTTCAACAAGATTTTTATGCACCAAATGATTCATTTTTCTGAGACTGAGATGTCCCATTCTTTTGTGCCATAAAATAGAATCCTTCTCAGTGGATTTTGAAACAAAACATGATGCTGTGGACACTGAGGATGATGCTTGTGACATGTCAAGAATATAAAGATCATTCACTCTTGGAGCAGACATAACCACCATGTCTTCTGGAATCATAAACTCCTTTTTCAAGATATAACAATGCTTGTCATCAAAAAGAACCTTGAACTCCTTATCACAGATTTGAGAAACAGAAAGTAAGTTGTTATCCAACTGTTTGACAAAGTTGACCTTCTCAAAGCTGACAGCTCCATTAGACAGTGTTCCCTGAGCTGAGATAAAACCACCTTTATCGCCTGCAAATGAAACATAGCCCCCTTTGATATTTCTGACGTCGAAAAGGAGAGCTAAGTTCCCAGTCATGTGCCTGGATGCCCCACTATCAATAATCCAATTATTGCTAATAGGATTATAAAGGACAACCTGCACAAGAAGGAAAGTAATTAGTTTAGGTTAGGAACCCAAGCCTTTACGGTCTTGGGTTTCCCAGTCTCATCTACAACAGTACAATCCATCCACTGTCCTTGTGGATTTTTGGAACAACCATTTGACTTTGAAGTACAGTCGTCAGAAGCATCATCTGATTTTGCTTTCCACACATGTTGTTTGTGGAACGACTGTTTGTGGTAAACAGTGGATTGCTTAACGATTTGTACAGGTGTGGAACTCGAATCAGAGACCAACAAGTCATGCATCTTTTGTTTAGCTTTCTTTTGATGCACTTATTGTTGGGGAAAAGAGTTAGATTTTGACTTTAAAAACTTTTTTTTATTTTCTGGAAAATGGTTAACTCTTTTACTTGGCTTCTGAAGATAAGGACAGTTGACAACAACGTGTCCCTTTTTACCGCACTCAAAACAGTATCTCTGCTCAACCAACCTTGGAGATCTGTATTGATTTTCACTTTGGTGAGTTTTTGAACCACCAGCCTTAGCTTCTTTTTGTTCAGCTGAAGATAGTGACTTGTTTGATTGAACAGACTCTCCAGCTTTAACAAAATTAACCTTTTTGATTGAGGCTTTGGTTACTTGACTCTTCTGATCAGAAGTAGTGGGATAAGATGGACGGCAACTGGTTGGTTTAATTTTAAAAACATTTTTAGAAGCAGATTTTGAAATACCAATGCTGTCATTCTGTGGAGCAGACGAGTTTTTGTGTCCCAAACCACGAGTAGGACACTCATCGTCGTCTTCATCCCACTCTTCTACCATTCCATCAACACACTGGGACTTCGAGGTTGAAGCACCATTATCGTTAACCTTTGGTTGAGAAATTTTGTTTTCGGTTGGATCAACGACAAGTGGCGTTTTGACCTTAAAGTCAATGATTGGGTTATCATCCGGTGTGTTTACCATAGTATTCAACACCGGTGGAGGACAATTTTTATACCCAAACCCAGCATTTTTCTTTCCTGTACGCCGTGAAATCATGTAATCAAGAAGGTAAGAAGAATTTGAATAACTTTTCAGCTTTTGATTTAAAGTTTCATAATCACATTCGACAAGCGCCAGCTTTTTCTTTGTTTCATCAATCGTGTTTAAATAAAAAGTGATGGCATTTTGTTTGTTGATAACACAGATTTCTAATTCATGAACTTGCCTGTTTAAAAGATCAATTTTGTTTTTGAAGGCAAGTTCGTTTCCCTTTAAAACACGGTTTGTTTCAAGACAATTAGTTAAATCAGCAATTAAGTCTGTGTTGTGACTTTTAAGTGTCTCAACTTTCTTCTCAAGTTCATCACAAATTAAACACGGTTGAGATTCAGACTCACTTTCAAAACTGTCAGAATTTACCTGAATGCCTGTGGATGTTTTTACCATAAAAGCACAGCTACAGGTAGATTCAGAAGAGGAATTGTTATCATCCACATCAGCTGTCGATTGACTTGAAGAGACGACAGATGATTTTTCTTCATTCTCAGCTGTGAAGCCAGAACTGTTTGAAGATGTGTCGTCTGCAGCTGATGAACTTTCTGAAGCAATCTCTCTCTCAGCATCAGAATCTGATTCTTCATTGACTTCTACAGCCTTTGCCATGTAAGCTCTATCCCCTGAACTACCATCAGCTCCAAATTTAAAAGACCAATCAACAGTCTTATCTGTTTGAACAACCATAGCTTTTGTTCCACTTGAAGTGTCCTTATCTTGTGCAAGAGTAACTGGAACAAGGTTTGTTTCTGTATTTTGATTTTGTGGCTTCGGTTGGCTTTGACGGTTGTTGAAAGGGTTGCGGTTTCCAGTCTGTTTAGGCTTTTCACATTGCCTAGCAAAATGCCCTTTCTCACCACAGTTAAAACAAACAACAGCAGACAGATCAAAACCATAAGTAGTGTCTTTGTTCCCTTCGAGAGTTTTTCCTGTCCTTTTTACATAATCTCTCGCTCTTCTGACTGCACTTGCAAGAGCCCACATTATATCAATTCGATCCATTTCATCCTTATCAATCTGAGCATAGTCTTCTGCTGTCAGATGACTGTTTCCAACCTGTCCAGCAACAAGACTGTCATATGAAATGATAACGGTAGACAACAGTGCCATGTGTTCCTTGGCCACTTCGATAGTAACCTTGTCGAAGTTGTCTGTTTGCAATTTAATGGGGCTTGGTGGAGGACTACTAGCAGTATTTCCCTGCTGTGGAACCGAGCTTGATGAAACTGAAGCATGAGCTGTTGAAAACTGGCTGGCTGAAACATTTGACATGTTTGATACAAACGCAGTCTGCAAAGGAGCATTTTGTTGAGTTGATGTGGAATAGTACAATGAAGGATCCTGAGCTTGTGCGCCTCTCTTTAACTTCCACTTATTCATCACCTCTTGTTCTCTCAATTTCTGAAGAAATTCATTGATATCAATGGTTTCAAGAGTATTGTTCTGTTTGAGAACCATCAAGAATGAATCCCATTTTGGTGGTAGCGCATCTGCCATGCATTGAACCTTTTCTTCTTTCGTTGTTTTGATCTCATGGGCATGCAATTCACTCATCAAGTGATAGAATCTCTCAAATAGATCATCTAAGGACTCATTCCCAATATACATGAAATTATCAAATTCCTTCTTAATGGCCTTAGCATTGATAGCTTTCAACGAAGCATTTCCTTCGTGACGTTGTTCTAAGGCAACCCACAGAGATTTTGAAGATGTAAACTGCCTGAATTGATGAAATATTTCTCTTGATATGGCCTGAGATAAGATAGCATATGCCTTCTTTTCTAAGTCCTAATCTTTTCTTTGTTGTTCGCTTAAAAGGGAAGCCAAAACAGGAGTTCCATCCTCACTCAACACTTTTTGATATCCATTCTCTATCATCATCCATAAGTTTGTATCAACTCCATTAATGTGTATCTCAAACATGTTTTTCCAGTGATGATATTCGTCCATTGTCATGAGTTTTGGAGCCTTGTTAGCATTTCCAGCTTCATTATCGATTAATAACAAGTTTTGGATTTTACTGTTCTGACTGGCAACAAAGGCTAAGTCCGACATGGTAAAAAATAAAGTTTTTCGACACAAGAAAAAATTCAGAAGAGATTTATGCGAATGGGTCTATTCGTGCAAATGGAATTTTCTATTAGTGCGAATGGAATTTTCTATTCGTGCAAATGGAATTTTCTATTCGTGCGAATGGAATTTTCTATTTGTGCGAATGGAATTTTCTATTCGTGCGAATGGAAGTTTGAACAAATGAGCGGGAGACTTGATCTATTCGTGCGAATGGTAGGAGCCATTCGTGCGAATGAAGTTCATCATGGTAGCCATTCGTATGACAGAGGGCTGTTTGACTTTTTTGCACCAAAAAGCACCAATGATTGAGCCCATTATCAGATCTGGAAACTGAAACGATCAGATCACTCAGAAGCAATAATCACAAGTTTTGAACGTGGCTAAACAACGATCAAGTGATCTTTATAACATTCAAGAAGCTAGAAAAAGCAAGATTAAAAGCAAGATTAGATTTTCTATGTTGAATCTAGAGCACAATCAGGCTCTGATACCACTTTGTTGGATCGGGATCTACCTTGATCCAATGATTCAACACATTAATCGAACCAAATCGTGCGGAATCCGATTTGATTGGCAATCCAATATATGACACGGATCGGGTCGTAAGAAACGAGCGGATTAGATGTTGAAACGAAGGTTTCTATCGACCCTTTGGTGTAGAGAAGTTGGATACAAGACCTGGAAACTCTCAACGGACAGAGATTCGACAATACAGGTGCAAAGAGTTTGTGTGTTCTGTTGCTTAGTCTGGTTCTGCTCTGGTTAGTCTCTTCTATGTTTATATGTGTTGTCTATTGTGTTGTGTCTTTGTTGTATATGTGCTCATGAAGTGAAAGTTCTATATATAGTGTTGAGGCCATTCGTACGAATGAGCCATGTGAATGGACTTATTCGTGCGAATGAATCAGCAGAATGGTTCATTTGTAAGAATGAATCATTAGAATGGTTCATTCGTACGAATGAATCATTCTCATGACTTATTCTAGCGAATGAATCATTCTCATGATCTATTCGCGTGAATGGATCATTCTCATGATCAATTCGTGCGAATGGGCCTTTCAATAGCACGATTGATCAACGTTATCGATATTTATCAGATCGTTTAATACACAGTCGTTATATATGAGTAAACATTAAGGATAAACATGTAATTTCATTAATACATCAAATAATTACATTAAACATAGATGAAATACATATTACAAAGGATTAGGGACATATTATGCATCTACAATAGAGTTGCCTTTGGAGCACATGTAAGAGACCATCTTCAATAGTATGAATACCATAAGGAAGAAAAGCAAGTTCTCTGGTCAAGTAACTCCGTTTTTTCCTAACATGCTCGAGGAGAATCCAGATCCAAATTTGGAGTTGAAGATGAGGTAGATGATATTCTGAGCAGCAACGTTAAAGATAATGAAGATGATAATGATGATGGTGATGATGATGATGATGAAGGCGGTGAAGGCAGTGCTGGTTAAGTTAACTTGAATCAAGAGGCAGAACAACCTATAAATATTGTAGATAATCAAGTACTAGAAGTAGAGGTTGAAAATGTTGTTCTTGATGTTGATGAACCGGCTAGTATGAAAGCAAGTGATCAAGTAGTGTGTAACCTTTCTGATTTTCATGTTTTTCCTATGTATTTTATGCCGTGCAATAAAAGATTTCAACCTTACATTTATTGTTCATATACACTTACAAGCATACACGCGTTCATTATAATACAATATTAACGAAAACAATCTTACAAACCTCGAGGACCAAACTTGACCAAAACTCAAAACAACATCAATATTACAAAACTACAAGGACTAGTCTTGAAACTTCCAAAAACCAACACAAGCACGGTCGCGCCTAGTCCTAGGCACGGTCGCGCTTGTGCCATGACCACGGTCGTGCTTAACATTAAGCACGGTCGCGCCTCGATACAGTTTGACTCCGCAAAGTCAAACCGACTCAAATCGTGTCCAAAAATAGATTGTAAACACGTTTAGAAGGTCGCGAAACTTGCAGAAGAAGATATTCGGCTAATTGAGACTAAAACACGACCAAATACACATGCAATCGTCCAAATACTCGCAAATTCTAAACCGACTTTTTTAAAACGAATCAAGTAATTGGGGCAAGAATCAAACGAATTAAGTTAAGCCCATACCTACCCGAGACATATATAAACTTCCCTAAACCCTAAATCCATCATTCCATCATCTCTATCTCGTCTGTCGATCAAGAAAAAGCCGCGAAGTCTCCCCGTAGCCGTCTGCACTTGTTGCCCATTCAAAACAGGTTAGTAATAGTTCATTAGGATCATCTCTCCAAGCTAATCGAAAGCCCTAACTTAATTCGTAACCACATTACATGATTTTACAGAATTGAATCTGAGTTTTGATAAAAAATGGTTTTAAACGATCGACACGATAAACAGAATATAAACCTAATTAAATGGTGTAATTCGATTCGCAAACATCATATCAATGAAAACCCTAAGTTTCTAATCTGTTTTATTACAAGAATCAGGCGAATTGCTTCTGGAATTGACCAGACACGGTCGCGCTGTCCTACGAGCGCGGTCGTGCCTGACCAAGCACAGTCGTGCCCCGTAAGAGGCCCGGTCGTGTTTACCGATCAAACCAAGTCCTGACCTAGTCAAAACCCTAGGGGCGGTCGTGCCGGATACGGACGCGGTCGTGTCTCAGGACCAGACTCTTGTTTTGACTTCTGACCAACCACAGGCGCGTTACCGACCAAGCGCGGTCGCGTACGTGCCGGGCGCGGTCGTGCCATATACAAGCACGGTCGTGCTCATCCCTTAAACAGAATCTTTAATTTTATTCTGTTAATTTGATAAATAAATTAAATAACAGTTTAAAAAAATTATTTTTATAAACTAATTACTGGAATACCTTACACTGTTCCGAATGAACATTATTTATTTAAACTTATATTTTAAATAAATATTCTATTACTTAAACTAATACAAATAAATATATATAATAAATAACATAGTTAATTATTATTTTTAAACAAACCCTACACGTTTAAGAATGACAACTTCACTTCCGTCATTAAATAACGCAAATCAATAACACATATACATTGTTCATTAGGTCGAACTTAGCAATCTACAACACATCGCTGTTTTCCATTTGCTTGTGCAATCTTCACGCTACATAACACGTGAGTTACATAGCCCCTCTTTTACTCTATTTTACAAACGTTTTGGGGTGGAACATGCGTTCTATTTACATGTTTTCAATTATACACATATACAGTTCCATCCTATGCATGTTTACAGTTTTACGCTTTGTGCTTGAGTACATTTTGTAGACCAATTATTATGCTCTTCATGTACAATCATTAACTAACAGCCGACAGTAAACAGTGGTAGATCTATTGAGTCTGACAAACCCACCCAGGTAGGGTGACTGTTACTGACAACACAAATTTTGAGTGCAAGTTACAAAGGTTTGATTGTATAGGTCACACGATGTTTTTCTCTCCATAAATGCCTTAATTGTCATGATTGTATTGAACTGTATGCACACAACACGTATTTTGCTATCACACGATTAAACCTATGTACTCTCACCAACTTTCTAGTTGACCCTGTTTTAACCATGTTTCAGGTACCAATGTTTGAAGTGATCAAGATATGCTACACATAGGATTTTGACCTAGTTTTAATTGAACCAGTTATATTTTGATGTAATTTTCATTATTGTTTGGTGGATTGAATCTATGTTTTGTTGAACTTGTTTGATTGCAATGAAAACGATTATTAATTATTTAAACTTTAGTAAACCATGAGCAATGAACAGTCTGCACGCTTCACGCCCCGATGTTTCCGCCGTCGGTTGGGGTGTGACAGATTGGTATCAGAGCCTTGGTTATAGGGAATTAGGTTATTAGACACCTTTGACCTAGACTATAACTTTAGGATACCCACTTATGCCATGCTTCATGATTTACATGCTATGTGCTACATGCTATATGATATATGCTACATGTTTTATATGTATATATGAATAATAACTTAAATAAACAATATCCCTACCCATATCCTAAACCACATATCCTTCATGCCTGCTTCCATGTCATCATCAACATAACCTGAATCATATTCTTAGACTTTGGTCTATAAAACTTTCTTTTACACCCGTTAAGGTTTTTAGACTTTGTTTAATTGTTAAAGGACACGTGCAATCTGGAAGAGTGACACCTGTATTCTGGGTTTTCTGTCTAGGAAAGCATTTCGTATAAATCCCAACCAACCGAGGGACCCGTATGCTTTCCTGGGAATTCCCGGGATGAGTGTTTACTTATAGGCTAAAGCACGTCTCCTTGATAATTATCTGAGTTTAAATTAACCTTAATATGTCATAGTACTCGAGTGATTATGTCACTATTTGAGTACAATCCAAACTATGAACTACTTACATCTATTTATTCTTCTATTTAATCCAAGAAAATCTCACAACTCTTATTGTGTCTAAATCTGTAGAATGCCTCCTCGTCGTGTCAACAGCAACTACAGCAATAACACTGACCTAGCTGCTTTACTCACACAGCTGGTGAACCAAATTACCCAAGCCAACAACAACAATAATGGCCATGCCAGTGGAAGTGCTGCTACTGGAGGTGGTGGTGGTGCTAACCCGCCACAATGCACCTTCAAACACTTCAACTCCTGTAATCCCCTCAAATTCTATGGCAGCGAAGGAGCCACGGGACTCCTTCAATGGTTTGAAAGCATTGAGAGCACTTTCCTCAATAGCGACTGTCCCGACAACCTCCGTGTTCGTCATGCTACCAGTGTCTTTCAAAAAAGGGCGCTTACTTGGTGGAATGGTGAGAAAAGGACTAGGGGAGTGGATGTAGCAATGGCACTGCCGTGGGATGAGTTGAAAAGGATCATGACTGAGGAATTCTGTCCTCGAAATGAGATGAAAAAGCTAGAAGCGGAATTTTGGGATCTTGCTCAAGATAGTGGTGAAAGCTTAGCATACACCACCCGTTTTCACGAGCTGAGTCTACTTGTGCCACACATGGTTACACCTCTGTCTAGGTGTATTGAAAAGTACATTGGTGGTCTACCTAGACAAATTCAAGATACTGTGGTAGGAGGAAATCCTGCTACTCTGGAGGATGCTATTCGTTTGTCAGCTACACTTACTGACAATCATGTTAAAGCGGGTACACTTACAAGAAAGGGTGCCAAGAAAGTTTCTGAAACAACAACACCTCCCGCTCATGTCAAAGAAGTCCAAACTGAACCATACCGCAACACTAGGAAGAGAAAGGTCAAAAACTGTGCTGTAATCACTCCGGCTGCTCCAGTGAATCAAGTTACACCCATAGCTCCAAACCCAACAAAGAAGCCCTATGGGGGCAGCTACCCACTTTGCAACACCTGCAACTACCATCACCCTCCAAACATACCTTGTCGCCTTTGCAACCACTGCGGGAAACATGGCCACACAGCCAATATTTGTCGAGCCAAGGCACTTGCCAACCAAACCAACCCAGCAAATCAAGCCAATCATCAAGCAACTAACCAAGCCATCCCCGCCATTGCAAATGGACGTGCTTGCTTCGAATGTGGTGACCCGAACCACTTCCGTAACCAGTACCCAAGACTGATCAATGTTAATCGAGGCGGAGCTCATGGGCGTGCTTTCAACATCAACGCCAATGAGGCTCAGGCCAACACTGATGTGGTTAACGGTACGTTCCTTATGAATAATCATTATGCTTCTATACTATTTGATACTGGAGCCGATAAAAGTTTTGTGTCACTAGACTTCGAACCGTTACTTGCAAAAACCCGGTCTAAACTAGAGAAAACCTTTACCGTTGAGGTAGCCGATGGTAACACCGTTGCAATTGACACCATCATTTATGATTGCTCCCTAGAACTAAATAAACACACCTTTCCAATCAACCTCATACCAATGCCATTAGGAAGTTTTGACGTCATCGTAGGTATGGACTGGTTGTCAAAGCACCACGCCGAAGTCATGTGCTTTGAAAAATGCATCCGTATACCACTCCCATCCGGCGAAACGTTGAAGGTCCTTGGTGAGAAACCTTGCAAAGGACTCAAACTAATGTCATGCATTACCGTCCAAAAGTACATACGAAAGAAGTACATGGTTTTCCTAGCCCATGTTATCCAAAAAGAAATCAAAAAGAGGAGTGTACAAGACATCCCCATCGTTCGGGATTTTCCTGAAGTTTTTCCTGATGACTTACCAGGTCTTCCACCTGTTCGGCAAGTGGAATTTCGCATCGATCTTGTACCTGGAGCAAACCCGGTGGCTAAAGCTCCATACCGGCTTGCACCTTCCGAGATGCAAGAACTTGCAAGTCAACTTCAAGAACTCTCCGACAAAGGTTTCATACGGCCGAGTCATTCACCGTGGGGTGCACCAGTCTTATTTGTTAAAAAGAAGGACGGTTCTTTCCGCATGTGTATTGACTATCGAGAACTCAACAAGCTTACAATCAAAAACCGCTACCCTTTACCTAGGATTGACGATCTCTTCGATCAACTCCAAGGTTCTACCTACTTCTCGAAGATTGATCTTCGATCTGGTTATCATCAACTCCGTGTGCAAGAGGAGGATATTCCCAAGACCGCCTTCCGAACGAGATATGGTCACTACGAGTTCATGGTTATGCCTTTTGGGCTAACCAATGCACCTGCTGTCTTCATGGACCTCATGAATCGTATGTGCAAACCATACCTTGATAAATTTGTTATCGTGTTCATTGATGACATCTTGATCTATTCAAGAACTAAGGAAGATCATGAACAACACCTTAGGTTGATTTTGGATCTCTTGAAAACCGAACAGCTATACGCCAAGTTCTCTAAATGTGAATTTTGGCTAAAAGAAGTTCAATTTTTGGGTCACGTTGTCAATGAAAAGGGAATTCATGTTGACCCCGCCAAAATTGAAGCTGTTAAGAATTGGAAAGCTCCTAAAACCCCTACCGAAGTTCGTTCGTTTCTTGGCTTAGCAGGTTAGTATCGAAGGTTCATCTCTAATTTCTCCAAGATCGTTGTTCCCCTCACTGCCTTAACCCAAAAAGGTAAACCCTATGAGTGGGGACCGAAACAAGAAGAAGCCTTTCAATTTCTCAAGCGAAAGTTGTGCAATGCTCCTATCCTCACCCTTCCTGAAGGTGAAGATGATCTAGTTGTTTACTGTGATGCTTCAAACCAAGGTCTTGGTTGCATTCTCATGCAACGAGGCAAGGTGATCGCTTATGCATCAAGACAACTCAAAATCCATGAGAAGAATTATACGACGCATGATCTGGAGTTGGGTGCTGTCATATTTGCGTTGAAGATTTGGAGACATTATCTCTATGCCACGAAATGTGTGGTGTTCACCGACCACAAAAGCCTCCAACATATCTTCAACCAAAAGGAACTCAACATGAGACAACGACGTGGGGTTGAACTCCTCAACGATTACGATTGCGAAATTCGTTATCATCCCGGCAAGGCTAATGTTGTAGCCGATGCACTAAGCCGCAAGGAACATGTCATGCTTCAAAGTGTCAAGATCCATTCCGATATACAAGTTCGTATTCTAGAAGCTCAACATGTCTCGGTTACCGAGGGCAATATGTATGAGGAAATGTCTTGTGGTGCTGAATTCCAATTAGAGACTAAGACCAATGGCTTGCTTTATTTTCTAAATCGTATTTGGGTTCCCGATCATAACGATCTTCGAGCATTCATCATGACCGAAGCACACAAGTCTCGATATTCTATCCATCCTGGTGCGGATAAAATGTACCAAAATCTTCGTCCACAATATTGGTGGCCCGGTATGAAGAAAGACATTGCTTTGTTTGTAGCAAAATGTCTCACATGTTCTAAAGTCAAAGCTGAGCATCAACATCCTTCTGGGTTACTTGAACAACCGGAAATCCCCGTGTGGAAATGGGAGAATCTAGCTATGGATTTCATCACTAAACTCCCTCGCACTTCGAGCGGTTATGACAGCATCTGGGTGATCATTGACCGTCTCACTAAGTCCGCACACTTCTTGCCTATCCGTGAAGACTATAAGGTTGAGAAATTGGCCCGAATTTACATTGACGAGATCGTGAGTCGTCACGGCGTTCCTTTGAACATAATCTCCGATAGAGATGCTCGTTTCACTTCTCGGTTTTGGAAATCTCTTCAAAAGGCACTTGGTACACGATTGGATTTGAGCACGGCCTACCATCCCCAAACTAATGGTCAGACCGAGCGAACAATCCAAACCCTGGAAGACATGCTGAGAGCCTGTGTCATCGACTTTGGTGGCAATTGGGATTCACATTTGGCACTTATCGAATTTTCCTACAACAATAGTTACCACACCAGCATCGACATGGCTCCGTTTGAAGCTCTCTATGGTCGTAAGTGTCGTTCGCCCATCTGTTGGAACGAGATTGGTGAAGCAAAAATCACCGGTCCCGAGTTAATTCAAGAAACCTCCGACAAGATTATCTAAATCCGTGACAACATTCGAGTTGCGAGGAGTCGGCAAAAGAGCTATGCCGACAAACGACGCAAACCCTTGGAATTCCAAGTTGGTGATCTTGTACTTCTAAAGGTGTCTCCTTGGAAGGGGGTGATCCGTTTTGGGAAGAAATGCAAGCTAGCACCTCGCTATGTGGGTCCATTCAAGATCCTTGAAAGGATTGGGAAAGTGGCTTACAAGCTCGAGTTACCTCCATCACTTGGCAGCGTACATCCTACATTTCATGTGTCCAACCTCAAGAAGTGTCTTGCTGATGAAAACCTTCATATACCTCTTGACGATGTGCGCATTGATGAAACGATGCACTTCGTTGAAAAACCAGTCGAGGTTATGGATCGTGAGATAAAACAACTCAAGCGTAGCCGTATTCCTATTGTCAAGATTCGTTGGGAATCTAAACGAGGACCCGAGTTTACTTGGGAACGAGAAGACCAAATGAAGCTCAAGTACCCACATCTTTTTGCTGAAGCAGTAGCCTCAACCAGTTGAATTTCGGGACGAAATTCCCTCAACATGGGGATACTGTAACCTTTCTGATTTTCATGTTTTTCCTATGTATTTTATGCCGTGCAATAAAAGATTTCAACCTTACATTTATTGTTCATATACACTTACAAGCATACACGCGTTCATTATAATACAATATTAACGAAAACAATCTTACAAAACTCGAGGACCAAACTTGACCAAAACTCAAAACAACATCAATATTACAAAACTACAAGGACTAGTCTTGAAACTTCCAAAAACCAACACAAGCACGGTCGCGCCTAGTCCTAGGCACGGTCGCGCTTGTGCCATGACCACGGTCGTGCTTAACATTAAGCACAGTCGCGCCTCGATACAGTTTGACTCCGCAAAGTCAAACCGACTCAAATCGTGTCCAAAAATAGATTGTAAACACGTTTAGAAGGTCGCGAAAATTGCAGAAGAAGATATTCGGCTAATTGAGACTAAAACACGACCAAATACACATGCAATCGTCCAAATACTCGCAAATTCTAAACCGACTTTTTTAAAACGAATCAAGTAATTGGGGCAAGAATCAAACGAATTAAGTTAAGCCCATACCTACCCGAGACATATATAAACTTCCCTAAACCCTAAATCCATCATTCCATCATCTCTATCTCGTCTGTCGATCAAGAAAAAGCCGCGAAGTCTCCCCGTAGCCGTCTGCACTTGTTGCCCATTCAAAACAGGTTAGTAATAGTTCATTAGGATCATCTCTCCAAGCTAATCGAAAGCCCTAACTTAATTCGTAACCACATTACATGATTTTACAGAATTGAATCTGAGTTTTGATAAAAAATGGTTTTAAACGATCGACACGATAAACAGAATATAAACCTAATTAAATGGTGTAATTCGATTCGCAAACATCATATCAATGAAAACCCTAAGTTTCTAATCTGTTTTATTACAAGAATCAGGCGAATTGCTTCTGGAATTGACCAGACACGGTCGCGCTGTCCTACGAGCGCGGTCGTGCCTGACCAAGCACAGTCGTGCCCCGTAAGAGGCCCGGTCGTGTTTACCGATCAAACCAAGTCCTGACCTAGTCAAAACCCTAGGGGCGGTCGTGCCGGATACGGACGCGGTCGTGTCTCAGGACCAGACTCTTGTTTTGACTTCTGACCAACCACAGGCGCGTTACCGACCAAGCGCGGTCGCGTACGTGCCGGGCGCGGTCGTGCCATATACAAGCACGGTCGTGCTCATCCCTTAAACAGAATCTTTAATTTTATTCTGTTAATTTGATAAATAAATTAAATAACAGTTTAAAAAAATTATTTTTATAAACTAATTACTGGAATACCTTACACTGTTCCGAATGAACATTATTTATTTAAACTTATATTTTAAATAAATATTCTATTACTTAAACTAATACAAATAAATATATATAATAAATAACATAGTTAATTATTATTTTTAAACAAACCCTACACGTTTAAGAATGACAACTTCACTTCCGTCATTAAATAACGCAAATCAATAACACATATACATTGTTCATTAGGTCGAACTTAGCAATCTACAACACATCGCTGTTTTCCATTTGCTTGTGCAATCTTCACGCTACATAACACGTGAGTTACATAGCCCCTCTTTTACTCTATTTTACAAACGTTTTGGGGTGGAACATGCGTTCTATTTACATGTTTTCAATTATACACATATACAGTTCCATCCTATGCATGTTTACAGTTTTGCGCTTTGTGCTTGAGTACATTTTGTAGACCAATTATTATGCTCTTCATGTACAATCATTAACTAACAGCCGACAGTAAACAGTGGTAGATCTATTGAGTCTGACAAACCCACCCAGGTAGGGTGACTTTTAGTGACAACACAAATTTTGAGTGCAAGTTACAAAGGTTTGATTGTATAGGTCACACGATGTTTTTCTCTCCATAAATGCCTTAATTGTCATGATTGTATTGAACTGTATGCACACAACACGTATTTTGCTATCACACGATTAAACCTATGTACTCTCACCAACTTTCTAGTTGACCCTGTTTTAACCATGTTTCAGGTACCAATGTTTGAAGTGATCAAGATATGCTACACATAGGATTTTGACCTAGTTTTAATTGAACCAGTTATATTTTGATGTAATTTTCATTATTGTTTGGTGGATTGAATCTATGTTTTGTTGAACTTGTTTGATTGCAATGAAAACGATTATTAATTATTTAAACTTTAGTAAACCATGAGCAATGAACAGTCTGCACGCTTCACGCCCCGATGTTTCCGCCGTCGGTTGGGGTGTGACATAGTGAATGAAGAATTAAATGCAGAAGTTAATGTTAATGAACCTGAACAAGTTCAAGATGATACTACTATGAAAACACCTGAAGCAGAAGTAACAACAACAACAAAGACTCCAATCACGAGAAAAGAAATTGAACCGGAAAAGACCGTGCCTTCTAGACCTCCTTCGTCTAAAGGAATCATGATTAAAGAACCTGAAAATAAGACTTTAAAGACAATGGCACAAAGGTACACATGCAAAGGTAAATAAAGGAAGTTCTAGAACCTGCAAAGTTTAAGGCTTCGAAGAATTAAAATTTGATCGATGAAGAGTTTGCTAACTATGCAACTTAAGAGACGGCTAATATTGTGAGTCTGTTAAATACACAAATTACTAATCTTCAAAATAGAGAAGTAGGTAATGAAAGGGAGATTGGAGATTTGAAAATTTATGATAACAAGAAGCAAGAACAGATAGATCAACAACAAGTTCAAATCAATCAACATCAAAGTATGGTGCAAGATTTATTGAAGCATCTTGCAATATCAATTAAAGGTGACAATGTAGCTCCTCAACCCAACCCTGATAATGTACAAGTGAATGATCAGCAGGAAGGACCGTCGACAAATGAACCTCAACAGAATATTCAATCTCCTGTGGTGGAAACAAGTGTGTTAAGTTCACAAGATTTGTTTGATGTGGATGCTTTTATAAATTAACAAGGTAAAGGAATGGAGATTGATGATGGTGAGAAAGAGAAAGAGGAAGAGAAGGAGAGGGAGGAAGAGGAAGACAAAAATGTGATTATCATAGATATAAAGAAAGATGAAGACAAACCTTCATATGACAATGAAAGTAGCAGTGATAGTGCTAGTATTAGTGGTGGTTCTAATGATCAAGAGTCAAGTGATGACAGTGAGTCGAATAAATATTATGAAAAGTATGAGTATGAAGAAAAACAAACGTATGTTGAAGGTGATGGCACTGTGATAGGAAAGATGGATAAAGTGGTCGATGAGAGAATACCGTTTGATGTTCCAACTGAAGAAGAACATAAAAGTGAAGCTTAAACAGATGATACACCAAAACATAATGCGATAGATAAAAGTTTGTGATGGAAGGTCAGTGAGAAACCGTCAATTGTGAAACGGGTTACTCAGAAGATAAGGAATCTAAGGTAAGCATTGGCAGGTCAGATTTTGGGTTGGAAGTATAACAGTGACAAGAGAATGTATATGATTTGCTACATGCCACAACCTTCAGACATTACCAAGATGGGACATCAGAGAATTAAGTCATCTGGACTTGATTAATCCTACAAACAACAATCGTGCATCAGATTTTGAGATATTTTTGAGGAATCAATGTGGCCAAAATAGTTTAAATTCATTTCAGCCACAAGTACCAAAGTGTGTGAAGATAAAGAAGAGAGATAGAACAACAGGTCAAAGAAAGTTCAAGTACATAGTACAACCAGCTGACACGGTGACAACTGTGTATATACCTGAAAGAAGAGAAAGCTTCATAAAGGATTTTGATCGATGGTTCTATGACGGGAAGACTCATAAGGTAGTTATTCTACAAACAGATTTACCATATTTTAGAATCTTTGATCCGATTGAGCTTTTCAGTTTGTCCGATGAAGATCTGAAGATTCTTTACTACAACACAATCCACTGTGATATGAGTATGCTGATCAGAAATGAAGCGAACCTTTACATGAGAGTTGTTGCTCGTTTTTTGTCAATGAGAGTCGAAGCCAAGATAATCAAGAAGCGTTTGCAGGAACTTGAATCGAAGAAAGTAAAAGTGGAGCCAAAGCCTTATGCTGACAAGACTGAAGACTTGTGATTCAATGGACTAGGGGGAGATTGTTGGAACCTAGTAGTCCATCGAATCCAATTCAAAGCTTAAAGTGTATAAGTGTGATGTTTTCGGTCGAAAACTTCTTTGAACGAAAACATTTTTGGTCGAAAATGTTTTCGGACGAAATCTTAGCACTATAAATAGTCTTGTGCTTGAGTTGTAATTAGAACTTTTGTATGCTTTTGTCATTTGTCTAAGTGTTGAGCATTATTGTGACCAGTCTGATTAATATTTGTAATCAGCATTTATTATTGATTGAAGAAGAAAGCTTTTGTGGTTCATCTCGTTTACATGGCGTATTATTCTTTTTTCGGTGTTTGATCCGCTGTTTCAATCGCGATATCTCTTGGATTGTTTTTCGCCTTTCTAGGAGATCGTAGGTGACTATTTGGCTTGGATACTAGCAGATCAGGAGGACTAACATCATCAGTGCCTGCAATTACATCAGTGCAAACATTAAATGGTTTAAAGAGAGAATGATAGTTAAATAACCATGCTCGACCACATTCTGCATCAGTTGGATTCTTCTCCTACCAATCAACGTGTGTTGACTCTCTGATTTCTTTAGTGACCTTGTTGTAAGCTATGTAGGTGGTGGTATTTGAACTATAACCCATAAAGTAGCATTCATCGGCCTTCTCATTGAACTTTGGAGTGGATTCCGTGTGTAGGATAGTACACGGACACCAGAAGGCTCTGAAGTATCCAACTTCGGGCTTTCATTGTAAAGAATCTCATACGGAGTCATATGTAGACGTTTGTTGAGAAGAACCATATTCAACACGTAACAAGCTGTGTTAACAGCCTCAGCCCAAAAAAATAGAGGCAACTTGGATTCAGATAGCATTGTCCTAGCAGCTTCTATGAGTGTTCTATTCTTTCGCTCTGCTACACCGTTTTGTTCAGGTGTACGAGCTGCACTGTATTGTCTGGCTATCCCCTTTTTATTGCAGAATTGATTCAAGACTGCATTCTTGAATTCAGTTCCTTCGTCGCACCGAATAGCCTTAACTTTCACATCCCTGTGATTTTCCACCAAAGTGATGAAATTATTAATAAGCTCTGCAGTCTCACTTTTGTTAGCCAAAAAGAAAACCCATGAAAAATGTGAGTAATCATCAGTAATAACAAACTACTAAGACTTCTATCCGACGCTCATCACATTCACTGGACCGAAGAGATCCATATGAAGTAGATGGATAATACAGTAATTGAATTGATCAACTTTGACTTATGGGGCTTCCTATGCTGTTTCTCTTTGGCACACGCAACACATTTCTCAATAGAAAATAATTCTTCAATAGGTAAGTCATGAACATTATTACTCTTTGCAATTCGATTAAGATTTTTGAGATTAACATGGCCAAGACGACGATGCCACAACATAGCGTCTGTTTTAGCTGATTTTGATAAAAGACATGTATTTTCATAAACATGTTTACTGTTCATGTCAATAACATAAGAGTTTCCTTTACGGGGTGTTGTTAACAAAATCCGTTCCTCGGGCACCACGAAGCCCGGTTTTAAAATTAAGCATTCCTTATTTGTGAAATGTGCTGAAAAGTCATTACCACAAATTTGAGAAACACTCAGCAAGCAATGATTTAGCTTAGAGATGTAGCTTACGTCATGAAAACATGAAGAACCATTAACCACAGTACCTTTCATGCTAATTTTGTCACATTTACCTCCCACAAAGGAAACATAACCTCTATTAAAATTTTGCAAATCATAAAGTAGAGATATGTCTCATGTCATATGCCTGGGACAACCACTATCAACATACCAAAGGTTATTGATAGTCCTCCTTGGCTGTTCCTGCACGAAATGTGAGATTAATTAGTAATTGGTACCCAGGCCATAGCAGATCTGGGTATTCCCAAAGCATCAATATATGACAATTCCTACAGACACATATCATTGTTAGACTCAAGTTTGGATGCTGCTTCAACATTTTCTTTGGCGTACCAGACAGGCTTAGGTGGAACAGAAGCTTTTCTTTCTTTTGAAACAGGAGATTTGGGTTTCTCCTTTTGTTTATTTTGCTTTAATTTTTGTCTTTCAATGTAAGTCTGTCTGTTTCGCTTGGCAGCATTCCAATCACTATCAGAATTCTTAACATAGGATGACTGAATCTTCATTGCCTTGGGCTTTGTAGCCTTCAGTGGCTTAGAATGGGAGACTTTCGTATGTGTAGTCCTCTAATTTTGCTCATAATAGGGCACATATGGATGATGAATAAAATTTCTTGCCAAATGACCAGATTTTCCACAAGTATAACATGGCTGCTTCTTTGCATACGGTGCAAAGCATTACTTGTTTGACCACTTATGAGACGAACCACCCTGTTTGTTATTGAAGACCTTCTCAGGGTTCCTGTGTTGATGAGCATGACTTTGTTCAAACCTCATATGTTGATGATCATATTTAGAATAAAATTGATCCTTTGTGAAATGCTTAGGTGAAGCATTTGAGGTTTGAACATCGACTGTTTGTTTGATCATAGATTTGGTTTTCTTGGAAACATGTTTTTCAACTTTACCGTTAACCGATGGTTTTACAAAAGCGTACCTTTATTCATAATCACATGTTTTGAAGCAGATGATTTAATACTAGAATTATTCAAACCAACAAAATGACGCACATAAGGTTTGTTTTCTTTAAAAACTAAACTAACAAAAACATTGTTTTTATTGTTATTAGATTTCAAATTTAAACTGTAACTTATGGCTCATCAACTTTATCATCCTTACTTGAACAATCCTGTATTTCAACTTTTTCTGCACATGATGGAGAATCATTAGAGTTGTTCACACATTTAACATTTAAAGCTAAGGATGATGATGATTTGGACTCATCAGTGCCTGACAGATTTCGAGACGATAACGCTTTAAACTCCTCTACTTGTTCCTCAACAGAGGGAGGAACAGTGGTAAAGTTCCCATTGAACAGAGGAGGCATGTTATTGTACCCAATTCCTTTAGACATGTTTCTGGGTTTATGGAGTTGATCTTTCATCATATCAACTACTTTACTAGATTAACCAAAGAACTCCACTTTAAATTTAGCATCAGCAAAATTTGATTTTGCTTGGTCTAATTCAGTGGTCAATTTAGTAATTTGTTGCTTAGCATCAGTAAGCACACAACACTTCTCACTGAGTTGAGATTTAAGCAATGATATATCCTTTTTATTTTCTTCTATCACCTCTTTTAATGCTTTTTTAGTTTTGGAAAACTTAGTTTTGTGATACTTGAGATTTTCAATTTCATAAATTAAGTCAGCATTATGTTTTCTATATAACTCTACCTTATCAATGCATAATTTAGAGCATAGATTAGTAGTTACCTCAAGTAGATTCACAGAAGACGAGGTAGAAGAAGACCCTTCAATGATATCAGCCATAAATGCATGATTCAGATTGAGCTCCTTTAGCTAATCTCCCCAGTCATATCCACTTGTTTACAGACTGATTAGGGCTTTAGAGTTATCCACAGCCTTGCCTCCTGCAGCTTAACCAGCATTACTACCCCTTTGCTCCTTTGGTTTAATGCATTCCCTAGTAAAGTAACCTGGTTCATGATAGTTGTAGCATCAAAGATTAGACTTGTTGAACCCAATCTTCTTTCTAGTATCTTCACTCCATCTAAACTTTCCAGTTTTGTTGATGAAGTTCTTTGCTATAAAAACTGCCATACCCAATTGCCAAGAAATATCCAGCTCCTCCATATCTTCAAGATGAATTTGATTGAGCTCAGCTATGAGTATCTCTAAAGGAGACAGGTTTCCAAAGGCAAAAGTTGCATAGCAATTCATGATTCCAGTGTATATAGAGGTATTGGCTTCAGTTAACTTTGCATGTTGTGCAGAATATGCTTGCTGATTTGGTACAGTAGACTTAGTAGCTACACATTGACTAGTAGTAGCTTCTCCTGATCCAGATGCTCCTTCAGACACATTAGACTAAAATGCACTGTTGTTGCTTTGTGCCCCAGCAGAGTTCAGAGTGTTCACATGATTCACCTTTCTTTGTTGGTCATCCAGATCATATGATTTGATTATTAAAATCAAATCATTCAGAGGAATAGCATTTAAAGCTTTAGTTCTCTTTAGCATAGCAACATTCATGTCCCAGCTTTGTTGGATACCATTCAGCAACTTTCTATTAAAATCCCCAGTGCTCAATTCAATCTGAGCACCTCTCATCTCAATAACTAACTTAGTGAACCTGTGCAGCTGCACCTCTAGAGATTCTCCATGAATGTGATTGAACATGTTGAACTTATGCAAAATCATATATTTCCAGCTTCCTTTCATATAATCATTCCCTTCAAACACTTTCTCCAGTGATTCCCACAATTGTTTAGCAGAAGTACACTCTTTGAAGCTATGGGCAATATCAGGTGATAATGCCGTAGTTAGAGAGGCCAAAGCTTTTAGATCACGTTCAACTAGATCAAAATCTTCATCAATATAGTTTTCAATCTGCTTTGGTGACTTTGTACCATCTTCCTTGTCATACATAGGAATCTGAGGTCCCTTGATAATACTTCTCCACATTTTTGCTTCTGAAAGTAGGACATATTTCCGGTATTTGTACATCCAGTCAACAAAGTCTTCTGCAGGTGTGAGTCTTGGTGGCTTTGTACTTGTTCCAATTTGAAGGTCTAACATGCTATTAAGATTCATGGTCTGCTGAGAATTCATCTTGATCAGAGTACTAGGTCCTTGATCTAACCTGTAAGAACTTGAATAAAAAAACACAAAAGAACCTGTGAACACAATTTTAACTATGAACTTATAGCTAGCCGTGAACTAAATTGAGGCCGTGAACTTGATTGGAGTCGTAAACACAAAACAAGCAGTTCGTGTACAGAAGTGAAGCCGTGAACGCATAATGCTATGAACCTAGGTTTAAGCCATGAATACAAGCAAGCCGAGAACCCTTGCCGTGAATCTTGAACCCGATAACCCTTGCCGTGAATCTTGAACCCGAGAACCCTTGATGTGACTCTTGAACCCGAGAACCCTTGTCGTGAACCCAAGCCAAGTAGTAGACCCGTGAAAATTTTTTGACTTGATCTTGTTTCCAAAATTAATCCAGACAATTATGGGATCAAAATTTTGAATTAAAAATACACCCGATGAACACGAAGATGATTTTGAAGACCTTTCCACATTAAGTCCTTTTCACAGCAGCAATACACCAAAGATTTCTTTGATTTTTAGTAGAAAAAGGTGAAAATCTACCACAAAACACCCGATCAGTAACAAAAATAACCAAAATATTAACAAATACCATAAATCTTGAATCTTTGATATCCAAAAGCCGAGCCTTGAATGACTTCAATGACTCCGATACCAATTGCAAGTCCCAATCTTCTTATGTATCTTCGAATACACACAAATACGAACATGATATCAATTCTCACACTTAGTAGGCGGAAACTTCTAGGTATGGTGATTCAAGAACAAGGAAGTCAAGGTAAAACACGATATATTTCCAAATATGATTACAAGGAAAAACACCAAGAACCGCTAATTGCATAAGATTAGGGTATACATGTATTTATACCTAGCTACACAATACTAGGTCCAATCTACACGTACTCGGCCTATAGCCGGCCTAAAACACCTTAGCTTTGAACCCCTGTTCACGGTTTCACCCACAACACCTAAATAGCTTAATCATATAAACAGGGTCCTACAACCTCACAAAAGTGCTGGTAATTGAGGTCTATGAACCTCACATGGGTGGGTCGAGTTGTGGTCAAAGAATCACACTAAATTGGTTTGGAGTGGAGATCTAAGAATATCATAAGGGAATGAATAATTGAGGTCTTAAACCTCACAAGGGCGTGTCAACAATTAAAAGCCTTGAGCTTGCTTGATGGATATGGATTCACAAGAATCCTCATGGACTGTTAAAGAAGTGTTATATGACGATTATAATGATGCCATAATGTTGTGGAATTGTCAAAACGACCGGGGGTCGAGACAGGAGGGCTAGAATACACTTAAAAAGGATTTTGGTGTGTGCAGGGCTGGCACCAGCGCAAAATGCGCTGTTCTGGCGCATTATGCACTAGGCAGCACATGCTGTGCTGAAATCCCTCTGTTTTGCGTTGAATTAAGTCTGAAAAGTGACCCGAGTTAAGGATCTTAGAGCGAACTTGAGGGGAGAACTTGTCAAGTTCGCCTAAGCATCTTGAAGGGCGAACTGATCTTTGTGTTTCCCTATAAATAGATGTTTACATGTCTGAGTTAGAAAGAATTAGAAGTGCATGAACAGAAAGATTGTAAACATTGTTTGTGTGGAGAAATACAAAGGAGATTATTTACCTTGTGTTGTTGATTGTTTTACACGTTGCACGTTGATCATGGATTCCGTACGTTATCACCGTGTGGTACCGCGAGTCTAGAGATCCGTCACACCCCGCAGGGACCAACAAGTGGTATCAGAGCTTTTGCTCTTGATTAGCAACAGATTCGTGGTGTTTTCGTATACAATCAAAATCAAAGTTCATTGTTTTTGGATACCTTTTCATCATTTTAGAGTTCTTGACTGAGATGGATTGATTTTGATCATTTCGGTTTGATTTTGGATTCGTTTGAATATTTTGATCCGATAGGATTGTTCCTAATTATCTCCTAATCATTCCTACGGTTTAATTTCATCAAATTTGATCAAATCAATCAGAAATCATGATCTTCAGAGGTCTGCGTTCGTAAAGTTTGTTGAGTTCTTGTTTCGGCTGTTTCTTACGAACTTAACAAGTTCGCTAGTTCCTGAACAAGCGAACTTACCCAAGTTCGCTCAAGCATTTTCGCTGATCTTCTGAGTGTTTGCTGATTCAAGCGAACTTACCAAGTTCGCTTAGAGTTTGATTCAAGCAAACTTATCTAGTTCGCTAGTGTCACACCCCCAAATTCCACTTCCGGGCTATACCCGAGGGGCGTGAGTCGAGAGGATCTTTACCATTGAATTAATTTGAACGACTACTTACTGGTTTTCAAAATACATGTTTTAATGCATGGCTCGAACGAGCTAAGTAAATGTGCGGAAGCAATGTTTAAATGTTTACAACGCTTAAACAAATGATTTAACAGCGTTTGTCAAAATAGGATTCCATGCATGAATAGTGTGTGACTCCTGTGGGTGCATCCTAGCCACATATCCTATGCATTCAATGACATGAGATAAACATACTAAAATGAGTCAACATAATGTTGGTGAGTTCACATGTTAAATGTAATGGAAATCATATCATGAAATGTATTGGAAAATCATATATTGATAAAGCATGGAAAAGCATATATTGAAAATGCATGGAAAAACATATGTACTCTACACAATCATTGTTGATCAGACAAAACCAAAAATTATCATAAGTCCGTCAACCGAAGCTCAACTGTAGCCACTGAAAAAGGAAAAAGATGTGGTTCGCCTCTTTGTGCTGTACACATGGATGGATTAAGTCAATTATGTACCCGTTCGACCTCCAGTCGAAGTTAGCGCTACTAACATTGGCAGGGGTTGTTAAACCCAATAGTACTGTTCATGATCACCTCGCTATGAAAAATTTAACAGTTGACTCTGAGAGGACTTTGTACACACCAGTACAACTTATATAATTAATGTAACTGTGTAAGAATGGAAATATGATTTTTTTTAAATGTATTTGAGCATGTATCTCACCCCAAAGGATAATGAGTAAAACGGGGCTGTGAGAACTCATCTGATAAAGATGTAATGATATGCAAGTCTTAGCAAATCCGGCTATATGAGACGACCTACTCGTTCCCTAGGAAACATTTAGGACTTTAAGGTCTAAGTATTGTAAATGCTTGACTATGAACTCTATGCATCCAAAGATTTGTTTGAAAAATGACCATGACGTTTCAAAGATGTTTTGACTTGACGACCCGTAGGTGACACGTTGGACTTAAACATTCAAATCCTAATATGGATTCAAACCTCCTTTGAAATAGTCTATTATCGTCTAATAAACACCTTGGCACATTCGATTGGAGTTTAGAACTTGAAACACAACTTTTGATACATTAAAGTTTCCCTATTTGGAAAGTCATGTTTTTGAGTCCTAAACATGGCAACTATGCAAAGTTAATGTTCATTCAAGAAATTAGGCATGTTATAACACATATAGAACATCCCAAGGTTTACTTGCTAAAAATAGACAAACATGCGAGTTTCGGATAATTAAAGTTTCCTATTATAGCAAGACCATGTCAAATTGTCAAGTTCATGGATACACAACACACATTATCATACAATGCACTTTGTTAAGTGTTGCTAAGTCATTTAAACATTCTAATCATGTTAACAACTGCAAACACATCTTTTGGAAAAATAAAGTTTCCTTATTTACAAACCGGGCTCTAAAACTTATACATATGCATTTTAATCCATCATTCTTCAATAATGTTTACTATACAAGTTTCATGCTTTGAATACACCCAAACATCAAGTTTTCATACATGTCAAGAAATAAAGTTTTTAAAAATAGAAAACGAGCTTAAAAGCATCATGGACATGTGATTTTACCAAAAAAAAATCATACAATCTCTATATCTAGTGTTTATGCATCATTTCGACCAAACAAATCTCCTCATAACTTCTTTTAACAAAAACTCAAAAATTAAAGTTACAATAAATAGAACCGAGCGTGAAATCTCATATGACCAAAAGTTCTAGATAGCAAATCTACACATATTATCCATTACCTATACATATCCAACCATTTTCCATCATCAAATCACCATAAACATGGCATCTATCATGAAACCCAAAATTAAAGTTTCCTAAAATAGTAAAACCGAGCATGCATGTATCATCCAACACTTTTGACAACAAAGTTTGCACATATTATCCATCTACAACTATTATTACAACATAATCCATCATCAAATCAACAAAATATCATCATCTAGCACATGCACATACAATAAAGTTTCCTTAATTGGAAAACGAGCCTATGAACAAAATTTGGGTCCAAAGTCACAAACAATATGTACCATTTGAGTTATAAAACACATTTTCTTTAAGAATCCATGGTTAATCTCTCATAAAAATGAGTTTTCTTTGGATGAATGTTCATATGAACATGAAGATGAAAATGGAAAAAGGTGGGTTTTGATGCTTACCTATCTCGAAAATGGATGAAATGGTGGATGATTTCTCTTGCAAACATGATAATCTTCACTTGGATGCTTGATCTTGGATGAAAGAATGGATCAAAGATAGAAAAAAATGAAGATGTATGATGGTGGGGGTGGTTTCGGCTCAAAGAGAGAGGAAAGGGAGAGAGTGGATGGTGAAATGGTGGAATGGGGGTGATTGGCGGCAGTATTTATAGTGTCATTTGACTCCGGGTGGTGGAAAACGAATAGTCAACGATTTATTGATGGAAATCCCGAATAGGTATGAATGAAATTATTTAAAAATAATTTGACTCATGTTGGTATGTTCAACATATAATTTTTTTAGATTTTTATTTGGAAATGTAGGTACATACTGCAAACTGGCCGAACAGCGTTAAAACAGAAAGTTTCTCAGAAAATTCCTGAAAAATTCACAGAGTCTTAAAATAACATATAACAATACTACATGTAATTTGTGCACACCAAATATATGTCTAAGTGTCTGCTAGAATTATGGACGTGGCTAGTGCACACTGCGTGTCTACCGGACTGTGCTGAAAACAAAAGTATTTCTATAAATCACCGAAAAATTCATATATGCATGATTAATTAAGTCACAGTGTTACATATAATTTTTACACATTGATTATATTTCTAGGTATTTGTTTTAAATTATCACCAACGGTCGTGCTGCAGGACGCGTGTTTGACCGGGTAATCTTCTGGATTACCGACACGTGTAAACGGATTGACTTGCTAAGTTTGAAATTGACTTAATTACTATAAAACTAAGTGTGATGCATGTCTAATAATGTAATATGTATCTCGGTCGGGTATGGATATCAACCTGAAATTTGTCGGGTGTTACATTATCCCCCGGTTGAAAGGAATTTCGTCCCGAAATTCAGCTTGCCGTAATAGCGGATGGTGTTGTAACATCTCGGATTTTTAGTATTCCTATTTCAATTCAATATAATGCAATTTCAAGTTCTATAATCGTGCAATGTCTCATTATTTTCTCGCCGTAAATTTAATGCAAGGATTCTATACAAATTCGCAAGTTTTACTCGATTATTTACATTTAAACACTATACAAGAAACTATTTGGTACAAACTTATCAAACCTGAAAAAGTCAAGGACTAAAGTTGAAAAATATCAAGAAAACCCTGGTTAGCAAGGTCGTGCTTCATCCTAGCACGGTCGCGCCAAGTGCTTTGGCACGGTCGCGCCAAGTGATTTGGCACGGTCGCGCCTATCTTGGCACGGTCTCGCCTGCGTAACAGTCGAAACGTAAATGCAGTTTCAAAACGCCCGATTGTTCAAAATTCAAAACCGATACGTTTCATTTTCATTGACAAAGAAAATAATTTTTCCATTTAAGATCATTACCATTCGATTGCATATTCTCTCAAGAAAAGCGTCCAAATTATCTCCCAAGCCTCGAATCTCTGTTTTCGGTCAAAATTCTACCAATTATTCAAGGAACTCAATCCTCAATCATTTCTAAGGTTTCTAAAGAGTTGGATCAGCCGGAATCGCAGCAGAAGCCGCCGGAAGCCAATCTTGTCGTCGCCGGAACTCCTTTCTTCTGATCACTATCAATTCCCTTCTTTTTGAGGTAATTAAATCATTCCTCTCTTTCGTTTCGGTCCATGTATCAAAAGCCCTCCGTCAATTCGGGCTTTCATTACAGGAATCATTCAGAACCAGAATCCTTTTTATAAGAAAAATGGTTTAATCGGAATCACTCCTAATCATGTTATTAATACAATTAAAATATCTCAGAACACTCGTAATAACCCATAAATGAAAAGCCCTAACAATTTCACCAATTAAAATACAAGAAATTCTCGATTCGTGTCTGAACTGGAATAGACACGGTCGCGCTAATCATCTAGCGCGGCCGTGCCTCTTTTAGCGCGGCCGTGCCGTTTATCAGCGCGGTCGTGTCCTCCTGTCCAGACCTTGTCATGCCCTCTGGGCTAGTCTCTGTTGTGTCTAAAGATCATAGACACGATCGTGCCTGGTCAAGGCACGGTCGTGCCTGTTGTCTGGTCTAGATTGTGCTCCTGTTGATCAACCCGGTCGCGCCCCGACTAGCGCGGTCGAGCCCGTGGCTTGAGCACGATCGTGTCCTTCCGAGGCACGGTCGTGCTAGACTCAGATTATTTTTATCAGAATTATAATTTTTATATTTTAATCAGTAAATGTTTCAGATTTTATAAAAATATGTGTTCTGTATTTAAAAATGGATTTAAAGTTTAATCTTGGCATAAATATGATTGATTGAAAAGTTTATAAGAATTAAATTTATACTTATTTAAAAATGAGGTTTTAAATAATTAAGTTACAAAATTTATTTATACTTAATTACAATTAATATTTACATTATTTCATAAACTATAATTATATATTTATTTATTTATTCAATTCAAACCTAATCAAATTACTTCAAACATATTTTACTTCAAACTCTATATATTTTATACAAATCAATAGTTTTATACACAAATTCAACTTTCACTTTAGACCTAAACTTTGTACATCTATTTAATTCTATACGCATTACTCGATAGGTTAAATTGTGCGTTCCAAGGATCATAATTGCTATCTATAATCTGTGTTAGCTACATTTACTCAAACAACACAAGTACAAAATCCTACATACATATATGTGTGCAAAATTTGAGCGTTATGCCCGAGTGCTAGTTGTGCTAGTCTTTGTGAAAACTATGTGCAATCATTAACTATACAAGCCGACGGTTTTCAATGATAGATCTATTGAGTCTGAGAAACCCACCCAAGTGGAGGTGATTGATACCGACAACACAATTTGCATACTAGTTACTAAGGTTTGATTGTACTTGATTACACAATAGCAGCTCCCCATAAATGCCTTATTTTTCATGTCTTGTAAAGGATTTGTTTACAACTATATGCTATCTATATACAACTGTGTTATACTCACCAACTTTTTAGTTGACTTTATTTTATTCATGTTTCAGGCCCTAATATGTGAGAATGATTCAAGACGTGCTCAATATAGGATTTGGACTTAGCAATATTAAATCAAGAAGTTTATGAGTTGTTTTATTTTCTTGTTTGGATTTGGTTTGTACTTGGATTATTTGTAATGGAAATTTGACTTTAATATACTTCAATTTAGTCAACCTTGTGCTATGAACAGTCTCACATGTCCCGCCCCGATGATTCCGCCATCGGTCGGGGTGTGACAGATTGGTATCAGAGCCTTGGTTATGGGGATTTAGGTTATTAGACATCTTGACCTAGACTATAACTTTAGGACACCCACTTATACTATGCTTCATGATTTTGTGCTATGTGTTACATGCTATGTGCTACATGCTTACCATGATAAATTGTTTATTATATTTGGTACCTCACTTGTTAGAAATTTATGGCTTATTAGGATCTTCTTAAATAATACCTTTTCCTATATCCTAAAACCCCATGATATTTCTATCTTCTTTTCTATCTTTATTCTTTCTAAGCATGTGGAAAATTCTTGAAGCAGAGATCTTTAAATTTTTATTTTCTTCGTTAAGGTTTTTAAACTTGTTTAATTATTTGAGGACACGTGCAATCTGGAAGGGTGACACCTGTAATTTGGGTTTTCTGTCTAGGAAAGCATTTCGCATAAATCCCAATCAACCGAGGGACCCGTATGCTTTACTGGGAATTCCCAAGATAAGTGTTTACCTATAGGCTAAAGCATGTCTCCTTGAAAATTATATGAGTTTAAATTAACCTTAATGTGCCATAGTATTCAAGTGATTTTATCACTTTTTGAGTACAATCCAAACTATGAATATCTATCTTTTTATTTGATTATCTCATTCTATTAAATCCTAGCAATTCTCATAAGTTCTTACAATCTTTTCTTGTTTTGTGAAAATCTGTAGAATGCCTCCTCGTCGTGCTCCCACCACCAACGCCAACTCCGACATTGCTGATATTCTTACCCAATTGGTGACACAACTCACCCAAGCCAATGGTGCCACCAATGGCAACAATGGTGGAAATGGAAGCAATAGTGGTAATAATGGTGGGAATGGTGGAAATGGTGGTAATAATCCATCTCAATGCACCTTCAAGCACTTCAATTCTTGCAATCCCCTAATGTTTTATGGAACCGAAGGAGCTACTGGACTCCTTCAGTGGTTTGAAAGTATTAAGAATACCTTTCTCAATAGTGACTGTCCCGACAACCTCCGTGTTCGTCATGCTACTAGTGTCCTTCAAAAGCGGGCACTTATAATGGTGGAATGGGGAGAAAAGGAACAGGGGTGTTGACATAGCTATGGCTTTACCTTGGGATGAGGTCAAAAGGCTTATGACCGAGGAGTTCTGTCCTCGAAATGAAGTGAAAAAGTTAGAAGCTGAATTTTGGGATCTTGCCCAAGATAGTGGGGAAAGCTTAGCATATACAACTCGGTTCCATGAGTTGAGTCTTCTAGTGCCCCACATGGTCACTCCTTTAGCCCGTTGTATCGAAAAGTATATTGGTGGGCTACCAAGACAAATCCAAGATACTGTCTTAGGTAGAAATCCTGCTACTTTGGAAGATGCCATCCGCCTGTCTGCTACCCTGACTGATAATCATGTGAAAGCTGGGACTCTTACCAAAAAGGGATCTAAGAAAGTTGCTGAAACCGTAACCCCTCCTGCCCACAACAAAGAAGCCACAACTGAACCCTCTCGCAATAACAAAAAGAGGAAAGTTAGGAACTTTGCTGTGGTTACTCCTGCGGTGCCCGTTAATCAAGTTGCACCCGTAGTTCAAGCACCGGCTAAAAAGCCATATGTTGGGATTTATCCTCTTTGTGCCACCTGCAATTTTCATCATCCTCAAAATATCCCATGTCGCCTTTGCACTCATTGTGGGATATATGGTCACACCATCAATATCTGTAGGGCCAAAGCTTTTGAGGGTCAAGTCAATCCACCGAACCAACCCAACCCGCGAGTGGCTAATCAAGGTGCTCCCGCCATTGCTAATAGGCGTGCTTGCTATGAGTGTGGTGACCCGAACCATTTTCGTAATCTATGTCCAAGACTTGCAAATGCTAGACAAGGTGGAACTCGTGGGCGTGCGTTCAACATAAACGCCAACGAAGCTCAAGCCAACAACGACGTGGTTAATGGTACGTTCCTTGTTAATAGTCAATATGCCTCCATTTTGTTCGATACCGGTGCCGATAAAAGTTTTGTGTCACTAAATTTTGAGCCTTTACTTGCAAAGACACGATCCCAATTAGAGAAAACCTTCACCGTTGAAATAGCAAATGGTGACACCCTTACAATTGAGTCTATTATCTATGATTGCTCTTTAGAACTTAATGATCATAAATTCCCAATCAACCTTGTTCCAATGCCACTAGGAAGCTTTGATATTATCATAGGTATGGATTGGCTATCAAATCATCATGCCGAAGTCATTTGCTTTGAAAAGTGTATCCGAATTCCGCTACCATCGGGAGAAACATTAAGGGTTTTTGGTGAAAAGCCTTGCAAGGGTCTTAAATTGATGTCTTGTACTACCGCTCAAAAGTACTTACGAAAGAAGTACATTGCTTTCTTAGCTCATATTGTTCAAAAGGATGTCAAGGAGAAGAGTATTCAAGACATTCCGATCATTCGGGATTTCCCCGAAGTTTTTCCTAAAGATTTATCCGGTCTTCCTCCCGTTCGTCAAGTCGAGTTCCGTATTGATCTCATGCCCGGAGCTAACCCCGTTGCTAGAGCTCCTTATCGTCTTGCCCCTTCCGAAATGCAAGAGCTCGCAAGTCAACTTCAAGAACTATCCGATAAAGGGTTCATTCGCCCGAGTCATTCACCGTGGGGTGCACCAGTCTTATTTGTAAAGAAGAAGGATGGATCATTTCGCATGTGTATTGACTATCGCGAACTCAATAAGCTTACTATCAAGAACCGTTATCCTTTGCCTAGAATCGATGATCTCTTTGATCAACTTCAAGGTTCTAATTGCTTCTCGAAGATTGATCTTCGATCTGGTTATCATCAGCTCCGTGTTCAAGAAGATGACATTCCTAAGACTGCTTTTCGAACAAGGTATGGTCATTACGAGTTCATGGTTATGCCTTTTGGGTTAACCAATGCACCCGCAGTTTTCATGGATCTCATGAACCGTGTGTGCAAACCGTACCTTGATAAATTCGTGATCGTTTTCATTGACGATATCTTAATCTATTCCAAGACTAAAGCCGACCATGAAGAACACCTTAGATTGGTTTTGGACCTTTTAAAGAAAGAACAACTATATGCCAAGTTCTCCAAATGTGAGTTTTGGTTAAAAGAAGTTCAATTTCTTGGTCACATCGTCAACGACAAGGGTATTCATGTTGATCCTGCTAAGGTCGAAACGGTTAAGAATTGGAATGCCCCGAAGACTCCTACCGAAGTTCGTTCATTTCTTGGTCTTGCGGGTTATTATCATCGTTTCATCTGAAACTTCTCAAAGATTGCTGTCCCTCTTACCGCCTTGACCCATAAGGGTAAAGCTTATGAATGGGGACCGAAACAAGAAGAAGCTTTCCAAACTCTTAAGCATAAGTTGTGCAATGCTCCCATTTTAACTCTTCCCGATGGAAATGATGACCTAGTTGTCTATTGTGATGCTTCTAACCAAGTCTTGGTTGTGTCCTCATGCAACGAGGAAAAGTAATCGCTTATGCATCAAGGCAACTCAAAATTCATGAAAAGAATTATACGACGCACGATCTCGAGTTGGGTGAAGTCGTATTCGCGTTAAAGATTTGGAGACACTACCTATATGGCACGAAATGTGTGGTATTCACCGACCACAAAAGTCTTCAACATATCTTCAACCAAAAAGAACTCAATATGAGGCAACGACGTTGGGTCGAACTCCTTAACGACTGCGAGATTCGTTACCATCCCGGCAAAGCGAATGTTGTAGCCGATGCTTTGAGTCGAAAGGACCATGTTATGCTTCATTGTGCCCGTATTCAAACCGATATTCAAACCCGTATCTTAGAAGCTCAACACGTCTCGGTAACCGAGGGTAACATATATGAAGAAATGTCGTGTGGTGTTGAACTTCTTCTTGAATCAAAACCCAATGGCTTACTATATTACTTGAACCGTATTTGGATTCCCGATCGCGATGATCTCCGTGCAATTCTCATGAACGAGGCTCATAAGACTCGTTATTCTATTCATCCTGGTGCGGATAAAATGTACCAAGATCTTCGCCAACTTTATTGGTGGCCCGGTATGAAGAGGGACATTGCTCTTTATGTTGCCAAATGCTTAACTTGCTCCAAAGTCAAAGCCGAACATCAACGTCCTTCTGGTTTACTCGAACAACCGGAAATTCCCGTGTGGAAATGGGAGAATTTAGCTATGGATTTCATTACCAAGCTCACTCGCACCTCGAGTGGTTATGATAGTATTTGGGTGATCATTGATCGACTCACCAAATCTGCCCACTTCTTGCCTATTCGTGAAGACTTTAAGGTGGAGAAATTAGCCCGAATTTACATTGATGAAATTGTGAGCCGTCATGGTGTTCCCTTGAACATAATATCCGATAGAGACGCTCGGTTCACTTCTCGATTTTGGCAATCTCTCCAATCTGCTCTTGGTACTCGTTTGGATCTGAGCACGGCTTACCATCCCCAAACTGATGGACAAACCGAGCGAACAATCCAAACTCTTGAAGACATGCTTAGAGCTTGTGTAATCGATTTTGGTGGCAATTGGGATTCACATTTATCCCTTATTGAGTTTTCTTACAACAATAGCTACCACACAAGTATCAACATGGCTCCATTCGAAGCTCTCTATGGTCGCAAGTGTCGTTCTCCTATCTGTTGGAGTGAGATTGGTGAAGCACAAATCACTGGTCCCGAGTTAATTCAAGAAACATCCGACAAGATCATTCAAATCCGTGACAATATTCGAGTAGCGAGGATTCGGCAAAAGAGTTATGCCGACAAACGTCGAAAACCCTTGGAATTCCAAGTCGGTGACCTTGTTCTTCTAAAGGTGTCTCCTTGGAAGGGTGTGGTCCGTTTTGGAAAGAAAGGCAAGTTAGCACCTCGTTATGTTGGTCCATTCAAAATCCTTGAAAGGATTGGGAAAGTGGCTTACAAGCTCGAGTTACCTCCATCTCTTGGCAATGTGCATCCTACATTTCATATATCTAATCTAAAGAAGTGTCTCGCTGATGAAAATCTCCATATACCGCTTGACGACGTGCGCATTGATGAAACGATGCACTTCGTTGAGAAGCCGGTGGAAATTATGGATCGTGAAGTCAAGCAACTCAAGCGAAGTCGTATTCCTATAGTCAAAGTTCGTTGGGAATCTAAGCGTGGTCCTGAGTTCACTTGGGAACGAGAAGACCAAATGAAGCTCAAGTACCCCCATCTTTTTAGTAATAATGTTGTTCCCTCTAGCTAAATTTCGGGACGAAATTCTCTCAACATGGGGAGACTGTAACATCTCGGATTTTTAGTATTCCTATTTCAATTCAATATAATGCAATTTCAAGTTCTATACTCGTGCAATGTCTCATTATTTTCTCGCCGTAAATTTAATGCAAGGATTCTATACAAATTCGCAAGTTTTACTCGATTATTTACATTTAAACACTATACAAGAAACTATTTGGTACAAACTTATCAAACCTGAAAAAGTCAAGGACTAAAGTTGAAAAATATCAAGAAAACCCTGGTTCGCACGGTCGTGCTTCATCCTAGCACGGTCGCGCCAAGTGCTTTGGCACGGTCGCGCCTATCCTGGCACGGTTGCGCCTGCGTAACAGTCGAAACGTAAATGCAGTTTCAAAACGCCCGATTGTTCGAAATTCAAAACCGATACGTTTCATTTTCATTGACAAAGAAAATAATTTTTCCATTTACGATCATTACCATTCGATTGCATATTCTCTCAAGAAAAGCGTCCAAATTATCTCCCAAGCCTCGAATCTCTGTTTTCGGTCAAAATTCTACCAATTATTCAAGGAACTCAATCCTCAATCATTTCTAAGGTTTCTAAAGGGTTAGATCAGCCGGAATCGCAGCAGAAGCCGCCGGAAGCCAATCTTGCCGTCGCCGGAACTCCTTTCTTCTGATCGCTATCAATTCCCTTCTTTTTGAGGTAATTAAATCATTCCTCTCTTTCGTTTCGGTCCATGTATCAAAAGCCCTCCGTCAATTCGGGCTTTCATTACAGGAATCATTCAGAACCAGAATCCTTTTTATAAGAAAAATGGTTTAATCGGAATCACTCCTAATCATGTTATTAATACAATTAAAATATCTCAGAACACTCGTAATAACCCATAAATGAAAAGCCCTAACAATTTCACCAATTAAAATACAAGAAATTCTCGATTCGTGTCTGAACTGGAATAGACACGGTCGCGCTAATCATCTAGCGCGGCCGTGCCTCTTTTAGCGCGGCCGTGCCGTTTATCAGCGCGGTCGTGTCCTCCTGTCCAGACCTTGTCATGCCCTCTGGGCTAGTCTCTGTTGTGTCTAAAGATCATAGACACGATCGTGCCTGGTCAAGGCACGGTCGTGCCTGTTGTCTGGTCTAGATTGTGCTCCTGTTGATCAACCCGGTCGCGCCCCGACTAGCGCGGTCGAGCCCGTGGCTTGAGCACGATCGTGTCCTTCCGAGGCACGGTCGTGCTAGACTCAGATTATTTTTATCAGAATTATAATTTTTATATTTTAATCAGTAAATGTTTCAGATTTTATAAAAATATGTGTTCTGTATTTAAAAATGGATTTAAAGTTTAATCTTGGCATAAATATGATTGATTGAAAAGTTTATAAGAATTAAATTTATACTTATTTAAAAATGAGGTTTTAAATAATTAAGTTACAAAATTTATTTATACTTAATTACAATTAATATTTACATTATTTCATAAACTATAATTATATATTTATTTATTTATTCAATTCAAACCTAATCAAATTACTTCAAACATATTTTACTTCAAACTCTATATATTTTATACAAATCAATAGTTTTATACACAAATTCAACTTTCACTTTAGACCTAAACTTTGTACATCTATTTAATTCTATACGCATTACTCGATAGGTTAAATTGTGCGTTCCAAGGATCATAATTTCTATCTATAATCTGTGTTAGCTACATTTACTCAAACAACACAAGTACAAAATCCTACATACATATATGTGTGCAAAATTTGAGCGTTATGCCCGAGTGCTAGTTGTGCTAGTCTTTGTGAAAACTATGTGCAATCATTAACTATACAAGCCGACGGTTTTCAATGATAGATCCATTGAGTCTGAGAAACCCACCCAAGTGGAGGTGATTGATACCGACAACACAATTTGCATACTAGTTACTAAGGTTTGATTGTACTTGATTACACAATAGCAGCTCCCCATAAATGCCTTATTTTTCATGTCTTGTAAAGGATTTGTTTACAACTATATGCTATCTATATACAACTGTGTTATACTCACCAACTTTTTAGTTGACTTTATTTTATTCATGTTTCAGGCCCTAATATGTGAGAATGATTCAAGACGTGCTCAATATAGGATTTGGACTTAGCAATATTAAATCAAGAAGTTTATGAGTTGTTTTATTTTCTTGTTTGGATTTGGTTTGTACTTGGATTATTTGTAATGGAAATTTGACTTTAATATACTTCAATTTAGTCAACCTTGTGCTATGAACAGTCTCACATGTCCCGCCCCGATGATTCCGCCATCGGTCGGGGTGTGACAGATTGGTATCAGAGCCTTGGTTATAGGGATTTAGGTTATTAGACATCTTGACCTAGACTATAACTTTAGGACACCCACTTATACTATGCTTCATGATTTTGTGCTATGTGTTACATGCTATGTGCTACATGCTTACCATGATAAATTGTTTATTATATTTGGTACCTCACTTGTTAGAAATTTATGGCTTATTAGGATCTTCTTAAATAATACCTTTTCCTATATCCTAAAACCCCATGATATTTCTATCTTCTTTTCTATCTTTATTCTTTCTAAGCATGTGGAAAATTCTTGAAGCAAAGATCTTTAAATTTTTATTTTCTTCGTTAAGGTTTTTAAACTTGTTTAATTATTTGAGGACACGTGCAATCTGGAAGGGTGACACCTGTAATTTGGGTTTTCTGTCTAGGAAAGCATTTCGCATAAATCCCAATCAACCGAGGGACCCGTATGCTTTCCTGGGAATTCCCAAGATAAGTGTTTACCTATAGGCTAAAGCATGTCTCCTTGAAAATTATATGAGTTTAAATTAACCTTAATGTGCCATAGTATTCAAGTGATTTTATCACTTTTTGAGTACAATCCAAACTATGAATATCTATCTTTTTATTTGATTATCTCATTCTATTAAATCCTAGCAATTCTCATAAGTTCTTACAATCTTTTCTTGTTTTGTGAAAATCTGTAGAATGCCTCCTCGTCGTGCTCCCACCACCAACGCCAACTCCGACATTGCTGCTATTCTTACCCAATTGGTGACACAACTCACCCAAGCCAATGGTGCCACCAATGGCAACAATGGTGGAAATGGAAGCAATAGTGGTAATAATGGTGGGAATGGTGGAAATGGTGGTAATAATCCATCTCAATGCACCTTCAAGCACTTCAATTCTTGCAATCCCCTAATGTTTTATGGAACCGAAGGAGCTACTGGACTCCTTCAGTGGTTTGAAAGTATTAAGAATACCTTTCTCAATAGTGACTGTCCCGACAACCTCCGTGTTCGTCATGCTACTAGTGTCCTTCAAAAGCGGGCACTTATAATGGTGGAATGGGGAGAAAAGGAACAGGGGTGTTGACATAGCTATGGCTTTACCTTGGGATGAGGTCAAAAGGCTTATGACCGAGGAGTTCTGTCCTCGAAATGAAGTGAAAAAGTTAGAAGCTGAATTTTGGGATCTTGCCCAAGATAGTGGGGAAAGCTTAGCATATACAACTCGGTTCCATGAGTTGAGTCTTCTAGTGCCCCACATGGTCACTCCTTTAGCCCGTTGTATCGAAAAGTATATTGGTGGGCTACCAAGACAAATCCAAGATACTGTCTTAGGTAGAAATCCTGCTACTTTGGAAGATGCCATCCGCCTGTCTGCTACCCTGACTGATAATCATGTGAAAGCTGGGACTCTTACCAAAAAGGGATCTAAGAAAGTTGCTGAAACCGTAACCCCTCCTGCCCACAACAAAGAAGCCACAACTGAACCCTCTCGCAATAACAAAAAGAGGAAAGTTAGGAACTTTGCTGTGGTTACTCCTGCGGTGCCCGTTAATCAAGTTGCACCCGTAGTTCAAGCACCGGCTAAAAAGCCATATGTTGGGATTTATCCTCTTTGTGCCACCTGCAATTTTCATCATCCTCAAAATATCCCATGTCGCCTTTGCACTCATTGTGGGATATATGGTCACACCATCAATATCTGTAGGGCCAAAGCTTTTGAGGGTCAAGTCAATCCACCGAACCAACCCAACCCGCGAGTGGCTAATCAAGGTGCTCCCGCCATTGCTAATAGGCGTGCTTGCTATGAGTGTGGTGACCCGAACCATTTTCGTAATCTATGTCTAAGACTTGCAAATGCTAGACAAGGTGGAGCTCGTGGGCGTGCGTTCAACATAAACGCCAACGAAGCTCAAGCCAACAACGACGTGGTTAATGGTACGTTCCTTGTTAATAGTCAATATGCCTCCATTTTGTTCGATACCGGTGCCGATAAAAGTTTTGTGTCACTAAATTTTGAGCCTTTACTTGCAAAGACACGATCCCAATTAGAGAAAACCTTCACCGTTGAAATAGCAAATGGTGACACCCTTACAATTGAGTCTATTATCTATGATTGCTCTTTAGAACTTAATGATCATAAATTCCCAATCAACCTTGTTCCAATGCCACTAGGAAGCTTTGATATTATCATAGGTATGGATTGGCTATCAAATCATCATGCCGAAGTCATTTGCTTTGAAAAGTGTATCCGAATTCCGCTACCATCGGGAGAAACATTAAGGGTTTTTGGTGAAAAGCCTTGCAAGGGTCTTAAATTGATGTCTTGTACTACCGCTCAAAAGTACTTACGAAAGAAGTACATTGCTTTCTTAGCTCATATTGTTCAAAAGGATGTCAAGGAGAAGAGTATTCAAGACATTCCGATCATTCGGGATTTCCCCGAAGTTTTTCCTAAAGATTTATCCGGTCTTCCTCCCGTTCGTCAAGTCGAGTTCCGTATTGATCTCATGCCCGGAGCTAACCCCGTTGCTAGAGCTCCTTATCGTCTTGCCCCTTCCGAAATGCAAGAGCTCGCAAGTCAACTTCAAGAACTATCCGATAAAGGGTTCATTCGCCCGAGTCATTCACCGTGGGGTGCACCCGTCTTATTTGTAAAGAAGAAGGATGGATCATTTCGCATGTGTATTGACTATCGCGAACTCAATAAGCTTACTATCAAGAACCGTTATCCTTTGCCTAGAATCGATGATCTCTTTGATCAACTTCAAGGTTCTAATTGCTTCTCGAAGATTGATCTTCGATCTGGTTATCATCAGCTCCGTGTTCAAGAAGATGACATTCCTAAGACTGCTTTTCGAACAAGGTATGGTCATTACGAGTTCATGGTTATGCCTTTTGGGTTAACCAATGCACCCGCAGTTTTCATGGATCTCATGAACCGTGTGTGCAAACCGTACCTTGATAAATTCGTGATCGTTTTCATTGACGATATCTTAATCTATTCCAAGACTAAAGCCGACCATGAAGAACACCTTAGATTGGTTTTGGACCTTTTAAAGAAAGAACAACTATATGCCAAGTTCTCCAAATGTGAGTTTTGGTTAAAAGAAGTTCAATTTCTTGGTCACATCGTCAACGACAAGGGTATTCATGTTGATCCTGCTAAGGTCGAAACGGTTAAGAATTGGAATGCCCCGAAGACTCCTACCGAAGTTCGTTCATTTCTTGGTCTTGCGGGTTATTATCATCGTTTCATCTGAAACTTCTCAAAGATTGCTGTCCCTCTTACCGCCTTGACCCATAAGGGTAAAGCTTATGAATGGGGACCGAAACAAGAAGAAGCTTTCCAAACTCTTAAGCATAAGTTGTGCAATGCTCCCATTTTAACTCTTCCCGATGGAAATGATGACCTAGTTGTCTATTGTGATGCTTCTAACCAAGTCTTGGTTGTGTCCTCATGCAACGAGGAAAAGTAATCGCTTATGCATCAAGGCAACTCAAAATTCATGAAAAGAATTATACGACGCACGATCTCGAGTTGGGTGCAGTCGTATTCGCGTTAAAGATTTGGAGACACTACCTATATGGCACGAAATGTGTGGTATTCACCGACCACAAAAGTCTTCAACATATCTTCAACCAAAAAGAACTCAATATGAGGCAACGACGTTGGGTCGAACTCCTTAACGACTACGACTGCGAGATTCGTTACCATCCCGGCAAAGCGAATGTTGTAGCCGATGCTTTGAGTCGAAAGGACCATGTTATGCTTCATTGTGCCCGTATTCAAACCGATATTCAAACCCGTATCTTAGAAGCTCAACACGTCTCGGTAACCGAGGGTAACATATATGAAGAAATGTCGTGTGGTGTTGAACTTCTTCTTGAATCAAAACCCAATGGCTTACTATATTACTTGAACCGTATTTGGATTCCCGATCGCGATGATCTCCGTGCAATTCTCATGAACGAGGCTCATAAGACTCGTTATTCTATTCATCCTGGTGCGGATAAAATGTACCAAGATCTTCGCCAACTTTATTGGTGGCCCGGTATGAAGAGGGACATTGCTCTTTATGTTGCCAAATGCTTAACTTGCTCCAAACTCAAAGCCGAACATCAACGTCCTTCTGGTTTACTCGAACAACCGGAAATTCCCGTGTGGAAATGGGAGAATTTAGCTATGGATTTCATTACCAAGCTCACTCGCACCTCGAGTGGTTATGATAGTATTTGGGTGATCATTGATCGACTCACCAAATCTGCCCACTTCTTGCCTATTCGTGAAGACTTTAAGGTGGAGAAATTAGCCCGAATTTACATTGATGAAATTGTGAGCCGTCATGGTGTTCCCTTGAACATAATATCCGATAGAGACGCTCGGTTCACTTCTCGATTTTGGCAATCTCTCCAATCTGCTCTTGGTACTCGTTTGGATCTGAGCACGGCTTACCATCCCCAAACTGATGGACAAACCGAGCGAACAATCCAAACTCTTGAAGACATGCTTAGAGCTTGTGTAATCGATTTTGGTGGCAATTGGGATTCACATTTATCCCTTATTGAGTTTTCTTACAACAATAGCTACCACACAAGTATCAACATGGCTCCATTCGAAGCTCTCTATGGTCGCAAGTGTCGTTCTCCTATCTGTTGGAGTGAGATTGGTGAAGCACAAATCACTGGTCCCGAGTTAATTCAAGAAACATCCGACAAGATCATTCAAATCCGTGACAATATTCGAGTAGCGAGGATTCGGCAAAAGAGTTATGCCGACAAACGTCGAAAACCCTTGGAATTCCAAGTCGGTGACCTTGTTCTTCTAAAGGTGTCTCCTTGGAAGGGTGTGGTCCGTTTTGGAAAGAAAGGCAAGTTAGCACCTCGTTATGTTGGTCCATTCAAAATCCTTGAAAGGATTGGGAAAGTGGCTTACAAGCTCGAGTTACCTCCATCTCTTGGCAATGTGCATCCTACATTTCATATATCTAATCTAAAGAAGTGTCTCGCTGATGAAAATCTCCATATACCGCTTGACGACGTGCGCATTGATGAAACGATGCACTTCGTTGAGAAGCCGGTGGAAATTATGGATCGTGAAGTCAAGCAACTCAAGCGAAGTCGTATTCCTATAGTCAAAGTTCGTTGGGAATCTAAGCGTGGTCCTGAGTTCACTTGGGAACGAGAAGACCAAATGAAGCTCAAGTACCCCCATCTTTTTAGTAATAATGTTGTTCCCTCTAGCTAAATTTCGGGACGAAATTCTCTCAACATGGGGAGACTGTAACATCTCGGATTTTTAGTATTCCTATTTCAATTCAATATAATGCAATTTCAAGTTCTATACTCGTGCAATGTCTCATTATTTTCTCGCCGTAAATTTAATGCAAGGATTCTATACAAATTCGCAAGTTTTACTCGATTATTTACATTTAAACACTATACAAGAAACTATTTGGTACAAACTTATCAAACCTGAAAAAGTCAAGGACTAAAGTTGAAAAATATCAAGAAAACCCTGGTTCGCACGGTCGTGCTTCATCCTAGCACGGTCGCGCCAAGTGCTTTGGCACGGTCGCGCCTATCCTGGCACGGTCGCGCCTGCGTAACAGTCGAAACGTAAATGCAGTTTCAAAACGCCCGATTGTTCGAAATTCAAAACCGATACGTTTCATTTTCATTGACAAAGAAAATAATTTTTCCATTTACGATCATTACCATTCGATTGCATATTCTCTCAAGAAAAGCGTCCAAATTATCTCCCAAGCCTCGAATCTCTGTTTTCGGTCAAAATTCTACCAATTATTCAAGGAACTCAATCCTCAATCATTTCTAAGGTTTCTAAAGGGTTAGATCAGCCGGAATCGCAGCAGAAGCCGCCGGAAGCCAATCTTGCCGTCGCCGGAACTCCTTTCTTCTGATCGCTATCAATTCCCTTCTTTTTGAGGTAATTAAATCATTCCTATCTTTCGTTTCGGTCCATGTATCAAAAGCCCTCCGTCAATTCGGGCTTTCATTACAGGAATCATTCAGAACCAGAATCCTTTTTATAAGAAAAATGGTTTAATCGGAATCACTCCTAATCATGTTATTAATACAATTAAAATATCTCAGAACACTCGTAATAACCCATAAATGAAAAGCCCTAACAATTTCACCAATTAAAATACAAGAAATTCTCGATTCGTGTCTGAATTGGAATAGACACGGTCGCGCTAATCATCTAGCGCGGTCGTGCCTCTTTTAGCGCGGTCGTGCCGTTTATCAGCGCGGTCGTGTCCTCCTGTCCAGACCTTGTCATGCCCTCTGGGCTAGTCTCTGTTATGTCTAAAGATCATAGACACGATCGTGCCTGGTCAAGGCACGGTCGTGCCTGTTGTCTGGTCTAGATTGTGCTCTTGTTGATCAACCCGGTCGCGCCCCGACTAGCGCAGTCGCGCCCGTGGCTTGAGCACGATCGTGTCCTTCCGAGGCACGGTCATGCTAGACTCAGATTATTTTTATCAGAATTATAATTTTTATATTTTAATCAGTAAATGTTTCAGATTTTATAAAAATATGTGTTCTGTATTTAAAAATGGATTTAAAGTTTAATCTTGGCATAAATATGATTGATTGAAAAGTTTATAAGAATTAAATTTATACTTATTTAAAAATGAGGTTTTAAATAATTAAGTTACAAAATTTATTTATACTTAATTACAATTAATATTTACATTATTTCATAAACTATAATTATATATTTATTTATTTATTCAATTCAAACCTAATCAAATTACTTCAAACATATTTTACTTCAAACTCTATATATTTTATACAAATCAATAGTTTTATACACAAATTCAACTTTCACTTTAGACCTAAACTTTGTACATCTATTTAATTCTATACGCGTTACTCGATAGGTTAAATTGTGCGTTCCAAGGATCATAATTGCTATCTATAATCTGTGTTAGCTACATCTTCATATCAAGTGAGTATTCACAACCCCTTTTTACTCTTTTACACTTTTGGGGTGGAACATGAACTTTATACACATTACACATTTCACAACTACATTTACTCAAACAACATAAGTACAAAATCCTACATACATACATGTGTGCAAAATTTGAGCGTTATGCCCGAGTGCTAGTTGTGCTAGTCTTTGTGAAAATTATGTGCAATCATTAACTATACAAGCCGACGGTTTTCAATGATAGATCTATTGAGTCTGACAAACCCACCCAAGTGGAGGTGATTGATACCGACAACACAATTTGCATACTAGTTACTAAGGTTTGATTGTACTTGATTACACAATAGCAGCTCCCCATAAATGCCTTATTTTTCATGTCTTGTAAAGGATTTGTTTACAACTATATGCTATCTATATACAATTGTGTTATACTCACCAACTTTTTAGTTGACTTTATTTTATTCATGTTTCAGGCCCTAATATGTGAGAATGATTCAAGACGTGCTCAATATAGGATTTGGACTTAGCAATATTAAATCAAGAAGTTTATGAGTTGTTTTATTTTCTTGTTTGGATTTCGTTTGTACTTGGATTATTTGTAATGGAAATTTGACTTTAATATACTTCAATTTAGTCAACCTTGTGCTATGAACAGTCTCACATGTCCCGCCCCGATGATTCCGCCATCGGTCGGGGTGTGACAGGTGTGGTCTGGAATAAGTGTGGGTTCTTGCGCTTCATCTGATGTTCGTGCTCCAATGTGAACTCTAGTCCGCATCTGGAATTCCATCGGACCTTGACTATCGGAATGCGACTTTGTTTAAGTTGCTTAACCCCGTGATCCATTATTTCCACAGGTTCTTCGACGAAATGTAGCTGTTCGTCGATTTGTACCTCCTCGAGAGGTATCGTCAGTGTCTCATCATGTAGGCACTTCTTTAGGTTGGACACATTGAATACATTGTGGATATTCTGTAGCACTTCCGGTAGGCAACAGGGCCAATCGTTTGCAGGATCTCAAATGGTCCTATGTAGCGGGGGTTCAGTTTCCCTCGTTTGCCAAAACGGATTATGCCTTTCCAAGGCGCAACATTCAGTAACACTTTGTCACCTACTAGAAACTATACTGGTTTACGCTTTTGATCAGCGTAGCTTTTCTATCTGTCTTGAGTGGATTTTAGTCTATCTCAGATTTTTGAAAATTTTCTTGGTGGTCTCGTGGACAAGCTCTGGTCCAGTGAGCTTACTATCTCCTACTTCAACCCAACAGAGTGGTGACCTACACTTTCTTCCATAAAGTGCTTCGAATGGTGCTTCCTTGATACTCGTGTGGTAACTGTTGTTGTAGGAAAATTCAACCAACGACAAGTGAGTATCCCAACTGTTGCCAAAATCTATCGCACAAGCTCTTAATAGATCTTCTAGAGTTTGGATGGTTCATTAGCTTTGACCATCTGTCTGTGGGTGATAGTCAGTGCTCAAATCTAAGTGTGTTCCCAATGCTTCTTGTAATGATTGCCAGAATCGGGAAGTAAAACGACTATCCCTGTCTGATATGATGGAGATTGGCACTCTATGCCTTGAAACTATTTCCTTTAGATAAAGCCGAGTCAACTTCTCCATTTTGTCATTCTCCTTGATTGGAAGGAAGTGTGCGGATTTGGTTAAACGGTCAACGATCACCCAGATGGTGTCGTATCCGCTCGGGGTTTTGGGTAACTTCGTGACGAAGTCCATTGAAATCTATTCCCACTTCCATTATCGAATTTCTGGCTGCTGTAGTAACCCAGATAGTTTCTGGTATTCCGTCTTAACCTTGGTGCATGTTAGACATTTTCCGACATATGTGGCAATCTCGGTTTTCATGTTTGGCAACTAGTAGTTTGTCTTGAGGTCTTGGTACATTTCGTCAGAACCAGGGTGAATCGAATATCTTGACTTATGTGCCTCATCCATCACTAAGTCTCGTAAGTTCACATGTTTCGGTACCCATATCCGATCCATGTAGTAATGCACATCATCGGATTTGATCCCAAACAGTTTCTCCATGCCTCGTAGGCCTTCATTTTCCAAATTTTCCTCCTTGAGTGCCTCGAGTTGAGCGTCACGTATCTGGATAGGTAGATTCGTGTGGATTGTCAAGGTTAATGCTCGCACTCGACATGGTTTGAGTTGTTCTTTCCTACTCAACAACTACGTTTGCCTTTCCCGGATGGTAACGAATTGTGCAGTCGTAATCATTAAGCAATTTGACCCATCTGCGCTGTCGCATGTTCAGCTCCTTTTGATCAAATATGTGTTGGAGACTTTTGTGGTCATTGAAAATCGTACATTTGGTACCGTACATGTAGTGTCTCCAGATTTTGAGTGCAAAAACCACGGCTTCCAATTCCAAGTCATGGTTGGTGTAGTTCTTCTCGTGCACCTTGAGTTATCGTGAAGCATATGCGATAACCTTTTCTCTTTGCATCAGTACATAACCGAGTCCTTGGTGTGACGCATCGCAGTAGACTACGAAGTCGTCGTTTCCTTCAGGTAGTGCTAAGATCGGTGCGCTTCAAAGTTTTTGCTTAAGTAACTGAAATGCTTCTTCAGTTCTTTCATTCCAATCATACTTCGCGTCCTTCTGTGTGAAAGCAGTCAATGGTTTCACAATCTTTGAAAATTTTTCGATAAACCTTCTGTAATATCCGGCATGTCCCAAAAACTGTCGTTTTTCGGTTGCGGTTTTGGGTGTTTGCAAGTTTCTTATTGCTTCAATCTTGGTTAGGTTAACGTGTAAGCCCTTCTCGTTTACCACGTGACCTAGGAAATGCACTTCCCTGATCCAGAAGTTACACTTTGAAAACTTAGAATATAGCTTCTCGGTTTTTAGTAACTATAGAATGAGCCTTAAATGTTTAGTGTGTTCCTCATTGCTACGAGAATAGATCAAGATGTCGTCAATGAACACAATAAAAAACTTGTCTAGGTAGGGTTTGCACACATGGTTCATAAGATCCATAAACACTACAGGTGTATTGGTCAAACCGAATGGCATAACCAAAAACTCGTAGTGTCCATATCGAGTTCGGAATGCCGTCTTGTGTATGTCCTCCTCTTGGATTCTCAGCTGATGGTACCCTGCCCGTATATCAATCTTGGAGTAATAACTCAATCCTTGTAGTTGGTCGAACAAATCGTCTATTCTGGGTAGAGGGTATCGCTTCTTGATGGTTACTTTGTTCAATTCCCTATAGTCGATGCACATACGAAATGATCCGTCTTTCTTTCTGACAAATAAGACAGGTGCTCCCCAAGGCGAATGGCTTGGTCGGATAAATCCTTTATCTAGCAATTCGTGTAGTTGGTTTGATAACTCCTGCATTTCCGACGAGCCCAGTCGGTATGATGACCGCTCTATCGGAGTAGCTCCTGGGGTAAGGTCGATTCGGAATTCGACTTGTCTTTCATACATGAGATGATATAGTATCCTTTCGGTAGATACATGTGCTAAGATGGCATAGTATCCATTCCGTAGATACTTCTGGGCTTTCATACATGAGATGATATTTAAAAGAATCCCGCTCTTTTCTCCTTGAATTGCAAGTGTTTCTCCATTTGGTAGGGGTAATCTGATAATATTTTCGCGGCATACAATGTCCGCTCCATTCTTGGACATCTGGTCCTTACCGATAATCACGTCAAAACTCCCTAGTTTAACGGGTAGTAGATCTATTTCAAAGGAATGATTGGCTAATTCTAGGACCTAGCTTGGAATAATGTGGTTGGTTTTGATTAATTTACCATAAGCTAGTTCTACGGTATACTCATTATCTAGCACAGTAGGTTCGATACCAAGTAATGGACTAAGTTCATTAGACACGAAGCTTCTTTCAGCACCTCAAATAACATAGATGCATACTAGTTGTTTAGAAGGAACGTACACGTGATGGTGTCGGGGTTCTGTTTGACTTCTCCAGCCCCAATCAAAAAAGCTCTCCCTTTGGCGTTGTTGTTGTTGTTTCCTGGCTTCATGTTCCTTGGGTAATCCTTTGAAAAATGTCCATTCTGCCCACAAGTGACACAAGCATGGGTTGCTCTAGTGTTTGGAACTGCTCCTCTTAACCTACAATCCATGGCCTCATGGCCAATCATCATGCACTTTTGGCACCTCGCCTCTTCACCTGTGCCATTGTGGTGTAAATTGCATCGGTTGCACTTTGGTTTGGGTTCCCGTGTAAGCTCTCCTTGGCTTATTGTCAGCTTGACCTGCGGTGTAGGCTCGGGTAGTTTCTTGCCTTTTCTGTGGTGGTGGCGGATTAAATGACCTAGAAGAACTACCTTCACACTTTCTCTTGTTATCAGCAGGTATGTCAAAGAGTCCCTGACGAACGGCCTGGGACGTCAGGTTGTGTGCCAATCGGATTGCTTGTTGAATCGTTGTATGCTCAGAAGATGATACCATACCCTGGATTTATGGGGCCAGTCCCCACAGATAACGCTCAATACGCTTCTCTTTAGGTTTTACCATATGAGGACACAATCCTGCCAAATCATGAAATTTTTACATGTAATCCACCACATCTGGTCCATTCATTTTCAGGTTCCAAAACGTTTCCTCAAGATCATGGATCTCGTTTCGTGTACAACACGCATCCCTTAAAAGATTCTTGAAGTCTGCCCATGGCATAGCATTCGCTGCTTCCAAGTCCATCGCTTGGACATTGGATTTCCACCAGTGTGGGCCTGTCCCTCAAAAGTTCCAGTAGCGAATTTCACCTTTGAAGTTTCTGGACAGTTGTACATCTTGAAAGTAGACTCTACTTTCTCAATCCATCGTATCAAGTTAACTGCTCCATCCCGCCCATTGAAAGAGAGCGGTTTGCAGTCAAAGAAAATCTTGTAGGTGCATACTGGGGGATTTTGTCCTTGTCCACCTGCATTCTGGTTGCTCGGTAAGGCTGCAACACCTGCAACTACTCTTTGGTTAATCAGGGCCTCCATCTGTGCTGCCGTCATTATTGCTTGGCGGGGCAGCATGTCTCTTCATATTATAATGCTAGCAAAAGTTAGATTATATGTAACATACAACCAACACATGTACGCAAAATCACACATCACATCACCAATCAACCACAAAATATAAAAAGATAATAAACTAGATAAAATAGATTTTATGAAGTACAAAATATTCCAGGAGTCTCCGCTCCTTCACAAAAGAGAACAAGTTTAAAACTTCACATATTCTGTGGGCACATCTGTGCTGCCGTCATTATTGCTTGGCGGGGCAGCATGTCTCTTCATATTATAATGCTAGAAAAAGTTAGATTATATGTAACATATAACCAACACATGTACGCAAAATAACACATCACATCACCAATCAACCACAAAATATAAAAAGATAATAAACTAGATAAAATAGATTGTATGAAGTACAAAATATTCCAGGAGTCTCCGCTCCTTCACAAAAGAAAAAAAGTTTAAAACTTCACATATTCTGTGGGCAGAACCCGCCCACAATAGGCTGAATAGGAAATGAAATAGATCAGGCATATGTGTCGTTCCGAACAGCGGCCGAGAGCAAAGTAGCGCAGAATACAGCAAGAGTACTAGTAGCCTCTAGCTACTCCTCCACTGCATTCGCCCTGAGCTCCGCTGCAACAGCTCTCTGGGTAGCAAGTGTATCTCTCAGCTCTGCCATGGTGGTCCTCTGTCTCTCGAGGCTCAGGTGCCTCTCAGCCTCAGAAACTCGGTCGGATAGAATGGTAATCCTGGTAGCATCCCTCTAGCAATCCTCCGTCAGTCGGGACACCTACTCCTGTAGGGTCTACAGTGCGGTCTCGGACACTTGCACAGGCACACACTCAATCCTCTACTCCGTCATCTTCCCCATACCCTTTAGGGACAGAACCTTCTTTGTAAGGTGCTCCACTTGCTTCAGGTTGCCACATACCTTCTTTTGCTCCCATCGCAGATCCCCTAGCAGACTATCGTACCAGTTACATCGGGCTACAAGATTCAGGATCGTACACTCGATCGGCTCCACAGTAATCGGTAAGATGCGTGGTCCATGTGAAGACTCTCCGATCTCGGTCATAGGAGGTACTCCTTCCTCCTTAGCCCAATCTCTCAGGGTATCAGAAATGAACGTCCACTTTCATGCGCTTGGGCTTAGGGACAGGCGTGCTCATAGGGCAGGGTGGTGCCTACTTCATCAGGGTATGCTGAACTAGTTGCACGTAGGGGCGATGTCGGTGCGGGTAGGTGATGTCACAAATGCCCCCCTCGCGGGTCTCTTCAGCTGCTGGAGTCTCAGACTCCATCTTTGACTCAACTTCATCGTCTTCTGTCGGTTCTTCTCCCGACTTCTCAACGGTGGTGTCGTCGGAGACAAGGTACTCCGGGAGTGTCTCATCGGATGAAGTGTCCACTAGTGTTGATGGTGTGTACTCGTACTCGTCCTCAGAGTCCGTAATCTCGATTGGCTGGTTTGCAGCTGACATGTTCGTGTAACAGGTCAACCATAATTTCTATCTTACGTGAGTATTCTAAGTGTATGTGAGAATACTAAGTGTACGTGTGGAAGTGAAATGCAAATGAGTCATCGGTTACAGTCTATGTTCACTACGTGCAACCTAGTTCGTTGCAACCAATAGCTCCGATACCAGTCTGTCTCACCCCCAAATTCCACTTCCAGGCTATACCCGAGGGGCGTGACTCGAGAGGATCTTTATGATTGAATTACTTTGAACGACCACTAAATGGTTTTCAAAATACATGTTTTAATGCATGGCTAGAACGAGCTCAAAATAAGTTTGACAAAGTTCAAAGTAAATGTACGAAAGCAATGTTTAAAAGTTTACAACGCTTAAACAAATGATTTAACAATGTTTGTCAAAATAGGATTCCATGCATGAATAGTGTGTGACTCATGTGGGTGCATCCTAGCCACATATCCTATGCATTCAACGACCTGAGATAAACATGCTAAAATGCGTCAACATAATTTTGGTGAGTTCACAGGTTAAATGTAATGGAAATCATATCATGAAATGTATTGAAAAATAATATATTGACAAAGCATGGAAAAGCATATGTTGAAAATGCATGGAAAAACATATGTACTCTACACAATCATTGTTAATGAGACAATACCAAAAATTCTCATAAGTCCGTCAACCGAAGCTCAACTGTAGCCACTGAAAAAGGAAAAGGATGTGGTTCCCCTCTTTGTGCCATACACATGGATGGATTAGGTCAATTATGTACCCGTTCGACCTCCAGTCGAAGTTAGCGCTACTAACCCGGGTAGGGGTTGTTAAACCCAATAGTACTGTTCATGATCACCTCCTTTTGAAAAAATTAACGGTTGACTCTGAGAGGACTTTGTACACACCAGTACAACTTATATAATTAATGTAACTGTGTAAGCATGGAAATATGATTTTTGAAAAATGTATTTGAGCATGTATCTCACCCCAAAGGATAATGAGTAAAACGGGGTTGTGAGAACTCATCTGATAAAGTGGTATTGATATGCAAGTCTTAGCAAATCCGGCTATATGAGACGACCTACTCGTTCCCTATGAAACATTTAGGACTTTAAGGTCTAAGTATTGTAAATGCTTGACTATGAACTCTATGCATCCAAAGAGTTGTTTGAAAAGTGACTTTGACGTTTCAAAGATGTTTTGACTTGACGACCCGTTTGTGACACGTTGGACTTAAACATTCAAATCCTAATATGGATTCAAACTGTGACACCCCAGAACTTTTTATTTATTTATTTTATTTTAATTTTCGGGACGAAAATTCTTTCAACTAGGGGATGATGTGACATTCGTCAATTTTCCGTTAGTTCCGTTAATCCAAATCCAGTTATCTAGTAATCCTGTTAACTCAATCTTGAACCTCAGGGACCATTCCGGCCAATGTTTAATCTTAAACTACAGGGGCTAATCATGGAAATATGTAAAACCAAATCTGTTGACCTGAAAAGTCAAAATCATTTGGTTTTGCTTCAGTTGACTTTTAAAAGTCAAACTGTGATGGTTCTTAACTCAAATTCACGAGATATATCCGAAATTCGTTCAAATTCCTAACCGAAATGGATGTAAATATCAGCTGCGACATCATTGAATCAATTAACACAATCATTATCACGAATTAATCCCATTTATCACCTAAAACCCATAACCGTCGACGTCATCCTCAATGCTCACAAATTCGATCAATTCGATCAGGATCCTCACAATCAAACACCTGCAAACTCTAGTCGCACTCCTCTGAGTCTTTTGCACATCCCAATATGATCGGAGACGAGGCCGGAGTCACCAGAGATCAAGCACGCGAAGTCGGAACTCGGTTCTAGCCGAGCACCATCAATTGGATCCCCATTTTGGTAATGAAACACCTCCTCAGTTTCGATTTAAATCTAGAATCAAAAGCCCTTTGATAATGCGGTCATATAACATTAAATTGGTGATGAACCGATTCTAGGGTTCATCACGAATTCGGTTTAATCGAACTACACCCTAGACCAGATCTCAATCCAATTAATTTATACGGTTAGATTCGCAATGCAATTCTTATTAAAAGCCCTATGATTACAACTTCTTTTATCGTCGAATTTGTTCAATTGAATTCTTGATCAAACCTAGGGTTTTTCGGGTTCTTAATCACGAATTAAAACATCTTAAACTCAACGATTTTTGCAATTGATTACACCTATTGACTCGTAATCGACTGATGAACAAAAGCCCCATGAATTCTTGTCCTGTCATGATCGAATGGAGGGGTTATGGGACTGGTTTTGGTTTCGTTTTACTAGGGAAGAGGATCACAAGGTACTTGCGTATTAAAAGAAATTGAATCCGGGTTTAGTTGCGAAGCCCTAGTGGGTGGGACTGGTTAAGGTGTTGTTGCTTGGGGGAGGAGACCCGGGTTCGAGTCCTCCAACCCCCATTTTGTTTTTAAATCGATTTTTAAGCACTATTTTATTATAAAAACTAACCCACTATTATTATATTAATATAATAAAATGTTTTGAACTCGAAAATCACCCGTAGGCTCGGGTTTGGTTTTATAACCTAAAATTTATATTATTCCCACTTTTAAAATAATATATTTATACTATTTTCAAAACCACGAATTCAAATAAAATAATATGTTTATATTATTTTCAACTCATGACTTCTATTATTAAATAATATATATTTTTATATTATTTCGCCTCGTTTATTTACCTCGTGTAACGTTTCGAACAAATTAATAATATAAATGTTTATATTATTTACTCACGTTTATATCCTCGAATAAAAATAATATATTTATTATTTTTGTCATGTAAATGATTATCGTATATTTTATATGAGTTCAAAAATAATATATTAATTATATTATTTTTCTAAACCATTATTGAATAGTACAAACGCACGGATATATTTAATTATTATTATATTCGTAATTAAGAAACCTTCGACACAAAACGTATTTATCTTAATAATTATATTAAGAAACCATATATTCCTGTAGACACGTTCGTCTACTCATTGATCCTTAGAATACGTTAAGACGTTCTAACCTTCCGTGTCGTCGTCACAAATCTCAGTGTATCCGTAACTTATGTGTTTATGATTCTAGGGCATACATAAGTCGTGCAGGCTAACACTTGAGGTTCTAAATCTCATACTTGTGTGATACTACCTACTACGCAACGCAGGTGAGTTTCATTGCCCCTTTTTACCTGTTTTACTATTGGGGGAGAAACATGCTTACACACAAACGTATTTTACTTGTTTTCCTGTTGAGGAAGAAACAAACATGAAACACCAATTATCATACTTTTACTTGTTTTCCCCGTGGGGGAGAAACAGGTACGCAAGCAAATATTGTTTTCCCGCCAGGGGAGAAAACATGACGCAACTATTTGATTATAGTACTTTATATGATATCACTGTTGAGACTAAGCATAACATGCTATCACAGAAAGTCCTCATCTTATTTCGAACCGTTAATATGGATCTTAGCGAGGTAATGTTTAGTAGTACTACTGGGTTTGACAAATCCTACCCGCGTTAGTCGCGTTAACTCGATTGGATATCGAACGGGTGAAATGTTAGCCTACTCACATGTGCCAGAGTTGATAGACCTGGCAGGAGGCATACAAACACAGTCAGCTTCGGTTGCGAGCGCTTTAGTAAGACATGAACATAGGTTAGCTACCTATAGATATGCATATTGAATGTACATAATCTGGCAAACACACTCTTATTGTAAACTTGAAACCTGTGAACTCACCAACCTCGTGTTGACACTTTTTCTTACATGTTTCTCAGGTCGCTAAGGCAAAGGTTGCACACTTAGGACATGTATGGAGTCCTATTGTCATATTATCCATTTCAAACATTTGAAACAGTTTACTTATTTACATTGACTGAAGCATATTGCGTGTAATTACTTTTGATTTCATATTAACGTTTACGCTTCCGCATTAACTCTGAACTTTTATGTTTTTGACATTTCAAGTCCCATAGAGTGTCGTTTGATGTAACTAATGACTGAGATCCTGGTGTGTCACCTTCCAAACGGTAAAACTCCGTTAGTTGAAATTGGGGATGTGACACAAACCTCCTTTGAAATAGTCTATTATCGTCTAATAAACACCTTAGCACATTCGATTGGAATTTAGAACTTGAAACACAACTTTTGATACATTAAAGTTTCCCTAATTGGAAAGTCATGTTTTTGAGTCCTAAACGTGGCAACTATGCAAAGTTAATGTTCATTCATGAAATTAGGCATGTTATAATACGTATAGAACATCCCAAGGTTTACTTGCTAAAAATAGACAAACATGCGAGTTTCGGATAATTAAATTTCTTATTATAGCAAGACCATGTTAAATTGTTAAGTTCATGGATACACAACACACATTATCATACAATGCACTTAGTTAAGTGTTACTAAGTCATTTAAACATTCTAATCATGTTAACAACTTGCAAACACATCTTTTGGAAAGATAAAGTTTCCTTATTTAGAAACCGGGCTCTAAAACTCATACATATGCATTTTAATCCATCATTTTGGTCAATCATTCTTCCATAATGTTTACTATACTAGTTTCATGCTTTGAATACACCCAAACATCAAGTTTCCATACATGTCAAGAAATAAAGTTTCTAAAAATAGAAAACGAGCTTAAAAGCATCATGTACATGTGATTTTACCGAAAGTAAATCATACAATCTCCATACCTAGTGTTTATGCATCATTTCCACCAAACAAATCTCATCATAACTTCTTTTAACAAAAACCCAAAAATTAAAGTTACTATAAATAGAACCGAGCATGAAATCTCATATGATCAAAAGTTCTAGATAGCAAATCTACATATATTATCCATTACCTATACATATCCAACCATTTTCCATCATCAAATCACCCTAAACAGGCATCTATCATGAAACCCAAAATTAAAGTTTCCTAAAATAGCAAAACCGAGCATGCATGTATCATCCAACACTTTTGACAACAAAGTTTGCACATATTATCCATCTACAACTATTATTACAACATAATCCATCATCAAATCAAAAAAATCTCATCATCTAGCACATGCACATATAATAAAGTTTCCTTAAATGGAAACCGAGCCTATGAACAAAATCCGGGTCCAAAGTCACCAACAATATGTACCATTTGAGTTATAAAACACATTTTATTTAAGAATCCATGGTTAATCTTTCATAAAAATGAGTTTTCTTAGGATGCATGTTCATATGAACATGAAGATGAAAATGGGAAAATATGGGTTTTGATGCTTACCAAACTCGAAAATGGATGAAATTGTGGATGATTTCTCTTGCAAACTTGATGATCTTCACTTGGATGAAAGAATGGATCAATGATGGAAAAAATGAAGATGGGTGATGGTGGGGGTGGTTTTGGCTCAAAGAGAGAGGAAAGGGAGAGAGTGGATGGTGAAATGGTGGAATGGGGGTGATTGGTGGGTGTATTTATAGTGTAATTTGATTCCGGGTGGTGAAAACGAATAATCACCGATTTATTTACGGAAATCCCGAATAGGTATGAACGAAATTACTTTAAAATAATTTGACTCATGTTGGTACGTTTAACATATAAATTTTTCATATTTTTATTTTGAAATGTCGGTGCATACTGCAGACTGGCCGGAAAGCGTTAAAACATAAAGTTTCTCAGAAAATTCCTGAAAAATTCACAGAATCTTAAAATAACATATCACAGTACTACATGTAATTTGTAAACACCAAATATATGTCTAATTCTGCTTAAAATTATGGACCTAGCTAGTGCACACTGCGTATCTATTGGGCTGTGCTGAAAATAAAAGTATTTCTATAAATCACCGAAAAATTCATATTGCCGTGATTAATTTAATCACAGTGTTACATATAATTTTCACACACAAATTATGTGTCTAGGTATTTGTTTTAAATTATCACCAACGGTCGTGCTGTTTGAAGCGTGTTTGACCGGGTAATCTTCTGGATTACCGACACTTGTAAACGGATTGACTTGCTAAGTGTGAAATAGACTTAATTACTATAAAGTTAAGTGTGATGCATGTCTAATAATGTAATATGTATCTCGGTCAAGTATGGATATCAACCTGAAATTTGCCGGGAGTCACAGCTAGAGTTGATAAAAAAAAATTGAGGGGGCATTTATATGCTTGTGTCGAGCTATTTTTGAGAAAATAGCAATTTTGGAATTTACTTCACTAAAATTCATAATTTTTGACGGGAAAATTTTTCCTGGACCAAATTTTGAGGACGGATTTATTTGATTGTGTCGAGCTATTTTTGAGAAAATATTAATTTTGGAATTTTACTTCACTAAATTTCATATTTTTTGGAGGGAAAATTTTTCTTGCAAAATTCTCGAGATGTCGAATTTTTCTGATGATTCGACTATGTTGAATGATGATAATGAGATTGAAACACGGCCACCGAGGCTTATGTGCATGGAAGACTACTCTATCTAGAAAGACCGGTTCGAGCAGTTCAAGTTACACACTGATACAAGTTTTTGGATAACCATCTTAGAAGGATATAAACATCCTACATATTAGTTCATGGGTCAAAATAATATTCCTAAATCAGTGTCAGTTCTTACTAAAAGAGAAAAGAAGATGTATGATCGAGAGACGAAGACGTTTGTGACTTTACAAATGTCTTTACCAAAATAATTTTTCCATAAATTCAAGAATTTTATGACTTCAAGAGATCTATAGGAAGCATTGAAGAAGAAGTGTGAAGGCAATGTTCATGTGACTGAAGTTCATGACAAAAGTGATGAAGAGAGTGCCAAGGTTATGCTCAAGGAAGAAGTTACTACTCAAGCATTCGTGACCTTGATCAAAGAAGAATTAGAGACGCATAGTGGATCTAAAAGTGACATTTCTACAGAATCAAGCGATGGTGAGAGTGTTCGATCTGATGAAAGCACTCAGTTTAGTGAGAGTGGTGTGAAGACTGAAGAAAGCTTCCAGACAGTTGAAAAGGATCAGAGTGAATCAGAAAGGAAAGTTGATGCATAGCCTGTCAAAGTTGAACAAAAGAAAGAAGCTGATTCTCCTACACTCGTGGCTCACAGTGCATCTTCTTCAGAGGTAAAAGCTGAGGTAGTTTCTAACTCTAAAAATCTTTGTTCTAAGTGTGTTAACTTGCAAGGTAAGATTGAGAGATTGATGAAAGACAATAAAAACCTCATTTGTGACATGAAATCCATACTGTCAATCAAACTTTGAAAGATAATGAAAAGATATTTGTAGAAAGGATTGAGGCATTAAAAAGAGACATCAATTCTCTTAGACTGAAGATCAAGGAGAAAGATTTTCATATTGATATGGCTTATGCTGACATTGAAAAGATAAATGAGGATCTTGCAGAAAAGAACAAGGAATTAGCTGAGTTTGAAGCATAAGTAATCAGACTTCACAGGAAAATTGAAGATTTTAATGATTCATCATTCTTGCTGAGTTACTACCATGATCACACACAGGAAGGAAAAAGAACAAGTGGAGTTGGTTATGTTCCACCACCTTACAACAGGAATTATTCAATGGCTCCTGAGATTGTAACTGATGAGGACTTAGAGCCAAAGACTGTGTTGAAAGTAAACCCGGTGACTGGTGAAGACATGGTGTATGAGGAAGATAGTGAGGATGAAAGCTTTGATGATGCAAAAGTTGTAGGTGTTCCAAAAGAAGTCAAAATTGAGGAAACTAAAGTCATCAAAAAGGTTACAAGAGATCGATACATCTTAACAGAACCTGATGAAGAGATTGAACAACCAAAACAAATTTTAATCAAAAAGGTTTTTTTTGTAAAATCAGGTGATATGGATTCTGAAACTTCAATAATTTTAAAAACTAAAACAATTGATTTTGTTAAAGAAAAGGTTATTTTGGAAGAATCACCGGTTGTTCATACCCAAAAATTCAAACCGATTTTAAACTTTTTAAATACGACGCGGAAGCGGTCCCATATACAACATTTAACGTATCCACACGTTTTAGGTTTACAAACACGAATTATGTAACATTTCTGATTTTCAGTATTCATATTTCAATTCAATGTAATACAATTTCGAACTCAATACTCGTGCACTGCCTTATTATTTTGCTTACCGTAAACTAAATGCAATGATTCAGTACAAATTTACAAGTTTTGCTCGATTATATACACTTAAACGCTATACAAGTAACTATTTATTTCAAACTAATCAAACCTGAAAAGTCAAGGACTAAAGTTGAAAATTTTTCAAGAAACCCTAATTAGCACGGTCGTGCTTCGTCCTGGCACGGTCGCGCCAAGTGCCTCGGCACGATCGCGCGACTGGTCCTGGAACGATCGCGCCCGGTGCCTAAGCACGGTCGCGCCTCTCTTGGGCACGGTCGCGCCTGCGTAACAGTCGAAACGTAAATGCAGTTTCAAAACGCTCGATCGTTCGAATTCAAATCCGATTTACGTTTTACTTTTGTTATCAAGGAAAATATCTCCGTCAATTACCATTATCATTTTCAAAATCAAATTACTCTCAAAAGAAACCGTCCAAATTATCTCCCAAGCCTCAAATCTCTATTTTCGATCCAATTGCTACCAAATAATCAAGGAACTCGATCCTCCGATCATCTCTAAGGTTTCTGAAGGGGTTGAATCAGCCGGAATCGCAGCAGAAGTCGCCGGAAGCCAATCTTGACGTCGCCGGAACTCCCTTCTACCGATCGCTATCAATTCCTTTCTGTTTTAGGTAATTGAATCATCCCTCTCATTCGTTTCGGTCCGTATATCAAAAGCCCCATATTAATTTGGGCTTCCATTACAGAAATTATCCGGAACCGAAATTCCTATTTTTAATAAAAAGGATTTAATCGAATCCATTCTTAAACACGTTTTCCATACAATTAATTTATATGAATAGACTCGTAGCAACTCAGTAATCAAAAGCCCTAACAATTCCAACGCTATAAATACAAGATTTGTTCAATTCGTGTCTGATTTGGAAGAGACACGGTCGCGCTAATCATCTAGCGCGGCCGTGCCTCATGTAGCACGGTCGTGTCCTCAAGTCCAGACCTAGTCATGCCCTTTGGGCTAGCCTCTGTTGTGTCTAAAAATCGTAGACACGACCGTGCCGATCCAAGGCACGGTCGTGCCTTTAGACTTGTCTAGTTTGTGCCCTCTGTTGATCAACCCGGTCGCGCCCCGACTAGCGCGGTCGCGCCCGTGGCTTGAGCACGATCGTGCCCTTCCGAGGCACGGTCGTGTGTGACTCAAAAATTTTAACAGAATTATAATTTTATATTTTTCAATCAATAAATGTTTCAAATTTTATAAAAATATGTTTTCTGTATTTGAAGAGATTTAAAGTTTAATCTGGAGATAAATATTATTTATTTAAAAGTTTATTTAAAAATTTATAAAAATTAAATTTATATTTATCTTACACTTAAATGATGTTTTAAATGATTAAGTTACAAGTTTATAAATAAATAAGATAATAATTATTTATTTAATATTTAAACAAAAATTATTTATTTATTTATACTTAATTACGATCAACATTTATATTATTTCATAAACTATAATCATTTATTTATTTATTTACATTTAACACATGCATTATTTTCATAATCAACAATTTTATAAAAAATCCTATCTTATTATTTTTATTCCAAACTTTAATCAAATGTTCCAAAAATGGTTACTACAACTTTATATATTTCATTTAATACTTTTCATACACAAATTCAACCTTCAATGTTATACTTAAACTTTGTACACCGATTTGATTCAATATACATTACTATCTAGGTTAACCCGTGCGTATCAAGAACCCTTATTTTATCTATACTCTTTGTTAGCTACATCTCCATACCAAGTGAGTATTCACAACCCCTTTTTACTCTTTTACACTTTTGGGGTGGAACATGAACTCTATACACATTACACATTTACATTTACGCAAACAACACAAGTGCAAAATCCTATTTACATACATGTGTGCAAAATTTGAGCTTTGTGCCCGAGTGCTAGTTGTATTAACCTTTGTATGCGATTATGTGCAATCATTAACTATACAAGCCGACGGTTTTCAATGATAGATCTATTGAGTCTGACAAACCCACCCATGGTGCGCGGTGATTGAAACCGACAACACAATTTTTGCATGCTAGTTACAAGGTTTGGTTGTACATGGTTACACAATAGCTGCTCCCCATAAATGCGTTATTTTATCATGTTTTGTAAAGGATTTGTTTTCAACTATATGCTATCTATATACAACTGTGTTATACTCACCAACTTTTTAGTTGACTTTATTTTATTCATGTTTCAGGCCCTAATATGTGAGAATGATTCAAGACGTGCTCAATATAGGATTTGGACTTAGCAATTTAAATCAAGAATTCTATGAGTTGTTTATGTTTCTTTGTTTGAATTTGATTTGTACTTGGATTATTTGAAATGGAAATTTGACCTAAATATATTTCAATTTAGTCAACCATGTGCTATGAACAGTCTTACATGTCCCGCCCCGATGATTCCGCCATCGGTCGGGGTGTGACAGATTGGTATCAGAGCCTTGGTTATAGGGAACTAGGTTATTAGACACCCTTGACCTAGACTATAACTTTAGGACACCCACTTATGTTATGCTTCATGTTTATATGATTATGTGCTACATGTTATGTGTTACATGCTTACTATATTAGTTAATATTTTGTTTGATGCTTTACTTGTTAAAAATAAAATAAACAATACTTAAATAATAAATTAAATAAACAATATCCCTACCCATACCCTAAGCCTCATAACCTTCTTACCTGCTTCTCTATCATCCCCGTCATAGCATGTGGAAACTTCATGAATCGAAATCTATAAAATTTATTTATTTCTTCGTTAAGGTTTTAAACTTTGTTAATTATTAGAGGACACGTGCAACTGGAAGGGTGACACCTGTATTCTGGGTTTTCTGTCTAGGAAAGCATTTCGTATAAATCCCAATCAACCGAGGGACCCGTATGCTTTCCTGGGAATTCCCGGGATGAGTGTTTACTTATAGGCTAAAGCACGTCTCCTTGAAAGTTATATAAGTTTAATTAACATTAATGTGTCATAGTATTCAAGTGATTATGTCACTATTTGAGTACAATCCAAACTATGATGAACCATTTTATTTATTATCTTATTCTTTTAAAATCCAAGCAACTCTCATAAGTTCTTATATTTTTCTTGTCTTGTGAAAATCTGTAGAATGCCTTCCCGTCGTGCTGCCGTGACCAACAACAACACCGATATTGCTGCTATCCTTGCACAACTTGTAACTCAACTCACCCAAGCTAATGGAGCCACCAGTGTTAACCATGGAACTAATGGTGCTGGTGGTGCCAACCCACCACAATGCACCTTCAAACACTTCAGTTCATGGAACCCTCTTAATTTCTATGGTACCGAGGGAGCCACAGGACTCCTGCAATGGTTCGAAAGCATTGAGGGCACCTTCCTCAATAGTGACTGCCCCGATAACCTCCGTGTTCGTCATGCCACAAGTGTCTTTCAAAAACGGGCACTCACGTGGTGGAATGGAGAAAAAAGGACTAGAGGTATGGAAACAGCAATGGCCTTACCGTGGGATGAGGTTAAGAGATTAATGACCGAAGAGTTCTGTCCTCGAAATGAAGTGAAAAGGTTAGAAGCTGAATTTTGGGATCTTGCCCAAGATAGTGGGGAAAGCTTAGCATATACAACTCGGTTCCATGAGTTGAGTCTTCTAGTGCCCCACATGGTTACTCCTTTGTCCCGTTGTATCGAAAAGTATATTGGTGGGCTACCAAGACAAATCCAAGATACTGTCTTAGGTAGAAATCTTGCTACTCTGGAGGATGCTATTCGTCTATCCGCTACCTTAACTGATAATCATGTGAAAGCTGGAACTCTGACCAAAAAGGGTTCTAAGAAGGTTTCTGAAACCGTAACCCCTCCTACTCACAACAAAGAAGCCACAACCGAGCCCTCTCGCAATAATAGAAAGAGGAAGGTTAGAAATTTTGCTGTGGTTACTCCTGCTGTTCCCATCAACCAAGCTGCACCTATGGTTCAAGCGCCGGCTAAAAAGCCATATGTTGGGATCTACCTTCTTTGTGCCACCTGCAACTACCATCATCCCCAAAACATCCCATGTCGCCTTTGTACTTATTGTGGGAGATATGGTCATATAGTTAGTGTTTGTAGGACCAAAGCTCTTGCGAGTCAAGTCAACCCTCCAAACCGAACCGTACCTCAAGTGGCTAATCAAGGTGCTCCCGCCATTGCTAATGGGCGTGCTTGCTATGAGTGTGGTAACCCGAACCATTTTCGTGATCAATGTCCAAGACTTGCAAATGCTAGACAAGGTGGAGCTCGTGGGCATGCGTTCAACATAAACGCCAACGAAGCTCAAGCCAACAACGACGTGGTTAATGGTACGTTCCTTGTTAATAGTCAATATGCCTCCATTTTGTTCGATACCGGTGCCGATAAAAGTTTTGTGTCACTAAATTTTGAGCCTTTACTTGAAAAGACACGATCCCAATTAGAGAAAACCTTCACCGTTGAAATAGCAAATGGTGACTCCCTTACCATTGAGTCCATTATTTATGATTGCTCCTTATAACTAAATGACCATTCATTCCCAATCAACCTTGTTCCAAAGCCACTAGGAAGCTTTGATATTATCATAGGTATGGATTGGCTATCAAATCATCATGCCGAAGTCATTTGCTTTGAAAAGTGTATCCGAATTCCGCTACCATCGGGAGAAACCTTAAGGGTTTTTGGTGAAAAGCCTTGCAATGGACTTAAGTTGATGTCGTGTACTACCGCTCAAAAGTACTTACGAAAGAAGTACATTGCTTTCTTAGCTCATATTGTTCAAAAGGATGTCAAGAAGAAGAGTATTCAAGACATCCCCATTATCCAAGATTTTCATGAAGTATTCCCCGAAGACTTATCCGGTCTTCCACCCGTTCGTCAAGTAGAATTTCGTATTGATCTTGTACCCGGAGCTAACACCGTGGCTAGAGCCCCTTATCGTCTTGCACCTTCTGAAATGCAAGAACTTGCAAGTCAACTTCAAGAGCTCTCCGACAAGGGATTCATCCATCCGAGTCATTCACCATGGGGTGCACCCGTCTTATTCGTTAAAAAGAAGGATGGATCATTTTGCATGTGTATTGACTACCGCGAACTCAACAAGCTTATTATCAAAAACCGTTATCCTTTGCCTAGAATTGATGACCTCTTTGATCAACTTCAAGGTTCTACTTTCTTCTCGAAGATTGATCTTCGATATGGTTTTCACCAACTCCGTGTTCAAGAAGATAACATTCCCAAGACTGCTTTTCGAACAAGGTATGGTCATTACGAGTTCATGGTTATGCCTTTCGGGTTAACCAATGCACCTGCAGTTTTCATGGACCTCATGAATCGTGTGTGCAAACCGTACCTTGATAAATTCGTGATCGTTTTCATCGACGATATCTTAATCTATTCCAAGACTAAAGCCGACCATGAAGAACATCTTAGACTGGTTTTGGATCTCTTGAGAAAAGAACAACTTTATGCCAAATTCTCAAAATGTGAATTTTGGCTAAAGGAAGTTCAATTTCTTGGTCATATTGTCAACGACAAAGGTATTCATGTTGATCCTACTAAGATTGAAACGGTTAAGAATTGGAATGCCCCGAAGACGCCCACCGAAGTTCGTTCATTTCTTGGTCTTGCGGGTTATTATCGTCGTTTCATCTCAAACTTCTCAAAGATTGATGTCCCTCTTACTGCTTTGACCCACAAGGGTAAGACTTATGAATGGGGACCGAAACAAGAAGAAGCTTTCCAAACCCTCAAGCAAAAGCTGTGCAATGCCCCCATATTGACCCTCCCCGATGGAAATGATGATTTAGTTGTCTATTGTGATGCTTCTAACCAAGGTCTTGGTTGTGTTCTCATGCAACGAGGCAAAGTAATCGCTTATGCATCAAGGAAACTCAAAGTTCATGAGAAGAATTATACGACGCACGATCTCGAGTTGGACGCAGTTGTATTCGCGTTAAAGATTTGGAGACATTACCTATATGGCACGAAATGTGTGGTATTCACCGACCACAAAAGTCTTCAACATATTTTTAACCAAAAAGAACTCAATATGAGGCAACGACGTTGGGTCGAACTCCTTAACGACTACGACTGCGAGATTCGTTATCATCTTGGCAAAGCGAATGTTGTAGCCGATGCTTTGAGTCGAAAGGACCATGTTATGCTTCATTGTGCCCGTATTCAAACCGATATTCAAACTTGTATCTTAGAAGCTCAACACGTCTCGGTAACCGAGGGTAACATGTACAAAGAAATGTCATGTGGTGTTGAACTTCTTCTTGAATCAAAACCCAATGGCTTATTATATTACTTGAACCGTATTTGGGTTCCCGATCGCGATGATCTCCGTACATTTCTCATGAACGAGGCTCACAAGACTCGTTATTCTATTCATCCTGGTGCGGATAAAATGTAGCAAGATCTTCGCCAACAATATTGGTGGCCCGGTATGAAAAAGGACATTGCTCTCTATATTGCCAAATGTTTAACCTGCTCCAAAGTCAAAGCCGAACATCAACGTCCTTCTGGTTTGCTTGAACAACCGGAAATCCCCGTGTGGAAATGGGAGAACTTAGCCATGGATTTTATTACCAAACTCCCTCGCACCTCGAGTGGTTATGATAGTATTTGGGTGATCATTGATCGTCTCATCAAATCTGCTCATTTCTTGCCTATCCGTGAAGACTATCGGGTTGAGAAACTAGCCCGAATTTACATTGATGAAATTGTGAGCCGTCATGGTATTCCTTTGAACATAATATCTGATCGAGACGCCCGGTTCACCTCTCGATTTTGGCAATCTCTCCAAAAGGCTCTTGGTACTCGATTGGATTTGAGCACGGCTTACCATCCGTAAACTGATGGTTAAACCAAGCGAACAATCCAAACTCTTGAAGACATGCTTAGAGCTTGTGTGATCGATTTTGGTGGCAATTGGGATTCACATTTATCCCTCATTGAGTTCTCTTACAATAATAGCTACCACACAAGTATCAACATGGCTCCATTCGAAGCTCTCTATGGTCGCAAGTGTCGTTCTCCTATCTGTTGGAACGAGATTGGTGAAGCACAAATCACCGGTCCCGAGTTAATTCAAGAAACATCCGACAAAATTATTCAAATCCGTGACAATATTCGAGTAGCGAGGAGTCGGCAAAAGAGTTATGCCGACAAACGTCGAAAACCCTTGGAATTCCAAGTCGGTGATCTTGTTCTTCTTAAGGTGTCCCCGTGGAAGGGTGTGATCCGTTTTGGAAAGAAAGGCAAGTTAGCACCTCGTTATGTTGGTCCATTCAAAATCCTTGAAAGGATTGGGAAAGTGGCTTACAAGCTCGAGTTACCTCCATCTCTTAGAAATGTGCATCCTACATTTCATGTATCTAATCTGAAGAAGTGTCTCGCTGATGAAAATCTCCATATACCGCTTGACGACGTGAGCATTGATGAAACGATGCACTTCGTTGAGAAGCCGGTGGAAATTATGGATCGCGAAGTCAAACAACTCAAGCGAAGTCGCATTCCTATTGTCAAAGTTCGTTGGGAATCTAAGCGTGGTCTTGAGTTCACTTGGGAATGAGAAGACCAAATGAAGCTCAAGTACCCTCATCTTTTTACCGATACTATTGTTTCCTCTAGCTAAATTCTGGGACGAAATTCTCTCAACATAGGGAGACTGTAACATTTCTGATTTTCAGTATTCATATTTCAATTCAATGTAATACAATTTCAAACTCAATACTCGTGCACTGCCTTATTATTTTGCTTACCGTAAACTAAATGAAATGATTCAGTACAAATTTACAAGTTTTGCTCGATTATATACACTTAAACGCTATACAAGTAACTATTTATTTCAAACTAATCAAACCTGAAAAGTCAAGGACTAAAGTTGAAAATTTATCAAGAAACCCTAATTAGCACGGTCGTGCTTCGTCCTGGCACGGTCGCGCCAAGTGCCTCGGCACGATCGCGCGACTGGTCATGGAACGATCGCGCCCGGTTCCTAAGCACGGTCGCGCCTCTCTTGGGCACGGTCGCGCCTGCGTAACAGTCTAAACGTAAATGCAGTTTCAAAACGCTCGATCGTTCGAATTCAAATCCGATTTACGTTTTACTTTTGTTATCAAGGAAAATATCTCCGTCAATTACCATTATCATTTCCAAAATACAAATTACTCTCAAAAGAAACCGTCCAAATTATCTCCCAAGCCTCAAATCTCTATTTTCGATCCAATTGCTACCAAATAATCAAGGAACTCGATCCTCCGATCATCTCTAAGGTTTCTGAAGGGGTTGAATCAGCCGGAATCGCAGCAGAAGTCGCCGGAAGCCAATCTTGACGTCGCCGGAACTCTATATGGGGAGCAGCTATAGTGTAACCAAGTACAATCAAACCTTTGTAACTAGCATGCAAAAATTATGTTGTCGGTAACAATCACCCTACCTGGGTGGGTTTGTCAGACTCGATAGATCTATCATTATTTACCGTCGGCTTGAATAGTTAATGATTGCACATAATCGCATACAAAAGTTAGCACAACTAGCACTCGGGCATAAAGCTCAAATTGCACATATGAATGTAAAGGGGATTTGTATTTGTGTAGTCTGTGTAAATGTAAACAATAGTATTGTATAATGTTCATGTTCCACCCCAAAAAGTGTAAAAGAGTAAAAGGGGCTATGTAATACTCACATGATTTGAAGGCGTAGCTAACACGGAATACTCGCTAGAAATGAGATCCTTGTAAAGTACAACGTTAACCTAGAGTGTAATGTGTATTGAATTAATAGTGTGTACAAAATTCTTTGTCTAAATCTAAGGCTAAATTGGATGTGTATAAGGATTTTGAAGTTGTAGGTGTTAGTGGTTTGTACTTGAATGGTGTTGTATAAAATTTGGGTTTGGAATAACTAAATAATAAAATAATAAAATTATTATTTGTTTACTTAGTTATAAAAATAATGTATGTATTAGGGGTGATTAAGTATAACCTAAACAAATAGTTTTTGTTTAAATGTAAATTAAATAAATAATTGTAACCTTATTTATTTATTTATAAAATATGTAACTTAGTCATTTAGTTATAAAAATATATTAAATGTTTTATATTAAATATAAATTCCTTTAATTTATTTTCATAAGGATGTTTAAATAAATTATGTAAATAATAATTAAGTGTAAGGTTTAGCAATAAATATAGATTAAGTTTTGTAAGTTTTAAATAAATAATTTCTATTTATTTTAGAATAGAAAGTTGGTCTTTTCAAATAATGTTAATATAAATCTTCATAAAATCAATTCTTTTTATTTAAAAATAAAGTTGAAGTACCTATTGTTTTTAAACTATAGAAATAATTATTCTACCAAGAATTTCTCACACACACGACCGTGCTTGGGACAAGGCACAATCGTGCTAGAACCACGGGCGCGACCGTGTTGACCAATACAGAGAATAGAGCTAAGCTGTTCACTAGGCACGACCGTGTCTGGGCCAGGCACGATCGTGTCTAGGGTTTTGAGGCACGACTAAGTCTAGTCAAAGGCATGACCGGTCTGTGTATGTGAGGCACGACCACGCTGGTATTGGCGCGCCCGTGTCTCATGAAGCACTCCCGCGCTAGAATACTAGCACGACCGTGTCTGTTCCAAAACAGAATCGATCTGACTATTTCTTATATTGTTAATGTTGGAATTCATAGGGCTTTCATCTGTAGGGTTATTACGAGTCTATTGAGATATATTAATTGTAATTAAAGCGTGTTCAAAGCAGAGTTCGATTAAAACATTTTGAACGAAAACATAGGTTCGGGTTCGTGACGATTTTCATATTGTAAGCCCTAATTAAGTTGGGGCTTTTGATTTGTAGACTAAAATGAGTGGGTATGAGGTTTCAATTACCCGGAAGGACAATGAATTGATGGTGTACGGTAGAAACGAGTTCCGGCGACGACGGGCTTGACCTTCGGCGTCCTCTGCTGCAATTCCGACTAAACCAGCGTGTCTAGAAGCTTTAGAGAGGATTGATAGTATGTTGGCTTGGAAGAATTGTAATCAAATTGGTGAATTCGGTGATTTTGTGAGAGAATTAGGTGTTTATGAGATAATTCGACGAAAATAAGTTCAATTGTTGTAATGGTGATGATTAAAGGGTTTAATGGAGTTTGTTAATGATGAAAACGTGTAGAACGGTTATGAAATCGAACGTCCCTGTGATTAAAGACTGCATTTACGTTTCAACTGATATGAGGCGCGACCGTGCCCCTATGAGGCGCGACCGTGCCAAGGCACCGGGCGTGACCGTTCCAAAGCAAGGCGCGCGACCGTGCCAGAATGAGGCGCGACCGTGCCTATTAGGGTTTCTGTTTATTCATTTATAAATTCAATCCTTGTAATCTTTCAGTATTTGTAGATTGGTATAAATATGAACTTATGTAGAGTTTAATAGGGTATACTCGTGTAAAATTTGTGGATTTGCATTGGAACATAGTATTTAATCGTTAGTACAAATAGAACAAGTCAGTGTACTAGAATTTGGTTTGAAATGCATTACATTGAATGGAAATACGGATACTAAAATCAGAAATGTTACAGTCTCCCCATGTTGAGGAAATTTCGTCCTGAAATTTAACTAGTGGAAGCGACGGCATCGGTGAAAAGATGGGGGTACTTGAGCTTCATTTGGTCCTCTCGTTCCCTATTGAACTTAGGACCACGTTTCGATTCCCAGCGAAATTTGACAATAGGAATACGGCTTCGCTTGAGCTGCTTGATTTCACGATCCATGATTTCTACTGGTCTCTCAACGAAGTGCATCGTTTCGTCAATGTGCACATCGTCAAGGGGTATGTGAAGATTCTCATCAGCAAGGCATTTCTTCAGATTAGACACGTGAAATGTAGGATGCACATTGCCAAGTGATGGAGGTAACTCGAGTTTGTAAGCCACTTTCCCAAACCTTTCAAGGATCTTGAATGGACCTACATAGCGAGGTGATAGTTTGCATTTCTTTCCAAAACGGATCACACCCTTCCACGGAGACACCTTTTGAAGAACAAGGTCACCGACTTGGAATTCCAAGGGTTTTCGTCGTTTGTCGGCATAACTCTTTTGCCGACTTCTCGCTACTCGAATGTTGTCACGAATTTGGATAATCTTGTCGGATGTTTCTTGAATTAGCTCGAGACCGGTGATTTGTGCTTCACCAATCTCCTTCCAACAGATAGGAGAACGACACTTGCGACCATAGAGAGCTTCAAATGGAGCCATGTTGATACTCGTGTGGTAACTATTATTGTAAGAGAACTCGATTAGGGATAGATGTGAATCCCAATTTCCACCAAAATCAATTACACAAGCTCTAAGCATATCTTCAATAGTTTGGATTGTTCGCTCGGTCTGACCATCAGTTTGAGGATGGTAGGCCGTGCTCAAATCCAATCGTGTACCAAGAGCAGTTTGGAGAGATTGCCAAAAGCGAGAGGTGAACCGAGCATCTCTATAGGAGATTATGTTTAAGGGAACACCGTGACGGCTCACAATTTCATCAATGTAAATTCGGGCTAGTTTCTCAACCCGATAGTCTTCACGGATAGGCAAGAAATGAGCAGATTTGGTAAGACGATCAATGATCACCCAAATGCTATCATAACCACTTGAGGTGCGAGGAAGTTTGGTAATGAAATCCATAGCTAAGTTTTCCCATTTCCACACGGGAATCTCCGGTTGTTTAAGTAATCCAGAAGGACGTTGGTGTTCAGCTTTGACCTTGGAGCACGTTAGACATTTGGTAACATAGAGAGCAATGTCCTTTTTCATACCGGGCCACCAATATTGTTGGTGAAGATCTTGGTACATTTTATCCGCACCAGGATGAATAGAATAACGTGTCTTGTGAGCCTCGTTCATAAGAAATGTACGGAGATCATCGCGATCGGGAACCCAAATACGGTTCAAGTAATAAACTAAGCCATTGGGTTTTGATTCAAGTTGAAGTTCAACACCACACGACATTTCCTCATACAGGTTACCCTTAGTGACTGAGACGTGTTGAGCTTCTAAGATGCGGTTTTGAATGTCAGTTTGAATTCGAACACATTGGAGCATGACATGGTCCTTTCGACTCAAAGCATCGGCTACAACATTCGCTTTGCCGGGATGGTAACGAATCTCACAGTCATAGTCGTTAAGGAGTTCAACCCAACGTCGTTGTCTCATATTGAGTTCTTTTTGGTTGAAGATGTGTTGGAGACTTTTGTGGTCGGTGAACACCACGCATTTCGTGCCATAGAGGTAATGTCTCCAAATCTTCAGTGCAAATACAACCGCACCCAATTCGAGATCGTGCGTTATAAAATTCTTCTCATAAATCTTAAGTTGCCTCGATGCATAAGCGATTACTTTGCCTCGTTGCATGAGTACACAACCGAGACCTTGGTTGGAAGCATCACAGTAGACAACTAGATCATCATTCCCATCAGGGAGAGTCAAGATAGGAGCATTGCACAACTTTTGCTTGAGAGTTTGGAAAGCTTCTTCTTGTTTTGGTCCCCATTCATAAGTTTTACCCTTGTGGGTCAAGGCGGTAAGAGGGACATCAATCTTAGAGAAGTTTGAGATGAAACGACGGTAATATCCCGTAAGGCCAAGAAATGAACGAACTTCAGTGGGAGTCTTCGGGGCATTCCAATTCTTAACTGTTTCGATCTTAGCAGGGTCAATATGAATACCCTTGTCGTTGACGATGTGACCAAGAAATTGAACCTCATTTAGCCAAAATTCACATTTGGAGAATTTGGCATATAGTTGTTCCTTCCTCAAGAGATCCAAAACCAGTCTAAGATGTTGCTCATGGTCGGCTTTAGTCTTGGAGTAGATTAAGATGTCATCGATGAAGACAATCACAAATTTATCAAGGTACGGTTTTTACACACGATTCATGAGGTCTATGAAAACTGCGGGTGCATTGGTTAGTCCAAAAGGCATAACCATGAACTCGTAATGACCATACCTTGTTCGGAAGGCAGTCTTTGGAATATCGTCTTCTTGCACACGGAGTTGATGATAACCAGATCGAAGATCAATCTTTGAGAAGCAGGTCGAACCTTGAAGTTGATCAAAGAGGTCATCAGTTCTAGGCAAAGGGTAACGGTTCTTGATGGTAAGCTTGTTGAGTTCACGGTAGTCAATACACATGCGGAATGATCCATCCTTCTTTTTGACAAACAAGACGGGTGCACCCCACGGTGAATGACTTGGAAGAATGAATCCCCTGTCGGAAAGCTCTTGGAGTTGACTTGCAAGTTCTTGCATTTCAGAAGGTGCAAGACGGTATGGAGCTCTAGCCACAGGGTTAGCTCCGGGCACAATATTAATACGAAATTCTACTTGTCGAACGGGTGGAAGACCGGATAGATCTTCAGGAAATACTTCGGGAAAATCCCGAATGATGGGAATGTCTTGGATACTCCTCTCTTTGACATCCTTTTGAACAATATGAGCTAAGAAGGCCACGTACTTCTTTCGTAAGTACTTTTGGGCGGTAGTGCATGACATTAACTTTAGTCCCTTGCAAGGCTTTTCGCCAAAGACTCTTAACGTTTCTCCCGATGGTAGAGATATTCGGATGCACTTCTCAAAACAGATGACTTCGGCATGATGATTTGATAGCCAATCCATGCCTATGATTATATCAAAACATCCCAGTGGCATTGCTACAAGATTGATTGGGAATGTATGTTCATTAAGTTCTAGAGAGCAGTCATAGATAACAGACTCAATTGTAAGCGAATCACCATTTTGCTACTTCGACAGTGAAGGTTTTCTCTGATTGGGATCGTGTCTTTGCTAGTAAGGGTTCAAAATTTAGTGACACAAAACTTTTATCGGCACCGGTATCAAATAAAATGGAGGCATATTGACTATTAACAAGGAACGTACCGTTGACCACATCATTTTTAGCTTGAGCTTCATTGGCATTTATATTGAAAGCACGCCCATGAGCTCCACCTTGTCTAGCATTGATCAACCTTGGGCACAGATCACGGAAGTGATTTGGGTTACCACATTCAAAACATGCACGCCCATTTGCTATAGCAGTAACACCTTGATTAGCCACTTGCTGATTGGTTCTGGTTGGTGGGTTGACCTGACCCGAAAGAGCTTTGGCCCTACACACATTAATCATGTGGCCATATTTCCCACAATAAGTGCAAAGGCAACATGGGATGCTTTCGGGGTGATGATAGTTGCATGTGGCACAAAGCGGGTAGGTCCCAACATATGGCTTTTTGGCTGGTGCTTGAACCATAGGTGCTGCTTGATTAACAGGAATAGCAGGAGTGACCATAGCATAGTTTCTAGCCTTTCTTTTCTTATTATGTTGGGAGGGTTCAGTTGTGGCTTCTTTGTTGTGGGTGGAAGAAGTTACAGTGTCGGAGACTTTCTTTGTGCCCTTTTTAGTAAGATTTCCCGCCTTCACATGGTTATCGGTTAAGGTAGCGGATAAACGGATAGCATCTTCAAGTGTTGCGGGATTCCTCCATAGGACAGTATCTTGAATTTGCCTAGGTAATCCACCAATATATTTTTCAATGCAGCGGGATAACGGTGTGACCATGTGGGGCACGAGGAGATTCAACTCATGCAACCGAGTTGTATATGCCAAGTTTTCACCACTATCTTGGGCAAGATTCCAAAACTTGGCTTCAAGTTTCTTTACTTCATTTCGGGGACAGAATTCCTCAGTCATTAGCCTTTTAACCTCATCCCAAGGTAAGGCCGTGCTACATCCACACCCCTATTCCTCTTTTCCCCATTCCACCACGTGAGTGCCCGTTTTTGTAAGACACTTGTGGCATGACGAACACGAAGGTTATCGGGGCAGTCACTATTGAGAAAGGTATTCTCAATACTTTCGAACCATTTAAGAAGTCCCGTAGCTCCTTCAGTACCATAAAACTTGAGGGGATTACATGAGTTGAAATGCTTGAAGGTGCATTGAGATGGGTTGGCACCACCATTACCACCATTTGCCCCATGGTTACCATTGGTGGCACCATTAGCTTGAGTGAGTTGAGTTACGATTGTGCAAGGATGGTAGCGATGTCGGTGTTGGTGTTGGCCACGGGAGCACGACGGAGAGGCATTCTACAGATTTTCACAAGACAAGAAAAGATGTAAGAACTTATGAATGTTGTTTGGGTTTAAAAGAATAAGATAACAAATAAAATAGTAATTCATAGTTGGGATTGTACTCAAATAGTGATATAATCACTTGAATACTATGACACATTAAGGTTAATTAAACTCATATGATTTTCAAGGAGACATGTTTTAGCCTATAAGTAAACACTCATCCCGGGAATTCCCAGGAAAGCATACGGGTTCCTCGGTTGATTGGGATTTATGTGAAATGCTTTCCTAGACAGAAAACCCAGAATACAGGTGTCACCCTTCCAGATTGCACGATTCCTCAAATAATTAACAAAGTTTAAAAGCCTTAACGAGGAAATAAAATATTTTATAGATTTGGATTCATGAAGTTTTCACATGCTAAGAAGATGAAGATAGAGAAGTAGGTAAGAATATTGTGAGGTTTTAGGGTATATGTAGGGATATTTTTTATTTAATTATTATTTGAGCATAGTTTACTAAGTCATGAATTTTAACAAGTAAGGCATCAAAATGAAATAATAACAAATCATAGAAAACATGTAACACATAGCATGTAGCACATATCATATAATCATTAAGCATGGCATGAGTGGGTGTCCTAAAGTTATAGTCTAGGTCAAGGGTGACTAATAACCTAGTTCCCTATAACCAAGGCTCTGATACCAATCTGTCACACCCCGACCGATGGCGGAATCATCGTGGCGGGACATGTAGACTGTTCATGAGCACAAGGTTGACTAAATTGTAATATATTAAACATCAATTTCATTTCAAATAATCCAAACACAACCAAATCCAAGAGAGAACATAATGGAAATACATAAGATCCTTCATTCAAATTAACTAAGTCCCAAAGCCTATGTGAAGCAAATCTTGATCAAATCACACATTACTACCTGAAACATGAATAAAATAAGGTCAACTAAAAAGTTGGTGAGCATACACACGGTTGCATATAGATAGCATATTGTTTGTAAATAAACAAATCCTTACATGTCATGATAAAATAAGGCATTTATGGGGTTCAGCTATTGTGTAACCAAGTACAATCAAACCTTTGTAACTAGCATGCAAAAATTGTGTTGTCGGTAACAATCACCCTACCTGGGTGGGTTTGTCAGACTCAATAGATCTATCATTATTTACCGTCGGCTTGAATAGTTAATGATTGCACATAATCGCATACAAAAGTTAGCACAACTAGCACTCGGGCATAAAGCTCAAATGCACACATGAATGTAAAGGGGATTTGTATTTGTGTAGTCTGTGTAAATGTAAACAATAGTATTGTATAATGTTTATGTTCCACCCCAAAAAGTGTAAAAGAGTAAAATGGGCTATGTAATACTCACATGATTTGAAGGCGTAGCTAACACGGAATACTCGCTAGAAATGAGATCCTTGTAATGCACAACGTTAGCCTAGAGTGTAATGTGTATTGAATTAATAGTGTGTACAAAATTCTATGTCGAAATCTAAGGCTAAATTGGATATGTGTATATGGAATTTGAAGTTGTAGGTGTTAGTGGTTTGTACTTGAATGGTGTTGTATAAAATTTGGGTTTGAAATAACTAAATAATAAATTAATAAAATTATTATTTGTTTACTTAGTTATAAAAATAATGTATGTATTAGGGGTGATTAAGTATAACCTAAACAAATAGTTTTTGTTTAAATGTAAATTAAATAAATAATTGTAACATAAGGATGTTTAAATAAATTGTGTAAATAATAATTAAGTGTAAGGTTTAGCAATAAATATAGATTAAGTTCGCATGACTGATCTATAAGTACCCTCTCAGATAAGGTCGCTAAAACCAGACGAACTTGACAAGTTCGCCCCTAGGCAAACAAGTCCAAGAGAACATATTAAGTTCACTTAAATTCACATACTTAGGAAATTTTGAAACATTAAACATCCTTCTTTCAAACCGACTGTAACATCCCGAAAAAAGTAACTAAGTAAATAATAATACGATGGAGATTTAAACGTTATAAAACGAAATAAGAACGGATGGGCTTGGGCTCGGCTCCAACGGGCCGAGGGAATCCCAGGTATAAAAGGGGCAAGGCATCTCACTAGCTCATTTCACCTTCATTTTCACCATCTTAGAGAGAGAAAGGGAGCTCGGGTCTAGAGAGAGAAAGTCGACGGATCGTCACGAGATTAGAGGAGCACGTTACAACTGAGCTCGTGAGCAAAACCTCCGAATCAGAACTTCAATCCAGGTAATGATTCAACCATAATCTGAGTTTTTGTTCATGTTGGGGTTTCTCGAGTTTTAGCTAAATAGATGATGTTTTTACGGATGAAACTTGATAATAAGCTTAGAAATAGCATCTAGAATGAAAACCGCACGTTTTGATCAAAGAAAATTGTAAGATTGACATGATCGGGTTTGCATGCAAGAACTTCGGATTTTTGGTCCAAGAACCGGGTACTGCGTACTTACCAAGTGCGCAGGAAGGAATTCCCTGCGTACTTACCAAGTACGCAGGAGGAAGTCCCTGCGTACTTACCAAGTACGCAGGAGGAAGACTCCTGTGCACTTGCCAAGTGCGCATGAGCAAGTCCCTGCGCACTTACTAAGTGCGCAGGCAGCAGACAGCAGGCAGCAGGTTGGTTAAGTAAAGTCAGTAAGTTTAGAATGATTAAACCATTAGAGTTGGGGTTGGGTCTAATGTGTATTTAACCACCTAATCCAGATCGGAAGTGACGTTGTTGGACCTTTGTTTAGGACAACCTAGAGAAGCTTATCAGGTGAGTTCTATGTGCCCCCTTCTATGTTATGTGCAAACCTTATTAAATGATTTGGGGCTGAAATGTATACACTAAATGAATAAATGATATGAACGCTAATGTAATCATACGTGATATACTAATATATATGTTATATATATATACAAAAATGAATTAGGCACAAAGAATGAATCGTATGATTATATAGAATGAATGAAAGAACAACACAATGTGTAAGAATGAAATCTTGCTTTATATCCATGTATATATTGCTTGCTATGAATGAATAAACGTTATGAATGGAACAATGATAACGGCTACCTCAGTAGACGGGCGACCACTCGACTATTATGCAGCCAGAAATGAAAGTCTAGAAAGGTAGACTAAACAGGCCACTACGGTGGAGTAAGTCCCGAAATCGATGTACGGCTGTATAATTAGTTCGGGTGGGAGACTGATACCTTAGGGCAGTCAGACAAATATGATGGACTACGGCGGTAGGTCGGTTGTAAGTATGACGGACTACTTCGGTAGGACGGTTGTAAGATAATGACGGACTACTTCGGTAGGACGGTTGTAAGATAATGACGGACTACTTCGGTAGGACGGTTGTAAGATAATGACGGACGGACAGTAGTTGCCGGACGGTTGTAAGAATGGCGGGCCATGACGGTGGACCGTGGCGTTTGTCTTGGTGACATTCGCAAACAAATGACATGTTGATCACCCTTAAGTGTATTACCCAAGAATGTAAAGAAAAGAAAGGAAAAGGTGAATGCATATGTATATGTAATCACAAAATAAAGAAGAAGGAGAAGCAAAAGTTATGAAAATAAATGAGACCAATGATGTGAATATATATCTATATGTATTTGCGAAGAATGATAAATGAGAAGCAATTCAAGTCAATGTGTACTTATATAAACGTATATATATAATTATGCATACATATAAAGAAAAGAACGTTTATACCTAATTGCATTAAACTAGAACTCACCAGCGTTAGCTGACTTTTAGTATACATTTCAGGTACAGAAAGGAAGGGTCGTGCGAAGGCGTGAAGGTTACCCGGCACGAGACTGACATCCCACTTTTATTTATGTTAAGAAAATGTTATGTTTAATGTTAAGACTTCCGCTGCTATGCTATGCTATGTTATGTTATTGAATGATGTATGCTTCCGCTGTGTTTGAATGTTTTTAATTAAAAGTTCAGTGATTAATGACTATGTTTATGAGTAAATCCAACAAGTGAGGTTACCCGGGAAAGGGGCCTTACAAGTTGGTATCAGAGCAATAGTTTGAGAGATTCAGACATCCCTAAATGTCTGGACTCAAACTGATTATGGGACCAACGCACGGATGTCAGTATGGGTAACCAACGCCAACGCCAGCACGGTAAGTAAGTAATAAAGTTAATGCTCTTGCATAAGAATAGATACCATAACTTAGAACAAATAGATGTTAATGCCATGACTGATTTGAAGAGTTTTGAACCCGAAAAGCAATGTAAATTAGTAATCACAAACCGGTCACTGTAATTAAGAATTTGCCTTGCTCGTACTGTTCGAAACTATGATGTGAAGAAATGACATTGATGTATTCCATTTATAACTATCAGGAAACTAAGAACTATGGCTGGTGGAGGAAGGACAGGACGCCAAGGCGGTCGCACTGGCCGAGTAGGTAGACCTCCGTTGAACCAAAGAATTGAAGAAGAAGAGAGTGTGCACGCAGAGCACACCGAAAGTGTGCATGAAACAGAAGTGACCCCAATTAGGGACGACAGTCCAAGGCCTATACAGTTGGAACCTGAAGTCAGGGATGCTATTGCCCGTGAAGTTGTGCTCACTTTGAAGAAGGTATTGCCTGATCTACTATCCGAGGCAATAAAGAAAAGTAAAGAGGAGGATGAAGGAGACAAGGAAGAGAAAGTACATGATAGTGATGGGGATGAAATAAAGATAGGATCGAGCAACCGTGGGTGTACTTACAAAGGCTTTAAGGACGGAGACCCACCCAAGTTCGATGGGAGCAAGGATTCAGTGGTAACGCTTGAATGGATTGAGAGGATGAATGCTGTAATCAACATCAGCGAGTGTCGACCAGACCAGGCTGTTAAGTACGTTGCTCATTCTTTCACCAACGAACCACTAAGTTGGTGGAGGAATATTCAGAGAACTAAGTCACCAAATGCTATAAACAGAATGACATGGGACGACTTGAAGAAGCTGATCATCCAAAAGTTCTATCCACAGAACGAAATTGATCGAGTGGAAAACGAATTCCTAAACCTTAAGGCTGGAAACAAGACGCACCGCCAGCATACTTCGAGATTCAATGAGCTTGCTCAACTAGTACCCCACCAGGTAGAAACTGAAGACCGTTTGATCAAGTATTATGTTAAGGGGTTGCCACAACGGGTCCGTGTTCATATAAAAGCTAACCTACCCTCGACCTTCGAGTCGGTAGTGAATCTGAGCGGAATCGTCTACGACGACTACGCCAATGAGGACCCGGCACCTGAGACACAAAAGAGAAAATGGGAGAACCCGCCTAGGGGCACTGCGAAACGGAATGTAAACACTTGATTTAAGAAGTCAAGAACAGATGATTATGAAACCTGCAAGAAGTGTGGAAAGCAACATATTGGCGAGTGCCGAATCGGCACCACCATCTGCTATAGATGTGGGAAGGCGGGGCACTATGCTCGTGACTGCTTAAGAGACACTAAATGCCAAGGATGTGGACTGTTTGGTCACCTGACTAGGGATTGCAGGAAAACCAGACAATCCGGTTCGGGAAAGGAAAAGGAAGCTGAAAAGGAACAGCCAAGGGCTAGGACTCGAGCCTATGCACTGACTGAGGAAGAAGCAAGAGGAAACCCTGATGTTGTGTCAGGTACGTTTCTAGTAAATGATGAAAATGCTGCCATTTTATTTGACTCTGGTGCTAGTAAAAGTTTTATATCAAATGCATTTAACCGTAAATTGGATTGTACAGTCAACACCATAGTAAAGGCCTTTAGCGTACAAACTGCCGTTGGTAAAAATTCGGCAGTATTCCAAGTAACAGAGGATTGTATCATAGAAATAGAGGGTCATAAGTTTCCTTCTAGATTATTCCTTCTCACCTTAGGAGGATTCGATATAGTATTGGGTATGGATTGGTTAGCTGCCAACGAAGCTCAAATCATATGTAAACGTAAGAGGATACACCTCAAAGCTCGTAGCGGATGTCCAATTACGGTTTATAGGGATTGGAATTACACGATGCCGAACGTCATCTCGATGATGAAGGCCGAAAGTTACATGAGGCGCTGTTGCGAAGCTTATCTGGCGTATGTTATTGACGATAAAATGAAAACGAAAGAACTCAAGGGTGTACCAGTGGTGTGCAGCTTTCCGGAAGTATTCCCTGAGGATCTACCTGGGTTGCCACCCGATCGGGAAATAGAATTTCAGATTGACTTACTGCCAGGAGCTGAGCCCGTTGCCAAAGCCCCCTACCGATTGGCTCCGTCAGAAATGAAAGAATTGATGTCTCAACTACAGGAATTAACAGAAAAAGGATTTATTAGACCGAGTATTTCACCATGGGGCGCTCCGGTACTATTTGTAAAGAAGAAGGACGGCAGCATGCGCATGTGCATTGACTACCGTGAACTGAACAAGAGGACAGTAAAGAACAAATACCCGCTGCCTAGAATAGATGACCTTTTTGATCAACTGCAAGGTGCGAGTTGGTTCTCAAAGATCGATCTTAGGTCGGGTTACCATCAGTTGAAAGTAAGAGAGGAAGACGTACCAAAGACCGCATTTCGCACGCGTTATGGGCATTATGAGTTTCTCGTGATGTCCTTCGGATTGACTAACGCACCAGCAGCGTTCATGGATTTGATGAATAGAGTGTGTCGACCAATGTTGGATCGATCAGTGATAGTTTTTATAGACGACATACTGGTGTATTCAAAAAGCGAGGGTGATCACCACTGTCACCTAAGAGAGGTTCTGGAGGTGTTAAAGCAGGAAAAGTTATACGCAAAGTTCTCCAAATGCGCGTTCTGGCTTAGGGAAGTCCAATTCCTAGGTCACGTAATAAACCCAAACGGAATCATGGTAGATCCTGCAAAGATCGAGACAGTAAAGGAATGGAACGTCCCAAAGACACCAACAGAGATACGAAGTTTTCTGGGATTGGCAGGCTACTATCGAAGGTTCATTCAAGATTTCTCAAGGATAGCCTCGCCACTAACTAAACTGACATGGAAGGAAATGAAATATGAATGGGGTTAAACCCAAAACAACGTGTTTGAGGAACTTAAGGCACGATTAACCCAAGCTCCAGTCTTGACACTACCTGATGGAAATGAAGACTTGGTAGTCTACTCTGACGCTTCAGGGCAGGGTTTAGGGTGCGTACTCATGCAACGAGGGAAGATAATTGCTTATGCATCGCGCCAACTAAAGATTCACGAGGTTAACTACCCAACACACGATCTAGAATTAGCAGCAGTAGTTTTCGCGTTGAAAATATGGAGACACTATCTGTATGGAGTTAAATGCACCATTTACTCCGATCATAAAAGCCTGAAGTACTTTTTCGAACAAAAGGAATTAAACATGAGACAAAGGAGATGGTTAGAGCTACTGAAAGACTATGACTGTGAGATATTGTACCATCTAGGTAAGGCAAACGTAGTGGCTGATGCTTTAAGTAGAAAGGAAGAATCGGCACCTATCCGGATCAAAGCGTGTCAGCTGATTATAACACCAGACTTGATGGGTGAAATATCAAAGGCACAAGATGAAGCACTGTTAGAAACAAATGTGAAACGGGAAAGAATAGTAGGACAACAAGGGAATTTTGATGCAAATGCATACGGTGTACGAACTAGGTTTGGCCGGATGTGGATACCTAAGATTGGCGAGCTTAGAGCCAAAATACTCGATGAGGCCCATAAGTCTCGTTATTCCATCCACCCAGGGACAAACAAAATGTATCAAGACTTAAAGAAGGAGTACCGGTGGCCTGGCATGAAGAATGATGTGAAAGAGTACGTGAGCAAGTGCCTAACGTGTTCTCTAGTTAAGGCCGAGCACCAGAAACCATGCGGTAAAATGCAACCTTTACCAATACCGAAATGGAAGTGGGAAGAGATCACGATGGACTTCATTACCAAGCTACCGCGAACAGCTAAAGGCAATGATACCATTTGGGTGATGGTCGACCGTTTGACGAAAAGTGATCACTTCTTACCAATACGTGAGACTTCTTCGTCAGAAAGACTAGCAGAAATATTTATCAAGGAAATTGTGAGCAGACATGGTATGCCGCTGTCGATTGTGTCCGACAGGGATACTAAATTTACATCGAGGTTTTGGAAGAAATTCAATGAAGCGATGGGCACTAGATTGAACATCAGCACCGCTTACCACCCTCAAACCGATGGACAATCGGAAAGGACCATTCAGACCTTGGAGGACATGCTCCGGGCCTGTATCATTGACTTCGGTGGGAGTTGGGACAGCCATCTACCATTGGCAGAATTTTCATATAACAATAGCTATCACACAACTATTGGCATGCCGCCATTTGAAATGTTGTATGGAAGGAAATGTAGGACCCCGGTTTGTTGGGGGAAATTGGACAGAAGGATTTTGCAAGTCTCGAAGTGGTCAAAGCTACTTCCGAGAAATTTGATCAAATCAAGGCTCGAATGAAAGCCGCAAAGGACAGACAGAAATCATACGCGGACAAGAGAAGAAGGGATTTAGAGTTTCAAGTAGGGGACATGGTACTGTTGAAAGTATCACCGTGGAAAGGAATCATTCGCTTCAGAAAACGAGGCAAACTAAGTCCAAGGTTTGTCGGACCTTTCAAGATTTTAGCAAGAGTGGGTCAATTTACTTACAGACTCGACCTACCCGTTGAGCTTAGTGGAATACACCCTACGTTTCACGTGTCGCACTTATGCAAGTGCCTAGCTGACGACACAGCTCACATACCTTACGACGAGATCGAAGTGGATAACAGTCTAAATTATGTAGAGGAACCGATAGCCATTCTTGATCGGGCTGAGATACGACTACGCAATAAGTCGATTCAGCTAGTCAAAATACAATGGAAGCACAGAAAAGGATCAGAAGCCACATGGGAAAAAGAAGACGAGATGAGGAGACTATACCCTCAATTGTTTGACGTATAAACTGTTTCGAGGACGAAACCTCTTTAAGGAGGGTAGACTTGTAACATCTCGAAAATAGTAACTAAGTAAATAATAATACGATGGAGATTTAAACGTTATAAAATGAAATAAGAACGGATGGGCTTGGGCTCGGCTCCAACGGGCCGAGGGAATCCCAGGTATAAAAGGGGCAAGGCAGCCCACTAGCTCATTTCACCTTCATTTTCACCATCTTAGAGAGAGAAAGGGAGCTCGGGTCTAGAGAGAGAGAGTTGACGGATCGTCACGAGATTAGAGGAGCACGTTACAACTGAGCTCGTGAGCAAAACCTCCGAATCAGAACTTCAATCCAGGTAATGATTCAACCATAATCTGAGTTTTTGTTCATGTTGGGGTTTCTCAAGTTTTAGCTAAATAGATGATGTTTTTACGGATGAAACTTGATAATAAGCTTAGAAATAGCATCTAGAATGAAAACCGCACGTTTTGATCAAAGAAAATTGTAAGATTGACATGATCGGGTTTGCATGCAAGAACTTCGGATTTTTGGTCCAAGAACCAGGTACTTCGTACTTACCAAGTGCGCAGGAAGGAAGTCCCTACGTACTTACCAAGTACGCAGGAGGAAGTCCCTGCGTACTTACCAAGTACGCAGGTGGAAGACTCCTGCGCACTTGCCAAGTGCGCATGAGCAAGTCCCTGCGCACTTACTAACTGCGCAGGCAGCAGACAGCAGGCAGCAGGTTGGTTAAGTAAAGTCAGTAAGTTTAGAATGATTAAACCATTAGAGTTGGGGTTGGGTCTAATGTGTAATTAACCACCTAATCCAGATCGGAAGTGACGTTGTTGGACCTTTGTTTAGGACAACCTAGAGAAGCTTATCAGGTGAGTTCTATGTGCCCCCTTCTATGTTATGTGCAAATCTTATTAAATGATTTGGGGCTGAAATGTATACACTAAATGAATAAATGATATGAACGCTAATGTAATCATACGTGATATACTAATATATATGTTATATATATATACAGAAATGAATTAGGCACAAAGAATGAATCGTATGATTATATAGAATGAATGAAAGAACAACACAATGTGTAAGAATGAAATCTTGCTTTATATCCATGTATATATTGCTTGCTATGAATGAATAAACGTTATGAATGGAACAATGATAACGGCTACCTCGGTAGACGGGCGACCACTCGACTATTATGCAGCCAGAAATGAAAGTCTAGAAAGGTAGACTAAACAGGCCACTACGGTGGAGTAAGTCCCGAAATCGATGTACGGCTGTATAATTAGTTCGGGTGGGAAACGGATACCTTAGGGCAGTCAGACAAATATGACGGACTACAACGGTAGGACGGTGTTAAGTATGACGGACTACTTCGGTAGGACGGTTGTAAGATAATGACGGACTACTTCGGTAGGACGGTTGTAATATAATGACGGACTACTTCGGTAGGACGGTTGTAAGATAATGACGGACGGACACTAGTTGCCAGACGGTTGTAAGAATGGCGGGCCATGACGGTGGACCGTGGCGTTTGTCTTGGTGACATTCGCAAACAAATGACGGGTTGATCACCCTTAAGTGTATTACCCAAGAATGTAAAGAAAAGAAAAGAAAAGGTGAATGCATATGTATATGTAATCACAAAATAAAGAAGAAGGAGAAGCAAAAGTTATGAAAATAAATGAGACCAATGATGTGCATATATATCTATATGTATTTGCGAAGAATGATTAATGAGAAGCAATTCAAGTCAATGTGTACTTATGTAAACGTATATATATAATTATGCATACTTATAAAGAAAAGAGCGTTTATACCTAATTGCATTAAACTAGAATTCACCAGCGTTAGCTGACTTTTAGTATACATTTCAGGTACAGAAAGGAAGGGTCGTGCGAAGGCGTGAAGGTTACCCGGCACGAGACTGACATCCCACTTTTATTTATGTTAAGAAAATGTTATGTTTAATGTTAAGACTTCCGCTCCTATGCTATGCTATGTTATGTTATTGAATGATGTATGCTTCCGCTGTGTTTGAATGTTTTTAATTAAAAGTTCAGTGATTAATGACTATGTTTATGAGTAAATCTAACAAGTGAGGTTACCCGGGAAAGGGGCCTTACACCGACCATCTTTCCTACCTCTTTGAACCTGTATATCATGCAATCCCGAATATTAAGAAATAAAGAGATTTTCATGGAAGCAACCGAAAGAAAATATTTTGGGATTTTCAATAAAACGAACTTCAAACTTGATGAACATATTTTTGTATTTTTCGAACTTTATACTAAAACACACTTAAATTTTTTTTGGATTTTCATAATGAAATAAAGCAGTGAAAAAAATAAAATCTTTTTGGTATATTTCTATACAAACTGAAATCACATATTTTTTGTTTTTATCTGTACAAACTCAAAACACATATTTTTGGTCAAACATCACAAGTAAGAAGATCATATCATTATATTGATGAATCACACACACATTCTAGATATAAAATCCCTAGCAGATCTAAGAGTGACCTATGGAATTCTTGTACAAATAAAATTCGTATCCCATTAGTTATGCAACTTGTGCAACACTTTATGATATTATCTCAAGATAATCACAAATTTCTTTTCAAATATTCATAAATCATAAAATGATACACAATAAACTTCAAAGTAAACAGGATCAGATCATGACATGCTAACTTATTCTTATCGAATTTGCAATACACAACATGTCAATTCAGGTTGTCAGCATTATAAGATTTGAAACTACAAACGTCTTTATCCCACGTTCTTGTGAGTTACTACTATTTATATGAAAACAATGTGTGCCACACAAGTATGCCAACAGAAAGTAAATGTGCACTATCTTCAAGACATATGAAACTTTTGCAAAGATCAAATCAATCACCAGGATGAAACTACATCAATTAGTACAGGAAAAACAAGCAGAATCCTACAAGATTATAAAGAATCAGAATGATTCAAATTTCTTGGTATGGATGAAGTATCAAGATTCATGGTAACAGAAGAATTTTCAAAGAATAAATTGATTCAATGTAACAGGGTAGTGAGATCCAAATGTTATCTGGATGTATTCAATGGAATCAAGATAATTGATCCAAGGGCTAGCATATGCTCTAACAAGTGTTTTCAGAAACATATCTTAGTCTAACATCAATCACATGCTTTTCGGGGCATGGTCAAGAAATGAACCAAAAAGAATTATGCTAATCAACATAATCCGATACTAGTCTCATGAAATACTTTAAGTCTCATATTCTATATCTGATAATGACCTTTTAACACACACACCCGACATAATATGGGTTCAAATCACAATTGTGACATAGAAACGCTTCTAGCCTACTGACAATCTAAATTACATGCATATATTCAAATTAAAAGATTATATAGATGTAATGTTATGCAGTCATGAAACTATCATTTATGTTTGTGCAAACTACGAAGTTTAGATCAAATCATATAAGCACTACTTCAAACATAAATTCAGAAACCAGGTAGTCATTCTATGGTCATGTGTGTATGATTACCTACTGATGTACTATCCTTTCTTCTCTAACTTCAAGTGATGTTGATTTAAATTTTTCAAATTTGTTTGAAGTTTTTATAAATAACAATTTTTTTACAATAAAACTAAAAGCATGAAAGTAATAAAACTAAACTACATGAAAGAAATAAAGTAAAAATAAATGTTTCCAAGAAAATAGTTTTTGAAAAAGTTTTATTCGGGATTGATCATTCCAATCATTTTTACCAGAAACTCGAAGCGAGTCCGATCAAAAGCCTTGGTGAAGAGGTCTGCAAATTTATCATCAGTATGCACCTTCACAAGTTCAATCAAGCTTTTATCTGCACAATCACGAATAAAATGATATCTGATTTCAATGTGCTTAGTTTTATTTTGCTTGACAGGGTTATTGGTTATGGACATGGTATCATTGTTGTCTATAAACATAGGGGTGCATGTAAAAATCAAACCGTGGTCTCGTAATTGTTGCTGAATCCATAAAATTTGTGAACAACAGCTGGAAGCTGCAATATACTCCACTTCACATGTTGAAATTAAGACTGTGGTCTGCTTTTTACACTACCACGATACAAACCGATTACCAAGGAACTGGTAACTCCTGTTGTAGACTTCCTTTCCAAGCAGCAACCTCCAAAATCCAAATCTGTATATGCAACAAAATCAAAATTAGATCCATGAGGAAACCAAAGTCCTAGTCTCGGTTTCCCTTTCAGGTACCATAATATCCTTTTTACTGCAATCAGATGAGACTCTTTTGGTTTCGGTTGAAATCGAGAACAGAGACACACGACAAACATTATATCTGGTCTAGATGCCATTAAGTACATGAGGGATCCGATCATGGCTCTGTATAATCGACTGTCAATATCCTTTCCTTCCGGATTCAGACTTAACTTGTGAGTCACAAGAATCGGTGTGTCATATGGGGAACAGTCTTCCATCTTGAATCGGCTCAAGATGTCTTTTACGTACTTAGACTGATGAATAAAGAAGCCGTATTCCTTCTGGTTAACTTGCAACCCTAAGGAAAAGGACAACTCTCCCATAGCGGATATTTCGAACTTCAATTTCATGACCCCCTCAAACTTTTTGCATAACTCTTCATTTGTTGAACCAAATATAATATCGTCCACGTAGATATGAACCATCAGGTAATCTCCCCCTGCATTATTTATTAAATAGGTTGAGTCGATCTGTCCACGAGAAAAATCATTATCCAGAATATGTTGAGAAAACGTTTCATACCAAGCTCTGGTCGCCTGATGAACTCCATATAAAGCTTTGTCTAGCTTGAACACATGCGAAGGATATAATGGATCTTCAAAGCCCCGTGGCTGGCACATGTAAACCTCCTCTTTAACCTTGCCATAAATGAAAGAACTCTTCACATCCAATTGATACACCTTGAATCCTTTAAATAAAGCAAAAGCCAGAAACAAACGAATAGCTTCCAACCTCACAACAGGTGCGTACACCTCAGTGTAATCAATACCCTCTTGTTGATTGAACCCTTGGACTACCATCCTCGCTTTATTCCTCACCACGAAACCTCTATCATCTATCTTACATTTAAAGACCCATTTTGTGCCGATCGGATAAACTCCTTTGGGTAGATCAACCAAATTCCAAACATTCAATTTATCAAACCGAGCTAGCTCTTCTTGCATAGCCTCAATCCAATTATTATCTTGTAAAGCCATTTCCACGTTCTTTGGTTCGATCTGAGAAATAAAACAAGAATGTGAGCAAATATCAAGTACACCAGTATCCCTAATGGGAGAATATGTCACACACAATATTTTTTTGGAAAGAGTTTGACCAACTTAGGGTGACAATGGTGACGATGGTGAGCATAAAGTCATTGATGCAACCATTTCACTAGTTGAGGGGAGTCTACAACACAGTGGGAGTACAGTTTTGTGTTGGTGACAAGGGCAAAGGCATTCGATTTTACTAGTTTGAGTTTTTGATTGATTGATTGGAATGCTAAATCCTGAGTAACCAAGTAAAATGTTTTTTTAAAAATTGATTCATGGAAGTTTTATTTTCTTTCAAAAAGATTTTAAAAAATACAAATAAATTTGAAAAACTTTAAAACTGACATCATTTGATAGTATGTCAGTAGATTATCTTTCACACATGACCTTAGATTGACTATTGATGTTTTATTATTATTCAATATATCTGAATTATATATGTTTTGATCTAAACATTGATAACTGCACAAATAGGAAATGATAGTGTTGTGTATGCATATAAGTTGAATTGTCAATAGGCTAAAGGTATTTTTAATCCATTAGTAGTGTGAAAACATAATTGCATATGTTACAACTGTGATTTGAACCCATGTTATGCCGTGTGTTGCAGTTACACTGTCAGATAAAGAATATTAGCTTTTAATAAGGATTGTCCTGTGAGACCAATTTTGGGTTATGTCCTTAGCACAATTCATTCGGTTTGCTTCATTGCCCATGTCCCGAAAAGCATGCAATTTGAAGTTAAACTAAGATATGTTCTTGACAACATCTGTCAAACATATATTACCCTTAGATCATATTGATACTCTATCTATACTGATTCCATTAAATTCATAATCCAGATAAAAGTTAGATCCACATACCGTAATCTTATGATTCCACATATATAAGCCGAGACTTTGGATTCTGAATCTCATTGATTCCTATACAATCCAATTTGGATTTTGCTATTCATGTGCTAACTGATGTCTCCTCATTCTGGAAATTAGGATAATCTTTAGTAAAATCTTGTATGTCTTGAGATAGTTGCAATTATTTTTCTTTGGCATACTAGTGGGGTACACATTGTATTTCATACTTAAATGGTACATTAACTAACAAGAACGTGGGAAGAAGATACTTTTAGTTTCAAATCATATAATATTGGCAATTTTAATTTGATGTCATACCCTGATCTTGTTTTCTTTGAAAGTTTATCGCGTATCATTACATGGAATATGAAAGTCTAAAAGGATTATGTGATAATCTTGAAAGATTGTTGATGTTTGCACTTGTTTCTTAGAGACTGATATGGATGACATAGGACACTATTTGATGTTATACGAATTTATATCCAAGATGTGTGATTGATATATCATTTACTGATATGATCTTCTTGCTCATGATGTTCAACAAAAAGTTATGTCTTACAGTTCATTTCATTTTAGTTTGTACAGATAAAAGCCAAAAAGATTTTATTTTATTTTATATTTTAAAAGACCAAAAATATTTTAGGTTTGTTTTGATATAAAGTTTGAAAAACCAAAAAGATTTTATTTTTCCAGCTTCCTTGGAAATTTTACTTGTTGGTTATCTTTGGTTGGTTTTCTTTACCAAAATTGAAAATTGTAGACAGAAGTTGACAAGAGATCCTTCTCCCGAGTTTTTCTTCTAGAAAGAGAGTTTACAGATGAACAAGACAAAGACTATAATTTGATGATTTTGACGACTGATGACAATCTTCTGAAGCTGCTGTCAAGGGGGAGTCATCTGTTGCAGCATATTCTGGTGACAACGAGCTTGAAGATTTTGTTTCTTAGTCTTAGAGTCTCTGACTTGAAATTTTTTAGAATTGTTAGCCACAGTTAAGAGTGAGTCTGTTAGGACATGTTTTGTAACTTTCACTAAAATTCTGTGTTGTAAGTTAGTGAATCTGTCAAGTTCGCCTTAAGATCTTAGTGCGAACTTGAGGGGAGAACTTTTCAAGTTCTCCTAAGCATCTTGAGCGGCGAACTTGTTTTCACACCCTCAAAATCCACCTACGTGGTTTTGCCGTGAGGCGCGTCATTAGTTACACGGAACGACTCTATATGAATTTAAATAAAATACTAATGCTACTCATAGTCACGAGACAACAAAAGTTTAAGTTTGAAAACGTAGCGGAAGCGTAAATAAAATCCAAATGCAAGAATAGTCAAATACGCAAAACACCGCGCCCAAACCAAAGTAAATGATAGAAATAAATAAGTTTGTAATTGTTTGTGAAAACCATGCTCAGACCATGCATCCTAATCATGTGCATACCTTACCGACATGAGATGTCACACCCCAACCGACGGCGGATTATACGTCGGGGCGGACGCGGTTGTTCAATAGCACAAGGTTGACTATTAAAGGTTAAATATTTCATTAATAAATAATTTAAGATTCAATACAAGGAAGAATGATATGAATACAACATTTAATTTAAGTAGTCTAGGTCCAAAGCATCCTATGTGATCACGATAAAGTCTCATGTTGTAGAACCTGAAACATGTGAAAGAATCTGTCAACTACAAAATAGTTGGTGAGATACAAAGGTTTTGACACAGTTTAACAAGTATTTGAAAAGTATTACAATTCACTATGATTTGTGCATTCTATAATGTAAGTATGAGAAAACAAGCATGTTAGACATTGTGCACATCAACCCTCCAACCAAGTTTAGGCATAACCCGCAGGTTACCTTTATAAGTCTCAAGTTTAAAGTTTAATGTAGTAACAAACACCAAGGGCTCCCCCCCCGAAGGGGTCAATCAATCAAGGTGGATTGGTCAAATGCAATAGATCTATCATTGTTACTATCGGATTGATCAAAGCTAATGAATGTGCTAGTTTTAAGTTTAATCTAAGCATACAAGTCTCAAGTTTAACATAAGAATAAACACGTAGTCATAGTTGTACAAGAATTGTATAAGTTTAAGAATTGTGAACATGTTTCACCCCAAAAGTATAAAAGGAAAAAGGGGCTAAGTATACTCACATGGATTGATGAATAGTATCGGACACGGATAAGTATTTGTAACACTTGGAGGGAGAATATCCTCACGATAAGCCTAAGTATGCAAGTTTAAAGATTTAAGTATGATCCTATAAGTCTATAGTAAGGATCTATGATTTCGAGATTTTGACTAGGGTTCCAAATGGGAGACGGGAATGATTGTGTTTATAAAGTTTAAGTCAAGTTTTAATAAGGTTTTGAATGAGTCATACTAGACTTGGATTCCAAAGTTTAAATAAGTTAATATTTTAAAATAATTATTGTTTAAAATAATTATTTAAGACAAGGATTAAAGATAAATAATAATTATTTTAAAAGTAAAATAATTATTAGAGTAAACTGCCATTTTCGTCCCTGTGGTTTGGTCAAAATTGTCACTTTCATCCAATAGTTTGTTTTTTTGTATCTGGGTCCTCATGGTTTTAAAATATTGCCATTTTCATCCTCGTGGTTTTAAAATATTGCCACTTTCATCCAGTCAGCTAACACCGTCCGTTTTTCTCAGTTAAATGAGGGGTATTTCAGTCCTTTTACTTATTTGAGAAAAACGGACGATGTTAGCTGACTGGATGAAAGTGGCAATATTTTAAAACCACGAGGATGAAAATGGCAATATTTTAAAACCACGAGGACCCAGATACAAAAAAACAAACTATTGGATGAAAGTGGCAATTTTGACCAAACCACAGGGACGAAAATGGCAGTTTACTCTAATTATTAAATACAAAGTATTTAAAGACTAAATAGTGATTAATGATAAATCATAATTATTTAAGAATAAATAATTATTAAGAATAAATAATAATTATTTAAGAATAAATGATTTCTAAGGATAAATAAATAATTATTTACAAATAAATAATTGCTAAGGACAAATAATTATCCAAAAGAATGATTACTTTATATAAAAATATAAATCATTCAAGATTTAAAGTAATTACCTAAAAAAATGTGGTTATAAGTTTAAATAATAATAAGCATTTATAAGTATTTTAAATAAAGTTTACAAGTGTTGTAAATTTTCTACTTTATTTTATAAAGTTTATAAGTTTATAAACAAAAAAAATTAAGTAAGGTATATTTATTCCTCCTGTTTTAAATTTATATAAACAAATAAGTTTATGTTTATATAAAATATAAGTTTTATGAAATGTATAAGTAGGTAGTTCATTAAATGTAGGTTTTTATTTTCATAAGATCATAAGTTTATAACTTTCTAATCTTAATAACAATGTATATTTATTTTTTGTTTAAATAGATAAATAAACAAGTCTCGATTTAAATAGATAAAATGTCAAAATGCATAAGTTTATAAGTTCCTGTTTTCTAAATAATATATAAGTTTTATAAACTTTTAAGATTTTATAAAAGTTATGTAAGTTTAAAGTTTTTAATTAAAGTTTTAAAACAAAAAGGATTTATTTACTTTAGAAATTAAATAGTAAATTAAGTTTTCTGTTTTTATAAAATTGTATAAGTTTTATAAAGTTTAAAAGTATCTTTTATAGATTTTAAGTATTTAAAACTTATTTTTAAAGAATTAACTTTTTATAAGTTTTAACTAAATTTAAATAATTAAAATATCTCAGGATGTAAAAAGTGTAATTAAAAATCGTTTTTATGTTTATAAAAACTTTACAGATTTTATAAAAATAATTATAGATGTGAAAACTGAGTAAAAAGCATAAAAGAAAATCAAATACCAAAACTCAGTTTACCCGGACTCGAACTCGGGTTCCTGTCCGGGTCGCACCTTCACACACGCACCACTAACCATTCCGACTACTGGTTCATTAGTTTAAAACGTGGAAAAGGAATCACTTAAACAGAATCCCGAATCAAGCCCCAAACCGTATGAACCCAAGAATCGAAATCTCTCAAATACGAATCGAATCACCCTCTGTTTATGAAATTAAACAGAGGGCTCTTGATCCCCTCGTGAAATCGATCATGATGCATACAAAAATTACCTGATTTGAAGTCGAGGTGAGGGAGAACGAGTTCAAGCTTTGACATTCGGCTATCGGGAGAAGAATCGCGAAATGGAAGCACGACTGAATGAAATTGATACTTGAAAGAGTTTCGGGATGATGCTTATGAGGTGTAGGGATCGATATTTATAACCAATTTGGGCATTTAATGTGCGAACGGGTTGTGGGTAGTGGTTGAGCCGATCGGAGTTAATTCCGACATCACGCATAGCCTCGGTTGAATTTAGTCATTATGGCATCTCGGGGACGGGTCGCATGCGTGAGTCGAACCTGAGGTTCACTGAATCTGGACGTGATTTCGCGTTTTCGGATAAAAGGGCTCAAAACCGCCCCTTGCGGGAGTCGAACCTGGGACCGATTTTGGTTTCAGGTAGTTTGGTCGAATTACAGAACAGGTCCCTGATGTTTCTAGGTTTTGCCATTTATGTATAAATTTAAGTTTAAGTTTTAAAATAAGTTTCCCTAGTGACAGTTTTGGTCCCTGGGTTTTATTTATAAAAATAAATATGTTTTAATTTTATAAAATAATTTACAGGATTTATAGTCTACATGTTTAAGTATTAGAAGTAAGTTTATAAATTATATTATTTATATAATTATAAATCTATAATGTTTTAAGAATTTAATACCTTTTATCCATAAGATACATATATATATATATATATATATATATGTGTGTGTGTGTGTGTGTGTGTTAAAATAAGTCTCAATTATATATATATATAAAAACATATAGGTTCTAAATATTTGTATTTATAACGGGTTTAGAAAAGAAATTTCGTCGGGAAAAATCTTGGATATTACAGTCTCCCCTACTTTAGGAAATTTCGTCCCGAAATTAAGATAGAATGGCTTAGTTTAGGGTTTGAATCTATGATACGCACAAGGAGGATGAGAAGGATACTTTACGTCCCTTAGTAAACTACGGGTTACGTTTTAGGATCCTAACAGAAATAAGATTACGCTCAAGTTTCTAAGTTTCCAAAGTCTGGGGTTACCAAAATTTCCTCTACGAATCCTATAGTTTCATAAAAATATAGGAAGGTTCGTTCTCGGAAATGCATTCGAGAGAATATTTATTGAATTTCCATTCAGGATTTCAAAGTGAGATGCATCAGTTAGGATGGATTCGATGATAGTTTAACGATTTGAGTTTGTAGACGATTACGTCTAAGGACTGCTACGGTGCCTAAGTTCTGTGGCTACTTTTTACGATAAGTCTTAGATCATGGCACACGACAGAGTTTACTATGTTTTTCCATACGCTGATTTTCATACTTACGTGTGCACCCGCAAGCATTCAAATCGTCGCATAGTCCGCATGGGTCCTTCCGTTTGTGTGTGGATAAAGAAAGAGTATAAGAATTTGTTTAACACATGATTAAAGTTTCCACATAAGAGTGATCATTGATTAACGAGTCCCTTAGAGAGTAGCGTCATTCAATAATTAAAGAGAAGAATGTGACAAGATTTAGAGTTTCAAAGTTTCCTCGTGATTGATTAAGAATACTTCAATCATTGAGTAGTTTAAAGTCTTTACACTTTCCTCGGGTTTGACCAAGAATACATCAAACCTTGAGTAGTTTAAATGTCTTATACGTTCATTATGTTTGAATAAGCATACGTCAAACATGGAATAGTTTAAAGTCTTATACGTCCATCGTGTTTGAACAAGCATACGCCAAACATGGAGTAGCTTAAAGTCTTATACATCCATCGTGTTTGAACAAGCATACGTCAAACATGGAGTAGCTTAAAGTCTTATACGTCCATCGGGTTTGAACAAGCATACGTCAAACATGGAGTAGCTTAAAGTCTTATACGTCCATCGGGTTTGAACAAGCATACGTCAAACATGGAGTAGCTTAAAGTCTCGTACGTTCATCATGTTTGAACAAGAATACGCCAAACATGGAGTAGTTTAAAGTCTCGTACGTTCATCATGTTTGAACAAGAATACGCCAAACATGGAGTAGTTTAAAGTCTCATACGTTCATCATGTTTGAACAAGAATACGTCAAACATGGAGTAGTCTAAAGTCTCATACGTTCATCATGTTTGAACAAGAATACGTCAAACATGGAGTAGTTTAAAGTCCCATACGTTCATCATGTTTGAATAAGAATACGTCAAACATGGGGTAGCTCGAATTGTGTTTGAACAAGAATACGTCAACATATAATAGTTTAAATTGTGTTTGATCAAGAATGCATCAAACATAGAATAGTTTAAATTGTGTTTGAACAAGAATACGTCAACATATAATAGTTTAAATTGTGTTTGATCAAGAATGCGTCAAACATAGAATAGTTTAAATTGTGTTTGATCAAGAATATGTCAAACATAGAATAGTTTAAATTGTGTTTGAACAAGAATACGTCAAACATATAATAGTTTAAATTTTTGTTTGAACAAGAATACGTCAAACATAGAATAGTTTAAAGTCTCTTAGTTTAGCCTCAGTGTATAGAAGTATACGATTACGTTTTGAGTATAAAGCGGTTATCTAAATACTCTAGTATTTAAGAGAGGTGTGGGACAGCGTTTGGAACAGGATTAACCATTATACGCCTTCTCACAGAAGATTTGAGTTATCCAGAAGATTAGTGGATCCGATGTTTGGTTTAGATAGGAGTCAGGGGATGTGCTCTACTAAAGGGAGTAATGTCCTCCTTCCTGCTAGTGTCTAGTATCAAGAGTGAAGTTTTCTCGTATATATGGAATGTACGTTTATCAAGTCTTATAGGGTTTGGTTAAGATGGACACACAAAGTTTTCAAGACTAAGAATCCTAGTATAAGTTTGAAAATAGGATAAGTCAGTTGAGCTTCAAGTTTCAGTATTAAGCTTTACATGATCCTTTATTGATCATGTTTAGTTTTAAGAATACGGGATCGAGTAAGTGTTACATGACTCAAAGTATCTGACCTCATAGTTGTGTATACGAAGTTTAATGTTTTAGCAACGTGTATTTAAGCTTTCAGTCCCCATTGTGATTTTTTTGTAAGTCTTTTACGTGACAAGAGTTAAATGAGGAAAGTTTCCAAGCATAGGGTGATGGGAAAAGTTTCGATAAGGTTTATGATAGTGTGTTTACAAATGATTTATCTTGATTCATAACAGAAAGTATAGTTTTCTTTTGCATAGAATGTAATTAAGATGTTCAAAACGACGAGTTAGGCATCGATAAGTAGTACGAGTAAGATTTATAAAAGATAGGTGTGACTGTCAAGCGAAAAGTTGGTCAAGTTTACAAGTGTTAAGTCGATACAAGAAGTAAGGGTCATGGTTGTTTGGGGTAATGATTCGTAAGTCGGGTTGTTTTTTGACAATGTGCTTACGAATTAGAAGATTTGTTCAAGGTTTATTCCTCAGGTACACGTGTCACTTAGGATTTTTAATGCAACGTTGTTAATTATTTCAAGTACTAACGTAAGTTGTTTTTGACGAAAGTGTTTGGGTAGGTGTGTTAAGTTTACAATGATGAAAGGAAAGTTAAACTAGTAAATGATGACAAAATGAAATTTTCAAAATGGTTTCCGTTTAGATGTTTCAAAATTGGGACTTCTAGCCCTTACAATTTAAACGGAAAATTAATGTGTGTAAGGAAGTTGATTAAATATTTTCAAAAGGTTTTTATTCATAATACTGGGTCATCACAGTACTGTTAAAATGGTTTTTTTTTGGTTTGATGTTGATGGGCTGACAAAGAGAATTCTCGGAAGAAGGGGTGGGTCACGAGGACTCACTTATGTACCCTATTTCCATAGCCAGAATTTCCTCGTGAGTCTACAACTTTTTAGTTATTGTCACCGATGTTTGGGTTTATGGTACTATGTCGAGGTTTATTGTGGGTTTAGAGTCTTAAACGTGGAGCTTGTTTATTCTATATTAGTCTTCTTCCCTTGCGGGAAAATGATCAGGTTACTAATCCCTTTGTTAATGTACTTTAGGTTTAGAAGGCGTTAAGTTTTGTTTACAAGAAACAGTGATGTGTAAGTTTTAAGGATGTAATGAAAGTTTTGAGATATATAAATGTGTAACAAAGTTTGAGTAGATCATCAAATGAAGTTTTGAGTGATAAAATGAAAACACAAGAGTTTCTCCTTAGGTGTCAAGTTTACAAAGTAATGAAGTTTGTAAAAGGACTTGTAGGGTACTACATGGTTTTAAATGTGCTGGTATTATAAGGATTATGAAGTTTAAGGACGTATGAAAGTTTTGAGATGTATAAAAGTGTAACGAAATTTTTGAGTTAGTTATCAAATGAAACTTGGTTAAGTGTCAAGGAGGTAAGGTAAGCATACAAGGGTTACCTCTTAGGTGTCATATTTATAAAATAATGAAGCTTTATAGGAGAATTTGTAGAGTAATACATAGTTTTAAGGGTTGTATTACAATGATCACGAAGTTTATTGGGTAGTATATATAAATATAAGTTTATGTATGTAGTTTTTAAGTATAATCTCGTAAGAATTTCTCCTTGAAGGTAACTCCTTCAGGTCATGATGAGTAAGCATGCTGTCATGTGACAAGACGGGACTTAAGAATCATAGAATAAAGGTTACAGAGGGAAGTTTTTGAATCATGAATTTATGAAGCGTAAAGTATTTGAGATGGCACTCATTTAGTGCATATCACTAAGTGAGTATTTTGACATATCAAGAGAAATTTGAGCTCACTAATGTTTAGAGAAGTCGTGCATTCCTATAAGTGGATACTCATCCCAAGAATTCCCAGGAAAGCATACGGGTCCAACGGTTGATTTGGATTTATACGAAATGCTTTCCTTGACAGAATTTCCCAGAATACAGGTATTCACCCTTCCGGTCCGCACAAGTTCTCACACATTATCTAGAACTTAAATATTTTGATGAGAGTTTAGTGGTGGCTTAGCCTTAAAGCCTAAGAACGTGTCCTCAATGTAGTAGACTCCTTGTAGTATGTAGGTAAGTAGAAGCGTAGAATTTCCAAGCGTTCACGTATAAGAATTTAGAATAGAACGAGGAGATAATTCCTAGTAAAGGACATGAGATAACTCATGTTTGGGTCTCCTAAGTTATAGTCTAGGTCATGTATCTAATAACCTAATTCCCTATAACCAAGGATCTGATACCAATCTGTCACACCCCAACCGACGGCGGATTATACGTCAGGGCGGACGCGGTTGTTCAATAGCACAAGGTTGACTATTAAAGGTTAAATATTTCATTAATAAATAATTTAAGATTCAATACAAGGAAGAATGATACGAATACAACATTTAATTTAAGTAGTCTAGGTCCAAAGCATCCTATGTGATCACGATAAAGTCTCATGTTGTAGAACCTGAAACATGTGAAAGAATCTCTCAACTACAAAATAGTTGGTGAGATACAAAGGTTTTGACACAGTTTAACAAGTATTTGAAAAGTATTACAATTCACTATTATTTGTGCATTCTATAATGTAAGTATGAGAAAACAAGCATGTTAGACATTGTGCACATCAACCCTCCAACCAAGTTTAGGCATAACCCGCATGTTACCCTTATAAGTCTCAAGTTTAAAGTTTAATGTAGTAACAAACACCAAGGGCTCCCCCCCGAAGGGGTCAATCAATCAAGGTGGATTGGTCAAATGCAATAGATCTATCATTGTTACTATCGGCTTGATCAAAGCTAATGAATGTGCTAGTTTTAAGTTTAATCTAAGCATACAAGTCTCAAGTTTAACATAAGAATAAACACGTAGTCATAGTTGTACAAGAATTGTATAAGTTTAAGAATTGTGAACATGTTTCACCACAAAAGTATAAAAGGAAAAAGGGGCTAAGTATACTCACATGGATTGATGAATAGTATCGGACACGGATAAGTATTTGCAAGACTTGGAGAGAGAATATCCTCACGATAAGCCTAAGTATGCAAGTTTAAAGATTTAAGTATGATCTTATAAGTCTATAGTAAAGGATCTAGGATTTCGAGATTTTGACTAGGGTTCCAAATGGCAGACGGGAATGATTGTGTTTATAAAGTTTAAGTCAAATTTTAATAAGGTTTTGAATGAGTCATACTAGACTTGGATTCCAAAGTTTAAATAAGTTAATAGTTTAAAATAATTATTGTTTAAAATAATTATTTAAGACAAGGATTAAAGATAAATAATAATTATTTCAAAAGTAAAATAATTATTAAATACAAAGTATATAAAGACTAAATAGTGATTAAGGATAAATCATAATTATTTAAGAATAAATAATTATTAAGAATAAATAATAATTATTTAAAAATAAATGATTTCTAAGGATAAATAAATAATTATTTACAAATAAATAATTGCTAAGGACAAATAATTATCCAAAAGAATGATTACTTTATCTAAAAATATAAATCATTCAAGATTTAAAGTATTTACCTAAAAAAATATGGTTATAAGTTTAAATAATAATAAGCATTTATAAGTATTTTAAATAAAGTTTACAAGTGTTGTAAAGTTTCTACTTTATTTTATAAAGTTTATAAGTTTATAAACAAAAAAAATTAAGTAAGGTATATTTATTCCTCCCGTTTTAAATTTATATAAACAAATAAGTTTATGTTTATATAAAATATAAGTTTTATGAAATGTATAAGTAGGTAGTTCATTAAATCTAGGTTTTTGTTTTCATAAGATCATAAGTTTATAACTTTCTAATCTTAATAACAATGTATATTTATTTCTTGTTTAAATAGATAAATAAACAAGTCTCGATTTAAATAGATAAAATGTCAAAATGCATAAGTTTATAAGTTCCTGTTTTCTAAATAATATATAAGTTTTATAAACTTTTAAGATTTTATAAAAGTTATGTAAGTTTAAAGTTTTTAATTAAAGTTTTAAATCAAAAAGGATTTATTTACTTTAGAAATTAAATAGTAAATTAAGTTTTCTGTTTTTATAAAATTGTATAAGTTTTATAAAGTTTAAAAGTATCTTTTATAGATTTTAAGTATTTAAAACTTATTTTTAAAGAATTAACTTTTTATAAGTTTTAACTAAATTTAAGTAATTAAAATATCTCTGGATGTAAAAAGTGTAATTAAAAATCGTTTTTATGTTTATAAAAACTTTACAGATTTTATAAAAATAATTATAGATGTGAAAACTGAGTAAAAAGCATAAAAGAAAATCAAATACCAAAACTCAGTTTACCCGGACTCGAACTCGGGTTCCTGTCCGGGTCGCACCTGCACACACGCACCACTAACCATTACGACTACTGGTTCATTAGTTTAAAACGTGGAAAAGGAATCACTTAAACAGAATCCCGAATCAAGCCCCAAACCGTATGAACCCAAGAATCGAAATCTCTCAAATACGAATCGAATCACCCTCTGTTTATGAAATTAAACAGAGGGCTCTTGATCCCCTCGTAAAATCGATCATGATGCATATAAAAATTACCTGATTTGAAGTCGAGGTGAGGGAGAACGAGTTCAAGCTTTGACATTCGGCTATCGGGAGAAGAATCGCGAAATGGAAGCACGACTGAATGAAATTGATACTTGAAAGAGTTTCGGGATGATGCTTATGAGGTGTAGGGATCGATATTTATAACCAATTTGGACATTTAATGTGCGAACGGGTTGTGGGTAGTGGTTGAGCCGATCGGAGTTAATTCCGACATCACGCATAGCCTCGGTTGAATTTAGTCATTGTGGCATCTCGGGGACGGGTCGCATGCTTGAGTCGAACCTGAGGTTCACTGAATCTGGACGTGATTTCGCGTTTTCAGATAAAAGGGCTCAAAACCGCCCCTTGCGGGAGTCGAACCTGGGACCGATTTTGGTTTCAGGTAGTTTGGTCGAATTACAGAACAGGTCCTGATGTTTCTAGGTTTTGCCATTTATGTATAAATTTAAGTTTAAGTTTTAAAATAAGTTTCCCTAGTGACAGTTTTGGTCCCAAGGTTTTATTTATAAAAATAAATATGTTTTATTTTTATAAAAACCAAGTAGGTCTTATAAGTTTTGTCATCTTTTATTATTTTATAATTTTATAAAATAATTTACAAGATTTATAGTCTACATGTTTAAGTATTAGAAGTAAGTTTATAAATTATATTATTTATATAATTATAAATCTATAATGTTTTAAGAATTTAATACCTTTTATCCATAAGAAACATATATATATATATGTGTTAAAATAAGTCTCAATTATATATATATATATATAAGCATATAGGTTCTAAATATTTGTATTTATAACGGTTTTAGAAAAGAAATTTTGTCGGGAAAAATCTTGGATATTACATGAGAAAGACATGCTAAAAGTGTCAACACAATGGTTGGTGAGTTCATAGAGATGTAAGTAAATAAAAAGTTTGATGTTTGCTAGATAATGTAATTAATGTATACCGATAGATAGCTAGTCTATGTCATGCTACTACAAGTGTTCGAAATCGATGCTGACTGTTTGTGTTTTTTTGCCTTCCGCCATGTCTACCGAAAAATGGCAAATGTCTAGGCTAATCTTACACCCGTTCGACCTACAATCAAGTTAGCGCGACTAACTCGGGTGGGGCTTGTCAAAACCCAGTAGTACTACTCAAAATCACCTCGCTATGTTCCAATACTAACGGTTCGAGAATGTAAGGACTTGTTGGTATGTTTGCACTTTATTAAGCAAACGATAATACAATAATACAAAACCCAAAATGTTTTCATGCATTCTTTCTCCCCTAAAAAGGAAAGTAAGTAAAGATAGGGGCATTGAAACTCAGCTGAGTGTGAATGTAAGTGAAAGCTAAGAGAAAACTGTAGAAGTGTGTGTTCATGCAAGTTAATACCCTTAGTATCCAAACAATACTATTGTTTAAGTGTTTAGAAAAGGTTTGCAAGTTTGACTCAAGTTTGACCCGATGACCCGTTGGTGACACGTTGTATTAAATTATGTTTGTTCAGTATAATACTTCTATATTATACACAAATGATCATGTTGTAGCACTTAGCAACAAATCCTATTTGTTCTAGCAAGATAGCAAGTTTCCATAAATAGCAGGTTTTCATAAATAGTAGGTTTCTATAAATAGAAAGTTTCCATAAAAAGTAAGTATGTTCAGGATTTGTGTTTCTTGGAATTATCATTGTTAATATGATTGTAAGATTACTATAACATGTTCTAGATCACCACATCACATAACACTTGTCACACCCCCAATTTCGACTAACGGAGTTTTACCGTTTGGAAGGTGACACACCAGGATCTCAGTCATTAGTTACATCAAACGACACTATATGGGACTTGAAATGTCATAACATAAAAGTTCATAGTTAATGCGGAAGCGTAAACGTTGATATAAAATTTAAAGTAGTTACACGCAACAAGCGTCAATCAATATAATTAAGTAAATTGTTTATCATGTTTGAAATGAATGAAATGACAGTAGGACTCCATGCATGTCCTAATTGTGCAACCTGTGCCATAGCTTAGCGTCCTGAGAAAACATGTAAGAAAAGTGTCAATATTGCACCCGTTCGATATCCAATCGAGTTAGCGCGACTAACGCGGGTGAGGTTTGTCAAACCCAGTAGTACTACCCAACATACCTCGCTATATTCATATTTAAACGGTTCGATGTGAGGAATTTCGTGATAGAGTTTACGCATAGTCATAACAATTGATATAAAATGAAGTACATAAATCAAAAAGAGTTTGTATCATGTTTTCTCCCCCAGTTTAAAAGCAGTAAAAAGGGGCCGTGAAAACTCACCTGCGTTGCGTAGTAGGTAGTATCACACAAGTATGAGATTTAGAACCTCAAGTGTTAGCCTGCACGGGTTATGTATGCCCTAGAATCATAAACACATAAGTTAGGGACACACTGGGATTTGTGACGACGACACCGAAAGTTAGAACGTCCTAACGTATTCTAAGGATCAATGAGTAGACGAACGTGTCTACGGGAATATAGGGTTTCTTAATATAATTATTAAGATAAATACGTTTTGTGTCGAATGTTTCTTAATTATGAATATAATAATAATTAAATATATCCGTGCGTTTGTACCATTCAATAATGGTTTAGGAAAATAATATAATTAATATATTATTTTTGAACTCGTATAAAATATACGATAATCATTTACTTGACCAAAATAATAAATATATTATTTTTATTCGAGGATATAAACGTGAGTAAATAATATAAACATTTATATTATTAATTTGTTTGAAACGTTTCACGAGGTCAATAAAACGATACGAAATAATATAAAAAAAATATATATTATTTAATAACATGAATCATGAGTTGAAAATAACATAAACATATTATTTTATACAATGTTACAGTTTGAATATAATATAGGTATATATATATTTTTTAAAGCGGGATTAATATAAAAATGGGTTAATAATTCAAACCCGAGCCTACGGGTTGTTTTCCAGACTAAAACACTTTAATATAGTATTATAATAATATTGGGATAAGTTTTATATTTAAAATAGTATCAAAAATCGATTTTTAAAATAAAAGTGGGTGGAGAGACTCGAACCCGGGTCTCTCCCACCACAGCACACAGACCCAACCACTCGAGCCCGCTAGGGAATCGCAATATAAACTGAACCAGAATGTTTTTAATCATCATAAACATCTAGTTCTTATCCATTCGCGATTTCGAACTCAAATTCATCCCAAATACCTTGAATTCGATTACGATTCGAAACGGGGGTATATGGGTTTTGTTCGTCAACCAAATTCGATTCTGTGGGTAGTTTTGATTTCAAAATGGTCGAGTTTAGGTTCGTTAACTTCTTGATCGCAATCCCGAACCCTAGGTTTATGAACTCATGTTTGAATTGATCGAATTCGATATTGTTTTGGATTGAAAGCATAGGGCTTTTAATAAACGAGGGATTGCGAATCTGTTCATGCATTTTAATTAGATTTAGGTTAAGTTTTAGATCAAAAACCCGAAAACGTTTATGAACAAACCCTAGTTAAAAGATTATGAACAATTCGATGTTATACGCTTAAATTAGCATGGGGCTTTCAAAGATTTGATGATTTCGAAGCCATCTATATGAATTAATTGCATTGAGATCAAGTCTAGGCCGTATCTCAATTAAACCGGATATGGGATGAACCCTAGAATTAGTTTGTGATTGATTCGATGTTATAAGTCTCGATTAGGATAGGGCATTTGATCTAGGCATTGAAACGAGTGAGATGAAGTGTTTGGTTACCTTCCTGGATATCGAATTGTAGGTGCTCGACTAAAAGGACTTCCGGCTTCGATGAGCTAAGTCCCTGGCGGCTCTGGTTCCCTCTCCGTTGGAATTGAATGGTGTTACAAGTTTAGTGGGGTGCGAATGAAGTGTGCAGAGAGTTATACTTCACAATGGAAGTCGAATTTAGTCGAATTCGATGATGTTTGTCCATGTGTCGATGGTTACGGTTTAATGCCCATAATGGGATTAATTCGAATTAAAAATTCGTTAATTGCCTGCAGTAGTGGTCGATTATGATGATTAATATGATTTGCAGTTACGAATTCAAACGAAAACGGGTTGAAGAATGCGAATTTGGGTTAAAGGCTTTCGGTTTGACTTTTTCAAAGTCAAAGGAATCCACATCCTTTGATTTTGACTTTGATAAGTCAATTGACTGGGTTTTGGGACTTGGCAGATTCAGTCCCTGTAGTTTAAACTACAAAACTGACAGAAATGGTCCCTCGGGTTAGATTTAACTGGTTTCAGTTAACGGGGTTAAGTGTTCTATATGATATTTAACGGGATTTACTAACTGCGTTAACATGAAAAGTCCGGATTGTCACATCATCCCCTAGTTGAAAGAATTTTCGTCCCGAAAATTAGAATACACAAAAAAAAATTTCTGAGGTGTCACATCATCCCCTAGTTGAAAGAATTTTCGTCCCGAAAATTAGAATAGTACCTTAAGAATTTGACGCGGAGTCCTTGAACAGATTAGGATAATTGCGCATCATCTGATCCTCGCGCTCCCATGTGAATTCCGGTCCGCGTTTCGAGTTTCAACAGACTCGAACAATAGGGATTTTGCTGTGCTTTAACGATTTGACTTCCCTAACCATAATTTCCACAGGTTCTTCGATGAAACCTAACTGTTCATCAACATGTAGTTCCTCCAGCGGAACTGCGAGTGATTCGTCTGCTAGGCATTTCTTTAAATTTGAGACGTGAAAGACGTTGTGTACACCACTAAGTCTTTCAGGTAGGTCCAGCTGGTACGCGACTGGTCCGATTCTCTTTAATATTTTGAAAGGTCCAACATAACGAGGATTCAGTTTACCTCGTTTCCCGAAACGAATGACACCTTTCCAAAGTGAGACTTTGAGTAAGACCATGTCACCTATTTGAAACTCTAAGGGTTTACGACGCTTGTCGGCATAGCTCTTTTGACGATCACGAGCTGCCGCCATACGGTTTCTAATTTGAACGATCTTTTCGGAAGTTTCAAATACAAGTTCAGGACCTGTGAGTTGGCTATCTCCAACCTCGGTCCAACAAATGGGAGAACGGCATTTCCATCCATAAAGTGCTTCAAATGGAGCTGCCTTGATGCTAGTTTGATAGCTGTTTTTGTAGGAGAACTCCACCAACGGTAGGTGAGACTCCCAAGTGTTACCGAAATCAATCACACAAGCTTGTAGCATGTCCTCCAGGGTTTGGATAGTACGTTCAGTTTGGCCATCGGTTTGAGGATGGTATGTTGTGCTCATATCTAGACGCGTGCCTAAGGCCTTATGTAACGATTGCCAGAAATGAGAGGTGAATCGTACATCACGATCCGAAATGATAGATATTGGCACTCCGTTCCGAGAGACTACTTCCTTCGAGTAAATACGAGTAAGTTTCTCCATCTTGTCAGTTGCTTTGATGGCTAAGAAATGAGCGGATATAGTCATACGATCGACGATCACCCAGATGGTGTCGCATCCGCTAGGAGTTCGGGGTAGTTTGGTTATGAAGTCCATAGGAATTTGTTCCCATTTCCTCATTAGGATCTCTGGTTGTTGAAGTAGACCAGAAGGCTTTTGGTTTTCCACTTTGACCTTTACGCAAGTCAGACACTTGCTCACATAGGTGGCTATATCAGCCTTCATCTTTGGCCACCAATATAGCACCTTTAGGTCATGGTACACCTTGTTGGAACCTGGATGAATAGAGTATCAAGATTTGTGAGCTTCATCCATAACCAGTCCTCTTAAGTTCCTATACACTGGAACCCATATTCGCTCAACAAGGTAGCGAATGCCATCTGATTTGACTACCAGTTGTCCTTCCATACCGCGTGTAGCTTCTAACGGTAGGTTTTCCTCTTTAAGAGCTTCGAGTTGAGCACTTCGGATTTTGGTCAGGTAATCCGGGGTGAATAGTAAGTTGTAATACTCGAACTCGTTTAGGTTTGGTGTCCTTATGGCTTAGGGCACCGGTTAATACGTTAGCCTTGCCTGGATGATACTTGATAGCACAATCATGGTCGTTCAAAGGTTTGATCCAACGGCGTTGTCGGATGTTCAACTCCTTCTGTTCGAATATGCGTTGAAGACTCTTGTGATCGGTGTAAATCGTGCACTTGGTATCGTCCAAGTAATGTCTATAGATTTTCAAAACAAACACTACATCTCCCAATTCTAGGTCATGGGTAGTGTAGTTTTTCTCATAAGCTTTCAATTGAAGGGAAGTGTATGCGATAACCTTTTCGCGTTACATCAACACACAACCAAGATCTTGAATGGATGCATTACAATATACCACAAAATCATCCGTTCCCTCTGGAAGAGATAGGATTTGGTGTACTGTAGAGATAGGGTTTACCTTTTTTTTTTTGAGTTAAGGCTGTGAAGGGTTGGGCAATCTTGGAGAATCCTTCAATGAGACGATGGTAGTAGCCAGCCAATCCCAGAAATTGACGCACCTCCGTCGGCGTTGTAGGTGCTGCCCAATTCTTGATTGCTTTTACTCTAGCTGGATTGACACGTATTCCCGTCTTGTTGACTACATGTTCTAAGAATTGTACTTTTCGAATTCCAGAGTTCGCACTTGGAAAGTTTGGCATACAATTGCACTTGTTTTAGCACTTCTGAAATCAAACGCAGGTGTTCCTCATGTTCATCCCTATTCTTGGAGTAGATAAGGATGTCATCGATGAAGACGATAATGAACTGATCTAGGTACGTTTTACATACACGGTTTATGAGGTCCATGAATGCCGCGGGTGCATTGGTCAATCCGAAGGGCATGACCATGAATTTGTAGTGACCATACCTAGTCCTGAATGCCGTCTTAGAGATGCCTCCTCTCGGACTCTCAGTTGGTGATAACCGGACCTAAGATCTATCTTAGAGTAGAAGCTTGATCCTTGGAGTTGGTCAAAAAGATCATCGATGCGGGGTAGAGGATAACGGTTCTTGATTGTCACTTTGTCCAGTTTCCGATAATTGATGTACATGCGGAAGGTCCCGTCATTCTTTTTGACAAATAGGACTGGGGCTCCCCATGGCGATGAGCTAGGTCGGATGGAACCTTTATCCAACAACTCTTGCAGTTGTGTAGATAGTTCTTGTAATTCACTGAGTGCAAGTCTACAGGGTGCCCTAGCAATAGGCGTTGCTCCGGGTGCTAGATTAATTTGGAATTCGACTTGACGATGCGGTGGAAGATCTGGTAGATCTTCGGGAAATACCTCCGGATAATCACGAACGATCGGGATGTCGTCAATTTTCTTCTCCTCAGGTGGCTGCTCGACGACGAGAGCCAAAATGGTAGTATGAACTTTTCGAAGACATTTCTGTGTTTTCATGAAGGATATGATGCCAACGACTGCACCACTCTCTTTTGCCTTGGACATGAAGGATTTCCCCACTCATGAGAGGAAGGCAAACATTTTTGTCACAACAGATGGCTTCAAGTTGGTTCTTGGATAACCAATTCATACTGATAATAAGGTCGAAACTGCCAAGCGTAACTGGCAGACGGTTAATGTCAAGTTTATTACTAACCAATGCTAGTTTACATCTGCAAGAATGCGAGTTGTTTCGATTTTCTGAGTAACAGCCCAAGCAAACCGTACCAAGATATTGTCCACTTTGCCCCCGATGGGTTGCCCATCCAGGAACTCACGGTTTTGTTTTTACCCGACGAGTTGCTTGCCCGGGCAAAACGCGTCTCAATAGAGAAGGTATCCGCCTCCTAATAAGGAATGTATTGTTCTCCCCCTCAACCGATGCGGGATATTACAGTCTGTTATCTCAATAGTATACTTGGCTTTTAATAGAGTTAGAGCACTACGCACTAATATGGAATTTGTGAAATCGTGCTGAGACTTATAGTGAGACTCGCGCTTATAAGGCAAGTGTCAGCCAATACATAGGCTAAGGGAAGAGGTTCACATGTAAGAAAGAAAAGTCTAATGAGATATAGATTCTAGTAGTATAAGAGATAGGATGTATGTTTAAGTAATTAGGTTCAACTGATGGTTGGTTAGGTTAAATCTTCGTTTCCTAATGTCATTGGATCAACGGAATCATTTCGTGAAGAAAGAAATTCATTTACAGGATTGAATATGCTAGGTATAATTCGTATTAGACTAAGGATTAGACATCGGATAAGGCAATAGGGTCGAATGAGATTTATTGTTGGAGCGTAAGGGAAAACGTGTTTAGCTTAGAAAGGATTCCACAATTTCCTGCTTACAAAGTTGGAGTCGGTGGGTTTACCATGAGGTTCTATTAAAGTTTCAATCGAGATTGCTTCTTTGATCAAGTTTGAATGAGAGTCGTAAGGTCACTAAGACTCTTACATGGGTGAAAATAACATGATGGATTCCATTAATGATAGTTCTGTGTGTCCGTAAACATCTTCCACCTGATAGTCGCGTCTATCAACTGTTGGACGAGTTTAACGATACCAACTAGTCGTTGAGCGGGTTACAAGAACTTCTACTGACAGTGGAAGTTTAAGTTTGTAGATCACTGATTAGGACCATTTATCCACACACTAGGTTTCACCAGGACTTACATGCACCTCAAATTATTATTACGTGTGCACCCGTAATGATAATTTGCTTTGCATGCTCACCCTTGTTCTCCCTGTCCTGTGTCATAATGTCCTTTAGGTTATATTGCTGAGTATAGAGTGTTGTCAGATATGATAAGTCATTGAAAGGAGTAGTCATCAACCATAAGTTGATCGACTAGGACTCATATCAGTATGAGTAGTCGGGAATAGGTTGATACGAGTATTCACCCGAGTTAAACACAATACAGGAGTCCAATCCAGCGGATTGTAAATGAGAACATGTAACAAACATGTACATGAAATGCAACTTCAAGAAATGAACTAATTCATGAATAAAAGTTATAGGAAGCAGCATAGTAGCCGTCCTTTCAACTGAGTCAGGATAGAGTTTGAGTATGCATTGAGCAATGCGTTCTCAAATTTGTGGTCAATCTATTCTCAACAGAATATCGACCAAAGACACGAGCCCATGGCTTGGGAAAGTGTTGACATCTACGTGTCAATGGGTTCTACAATGATGTGTGCAACAGTCTGCCTTCACACGGCGTATCGTTGCTAGTGGTTACGGTAGAGACTTGCCTCCGACGATCCCAATTCCCAAGAGATATGCGTTAGTGCTGAGTGTCGTCCACAACATGGACCTGAGAAAGCCCACCATACCCAACAGGTGATGGTGATGTAAGTGACTCCTCCGAAGGCTCCGTCTCGCTGCCCTCGGACTGGAGTGAATGTTGTTCTGGTGATTCCCCGAGTGTCGCCACTGGGAATGATGATGCAATGCGAATGGTGTTACATGCCTGTACTACAATGTATGTATGGGTGCTATGTGTATCAGGTATGAGTGTCTGTGCCATGTAACTAATGTGTGAGGTTATAGTCTAGTATGCAATCCTAGTTCTCTATAACCAATGGCTCTGATACCAATCTGTCACACCCCCAATTTCGACTAACGGAGTTTTACCATTTGGAAGGTGACACACCAGGATCTCAGTCATTAGTTACATCAAACGACACTATATGGGACTTGAAATGTCATAACATAAAAGTTCATAGTTAATGCGGAAGCGTAAACGTTGATATAAAATTTAAAGTAGTTACACGCAACAAGCGTCAATCAATATAATTAAGTAAATTGTTTATCATGTTTGAAATGAATAAAATGACAGTAGGACTCCGTGCATGTCCTAATTGTGCAACCTGTGCCATAGCTTAGCGTCCTGAGAAAACATGCAAGAAAAGTGTCAATATTGCACCCGTTCGATATCCAATCGAGTTAGCGCGACTAACGCGGGTGAGGTTTGTCAAACCCAGTAGTACTACCCAACATACCTCGCTATATTTATATTTAAACGGTTCGATCTGAGGACTTTCGTGATAGAGTTTACGCATAGTCATAACAATTGATATAAAATGAAGTACATAAATCAAAAAGAGTTTGTATCATGTTTTCTCCCCCAGTTTAAAAGCAGTAAAAAGGGGCCGTGAAAACTCACCTGCGTTGCCTAGTAGGTAGTATCACACAAGTATGAGATTTAGAACCTCAAGTGTTAGCCTGCACGGGTTATGTATGCCCTAGAATCATAAACACATAAGTTAGGGACACACTGGGATTTGTGACGACGACACGGAAAGTTAGAACGTCCTAACGTATTCTAAGGATCAATGAGTAGACGAATGTGTCTACGGGAATATAGGGTTTCTTAATATAATTATTAAGATAAATACGTTTTGTGTCGAATGTTTCTTAATTATGAATATAATAATAATTAAATATATCCGTGCGTTTGTACCATTCAATAATGGTTTAGGAAAATAATATAATTAATATATTATTTTTGAACTCGTATAAAATATACAATAATCATTTACGTGACCAAAATAATAAATATATTATTTTTATTCGAGGATATAAACGTGAGTAAATAATATAAACATTTATATTATTAATTTGTTTGAAACGTTTCACGAGGTCAATAAAACGATACGAAATAATATAAAAAAATATATATTATTTAATAAAATGAATCATGAGTTGAAAATAACATAAACATATTATTTTATACAATGTTACAGTTTGAATATAATATAGGTATATATTTTTTTTTAAAAGCGGGATTAATATGAAAATGGGTTAATAATTCAAACCCGAGCCTACGGGTTGTTTTCCAGACTAAAACACTTTAATATAGTATTATAATAATATAGGGATAAGTTTTATATTTAAAATAGTATCAAAAATCGATTTTTAAAATAAAAGTGGGTGGAGAGACTCGAACCCGGGTCTCTCCCACCACAGCACACAGACCCAACCACTCGAGCCCGCTAGGGAATCGCAATATAAACTGAACCAGAATGTTTTTAATCATCATAAACATCTAGTTCTTATCCATTCGCGATTTCGAACTCAAATTCATCCCAAATCCCTTGAATTCGATTACGATTCGAAACGGGGGTATAGGGGTTTTGTTCGTCAACCAAATTCGATTCTGTGGGTAGTTTTGATTTCAAAATGGTCGAGTTTAGGTTCGTTAACTTCTTGATCGCAATCCCGAACCCTAGGTTTATGAACTCTTGTTTGAATTGATCGAATTCGATATTGTTTTGGATTGAAAGCATAGGGCTTTTAATAAACGAGGGATTGCGAATCTGTTCATGCATTTTAATTAGATTTAGGTTAAGTTTTAGATCAAAAACCCGAAAACGTTTATGAACAAACCCTAGTTAAAAGATTATGAACAATTCGATGTTATACGCTTAAATTAGCATGGGGCTTTCAAAGATTTGATGATTTCGAAGCCATCTATATGAATTAAGTGCATTGAGATCAAGTCTAGGCCGTATCTCAATTAAACCGGATATGGGATGAACCCTAGAATTAGTTTGTGATTGATTCGATGTTATAAGTCTCTATTAGGATAGGGCATTTGATCTAGGCATTGAAACGAGTGAGATGAAGTGTTTGGTTACCTTCCTGGATATCGAATTGTAGGTGCTCGACTAAAAGGACTTCCGGCTTCGATGAGCTTAGTCCCTGGCGGCTCTGGTTCCCTCTCCGTTGGAATTGAATGGTGTTACAAGTTTAGTGGGGTGCGAATGAAGTGTGCAGAGAGTTATACTTCACAATGGAAGTCGAATTTAGTCGAATTCGATGATGTTTGTCCATGTGTCGATGGTTACGGTTTAATGCCCATAATGGGATTAATTCGAATTAAAAATTCGTTAATTGCCTGCAGTAGTGGTCGATTATGATGATTAATATGATTTGCAGTTACGAATTCGAACGAAAACGGGTTGAAGAATGCGAATTTGGGTTAAAGGCTTTTGGTTTGACTTTTTCAAAGTCAAAGGAATCCACATCCTTTGATTTTGACTTTGATAAGTCAATTGACTGGGTTTTGGGACTTGGCAGATTCAGTCCCTATAGTTTAAACTACAAAACTGACAGAAATGGTCCCTGGGGTTAGATTTAACTGGTTTCAGTTAACGGGGTTAAGTGTTCTATATGATATTTGACGGGATTTACTAACTGCGTTAACATGAAAAGTCCGGATTGTCACAACACTTGCCTAGAACTTAACATGTATGTCATAATTCCAAATAAAGTTTCTATCTTTAGTAACCTATGAGAGACATGTAAGATTTCAAGCATCTAACACATTGCAACATGTTATTATGACCTACATAACATAGCTCTATCATTAAATTATACCACATATGTCCAAACCATATATGATCACTTTTGCAAATTAAAGTTTCCTTATTTAGCAAGTTTGTAAAACTGGGTTAGGTATTCAGAATCTGATTTCACAATTTATCTAAGCATGTATCAAGTAACACATAAACATCCTCATATCATTCAACACATGTCTAGTATGCAAGATAGAATTTCTAAAAAGTTTCCATTATAAGTAAGTAAGGGTTTTTAAGCATGTTTAACGAGATTCAAAGCATCAAATACATCACATATAATCTATCTAACATGATTATAACCATAACAAGTATCAAACATCTCTCACATGCGATTCTACACCATTACATAATAAAAAAGTCTCATTATCTAACAAGTTACTAATCATATGAAGCTAGGGTTTTCCAAACAACCATAAAATCAACAAATACATGCAAAACAATGATAAAGTTAGCATCCTTATTATAAAAATCCATGTTTGGATGAACCAGGTTTTTGATCTAAAATTTAGCAATAAAAATGTAACGAAATCAAACGAAACGACTTACGTAGGATTGTTAGAAACGCTAAGAGGAGTCCAAATACGCGTTCAATTCCAAGATCGGAGATCAAACGAAGGTGCTTGGGGTTGCTCTTGGTTGCGGTCGCAAGAGAGGAACACGGGGGGTCGACGGCTTCAACAAGGAAAAAGGGAAAATAGGGTTTTAATTTTATAAAATTCCTTATATAGTGGATTCTATGGGTTTCAAAGTTAGATAAGGATAATCCAAGGGCTATTTTAAAAAATTTAATTTATTAAATTCATCCACTAGATAAAATGGTTTTTAATTAATTATTTTTATAAAATTTCTATATCTATAAAAATAACCAGTAAAATACAAATCTGATAATTCTACGCGATATCACGTAAGTTATTAAAAATAATTTATATTAAAAATAATTATTCACAATTAATTTTATTACTTCACCAACGTTCCGGGTTCGACTCGTGTCTGATCCGATAATTCTACAAATTACCGATACGTGAGTGTTGTGCGAAACTGACACATCTAATTAATCCTAATTAAATGTAATGCATGTGTGAGTGTTTGAGATAACTAAGTTTGAATAAATAAATATTTGAGATAACAATGTTTGTGTTAACGGGGTTAACCAGTAAATGTCGGATGTCACACTTGTTAAGTTTGCCTGGTCTTTGTGTTTCCCTATAAATAGATGTTTACATGGCTGAGTTAGAAAGAATTAGAAGTGGAAGAACAGAGAGATTGTAAACAGTGTTTGTGTGGATAAATACAAAGGAGATTATTTACCTTGTGTTGTTGATTGCTTTACACGTTGCACGTTGATCATGGATTCCGCACGTTATCACCGTGTCGTACCGCTAGTCTAGAGATCTGTCACACCCCCAGGGACCTACACGGTGTAGTCTCACTTCATGTTGCAAGCCTTGGATTCTCATTAGAAGATCGTTTGATGCATTGGTTGTTGGTGTTTAAACCTTTTGGATGGTTAAATGATTGTAAATAAGTAGTAGATCTTAAGTTTTGAGTTTGATTCCGTCTAATTATGGGTTAAATCGAATATAATCGTCAGCTTGTTAAACGTTGAAACTTATAGTTGTTTTTGAAATCTTGGACGGTCATTTTAAATCAATTCATGATGATCGTATTTTCAATGTAGTTAACATGAGTTGTTATGTCAAAGAGTGTTGTTGGGACTTACTTCCGCTTGTGTTTTTTAAAGTTAAAATCGGTCGAAACTTAGGGGTGTTACAACTTGGTATCAGAGCAATGGTTTGAGGGATTCGGGTGTGCGAGACACCGAACTCAAACTAATTTGCTCTTGATATGTGTAACATCCAAGATTTTCAAATATTATTTATTTTAATTTATACAATAATGACACTCCATTTCAAACCCGTATATTGTCCAACACAATATGACACATTAATTATTATTTTAACGTGTATAAATTCAAAGTTTCAACCTTACCTTTACATATTATCTTCTATTATGCATATAACATATGTATGTATTTTTATATAAATATATATATATACTTTGTTATATCAAAAATTTTACTTATGAGTTTTAACTATGTAATTACATCTTTTTAAAGATATACATGTATTTATTTATAAAGATATATATAAACATATATATGTTTGATTATATTAAACAAACCATTTATAAAATTTGTTAGTTTATAAAAATAAAAACTTTTCCTTTATGAATTAATAATAATAAAACAAATATTGTTTAGGTTTTTTTTATAAATTTTATAAAAACAACTTTATAAATGACTAAAATGAATTAAAAATCAAATAAAGTGGTCTTGAACCCTCTTAATTTCCCTTGAACCCTCCTATTTTCATTTGAACCCTTAGTTTGAACCCCTTCTATTTCCAATTTGAACTTTTTCTTGATCTTGAACCCATCCCCTCCAATTTTGACTTTAAAAAGTCAACAAAAACCGAAATCAGTTTCAAAACCAATGAATTCATGTGTTTTAACGCGTCTTGATCATGCTAAAACGTTACTATGGCAGTTTCGATCTAGATTAATGGGCTCAATCCAAGAAATTCAATGATTGAATTAATAAAAAATGATTCCTGTAACCGTTTTCGACTAAGTGCCAATCAATACGAGTGTTCTATGTGAAAGTGAAACATATAACCCATCCTAACACCATCGCGACGCCCTCTTTGAACCTTCTAAACTCTCAAACCTGCATAAACTCACCTCTAACTCTCGATCAAACACTGAAGAACTCGAGTCTCTTGGCTTTTTCCGATCTCACTCTCCAGGCAACCGTTTCAGGTAATTCATTCACCATTCTACTCGTTTTAACCCCCTGATCAGAAGCCCCAATGTTCCGGGCTTGTATCCCTGTGCCATCATGGCCAATTTTGGGGCTAGGGTTTGGTTGGGGTGATTGGGGAAGAAGACTCATTAGGATCTGTTTGTTAAATAAATTAGGATCCAGCTCTTTAACAAGACATTAAGCCCATATCACTTGGTTAAGTGCTTGACCCCCCACAACTATGCTCATGGGTTCGAGTCCCGTTCCCTTCTTTTCTTTTTCTAAACCGTTTTTAGGCTTAAAAAAATTGTTTTATAAAAATCATTTTATAAATCCTATAAAACTCAGAATCGTTTTATAAATTTAATTTGTTAAATTCCCAAGACAATCAATTTTATTAACTACTTTAGGTTAAAAACCTAATAACTTTTAATTCATATACTTTATTTACCTAAACAAATAAATTATCTAAAACCCTTTGTTTATAATTTACAATTAGAATATAATTTTGACTATCTTTATAAACCCATCCATTTTTGTAAAGATATACGTCTTGTATATAATCTAACTTTTAAACGTTTAAAACATATCTTTAAACTCTTAATTAATAATTAATGTAGGTTTAATTATTAATTTGAACATTATTTTTATACTTAAAAGTTTGGTCTAACTACTAATAAAGCCATTATTTTTAACACTCATTTCTTTTCAAACTAAAATAAATAAAGTGTTTTATTTATTTATGTCGTTAAATTATTTATTTACTCAACTAATTATTACTCAATTATTTATTTGCTTAAACTATTTATTCCCTTAGTTACTCATTCAGTATTTAATCTATTCAATAACAAACAAATAAAAAACTATTTATTTATTTACTTATGTAATTATTTACAAAAGAACCCTAACTGTTTATTTATATATTTATACAATTAGTTACAACAAATGAAATCCTTCATTGCTACACTTATTACAATACAATTACTTCTTTATCAAAGAATTTCAGAAATATTATTTGAAACTCAAATAATTATTTTGTTACTAAAATGACACCTACATCAACCCCTTTGCGCATTAAGATTCGCCTATTCAGTTGAACAAAATTATTGATACACTTATACCATCAAACTTAGGTTGATCTTTTGGTTAGCTAGACACTTGTGCAACAATAACCTGTTTGTGTGATTACCAAGCTACTCATTTCAAGGTGAGTTACATAGCCCCTCATTTTTATTTTTTACATTTTGGGGTGAAACATCATTACATTTAAACTATTTGCAATTTATACAATTCAAACGTCATGTACATATGTATACTTTTGTCTTATGCTTGGACACAATGAGCTAGACTACATTCATGACAAGTACAATCATTAACTCCGTACAAGCCAATGGTAACAATGGTAGATCTGTTGCATTTGACAAATTCACCCAGGTAGGGTGATTGTTGCCAACAATACACAAGGGTAACATTGAGTGTTATGCCTCACATGTTACAAGGTTTGATTGTGCACCCGATTTACTATAGTGGTTCTCCATAATTGCCTATTTATACCATGTTACATGTGAATTGTACTCAACATTTAAAACTTATTTGTAGAGTCAAAACCTATGTATGCTCAGCAACTATTTTTAGTTGATCTTGTTTTCATCATGTTTCAGGTGCAAATGTTTGAGATTACATGTAAGATGCTCCACTTAGGATTTGGACCTAGTTTTAATAAAGAATTGAACTTTTGATGTATTCTGTCTTGGATGTTTATTTGAACATATGTTATGAAATTTTGAATTAAATCAATATATGAAATTTAGTTGATCATGTGCTTATGAACAGTGTCAATGTCCCGCCCCGACGTATTCCGCCGTCGCATGAGGTGTGACAATATGGGTGGGTGCAATGAGAATCCAATGAAGACTTGACCGAGGCACGAAGCTTAAAGGCTAAAGTTTAGTAATGATAAATGTCAATGGTCGATATATGTGGTGTCCAAGGTGAATTATGTGTGTCGAAAATTGTTTTGAGATTTATTATATGGAGATGATAAATGCAATCATGCATATTATGTTACCAATCATGCCTCGCCAGTGTGATTCGTTTGATAACATGTGATACCCGACATTTTCAGGTTAACCCCGTTAACACAAACTACGTTATCTCAAACATTCATTCATGCATTACACTTGATTAGGTTTAATTAAGTGTGTCAGTTTTCACACAAACACTCACGTAACGGTAATTCAGAGAATTACCGAATCGCACGAGTCTGTCCCCGAATGTTGGTGATTGTTAAATAAAATAATGTTTCGAGCAATAATTAATTTATACTTAATATAAATTATTTGAATTTACGTGTTATGTGATTTAATTCGTAATTTGTAGAATTTCGTGAAATCGCGTACGTTTACGCGTACCATTGTGACCTTTACTGCCTTAGAAATTTTTATAAAGAGATTTTATAAAAATATTTATTAGAAACTATTTTATTTAGTTAGATTTAATTAAATTAGTTTTTAGATCATTTAATGAGTCCACGGGCTTCGTAGTTAAATTTTTATCCATTTTTGGGCCCATAGAGTGTAATATATAAGAATTTTTAAAACCCTAACTCTCATTTACTCAGAATTTTTGAAAATCCTAGCCCCCACCCTATTTGAAATCGTAAATCCTCTCTCCATCACAAATCATTCTCAAATCGTTTCCCTCTTCGCAATTGTTGGTGTTTTCAAGCAATCCATGTACCAATGTTCGTTTCTAACGGATCAAGTAAGGATTTTTACTCACTTTTATATATTATTTTCTAAAAATAGGTTATGTGAAACCCTAGTTTCATCCAAACAAAGATCCATTCATTAAAGATGCAAACTTTGTTAATTAAATCGTGTCTTGTTATGATTTTGGTTAGTTTTGATGATTTGGCGAAACCCTAGACGCCTAAAACCGAGGGTTGCTATAAAAGGAAACTTTATGTGTTTTCTATCTTGCATTTTAGACATGATTAGGATGATATAATGATGTTTATATGTTACTTGATGCATGTTTAAGTGATTTGTGAAATTTGATTTTAAATACCTAGCTTGGTTTTGTAAACTTTCTAAATGAGGAAACTTTCTAAAAGAGGAAACTTTAATCGTCAAAAGTGTTCATAACTTGCTATTTAGACATGTATGATATGGTTGGATGATAGTCCTATGTTAGATAGGACATAATAACATGCTGTAATGTGTTAAATAATAGAAATCACGCATGCCATTCTTTGCTTACTATAAAGGGAAACCCTAATTTGAAATGTGATCTGCATGTTGAGTTTTAGATATATGTTATGTGATACGATGATCTAAGATGTGTTAGATAAATCTTATGAACATATTAGTAACGATAGTTTCCATGAAACACGAGTCTCGAACATACCTGCTATTTATTGAAACATACTAATTATGGAAACTACCTATTTATGGGAACTTGATGTTTATGGAAACCTGCTATTTATGGAAACTTGCTAATTATGGAAACTATCTAAATATGGAAAGTTTCTAATTTTGGAAACTGTGCTAGCATACTAGAACAATAAGGATTTGTTGTTACGTGTTACCTGCATGATCTTATGTGTATAATATGTCAGTATTATGCTAATCAAACACTAAATCATACATTGACTCACCAACGGGTCGTCGGGTCAAGTTTGGTCAAACTTGAGTCAAACTTGTAACTCTTTTCAAAACATAAAAAATAATGGGATTGTTTGGATGCTAAGGGTCTTACAAACCAACACGAACACACACTCATAAACTTATGAAATATAGGTAGCCGTTAGCGGGTCACCTATCTCTCACTTGTCTTTCTAGCACATACTCTAAGGTGAGTTTCATGGCCACTCTCTTTTACTTGTTTTCCTTTTTGGGGGAGAGAACATGCACACAAACATTTTGGATCTTGTATTACTGTTATATCACTTGCTTACTATAGTGCAAACACACCATGAAAGTCCTTACATGTCGAACCGTTAGTATTGGAACATTGAGATGTAATTTTGAGTAGTACTACTGGGTTTAACAAACCCCACCCGTGTTAGTCGCGCTAACTCGACTCGAGGTTGAACGGGTGTAATATTGACCTAGATACTTAGCCATTGTTTTGGTGGACATGTAGGAAGGCTAACAAACAATCAAACAAAACAGCCAGCTTCGGTTGCGAAACACTATATATTAGCATGAACATAGACTAGCTATCTATTGATATACTTTAGTTACACTATCTGGAAAACATCGAACTTTTATTTACTTACAAACCTGTGAACTCACCAACCATTGTGTTGACACTTTAAGCATGTCTTTCACAGGTCGCTAAGGTACACATAAGGAATAAGATGCACAGAGGTTGCATGGTTTTTAAAATATTTTCATACTTTGGTTTTGGGAGACTTGTTTGCGCATTTGGTTATTCTTGCACTTGGTTTTTATTTACGCTTTCGTAATGTTTTCAAACTTAATGATGTTGTCTCGCGACTATGAGCAACAAAGGTATTTTTAAACTCATATAGAGGTCGTTCAGTATAACTAATGACAATGATCCTGGTTTATCACGCGCCTCGCGGTATAACCCCGGAGGTGGATTTTGAGGGTGTGACAGACTGGTATTAGAGCCACTAGTTTTTGTGAACTAGGTTTGCATTAGTAGTAGACTTAGACTATAACCACACACATTGCATTAGTTACACAACACAAACACTCATACATGGCACTTACACATTACATTACAGGAAATGTCTACGCCACCTACATCCCAAGGTAGCAAGGAACCTGCTGTTCCTACTATACCTTCACCTGAACCCAAGCGTCGTTGACTGAACCCTATTTCTAAAACTCTGGTGAACGGCGAGCCCTTTGCTGTGCATGTCAGGGATAACACGTAGGACTGGCACTAGTATCCTAACATAATTAGGAGTTGGGTTCGCTAGGAGTAGGTCCCACCCCTACCTATTGCTCACACTACCTCTACCTCGCAGACTCTACCACCCTTGCAGTATCCCTTAGAGCAGGCTTTTACTGCCTTCGTGGAAAAGATGGACTGAGAGATCGGGAACATGCGTGATGCAGCTGGGTAGATCATGGGATTACTGCAATAGGGGAATCAAGCTGATCGTAAGCTTAAGGAGCTGCCTGTAGGTTTAGGCGAGACGGATGCTGTGCACGATGATTTTGGTCACGACATTCAAGGACTTGGAAGACCACGTGCATGGTATAGAGTTTGGTCTTGCATCATGAGGAGTTAGAGGCACAACTTGAGGTTGCCAATGCGGCAGGTCTATTGACTTTAGCGAGTCAACACTTATTCTAAACTCATTTCTGAATCTTTTATTCTTAAACAACATCTACGTTTTCAATCAAGGTCAACATGTTAACCCCCGGGCTTGCACATTCAAGTCCTTTATGGAATGTAATCAAAATACATTCAGTGGTACCGAAGGAGCAGTTAGTTTGCTCCGTTTGATGGAAAAGGCTGAATCGGTTTTCGCAATGTGCAACTGCCCCCAGGTCAACCAAGTTAAGTATGCACGTGGCACACTTGAGGGTCCGGCCCTTACTTGGTGGAACTCCCAAGTTCAGATGTTTGGTCTAGACATGGCAAATGGATTACCCTGGGAAGAGTTTAAAAAACATGCTTAGAGAAGAGTACTGTCCCCGTGACGAGGTGCAGAAACTGGAGGGTGAATTCTGGAACCTAAAGATGGAGGGTTCAGAGATTGAGGCCTACACTACTCGTTTGCACGAGTTAAAAATTCTATGTCCTAAATTGGTGACACCAGCTTACAAGAGAATTGAGAAGTACATTGAGGGTCTAGTCCCTTAAATCCAGAGTATGGTGACCTCTTCAAACCCTACCACTATCCAGCAGACCATCATGCTGGCTCACAAGTTAACTGATCAAGCAGTAGCTCAGGGAACCTTACCCCCGAGAGGTGCGGTTACCAAGACTGCTGACAACAAGCGCAAGTTTGATAACATTAACTCTAAAGCCTTTCAGTCTAACCCACCCCCTCAACAGCACCAACGTAGGTATTAACCTACTAAGACCCGACTCTTCTAATCAGAATCAGGGTACATATGCTGGAAAGTACTCGAAGTGCAACAAGTGCAACTTTCACCATAATGGATCGTGAGACAAGTCCCGCTGCCAGCGGTGTGGTAAGATGGGCCATTCGGCCAAAGATTGCAGAGGTGAGCTCCAAGCTAAGCAAACACCTCAATAAGAAGAACCCAAAGGCTGTTTTGAATGCTGCAAAGAAGGGCATTTCAAGAGGAACTGTCCACAGTTGAAAAAGAATGGGAATGGTAATGGCAACGGTAACAAAAATCAGGGTAATAATGGTAATAACAATAGAAATGGTGCGGAGGGTCGAGCCTTCGTGATTGGTTCAGGGGAGGCAAGGAATGATCACAATGTGGTTACCGGTAATTTTCTTCTAAACGATTGTTTTGCTTCAGTTCCTTTCGATATTGGTGCTGATAGGAGCTTTATATCTAATAATTTTAGTAATCTGTTAGAAGCAACCCCAACCCTATTAGAACCCAAATACACCATAGAGATAGCGGATGGTAAGATAATCGAGGCAACCCACATCCTCAAGGGATGTAAGCTAGGACTGTTTGGTCATAAACTCGATATCGATCTCATGCCATTTACACTTGGCAGTTTTGGCATAATTTTCGGCATGGACTGATTATCTAAAAACCAAGCCGAGATCATCTGTCATGACAGAGTTGTTCGTCTTCCACTCCCTAGTGGAAAAATCCTTTCTGTCCAAGGTGAAAAGAGTGTTGCGGTCGTAGGCATCATATCTTTCATGAAAGCGCAGAAGTCTTTACGTAAAAGTCATGTCGATATCCTAGCTCTTGTCACCGAACAACCTTTCGAAGAAAAGAAGATTGCTGACATCCCTATCGTTCATGGCTTTCTGGAAGTATTTCCTAAAGATTTGCCAGGTCTTCCACCTCATCGTCAGGTCAAATTTCAAATTGACCTAACACCCGGAGCAGCGCCTATTGCTCAAGCACCATATCGATTTGCACCAAGTGAATTGTAAGAGTTATCCATGCAACTGCAAGAGTTGTTGGATAAGGGTTTCATCCAACCTAGCTCATCGCCATGGGGAGCCCCAGTCCTATTCGTCAAGAAGAAAGATGGTCCTTTCCGTATGTGTATCATTTACCGTAAGCTGAACAAAGTGACTGTCAAGAACCGTTATCTACTTCCTCGTATGGATGATCTGTTCGATCAACTTCAAGGGTCAAGCTTCTATTCCAAAATTGATCTTAGATCAGGTTATCATTTACCGTAAGCTGAATAAATCGATGTTACTTGATGCATGTTTAAGTGATTTGTGAAATTTGATTTTAAATACCTAGCTCGGTTTTGTAAAGTTTCTAAAAGAGGAAACTTTAATTGTCAAAATTGTTCATAACTTGCTATGTAGACATGTATGATATGGTTGGATGATAGTCCTACGTTAGATAGGACATAATAACATGTTGTAACGTGTTAAATCATAGAAATCACGCATTCCATTCTTTACTTACTATAAAGGGAAGCCCGAATTTGAAATGTGATCTGCATGTTGAGTTTTAGATATATGTTATGTGATACGATGATCTAAGATGTGTTAGATAAATCTTATGAACATATTAGTAACGATAGTTTCCATGAAACACGAGTCTCGAACATACCTGCTAATTGTGGAAACTTAATAATTATGGAAACTTACTATTTATGGAAACTTACTATTTATGGAAACCTGCTATTTATGGAAACTTGCTAATTATGGAAACTTTCTAAATATGGAATGTTTCTGATTTTAGAAATTGTTCTAGCATACTAGAACAATAAGGATTTGTTGTTACGTGTTACCTGCATGATCTTATGTGTATAATATATGTTAGTATTATGCTAATCAAACACTAAATCATACATTGAGTCACCAACGGATCTTCAGGTCAAGCATGGTCAAACTTGAGTCAAACTTGTAACTCTTTTCAAAACACAAAAACAATGAGATTGTTTGGATGCTAAGGGTCTTACAAACCAACACGAACACACACTCATAAACTTATGAAATATGGGTAGCCGTTAGCGGGTCACCTGTCTCTCACTTGTCTTTCTAGCACATACTATAAGGTGAGTTTCACGGCCCGTCTCTTTTACTTGTTTTCCTTTTTGGGGGAGAAAGCATGCACACAAACATCGTAGATCTTTTATTACTGTTATATCACTTGCGTACTATAGTGCAAACACACCATGAAAGTCCTGACATCTCAAACCGTTACTATTGGAACATAGCGAGGTAATTTTGAGTAGTACCACTGGGTTTGACAAACCCCACCCGCGTTAGTCGCGCTAACTCAACTCGAGGTCGAACGGGTGTAATATCGACCTAGACATTTAGCCATTGTTTTGGTGGACATGGCAGAAGGCAAACAAACAAACAAACCAAACAGTCAGCTTCGGTTACGAAACACTATATAGTAGCATGAACATAGACTAGCTATCTATTGATATACGTTAGATACACTATCTGGCAAACATCGAACTTTTATTTACTTACAAAACCTGTGAACTCACCAACCATTGTGTTGACACTTTAAGCATGTCTTTCACAGGTCGCTAAGGTACACATCAGGAATAGGATGCATCAGAGGTTGCATGGTTTTTAAACATGTTTTCATACTTTACTTACTTTGGTTTTGGGCGCCTTGTTTGCGCATTTGGTTATTCTTGCACTTGGTTTTTATTTACGCTTTTGCAACGTTTTCAAACTTAATGATGTTGTCTCATGACTGTTAGCAACAAAGGTATTTTTAAACTCATATAGAGGTCGTTCAGTATAACTAATGACAATGATCCTGGTTTATAACGCGCTTCGCGGTATAACCCCGCAGGTGGATTTTGAGGGTGTGACATAACATGTGTAAATGCCCATATGATAACCATACAACAAGGAACAACAGCAAGGAATAGGTGAAGGTGAATATACGTGTAAGATGTACTATATGTATTTTGGGTGATTATACGGGGGTGATAATATATACACATAGATGGGAGAGAGAGCCTTGTAGAGTATGATTAAAGGCCAATACGTAGGTAGAACATCTACAATTTAAACAAACATAGTCTGGGAATGACTAACGGGGTTAGGTGTAAGTAGATGAAATTTAAGGATTGGAATTTTCTTAAGGACTCAGGTACGTTAGAGTCTACGAGTGTATCACCTCGGGGGTGGTAAGGAGCATGGGATTGACTGAGCAAACTAGAAAGCAACATTCTAGTGGAGGATGACTAGAACCTTCTCTCTTGTCGTGTCAATCTACCTTCAAGGAAGATATATCAAGGAGAGCATGTAGAGGAACCATATGGAGCTTACGGAACGAGAGGAACAACAATTGGTGAATCTAGGAAGAAGGAAACTTTGCTTTCCCAAGGAGTTGTGGTGCTCAGACCAAGGGAGCAAATTAGTGAGATTGGCTTAGGTGTAAGCCAAGGTGGCCCGGAGAAGGGAGTACTATTTGTGGTGAGTTGACTCCTGAGCATGACGAGAATTTGTGGGAAGTTCTTCGTAAGGAGAAAGATGAGGATTCTCCTCGTGAAGGAAATGCATCGAGGAATTCATGAAGTGACCTTGAAATACCTTAGACTGCAAGCAGTGTTGGGTCGTTTGACTGAGGAGTTCCTTCAAATGTAGTGGACCGTTCAAGTTTTCTACTTTTTGATCCTTGTACATTGGTTTAATTACACATTTAGTCCCTGTGGTTCATACATTAGACAATCTTGGACTTTTTACTCACAGGTGTTACAATTATGTCAAGGGCCTACCCTAAAGGGTCCGAGTTCATGTGAAAGCTAGTATACCCTCAACCTCTGTGTCGGTAGTAAATCTATCTGGTATTATCTATGACGATTATGCTAACAAGGACCTGATGCCGGAGGCCCCGAAGAGGAAATGGGAGAATCCATCTAAGGGGAATGGAAAGGGAAATTTTACAACTGAGGCTAAGAAGCCAAGAACAGATGAGTATGAAACTTGCACGAAATTCAGGAAACAACGCCACGGTGAGTGTTGGGCTGGCTCAACCATGTGTTTTAAATGTTAGAAGCCTGGGCACTACTCCAAAGATTCTTTGAGAAACGTCAAGTGCCAAGGTTGTGGCGGATTCGGACATTTGACAAAGAACAGCAGGAAAACCGGACAGTCTGGTTCAGGAAAAGAAAAGGAACAGGAGCAGCCAAAGGTTAGGGCTCGGGCCTATGCCTTAAATGAAGAAGAAGCCATAGGAAATCCTGTTGTTGTGTCAGGTATGTTCCTAGTTAATGATGAACATGCTGCTATTTTATTTGATTCTGGTGCTAGTTGTCCCACCCCATTTAAGGCGGGTCATGACAGTTGTATGGAAATCAAAAACATATTGTTTAATAAGAGAAACTTAGTACGTGTTCATAACTTCCAAAATAATAGTTTTACCTGACATTATGTTTCAAATACAAATTGAGATTTCTTTACAAAAGCTATCTTAACAAAAGGTTGTTTTTCTTAAAATCTTCATGTATATGTATGCCATGCACTTCTAATTTCTTGATGGGTTACCTGAAAAATATGATAAAAGTGGCCAGCTATAAAGCTGGTGAGTTCGTTGATTTAAGTATATGGTAATAGAATAAATAGTTAAACATCACTGGCATATGAAAAATTGTCATGATGAGTGGACAAAATATGCATATAATCGAGATTATATAAACATTGAGCCCACAACTAAACCTGTTGACCTAGTATAATTTGCCCCTGCTTAATGCCTTATCACGGAGCATTACTTCTTTTTTCTAAAATAGGAAATAAACATTCACCATGTTTTCTGCTGTTTTAAACACGTCAGTCAGAAGGATGAACGGGGCGTCACCCCGATAGATCTATCGATATTTAATAGTCGGCTTAGCAAAGTTAACTAGTTTGCGTTTCTGGAAAAAGGAAACTTGAGAAGTGATAATATTTCTAGTTCAACTCAAGTTATATGATCAAATAGATAAGTAAATAGTCAATATAGTAAATAATAATAATAGTTGAGCATGTTTTATAAAAAAGTCAGTATAAAAACGACCTGCGTTTAAGTAAGATTTATTTTATTAACATAGCTATCTAACTCCAAAAATCATGAAATTTAATATGGAGTCTTTTTATATTAGGTCGGATTTATTTCCAAAATATGGGACTTTTTAGATGTCAAGAAGTTATAGTCATATTTTTGAGTTAAAAACCGAGTTTTTAAACAGTGCACGCTCTTGTTTAAGTTGCATGTGACTATTTTGAGCTTATTTAACTCATCCAACCTTTTAAATATATTATATAATATAATAAAAGTAAATCTAGTAAGTTTTCAATTGTTTGACATGTTAGTGAAAAAGTCACCACATGATACACGGTTTTAAGTTAACACATGACATCTTGTGTTAATATTTTGTTATTAGGACTTTAGAGACTTGATTTTTATGTTTACCCAAACTATATTATGACCATTTAAGTTACTAACAGTGTAAGAACAAAGATCATGAAAAATAAAGTGCATATAAAGTATGTATATGAATTTAAATAGACTAGTTCTTGAGTGTTGAAGGTATGTTTATGGTTTGGCTCTAGCCATAGATTACCACTTGTTTACACAAGTATGATGGTATCATAACACCCATAAACCTTTTTGTTATCAAGATCAAGATCTAGAGAAATGTAAAGTGTATGTCCCGGTAGGTGTGACGGATCTCTAGACTCGCGGTACGACACGATGATAACGTGCGGAATCCATGATGATCGTGCAACGTGTAAAGCAATCAACAACACAGAGTAAATAATATCATTTGTATTTCCACTCAAAAACTCTGTTTACAAGACTCAAACTGAATGCCTTACTTTCTAGTCTATATTCTAAATCTAACATGTAAACATCTATTTATAGGGAAGCCACAAAGACCACAGGCGAACTTAGAAGTTCGCTTAGAACCCTTTAAGCAAACTTAACAAGTTCGCCCCTTAAGTTCGACTAAACATTCCCTCAGGCGAAATTGACAGGTTCGCTAACTTACAACACAGAATTTTAGCGACAACTATAAGAATTTTAGATACAAAACATGTCCTAACAGACTCTTCTTAACTGTTGCTAACAATTCTACCCATTTACAATTCAAAGACTCTAAGACAAAGACATAGAATCTTCAAGCTCGTTGTCACCAGAATATGATCCAACAGACTCCCCCTTGACAACAGCTTTCGAAGATTGTCATCAGTGTTCAAAATCATCAAACTGATTGTAGTCCTTGTCTTGTTCATCTGCACATTCTCTCTTTCTAGAAGAAAACTCAGGAGAAGGACCCCTTGTCAACTTATGTCTGCAATTTCCAGTTTAGGCAAAGAAAAACATCCAAGTATAACCAACAAGTAAAATTTCCATGGAAGCTAGAAAAATAAAATCTTATTGGTTTTTCAAACATAAGAAACACAAAATCTTTTTGGTTTTTCTCTATACAAATTAAAATGAAATGAACTGTAAAACTGTAAATCACATATTTTTGTTGAACATCATGAGCAAGAAGATCAGATCAGTAAATGATATATCAATCACACATCTTGGATATAAAATCCGTATAACATCAAATTGTGTCCTATGACATTCATTCAAATCTTGATCAATATTCTAATATCCTTTCAAGATTATCATATTTCATGTAATGATACGCGATAAACATTCAAAGAAAACAGGATCAGGCTATGACACACAAATTTAAATTGTCAATATTATAAGATTTGAAACTAAAAGCATCTTCTTCTCACGTTCTTGTGAGTTAATGTACCATTTAAGTATGAAATACAACGTGTACCCCACTAGTATACCAAAGAAAAATAATTGCAACTATCTCAAGACATACATGATTTTACTAAAAATTATCCTAATTTCCAGAATGAGGAGACATCACTAAACACGAATAGCATAATCCTAATTGGATTGTATAGGAATCGATGAGATTCAAAATCAAATGATTCAATGTCATGGCTTATATATGTGGAATCATAAGATTCGAGTATAAGGATCCAACTGTTATCTGGATTATGAATTCAATGGAATCAATATAGATAGAGTATCAATATGATCCAATGGCTAGTATATGTTTGACAGATGTTGTCAAGTACATATGTTGGTTAAACTTCAAATTGTATGCTTTTCGGGACATGGGCAATGAAGCAAACCGAATGAAATTATGCTAAGGACATAACCCGAAACTGGTCTCATAGGACAATATTTATTAAAAGCTAATATTCTTTATCTGATAGTATAACTGTAACACACACACCTAGGCATAAAATGGGTTCAAATCACAGTTGTAACATATGCAATTATGTTTTCACACTACTAATGGTTCAAAAACGTTTTTATCCTATTGAAGATTCAAATTATATGCATACACAACACTATCATTTGCTATTTGTGCAATCTCTGAAGTTTAGATCAAAACATATATAATTCAGATATATTGAATAAACATAAACTACCAACAGTCATTCTAAGGTCAAGTGTGAAAGATAATCTACTGATGTACTATCATTTTATCTCATACATCAAATGATGTCAATTTTCTATTTTTAAATTTGTTTGGATTTTTCAAAGTCTTTTTGAAATAAAATAAAACTTCCATAAATCAATTTAAAAAAAACATTTTACTTGGTTACTCGGAATTTAGCAATTCAATCAATCAAAAACTCAAAGTAATGCCTTTGCCTTTGTCACCAACACAATACTGTACTGTCGTGTAGATTCCCTCTCAACTCATAAAATGGTTTCCTTAACGAATTTATGCTCACCATCTTCACCACAAGTATCAGGTTGTCTTTTGGACTTGGTCAAACACTTTCTAAAACATCATTGTGTGTGACATATTCTCCCCCTAAGCATCAAGTGTTTAAATCAAATAGATTTATCAGACATCCAATAACTCTTTGCTCCTACATATGCCATTCCCTATCATGTGCTATGAACAACCACTATTAACAACCCAAATGGTATTAATAGTCCCTCTTAGTTAATCTTGCACATCAAACAAGAAGCATTAAATTGACAATGAGACCCAAGCCATGGTGGTCCTGGGTCATCCATCTGTTTCAAAATAGATGAATTCACACAATTCACAGTCGAATCTCTCATCAATTTTTGGAGATTGTTCCGACAAATCCGAAACAGAAACTTTAGATTTCCAAACACTATTCTGTTCATCAAGTTCTTTCTTCTTAAAAAATGAAGTGTTTGAACATTCTGGTTCATTTCAAACATGTTTTGATTGTGAAGCCTCTTGTTCTTCTATAAGTTTTCTCAATCTTCTGTTTCTCCTTCGTCACTGAGGTCTAGAGAGCCCAACCTCAGATTGTGAATTCCCTTTGATACAGCACTCGGTTTACCCACATTTGGTTTAACCTTAGCAGGTTTTACCATAGGTGTTGCTTCAGGCTTCATCTTCTCAGGAATGTCATGCCGCTTTCCCTTTTTTCTTGTAAGGACAATTAATCAGAATATGACCCACTTCATTACAATGAAAACACACCCGCCATTCCTTGAACTGCCTCACATATGGAACTCTCCTTAAACTTGAAGAACTCCCAGATGTATAACCTCCAGATGAATGATCAACAATAGTTTCCTGCTTCCTTGGAACATAAGAACTCTTTGAAATAAAAACATGCTTAATCACTGGTTGAATATTTTTTGGGATGACATGCTTCTTACCTTCAATCTTATAAGGATAGTTTATCTTAATATGACTAATGTCATTGCAATGGAAACAAACACGTCTCTCTTTATATTGTTGAACATAAGGAACACTCCTTGAACTATTATGACTTCCATACGATTCACCAGCATAAAATTCTGATTGCTTTTAACAACAAGAACCCCCAGAGGTTTGAGTATGAGCAGACTCAGATTTCTCCAAATTTACTTTCTCTTTTATAAAATCCAGTGTGGTCTTGTTTGAAATTTTAGGAATTTCTACATTGATATCTCCAAATTTGATAAAACCATGTTGACCCAAAACTAGTTTTGACTGCTCAGGCTCATCAAGTTCTGTCAAAATGCATCGATCACGTGTAACTTGCTTCACCACTTTTTCTTCTTCAATCTTTACTTCTTTAGGAATACCCTCAACTTTGGCTTCATCGAAGCATTCATCATCACTGTCATCATCATACACCATGTCTTCAATAGTAACTGGATTAACCTTGAGAATGGCTTTTGGTTCCAACTCTTCTTCAGTCACTGTCTTAATGAAACGAGCTGTGTAGTTTCCATTGAATGGAGGACAGAAAGCAATTCCCCCAACAACTTTATCATCCTGTTGTGGACAATAACCAACTCCTCCAACAACTTTCTCACCACTAGCTTTCTCATTATAATATTCCAGCAAAAAAACAGAATTTGTATAACCCTCAAGCTTTCTCATCAATTTGGTAACTTCACTCTGTGAATGGGCAAGTCATTTATTTTCTTCTCATACTCATAATATGCCACATTAATGTGAAAAGCATGTTTATTAACTTTTGATTGTAAAACTTTGATATGATCTTTCAATGATTCAATTCTTTCATTTAAAAACTTTTCATTTTATTTCAAAGTTTGGTTTGTTAAGTAGCTTGTCTTCAAGTCACGGATGATGTTAGTGTTATCATCACACAATCTCATGATTTTAAAATCAGAATTAACACATTTAGAACAAATAGGAGAAACAACCTCATCTACCTGTTTTGTGTCGGCCATGAATCATCTGGCTTCAGCAAATGATTATGTTGCTTTCTCTGTCACCTTTTCTGCATTTGCTTTGTCTTCAGTCACCACTTCCTCATTCACACTCTCCTCTTCAACTGTCTGGAAGCTTTATTTAGTCTTCACATCACTCTCGGTAGACTGAGTTCTTTTACCAGATTGAACACTCTCACTATCGCTTGAATATGTAGAAATGTCACTTTCATAATCACTCTGCTTCTCTAAGTTTTCTTTAATCAAGGCCACGAACGCTTGAGTAATAACTTCTTCATTAAGTACAACCTTGACACTATCGTCATCAGTTTTGTTACTAACTTCAGTCACATCACCTTCATAAGATTGAACTTTACCAATCAGGTCCGCTACAGACATATCGACAAACTTCTCATTTTTCTTGATAAGCACTGACTACTTCTCAAACTTAGGTGGAAGAGCATCCAACAGCTTCTGATTCACCTCAGTATTAGTGTAAGAAACATCATATTTTACTAAATCATCCAAAAGATGGTCGTATTTGGTAACAATATCATCAATAGTTTGATACTCCAAATACTTGAAAACCATGAATTGTTTCTTCAGCAAATCACTCCTATTCTTTGAAAAATTCGTCATCTCGAGTATCTTATGTAAATGTCCAAGAAAAATTTTTTTCCTTCCAAAAATTATGAATTTTGGTGAACGAAAATTCAAAAATTACTATCTTCGCTAAAAAACAGCGCGAAACACTCATATAAAGGTCCCCTCAATTTTTTTATCAACTCTATCGAACATATAAGTTCGCCTGACACTGCCTGAGCGAAGTTGTTAAGTTCGCCTGTAACTGAATCATCAAGTTCACCTGAAACGCTGAAATCTTAGGAAGAACATAAACACGAACCAACTCTGCTGAAAAGCATGATTTCTGATGTATATGATCGAATATGACAAATCTAAACCGTAGGAATGTGTAGGAGATGATTAGAAACAATCCTATCAGATCAAAATCTTCAAACGAATCCAAAATCAATCTATTTTTGTCAAGAACTCGAAAATGATGAAAAACTCTTCAAAATCAATGAACTTTGATGTTGATTGTACACGAAAACACCACGAATCTGCTGCAAATTGAGAGCAAAAGCTTTGATACCACATGTAGGTCTCAGAAGGTGTGATGGATCTCAAAACTCGCAGTATGACATGGTGATAACGTGCGGAATCCATGATCATCGTGCAACGTGTAAAGCAATCAACAACACAGAGTAAATAATCTCCTTTGTATTTCCACTCAGAAACTCAGTTTGCAAGACTCAAACTGAACGCGTTGGACTTTATAGTCTATATTCTAAATCTGACATGTAAACATCTATTTATAGGGAAAGCACAAAGACTCTAAGTTCGCCTAGAAACCTTTATGTGAACTTAACAGGTTCGCTAACTTACAGGCGAACTTGACAGGTTCGCTAACTTACAACACAGAATTTTAGCGACAGATACAAAATATGTCCTAACATAAAGCAAAAACATAAAGTATGTGGACTAGTTCTTTGATCTTTGAAGGTGTGTTTATGGTTTAACTTTAGTAATAGATTACCACTTGTAATTACAAATATTTGGTATCGTACAACCCATAAACCTTTTTGTTATCAAAGATCATGATCTAGAATGAAAGAAAGATAGATAGAAACTAGATGGAAGGAATGCTTATAAGCTTGAAGGATTCAAGGATTTTGGATTTGTTCTTGCACCACTTCCTTGGCCGAGATTTTAGAGAGAAAAGAGTGAGAGTGTTTTGTGAATTTGGTGCAAGTGAAAATGGGTGAATGAGGGTTGTATTTATAGGGAAAAGATAACATGGTTTGTTCAATTTAATAATAGTTCTTGAGATTACATTGAGATAAGGTGTAAGAAAGAAAATGGGAGGTTGAGTGTTGGGAGGTTGACGCCGTAAATGAGGGTGGGGGTGGAGTGTGTGGGTGAGTTTTGTAAGTAAATGGAATGATGGTGTTTGTGTAGGTATTTCTTGTACAAAGGTTTATACATGGATGGTTTTTATAAAAATGAAGATGTTTTATAAATGTTGTAAGATTCTAGTCTTGCATAAGTGTTTATATATATATATATATGTGTATATATATATATGTATATATATATAAGGGTGAATTCACTAGAAAACTTATTTTCATGAGAAAACCAAAAGACTCCTCATTAAAGGTGCTGCATATGTATAGTACACCCAAAATCCTTACCCCCACGCAAAAACCTAAATCCCCCACCCCACCCACCCCCACTCCCTCAAAAACCTAACCTAAAAGCTAAACTAAACCCAAAAAACCACCCCGAAAAGCTAACTATGCTACACATATGTAGCAAAACGCTGAATTTTTTTTATTATTTTTTTTTAAAGAGGACGACGTGGGGACAAGGTCTCCAAAGCGGTTTTTTAGTTTTTGATTTATATTTTCAGTTATGGTTTTTTGGTTTTATCATGAACAATGAGTTTTCTTATGATCCTTCCCCTATATATATATATATGGATGTTACATAAAATAGAAAGAAAGTGTGTGTGTGTATATATATATATATATATATATATATATAGTCATATAAGAAAAAGTTCATAAAATGATTTATATAAAAGTCTTTATATAAATATGACATGGAATAGATGAAATAGCGTTTTTAAATCATGTACATATGACATGGTTTTACATAAATGTAGATGGACATAGTTTGGGTAATAATACCAAGTTTAATGTGATTAGTGTAGTAATTAGACATAGTTTAGTTAATTATACAAGATTAGAGTATAATTAAGCTAATTAGCATGGAATAAGACCAATTTAAGTTAATTACATTATGATTAGTGTATAACTAAGTAATTAGTGTAGGATTAGACATAGTTTAACCTATTATAGGTGGTTTTATGTCTTAGATCATAGATTAGAGTCTTGAACTCTCATGTTTTTATGAAATTAGCATAGTATAGATGGTGCACATAGTTGGTTGACCTAGTTTGATGTTACTAATTACTAATGAGTGCACATAGAATATTAAAGTATGTGGACTATATGGACTATAAACCTGCAAATTGGGCAGATGTCATAGTCTCCCCCAGTTAAGAGAATTTTGTCCCGAACTTCAACTGGTACTTTCTTTGACTGATTCATCCTTGAACAAGTGCGGGTATTTAAGCTTCATATTGTCTTCTCGTTCCCAACTGTATTCGGGACCTCTCTTAGAGTTCCATCTTACCTTGACTATCGGAATTCGGCTTTGTTTGAGCTTCTTTACTTCTAGATCCATAATTTCCATTGGTTCCTCAATGAAATGTAACTTGTTATCAATCTGAACCTCATCTAGAGGGATGTGTAAGGACTTATCAGCTAGGAATTTCTTTAAATTTGATATGTGGAATGTATTATGCACACTGCTGAGTTCCTGTGGAAAATTGAGCTTGTAGACCACAAGGCTAATTCTGTCGATGATTTCGAAAGGTCCGACATATCGTGGGGCAAGTTTGCTCTTTTCCCCAAATCGGAATATTCCTTTCCATGGTGATACCTTTAACATAACCTTGTCACCAATAGTAAACTCTAGAGGCTTTCAATGGTTGTCAGCATAAATTTTCTGACGGCCTCTGGCAGCTTTAATCCTTTCTTTTATTAGAGTGACCTTGTCGGTAGTTTCCTGTATGATTTCTGGTCCTGTTATGTGGCTGTCACCAATCTCAGTCCAACAGATAGGAGATCGATTCTTTCGTACAAAAAGTGCTTCAAACAGTGCACACTTGATACTCATGTGGTAGCTATTGTTATACGAAAATTCGATTAAGGGTAAGTGGGTTTCCCAGCTTCCACCAGAGTCTACCACGCAAGTTTGAAGCATATCTTCTAGAGTATGAATTGTTCTCTCCCTTTGACCATAGGTTTGGGGATGATATGCTGTTCTTAGATCGAGTCTTGTTCCAAGTGCTTTTTTGTAATGACTGCCATAATCTTGAAGTGAAGCGTCCATCTCTATCAGAGATAATGGAGGAAGGCACTCCATGCCTGGTGACAACTTCATTGATATACATTTTAGCCAGCTTTTCCATTTTGTAGTCTTCTCGGATGGCTAATAAATGAGTTGATTTAGTTAGTCTATCTACAATAACCAAGATAGAATCGTGGCCACTGGACGTCTTTGGTAGCTTTGTAATGAAATCCATAGATATTTGTTCCCACTTTGATTTAGGAATCTTTGGTTAAGTCAGTAAACCGGATGGTTTTTGATGTTCAGCCTTGAACTTTAGGCATGTTAGGCATTTGTTCACATACAAAGCTATATATTTCTTCATGCCCGACCACCAATAAAACTCCTTGAGATCTTTATACATCTTGTTGGCTCCTAGATGAACAGAGTATCTCGTCTTATGAGCCTCGTCCAAGATTAACTTTCTTAATTCGTTAGACTATGGAATCTACATTATATCCTTAAAGTAAAGAACTTTATCAGATTTTGATTCCAATTGTTTCTCGACGCCACAATGTAGCTGGTCCTTCAGTCCATTCTTTTGTACGATCTCTTGTTGTGCCTCAAGGATTCGTTCACTTAAGCTGGTTTGAACTGTCATCCCTTGTGCTCGTACTCTGATGGGTTTTACTCTCTCCTTACGGCTTAGGGTGTCGGCCACAATGTTGGCCTTCCCTGGATGATATCGTATCTCACAATCGTAATCATTTAATAATTCTACCTATCTTCTTTGGCGCATGTTCAATTCCTTTTGATCGAAAATATGTTGAAGGCTTTTGTGATCGGTGTAGATCAAACACTTGGTACCATAAAGGTAGTGTCTTCAGATTTTTAATGCAAAAACCACTGCTCCTAGTTCCATATTATGTGTGGTGTAATTCTTTTCGTGTACCTTGAGTTGTCGTGAAGCATAAGTGATCACTTTATCCCTTTGCATTAGTACATATCCCAGACCTTTATGGGATGCTTCACAGTACACCACGAAATTCTTAGTGCCTTCAGGTAGAGCTAGGATGGGTGCGTGACACAATTTCTGTTTCTGACCCTAGTCAAATTTTCTATCCTTTTGAGTTAGCATGGTTAAAGGTTGAGTGATTTTTGAGAAATTCTCAATAAATCTCCGATAATACCCTGCTAATCCTAGAAATTGTCGGATCTCGGTAGGTGTCTTTGGAGCTTCCCACTGCTTCACTGCTTCAATTTTGCTTCGATCAACAAGAATACCCTTCTCATTATTCACATGACAAAGAAATTGTACTTCTCTTAACCAGAACTCACATTTTGAAAATTTTACGTATAACTTTTCCTTAGTGAGTAGTTCTAAGATTAGTGTGAGATGTTGCTCATGATCCTCTTGATTCCTTGAGTAGATTAGGATATCATCGATGAAAACAATCAGAAAATTATCTAAATAGGGTTTACAAACAAGATTCATTAGGTCCATGAATACCGCTGCTGCATTGGTTAACCCAAAGGGCATTACTATGAATTCAAAATGTCAACACCTAGTTTTGAAAGCCGTCTTTGGTATGCCATTCTCCTGAATCCTTAGTTAGTGATACCCAGACCTGAGATCGACCATTAACAAATAAGTAGTAGTTGATCGAAAAGATCGTCTATCCTTGGAAGAGGATAGCGATTTTTAACGGTTAGCTTATTAAGCTCTTGGTAATCGATGCACATTCGAAACGATCCGTCTTTCTTCTTGACGAATAAAACTGGTGCTCCTCAAGGTGAAAAGCTTGGTCGGATAAATCCCTTCTCTAGGAGTTCCTGTAGTTGACTTGACAACTCCTGCATCTTCGATGGTGCTTTTCAATAGGGAGATTTAGCAACTGGTGCGGCTCCATGTACTAAGTCAATTTGAAACTCGGTTTGTTATACTGGAGAAAGTCCCGGCCAATCTTCAGGGAATACTTCGGTGTAATCCTTGACAACAGGAATGTCTTCTATGCTTTTCTGTTCTAGTCTCTTCTCTACTACGTGAGCTAGAAAGGCATAGCACTACCTGTTTAAACACTTTCAAGCCTTTATGCAAGATATGATTCTTAATTCCTTCCCGGGTCATTCTCCTTGGACGACCAGTGTCTCATTATTCGGCAAAGGAATCCAAATATTCTTTTGATGACACACTATCTCTTCTTTGTGATGTGATAGCCAATCCATGCCGATAACAACGTCAAAACTTCCTAGTTCTATAGGGAGTAAGTCTAAGACGAATGAGTGATCATCAAGAGTTAGGGTACAACCTTGGATTATCTTCCTAGCTTTGAGTAATTTGCCATTAGCTAGTTCTATGGTATAGGTATTTTGTAAGTCGCTAGAAGGTAGGCTAAGTAGAGGTGCGAATTCAGTTGACACAAAAGATTTATCGGCTCCGATATCAAACTAAATGGATGCCTAGTGATTGTTTACGAGAAACGTACCCGTTACGACATTTGGGTCTTGTCGGGCCTCGTTGGCTGCTTACACAAATGCTCGTCCTTGAGCTTGGTTCCCGGCATTTCCTTGTCTCCGTACAAACTTCGGGCAGGTGTTCCTCATGTGATTTGTGCTACCGCATTCATTGCATTCCCTTATATCATTGAATTTGCAGACATTAGCCAGATGGCCAAACCTTTTGCACTTCGTGCACTGAATACAAATTCCATTATGGTGTAGTGGGCATTTGTTGCATTTGGGTAGTGGTCCACTGTAAGGCTTTCTTTCACGAACAACCGCTTTAGCAGTTATGGACTTTTTGTAAGCACCAACCTTCTTTTTCTCAGCCCACACTCTTTTCTTAAATGAACCTTTCTTGGTCAGAACTCTAGATCTCATCATCTCATTAGTCAATTGCCCCGCTAGCAGTATTGCAGCCTTTAGTGTGGTTGGCTCATTTAAGGTAACCATCCCACGTATCTGAGGAGCAAGACCCCAGATGTAGAGGTCAATCTTCTTCTCTTCAGTCGGTACCATGTGAGGTACTAGGCAAGTCAGTTCATGGAATCTGCTGGTGTAAGCTTGATGCTCTGCACCCTCCATGACTAAATTCTAGAATTCCGACTCCAATCGTTGCATCTCATTCTTTGACAATACTCCTCTAGCAGTAAAGCTTTCAATTCGTCCCAAGACATTTGTCCAATCGCCTCGGTACCCCATGCTTGAACTAGGGTATTCCACCATGTTAGAGCTTTGCCGTAGAGGGAACAAATAGCGTACTTAACCTTCTGGTTGTCGGCACATTCACTGATGTTGATAACCGACTCCATCTTTTCAATCCATTTAAGTATTCCATGGGCTCCTTCATGTCTATGGAACTCCTTTGGATATAGGTACTGAAAGACTTGTAGGAGCATCCTCTTATAGCTCCATTTCCAATACCTCCTTGTAGAAATAAAGACTGATGGCTACAAAGTTGTCTAAGTACAAACTGCTGCGGATAAGCTTATCTGCAGCGGATACTTGTTCTTCTGCTGAAGAACAAATCTGCTGCGGATAGCCTTATCTGCTGAAGACCAAAGTTGCTGCTGATAGGCAAGTCATCAGCAGCTGTGGACAGTTATGTCTTGCTGCTGATCAACTAAATTGTTGCTGATAGCCATTCCCTCTGAAGATCAAGCGTTGCAGCTGACTGGCTTTGATAAAGCAACCATTACCACTGACAACTTTCTGCTGCAACACTGACACACTCCACGCAGAAAGAATGTTACTGGTTCAAGACAATAAAAGACAACGACGCTCTTCTTCCAAGGACTCAAGCAATGATGCCTAAGAAGACGTTTGAGTAAAGATAACTTTGTAGTTTTTATTGTCGTTACATGTAGAATAGCTTCAATACAAGATCAACGGCTTGTGTTAGATCTAATCCTTAGAATCAAGGGTCTGCCTTGATTCTAAGTTACTATATAAGTAGTACTTAGAGTCATTGTATAATAGAGCTTTCACTTAAGAGTTTTCTCTGTAATTTTGTAATCTTTGAAGCTTAATACAAACTCCATTTATCAGTATTCTTCTTGTTTACTTGTTTACATTGCTTAGTTGTGATTGTTTCAATCTCAACTAGAATAGAACCATCTTTTATTCACCGATCCTACAAGTGGTATCAGAGCTTTGGCTCACATCACACTTGTTTAATCATTCTCTGGTTCTATTCAATATATCTCTTTCCTAAAGTCACCCATTATCACAAATCAAAAATGGCATAAAACAATGGAGTTGAAGACACTGGAAGCATCAGCAGACCACCAAGACTGGTGTCTGGAGAAGACTATGATATGTGGAAGAACAGAATGAAAAGCTTCTTCTGCTATCAAGAATATGGGATGTGGAAATCCATAAAAGATGGACCATACATACCCATGGTGGCCTCCGCTGATTCCGGAGGTACACTGGTTCCCAAAGAATCCTCCAAATACTCTGATGAAGACATCAAGAAAATGGAGGTAGATTTCAAGGTCTTGGGAGCCATCCAGATATGCTTACCAAATGAAGTTTTTCACAACTTTAGAGGATACAAAACTGCAAAGGAGCTATGGGATGCTCGTGAGAAGATGTTTGCTGGTTCAGAGGAAGTAAAAGAAAACAGAAGAGACATCCTGAAGCAGCAATATGAAAACTTTGTCTGGAAGGAAGGTGAGTCTCTAACTGTTTTATTTAACAAATATACTTATCTTGTAGGTGAACTGCAGTGCTCAAAAGTAAAGCTGGAGAATGAAGATAATCTCAAGAAGTTCATCAGGTCTCTACCCAGTTGCTGGACACTCTACACAGTGTCCAGCAGAAGAACTGAGAATCTGAAGACTCTAAAGATGACTGAGCTTTTTGGTATGCTAAAGACCTATGAATTAGAGATTTCAGGCCAAGGAAAGAAGCTCAAGCTACCAAACAACCTCAACATCCGCCACCACCTCGTCTGCCCTCCACTCTTACCACTCAGGTACTAGTTCAAGAAACTATTATCCTCCCATCGTCACTCATCCCCAAACTCCAACCTCTTATCAAACAACTCACAATTTCTTCTTGAAGCCCCACCTCAAACATCAACCTCTGCTGCTTTTGTTTCTGAAAACTCAAGCAATATGTCCTTTATCAAGGAAGATCTGGAATGTTTTCATCTAGACGATCTAGAAGAAATGGATATACAGCACTCCTATGCCATGCTCTCTCTAAGATAAAAAAGGTTCTACTCAAGAACAGGAAAACCCGTTCCAAGCAACAACTCTAACACCAGGGTTGGCTTAGACAAAAGCAAATTGAGGTCTTACAACTGTAACCAACTTGGTCACTTTGCTAGAGAATGCAAGGTACCAAAGGCAAACCCAGCTGCTGCTCATACCAGACAAGCTCTCCAAGCTCAACCAAGACAGCAACAGGCCACTCCTCCTACACAAACTGCAGCTTGTGCAGCTGTTGGAACTGTTGACTTTGACTGGAGCTCCTACTAACAATCAAGCTCTCATGACAGACACATCAGAGGTACCACCTCAGGTATATGAAAATCTGTGTACTCAAGCTTGTATTGATAAGGTCCTTGGATACAGGAAACATATGAAGAATTTCACCAAATGAAATCTGAATTTAAAAAGGTTGAAAACAGTTACAAGGAAAAGATTGATTGTTTAAAGAAAGTAATTTCATCATTAAAACATGAACAAACAAACCTTGAAACTCAAATTGATGACCTTCTGGTTAAGTTAAAAGCTATAAGGGCCGAATTAGCAGACCAAAAGTTCCATGTGGAAAAATATGAATTTGCATCCAAAAAGTTGTAAAGACTTTTGGATGCTCAAATTCATGAAAAGTTAACCGCTGGTCTTGGATTTCAAGCTGAACAACCCTACAATGTTGTTCCTCCACCCGCTAACTATGTAGCCATTCATGAACCAAGTTTCAATCTTTCCAACCTTGACATGGCCAACCGAAATCTTGACCCTGTTGTCCAAGAAACCCCTGTGCAAGAATGCATTACTTCATCCGAGTCTGAGTCAACATGCTTAGACTCCACTGAAACCAATAAAGTTTCATCACCACCTACCTATGAAGTTATTAAAGCCAACAATCCAAGCCCTTTCATTCCTTCAAAAATTGTACCAGTATCTTAACCAACCAAACAAATTAGAATCAGCTATCCTCCAGAAGGAAGAAAGCTAACTGTTGAAAATGGACAGTCTTCAACCTCCACCAAATCAAAGCTTCAGTCCAAATCAATCCAACAAAGGAAGGTGTTTGACATATGTCATGCGCCTGGAGAGAGAGCTCCATATGTTCAAAGGACATTGGAAGAAGCCACCTTTGAGCACAACAAAGCTCACCCCTGGAACATCAAAGACTTGTTCAAAAGAATGGACTATGTGTACTTTCAAAGGGTCAAACTGGCGAAATCATGCTTTGTGTGTGGGAAATATAATCATACTACCAGCACCTGCTTCTATTACCTTCAACAACAAAGAAACCTAAAGAAACACGCTTTTGAAAAAACAAACAAGAACAAAAAGGTAAGAAGCTTTGAAGCCAAAGCAACTCAGTTCAGAAACTCTCTCTCCCCACCAAGAAAGTATCTGCCAAGACCTCAACAATCCTGCATCATCTATGGTGAATCAGACCACTTTGCTGCAAATTGTAAGTTTAATCCTCTCAAACTGGTTCTTCATCAAATTCCTCTTCAACAAAAGCCTATCAGAAAGATGAAGAAGGGTAAGCATACTTCGGAAGTTAAAGCATCAGCAGCAAACAAAACTGATGCTAATCAAGTAAGACTCAAGCAACCAAAGAAAAAGCCTTCATCAGCAACCAAGATTGTTGCTGCCCAAGTTAAACCATCTGTAGCCAACAAAAATGTTGCTGATCAATTAAAGCCCAAGCGACCCGAAGACAAGTCTTCATCACGAACCAAGATTGCTGCTGCTCATGTATAACCATCAGTAGCAACAAAATATGTTGCTAGTAAGCCAAAGTCCTTAGTTGCAACATCTGCTGCTGACAAAGCAAAGAGAGTTGGAAAACCACCAATTCAGCATTGGAAAGCCAAAATTCCTCCAAGAATCATCATTGGTTCCGTTGAATGCACACATGTTGATACTGGTAATCCGAGAATCCTTTTTTACAAGGATCCAAGCTCTTGGATTCCTCCCACTAACTAGATCTCTCTCATGTTCAGGGACAGCCAGGTCATAAGAATAACACATGCGTGATGAACTTTGATTAAAATCTGTCTCTAAAATTTTGTTTTGTAAATGTGTTTGTCCTTTATTGTAAATAAAAGTTATAAGTCAGCAGCAATTTTGACTTTTAGCTGCTGACTGGTTTAATCATCAGCAGCAAAGAATTTGCCACTGACTGCTTTAAGTTATCAGCAGGAACAAGTTTCTTGCGGATAGCTTTAAGGCTGTTAGCAGTAACATCCTTGCTGCAGATCATTGCATCTATCAGCAGCAATTGAGTTTGCTGCTGACAAACTTAACCATCCGCAGCAACCAAGCTTGCAGCGGATAGGCTTAACCATCCACAGCAACCAAGTTTGCTGCTGATGGGTAAATCTAAGTCCAAATTAACCGTTACCCGCTGTAAATAATTACCTTTAGTATTTACCATGACTGCTTTAATGTATTACAGCTGTAGCAATAAAACGTGAATAAGGTTGTACTGTACAAGTCATTTTGCTTTTTCCCTCCTCTGCCGTTATAACACAAATCAATTTTCTTCACCACCCCTTCACATTCAATTTCACCCTAACTCCCATATCTTTCTCTTAAGCCTCCACAACATTCAAATCTTTTCATCCTTCAAAAACCTTCTTTTTTCCCTCCAAACACAACAAAATGGCAGAGGTCGACATACACCATCATAATGACAAGTTTTCTCCCTACCACAATATCACTGCATACCTGGTTAAAGGAAAGAAGTCCTAAGGGTTCGATGATATGATCGATTTTCTTCAAAGATATATTTTGCACTAACCTTCAACCCTACCATATACATCTCTCATATGGATGATTTTTGGAACACCGCCGTCTACTCTACTGAACAAGGGATTCCCCAAATCGAAGCCACGGTAGACGGCAAAGATATCATCGTCACTGAAGCTACTCTCAGAAAACACCTCAAGCTTCAAGACGAGGGGGCCGCCATTTCATACTAAAAAGAAGAATACATGAGGACCTTTGTATCCATAGGGTACACTGAAAATCAGAACAAGTACACAATCGAAAAGGCGCTGATGGGCCCTCCATGGAAGTTTCTATGCCACACTCTTCTACAATGCATATCCCAGAAGAGAAGTGGATTGCATCAAGTGAGTTCTGCTATCGCCTATGCTATTCACGGTATGGTTACTGGCCAAGGATTCAACTTTGCACATCTCATCTTTGAAGGTTTAAGAAACAACCTTCAAGAGGGTGCAAAGCAGCAATTTTATATGTATCCAAGGTTCTTATGGGAGGTTTTTAACAATGAATTAAAAGAGCTTTCAAAACCTGCAAAAATCTATCTTATGCTTGGTCATAAAAGTAACATTTTCCAAAGTATGAGAACTGTTTCCAAAAAGTTCTCAGGGGTCAATGTTCCATTGTTATCTACAATGATGAACATACAAAGTACCCAGTGTGACAGTTCAGCAATCCCATCTAATACTGATCCCACACCCTCCTCTTCACATCATGAACAACAATCTGCTTCCACTGTTCGAACCCATGTGCATACTATTAAGGACGCACAGGCACATAAATTACTTACACATGTTTTGGATGTTATCGTTCAACTGGAACAAGTTGCGACAAAATATACTAGAAAAAGGAGCAAGAAGACTCCTTCTCTTCTTGTCTCAAAGGCCCAATCCTAACCTAAAAGCCCTCATTCAGAATCCCAAAATTCTGATGAGAATATCAAAAGGGATAGCCACATCATTAGAGAGACTTCCTTGGAAGCTTCTCTATTAGGATCTGGATCACATCTCGGATCCATAGAACAACCCACTGAGCCATTCCATTATTTTTCTTCTCTGAACTTAAGTGTAGAGGCACCTTGTCAAGATGATATATCTTCTCCAACAACCACTATCTTGGAGCTATTGATTAACTTGGATGCTAGTGCACCTATCCCAAGTTCATTACCCAAGAAGGTTCACTCTGGGAGTACTGATAGAGTGAATGTGGAAAGGGCTGTCACTACTCCTGGTACATCAACTGACCTGGAGGACAGTGATAACATCATTAAGACCCTAACCATAGCAACTCACAGTGAGGATGTTTCCTTTGAAACACTCTTCACTGAGAGGAATCCCAAGTGCCAAGAAAACCAAGGTGATGGGGATGCAGAGGCTAGGCCTAAGGACCCATCTGGATCCAAGGATTCCACAACTGTGGATGAGGATAGACTGAAACTTCATAACTTAGAATTAACGGCTAGGGTGGAAATGCTAGAGGCCGAAGTGTCAAAAATAAGGCACCAAGTCTCTATGCATGAAGCCCATCAATGCCCTCCAGTGACTAGTCCATCCCTTGTCTCTGTGGGCACTCAAACTGACCAGACTCTGTGCACTGATGCAACCAAAAAGGGGGAGATAGTTGATGTGGAAGACGATGCTGATAGCCTCGATGAATGGATACAAGAGCAGACAGCCTTTCAAAGTTCTCTATTCAGACCTGCTTTCGTTCAAGTTCATGACTTGCCAGATTTAGTAGATGAAGAGGAAGAAATCACCGAGGATTGGAAGTTAGTTGTCCGAGCTATTGATGAGGAGTTAGAGAATGAAAGTCACTATGAAGACACGCCTCCATCATTCAGCATGCTTCTTGAAGCCGCAACCATAATAAGTCAAAACATTGCCCCCCAATTCACACTGTCTTCAAATAAGCTAGAATTTGACTCCATACTAGCTTGGGGGTATGATGGTTCAACTGAGAGATTCTGGATCGGAAAGGAGTTCGGTGGGGTAGAAGAGCTGAACTGGAATGCACTAAATCCACTCCAATTGCTTGAACTGTACCTATCAAGCTGCACCAACACCTCTACAGATCTCTCAGCCGAACTTGCAATCAGCAGGTTCCAAGACTTAATAGAGGAAAATCTGCTCTGGTTTGAAACACTATTAGAAGAAACAAACAGGGTTGCCTATCCTAAAGACTGTGCAGAATCTTCAACAGTAGTAGAACAAAAACTGGCTCCAAGAAGACTTGACCTGATCAGGAGCAGTACTTTAACAAAAGAAGAAGTTGTTTGCTAGAGAAGATTTCTGTACAACACAGTGGTCAGAGACTTGGAAGTGCTAGGATGGTCAAACACTGGGTCTTCTGACTTCACATTCTTCCTGAGTAATGGATCATCTCTCTCAATCAATATCAATAAGATCCTACTCTTAAATTCAGACTTCCTGCACAAAGTCTTCGAGCTCCGAACACACATATGCAATGTAAATTCCTTAGAGAGTCAAGCAATGATAAAAACCATCAAAGCTAAGCTTGAAAAGGAAGGACGGCTTGCAATGGATGACTCCAAATCCGACTCAGACCTATCCTTTCTTTCCTCTCCAACTGCCAGATTAATCACAGTAGAGGAATCCAGAAGAAGAGAAAAGGGAAAGATGAAGAAAGAATGGAAAGCAGTGACAGGTCTTGAATGGGAAGAAGATGAAGAAAGTGTCCTTCCCTTGTCCATTCCACAAAATGCGAATGAAGCTGAAGCTGAGATTCCAACAGCATCTCTTACATCTGCTATTGTGGTCCATGAAGCTGAAGCAGAGGCATCCAGCAAAGACATGGGGAAGAGACCTATGACAGAAGAAGATAAAGAAAGGTTATTGAAAGAGAAGAAGGAAAGGGAGGAAAGAAGTGTAGGTCCCTCGGGTGTGGCGGATCGTCACATGCAACTGGGTCTACTAGTCGGACCAGGTCCGGAATGCCCGTGACTAGGTGGAGAGTCTAGCTAAACAAAGTAAACCGATAAGGGAAGACACTTTAAACTTTCTTTGTATTATAAACACTTGAAGGTTACAGAGAAAAGCACTTGGTTTACAATCTGCGTATTTGCTATGAGGACTGCGTACTTAACTTCTGTCAACCTATCCTATTTATACCTGACCTGATGCCTGCGCACTTAACAAGTACGCAGGGCAAATTGCTCTTGCGTACTTAACAAGTACGCAAAGGTATTCTTGCGTACTTGCTAAGTACGCAGGAGCTTTCTCCTGCGCACATGTAAGTGCGCAAAACACTTAGAAAGAAATGCAACATTCAATATGTAAAAGTAAATATAACTCGATAAACTAATACATAAAGACTCTTACATACAAAGACAATTACATACATGAAAATACAAACTAAGGCTCTATCCAAAGTGTTGTCACAGGAAAGTGCTTCAACAAACTCCCCCTTGACAACAGCTCGGGATCTTCATCGTCTTCAGTCTTCACAGCTATCCATCCTTAGCTTCCATCTTCTTCTTGTATTCAAGGCAGAACTTGATCACCTTGTCATATTTAGAAGCAAGGATCTTTGTCCATTCGTCCGTGTGGACACAATACCTATCAGCTAGTACCTCCAGATCTTTCACAGAAAAGTTGATGAAGCAGACTTCATCAAATATTCTGATCAGTTCTTTTGGCCCTAAGTTCCCACTCTCGGAACGTCCCTTTCCCATGATCACAGCCTCGCCCGTTTTTGGATCTACGTACCAGTACCACATGTCACTAAGAATATCCTGAGATAACTTGCTCAGGGGAATCTTAGTTTCACATCGCACTGGCTTGTATACCAATTTCTTTAAGTGCTTCTTAGTCACAAGATGCACAACGTGCTTATCCTTGACTCTCTTGGGCACCTGAGGCTTGAACATTTCAAAGTTCCCAGATCTTGCTTCACGCTGCAGAACCACCCACAAACCCATCGCTACTGCATGATTGGAATGACCCAGCAGCTCTCAGTTTGCAAGGTTCACAAGGTCGTATTTGGGCACGGAGCTGAACGCTTCACTGGTGGGTTTCAAGTATTGAACCCCCCTAGATCTTTTGATAGCGAACAGCTGCTTGTCCTCCTCGAACCTTACAGCTAAGATCATTCCTGTTGCTCTGTGCTTGTTTATGATAGACGTCTTTTGCCACACAGGAGCTGGAACCTTTGATGAGGTAGAAGGCATGTTTGTATCTTTTGGTGCCTCTGGGTCCACAGGTTCAGGGTCAACTGGGGAGGCTTCAGTCGAGGCTTCTTCATTACTGGCCTACTCGACTGAACCTGTGTAGAGGGGAGCGTCGAAGGATGGAACTTCAAAGATCTCTCCATCTTCTAGCTCGTACTCTCCTTCCTCGTCACCCTTGGGAATCTCTATCACCACGTCTTCATCATCATCATTCCAGTCATCACCAGAGTCGATCTCTCCTTCTTCCACATTAAGGAGAGCATCGATCTGTGCTTCCTTGGAATAGTCGGGCTCAAGATAAAGGATCTCATCATCAGATAAGTCCTTGAGCACATCGGCTGCTGACTTCCCTTTATCACCACCACCACCAGAGGTATCACCACCCTCTTGCTGAGTAGACTCCCCCTCAGCCATTGGAATAGCAGAGATGGGCACAATTACCAAAGCTTGGTTCTCACCTCCACTAGGACCGGCTTCAGGATCCTTGTCATTATCGTCATCCTTAGTCAAGTCGACTGGATGACAAGGCTCAGCACCAGTGGTTTCCTTTCTTTCTCTTTCTCTTTCTCCTTCTCTTTCTCCTTCTCCTTCTCTTTCTCTTTCTCCTTCTCTTTCTCCTTCTCCTTCTCTTTCTCCCCCTGAGCATCAAGCTTCTTGGTCAGTTCTGTAACTAATTTGACCATCGCTTCATGCTCTTTTCTTTGTAAATCCAGCCTTAGCTCAAGTGACGTTCTGTGGCCTAGAATCATTTCATTTGTCTTCATTAACAGCTCATTCTGTGCCATTACGTTCTTCAGTCGCTCATTAGTCCCCATTCTCTGGCTATGTAGAATCCTAACTTCATCGGCCAGTGAATTAATCTGTGCTTGTTGAGCATCAGATTCCTCCTTTGACTTCTGAATAGTCTTCAACAGTCCAGCAACTTGGGTTTCTAGCACATCGATCCTTGCCTTATTCAGATCAGGATGCCTAGACGATGACGCTTCGGCATTATGGATAGGGGAGGAGAAGATGGTACCAAAGTCAAACCCTTGTGAGTAATCTTCATAAGTGAAGGGTTGACTTGGAGGATCAATGGTGGGTGTTGTGGTTTGGGATGAGATGATGGGAGTGGGTGTTATGGTAGGGGTGATGGTGACAGACTCTGTGACAATTGGAGTAGTCACCGCCACTTGGACTGATGTTGTAGGGAGGGTCACCGTCACAGGAACCTCCTCTGTGACTGCCGTGACTACCACGTCAGTTTGAACTTGTGGTCTTCTCCTCCTACGGTACAATTGTTGTGCTGGTGGGGTAGAGGCTGAATCCAGACTGGCAGCTTGAACCTGTACTTGCTGCTGAGTCGGGGCCTCTACCACAATGGGGATAGCAACCTCTTGCCTATCTCCCCTGTTCTTCTGAACACTTTCTCTTCTTTGTCTTTGTAGAGCAGCGTCAGAGTCAGATGTTGGCTCATATTCGCTGCTCGAGCTCTGTCGCTTTCTTTTGGAGGATGACTCAGGTAGGGTTACCTGTGCCGATCTCCTGGGGTGTGCCTGTGATGGTGCGTCATCGGAATCAGAAGAATCTGATTCTGTTGCTTCTGAATCGGATTCCTCAGCACCACCATCACCGCCTTTGTCGTCTCCATCCTCAGACGAACCATCATCACTATCATTCTCATCATCGTGTTGTTCCTACTGTTCATCGGAATGTTCACTCAGTTCAGGTTCCGAGTCGTGGCTGTACCATCTCCAGTCTTCAGGTGCCACATATGCTTCATTTAGAAGGTGGCCAAAGAGTTCTGTGTTCACAGGGGTAGGTTCTACACTGCCTAGCTTTAGAAATTGAGCAAATACTCTTTTGTCCACCCACTTGACTTGCAGTCTCTCCCCTATAGCAGGAAGGTTTGGCAACGCGTCATCGATCAAGAGTTTCACAAACCTAGGGTACAATAAGAATCTAAACTTCTCCGCTGTGTTGATCTGGTCATTGATTGCTTTGAAGATGTAGTTCGAGAAGTTGTAGCCCCTATTAAGAGACAAGCCCACCATGGCTGCTGCAAGGTCATGACCCATGACATCTTTACTAGCTTTCCTTGACGAGATTCACACGATCATGACGTGGGCGAAATACCGCCACTGGTCTAATACCCACATCTTTTTGTATGAAGCATAGTCCCTCGCTCCGACGTATCCCATTCTTTGTCTCCAACAGCCATCCATAAAGTAGTATGGATAGGCTGTCGGGTCGGTCGCGAGGTCTCTGAACTGCAGGACCCTTCTTATAGTATCTTCAGAAAAGGCAATAGCCTGACCTGCAACGGTAGCCCTAATGACATTGGGGGATACCATGCAGTCATGCTCCGCCGTCTCCCAGAATTGTTCCAAGTAAGGTCTTGACACGGTCGGGTCAGCTGAGATAGCATAGCTGACTCTTGAGCGGTTCAAGAAGTCAACTATCTCCCTATATTGCAATGTTGCACCTTTCCATTCGGGTTGAGTGTTCGCTAACAGGTTGAATTCGTTAGTAAACGCCCGATCCATAATCTGCAAAATCACACAGAAAGCACAATCAGAACAACACGTATCATTGGAAATGAACAAACATGACACGGTATAGTAGTTACTCTTTGAACAGAAATTTCAGACTTAGAAAATTTCCTAAGTGTTGGTGTTGCGCACTTAGCAAGTGCGCAGCTTTTTCCTCTTGCGTACTTAACAAGTACGCAAGAACTATCTCTTGCGTACTTGCTAAGTGCGCAAGAACAACACTTAAGAAAAATTCTAGAAAGTTTAGAATTTGATTGATCGTTCAAAAGCGGGTCGAATAGGTCACCACTAGGTCGGAATAAATGATTCTAACCTATGGGACCAGTATCAACACCACAAACTACCTAACCAGGACCAATTTTAACCTAAAACGGCCCCTCGACCCACTGCCGATTAAACTTCAACCGACGGATCAAATCAAGGACCAAACGGGATGATTAGGAGTCGATTAAGTTTTCTAATCCGGATTAGTGATAAGAAATTACCCAAACAATCCCCAATTTTACCCAAAAATTCAAGAATAACCCTAAATTTTTTTTTAAGTCGACAATCGTTCCAAAAGTCACGAAATTACGGATGGATTTAGCCTAGAATCTCACCAAGTCGATGAAATGAGATGATGAAACAATAGACGGGACGAAAAGATGGTTTAGGAACACTTTGATTTTGAGTGTAATTTGCAGAGGGAAAACTTTGGTTTGAATGCGATGAAACTGAGAAAAATTTCTAAGTGTCCCTTATATACCCAGCCAAAATCAGTCGTGCGTACTTGTTAAGTACGCACGAGTTAACTCTTGCGTACTTACAAGTACGCAAGCTTTAACTCTTGCGCATTTATAAGTGCGCAAGACTTACTTCGTGTGAACTTGACAAGTACGCACAACGATTAAGTACGCAAAATTTCAACTCAGAATTTATTAAGTCTTTCAAATCAACTAACGAACAAGATAAAAATATTCAATCACGAGGTTTCAAGTACAATTCAGGAAGGTTAAACACAAATATATTTTGCTTTTCTGAATAAAATTGAACTATGCATAAACTTAAAATATTTTTGATCTTTTCTCATAGAAATATACAAGTATTCACACAAACTATTTTTGATCAAAGACACGAGCAGAGGATCATATCAGGCTATCTTTTAGCAAAAACGATACAAAATAAACATCAAAGAATATGGGATCATGTCATGGATTACTCTTTATTCGTACGTAATAAGCACATAAACAAGTAATTCAAGTTGACAATATTATAAGATTTGAAACTATACGCATCTTTGTATCACATTCTTGTGTATTAAGGTATTAATTATAAGATATACAACGTGTACCCCACTGATATGCTATTCTAACTTGCACTATCTCAAGGCATCTAAGATTTTCCCACTAATTTCTAAATTTTCAGAATGAAGCTACATCTATTAGCATAGGAAAAATCAAGCAGAATCCATAAGGATTATCAGGAATCATAAGATTCAGAATCGAGTGATTCAGTTGTCTTGGTTTCATTTGATTTTCTTCATTGAATATCGGAATGATGATTCAGGATAATATATATGGTGATTGAATAAGGTAAGGGGATCCAACTTTTATCTGGATTTGATTTCAATAAATCAGGAGTGATTCAAGGGTAAATACATGCTCAACGGTTAATGTAGAGACATGTCTTGATTCAATCTCTCATTGCATACTTGTGAGTTTGGGCAGTGAGATGAACCACATTAATTGTGCTAACGACATAACCCGAAACTGACCTAAAAAGAAAATTATTGCCAAAATCTAACATCCTATATCTGATAATGATCTTTTCTATTCTTTTACGCACACACACTTGCAAACATGGGTTCAAATCACAGTTGTAATTTAGATTTAGTTTCCACACTACTAGTGATTCAAAGACGCATACAGCCTACTGACAATTTAAATTACTTGTAAATAAGCAGATTAAAAACATAATAAGTTAAACAATTAAGTAAGCATGACGCAATCATTTCCCATATGAGCAGTCTATGACGTTTAGATCATTTCTAATGTACTATAATTTCCTCTTTTCTCAAGTTAACTTTCAAATTTTCTCCATTTTCTATTTTTGTTTTTGTTTTTGTAAAATATTTTGAAATTTAAAAGAACTATACAGAAAATTTAAAAAGAAATAAAGTTTAACTTCCATGAATTGAATTGAATTAAGAAAAATTAATTTCACTCAGGATTGAACATTCCTATCAAGTTGACAAGATGCTCAAAACGGTATCGATCAAATGCCTTTGTGAAAAGGCCAGCAAGATTGTCATCCGTGTGAACTTTTACAAGTTCAATTAAATGCTTTTCAGCACAATCACGGATGAAATGATGGCGAATCTCTATATGTTTAGTTTTGGAATGTTTCACCGGGTTGTTTGTGATGGACATTGTGGCATTGTTGTCAATGAATAGAGGAGTTCCAGTGAAGTTTAAGCCGTAGTCTCTCAACTGCTGCTGAATCCACAGTATCTGAGAACAACCGCTCGCTGCAGCAATGTATTCTGCTCACAAGTTGAGACAGAAATCGTTGACTGCTTCTTACACTGCCAGGAGACCAGTCTGTCTCCTAAGAATTGACATCCACCAGAAGTTGACTTTCTGTCAAGGTTACAACCGCCATAATCTGAATCAGTGTAGGCTTTGAAGTCGAATGACAACCGCCTAATTGGGGTTTCCCTTTCAGGTATCTGAAAATTCTCTTCACGGCTATCATATGTGACTCCTTCGGTTGAGACTGAAACCTTGTGCACAAGCACACAGCAAACATTATATCGGGTCTTGAGGCTGTGAGATACATAAGTGATCCGATCATCCCACGTTACAATCTACTGTCTACATCCTTTCCATCTTTGTCAGGATGCAGACCATGATTGACTGGGATAGGTGTTCCATAAGTACTGCTATCATTCATCTTGTATTTTGATAAGATGTCCAGCACATACTTAGTTTGATGTAGATAAATTCCATCCTTTCTTTGACTGACTTGCAGACTCAGGAAGAACGACAATTCACCCATATTACTCATTTCAAATTTGGACTTCATCACCTGCTCGAATTCCCTACACATCCCTTCATTGGTAGATCCAAAGATAATGTCATCGACGTATACTTGTACAAGAAGAATGTCACCTCCTGCTTTCCTAATGAAGAGGGTCGAGTCAATCTAACCACGGTCGAAACCATTAGACAGTAAATGATTAGATAATGTCTCATACCATGCCCGCGGTGCTTGATGAAGACCATAAAGTGCTTTGTCGAGCTTATACACTTTATTAATATTATGCGGATCTTCAAAACCGGGAGGTTGAGTGACATAGACCTCTTCATGAACTTTACCATAAAGGAAAGCACTCTTCACAACAAGTTGATAGACCTTGAAGCCGACATAAGTGGCATAAGCCAAGAACAGTCGAATGGCCTCAATTCTAGAAACTGGGGCATATACTTCTGTGTAATCCAAGCCCTCTTGCTGATAAAAACCCTGAACAACCAATCTTGCTTTGTTCTTCACAACAACATGACGATCATCCGTCTTGCATTTGAACACCCATCTGGTTCCAATTGGTTGAAAGCCCTTTGGCAAGTCAACCAAATCCCACACGTGCAACTTTTGGAATTGAGACAGTTCATCTTGCATCGCCTCAATCCAACAGTTGTCAGTGAGAGCCTCCTTCACATTCTTCGGCTCTAACTGGGACACGAATGCAACATGCAGACATGTTTCCATGACACCAGTGTCAAATATCTCTATGTAGAGACTGGTGTTCTCAGTGATGGTTCGATGACGAGCCTGAACACCGACATAAGGATCACCAATAATGTTGTCGATTGGATGATTCCTATGCACTCTCATCTCCGGTACAATCGGTTCCTGAATTTCTTGATCTAAATTCGTGCTTAACTCCCCCATTTCCTGTGTTCCAGAGGAAGAAGATTCAATGTTAATTGGATCAGCTGGAGCTTCATTTCCTACAGTTGTGTTAGGATTGGCTTGAGCGTCATCTCCAACAACAAGAACATCTTCACTGTCATCACTGTCATGAGTTCCAGATTCAGATGCAGCATTGGAATCAGGAGTTGTAATTGGTACAGTAGCACGAGTAGAGAAGCTGGAGTCATCACCACCACCCAATAATTCATAAACATTTGCGGCGTCAACTGCAGATAGATCAGGAAGATTGAATGACTTGAATAGCGCATCATAATCAAAACTCCAAGCTGGACCTGTTGGTTTGGGTGGAATGCTGTGTTTATTACAATCCACTTCAAACCATTTCTCGACAGTACGAGTTCCTATGTTGTACACTCTCTTGCAAGGCGAGTTGGCAACGTATCCTAAGAAGATGCCTTCCACCGCTTTTGCATGAAACTTAGACTGGCGGTCTTTGTACTGTAGCAACAAGGAACAAGGACTACCGAAAGGAACTAGGTAATCAAGATTGGGAAGTCGATTGTTGATCAACTCGTAACAAGTCTTGTTGTGCCTCTTCACAACCAGAACTCTGTTTAAGACGTGACAAGCTGTATTAACGGCTTCTGCCCAGAAAGTGACAGGAAGCTTTGCATCCGACAGCATAGTCCTTGCAGTCTCAATCAGTGTTCTGTTCTTCCGTTCAGCAACTCCATTCTGCTGAGGCGTGTACGGCGCGCTGAATTCATGACGGATCCCTTTCTTGAGACTGAAAAGCTCCATCAAATTATTCTTGAACTCAGTTTCGTTGTCACCCCTAATTCTTCTAACTTTCAGCTTGCAAAGGGATTCCAAGCTCAGGATCAAATATTGAAAAATATCAGCAGTCTCGTCTTTAGTACCTAAGAAATGCACTCAAGAAAAACGTGAGAAATTGTGACACTTCTGATTTTCACTACTTGTACTCATTCTAGACTTATCAATGAAAATCCGCATGACATTTCATTTTACTTGAAATCCTATTCAGACATTGTTACAATACTTGTTCACATGTGAAACATTACGTTTATGCTTGATTTCAAAGACTTATACTTATCTGTGATTGATTCATGGATCGCACGTAGACTTAATTGATCTTTATGACACATTAAATACACATGAACCACCGCCATACATCTCAAACATGTTCTTACAACCCATTCAATGTGAATTGATGCTTTAAAGTACTAGTTAGTACTTTCGTGCGATCGTTCGCCTTTTAAATCGTCGTTAACTACGTACCGTCCACGACCGACAAATCGTTTAACATGACATTAATTTATGTTTTAAATGTTTAAAATATTCATTTCTTTAATTAAAACAAAGTTTGTTTGCAAAACTTTCCTTAAATAAATCCTGAAATTCGAAAAACGATCAAAAAGTCCGTTTTCTCGCCCACCGATCGCCAACTACTATACGCGAATAACGTAACTTTAACTTAAATGTTTTAAGCTAAACATACTCATTTTGTTATGACAATCAACTTTAATGTTGAAAACATTTGCCAATTTCGCTTAGAAATGCTTAAAATCGCAATTTTCGAATGCGCGCACTCAACCGGATCAAGCTAGTACCCAACCCACCTACTCTTAGACCTAGCCCAAGCAAGAAATCACAAAAAACCCAGCCGCATTGAGGAAAATTTTGCTGATTTGAGGGCCCTAAAACCCTAAATTGCTTTCCAAGACATTCCATATTTACACCCCTTCAACCATTAGTATAAATAGGAGGCTTAGGATCTTGTTTTCTTTACTAATTCTCCCTCAAACACTCCCAACCCCTCCTAAGTTGTGAAATCCCTTCCCAAACTTGAAGATTTCGAAAATCCCTTAGAGGATTCCAAGAGTTTGAAGATCAAACAAGTAAGTAACCCTCCGAAGTTGAATACCGTCTTTTTATTTTATTATTTCTTCATCCCCTCAATCTTTTTCTATTTTCTATCCATGATCACTTGATCATGTGAAACCTCAGCCCTAAAAACCCTCTAATAATCTTAATCAAACTAATAAATCAAGCAAACATCACCAACTAACAAACAAAGGATCCCGTTTGCAATGGCGGCTATGCCGTCGCATTCTGCGAATCCTCAAGACAACTATTGCAAAAGTGGCTCTGCCGATGCTTTAGTATGTTCTTGCTAACTTAAAATATGTTATTTATTCTATATTATCACTTATATGAACTCACACGCTAATTAAACATAGAATCCGCTTGCTCGTGTCGGCTATGCCGATTGCATTCTGTGATTCTTCAAAGCGCTTCTGTGAATATCATGGCTAGACCGGTGACACGGGACGTTTTTGGCTAACCTAATCTGATTATATTATGTATTATAATAACATAATAACATTCGTCTAATTTTTATTTGCGCGTTCGGTAATCTTAAAACCCTAAACGGACCACTTAAGTGCAACCATTGATTTTGGACAGAAACTGTGCTGAATTTAACTGAGCGTAACTTGACCATAATTAATCTAAACTGAGCAAACTCAATTTCCACGACGTAGTTCGTCGAATTTCGTTTCCAACCATAATTGGATCGTTTTCTAATTCAAAAGTATGACTCCGTAGTAGCCAAAACGGGACAGAAACCTTTTTCAGTACCTACTGTCTTGTTGGACTATTTTGGCTATGATCCGAGTCTCAAATGGAAAAACTTTCTAAATGAAACTTTTCTTTACGACTTAAACTAATTCCCTGTAAAATTTCATAATTTTTAGACGTCTGTTGTTATTTTTAACAATCCCGTTTCTGTTCAGCTACTTTGCTGTCCAAATCTGAAAATCAACTAAAACTCTATTTTTGCAACTAATTCTTAATCTTATGACCCGAACCGCCTATCTAACACTCGTAACCATCGAACCTACCCTAAAACTAGTTTATTTATTTGTTTAGGGTCTGGTCCGTGATTCATCTCGTCTATTCGTTCATGTTTCTTATCTCGTCTAGCTTTCAAGGTGAGACTTCATAGCCCCACTTTATTCAAATCGTTTTGGGGGAAACATGTACGCGTTGGCACGCATTAAAAAACATTTTCAAACAATTCTAAAACAAGCGAATCATATATGTATGTGAGTAAATGAACACAACATGATAAACGTTAAACTTGCAAATCCTTAACTTGAAACTTTCAAGCCAACGGTAGTACAGATATGGGCCATATGATGGAAACCGCATATACTTTATGTACAACTTTTGGTTGGACATCTTATTCGTTATTAGTGTAACTTGCGAGTTGTACCACTTATTCGCTACTCATCATTTTAGGTTGGATTTGCTAATCATGTGTTTGTTTTATTACGTGCTATACGATGGTCTTGGAATATGAATTGTCACCTTTGCTAAACTTATACTTTTATTAAACCTGTGATTTCTCACCAACTATTTTTAGTTTGCACTTGTTTTTCGTACATGTTTCAGGTGATTAAGCTCGTGATAGGTCAAGTCAATATCACATAGGATTTGTCTAGATATCAATTGAAGAATCTTATTTTAAGTTGCTTGTCTTTTGAACATGTTATCTGTTTGGTTTAATTCGAAACTTATGTAATTGGGATTTATTTTAATATTATGAAACTTTAATAGTAAATGTCTTTATTCCATTGTGTTCTTTTGTCAATTAAGTCGCACCCGTGGTTAAGATGCGCGGTTGGGGTGTGATAGATTGGTATCAGAGCCGTGGTTATAGAGAATTAGGCAACCATTTGACCTAGACTATAACCTAAGCTCCCCTTTGAAACTTATATGCTTATGTGATTCTAATCCACTAACTCTCTTATCTTTAGTATGTCGTCGTACTCTGCTGACATCTCTAGCAATTCAAGCCTTATTTCCGATGATGGGTCCCAAAGCCCAATTAGTTGGAGTAGGCTAATCTCACCACGATCATCTTTCTCTGGAAGCCTGCTACCCTCGAAACATAATGTCAAGCCCGAGTTAATCTCCGATGCGACAAGCCGGCCTGCACCTAAGCCTTAAGTAATCAACATATCAAGTGATTCGGAATCCGAAGACCAAGAGAGCCATGTTGGAACCACTTCTGAGGCCCAACTCCCGTTCAAGAAAAGAATGCTGACTTGTGAAGCTGAATCCAACTCTTGGGCAAGGCCCAATCCATAATGTTCTCATCAAAATCAAAGGCTTGGATAGTGATACTAGAGACACGTGTAATCTGGAAGGGTGAGCGCCTGTACACTGGGGGTCTTGTCAAAGGAAAGTGAGGCACGTTCGTTACGAGTTGCACTTACCTGGGGACCCTTGGAGTGAGTGCTCACTTATAGGCTAAAACACGTCTCACTAGTATCATTCATCCGAATCTTGAATTTTGACTAGTTAGTTTTGTCTTTATATTTCATTTGTAATTCGACATATATGTTTTAAATATATGTTTTATTTATCTTGTAAGACATTAATATTAATGAATGAGTGATTTTATTTATAAATATTGTCACTTTTAATTCTTGAATGTCTATCCTAACTACCGACTTATGATTTCTTTTTCATAGAATGCCTCCTCGTCGTGATCCTGATAACACCGTGGCTAACACCAGTGAAGCCTTCGCCGAAACCACCGCCATAGCCACCCTGCTCACTTAACAACTTGCTGCGGTCTTACCCACTATTGTCACTCAAATCAACAACTCCACCGGAGGATCTAGTGGGAGTGTTTGTACTTTCAAGCACTTCAATTCTTGTAACCCACACAAGTACCTTGGATGTGAAGGTGCGACAGGGCTATTGCAATGGTTTGAAGGCATGGAGAACACATTTGAGATGAGTGACTGCCCCGATGAACTTAAGGTAAAATATGCTTCAAGTGCCTTCCAAAGGAGGGCACTGACTTGGTGGAATGCTGAAAAGAAAATTCGGGATAGGGAAGGAGCTCTTGCTATGACTTGGGATAAGCTCAAGGAAATTATGATCGAGGAGTTCTGTCCTAGCAATGAGATGAAGAAGTTGGAGATTGAACTGTGGGACCTTACCCAGGATAATGGGGAGAGTGAGGCGTACCCCACACGCTTTCATGAACTCTGCATCCTAGTCCCTCATCTGGTTACACCCTTGACCCGAATGATTGATCGTTATATTGGAGGCCTTCCGCCTCAAATTCGGGGTACTGTCATGGGTAGTAGCCCAACAACACTTGAAGCTGCTATTCGTTTATCTGCGTCTTTAACGGACGATCTAGTTAAGTCTGGAGTTCTATTCAGGAAAGGTGACAAGAGAGTTAAGGAGGAAGTGGCGAAAAAGCCTGAATATCGCCACAAGAAGCAAAAGACCTCTAAAAGCTTTGCCATGGTTACCCCAGCTGTTCCTGTTGCCCAAGTAGCACCTAGACCTGCACCTGGCAGGAAGCCATATAGTGGACCTCACCCGCTGTGTGCAAGGTGTCAATACCATCACCCTACTACTGTTCAATGTCGTTCGTGCACTTAATGTGGAAGGCTTGGTCATTTTGCTAACGCTTGTCGCGTAGCTGAAAAGGCTGCTACTACCCAAACTGCCACTCCTGCCATCATCAATGGTAGGGCCTGTTATGAATGTGGTGCTCCTGATCACTACAAAAACCAATGCCGGAAGCTCAACAACAATAACCGAGGTGCACGTGCTCGCACTTTTGCCATAGGAGCAACCAAGGCCAGAAATGACAATGTCGTGGTTACTGGTACGTTTCTCATCAATAATCGTTATGCCTCTATCTTATTTGATACTAGAGCGGATAAAAGCTTTGTCTCCTTAGAATTTGAACCTTTACTTAAAACTTGTCGTACCGCTCTTGAACCTTCTTATACTATAGAAATAGCTGATGGCAAACTAACTGTTGTGCATTCCGTTGTCCGAGGTTGTGCTCTAACTCTCAACGATCACACATTCTCTATCGACCTGATTCCCATCACTCTTGGGAGTTTTGATATCATCGTGGGAATGGATTGGCTATCCAACAATGGAAATGGGAGCAAATTTCCATGGACTTCATCACTAAGCTTCCAAGAACCTCTAGTGGTCATGACTCCATCGGGGTCATTGTTGACCGCTTAACCAAATCCGCTCATTTTCTCCCAATCCGTGAGGACTACAAAATGGAGAAGCTTTCCAGACTCTATATCAATGAGGTCGTGACACGTCACGGTGTCCCTCTATCCATTATCTCCGACCGTGATAGCCGTTTTACCTCCTGATTCTGGAAATATTTACAGAAAGCTTTGGGAACTCGTTTGAACCTTAGCACGGCTTACCATCCCCAGACTGATGGTCAAAGTGAAAGGACCATACATACCTTGGAAGACATGATCCGTTCTTGTGTGATTGACTTTGGAGGAAGTTGGGATCAACACTTGCCACTAATCGAATTCTCTTACAACAATAGTTACCATACGAGCATCAAGTGCGCCCCTTTCGAGGCTCTGTATGGTAGGAAGTGTTGATCTCCGGTGTGTTGGACCGAGATCGGAGACGCTCAAATCACCGGTCCCGAACTCATTCAAGAAACCACCGACAAGATACTTCAAATTCAAGAAAGACTCAAGGCCTCTCGCGATCGTCAAAAGAGTTATGCTGACAACCGTAGGAAGCCCCTTGAATTTCAAGTTGGTGATAGAGTCTTACTCAAGGTTTCCCCCTGGAAAGGTGTTGTCCGATTTGGGAAGAAGGGAAAGCTAGCCCCTAGGTTCGTTGGGCCATTCGAAATTCTTGAAAGGATTGGCCAGTAGCCTATAGACTCAAGCTACCAACCGAACTTTGTAACGTTCATGACGTTTTTCATGTATCAAATCCTAAAAGGTGCCTTGCTGATGACACACTTCAAGTTCCTCTGGATGATGTTCGTATCGACAACACTATGCATTTCGTCGAAAAGCCCGTTGAAATCATGGACCGTGAACTCAAGCAACTCAAGCGTAGCCGCATCCCTATCGTGAAAGTTCGTTGGGAAGCCAAGCATGGTCCTGAGTTCACCTGGGAACGTGAAGACCAAATGAAACATAAGTACCCTCATCTCTTTCTAGACCCTACAGCCTCTACTAGTTGAATTTCGGGGATGAAATTCTTTTAACTAGGGGAGACTGTGACACTTCTGATTTTCACTACTTGTACTAATTCTAGACTTATCAATGAAAATCCGCATGACATTTCATTTTACTTGAAATCCTATTCAGACGTTGTTACAATACTAGTTCACATGTGAAACATTACGTTTATGCTTGATTTCAAAGACTTATACTTATCTGTGATTGATTCATGGATCGCACGTAGACTTAATTGATCTTTATGACACATTAAATACACATGAACCACCCCCATACATCTCAAACATGTTCTTACAACCCATTCAATGTGAATTGATGCTTAAAAGTACTAGTTAGTACTTTCGTGCGATCGTTCGCCTTTTAAACCGTCGTTAACTACGTACCGTCCATGACCGACAAATCGTTTAACATGACATTAATTTATGTTTTAAATGTTTAAAATATTCATTTATTTAATTAAAACAAAGTTTGTTTGCAAAACATTCCTTAAATAAATCCTGAAATTCGAAAAACGATCAAAAAGTCCGTTTTCTCGCCCACCGATCGCCAACTACTATACTCGAATAACGTAACTTTAACTTAAATGTTTTTAGCTAAACATACTCTTTTTTTTATGACAATCAACTTTAATGTTGAAAACATTTGCCAATTTCGCTTAGAAATGCTTAAAATCGCAATTTTCGAATGCGCGCACTCACCCAGATCAAGCTAGGACCCAACCCACCTACTCTTGGACCTAGCCCAAGCAAGAAATCACAAAAAACCCAGCCCCATTGAGGAAAATTTCACAGATTTGAGGGCCCTAAAACCCTAAATTGCTTTCCAAGACATTCCATATTTACACCCCTTCAACCATTAGTATAAATAGGAGGCTTAGGATCTTGTTTTCTTTGCTAATTCTCCCTCAAACACTCCCAACCCCTCCTAAGTTGTGAAATCCCTTCCTAAACTTGAAGATTTCTAAAATCCCTTAGAGGATTCCAAGAGTTTGAAGATCAAAAAAGTAAGTAACCCTCCGAAGTTGAATATCGTCTTTTTATTTTATTCTTTCTTCATCCTCTCAATATTTTTCTATTTTCTATTCATGATCACTTGATCATGTGAATCCTCAGCCCTAAAAACCCTCTAATAATCTTAATAAAACTAATAAATCAAGCTAACATCACCAACTAACAAACAAAGGATCCCGTTTGCAATGGCGGCTATGCCGTCGCATTCTGCGAATCCTCAAGACAACTATTGCAAAAGTGGCTCTGCCGATGCTTTAGTACTTGCTAACTTAAAACATGTTATTTATTCTATATTATCACTTATATGAACTCACACGCTAATTAAATATAGAATCCGCTTGCTCGTCTCGGCTATGCCGATTGCATTCTGTGATTCTCCAAAACGCTTCTGTGAATATCATGGCTAGACCGGTGACACGGGACGTTTTGGCTAACCTAATATGATTATATTATGTATTATAATAACATAATAACATTCGTCTAATTTTTATTTGCGCGTTCGGTAATCTTAAAACCCTAAACGGACCACTTAAGTGCAACCATTGATTTTGGACAGAAACTGTGCTGAATTTAATTGAGCGTAACTTGACCATAATTAATCTAAACTGAGCAAACTCAATTTCCACGACGTAGTTCATCGAATTTCCTTTCCAACCAAAATTGGATCATTTTCTAATTCAAAAGTATGACTCCGTAGTAGCCAAAACGGGACAGAAACCTTTTTCAGTACCTACTGTCTTGTTGGACTATTTTGGCTATGATCCGAGTCTCAAATGGAAAAACTTTATAAACAAATCTTCTTCGGAACGACTTACTAATTCCCTGTAAAATTTCATAATTTTTAGACGTCGTTTGATATTTTTAACAATCTCGTTTCTGTTCAGCTACTTTGCTGTCCAAATCTGAAAATCAACTAAAACTCTATTTTTGCAACTAATTCTTAATCTTATGACCCGAACCGCCTATCTAACACTCGTAACCATCGAACCTACCCTAAAACTAGTTTATTTATTTGTTTAGGGTCTGGTCCGTGATTCATCTCGTCTATTCGTTCATGTTTCTTATCTCGTCTAGCTTTCAAGGTGAGACTTCATAGCCCCACTTTATTCAAATCGTTTTGGGGGAAACATGTACGCGTTGGCACGCATTAAAAAACATTTTCAAACAATTCTAAAACAAGCGAATCATATATGTATGTGAGTAAATGAACACAACATGATAAACGTTAAACTTGCAAATCCTTAACTTGAAACTTTCAAGCCAACGGTAGTACAGATATGGGCCATAGGATGGAAACCGCATGTACTTTATGTACAACTTTTGGTTGGACATTTTATTCGTTATCAGTGCAACTTGCGAGTTGTACCACTTATTCGTTACTCATCATTTTAGGTTGGATTTGCTAATCATGTGTTTGTTTTATTACGTGCTATATGATGATCTTGGAATATGAATTGTCACCTTTGCTAAACTTATACTTTTATTAAACCTGTGATTTCTCACCAACTATTTTTAGTTGACACTTTTTTTTTGTACATGTTTCAGGTGATTAAGCTCGTGATAGGTCAAGTCAATATCACATAGGATTTGCCTAGATATCAATTGAAGAATCTTATTTTAAGTTGCTTGTCTTTTGAACATGTTATCTGTTTGGTTTAATTCGAAACTTCTGTAATTGGGATTTTTTTTAATATTATGAAAATTTAATAGTAAATGTCTTTATTCCATTGTGTTCTTTTGTCAATTAAGTCGCACCCGTGGTTAAGATGCGCGGTTGGGGTGTGACAGAAATCATCAGTTACTACTAGAAAGAACGACTTACCTCCAATACTCCTGATACTTATAGGGCCAAACAGATCCATGTGTAATAGCTCCAAAGGGGTATCAATAGAGTTTTGGAGCTTGGGCTTGTGAGACTTCCTTTGCTGTTTGCCCTTTTTACAAGGCATACAGTCATCTGTTTGCTCCAAAGGGGTATCAAACCCTGGTTACCAAATCGTTTCAGACAAGATGATTCATTTTATGATACGAAATATGTCCGAGTTTCCTATGCCACAAGATGGAGTCAAGCTTCTGTCGCTTTAGAAAGCAAACAAGTAGGAACTGATGAGGTGGTTGTTGCCACGCTCATATCGATCTGCTAAGTGTCGTTTGTTCTTGGCGCTCTCATCAGGATCCAATCTTCCAAAACTTCAAAACTGGGTTTGAGAATCAAGCATTCTGACTTGTCAAACATCACAGTGTACTCCTTGTCACACATTTGGGAGACACTCAACAGGTTATGCTTCAGCTGCTCGCAGAAGTTAACATTGTCAAAACTGAGACAAGCGTTCGAAACCACACCTTGACACGTGATGCTGCCGCCTTTTTCTCCGGCAAAGGACACATAGCCGCCTCTGAATGGTTTAACATCTTGAAGTAGGGCCATGTTTCCTGTCATGTGCCTGGAACGTCCACTATCTACATACCAGCGGTTAGAGATAGTACCCTTCGGACGTCCCTGCATGAGTTACAAAAGAATTAGTTAGATTTGGAGACCCAAGCCATTGTGGTCTTGGGTCGTCCATCCTTTTCAAAATAAACTACTTCCTTTAACTCACAGTCATGATGACTGTTCAAAATTGATGAATCTTTAGAAGAAATAGAACTAGGAGATTGAGAAGTTTTGGATTTGGCAGTCCAGGATCTCTTATATTTCTTAACCGGAACAGGAGACTTTGGTTCAACTACAACAGGTGAACTTGTGGAAGCTTCACCTGATTGAATTGAAGTCAGCTGTTCAAGCTTTCTCAACCTCTTGTTCCGTCTCCTCCTCCGTGGCTTAGAGAGTCTTGCCACAGGTTTCTCACCAGTACGTGTACTACCAGAGGTAGATACACGAGGTACAGCAGGTTACGTTACCTTTCTTGGAACAGATGGTTTAGCTTCAGATATGATCTTAGGCTTTACCATCGGTTTGACTGGTGGTTTCACCATATTTTGCTTTAGATGTTTGGGAGATGGTTTCACTGGTGGCGACCTGGGGATAACAGCTGGTTGTGAAACAACAGGCCGTTTCCCTTGGTTCTTAGAAGGTCAGTTCACAAAAATGTGACCAACCAAGCCACAGTGAAAACAGTTCCTCTTGTCTACATAAGTTCTCTTGTAAGGCTCATTAGATCTTACCTTAGATAACTCAGTATTATGAGAAGGAGGAGTTGGTTTATGAACATTAGTCTGAACCTTACCAGTTTGGTTTTTGGGAGTATAATATTTTTCCAAATATTCTTTATACCCAAGCCCATAATGAGCTGAAAAAGCTTCTTTCTTGGCTTGGTTAAGACTTTTATACCCCCCATAAAGCATTTCCTTTAGATTATCATTTGTTTCAATGATATCGGGTTCGGTTAAAATGCAATTATCACCATTAGTGATAACGTTTTTCTTTACCTTTTGTTCAGTCAACAACTCCTCAGATACTACTCCTTCAGGGCAAGAGTTAACCGACCCGTCTTCAGAAGCAGTAACAAACTCCTCACTAGATGTGGAGTTAGCCTTACTTGAGGATTCATCCTTTTTAGGGGAATCATCGTTATCAGAGGACTCATCTAGACAAGAGAGATCAATGTCTATTAAGCTATTGACAAACTTCCCGCTCACTGGTGGAGGAATGGCATTAGTACCCAAACCTAACCCATTCAGTTGTCTCACCACAGACTCGTAGTGTTCCACCATAAAGCGAGAGTTTTTCAACTTCTCATTAGTGCATTTTAACTGCAAGATCTCATTTTGCAGTTTGTTGATTTCATTGTTCCGTTTTTCTAACCCCCTGTATGCAACATCTAAGTGAAGCTGTTGATCACTTATTTTTAAAGAATATTCAGATTTTTCCTTTTTTAACGTTTCAATAGAATCTTTAAAACGTTTTTCATTTTCTTTATTGTTTAGAGCTGCCAAACTTAGGGGTTCGATTTTGTCTTGGAGCCTAGAATTTTCAAGTTTTAGCCCTAGACATTTAGAACATGAAATAACAGAGAAAGGGTTTGAATCTACCTCAGATGATGAACTTGTTGCTTCTCCAATGGCCATGAGAGCAACCGCAGTGGTCGAGGCCTCTTCATCAGCTACAGGAGCTTCCATTTCTTCAGCTTCCTTCACCTCCTCTGTAGCAGCAGTTGTAGATTCTTCTAGGTTAGCCATAGAAGCTTCCCTTTTCTCTGTTTCCATCATCTCCATGATCTCAGCCATGAGACCAACCTGGGTTTGTGCGATTATGGCATCCTCAAGATGAACACCCCAGTCAAAGCTGTCGTCCTGTTGTGCTACCAATGCATTGGACGTTCCACTTTGGCTTTGATTGTGGTGGTTTGGATTGTTGTGGCCATGGCTGTTTCCTTGGCTGGGTTGGGTAAAACCAGAGGCAGGTGCTCTGTCTTTCTAACACTCATGAGCAAAGTGTCCATAGTTCAGACACTTGTAGCATTTGGCCTTTGATTTGTCAAAACCCGACCTTGGCATTAGGATGCCCGCCAATAAACTTTCTTCCTGTTCTGTTCAGGAAACGCTTGGCTCTCCTCAATAGCATGGCCATATTCCATTGAATATCCATGTCCTCCATGTCATCAGGATCCACTTGATTAAAATCTTCTTCAATCGTCTCTGGATCAGTAAGCTTGCCACCTATGAAATTTTCATATGCAAGCATACAAGATGAGAAAAGTGCTACATGATCTTCAGCTATTCTGGCTATAGCTGAGTTGTTAGCTGAAGACGTAGCAGGAGGATTTCTTGAGGTATTTTGATGATGAGACCCCAACCCTGATCCGGAAGCACAGCAAGCATGACCACCACACCCAGTTGAGTGGTCTTCTTCAATAGGATTTCCAGTGAAGAGGGTAATTCTAGAGCCCGATGACTTGGATGTAGAAGTCGTCCCATGATACATAGAAGGATCTTGTATCTGGGGTCTTCCAGAGCTCTCCTTTCTTCTTAGGTTCATGTCATGAGTTTGAACCTTTCCTATTGCCTCCTCAACTGTCAATTCATAGAATTTAGGATTTTCCCTTATCAGGGTGGTGTACATCTCAAATTTGGGTGGTAAAGCATCCAACAACTTTTCCACCATCTCTTCATCTGGATACTTGAGTTCAAAAGCCTTCAACTCAGTCTGTAAATGATAGAACCTAGAGATGAGGTCATCTAATGATTCGTTCTCAAAAAAACTGAAGCACTCATACTGCTTCCTAAGAAGATCCCTCTTACTCTTCTTGATGTCACTATTTCCTTCGAATCTCTTCTGTAAAGCTTTCCAGAGATCCTTAGAATTGTCATACCCTCGGAAACTATGGAACACTTCCCGAGTTAATGCCATAGTGATCGAACCAAGTGCCTTCTTTTCACGATCATAAGCTTTCTTTTCTTCTTCATCGAGTTTAGAAATATGTTTAGGCATGGCTTCATCAAGATAGATGTGTGTGGGATGCTTATATCCCTCAAGGATTGGTATCCATAGAGATGAGTCGATATACGAAATATAATGTTCAAAACATTCTTTCTAATTAGAATAATCGTTCACTTTCAGCAACATTGGTGGTTTCGTGGTGTACCGATCTCATTATCATAATTTAACATGTTTCCCAAATTCTGAAGATTCGACATAGTGAACACTTGGTCAAATTTCAGATAAGTCAGACACAGTTGCGCACTTGATTTTGGCCTTGCGCACTTGAGAAATGGTCTTGCGTATTTAGATTTGCTCTTGCGTACTTTTAAGTACGTAGGAGTAAATAATAAGTACGCAGGATATAACTTATGTTCGCAGAAGATCAGTCTTGCGCACTTATAAGTACGCAGGAGATAAGTCTTGCGTATTTAGTAAGTACGCACAAAACTGTACTTTTTGCCAAAAATGGTAAGTATGCAGGATACCTTTTCAGCAACTTTCACCAAAATTTTCCGGTCACCTGAAGCTCGCCGGAGATGGTAAAAATTGGTCTAATGAAAAAAAAATGATCAATGCAAATGAGCCAAAGGGTCAGAAACGTGTTTCTAACCAATCTTTGATGCTCAAATCAATCAAATACACAACTAAAATCAGTTTTTTTGAGTGATTTATGTTTCTAAAATAGTGCTCAAGAGCTACCCCTCTTTTATCACAAAAATCAACAAAAATACCTCTTTTTTTGCTTGTAAAAACTCTCCAAACTCACTCACAACACTCGAAATCAGGAGCAAAAGCTCTGATACCACTTGTAGGTCCCTCGGGTGTGGCGGATCGTCACATGCAAGTGGGTCTACTAGTCGGACCGGGTGCGGAATGCCCGTGACTAGATGGAGAGTCTAGCTAAACAAAGTAAACCGACAAGGGAAGACACTTTAAACTTTCTTTGTATTATAAACACTTGAAGGTTACAGAGAAAAGCACTTGGTTTACAATCTACGTATTTGCTATGAGGACTGCGTACTTAACTTCTGTCAACCTATCCTATTTATACCTGACAGGGCAAATTGCTCTTGCGTACTTAACAAGTACGCAAAGGTATTCTTCCGTACTTGCTAAGTACGCAGGAGCTTTCTCCTGCGCACATGTAAGTGCGCAAAACATTTAGAAAGAAATGAAACATTCAATATGTAAAAGTAAATACAACTCGATAAACTAATACATAAAGACTCCTACATACAAAGACAATTACAGACATGAAAATACAAACTAAGACTCTATCCAGAGTGTTGTCACAGGAAAGTGCTTCAACAAGAAAAAGAAGAGACGAAGAGGAGATGACTGAATTAAGAAAAGCACAAGAAAGAAAAACTGCCATACTCCTTAGAGAAGAACAAATCCAGCTCTATGCTAAGCAGCTAGATGAACTGAAAGTCAAGATTCCTACAGCTTCTCAAATTCAATAAAATGAAACTCTAGATCTTCAACTACAAGAACAATTCAATACAGAAGAAGAAGAAAGAGAGAAGAAGAAAAAGGAAGTGGCTAAGTTCAGAATAACCGATTCTGAACTAGCCAAAGAAATGAGAGAGGAGTGGATAGAGGCTCTGATTTCTCAATGTGAGGATGCAGACTACCTTGAGAAACTATCAAATAAAGAAATCTACATAGCCTTCATGGGTCAGCAAGGTCAATTGGCAAATAAGAAAAGGGTTGAAGAAGAAGAAAAAGCCAAACAGAAATCCAAGAAGACCATTGCCTTTAACAGAAGAACCCATGAAGAAAAGAAGGTCATGATTGACTTCCTAAAGGCTAGAGGAGAGAGTGGAAAAATGGTGGGTGCCATGAGTTTCAGGAGCCTGCAAGCCCTTTACTTTAAAGTCAAGAAGGAAGAGAAAGAAAGACTGGGAAGAAAGTCTCAAAGAAGAGGGTGATTAATCAAGAAGATGAAAGGAAACAAAATAAACCCAAGCCTTCTCCCTCATCCACCACTTCCTCTATTCAACAACCTTCCACTCTCAATCCTAGACCTCCCTCCTCTCCACCCACAAAGCCCAAATCCTTCCACCCAGCTCCTCCTCATCAGCAGCCTTCCAAGAAGAAAACCAAACCTACCATCACACCAGAAGACTCAAGAGAAATAATTGTCTGGTTCTATAACAGTCAAGATAAATGGTTTAAAGTTTTCAGGGGAAAGGAAGAACTGAAAAGATTTATCTATAAATCTGTTGATGTGGTACTGCAACTCCCAGACTCAGAACTAAGAAGAACGATGGAGTTGGGTGAAGCCCATGAGCCAGAGAATGAAGGTGGGAGACATCTTTTGCTAGTGATCAAACATCAGTTCAACCCTATTAAAGATGTAATCATTAATGCCAAACCTCTTCAAACCCATTCTCCATTCACCAGTTGGTCCTTCAAGGTTGATACCAATGAGTTTATCTTGATTGATGTTAAAGGACAGAAGATGATATGTTCAAGCAACGCCATCTTCAAAATGCCAAGAAAAGACATAAAGACTCTATATGAGCTTCCTCTAAACAATTCCAGCCAGGACCCAAGAGGCTATGAGGTAGAAAGGATAGTCTGCAACATGGAAAAGCTTTAGCAACAAAAACAGTAAAAGAGTTTTGGTAGCATCGGTCTAGGGGGAGTTTGTTGAAATAAAGACTGATGGCTACAAAGTTCTTTAATTACAAACTGTTGCGGATAGCCTTATCTGCTAAAGACCAAAGTTGCTGCTGATATGCAAGTCATCAGCAGCTATGGACAGATGTGTCGTGCTACTGATCAACAACATTGCTGCTGATAGCCATTCCCTCTGAAGATCAAACAATGCAGCTGACTAGATTCGATAAAGCAACCATTACCACTGACAACTTTCTGTTGCAACACTGACACACTCCACACAGAAAGAATGTTACCGGTGCAAGACAATAAAAGACAACGACACTCTTCTTCCAAGGACTCAAGAAATGATGCCTAAGAAGACGTTTGAGTAAAGATAACCTTTGTAGTTTTTATTGTCGTTACATGTAGAATAGCTTCAATACAAGATCACCGGCTTGTGTTAGATCTGATCCTTAGAATCAAGGGTCTGTCTTGATTCTATGTTACTATATAAGTAGTACCTAGAGTCATTGTATAATAGAGCTTTCACTTAAGAGTTTTCTCTATAATCTTGTAATCATTGAAGCTTAATACAAACTGCATTTATCAGTATTCTTCTTGTTTACTTGTTTACATTGCTTAGTTGTGATTGTTTTCGCCAATCTCAACTAGAATAGAACCATCTTGTATTCACTGATCCTACACTCCTGCTCCCTCGTTTTGATGGCTCCTCTCGCTATCGTTGCCATTGGAAGTGTTTCCATTGCGTAAAGCGTTGCTAACTTGGGTAACTAGGTCGGGTAGCACATCGTTCAGTTGTTGTGCAAAGACTTGAGCCATCGTAGAATTTTCATTGTTTCCATCATTTGTTGTGTTGCCGGTTTCATGTCTCGGAGGCATTTTCTAGATTCACATTTATGCTATTGCAAATATTATAGGCAATTATAAAGATGCTATATCATGGCACGTAGTTATACAAGTTAATACATAGTTCTTGAAATACATAGTGCTTAATTCTTGTAATACATAGTACAATATTCTTTAAATACGTAATACATAATTCTTGAAATACATAATTCTTGAAATACAAATAGTCCTACTATAGACGAGAGCATATATGCTTATCGTCTAGTACATAGTTTCTAGATAAGGTAGTAGTGGTTAGTTGTAGATCCAACTCATCTAAATAACGTACTACAGAATCAGCGAAGTGAACATCATTAGCGTCACGATTATGCCCCATTTACGGTTCTGGTCTCGTGCCTCCTGTGCTTCTTCTGGGGTGGCCATTAGCTGGGCATTGTCCGCCATCCTATCCCGCTCCATCCACTCAATTACCCTAGTCATATCAAAGATGTTGTAATTTAGCTCAGTCACATGGCACCACACAGATGATATCTTGCTCGCCAACTTCTCACATTCCTCTTCTTGTCCAGCCTTCCATTGCTGGTATTCCGCCAGGTAGTCTGCAGGTGTTTCGACTCCACATGAGGATTCTCCAACCTCTCGGATGATTGGTGGGGACGTCGGGCAGCAACCTTCAAACTTTACCCTTTTACCAAGCCAAGTAGTTTTTCGGGTCACAGCCCTAGTTCCTCGGCGAGGCGTCTCCGTGTTCTGGTTCCTCATGGTAGGTGGTGACGTATTCTCTTCGGAAGAAGAGTCATCGGATAGCTCAATAGGGTTTCCAGTCACTGGGTGACTGTTATCACTGCTTGGCTCATATCCTGGCATCCTCAAATGGCTCCCTCTCGAGTCAGAGGTCTCGTGTCTGGTATGTGGTAGTGATTAGGGGACCTCATAGGGTTCGTCATCACTGCTCTCCGCTGGTTAAAATCCGTTTCCGTACTTGCTCATGGTTAAGGTAGGTATCATATAAAGAGAAATGTGAGTGTGAATTATATATATGCACTAAGTTCTACATGCAATGCACACCTATAGTTCTTAGAGCTTAAGGTTATAGTCTAGGTTTTCAAATGACCAATGTCTCTATAACCAATGGCTTTAATACCAACTTCTGTCACACCTCGTCTAAAGGCGGAAACACGGGTCATGACAGTTGTATGGAAATCAAGAACACATTGTTTAATAAGAGAAACTTAGTACATATTCATAACTTCCAAAATAATAGTTTTACATGACATTCTGTTTCAAATACAAATTGAGATTTCTTAACAAAAGCTATCCTAACAAAAGGTTATTTTTCTTAAAATCTCTATGTATATGTATGCCATGCATTTCTAATTTCTTCATGGGTTACCTGAAAAATATGCTAAAAGTAGTCAGCTATAAAGCTGGAGAGTTCGTAGGTTTAACTATACGGTAATATGCTAAATTAGTCCTTTCACGACGGTTTTCCATGTATTAAACTTACAAAAATAATATGGACGTGATTCTTGATAAAATAGTAGTTTGATTACTCGAGTAGACTTATTTTATTTACAAGAAGAGTTCCAAGGGTTTGTCAAGTCAAGAATGTGAGTTTAAAGACGTTTTTATCATTTGTTTCGGTTGTAAATGTCAAAAATAAGTTATAATTTCGAAAGTATAGCTATCCAACTCCAATCTTTTGAAATTTGGTTTGTAGGCTTGATAAAACATTAAAAACTTGCTTCAATTTTTGTAAACTCATTTTTAATAGTTTAGTGTTTTTCCAAAAATCATTTGAGATAGAAAATTTTTGAAAGGATAGCTCATTATGTCCTAAAATTAAAATTATTATTTTATAACAACCTTATGAGCAATAGGTCACTTGGTAAAAATTTAAGAATTTTATGAAAAGTCTAGGTATAAAAACGACCTTCGTTTAAGTAAGATTTATTTTATTAACATAGCTATCTAACTCCAAAAATCATGAAATTTAATATGGAGTCTTTCTAAAGTAGGTCAGACTTATTTCCAAAATATAGGAATTTTTAGAAGTCAAGAAGTTAAAATCATATTTTTTTAGTTCAAAACCGGCTTTTTAAACGGTGCACGTTCTTGTTTAAGTTGCATGTGACTATTCCGAGCTTATTTAACTAATCCAATGTTTTAAATATATGTTATATAATATAATAAAAGTAAATCTAATAAGTTTTCAGTTGGTTGACGTGTTAGTGAAAAAGCCACCACATGATGCATGGTTTTAAGTTAACATATGACATCTTGTGTTAATATTTTGTTACTAGGACTTTAGAGACTTGATTTTTATGTTTACCAAAACTATATTATGTCCATTTAAGTTACTAATAGTGTAAGAACAAAGATCATGAAAAATAAAGTGCATATAAAGTAAGTACATGAATTTAAATGGACTAGTTCTTGAGTGTTAAAGGTATGTTTATGGTTTGGCTGTAGCCATACATTACCACTTGTTTACACAAGTATGATAGTATCATAATACCCATAAACCTTTTTGTTATCAAGATCAAGATTTAGAGAAATGTAAAGTGTATGTCCCGGTAGGTGCGACAGATCTCTAGACTCGCGGTACGACACGGTGATAACGTGTGGAATCCATGATCATCGTGTAATGTGTAAAGCAATCAACAACACAAAGTAAATAATCTCCTTTGTATTACCACTCAAAAACTCTGTTTACAAGACTCAAACTGAACGCCTTACTTTCTAGTCTATATTGTAAATCTGACATGTAAACATCTATTTATAGGGAACCACAAAGACCACGGCCGAACTTAGCAAGTTCACCGAGAACCTTTTAAGCGAACTTAACAAGTTCACCCCTCAAGTTATTCTAAACATTCCCTCAGGCGAACTTGACAAGTTCGCTAACTTACAACACATAATTTTAGCAACAGATAGAAAACATGTTCTAAAATAAAGCAAAAACATAAAGTATGTGGACTAGTTCTTTGATCTTTGAAGGCGTGTTTATGGTTTAACTTTAGTCATAGATTTCCACTTGTTATTACAAGTATATGGTATCATACAACCAATAAACCTTCTTATTATCAAAGATCATGATCTAGAATGAAAAAAAGAAGGATAGAAAGTAGATGGAAGGAATGCTTACAAGCTTGAAGGATTTAAGGCTTTTGGATTTGGTCTTGCACCTCTTCCTTGGCTAAGATTTTAGAGAGAAAAGAGTGAGAGTGTTTTATGAATTTGGTTCAATTGAAAATGGGTGAATGAGGCTTGTATTTATAGGGAAAAGATGGAATGGTTTGTTCAATTTAATAATAGTTCTTGAGATTACATTGAGAAAAGGTGTAAGAAAGAAAATGGGAGGTTGAGTGTTGGGAGGTTGAAGCCGTAAATAGGGGTGGGGGTGGAGTGTGTGGTTGAGTTTTGTAAGTAAATGGAATGATGGTGTTTGTAGGTCCCTTCGTGTGTGTCGGATCGTCACATGCAAGTGGTCTACTAGTCGGACCGGGTTGCGAAATACCCGTGACTAGGTGGAGAGTCTTACAAAACAAAGTAAACCAAACACGAGAGTCACAATAAACGTTCTTTGTATTATAAACACTCGATGGTTACAGAGAGAATACAAGCTGCGTACTTAGCAAAACTGAGTTCGTCTGAACAAATGGTTCTGCGTACTTAGCTTCTGTGAACCTATCCTATTTATACAGACCTGATGCCTGCGCACTTAGCAAGTGTGCAGGACCAATTGCTCTTGCGTACTTAACAAGTACGCAAAGGTGTTCTTGCGTACTTGCTAAGTACGCAGGAGCTTTCTCCTGCGCACATGTAAGTGCGCAAAACACTTAGCAGAAAAACAACATACATTATGTTAAAGTAAATACAACTCGATAAACTATTACATAATGACTCATTAATACAAAGACAAATTACAGACATTAGACATACAAACTAAGACTCTATCCAGAGTGTTGTCACAGTAAGTGCATCAACAAACTCCCCCTAGACAACAGCTCGGGATCTTCATCGTCTTCAGTCTTCGGTCTTCAGTCTTCACAGCATCTGCTCCTTAGCTTCCATCTTCTTCTTGTAATCAAGACAGAACTTGATCAACTTGTCGTATTTGGCAGAGAGAAGCTTCGTCCATTCGTCAGTGTGGATGCAGTACTTGTCGGCTAGTACCTCCAGATCGTTCACAGAAAAGTTGATGAAGCAGACTTCATCAAATATCCTGATCACTTCATTTGGCACAATATTTCCACTTGCTGACTTACCTTTACTCATTACCACAGCCTCTCCTGTTTTTGGATCAACGTACCAGTACCACATGTCACCAAGAATATCTTGACGTAACTTGCTCAGGGGAATCTTAGTTTCACATCGCACTGGCTTGTATACCAATCTCTTTATGGGCTTCTTAGTCACAGGATGCACATTGTGCTTATCATTGACTCTTCTGGGCACCTGAGGCTTGAGGTATTGAAATTTCCCTGATCTTGCTTCACGCTGTAGTGTTACCCACAAACCCATTGCTACTGCATTATTCGAGTGACTTAGCAGATTGCGGTTTGCGAGGTTAACTAGGTCGTACTTGGGCAAAGAGTTGAACGCCTCACTGGTGGGTTTCAAGTATTGAACCCCCCCCAGATCTTTTGATGGAGAACAGCTGCTTGTCCTCCTCGAACCTAACAGCTAAGATCATACCTGTCGCTCCGTGCTTGTCTGTGATAGACGTCTTTTGCCACACGGGAGCTGAACCCTTTGTAGATGCAGAAGGCATGTCTTTCTCTTTTTGTGCCTCGGGGTCCGCAGGTATAAGGTCGACCGGGGAGGCTTCAGTTGTAGTTTCAACATTACTTGTCGTGTCAACTGAGCCTGTTTCGAGCATAGAGTCGAGCGATGGTACTTCAAAGATCTCACCATCTTCTAACTCATACTTACCTTCCCCGTCGCCCTTGGAAATCTCAATCACCACATCATCGTCATCCTCGTTCCAGTCTTCACCAGAGTCGATCTCTCCTTCTTCCAGATTAAGGAGAGCATCGATCTGTGCCTCTTTGGAATAGTCAGGCTCTAAATAGAGGATCTCATCATCAGATAAGTCCTTGAGCACATCAGCCGCTGACTTCCCTTTATCTCCGCCACCACCACCTGAGGTATCACTACCCTCTTGCTGAGTAGACTCCCCCTCAGCCAATGGAACAGAAGAGATGGGCACAATCACCAAAGCTAGGTGCTCACCTCCACTAGGACCGACTTCAGGATCCTTGTCTTTATCATCATCCTTAGTCAGATCGACTGGATGACAAGACTCGGCACCGGTGGATTTCTTTTCTTTGTCTTTCTCTTTCTATGTCTCCTTCTCTGTCTCCTTCTCCCCCTGAGCACCTAGCTTCACGGTCAGTTCACCAACTAATTGGACCATAGCTGCATGCTCCTTCCTTTGTAGATCCAACCTTAGCTCCAGGGAAGTTCTGTGAGCTAGAATCATGTCATTAGTCTTCATCAACAGTTCATTCTGTGCAATGACATTCTTCAACCGTTCATCAGTCCCCGTTCTCTGGCTACGTAGAATCCTAACTTCATCCGCCAGAGAGTTTATCTGTGCTTGTTGAGCATCAGAATCCTCCTTTGACTTTTGAATAGTCTTCAACAAGCCAGCAACTTGGGTTTCTAGCACATCGATCCTAGTTTCATTTGGATCCGGATGCCTAGATGATGAGGCTTCGGCGTTGTGGATGGGGGAAGAGAAGATTGTGTCAAAGTCGAACCCTTGTGAGAAATCACCGTAGTTAAAGGGTTGACCTGATGGCTCTTTGGTGGGTGTTGGGATGGGGGATGTAATGATGGGAGTTATGGTTGGGGTGATGGTGACTAACTCCGTGAGAAGTGGAGCAGTCACCGTCACCTGGACGGTTGGAGTAGGGAGGGTCACCGTCACAGGAATCACTTCTGTGACCGCCGTGACTGCCACATCTGCTTGTACCAGTGGCCTTCTCCTCCTTCTAAACAGTTGCCGTGCTCGTGGGGTAGATTCTGACTCTGGACGGGCAGCTTCAACTTGTACTGGCTGCATAGTCGGAATCTCTTCAACCCTGGGGATAGCAACCTCTTGCCTATCGCCCATTTTCTTCTTGGCCCTCTCGCGCCTTTGTCTTTGTAGAGCAGCGTCAGAGTCGGAATCCGGCTCGTATTCGCTGCTCGAGCTTTGTCGTTTTCTTTTGGAAGACGACGCAGGCAGGGTTACCTGTGCCGACCTTCTCGGATGTGCCTGTGTTGGTGCGTCATCGGAATTAGAAGAATCTGATTCTGTTGCCTCTGAATCGGATTCCTCAGCACCACCAACATCACCTTCATCATCACCTTCATCATCATCATGCTCTTCCTCTTTCTCTTCACCAGAGTCATCACTCATCTCTGGTGCTGAGTTGGGACTATACTAGTTCCAATCTTCAGGAGCGACGTATGCTTCATTCAGTAGGTGGCCAAAGAGTTCAGTGTGCACAGGGGTAGGTTCTACACTGCCTGGCTTTAGAAACTGAGCAAAGACTCTCTTGTCCACCCATTTTACCTGCAGTCTCTCCCCGATAGCACGTAGGTTTGGCAATGCATCATCGATCAGGAGCTGCACAAACCTCGGGTACAAAAGGAACCTGAACCTCTCTGCTGTATTTATCTGGTCATTGAGTGCTTTGAAGATATATCGAGAGAAGTTTTAGCCCCGATTGAGAGACAGGCCCACCATGGTCGCTGCAAGGTCATGACCCATGGCATCTTTCCCCGCTTTCCTGGATGAGATGCACACTATCATGATGTGGGCAAAGTAACGCCATTGATCCAATACCCACATCTTCTTGTAAGAAGCATAGTCCCTAGCCCCAACATATCCCATTCTGTGCCTCCAACACCCATCCACGTAGTAATCTGGATAGGATGTCGGGTCGGTGGCGAGGTCTCCGAACTGCAAAACTCTCCTTATTGTATCCTCAGAGATAGCAATAGCCCGACCGTCAACGGTAGCCCTTATGACATTCGGGGATACCGTGCAATCGTGCTCTGCAGTCTCCCAGAATTGCTCCAGGTAAGGTCTTGAGACTGTTGGGTTTGCTGAGATTGCATAACTTATTCTTGATCTGTTCAGAAAATCCACAATCTCCCTGTATTACAAGGCTGCGCCTTTCCATTCTGGTTTGGTGTTAGCCAATAGGTTGAATTCGTCAGTGAATGCACGAGCCATAGCCTGCAAACACACATAGAAAACATATTCAGAAAAACTTATAACACTGGAAGTAGACACACATGACATAGGATAGTAGTGACACTTTGAAAAAATTTTCAGACTTAGAAAAAATTTCTAAGTGTTGGTCCTGCGCACTTAGCAAGTGCGCAGGATTTTCCTCATGCGTACTTAACAAGTACGCAAGAAGTATTTCTTGCGTGCTTGCTAAGTGCGCAAGAACAACCCTTTGCAAAAATTTCCGAAACTTGTAATTCGTTCAAAACGTGGGTTGATTAGGTCGCCACTAGGACGGAATCAAGGATTCTAACCTATGGTACCATTATCAACACCACACACTGCTTAACCTAGTTCAATTTTTGACCTAGACTGGTCGCCGACCAACTGTCGGTTCAACTTCAACCGACGGATCAATCGAGGACCAGGAGATGATTAGGGAATCGATTAAGGCTTCCTATTCGCTTGTTACAGATACTAAGTTACCCAAACGACCCCATTTTACCCCAAAATGTATCGGATTTAACCTAATATTTTCTAAGTCAAAAATCGGTCCAAATGTCATGAATCGATGGATGGAATTGGCCTATAATCTCACCACTGAGATGAAATACGAAGATGACAATGTGTACGGGATGAAACGATGGATTGGACACTATCGATTTGAGAGTAAAATTGCAGGGGGGAAACTTCGGGTTTGAAAGTGTAAAAACTTGAGAAAAGTTCTAAGTCTCTAATTTATACCCCTCACTAACTGTTCGTGCGTACTTGTTAAGTGCGCACGAATTAACTCTTGCGTACTTAACAAGTGCGCAAGGCTTAACTCTTGTGTACATGTTAAGTGCGCAAGTGTTACTTCGTGCGTACTTGACAAGTGCGCACAACCCTTAAGTGCGCAATTTTCAACTCAGAATTTATGAAGATTTTCAAGTCAAATAACGAACAAGATAAAAGCGTTCAATCAAGAGGGTTCAAAATCAATTAAGGAAGGTTAAATACAAATATTTTTGGCTTTTCTGAATAAAGTTGAACTATGCATAAACTTAAAATATTTTTGATCTTTTCTCATAGAAATATACAAGTATTCACATAAACTATTTTTGATCAAAGACACGAGCAAAGGATCATATCAGGCTATCTTTTAGCAAAAACGATACAAAATAAACATCAAAGAATATGGGATCATGTCATGTATTACTCTTTATTCATACGTAATAAGCACATAAACAAGTAATTCAAGTTGACAATATTATAAGATTTGAAACTATACGCATCTTTGTATCATGTTCTTGTGTATTAAGGTATTAATTATAAGATATACAACGTGTACCCCACTGAGATGCTATGATATTTTTGCACTATCTTCAAGGCATCTAAGATTATTTTCAATTATTTTCTTAATTTTTCAGAATGAAGTTACATCAATTAGCACAGAAAAAATCAAGCAGAATCAATAAGGATTATCAGGAATCATAAGATTCAGAATCGAGTGATTCATTTGTCTTGGTTTCATGTGATTTTCTTCTTTGAATATCGGTATGATGATTCGGGATAATGAACATGGTGTTTGATTATAGGGTAAGGGGATCCAACTTTTATCTGGATTTGATTTCAATGAATCAGGAGTGATTCAAGGGTGAATACATGCTCAACGGTTAATGTAGAGACATGTCTTGATTCAATCTCTCCTTGCATACTTGTGAGTATGGGCAGTGAGATGAACCGCATTAATTGTGCTAACAACATAACCCAAAACTGATCTCAAAAGAAAATTATTGTCAAAATCTAACATCCTTTATCTGATAGTGATCTTTTATAATCTTTTACGCACACACGCTTGCAAACATGGGTTCAAATCACAGTTGTAATTTAGATTTAGTTTCCACACTACTAGTGATTCAAAGACGCATACAGCCTACTGACAATTCAAATTACTTGTAAATAAACAAATTAAAAACATAATAATTTTAAACAGATAAGTAAGCATGACGCAATCATTTCCCATATGAGCAGTCTGTAGTGTTTAGATCATTTCTGATGTACTATCATTTCCTCTTTTCTCAAGTTAACTTTGAAATTTTCTCCATTTTCTATTTTGTTTTTGTTTTTTGTAAAATATTTTAAAGACTAAAAGAACTATACAGAAAATTTAAAAGAATTAAAAATTTAACTTTCATGAATTGAATTGAGTTAAGAAAACTTAGTTTTCACTCATGATTGAACATTCCTATCAAGTTGACAAGATGCTCAAAACGGGATCGATCAAATGCCTTTGTGAAAAGGTCAGCAAGATTATCATCCGTGTGAACTTTTACAAGTTCAATTAAATGCTTTTCAGCACAGTCACGGATGAAATGATGGCGAATCTCTATATGTTTAGTTTTGGAATGTTTCACCGGGTTATTTGTGATGGACATGGTGGCATTGATGTCAATGAATAAAGGAGTCCAGTGAAGTTCAAGTCGTAGTCTCGTAATTGCTGCTGAATCCACAATATCTGAGAACAACCGCTAGCTGCAGCAATGTACTCTGCTTCACAAGTTGAGACAGAAACCGTTGACTGCTTCTTACACTGCCAGGAGACCAGTCTGTCTCCTAAGAATTGACATCCACCAGAAGTTGACTTTCTGTCAAGGTTACAACCGCCATAATCTGAATCAGTGTAGGCTTTGAAGTCGAATGACTGCTGCTTAGAGTACCAAAGACCTAATCGGGGTTTCCCTTTCAGGTATCTAAAAATTCTCTTCACGGCTATCATATGTGACTCCATTGGTTGAGACTGAAACCTTGAGCACATACATACATCAAACATTATATCGGGTCTTGAAGCTGTGAGATACATAAGTGATCCGATCATCCCACGGTACAACCTGCTGTCCACATCCTTTCCATCTCTATCGGGATGCAAACCATGATTGACTGGGATTGGTGTGCCATAAGTAGTGCTATCACTCATCTTGTATTTTGACAAGATGTCCTGCACATACTTAGTTTGATGTAGATAAATACCATTCTCTCTTTGACTGACTTGCAGACCTAGAAAAAATGACAGTTCACCCATATTGCTCATTTCAAACTAGGACTTCATCACCTTCTCGAATTCCCTACACATCCCTTCATTGGTCGACCCAAAGATAATGTCGTCGACATATACTTGCACAAGAAGAATGTCACCTCCTACTTTTCGTATGAAGAGAGTCGAGTCAATCTGTCCACGGTCGAAACCATTAGACAGTAAATGCTTAGATAATGTCTCATACCATGCCCGCGGTGCTTGATGAAGACCATAAAGTGCTTTGTTGAGCTTGTACACTTTATTGATATTATGCGGATCTTCAAAACAAGGAGGTTGAGTGACATAGACTTCTTCATGCACCTTACCATAAAGGAAAGCACTCTTCACATCAAGTTGATAGACCTTGAAGCCGACATATGTGGCATACGCCAAGAACAGTCGAATGGCCTCAATTCTAGCAACTGGGGCATATACTTCATTGTAATCCAAGCCCTCTTGTTGATAAAAACCCTGAAAAACCAATCTTGCTTTGTTCTTCACAACTACATGACGATCATCCGTCTTGCATTTGAACACCCATATGGTACCAATTGGCTGAAAGCCTTTTGGCAGGTCAACTAAATCCCACACTTGCAACTTTTTGAATTGAGACAGTTCATCTTGCATCGCCTCAATCCAGCAGTTGTCAGCGATAGCCTCCTTCACATTCTTCGGCTCTACCTGGGACACGAATGCAGCATGCAGACATGTTTCCATGACACCAGTGTCAAATATCTCTGTGTAAAGACTGGTGTTCTCAGTGATGGTTCTATGACGAGTCTGAACACCTGCATTAGGATCACCAATGATGTTGTCGATTGGATGATTCCTATGCACCCTCGTCTCTGGTACAATTGGTTCTTGAATTTCTGGATCCAGATTTGTGCTTAACTCCCCCATTTCCTGTGTACCAGAGGAAGAAGATTCAATGTTAATTGGATCAGCTGGAGCTTCATTTCCTATAATTGTGTTAGGATTGGCTTGAGCGTCATCTCCAATAACATGAACACCTTCACTGTTATCACTGTCATGAGTTCCAGATGCAGATGCAGCATTGGAATCAGGAGTTGTAATTGGTACAGTAGCACGAGTAGAAAAACTGGAGTCATTGTCGCCACGCAATAAATCATAGACATTTGCGGCGTCTTCTGCAGATAAGTCAGGAAGATTGAAGGACTTGAATAGCGCATCATAATCAAAACCCCAAGCTGGACCTTTTGATTCTGGTGGAGTGCTGTGTTTACTACAGTCCACTTCAAACCATTCCTCGATAGTACGAGTTCCTATGTTGTACACTCTCTTGCAGGGCGAATTGGCAACATATCCTAAGAAGATGCCTTCCACCGCTTTCGCATGAAATTTAGACTGACGGTCTTTATACTGTAGCAACAAGGAACAAGGACTACCAAAAGGAACTAGGTAATCAAGATTGGGAAGTCGATTGTTGATCAACTCATAACATGTCTTGTTGTGCCTTTTCACAACCAGAACTCTGTTTAAGACGTGACAAGCTGTATTAACTGCTTCTGCCCAGAAAGTGACAGGAAGCTTTGCATCTGACAGCATAGTCCTTGCAGTCTCGATCAGTGTTCTGTTCTTCCGTTCAGCAACTCCATTCTGCTGAGGTGTGTACGGCGCGCTGAATTCGTGACGGATCCCTCTCTTGAGACAGAAAAGTTCCATCAAATTATTCTTGAACTCAGTTCCGTTGTCACTCCTTATTCTTCTAACTTTCAGCTTGCAAAGAGATTCCATGCTCAGGATCAGGTATTGAAGAATATCAGCAGTTTCGTCTTTTGTACCTAAAAAATGCACCCAAGAAAAACGTGAGAAATCATCAGTTACAACTAGACAGAACGACTTACCTTCAATACTTCTGATACTTATGGGGCCAAACAGATCCATGTGTAATAGCTCCAAAGGGGTATCGATAGAATTTTGGAGCTTGGGCTTGTGAGACTTCCGTTGCTGTTTGCCCTTTTTACACGGCATACAGTCATCTGCAATGGTAAACCTCAACTTAGGAACCCCGGTTACCAAACCGTTTCGGACAAGATGATTCATTTTACGATAAGAAATATGTCTGAGTTTCCAATGCCACAAGACGGAGTCAAGTTCTGTTGCTTTTGTAAGCAAACAAGTAGCAACTGATGAGGTGGTTTTTGCCACACTCATATCGATCTGATAAGTGTCGTTTGATCTTGGTGCTCTCATCAGAATCCAGTCTTCGGGAACCTCAAAACCGGGTTTGAGAATCAGACATTCTGACTTTTCAAATATCACAGAGTACTCCTTGTCACACATTTGGGAGACACTCAACAGGTTATGCTTCAGCTGCTCGAAAAAGTTGACATTTTCAAAGCTAACACAACCATTTGAAACCATGCCTTGACACGTGATGCTGTCGCCTTTTTCTCCGGCAAAGGCCACATAGCCGCCTCTGAATGGTTTAACATCTTGAAGCAAGGCCATGTTTCCTGTCATGTGCCGGGAGCATCCACTATCTACATACCAACGGTTAGAGATAGTACCCTTCGAACGTCCCTGCACGAATAACAAAATAATTAGTTAGATTTGGAGACCCAAGCCATTGTGGTATTGGGTCGTCCATCCTTCTCAAAATAAACTACTTCTTTCAACTCATAGTCATGATGACTGTTCAAAATTGGTGAATCTTTGGATGAATTTGGAACAGGAGATTGAGAACTTTTAACTTTCTTGTTCCAGGATCTCTTTTGATTGTTAACCAGAACAGTAGACTTTGGCTCAACCACAGCCGGTGAACTTGTGGAAGCTTCACCTGATTGAGTCTTAGTCAGCTGTTCCAGCTTTCTCAACCTCTTATTCCTTCTTCTTCTTTGTGGCTTAGAGAGTCTAGCCACAGATTTCTCACCAGTGCGTGTACTACCAGATGTAGACACACGAGGTACAGCAGGTTGCTTTACCTTTCTTGCAACAGATGGTTTGGCCTCAGATTTAATCTTAGGTTTTCCCATAGGTTGTACTGGTGGTTTCACCACATTCTGCTTTGGACTTCTGGGAGGTTTCACTATTGGCGACTTAGGGATAACGGCTGGCTGTGAGACAACATGCTGTTTCCCTTGGTTCTTTGATGGACAGTTCACAAGAATGTGACCAACCATGCCACAATGAAAACACATCCTCTTGTCCACATGAGTTCTCTTGTAAGGCTCATTAGATCTGGCCTTAGATAACTCTCCATAATGAGCAGGAGGAGTTGGATTATGAACAGGAGTCTAACATTTTTCAGTTTGGTTTTTGGGGGTATAATACTTTTGCAGATTCTCTTTGTAACCAAGCCCATAATGAGCTGAAAAAGCCTCTTTCTTAACTTGGTTAATATTTTTATAACCCCCGTAAAGCATTACCTTAAGTTTATCATTTGTTTCAATGATATCAGGTTCAGTTAAAATGCAGTTATCACCATTAGTGATAATGCTTTTGTGGACTTTCTGTTCAGTCAACAACTCCTCAAAGACTACTCCTTCAGGGCAAGTGTTAACCGACCCATCATCAGAAGCAGTAACATACTCCTCACTAGATGTGGAGTTAGCCTTACTTGAGGATTCATCCTTTTTAGGGGAATCATCCTTATTAGAGGACTCATCTAGACAGGTGAGATCAATGTCTATCAAGCTATTGACAAACTTCCTACTTATTGGTGGAGGAATGGCATTGGTACCAAGACCTAGGCCCTTCAATTTCCTCACTACTGATTCGTAGTGCTCCACCACAAAGCGAGAGTTTTTCAACTTCTCATTTGTACATTTTAACTGCAGGATCTCATTTTGCAGTTTGTTGATTTCATTGTTCTATTTTTCTAACCCCTGATACGCAATATCCAAGTGAACTTGTTGCTCACTTATTTGTAAAGAATATTCCCATTTTTCCTTTTTCAACGTTTCAACAGACTCTTTAAAACATTTTTCGTTTTCTTTGTAATTATGAGCTACCATAGTTAGGGGTTCGAGTTTGTCTTGGAGCTTAGAAATTTCAAGCTTTAGCCCTAGACATTTAGAACAAGAAATAATAGAGAAAGGGTTAGAATCTACCTCAGATGATGAACTCTGTGCTTCCCCAATGGCCATGAGAGCAACGGCAGTGGTAGACTCCTTTTCAACAGCTACAGAAGCTTCCATCTCCTCAGCTTCTTTTCTCTCAGCCTCCATCAGCTCCATGATCTCAGCAATGAGACCAACCTGTGTTTGAGCAATGATGGCGTCCTCTAGATGAACACCCCAATCAAATTTTTCGTCATGCTGAGCTACCAGTGCATTTGACGAACCACCTTGGTGTTGATTGTGGTGGCTAGTGTTGTTGTGGCCGTGGCTGTTTCCCTGGCTAGGTCTGGTGAAACCAGAGGCCGGTGCTCGGTCTTTTTGACGCTCACGAGCAAAGTGTCCATAGTTCAGACACTTGTAGCATTTGGCCTTGGATTTATCAAATCCAACCTTGGCATTAGAATGTCCACCAATGAACTTTCTTCCTGTTCTGTTCAGGAAACGCTTGGCCCTCCTCAAAAGCATGGCCATATTCCATTGAATATCCATGTCCTCAATATCATCAGGATCCACTTGGTTAAAGTCTTCTTCAATAGTTTCGGGATCCGTTTGCTTGTCGCCTATGAAATTCTCATACGCAAGCATACATGATGAAAACAAATCAACATGATCTTCAGCTATTTTGGCTATTACAGAATGGTTAGCTGAAGACGTAGCTGGAGGATTTCTTGAGGTGTGTTGATGATTAGTTCCCAACCCTGATCCCGATGCATAACAAGCATGACCACCACACCCATTTGAGTGGTCTTCTTCATTGGAGTGTCCAGTAAAGAGGGCAATTCCAGAGCCCGATGATTTTGAAATGGAAGTCGTCCCATGATACATGGAAGGGTCCTGTATCTGAGGTCTTCCCGAGCTCTCCTTCTTCATAAGATTCATGTTATGAGCTTGATTCTTACCAATAGCCTCATCAACTGTTAACTCATAGAATTTAGGATTTTCCCTCATCAGGGTTGTATACATCTCAAACTTTGGTGGCAAAGCATCAAGAAATTTTTCCACCAGTTCTTCATCAGGATATTTCAGTTCAAAAGCTTTCAACTCCGTTTGTAAATGATAGAATCTAGAAATGAGATCATCTAACGATTCATTTTCCATGAAATTGAAGCATTCATACTGCTTCCGGAGAAGATCCCGCTTACTCTTCTTAATGTCACTGTTCCCCTCAAATCTTTTCTGAAGTGCTTTCCAAAGATCCTTGGAGGTGTCATAGCTTCGAAAACTGTGAAACAATTCCCGAGTTAATGACATAGTGATTGAGCCAAGAGCCTTCTTTTCCCGATCATAAGCTTTCTTTTGTTCTTCATCAAGCTTAGAGATGGGCTTTGGCACCTCTTCATCAAGATAGATGTGTGTGGGATGCTTATATCCCTCAATGATTGGTATCCATAATGATGAGTCGGTGTATGAAATGTAGTGCTCAAAACGCGCCATCCAATTGGAATAATCGTTTACATTTAATAGTTTAGGCGGTTTCTAAGGTGTACCGATCTCATTATCATAATTTAACATGTTTCTAAGATTCTGAAGGTTCGACATAGTGAATTACTTGGTCAAAAAATCAGAAAAATCAGACACTGTTGCGTACTTGTCTTTGGCCTTGCGCACTTGAGAAATGGTCTTGCGTAGTTAAGACTTGCTCTTGCGTACTTGTAAGTACGCAGGAGGAAATATTAAGTACGCAGGATATAACTTAAGTTCGCACAAGTTCAGTCTTGCGCACTTGTAAGTACGCAGGAGATAACTCTTGCGTAGTTAGTAAGTACGCAGAAGACTGTACTTTTTACCAAAAATGGTAAGTACGCAGGACACCTTTTCAGCAACTCTCACCAAACTTTTCCGGTCACCTGAAAATCGCCGAAGATAGTGAAAAATAGGCTTATGATCAATGCAATCGAGCCAAAGGATCAAAAACAAGTTTCTAACAAACCTTTGATGCTCAAAACACACAAATACACAACAAAAATCAGTTTTTGAGAGATTTTTGCTTCTAAAAAAGTGCTCAAGAGCTACCCCTTTTTTATCATAAAAATCAACAAAAATACCTCTTTTTGCTTGTAAAACTCATAAAAACGTCTCCAAACTCACTTACAACACTCGAATTCAAGAGCAATGCTCTGATACCACTTGTAGGTCCCTTCGTGTGTGTCGGATCGTCACATGCAAGTGGTCTACTAGTCGGACCGGGTTGCGGAATACTCGTGACTAGGTGGAGAGTCTTACAAAACAAAGTAAACCAAACACGAGAGTCACAATAAACGTTCTTTGTATTATAAACACTCGATGGTTACAGAGAGAATACAAGCTGCGTACTTAGCAAAACTGAGTTCGTCTGAACAAATGGTTCTGCGTACTTAGCTTCTGTGAACCTATCCTATTTATACACACCTGATGCCTGCGCACTTAGCAAGTGCGCAGGACCAATTGCTCTTGCGTACTTAACAAGTACGCAAAGGTGTTCTTGCGTACTTGCTAAGTACGCAGGAGCTTTCTCCTGCGCACATGTAAGTGCGCAAAACACTTAGCAGAAAAACAACATACATTATGTTAAAGTAAATACAACTCGATAAACTATTACATAATGACTCATTAATACAAAGACAAATTACAGACATTAGACATACAAACTAAGACTCTATCCAGAGTGTTGTCACAGGAAAGTGCATCAACAGTGTTTGTATAGGTATTTCTTGTACAAATGTTTATAAATGGTAGGTTTTTATAAAAATGGAGATGTTTTATAAATGTTGTAAGATTCTAGTCTTGCATAAGTGTTTATATATATATATATGTCTATTTATACACTTTCTTTCTATTTTATGTAACACCCATATATATATATATATATATATAGGAGGATTCGATATAATATTAGGCATGGATTGGCTTGCTACCAATGAAGCACAAAGTCTATGTCACACCCCCAATTTCAACTAACGGAATTTTACCTTTTGGGAAGTGACAAACCAGGATCGCAGTCATTAGTTACATTGAACGACTCTAAATGGGACTCAAATGAAAATATCATATCAATCAGAGTTTAATGTGGAAGCGTAAAGAAAAGTAAATGCGCAAAACACACGCGCCCAAAAAGTCCAAAAGTCTAAACCAAACATAGTTCAAAACGAAGTCCAAACGATTTAATAAAACATAAATCAATAGGAGAATTCCATGCATATCCTATTATGTGCACCTGTGACTTATCTTAGTGACCTGAGAAAACATGTAAGAAAAGATGTCAACACTAGGTTGGTGAGTTCACATGTTTTAATATAAATAAACGTTTACCGAATTTATTGTACAATCAACATCATGTTCGCTATTACACTCGCAACCGTAAACTGACTGTTTGTATTGCCTCCTACCAGGTCTATCAACAATGGTGCACGTTTAGGTCAAAATTGCACCCGTTCGATATCCAATCGAGTTAGCGCGACTAACGCGGATGAGGTTTGTCAAACCCAGTAGTACTACCCAACATACCTCGCTATATTCATATTTAAACGATTCGATGTGAGGACTTTCATGATAGAGTGTACGCATAGTCATAACAAGTGATATAATATGAAGTACAAAAATCAAAAGAGTTTGCATCATGTTTTCTCCCCCAGTTTAAAACAGTAAAAGGGGCCGTGAAAACTCACATGAATGGCGTAGGTAGTAGTCACACAAGTACGAGACTGAAATCTCAAGCGTTAGCCCGACACGGCTCACAAATGCCCTAGAATTACAACATAACTTATTAGGGGTAAAATGAGAATATGTGACGACAACGCGGAAGATTAGAACGTCCTAACATACTTAGGATTAAAGAGTAGGCGAACGTGTCCACGGGAATAAGGATTTCTATAAGAATTAGAATAACTAAGTTTCGTGCCGAACGTAAATAATGAATAATATATAAATGAATAAATAAATTCATACGTTTGAGTCGCTTACAAAAGTTAGGAAAATAATATAATTTAATATATTATTTTTAGATTCGTAGGATTAACTAAAAAATCATTTGTGGCAAAAATAATATATTATTTTTTTATTCGAGATAATAACCGTGGGTAAATAATATAATTAATTATATTATTTAATAGTCTGAAACGCTACACAAACTGTATAAACGTGACGAAAATAATATAATAATATATTATTTTTAATAAAGGTCACGGGTTGAAAATAATATAAATATATTATTTTATACGGAGTCATGGTTTGAAAATAATATCAATATATTATTTTTAAAAGTGAGAATAATATTAATTATGAGTTATAAACCAAACCCGAGCCTACAGGTTGTTTTCCGGGTTAAAACATTTTAATATAATATTATATTAATGTAGGGAAAGGTTTTATGATTAAATAATGTTTAGAAAATAATTAAAAATCAAAACAGGGGTGAGGAGACTCGAACCCGGGTCTCCTCCCCATCGACACACACACTTAACCAGTCCACCTGCTAAGGCAATCACAACATGGACCAGATCAGAATGGCTTTGACTATCAGTTTCCCTGTGTTCTTCCCCCTTAGCGCAAGCCGAACCAAACCCTACTAATTACCCACGAATTCGAACACGAATGAAATCACGGGCATATGGGTTTTGTTAAACGAAGGTTTTCGAATCTGTGAATGAGTTTAATTTCAAAAACAAGTAGTTTTAGATCGTTAGATTTGGTTTAAGAAGGCCGAAACCCTAGAAATAGAACCTGGAATTGATTTGGTTAAATCCTCTAATGAAACTTGTTAAAGTCATGGGGCTTTTACAGAGTGAGACCTTGCGAATCCGTCTCTTTGGTCTAATTGGATTGAAAATGGGTCTAGGATCAAAACCCCCAATTTATTTTATGAAGAACCCTAGATTATAGATTCTGATTAATTCGGTATTGTTTGATAAAAATAACATAGGGTTATCATTAAACGAATGATTACGAAACTAGTGGTATGATTTAATTTGTTTGAAACCGGGTCTAGAGTAGGGTTCGATCAAGGCGTGAATGTAAGAACCCTAGATTCGGGATCAAGATCAATTCGATGACAGGGCTTTCAATCTAGACATCAAAATGAATCTAAGGACTTGTTTAATTTCTATAATTGATATCGAATTGATAGGGTTCGACTAAAACGAAAACGGTATGAACCCTTGGTATTTTATCGAGTTAAATTCGATAATGTAAGCCCTGATTATGATAGGGCTTATGTTCCAGGAGTGAAAACGAAACTAATGATGTAAGAATTTTCCCGAATAATGCTCGAATTGGTAGAGTACGAGTAAAACAGGTGCCGACTGTAGAAGAGCTTGATCTCTGGCGTCTTCTGCTGTGATTCCGACGAGTTTGTTGTGTGCAATTGCTCCAAGTAAGTTCGTACAAGGTGCGCAGGGATTCGATTTGAGAATTAGTAACTAAGATTTGTCGAATTCGATTGTTTTAGAAATGTGTTCGACGGTTACAACATGAATGCCCATAATTGGGTTTGATTTCGAATCAATGTCGTGATTAATTTGTTAATGATTAGTGTTTAAGTCATAATCGTGCATTATCAGTTTCAATTCAAACAGAAAACGGTTTCAGAACTTGAATTTGAATCCTTGGCTATGAATTTTACTTTCAAAAGTCAACCACATAAAAAATGAACCAATTACAGGTTTAGTCCCCGCCATTTCATGCAGTAAGTTCAGGGAATCGGCAGAATAGGTCCTTGGGGTTGAGTTTGGTTAATAACAAGTTAGGATTTAACTGAAATAGTTAACGGAGATAGACTAAAAAGTCCGGATATCACATCATCCCTAAGTTGAAAGAATTTTCATCCCTAAAATTAAAATAATAAAAATTTTTTTCTGAGTGTCACATCATCCCCTAGTTGAAAGAATTTTCGTCCCGAAAATTAGAATAATACCTTAAGAGTTTGAAGTGGATTGCTTGAACAGATGAGGGTACTTTTTGCATCATCTGGTCCTCGCGCTCCCAAGTGAATTCCAGTCCGCGTTTCGAGTTCCAACGAACTCTAATAATTGGAGTTTTACTACATTTTAACGTTTTGACTTCCCTATCCATAATTTCCACAGGTTCTTCGATGAAACGCAACTGTTCATCAATGTGTAGTTCCTCAAGAGGAACCGCGAGTGACTCGTTTGCTAGACATTTCTTCAAGTTTGCGATGTGAAAGACGTTGTGTACACCACTACGTCCTTCGGGTAGGTCCAGTTGATACGCTACTGGCCCGATTCTCTTCACTATCTTGAATGGTCCAACATAACGAGGATTCAGCTTACCTCGTTTCCCAAAACGAATGACACCCTTCCAAGGTGAGACTTTTAATAAGACCATATCCCCTACTTGAAATTCTAACGTTTACGGCGCTTATCGGCATAGCTCTTTTGGCGGTCACGAGCTGCTGCCATACGATTTCTAATTTCAAAGACTTTCTCAGAAGTTTCAAGTACAAGTTCAGGACCTGTAATTTGACTATCCCCAACCTCAGCCCAACAAATAGGAGAACGGCATTTCCGTCCATATAGTGCTTCAAATGGAGCTGCCTTGATGCTAGTGTGATAAGTGTTGTTGTAGGAGAACTCAAGTAACAGTAGGTGAGACTCCCAAGTGTTATCGAAATCAATCACACAAGCTCGTAGCATGTCCTCCAGAGTTTGAATAGTATGCTTTGTCTGGCCATTAGTTTGAGGATGGTATGCTGTGCTCATATCTAGACGCGTGCCTAAAGCTTTATGCAACGATTGCTAGAAACGAGAGGTGAATCGTGCATCACGATCCAAAATGATAGAGATTGGCTCCCCGTGCCGAGAGACTACTTCTTTTAAGTAAATACGAGTAAGTTTTTCCATCTTGTCTGTTTCCTTGATTGCTAAGAAGTGCGCCGACTTTGTTAAACGATCGACTATTACCCAAATGGTATCACATCCTGTAGGAGTTCATGGAATTTCTGGTTGCTGGAGAAGGCCAGAAGTCTTTTGATATTCATATTTGACCTTCACGCAAGTCAAGCACTTGCTCACATAGGTGGCTATATCGGCCTTCTTCTTTGGCCACCAATACAGCACCTTTAGGTCATGATACATCTTGTCGGAACCTGGATGAATAGAGTAACGAGATTTATGAGCCTCATCCATGACTAGTTCCCTTAATTTTCCGAATACTGGAACCCATAGTCGCTCGACGAAGTAGCGAATACCGTCAGATTTGACCTAGAGTTGTACTTCCATACCGCGTGTACCTTCTAGGTAGGTTTTCCTCTTTTAGGGCTTCAAGTTGAGCACTACGGATTTTGTCAGGTAATCCAGGGTGAATAGTGAGCTGTAATGCTCGAACTCGTTTGGGCTTGGTTTCCTTTCGACTTAGGGCATCAGCTAAAACATTAGCTTTACCCGGATGATACCGTATCACACAGTCATAATCGTTCAAGAGCTCGACCCAATGACGTTGTCTCATGTTCAGCTCTTTTTGCTTGAAGATATGCTTGTGATCGGTGTAGATAGTGCACTTGGTACCGTACAAGTAGTGTCTCCATATCTTAAGTGCGAAAACTACGGCTCCCAACTCTAGATCATGAGTGGTGTAGTTTTTCTCGTGAATTAAATCGTTGACTCGAAGCATATGCGATCACCTTTTCTCGTTGCATTTTAACACAACCCAGACCCTGAATGGATGCATCACAATACACCACAAAATCATCAGTACCCTCCAGAAGGGCTAGGATTGGTGCGCTGCAAAGTTTCTGCTTAAGATGTTGAAATGCTGACTCTTAGTTATCGCCCCAGTTATAGGCTTTACCCTTTTGAGTTAAGGCAGTGAAAGGTTGTGTAATTTTTAAAAATCCCTCGATGAATCGACGATAATAACAAGCCAATCCTAGAAATTGTTGCACCTCAGTCGGGGTCATCGGTGATGTCCAATTCTTGATGGCTTCAATCTTTGATGGATCGACACGTATTCCTTTCTCGTTAACCACATGCCCTAAGAATTGAACTTCCCGGATCAAGAATTCACACTTGAAAAACTTAGCATAAAGGTGCTCCCTTTTAAGTAATTCCAGGATTAAACGTAGATGTTCCTCATGTTCCTCTTTGTTCTTGGAATAAATGAGAATGTCGTCGATGAAAACGATGACAAATTGATCAAGGTATGGCTTACACACACGGTTCATGAGGTCCATGAATACCGCAGGTGCATTGGTTAATCCGAAAGGCATGACCATAAATTCATAGTGGCCGTACCTTGTCCTGAAAGCAGTCTTAGAGATATCTTCATCTCGGACTCTCAATTGATGGTTACCGGACCTAAGATCTATCTTGGAATAGAAACTTGATCCTTGGAGTTGATAAAAGAGATCGTCTATACGAGGCAAAGGATAACGATTCTTGAATGTGACTTTATTCAGTTAACGGTAGTTGATACACATACGGAAAGTTCCGTCCTTCTTCTTGACAAACAGGACCGGAGCTCCCCATGGCGATGAGCTAGGTCGGATGAAACCTTTATCCAACAATTCCTGTAACTGAGTAGATAGCTCTTGCAATTCACTAGGTGCCAGTCTGTAAGGTGCTCAAGCGATCAGCGTCGCTCCGGGTGCTAGATCGATTTGAAATTCAACTTGACGGTGTGGTGGCAGACTAGGCAAATCCTTGGGAAATACTTCCAGAAATTCACGAACGATGGGAATATCATCAATCTTCTTCTCTTCTGATGGCTGCTCAGTAACGAGAGCCAAAATATCAGTATGCCCTTTTCGAAGGCATTTATGTGCTTTCATAAATGATATGATGCCCATGACTGCACCAATCTTTTCGCCCTGAACGGAAAGGGTTTCTCCACTCGGGAGAGGAATGCGAACATTTTTCTCATGATAGATGATTTCAGCTTGGTTTTTAGATAACCAATCCGTGTCGACAATTACATCAAAACTACCAAGTGTTACCGGCATAAGGTCGATATCAAGTATATGACTAGCTAGCACAAGGTTACAACCCTTAAGAATGTGGGTTGCTTCAATTATTTGGCCATCAGCTATCTCTATTATGTACTTAGCTTCTAACAGAGTTGGAGTTCCTTTTATCATATAACTAAGTTTCTTACATATAAAACTCCTATCAGCACCAGTGTCAAAAAGGACAGAAGCAAAGTAATTATTTAAGAGAAACTTACCGGTGACCACATTATGATCATAACGAGCTTCTCCAAATCCTAGCACGAAGGCTCGTCCCTTCGCACCATTCCCTCCATTATTTCCGTTGTTGCAACCATTGTTGTTGCCGTTACTATTGTTACATTGATTATTGTCGTTACCGTTACCATTCCCATTCCCATTTCCATTACCGCCCCTCTTTGACTGTGGACAATCCCTCTGAATATGTCCCTCCTTGCCGCACTGAAAACATCCTCTTGTAAATCCTTGCGGTCGAAATGGTTGTTTGATCGGAAGCGCAACTCTACAGTCTTTCGCAGAGTGGCCCATCTTACCACATCGCTGGAAACGCTGTCGGTCACAAGTGCCGGTGTGGTGATAGCCACATTTGTTGCACTTGGGATGTCTCCCAGCATATTCCCCTTGACTCGGACCTGAAGAGGTCGTTTGATTAAAGTTCTTATTAGGCTCAAACTTTCGCTGCTGCTAAAGTTGATTGAACTGGGGTCCTTTGGAGTTGGAGTGAGTGTTGGAGTGGTGATCAAACTTGCGCTTATGATTGTCGGTGGATTTAGAGACCGAACCCCTCAGTGGTAGAGTCCCTTGAGTCACCGCCTGATTGGTTAATTTGTGAGCTAGTCTGATCGTCTGCTGGATGGTAGTAGGGTTGGATGAAGTAACCATACTCTGAATCTGAGGCACTAAGCCTCCAATATACAGTTCTATCCTTTTGTGATCCGGAGTCACCATATGTGGACACATGGTAGCAAGCTCATGGGAGCGTGTGGTATACAGCTCAATTTCAGAACCCTCCATTTTCAGGTTCCAGAACTCTCCTTCCAATTTTTGAATTTCATCCCAAGGACAGTACTCCTCCTTCATCATCGTCTTAAACTCCTCCCACGGGAGTCCATTTGTCATGACTAGACCCAACATCTGGACCTGAGCGTTCCACCACGTGAAAGTCGGGCCCTCCAAAGTTTCAGAAGCGAACTTGACCTGATTGGCCAATGGGCAGTTGCACATAGCAAAAACTGACTCTACTTTCTCAACCACCGAAGTAGTCCGACAGCTCCTTCAGCTCCACTAAAGGTGTGGGGTTTGCAGTCCATGAATGTTTTGAACGTGCATGCTGGTTGCTGATTCTGCTGGCCTGGAGTTAGAGACACAATATAGATTCAAGGTTATAAAGCTTAGGAAAGGTGCTTTGAGAGATGAATTGACCTCACTAGTCAATGGTTATAGTATTTACACGCATCATTCTGTGCTGCGAGAGCCTCTGCCACACTATCGTTGATTAGTGCCGCCAGCTCAGCTGCTGTCATGTTGATGGTACCTCGACCACCAGCACGACCTCCACGTCATCTTCCCGACATAATTCTTCACATTCACAAATACCAAACAATGAGAAATATATCGCATATTAAACATTATTTATGTACAAGTAGAGAAATACAACATCTAACATTTTGAAAATTAAATAAATTATAAGGCTACGAAATAAATAACTCAAACATTAAACTTCTCATGCTTTTATTGAATGGGAACAACTTTACCCATCTAGGTTTGAAAAGAGAAATAACATAAGCGAAGCATGAATGAAAAGGAAAAAATAGAATAGAAAGATCATCAAACATCCTCGTCATCGGAGGAAACGTATGACTGTGCATTGTCGATTTCCACTGGTTCCTCCTCGGGTGGCTCCTCCTCCAAGGGCTCATCCTCGAATGGCTCCTCCTCCAAGGGCTCCTCCTCGCCATTCGAAAGTGGAATGTCTTATGGAAATAGGGCTGCTTGCAGTTGGGCTTCAAAGCGAGTCACTCTCTCTCGAAGTCCTTCAGCTGCATGGTCTGCTACTTGTAGCTGGGCTTCCAGATTAGCCACTCTCTCTAGAATCCCTCCTACCTCAAAATCTGAGGTGACCACCCTCGTCTCCAAATGTGTAACCCGATCTACCAAAACGTTATGGACCTGATCCGTTACTGCTAGTTCAGCAGTCAAAAGCTCTATTCCCACCTTATTCTCCTCTATTTGTGACTCTCTCTGCAGAATGTCAGTTATCTCATCAGTAGCATCTTTCACAATGCTTAACTCTCTAGACATGTAAAATACAAAAGCTTGTTCCATAGTGCAGGGCAAGCTAGGTAAAGTAGATGATCAGGAAGTGGAACCAAAGTAGGGTGATGGGACATTTCCCATTTCGATCCATCTTTGGATCATTTTCGGGTATGCATTCCAAGTGCGAGAAAGATTTGTTGCTTGCACGCTACTCGGTTCACCCTGATCAACTGAATTGTCACTAGAACTAGTCCGACGCCTTTTGGGCTCCGGGGATGATAAGATAGGTGCCTTAGGTGATGGCGGTGGAGTTGACGACATGATCCTGTAACATAATATATAAGTGCCAAACATCCAAATGTTTATGACATGTAACTAATGTGTGAGGTTATAGTCTAGTATGCAATCCTAGTTCTCTATAACCAAAGGATCTGATACCAATCTGTCACACCCCCAATTTCAACTAACGGAATTTTACCATTTGGGAAGTGACAAACCAGGATCTCAGTCATTAGTTACATTGAACGACTCTACATGGGACTCAAATGAAAATTTCATATCAATCAGAGTTTAATGCGGAAGCGTAAAGAAAAGTAAATGCGCAAAACACACGCGCCCAAAAAGTCCAAAAGTCTAAACCAAACATAGTTCAAAACGAAGTCCAAATGATTTAATAAAACATAAATCAATAGGAGAATTCCATGCCTGTCCTATTATGTGCACCTATGCCCTATCTCAGTGACCTGAGAAAACATGTAAGAAAAGATGTCAACACTAGGTTGGTAAGTTCACAGGTTTCAATATAAATAAATGTTTGCCGGATTTATTGTACAATCAACATATATATACCAACGGGTAGCTAAACCATGTTCATGTTTGCTATTACGCTCGCAACCGTAAACTGACTGTTTGTTTTGCCTCCCACCAGGTCTATCAACCATGGTGCACGTTTATGTCAATATTGCACCCGTTCGATATCCAATCGAATTAGCGCGACTAACGCGGATGAGGTTTGCCAAACCCAGTAATACTACCCAACATACCTCGCTATATTCATATTTAAGCGGTTTGATGTGAGGACTTTCATGATAGAGTGTATACATAGTCATAACAAGTGATATAATATGAAGTACAAAAATCAAAAGAGTTTGCATCATGTTTTCTCCCCTAGTTTAAAACAGTAAAAGGGGACGTGAAAACTCAACTGAACGGCGTAGGTAGTAGTCACACAAGTACGAGACTGAAATCTCAAGCGTTAGCCCGACACGGCTCACAAATGCCCTAGAATTACAACATAACTTATTAGGGGTAAAATGGGAATATGTGACGAGAACGTGGAAGATTAGAACGTCCTAACATACTTAGGATTAAAGAGTAGGAGAACGTGTCCACGGGAATAAGGATTTCTATAAGAATTAGAATAACTAAGTTTCGTGCCGAACGTAAATAATGAATAATAAATAAATTCATACGTTCGAGTCACTTACAAAAGTTAGGAAAATAATATCATTTAATATATTATTTTTAGGTTCGTAAGATTAACTAAATAATCATTTGTGACAAAGATAATATATTATTTTTTTATTCGAGATAATAAACGTGGGTAAATAATATAATTAATTATATTATTTAATAGTTTGAAACGCTACACAAAGTGTATAAACGTGGTGAAATAATTTAATAACATATTATTTTTAATAGATGTCACGAGTTGAAAATAATATAAATATATTATTTTATACAGAGTCGTGGTTTGAAAATAATATCAATATATTATTTTTAAAAGTGAGAATAATATTAATTATGAGTTATAAAACCAAACCCGAGTCTACAGGTTGTTTTCGGGTTAAAACATTTTAATATAATATTATATTAATATAGGGAAGGGTTTTATGATTAAATAATGTTTAGAAAATAATTAAAAATCAAAACAGGGGTGAGGAGACTCGAACCCGGGTCTCCTCCCCATCGACACACACACTTAACCAGTCCACCTGCTAAGGCAATCGCATCATGGACCAGATCAGAATGGCTTTGACTATCAGTTTCCCTGCGTTATTCCCCCTTAGCGCAAGCCGAACCAAACCAGACTAATTACCCATGAATTCGACCACAGATTGAATCACGGGCATAGGGGTTTTGTTAAACAAAGGTTTTCGAATCTGTGAATGAGTTTAATTTCAAAAACAAGTAGTTTTAGATCGTTAGATTTGGTTTAAGAAGGGCGAAACCCTAGAAATAGAACCTGGAATCGATTTGGTTAAATCCTCTAATGAAACTTGTTAAATTCATGGGCTTTTACAGAGTGAGACCTTGTGAATCCGTCTCTGTGGTCTAATTGGATTCAAAATGGGTGTAGGATAAAAAACCCTAATTTATTTTATGAAGAACCCAGATTATAGATTCTGATTAATTCGGTATTGTTTGATAAAATTAACATATGATTAGCATTAAACGAATGATTACGAAACTGGTGGTATGATTTAATGTGGTTGAAACCGGGTCTAGAGTAGGGTTCGATCAAGGCATGAATGTACGAACCCTAGATTCAGGATCAAGATCAATTCGATGATATAAGTCCTGTAAATGATAGGGCTTTAAATCTAGACATCAAAACGAATCTAAAGACTTGTTTAATTTCTATAATTGATATCGAATTGATAGGGTTTGACTAAAACAAAAACGGTATGAACCCTAGGCATTTGATCGAGTTAAATTCGATAATGTAAGCCCTGATTATGATAGGGCTTATGTTCTAGGAGTGAAAACGAAACTAATGATGTAAGAATTTTCCCGAATGATGCTCGATTTGGTAGAGTACGAGTAAAACAAGTGCCGACTGTAGAAGAGCTTGATCTCTGGCGTCTTCTGCTGTGATTCCGACGAGTTTGTTGTATGCAATTGCTCCAAGTAAGTTAGTACAAGGTGCGCAGGGATTCGATTTGAGAATTGGTAACTAAGATTTGTCGAATTCGATTGTTTTAGAAATGTGTTCGACGGTTACAACATGAATGCCCATAATTGGGTTTGATTTCGAATCAATGACGTGATTAATTTGTTAATGATGAGTGTTTAAGTCATAATCGTGCATTATTAGTTTCAATTCAAACAGAAAACGGTTTTAGAACTTGAATTTGAATCCTTGGCTACGAATTTGACTTTCAAAAGTCAACCACATCAAAAATAAACCAATTACAGGTTTAGTCCCTACCGTTTCATGCAGTGAGTTCAGGGAATTGGCAGAATAGGTCCTTGGGGTTGAGTTCTGTTAATAACAAGTTAGGATTTAACTGGAATAGTTGACGGAGTTGGACTAAAAAGTCTGGATTGTCACAGTGTATGTAAACGAAAGATGATCCATCTCAAAGCTACTGATGGCAGCCCGATTACGGTTTATGGTGAGCGTTATTGCACGATGTCGAGCGTTATCTCATTGATTAAGGCAGAGAGCTACATGAGGCGCGGTTGCGAAGCTTACCTAGCGTATGTTATCTAGCCTATGGTGTGCAACTTTCCAGAAGTGTTCCCAGAGGACCTGTCACACCCCAACCAACGGCGAAACATGTTGGAGTGGGACATGGAGACTGTTCATAAGCACATGTGATAAAACATAAATTATACACGTTTTGCACGCATAATTATCCCCGAAATCATCACATTTAGAGACAATATGATAATAATTGATGCCTAATCCACTCATTTGTGTTCCGATAGGATAATTGACCTGGATATGCAAAAACATGAAGAAAACACTCAAAAACAAGGTAAAATCATCATTCGGGGGGCCAATTGAACGAAACCGGATGCAGGTAGTCAAACCAGAAGATCAAAAAGTCAACAGGGACCAGAAAAGGGAAATGCACGGCCGTGTATTGCTTTGCACGGTCGTGCAAACCCTAATCTGGTCCTGTACTCTCCAATACCGCCAGATTCCACACATGAAAGAGAAAGGGTACTTTGCACGCACGTGAAATCAAATGCACGACCGTGTATTTGCTAAAATATTAGCCTATAAATAGCAATGCACTAAGGTCTTATTTATTTAAAATAATATTATGTGTAAAGACAACTATTTAAGAACATAATTTGTTAGGTCCGAGCGCTCATAAAGTACCTTTGGAGGAAGTCGTGCATTTCGACTTGTCGGAAGAAGTTACAAGACCAGACGTACGTTAGGCGCAGAGACAATATTAGTCCGAATAATGAATCACGAGATAAACGGCGGTCCTGAGAACCCATTCAGGGTCCCGAGATTCATTAGGAACAGTTGGCCGACCGTTTCCACTGTTCCGTTACGAAATACTAACTCCCCTACCGAAAGGGTTAGTACTATTAACTATGTCCAACCTTACTTTAAATATATCATTAATTAACAACGCAAAACCCATTTTCTTACTTATTATCCTAGTCAGACAATAGCGAGGGTTGAGTACGGGATATGTGTCCATGGTTCGATACTTGGTTCTTACCCATAATATACTACGTTGCGATAGGTACACTTGCCTATTGTGTGTGTATTTAGTTGAAATAATTATCATTTTAATTTATAAATTTAAAACCTGATTTTGTATAGCTCTAAATAAAATACATTTATTACTACTAAAAACACGCCATCATGTCTTTGGCGTTGTTGCCAGGGTTATATATATATTTACATTTTTACCTACATATAAAACACACATCAACATGGTTTACTAAAGTTGTAATATATTAAACAACCAATTTCATTCCATATATCAAATCACTAAATCCAACAATACAAGAATTGATATTACATAAATAAACTCATTTAAATTTAAATTCTAGGTCCTCAAACTTAAGTGAAGAAACTTGATCATAATTCAATTATTTGTACCTGAAACATGATAAAGACGAGGTCAACTAAAATAGTAGGTGAGCATACATATGTTTTTACACCACAAATAGATTTCAAAAGTTTTATACAATTCATAAGATACATGGTATATATGGCATTTATGGAGAATCTTATGTTAAACTATGTGTATAATAAAACCTTACGACTGAAGAGCATAACACTCAATGTTATCCTAATGTAGGGCATAACACTTAATGTTATCCTGATGTAATGTCGGCAACAATCACCCTACCTGGGTGGGTTTGTCAGACACAATAGATCTATCAATGTTACCGTTGGATTGTACAGAGTTAATGATTGCACGAGTGTGTCAAGTATATGTAGTTCAACTCATAGCATTCAAGCCCAAAGCACAAATCACACATATGATCATAATGTAGAATTGTATATGTTGTAATTGTAAATAGTTTTCAATGAACATCATGTTTCACCCCAAATTGTGTAAAAATGTAAAAAATGGGCTATGTAAAACTCACATGTATTGGTTGCGTAGATAACACAAGCAATAGGTAGCACGGGTGATTTGCAAATCACAAAGTTAGCCTAGATTGAATTATATGAATTTGAATTAATAACATGGACAAAGTCTAAGGCGAAGTTTAAGGTTCGACGGGATTTAAGTGTAAGGATTTGTATAAAGGATTTGTGTTATTCCATGTAAAGGATGTGTGTATGTTTGTGCTTGTATTTGAATAAAATGTAAGTTCATAATATATAAGGAAATAATAATTGACTTAGGGTTTAATTTAAATAAATTAAATAAATAAATTCTTTTTATTTATTTACTTAGAATATTATGTCTTTAAAAGTAGTGTGGAGTGAAAAGATAACTAACTTAAATAAATAAATCCTTTTTATTTACTTAGTTAAGATTAAAATAATGTGTCTCAAAAATGGGTATTTAAGAATATATATATATATATATATATATACATATATATATATATATATATACACATATATATATATATATATATATATATATATGAGAATTATTAAAAATTTTAAGAAAATGTGTATAATTATGTAGGGTATAAAATGGATAGGTAATGTTTATAAAAATCTTGACAAAATTTGCAATTTAAATGAGTAACTAAATAGTAGAATTTTTTTAAATTTACTATTTTATCCAAAATAATTTCTAAATGATTTTTACATTGGTAATGAAGTTTTAAAACAATTTAAATTGTAAAAATAATTGTTTTAGTTTAAAATTTGTTAATTATTGTACTAATCAGTCTTAGAGATCATAGATTTTATAAAAGTTTTTTTTATAAAGTAATTGTTGTTAAAATCGATTTTAAAAAAAAAGAAGCAGTCCACCCCGCTCGAACACGGGTGGCTACTGTGAGAGGCGAACACCCCAACCACTGGACCAAGTGACTAATCCCTGCTATTGAACCGATTTGAAATTGATTAAACATATAACGTATAAGAATGAAATTTTGCTTCATATACATATATATTGCTTTCTAGGTATCAATAAACGTTATGGACGGAAACGATGATAACGGCTACCTCGGTAAATGGACGACCACTCGACTATTATGCAGCCAGAATAAAAGTCTAGAAAGGTAGACTAAACTAAGGCTACTACAGTAGAATCAGTCCCTCAATCGATGCACGGCAGCATATATAGTTCAGGTGGGAAACAGATGCCTTAGGGTAGACGGGCGAATAGACGAACTACGACGGTAGGACGGTTAAGACGGACGGCTGAAGATTTGTCGGACTGTTAATGCAGATGGACGGTTTCTAGTGCCGAACGGTTAATGAAATGGGCTTCTACGGTAGTTCGAGGTCATTTGTCTTTGTGACTTACTTAATCAAAATGACGGGTTAATCACCCATATGTGTATGACCAATGTATGTCACCAAGAAATAAGCGTGTATGTATTTATATACGTACTCATTTATGAATGATATATGAAATTAATAAAGTAAAGAGGTACAAATATACATGTATATATATATATTTATCATGTTAATGACTGCTTGTGTTAAACTAGAACTCACGAGCGTTAGCTGACTTTTAATATGCACTCAGGTAACAAGAAGAAGGGGCGTGAGAGGGCGTGATGGCTACCTGGCACAACTGACATCCCATTTTATTTGAGTTTTACACTAAGACAATGTTATGTTATGTTAAGACTTCCGTTGTTATGTAACTGAATGAGGTATGCTTCCGCTACTTTTTGAATGTTTTAATTTAAGTCCTACACTTTGATGAATAGTTTATGGGTAAATCCAACAAATGAGATCTCCTGAGAAAGAGGCCTTACACCGTGCTTGTGTTTGTATGTTTTGGTTGGTTTATCTTTATATTTTTATTAGTTATTTGGAACCCGTTGTAATAGTTACATTTATTTACTTTATTTATTTTTATTGTATTTGTAAATAAATTGTAAACCTAACGAGACGAAGACTTGAAGACCAAGGCTGACGCAAACTGGATTAAGATGGAGATCTTGGACTAAGTTGGAGATATCAAGATTATTTATTTATTTTTGTTATCCTTTATACCATTCCGGTTTTTTTTTATGGCTCGAACGAAACCGGGCAATATTTACTAGTTGCTCGGTTTATACGTTTTATTTATTTTTGTGGTTGTGACATTATTTAGGATAATAATTAAACCGAAAATGTTTTATTAAACTTTCGACAATCTTAAAAAGACGAAAAAATTTAAATTGTTTAAAAGATTTCTCGTAAAGGTTATTAAATAAAAGTGTTTTTATTTAAAAGAAAAACATTTTTTAAATTTAATAGTTTTATTTAAAACCATTTTAAGTTAATTAAAGAGTTGATTAGTTTAAAATATAGTTCGCGGTTAATGACCAATTTAGATTAAATAAGTTATTTAAAATTGGATCGTGTCGAGTGTTGAAAGGCGTTTCACGAAATAAAACAGTAAAATCGGTTTACTAAAGTTGCATGACTTTGCTCATGCTCCTAGTCGTCCAAGATGTTTTGACCCTTAATCGGTAATTTAAAACATTAAAGCAAATCCCAAATTAAAATCGATATTTCTGGGTCACCCTAAATTATAGCACTTCAACTGATCTATCCGAACCCCTGGTGTTAGTGAATTACCCTGCATCCGGCCCTAAGGTTTCAGTTGAAGGTACAGCCACGATTCCTGTGTTACTTAGACCAGCAATACAGTTTCAATTGAAGGACAAATATCACTTAAGTTGTTTAAGTGGGCGTAGTTGAGGGAAACGTATCCAAGCTTTACACTACTCGTCATGCCCCTCAAACCGAGAATTGTTTAGTTGACACAATTGATAAATGTTACCTACCTACCTAGCCGTGGCAGTGAAGAGTGCTCAACCATTCGCTGAGTTATGGTGAATCGAGATCTCACTCCTAATTATATATTTTTTTCAATTGGATCATAAATTTAATTAGGACGTTATGTGTGAAAATAGTAAAACTTTATTTTTGAATTTTGTAGATGTCTAATGAAATCCATTTCGTCTCCTCTTTCGCTCTAAAGTCTATGCTTTATCGGAACATGCTTGAAGGAGGAAACTTCTCTGAGTGGTACCGTATCTCTCAATTCTGGAAAGGAGATCATATGTTCTGGAAATTCCATTTCCCTCGATTCCACCCTCTAGCGGCTCCAAAGTGCTTTGGAGACGACACGTTGAGGATTAAAATGAGGTTTCATTTGTGATGCTATTAACAATGTGTGACGAACTTTTTCGAGAGCTAAAATATTATCCTGCATATGATATGGCGTGCAGATTGAAGAAAAAATTTCATCAAAATAGCATTGAGCATTTTAAAGTGCTCAAGTCCTTATCAAATTGTGTGGAAACAGGAATGAGGATTAGCTCACATTTTTCTAAAATGATGAGAGACATTGTAACGAACCAATATTCAAATTATAATGTTATTTTCCTAAAATAATATTATAGGGGTGAAGGATGATTAAAACAAAGTGGAAGGTTTGTTTTAAATGGAGCGTTAATCTAGTTTTGGAAGTAGGGGTCAAATCTGGAAGTTTAGGGGCTGCTTTATAACTTCTGCAAATCTGATTTGCATATGGGGGAGAGGGTCATGAAAAGCAAGAGGAGAAGGGGGGGATGGGTCTGAATTCACAAATCAAGAAAGTGAAAGAGAAATTAGTTGATTTTAGTGTAATCAACTTCTTCCAAACATCAAGTAAGTAGCCTTTTCATCTCTTGAATCACCATTGTAGGTGTTGTTGATGGGTTTTTGATGAAAACGAATTTGGGGCTGATTTAGGTGGTCTAAATGGTTAATAACTTGTTAAAAGTTATAATCTAGCATAATTACAAGTAATGAGAGGTAGATAACATCATCTAAACATCCTATTTGATGATTCAAGAATTAGGGTTCTTGAGGGTGAATTGGGGGGTTTTTGAAATTGAGAATGTCGTAAGTCCCACCGGGGTGTCCAACGGATCTCTAAACATGTGGCACGTCACGCGTACAAAGTGCGGAATCCATCGTATGCATGCACACGTGTGTAGTATGACAAACAAGTAAGCAATCACATTGTCAAACACACGAGGTAAATAACCACTGATTGTATTGCTCTCAAACAAGTGTTTACAGAACTCAAAGTGTGTAAGTGTACATGACAACCATGCAAACACACTATATATAGGTATCCATGTACCCACAGGAGAACTTGCTAAGTTTGCCAGACACAAGCATTAGGCGAACTTGGTAAGTTCGTCTGTTTTACAAAACTTAACAAATTTACATGAAAACTAGAACAATACAAGACAAAGACGGTTACATCAAAAACCTACAAGCTAATTGTCATCAAAACATGCTCTAACAGACTCCCCCTTGACAATAGTTGTAGTTGTCTTCAGTCTTCACTTGTTTTTCCACTTTTAATACAATAGGCTCCAGCATGTACTCCAATCTTAACACAAACACTAACCACATTCTTGTATTGTAATGTTTGCTCTCTCTCCATTCATTAGAGTACAAAATATGATGTCGGTGTAGAGTCTATAGATCTTTCTTTGAGAAGTTGACCAAGTTCATTGAGTCATACAGATGCTCAGAAAATTTTTCGACAAAGACTTTTACATCAAAAACCAACAAGCTAATTGTCATCAAACCATGCTCTAACAGGTGTTTGGATGGTAATTGGGGATTGGTAAGTGTTTGTGATGTGATTAAACACATAACCAAGTAGTAACCCTCAACCTATTTGGTGATTTAAGAAATTAGGAGTTTGGGTGAAATTGGGTGGAACCCAAACGGGTCAAATGGGTGAATGATTGTGTAGAGAGGTTAAAACATGTTTAAGGTGTAGTTAATGAAGTTTAGAATGGGTGTAATCCATAAGGTCTAGGGTTGGTGTTAGACCTCAATTGGTGAATGGTGAAATTGGTGAATTTGGGGAGTTTGACTTTTATGGGTCAAACGGGTCAATATGGGTATTGGAGGTTTGGTTAAGGTTGTGTTAACCAAATTAAGTTGGGGGTGTTGATCTTTAGATCATAGGTGTCTCTTGAATTGCAATTTGGTGTGTGGGTTGAGGTCATAAGTTTTCTAAATGTAAGTTAATTGATAGGTGATTAAGGCGTTAAAGGAGCTAGCTTGGAAGACCAAGTGGAATCGTCTCTATATAAATGAAACTGTTTTGCACTTACTTAGTAATGATAGGTGCTAATATTGCAAGTACTTGATATACAACTTGGTTTGTTGATTATCATATGTGCAAACGTGTGTATCTTGGCTGGTGAAATTGCATATGGTGTATGTATTCAAAGGTTGGGTGCTTGAGGTCTATGAACCTCACAATGTCGCTTGGAAATTATAGTCATAGGATTTCTTATGTGTTCTATGGCTTCATTTTTGTGTATGTGTCGAATGTATGGGTGGGGTGAATATGATGTAATTGAAGTCATTGAACTTCTCATGTAATTGGTGGGATTGTGGTTGTAAGGCCCCAAACCCGGGAGGCCTCACTTGTGGGATTTACTCATTCACAAACAGTTCTTAAACTTGAATATCAAATAACGCAGCGGAAAAATTCATTTCAAGCATAACATAACATCGTTCAACATGCGGAAGCGTAACATTTTCTATTACATAAACATAACATAACATACTTCATAACGGGATGTCATTCTTCATATCATCCGGGTAACTCATCAAGCCGCCCAGCATCACCTCCATCATCATAACATGCCTTAACCTGAATGTGCATACTAAAAAGTCAGCTACGCTGGTGAGTTCTAGCATTACATAAAACCTTAACATAAACATTTTGCCAAAAACATAACATACATTTATTTAAAAAAAGCGTACGTAACATGCGATAACTTAACATCATCCAAACATCGTAACATAACATCATAACATAAGTCAACATGAACCGAATCTGCGCCTTCGCGTGACCGTCAATTCCATACATCGCATAGCAGCTGATGAACTTAAGGCTCATTAGATCTAAGTCATCTGTCACCAGGTCTCCTAAGGCTCGTTACCTCTAGGTGAACCAAACATATGTCTCCTAAGGCTCGTTACCTTTAGGAAGACAGAACATAACATATGCACTATTCCCCCAAGGAATAGTACCTTCTATCGGGATCCCAGTAATCCCATGGTGACCGTCGTCACCCCTTTATCCACCCAGTTGTACAATAATTGGCAAGCCACAAAGGCCCCTAAAAGGTAAGGCCCATAAGATACATTCATACCTTAGTTACCGAAGGAACTCGAGGCAGATTCCTTCATTCGTGACTTTCACAAAACCTTTATCTCAATTTAGTTAAAGCATTCGTACGTTTTATTAAACAAAACATCATCTCCTACGTAAACCTTTCATAAACTTCATTTGGCAAAACGTTTCATAAACATCATCTCGTAAACATCGTTTCGTAAAACATAATTTCGTAAGTATGCACACCAGCCCAAAAACATTAATTAAAACATTTAAAGAAGGGCTTCTAGAAATCACCTGAAATAAACAGGTTCAAAGGTCGCTAAAGGATCTTCTAACCTGTATGTACGCAATCAAGTTTTAGCTTCTCATACAACTCATTATATTTCATTCCTAACCGCAAACTTCATCCAACCGCAAACTTTACCCAAACCGCAAACTTCACCCAGCCGTGAACTTCACCTAGCCATGAACTTCACCCAGCCGTGAACTTCACCCAACCGTGAACTTCACCCAACCTTGAACTTCACCCAACCTGCCAAATTCTCCCAACCGTGAACTTTACCCATCCACAAACTTCACCTAACCTTAAACTTTACCCAACCGTAAACTTCATCAGCCATGAACTTCACCAGCCGTGAACTTTACTCAACCGTGAACTTCACAAATAGTGAACTTTCCAAACCGTGAACTTCCCAAACCTGTGAACTTCCCAAAAACCGTGTTTTTGCATGGATTCAGATCTTGATCGATTGATTCGTCAACTTTGGAACTTTTTACGTTCAAAACATTTGTTTTCCACTCGTGATTCCAGATCTATAATCCTTTTATCTTTTGGTTAATAAAAACCCAACCTTTTTACAAAAGATACCAGGGAACCCGATTTTAAACCAAAAACTCAGATTTGGAACGAGTTGTTACCTGAATCGAAATTCTGAATTGAAGATCTTGCTCACAATCTCAGTAGTAACACGCTCCTTCAATCTTAGGTCGATCCTTCACTTTCTCTCTCTATAGTTTCTCTGTCTAGATTCTTGTAAATGAGAGAAATGGAGGTAACTTGGGCTATTTATAGGGAGGCACCTCCCCCTTATGCGCCACCCACAAACTCGCCGGCCCATCCGTCCCAGCCCGTCATGCCGCGTTCATTTATTATTTTCATCTCGTGTTTACCCATTATTATAACTCGTCTTCATATTTTTTTTGGGATGTTACAAGTCTACCCCCTTACAACAGGTTTCGTCCCCGAAACCTATCATAAGTCAAATAGTTGAGGGTACGACTCCATCATTTCTGTCTCCGTTTCCCAAGTAGATTCCTATCCCTTTCGATGTTTCCGTTGGACTTTAACCAATTGGATAACCTTATTACGTAAACGTTTCTCCTTCCGATCTAGGATGGCCACGGGTTCCTCAATGTTGTTAAGGCTGTTGTCGACCTCTATGTCAGTAACTGGTACGTGAGCCGATTCTTCAGCCAAACACTTTCGCAAGTCTGACACATGGAAGGTAGGATGAATCCCACTTAACTCGTCAGGAAACTCTAACCGATACGCGACTTACCAACCCGTGCCATTATCCTGAATGGTCTGACAAACCTCAAACTTAACTTTCCTCTCTTTCTGAATCGTATGATTCCCTTCCAAGGCGACACTTTCAACATTACTCCGTCCCCAACATCAAACTCAATAGGCCTTCGTCGTTTATCCGCGTAGGATTTCTGACGATCTTGTGCGGCTTTCATTCGTGCCTTGATTTGATCAAACCTTTCCGACGTTTCTTGTACTACTTCAAGGCTTCCTAATTCCTTCTGTCCAATCTCACCCCAACAAACCGGGGTCCTGCATCTTCTCCCATACAACATCTCGTAAGGCGGCATGCCTATTGTCGAGTGATAACTGTTGTTGTAAAAGAATTCGGCTAACGGTAGATGGCTGTCCCAACAACCGCCGAAATCAATAATACAAGCACGAAGCATATCCTCCAACATTTGAATGGTCCTTTCGGACTGACCATCCGTCTGCGGGTGGGATGCCGTGCTGATATTAAGCCTCGTGCCCATCACTTCATGAAATCTTTTCAAGAACCTCGACGTGAATCGTGTGTCCCAGTCAGATACAATTGTCAAAGGCATCCCATGCCGCGCTACTACTTCATTAATAAATACTTCTGCTAACCTTTCCGACGGGAACGTCTCGCGAATAGGTAGGAAATGAGCACTCTTCATTAAACGGTCCATAATTACCTAGATGGTGTCTTGACCTTTAGCTGTGCGAGGTAGCTTGCTTATGAAGTCCATTGTAATGTGTTCCCATTTCCATTCTGGTATATCTAGAGGTTGAATCTTTCCATACGGTTTCTGGTGCTCGGCCTTTACTTGCGAGCAAGTCAGACACTTGCTTACGTATTTCGACACCTCATATTTCATCCCAGGCCACCAGTATTCCTTCCTCAGATCTTGGTACATTTTGTTGGTACCGAGATGGATAGAGTAATGAGACTTATGAGTCTCATCCAAGATTTTGTTTCTAAGCTCGCCGCCCATAGTTACCCATATCCGGCCAAAATGTGTCCTAACACCAAGGGTGTTAAATTCCAACTTATCATGTTGGCCAATCATCCTTTCTTTCTTTATGTTTTCCTTTTTCAATGCCTCATCTTGAGCCTTTTCAATTTCCCTCATAACGTCCAGTGTTACCACCAATTGGCAAGCTTTCACTCTAATAGAAGCTGGCACGTCCTTTCGACTTAGAGTGTCGGCTACCACATTTGCCTTTCCAGGATGGTATATGATTTCACATTCATAATCTTTCAGGAGTTCCAACCATCATCTCTGCCTCATATTAAGCTAACTTTGTTCGAAGAAGTACTTCAAACCTTTGTGGTCAGAGTAAATAGTAAACTTCACCCCGTAAAGGTATTGCCTCCAGTTTTTTAATGCGAAATCGTGAGTCAGATAGTTGACTTCCTGGACTGTCTCTTCAAGCTCAGAGTCGTCCACAGGAGACTCCATGGCCAAAATTTCATCTCCTCATTAAGGTTGTCTACCTTGTCATCTAGACGGTTACTATCGATCATCTATCGATTGTTTGGACCATTGTGTATACCTCATAAGCTATCCATGGTGCATTCGTCCTCGAAGGACCATACCATGTTGTTCTCGAATGAATCATACCATCCCGTTACCGAAGGTACCGTACCGTCTCATTCCCGAAGGAACCGTATCGCTTCATTCCCGAACGAACCATATCAGTTCATTCCCGGAGGAAACCATATCGCTTCGTTCCCGAAGGAACCGTATCGCTTCGTTCCCGAAGGAACCATATGAAGTATTACCCATCACACTAAACTTGTCGGGGAGATTCCTTCAGATAGGACACTAAGTACACGACCTTTACATTCATATTTTTATACACAATATCCTTCTAGTCTCTCTTTCAAGCACACTTGTCAGGGTTTTACATCTCACATCGTTGGTTCATTGAACACCATCCTTCCTTCATATCACTGAATGTTCTTAGGGATTGGCATCCCATCTGGCCGACAATATATTTTCTCCAACCTCTAGTCTCTGTTAGCCTTTTCTGTATGCAATTCTTCTAAAGTCACCTATATTAATTTCATTACTGGTAATTGACATGTACGGTCACACTTGTACTTTCATTTCCTTTCTAGTTTCAGTGGGTTCCTTAATGGCTTTCCAATTCTAACAACCCTCGCGGTTATTGATTAGACTTAGCCACAGTAGAGCGTTCTCTGAGTCGTTTTGAATTTGTTCTTAGTGTCCCGGCCTTACTTCACATTGTTGGTCAAAACTAGCCCTTCACATTCATTATGAACAAACACTCCTTGGGTCGGATCAGGTTTCATTTGGTTTAGCCTGCACACCCTAATTAACATCGCGGTTCCCGTTACTTGTTTTTGTTGGTACATCTACCTTCTCGCTTCAGGAGATACTCCTATTAGTTGTCTCGAATCGTCTTCTACATGGAGAGATGCCATTTGTGCATTCATGCAAGCATATATTATTTAGACATACACTTGTGTGGTTTTTTCCTTCATACTCATGCATACTTCGACAGTAGACCGATTTTTATTCATCATAACGTGTTTGTGCTAAGCGTAGTCCACACTAGCTCCTTGGCATTCTTCATACGTATGCTCGTCTGACTTAGGTAAAATTCCTCCTCATCGTGCTTATGGTTCGTACTTGCTGACTTCATTCACCTTTTTAAGGTACACCATCTTTCACATCGTTACTATTACTATTAATGTTCATCAATATCATTAAATCGTTACTCGGGTGACTAACATCTCATAGTCATAGCTGAGTAATTGGGACAACTCTGATACGTAAGCATTGATCGACACCATAAGATTCGCTATCATGCACGTGTACCGGTAAAATCACAATTTCGCGAATCCAAACGAAATTTCCAATTTGCCTTACTCGAGCATTCTAGTTCTTCTTATAATATTTCATAATACTCGCGTCTCTTCAAAGTTGAGATTTTGTCCCGGTATTCCTCTCGATACCCCTTACCACTCCCGTGCTAAGTCCACATAACAGATGACAACTCGGAACATACTCGTACGGTCTCATGCACACTACCTTCTGGTTCTGCATGAACACTTGCCTCTTTACTGTATACTTGGTGGGCGGGCATCCTACCGTGTCGTCCGGTACGACCCCCACCACACCTTCTGCCTATTCTACCCGCCATTTCGTTGTATAAGAAAAGGAATCTAATGTCATCCCGCTAGTTAACAAATATAATTCAACAAGTACTGTAAGATATTAATATACACTGGCCATCTGTAATTAACCATTACACTACCTCTCGATTTCTATTTAACCAACTTTGTGACTCCATTAGAACACAAGTCCTAACCTAACACTTCTAAGGCATACTATATATATGTAAATATATACATACTACCTTCATACCTGATGATGTGGCTCGAGTTACCCGTACTGGCATCCGCTTTCGGTCCCATTCACAGTTTAAGTTCAGACACTGGGAGTGTCCAAATCTCTCAAAGTATTGCTCTGATACCAACTCGTAAGGCCCCAATTGGATTTACTCATTCACAAACAGTTCTTAAACTTGAATATCAAATAACACAATGGAAAATTTCATTTCAAACATAACATAACATCGTTCAACATGCGGAAGCATAACATTGTCTATTACATAAACATAACATATCCAACTTCATAATGGGATGCCAGTTTTCATATCATCCGGGTAACCCATCAAGCCGCCCAGCATCACCGTCCATCATCATAACCTGCCTTAACCTGAATGTGCATACTAAAAAGTCAGCTACGCTGGTGAGTTCTAGCATTACATAAAACCTTAACATAAACATTTTGCCAAAAACATAACATACATTTATTTAACAAAAGCGTACGTAACATGCGATAACGTAACATCATCCAAACATCGTAACATAACATCATAACATAAGTCAACATGAACCGAATTTGCGCCTTCGCGTAACCGTCAATTCCATACATCGCATAGCAGCTGATGAACTTAAGGCTCGTTACCTCTAAGTCAACCGTCACCAGGTCTCCTAAGGCTCGTTACCTCTAGGTGGACCAAACATATGGCTCCTAAGGCTCGTTACCTCTAGGAAGACAGAACATAACATAGGCACTATTTCCCCCCAAGGAATAGTTCCTTCCATCGGGATCCCAGTAATCCCATGGTGACCGTCATCACCCCTTTATCCACCCAGTTGTACAACAGTTGGCCAGCCACAACGGCCCCTAAAAGGTAAGGCCCATAACATACATGCATACCTTAGTTCCCGAAGGAACTCGTGGCAGATTCGTTCATTCGTGACTTTCACAAAACCTTTACCTCATTTTAGTTAAAGCATTCGTACGTTTTATTAAACAAAACATCATCTCTTTCGTAAACCTTTCGTAAACTTCATTTGGCAAAACATTTCATAAACATCATCTCGTAAACATCGTTTCGTAAAACATCGTTTCGTAAACAACGTTTCGTAAAACATCATTTCGTATGTATGCACACCAGCCCAAAAACATTAATTAAAATATTTAAATAAGGACTTCTAGAACTCATCTGAAATAAATAGGGTCAAAGGTCTCTAAAGGATCTTCTAACCTGTATGTACGCAACCTAGTTTTAGCTTCTCATACAACTCATTACATTTCATTCCTAACAGCAAACTTCACCCACCCGCAAACTTTACCCAAACCACAAACTTTACCCAAACCGCAAACTTCACCCAACCGTGAACTTCACCTAGCCGTGAACTTCACCCAGCCGTGAACTTCACCCAACCGTGAACATCACCCAACTGTGAACTTCACCAAAACTGAAAATTTCTCCCACCCGTGAACTTTACCCATCCTCAAACTTCATCTTACTATAAACTTTACCCAACCGCAAACTTCATCTGCCGTTAACTTTACCAGCAGTGAACGTCACTTAACTGTGAACTTCCCAAACCGTGAACTTTCCAAACCGTGAACTTTCCAAAACCGTGAACTTCACATAAACCGTGTTTTTGCATGGATTCAGATCTTGATCAATTGATTCGTCAACTTTGGAACTTTTTACGTTCAAAACGTTTGTTTTCCACTCGTGATTCCAGATCTATAATCCTTTTCTCTTTTAGTTAATAATAACCCAACCTTTTTACCAAAAATACCCGGGAACCCGATTTTAAACCAAAAACTCAAATTTGGAACGAGTTGTTACCTGAATCGAGATTCTGAATCGGAGATCTTGCTCACAAACTCAGTAGTAACACGCTCCTTCAATCTCGGGTCGATCCTTCACTTTCTCTCTTTAGATTCTTGCAAATGAGAGAAATGGAGGTGACTTGGGCTATTTATAGGGAGGCTCCTCCCCCTTATGCGCCACCCACAAGCTCGCCGGCACATCCTGCCCGGCCTGTCACGCCGCGTTCGTTTATTCTTTTCGTCTCATGTTTACCCATTATTATAACTCGTCGTCTTATTTTTTTTTGGGATGTTACAGGGGTCTTTGAACCTCACAATGCTGGGTATAACGTATGGGTTATAAGGATGGGTTAGTAACTTGTGTGTACACTTGTATGTATGATAAAGAGTCGGTGTTTGAAATCTAAGAACCTCACCGGTAGTTAATTGCGGTCAAGTGTTAGAGCATGTTTTTATGACAATTTGTGTCACACCCCGACCGACGGCGGATTATACGCCAGGGCTGACGCGGTTGTTCAAAAGCACATGATCAACTATTAAATAAGTTTCAATAATTATTCAACCATATAAAATATCCATTACAAGGAAAAAGAAACACATAGTTCAAAAGAAACATGACATAACAAAATTTTGAATTAAATGTAACTAGGTCCATAGTCTTAAGTGATCAATACATGTCCTCAAACGGGTGCACCTGAAACATGTTAAGTAAATGTCAACTACAAGTAGTTGGTGAGTAACATAGGTTTTGACACCAACAAATGTTGAAAATGATTTGCAATTCAATTTGTCCAAATCAAATCTAAGGCATAAATGTGAAAACATACAAGGTTCCAAGTGTACAATCAAGCCATGTAATATGAACAATGTATACATAATCCACCTGATCGTGTTATGTAAGGTACCAAAATGTATACACAAATCCACCAAGATTTGTGTTAAGTAATGAATCGGATTCCCATATAAATGATCATAAAAGGCACTACCTTAGGCTTGCAACACAAGTTAATGATTGTACTAAAACATGAACACATGTATCACCAAGTAGTTTAAGACATGAAGCACATAGACTTTGCATAAGAACATAGTAATTGAATTGTATAAGTAATGTATTGTAGACATGTTACACCCCGAGTATTTGTAAACAGAAGTAATGTAAAAAGGGCTATGAAACTCACTTGTAATGAAGCTAGTAGATTGTATGAATTGTAAATGAAAGATAGGCTTCGTGAGGATTCCTCACAATTAACCTACACAAGTAATTGTATTCTAGACTTAATATACGTCTAATAAAAGTAATGAATTTTGAGATTTTAGGGATTCTTAGAATTTGGAATCGGATATAGGATTTGTACAATCTTTAGAAATATATATGTTTATCACACGTATTGAAATAATAATGATAAGGTAGTCTATATAATTAATTAGAATTTCTAATTAATTATATAAGTATAGAATTTATAACAAAATATCCTTGAATTTATTTAAATAACTATCCTAGGAATAATTAATAAATAAATTTGTGGATTAGATAAGGTTTAAATAATTGTTTTATGTAAATAAAATAACTATTTAAATTACTTAAAGAATTTTTTTTACTTAAATGTTAAATAAAAGTGATATTAAATAAATGTTAATATAAGTAAGCTTTAAATGAAAATAAATGAATTTGTATAATTATTTATCTAAAAATAATCATTTAAGTATTTCTATAAATTTTTAAATGGTTTAAATGATTATTCTTTGCTAAATAATTATTTATATGTTTTAAGAAATGGGTTAATAATGTTTGAATAATTATTTAAAACTAGTTTTATAACCATTACTATTTTATAAACATAACAACATAATTAGATTTATTTAATAAATCATTTCTATATTATTTATTTAAGGCTTATAATTATAATATGTTTTTAATAAATTTAAATGAATAAAACATTATTTTATATTCCCTGTTTTTTAAAAAAGTTACAAAATACTTTTATAAGATTTATAAAATTTATTTCATAATTTAAAAAACATTAAATTATGTGTTAAAGTGACAAAAAGGGAGGCTCATGCTCAAAACCGGTGTCAACAAGCCTCGAACCCGTAAACCCTAGTCCTCCAATTGACCCGCTTATGCAAAACGACTGGCCCTAAAACCATAGGGCTTTCATTCCCCAGAACAAAGCGAGTAAAATGGTATAAGATTTACCTAAAGTGGTTGTGCAATGAAGGAGAACGACCGAGTGGACAGGTTCGAGTTCTTCAACTGATTGGGTGTTCTAGAGATGAAATGGGAAGCGATTAAGAGTTTGGGGTGTTTGTAATGGGTCTAGTCGATGATTAGGAGTGTCAATTTATACTCAGCTTGCACTGAAATGGATCGAACGCTTATATGTGAATTAAGGATGAATCGGTTACGAGTTTTTTATTGATTAGTTCATAAAATCTCAATTAAACACGAGGGATGATTCGTTTAGTTGTCCTCAACGTATTTCCGTTGAGATTTTTGCACAAAATCGGGTTAATACTTAGTTCGAAATTCATGGTCAGAAAACCGGGTGAGCTTGGGCTCGAACCCGCGACTGAAATGGAAAGGGAAGATCCGAAATTTGTAGTTTAGTCCCTGATGTTTCATGATCTTATTATTTAATGCATAAACTTATGTTTAAAATGAAATTAAAGTTTTAAAAACTGCAAAACAAACCCTGAACTTTTTATAATATATAAAATCATTAGATTTTATTAGTTTTTATAAAATCTAACAAATCTTTATATTATATTTAATGTTATAAATATAAAAAATGATTTTTTTTATAATTTACAAAATAGAAATGAATTTTATTTCTTTTTAAAAATTATTTTCTTTGAAATTTGTAAAATAACTTTTATAAATCCTATTTTATTTATAGAATTTGTTTATAATTTAGTTTTTTTGTGTGTTTATATATATATATATATATATATATATATATATATATATATATATATATATATATATATATATATATATATATATATATATATATACATAGGCTTAGTAATTACTTAACACATATATATGATTTATCTTTGAACCTTAAACAATTATTTATATAATTCCTTATATAAATATTTGTTATGTTTGAAATGAAAACAATTGTACTCATATGCACTTATGTAGGTATATGTTCATGCGTTTAGAATAGGTAATGAGATGGATAAATATGATAGCTTCCATTGAAATTGAAAAGTACAAAACACAAGATAATGGAAATACAAGTACTAGAATAGTAAAATAAAGGGTGGAAAAATCCTGGAGGTTACAGTCTCCCCTAGTTTAAGGAATTTCGCCCTGAAATTGATTAGGAGGAGGGTTCATGAAAGAGATGTGGGTATTTGATTTTCATTTGATCCTCACGTTCCCAAGTTAATTCTAGGCCCCGTTTAGATTCCCACCGAACCTTGACGATTGGGGTACGACTTCGCTTGAGTTGCTTAACTTCTCGATCCATAATCTCCACGGGTTTCTCCACGAAGTGCATTATCTCATCAATGTGAACATTGTGCAGCGGTATGTGAAGATTTTCGTCGGCCAAGCATTTCTTCAAGTTGGAGACATGAAACGTTCTATGTACGTTGTTGAGTCCTTCAGGTAAATCCAATTTGTTGGTTATCTTCCCAATCCTTTTGAGGACTTTAAAAGGACCCACAAACCTTGGCGCAAGTTTACCCTTATTTCCAAAATGAACTACCGATGTCGTCCAAACGGTCTATAAAATAAACAACTAAACCTAACCTAGACTCCTAAGTAATAAATGGAAAATCTTCAACTAAACTGCAATACTAGGCAAGTGTACCTATCGAGTGTAGCACAGCTTAACGGTAAACTGGAATATCGAACCCTAGAGAAACTATGAAAACAAAACTATACTCTGACTCGTACTAAAGATTGAATTGGTTTGGGGGGTTTACTACACTACTATTTAAACTAATGAATGCAGGAAGCAAAGATCGACTCAACTATTAAGAGAAAAGACTAACGTAAAATCAAAGGATGGGAAGAATACTATCTAGGTCGGAATCCTACTTGCAAAGCACAACTTTTACCGGTTCTGGAAACTAAGATGGATCTGGGTTTCTAAATTTGACAACTAAAGACTACCTAGTGGATCGCTAATCGTACTAACTCACCAGATGGTTGGATCACCTCTCGGGTATTTCCAACAATGACAAAGTACACTAATAGACAGATTACCTCTTAGTCTCACTGTCTACCAATACATTCAAGGAATGCACGGGGTAATCTCAAGATAATAACTATGATTCGAACTAGCAACATTCACAAGACACCTGATACTAACGTCATCTCAGACAGTTAATACTCGGATTCCTAATGACGAAGACGACAACTAATTGTCACCTCTCGGGTATTGAACTAGGATACACACTCAACTCTAATCAGCAATCAATCACAATCCGCATGGTCACTACGTCTAGCAAAACACTCACAATCACAAACCCTAAGATCTATGACACAGACACGCAGGTCAAATTGGCAGACAACTACAATCAACGCGGGGGGTTATAATCAACCACACAATCATAAATGAGCATACATATTCATCACAATTATTAACTCAAAGATTGCTTACAAAATCATTAGTCCACTCAAAATAACCAAAACCGATAAAAATCAATACTTTAACATGTATTCATTCTAGCCTAGGATCATGTTCAAACAACTAAAACAGAAGTAGAAAACAAGATTCATGGTTTCAAACATTCAAATCAAAGATAAAAATAGAATCTTGAAAACCGAATACGTTAAACTAACACTCCCGGAATCCAAAAGCTTCAAACTTGCACTCCAATATCCTTCCTTGCTCCCAAATTTGCCCTAGGGACTGCTCCAGACGGCCAAGATGCGAACTCCTCTAACCTAATCTCAATCAAAACTATTTAAAATTGATTTCACTTTTTTCTCAGAATTTCCATCTCTCGCTTACCGCGAGAGACTGAGCTTGGGTTCCTCGCATACCGCGAGAACCAAAATAGTCGGGCGCGCTTCTGCTTTTCCTCGCGTACCGCGAGAACTTTCCTTCTCCTCTCTCGCGTAGCGCGAGAGGCATAAATTTACTATTTTCTTCTTTTGAATTCCCGACTTTATTCTCTTGCTCGTTTTCTTCGAATATTCCCTTATAATATTCACGAGCACCTACAAATATAACAAAGACTCAAATGTACATTAAAACGACTAAAAATAAATTTAAAACTAAGTAAAAACGTACAAAACACTAGGAATAAAGATGTGTGCTTTGCACTACATCAAACATCCCCACACTTAACTTTTTTTCGTCCTCGAAAGCTGCAAATGGAATCATAACTCAGATTTACTTAATAAACATCAATTACTAATTAGCAAAATATACTCACGCGTTAAAAAAACAATAATCAATATTTCTGTCCGATTAAACCCAAGCACCAACTTTCAAGCCCCCATTACGTGTTCTAATACCAATTTATACAGCTATTAATCAATCTATGTGACTCACACTTAAAAGTTACGGCTCTACCAAATCCCGTCTCACGGTCATGTTCAGCCACGGATCAAACCATATAGATTTACCCTACCACGTTAAACTAAAATTTACAGGTTTCAGAAATCATATGGAATATGAATGAATGGATGATAATGAGCATTAATAAGCAAATTAAACTTCATCTAGAGGCGTTTCAACCAAGTCACTATCCCATAAGGTAACACATAGACTAGATTCTATCAATAAACCAAATAAATCTCACTTAGGGGTGTATCTTCCAGGTCGCCATCCCAGAGGGAAACACATATGCAAAACTCAATTTTCTAATAAATAAGCTCATTAATTATGGAATATATGGATGCGGACGCCACCAAACTCAGATTTAATCTCATAAAAAGAGAGTGGTGTGCCATGAAATTTCAAAAACCTCTAAGTTTTAACGTAACTTGATACCTATCACCCTATGTTGACAGTTTCAGTATTACCGATACTCTAAGATGAATACCCCCAAGATATCAAGAATTAATTCAATTATTAATCTTATTTAACACAAACAGGATATTTAAGCTCTACTAGTTGGCTGGGTCTACCAAAACATCACTAATTAGACGCGTTTCAATTATTTATATCACTTAAACTCTTAAGTAGATCTAGTTGTACTATCATTTTCCAAGTATATGCAATTATTTCCATAGACATTTTTCAAAATTTTTAATTTTTAATTTTTTTGTATTTTTTAATTTTTATAAATAAGACAAACTAGACTCAACTAAACACTCACATCCCCACACTTGAAAGACACATTGTCCTCAATGTGAAGCAAGACACAACTAAAAATATAAATGCAAAAATAAAACAAAATAGGAAGCGACTTAGTTGGTAATGTAGAATTGAATATATCCTGCTTCCTTCATCCTCGTGTGCACCGTATAACATTTTGGTCGCGGTTGCACAGACTGCTGGGTTGCCTTTACAAACTTTGTATAAGTGATGATCAATCCTGCCCATATGGAGATTGAGTATGGGCGGAATGATAAAACCTGCAAAATAAACCTCACAACAAACCCGCAGCATTAAACTGACTAAAATAAATTTAAAATAAAGACTCACTGACTCACTAACAAAATAAAGACTCAAGATAGATATATGCCAGATAAACATACTCGATGGGTGGCAAACACATAGACATGAATGCCACAGCAAGGTCGGTCATTGGTCACGAACGGTTTCTAATTTCCCATGGTCGGTGGTGGTCATTAGTGGATGATATGTGTGATACGGTGATATTCGATGATGGATGTTGTGTGATGAACGATGATGGATGGATTATGAAAGAGGTGGTATGATGGATAGAGGATAGAGGTGTGAATGATAGTGGTAATGGATGGTGGTAGATGCAGGTGAACGGTGTGTGTGAGATCAGGTATGGGAACGAGTACAGGAAACTATGGAAAACAAAGGAAATAAGGCAATACCAGAAGGGCCTCACGCACCGCGAAAGAAGAGGTGGGCACTCCTCGCGTACTGCGAGGAGGTAAACTTCAGGCTGACCCCTAATTCTATTCGTCGCGTACCGCAAGGAACAGGGGAACAACCTCTCGCGTACCGCGAGAACCCTCTGGTAACTGAAAGTTAAGGGCTTTTTTCAATTTTTTATACTTAGAATATTTTTGACCCTCTAAAATTCTTTTTCACCCATTTTCCTTAAAAACCTATTCCAATAATCAAACTCAATGTAAAACATACCTGGAACATCATTTCCGATGATTTCCCATGCTAAACCAAGTAATGCACACAAGCTCTACATCCCAGGCACTTGCCTGAGACTCAAATAAGCCTATCAGGAGGCTTCTCCTTGATTCTAACCGGTACCGCCTTCATCCTACGCGGTCTCCCGGTCCTCCCTAGCCCACACTCCTACTCTTATCAAACACTGAACTCATATTACATGTAGCATTCAAATCCTTCCACCACAGCTTATACCTACCCGGTCCAAAGATAATATAATTCAAATAACCAAGTAGCTTATCACCCGTAAACCTCCCCACACTTGGGGTTTTTCCTATGATCTCATCAAATTCAGCTTTCATCTCGAGCAAATCATCAGGCATCTCATCGCCGTAATCATCCGGCTCTTCCAATAACTTCTCTAATTCTACCGCCTAATCAGATGGTTCTTCTAAATTCGGGGCGGGTTCACCAACTTCTAACATTAGATTAGAGTCCTGCTGGTAGTCCATGAAGGCATCAAGCATGCACACAGAGCGGCTATGCTCGCCAACATCCTTCACGGACTATGTAGCCTCAAATATTACCGACTCATCCCCCATACGAAGTGTGAGTTTTCCGTCAAAGACATCGATTACTGCCTTGGTGGTGCGCCAAAATGGGCTCCCGAGGATGAGTGGGACTCTATCATCCACTTCCATGTCTAAACTAACAAAATCCATGGGGAAGAAAAACTTGTTGACTTTCACTAAAAGATTCTCCACAATTCCCCATGGATACTTGATTGAGCAGTCAGCCAAGGAAATGCTCATGCAAGTCGACTGCAGTTCACCTAGGTCTAGCTGTTTATAGATAGAATACGACGTCAGATTGATGCTAGCACCCAGATAAGCCAACGCGTGGTTCAAGGGTAAACTGCCTAGAAGACACGGAGTCATGAAATGCCCTGAATCTCCCAATTTCTCGGGCATCTTGATCTGCACCACCGCAGAGCATTGCTCACTAAGTGACACTTTAGAGACCTCCTCGAGCTTCTTCTTGTTGGAAAGAAGATCTTTTAGAAACTTGCCATACTTCGGCATGCGCTGGAGGGTCTCTCTCAATGGAAGATTGACCTTGAGTTGTTTGAACATGTCAAGGAAGTGACCGTGTTACCTGGCTTGCTTGAATGGAAGCAAACATGCTGGGCATGGAACACGATTCAGGTCAATATCGGGGGTCTGCATCTCTGCCCCCTTCTTCTCCTCCTATGCCTTCTCGGAAGGCATCTCAACTACTTCCTCCTCGTCCACCTGCTCCTCAGCCATCTTAGCATCGATCTCAGCAAATCGAGCTCTCCAGTATTTATTCTTGACCTCCTCAGGTGATGGAATGTTATACGTACTCGAGTGGGAGTCATCCTCTACAACCTCTTTCTTCTCCACACCCCTGACTGACACGGCTATCACTGAAGCGTTGGAGCTTGTATATGGACCTCCCTGTCGATCTTTCAAGCTCTGAGCGATGTCTCCTACCGTGCATTGCAGATCCTGGAATGCCGATTTTTGATTCTTCATGAGAGTGTCATGGCTATCCAATCTATGCCTAGCATCCCTGTCATTTTGTACTAACTGAGCAAGCAACTGCGTCTGATTCTCTATCATCTCTTCGATTTTCTTTGTGTTGACATTGCTTCCCGAGCTTGCTCCTCCTTCAGCTCCTCCATACTGATACTGGCGGGCATTAAACCCAGATGGGTTGGTAACAAATCTCCATCCCGAGCTAAATGAATTGTAATTGTTGTACCCTCGGTTCTGGTTGCCCGCAAAGCTCACATGCTCCTGATTATTTACGGGGCAATCTCGGGTGTCGTGGCCTCCCCTGCACACTTGGCACCGCTGAGCACTGAGCTTCAGCTCCTTAATCTCATTAGCCATTGAGGCGAGTGCAGCAGCCATGTTAGTCTTAGGAGTGACCTGATGCACACCTCTAAGAGAAGAGGCGGGTGCTCTTGCAGTAGGAATGGAATTCCTAATAGAATGTGGATGCTGCTGTTCATCTTGAGCGAAGCTTTCGAACATTTCCTCGCAATCATCAGGCTCGAGTCTCTCCATGATATGACCTCCCGCAGCTATGTTGAACATTTGCTGCTTCTCAAAGGTGAGGCCATTATAGAACTTCTCCACTAGCGCCCAGTCGGAAAGACCGTGCTGAGGATATCGGCTCAACAACGTGTTGAACCGCTCTTAGTCCATGAGACAAGGCTCATCAGGATCCATCCGGAACGAATGGATTTGATCCCGAGGGCGAGCGGCCCTGGAAGGTGGATAGTACTTCTTGAAGAATTGTCAGGGAGGGTGTCAAGCCAAGTAGATGCGCGACTAGAGAGCGAGAATGGGAAGAGACGCAAGTAGATTGCATCCTTAGACACACCCTTAACATTGAAGGTATCACATATGCGTGCAAAGCGGGACACGTGTCCGGGTGCATCCTCATCCTCAAGGCCATGTAATTGAGTGGCATGGGTGATCGTGCTCATGACATGTGACGGGATCTGCATGTATTGGTGTTCGGATTAGCGGGGCGTGTGATCGAAGATCTCATGACTGTGACCCCATCACTGGCCCTCTGGTGCACGGTACGTCTCGTTGGTGGGTCAGCGTCGCCCCTAGTAGGAAATGGAATTGGGCTAGTCGAACGTACCTGAGATTTGCAAAGCTCTTTCAAACGCTCTCGAAAGTCACGGGTGCGCTCGTGTAGGTCTCGTTCAGGCTCTTGAGAAGATGAATATGGTGGTGATCAATGCGAACGAGTGTGGTGCATAAACTGATACAAGAGTGAAATAAAACAATAAAGAATCAAAGACAGAAAGACTCGATCCTATTTTAGACACTCAGATAGCACGTAGGACAAGCACAGAAGACACACAATACTCAAAAACAAAACAAACCAAAAATCACTAAAAGAACTAGACAAAGCTAATATTGCTATTGCCAAGTGTCCCCGACAACGGCGCCAAAAACTTGATGTCGTCCAGACGGTCTATAAAATAAACCACTAAACCTAACCAAGACTCCTAAGTAATAAATGGAAAACCTTCAACTAAATCGCACTGACAGGCAAGTGTACCTATCGAGTGTAGCACAACTTAATGGTAAACCGGAATATTTAACCCTAGAGACACTATGAAAACAAAACTAGACTCTGACTCGGACTAAAGATTGAATTGGTTTAGGGGGTTTACTACACTACTATTTAAACTAATGAATGCAGAAAGCAAAGATCGACTCAACTATCAAGAGAAAGGACTAAGGTGAAATCAAAGGATGGGAAGAATACTACCTAGGTCAGAATCCTACTTGCAAAGCACAACCTCTACCAGTTCTGGAAACTAAGATGGATCTGGGTTTCTAATATGACAACTAAAGACTACCTAGTGGATCACTAATCGCTCTCAGGGTGTCACCAACTAAGGTACCTAAAGCGTACTAACTCACCAGATGGTTGGATCACCACTCGGGTATTTCCAAAAATGACAAAGTACCCTATTAGACAGATTGCCTCTCAGTCTCACTGTCTACCAATACATTCAAGGAGTGCACGGGGTAATCTCAAGATAATAACTATGATTCGAACTAGCAACAATCACTAGACACCTGATACTAACGTCCTCTCAGACAGTTAACACTCGGATTCCTAATAACGAAGACTAGACAACTAATTCTCACCTCTCGGGTATTGAACTAGGATACACACTCAACTCTAATCAGCAATCAATCGCAATCCCTATGGTCACTACGTCTAGCAAACCACTCACAATCACAGACCCTAAGATCTATAACAGAGACACGCAGATCAAACTGGAAGATAACCACAATCAACGCAGGGAGTTATAATCAACCACAATCACAAATGAGCATACATATTCATAACAATTATTAACTCAAAGATTGCTTACAAAATCATTAGTCCATTCAAAATAACCAAAACCGATAAAAATCAATACTTTAACATGTATTCATTATGTGACCTAGGCAATATCAAATTTCTAGCCTAGGATCATTTTCAAACAACTAAAACAGAAGTAGAAAACAAGATTCATGGTTTCAAACATTCAAATCAAAGATAAAAATCGAATCTTGAAAAACGAATACGCTAAACTAACACACCCGGAATCTAAAAGCTTCAAACTTACACTCCAATAGCCTTTCTTGCTCCCAAAATCGCCCTAGGGACTGCTCAAGATGGCCAAGATGCGAACTCCTCTAACCTAATCTCAATCAAAACTATTTAAAATTGATTTCTCTTTTTTCTCAGAATTTCCATCTCTCGCGTACCGCAGGAACCAATATAGTCGGGCGCGCTTCTGCTTTTCCTCGCGTACCGTGAGAACTTTCCTTCTCCTCTCTCGTGTATCGCAAGAGGCATAATTTCCCATTTTCTTCTTTTGAATTCCCGGCTTTATTTTCTTGCTCGTTTTCTTCATATATTCCCTTATAATCTTCACGAGCACCTACAAATATAACAAAGACTCAAATGTATATTAAAACGACTCAAAACAAATATAAAACTAAGTAAAAACGCACAAAACACTAGGAATAAAGATGTGTGCTTTGCACTACATCAGTACACACTTCCAAGGGGATACCTTGAGAAGAACCAGATCGCCAATTTGAAATCCCAAGGGTTTTCAACGTTTGTCAGCATAGCTCTTTTACCTACTCCTTGCTACTTGTAGATTGTTACGGGTTAACATGATTTTGCCGGAAGTCTCCTGAATAAGTTCGGGACCAGTGATTTTTGCTTCACCAATCTTAGTCCAACAAATATGCGAACGACACTTTCGACCATAAAGTGCTTCGAAAGGAGCCATGCCAATGCTCGTATGATAGTTGTTGTTATACGAGAACTCGATTAAAGGTAGATGAAAATCCCAATTTCCTTTAAAGTCAATGACACAAGTTCTAAGCATATCCTCAAAGGTTTGAATTGTTCGTTCATAGTGACCATCAGTTTGTGGATGGTAAGCCGTACTAAGATTCAGTTGAGTACCCAAAGCTGATTAAAAGGATTGCCAGAAGCGAGAAGTGAATCGTCCATCACTATCAAAAATAATGTTAAGAGGTATACCATGACGACTAACCACTTCATCAATATAGATTCGAGCTAATTTCTCGACTCGATAGTCCTCACGAATGGGTAGAATGTTGGCAGATTTAGTCAAACGATCAATGATTACCCAAATACTATCATAACCACGAGACGTGTGCAGGAACTTGGTAATGAAATCCATAGTAATACACTCCCATTTCCACATGGGGATCTCTGGTTGCTCAAGTAATCATGCCCTTAAATTTCAAACAAGTAAGGCACTTGGACACATATAGAGCAATGTCCTTTTTCATACCAGGCCACCAATACTGAGTACGAAGGTCCCTATACATTTTATTCGCACCGGGATGTATAGAATAACGAGTCTTGTGAGCTTTGTCCATGATAAAAGTACGAAGATTCTCACGGTCCGGAATGCAGATATGGTTTAGGAAATAAAGTAAACCATTGGGTTTGGTTTCAAGTTGGAGTTCAGCACCACATGCCATCTCATTGTACATGTTTCCTTCTGTGACCGAAAGATGTTGTGCCTCAAGGATGCGAGTTTGAATGTCATTTTGGATTCGGATGATGTGGATCTTGATAGATTCTTTACCACTAAGAGCATTGGCAACGACATTCGCCTTACCAGGATAATCACGAATATCATAGTCGTAGTCGTTTTACGCCTTTGACTCATCTTGAGTTCTTTTTGATTGAAGATATGATGAAGACTCTTCTCGTGGTATAATTCTTCTCTTGGATTGAAAAGCAAACATGACCGCACCCAACTGAAGATCGTGCATCGTATAATTCTTCTCATGGATTTTGAGTTGTCGAGATGCATAAGCAATCACTTTATCTTGTTACATGAGAACACAACCAAGGCCCAAATTAGAAGCGTCACAGTAAACGACAAAGTCATCGTTTCCGTCAGGAAGAGTCAAGATAGGAGCTTCACATAATTTTTGCTTTAGAGTTTGAAACACTTCCTCTTGTTTTGGACCCCACTCGTATGGTTTGCCTTTATGTGTTAAGGCTGTGAGTGGCACCGCGATCTTTAAAAATTTCGATATTAAGTGACGATAATAGCCCGCTAAGCCAAGAAACGAGCGGACTTCCGTACGGGTTTTTGAAGCTTGCCAGTTCTTCACCCCCTCAATTTTAACGAGATCCACGTGAATACCCTTCTCGTTAACTATATGGCCCAAGAATTGGACTTCCTTTAGCCAAAATTCACACTTGGAGAACTTGGCATATAATTGTTCCTTCTTCAAGAGATCCAAAACCAATCACAAGTTTTCTTCTTGTTCCACTTTTGATTTTGAATAAATAAGAATGTCGTCAATGAAGACGATTACGAATTTTTTGAAGTACGGTTTACACACACGATTCAAAACCATGAACTCATAGTGACCGTACCATGTACGAAAAGCTGTTTTTGGAATATCGGATTTAAGGACTAGTAACTGGTGGTAGCTAGAATGAAGATCTATTTTTTAGAAATAAGTCGAGCCTTGAAGTTGATCAAACAAATCAACAATTCTCGGAAGTGGATAACGGTTTTTCACAGTGAGCTTGTTGAGTTCCCGATAGTATTTACACATACAGAGAGAACCATCCTTCTTCTTGACAAATAAAACGGGTGCTCCCGAAGGAGAAACACTAGGATGAATGAATCCTTTATCAGAAAGTTCTCGAAGTTGGCTTGAAAGTTCTTGCATTTTTGAGGGTGTAAGACGATAGGGTGACTTAGTCACAGGATTTGCTCCTAGAACTAGGTTGACACGGAATTCAACTTGACGTGCTGGTGGAAGACCGGGTAGGTCTTCCAGAAATACTTCCAGGAAGTCTTTCATCACGGGAATGTCTTAGAGACTTTTGCCCTTGTCTCTCCGCGCCACAATATGTGCCAAGAATGCCACACCCTTCTTCCGTAAGTACTTTTGCGCGGTAGTACATGACATAAGCTTGAGTCCTTTAGAAGGTTTTTCGCCATAGACGTTCAAAATGTTGCCCGAGTGGAGAGGGATACGAATATACTTGTCAAAGAAAACAACTTCAACATGGTGATTGGTTAGCCAATCCGTGCCTAATATGATATCGAAACCTCCGAGAGCCATACGTATAAGATTAATTGAGAAGTCATGTTCATTCAAGTTTAGGGTACAATCTCTAATGATGATGTCACAAGTAACAGAATATCCATCCGCTACTATTATATCAAAGGATTTGCCTAATTTAGTTCGACTCCTAGCAAGTTGTGGTTCAAATTCAAAAGACACCAAACTCTTACGGAACCAGTATCAAATAGGATAGAAGCATATTGATGATTAATTGGATACGTACCGTTCACCACATCATTGTTGGCTTTAGCCTCATTGACTTTAACGTTCAAGGCACGTCCACGAGCTACGGGATTTGCATTCCTCTCGTTCACATTCCCCTGATTCATGTTTCCTTGGTTCATTTTTGCTTGATTTTCGATGACCAACCTAGGACAACGGTTCCAGAAATGATTAGGGTCACCGCACTCGTAACATGCACGACCCTGGGAAATAGCAACAGGAACAGGAGCAATAGGTTGGTTGACTTGGTTAACTTGTGGAACAACACGACAGGTGTTAGCCACATTGTGATAACCGACAATATCAGGTTAATATCCATACCCGACTATTACTTGAACTCATATGATTACACTTGCATCATACTTAATTATAGGGTAATCAAGTACACATTTCATATAGCAAGTCTATTCATTTCATTTCATTACATGCATTGGTAATCGGACGGATTACCGGGTCACACACGCGTCCTGTCACACGAACTTTGGTGAATTTTAGAAATAATATTTAGACATATAATTGGTGTTCAAAAATTATATGTAATACTGCGATTTAATATTTCATGCTTATATGAATTTTTTCGGAATTTTTAGAGCAACTTTTATTTTAACGCTTTTTAAGCGGATACATGATATGTGTCAACATCTTTAAATTGGGTTTTATAAAAATGATTTGTTTTATACAATGGACCTAAAAATTCAGCTTTTTTAACCTTATAAATCATATTGGAGCCCATTCTCTTTGTAAAAAGCCTTAAATATGTAAAATGCCCAAAACCCATTTACTTAATCCCACCCTTAACTCCTTACCTCACTTTTACACAACCCTAAACCAAAGACACTCTCCCCTCTCCTCTCTCATTTTCTCAGCCTCCACCCCCCCTTGCTAGCCTCCATCCATTTTTCAAATTTGATTCTCCATTCAAGTATTCTAAGTCCATTCAAGGTGATTTCCAGTGGTTTCAAGCTAATCTCACATCCATTCTACCTTCCTCCTTGAATTTTGTAAGTGTTCATCCATATTTTCTTGTAAATTTTTGGCCAAAGTAAGAAACCCACTCTTCCAAATGATTTTTGTTGTTATAAGTATTCTAATCCAGGTTTTTATCAATGGTTTTTCATAATAAAGAGTTGTTGAAACATATTTGCACTTTTTATTGTTTGAAATGTTTGTTTACATGGTATTTTGCTCGTTTCTATTATTGGTTGATATTTTGCAAAAATGAGTATATGATATGTGTGAAAGTTTAAATAATGCTTATATTAGTAGAAGAAGTAGGAAATGTGAGTTTTTTTGTTGAAATGATATGTTACACTATGTTATAGTCGACTTACTATATAAGGAAACTTTAATTTTTCATATTTTGAGTTATGGTGTTTTAATGGATGAAAGCATGCTAATGTGGTTATATAACATCTATTAAAGTGTTAGAAAGAGTTATTGAAAGTTACACATGTGTAGAAGGTCGTTTGGACCACTTTCCTGAAAAGAAAACTTTAATCGAACATATTTTGTATGTGTATGTTATAAAGGTCTAAAATAGGTTTAATAGCTTTATTACTATATGAATAGATGTCTTATGCAAGAATATGTAATTTGAAATGGTATTATGACGTGTTTTGGAGGACCTTGCTAAATAAGGAAACTTTATTAGTCTGGGAACTTCACCTTTGCTTGAAATAGAAAGTGTATGCATAGAATCAAGTTTATGGTATAATATTAGTGTAATTTCATGTATAACTTGTATAGTTGAGCTATGACACCTAAAATGCACTAAAACCCTAATTGCCCAAAAAGGGAAACTTGGCTATGTTAAGAAACATGGTATAGAAATGACATGTTATGATTCTTGTTCAAATGAGTTGAAATATTGTTAATAGGTTATTAGTGTAATGACATAAGTTATGTGGATGATTGGTTAACATGTATGAGATATACCATGAGGATGTACAAATACTATGTTACTTAGTATGTGTTACTTACTTATGCAATTACTTAAGACTATGTGTTACCATCTATGATATGAACATATGCAACTATGTTACTTAGCATGTGTTACTTAGGTAGTACTTATACGTTACTTATATGTTACCCATATGTTACCTATGTGCTACTTGTACAAGCTTTCACCATGTGTCACCAACGGGTCGTCGTGTCACATGGTCCACATTAGTCAACATTGGTCAACATTAGTCAACATTGGTCAACATTGGTCAACATTGGTCAACATTAGTCAACATTGGTCAACATTAGTCAAACTTGGTCAAAGTTGGTCAAACCTTGGTCAACCCTCGGTCAACTTTGGTCAAACCTTTTCAAAACGTCAATGTAACCTTTCAACGTTGAGTCATTTAGATGAATGTGGTTACATAAACCATGTTTACTTTCATAGACCTTATAGCCTTACTATTCCTAGGGCTCGGCCAGGTCCGTTATCCAGAGTTGCTAGATTTCTCGTGTTGCTTGCGTACTTTATTCACCTCATTCCCAGGTGAGTTTTCACAACCCCAGTTTACTTACTTTTCCTTTTGGGGGAGATACATGCTAAACCATTTTCTTGCTTAGTCATTTGATGATTACTTTGATTTTTCTTTAATATATATAAGTAGGTGCATTTCCCGCACATAAAGTCCTCTCATATTCGAACCGTTAATTATTACACAAAGCGAGGTGATTCATGAATAGTACTATTATGTTTAACAACTCGCACCCGGGTTAGTCGCGCTAACTATGACTGGGAGTCCAGCCCACGGGGGAGATGGAGATGCCGACGAGGAGAGTGACTCAGGCGAGCCAGTTCCTTATTCGGTATGGCACGGGGACTCGTCATCCGATGATGGCTATATGCTACCTTCACCTGCCCATTGGGCTAACCTAGCGCCACCGGCACCATTGTTGGCACCTGTAGGAGCAAAGACCAAGCATACTGCTCGGAAGAAGAACATCCATTTAGGGAAGCGACCGATTCAGCCATCCGAGAATGAAGGGCGTCAGCCAAGAAGGCCCGGATTACATCACTTGGCACCAAATCCACTGAAGAGTCATCTGGACCATCCTACCCACCACCCTATTGGCTTCGACCTACGAGGGAGCTACTACCGATACTTGCGACACGTAGCAAGTTACATGATGTTGATATATCTTCCATTCAGGACGAGCTTCCCTTGACAGACCAGGCACTCTTGATAGTGGGAGATCGGATCGAGGCTGCTGAGGAGAAAGCGCGAGAGGCAGAACAGAGAGCCATAGCTATAGAGACTGCACTGCAGATCTTGCAGGGACAGGGAGCGAGTTTTCTGGAGGATCGCAAGAGAGAGACAGCTAGGACCACTACCCTATCTAGCCTCATAGAGAAGACCGAGGAGGAGCTAGGGATGGTCCATCAGTGTGCCGAAGTAGCAGAGCATAGAGCCTCACTTGCTGACTATACAGCCCTAGCAGCAAAGCTCAGAGCAAACACGGTTCAAGAAGAGTTAGAGCCCGCTAGGGTTCTGATGATTCTTTTGTGCCCTGTTGCTATTTACCGCTTTGAAGAGTGGAACTTTTCCACCTTCCAGTTGATTAGCCTATCGTGAGCGGGCTGTGCTCACGCAATATTTTTGAGATGTACTTGTTTCAGAGGAGTGTTTGCTCCTGAAAATACTTTGTATTTTGTATAACTTATTCATCAAGTGTTTGTCTTTGAATTATATTGTATGGTTGATTGGTTGTTGATTATTGTGTGTTATATTATGCACATGTGTTGATTGTTATTTATTACGCAATATCTAACCTTTATTATCATTATGATTATAAAGAAACATGCCACCACGAAGAACAAACTGCAACTCAGGACATGGTAGCAGCTCCATGACCACCGCTCAGATAGAGGCCCTCGTCACGAAACGCGTGCCAGACACGATCGCCAACCATGACGTCAATCGGTCCAGTGGAGGATCGGGAGGTCACAGCCAGAGTGGAGGTATAGTGCATGCCAGAAGCAACATACATGCAACGAGTAGTATAATCCTATCTCAGGAAAATTAAACGTAACTGCACTTTATCTTGACATACAGGAACCGAAAATGGGCATAAGGCCTGCACTTACAAATCCTTCATGTAATGTAAGCCCCATACCTTCACTGGAGCTGAAGGAGTAGTGGGACTGCTCATATGGATTGAGAAGATCGAATCGTTTTCAGCATGAGTCAATGCACGCCAAAAAACCGAGTCATGTACAGAGCTGGAACTTTGGAGGGTCAGGCCCTCTCTTGGTGGAATTCTCATGTCCAAACTCTGGGGTTGGACAATGCCAACGCCATCCCTTGGGAAGAGTTCAAGGACATGCTAAAGGAGGAATACTTTCCTCGCAACGAGCTACAAAAGTTAGAATAGGAGTTCTGGAACTTAAAAATAGATGGTGCTGACATTGCGGGTTACACCGTAAGATTTCATGATCTGGCACGATTATTACCGCATATGGTTACGCCTGAGTTCAAGCGGATTGAGTGATATATTTGGGGTTTGGCGCCTCAGATACAGAGTATGGTCACATCTGCTGAACCCTCATCTATTCATAACGCTGTGAGACTGGCTCATAATCTTACTGATCTGGCAGTCCGTCAGGGACTGTTTACCAAGAAGGAAAATTTCATGAAAGTCTTCAATAACAGACGAAAGTGGGAAAACGCTCCAGCTAAACCCTATGTGCCCAATAATCCGAAGAGACAAGAACCAACAAGGGTGTTCGTTGCTAATCAGCCAAAAAAGAGACCAAGGGGCGCATACACTGGGAATCTACCTAAATGCAATAAGTGTCGTTTCCACCACAACGGCACTTGTGAAAATTCCCTTTGTCAGAAATGCAAGCGTTTTGGCCACACAGCCCAGAGCTGTCGACTAGTTGAACAAGACCTGGCTGGCGAGGGAAACTGCGGATGTTTCGGGTGCGGTGATCCTGGACATTTCCGCAAGGACTACCCAAAGAACCGGAGGCCTGGGAATACAAATGCTCCGGGAAGGGCGTTTGTGATTGGAGCAGGCGAAGCTAGGCAAAACCCCAACACTGTTAATGGTACGTTCCTTGTAAACAACTGTTATGCTTATATCCTATTTGATATGGGTGCCGATAAAAGCTTTATTTCCACCGATTTTAGCTCATTACTTGGTATTTCACCTATTACACTAGATTACCTATACACGGTAGAACTAGCAGATGGTAAGTTAATTCAGACAGAACAAGTAATTCCCGGTTGTGTCCTAACTTTAGCTGACCACCCATTCACTATAGACTTGTTGCTGATAACACTGGGAAGTTTCGATTTAGTCTTCGGAATGGACTGGTTGTCCAGAAACCGAGCCGAGATTGTATGTCACGAGAAGATCGTTCGCATTCCCCTTCCGAATGGAGAAACACTAGCGATTCAAGGAGATAAGAGCGGTGCAGCACTGAGGATCATTACCTGCGTGAAGGTCCGGAAGTACTTAAGAAAGGGTTAACATGCAATCCTAGCACACGTAACGGAAAAGAAAGCAGAAGAAAGAAAGCCGAGGACATTCTGATCATCTGAGATTATCTGGGAGTATTTCCCGATGATTTGCCCGGACTTTCACCGCAACGACAAATCGAATTATGGATCGATCTCACACCAAGAGCTGCTTCGATAGCAAGGTCACCTTACCGACTGGCACCATCGGAAATGCAGGAATTGTCTAATCAATTACAGGAACTGTTAGACAAAGGTTTCATTAGACCAAGCTTCTCACCTTAGGGAGCACCGATCTTATTTGTTAAGAAGGATGGATCGTTCCATATGTTCATTGACTACCGAGAACTAAACAAAGTGACGATCAAGAACCAATATCCACTACCAAGGATCGATGACCTATTCGACCAATTACATGGGTCGAGCTATTACTCGAAGATCGATCTGTGGTTGGGATACCATCAGCTAAGGATTCGGGAAGATGACATTCCAAAGACCGCTTTTCGAACTCGTTACGGTCACTACGAACCGAATGTGCAAAGCCTACTTGGACAAGTTTGTGATTGTGTTCATAGACGATATTCTGATATACTCACGAAGTAAGGAGGAGCGTGCCGAGCATCTGAAGTTAATCATGGAGTTACTAAAGGAGGAGAAGTTATACGCCAAGTTCTCGAAGTGCGATTTTTGGATTCGAGAAGTACAATTCCTTGGACACGTGGTCAACGAGAACGACATACATGTTGACCCATCCAAAATCGAGGCGATTAAGAAATGGGAGGCACCTAAGACTCCGACTGAGGTGCGATAATTCTTAGGTCTTGTGGCTACTATCGACAGTTTATCGAAAATTTCTCTAAGTTGGCCCAACCCCTCACTACTCTCATGCACAGAGATAAGAAATATGAATGGAACTACAAGGCATAAACCGCTTTTCAATTACTCAAACAGAAACTTTGTAGCACACCGATACTATCATTACCAGAAGGAACAGATGATTTCGTGGTGTACAGCGATGCGTCCCATCAGGGACTCGGCTGTGAGTTGACGCAAAGAGAGAAGGTCATTGCCTATGCTTCTCGACAACTAAAAGTGCACGAGAAAAACTTCACTACCCATGACTTGGAGTTGGGAGCGGTAGTATTCGCACTCAAGATCCGGAGACACTACATGTATGGCACGAAATGTACAATTTTCACCAATCACAAAAGCGTTCAAGACATCTTTGACCAGAAGGAGCTTAACATGAGGCAGTGTCGATGGGTTGAATTGCTAAACGACTATGACTGCGCCATCCGTTACCATCCTGGAACGGAAAACGTCATTGCTGATGCCTTGAGCAGGAAAGAACAACCCAAGCCGTGATGAGTATGAGCGTTACAATTACCATCCACACGCATTTACCCATACAAATCTGTGACGCTTAACTCAAAGTAATCAAGGAAGTGAACCTATGCCATGAGTCCTTACGAGATATGGACAAGCAACTTGAGGTCAAATGCGATGACATTCGATACTTCATGGATAGGATTTGGGTACCAAATTTTGGGAATCTCAGGGATCTAGTGATGGACGAAGCACACAAATCCAGGTAACCGATTCACCCTGGTGCTGACAAAATGTACCATGACCTCAAGGAACACTATTGGTGGCCCAACATGAAAGCCGAAATTGCTACCTATGTCCGCAAATGCTTGACCTGTGCTAAGGTCAAAGTGGAGTATCAAAAACCATCACGGTTACTCCAAAAACCAGAGATTCCACAATGGAAGTGGGAACAAATATCAATGGATTTCATCACGAAATTTCCCAGGGCCTCCAACGGTTGTGACACAATCTGGGTAATTGTCGACAGGCTAACAAAATTTGAACACTTCCTTCCCATTAAAGAAATGGAAAAGATGGAGAAGCTAACTAGAATTTATTTGAAGGAAGTAGTCTCGAGACATGGAGTGCCAATCTCCATCATTTCAGATAGGGATAGTCGGTTTACATCCTGATTCTGGCAATCCCTACAGAAAGCCTTGGGTACTCGATTGGACATGAGTACTGCATACCATCCTCAAATGGACGGTCAGAATGAAAGGACCATCCAGACCCTTGAGGACATTCTTAGAGCTTGTTGGTTGACTTTTGAAATGGTTGGGATGCCTGATATGCTCTAAATTATACATGTTTTGCATGCACAATAATACACATATTATGATACTAATTGATTAGTAACCTTACAATTGATTCTTAAAACGTTAACATTTCACAATTGTAGGTTATTCGGTATCCCAAATACGAATAGAGCAAAAATCAGCTTAAAACAAGAAGAAATAATGCTTTTGGAAGACCAAACTCGAGCATTGACCCCCAAGAAGTCAAAATTGGAACACAGGAAGTCAACCAGCAACTAAAAGACAAAACTAGGCAGCAGAGGGTGGATGCACGACCGTGCATCCTAATGCACTGCCGTGCATCCTAATGCACTGGCGTGCATTGCCCCACTCTACTCCCTAGAGCCCAGTACTGTGTCCTTTGTACCCTGTTTGATTCCCGTGGTGTTTGCACGCCTATGCAATCCAATGCACGGCCATGCCTTGCTTATTATGAGGCCTATAGATAGAGGGCTTGGGTTCTTGGTTTCACACTCCCATACACACCTTACAACAGCTATGTAGACCTCATTTGAAAGCGTATTTCATAGTTAGAGTAGTGAGTGGAGGGGCTCATCCTTCTTGTTCGGCAATAGGGGAGCCTAAGAAACTCCACGTTATGATAGTTAGTATGGCCATTCTTGGCTAAACTCTTTGTATTGCTAGGGTGAAGATGAAGTTTGGTGCATGTTAATGTTTAACGTATTAATCCAAGTGATGTGTTTATGTCTTTAACTATTTGTCCTTAAAACCACCATTTTGGTGGGATTTTATTATTGTCTAAATCCGTCTTTATATTTACGAGTGTTCTTGATTTTAAAGTGTAAGATCGTAAAACCTTTTTAATCAAACTTCTTTTGAAACTTGTACATCTTTATACAAGCAGAGATTGATAAGCCAAGTCTTGGTCACTAGTAAGGCCGTACGTCTTTATACGAACTTATTATGCGACCAATAATTGGTGAACTCATGTTGGAAATGGTACGTCTTTATACTTGGTCACATTGTTACACCACCTCCCGATGAGCAAAATATAATCACCTATTTAACTCTAATATAAAGCATTTTACGTTCGATTTTTTAAACCAACCCAGAGATGACCATTTGAAGGGTTGAGGGTAATTGTTGTCCTTAATGGGAGGCACTACCACTTGTTAAAGCTTTTAAATTTGAAATCAAATGTCGTGAGGACGAGGCTCTAGTGGTGACCCAGGTCACACGTTTGTAGTAGTCATATCACTGGATTAGTCAACCTAACATTATCACATACCAAGCGGATTCGAAACCTTAAGCAATAATATTCATAACCTGATCATTCCCGACATATTTACTTTCCTATTATTTACTATTCTGTTCGTTACGTTTCTATTACATACTTCACGCATGTTTTTACTTTTCTACTATTTACTTTACCGCCATTTACTTTTCTGTCATTTACTTTTCTGCTCCACAAGCACACAAAGCTCACTCACTAATTAAACCGGCTAAACGATAACAAAATTTGAGTATTGGAATCCGACCGTGTCCGTTGGTTCGATACTTGGTTCTTCCCAAAACTATATTACTCTGCGATAGGTACACTTGCCTATTGTGTGTGTTTTAAGTTTGAGTATTAACCATTTTATAAATTTAAAACCTGATCTCGTGAAACCATTTTATACTTATCACACGACACGTCATGTTTTTGGCGCCGTTGCCGGGGACACGGTGATTTCAAGAAAAATTCAAGTTAACGGATTAGCCTTATCATTTTCCATTTATTCTTCTTCTACATTTTTGTTGCAGGTGGTGTATAATCCATAGCTCCAATACTGGTTTATATCAACCTTTAGAAGAGCCCGAACGATTCTTTCACCGCCAAATACTAGAAAACCGTACTAGAAGAATAGCCGTTGAAAACCGCACTATTTCCGATTTCGCAAGGCCGTCACTAGAGGCTTTGTGATCTAGTATCACAAGGCCAACGATTGACGCTAACAACTTTGAGATCAAATCTCATGTTATCCACATGATCCAGTCATCATGCACTTTCCATGGATTACCCGATGAAGATCCACATGCCCATATTGCAAATTTCCTTGAAATTTGTGACACTTTCAAACTAAACGGAGTGTCTAATGATGCAATTCGCCTCTGAATGATTCCCTTTTCCTTAAGGCAACGAGCTAAGGCATGGCTAAATTCCCTTCCTACCGGGTCAATCACTACATGGGATGATTTAGCCCAGAAATTTCTGTCAAAATACTTCCCACCAGCAAAAATTGCAAAACTGAGAAATGATATCACCACTTTCACCCAGGAAGATGGCGAATCACTATATGAGGCATGGGAACGTTTTAAGGACATGTTGAGGAAATGTCCTCACCATGGGCTAGAAGTTTGGTTACAAGTTACATCATTCTACAATGTTTTTCATAATCAAACTGACACTACTGAAGGTGGTATTTTTGGAAACAAGAGGCCACAGGAAGCTTATAACCTGATTGAAGAAATAGACATGAATAGATATCAATAGTACAATCCAAGAAACACCAGGGGAGCCAGGGAAGGGGTTCATTCTGTCGATACTGTCACATCATTTTCTTCTCAAGTAGATGGCCTCACCAATCGACTCAATCAACTTAGTTAGGGAAAGATTATTACTGAAGCTATTGACGAAGTAAGGAGTTTCACCACTAATACCGAGCAGGTTGTGTAACAGCCTAAGCAAACCGTACCAAAATATTGTCCGCTTTACCTCCGATGGGTTGCACATCCAGGAACTCATGGTTTTGTTTTTACCTGACAGTTGCTGGCCCAGGCAAAACGCGTCTTGATAGACAAGGTATCCACCCCCTTATAAGGAAGGCTTCGTTCTCTCCCTCATATTACAATCCACCCCACTTACGGAGCCCAGCGTCCTCGCTAGCACACTAGTCCGGCCCCTGTCTCTGATACCATCTGTAACAGCCCAAGCAAACCGTACCAAGATATTGTCCGCTTTGCCCCCAATGGGTTACCCGTCCAGGAACTCACGGTTTTGTTTTTACCTGACGAGTTGCTCGCCCAGGCAAAGCACATCTTAATAGAGAAGGTATCCACTCCCTTATAAGGAAGGCTTCGTTCTCCCCCTCAACCGATGTGGGATATTACACGTTGACTTTATCAAAACAAATCACCTACAAAACAACCCCTATAGTAATACCAACAATCCTGGATGGAGGAACCATCCAAACTTCAGTTGGAAGGTTAACAAGAATCAGGGACAATCTGGCTTCGGATAACAACAACAGTTTCAACAAAGACCATCCCAAAACTATCAGCCTCGCCAACAATTTCAGGGAACTAACAAGACAAGCAACGGGTTAAGCTTAGAGGACGCGGTAACTAAGTTAATCTCTACAACTGAGAATCAAGCCCTTCTAGCAGAATCCCGTCACAAACAATATGAGGAGAAGTTTAGTCTTCACAAATTTGAGTTTAAGACACAGAAAGCAACTCTTTAGTCCATTGAAACACAATTAGGGCAAATTGCAAAACTTCTATCCGAAAAACAACCAGGATGTCTTCGGAGTAATACTGAAACCAATCCAAAAGCAAATGTTAGTGCTATCACTTTGAGGAATAGCAATGTTTATCCAGAGCCACCAATACCAGAAGAAGAAGTTCAATCAACAAGGAGATAGATATTCATCGGAGTACCGCTTCGTCCACATATCGTAGAAACAACCACCTAAGAATCACAATCAAAAGTAACTCCACCTCCAGCTCTAGTGGATACTCCTCCAAAAGTTCCCACAAAGAGAGCATTCCATTCCCACATACCATACCCAGGAAGGTTAGTAAAGCAGAAGACTGACGAACAATACGAGAAATTCATCGAGCTACTAAGTCAAACCCATGTCAACCTTCCCTTCTTGGATATCATCTAACAAATGCCTAAGTATGGACGATTCTTGACGGATTTCCTTACCAACAAGAGAAACATGGAAGAAGCAGTGAAAAGGACCAGTCATTGTGTCGCTCTTATTGAAATATGTCTTCTAAAGAAACTTTCATATCCCGGGAAATTCTCTCTACCATGTTCAATCAGACCACTACCGATAACATTTGCACTCGCTGATCCAGGAGCAAGTGTGAATGTAATGCCATATGTCATGTTCATAAGGTTAAAAATTGAAAATCCATGACCTGTCAATGCAACCATCGAACTCGCAGATGGATCAGTCAAATCACCCATAGGAGTCATTGAGAACTTACTAGTGAAATTCGGCAAGTTTGTCTTCCCTCCCGATTTCATTGTTTTAGAAATGGGACCCGACTATTCCGTACCTCTGATTTTGGGTCGCCCATTTTTAGCTACTGCCCGAGCCGGAAAACAATCAGTGACCTAAAACATAGGGGAAATGAATGCTTGTCTAATGATCCATTTGAAATTGCTCAATTCATCGATACTAACCTAGATTACCAGCTGAAGAAAGCCAAAGAATTCAACAAAGTAAAGAAACTGAATCTTGGCAAGGACTTTGAGAAAACTGATTGGATCGATGAATACTTTGATAAGCTACCAAAACTGAAGGACTTGAATGAAGAATCAGGAGATACAGTGGAAGTCAATGGCTCCCACCCAAAGAAAGACTGACAAAACACGTACGGGTCTGGCCAACGACCCTTAAATAAACGTAGCGCTTCCGGGAGGCAACCCGATGATCATGAATAAATTGAGAGGTTGGTGCATATGGCAGAATCATGGACCTCAGGTTTGACTTTTCAAATTTAAGTTTCTCATACTTCAGGTATGCCCTCTCGATACTAGGACCTTAGTAGCTTAACTACAACCTTTTATTTTCCTTGTCTGCTTTTATGTTTTCCGTTGTATGTCAGGTAGAATAACATCACCAGATAGCTCTGCCACTCCTTTAAGGAATCACATTCCATCTCAACAACCTGAGGAATCAAAACCCACATCAAATTTCATTGAAATTCAATGAATTCTTTGAAGCAACGTGTTGACAAGCAGCCGATAGGCACAACCTGACAGCAACAATAAGTTTTGGCTATAGGTTATACACCGAATAGACCAGGGGAGTACCAGTTTCTTTTCCCTTAAAATTCATGCATTTAAATTCTTGCATATCATTTCATTACATGCATTTGTACATTGAGGGCAATTTACAGTTTTAAGTGTGGGGTGGGGAATCAGAGATTCAGGACTACTTGTAACCTCAAAGCAGTAAAAATTTTAACTCGTGATTTTCTACCCACTTGACTAAAACATTACAAAAACCTACCTTTTTGTAAAACCCAAAAAAAATTTTAAAATTTTAAACCCTAAAATCTAAACCTCTTTTAGTTCGCACCTAATTAAATAAATTGAATACATGGTAAGTAGAAACAAATGGATATTATGCATAGCAATTCGCTAAACCCTATCCCATCCATTTTCATGTGAGGAAAATCAAGCCTATTACACAGCATCAAGTTTTTGGCGCAGTGTATAATTATTCGCATGCTCTTTCGTTTGGCATTACTGAGTGTTTTTTGATTGGATTTTATGCATAATTAGAACATGTGTGGCTTATACATATCAAGACCATGAACTAGTAGAAGTATGAAAGTGACTGAGACACCTACGACTTTATTACCCTTATCCTTAAACAAAAAATCCCAAAAATATAATCCGCTTAAATAGCCCTTTGAGCCTTAGCCTTTTCTTTTCTACTACCCACAATTATCACCCAACCAGCTATTCATAAAAAAACCGGTTATTGGCTAACTGTCCTCAAAATGGAAAAATTATCCTATGTCGTTATTTCAAGATTATTACCATTGAGGCAACTTCGGAAAGAATCTGTTTTACTCAAAGAAATTGGAATATAAAAGAAGGTGGATGTATTAGGAAGAAACAACCGAACTATCTGCAAGTAATTCACGGAAATATTATTTCAAGGAAATTGAGGAAAAAGAATTGTTGAAGAAATTGTCTTTATGTCAAAAAAAAAAGAAGTTGGTCTTTTACCGGATAGACCTTAAAGAGTTGGATATGCATTTTTTGATTTCAATTTGCTTTCCTGTATTCATTTCGGAAAGCCAGAATTACCATCTGAACTCCGAGAGAAGATTTTCAAAGCAACTAGTGATGAAAGAAAACGATGGCGCAAGCAATAACAACTGCTACCATTCTGCGGCTTGTCAAAAAGTGCTGCCAAAAGATACGAAAAATGTGTGAAGTGTGGCAACTGGAGCCACGATGATCTTGGTCTTGGCAATCTGACCATAAACGAGCCATCGGATTAGTTATACCCTCATAATCCGAGTACTGTAAAGGGACCTGTTAGTATTTTCCATTTTAAGCCATAAAGCCATAGATGTGGGTTTCACGATAGCTGCAGCCCTTCAAACCTTTTAAATCCCTAAAACCCCAAAAAGATTTTCATCTTCACCCCTTTATTTTTATTTTAGTCACATTACAACCTCTTTTAAAGTGCTCTTGATTCATGCATACTATTTAGTTAATTGGTGGAGACTTGATTTGCACACAAGCTTATGACCATTGCATAATTCAATTCGAACTTGAGTGTTCCACTTGACTTACATTATCCATACATATATAACCCTAGAGTTTAGTGAACATTGTGAGGAGTGAAAGTTTATTCATAATTGAAGTTCTAGTAGGCTTGTCGTGAATTCCATCATAGAAAAATACAAAAATAGAATAAGCAGCTGAAGAGTTATCCCGGAGTTTCCAAATACTTGGAGCTCCATTTCCCCTTGTAAAATTTTTAGTTATGGGTATAATCATGCACGAGTTTGCTTGAGGACAAGCAAAGTTTAAGTGTGGGGTATTATGATATGTCCTAAATTATACATGTTTTGAATTCATAATAATCCCCATATTATGGTACTAATTGATTAATAAACTTGCAATTGACACTTAAAACGTTAATATTTTGCAATTGCAGGTTATTCGTAATCCCAAAGAAGAATAGAGCAAAAAAAACTTAAACATGAAGAAATCAAGCTTTTGAAAGACCAAACTCGAGCATTGACCCCCAAGAAGTCAAAATTGGACCACAGGAAGGTAACCAACAGCTAAAAGACAAATTAGGTAGTAGATGGGGGATGCACGGTCGTGCATTACCCCACTCTACTCCCAGAGCCTAGTACAATGTCCTTTGTACCCTGTTTGATTCCCGAGGTGTTTGCACTCCCGTACAATCCAATGCACGGTCGTACATTGCTCATTCTGAGTCCTATAACTAGAGGGCTTGGGTTCTTGGTTTCACACACCCAAATACACCTTACAACAGCTATCCAGACCTCATTTGAGAGCATATTTCATAGTTAGAGAAATGAGTAGTGAGTGGAGGGGCTCTTCCTCATTGTTCCGCAATAGGGGAGCCTACGAAACTCAGTGTTATGTTAGTTAGTATGGCCATTCATGGCTAAACTCTTTGTATTGCTAGGGTGAAGATGAAGTTTGGTGCATTTTAATGTTTAACGTATTAATGCAAGTGATGTGTTTATGTCTTTTACTATTCGTCCTTAAAACCACCATTTTGGTGGGATTTTATTATTGTCTAAATCCGTCTTTATTGTTGTGAGTGTTCTTGATTTTAAAGTGTAAGATCATAAAACCTTTTTAATCAAACTTCTTTTGAAACTTGTACGTCTTTATGCAAGCAGAGATTGATAAGCCAAGGCTTGGTCAACCCTAGTAAGGTCGTACGTCTTTATACGAACTTATTATGCGACCAAGAATTGGTGAACTCATGTTGGGAACGGTACATTTTTATACTTGGTCCCATTGTTACACCGCCTCCCGATGAGCAAATTATAATCACATATTTTACTCTAATATAAATCATTTTACGTTCGATGTCTTAAACCAACCCGGAGATGACCATTCGAAGGGTTGAGGGTAATTGTTGTCCTTAACGGGAGGCACTACCACTTGTTAAAGCTTTTAAATTTGCAAATCAAATTTCGTGAGGATGAGGCTCTAGCGGTGACCCGGGTCACACGTTTGTAGTAGTTATATCACTGGATTAGTCAACCCAACATTATCACGTACCAAGCGGATTTGAAACCCAAAGCAATACTATTCGTAACCTGATCATTCCCGACATATTTACTTTCTTGTTATTTACTATTCTGTTTGTTACGTTTTATTACACTCTTCACGCACGTTTTTACTTTTATGCTATTTACTTTACCGCCATTTACTTTTCTGTCGTTTACTTTTATGCTCCACAAGCACAAAAAACTCACTCACTAACTAAAGCAGCTAAACGATAACAAAAGTTGAGTATTGGAATTCGACCGTGTCCGTTGGTTCGATACTTGGTTCTTACCTAAACTGTATTACGCTGCGATAGGTACACTTGCCTATTATGTGTGTTTTAAGTTTGAGTATTTATCATTTTATAAATTTAAAACCTGATCTCGTGACACCATTTCTAAAACAATATATATATATATATATATATATATATTTATATATATATACATTTATTTATACTTATCACATGACACGTCAATGCCCATCTACCGTTGGTCGAATTTTCATACAACAACAGCTACCACACTAGCATCAAAGCCGCCCCATTCGAAGCACTTTATGGACGAAAGTGTAGATCTCCAATTTGCTGGACAAAAGTGGGAGATAGCCAACTCACAGGTCTAGAAATTATTCATGAAACTACAGAAAAGATCATAAAGATACGTGAACATATCAAATTCGTGTGTGATCCTCAGAAGAGTTACGCTGACGTGAGACGCAAACCATTAGAATTTCAAGTGGGAGACAAAGTGCTACTGAAAGGCTTGCCATGGAAAGGAGTGATACATTTCGGCAAGCATGGGAAACTGAACCCTCGTTATCATTGGAGGAGATTCAAATAGACGACCAGCTTCACTTCGTCTAGGAACCAATCGAGATCATGGACCGTGAGGTCAAACAGCTAAAACAAAGTCGCATCCCTATAGTTAAGGTTCGTTGGAATTTTAGACGCGGACCAACGTTCACTTGGGAGCGTGAGGATCAATTCAAGCGTAATTACCCTCACTTGTTCAAAACTACACCGTCTACCAGTGACGCGAACTGAATTTCGGGACAAAATTTCTTTTAACAGGGGGAGTATGTGATACCCGACAAATTCAGGATAATATCCATACCCAACTATTACTTTAATTCATATGATTACACTTGCATATTTTGTATGTGTATGTTATAAAGGTCTAAAATAGGTTTAATAGATTTGTTACTATATGAATAGATGTCTTATGCAAGAATATGTAATTTGAAATGGTATTATGGCGTGTTTTGGGGGACCTTGCTAAATAAGGAAACTTTATTAGTTTGGGAACTTCACCTTTGCTTGAAATAGAAAGTGTATGCATAGAATCATATTTATGTTGTAATACTAGTATAATTTCGTGTATAACTTGTATAGTTGAGCTATGACACCTAAAATTCACTAAAACCCTAATTGCCCAAAAAGGGAAACTTGGCTATGTTAAGAACCATGGTATAGAAATGACATGTTATGATTATTGTTCAAATGAGTTGAAATATTGTTTATAGGTTATTAGTGTAATGACATAACTTATATGGATGATTGGTTAACATGTATGAGATATTCCTTGAGGATGTACAAATACTATGTTACTTAGTATGTGTTACTTACTTATGCAATTACTTAAGACTATGTTTTACCATCTATGTTATGAACATATGAAACTATGTTACTTAGTAAGTGTTACTTAGGTAGTACTTATATGTTACTTATGTGTTACCCATATGTTACCTATGTGCTATTTGTACATGCTTTCACCATGTGTCACCAACGGGTCGTCGTGTCACATGGGTCCACATTGGTCAACATTAGTTAACATTGGTCAACATTGGTCAACATTAGTCAAACTTGATCAATGTTGGTCAAACCTCGGTCAACTTTGGTCAAACCTTTTCAAAACGTCAATGTAACCTTTCAACGTTGAGTCGTTTGGATGAATGTGGTTACATAAACCATGTTTACTTTCATAGACCTTATAGCCTTACTATTCCTAAGGCTTAGCCAGGTCGGTTATCCAGAGTTGCTAGATTTCTCGTGTTGCTTTCATACTTCATTCACCTCATTCCTAGGTGAGTTTTAACGGCCCCGTTTTACTTAATTTTCCATTTGGGGGAGATACATGCTAAACCATTTTCTTACTTAGTCGTATGATGATTACTTTGATTTCACTTTAATATATATAAGTGGGTGCATTTCCCGCACATAAATTCCTCTCATATTCGAACCGTTAATTATTACACAAAGCGAGGTGATTCATGAATAGTACTATTAGGTTTAACAACCCCCACCCGGGTTAGTCGCGCTAACTCTGATTGGGAGTTAAACAGGTGCATAATGGACCTAATCCATTGCGTGCTGGGCACGTAAGAGGCCGCTAGTTTCTGCATTCCTTCTTTGAGCTTCAGTTTTGGTGTTGCTTATATAGTTAATGTTTATTGTATGATCAACAATCGAATCACTAGTATACATACGTACTATTACATTGTTTTCATTCTGTTTCTGTTACTTAAACCTGTGAACTTACTAACCCTGTGTTGACACTTTTAAGCATGTTTACCTCAGGTCGCTAAGCATTCACGCATGGACTAGGATTGCATATCTGGAGTCACATTTCATGTTTTCATTTAGAAGATAGGTTTATGGGAACCTATATTGTTATGATTCTGTATTTTGCTACTTTACTTTTGCTTCCGCACTTTACTTTTCGCATTTTCAAATTTTGTATTACTTATTTATTTTTTTATGATGTTCAAACGGAAAGTTTTTTCGAAAACCATTTAGAGGTCGTTCAAAATGACCAGGACTGATGATCCTTGATAGCCACAACCCGCTGTGGAATTTCAGGGTGTGACACACATGCCAATAACGTCCACAAGTGGTACATACACGACACAGCATGTTAGTCGTATGGTGGTGCTTGCAAGTGTTGCACAAAGGTAGAGTTCCTACATAAGGATTCTTGTTGGGGTTGTAAGCATTAGGGGCTACTAGGGCTAAAGGTGCAACATGAGTGATTATAGCAAAGTTCCTGCCTTTCCGCTTCTTACCATTAGAAGAAGACTCAGCCTTGACTTCTTTGGTGGGTTCCATAGTAGTTTTCTCGACGGTTTTCTTTGCACCCATTTTAGATAAGGTGCCTGCCTTTACATGGTTATCCGTTAATGTAGCAGCCAGACGGATTGCTTCCTCAAATGTGGTTGGATTGCTACCCAAGATGGTATCTTGGATTTGCATAGGTAGACCATTGATGTACTTTTTAATAGACCTTGAAAGAGGTGTGACCACGTGAGGCACGAGGAGACTAAGTTCATGATAACGTGTGGTATAGGCAAGGCTTTCACCACTTTCCTGCTTGAGATCCCAGAACTCAGCTTCTAGCTTTTTAATCTCGTTACGAGGACAAAACTCATCAGTCATAAGTGTCTTAACCTCAGCCCAAGGTAGAGCCAATGCAACTTCCAAACCACAGTTATGCTTTTCCCCGTTCCACCAAGTGAGTGCCCTCTTCTGAAAGACACTATTAGCAAAGTGAACCTTTAGGTTCTTAGGGCAGTTAGCATTGATAAAAGTACCCTCAATACTTTTGAACCATTGGAGAAGTCCAGTGGCTCCTTCATTCCCATAGTACTTGGTGGGGTTGCATGACTTGAAAAGTTTGAACGTGCACGGGGGATTTCTTGGAGTTGCATTCTGATTCATTTGGTTGACTATGGTTGGTAAAATAATTATAGCCATTTGTTAGACAATCCTGGCAGTGAGGTTGTCCCTACGTTGACGACGAGGAGGCATTCTACAATAGTAAAGCACAAGAAAGGATGATATGAATCATGAATAGGAGTTTGTAATAAAATCATGAGATATGTAATAAAACATTGGATGGCACCCATTCAGTTTACATCACCAAATGGATACGTTGACTTATCAAAAGTGTTTTAAGTTCACCTAATGCCTGAGAAGTTGTGCTTTAGCCTATAAGTGGACACTCATCCCAAGCATTCCCAGGAAAGCATAATAGGTCCAACGGTTGATTTGGATTTATACGAAATGCTAGACATAATTTCCCAGAATACAGGCATCCACCCTTCCAGATTGCACAAGTTCTCATTCATTATTTAGAATTCACATACTTTTGACAAGAATTTCATTTTGGATTAGACTTTTTATGTTTCAAGTAATCCATGTAGTTTCAAGTAGTCCTTTGAAGTTGTTGTTCATGTATTTAACCACGTAGCTAGAAATAGGTACATGTAGATAGCTATAGGTAAGTGGGCAGGTTTCATGTAAAAATAGATGTAAGTATGTGAATATAATAAGAATAGAGTGGAGTTCCTAATAAAGGACACGAGTTAAACTCATGTTTTGGGACTCCTAGGTTATAGGCTAGGTCATGTGTAACTAATAACCTAATTCTCTATAACCAAGGCTCTGATACCAATCTGTCACACCCCGACCGACAGCGGATTATAAGCCGGGGCTGACGCGGTTGTTTAAAAGCACATGATCAACTATTAAATAAGTTTCAATAATTATTCAACCATATTAAATATCTGTTACAAGGAAACAGAAACACATAGTTCAAAAGAAACAGGACATAAACAAAATTTGAATTAAATATAACTAGGTCCGTAGTCCTAAGTGATCAAGACTTGTCCTTAAACGGGTGCACCTGAAACATGTTAAGTAAATGTCAACTGCAAGTAGTTGGTGAGTAACATAGGTTTTGACACCAACAAAAGTTGAAATTGATTTACAATCCAATCTGTCCAAATCAAATCTGAGGCATAAATGTGAAAACATACAAGGTTCCAAGTGTACAATCAAGCCATGTAATATGAACAATGTATACACAATCCACCTGATCGTGTTATGTAAGGTACCAAAATGTATACACAAATCCACAAAGATTTGTGTTAAGTAATGAATCGGATTCCCATATAAATGATCATAAAAGGTACTACATTAGGCTTGCGACACAATTAATGATTGTACTAAAATATGAACACATGTATCACCAAGTAGTTTAATACATGAAGCACATAGACTTTGTATAAGAACATAGTAAATGAATTGTATAAGTAATGTATTGTAGACATATTCCACCCCAAGTATTTGTAAACAAATGTAATGTAAAAGGGGCTATGAAACTCACTTGTAATGAACCTAGTAGAATGTATGAATTTTAAATGAAAGATATGCTTCGTGAGGATTTCTCACAATTAACCTACACAAGTAATTGTATTCTAGACTTATTGTACGTCTAATAAAAGTAAAGAATTTTAAGATTTTAGGGATTCTTAGAATTTGGAATCGGATATAGGATTTGTACAAGTCTTTGGAAATATATATGTTCATCACAAGTATTAAAATAATAATGATAAGGTAGTCTATATAATTAATTAGAATTTATAATTAATTATATAAGTATATAATTTATAATAAAATATCTTTGAATGTATTTAAATAACTATCCTATCAATACTTAATAAATAAATTTGTGAATTAAAAAAGGTTTAAATAATTGTTTTATGTAAATAAAATAACTATTTAAATTACTTAAAGAATTTCTTTTACATAAATGTTAAATAAAAGAGATATTAAATAAATGTTAATATAAGTAAGCTTTAAATGAATTTATATAATTATTTTTCTAAAAATAATCATTTAAGTATTTCTATAAATTTTTAAATGTTTTAAATAATTATTTTTTGCTAAATAATTTTTTATATGTTTTAAGAAATGGGTTAATAATGTTTGAATGATCATTTAAAATTTGTTTTATAACCATTACTATTTTATAAACATAACAACATAATTAGATTTATTTAACAAATCATTCCTATAATGTTTGTTTAAGGATTGTAATAATTATAATATGTTTTTAATAAATTAAAATGAATAAAACATTATTTTATATTCCCTGTTTTTTTATAAAAGTTACTAAATACTTTTATAAGATTTATAAAATTTATTTCAGAATTTAAAAACACTAAATTATGTGTGAAAATGACAAAAAGGGAGGTTCAGGCTCAAAACCGGTGTCAACAAGGCTCGAACCCGAGCTCTGCAACTTAGAACACTGGACCAGGGCTCATGCCTTGGTAAAAGGCTAATGCGCTTGATCTTTTATCAACAATCCCAAACCACCTTCGTCCCCAATTGAAACCCGTAAACCCTAGCCCTCCAATTGACCCACTTATGCAAAACGATCGGCCCTAAAACCATAGGGCTTTCATTCCACAAATCAAAGCGAGTAAAATGGTATAAGATTTACCTGAAGTGGTTGTGCAACGAAGGAGAACAACTGAGTGGACAAGTTCGAGTTGGGTGTGCCAGAGATGAAATGGGACGCGATTAAGAGTATGGGGTGCTTGTAATGGGTCTCGTTGCTGATTAGGAGTGTCAATTTATACTCAATTTGCACTGAAATGGATCGAACGCTTAAATGTGAATTAAGGATGAATCGGTTACGAGGTTGTTATTGATTAGTTCATAAAATCTCTATTAAACACGAGGGACGATTCGTTTAGTTTCCCTCAACGTATTGCCGTTGAGATTTTTGCACGAAATCGGGTTAATACTGAGTTTAAAATTCATGGTCAGAAAAGCCGGTAATGGAAAGGGAAGATCTTGAATTTGCAGTTAGTCCCTGATGTTTCATGATCTTATTCTTTTATGCATCAACATAGGTTTAAAATGAAATTAAAGTTTCGGAAATTGCAAAACAACCCTCGACTTTTATTAAATATAAAATCATTAGATTTTATAAGTTTTTATAAAATCTAACAAATCTTTATATTATATTTAATTTTATAAATATAAAAATTGTTTTTTTTAATAATTTACAAAATAGAAATGAATTTTATTTCTTTTTAAAAATTATTTTCTTTGAAATTTGTAAAATAACTTTTATAAATCCTATTTTATTTATAGAATTTGTTTATAATTTAGTTTTTTGTATGTTTATATATATATATATATATATATATATAGGCTTAATAATTACTTAACACATATATATGATTTATCTTTGAACCTTAAACAATTATTTATATAAATATTTGTTATGTTTGAAATGAAAACAATTGTACTCATATGCACTTATGTAGGTATATGTTCATGTGTTTAGAATAGGTAATGAGATGGATAAATCAGATAGCTTCCATTGAAAGAGAAAAGTACAAACACAGGATAATGGAAATACAAGTACAAGAATAGTAAAATAAAGGCCGGAAAAATCCTGGAGGTTACAATTAGCTTGTATGTTTTTGATGTAAAAGTCTTTGTCTTGTATTGTTCTAGTTCTAATGTATCTTTTTTAAGTTTTGTAAAACAGGCGAACTTAGCAAGTTCGCATGATGCTTGTGTCTAGCGAACTTATCAAGTTCGCCTGAGGGTACATGTATACCTATATATAGTGTGTTTGCATGGTAGACATGTATGCTTACACACTTTGAGTTCTGTCAACACTTGTCTGAGAGCAATACAATCAGTGGTTATTTACCTCGTGTGTTTGACATTGTGATTGATTACTTGTTTGTCATACTACATACGTGAGCATGCATACGATGGATTCCGCACTTCGTACGCGTGACACAACACATGTTTAGAAATCCGTTGGACACCCCGGTGGGACCTACAAGTTGTATAAGAGCTTAGCTCTCGATTTGAGGTCACCTAGTGGTTCTTACATATCATTTTGACATCAAGTGATCGGTGTTTTACAGAGATTTCGTAGATTGAGTTTTTGGGCAGTTTGGGTTGATTTTGGAGCGTTTTTGCGCGATTTCGTCTAACAAGAACGTTCGTTTACAACGATTACACAACCCTACGGTTCAGAATATTCAAATTCCATCAAATTCTCAATTTATGATGATTTTCATAAGTTTTTGCTTTTCAGAGGGTTGAGTTCTTGCCTCATAAGGACTGTAGCTATTTTTAGTGAACTTGCTTATTCAGTTACAGGCGAACTTGCTGAGGCGAACTTATCATCTTCGCCTGGATTCTCGTTGTAGAGAACTTGTAAGGCCCCAACCAGGCACCCTACAACTATTTCTCATAACTGGTTTTACTCTTTTAACAGCACTTTACTTTCATTTAAATAAACAGCGGAAGTGTTTCTCAAAATAATGTTATCATTCAAACTCGTTAATTTTCATAACATTACCAGACGAATGCGTGCGCACCAACCAGAGTAGTCCCGCTCCCAAGCCAAGATACCTTATCTAGCAGACTCACCTGCAAAACAATCTAACGTACATACAAAGTCAGCTACTCTGAGTTAGTTCTAATAGTTTAATTTAACAAAATCCAACCCGTCTAAAAAATTATTTAAACTTTACTAAGGATCCATGGTCCTTATAAAATAGGTTCAAATTCATTATCCAATAGATAATCACCCGTTATCACCTGATATCCCGTAATAGCTCATTACCCAAGACTCATCCCATAACAATAACAATAACAATCCCGCAGTCTCATCGACATAGGTCGAACTTACCAACACTAATACTCGTGCTCAAATACATGTATTAACTCGACACTTGGTTAACACAACAATACCCTAGACCTCAACTTACTCAGCTTTGACCAAGGCCCTTACTAATCAACTGACATAATTGTTATGAACTTCACATCACAATCCTGGCACCATGGCCAATCTAACTCTACTCATCACATTAATACTACCTCAATCACAATAAATATAACTCAACGCTTGTATGAAATTTAACACAAATATAAAAGCACACAAACAGATACCTCATTACTGCACCTTCGTTAGGGTTACCCTCGTCAGCGCGTTCGACACACCTCGAGCTCATCACTGTCCTGTTGGACATCATCACTTTTGATGTCCTCCCGAAGGATATAGTCCTACACAATCCCGTTTGCCGTGTCATAATGACAACAATGCAAACACAATACCCTTCGTGTCATAAGGACAATGACAGAATGCACACAACACGTGTATAATCACATAACAATATACTTTATATACATGGTTCATTAACTACACCTGCACTTCACATATATCACTAGGACAAGATATCCTACATGTACTCATAGGCATTTAACTTATATCCCGACTCACCCCGACTAACTCATAACACAATACAATACTAATATAGCAATCCACATACAAATACTATATCTCATTATTTAAGCACGTACCACGTACATGCACACCCTATGATACCTCCTAGTCGTACCCGTACGACCCGTAACTACAGCCCCGACTCACCCCAGTTAGGTCACTATACCACCCGTTACCATATCCCCGCCTGTTACCCGCACGTCCTATTGACACACACAGTCCCTTAGCCCTATATTTAATTATTTAACTTCATAAACTCGTAGGGTTAGACCGCAAAGCTCGATATACATTTAATGTAATAAAACATATCTCAAAAGTATGTACGATAGCCCAAAAATGATAAAAACATTTAAAAGAGGGGATTAGAAACTCACCAGTTATAAGATCCACACCCTTGCTCTGCAAGTCCGTCTGTACACGCTCGAAACACAAACCTGTCATACGCGCGATCACAGAGTCAAAGTATTCCCTAGGCATGTGTCAATTACGTAAAAGTATAAATATTCTCGACACTCGTCTCATTCGTACGTCCCCTTCGTTTAGAACCCGCATGCACATACGTTTATGTGCCATGCAAACCCTTAGTCTCGTAGGTCACCCGTACATGAGTCGGGATCTCCATGCACGTATGAACCTTTTCATGCAAACCCTATGTTCAAAAACCCTAATCGGGTTACACTCGATTCCATGATCTCCCCGTTCATCCCCGTGAACCACCACCACCGTGTACCATTACCAAGTGTCATTAAGCGTGCGCCAATATCCTTTCTTGTCGTCTCGTACCACCTTCGTGTTCCCGTCATCTCTCTATCTACGAGGAACCCTAACTGGGCTCCCTTTCACGTCGACGCGCGACTACCACCATTACCCCGCCGTCCACCACTGTGAGTCACCATCACAGTCAACTCCGGCAACCATCGAGCACCACCACCTGCTGACGTCATCTTCCACTACCCCCGAAACCACTACCACCTTCACCCGTCACACTTCTCTCTCTTTATTTTATTCTCAGCCGGTAGCCTCCCCTTCACGCCGCTCACCACCATCGCACGCCACCACCACCATCTCGTTGGTATCCGCTCGTGTCTATGCCGCCACCACAGCCGACCGCCTTCATTCCGCTTGCTTCTCCTCCTCGCCGCTCATGGCCGAACCATCCAACCAGAACCCTAATCGATTCCTTCCCTTGTATGCTAACTAGAACACGTAAAAGTTACTCAAGAAGGTTAAAATAGGATTACCTGAATGAGATTTAGGCGTCACGCAACCGTACACCACCATCGATCGTCCCTCCGTCGGCTCTTCCTTCTCGTCGTTCTCTTTGCTGCCGTGCAACACCCCTAGGCCGAATGGCTTAGGGTTTCTCCTTAAGGTGGTTTAGAAATCTTTTAATAATTCATTTCGGGTCCTTCTAAATCCGTTTGAGGCGTTCCTCACTCCACTTTTGCCATAATAGCTAACTGGGTCCCCCAAGACCCGTCGATAGACAATTCACGCGCTAACCTTGATAACATACCCGTTTAATAGAGATTCGGTTCACCACCGACCCGAAGCATTAGCTTTAGGAAAAATCCAGGATGTTACAAGTCTACCCGCCTTAAAAGAGGATTCGTCCTCGAATCCTACGTCGGTACAAACCAAACGACATACTCTTATGCACCCAATTCATTCGGTGACAACCGTCACTTTGACTCTACGTGTTTTTATTACTTTGCCTTGTAATACAACTACCCTTCTAGGGTTCAAAGAAGTTTTCTCCGTTGCTCGCTTTAAATCTTGGGATTTTGTAGGTTTTACCTACACGTTTCCTCATCTCTCGTCTCTCCAGCCATTAGTAAAACAACTGCTTTCCCAACTCTCGCTATTCCGGCACTTGCTAGAAGCTACCTTCCATTGTTGTCTTGGTTATTAACCCTTTTCACGAAGGTTTCATTGTCATAGACCATGACAATACCTGGTCGCTCTTAATGTCCTTAATAATACTGCACATATCATCTCTAGTACCACATAGTACAACACTGCCAGTTATCCGCTCACTTGGCATATTTCATTCTGAGTTACGGGCATAATTGCCCTTGCCTCCTGTATAACCCTAATGATCTCGTCATTCTGACGGTCACCTCCCAAGTAGGTCCTTTTCTTTCACAGACAGGAGTAATAGTTGCTTTACTGTCGCGTGTCCATCACGCTCCTCTCTTATGTTCCAATTAACATCTTACGATGATTCCTCAAACTTGAACCCATTGCCCTACTCATAAGGCTATTCTTTTGTCCTTTTCTGACGCTCTCCAAGAGCTCGTGCAAAGCTATCCTGGGCCCCACTAAACTTCTTTATCGTAGTATCTCTTTACTTCATTATCACGCATCCAATACGTCCCGTAAGTACGTACAAACCCAATGCTAGGGTCATCTTCATTAGCTCTCGATGTTTCTCAAGGCTCATATGCCTTTGTCGTGTCTGTTTCAATCATCTAAATGCTTGCTTTCCTTAAATGCTCCACATGAGCTCATATTAAGTTGGTCTTGGAATTACCAGCGTAGTAATATTCTTCTTAGTCACTTACGTGCACTCTTTCACTTACACCTTCTGGGTTTCAACTTTCTCTATGTTGTTCTACCATTACCATGCGATCCCCGACCGCATCTTGTTTAACATGTACGAACATGAAGTTTGTCTACTCACAAGCCTCAGCTAGTCATCGTCTCGTCTAGGGAAAACATCCCTATTCATCTAGTATCTCACCTCGACTGAATTCTACATATGTAACGTGTTCCATGAAGGTCCTTCGTCGTCGTGTTAACTTCGTGCTGAAATTCCTAGGGTTATCACCTTGATCTCATCATAAGCATTTCTGGTCAAGCGTCCACATAAACGCCTTCATCATCTATCCTCACAGCTCCGCCCATTGGCTTCGTGCTCCGAATTCCCGAGATATAAGCATAGGCATCTCATAAGAGCACCTCACTGGTCGCCTAGAAAGACGTCAAAACTCCTCGCATCGCTTCGATGTATCAGCTTTGATAAAATTATCAAGGTAGAAATGCTATACTTGTTCACACTGACCATCCGTCCTATGCACGGCTAAGCGTGTACCACAAGGACACACACCGACACACATAATTACAGAACACACTACGTTCTACACATGTACTAGTAACTCACCTTCTAATTCGCACAAAGTACACACACACAACTAGGTAGATGTGAGTAAATCTACGTGCATACAATATGACCTCATCACTTATAGACACACAAGTATATCATGTTGTCTGGCCCAAAGGCACAAGCAACACGATCTCCCTCCTGACTTTCGTCAGACATAATAACTTGTTGACAAAATTCAACATCATATCATGCTTACACTTGATCTCCCGTCTGACTAATGCTAGACACAATATCAAGCTTACGCTTGATCTCCTGTCATGACTATTAAGTACGTGACACAATTAACTCATACTCATAAGCAACTTGTGATAATCCGGACTTTTTCAGTATTTTCGTTTGCAAATCCAGTTAAATATTAACCTATTTAACTCTAATCCAAACCCTAGGGACTAATCCTGCCTTTATTCAAACTCAAACATATAAAAACTTGAAGGACCAAACTTGTAAATTACCTATAGTTGTCCCTGTTGACCTTTTTAAAGTCAAACTAACCTAAACTTAACCTAAATAACCAAACCTAAACCCTAAGGACCATTCCTGCCCATTTTTAAACCTTAAAACAGAAAACAGAGGGACCAATTCTGTAATATATCCAAATTTGATTTTGTTTGACTTCTTGGAGTCAAACCCGCAACATTTTGATCTCAATTCACATTCATGATCGATGTTATACACGAATTTGTAACCGTCGTATACAATGAAACTTTTAACGAACATAATTAAGACTTAATCATCACCGTTATACTGAAATTAAACTGAATTAATACGTATTAACTTAAAACCGTCGACAATATCATTTGACTCTCGAATTCGATTAAACTTGATGTTAATCTCACAAACGAATCATCTGCACACACTAAACGAACACATTTGAAGCTGTTGCACGTCACAATTTGATCGAAACCATAGCAGAAGTCATCGGAGATCAAACCTGTAAAAGCCGAAACTGTTTTACTCGATCTCCATCAATCCGACAACATTTCTGGTAATTTCTTGCACTCACACTGTCGTTTTTATCCATAGAGTGAAAGCCCTATCATTACCAGGGCTTACATTATTAATTCGATCAAAATCTGTAATCTAGGGTTCATCACTGACCGGTTTAATCAAACCCTAGTCTAGACCCAATCAAAATACAATTAACCTATACAGTTTGATTCGCAATACCATTTTCCTTGAAAGCCCTCAGTCAATTTGATGTTTTATTATCAGGATCATTGTAACCCGTAATCTAGGGTTCTTATGAAACCAGTTTGCCGAATTCTACTGTAAATTGTTTTTAAATCAAATTAAACCACATCATTAAACTCGTAATAGTCTGTAGAGTGAAAGCCCTATGAAATATCGGGCTTCCATCATCGAATTGATCATAATCCAGTAATTAGGGTTCGTTCTGGAAACGATTTGGGGTTTTCGATATTAAACACGAATTTAATGCAATTAATCCACATCAACAGATTCGCAAGGTTTCGTTTAACAAAAGCCCTATGATTCTATCAACTTTTATTATCAGAATACTTCAAATCAATTTTGAGTTCCTAAACTAGGGTTACGATCCCTCTTTCTATAAATTATTGATCTTAAAACCGATGGTTTTCAAATTAAATGAGTCCCCAGATTCGCATTACCCCGATTATCAAAACCCCTATACAATTGCTTCCAATCGTGGTCGAATTCGATGGCATTTGGACTGGTTTGGACCGAGTGTCGTTAAAGGGGAAGAACACCCAACACCTTAGTGTTAAAACTAATCAGATCCGGATATCATCGCGATACCCTAGCGGGCGAGACTGGTTAGTGACTTGTGCGTGTGTGGGAGAGACCCGGGTTCGAGGCCGGGCTCCCACATCTTTTTTTTGAACAGTTTTCTATAATATTTAATTAATAAAAATCAAACCCTATAATATTATATTATTATATAAATGTGTTTTAGCCTGGGAAACAACCCGTAGGCTCGGGTTTGAATTATGAACATATTTTTATTATTCCCACTTTTATGAATAAAATATTATTGTTATTATCAACAAAAGAAATAATATGTTTATATTATTTTAAACTGTAAATTTGTATAAAATAATATGTTTATATTATTTTCATCTCGTGACAAATCCTATTAAATAATATATATATATATATATATATATTATTAGTAAGGCCCCTTTCTCGGGTAACCTCACTTGTTGGATTTACTCATAAACATAGTCATAAATACTGAACTTAAATTAAAAACATTCATCATTCAATTACATTTCATAACAGCGGAAGTCTTAACAATTAAAAACACAACATTGTCTTAACAAACAAAAGTGGGATGTCAGTCTTGTGTCGGGTAACCTTCATGCCCTCGCACGACCTTTTCTTCCTTTACCTGAAATGTATACTAAAGTCAGCTAACGCTGGTGAGTTCTAGTTTAATGCGTTTAGATATAAACATTCTTTTCTTTACTTCATAAGTAAGCATTATTATAAAGTCATTCATATAAATACGTATTCATAGCTTTTGCTTTTCTTTCATCTTTCTTTTCTTTATTAATGTGATTACATATATATATATGCGTTCACCCTTTTTGTTTCACTTTTCTTAACATTCTTTCCTTATCTTTCTTACGTGATTACATAGATATGCATTCACCTTTACTTTCTTTACCATTTATTGGTCATACACATAAGGGTGATCAACCCGTCTTTTACTGCGTATGTCACAAAGACATACGCCCTTAAGCTATCGTCGTAGCCCTTTTACTCGTCCGGTCCTAGAAACCGTCCGCCTTAACTTTTCCGTCCGGCCAACCTTCGGCCGTCCGTCTTAACCGTCCTACCGCCGTAGTCCGTCATATTCGCCCGTCTGCCATAAGGCATCCGTTTCCCACTTGAACTAATTATACAGCCGAATATTGATTTAGCGACTTACTCCACCGTAGTCGCCTTTATTTAGTCTACCTTTCTAGACTTCCTTCTCTAGCTGCATAATAGTCAAGTGGTCGTCCGTCTACCGTAGTAGTCGTTAGCTTCGTTTCCGTCCATAACGTATACTTACATTCTTCGCATGCAATATATATTTATAAGGCAAGGTTTTATTTATTTACGTTATACCATTCATTCATTCATTCTTTGCAAACATACGTGTCGTTCTTTGTTCGTAAGTCATTATTTGCATTCATATGTATCTACACATATACCTTAATATATCACGTATGATCACATTGATATTCATTTCATTTATTCATTTAGTGTATACACTTCAGCCCCAAAACATTTATAAATCATTTGCACATAACATAGAAGGGGGCACATAGAACTCACCTGATGAGTAGTTTCTGTAATACACTAAGCTGGCTACTGGGCTTCACTAATGTCACTCACGATCTGTATAATAAAGTCATACACATAAGATGGTGCTCCTAGATGACACTAGACATTACTATGCTTGAACATAGTAGTTTCGATTGATTAGCTTATATCAAAACTTGGTAGTTTCGATAGGTTGTTTCTGTCGAAACTTGGTAGTTTCGATAGGTAGTTTTGATAGATAGTTTCGATAGGTAGTTTCGATAGGTAGTTTCGATAAGTAACTTATGTATTATCTTAGCTTCGGATCGGGGGCTCATATCGAAACTATGGTAGTTTCGATTGGGCCTGCATATATCGAAACTGGGTAGTTTCGATAGGTCTGCACATATCGAAACTAAGTAGTTTCGATGGGTCTGCACATATCGAAACTAAGTAGTTTCGATGGGTCTGCACTTATCGAAACTAAGTAGTTTCGATGGGTCTGCACTTATCGCCTTCCCCAAAAATCCGAATGTTCTGCATGCGAATCTGATCATGTCGATATCTAGATTTTCTTTGATCAAAATGTTCGTTTTTCATTCTAGATGCTATACCCAAGTTCACTTTCAAGTTTCATCCGCAAAAATCGTTATCTTTTAGCCAAAACCCGAAAACTCCCAAAACGAACAAAAACTCATAATGTGATCGAATCGTTACCTGGATTGGATTTCTGATTCATAGGATATGATTACGAGAACAGCAGCAACGTTCTCCTGAATTCCCGAGTTGATCCGTCACTTTCTCTCTCTAGACCCGAGCTCTCCTCTCTCTCTCTAAAAGCTGCGTGAGTTGGGGAAATGAGCAGGGAAGAGGGCTGCCTTACCTCTTATGCGCATGGGCTTCCCTCGGCCCATTGAAGCCGGGCCCAGGCCTGCTCCCTTTTTGTTTAAATATTCCAACTAAACCACCGGTCTCGCTATATTTATTCGTTTTATTATTTTTAGGATGTTACAAGTCTACCCTCCTTAAAGAGGTTTCGTCCTCGAAACTGTTCATACGTTAAACAATTGAGGGTATAGTCCCTTCATCTCGTCTTCTTTTTCCCACGTAGCTTCTGACCCTTTTCTGTGCTTCCATTGTATCTTGACTAACGGTATCGACTTATTGCGTTGTCGTTTCTCAGCTCGGTCAAGAATGGCTATTGGTTCCTCTACATAATTTAGACTGTTATCCACTTTGATCTCGTCGTAAGGTATGTGAGCTGTGTCGTCAGCTAGGCACTTGCGTAAGTGCGACACGTGGAACGTAGGGTGTATTCCACTAAGCTCGACGGGTAGGTCGAGTCTGTAAGCAACTTGACCCACTCTTGCTAAAATCTTGAAAGGTCCGACAAACCTTGGACTTAATTTGCCACGCCTTCTGAACCGAATGATTCCTTTTCACGGTGATACTTTCAACAGTACCATGTCCCCTACTTGAAACTCTAAATCCCTCATTCTCTTATCCGCGTATGATTTCTGTCTGTCTTTTACGGCTTTCATACGAGCCTTGATTTGATCAAATTTCTCAGAAGTAGCTTTGACCACTTCGAGACTTGCAAAATCCTTCTGTCCAATTTCCCCCCAACAAACCGGGGTCCTACATTTCCTCCCATATAACATTTCAAATGGCGGCATGCCAATAGTCGAGTGATAGCTGTTGTTATATGAAAATTCTGCCAATGGTAGATGGCTGTCCCAACTCCCACCGAAGTCAATGATACAGGCCCGGAGCATGTCCTCCAAGGTCTGAATGGTCCTTTCTAATTGTCCATCGGTTTGAGGGTGGTAAGCGGTGCTGATGTTCAACCTAGTGCCCATCGCTTCATTGAACTTCTTCCAAAACCTTGATGTGAATCTAGTATCCCTGTCAGACACGATCGATAGTGGCATACCATGTCTACTTACAATTTCCTTGATAAATGTTTCAGCTAGCTTTTCAGAAGAAGAAGTTTCTCGTATTGGCAAGAAGTGAGCACTCTTTGTCAAGCGGTCGACGATCACCCAAATGGTATCATTGCCTTTAACTGTTCGCGGTAGCTTGGTAATGAAGTCCATTGTGATCTCTTCCCACTTCCATTCCGGTATTGGTAAAGGTTGCATTTTACCGCATGGTTTCTGGTGCTCGGCCTTAACTAGAGAACACGTTAGGCACTTGCTCACGTATTCTGTCACATCATTCTTCATGCCAGGCCACCAGTATTCTTTCTTCAAGTCTTGATACATTTTGTTTGTCCCGGGGTGGATAGAATAGCGAGACTTATGGGCCTCATCGAGTATTTTGGCCCTAAGCTCACCAATCTTAGGTATCCACATCCGGCCAAACCTAGTTCGTACACCGTATGCATTTGCATCCAAGTTCCCTTGTTGTCCTACTATTCTTTCCCGTTTCACATTTCTTTCTAACAGCGCTTCATCTTGTGCTTTTGCTATTTCACCCATCCAATCTGGTGTTATAATCAGCTGACACGCTTTGATCCAGATAGATGCCGATTCTTCCTTTCTACTTAAAGCGTCGGCCACTACGTTTGCCTTGCCCGGATGGTACAATATCTCACAGTCATAGTCTTTCAGTAGCTCTAACCACCTTCTTTGTCTCATGTTTAATTCCTTTTGTTCGAAAAAGTACTTCAGGCTTTTGTGATCGGAGTAAATGGTGCATTTAACTCCATACAGATAGTGCCTCCATATTTTCAACGCGAAAACTACTGCTGCTAATTCTAGATCGTGTGTTGGGTAGTTAACCTCGTGAATCTTTAGTTGCCGCGATGCATAAGCAATTACCTTTCCTCTTTGCATGAGTACGCACCCTAAACCTTGCCCTGAAGCGTCAGAGTAGACTACCAAGTCTTCATTTCCCTCAGGTAGTGTTAAGACTGGAGCTTGAGTTAATCGTGTCTTAAGTTCCTCAAACGCGTTGTTTTGGGTTGGACCCCATTCATACTTTACTTCCTTCCGTGTCAGTTTGGTTAGTGGCGAGGCAATTCTTGAGAAATCTTGAATGAACCTTCGATAGTAGCCTGCCAATCCTAGAAAACTTCGTATCTCTGTCGGTGTCTTTGGGATGTTCCATTCCTTTACTGTCTCGATCTTTGCAGGATCCACCATGATGCCGTTTGGGTTTATTACATGACCTAGGAATTGGACTTCCCTAAGCCAGAACGTGCATTTGGAGAATTTGCGTACAACTTTTCCTGCTTTAGCACCTCCAGAACCTCCCTTAGGTGACAGTGGTGATCACCCTTGTTTTTCGAATATACCAGTATGTCGTCTATAAAAACTATCACAGATCGATCCAACATGGGTCGACATACTCTATTCATCAAATCCATGAACGCTGCTGGTGCGTTAGTTAATCCGAAGGACATCACGAGAAACTCATAATGCCCATAACGCGTGCGAAACGCGGTCTTTGGTACGTCTTCCTCTCTTACTTTCAACTGATGGTAACCCGACCTAAGATCGATCTTTGAGAACCAACTCGCACCTTGTAGTTGATCAAAAAGGTCGTCTATCCTGGGCAGTGGGTATTTGTTCTTTACTGTTCTCTTGTTCAGTTCGCGGTAGTCAATGCATATGCGCATGCTGCCGTCCTTCTTCTTTACAAATAGTACCGGAGCGCCCCATGGTGAGATGCTCGGTCTAATAAATCCTTTTTCTGTTAGTTCCTCTAGTTGAGACATCAATTCTTTCATTTCTGACGGAGCCAATCGGTAGGGGGCTTTGGCAACGGGCTCAGCTCCTGGCAATAAATCAATCTGAAATTCTATTCCGCGATCGGGTGGTAACCCAGGTAGATCCTCAGGGAATACTTCCGAAAAGTTGCACACCACGGGTACATTCTTGAGTTCTTCCATTTTCATTCTATCATCAATAACATATGCCAGATAAGCTTCGCAACCACGCCTCATGTGACTTTCAGCCTTGATCATCGAGATGACGTTTGGCATCGTGCAATTCCAATCCCCATAAACCGTAATTGGACTGCCGATAGGAGCTTTTAGGTGTATCCTCTTACGTTTGCATATGATTTGAGCTTCGTTGGCAGCTAACCAATCCATACCCAATACTATATCGAATCCTCCTAAGGTAAGAAGGAATAATCTAGATGGAAACTTATGTCCCTCTATTTCTATGATGCAATCCTCTGTTACTTGGAATACTGCCGAATTTTTACCTACGGCAGTTTGTACGCAAAAGGCCTTTACTATGGTGTTGATAGTGCAATCCAATTTAAGACTAAATGCATTTGATATGAAGCTTTTACTAGCACCAGAGTCAAATAAAATAGCAGCATGTTCGTCATTTACTAGAAACGTACCTGATACGACATCAGGGTTTCCTCTTGCTTCTTCCTCAGTCAAGGCATAGGCACGAGTCCTTGCCTTAGGCTGTTCCTGCTCCCTATCCTTTCCCGAACCAGATTGGCCGCCCTTCCTGCAGTTCTTTGTCAATGTCCAAACAATCCACATACTTGACACTTGACGTCTCTTACACATTCTCGGGAGAAGTGCCCCGGCCATCCGCACTTGTAGCATGTGGTGGTGCCAATTTTACATTCGCCAAGATGTTGCCTCCCACATTTCTTGCAAGTTTCATATTCATCCAATCTTGGCTTCTTAGTTTCCGTTGTTACATTCCCTCTCCCGGTTCCTCTAGACGGGTTCTCCCACTTTCTCTTTTGGGTTTCTGTTGGTGGGTCCTCATTGGCATAATCGTCGTAGATGATTCCGCTCAGGTTCACTACCGACTCGAAGGTCGAGGGTAGGTTGGCTTTCACGTGGACACGGACCCTTTGAGGTAGGCCCTTCACATAATACTTGATCATTCGCTCTTCTGTCTCCACCAGGTGGGGTACTAGCTGAGCCAACTCATTGAATCTAGAAGTGTACTGGCGGTGTGTCTTGTTGCCAGCCTTAAGGTTTAGGAATTCATTTTCCACGCGATCAATTTCGTTCTGGGGACAGAACTTTTGAATTACCAGCTTTTTCAGTTCTTCCCATGTCATTCTTGCAAGAGCATTTGGGGACTTTGTCCTCTGAATGTTCCTCCACCAACCTAGGGCCTCATTGGTGAAAGAATGAGCAACGTATTTAACAGCCTGGTCGGGTCGACACTCGCTGATGTTGATTACCGCACTCATTCTCTCTATCCATTCAAGCGTAGCCACCGAATCCTTGCTGCCATCAAACTTGGGTGGGTCTCCATCCTTGAAACCTTTGTAAGTACACCCACGGTTGCTTGATACCACTTTTACTTCATCCCTGTCACTGTCATAAATTTTCTTTTCATCGTTCCCTTCATCCTCTTCTTTGCTTTTCTTTAGTGCCTCAGATAGTAGGTCAGGCAATACCTTCCTCAAAGTGAGCACAACTTCACGGGCAATAGCATCCCTGACTTCAGGTTCCAACTGTATAGGCCCTGGACTGTCGTTCCTAATTGGGGTCACTTCTGTTTCGTGCACACTTTCTGTGTGCTCTGCGTGCACACTCTCTTCTTCTTCAAATCTTGGGTTCAGCGGAGGTCTACCTCGTCGGCCAGTGCGACCACCTCGAGGTCCTGTTCTTCCTCCCCCAGCCATAATTCTTAATTTCCAGATAGTTACAAAGGGAATACATCAATGTCATTTCTTCAGATCATAGTTTGGAACAGTACGAGCAAGGTAAATTCTTAATTACAGTGACCGGTTTGTGATTACTAATTTACATTGCTTTTCGGGTTCAAAACTCTTCAAATCAGTCATGGCATTAACATCTATTTGTTCTAAGTCATGGTGTCTATTCTTATGCAAGAGCCTTAACTTCATTACTTACTTACCGTGCTGGCGTTGGCGTTGGTTACCCATACTGACATCCGTGCGTTGGTCCCATAATCAGTTTGAGTCTAGACATTTAGGGATGTCTAAATCTCTCAAACTATTGCTCTGATACCAACTTGTAAGGCCCCTTTCTCGGGTAACCTCACTTGTTGGATTTACTCATAAACATAATCATAAATACTGAACTTAAATTAAAAACATTCATCATTCAATTACATTTCATAACAGCGGAAGTCTTAACAATTAAAAACACAACATTGTCTTAACAAACAAAAGTGGGATGTCAATCTTGTGTCGGGTAACCTTCACGCCCTCGCACGACCTTTTCTTCCTTTACCTGAAATGTATACTAAAGTCAGCTAACGCTGGTGAGTTCTAGTTTAATGCGTTTAGATATAAACATTCTTTTCTTTACTTCATAAGTAAGCATTATTATAAAGTCATTCATATAAATACGTATTCATAGCTTTTGCTTTTCTTTCATCTTTCTTTTCTTTATTAATGTGATTACATATATATATATATGCGTTCACCCTTTTTGTTTCACTTTTCTTAACATTCTTTCCTTATCTTTCTTACGTGATTACATAGATATGCATTCACCTTTACTTTCTTTACCATTTATTGGTCATACACATAAGGGTGATCAACCCGTCTTTTACTGCGTATGTCACAAAGACATACGCCCTTAAGCTACCGTCGTAGCCCTTTTACTCGTCCGGTCCTAGAAACCGTCCGCCTTAACTTTTCCGTCCGGCCAACCTTCGGCCGTCCGTCTTAACCGTCCTACCGCCATAGTCCGTCATATTCGCCCGTCTGCCATAAGGCATCCGTTTCCCACTTGAACTAATTATACAGCCGAATATTGATTTAGCGACTTACTCCACCGTAGTGGCCTTTTTTTAGTCTACCTTTCTAGACTTCCTTCTCTAGCTGCATAATAGTCAAGTGGTCGTCCGTCTACCGTAGTAGTCGTTAGCTTCGTTTCCGTCCATAACGTATACTTACATTCTTCGCATGCAATATATATTTATAAGGCAAGGTTTCATTTATTTACGTTATACCATTCATTCATTCATTCTTTGCAAACATACGTGTCGTTCTTTGTTCGTAAGTCATTATTCGCATTCATATGTATCTACACATATACCTTAATATATCACGTATGATCACATTGATATTCATTTCATTTATTCATTTAGTGTATACACTTCAGCCCCAAAACATTTATAAATCATTTGCACATAACATAGAAGGGGGCACATAGAACTCACCTGATGAGTAGTTTCTGTAATACACTAAGCTGGCTACTGGGCTTCACTAATGTCACTCACGATCTGTATAATAAAGTCATACACATAAGATGGTGCTCCTAGATGACACTAGACATTACTATGCTTGAACATAGTAGTTTCGATTGATTAGCTTATATCGAAACTTGGTAGTTTCGATAGGTTGTTTCTGTCGAAACTTGGTAGTTTCGATAGGTAGTTTTGATAGATAGTTTCGATAGGTAGTTTCGATAGGTAGTTTCGATAAGTAACTTATGTATTATCTTAGCTTCGGATCGGGGGCTCATATCGAAACTATGGTAGTTTCGATTGGGCCTGCATATATCGAAACTGGGTAGTTTCGATAGGTCTGCACATATCGAAACTAAGTAGTTTCGATGGGTCTGCACATATCGAAACTAAGTAGTTTCGATGGGTCTGCACATATCGAAACTAAGTAGTTTCGATGGGTCTGCACTTATCGCATTCCCCAAAAATCCGAATGTTCTGCATGCGAATCTGATCATGTCGATATCTAGATTTTCTTTGATCAAAACGTTCGTTTTTCATTCTAGATGCTATACCCAAGTTCACTTTCAAGTTTCATCCGCAAAAATCGTTATCTTTTAGCCAAAACCCGAAAACTCCCAAAACGAACAAAAACTCATAATGTTATCGAATCGTTACCTGGATTGGATTTCTGATTCAGAGGATATGATCACGACAACAGCAGCAACGTTCTCCTGAATTCCCGAGTTGATCCGTCACTTTCTCTCTCTAGACCCGAGCTCTCCTCTCTCTCTCTAAAAGCTGCGTGAGTTGGGGAAATGAGCAGGGAAGAGGGCTGCCTTGCCTCTTATGCGCATGGGCTTCCCTCGGCCCATTGAAGCCGGGCCCAGGCCTGCTCCCTTTTTGTTTAAATATTCCAACTAAACCACCGGTCTCGCTATATTTATTCGTTTTATTATTTTTAGGATGTTACATTATTTCATATTGTGTTATACCTCATGGGACGTTTAAACTGTTTAATAATATAATTAGTTATATTATTTACTCGTAGATATATATTATTGTTTTTCTCAATTTTTGTGAATGACAAAACACCCGATTATATCCATTATTATTTGTGTCATTCGTCGCGTAAGGAAATTCCTAACTCCGTGGACATTTTCGTCCACTCTTGAATATTAGAGCGTTTCGTTAAGACGTCTTCGTTCCGTGTCGCTCTCACTATTCCCATTTTTATCCCTAATTTATGTGTTTATAATTTTAGGGCATTCGTAAGTCATTTAAGACTTACACTCGTGGTTTCAACGTACCTCTAGTGTGAAACTACCTTCAACGCAACGCAGGTGAGTTTTCACGGCCACTTTTTACTATTTTAACTTGGGGAGAAAACGTGATTAAACAATTTTGGGATTTTGTAATTCGCATGATATCAATGTTAAAACTAAGCGTAACACGCTATCACAGAAAGTCCTCAACTTATATCGGACTGTTAATATGGATCTTAGCGAGGTAATATTTAGTAGTACTACTGGGTTTGACAAATCCCACCCGCGTTAGTCGCGCTAACTCGATTAGATATTGAACGGGTGAAATGTTAGCTTACTCACACCGCCAGTATTGATAGACCTGGCTGGAGGCAAATAAACGAACAGTCAGCTTCGGTTGCGAGTGCTTGAGTTAAACATGAGCATAGGTTAGCAACCTATAGATACATACTGAATGAACATAAATCTGGTAAACGCTTATGTACATAAATTGAAACCTGTGAACTCACCAACCTCGTGTTGACATATTTTCTTACATGTTTTCTCAGGTCGCTAAGATAAGACACAGGTGCACGTTAGGGCATGCATGGGATTCAACTACATTGATTATGACTTATTTATATTTGTTTTTCGATTATTTTAGTGTACTTGGTTTGGTTGGACGTTTTGGACTTTTGGACTTTGGTTTTGGGCGCGTGTGTTTTACGCATTTACTTTCTTTACGCTTCCTCATTGAAACTTTGATTTGAATGATATTTTCATTTTGATTCCCATGTAGAGTCGTTCAATGTAACTAATCTCTGAGATCCTGGTTCATCACTTCCCAAATGGTAAAACTCCGTTAGTTGAAATTGGGGGTGTGACAGATTGGTATCAGAGCCATTGGTTATTGAGAACTAGGATTGCATACTAGACTATAGCCTCACACATTAGTTACATGTCATTTGGATGTTTGGCACATATATGTATTGTTACAGGAACATGTCGTCAACCCCACCTCCATCACCTAAGGCACCTATCCTATCATCCCCGGAGCCCAAAAGGCGTCGGACTAGGTCCAGTGACTATTCAGTTGACCAAGGGGAAACGAGCAGCGCACAAGAAATGAATCTGGCTCGCAATTGGAACGCATACCCACAAATGATCCAAAGATGGATCGAAATGGGAAACGTCCCATCACCTTACTTCAGTTCTACTTCCTCATCATCTACCTTGCCTAGCTTGCCAGGCACTATTGAACAAGCTTTTGCAGCCTTTGTATTTTATATGTCTAGAGAGTTAAGCATTGTGAAAGATGCTACTGATGAGATACCGGGTATTCTGAAGAGAGAGCCTCAAATAGAGGAGAATAAGGTAGGGATAGAACTTTTGACTGCTGAACTAGCAGTAACTGACCAGGTCCATAACCTTTTGGTGGATCGTGTGACACATTTAGAGAGGAGGGTGGACACCTCGGACAATGACATGGAAGAAGTTCTGGAGAGAGTGGCTGCTCTGGAAGCTCAGCTACATGTAGCAAACCACACTGCTGAAGGTCTTCAAGAGAGGGTGACTCACTTGGAAGCCCAACTGCAAGCCGTTCTATTTCCTGAGGAGATTCCACTTTCTGATGGCGAGGAGAGCCCTTTGAGGAGGATCCATTTGAGGAAGAGTCCTTCAAGGAGGAGCCCTTGGAGGAGGAACCAGTGGAGATAGACGATGCACAATCATATGTTTCTTCCGATGACGAAGATGCTTGATGATCTTCCTATTCTATCTTCCTTTTCATGTCTGTTTTTGCTTATGTTATTTATATTTTCAAACCTAGATGGGTAAGGTTGTTCCCATTCAATAAAAGTATGAGAAGTTTAATGTTTGAGTTATTTATTTTGTAGCCTTACAATTTTTTTAATTTTCAAAATATTAGATGTTGTATCTTCTTACTCATACCTGAATAATGTTTAATATGTGATATATTTCTCATTGTTTTTCATTTGTGATTGTGAAGAATCATGTCAGGGAGAGGACGCGGAGGTCGTTCCGGTGGTCGAGGTACCATTAACATGACGACAGCAGAGCTAGCGGCACTAATAAATGATAGTGTGGCGGAGGCTCTAGCAGCACAGAATGCTGTAGGTAAATGCTTTAGCTATTGACTAATAATGTCAATCCATCTTCTAAAAAAACATCTTCCTAAACCCTATAATCCCAATCCTATTTTTTTTCTAAATCCAGGCCAGCAAAACCAGCAGAATCAGCAACCAGCCTGCACTTTCAAGGCATTCATGGATTGTAAGCCCCACGCTTTTAGTGGAGATGAAGGATCCGTTGGACTACTTCGTTGGTTTGAGAAGGTAGAATCTGTGATTTCAATGTGCAACTGCCCCGTTGCTAATCAGGTAAAGTTTGCCGCCGGAACTTTGGAGGGCCCGACTCTCACATGGTGGAACGCCCAGGTCCAAATGTTGGGTCTGGCCATGGCAAATGGACTCCATTGGGAGGAATTTAAATCAATGATGAAGGAGGAATATTGTCCTCGCGATGAAATCCAGAAGTTAGAGGGAGAGTTTTGGAACCTAAAGATGGAGGGTTTTGTAATTGAACTCTACACCACACGTTCACATGAACTTGCTACTATGTGCCCGCATATGATGACCCCTGATTACAAGAGAATTGAGCTTTACATTGGAGGTCCAGTGCCTCAAATACAAAGCATGGTTACTTCATCCAATCATGCCACTATCCAACAAACTATCTAACTTTCCCATAAGTTAACCGATCAGGCGGTGACTCAAGGGACTCTACCTCCGAGAGGTTCGGTCTCTAAACCCATCGACAATCACAAACGCAAGTTTGATCACCATTCCAGCACCCACAACCACTCCAACTCTCACTCCAAAGGACCCCAGCCCAACCAACCCCAGTTTAATCAACCACATCAGCAACAGCGTAGGTTTGAGCCTACAAAGAACTTCAACCAGTCGACCTCTTTAGGTCAAAACCAGGGTGGTTACGCGGGAAAGTCTTCGAAGTGTAACAAGTGCAACTTCCATCACTTCGGGTTTTGCAATCGTTGCCAGAGGTGTGGTAAAATAGGTCACGCTGCCAAGGATTGTAGGGGTGAGTTACAAGCTAAACAACCTTTTCAGCAACCTGGATCCACAAGCGGTTGTTTTAAGTGTGGAAAGGAAGGACATATTTGGAAGAATTGTCCTCAATTGAAGAAAGGTGGTAATGGAAACCACAACCCTAACCAGAATAACAACAATGGGGGTAACAATGGCAATGGTGGAGGAAATGGTGCAAAGGGACAAGCCTTCGTACTAGGATCCGGAGAAGCCCATTACGATCATAATGTGGTCACCGGTAAATTCTCTTAAATAATTACTTTGCTTCTGTCCTTTTTGACACTAGTGCTGATAGGAGTTTTATATCTAAGAATCTTAGTGATATGATAAAAGGAACTCCAATCTTGTTAGAAGCTAAGTATATAATAGAGATAGCTGATGGCCAAATAATTGAAGCAAATCACATTATTAAGGGATGTAAGCTTGAGCTAGCTAGACATGTATTTGATATCAATCTTATGCCGGTCACACTTGGTAGTTTTGATGTAATTGTCGGCATGGATTGGTTATCTAAAAACCAAGCTGAAATTATCTGTCATGAGAAGATTGTTCGTATTCCTCTCCCGAGTGGAGAAACCCTTTCCGTTCAAGGCAAAAGAGCTGGTGCAGTCATGGGCATCATATCTTTTATGAAAGCACAAAAATGCCTTCGAAAGGGGCATATCAGAAGAGGAGAAGATTGAAGATATTCCCATTGTTCGTGAATTCTTCGAAGTATTTCCCGAGGATCTGCCTGGTCTTCCACCACACCGTCGAGTTGAATTCCAAATTGATCTAGCACCCGGAGCAGCACCGATTGCTCGGGCACCTTACAGACTGGCACCCAGTGAATTACAAGAGTTGTCCACTCAATTTCAAGATTTGTTGGATAAAGGTTTCATCTGACCTACTTCATTGCCGTGGGGAGCTCCGGTACTATTTGTCAAGAAGAAGGACGGGACTTTCCGTATGTGTATTGACTACCTGGAGCTAAATAAAGTCACAATCAAGAATCGCTACCCTTTACCTCGCATAGATAACCTCTTTGATTAACTCCAAGGATCAAGTTTCTATTCTAAAATAGATCTTAGGTCCGGCTACCATCAGTTAAGAGTCCGAGAAGGGGATATCTCTAAGACTGCATTCAGAACAAGGTACGGCCATTACGAGTTTATGGTCATGCCTTTCGGATTAACCAACGCACCTGCGGTGTTCATGGAACTCATGAACCATGTGGGTAAGCCTTACCTTGACCAATTCATTATCGTTTTCATCGACGACATCCTCATTTATTCCAAGAACAAGGAAGAACATGAGGAACACCTATGCCTAATTTTGGAATTACTTAAGCGAGAGCAACTGTATGCTAAGTTTTCCAAGTCTGAATTCTAGATTCGGGAATTTCAGTTCCTAGGGCATGTGGTTAACGAGAAAGGAATACATGTTGACCCATCAAACATAGAAGCCATCAAGAATTGGGCAGCACCGACGACTCCGACTGAGGTGCGACAATTTATGGGATTGGCTGGATATTACAGTCGATTCATCGAAGGATTTTCAAAAATTGCTCAACCTCTCACTGCCTTAACTCAAAAGGGTAAAGCCTATAATTGGGGCGATAAGCAAGAGTCAGCATTCCAACATCTTAAACAGAAACTTTGTAGTGCACCTATTCTAGCTCTTCCGAAAGGAACCGATGATTTTGTAGTGTATTGTGATGCATCTATTCAGGTTCTGGGTTGTGTCTTAATGCAACGATAAAAGGTGATCTCATACGCTTCACGTCAACTAAAGGTCCACGAGAGAAACTACACCACTCATGACTTAGAGTTGGGAGCCGTAGTTTTCGCACTTAAGATATGGAGACATTACTTGTACGGTACCAAGTGTACCATCTACACCGATCACAAGAGTCTTCAGCACATCTTCGAACAGAAAGAGTTGAACATGCGACAGCGTCGTTGAGTCGAACTCTTAAGAGATTATGACTGTGCAATCCGGTACCACCTGGGTAAAGCTAATGTTGTAGCTGATGCCTTAAGTCGAAAGGAAATGAAACCCAAACGAGTTCGAGCATTACAGCTTACTATTTACCCCGGATTACCTGACAAAATCCGTAGTGCTCAACTCGAAGCCCTAAAAGAAGAAAACCTACCGCTGGAAGGTACACGCGGTATGGAAGCACAACTTGAGGTCAAATCTGACGGTATTCGCTACTTCGCCGAGCGAATATGGGTTCCAGTATTCAGAAACCTAAGGAAACTAGTTATGGATGAGTCTCATAAATCTCGTTACTCGATACATCCAGGTTCCGACAAAATGTACCATGATCTAAAGGTGCTATATTGGTGGTCGAAGATGAAGGCCGATATAGCCACCTATGTTAGTAAGTGTCTGGCTCGCGCGAAGGTGGAAGTTGAATATAAAAAACCATCCGGTCTTCTCCAACAACCAGAAATTCCCATGTGGAAATGGGAACAAATATCCATGGACTTCATCACCAAATTACCACGAACTCCTACCTGATGTGATACTATTTGGGTAATTGTTGATCGATTAACAAAGTCCGCTCACTTCTTAGCAATCAAAGAGACCGACAAAATGGATAAGCTTACTCGTACTTACTTGAAAGAAATAGTCTCTCGGCACGGGGTGCCAATCTCTATCATTTCGGATCGTGATGCACGATTCACCTCTCGTTACATAAAGCTTTAGGCACGCGTCTAGATATGAGCACAGCATACCATCCTCAAACGGATGGCCAAACAGAACGTACTATCCAAACCCTGGAAGACATGCTACGAGCTTGTGTGATCGATTTCGGTAACACTTGGCAGTCTCACCTACCGTTGGTGGAGTTCTCCTACAACAACAGTTATCACACTAGCATCAAGGCAGCTCCATTTGAAGCACTTTATGGACGGAAATGCCATTCTTATATTTGTTGGACCGAGGTTGGGGATAGCCAACTTACAGGTCCTGAACTTGTATTTGAAACTTCCGAAAAGATCGTTCAAATTAGAAACCGTATGGCGGCAGCTCATGATCGTCAAAAGAGCTATGCCGACAAGCGTCGTAAACCCTTAGAGTTTCAAATAGGTGACATGGTCTTACTCAAAGTCTCACCTTGGAAAGGTGTCATTCGTTTCGGGAAACGAGGCAAACTGAATCCTCGTTATGTTGGACCATTTAAGATAATGAAGAGAGTCGGTCCAGTAGCGTATCAACTAGACCTACCTGAAGGACTTAGTGGTGTACACAACGTCTTTCACGTCTCAAATTTAAAGAAATGTCTAGCAGACGAATCACTCGCAGTTCCTCTTGAGGAACTACACGTTGATGAACAGTTACGTTTCATCGAAGAACCTATGGAAATTATGGATAGGGAAGTTAAAACGTTAAAACACAGTAAAATCCCTATTGTCAGAGTTCGTTGGAACTCGAAACACGGACCGGAATTCACGTGGGAGCGCGAGGATCAGATGATGCGTAAATATCCTAATCTGTTCAAGCACTACGTGTCAAATTCTTAAGGTACTATTTAATTTTCGGGACGAAAATTCTTTTAACTAGAGGATGATGTGATATCCCAGGATATTTTTTTTATAGTTATTTAATTTTCGGGACGAAAATTCTTTTAACTAGGGGATGATGTGACAATCCGGACTTTTTCAGTATTTCCGTTAGCAAATCCAGTTAAATATTAATCTATTTAACTCTAATCCAAACCCTAGGGACTAATCCTGCCTTTATTCAAACTCAAACAAATAAAAACTTGAAGGACCAAACTTGTAAATTACCTATAGTTGTCCCTGTTGACCTTTATAAAGTTAAACTAACCTAAATTTAAACTAACTAACCAAAGCTAAACCCTAAGGACCATTCCTGCCCATTTTTAAACCTTAAAACAGAAAACAGAGGGACCAATTCTGTAATATATCCAAATTTGATTTTGTTTGACTTCTTGGAGTCAAACCCGCAACATTTTGATCTCAATTCACATTCATGATCGATGTTATTCACGAATTTGTAACCGTCGTATACAATGAAACCTTTAACGAACTTAATTAAGACTTAATCATCACCATTATACTGAAATTAAACTGAATTAATACGTATTAACTTAAAACCGTCGACAATATCATTTGACTCTCGAATTCGATTAAACTTGATGTTAATCTCACAAACGAATCATCTGCACACACTAAACGAACACATTTGAAGCTGTTGCACGTCTCAATTTGATCGAAACCATAGCAGAAGTCATCGGAGATCAAACCTGTAAAAGCCGAAACTGTTTTACTCGATATCCATCAATCCGACAACATTTCTGGTAATTTCTTGCACTCACACTGTCGTTTTTATCCATAGAGTGAAAGCCCTATCATTACCAGGGCTTACATTATCAATTCGATCAAAATCTGTAATCTAGTGTTCATCACTGACCGGTTTAATCGAACCCTAGTCTAGACCCAATCAAAATACAATTAACGTATACAGTTTGATTCGCAATACCATTTTCCTTGAAAGCCCTCAGTCAATTTGATGTTTTATTATCAGGATCATTGTAACCCGTAATCTAGGGTTCTTATGAAACCAGTTTGCCGAATTCAACTCTAAACTGTTTTTAAATCAAATTAAACCACATCTTTAAACTCGTAATAGTCTGTAGAGTGATAGCCCTATGAAATATCGGGCTTCCATCATCGAATTGATCATAATCCAGTAATTAGGGTTTGTTCTGGAAACGATTTGGGGTTTTCGATCTTAAACACGAATATAATGCAATTAAACCACATCAACAGATTCGCAAGGTTTCGTTTAACAAAAGCCCTATGATTCTATCAACTTTTATTATCAGAATACTTCAAACCAATTTTGAGTTCCTAAACTAGGGTTACGCTCCCTCTTTCTATAAATTATTGATCTTAAAACCGATGGTTTTCAAATTAAATGAGTCCCTAGATTCGCAATACCCCGATTATCAAAACCCCTATACAATTGCTTCCAATCGTGGTCGAATTCGATGGCATTTGGACTGGTTTGGACCGAGTGTCGTTAAAGGGGAAGAACACCCAACACCTTAGTGTTAAAACTAATCAGATCCGGATATTATCGCGATACCCTAGCGGGCGGGACTGGTTAGTGACTTATGCGTGTGTGGGAGAGACCCGGGTTAGAGGCCGGGCTCCCACATCCTTTTTTTGAACAGTTTTCTATAATATTTAATTAATAAAAATCAAACCCTATAATATTATAATATTATATAAATGTGTTTTAGCCAGGGAAACAACCCGTAGGCTCGGGTTTGAATTATGAACATATTTTTGTTATCCCACTTTTATGAATAAAATATTATTGTTATTATCAACAAAAGAAATAATATGTTTATATTATTTTAAACTGTAAATTTGTATAAAATAATATGTTTATATTATTTTCATCATGTGACAAATCCTATTAAATAATATATATATATATATATATATATATATATATATATATATATTGTTTCGTATCGTGTTATACCTTGTGGGACGTTTAAACTATTTAATAATATAACTAGTTATATTATTTACTCGTAGATATATATTATTATTTTTCTCAATTTTTGTGAATGACAAAACACCCGATTATATCCATTATTATTTGTGTCATTCGTCGCGTAAGGAAATTCCTAACTCCGTGGACACTTTCGTCCACTCTTGAATATTAGAGCGTTTCGTTAAGACGTTCTCGTTCCGTGTCGCTGTCACTATTCCCATTTTTATCCCTAATTTATGTGTTCATAATTTTAGGGCATTCGTAAGTCATTTGAGACTTACACTCGTGGTTTCAACGTACCTCTAGTGTGAAACTACCTTCAACGCAACACAGGTGAGTTTTCACGGCCACTTTTTACTATTTTAACTTGGGGGAGAAAACATGATTAAACAATTTTGGGATTTTGTAATTCGTATGATATCATTGTTAATACTAAGCGTAACACGCTATCACAGAAAGTCCTCAATTTATATCGGACTGTAAATATGGATCTTAGCAAGGGAATATTTAGTAGTACTACTGGGTTTGACAAATACCACCCGCGTTAGTCGCGCTAACTCGATTAGATATCGAACGGGTGAAATGTTAGCCTACTCACACCGCCAGTATTGATAGACTTGGCGGGAGGCAAATAAACTAACAGTCAGTTTCGGTTACGAGCGCTTGAGTTAAACATGAGCATAGGTTAGCTACCTTTAGATACATACTGAATGAACATAAATCTGGTAAATACTTATGTACATATATTGAAACCTGTGAACTCAGCAACCTCGTGTTGACATATTTTCTTACATGTTTTCTCAGGTCGCTAAGATAAGACACAGGTGCACGTTAGGGCATGCATGGGATTCAACTACTTTGATTATGACTTATTTATATTTGTTTGGATTATTTTATTGTACTTGGTTTGGTTGGACGTTTTGGACTTTTGGACTTTGGTTTTGTGTGCGTGTGTTTTGCGCATTTACTTTCTTTACGCTTCCGCATTGAAACTCTGATTTGAATGATATTTTCATTTTGAGTCCCATGTAGAGTCGTTCAAAGTAACTAATGTCGGTAAAACTCCGTTAGTTGAAATTGGGGGTGTGACACAACTCAATTAACGACATACAAGTTTATTCACAAAACTCTCTCATGCCCTTAAGCACCAAAACATTTACCTTGCGAAGATCTATGCTTTAAGATATAAGATATTTATAACGTAGTAAGGATAAACACACCCTTTACACTTCACGCATCACCTAAGCATAACACATAGGTGACACTATGTTAAGACCTTAGACACACACCAGTAATTACAACTCAGGTCTACTCATACCGTCTAATCCACCAAGTTCTAGTATCACATCAAAGATTACATTTAGTATGAACTCACGTCGTTCAAAAGGTAATCACATAATCACACATAATTAACACTGCACCACAAGTCGCAAGATATCACACATGCAACTATTATTTATCATACCCCAAATCATCTCGTGGAATAACCCGCACTCAATGTCAAAATCAAAGAGTCAATATTTCAAATAAACATCACACCACATATACGTCTAATCACTCAAAATTTTAGATCACCCCACAATCTCCCGTGACAACCGTCACGCTCAAAAGTCATCTCGAAGTTCAACGTCTCAAAAAACGCTCGCAAGATTACTACGGGACCACGTTAGGTGTATCTGTTGTGTCCTCCTCTGGTTCCTCCTCGTTGGACCCCATGTCAATCACCGGATCCTCTTGAAACAAAGCTCTCTTAGCTGATGCACATGGTCAATCTCTCAGCCATATAGGTCCACATCCTGGAAGGAAATCGCGTATTGCCGACATGGCCCTCCTTTTCCATCATGTCACTCTAGTTTCAGCACCACGTGGGACGCTGCTATCCTCAGCTCTAGTCACACTTGATGCGGGAAGTGCCAACACCACTTCTTTGTCACTGTCCTTCTTGTCTACAACAGCCGCCTGTTTGTTCTGACGATCTGCTCTCCCCCAGTCGGAGCTCCCCGTTTGACAGATCTGGTACGCTTTGTCTTAGCCACAGTACCTGCACAATATAGAATGTTGGAGTGATTACTATGGGCGTCAAATTCATAATATGAGAGTAATCATATGCTGCCAAATCGCGGTGATCAAATGCAATTTGGTGGTCCACATTACTGCTCGGATTCTAAACCTTCCCCATGGTATTCACAACAACTTTCTATCTTCCACACACCCCGGATGCACATGGATCCTACACAACTCTCATAGCACCACCAATAATCTAGCAAGTCATCATCTTTATCATAATATCACACCATCCAAGGTTACACACAAAATTACTAAATCATATCGATACACCAAACTATCTCACATAGCTACAATTAATGCTACTTTACATTACTCAACTCACGTCATGATCTCATTTAATCTCAATACACAATTTCACGTAGTTCTACACACTACTACAGCACATAGCAAACCTCATGATCCCACATGGAACCATAAATCACTTACTAACACCAATCATTTTACCTAGCGTAACATTACACAAATGGTAAATAATAATTACTGCTCAACTCGAAAGACGTACCACTTGCTTAGCGGTTACTCGTGGTGGCATTCGTTTCACCCTTATCCCACTTTCAGTTTAAGTTAAGGCATTTAATTTGTTTAAAAGCACCTGTTTTCTCTCATAAGGCCCCAACCAGGCACCCTACAATTGGTTCTCATAACTGGTTTTACTCTTTTAAAAGTACTTTACTTTCATTTAAATAAACAGCGGAAGTCTTTCTCAAAATAATGTTATCATTCAAACTCGTTAATTTTAATAACATTACCTGACGAATACCAACCCGAGTAGTCCCGCTCAGACTCACCTGCAAATCAATCTAACGTACATACAAAGTCAGCTACCCTGAGTGAGTTCTAATAGTTTAATTTGACAAAAGCCAACTCGTCTAAAAAATTATTTAAACTTTACTCAGGATCCACGGTCCTTATAAAACAGGTTCACAAATCATTATCCAATAGATAATCCCCTGTTATCACCGGGTTTCCCGTAATAGCTAATTACCCAAGACTCATCCCATAACAATAACAATCCCGTAGTCTCATCAACATAGGTCGAACTTACCTACACTAATACTCGTGCTCAAGTAAATGTATTAACTCGACACATGGTTAACACAACAATCCCCTAGACCTCAACTTACTCAGCCATGACCAAGGGTCTTACGAATCAACTAACATAATTGTTATGAACTTCACATCACAATCCTGGCACCATGGACAATCCAACTCTACTCATCACATTAATACTATCTCAAGCACAATAAATATAACTCAACGCTTGTATGCAATTTAACACAAATATATAAGCACACAAACACATACCTCATTACTGCACCCTCGTCAGGGTTACCTTCGTTAGAGCGTTCGACACACCCCAGCTCATCACTGTCCTGTTGGACATCATCACTTTTTGTGACCTCTCGAAGGACATAGTCCTCCATAATCCCGTTTGCCGTGTCATATTCACAACAATGCAAACACAATACCCGTCGTGTCACAAGGACAACGACACAATCGACACAACACGTGCATAATCACATAACAATATACTCTATATACATGGTTCATTAACTACACCTGCACTTCATACATAGGACTAGGAGAAGATATCCTACATGTACTCATAAGAATTTAGCTTATATCCCGACTCACCCCGACTAATTCATAACACAATACACTACTAATATAGAAATCCACATATAAATACAATATCTCATTATTTAAGCACGTACCACGTACATGCACACCCTGTGACACCTCCTAGTCATACCCGTATGACCCGTAACTACAACCCCGACTCACCCCTGTTAGGTCAATATACGACCCGTTACCATATCCCCGCCTGTTACCCGCACGTCCTATGGACACACAGTCCCTTAGCCCCATATTTAACTATTTAACTTCACAAACTCACCAGGTTAGACCCCAAAGCTCGATATACATTTAATGTAATAAAACATATCTTAAAAGTATGTAGGATAGCCCCAAAACGATAAAAAACATTATTAGAAACTCCCTAGTTATAAGATCCACACCCTTGCTTTGCAAGTCCGTCTATACATGCTCGAAACCCAAACCTGTCATACGCGCGATCACACAGTCAAAGTATGCCCTAGGCATGTGTCAATTACGTAAAAGTATAAATATTCCCGACACTCGTCTCATTCGCACGTCCCTTTCACCATGCAAAAACCCTAATCAACGTGTCTGCTCGAACTAGGTTATCTTGGGCTCGTTTAGAACCCGCATGCACAGACGTTTATGTGCCATGCAATGCCTTTGTCTCGTAGGTCACCCGTACACGAGTCCAGATCTCCATGCACGTACGAATCCCTTCATGCAAACCCTATGTTCACAAAAGCTAATTGGGTTACACTTGAGTCCATGATCTCCCCAGCTCACCCTCGTGAACCACTACCACCGTGTACCATTACCAAGCGTCATTAAGCGTGTGCCACTATCCTTTCTCGTCGTCCTGTACCACCCTCGTGTTCCAAACACCTCTCTAGCTATGAGAAACCCTAACTGGGCTCCCTTTCACGTCGGCGCACTACTACCACCGTTACCCCGCCGTCCGCCGCTGTGAGTCACCATCACAGTCAACTCCGGCAACCGTCGAGCACCGCCACCTACTGTCATTGTCTTCCGCTACCCCCGAAACCACTACCACCTTCACCCGTCACCCTTTTCTCTCTTTCTTTTATTCTCAGCCGACAGCCTCCCCTTCACGCCGGTCACCACCATCGCACGCCACCACCATCATCTCGTCGGTATCCGTTCGTGTCTATGCCGCCACCACAGCCGACCGCCTTCATTCCGCCTCCTTCTCCTCCTTGTCGCTCATGGCCGAACCATCCAACCAAAACCCTAATCGATTCCTTCCCTTGTATGCTAACTAGAACACCTAAAATTTACTCAAGAAGGTTAAAAGAGGATTACCTGAATGAGATTTAGGCGTCACGCAGCCATACACCACCACCGATCATCCCTCTGCTGGCTCTTCCTTCTCATCGTTCTCTTTACTGTCGTGCGATACCCCCAAGGCCGAATGGCCTAGTGTTTCTCCTTAAGGTGGTTTATAAATCTTTCAATAATTCGTTTCGGGTCCTTCTAAATCCGTTTGACGCGTTCCTCACTCGACTTTTGCCATAATAGCTAATCGGGTCCCCCAAGACCCGTCGATGGACAATTCACACGCTAACCATGCTAACATACCGGTTTAATAGAGATTCGCTTCACCACCGACCCAAACCATTAGCTTTAGGAAAAATACGGGATCTTACAAAACTTATCAAGTTCGCTTCGTTGCATTCTGTGACTTTTCTGTGATAAGCTAACTTACCAAGTTCGCTTAATACTTATGTGTAGTGAACTTACTATCTTCGCTAGGGTTATATTTCTTTAGCTTTAACTGTTTTACTTATATTTTTCTCTTTTTTTCTATCATGGCTAATATGGTGCAGGTAACGAACATGTTTAATTACGACAATGAGATTCGAACACCGCAAAAGCCACCCAATATTATCAACATTGTTGATTATACAAACTGGAAAGATCGCCTTGATCAATTCATTTCTTTTACAGACACCAGTTTGCGGACTCCAATACTTGAAGGCTATGAACATCCAACGTACACTTTTATGGGAAGACTGATGTGCTGAAGCCCGTGTCTGCACTATCAGCTGATGAAAAGGTGTTTTTTGATAGAAAGAAGAAGGCAATGGCGTATATTTCTGTAAGGCCCCTTTCCCAGGAGACCTCACTTGTTGGATTTACTCATAAACATAGTCATTAATCACTGAACTTTAATTAAAAACATCCAAACACAGCGGAAGCATTCATCATTCAATTACATTGACAGTGGAAGTCTAAACATTTAAACATAAAACATTGTGTTAACATAAATGTGACTAACAGGATGTCAGTCTTGTAGCGGGGTAGTCTTCACGACTTCGCACGTCCTTTATTCTTTTTACCCGAAGTGCATACTAAAAGTCAGCTAACGCTGGTGAGTTCTAGTTTAAGCATTTAGTTATAAACATTATTTCTTGTCATACTTACAATTGTATAAATATATTTATATGTATATATTTATCATTTCAATTCCTCCATTCGTGTTTCATTCAATGTAGGTATATATAATAACAATAATACCTACATTCTTGTATTCATTCGAACATTCTTTAAACTTTCATAGAATTACACATAAGGGAGATCAACCTGTCATTTTGATTACATAAGTCACAAAGACGAACGCTTCGTACTACAGACGTAGTCCATGCTTCATAACATCCAACCAACCTTCGGTCGTCCGTTATGCTTTACCGTCCGACCAACCTTCGGCCGCCCGTCTCTTCCGTATGACTAACCTTCGGCCATCCGTCCTAACCGTATTACCAACCTCCGGCCATCCGTCTTAACCGTCCTACCGTCGTAGTCCATCATATTCGCTCGTTTTCCCTAAGGCATTCGTTTCCCACCTGAGCTAATTATACAACCGTGCATCGATTGAGGGACCGACTCCACTATTGTGGCCTTAGTTTTAGTCTAACTTTCTAGACTTTAATTTCTGGTTGCATAATAATCGAGTGGTCGTCCGCCTACCGAAGTAGCCGTTGTCGTCGAAGCGTTTATAACGTTTACTTATACTTGGCAAGCAATATATACATGGATATAAACCAAGATTTCATTCTTACACGTTATGTTATTCTTTTCATACTTGGCAAGCAATATATACATGGATATAAAGCAAGATTTCATTCTTACACGTTATGTTATTCTTTTCATACTTGGCAAGCAATATATACATGGATATAAAGCATGATTTCATTCCCATATGTTATGTCATTCTTTCATTTCATAGCTTTATACATACTTGTCATTTATTGTATTCAAAATGCATCATCACATAACACAAAAGTTTACATATAATGTTTATATCTTTTATTCAATTTATGAATACACTTCAGCCCCAAAACATTTAAAATGATTTGCACGTAACATATAGGGGGCACATAGAACTCACATGTTTTCCAGTGTTTAACATGTAGGTGATGTTTTAGCTACTCTTAATACGTATACCGATCTGCACATAAGTAAAAGTACAATTTCTATTATTTCACGCAAGAGTGTCGGCTAGGAGAGTTGCTAGCAACACGAGAGAGTGTCGGCTCGGAGAGTTGCTAGCCACACTCATGAGTGTCGCCTGAACTTGCGTTCAGTACTTTGTGGTATAATGGGTCGATACTCAGCGTTTTTCTTCGAGGGCCGATCCTCAGACAGTCGACTTTCTGACAGTCAGCTCTAAAAGTTGATTCTGACAGTCAACTCTCTTCTTCTTCCTCGCTAAGAGTCGCCCATGTAGGTGGCCGACTCTCGAGAGTAGGCTCAAGAACATAGAACATCTGCAGGTCTGATTTTTGATCCAAAACCTTAACTTTTTACGTTCAAAACGTTTATCTAGCTTCCATGAAGCTAGATCTAAGCTTTAATCCACTTTTCATATGTAAAAATCCTTCCTTTATGTTTAAAAACCCCATAAACCCTAAAACCCTATTTTTGAAGAAAACTCAGATCCAAGGTTGATTCTTACCTCAAAACTCATGGTTATTCATGTAGAATCGATCAAGGATGATGGAGAAGCAAGATAGAAGTAGGATCCAAGCTTGATAGTGCCTTTTTGAGCTTTCTCTCTCTAGAACTCTTTCTTTCTCTCTCTAGGGTTTTCAACTTTGAAGGAGGTGGAATAAGGAAGATGGAGCTGATCTTGCCTTTATATACACCGGCTATATCGGCCCATTGGAGCCGGGCCAAAGCCCACTCCCTTTTCTTTCATTTTTCCTTTAATTAATTCCCGACATCGCTTCCATTATATCTATTTTTTTATTTCAAGATGTTACAAGTCTACCCACCTTATAGAGGTTTCGTCCTCGAAATCTGCCACAAGTTAAACAGTTGAGGGTATAGTTCCTTCATCTCATTCTCTTTTTCCCATGTAGCTTCTGACCCTTTTCTGTGCTTCCATTGTACTTTAATCAAAGGAATCGACTTATTTCGTAGTCATTTTTCGGCTCGGTCAAGAATAGCTATTAGTTCTTCTACATAGTTTAAACCAATATCTACTTCGATCTCATCATATGGTATGTGAGCCGTATCATCCGCAAGGCACTTTCGTAAGTGCGATACCTGTAATGTAGGTCAAGTCGGTAAGCAACGTGACCATCTTTTGCTCGGATTTTGAAAGGTCTGACAAACCTTGGACTTAGTTTGCCACATTTCCTGAATCGGATAATTCCTTTCTAAGGCAACACTTTCAATTGTACCATATCCCCTACTTGAAACTCTAAATCTCTTCTTCTCTTATCCGCATACGATTTTTGTCTATCTTTAGCGGCTTTTGTGCGTGCTTTGATCTGGTCTAATTTCTCGAAAGTAGCCTTGAGTACATCGAGACTTGCAAAGTCCTTTTATCCAATTTCTCCCCAACAGACCAGGGTTCGACATCTTCTTCCATACAACATCTCAAATGGCGGCATGCCAATGGTTGAGTGATAGCTGTTGTTATATGAAAATTCTGCCAAAGGAAGGTGGCTATCCCAGCTCCCATTGAAATCAATGATATAGGCCCGGAGCATGTCCTATAAGGTCTGACTGGTCCTTTCTGACTGACCATCAATTTGGGGGTGGTAAGCTGTGCTGATATGCAATCTAGTGCCCACTGCTTCGTTGAATTTCTTCCAAAATCTTGACGTGAATCAGGTGTCCCTGTGGGACATGATCGACATTGGTATACCATGCCTACTCATAATTTTGTTTATGAATAACTCTGCTAGCTTCTCAGACGAAGAAGCCTCGCGTATTGGTAAGAAGTGAGCACTTTTCTTCAAGCGGTCGACGATCATCCAAATGGTATTATTGCCTTTAGTTGTTCGCGGTAGCATGGTAATGAAGTCCATTGTGATATCCTCCCACTTCCATGCCGGTATTGGCAAAGGTTTCATTTTACCGCATGGTTTCTGGTGCTCGGCTTTAACTAGTGAACAAGTTAGGCACTTGCTCACATATTCGGTTACATCGTTCTTAATGCCAGGCCACCAGTATTCTTTCTTCAAGTCTTGATACATTTTGTTCATTCCAGGATGGATAGAGTAGCGAGACTTATGGGCCTCTTCAAGGATTTCGGCCATAAGTTCGCCAATCTTGGGTATCCACATCCGGCCAAAACGAGTTCGCGCACCATACACATTAGTCTCCAGATCACTTTGTTGTCCTACTATTCTTTCTCGCTTCACATTCTTTTCTAACAGTGCTTCATCCTATACTTTTGATATTTCATTCATCAGGTCCGGCGTGATAATTAGTTGACATGCTTTGATCCGAATAGGTGTCGAGTCTTGCTTTCTGCTCAAGGCGTTAGCCACTACATTTGCCTTGCCCGGGTGGAACAATATTTCACAATCATAATCTTTTGACAGTTCTAACCACCTCCTTTGTCTCATGTTTAATTCCTTTTGCTCGAAGAAGTACTTCATGCTTTTGTGATAGTAGTAAATGGTGCATTTAACCCCGTACAAATAATGCCTCCATATATTTAATACGAAAACTACCGCCGCCAACTCCAAATCGTGAGTCGGGTAGTTAACCTCGTGAACTTTTAACTACCGCGAGGTATAAGCATTCACTTTTCCTCACTGCATATGGACACAACCCAATCCCCGACCCTACCAAGTCTTCGTTTCCCTTAGGTACGGTCAAGACCGGAGCTTGGGTTAATCGTGTCTTCAATTCCTCGAACGCATTGTTTTGGGTTGGACCACATTCATACTTAACTTCCTTACATGTTAGCTTTGTCAATGGCGAGGCTATTCTCAAAAAATCCTGAATGAATCTCTGATAGTAACCTGCCAATCGAAGGAAACTTCGTATCTCCTTTGGTGTTTTCGGGATGTTCCATTCTTTAACTGTTACGATCTTTGCAGGATCTACCATAATGCCGTGTGGGTTTTTTACATGACCTAGGAATTGGACTTCCCTAAGCCAGAATGAACATTTAGAGAATTTTACGTATAACTTCTCTTGCTTCAGAGTCTCTAGAACTTCCCTTAGGTGACAGTGGTGATAACCTTCGTTCTTTGAGTAGATAAGAATGTCATCTAAGAAAACTATTACTGACCGATCCAACATTGGTTGGTATACTCTGTTCATTAAATCCATAAATTTTGTCGGTGCGTTGGTTAGTCCGAAGGACATCACGAGGAATTCATAATGTCCATGACCCGTGCGAAACGCGATTTTAGGTACATCCTAAGATCGATCTTTGAGAACCAACTTGCGCCTTGCAGTTGATCAAAAATAGCATCTATTCTAGGCAGTGGGTACTTGTTCTTTACTGTTCGTTTGTTCAATTCATGGTAGTCGATGCACATGCGCATGCTTCTGTCTTTCTTCATTACAAATAATACCGGAGCATCCCACGGTGAGATGCTCGGTTTGATAAATCCTTTCTCTGTCAATTCTTCAAGTTGAGACTTAATTCTATCATTTCTGACGGAGCCAATCGGTAGGGTGCTTTAGCAACGGGCTGAGCACCTGGCAGTAAATCAATCCGAAATTCTATTTCATGATCAGGCGACAAGCCAGGTAGGTCATCTGGGAACATTTCTGGAACGTTGCACACCATGGGTACGTCTTTGAGCTCTTTCTTTTTCATTCTATCGTCAATAACATACGCCAGATAAGCTTCACAACCGCGCCTCATGTAACTTTTGACCTTGATCATCGAGATGACATTCGGCATCGTGCAATTCCAATCACAATAAACCGTAATCGGACTGCCGTCAGTAGCTTTGAGGTGTATCATCTTTCGCTTATATACGATTTGTGCTTCATTGGCAGCTAACCAATCCATGCCCAATACTATGTCTAATCCTTCTAAGGTTAGAAGGTACAATCTAGAAGGAAACTTATGGCCCTCCATTTCTATCATGCAATCTTCAGTTACTTGAAATACTATCGAGTTTCTACCAACGGAGGTTTCTACGCTAAAAGCCTTCACTGTAGTATCAATTGAGCAGTCTAGTTTGTGATAGAAGTTGTTCGATATAAAGCTTTTACTAGCACCAGAATAAAATAAAATAGCCTCATGTTCATCATTAACTAGGAACGTATCTGACACGACATAAGGGTTTCCTCTTGCCTCCTCCTCAGCTAGGGCATAAGCCCGAGTCCTAGCCTTTGGCTGTTCCTTTTCCTTCTCTTTTCTTGAACCAGATTGTCCGGTCTTCCTACAATCCTTAGTCAGGTGTCCCATCAGTCCATAACCCTGGCACTTAGTGCCACTTAAACATTCTCGAGAAAAGTGCCCAGGTTTCCCACACTTGTTACACATTGTGGAGCGAACTCGACACTCGCCGCGATGTTGTCTCCCACATTTGTGGAAAGTTTCATACTCATCTGTTCTTGGCATCTTAACTTCAGTTACTAAATTCCCTTTCCCAATACCCTTAGACGGGTTCTCCCATTTCCTCTTCTGTGTCTCAGGTGTAACATTTCTGATTTTCACGTACCTGTTCTAGTGCAATAAACAAAGTTTCAATTTCCAAATTCTAGTGCAATACCCTATGTTACCTATACAAACATCATAATTCAAGTTTTTCATAGAATTATCTTCTTTTATACACACACATCTCTAATTCAAAGGATTTTACATCCTTATATATATATATATATATATATATATACACACACATATAAATAGATATTTGCAATTCAAATAAACAAGTTTGAAACCCCCCCCCCTTAACCATTTGGACTCTTGGACCCTCATTTTGAACCCTTTGACTTTAGATTTGAACCCCTTCAACCAATTTTTGACCCCATCCATGAATTTTGACTTTCTTAAAGTCAAACAAGCCCAAATTCATGCAAATCCAACGCCCTGATCATTTATACCCGAATGATATGGACCTTCCATGTTTACATAATCGATTATCGATCACTCCTAAACCCAATTAACATTCCAATTCAACCTTATTCGCGGCTTAATTCGAATTTTGAAAGATTTGACTTCATAGAGTCAAACCGAGCTTTAATCGTCCCCAAATTGCAGAATTTAAAGCTTGTTAATACCCGCAAGTCTCACACAAACAACCCTCCTATGTATTCAAACCATATACGTGACCAAAAACATTTGCCTTCAATCAATTTTCGCGTAATGACAGCCGACAACTGTCATCCTCAAACTCCGGATCGAATCAAGGAATTTAGGGGAAATTGAACGGATTAAAACACTCATACACCTTCACATAGTCCATTACAAACTCTCTGAACCTTTGGTCGCGTCTCATTTCATCTTTGTACCCCTGTGAAGCATCAAGAACTCCGTCCCTGTCGCCTTAGTCGTCAGCCTTCGTCACCCAACCAAAACAGGTAAATTTACTCTCATTCGTTTCGTTTGGGTATGTTCATCGATAGCCCCCTTTCAATTTGAATCAACATTATACATCGGGCTCAATTTAAAATTATGTTATTGACAAGTTCATGCGATTTCTGATTCGGGATTATTCCTTGATTCAGTGATCGTATACATTTAAAGGGTTTCATAATTATACCAGCGAAACCACCTGGTCCGGACGGTAAGCCACTGCACCGCCAAACCAGGTGGCGTGGGTTCGAAACCCACACTCAGCTGCCTTTTTGGCGTGTCCACTGAACCCGGCTCGGCCCCTTTTCAGGTTAGCATTTACTCAATTCGGATCGACTTCAGTAACTGGACCAGTCCCTTGGTCCAGTGGTTAGACGCTTGTCCACACCCAGAATAAACCCGGGTTTGAACCCAGCCCACTACATATCTTTTTAAAACCAGTTTTTAACACTCAAATCCTTATTTAAAATTATTTTATAAAAACCTAAACCATTTAGAGAGAATTTAGACAAAAAAATAATACAATTTCAAACATAAACCAATACATGTACACATTTAGATCATATTTTTACCTTTATTTTAAGTTTAAAATAAAGGTTGCTAAATACCAAGTTTATATAAAATATGGAAAGACTTTTAATCACATTATCATAACCTTTCTAAATAAATACATATATATATATATATTCATTTTTTTCATATTTCTTAAAAAGAACACACCTATTTTAAATGATAAATAAATAAATGAATTCATTTATTATTTATATAATTAACATTTACAACTCGCTTAGCGTTAAATTGTATTTAACTTTAGTTTTAATAAACTAATGAATAATTACCATAATTTGGCACACTTTCATAACTAAATAAATAAATAAAAATAATAATAAAATAAAATAAAATAAACTTATTTATTTAATTTAATTTGAAACAAATATAATTTCACACTATTTTTCTAAATATATAAATAAATAGAATTTATTTATTTAATTTATTTAGACATTCAAATTAAACTCTAAACCGTTAATTTTAAAACTATTCATTTCAACTTTCATTTTATAAAACGTTTATTCAAGTACGAACCACAACCGCCTACACATTCCGTTATATAATGCAACACAAACCCTTTGTACACACTTTCATTGCAACCCTAGACTTGGACTTTTCCTTAGATTCATGCATGTTATTAATTCATATAATTCACTCTAGGTTAACCTTGTGACTTTCAAAAAGACACTTGTTCTACCTATTGTCCGCGTCATTTTCAGCACTAATACAATGTCAGTTTACATAGCCCCTTTTCTTATTTACATATTTGGGGTGAAACGTGATTACATTCAAACACTGTTTACAATTACACACGTACAATTCTACAATATGATCATATGTGTTTATTTCGCTTTAAGCTTGAATGCTAATTGTTAAGGCTACATATACATGATATACACGTGCAAACACAAATACATTACTTCAGGCTAACATGTGTTGTTAGGCCCTACATTAGGATAACATGTGTTGTTATGCCCTACATTTACATCAGGATAACATGTGTTGTTATGCCCTACATTAGGATAACATGTGTTGTTATGCCCTTTAATTAAAAAGTTTCATTTGCGCATCTAGCTTAACTTAGATTCTCCATAAATGCTTTATAAACTATGCATCATATGAATTGTACACAAAACATTTGAACTTTACTTGTGGTGTCAAAAACCTATGTATGCTCACCAACTATTTATAGTTGACCCTCTCATTTTATCATGTTTCAGGTACAGTTGTTTGAGTTGTGATTCAAGCTACTTCACTTAGGGTTGAGGACCTAGTCTTAAATTTTAATATGGAGATTTATGTATTCTTTAAATTCTTGTAAATGATGTAAATGATTACTTGAGTTATGAAATGAAATTTATTGTTAAATTATTACAACTTTAGCAAACCATGAGCTTATGAACAGTCTACATGTCCCGCCCCGACGTTTCCGCCGTCGGTTGGGGTGTGACAGATTGGTATCAGAGCCTTGGTTATAGGGAATTAGGTTATTAGACACTCTTGACCTAGACTATAACCTTAGGACACCCATACTATGCTATGCTACTACATGTACATGATTATTTCTTATGTGAATATTTTTACATGTTATACTATATAATTACATCATATGATACAATACTTAATAGTCTATGTGTCACATTACCTACCAACTTTTGCCTCCTATTCATTGCTACCTATTTGATTTATTTAAAGTGCTATCCTAAGTTTCCACACACACTCATACACACTTAGTTCTTCATGCACCCTTAAACTCACGCGTATAATGTCACCACCTCTTGTGATCTAAATCTAAACTATTGGGCCTAAAGCCCATTAATAATAAACAAGAAGCCCACTCATCCTCCAAGAAGAAGAAACCTACTACAATATACAAGCCTCACTTTCGGGCCTCAAAGCCCAGTCCACAACAACTCTCATCATAACCATGAACCCAACAATAGTGTTATTAATACGGGATGGCTGGAAGAGTGTGTAGGCCCATGAGGGATTCTGACTAAAGAAAGACCGGGTACTTAAGTGTGTCTTAGTGACCCACCCCTATTTCCTGGGAATTCCCCTCAGGGATGCATCGCTTATAGGTCAAGTGTATTTCTAAAATACTATTGTGAAGACTCGGTGTTATGACTAGTCAAACTCTAAACCAATGAGGACTCCTATATTTAACACTCTTTATTTCTCTGCTAGACATGGACTCCTACTCTCCTTCCTCCCCGGTATACCGTCCCGGAGCAAAGTCTGATTGGGAAGAAGACATCAGGTCATCCGTGTATCGGTCACCACCACCCCCAGCTGCTAGGCCAAGGATTGATGTAAGGGCAGATTAGGCTATGAACACCGGCCCAAGACTTCGGACACCTAGATCACCCCCATTAAGAGACCCGTACCTGGTGCCCGACCCGTATCATCCTAACCCATGGGTAAGGCATACCACGGCACCCACTAGTTTATGGGAATCCCAACCAATGACATCCATCAATATGTAAGGACCTCAGAATTTGAGAGGCAAAGGATGGAGGAGGGGGTAATGCACGACTTGCAAGGACAAAGAATGGATAGCCTAGCAAACCAATTAGGGTACCAAAAGGAGTTAATCTCCATCCTCGAAAAAAAATACTGGAGCATCGCACGGAGACAGCTAAAGCTGAAGCCAGATCGGTTGCCCGAGTGACCATAGCAATACTCGTCTTGGGAATTATTCTCCTTCTAGTGGAAAGCTACAAGAGACGTTAACAAAAATTATTTTTTCCATTATTTATTGTCTTTAAATTTTCAGTTTGAGAACCATTTCCCTATGTTTTGAATAATGTTTACCATTTCAGCATTTAATAAATTATATATTTTTCCAACTCTGAAGTCATTATTCATTGATTTAATACGTTAAATGCGAACTTCATCCATTATATTTTCATTGAGATCCTCCAAGCATCACCTTCTTCATCCAACACGATTTGATACACTACCGGCAATCTCCTTCATAAACAAACCATTCTATTAGATTTAAACAACCTCGTTATTTTGTTCAAACCAAACGTTTATCAAACTTTTAGAGAGTATCAAAAATATGAATTTTCTATAAACATTTACACCTTGCAAGGATAATTTAATACAACCTATTTTATAAAAATATTATTTCGAATTGATAGATAATTATGATTTTTCCTCATTAAAATAATTATTTCTAAACCCTGGCTAAATAAATTTACGACTACTTGTTTAAGTCAATAAATTATCTTAAAAATATTCTTTTATTAATAATTGAAAATTTAAATTTAACGATTTTTCCTATAAATTGTCTATTTATTTAGATTATTTAAATAGTTTCATTACTTTATATGTCTACAACCAAGAACAAATTACAACTTCATATTTTCAAACAAAGATCAATTATTTGTAAACATATTTCCCTAAGTGTTCTCAAAACCCCTCGTTACTTTTCACTTGCCGCTTCGAGAGACAATCCATACCGCGTAGACCTTAACCATCCCCATCAACCTCAACGAGATTTAAAGACCTAGAACCTAACTACCACATTTTACATGAGCGCCAAACAACGCGCTTCTCCACAACACTCGATCACATACGAAGCTCGTTCGTATACGTCACACAAGAAATTCAATAACTTACGTATGCACGTTCACAAGATACACAACACGATCACATGATACATGAAACTAGTTTATTGCAAGTCACAATTTACTAGATGGATCACATAACAAGTGAAACTATTTAGTTACAAAGTACATGATACTAAATTGTGCACATTATACATGATACTAAATCATTTACATCACACCTGAAACCTTATTTGGATACAAAATACATGATACTAAGTTGTTAACATCATGCATGAAATTCATCTCTTACCTATACATGATGCTAAATTGTTCACGTTACCCATGAAACCTATTTGATTACAAGCTACATGACATTAGTGTTTACATTATACACGGAATTAGATCATTTACATTGTTGCAATTGACTAAGTACATCATACACAGGGCATGACTATTCACCCTACCCATGAAAGCTACTTGGGGTTTGACGTATTCTTGTTCAAACACGAGAAAGCTATGGAACCCTAAATTATGCCACGTTATTACTCTTTAGTACCTGATTGGCTCTACTATCTATGGACATAGTTATTTGTTAGCAACACACACGTGAAAGCAATAGTTACAAATTAAGTGTTTTTGTGTTACCCCCTGGACCCCACACACAATGGGATGAACTATGTGGACCATGCAACGACTTGGATAATTACGGGTGCACACGTAATTATAAAAATCAGCGTATGGAAACCATAGCAAATTCTGTCGTGTGTTATGATGTAAAACCTATCGGGATATATAGTAACGAAACTAATGTGATATGATAAGGGCATGGTGGATACGCCGCTGGTACTTCCTATATATAAGTGCTCCTGTCATATTATCAGAAGTAGCGTTGTTTGTGTCACGTAAAGTTTTATGTTGTTTGACGGGTCAATGTTTGTGAAACCTCTTATCTACTAACAATTCATGAACATGTTAGATTACATCATAAACAACCCCCGATCATCAAATTCCCATCAAATGCATTCCAAGTGATGCACTCAACCTTTAGAATCCAAATTATTATCCGATAGTTTTTCTCCTTAAGTTCATTTCAAAAACTAAATCCATTGTCATTATTCGTGCCTGACTTTGAGAAACAGAACTGAATCTTGTTATCGGTTGTACTCCTCAACCCAAAAATCAAAACTAGTGGGAATCCAAACTCATCTCTTTCCCGATCCAGTAGCCCCCCACTAGTTAAATTTCGGGACGAAATTCCCTCAACATAGGGATACTGTAACATTTCTGATTTTCACGTACCTGTTCTAGTGCAATAAACAAAGTTTCAATTTCCAAATTCTAGTGCAATACCCTATGTTACCTATACAAACATCATAATTCAAGTTTTTCACAGAATTATCTTCTTTTATACACACACATCTCTAATTCAAAGGATTTTACATCCTTATTTATATATATATATATACACATATAAATAGATATTTGCAATTCAAATAAACAAGTTTGAAACCCCCCCTAACCATTTGGACTCTTGGACCCTCAATTTGAACCCTTTAACTTTAGATTTGAACCCCTTCAACCAACTTTTGACCCCATCCACGAATTTTGACTTTCTTAAAGTCAAACAAGCCCAAATACATGCAAATCCAACGCCCTGATCATTTAAACCCGAATGATATGGACCTTCCATGTTTACATAATCGATTATCGATCACTCCTAAACCCAATTAACATTCCAATTCAACCTTATTCGTGGCTTAATTCGAATTTTGAAAGATTTGACTTCGTAGAGTCAAGGAGCCTTAATCGTTCCCAAATTCCGGAATTTAAAGCTTGTTAATACCCGCAAGTCTCACACAAACGACCCTCCTATGTATTCAAACCATATACGTGACCAAATACATTTGCCTTCAATCAATTTTCGCGTAATCACAGTCGACAGCTTTCATCCTCAAACTCCGAATCGAGTCAAGTAATTTAGGGGAAATTGAACGGATTAAAACACTCATACACCTTCACATAGTCCATTACAAACTCTCTGAACCTTTGGTCGCGTCTCATTTCATCTTTGTACCCCTATGAAGCATCAAGAACTCTGTCTCTGTCGCCTTAGTCGTCAGCCTTCGTCACCCAACCAAAACACGTAAAATTTCTCTCATTCGTTTCGTTTGGGTATGTTCATCGATAGCCCCTTTTTAATTTGAATCAACATTATACATCGGGCTCAATTTCAAATTATGTTATTGACAAGTTCATGTGATTTCTGATTCAGGATTATTCCTTGATTCAGTGATCGTATACATTTAAAGGGTTTCATAATTATACCAGCGAAACCACCTGGTCCGGACGGTAAGCCACTGCACCGCCGAACCAGGTGGCGTGGGTTCGAAACCCACACTCAGCTGCCTTTTTGGCGTGTCCACTGAACCCGGCTCGGCCCCTTTTCAGGTTTGCATTTACTCAATTCGGATCGACTTCAGTAACTGGACCAGTCCCTTGGTCCAGTGGTTAGACGCTTGTCCACACCCAGAATAAACCGGGGTTCGAACCCAGCCCACTACATATCTTTGTAAAACCAGTTTTTAACACTCAAATCCTTATTAAAAATTATTTTATAAAAACCTAAACCATTTAGAGAGAATTTAGACAAAAAAATAATACAATTTCAAACATAAACCAATACATGTACACATTTAGATCATATTTTTACCTTTATTTTATGTTTAAAATAAAGGTTGTTAAATACCAAGTTTATATAAAATATGGAAAGACTTTTAATCACATTATCATAACTTTTCTGAATAAATACATATATATTTATTTTTTAGTATTTTTTAAAAAGAACACACCTATTTTAAATGATAAATAAATAAATGAATTCATTTATTATTTATATAATTAACATTTACAACTCGCTTAGCGTTAAATTGTATTTAACTTTAGTTTTAATAAACTAATGAATAATTACCATAATTTGGCACACTTTCATAACTAAATAAATAAATAAAAAATAATAATAAAATAAAATAAAATAAACTTATTTATTTAATTTAATTTGAAACAAATATAATTTCACACTATTTTTCTAAATATATATATAAATAAATAGAATTTATTTATTTAATTTATTTAGACATTCAAATTAAACTCTAAACCGTTAATTTTAAAACTATTCATTTCAACTTTCATTTTATAAAACGTTTATTCAAGTACGAACCACAACCGCCTACACATTCCGTTATATAATGCAACACAAACCCTTTGTACACACTTTCATTGCAACCCTAGACTTGGACTTTGCCTTAGATTCATGCATGTTATTAATTCATATAATTCACTCTAGGTTAACCTTGTGACTTTCAAAAAGACACTTGTGCTACCTATTGTCCGCGTCATTTTCAACACTAATACAATGTTAGTTTACATAGCCCCTTTTTCTTATTTACATATTTGGGGTGAAACGTGATTACATTCAAACACTGTTTACAATTACACACGTACAATTCTACAATATGATCATATGTGTTTATTTCGCTTTAAGCTTGAATGCTAATTGTTAAGGCTACATATACATGATATACACGTGCAAACACAAATACATTACTTCAGGCTAACATGTGTTGTTAGGCCCTACATTAGGATAACATGTGTTGTTATGCCCTACATTAGGATAACATGTGTTGTTATGCCTTACATTTAAATCAGGATAATATGTGTTGTTATGCCATACATTAGGATAACATGTGTTGTTATGCCCTTCAATTACAAAGTTTCATTTGCGCATCTAGCTTAACTTAGATTCTCTATAAATGTTTTATAAACTATGCATCATATGAATTGTACACAAAACATTTGAACTTTACTTGTGGTGTCAAAAACCTCTGTATGCTCACCAACTATTTATAGTTGACCCTCTCATTTTATCATGTTTCAGGTACAGTTGTTTGAGTTATGATTCAAGCTACTTCACTTAGGGTTGAGGACCTAGTCTTAAATTTTAATATGGAGATTTATGTATTCTTTAAATTCTTGTAAATGATGTAATTGATTACTTGAGTTATGAAATGAAGCTTATTGTTTAATTATTACAACTTTAGCAAACCATGAGCTTATGAACAGTCTACAGGTCCCGCCCCGACGTTTCCGCCGTCGGTTGGGGTGTGACATCAGGTGCCGGGTCCTCATTTACATAATCATCGTAGACGATTCCACTCAGGTGCACTACTGACTCGAAAGTCGAGGGTAGGTTAGCTTTTACATGAACTCGGACCCTCTGGGCAAGCCCTTGACATAATACTTGATCAGTCGTTCTTCAATTTCTACCAGGTGGGGTGCCAGTTAAGCCAGCTCATTGAATCTGGAAGTGTACCGGCGATAAGTTTTGTTGCCAGCCTTAAAGTTTAGGAATTCATTTTTCACTCTATCAATTTCGTTCTGGGGGCAGAAATTTTGCATTATCAGCTTCTACAGGTCTTCCCAATTCATCCTACTAAGAGCGTTCGGTGACTTAGTCCTCTGGATGTTCCTCCACCAACTTAGTGCCTCGTTGGTGAAAGAGTGAGCAACATACTTAACAACCTGGTCAGGTCGACACTAGCTTGTGTTGATTACGCTGTTCATCCTCTCAATCCATTCAAACGTAGCCACTGAATCCTTGTTCCCGTCAAACATGGGTGGGTCACCGTCCTTGAATCCTTTGTAGGTACACCCACGGGTGTTCAGTCCCACAGTCACCTCATCCCCATCGCTATCATACACTTTCTCCTCATGGTTCTTTTCCTCCTCCTCCTTGCTCTTCTTTAGTGCCTTAGATAACAGATTAGGATGTACGTCCTTCAGAATTAGCACAACCTTATGGGCAATAGCATCCCTAACTTCAGGTTCCAGTCGTAGAGATACTTCGTTGCCTTCACCCGGTGGAGTCACATTAGTTTTATGCACACTCTCAGTACGTTCTTCGAGCACGCTTTCCTCCCGTTCCACATGCACACTTTCCTCGTCATTACGTCTTTGGTTCAATGGTGGTCTACCGACTCGGCCAGTGCGACCGCCTCGGCGTCTAGTTCCTCCTCTACGAGCCATAGTTTTTTAGATTTCCTGATAAGTAAAAGGGTATACATCAATGTCATTCCTTCAGATCATAGTTTAGAACAGTACGAGCAAGGTAAATTCTTAATTACAGTGACCGGTTTGTGATTAATAATTTGCTTTGCTTTTCGGGTTAAAAACCCTTCACATAAGTAGTGACATTGACATCTAAACATTCTAAGTTGAGGCATCTACCCCTATCTACAAACACTAACTTAATTACGTACTTACTGTGTTGGCGTCGGCGTTGGCTACCGATACTGAGATCCGTGTGTTAGTCCCATTATCAGCTTGAGTCCAGACATTTAGGGATATATGAATCTCTCAAACTATTGCTCTGATACCAACTTGTAAGGCCCCTTTCCCTAGAGACCTCACTTTTTGGATGTACTCATAAACATAGACATTAATCACTGAACTTTAATTAAAAACATTCAAACACGGCGGAACCATTCATCATTCAAATAAATTGACACCGGAAGTCATAACATTTAAACATAAAACATTGTCTTAACATAAATGTAATTAACATGATGTCAGTCTTGTAGCGGGGTAGCCTTCACGCCTTCGCACGTCATTTCTTCTTTTTACCTGAAGTGCATACTAAAAGTCAGTTAACGATGCTGAGTTCTAGTTTAAGAATTTAGGTATAAACATTATTTCTTGTCATACTTACAATTGTATAAATATATTTATCATTTCAATTCCTCCATTCGTGTTTCATTCAATGTAGGTATATATAACAACAATAATACCTACATTCTTGTATTCAATCGAACATTCTTTGAACTTTCATAGAATTACACATAAGGGTGATCAACCCGTCATTTTGTTTATGTAAGTCACAAAGACGAATGCTTCGTCCTACCGTCGTAGTCCGTGCTTCATAACGTCCAACCAACCTTCGGTCGTCCGTCATGCTTTACCGTCCGACCAACTTCGGCCGTCCGTATTTTCCATATGACCAACCTTCGGCTATCCGTCTTAACCATATGACCAACCTTTGACCATCTGTCTTAACCGTATGACCAACCTTCGGCCATACGTCTTAACCGTCCTACCGTTGCAGTCCGTCATATTCGCCCGTTTTCCCTAAGTCATCCGTTTCCCACCTGAGCTAATTATACAACCGTGCATCGATTGAGGGACTGACTCCACTGTTGTGGCCTTAGTTTTAGTCTACCTTTCTAGACTTTCATTTCTGGTTGCATAATAGTCGAGTGGTAGTTCGTCTACCGAAGTAGCCATTGTCGTCGAAGCATCTATAACATTTAATTATACTTGGCATGCAATATATACATGGATATAAAGAAAGATTTCATTCTTACATGTTATGTTATTCTGTTCATACTTGGCAAGCAATATATACATGGATATAAAGCAAGATTTCATTCTTATATGTTATGTCATTCTTTGATTTCATAGCTTTATACATACTTGTCATTTATGGTATTCACAATGCATCGTCACATAACACATAAGTTTACATATAATATTTATATCTTTTATTCAATTTATGTATACACTTCAGCCCCAAAACATTTAAAATGATTTGCACGTAACATATAGGGGGCACATAGAACTCACCTGTTTTCCGGTGTTTAACCCGTAAGTGATTTTTTAGCTACTCTTAATGCGTATACCGATCTCCACATAAGTCAAAGTAAAATTTCAATTATTTCTTGCAAGAGTCGACAGTTTTGTGGGTATCGCCGAGAGTATCAGCTAGGAGAGTTTCTAGCCACACTCATGAGTGTCGCCTGAACTTGCGTTCAGGAATTTGTGGTGTAATGGATCGATACTCATCGTTTTTTTTAAAGGGTCGACTCTCAGATAGTCGACTTTCTGACCGTCGGCTCTGACAGTCAGCTCTAACAGTTGATTCTGATAGTCGACTCTGATAGTCGGCTCTGACAGCCGACTCTCTGATAGTCAACTCTTTTCTTCTTCCTCCTAAGAGTTGCCACATGCAGGTGGCCGACTCTCGAGAGTCGTCTCAAGAATATTGAGCATCTGCAGGTCTGATTTTTTTATCCAAAACCTTAACTTTTTACATTCAAAATGTTTATCTAGCTTCCATGAAGCTATATCTAAGCTTTAATCCACTTTTCGAACATAAAAATCATGCATTTATGTTTAAAAACCCCATAAACCCTAAAACCCCATTTTTAAAGAAAACTCATATCTGAGGTTGATTCTTACCTCAAAACTCGTGGTTTTTCATGTAGAATCGATCAATGATGATGGAGAAGCAAGATGGAAGCATGATCCAAGCTTGATAGTGCCTTCTTAAGCTTTCTCTCTCTAGAACCCTCTCTATCTCTCTCTAGGGTTTTCAAGTTTGAAGGAGGGGGAATGAGGAAGATGGTGATGATCTTGCCTTTATATACACGGGCTATATCGGCCCATTGGAGCCGGCCCCAAGCCCGCTCCCTTTTCTTTCATTTTTCCTTTAATTAATTCCCGACCTCGCTTCCATTATATCTATTTATTATTTCGGGAAGTTACAATATCCATATCTTTACCAAAAGAAATTTTTCATGGTTTCAAGCAGTTTAGAACTTCAAAAGAACAATGGGAGGGACTTCAAATGAGATGTGAAGGCAATATGAATATAAAGAAAAGCAGAAAGGAACTTCTAAAGAAGCAGTTTTTGGTATTCAAGCACTCTTAGAATGAGACACTTGAAGAAGTTACTACCAGATTTTATCATTTAGTCAGCGGGCTTGTGAGTGCTGAAGTTTTCTATGATACTAAAGAGATCAATGATAAATTCTTGGATGCACTACCGACCAAGTTTAATTTTTATTCAGTTCTGATCAAGGAGAACTCAAAGTACAAGACCATGTCTCTAGAAGATGTTTTGGGGAAGATACAGTCCTATGATCTCAATATTAAAAAGAAAGAGACTAATATGGAACATATTCAGGGTCCGACAATGTACTTTGCAATGTTTTCAACAAAAACTGGAGTGGGTGTTGCCTTATTTTCAGGAGATGGCCAAGATTCAAACTCAGAGATTTTTTCTGGAGGATTATTTCAGTCTGGTTTTTTAGAAACAACTCCAAGTTCTTCTGCATCACAATCAAAGTTTGCTCATTCAGTTAGTCAGAAGACAACAGAAGACTATATAGCAATTTTATCATCCTTTATTGTGTCATATGAGAATTTTGTTGGTGGGAAGATAGGAGATCCTGAAGGTATTGAGGAGGACTATAAACAAACTGACCTAGTGGATCTTAAAGAGATGAACATACAATAGAACATGGCGATGTTAATGAGACAAGCTAAGGAGTTCCTCAAGAAAACTAGTCGAAAATACATTGGTTCAAACAGTCAAACTAGGATGGGATTCGACAAAACCAACGTTCGTTGCTACAATTGTCAAGGATATGGTCACTTCGCCAAGGAGTGCACCAAACCAAAAGTTGAACCAGACTCACAAAGAAGAATTAGTTTCAAGGAAACAGACAGAATAATCAATCTTCTGGAAATACTTCTACATCTTCAGCCTTAGTAGCACAAAATGATGAGAATTATTATTTGGGAATTCACATATAAGATATCATGGGAAGTGTTAGTCAAGTGTTCATAGATGAAATTCATACAAGTGAGTCTTCTAAGGTTGAATGTTCTGATACCTCAAGTGAAGAAGACAGTTCAGCTAGTGATACTGAAAGTCAAAATGGAGAAGTTATATTAGTTCTGATGAAAGTGGTTCTGAAGAAATAGTTTGTACAACTAGCATGTTTTAAAGAAGAGAGAATCTGAATGAGCAAAGGAGCATGTCTTTATGGCTGATACATCAGATTCATCAAAGCTAAAAGATGTTATTTGTGAAACAAATTGTTCTGATTGTTTTAATTTGAGAGGTAAGAATGAGAGAATGATGGAAGACAACACAAACCTCATATGTGACATGAAATCTGTGAACACCGTTGATGTGTTAGAATTTTCACATCTTTTTGCACAAAACTTCACTCATTTCACGATCAATTCTTGATTATTTCAAACGTTTAGACACTTATTTGCTTCATTCCTAGTTTTGTAGGTTTTTGTAAAGCTGAGTGAACAAACAATGGGAATTTCAGGATAAAGATGAAGTTTTTAGGGTTTCTGAGGTAGACGCACGGTTGTGCCCCCTACTTGGCACGGCAGCGCCAAGCAAGGAATCCCTAGGCATGGTCGCGCTTCGTACCTGGCACGACCATGCAGAGCCATGTTCTCGAGCACAACCGTGCTCCAACGCCCCCACGGCCACGTGTAATCCCGCGAGTCTGACACATGACCTCAGAGACATACTTCCTCATTCAATGGGACCCAATAGAAGCTCCGGATCGGTAAACCCTCTGCACCACGACCATGCTAGTTCTTGGGCACGGTCGTGCCCCAGTGACAGGCATGGTCGTGCCTTCCCTCCTGGCGCGGTCGTGCCCACTTCAGTCTATAAAAGCGAAGCCCTTATCTCATTCAGACATTTAACAACCAGAGAAAAATCCACTGTTTGTGCTCCGAACCAGCCTTGTTCCAGCCACATTTCAAGCATCTTGGAGAGATTACAACATCAAGAGGATCACCATACTTCAATAATAATATCTAAGCTCGTAGGAGTGGTTTGATTCTTGTTTTCATAGCATGTTTCTTACTATTTCTCCTTGCTTATTTGTCGTTCTTGTGCTCATGATGAGCTAAAACTCTTGTTCACTTTGGTTTAGATAAAGTTTAGAATCGTTTGACAACATTCATGGATTATTGGCAATTATTATATTAAAGTTAGGACAATCGTATGATTATTCTTCAATGAAATTATCTATCCAAGTATTTTGAGTTGTCTACAAGACTTGTATTTGTGTATGCCATATCATGTTGGAAAACTTATGGTTTATGCTTGTATTCATGGATTGATATATGTATTTATACTAGTTTATGGCATTTGACTAGGAATGGTGAATGAAGTCTAGTTTATGATTTATTATTCTTGTATGTGTATCCTTATGCTTATGTTTGGAAAGACAAAGTGTTTGTTATGGTGTTTCATGCTTAGTTTTATCTTTATCTAGGATTTGTTGACACAATCTACTAATTTATATGAACTTTGTATGAAAATTGTAGGTTGAAGAAATGCATGTGATTGTCTAATTAAATCAACTTGAGGTGGGTAGTGTGTTTTTCATATTATCTTTCCAACTAGTTGTTGGATTGGTGTATCTTAATCGGGAGCTAGTTCAATCTTTATAAACATTAACATGATTACAACACGTGAGCTTCATTGCATGATTTTAGGTAGTTAGTTTGTGTTATTCATTCTAGCCTTTCGAATGATCATTTGATTAGATGTCTTTGACGAGAATTTCGTCAATCTATGTTACGTGTATTTGCCATGTTTCTATGATTGTTTTATATATTTGCATGTTAGTTAATTAAAACAAACTCTTCAAAATATCTTTTTACCATCACTTGATTGAATCTTAGTTCCGATTCATTATCGCATTCCACCGTGTCCACGGATTGATATCTGGTTCTTACCTTTACTATATTGCCATCCGATGGGTACACTTGCCCGATGTGTGTGTGATTAGTCTTTGGTGAAAACCCTTTTTAAAACAAATTGTGTAAAAATCTTTATTAAAATATATATAGTTCAAACACATCATTTTTTTGCGCCGTTGCCGGGGATACGGTTTGTGCGAGAACGATTGGAATTATTATTTAGTCATTTAGTATATATTTGTGTATATCTTGGTAAATAATTTTTCTTTATTAAATTTTATTTTAATTTAAATTTTTATTTTATCATTATCATCTTATGTTTTTGTATAGTTTTTCGAATTGTATTTTTATTTTTATTTTCTATTTCATTTTTATCTGGTACCTGTGATCGTTTTCTTTGAGTGTTCTTTACAGTGATTTTCATAGATCGCGACTATGGGAGTTACAGTGACGAGTAGCCGCTAGATCTGTGGGGTTACCATGAGGAAGATGTGCAAACGGATGTGTGCACCAACGAACCAATGACTATGGTGAAACACGATCCTCCGTTGTGCACCGAGGAGAGTCGGCTCACGATTTATCATGATCACAATTTGTCATCCGAGCAGCGGGAGGGGGCGAGAGAGTTCACGGACCAACCAAATTAGAAGGTGCGACATCGATCCACGAAGCACGGCAAGTCAACACTATCTTGCCAGCATGATCGCCTACTTCACTACACCATGTACAGCAGGTTCGGTTCGGGCAAATACAAATGTTGTTGGCATGACCTGTCACTTCGTTTTTGCATTTACTATTGGTTGTCACTAGCCAGTGGTAAATGCACTAAACCAAACGGGTCGAATGGGTATTCAAGAATCATAGGCCACCCGTTTGTTGCTTTGCCCCATCATTTGTCCTAATTGACGCGCATTAGGACACGAGTCCAGCTAACGACTCATTAATAAACTTAGAATATTCGGTTTTCATCCGTTAGTTGTGTTTGTTCGTTTTTATCTTCCAAATTATTTTCCAATTTTCCTTCTTATTTTTCTAGGATTCTACAGTTTATTTTTGAGTTTAGGTTATCGGGATGTGTTTTGGATCGAGCGGATTTGGGATAGTAATTGGGATGTCTTAGGTATGTCTTCTGAATTTTTAAAAATTTTAGTTTGGAAGATACGTAGTAGGGTTTTGTTCAAGCTGCATAAAAAATTCAGGATTTTTTGTCTTATGGGCAAGAGGCACGGTCGTGCCTCTCTATGGACGCGGTCGTGCGTAAAACCCTAGGAGCGGTCGTGCCTAGGCACCTGGCGCGGTCATGCCTTAGTATTTGGGGGCGGTTTAAGTCATTTCAAAGCAGATTTTTTTTTCATTTTCGCCCCCCAACGAACCACCCGACTTGCGATCTTCTCCCCTTGGACTTCGCTTCCAGATTCTTTGGGTCCGTTTCCTCAATTTAAAGTACGCGCCCGCCATCCCATTCTATTTGTTTTGTGTTAGGATCATCATCATTTTTTGTTCGAATTCCTTGGTTTTATAGATTTCCTTGTTTTGAACATGGTCTTAGCTGTAAATAGGTAAAAATCCTTGTGTTGGTTTCTAGGGATGATGTGTATCAAAAGCCCTGAAAACCATAAAATGGGTTTAGCATGATCGCGCTCATGACCAGGCGTGGTTGTGCTCGGCTTATGATATTCCACGAGAACTTAGTTTGGTCAAGCACAGTCGTGCCTTTGATGAGTGTGGTCGTGTCTACTGGATTTTGTTTTAGCCCGGTCGTGCCCGCACCTGGCACAACCGTGTTTCCGAGTTATTAAGCCCGTGGTTAGCTACACATGACCGTGGGCCGGCATTTTTGACCCAGGCGCGGTCTTGCCCGGATCTGGCGCGACCGTGCTCTCGAGTTAAGTGTGCCCGTGGTCGGCCAAGCGCGGCCGTGGGCTTGGACTATTGACCTTGGTGGGGTCGGACTCTTTCCCAGGCGCGACCGTGCTCCCTTCATAATTGGTTCAGAATCTTCATAATTCCATCTAGCGTCTTCATAACTGTTCTGATTTCATTTTTGTTGTCTTGCAGATGGACGGCAACCGAGATCACCTATACCTGGAGTTTGATCTCAACGAGCATGAGTACGAGGCTCGTTTTGATGTTTTATGGACCCGTCGGGGCCGAATTTTATCTGCACATCGTCTTGAGCCAGCTGCTATTGACGGCATCGGTCAGCGAGACCGATGGAACGATCTTGTCACCACCCCCTGGCGCGGTTTGTTCAGGTTCCACGCTATCAAGTATGTTGAGCTTGTGATGGAGTTCTTTTCCACCTATGAGTTTGATTACCCGTGTGACGACTTGGAGAGGCCCGAGACTATCAGGTTTAGCCTAGGCGGGGAGTGGCGAGTGATGTCCATTTCCAGGTTCGAGAGATTTTTGGAATTATACACGAGACATGAGATCCCAATGAGTTGTTCGCCGATGGTATCACCGAGTTCCCGGCAGAGGAGGATAAATACCAGTTCTGGCACGAGTTTGGATTTGGGATGTATGATCCGAGTTTGACCAAGGCTTCAAGCCTTCGAGATCCATTACATCGTGTGCTGCATCGTTGCATCGTCTATTCCATTTCTGGTAGAGGTCAGGGGGAGACTGTGGTAAATCTGAGAGAGGTGTTCTACCTTTATGCCTTGTACGCCCGCGCAAATGTAACCTTGTGCATTGTATTACGGGGTAACAGTTCAGGGCGCGAGGTCACCAGCGCCATCACCAAGCTTGCGAGTCACTTTCAGCTATTGACGGACGAGCTTATTGGAGACTTGACCCCGGTGGCCGAGACCGTAGTGATGACCATGCAGACTCTTAGGAACATGCACGTGGCTTGTCGCGCACAGGGATGAGTTAGATTGATTGATAGATGGGGTTGGGTCTGGGATCCAAATCGTCCGGGTCCAGACCCCGACGTTGTTCAGGCCGAGGCAGAGGTCGTCGCAGCCGCTCACCAGGCAGATGCAGCTCAACAGGAGCAGGAGCACGAGGAGCACGCTCACCACGCTGAGGATCCGATTGTTCCACCTCCTCCACTGCCACCACCACCTCCAGTAACCGTCACCCATGACCTGTTCATGCACTACTGGGCCTGGTAGTACTAGCTCCAGTGAGTGCTGCTGCTGGAGGGGCACCATACATGGTTCCCCTCCCATTCTTCCCGCAACCACATCCACCACCTTCACCACCGCACCATCAGTGACCACCACTATCTCCACAGCCATCACCTTCACCACCGCACCGTCATTCACCACCACCATCACCATCACCATCACCACCAGCAGCAGGAGGCGAGGGAGGCGGGGCCGCCGGCATGGACCTCGAGGGCATGCAGTGGGAGTAGTACCTACCATTGCCTTTTGGTATCATTTTTGTGAGTTATACTTGTGTAGAAATAAAGACTGATGGTTACAAAATTCTCTAAGTACAAATGTTGTTGATCTCAGAGTTTGCTGCTGACCAACAAACTGCTGCGGACAAGCTTATCTGCTGCGGATACTTGTTTTCCTGCTGAATAACAAATTTGCTGCGGATAGCCTTATCTGCTGAAGACCAAAGTTGTTGCGGATAGGCTTCTCAGCAGCATCAACACTTGATGCTGCTGACAAGCAAATCATCAGCAGCTTTGGATGGTCACATCTTGCTGCTGATCCTCATCTTTGCTGCTGACAGCCGTGTGCCTTGAAGACAAATCGTTGCAGCTGACTATCCATGCCAAGCGTCACTGACAACTTTCTGCAAAAGCAACTGACACACTCAAAGCAGAAGGAACCTCAATGGCACAACCAATGAAAGATAACAATGCTCTTCTCTAAGCATGCAAGCAATAATGTATAAAGAAGACGTTTCAATAAAGTTAGCTAGTTTTAGACTAAACCTGTAATAGTTAGCTTTATACAAAAGATCAATGGTCTGTGTTAGATCTGATCCTTAGAATCAAGGGTCTGTCTTGATTCTAAGTGAGTATAAATACTGTGTAAACACTTTATTGTATGTGTGCTTTTTGATTGAGTTTTCATTTGTAATCGTTTATTTGCAAAAGCTTAATACAACAGTGTTCTTAAAAGTATTCTTTCTGTTTACTCGATTATACTTGTGTAGTTGTTATTGCTTCCGCCAATTTCATCTAAGAACATAACCATCTTGTACTTTCACGATCCTACAACTTGGTTGTATTTTGTACAAACTTTGTTATCACGCTTCGACGTTTGTGGTTGTTCTTTCTTGGTACTTTATTTTTGATGTACTATATGTTGATATTTATCTTTACATTTAGGTTTATATTTTGGCTTGATATTACTGATCTTGTTTGATGTGGTTAGTCTTGACTAGATCTTGGAATTGTGGAACTGCGTGGAACGCCATTTTTGTGGGTAGGCTTTTTGCATTTGGCCGAGATCGACACGAGGGAAGTTTCAGTTCTCCCTTCAAACTCCATTGCATTGCATTCCATTTTGCTTTGCATGTTTTTGTATACATTGTGGACAATGTATGTTACTAAAGTGTGGGGTTGGGTGTTTATTCTTCGCTTTACATTATTTTTTGTTGTATATTGAGGGCAATGTACGATTCTAAGTGTAGGATGGGAATTTATTCACGTGATTTTTGTCCTTTTGAGCATTTTATCACTTCATTTTTTTGCAAAATCTTCCTTCATAGTTTTTATTGGCATTAATCAGTTTCATAAAAATTTAAAAACACAAAAATATAATAAAAGATAATCATTTAGCATTCGCATTTTTAGTAAACAATAGAGGTTTGATTTTTCGAAAGCAATTGAGATAGAAATTCCATCGAGTCAAACCCAATTTTTTTGTGATAACCATGAGTTTTAGTGGGCTAAACGAATGAATTGCATGTAACCTTTTGCTTATACCCATTCCTTCCATTTCCGTGAGTTTATTTTTGAGCCTTGATAGCTTTAGACATTGTTTGCTCTCGTTTTTACGGATTTGAGTGTGCCGGATGTTTCATGCTTATTAGAACTTGCTTTTGGTATACATATCAAAATCATGAACATAAATATTGCATAAAAATGATTGAGGCATTAGGATAAACCACTTTGTGAGGCTTTTAGTTTTATTCTCCCTCACCCGAACACATCCACTAGTTAGCCACGTTGAGTCTATCCCGTGTTTTTCGTTTTTCACCCATATTTACACGACCACATAGCCATATTAGCCTTTTATTATTTTTCTACCCGTGTTAGAAATCCGGTTGGTTAATGTTAATTTTATAGTTTTATCCTAAGAAAGTTGTTAATTCTTGAGAAGGTTTTAGATAAGTAAAGATGCATATTGACTTAGTTTTCTTCAAAAGAAAAAGAAAAGAAATAGTGATAGATTAAAAACAAAAATACCAAAATTAGGTGAAATATAAAAATATTCTTATCTATAGAAAAATATTAGATTGGAGCAATTTTGTGAGCACAAATGAAAAGAACCCGATTGTTAGCTCTTATCTATAGAAAAATATTCTTTGGTTATTTTTAGTTGAAAGTTGTAATAGTTTTAAGTTAGCATAGCCGCCGGGTTTTTAGCCATTTAGCCACTTTTAAATTCCATTTCCCTACCCCTAACCATTGCCAAGTTACAACCTGTTTAAAACCCTCTTGATTTGTGCTTTGTTTCATGTTAGTTGGTAGAGATTTGATCTTTTAGCAAGCTTATGATTTATGCATGTTCACTGTCTTGGCATTTGAGTGTTCTATACATACACCATTACTTGTATGAGGGAGGGATCAAGAGAAAACCATAAAGTTAGTCGAAAACCAAGAAAACCAGTTTGAACCAATCAGAAAATTTAGATTTTAATTATGATTTCTTTATATAAAAGGGTAAATATGTAAATATACATTAATATTGATTTGATAATTAATATTTTTCAAATCATTCCCTATTCTTTCTCCTACATTTAAGAATTCTCTTTTTTTTTCAAATCAATTCTCAAAAGTATTCCATTCCATCGATGACATTCAAACAAGCAAGCAACCCAGTTTAATCCAAACCTCTCATCTATTCACCAATCGTCAACTGCTTAATGAACTCATCAAAAAATTGCTTAAAATTAAAGTACAAATTTTATGTAGACATCAGATATGTGTCCTTCCACGTTTTTTTTATTTAATTTTCTGTAAGTTCTCTTTTCTTGAACTACCTTTAGTTTTTAAGCCACCCTTTTCTATATACTTTACTCTGATTGTGAACCACAATAATACAACAAACACATATTATATATCACATGATAATAAAAAAAGATGAAAAAATTTATCATCTTCATCTTTTTTTTCAATAACCACATCTTTCAAACTCCCATGTTTTCCTTTAGACGTTGTCACTTTCATCCATGTGCATAATTAATGGGAAAGGTAGGCATGGGGAAGGAAGATTTCAAAGAAGGTAGGCACGGTGAAGTGAACTTGAATTCCTACACTGCTTCCAAAGGAAGTAGGCACGGGGAAGGGAGATTTCAATTCTGCTTCTCAAGAGTTCGTAAGAGATAAGTATACGTAACTTTTTTTAGCTACGTATATGTAACTCGTTTGAGCTACGTATACGTAACTAGTTTCTTCCCATTTTTTAATGTTATGTTGACCCATATGTAAATATCTGAGTTGAGTTTTTTTCTCTAGGCTACGTATATGTAACTCGCTTACTTTTTTCCCAGTTTATTATTTATGTTGACAGACATTTACATATATGTAAACATGTTTACATATATATGTGTAAATGTTTACATATACATAAACATATATGTAATTATTGAAAAAATGAAAAAAAAATGCAATTGTTCAACTATTATTCAATAATTTGTGTAAATCTTGAGTTTTGATTTTGAATGAAAATGATATTCGATGGATTGGGGAGAGAGAAAGAGATTTAAGGGATTTCGATTGTTTCCAAAATATAAAAATTAATCTACCTAATATACCCCTATAGAATTTAATTATATCCATTATCTAGTAGATATTTACAAATTTGCCACTGATTAATCTCATCCATTGATTAATTTCCATCAATGGTCGAAATTTGGTTTTCTTGGTTTTCGCCTAACTCTTGGTTTTCTCTGGAACCCTCCCCTACTTGTATGATCATATATATACTCGAGTGTGTGTGAACATTATGAGAAGCATAAAGTTGCATGCTAATGATTTCCTAGGCTTATTCATTTGCTCATTCGGTTGTTACTTCATTGGACTCCTTGGGTTTCATTTAGTCAACTTTGCATTTCTTGAAAAACTTGTCGAACCTTTATAAGTTTATTAATGCTTACGATTTTCTGAATTGATCCTTAGTGCCATTGGAAGTTTTGTTTTATTTTGATTCTTGCTTGAGGACAAGAAATGTTCAAGTGTGGGGTTGTTTGTGTGTTAGAATTTACACATCTTTTTGGCACAAAACTTCACTCATTTCACGATCAATTCTTGGTTATTTCCAACGTTTAGACACTTATTTGCTTCATTTCCAGTTTCATAGGTTTTTGTGAAGCTGATTGAACAAACATGGGAATTTTTGAGATAAAGATGAAGTTTTTATTATTTCTGAGATAGAGGCACGGTCTTGCCCCCTACTTGGCACGGTCGCGCCAAACCAGGAAACCCTAGGCACGGTCGCGCCCCGTACCTGGCACGACCGCGCCGAGCCATGTTCTCGAGCACAACCGTGCTCCAACGCCCCCCCGGCCGCGTGTAATCCCGTGAGTCTGACACATGACCTCAGAGCCGTACTTCCTCGTTCAATGGGACCCAATAGAAGCCCCGAATCAGTCAACCCTTTGCACCAAGACCGTGCTCGTTCTTGGCCAAGGTCGCGCCCAAGTGACAGGCATGGTCGTGGCCCCTTCAGTCTATAAAAGCAGAAGCCCTTATCTCATTCAGACATTTAGCAACCAGAGCAAAAACACACTGTTTGAGCTCTGAACCATCCTTGTTCCAGCCAAATTTCAAGCATCTTGGAGAGATTACAACATCAAGATGATCACCATACATCATCAACAATATCTAAGCTTGTAGGAGTGGTTTGATTCTTGTTTTCATAGCATGTTTCTTACTATTTTTCCTTGCTTATTTGTCGTTCTTGTTCTCATGATGTGCTAAAACTCTTGTTCACTTTGGTTTAGATGAAGTTTAGAATCGTTTGACACCATTCATGGATTATTAGCAATTATTATATTAATGTTATGACAATCGTATGATTATTCATCAATGAAATTATGTATCCAAGTATTTTGAGTTGTCTACAAGACTTGTATTTGTGTATGCCATATCATGTTGGAAAACTTATGGTTTATGCTTGTATTCATGGATTGGTATATGTATTTATACTAGTTTATGGCATTTGACTAGGAATGGTGAATGAAGTCTTGTTTATGATTTGTTATTCTTGTATGTGTATCCTTATGCTTATGTTTGGAAAGACAAAGTGTTTGTTATGGTGTTTCATGCTTAGTTTTATGTTTATCTAGGATTTGTTGATACAATCTCCTAATTTATATGAACTTTGTATGAACATTGTATGTTGAAGAAATGCATGTGATTGTCTAATTAAATCAACTTGAGGTGGGTAGTGTGTTTTTCATATTATCTTTCCAACTAGTTGTTGGATTGGTGTACCTTAATCGGGAGCTAGTTCAATCTTTATAAGCATTAACATGATTACAACACGTGAGCTTCATTGCATGATTTTAGGTGGTTAGTTTGTGTTATTCATTCTAGCTTTCCGAATGGTCATTTGGTTAGATGTCTTTACCGAGAATTTGGACAATCTATGTTTCTTGTATTTACCATGTTTCTATGAGTGTATTGAATGTATTCTAGATGGATTCGACACCGAAGTGATCTTTTCTCCTTGATTGTTTGATTTGTGATTTTAGTCTAGTTTTATATATTTGCATGTTAGTTAATTAAAACAAACTCTTCAAAATATCTTTTTACCATCACTTGATTGAATCTTAGTTCCGGTTCATTATCGCATTCCACCGTGTCCACGGATTGATATCCGGTTCTTACCTTTACTATATTGACATCCGACGGGCACACTTGCCCGATGTGTGTGTGATTAGTCTTTGATGAAAACCCTTTTTAAAACTAATTGTGTAAAAATCTTTATTAAAACATATATAGTTCAAACACATCAATCGTCAACCAAACTTTGAAGGATAATGAAAGTATATTTGTGGAGAAGATTGAAGCATTAAAGATAGACATAAATTCTCTTACATTGAAGATCAAAGAAAAGGCTTATCATATTGATATGGCTTATGCTGAAATAGAAAAGATAAACAACGATTTTGTAGAAAAGAACAAGGAACTGGCTGAATCTGAAGCAGAAGTGATCAAATTGCATAAGAAAATGGAAGGTTGCAAAGACTCATCATTCTTATTTAGTTATTACAATGATCACGATTAAGAAGGAAAGAAAACCAGTGGAGTTGGTTATGTTCCACCACCGTCTAATGGGAATTACCAAAGGCTCCTGATATTGTAACTAATGAGGATTTAGAGCCTAAAACAGTGTTAAAAGTAAACCCTGTGACTGGTGAGGACATGGTGTATGAGGATGACAGTGATGATGAAAGTTTTGATGAAGACAAAGTTGAAGGAGTTCCTAAAAAGATCAAGATTGAGGAACCTAAAGTGATAAGGAAGGTTACAAGAGATAGATGCATATTAATTGAACCTAATGAGGAGATTGAACAACCAAAACCGATTTTAACTAAAAAGGTTTTTGTAAAATCAGGTGATATGGATTCTGAAGCATCAAAGATTTCTAAAACTTCAAATTTGAATTTTGTAAAAAAAAAGTCATTTTAGAAAAATCCCCGGTTGTTCATAATCCCTCATCAAAGGTGTTTGTTGGTGAATCTTCAAAGAGTGCTTAAGTTACTCAAAATCAAGAGTTTGTGGTTGACTATTCATCTGGTGGTTCAACATCTGGAAGTTCAAACAGTTCGAGGAGAGTTCCTTATGTCAGAGAATTGAAGTAAAGAAGAGTATGCTTTCATTGTAATAAAGTAGGTCATATTTTGATCATCTGTCCTTATAAGAATAAGGAGAAGATACCTGTTATTTATGAGAAGGTGAAGAAAGATGAGAAGCCAGTTAGAAAACCTATTTTTCAACAGATGAAGTCTCAAAATACCAAAGTGACACAGGTAAAAAAATTCTGAGAAGGCCTGATGGGATAAATTCTACAGTTGGAAGAGTGGTTGAGAACAAGTCAACATTTATTTGACCAGCTGTAACAAAACCTACATTTGTTAAACCTATAGTGAAACTGACAGTTGTGAAGCCAGTTGTGGCCAAACAAGAATTTAGAAAGCCTGTTGGTATTCGTTTTGAAGCTAGTAAACTAGGGTTTGTTCAACCTGGTGTGAGAATGAATGGTGGTTTTCAACCATCAGCTGTGAATCCAAAAATGGGATTTAAGGACAATTCATATGTAGAGGTTAAATTGTCAAAACCTCAAAGACGAAGGAAGAACAGATAACGCAAGAAATTGTTAGAATCTGAACAAACCAATTCTTTTTCTAATTCACATTTTTCGAATAATACTAAAATTGGTCAAAATTTTCAAATGAAAAAGGATTTTGGTAATCATAAAAGGTCTGTTACAGGTTCGTCTTCTAAATCTCCAAGGGTGGATGATCATGTAGATTTTGAGTTGCGTGAAGTAGTATATTTTGATTCCAATGGCCGACCCAAGACCACCTTGGCTTGGGTCTCCGTTGCTAACAGTATTTATTTATGTAGGGTTAACCATGGAGGATCGTACACAACAATTGGTATGTGGATTGTGGTTACTCCCGACATATGACAGGAAATTTAGCTTTGCTGGAAGATGTAAGAAAAATTGATGGAGATTATGTCGCCTTCGGGGGGAAGAAAGGACGGTACATAACCGGTTAAGGAACCCTGCGAAACGAGAAAGTCAGGTTTGAAAAGGTTAACTATGTAGAGCAGTTGGAGCACAACCTAATGAGCGTGTCCCAAGTATGTGACAAGAAGTTTTCTTTTCAGTTCAATGACTCTGAATGCTTGATTCTCAAGCCTAGTTTTATCAATCCTGAAGAGTGGATTCTTATGAGGGCACCGAGAAAGAACGCCCCTTATGTTTTAGACATGAGTGTTGCAACAACTACTGATTCAGTACCTACATGTTTACATTCAAAAGCGTCCGAACAAGATTCTATTCTTTGGCACAGGAAGTTGGCACACATAAATTTCAGAAAAATTAATCATTTGGTGAGGCATGAACTGGTTACTGGGATACCGAAGATGAAGTTTTTTGTGGCTGATGATTGTGTACCTTGCAAAAAGGGGAACCAGCACAGGAAGTCACACAAATCTAAGAAGCAGAATTCTGTTGATATTCCTTTGGAGTTGTTACATATGGATTTGTTCGGTCCTATAAGCATCAGAAGTATTGGTGGGAAGTCTTACTGCTTGGTGGTGACAAATGATTATTCAAGATTTTCTTGGGTAAAATGTCTAGCGACTAAGGATGAGATGGCTGAAACAGTTCAATTTCTGATTCTCGGATTGGAAAATCTATGCAAACAGAAGGTGAGAAGGATAAGAAGTGACAATGGTGGTGAGTTCAAGAACAGTAAAATGTCTAGCTACTCTCTCAGTCGTATGATGGTAATCAAGGAGTTGGTTTTATGCCAATATATGAGATTCCATTACTAGTCACACCAGCATCTCCTGATCCGAACATTGCATCAATGTAACATCCCCGATTTTCTACCATCTAAAATGAGATTATTGTATATGTGTATATGTTTGTATATGGCGAACGGAATGGTGACGGGAACTCAAAGGAGTTTAACCGAGAACGAAGAATAAGGGGTTTCTTTTTATTAGAATAAAGACTAGGGGTTCACAAGCAAATGACGTATTATACGCGGGTTATAATAAACCGCGAGATGGGACGAGCCCAGGGGCTAACCGGTCACACGCAAGGGCCAAGCCCGGTAGGGGAAACACCCTATTAGGGTGTTACGCAAAGGAGGAAACCCTTTGTGGGTTCTTGCGGCTGTTGACAAAGAGTAGAGGAGGGAGAGCAAGACGTCCTTCGTGTTCGTGATCGAATCATCTATTACGTATTGGGATCATCAAATAATTACTATAATCGTTTTATGATCCTCGGGTTTCAAGGGAAGCAAGCGCGAGAAGGAAACAAGTCCGCTAGTGGTTTGGTTGGCACAAATTACTCAGAATCGGAGGTATAATCGCAAACTCGGCTTGTTATTGTTATAGTTTTTAATCTTGACGTGATTCGGGTCGTGTGGTGTTCGGCTGAACCTATCAGGGGTGGCTGGCAATGGTTATAAGGTCGGGTAGGGACGGGCTAGGGCTGTGATGTCGTGGTGGCATGGATTACCGACTAGAAACGCATGAGGAAGGCATGACGGCCTGGACAGGCTTCGGCCGTGGCGAGGGAGGGATACCGGCGGGCAGTTGTGGCTCGGTGGAAGTGGCGACGGGCTGTGGTGGTCAAGGAAGGCCACGACGGCAACCCTAGGTGCCCGGCGTTGAGGTCACGGAACAGTCCAAGGGCGGGGCGATTGGGGAGAGCGCCATGATGGTGCGTAACTTAAACGACGGGGATGTTTGGCGTGTTCGGAGACACGAATGGGAGCTCGCATCACGTTGGGACTTTGGGGACGTGGACGGGGGTTCACGTGAATCATGGGGAGCCATGCATGGCGCCGTACACGTACATATGGTCGTGTGTGACGTAGAGTTAGTCGTGTAGGTGGAGACTTAATGTCGGGTCGTATATTGACTCGTGTATTGTGTGTATTCTAGGTGCGAAGTCGAAAGGCGAGTACGTGGAGTTAGTTAATTCTAAAGATCGTAGTGTGTCGAGCAAAGGTGAGTTTCTATCGCCCACCTTTAATTATTGTTTTGGGCATGAATACATGTAAAACGTGTTTTTAGTAAGTTGCATGCATAGACGACGCTTTTTGTAAAGAAATATACATTTTAAATAATCGTTATGCTTGCATGTGTGGATGAGTTTGTGTCACGTACTTAAACGTCGTGGCGGGAGATCAAGCGTAAGCTTGATGTTGTGTTGATGTTAGTCAACGGGATATTGAGTCTAGCATTAGTCAGGCGGGAGATCAAGCGTAAGCTTGATGTTGTGTTGACGTTAGTCAACGAGATATTGTGTCTGACGTAAGTCGGGGGGGGGGGGGGAGATCGTGATTGCTGGTGTCTTCGGACCAGACAACATGGTATATTTGTTTGTCGATAAAATATATCTGCTTGAATTGTTGAGAAAGTTTTATGAATAAACCTTTGAGATAGAAACCATTTTATAATGTTTTGGGATTTTATATTCCCTACAGAACTACTATAGAACTCAGTCAGCGTAGCTAACCTTTTAGCATGTATTTCAGGTAAAGAGAAGGTGTGAGCTGGCGGCTTCTGGATGGAATTTGGTTACCATGGGCGTTTGTGATGACATTATTTTTAGTTGTTTCTTTGAGACATTTTGATATTAGTACCTGGTTTGAATTATGTTTGGGTCGGGTCGTTGACCTTTGTTGACTATTTAATTTCCGCTGCATTGAATTGAGTTTACTTTGATGTCTATGACTACTTAGCTTGCGTTTGAGCCAACAAGTAGGGTTCCCGGGTTTCGGGCCTTACAAGTTGGTATCAGAGCGGTGGTTTAAATAATCTGGGCATCCTCGATGCCTAGACTTAGACTAAGAATGGGACCAATGAGTGGGAATGTCATCACGTGTAACAAAAAGGCAGAACGCCAGGTATGAGTTTGTTAGTGCGTCGTGTTAGTGTGCCATGTTAATGTGTTGTGGTAGTAGGCTAAGGAAGGGGCATTATGCCATGATGCAGTACAGGGAGGGTTTAAAACCTGAAAAGCAAGGCAAGAGGGTAATGGCGATTGGCCACCGTCATTAACTAGTTACACTGCTCGTAATGTTTTAATCTATACCTGAATATTGCTCTATTTGTTATAATTTCAGTGAGTAGATGGCACCGAAAAGACTAGTGACTGCTACTGCTAATGACGGGAGGCGTCGTAGGAATGCTCAGAATGAGAATGACAGTGGAGATAAGGTGTCAATTCACACTGAACCATCTATGCATACTGAACCTTCAGTGCACTCTGAGCACAATGATGAGTTCAAGTTCGAACCAGCAGTTCATGATGCGATGAAGAAAGAAGTGGTGGGGATGATCCACGAGTACTTTTCGGACATTGTGAAAGCGGCGTTCGAAGAGTTAGAAAAGAGGTTTCTAGATGAAGTGAAAGAGAACAAGAAACCGTTTGGGAACAGCGGTAACTGTGACTATGGGCACTTCAAGAAGTGCGATCTGCCTAAGTTTGACGGGCGTAAAGATGCGGTGGCTACGTACCACTGCCTTACTGATATGGAGTCTACCATCTCAATCAGTGAGTGTTGTTTCACACTCGTTTGCTGCGAGGCTCTATAGTGGTGGAACTCGGTCAAAGAGAGAAAGACTCTTCAGGAATTAGGAGATATGACTTGGGATGATCTGAGAAGGGTCGTGAGGAAGAAATTCTATGCTCCAGGGGAGCTAGAGAGGGTTTAGCGAGAGTTTTTGACTCTCAAGGCGGGTAAACTAACACACCGCGAGTACACTTTAAATTTCATTGAGATGGCACGTCTGGTGCCACACTTAGCTGGTAATGATGAGCGTTGGAAGAAACTGTATGTAGAAGGTTTGCCTAATAAGGTGAGGCATTTGTTCAAGGCTCAACAACCGCGAAGCTTCGACAAAGCTGTTGAATTAAGTGGGACATTATATGATGATGTCATTAGTACAGAGGTGCAAGAGAAAAAGCCTGAAGAAAAGAAATGGACCATGACTAGCAAGAGATTTATTAGGGACCAAAAGGTTCCATTTGGCAAGAAGGCAAGGACCGAGGGTCCATATCCATGTCACAAGTATGGAAGGATGCACTCGGGCGAGTGCAAGGCTGATTCAGTGTTGGAGCATATTCTGGTGACAACGAGCTTGAAGATATTATGTCTTAGTCTTAGAGTCTTTGACTTGTAATTGATAGAATTGTTAGCAACAGTTAAGGGGGAGTCTGTTAAGACATGTTTTGTAACTGTTGATAAAATTCTGTGTAAGTTCTGCTAGAGGCGAACTTAACAAGTTCGCCTAGCCTATCAGAGGCGAACTTATTAAGTTCGCCTGGTCTATCAGAGGCGAACTTAATAAGTTCGCTTAAGTCTAAGCACAGTGAAGCGAACTTGTTAAGTTCGCTTGATGCAGAACTGGTGCCTATATATACATAACAGAGTCAGATTAAACAGGTGTGTAATAACAGATTAGAGAAGAGACGATATCAGAGTAGACAGATTTTGTAATCTTGTAACCTGATATTGTGGTGGAAATACAAAGCGTTTATTTACACCGTTGTTGTTGATTGAGTTACACGAGCACGTTGATCATGGATTCTGCACGTTATCACCGTGTCGTACCGCGAGTCTAGAGATCCGTCACGCACCGAATTAGGGACCTACACATTGTCACTGCGAATGATTGAAACTTTGTTATCACATATAATTTCTATTCGTTTGACAAAATCAATAATTGTTTCAGATGTTTCATCCTTTGTTGCAAGGAAAAACACCCATGAAAATCTTAAAAAATCATCTGTGATAACAAGACAATATGACTTTTTTGCAATGTTTTTAACTCGAACTGGACCAAATAAATCCATATGAATAAGAAATAAAGGTCTAGTAAAAGTTATTATGGTTTTTCTTGGATGGGACTTCTTGTGTTGTTTTCCCTTTGCACATGACATGCAATTTTTTTCAATTATGAACTCTTTCTTTGGCAATCCTCGCACCAAATCTTTATGCACCAAGTTATTCATGTTCTTTAAATTCACATGACCCATTCTTCGATGTCACAAATAAGATTCTGAACCAATTGCCTTTGATAATAAACATGAAACGTTTACTGATGTAGTATGATCATTCATGTCAACCACATATGTGTTGAATTTCCTTGGAGCACGCATCAGAATCATTTCTTCGGGAATAACCAATCCAGGCTTTAAGAACAAGCATTCCTTTGCAGTAAAATGAACTGGTATGTCTTTATCACAAACTTGAGAAACACTTAGTAAATTGAATTCTAATTGAGACACAAAATTTACTTTTTCTAATGTTATGAGTTCATTCGACACTGTTCCTTGACCAGTTATTTTTCCTCCCTTTTTATCTCCAGCAAATGCAACAAAACCTCCATCAAAAGTTTGAAAATTTTCCATAATTTTTCTTTGTCCAGTCATGTGCCCTGAGCAACCGCTATCAACATGCCAAGAAATATTAATAGTCCTCCCGGTTAAACTCTGCACATTCAAGACAAAATTAATGATAAACAGGTACCCAGATCATCTTTGACCCAGGCTGACTTTTACGTTTTACAGTCTTAACATCTTTAACATCTTGTTCTTTCAATTTTTTCAATTTTATATTTTTCTTTATTCCAACCATATGTGAAGATTGTTCATTTTTAACTTTCCAAACATAACCAACAATTTTCGCATATTTCATAGTAAATTTTTTTAGCAAAATAGATTGGTTGGTTAAATTTCTTCACATATTATGAACCTTTTTGGACACGTTTAATCCCAAACTTTGGTATCACATAATCATGGCAAACATTAAAATATAAAGCATGAAAATTTCTGGAAAGCAAGTAATCACGACTGTATCTTTGTATCACTCCGGACTCTGACACACTGTCGTTCTCAGACGCTCGCTTGAAATACCGATTAACGTTGCTCTTAACTTTCGCTTTGTTCTTTGTGAACCTTGACTCACTAGAGTTGTGTTTGAAATTTCTCGCAAAATGACCAACCTGACCACACACAAAGCAATTGTAGCTCTTAGGCTTTGACATTGACTTTGACTTTGAACACTCACCTACTTCACTCTTAAGGCCACAAGTTTTCTTTCTTAATTCTTTGATTTGAATAGACTTATATTTGACATCAATGAACTTGTCGTTGACATCAATGGTTTTGCCTTTTGACACACTAAGACTTTCTTTGGACATTTTTTGGTATACTCATTTTAACTTTGACAATTTTATTGTTCTCTGTCTCACTTGTAAGAATATGATTCTCTGGTGCTATGACATTATTTTTCTTTGGTCTCTCACTTGAGAAATCATACTCTTGAATTAGAGGATTTCCAAACTCATCTAAGACCACATCACCAACTAGACTAAAGAGTTTATTAAGTGGGACATAATCTCTAGTTGTATGCACAACTTTATCAAATAAAGTTGATGTTGATTACACTTCAGACACACAATCAAACTCAACACAACCGTTAGTAGAACATGCCGAAACATAAGAAATATCATAATCAGAATCAGAAGCATTAATATTTTTTGCATCAACATTTAAACTAGAAATTGAAACAAATTTATCTAGAATACAGTCAACATCTAGGTACTGTTTAAAGTCCCTAATACCTATCACTTTTTCAGATATTTAAATAAGAAGAACACTTGATTTTAATTGATTATTAGTTGACAATCCTATGGTGACTACGTCTAGACAACTACAAACTAATCACAAACACAAAGTAAATGACCTACTACACACTCATTCATGAATAACATTCAACAAAGCATGTATGGATGAATCAACCAACAAACAATCAATAACAAGCATGCATATTCATCAAACACATCAAATCAGATCTAGACTAAGGCATAAAATCAAATCAACATCCAAAAAACCAATAAAAATCCAATCTTTAACATTCAATCATCTTAAACCTAGGTAGTTCTAAAGTTTTAGCCAAGAAACATGATAAAGAAAGAATTATCAGAGTTAAAGATAGCAAACAAAGTCATAGAACACAGATCAAGAACAACCGAATGATTAATCATGACTGAATGCTTGATTTTAACCCGATTTGTCTCCAATACCTTGAAACCTTGATCAAAATCCAATCATGCTTGCCAAAATCACCCAAGATCCAAGCTTTGACGGCAATTACTTGATTCCTTTCAAGAATGGCCGTTCAAAACAATATAACCCTAAAAATTCCTTTATTTTCGGATTAGCGGGTCTCTAGCGTACCGCGAGAGATTTCTTGCCGGTCCCTCGCGTACCGAGAGGGCCAAAATAGTCGGGCGACATTCTAGAATCTCTCGAGTACCACGAGAGAATAATACCTCCTCCCTCGCGTACCGCGAGGGACTAATTTTTACAGAAAATTAATTCTTTTTCTTTTGATTCTTCCTCTTTCCCGGTGTGCTCGATTTCTCCAGGATTTAGCTCCGCTCTCCGCTCCCTTATGACACTATGACCTGTAAATCTGACCCGAACTCAGAACGAACTTAAAACAATACAAAACGAATACAAAACTATACAATTATGCACAAATATACACGGATAAATACATGTGTTTTGCAACACATCTCTACTCAATCGATCACTAAGATAGAAGCAGTGATAAAGCTCAGTGAGTGTAGAAGAGATCAAGCAGTCAAATTTGCTGCCAATTCTTTAGAAACCATAGCACTGGATTGGTGGGAGTTAGTAAAACAAGCTAGAGGGGAGCAAACTGTGGATAACATGAAATGGAATGAGTTCAAGGAATTAGTTCTATAACGACTCTGTCCTCAGATTGAGCTTGATAAAATAGAGGAGGAGTTTCAGCGTCTTGAGGTCGGAACTATGACACGTCAGGAGTACGCGACAGGATTTGATTAAATGGCTAAACTGGTGCCACATCTGGTGACACCGGAGTCTAGAAGAATTAAGCATTTAATTCGAGGGTTGCCACTAAAGGTACGAACTTTAGTGAAAACCTCCACACCTCAAACGATGGATGCTGCCTTGTCATTTAGTGCCACAATTTATGATGATGTGGTAGCACAAGAATCCAAGAAGAAGGCAGAGAAGGCGGTTGATGTAAACCCTATGTAAGTAAAGAGGAAAAGTAAGGAAGTGATGTATCGTTTCAAACCGAGGAATTTTAAGTTCCCTAAGAGAGAGGGAAACAATTCACCAAGAGGTTCTCAAGAGGTGAAATGCAATAGATTCTAGAAGCCAGGGCATATTTCATCCTACTGTCCATCTCTAGAGTGTTATAATTGTAATGAAATGGGACATATATCAAGAACTTGTACCAAACCCATACAATAGAAGCCCAAATAAGGGGCAAAAGGTCGGGTGTTTGTAATTGGTGATGGAAAGAGGAACGATAATGCCAAAGTGGTAGCTGGTACGTTCCTAGTTAACGATGTTTATGCAAATATCCTGTTTGATATGGGAGCAAATAGAAGTTTTGTTTCAGATGTCATTAGTTTGTATTTAGGCATAAAACCTAACCCACTTAAGCATGCTTACGTAGTTGAGACAGAAAGGGGAGAACATATTTGGATAACTGAATCGTATGAGAATTGCAAGATGACTCTTGGCAACGAGAATTCAGTAACTGAATTAATGCCAATGAGTATGAGCAAATATGATGTTATCATTGGAATGGATTGGTTAAACCAATGGCATGCTCAGATCAATTGTGATCAACGGACTATTAGGATGTGTAGGCCTAATGGAGAGTCTATGTTGATACAATGCGATAGTGATAAGAACAAGATTGAAACAATTTCTGTAGCTAAGGCAAAGAAATGTGTGAATACATGATGTAGTATATTCATAGTTTATGCTTTAGATTCTAAACCGAACGGAAAATTACGGACTTTCATGTAGTATGCAATCACCCGGATGTATTTCCGGAAGAATTACTTGCTCTTCCACATCGACAAATTGAATTCTGAATTAACCTTATACCTGGAGCCAAACCAGTAGCTAAAGCACCGTATCATCTAGCACCTTCTGAATTGAAAGAACTGATTAAGGAAATTCAAGAATTATTGGACAGAGGCTTCATACGTCCAAGTACTTCGCCATGTGGAGCACCGATCTTATTCGTGAAGAAAAAGGACGGAAGTATGCGGATGTGCAAAGTTTATCGGGAACTAATCACGCTCACTATGAAGAACAAATATCCATTGCCAAGAATAGATGATTTGTTCGATCAGTTACAAAGAGCTAAATACTTCTCAAAGATTGATCTTAGATCTGGGTATCACTAGTTAAAGGTACAGGAAGAAGATGTACCTAAGCCTGCCTTTAGAACCCGATATGGACACTGCAAATTTGTGGGTATGTCATTTGGTGTAACGAATGCCCCAGCAGCATTTATGGACCTAATAAACTGAATCTGTAAACCATTCCTTGATAAATTCGTTATAGTGTTCATAGATGATATCGTTATCTACTCCCAGACTCAAGAAGAACATGACAAACATCTTCAGATAATCTTGGAAACTCTTAGAAGATAGAAACTAAATGCTAAGTTTTCCAAATGCGAGTTTTGGAAACAAGAGGTACAATTCCTAGGGCATGTTATAAATCATCAAGGGATTCAAGTAGATCCAGCCAAGATTGAAGCAATCATGAAGTGGGAAACTCCAAAGACACCAACAGAAGTTTGAAGCTTTCTTGGTCTGGCCGGATACTACCGAAGGTTTATCCAATACTTTTCAAAGATTGCTACGCCATTAACTACTTTAACTCAGAAATCCAGAAAATTTGAATGGAGTCAAAAGCAAGAAGAAGCATTCAAAACCCTTAAACAGAAACTTAGCTCAGCACTAATCTTAGTATTACCCGAAGGGAACAATGACTTTGTCATCTATTGTGATGCTTCCCGAATTGTTCTAGGTTGTGTATTGATGCAGCGAGATAAGGTAATAACCTATGCATCAAGGCAACTGAACTATACCACACACGACCTCGAACTTGGTGCCATAGTGTTTGCTCTGAAGATTTGGAGACACTATCTATATGTTACTAAGTGTGTGATATATACAGACCATAAAAGTCTCCAACATATATTTAATCATAAGGAGTTAAATATAGGACATAGGAGATGTATGGAACTCATTAATGACTATGATTGTTCGATCAAATACCATCCCTGAAAAGCTAATGTTGTAGCAGATGCTTTAAGTCGGAAGGAGAGGATTAAGCCATTCAAGATAAGAGTGTTAAAATTAGAAATCAAGATAGACTGGATGGATCAGATCAAGGAAGTTCAAACTCAAGCACTACAAGAAGACAACATCAAGAAAGAACGCTTGGTTGGTAAGATTACTAACTAAAGGTGATGACGAAATCCTAAGATTTGGAAGAAGAATTTGGATTCCTAAACTCGGGGAAATCCAGAAGAAAGTAATGGATGAAGCTCACAAATCTAAATACTCGATACATCCTGGAGCTGATAAAATGTATAAAGGATTAAAGACTCATTATTGGTGGCCGAATATGAAGAGATCTATAGATTAGTATATAGGGAAATGTCTGACTTGTCTTCAAGTCAAGATTGAACATCTGAAACTTGCAGGTTAACTACAACAGTTGGAAGTACCTGTACGGAAAGGGGATAGGATTACTATGGACTTTGTCACAAAACTGCCGAAAACCCAGAAAGGGTATGATGCTATTTGGGTTGTGGTTGATAGACTAACCAAATCGGCACACTTTATTCCTATTAATGAAAGTTATTCAATGGACAAGCTAGCCCGACGCTATATCAATGAGATCGTAAGCCGCCATAGTATACTACTATATATTATCTCTGATAGAGATAGTCGGTTCACATCTAGATTCTTGACTAGTTTCCTAATAGAATTGGGAACTCGAATCAATATGAGTACAGCATATGACCCTCAAACCGACGGACAAAGTGAAAGAACAATCCAAACCATAGAAGATATGCTAAGGTCTTGTGCAATTGAATTTGGAGATAACTGGGATAGTCAGCTGCCACTAATAGATTTTTCCTACAACAACATCTACCATTCAAGTATAAAAGTTACGCCATTTGAGGCATTGTAAGGTAGGAAATGCAGAACTCCAATTTGTTGGACGGAAGTTGGAGATAGCCAACTATCTGGACCCGAAATATTATAGGAAATGACTAATAAGATAGTCTAGAACAAACAACGGTTGAAAGCTGCACAAGATCGACAGAAAAGTTATACAGATAAACGCCGACGACCGTTAGAGTTTCAAGTAGGAGACTATGTGATGTTGAATGTTACACCTTGGAAAGGTGTTGTACGTTTCAGAAAAAGAGGGAAATTAGGACCAAGGAATATTGGACCTTATAAAATCATCAAAAGAATTGGAGCAGTGGCATATAAATTAGAACTGCCAGAAGCTTTACAAGGTATTCATAACACGTTTCACATGTCATGTCTACGTAAGTGCTTAGCAGATCCCGATCAAGCAATCTCATTAGATGATACACACGTCGATGACAAACTCCAATTCACCGAGCAACCCATTAAGATTTTAGGAACCCAAGATTGAAAGTTGAGGAAGAAAACTATATCGACGGTGCTGGTACATTGGCAAGGTCGAAAGGGTGCCGAACAGACTTGGGAACTAACAGAACAAATGAAAACTAAGTATCCTCATTTGTTTAACTAATATTGAATTTCGAGGACAAAATTCTTTTAAGCAAGGGTGATTTGTAACACTTGGATAATTCCCAAGTAATACAGGGGCTAAAGGTGTCAAAATAAAAAGTTCAGGGGCTGAATTATATGTTATTTAAAGATGTGGGACTAAAAAAAATGAAAAATCTAAAAGTGGACGGGATAGCGGACCGATATCCCCCTATATAACGGTACGCTATATGTGGAAGAAGGGATGAACCGGGTAACGACCCGTGTCCCGTGACTCACCAGTTAGAAATCTGATGCGTGTAACAATAGTAGACCGACTAGACAGACCATAACGGTCCGCTAGCCGCAAAAGTCAGACGGGTCCACTAAGGGCTTGACGCGTGTAGGGCTGACGCAAGCAGGGTGATAGCGAACCATTATCCCCCTGTATAACGGTCCGCTATATGTCCGTTTTCACCCTATAAATAGATGGCTCGAGCCTAGCCATTTGCACACACAAAACACTTCTGATTTCACACACAAGAGCTCTGGTGGTAAAAGTTCCAAGGTCCCGGTCCGCTCTCGAAAGTCCGGTTTCCCGCAATTCGTCCGCAAACTGCCGTATATAGTGCTGAGGTAAGGTTTCTAAACACCCTAAGGTTCTTTTGTGTAAACCTAAGATAGGGATGTTGATTATGATAATATCGGATATGATTTAGGATTCTGTCGAGGTGTCGATTGAATCAGAAGGAGGTTCTGCTTGAGGTGAGTTCCTCTGAACTATGCTCTATAAAATGTTTTGTAAATGATTTTTATCTGAGATCCCAATAACATCCGTATATATATATTATAATAAGTACTTATTATGGCCATGATTGCATGGGGCTGACAGGGGAGAACTGATCCTCTAGTATTTGGCAGAACATGTATCTTGTAGTTGGTATAACCATAAGGACTGAATGGTTGGCACGTTCTCCGTGAACTATAAGTCTAGAGTTATATGTGTTCCTGTTAGGAAAATATGTTGTATTTACCGGTCAGTCCTTATTGTAAAACAATAGTATGTATGAAATGAAATAGGTATGATTTTCAAGTCTTTCGATGTGTGCTTTTTTGGTATCAACATCACAGTAACTAGAAGGCAACCCTCTGACCGTTATGTAGTTATATGGTAAATGGGATGTTCTATCTAATGAAAGAACGGTGTATAAATCTCTGCTAGACCCGCCGTTGTTTCCTAGAAACATATCTATTGGAGGTACTACTCTGGTTAGATAAATGTCCTGTGTTACGGGTGTGACACAAAATGTTGTGAACAATATTGAATCTGAATTCCTTTGGTTCGAAGCTGGAACCATGACTCATCAGGAGTATACGACCAAATTTAATGAGATGGCCAAGTTAGTGCCACATTTGGTTACTCTGGAGTTAAGAAGAATCAAATGTTATGTCCAAGGTTTACCTCCTAAGGTTCGTACCATAGTGAAATCTATCGCACCTAAGACGATAGATTTGGCTATTGAGAAAATCACTTCTAGTATGTATGAAATGAAATATTTATGATTTTCAAGTCTTCCACTGTGTGCTTTTTGGTATCAACATCACAGTAACTAGAACTCAACCTTCTGACCGGTATGTACTTATCTGGTATATGGGATGTTCTATCTAAGGAAAGAACGGTGTATAATTCTCTCCTAGACCCGCCGTTCTTTCCAGGGAACATATCTGTTGGAGGTACTACTCTGGTGTCCTGTGTTACGGGTGTGACACAAAATGTTATGGACAAGATTGAATCTGAATTCCTTCGGTTCGAAGCTGGAACCATCACTCATCAGGATTATACGGCCAAATTTAATGAGATGGCCAAGTTAGTGCCATATTTGGTTACTCCGGAGTCAAGAAGAATCAAATGTTATGTCTAAGGTTTACCTCCTAAGGTTCGTACCTTAGTGAAATCTATCACACCTGAGATGATAGATTTGGCTATTGAGAAAAGTGCGGTGATGTTTGATGAGGTGGCAACACAACAATCATCAAAGATTGATCACAAGAGGAAACTTGAAGAAGTTGTTTACAAGTTTAAACCGGGAAATAGTAAATTTTCCAGAAGAGGAAGGTTTAATTCTAACCCTGATAGGACCTTCTACGGTACAAAATGCCAGACTTGCCAGAAGTTTGATCATTTAGCAACCCAGTGCCCAAATGTTAAGTGTTTTAACTGTGGAGAAATAAGGCACTATTGGACTTCTTGTCCTAAACCACTTAAACCAAGAACGAGGGGTCAGAATAAGGTAACAGGATGAATATTCGTCTTAGGGAGCGGAGATAAATAGAAAAATAAAGCTAAGGAAGTAGCTGGTACTTTCTTAGTTAATAATATTTACACCAAGATTTTATTTGATAAAGGGGCAAATAAAATTTTGGTTTATATACATTTTCACCCCATATTTTAGCGTAAGACCGATTCCACTTGTTCATGTCTATGTCGTTGAAAAGGCAAGTGGCGAACAAATTAGGATAACCAAAACATACCCTGATTGTGTCATCAATTTTGGTGTCGATAAGGTATTAGTTACACTAATACAGAAGAACATGAATGAATATGAGGTTATCATAGGCATGGATTGGTTAAACCAATACCAAGCACAGATTGATTGTGACTAGAAAACGGTCAAGATTAAGAAACCAGATGAAAATTATTTGATGATTCAAGGTGATAGTGAGACGAATAAAATTGAAATTATTTCTATAGCGAAGGCTAAGAAAGAATTGATTAAGGGAGACAGAATATTCTTAATCCATGCCTTAAAAGCTAAACCCAAAGGACAGATTGCGGATATTCACGTAGTCTGTGATCACCCGGATGTCTTTCCGGAAGAATTACCCGATCTTCCACCAAATCATCAAATCAAATTCCAAATCGAACTCATTCCCGAAGCTAAACCTATTGTAAAATCCCCTTACTGTCTAGCTCCTTTCGAATTAAAAGAACTCATGAATCAAATCCAAGAAATCTTAGACAAAGGGTTCATTCGTACAAGTACTTCATCTTAGGGAGCACCGGTACTATTTGTTAAGAAGAAGGACGGAAGCATGAGAATGTGCATTGATTATCGGGAATTGAACAAGCTAACTGTGAAGAATAAATATCCATTGCCTAGAATAGATGATCTATTTGATCAGCTACGAGGAGCAAAGTATTTCTCGAAGATCGATCTTAGATCAGGATATTATCAGTTGAAGGTACAAGAAGAGGATGTACCTAAGACTGCTTTCAGGACTCGATATGGTGATTATGAATTCCTGGTCATGTCATTCAGTCTAAGGAATGCTCCTGTGGCATTTATGGACCTAATGAATTGAGTTTATAAACCTTTCCTTGGTAAATTCGTCTCGTTTTGATCGATGATATTCTTATCTATTCCCAAAGCCAAGAAGAACATGCTAAATTGTAACATTTCTGATTTTCGTGTATTTGTTCTTGTGCAATAAACATTATTTCAATTTCCCTACCTTATATTTCAATTTCAAGGTCCCACCCGTACAACTCCATAATTTGTAATTATTACATACACACACATACATTTTAATGGATTATGTAATTTTATAATTCATTTTTTATATATATATATATACTATTACTAAGGAAATATATGAAAGTCTATTATATAAGATATAAATACTAAACATTTCAAAATTTGTTTATTTATAAAACTTATAAAAGTTTTAAACAAAAACCAAGTTATAAATATATTTATATAAGTATTCACAATTCAAATAAACTAGTTTGAACCCCTCTAAACTCTTGGACCCTCAATCTTAAACCTTTCCATCTAAATTTTGACCCCAATCATGATTTTGACCAATTTTGTCCTCATCCAAGTCATAAGGCAAATTTTGACTTTTAACCTCACAATCCAAGGCTGCCATTGATCGGATTCTTGCTATGTTGGATTCCTAAAGGTTACACAATCAATAATCGACCCAATCCTGGCCCAATTACCAACCCCAAATCAGTCCTTGAGCGGCAAACAGTGGATTCAAACAAGTTTGACTCTTTAGAGTGAAACCGAGACCAAATCCTTTCCTAATCAAGCAAATTCAAAGCATTCAATCCCGTAATTCATGCATTGATTGATCACAAATGTACCCAACACTAAAACATGACTCAATTCATCGACCACTCATCGAATTAGCGCACATTTAGGACCGACAACTGTTACCTTCGAATCATAATCGAATCACGTATTTAGGATGAAATCAATCCAATTAAACCATGCACACACTCTCGCATAATCTCACCTAAAATTTCTGAACCTGTTATCTCTGATACCAATCTCCCCCTAAGCTGTTGCATTACCGTCTTCAGCTCTTCATCAAGCAGCTGGTCCTTCAGTTGTCCTCGGTATAAAAGGTTTAACATGGAGAGATACAACCCGTTGGTAGGCCTTAGCATCAACTTCATCTTCATCACTGTATGCCTGAATGTGATTCTGAAAAAGGATTTCCAGATCTTTAGGCTGAAACTTCAACAGTTCCATGGACTCAAAGATGGTGATGTCTTCCTTGCCCTCACACTCTATTACTGCACTGCCAATGATTGGGTCATAATACCACTTTCTAAAAGTTTGTAGCTGGACAGGTACAGATTTTGGAATGGTGATGGTCTTGTGAGTTTGGGCAGGCTTGTACCTTAAAAACACATATGGCTTGTTAGTCTTAGGATGAAACCTAGTCTTTGAGATCTTCTTTTGAGTTTTCCTAGGCTTCATTCCTTTGAAATCATTATTGACTTGAGAATGCAGAAATTTCTCAAAGTTATAAGCCATCATGACCTTCCCAGGGTTTTGAAGGGGAAGTTTGGCTAAATCCCTGAGGTCATAGAAAGGAAGGGTTTGGAAGTCAGTCATATTTTTAAAATGTTGAACTCCCCCTCTATATATTCTTATGATAAAGAGCTTCCTTTCAGCATCATACTTCCAGCCAATTGTAGGCATTTTTAGTTCTTGATGCTCTGCTATCCATTCATATGTCTTAGGAGTTTCCTCCTGAATTATTTTCTTAAACCAAGACTTTCTTGAAATTGGAGGTTCAGGAGCAGCCGAGGGTGAATCTTGTGCTGGACCGGATTCGGAGACTGTAGTGGTTGGTTCAGGAGTGACTGTTTTGATAAGATTAATCTGAACATCTTCTTAACCTTTTTCTTCGTCAGATAAGGTTTGAATTTCATCTCCGTCTTCCGTAAAGTATCTAGTTCGCTCAGTCTCCTTTTCTTCCGTGGTCAGGATTTATGGATAAAGATCATTATAACCAAAGTTTTCAATGTCATCTAAAAGGGCATTCAGCTCATCATCAGATGGGATGTCTTCTTCATCAAGAATCACGGTCTCTATTTCAGTGGAAGCCCCTTTCCCTCTCTTCCTTGCATCTCTTCACTCTCTAGCTGAGGGAAGGTTTAGTTCTGTACCTTCAACTTTGACTTCAACCGCCTCTTTTGTCTTTTGAATATGGCCAGCAAATATAGTTAGTGCAGATTCTGGATTAGTCACAAGGTCAGGAGATGAGGGTTCAACTACAGATGTGGTCTCCCCCTAAGCTGTTGAAGTAGTTGGTTGTTTTTGCACAGGTTTAACCATTGAGGCTTTGAGTTGTTCCACCACTTCAGCTAAAGCCTTGAATTCTTCTTTTTGTTCTGAGATTAGTTTCTGTTGTGTTTCAAGTTGAGTTTGTTAGACCTCAATCTGGGTATGTAAACCCCCAACTTCCAGCTTCAGGTCTTTAACCTCTTCCTGGACATCATGCAAATTAGTTTTTAAGCCTTCAATTTCTTCATCTTTCTTTTGAATTGTATCCTGCATTTTCTTCAGTTCAAGGCTTAAAGTTTTAACTCTTGGTACAGGAGAGGTTGAATCATGAGTTGGTGATGTGGAAGTAGTATGGATGGGTGATTGTTGTGGAGATGGTTGTGGAGTAGGTTGTGGAGTATGTTGTGGAGATGGTTGTGGAGTAGGTTGTGGAGATGGTTGTGGAGTGGCTAATAGAGAATTTGATGAGGATGACAAGTCTTCAAATCCAGTCTTGATTTTCTTTTCCTTAGGCTCTTCTTCCTCAAAATCAGAACCTGACTCAACTTGTCGTTTGGAGGAAGATGCAAGATGCATTGTTCTATCATCTGAATCAGACTTGTAGTAGTCAGATCCATAAATCCCTGCATCCAGAGTTCCAGTTGATTCTGCAACTTCCTCCTCAACTTCATGCATGCCAGCTTCAACATTAACTGCTGGCTCTTGAATTATCCGAATTTGTTCAACAAAAGGAGCCTCTATCACAGGCTCAATGATGGGTTGTTCTTGTTCTTGAACATCAGGGACGATTATCTCAATTTTAGCTTCATCAATAGGTGCATTACCTTGATCTTACTCAACTTCTATTTCTTCTTCTTCAGATGATGAGTTCTCTTCTTCAAGATCAGGGTCAATATCAGGGATAAATTCTTCTTCTTCACCAATAATATGACCAAACATGGGAACGTCAGCTATAGCCCTGTTGGTTCTCTTGTTAGTACTTCTCATATAGCTGAGAGTCTTGGCAATCATATGATCAAACACAAAGGTGTTCTCACCTTGTTGCAGCTTAGGATGAAGATGATTGATGATAATTTGTAAAAATCTAGGATATGCCAGGAACTTCTCCTTCACGGCTCCTGTTAGATTGTCATTTAACTGTCTGAATATGAAGCCAGAAAAGTTGTAATATCTTCCCTTGATTATCCCCAAAATAGCTGAGCCCAGAGTGTTGTTTGCTGAATCAAAGCCTCCTTTTCTGATTGATAGGCAGTGAATAAACACGTGCACTATGTATCTCCAATGGCTTGGTAAGGAGTTCTTGATTATCTGGCCACTTTTGAATTCATCTGGATGACCCAATCTTCTGAAGCATTCTTTAACATAGAAGATTGGGAATTCAATGGGTGCATCTGGATTATCATTAATCTGAAGCACCTCTCTAATTGTAGCTTCAGAAAATAAGACTTCTTGGCCAAGCACAGTTGCTCTAATGTGCTCCATATTTTCAATTGTGATGATTTCTGCAGTCTCCCAAAATTCTCTTATAGTTGTCTCAAACACCGACAGATTATTGCTGATGGCAAAGCTAATGTTGGAGTTTGCCAGGAAGTTTAAGACAGGAATGAACTCTGCAGCTTTTGGATCATTGGCATTGAGGAATGCACAGACATTGTGTCTTTTTACAAATAAGAGATCCATACCTGTAAAATTCATCAATTTTGCACAATAAGTAAGATTTCTGAAAATACTTAATCGAAACAAGGTATATCAACACTTAGAAAAAATTTGAAGTCCTAACTGTCGAAACAACTAGTTTCGATTGAGATCAACACTGTCAAAACAACTAGTTTCGATGGAGATCAACACTGTCGAAACAACTAGTTTCGATGGAGATCAACACTGTCGAAACAACTAGTTTCGATGGAGATGAACTTATCGAAACTATCTAGTTTCGATCAGAGATACTAGGGCAAGTTTGGGTGTCGAAACTAGTAGTTTCGATTGAAAAATTTTTAAAATAATTTTGAAAGTGTTGAACCCCTTTATCGAAACTACTTGGTTTTGAAACCCAAACCCCTCTGATTCGTTATACTCAGACTAATATAAACAATTTAAAAGAAAGGTTTAGAGTGGCCTGTAAGTGACGGAACTTCATCTTACCGAATGTGAGACGTTATCTGCAAGAATACACAATAATCGTGAGTTCTAAGATGATTGAAGTGTATGCAAACACAGACAAGCACACAAACGACTGTTGTTATGAAGATTTAGTCGAACAAATTTTAAATTTTGAAACCCTGGGTCTGCCGTATTGCAAAAATCATCAAAAATAAGTAGTGAGATGTTACCTGATGATGGATACGATAGAGACAACGGGGAAAATCAGCTGATATCTTGCAACTCAGACCGATGGTTTGAGAGATTTTGTGAATGACGGAGAAGGCGAAGAGGTTTTGAAAAAATACGAGTAAGAATCAGTATGACGGGAGGGATTGCTTATGAAGGCTTTTAATTCTCGTGAGACAAAAGACAAAATTGCCTCTGTCGAAACAAGTAGTTTCGATAGGACAAACTAGTTTCGATATGCACAAAGTAGTTTCGATAGTTCAAATTAGTTTCGATATGTACAACTAGTTTCGATAGTTCAAAGAAGTTTCGATAGTTCAAATTAGTTTCGATATGTACAACTAGTTTCGATATGTACAACTAATTTTGATAGTTCAAAGAAGTTTCGATAGTTCAAATTAGTTTCGATATGTACAACTAGTTTCGATAGTTCAAAGTAGTTTCGATATGTACAACTAGTTTCGATATTTAATAAATAAAATTATACACAAGATATTTACACTTTTCTACTTGAAAAAGATCCAACATGAGATCAGATCTGGTCAGTCTCTTGAAACACTTCCTTTTGCAATTCACTACTGTGAGTCCCTGAAGATAGCTGGTATTTGTGCAAAGTAAACCCGAACATTTTTTTGTACAAAGATTTCATGTGATTAGAAGGTACCATTTAAGCAACATACAAGGTGTACCCCACATATTAAAATAAAATGATTTTGAAAACCTATCAATCCTCAAGAAGTACCCATCTTCATCCTATCATCTCTTTCTGATCAACCAAGGTACCGTCTTAGTAATGTCAAAGTACCACCAAAATAAAATAAGATATCCAAGTAGATTTAGAAAATTAAAATAAAATATATCCAAGTAGATATTAAAAAGGTACGAGCATTCTAGATCTTTGCGTAAGCAAAACAGAAGAAGTCGTAAAATTATCCAAGCGGATAGAAAAATGTTGAACACCCGAGATCTTTGCGTAAGCAAAACAGACGGGTCAAATCATCCAAGTGGATGAGAAAAGGATGAGCACCCGAGATCTTTGCGTAAGCAAAACATACGGGGTCATCGGTGGTAAATATCGTTATATTGACGGTCACTTGGCGTATGAATAGGAATCCAATACGTAAGCCTGTATCTGATTGAATCGGTTTTCTTAGATATAAAAATGGGTTAGATGTTTCAATAATGGATTCAAACACACAAGTATGAGATATATATTAGGTTTTCACACTACTTACAAGTTTTAACCATATGTCGGGCCTACCAGCTATACCTCAGTAAACACCATCGCTTTTGGTCTATTCCATGTCCAAAAGATGAGATCAAACACTGTCATTTCTCAAAGGTCAGATTCAATTTTTCCTGCAACTTGTAAGATTATATACACAGCAATTCTTTTCAATATTAAAATATTATATTTCTCCCCCAAAAGATTTGCGTGGATACTGTACATAAAAATAAAATCTTTTTGAAATTTTCTTAGACAATTTAAACAGAATTAATAATAAAAATAAAAAATAAAAAAAATATTTACACAATTTACTGAAAGTTGATCATTCCAAGCATTTCCACCAGTTGGGCAAATCTGGTAGAGTCAAAAGCCTTTGTGAAGATGTCTGCGGTTTGTTTATTAGTTTTGACTTCAACAATTTGAATATGCTTCTTTTCAACACAGTCATGAATAAAATGATGTTTAATTTCAATGTGTTTGGTTTTGGAATGCTGAACGGGGTTTTTGGTGATATGGGGAACGGCAGTGTTGTCACACAGAATGGGTGTCTCATGGAATGTGATCCCATAGTCAAGCATCTGATGGTGTATCCATCTGACTTGGGAACAACAGAGGGTTGCGGCAATGTATACGGTGGATTGTTTCTTACATTGCCATGAGACAAGGCGGTTGCCAAGGAATTGACAACCTCCAGAAGTGGATTTTCGGTCTAAGATGCAACCCCCGTAGTCTGAATCTGAATAAGCCACAAGATCAAACAAGTCAGTTTTAGGATACCACAGACCCAATTTTGGCTTATACCTTAAATATCTTAAAATACGTTTGACAGCAGATAAATGAGAGAGTTTAGGATTAGCATGAAAACGTGCACACAAGCACACTGCAAACTTGATGTCGGGTCTGCTGGCCGTGAGATACATGAGAGATCCTATCATAGAGCGATATAGATGCGGATCAACGCTTTACCCATCCACATCAGGAGTCAAACAATTTCGAACTTCCACAGGAGTTTTTACTGGATGGGAATCAGCCATTTTGAACTTGGTCAAGATTTCTTTTACGTATTTTTCTTGATGGATAAGGATTCCTGACTCAGACTGATCAACTTGTAGTCCCAAAAAGAACTTCATTTCCCCCATGGAGCTCATCTCAAACTTAGATCGCATCACTTCTTCAAATTCTTTGCAGAGACGGGGATTTGTAGATCCAAAAATGATATCATCCACATAAATTTGCACCATGATTGTATCCTTTTCCTCCTTCCGTTTGAACAAAGTTTGGTCAATTGCTCCTCGTGTGAAACCATTCTCAAGCAGATGCTTTGATAAGGTTTCATACCATGCACGAGGTGCTTGGTGAAGACCGTACAATGCTTTGTCTAACTTGTAAACACGGTATGGAAAATTAGGATCAATGAAACCCGGCTGCTGCTTGACATATACTTCTTCTTGAACTTTGCCATACAAAAATGCGCTTTTGACATCCATTTGATGGATGGTGAAGTCCATGTAGGCTACATAGGCGAGAAACATTCTGATGGCTTCCAAGCGAGCCACTGGTGCAAAGACTTCCTCATAGTCAATCCCTTCTTCTTGATAGAAACCTTGAACCACCAGACGAGCTTTATTTCGAATCACAGTGCCGCCTTCATCCTTTTTGTTGCGAAAAACCCAACGAGTGCCGATTGGAATTTTGTTCTTGGGAAGATCTACCAAATTCCACACATGCAGCTTTGAGAATTGCTGTAGCTCTTCCTGCATTGCTTCCACCCAGCTGTTTTCTAGTAGAGCTGCTTTAATGTTCTTTGGTTCAGTTTGAGAGATGAAGCAAGAAAACATGCTGTTTTCAAATGCTTCACAGGCACTTCGGGTACTAACACCCACATTGAGTGGTCCATTGATGTTATTGGTGGGATGAATCTTGTGAATTCGCAGTTGAGGAATTTCATCTTCTTCCACGACTTCTTCCAAATTGGTAAGATTTTCAGCAGGAGGATCGGCAATATCATTAATAGGATCTTCCATTAATGTTATTGGTGGGATGAATCTTCAGCACTAAATTGTCGAGAGATTCCTTTGCTTTCACAGAAGGAATCAAGAGTTGCATTTTTGAATTTTGTTCCATGATCGTTGCGGATAGTCTTCACACTTAGATTGAAGAGGTTCTCAATTTGAAGCAAATAGGTTTTTAAAATCTCTGGCGTCTCATCTTTTGTGGCTAAGAAAAACACCCAAGTGAATCGAGAGAAATCATCTGTTACCACCAGACAGTATGATTTTCGTCCAAGACTCATGACACTCACCGGACCAAAAAGATCCATGTGAAGCAATTGGAGAGGAGAGTCAATGGAATTGGTGGTTTTAGGCTTATGTGAAGATTTGTGCTGTTTTCCTTTGGAACATGAGATACAGTGTTCCATAGGAGTGAAATCTTTGAGAGGTAATCCAGTGACTAGGTTGCCTTGAACCAGTCGATTCATTGTTTTGAAATTGACATGTCCCAACCTCTTATGCCACAGGAAAGATTCATCTCAGAAGCCTTTGAGAGAAAACACGATTCAATGCCCGATGGGTTGTTCATATCCAAGCTATATGTGTTGTATCTTCTGGGAGCACGCATGAGAATAATTTCTTCCGGAATCACCACTCCTGGCTTCAAGATAAGACATTCTTTTGAATTGAATAAGGCATAAAAGTCCTTGTCACAAATCTGTGAAACACTCATCAGATTGTATTTCAACTGAGGAACAAAGTTAACAAATTCCAGACTATTTACTCCATTTGATACTGTTCCTTGTCCTTCAATCTTTCCTCCTCTTGGGTTTCCAGCAAAAGCAACATACTCTCCATCAATTTGATGATAATCTTGCAGCAAGTTAAAGTGCCCAGTCATATGTCTTGAACATCCACTATCTACACGCCAGATGTTATCGCCGGTTCTTCTTGATTGACCCTATACACAACGAACCATTTATACGATTTGACCAATATTGTTTCAGTCAAGAGATTTTAGTGTCAGGATATGACCTCTCATTGGAATCAGAATTGCAACCATTCTTTGATGAAGGATGGTCATCAAATAGAACATTATTTTCAATTTTCCAAGTTCGTTTTAAATAGTTTTTAGCATTTTTAATTCTTTTACGCCTAGATTTCCTACTATGAGAAGGTGATTCTTCATTAGAATTTGTGGTTGACAATTTACAACTTTTTGAAATGTGATTTGAGGCACCACAACTAAAACAAACGTTTTCACAAGATATCTTAGCCTGATAATAGTCATCACACGATGAAGATGATTGTGATGTTGAGGAATCTGAACATGAGACGGTTCTCTCATCAATAACTTTGTCTTGAAGACGATGTGCTTCCTTTAATCTGAAAAAGTCCATGTTGCTCATGGTTTCGCGTGGTACATCATTCACAATAATTCCTGCACTTTTAAACTTGGTAACACATGGCATAACATTCAAAGATTTAGGAACAAAAGGCAAAGCATTTTTAAATTTAGAAACAACACATCCCAAACCCGTATGCTCAGCAGGCATAGAGTCAAAATACAAGTTTTCAACGTGTTCACAAATATTTAGTTTAGACACGGACATATTATTACATTCATCCGACTCAAGTTCTTTTAAAATAGTTCTGTCATTGGTACTCTCATCACAATCATCTTCGGAATTTACACAATTAGATTCTGCACAAGAAGCAAAACTGTCAGAATCAGAGGATGTAATATAACCATCAGGAGATAATGTGCAAACAAAAGGTGTGGAAACATGTGGAGTTGGCATATCAGCAAATCTCCCTGATTTAGAATAAGGAGGTGGATGAGAGTTATACCCAAGACCTTCTGTGCCTTTTCTATTAAATTGTTTATCAATTATTCCAAACAGAATTTTCTGATCCATATCCATGTGATCAACCTGTAATTTTGCTTTTTCTGCCTTTTGGACTCTTTCAGTTAAAATTGTATTATTAATGGTTTGAGTATTGAGTTGCACAATTAAAGAGCGATTTTCACCAGAAATATCACGAATTTTCTTTAAGTAAAGTTTCTCATTTTTTTCCACAGAGTCATACATCACCTTAATGTGATTTCGTTCATCAATCAAGGCTTGATTGATGAATCTGTATTTTTGAATTTCATTCAAGCAAGATCTAGAATTACACAGTTTAGCAATAACCTTAGCAGGCACAGCAGTGAGATCCTCAGTAGGTTCAATCATGACACACTTGCCCATGTCCTCCACATCAGCCATCAAAGCTTTATCAGCAGCTTTCTCAGCTTGGTCTCCCCAATGATAATGTCCATCAGCCTGACACACAAGAGCTGTGGAGCTTGAAGATGTGTTTGTCTTTGGAGGATTGGCAGCTTGTTTTCCAGAGGAGATCTTCTTTTCTTGCTGATCCTTGGAGGGCGGTTCCTTGCAATTTCTGGCAAAGTGACCCAGCTGATCACAATTGTAGCATCTCACCTTCTTGATATCAAACCCAAGTGTCTTTCCCTGCTTGAATCTGTCTATGCCAGTTCTTTTGATGAATCTTTTGGCTCTTAAGGTCAACATGGCCATGCACCAATCAATGTCTATTTTCTCCAAATCATCAGGATTAATCTGCTCCAAGTCATCAGGATGAAAGCTAACCGGTGTTAGATTTTCAGAGATCAGTGCATCATAGCACGACATGAAAGCAGTCATGATTGGGACATATTCATCAGGAATCATGGTTATAGTCTTTTGAGGAGCAGAGGAGCTGGTAGAATTAATTGCAGTAGCTGAAGGAGGGACATCAGTCTGAAAGTATGGGCTACCGGATGAGCTTGATCCAGCAATGAGAGCTGTGTTTCCAGACTGATTTGATGGGGTGACTGCTCCTTTCTTAATCTCAATTTCATAAGATTCAAGAATGCTATAGACTTCCTGTTGAGACAGAGCACTCAGATTCTCAGTCTTTTTGATCATGATTCGATACATATTCCATTCCTCAGGAAGAGAATCTAGGAGTTTCTTGTTTAGATCAAGAGTAGGGTACTCAACTCCCATTACCTTCAACCTTGATACAATGCTTGAGAAACGATTGATCAAATCAGATATTGATTCTCCCCTTACACTGCTGAACATCGCATATTGTTTCTTGATCAGATCTCTTTTGCTTTCCCTGACATCCTCACTTCCCTCATATCTTGTGCACAGTGCAGCCCATAAGTCTTTGGCAGTTGTGTACTCAGTAAAGATGTTGAAAATATCCATAGGAAGAGCCATGGCAATAGTCCCGTAGGCCTTGTTGTCTCGGGAAATCAAGGCAAGATCTTTCTCATCATACTCAGATACTAACTTAGGACGTTGAACATCAGCAGTGGTAGTTACGGGCTTGTGGGGACCATCGATGATAGAACTCAACAGTGTATAATCGTGAAATTGAAAGAAAAGCTTCATCTTTTTAGTCCGGTCATCAAATTCTCTTGTGGACACAAGAACATGTGGTCTATTTCCCCCAGAATGTTCTGTTGAACTTGAAGTGGCCATAATATTCTGAATCGAAACTAAAACAGTAACTAGTTTCGATTGGACAACTTTTATCGAAACAACTAGTTTCGATAGAACAACTTTTATCGAAACAACTAGTTTCGATAGGACAGCTTTTATCGAAACAACTAGTTTCGGTACTGAAAATTTTCAAGGCAAGTTTCGATAACCACAGTTTCGATAGAGACAAGACAAAAATTTAGTTTCGATAGTACCTTCTCCCGACAAAATGTAGACAAGAAGTTTCGATGATCAACAGAAATCAGAAACTGTCCCCAGTAGTTTCGATGCCTTTTTCTCCAAGCTCAGAAATACTCCATTGATGATAAGCTCCAGAAATCAATAGTGCAGAAATGACAAACCAATCCGGCGAAAACCTTCGACTAACCCTCCTGATCACTAATCCAACTTCCGATTCTGAAAATACTAGCAAAAACCCTTGGAAATCGATGAAACAGTAGCCGTCAATCAATAAAACTGTACTTCCGAGAATAGATGTGCAAAAACCCGAAATAAGCTCAAAATACCTCACAAATCACCTAGAATCGATCACAAAACCTGATAACACTCAAAAACTCTAGAGCATAAAGCTCTGATACCAATTGTAGGTCCAGATTTCTCTTGAAATCACTGATTTGATCGATTACACACACACAGGCGGAAACTGTGTGTATGGTGGTGAAACAGATAATAGAAACAGTGTTGGTGAAGATAACAGGCTAACCACACTATGAATCAACACGCAAATGGTATGAAAGTGTAAGAACGCATTGAATAAACAACTGCAAATTATATTGATTTAAGAACAATGTGAAAGAGAAGGTTCATGGTTACAGCCGCTACTCACACCCTAAACATTCTCAAACTAGGCTATTTATAGTAGTGACAGGTATTGAAACTATGTTCAATCGAAAGTTTCGATTGAACATTTACAAGTGATACACAGACTGTCGAAACTACCATCTATCGAAACTACTAGTTTCGATTGAACAAACTCAATCGAAACTAAGTAGTTTCGATGGCCCAGTCTTGGAAATAAAAACAGTAAATTACAGAAAACTGAAATTACATTTAATGAAATGACAGAAAGTAAACTAGTCTAAAACTGTTTAAACAAACAATAAATGACAACAGCTTATACATAAGATATGACTCTACACGTATTTAGGATGAAATCAATCCAATTAAACCATGCACACACTCTCGCATAATCTCACCTAAAATTTCTGAACCTATTATCGTATCCCATTCCACGTCTGGCCGGCGATCGAACACGAAGAACATAGTGCATGATCCTTTAACCGACTGCACTCTACACCCGACCATTCCAAGTAAGGTTTACATCATTCAATTCATTTTTGCCCCTACATCGAAAACCCCATATCAATTAGTGATATCGGGTTCCATCGGATTCAATTTCATGTTGAGTTCATGATCTGTTTCATACGGGATTTGATTTGGGGATTTTGTTCGATTCAATACTTACATTTAAGATTTAGGTATTTATTGTAACCAGCAAAACCACCCCGTCCAGATGGTAAGTCACTGCACCACTGGACCCGGTGGCGTGGGTTCGAAACCCACAACCCCCACATTTGGCCTGCTTTTTGCGCATGCCTTAAAAACCAGACCCGGTTTCCTTTTCCTCTCATGATAATACCTAACCGAACCGGCTTTGTACGCGAGTGACTCCCCTTGGTCCGGTGGTAAAACAAACAAAACACACAGGGACCACCCGGGTTCGAACCAGGTGATTATATTTTTTTAAACCGTTTTAAATTTCCAACATTTCTATAAAAATTATTTTATAAACTCAATACCATTTAGAACAGATTAATACAATAATTAGCAATTTTAAACATAAAACAACTATTTTTACAATTTAATTTATTTAGAATCCCCTTTTTCAATATAAAAATCATTTAAAAGTATTTTGAATTGAAATTTATTAAATTACAAAACAAAGCATTAAAAATAACTAATTTTATAAAATCTTGTTAAGATTTTATACACTATCATTTCATAAAACAATTTAATAAAAATCAATTCCTATTAATTATATATATTAGGGTTTAAACCCTATGTAATCAAATGTAATTTTCTAAATATATATTAATATATATTTACTTTTGCCTTGTTTTTGAGGACATACTATTTTATAAATAAATAAAAAAAAATTTGTCTATTTAAATCAGTTATCTTTTTACATTAATAATCTATTTTTGATATTAAATTATATTAGGTATAATTTCTTAAATATATACACTAATATATCATTACACTCTGGAAAATTATAATTTTAATAAATAAATAAATAAAAAGAGATTATTTATTTTAATTAAACCCTAAGTCAATTATTACATTATTAAATTCATATATACTATAAATTTATATTTTTTTAAACATTTATTCAAATACAAATACCAATTTACATACATCTCTTTACATAAAATGACACAACTTTTTTGTACAAATCCACACATACCAAAACCCGATGAGCATTAGATCATTGATTTAGACTTTTTGTGCATAGCATTGATTCAAATTCATATAATTCAACTCTAGGTTAATCTTGTGACTTGCAAATCACTTGTGCTATCTATTGCTCGCACTACCTACCAACAACTTACAAGTGAGTTTACATAGCCCCTTTTACACTATTTACATTTTTGGGGTGGAACATGAGTACAATTAAACAATGTTTACAGACTACACAGTGCAATTCCACCCTACATTCATGTGTGCAATTTGAGCCTTATGCTTGAGTACTAGGTGTGCAAACTACAATTTGTGTGCAATTTACATGTGCAATCATTAACTACACAAGCCGACGGTTAACAATGATAGATCTATCGAGTCTGACAAACCCACCCAGTTTGGGTGATTGTTGCTGACAACACAATTTGGTTATTTGCATGCTAGTTACAAAGGTTTGATTGTACAACTTGGTTTCACAATAGTAACTCTCCATGATTACCATATTAACCATGATATGTATGGATTGTATACACACAACACAATGATACTATTTAGAGTCAAAACCTATGTATGCTCACCAACTTTTTAGTTGACCTTGCTTTAATTATGTTTCAGGTACGAATGTTTGAGATTGATCAAGCTTGCTTCACTTAAGTTAATGAGATGATTTAATATATTACAACATAGTCAACCATGTGCTCATGAACAGTCTACATGCCCCGCCCCGACGTATTCCGATGTCGGTTGGGGTGTGACATAAACATCTCATAATAATTCTAGAAACCCTAAGAAGAGAAAGATTGTATGCTAAACTTTCCAAATGCGAATTTGGAAACAAGAAGTACAATTTATTGGGCACGTTGTAAATGAGAAGGGGATACAAGTAGACCCAAGCAAAATTGAAGTTGTTATGAAGTGGGAAACCCCAAAGACTCCAACCGAAATTAAAGGCTTTCTTGGACTAGCCGGTTATTATAGAAGATTCATTCAAAACTTATCCAAAATTACTACGCCATTAACTACTTTAACTCAGAAAGCAACAAAGTTTGAATGGGGTACGGAACAAGAAGAAGCATTCAACATTCTCAAGGATAAACTCACTCACGCACCGATTCTAGCATTACCCGAAGGAAATGATGATTTTATCATTTATTGTGACACTTACCGAACTGTTTTGGGTTGTGTGTTGATGCATCGAGATAAGGTTATTGCCTACGCATCACGCCAACTTAAAATTCATGAGAAGAACTATACCACACATGATCTTAAACTTGGTGCCATAGTGTTTGCTCTAAAAATATGGAGACACTATCTGTATGGTACCAAATGTGTGATATATTCCGACCATAAAAACCTCCAACATATTTTTAATCAGAAGGATTTAAATATGAGACAAAGGGGGTAGACGAAACTCATAAATGACTATGACTATGAAATCAAATACCATCCCAGTAAAGCTAATGTAGTGGCAGATACTTTAAGTTGGAAAGAACGAAGCCAACCGATTAAAGTAAAAACACAACGATTAAACTTGGAATTCGATTTAATGGAACAAATCAAAGAGATCCAACCAAAAGCCTTAGAAGAAGGGAATATCAAGAAATAACGTATGGTTGGGAAGCAGAAGTTGCTATACAAAGGAGATGAAGGAATCATGAGATTCGAGCAAAGAATCTGGATTCCAAAGCTTGGAGATATTCAAGAAAGAGTGTTAGATGAAGTACATAAAACAAGATATTCCATACATCCCGGTGCAAACAAGATGTATAAAGATCTGAAGACACATTACTGGTGGCCAAATATGAAGAGATCAATAGCCCAGTACATAGATAAATGGTTGACTTGTCTTCAAGTCAAGATTGAGCACTAGAAACCGACAGGACAACTACAACAATTAGAAATATCTGTCTAGAAATGGGATCGCATTACCATAGATTTCACTACCAAACTACCCAAAACTCAGAAAGGGCATAATGCAATATGGGTCGTGGTCGATAGACTGACCAAGTCAGCCCATTTCATACCCATCAATGAAACATACTCTATGGATAAGTTGGCCAAGATCTATATCAAATAAATTGTAAGCCACCATGGTATACCATTGTCTATTATTTCTGATAGAGACATTTGGTTCATATCTGGATTCTGGAAGAGTTTTCAAAAAGAATTGGGAACTCGACTTACCATGAGTACTGCTTATCATCCACAGACCGACGGGCAAAGTGAACATACTATTCACACCCTGGAAGATATGCTAAGAGCCTGTGTTATCGATTTCGGGGGTAGTTGGGATAATCACCTACCGTTAATCGAATTCTCCTACAACAAGAATTATCATTCAAGTATTAAGGCTAAACCATTTGAAGCATTGTATGGGAGAAAGTGCAGAACTCCTGTCTGTTGGACTGAAATAGGAGATAATCACTTATCTGGCCAGAAGTTATACTGGAAACAACATATAAGATAGTCTAGACTAAAAAACGATTAAAAGCTGCTCAGGATCGACAGAAGAGTTATGCTGACGGACGATGTAGACCTTTAGAATTCCAAGTTGGAGATTTTGTTATGCTAAATGTTTCACCATGGAAAGGTGTTGTAAGGTTCAGGAAACATGGAAAGTTAGGACCAAGATATATCGGAACATACAAGATTATCGAAAAAGTTAGAGCAGTAGCCTACAAGTTAGATCTACCTGAAACTTTACAAGGGATTCGCAATATGTTGATGCATTTCCTGGTGACAGGCACTCTGAAGATTGTTCTTGTTGATTATGTCTTTTGTATGATTGTTTGTATTCAGTCTCTATTGTATTTATTGTTTATCGTGTTGTAATAGTTTATGTTAGAACTTCTCTTACCAGTCGTTAAGCAAGTATGCAGGAGGTTTGTTCCTGCGTACTTAGTAAGTACGCGTACGTTAGTCTGTGTACTTAGGCTAGTATGCAGGGGTTGGTCCTGCGTTGTAACACCTGCTACAAAAATGTCCTACATTTAAAAAAGGTACAAAACACAAGGACTATAAGTGTAAATATACAAATGATCAAGGTTCAAAATGTAGAAAACATGAAAATCCAACGGTAACGGACCGTCACGGACGGTAACGGTCCGTTACGGGCTGAGCACGCAAACAGTGGTGATGCGCCATGTGTCTAGTGACTCATGGTCACAATCTGACATGTGGAAACCCTATAACGGCCTGTCACGCCTGGTAATGGTCCGTCACAGCCACAAAAGGCCCTGGGTGTGCCACGTATCATTCCATAACGGACGGTCATGCCCTGTAACGGTCCGTCACGTCGTAATTTGACCAGGGAGTGATGCGTGTCTGATGACTCGCAAACCCTAATCTTGTGATGGACCGTCACCACCTGTAACGGTCCATCACGACTTCAGAATTGGCCCTATATATAAATTATCGAGCTCATTCATTTTTCCCATCCCACAAATGACTATCACATTCAAATTCCATTCTAGAGACTTCCTAGACAATTCCCGAAGATCCCAGTTCGATTCCCGCTCGTTTTAGTGCCCGGTGTAAGAAGAAATGCTCGTAGAAAAGTCAAAACGCTAGAGAAACCAAGCAAAGAAGTTGATTCTATAATTTCCAACATAGAGGCTCATTCCTATTATCAAGGTGAATACTTTATCTCTTTCAAAACTTTTGTCAAACATTTGCATTTACGAAAATGGCCAGATAAATGTTAAGCGAATAATGCTCAACGTTCTTCTACGAACAAAGCATTCGGGCCATAGGTATAAGTAAAACTTGCAAGGGATACACAGGTCTTGGGTGAGAGTCCCGGATTGCGGCTGGTGCTTATCATATAACAAATTCGGAGGCGTGGACCTATTCATTATTATAAGGCATGACGCCAGTGTATATAGTGGTGCATACAGTCAGGACATGGGCCTGCTGAAAGTGTGGATTGAACATAAAGTTGTGATTATCAAATTAATACTTGTTTATGCCAAAGGATTTTACTGTCAAGATAATTGTATTCACCGGCGTTTGCGCTGACGTTTTATATTCAAAATGTTTTCAGGCAATGAATAAAATTAAAAGAAAAGGGAGATACGGGCAGGCATAAGATCTGACCACGGGATGAATGTTGAGAAAGGATAACTTGCACGCTGGATTCTCAGGCCTCGTGCATAGGAAATCCTACAAGATGAAAAAGGAGATAGGACCAAGGGACTAATCAACCTTGGATAGTACAATTTCCAGTGGCTTGAACTTGTCTATAAGACAAGAGATGTATTTGATTTCAACTATGTTTTGTAATCAAATGAAAAAGGTATTTAAACCCCTGTGTTTATGAAATAAGTATGAGACTTTTTGTTTTCCAACTAGGTCTTGATATTTACAAATACAACCCTCGAGGTTGATTAAATTAATGAACGATCCTTGTGAAAAGACTTCCGTTGTGTTTTATAAAAACTCTGAAATCAAAGCATGCACCAATCGAGCTCGCACACTTCCAGGGGGTGCCTGAGGCGGGGTGTGACATGTTGGTATCAGAGACACATATTTTAGCGAATTAGATACCTAGATCTAGTTTCTAAGATTTAACCATGAGTTTATTTTATGCCTGTAGAGTAAGATAAGAAAACAAGGTAACCTTCTGACTGGTATGTAGTTATCTGACAAACGGAATGCTCTGTCTAAGGAAAGAATGGTATATAAATCTCTCCTAGACCTGTCATTCTTTCTTGATAACATCTCTGTTGGAGGTACTTCTCTGGAAAGATAACCATCCTTGTAAAGCTTTAGTTAAGATAAGGATACTGACCTTAGTATCTAAGTCTTGACCAAAATAATAAAATAAGCATTAATACTTTAAGATTGCAGATGTCTGGAGATAAGTATGTACCTGTTTATTATGATCCCAATCGTCCAATAAAGCAAGAATCACCTGAATATCATCCCCTGGGTTCACAAATGAATCCCATTTCTTCGCCTTACTAAGACAACGATCCATTTACTATCCTTCCGGATAACATCACTCCTAAATACCATCCCAAGTCCCATGATACCTCAAGCCAATGGACGGAAGCTGGATCTGATTTTAGCAATTGGAACAAAGAAGTCCAATTACAACAAGGAAATGATGAAGTTGAGTCTAATCAAGCACATCAGAACATGTGGACCGAAGAAGAATCTTATCATAATAATTCTGTATCTGAACAATCCGAAACTCCAGTTTTGTATGATCCTTATATGTTTCCTGAATCGGTCTATCATGGTCCTTTTGAAACCTATTTCCAATCTCCTCCAGAATACCAAAATGCTTATAATGATATTATGGTTGGATCTGTGAGCCTCCACCCAAATATGGTTATGAGGAAAGTATGCCTTCTTTTCGTATTGAGTGCCTAGATCGTTCGTTGCGCCAAACGGACGAAGTGACACTAGAGAAAATCATGGACAAGGCAAGAACCAAATTTTATGGAAAATAGGTCCATGAATATGCAGAAAGCGTGATGACCCATGGAGAGGAGCTGATGAAGGATTAAAACATATATTGTATTTTATTTCCTTGTAATATATTTTCTAACGATATAATAAATTTTATTTTGTTTTATTCTGTATAGCTATGGTTGGAAAAGGCAAAGCTCCTAGTTTTCTTCGTAAATTCGCTCTAGCTAATTATTTCAAACGTAAAACAAATGAAACTACTATAGAAAATAATGAGGAAACTGAAAGTTCAACTTTCAGAAGCCTCAGAGAAATGGAAACCTAAGTGTTCCCTATAATCCTTCTATAAGTTTTCATTCCGCTCCTACCACTGGAAGCTATAATATCACTCCAATATATTCACATGAATTTCATGAGGGACACACTGAAATGCCTTATGAGAATAAATGTGATCCCGAAGAAGAAGAATGAGCTAATTCTAACAAACTCTACATTCCATACTATGAGACTGTTCCTTTCCCTGCTCCTCATATAAATGAGAATGCATCGGGAAGTGAAAGAGAACAAATGTTGTTAAAGCGAATAGCTGAACTTAAACTAGAAAAAGCTGAAGTTGAAGCCAGGAATGCTTTGTTGGTCCAAGCTCTTGAAGAATAGAATTTTAGGATTCTTTAGAAACAATGATTTCTACATGTATTATCTTTTGTATATATTTCAATAAAAAGTTCTGTTTTTAATTCCAATCTTGTTTCTTATATAGCATGTCTAAACAAACTGGACCTTCTTAAAATACGAGAGGAAAAAGGAAACACGCAGTGATTGAAAATGCTGCTGAAATCCCTGATTCTCGTAAAGAACTTCATAAATTGATCGCAGAAGGAATCAAGGATTCGCTTCCAATGATCTTTACTGAAATGGAAAAGAGACAGGCAGATAAACTATATGTTCAGCCTTCAATTCTAAAATCTGTCCATTCTCAACCTTTGACCCAACATACTCAAACTATCACTCAATCCAAACCCGTTACTCTCAAACCAGAGGGTTCTGCTACTTATCCAACCAGGAAGACTGAGAGGGAAAAGTGTTACCATAATTCCTCTGAAGATGAAGGGATGGGTAATAATTATGGTCACCTAGAGAAAAAGTGGAAGATTTTTGGATGTACCTATAAAATGTTCCAGGATTACAAACCTATAACTTTACTCGAAGAGAGAGGAGGAATAGCCACACTAAGGTGGATTAAGAAAATTGAATATGTGCTTGCAATCAGCAAGTGTGCTGAGGAAGATACAGTTCTTTATGCTTCCAATCTATTTAAAGACCAAGCTTTAGTGTGCTGGAATAACATTATTGCTGCCAACGGCAGAGAAGTAGCATGTGCTATGGGCTGGAATGCCTTCAAGGCAAGAATTGAAAAGAAGTATGTTCCCCAGAACGAAAGGGAACAGATAGAAGGAAAATTCCTTAGTCTGAAGATGATTGTAACCAATCATCAGGAGTATTCGACTAAACTCCTTGAGTATTCTCAAATAGTTCCTCATCTTGCTACCCCTGAATCTAATCTGATAAAGAGATACATTTGGGTTTAATCAGAGAAATCCGTGACATGGTTAAGCTTGCCAATTGTGAAAACCTTGACGATGCTATGAATCTGGGAACCTCCTTGACCGGTAGTCTGATCAAAAATCAAGTGGAGGGAAGAAAGAAGAAGGAAGCAACTGGGCAAGGCCCAAGCAGTTCTAAGAAGCCAGGATCATGCTTCCATTCTCGAAATAACAATTCTTCTATCACTGAATGTCCAAAGTGCAAGAAAAGGCACTTGGGACAATGTCGATCCGGACCTTATTCAGTTTTTGCAAGATGTCTGGACACAAAACAGAGGATTGTAACAAAAAGAAACCCATCACCTGCTATGAATGTGGTGAGGCTGGCCACATCAAGAGCTATTGTCCCAAACTGAAGAAGCCTGAAGGGACAGGTCCTAAGCCTACTGAAGGAGTAAAGAAGATTGCATGAGCATTCGTTCTCAATACTCATGAAGCAGCAGGAGTTTTGTTTGACTCTGGTGCAAACCAAAGTTTTATAGATCATAAATTCTATACACTGTTGAATTAAACTCCAACTGAATTAGACAAGAAATACGTGGTAGAGACTGCCAACGGTGACCTAGTCCAAATCTTAGAAATCCTAAACAATTGTAATATCACATTAGCTTGCACAATAGTTGCCTATAACTTTGGCAGGATTTGACATTGTTCTAGGAATGAATTAGTTAGCCTTTAACCAAGCCCATATCCTATGTGATAAGAAAGCTATAGAGCTTCGTTCGTCGCAAGGCGATATCCTGACTATAAATGGTGATAAACTATTCAACTCTGTTGGAATAATTTCCTTGTTTAAAGCCACAAAATATCTATGAAAGGGATGCTTAGCTTACCTTTTATCTGTAACTACCAACACTAAATAGAAGATAGAAGACGTGCCGGTTGTGGCTGAATTCCCCGATGTTTTCCCTGACGAACTGCCTGGAATTCCACCTAAAAGGGAAGTGGAGTTCATAATTAATCTCGTACCCGGTATGGCACCTATTGCTAAAGCCTCGTACAGATTAGCTCCAACTAAAATGGCAGAATTAAAGAAGCAGTTAGATGAATTGCTACAGAAGGGATTCATAAGACCAAGCTCATCGTCTTGGGGAGCTCCGGTCTTATTTGTTAAGAAGAAGGACGGTTCAATGCGTATGTGCATTGATTATCATGAGCTGAGTAAATCACGATTAAGAATCGTTGTCCGCTTCCCAGAAATGATGATCTCTTTGATCAACTTCAGGGAGCTCGATGTTTCTCAAAAATCGATCTATGTTCTAGCTATCATCAATTGAAAGTCCAAGAAGAAGATATTCCCAAAATATCTTTCAGAACTCGAGATGGTCATTATGAGTTCACGGTAATGCCGTTTGGACTTACTAATGCACCAACAACTTTCATGGACATGATGAATCGAGTTTGCAAACCTTACTTGGATAAATTCGTTATCGTATTCATCGAAGATATCCTTATTTACTCTAAAAGTAAGAAGGATCATACCAATCACCTAAAAATCATGCTTGAACTTTTGAGAAATGAAAAGCTATATGCTAAGTTTTCAAAATGCGAATTCTGGCTGGAAGTTCAATTTCATGGATATGTCATTAATGTTGATGGCATTCAAGTTGATCCTATCAAAATCGAAGCGATATCCAAATGGGAAATCCTGAAGTCACCAACCAAAGTCTGTAGTTTTCTCGGTTTGGCTGGTTATTATGAGAGATTTAATCAAGATTTCTCTAGAATTCTTATTCCATTAACTTCTCTAACTCGCAAGTCAGTTAAGTATGAATGGGGACCTAAGAAATCAGAAGCCTTTGAAACTCTGTAACTGAAACTGACACAAGCACCCATACTGGATTTACCTGATGGAAATGAAGGCTTTTCGGTATACTGTGATGCTTCACACACCAGCTTTGGTTGTCTGCTAATGCAAAGGAGCAAAGTTATTGCTTATGCTTCCAGATAATTGAAAACCCATGAAAAGAATTATACGACTCATGATTTAGAATTGGGCGCCATAATATTCGCATTGAAATTATGGAGGCACTATCTATATGGAGTCAAATTCACCATACTCACTGATCATAAAAGCCTAAAGTATATATTCAGTTAGAAAGAATTGAATATGAGGCAAACACAATGGATGGAAGTCCTGAATGATTACGATTACGAAATTTGTTATCATGAAGGCAAAGCTAATGTTGTAGCTGACGCCTTGAGTAGAAAAGAACATGAGAAACCTAAACAATTTCGTGCTTTAAGTCTCGATCTCCAAATTGATCTTATTTCTCGTATTAAGGAATCTCAAAATTTTGTCTTACAAGAACCAAACCTCGAGAAAGAAAGTTTGGGAGGCATGATTGAACAAATGGTTAAAGATGACGATGATATTCTTAGAATAAGTAAAAGAATATGGGTTCCTATCTATGGAAACATGCGTGAAGCGATAAATCTACAAAAATTCTTGAATAAGCTAATAAATCTAAGTATACGATGCATCCTAGAAGTGATAAAATCTACAAAAACCTAAAAGCCAATTACTGGTGGATAGGAATGAACAAACATCTCGCTATCTATGTTGCAAAGTGCTTAACCTATTCTCAAGTTAAAGCTGAACATCAAAAGCCGTCTGGCTTGTTACAGCAACTTGAAATTCGTGTCTTGAAATGGGAAATGATAACCATGAATTTCATTACTAAACTTCACCGAACTAGTCGAGGAAATGATACTATCTGGGTTATCATTGACAGACTTACTAAGTCTACACATTTTCTTCCCACGAAAGAAACGTCCAACATGGATAAGCTGGCACATCTATACGTTAATGAGATTGCGTCTTTACACGGTGTGTCATTATATATTGTGTCAGAAAGAGATAGTAGATTTACTTCTCGACTCTGGAAAAGTTTTCAAAAAGCCCTAGGTACGAAATTGAAACTTAGCACTGCCTACCGTCCTCAAACGGAGGGGCAAAGAGAAAAAACTATTAAAACCATAGAAGATATGTTAAGGGCTTGTGTTATTGATCTTGGAGGAAGTTGGGATGACCACTTACCTCTAACGGAATTCTACTATAACAATAGTTATCATATGAGTATACAGGCCACTCCTTTTGAAGCCTTGTACGGTCGTAAATGTCGAACTCCAATCTGTTGGTCTGAAATAGGAGAAAATCAGTTATCAGGATTTAAAATAGTCTTGGAAACAATTGAGAAAAACATTCAAATAAAATATAGATTGAAAGCGGCTCGTGATCGTCAAAAGAGTTATGCTGATAAAAGACGAAAGCCGTTAGAATTCGACGTCGGTGATAACGTGCTGTTAAAAGTTTCACCACGGAAGACATTGTAAGATTTGGAAAGAAAAGAAAATTAAGTCCTAGATTCATAGGACCATTCAAAATCTTGAAAAGAGTTGGGCCTGTGGCCTATCAACTCAAATTACCAAAAGAAATGAATGGAATACATGATGTATTTCATGTGTCAAATCTACGCAAGTGTTTGGCAGATGAATCTCTAGTAATGCCCATACAAGATGTATAGGTAGATGAAAAGTTAAGATTTGTGAAACAACCTTTACAAATCGAGGACATGCATGAAAATAAATTGAAAAGAAAGAAATTGATGATTGTGAGAGTGAAATGGAACTCCAGACGTGGCCCTGAGTACACGTGGAAATTGGAGTCCGAAATGAAAAAGAAATATCCTTACTTGTTCGAATAATCTCAGGGACGAGATTAAAACAAGGTGGAGAGGATGTAACACCTGCCACAAAAATGTCCTATATTTGACAAAGGTACAAACCATAAGGACTATAAGTGTAAATATACCAAAGATCTGGATCAAAAAGTAGAAAACATGAAAATCTAACGGTAACGGACCGTCACGGACGGTAACAGTCCTCTACGGCCTGAGCACACTAACAATGGTGACGCGCCACGTGTCCAGTGACTTATGGTCACAATCTGACGCGTGAAAACCCTACAACGGACTGTCACGTCTGGTAACGGTCCGTCACAGCCGCAAAAGGCCCTGGGTGCGCCACGTAACACTCCGTAACAAACCGTCACGCCCTGTAATGATCTGTCACCCGAAATTTGACCAGGGGGTGACGCGTGTCTGATACGCAAACCCTAATCTTGTGACGGATCGTCACCACCTGTAACGGTCCGTCACGGCCTCAGAATTGTCCCTATAAATAAATTATTAAGCTCATTCATTTTTCGCATCCCACAAACGACTATCATATTCAAATTCCATTCCAGAGACTTCCTAGATGATTCTCGACGATCCCAGTTCGATTCCCGCTCGTTTTAGTGCCCGGTGTAAGAAGAAACGCTCGTAGAAAAGACAAAACGCTAGAGGAACCAAGCTATGAAGTTGATTCTATAATTTACAACATAGAGGCTCATTCCTATTATCAAGGTGAATACTTTATCTCTTTTAAAACCTGTGTTAAACATTTGCATTTATGAAAATGGTTAAATAAAGGTTAAGGAAATAATGCTCAACGTTCTTCTATGAACAAAGCATTCGGGCCATAGGTATACGTAAAACATGCATGGAATACACAGGTCTAGGGTAAGTGTCCCGGATTGCGGCCGGTGCTTATCTTATAACAAATTCGGAGGCGTGGACCTGTCTGTTGTTGTAAGGCATGATGCCAGTGTATACAGTGGTGCATACAGTCAGGATATGGGCCTGCTGAATGTGTAGATTGAACATAAAGTTGTGATTATCAAATGAATACTTGTTTGTGTCAAAGGATTTTACTGTCAAGATAATTGTATTCACCGGCATTCGCGCTGATGTTTTATTTTCAAAATGTTTTCAGGCAATGAATAAAATGAAAACAAAACGGGGATACGGGCAGACATAAGATCTGACCCAGGAATGAGTGTTGAGAAAGGATAACTTGCATGCTGGATTCTCAGGCATCGTGCATAGGAAATCCTAAAAGATGAAAAAGGAGATAGGACCAAGGGACTGATCAACCTTGGATAGTACTATTTCTAGTGGCTTGAACTTGTTTATAAGACAAAAGATGTATTTGATTTCAACTCTGTTTTGTAATCAAATGAAAAAGGGTATTTAAACCCCTGTGTTTATGAAATAAATACGAGACCTTTTGTTTTCCAACTAGGTCTTGATATTTACAAATACAACCCTTGAGGTTGATTAAATTAATGAACGATCCTTTTGAAAAGACTTCAACTGTGTTTGATAAAAACTCTTAAATCAAAGCAGCTACCAATCGAGCTCGCACACATCCAGGGGGTGCCTGAGGCGGGGTGTGACATGCGTACTTACTAGTATGCAGGTTATGGGTCTGTTTGTTGATGTAGTGCAAAGCACACCTCTTTATTCCTTGTGTTTTGTGCGTTTTTGATTAATTTTGTGTTTTTTTTATTCGTTTAAGTTTGTATTTGAGTCTATAGTGTACTTGCAGGTGCTCGTGAAGATTACAAGTGAATACGTGAAGAAATCGAGCAAGAGAATGAAATCCGGAACAACAAAAGAAGAAAATGTGAAATTTATGCCTCTCGCGGTACGCGAGAGAGTAGAAGGAAAGTTCTCGCGGTACGCGAGGGAAAGGAAAACCAGCCGCGACTATTTTTTTCCTCGTGATACGCGAGGAACTCAACCCAAATGTCTCGCGGTACGCGAGAAACCGTAATTCCGCAAAACCCTAGATTTTCAAATTAAAAAGATTTTGATTGCCATTATAAGAGGAGTTCGATTTCCAGCCGTCTAGAGAGAGACCAGAGGCGATTTTAGGGTAGTGGAGATCAATTGAAGAGGAAAGTCAAAGACTTTGCATCTGGGTTCGTTAGATTTAACGTTTTCGATTGCAAGATTTGATTTTTATCTTTGTTTGCTTTGTTTGAAACCATGAATCTTGTTGATACTTCTGTTTTGATGTGTTTGAACATGATCCTAGGCTAAAACTTTGATATTGCTTAGGTTAATAATGAATACTTGTTAAAGATTTAATTTTTACCAGTTTTTGGATTTTAGTTAATGGGTTTATGATTTTGTAAAAGATCTTGAGTTGATAATTGTGATGTTAATGCATGTTTAGATCTGATTGTGTGGTTGATTTCAATTCCTTGTGTTGATTGTGGTTGTCTGCTAGTTTGATTTGCGTATCTTGGTCATAGATCTAAGGGTTTGTGATTAGGGTGGTTTGCTAGACGTAGTAGCCATAAGAGTTGTCTTTGATTGCTGATTAGAATTGGATGTGTATCCTAGTTCAATACCTGAGAGGTGAGAATTAGTTGCTTAGTCTTCGTCATTAGGAAACCAAGTGTCAGCTGTCTGAGAGGAAGTCGGTATTAGGTGTCTAGTGATTGTTGCTATTCGTGTCATAGTTGTTATCTTGAGATTACCCCGTGCATTCTTTGAGTGTGTTGCTGGACAATGAAACTGAGAGGTAATCTATCTATTAGGGTACGTTATCATAGTTGGAAATACCTGAGAAGTGATCCAACAATCTGGTGAGTTAGTACATCTTTAGGTAAATTAGTTGGTGACACCCTGAGAGTGATTAGGGATCCACTAGGCTATCTAGAGTTGTTTCATTAGAAACCCAGATCCATTATAGTTTCCATAACCGATAGAAGTTGTTCTTTGTAAGTAGGATTCTGACCTAGGTGATATTATTCCCATTCTTGATTTCACCTTATTCTTGTTCTCGATAGCTTGAGGCGACCTTAGTTTATTGCTTTCTTAGTTTCGATAGTAGTGTAGTAAACCCCCAAACAATTAATCAATCTTTAGTCCGTGTCAGAGTCTAGTTTTGTTACATAGTGTCTCTAGGGTTCGATATTCCGGTTTACCGTTAAGTTATGCTACACTCGATAGGTACACTTTCCTGTCATTGCGGTTTAGTTGAAGGTACTCCTTTTGTTACGTAGGAGTCTAGGTTAGGTTTATTTGTTAGTTTTTATAGACCGTCTGGACGACATCAAGTTTTTGGCGCCGTTGTCTGGGACACTTGGCAATAGCAATATTAACTCTGACTAGTTCTTATAGTGGTTTTTGGTTTGTTTTGTTCTCTTTTGAGTCTTGAAGCTACTTGTCTTCTGTGCTACTAGTGAGTCTTATTTGAGTGTCTAATTTAGAATCGAGTCTTTCTGTGTGTCTTTGAGTCTTTGTTCTGTTTCCTTCTAGAGTCTTTCTGTTTATGCACCATACTCGTTCGCAGGGATCACCACCTTATTCAGCTTGTCTAGAGCCCGACGAGAGCTTCATGAGCGCACCCGTGACTTTCGGGAGCGTTTAAAGGAGCTGTGCAAATCCCATGTACATTCTACTAGCCCAATCTCATTTCCTACTACGGGCGACGCTGACCCACCAGCGAGACGTACTGTGCACCAGAGGGCCAGTGATGGGGTCACGGGCGCGAGATCTTTGATCACACGCCCCACTATACCAAATACCAATTCTTAGCAGATCCCATCACATGTCATGTGTACGATCACTCATGTCACCCAATTCCATGGCCTCGAGGATGAGCATGCACCCGGACATTTGTCCGGCTTCGCGCGGATATGTGATTCATTCAATATCATGGGTGTGTCTAAGGACGTTATATACTTGCGTCTCTTCCCATTCTCCCTCTCTGGGCATGCGTCTACTTAAGTCGACACTCTCACAAACAATTCTATCACCACATGGGAGGATCTCGAAGCCAAGTTCTTCAAGAAGTACTATCCACCTTCCAGGGCCGCTCGCCTTAGGGACCAAATCCATTCGTTCCGGATGGAACCCAACGAGCCCCTATCACATGGGCTGGGAGCGGTTCAACGCGTTGTTGAGCCGATTCCCTCAGCACGGTCTTTTCGACTAGGCACTGGTGGAGAAGTTCAATAATGGCCTCACTTTCGAGAAGCATCAAATGTTCAACACCGTTGTGACACCCAGCATTTCATGTCAATATCCATATTTCATAAATGCACGTTCATAACATATATTTTCCTGAAGTTTTATTTTGACTAAGTAAAGTCAAGGAGTCTAGCAAAGGAACTTATTTCATGTTCAGTAATTTTTAAGAATTACTAGAAAAGTAAACAGTTATAACCCGCAAGATACGGTCATTGGTGATTAAAAGAATGTTATTCCAGAAAAGTCTAGAGACATGTTTGAATATAAAAACATAAACATTGGTGACTAAACTTTTATAAAAAGTTGACACATAAATAATTATTACATGACTCTATGTTATATTATGTGTATTTATGTATAATACAGTTATAGTAATAATCTATGTCGAGTTAACTAATATATTATTTAGACTAGTCAAACCACACAAAAACATATAAGTAATGAATCGTTTAAAAGTCTTACACCGGGTATTAGATCACGCGATCACCTAGGGGGTTTATACCAACAAAGAACCAACCTAACTAGCCATTAATTGATTTGACAGCACCCGACCCCCCACCCCATACCCCTCTCGGCCAAAAAGTGGGTATAGCGACCCACTATCTCATTAATGCTTGCATGCACACCCTCTTCCACACTTGATGATTACATGCAATTCTAATCATGTCATAAGTAGTAATCATGTAGATGTAGTCAAACACTCAACTCTCATCCTATCTATATTCATATATACGGCTCACACATGCACACACATGCACACACTCTTTCAAAAAGAAAAATTCAAGATCAAAATCTTAGAGAGATTGACTAGAAGTTGGCAGATTCAAGGAGTTCTTGAAGAATCAAGGATCGGTTGTAGCTAGGGAACCAAGCCATTCTCACCTTCTACTCGTGATTCTTCACGTAGCTTGTCTAGCGGTATGAAACCGACATCAATCTCTAAAATCCTCTTTATTTCTTGAATAAAGCACGTTGTTCACCATGAAAAATCAAAGAATTTAAAAGATTAAAGAGTTTGTATAAAAGTTTAACTTGGTTTTGAAATATATATATACATGTAGTCGAAATTTAGTATATTTATGGGTGTATTCTTGATGGTTGATTGATTATGATAATGGGTTGAAAACTAAAAGTTCTATAAATATATACATAAAGGGCCGAAATTTGTATACATGGGTATATATGTTGTTTTGATTATATATGATAAGTTATAGTTGTTGAATTAAAAGCATGATTTATAATCTAAAAAGGATTGTTAATACTTGGTTAAGTGAAGTATATATTTGTATATATATATATATATATATATATATATATATATATATATATAATCGTAATTTATATATGCATATATAAGTGTGTTTAAAGTTTATACATGAGAAGATCTTGATAAATATATGTACGGGTGTACGTTTATTTTGTTAACTTGGACTAGTTGCTAGGTATATGTATGTATATATGAGAAACATGTATGTGCATAGTTAAGGTTAATAATCATGGAAATGTTTATATTAAATAATGAAACGTATTAATGTCTTAAAAATAAAGCATGAAAAGTGTTAGACAAAACACTCAAGAGATTTAGAACTTGCATGATATACGTATGTGTTTGACATGAAAGTTGATATGATTAAAATGTCTAAGACACGTAGAAATTATAAAGATCATATATGTATATATTATGATGGATTAGTCATAGAGGAATTATGTGAATGGAATTAAAAAGACGTTTCGGTGTAAGAATATATGAACACGTGTTATTGTGAAACTTAGCTAAATATGTGTTGAATTAATAAATATACTTTTGGGAATATATGGGTAAAGATATAAGTACATGACAAGATAATAAATGTCGTTCGGAACAAGTAATTGTATGTGGACGTGTTAACATGAATTATGTGTACATAGAGATAGACATACATAGAAAATACTTGAACAGTACTTGTATAATTATTGGAAAGAAGTAATTATGTGTTTATACGTGACTATAATGTGAAATATTACCAGTTATTGTAAAAATGGTATTTATTAATTGGGTACATATGATAAGTCACCAATATGGAAATATAATATTTTTCCGGAAGATAAGTAAAGCGTCTAGACTGGAATAATAATCACCAACGAGTCGTTACGAGAAAACACTGTTTTAAATAAACTAAGACGTACTTAACATGAATAGTTAAGTCGGGTGAACAACTTGTGTTTAAGATGGGTAGTTTTAACGTGTTTAGTATCCTTGTGTAAATAGGATACAGATAGGTGGGTCTACTTTTATTCAAATATTTGCTAGCATATACTTCTATCGAGGTGAGTTTCACTAACCCCTTTTTCTAAGTTTTTGAAATGTTTTGGGGTGGAAACATACTTGTAAAGAATTTTCGTATGTAAATGAATGAACAAATGATCATACCGTATGTGTGCATTGAGGGAAAAATAAAGCGCTTAAAGTCCTCAGAATAAAAATTTAGTAACCATTAGCTATGGACTTAGCCCGGGATTCTATGGATAGTACTATTGGGAGTGACGCATCCGGTCATGGTTAGTCGCTCTAACCAGGGGTCCAAATGACAGAATGACCGGATATTGTCTTACTCGCAGAAAGGCGATGGGAGGCACAAAAGGTTGGGGTTTGGTTACGGTCTCGTGCATTAAATATTATTTTGTATTCTTTGCAAGCTTACAAATGGGGTCAATTGGTCAGGGTAATGTTCAGATTCCTTGGTTATACACACAAAGAGTTTTGATTGGAAAATGATCATGTTTAAACGCTGGATTTATAATAACTCATGATAATGAATTGTGAGCTCACTAACCTCGTGTGGACACTTTTTAAGTATGTTTTCAGGAAATTGAGCGTGGTCTTCAGGTTAGCAATGTAGGTTACATGCATGCATGTGGATACGGCTTTTGGAGGATTTCTCTCGTATAACTCATGGTCTTGAGTCATAATTACGAAATCTTAAACTTCTATAAACTCAATTTGATATTTTGTGATGTAAATATTTTAAACTCAATTATGTATCCAACTACATGTATGTGTTTGAGGTAATCATATGCTTTGGAAACCATGAATGTTACGCCTCGCGTTTCCGCCGTGGCGGGGTGTGACAGATTTTGTATCAGAGTCATTGATTATAGCGAACTAGGAGTCTAAAAACATAACTTAGTCTATAATTTAAATGACTCACTAAAACATTTTCATTGCATAAGCATTGCATAGCCATTCATCTTGCCATATGGATATTGTAGTCACACCATGTCACATGCTAACCCCACTTAAACTCCATAGTTAGGAAGCGTCTTACACAAAAAATGGTTGAATTCACTGGTGAGACTATGCCCAGAGGACCGAGGATCGACGTATCATACTAGGATTGGTTTCGTCAAGCAATCCAAATGTGGAGGGTGGAGGAGGACATCCCTACGTCCTGCGACCCTGTGGGAGTAACATGTGGTTCAAGACCAGTGCCGCTCACCGGGGAGTGCGCAGAATGCACCATCCCCGTGCTAGTGTCTCAAAGCAATAAGCAAGAGATAGAAATACACCATCTGGAAAGGAATGTGAAATCTATCCGAAGAGACTTGACGACTTTTCCAACCTTACTGGAAAATGTTACTGGGATAATGGAAGATCAGAGATTGATTGACCAATCCCTTCAGCATGCATCTAGTCACATGATGGAGTTAGAGAAAAGACTAGCAGAGATGGAGAGGAGGACTGTCGCAGCTGAGCAGAACGCAGAGGCAGCCGAGCAGAGGGCGATGCTGACCCCAACTACTGTTTCGACGGGAACGTTTTCTTATTTCTAGACCTATTACGGGCAGGCTGTGCCCGTATCATGTTATGTAGTTTGAAACTTTAGTACTGATGTGGTCATATGAGCCCATCTATTTTACATCCTTATCTTTTGGAACTATGTACTATGTATGTTTATCTATGAATGTGATGGGTTATGTTGTGATGATCGTTGTTTATGTTTGATGTTGTTGTATCTGTATGTCATGTGGTATCATTATTATTTTATAATGTTACTTCTTGCTAAATGTCATGTTAGAAAGAACGCCATGGCACCTAAGAGAATAACAACACAATTTCCCCAAACGTGGAACAGCTCATAGCACAACGAGTAGCTGCCACCATGGAGCAGTATGAAGCAAATCGAAATAGTGGCGGAGGAAATGGCAGCGGTACTGGCAGAGGAGGTGCAGGAGGTAGCGGCACAGCAGGAGGTTCAGGAGGTAATGGGTCGAGAAATCTCACCTGAAACACATAGTCATGGTCTAAAATTAATAGCGTTATTAAAATAGTGACTTGTGATCCTACAGATGCTCCAAGCAGGAAGTGCACCTACAAGGCTTTCCTATCCTGCAACCCCCACAATTTCAATGGCACAGAGGGTGCAGTAGGGCTTATGAGGTGGATAGAAAAGTTGGAGTCGGTAATTGATATTAGTGAGTGCACCGCTGACTGCATGGTGAAGTATTCTACTTGCACGCTCACTGATAAAGCTTTAACTTGGTGGAATACTCAAGTAAAGACTTTGGGGAGAGAGACAGCATATCAATTGTCTTGGGAGGACTTGAAAACCATGATGATCGAGGAATATTGTCCTTGAAACGAATTGCAAAAGATTGAGACTAAGATGTGTAATCTACAGATGATCGGAGATGATGTGGCGGGGTACACCGACCGTTTTAATGAGTTGGCAATTCTGGTACCGCGTATGGTCATGCCAGAACATAAGCATGTGGAAAGGTATCTGTGGGGCCTTGCGCCTCAAATTCGCAGTATGGTAACTTCATCTAATCAAATAGATGCCAAGAGTGCTATAACTTTAGCATTCAAACTAAGGGATGATGCAGTACGTAAGGGATTGTTTGAGAGGAAGGAGAACGAGGAAGGTAGATCTGGGGAGAAAAGGAAGTGGATGGGAAGTTCAAGTAACAAATCTGCGAAGCAAGGGTTTAAGAAACAAGGAATTATAAAGGCTTTTGCAGCCAACACAGTTGAAAGGAAGAAGTATGATAGGGGCCTACCAAGATGTAAGAAGTGCGGAAATCATCATGCCAGTGAGTGCATCAAGTGTGGAAAATGTGACAAGTTTGGTCACACCACACAAGTTTGTCGAGCTAACAACCGAATGGGGAGAATTAAACTGGGATGTTTCATATGTGGTGACCTGAAGCACTTCAAGAGGGATTATCCCAAGTGTAAGAATCAGAACAACGCTCAGGCACGAGGGAGGGCATTTGTGATGGGTGCAAGGGACGCACGCCAGGACCCGAACATGGTCACTGGTATGTTCCCGATAAATAATCACTATGCCTCGGTACCTTTTGATTCGAGTGCGGATATGAGCTTTGTGTCGAATGATTTTAAATCCTTACTCGGTATTAAGACCATCAAACTAGATCAAAGTTATATAATAGAATTAGCAAATGGGAAATTAATTAAAACGAAGAGGTCATTAAGGGTTGTACTTTATGTTTAGAAAACCATACATTCAGTATAGACCTTCTACCCGTCGAACTAGGGATTTTTGATATTGTTATTGGCATGGATTGGTTATCAAAGAACCATGCCGAGATCGTATGTTTCAAGAAGATTGTATGTATCCCACTACCAAGCGGAAAAATTCTTTCAATTCAAGGAGAAAGGTGTAGAACGATGTTGAAGACGATAAACTGCATGAAAGCTCATAAGTATCTACGCAAGGGTTATTGTGGATTCCTGGCTCACATCGTCGAGAAGAAACCCGAGGAACGTCGACTTGAGGACATACCAATCGTTAGGGATTACTCTGAGGTATTTCCCGAGGACTTACCAAGATTACCACCATCAAGACAATTCGAGTTCCGGGTCGACCTAGTACCAGGAGCTGCACCAGTTGCACGATCACCGTATCGTGTAGCCCCTTCCGAGATGCAGGAACTGTCGGGCCAATTACAAGAATTACTTGACAAAGGTTTCATAAGACCGAGTTTCTCACCCTAGGGAGCTCCAGTCCTGTTTGTAAAGAAAAAGGATGGAACCTTTAGGATGTGCATCGATTACCGGGAATTGAAGAAACTGACAATCAAAATCTGGTATCCTCTTCCTCGAATAAACGATTTATTCGATCAACTTCAAGTTTCCAGTTTCTATTCTAAGATTGATCTACGATCAAGGTATCATCAACTGAAAATTCAGGAAGAAGATATACCAAAAACGGCTTTTAGGACTCATTACGGTCACTACGAGTTCCTAATTATGCCATTTGGCTTGACTAATGCACCGGCCGTTTTCATGGATCTCATGAACCGCGTGTGCAAGCCATACTTGGATAAATTCATGATTGTGTTTATCGATGACATATTAATATATTCACGAACCAAGGAGGAACATGAACATCATTTGAAATTAATCTTGGAACTACTCAGGAATGAGAAGCTTTATGCCAAATTCTCTAAGTGTGAGTTTTGGATCCGAGAGGTTCACTTTCTCATACACGTCATCAATAAGAAGGGTATTCACGTAGACCCGTCCAAGATTGAAGCTATCAATAACTGGGAAGCACCAAGAACTCCGACTGAGGTGCGTCAATTTCTGGGTTTGGCAGGCTATTACAGGCGATTAATCGAGAATTTTTCAAAGATAGCCTTGCCTTTCACCACGTTAACTCAGAAGGACAAAAAGTTTGATTGGACTGATAAACAAGAATCAGCTTTTCAATTGCTGAAGCAGAAACTTTGCAGTGCACCAATCCTATCCCTTCTCGAAGGAACTGACAGTTTCATCGTGTACTGCGACGCATCACACCAAGGTCTGGGATGTGTGTTGATGCAAAGAGAAAAATTCATAGCATATGCATCCAGACAGTTGAAAGTCCATGAGAAAAACTACACGACTCATGATCTGGAATTGGGTGCTATCGTGTTTGCACTCAAGATTTGGAGACATTACTTATACGGTACAAAATGTACTATCTTTACAAACCACAAGAGTCTCCAACACATCTTTAATCAGAAAGAACTTAACATGAGGCAACGCCGTTGGGTAGAACGCCTAAATGATTACGACTGCGAGATCAAGTATCACCCTGGGAAGGCGAATGTCGTAGCAGACACCTTGAGTCGTAAGGAGTGAGTTAAAACTCTTCGTGTTCGTGCCCTAGGATTGACAATACATACGAGTCTCATGACTCAAATCTGGATGGCACAACAGGAGGTAATCAAAGAAGAGAACATTGAGAGTGAGGCATTACGGGGAATGATAAGGCAGTTGGAACCAAAGTCAGATGATACTTTATACTTCATGAATAGAATTTGGGTGCCACGTTTTGGTAATTTACGGGAGTTGGTTATGGACGAAGCCCACAAGTCCAGGTACTCCATTCACCCAGGTTCGGATAAGATGTATAAGAATCTGAAAGAACACTATTGGTGGCCAAACATGAAAGGAGAGATTACTATCTATGTTGGCAAGTGTCTGACGTGTTCAAAGGTAAAAGCAGAACATCAGAAACCGTCAGGATTATTACAACAACCCGAGATTCCTCAATGGATATGGGAACAGATCTCCATGGATTTCATTACAAAGTTACCCATGACTTCAAGCGGGTACGATACTATATGGGTAATCTTCGATCATTTGACAAAGTCAGCACATTTCCTACCTATCAAAGAGACGGATAAATCCAAAAAACTTGCAAGGCTATATATCAAGGAAATTGTTGCCAGGCATGGAGTGCCAAGCTCTATTATCTCTGATAGAGATAGCAGATTCGTGTCTAGGATCTGGCAATCCTTACAAGAAGCCTTAGGCACACGTCTTGACATGAGCACAACATATCACCCACAAACAGATGGTCAAAGTGAAATCCTAGGTACATCGGGCCATTTGAAATATTAGCTAAAAACATAAATATTGGTGACTAAACTTTTATAAAAAGTTGACACATAAATAATTGTTACGCGGATATCAGACGAAGACCGTTAGAATTCCAAGTGGGAGACAAATTCATGTTAAAGGTCTCACCTTGGAAGGGAGTTGCAAGATTTGGCAACCGTGGAAAGCATAATCCTAGGTACATCGGGCCATTTGAAATACTGGCTAGGGTTGGCTCTGTAGCTTACAAGCTCAAGTTGCCACAAGAACTAAGCAATATACATGATACATTTGATGTATCTAATCTCAAGAAGTGCTTATCAGACGAGACGTTAATTATACCGCCTGATGAGATTAACATAGACGACAAGTTACACTTTGTTGAGGAACCGATTGAAGTCAAAGATTGGAAGGTTCGAAAAACAGGGCATAGCCGAGTTAAGCTGGTCCAGGTACGTTGGAGTATAGCCACTCCGTGCGCATGCTTGAGGCCTTCACGGACAACCATTGGGACTCTGATCCAGAGATAGAAGTAGGTGAACCCGCCCCTAATATAGAAGAACCACCTGATTGGGCGGTGGAACTAGAGAAGTTGCTGGAACAGCCGGACGATTACGGCGATGAGGTGCCTGATGATCTGTTGGAGATGATGGCGGATTTCAAAGAGATCATAGGAAAAACCCCAAGTGTGGGGAAGTTGGTGGAATGTTATACGTACTCGGGATGTAGAGTTTCTGTGCTTTACTTGGTCTGAGTCCGTGTCTTTTTCGGTGTTTTTCGGTATGTGTGTTTTGTTTGTATCATTTTGCTAGGATTCGCGCTTTATTCGGTGAGGAAAATCATCGGGAATGAAGTTCCAGATAACTTTACATTTGTTTTTACGCTTGGGACAGGTTTTTATTGAAGTTGGGTGAAAAAGAATTTTGGAGAGTCAAAAATATTCTAAGTATAAAAAAATGGAAAAAGTTCTTAACTTTCTGTTAATATCGGTCCTTCGTGGTACACGACGCAGAAGAGGAAGTTCCTTCGTGGTACGCGAGGGACAAGGGTATTGGCCAGCTTAAAATTCACTCCCTCGCGGTACGCGAGGAGTGGACAGGTTTCCTTCGCGGTACGCGAGGGGTACCTGAAATGCTCTTTTGCCCTTCTTTTCCCATGTTTTTCGTACCGTTCACCCGCATCAACCACCACTATAATTTACACCTATATCCTCTATCCACCATCCATTATTACCACCTTCATCATACCTCAATTTTCACACCATCATCCATCATCCAACATTCACCTTCACCCATATCCACCATATCATCCACCATCATTCATCTACTATTATCATACCATTTCATCATCCACCGACTACCATTACCATGGGAGACTTAGAAACCGTTCGTGACCGATGACCTACCTTGTCGTGGCTTTCATGTCTATGTGTTTGCCATCCATCGAGTACATTTCTCTCCATATATCTATCTTAGTGAGTCAGTTTGAGTCAGTCGAGTCTTTATTTTAATTTGAGTCAGTTAATGCCATGGGTTTGCTGTGAGGTTTATTTTGCAGGTTTTATTATTCTGCCCGTACTCAATCTCCATTCGGGCGGGATCGATCATCACTTATACAAAGTTTGTCAAGGCAACCTGGCAGTTTGTGCGACCGCGACTTAAATGCTATACGGTGCACACGTGGAAGAGTAAGGCTAGATATTCACTGCTACATTACCAGCTAAGTCGCTTCCTTTTTATTTTTGCATATTAATTTTTAGTTGTGTTTTGCTTCACGTTGAGGACAATGTGTCTTTCAAGTGTGGGGATGTGAGTGTTTAGTTGAGTCTAGTTTGTCTTGTTTATAAAAATTCAAAAATACAAAAACAATAAAAAAATTTTGGAAAAATGTCCTTGGAAATAATTGCAAATACATGGAAAATGATAGTACAACTGGATCTTACTTGTGAGTTTAAATGTTTAAATAATAGAAAATGCGTCTAATTAGTGATGTTTTGGTAGACCCAACTAACTAGTAAAGCTTAAATAGCCTGTTTGTGTTAAATAAGATTATTAATTAAATTAATTCATAATATCTTGTGGGTATTCATCTTAGAGTAACTGTAATACTGAAACTGTCAACATAGGGTGATAGGTGCAACGTTAAGTTAAAATTTAGAGGGTTTTGAAATTTCTTGGCACACCACTATCTTTTTATGAGAATAAATCCGAGTTTCGTTGGCACCCGCATCCATATTCCGTAATTCTTGAGCTTATTAGATTGAAATCTAAGTTTCGTCTACGTGTCACATGTCGGGTTCCAGCCTGATTGAAACACCACTGGGTTGTTTCTTATATGCTTCATGATTATGACTTAGTCTATGCGTTACCTTCCGGGATAGTGAATTGGTTGAAACGCCTCTAGATGAAACTTAATTTGCTTAATAATGCTCATATTTCATCCATGCATTCATTGATCATCTTGATTTCTTAAAAAACCTGTAAATTTTAGTTTAACGTGGTAGGGTAAATCTATGTGGTTTGATCTGTGCCTAAACATGACCATGAGACGGGATTAGGTAGAGCTGTAACTTTTAAGTGTGAGTCACATAGACGGATTGATATGCTTGGTAAAGATTTAGAACACATTACGGGGGCTTGATGCTTGGATTTAATCGGATAGAAATACTGATTATTGCTTTTTAATGCGTGAGTATATTTTGCTAATTGGTAATTGATGTTTGTTAAGTTAGATCTAGTTATGATTCCATTTGCAGCTTTTTCGAGGACGAAAAAAGATTAAGTGTGGGGATGTTTGATGTAGTGCAAAGCACACATCTTTATTCTGGGTGTTTTGTGCGTTTTTTATTAGTTTTGTGTTTGTTTTTATTCGTTTAAGTCTGTATTTGAATCTATTGAATATTTGCAGGTGCTCGTGAAGATTACAAGTGAATACGTGCAGAAATCGAGCAAGAGAATGAAAGCCGGAAAAACAAACGAAGAAAATGTGAAATTTATGCCTCTCGCGGTACGCGAGAGAGTAGAGAAAGTTCTCACGGTACGCAAGGGAAAGGAAAACCGGCCACGACTATTTTGTTCCTCGCGGTGCGCGAGGAACCCAACCCAAATGTCTCACGGTACGCGAGAAACCGTAATTCCGCCAAACCCTAGATTTTCAACTTAAAAAGATTTTGATTGCCATTATGAGAGGAGTTCGATTTCCAGCCGTCTAGAGAAAGACCAGAGGCGATTTTGGGGTAGAGGAGATCAATTGAAGAGGAAAGTCGAAGACTTTGCATCCGGGTTCGTTAGATTCAACGTTTTCGATTGCAAGATTTGATTTTTAACTTTGTTTGCTTTGTTTGAAACCATGAATCTTGTTGATACTTCAGTTTTGATGTGTTTGAACATGATCCTAGGCTAAAACTTTGATACTGCCTAGGTTAATGATGAATACTTGTTAAAGATTGAATTTTTATTGGTTTTTTTATTTTAATTAGTGGGTTTATGATTTTGTAAAAGTTCTTGAGTTGATAATTGTGATCTTATTGCATGTTTAGATCTGATTTTGTGGTTGATTTCAATTCATTGCGTTGATTGTGGTTGTCTGCTAGTTTGATCTGCGTATCTTGGTCATTGATCTTAGGGTTTGTGATTAGGGTGGTTTGCTAGACGTAGTAGCCATTGGAGTTATCTTTGATTGCTGATTAGAATTGGATGTGTATCCTAGTTCAATACCTAAGAGGTGAGAATTAGTCGTTTAGTCTTCGTCATTAGGAATCCAAGTGTCAGCTGTCTGAGAGGAAGCCGGTATTAGGTGTCTAGTGATTGTTGCTATTCGTGTCATAGTTGTTATCTTGAGATTACCCCATGCATTCTTTGAGTGTATTGGTGGACAGTGAGACTGAGAGGTAAGCTGTCTTTTAAGGTACGTTATCATAGTTGGAAATACCTGAGAAGTGATCCAACAATCTGGTGAGTTAGTACATCTTTAGGTAACTTAGTTGGTGACACCCAGAGAGTGATTAGGGATCCACTAGGATGTCTAGAGTTGTTTCATTAGAAACCCAGATCCATTATAGTTTCCATAACCGATAGAAGTTGTTCTTTGCAAGTAGGATTCCGACCTAGGTGATATTATTCCCATTCTTGATTTCACCTTATTCTTGTTCTCGATAGCTTGAGGCGACCTTAGTTTATTGCATTCTTAGTTTAAATAGTAGTGTTGTAAACCCCCCAACCAATTAATCAATCTTTAGTCCTTGTCAGAGTCTAGTATTGTTACATAGTGTCTCTAGGGTTCGATATTCCGGTTTACCGTTAAGCTGTGCGACACTCGATAGGTACACTTGCCTGTCAGTGCGGTTTAGTTGAAGGTACTCCTTTTATTACTTAGTAGTCTAGGTTAGGTTTATTTGTTAGTTTTTATAGACCGTCTGGATGACATCATTTGTATAAATAGCCGGTTATGAGTCTTTGTTAGTATGCTTTCATTGTAACTCAGAGATATTCTTCGAAAGCAAACTTGTAATCGGCTGTTGGTTGATAATAGATGGAGCACTTTGTTACTCGTGTTTATTGTTGATTTCCTTGTCGTGATATCCCAACTAGTCTCAGGGGATTCCGCACCCTGTTAGACTAGCCACACACTTGCACGTGATAGATCCGAGAAACCCGGGACCTACAAGTGGTTTCAGAGCCTTTGCTCTTGTTTTCGAGTGTTGTGAGTGTGTTAGGGACAATTGCAACTTAGTTGGACACTGATTTACTCATTTTTGACTTGATTTTGGAGAATTTTCTGTAAAAAAGGAATCCCTACTTGTTCGCAGTTATTATGGCCTGGGAATCAAAATTTTTTGGAATTTTCTAGTGACCAGAAAACTGATCGAAAAAAGTAGTTGTCGTACTTTTTCTCAAGTTCAAAAAGTGGACTACGTACTTACCTTTTTTAGCCCGAAAAATTTGTTCCTGCATACTTGTCTAATACATAAGACCAAATTCTCTGCGTATTAACTTAGTTCCTACTTACTTACCTAAGTGCGCAAGAACAAATCTTCTTGTACGCAAAGTCTGCAGTTTTTCTGGAAATTTGACTAAGTGTTTCTCCATGTTGAATATTCAGAACATCAACAACATGTTAAATTATGAAAACGAGATTGGGACTCCACATAAACCACCAAAGTTGCTGAATGTGAATGATTATTCTAACTGGAAAGCACGATTTGTGGAGTACGTCTCATACAGTGATTCGAACATGTGGATACCCATACTGGAAGGGTATTGTCACACCCCCAAATTTATTTACTTAATAAATAAATAAAGGTCGCTACGATTGGTAACATTACACAACAGCGGAAGCTAAAGTACAAATTTCTGAAGTGTCGAACATCTTTTACAATTATTAACTTGAAGTATTACAAAGATCTAAATCCTCCTATATCAAAAATAGACTTGAGGTATGAAAATTTTGTTCGTCGGATTTTTCGGTTTAATACCAAAAGCTAGCCTATTCTAACCGTGCCATAGCTATGTGTTACCTGAAAAACATACTTAAAAATGTCAACACAAAGGTTGGTGAGTTCACAGGTTTGGTTGCCTCAATGTAAAGCGGTTTTCCTTGAAAACATTGATATCGTGTACGTGACCATAATATAAAAACGTTTTCCTCAAAAACATGTGATGACTTCCGAGTCATAAAATAAAACCATTGAAAATGTGTGCATGGCCATATTATGAAACCGTTTTTTTCTCAAAAACATATGATGACCTCATAGTCATAAAGTGAGTCATTTTCCCAATGAAAACAGGTGATGACCTCATGGTCATAAAACGAGTAGTTTTCCCACTAAAAACAAGTGATGACTCTATAGTCATAAAACGAGCAGTTTTTCCAATGAAAACATATCCAATTGTACGCAAATAGTTCCGAGTATATATGATAAACAAAACAAGTATTGTTGATCCATTCGTATGCTAGCTAGCCTTACAATATTATGTTCATACATGAGGCATAACCAAACCATGACGCGGTGAATGCCCCTACCTTGCTTTTCACGAGTATGTGTTAAGACACTATGCGGCCATTTGACCCTCCAAGTCATAGGTTAAATGTATTATACATTGATTTATCATACTTTCAAATATGTAAGAAAATATGTTGTATAAATATGTTTCTCCGCCGATGTTTGCAACACATTAAAATCTAAAAGGGAGTCGTGAACTCACCTGGTGTCCGAGAAATGTTAGCATACGGTAATTGTTCTTAATCAAGCTCATCTATTCGTACCCTAGTTACACACGAGGGTAATAGACGTTAAGACTAATTGTCTCAAGTGCACTTTGTTCACCCGCTTTAGTAATTCCGGTTAAGGACATGTTTATTTCAGAAAAAAAAGGTGTTTCGTGATGTGACCCGTTGGTGATTATTACTTTGTTATATATGTGTTCCTAGACACGACTTATGGTGTTATGACTTATCATTAGTATGTCACGATGAATAAAAATTTACCGCGTATTATTTCTAATTAATGGTTTATACACGTTGTTTACGAATAATAGTACCGAATATATATCCATAATATATATTATTCCGGTGTTCGTTATATCAAATATTTATTTACCGGTTTAGTATCTCGTTAGCATAACAATTTAATCAAAGTTACATCTTTTATCTATTAACACATTGTCTACCACGTCTCAATCCATATTAACATATCACATACATATACATCCACATTTCTATTTTATGCACTTTACTCTAGATTTGTTGATTATGACCTCCATATTTCCACAACTTGTATATTGTTGGAACCTAGTAGTCCATAGAAATCAAGTTGAAGCTTTTATTTGTACAAGTTTAGAGTTTTTGGTCAAAAACTCTTTCGGTCAAAAACGTTTTTAGTCGAAAACTTTTTCGGTCAAGGATTTCAATGGAAATCTTTTTACTACATATAGGTTGTTTGTTTGAACTTGTAATTAGGAGTGATTACTCATTCTTATATTAATGCTTAGATCTGATCAGTGTGTAATCAGTAGTTTTCTCTCTTATTAGCCAAGTGTAATTGCATCCTTTATCAATGGAATCTATGTTCTCTTGGGATACTCTTCATTTCAGAAAGCGTTCAGAGTTTATAACAAGAGAACAAAGATTGTTCAAGAATCTTATTACGTGGAATAGCAAGAATCGAATGTTCCTCGAGTTCACAGTGGGCCAGAATGGTTCTTTGATGCGGACATTATTTTCAAGACTTTTGATCAACAATTTGTATGTGATTATGTTGATTTAAGTTCTTCAAATTCAGTTGATGAGTCTTTAACCAGGCTTGATCAAACTGTTAACAATTTCTTGGTTGCTCCACAACTGGTACCAATTCAAAATGAAAGTTCTAAAGCTGGTACTTCATCTACACAAACACTAGAAAAATTTATTGAAAATTCAGTCACAAATACTGATTCTGAGGTACAAGTTCCTGTTACTTATGATGAACAAGTGGTATCTGAATATCAGCCAGAAAACTCTAATGTTTCAGATAAGGAGGTTAATTTGTCAGATTCTTCTAGTGTTAATGATTCAAGTGATCAATCCCCTGATATCAATTATACTAATATGCCAAAATCAGTTCAGGTTGATGATATTCCGACTCTTAGAATTCATTCAGCTCCTCCATTCGAGAACATCATTGGTTCAATTGAATATGGTGTAAAAACAAGAAGCCAATCTGGAAATATTAATGTTTGCCTGTATTCATGTTTCTTATCCCAAGAGGAACCAAAGAATGTTACAATTGCTCTTCAGGATTCAAATTGGAATAAAGAAATGCAAGAGGAACTTCTTCAGTTTAAAAAGCTTAACGTTTGGCATCTTGTAGATCTTCCTGATGGCAAGTACCCGATTGGAACTAAGTGGGTTTTCCATAACAAGAAAGACGATTGTGGTATTGTGGTTTGGAACAAGGCTCGTCTCGGCTCGTTGTTCAAGGTTTTTATCAGGAAGAAGGGTTGGATTATGATGATGTTTTTGTTCCTGTTTCTAGGATCGAAGCCATTCGTATATTTTTAGCCTATGCTTCGTACATGAAGTTTAAGATTTATAAGATCGATGTGAAGACAGCATTTCTTTATGGGGTTGTCAAGGAAGAAGTATACGTCAATCAACCACCTGGATTTGAAGATCCTGATCATCCGTTCCAGGTGTACAAACTCGATAAAGCCTTGTATGGTTTAAATCAAACACCTCGTGCTTGGTATGGAACCTTGTTGACACATCTTACAACAAATGGTTTTTTTGTGGCACCATAGACAAGACATTATTCTTAAAGAAGATTGATTCTGATCTGTTGATCGTTCAAGTTTACGTTGATGATATTATCTATGGCTCGACAAATGAGAATCTTTATCGTGAGTTCGAGACGGTCATGAAGCTAAAAATAGAAGTGAGTCTGATCGGTCAAATGCAATTCTTTCTGGGGTTGCATGTGGAATAGTCTGATGCTGGAATTCTTATTCATCAGGCAAAATATGTTAAGGATATTCTGACAAAGTTCAATATGAGTGTTTGCAAAGTAGCATCCACCCCCATTGCTCCTCATGAACCTCTTATAGTGGATTCTTCAGGTGTTGAAGTAAATCAAAAGTTGTATCTCTCCATGATTGGCTCGTTGATGCATTTGACTGCAAGTAGGCCTGATATTATGTTTGTTGTTTGCTCTTGTGCTCGATATCAGTCTGCTCCAAAGAATCCCATGAATCAGCTGTCAAGAGAATCTTTCGGTATCTGAAGGGTCATGTTAACCTTGGCTTGCAGTATCCATCTGATTCTAACTTTAACTTTTATGCTTATAATGACAGTGATTATGGTGGATGCAATCTAGACAGGAAATCCACATCTGGCGGATGTCAGTTTTTGGGGGAGCGGTTAATGTCGTGGCAATGCAAGAAATAAAAAAATGTGTCAACTTCAACTGTTGAGGCAGAATATACAGCTGCTTCGAGCTGTTGTTCACAAGTCATCTTGATTCAACATCAACTTATGGATTTTGGAATCAACTTCTTGGAGACCCCAATTTTTTGTGACAATGAAGCTGTGCTGGGCATAGTAAAGAATCCAATTCAACATTCGAAAACAAAACATATCACAATCAGGTTACACTTTATTCGTGATTGTTTTGATAATGGTCTGATTAATGTGGTCCACGTTGATATCTTAGAGTAGAAAACCAAAATTTTTACAAAAGCATTTTTAACTGATCGGTTTAACTCTTTGGTAGAAATGTTGGGAATGATATCTTTTTGAGTGTCGTTTGATGTTAAAAATTAAAAAAAATAATAATAATAATAATAATAAAGTCCGATTTTGATTGAAAGACCATATATGTTCCCTTAAAAAAAAGATTTTCTTTTAGTGTTAAAATTGTGCTGTGAGTATTTGTATTTCATGTTTTGTTACATCTTTTAGTTATTGTGTTTTGTTATAATAGTACATCACAATTTTAGAGGGAGAATAAAAAAAAATAAAAATTAATGAAAAAGAAAATAAGTGTTAGTACTATGTGATTGTTATGAAAATTGAAAATTGGAATTTTTGTTATTGTGTTGAACATTGTGTGACTGATTGACATGCAAATAGGAAATGATAGTATATTTGTATAACTGAGCTTACGCATGAATTAGATATTATGGTGACATCGGTTACAATTGTTGATATGTTGGTAGACTCTGCATGTATAAACTAGGCAGTATTTGTGTGATTAACTAAATTGCAATCTTTGTGTTTTACCCACATCGAATATCGGTACTTCCATCATTCGAATGAAAAATGAATCTAGTCATACCATGAAACCAGGATCTTCATGAGTTCTTAGCGCAATTTGTTTGCTCTTCTGACTATATCAGTCAAATATACGATTTAGAGTTAAACACCTTTTATACAGCTGATGGTTCTGGTGAAAATCTCGGATGGAAGCTAGGAAGTCAGTCTGTTAAGCCCTTTGAATCATTCGCGGTTTCAATTGTCATATCCAATATTCTATGGATATCCGCATACCTGAATCAATCATGATTCTTGACACATTCCATCTCATATGAATCAATATGATTCTGTGCGTACAATCTTAGAAACCAAGAAAAAAAAAGAATCAAAATGACTCAAATCAAATCCACTTGGATTATTTTTCTGTGCTAAGAACGCTACCCTCATGCTGGTGATTAGATCATGATTTAGTGAAATTTTGTGTTAAGTCTTAGTTCGTTCCATCTCGATTATGGGGTACACATTGTATTGATTAATATTACCTTAAATGTCACACAATATTTGCTGAAATGTGATGCATGAGTTTATGTGGATAATCATATTGGCAATCAATGTTGAACTGTTTAGATCCTGATTTGATATGGAGTGTGAGTAAGACAGTGTGCATTTATGATTCTATGTCAATTTCAGTTCACCAAAATAATGAACGGGAGAACTTCTAACCGATATGTAGTTATCTGACAAACGGAATGTTCTGTCTAAGGAAAGAGTGGTGTATAAATCTCTCCTAGACTCGTCACCCTTTCCTGGAAACATCTCTGTTGGAGGTATTGCTTTGGAAGGATAATCACCCAAGTTTACAATATATGATAAGTATGAATAAGGGATGGCTTAATTCTAAATAAAGGAATATATGTGATGTATTACAGGGGGTGGTGGGTACGACGCCTTTAGAAGGAATTAGAGCAAGGATTGGATAAAAGCATGAGGAAGTCATGCTTTCAAATAAATGATGAGAAACACTTAATCTTAAGAAAAGGAGTATTCATGAGATGTTAAAGGGGTGGTGGATACGCCGCTGGTACTTCCTATATATAAACCTCTTTAACATAACATGACGAAACCTTTGTAAAGGATTAGAGCAAGAGTTAAGATAAAAGCATAAAGAGATTATGCTACTAAATGAGACTTAGATGGGAAAGCTTAATTCTAAGTAAAGGAGTATTTATGGGACATTAAAGGGGTGGTGGATACGCCGCTTGTACTTCCTATATATAAACCTCTTTAACAAAACATGGAGAATCTTTTTTGAGGAATTAGAGCAGGGATGAATATGAAAGTATGACAAGAGATCATGATATATGTACGAATATGCAATGTGTGATAAATGTGAATGTATGGATGCATGATGAATGATCATGCTATAGGTGTAAAAATGAATGTATGATGGGAACGAGTCTAAGTCTTAAAATGGAATAACGGTGTACTCATGAAGTGTTAAAGGGGTGGTGGATACGGCGCTGGTACTTCCTATATATAAGCCTCTTTAGTGCACCGTGGGGAAACCGTTACGAAGTTTTAAGGTAAGGACTGGTTGGAAATAAATTGGGAGGCTATTAAACTATGATACTCATGATCCCAATGAAAAGAGATGTCCAGCCTATGGGGCGGATCTCTAGAATGAATGCGAAAATGTGTCGAGTCTATGGGACGGAAGGGCCTTAAATATGAGAATGGAAAGGTGCCCAGTCTATAGGCGGAAGGACCCGGTAGAGGTGCCCAGTCTATAAGGCGGAAGGACCTAAAATTAATGATAATAAAATATACGAATAACGTGACCGGATGTACATCCAGAGATGGTCAATGGGGCGCCGAAAGCGCAGGAAACTTGAACAATAAGAACCTAAAGGGTTCACAATAAATGAACGATTCAGTGTACTTACTTAGCGAAAGCAAATTCAAAAACGTTTTCCAAACACTACAGGAAAGAAGCACGTGGAATAAAGCTTTCTGAGGACGTGGCCAATCGGAGTTGAAGAATCCCTATGTTACATAATGTAATAGTTTATGTAAAAACAACATTTCAAATAAAATATACCTTTATCACTTTAGTGATAAGGTTTGAAAAATCTGGGACTCGTTTTCCGCATTAAACTCTGATAAAATAATAAAGGAATAAGTAGGGTGTTTCATCTGCAATGGAATTACAACTGGAAATAGCTGAAAAATCTCATATATCTTATTAGCCCAAATATACTCACACATTAAAAATAAATAATCGGTATTTATGTCTGATTAAACCCAACCACCAACTTTCAAGCCCCCGCTTTGTGTTCTAATTCCATTTTATACAGTATATCAATCAATCTATTGGACTCACACTCAAAAGCTACATCTCTCAAGGTCATGTCTAGGCCCGGGTTAAACCGTTTAGATTTCCCACCACGATAAACTACAATTTATTTGTTTAAGAAATTAAGGTGAATTAATGAATGAATGAATGAATGAAAATGAGCATTAAATTAAGCAAATGAATTGTCGTCTAGAGGCGTTTCAACCAAGTCGCTATCCCTGAGGGTAACACATAGACTACACTTCTAATCAATGAAGCACTTAAGAAACTAATCCAGTGGTGTTTCAATCAGGCTGGAACCCGACGTGTGACACGTAGGTGAAACTTAAAATTCTAGTTACTTAAGCTCATTAATAATGGAATTATGGATTACGGACTCCACCAAATCTCGGATTTATTCTCATAAAAAGGGAGTGGTGTGTCAAAAATTTCAAAAAAAAATAGATTCTATCTTAACGTGGTACCTATCAACCTATTTTGACAGTTTCAGTATTACTAATTACCCCTAAGATGAGTACTTACAAGATTTCATGATTTAATTCAATTATTAATCCTAAACAACACTCACAAGCTATTTAAGCTATCAAATTGTATGGGTCTACCAAAACATCACTAATTATACGCGTTTTTATCATTTATTTTCATTTAAACTCATTAGCAGATCCAGTTCTACTATCATTTTCCATTTATTATGCAAAAACTTTTGATTTTTGAAGGACATTTGTGAAAAACTTTAAATTAATTTTTTTTTGTATTTTTGTATTTTTTATTATTTAAGAAAATAACCTAAACAGACTCATTAAGACGCAGTCTCCCATCCCCACACTTGAAACAAACATTATCCCCAATGTGAACCGAAAAACAACGATAAATGAAAAATACAAAAATATACAGGAAAAGACTTAGCTGGTAATGTATCCAAGATTGTATCCAGCTCTGCTCTTCCACATGTGCAACCATATACCATTTCTTTCGCGGCTGCACAACACCCTATCGGGTTGCCTTGTATATAAATATAAGATGCGGATCAACCCCACCCGAATGGAGATTGAGTACGGGCGAAGCGATCAATACCTGCAAAATCAACTCACAGCAAACCCAACAACATCAAACTAACACATAGTACAGACTCAAATTAAAATAAAAGACTCTACTGACTCAATACGACTCAAGATAAGGCAGTGAAACGTACCCAATGAATGACAAACACATAGATATGAATGTCAAAGGCAAGGTGAATCGAGTCGAATGATCCTTCGGTTTCCCATGGTGATGGTGGTAGGTGGATGTGATGGTGATGATGGTAATGGTGAATGAGAATAGATGGAATAATAATGAGATGATGGCGATGAAACATGGTGTAATGGTGAATGGTAAACCATGGGAAACAAAGAAAATGGGAAGGAACTAGGGACACATCGCGTACCGCGAAAGGTAGGGCAGCACTCCTCGCGTACCGCGAGGAGGCAAGATTTAAGCCGGCCACAATAGTTGTCCCTCGCGTACCGTGAGGGAGTTTTCTTTGTGCTTCGCGTACCGCGAGGAACCCTTGGTGACAAAAAGTTTTGAGGGTTTTTATACTTAGCCAAATTTTCACCCCTTAATTTCTTATTCCCCAAATTTCTTAAAAACTTGTTCCGACTATAAAAACCAAAGTAAAAATACCTGGAACTTCGTTCCTGGTGGTTTTCCTCACCGAATCAAGTGCGAATCCATGCAAGACAAACACAAAGCAAAACACGCAAACCGAAAAACACCAAAATGACACGAAAATAGAACCAACTATTATACAAACTCTACACCTCGGGCACTGGCCCGAGAAGCAAACAAGCCTAATCAGGAAGTTTCTCCTTAATTCTAACTGGAACCGCCTTCATCCTACGCGGTATACCAACTCTCCACATTACCAACAAGTAAGCACCAACCACTAAACCTCAATTACATCTATCACTCAGGTCCTTCCACCAACACTTAAACCTACCAGGTCCAAAGATAACTCGGTTCAAGTACCCTAGCAATTTCTCACCCCTAAACGTCCCCACAGTTGGGGTTTTCACCATCCCTAAATCACATGTATCTTTCAACTCCTGCACCCTCTTACATGGCAGCCTAGACCTAGGGGGTGACTTGGTTTCGCTCCCCTCATCATGAACAACAATAATGGGTAGGGGCTTGGGAATAGGTAGCTCTATGAATGTGGCCTCGATGCTCTCACCCGAAACTTCAGGATCCTCAATACTCTCCACCTTCCCCACACTTGGGGTTTTCCAAATCATATCCTCCAGTTCTACCATCATCTCCTATAGATCACTGGGCACCTCATCGCCATATTCATCCGGCTCATTTAGTAGCCCCTCTAAATTAAACGCCAAATCAGATAATTCTCTCAACTCAGGATCAGGCACACTGACATCTATATGTCCTGGATCAGAGTCCCGATGATCGTCTATAAAGGAATCAATCATGCAAATAGAATGGCTCTGCTAATTAGCCTCCTTCCCAGACTTCGCAGCATCAAAAGTGGTCTTCTCATCCCCCACACGAAGTGTGAGCTTCCCGTCAAAGACATCGATCAATGCCATGGTGGTGTGTAGGAAAGGGCTCCCAAGGATGAGTGGGACTCTATCATTCACATCCATATCTAGAATAACGAAATCTACGGGGAAGATGAATTTATCTACTTTCACTAACAGGTTCTCCACTATTCCCCGTGGATACTTGATTGAACGGTCGGCCATGGATATGCTCATACGCGTTGGCTTCGGCTCTTGATGTGTTGCAAAACACATACTTTTATCCGTGTATTTTGTGGAGTTTTTAGTCAGTTCGTGTTCATTTTGTATTGTTTTTAGTACATACTGAGTCTGAGTCTTGGTTGTAGGTGACAGAAGGTGAAGGAATCGAGCACACGAGGAAAAGCGAGGTTAAAATCTGAAGGAATCGAGCACATGAGGAAAAGCGTGAAAAAGAAATTAAAAATCTGGAAATTCATATCTTCGTGCCACGCGAAGATGGAGCTACATGTCTTCGCAACACGCGAAGACCATGAAAAGGTTGTCCGACTAGTTTGTTTCTCGCGCCACGCAAGAAACCCCAATCCCTCTTTCGCGTCACGCGAAAATCATAAAAATCTGAGAAAACCCTAATTTTGAATATTTAATGTTTTGGATTGCCTTTAATCGGGAGGTTCGACTTTTAGCCGTCTGAGGGGAGTTTCCAGGCGATTTTGGGAGTAGAGAAGCTGTTTGGATCTTTTATCATCGTATTGGTTGGACATTAATCATTCGGTTCACATTGTGGACCATGTGTGTTTCAAGTGTGGGGATGGGAGACTGCGTCTATCTTAGGTCTGTTTAGGTTGTTTTAATTTGAAATATATATAAAAAAATTAAAATAAAAAAATTAAAAATTAAAAATTTTCAAAAAAAATGTGCTTTGAATTAGAGTTTCTGCAAACTAAATGGAAGATGATAGGTATAACTGGATCTGCTTTTGTGAATTTAAAAGAAATAAATAATTGAAACGCGTCTAATTAGTGATGTTTTGGTAGACCCTCCAAATTTGAAAACTTAAATAGACTGTGTGTGTTGTTTAGGATAATAAAATGAATTAAATCATGAAATCTTGTGGGTACTCATCTTAGGGGTAAACGGTAAAACTGAAACTGTCAAAATAGGGTGATAGGTACCACATTAAGTTAAAATTTATATGTTTCTGAAATTATTTGGCACACTATTCTCTTTTCATGAAAATAAATCCGAGATTCGGTGGCGCCCGCAATCCATAATTCATGAGCTTAATTAATGAGAATTCTAAGTTTTGTTTATGTGTTACCCTCTGGGATGGCAACTTGGAGAAAACACCACTAAGCAGCTCTTAAGTGCTTCATTGTTTAACCAAGAAACATGGTCCAACCCAACTTCACTACTCCCATTTTGGGAGTAGAGAAGCTGTTGGAAGCCAAAGTTTGGATCTTTTATCATCGTATTGGTTGGACATTAATCGTTCGGTACTTGTTATTGATGATTTTGTTTTCGATTGGTTCGATTGCTATTATGTTCTTCTTCTTTGCTACTGATTTACTGTGTTGGACCATGTTTCTTGGCTAAACACTTAGTTGCTACCTAGGTTATGATGAATAATTGTTAAAGATTGGATTTTTACTGGTTTTTGGTAATTTATGATGGTTTGACTCTACTGTAACTATCTTTGTTCATTTGATCTGATGTATTTGCATGCTTAGTGTCGGTTCATCGTTGATTTGTGTTTCGCATGTCTCTTGTGAATGTCTTTCAGTTTTAGATGCATGTTTAGGTCGCTTACCTTGTGGTTGTGACTGTTTATGGTGTTGCTAGACGTAGTAATCCATAGGAATATTATTTGATGATTTATTAAAGTTGAGTGTTCGTCCTATCTCGATAGCTGAAAGGTGAGAGGTAGTCGGTTAGTCTCTGGTGTTAGGTGTCTAGGTGTAAAGACTCTGAAAGGAGGTTTCCCCTAGGTTCTTAATATCCTTGCTAATACATGTGTTATCGATTGTTCTGAGATTACCCCTTGCATTCTTCGAATGTATTGTTATAGTGAGATTGAAAGGTGATCTATCTGTAGGGTACTTTAGTGTCGTTGGAGAGACTGAAAGGTAATCCGACTAGCTGGTAAGCGTTATACATTCCTTAGAGTTTCCTATTTGGACACACCCGGAGATTGATCAGGGATACTTTAGGTATTCTAAGAGTGTCATACTTAGAACCTCAATTCAATTATAGTAACCATAACCGAGAGAAGTCTGAGTTTTACAAATAGGATTCTTACCTAGGTAGTGATTTCTCCATTCCTGGTTTAATCCGGTTCTCTTGTCTGATAGTTAGTTGTCAGTTGGTTTTCATTCAATTTTGATTAGTTCAGTCTTAGTTCATAAATTTCCCCCCTTTAAATCAGTTTAGTTAGTTGAGTCAGAGTCTAGGTATAGTTGTCACTAGTGTCTCGTGGGTTCGATATCCGGACTTCCATTAGGCTTTACTGCAGTTGATAGGTATACTTGCCTGTTCTATGGTCTAGTATTTAGGATAGTGTAGAGTTTAACTAGAATCTCTAGGTTAGGTTAAAGTAGGTAGTTTTTATAGATTATAACAAGCACATCAAGTTTTTTGGCACCAATGCTGGGGACACTTAAGCGATAGCGTATCTAATTTTGATTGAACTTAACTGATTAATTAGTCTTAATTGTGTTTTGAGTGGTAGAGTGTCTAGTTGTCCGTGTCTTTTGTTTGCTTTTTCATTTGTGTTTAGTATTTTTCGTAGGTTTATTTTATTATTTCGTTATATCTCACCCGCTGTTTGAGAACAATGTATAGACAGCAATACAGCAGGTTTGGAAGTTCGTGGACATATGATGGGGAAATCCAGGCTGCAATGGAATACATAGAATCACAACGCCTGAGAAATCGGGAACGTTTGGTCTTCGATTGTGACGGGAATTTTATTGGAACTGAAACTCGATCAGATGTAGTGATTCTGGAAACCCCAGAACTGGAGACTTTAATGAACGAGGTGCAAATAACGGTGACAGAAGGTGAAGCACAAGTCCCACCTCCATGTAAGTATTCTGCCCTTGATTTCAATTGTAATAAAATTTATACTGATTCCATGCGAAATCACGAAATTCCATGTGAGTCTTTACACTTTTCTTGTGAGAGTGATTCTTTGCAGGAGATACATAGTGAATAAGAAATCAAGGAGGAAAAAGGGAAAGTGCGGGGGATCATGAGCACTCGGTGGCACCTTTTAAGTAAGGCCGAGCAACTACACTTTTTAAATGAGAATGGGAGGCTACCGAATGAGCTAGCGAGTCTAAGGCTAGCAAGAGAAAAAGCAGCCCAAGAACCGGAGATTTTAACGAAAGAGGTGTAACTCATGAGTCTACAAAACTCTGCACTAGACCCACCTTCGGTTCATAAGCCACTGAGTTACGGACCAGAGCCCATCGGGATGACTTTTTCAGTGATGAAGAGACAGAGGAGTCCTCGGATGACACTACGGGTGATGGTCCAGGTAAATATTCGAAACCCGGTTTAATTGAGTACAATTATGATAGTCCTGAATCATTTGAATTTCCGGATGACGAGCTTGACTCTTCGAATGCACTTGATACTTTATACTTGTTCTTTGAGAATAATGTGATGCAGGATCTAGAAAGCGAAGACGAGTGTGTCAAAGAGGGTTTAACAAAGCTGTTTGAGATGGATGATAGAAGTGAATCACAGTTTAATGGGCCACTAGATGAGTCCAAGGATGATGTGACAGAAGAGGATCAGGTCCCATCCTGGGAGGATGAGTTCAGTGACGAATTGAAGGACCTGCCAACTCCTAGTGAAGAAAAGTTCGACCCACTTGGCGATCTAAAGCTCATTGAAGAGCTACTGCATAACTTGCCAAGTGTGGAGATCGAGACGGAGACTTGCGAGGAGATCCATGAGGTGGACATGTTGAGGTCTAAGGATTTAACCAGAGAGAGCAAGAGGAAAAGACCCGTGGATGAAGACAATGGTGAAAGGCCACAAACACCAAAGCCACCACAAGAAAGAGAAAGAAAGAACGGGCGTAGGGCAAGCTCGGGAGTGAAGAGACAGCTAAAGAAGCCACACGTCACTTTGTCAATCAATAAAATTGACTGTCTCCTTCACTATACATCATATCTCAAGTTTAAGTGTTGGTGGTCTGACCCGTTTGAGAGTTCCAAATCAATTTTAAAGTCTACCATCGGGTTTTGTCAAATCGGTGGTAGACCGGTCACTTTGAACGGGACGGACGAGGGCGGAATAAAGGAGAAGCCTCCTGATAGAGAATAAGTGTGGGGATGGTAGGTGTAGAGTAGTGTAGAACTAGTTAGGTCTATGTAATTTTTCTGTATTCCTTTTATGTGTCTTCGGTCTGTGTGTCTCATGTATTTGTATGTTTCAGGAAATCGTGACTGTTATGGCAAGGAATACCAGCAAAAGAAAAGTTCTAGGTATGTATACAACTGATCTTACGATTGGAACTGGTTTTTAAACGTGTTGGGTGAAATAGAACTCTAAAAACCAAAAATATTTCTAAGTAAAAACAAGGAAACTTTCTGTAATTGATGAGTCTTGGCGCCACGCAACCTTCTAGGTGATCTCTTTCGTGCCTGGCCAAAGACAAATGGAAAGATCAGGAAGTCTTGTGTTTCACGCCATGCGAAAAGTTCCTGCATATCCTTCGCGCCACGCGAGGAACCGAAAGGGTTTTTCAGAAATCACATCCTCGCGCCACGCGAGGATGTGAGGTTAGTACTTCGCGACACATGAAATCATGATTTTCTCAGAAAAAATATAGTTTTCCCCAAATATCATCACCACCCACCACCGTATCCACCTCCATTAACCCTCCGGCGATTCTCGCCCAACCTCCTACCACCACCCATCTCTGTCGCAACACCACCATCATCCACTCTCCAACTCACCACCTAACCTCCATCATCCGACCCTCCACCATCTCATAACCTCCATTACCACCATCGGTCACCACTGATTACCACTACGTGCTATCACCGTCGCATCATCCACCCTCATCATCCAACACCAACCACAGTCTTCACCGACAACCACTGCCACCACCCACCAGTTCACTTAGGAAGCCTCCAGGGAAATTCTTCACTCAATTCACCTTCCACCATTCTCGGTCACACGTTCTGTCGACGATCAGGTAAAATTCCTGTTACATTATGTTAGAACGAGTCGTCTTGTCAGTAAATTGAGTCGGGTGTTTGGTAATTTGTTTCATGTACAAGTTTTTGATAAATTAAGTTGTTTATTCTTGTAATTAGAGTCGTATTTGGGTTGTGCAGATAAGTTGTATCCTTGATTGGGTTCGAGTCGATCTAAGTTAGCATTTAATTAAATCGAGGTTTTGCTATAATTGTAATTGTAATTGGTATTCGTTAATGTGTAATTTGAATCAATTAACCGTTTTCGAGTCCTTTTTAGAGGTAATGGTGTAATTGTAGTCAGTTAGCCGCGTCCAGTCGTTCCATTGTAATTGAGTCAATTTAGTACATGTTTGTTAGATCTATTTTATTTCGTATTTGAGTCGAGTAGTTGGTAATAAATGGTGGGTCCGGGTAGTCTTAGAAGTTGCATGATAGGGATTTTAATCTGCTTATAATATCCCGGGGGGCTTCATTAATTTGGTAATGGGCATATTGGTTACGTCTTAGAGTTGTGTTTGTTGTCACCTACACGTGTGTGTTTACGTCACTCAGTAGCATATTGGTTATAAATTATAGTTTTTGTGTACCACGGACACTAAATGAACCATGTTGACATAATTTGAAGTTGAACTGAGTTTGAATCTGCGGGTTGTCGAATGGTAATTACCGTTCGGTCAGGGGGAGTTTTTCGACTAATTTTACATTTTCTGACTGAAAAAATGGGTATTATCAAGTCAGGGCGAGTCGGGAATTGATTGTAAATGTGCGTAGGAATTTGGTCGTATCTAGGCCCCGGGGTTGGTATATTGAGTCACGTCCGGGTCTTGAAAGTAGTCGTGTTATTCTATTTCTAGTTTTTAGTCAAATTTGTAATTTTGAGTCGTTTGAGTCTTCGGTGTTAGATTAATTTACTATATAATTTCTGTAAATCGAGTCTCGGGGATATGCTTTTGTGTTCTTGCAGGTTTAGACCGCCTCGCCCGTACTCAATCTCTATCCGGGCGAGGTTGTCTGGTTCTTATTAAATTAAAAGGGTACCCCGAATTTTCTAATTTTTTTTATTTTTAGTGTACCTCCGACGACTGCGAATGAAATGCTATACAGTCGTCTTTACTGCTAGGAATGCCTTGTTGTATATATTTTTGTCAAACTTTGTTTTACAGGCATGTCTGATGGAGGACCATCGTCTAGCACGGCCCAAGGGGCCAAGCGCAGGCGTGGGCCGATTCGGTAGCCCAGGGGAGAGCTAGAGGAGCCCCGCCCGATCCGTCGGCTTGAGCGGGTGATTCGTCATGCAGCGCCAGAGGACCGTCTGACGGTCGATACCCAGGCGATTCTGCTTGACGCCCGAATTTTGAGTCGCCACACATTACCGCGCTTCGAGCTCGCGATCGAGGAGTCCGTGCTGTGCGAGAAGTTCATTGAGATGGAGCCGCTGTAGCATCGTAGCGTTAGCTGGGAGCTAATTGAGCAGCTAGGGCAGCGTGATAGGTTAGAGGAGTTGCTAGGGGCCTGATGGATCGCGGCCTTAGCTTGTGATGTCGTTCAGTATAGGGAGCTGACGGTAGAGTTTCATTCGACGTTACGGTACACAGCAGGGCAGCTTGAGGAGCCGACGGCGGTATTGTAACATTCCTGATTTTTATTATTCATATTTCAATCCAATGTAATGCAATTTCGAATTCAATACTCGTGCACTGTCTCATTTATTTTCTCGCCGTAAATTAAATGCAATGATTCTATACAAATTCGCAAATTTTACTCGGTTATATACATTTAAACACTATACAAGAAACCATTTTATTCAAACTTATCAAATCTGAAAAGTCAAGGACTAAAATTGAAAAATGTCAACAAACCATAGTCAAGCACGGTCGTGCTTCGTTCTGGCACGGTCGCGCCAAGTGCCTCGGCACGATCACGCGAATGGTCCTAGAACGATCGCTCCCGTTGCCTAGGCACGGTCGCGCCTCTCTTGGGCACGGTCGCGCCTGCGTAACAGTTGAAACGTAAATGCAGTTTAATCACCCAATCATTTGAAATCCGTAACAGTCGTCCGTTTCTTTTCCCCTTAACGAATGAATCAACTATCGAATTCCTCAAACGTCTCAGTTCATATTACCAATTTTGAAAAAATCTCTCAAGCTTTCCAAGAAACAAAAATCCGCTGTTCGATCCGAATCCTCTCAATCCAGCAGCAGAAACTCGATACTCAATCATCCCTGAAGTTCCCAGACTATTTGGATTGGCCGGAGTTGCAGTAAAGATCGCCGGAACACAAGTCGTCGACGCCGGAACTCTTTCTTGCCTCTCTATCAATCCTCTACTTTTTCGGGTAATTGAAATCATTTATTTCAGTTAAGTAGTCTCTGTATCGAAAGCCCCTTTTCAATTTGGGCTTCCATTATAGAAATCGATCTGAATCAGAACTCATGCTTTATTAAAAATGATTTAATCGAACCCCTACTTAAACGCGATGTACATACAATTAGATTATATGAAAAGACTCGTAATAACCCATTAATCAAAAGCCCTAACAATTCCAACGTTTAAAATACAAGAATTGGTAAATTCGTGTCTGATTTGGAAAAGACACGGTCGCGCTAATCATCTAGCGCGGCCGTGCCTCATCGAGCGCGGCCGTGCCTCATCGAGCGCGGTCGTGTTCTCCTGTCCAGACCTTGTCATGCCCTCTGGGCTATTCTCTGTTGTGTCTAAAGATTATAGACACGACCGTGCCGGGCCAAGGCACGGCCGTGCCTGTTGACTGGTCTAGATTGTGCTTCTGTTGATCAACCCGGTCGAGCCCCGACTAGCGCGGTCGTGCCCGTGGCTTGAGCACGATCGTGCCCTTCCGAGGCACGGTCGTGTGAGACTCAGAACCTTTTAACATAATTATAAATTTTTATATTTTAATCAGTAAATGTTTCAGATTTTATAAAAATATGTTTTCTGTATTTAAAAATGGATTAAAAGTTTAATCTTGGCATAAATATAATTTATTTAAAAGTTTATGAAAATTTAATTTATATTTATTATCTTACACTTAAATGATATTTTAAATAATTAAGTTACAAAATTTATAAATAAATGAGATACATTTTAAATCAAAATCATTTATTTATTTATACTTAATTACAATTAATATTCACATTATTTCATAAACTATAATTATATATTTATTCAATTATTCAATTCAAACCTAATCAAATTGTTTCAAAAATATTTTACTTCAAACTCTATATATTTTATTCAATACTTTTAAAAACAAATCAATAGTTTTATACACAAATTCAACTTTCATTTTAGACTTAAACTTTATGCATCTATTTGATTCAATACACATTACTCTTTAGGTTGATTTGTGCACTCGAGGATCTTTATTTTTCTATCTATTATACTTGTTCGCTACACCTCCTTTTCAAGTGAGTATTCACAACCCCTTTTTACTCTTTTACACTTTTGGGGTGGAACATGAACTCTATACTCATTACACATTCCACAATTACATTTACACAAACAACACAAGTGCAAAAATCCTATTTACATACATGTGTGCAAAAATTTGAGCTTTGTGCCCGAGTGCTAGGTGTGCTAACCTTTGTATGCTCTTATGTGCAATCATTAACTATACAAGCCGACGGTTTTCAATGATAGATCTATTGAGTCTGACAAACCCACCCATGGTACGCGGTGATTGAAACCGACAACACAATTTTTGCATGCTAGTTATAAGGTTTGATTGTACATTTGGTTACACAATAGCTACTCCCCATAAACGTCTTATTTATCATGTCATGTAAAGGATTTGTTTTCATCTATATGCTATCTATATACAACTGTGTTATACTCACCAACTTTTTAGTTGACTTTATTTTATTCATGTTTCAGGCCCCAATATGTGAGATTGATTCAAGACGTGTTCAACATAGGATTTGGACTTAGCAATATAAATCAAGAATTTTATGAGTTGTTTATGTTTCTTGTTTGAATTTGATTTTGTACTTGGATTTATTGTAATGCAAATTTGACTTTAATATATTTCAATTTAGTCAACCATGTGCTATGAACAGTCTACATGTCCCGCCCTGATGATTCCGCCATCGGTCGGGGTGTGACAGATTGGTATCAGAGCTTTGGTTATAGGGAATTAGGTTATTAGACACCTTGACCTAGACTATAACTTTAGGACACCCACTTATACTATGTTTCATGATTTTTGTGCTATGTGTTACATGCTATGTGCTATATGTTATATGTTACATGTTTAGTATGATTACTTATTATTGCATTATGATGACTTATGTGTTTTAAATCCATAACTCATTAGGATCTTCTTAAATAATAATTAAATAAATAATATCCTTTCCTATATTCTAAAACCCCATAATATTTCTATTTTCTTTTCTATCTTTATCCTTTCTTAGCATGTGGAAAATTCTTGAAGCAAAAATCTTTAAAATATTTTTATTTCTTCGTTAAGGTTTTTAAACTTGTTAAATTATTTGAGGACACGTGCAATCTGGAAGGGTGACACCTGTATTTTGGGTTTTCTGTCTAGGAAAGCATTTCGCATAAATCCCAATCAACCGAGGGACCCGTATGCTTTCCTGGGAATTCCCGAGATGAGTGTTTACTTATAGGCTAAAGCATGTCTCCTTGAAAATTTTATAAGTTTAATTAACCTTAATGTGCCATAGTATTCAAGTGATTTTGTCACTTTTGAGTACAATCCAAACTATGAATATCTATTTCTTTTATTATTTTGTTATTCTATTTTATTAAATCCTAGCAATTCTCATAAGTTCTTACAATCTCTTCTTGTCTTGTGAAAATCTGTAGAATGCCTCCTCGTCGTGCTCCCGCTACCAACGCCAACTCCGACATTGCTGCTATTCTTACCCAATTGGTGACACAACTCACCCAAGCCAATGGTGCCACCAATGGCAATGGTGGAAATGGAAGCAATAGTGGTAATAATGGTGGAAATGGTGGAAATGGTGGTAACAATCCACCTCAATGCACCTTCAAACACTTCAATTCATGCAATCCCCTAAAGTTTTATGGAACCGAAGGAGCTACTGGACTCCTTCAATGGTTTGAAAGCATTGAGAATACTTTTCTCAATAGTGACTGTCCCGACAACCTCCGTGTTCGTCATGCTACAAGTGTCCTACAAAAACGGGCACTTACTTGGTGGAATGGGGAGAAAAGAAATAGGGGTGTTGACATAGCTATGGCCTTACCTTGGGATGAGGTCAAAAGGCTTATGACCGAGGAGTTCTGTCCTCGAAATGAAGTGAAAAAGTTAGAGGCCGAATTTTGGGATCTTGCCCAAGATAGTGGGGAAAACTTAGCATATACAACTCGGTTCCATGAGTTGAGTCTTCTAGTGCCCCACATGGTCACTCCGTTATCCCGTTGTATCGAAAAGTACATTGGTGGGCTACCGAGACAAATCCAAGATACTGTCTTAGGTAGAAATCCTGCTACTTTGGAAGATGCCATCCGCCTGTCTGCTACCCTAACTGATAAGCATGTAAAAGTTGGAACTCTTACCAAAAAGGGTTCTAAGAAAGTTTCTGAAACCGTAACCCCTCCTGCTCACAACAAAGAAGCCACAACCGAGCCCTCTCGCAATAATAGAAAGAGGAAAGTTAGAAATTTTGCTGTGGTTACTCCTGTTGTTCCCGTCAACCAAGCTGCACCTATGGTTCAAGCACCGGTCAAAAAGCCATATGGTGGAATTTACCCACTTTGTGCCACCTGCAACTACCATCATTCCCAAAACATCCCATGTCGCCTTTGTACTTATTGTGGGAGATATGGTCATGCGGTTAGTATTTGTAGGACCAAAGCTCTTACGGGCCAAGTCAACCCTCCAAACCGAACCGTACCTCAAGTGGCTAACCAAGGTGCTCCCGCCATTGCTAATGGGGGTGCTTGCTATGAGTGTGGTGACCCGAACCATTTTCGTAATCAATGTCCAAGACTTGCAAATGCTAGACAAGGTGGAGCTCGTGGGCGTGCGTTTAACATAAACGCCAACGAAGCTCAAGCCAACAATGACGTGGTCAATGGTACGTTTCTTGTTAATAGTCAATATGCCTCCATTTTGTTCGATACGGGTGCCGATAAAAGTTTTGTGTCACTTAATTTTGAGCCTTTACTTGCAAAGACACGATCTCAATTAGAGAAAACCTTCACCGTTGAAATAGCAAATGGTGACTCCCTTACCATTGAGTCCATTATTTATGATTGCTCCTTAGAACTAAATGACCATTCATTCCCAATCAACCTTGTTCCAATGCCACTAGGAAGCTTTGATATTAACATAGGTATGGATTGGCTATCAAATCATCATGCCGAAGTCATTTGCTTTGAAAAGTGTATTCGAATTCCGCTACCATCGGGAGAAACCTTAAGGGTTTTTGGTGAAAAGCCTTGCAAGGGACTTAAGTTGATGTCGTGTACTACCGCTCAAAAGTACTTACGAAAGAAGTACATTGCTTTCTTAGCTCATATTGTTCAAAAGGACGTCAAGGAGAAGAGTATCCAAGACATTCCTATCATTAGGGATTTTCCCGAAGTGTTTCCTAAAGATTTATCCGGTCTTCCTCCTGTTCGTCAAGTAGAGTTCCGTATTGATCTTATACCTGGAGCTAACCCCGTTGCTAGAGCTCCTTATCGTCTTGCACCTTCCGAAATGCAAGAGCTTGCAAGCCAACTTCAAGAACTCTCCGATAAAGGTTTCATTCGCCCAAGTCATTTACCGTGGGGTGCACCCGTCTTATTTGTTAAGAAGAAGGATGGATCATTTCGCATGTGTATTGACTACCGCGAACTCAACAAGCTTACTATCAAGAACCGTTACCCTTTGCCTAGAATCGATGACCTCTTTGATCAACTTCAAGGTTCTACATGTTTCTCAAAGATTGATCTTCGATCCGGTTATCATCAGCTTCGTGTTCAAGAAGATGACATTCCTAAGACTGCTTTTCGAACAAGGTATGGTCATTACGAGTTCATGGTTATGCCTTTCGGGTTAACCAATGCACCCGCAGTTTTCATGGATCTCATGAATCGTGTGTGCAAACCGTACCTTGATAAATTCGTGATCGTTTTTATTGATGATATCTTAATCTATTCCAAGACTAAAGCCGACCATGAAGAACACCTTAGATTGGTTTTGGACCTTTTAAAGAGAGAACAACTATATGCCAAGTTCTCCAAGTGTGAATTTTGGCTAAAAGAAGTTCAATTTCTTGGTCACATCGTCAACGACAAGGGTATTCATGTTGATCCTGCTAAGGTTGAAACGATTAAGAATTGGAATGCCCCGAAGACTCCTACCGAAGTTCGTTCATTTCTTGGTCTTGCGGGTTATTATCGTCGTTTCATCTCAAACTTCTCAAAGATTGCTGTCCCTCTTACCGCTTTGACCCATAAGGGTAAAACTTATGAATGGGGACCGAAACAAGAAGAAGCTTTCCAAACCCTCAAGCAAAAGTTGTGCAATGCTCCCATATTGACTCTCCCCGATGGAAATGATGATTTAGTTGTCTATTGTGATGCTTCTAACCAAGGTCTTGGTTGTGTCCTCATGCAACGAGGAAAAGTAATCGCTTATGCATCAAGACAACTCAAAATTCATGAAAAGAATTATACGACGCACGATCTCGAGTTGGGTGCGGTCGTATTCGCGTTAAAGATTTGGAGACATTACCTATATGGCACAAAATGTGTGGTATTCACCGACCACAAAAGTCTTCAACATATCTTCAACCAAAAAGAACTTAATATGAGGCAACGACGTTGGGTCAAACTCCTTAACGACTACGACTGCGAGATTCGTTACCATCCCGGCAAAGCGAATGTTGTAGCCGATGCTTTGAGTCGAAAGGACCATGTTATGCTTCATTGTGCCCGTATTCAAACCGATATTCGAACCCATATTTTAGAAGCTCAACACGTCTCGGTAACCGAGGATAATATGTACGAAGAAATGTCATGTGGTGTTGAACTCCTTCTTGAATCAAAGCCCAATGGCTTACTCTACTACTTGAACCGTATTTGGATTCCCGATCGCGACGATCTCTGTACATTTCTCATGAACGAGGCTCATAAGACTCGTTATTCTATTCATCCTGGTGCGGATAAAATGTACCAAGATCTTCGCCAACTTTATTGGTGGCCCGGTATGAAGAAAGACATTGCTCTTTATGTGGCCAAATGCTTAACCTGTTCCAAAGTCAAAGCCGAACATCAACGTCCATCTGGTTTACTTGAACAACCAGAAATTCTCGTGTGGAAATGGGAGAATTTAGCTATGGATTTCATTACCAAGCTCCCTCGCACCTCGAGTGGTTATGATAGTATTTGGGTGATCATTGATCGACTCACCAAATCTGCCCACTTCTTGCCTATACGTGAAGACTTCAAAGTGGAGAAACTAGCCCGAATTTACATTGATGAAATTGTGAGCCGTCATGGTGTTCCCTTGAACATAATATCCGATAGAGATGCTCGGTTCACTTCTCGATTTTGGCAATCTCTCCAAAAGGCTCTTGGTACTCGATTGGATTTGAGCACGGCTTATCATCCGCAAACGGATGGTCAAACCGAGCGAACAATCCAAACTCTTGAAGACATGCTTAGAGCTTGTGTAATCGATTTTGGTGGCAATTGGGATTCACATTTATCCCTCATTGAGTTTTCTTACAACAATAGCTACCACACAAGTATTAACATGGCTCCATTCGACGCTCTCTATGGTCGCAAGTGTCGTTCTCCTATCTGTTGGAGTGAGATTGGTGAAGCACAAATCACTGGTCCCGAGTTAATTCAAGAAACATCTGACAAGATCATTCAAATCCGTGACAATATTCGAGTAGCGAGGAGTCGGCAAAAGAGTTATGCCGACAAACGTCGAAAACACTTGGAATTCCAAGTCGGTGATCTTGTTCTTCTTAAGGTATCTCCATGGAAGGGCGTGATCCGTTTTGGAAAGAAAGGCAAGTTAGCACCTCGTTATGTTGGTCCATTCAAGATCCTTGAAAGGATTGGGAAAGTGGCTTACAAACTCGAGTTACCTCCATCTCTTGGCAATGTGCATCCTACATTTCATATATCTAATCTGAAGAAGTGTCTCACTGATGAAAATCTCCATATACCGCTTGACGACGTGCGCATTGATGAAACGATGCACTTCGTTGAGAAGCCGGTGGAAATTATGGATCGTGAAGTCAAACAACTCAAGCGAAGTCGCATTCCTATTGTCAAAGTTCGTTGGGAATCTAAGCGTGGTCCTGAGTTCACTTGGGAACGAGAAGACAAAATGAAGCTCAAGTACCCTCATCTTTTTACTAATAATGTTGTTTCTCTAACTAAATTTCGGGACGAAATTCTCTCAACATGGGGAGACTGTAACATTCCTGATTTTTATTATTCATATTTCAATCCAATGTAATGCAATTTCGAATTCAATACTCGTGCACTGTCTCATTTATTTTCTCGCCGTAAATTAAATGCAATGATTCTATACAAATTCGCAAATTTTACTCGGTTATATACATTTAAACACTATACAAGAAACCATTTTATTCAAACTTATCAAATCTGAAAAGTCAAGGACTAAAATTGAAAAATGTCAACAAACCCTAGTCAAGCACGGTCGTGCTTCGTTCTGGCACGGTCGCGCCAAGTGCCTCGGCACGATCGCGCGACTGGTCCTGGAACGATCGCGCCCGGTGCCTAGGCACGGTCGCGCCTCTCTTGGGCACGGTCGCGCCTGCGTAACAGTTGAAACGTAAATGCAGTTTAATCACCCAATCATTTGAAATCCGTAACAGTCGTCCGTTTCTTTTCCCCTTAACGAATGAATCAACTATCGAATTCCTCAAACGTCTCAGTTCATATTACCAATTTTGAAAAAATCTCTCAAGCTTTCCAAGAAACAAAAATCCGTTGTTCGATCCGAATCCTCTCAATCCAGCAGCAGAAACTCGATACTCAATCATCCCTGAAGTTCCCAGACTATTTGGATTGGCCGGAGTTGCAGTAAAGATCGCCGGAACACAAGTCGTCGACGCCGGAACTCTTTCTTGCCATCTCTATCAATCCTCTACTGTTTCGGGTAATTGAAATCATTTATTTCAGTTAAGTAGTCTCTGTATCGAAAGCCCCTTTTCAATTTGGGCTTCCATTATAGAAATCGATCCGAATCAGAACTCATGCTTTATTAAAAATGATTTAATCGAACCCCTACTTAAACGCGATGTACATACAATTAGATTATATGAAAAGACTCGTAATAACCCATTAATCAAAAGCCCTAACAATTCCAACGTTTAAAATACAAGAATTGGTAAATTCGTGTCTGATTTGGAAAAGACACGGTCGCGCTAATCATCTAGCGCGGCCGTGCCTCATCGAGCGCGGTCGTGCCGACTAGCAGCGCGGTCGTGTTCTCCTGTCCAGACCTTGTCATGCCCTCTGGGCTAGTCTCTGTTGTGTCTAAAGATTATAGACACGACCGTGCTGGGCCAAGGCACGGCCGTGCCTGTTGACTGGTCTAGATTGTGCTTCTGTTGATCAACCCGGTCGAGCCCCGACTAGCGCGGTCGTGCCCGTGGCTTGAGCACGATCGTGCCCTTCCGAGGCACGGTCGTGTGAGACTCAGAACCTTTTAACAGAATTATAATTTTTTATATTTTAATCAGTAAATGTTTCAGATTTTATAAAAATATGTTTTCTGTATTTAAAAATGGATTAAAAGTTTAATCTTGGCATAAATATAATTTATTTAAAAGTTTATGAAAATTTAATTTATATTTATTATCTTACACTTAAATGATATTTTAAATAATTAAGTTACAAAATTTATAAATAAATGAGATACATTTTAAATCAAAATCATTTATTTATTTATACTTAATTACAATTAATATTCACATTATTTCATAAACTATAATTATATATTTATTTAATTATTCAATTCAAACCTAATCAAATTGTTTCAAAAATAATTTACTTCAAACTCTATATATTTTATTCAATACTTTTAAATACAAATCAATAGTTTTATACACAAATTCAACTTTCATTTTAGACTTAAACTTTATGCATCTATTTGATTCAATACACATTACTCTTTAGGTTGATTTGTGCACTCGAGGATCTTTATTTTTCTATCTATTATCCTTGTTCGCTACACCTCCTTATCAAGTGAGTATTCACAACCCCTTTTTACTCTTTTACACTTTTGGGGTGGAACATGAACTCTATACTCATTACACATTACACAATTACATTTACACAAACAACACAAGTGCAAAAATCCTATTTACATACATGTGTACAAAAATTTGAGATTTGTGCCCGAGTGCTAGGTGTGCTAACCTTTGTATGCTCTTATGTGCAATCATTAACTATACAAGCCGACGGTTTTCAATGATAGATCTATTGAGTCTGACAAACCCACCCATGGTACGCGGTGATTGAAACCGACAACACAATTTTTGCATGCTAGTTACAAGGTTTGATTGTACATTTGGTTACACAATAGCTACTCCCCATAAACGCCTTATTTATCATGTCATGTAAAGGATTTGTTTTCATCTATATGCTATCTATATACAAATGTGTTATACTCACCAACTTTTTAGTTGACTTTATTTTATTCATGTTTCAGGCCCCAATATGTGAGATTGATTCAAGACGTGTTCAACATAGGATTTGGACTTAGCAATATAAATCAAGAATTTTATGAGTTGTTTATGTTTCTTGTTTGAATTTGATTTTGTACTTGGATTTATTGTAATGCAAATTTGACTTTAATATATTTATATTTAGTCAACCATGTGCTATGAACAGTCTACATGTCCCGCCCCGATGATTCCGCCATCGGTCGGGGTGTGACAGGTATCTTTTGCTCTTGGATGATAGATCTACGAGATGTCGGTCCCCTAGTTTGCTGTGGCTACAATGTTTTACACCGAGCCAGAGGTGGCAGAGCCGACGTTTGTTCAGTGCCTGAGGGGCTGTTTTAGGAGACGTCATGACTAGGGGGTCAGTGACGGTCAACTAAGGGAGTTTTGGGGTTCGATCGCCGACGGGCCGAATTCTACTTCTATTTTGGAGTCGTCGATTCAAGATACCCTTGTCCGTTATATTCATCGGATCCTTGCTTGCACTCTCGTCGGACGCACGTCCGACATCGAGAAATGGAATCAAGTAGATTTATTTTGTTTATACTACATCGTCGGCCACCGAGAGGCTAATCTGGCCAGCATTATGCTTTCATCACTTACTCAGGGCCGACGAGGTAGACCAGAGGCGAGGTTAGACTTAGGACCATACATCGGCAGGATTACGGAGAGACTGGGAATCTTGGATCGTTATCCGGGCCATCTGCTGACATCCAGCCCGGATACGATCGGTTTTGGGCTTCATTGTTAGGACATGTTTTGTAACTGTTGATAAAATTATGTGTAAGTTCTGCTAGAGGCGAACTTGTTAAGTTCGCCTAGCCTATCAGAGGCGAACTTAATAAGTTCGCCTAGCATATCAGAGGCGAACTTAATAAGTTCGTCCGGTCTATCAGAGGCGAACTTAATAAGTTCGCTTAAGTCTATCAGAGGCGAACTTATTAAGTTCGCTTAGCCTGTTAGAGGCGAACTTATGCAGAACAGTAGCTTATATATACATAACAGAGTGAGTTTAGACAGAGTGTGAGATTAGAGGTGAGACGATATCAGAGTAGACGAGAGAGAATTCTTGTAACCTGATATTGGTGGAATACAAAGCGTTTATTTACACCGTTGTTGTTGATTGAGTTACACGAGCACGTTGATCATGGATTCCGCACGTTATCACCGTGTCGTACCGCGAGTCTAGAGATCCGTCACGCACCGAATTAGGGACCTACATTCATGAGCTGAGGTTGCCCGGCATATGTGCCATGGATAAGCCTCCGAGGTTCGTTGAGGCTAGAGAAGGTCCACAGGTGCTACCGCCTGTCAGGACGCCTGCAGAGGAGGCCATCCAGATGGGGCGCCCACCGCCCGCCAGAGAGTTCTATACCATATTGAGCGTCCATAGGGCCAGCATCCACTGCGTCAGCGACCACCAGCACCGTTGACTCTTGAGGTACTTCGAGACGAGGTTTTTGACAGGATGATCAGGTTTTTGATAGGATGGATCGGCAGGACGATGCCATCCGGTACATGATGACACATCAGGGCATCGAGATCCTACCGTTTTTCAGAGTCCCGGACCAGACTGATCAGGCTGAGGCAGAGCCAGATGACACGACAGATGGAGATCAGGGTTGAGTCAGCAGCACCGTTCAGCCGAGTTGTATTTTAATTTCATTGTACTTTTTCTTTATTGTTGTTTTCATTTTCATGGTCTGTATATAAATACTGATGTATTATGTGATTTGTATGGGGGGCTCGACTGGGTGGTTGTTTGTATATATTATCATTACTGTTGTTTGGTTGTTTGTATGGTTGCTAGAATCTTATTATTGATAGCCGCTTTCGTTCGTGAGGAATGTATGGAAGTAGGGGAGACTGTAATCCCCAGGAAATTCCGACCTTTATTTTAACTATTCTGGCAAATCGTAATTTCAATATTTTATAATTTGCACTTATGAAAGTATCCTATTTATTCATTATAATTCATGAGTGTGCATACATACTTATATGATTGTTATGAAATAAATATATATACCTTGTTATAGTAACCAAATCTAAATTTACAAGTTTTGATTATGATTTGATATCATTTATGTGTTTACTTATAAATATATATGTAACTATATATATATATATACACATGATAAATAAACCATTTAAACAATTTATTATAAAAATATAACATTGTTAATTAACATTGCTAGTGTTTTAAATTACTAAAGATAAATAAAACAAATAAGTATATAATTACATTTATCAAACATTTTAAATATGAATTATGTTGATGTAATGGAGTCATAAACATAAAATTAATGGGCACTTAAATTAGAATATGTTATGAAATTAAAAACTATTCTTCATCTTTTGCAATCTAGTCCTTATAACAAATTAAATTTTGTGAAGAAGCCCATGATCCTACCCTATAACTAGAGCCCTTATTCTCATGTATTACCCGCACCTCAACGATCCTCTAGGGTTCTCTAGCTACTTAAGGTTGTTCTTGTCATCTTTTGAAAGATTCTAGCTTAAATCCTTCCATTCTAATTAAGTTCTTCTTATGTTCTTGCTTGTTCATACTTTCCTTTCAAAAATCCCTAATAACTAGCTAGATCTATGATCCCTAACATGTTTATGTTATAATCATAGACCTATCTGTAACATCCCAAATTCATAACTATTTACATAGGAGATTTCATATAAGACTAAGGTTGTTAAAACGGAAACAATAGGATATGGGGAGTATCAAAGAAAGTTCATACAATATTATTATATGGGCTGAAAAAGTCATTTATTCAAAACTAAGGGGGGGGGATGAAAAAAAAGATTGTTTAACCTAAATGACCTACTCCATCTATCATAGTATCAGCCGCCACCCTACTTCATTTGAAATCCGTTTCCCTGTAATTCCGTGAGTCCGCAAGTAACAAACACTCCACCTCCGATCAACCCTATCCCAACCCCCAGCCCGCGATTATTGCTCGGTTCACAGAGTTCTGCACCGGAGCAACCTCAGGGATGTCACTGTCAAGTCAGAATCACACAAGAAAGAGAGAGAGAGAGTTGGTGGTGTAGGTTCAGACGCGACGACTGTACGGGCTTCACAATGGAGATGGTGGTGGTCTTACACGTCTCATGGTGGAGACGATGGTGACTGTGGTTCTTGTCAAACGACCCTGTGGTGGCTGTCATGGCTAGAGGTCAGCAATGGAGATAAGCCTCACGATGATGGGGGTTAACGGGTTTCACGACAAAAACTGTGGCAGGTTGCGCAGGTGCTTGCAACCACATTCTGATTGGAGCTTCCTTGGTCTCCGGTGAGCTCTTGAGGTAGCAATTGAACAAGTATTTTGGTGAGCTTCAGCTTCACGGTGGTGCGTGATAAACATGTTATGATGATGGTTATGTTCTTTATGTTCTCAAAGAAGAAGTGGTGATGTTATGGAAGCCTGGTGTCCTAGCTATTTCAGGGCGGTTCGGTGGAGGAGATGATGGGTTTAACGGTGGCGTACAAGGAGGGAATGATGGTGGCAGCGACGGTCGGATGTGAGCAGTGGTTCTTAACAGGTTGAGGGTGGTGGTGGCACAGACCTAAGGGAGGTGGTGGATGGCTCGCGGGTATGGTAGAAGATGATAACAGGCCGTGACGGTGTTAGTACGGGATGACGAAGAGAATGATGTGTCTACGAGAATGGAGATACGGGTTGATGGTAGTCTCATGGTGGTTTGTTAAAAGGATTTTATGGCTGATTAAGGTTAACGGTGGTAACAATGGTGGTTGTATAAGCTTAACGGTGGTGACGATGGTGATTAGTAGTTACGTGATGGTTCATGGTGGTTCACGATGCTTCAGTGAGGACGGGGTTGATAACGGTTGATGGCGTAAGGATGGTAAGAGCATGATGAGGATCAACAACAACAAGTGCCATCTCATGGTAACCGACGCATTAAGACGGGTTCATGGACTTTCGAATCACTCGATTCGGAGTCCGTATGTTTGATTTACGGGTACAGTACGGGTTCGTATTTTAGACGCCTCGTCGTGGAGGTACATTCCTTATAACCCGTGGAATATTAATTATTACTTTTATTGGCTCGGGTCAAGAATACCGTGTTTAAGGAGGACGTATAGAGTTTATATTTTGACGAAACCATAATCGACGAAAGCTTAATTATTTTTATATAAGAGTCGCTTGTTAAAAATAATGGAAATTAATGTCATCGATGCTAATAGATAAAGCTCGGTTGATTATGAATAATTGTTGATTGATTTGAGATGGAAATAGACAATTGGAATTGTCGGGTTTAGACTAGACACAAACGGGACTCTGTCCGATTTTCGTTACAATTAAAGAAGTGTATTTTACCTAGACGTCCTCATTATGGGTTGGGTTTGTTTGGGAAAAGAACACGTTCAAGAGAATTTAGCATGTTCGCTTGAAGCAAGGATGGCGAACATAACATGTTCGCCTAATGTAGAGGAGGCGAACTTACCATGATCGCCTAAGCCATGAATGGCGAACTTGCCCAAGTTCGCCAAACCCTAAAGATAGAAACGTGTAGTGTCAGTTAGGATAGTTATCTTAACTTATATGAATGAATTATCCAGAGTGTACAGTTTGGACAGTAGATAACACATTGAGGCTAGCTTATCAGGTGAGTTCTAGAAGCCCTTCTTTAAATGGTTTAATTAATGTTTTTGGGCTGGTGTGCATACATACGAAATGATGTTTACGAAACGATGTTTTACGAAACGATGTTTATAAAATGATGTTTACAAAACGATATTTACGAAATGATGTTAACGAAATGATGTTTACGGGCCCTAGGATTTTTTCACTCGAAGGACAGTACGGTGTTGATGGGCCTAGTGGTGGTGTGCCTCAGGGATTCTCAGCCAACCGATGATGTGGAATTGACGGTTACGAGAAGGCGCAGATTCGGTTCATGTTGACTTGTGCTATGATGCTATGTTACGATGTTTTTACGACGTTAAGTTACTGCATGTTTTACGTACGCTTTTGTTAAATAAATGAATGTTATGTTTTGGTAAAATGATTATGTTAAAGTTTTATATAAAGCTAGAACTCACCAGCGTAGCTGACTTTTAGTATGCACATTCAGGTTAAGAACATGTGTGGATGATGGACGGTGATGCTTGGCAAGCGAGAAGAGTTACCCGTCTGAAATGATGTTTACGAGATGATGTTTATGAAATGTTTTGCCAAATGAAGTTTACGAAAGAGATGATGTTTTGTTTAATAAAACGTACGAATGCTTTAACTGAGATGAGGTAAAGGTTTTATGAAAGTCATGAATGAACGAATCTGCCACGAGTTCCTACGGGAGCTAGGGTATGTATGTATGTATTGTCCTCACCCTTACGGGGGCCTTTGTGGCTAGATAACGGTTGTACAACTGGTTGATGATGGGGTGACGATGGTCACCTATGGGATTTTTGGGATCCCCGATTGAAGGCACTATTCCTTGCGGGGAAATAGTGTCTTAGGTACGGGTTGGTGTTGAATGGCTTTGAGGTATCGGGCCCTAGGATTTCTTCACCCGAAGGACAAACGGTGTTGATGGGCCTAGTGGTGGTGTGCCTCAGGGTTTCTCAGCCAACTGATGATGTGGAATTGAAGGTTACGAGAAGGCGCAGATTCGGTTCATGTTGACCTGTGCTATGATGCTATGTTACGATGTTTTTACGACGTTAAGTTACTGCATGTTTTACGTACGCTTTTGTTAAATAAATGAATGTTATGTTTTGGTAAAATGATTATGTTAAAGTTTTATGTAAAGCTAGAACTCACCAGCGTAGCTGACTTTTAGTATGCACATTCAGGTTAAGAACAGCTGTGGATGATGGACGGTGATGCTTGGCAAGCAAGAAGAGTTACCCGTCTGATCATGATGACTGGCATCCCGTTATGTTTTACTTAGGATGTGTTTATGCTTTAGGCAATGTTTACGCTTCCGCATGTTTGACTATGTTGACATTATGTTTGAACGAAATTTTCCGCTGCGTTATTTGATATTGAAGTTTAAGAACTGTTTGTGAAAATTATAAAAATCCGAGAAAACCCTAATTTTATATATTTAATGTTTTGTATTGCCTTTAATTGGGATGTTCGACTATTAGCCGTTTGAGTGGAGTTTCCAGGCGATTTTGGGAGTAGAGAAGCTGTTGGAAGTCAAAGTTTGAATCTTTTATCATCGTATTGGTTGGACATTAATCGTTCGGTACTTGTTATTGATGATTTTGTTATCGATTGGTTCGATTGCTATTATGTTCTTCTTCTTTGCTGCTGATTTACTATGTTGGACCATGTTTCTTAGCTAAACACTTAGTTGCTTCCTAGGTTATGATGAATAATTGTTATAGATTGGATTTTTATTGGTTTTTGGTAATTTATGATGGTTTGACTCTATTGTAACTATCTTTGTTCATTTGATCTGATGTATATGCATGCTTAGTATCGTATCATTGTTGATTTGTGTTCCGCATTTGTCTTGTGAATGTCTTTCAGTTTTAGATGCATGTTTAGGTCACTTACCTTGTGGTTGTGACTATTTATGGTGTTTCTAGACGTAGTAATCCATAGGAATATTAGTTGATGATTTATTAAAGCTGAGTGTTCGTCTTATCTCGATAGCTGAAGGGTGAGAAGTAGTCGGTTAGTCTCTAGTGTTAGGTGTCTAGGTGTAATGACTATGAAAGGAGGTTTCCCCTAGGTTCTTAGTATCCTTGCTAATACGTGGCTTATCGATTGTTCTTAGATTACCGCTTTCATTCTTCGAATGTATTTTGATAGTGAGACTGAAAGGTGATCTATCTGTAGGGTACTTTAGTGTCGTTGGAAAGACTGAAAGGTAATCCGACTAGCTGGTAAGCATAAACATTCCTTAGAGTTTTCTATTAGGTCACACCCGGAGATTGATCAAGGATCCTTTAGGTATTTTGAGAGTGTCATACTTAGAACCCCAGTTTAGTCATAGTAACCATAACTGAGAGAAGTCTGAATTTTACAAATAGGATTCTTACCTAGGTAGTGCTTTCTCCATTCCTGATTTAATCCAGTTCTCATGTCTGATAGTTAGTTGTCAATTGGTTTTCATTCACTTTTGATTAGTTCAGTCTTAGTTCACAAATTTCCTCCCTTTAAATCAGTTTAGTTAGTTGAGTCAGAGTCTAGGTATAGTTGTCACTAGTGTCTCGTGGGTTCGATATCCGGACTTCCATTAGGCTTTACTGCGGTCGATAGGTATACTTGCTATTATGTGGTCTAGTATTTAAGATAGTATAGAGTTTAACTAGAGTGTCTAGGTGTCACACCCCACCTCAGGCACCCCCTAGACGTGTGCGACCTCGATTGGTATTGCTTTGACTTTGATTTCTGAGTTTTTATAAATACAGCGGAAGTCTTTTCAAAAGGATCGTTTCATAATTTGTTCAACCTCAAGGTTTGTAATTGTAAATACCAAAACTCAGATTGAAAACAAAAGTCTTGTATTTACTTTATAAACATATGGACTTAAATACCCTTTCTTTTTATTACAAAGCCATGTTGAAATCAAATACATTTCTTGTCTCAGGTGGACAAGTTTCAAGCCACCGAAAATAGTACTATCCAGGGTTGATCAGTCCCCCGGTCCTATCTCCTTTTTCCTTTGGTTAGGATTTCCTATACATAAGGCCTGAGAATCCAACGTGTAAGTTATTCTTTTCACAGGTCAGATCCGATGTCTGCCTCTCTCATTTTTCTTTTCTTGGGTCAGATCTTAAGTCTGCCCACACCCCATTCTCATCACATTTTGTTCATTATTTGAAAACATTTTGAAAATAAAACGTCAGCGCGAACGCCGGTGAATACAATTATCTTGACAGGAAAATCATTTGGCACAAACAAATATTAATTTCATAATCACAACTTTATGTTCAAACTACATATTCAGCAGGCCCTTATCTCCAGGTCATATGCACCATTGTATATACACTGGCTTCATAGCTTATATCAGCGAACAGGTCTACGCCTCCGGATTTGTTATAAGATAAGCACCAGCCGCAGTCCGGGACTTTCACCCGAAACCCGTGTATCCCTTGCAAGTTTTACGTATACCTATGGCCTGAATGCTTATTCATAGAAGAACGTTGAATGTTACTTCGCTAACCTTTATTTGGCCATTTTCGTAATTAAAATGTTTGACACAAGTTTTCAAAGAGATAAAGTATTCACCTTGTAATAGGAATGAGGCTTTAGAGTGGAAAGCTTATAGACTAGCTTCTTATCTTGATTTCTCTAGCGTTTTGACCTTTCTACAAGCGTTTTTTCTTAAACCGAGCGCTAAAATGAGCGGGGGTTGGACGGTGATTGTCGAGAGTGGGCTAGGGAAGCTCTGGAACAGAATATGGAAGTTGGATTCGTGTTTTGGATGTGAAAATCGAGTGAAATGATCCAACTATTTATAGGCTGAAATTTGAGTCCGTAGCGGACCGTTATGCATGGGCGTAGCCGTCCGCTACCGCCCATACATGACGTTAGCCCTACACATCCAATTCTGATTGGACCAAACCTCATTTTACGGCTAGCGGACCGTTACCGTGGTAGTAGCGGTCCGCCACCCAAATACCTGGCAAATTTTCAGGATTTGCTGCTGGCGGATCGTTACCATATGGCTTGGCGGTCCGCCACGAGTACACGTGTCACAATTTGTGACCATTAGTCACCAGACATGTGGCACTCTCGGATTGTTTGCTTAGTGGCCAAGTAGCGGACCGTTACTCAGGTGGTGGCAGTCCGCCACCCAATGACACCGGGTGGGGGTTCCTTAGCGGACCTACCATCAAACCTACACCCATAGCGAACCGTTAGGGTTAACCTTAGCGGTCCGCTAAGGTCTAAAATCCCATATTTTTCATTTTGAACCCTGAACTTATGCAATTTAAATACAATAAGCCCTTAAGGTTCTGACCTTGACATTTCTCTGATATTTTTGTGGCAGGTGTTACATCCTCCCCACCTTGTTTTAAACTCGTCCTCTAGTTTATTCAAACAAGTGAGGATATTTCTTTCTCATTTCAGACTCAAGTTCCCACGTGCATTCAGGACCACATCTGGAGTTCCAATTTACTTTCACAATCATTAATTTCTTTTTTTCAATCTCTTTTCCTGGCTGTCCTCGATTTGCAAAGGTTGTTCCACAAATCTTAACTTTTCATCTACCTTTACATCTTGTGGGGGCATTACCAGAGATTCATCTGCCAAACATTTGCGTAGATTTGACACATGGAATACATCATGTACTCCATTCATTTCTTCTGGTAATTCGAGTTGATAGGCCACAGGCCCAACTCTTTTCAAGATTTTGAATGGTCCTACGAATCTAGGACTTAATTTTTCCTTTCTTTCCAAATCTCACAACGCCTTTCCATAGTGAAACTTTCAACATAACGTTTTCACCGATGTTGAATTCTAACGGCTTTCGTCGTCTAGCAGCATAGCTCTTTTGACTATCACGAGCCGCTTTCAATCTACCCTTTATTTGAATAACCTTTTCAGTTGTTTCTAGGACTATTTCAGGTCCTGACAACTGATTTTCTCCTATTTCAGACCAACAAATCGGATTTCGACATTTACGACCGTATAAGGCATCAAAAGGAGCGTCCTGTATACTCGTATGATAGCTATTGTTATAGGAGAATTCCATTAGAGGTAAGTGGTCATCCCAACTTCCTCCAAGGTCAATAACACAAGCCCTTAACATATCTTCAAGAGTTTGAATAGTTCTTTCGCTCTGCCCGTCTGTTTGAGGATGGTAGGCAGTGCTAAGATTCAGTTAGTACCTAGGGCTTTCTGAAAGCTTTGCCAGAATCAAGAAGTAAGTCTACTATCCATGTTGAACGTTTCTTTTATGGGAAGAAAATGAGTAGACTTAGTAAGTCTGTCAATGATAACCCAGATAGTATCATTTCCTCGACTCGTTCGGGGAAGTTTAGTAATGAAATTCATGGTTATCATTTCCCATTTCCAAACAGGAATTTCAAGTTTTTGTAACAAGCGAGATGGTTTTTGATGTTCAGCTTTAACTTGAGAACAGGTTAAGCATTTTGCAACATAGATAGCGATATGCTTTTTCATTCCTATCCACCAGTAATTTGTTTTTAGGTTTTTATACATTTTATCGCTTCTAGGATGCATTGTATACTTAGATTTATGAGCTTCTTCTAGAATCTTGATGTGTTCTAAAACACATGTTTGTGGAGTTGTTTTTGACCCATTTCACCCGGTTTTATTAGCAAATATCTAAAGAAATTGGTACTTAATGATATTATTGTTGATTCTGTAGGTTTCTATGATAAACCAAAGAATTATACAGAAGAATCGGAGCCGGAGAGAAACAAAAGAAAGAAAATTTTGGAATTTATACTCTTCGCGGTACGCGAAGGAGGAGCCTCAGATCTTCGCGACACGCGAAGATTTCCAGAATAGGACCCGACTGTTTTGGCCTTCGCGGCACACGAAGGGCCTGGAACTATTTATCGCGACACGTGAAAGTCCAAAAAGCCGCAAAACCCTAGATTTCGATTATTTAAAGATTTGAGTGGCCATTCTTTAGGGAGTCCGACTAATTGCAACTGGAGGCGACCAAGATGCTCTGAGGATCGATGTTTTGAGACCTGGTATCATCAGGATTGATTAAAGTTGAAGTCTTTCGGTTCGATAACACTAGTTTTACGTTCTTTTTCTTATTTCAGTTATTTATTTCGAGATTGAATTATGTTTTCAATATATTTTGGATTGTGTCTTAGTATCATGAGTAGCTAAACTCATAGCTATCTAGATTAGGATGATTATTGATTTGGTTTGATTGTTTTCGAGTTTTAATCGATCGTATGATGGATATTATTGTAAAGATTCTTGATTCATTGTTTATGAATGTGTTTGAGTACTGATTTGCTACTGATCTTGCATGAATTTGTTGCTCTTGAGGTTTTACTTGAATGCATTGTGTGTTTTGGGTGAAATTTCAGGTTCTTGGGTCATTTGCTTTGTGTTTGTGATCTAGATGGTTAGGCCAGTCATTGTATCAAGTTTGTGTGGTCATAGAAGTCAGTGTTTTACCAATCTTGAGTCCGAGAGGAGATAGGTTGTCGGGTTGTATTGTGGTTTGTCGGTTTGGGTAGCAATTGCACGAGAGTGGGTTGCTTTAGTCGTCTTTATCATCTTGCAATTTCTTGTCATAAACTCCTTGCTCTTAGGTCTGTCTATGATAGTCTCTGAGTATAGGACGGTTGAGACCGAGAGGTGAAACCGTTTTCGAGTACGTGATATTCTAGGTTTTGGTGACTCCGAGAGGAAATCCAATTTCTTGCCGGTGAGCTTAATCCGACCCTTAGGATAGTTGAGGTGTGTAGGTGAGTCCGAGAGGAGATCCTACATGTTTTAGTGATTCCCGAGTCAGTCTATCTTTAGAACCGGTGTCATACAGTCGGTTGTCCCGAAAGTAGTTGAGCCAGTCAATAGGATTCCTGGTCTAGGTAGTGTTTATCTCATATTTGGTCTTCGTCTGAGTTCTAGTGTGTTTGGTCTTTCTAGTGTCATTTATTTGTCCGTAATCTTTAGTGTCTTGTCTTCGTTTATCTTTGTGTGTGTCTACGTACTTTTGTGTCTTTTCAGTCTTTGAGTCGAGTCTGTATTTAGTTGTATTATTCTAAGTTGCGTGTCCTAAAATCAATAAAAGTAATAAATAGAATCATCTTCTATGTTACATCGGTTAGGAGTCAATAAAGGTTCAGTATCAAGTGTCGCCGCCTTTTTTGTCCACGGTTCGATAACTCGGGCTTACTATCTTTACTACGCGCGACCGGTACACTTGTCGTGTGAGGGTGATTTAGTTGTGTGTCCATTTCTACAATTTAAACTTGGTTAATTTAATATCTATAATATCACACATCAAGTTTTTGGCGCCGCTGTCGGGGATACTTTTTGGCGACTTCGAGAACGACCCGAGTTGGGGGTCTGACCACTATTGTGCTACTTAGTATTTTATCATATTTTATCTATTTTGTTTTGTTTCTAGTTAGCGTACTATCTTTATTTTCTATATTTATTTTTCTTTTTACAGTGTATGCAACGTACTCGTCACACTAGTTCCACAGGATCTGCTGAGTTTACTGCTCTACTCGAGCCCGAGCATTTGTTCTGAAAGAAACCTGTTGAAATATCTTTTGAAGAAATGGGCGAGCAACCAACACGAAGGACCGTTTCTGATTACGCTAAGTTGACCGATGATGGCGTGCGTTCTAGCATCACTCAGCCTACTGTAGAGGCTAACTCGTGGCCGTTTCCATCTCATGTCATGAGCACTATCACCACTAATGTGCAATTCCATGGGAACTCGCATGAGAACCCACACTCCCATCTCACTATATTCAGCAGGGTCTGCGACACTTTCCGCCTTAATGGCGTCACTGAGGATGCAAAACTGTTGCATCTATTCCCATTCAGTTTGGCAGATAAAGCCGCCACTTGGCTTGAGTCCTTACCCAATGGTTCCATCACCACTTGGACGGCTATGAAGGACAAATTTCTTGCTAAATACTACCCCCTTTCTAAGGCTTCTCACCACAGGAGTTTGATCCATGCTTTTAAGCAGCAGCTAGGGGAGAGTTTTCACGACGCGTGGGAGAGATTTAAGGGGCTGTGTAACGATTGCCCGCGTCATGGTATAGAGGATTGGAGTTTGGTTGAGAAGTTTTATAATGGTTGCTCCATTGCTAGTAGAGGACAGCCAGATACAGCTACAGGGGGAAACATAATGACGAGCAAATCCCCTAATGAGTGCTTTGACCTATTCGAGGATATTGCTATGACTAGTTACCAGAGCCCACATTCTGAGAGTTTACAGAGATGGGTCATGCATATTGATTCGAATACAGCCTTAGCAGCACAAATCGAGGCATTAGCCAGAATAGTGAAAGATTTGCAGATGAAATCAGATCAGAGCTGTGAGATCTGTAAGGGAGGCCACCACACTACTGATTGCAAGATGACCCAGGAGCAGGTAGAGTACTTAGGAAACCAAAACCGTAATAACTCGTACGGTAACTCTGGATGGAGAAACAACTCTGGTTCCAATTGGAGGAGTAATCAGAACCAGAGTGTGACATCCGGGAAAAAAATTTATTTAATTTTCGGGACGAAAATTCTTTCAACTAGGGGATGATGTGACAATCCGACTTTTTAAGTTAACTCCGTTAGAATTCCCGTTAAATATTCAGATTAAATCCTAACCCAGTTAACCTAATCTTAAAACCCAGAGATTGATTCTGTCACAAATTAAACTCAAACTACAGCGACTTAAGCTGTAATGTCTAAAGTCAAATTTGTTGACTATGCAAAGTCAAAATTGAGTGAATTTGTTCCCTGTTGACTTTTAAAAGTCAAACTCACAAACCTTGATTCAAATTCAAACCTATAACCGAAATCTACCCAAATTCGTAACTGAAGGCAATGTTAATAGCATTTTCGTCCATCATTGAGGCATTAGTGAGTATTTATAACTTGGATTAAACCCAATTATTGCACATTAAGCCGTAATTGTCGACACCCTCTAAGTATCTATCAAATTCGGCAAATCCATGTATCATTCTCACGACCCAGCAACCTGCGCACTCGAGACGAACTCCTCTAAAGCTTTTGCATCCATCATTTTGGCCGGAATCATAACAGAAGTCGCCAGAGATCAAACCCGTTCAAGTCGAAACTGTTTTACTCGATCTCCACTAATTCGAATCGCATTCTGGTAATTTCTTACATCATTACTTTCGTTTTGGTGTCTAGATCGTAAGCCCTATCTTTATTATGGATTGCAACATCGAATTAGACATGAACCCAATTCTAGGGTTCATGTGACTGTGGTTTAATCGAACCTCGATCCAAATTCCATTTCAATCTAATTAAATTATACTAGTAGTTTCACAATTCTCTGTTTAATGAAAACCCCATGCCAATTCAGTCTATTAACATCGAATTGAACTAAATCCGTAATCTAGGGTTTATCCATAATCGGTTTTGGGGGTTTTTATCTTAATCATTGTCTCAATCAAATTAAACCACAGGGTTCGATTCGGAATTAGCTGTTTAGTAATAGCCCCATGATTCCATCGAGTTCTAATATCCAATTTGATCAATTTGATTCTGAGTTCATGTCTAGTGTTATCGGCTTTTTATTTATGAAATTAGCGATCCTACAACTAATGTTTTTACAATTAAATCTGCACACACCTTCGAAATACTCTGTTAAACAAAAACCCTATGATCTTCTGGTTGTTTGTGATCGAAATCGATGGATTTGGGCTTGGATTTGGGTTCGGTTTGCGTGGGGAAGTAGAACCCACGAGGCATGTAAGTTAAAATCATTCTGATCTAAATTGTTAACGCAATGGCCAAGCGGCTGAGATGGTTAAGACACTTGACTGAGGGGGAGGAGACCCGGGTTCGAGTCCCTCCACCCCCATTTCTTTTTAAATTAGTTTTAGAGATTATTTTTAATATAAAAACCAAAACCTACCTTATTATATCAATATATTAATTGGTTTTCAGCCGGAAAACATCCGTAGGCTCAGGTTTGGTTTTATAAACCGCATTTTGTATTATTTTCCACTTATAAAAATAATATATTTATTTTATTTTCAACCCGGAACTCAAATTAATAATAATATATTTACATATTATTTTCGCCACGTTTTTAAAAGATTTTGAGACGCTTCAAATTAATAAATGATATAATTGTTTATATTATTTTCTCACGTTTATATCCTCGAATAAAAATAATATTGTATAAATTATATTATTTTCTTAGGCCATTGTTAAATAGTATAAAACTTCACCTGCGAGGTAAGTTGAGTAGTACTACTGGGTTTGACAAACTTCACCTGCGTTAGTCACGCTAACCCGACTGCATGTCGAACGGATGCAATCTTGACCTAAACATGCACCATGATTGATAGGCCTGATGGGAGGCAAAAACATAAACAGTCAGCTGTCGGTTGCGAGCGCATAAGTTAACATGCTTATGGGTTAGCTACCTATTGATTTGTATATTGAATGTACATTAACCTATTGAACTTTGTTGCAAACTGAAACTTGTGAACTCACCAACCTCGTGTTGGCATTTTCTTACATGTTTTCTCAGGTCGCTTAAGATAAGGCACAGGTGCACGCATAGGGCATGCATGGAGTCTTATGATTAAATTATAAATTATTGATTTACTTTGGACTTTGTTTGGACTTAACACTTTAGGACTTCTTTTTTCTTGGGCGCGTTTGTTATGGGTATTTACTTCCGTTTTACGCTTCCGCACTTACTTTGATCATTTATGATATATTTTCTATTTAGTCCCATATAGTGTCGTTCAATGTAACTAATGACTGAGATCCTGGTTTGTCACTTCCCAAACGATAAAACTTCGTTAGTTGAAATTGGGGGTGTGACAGATTGGTATCATAGCGATTGGTTATAGAGAACTAGAATTGCATACTAGACTATAACCTCACACATTAGTTACATGTCATATACATTTGGATTTTTTGGCACTTATGTATTACGTTACAGGATCATATCGTCAACCCCACCATCATCACCTAAGGCATCTACCTTATCATCCCTGGAGCCCAAAAGGCGCCGGACTAGTTCTAGTGACAACTCGATAGAACAGGGTGAAAGGAACACAACACTTAATTGGAATGCATATCCGAAGATGATCCAACGATGGATTGAGATGGGAAATGTTCCATCACCCTATTTTTGTTCAACTTCCTCATCCTCTACTTTGCCAAGCTTGGCATGCACCATGGAACAAGCTTTTGCAGCTTTTGTGTTTATCATAACTAAGGAATTAAAAGCGACGAAGGAAGCCACTGATGAGATGCCCAACATTCTACAGTGGGAGTCACAAATAGAGGAGAATAAGGTAGGGTTAGAGCTTTTGACCGCCGAACTAGCAGTAACGGATCAGGTCCATAACCAATTGGTGGATCGGGTCGCACATTTGGAGACGAGGGTGGACACCTCGGACCATGATGTAGGAGGGATTATGGAGAGAGTGACTCATCTGGAAGCCCAGCTTCAAGTAGCAGACCATGCTGCTGAAGGACTTCTGGAGAGAGTGACCCACTTAGAATCCCAACTACAAGCAGCCCTATTCCCAGAGGACATCCCACTTTCAGACGACGAGGAAGAGCCCTTCGAGGATGATCCCTTAGAGGAGGAGCCACCTGAGGAGGAACCAGTGGAGATCGATGATGCACAATCAAATGTTTCTTCCGACGACGAGGATGCTTGATGATCTTTCTATTCTATCTTTCCTTTTCATTCATGTTTCGTTTATGTTCTCTCTCTTTTCAAATGTAGATGGGTAAGGTTGTTCTCATTCAATAAAAGCGTGAGAAGTTTAATGTTTTGAGTTATTTATTTTGTAGCTTTATAATTTATTTAATTTTCAAAATGTTAGATGTTGTATTTCCTTACTTGTACATAAATAATGTTTAATATGCGATATATTTCTCATTGTTTTTGTATTTGTGAATGTGAAGAATCATGTCGGGAAGAGTTCGTGCTGGTGGCCGAGGTACCATCAACATGACAGCAGCGGAGATGGCGGCACTAATCAACGATAGTGTGGCTGAGGCTCTAGCAGCACAGAATGATGTAGGTAAATGCTATAACCATTGACTAGTGAGGTCAATTCATCTCTCAAAACGCCTTTCCTAAGCTTTATAACCTCGAACCTATATTATGTTTCTAAATCCAGGCCAGCAGAATCAGCAACCATCATGTACATTCAAGACATTTATGGACTGTAGGCCCCACACCTTTAGTGGAGCCGAAGGAGCTGTCGGACTACTCCGGTGGTTCAAAAAAGTAGAATCGGTATTCGCTATGTGCAACTGCCCATTGGCCAATCAGGTCAAATTTACTTCTGGAACTTTGGAGGGCCCGACTCTCACTTTGGTGGAATGCACAGGTCGAGATATTGCCGTGGGAGGAGTTTAAGACAATGATGAAGGAGGAGTACTGTCCTCGGGATGAAATTCAAAAGTTGGAAGGAGAATTCTGAACCTGAAGATGGAAGGTTCAAAAATTGAGCTTTATACCACTCGTTCCCATGAGCTTGCTACCATGTGCCCGTATATGGTGACTCCTGATTACAAGAGGATTGAGATATACATTGGAGGTTTAGTGCCTCCGATTCAAAGTGTGGTTACTTCATCCAACCCTACTACCATCCAGCAGACTATCAGACTTGCCCACAAGTTAACTGACCAGGCGGTAACTCAAGCGACTCTACCTCTGTTGAAGCACTTTTCGTGTGATAAACACTCTGGATAGAGTCTTAGTTTTGTACTTTCATTGTATGTATTTGTCTTTATTTGTAAGTGTCTTTATGTATTAGTAATCGAGTTGTATTTACTAATGCATGTTGATAGTTGCTGAAATCTCTAAGTGTTTTGGGCACTTGTATGTGCGCAGGAATTAGTTCCTGCGTACTTAGAAAGTACGCAAGAATACCTTGCGTACTTGCTAAGTACGCATGAGCAATTTACCCATGTGCACTTGCTAAGTGCGCAGAGATCAGGTCGTGTATAAATAGGATAGGTTGACAGTAGACAAGCACGCAGGCAGATACTCAGACTTTGTATACTCAGTATTTCTCTCTGTAACCTTCAACTGTTTATAATAGACGAAAGTTTAAAGTGATTCTCTTGTTGGTTTACTTTGTGTTGTAAGACTCTCCACCTAGTCACGGGTATTCCGCACCCGGTCCGACTCAGAAACGCATTTGCATGTGACAATCCTCCACACCCGAGGGACCTACAACCTCCGAGGGGTTCAGTTTCTAAAGCTAATGATAATCATAAGCGCAAGTTTGATCACAACTCCAACTCTCACTCCAACTCCAAGGGATCCCAGTTCAATCAACCTCAGCAACAGCAGCAGCGAAAGTTTGAGCCTGCTAAGAACTTTAATCAGACGAACTCTTTAAGTCAAAATCAAGGTGGTTATGTGGGAAGAGCCCCCAAGTGCAACAAGTGCAATTACCACCATGTCGGTGCTTGTAACCGTTGTCAACGGTGTGGTAAGATGGGCCACGCTGTAAAAGATTGTAGAGTTGATCTTCAAAACAAGCAACCATTCCGACCGCAAGGGTCCACAAGAGGATGTTTTCAGTGCGATAAGGAGGGACATATTCAAAGGGATTGTCCTCAGTCGAAGAGGGGTGGTAATGGCAATGGTAACAACAACAATCAAGGCAACAACAATGGTGGCAATAATGCCAATAATGGAGGGAATGGTGCGAAAGGATGAGCCTTCGTACTAGGATCTGGAGAAGCTCGATATGATCATAATGTGATCACCGGTAAGTTTCTCTTAAACAATTACTTTGCTTCTGTCCTATTTGATACCGGTGCTGATAGGAGTTTTATATCTAAGAAGATTAGTGATATGATAAAAGGAACTCCAACTCTGTTAGAAACTGAGTATATAATAGAGATAGTTGATGGCCAAATAATTGAATCAACCCACATTCTTAAGGGTTGTAAGCTTGAGTTGGCTGGTCATAAACTCGATATCGACCTTATGCCGGTCACACTTGGTAGTTTTGATGTAATTGTTGGTATGGATTGGTTATCTAAAAACCAAGCTGAAATTGTCTGTCGTGAGAAAATTGTTCGCATTCCTCTCCCTAGTGGAGAAATCCTTTCCGTTCAAGGAGAAAAGAGTGGTGCAGTCCTTGGCATCATATCATTCATGAAAGCGAAGTGCCTACGTAAAGGTCATACTGCTATTCTGGCACTCGTTGCCGAGCAACCATCGGAAGAGAAGAAAATTGATGATATTCCCATCGTTTGTGATTTTCTAGAAGTGTTTCCCGAAGACTTACCTGGTCTGCCACCTCACCGTCAAGTTGAATTCCAAATCAATCTAGCACCCGGAGCGACGCCGATCGCTAGAGCACCTTACCGATTAGCACCTAGTGAATTGCAAGAGTTGTCCACTTAGTTACAGGAATTGTTGGATAAAGGTTTCATCCGACCTAGCTCATCGCCGTGGGGAGCTCCAGTTCTGTTTGTTAAGAAGAAGGACGGGACTTTCCGTATGTGTATCGACTATCGTGAACTGAATAAAGTCACAATCAAGAACCGTTATCCTCTACCTCATATTGATGATCTCTTTGATCAACTCCAAGGATCAAGCTTCTATTCCAAGATAGATCTTAGGTCCGGTTACCATCAATTGAGAGTCCGAGATGAGGATATCTCTAAGACCTGTTTTCAGGACAAGATACGGCCACTATGAGTTTATGGTCATGCCTTTCGGATTAACCAACGCACCTGCGGTTTTCATGGACCTCATGAACCATGTGTGTAAGCCATACCTTGATCAATTTTTTAATGTTTTCATCGACGACATTCTCATTTATTCTAAGAACAAGGAGGAACATGAGGAACATCTACGTTTAATCCTGGAATTACTTAAAAGGAGCAGCTGTATGATAAGTTTTCCAAGTGTGAATTCTGGATCCGGGAAGTTCAATTCTTAGGACATGTAGTTAACGAGAAGGGAATACATGTCGATCCATCAAAGATAGAAGCCATCAAGAATTGGGCAGCACCGACGACTCCGACAGAGGTGCGCCAATTTCTTGGATTGGCTGGTTATTACCGTCGATTCATCGAGGGATTCTCTAAGATTGCACAACCCCTCACTACCTTAACTCAAAAGGGTAAATCTTATAACTGGGGCGATAACCAAGAGTCAGCATTCCAACATCTTAAGCAGAAACTTTGCAGCGCACGTATTCTAGCTCTTCCGGATGGAACAGATGATTTTGTGGTGTATTGTGATGCATCCATTCAGGGTTTGGGTTGTGTGTTAATGCAACGAGAAAAGGCGATCGCATATGCTTCGCGTCAACTAAAGATTCACGAGAAAAACTACACCACTCATTACCTAGAGTTGGGAGCTGTAGTTTTCGCAATTAAGATATGGAGACACTACTTGTACGGTACCAAGTGCACCATCTACACCGATCACAAGAGTCTTCAGCATATCTTCGAGCAGAAAGAGCTGAATATGAGACAACGTCATTGGGTCGAGCTCTTGAATGATTATGACTGTGCGATCCGGTATTATCCGGGTAAAGCTAACATTGTAGTTGATGCCCTAAGCCGAAAAGAAACCAAGCCCAAACGAGTTCAAGCATTACAGCTTACTATTCACCCCAGATTACCTAACAAAATCCGAAGTGCTCAACTTGAAGCCCTGAAAGAGGAAAACCTGCCGCTGGAAGGTACACGCAGTATTGAAGCACAACTAGAGGTCAAATCTGACGGTATTCGCTACTTCGCCGAGCGAATATGGGTTCCAGTATCCAGAAAATTAAGGGAACTAGTCGTGGATGAGGCTCATAAATCTCGTTACTCTATTCATCCAGGTTCCGACAGGATGTACCATGATCTAAAGGTGTTGTATTGGTGGCCAAAGATGAAGGCCGATATAGCCACTTATGTGAGCAAGTGCCAGACTTGCGCGAAGGTCAAAGTTGAATATCAAAAGCCTTCCGGTCTTCTCCAACAACCAGTGATTCCCATGTGGAAATGGGAGCAGATATCCATGGACTTTATTACAAAATTGCCACAAACTCCTACCGGATGTGATACTATTTGGGTAATAGTCGATCGTTTAATAAAGTCCGCTCACTTCTTAGCAATCAAGGAAACCGACAAAATGGAGAAACTTAAACGTATTTACTTGAAAGAAGTAGTCTCTCGGCACGGGGTTCCAATCTCTATCATTTCGGATAGTGATGCACGATTCACCTCTCGTTTCTGGCAATCGTTACATAAAGCTTTAGGCACGCGTCTAGATATGAGCACACCATACCATCCTCAAACTGATGGCCAGACATAACTTACTATTCAAACTCTGGAGGACATGTTACGAGCTTGTGTGATTGATTTCGGTAACACTTGGGAGTCTCACCTACCGTTGGTGGAGTTATCCTACAACAACAGTTATCACACTAGCATCAAGGCAGCTCCATTTGAAGAATTATATGGACGGAAATGCCGTTCTCCTATTTGTTGGGCCAAGGTTGGGGATAGTCAACTTACAGGTCCTGAACTCGTACTTGAAACTTCTGAGAAAATCGTTCAAATTAGAAACCGTATGGCAGCAGCTCGTGATCGTCAAAAGAGCTATGCCGATAAGCGTCATAAACCATTAGAATTTCAAGTAGGGGATATGGTTTTATTAAAAGTCTCATCTTGGAAGGGTGTCATTCGTTTTGGAAAACGAGGCAAGCTCAATCCTCGTTATGTTGGACCATTCAAGATAGTGAAGAGGATTGGGCCAGTAGCGTATCAACTGGACCTACCTGAAGGACTTAGTGGTGTGCACAACGTCTTTCACGTCTCAAACTTGAAGAAATGTCTGGCAGACGAGTCACTCGCGGTTCCTCTTGAGGAACAACACATTGATGAACAGTTGCGTTTCATCAAAGAACCTGTGGAAATCGTGGATAGGGAAGTCAAAACGTTAAGCGTAGTAAAATCCCTATTGTCAAAGTCCGTTGGAACTCAAAACGCGGACCGGAATTCAAGTGGGAGCGTGAGGATCAGATGATGCGCAAGTATTCTCATCTATTCAAGCACTCCACGTCAAATTCTTTAGGTACTAATCTAATTTTCGGGACGAAAATTCTTTCAACAAAGGGATGATGTGACATCCGGGAAAATTTTTTTATTTAATTTTCGGGACGGAAATTCTTTCAAATAAGGGATGATGTGACAATCCGACTTTTTAAGTTAACTCCGTTAGAATTTTCGTTAAATATTCTGATTAAATCCTAACCCAGTTAACCTAATCTTAAACCCTAAGGATTGATTCTGTCACAAACTAAACTCAAACTATAGGGACTTAAGCTGTAATTAGCCTAATGTCAAATCTGTTGACTATGCAAAGTCAAAATTGAGTGAATTTGTTCTCTGTTGACTTTTAAAAGTCAAACTCGCAAACCTTTATTCAAATTTAAACCTATAACCGAAATCTACCCAAATTTGTAACTGAAGGCAGTGTTAATAGCATTTTCGTCCATCATTGAGGCATTAGTGAGTATTAATAACTTGGATTAAACCCAATTATTGCACATTAAGCCGTAACCATCGACACCCTCTATGTATCTATCAAATTCGGCAAATCCATGTATCATTCTCACGATCCAGCAACCTGCGCACTCGAGACGAACTCCTTTGAAGCTTTTGCATCCATCATTTTGGCCGGAATCATAGCAGAAGTCGCCAGAGATCAAACCCATTCAAGTCGGAACTGTTTTACTTGATCTCCACCAATTCGAATCGCATTATGGTAATTTCTTACATCATTACTTTCGTTTTAGTGTCTAGATCGTAAGCCCTATCTTTATTATGGCTTGCAGCATCGAAATAGACATGAACCCAATTCTAGGGTTCATGCGACTGTGGTTTAATCGAACCCGATCCAAATTCCATTTCAATCCAATTAAATTATACTAGTAGTTTTGCAATTCTCTGTTTAATGAAAACCCTATGCTAATTCAGTCTATTAACATCGAATTAAACTAAATCCCTAATCTAGGGTTTATCCATAATCGGTTTTGGGGGTTTTTATCTTAATCATTGTCTCAATGAAATTAAACCACAGGGTTCAATTCGGAATTAGTTGTTTAGTAATATCCCCATGATTCCATCGAGTTCTAATATCCAATTTGATCAATTTGAGTCTGAGTTCATGTCTAGGGTTTTCGGCTTTTTATTTATGAAATTAGCGATCTTACAACTAATGTTTTTACAATTAAATCTGCACACACCTTCGAAATACTCTGTTGAACAAAAACCCTATGATCTTCTGGTTGTTTGTGATCAAAATCGATGGATTTGGGCTTGGATTTGGGTTCGGTTTGCGTGGGGAAGTAGAACCCACGAGGCATGTATGTTAAAATCATTCTGATCTAAATTGTTAACGCGATGGCCAAGCGGCTGAGATGGTTAAGACACTTGACTGAGGGGGAGGAGACCCGGGTTCGAGTCCCTCCACCCCCATTTCTTTTTAAATTAGTTTTAGAGATTATTTTTAATATAAAAACCAAAACCTACCTTATTATATCAATATATTAATTGGTTTTGAGCTGGAAAACATCCGTAGGCTCAGGTTTGGTTTTATATACCGCATTTTGTATTATTTCTCACTTATAAAAATAATATATTTATTTTATTTTCAACCCGGAACTCAAACTAATAATAATATATTTATATATTATTTTCGCCACGTTTTTAAAAGATTTTGAGACGTTACAAATTAATAAATGATATAATTTTTTATATTATTTTCTCATGTTTATATTCTCGAATAAAAATAATATTATATAAATTATATTATTTTCTTAGTCCATTGTTAAATGGTACAAACGCATGAGCCTATTTATTTATTTATTATATATTATTTGTCATTCGTCGCGTAGCGTATATATCTTAATTATTAATTAAAGAATTATTATTCTCGTGGACACGTTCATCTACTCTTAAACATTAGAGCGTTTCTTTTAGGACGTTCCTCATTCCGTGTCGTCGCATATTCCCATTGTATCCCTAATTGTTATGCGTATAATTCTAGGACATACGTAAGCCGTTGCAGGCTAACACTCGTGGTTTCAATCTTATTCTAGTATGAACCTACCTACGCCGTTCAGGTGAGTTTTCACACCCCCTTTACTGTTTTACAATTTGGGGGACAAAACATGTCATAAACATTTTTGGTTATGTAATTCATATATGTTATCACTTGCTTAACTATGCATATACATCTATCAATAAGTCCTCACATCGGACCATTTATATGAACATAGCGAGGTAAGTTGAGTAGTACTACTGGGTTTGACAAACCTCACCCGCGTTAGTCGCGCTAACCCGGCTGGATGTCGAACGAGTGCAGTCTTGACCTAAACATGCACCATGGTTGATAGGCCTGGTGGGAGGCAAAAACATAAACAGTCAGTTGTCGGTTGCGAGTGCATTAGTTAACATGCTTATGGGTTAGCTACCTATTAATTTGTATATTGAATATACATTAACCTATTGAACTTTTTTTGCAAACTGAAACCTATGAACTCACAAACCTCGTGTTGACATTTTCTTACATGTTTTCTCATGTCCCTTAAGACAAGGCACAGGTGCACCCATAAGGCATGCATGGAGTCTTATAATTAAATTTTAAATTATTGATTTGCTTTGGACTTTGTTTGGACTTAACACTTTGGGTCTTTTTTTTTCTTGGGCGCGTTTATTTTGCGCATTTACTTCCGTTTTACGCTTCCGCACTTACTTTGATCATTTATGATATATCCTCATTTTAGTCCCATATAGTGTCATTCAATGTCACTAATGACTGAGATCCTGGTTTGTTACTTCCTAAACGGTAAAACTCCGTTAGTTGAAATTGGGGGTGTGACACAGAGCTTGTTCCAGAATTCGGGTCAGGGAAGCGGGGAGAAGAAGGGTCGCTTTGAAGTGATGATGGTTCAGTTTCTGGAGCGTGATGATAGGCGGCAGCAGGATAATGCTGCGAATTTTAAGGAGTATGACACGATGATCCAAAGCCAGGGAGTGGCATTACAAAATGTGGAGAGGCATGTAGGAGAGATAGCTGAGATGCTGAAGAGTAGGAAGGAGGGTAGTCTGCCTAGTAACAATGATGCGAACCCCGGTCACTCACGGCAGTTCGCAAAGGCAGTGACTACTAGGAGCGGCCGAGGTGCCGACACTCCAAGATTGGTAGTAGATGATGATGAGCCGGTCGATGAAGAGATTGAGATAGAGGAAAATCCTAGAAAGGTGCAAGAGAGACAAAGCCCAACAATTACATCACAGCCAGAGGATACAACTAGGAATGCGACTGAGACGCCTGTGAGAGAGTATAAGCCCCCACTTCCATATCCCGGTAGGCTTAGAAGAGAGAAAGAGGACGGTCACTATCAGAAGTTCCTCAACATTCTACGACAGCTACACATTAGCATCCCATTTGTTGAGGCTCTATCTAGTATGCCCAAGTATACGAAGTACCTCAAGGACCTGTTGATGAATAAAACTAAACTTGAGGCACTTTCCACCATGGTGATGAATGAATGGTGTTCTGCATTTATACAACCCATCCTTCCACAGAAGATGAAGGATCCAGGGAGTTTCACTATACCTTGTGTTATTGGTGGGTTATCTGTCGACAACGCTCTTGCCGACCTAGGTGCTAGCATCAACCTGATGCCCTACTCTGTTTTTAAGAAGCTAGGCCTAGGAGAACCGCAGCCGACGCGGATGAGTCTTCAGCTTGCCGACCCTTAGTGTGAATGATGTTTGTTAGGGTCGACAAGTTCATCTTCCCTGTGGACTTTGTCATATTGGATATGGACGAGGACGAGCATGTCCCTCTTATTTTGGGGCGTCCATTCCTACCTACCGCTTACTCGATGATAGATGTTTTTAGCGGTAAGCTGACCCTTGGTGTGAATGATGAGAAGGTGACACTCGACGTGAATAAGTCCATGAAGCATCCAAGCAGTCAGGACGATACACTATACTTCATAGAGTCTATCATGTCACATGTGGGAGAGTTCTTGAGCGATATCTGTGGGAGAGATGCGTCTCATACGCAAATCCTGGTTAGAGAGAATGGCGAGATTGAGATAACAGCAGTAGCCATTAATGAGAGTTCGAGTCTTCTAGAGAGTGATGCTGCCCACGATCCCACTGGATTCGAGGATATTGAGAGGAGTGAGCCCGTAGAGAGGCCGTCTATTGAGAGCCCACCATCCTTCTTAGAGCTTAAGGATTTACCTTCACATCTAGAGTATGCTTTCCTGGATGATGAGAGGAAGCTTCCCGTGATTATTGTTGCGGATCTGTCGGGAGATGAGAAGGAAAGACTGATTGGTGTGCTGAAGGCACATAAGCATGCGATCGCGTGGAAGCTAATGGATATCAAGGGTATAATCCCTTCCTTTTGCACGCATAAGATCTTGATGGAGGATGATTTTAAGCCAGTCGTGCTCGGGCAGTGGAGACTGAACCCCAAGATGCAGGAGGTAGTGAAGAAAGAGGTGCTGAAGTTGCTAGATGCATGGCTAATCTACCCCATATCTGATTATGCATGGGTTAGCCTGGTGCAGGTTGTCCCCAAGAAAGGGGGGATGACAGTTGTGGTGAATGAGAGGAATGAGTTTATTCCAACACGGACAGTTACAAGTTGGAGGGTCTGTATAGACTATAGGAAGTTGAACGACGCGACTAGGAAGGATCATTTCCCACTTCTGTTTATTGATCAGATGCTGGAGCATCTGGTAGGACAGCAGTTTTATTGCTTTCTCGATGGCTTTTATGGTTATTTCCAGGTCCCTATTATACCGGAGGACCAGGACAAAACCGCTTTCACGTGCCCCAATGGTACATTTGCTTACCACTGCATGCCCTTCGGACTATGCAATGACCCAGCTACCTTCCAGCGTTGTATGATTGCCATCTTCCACGATATGGTCAAGGACTTTATGGAGGTATTTATGGAGGATTTCTCGGTATTTAGGAGCTCCTTCGACCCTTGCTTGAGCAATTTAGAGAGGATGTTGGCACGATGTGAAGAGACTAATTTGATGCTAAACTGGGAAAAGTGCCACTTTATGGTGAGAGAGGGCGTAGTGTTAGGGCACAGGATATCACATGCAGGGATAGAGGTGGATAGAGCTAAAGTGGAGACGATCTCTAAACTTCCCCCGCTGACATGTGTGGGGGTGATTAGGAGTTTTCTCGGCAATGCCGGCTTCTACCGACGATTCATTCATGATTTCTCTAAGATTGCAAGGCCGATGACTCAGTTGTTGGAAAATGATGTGCCCTTTGTACTTTCTAATGAGTGTTTGAGGGTATTTGAGTTGTTGAAGGGCAAGTTGGTTGATGCCCCTATCATGGTAACCCCAGATTGGTCACTTCTATTTGAGTGGATGTGCGATGCGAGCAATTTCGCATTAGGGGCGGTTTTAGGACAGCGGAAGGACAAACACTTCCATCCCATTTACTATGCTAGCCGGACCTTGAATGATGCTTAAGAGCACTACACCACCACGGAGAAGGAGTTGTTGGATGTGGTGTTTGCATTCGATAAATTCAGGTCCTATCTAGTGTTGTCCAAAACCATCGTTTACACAGACCATGCAACAGTAAGATATCTCTTCAGCAAGCAGGATGCTAAACCCCGCCTTATTCGTTGGATCCTGTTGCTGCAAGAGTTTGATATAGAAATTAGAGATAAGAAGGGGGCAGAAAATGTGGCAGCCGATCACTTATCACAATTAGAGGGTGCTGAGAGTGAGCACATGGGAGTTCAAATTGATGACCATTTCCCCATGGAGACTTTGATGAGAGTGAGTGCGAGTGAGGATGATTGCCATTGGTTCGCAGACATTGCGAACTACCTTGTTTGTGGCACTTTGATAAATGGCATGACTCACCAGCAAAAGAAGAAATTATTCGCGGATATTCGGCACTACATTTGGGAGGATCCACATCTGTTAAGAGTAGGAGCGGATCAGGTGATTAGGAGATGTGTAGTCAAGAGTGAGGTTGAGAGCATTTTGAGGCAATGCCATGAGGGTCCCACTGGAGGTCATAATGGAGCAGCTACACGGATAAGCGAGTGTTGGATTCAAGTTTCTATTAGCCGATGATATTTAAGGATGCTCACGCGTTTGTTAGGAGATGTGATGCATGCCAGAGGACAGGGAACATATCTGCTAGGAATGAGATGCCACATAACCCCATCCAGATTGTAGAGGTGTTTGATGTCTTGGGGGGTTGACTTCATGGGACCGTTCCCTTCATCTCGAGGGAATAAGTACATACTCGTCATGGTGGATTACGTTTCTGTAACATTTAGGGTTTTTCTCATGCAATAACATTATTTCAATTTTGAATCATTTGATTTTGTTATACTAATTACAAAGTTATGCATTTATGCAACATACCTATGGTTATATATATTTAATATATATCTACATTTAATTAGGGATTTAATTTCCATTATGGTGCATATGAATAAATATGATTAGGTATAAATACATGGAAAATGTATTTCTAATATAACTTGACAATATTTATTTAGATTCCACCCTTTTATGGATATAAGTACATGTATGTGAGTTTTCCAAATCCTAAATATATATATATATATATATATATATATATTCTTAGAAATCATGAGTATATATATATATATGCAACCCATTGATTATTTTTAAATATATATATATATATATATCTTTGACAATTTCATAAAACATATTTATAGTTTTAATTTCATAGATTTTACAAAATCAAATTTATAAACACAAAGGATTTGAGAAAATAAGATTGGTTTGAACCCCCTTGAACCATTGAACCCCATTGAAGGCATTGGACCTCTCAATTTGAACCCCCTTTGTTGTTTTTGAACCCATGCCCGTAGGTTGCCTTCGGAAAGGAAACAGAACCCAAGTTCACCATCGATTTCGATCCAAACCTCATCAATCGGTATGTCTAATTCCATTCAATCATATGTAAACCATAATGCGACTGTTATAACCATCCATAATAAGACAATTACGTCGGAATTCAATGGATTGAGTCAAAACGACTTGTAACCGTCCCTAATCAAGAACCAACATCAATTCGAGCATTAAAAGTGAAATTGGCTTATAAAAACTAGTCCCACACCTTCACCACAGTTGCCACAAACTTTCTACACCTCCGTATTGATCGCTTTGCCCCTCCATAACTCTGACGAGCTCAAGCAATTCCGACGTCGGCCCCGCTGTCGTTCTCCCTCAATCCGCAGCCATTTCAGGTAAAAGTTGTTCCACCAGTTTCCTCTGGATCCAAGGTACAAAAGCCCATTAAATTCGGGTTCGATTAGATGCGAATCGAGTGACATTGGGGTTAGGGTTTTGGCCGGGGACGATTGGGGAAGAAGGCGAACGCGGGTTATGGGTTAAAAACGATTCGCGTCTGATAATAATCAAGGCATACGCCCAGAGCAACCGTTTAAGTCATTAGTCCCACGCAACAAAAGTCGCGGGTTCGAGTCCAGCCCCGCACCTTTTTGCACGTGAATCGGTTCTGAAACCCGGATCCTACGAGGGTACGGGTTATCAATTTATGCGCCGGCAATTTAAACACCAGACCTTCCGAGTCTAGTGGTTGCGCGCTTGGGATCCCTCTGAGGCAACCCGGGTTCGAGTCCCGTGGGTTGCATTTATTTTTTTTATAATCGTTTTAAGCCTAATCTTAATCCCATTTTGTTTATAAAAATTAACTTGTAAACCACCCAAGGCTCGGGAATGTTTTATGAACCGAATTATTAACTTATCAAATATAAACAATTATTTTATAGTTTTAGAGATTAAAATAGTTTCTAATTAAAAACAACTCGTATAATTATATTATTTTAGGACCTCCACGAAATACTAATTAACCTAATTGTTTTGTACAAGCTATAATTTTTATATCTCATAATTTTTAGTTAACCAAATTAATTAGTTAAAACCTTTTAATTTGTTTACCTATTTATTTAAATTAGATACTATAAAACCAATTATTCGTGTAATTGTAATCAAATTTGTTATTTACATATATATATATATATATATACAAACTTGTATTCGATCCGTTTTTAGCGAACATAATATATCTTTATTATCAAACATAATATTCCTATTTAAACAAACATATTAGTTCATAAATGACAAACGTATACGCACCATTCAAACTAGTCCAACTTCTTTACACATTAATCTTTTGGAACATGTCATTGATACATATAAGTTATTTAAACATAGGTTAACCTTGTGGTTAGCTAAAAGACTTGTGCAACTACCCGTACTTGTGCATTCAAGCTACAAATACAATGTGAGTTTACATAGCCCATTTTTCACTTTTACATTCTTTGGGGTGAAACATGATTACTTACAAACTATTTGCAATTATTACAATTCAAACATTATGATCATGTGTGCAAATTGTGACTTATTCTTGAACACTATTTGTGCAAACAACATTTACATACTTTTATGCATAGTGCAAGTGCAATCATTAACTTTGTACAAGTCGACGATATACAATGATAGATCTATTATGTCTGACCAACCCACCCGGTTAGTGTGATTTTTGCTGAAAACACTTAAGGATAATCTGCGTGTTATGCCTATCAGTCACAAGGTTTGATTGTGCGCCTAGTTTAAACTATAGTGATTCTCCATAATTGACTTATTAATCCATGTATTATATGAATTATAGACAAAACGTTTGATAACACTGGTTGTGTTAAAACCTATGTATGCTCACCAACTTTTTAGTTGACTCTGTTTTCATCATGTTTCAGGTGCCAATAATTGAGAGTTATATTCAGGAGTCATCACGTAGGATGTTGCAAGACCTAGTTAACCAATTAAACTTTGTTTAAAGTACTATGTTCTCTGTTTATCCTTGTTTTGGTGAAACAATTGTTATGAAATTTGATTCAATGAAATATGAAACTTTAGTATGATCATGTGCTTATGAACAGTCTACACGTCTGCCCCGACGTATTCCGCCGTCGGTTGGGGTGTGACAGATTGATATCAGACCCATGGTTATTGAGAATTAGGTTATTATAAATCCATAACCTAGACTATAACCATAAGACACCCATGCTATGTGATGCCTTACTTGTTAGATTACTTACTAGTACTTATAGCCTAAGACATTTATCCTTCTTACTCCTACCTATGTCACTATCAAAATCCTTAAAACTCGTCAAGGTTTTAAACTCTAATAATTAGTAAGGAACACGTGCAATCTGGAAGGGTGACACCCGTATTCTGGGTTTTCTGTCTAGGAAAGCATTTCGTATAAATCCTAATCAACCGAAGGACCCGTATGCTTTCCTGGGAATTCCTGGAATGAGTGTTCACTTATAGGCTAAAGCACGTCTTCCCGAAAACTATATGAATTTAAATAACCTTGATAAGTCATAGTATTCACAGAGTACAATCAAAATATCATTATTCTTATCTTTGTATTATTTCTTCCATAGCATGCCTCCTCATCGTGACAACACCAACAACAACAACAACACCGACCTTGTTGCACTCCTTACTCAACTTGTGAACCAACTCACTCAGGCCAACAACAACAGTAATGGAAATGTTACTGGTAGTGGAGGTAGTGGTGGTGCCAACCCTCCCCAATGCACCTTCAAACACTTTATTTCGGGCAACCATGTCAAGTTTTATGGAACCGAAGGAGCTACAGGCCTCCTTCAGTGGTTTGAAGGCATTGAAAACACCTTCCTCAACAGTGACTGCCCTGACAATCTCCGAGTCCGTTACGCTACAAGTGTCTTCCAAAAACGGGAGCTCACGTGGTGGAATGGTGAGAAAAGGAACCAAGGTGTTGATATGGCAATGGCTTTGCGATGGGATGATGTAAAGAGGCTGATGACTAAGGAGTTCTGTCCTCGGAATGAAATGAAGAAGATGGAAGCTGAGTTTTGGGATCTTACCCAAAATAGTGGTGAAAACTTGGTCTACACAACTCGTTTCCATGAGTTAAGTCTCCTGGTGCCACACATGGTCACACCTCTGTCTCGGGGTATCAAGAAGTACATAGGGGGACTACCTATGATTATCAAGGACACAGTGTTGGGAAGAAACCCCGCCACTCTTGAGGACGCTATACGCCTAGCTGCCACATTAACTGACAACCACGTGAAGGCGGGTACGTTGACAAGAAAGGGTACGAAGAAAGTAAACGACCAAGCAACCCCATATGAAAAAACCGAAGTAGACAAGCCCAAACCTTCTTTCCATAATAAGAAGCACAAGACTAAGAACTTTTCCGTCGTTACCCCTGCTGCACCCACCACCCAAGTTGCTCATGTGGCTCAGAATCCTGACAGAAGGTCATATGTAGGTGTCAATCCCTAATGCAACATCTGCAAGTATCACCATTACGTGACCATAGGGTGTCGTCTATGTACAAGTTGTGGGAAATATGGACATGTGGCTAATACTTGCTGAGCTGGAGCTCCTATTGCCCAAGCCAATCCCAGAAACCGAGTCAATCCACCAGCTGCCAACCGAGTTGTACCGGCTACTGCTAATGGGCGCGCTTGCTACGAGTGTAGTGACCCAAACCATTTCCGAGATCGTTGCCCAAGGTTGGTTAATGCAAATCAGGGTGGTACCCGTGGGCGTGCTTTCAACATAAACGCCAATCAAGCCCAAGCTAACAACGATGTTATTAATGGTACGTTTCTCGTCAATAACCAATATGCTTCTATTTTATTTGATACCGGTGCCGATAGGAGTTTTGTGTCACACGAATTTGAACCATTACTTGCAAAAACATGAACTAAGCTAGATAAAACCTTTACCGTTGAAGTGGCGGATGGAAATCCCATCAAAATTGACTCCATTGTCCGAGGTTGTTCTCTCGAGCTTAACGAACACACCTTCCCTATCAACCTCATACCAATGCAATTAGGGAGCTTCGATATCATCATTGGTATGGATTGGTTATCCAACCACCATGCCGAAGTCATCTATTTTGAGAAATGCATTCGAATTCCTCTTCCTTCGGGCTACATGTTGCGAATCTTTGGAGAGAAGCCTAATAGTGGACTTAAACTCATGTCTTGCACCATGGCCCAAAAGTACTTACGAAAGAAGTACGTAGCCTTCCTGGCACACATTGTGGAAAAGAAGGACACAGGGAAAGAGATTCAAGACATTCCAATCATTTGAGACTTTCCCAAGGTATTTCCTGAAGACCTATCTGGTCTGCCACCCGTACGAAAAGTGGAGTTTCGCATCGATCTTGTACCCAAAGTTAATCCCGTATCTAAAGCTCCATACAGACTCGCACCTTCGGAGATGCAGGAATTTGCAAGCCAAATCCAAGAATTTGTTGATAAAGGTTTCATTCATCCAAGTCATTCCCCCTGGGGTGCACCTGTCTTATTTGTCAAAAAGAAAGACGGTTCATTTCGGATGTGCATAGACTATCGTGAACTCAACAAACTTACCATCAAGAACCGATACCCATTACCGAGGATTGACGATCTCTTTGACCAACTTCAAGGTTCAACCTGTTTCTCAAAGATTGATCTTAGGTTCGGTTATCACCAACTTCGTGTGCATGATGAGGATATCCCAAAGACTGCCTTTTGTACAAGGTACGGTCATTACGAATTTATGGTTATGCCTTTTGGGCTAACCAATGCACCTGTGATTTTCATGGACCTCATGAACCGTGTGTGTAAGCCAGACTTAGACAAATTCGTGATCGTCTTCATTTACGACATACTGATCTACTCCAAGACTAAAGAAGATCATGAGCAACACCTTAGGTTGATTCTAGACCTGCTGAAGAAAGAACAACTCTACGCCAAATTATCAAAATGTGAATTTTGGCTAAATGAAGTTCAATTCTTGGTTCATATTGTCAATGAAAAAGGAATTCATGTGGATCCTGCCAAGATCGAAGCTGTGAAGAATTGGAGTGCACCTAAAAGCCCTACCGAGATTCGTTCATTCCTTGGTCTAGCGGGTTATTATCGTCGATTAATCTCCAACTTCTCCAAGATTGTTGTCCCTCTCACTGCCTTAACAGATAAAGGTAAACCTTATGAGTGGGGACCAAAGAAAGAAGAAGCTTTTCAAACTCTCAAACAGAAATTGTGCAATGCCCATATTGTTGTCTATTGTGACGCGTCAAACCAAGGTCTTGGTTGTGTTCTTATGCAACGAGGCAAGGTGATCGCTTATGCATCAAGATAACTTAAGATCCCTGAGAAAAAATATATGACGCACGACCTTGAATTGGGTGCGGTCGTCTTCGCATTGAATATTTGGAGGCACTACCTTTATGGCGTGAAATGTGTGGTGTTCACCGACCACAAAAGTCCACAACATATCTTCAATCAAAAGGAACTCAACATGAGACAACGACGTTGGGTTGAACTTCTTAACGACTACGATTGCGAGATTCGTTACCACCCCGGTAAAGAAAATGTTGTTGCCGATGCGTGTTAGGACATAGAATGTATGACAAAAGCTTTGTAATAGTTTAGGTCTTATTGTCTTTATGTTTTTATGTAATTGTATAGATTTTTTCTAAGTGTTAGAACAAGTTCTGCTAGAGGCGAACTTGTCCAGTTCTCCTAGTCTCATGTGAAGCAAACTTGTTAAGTTCGCCTAGTCTATTTAAGTTCGCCTATTACAGAGTTTGTGTCTATAAATAGGTGTTTACAGATTCTGTTGCAGAGAGCAGAGGGGGATTGAACGAGTGTATTCGGTGATTCTGTAAACTCTGTGTTTTGTGGAATACAAAGAGAAGTTTATTTACATGTTGTTTCGATTGTCAGTTCGTATACAAACGTTAACACGGTAGGATTTCGCACTCCGTGTTATCTAGTCGTCCTGTCACGAGATCGGTCTGCAGATGAGTCATGTGGACCTACAAGTGGTATCAGAGCTTTTGCTCGTGATTTGTGTTTGATGCTTGGTGATTAGAGACGATTTTGTGTACAATTTGACAAGAAATTGTTGATTTTTTCAAGTTTGTGTATCCATGGAGTTTTCAAGTTCTTGAAGTTGATTTTGCTGCTGAATTCGTGGATTTGAGGTGGTTTTTGGTGAAATTATGTAGGTCCTGGGAGCCTCGTCGCGCAGCGGAGATACACGGACCTGTTCTATGATTTGTGTGGGAACCAAGAAACAAGACAGAGAAAACACGAACAAAGACAAAAGATAATGAAACGACACGTAATCCATAACATAAAAGTCATCCCGTATTACAGACTACATACCGAAGGAACACACATCTCTCATATAAGTTCACGGTCCAGGGGTCGGGAGAGCTCGTCCCGACCCGGACACCTCTCAACCTAGTTATAGAGTTCCACCTATAAATGAAGACAAGTCTTCTATTTATAGGGGAAGGAACACTACCTGCGTCCTTGTCTACGTACGCAGGGTTTGGTCATGCGTACTTACTAAGTACGCAGGACCAAACTGGTGTGCATGCTAAGTACTCAGGAATACCCTGCTGCGTACTATCCATGTACACCGATACATAGAATTTAATCTATAGTTACAAAAACATGCTTCTACAAATTAATCCGATAGAAGTGTTCTAATTAATAAAATACTAAATCCTACGCTCCAATTTCTTCAAATTCCTTCTAATCTGTGAGAAATGATGATTTCCGGTGATGTTTGTTCATGTTTGGGTTGAAGTTCTTCCTGAGTTTGTTACAGCTGAAGCAAGCGAACTTGCTGAGATTTTGTTGCAGGCGAACTTAGCAAGCGAACTTATCAAGTTCGCTTCTCTCAGTTTAAGCGAACTTATTCAGTAGGCGAACTTACCGGATTTTCTTGTTTTAAGCGAACTTATTAGGTTCGCTTGATATCAAGTTCGCTTGTTTGGCTTTGAAGCGAACTTATTATCTTCGCCTAAGGGGAGTCCTTGTTCAAGACTTGGAAATGTTTCTGAAAATGGCTAATATGGTGCAAGTGACTAACATGTTAAATTACGATAAAGAGATTGGTACATCTCCGAAACCACCCAAATTGTTAAGTCTTGCAGATTATTCTAACTGGAAAGATCGGTTTGATTAGTTCGTGTCCTTTACTGATACAAGTTTATGGATTCCAATCTTGGAAGGTTATATTCATCCGACATACACTTGGATGGGAAAGGATGATGTTCTTAAATCGGTTTCTGCGTTAACCATAGAAGAAAAAATATTGTTTGATAGGGAAAAGAAGGCTATGGCTAGTATCTCAATGTCTCTTCCTAAAGAAATTTTTCATAGCTTTAAACAATTCAAGACTTCTCAACAATTGTGGGAAGCGTTACAAAAGCGGTGTGAAGGTAGTTTTGATGTTAAGAAAAGCAAAAAAGAATTACTAAAAAAGCAGTTCTTAGTATTCAAGCACTTTCAAAATGAATCTTTAGATGATCTTGCAACGAGATTCTATCATTTGTTGAGTGAATTGTCAAGTGCTTCAGTGGTTTATGAGACTGAAGAGATAAATGATAAGTTCTTGGATGCATTACCATCTAAATTTGATGTGTATTCAGTTTTGATAAAAGAGAATGTCAAGTATAAAACTATGTCTCTTGAAGAGGTTCTTGGCAAGATTTAATCACATGATTTGAATATGAAGAAGAAGGAAACCAATATGGAGCATATTCAAGATCCTTCAATGTATTTTGCTAAGACTTCTGGCAAAACTGGTGCAGGGGTTGCGTTCTTTTCTGGTGATACTCAAGATGTTTCTAATGATCATTGTTCTGGGGTTCCAAGTCATTATGGTTTCTCTGCAAATACAGCGCAAATACAGCTTCTTCATCATCTGGAACACATAATATGAATCAAAGAGTTGCTGATGATTATTTAGCGATGTTTTCTTCCTTTATGGCTTCTTATGAAAATTTTATTGGAGGAAAGATTCATGATCCAGATGTTATTGAAGAGGATTTCAGACAAATTGATCCTGTTGATCTGGAAGAGATGAACATTCAGTGGAACATGGCTATGCTAATGCGACAGGCGAAGGATTTTTTAAAGAAGATTGGAAGGAATTATATTGGTTCTAACAGTCGTTCACGTATGGGATTTGACAAAACCAAAGTTCGTTGCTATAATTGTTAGGAGTATGGTCATTTCGCCAAAGAATGTGTGAAGCCAAAAGTTGAATTTGATTCTCAGAATAAGCCTAATAACTTTCAGAACATTCGTAATCAGTCACATGGCTCCTCTGGTTCTGGAAATTCTAATCATGCATCTGCATCATCTGCTTTGGTTGCTCAGAAGGATGAAAATTATGACTGGGGTATTCATCTTGAATATTTGGTTGGTACTGTAAGTCAAGCTTTTGTAGCTGAGATTCATTCTGCAAAATCTGAAGAGTCAACTGATAATGATAGCTCAAGTGATGGTGAGAGTTTGCCAAGTGCTGATGAAGAGCATGATCAAGTACAAAATGTTGAGTCTGATATTGCATCTGGTGTATCTGAAGATGATATAGTATTAACTCAAAATTCTTCTGATGGTGCTGATTCTGAAAATATTCCGATTGCAAAAGTCTTCATGGCAGATATGTCAGATCCTTCAAAGGTAAAAGATTCTGTCTGTCACATTTATTGCTCTAATTGCATCAGTATAAAAAATAAAATGCAAAAAGTTATGGATGATAACACAAATTTAATTTGTGATATGAAATCGATGCATTCAGTTAATCAAAAATTGAAAGATAATGATAAATTGTGTATAGATAGAATTGAGTCTTTGAAAAGAGATTTGAACTCTTTAGGATTGAAATATAAGGAACAAGCATATCATCTGGATATGGCTTATGCTGAGATTGAGAAGCGAAATGAAATTTTCGCTAAGAAGAACAAAGAGATTTCTGACAAAGAATCTAAAGTGATCAAATTACAAAGAAAGCTGGAGAATTTGAAAATTCATCTATGGTATTGGATTACTTTAATGCTAATGCTGATCCTACAAAGAGGGTTGTTGGAATTGGATTTGTTCCTCCACCATTCAATGTAAATTATGTGGTTGAACTAGAAATTATTCATGAAGAGGAAATTGATCCAAAGACGGTGTTGAAAGTAAATCCAGTAACTGGTGAAGATATGATCTATGATTCTGATTCTGAGAATGAAGTTTTTTGATGATAAAAAGGTTGAAGGCATTCCTAAGGAAGTGAAAATTGTTGAACCAAAGGTGGTGAAACAAGTTACCCGTGATAGATGCATTTTAACAGAACCTGATGAAGTGAAAGTTGATCAACCTAACATTTCCAAAATGTTACAATCAAGCAGTTTTGTTGTTGCTGGTCATCAGAATAAGAATTCATCAACAGTGACTAAACAAGTTTTTGTTCAAAAGAAGCCAGTCAACTGTTCAGTAAAATCTTCTGAAGCTTGTTCATCGGAAGGGTCATCAAATTCAAGAAAAACTCCTTATATCAGAAATCATCAAGATAGAAGAGTTTGCTTTCACTTTAATGAGGCTGGTCGTATTCTGATTCACTGTCCTTATAAGAATCAAGGAAAATTAAAGAGTGTTCCCTCACAAAAACGAGTGGTGACGATTTTGAAACGACCAAATGTGGGAAAGCCTACTTCTAGTGTTGTAAAGAATGTGCCTTGTCAATCATTTGCTAAATCTTTGGGATTTCAGCAACATGATAAACATATTTCTACACCAGTTGTTTTTCATAACAAGTTTGAGATTTCACATGTTAGAATCCCAAAAGATTCTCAACCTAAGGTCAAACTTTCTAGACCACAACGAAGAAGACGTAACATAAAATTAAAGAAAATTTTGGAAATATCTGAATCTGATAATCATAAATCTAATAATGTTTTTCCAATTAATCATACTGTGTCTTCATTGAGAATGTCTAATTGTGAATCTTATATTCCAAAGGTTGATGACAATGTTGATTGTGAACTGCTTGAAGTTGTTTATTTTGATCCATCTGGACGACCCAAGACCACAATGGCTTGGGTTCCTATTTCTAACTGATTTTCTTTGTTTATGTAGGGGCAACCAAGGAGGACTATCAACAATACGTGGTATGTGGATAGTGGTTGTTCTCGACATATGACGTGAAATATTCGTTTGCTGGAAGATGTTATTAATATTGATGGTGGTTATGTCGCTTTTGCAGGAAATAAAGGCGGGTACATAACTGGTCGGGGTACTTTGAAGAATGATAAAGTCAAATTTGAGAAAGTGAACTATGTGGAGCAACTTGAACACAATCTTTTGAGTGTATCTCAAGTGTGTGACAAGAAGTTTTCATTTCATTTCAATGATTCTGAGTGTTATATCTTGAAACCGGGCTTTGTTATTCCTGATGAATGTATTCTAATGAAGGCTCCGAGGAGAAATGACACATATATCCTAGACATGAGTGTTGCTACAACAACGGATTCAATTCCAACATGTTTACTCTCTAAGGCGTCTGAGTCGGATTCTATTTTGTGGCACAAGAAACTTGCTTACATCAATTATCGAAAAATGAATTATCTCATGAAGAATGATCTGGTTATTGGTGTTCTGAAGATGAAATTCTCTGTTCCTGATGACTGTATACCTTGCAAGAAAGGGAAACAACACAAGAAGTCCCACAAATCTAAGTCAAAGAATTCAATTGTGACTCCTTTGGAGCTACTGCATATGGATTTGTTCGGACCGATTAGTATCAGGAGCATTGGCGGTAAATCTTACTGTCTGGTAGTAAGAGATGATTTTTCTAGATTTTCATGGGTTAAGTTCCTTGCTTCTAAAGCCGAAACCACAGAGTTGGTACAATTCTTAATCCTGGGTTTAGAGAATTTGTGCAAACAGAAAGTCAGAAGAATTAGGAGTGACAATGGCAGCGAATTTAAAAATAGCAAGATGGGTTTATTTTTTCTTCAAAAGGGAATTCATCATGAATTCAGTGTGCCATATGTACCTCAACAAAATGGAGTTGCTGAACGAAAGAAAAAGACTTTGGTTGAAACGGCACGTACAATGCTTGCAGATTCTAACCTTCCAGTTACTTTTTGGGCTGAGGCTGTGAATACTGCGTGTCACGTTTTGAATAGAGTTTTGACCGTTAAGCAACACAACAAGACATGCTATGAGTTGCTTAATAATCGAAAGCCAAATCTGGAATATTTACTACCTTTTGGTAATCCATGCACCCTGTTGAAAGTTAGAGATGTCCCAACCAAGTTCAGTGCTAAGGCTATTTAAGGGATCTTTCTGGGGTATGTTGCAAATTCTACTACCAAGAGGGTTTATAACAAAGAGACTCGTCAGGTTGAGGAATGGTTTCATATTGACTGTTCTAATCGGTCTTTACCTCAAATGGCAATTGGACCAGACTGGGCTTTTGATTATGACAATTTATTCAAGTCTTTTCAATTACCTTCTGATATTTCTCCTGAGGAAGCTGCTGTATTATATGATTCATGTCAGGATGCACAGAATCGTGGTTTTCTACCGACTGCGGTTCCACAATCATATGTTCCCTCTACATCTGCTCCAGATCCTAATGTTGCTTCTTGTTCGGGAACACAAGAGTCTTATAGTACAATGTTATTTTCCATGATTCTTCTGCTGATCCTTTGTTAGTTGATGAACCTTCTAATTCGACACAGGCTCAGGGGGAGATTCCTACAAATCTGGACTCAGAGATACCAGTTAATCAGGATATGTCTTATCAATCTGATACAACTCAAGTTGATGTGTTGCCGGTTCCTGAGGTTGCATCAATCAAGGAACTCAAAGCTCATCTGTTTACAAATATCATTGGGAATTTGCGAGATGGAGTGCAAACGCGTTCTATTATTGAAAACACTTGCTTGTATACAGGTATTAAGGATACTGGTGTTCTTGATGTATGCTCACATTACTGTTTTATTTCTCAGGTCGAGCCAAAGAATGTCGAAATGGCGTTACGTGATAACAATTGGATAGAGGCCATGCAGAAATAACTTGCTCAGTTCGACAAACTCAAAGTTTGGAATATTGTAAATCTTCCAAAGGGTGTGTATCCAATTGGTACAAAGTGGGTGTTTAAATGCAAGAAAGACGATCGAGGTGTTGTGGTGAGAAATAAGGCAATATTAGTTGTACAAGGTTTTAATAAACAAGAGGGCATGGATTACACCGAGGTTTATGCTCTTGTTGCTAGTCTTGAAGCTATACGGTTGTTTCTTACTTTTGCTTCATACAAAGGGTTTAAGGTGTTTCAATTAGATGTAAAGAGTGCTTTCTTATATGGTAAAGTCAAGGAGGAGGTTTATGTGTGTCAGACGCCGGGGTTTGAAGATCCAATTAATCCGTCTAAAGTTTTCAAGCTTGATAAGGCTCTCTATGGTCTTCATCAAGCTCCCCGAGCATGGTATGAAACGTTGTCTACACATCTTAGGATAATGATTTTGTTCATGGCCAAATTGACTCGACTTTATTCATTAAGAAAGCAGGGGGAGAATACCTACTGGTGCAGATATATGTAGATGATATTATTTTTGGCTCTACAAATGAAGGGTTGTGCAAAGAGTTTGAGAGTGTTATGAAATCGAAGTTTGAGATGTCAGCTATGGGGGAGTTATCATTTTTCCTATGTCTTCAAGTTAATCAGAAGGAACATGGTTTCTTTATTCATCAGTCCAAGTATGTAAAAGACATCTTGAGCCGATTCAAGATGGAGGACTGTACCCCATACGATACTCCGATTCCGGTCAATCATAAATTGAATTCTGACCCTGATGGAAAAGAAGTTGATTGGTGACTCTACCGTGCAATGATTGGATCTCTCATGTACTTAACTGTTTCAAGGCCAGACATAATGTTCGCTGTGTGTATTTGTTCCAGATTCCAAGCAAAACCAAAAGAGTCTCATTTGATTGTAGTGAAGAGAATCTTTCGTTATCTGAAAGGAAAACAAAGATTGGGACTATGGTTTCCACATGGTTCTAACTTTGAATTCAATGCATACACTGATTCTGATTTTGGTGGTTGTTGTTTGGATAGGAAATCTACTACAGGTGGTTGCCAGTTCTTGGGTAATCGTCTAGTTTCCTGGCAATGCAAAAAGCAAACTACGGTCTCCATTTCAACATGTGAAGCAGAATACATTGTTGCTGCAAGTTGTTGTTCACAGATCTTGTGGACCCAACAGCAATTAAGAGACTAGGGTTTAAATTTTACAGGAACCCCCATGTTTATTGATAATAATGCTACAATGTCTATCACAAATAATCTTGTTAAGCACAGTAAAACAAATCACATTGAAATTAGATATCATTTTATCCGTGATTGTGTAGATAAAAAGTTAATTGAGCTGGTGAAGGTACATACAAATGATAATTTTGCTGATCTTTTTACCAAGGCATTTGATCGCACCAGGTTTGAATTTCTGATCAAAATGATCGGTATGATCAATCCCGAATAAAAGTTTTTCAAAAACAATTTTTCATGGGAGATTTTGTTTTTTAAAGTTCTTTTATTGCTTTATTACATTTGTGCATTTTAAATTTTAGTCAAAAATTGTTATTTATAAAAATTCAAAACAAAATGAAAAATATAAAATTGACATCATTTGAAGTTGGAGAAGAAATGATAGTATATCAGTGAATAGTTCATTACACATGACCATAGTAGACCTTTGATATATGATAGTTTAAAGTAAATTGATTTGATCTAAATTTCAAAGTCTGCATAAATAAGAAATTATAGTGTTTTGAATGCTCTAGTCTTGATAATATGTTTTAATTTGAATATGAGTTTGAAACTTCAATTGTTAATAGACTAGAAGCGTTTTTGAACCAATAGTAGTGTGAAAATTAAATATATTGTAAGTCCCGGGAGCCTCGTCGCGCAGCAGAAATAACACGGACCTGTTCTGTGATTTGTGTGGGAACAAAGAAACGAGACAGAGAAAACACGAACAAAGACAAAAAATAATGAAACGACACGTAATCCATAACAAAGAAGTCATCCCGTATTACAGACTACATACCGAAGGAACACACATCTCTCATCTAAGCTCATGGTCCAGGGGTCGGGAGAGCTCTTCCCGACCCGGACGTCTCTAAACCTAGTTCCAGAATTCCACCTACAAGTGAAGACAAGTCTTCTATTTATAGGGGAAGGAACACTTCCTGCGTACTTGACAAGTACGCAAGGCAAAAGCCTTGCGTACTTACTAAGTACGCATGGTTTGGTCATGCGTACTTACTAAGTATGCAGGACCAAACTGGTGTGCGGGCTAAGTACTCGGGAACACTCTCCTATGTACTAGCCATGTACACCGATACATAGTTACAAAACATGCTTCTACAAACTCCCTCTTAACTATAGCATCAAATTCTATCTATCACTAACACTTATAATCATTAGTTTACAAAGAATGTCCTAACAGACTCCCTCTAAACTAATGACATCACGTGTCTTCTGGCGAGACTTGATCTTCTGGCATTCCACTTGAGATCTTCAAATCTTCAAACTTCAGTCTTTAATTTCCGAGTGATGACAAACCCGACTCCCTCATAACTGTAGCTTTCATTGTAGACCAAACCAAGTGCTTCAATAAGAACCAACTAACCCAACACAACTCATTGTAGTTCATCCTCTCAGCAGTAGCAACCTCCACCCTGACTTAGGACTCTGAGTCTGACAATGTCTTCCTAACCAGGTAACAATAGTAGACTAAGACAACTCCAAATCAGCTGGCATATGATAGAGAGTTTGAGTTTCCAATAACCTGCATCAAACTAATCAGCTCCCATAGGAATTCCAGTAAGATAAACTTAAGTCTTCAAGCAGATGTGTCCAACTCTATCCTGTATCTTCACGAGTCAACAAAATTCCCGAAGATGTTCATTTCCAATATCCCCTTTCAGTTTAAGCTCCATCTGACTAGACCAGAAACAAGGGTATGTTTCCTATCCCATCGGCCAATGATAAAAGGTTCCATCTTCATCTAATAATCCAACGAATATCCAGCTTCATCTTGAAAACACACGATAGAATCAAACACGAAAAATATAGTTTACACGAGAAATCACGGTTGAGATCCATGTTACGTCAAAGAGGTATATATATAGGAAGTACCAACGGCTTTTCCACCACCTCTTTAATGTCTCATGAATACAGATTTTATCCCCCTCATTTCTCTGTAAACTATGACCAGCTTCATCATCACTTCACTCAAATCCTCAAAAGCACAACTTGCCAAGTCCAGGATTTTATTCTTTTATTCCTTTGCAAAGATCCAAAATAGCAAATCCTTGGGTTCAAGTTGTTCCAGTATTCATCCCCTATAATAAGTATCCCAGATACTCGTAGCCTACATATTCAGGTTTGAATACCTAAACAAGATGATTCTCTTTCCAAAAGACCCAAAGCAGCCACATCTTCACAAATAGAACGAGACCTTTAGCCGATGACGACCCAATTGCTCCCATTAGTTCAGCATTCATACCCTATTAAATAAGTATCCTGGATACTCGTAGCCTACATTTTCAGGTATGGACCCTTAAACAATGTATGACAAGTGGTATCATCCAACAAAAATCTCGTTCGTGTTTCGCCAAGCCACATCGTATACAAATTCTGGTCCGGAAAAACCAAAATTACTATCTTCTCAAGAATGGGCCGAAACACGCGTACATATGATCACACAAATTTTTTTTTTTTTTTGAATCCCAGAGGCTAGTCCATGCGTACTTAGTAAATACGCATATGTAGGGTGTTGATGCGTATTTAGTAAGTTCGCAAAGCCAAGTACTCATGCGTACTTGTTAAGTGCGTAGAGAAATGCTCTTGTGTACTTAGCTAAGTACGCAGGTCACTTCTCATGCGTACTTACTAAGTACGCAGGGCTAACTCATGCGTACTTAACAACTACGCAGAAAAGGTGATTCTGCGTACTTGTTCAGTACAGCATTGTTCTTGACGGATCTTGAGGAGAATGCTCGAAAAGTGACGGATCTGAGAAATTAATGCTTCCAAAAGCTTCGAAAACATCATCTAACAAACCCTTAACCTTTCAAACACCAAATGAAGTGATAACAAACTCGATTTTAAGGATTTTAGGTTACGAACTCGTTTTTGCTCAAAACCCTAAAAAATCAAAACTGGAACACAAATCAACGAACACCGAGGCTCTGATACTACTTGTAGGTCCCGCGAGCCTCGTCGCGCAACGGAAATAACACAGACCTGTTCTTTGATTTTTGTGGGAACAAAGAAACGAGACAGAGAAAACACGAACAAAGACAAAAGATAATGAAACGACATGTAATCCATAACAAAGAAGTCATCCCGTATTACAGACTACGTACTGAAGGAACACACATCTCTCATCTAAGCTCACGGTCCAGGGGTCGGGAGAGCTCTTCCCGACCCGGACATCTCTAAACCTAGTTCCAGAATTCCACCTACAAATGAAGACAAGTCTTCTATTTATAGGGGAAGGAACACTTCCTGCGTACTTGACAAGTACGCAAGGCAAAAGCCTTGCGTACTTACTAAGTACGCATGGTTTGGTCATGCGTACTTACTAAGTACGCAGGACCAAACTGGTGTGCAGGCTAAGTACTCAGGAACACCCTCCTACGTACTAGCCACGTACACCGATACATAGAATTTAATCTATAGTTACAAAACATGCTTCTACATACATGATATGATTACATCTGTGATTTAAATCCATTATATGCCTGGGTGTGTGTGTAAAAGATCATTATCAGATAGAGAATATATGGTTTTAAGAATTTCATGAGACCAATATCGAATTATGTTTTTAGCACAATCTCTTTCAGTTCACTTCACTGCCCATGCCCCGAAAAACATGCAATGTGTTGCTGAACTAAGATATGCTTTCTAACATCTGTTGGAACATATACTAGCCCTTGGATCAGTTAGATACATCATCTATTCTGATTTCATTGAAAATTATCCAGATAATAGTTGGATCCTCCTACCTGAATCTATTGATTCTCATTATAAAGCCAATTCATTAGAATCTTTTGATTCTGGATCATCCTGATTCTTATATCCTTTGGGATCTGCTATTCTATACTGGTGCTAATAGAGATAATTTCATCTTGGAGATTGATCTAATCTTGCAATAAACTGTGTATATTTTGAAGATAGTGCAAATTTAAATTTATGTTGGCATATATGTGGGGTACACGATTTTTTTCATCTAAATGGTACTAACTCACATGAAATTGGAAGAAAAATGCTTGTGGTTTCAAATTGTATAATATTGACAACTTAAGAACTCATGCTTTGTATTACAAATTCGGTATGAATAATTGAGCATTTCATGACCTGATCTTGTTTACTTTGAAATTTATCGCGTATCATTTCAAGTATTATTCAAATTGATTTAAAAGTTAAAAAGTGAATATGATGGATTTATAAATATTCATTGCAAAAATTACATAAAAATGAAAAAGATACGAGTTACATAAGAATGAGTTTGATTGTTTCATTTCATTTTTGTGTGTACATATCATAGGTTACCCATAGTTGATGATAGACTGTGCGATGAATTGCTCATATATTGATATGATCTTCTTGCTCATGATGTTAAACCAAAAATATGTGTTTTAGTTTGCTCATATAAAAACCAAAAATATGTGTTTCAGTTTGCTCAGATAAAAACCAAAAATATGTAATTCCGTTTGTACAGATAAAATCCAAAAATAGTTTGTTTCTATCTTCCATGAAATTTTATTTTTTTATTAAAATGATTTGGGATTGGATCGGATACAAGCTACATATGGAAGTTCACAAGAATGTGACGTGTTGAAAGTTGACGAAATTATTCACGGCAAAGGTTTGAAGCGAACTTAATATGTTCGCCTGTTCCTGATTAAGCGAACTTAATATGTTCTCCTGGGGCTTGTTAAGCGAACTTAACAAGTTCGCCTAATGAAGCGCACTTAATTGTGTGAATAAATATTTTGTTCAGGCGAACTTATCCTTATTACCATTTTCACTGTGTGAGCGAAGTTACTGGGTTTTAGCGAACTTGTGAAATTTTGAATTCGTGTGTTTCGATTTGAAATTTTCGTGTCTGTTTCTTGATCGGCTTTGAATTGCGAGTCTATATAAGGTACTTTCATGGATTTTTATCTGTTAAATCGATGGGAAATTGCTCCTTTAACCCTGTGTTCTTCGTATTTTGATGTTCATACGATTGTTTGAGTAAATCACGTTTATCTAGGTGTAAATCTTGAAATTGAAGCTTAATATTGTTTAGTTGTTGTGAACCGATGCTTATACTGTGTTTGATTTGAAAATATTTGACGAGTTGAACATTTTGGAATCTTCTGTTGAATTTGTATCGACAAACTTGTTCAGGCGAACTTGTTCAGGCGAACTTGTTTAGGCGAACTTATTATGTTCGCCTCTTGCAACACTAAGCGAACTTATTAAGTTCGCCCAAGGGCTAAGTAGTGTGTGGACTTGTAATTTTTTTTGTGGGAAATTTTTTTTTGTTTGATTTTTTTTGTTTGTTATATGACTAATGTGTGTATCATATATGTGTGTGTACTATTACTAATGTTTGATACTATGTCCAATACATTTACAGATGGCTCATCGTGTTGAGTACAAACATAATCAAGTGACGTTGTTAGATCCAAATATGTCTGAGGCTGTTAATTTCCAAGGAATTATCAATTTCTTGAATCGTTCACATTTACATGTAGCCTTATCCGCAGATCCATACATCAGCTTACCGTATATCCAACAATTCTGGGATATAGTACATCAAGACACAGATGTTGAACCTCACTTCCTTCGTGCAACGGTGAATAATACAGAGGTAGCTATTTCAGTGGAAACTATTCGTGCTGTTTGGTATTGGGAGGTGCTAATGAAGATCCTATGTCTTATCCTGGAACACTGATTATGGGGTGTTTTTAGAGGATGGGCTACAGAGGCAGACCAAATGATACTCAAGCACGAAAAGGTGGTTTAGTTGGAGAATGGAGGTATTTTATGCACGTAATCATCCAATGTTTATCTCCAAGAAAGGCTGGTACTGATGGTTTGAAGAGTGAGTTACAAGCTGCAATGGTTGCATTGACCCTGAATAAATGGTTTAACTTTGCTTTGTATATATATATTGTGAGTTGGTCATGCAAATCAATCCTCCAGAAGGTCAAGGGTTTCTTATGTACCCTAGATTCTAGCTAATGATTCTGAACCTTTTAATTCCATATTTGCCACAGCATCCAATACGTTTGACCTTGACTCCTATTTCCAAAAGAATCTTTACTGATTGTACCAAGGTTAAACAATAAAATGTTGCTTTGATTCCAGTTCCGACTCCTTTGTTTGGTCATTTAATCAATCCTGATTATATTGAGCCTCCTAATGATAATTGGTTTCATCCTTAGGAGTTAGTTCAAGGACAAGTCCAGAATCAACTACAACAACCACAACAACCACAACAAGTTCAAGCTCAGGTACAAGCACAACAACAAGTTCCTATTCCACAAGAACAGGTTCATATTCCTGTTAATGAACCAGTTCAGGAAGATGTTGTTCAAGCAAATGAACAAATTTGGGTATGAATATGGAAGATTTTGATAATGAAGCTGTGAACTCACCCATTCATAAGCTGAAGGGAATGTGGTGGATACGGGTTCCGGTGATACTATTTTACCAGATTCTGAGGCTACTGACTCTGATTCCTCTAGAGACTTTAGCTCAGGTCATTATGAGAGATTGGCTACTATGCCTTTAGCTAATGCAGGAAAACACATTAAATCTATATCCAGGAGGCCGAGGCGTAAGTCTGTTCGGAATCCTCCTTTCGGATCAGTACTTGGAAAGAGAACATTAATCGATGAGAGCTCGGATTCTGATAGTGATGCACATCCGGTTCCAAAAGCTCATAAGCTTATGTCTGCTTCTTCTGCTGTTGCACATTCATCTCAAGGTGTTGAGGACGCTACTTTTGTTGCATCCTTACTGGTTACACCTCCTTCATCTAAACATCCGTCTCCTGTGATTACTCATGTTCCTACAGTTTCTAAATCTTCTGCTGGTACTTCAAAGTCTTCTGATTCTGAAAGGATTACCTTCCTTGAATCACAGGTGATTGCATTGCAGACTCAGGTAGATACTCTTGTGACTACTGATACTCAAAGACAGTTGGTCCTTCAGGCTCAAGCTACACAGATTGCTGACATGCAGTTATTGGTTTACAAACTTGTTGAGCGTCTTGACGCTCAGGGGGAGTTAAGGATACATGATACTTGTCATGCTGAGTCAATTCAAAGAAAGGATGATGATGACAATGATCCTAGTGGTAATGTTGAGGGTGATCATCAATACGCTGCTGACGTAAATCCCATATCAAGAGCTCAGGGGGATTTGACATCACAAACTATTGAAGGAACCAAGAATGATTCTGGAGTGAATGAAGAAATTTCATTATTGGAATTCTTTGCTGGTTCTGAAGAAGAAAAACCTGAGAAGTTAGAATGTCTGGATGATATTGATGAATTATTTGATGAAGTTAAAGAGGATGTGTTGGATAATGAAGTTGAAGAAGGAGAGATTGTAGAGATTGAGATAGAAAAGAGTAAAGCTAAAGTTACATATGAAGGCAGTGATGGTTTGAATGTACCGTATAACTTCATCCAAGATGATGTTATTCCTGAGTTTTCTTATGAAGGAGTAACAGATTCTATGGACTCTGTTGAAGATATCAATACACCTGATGATACTGCTCAATTCAAGATAGATACTGATGCTGATACTACTCATCCTGTGTCTTTTAAGTCGAATGAAGAATCTGTGATGTATAGAAATACAGGAATGACTAGAGAACAGTGGAGAGAAGTAGTTAACAGTTGTATGAAAGTACTACCTAAGTCACTTAAACAACCTGCTCAGAAAGAAAGATATGTGAATAAAGAGAGGTGCATTGGAAGAATCATCAGTTGGTTTTATGATGATGACACGAAGTTGTTTGCTCTTAAGAGATCTGATGGTGTTCAATACTTAAAGCCTAGGATCAAGTATTTCAATACCTTGCCAAGGTGTGAAATGAATGGTCTAGCTACGAAACCACTGATTAATAGATCAAAGTGTGGATTAGCCAATGTGATTGCCAACTTGATTAAAAGAGAAGGTGAATCAGGGAAGTATGAAAGGTTAAAGCCACTAAAAGGAAAAAGAGTGAAGATTGTAGATCAAAAGGCTGAGATTGTGAACTGGAAGTATAAGTTCAAGCCAGTACGTGCTGTACAGAAGATACCATTGAAGAAAATACCACAAGATTTTCTGGGGAATATGAAATGGTGGTACGTAGATGTGAATACCGGTGAAGATAGAATTGATGATAAAGATAATAAGATCATTGTTAGTTTCTATGAAGCAATGAATCTTATTAACTTCTCAAAGAAAGATCAGAGGACGTTAAGAAAGAATGAGATTATGTTTACTGATGAATGGAGAGAACAAGGATTGCAGTATAAAAGAGTGTTGGAGATCTGTCAGAGATATGGAGTGCACGCAGGAAGTAGATTACCAGATAACTGGAAGAACTCGTCATAAAGACTGAAGACAGAAGATCAAGCTATTGTCAAGGGGGAGTCTGTTAGGACATAGAATGTATGACAAAAGCTTCGTAATAGTTTAGGTCTTATTGTCTTTATGTTTTTATGTAATTGTATAGATTTTGTCTAAGTGTTAGAACAAGTTCTGCTAGAGGCAAACTTGTCTAGTTAGCCTAGTCTCATGTGAGGCGAACTTGTTAAGTTCGCCTTTAAGTTCGCTTATTGCAGAGTTTGTGTCTATAAATAGGTGCTTACAGATTCTGTTGCAGACAGCAGACGGAGATTGAACGAGTGTATTCTGTGAATCTGTAAACTCTGTGTTTTGTGGAATACAAAGAGAAGTTTATTTACCTGTTGTTTCGATTGTCAATTCGTATACATACGTTAACACGGTAGGATTTCGCACTCCGTGTTATCTAGTCGTCGTGCCACGAGATCGATCTGCAAATAAGTCATGTGGACCTACAATTCCTTAAGTCGTAAAGAGCATATTATGCTTCATAGTGTCAAGATTCAAACCAACATTAAAATCCGCATTCTTGAGGCTCAACATGTCTCGGTTACCGAGGGTAACATGTACGATGAGATGTCATGCGGAGCCGAACTGCAATTAGAAACCAAACCCAATGGCTTACTTTACTTCTTGAATCGTATCTAGGTTCCCGATCGTGATGATCTCCGTACATTCCTTATGAATGAGGCACACAAAACTTGTTATTCCATACATCCCGGTGCAGATAAAATGTACAAAGACCTTCACTTGCAATATTGGTGGCCCGGTATGAAGAAGGATATTACCCTATATGTAGCAAAGTGCCTTACTTGCTCAAAGGTCAAAGCTGAACATCAACGTCCTTCCGGATTACTTGAACAACCAGAAATCCCCGTGTGGAAATGGGAAAATCTAGCCATGGATTTCATCACCAAACTCCCTCGCACCTCTAGTAGTCATGATAGTATATGGGTAATCATTTATCGTCTCACCAAATCAGCTCACATCTTGCCAATCCGTGAAGACTATCTAGTTGAGAAATTAGCTCGAATTTACATTGATGAAATTGTGAGTCGTCATGATGTTCCTTTGAATATAATTTCTGACCGAGATGCTCGATTCACCTCCCGATTCTGGCAATCCCTCCAAACTGCCCTTGGCACATGACTGGATTTAAGTACGGATTACCACCCTCAAACTGATGGTCAAACCGAGCGAATAATCCAAACTCTCGAGGATATGCTTAGAGCATGTGTCATTGACTTTGGTGGCAGTTGGGATTCTCATCTAGCCTTGATTGAATTATCTTACAACAATAGCTACCATACGAGCATCAACATGGCTCCTTTTGAAGCCCTTCATGGATGCAAATGTCGTTCACATATCTGTTGGAACGAGATTGGTGAAGCACAAATCACCGGTCCCAAGTTCATACAAGAGACATCCGACAAGATCATTCAAATCCGTGACAACATTCGGGTAGCGAGGAGTCGACAAAAGAGATATGCCGACAAACATCGAAAACCCTTAGAATTTCAAGTCGGGGACCTCGTACTACTGAAGGTGTCTCCTTGGAAGGGCGTGGTTCGCTTCAGGAAAAAGGGTAAACTAGCACTTCGCTATGTGGGTCCATTCAAAATCCTTAAAAGGATTGGGAAAGTGGCTTACAAACTCGAGTTACCTCAAGAACTCAGCAATGTGCATCAAACATTTCACGTATCCAATCTCAAGAAATGCCTAGCTGACGAGAATCTTCACATTTCGCTTGACGATGTGCACATTGATGACACCATGCACTTTGTTGAGAAACCCGTGGAGATTATGGATCGCGAGGTTAAGCAACTCAAGCGAAGCCGTATTCCTATAGTCAAAGTTCGTTGGGATTCTAAACGTGGCCCACAGTTCACTTGGGAAAGTGAGGACCAGATGAAGCTCAAATACCCTCACCTCTTTCCTGATTCAGTAGCTTCAACTAGTTGAATTTCGGGACGAAATTACCTCAACTAGGGGATACTATAAGATTTAGCGTTTTTCTCATGCTTTAATTCATGCAATAACATTATTTCAATTTTGAATCATTTGATTTTGTTATACTAATTACAAAGTTATGCATTTATGCAACATCCCTACGGTTATATATATTTAATATATATCTACATTTAATTAGGGATTTAATTTCCATTATGGTGCATATGAATAAATATGATTAGGCATAAATACATGGCAAATGTATTTCTAATAAAACATGACAATATTTATTTAGATTCCACCCTTTTATGAATATAAGTACATGTATGTGAGTTTTCCAAATCCTAAATGTATATATATATATATATATATATATATATATATTCTACATTCTTAGAAATCATGAGTGTATATATATATATATATATATATATATATATATATATATATATATATGTTTGACAATTTCATAAAACATATTTTTAGTTTTAATTTCATAGATTTTTACAAAATCAAATTTATAAACACAAAGGATTTGAGAAAATAAGCTTGGTTTGAACCCCCTTGAACCATTGAAACCCCTTGAACCATTGAACCCCCTTGAAGGCATTGGACCTCTCAATTTGAACCCCCTTTGCTGATTTTGAACCCATGCCCGTAGGTTGCCTTCGGAAAGTCAACAGAACCCAAATTCACCATCGATTTGGATCCAAACCTCATTAATCGGTATGTTTAATTCCATTCAATCATATGTAAACCATAATGCGACTATTATAACCCTCCATAATAAGACAGTTACGTCGGAATTCAATGGATTGAGTCCAAACGACTTGTAACCGTCCCTAATCAAGAACCAACATCAATTCGAGCATTAAAAGTGAAATTGGCTTATAAAAACTAGTCCCACACCTTCACTATAGTTGCCACAAACTTTCTACACCTCCGTATCGATCGCTTTGCCCCGCTGTCGTTCTCCCTCAATCCGCAACCATTTCAGGTAAAAGTTGTTCCACCAGTTTCGTCTGGATCCAAGGTACAAAAGCCCCTTAAATTCGGGTTCGATTGGATGCGAATCGAGTGACATTGGGGTTAGGGTTTGGGCCGGGGACGATTGGGGAAAAAGGCGAACGCGGGTTATGGGTTAAAAATGATTCGCGTCTGATAATAATCAAGGCATACGCCCAGAGCAACCGGTTAAGTCATTAGTCCCACGCAACAAAAGTCGCGGGTTCGAGTCCAGCCCCGCACCTTTTTGCACGTGAATCGGTTCTGAAACCCTGCTCCTACGAGGGTACGGGTTATCAAATTATGCGCCGGTAATTTAAACACCAGACCTTCCTGGTCTAGTGGTTGCGCGCTTGGGATTTCTCTGAGGCAACCCGGGTTCGAGTCTCGTGGGTTGCATTTATTTTTTTTATAATCGTATTTAAGCCTAATCTTAATCCCATTTTGTTTATAAAAATTATCTTGTAAACCACCCAAGGCTCGGGAATGTTTTATGAACCGAATTATTAACTTATCAAATATAAACAATTATTTTATAGTTTTAGATATTAAAATAGTTTCTAATTAAAAACAACTCGTATAACTATATTATTTTAGGACCTCTACGAAATACTAATTGTTGATGCACTTTCCTGTGACAACACTCTGGATAGAGTCTAGGTTTGTATGTCTAATGTCTGTATTTTGTCTTTGTATGTAAGAGTCATTATGTAAAAGTTTATCGAGTTGTATTTACTTTTACGTAATGTTTTGTTGATTTCTTCTAAGTGTTTTGCGCACTTGTATGTGCGCAGGAGAATGCTCCTGCGTACTTAGTAAGTACGCAGGAATACCTATGCGTACTTGTTAAGTACGCAGGAGTAATTGGTCCTGCGCACTTGCTAAGTGCGCATGCATCAGGTCAGTATAAATAGGATAGGTTCACAGAAGCTAAGTGTGCAGAACCATTTGTTCATACGAACTCAGTTTTGCTAAGTACGCAGCTTGTATTCTCTCTGTAACCGTCGAGTGTTTATAATACAAAGAACGATTATTGTGACTCTTGTGTTCGGTTTACTTTGTTCAGTTAGACTCTCCACCTAGTCACGGGTATTCCGCACCCGGTCCGACTAGTAGACCACTTGCATGTGACGATCCACCACACTCGAGGGACCTACAAGTGGTATCAGAGCGTTGCTCTTGAATTCGAGTGTTGTAAGTGAGTTTGGAGACGTTTTTACTGAGTTTTACAAGCAAAGAGAGGTTATTTTGTTGATTTTTGTGATAAAAAAAAGGGGTAGCTCTTGAGCACTTTTTTAGAAGCAAAAATCTCTCAAAAACCGATCTTTGTTGTGTGTTTGTGTGTTTTGAGCATCATAGGTTGGTTAGAAACTTGTTTCTGACCCTTTGACTCAATTGCATTGATCATCAAACCATTTTTTACCAACTCCGGCGAGTTTCAGGTCACCGGAAAGGTTTGGTGAGAGTTGCTGAAAAGGTGCCCTGCGTACTTGCTAAATACGCAAGAGTTATCTCCTGCGTACTTACAAGTGCGCAAGACTGAACTGCGAACTTAAGACTTATCCTGTGTACTTAACAATTTACTCCTGCGTACTTACAAGTACGCAAGGGCAAATATTAAATACGCAAGACCATTCATAAGTGCGCAAGGCCAATCCTAAGTGCGCAATAGCTACTGACTTTTCTGATTTTTGACCAAGTGTTCACCATGTCAAACCTTCAGAACCTTAGTAGTATGTTAAATTATGATAATGAAATCGGTACTCCACAGAAACCTCCCAAGTTGCTCAATGTAAACGATTATTCCAATTGGAAAGCCCGCTTTGAGCACTATATTTCATACACCGATTCATCGTTATGGATACCTATTCTTGAGGGATATAAGCATCCAACCCACTTGTATCTTGATGAAAACGTACCTAAGCCTATCTCTAAGCTGGATGCAGAAGAAAAGAAAATTTATGATCGAGAGAAGAAGGCATTGGGTTCAATCACTATGTCATTAACTCGGGATTTGTTCCACAGTTTCCGAGGATATGAATCTTCTAAGGATCTTTGGAAAGCTTTACAGAAAAGATTCGAAGGAAATAGTGACATCAAGAAAAGCAAGAGGGATCTGCTCCGGAAGCAATACGAGTGCTTCAGATTTATAGAAAATGAATCTTTAGATGATCTTATCTCTAGATTCTATCACCTACAAACGGAGTTGAAATCGTTTGAGCTTAAATATCCAGAAGAGGAAATGGTGGAAAAGTTTTTGGATGCTCTGCCACCGAGATATGAGATGTATACAACCCTGATGAGGGAAAGTTCAAAGTTCTACGAGATGACAGTAGATGAGGCAGTCGGTAAGATTCAGGCTCATAACATGAATCTTATAAAAAGGGAGAATTCTGGAAGACCTCAGATACAGGACTCTTCCATGTATCACGGGACGACTTCCACGTCAATGTCTTTCGGCTCTGGGATTGCACTCTTTACTGGGAAATCCATTGAAGAAGACCACTCTAATGGTTGTGGTGGTCATGCATGTTATGCATCAGGATCAGGGTTTGGATCTCATCAACAAAATCAACAAAACTCAAAGACTCCTCAGAATACGTGCTCAGCCAACCAGTCAGCTATTGCCAAGATAGCTGAAGATCATGTAGCACTATTCTCATCTTGCATGCTGGCATATGAGAATTTCATTGGTGGAAAGCTAACGGATCCTGAGACTATTGAAGAGGACTTCAATCAAGTGGATCCTGATGATATTGAAGACATGGATATTCAGTGGAATATGGCCATGTTACTGAGGAGGGCCAAGCGTTTCCTGAACAGAACAGGAAGAAAGTATATTGGCGGGCATTCTAATGCCAAGGTTGGATTTGACAAATCCAAGGCCAAGTGCTACAAGTGTCAAAACTATGGACACTTTGCTCGTGAATGTCAAAAGGACAGAGCACCTGCCTCTGGTTTTACCAGACCTAGCAAGGGAAACAGCCATGGCCAAAACAACCAAAGTCACCACAATCATACCCAAAGTAATCAGTCCAATGCACTGGTCGCACAGAATGATGAAAATTTTGATTGGGGTGTGCATCTAGAAGACGCCATCATTGCTCAAGCACAGGTTGGTCTCATGGCAGAAATCATGGAGCTGATGGAGGCCGAGAGGAAGGAAGCTGAAGAAGAGGAATCTTCTGAAACTGAAGGAGAGGAATCTTCTGAATCTGAAGAAGAGGAAGCTTCTGTAGCTGATGAAAAGGAGTCTACCACTGCTGTCGCTCTCATGGCAATTGGAGAAGGACAAAGTTCATCATCTGAGGTAGATTCTAACCCTTTCTCTGTTGTTTCTTGTTCTAAATGTCTAGGGCTAAAAAATGAAATTTCTGATCTCCAAGACATAATTGAACCCCTAAAGTTGGCAGCTAAAAATTACAAAATGAATGAATCACGTTTTAAAGAATCAGTTGAAATGCTACAGAACGAAAAACAAGACTATTCTTTAAAAATAAGCGACCAACAGGTTCATTTGGACATTGCGTATAGGGCTTTGGAAAAGAAGAACAATGAAATTAACAAACTGCAAAATGAGATCTTGCAGCTCAAATGCACTAACGAGAAATTGAAAAACTCTCGCTTCGTGGTGGAACACTACGAATCCGTGGTGAGAAAAATGAATGGCCTAGGACTTGGTACCAATGCCATTCCTCCACCAATAAGTGGGCAGTTTGTCAATAGCTTGATAGACATTGATCTCACTTGTCTAGATGAGCCCTCTGATAAGGATGATTCCCCTAAAAAGGATGAATCCTCAAGTAAGGCTAACTCCACATCTAGTGAGGAGTATGTTACTGCTTCTGAGGATGGGTCGGTTAACACTTGCCCTGAAGGAGTAGTATCTAAGGAGTTGTTGACTGAACAGAAAGTCCAGAAAAACATTATCACTAATGGTGATAATTGCATTTTAACTGAACCTGATATCATTGAAACAAATGATAAACTTAAGGGAATGCTTTACGGGGGTTTTAAAAATATTAACCAAGCTAAGAAAGAGGCTTTTTCATCTCATTATGGGCTGGGTTACAAAGAAAATTTGCAAAAGTATTATACCCCCAAACATCAAACTGTAAAAGTTCAAACTTCTGTTCATAAACCAACTCTTCCTTCTCACAATGGTGAGTTTTCTAAGGCCAGAACTAAAGAGCCTTACATGAGAACTTATGTTGACAAGAGGAATTGCTTTCACTGTGGCTTGGTTGGTCACATTGTTGTGAACTGTCCTTCTAAGAACCCAGGGAAACGGCATGTTGTTTCACGACCAGCTGTTATCCCTAAGTCGCCAGTAGTGAAAGCTCCTATCAGACCAAAGCTAAATGTGGTGAAACCACCAGTGCAACCGATAGCTAAGCCAAAGATCAAATCTGAGGCCAAGCCATCTGTTGTAAGAAAGGTAAAGCAACCTGCTGTACCTCGTATGTCTACATCTGGTAGTACACGCACTGGTGAGAAACCTGTGGCTAGACTCTCTAAGCCACAGAGAAGAAGAAGGAATAAGAGGTTGAGAAAGCTGGAACAGCTGACTAAAGCTCAATCAGGTGAAGCTTCCACAAGTTCACCGGCTGTGATTGAACCAAAGTCTTCTGTTCTGGTTAAGATTCAAAAGAGATCCTGGAACAAGAAAGTTAAAGATTCTCAATCTCCTGTTCCCAATTCCTCCAAAGATTCATCAATTTTGGACAGTCATCATGACTGTGAGTTGAAAGAAGTAGTTTATTTTGAGAAGGATGGACGACCCAAGACCACAATGGCTTGGGTCTCCAAATCTAACTAATTCTTTTGTTACTCGTGCAGGGACGTCCGAAGGGTACTATCTCTAACCGCTGGTATGTAGATAGTGGATGCTCCCGGCACATGACAGGAAACATGGCCTTGCTTCAAGATGTTAAACCATTTAGAGGCGGCTATGTGGCCTTTGCCGGAGAAAAAGGCGGCAGTATCACGTGTCAAGGCGTGGTTTCGAACGGTTGTGTTAGCTTTGACAATGTCAACTTCTGCGAGCAGCTGAAGCATAACCTGTTGAGTGTCTCACAAATGTGTGACAAGGAGTACTCAGTGATGTTTGACAAGTCAGAATGTCTGATTCTCAAACCCGGTTTCAAAGTTCCTGATGACTGGATTCTGATGAGAGCACCAAGAACAAACGACACTTATCAGATTGATATGAGCGTGGCAAAAACCACCTCATCAGTTGCTACTTGTTTGCTTACAAAAGCGACAGAGCTTGACTCCATCTTGTGGCATAGGAAACTCGGACATATTTCTTATCGTAAAATGAATCATCTTGTCTGAAACGGTTTGGTAACCGGGGTTCCTAAGCTGAGATTTACCGTTGCAGATGACTGTATGCCTTGTAAAAAGGGCAAACAGCAACGGAAGTCTCACAAGCCCAAGCTCCAAAACTCTATCGATACCCCTTTGGAGCTATTACACATGGATCTGTTTGGCCCCATAAGTATCAGGAGTATTGGAGGTAAGTCATTCTGTCTAGTTGTAACTGATGATTTCTCACGTTTTTCTTGGGTGCATTTTTTAGGTACAAAAGATGAGACTGCTGATATTCTTCAATACTTGATCCTGAGCTTGGAATCTCTTTGCAAGCTGAAAGTTAGAAGAATAAGGAGTGACAACGGAACTGAGTTCAAGAATAATTTGATGGAACTTTTCTATCTCAAGAAAGGGATCCGTCACGAATTCAGCGCGCCGTACACGCCTCAGCAGAATGGAGTTGCTGAACGAAAGAACAGAACACTGATTGAGACTGCAAGGACTATGCTGTCAGATGCAAAGCTTCCTGTCACTTTCTGGGCAGAAGCAGTAAATACAGCTTGTCACGTCTTAAACAGAGTTTTGGTGGTGAAAAGACACAACAAGACTTGTTATGAGTTGATCAACAATCGACTTCCCAATCTTGATTACCTAGTTCCTTGTGGTAGTCCTTGTTCCTTGTTGCTACAGTATAAAGATCGTAAATCTAAATTTCATGCGAAAGCGGTGGAAGGCATCTTCTTAGGATATGTTGCCAATTCGCCCTGCAAGAGAGTGTACAACATAGGAACTCGTACTGTCGAGGAATGGTTCGAAGTGGATTGTAGTAAACACAGCATTCCACCAGAACCAAAAGGTCCATCTTGGGGTTTTGATTATGATGCGCTATTCAAGTCTTTCAATCTTCCTGAGCTATCTGCAGAAGACGCCGAAAATGTTTATAATCTATTGAATGGCGGCAGTTTTTCTACTCGTGCTACTGTACCAATTATAACTCCTGATTCCAATGCTGCATCTGCATCTGGAACTCATGACAGTGATAACAGTGATAACAGTGAAAGTGTTTATGTTGTTGGAGATGACGCTCAAGCCAATCCTAACACAACTGTTGGAAATGAAGCTCCAGCTGATCCAATTAACATTGAATCTTCTTCTGCTGAAACACAGGAAATGGGGGAGTTGAGCACAAATTTAGATCCAGAAATTCAAGAACCAATTGTACCGGAGACGAGAGTGCATAGGAATCATCCAATCGACAACATTATTGGTGATCCTTATGCCGGTGTTCAGACTCGTCATAGAACCATCACTGAGAACACCAGTCTTTACACAAAGATATTTGACACTGGTGTCATGGAAACTTGTCTGCATGCTGCATTCGTGTCCCAGATAGAGCCGAAGAATGTGAAAGAGGCTCTCACTGACAACTGCTGGATTGAGGCGATGCAAGATGAATTGTCCCAATTCCAAAAGTTGCATGTATGGGATTTGGTTGACTTGCCAAAAGGCTTTCAGCCAATTGGAACCAGATGGGTGTTCAAATGCAAGACGGATGATCGTCATGTAGTTGTGAAGAACAAGGCAAGATTGGTTGTTCAGGGTTTTTATCAACAAGAGGGCTTGGATTACACGGAAGTATATGCCCCAGTTGCTAGAATTGAGGCCATTCGACTGTTCTTGGCTTATGCCACATATGTCGGCTTCAAGGTCTACCAACTTGATGTGAAGAGTGCTTTCCTTTATGGTAAAGTTCATGAAGAAGTCTATGTCACTCAACCTCCCGGTTTTGAAGATCCGCATAATATCAATAAAGTGTACAAGCTCGACAAAGCACTTTATGGTCTTCATCAAGCACCGCGGGCATGGTATGAGACACTATCAAAGCATTTACTGTCTAATGGTTTCGACCGTGGACAGATTGACTCGACTCTCTTCATAAGGAAAGCAGGAGGTGACATTCTACTTGTGCAAGTATATGTCGACGACATCATCTTTGGGTCGACCAATGAAGGGATGTGTAGGGAATTCGAGAAGGTGATGAAGTCCAAGTTTGAAATGAGCAATATGGGTGAACTGTCGTTCTTCCTGGGTCTGCAAGTCAGTCAAAGAGAGGATGACATTTATCTACATCAAACTAAGTACGTGCAAGACATCCTGTCAAAATACAAGATGAGTGATAGCACTACTTATGGCACACCAATCCCAGTCAATCATGGTTTGCATCCTGACAAAGATGGGAAGGATGTAGACAGCAGGTTGTACCGTGGGATGATCGGATCACTTATGTATCTCACAGCTTCAAGACCCGATATTATGTTTGCTGTATGCTTGTGCTCAAGGTTTCAGTCTCAACCGAAGGAGTCACATATGATAGCCGTGAAGAGGATTTTCAGATACCTGAAAGGGAAACCCCGATTGGGTCTTTGGTACTCTAAGCAGCAGTCATTCGACTTCAAAGCCTACACTGATTCAGATTATGGCGGTTGTAACCTTGACAGAAAGTCAACTTCTGGCGGATGTCAATTCTTGGGAGACAGACTGGTCTCTTGGCAGTGCAAGAAGCAGTCAACGGTTTCTGTCTCAACTTGTGAAGCAGAATACATTGCTGCAGCTAGCGGTTGTTCTCAGATATTGTGGATTCAGCAGCAATTGCGAGACTACGGCTTGAACTTCACTGGAACTCCTTTATTCATTGACAACAATGCCACCAAGTCCATCACAAATAACCCGGTGAAACATTCCAAAACTAAGCATATTGAAATTCGCCATCATTTCATCCGTGATTGTGCTGAAAAGCATTTAATTGAACTTGTAAAGGTTCACACGAATGACAATCTTGCTGACCTTTTCACAAAGGCATTTGATCGGTCCCGTTTTGAGCATCTTGTCAACTTGATAGGAATGTTCAATCCCGAGTGAAAAATTAATTTTCTTAAATTAATTCAATTCATGGAAGTTAATTTTTATTTCTTTTAAAAAAAAATTTTGTATAGTTCTGTTAGTTTAAAATACTTTACAAAAATAAAAAAATAAAAAAAAATAAATAAATAAAAAAAAATTTTCTGTACATCTGAAATATTAGAAAATGGAGAAAATTTCAAAAGTTCACTTGAGAAACGAGGAAATGATAGTACATCTGAAATGATCTAACCATCATAGACTGCTCATGGGAAATGATTGCGTCATGTTTACTTAATTGTTTAAATTATTATGTTTTTAATCTGTTTACTTACAAGTAATTTGAATTGTCAGTAGGCTGTATACGTCTTTGAATCACTAGTAGTGTGGAAACTAAATCTAAATTACAACTGTGATTTGAACCCATATTTGCAAGTGTGTGTGTAAAAGAATAGAAAAGATCATTATCAGATAAAGGATGTTAGATTTTGGCAATAATTTTCTTTTGAGATCAATTTCGGGTTATGTTGTTAGCACAATTAATGCGGTTCATCTCACTGCCCATACTCACAAGTATGCAAGGAGAGATTGAATCAAGACATGTCTCTACATCAACCGTTGAGCATGTATTCACCCTTGAATCATTCCTGGTTCATTGAAATCAAATCCAGATAAAAGTTGGATCCCGTTACCTTATAATCAAACACCATGTTCCTTATCCCGAATCATCATACCGATATTCAAAGAAGAAAATCACATGAAACCAAGACAATTGAATCACTCGATTCTGAATCTTATGATTCTTGATAATCCTCATGGATTCTGCTTGATTTTTCTGTGCTAATTGATGTAACTTCATTCTGAAAATTAAGAATATCATTGGAAAAATCTTAGATGCCTTGAGATAGTGCAAAATATCATAGCATTTAAGTGGGGTACACGTTGTATATTTTATAATTAATAACTTAATACACAAGAACATGATACAAAGATGCATATAGTTTCAAATCTTATAATATTGTCAACTTGAATTACTTGTTTATTTGCTTATTACGTAAGAATAAAGAGTAATACATGACATGATCCCATATTCTTTGATGTTTATATTGTATCGTTTTTGCTATAAGTTAGCCTGATATGATCCTCTGCTCGTGTCTTTGATCAAAAATAGCTTGTGTGAATACTTGTACATATCTATTTTGAAAAGAACAAAAAGATTTTAAGTTTATGCATTGTTTAAGTTTAATTCAGAAAAGGCCAAAAATATTTTATGTTTAACCTTCATGAATTGTATTTGAATCCTCCCGATTGAATATTTTTATCTTGTTCGTTATTTGACTTGAAAATCTTCATAATTCTGAGTTGAAAATTGCGCACTTAAAGTTTCTACGCACTTGTCAAGTACGCACGAAGTAAGACTTGCGCACTTAGCAAGTACGCAAGAGTTAATTCCTGCGTACTTGTTAAGTACGCAAGAGTTAATTCGTGCCCACTTAGCAAGTACGCACGAACATTATCAGTGGGGTATAAGTTCAACACTTAGAAAAATTTTCAGGTTAAGCTTTCAAACCGAAATTTTTCCCCCTGCAATTTTCTCTCAAAATCGAGTGTGTTCAAACCCGTTTATCATCCCTTCCACATTATCATCTTCGTATTTCATCTCCTTGGTGAGATTTTAGACCGATTTCATCCGTAAATTCGTGAAATTTTGGACCGATTTTTGACTTAGAATTTTTAGGTTAAATCCGTAGAATTTTTGGGGTAAAATGGGTTGTTTGGGTAACTAATGTCACTAACAAGCTATTAGATTGCCTAATCGATCATACATTTTCCCTTTGGTCATCGATTGATCCGACGGGTTGAAGTCGAACCGTCAGTGGGTCGATCACTGACCTAGGTCAAAATTTGATCGTGTCGTAGTGGTTAATGGTGTTGATCATGGTACCATAGGTTCGAATCCCTGATTCCGACCTAGTGGCTACCTAATCAACCCGCTTTTTGAACGAATTTAAATCTTTGAAATTTTTGCTAAGGGTTGTTCTTGCGCACTTAGCAAGTACGCAAGAAGTAATTCCTGCGTACTTGTTAAGTACGCAAGAGTAAAATCCTGCGCACTTGCTAAGTGCGCAGGACCAACACTTAGAAAATTTTTCAAAGTCTGAAATTTTTTACAAAGTGTAACTACTATTCTATGTCATGTGAGTCTACTTCCATTGTTATTAATTGATCTAATTATGTTTTCTGTGTGTGTTTGCAGATAATGGCTCGTGCATTCACTGACGAATTCAATCTGTTGGCGCACACTGAACCAGAATGGAAAGGGGCAGCCTTACAATATAGAGAGATTGTGGACTTCCTGAACAGATCTAAAATAAGTTATGCAATCTCGGCTAATCCAATAGTCTCAAGACCTTACTTAGAGCAATTCTGGGAGACAGCAGAGCACGATTGCACGGTATCTCCAAATGTCATAAGGGCTACCGTTGACGGTCGGGCTATTGCCATCTCTGAGGATACAATAAGGAGAGTACTGCAGTTTGGAGACCTTCCCACCGACCCGACATCCTATCTAGATTACTACGTGGATGGGTGTTGGAGGCAGAGAATGGGATATGTCGGGGAAAGGGACTATGCTTCATACAAGAAAATGTGGGTTCTAGATCAATGGCGTTACTTTGCCCACATCATGATCATGTGCATCTCATCAAGGAAAGCAGGGAAGGATGCCATGGGTCATGACCTTGCCGCAGCCATGGTGGGTTTGTCTCTCAATCGGGGCTACAACTTCTCCCGCTTTATTTTCAATGCAATCAATGACCAGATAAATACGGCGGAGAGGTTTAGGTTCCTTTTATACCCGAGGTTTGTGCAAATTTTGATCGATGATGCGTTGCCAAACCTGCGTGCGATCGGGGAGAGACTGCAAGTGAAGAGAGTGGCCAAGAGAGTTTTTGCACAGTTTCTAAAGCCAGGTAGTGTAGATCCTACCCCTGAGCACACTGAACTCTTTGGCCACCTATTGAATGAAGCATACGTCGCTCCGGAGGACTGGAACTGGTATAGTCCCAACTCGGGACCAGAGATGAGTGATCACTCTGATGAAGAGAATGAGGATGATGAAGGTAATGATGAAGGTAATGATGAGGGTGATGATGAAGGTGGTGTTGGTGGTGCTGAGGAATCCGATTCGAAGGCTACAGAATCAGATTCTTCTGATTCCGATGATGCACCATCACAGGCACATCCGAGGAGACAGGCACAGGTAACCCAGCCTGCGTCGCCTTCAAAAAGAAAGAGACAAAGCTCCAGCAGCGAATATGAGCCGGATTCCGACTCTGACGCTGCTTTACAAAGACAGAGGCATGAGAGCACCAACAAGAAAAGGGGCGATAGGAAAGAGGTTGCCATCCCCAGGGTTGAAGAGATTCCAACTGTGCAACCAGTACAAGTTGAGGCTGCCATTCCAGAATCTACCATGCCAGCACGGCAACTGTTTAGTAGGAGGAGAAGGCCACTGGTACAAGCAGATGTGGCGGTCACGGCGGTCACAGAGGTGATTCCTGTGACGGTGACCCTCCCTATTCCAACCGTCCAGGTGACGGTGACTGCTCCACTTCTCACGGAGTCAGTCACCCCAACAATAACACCCACTCACATCATACCATCCCCAACCCCAGCACCCACCAAAGAGCCGTCAGGTCAACCCTTCAACTATGGTGATTTCTCACAGGGGTTCAACTTTGACACAATCTTCTCTTCCCCCATCCACAACGCCGAAGCCTCATCATCTAGGCATCCAGATCCAAATGAAGCTAGGATCGATGTGCTAGAAACCCAAGTTGCTGGCTTGTTGAAGACTATTCAAACATCAAAGGAGGAGTCTGATGCTCAACAAGCACAGATAAACTCTCTGGCATATGAAGTTAGGATTCTGCGTAGCCAGAGAACGGGGACTGATGAACGGCTGAAGAATGTGATGGCGCAGAATGAACTATTAATGAAGACGAATGAAATGATTCTGGCCCACAGAACTTCAATTGAGCTAAGGATGGATGCTCAAAGGCAGGAGCACGCTACTATGGTCAAATTGATTGCCGAACTGATCGAGAAGCTAGGTGCTCAGGGGGAGAAGGAAAAAGAAAAATCCACCGGTGCAGAGGTTTGTCATCCAGTTGATTTGACTAAGGATGATGACAAAGACAAGGATCCTGAAGTCGGTCCTAGTGGAGGTGAGCACCAAGCTTCGGCAATTGTGCCCATCTCTACTACGTCAATGGCTGAGGGGGAGTCTACTACGCAGAAGGGTGGTGATACCTCAGCAGGTGGTGGTGGCGGTGATAAAGGGAAGTCAGTGGCTGGTGAGATTCTATGTCTCGAGCCTGACTATTCTAAAGAAGCACAGATCGATGCTCTCCTTAATCTGGAAGAAGGAGAGATCGACTCTGGTGATGATTGGAATGATGATGATGATGATGTGATAATCGAGATTCCCAAGGGCGACGGGGATCTAGAGTATGAGTTAGAGGATGGTGAGATCTTTGAAATACCATCGCTCGAATCTCTGCTCGAAACAGACACAGGCTCAGTTAATACAGCAAGTAATGTTGAAGCTACAACTGATGCCCCCCCGGTCGACCCTATACCTGTGGACCCCGAGGCACAAAAAGAGAAAGACATGCCTTCTGCATCTACAAAAGGTCCAGCTCCAGTGTGGCAAAAGACGTCTATCAAAGACAAGTATGGAGCGACAGGTATGATCTTAGCTGTCAGGTTTGAGGAGGACAAGCAGTTGTTCGCCATCAAAAGATCTGGAGGGGTTCAATACTTGAAACCAACCAGTGAGGCGTTCAACTCTTTGCCCAGGTACGACCTAGTTAACCTTGCAAACCGCGACCTGCTGAATCATTCGAATCATGCAGTAGCAATGGGTTTGTGGAGTATACTACAGCGTGAAGCAAGATCGGGAAAGTATGAGTATCTCAAGCCTTAGGTGCCCAGAAGAGTCAAGGATAAGCACGCTGTGCATCCTGTGACTAAGAAGCCGTTAAAGAGATTGGTATACAAGCCAGTGCGATGTGAAACCAAGATTCCCCTGAGCAAGTTACCTCAGGATATTCTTGGTGACATGTGGTACTGGTACGTTGATCCAAAAACGGGCGAGGCTGTGATCATGGGTAAAGGTAAGTCAGATAGTGGAAACACAGTGCCAAAGGAAGTGATCAGGATTTTTGATGAAGTCTGCTTCATCAATTTCTCTGTGAACGATCTGGAGGTACTAGCAGACAAATTCTGCATCCACACTGACGAATGGACAAAGCTTCTCTCGGCCAAATACGACAAGTTAATCAAGTTCTGTCTTGATTACAAAAAGAAGATGGAAGCTAAGGAAGCAGTGCTGTGAAGACTGAAGATTGAAGACTGAAGACGATGAAGATCCCGAGCTGTTGTCAAGGGGGAGTTTGTTGATGCACTTTCCTGTGACAACACTCTGGATAGAGTCTAGGTTTGTATGTCTAATGTCTGTATTTTGTCTTTGTATGTAAGAGTCATTATGTAAAAGTTTATCGAGTTGTATTTACTTTTACTTAATGTTTTGTTGATTTCTTCTAAGTGTTTTGCGCACTTGTATGTGCGCAGGAGAATGCTCCTGCGTACTTAGTAAGTACGCAGGAATACCTATGCGTACTTGTTAAGTACGCAGGAGTAATTGGTCATGTGCACTTGCTAAGTGCGCAGGCATCAGGTCAGTATAAATAGGATAGGTTCACAGAAGCTAAGTGTGCAGAACCATTTGTTCATACGAACTCAGTTTTGCTAAGTACGCAGCTTGTATTCTCTCTGTAACCGTCGAGTGTTTATAATACAAAGAATGATTATTGTGACTCTTGTGTTCGGTTTACTTTGTTCAGTTAGACTCTCCACCTAGTCACGGGTATTCCGCACCCGGTCCGACTAGTAGACCACTTGCATGTGACGATCCACCACACCCGAGGGACCTACACTAATTAACCTAATTGTTTTGTACAAGCTATAATTTTTATATCTCATAATTTTTAATTAATCAAATTAATTAATTGAAACCTTTTAATTTGTTTACCTATTTATTTAAATTAAATACTATATAACCAATTATTCGTGTAATTGTAATCAAATTTGTTATTTACATAGATATATACAAACTTGTATTCGATCCGTTTTTGGCGAACATAATATATCTTTATTATCAAACATAATATTCCTTTTTAAACAAACATATTAGTTCATAAATGACAAACGTATACGCACCATTCAAACGAGTCCAACTTCTTTACACATTAATCTTTTGGAACATGTCATTGATACATATAAGTTATTTAAACATAGGTTAACCTTGTGGTTAGCTAAAAGACTTGTGCAACTAATCGTACTTGTGCATTCAAGCTACAAATCCAATATGAGTTTACATAGCCCATTTTTCACTTTTACATTCTTTGGGATGAAACATGATTACATTTACATACTTTTGTGCATAGTGCAAGTGCAATCATTAACTCTATACAAGCCGACAGTATACAATGATAGATCAATTGTGTCTGACCAACCCACCCTGTTAGGGTGATTGTTGCCGAAAACATTTAAGGATAATCTGCGTGTTATGCCTATCAGTCACAAGGTTTGATTGTGCGCCCAGTTTAAACTATAGTGATTCTCCATAATTGCCTTATTAATCCATGTATCATATGATTTGTACACAAAGCTTTTGATAACACTGGTTTTGTTAAAACCTATATATGCTCACCAACTTTTTAGTTGACTCAGTTTTCATCATGTTTTAGGTGCCAATAATTGAGAGTTATATTCAGGAGTCATCACGTAGGATGTTGCAAGACCTAGTTAACAAATTAAACTTTGTTTAAAGTATTATGTTATCTGTTTGTCCATGTTTTGGTGAAACATTTGTTATGAAATTTGATTCAATGAAATATGAAACTTTAGTATGATCATGTGCTTATGAACAGTCTACATGTCCCCCCCCGATGTATTGCGCCGTCGGTTAGGGTGTGACAGTTTCCAAGTGGGTAGAGGCTGAAGCTCTACCCACGAATGATGCTACACTAGTTGTAAGGTTCTTGAGGAAGTTGTTTGCTAGATTTGGTGTGCCAAAGGCACTTATTAGCGACAGAGATACCCACTTTTGTAATGCACAGATGGAGAAAACCTTGCAAAGACTTACAACGGCTTATCATCCTCAGACTAGTGGGCAGGTAGAGGTTAGCAACCGTGAGATTAAGCGGATCCCAGAAAAAACAGTTGGGTCGAATAGGACGATTGGGCAGAAAAGCTAGATGATGCACTCTGGGCTTTCCGTACGGCATTCAGGACGCCTATCGATTCCACATCGTTTAGGTTGATTTATGGGTAAGCGTGTCATCTGCCAGTTGAGTTAGAGCATCGTGCATATTGGGCCCTCCGCACCGTCAATCTTGACGAACCCAAGGTGGGGGGAGAACCGGATGTACGAGTTGCATGAGTTAGAGGAGCTGAGGGATCTTACATATACGCGATCATATGATTATAAGTTGAGGACTAAGGAGTTGCATGATCGCCACATAAAAGGTAGTAAGGAATTTGAGGTAGGAGATCGAGTGCTATTGTTTAATTCCCGGTTGAGGCTTTTCCCGGGAAAGTTGAGATCTCGATGGTCAGGCGCGTTCACAGTCATTCAGGTTTTTCCTTATGGGACGATAGAGATAGAGGGAGAAGATTGAGCGAAGTTTAAAGTAAATGGGCATAGATTGAAGCACTATATCACTGGCCCGTTTGCGGAATGCTCAATTGAGGCGGTGCACCTTGACCAGCCACAGAACTAAGTGTGAGGATGAGTCAGGCTGAGGACCCGGTAAACCAAGCGCTTTCGGGAGGCAACCCGAGTTGTATTTCTCATTTGTTTTCAGTGTTTTTGTTTTGTTTGTGTCTTGTCTTGCAGGGATTCGTGCGTGATTCAGCGAGGAAAATCATCAGGAATGCAGTCCCAGGTATTTTTACAGTTGTTTTTATAGTGGGATAGGTTTTTATTGGAATTAGGGTGAAAAAGTTTTTAGGGGGCCAAAATTTTTCTAAGTATAAAAAATGAATTAACTTTCTGTGATTGACACCTTCTCGCGGCACGCGAAAACTGGAGAATGGATCTTCGCGACACGCGAGAATGTCATATTTTGGCCGGCCTAAAACCTACATCCTCGCGACACGCGAGGAGTGTCTATGGTTTCTTCACGACGCGCGAGGATTCCTTGGTCTTGCCATTTTTCCTTGTTTTCCATGGTTTTCCACCACCGTTTATCACCATCACCCATTACCATCTCATCCATCATCATCATATCATCTACCATCATCCACTACCATGGGGAGCTCAGAACCGTTCATGACTGTTGATCCACCTTGCTGTGGCATTCGTATCTTTGTGTTTGTCACATATCAGGTATGAGCCACTACATTCTATCTTGAGTCTTAGTGAGTCAGTCAAGTATTTTATTTTAATTTGAGTCTGTAAAATGAGTCAGTTTAATGTTGCGGGTTTGTTTGAGCTTTAGGTTACAGGTATTGGTCGCTCCGTCCGTACTCAATCTCCATTTAGGCGGAGTCAATCTTAATCTGATCTTTATGTAAAGGTAACCCAACATGAGGTGTGCAGCCGCGACTGAAATGCTATACGGTGCACAAATAGAAGAACAAAGCTGGGCACTTCAATGCATATACACTACCAGCTAAGTCCTTTCCTGGTTATGTTTATCTTGTTATTTTTTTATTTTTAGTGTTTCTTGCTTCACATTGAGGACAATGTGTCTTTTAAGTGTGAGGATGGGAGACTGTTGAGTCTTAGGTTTGTTTTTAAAAAAAAATTTGAAAAAGAGTTGCTTGTTTTTACAAATCCCGAGAGCTTCACGTACTATTTTTATGTCTGTGCACACAAAAGACCTATTTTTATGCGATGTAAATCAAAAGTTTTAAGAGGGTCGGTTGTGGGTTTGCGTTTCTTTAACGCAGTATTCTCCAAGTATTCAGGATTAAGTACTTCAACTAGTCGGTTTTCAGTATGCAAATTGTTTGGGGTGCCTAGGAGATTTTAGTAGACTAAACAGTTTTGATTACGCATGACTTGTATCGGTAACCCGATTCCACACACTTCAGTGAGATCTTTGAGCCTTTTCATATTAATTTATATTCACTGCTTTTCTTTGATGTGTGTTTTACTTGCATGATTTGTCTTGTTAGAACCTAATTATCTTGATACATTTCGAGACCCTAGGTTTAGACAGCACACAAAAATGATCTAAGGCATTAGGATTCAACCCTTTGTATTTAGCCCTTTCTTTTGTTTTTCCTACATGAACATTACCCCGTAGTGAGCCTTTTTAAGCCTTGTTCCCATTTATTTGATTAACCCACATATTACACCCTTAGCCTTTGCAACCTTTTTCTTTTTAACCCCGTGTCACTGGTCTGGATGTATTTGAGCCTGTTCAGTTTGTAATAGTAAAAAACATTAAAATTAAAATTAAAGAGAAAATCACAAAAATAGGGTATTCCAATGAATAAGTGTGAGGATCAAAGATCCTCATGGTTTAGCATAGTTTTGTTTTATCTTTTCATTCCGTTTGTCTTAAGTTCATTAGTCCGGACCGGTTTCACCTTAGCCATTTAAAATTCCCTATCCATACCCTGAACCCTAGCCTGACATTACGACCCAGAAAGACCTTGTTGATCTGTGTGTTTGTCTTCACATTCGGGTGGAGATTTGATTGATTCTCAAGCATATGACTTAAGCATTTCATTGGCAGGTCTGAGAGTTAGAATAGGAGCTGGCACATCTTTTGCTACTCACAGAAATAAACCGAGTGGAGAGAACTCTTGTGAGGGGTATGAGTTGTGCACAGTTAGAGCTTGAAAGAAAGTGAGTCTTGATTAGGTGTGCCCATGTTTTTCAAAAAGTTAGGTCCCATCTAGAGTGGTTGAATTGTAAATCTATTGACCGTTGTAAAACTTGGGGTGTCATTCGTTGTTATTGGATTTCGCGACATGTTTCTGACCTTAACTTGAGGAATTTTGTATTTATGTGATTACTTGGTTGGATGTACTGTTTTGGGCTTTGCTTAGGGACAAGCAAAGTTTAAGTATAAGAATGTTTGATGTGTTCCAAAACACATATGTTTGTGGAGTTGTTTTTGACCCGTTTTTCCCGGTTTTATTAGCAAATATCTAAAGAAATTGGTACTTAATGAGATTATTGTTGATTTTGCAGGTTTGTATGATAAACCAAAGAATTATACTAAAGAATCGGAGCCAGAGAGAAACAAAATAAAGAAAAAGTTGGAATTTATACTCTTCGCAGTACGCGAAGGAGGAGCCTCAGATCTTCGCGACACGCGAAGATTTCCAGAATTGGGCCCGACTATTTTGGCCTTCGCGGCACGCGAAGGGCCTGGAACTATTTCTCGCGACACGCGAAAGTCCAAAAAGCCGTAAAACCCTATATTTCGATTATTTAAAGACTTGAGCGGCCATTCTTTAGGGAGTTCGACTAATTGCGACTGGAGGCGACCAAGAGGCTCTGAGGATCGAAGTTTTGAGACCTGGTATCATCAGGATTGAGTAAAGTTGAAGTCTTTCGGTTCGATAACACTGGTTTTACGTTCTTTTTTTATTTCAGTTATTTATTTCGAGATTGAATTATGTTTTCAGTATATTTTGGATTGTTTCTCAGTATCATGAGTAGCTAAACTCATAGCTATCTAGATTAGGATGATTATTGATTTGGTTTGATTATTTTCGAGTTTTAATCGATCGTATGATGGATATTATTGTAAAGATTCTTGATTCATTGTTTATGAATGTGTTTGAGTACTGATTTGCTACTGATCTTGCATGAATTTGTTGTTCTTGAGGTTTTACTTGAATGCTTTGTGTGTTTTGGGTGAGATTTCGGGCTCTTGGGTCATTTGCTTTGTGTTTGTGATCTAGACGGTTAGGCCAATCGTTGTAGAAAGTTTGTGTGGTAATAGAAGTCAGTGTTTTACCAATCTTGAGTCCGAGAGGAGATAGGTTGTCGGGTTGTCTTGTGGTTTGTCGGTTTGGGTAGCAATTGCATGAGAGTGGGTTGTTTGAGTCGTCTTTATCATCTTGCAATTTCGTGTCATAAACAATATTTTGGCAGTTTACTCCTTGCTTTTAGGTCTGTCTAGGATAGTCTCTTAGTATAGGACGGTTGAGACCGAGAGGTGAAACTGTTTTCGAGTACGTGATATTCTAGGTTTTGGTGAGTCTGAGAGGAAATCCAATTTCTTGCTGGTGAGCTTAATCAGACCCTTAGGATAGTTGAGGTGTGTAGGTGAGTCTGAGAGGAGATCATGCATGTTTTAGTGATTCCTGAGTCAGTCTATCTTTAGAACCGGTGTCATACAGTTGGTTGTCCCGAAAGAAGTTAAGCCAGTCAATAGGATTCCTGGTCTAGGTAGTGTTTATCTCATATTTGGTCTTCGTCTGAGTTCTATTGTGTTTGGTCTTTCTAGTGTCGTTTATTTTTCCGTAATCTTTAGTGTCTTGTCTTCGTTCATCTTTGTGTGTGTCAATGTATTTTTGTGTCTTTTCAGTCTTTGAGTCGAGTCAGTATTTAGTTGTTTTATTCTAAGTTGCATGTCCTAAAATCAATAAAAGTAATGAATAGAATCATCTTGTGTGTTACATCGGTTAGGAGTAAATAAAGGTTCAGTATCGAGGGCCGCCGCCTTTTGTGTCCACGGTTCGATAACTCGGGCTTACTGTCTTTACTACGCGCGACCGGTACACTTGTCGTGAGCGTGTGATTTAGTTGTGAGTCCATTTCTACAATTAAAACTTGGTTAAATTAATATATATAATATCACACATCAAATCTCTTTACGTATATTTCCATAGATAAGAACCCAAATCCTTTTATTCATTCTAAGAATTTCATCATCTCCTTTGACCAACTGGTCAATCATTCCTCCTAATCCTTCTTTCTCAAAATTGGATTCCTGCAAAGCAAGCTTTTGAGATTCCTTAATACGAGTGATAAGATCGAATTAAAGATCGATTCTTAGAGCACGGACTCATTTAGGTTTCTCATGTTCTTTTCTGCCTAAAGCATTGACTACAACATTGACTTTTCCTTCATGATAACAGATTTCACAGTCGCAATCATTCAGGACTTCCATCCAACGTCTTTGCCACATATTCAGTTCCTTCTGACTGAATATATATTTCAGGCTTTTATGATCGGTGAAGACAGTAAATTTGACTCCATAAAGGTAGTGCCTCCATAATTTCAATGCGAAGATTATGGCGCCCAACTCTAAATCATGATTCGTATAATTCTTTTCATGTGTTTTCAACTGACGGGAAGCATAAGCAATAAATTTGCTTCCTTGCATTAACACACATCCAAAGCCAGTGTGTTAAGCATCACAGACATTGAAAAGCCTTCGTTTCCATTTGGCAAAGCCAGTATGGGTGCTTGTGTTAGTTTCTGTTTAAGAGTTTCGAAAGCTTCTGATTGCTTAGGTCCCCATTCATACTTAACTGACTTTCGAGTCAGAGAAGTTAATGGAACATCAAGTCGATTGAAATTTTGGATAAATCTTCGATAGTAACCAGCCAAACCGAGAAAACTACGGACTTCGGTTGGTGACTTAGGGATTTCCCATTTGGATGCTGCTTCGATTTTGATATGATCGACTTGGATGCCATCAGCGTTAATGACATGTCCAAGGAATTGAACTTCTGACAACCAGAATTCACATTTTGAGAACTTAGCATATTGTTTTTCATTTCTCAAAAGTTCAAGTAAGATTTTCAAATGGTTCGCATGCTCTTCCTTACTTTTGGAGTAAATAGGGATATCGTCAATGAATACGATAATAAATTTATCCAAATAAGATTTGCAAACTCGATTCATCATGTCCATGAAAGCTGCTGGTGCATTAGTAAGTCCGAACGGCATTACCGTGAACTCATAATAACCATATCGAGTTCTAAAAGTTGTTTTGGGAATATCTTCTTCCTGGACTTTCAATTGATGATAGCCAGAACGAAGATCAATTTTCAAGAAACATTGAGATCCCTGAAGTTGATCAAAGAGATCTTCAATTCTGGGAAGAGGATAACGGTTCTTTATCGTGACTTTATTCAGCTCACGATAGTCAATGCACATACGCATAGAACCGTCTTTCTTTTTGACAAACAAGATCGGAGCTCCCCAAGGCGACGAGCTTGGTCTAATGAATCCCTTCTCAAGCAATTCATCTAATTGCTTCTTCAATTCTGCCATTTAAGTTGGAGCTAACCTGTATGGGGCTTTAGCAATAGGTGCTGTACCGGGTACTAGATTAATTCTGAACTCCACTTCTCTCTCATGTGGAATTCCAGGCAGTTCATCAGGGAAGACATCAGGAAATTCAGCCACAATCGGCACATCTTCAATCTTCTTTTTAGTGTCGGTAGTTACAGATACCAGGTATGCTAAGCATCCCTTTTGTAAGTAATTTGTGGCTTTTAACATGGAAATTATTCCAACATAGTTGGATAATTTATCGCCATGTATGGTCAAGATATTGCCCTTCGAACGAAGTTCTATAGCTTTCTTATCACACAGGATTCGGGCTTGGTTAGAAGCTAACCAATCCATTCCTAGGACAATGTCAAAACCTGCCAAAGTCATTGGCAACAATTTTACAGGGATAACATGTCCTAATAGTGTGATATTACAATCGTTCAAGATTTCATAGATGTGGACGAGGTCACCGTTGGCAGTTTCTACCATATATTTCTTGTCTAATTTAGCTAGAGTTTTATTTAACAGTCTACAGAATTTATGATCTATAAAACTTTGGTTTGCACCAGAGTCAAACAAAACTAGAGCATAAACATTATTGACAAGAAATGTACCCGTAATGACATCGGGCATATATGCTGCATCATGAGTATTGAGAACGAATGCTCGTGCATTCTTCTTTACTTCATCTGCAGGTTTGGGATCTGTCCCATCAGGTTTCTTCAATTTGGGACAATAGATTTTGATGTGGCCAGCTTCACCACATTCAAAACAAGTGATTTGCTTTTTCTTGAAGCAATTCTCTGTTTTGTAACCGGACATCTTGCAGAAGTTACAGAATATTCCAGCACGACATTGTCCTAAGTGCCTCTTTCTGCACTTGGGACATTCCGGAATGGAAGAGTTGTTGTTTCGGGGAGTAAAATTGGGTTTCTTTGATCCACTTGGGCCTTGCCCAGATTCCTTCTTCTTCTTTCCCTCCTCCTAGTTTCTAATCAAACTAGTGGTTAGTGATGCTCCTAGATCCATAGCATCATCAAGATTTTCACAATTTGTGACTTTGACCATGTCACGAATTTCTCCGATCAAACCCCAAATATAACACTTTATCAGATTTGCTTCAGGGGTAGCAAGATGTGGAACTATTCGAGCATACTCGAGGAGTTTAGTCGAATATTCTTGATGATTTGTTCCAATCATCTTCAGACTCAAGAGTTTCCCTTCAATCTGTTCCCTCTCATTTTGGGGAACGTACTTCTTTTCTACCCTTGTTTTGAAAGCACCCTAACCCATTGCATAGGCTGCTTCCCTTCCCTTGGCGGCAACAATATTATTCCACCATTCTAAAGCTTGGTCTTTGAATAAGTTGGCGGCATAAAGAACCTTGTCTTCTTCTGCACACTTGCTAATAGCAAGCATAGAATCAGTCTTCTCGATCCACCTTAATGTGGCTATCTCTCCTTCTCTCCCAGAGAAGTTATAAGGTTTACAATCCTGAAACATTTTGTAGGTACATCCAACTACCTTTCTCTTTTTCTCTATATGGCTATAGTTATTACCTATTCCTTCATCTTCCGATGAGTTATGATAATATTCTTCTCTCTCCGTCTTCTTGGTCTTGTGGGTAGTAGAGCCTTCAGGTTTCAGAGTGACGGGTTTGTATTGAGTAATTGTTTGGGTATGTTGAGAATGAATGGATTGTGGAATTGATGGCTAAATAGAAAATTTGTCGGCCTGTCTCTTTTCCAGTTCCTCAAAGATCATAGGAAGAGAATCCTTGATTCCTTCCGCAATTATCTTTTGGAATTTTTTACGAGAATTATTATTTTCAGCAGCGTTTTCAACTACTGCTTGCTTTTTCTTTCCTCTTGTGGTTTGGGAAGGTCCGGTTTGCTTAGACATACTATCAAAGGAACAAGATTAGAATTAAAAACAAAAAATTTTATTGATAAAATATTTACAAGAGATAATACATATAGAAATCATTGCTCCTAGAAATTTCTAAAATTCTTGTCTTCAAGAACTTAGACTAGTAAAGCATTCCGAGCTTCAACTTCAGCTTTTTCTCGTTCCAACTCATCTATTCGATTTAACAACATTCATTCTCTTTCACTTCCTGATGCATTCTCATTTATATGCGGAGCGGGAATTGGAATTTTCTCATGATAAGGAACGTAAGGTATATTGGAAGCAGCATGTTCTTCTTCTTGGGATCACATCTATTCTCGCAAGGCATTTTGGCGTATCCCTCATGAAAATTTTATGAATATATAGGAGTGATATTATAGCTTCCAGCAGTAGGAGCAGAATGAAAGCTTATAGAAGGATTATAGGGAACATTAGGGTTTCCTATTTCTCCGAGGCTTTTGAAAGTAGAACTTTCAGATTCTTAATTATTTTCTATAGTCATTTCATTCATTTTACAATCAAAATAACTAGCCGAAGCAAATTTGTGAAGAAAACTAGGACCTTTGTCTTTTCCAACCATTCTGAAAATAAACAAAAGGATATTTATTATTATAAGAAAATATTACATTATAAAACAAAATACAACAAAAGATATCAATCCTTCATAAGCTCCTTTCCAAGGGTCATCAAGTCTTCTCCATATTCGTATACTTGTTGTCCATAGAATTTAGTCCTTGTCGTGTCCATTATCTTTTTCCTTGTTATCTCGTCCGTTTGGCGTAACGAACAATCTAAACATTCGATAGGGGAAGAAGGCATATTGTGCTCATAACCATATTTTGGTGGAGGTTCACGGAGTCCTACCATAATATCATTATAAGCATTTTGGTATTCCGGAGGATCTTGAAAATAATTTTTGAAAGGACCATCATATGGAGGTTCAGGATTCATATAAGGATCGTACAAGACTGGGGATCCAGAGTTGTAAGATTGATAGTCAGAATTATTTGAAACAGGATTATTAAAAAGATAATCATCAGGATTTTCAGAAACAGGTTCAAAATGTTGGGATTCCTCAGATATATCTTCCTCGGTTGATAAGTTTTGTTGAATTTGGCTTGATTGTGCCTCATTTTCTTATAGAAGTGGGGCACCAGTATTCCAATTACGGAAATCAGATGCAGCATCCATCCATTGACTAGAAGAGTCATGGGATTGAGGATGGTATTTGGGAGACTTATGATCGGGAAGTACGGCAAACGGATCGTCATTATAGTAGGGTGAAGATATAGGATTCATTTGAGATCCTAAAGGATGATATTCTAGGGATTCTTGTTTGATTAAACGATTGGGATCATAATAAGGAATGGAATTATCTCCAGACATCTGCAATCTTAACACATTAGTACTTATCTTATTTAGGTCAAGACTTAGATACTAAAGCCAGTATCTTTATCTTAACTAAAGCTCTACAAGGATGGTTATCTTCCCAGAGTAGTACCTCCAACAGATATGTTCCCAAGAAAGAGCGACGGGTCTAGAAGAGATTTATACACCGCTCTTTCCTTAGACAGAGCATTCTGTTTTTCAGATAACTACATACCGGTCAAAATGTTACCTTGTTTTCTTATCTTAAAAGCATTAATGGTTGAAGCTTAGATACTAGATCTAAGTATCTAATTCGCTAAAACCTGTGGCTCTGATACCAACCTTGTCACACCCCGCCTCAGGCACCCCGTGGACGTGTCCGACCTCGATTGGTATTTCTTTGACTTTGATTTCAGAGTTTTTATAAATATAGCGAAAGTCTTTTCATAAGGATCATTTCATCATTTGTTCAACCTCAAGGGTTGTAACTGTAAATACCAAAACTCAGTTGGAAAGCAAAAGTCTTGTATTTACTTTATAAACATAGGAATTTAAATACCCTTTCTTTTGATTACAAAACCATGTTGAAATCAAATACATTTCTTGTCTCTAGTGGACAAGTTTCAAGCCACCGGAAATAGTACTATCCAGGGTTGATCAGTCCCCCGGTCCTATCTCTTTTTTCCTTTGTTTAGGATTTCCTATACACGAGGCCTGAGAATCCAACGTGTAAGTTATCCTTTTCACATTTCAGATCTGATGTCTGCCTCTCACATTTTTCTTTTCTTGGGTCAGATCTTAAGTCTGCCCACACCCCATTCTCATCACATTTTATTCATTACCTAAAAACATTTTGAAAATAAAACGTCAGCGCGAACGCTGGTGAATACAATTATCTTGACAGGAAAATCATTTGGCACAAACAAATATTAATTTCATAATCACAACTTTATGTTCAAACTACACATTCAGCAGGCCATTATCTCCATGTCATATGCACCACTGTATACACTGGTGTCATAGCTTATAACAGCGGACAGGTCTACGCCTCCGAATTTGTTATAAGATAAGCACCGGCCGTAGTCCTGGACTTTCACCCGAAACCCGTGTATCCCTTGCAAGTTTTACGTATACCTATGACATGAATGCTTGTTCGTAGAAGAACGTTGAGCATTACTTCGTTAACCTTTATTTGGCCATTTTCGTAATTAAAATGTTTGACACAAGTTTTCAAAGAGATAAAGTATTCACCTTGTAATAGGAATGAGCCTCTGGAGTGGAAAGCTTATAGACTAGCTTCTTATCTTGATTTCTCTAGCGTTTCGACCTTTCTACAAGCGTTTCTTCTTAAACCGAGCGCTAAAATGAGCGGGGGCTGGAATGATGATTGTCAGGACTGGGCTAGGGAAGCTCTGGAATAGAAAATGGAAGTTTAATTCGTATTTTGTATATGAAAATCAAGTGAAATGATCCAACTATTTATAGGCTGAAATTCTAGTCCGTAGCGGACCGTTATGCATGGTACTAGCGGTCCGCTACCGCCCATACATGACGTCAGCCCTACACGTCCAATTCTGATTGAACCAAACCTCATTTTATGGCTAGTGGACTGTTACCGTGGTCGTAGCGGTCCACCACCCTGATACGTGGCAGATTTTCAGGATTTGTGGCTGGCGGACCGTTTCCACATGGCGTGGCGGTCCGCCATGAGTACACATGTCACAGTTTGTGACCATTAGTCACCAGACACATGGCCAAGTAGAGGACCGTTACTCAGGTGGTGGCGGTCCACCACCCAATGACACCGGGTGGGGGTTCCTTAGCGGACCTCTACCATCAAACCTACACCCATAGCGGATCATTAGGGTTAACCTTAGCGGTCCGCTAAGGTCTAAAATCCCATATTTTTCATTTTGAACCCTGAACTTATGCAATTTAAATACAATAAGCTCTTAAGGTTCTAACCTTGGCATTTCTCGGATATTTTTGTGGCAAGTGTTACACTAGGTTAGGTTAAAGTAGGTAGTTTTTATAGACCATACCAAGCACATCAGTTCTCCTAGGTCTAGATGCTTGTATATAGAATACGACATCAAATTAATGCTAGCACCCAGGTCGGCCAACATGTGGTTCATATGCAAACCACCAAGCAGACACGGGATTGTGAAGTGACCCGGATCTGCCAAATTCTCAGGCAGCTTGTTCTGCACCACCGAAGAGCATTGCTCACTTAGTGAGACTTTTGAGACCTCCTACAATTCTTTTTGTTCGAAAGCATATCTTTCAAGAACTTAGCATACTTGGGCATATGCTGGAGGACCTCAATGAATGGGAGATTGACCTTAAGCTGTTTGAACATATTAAGGAAGTTTCTGTATTCCCTAGCATATTTATGAGGCAGCAAGCGCGCTGGTTAGGGAACACGGCTTAAGTCAATCTCATGGGTCTTCATCTACACCCCTTTCTTCTTCTCCTCTGCCTTCTCGGCACGCTTCTCTATCACTATCTCCTCATCCACCAGCTCTTCATCGCCTTCTACCGGTGGCTCTACTCTCTCTTCTTCCCTTCGACTTCTAGTAGACACGGCCATCACTAATCCATTGGGGCCTGAAGACGGACCTCCATGTCTATCCTTCAAGCTCTTAGAGATGTCTCCCACCGTGCGCTGCAGATCCTGGAATGCAGATTGCTGATTCTTCAGTAAGGTATCATGAGCATCCAGTCTCTGTTGAGTCTCCTTGTCATTTACCACCAAATGGGCAAGCATTTAGGTTTGAGTCTCCAGCATCTCCTCAATCCTCTTGGTGTTAACGCTGCTCCCCCCACTTGCACCTGCATCTCCTCTAGCATACTGATTCTAGCACTGTTGAAACCCCGGTGGGTTGTTTCCAGATCACCATCCCAAGCCATAAGAATTGTCGTAGGCGTTATTGAATCCTCAGTTCTGGTTACCCACAAAATCAACACGCTCCTGCTGCTTAACGGGGCAGTCCCTGTTGTCGTGGCCTCCTCTACACACCTCACATTTTTTAGCACTCAGCTTCAGTTCTTTAATTTCATTGGCCATAGCTGCAAGCAATGTTTTCAAAATCGGACCGGACAGCGAACCGGTCGTGTTACCGGTTCACTGGTCGGACCGGTTGGACCGGTCGAAGCGGAATCAAGAACCGGATAATATTATAATCAATTTAAAAATATATTAAATAATTACATCTGAAAAATAAAAAATAAATGTATATACATGATGTAGTGCAAAGCACACATCTTTATTCCTAGTGTTTCGTGCGTTTTTTTTAGTTTTGTCTTTGTTTTGAGTCGTTTTTGTATACTATTGAGTCTATGTTATGTTTTTTCGATGCTCGTATGAAATACAAGTGAATATGTGAAGAACCCGAGCACGAGAACGAAGCCCGAGGATCAAAAGTGAAAAATGAAGATATTAGGTCCTTCGCGGTACGCGAAGAGTGGAGACCAAGAACCTCGCGGTACGCGAGGGAATCCAGAAGTGGCCGCGACTATTTTGTTCCTCACGGTACGCGAGGAACCCAACCCAAAACTTTCGCGGTACGCGAGAGAGCTATTTTTCGAGTAAAACCCTAATTTTGATTTAAATAGATTTTGATAGCCATTGTGAGGGGAGTTTGATTTATAGCCGTCAAGAGAGGGTTTAAAGGCGATTTTGAGGAGAAGGAAGTCAATTGGAGTGAAAAGGTGAAGGCTTTGAGATCCGGGTTCGTTGTTTAAGCGTGTCGGGCTTGCAAGTTTGAATTTTTAACTTTGATTTGATTGTTTAAAGCCATGAATCTTGTTTATTACTTCTGTTTTGGTTGTTTGAACATGATCCTAGGCTAAAACTTATATATTGCCTAGGTCACATGATGAATACTTGTTAAAGTTTTGATTTTTATAGGTTTTTGGATTCAATTAATGGGTTTATGATTTTGTAAAAGATCTTGAGTTGATAATTGTGATGTTATTGCATGTTTAGATCTGGTCTTGTGTTTGATTTCAATTCCTTGCGTTGATTGTGGTTGTCTGCCAGTTTGATTAGCGTATCTTGGTCATAGATCTTAGGGTTTGTGATTAGGGTGGTTTGCTAGACGTAGTAGTCATAGGAGTTGTCTTTGATTGCTGATTAGAATTAAATGTGTATCCTAGTTCAATACCCGAGAGGTGAGAATTAGTCGTTTAGTCTTCGTCATTTAGGAATTCGAGTATCAGCTCTCTGAGTGGAAGCCGGTATTAGGTGTCTAGTGATTGTTGCTATTCGTGTCATAGTTGTTATCTTGAGATTACCCCATGTATTCTTCCAATGTATTGGTGGACAGTGAGACTGAGAGGTAATCTGTCTATTAGGGTACTTTATCATAGTTGGAAATACTTGAGAAGTGATCCAACAATCTGGTGAGTTAGTACATCTTTAGGTTCCTTAGTTGGTGACACCCTGAGAGTGATTATGGATCCACTAGGCTGTCTAGAGTTATTTCTTTAGAAACCCAGATCCATTATAGTTTCCATAACCGATAGAAGTTGTGCTTTGCAAGTAGGATTTCGACCTAGGTGATATTCTTCCCATTCCTGATTTCACCTTTAGTACTTTCATCTTGATAGTTGAGTCGTTTTAGTTTGCCGCATCCTTAGTTTAATTCAGTAGTGTAGTTTACCCCCCAAACCAAATCAATCTTTAGTCCGAGTCAGAGTCTAGTTTTGTTTCGTAGTGTCTCTAGGGTTCGATAACTCGGTTTACCGTTAAGCTATGCAACACTTGATAAGTACACTTACCTGTCAGCTCGGTTTAGTTCATAGGTATTCCTATTATTACTTAGGAGTCTAGGTTAGGTTTTATAGTTAGTTTTTATAGACCGCCTGGATGACATCAAGTTTTTGGCGCCGTTGCCGGGGAGATTTGGCAATAGCAATATTAACTCTGACTAGTTCTTTTAGTGCTTTTTGGTTTGTTTTGTTCTCTTTTGAGTCTTGTGTGCTACTTGTCTTCTGTGATACTAATGAGTCTTATTTGAGTGTCTAATTTAGAATCGAGTCTTTTTGTGTGTATTGGAGTCTTTGTTCTGTTTCCTTCTAGAGTCTTTCTGTTTATGCACCATACTCGTTCGCAGGGATCACCACCTTATTCAGCTTGTCCAGAGCCTGAACAAGAGCTTCACGAGCGCACTCGTGACTTTCGGGAGCGTTTAAAGGAGCTGTGCCAATCCCAGGTTCGTTCTACTAGCCCAGTCCTATTTCCTACTATGGGCGACGCTAACCCACCAGCGAGACGTATTGTGCACGAGAGGGCCAGTGATGGGGTCACGGGCGCGAGATCTTTGATCACACGCCCCACTATACCTAACACCAGTTCTTGGCAGATCCCATCACATGTCATGAGTACGATCACTGATACCACCCAATTCAATGGCCTCGAGGATGAGGATGCACCCGGACATGTGTCCCGCTTTGCGTGCATATGTGATACTTTCAATCTCACGGGTGTATCTAAGGACGAAATCTACTTGCGTCTCTTCCCATTCTCCCTCTCTGGGCGTGCATCTACTTGGCTCAACACTCTCCCAGATAATTCTATCACCACATGGGAGGATCTCGAAGCCAAGTTCTTCAAGAAGGACTATCCACCTTCCAGGGCCGCTCGCCTTCGGGACCAAATCCATTCGTTTTGGATGGAACCCGACGAGCCCTATCACATGGCCTGGGAGCGGTTCAACGCGCTGTTGAGCTGATGTCCCCAGCACGGTCTTTCCAGCTGGGTGCTAGATGAGAAGTTCTACAATGGTCTCACCTTCGAGAAGCAGCAAATGTTCAATACAGCTGCGGGAGGCCATATCATGGAGAGACTAGAGCCTGATGAGTGTGAGGAAATGTTCGAGAGCTTCGCTCAAGCGGAACAGCGGTATCCGTCTACTAGGACTTCCATTCCTACTGCTAGAGCACCCGCCTCTTCTCCTAAAGGTGTGCATTAGGTCACTCCTGAGACTAGCCTGGCTGCTGCACTCGCCTCAATGGCTAACGAGATTAAGGAGCTGAAGCTCAGTGCTCAGCGGTGTCAAGTGTGCAGAGGAGGCCACGACACCCGAGATTGCCTCGTAAATAATCAGGAGCACGTGAGCTATGCTGGCAACCAGAACCAGAATAGAGGGTACAACAACTACAATTCTTTTGGCTCGGGATGGAGATCTGGTAAAAACCCATCTGGGTTTAATGCCCGCCAGTATCAGTATGGAGGAGCTGAAGGAGGAGTAAGTTCAAGAAGCAGTGTCAACACAAGGAAGATTGAGGAGATGATAGAGAATTAGACACAGTTGCTTGCTCAGTTAGTGCAAAATTATAGGGTTGCTCGGCAAAGACTCGATAGCCACGACACTCTATTAAATAATCAACATTCGGCATTCCAGGATTTGCAACGCATGGTAGGAGACATCGCTCAGAGTTTCAAAGATCGACGGGGAGGTCCATCTTCAAGTTCCAACGCTGCAGTGATGGCCGTGTCAGTTAGGAGTGTGGAGAAGAAAGAGGTTGTAGAGGATGACTCCCACCCCATTGAGTATGGCATACCTTCGGTAGAGGAAGTTAAGAAGGTAGATTGGAGAGCTTGATTTGCTGCAATCGATGCTAAGATGGCCGAAGAGAAGGAGAGCCCACCGGTAGTAGAAGAAGAAGAGTCGGTGGATGAAGATATAGAGATGGAGAAGCCTGTCGAGAGGGCAGTAGAGAAGAAGAAGGGGTGGATATGAAGTCCCCCGGGGTTGACTTGAGTCGTATTCCTTACCCAGCGCGCGTACAGCCATATAAGAACCCTAGGGAATACGGTACTTTCCTTGATATGTTTAGACAACTCAAGGTCAATCTCCCATTCATAGAGGTCCTCCAGCATATGCCTAAGTATGGCAAGTTCCTCAAGGATCTTCTTTCCAACAAGAAGAAAATAAGAGGGATCTCTGAAGTCTCACTTAGTGACCAATGTTCTGCCGTGGTACAGAACAAGCTGCCCTAGAAATTGGGAGATTCGGGTCGTTTCATGATCCCGTGTCTCCTAGGTAGTTTGCCCTCGCACCACGCTTTGGCCGACCTAGGTGCTAGCATCAATCTGATGCCATATTCTATTTATAAACAGTTGAACCTAGGTGAACCGCAGTCGACGAGCATCAGCATTTCCTTGGCTGACCGCTGTTAGGACATGTTTTGTAACTGTTGATAAAATTCTGTACAAGTTCATAGAGAGGCGAACTTAACAAGTTCATAGAAGTATGTTTGGAAATCTAAAGTTTCTGTTTCTGACTCGTCGGAGCAATCACATAAAATCGATGAGAGATTCGATTGTGAATGGAATGAAGTGTATTATTTTGATACAGATGGACGACCCATGACTACCATGGATTGGGTCCCAATTTCAAATTAATGTTTCTTGTTAGAGGTGCAGGATTAACCAAGAGGGACTATTAATAACATTTGGTTTGTTGATAGTGGTTCTTCATAGCACATGACAGGGAATGACATCTGCAAGAGTAAAGAGTTGTTGATAACTGAGAATCTATTTGATTCAATGAATTGATGCTCAAGGGGGAGAATATGTCACACACAATGTTTTGGAAAGAGTTTTACAAAGTCCAAATGATAACCTGAAACTTAGGATGACGATGGTGAGCATAAAGTCGTTGATGCAACCATTTGACAAGTTGAGGGGGAGTCTATAGGACAGGGGGAGTACAGATTTGTGTTGGTGACAAAGGCATTCAATTACAGGATTACATCGTTTTGAGTTTTTAATTGATTGACTTGCTTAATCCCAAGTAACCAAGTAAATTGTTTTTCATAAAATGTTTTCATGGAAGGTTTATTTTCGTTTTTTTACTTTCTTTGAAAAAGATTTTGAAAAACCCAAACAAATTGAAAAGTTAAAATCGACATTACTTGGAGTTATAAGGAGAAATGATAGTACATCAGCAGATGTTCAGTCACACATGACCTTAGTTGGACTTTATGATGCTTATCTAATATATCTGTGATAAATGTTTTGATCAGAACTTCTTAGACTGCACAGTATGGGAAATGATAGCTTCATAACTGCTTATGCTTAACAAAAATTGATGCTTGATGCTTATATTTCAATTTGGATACTAGTATGTAGTCTGAATTGTCAATAGGCTATGAGTATCTTTGGTCCATTAGTATTGTGACAACATAATGATCTTTGTGACAACTGTGATTTGAACCCATGGTATGCCGGGTGTGTGTGTAAAAGATCATTATCAGATAAAGAATATAAGATCTAAAGTACTTCATGAGACTAGTATCGGTTATGTCGTTAAACACAATTTTTCAGTTCACTTCACTGCTCATGCCCCGAAAAACATGCAATGTGAAGTTGGACTAAGATATGTTTCTGACAACATCTGTTGGAACATATACTAGCCCTTGGATCATTATCCTGATTCCATTGAATATATCCAGATAATAGTTGGATCACGCTAACCTATGTCATTGAATCAATCGATTCCTTGATCAATCTTATGTTGAAGAATTCTGTTGGTACAATCTTTCTGTACTATGAATCATGATACTTCATCCAAACCAAGACATTTGAATCATTCGATTCTGAATCATTTTGATTCTCTGCTTGATATTTTCCTGTGTTTATCGGTATAATTCATCCTGGAGATTGAATATTATCTTGCAATGATCTTATATGTCTTGAAGATAGAGCACATTTAAATTTATGTTGGCATATTTGTGGGGTACATGTTGTATTACCAAATAAATGGTGCCTTAATTCACAAGAACATGGGACAAAGATACTTATGGTTTCAATTCTTATAATATTGACAACTTAGAATGACATGTTATGTGTTGTAAATTCGTATGTAATTTATATTATAAGCATGTTATGATCTGATCCCATCTTCTTTGGAGTTCTTCGCGTATCATTACATGTTTTGGTTAAAGCTTAAAAGATTTGATCTTATCTGATTCAAAAGATGTTACTTCATATAATTGTTTGGAAATTCAAACGAAAGAAATGAAAGAATGAATCTAGATAGGATACCCATAGAATGTTTAGGGATGTTTATCCAAAATGTGTGATTGATGCATTGCTTTTACTGATATGATCTTCTTACTCGTGATGTTAGACCAAAAAGATGTGATTTTGTATTTTACATTTTAGTTTGTACAAAGAAAAACCAAAAAGATTTTGTGAGTCTTATGTTTGAAAAATCAAAAAGATTTTATTTTTCCAGCTTCCATGGAAATCTTAATTGTTGGTAATTCTTGGTTGTTCTCCTTTGTAAAAACTGAATATTGCAGACAGAAGTTGATAAGGGGTCCTTCTCCCAAGTTTTCTTCTAGATAGAAAAAGAAAGTGCAGATGCACAAGACGAAGACTACATTGTGTTTGATGATATATGAAGACAAATGACAATCTTCTAAAGCTGTTGTCAAGGGGGAGTCTGTTGGAGCATATTCTGGTGACAATGAGCTTGAAGATTTTATGTCTTAGTCTTAGAGTCTTTGACTTGTAATTGATAGAATTGTTAGAAACAGTTAAAGGGGAGTATGTTATGACATGTTTTGTAACTGTTGATAAAATTCTGTGTAAGTTCATAGAGAGGCTAACTTAACAAGTTCGCCTAAGCATCTTTAGAGGCTAACTTGTTAAGTTTTCCTATAGCACGTTTGTGTCTATATATAGATGTTTACAGGTTCTGTTCTAGGGGGCTAGAACGATTGTATTATGTGAATCTTGTAAACTCTGTGTTGGATGATAGACAAAGAGAAAGTTTATTTACCTGTTGTTTTTGACACAGTTTCTATTGTCAATTCGTATACAAACGTTAACACGGTAGGATTCCGCACTCCGTGTTATCGAGACGTCCTGTCACGAGATCGATCTGCAGATGAGTCATGTGGACCTACAATCGCTCAGTCAAGTATCCACGGGGAATTGTGGAGAATCTGTTAGTGAAAGTAGGTAAGTTTGTCTTCCCCATGGATTTCGTCATTCTGGACATGGAAGTGGATGATAGAGTTCCATTCATCCTAGGACGCCCGTTCCTACGTACCGCCAAGGCGGTGATCGATGTATTTGACGGGAAACTCACACTCCGTGTGGGGGATGAGATGATCACATTCGATACTGCTAAGTCCGAGAGGGATCTTGGCAAGCATAGCCACTTCGTGTGCATGCTTGAGGCCTTCACGGACAACCATTGGGACTATGATCCAGAGATAGAAGTTGGTGAACCCGCCCCTAATTTAGAAGAACCATCTAAGTGGGTGGTTGAGTTAGAATGATTGTTAGATGAGCCGGACGATTACGGCGATGAGGTGCCTGATGATCTGTTGGAGATGATGGCATAATTCAAAGAAATCATAGGTAAAACCCCAAGTGTGGGGAAGTTGGTGGAGGTTGTAGAGGATCCCGGAGATCCTGGTGGAGGCTTAGAGGTCACATCCTTAGAAATACCCTTACCCGAGCCTTTGGCCACCATAGTTGCTCATTCTGAGGGGAAAACTCTTGAGCTGATGAATAATTCTAGTACCCCTAAGGCTAGGCCACCCCTTAAGAGAACCCGTGTGTTGAAAGATCCATGTGAGTTTAGGGCAATGCAAACCCCAAGTGTGGGGACGTCGAGGGGTAAGAAGCTGCTAGGATATTTGATGCGTATCATTTTCGGACCGGGTAGGTATAAGCTGTGGTGGAAGGACCCGAGTAATATAGGTCCACTGTTTGATAGGAGTATGAGGATGTTGAAGAGTTGGAGAACTGGGAGACCGCGTAGGATGAAGGCGGTGCCGGTTAGGATCAAGGAGAAGCCTCCTGATAGGTTTGTTTGAGTCTCGGGCAAGTGCCTGGGATGTAGAGTTTGTGTGCATTACTTGGTGAGTCCGTGTCATTTTCTGTGTTTTTCGGTATGTATGTTTTGTTTGTGTCGTGTTTTGTAGGGATTCGCGCTTGAGTCGGCAAGGAAAATCGTTCCAGGTATTTTTACATTGGTTTTTATCATTGGAACAGGTTTTATAAGGTTTGGGTGAAAATGATTTTTAGGAACCCAAAATGTTTCTAAGTATAAAATAAATTGACAAACTTCTTAACTTTCTGTGAAAGATAGTCCCCGCGGTACGCGAGAGATTTCCCCTATGTTCCTCGCGGTACACGACGGATAGAAATAGGGGTCGGCCTTAATTTCATTGCCTCACGGTACGCGAGGCATGGGCCTGGCTTCTCGCGGTACGCGGGGCTTCTCTGGATTTGCCTTGTTCCCTTGTTTTCCATGGTTTTCCATATCCGTCGCCACATCACCTCCATCATCTATATCATCCACTCTACTATCACCACCACCATCTATCATTACCATCCATAACCATTATCCATCTACCATCCATTATTACCACCTTCACCATACCTCTATTTTCACCACCATCATCCATCATCCAATATCACCACACCCACCACCCACCATTCACCTTCACCCATGTCTGCCCACCACCACTAACATGGGAAACGTGAAACCGTTCGTGACCGATGACCGACCTTGCTGTGGCGTTCATGTCTATGTGTTTACCACCCATTGAGTATGTTTTTTTGTATCTATCTATCTATCTTGAGTTTTTTAATTCTTAGTGAGTCTTAGTCAGTCTTTTATTTTATTTTAAATTTATTTGAGTTAGTTTAATGCTGCGGGGTTGTGTGAGGTTTATTTTGCAGGTTTTATCATTCCGCTCGCACTCAATCTGCATTCGGGCGGGATCGATTATCAATTATATGAAGTTTGTAAAGGCAACCCAGCAGTCTGTGCAACCGCGACCGAAATGCTATACGGTGCACACATGGAAGAACGAAGCTGCACATTTGTTTTCATCTACATTACCAGCTAAGTCGCTTCATGTTTTGTTTATTTTTGCATTTTTATTTTTAGTTGTGTCTTGCTTCACGTTGAGGACAATGTGTCTTTAAAATGTGGGGATGTGAGTGTTTAGTTTGTTTAGTTTTAGTTTGTGTCTTTATAAAAATAAAAATTCAAAAATACAAGAATATTGAAAATTTTGAAAAAGTGTCCTTTGAAATCAAAAGTTTTGCAATATACTTGGAAAATAATAGTACAACTGGATCTTTATTGAGTTTAAATGATTAAATAATTGAAAACGTGTTTAGTTAGTGATGTTTTGGTAGACCCAGCTAGCTAGTAAAGCTTAAATATCTTGTTTGTGTTGTTTAAGAATTAATTGGATTTAAAATCATGATATATTGTAGGTATTCATCTTAAGGTAATTGGTAATACTGAAACTGTCAAAATAGGTTGATAGGTACCACGTTAAGTTCAAATTTAGAGGTTTTTGAAATTTCTTGGCACACCACTCTCTTTTTATGAGAATAAATCCGAGTTTCGGTGGCGCCCGAATCCATAATTCCATACTTCTTGAGCTTATTTGATTGAAATCTAAGTTTCGCCTATGTCTCACACGTCGGGTTCCAGCCTGATTGAAACACCACTAGGTTGATTCTTATGTGCTTCATGATTATGACTTAGTCTATGTGTTACCTTCCGGGATAGTGACTTGGTTGAAACGCCTCTAGATGAAGTTTAATTTGCTTAATAATGCTCATTATCATCCATTCATTCATTCATCTAATTTCTAAAAACCTGTAAATTTTAGTTTAACGTGGTAGGGTAAATATATATGGTTTGATCCGTGCCAAAACATGACCGTGAGACGGGATTAGGTAGAGGTGTAACTGTTAAGTGTGAGTCACACAGATTTATTGATATGCTTGGTAATGTAATATTAGAACACGTAATGGGTGCTTGAAAGTTGGTGCTTGGGTTTAATCGGACAGAAATACAAATTGTTGCTTTTTTACGAGTGAGAATATTTTGCTACTTGGTAATTGATGTTTGTTAAGTATATCTGGTTATGATTCCATTGCAGACTTTTTCAAGGACGAAAAAAGGTTAAGTGTGGGGATGTTTGATGTAGTGCAAAGCACACATCTTTATTCCTAGTGTTTCTTGTGTTTTTATTAGTTTTGTCTTTGTTTTGAGTCGTCTTTGTATACTATTGAGTCTATGTTATGTTTTTCAGGTGCTCGTATGAAATACAAGTGAATATGTGAAGAAACCGAGCACGAGAACGAAGCCCGAGGATCAAAAGTGAAAAATGAAGAAAATAGGTCCTTCGCGGTACGCGAAGAGCGGAGACCAAGAACCTCGCGGTACGCGAGAGAATCCATAAGTGGCCGCGACTATTTTATTCCTCGCGGCAAGCGAGGAACCCAACCCAAAACTTTCGCGGTACGCGAGAGAGCTATTTTTTTGAGAAAAACCCTAATTTTGATTTAGATAGATTTTGATAGCCATGATGAGGGGAGTTCAATTTATAACCGTCCAGAGAGGGTTTAGAGGCGATTTTGAGGATAAGGAAGTCAATCGGAGTGAAAAGGTGAAGGATTTGAGATCCGGATTCGTTGTTTAAGCGTTTCGGGTTTGCAAGTTTGAATTTTTATCTTTAATTTGATTGTTTGAAACCATGAATCTTGTTTATTACTTCTGTTTTGGTTGTTTGAACATGATCCTAGGCTAAAACTTATATATTGCCTAGGTCACATGATGAATACGTGTTAAAGTTTTGATTTTTATCAGTTTTTGGATTCAATTAATGGGTTTATGATTTTGTAAAAGATCTTGAGTTGATAATTGTGATTTTATTGCATGTTTAGATCTGGTCTTGTGTTTGATTTCAATTCCTTGCGTTGATTGTGGTTGTCTGCCAGTTTGATTAGCCTATCTTGGTCATAGATCTTAGGGTTTGTGATTAGGGTGGTTTGCTAGACGTAGTAGCCATAGGAGTTGTCTTTGATTACTGATTAGAATTAGATGTGTATCCTAGTTCAATACCCGAGAGGTGAGAATTAGTCATTTAGTCTTCGTCATTTAGGAATCCGAGTGTCAGCTGTCTGAGAGGAAGCCGGTATTAGGTGTCTAGTGATTGTTGTTATTCGTGTCTAGTAGTTATCTTGAGATTACCCCGTGCATTCTTCGAGTGTATTGGTGGACAATGAGACTGCGAGGTAATCTGTCTATTAGGGTACTTTATCATAGTTGGAAATACCTGAGAAGTGATCCAACAATCTGGTGAGTTAGTACATCTTTAGGTTCCTTAGTTGGTGACACCCAGAGAGTGATTAGGGATCCACTAGGCTGTCTAGAGTTGTTTCTTTAGAAACCTAGATCCATTGTAGTTTCCATAACCGGTAGAAGTTGTGCTTTGCAAGTAGGATTCCGACCTAGGTGATATTCTTCCCATTCCTGATTTCACCTTTAGTACTTTCAACTTGATACTTGAGTCGTTCTAGTTTGCTGCATCCTTAGTTTAGTTCAGTTGTGTAGTAAACCCTCCAAACCAAATCAATCTTTAGTCCGAGTCATAGTCTAGTTTTGTTTAGTAGTGTCTCTAGGGTTCGATAACTCGGTTTACCGTTAAGCTGTGCTACACTCGATAGGTACACTTGCCTGTCAGTGCGGTTTAGTTCATAGGTATTCGTATTATTACTTAGGAGTCTATGTTAGGTTTTATAGTTAGTTTTTATAGACCGTCTGGACGACATCAATACATTCTTTCCTACTTTTTAAAAACTTAAAAAGATTAATGTTTATTTTGATATATTTCATTTAATAGTATATCAAATAGATGAGAGAGACATAATTCCAACTTCCAATAAAACAACCTGCAAGTTTTCAAAATCATGTCTCCACCATCCACCAATTTCAACTTTCCGTCAACGGCAAACTGTTGGAGATCACCGTTATCTCAAGCTCTGCCACCACACCATTAAATATTGTATCTGCTTCACTTCAGAACTGGTGCCGTTGGCCGAGCATGTCCAGACCCCCTTTCACTCTCTTTTTTCAAATCAATGCTTCACTTCAGGGTTTTAGAATCGTTCACTCATGTATCTCTATTTCAGATCTCAATCCACTTTTACGGTTCATTTCATCTCCGGTCGGTCCGATCACCCGGTTTCTGGTCCGACCACCGGTTTCTGGTCCGACCGCCAGGTCGCTACAGGACCGTTTCAACATACATAACCGGACCGCCCAGACCACCAGTTCCCGGTCCGACCGGCCGGTCCGGTTTTCAAAACACTGACTGCAAGTGCAGCTGCCACGCTAGCATCTGGGGTGAGCTGATGAATACCTCTAGCAGAAGAGGCGGGTGTCCTAGCAGCAGGAATGGAATTCCTAACGGAACATGGCTACTGCTGCTCTGCTAGAGCGAAGCTCTCAAATATCTCCTCGCATTCAGCTGGCTCCTTCTTGTCCATGATATGGCCTCCTGTAGCAGTATTGAACATTTGTTACTTCTAAAAAGTGAGGCCATTATAGAACTTCTCCACTATCGCCCAGTCAGAAAGACCATGTTGGGGACATCGGCTCAACAGGGCGTCAGGGTCCATGCGGAAGGAATGGATTTGGTCTCTAAGGCGAGCGGCCTTGGAAAGTGGATAGTACTTTTTAAGAAACTTAGCTTGTTGATCCTCCCAAGTCGTGATAGAGTTATGGGGGAGGCTATCTGGCCAAGTGGCAACACGCCCAGAGAGTGAGAATGGAAAGAGACGCAAGTAGATTACGTCCCCAGACACACCAGTGATATTGAAGGTATCACAGATTTGCACGAAGCGGGACAGATGTCCTGGTGCATCATCATCCACGAGGCTATGAAATTGAGTAGATTAAGTTATGGTACTCATGACATGTGATGGGACTTGCCAACTATTTATGTTTGGCACAGTCGGGCGGGTGATAAGAGATCTGGCCCCAGTAACACCATCACTGGCTCTCTGGTGTACGGTATGTCTCGATGGTGGGTCAGCGTCGCCCATTTTAGGAAAAAGGGTAGGGCTAGTATCACGTACCTAGTTTTTACACAACGTTTTCAAATGCTCCCGGAAGTCGCGGGTGCGCTCATGCAGCTCTCGTTCGGGCTCTTCGTAAGCTGAATACTGTGGTGATCTATGCGAACGAGTATGTTGCATAAACTGACAGAAAACAAAACAAATAAATAAAGACTCAAGACATAGAAAGACTTAATCCTAAATTAAGACACACAAGTAGCAAATAAGACAAACACACAATTAAGACCTGTAATAAAAGAAAAAAAGAAACTAAACCAAAAATCACACAAAGAACTAATCAAAGCTAATATTGCTATTGTCAAGTGTCCCCGACAACGGCACCAAAAACTTGATGTCTCCCAGACGGTCTATAAAAATACTAATAAAAACCTAATATAGACACCTAAGTAATAAATGGAATACGTATGAACTAGACCGCACTGACAGGCAAGTGAACCTATCGAGTGTAGCACAGCTTAATGGTAAACCGGATTATCGAACCCTAGAGACACTGAATAGCTACACTAGACTATGACTCGAACTAAAGATATTTGGCTTTAGGGGGATTTTCTATACTACTGATTAAACTAATGAAATCAAGAGAAAACAAATGAACGACTCTAACTATCAGACAAAGACTCGTCAGGAATGAGAAGAACGCTACCCAGGTCGGAATCCTACTTGTTATGGAAACTATGATGGATCTGGTTTTCTAAGGATAACAACTAAATACAACCTAGTGGATCCCTAATCACTCTCAGGGTGTCACCAATCAAGAAAACCTAAAGATGCACAACACTCACCAGATGGTCGGATTACCTTTCTCCAACAATGATAATGTACCCGACATACATATCACCTCTCAGTCTTAGTGTCCACAATACATCAAAGATGCACGGGGTAATCTCGGATCAACAAGCTATGACATGGACTAGCAACGATAACTAGAAACCTAAGGGAAACTTCCCCTCGGACAGTTTACACTTAGAATCCTAATAACGAAGACTAACCGATTACCTCTCACCTTTCGGGTATCGAGATAAGATGAACACTCAGATCTAACCTACTCTCAATCACACTCCCTATGGGTTACTACGTCTAGCAAACCACACAAACAATCATAAACACACAGTCTATGATCTAAATACGCTATTCAAACTGAAAGACATTCACAAATAGCATACGAAACTATAATCAATCATACATCAGATTCAAAGCATGCATCTTCATCATAATTATTAAACCAAGATCTTTACAAAATCATTAAACCATCAATTGAATCCAAAAACCGATAAAAATCATAACTTTAACAAGAAATCAGCTTTAACCTAGGCAGTATCAAAGATCAAGCCAATACACATGTTCAAAACATCCAAAACAGAAGTAAAAGACATAGTTATGGTTTCAATCAAACAAATCAAAGATAAAGATTCAAACTTGCGAACCGACTACGTTAAACTAACAAACCCGGGATCCAAAGTCTCCAACTTTGCACTTTTATCTCCTTCTTCAACCCCAAAATCGCCTCAAGATGCTCTGTAGATGGCTCTCAATCGAACACCTGACCTAATGGCATTACAATTCTTTTAATTCTCGAATTTGGGCTTTTTACGAATTTATAAGCCTATCGCGTATCGCGAGAGAATGTGGCCAGCCCCTCGCGTACCTCGAGGGACAAACTAGTCAGGCGCCATTCTGGACTTCCTCGCGTACCGCGAGACATTCCCTCTCCCTCCTCGCGTACCGCGAGGGACTAGAATTCCAACTTTTTCATCTTTTTCTCTTGGGCTCCCTCTCGTGCTCGATTTCTTCGTGATTTAGCTTTGTATTCCACACGAGCTCATGTAAACACAACAAAGACTCAATATGAACTAAAAACAACTCAAAAAAAATATAAAACTAAATAAAAACGCATGAATACAAAGGAAATAAGATGTGTGCTTTGCACTACATCAGGGGCCAAGGGGTCTCCTTGATGAAGGCCTCTCTCCATTTAGAACTCCAAAGTAGGACTACCGTTAACCAAAACGGAAGCCTAGACCAAACTTAAGCATTCCCGAATCCAACCTGTTGGAACCTGAGAAACCGATGCAATCCTAATAACAATAGGGGCTTTATTGTAACTTTTATAATTTAGGTTTTTGGTCAAGAGTCGCTAGCAACTCTTGAGAGTCACTATGTCGGTGCTCAGCCGACTCTCGGCAGGAGTCGGTTATCAGCATGGAGACTCTCACTATGTTTCCTATAAATAGACGACCAAAAACCTAATTATACAGCTCTTGATTCACACGTCGTTACTATGGTCAAATAGCGAGGTTGTAGTTGTTTTCTTTGTATTCTAGGAGCTTATTTGTAATCGTATGACAGTGTAAGTAATAGAATCAAGCATTTTATGTTCTTATTTGTGTTGCTCTTCATTTGTATTTCTCATTATCATCAACAATTAGCTTCTCTATAGCTGATTTGTTGGTTGTTTCCTGACTAGAATCATTCTAGCATATGGACCATATCGTCAGGACCTACAATTTGATATCAAAGCCTTCTGTGCTCTTGATTTTAGTGATTTTTGTGAGTTTTTATGATCACTCTGTGGTGGTGCTGATTGTTCCTTTTCATTTGCCGACTCTTTCGAGCCAACTGTTCTGCTTCTTCCGAGCTGACTCTTTGATTTTCTCATTTTCTGAGTTTGTTTGTGATTTCTTTGATTCAATATGTCTCTTACTTCTATTACCCAAGCTGATGGAGATCGACTCCATGTCTAGACATCCTAAGATCCTATCCACCGATGATTTCCCTAACTAGAAGAACCGCATGAAGGCGTACTTTTACGTGACTGACTTCGGTCAATGGGTCTCAACCACCAATGGTCCACACTGTCCAATGACCACTGGAGTTGATGGTGTTGTAGCTCAAACTGATCCCGCTGCTTATACGGAAAATGACAAACTTCTAATCCTAAGAGTTAATAAATCCTTCGGTGCTATCAATATGGCTCTTCCTGCTGACATCATGAACATGTTCGAGAAGTACAAGACTACTCAAACTTTATGGCAGGCTTTGTGTGACTTTTATGAGGGAAATTCAGACTTGAAAAAAGGGAAGAAAGATATGCTCCAGAAACAATATGATACCTTCGGTAGTATCAAAGGAGAAGGTTTATCTAAACATATCTCAAGATTCATGGAAATAAGCCGGGGTAGTCATTAGAAATTCTGATCTGATCAAGAAGCTGCTAGACTCTCTACCTCAAGAATGGAGCATACAATGTATGTTGATCAAAAGCCACATTGAAAATGTCTTCCAAGTTGATCGAGATGACATGGAAGAGGTTGATTTACAATGGCAAATGGCCATGTTGACTCTGAGAGCCAAAAGATTTATGGATAGAACAAGAAAGAAGCGTCTAGGTGGAAAATCCGCAAGTTTTGATAAGTCTAAATTGAGATGCTACAACTGTAATCAACTTGGACACTTCAACAGGGAATGTCCCTATCCTATTACCGATGCTCTACCTCTTCCCACCATTGTTGCAATTACTGATGGACAAGAACAAACTGAGAAGGCTAAAGAACCAACAAATGCTTTGGTAGTAAACGGCTTTGATTGGAGCAATGACATTGAAGAAGCTCAGTTTGAGGTGTGCAAGGCACTCATAGCTAATACTCCATATACTCAGTTTGTGGTTCATGGAATGGAAGCAAGTCCGTCTGAAAAAGAGAAGAATGAGGTGCTGAGAAGGATTATCGTCAACACTGACTCTATTGGTACTGCTGCTCTCTTTAGACAATATGTTATTCAGGGGACAGAGAGTCAGGTTATTGACACTGAAGGAAGTATGACTGAGAATGCCAACATCAAGATCATGGATGCATTGAAGGCAAGTGATGAAAAAAAGAACACATGTCCCAGTTCCAGCTCAACGGATCAAGTTAACTCTATGATGAGTATAAGTGATGGAACTCAAGCCAATGGTGATGGAAGCTCTAATCAAGGATGCATCTGCAGGAAAACTGCTGCTCAGTAAAATCTCGTCTATGTTCCTCTGACTATGTTGATATGATTGTTCATTATTGCACTTTAAACCAGCTCATCATTCATGAAAAGGATGATGCTCTTGCTATCCATAATCAAATCAAAAAGAGCGAAGTTGCTCTCAAAGTCAGTTTGAACCAAGCAAATCAAGAAATCCAAACCCTAAAAGAGTTTGTCTATAGAAAAGAATTTTTGATCACCGATTTGACTGAAAAACTAACTTCTTCTAGAAGTGAAACTGTTAAATTTCAAATTATTATTTACTGTTGATGCACTTTCCTGTGACAACACTCTGGATAGAGTCTTAGTTTGTATTTCTAATGTCTGTAATTTGTCTTTGTATGTAAGAGTCGTTATGTAATAGTTTATCGAGTTGTATTTACTTTTACATAATGTATGTTGTTTTTCTGCTAAGTGTTTTGCGCACTTACATGTGCGCAGGAGAAAGCTCCTGCGTACTTAGCAAGTACGCAAGAACACCTCTGCGTACTTGTTAAGTATGCAAGAGCAATTGGTCCTGCGCACTTGTTAAGTGTGCAGGCATCAGGTCTGTATAAATAGGATAGGTTCACAGAAGCTAAGTACGCAGAAACCATTTGTTGAGACGAACTCAGTTCTGCTAAGTACGCAGCTTGTATTCTCTCTGTAACCGTCGAGTGTTTATAATAGAAAGGACGTTTATTGTGACTCTCGTGTTTGGTTTACTTTGTTTTGTAAGACTCTCCACCTAGTCACGGGTATTCCACAACCCGGTGCGACTAGTAGACCACTTGCATTTGACGATACGACACACACGAAGGGACCTACAAGTGGTATCAGAGCATTGCTCTTGAATTCGAGTGTTGTAAGTGAGTTTGGAGACGTTTTACTGAGTTTTAAAAGCAAAAAGAGGTATTTTTGTTGATTTTTGTGATAAAAAAGGGGTAGCTCTTGAGCACTTTTTTAGAAGCAAAAATCTCTCAAAAAACCGATTTTTGTTGTGTATTTGTGTGTTTTGAGCATCAAAGGTTTGTTAGAAACTTGTTTCTGATCCTTTGGCTCGATTGCATTGATCATCAACCTATTTTTCACTATCTCCGGCGATTTTCAGGTGACCGAAAAAGTTTGGTGAGAGTTGCTGAAAAGGTGTCCTACGTACTTACCATTTTTGGTAAAAAGTACAGTTTTCTGCGTACTTACTAACTACGCAAGAGTTATCTCCTGCGTACTTACAAGTGCGCAAGACTGAACTTGTGCGCACTTAAGTTATATCCTGCGTACTTAATATTTCCTCCTGCGTACTTACAAGTACGCAAGAGCAAATCTTAACTACGCAAGACCATTTCTCAAGTGCGCAAGGCCAAAACCAAGTGCGCAACAGTGTCTGATTTTTCGGATTTTTTGACCAAGTAATTCACTATGTCGAACCTTCAGAATCTTGGAAACATGTTAAATTATGATAATGAGATCTGTACACCTCAGAAACATCCAAAACTATTACATGTAAACGATTATTCGAATTGGAAGGCGCGTTTTGAGCACTACATTTCATACATCGACTCATCATTATGGATACCAATCCTTGAGGGATATAAGCATCCCACACACATCTATCTTGATGAAGAGGTGCCAAAGCCCATCTCTAAGCTTGATGAAGAACAAAAGAAAGCTTATGATCGGGAAAAGAAGGCTCTTGGCTCAATCACTATGTCATTAACTCGGGAATTGTTTCACAGTTTCCGAGGCTATGACACCTCCAAGGATCTTTGGAAAGAACTTCAGAAAAGATTTGAGGGGAACAGTGACATTAAGAAGAGTAAGCGGGATCTTCTCCGGAAGCAGTATGAATGCTTCAATTTCATGGAAAATGAATCGTTAGATGATCTCATCTCTAGATTCTATCATTTACAAACGGAGTTGAAAGCTTTTGAACTGAAATATCCCGATGAAGAACTGGTGGAAAAATTTCTTGATGCTTTGCCACCAAAGTTTGAGATGTATACAACCCTGATGAGGGAAAATCCTAAATTCTATGAGTTAACAATAGATGAGGCTATTGGTAAGATTCAAGCTCATAACATGAATCTTATGAAGAAGGAGAGCTCGGGAAGACCTCAGATACAGGACCCTTCCATGTATCATGGGACGACTTCCACTTCAAAATCATTAGGCTCTGGAGTTGCCCTCTTTACTGGACACTCCAATGAAGAAGACCACTCAAATGGGTGTGGTGGTCATGCTTGTTATGCATCCGGATCAGGGTTGGGAACCAATCTTCAACTAACCATTCTGCAATAGTCAAAATAGCTGAAGATCACGTAGCATTGTTTTCATCATGTATGCTTACGTATGAGAATTTCATAGGCGGCAAGCTAACGGATCCCGAAACTATTGAAGAAGACTTTAACCAAGTGGATCCTGATGATATTGAGGACATGGATATTCAATGGAATATGGCCATGCTTTTGAGGAGGGCCAAGCGTTTCCTGAACAGAACAGGAAGAAAGTTCATTGGTGGACATTCTAATGCCAAGGTTGGATTTGATAAATCCAAGGCCAAATGCTACAAGTGTTTGAACTATGGACACTTTGCTCGTGAGTGTCAAAAAGACCGAGCACCGGCCTCTGGTTTCACCAGACCTAGCCAGGGAAACAGCCACGGCCACAACAACACTAGCCACCACAATCAACACCAAGGTGGTTCGTCAAATGCACTGGTAGCTCAGCATGACGAAAATTTTGATTGGGGTGTTCATCTAGAGGACGTCATCATTGCTCAAACACAGGTTGGTCTCATGGCTGAGATCATGGAGCTGATGGAGGCTGAGAGAAAAGAAGCTGAGGAGAAGGAAGCTTCTGTAGCTGTTGAAAAGGAGTCTACCACTGCCGTTGCTCTCATGGCCATTGGAGAAGCACAGAGTTCATCATCTGAGGTAGATTCTAACCCTTTCTTTGTTATTTCTTGTTCTAAATGTCTAGAGCTAAAGCATGAAATTTCTAAGCTCCAAGACAAAATCGAACCCCTAACTATGGCAGCTCATAATTACAAAGCAAACGAAAAACGTTTAAAGAGTCTGTTGAAACGTTAAAAAAGGAAAAATGTGAATATTCTTTACAAATAAGTGAGCAACAAGTTCACTTGGATATTGCGTATAGGGGGTTAGAAAAACGGAACAATGAAATCAACAAACTGCAAAATGAGATCCTGCAGTTAAAATGTACAAATAAGAAGTTGAAAAACTCTCACTTTGTGGTGGAGCACTACGAATCAGTAGTGAGGAAAATGAAGGGTATAGGTCTTGGTACCAATGCCATTCCTCCACCAATAAGTGGGAAGTTTGTCAATAGCTTGATAGACATTGATCTCACCTGTCTAGATGAGTCCTCTGATAAGGATGATTCCCCTAAAAAGGATGAATCCTCAAGTAAGGCTAACTCCACATCTAGTGAGGAGTATGTTACTGCTTCTGAAGATGGGTCGGTTGACACTTGCCCTGAAGGAGTAGTCTCTGAGGAGTTGTTGACTGAACAGAAAGTCCACAAAAACATTATCACTAATGGTGATAACTGCATTTTAACTGAACCTGATATCATTGAAACAAATGATAAACTTAAGGTAATGCTTTATGGGGGTTATAAAAATATTAACCAAGTTAAGAAAGAGGCTTTTTCAGCTCATTATGGGCTTGGTTACAAAGAGAATTTGCAAAAGTATTATACCCCCAAAAACCAAACTGAAAAAGGTCAAACTTCTGTTCATAAACCAACTCATCCTGCTCATAATGAGAGTTATCTAAGGCCAGATCTAATGAGCCTTACAAGAGAACTTATGTAGAGAAGAGGAACTGTTTTCACTATGGCTTGGTTGGTCACATTGTTGTGAACTGTCCTTCTAAGAACCAAGGAAAACAGCATGTTGTTTCACAGCCCGCTGTTATCCCCAGGTCGCCACCAGTGAAACCATCTCCCAAAAGTCCAAAGCAGAATGTGGTGAAACCACCAGTACAACCCAAGGGAAAACCTAAGATTAAATCTGAGGCCAAACCATCTGTTGCAAGAAAGGTAAAGCAACCTGTTGTACCTCGTGTGTCTACATCTGGTAGTACAAGCATTGGTGAGAAATCTGTGGCTAGACTCTCTAAGCCACAAAGAAGAAGAAGGAATAAGAGGTTGAGAAAGCTGGAACAGCTGACTAAGACTCAATCAGGTGAAGCTTCCACAAGTTCACCGGCTGTGGTTGAGCCAAAGTCTACTGTTCTGGTTAAGAATCAAAAGAGATCCTGGAACAAGAAAGTTAAAGGTTCTCAATCTCCTGTTCCAAATTCATCCAAAGATTCACCAATTTTGAACAGTCATCATGACTGTGAGTTGAAAGAAGTAGTTTATTTTGAGAAGGATGGACGACCCAAGACCACAATGGCTTGGGTCTCCAAATCTAACTAATTCGTTTGTTACTCGTGCAGGGACGTCCGAAGGGTACTATCTCCAACCGCTGGTATGTAGATAGTGGATGCTCCCGGCACATGACAGGAAACATGGCCTTGCTTCAAGACGTTAAACCATTCAGAGGCGGCTATGTGGCCTTTGCCGGAGAAAAAGGCGGCAGTATCACGTGTCAAGGCGTGGTTTCGAACGGTTGTGTCAGCTTTGACAATGTCAACTTCTGCGAGCAGCTGAAGCATAACCTGTTGAGTGTCTCCCAAATGTGTGACAAGGAGTACTCGGTGATGTTTGACAAATCAGAATGCCTGATTCTCAAACCTGGTTTTGAGGTTCCCGGAGACTGGATTCTGATGAGAGCACCAAGATCAAACGACACTTATCAGATCGATATGAGCGTGGAAAAAACCACCTCATCAGGTGCTACTTGTTTGCTTACAAAAGCGACAGAACTTGACTCCATCTTGTGGCATAGGAAACTCGGACATATTTCTTATCGTAAAATGAATCATCTTGTCCGAAACGGTTTGGTAGCCGGGGTTCCTAAGTTGAGGTTTACCGTTGCAGATGACTGTATGCCGTGTAAAAAGGGCAAACAGCAACGGAAGTCTCACAAGCCCAAGCTCCAAAACTCTATCGATACCCCTTTGGAGCTATTACACATGGATCTGTTTGGCCCCATAAGTATCAGGAGTATTGGAGGTAAGTCGTTTTGTCTGGTTGTAACTGATGATTTCTCACGTTTTTCTTGGGTGACCTTTTTAGGTACAAAAGACGAGACTGCTGATATTCTTCAATACCTGATCCTGAGCTTGGAATCTCTTTGCAAGCTGAAAGTTAGAAGAATAAGGAGTGACAACGGAACTGAGTTCAAGAATAATTTGATGGAACTTTTCTGTCTCAAGAGAGGGATCCGTCACGAATTCAGCGCGCCGTACACACCTCAGCAGAATGGAGTGGCTGAACGGAAGAACAGAACACTGATCGAGACTGCAAGGACTATGCTGTCAGATGCAAAGCTTCCTGTCACTTTCTGGGCAGAAGCAGTTAATACAGCTTGTCACGTCTTAAACAGGGTTCTGGTTGTGAAAAGGCACAACAAGACATGTTATGAGTTGATCAACAATCGACTTCCCAATCTTGATTACCTAGTTCCTTTTGGTAGTCCTTGTTCCTTGTCGCTACAGTATAAAGACCGTCAGTCTAAATTTCATGCGAAAGCGGTGGAAGGCATCTTTTTAGGATATGTTGCCAATTCGCCCTGCAAGAGAGTGTACAACATAGAAACTCGTACTGTCGAGGAATGGTTTGAAGTTGACTGTAGTAAACACAGCACTCCACCAGAACCAAAAGGTCCAGCTTGGGTTTTGATTATGATGCGCTATTCAAGTCCTTCAATCTTCCTGACTTATCTGATGAAGACGCCGCAAATGTCTATGATTTATGGCGTGGCGACAATGACTCCAGTTTTTCTACTCGTGCTACTGTACCAATTATAACTCCTGATTCCAATGCTGCATCTGCATCTGGAACTCATGACAGTGATAACAGTGAAGGTGTTCATGTTGTTGGAGATGACGCTCAAGCCAATCCTAACACAATTATAGGAAATGAAGCTCCAGCTGATCCAATTAACATTGAATCTTCTTCCTCTGGAACACAGGAAATGGAGGAGTTAAGCACAAATCTAGATCCAGAAATTCAAGAACCAATTGTACCGGAGACGAGGGTGCATAGGAATCATCCAATCGACAACATTATTGGTGATCCTCATGCCGGTGTTCAGACTCGTCATAGAACCATCACTGAGAACACCAGTCTCTACACAGAGATATTTGACACTGGTGTCATGGAAACATGTCTGCATGCTGCATTTGTGTCCCAGTTAGAGCCGAAGAATGTGAAGGAGGCTCTCACTGACAACTGCTGGATTGAGGCGATGCAAGATGAACTGTCTCAATTCCAAAAGTTGCACGTGTGGGATTTAGTTGACTTGCCAAAAGGCTTTCAGCCAATTGGTACCAGATGGGTGTTCAAATGCAAGACGGATGATCGTCATGTAGTTGTGAAGAACAAAGCAAGATTGGTTGTTCAGGGTTTTTATCAACAAGAGGGCTTGGATTACAATCAAGTGTATGCCCCAGTTGCTAGAATTGAGGCCATTCGACTGTTCTTGGCTTATGACACATATGTCGGCTTCAAGGTCTATCTTTATGGTAAGGTGCATGAAGAAGTCTATGTCACTCAACCTCCCGGTTTTGAAGATCCGCATAATATCAATAAAGTGTACAAGCTCGACAAAGCACTTTATGGTCTTCATCAAGCACCGCGGGCATGGTATGAGACTTTATCTAAGCATTTACTGTCTAATGGTTTCGACCGTGGACAGATTGACTCAACTCTCTTTATAAGGAAAGCAGGAGGTGACATTCTTCTTGTGCAAGTATATGTCGACGACATTATCTTTGGGTCGACCAATGAAGGGATGTGTAGGGAATTCGAGAAGGTGATGAAGTCCAAGTTTGAAATGAGCAATATGGGTGAACTGTCATTCTTTCTAGGTCTGCAAGTCAGTCAAAGAGATAATGGAATTTATCTACATCAAACTAAGTACGTGCAGGACATCTTGTCAAAATACAAGATGAGTGATAGCACTACTTATGGCACACCAATCCCAGTCAATCATGGTTTGCATCCCGACAGAGATGGAAAGGATGTGGACAGCAGGTTGTACCGTGGGATGATCGGATCACTTATGTATCTCACAGCTTCAAGACCCGATATAATGTTTGCTGTATGTTTGTGCTCAAGGTTTCAGTCTCAACCGAAGGAGTCACATATGATAGCTGTGAAGAGAATTTTCAGATACCTAAAAGGGAAACCCCGATTAGGTCTTTGGTACTTTAAGCAGCAATCATTCGACTTCAAAGCCTACACTGATTCAGATTATGGCGGTTGTAACCTTGACAGAAAGTCAACTTCTGGTGGATGTCAATTTTTAGGAGACAGGCTAGTCTCCTGGCAGTGCAAGAAGCAGTCAACGGTTTCTGTCTCAACTTGTGAAGCAGAATACATTGCTGCAGCGAGCGGTTGTTCTCAGATACTGTGGATTCAGCAGCAGTTGAGAGACTACGGCTTAAACTTCACTGGAACTCCTCTATTCATTGACAACAATGCCACCATGTCCATCACAAATAACCCGGTGAAACACTCCAAAACTAAACATATAGAGATTCGCCATCATGTCATCCGTGATTGTGCTGAAAAGCATTTAATTGAACTTGTAAAAGTTCACACGGATGACAATCTTGCTGACCTTTTCACAAAGGCATTTGATCGATCCCGTTTTGAGCATCTTGTCAACTTGATAGGAATGTTCAATCCTGAGTGAAAACTAAGTTTTCTTAAATCATTTCAATTCATGAAAGTTAAATTTTCAATTCTTTTAAATTTTCTGTACAGTTCTTTTGGTTTTAAAATATTTTACAAAAATCAAAAACAAAATAGAAAATGGAGAAAATTTCAAAGTTAACTTAAGAAAAGAGGAAATGATAGTACATCAGAAATGATCTAAACTTCATAGACTGCTCATATGGGAAATGATTGCGTCATGCTTACTTATCTGTTTAAAATTGTTATGTTTTTAATTTGTTTATTTACAAGTAATTTGAATTGTCAGTAGGCTGTATGCGTCCTTGAATCACTAGTAGTGTGGAAACTAAATCTAAATTACAACTGTGATTTGAACCCATGTTTACAAGCGTGTGTGAGTAAAAGATTAGAAAAGATCACTATCAGATAAAGGATGTTAGATTTTGACAATAATTTTCTTTTGAGATCAGTTTTGGGTTATGTTGTTAGCACAATTAATGCGGTTCATCTCACTGCCCATACTCACAAGTATGCAAGGAGAGATTGAATCAAGACATGTCTCTACATTAACCGTTGAGCATGTATACACCCTTGAATCATTCCTGGTTCATTGAAATCAAATCCAGATAAAAGTTGGATCCCCTTACCTTATAATCAAACACCATGTTCATTATCCCGAATCATCATACCGATATTCAAAGAAGAAAATCACATGAAACCAAGACAAAAGAATCACTCGATTCTGAATCTCATGATTCCTGATAATCCTTATGGATTCTGCTTGATTTTTCTGTGCTAATTTATGTAACTTCATTCTGAAAATTAAGAAAATCATTGGAAAAATCTTAGATGCCTTGAAGATAGTGCAAAATATCATAGCATATCAGTGGGGTACACGTTGTATATCTTATAATTAATACCTTAATACACAAGAACGTGATACAAAGATGCTTATAGTTTCAAATCCTATAATATTGTCAACTTGAATTACTTGTTTATGTGCTTATTACGTATGAATAAAGAGTAATACATGACATGATCCCATATTCTTTGATGTTTATATTGTATCGTTTTTGCTATAAGTTAGCCTGATATGATCCTCTGCTCGTACCTTTGATCAAAAATAGCTTGTGTAAATGATTGTATATATCTATCTTGAAAAGAACAAAAAGATTTTAAGTTTTTAAGTTTATGCATTGTTCAAGTTTAATCAGAAAAAGCCAAAAATATTTTATGTTTAACCTTCATGAATTGTATTTGAATCCTCTTGGTTGAATATTTTTATCTTGTTCGTTATTTGACTTGAAAATCTTCATAAATTCTGAGTTGTAAATTGCGCACTTAAGGGTTGTGCGCACTTGTCAAGTACGCACGAAGTAACACTTGCGCACTTAACAAGTACGCAAGAGTTAAGCCTTGCGCACTTGTTAAGTACGCAAGAGTTAACTCGTGCGCACTTAACAAGTACGCACGAACATTGAGTGGGGGTATAAATCTGACACTTAGAACTTTTCTCAGACTTTACACTTTCAGACCCAAAATTCCCCCCTTGCAACTTTACTCTCAAAAATCGAGTGTGTTAAAACCCTCTTTTCATCCCGTCAATATTTTCATCATCCTATTTCATCTCCTTGGTAAGATTATAGACCGATTCCAACCGTAGATTCATGACATTTGGACCGTGTTTCTGACTTAGAATTTTTTTGGTTAAATCCGACTAAAAATTGGGATAATCTGGGGTTGTTTGGGTAACTTATTGACATTAATTTGCTAATACACGCCTAATCGATCCTCTATTCATTCTATTAGTCATCGTCTGATCCGTCGATTGAAGTTAAACAGTCAGTGGGTCGTTCGGCTGACCTAGGTCAAAATTGCTCGTGGTGTAGTGTTTTGTGGTGTTAATAATGGTACCATAGGTTGGAATCCCTGATTCCGACCTAGTGGCGACCTAATCAACCCACGCTTTGAACGATTTTAAAATTCTGAATTTTTTTGCTAAGGGTTGTTCTTGCACACTTAGCAAGTACGCAAGAAGTAATTCTTACGTACTTGTTAAGTACGCAAGAGGAAAATCCTGCGCACTTAGTAAGTGCGCAGTACCAACACTTAGAAATTTTTCCAAAGTCCGAAATTTTTTTCAAAGTGTAACTACTATACTATGTCATGTGTGTCTACTTCCAGTGTTATAAGTTGTTCTGAATATGTTTTCTGTGTGTGTTTGCAGGCTATGGCTCGTGCATTCACTGACGAATTCAACCTAGTGGCTAACACCGAACCAGAATGGAAAGGCGCAGCCTTGCAATACAGGGAGATTGTGGATTTTCTCAACAGATCAAGAATAAGTTATGCAATCTCAGCAAACCCAACAGTCTCAAGACCTTACCTGGAGCAATTCTGGGAGACTGCAGAGCACGATTGCACGGTATCCCCGAATGTCATACGGGCTACAGTTGACGGTCGGGCTATTGCTATCTCGAAAGATACAATAAGGAGAGTATTGCAATTCGAAGACCTTGCCACCGACCCGACATCCTATCCAGATTACTACGTTGATGGGTGTTGGAGGCACAGAATGGGATATGTCGGGGCAAGGGACTATGCTTCCTACAAGAAGATGTGGGTATTGGATCAATGGCGTTACTTTGCCGACAACATGATCGTGTGCATCTCATCCAGGAAAGCGGGGAAATATGCCATGGGTCATGACCTAGCAGCGGCCATGGTGGGCCTGTCTCTCAATCGGGGCTATAACTTCTCTCGCTATATCTTCAAAGCACTAAATGACCAGATAAAAATACAGCAGAGAGGTTCAGGTTCCTTTTGTACCCGAGGTTTGTGCAGCTACTGATCGATGATGCACTGCCAAACCTACGCGCCATCGGGGAGAGACTGCAGGTAAAAAGGGTGGACAAGAGAGTCTTTGCACAGTTTCTAAAGCCAGGCAGTGTAGAACCTACCCCTGAGCATACTGAACTCTTCGGCCACCTGATTAATGAAGCATATGTCGCTCCGGAGGACTGGAACTGGTATAGTCCCAACTCGGGACCGGAGATGAGTGATCACTCTGATGAAGAACAAGATGAAGAGAATGAGGATGATGAAGGTGATGATGAACATGAAGGTGATGATGAAGGTGGTGTTGGTGGTGCTGAGGAATTCGATTCGGAGGCAACAGAATCAGATTCTTCTGATTCCGATGACGCACCATCACAGGTACATCCGAGGAGGTTGGCACAGGTTACCCTGCCTGTGTCGTCTTCAAAAAGAAAGCGACAAAGCTCGAGCAGCGAATATGAGCCGGATTCCGACTCTTACGCTGCTCTACAAAGACAGAGGCATGAGAGTGCCAACAAGAAAAGGGGCGATAGGCAAAAGGTTGCTATCCCCAGGGTTGAAGAGATTCCAACTGTGCAGCCAGTACAGGTTGAAGCTGCCAGTCCAGAGTTAGAATCTACCCCATCAGAACAGCAACTGTATAGCCGGAGGAAAAGGCCACTGGTACAAGCAAATGTGGCAGTCACGGCGGTCACAGAGGTGATTCCAGTGACGGTGACCCTCCCTACTCCAACCGTCCAGGTGACGGTGACTGCTCCACTTCTCACGGAGTCAGTCACCATCACCCCAACCATAACTCCCATCATTTCATCCCCCATTCCAACACCCACCAAAGAGCCGTCAGGTCAACCCTTTAACTACGGTGACTTCTCACAGGGGTTCGACTTTGACACAATCTTCTCTTCCCCCATCCACAACGTCGAAGCCTCATCATCTAGGCATCCGGATCCAAATGAAGCTAGGATCGATGTGCTAGAAACCCAAGTTGCTGGCTTGTTGAAGACTATTCAAAAGTCAAAAGAGGATTCTGATGCTCAACAGGCACAGATAAACTCTCTGGCAGATGAAGTTAGGATTCTGTGTAGCCAGAGAACGGGAACTGATGAACAGTTGAAGAATGTTATGGCACAGAACGAACTGCTGATGAAAACTAATGAAATGATTCTAGGCCACAGAACTTCACTTGAGCTAAGGATGGATTTGCAGAGAAAAGAGCACGAAGCGATGGTCAAATTAGTTGAAGAACTGACCAAGAAGCTCGGTGCTCAGGGGGGAAGGAGACAGAGAAAGAGAAAGACAAAGACAAAGAAAAGAAATCCATCGGTGCCGAGTCTTGTCATCCAGTCGATCTGACTAAGGATGATGATAAAGACAAGGATCCTGAAGTCGGTCCTAGTGGAGGTGAGCACCTAGCTTTGGCGATTGTGCCCATCTCTTCTGTTCCATTGGCTGAGGGGGAGTCTACTCAGAAAGAGGGTGGTGATGCCTCAGGTGGTGGTGGCGGAGATAAAGGGAAGTCAGCGGCTGACGTGCTCAAGGACTTATCTGATGATGAGATCCTCTATTTAGAGCCTGACTATTCCAAAGAGGCACAAATCGATGCTCTCCTTAATCTGGAAGAAGGAGAGATCGACTCTGGTGATGACTGGAATGAGGATGACGATGATGTGGTGATAGAGATTCCCAAGGGTGACGGGGAAGGAGAGTACGAGTTAGAGGATGGTGAGATCTTTGAAGTACCATCGCTCGAAGCTCTGCTCGACACAGGCTCAGTTGACATGGCAAGTAATGTTGAAGCCACAACTGAAGCCTCCCCGGTCGACCCTATACCTGTGGACCCCGAGGCACAAAAAGAGAAAGACATGCCTTCTGCATCTACAAAGGGTCCAGCTCCCGTGTGGCAAAAGATGTCTATCACAGACAAGCACGGAGTGACAGGTATGATCTTGGCTGTTAGGTTCGAGGAGGACAAACAGTTGTTCGCCATCAAAAGATATGGGGGGTTCAATACTTGAAACCCACCAGTGAGGCGTTCAACTCTTTTCCCAAGTACGACCTAGTTAACGACCTAGTTAACCTCGCAAACCGCGATCTGCTAAGTCACTCGAATAATGCAGTAGCAATGGGTTTGTGGGTAACACTACAGTGGGAAGCGAGATCAGGGAAATTTGAATACCTCAAGCCTTAGGTGCCCAGAAGAGTCAAGGATAAGCACGTTGTGCATCCTGTGACTAAGAAGCCCATAAAGAGATTGGTATACAAGCCAGTACGATGTGAAACTAAGATTCCCCTGAGCAAGTTACCTCAGGATATTCTTGGTGACATGTGGTACTGGTACGTTGATCCAAAAACAGGCGAGGCTATGGTAATGAGTAAAGGTAAGTCAGCAAGTGGAAGCATGGTGCCAAAGGAAGTGATCAGGATATTTGATGAAGTCTGCTTCATCAACTTTCTATGAACGATCTGGAGGTACTAGCCGACAAGTACTGCATCCACACTGACGAATGGACGAAGCTTATCTCTGCTAAATATGACAAGGTGATTAAGTTCTGCCTTGATTACAAGAAGAAGATGGAAGCTAAGGAACAAGTGCTGTGAAGACTGAAGAATGAAGACTGAAGACGATGAAGATCCCGAGCTGTTGTCAAGGGGGAGTTTGTTGATGCACTTTCCTGTGACAACACTCTGGATAGAGTCTTAGTTTGTATTTCTAATGTCTGTAATTTGTCTTTGTATGTAAGAGTCGTTATGTAATAGTTTATCGAGTTGTATTTACTTTTACATAATGTATGTTGTTTTTCTGCTAAGTGTTTTGCGCACTTACATGTGCGCAGGAGAAAGCTCATGCGTACTTAGCAAGTATGCAAGAACACCTCTGCGTACTTATTAAGTACGCAAGAGCAATTGGTCCTGCGCACTTGTTAAGTGCGCAGGCATCAGGTCTGTATAAATAGGATAGGTTCACAGAAGCTAAGTACGCAGAAACCATTTGTTGAGACGAACTCAGTTCTGCTAAGTACGCAGCTTGTATTCTCTCTGTAACCGTCGAGTGTTTATAATAGAAAGAACGTTTATTGTGACTCTCGTGTTTGGTTTACTTTGTTTTGTAAGACTCTCCACCTAGTCACGGGTATTCCGCAACCCGGTGCGACTAGTAGACCACTTGCATGTGACGATCCGACACACACGAAGGGACCTACATTTACAAATGGAATGTAAGCAAAAAGGCATAAGATACCATGTTGGATTGTCAAAATACTCCTGGTTTTGTGAAAAAGGGGGTTGGATACTTGGATTCGAATGACTTTGAAAGGAAGCTATTTCACCCTCCCACTCATGGTCATTATGACCCCATTCCATCTCCACATCCTAAAAATGATCTTCCAAAACTATTTGTTTCTGCGACTAATGTAAATACTGCAGGTTTAAATGGACAAGATGAGGATGTTAGGGATGATTGTGGTGCTGGATTGGGTCACAAAGAATGCAACTGAGAATCTGTTTTATCTTCGTTTTTGAATTTAAATTCCCAGAATCCAGAGTCATGTAATTCGGGCTCTGTTGATAGTAGTAGTGGATCATGTTCTAGGATAATTAACTCTAACTATGATTGTAATGAACACAACTGTAATGACTTTATTTCTATGAATGATGTTTGTTTTAATGATTCGGTTGATACTGTGTCAAGAAATCAGTTTGAAAGGTTTATGACAGAAGAAATTCCAGTCTTCACCCCAGCATCAACGAGTCAGTGTGATAGTCAAAGTGACTCGGACTATTTGTCTACAAGAGATAGTGAAGAAAGTGTATATGATTCGGACAGAACTGTCGAAACATCCACGGAATCATACAATGCACCTGATGGGGAAGCAAGTCAATTGAAAAATGTTGATAAAGAATCTGATCAATAATCGTCAACCACTCATGTTGATAAAAAGAAGGAGAAATTCATCAAAGGAAAAAGCAAAAACCAAATCAAAGTGCCAGTTCAGCAGAAATCATCCTCATCATCTTATCAACCGCCACATAAAAGAAAATCTTTTAAGCATGTTAATTGTTTTAATTGTGGGAAGGGCGGTCATACTGTTAGGAAATGTAGTAGTGCATCTTATCATAATAATTGGGTCAAACTTGAACTACCTAGGATGCATATTGTGGGAAACTTTACTAGACATCAACAAGATTACAATCCATTTTATCATAAAATTGACAAAATTCATCAAAACGTAAATCATTTTCTAAAGGGAACAAATTGGTGAAGAACCAGAACTGATAAAAATGTTAAAATTGATGTTCCGCCCAAGTTGAAAAAGGCTTGGGTTCCGGTTTCTCAGTAAATTATCTTGAATGTGACAGGGTTTTCCCAGGAGGACTATTGATATTGCCTGGCATGTTGATAGTGGGTGCTCTCGTCACATGACCGGGCTAAAATATCTGCTGACTGACTTCAGAATTATCGATGGGGGATACGTTTCCTTTGTGGGTGACGAAAAAGGAGGAAAGATTACCAGACGGGGAACTGTGTGCAATGGAACTCTCACTCTGGAGAAAGTGAATCTTGTTCCAGAACTCTGCTACAATCTAATGAGTGTATCACAAGTCTGTGATAAACAGCTGTCTATGTTGTTCAACAAAACTGAGTGCCTCTTTCTCAAACCTGGAATCGTTGTTCCAGAAGACCTGATCCTGCTGAGGACTCTAAGAAGAAACAACACCTACATCATGGACATGAATGATCCTGAAACCAAAACCTCTATGGCTTGCTTGTTGTCAAAAGCATCTGATTCTGAGTCACTGGTCTAGCAACGTCGACTCGGCCATGTGAATTTTAAAAACATAAATCGTTTAGTGAAACAAGACCTTGTGAGAGGTTTGCCCTCCACAGACTTCATTTTTTCTGAAAAATGCATGGCCTGTGCTAAAGGCAAACAGCACAAAAAGTCGCATAAGCCCAAAGCAGTGAATTCCATCTCTGTTCCTCTTCAATTACTTCATATGGACCTTTTTGGTAACATCAGTGTTAAAGGCATCTCTAAGAACTCTTATTGTTTGGTTGTGACAGATGATTTCTCCAGGTACTCTTAGGTTAATTTCTTAGCAACTAAAAATGAAACTGCTAAAGTATTGAAGAGTCTGATTCTCAAAATCAAGAAAATCTGCAAGCGTTTGGTGATTTCTATCAGAAGTAACAATGACACCGAGTTCAAAAATCATGTCTTGAACTAATTTTGTGAAAGCAAAAGAATTTCTCGACAATTCAGTGCTTCCAAGACTCCACAGCAGAATGGAGTTGCTGAAAGGAAAAACCGAACATTAATGGCACCGATATTCACATTTAACACACATTGCATATAGCATGACCTCTTGTCATACTTTCATATTCATCTCTGCTCTAATATCTTATAAAGGTTTCTCCATGTTACGTTAAAGAGGTTTATATGTAGGAAGTACCAGCGGCGTATCCACCACCCCCTTTAACGTCCCATGAATACTCCTTTACTTAGAATTAAGCTTTCCCGTTAATCCTTATTTATTTAATAGCATGATCTCTTCATGCCTTTATATTACCTCTTGCTCTAATCTCTCACAAAGGTTTCGTCATGTTATGTTAAAGAGATTTATATATAGTAAGTACCAGCAGTGTATCCACCATGTAGGTCCTGAGCAGATCTGAAAACACAGATCTGCGAAGAAATCCATCAAACAGTCCGGATCGAGAGGCGGAATCTCTAGATCCGGTATCACTCTCGAATCAGAAAAAGGGTAGAGACAGGTGCGGGAATCACATACACGAACAGAAATATATAAAAGTGAAAAGAACAGATAATTGAAAGCATAAAACGTATGATTCTTTTATTGATATGAAAATGAAGCTCCTCACACACTCACAATTAGTCTCACCCCAGGGTGAACTCCCCCTGGGGTGGTGATTCCTTCTATAGACACACACTCCTCCTATGAGGTATTCTACTATATATAGGAGGCCAAGCACATGCACCTTGTTTTCCAAGCCACCGCCCAAACAGGCCTGAAAAGCAGGTATCGAAATTACATAGTTTCTATTGAAACAATGTTCAACTGAAACTAGTAGTTTCGATTGAACAAATGTTCAATCGAAACTAGTAGTTTCGATACTGTAGTTTCGATTGACAACATCAGTCTCAAAATTATACCCAACACACCACCCCTTTAACATCTCATGAATACTCCTTTGCTTAAGATTAAGCGTTTCTCATCATTTATTAGATAGCATGACTTTCTCATGGTTTTATCCAATCCTTGCTCTAATTCCTCCTAAAGGCGTCTCTATGATGCATTAAAGAGGTTTGTATATAGGGTGTACCAGCGGCGTACCCACCACCCCTATGATATATCACAGATATTCCTTTATTTAGAATTAAGCCCTCCCTTATTCATACTTATCATATATTGTAAACTGGGGTGATTATCCTTCCAGAGTAGTACCTCCAACAGAGATGTTACCAGGAAAGAGTGACGGGTCCAGGAGGGATTTATACACCACTCTTTCCTTAGACAGAACATTCCATTTGTCAGATAACTTCATACCGGTCAAAAGTTCTCCCGTTCGTTTACTATATTTTCATTACTGTCTTTTAGTCTATACCCCTAAACCTTCAAAATGGTTTCACCACGAAGCATCAAAGAGATTTATATATAGGAAGTACGAGCGGCGTATCCACCACCCCTTAGATACGTCGTGGCTACTCCATTATTCCCATTTAGTGTTTAGACTAATCCCTATTACCTTTCTTTATTTCCCCATACCTTAGTTCCACATATAGTACATAACACATAATCACATCATTCACATAAATATTTATCTAAGCTACGGGTCCAGTGTACTTACGATAGTCTTGGGTCGTTTCCTACGCTAGTTCCTCGCTTAAACGTCTCTCCGGATCCGAACCGCACTCGCAGAGTACCGCACTCGAACTTTAACGTGCCGCACCAGCTCATAATTCTTCTCCAGAGTGTGTGTATGATGTATGGTGTTTGTGTGTGTTGTTTCCCGTTTGAATGGCCTCAAGAATCAATTTATAGGCAAAAATCTGATCCCGTCACGGACCGTTACCGCCCGTGACGGTCCGTTACCGTTTTCTTGGCCTCCAAGAGCTTTCTAACCATGTAACAGACCGTCACGACTCATGACGGTCTGTAATGGCCTTATGGTGCGATGATTAAGTGATATGTGGCTTAAAACGATGAGTTTTCGCGATTTTGCGGCGTGACGGTCCGTTATGGATTTTGACGGACCGTTACACATGGTGACGGTCCGTTACGACTCCATTTTTAGATTCCCCTCGCCGAGGCACCTAAGTTTCATATGTTATGGCTTCCGTAACTCATTTTCTAGCTCAGGATATGCCTATATGAAGTTTTGGGCTATTTCCGGGCGAATAGTCTTTCCGTTTCGCATCCGGTTAAGTTCTTAGGTCACGTTTCTTAACTGAAATTCATCCCAACTTATTATTATTCAATCCCAACTCCCCTGTTAAGCTTTGGTATCGTGTTTCATTACCGATACCATTCGTAGCTTTACGTTTGACGTCCCTTTGACCGTTAACCGTTTACGGCTGGATTTTTGGGATGTTACAAATACGGGCCGGTTCTTCAGAATACCGGGTAATGAAACACCGACTTTCACCAAGTCTAAAGGAGCCAACTTTCTAAAATTTCTCTCTACCGATCGTTTATCTATTGATCGATTGTCCGAACCTTCACCAATTGACTCTTGTTTTCTGAATCAACAATTCTCTTTGTGTATGGGCCGACTGTCTCTTATTAGCAGACTATCACTTTGAGCCGATTGTCGACGATCCCTTCACAATATATTTCTTCTTAGTTTAACTTGATTTCTTTGCATATCATTGACTTACTAATATTGTGTGCACAGATAATGGCTGCGAAAGAACTCATAAGCGACCATCGTTACAATATGGCCATCAGCTTTCCCAAACCCATTCATGAAGAATTCACCAAGGTAATTGATTGGCTTTTACAAGGCAGGATATCCTACGCCATCACATGGAATGAACCCGTCTACAAGGATCTTATTGTAGAATTCTGGAACAACGCTGAAACCTCACTACACTTTATTATAAGCGGACCTCCAATCAAATCCACTGTTGCTGGAGAAAACGTGGTTGTGTTTGAAAGCACTGTCAGAGAAGCATTAATGTTACAGGATAACTCTCTTGAACCTTATACTATTGACAAGAAAGAATTAGAAAGACGCTTCATTGAGGAACTCGGATATGAGGGGCCATTCAGAAAGGGTGAATTCTGAAGAAAGTAATATCTAAGGACTGGAAAACAATCATGTACATTTTCATTCACTCTATGTCACACAAAAGGGGAGGCTATGATGCCCTTGGATTAAAATGGGGAGGAGTCATGGTGAAAGTTTGCAACCACGAAATCTATAATGTTTCTCGTCACATATTCGACTACATGTGTAGCAATGTTACAAAGAACAAATGGTTGTTATATCCTCACTTTGTCCAACTGATTTTAAATCACCTTCTCAAGAAACTACCACCAAAAGGAATCCCAATGACATTCTCAAAACTTGATTCCCGATTTTATATTGATCTTTTGAGAAATCATCATAGTTTCTCTGGAAAGGAAACTCCTCTTTTCAAGAAAATGCTTGAGAAAGAAGTCATCCCAGAAATCAAAAGCTCGTCTGAAGAAAGCTACAACACCATGAAGAGAAGTATTGAGGGCACAAGTGTACCTGTCAAAGAAAAATCATCAAAAAGGAATCTAAGAAAGAAGCTACAAAAAGAAAAGCAAAAGGAAAAGCTATTGAAGTGTCTGATGGAAAGAAGAGGGCTATTGTACCAAGCCAAGGAGAAGGTCTAATGAGGTTAGCAAGACTGGCCTATCAAAGAGAACAGCAAAGATTCCAGCAAGACAACTCCATCACCCCTCTCCTTACCGATGAAGTCATTGAAGCAGATTTCATAGCCGGTATGACTCTTGCTACACTAAGGCATCCTCCGGCTATGCAGATCGAGGGAACCTCTGGAACACATCACTCTCCCACCAAGAATCAAGCTCTTCCTCCTACCGACAAAACAAAACAATCAATATCTGCCACCAAGAAACATGTTGTGGTTTCAAGAAAGGATGCACCTTCTCCTCCTCCTCCTCAGCCTCAAAAGAAGCTTACTGAACTGGACAATCTCAAGTCTGAAATTCGTGCATTAAGAAAATCCCATGAGAAGCATAGAAAAGATATCTTAGGAATGAAAATTCGTCGGAACAAGCAGAACAGGTGGAATGAGATACAGAGGAAGAATATGAGGAGTGTTGCCAAGGCATTGGCAATTATTAGGAAAGGAGCTGAGAATATTTTGAAGGAACTAAATCGTTTAAGGGCAAGAGATAATGAGGAACCATTGACATTTCATAACTTCTTTGAAGTTGCCAGCATTGAAGGAGAAGATGAATCTGAGGATGAAGATAAGGAGATAGTATATCGGAGGAATTCTGAGGAGGAAAGGCCCACGGAGCATTAGAGAATCAGGAGTGCAACGGTTTCGGGGGAAATTGTTGGAACCTGAGAAACCGATGCATTCCTGATAAAAATAGGGGCTTTATTGTAACTTTTGTAATTTAGGTTTTTGGTCACTCTTGAGAGTCACTATGTCGGTGCTCGGCCAACTCTCGGCAAGAGTCGGCTATCAGCATGGCGACTCTCACTATTTTTCCTATAAATAGACGACCAAAAACCTAATTATACAGCTCTTGATTCACACGTCATTACTATAGTCAAATAGAGAGCCGGTAGGAGGTTGTAGTTGTTTTCTTTGTATTCCAGGAGCTTATTTGTAATCGTTTCACAGTCGAAGTAATAGAATCAAGCTTTTTATGTTCTTATTTGTATTGCTCTTCATTTGTATTTCTCATTATCATCAACAATCAGCTTCTCTATAGCTGATTTGTTGGTTGTTTCCTTACTAGAATCATTCTAGCATAGGGACCCTATCGTCAGGACCTACACAACCAATCCACTTATCACCAAAACCCATGAAAGATAAGATAGAAAAAAATAGTCCCAACTAATAGAATCATAAGCTTTGGAGAAGTCAATCTTAAAAAGAAGAAGTTTCTTTTTTTTCTTTTTAAACCAATCAACAATCTCGTTGAGAATCAAGGGACCGTCAAGAATTTGACGACCTTTAATAAAAGCGGACTGTTCGAGGCTAACAAGGGAGTCAATCACACGCAAAAGGCGAAGAGCCAAGATCTTAGCTATGATTTTATACTATAACCTAAGAAGACTAATGGGTCTAAAGTCATTAACCAAGATAGGGCTATCCACTTTAGGGATCAAAGAAATAAAAGACGCGTTACAGCCCTTCGGAATGGAGGACTTGAGAAAAAAATCTTTGATAAAGTCAAAGATATTAACCATCATAATCTCCTGGTATTTTTTAATAAAACCAAACGAGAACCCATCCGGACCCGACGACTTCTCACTACCACACAACCAAACAGCCTCTTTCACCTCCTCCATAGTAACCTCGGAGACAAGACTATCGACTTGAGTCCGGAGATACGGATCTAAAACGAGCACTCCTATAACGATACTTAAGGCCCTGCAAAGCTTTAAACATGATACACATCCTCCTAGCCTTTGCCACAAGAATTCCTAGACCATTCGATTCTTTGAAATCGTGCAGCTGAAAACATATTTACCCAAACTCGAACCAGGGCCAGCTCTGAGGGAGTGCCGGGTGGGTGACCGCTCAGGGCCTAATTTTTTTGGGGGCCCAAAAAAGTTTTTTTTCGCATTTAGGTATCGTAGGTCATCGGCGATGTTTTCTTGTAGTTTGACCTTTAAAAATATATCTCGTAGAACAGTTGAAGAGAAGAAAAAAGAGTGAAAATGGCATCTTAAAGCTTTTCCGACGACGTGTGTGTTTTCGTTGAGAAGTGAGTAGAGGGAAGAAGATAGACAAAAATGTTTAAATGGGTGTCTTTTGGTTTTAAGGTAGTCAAAATGAAACGCCCCAAACTGGGTTGTCTCATAGTTGACACAAAACATTGAAAACATAGTTCTTAAACTTAGAATCATTCAACAATCAGATAAACATGACAGCGGAAGTCTTAAGCATTACAATTATCTATACAAATTAAAACATAAATTGTTCTTTGTTCAAAAGTCAGGAATGTCATTCTTCAGTTGGTCAGCCCACAAAAGTCCATGCAATCCTAGCCCCCATGGCTCCATTCATCTATTCTTTCATTTACCTGAGGTGCATGCTAAAAGTCAGATATACTGAGTGATTTCTATTTTACTTTAGTAAATAAAACTTCGTCATTTTCTTTCAAAACATCTAAAATATAAATGTAGAAATAAAGAATGATGGATACAAAATTCTCTAAGTACAAATGCTACTGATCTCAGAGTTTGCTGCTGACCAACAAACTGCTGCGGATAAGCTTATCTGCAGCGGATACTTGTTCTGCTACGGATAGCCTTATCTGCTGAAGACCAGAGTTGCTGCGGATAGGCTTCTCAGTAGCATCAACACTTGATGTTACTGATAAGCAAATCATCAGCAGCTTTGGATGGTCACATCTTGCTGCTGATCCTCATCCTTGCTGCTGACAGCCTTGTGCCTTGAAGATAAATCGTTGCAGCTGACTATCCATGCCAAGCGTCACTGACAACTTTCTACAAAAGCTACTAACACACTCAAAGTAGAAGGAACCTCAATGGTGCAACCAATGACGGACAACAATGCTCTTCTCCAAGCATGCAAGTAATAATGCATAAAGAAGACGCTCCAATAAAGTAAGCTAGTTTTAGACTAAACTTGTATTGTTAGTTTTACACAAAAGATCAACGGTCTGTGTTAGATCTGATCCTTAGAATCAAGGGTCTGTCTTGATTCTAAGTTAGTATAAATACTGTGTAAACACTTCATTGTAGCTGTGCTTTTTGATTGAGTTTTCATTTGTAATCGTTTATTTGCAAAAGCTTAATATAACAGTGTTCTTATAAGTATTCTTTCTGTTTACTCGATTATACTTGTGTAGTTGTTATTGTTTCCGCCAATTTCAACTAAGAACATAACCATCTTGTACTTTCACGATCCTACAAGTGGTATCAGAGATTTGGCTCAGATTAAACAAACTCACACTTGTTTAATCACTTCTGGTTCTATTCTAAGCTCTCTTCAATCAAGTCACCCAAAATCACAAAAACAGAGATGGCACAGAGCAATGGATTTGAAGACATCGGCAGCATCAACCGACTACCAAGATTGGTATCTGGGGAAGACTACGACATGTGGAAGAATCGCATGGAAAGCTTTTTCTGTTATCAGGAGTACGGAATATGGAAATCCATCAGGGATGGACCCTACACTCCCATGGTGTCCTCTGCTGATTCTGGAGGACCACTAGTTCCGAAGGAGCCCTCCAAGTACTCAGAAGAGGACATAAAGAAAATGGAGGTGGACTTCAAGGCACTAGGAGCTATCCAAATGTGCCTTCCAAATGAAGTTTTTTATAACTTCAGAAGTTACAAAACTGCTAAAGAGCTCTGGAAGGCTCTTGAGAAGATGTTTGCTGGCTCAGAGGAAGTAAAAAAAAACAGAAGGGACGTCCTGAAACAGCAATACGAAAACTTCGTCTGGAAGGAAGGTGAGTCACTAACCGTTTTGTATAACATGTACACTTACCTGGTGGGAGAACTGCAGTGCTCCAAAGTAAAGCTAGAGAATGAAGATATTCTCAAAAAGTTTATCAGATCTCTCCCAAGCTGTTGGACACTATATACAGTGTCTATAAGAAGAACGGAGAATTTAAAAACTCTCCAGATGATAGATCTCTTTGGCATGCTGAAAACATATGAATTAGAAATGATTCAAGCCAAGGAAAGGAGCTCCAATCATCAATCAGCCTCTTCTTCCTCCACCATCTCATCTGCGCTTCACTCCGACCACTCAGGTCCTAGTTCCAGCAACTACTATCCTCCCATTGTCACCCATCCACAAACTCTGACCTCTCAAACAAACACCTTACCATTTCTCCTAGAAGATCCTCCTCAAACCTCAACCTCTGCTGCTTTTGTTTCGGAAAACTCAAGCAACATGTCCTTTATCAAGGAGGATCTGGAATGCTTCCACCCAGATGACTTAGAAGAAATGGACATACAACACTCGTATGCCATGCTCTCTATAAGAGCAAAAAGGTTCTACTCTAGAACCGGAAGACCCATTCCAAGCAACAACTCCAACACCAGAGTTGGATTGGATAAAAGCAAACTAAGATGTCACAATTGTAACCTACTGGGTCACTTTGCTAAAGAATGCAAGGCACCAAGAGCAAATCCAGCTACTCCTCAGTCAAGACAAGCTCACCAAGCCCAACCCAGACAACAACAACAAGTTACTACTCCAGTTCAAACTGCAGCCGTGCAACTGTTGGAACTTCTGACTTCGACTGGAGCTTCCAGTATGAAGAGCTGCATGCCAACAACCAAGCTCTTATGGCAGACACTACAGAGATACCACCTCAGGTATTTGAACATCTTTGCTCTCAAGCCTGTATTGATAAAGTTTTGGGTTATAGAAAGCATAACCAAAACCTTATAGATCAAAATGAAGAGTTTCATCAGATGAAATCTGAGTTCAAAAAGTATGAAAATACTTATAAAGAAAAGATTAACTACCTTAAGAAAGAGATTTCATTGTTAAAACACGAACAAACTAATCTTGAAACTCAGATTGATGATCTACTGGTCAAACTAAAAGCTACCAGAGCTGAACTGGCAGAACAGAAAGTTCATGTTGGAAAATATGAATTTTCCTCCAAAAAGTTGCAAAGACTCTTAGATATTCAAGTCCATGAGAAGGTAAAGACTAGACTTGGGTAAATAATGATCAGTACAAATCTGTTCCTCCTCCTGCTGACTATATTGCCATTCACGAACCAAGATTCAATGTTGCAAATCTTGATACTACAAACCGAAACCTTGATCCTTCAACGGATGAACCTTTCGTCGAAGACTGCACTACCTCATTGGAATCTGAGTCAACCTGCTCAGAACATAATGAAACCAGTGCAGCCCCATCTTAAGCAACTCTGAATAGAGTTGAAGTTCCTGCTGTTATTCCAGCTATTCCAGCCCCTGTCCCATTCAAACAGATCAAGATCAGCTATCCTCCAGATAGAAGAAAGCTAAACATTGTAAAGGGAGAGACATCAGGATCCATGAACCCCAAGCCTCAGTCAAAGCCGATCACAAAGAAGAAGGTGTTTGATATATGTCATACGCCTGGGGAAAAAGTCCCATATGTTCAAAAGACCCTAGAAGAAGCCACTTTTGAACATAACAAAGCTCATCCATGGAACTTCAAGGATCTGTTCCAAAGAAAGGACTATGTCTACCTTTCAAGGGACAAACTGGCGAGATCATGCTTTGTATGTGGCAGATATAACCACACTGCCAGCACCTGCTTTCATTACCTGGAATACCAAAGAAATTCAAAGCAGCATGTCTTTGAAAAGACAAACAAAAACAAGAAGGTAAGAAGCTACGAGGCCAAAGCAATTAAGTTCAGGGAGTCTCTATCTCCCCCAAGAGTGAAGGTGTCAAGATCTCAACAAACCTGTATTATTTGTGGTGAAACCAACCACTTTGCTGCCAAATGCAAATCTAATCCCTTCAACCAGATTGCAAACTGCTCATCTAGATTTACACCATCAGCATTAAACAAAACAGCTGCTGATCTTGAAGAGTCTGGAAAAACAAAAGTTAAGCCTTCAGCAGCAAGAGTGTCCACTGCTGATAAGGTAAAATCAAGGGCAAAGCCATCAGCAGCAAGAGTATCCACTGCTGATAAGGTAAAATCCAGGGCAAAGCCATCAGCAGCAAGAGTGTCCACTGCTGATAAGGCAAAATCCAAGGCAAAGCTTTCAGCAGCCAAGAATGCTGCCACTTCAGCAAAGCTATCAGCAGCAGGATCTACTGTTGACAAGCCAGACACATCAATAGCAAAATCCGCTGCTGACAATGTGAGGAAAACTAGAAAATCACCAACAAAGCAATGGAAAGCCAGACCATCTCCAAGCATTATCATTGGTTCCATTGACTGCAAACATACTGAAAAGGATAAACTAACAACCATCTTTTTCAAGTCTGCAGATACTTGGGTTCCTCAAACTAATTAGAAATCTATCTTGTGCAGGGACAGCCAGGTCACAAGAATAACACCTGGGTGGTAGACAGTGGTTGTTCCAGGCACATGACAGGCAACAGATCCATCCTCTTCAACTTCAGACATTTCAATGGAGGATATGTTGCCTTTGGAAGTGACTCAAAGGGAGGATCCATTACTGGACAAGGAACTGTGTCCAACGAAAGAATGAGCATTGATAAGGTCAACTATGTCAAAGAATTGGACTTCAATCTCATGAGTGTTTCCCAGGTCTGTGACCAAAAGCATTGGATGCTCTTCACATATAAAGAATGCTTTGTACTGTCTCCAGGCTTATCCATACCTCCTCCAGAAAGCATTTTATTAACTGCTCAGAGAAAAGAAAATCTCTATGTACTGGACATGAATGAAGTCACTCCATCTGGGAGTGTTTCCTGCTTTTTATCAAAATCTTCAGTTGATGAATCAGCTCTCTAGCATAGGAGATTAAGCCATGTTAATATCAAAACTATTAACAAATTGGTGAAGAATAATCTTGTCAGAGGGATTCCTGACAAAGAATTTCAGCTAGAAGACCACTGCATTGCGTGCTTAAAGGGGAAGCAACACAAGAGTTCTCACAAGCCCAAGACCTTGAATACAAATGACACTCCACTGCAACTGCTGCATATGGTTCTCTTCGGTCCTACAAATGTCATGTCAATGGGCAAAAAGTCACACTGTCTGGTGATAACAGATGACTACACGAGATTCTCTTGGGTATACTTCTTGAGAACTAAAGATGAAACTGCTGAAATTCTCAACTCCTACATTCTGAGGGTAGAAAATCAAAGCAATCAAAAGGTGAAAATCATAAGGTGTGATCAGGGAACAGAATTCAAAAACCACACTTTAAGCTATTTCTGTGAAAGCAAGGGGATAGAGAGACAATACAGTGCTCCAAGAACTCCTCAACAAAATGGAGTTGCTGAAAGAAGAAACAGAACTCTTATTGAGTCAGCAAGATCTATGTTGGCTGACTCAAAACTGCCACTCACATTCTGGGCAGAAGCAGTTAGCATAGCCTGTTATGTGCAAAATAGAGTTCTAATTGTCAAACCCCTCAACAAGACACCCTATGAACTTTGGTTTCAAAGAATTCCCTACATTGGGTTTCTAAAACCTTTTGGGTGTCCATGCACCATTCTCATCACACATGGGGTTCTTCCTAAGTTTGGTGCCAAATCTGATGAAGGATATTTCGTGGGCTATTCCTCTCAATCAAAGGCCTATAGAGTATTCAATTCAAGAACAAGAATTGTAGAAGAATCAGCAAATATGGAATGTAGAGAACACATTGTCTGTGAGCAGGAAAAAGGTCCAAACTGGCTCTTTGACATAGACTCCTTCTCCCAAATATTTGAGCCTCTCACCTTCTCAAATATGGAGTCTACATCTAAACAAACACCTGTCTCCACTTCGTCCACTGACTACAGACTGGACTTTCCCAACTCCTCTATCAGTCTGAGAAGACCATCAATTGATCCTCCATCAGTTGTGGAAGCAAGTGAAGCCGAAACAAGACTGTCTAATGTAACCAGCAGCATGTCTGAAACTAAAAATCTACATGAAGACTCTTCGGTAAATGTTGTAGATGCTGATGATGCTATTGCTGAAAATATTGATGTGGCTAATGATGTTGAAGACTCTTCCACCATGAATGAAGAGACCCCTGATCAAAATCAAAGCAATCTGGAGCAAGGGATACAGCTGGAGGTGGTACCAGCACAGAGGATCCACAAAGAACATCCTCATGAAAAAATTATTGGCCAAGTCCACCAAGGAGTTCTCACAAGAAGCAAATCTCACGAGGCCAATATATGCTTGTTTTCATGTTTCCTATCTCAGGTGGAACCCAAGAAGATAGATGAAGCACTCAAATACAGCAGCTGGATTGAGGCAATGTAGGAAGAATTGGTGCAATTCAAGAGGCAGGATGTCTGGAAACATGTTGATCTTCCACCAGGTAAATATGCTATTGGCACACGATGGGTTTTCAGGAACAAGCAAGACGAGAGAGGTATTGTAGTCAAGAACAAAGCCAGACTTGTAGCTCAAGGCAACACTCAGGAAGAAGGAATTGACTATGATGAAGTCTTTTCTCCTGTTGCCAGGCTGGAGGCCACTAGAAACTTCCTGGCATATGCTGCATCCAAGAACTTCACTGTCTATCAAATGGACGTCAAAAGTGCCTTTCTGTATGGGAAGATTGGTGAGGAAGTATACGTCAAACAGCCTCCAGGCTTTATAGATCCTGCACATCCTACTTATGTGTTCAAACTAGACAAAGCTCTGTATGGCCTACATCAAGCACCAAGAGCCTGGTATGAAACCTTGTCAGGATATCTACTAACCAACAACTTCAGAAGAGGTGCCATTGACCAGACCTTGTTTATCAAAGATGAAGGGGGAGAAATCTTACTAGTTCAAATTTATGTTGATGACATCATCTTTGGATCAACAAGGAAACAGTTGTGCAAAGACTTTGAGATACTGATGCACTCAAAGTTTGAAATAAGTTCAATGGGTGAACTAAATTTCTTTTTGGGTCTACAAGTCAAACAGGTCCCAAATGGAATCTTCATCAGCCAATCCAAATATGTAAAGAGCATTTTGGAAAGATTCAAAATGGCTGACTGCTGTGCTGCAAGAACCCCTATGCAAGTGCATCATCAGCTGTCTCCAGACAAAGATGGCCAAGACACTGATCAACATCAGTACCGTGCAATGATAGGGTCTCTCATGTATCTCACTGCCTCGAGGCCAGATATCATGTTTGCAGTATGTCTCTGTGCAAGATTTCAAGCAGCTCCAAAAGTTTCACATCTTCAAGCCGACAAGAGAATCTATAGATGCCTAAAGGGTGCCTCAAGACTTGGGCTATGGTACTCTAAAAATGACATGTTTAATCTGTATGCATACACTGACAGTGACTATGGGGGATGTAACTTGGACAAAAAGTCCACTTCAGGGGGATGTCAGTTTCTGGGAGGGAGACTGATTTCATGGCAGTGCAAGAAGCAAACATGTGTTTCAACTTCTACAGCTGAAGCAGAATACATTGCAGCTTCAAGTTGCTGTGCACAAGTCATCTGGATACAAAATCAAATGCTGGATTATGGGATGACTTTCATGGCAACCCCAATTCACATTGACAACATGAGTGCTATATCAATCACAAACAATCCGGTGCAACACTCCAAAACAAAGCACATTGACATCAGGTATCATTTCATAAGAGTCAAGCTGAGAAAAAGAGGATTATTTTAACCAAAGTTCATACGAATGAGCAATATGCTGATTTGTTTACAAAACCTTTTGATGAAGCTAGATTTAAATATTTAGTTGAATCCATTGGTATGACGAACTTTGATTAAAATCTATCTCTAAAAATTCTATTTTAAAATGTGCTTTGTCTTTTTGTTGTAAATAAAAGTTATAAGTCAGCAGCATTTTTGTCCTTCAGCTACTAACAGGTTTAATCTTCAGCAGCAAAAGATTTGCAACTGACTGCTCTAAGTTATCAGCAGGAATAGGTTTCATGCGGATAACTTTAAGACAGTCAACAGCAACATCTTTGCTGCGGATTATTAAATCCATCAGCAGCAGATGGGTTTGCTGCTGACAAACTTAACCTTCCACAGCAACCAAGTTTGCAGCGGACATGCTTATTCATCCACAGCAACCAAGTTTGCTGCTGATGGGTAAATTTAAGTCCAAATTAACTTTTACCCACTGTAAAAATTAATGTCAGTCTTTACCATGACTGCCTCGGTGTATTACAGCTGTAATAGTAAAAGGTGAATAAGGTTGTACTGTACAAGTCATTTTGCTTTTTCCCTCCTCTGTCGTTATAAGAACAAATCAAATATCCTTACCACCTCTTCACCTTCAATTTCACCCTAAACCCACATCACTTTCTCTCAAGTCCCCACCACATTCAAAGCCTTCCATATTCTTAAACCTTCAAACCTTCCCTCCAAATCAAACAACAATGGCAGACATCAATAACCCTGATGATAAGTTCTCCCCATACCATAACCTTACAGCATACCTTACCAAGGGAAAGAAATCCGAAGGTTTCAATGATATGATCGACTTCTTATGTCAATCAAAGATCTATTTTGCCCTCACAACCAACCCTACCATATATATCCCTCATATGGAGGATTTCTGGAGTACCGCCGTCTACTCTACCGAACAGGGGATTCCCCAAATTAAAGCCAAGGCAGACGGCAAGGATATCACCATCTCGGAAGCCACACTCAGAAAACATCTTAAGCTTCAAGATGAGGGAGCAGCCATCTCATACTCAAAGGACGAGTACATGAGGACCTTTGTATCCATAGGGTACACTAGAAATCAGAATGAGCATACAATTGAGAAGGCGCTGATGGGCCCTCCATGGAAGTATCTCTACCACACTCTTCTCCAATGCATATCTCAGAAGAGGAGTGGATGGCATCAGGTGAGCTCCGCACTTGCCTCCGCCTTCCATGGTATGATCACTGGCCTAGGCTTCAACTTTGCACACCTCATCTTTGAGGGTTTGAGATATAACCTTCAAGAGGGTGCAAAGCAACAATTTTTTATGTACCCAAGATTTTTGCATGAGGTTTTCAATCAATACATAAAAGAACTTTCAAAACCTGCAAGAATCATGTTGGGACATAAAAATAATATTTTTCAAAGCATGAGAACTGTTTCCCAAAAGTTCTCAGGGGTCAATGTTCCATTGTTCTACAATGTTGAACATACAAAGTACCCAGGGTGACAGTTCAGCAATCCCAGCTGATACTGATCCCACACCCTTCACCTCACATCTTGAACAACAATCTACTTCCACCATTCGAACCCCTGTGCATACTACTAAGGATGCACAGGTACAAAAATTACTTACACCTCTTTTGAATATTATCGTTCAACCGGAACACAGGGCCCCGGTTGCAACGACATATACCAGGAAAAGGGGCAAGAGAACTCCTTCTTCTCTTGCCTCCAAGGCCCAAACCCAATCTCTAAGCCCTCATTCAGAATCCTAACATTCTGATGAGAATATCAAAAGGGATAGCCACAACACTAGAGAGACTTCTTTGGAAGCCTCTCTATTAGGATCAGGATCACATCCCGGATCCATAGAGCAACCCCCTGAGCCAGTCCCTTCTCTTCTGAACTTAAGTGTTGAGGAACCTGATCAAGATGATGTACCTTCTCCAACTACCACTATCTCGGAGGTACTGATTGATCTTGCTTCCAACACACCCAACCCAAGTTCTTCTACCCTGAAGGTCCACTCTAGGAGTTATGACAGAGTGGATGTGGAAGAGGCTGTTACTACTGCTGGTCCATCAAATGACCAGGAGGACAGTGACAACATCACTAAGGCCTCAACCACGGCAACTCACAATGAGGATGCTTCCTTGGAAACTCCCCTCACTGAGAGGAATCCCAGGCGCCAAGAAACCATGGGTGATGGGGATGCAGAGGCCAGGCCTAAGGCCCCATCTAGATCCAAGGATTCCACAACTGTGGATGAGGACAGACTGAAACTTCATAACTTGGAATTGACGGCCAGGGTGGCTATGCTAGAGGCTGAAGTGTCCAAACTAAGACACCAAGTCTCTATGCATGAAGCCCATCAATGCCCAACTGTGCCTACTCCCTCCCTTGTATCAGTGGGCACCCAAACTGATGCTTATTTGTCCACTGATGCAACCAAAAAGGGGGAGATGGTACCAATGGAGGAAGACTCAGACAGTCTTGATGACTGGATTCAAGAGAAGGCTGTATTTCAAAGCACACTATTCAATCCAGCTTTTGTACAGGTTCATGACTTGCCAGCTTCAGATGACGAAGAAGAAGAGACATCTGAAGACTGGAAGTTAGTCGTCAGGGCTGTTGATGAGATGCTGACTGATGCTGAAGTCATAGAACAAACATATACATCTTTCAGCATCATCCCTGAAGCAGCAGCCATCATCATAAGTCAATCCACTGCCCCCCAATTTTCACTGACTTCAACACAGCTAGAGTTTGACACAATACTAGCTTGGGGGTATGATGGAAAGTCTGAGAGGTTCTGGATTGGTTGGGAGTTTAGCGGAGTAGAAGAGCTAAACTAGGACTTTCTTAACAGCATCCAAGTCCTTCACCTATACCATTTACAATGCATTAACAACTCTACGGACCTCTCAGCAGAACTTGTTATTGGCAGGTTCTATGACTTGATGGAGGATAATCTACCCAACTTTGAAAGACAAATACAAGCAGCAAAAAGGGTAGCCTATCCTGAATCTTCAGCAGCAGCAGAAAGAAGACTGACTCCTAGAAGACTTGAAATAATAAGGAGCAGTCTTCTCACTGAAGAAGAAGTTCTGTGCTGGAGAAGATTCCTGTACAATAGAATGGTCAGGGATGTCGAAGTGCAAGGATGGATAAGCACTGACTCCCATGACTTCACCTTCTTCCTGAGCAATGGATCTTCTCTATCAATCAGCATCAAAGAGATCTTGCTCCTACCATCAACCTTCCCGCACAAGGTCTTTGAGCTCAGATCACTCATCTTCAATGTCAACTCCTTAGAAAGTCAAGAAATGATCAAAATCATCAAGGCTTCTCTTTATAAGGAGGAATCTGGATCTGACTCAGACCTATCCTTTCTCTCTTCTCCAACAGTCAGACTAAACACAGAAGAAGAATCAAAAAGAAGAGAAGAGGAAAATATGAAAGAGGCATGGAAAGATGTGACAGGTATGGAATGGGAAGATGATGAAGAAAGTTCCCCTCCCTTGTCCATTCCCCAAAATGCCAATGAAGTTGAGGCTAAGATTGCTGTTGTGATTAGTGAAGCCGAAGCAGAGGCATCCATCAAAGATAAGGGAAAGGGAATTATAACCAAAGAAGATGAAGAGAGGTCGCTCAAAGAGAAGAGAGAGAAGGAAGAAAGAAGAAGAAGAGGAGGAGATGGCTGAAACAAAGAAAGCTCAAGATATACTCACAGTCATTCTCCTCAGAGAACAAAAAATCCAGCTGTATGCAAAACAGCTGGATGATCTGAAAGTAAAGATTCCTGCAGTTTATCAAATTGAAGAAGATGAAGCTCTTGCTCTTCAACTGCAGGAACAATTTGATAAAGAAGAAGAAGAGGTTCAGAAGAAGAAGAATAAGAAAGAGGCTAAGTTCAGAATAACTGATTCTGAACTAGCCAAAGAAATGAGAGAGGAATGGGTAAAGGCTCTGATTTCTCAAGGTGAGGATGTAGACTACCTTGAGAAACTATCCAATAAAGAAATCTACAGAGCCTTCATGGGTCAGCAGGGTCAATTGGCAAAGAAGAAAAAGGCTGAAGAAGAAGAAGAAAAAGCCAAACAAAAGTCTAAAAAGACCATTACCTTTAATCAAAGAACCCATGAAGAAAGGAAGATCATGATTGACTTCCTTAAGGCTAGAGGAGAGAGTGGAAAGAGGCTAGGTCCCATGAATTTCATGAACCTGCAAGCCCTCTATTTTAAAGTCAAGAAGGATGAGGAAGAAAGATTGGAGAAGAAAGACTCCAAGAAAAGGGTAATCATTCAAAAAGAAGAAAGGAAAACAAAGAAACTCAAGCCTTCTCTCTCACCCAACACTTCCTCAATCCAACAACCTTCCACTCTCCATCCTAGACCTCCCTCCTCTCCTCCCTCAAAGTCCAAATCCTCACACCCAGCTCCTACTCATCAATAACCTCCCAAAAAGAAAAACAAACCCACTTCCAAACCAGAAGACTCAAGAGAAATAATCAGATGGTCATACAGCCCTCAAGACCAGTGGTTTGAAGTGTTCAGGGGGAGGACAGAAGCTAAAAGATCAATTTATACATCTGTTGATGAGGTACTACAGCTTCCAGATTCTGATCTAAGAAGAATGATGGAGCTGGGTGAAGCCAATGAGCCTGAGAATGAAGGTGGGAGACATCTATTGCTGGTAATCAAACATTACTTCAACCCCAGCAAAGATGAAATCATTAATGTCAAACCTCTCCAATCCCACTATCCATTCATCAGCTGGTCCTACAATGCTGAAAAGGATGAATTCACACTGACAGATGTTAAAGGACAAAAGATGAGGTGTTCAAGCAAAGCTATCTTCAAAATGGCAAGCAAAGACATCAAGACTCTATCTGAGCTTCCTCTTAACAATCCCAGCAAGGACCAGAGAGGATATGAGGTTGAAAGAATAGTCAGCAACATGCAAAAGCTTCAGCAACAAAAGCAGTAAGAGAGTTTTGGTAGCATCAGTCTAGGGGGAGTTTGTAGAAATAAAGACTGATGGCTACAAAATTCTCTAAGTACAAATGCTGCTGATCTCAGAGTTTGCTGCTGACCAACAAACTGCTGCGAATAAGCTTATCTGCAGCGGATACTTGTTCTTCTGCTGAAGAACAAATCTGCTGCGGATAGCCTTATCTGCTGAAGACCATAGTTGCTGCGAATAGGCTTCTCAGCAGCATCAACACTTAATGCTGCTGATAGGCAAATCATCAGCAGCTTTGGATGGTCACATCTTGCTGCTGATCCTCATCCTCGCTGCTGGCAGCCTTGTGCCTTGAAGATAAATCGTTGCAGCTGACTATCCATGCCAAGCGTCACTGACAACTTTCTGCAAAAGCTACTGACACACTCAAAGCAGAAGGAACCTCAATGGTGCAACCAATGACGGACAACAATGCTCTTCTCCAAGCATGCAAGTAATAATGCATAAAGAAGACGCTCCAATAAAGTAAGCTAGTTTTAGACTAAACTTGTATTGTTAGTTTTACACAAAAGATCAACGGTCTGTGTTAGATTTGATCCTTAGAATCAAGGGTCTGTCTTGATTCTAAGTTAGTATAAATATTGTGTAAACACTTCATTGTAGCTGTGCTTTTTGATTGAGTTTTAATTTGTAATCGTTTATTTACAAAAGCTTAATACAACAGTGTTCTTATAAGTATTCTTTCTGTTTACTCGATTATACTTGTGTAGCTGTTATTGTTTCCGCCAATTTCAACTAAGAACATAACCATCTTGTACTTTCACGGTCCTATTATAAAAATAGTAAAAGCTTATCTTGTAAAACATTTCTATCCCATTTTAAACATTCTAATTTCTAAAGTGGGAATCCGTTCGTTCTTTGAATCTTTTAGAAACATTCATGCTAGCTTTATTTTAAAAACATTCACATTTAATTCATGTTAGCCTTTCCATTCATTCGTTCGTTCATTCTTCCGTTCACATTCTTATCATTAAGCGAACAAGCATTCGAATGATATCATTGCGTCTTAACCGTCCCAAGTCCCGGAGGCTTTGAACGTTGTGTTTGCACGAATGCAAGACTCCGTTGTTGCTTATCACAAAGATAAGACTCCTCTGTTTGCTTGTTCGAAGACAAGTCTCCACTTCTGCTTGCACAAGAGTTTCTGTTCATTCTTTCGCCCCGGGGTAACATGCACATTTAATCACGCACACATTACATGCTACCGCACAATCAATTACGTTAACACGTTTAACATTTGTATATATTATAACATAAGTTAATAACACATAATTGTCATAAACAATTTGGGTAAAAACATCATTCTTCATTTTGTTCATTAAGCATGCACTTCAACCTAAAACTTTAAAAATGGAAAATGGGCAATAGAAACTCACAAGTTCTGATCTTACTATTCGGTTCCTTAACTGTTCGGGCTAGGCGGGAAGCTAGAAATCTGTCGTAAATCAACGAGTGAAAAACTATTAACATTTGCTAGTGTCGCCTAGACTAGTATCGTTTAAATACTCAGTGTCGCCAGGGGCAGTGTCGTTAGAATAGTGTCGCCAGAACTTTTGTTCAGGGCTTAGTGTCGTTACCCGCTAGTGTCATTTACGTGCATGGCGACACAGTTAGTGTCGCAAAAAGTGGAATGACACGTGTCACGATCATTGAAAATCTCGGGAGATGTACATTGTAGTCCCCGATTAGTGTCGCGTGATGAAGATGGCGATAATATTAGTGTCGCCCCATGAAGATCTTCATAAACAGGCCCGCTTTCAACCAAGTTTCCAACTTTTTACGTTCAAATCGTTTGTTTAACTCTCATGAGGCTAGATCTGGGCTTATTTCATCATTTAACACGTAAAAATCCATTATTTGAGTTCAAACCCCTAGTTTTACCCCAAAGCCCATTTAAACTGAAAATCAGAGGTTTTAGGTTTGACTCTTACCTCAATGCAGTGGTTCTTCGTGGGTTCTTCTTCTTCAACATTGGAGAAATAGATTGGAGCAGCTAGGAACAAAATGGTTAAAGTTCTTGAGCTTTCTCTCTCTATCCTCTCTCTCTCTATCTTTCATTCTCTACGAATTTATGTTGTGAGGTGCAAATGGAGGCTGGAGTAGGGTTTCAACCTGATGTAATTGGTTGTAGAGCCTACATGGGCCAATCCCATGACTTTAGGCCCATCACTCTTATTCTTTCTTCTCGTTTTGGCCCATTAAGGATTGTCGGGTTTTTCGGGTGTTACACATAATGAAAATAATATATATGAAGGACTGAGGTAATCAAGTGTGATGTGAATTGTTGAAGTTGCAGAACAACCACTAGCTTGAATGCCATTCACCAAATGGTGTTGTATTTTAGTCTTACTTGAGACATTGAGTAAATTTAGAGTGAAATAGAATAAGATTAGCCGTCGAAAAAAACGAACTTACAGACCTAGATTAATAGACTTTGACTTTAGTTTATTCATTTGAGTAGACTACTATCTCCTCAACATTCACGTTTTGTTTAAAAAAAATATTATTTTTTATTTCTTTTTATTAAAAATATAATCCTCTAATTAATTTAGTATTCAAAATACATATTTTATTTATTTAATTAAAATTATAAATTAATACTAAAACATAAAATATTTTTACAATTTCTTTATATATAAAGCACAACTGCTTGCTGTTCTAAAATAACTACTCAATATATTTTTTTAAGGTTTTTTTTCTTGGAGGTTTAATAGTTTAATAAAAAACATGATTTTTTTTTTGTTATTTGATTACTTTACGATATATTCTAATTAATTTATTATTTAATTTGATTTAGGAATTTCACTTTTAGATAAACTTTTGTCATAATTTCTTATCGTAACTTTGCCCGTCACCAGTCGTCTCAGTCGCCCTGCAAAATCATAATTCATAATCGACAATGATTAGGTATGCAATAATTTTTTTGTTTAAAATCGTTTTGGCTTTTTGCACATTCACAATCACCAAAATCATTTTTGGTCGTTTAAAATAGTCGCTGACAGTTTAAATTCTTTGCTAAGTAATTTTGTTGTGTTTATCGTTATAACAATTATCGTCGTATTAATTAATTTGTTTATATATATATATATAAGTTTATATTTTAGGGGACCATTTTTAATAGACGCACAAAGCATCCGAAATCTCAGGGACGACCCTGATTCAAACCAAACCATTTCTAAACTTTTGATGGCCACAAACAGGGTCTAGCTTCATATCTAAATGAATGGAGCTTACCATGATGTTCGTGGCGTTGAAAATCACACTTCCGCCCGTACAAATTGCGATGGTGGTACTCGATTGCGTGATTGTGTCTCGTTTAACCGAACCTAATAAAAATAAGGAAAAATTACCAAAATGAACATTTGACCAGTTAATTTTTTCAAAATGGACATGCATTTTTATCCGTCTAAAACATGGTCATCAAGACCAACAGCCGGCTAAGCCGGCTAAAAATTCCATGCCCGATTAGAATCTGTCATAGCCTACACTAATCAGACGGTGACACGTGGCATCATGAAAATAAATGCCGTCTATTTAGACGGCTTAGCCGGCGTTTTTTTTTCCGGCTTAGCTCGATTTTAGTCGGCTATTTAACTTTTCTTAGCCGGCTATTTGACTTTTCTTAGCAGGCTATTTGAATGTACATAGCCGGCTATTCAAATGTTCATAGCTGGTTATTTGTATTAGAATAAACACAACAATCATATAATAAATAGTCAAATACAATATAAGTTTATTGTTTTAAAATAAACATAACAATCATATAAAAAATAGTATTTAAATATAATATTAAACTAATGTCCTATACTAAAACCCTAACACACACTCTCTCGTTGAACATCGTTAGTCAAAAGAGGTAAAACCTCTCAACCGTAACTCAAACTAAAACCCTAACACACTCTCGCCGTCTCCCGTCATCGTTCGCCGATCTGCCGTTCTTGGCAGACTTACCGTCGCTTGCTCAGTCGTTAACCTCGCCGCCGTATATTTCTTCGTCGTCCGGCAGGCAGGTACACTCTTACAAGTTAGTTTTAACATTATGTTGGTCAATTCATCCTATCAATCACAAAGCATGATAATCTGTTTTCTTCACGAACATGTGATTGAAGTTTTGGATGCTTTTGTTTATTGATTTATTCAACTGCATTTGTTCTGCTTTGTGTTTCAATTTAGGATTGTGAGGGACAATAATTATTGAAAATGCTCATAATATTTAAACTGGTTATTAGTCTACTGTTTTTCGATAAAACAATTGTAGACTATAAATTTTATGTTTTGTAACTATGCTTGTAAACGAACCGAACGAATACGAACGATGCTTGTTCATGTTCGTTCGTTTAACTTTAACCGAACAAGTGAATGAAAACGAACACATACACTTAAATGAACACTTGTTTGTGTTCATTCATTAAGAGAATGAACGTGTTCATGTTTGTTTATGTTCGTTCATTAATATTTTAAACGAACGGTTGACGAACATAAATGAACGAACGTAAACGAAATGAACAGACACCAATTAAAGAAAACATGAATTAAAGTCTAAAATACCATCACCCCTACATCCAACATTTCAAAAGAAACAAAAAAATATCAAATGATTTTAAATTGGGCTAAACGGTTTTAAAATATGAAAATCAAATTGATACAAGTAATATTAGTAACAAATAAATTTGAATGAATATTTAAACGAACGTAAACAAATGAACATAAACGAACGAACGAAACACTGTGTTCATGTTCGTTTGTTTAATTAAATGAACAAAACATTGTGTTCATGTTCGTCCTTTTATTAAAATGAACGATATAAACGAACTTCCAATCGAACAGTTCAGTGAATGTTCGGTTCATTTACAAGCCTAGATGGTTTGATCAATCCAGAATCATTAGTCTGCTGCTAATTGAATATCAAGGCTTAACTTCTGTAGTGAAGAACTAAGCATTTTTTTAATATGTCATTTGTTTTCTTTTCACTTGAAATACTGGAGCAATTGTTATTCTTGGTTAGTGGGCGTATTTATGTTAAGCCTCAGTTCAGCCCAACTAGTGTAAATAATAAATTAGGCCCCTTTACATTTTATTACTTAGGCACCTGAGATTTTATTGAAAGCCCTTTATCAAGACCAATTTAATTTCATTCCTCAAATCTTGAGTTAACCTAATTCACTAATTCTCTGAGTCTCAGCTTTTAGCCCTTCTTCCAAGTTCCAATCGCAGCTTCTTACCACACGCGAAGAAGAGAAATTCAGATTTCTTGGAAGGTAAGCACTTGTGCATTCTTAATTCTCTACATAATTTGATCATATTGCATTAGTTTTGTTAATTTGTTTCTTGAGTTTTTTGTTTTGTTAATTCATTTCTAAAAGTTTTCATCTTCGATATTTTAATGCTAATCTCACTATCTCAGTAGTGTTTGTTTGCAATGGTATGATTTTGTTAAATACATCTATATCTGTAAATTATCAAAACTTAAATAAGAGTTTTATGGCAGTTACGGAGTATCAGTAAGAATATTTGTAGGAGCCCAATATGAAATGTCTTATTGTTTTTAGAATTTAAACGGAAAATTATCATTATTCGACCCCGGTCTATTTTTCTACATTTTTAAACTGTTTTTACCGCTCCATTTTTGCCCCTGGCTTACATATATTTCAAACATTCAAAATTGAAGTTAAGTTTCTTTTTTTGTGGTTATTTGCTAGAATCTGATTATGTTCTGGTATTTTTCTGGCAAAACGTAGATTACATATATGTAAAACTGATAGATTTGTTTCTGACAAGTTAAAAGTTTTTTCATGTAAACTTCTATTTGCTACCTCTTCAACAATTTATCCAACATTTTTTTGATATTTCAGTTTAGAAAAAAAAAAGTCTCATATGCACAGATGCTTTAGATCCATACAGCATTATTGTTTGCTGCAAACAATAGTATCTAAATATTTCAAATTATTAGCTAAAAAGGAAAAAAAAAGTTTGCATTTAAATATTTCATTCAACCACAATACAATTCACAAATATAAATATTATTTGAATTTTCAATCACACACAATTCTGGACTTAAATAAAAGAACAAATATGTACAGTTCTTACAGTAATGTGCACCTTGCTCTAAGATAAACTATTTGTTTGTTCTTCTACTTCGATATCGGGTGTGGTTGGAAACTTGAAACATAGTTCGAATTGTGGATGTTATATTGGTTGAGTGAGGTATTTTAAATGCAAGCATCTTTCTTTCTTATTAGATATTTTTGGAATTGTGAGGACGAGAGAAGGCTTATAAACATTATGTTTATTTTCTGATTCGTCTCTCTTATTCTAGAAACGTATGTACCATTACCACTAGAAGTGCTTAAAAGTTCACCATCTTAGATATTAAATTATTTGAACATGAGTCTTGAGTTTCTATTAAACTCTATAGTTATCAATATCCAGAACATACTAATATGTAAAGTTGTAAACTTTAAAAATGAAAAGAGTCGTCTTTTAGGTAATTTACATTTTAGACAGTTCAAGTTAATTTATCTTTCACTGCATAATGGTACTTTCTCATCTGAAGGGAAGCTTTTTAACGTCTAAAGAGAAGTTTGTTTGTCAATTAATTGTGTCTGGTTGATGGTGAACCGAGTATGGTGTAGCATTCTTAGCGGGTGTTTGAATTTGCGTTTTGAAACTAATTATCTTTTGTAGTGACTTGAAATCAGATTATTTAGTATTTGATGTTAGGTTGATAACGAAATTCTGCCTGTGGTCATTTGATTATTCAGGGGCCAAATAATGAATTTTTATGTATAAGTTTCTTGAATAATCATAATGTGCCGAATCTGATCATTACAACCTTGAATGGGGAACAGATCCAAACTGTATTTTCAATCGCTTGTTTTATTACAGCTGATTATCTTTGATTGTTTAGCATCAACTTTTACTTTCAAATTGAACACCTCTTAAAAGATATTTCTCAATCTTGCAGTGATGGCTACTTTAATTTCACAAAATGTGGTTCCTAAAGACAAAAGCGAGAAGCCCAAAAGAAAGGCTCTTGATGGGCCTTCACCATTCGATTCAGTTCAAGAAACAGAAGATTCAAAAATTTCAGATTCAGTAAAGCCGAAAAAGAAAAAGAGAGAACGAAAAGAGAACAAAGAAGCTGAAACCGAGCAAGAAATGGAAATGAAAAAACTGGAAAACGTCTTGTTTGGCTCTTTATATCCAGTCGGGTTTGGAAAGGATAGTGAAGAAATTGAGGACGGAAATGACGGTTCTGCCCTTTTTTTTACTGATCGTTCTGCTAATAGCGTGTTGTCTGTTTATGAAGAGGATGCAGTAAAGGGAGAAATAGTCGGTGCAGATGATAATACCGAACGAAAACCCGTTTGGGTGGATGAAGAGGAACAAAAAGTGAACATAAACATAGCTAAAGTCAATCGATTGAGAAAAATGCGAAAAGAAGAGAACGAGAGAATAATCTCGGGTTCTGAATATGTATCACGATTACGGGCTCAGCACGTGAAGCTAAACCCGAATACAGAATGGGCCCGGTTTGATTCACGGGCTAAAAACGACACATCAGATAGTGACAGTGATCAAGAAAATGGGGACATCGACACCATTTTTCAGACCAGTGAAGATCTTGTTGTTAAGGGTAGATCAAAATTGTTACCCGGGATACTGGAATATACTAGATTGGTTGATGCAAATGCACAGGACCCATCAAACGGGCCGATCAATTCAGTTCAGTTTCATAGAAATGGGCAGTTGCTTCTCACTGGTGGGCTCGACAAAAAGTTACGGTTTTTTCAAATCGATGGAAAGCGGAACACGAAAATTCAAACGATTTTTGTTGATGACTGTCCAATCAGAAAAGCATCTTTCACACCCGACGGTTCTCAGGTCATTCTATCTGGAAGGAGAAAGTTTTTTTACAGCTTTGACCTGGTCAAAGCAAAAACAGATAAAATCGGCCCGTTGGTCGGGCGAGAGGAAAAAAGTTTAGAAAGTTTTGAAATTTCACCGGATTCAAAAACAATCGCGTTTCTTGGAAACGAGGGGTATATTCTATTGGTGTCAACTAAAACGAAAGAGCTTATCGGAACATTAAAAATGAACGGGACCGCACGTGCTTTGACTTTTGCTAACGGCGGTCAACAGCTGTTGACCACCGGCGGAGACGGTCAAATCTACCATTGGGATCTTAGAACCATGACTTGCTTCCATAAGGGTGTGGATGAAGGATGCATAACCGGTACTGCACTAACTACAACTCCAACCGGAAACATTTTTGCAGCAGGTTCTGATAGCGGGATTGTGAACATATACAACCGGGACGAGTTTTTAGGTGGAAACAAAAGACCCGTGAAAACCATCGAGAATCTAACAACGAAAATAGATTTCATGAAGTTTAGCAGTGATGCGCAAATTTTAGCAATTTGTTCGAGTATGAAAAAGAACAGTATGAAACTGGTGCATATACCATCGTTTACTGTGTTCTCGAATTGGCCGCCAGCGAACCGGGCGTTGCAGTATCCTCGGTGTTTGGATTTTAGTCCGGGTGGCGGGATGATGGCGATGGGTAATGCTGCAGGTCATGTGTTACTTTACAAGTTAAACCATTATCAACATGCTTAGTAACCAAGGTAGAAGAAGCTAAGCATGATCTTTATTTAAAACATGGTTTTTTAGTTTCTTTTTACTTTGATTGGGTGAATTTTGTTGAAGCTTCATATTGGTTTTGTATTCTCTTGTTACTTTTGATGTATCAGTTTTTGGATTTGCATGATTTCTGATCTTAGGGCGTTCTCCTCTTGGTTTTAAATTGCGCGCATAATGCGTGATGCGCCCGTTGCGCCATTCATAGCGCATCGCGACATCTGATGCGATGCGTTTACATGATGCGTTAATGCGCCGATTTCTCATAATGCGGTCATCGCAAGATGCGTTATATTGCGTGCAATATAGAAAATTTTGTATTTTTCTATTAGGGTCATTTGAAAATGGGTTTCTGTTTGAATTAGAGTATTAGACCTGTTGTTTTATGTTTAATAATATGTTTTTTAAGTTTGATAATATGTGTTTTCTGTTTCATTGATGTTTTCTGTTTGATGATATGATAACATAATATGTTTTTTGTTTGATAGTTAGAGTATTACATTGATATTTTTGTTTGATAATATGATTACATAATATATTTTACAACTTTTTATGTATAATTAATATTTTAGTATTTTTTAATAAAGAGCACATCGCATACGTGATGCGCTCGCATCGCGCATCGGATTTTGTGGCCAAACGCATCGGAGCGCATCACGCAATTTAAAACCTAGGAGATTGGTCTTAGGGAAGGCTAAGTTCTGTGTTGTATTCATTTTATTTATATATTACAAGAAACTGGAACCCCTGATAAATGATACAATATGCATAGATCAACAAATATTAACTATTTAAGCTTTAGAATTATTCGAGTTTAAGCATGCTTAGACTCACCTTGACTCGTTTACACCTTTAATTACTATGTATTTTCATATACTCCCTTCAAAATATGGAATACCAACATAGTTATTTAACATAAAACCATAATACTAAATGCAACTATTTTAAAGTTTATGACATTTACACTTTTAAAACTTAGATTAGATTATGTGTACCTTTTAAAACTTAGATTAAACTATGTACGTATTGAAATCACTAAAAAGAGATTCACGTCTCGTCACGTCACTAATACGTCAGCAGGGTGACAATCACTAAGGTATGTATTGGTTTCACTGTCAACGTTAAATTTTTAATCTTTAACTAATCATCACTTAAATAGTTAATTAATAAAAAATAATAATAGAACATAAAATAAAACAATAAATTTATAAAAAAAAATTATATTCATGAGTTCACGATCTATCTCCCTTCAAATTGTAGATATTTTTTGAAACAAATACTTATCATACGAAATGTTGATCCAAATACATTAAAAAAACCACTTACGAGACCCAAAATAGTTTTTTTAAAACAACTTTGTTTTTGTTAAAAATTTTACCGGGACTTTCAGAAAAAAATAATAATAAATAAGTCCATGCATTTTGTTTTTTTTAAAGTTAATCGGTGAGTTATTTGAAAAAAAAATTAAATGAAATATTTAAATTAAAAATTAAAAAAAGTTAGTGATGTGGTGGAGGGACATGATTGAACAAATTATTTTCTTTTAATTCATTAAAACTAGATGGTTATACCCGCGCTACGCGGAGGGTGTCGGGCTCATCGTTAATAAAATCTAAATGGAAAACGTCTGTAAGGGTAAAAATAATGTTAAAAAAAATAAATATAAAACTAAATAATCAAAAAGTACAAAAACAAAATTAAAAAATTATCGGTTTGGGTCATTGAAAACCATAAAAACGAATATCGATACGAGTTCCGATAATACTAATACAAACAATGATGTTGTTCGCTTATAATAGGTTCAGTCCGTCACGGTACCACAACGGTAACGACACTCAACGATACAAAAAAAACTCAATTTTGAATACAACTCTATTTTCAAAAAAAATATATCGCGACGTTGACAAAAAAAACTAAAAACAGCCACGCACTTCGTTTTTTGAAAAAAGTTAGCGAACGAAAGTTATTAAAGGAAAACGAAATTAATAGAAAATTAAACGGATTAAAATCGTATATATTATGTAGTATAGGATTTAAAATGAAAATTTTAAAGATTCGAAAAAAAAAACTTTACGTGTCAAATTTTTAATGGGATTGTCACTGTTTATTAGCACTTTCCTTTAATCTTATTAGTAATGTGAAATGATTGCCCACTACTTTCCTAACGCCCGTTTGGGGCTTCACGCCATCAAGGGCAACTCCTCATTAGACCATTCGTAGTGGTGGCGTTAATGGGTGGACGTGATCCACCTCACCGTTTTCACGCCGGTGAACACCGCCCCCTCTTAGTGAAAGGGGCGTGAATGGAGACGGGCGTGGGGAGATTCAGGGTGCAAGGGGCAATCTCACAAACCAACCAACCATCCAATCAAATTCTTTCATCTCATTATTCCTTTTTTTTAATTAAATATTTAGTTTAATATTTAATTTGGTTTTTCTCAAATAACTAATGCTCGGTAATTATTTAAAAAAACGAAATAAAAGGTCTTGTTTATTTTATTTTTCCGAACATCCAGGTATAAATTTTAACGAAAACAGAGTTGTTTTAAAAAAAACTATTTTTCGTCACGTAAGTTGTTTTTTAATGCAGAGTAGTTTTTTATTTATTTAAGAATGTATTTTTTTATTTTATAATTTAGTTTTTTATTTATTAAAAATAAAAATTTATTTAATTATTAGTTAATTATTAAAAAATTAATTCGGGGCGTAAAACCACTACGCACATTAGTGATTCTGGGCAGTGATTGCCCCTGTACTGATGTGGCATTGACGTGACGGGGCGTGAAAGAGAGGGGGACGTGAAACCACTACGGATGGCCTTAATGCCCCTCGGGGCGGTGTATCACACCCTAAAGAACTGATCTGTCATTGACTTATTGGACGTGAGTCCATTACACATGACCTTAAAGACTAGAGTTTGAGGTCTAAAATGAAAGATAAAAATATAGTAGTTTGATTAAATATTGTGTTTAATACATAAAATTATTTTAACAAGTATATTTTATTTTAATTTTTTTCATGGGATAAATATAACATACCAAACCAAACCAAACGTACCCAGTATAATCTCACACATAGCTAACACTATTAGTAGGGTCTGGGGAGGGTGTGATGAGGGCAAACCTTACCCCTATCCCAAGGGATAGAGAGGCTGCTCCCGTTTAGACCCCCGGCTTCATGGGAAAGAAAAAGATAAAAATATAAATAAAATTAATGAGTAATAAAGTAAAATAAATCTAACAGTAATCTAACAATTAGCAGTGTATGACTAGAGTATATTAGTCACAAGAAACACAACACACCTACAAGAAACAAGACATACGCAAAATCTTTGCTAAACAACTCTACTCTCCCACACAACGGGTCACTCATCCTAAAACCCTAATACGACGTCTCCATGAAATCCTATCATTGATCATGTCCTCTGAGAGGTGTAAATCTAGCAAATCAAGCCTAATCCTCTCATCCCACGTTAATTTCGGTCTCCCCCTGCTCCTTTTCCCCTCTACAACGAGAGTTTCCACCGTTCTCACTGGATCTGTGCTCTGTCTCCTCTTGACATGTCCAAACCATCTCAATTTTCCTTCTCTTATCTTATCTGAGATACATGTGACTCCCAATCTCTTCCGAACAACTTCATTTCTTATTCGGTCCTTTCTTGTGTGTCCACACATCCACCTCAACATCCTCATCTCAGCTACATCCATTTTTCGAGCTTGTGTCTTCTTGATGGCCCAACAATCGGTTCCATATAGCATCGCTGGTCAAACTGCTACCCTATAAAATTTACCCTTTAACCCTATTGGGAACCTCTTGTCGCACAAAACACCTGAGGCCGCTCTCCATTTACACCAACCAGCCTGCACCCGATGGACTACATCATTGTCGATGTCCCCGTTACTCTGGATGACAGATACTAGATACTTGAACTTCAGTGTCTTAGGGACAACCCCACCTTCAATAGAAATCTGGGTCTCCTCGTCGACGTTTGCACCACTAAAGTTGCAGTGAAGGTACTCGGTTTTAGATCGGCTTATCTTCAAACCTTTGTGCTCTAATACTGTTCTCCATTCCTCTAGTCTGTTGTTCAATGTCTCTTTACTTTCTGCAATCAACACGATATCATCAGCAAAAAGCATGCACCATGGAATTGCATCTTGAATCGACTTTGACAACTCATCCAAAACTACTGCAAAGAGAAAGGGGCTTAGTGCCGACCCCTGGTGAACTCCCACTTCCACCGGAAAAAAGTCTGTATCCCCCACGGGAGCTCGGACGCATGTCTTAGCCTCATGATACATATCCCTAATTGCCTCAATATATTTACTAGGGATCCCTCTTCCCTCTAGACTTTCCCAGATCAATCTTCTAGGCACACTATCGTACGCCTATTCAAGATCGATGAACACCATATGTAAATCATGTTTCTTCTCTCTGTACTTTTCCATTAATCTTCTTAAAATGTGTATCGCCTCCGTAGTGGACCGGCCTGGCATGAACCCAAATTGGTTTGCTGTAACCTGGGTTTGTCGTCTAATCCTTGTATCTATAACTCTTTCCCATAATTTCATTGTATGACATTGGAGCTTAATCCCCCTGTAGTTAGCACAACATTGAGCATCTCCTTTGTTTTTATATAGGGGTACTAAGACACTACACCTCCACTGATCTGGCATCTTCCCGGTTTTGAAGATATTGTTGAACAGTCTTGTCAACCACTGAACGCCTTCCTCTCCCATACACTTCCACGCTTCAATGGGTATGTTGTCTGGACCGACTGCCTTAGCTCTTCCCATCTTCTTAAGAGCACTCCTCACTTCTTCCTGTGTGATATTTCGACAATAACAATTATTTCGTTGACTGGATTGAGTAGTGGGATTCTCCGTTATGGCTAGACTTGGTCTACAACTGTTGAAAAGGGTGTAGAAATAGTTTTGCCATCTCAGCTTGATGTCTCGTCCCTTTACCAAAACTCTTCCATCATCTTCCTTGATAAACTTCACGACCCCAAGATCTTGTCTCCTACGCTCCCTATTTTTGGCAATCTTAAACATATGATGCTCCCCTTCCTTGGTGTCTAGTTTTCTATACATCGTTTCATAGGCAAAATTCTTTGCCTCACTCACTGCCTTTTTAGCTTCCCTCTTTGCATGTCTATAGTTCTCCCGTAGTGTCATTATCTCCTCTCCATTACTGCACTGCAACATCTCTTTAAAGCGTTGTTGCTTGTCCTTTATCTTGCTCCGCACCTCCTCATTCCACCACCAAGACTCCTGATGTCCTCTTGTTGCTCCCAATGTAACATACAAGTTTTTATATATATGGAATAGGTTTGTATAAATTTATAGCTTTTTATGATCAAAATTAACACGTTATTTATTTAAAAATATCCATAAAAAATGTTTGATTTACAACGCAGGTCAACAAATTTCCCGTCACGACCCGCACAAGTTTCGAAAAGACCATTTGCGAGAGCCGACGGTTGCAGGTCGAAAGCATTTTTACCCGTCTTATTTTACAATACGCAAATAGTTGTTATATAAACCCAGAGTGGACTACAAGATTCAAACATTAAAGTTACATCATTTTAAGTTCGGCTACTACAACAACCATACCCAGTAAAATCCCACCAGAGTCTAGGAAGGGTGGGATGTAGGTAAATCATACCCCTATCCAGAAGATAGAAAGACTGTTTTCAGAGAGACCCCCAACTCCAAAAACCTGTTGAAAAGGTAAATTAGTACCATAGAGTTCTTCACATTGATAATAAGCTACGGATAGCAGAAATGGTGAAAAAGTGTAATTAGTGAGAAATGAAAGATAGTACAGGTAACATCATATGTTTAGCTACTAAACAATTGAATACATACAAAAGACAGTCAAAAGCCTTAGCATCAACTATCCTTCACAATGAATCGCGATAAACAAAATTCTGGCAATGTTTGTTCATGTTTAAATCAATGCTAACATCTATGACGGGTGGCAGGATGAGAACGGGTCAATATCTTGTGCATGCCTTAATTTTTTCAAAATAATTAATGCGTTAATTATGATTAGAAAAACAATATTATTGTTATTATAATATAAATCTTTGAATAAAAACTATTTACATGGTTAGATGCATCAAAAACAAATTTCACACCGTTCCCTTTTCAGCTAAATATTTTGATTTGACCTATTTGCAACCCAAATCGAACTATTCATAAGTAAATAGGTCAAAACAGCACCTCTAATTAAACAACATGAATCAGGAAAACCAATAATCAATTATCAGAACAATAACACTGTAATATTTAACCACTAGCTCATCAATATATTTCATGTCATAAAATTAAGAGGCTGTAACTGTTTTTGTACCTTATAACAAGCATTGTGATGCAGTCAGTTGGCTAGACTCTTGCTAAACTCCTGCAGCAGCTTTAGCCTCGGAATCCGTTTTACCCTTGAGGAATTTCAACAATGTAATTTATGAGAATAAATATATTTACAGCAAAGAAACATGATGTCAACAATTGGAATTATATCATGATTAGTGGATGTAAGATTGTCACCAATAGAGCTGGTAAAATGGACATGTTGGGTAAAGGGTCAAAAAAACGGATTCAGGTGAAATGAGATGATTGTTTGGTACAGGATGGTGGGAAACACTTTTTGACCAACCTTTTTTGGATACAATTAGCTCACAACATAGTTTCAAGACGATACATGCCCTTTTAATAACAAGATCTAACATGAACTTTCAAATTTTGTTCTATTATGATCACCATGTTAGTGACTAGCGTAATCATCATCGTGGCATTTTTTTACCACCTAAGCAATTTTTTGAAAAAAAAAATGAATCTGGTCGAAAACCCCTTAAGGAGATCAGTGTCATATGCATACCCCAGATGAAGAATTTCGAATTTTCCTTGTAGGTGTCCTCATGGTGACAAACTCCTCTGCTGATATAGGATGAACACCAACTGTGGAGTCAAACTGCATCTTGGTCAACCCAGCTTTAATAGCAACAGCGAATCCCTGTATTTTAACGTAAGTTATATCATAAATTTAAGAAGAAAAAAACAAGAATGACAAACAGAAGATGTAAACAACCTGAACAATTTCTGCTGAATCTTCACCACACATGTGTAACCCAACCACTTGGTTAGTTTTTGCAGACACTATAAGTTTCATGAAAACTCTATCTGGAAGGCCTGATAGAGTAGCCTTTAGGGGCCTAAAATTTGCTGTATAGACATCAATGTCACCATATTCTTCTATTGCCTGCAATTTTATATGAATTAGTAATATGCTAATTAAATATTAAACAAGTAGTCCCTATGTCCCAAATAAATGCTCATATTTCCATTTTACATTATTCTTAAAAAGTGTCCACTTCCAAAATTGTTAACAAGTTTCCCATTCTACCCTTATTTACACCCTTTCACAAAACTGTATTAAATGTATATTTCTAAAACTACGTGTGCTATAAAAAGAGTAAACTTGTCATTAACTATTTTAAGATGCATTAATTGCATATTTTTGTAGCGGCGTGCCTTTTTTCTACTACACTTACTTTGGGACGGATGGGGAAGAATAAAAAGATTCGCTTATATGGAAACGGGTCAAAAGGGCTAAATGGTCCGAAAATTGCTCCATTTTATTTAAAAATTAGATTATTATTGAAATTAAATAATTTATAACAATATTTAACACACTAATCATTTATAAAAAAAACCAAAATTTTTAGATAAACAGTGTTTTAGGTCAACAAGACCTGACCCATTTGGACCCGCACAAAATTACTCGCTTTAACCTGTTACCCGCCCTACCCATATTCCACCTCGTTGCAGGCATGACTGTCACCTGTTGCTCATTAAGACCAACTTGCCCGATTGGTGGCCGGGAAAATACTGCAGATGGTGCAGCCCTAAGAACAATCAGCAAATAAACAATCAGGCCTATAGTCCTAAAAGGCAATTCCATATATATACTTCCAGAATTACGCATGATAACATACTTACCCATTCCATGGTAAATAAAATAAAACAGGCTTGTTTCACTCAAATAAAGATAACTCTGTGCTGAGTAACATTGTTCTCCTATTTGTTAATTCACTATTACAAACTGTTATAAGTAACTGATTTTACTTTATTTACTATGAAATTGGTAATATGATATCTTTAATCATTTGAAAGGATAAATATGAAGAAAATACCTGAAATCAGGTTTTGTAGGTTCATTTGCAAAAAGGGTTTTGGCTAACGCCCCACCCTCCATCAAAGCAACAGGAGTTAGATTCATTCTATCAGTAACATCTCCAACTGCCCAAATTGATGGCACCGATGTACGAGAATATTCATCGACCTAACATCATCAAACATATGGGAAAAATATGATAAATGACCTACAAACATATATAGACAGCGAAAGAACAAAAATGTAAACATATACCAGTATTGCTCCATTCTTGTCCAGTTTCACGCCAACAGTCACTAATCCCAAATTCTACAAATGTCGAAAAGAATTTGGCTGCATGGTGCTGGGTCACTTAAGAGTTGACTAAATGACTTAAGTCAAATAGCTAATGGCTTTTAATGTGAAACATTTATGGAAAAAGGTACCTTTGTATTGAGCCCAGTGGCAAACATAACATGTGAGAAGCCGTCAGTTGTTCCTTTATTAGTTTTTAAGGAGAACGACCCATCTGCAGATTTGATAACTGCCTGTGGCGATTCCTCTGTATGAAATTCAATTCCCTTCAAGGACATTTGCTCTGCAACAAAGTCTCTAATCTATTCAAATTTCAAGTCAAAAGGTTAGTTTTTTTCAACAGATAAGTCCCATAAAAAGCAGGATAATTATACCATCGTGAGACTTGACTTTTGAACCATTGTACATGGATTTCTAATTTTTTGGGAAAATAGGAAAAATAACTGGACATGGCAAAATGGGTTTAGGTCAAAGGGGAATTTTTTGGTACACGTAGGTTCGGGTTGACCTGAAACACTTTATGTCCAAAATTGTTAACTTTTTTACATAAATATTAGTGTTAAAAACACACTGAAAAGACAACGGTGTGGGAGGTTTTATGCATTGAAAATACACTTGGGGAATCTAATTTTACTTGTTGACCTGTTAGAGATAAAACATAACCCACATCGACCCGTTCATAAGTATATATGTTTCTATTGCTACCTCTAGAAAGAACACTCCAGTTAACAAGAATGAGTAACTTTTTCTTGCTGAAGTGTAGTTTTTTACTTGCATTTTTGCAAGAATAATAGTTTGTTTGTAAAGAAAAGCCAAATATGTCAGTTTGAAAAGTCAATCTCTTCCATATACATGTAATTCTTGTTTGCAATTTCTTACCTCCTCATCAAACCCACGTAAAACCTTTTTTTGACGGATAAAAACATGCACATCGCTTTGCAAACCGTTGAAAATACCAGCAAACTCAAGTGCAATGTAACCACCACCGACAATTGCTATTTTTGTAGGTTTTGATTCCAAATCAAGGGCGGCATCTGAATCTATCACATATTCTCTTCCAGGAATATCTGGAATGGATGGGCGGCCTCCTACTGAAACTAAAATGTTCCATGCTGTGTAAAGTTTCCCATCAACATCCACAGTGTGTGGGTCCACAATCTGCATGTAAAATTATACAAAACACATGTTAAATAATTGGCTGTTGAAACAATAACAATCATTGAATTTTATTAGCTATGGGTTTCTATCTACATTCTTTTGTGAATGAAACAAATCTTGTGAATTGTGATTCTTGTTCCACAACATAATAAATATGCATTTGACAAGAATGTGATTTTTTTTCCTTCAAAAAGTTAAGGTAAAAAATCAAAATAAGAATGACAAAAATCCCTAAATACTTAAATAGTTATAAACTTTCATAATTGTTCCATTCAGGTCACTCAAGTTTCACAATGTTCCATTCTTATGAATTCTTTTCATAAATGGTTAAACCGAGTGACCAAAATGAACAGTTATAAAACTTGATTAGTGACTTTAGGTTAAACTTGTGACAATCCGGACTTTTCAGGTTAACTCTGTTAACCAAATCCAGTTAAAGTTAACCTAATTAACTTAACTCAAACTCCAGGGACTACTTCTGTCATTTTTCAAACCCTAATTACAAGGACTAGTTGTGTAATTAGCCTAAACTCGATTCTATTTGATTTTGTACAGTCAAAATCAAAAGATTTAAGTCCTATTGACTTCTAATAGTCAAACTAACCATATAGATAACCAAATCCAAACTACAAGGACCAATTCTGCCTAAAACCGAACTTAAGAACATGAAACTACAGGGACTAAACCTGTAACTCATTCCTGATTTCAGTTGACTTTAAAAGTCAAAAGCGCGGTTTTTAACCAAATTCAAACGCTCATGATCGATTTCTGTTGAGTTTGTAACCGTTCCTCACGATTAAACCATTTACGATCATCATTAACACATTAAACGCGGACATTGATTCGGATTAAACTCAAATAATGAACATTTAACTCGAAACCGTCGACCTCATAATCAAATCATCAAAAATTCGACCATTTGGTGTATTACTCTCGCAATCAAACTCTCCAAACACCTTAGTCGCATCTATCAGAAGCTCTCGCACACCTCTGTTTCGCCGGAAAAACGGTCAAGCTCGTCGGAGATCAAGCCACGCAAGTCGGAACCTGTTTTAGTCGATCTCCACATTTCCGATATCATTCCAGGTAATTAAATACACTTACAGCTTCGTCTTCATCCTTAGATTGAAAGCCCTATGACTATTCAATCTTATAACATCGAATTGATCTTGATCCGAAATCTAGGGTTTGCTCATATTTCAATTTGGGGGTTTTGATCCTAGGCTCAACCTCAATCCAATTAAACCACAGGAATAGATTCACAATACCCTAATTAGTAAAAGCCCTATGTTTTCAGCAACTTTTAATGTCGGATTTGACCAATTTTTTTTCGGGATTTCAAACTAAGAATTAACCAACCAAAACTTATTGCTTTTGCAATTAAACACTTACACAGATTCACAAATACTCGATTTACAAATACTCAATTAAACACTTTTAATGCCGCGATCGATTTCGATGGGTTTGGACTAGTTCTTGGCTTCGGCTTCAATGGGAGGAGAAACCACTGGGTTTGCACGTTAAAACCTATTGGATCCGGGTTCTTGTGCGATACCCTAGTGGGATGGAATGTTTTATTTTTAAAACATTTTTTAAGCATTATTTTATTATAAAAACTAACCCCATATTATTATAATAATATATTAATATGTTTTGAGCTCGTAAACCACCCGTGGGCTCGGGTTTGGTTTGACAACCCATTTTTAATGATTCTCCCACTTTTAAAAATATTATATTTATATTATTTTCAACCCATTACTCCAATTAAAAATAATATATTTATATATTGTTTTCGCCACGTTATTAAACACTGTGTAACGTTTCAAACTAAAAATAATATATTTATTTATATTATTATCCACGTAGTTATGATCCGGATAAAGTAATAGTTTTATTATTTTTCACACATTTTAAATGATCATGTATTTCTCTAAAAATAATATATTAGTTATATTATTTTCCTAGGCCATTCTTAATGGCACAAACGCACGAATATATTTTCATATTAATATTATTCGTAATTAGAGACGTCCGACACGTAACGCATTTATCTTAATTATTATATTAAGAAATCCTTATTCCCGTGGACAAGTTCGTCTACTCGTTAATCCTAAGAATGTTTTAGGACGTTCAAATCTTCCGTGTCGTCGTCACAAAATCCCATTGTATCCCTAACTATTATGCTTATAATTTTAGGGCATACGTAAGCAGTTCACAGGCAAACTCTCGTGTCTTCTAATTGCATCCTTGTGTGGTGCTATCTACTCGTACACAACTCAGGTGAGTTTCACGGCCCCTTTTACTGTTTTAAATTGGGGGAGAAAACATGCACACACACAAACAAACAACATCTTTTACTTGTTTTCCCGTTGGGGGAGAAACATGCATGCAAGCAATCATACTTTTACTTGTTTTCCCGTGGGGGAGAAATATGTACGCAAACAAACATTATTTTACATGTTTTTCCCGTTGGGGGAGAAAACATGACGCAAACTATTTTGATTATTGTAATTCATATGTTATCACTGTTGAGGCTAAGCGTAACACACTATCATTGAAAAGTCCTCACACGCATCGGACCGTTAATATGGATTTAGCGAGGAAATGTTTGGTAGTACTACCGGGTTTGACAAACCCCACCCGCGTTAGTCGCGCTAACTCGATTGGAGGTCGAACGGGTGAAATATTGGCCTAAACACATAAGTCATAGTTGATAGACCTGGCTAGAGGCAAACAAACAAACACACTGTCAGCTTCGCTTGCGAGCGCTTTAGTAAAACATGAACATAGGTTAGCTACCTATTGATACACATATTGAATGTACATAATCTGGCACACGCTACTTACAAACTGAAACCTGTGAACTCACCAACCTAGTGTTGACACTTTTTCTTACATGTTTTCTCAGGTCGCTAAGTTCAGGTGCACACTAGGGCATGCATGGAGTCTTGTTAGCTTTTCAAGCTTTGATAAAATGTTTATCATGCTTTCTTTTTAGACTTGACTTGGGCGCATTGTTTGCGCATTTACTACTCTATTTAACGTTTTCGCATTCACTCTGAACTTTTATGATATTTCATTTATGTCCCATATAGTGTCGTTTGATGTAACTAATGACTGAGATCCTGGTTTGTCACAAGCCAAACGGTAAAACTCCGTTAGTGGATTTTGGGGGTGTGACAAAACTTGAAAAAAACAATCACTAAATAGTAACCACATTTCAGAACCGGTTCACTTATGTCACTCGGTTTAACCAGTTTTGCAAATTCACAACAATGGAACAATATGAAACTTGAGGGTGACCTAAACAGAACACTTGCAAAACATGGTTACTATTCTGACATTTTCCCAAAATAAGACATCTTGCAGCCAACCACATCAAAATCAAAGTTCTTTTTGTTGACCATTTTCACAAACCGTTAGAGCATCAAAATCAAGTTTACAATTTCCACATTTTTTTTATAAATAGGGCGTACCCGGTGCTTGACTTAGCTCCGGCATTTGCGCAAGGTCCGGGGAGGGGCCAAATCGCTTTGCGATCTGATGTACGCAACCTTACCCTACACTCTACACTTTGTGTAGGAGGCTGTTTCACGGCTCGAACCCGTGACCTTCAAAAAGGCAGCAACCTTACCAGTTGCTCCAAGGCTCGCCCTCGCATTTTTTATAAATACGATCACAAAAACATATTAAAGTGTTGCAATAAGAAATCTAACCTTTCCACGCCCTTCAATCAGTTTAACACCAGCGTTATTTAAAATATTTTTGTAGATTCCAGTAAGACGTTGCAACTCGGCATTCTTATTAGCCATTAAGGTGCTCCAATCATGAGTTGGTTCAGAGTTGTATGACCATCCAAAACCAAGGCTCTCCTCAAATTCATGAGAATAATTAGATGCATAAACTTGCAATTTCTTTGGTACACATCCACGAAGCACACACCTCCATTGCAGATATTAGTTATTATCAATATAACATATTCATAAATCATAACACCATGAATACAAGTAGAGCATCAAATATATCAATGATAAACAGTTCTAATTCACCATATATGTCAGATCATCAACACTCACTGGTAACAACACAATCAATATCAATATTAATATATCATAGTCACTCGATTGCTCCTAAATAGGCCTTTAAACGAACCGAAGGTTCGGTGAATCGATCACGGACCATTTGGTAAGTTCGTTTATGTTCAATAAACGAACAAACAAGAACATAATTTTTTATTCGTTTAATTAGACGAACGGACATGAACACATGTATCGTTCGTTCCTTTACGTTCGTTTATCTCCGTTCATTTATGTTCTTTCGTAGTAATCCAACTTTATTTATTACTAATATTAATTTACAATTAATTCGATTATAAGTTTAATTTAAACTTTAATGTAGATATCTTTGTGTTACTTTTAAAATATTAGATGTGAGGATGATGATATTTTTAGACTTTAATTTGGATATTCACTTTTATTCTAATTTGTGTTCGTTTATGTTCTTGAACCGTTTGCTTAGAGTTAAACGGACTAACATGAACAAACACGAACACGTTCATTTTCTTAGAGAACGAACACGACAAGAAAATCAGTTCGTGTAAGTGTTAAGTGTTTTCTTCGGTTAAAGTTAAATGAGTGAACACCGGTTTGTTTACGGGTCTACCCCTAAAAGTGATTGTAACACCAAGCTGTAAGCCTGTAATTCAAATTCAAATTCAAATTCAATTAACAAAAGTAGAAACTTACGTTCCGCCTACTCCTCCGGTGGTCTCCGAAGATATGGTGGCAAACAGGAGCTCACAACAGCTATCGAAGCACCGAAATTCGCGGCAAAACGAGAAGCCCTAACGACGCCGCTGCCAGCGCCAATTGTAAACAAGTCGAAGTCATAGTGACGTGGCTCGGCGCCATTGGTGGACTCCGCTCTGGCGGCGAATCGACGAGGAATCAGTACGTCATGCCGGCGATGATCCGAGAGAAAACCTAGGGTTTTTTTCGAGAAATTGAAGCTGGATGAATAGCAACATGAAGATGCTGATTGAGGATTAATAGTGAGCGAGGAACGATTGAGGACTGAGAATTTGTGTCTATATAGGAAGGTTTGAAGTGTTGAAGAAGAGAAAATCGTACCGAGCTTTGGTGTGCTCAGAGATGTCGCCATTGTTGCTCCTCACAAACTTTCAGCGGGAAGATGACAATGCTTTAGTTATAGGTTACATTTTACACTAAGCACCCTTTTGAAACGTCGTTCATTTTAAGCCCCTGTAGAATACTTGTGTTACAATTCAACCCTGGCTCTTGTGGCCCGACATATATCATTAGGGGTGTCAATCGTGTCGGGTTAGCGGGTTGACGAGTTGATGATTGGCGGGTTAAATTATGCAACCCGAACACGATCCATATTCTTATTCGTGTCAAAAAGTACAACCCTAACCTGGATACACTTAAAGTCGGGTCAACCCGAACCTGACCCGTTTAACCCGTTTATTTAAATCAAAATCATAAACTACTAAATCTAAAATCTAATTCATTTAAGATAAACCAAAAAATAATTGAAAAGTAATATCTAGAAAGCAAAAAGAGAAAAGTTTTAATATAAATTAATTACTTTATGGTAAACACTAAATACAAAAATAATTAACAATCGTTTCTAGAAAGTGAAACTAAAAAAAATAAATTTGAAACCTAAACGGGTTAGCGGGTCAACCCGTTTATTAAACAGGTCAACCCTAACCCGACATGTTTTCTAAATGGGTTAACCCGAACACGACCCGTTTTTTAAATAGGTTGTATTGTCCAACCCAAAACCCATATTTTTTCGTGTTGGGTTCGTGTCGGGTTCGAGTTCGTGTCAGGAATTGACACCCATATATATCATATATGCAAAGTTATAAACTTGATCCGAACTAAACCGAAGGGGTGCCAAACCGGGCTAGACTAAATGGCGAACCGATAACCTAAGTTTATTCATACCATGAAGCGAGAATAACATTATAAGTAATGTGACAATCCGGACTTTTCAGATAACTCTGTTAACTAATCCAGTTAAATCCTAACCATTTACAAACTCCAGGGGACTAGAATTGTCAATTCTCAAACTCAAACCTCAAGGACTAATTGTGTAATTAACCTAAACTCTATTCTAGTTTAACTTTGAAAGTCAAAATTCATATATTCTTATTCCTTTTACTTTTATTAGTCAAACTAACCAAATCCCTAACCTAGTTAACCAAATTCTAAACCCTAGGGACCATTTCTATCAAATTTCTATACTTAAAACAAGAAACCAGAGGAACTAGTTCTGTAATTTAATCAATCTCAATTGGGTTGACTTTCAAAAGTCAAATCCGATGCAATTCCCATTCAAATTCGATCCCAAACACCAAATTCATGCGACATTGTAACTGCTTTACACATTAAAACCATTAATCGATCGTTATTACAGTTTTAAAACACCATCGTTGCCGAATTAAACAGATTTATGGCTAGTTATGTCGAAATCGTCGACACCCTTATCATCTATCATCAAATTCGAACATTTCGTCTGTTAAATTCCACAATTAGATACCATGTGCGTCTCAAACGAATTCCCTTGAAACTGTTACACCATCCAATTGCGTCGGAGAAGGAAGCAGAGTCACCGGAAAACCAGTCCAGTCACAGTCGGCATCCTTTTAGTCGAGCACAGCCAATTCGATCATTATACTTAAACCTACTCTTAGTTTCGTTTCTACCATCAGATTGAAAGCCCTATATCAATTTGGGCTTATAACATCAACCCTATTGAAATCCAGATTTTCGGGTTCGTTCTTATTCGATTTGGTGGTTTTGATCCTATACTTAACTAAAATGTAATTAAATCATATGGGCAGATTCGCAAACATGTACTCATTAAAAACCCCATGTTAATTTAATTCCATAACATCAAATTCTTCAAGATCCAGAACGTAGGGTTCATACGATTTCTATCTAATCAAACCTCTACCTACATTCGATTTAAATGAAATTAAACTACTTGGTTAGACTCGCAATCATCTAATCATTGATAGCCCTATGAATCCAACCTATTTCAGTATATGATTTACTCAATTTGATTCTGTGTTCGAAAACTAGGGTTTCGACTTTGTTTTCAAGCAATTAGCGACCTTAAAGTTCATGTTTTTCCAATTAAACTTGTAATCAGGTTCGCATATGCCCCGTAATCAAAACCCCTATGCTTCTAATCCATATCGTAATCGAAATCGTGGGTTTGGGACTTGATTCGATCGTGCGTTCATATGGGAGGGGACTCACTGGAGTTTTGTGTTAAAACCATTTGAATCCGGATATCAACGCGATACCCTAGCGGGCGGGACTAGTTAAGTAAGTGTGCTGGTGTGGGAGAGACCCGGGTTCGAGTCTCTCCACATTGTTTAAATTTTTAAATCGTTTTTAATTATTATTTTTAATATAAAAACCATCCCACTATTATTATTATACTATATAAATGTGTTTTAACCCGGGAAACAACCCGTAGGCTCGAGTTTAGTTTTATAACTTATAGTTAATATTATTCCCACTTTTAAAATAATATTCTATATTATTTTCAAACCGCGACTCCGAACAAAATAATATATTTATATTATTTTCGACCATGTAACCTCAATTAAAAATAATATATATTTATATTATTTTCACCACGTTTATAAACTCTATGAAACGTTTCAACTTATAAATAATATACTTATTTATATTATTTACCCTCGGTTTTATCCTCGATCAAAAATAATATATTTATTATTTTTCCACACAAATGATTATTTTGTTAATCATACGAACTTAAAAATAATATATATAGTTATATTATTTTCCTAACCATTTTAAATGGCACAAACGTACAAATATAATTATTTATTATTATTCGTTATTAGACACGTTCGACACGAAACGTATTTATCTTAATAATTAATTAATTAAGAAATCCTTATTACCGTGGACACGTTCGTCTATTCGTTGATCCTTAGAATGTTTTAAGACGTTCTAATCTTCCGTGTCGTCGTCACAAATCTCATATGTCCCTAACTTATGTGTTTATAATTCTATGGCATACGTAAGCCGTGCAGGCTAACACTTGAGGTTCCAAATCTCATACTTGTGTGATACTACCTACTACGCAACGCAGGTGAGTTTCACTGCCCCTTTTTACTGTTTTAATTTGGGGGAGAAAACATGCAAACTATTTTTTATTATGATATGTCATATGATATCACTGATGGGGCTAAGCGTATTGCAACTATCATTGAAAGTCCTCACACTCACATCGTACCATTAATATGGATCTTAGCGTAGTAATGTTTAGTAGTACTACTGTTGCTTGACAAGCCCCACCCGCGTTAGTCGCGCTAACTCGATTGGAGGTTAAACATGTGAAATATTAGCCTAATCACATTAGTCAGGGTTGATAGACTTGGCTGGAGGCAAACAATCAAAAACATGTCAGCTTCGGTTACGAACGCTTTAGCAAAACAGGAATGTAGGTTAGCTACCTATAGATATGCATATTGGAATGTACATAATCTGCAAGTGCTTTACTATGTTATTGAAACCTGTGAACTCACCAACCTAATGTTGACATTTTTTCTTACATGTTTCTCAGGTCGCTTTGGCACAAGTTGCACACTTAGGAGATGTATGGAGTCCTACTGTCATATCATTTATTTCAAATATTTTAAACAGTTTACTTAATTACATTGATTGACGCTTGTTACGTGTAATTACTTTTGATTTCATATTAACGTTTACGCTTCCACATTAACTCTGAACTTTTGTGTTATGACATTTTAAGTCCCATATAGTGTCGTTCGACGTAACTAATGACTGAGATCCTAGTTTGTCACACGGCTAACGGTAAAACTCCGTTAGTGGATTTTAGGAATGTGACAAGTAACAACTGTTCATAGTATGGTTTTGTTGTTACAGTTCCTTATGGCTTATATGTTTTTTTTCCAATGATATGGACCAGGTTTTACAATTTAACTATCCTGATTTACATTCGTAAATGATGTGTGCGATCATAATTTACTTTTTTCATTATTAAAAGTACCTGAATAAAGTATGAATTATAGCATGTTCTGATTCGAAAAACGTAGAATGGTCGGTCTAATATAATAAAAACTTTAAACCTTTTAAAATAATCAATGTAAAACAAATTCTAACATATATAGTTATGTACTAACTATAAAAGTTAAAAATATTTAGAAATTTGTGGTGTTACTGTTGTGAACAGTCCTTTCTAAGCAAACTTTTTATGGAAATAGTGACACCTTTGTAAGTTTTTAAACCTATTAAACCAATACTCTTTCTACTATTTTCATTTTCTCATCTTTTTTTTTTCTCTTCTTTAAAATTCTGAACTCCGATGATGCAACGACAACCACAGACCTATCCAGACGAAATTTGACAGTATTTTCCAAAGTTTGCCAGAACATGGCCGAAAAGTCGCTTGAATCTGCCGAAAAGTTGTTTTTGGCCGGACTCTGACAGGAAGAGTGCCTAGACTACCACAAGGCATGTTTCCGGCGCCTCACCTCGCCTGAGCACCTAGTGCGCTTTTGACAACATAGATTAACAAATACATTTATTTTATTATTATTACTACTATTAATATAATAATTATCAAATAATACCGCTTATCATGAATGAATGAATAAGAGTTCAAAGGATCGTTTAGTTGCTTGTTCTAAGATCAAGTGATTAACAAAATTTCATAATCGAACAAAGTGAAATGCTTATTACAACTTGTTACATCTAGTTCACGTTTTTTTCTTTTTCTTATCAATCTTTCTTCGGATTTTTGGTGATTTTCTATTCTCCGTCCCTCGGGACCAACAAGGGGTAGTATAGAACTGTACATGAGATTTTCATCTCATACGACTCCTCCCAACAATTTCTAATCTCTAGCTTATTTATCTAAAATAATTACTGAAAACCGGTCAAACCGAACCCGTAAATATAAACAATTACTTTATTGAATATGATTATAAACACTATATTTACAAATAATCTAAATTTTTCCAACAAGGAAACTGGAAGATTTAGCTATAAAAAACACTTTATACGACTTGCCACCTGTTCGATTTCCCTTTTATCTAACTTTCTTATTATACCCGTTTGACCCGTTATAAATAAACAAAACCCCAATAGACCCATAAACACTTTTTGTCCTTTTTCAAGGAAATTATAAAAAAAACTCGAAAGTAAATGGTCATAATTGCCACCTTAAGGTATGTGAAACTCGCTTATAAAAAGATCTTACAGGAGTTGAAACATTAACGTACTAATTAAGCTGGTATATTGAGAACGTTGACACATAATTTGAACAAAGATTTGCAGAAAGATGATACGAGAAAAACCTTTTTCCTAAAAAATGTGCTGTCCTAAATGGCATCACCAACGGGATATTTTGTTTTCGTTGGCATGTTAACGTCGCTCCGAGACTAGATCCACCACGAAATGGGGCCCAAACCCCCGTCTGATGCAAGCGATCCCTGCCAAAGTAAAGTGATCCATTAATCACTGATATGAGTATTCCAAAAGTACAGATAAAAAAGGCCTTTTACAACAACCAATATTGTTGATTGCTCGGGTGGAGAATTCTCACGAGGCCATCCATCCTGGAAGGTTGGAATCACTCCCACCCAAAAACGTGCTTAACTATAGAGTTCTCCTCTTATCCATAACCAGTACGCCTAATTCCTTATGTCCCGGCATATCTCATGTGGACGAAATGACGTGGGATTTTCCCAAGGTGAAAAAGGGGTTTATTTTTTTTTCTCAAGTTGTGTTCATCAAATAGAAAGTTGAGATAATATTTCAATCTCTGTTTGGGTAATTTTTCACATATAAGTAGCAGCTGTATCAAATAACACTATGATAATATCCAAATCTAAATTGTGATATGGTTTCATAATTAAAATAACTATATTTTGTGCATTTAAACGAACCGCTTAGGCGGCTATGTGCTAAAAGGTCATTCGACTCTTCTGCTTATTGTAAAACGTAACCTAAAAATGTAACTTACAATTATCTCCATAGGGGCAAACGGCTTCAGTTCTTTTTGCTCTTTTGGTATTTCAGGGAACTTAACATTTTGAACTCGAAACCTAATCTGCAATCAAATATAGTTCGGATATCCACAGAGTATATAACGGCTTGCATCTATACTCAAGCCAATGAAATGAATGCGAGCTTAATTAAAAATACTAACCTCATCATATCCGTCTATCAAATACTTCTCATCATTAAATAACCATGTCCATTTGACCTGGCCCCTGGAAAGGTAAAAGAAATGAACCTAAGGTTTACAGAACACTTAAACATAGCAATTTTGATAGATTTATCTGATTAGCACATGGGTCAATTAGGGTTATGTTTTACTCTAACGGGTCAAACAGACAAAATAATTAAAAACAAATGCGTTAAAAGAAAACAGGTCAAACCAGTCAAAAGTCAAGCAGGTCTATTGTAAATGCATAAACCCTCCTAAATCATTTTATTCGAAAAACTAGATTATTATTTAAATAATATGACTTTCGGAACCTTTTTGACACGCAAATCAGTAGTAAAAGAAACTTGGGCAGAAAACTGTTTTGGGCCAACCCAACCCCACCAGTTTTGGCCCGTACCAATATTACCTGTTTTGACAGGTTGCCCGACCCATTTGGCCAGCCCATTTTGCCACTTCTAGAAATTAGAAAAAGTTTCTAACTTATCTCAAAAACTGCCACTGAAAACTCACTTGTTTTCTGAGTCAGGCTCAGCATGGGAAGGCTCTGGCATTAGCAATTCTGGTATGTATATATCATCAAAAAATCCAAGTGATACTGCAATTTAATTCAATCAATATTAGTAGAGAGGTGGTATTTAGACATAAGAATAATACTTTTCTTGTGGTGTGTTTGAAATGGGAAAATAACAAATTGGTGTAACTTACAATCAAGGAGCAAAATAATAACACATTTGACATTCTAATGAAAAAAAATATTTTACATGACTAGTCTCTTAAAGGTGTAATCAAATAACTGATCAGTGTTACCAATCTATACACACAAGGAACTTCTTGAACACAATTATAAAGAATAAGCCCCTACCCAAATAAATCAATATAATTTAAAAAAAAATAACTTTAAAATAAAAGAACAAAAAAACCTTACTCAAAATCAGATATATATAAACGAACTTACAGCGTAAACCATCAGCATTAGACTCTTTAAGTCTTGCAGATATAATTTCTCCTACAAAGGGCCGAAATATTATCAGCCTGAATTTAACCTGCCAAAAAGGTCAACATTATGTCATCACACACAAACTTTATGAGGACAAAAGTGTTTAGGTCCTATGAGGACAATTGTTTTTTTGCAAAAAAAGTTGTAGCTTTTAACCAAATTGTGAAATATAACATCGTCAATCAACCAACTTAAAGCCAAAAATGATAATAACAGAAAAATTAAGACATACTGTGTACGTTGGAGCACCCTCATTGGCAAAGATAAAACCACCATCAATTGATGCTATATCATACACAGATATGCATAGCCCCAGATTTGCAATTACCTGTTTTATGGAGAGAAGTAAGAACTAATTATTTCAATTATATTTTATGATCTAAAATACACATGCAATACAAACTAAAAAAAACACTATTATCTGAAAAACTAAAACCTTATCCACGAAGAGACCTTCGAGCTCTCCCTTAATGGCTTCATTGAGAGGAAGGCTTAAAAGATGAGGTTGCAGTCTCAATGTATGCTCCAATTTGGTTAAACTGAACATATTTACACCTGGACACGTAAAAAACAATACAAAACCCCCATTATTAGTGACTTGTAAGAACTGTTGAAGTATAATTCAAATAAGTTAATAAAAGTGACCATTATGGAGCAGCTTTTGGAGAAGGAACGAGTCAAGTAGTAGTTCGAGTCTTTAAAAGTTTTACGCTCTTTTTGTTAGTTCAGTTATTTATTATTTTATTTCTGTTTGTATGTGCTCCCTATTTACGGGCTCTAGTTTATTGAATAAGGCAAGGGAATTTTTCTCTTGTGCATAATCGTTTTTGTTCATAGCTGCTCACAGATTCCAACAGATTCAAGTGATGTGAGAGCTCCCTTCTAATCAATAATGGCTACTAGTACATCAAGCGCCGCCCAACCACCTGTGTTCAAAGGTGATGGTTATAAATTCTGGAATATAAGGGCAAATAAACAGTGTTACAATCTCAAGATTTGTGGGGATTTGTGGAACCAGTATTTGCAAAAGATGATGATGATCAAGGGCGAGTAAGAGAACAAAAAAAGGATGCAAGGGCAATGGCAATCATCAAGCAAGCTGTTCATGACAGTGTATTCTCCCGAATAGCCACAGCTTCAACTGCAAAACAAGCAGAAAAGGTGTTAGGAAGTCTGACCGTACGCTGGGATCACGCGGTAACATCAATTGAAGAATCCAAGGATCTCCCTACCTTACCGTTTGATCGCCTTATGGGTTCATTACAGTCGCATGAGGCAAGAGTCGAGTCGATTGCTGTTTGGACAATGCATAAGAGGAACGTGCATTTCATCTGAAAAAGGGTGTTCATCGGTTCTGTTTTTGGGTTATTCGGTTTGAGATTTTCTTCGGTCATAACCGAAAACCGAACCGAATTCAGTGATGTCCTAACTATTGTTGTCAAAAGCGACCTAGGCGCAGAAGCACAACGAGGCGCAGGTTTAGGGCCTGGTGAAGACCTAAGCGCGATTTGGGGCTTTTCTTGTAAAAGCGGGCTCAGGCGAGCACCTGGACTCGGGTGCAGGCTCAACAAAGGCGAGGACTTTAAACAATTCAGGCGCAATGAGGAAGATAAAGAGAAGTGACGAACCTGTTAAGCTTAACAATCACCGCTGCTTCTTCTTTCTTCTCTGTGTACGCTGGGCGCTAGGGGTGTTCATCGGGTCGGGTTGCGGGTTATTCGGGTTGGTATTTTTTTTTTGTTGAAACCACAATCCGAACCGAACAGTATTTGAGGAAACCTAATCCGAACCTAAAACCACATTGTAATTCGGTTTGGTTTTCAGTTTGAACCAAATAAACCGAATTAGCCAAAAAAATTCCACCTTAGACCGATGATTTTCTCCATGAAACAAATTAGACTAATGATTTTGTGCAAGAAAAGCTAAAAAGGAATATCAGAAGAAAGCATAATTATTAAAAACTCCATCTTATATGTAGGCGGTGTTTCATGCTCAGGAAAATTGGGTACTTCAAGTTGACGAAATATAAACTGATTGACGGCCAAACGAGCGAGGTCTTACCTTCTAAAACAGGAGTAGACGGATGAACGATGAAGATGAGCGAGGTCAGGCCGCCACAGCAACACTTAGTTCCAGCGGCAGCAGGAGGGGATGAAGATGAGCGGCAGCAGGAGGGGTCTGAGGGGGATGAACGATGAAGATGCGGGAACTGGGAAGAGGTTTTACGAGTTCAGAGAGTAACTAGAAGGGGAATTAGGTTTTTTTTTTGGGCCAGATAATATGGATAATTGAATTATGGGTAATTGGGTTGGGAATAATTGTACAATTATATATGGGCTAAACTACCTACTTAGTAATTCGGTTTGATTCGAATTATAAATTATGGATCCACGATCCGAACCGAAAACCCTAATTACATATTTGGTTTTCGGTTTCAACCCGAACCGAAAACTGAATATGCAATTAGATTTGGTTTTAAACGGTTTCGGTTATCGGTTTATTTGGTTTGAAACCAAATATTGAACACCCCTCGTATAATATAACCCTTAGCATAGAGTTTGGTTGTAAATAGGGGTGTAAACGAGCCGAGCCGAGACCGAGCCTGACACTAATCGAGCTTGACTCGTGGGATTATCCTGAAGCTCGGGCTCGGCTCGGTTCGAGCCTATAATTTTTGGATCGAGCTCGGCTCGTGGAGTGAAAATAATGCTCGAGATCGGCTCGACAAGGCTCGATTTCATTCAAAACTATTAAACGAGCAAAAGCTCGGCTCGAGCTCGGTTATAGGAAGCCTTAAATGAGCCAAAGCTCGGCTCGATCTCGATTTGGGGGGTTAAATTGAATAATATATTAATATACATAAAAAAAATAAAATAAAGTTTTACTAGGCTCGTTAAGGCTCGCAAGCCTAAACGATCTTATAAGGCAAAGCTCGAGCTCGGGCTCGATAACTAAACGAGCCATATTTTAGGCTCGCGATCGGGCTCGGGCTCGTTAAGGCTCGGCTAGTTCGAGCTTTTTACCAATCCGATCTCGAGTAGCTCTCGAGCCGGCTTGACTCATTTACACCCCTAGTTGTAAAGCTTTGTACATACCTATTTTTCAAAATTCAATAACCATTTAAAATTGAAGTTTCAAAACAGCTACAACTCTAGTTAGTTTGTTCTATGAAAACCCTTAGTAGCATAACAAAATTAGTTCTTTTATGATTGTAAACTACTATATACTTGTAAAACTCCAGTGGGTCAAAAATGAAGTAGGGAGCTGCATTATTTTGTGTACATAAATCCAACACAAAGGTAGTGTTTGTGCACTTCTATTTCTAGAACTAATAATGTACATACCACACAGATGCCCAATTCTCAAAGTAAGGGTTTTGGCGGCCGGCGTACACGGAGCTACCTGTTGTCTCTCTGGCTGTAACAAAACTCCAACTATTGAAACAAACCGTAATCTGAAAACAATACGCCTCAACGATAAAAGTATCGTGAATTGAGCAAGAAACGTCAAGGACTACACCCCCAACTGTTGGAATTATATGTCCGGTCACGATTATTTAACGCTACTAACTGAGTTGTGACCCGTAAGAGTTACACCGGCAATGAACATTAAATCCACTTAACCTGCTTAACTGGTAATTACGAGCTGTTAGCGAGACGATATATATTAGTTAGACGGGAACTATTATTTATACTAGTTTATAAATAATAATTCACATTTATTGTTTTAATCCTTTTATTAAAACAATTAATCGGGTTCAGGCTTTTTCTTCTGGTATTGGACTTTGGGCCCGGAGAAAAATTAGTAGGGTTTGTAATTATATATAATAAGATTAATCTTATTATATGTGAACCTAATAATCTTGGCCGCAAAAGAGATCAATTCGGTCAAGGAACACAGCCGCCACAAGAAGGAGAAGAATTCTCCTATCCTTCTAGATCGCCTGTTAATCACAGCCTCATTCTGTCGCCGCTTGCGTTTCTCCGGCAGACCAGTCGCCGCCGCCTAGTCTGTTCCGAACATCCCCATCCGGCGCAACCCTGTTTCTCGCATGGTTTGTGATCTAGCATCAGTTTGTTGTACCTCGGTGTCTCGATCGGTTAATCATTAACCACTAAGGTATAATTAATCTCATCGGTAGTTAGATTTAATTTATTCCGTATTCGTATGATTTCGTAACCCAGATCCTGTCGGGTTTTATTTTGTGTTGAATCGGTTTCATTCCGCCGCGTTTTAATAATTACTAAATAGTTATTATTAATCTATAATTACTTATCAACCGTTTTTGATAACTAATATAACTGATCACCACTGAAAAATACCCAACAGTGGTATCAGAGCCTTGGTTACGACATACGAATCGAATCCGGTCTTTTAACCGGTTATAGATCACAAACTTTAACTTGTTTAAAGTTTCTGATCTAGATCCTTTTAGGGAAATTTTTATTTATTTATTTTGGTCAAAGTTTTTATTTATTTTATTTGACCAAAAGGATTGCCCAGTTATTTGATTGTATTAAATATGTAAATCTGGCCCGACCCTGTCTTGTGTTTGTTTTCTGTTTTTGGTTTTATGGTTTGGCCCATTTGATGGCTCAAAATTGTAATAGATTAACTTTTATGTTTTGGCCCACTTTGATGGCTCAAAGTTGTAATAGCTTATGGTTTTATTTTTTTTGTATTCTGTATAAATACTGTAAAGATAAAGACCCGAAGACAAAACAGAAGACAGAGACAGGATCTTGGATTTAGTGGGAGTCACACGAAACAGCTAGATGCATGCACGAAGTCCATCCTTATGGTTGTTTGTGTGTTGTGACCCCGTGACCTAGTTTGGTCTTGCTATTAGGCTCTAGCAAGATCAAACAAATTTTCTTTGGCCATATGATTTATATTTTTTTGTGTTTGCTATTGTGGTTGCTTTTAATCTTATAATTGTTATAACATACCGACCAAATACCAAATTTTTACAATCAAATTAATAACAAGTTCTAAACCTTTTTTTACAACTTTTGAATATTTTATATCAAAACAAATAGTTTGTTTTTAAAATAAATAATAACAATGGAGCTTTGGAATTTAAACTAATTTTAAAATTCCAACACTCATAACTTAATAGTTTTTTTTTTAAAAACTATTAACTTTTAATTGGTTAATTACATCGCGACAAACTTAGTTTTAATAGGTTATTTAAAATTAAGTGTCTTGAGAGATGAAAGGGTTCATCACGTTGTCACGATCTAATATATAGTAAAACTGGCTTTTACAACACACGTATGATTTATCATTCGTTGTGTTTGACCTTATTCAGTAAACACTAAAATTAAATCCCATATTTAAAATTTTTAGTCTATGCCATCCTACTATAAGAAACACTTGGGGCATAACGTGAAACACCAGTGTTTGGAGCCACAGCACCGCACTTGGTGCGTAACGTATCCCTCCAAGGTGCAAGGGTTTCGTTGACACATCCGGCCCTTCCACATGTACCTGTACTAGGGCGACTATTACTTTTCTCTCTATTACATGCCCCAGCTGTATGGAGACCAAAAGTGGGCATAAATGAGGCTAAACGTATCAATGCATAGACAAGAGTTGTCTTAGCGGCCTCATACTCGAGAATTGTGCATTTTTCCATAATTGGCAATTATTGTCAGTCTGCCTAAATCACTTACTAGTGTTGCGTGCCACAGCCGCCATTACTAATTGACATAACCAGATTCTCTATTCTTATTCTATTCTTGCCATGGGTCATTAATATAAGAATTTATTACATCCAAAATACTAATTAAAATTTAATTTGCTTATTTAACAGATGTCTACTGAAAAAGAATCTCACTTCTCCTTCTCTCTTAAGTCTTTGCTTGAGAATGAAAAACCGGATGACACCAACCTCGTCTTGAACTCTCTCCCTAGTTCTTATGACAACTTCGTAATGAACTTAAATATGAACACATGGGAGAAGACTATGCCCGAACTGCACGGCATGCAGGAAACGGCAGAGATGAGAATATCAAGTGAGACTAATCAAGAGTTGATGGTCAAATCTGCTGGTGTTAACAAGCCCAAAACCAAGAAAAGGGGTTATAACAGCAAAGGTAAGAAGCAAGTTATTGTTGCTGCCAAGAATGCCACCAACAAAAACAAGCAAGTTGCAAAAGCACCCCCTCCCAAGGAGCGTCAGTGTTTTGAATGCAACAATATAGGGCACTGGAAACGTAACTGCCCTGAATATCTAGCTAAGCTGAGATCGAAGAGAGCAAATGGTGAAGGCATCTCTTCTGGTATTTCTATCTATGTTATTGAACTTTTCACTATCTCTAGCGACACATGGGTATTTGATACCGGATGTGCTTATCACATCGTTAATGTATTGCACGAGCCTGAAAAGTGGAAGAAGCTGAAACAAGGCGACATGGAACTCATCGTTGGTGATGGGAAGAGAGTACCAGTTCTTGCAACTGGAACATATCACCTTTCATGTCCTTCTGGCCTTGTAGTTATCTTAAATAACTGTTTGTTTGCACCTGGTTTAACCAGAAACATTATTTCAGTTTCCTTATTGTTTGAACAAGGTTTTAAGTACGTTTTTAATGGAATTAATATTTCTACTTACTTAAATGATATTTTCTATTTTGAGGCTAAACCTCAAAATGGAATTTATGAGGTTGATGTTCAAACTAATAATAACATATACAATCTTTCTAAACGTATCAAATCTAGCATTAATGATACATTTCTATGGCATTGTAGACTTGGTCACATAAGCAAGGCCCGCATGAAAAGGCTCCAATCCGAAGGGATCCTTGAATCCACTGGATAAGAATCCTTTGAAGACTGCAAGTCTTGCTTAGCTGGAAAAATTTCTAAAGGATCCTTCACCGGCGTTGGTGAACGAGCCAAGGATCTGCTAGGACTCATACACACTGATGTATGTGGCCCTTTCAGAACCATGTCTAGAAATCATGAAAGATACTTCGTTTCATTCATCGACGATTATAGTCGATATGCTTATGTCTATCTTATGAAACACAAGCATGAAACTTTTGAAAAGTTCAAAGAGTTTCAAAACGAAGTGGAAAACCAACTCGGTAAAACGATAAAGACACTTCGATCAGATCGAGGTGGTGAATATCTCAGCACAGAGTTCATAAATCATCTCAAGGAGCGTGGAATAGTTTCACAACCTACTCCACCTGGCACACCCCAACTTAATGGCGTGAGCGAGAGGAGAAATCGAACCCTACTTAATATGGTTCGATCGATGATGTGTAGAACAAACTTGCCTCACTCCTTCTGGAGTTATGCTCTTATGACCGCCGCCCGCATTGTCAATCTGGCACCGACTAAGAAGGTAAACAAGACTCCATATGTGATATGGCATGGGTCTAAACCCAATCTGTCTTACCTTAGAGTATGGGGATGTGATGCATATGTCACCAGCGATTCTGATGACAAGCTCGATCCTAGAGGCGAAAAGGTCGTTTTCGTTGGATACCATAACAGAAGCGGATATTATTTCTACCATCCTGATGCAAATGTTATTTCCATCAAAAGGAAGGCACACTTCCTCGAGAAAGAAATTCTTGAACGAGGAACTGGAGATAATATAGTGGATCTTGAAGAAATTCGAGAACCACAAACAACCGCTGATGAGAGCGTCTGAACAACAAGAAGTTTTTGCTGGTGAATCAGACATAAACACAAGCGTTCGCAGAAGTGTAAGGACTCGCAAAGAACCTGACAGATACCTATGGCATCTTGATAGTACCGAGGTCCTATTAGTAGCCGAGTCTAATGACGAACCTACTAACTACAAATCTGCTATTTCAGATCTAGAATCTGCAAAATATCTGGATGCCATGAACGCCGAGATGCAATCTATGCATGATAATCAAGTCTGGGACTTGGTTGAGCTACCCCCCGAATCTCGGGCAGTAGGGAACAAATGGATTTTCAAGAGAAAAACCGACATGCATGGAAATATACAGACCTATAAAGCACGGCTAGTTGCGGAAGGTTTTACTCAGACTCAAGGCATTGACTATGATGAAACCTTCTCGCATGTTGCTATGATCAAATCGATCAGGATATTGTTTGCCATAGCCGCGTACTATGACTATGAGATATGGCAAATGGATGTCAAAACCGCTTTCCTTAATGGACATATCTCTGAAGATGTCTATATGGTACAACCTGATGGTTTTGTTGATCCAAAATATCCTAATAGGGTATGTAAACTAAATAAGTCTATTTATGGACTCAAACAAGCATCTCGAAGCTGGAATCTTTGTTTTGACCAAAAGATTAAAGAGTTTGGCTTTGTCAAAAATGAAGATGAGCCTTGTGTTTACAGAAAGGCTAGTGGGAGCACTATATCATTCCTTATCTTGTATGTGGATGATATACTTATCATTGGAAACAACATCCCTATGCTTAACGATGTTAAACACCGGTTGGGAACTTGTTTTGCAATGAAAGATCTTGGAGAAGCAGCCTACATTCTAGGAATCAAGATCTACAGGGATAGATCTAAGCGGCTTCTAGGGCTTAGTCAAGGCAGATACATAGACAAAGTCATGGCACGCTTTCATATGGAAAACTCCAAGAAAGGAGGTGTTCCTATGACTAAAGGCACCGTGCTGAACAAATCGCAATCTCCTTCAACGGACATTGAAACCAAGCGTATGGAAGCAATTCCATATGCTTCGGCGATTGGTTCTATCATGTATGCTATGTTATGTACCAGGCCTGACGTCTCGTATGCTTTAAGTATGACCAGTCGTTTTCAGCAAAGTCCTGGCATTGCCCATTGGACTGCAGTCAAGAACATACTGAAGTACTTGAGAAGGACTAAAGACATGTTCTTAATATTTAGAGGAGTGGAAGAAGAGCTCACTGTAAGATGTTACACTGACGCCAGCTTCCAAACTGACCGAGATGACTCTCGCTCACAATCAGGATTCGTATTCACTCTAAACGGAGGAGCTATCTCCTGGAAGAGCTCCAAGCAGAGTGTGGTGGCGGATTCAACCACCGAATCTGAGTATATAGCTGCATCAGATGCTGCTAAGGAAGCTGCTTGGATGAAGAAATTCATTACTGACCTCGATGTGGTTCCGAGTATTCGCCAACCAATCGAGATACTTTGTGATAACACAGATGCTATAGCTGAAGCCAAAGAGTCCACATCTCATCACAAAGCCAAGCACATTCTCAGAAAGTTCCACTATATACGGGAAATTATGGAACGTGGTGACATCGTGATAAGCAAAGTAGACACAGATCAAAACCTAGCGGACCCGTTTACTAAGCCCATGACTCAGGACAAGCATGATCTTCACAGAGATGCTATTGGTCTTAGATTTGCTAGTGATATGTTTTGATTTAGTATTTTGAATGTGTGAACAATTAAACAGTTGTACTTTTGAATTCTTTTGGTTTACTGATTTAAATGCAATTCTGAATTCTTACAACTGTGTTCGATTTTAATACGTTTAATCCATGAATCTTGTATTCTTAATTATCCATAGTCGATCAAAATTGTGGGAACGACTCTGAATTAAGACTATTCTGAACTTGGACTCAAGTAGTTGACTTCCAACTTCACAGACCTCATCTTGGATGACGTTGGATGTAACTCGTTTCAAATAATCTTCATGGATTTTAATCATAAGATGTTTTTGATATTGGTATACTCATTTAGTATCCTCTGACTTGAGATGCATACTAGAACTTTCGTTTACCAAGGACTGTTCTTTAATCACTGTCGCGTAACTGCCAGTCATAATGGTATTGGTTAGGAACAGATCTGAAGTTCAGTGGGAGTTGTATGTAGTCGATTAGGGATTCTGTACTCTTACATGATATGTAATAGTTAGACATCGTGGCGCCCTCGTGATTCAAACTGATGAAGTGTAAGGCCTTACCCAAACTGACTGTGTGTTTGATTGGACCACTATGAATCTTGAACGAGCACATAATGATTGAACGCTGTATGAGAATGAATCTAATCCATGTCTCATTGATTCAATTGATGTCTTTTACAGAAAGGATAAATGACGATAATTACTATAAGTCTATTGTCTTGCGATAGTAAAAGATTACTAATAGCAAGATGTTTTGGTTAATGACTTTAAAGTGTCATAACTTGTTAGGGGCAACCATGTGTAGCTAGAACACCTCTGGCTGTCTGCGTTAAGGAACTTAATCGAAGGACGTCCAAGTGGGAGACTGTTGGAATTATATGTCTGGTCACGATTATTTAACGCTACTAACTGAGTTGTGACCCGTAAGAGTTACACCTTGGGCAATGAACATTAAATCCACTTAACCCGCTTAACTGGTAATTACGAGATGTTAGCGAGACGATATATATTTATATATATTAGTTAGACGGGAACTATTATTTATACTAGTTTATAAATAATAATTCATATTTATTGTTTTAATCCTTTTATTAAAACAATTAATCGGGTTCAGGCTTTTTCTTCTGGTATTGGACTTTGGGCCCGGAAAAAATTAGTAGGGTTTGTAATTATATATAATAAGATTAATCTTATTATATGTGAACCTAATAATCTTGTCCGCAAAAGAGATTAATTCGGTCAAGGAACACAGCCGCCACAAGAAGGAGAAGAATTCTCCTATCCTTCTAGATCGCCTGTTAATCACAGCCTCATTCTGTCGCCGCTTGCGTTTCTCCGGCAGACCAGTCGCCGCCGCCTAGTCTGTTCCGGACATCCCCATCCGGCGCAACCCTGTTTCTCGCATGGTTTGTGATCTAGCATCAGTTTGTTGTACCTCGGTGTCTCGATCGGTTAATCATTAACTACTAAGGTATAATTAATCTCATCGGTAGTTAGATTTAATTTATTCCGTATTCGTATGATTTCGTAACCCAGATCCTGTCGGGTTTTATTTTATGTTGAATCGGTTTCATTCCGCTGCGTTTTAATAATTACTGAATAGTTATTATTAATCTATAATTACTTATCAACCGTTTTTATAACTAATATAACTCATCACCACTGAAAAATACCCAACACCAACAAACACATGAATTGAACAAGGAAGAAGGGAATACAAACCTGAATGATGGCGACAAAATGGGGTAGCGACAAGGAGAAATAACGGGGAAGGGATGAAAACTGATTTTCAAAGTCTTCAACAAAACACGTCGAACAACACGTGTAAAAAACAGAAAAAAAAAAATTAAGCAAGCAAGCAATGCAGGTGGTATAAAACGTTTCTGATTTGCCTTTTGTAATTAACTAGTGGGTTACCAACCGTGCTATGCGGCGAGTTCGAAACGTAGATAAAAATTAGTAAACATTTCACATGACTTAAAAAAAAAACACGTTGCAGCGGTATATTCGATAGAAGCGAAAAAGTTACATCGTTGTATACGAAAGTGAAGTTATTCGAAAAAAATTTACACCGAAACCATAGATAAAAATAACCACACCGGCGGCGTATTACGGCGGGTCGGTTTAAACGTAGATAAAAACAATGTCGCAATGGTGTATTTTGAGATGGGCGCAAGGCGGTTTAAAAAAACGTTTAAAACAACCGGTTGGTTTAAAAATAATGTTAAGCAAATTAACGTGGAAACGTAAATAATAATAGGCACGTCGCAACGTCAATTTCGAAATTTTAGAAAACACCATAGTTTAAAAGTTGTAAGAGTAAATCACTTCATTTTTTTTATTAAAATGGTGCATTCCTTGGCGGTTCGAAATGTAGATAGATATGGGGTTGTAATACGTTTGCGCGTACGTGAATTACTGGGCAATGGACGCTATTTGTTTTTTTATGGAAGAAATTGTATTTAACTAAAAATAAAAAATAGAATAACAAAATAAAGTTACCGTTCATACGGACCACGTTGCGGCGGATAACATATATAAAATAAAAATGAGGAACCCCGTAACGGTATATTTGGAGATGAGAATTGAATGGTTTAAAAAAAAGTTTAAAACAAACTATCGGTTTAAAAATGTCGTAACGAAAACTCACGTCGAAACGTAGATAAAAGTATGTATGTTGCAACGTCAAATTTTATAAAACATCATATTTTAAAAGTTGTAAGTGGAAAACAAAAAAAAAACTATGAAAAAATTGAAACCTTAAAGCAGCTTTGATGACTTATACGTTTAACGTTTGTGATTTGATAACTTGTACATTATTACGTCCAACTCCGTTTTGAATGAAATTTACACCGAAACGTCGATAAAAATAAGCAAACCGCAACGGCATATTCGAAATTTTATAAATTATCATATTTTAAAAGTTATAAGGGAAAAATAAAATAACTTTAAAATTAATTATAATAATAAAAATAATAATAAATTAAAAAAAAGATGGCGGCGGTAGCATGCAATAACGATTTGTAATTTATGCATCAAGTCTTCTCGTTTTATGTTTTGTAAGTAATAAAATAGAATGTGTAATTTGTATCCCATCAATTTACAAAACACTCGTGCTCAAAACAAATTTGTAAGAAAGTTTACCACCTCTACATTGTATATAATAATACTACGATTCTAATCCTTTATGAACGGTGTAAATAATATTTTTTAATTACTTTACATCAATATATATATTTTTTTGTAATGCAAAATAATATCTTCCCATTTCTCATTTTTTGCCGCCTATTCTGATACTCTAAAATTTATTTACTTAACAAATAAATAAATAAATAAATAAATAAATAAAAGTCGTAACGATTGGTAACATTAAGCAACAGCGGAAGCTAATTGAAGACTTATAAAATATTGAACACCATTACAAATACTAAATTAAATTAGTACATTGTCCTAGAACCATATAGGTCAAAACCGACTTGAGGTTTGACAATCATGCTTCTTCGGCTTCTAGGGTTTTGATCCGAAGGGTTAACATATTCCAACCGTGCCATTGCTATGAATTACCTGAAAAACATACTTAAAGTGTCAACACAAATGTTGGTTAGTTCACAAGTTTAATTATCTCAGTGCAAAGTAGTTTTCCTTGAAAATATTAATAAAGTGCATTTGACCATAATATGAAACGCTTTTCCTCGAAAACATTTAAATTGCGTACATGGCCATAATATGAAACAGCTTTCCTTGAAAACATTGACTAAAACATATGCACACGAATGAATGGCAAAACCATTTATATGTAAACGATTGGCAACCCAATTTGCATGAAAATGATCTCAAGTTTCAAGTATTCAAGTTTTCCTGTGCATAGAAACGTTTTCAAATATCAAGTATATGCATGTTCACAAAAACAATTTCAAGTATACGTTAACTGAAGCCAAGAAATCATATCAAGTTTGACCCATCAAGTTGACCCATCGTAACTCGCTAGGTATACGAAGTTTATTTTACATGAGTGTTAACCAAACCATGACATATGTATTTTTGCCCCCAGCTCGTACCACCCTCGCACATGGTTGAACACTATGCGGCAATTCGATGACATCCTTCATATAATAACGGGAACCACAGTCCACGGAACACGATGGTAGCGGGTCTATGTCCTACTCGAGCCATACAATCCCTGTAGGTACTTAATGAGAAATACAGACTAACTGATGTTGGTCAAACGGTCTATAAAATTAAACACAAACTAACCTAGACACTCTAGTTAAACTCTAGACAACCCTACTAAACTAGACCACAAAGACAGGCAAGTGTACCCATCAATTGTAACACAGCTAAAAGAAGTCTGGATATCGAACCCATGAGACACTGACTCTAACACAAATTAGACTCTAACTAGGACTTAATATTTGGTTTGGATTGGGGGGGGGGGGGGGTTTCTATCAACTAAGATTAAACTATAAATGATACTAAAGAAGACAAACGACTATCTAACAAGGACCAGGATGAAATCAATAAGAATGGAAAGGACTACCTAGGTAGTGAATCATGAATGCTAAGCTTGGCTTCTATTGGTTAAGGAATATGATATGGAACTGGGATCTAAAGATATGACACCCTCAAGACTGACTAATGGATTCCCGATCACTCTCGGTCTCGGGATGTGACCAGAAGGCAACTCAAAGGCTGTTAAACTCACTAGTTATTGGATAACCTCTCAGTATTACCGATTATGATATAGACTTGATAGATGGCTCACCTCTCGGTTATGCTATCTCAATACATCAAAGATGCAAGGAGCAATATGAATTCACTATATTTGACACGGATTAGCCACAATACTAGACCTCTAAGGAAACGTCCTCTCAGACTGTTCAACACTCGAAAACCCTAACACTGAAGACTAACCGATTACCTATCACTTTTCAAGTCTTTAGATAAGAAGCACACTTGATTTTAATTAAGTATTAGTTGATAGTCCTATGGTGACTACGTCTAGACAACCACAAACTAATCGCAAACACACAGTAAGCGACCTACTACACACTTATTCATGAAAGACATTCAACAAAGCATGTATGGATGAATCAACCAACAAACAATCAATAACAAGCATGCATAATCATCAAACACATTGAATCAGATCTGGACTAAAGCATAAAATCACATCATTATCCCAAAAACCAATAAAAGTCTAAACTTTAATATGCAATCATCATAAACCTCGGTAGCTCTAAGGTTTTTGCCAAGAGTCATAGTAAAATTAGAAGATCCAGAAGAAAAACTAGCAAACATGTTCATAAACAAAGAGTAAACACCAATCAAATGATTAAACGTAACCGAATGATTGATTCTAACCCGTATTTTCTTCAATCCTTCAAACTCTCGATCAAAATCCTTTCTTTCTTGCTAAAATCGCCCAAGATGCAAGCTTTGACGGCAGTTAGTAGATCTCCTGGTATAATGGCCGTCCTAAAACATTAAAACCCTAAAATTCCTTTTTTCGGATCTACGGCTCTATCGCGTACCACGAGAGAAGTATGGATGGTCCCTCGCATACCGCGAGGGACAAATTAGTCGCAGCTGACTTCTGATTCCCTCGCGTACCATGAGGGAATTTCTTCTCCTGCCTTGCGTACCGCGAGGGGCATGAATCCTCATAAAATTAATATTTTATTCTTTTCTTCGCTCTCCAACTCCGTGTGCTCGATTCCTTCATACTTTTGCTCTATTTTCCGCTACTTTAGCACACTATAACCTGCAACTATGACCCAAACTCAGAAAGAACCAAATTTGATACAAAACGAATACAAAACTTATACAAATACGCACAAATATACATGGATTATCGTATGTGTTTTGCAACACATCAAACATCCCCACACTCACACTTTTTTCGTCCTCGGAAAAGACATCTGCAATAGAATCACAACTGGACACCACTTTAACATTCTCAATTAATTAGCACAAATATAATCATGCGTTAAAGTGTAATAACCGGTATTTCTATCCGACTAAACCCAAACACCAAAATTCAAGCCCCCGAAAAGTGTTCTAATCCTTTTTATACAATATATCACTCAAACTATGGATCTCACACTTAAAAGTTACATTTCCACCTAATCCCGTCTCACGGTCATGTTTAGGCCCGGGTTAGATCATGTAGATCTTCCCACCACAGTAATCCAAAATCCTTATGTTCTCCAAATATAGATGATTGAATGGAGTGAATTAGAATGGGTATTATCAAATGTATGAATCAACCTCACCATAGTGGTGCTTCAACCGGGTTACCATCCCAGAAGGTAGCACATAGGATGCAGTTTTATCACTAAAGCACATAAGAATCCAACTTAGAGGCGTATCCATAGAGTCACCATCCCTGTGGGAAACACATAAATCAAACCTTATTTATCCCAACTATTGATCATTCAAGTCCCGACCCATGGGTGTATCAACCAAGTCGCTATCCCGGAGGGTAACACGTAGGTCAAAACTTAAGTTCTCAATTGATTAATTATACTCAATATGGATAAAAATACGGAATACGGGCGCCACTGATTCTCGAATACATTTTCATAAACAGAGAGTGGTGTGCCAAAAATATTTCAGAAACATAAAAACCTTAGCTTACCGTGGTATCTATCACCCTATGTTGACAGTTTCAGTTTCACCATTTTCCTAAGATGAGAACCCACAAGATTTCATGATTTAATTAAGTTATTAATCCTATGCAACACTTTCAGGATATTTAAGCTCTCACACTGGCTGGGCCTACGGATTCATCACAAATTAGATACGCTTTCTATTGCTTATTTTTTCATTTTTCATCACACAATTGCCCAGTTTTACCTATCATCTTCCATGTACGTGCAAGACTTTCTAATTCAAAGGACATTTTTAAAAAATTTCTACAATTTACAAAAACAGACTCAAAATACAAAAACTAGACGAATGTCTCCCATCCCACACTTAAAATTTACATTGTCCTCAATGTGGACTGAGAAACGATGGCAACACAAAAGAAATTTACAAAAGTAAAAATAAAACTTAAAGAAATTAAAGCAGAAGTAAAATACAAAAATTAAATGCACAAAAATCGGAACAAAATTCCATGGTATAATGACTGTGATAGTCCTCATAAATCGTGTTCCCTAGCCTTCCATTCGAACGCGCTCAGCTGATCAAATTGTAAGGCCCCAAACCCGGGAGGCCTCACTTGTTGGATTTACTAATTCATAAACAGTTATTAAACTTGAATATCAATTAACGCAGCGGAAAATTTCATTAAAACATACTCATAACATCGTTCAACATGCGGAAGCGTAACATAGTCTAATACATAAACTAATCATAACGGGATGCCAGTCTTCATGATCCACCGGGTAACTCTTCTCGCTTAACGAGCATCCCCGACCATCATCCATACCTGCCTTAACCTGAATGTGCATACTAAAAAGTCAGCTACGCTGGTGAGTTCCAGTTTTTCATTCAATTTATAAAATGGTTCATAATTCGATAATTCATTAGGGTTTAACATCTTGTATAAGAAAACAGGGCCTTTCGTTCATCATTAAAAACATTCAAAAATTTATCATCACCAAAGCATTTATCATCATCATGAACACCGTTGAACGGATCGTTCGATTAAAACATTTAACATTCATTTAATTCATACATTACTATCTAAATCTGTGTTACCATTCGTTCCATCATCTAGTATTGTATTGCCCCTAAGGCTTAACTGCACGAAGACTGACAATACAATACATTCCGTCAATTCCCTTTTGTATTGCCCCCAAGGCTTAACTGCACGAGGACCGAAAATACCCCTTTAGTTGCCCCTATGGCTCTCATGTCCATAAACCGACAACTTCCATCGACGGCTATGGCTCACGGCCATAACACCGTCGGATCATAATTTAACCTCAATAGGGTCATGTTAACCCCTGAGTAACCGTCGTTACTCCCATACCAGTTGTACAACATCATAACCATTGACATGCCACAAAGACACTGCCCTTGTTGTTCTTATGGAAACTATGGCTCGCTGTCCATAATCTACCACAAGGCTGGGAATTACATTCCCAGACTTCATTCGTCAATTCCCTTCATTCGACAGATTAGATTTGTAATGACTTCTTTAAAACCTTTGCCCTTTTCTTTTCTTTTCATAAAACATTTCATTCATTTTCAAAACCCTTTACCTTCATTTTAAACCATTTCTTTATAAACATTTCGTTTGTAAACATTCCATTCATAAAACTTTCTTTCCATAAACCGTTCATTCCAAATCATTTCATTTCGTAAACATAGTTTCATAAACATCATTTCATAAAACATCATTTCGTATGTATGCACACTAGCCCGAAAACATTGTATAAACATTTAAAAGAGGGCTTTTAGAACTCACCTGATAAGCTAATCTGGGTTGTCCTAAACAAAGGTCCCACAACGTCACTTTCGATCTGAATTGATTAGTTAAATACACATCAGACCAACTCCCGACTCTAACGGTTTAACCTTCTAAACATACTGACTTTACCTAAACAACCTGATGCCTGAGCACTTAGCAAGTGCGCAGGGCCTTGCTCTTGCGTACTTAATAAGTGTGCAAACCCATCTTCATGCGTACTTGATAAGTACACAGGACCCTCTTCCTGCGTACTTGATAAGTACACAGGACCCTCTTCCTGCATACTTGATAAGTACGTAGGACCCTCTTCCTGCGTACTTGATAAGTACGCAGGACCCTCTTCCTGCGTACCTGATAAGTACGCAGGATCTGCTTCCCCGCAAAAACCCTGACTTTCGCCTTTGGGTCTGATCACGTCAAGATTCCGAACTTGTTTACATTCAAAACGTTTGCTTTTCATTAAGGAACTCAAAACTATGTTTTTCTTCCAGTTTCATCCGTAAAAACGTCACATTTTCGTCCAAAACCCGAAAAACCCCAAAACGAACAAAAACTCATATCTAGGCTAGATCGTTACCTGTATCGAGCTTCTGATCCGGAGGTTCTTCTCCCAAGCTCTGGAGCTACACACTTCTTCAATTTCGGGTCGATCCACCAACTTTCTGTCTCTATGGTTTCTCTCTCTAGATGTTGCAGATGAGATAAATGGGTGGTGACCTTGGCTATTTATAGGGGCTCCCCTTTAAACCCACCGGCCCGTCATGCCTCGTTCGCTTATTCCGTTATTATATCTGTCGTTTTATTTTTGGAATGTTACAAGTCTACCCCCTTACAATAGGTTTCGTCCCCGAAACCTATCATAAGTCAAATAGTTGAGGGTACTACTCCCTCATTTCCGTCTCCGTTTCCCAAGTGGCTTCCGACCCCTTTCGATGTTTCCATTGTACTTTAACCAATTGGATTACTTTATTACGTAAACGTTTCTCCTTCCGATCTAGGATGGCCACGGGCTCTTCGATGTAGTTAAGGCTGTTGTCGACCTCGATGTCAGTAAGTGGTACGTGAGCCGATTCATCCGCCAAACACTTTCGCAAGTGTGATACATGGAAGGTAGGATGAATTCCACTTAACTCATCAGGCAACTCTAACCGATAAGCGACTTCACCAACCCGCGCCATTATCCTGAATGGTCCGACAAACCTCGGACTTAACTTCCCTCTCTTCCTGAATCGTATGATCCCCTTCCAAGGTGACACCTTCAATATTACTCTGTCCCCAACATCAAACTCAATAGGCCTTCGTTGTTTATCCGCATAGGATTTCTGACGATCTTGTGCGGCCTTCATTCTTGCTTTGATTTGATCAAAATTTTCCGACGTTTCTCTTACGACTTCAAGGCTTCCTACTTCCTTTTATCCAATCTCACCCCAAAAAATCGGGGTCCTGCACCTTCTCCCATACAACATTTCGTAAGGCGGCATGCCTATCGTCGTGTGATAACTATTGTTGTAGGAAAATTCGGCTAACGACAGATGACTGTCCCAACTGCCGCCAAAATCAATAATACAAGCACGAAGCATATCCTCCAATGTTTGAATGGTCCTTTCGGACTGACCATCTGTTTGCGAGTGGTATGCCGTGCTAACATTGAGTCTCGTGCCCATCGCCTCGTGAAATCTTTTCCAAAACCTCGATGTGAATCGTGTGTCCCGGCCAGATACGATCGTCAAAGGCATCCCATGCCATGCTACTACTTCTTTAATAAATACTTCCGCTAACCTTTCTGACGAGAACGTCTCGCGAATAGGTAGAAAATGAGCACTCTTCGTTAAACGGTCCACAATTACCCAAATGGTATCATTCCATCGCCTCGTGAAATCTTTTCCAAAACCTCGATGTGAATCGTGTGTCCCGGTCAGATACGATCGTCAAAGGCATCCCATGCCATGCTACTACTTCTTTAATAAATACTTCTGCTAACCTTTTTTGACGAGAACGTCTCGCGAATAGGTAGGAAATGAGCACTCTTCGTTAAACGGTCCACAATTACCCAAATGGTATCATGACCTTTAGCTGTGCGAGGTAGCTTGGTTATGAAGTCCATGGTAATGTGTTCCCACTTCCATTCCGGTATATCAAGTGGTTGAATCTTTCCATATGGTTTCTGGTGTTTGGCCTTTACTTGCGAGCAAGTCAAGCACTTGCTTACGTACTTTGTCACTTCATGCTTCATTCCAGGCCACCAGTATTCCTTCCTTAGATCTTGGTACATTTTATTGGTACCAGGATGGATAAAGTACCGAGACTTATGAGCCTCATCCAAGATTTTGGTTCTAAGCTCGCCACCCGTAGGTATCCATACCCGTCCAAAACGTGTCCTAACACCAAGGGTGTTACATTCCAACTTGTTCTGTTGGCCAACCATTCTTTCCATCTTTATGTTTTCTTCCTTCAGTGCTTCATCTTGAGCTCTTTCAATTTCCCTCATCACATCCGATGTTACCACCAACTGGCAAGCTTTCACTCTAATAGGAGTAGGCACATCCTTTCGGCTTAGAGCGTCAGCCACCACGTTTGCCTTTCCAAGATGGTATGTGATTTCACAGTCATAATCTTTCAGGAGTTTCAACCATCGTCTCTGCCTCATATTAAGCTCTCTTGATGTTTTCTCGAATAGCTTTATCTATTTGGTTCTCATTCGTGTTTCACGGGTGTGACTTAACTCGAGTCCACTAAACACGTATGTGGATTTGACATGCGGGGCAATCCACGTATTCTTTTCAACACTTAGGGGTGTCTCTTAGGAGCTTTAGTATGACGTTGAATTTGGCGTCTTCTATCCGAACCAGACCCTAGTCTGTAGATGTTGATCATTCCTCGTTTTCCCGTTGATAGATTCTTGTGTAGTCTTGACTATACCTCTCTCGTTCTTGATTGACGTTATCTTTTTTTAGCATCGTACACCTAGTCGATCCTTCACATCTAACCGTTAGGGTCCTTATCTCTTCATTTTACGTGAACTGTCTTATCAAACTCGGAGTCTCACACTCACCATCATCAAGGACTCATGTGGGAACGTGTCCCCTATAGCTTCCTCCCGAATCTCTTCCCTTCCGGGTCTTCTAGCCTCGACAAATGGTCGGCCACCACATTCTCCGCTCCCTTCTTGTCTTTGATCTCAATAACAAATTCAGAGAGCAAGAGAATCCATTGTATCAATCTAGGTTTGGCATCTTTCTTGGCAAAAAGGTATCTCAATGCCGCATGATCAGTGTATACGATGGTCTTAGAGAGCACTAAATATGAACGAAACTTATCGAATGCAAACACCACTGCTAACAACTCCTTCTCGGTAGTTGTGTAATTCTCTTGAGCATCATTAAGGGTTTTGCTCGCATAGTGAATCGGGTGGAAGTACTTCTCTCTCCTTTGGCCTAAAACCGCCCCGACAGCATAATCACTAGCATCACACATGAGCTCAAAGGGTAAGCTCTAGTCGGGGGAGGTCAAGATAGGAGCACAAACTAACTGCTCCTTCAAGAACTCGAATGCCTTCAAACAGTCCGCATCAAACTAAACGGGACGTCCTTCTCCAGAAGGCGGGTCATGGGTCGGGTGATCTTTGAAAAATCTTTAATGAATCGTCTATAGAAACCCGCATGACCTAAGAAACTATGAACCGATTTCACACTAGTCGGTGGTGGAAGACTACTGATCGTGTCAATTTTAGCTCTATCCACTTCGATACCGGCACGTGAAACTTTGTGCCCAAGCACAATCCCCTCAGTCACCATGAAGTGACACTTCTCCCAATTAAGTATCAGCTTCATCTCTATGCACCTCCTCATCATCTTCTTGAGGTTCTACAAACAATGATCGAAAGAACTCCCAAACACAGAAAAATCTTCCATGAAAACCTCCATAGAAGTCTCGATCATGTCCTGAAAGATAACCACCATGCACCTCTGGAAGGTGGCTGGAGCATTACACAACCCGAATGGCATATGCCGGTACGCGAAGGTACCGTATGGGCATGTAAAGGTGGTTTTCTCCTAATCCTCCGGTGCAATGGGGATCTGGAAATAACCCGAGAAACCATCAAGGAAACAGTAGAATTGTTGCCTTGATAGGCGCTCCAACATCTGGTCAATGAAAGGAAGGGGGAAGTTGTCCTTCCTTGTGGCATCTTAGCCTCCTATAATCAATACACACTCTCCAACCGATGACTGTCCTAGTAGGGATGAACTCCTCTTTCTCATTCTTCAAGACTGTCATCCCACCCTTCTTCGGGACGACCTTAGTCGGGCTTACCCATGTGGAGTCAGAAATCGGATATATCAATCCAACATCCAGGAGTTTAAGGACCTCCTTCTTCACCACATCCGCATGTTTGGGTTAAGCCGCCTTTGAGGTTGCACAACTGGCTTGTGCTCCTCTTCCATCAATATCCTATGCGTGCAGAAAGTCGGGTTGATGCCCTTTATGTCTGTCAGCTTCCACACAATGGCCTGTTTATTCGCCTTCAAGACCTTTATCAATCTCTCCTTCTCCTCCTCCGTCAGTGCAGCAGAAATCACGACGGGCAAACCGGACTCACCACCCAAGAAGCCATACTCTAAATGGAGGGTAGCTCCTTAAGCTCAAGGGATGGTGGTGCTTCAACCGAGGGCTTCTTCTCCTCCTCGGTACTCTCAGCCACCTCAAATACTTCTGGGTACTCAGGAGGTTTACTAGCCGGGTGGATTGGACTTTGCTCGGGGAGAGCATCAGTCTCAACCTCCTGGTCTTCCTCACCTAGGTGTTGTGTGTTAAGCAGGTCAGCGCCACACACATAGTCAAGGCAACGATCCATATGAGATATGAAAGTGTCTAGAAAGAACACGGAATCGTCCTGACCACTAGAGTGCTTCATCGACTTCATGATATCAAAGGTGACATTCTCATCCCCCACACGAAGTGTGATCTTACCGTCGAAGACATCGATCAATGCCTTGGCGGTCCGTAAGAAGGGGCGTCCCAAAATGAGTGTGTAACAACCCCAAATTTAGGGCCTGATTTTTCTTTTCGTGTTACCTATTTTGATACTTGAACAAGGCCCATTGGGCTTGGCCCAACTGTAGATAAACAGACCCGACCCATTAACGGCCTGACTAAAGGCCCAATATACGAACCTAATTCAAAACAAACCAATAAACATTGTTTGACGGATCGTTACACGATTCGATATAATTTATGATAACTACGAACTAAACCGTTTACGCGGAGAATTGTTAGAATGATTTGTTGAAGCACTTTCCTGTGACAAACACTCTGGATAGAGTCTTAGTTTGTATTTTCATGTTTTTAATTGTCTTTGTATGTAAGAGTCTTTATGTATTAGTTTATCGAGTTGTATTTACTTTTACATATTGAATGTTGCATAATTCTCTAAGTGTTTTGCGCACTTGTATGTGCGCAGGAGAAAGCTCCTGCGTACTTAGCAAGTACGCAAGAATACCTTTGCGTACTTGTTAAGTACGCAAGAGCATTTTACCATGCGCACTTTCTAAGTGCGCAGGCATCAGGTCATGTATAAATAGGAATGGTTGACAGTAGATAAGTACGCAGTTATAGGCAGTCATAGTAGCAAATACGCAGAACTTTGTAATCTCAGAACTTCTCTCTGTAACCTTCAAGTGTTTATAATAGACGAACGTTTATAGTGATTATCTTGTCGGTTTACTTTGTTTAGTTAGACTCTCCACCTAGTCACGGGTATTCCGCACCCGGTCCGACTAGTAGACCCACTTGCATGTGACGATCCGCCACACCCGAGGGACCTACAAGTGGTATCAGAGCCATTACTCTTGATTTCGAGTGTTGTGAGTGAGTTTGGAGAGTTTCTAAGAGATTTTACATGCAAAAGGAGGTATTTTTGTTGAATTTTGTCATAAAATAGGGGTAGCTCTTGAGCACTATTTTATAAGCAAAAATCACTCAAAAACCGAATTTGTTTGTGTATTTGAGTGATTTTAGTATCTAAGATTGGTTAGAAACAAGTTTCTGACCCTTTGGCTCATTTGCATTGTTCATCAGTCCAATTTTTACCATCTCCGGCGATTTTCCAGTGACCGAAATAGTTTGGTGAGAGTTGCTGAAAAGGTGTTGTGCGTACTTACCATTTCTGGTAAAAAGTACAGTTCTGTTGCGTACTTACTAAATACGCAAGACTAATCTCCTGCGTACTTACAAGTGCGCAGGACTGATCTTGTGCGAACTTAAGTTATATCCCGCGTACTTATCATTTACTCCTGCGTACTTATCAAGTACGCAAGAGCAAATCTTAAATACGCAAGACCATTTCTCAAGTGCGCAAGGCAAATATCAAGTACGCAACTGTGTCTGATTTTTCTGAAATTTGACTAAGTGTTCACTATGTCGAATCTTCAGAATCTTGGAAACCTTTTAAACTATGATAATGAGATCGGTACACCACAGAAACCGCCAAAGTTGCTGAACGTAAACGATTATTCTAATTGGAAAGCACGTTTTGAGCACTACATTTCTTATACCGACTCATCGCTATGGATACCAATCCTTGAGGGATATAAGCATCCTACACACATCTATCTTGATGAAACCATGCCCAAACCTATCTCTAAACTTTCCGACGAAGAAAAGAAAGCTTATGATCGAGAAAAGAAGGCTATTGGTTCAATCACTATGGCATTAACTCGGGAGTTGTTCCACAGTTTCCGAGGTTATGACAATTCTAAGGATCTTTGGAAAGCTTTACAGAAAAGATTTGAAGGAAATAGTGATATCAAGAAGAGTAAGCGGGATCTACTCCAGAAGCAGTATGAATGCTTCAGATTTTTAGAGAACGAATCTTTAGATGACCTCATCTCTAGATTCTATCATCTACAGACCGAGTTGAAGGCTTTTGAACTCAAGTATCCCGATGAAGAGCTGGTGGAAAAGTTTTTGGATGCTTTGCCACCCAAATTTGAAATGTACACAACCCTGATGAGGGAGAATCCAAAATTCTATGAGTTGACAGTGGAGGAGGCAATTGGAAAGGTTCAAGCTCATGACATGAACCTAAAAAGAAAGGAGAGCTCAGGAAGACCTCAGATACAAGACCCTTCTATGTATCATGGGACGTCTTCTACAACCAAGTCATCGGGCTCTGGAATTGCCCTTTTCTCTGGAAACTCTCATGAGGAAGAAACTGTAAAAACTTGTGCTGGTCATGCATGTTATGCAGCATCCGGATCTGGTTCTGGATCTCATCAACAACTTCCCTCAAGAAATCCTCCCGCTACAACTTCAGCTAACCAATCGGCTATAGCCAAAATAGTTGAAGATCATGTAGCATTATTCTCATCGTGTATGCTTGCCTATGAGAACTTCATTGGCGGCAAGCTAACGGATCCTGAAACAATAGAAGAAGACTTTAATCAAGTGGATCCTGATGACATGGAGGACATGGATATTCAGTGGAATATGGCCATGATATTGAGGAGAGCCAAGCGTTTCCTGAACAGAACAGGAAGAAAGTTCATTGGCGGGCATTCTAATGCCAAGGTTGGTTTTGACAAATCCAAGGCCAAATGCTACATGTGTTTGAACTATGGACACTTTGCTCGTGAATGTCAAAAAGACAGAGCACCGGCCTCGGGTTTTACCAGACCTAGCCAAGGAAACAACCATGGCTACAACAACTCAAACAACCACAATCATAGCCAAAGTGGAACGTCCAATGCACTGGTAGCTCAACAGGATGAAAGCTTTGATTGGGGTGTTCATCTGGAGGATGCCATCATTGCACAAACTCAGGTTGGTCACATGGCTGAGATCATGGAGATGATGGAAGCTAAGAAAAAGGAAGCTTCTATGGCCGACCTAGAGGAATCTACTACTGCTGTTGCTCTCATGGCTATTGGAGAGGAAGCAAGTTCATTGTCTGAGGTTGATTCTAATCCTTTTCCTATTATTTCATGTTCCAAATGTCTAGGGCTAAAACTTGAAAATTCTAGGCTTCAAGACAAAATCGAACCCCTTAGTATTGCAGCTCTAAACTACAAGGAAAACGAAAAACGTTTTAAAGATTCAATTGAAACGTTGAAAAAGGAAAAATGTGAATATTCTCTAAAAATAAGCGATCAACAGCTTCACTTGGATGTAGCATACAGGGGGTTGGAAAAAGGGAACAATGAAATTAACAAACTGCAAAATGAGATCTTGCAGTTAAAATGTTCTAATGAGAAGTTGAAAAACTCTCGTTTTGTGGTGGAACACTACGAATCTGTAGTGAGATAAATGAATGGGTTAGGGCTGGGTACTAATGCCATTCCTCCATCAGTAAGCGGGAAGTTTGTCAATAGCTTAATAGACATTGATCTTACTTGTCTAGATGAGTCCTCTGATAAGGATGATTCCCCTAAAAAGGATGAATCCTCAAGTAAGGCTAACTTCACATCTAGTGAGGAGTTCGTTACTGCTTCTGAAGATGGGTCGGTTAACACTTGCCCTAAAGGAGTAGTATCTGAGGAGTTGTTAACTGAACAGAAAGTAAAGAAAAACATTATCACTAATGGTGATAATTGCATTTTAACTGAACCCTATATCATTGAAAAAATGATAAACTAAAGGTAATGCTTTATGGGGGTTATAAAAATCTTAACCAAGTAAAGAAAGAGGCTTTTTCAGCTCACTATGGGCTTGGTTACAAAGAAAACTTGCAAAAATACTATACTCCCAAAAACCAAACTGTAAAGGTTCAGACTCCTGTTCATAAACCAACTCCTCCTGCTCATAATGCTGAGTTATCTAAGGCTAGATCTAATGAGCCTTACAAGAGAACTTATGTAGACAAGAGGACTTGCTTTCACTGTGGCTTGGTTGGTCACATTTTTGTGAACTGTCCTTCAAAGAACCAAGGGAAACGGCCTGTTGTTTCACAACCAGCTGTTATCCCTAAGTCGCCATCAGTGAAACCTCTCAAATGTCCAAAACAAAATGTGGTGAAACCACCAGTCAAACCGATGGTAAAGCCTAAGATCAAATCTGAAGCTAAACCATCTGTTTCAAGAAAGGTAACGCAACATGCTGTACCTTGTGTATCTACCTCTGGTAGTGCACCTACTGGTGAGAAACCTGTGGTGAGACTCTCTAAACCACAGAGAAGGAAAAGGAACAAGAGGTTGAGAAAGCTAGAACAGCTGACTTCAGTTCAATCAGGTGAAGCTTCCACAAGTTCACCTGCTATAGTTGAACCAAAGTCTCCTGTTCCGGTTAAGAAACAGAAGAGATCCTGGACTGCCAAATCCAAAAATTCTCAATCTACTAGTCCTAATTCTTTTAAAGTTTCATCTATTTCGAACAGTCGTCATGACTGTGAGTTAAAAGAAGTAGTTTATTTTGAAAAGGATGGACGAACCAAGACCACAATGGCTTGGGTCTCCAAATCTAACTAATTCTTTTTGTGACTCATGCAGGGACGTCCGAAGGGTACTATCTCTAACCACTGGTATGTAGATAGTGGATGCTCCCAGCACATGACTGGAAACATGGCCCTGCTTCAAGATATTAAACCATTCAGAGGCGGCTATGTGGCCTTTGCTGGAGAAAAAGGCGGCAGCATCACGTGTCAAGGCGTGGTTTCGAATGGTTGTGTCAGCTTTGACAATGTCAACTTCTGCGAGCAGCTGAAGCATAACCTGTTGAGTGTCTCCCAAATGTGTGATAAGGAGTACTCGGTGATGTTTGACAAGTTAGAATGCCTGGTTCTCAAACCTGGTTTGGAAGTTCCGGAAGACTGGATCCTGATGAGAGCGCCAAGAACAAACGACACCTATCAGATCGATATGAGCGTGGCAATAACCACCTCATCTGTTGCTACCTGTTTGCTTACAAAAGCGACAGAGCTTGACTCCATCTTGTGGCATAGGAAACTTGGACATATTTCTTATCGTAAAATGAATCATCTTGTCCGAAACGGTTTGGTAACTAGGGTTCCTAAGCTGAGATTTACCGTTACAGATGACTGTATGACTTGTAAAAAGGGCAAACATCAGCGGAAGTCTCACAAGCCCAAGCTCCAAAACTCCATTGATACCTCTTTGGAGCTATTACACATGGATCTGTTTGGCCCCATAAGTATCAGGAGTATTGGAGGTAAGTCGTTCTGTCTGGTAGTAACTGATGATTTCTCACGTTTTTCTTAGGTGCATTTTTTAGGTACTAAGGACGAGACTGCTGATATTCTTCAATACTTGATCCATAGCTTGGAATCTCTTTGCAAGCTGAAAGTTAGAAGAATAAGGAGTGACAACGGAACTGAGTTCAAGAATAATTTGATGGAACTTTTCTGTCTCAAGAAGGGGATCCGTCACGAATTCAGCGCCCTGTACACACCGCAGCAGAATGGAGTTGCAGAACGGAAGAACAGAACACTGATTGAGACTGGAAGGACTATGTTGTCGGATGCAAAGTTTCCTATCACTTTCTGGGCAGAAGCAGTTAATACAGCTTGTCACGTCTTAAACAGAGTTCTGGTTGTGAAGAGGCACAACAAGACTTGTTACGAGTTGATCAACAATCGGCTTCCCAATCTTGATTACCTAGTTCCTTTTGGTAGTCGTTGTTCCTTGTTGCTACAGTACAAAGACCGCCAGTCTAAGTTTCATGCAAAAGCGGTGGAAGGCATCTTCTTATGATACGTTGCCAACTCGCCTTGCAAGAGAGGGTACAATATAGGAACTCGTACTGTCGAGGAATGGTTCGAAGTGGATTGTAGTAAACACAGCATTCCACCAGAACCAACAGGTCCAGCTTGGGGTTTTGATTATGATGCGCTATTCAAGTCATTCAATCTTCTTGATCTATCTGCAGTTGACGCGACAAATGTTTATGAGTTATTGGGTGGCGGTGATGACTCCTGTTTCTCTACTCGTGCTACTGTACCGATTGTAACTCTTGATTCCAATGCTGCATCTGCATCTGGAACTCATGACAGTGATAACAGTGAAGATGTTCATGTTGATGGAGATGACGCTCAAGCTAATCCTAACACAATTGTAGGAAATGAAGCTCCAGCTGATCCAATTAACATTGAATCTTCTTCTTCTGGAACACAGGAAATGGGGGAGTTAAGCACAAATCTCGATTCAGAAATTTAGGAACCGAATGTACCAGAGACGAGAGTGCATAGGAATCATCCAATCGACAACATTATTGGTGATCCTTATGTCGGTGTTCAGACTCGTCATCGAACCATTGCAGAGAACACTAGTCTTTACTCGGAGATACTTGACACTGGTGTCATGGAAACATGTCTGCATGCTGCATTCGTGTCCCAGTTAGAGCCGAAGAACGTGAAGGAGGCTCTCGCGGACAACTGCTGGATTGAGGCGATGCAAGATAAATTGTCTCAATTCCAAAAGTTGCACGTGTGGGATTTGGTTGACTTGCCAAAAGGCTTTTAGCCAATTAGAACCAGATGGGTGTTCAAATGCAAGACGGATGATCGTCATGTTGTTGTGAAGAACAAAGCAAGATTGGTTGTTCAGGGTTTTTACCAACAAGAGGGCTTGGATTACACAGAAGTATATGCCCCAGTTGCTAGAATTGAGGCCATTCGACTGTTCTAGGCTTATGCCACATATGTCGGCTTCAAGGTCTATCAACTTGATGTGAATAGTGCTTTCCTTTATGCTAAAGCTCTTGAAGAGGTCTATGTCACTCAACCTCCCGGCTTTGAAGATTCGCATAATATCAATAAAGTGTATAAGCTCGACAAAGCACTTTATGGTCTTCATCAAGCACCGCGGGCATGGTATGAGACATTATCTAAGCATCTACTGTCTAATGGTTTCGACCGTGGACAGATTGACTCGACCATCTTCATTAGGAAAGCAGGAGGTGACATTCTTCTTGTACAAGTCTACGTCGACTACATTATTTTTGGATCTACCAATGAAGGGATGTGTAGGGAATTCGAGCAGGTGATGAAGTCCAAGTTTGAAATGAGTAGCATGGGTGAATTGTCATTCTTCCTGGGTCTGCAAGTCAGTCAAAGAGAGGATGACATTTATCTACATCAAACTAAGTATGTGCAGGACATCTTGTCAAAATACAAAATGAATGATAGCAGTACTTATGGCACACCTATCCCAGTCAATCATGGTCTGCATCCTGACAAAGATGGAAAGGATGTGGATTGTAGATTGTACCGTGGGATGATCGGATCACTTATGTATCTCACAGCTTCAAGACCCGATATAATGTTTGCTGTGTGCTTGTGCTCAAGGTTTCAGTCTCAACCGAAGGAGTCACATATGATAGCCGTGAAGAGAATTTTCAGATACTTTAAAGGGAAACCTCGATTGGGTATTTGGTACTCTAAGCAGCAGTCATTCGACCTCAAAGCCTACACTGATTCAGATTATGGCGGTTGTAACCTTGACAGAAAGTCAACCTCTGGTTGATGTCAATTCTTAGGAGACAGACAGGTTTCCTGGCAGTGCAAGAAGCAGTCAACGGTTTCTGTCTCAACTTGTGAAGCAGAATACATTGCTGCGGCGAGTGGTTGTTCTCAGATATTGTGGATTCAGCAGCAATTGAGAGACTACGGCTTAAACTTCACTGGAACTCCATTATTCATTGACAACAATGCCACCATGTCCATCACAAATAACCCGGTGAAACATTCCAAAACTAAACATATAGAAATTCGACATCATTTCATCCGTGATTGTGCTGAAAAGCATTTAATTGAACTTGTAAAAGTTCACACGGATGACAATCTTGCTGACCTTTTCATAAAGGCATTTGATCGATCCCGTTTTGAGCATCTTGTCAACTTGATAGGAATGTTCAATCCTGAGTGAAAATTAATTTTTCTTAAATCAATTCAATTCATGGTAGTTAAATTTTATTTCTTTTAAATTTTCTGTATAGTTCTTTTAGTTTTTTAAAATATTTTACAAAATCAAAAACAAAATAGAAAATGGAGAAAATTTCAAAGTTAACTTGAGAAAAAAGGAAATGATAGTACATCAGAAATGATCTAAACGTCATAGACTGCTCATATGGGAAATGATTGCGTCATGCTTACTTAATTGTTTAAATTATTATGTTTTTTAATCTGCTTATTTACAAGTAATTTAAATTGCCAGTAGGCTGTATGCATTTTTGAATCACTAGTAGTGTGGAAACTAAATCTAAATTACATCTGTGATTTGAACCCATGTTTGCTAGTGTGTGTGCGTAAAAGAATAGAAAAGATCATTATTAGATAAAGGATGTTAGATTTTGGCAATAATTTTCTTTTGAGATCAGTTTTGGGTTATGTCGTTAGCACAATTAATGCGGTTCATCTCACTGCCCATACTCACAAGTATGCAAGGAGAGATTGAATCAAGACATGTCTCTACATCAACCGTTAAGCATGTATTCACCCTTGAATCACTCCTGATTCATTGAAATCAAATCCAGATAAAAGTTGGATTCCCTTACCTTATTCAAACACCATACTCATTATCCTGAATCATCATACCGATATTCAATGAAGAAAATCAAATGAAACCAAGACATATGAATCACTCGATTCTGAATCTTATGATTCCTGATAATCCTTATGGATTTTGCTTGATTTTTCCTGTGCTAATAGATGTAACTTCATTCTGAAAATTTAGAGAATCATTGGGAAAATCTTAGATGCCTTGAGATAGTGCAATTTACATTATTGTAGCATATCAGTGGGGTACTCGTTGTATATCTTATAATTAATATCTTAATACATAAGAACGTGATACAAAGATGTTTATAGTTTCAAATCTTATAATATTGTCAACTTGAATTACTTGTTTATGTGCTTATTATGTATGAATAAATAGTAATCCATGACATGATACCATACTCTTTGATGTTTATATTGTATCGTTTTTGCTAAAAGATAGCCTGATATGATCCTCTGCTCGTGTCTTTGATCAAAAATAGTTTGTATGAATACTTGTATATTTCTATGAGAAAAGATCAAAAAGATTTTAAGTTTATGCGTAGTTCAATTTTATTCATAAAAGCCAAAAATATTTGTGTTTAACCTTCCTGAATTGTATTTGAATCCTCCTGATTGAATATTTTTATCTGGTTCGTTATTTGACTTAACAAACTTCATAAATTTGAGTTGAAAATTTGCGCACTTAAGGGTTTGTGCGTACTTGTAAGTGCGCATGAAGTAAACCCTGCGTAGTTAACAAGTACGCAAGAGTTAAGTCTTGCGCACTTGTAAGTACGCAAGAGTTAAAGCGTGCGCACTTGCTAAGTACGCACGACCTTTTTGCGTGGGGTATATAAACTGGACTTAGAAAGATTTCAGAGTTTCATCACTTTCAAACCGGTTCAAATTCCCTCCGACTTTTACTCAAAAATTAAAGTGTTCCTAAACCGTTTCGTCCCGTTGTTAGTTTCATCTTCATATAACAACAAATTGGTGAGAATCTAGGCTATATCCATCCACGAAATCGTGACTTTGGACCGATTCAATGACTTAGAAAATCTAGGTTTATTCCATGATTTTTGGGCAAATTTTGGGTTGTTTGGGTAAATATTTATCACTAAAACCTGATTAGATACTATAATCGACCCGTAATTTGTCCATATAGCTCTTGATTTTGTCCTTGACCTCGAATTTGAACCAACAGTGGTTTCGGTCGACTTTTAGGTCAAAATTGGTCAAGTATAGCAAGTATTTGGTGTTGTTGTTGGTCCCATAGGCTAGAATCATCGATTCCGACCTTGTGGTGACCCAATACAAACCGATTTTTGAACATCAATTAAATTTTCAAATTTCTGGGGTTTTCACCAAGTGTAGTTCTTGCACACTTAGCAAGTACGCAAGAAGCAAATCATGCGTACTTGTTAAGTACGTAAGAGGAAATTCCTGCGTACTTGCTAAGTACGCAGGACCAACACTTGGGAAAAATTCCTAAGTCTGAAATTTCAGTTCAAAGAGTAACTGCTATACTGAGTCATGTTTATTCATTTCCAATGATACTTGTTGATCTGATTATGTTTTCTGTGTGTTTTTGCAGATTATGGCTCGGGCGTTTACTAACGAATTCAATCTGTTAGCTAATACTGAACCAGAATGGAAGGGTGCAACACTGCAGTATAGAGAAATAGTTGATTTCTTGAACCGTTCAAGAATCAGCTACGCTATTTCTGCTGACCCGATAGTTTCAAGACCCTATCTGGAGCAGTTTTGGGAGACTGAGGAGCATGACTGCACGGTAACCCCCAATGTTATAAGAGCGACCGTTGCTGGTCATGCTATCGCCTTCTCTGAATATACTATTAGAAGGGTCCTGCTATTCAGAGATCTCTCGACCGACCCGACAGCCTATCCAGACTACTTTGTGGACGGCTGTTGGAGGCAAAGAATGGGATATGTCGGTGCGAGAGACTATGCTTCATATAAGAATATGTGGTGCTAGACCAATGGAGATACTTCGCCCACGTCATGATCATGTGCATCTCCTCAAGGAAAGCTGGAAAGGATGCCATGGGTCATGACCTTGCAGCAGCCATGGTTGGCCTATCTCTCAATAAGGGTTACAACTTCTCCCGCTACATATTCAAAGCCATCAATGACCAGATCAGCACGACGGAGAGGTTTAGGTTCTTATTATACCCTAGGTTTGTGCAACTTTTGATTAATGACGCGTTGCCAAACCTTCCTTCTATAGGGGAGAGATTGCAAGTGAAAAGGGTAGACAAGAGGGTGTTCGCACAATTCTTAAAGCCAGGCAGTGTAGAACCTACCCCTGTGCATACAGAACTCTTTGGCCACGTAATCAATGAAGAATATGAGGCACCAGGTGACTGGAGATGGTATAGTCACGATTCGGAGCCTGAATTGAGTGAACACTCCGATGAACAACAGCAACAACAACAGGAGGAAGTGGAAAGTGAAGATGGATCGTCTGATAATGGAGACGAAGAAGGAGGAAATGATGGTGCTGAGGGATCCGACTCGGAAGAGACAGAGTCAGATTTTTCTGATTCCGATGATGCGCCATCGCAGGTACACCCACGGAGAACGACAAAGGTAACCCTACCTGAGTCGTCCTCCAAGAGAAAGCGACATTCTTCTAGCAGCGAATATGAGCCAGACTCTGACTCTGACGCTGCTATACATAGACAAAGACGAGAAATCATTCATAAAAACAGGGGCGATAGGCAACAACTTTCTATCCCCAGTGAGGTGGATTCTCAGCAGCAAGTACAAGTTTCAGCTGCTAGTCCTGATTCAGCCTCCACCCCACCTTCACAGCAACTATACCGTAGGAGGAGGAGGCGACAGGTGTAACTTGACGTGGCCGTCACTTCAATCACAGAGGTGATCCCTGTGATAGTGACCCTCCCTATCACAACTGCCCAGGTGGCGGTGACTACTCCAATTCTCACGGAGTCAGTCACCATCACCCCTACCATAACTCCTACAACCCTCATCACATCCTCAATCCCAACAAACACACAACCCTTCAATTATGGAGATTTCACACAAGGGTTTGACTTCGATACCATCTTCTCCTCCCCTATTCATAATGCCGAGGCGTCATCATCCAGACATCCTGATCCGAATGCTGCAAGGATAGATGTTCCGGAAACCCAAGTTGCTGGATTATTGGAAACTATTCGGAAATCAAAGGAGGAGTCTGACGCTCAACAAGCACAGATTAATTCATTGGTAGACGAAGTTAGAATCCTACGTAGCCAGAGAACGGGGACTGATGAAAGACTGAAGAACGTCATGGCCCAGAACGAGCTCCTAATCAAGACAAATGAAATGATTCTGGGTCACAGGTCATCCTTGGAGCTGAGGTTTGATGTACAGAGGAAAGAGCATGAAGTGATGGTCAAACTAATTGTCGAACTGACCAAGAAGCTTGATGCTCAGGGGGAGAAAGAGAAAGAGAAGGAGAAAGAGAAAGAAAAGACACTAACTGGTGATGAACCTTGTCATCCTGTCGACTTGACTAAGGATGACGACAAAGACAAGGATCCCGAATCCGGTCCTTGTGGAGGTGAGTACCAAGCTTTAGCAATTGTGCCCATCTCTGCTATTCCAATGGCTCAGGGGGAGTCTACTCATCAAGTAGGTGGTGATACATCTGCTGGTGGTGGTGAGAAAGGAAAGTCAGCGGTTGACGTGCTTAAGGACTTATCTGATGATGAGATCCTATACCTAGAGCCTGACTATTCCAAAGAAGCACATATCGATGGTCTCTTTAATCTAGAAGAATGAGAGATCGACTCTGGAGACGATTGGGATGATGAGGATGTTGTAATTGAAATTCCCAAGGGTGACGGTGAAGGAGAGTACGAGTTAGAAGATGGAGAGATCTTTGAATTTCCATCCTTCGAAGCTCAGCTCGACACAGGTTTAGTCGAGCATGCTAATAATGTGGAAGCCTCGACTGAAGCCTCCCCAGTTGACCCTACACCTGTGGACCCAGAGGCACCGAAAGATAAATATATGCCTTCTACTTCATCAAAGGGTCCAGCTCCTGTGTGGCAAAAGACGTCTATAATAGACAAACAAGGAGCAACATGGATGATCTTGGCTGTAAGGTTCGAGGAGGATAAGTAGCTGTTCGCAATCAAAAGATCTGGGGGGTTCAATACTTGAAACCAACCAGTGAAGCATTCAGCTTCTTACCCAAATACGACCTTGTGAACCTAGCAAACCGAGAGCTGCTGGGTCATTCTAATCATGCAGTGGCGATGGGTTTGTGGGTGGTTCTACAGCGGGAAGCAAGATATGGGAAATTCGAAGTGTTCAAGCCTCAAGTGCCCAAGAGAGTCAAGGATAAGCACGCTAGACATCCTGTGACTAAGAAACACTTAAAGAAATTGGTATACAAGCCAGTGCGATGTGAAACTAAGATTCCCCTAAGCAAGTTATCTCAGGATATTCTTGGTGATATGTGGTACTAGTACGTAGATCCAAAGACGGGCGAGGCTGTAGTTATGGGTAAGGTACATTCAGAAATTGGATGCTTAGTCGCGAGGGAACTAATCAGAGTATTTGATGAAGTTTGCTTCATTAACTTCTCTGTGAAAGATCCGGAGGCACTAGCAGACAGGTATTGCGTGTACACTGATGAATGGACAAAGCTCCTTGCTTCTAAATATGACAAGGTGATTAAGTTCTGCCTTGAATACAAGAAGAAGATGGAAGCTAAACTTCAAGTGCTGTGAAGACCGAAGATGTGAAGACTGGAGACTGAAGATTATCCAGAGCTGTTGTCAAGGGGGAGTTTGTTGAAGCACTTTCCTGTGACAAACACTCTGGATATAGTCTTAGTTTGTATGTTCATGTTTGTAATTGTCTTTGTATGTAAGAGTCTTTATGTATTAGTTTATCGAGTTGTATTTACTTTTACATATTGAATGTTGCATAATTCTCTAAGTGTTTTGCGCACTTGTATGTGCGCAGGAGAAAGCTCCTGCGTACTTAGCAAGTACGCAAGAATACCTTTGCGTACTTGTTAAGTACGCAAGAGCATTTTGCCATGCGCACTTTCTAAGTGCGCATGCATCAGGTCATGTATAAATAGGAATGGTTGACAGTAGATAAGTACGTAATCATAGTTGCAAATACGCAGAACTTTGTAATATCAGAACTTCTCTCTGTAACCTTCAAGTGTTTATAATAGACGAACGTTTATAGTGATTATCTTGTCGGTTTACTTTGTTTAGTTAGACTCTCCACCTAGTCACGGGTATTCCGCACCCGGTCCAACTAGTAGACCACTTGCATGTGACGATCCGCCACACCCGAGGGACCTACATGATTAACCCGCTTGTATGGGTTATTACCGGTAATCCGGCGCAATAAAATATTTAGACGTCAAATATCAAATGAATAATATAAACAAATACTAGTATTTAATTTGAGCGACTAATTACGAGTTTACACAAGATATGCGAAGTTTGATGCGCGACCGCGACATATACCGGTGTAGACATCACCGACTTTTGCTAGATCCGATATAACTAAATAATATAAACAAGTATTTATTCTATACCTATTGCATTAAAGTTTTTAATATTAATATTATAACTATATAAGAATTAATAACTACTTATGGAACGCGACATGCTTTACCCGGAGCAGACGCTTGTGAACACACGGTATAAGATCAACACCGGCTATTTTAGAAATACCATAATAACATATATAACTAGTTATTATTATACTTTTTAATATTAGTATTAATAAATAGTAGAAGTTATCGGAGCGTGGATCATTAGTTTGAGCATACGCGGTTAGACACGCAGTACAGGAGTAGTATCCGACTATTATAGAACTACGCGGTTAAGTATATAAAATAAATATTTAAATTACATATATTATCACGTCTTATTATTATAAAAATTATAGATTTAAGATACGAATTTATCGGACAAGATGGAGACTCGAAATAATACGATATGTTAAAACCAGTCTAATTTATACTGATTTTTGTCTACCATTTCTAGGCATCACAATAATTTATTATTAGTATTATTGTTTTTCTTTTATATCCTCACATCAATAAAAGAATCCTGCAAGACTGATATCTTATGAATCTTTTGTTTCAAGACAAATTTTTAGATTTTCAAGGCATATCTTATGCCAATCTGATCAAATCCATCTCAAAACCATAGCGGGTTTTTGAAAACCATCAACCCATTCATTTTTTTCCATGGAAACCCTTCACATTTAAATCAAACAAACACACACATCTGTGTGAACTAGAGAGAGAGCACGAGAGGAAGAGGGTCGAGCAAGGGTTCCAGGAGACGAAAGTGCGACGGCAACAGTGGCGGTCTCCGGCGTACGCAGTGAAGACGGTGACAGGATAAGGTTTTAAACCCACTTTTCCGGCGTCGAGCTAGGGTTCCAGGAGACGAAACTGCAGCGGCTAGAATTACCTTTCCGGCAAACTCGTTTTTCCGGTTAGTTTACTTTTCCAGCCTTGTCATTTCCTAGTGTAAACATACACCCATTTTGGTGGCGTCCTCTGTTTAACGCTAGTGTGAGTCTCCGGTTAACGGAGTGATCATTGAGGTGGCCGAGTTTTATTCCCATGTGTTCATATGAATTTTTGGATAGGTTATGGTGAAAGACGGTACACCATCAGGATAGGCGGGACTGCTCGTGTCGTTCCCGACAGCCTCGGGTTTTGGTCAACGAAAGTCAACCCTAGTCAAAGTTGATCAACATCAGAAACGCAGGTTAAAGACAGTCAACGACAGAAACTACGAGCGGGTCCGCGTACGTGAGGATAGGTACAAGCACACGTTAAGTTATATGTACTTTTGTTATTTGTAAAGTTGTAAACGTGTGTAATAGTTAGTTGAGCTAAACCGACTCGATCTCGACCTCTCGGGATTTACATATAAAACCGAACCTCATTCGTGTATTTGTAATAACCGGGTCCATCCAAACAAAAAGAAAATATAAAATCTATATACATACGCATATATATACAAGTACTTATAGGTCTAAAAGATATTACCTAGAAATATAAATATATACATATACTCTCATAAAGTAGGTTATGTAGTAAAACTAAAACTATAAAAACCGTCATTAGTACATTTATATATACGAGAATATTAGTTATAAATTAAATACAAGTACATTTATACACGAAACTTATGATAATATGTATATAATTATATTGTAGACATACACATATACTTACTTTCTTACTAGTATATATGCATTCTTTTATACTTTATATACATAAGCATACGATAGCTAATTTTATACACCCGTGTTTATAAATATTAGTGTTTTAATTATATAATGTTACGAGTCTCATTATAATTTCATCCAATCATGAAAATTAGAAATAATCATTCTAAAACTAGTTACTAGAAATAATATGATATACGTATTATTTTTATAAAAGTATTATATTATTAATTCTAACTATATTATCGTCATCATTTTTAAAAAATACATTATTATTATTTAGTTGTTGGTGTTAAAAACATTTATTTAACTTATTTAGAACTAATTAATATTATTATTGTATAAGTTATTATTTTTATTAAAAGAGTAATACTATTTCATCATTATAGTTGTCACTATTACTATAAATATATTTATAGTAAAATATTATAAACCAACACTTTCTTAACCAAAATCATTACACTCATTATTAATATTACTATTAGTATTTTTATAATTACTAAAAGTATATTATTATTATTACTTTTACCAGTTGTTATTATAAATATTATTATTACTATTACTAACATTGTTTTTAACATACTATTATAACTATTATATTTTACACTAATATGATTAAAGTTACAAACAATTTTCATTATTACTACCATTATTTATATAAGTATTAATACAAGTGTTACTATTGCTTTTATTTACTATCATTATTATATAATATTTACTTTATCACATGGCAATATTATTAAGATTATATTAATAATTCCTAGTACCAACATGTATGTATTCGAGTCTAACAAATATCTATATTTAAAAACATAAATATTTATTTTAATACGAATATGTATAGTTAAGGATACCAAGTATTTGTTACTTCGTATAACAAACATATTTTCTAAAACTTGTTATATAATAATTAAAGTTTCATAAATTATATATATATATATATATATATATATATATATATATTTGACATGCCTACATAAGCATATAAAACCTTGTTTTGCTTACATTTACTTACATACATACATACTCATTTAACCGTATTTTACTGTACATGGAATGAGTTAACGAAAACGATATTTGATATGATACTTTATACATATATTATGTACATTTATATATATACAAACATTTTATAAACTCTAAATATTTATTTTCGAGATAAATGTATTTTTGCGTGGCTTCATGTAAATACAAGTTAGACATTTACCAATACTTGCAAACCAATCACTATAACTATGTTTAATATTAGACGAACATAATTAATGTCGTCAATACTTACGATATATAACATACATATATATATTGATGAAATCTTTCATACTTATATACACAACCATATACTTTGATTGATATTTTCAAAATGAATATAACTACTCGATTCACATATTTATTTTTACATAGATTATATATATACACACACACACACATCACGTAAGTAAGTAATGTCTAATGTTACTTTATTTGAATTGAACCATTATTATAATCCTTAGTATTACTTTGATTCGGGTTGAAACATTATTTAACTACTTTTATTAGGGCATATACACAAGTATTACTATCATACACGAATACTAAGTCAAACCAACGCTTTTATACTACAACTGTTAGAATAATAAATAGAGGTTACAACCTGAGACTTTTACCAAACGACCAAACACTTTAACGAATCGGTCGAGCTCAACCACACGGCTAATGACTTTACTCTAGTACAATATACTAATGTCACAATTATAATTAGGATTGGTCTTAATGCCTACACACACGATAGCAAGCTCGCAACTCTAGCACATTGTTTGGACACATACAAGATTACCAGGTGAGTTCATGTGCTTTTTCCCCTCTTTTACTTAAAAATTTTGGGGTGATTACATGCTTCTATTTTGTTTACATACTTGGTGTATTAATTAAATAAGGCCATTTTTAGCTGCCATAACGAATCCCTGAACTTTAGCACACAATCATTAACTCCTTTGGAGCCAACGAATATATGGGTAGTACTATCTGGTGAAACCCCCGCACACCATAGGCCCGACATAACCGGGACAACCTCCTATGGGATGATAATCATATAATGATGATAAATATCTTGTGACATATATTCGTTTAACAGTTTGGAACTTATGTTGGCAGGCATGAGTAATTAGACCCATAACAATAAGGGGTATGGGTTAGGGGAATATTATTATTTCTAGATGTCCACAGGTTGTGGGCACATGGTTGATTGTGAACTTGTTTAATTTTGCACCATATATATTTGGATTCTCAATATAAATGTTCTATTAACTAAACTCGTGAACTCACCAACTTTTTAGTTGACACAATATTTTTAAGCATGTATTCAGGTACCATTCTCGAGTTTGGAAATTAGCAACCTAGACACGAGCTTGCTTGAAGATAGATGATTCCTTAGAAGACTTATGTCGAGCCATAGATTCCACCCGAGAAATCTTTGATGAGAAGATAGAATCCATTGTTTCATTATATTTTTAGTTAGTGTTTAGTTGATATGAACCTTTGTAAATGTATAATTTGACTTAGTCGGACCAATGACATTTATAAATTATGTCACGTTATTTTCGCTGTGTTTTGTTTTGGTATTCGATCATCTCGCCTAGCCCATGGTCGGGTTGTGACAGATTGGTATCAGAGCCAGCGGTTTTAGCGAATTAGGCTTCCCTTAGGATTCCTAGGCTCTAACCGAGAACACCTTAAGGATCTTCATCCTTAGGACTCTGAAACTAGTATGGGTTTGATTTCAATTTTAGTGCTTTAGGAGATCCAAGTACCCCGAGACATGACTTTTAAGATCTTGACTTGTAACTACACTTTAGGATGGTTACTCTCGCACCAAAACTTAAAATAACCTTGGTGCACGCATATAATATGACTATGCTAGGAGACTACTAGAGTGGTCATGTGAGTAAGTTGACAATTACACTTGATATCACGTAATTGAGAGCTTACATGCACATGTGAATTCTAGGAAATCCTATTGGGTCCCCACATGCGTAAGCCACAAACATAAAACTCTTCTTAAATTAAAATAATCCTTGACAAGGAGACATTCATCAACTAAATTCATTATTGTATCTTTCTAAATTCAACACTTTCCTTAGAAACTCGACTCAACTGTGGTATTTCATGATAACCGAGCAACTTCTTCTTTTAATTCCTTTGACTCTCTTATATAAGTTATCATAGATCACTCATGAACAATATTGCTGCAACCACGTTGTTTCAATTTCACATCCTCATATATCAATTATATTATCCTTAACAACACATTTATTGACCCATGGTCAAATGCCAATCATATTCCAATTTCATTACTTCGCTAACTAGACTCCCTATCTAAGTTCCTATTGCCTCAAAGAAGATGAAAAGTTATGGATTAAGTATGGCGGAAGCGTCTGTCAATTCGGAGCACCAAAGATTTACCTCGCCTCCTATGTCATTAGACCACATCTTATGAAGCAGTCCCCTCTATTGCATCATTTCCATTAACAATTGAAAATCCCTTCCTTATTCAATTGTAATTAATTCTCTTATCCTTAATTTCTTGAAGCTGACCCCACTGGTGCTGAAAGTGACAACAATTGTAATACCTTCCTATACCCTCAATTTGTTGAAGCTAAGATCGAAGGCTTGGACTTATATGTTGTTCAAAAACAATTTCTCACCCCTCACAATGTGAACGTTGAACCCCATCTTGACATCGAATCCCTGTTGTAAACCTAAGAATTGGTTTAAGAAATATTTCTTTACAAAAACTAAGGTCCAACAATTAGCACTCTTTACATCAAATCCATAACCTAAAACTCCAATGTTAAGGGTCGTAACAGTGACCGTTACTAACAAACTTGGAACTCCTTAGGATCTATTTCTAACACGTTGAGTTGACCTTAGATTCATGAATCAGTAATTTGTGATACTACCCTGAAAATAAAGCTACATTAGAGACGTAATGTTGGCAATTATCAATAAAGTAACAAACTCAATCTCTTCTATCAAGGACTAAAAAAAATCTTAAAACCTTTCAATCCATTACTACCGATGTTAATAGAGAACCTTAGGTATTGAGGATTTAATTTGAGTTTGAGGACTTCATCATTCTAAAGAATGCTATCACAAGCATAAAGGAACAACTACAATAGTCTACTTGTGTATCCTGCCACTTGTTACTCAATCGTAGCATGGCAACATGTATGCAGTAAGAGGACGAACCTTACTTTTAATACCCAAACCTTGATATACTTAACATTTTCCATTTTTCCTTAGAAGCCCATACACATTCATTTCCCTTTCAAAAGTTAGGAAATTCCAACAAACAAATCCTTTCTCAACTCCATTTTCAATTTTCTTCTCATACCATTTGGATACCTATGAATCCTTTTAGAGAAACCCCAGAAATTCAACAACTCCACAATTGACGACGTCATGAAACTCTATTATCTCCATGTAGACTAATCGACATCTACCCCGTGAAGATCTAGCCACGAGCCGATTCACTACAATGTTATGTCAAAGGTTATCAACAAAATATACTTAGAAAGCCCAGAATCAATTTCAGGAAACCTTGTTTCCATGAAATTTCCTTCCATGTCATAGATGTCTACTTCACTACCTAGACAACTATTATCATCACGCCTCAAGCCTTTCCGCTCAACACCAAGGACGATGCGGAAGAAAATTTCATTCTTACTCCCAACGAATTCGATTGAACCAATAAACTCTCTCAACAGACCACATTTCAATGAGAACCTCTTGTTCTACATCAACAAGACTCCTATGATCTGTAAATACGAACGTATCAAGACGCCAATTCCTTGCGACAAACGACCCATTGCCTGATTTTTGAACTATTATATATAGTCTTCCAAGTGATCCACCCAACCATTCTTCATTCAGACCCTCTTGTGATAAATAGTCCTCTACTTGATTTTGAACTGTTCCATAGTCTTTTAAGTGAGTTATCCATTTAATCCCCTTTTGACCATTGTCTAATTTCTACTCACAAACCATCCCATAACCTATATCTAGGAGAAATAATCATCAAATAATAAACATTACGTGTGTGATCTCTGGCCCAAGAGTTTCCACATATGCTTGCTTCTTTCCTCTTAGAAGTGACGATTATCTCAAACTGACTAGAGCAAATCATGACGATTACACAGTAAACCCCCCCTTTTCATGGATTATCTACGATGTCCCTTATCATCTTTGCTTTCTATGACCTTATTCTAGCTATTTGCGTATATCGGTGCTTATTCCTTCCCCTTATAGGAACAACAAATCACTCTCATTCCACACTATATTGCATTTCAAGATCAATTATCACTTCATTAAGTTACCTAAACTTATGCTTTAAAAATCTCTATATGAGCCCCTTAGCCAGAATAACGACTTCCTATTATAAAAACCAACCGTCTGTTTTCTTTCAACAAGTCATTGAAATCATTTCCTCTAATTCTCAAGCTATTAAAATTATAATTAAATCGTCTGTTACCAAGACATTGAAATTGTATCCTCTAATTCTCGGATAGCCCGAAATGCCATCGATGATACGTCTAGTAATTCTTTACCTTTGAAAACCCAATTTGAGAATATCTATTCCCTCTAAATTCGTCAAGTGGTTTAAAAACTTGCACTACTGTCGAGATTCATAATCAAATTTTAGAAGATAACCAAAACTTAAATTTCGAGGACAAAATTTCTTTAACAAGGGGAGACTGTAACAACCCCAAATTTAGGGCCTGATTTTTCTTTTCGTGTTACCTATTTCGATACTTGAACAAGGCCGATTGGGCTTGGCCCAACTGTAGATAAACAGACCCGGCCCATTAACGGCCTGACTAAAGGCCCATTATACGAACCTAATTCAAAACAAACCAATAAACATTGTTTGACGGATCGTTACACGATTCGATATAATATATGATAACTACGAACTAAACCGTTTACGCGAAGAATTGTTAGAATGATTAACGCGCTTGTATGGGTTATTACCGGTTATCCGACGTGATAAAATATTTAGACGTCAAATATCAAATGAATAATATAAACAAATACTAGTATTTAATTTGAGAGACTAATTACGAGTTTACACAAGATATGCGAAGTTTGATGCGCGACCTCGACAAATACAGGTGTAGACATCACCGACTTTTGCTAGATTCGATATAACTAAATAATATAAACAAGTATTTATTCTATACCTATCGCATTATAGTTTTTAATATTAATACTATAACTATATAAGAATTAATAATTACTTATGGAACGCGACATGCTTTACCCGGAGCAGACGCTTGTGAACACACGGTACAAGATCAACACCAGCTATTTTAGAAATATCATAATAACATATATAACTAGTTATTATTATAGTTTATAATATTAGTATAAATAAATAGTAGAAGTTATCGGAGCGCGGATCATCAGTTTGAGCATACGCGGTTAGACACGCAGTACATGAGTAGTATCCGACTATTATAGAACTACGCGGTTAAGTATACAAAATAAATATTTAAATTACATATATTATCACATCTTATTATTATAAAAAATATAGATTTAAGATACGAATTTATCGGACAAGATGGAGACTCGAAATAGTACACGATATGTTAAAACCAGTCTAATTTATACTGATTTTTGTCTACCATTTCTAGGCATCACAATAATTTATTATTAGCATTATTGCTTTTCTTTTATATCCTCAAATCAATAAAAGAATCCTGCAAGACTGATATCTTGCGAATCTTTTGTTTCAAGACAAATTTTTAGATTTTCAAGGCATATCTTATGCCAATCTGATCAAATCCATCTCAAAACCATAGCTGGTTTTTGAAAACCATCAACCCATTCATTTTTTTTCCATGGAAACCCTTTACATTTAAATCAAACAAACACACACATCTGTGTGAACTAGAGAGAGAGCACGAGAGGAAGAGGGAGAGCAGGGAAGAGGCCGACCCTCTCTACCGGCCGATCCTCGGCGACCACCAGCCACTTTCATCTTCATCCCAAAAGTTGTTATGATGGAAGTCACCATCACAAAGGCTTGTCATCATGTATCTACCCCACAAACCCTAACCCATACAAATCCTAGAGAGAGAGAAACGTATGGAAAGAGAGAGAGTGAGAGGGAGGCCGACAGGCGGCTCTCCGGCTGTCCCTCCCGGCCACGGCGGCATCGGCCGAGCTCCGGTAGTCTTGCCGTAACGGCGGCAACTGTGGCGGTCTTCGGCATACGCAGTGAAGACGGTGACGGGATAGGGTTTTAAACCCACTTTTCCGACGTCGAGATAGGGTTCCAGGAGACGAAACTGCGACGGCCAGAATTGCCTTTCCGACAAACTCGTTTTTTCGGTTAGTTTCCTTTTCCAGCCTTGTCATTTCCTAGTGTAAACATACACCCATTTTGGTGACGTCCTCTGTTTAACGCAAGTGTGAGTCTCCGGTTAACGGAGTGATCATTGAGGTGGCCGAGTTTTATTCCCATGTGTTCATATGAATATTTGGATAGGTTATGGTGAAAGACGGTACACCATCTGGATAGGCGGGTGTAAGGCCCCAAACCCGGGAGGCCTCACTTGTTGGATTTACTCATTCACAAACAGTTCTTAAACTTGAATATCAAATAACGCAGCAAAAAATACTTCATTAAAACATAACCATTACATAGTTCAACATACGGAAGCGTAAACATGTCTAAACATAACTTAACGAAATCAAAACGTAACATGATGCCAGTCTACATAAGCGTCCGGGTAACTCTTCATCGCTAGCCAAGCATCGCCGTCCAACCTCATAACCTGCCTTAACCTGAATATGCACACTAAAAAGTCAGCTACGCTGGTGAGTTCTAGTTTTCGTTCGATTTAAGAAATGGTTCATCATTCAATCATTCATTAGGGTTTAACATCATGTATAAGAAAACAAGGCCTTTCGTTCATCATTGAAAACCTTCAAACATTTATCCTCATCAAAAACACATTGAACGGATCATTTGTTTAAAACATTTAACATTCATTTAAGTCATACATTACTATCTAAATCTGTGTTACCATTCGTACAGTCATTTAGTATGGTATTGCCCCTAAGGCTTAACTGCACGAAGACCGACAATACCATACATTCCGTCAATTCCCTTTTGTATTGCCCCCAAGGCTTAACTGCACGAGGACCGACAATACCCATTCAGTTGCACCTATGGCTCTCATGTCCATAGACCGACAACATCCATTAACGGCTATGGCTCACGGCCATAACACCGTTGGATCATAATTTAACCTTACATAGGGGCACGTTAACCCCTGAGTAACCGTCGTTACTCCCTACCAGTTGCACAACATCAAAACCATTGGCAGGCCACCTAGACACTGCCCCTGTTGCTCTTATGGCAACTGTGGCTCGCTGTCCATAATCTAGCACAAGGCTGGGAATTACATTCCCAGACTTCATTCGTCAATTCATTCATTCGACAGATTAGATTTGTAATGACTTCCAGGGTGACACTTTCAACATTACTCTGTCCCCAACATCAAACTTAATAGACCTTCATCGTTTATCCGCATAGGACTTCTGACGATCTTGTGCGACCTTCATTCGTGCTTTGATTTGATTAAACCTTTTCGATGTTTCTCTTACGACTTCAAGGCTTCCTAATTCCTTCTGTCCAATCTCACCCCAACAAACCGGGGTCCTGCATCTTCTCCCATACAACATTTCGTAAGGCGGCATGCCTATAGTCGTGTGATGACTATTGTTGTAGGAGAATCCGGCTAACGGCAGATGACTGTCCCAACTGCCGCCAAAATCGATAATAAAAGCGTGAAGCATATCCTCTAATGACTGAATGGTCCTTTCGGACTGACCATCCGTTTGTGGGTGGAATGCCGTGCTGATATTAAGCCTCGTGCCCATCGCCTCATGAAATCTTTTCCAGAACCTCGATGTGAATCGTGTGTTCCGGTCAGATACGATCATCAAAGGCATCCTATGTCGCGCTACTACTTCATTAATAAATACTTCCGCTAACCTTTCTGACGAGAACGTCTCGCGAATAGGTAGGAAATGAGCACTCTTCGTTAAACGGTCCACAATTACCCAAATGGTATCATGACCTTTAGCTGTGCGAGGTAGCTTGGTTATGAAGTCCATGGTAATGTGTTCCCACTTCCATTCCGGTATATCAAGTGGTTGAATCTTTCCATATGGTTTCTGGTGTTCGGCCTTCACTTGTGAGCAAGTCAAGCACTTGCTTACATACTTTGTCACTTCATGTTTCATTCCAGGCCACCAGTATTCCTTCCTCAGATCTTGGTACATTTTGTTGGTACTAGGATGGATAGAGTATCGAGACTTATGAGCCTCATCCAAGAATTTGGTTCTAAGCTCGCCACCCATAGGTATCTATATCCGTCCAAAACGTGTCCTAACACCAAGGGTGTTATATTCCAGCTTGTCATGTTAGCCAACCATTATTTCCTTCTTTATGTTTTCTTCCTTCAGTGCTTCATCTTGAGCTCTTTCAATTTCTCTCATCACGTCTGATGTTACTATCAATTGGCAAGCTTTCACTCTAATAGGAGCAGGCATATCCTTTCGGCTTAGAGCGTCAGCCACCACGTTCGCCTTTCCAGGATGGTATATTATTTCCCAGTCATAGTTTTTCAACAGTTCCAACCATCGCCTCTGCCTCATATTAAGTTCCTTTTGTTCAAAGAAGTACTTCAAACTTTTGTGGTCGGAGTAAATAGTAAACTCACCCCGTAAAGGTAGTGCCTCCAGATTTTTAATGCGAATACGACAGCAGCAAGTTCCAAATCGTGAGTCGGATAATTAGCTTCGTGAATCTTCAACTGCCGTGACGCATACGCGATCACTCTCCCGCGTTGCATCAACAAGCATCCCAATCCCTGACCCGAAGCGTCAGAGTATACCACTAAGTCTTCATTGCCATCGGGAAGGGCCAAGACTGGAGCTTGGGTTAGTTTCTCCTTCAATTCCTTAAACGCCTCATCCTGGGTCGAACCCCATTCGTACTTTACCTCCTTCCGAGTCAACTTTGTCAATGGCGAAGCTATTTTTGAGAAATTCTGGATGAATCTCCTATAGTAGCCTGCCAATCCCAAGAAACTACGGACTTCAGTTGGCGTCTTAGGAATATTCCATTCCTTTACCGTCACTATCTTTGTTGAGTCAACCATAATGCCGTCCGGGTTAATGACGTGACCTAGGAATTTGACTTCCCTAAGCCAGAACGCGCATTTGGAGAACTTAGCATACAACTTTTTCTTCTTCAGAGCTTCCAATACTTCCTTCAAGTGACACGCGTGATCACCCTCATTCTTGGATTAGATGAGGATATCATCGATGAACACGATTACCGATCGATCCAGCATTGGTCGACAAACTCGATTCATCAAATCCATGAACGCTGCGGGGGCGTTCGTCAATCCGAAAGACATTACGCAGAACTCGAAATGTCCATAACGCGTGCGAAATGTAGTTTTCGGCATGTCTTCTTCCCTCACCTTCAACTGATGGTACCCGGACCGAAGGTCGATTTTTGAGAACTAGCTTGCGCCTTGCAATTGATCGAACAGGTCATTGATCCTTGGTAAAGGGTACTTCTTCTTCACCGTACTTTTATTCAACTCGCGATAATCAATACACATTCTCATCGAACCGTCTTTCTTCTTCACAAACAACACCGGAGCACCCCACGGCGAGATGCTCGGTTGGATAAATCCCTTCTCAAGTAACTCATCTAGTTGTGCCATTAACTCTTTCATCTCCACTGGTGCTAGTCGATATGGAGCCTTAGCCACGGGCTGAGGATCTGGTACTAAGTCTATTCGAAATTCGATCTCTCTGTCGGGTGGTATCCCAGGCAAATCCTCTGGAAACACCTCCGGGTACTCGCGTACCACGGGTACATCGTCTAGTTCCTTCACTTCCTTACACTCGTCAATTACGTACACCAGATAAGCCTCGCATTCACGCCTCAAGTAATCTGCTGCCTTAATCATCGAGATGACGTTTGGCATCGGGGCGTCACGATCTCCAAAAACCTTGACTTTGCTACCATCCGGAGCCTTGAGTCGGATTATCTTTCGTTTACATATAATTTGTGCTTCATTGGCAGTTAGCCAATCCATTCCTAACACGACATCGAACCCACCCAAAACCATAACAAACAACCTGACAGGGAACCTATGACCTTCTATTTTTATCGTGGAGTTGTCAACTACATCGGTCACTCTCTTAGTTCTACCCTTAGCGTTTCCACACTAAAAGCCCTTTCTAGCTTACTGATAGTGTACTTTACTCATTTACAAAAAGTCATAGATATAAAACTCTTACTGGCACCCGAATCAAATAACACAGAAACAAAAGTGTTGTCAAGGATGAACGTACCTGACGCCACGTCGGGGTCTGCCCTAGCTTGTTCTTGCGTCAGTGCGTACGCACGAGTCTTTGCTCGGGGCCTCTCTTCTTTCTTCTCGGCACCCTTCCCTTTCCCAGATTCGCCCATCTTCCATTTCGGGCATTCCCTACTCAGATTACCGGCATCCCCACAGTTATAGCACTTGAAGTGTTGTGGGCACTCACGGGAGTAGTGCCCGGTCTTGCCACACTTAAAGCACAAGTTAGATCCCAGTCTACATTCACCTGCATGCTCCCTTCTACACTTCTTACAAACAGTCGACTCATTCACCCGAGCCCTCTTATCACGAGTCCCGAACATCTTTCCACCAGTTCGCTTGTTTGAGAAGCTCGGTCTCTTCTTCGGTTCCTCAATGGCGGCATTGTTTAATGCCAGATCATCATACACCACACCACTGAGTTCCACCACCGAATCATAGGTGCTAGGGGTGTTTGCTTTGATTAAGGTGCGGACCTTGTCCGGCAGCCCTTGAATGTAACAACAAATCTTTCTTTCCTCAGTCGTGATAAGGTGTGGCACCAGACGTGCCAGTTCATTGAACCGTGTGGTGTACTGCCGGTGCGTCATGCTCCCGACCTTAATCCCCCAGAAATTCCCTTTCTACCTTTTCGATCTCATTTATTGGACAGAAATTCTTGATCACTAAAGTTTTCAAATCATCCCATATCATCGTATCCACAACCTCGCTTCCTTTTGCTTGACGTACACCTTCCCACAAATGGGATCCTTCCTCTCTCAAGGAGTTAGCAGCAAATTTCACAACCTGATCCGTTCGACACTCGCTCAGGCGAATGGCAGCTTCCATACGGATTACCCAATCAAAAGTAGCCACCGCGTCCTTCTTCCCAGTCAGGACCGGCGGGTCACATGCTTTAAATAACTTATAGTCGCATCCGCGAGCAGGCGGCGCGTTGTCAGTCTCGTTGTTCTGGGCACCAGTTGCCGCGCTAGACCCACCTTCCCCATTAACCTTCTTCAATGCTTCAGCTAACAGACCTGGCAGAGAGGTCTTCATCAGCTCGATCTCGAGCTATAGTTGCTCTCACTTCTGGTTCAAAAGTGAAAGGTTGTTCCTTAATCTGTGTCTGCTCAGTTCCATGCACACTAACCGCCGGTTCAGTGTGAACGCTTCCTTCTTCACAATACTCTTGACGCGCAGGGTCCTGCCACGCCTACCATTTCGACCACCGGTACGACCCCCACCACGTCTTCCGTTTCCTCTCCTTTCTATTTCGTTCTATAAGACAAGGAATCTAATGTCATCACGCTAGTTAACAAATAAAATTCAATAAGCACTGTAAGATGTTAATATACACTGGCCATCTGCAATTAACCATTACACTACCTTTCTATTTCTATTTGACCACCTTTGTGATTTCCATCAGAACACAAGTCCTTACCTAACCCTATTTAAGGCATACTATATATGTAAATATATACTACCTTCATACCTGATGCTGTGGGTCGAGTTACCCGTACTGGCATCCGCGTTCGGTCCCATTCACAGTTTAAGTTCAGGCACTAGGAGTGTCAGAATCTCTCAAACTATTGCTCTGATACCAACTTGTAAGGCCCCAAACCCGGGAGGCCTCACTTATTGGATTACTCATTCACAAACAGTTCTTAAACTTGAATATCAAATAACGCAGCGAAAAATACTTCATTAAAACATAACCATTACATTGTTCAACATACGGAAGCGTAAACATGTCTAAACATAACTTAACGAAATGAAAACGTAACATGATGCCAGTCTTCATAAGCGTCCGGGTAACTCTTCATCGCTAGCCAAGCATCGCCGTCCAACCTCATAACCTGCCTTAACCTGAATGTGCACACTAAAAAGTCAGCTACGCTGGTGAGTTCTAGTTTTCGTTCGATTTAAGAAATGGTTCATCATTCAATCATTCATTAGGGTTTAACATCATGTATAAGAAAACAGGGTCTTTCGTTCATCATTGAAAGCCTTCAAACATTTATCCTCATCATAAACACATTGAACGGATCATTTGTTTAAAACATTTAACATTCATTTAAGTCATACATTACTATCTAAATCTGTGTTACCATTCGTACCGTCATTTAGTATAGTATTGCCCCTAAGGCTTAACTGCACGAAGACCGACAATACCATACATTCCGTCAATTCCCTTTTGTATTGCCCCCAAGGCTTAACTGCACGAGGACCGACAATACCCATACAGTTGCCCCTATGGCTCTCATGTCCATAGACCGACAACTTCCATCGACGGCTATGGATCACGGCCATAACACCGTCGGATCATAATTTAACCTTACATAGGGTCACATTAACCCCTGAGTAACCGTCGTTACTCCCTACCAGTTGTACAACATCAAAACCATTGGCAGGCCACCAAGACACTGCCCCTGTTGCTCTTATGGCAACTATGGCTCGCTGTCCATAATCTACCACAAGGCTGGGAATTACATTCCCAGACTTCATTCGTCAATTCCATTCATTCGACATATTAGATTTGTAATGACTTCTTTAAAACCTTTGCCCTTTTTCTTTTCTTTTCATAAAACCTTTCATTCATTTTCGAAACCCTTTACCTTTAGTTTAAACCATTTCTTTATAAACATTTCGTTCGTAAACCTTCCATTCATAAACTTTCTTTCCATAAACCATTCATTCCAAATCATTTCATTTCGTAAACATAGTTTCATAAGCATCATTTTATAAACATAGTTTCATAAACATCGTTTCGTAAAAACATCATTTCATATGTATGCACACCAGCCCGAAAACATTATATAAAACATTTAAAAGAGGGCTTCTAGAACTCACCTTATAAGCTAGTCTCGGTTGTCCTAAACAAAGGCCCAACAACGTCACTTCCGATCTGAATTGATTAGTTAAATATACATCAGGCCAACCCCCGACTCTAACGGTTTAACCTTCTTAAACATACTGACTTTACCAAAACAACCTGATGCCTGCGCACTTAGCAAGTGCGCAGGGACTTGTTCTTGCGTACTTAATAAGTGCGCAGACTTTGCTTCATACGTACTTGATAAATAAGCAGTACCTGCTTCATGCGTACTTGATAAGTATGCAGGATCCTCTTCTTGCGTACTTGGTAAGTACGCAGGTTCATCTTCATGCGTACTTGATAAGTACGCACGAACTGCTTCTTCGCAAAAACCCTAACTTTCGTCTTCGGGTTTGATCACGTCAAGATCCCGAACTTGTTTACTTCAAAACATTTTCTTTCCATTAAAGAACTCAAATCTATGTTTATCTTTCAGTTTTATCCGTGAAAACGTTACCTTTTCACCCAAAACCCGAAAAACCCAAAAACGAACAAAAACTCAAATTTAGGCTCGATCGTTACCTGATTCGAGTTACTGATCCGGAGGTTCTTCTCACGAGCTATGGAGCAACACTTTGCTGAAATCTCGGGTCGATCCGCCAACTTTCTCTCTCTACGGTTTCTCTCTCTAGAACTTGCAAATGAGAGAAATGATGGAGGTCTAAGCTATTTATAGGGGAGGCTCCCCTTCCAGCCCGCCGGCCCGACCCGACATGCCTCGTTCATTTATTTCATCATTTTAACTGTCGTTTTATTTTTGGGATGTTACAGCGGGACTGCTCGGGTCGTTCCCGACAGCCCCGGGTTTCGGTCAACGAAAGTCAACCCTGGTCAAAGTTGATCAACATCAGAAACGCATGTCAAAGACAGTCAACGGCAGAAACTACGAGCGGGTCCGCGTACGTGAGGATAGGTACAAGCACACGTTAAGTTATATGTACTTTTGTTATTTGTAAAGTTGTAAACGTGTGTAATAGTTAGTTGAGCTAAACCGACTCGATCCCGACCTCTCGGGATTTAGATATAAAACCGAACCTCATTCGTGTATTTGTAATAACCGGGTCCATCCAAACAAAAAGAAAATATAAAATCTATATACATACGCATATATATACAAGTACTTATAGGTCTAAAAGATATTACCTGGAAATATAAATATATACATATACTCTTATAAAGTAGGTTATGTAGTAAAACTAAAACTATAAAAACCGTCATTAGTACATTTATATAAACGACAATATTAGTTATAAATTAAATACAAGTACATTTATACACGAAACTTATGATAATATGTATATAATTATATTGTAGACATACACATATACTTACTTTCTTACTAGTATATATGTATTCTTTTATACTTTATATACATAAGCATACGACGGCTAATTTTATATACCCGTGTTTATAAATATTAGGGTTTTAATTATATAATGTTATGAGTCTCATTATAATTTCATCCAATCATGAAAATTAGAAATAATCATTCTAAAACTAGTTACTAGAAATAATATGATATACGTATTATTTTTATAAAAGTATTATATTATTAATTCTAATTATATTATCGTCATCATTTTTATTAAATACATTATTATTATTTTATTTAGTTGTTGGTGTTAAAAACGTTTATATACTTATTTAGAACTAATTAATATTATTATTGTATAAGTTATTATTTTTATTAAAAGAGTTATACTATTTTATCATTATAGTTGTCACTATTACTAAAATTATATTTATAGTAAAATATTATAAAAAAACACTTTCTTAACCAAAATCATTACATTCATTATTAATATTACTATAATTATTTTTATAATTACTAAAAGTATATTATTATTATTACTTTTATCCGTTGTTATTATAAATATTATTATTACTATCACTAATATTGTTTTTAACATACTATTATAACTATTATATTTTACACTAATATGATTAAAGTTACAAATAATTTTCATTATTACTACCATTATTTATATAAGTATTAATACAAGTGTTACTATTGCTTTTATTTACTATCATTATTATACAATATTTACTTTATCACATGGCAATATTACTAAGATTATATTAATAATTCCTACTACCAACATGTATGTATTCGAGTCTAACAAGTATCTATATTTAGAAACATAAATATTTATTTTAATACGAATGTGTATAGTTAAGGATACTAAGTATTTGTTACTTCATATAACAAACATATTTTCTAAAACTTGTTATATAATAATTAAAGTTTCATAAATTATATATATATTCGACATGCCTACATAAGCATATAAAACCTTATTTTGCTTACATTTACTTACATACATACATACATACATACTCATTTAACCGTATTTTACTGTACTTGGAATGAGTTAACGAAAACGATATTTGACATGATACTTTATACATATATTATGTATATTTATATATATACAAACATTTTATAAACTCTAAATATTTATTTTCAAGGCAAATGTATTTTTGTGTGGCTTCATGTAAATACAAGTTAGACATTTACCAATACTTGCAAACCAATCACTATAACTATGTTTAATATTAGACGGACATAATTAATTTCGTCAATACTTACGATATATAACATACATATATATATTGATGAAATCTTTCATACTTATATACACAACCATATACTTTGATTGATATTTTCAAAATGAATATAGCTACTCGATTCACATATTTATTTTTACTTAGATTATATATATACACACACACATCACGTAAGTAAGTAATGTCTAATGTTACTTTATTTTAATCGAACCATTATTATAATCCTTAGTATTACTTTGATTCGGGTCGAAACATTATTTAACTACTTTTATTAGGGCATATACATAAGTATTAATATCATACACGAATACTAAGTCAAACCAACGCTTTTATACTACAACTGTTAGAATAATAAATAGAGGTTACAACCCGAGACTTTTACCAAACGACCTAACACTTTAACGAATCGGTCGAGCTCAACCACAGGGTTAATGACATTACTCTAGTACAATATACTAATGTCACAATTATAATTAGGATTGGTCTTAATTCCTACACACACGATAGCAAGCTCGCAACTCTAGCACATTGTTTGGACACATACAAGATTACTAGGTGAGTTCATGTGCTTTTTCCCCTCTTTTACTTAAAACTTTTGGGGTGATTACATGCTTCTATTTTGTTTACATATTTGGTGTATTAATTAAATAAGGCCATTTTTAGCTGCCATAATGAATCCCCAAACTTTAGCACACAATCATTAACTAATTTGGAGCCAACGAATATATGAGTAGTACTATCTGGTGAAACCCCCGCACACCATGGGGCCAACGTAACCGGGACAACCTCCTATGGGATGATAATCATATAATGATGATAAATATGTTGTGACATATATTCGTTTAACAGTTTGGAACTTATGTTGGCAGGCATGAGTAATTAGACCCATAACAATAAGGGGTATGGTTTAGGGGAATATTATTATTTCTAGATGTCCACAGGTTGTGGGCACAGGGTTGATTGTGAACTTGTTTAATTTTGCACCATATATATTTGGATTCTCAATATAAATGTTCTATTAACTAAACTCGTGAACTCACCAACTTTTTAGTTGACACAATATTTTTAAGCATGTATTCAGGTACCATTCTCGAGTTTGGAAATTAGCAACCTAGACACGAGCTTGCTTGAAGATAGATGATTCCTTAGAAGACTTATGTCGAGCCATAGATTCCACCCGAGAAAGCTTTGATGAGAAGATATAATCCATTGTTTCATTATATTTTTAGTTAGTGTTTAGTTGATATGAACCTTTGTAAATGTATAATTTGACTTAGTCGGACCAATGACATTTATAAATTATACGTCACGTTATTTCCGCTGTGTTTTGTTTTGGTATTCGATCATCTCGCCTATCCCCCTGGTCGGGTTGTGACAGAGTGGGACTCTATCGTCAACCTCCATATCAAGAATGACAAAGTCCACGGGGAAAACAAACTTATCAACCTTCACCAATAGATTCTCCACTATTCCCTGTGGATATTTGACCGAGCGTTGGGCCAAAGATATGCTCATGCGCGTAGGGGCCGGATCTCCAAGGCCTAGCTTCTCGAAGAGAGGGTATGGCATCAGGTTGATGCTAGCACTGAGATCGGCCAAAGCGTGGTGCAGAGTCAAACCACCAAACAAACATGAGATCGTGAAGACACCCGAATCTGCTAATTTCTCAGATGGCTTGTTCTGGACCACCGCAGAGCATCTTTCATTCAGAGTGACAGTTGAAAGGTCCTCCAGCTTCTTCTTATTGGACAGAAGATCTTTTAGGAATTTAGCATATTATATGTTGGAGGGCTTCAACAAAAGGCAGATTAATTTTTAGCTGCTTAAACAACTCCAAAAAGTGTCCATAATCCTTAGCATATTTCTGTTGCATCAGGCGAGCAGGATATGGAACACGAGAAAGATCAATATCGGGGGTCTTCTTCTTCCCCTCACTCTTCTCCTTCTCAGCAGGAGACTCACTATTGGGCACTGTACTTGCTGGGACTTGCCTCTCATGCACCCCTCTAGGAGCCTCCATCTCTATCTCCTCATCAACCGGCTCATCATCATCATATGCCGGTATCTGCTCACTTTCTCCTCCCTTACCACTGCGTGTGGTCACCTCCTTTAATGTGGCTTTCGGGTTAGTCTCAGTACTACCCGAAAATGAACCTCCAGATTGGTCAGTCAGCTGGCGCGCTATGTCTCCCACTGTGCGCTGCAAATCTAAAAATGCAGACTGCTGACTCCTCAGTAAAGTATCGTGCTCCTTCAGCTTATACCGAGTCTCCTGATCCGTCTTCACCAATTGAGAAAGCAACTGAGTCTGGGTAGCTAACATATCCTCAATCCTCTTCTCACCAGCACTGCTACCAGAATTCTATCCTGCTTCTCTATCTCCTCCATACTGATTTTGGCGGTTTTGAAACCCAGATGGGTTCCCACCAGATCTCCAATTAGAGTTAGGGTAGTTTCTCCATCCCGAGTTGAACAGAGGGGGTTTTTGGTTCCCCAGGAAGTCTACCTGCTCCTGTTGAGTGACAGGACAATCGATGGTATCATGACCTCCTCTACATACCTCACACTTCATCGTTCTCATCTTCAACTCCTTAATCTCCTTCGCCATAGCTGCAAGTGCAGCAGCCATACTAGTCTCAGTAGTGACCTGATGAACACCTCTAGTGGCAGAAGTAGGTGTCCTAACACTAGGAGTGGAATTCATAGTAGAAGGCTGCTGTTGCTCAGCTTGAGCAAAACTCTCAAACATCTCCTCACACTCCTCCTGCAGCAGTATTGAACATCTGTTGTTTCTCAAATGTAAGACCATTATAGAACTTTTCAACCAGTGCCCAATCAGAAAGGCCATGCTGAGGACACTTGCTCAGCAGAGCATTGGACCGCTCCCAAGCCATGTGGTAAGGCTCATCAGGGTCCATACGGAGAGAATGGATCTGATCCCTCAGACGGGCGGCCTTAGATGGTGGATAATACTTCTTCAGGAATTTGGCATTCAGATCTTCCCAAGTGGTAATGGAATACTGGGGCAGGGTATCCAACCAAGTGGCAGAGCGACCAGATAGGGTGAACGGGAAAAGACGCAACAGGATGGCGTCATCAGTAGCACCAGTAATGCGAAAGGTATCGCAAATACGCGCAAAGCGGGACATATGTCCCGGTGCATCCTCATCCTCGAGTCCGTGGAACTGAGTAGATTTATTGATAGTGTTCATCACATGAGATGAGATCCGTCAAGTATTAGTGTTAGACAGAGCAGGACAGGTAATAAAGGACCTAGCACTCGTGAAACTATCACATGCCCTCTGGTGGACGGTACACCTAGCAGGTCGATTAGCATCACCCATGTCAGCAATAGGAATTGGAATGCGTACCTTTTTCTTAACTAGCTCGCTCAAACGACTGCGAAACTTCCGACAGCGCTCCCGAAGCTCTCGCTCTGGCTCTGAATAGGCTTCAAAGTCGGGTGATCCCTGTGAGCGAGTATGTTGCATAAACTGGACATAAAACAAAGGGGAAACAGAAGAACTAAGAACAAAGAAAAGACTCAAACTAAGACGCACATAAATAGCAAATAAGGACACAAAAGAAAACAAGCAAATTAAGAAAATAAACTTGAAAGGAAAAATAAAACAAATAACCAAATAAGAACTAATCAAAGCTAATTTTGCTATCGCCAAGTGTCCCCGGCAACGGCGCCAAAACGGCCTATAAAATTAAACACAAACTAACCTAGACACTCTAGTTAAACTCTAGACAACCCTACTAAACTAAACCACAAAGACAGGCAAGTGTACTTATCAATTGTAACACAGGTAAAAGAAGTCCGGATATCAAACCCACGAGACACTAACTCTAACACAAATTAGACTCTAACTAGGACTTAATATTTGGTTTAGATTGAGGGGGGGGGGGCGGGTTTCTATCAACTAAGATTAAACTAGGAAAATGAAACTAAAGAAGACAAATGACTATCTAACAAGGACTGGGATGAAATCAATAAGAATGGAAAGTACTACCTAGGCAGTGAATCATGAATGCTAAGCATTGGCTTCTATTGGTTAAGGAATATGATATGGAACTGGGATCTAAAGATATGAGACCCTCAAGACTGACTATAGGATTCCCGATCACTCTTGGTCTCGGGATGCGACCAGAAGGAAACTCAAAGGCTATTAAACTCACCAGTTATCGGATAACCTCTCAGTATTACCGATTATGCTATAGACTCGAAAGATGGCTCACCTCTCGGTTATGCTTTCTCAATACATCAAAGATGCAAGGAGCAATCTGAATTCACTATATCTGACACAGATTAGCTACAATACTAGACCTCTAAGGAAACGTCCTCCCAGACTGTTCAACACTCGGAAACCCTAACACTGAAGACTAACCGATTACCTATCACTTTTCAGGTCTTTATATAAGAAGCACACTTGATTTTAATTAAGTATTAGTTGATAATCCTATGGTGAATACGTCTACACAACCACAAACTAATCGCAAACACACAATAAGCAACCTACTACACACTTATTCATGAAAGACATTCGACAAAGCATGTATGGATGAATCAACCAACAAACAATCAATAACAAGCATGCATAATCATCAAACACATTGAATCAGATCTGGACTAAAGCATAAAATCACATCATTATCCCAAAAACCAATAAAAATCCAAACTTTAACATGCAATCATCATAAACCTCGGTAGCTCTAAGGTTTTAGCCAAGAGTCATAGTAAAATCAAAAGATCCAGAAGAAAAACTAGCAAACATGTTCATAAACAAAGAGTAAACACCAATCAAATGATTAAACGTGACTGAATGATTGATTCTAACCCGTATCTTCTTCAATCCTTCAAACTCTCGATCAAAATCCTTTCTTTCTTGCTAAAATTGCCCAAGATCTAAGCTCTGACGGCAATTAGTCGATCTCCTGGTAGAATGGCCATCCTAAAACATTAAAACCCTAAAATTCCTTTTTTTCGGATCTACGGCTCTCTCACGTACCGCGAGGGACAAATTAGTCGTGGCTGATTTCTGATTCCCTCGCGTACCGCGAGGGAATTTCTTCTCCTGCCTTACGTACCGCGAAGGGCAAGAATTCTCAGAAAATTAATATTTTATTCTTTTCTTCACTCTCCAACTCCGTGTGCTCGATTCGTTCATACTTTTGCTCTATTTTTCGCTACTTTAGCACACTATAACCTGCAACTATGACCCAAACTCAAAGAACCAAATTTGATACAAAACTTATACAAATACGCACAAATATACATGGATTATCGTATGTGTTTTGCAACACATCACTAACCCTAATATCATGAAGCAAATCTAAATTCGTATTGAGTTATCACATGTGCGGTTGAGCTCGGTTGATTCTTAACGGTATTACCGGTTCGATCGATGATGTTGGTTGAACATTTGGTAATATTAGCTGCTTAATTCGAGTCGAGTCTCTCGACTCGAATATGTTCCAATAGTTATATTCATAATTCATGATAATATATATAATTATACGTGTTTATACACATTCAAAAGCTTATAATATATTCGTACAGTATTGTATTTCGAAATCACGCCTTCATGTTTATGCAAAAAGATACAATTATCATCTTAACATTATTACATATATAATATATATATATATATATATATATATATATATGTGATTGTAATAATCCACATATTATATAATATAAAATGTAAACATTTATGACTTTACTTATATATATATATATATATAGTGATAATTATATATATATATGATTAAGTATTTGGTTCGAGTTCATATAGATTGAGGTTTCCGTATTTATTCAAAACATAAATGTTTAAGTTTATAATTTGGTTGTGTCATATATCCAAACATCTCGATGGTATGTATATATATATCGTATTCATAGTAATCGTTTGATTTTTATATAACATGCGAATACTTGTATACATATATGTATTTAAGTGTACATGTATACATATAGATCTATTTATATGGCGTGTTTATATTTGTGACACTAGTAGTTGTATCAACCCTTGCTTAGTCTGTTTGGCTATACATTTGGAAACCATTCAACAACGTATTAGTCGATATATATATTTATGTTTATACAAAACATTTGAAGTTAAAATCGTCCCATAGTATTTATTTTGTATAACCCGTTTTATATCACAACTATAATATATTTTTTTTACGTCCAAGTAACAATATTTAATAACATTACGTATCGCTCGTCAGTCGTACTCAAGATTCTCGCTTATCCGATTATATATTTACGAATATACTTTCCCGTTTAATAATATTTATATATGTATTTTAGTCGAAACAAAACCCTTTTGACAAAATGTACATGTTTTCCCGCATCGTTAATAATATTTGACAAGTTATTATTTTTATTTACCGTTAATAAATCTTTTTAAGCTCAACACCATTTAACCGTACACACGTTTATTTTTTGTATAGTCAAACGTAAGGCGTTAAGCGTGCGCTTTTACCTTTCCATTTAACCGTACACACGTTTATTTTTTGTATAGTCAATCGGTCTGCACACGCGAACCCGTTGACCTGCGTTGAGCAAGTTTGACCATCATTGACCGAGTTTGACCGGGACCCGTGACGTTACTTCCTGTCCAAAAACGTGTGTTTAACACTTGGGAATGAAACCCAGCCACCATAAATGCTAAATTTACAATGTATATCAACGGATCTAACGGGAGAACGACCGAATCTTTAAAGTTACTCTAAAACGTCAAAACAAACCTTGTAATTGGTAGATCGGGATGGTAGAATGTCAAACAACACGGATCTAGTCATTTTGAGACTTGTCGGAAAGTCGGGAGTCGTCGGAAAACACTTCTGTTCGCTGGAATCATTCCAAAGAAACATTTAACACCAAATACGTGTAGATCTAAACTTGAATAGCAAGAAAAATTGAATAGGGAATCACCGGAAAAAAATGAAGCTCATCGAAAACCTAATTCTGTAGTCGGAAATCCCACCGAAAAACCGTTTTTGCCGGATTTTTGACGGAAACACGCAAGACGCTGTGGATCTGGACCGGGATAGGCTTACAACATGATCGGGTAGCCTGAGGTGGCGTCGGGACCCTAGCTCCGTCACCGGAGCTTGCCAGAACGCCGTGTGGTTTTAGGACCCTAGCAGCCGTCGCTCCTTTGAGTCGGGATATCTTCACCATCACTGCGAATCACTAAAATATGCTACCACTATCGTGTTTAGGACTTCGAAAGCTACCCGAAAACCTACTCCACTCACCGCCACTCTCCGAAAAACCTCACACGGCCGTCGCACGCCACCGTTTGCTCCGCCGAGCCCTGCCACCGTGAGCTGCTGTGTGTTCCCTCTGTGTTCCCATGTGGTTCACAGGAGGAAACCACCGGGAAGGTAGCTGGCCCTCCTCCCCTCTCTCATGTAATTCTCTTTCTAAAAGGGTGTGTGTAGGTAGCAATGAGGTAGAGAGAGAGTAAAGTTGTTTATATACTTAGGGTTTGAAGTGAGGGTTTTCCATAGAGAAGACTGGTTTGCTGAAAACACGAAAACGTTCTAGTCACCGCCACGATGAGAATTCTAGAATTACTATTTTAAAATGCTTAAAATAATGAAACGTTATTATTAGATATTGTTTAAGTATTTAAATCTTGAAATTTACGTTTCAATCAGTGTTCGAACCGCTACACGTCGGCACCGTGTTTTTAACGCGTTCGATCTTCTTTGCGTTTCGCGCTCCGAGTTTGTAGTATATTATTTTACTAATGATATTAAAATTACTATTTATCATACTTGTCATATCGAAATACGTATTGATAACAATCGTACCATTATTTTAGTTTTACGCGTATCTAACGCGGTTTAACGTGCACGTACGCGAAATTCGCGCGCTTTAGTCTTAACAGACTTTTCAATTGAATACTAATAACTAATATTAATACTTCGTTGTCGTAAATAATTGTCATACCGAATAATTGGTGATAACTTTCGACTGACACGTTAAACGTTTAAAATACTGAATCACGTACGTATATCTATTCTTTCTTATGTTCTTAGGATTTGCGTAACGAGTCACTAGACATAATCGAGTGACTAGTTTGATATTCGGATTATGAAATTTGGGCCTATAACGGGCTTGAATTCTTATTGGGCCTAGTTGGGTTTAGCCCAACAACTAGGTTTTAGATTCTAGAATTTCGCAGGTGTCACATTCTCCCCTCCTTAAAGAAATTTCGTCCTCGAAATTTATTAGTCTTAAACGGATTAGCATTTCGTATCCTTACTAGATTTTTGGATTCTTAGGGAGAGTTGTAGCTCATTCCAAACAGTAGTCGGAATACGCAAATAAAGTGGATATCCATCAACTAACGATATTGTTTATGTAAAGGTTTGAGATATCAACGTATCAGGTAACGATGAAACATTACTGTTGAGAAGATACTATATTAAACGAGTAGATTTAGGAAATCCTTTGATTATGTCGCCATGTGAAGGACGTTAGTTGTCACACCCCAACCGACGGCGGAAAACGTCAGGGCATGACATGTAGACTGTTCAAAAGCTCATGAGCAAACTAAAATACCTAATTTTATTTAAATGATTTAAATATACAAATACATATCGATCAGACCAACAAAAGCTAACAACAATTCTAGTTTATTTGTCACTAGTTCCATATGCTCCTAAGTGAGTAACTTGTACTTCACCTTTCCACCTGAAACATGTTTAAAATGAGAGGGTCAAATATAAATAGTTGGTGAGCATACACAGGTTTAGATATCTCATGTAGTTTTCAAATGTTTTATACAATTCATATGACACATGGTAAATAAGGCATTTTATGGAGAATCTATAGTTGAAACTAAGTGTACAATCAAACCGTGTGACTGAAGGGCATAGCCCGCAGGTTATCCTAATGTAGGGCATAACACTTTATGTTATCCTGATGTAATGTCGGTAACAATCACCCTACCCGGGTGGGTTTGTCAGACACAATAGATCTATCAATGTTAACGTTGGCTTGTACTGAGTTAATGATTGTACGAGTGTGTCGTGTATATGTAGTTCAACTCATAGCATTCAAGCACAAAAGCACAAATTACACAAATAGTCATAATGTAGAATTGTATATTGTAATTGCAAATAGTTTTCAATGCAAATCATGTTTCAACCCAAAATGTACAAAATGAAAAAGGGCTATGTAAACTCACCTTGAATAATAGAGGGTCGAGCTTGTAACTTGAAGCAACAATAATTAAGGATGTCCTAAGTTGGATAAAGCATGTTATTATAATGTAGTACGGTTAAGAGAAACAACAAGGGAACGATTTGGGACTTTAGGGTTTTAGAATGGATGAGTGATCGAGGATACGAATGGAGTGTGTAAATGATGTTTTATAAATAAAAGCAAATCTAGGTGTCAAAATAAGTACTATTTGCAATTTAATACAATAGATATTTTATTAAGACATTTAGGTTAAACAATAATCATCACGTTGAAATATTATAAAATAAGGATATGATTTGAAATAAAATTGGTTATACGAACTGTAATATTACTAAAAATTCAATTAGTATAATTAATTATCTAACTAGAAATAATCATATTGCGAAAATAATAACATGATACATGTAATAATAAATCATTATTAAAAAATTTGTACACAAATAAAATCGTATTGTCATAGACCATGTCATTTTAACGGTTTTAAGTTAAATATAACCCCTTTTGTTTAATAAGATTCATGACTTATAACATGAAATCAATTTATAATTTTCTTTTTCTTTTAAAAACAATTAAACATGTATATATAATTACTTTTCATTTACAAAGGATATTAATTAATAGCCTTGAAATCTATAAAGGAATTTATTTAATAACTAAAAGTTTACAATAAAAGTTTATAAATATGTAAGGGTGTGTGTGAGAGTAATTAGAACAAAAAAAAAAGAGCAAAAACAAAAACAAATAAAAGAACAAAGAAATATTAGGGGATAGGTTTTGAACCCATGACCTCTGTTGTGTGTGGGGAGAGTGTTAACCAGTTGGTCTGGACTAAAGCCTTGATAAGGAAACATAATTTTTTTTAAAAATAATGCCTGTTGCTTCATCTCCTTCCCTGTCCAGCCCCATCACAAACCAGTTCCTTTTTAGCCCTAAACCCAAATCAATATTGAAAATAAAAGCAGCACGGTGGTGCGCGAGTTATCAAGGAAAAAGCTTACCTGTAATCGGACCAGAGAGAAGCTATCGAAGTCGTCGATTCGATGAGCTCTCCCCCCTTTTCCTGCATCGATCGAACAGAGAGGAAAAAGGCAACGATTTTATGTAATGACTTCGATTGTGAAGGGATATGGGGTGTTTAAAGGGTGTGAGAAACGCGTAACAGTTTGTAATTGATGAGATTAGCGGGATTTTGACTCGATTTATGGGTTTGAAAACCCACAACCGTAAATGCCTAAATGGTTTTTTAAAATCGTGATTTCTCAATCTTTTTGGATGATTTAGAGTTTCCATAAGTTCATAAACGGCTTAGAAATCGACTTGGAAGGATTTAAATCCCGTAATTACATGGATTGAAGATGGAATCACGTGGTTTGACTTTTCATGGTCAAAACTGAGATGGTTTGAGTTCCAGGGTTCAAAATAAAGAAAAGGGGTTCAAAGGTTGAAGTGTGGGGGTCCAAAGCTTGTGTGTGGGTTCATTTGCTTATGGAAAGGGTTCAAGCTCAATTTAATTGAATTAAATTTATGTTATTTGTTTATAAAATTGTTTTTATAAAACTTATAAAATTTATAAAATCTAAATGTTATTTGTTTATTTATAACATAAAGTGAAAAGAAATTTTGTATTTTTACAAAATTAAAAGTTGTCTAAGTGATTTATTTAATATAATCATCCATATATATATATATATATTTGTAAAAAGAAATATATGTATGATGAAAAGGAAATAAAAAGGTGTAAATATATGATTAACAATTCATAAGTTCTATCTTTGATTTGTTTATTATAACAAAGTATATACCTATAAATAAATAAATACATATACATATGTATATATATATATATGTAGGATTGAAAACTTTAAGTTGATATACATTTATTGTAATGTATTAAATTGAAATAATAGTGTTATATTTGTATAAAACGAAATAAAATAATACATGCAAAAATTATGGATGTTACAATATCCCCATGTTGAGGGAATTTCGTCCCGAAATTCAACTGATGGAGGCTACTGTATCAAAAAGGGGTGAGGGCACTTGAGTTTCTTTTGATCCTCGCGTTCCCAAGTAAACTCGGGTTCACGTTTGGATTTCCAGCGAGCCTTGGCTGTCGATTTGAGGAGTACGATCTATAATAAGATTCAGGTCTGATACTCCAAGTCAGGTATGAATGATGGTAGTGGGTTTAGTTTGAAGATAATTAAGGAGAAAACCGTCGCTGAATGTTCTGAATTCCAGAGATGGAATGCATCACTTGAAGTAAGAACGATGAGGTTTTGATGATTAAAACTTGTTTTGGATGTAGTCTATTATGTTCAAGATACGTTACTGGGCAAGAGATTTCACAAACATTGGTCAAGGTCAAAATAACATAAAACTTCACGTGACATGAACAACGCTACTTCTGACAATATGACAGGAACACTTATATATAGGAAGTACCAGCGCCGTATCCACCATGCCCTTATCATATCATACTAGTTCCGTTATTATATATCACGATAGGTTCTATGTCATAACACATGACAGAATGCACTATGTTTTCTATGCACTGACTTTTATAATTACGTGTGCTCCCGTAATTACTCGAATCGTCGCATGGTCCGTATAGATCCTTTCGTTGTGTGCGGGTCAAGAGAGGGCACTAAATTGCTTAGTTCATGTGTATTGTTTTCACGTATAAGCTGCTAAAAAAAACTGTGTCCAAAGATAGTAAGGTCAATCAGGAAACTAAAGAGTAATAATGTAGTATAAGTTAAAGTCCCATAGTTTCCTCGTGTTTGAACAAGAATACGTCAAACGCTGAGTAGTTTCAAAGTGTTACAGCTTCCTCGTGTTTGAACAAGAATACGTCAAACCCCGAGTAGCTTCAAAGTGTTATAGCTTTCAACTTTAGTGAATAAAGTGTATGAACATGCCTTGCGTATAATGTGATCAGTCAATTGCAACAATTGTAAACAACTTACTTCCGTGTATAACGTAAACACTCAAGTTTCATGTATGATCTAGTGTTATGCACATTTTAAGCAAATAGGTTTCATGTATAATGTGAATAGTTTAGTATCATGTATATAGTAAACAAATGGGTTTTATGTATAAGGTGAAAAATTTAGTATTTACATATTTTGTAAACAAACAGGTTTTCATGTATATTTTAAACAATTGAGTATCATGTGTATCGTGAACAACTAATCTTATATCATGTATATTGTGAATCAATTAAGTTTTATGTACTATGTGACCAATCCAGTATCATGTATATTACAAACAACATGTATCATGTAATCAATCTTCTATTATGTATAATGTGAACAACTAAGTTTCATGTATCATGTGATCAATCTAGTATTGTGTATCTTGTGAATGTTCATGCGTAAGTTATTGAATCTCATGAGTGATGAAAACTATCGAATTTTGTGGTTGATCGAGTGTTGCGGACAAGCGTGTTGTTTGGTGTCCATGTATAATGTGGGTAGTTGGGTTTTAGCTTTTTAAATCTTGTTGAGGTTTATATGGTTGGTTAACGTCTACGCGAAATGATTCATCTCTTTGAAGTGGCAAGTACACTCATACGTTACCGAAGGTGCAAGAAAACGAGGAGGTTCTGAAAATATTCTGAGGAATGTGCTTACGAATAACTGATTTTGTTTGTAAATAAATAAGTAATTGTAACTTATTCTTGTTTGTAGATAGATAAGATGGTGAAAATAATGAGTTGAATAAATAAATGGATAATTATACGAAGGCCTTTTTTATAAATTTTAATTATTATAAAAATATTTCAAGAGAAAAATAGTGGCAAAATAACTTAAGCCATGATTTATAAGGGCTAAACAAATAATTAATTTAGCCAAGGTTTAGTAATAACAAATTTTACAAAGTAAAAGTCATAATTAATCAAGATAATGTTTCATAAATCAGGTTGTATTGAATTTCTTTTCCAGGTAGAAATATTTATTGAGAATTTATATCCCAGTCATATCTACAAACTTAGGGTTTGATAAATAAAATACCAATGTGTTTTAAATCAGATAATAAGATGATTTACAAAGAAGGTTTTAGGTAAGTGTACTAAATTGTAACGAATGAAAAGATGATACTTAGGGAATTCTGATAAGAATATGACAGATGTATTTCACACTCGTTGTGACAAATCAATGAGTAATAGCATTTGGGTTGTAATATAAAACTTATTATTAAATGCTGAAAGGTTGAACATTTATTCCAAATATAAGGGAGTGGTTCTCAAACTGAAATTTAAAGACAAGAATAGAAAACTCCTGCTAACGTCTCAGGTAGCTTTCCACTAGGAAGCAGATAAGCACTAAGATGAACATCGCTATGGTTACTCGGACAGCAAATCTGGCCTCAGCTCTAGCTGCTTCCGTGCGTGCATCAAGTATCTCTCTATCTTCTTCTAGGCTTGTAATTTTCTCCTCATGGCACCACACTTGATCCAATAGGCTATCTATTCTTTGACCTAGCAGGTCGTGTCTTACCCCGTGCTCCATCCCTTGTCTCACAACTCTGAGGTCCTTACGTATTGGTGGATGGCATCAATTGTGACTCCCATAGCACTAGTGAGTGCCATGGTTTGCCTTTCTCTTGGGTTAGGGTGCTAGGTAGGGGTCTCTCAGAAAAGATGGTAACTGGTTGTGTAGATGAGGTGCTTGATACCGGTTTCTTGTGTCAAACATTGATCTAGTAACTGGGGGTGTTGGTGACCGATAGACTGGTGACCTGATGTCTTCTTCCTGATCAGACTCTGCTCTGGGATAGTATACCGTGGAGGGAGGAGAGTAGGAGTCCATGTCAAGTAGAAAAGGGAAAAGATTGTAAGCGGTACAAAAATATACTAAGTGTTAATTATGGGAGTTTTCATGAATTCAGAGTTTGACTAGTCATAACACCGAGTCTTCATAATAGTATTTTAGAAGTAGCACTTGACCTATAAGTAGTATATCCATGAAGAGAATTCCTAGGATAGAGAGGTGGGTCACAAGGGACACACTTAAGTACCCGGTCTTTCCTTAGCCAGAATCTCTCATGGGTCTACACACACTCTTCCAGCCATTATGCACTAATAACACTGTCGTTTGGGCTCATGGTCATGATGAGAATCATTATGGACTGGCTTTGAAGCCTAAAGGTGAGGTTTATTTACTCCAGCAGGCTTCCTCTTCTTGGAGGGTAAGTGGGCTCCTTAGTTTCTTATTAATGGGCATTAGACCCAATGGTTTAAGTTTCGTTCATAAAAGATGATGGTGACATAGTGTGTAAGGATGAGGGTGTATAAAGACTTAGGTATGAATAAGTGTGTGGTAAAACTTAGGATAACACTTAATGGAATTAAATAGGTAGCATGTAGATAGCAATGTTTATAAGCACATGAGTTATCAATTTATAAGCACATGAGTTATCAAGTAGTGTAGTACATAGACTATGATGTATTGTATCATGCGATGTAATACTTAGAATAACATGTAAGATAATCACACAAAGTAGTAAGCATGTAGCATTTAGTAATGTGGCAAATACTATCTAACATAGAGCATGGCATAAGATAGGTGTCCTAAGGTTATAGTCTAGGTCATGGGTGTCTAATAACCTAGTTCCCTATAACCATGCCTCTGATACCAATCTGTCACACCCCAACCGACGGCGGAAAACGTCGGGGCGGGACATGTAGACTGTTCAAAAGCTCATGATCAAACTAAAATACATAATTTTATTTAAATGATTTAAATATACAAATACATATTGATCAGTCCAACAAAAGCTAACAACAATTCTAGTTTATTTGTCACTAGTTCCATATGCTCCTAATTGAATAACTTGTACTTCACCTTTCCACCTGAAACATGTTTAAAATGAGAGGGTCAAATATAAATAGTTGGTGAGCATACACAGGTTTAGATATCTCATGTAGTTTTCAAATGTTTTATACAATTCATATGACACATGGTAAATAAGGCATTTTATGGAGAATCTATAGTTGAAACTAAGTGTACAATCAAACCGTGTGACTGAAGGGCATAGCCCGCAGGTTATCCTAATGTAGGGCATAACACTTAATGTTATCCTGATGTAATGTCAGTAACAATCACCCTACCCGGGTGGGTTTGTCAGACACAATAGATTTATCAATGTTAACGTTGGCTTGTACTGAGTTAATGATTGTACGAGTGTGTCATGTATATGTAGTTCAACTCATAGCATTCAAGCACAAAAGCATAAATTACACAAATTGCCATAATGTAGAATTGTATATTGTAATTGCAAATAGTTTTCAATGCAAATCATATTTCAACCCAAAATGTACAAAATGAAAAAGGGGTTATGTAAACTCACCTTGAATAATAGAGGGTCGAGCTTGTAACATGAAGCAACAACAATTAAGGATGTCCTAAGTTGGATAAAGGATGTTACTATAATGTAGTACGGTCAAGAGAAACAACAAGGGAATGATTTGGGACTTTAGGGTTTTGGAATGGATGAGTGATCGAGGATACAAATGGAGTGTGTAAATGATGTTTTATAAATAAAAGCAAATCTAGGTGTCAAAATAAGTACTATTTGCAATTTAATACAATAGATATTTTATTAAGACATTTAGGTTAAACAATAATCATCACGTTGAAATATTATAAAATAAGGATATGATTTGAAATAAAATTGGTTTTATGAATTGTAATATTACTAAAAATTTAATTAGTATAATTATTTATCTAACTAGAAATCATCATATTGCGAAAATAATAACATGATACATGTACTAATAAATCATTATTAAAAAATTTGTACACAAATAAAATCGTATTATCATAGACCATGTCATTTTAACGGTTTTAAGTTAAATATAACCCCCCTTTTGTTTAATAAGATTCATGACTTATATCATGAAATCAATTTATAATTTTCTTTTTCTTTTGAAAACAATTAAACATGTATATATAATTACTTTTCATTTACAAAGGATATTAATTAATAGCCTTGAAATCTATAAAAGAATTTATTTAATAACTAAAACTTAACAATAAAAGCTTATAAATATGTAAGGGTGTGTGTGTGAGTAATTAGAACCAAAAAAATGAGCAAAAACAAAAGAACAAAGAAATACAAGGGACAAGTCTTGAACCCATGACCTCTGTTGTATGTGGGAAGAGTGTTAACCAGTTGGTCTGGACTAAAGCCTTGATAAGGAAATAGAAAAAAAAAATTAAAGCAATGCCTGTTGCTTCATCCCCTTCCCTATCCGGCCCCATCACAAACCAACTCCTTTTTAGCCCTAAACCCAAATTGATATTGACAATGAAAGCAGCACGGTAGTGCGCGAGTTATCAAGGAAAAAGCTTACCTGAAATCGGACCAGAAAGAAGCTATCGAAGTCGTCGATTCGATGGGCTCTCCCCCCTTTTTCTGCGTCGATCGAACATAGAGGAAAAAGGCAACGATTTTATGTAATGACTTCGATTATGAAGGGATGTGGGGGTTTAAAGGGTGTTAGAAACGTGTAACAGTTGGTAATTGATGAGATTTGCAGGATTTTGACTCGATTTATGGGTTTGAAAACCCATAACCGTAAATGCCTAAATGGTTTTTTAAAATCGTGATTTCTCAATCTTTTTGGATGATTTCGAGTTTCCATAAGTTCATAAATGGGTTAGAAATCAACTTGGAAGGATTTAAATCCCGTAATTACAGGGATTGAAGATGGAATCACGTGGTTTGACTTTTCATGGTCAAAACTGAGTTGGTTTGAGTTCCATGGTTCAAAATAAAGAGAAGGGGTTCAAAGGTTGAATTGTGGGGGTTCAAAGCTTGTGTGTGGATTCATTTGCTTATGGAAAGGGTTCAAGCTATATTTAATTGAATTAAATTTATGTTATTTGCTTACAAAAATTGTTTTTATAAAACTTATAAAATTTATAAAATCTAAATGTTATTTGTTTATTTATAACATAAAGTGAAAAGAAAATTTTCATTTTTACAAAATTAAAAGTTGTCTAAGTGATTTATTTAATATGATCATGCATATATACATATATATATATATATATATTTATATTTGTAAAAAAATACATGTATGATGAAAAGAAAATAAAAAGGTGTAAATATATGATTAACAATTCATAAGTTCTATCTTTAATTTGTTTATTATAACAAAGTATATACATATATATAAATAAATACATATATATATATATATGCAAAATTGAAAACTCTAAGTTGATATACATTTAGTGTAATATATTAAATTGAAATAATAGTGTTATAATTGTATAAAACGAAATAAAATAATACAACCAAAAATCATGGATGTTACATTAGTTATACCACGAGGTGATAATGCCATCACTATGGTCCCATAAACAAAAGGGATTTCAACAAGTGGAGTCATTTTCACATAATGAGCAAGTCATTAAAAGAATGTTTACTCGGTGTGAATTAAAATAGCGATTTTTCACGAATAAAGTAAACAACTCACAAACCAGAGTAAACCATTCAAGGTTCAGATGTCAAAGAATTTCTCTACATGATTATTCTCATCATAGTGTAACCGTGAGATCTTTATCATTAGTAATGAATGATGAAATGCATCCATGCACCCGGACTTCCGAAAGTGTATGAGCGCATACTCTTTACTCATATCCGGTTTTTCTCTTATGAAAACAAACCATGATAGAATCTAACGGAAAACCTATAAGTTCCATAAAGGTATGTCAAGTGGTTTTGATGAAATGTTCACATGTTAGTTCATAATCAGGTCATCGACCGTTCGTCGCAACAATTCAATGCCTTAATGCATTCTGTCTTTTTAGAACAAAAGATTTTAACTGATGTTTCATCGGCCTAATCAGTATGTAGGTTAAACTGATTCGATTGAGTTCCAGGAAGTAATATCATCGTGTATAACTCCTCACAATGAGTTGGATTGTTTTAGACATGAATATTAACGAAATGGATGTCAAACAATAACTCCAGACAATGAAAATTTTCATAGTGACATTGAATTACCCAGATTTTTGAATCGTCAAGATTTTTATGATTCATCTAAATATGAAGGTGAATCTAGACGAAGAAGAAAGAGAGTGTCAAAGTATCTGGGGATGGTATGGTTGATTTGGCTCAACAAATGTTAGAGATAAACGGATTTCCATGGGGTTTAATGCTTCATCAATCTTTGCTTGCACTACACATCTACTGCAGTCTAGCATTTAGGTTGTACGGTCATGATTTATAGATTCATGACTTGACTATCATGTCCATGAGCCAGATAAGTCTTAAGAAGTTCTAAATTCGTTTAGTTTAGCCATAGTTCATGTAGGTGGGGAAGTAAATAGTGAGGCCGTGGAAATAGCCTCATAGAATTAGTGTCCCCCGAAATTGACTATGAGTTTGCCAACCCATTAAGTTGGTAGGTTGTAATATAATATCATTTTCAATCTAGGCTGGGGTTCGACCCCTTAAATTAGATATCAGAAAATAATACCAGAATCACGTATAACTTCAAGGATTTGCCAAATATGAGAACGTCATGTCCTTATGTTCCTTAAGGATAACGCATATGCATCCCATAAGATCTTGGAGAAAAGTGAATATAAAATTAGAAGGAAAATTTAGAAATTGGCAGAAATGGATATGAAGACCTCCAAAAGAGTAAGGCCGTATATGATTCATCCTTTTTTCATTTTCCCGGTAGCGTACAACTTAAAACGGTTAACAATCGTAGACAACTTCAACAGATTCTTAAAAATTGCGATCCTATGATTGTAAGACGCATCTCTCAAATGATAAAGTTCGCAATTTTCAACTTGGTCCTTAATTCCCCTACTAAAGTTGAATGGAAAAGGATTAGGAGTTTTCAGAATTTGCCAACAACGGGTAATACAGTATGTCTGCAACTTCCCTAACATTCGAATGGTATTATCATGACTTACCATTACGTATTTTACTAATAACGGTTATAGTTTTACAGCCCTTAACACAAGGGCTTAAGCAATAAAATTGAGATAATGAGTGTTAAATGTCGAAGCCTTGTATTTTCCCTAAGCATGTGTTAAGAAGTCGTTTCCTAACAATAGGTGCTCTAGAGCTCTTTAACTATTGAAGGCTAGAAGTAAGAGATGTGAACATGTTTCTCCTGTAGGCTGAGATCAGAGACTCAACCAAGAAAATGATCCTTAGAGAAATGTAAGTACAAAAGGATGTAAGATTTCTCACTCGTCTCCAGTCGTGTTTTCACAATACCTTATAAGTGTCACGTGTAAAAGAATCAGAATAAGTTTTCATCTCATTACAGAAGTTAGTGCATAGCACTTCCGATGTAAACTTCAAGTAAATGTGATACTATGCGGTAAGGTAGACCCTGAAATTGCATGGTGATCTCCAATCCTAGTTGTGCAATTACTACAAGTGTTGATCGTTACGAGGATTAACATGGATTTTATGTGTTTCAAGAGGGTATGCTATAGAAAGCACAAATGGATGAGGGATATATTCGTTACTTAAGATCCATCAAGAGTTGGTTAGATCCAATTTGAATTTCTCTTGTTCTTCCAGAACTGAGAGAATATTACGTGAATATTTAATTGAAGAGTCTGATATATCAAGTTCCGATCATTAATCGAGTGACTAGGAATTTAGAGATACGGATCAATCATGAACATTAGCTAGGACAATAAGACTCACTAGAGTTCTCATGCACCGCAAATTATGATTACGTGTGCACCAGCAATGATAATTTACCTTGCATGGTACCTATAGTGTTTCTCCTATCCCAAGCTCTCAATTAAAAGGGATCTGAAATGTTCATTAGATCGTGCCATTATGTTGCACTCTCGCGCAAAAGTGTGTATGTTCTATCGGATTACTCTTAGTCATATGTATCAATACTCATGCATTTGTCGACTAAGGTTGTTGCTGGATGGAGTTAATGGTAGAGAGACACAATCGATGTCTTCTATTAACAAGACGTATTTGGTGGAAACCAGACACTATATTAGGGTAGAGATCCTTAAATTAGTGTCGAGCAAATCATGCTCTAAGTTGTATATGTATGTGTGGATCCACATGATCCAAATAAGTCTATGGGTCTCCTGACCCTTAGAGTTCTCTACCGTTTAGTCCTACTTATCCACCTCGGGTTCCCTTATGCTAGGGTAGTTCCGTCTGCCATATCTTATGGCGAACGTTTTAGTCATCCAATCTAGCAATTCACGGGAGAGAGTATACATATCATCCCGAATGAAGACTACATATGTCAGAGGAGAAAACCAACTCCATAGCTGGAGTAGTTGTAAGTGTGGTGCAGGTACTGGTACAGATTCAGGTACTGGCTCAGCCTGTTGTGATACCAAGATCGTTAACTGGCGATTTCTACCGTTGTCACCCTAGCTCGGCTCGTGACTTGATCTTCTAGGGCTACAGTGTGCTGAGTACCCGTCATTCTTGATTTGTAATCCGAATAGTGACAATTTGTTGAGCAATGTTGTAGATGTCCATTATTTCCACATTGATGTACGTGTTATACGTTTGTTACATGTGTCATGTAGTTGTATTAAGTATTAGTGTAGCTAATGATACCCTAGTGTAACTACCTACACTAATGGTCTACTCAAGTTGTTCGGTAACGGTTGGAACTACTATGCTCAAGGTCTTAGGTATTCTTAGATATCTTTGTCCCTAAATAATTCTGGTTAGAGCCTAGGTGACACTAAGGAAACCTAATTCGCTAAAACCATTGGCTCTGATACCAATCTGTTACACCCCCAAATTTATTTACTTAACAAATAAATAAATAAATTAAGTTCGTAACGATTGGTAACATTACAACAACAGAAGCTAATTGAAGACTTCTAAAATATTGAACACCATTACAAATACTAAATTAAATTGATACATTGTCCTAGAACCATATAGGTCGAAACCGACTTGAGGTTTTACAATCATGCTTCTTCGGCCTCTAGGGTTTTGATCTGAAGGGTTAACCTATTCCAACCGTGCCATGGCTATGAATTACCTGATAAACATACTTAAAGTGTCAACACAAAAGTTGGTGAGTTCACAGGTTTAATTGTCTCAGTGCAAAGTAGTTTTCCTTGAAAATATTGATAAAGTGCATGTGACCATAATATGAAACGCTTTTCCTCGAAAACATTTAAAATGCTTACATGGCCATAATATGAAACAGTTTTCCTTGAAAACATTGACTAAAACATATGCACACGAATGAATGGCAAAACCATTTATATGTAAACGATTGGCAACCCAATTTACATGAAAATGATCTTAAGTTTCAAGTATTCAAGTTTTCCTGTGCATAGAAACGTTTTCAAATATCAAGTATATGCATGTTCACAAAAAACGATTTCAAGTATACGTTAACTAAAGCCAAGAAATCATATCAAGTTTGACCTATCGTAACTAGCTAAGTATACGAAGTTTATTTTACATGAGTGTTAACCAAACCATGACACATGTATTTTTGCCCCCAGCTCGTACCACCCTAGCACACGATTTGAACACTATGCGGCAATTCGACCAAAACCGATCGAACCATGACCGGGGGGTGTCAATCCTAAATAGTACTATCCACATAGTCCCAGGCTAAAATTATAGCTAATGGTTATTAAAATGTTCATGTAGGGGTCTTTACGAGCTCTCAATGAATGTGTCATGTAAACATAAATGGTCGGTCCAGATTTCTTGTATAAGGCAAATTTGTTTCATGTTTTCTCAAATGTTCCAAGTAATGATGTTTCCAAATGTATCAAACAAGGTCGTTTCATGTTTTCAAATGTGTTAAGCAAGTATGTTTCTCCCCCAATGTTTCTAAAATGTTTAAAAGTTAAAAGGGGGCAGTGACCTCACCTGGTAATGTGTTAGGACGATGACATCCTTCATGTAATAACGGGAACCAAAGTCCACGTAACACGATGTTAGCGGGTCTATGTCCTACTTGAGTCATACAATCCCTGTAGGTACTTAATGAGAAATACAAACTAACCCTAATATCATGAAGCAAATCTAAACTCGTGTTGAGTTATCACGTGTGCGGTTGAGCTCGGTTGATTCTTAACGGTATTACCTGTTCGATCGATGATGTTGGTTTAACATTCGATAATATTAGCTTCTTAATTTGAGTCGGGTCTCTCGGGTCGAATATGTTCTGATGTAATGCGAAGCACACATCTTTATTCCTAGTGTTTTAGTGCATTTTTGATTAGTTTTATGTTCGTTTTGAGTCATTTTTGTATACTATTGAGTCGTTGTCTTGTTTACAGGTGCTTGTAAAGATTACAAGTGAATACGTGAAGAAACCGAGCAAGTGAATGAAGCCCAAAAGTTCAAAAGAAGAAAATGTGAATTTCGAGTACTCGCGGTACGCGAGAGGGAAATAGATATGCCTCGCGGTACGCGAGGGAAGCTAAAAGCGCGCCTGACTAATTTGTTCCTCGCGGTACGCGAGGAACCCAGCCTATTGTCTCGCGGTACGCGAGGGCGTGAAATTCCGTAAAACCCTAGATTTTGAAATTAAATAGAATTTGAAGGCCATTATTCAAAAAGTGGGATTGTTAGCTATCTAGAGGGGGTTCAGAGGCGATTTTGATCTTGATAGCTTGAGTCGTTCTTAGTTTGCTGCATTCTTAGTTAATCTTTAGTGTAGTCAACCCTCCCAATCATCAATCTTTAGTACGAATCAGGGTCTAGTATTAGTATTCAGTGTCTCTAGGGTTCGATAACTCGGTTTACCATTAAGCTGTGCTACACTCGATGTCAGTGCGGTTTAGTTGAAGGTACTCCTTTTATTACTTAGGAGTCTAGTTAGGTATTTATTTATTAGTTTTATAGACAGTTTGGGTGACATCATGTTCCAATAGTTATATTCATAATTCATGATAATATATATAATTATACGTGTTTATACACATTCAAAACCTTATAATATATTCGTACAGTATTGCATTTCGAAATCACGCCTTCATGTTTATGCAAAAAGATACAATTATCATCTTAACATTATTACGTATACATATATATGTATATATATATGTGATTGTAATAATCCTCATATTATATAATATAAAATGTAAACATTTATGACTTTACATATATATATATATATATATAATTATAATTATATATGTGTGATTGAGTATTTGGTTCGAGTTTATATATATGTAATATATCTGAGCATCTCAATGGTATGTATATATATATATATATGTATATATATATATATATATATATTTATCGTATTCATAGTAATCGTTTGATTTTTATATAAAATGTGAATACTTGTATACATATATCTATTTATGTGTACATGTATAGGTATAGATCTGTTTATATGCCGCGTTTATATTTATGACACTAGTAGTTGTATCAACCCTTGTTTAGTCCGTTTGCTTACACATTTGGAAACCATTCAACGACGTATTAGTCGATATATGTATTTATGTTTATACAAAACATTTGAAGTTAAAATCATCCCATAGTATTTATTTTGTATAACACGTTTTATATCACAACTATAACATTTTTTTTACGTCCAAGTAACAATATTTAATAACATTACGTATCGTTCGTCAGTCGTACTCAAGATTCTCGCTTATCCGATTATATATTTACGAATATACTTTCCCGTTTAATAATATTTATATATGTATTTTAGTCGAAACAAAATCCTTTTGACAAAATGTACATGTTTTCCCGCATCGTTAATAATATTTGACAAGTTATTATTTTTATTTACCGTTAATAAATCTTTTTAAGCTCAACACCATTTAACCGTACACATGTTTATTTTTTGTATAGTCAAACGTAAGGCGTTAAGCGTGCGCTTTTACCTTTCCATTCACTCGGTCCGCACACGCGAACCCGTTGACCGAGTTTGACCCGGACCCGTGACGTTACTTCCTGTCCAAAAACGTGTGCTTAACACTCGGGAATGAAACCCAGCCACCACAAACGCTAAATTTACAATGTATATCAACTGATCTAACGGGAGAACGACCGAATCTTTAAAGTTACTCTAAAATTTCAAAACAAACCTTGTAATTGATAGATCGGGATGGTAGGACGTCAAACAACACAGATCTAGTCATTTTGAGACTTGTCGGAAAGTCGGGAGTCGTCGGAAAACACTTCTGCTCGCCAGAATCATTCCAAAGAAACAATTAACACCAAATACATGTAGATATAAACTTGAATAGCAAGAAAAATTGGATAGGGACTCACCGGAAAAAAAAAAACGAAACTCGACGGAAACCTAATTCCGTCTTCGGAAATCCCACCGGAAAACCGTTTTTGCCGGATTTTGGACGAAAACACGCAAGACACTGTGGATATGGATCGGGATAGGCTTAAAACATGATCGGGTAGCCTGAGGTGGCGTCGGGACCCTAGCTCTGTCACCGGAGCTCGCCGGAACGCCCTGTGGTGGCGGAACCCTAGCCGCCATCGCTCCTTTGAGTCGGGATATCTTCACCATCCTTGCGAATCAGTAAAATCTGCCACGACCATCGTGTTTAGGACTTCGAAAGCTATCGGGAAAGCTACTTCACTCGCCGCCACTCTTCGAAAAACCTCACGCCGCCGTCTCCGCCGCCGAGAGCTGCTATGTATTCCCTCTGTGTTCCCGTGTGGTTCGTCGGAGGAGGACGCCGGGAAGGTGGCCGACCCTCTCCCCTCTCTCATGCAATTCTCTCTCTTTAAAAGAGTGTGTGTGTATAAGTAGCAATGATGTAGAGAGAGAATAAGGTTGTTTATACACTTAGGGTTTGAAGTAGGGGTTTTCAAGAGAAAAGACCGGTTTGCTGAAAACGCGCAATCGTTCGAGTCTCCGTCACGAAGAGAATTCTAGAATTACTATTTTAAAATGCTTAAAATCATAAAACGTTATTATTATATATAGTTTAAGTATTTAAATCTTGAAATTTACGTTTCAATCGGTGTTCGAACCGGTACACGTCGGCACCGTGTTTTTAACGCGTTCAATCTTCTTAGCGTTTCGCACTCCGAGTTTGTAGTATATTATTTTACTAATGAAATTAAAATTACTATTTATCATACTTTTCGTATCGAAATACGTATCGATAACAATCGTACCATTATTGTTAGTTTTACGCGTATCTAACGCGGTTTAACGTGCACGTACGCGAAATTCGCGCGCTTTAATCTAAACAGACTTTCCAATTGAATATTATTAACTAATATTAATACTTCGTTGTAATATATAATTGCCATACCGAATATTTGGTGATAACTTTCGACTGACGCGTTAAACGTTTAAAATACTGAATCACGTACGTATATCTATTCTTTCTTAAGTTCTTAGGATTTGCGTAACGAGTCATTAGACAAAAACAAGTGACTAGTTTGATATTCGGATTATGAAATTTGGGCCTCTAACGGGCTTGAATTCTTATTGGGCCTAGTTGGGTTTAGCCTAACAACTAGGTTTTAGATTCTAGAATTTCGCATGTGTCACACCTACAGCTCCCTCTATACTCTGAGAAGACTGGTTTGCTGGTGGTGGAACCTTTGAAGATCGACGGTGACGGTGGTGATTAGGGCTATCGAGCTTAATAAAAAGGTAAACTTTCTTGAGATTACGTCTTTCTTTTACGATTAGAGATATAAATGTAACGTCCCAAAATAATAAAATGGATGAATGATAACGGGATCGGGATTTAATCAAGGATTTAATTGAAAAGTAAGGGAGCGGGCTTGGGCTCGGCTCCAATGGGCCAATGTAGCCTTGGTATATAAAAGGGAAATCATCTCACAACTCTCATTTCTCCATCATCTTCTCCGACTCAAAAACGCTAGAGAGAGAAAGCTTCAAGCAATCTTGGATAGACTGAAGACCAGTCTCAAAACGTTTCTCTAGTGATTTGGATCAAGTTTCACAAATCAACCACAGCCTTTTGAGGTAAGAATCAACCTCTGATCTACGTTTTTGATAAAAATGGGTTTTTAGGGTTTATGGGACTTTTACACATAAAGATTGAATTTTTACGTATAGAAAGTGAATCTAAGCTCAGATCTAGCTTCATGAAAGCTAGATAAACGTTTTTAACATTAAAAGTTAAGGTTTTGGATCAAAATCAGACCTACAAATGCTAAAATGTTATTGAGCGGACTCTAGAGAGTCGGCCACCTGCAAGTGGTGAGTCTCGGCTAGGAAGAAGAAGAGAGTCGACTGTCAGAAAGTCAATTTTCAGAAGTGTCGACTGTCAGATTCGACTGTTAGAAAGTCGACTGTCTAAGAGTCAACGATCTAGGAATCGACCCTCTAAGAAAAAACACTGAGTATCGACCCATTACACCACAAAGTCCTGAACACAAGTTCAGGCGACACTCATGAGTGGGGCTAGCGACTCTCCTAGCCGACACTCGAGTGTGCCTAGCGACTCTCCTAGCAGACACTCTTGGGCGATACCCACAAAACTGCCGACTCTTGCATGAAATAATAGAAAATTGTACTTTGAGTTATGTACAGATCACGTAGCACTCGTATAGCCCAAATCTTTTTAGTTTCCGCAGTAGACTGAAAATCCAGGTGAGTTCAAGAATCCCTTTTTTACTGTTTTAGGGTGGTGTGCATACTCAATAATTAGACGTTTATAATAAATGTATTTTATTACTTAAACGTTTTGTAAGAAAGAAAGATAAGAAAGGTAATGGTTTATTTAATTAAACGTTTGTAAGAAAGAAAGATAGAAAAGTAACGATTTAATTAACGAACGTTTTACAAGAAAGAAAGATAAGAAATAATGGCTTATTCAACTATATATTTTATAAACAGAAAGAGAAGAAAGAATAGTTTATTCAACTATATGTTTTATAAACTGAAAGGGAAGAAAGAATGGTTTATTCAACTATATGTTTTCTAAACAGAAAGAGAAGAAAGAATGGTTTATTTAACTATATGTTTTATAAGCAAAGAGAAGAAGAATAAGTCAAATACATTGTCTAATCTGTCAGAGTATGAGACCCAGATAAGAAAAGACTTGGGGTAGTAGCGTAGTCCTAGAGGCTAGTGCTACCCTAATCATAGTAGCAAGTCTTGAGGTAGTAGTATAGTCCTAGTGACTAATGCTACCCGAAGCCGATGTTGCATCATGGACCAAGACCATGATTTATCAGGTGAATAATCGGGACAGTGCTCGCCAGGGCATTGTAATGAGGAAGTTGCAACTGGTTAAGATGAGTAATGACGGTTAATCTAGCGTTGACAGTCGCTAAGTAAGAATGAAGAAGCCCGCTTGGGGGCACAGAAAGTCGGGTATCGGCCTTTGGACGTTGAGCCTTAGGGAACAATACCTGTGAGACAAGTTTCTTTGGGAACACAGAAAGTCGGGTACCGGCCTTTGGACGTTGAGCCTTAAGGAACAATACATGCGAAAGAAGTTCCTCGGGAACACAGAGGGGCGGTGTCGACCTTTGGACGTTGAGCCTTAGGGAACAACACCTGCCTCTGTCCCTTCGAGACACAGAGACACTTATGAATGAAAACAGATTATAGACATTAATGTATGACTTAAAAAAAGAGCACAAAGTAAATACGCATGTATTTTAAAGGAGAAAGAAAGTTTTTAATACGTGTGTGTTTAATGGAAGAAAGAAAGATTTTATTGTATTACGTGTATAATATAATATGTATGTTTAAAAGAATGTTTTAAAAAGGGAAAATCCTTTTAATATAAAGTTAAAGAAAACTTAAACTCACCAGCGTTAGCCGACTATTTTAGTATGCACATCAGGTAGCAAAGGAAATAAAAGATATGAAGCCACGAGGGCTTAATGAGAGGATAGTTGGAGGGCTACGGCTGGCAATAAGACTGACATCCCCATTATTTGATTATGAATGTGAACAATGTTATGTTTTAAAATTTTTGTTAACTCTGAATTTCATACAAGACCTCCGGTATTAATGTTTAATGATTAATTCAAGGTTTAAAAACTATGTTTATGCAATGTTTGCCAACTATAAGAGATTTCCGAGTTTGGGTCCTTTCAAGTTGGTATCAGAGCCATAGTTTGAGAGATTCAGAAATTCGCCAAAATGTCTAAACTTAAACTAAGAATGGGATAGAAGAATGGGATGTCAGTCAGAGCAGCCAAGCCATGAAAGCAGAACAGTAAGGCCTCAGTAATAGAAAACAGTAGAAACAGTAAATGGTAAGGGCCTTAGAATAGAAGGTAGTCCATGTCCTAGTATAGAACATAGACCGTAAATGCCTTAGAATAGAAAGGTAGACATAATGTGCCTTAAGGAAGGAACTTTGAACTTGAATGCAAACGTTACTCTAAAAGGGAATGTTCAGAACCCGAGAAGTAAAGTAAATTAGTAATTTCATACCGGTCTCTGTAATTAGTAATTTACATTAGTCGAGGTGTTCTAAATAATTACCTATCATGATAAAACGAGTATTCCTTGTTCGCGGTTTGAAAACGAAATGGTCGGAAAGAGAGGTGCAAAGAGAGGAACTAGTACTGGACGCAGGGGTAGATGATGTGCGTGAGGTATATATATTTTTAATAAAGATTTTTTTCACACAAATGACGGTTATAAAAATGGTTTTCACCTAAACTAAACCACACACACGAAGGCAAGTGTACCTGTCGAGTGGTAATATAGAATTGATAAGAACCGAGTATCAATCCATGGACACAGTTTAACGTTTTGACCCAAACCTTTAATTTGCTTGATTGAATAGGGAAAATATTTGTTATTCCAATCTCTTTCTGTAAACTCTTTTCTAAAGTGACAATGACTAATTTTGCAATGACTTAACTGATTAGAAGTGATAAATGTTTTTGTGAGACAATCATCTCCGTTTAGAATCCGCTTATTTAATTATGTCGAAACAAATTATATGGCTAAAGGTTGTGATTATGTTAATGTTCTATGAAGCGGTCGGATTAGAATCCTGTCAACGTTTTTAATAACATAATCATTAAGAAATACATCTATGAGTAAATTACACGTTGCCCACTTAATGTTAGCTTAATTAGATAAAATGGTGTAATTTCTTAACTTATGAATTTCCAAGTCAAAGTCATGTAATTTTTAAGCTTGATTCATCAATACTTTAACTAGCATAACTGTTGTCAAAGAAAGATCATAACATTTCTCTTAGTTTTTCCAAACACGATTAAAGGGACTGCATGTTTTAGTACTTATTTCACAATAAAGGTTTCAAAGATTCATTCCTAATTCTTAGCTATAACCTTATACCAAAAGATAATAATGTTATAAATAAATGGTAGTCTCATAGATTTTCCAACACAATATAATTTCTCATTTATAAACCCTTAGTTGATTGACAAACATTTAGACATGCAAATCCATCAAGAGATTATCACAAGATTATCAATACATTAACATAAAACTTTAGCCATAGTCATAAGTTCAACATAATTAATTAAGCTTCATCAAACTAAGATGATTGAAAAGTTGTTTAGCTCATAATGAGCTTGCAAACAACAATAACACAAATGGAATACATGCAAGTCATAATAGGATCAAAAATATAACCAAAGTTTCCAAGTGGAGTAGTGTTGTGATAAGTAGAATTTGATGATGTAATGGACCTTCCTAACCCTCCAAATGGTCTCCCTAGCCTGGTTCCCAAGTGTTTGAGCGAGTGGAATTTTCTCCAAGAGGGCTCTCTCTAAAAATGAGCCAAAGAGCTCTATTTATATTGTTTGAGCAAGGAGGCACGACCCGTGCCTAGTGAGGCATAGTGCTGGGACCATAGTGTAACCGTTTTGTTTTCTGTCGCGAATGTACTGAGCATGTACTGGGCACGGGGGTGTGCTTGGTGGGGCACGGATCCGTGTTACACTTGTTCGGGGGAAAATAGTACAATGGTACAATTCTAAGTTGACCACGGGGGCATGCCTGGTGGGGCACGGTCCATGCTTGGCTGTAAGGCTTCTGTCTTTTCTGCATGATGGGGCACGGGGGTGTGCCTGGTGGGGCACGACCCGTGCTTGATCTCCTGAGTTGCCCAATTTCATTATTTTTCGCCGCTTATTTGTTTGATTGTTCCTTTTAAGCCAAGAGTTCCCTGAGATTCAAATAGAAGCTAAATGAGCGACAAATTCAATCAACGTATAGAGAAATTGACAACAAATGAGATACAAATGATGTGAAATATATGTATAATTTAGAGCATATCAAACCTCCCTACACTTGAACCTTGCTTGTCCTCAAGTAATACTTTGAATATTTTATTCGAAATGGCAATTGCAAAAGCAAATTCGAACAAACTTTAAGCAAGAAATGATTTTCCTTCTTTAAAGAAGGAACACAAGCAAACAAGTGTCAATCGAGCAAATATGATCTTATGAAGTGATATCTATGAGGCAATGGTTTGTTTTATGAAGTTATAGAAAAACAAGACTTTAGCACTACTCACAATGTTCACACACACTCGGCTAAGTATTTGTAGTCATGCATGTAATGGTGTATGTATAGAACACTCCATTATCAATATGAGAAGTACTAAGTTAAATGCTTGTTAAGAGATCGAAGCTCCACCAATTTATAGGAAACTTTTGCATGAATCAAAAAGTCTTTTTGGGTTGTGGTTTGGCTAAGGGTGATTTTTGGAAGGTGGTTTGGTACTTAGGGCTTGACTTTGGATTATTTGACTAAAAAGAAAGGGTAAAGTAAATCTTAAAACTAGAAATCCCTCTACAATGCTCGAGTTAGAAGGGGTATTACTAACTCGAGGACTTGTTTAAGGTCAGATTGTCAAGACCGAATCTCATCTTTAGAAACCTTACTTCCTCTTTGAATTTGAGGTATACATAGCTATCCTTCCTAAGGGTTCGTTTGGCTTAGAGCCTAATAGCACCTAACCTGATCAACTCTGTATACTCGTGCTGGGAGGTTGTTTGATATTTACTACATTTTCCATCATGAGCCCAATTTCCATATTTGAGGCACCTTTCATATCTTTTTGCTCTTCTTTTCATGGCACTCTTTGAAGTTCCATAAAATGGTGGATTTTGTTCCATTTTTCTCCAACTTTTTCTTGATTCAAACATTAGAACAAAGAGATGTTCTCGAAATTATGGGGGAAGTCTCGATTTTGCAAAATGAAGATATAAAAGTAAATTGAAATCAAAATGATGCATTTTTTTTGAAGTCGAGTCCTTAGCAACAAAGGTAACGGGTTGTCGGTGAAGATAGGCTGAAAGTAGGTGTGATTGGGCTAACTATGTGTTTTTGGTTGTCAATGGATGATCGGGTAATAAGGTGGTTGTCCTACTGACTAAATCATTTTTATGCAATAAACTCCTTTGTGGTTTTGCCCCGTATGCTAAAACAAGTTCTAATTTGCACAAATCATATGATACTCTCAATATTTCGAAAAGAACAAAAGCATAATTGTTTCAAATGAAAGCTGTAATGGCTCAAAAATATGCTCACGAAAATGGATGGATTTAGGTAAAAGTGCAAAATCTATGCATGTCTATTATTTAAGTTTAACTTGCCATGCCTTGGAATGATTTGTGTCATTTTACTTGTTGGTTTGTTTAAAACTTATGTTTGAAAAATGCATTTCTTCCTTGTAGTTTATAGAAAATTTGAAGTGTACTGGTTCCAAAATGGAGTTCTTTTTAAGACTTAGGTGATCAAAGTTCAAGTGCTAAACATGGTGAAACCCCGCCCCTCCCTACACTTGAAGCTTACATTGTCCTTAATGTACATGGTATCTAAACAATTATAAAGCATAAAAGATGTAAAGGGACAGAAGAACTCCCCTGAAAGATGGTGTATCCAAAGCTTGTGATCGATTCTCACAGCGGCCCGAAAAGCATGAATCCATTGTGGTCACACAAAATTATTAGTACTAAATTTGAAATTCAGAAATATAACATCCTACAAACAAAAAAGGTAAATAGTTTAAAATGGCACGGATCAGCCAGTGCCGGATAGTACTTAAACACACAAAATAAAAGAAAAACATAGCCGAAGAACACAGGTTTCACTATGACAAAAATGTTGCACCAACGAGATCTTTACCGACTATCCCTCATTGGTCGAGGTTTTCCTCGCCCTAGTTCTTGTTCATCATGCGTCTCGTGTAGGAGACATCTTCCCTAATCAAATCAACCCTGTTAGATAGATTGTCGACTATTCACCGATCTCGAAAGAACGGCGGGGATAAGTGTTGGCTGTCTAGATGGATTCATAGAGGTCCATCATGGATGGAAATCCAGAGGCATGGGAAGATGATGTTGCGGTGTAACGGTGATGCTGATAATGGGGAGAGTGCTGATGGTGGGGAGAGTGATGAATGTCAAGGACCATGATAACTCGCTCTGGGTCCTCAGGATCCCAAATCTGTCCTCTAGAATCCTAAAAATGTGCCTGCCCATCGGGCAAGTAGGTAATCATGCCCATGCTGGCACAGATGGATATATCTAACAATCCCGGAGATGGTCCTTTCGGTGCCATGAGTTGGTTCATCATTGTACTCGTAGAGTAGAACAATCCAGCCGCCGCCAAACATTGGGGTATTTACCCCGGCTATGGAGTCAGTTGCGAAAAGACGGCAGAAAAAGTATGCAATGTTTCAAGCTCACGCCTCACTAAACAGTAGAGGACATATAAGTCCCTAAGATTGACCACCCCTTCGCTTTGACCGCGTTGGGTGGCTGAGTGACTGAGTAGATGGTGAATGTAACGAAGCAGAGGATCCTTGAGTTTACTGCTTTTGGTTCGGCTAGCATTGTATCCCCCCGTACCGACTTCGTTCCAGAAGGCTGTCCTAGTACTTCCATAATTGGGATGATGCATGTCTTCCTCGTCGAGAAAGCTGCGATTTGATGCTGAAAAGGTGGGTTCATAAATTTCTTCCTAAGTGTAGATTCCTAGAGCAATCCCAAATAGTGCAATCGAGGTGCTATGCCAAGTTCCTCCTAACCTAAAAGATACAACATTTTCGTCCCAATAATCCATATTAGTTTGCAGGAAGTTGAATGTTGCCAAAAATTCCATTGTGAGTTCTCTTATGGAATCACGATCATTTTCAAACACACGTCGCCATGGAGGGGTGACAAGATTGAGAAAACGTCCCCTTTGCCCGACGGTGTCCAAGGTTAGATGTGATTCTTCATCCCGTCAGCAGAGTGTGCACAACCTTTCTCGACACCAAGCCTCATTTTGGTTATTGAACATAAGGAACGGGTGTGTCATGTTCCTGAGATATTAATTAGCAAACTAGTCTAAACGGATTAAACAACATGAAACCAAACCGAATCTGATCAGAGGGTGGGGCACGGCCCGTGCTTGACTGTCGAAGTTGGCAATTGTAAACAAGAACACAACAGGTCTGATGGTGGTCTAATACGGGGCGTGCCTGGTGGGGCACGACCCGTGATGCACTGGAAAGGGCAGAATCGGGGATTTGAATCCGTGATTTTTCTGTTTTGGGTATTATGGAACTTTTTGCCAAATAAAAATGGTAACCAATATTGAAGCCAAAAATATGAACAAATGGGTCAATTCAGGTGAAAAACACAAATCAAACCCGAAATTTGTAAAATAACCTCTAAAACTAAGAATTAACAACCTACAAACTAAGGGTTCAAAAGAAAAAGACTCAAAGAAGGGTAAAATCCGGTTTGGGACAAGAATCACCCCGAAATTGAAATAAAAACTCAAAATATATACAAAGGAATGATCTAAACATACCTTAATGGAAAGATTGAGTGAAATCTTGATGAAAATGATGGATTTGGGGTGTTTGGTGGCCAAAACCGAGAGAAATCTCGTTTGAAATAAACTTTCAACGCTAGGTTCTCCGGTTGGTTGATTGTTGCTACTTGGGCCTTGGTATGGTTGTTTGGGTGGAAAATGTGCATTCTGTTACTGGAAGGCTGGTCTCTTATAAAATCCTGGGGGTTGTTGATTATTTCCCCCTTCTCTAAAGTTTAAGTTGTTCCTGCAGTTAGTATTGTAGTTGTTTCCTTAAGAGTTGTTCTGTCCTCCTACATAGTCGACTTCTTCCACTATCATTGCTTGTTGACATTCGCTGGTTTTGTGTTGTTTTTCACATGTGTCGCAACGAAGCTGTGCTTTCTTAAGTTCAGTTTTCATTTGTTCAAACCTTTTGGTAAGTGCTTCTAATTGTGCTGCAACTAAAGTGTCAGAGTCAACGTGGTGTATGCCCTTTTGGGTGGGTTTGGCTCTCAGAGGATTGTAAGCAAAGCTTTTAGTGGCGGCTTTTTCCAATGCTTGGAATGCCCCAGTTGGGGTTACTCCTCCGAAGTCTCCTGCTGCACACTGGTCAATGGCTTTCTTGTATGCTCCCGAAATAGCATCATAGAACGTTTGACATTGCAGCCATAGATCTAACCCGTGATGTGGGCATCTTCTCAAAAGGCTTTTGTATCTTTCTCAAGCCGCATGCAGTGATTCATCAGCATCCTGACGGAAACCGGTTATACTCGATCTTAACTTGGCAGTTTTATCAGGTGGAAAGTATTTTAATAAGAATTGCTCGGCCATTTAGGCCCATGTTGTGATGGTGCCAGGTGGTAGTGCATCTAACCATTTCATGGCACGGCCATAGAGCGAAAATGGAAAGAGCCTAAGTCTAACAACGTCGTCAGAACATTTATGGATTTTGAAAGTCGCACAGATTTGTAGGAAACGTGCGATATGAGCGTTAGGATCCTCGTCTGGTAGACCGTTAAAATGAGTGGAAGTTTCCACCAGGTGAATGATGCTTGATTTTATTTCGAAATTGTTTGCTGCAACTGCTGGTTGAGCGACACTAAACTCGTAACCATCAAGGGATGGTTTGGCATAGTATGTCATGTTCCTTTCCTCTGCATCCGCCATGTTATCTTTTGGTTGTGTATCCTCCACTGCTTCTCCTGCTATCGCCTCAGCTACTGTTCGTGTCCGTTCTCGTAATCGGTGAAGGAAATGTCGTTCGGGCTCCGAAAATGGTGTGGCGATATTAGGTTCAGGTGTGGTGGACATTCATTACCTAAAATTGAGATATTTTTACCAAAAGAAAAAGAACTAAGAATGAAAATTGAAAATATGTTCACTAGTATTTACGAATTAAAATTTTGGATTTTCTTGTTGAAAGCGTGTCCTCGGCAACGGCGCCAAAAACTTGATGTGCGCGAATTATATATATTTTTAATAAAGATTTTTTCACACAAATGTCGGTTTTAAAATTGGTTTTCACCTAAACTAAACCACACACACGAAGGCAAGTGTACCTGTTGGGTGGTAATATAACATTAATAAGAACCGAGCATCAATCCATGGACACAGTTTAACGTTTTAACCCAAACCTTTAATTTGCTTGAATGAATAAGGAATATATTAGTTGTTCCAATCTCTTTTTGTAAACTATTTTCTAAAGTGACAATGATTAATTTTGCAAGCACTTAATTGATTAGAAGTGATAAATGTTTTTGTGAGACAATCATCTCAGTTTAGAATCCGCTTATTTAATTATGTCGAAACAAATTATATGGCTAAAGGTTGTGATTATGTTAATGTTCTGTGAAGCAGTCGGATTAGAATCCTGTCAAGGTTTTTAATCTCATAATCATTAAGAAAGAAATCTATGAATAAATTACATGTTGCCCACTTAATGTTAGTTTAATTAGATAAAATTGTGTAATTTCTTAACTTATGAATTTCCAAGTCAAAGTCATGTAATTTTTAAGCTTGAGTCATCAATACTTTAACTAGCATAACTGTTGTCAAAGATGGATCATAACATTTCTCTTAGTTTTTCCAAACACGATTAAAGGGACTACATGTTTTAATATTTGTTTCACAACAAAGGTTCCAAAGATTCATTCCTAATTCTTAGCTATAACATTATACCAAAAGATAATAAAGTTATAAATAAATGGTAGTCTCATAGGTTTTCCAACACAATATAATTTCTCATTAATAAACCTTTAGTTGATTGATAAACATTTAGACATGCAAATCCATCAAGAGATTATCACAAGATTATCAATACATTAACATAAAACTTTAGCCATAGTCATAAGTTCAACATAGTTAATTAAGCTTCATCAAACTAAGATGATTGAAAAGATGTTTACCTCATAGTGAGCTTGCAAACAACAACACAAATGGAATACATGCAAGTCATAATAGGATCAAAGATATAACCAAAGTTTCCAAGTGGAGTAGTGTAGTGATCTTCAAAGTGGAATTTGATGATGGAATGGACCTTCCTAACCCTCCAAATGGTCTCCCAAGCCTCGTTCCTGAGTGTTTGAGTGAATGAAATTTTCTCCAAGAGGGCTCTCTCTAAAAATGAGCCAAAGAGCTCTATTTATATTGTCTGAGCAAGGAGGCACAACCCATGCCTAGTGAGGCACGGCCCCGTGCTGGGACCACAGTGTAACCATTTTGTTTTCTGTCATGAACGTACTGAGCATGTACTGGGCACGGGGGCGTGCTTAGTGGGGCACGGCCCAGTGTTACACCTGGTCAGGGGAAAATAGTACACTGGTACAATTCTAAGTTGACCACGGGAGCGTTCCTGGTAGGGCACGGCCCGTTTGCTGGAAGGCTTCTATCTTTTCTACATGATGGGGCACGGGGCGTGCGTGGTGGGGCACGGCCCGTGCTTGATCACCTAAGTTGCCCAATTTCTTCATTTTTCGCCTCTTATTTGCTTGATTGTTACTTTTAAGCCAAGAGTTCCCTGAGATTCAAATAGAAGCTAAATAAGCGACAAATTCAATCAATGTATAGAGAAATTGACAATAAATGGGATACAAATGATGTGAAATATATGTATAATTTAGAGCACATCAGTAGACCACGTGTCAACAGAGTTGAAAGAGAAGAAAGTGAACCCTCAGTTCATGGATCGATGTCGATCCATACCGCGAATTAAAATGCTCCAAGTGACCATGGAGCGCATGACGAAGAAGGCTTAGTTTTGGAGCCAATTGTTAAGAAAGCCATGGCTGATGAAGTTGCTGCATTCTTAAAAAGCACTCTGCCAGCAGCCCTAACTGAGGCTCTAAAGACTGTAGAGGAGGAAAGAGGAAGAGGCCTACGAGTCGAAAACAGAATGTGATTGAAACCGAATATGAAAGTGATGACTCGGACTATGAAGACGATGTGACTATAAGTCCTTCCAAAACTGTGATCCACTAACTTTTGACGGCAAGAAAAATGTTATTGCCACATACTACTGGATTGACCGCATGACTGCAGTCATCAAGATGAGTGAATGCCGTGCTGACCAAGCGGTATGGTTTGCCGCTCATTCTTTTGCCTTCGAGGCACTAAGCTGGTGGGAAAATGTGGAGAAAGCTAAGTCTGAAAGGGATATTGACAGAATGAAGTGGGATGATCTGAAGGCCCTAGTTATCCAAAAGTTCTATCCCCAAAATGAGATTGATAAAATGGAAGAGGCCTTCATGGAACTCAAAGCTGGTAGCATGACACACCGACAATTCACTTCTAAATTCAATGAGCTGACACAGCTGGTTCCACACTTAGTGAACACTGAAGAGAGAAGGATCAAGTGTTACATCCAGAAGCTACCTCCGAGAGTTCGCACGATTATCAACTCCAACACCCCTAGTGACTTTGAATCGGTGGTAGAATTGAGTGGAAAGGTTTTTGATGATGTGGCCGCAGAAGGCGCAACCCCTGCTGAAACTCAAAAGAAGTGGCCTAACGCCACTAAGCGCTCGAACGAGGATTGGTCTGCCTCAAAAAGTAAGAAACCAAGGTTTGGAGAAAGGGTTATCTGTAGCAAGTGTGGTAAGGCGCACCTTGTGGAGTGCAAGTATGAGTTAAACCTATGTTACCGTAGTGGCAAGACGCACATGTCCCGTGAATGTACCAACGCTCCCAGTTCTGCGAATTATGGAAAATGCCACAACTGTGGTGAATCAGGACATTTCTCAAAGGACTGCCGCAAACCAAGAACATCAAACAATGAGAAGACAAAGGAGGCTGAGAAAGGGGGAGCAAGGACCAGAGCCTATGCCCTGACACAGGAAGAAGCAAGGGGAGATCCCAACGTTATGTTAGTTTATCCTTGACCACGCCTTTGTTCCTGTTCTGTTTGATTCAAGTGCTAGTAAAAGTTTAATATCCTCTTCGTTTTGTAAAAGGCTGAAATACAAAACCTCCATGATAGAAAAGGCTTTTAGTGTAGAGACCGCTATGGGTAGGAACACTAAAGTAGTAGAGCTAGTAGACGACCTTACCATAAAGATAGAAGGCCACAAATTTCCTGTTAAATTATTCGTTATAGCATTGGGAGGATTCGACGTAGTATTGGGAATGGATTGGTTAGCTACCAATGAAGCTCGAATTGTGTGTAAACGTAAGGTGATTCAGCTCAACACTCCTGATGGTAGCGAGGTCATGATTTACGGGGAACGCGATATCCCGTTGACAAATGTAATCTCAATGATGAAAGCAGAAAGATATATGAAGCGCGGATGCGAGGCCTACCTGACTTATGTGATTGACAAAGATGTGAAAGTGAAAGAATTGAATAAAGTACCTGTGGTGTGACATTATCCAGAAGTGTTCCCTGAGGATTTGCCTAGATTGTCGCCGGATCGGGAAACAAAATTTCAAATTGATTTAATGCCAGGTGCCCAGCCCGTTACCAAAGCACCTTACCGACTAGCGCCACTTGAGATGAAAGAGCTGATGACCCAACTGGAAGAATTGTTAGAAAATGGATTTATCATACCGAGCATTTCGTCTTGGGGTGCTCCGGTGTTGTTTCTAAAGAAGAATGACGGTGCCATGAAAATGTACATATATTACAGAGAATTGAACAAAAGAACTGCGAAGAACAAGTACCCGCTACCCAGGATCGATGATCTATTCGACCAACTACAAGGCGCCAATTGGTTCTCAAAAATTGACATGCGGTGGGGTTATCATCAACTAAAGGTAAGAGAGGAAGACATACCCTAAACCGCATTCCGCACGCAGTATGGACACTACGAGTTTCGTGTAATGTCCTTTGGGTTGACGAATGCCCCTGCAGCATTCATGGATATGATGAACAGAGTGTGTCGACCGATGCTAGACCGGTCAGTAATAGTCTTTATAGACGATATCCTCGTTTACTCAAAGAACGAAGGTGATCACGCCTGTCACCTACGAGAAGTTTTAGATATACTGAAAGAAGAAAAGTTGTATGCTAAGTTTTCTAAATGCGCGTTCTGGCTAAACGAAGTTTAGTTCCTGGGCCATGTGATTAACGCGGAAGGCATCATGTTAGACCCAGTAAAGATCGACGCAGTGTGGAATTGGGAAACCCCTAGGACACCAACAGACATACGAAGTTTTCTAGGATTGGCAGGCTACTACCGAAGGTTCATTAAGGACTTTTCAAAGGTAGTCTCACCTATAACTAGGTTGGCCCACAAGGAAGTAAAGTACGAATGGGCCCGGGCCCAATCTGATGCCTTTAAAGAATTAAAGAAGAGATTAACCCAAGTACCAGTATTGACCCTACCGGATGGTAACGAAAACCTAGTTTTGTATTCTGACGCTTCAGGACAGGGGTTAGGTTGTGTGCTAATGCAACGAGGGAAGGTGATCGCGTATGCGTCATGACAGTTAAAGACTCACGAAGTCAACTACCCGACTCACGATCTTGAGCTCGCGGCGGTTGTTTTTGCCTTAAACATTTGGAGGCATTACCTCTACGGAGTCAAGTGCACCATCTACTCCGACCACAAAAGCTTGAAGTATTTCTTTGAGCAAAATAAATTGAATATGAGGCAGCGACGGTGGTTAGAACTGTTGAAAGATTATGATTGTGAAATTCTTTACCACCCAGGAAATGCAAATGTGGTGGCCGACGCCTTGAGTCGAAAAAAGGCGACAACTCCTATCAATGTGAAAGCCTACCGGTTGGTCATGACTCCAAACCTTTTGACAGAAATAGAATGTGCCCAGGATGAAGCTTTGAAAGAAGAAAACGTTAAGCGGGAAAGAATAGTGGGTCAGCAAGAGAAGTTAGAAACTAATGCTTATGGAGTACGAACATGGTTTGGGAGAATGTGGATACCCAAGGGTGGCGAGCTTAGAGTTAAGATTCTTGACGAAGCTCACAAGTCTCGTTACTCTATCAATCCTGGTACTAACAAGATGTATCATGATTTAAAGAAAGAATACTGGTGGGCCGGCATGAAGAATGACGTAACTGATTACGTGAGCAAGTGCCTTACCTGTTCACAAGTGAAGGCTGAGCACCAGAAGCCCTACGGGGAGATGCAACTGTTATTTATTTCCGAATGGAAGTGGGAACACATTACCATATATTTCATAACCAGGCTACCGCGTACAGCTAAGGGTCATGATACCATATGGGTAATTGTGGATAGGCTGACGAAGAGTGCTCACTTCTTGCCGATCCGAGAGACTTATTCGTCTGAAAAACTAGCAGAGTTGTTCATTAATGAGATTCTGGCCAGACACGGTATGCCCTTGTCGATTGTGTCAGACCATGACACACGATTCACATCAAGGTTCTAGAAAAGATTCCATGGGACCATGGGTACTAGACTCAACATAAGCACAGCTTACCACCCTCAAAGTGATGGTCAGTCCGAAAGGACCATTCAAACTCTCGAGGACATGCTCTGGGCATGTATTATTGACTTCGGTGGTAGCTGGGATAGTTACTTACCGCTGGCGGAGTTCTCCTACAAAAACAGCTATCATACCACCATTGGCATGCCGCCTTATGAGATGATGTACGGTAGGAAGTGTAGGACGCCCGTCTGTTGGGGGGAAATTGGGCAGAAATACTTCGCAAGTCTTGACGTGGCCAAAGCAACTTCCGAGAAGTTTGACCAAATCAAAGCTCGTATGAAAGCCGTTAAGGATAGGCAGAAGTCTTATGCGGATAGAAGAAGGAGAGATCGCGAGTTTTAAGTTGGGGATATGGTACTGTGGAAAGTGTCTCCTTGGAAGGGAATAATACGATTTCGAAAGAGAGGAAAGTTGAGTCCAAGGTTTGTAGGACCGTTTAAAGTTGTGGCATGAGTTGGGGAAGTAGCGTATCGTCTAGAGCTGCTAGAAGAATTAAGTGGAATCTGTCCTACTTTTCATGTGTCACACTTACGTAAGTGCTTAAAGGACGAGTCAGCATATGTGCCACTCGATGACATCGAAGTAAATGACAACCTTAACTATATTGAGGAACCCCAAGCAATTTTGGATAGAAAAGATAAGCGACTTCGCAACAAAGTCATTCCGCTGGTCAAGGTTCAATGGAAACATCGCAAAGGGTCAGAAGCCACGTGGGAGACTGAATCAGAAATGAGGGAGTTATACCCACGATTATTTGATCTATAATAGATTTCGAGGATGAAACCTCTAATAAGAGGGGTAGACTTGTAACATCCCAAAATAATAAAACGGATGAATGATAACGGGATCGGGATTTAATCAAGGATTTAACTGAAAAGTAAGGGAGCGGTCTTGGGCTCGGCTCCGATGGGTCGATGTAGCCTAGGTATATAAAGGGGAAATCATCTCACAACTCTCATTTCTCCATCGTCTTCTTCAACTCAAAAACCCTAGAGAGAGAGAGTTCTAGAGAGAGAAAGCTTTAAGAAATCTTGGATCGACTCAAGATCAGTCTCAAAACGTTTCTTTAGTGATTTGGATCAAGTTTCACAAAGTAACCACGGCCTTTTGAGGTAAGAATCAACCTCAGATCTACGTTTTTGATAAAAATGGGTTTTTAGGCTTTATTGGACTTTTTCACATAAAGATTGGATTTTTATGTACGAAAAGTGAATCTAAGCTCAGATCTAGCTTCATGGAAGCTAGATAAACGTTTTTAATGTAAAAAGTTAAGGTTTTGGATCAAAAATCAGACCTACAACGCTCAAATGTTCTTGAGCCGACTCTCCACCTGCAAGTGGCGACTCTCGGCGAGGAAGAAAAAGAGAGTATATTGTTAGAGAGTCGACTGTCAGAAATGTCGACTGTCGGAGTCGACTGTCAGAAAGTCGACTGTCTGAGAGTCAACCATCTAGGAATCGGCCCTCTAAGAAAAAAGCTGAGTATCGACCCATTACACCACAAAGTCCTGAACGCAAGTTAAGGCGACACTCATGAGTGTGGCTAACGACTCTCCTAGCCGACACTCGGGTGTGGCTAGCGACTCTCCTAACCGACACTCTTGGGCGATACCCACAAAACTGCCACTCTTGCATGAAATAATAGAAAATTGTACTTTGACTTATGTACATATCACGTAGCACTCGTTTAATTAGACTAAATTACGTGAGACATTGCATGTTAGACTTAATTATGTTTAATTAAGTCTTTCCGTGTCTAGCAAAGTCCACCCGCCACACGACATATGTATGTAATTTTAGGAGTTACTGGGTCACACGCAGACTAAATAAGACACTCGTTCGCGTGGGCGATATTTGAGTCAAAAACTATTGAGAACCGCATACGACTTATAAAGTACGGACAATAATATTAATAGAATTTAAAACAAAATAACTTCAGGATTTAAAGTTAGAGACAAGTCAATTTTTTATTGGATTAAAAAACTTATAACAAGCCGTTAACGTGACACAACTACGTAGACATGAATGGAAACTTAAATAACCGACACCTTTTTAATTATAACTCGACGGTTTAAACTTTATATTTAAAACCGGGTACCTCGCGAGTATTATATCGGACTTAAACTAACGGGTAATACACCACTCACCACCCACCCTACCCTACCCCCATCCCTACACCTCTCCCTCTCAGTTCTCCCTGCCCAGCCGAAATACACACACGTTCCTTGAATTTGAGCATTATAGTGCACACACAAAAAATCCCTTCCCCATGCATGAGGATACATGCATAACTGGCCACCACACTCACCACTCCTTTTCCCCCTTCCCTATGTTTCCAACCGAGAAGGCCACAAGGGCACCCTTAGGCCACCAAATCTCATGTCTAGTCTTCTCATGTCTTCACTCAACATGAGGAAACATGTCCCCATGTTCCCCCAACAAAGTCATACCTCTTGGGTATTACATGTAGGAACTCCATGCAAGGAAGAATAAATAGGAGTGCAATACTCATTTCACATACACCCACAACCCACACTTACGAAGATTAATCACCCCATTTCCCTCTTCTTTTCCCCTTGCTCTCGGCTCCCCAACACCCACCCACAATTTACCTTTCAAATATCAAGCAACTTCCTTGCCTCCTTGTTTCTTCTGCTTCACGGCTCAACAAACATTTTTTTTTTCTTTTTTTTCTTCGATCCAAGTTTCAAGACACAAAGGTGGAGACTCAAATCTAGTGTTTCCAAGTGCATCTCAAAGGGTTTCAAGTCTCCAATCACCGCCATTCCTTCTTCTTGCTTGTTTAGGTGAGCCTCTTTCCTTGCGTGTTAATTTTGTGTTCGTATAATATTTATGTTGTAACGAGTACCCAAGAGACCATAGCCTTGTCACGGAAATTATTAGGCTAACATTATTAAAAATTTTGTTTGTCATAAATATTTAAAACCCTAAATTCATATGTTTTTGCGTCTAAATATATGTATTAATAATTAATTTTATTAATTATTAGAAGACTAAATTACAAAAAAAAGTCCTTTACGTTTATATGACATTGCAGGTTTCATCCTTTATCTTTAAAACGCACGCTGGACATCCTTTGTGTATACATTTTGTAACAGATCCTTTCCTTTATACTAACTGGCGTTAAGTTTTTCTGTTAAGTCAATGAAAGTTTGGTCTTTCTACCCTTAAAGGACTATTTATGTAATTTTAAACATAAAAGACATTTTCTGTAATTTTGTATCTTTTAACTAAAAGAATAGTTTATTTATATAATATATTATTTAAATTTTTTATCATAGTATATATATATCTAACATATTAAATACAACACTACTAGAAAACTGACCAATTGTGACGGCCTTTCCGGTCGCAAAACCGGAAATTCGGTTGCAAAAACCTCCGTCGCTAATCCAAATTTGCAACCGGAATTGCGACCGGCGTAACCTGCGGTGGCCGCTCCAGTCGCAAAAATTTGCGACGGGAATTACGGTCTCAAAAATTGTGACCGGAAATGCGGTCGCAAAATTTGCGACCAAAAATGCGATCGCAAAATTGGCGACCAGAAATGCGGTCTCAAAATTCGCAAATTTTGCGACCGGAAACGCGGTTGCAAAATTTGCGACCATTTTTCGACTACAGTGCTTTTTTTTACAAATTTTTTTTCGTGTTTTTATAGTTTTATATTTTGAATCTGCTGCTAATTTTTAGATTTTCAAATATTAACCATTCACAAATTCTAAATAGTGCAAAACATTCTAATTAACATTTGCAAATAAAACGTCAAATATCCGAGTTATCCAAATATAATAGATAACCAAACATTCAAATAAAAGAATTTATAGGTTTAACTAGGCTGTTGGATGTTTTGGGACACAAGCTTTAACAACGCTTCAAGGTTCGTCGTCTTATCGAGTATGGCTTGTGTCTCGATCTTACCCCTTTCTTTTTCCTTCACCAAATCCTCAATAACTCCGGTCAACCTTTCTTTACCTTTTTCCTTTTCTTTTCCACATTGACTCTGTTCATTCTTTCTTTATCTTCTTCCTTTTCTTTCACAAGCTCCTCAATGATTCCATTCAACTTTTGTATCTACAAATAATAAACATGTACTTAAATTTACACTTAAATATAAAAAGCTCAATTATAACTCATTTAGACCGTTGTAACCAAACATGGCTCATTAGGACCCGTTATATAAACCTGCAGATTTCAATATATAAAACCTAGCTGAACTTAATGAAGATAAGATTATTTTACCTTGAAATAATGATGAAAATTCCAAGTGCCATGCACATCCCAGACCATATATAAAACGAGGCAGCTTGAAATGCTAAACAACTCGGATTCCATTTCCTGCTGAAAATTAAGGCATCAAAAATTCAGGAAACAAATCACTGTTACAGTACAGACAAGTGATAGTGGGACAACTTGGTATGCTGCACAACAGTTTGCATGCTGTTAAGAAAATTAAACCTTTTTATTTGCCATTTTAGAGTCGCACTGAGATCCCTCGTGATTTATATAAATTTACTTCGTATTACTCTCCAAACTGTTATAAATATTGCTCCCCACAGAACAGAAATAATATCTGTATAAACAGCTTTAAAGGTTCAGAGTTTAGATCATGCAGCAGAACAATTATAAGATTTAGTAGTTATAATTTGTATATGCCCTTGCAGTTGATGCACCCATTATATCACATGATTATGCTGGACCTTTTTTACTTAAAGAAAACAAACATAAGTCGTGTACATACGTAGTACTGCTACATGATGTGGAAGGCGTACCCATGATCAAACCTAACGGGTCCCCGACATTTGCTTAACCCATGAACTTTTCCTTTATTCTTGCCCTCGACGGCTCGTGACCACTAGTCTGGGTCAAATTCTGGTTGTTTGCTAGCATTCAGAAGTCCACCAACTGCAATTTCAGTTTGTAAAATACTAGTAAATATCAAAGCATAATGTATATAACCGATCAATTCACCTTGCAAAAATTTAAACCACAGAATCAGATTTAGAAAGAACAGCTGGTAACAAACCTGTAGATCCGGTGTAGAAAGCCAGCTGCCTGCATAAAAACAAGCCAAAACATCTTAGATGACTACTTATTGCACAGATTAATATCAGTCAAACATGGACATAACACAATATCACATTTAGAGCAGATCTAAATGAGGTCATTCACAAGCACCCTTAGAATGACTACAGTTAAAAATATAAAAGAAATGTGAGGATAACAAGTATTTGCAAAGTTATATCGTCTAGGTTTAATTAGTGTTTAGTAACAAAACAATATCAATTGTATATTCCATATTTCCATAAATACTAGGATTGATATCACAAAGTCACAATGTAGCTCTTTCCTTAGAACAGAATTACCTAATGTATAGTAGTTTAGGTATATGTTAAATTGTTAATGAATTCATATTATGTTAACTCCTTCATCTTCACTCGAGAATTGATATTCACTAAAACGTCTCCCAAATCAATATAGATCCTAAAGATAGTTCTGTACAAAAGATAGCCCTGATAGACTAATTTTTAGTAAGTAATCAAGATATTATTATTTAAAATCACATGTATTCCTATGTACGAGACCAAAACCTTAAGCATGTTCTGAACTGATCTAGTGTAACAGATAAAAGACTGTAATGTTACACAGTCAGATGAATACAAACCTAAAGAGAATAAAATGTAAACAGAATCACATAAACCAGAAAAAATGTAACAATAGGTTCATGAAGTTCTCAAAATTGCTACTCAGATCACAACACATATCTCAATTTTGCTGTTTAACTGTAAACAAACAAATTTTAATATGAAATGTAGATACATAATTAAATGTCAAGCATACATGATGAAATTAGGTCCATGATTATGCTACTCAACTAAGACAATTAGAGTTAACATTAACCAACATCCATTATAGCAATTTTAAAAGTCAAACCCTAGGAGGACCGAGGAGCTACATTTAGCTTCTGAATACTGTAAGTCAAAACGAAAATTAAGACGAACAATTGAAAAACAGTAAGCAAGCAAACCTAAGGCATACTTACAAACACTTCATAAGCAAATTATCCTCCATCCAAAAACAAAAACCCTAATTACTAAACCAAACCATAAATCTCCATAGCAGCTCGTGTTAGGTAAACAAACACAATTATAGATCAACAGTCACATTTAATACACATAGAACAACTCAGATCCGAAACTACAAAAGCAAAAAAGCAAATCACACGGAACAAATTGTTTTCAAATGAGATAGATCTGAAGTCGGAGAAATTGAACTTACTCTTGCCAAGCGAAGAAGACGAAGACGAAGACAGAGACAAAAAGAACGCGACCGACGAAGGATAAGAACGCCTTAAGCCTTTGATGCAGCTTGACGCTCTCTATCTAGTTTCTCTCTCTAGGATTGTACAAAGAGGCGAAGACAGAGAGAGAAACTGAGGCGACCGTGGAGACGAGATAGGGGAGAGATGCTATTTAAATTTTGGAGAAACTACCGCTTTAAAAGATGAGTTGCACTTTGGTCCCTCTAGGTTATACGTTTTGATCAAATTATTTGGATTAACCAAATTAAAACAATAATAATAATAATAATAATAATAATAATAATAATCTTATAATAAATAGAAAAAAGTTAGCTATTCATGAATAAATAGAAAAAAGTTAGCTATTCATGTGTTTGATTCGATGAAATCAAGCAACTATCTCATGAGATATTTTTTTAAATAACATAAATACTCAAATGTAAATGATATTCAATTCATTGTTGTATGATTGAAATCATTCGTATCTAAAATCATCACTACATCAGAATATGTATGCAAGAGTCTAAAACCTTTCTATGCAAATGAACACTTCAAATTAAAGACATGCTTATGGGGATAGATGTTAAATATAAAATAATCAGAAAAGTATAAAAATAAAAGAGAAAAACCCTAAAAATTAGGGGGAAAATCAAAGGTAAAACTTAATATATTAGTGGATTACTATAAAATATTTAAGTTTATATATTTAAGCGTTAAGCGGTAACAATTATGTTAAACACGAGAACGTGGGTGGTCACTCGTCAAAAAGGAAGAAACTGACTCTAAATTTTCATCATTGGTCGTAATTAAATAAAACTGTTATTACTAAATTATGCAAATCTTCCCTCAAGTTTGCCAAATATCATGAAACAGTCCTCGGTATATCAATGAAAATTAATGGTTGACCTTGACTGATTTGCGACCGCAAGTTTCCGACCGAAACTAGGCGGTCGCAAAATTTGCGACAGATTTGCGACTGAAAATTTCCAACCGAAACTAAGCGGTCGCAAAATTTGCGACTGATTTGCTATTAAAAATAAACGGTCGCAAAATTTGCGACGGATTTGCGACAAAAAATAAGCAGTCGCAAAATTTGCAACTGATTTGCGACCGAATCTTATTCGGTCGCTAATATTGCGACCGGTATGTGCGGTCGTAATTGCCCATTTTTCTAGTAGTGCAAATAACATAAGTACAAATTATATTTTTATTGCATGTTAAAAACACCCTTAAATGTGTTATAAGAAAGCACATATATTCCACCAAAAAAATTTTGTAAATGTTTTTGTTAAAAAGGAAATGGAAACAGTATTAGAAATTACTATTTTGGTAATTTCGCTTAGTTTTTTTTTTAATTTAGTAAACCTATATATTTAATATTTTCATACTTTTTTCCAAAATATTTTTTGTTTGAATTGTAATAAAACATTATATTTAAGAACTAATAAAATTGGAAAATAACGTAAAAAAATAGGTTTATTACTTCTTAACTATAATGTTTTATTACGTTAAAAAAACTATTTTGGAAAATAGTAAAAATATTAAATATATAGGTTTACTAAATAAAAACCAAAGCGAAATTACCAAAAAATCATAAGGTTTAAAATTACCAAATATACAAAAAAAAAATATTTGTATACATAAAAAATTGTAAAATACATAAATAAACTAATTTTTTAGTTAAAAGATGACAAAATTATAGAAAAGATCATTTAAGTTTAAAATTACATACATAGTCCTTTAAGGGTAGAAAGACCAAACTGCCTTTGACTTAATAGAGAAACTTAATATCTGTTAGTATAAAGGACGGAATATGTTACAAAATGTATACATAAAGGATGTACAGCGTGCGTTTTAAAGATAAATGATGAAATCTGCGACATCATATAAACGTAAAGGACGTTTTTTTTGTAATTTAGTCTTATTAGAATGTATTACTAGTTTAGGTCTCGTGTTTACACACGGGGTGAAAAATATTAATATTTAAATTTTTTAAATTTTATGTATATATATTTCACAGGTGTAAAAATATATTACATATACTACGGATATAAACAAACTCAAAATATGTAAAAATTAATATATAATTAGGTTTTAAAAGTACGTTAATTACTATTTAATGTAATTTCACTTTCAATTACTATTTGATTGAAATAAAAGTTACATAATTAAATTTTAAAGTTTTCTTATAATAAGGGATAATTTAAAATAAATGTGTTAGATTAGTCCAATTAATACTTTCTTTAAATATATATTATTATTTAAATATAGAAGTGCATTAAATAAGAGAGAGATACGGGAAAAAAATAGTGAGATTGAATGTGGAGATGACACGTGGCACTAAAAAACATTTATTTATTAGTATGTATAGATTTGTCTTGGGAAAAACCCTAAAAGTTATAAAAATAGTTATGAGATCGTTTTATGACATATGTCACTTACGCATCGTAATTAGAACTAACGATTTTATAACGTTATTAAAGACTTTTGTGATTACATAAACAATATGCATATATTTTATTGAATATATATATACTTACTTTTGCCAAAAGACGACCGATGGTTGTTTTGAGTATAATATTCTCAAGGTTATTGATGTAAATATTATTAGTATTATTTTCATATCGAATGTCAAGAACCCAATATTTTAATAAATATATATTAAATATATTTATTTAACATACACGCCAAGACGTAACTCGAGCTTAAACGAAACAACATAATATGACCCGAGACTTATGAAGACATAACGGACCTAAGAGTTCAAAACCACCTCTTGATAGAAACATATTAATAGTTATAATAAATATAAATATACGTTTTGGGAAAATGAATCATATCACCAACGGTCGTCGAGTCAGACTTTGTAACATAACGAGGTTTCATGTCAAGACTAATTGGGTGTTGGTCACACGACCAACTTATATATTAACAACCATGTCTAGACCTCATAGTGTCTTATTCTAGGACACGATAGGTCGGACTTTGCTGCACACCCTTGATTGTATTCATTGCTAGACATATCAGGTGAGACTCACGGCCCCATTTTCATTTAATAATTTAAATTGATTTAAACATTCGGGGGAGAAAACATGCTAGACTTTAGACCAGACACAAGTGATAGACTTGACATGCATTGTTACATGAGAAAACTAGATTAACGCTTAAAGTCTCATTTTATTCTGTAACCGTTAGTTATGAGGCAAGCGTGAAAATTGTGAATATATCTATTTGGGTTGACACCCCCGCCCGTGGTTAGTCTCTCTAACCTTGACTGGAGGTCAGTCGGGTGCATAATTGTTAATTTCATTTCAATGTTTTAGCGTTAAGGACATTGGGTCGGGCACAACTATAGACGTCATGCGTCGGTTATAGTAGCTCATGATGATAAAAGACTTATACTATTGTTTTAATTAACAATAGTGAGACATATGACATTATTTTGGATAAACAATAGACAGACTAAAATCTTGTGGTCTAACGAAAACTTTTCAACTAATCTAAACACGTGAATTCACCAACAATTATGTTGACTTTTTAAACAATGTTTCTCTCAGGTAACTAGGAATCATGAAGGCCAGGACATGCATGCATTTTAGGATTCTTTTGGAGTTTCTCTTTATAATCTAAGGAGAATGTAGGTCATAATTGATAAACTTATTGTATGACGAATCATACGAACTTGTCTTTTGAGTACGACTTTTGAGCATGTTATGTTTTTAGAAACAACTTATGTTGTAATATCTTAAAACCTTTGATTAATGAATGTCATTTAGATGTCGTTTGATGTAATCAAAGGCTATGAAAACCATGACCCGTTACACCTCGTGTTTCCGCCTAGGCGGGGCGTGACATTGACTTTATTTTCTAAGTTTTTGAGGACGTTAATTTTGTCTACGATTTAACATGCCGCAATACGAGTATGTAAAAGCTAGCATTCTCGCTCGGAAGCCGTTGCAACGCGGGGGCCTCTTTCTAGTTTTCTTTAATTACCACATACTAAACATTGAAATGATAATGTTGCAACTACGTTGGTTTTATACACCTAAAAGAAAATATTTAAGAATCAATTGATATAATGATGTATTTATTTAGAGTGCCGTTATTAATCTCATTTCTATCTATCGATGTTCTTGTAAAAGATATACCAATTTGAACTGTATAAAACTAGTGGGTTGGCCCGCGCAAAGTGACGGGTGTCACCGAGTCTCTTTTGAAAAGCGCAATCTAACCCGACCTACCTTAAATGCTGATTATATATGGGTATTATTATTATTATTATAACTATGTAAATGTTGTAAAACAACAACCTATTAGCACATATAAAGAAAAAAAATGGGAGAATATTTATGTGTCATTCATAGCAAATAACAAGACCTATATATAGGCCATTAGTAGGTCTTTGGTAATCAATACAATGAATACAAATATTAATAAAGAAATGTAACATAAAGGAGTTTTGATAACCATAATTAATCATATTTATAACACTCCACATTGGTTATCAAATTGATAAGATTATTCTTCAATAGGTGATGCTACCTCATTAAAATCATTGCTAGAAAAACCCAGTGGGATAAAACCATAGCTAAGAGAAAAAAAAGTGCAACGCGTATTTTCTCCCCCTGATGCTTATTAGTAAAGCTCCATGAGTCGACACATCCCGATCTCGTGAACCAATTTCCTAAATGTTTAGGTCGGAAGTGATTTGGTAAATAAGTCTGCCAAATTTTCACTTGAACGAATCTGTTGGACTGCAATATCACCAGTCTTTTATAGATCATGTGTGAAAAAGAATTTTAGTAAAATATGTTTGGTTCTGTCTCCTTTGATGTATCCTTCCTTAGGTTGTGCAGTGCATGCTGCGTTGTCTTCATGTATTACTGTTGGTCCTTTATCCCTGGAAGAAATACCACAAGATCCACGAATGTGTTGTATTACAGTCCTTAACCAAACGCATTCGCGACTAGCTTCATGGATTGCCAATATTTCTGCATGGTTAGATGAAGTGGATGTGATTGTTTGCTTCACGGAACGCCACGAAGTTGCAGTTCCTCCATGTGTAAATAAATATCCAGTTTGAGATCGACCTGTATGAGTATCAGACATATAACCTGCATGTGTAAAACCAACCAAGCTTGTTTTTTATTGGTTAGTAAAATACAAACCCATATCTTTAGTACCTTGAAGGTACCGCAATATTTGTTTTACTCCATCCCAATGTATTCTTGTTGGGCATGAACTATATCTTGCTAATAAATTTAATGAAAATGATATATCTGGTCGTGTATGACTAGAAAGAAACATTAATGCACCAATTGCACTTAGATATGGTACTTCTGGACCAAGAATTTCTTCTTCGTCTCCTGGTGGTCGAAAATGGTCCTTTTTAACATCAAGAGACCTTACAACCATTGGAGTGCTCAATGAATGTGATTTATCCATGTAAAACCTCTTAAGAAGTTTTTCTACGTAGGCTTCTTGGTGTACAAGTATCCCATCTTTAAGATGTTCAATTCGTAACCCGAGACAAAATTTTGTCTTTCCAAGATCTTTCATTTCGAATTCATTTTTCATGTATTCAATTGCTTTCTGGAGCTCCCCTGGAGTTCCAATTATATTCTAATCATCAACATATACAGCAATTATAACGAATTCGGATTCTGATATTTTTTATAAAAATGCACGGACAAACAGAATCATTTCTATAACCTTCTTTCAGCAAATACCTACTAAGGCGATTGTACCACATACGCCCAGATTGTTTTAGCCCATATAGGGATTTGTTTAATTTAACTGAAAGATGTTCTCGAGAACTTAGTTTATATGATTCTTGTAGTTTGAATTCTTCAGGTAGCTTCATGTAAATTTCGGTATCAAGTGAGCCATACAGGTAGGCTGTAACGACATCCATTAGACGCATATCAATCCCCTCTTGTATTACCAGACTAACAAGATAATGAAAAGTCGTTGCGTCCACCACTGGAGAATACGTCTTCTCATAATTAATTCCAGGTCTTTGCGAAAATCCTTGTGCTACCAGTCGTGCCTTGTATCATATAATCTCATTTTTTTCATTATGTTTTCGCACAAAGACCCACTTATATCCAACGGGCTTTACACCTTCAAGTGTATGAACTACGGGTCCAAAACTTCATGTTTCGTGAGGGAATTTAATTCCGCTGCAATAGCGTCTTTCCATTTTGGCCAATCATGTCTATGTTTGCATTCATCAACTGATCTTGGTTCTTGATCCTCATTCTTTTCCATTATTTCTAGCGCTACATTATATGAAAAACATCATCGACGTTGACTATGTTCCGGTTCCGTACATTCCTAGACATGATATAGTTTATTGAGATCTCTTCATTTTCAGGTACCAGAGATTAGTCTGGAACCACCATGTCTAGTGTCTCTTCAATGGACTCCTTTTCCGGTGTGACCGTTACCTCAATTTGACCGTCTTCATTTTCTACTCCCCTTTTCTTTCTAGGATTTTATCTTTGGAGCCAATAGGTCTGCTACGCTTCAGGCGTGCATTAAACTCATTACCCATACGTGGTTGTCCTTCTCGGACACCAATTTTTAGTGGAGTATTAGCAGCTGGTACATGTGACTTAGTCACTCTCTTTGGATCAGTGAATGCGTCTGGTAATTGGTTTGCTAATCCTTGTAAATGAATTATCCTTTGAACTTCAAGTTCACAATGTTTCGTTCGAGGATCAATATGAGATAAGGATAATTCATTCCAACTTATTTCGCCTTTTAGATGCTTTTCATCTCCCCCTAATGTTGGGAATGTTGATTCATCAAAATGACAATCACCAAATCGAGTTGTAAACAAATCACCTGTTGATGGCTCTAAGTACTTAATGATATATGGTGATTCATACCCAACATATATTCCCAACCTCCTTTAAGGTCCCATCTTTGTACGTTGTGGTGGAGCGATTGGCACATATACAGCACAACCAAAAATCCTTAGATGGGAAATATTTGGTTCATGACCAAAAACCAACTTCAATGGGGAGGAAGTATGATAACTCGTTGGCCTGATGCAAATTAGTGTTGCTGCATGTAAAATTTCATGCCCCCAAGCAGAACTTGGTAGTTTTGATTTCATAATCATTGGTCTTGTAACCATTTGAAGTCGCTTGATAAGAGATTCAGCAAGCCCATTTTGTGTATGTACATGAGCAACATGATGTTCTACACTTATCCTAATAGACATGAAATAATCATTAAATGTTTGTGTAGAAATAAAGACTGATGGCTACAAAATTCTCTAAGTGTGGATGCTGCTGACTCTACAATTTTGCCATTGATGAAAGCTGTTGAGGATAAGTGCTTATGTCGCGGATAGTTAATTTTGCTGCTGATCACCAACTATGCTGCGGATGGGCTTTATCTGCTGAAGTCCAAAGCTGTTGCTGATAGGCTTCTCAGCAACATCTAACCTTGATGTTGCTGAAAGGAAAATCATCAGCAGCTTTGACTTTACTACTGACATCTCCTACTGCAACACTGACACACCTATCAGCAGATGGAATGTTATTGGTGCAGATGATAAAGACAATGCTCCTACTTCTGATCAATCCTACAAAGATTCCTAAGAAGACTTTTGTTCTGTAGTTGTCTTGTTGCTGCAGTTGTCTTTTTGTTGTAAACCAATTGTAGTGTAGCTTTTCATCTGTTCAAGCAGTGGCGGGTCTAGGAAAAAAATCCAGGGGTATCTAAAATTTCGCTCAGGGGTATCTGGATACATAAAACGGTAAAAAAAAAAAATTCCCGCTGCGCGTCGAAAGTTGAGGGGTACCATCAGGTACCCCTCGCCTCTTCATAGATCCGCCTCTGTGTTCAAGATATACGACTTGTGTTTGACCTGATCCTTAGAATCAAGGGTCTGTCTTCATTCTAAGTTCCTATTTATGTATTGTGTCTCTTCATTTGTATGGGTGCTTCCTTAGAGTTTTTTCTGTAACTTGTAAATATTGAAGAGTAATACAATTTGCATTTATCAGTATTATCTTTGTTACTTGTTGCATTTGATAGTTGTTATTATTTCCGCCAATATCAACTTAACAGAACCATCTTGTAATATCTCGATCCTAAAAATGGTATCAGAGCTTTGGCTCTCAGATCAAATAAACTAGCATTTGTTTGATCACTTTCTGGTTCTGTTTCTGTTATCTCTTTGTTGCATATCATCTACTCACAGTATGGTACAAAATACTGGTTTTGATGCTATTAGAAGCCTTCACAGACCACCAAGGCTAGTGTCTAGTGAAGATTATGATATGTGGAAGAACAGGATGGAAATTTTCTGCTGCTATCAAGAGTATGGAATGTGGAGATCCATAATTGATGGTCCTTATGTACCAATGGTGGCCTTTTCTGATTCTGGAGGTCCATCTGTTCCAAAAGAACCCTCAAAGTACTCTGAAGAAGACATTAAGAAAATGGAGTTCGATTTTAAAGCTCTAGGAGCCATCCAAATGTGTCTACCAAATGAAGTCTTTCACAACTTCAAGGAATGCAAGACTGCTAAAGAACTATGGGGAGCTCTTGGGAAGATGTTTGTTGGATCTGATGAAGTGAAAGAAAATAGAAGAGACATACTCAAAGAGCAGTATGAAAACTTTGTGTACAAGGATGGTGAGTCTCTTACAACACAATACAACAGGTATACCTACCTTGTTGGTGAGCTGCAGTGTGCCAAGGTCAAGCTGGAGAATGAAGATATTCTCAAGAAGTTCATCAGATCTCTTCCAAATTGTTGGACACTTTATACAGTGTCAATTAGAAGAACTGAAAATCTGAAAACTCTCTCCATGACAGAGTTATTTGGCATGCTCAAAACCTATGAGTTGGAAATGATTCGAGCAAGAGATAGAAAATCAGGGTATCCATCTGCACCCTCATCATCATCATCTTCCACCACCTCCTCAGCACTTCACTCTGATCATACACCAAAAATTACAAGCAACTATTATCCTCGCATTGTCACACATCCACAAACACCCAACTCCCAAGTGAACAATTCTCCATTCCTTCTTGAAGCACCTCCTCAAAACCCTGCTGCCTTTATTTCTGACACCCCAAGCAACATGTCTTTTATCAATGAAGATATGGAGTACTTTCATCCAGGTGATTTAAAAGAAATGGATATACAATATTCTCATGTCATGTTGTCACTCAGAGCAAAAAGGTTCTATTCAAGAACTGGAAGACCTATTCCAAGCAACAGTCTAAATACAAGAGTTGGATTGGCAAAAGTAAGTTAAGATGCTATAATTGCAGTAAACTTGGTCATTCTACTAGAGAATGCAAGGCTCCAAAGGCAAATCCAGCAGCTGCACAACCAAGACAAGCTTAACAAGGTCAAGCATGTTAAAACACTCAACCTGCTCAAACTGCTGCTTGTGCAGCTCAACAGGCTGGACCAACTGACTTTGACTGGAGCTTTCAATGTGAAGAAATATCTGCTACAAACCAAGCTCTCATGGCTGATACCACAGAGATTCCTCCTCAGGTATATGAACATCTTTGCACACAAGCTTGTATTGATAAATTTCTGGGTTATAGAAAGCATAACCAAAACTTAATAGATCAAAATAAAGAGTTTCATCAAATGAAATCTGAGTTCAAAAAGGTTGAAAACAGTTATAAAGAAAAGATTAATTGCCTTAAGAAAGAGATTTCATCATTAAAACATGAGCAAACAAATCTTGAACTCAGATTGATGATCTATTGGCTAAGTTAAAAGCTACAAGAGCTGAGTTAGCAGATCAAAAGGTTCATGTTGATAAATATGAATTTGCGTCCAAAAAGTTGCAAAGATTGTTGGATGCTCAAATCCATGAAAAGGTGACTGCTGGTCTTGGGTATCAAGCTGAACAGTACAAATATGTACCACCACCCACTGATTATGTAGCCATCCATAAACCTAACTTCAATCTTGACAATCTTGAACATTCAAACCGAAACCTTGATCCTACTAAGGAAAACATTTCTGTGCAAGAATGTAGTACCTCCACAGAATCTGATTCCACATGCTCAGATTCCTCAAAAAACATTGATGCTCCCTTACTTCTAACCAATGAAGTAATCTTGAAACCACCAAAACTGGGAAAGTGATTCAAACCAACTTTCCAAGTGCCTTTATTCCATCCATCCCTATGATAAAACCAACCCAACAGATCAAGATCAGCTATCCTCCTCAAGGAAGAAAGATAATCATTGAAAAAGGCCAATCCTCAAAAACCAACAATTCTCAAAAGATAGTGTTTGACATCTGTCATTCACCTGAAGAAAGAAAGCCATATGTTCAGAAAACCCTAGAAGAAGCTACTTTTGAACATAACAAGAATCATCCATGGAACTTCAAGGATCTGTTCAAAAGAAAGGATTATGTGTACTTTCAAAGGGACAAAATTGCAAAAACATGTTTTGTATGTGGAAAATACAATCATACAACAAGTACCTACTTCTACTACCTTCAGCAGCAAAGAAATCTCAAGCAACAAACATTTGAGAAGACCAACAAGAACAAGAAGGTAAGAAGCTATGAAGCAAGATCCAATCAATTCAGGAAGTCCATGTCTCCACCAAGAAATGCAGCTGTTACAAAAACCACAAGAGCACAACAATCTTGCATTATCTATGGTGAATCAGACCACTTTGCTGCAAATTGTAATTTCAATCGTTTCAACCAGCTCTCTCAACTTCAAACACCATAAGCAACAATGAAGATCACATCTGATAGACAAAAACCTGTCTATAGAAGAATTCCCATAGAAAAACCCATCTTCAATAGGAAGAAGAATGAGAAGTCAGCAGTCACTGAACAAGCAAGACCATCAGCAGCAACCAAGTCTGTCGCTGATTAGTTTAAACCAATCAAGACCAAGAACAAATCAAAGCCATCAGCAACAACCAAGTCTGCTGCTGATCAGTCTAAGTCTAGCAATATCAAGAGCACAACAAAACCATCAGCAGCAAAAATAACATCTACTGATGACAGTTCTAAAGGAAAAGCAAAGGTTATTCAAACATAGAAAGCAAAGCCTAAACCCTCATCAAATCAAAGCATCATCATTGGATCCATTGAATGCCAACATGTTGATGATCTTATCTTTAAGTCAAATGTTTCACCCAAGTCTGCAGGTTCTTGGGTCCCCTCTTCTAACTAGAACTCTCTCATTTACAGGAACAACCAGGTAACAAGTATAACACCTGGGTTATAGATAGTGGTTGTTCCAGGCACATGACTGGCAACAGGTCCATCCTATCAGACTTCAAAATTTTTTATGGTAGATATGTTGCATTTGGGAGTAATTTAAAGGGAGGTATCATCACTGGACAAGGAACTGTGTCAAATGAAAGAATGAGTATTGAAAAGGTGAATTTTGTAAAGGAATTAAAGTTCAATCTCATGAGTGTATCACAAATCTGTGATCAAAAGCATTGGATGTTGTTCACAAATGAAGAATGTTTTGTGCTATCCCCTGGTTTAAGCAAACCCCCTCCAGAGAATATCTTATTGACTGCTTCAAGAAAAGACAATCTTTATGTGCTTGATATGAACAAGTCTGCACCATCTGGTAGTGTCTCTTGTTTCTTATCCAAAGCCTCAGTTGATGAATATGCTCTATGGCATAGAAGATTAAGTCATGTAAATGTTGAAACAATCAACAAGTTGGTAAAAGGAAATCTAGTCAGAGGGCTACATGATAAGGAATTCCAACTTGAAGATCACTGCATAGCATGCCTGAAGGGGAAACAGCACAAAAGTTCTCATAAGCCCAAGAAACTCAATTCGAATGACACTCCACTCCAACTGCTGCATATGGATCGTTTTGGTCCTACAAATGTCATGTCTATGGGCAAGAAGTCATACTGTCTGATGATCACTGATGACTATACCAGATTTTCATGGGTATACTTCTTGAGAACAAAAGATGAAACTGCTGAGATTCTTAAATCTTTCATTCTTAGGGTTGAGAATCAAAGCAATCAAAAAGTTAAGACAATAAGGTGTGATCAAGGTACAGAGTTTAAAAATCAAATCTTGAACTGTTTTTGTGAGAGTAAAGGTATTTAAAGACAGTACATTGCTCTAAGAACCCCTTAGCAAAATGGAGTTGCTGAGAGAAGAAATAGAACTCTAATTGAGTCTGCTAGATCCATGCTAGCTGACTCAAAGCTGCCTCTCACATTCTGGGCTGAGGCAGTAAGTACAACCTGCTATATACAAAAGCCTGGTATGAAGCACTGTCAGGATATCTACTCAACAACAATTTCAGAAGAGGAGCCATTGATCAAACTTTGTTTATCAAAGATGAAGGGGGAGAGATTCTACTAGTGCAAATCTATATAGATGACATCATCTTTGGATCAACAAAGAAGAAGTTATGCAAAGACTTTGAGACCCTTATGCATTCAAAGTTTGAAATGAGTTCAATGGGTGAACTAAACTTCTTCTTGGGTCTCCAAGTCAAACAAGTTCAAAATGGAATCTTCATCACCCAATCTAAATATGTCAAAAGCATTCTGGAAAGATTCAAGTTGATTGATTGCACTGTTGTAAATACCCCAATTCAAGTGAACCATAAATTGTACCTAGACAAAAATGATCAAGACACTGATCAACATCAATACAGGACAATGATTTGATCACTCATATATCTAACTGCATCCAGACCATATATTATGTTTGCAGTGTGTCTATGTGCAAGATTTCAAGCAGCTCCAAAGACTTCACATCTCCAAGCTGTCAAGAAAATTTTTAGGTACCTGAAAGGAGCTCCAAAGCTGGGGCTATGGTATCCCAAAAATGAAAAATTCAATCTGTATGCATACACTGATAGTGACTATGGAGACTGCAACTTGGACAAAAAGTCCACATCAGGAGGATGTCAATTTCAAGGAGGAAGACTTATCTCTTGGCAATATAAGAATCAGACATGTGTGTCAACATCAATAGCAGAAGCAGAATACATTGCAGCTTCAAGTTGCTGTGCTCAAGTAATATGGATTCAAAATCAGATGCTGGACTATGGAGTGACATTCATGCCAACTCCCATTCACATTGACAACAACAGTGCTATCTCAATCACTAACATTCCTGTGCAGCACTCCATGACAAAACACATTGACAGCAGGTATCACTTCATCAGAGATCAAGCTAAGAAAAAGAGAATTATTTTAACCAAAGTTCATACCAATGAGCAATATGCTGACTTATTCACTAAAGATTTTGATGAAGCTAGGTTTAAATATCTAGTTGAATCCATTGGGATGATGAACTTTGAATAAAATTTTTCTCTAAATTAAAATAAATAAATAAATATGTGTTTGTTTTTCTTGTTGTTTTTGATGAAATCCTCCTTGAAAATAAGTTTATCATCTTTGATAACTTTATCTGTCAGCTGAAAACATTTCTGCTGCTGATAGGTTTAGTCATCAGCAGCAAAAGTTCTTGCTGTTGATCGCTTTATGCAATCCGCAGGAACAACTCTGCTGCAGATAGCTTTAAGACAATCAGCAGCAACAGCTTTTGCTGCAGACCATTATATCCATCAGCAACAACTAAGTTTGCTGTTGATAGACATAACCATCAGCAGCAACCAACTTTGCTGCGGATCGGTAAAAATGGTTCAAATTAACTGTTACCAGCTGTAAAATTTCATTGTCAGTCTTTACCATGACTGCTACAGTGCAGTACAACTGTAAAACAGTAATGTCACGCTCATAACATAGGACATTTATCTAACCAGAGTAGTACCTCCAACAGAGATGTTCCCAGGAAAGAACGACGGGTCTAGGAGAGATTTATTGTAGGATCGTGAAATTACAAGATGGTTCTGTTCTTAGTTGAAATTGGCGGAAACAATAGCAACTACACAAGTATAATCTAGTAAACAGAAAGAATACTAATAAGAACACTGTTGTATTAAGCTTTTGCAAATAAACGATTACAAATGAAACTCAATCAAAAAGCACACTTACAATGAAGTGTTTACACAGTATTTATACTCACTTAGAATCAAGACAGTCCCTTGATTCTAAGGATCAGATCTAACACAGACCGTTGATCTGTTGTATATAGCTAACTATTACACGTTTAGTCTAAAACTAGTTAACTTTATTGAAGCGTCTTCTTAGTGCATTATTACTTGCATGCTTGGAGAAGAGAATTGTTGTCCATCATTGTTTGTGCCATTGAGGTTCCTTCTGCTTTGAGTGTGTCAGTGGCTTTTGCAGAAAGTTGTTAGTGTCGCTTGGCATGGATAGTCAGTTGCAACGATTTGTCTTCAAGGCACAAGGCTGTCAGCAACAAAGATGATGATCAGCAGCAAGATGTAACCATCCAAAGCTGTTGATGATTTGCCTGTCAGCAGCATCAAGTGTTGATGCTGCTGAGAAGCCTATCCGCAGCAACTTTGGTCTTCAGCAGATAAGGCTATCCGCAGCAGATTTGTTCTTCAGCAGGAGAACAAGTATCCGCAGCAGATAAGCTTGTCTGCAGCAGTTTGTTGGTCAGCAGCAAACTCTGAGATCAGCAGCATTTGTACTTAGAGAATTTTGTAGCCATCAGTCTTTGTTTCTACAAACTCCCCCTAGACTGATGCTACCAAAATTCTCTTACTGCCTTTGTTGCTGAAGCTTTTGCATGTTTCTGACTATCCTTTCAACCTCATATCCTCTCTGGTCCATGCTGGGATTGTTAAGAGGAAGCTCAGATAGAGTCTTGATGTCTTTGCTTGCCATTTTGAAGATAGCTTTGCTTGAACACCTCATCTTCTGTCCTTTAACATCTTTCAGAGTGAATTCATTCTTCTCAGCATTGTAGGACCAGCTGATGAATGGAGAGTGGGATTGAAGAGGTTTGACATCAATGATTTCATCTTTGCTGGGGTTGAAGTAATGTCTGATTGCCAGCAATAGATGTCTCCCACCTTCATTCTCAGGCTCAGAGGATTCACCCAGCTCCATCATTCTTCTTAGATCAGAATCTGGAAGCTGTAATACCTCATCAACAGATGTATAGATTGATCTTTTAGCTTCTGTCCTCCCCCTGAACACTTCAAACCATTGGTCTTCAGGGCTGTATGACCATCTGATTATTTCTCTTGAGTCTTCTGGTTTGGAAGTGGGTTTGTTTTTCTTTTTGGAAGGTTGTTGATGAGTAGGAGCTGGGTGTGAGGATTTGGACTTTGAGGGAGGAGAGGAGGGAGGTCTAGGAAGGAGAGTGGAAGGTTGTTGGATTGAGGAAGTGTTAGGTGAGAGAGAAGGCTTGGGTTTCTTTGATTTCCTTTCTTCTTCTTGAATGTTTACCCTTTCCTTGGAGCCTTTCTTCTCCAATCTTTCTTCCTCATCCTTATTTACTTTGAAATAGAGGGCTTGCAGGTTCATAAAATTCATGGGACCAAGCCTCTTTCCACTCTCTCCTCTAGCCTTAAGGAAGTCAATCATGACCTTCCTTTCTTCATGGGTCCTTTTATTAAAGGCAATGGTCTTTTTGGACTTTTGTTTGGCTTTTTCTTCTTCTTCAGCCTTTTTCTTCTTTGCCAATTGACCCTGCTGACCCATGAAGGCTCTGTAAATTTCTTTATTTGATAGTTTCTCAAGGTAGTCTGCATCCTCACCTTGAGAAACTAGAGCATTTACCCACTCCTCTCTCATTTCTTTGGCTAGTTCAAAATCAATTATTCTGAACTTAGCCTCTTCCTTCTTCTTCTTTTCTATTTCTTCTTCTTCTTTATCAAATTGTTCCTACAGTTGAAGAGCAAGAGCTTCATCTTCTTCAATCTGATAAACTGAAGGAATCTTTACCTTCTGCTCATCCAGCTGTTTTGCATACAACTGGATTTGTTGTTCTCTGAGGAGAATGGCTGTGAGTCTATCTTGAGCTTTCTTTGTTTCAGCCATCTCCTCTTCTTCTCTTCTTCTTCTTCTTTCTTCTTTCTCTTTCTTTTCTCTTAGCAGCCTCTCTTCGTGTTCTTTGGTCATAATTTCCTTTCCTTTATCTTTGTTGGATGCCTCTGCTTCGGCTTCACTGATAACAACAGCAGATGATTGTGCTGCTGTGGGAATCTCAGCCTGAGCTTCATTGGCAATTTGAGAGGTTGATAAGGGAAGGTCATTAGCTTCATCTGTTTTGCACTCAGGACTTGTAAATTCTATCAGCATTTTCTTTGATAGTGGATCTTGATTCATATGCAGCAGCAAAGATGTTTACTCGAAGGGAAGCTGAGTCAGAATCAGTGTCAGAATTTGACACATATACCGCTTCAGCAATCCTTCCTTCTTGTTCAAGATGGGCTCTGACAGTAGCTATCATTGCCTAGCTTTCGAGGGAGTTGACATTGCAGATATTTGCTCTGAGTTGAAAGATCTTGTAAAGAAAGTCTGTAGGCAGTAGCAGGATGTTCCTGGTGTTGATGGTGAGAGAGGAGCCGTTGCTTAGCAGAAAGGTGTGGTCAAGAGACTTAGTGCTTACCCATCCTAGCACATCTAAGTCCTTGACAATGGAGTTGTACAGAAATCTTCTTAAGCACAGAACTTCTTCTTTAGTGAGAAGACTGCTCCTTATTATTTCAAGTCTTCTAGGAGTCAGTCTTCTTTCTACTGCTGTTGAAGATTCAGGATATGCTACCCTTTTTGCTGCTTGTATTTGTCTTTGAAAGTTGGGTAGATTATCCTCCATCAAGTCATAGAACCTGCCAATGGCAAGTTCTGCTGATAGGTCCATTGAGTTGTTGATGCATTGTAGATGGTATAGGTGAAGGACTTGGATGCTGTTGAGAAAGTCCCAGTTTAGCTCTTCTACTCCGCCAAACTCCCAACCAATCCAGAACCTCTCAGGCTTTCCATCATACCCCCAAGCTAGTATTGTATCAAACTCTAGCTGTGTTGAAGTCCGTGGAAATTGGGGGGGGTAGTGGAGTGACTTATGATGGCTGCTGCTTCAGGGATGATGCTGAAAGATGTATATGTTTGTTCTGTGTCTTCAGCATCATTCAGCATCTCATCAACAGCCCTGACGACTAACTTCCAGTCTTCAGATGTCTCTTCTTCTTCGTTATCTGAAGCTGGCAAGTCATGAACCTGTACAAAAGCCGACTTGAATAATGTGCTTTGAAATACAGCCTGCTCTTGAATCCAGTCGTCAGGACTATCTGAGTCTTCCTCCATTGGGACCATCTCCCCCTTTTTGGTTGCATCAGTGGACAAATAAGCATCAGTTTGGGTGCCCACTGATACAAGAGAGGGAGTAAGTACAGTTGGGCATTAATGGGCTTCATGCATAGAGACTTGGTGTTTTAGTTTGGACACTTCAGCCTCTAGCATAGCCACCCTGGCCGTCAATTCCAAGTTATGAAGTTTCAGTCTGTCCTCATCCACAGTTGTGGAATCCTTGGATCCAGATGGGGCCTTAGGCCTGACCTCTTCATCCCCATCACCCATGGTTTCTTGGCACCTGGGATTCCTCTCAGTGAGGGGAGTTTCCAAGGAAGCATCCTCACTGTGAGTTGCCGTGGTTGAGGTCTTAGCAATGTTGTCACTGTCCTCCTGGTCATTTGATGGACCAGCAGTAGTGACAGCCTCTTCCACATCCACTCTTTCATAACTCCTAGAGTGGACCTTCAGGGTAGAAGAACTTGGGTTGCTTGTGTTGGAAGCAAGATCAATCAGTACCTCCGAGATAGTGGTAGTTGGAGAAGGTACATCATCTTGATCAGGTTCCTCAACACTTAAGTTCAGAAGAGAAAGGAAAGGCTCAGGGGGCTGTTCTATGGATCCGGGAAGTGATCCTGATCCTAATAGAGAGACATCCAAAAGAGTTTCCCTAATAATGTGGCTGTCCCTAATGATATTCTCATCAAAATGTTGTGATTCTTAGTGAGGGCTGTTAGGTTGGGTTTGGGCCTTGGAGGCAAGAGAAGAAATAGTTTTCTTGCCCCTTTTCCTAGTATATGTCGTTGCAACCGGGGCCCTGTGTTCCGGTTGAACGATAACATCCAAAAGAGGTGTAAGTAATTTTTATGCTTGTGCATCCTTAGTAGTATGCACAGGGGTTCGAATGGTAGAAGCAGACTGTTGTTCAGGATGTGAGGTGGAGGGTGTGGGATCAGTATCAACTGGGATTGCTGAACTGTCACTCGGGATACTCTGTATGTTCAGCATTGTAGATAACAATGGAACGTTGACCCCTGAGAACTTTTTGGAAACAGTTCTCATGCTTTGAAAAATATTATTTTTATGTCCCAACATGATGTAGATTCTTACAGGTTTTGAAAGTTCTTTTAGTTCTTGATTGAAAACTTCCTGCAAGAATCTTGGGTACATAAAAAATTGTTGCTTTGCACCCTCTTGAAGGTTATATCTCAAACCCTCAAAGATGAGGTGTGCAAAGTTGAAGCCTTGGTTAGTGACCATACCATGGAAGGCGGAGGCAAGGACGGAGCTCACCTGATGCCATCCACTCCTCTTCTGGGATATGCAATGGAGAAGAGTGTGGCAAAGATACTTCCATGGAGGGCCCATCAGTGCCTTCTCGATCGTATACTCGGTCTGATTTCCAGTGTATCCAATGGATACAAAGGTCCTCATGTATTCGTCCTTCGACTATGAGATGGCTGCTCCCTCATCTTGAAGCTTTAGATGTTTTCTAAGTGTGGCTTCCAAGATGGTGATATCCTTGCCGTCTACTTTGGCTTTAATTTGGGGAATCCCCTGTTCGGTTGAGTAGACGGCGGTACTCCAAAAATCCTCCATATGAGGGATATATATGGTAGGGTTGGTTGTGAGGGCAAAGTATATTTTTGATCGACATAAGAAATCGATCATATCATTAAATCCTTTGGTTTTCTTTCCTTTGGTAAGATATGCTGTCAGGTTGTGGTATGGGGAGAACTTATCATCAGGGTTATTGATGTCTGCCATTGTTGTTTGATTTGGAGGGAAGGTTAGAATATGGGAGGCTTTGAATGTGGTGGGGACTTGAGAGAAAGTGATGAGGGTTTAGGGTGAAATTGAAGGTGAAGAGGTGGCAAGTAAATTTGATTTGTTCTTATAACGACAGAGGGAAAAATCAAAATGACTTGTACAGTACAACCTTATTTACTTTTTATTGTTACAGCTGTAATACACCGAGGCAGTCATCGTAAAGACTGACGTTAATTTTTACAGCGGGTAAAACTTAATTTGGACTTAAATTTACCCATCAGCAGAAACTTGGTTGCTGTGGATGGATAATCCTGTCCGCTGCAACCTTGGTTGCTGCGAAAGGTTAAGTCTGTCAACAGCAAACTTATCTGATGCTGATGGATTTAATAATCCGCAGCAAGGATGTTGCTGCTGACAGTCTTAAAGAAATCCGCAGAAAACCGTTCCTGCTGATAACTTAAAGCAGTCAGCTGCAAATTCTTTGCTGCTGAAGATCAGACCTGTCAGCAGCCAAAAAGGATGCTGCTGACTTATAACTTTTATTTACAACAAAGGACAGGCACATTTACAACAAAGGATAGACGCATTCAACTTAACCAATGATGATGCTTGGTGGTTTCTTTGTCTTCCATTGTTGAGTTGGTGGTTTTCCGGCTCTCTTTGCCTTTTCAGCAGCAGAAGCTGCATCTGAGGACTTTGACTTATCAGCAACAGATTTTGTTGCTGCTGATGGTTTTACTTGAGCAGCTGCAGACTTTGTTGCTGCTGAAGGCTTTCCTTTTGGTTGCTTGGGCTTTACTCGATCAGCAGCAGTTTTGTTGGTTGCTGAAGGTTTAAGAACAGACGTATGCCTATCCTTCTTCACCTTACTGATAGGCTTTTGTATAATTGGGGTTGGAAGGAGAATCTGATAGAAAGGATTAAACTTACAATTTGCAGCAAAGTGGTCTGATTCACCACAGATGATGCAAGATTGTTGAGGTTTTGACAACTGCTCCCTTGGTGGAGAAAGAGAGTTTCTGAATTGAGTTGTCTTGGCTTCAAACCTTCTTACCTGTTTGTTCTTCTTTTTCTTCTCAAAAACATGTTGCTTGAGGTTTCTTTGCTGCTGAATGTAGTAGAAGTAGGTGCTGGCAGTGTGGTTGTATTTTCCACAGATAAAGCATGATTTGGCTAATTTGTCCCTTGAGAGGTAAACATAGTCCTTTATTTTGAATAGGTCTTTAAAGTTCCTTGGTTGAGCTTTGTTGTGCTCAAAGGTGGCTTCTTCCATTGTCTTTTGAACATGTGGAACTCTTTCTCTAGGCGCATGACATATGTCAAACACCTTTCTCTGAGGCTTTGAGGTTGAAGACTGCCCCTTTTCAACATTTAGCTTTCTTCCTTATGGAGGATAACTAATTTTGATTTGGTTGAAAGGCATAGGAACCGGAGCAGTTGGTAAAGGAACATGAGTACTTGTTTGAATGAATTCAAGAACAGGCAGTTCTGGTACTTGGACTGGTGATGAGACCTCCTCAGTTTTATTGGACTCTGAGCAAGTTGACTCAGATTCTGACGAGGTAGTGTATTCTTGCACCAGTGGTTCATGTCTTGAAGGATCAACATTTCGGTTGTCCTTTTCAAGATTTTAGAGATTGAAGCTTGGTTCATGGATGGTAACGTAGTCAGCAGGAGGTGCAACGGCTTGATATTGTTCAGCATGATACCCCAGACCAGTTTTCACCTTTTTCATGAATTTGAGCATCCAAAAGTCTTTGCAGCTTTTTGGATACAAATTCTTATTTGTCAACATGGACTTTCTGTTCTGCCAATTCTGCTTTAGTAGCTTTTAATCTGGCCAGTAGATCATCAATCTGAGTTTCAAGATTGGTTTGTTCATGTTTTAATAATGAAATCTCTTTCTTTAGGCAGTTAATTTTTTCCTTGTAACTGTCTTCAACTTTTTTGAATTCAGATTTCATTTGATGACACTCTTCATTTTGATCTATGAGGTTTTGATTATGCTTTCTGTAGCCTAAAACCTTATCAATACAGGCTTGGGAACATAGATGTTCATATACCTGAGGCGGTATCTCAGTTGTGTCTGCCATAAGAGCTTGGTTGTTAGCAGGCAGATCTTCATACTGGAAGCTCCAGTCAAAGTCAGATGTTCCAACAGCTGCATAAGCTGCAGTTTGAGCTGGAGGAGTAGCTTGTTGCTGTTGTTGTCTTGGTTGGGATTGGTGAGCTGCTGGGTTTGCCCTAGGTGCCTTGCATTCTCTAGGAAAATGACACAGTTGGTTACAATTGTAACATTTTAGTTTGCTTTTATCCAAGCCAACTCTGGTGTTGGAGTTATTGCTTGGAATGGGTCTTCCAGTTCTAGAGTAGAACCTTTTTGCTCTTATAGATAACATGGCATACGAGTGTTGTATATCCATTTCTTCTAAGTCATCTGGATGGAAGCATTCCAGATCCTCCTTGATAAAGGGCATGTTGCTTGAGTTTTCAGAAACAAAAGCAGCAGAGGTTGATGTTTGAGGAGGGGCTTCTAGGAGGAATGGAGATGTGTTTGTTTGAGAGGTTGGAGTTTGAGGATGAGTGATGATTGGAGGATAATAGTTGCTTGAACTAGGACCTGAGTGCTCAGAATGGAGGGCAGAGGAGGTGGTGGTGGATGTTGAGGCTGTTTGGTAGCTTGAGCTTCTTTCTTTTGCCTGAATCATCTCTAGCTCATAGGTTTTCAGCATTCCAAAGAGCTCAGTCATCTGGAGAGTCTTCAGATTCTCAGTTCTTCTGATTGACACTGTGTAAAGTGTCCAGCAGCTTGGTAGAGACCTGATGAACTTTTTGTGAATATCTTCATTCTCTAGCTTCACCTTTGAGCACTGCAGCTCACCTACAAGATAGGTAAATCTGTTGTATAAAACAGTTAGAGACTCACCTTCCTTCCAGATGAAGTTTTCATACTGCTGCTTCAGGATGTCTCTTCTGTTGTCTTTGACTTCCTCAGAGCCAGCAAACATCTTCTCAAGAGCCTCCCAGAGCTCTTTAGCAGTTTTGTAACTTCTGAAGTTATGAAAAACTTCATTTGGAAGGCACATTTGGATAGCTCCTAGTGCCTTGAAGTCCACCTCCATCTTCTTTATGTCCTCTTCTGAGTACTTAGAGGGCTCCTTTGGAACTGGTGGTTCTCCAGAGTCAGCAGAGGCCACCATGGGAGTGTAGGGTCCATCCCTGATGGATTACCACATTCCGTATTCCTGATAACAGAAAAAGCTTTCCATGCGATTCTTCCACATGTCGTAGTCTTCCCCAGATACCAATCTTTGTGGTCGGTTGATGCTGCCGATGTCTTCAAATCCATTGTGCCATCTTTGTTTTTGGTGACTTGATGAAAGAGAGAGTTTAGAATAGAACCAGAAGTGATTAAACAAGTGTGAGTTTGTTTAATCTGAGCCAAAGCTCTGATACCACTTGTAGGATCGTGAAATTACAAGATGGTTCTGTTCTTAGTTGAAATTGGCAGAAACAATAACAACTACACAAGTATAATCGAGTAAACAGAAAGAATACTAATAAGAACACTGTTGTATTAAGCTTTTGCAAATAAACGATTACAAATGAAACTCAATCAAAAAGCACACTTACAATGAAGTGTTTACACAGTATTTATACTCACTTAGAAACAAGACAGCCCCTTGATTCTAAGGATCAGATCTAACACAGACCGTTGATCTGTTGTATATAGCTAACTATTACACGTTTAGTCTAAAACTAGTTAACTTTATTGAAGCATCTTCTTAGTGCATTATTACTTGCATGCTTGGAGAAGAGCATTGTTGTCCGTCATTGGTTTTGCCATTGAGGTTCCTTCTGCTTTCAGTGTGTCAGTGGCTTTTGTAGAAAGTTTTCAGTGACGCTTGGCATGGATAGTCAGCTGCAACGATTTTTCTTCAAGGCACAAGGCTGTCAGCAACAAAGATGATGATCAGCAGGAAGATGTAACCATCCAAAGCTGCTGATGATTTGCCTGTCAGCAGCATCAAGTGTTGATGCTGCTGAGAAGCCTATCCACAGCAACTTTGGTGTTCAGCAAATAAGGCTATCCACAGTAGATTTGTTCTTCAGCAGGAGAACAAGTATCCGCAGCAGATAAGCTTGTCCGCAGCAGTTTGTTGGTCAGCATCAAACTCTGAGATCAGCAGCATTTGTACTTAGAGAATTTTGTAGTCATCAGTCTTTGTTTCTACATTTATACCGTCCTTTCCTAGACAGAACATTCCTTTTGTCAGATAACTACATACTGGTCAGAAGGTTGCCTTCTAGTTACTGTGACGTTGATATCAAAAACACACAACGGAAACTAAAACGTTATCTTTCATTTCATCATAACATTGTTTACATTCGTGGAATCAAAATGTTACATAACATTTTATCATCGTTCCTAAAAAGGAACATATAATTCGGGACTTATAGTTTCAGGCATGCCCATCATCTTGATCGTTCATCGTTTCATTCTAGTCCTGGAAATGCCTTGTCTAATGACTACCTATGATGCGGTCAAAAACATTTGATAAAACATGGGTCAGCACAAAAGCTGGTGAATTCATAAACTAAAATAGTTTATTAAAATGACCCGCCAAAGTATCTTGAACACATTCATGGCCTTCAACACCCAAATTCATAGACAACTATGAACAATCATTCAGTATATATATATATAACCAAAGACCGTTCCACGGGTCCTGTCCAACTTGCCATTCCACAGGCAAGTGAAATACAATAAGCGCTTAGAATACGTTATATATAAACAATCGGTGCAATCGTTTCAAGATACTCAAAATGTTTCATCAATCATGCCAAACAAGGTCATGATTGGGTTCATGGATCACAGTTTAGGAACTCACCTTGGCAGTATATCGGCTTATCAATTCAGTAATATGATCAACACTTCGGACAAAGCTCCTAGATATCATATGGCATTACTTAATTACACAAGCCTAGCTTAATGGTATATAACCAAAGCTTAATGGGAGGTCAGAACCTTACCTCAGCACTATCTACGGCAATTTGAAGTCGAATGGCTAGAAACCCACTCTCGTACGTGAAACGGGGCTCGGGATTATAACTTTAGAGTGTGTGTGTGTGTGTGTGTTATGTGAAGGTGTGGAGTGTGTGAAAAAGAGTTGAAATCATTTAACTATTTATAGGGGCAAAATCACACCCGTAGCGAACCGCTACACTTGGTGGTGGCGGTCCGCCACCCTTTGAGGCAGCCTATGTAAAGATAAAGACTGATGGCTACAAAGTTCTCTAAGTATAGATGCTGCAGACTCTACAGTTTTGCTTACTTACAAAGTTGCTGTTGATAAGGCATATGCTGCTGATAGTTAGTTTCTACTGCTGATGAACAACTATGCTGCGGATAGCCTTACTGCTGAAGTCCAAAGTTGCTGCTGATAGGCTTATCATCAGCATCAAACATTGATGCTGCTGATAGGCAAATCAGCAGCAGCTTTCACTTTACTACTGACACCTTTTGCTGCAACACTGACACACCTATCAGCAGAAGGAATGTTATTGGTGCAGATGATTAAAGACAAAGCTACTACTTCTGAAGTCTCCTGCAAAGATTCCTAAGAAGACTTTTGACCTGATTCATACTGTTTGTTGTAGTTTGTCTTTTAGTTGTCTACCAATTGTAGTGTAACTTGTAACTGTCAAAGATCAACGGCTTGTGTTTGATCTGATCCTTAGAATCAAGGGTCTGACTTGATTCTAAGTTCCTTTATATGTATTGTATCTTCTTATTGTACAAGTGTGCTTCCTTAGAGTTTTCTCTGTAACTTGTAAACCGTGAAGATTAATACAATTTGAATTTATCAGTATTATCATTGTTTCTTATTTACATTGCATAGTTGTGATTGTTTTCGCCAATCTCAACTGAACAGAACCATCTTGTAAAACGCCGATCCTACAAGTGGTATCAGAGATTTGGCTCTCAGATTAAACAAACTAACACTTGTTTATTCACTATCTGGTTCTGTTATCTTTTTGCTGCTAAACCATCTATCTAAAGTATGGCTCAGAGTACTGGATTTGATGATGTTGGAAGCCTTCACAGACCACCAAGACTGGTGTCTGGAGAAGATTATGACATGTGGAAGAAAAGAATGGAAAGTTTCTTCTGCTACCAAGAATATGGAATGTGGAGATCCATAATTGATGGTCCGTATGTGCTATGGTGGCTTCTGCTGACTCTGGAGGTCCATCTGTTCCTAAAGAAGCCTCCAAATATTTTGAAGAAGATATCAAGAAGATGGAGGTAGATTACCAAATGAAGTTTTTCATAACTTTGGAGAATACAAAACCGCCAAAGAACTATGGGATTCGCTGGTTCTGAAGAAGTGAAAGAAAATAGAAGAGACATTCTAAAGAAACAGTATGAAAACTTTGTCTACAAGGATGGTGAGTCTCTTACCACTCTATACAACAGGTACACCTATCTTGTGGGAGAGCTATAGTGCTCTAAAGTCAAGCTGGAGAATGAAGACATTCTCAAAAAAGTTTATTAGATCTCTTCCAAGTTGCTGGACACTCTACACAGTGTCAATCAGAAGAACTGAAAACCTGAAGTCTCTCAAAATGACTGAGCTGTTTGGAATGCTGAAGACATATGAGCTGGAAATGATTCAAGCCAGAGAAAGAAGCTCAGGTCATTCATCCTCATCCTCGTCATCCACCACTTCCTCTTCACTACACTCTGACCACTCAGTTCCAAGTTCAAGCAACTACTATCCTCCCATTGTTACCCATCTGCAAACTCCCAACTCACAAACTAGCAACTCACCTTTTCTCCTTGAAGCCCCACCTTAAAATAACTCTGCTGCATTTGTCTCTGAAAACCCAAGCAATATGTTATTTATCAAAGAAGATCTGGAGTGTTTTCATCCAGATGACCTAGAAGAAATGGACATACAACACTCTTATGCTATGTTATCTCTTAGAGCTAAAAGGTTCTACTCTAGAACTAGAAGACCTATTCTAAGCAACAACTCTAACACTAGAGTTGGGTTGGACAAGAGCAAGCTAAGATGTTACAACTGTAATCAACTTGGCCATTTTTCCAGAGAATGTAAGGCACCAAAGGCAAACCCAGCTGCTGCATAGCCAAGACAGACACGTCAAGGTCAGGCATGTCAAAACACTCCCCGTGCTTAAACTGCAGCTTGTGCAACTCAACAAGTAGGAACAACTTATTTTGACTGGAGTTTTTTCAATATGAAGAACCAACAGCTAACAACCAAGCTCTCATGGCAGACACCAAGGAGTTACCACCTCAGGTATATGAACATCTATGTTCTCAAGCTTGCATTGATAAGGTTCTAGGATATAGAAAGCATAACCAAAATCTTATAGATCAAAATGAAGAGTTTCATCAAATGAAATCTGAATTCAAAAAGGTTGAAAACAGTTATAAAGAAAGAGATTTCATCATTAAAACATGAACAAACAAATCTTGAAACTCAGATTGATGATCTATTGGTTAAGCTAAAAGCTACAAGAGCTGAACTGGCAGAACAAAAGGTTCATGTTGACAAATATAAATTTGTATCCAAAAAGCTACAAAGACTTTTGGATGCTCAAATTCATGAAAAGGTAACTGCTGGTCTTGGGTATCAAGCTGAACAGACTTACAAATCTGTACCACAACCTGCTGACTATGTAGTTATCCATGAACCTAACTTCAACCTCACAAACCTTGACCATGCAAACTGAAACCTTGATCCTTCCAAAGAAGAAACAGTTGTGCAAGAATGCAATACCTCAACTGAATCTGAGTCCACTTGCTCAGAATCCACTGAAACCAGTGAAGCCCCATTACTCCCTACCAATGAAGTAATTCTCAAAACCACCAAATCTGGTAGAGTAATCCAAACCAATGGTCCAAGTCCCTTTATTCCCTCTATACCAGTACTTCAACTCACCAAACAGATCAAAATTAGTTATCCTCATGAAGGAAGAAAGTTAATTATTGAAAAGGGACAATCCTCAATCTCTACAAATCATCAAGCAAACCAACCAAGGAAGGTGTTTGACATCTATCATGCATCTGGAGAGAGAACTCCATATGTTCAGAAAACATTAGAGGAAGCCATTTTTTAGCATAAAAAAACTCATCCCTGGAATTTCAAAGACTTATTCAAAAGAAAGGACTATGTGTACTTTTAAAGGGATAAAATTGCTAAATCATGCTTTGTCTGTGGAAAATACAATCATACTGCCAGCACCTGCTTACCTTTAGCAGCAATGAAATCTCTAGCAACAAGCCTTTGAGAAGACCAACAAGAACAAGAAGGTAAGAAGCTATGAAGCCAAAGCAACTAACTTCAGAAAATCTATCTCTCCACCAAGGAAGCAGATCCCAAAAGTTCAACAATCTTGCATCATATGTGGTGAATCAGACCACTTTGCTGCATATTGTAAATTCAATCCATTCAACCAGATCTCTCAATCAGCTTCAACAGCAGTCAAGATTCTTCCTAACCAGAAGCAGGTCTATAGAAGAACTCCCATAGAAAAACCTGTAGAAACAAAGACTGATGGCTACAAAATTCTCTAAGTACAAATGATGCTGATCTCAAAGTTTGCTGCTGACCAACAAACTGCTGCAGACAAGCTTATCTGCTGCGGATACTTGTTCTCCTACTGAAGGACAAATCTATTGCGGATAGCCTTATCTGCTGAAGACCAAAGTTGCTGCGGATAGGCTTCTCAGCAGCATCAACACTTGATGATGCTGACAGGCAAATCATCAGCAGCTTTGGATGGTGACATCTTCCTACTGATCCTCATCTTTGTTGCTAACAGCCGTGTGCCTTGAAGACAAACCGTTGCAGCTGACTATCCATGCCAAGCGTCACTGACAACTTTCTGCAAAAGCAACTGACACACTCAAAGCAGAAGGAACCTCAATGGCACAACCAATGACGGACAACAATGCTCTTCACCAAGCATGCAAGTAATAATGCACTAAGAAGACGCTTCAATAAAGTTACCTAGTTTTAGACTAAACGTGTAATAGTTAGCTATATACAACAGATCAACGGTCTGTGTTAGATCTGATCCTTAGAATCAAGGGGCTGTCTTGATTCTAAGTGAGTATAAATACTGTGTAAACACTTCATTGTAAGTGTGCTTTTTGATTGAGTTTTCATTGTAATCGTTTATTTGCAAAAGCTTAATACAACAGTGTTCTTATTAGTATTCTTTCTGTTTACTCGATTATACTTGTGTAGTTGCTATTGTTTCCGCCAATTTCAACTAAGAACAGAACCATCTTGTAATTTCACAATCCTACAAGTGGTATCAGAGCTTTGGCTCAGATTAAACAAACTCACACTTGTTTAATCACTTCTGGTTCTATTCTAAACTCTCTCTTTCATCAAGTCACCACAAAAACAAAGATGGCACAGAGCAATGGATTTGAAGACATCGGCAGCATCAACCGACCACCAAGATTGGTATCTGGGGAAGACTACGACATGTGGAAGAATCGCATGGAAAGCTTTTTCTGTTATCAGGAGTACGGAATGTGGAAATCCATCAGGGATGGACCCTACATTCCCATGGTGGCCTCTGCTGACTCTGGAGGACCATCAGTTCCAAAGGAGCCCTCCAAGTACTCAGAAGAGGACATAAAGAAGATGGAGGTGGACTTCAAGGCACTAGGAGCTATCCAAATGTGCCTTCCAAATGAAGTGTTTCATAACTTCAGAAGTTACAAAACTGCTAAAGAGCTCTGGGAGGCTCTTGAGAAGATGTTTGCTGGCTCTGAGGAAGTCAAAGAAAACAGAAGAGACGTCCTGAAACAGCAATACGAAAACTTCATATGGAAGGAAGGTGAGTCACTAACCGTTTTGTATAACAGGTACACTTACTTGGTGGGAGAACTGCAGTGCTCCAAAGTAAAGCTAGAGAATGAAGATATTCGTAAAAAGTTTATCAGATCTCTCCCAAGCTGCTGGACACTATACACAGTGTCTATAAGAAGAACGGAGAATTTAAAAACTCTCCAGATGACAGAGCTCTTTGGCATGCTGAAAACATATGAATTAGAAATGATTCAAGCCAAGAAAAGGAGCTCCAATCATCAATCAGCATCTTCTTCCTCCAGCATCTCATCTGCGCTTCACTCCAACCACTCAGTTCCTAGTTCAAGCAACTACTATCCTCCCATTGTCACCCATCCACAAACTCCTACCTCTCAGACAAACAGCTCGCCATTTCTCCTAGAAGCTCCTCCTCAAACATCAACCTCTGCTGCTTTTGTTTCTGAAAACTCAAGCAACATGTCCTTTATCATAGAGGATCTGGAATGCTTTCATCCAGATGATTTAGAAGAAATGGACATACAGCACTCGTATGCCATGCTCTCTAAAAGAGCAAAAAGGTTCTACTCTAGAACCGGAAGACCCATTCCAAGTAACAACTCCAACACCAGAGTTGGCTTGGATAAAAGCAAATTAAAATGTTACAACTGTAACCTACTGGGTCACTTTGCTAGAGAATGCAAGGCACCAAGAGCAAATCCAGCTACTCCTCAGTCAAGACAAGCTCACCAAGCCCAACCCAGACAACAACAACACCAAGCTACTCCTCCAGTTCAAACTGCAGCCTGTGCAACTGTTGGAACTTCTGAGTTCGACTGGAGCTTCCAGTATGAAGAACTGCCTGTCAACAATCAAGCTCTTATGGCAGACACTACAGAGATACCACCTCGAGTATTTGAACATCTTTGCTCTCAAGCTTGTATTGATAAAGTTTTGGGTTATAGAAAGCATAACCAAAACCTTATAGATCAAAATGAAGAGTTTCATCAGATGAAATCTGAGTTCAAAAAGGTTGAAAATACTTATAAAGAAAAGATTAACTGCCTTAAGAAAGAGATTTCTTCGCTAAAACACGAACAAACTAATCTTGAAACTCAGATTGATGATCTACTGGTCAAACTAAAAGCTACCAGAGCTGAACTAGCAGAACGGAAATTTCATGTTGAAAAATATGAATTTTCCTCCAAAAAGTTACAAAGACTTTTAGATATTCAAGTCCATGAGAAGGTAAAGACTGGACTTGGGTATAACAATGATCAGTACAAATCTGTTCCTCCTCCTGCTGACTATATTGCCATTTACGAACCAAGATTCAATGTTGCAAATCTTGACACTGCAAACCGAAACCTTGATCCTTCAACGGATGAACCTTTCGTCGAAGACTGCACTACCTCATCGGAATCTGACTCAACCTACTCAGACCATGATGAAACCAGTGCAGCCCCATCTGAAGCTGTTCTGAATAGAGTTGAAGTTCCTGCTATTCTTCCAGCTGTTCCAGCCCCTGTACCATTCAAAAAGATCAAGATCAGCTATCCTCCAGATGGAAGAAAGCTAAACATTGAAAAGGGAGAGACATCAGGACCCACAAACCCCAAACCTCAGTCAAAGCCGATCACAAAAAGGAAGGTATTTGATATATGTCGTAAGCCTGAAGAAAAAGTTCCATATGTTCAAAAGACCCTAGAAGAAGCCACTTTTGAACATAACAAAGCTCATCCATGGAACTTTAAGGATCTGTTCCAAAGAAAGGACTACGTCTACCTTTCAAGAGACAAACTGGCAAGATCATGCTTTGTGTGCGGCAGATATAACCATACTGCCAGCACCTGCTTTCATTACCTGAAATACCAAATAAATTCAAAGCATCATGCCTTTGAAAAGACTAACAAAAACAAGAAGGTAAGAAGCTATGAGGTCAAAGCAACTAAGTTCAGGGAGTCTCTATCTCCCCCAAGAGTGAAGCTGCCTAAATCTCAACAAACTTGCATCATTTGTGGTGAATCAGACCACTTTGCTGCAAACTGTAAGTTTAACCCCTTCAACCAGATCCTTCATCAAGCCCCTCAAAGACAAAACGTAAAGAAGGATCAGCATACATTGGTTGTTAGTCAAGTTAAGCTCAAGAAAACAAAGCAGAAGCTTTCAGCAGCAACCAAGTCTGCTGCTGATAAGCTAAAATCCTCCGTAGCAAAATCTGCTGCTGATAAGGCAAAGCCATCAGCAGCTAGAGTGTCCACTGCTGATAAGGCAAAGCCATCAGCAGCTAGAGTGTCCACTGCTGATAAGGCAAAGCCTTCAACAGCAAAGAATGCTGCCACTTCAACAAAGCCATCAACAGCAAGATGTACTGTTGACAAGCCAGAAACATCAGTAGCAAAATCTGCTGCTGACAATGTGAGGAAAACTAGAAGATCACCAACAAGGCAATGGAAAGCCAAACCATCTCCAAGCATTGTCATTGGTTCCATTGACTGCAAACATACTGAAAAGGATAAACTAACAACCATCTTTTTCAAGTCTGCAGACTCTTGGGTTCCTCCTACTAATTAGAAATTTATCATGTGCAGGGACAGCCAGGTCACAAGAATAACACCTGGGTGGTAGACAGTGGTTGCTCCAGGCACATGACAGGCAACAGATCCATCCTCTCCAACTTCAGACATTTCAATGGAGGATATGTTGCCTTTGGAAGTGATTCAAAGGGAGGATCCATTACTGGACAAGGAACTATGTCCAACGAAAGAATGAGCATTGATAAGGTCAACTATGTCAAAGAATTGGACTTCAATCTCATGAGTGTTTCCCAGGTATGTGATCAAAAGCATTGGATGCTCTTCACAGATAAAGAATGCTTTGTACTGTCTCCAGGCTTATCCACACCTCCTTTAGAAAGCATTTTACTGACTGCTCAGAGAAAAGAAAATCTCTATGTCCTGGACATGAATGAAGTCACTCCATCTAGGAGTGTCTCCTGCTTTTTATCAAAAGCCTCAGTTGATGAATCAGCTCTCTGGCACATGAGATTAAGCCATGTTAACATCAAAACCATTAACAAATTGGTGAAGAATAATCTTGTCAAAGGGATTCCTGACAAAGAATTTCAGCTGGAAGACCACTGCATTGCATGCTTAAAGGGGAAGCAACACAAGAGCTCTCACAAGCCCAAGACCTTGAATACAAACGACACTCCACTGCAACTGCTGCATATGGATCTCTTTGGTCCTACAAATGCCATGTCAATGGGTAAGAAGTCATACTGTCTGGTGATAACTGATTACTACACCAGATTCTCATGGGTATACTTCTTGAGAACTAAAGATGAAAATGCTGAAATTCTCAAATCCTACATTCTCAGGGTAGAGAATCAAAGCAATCAAAAGTTGAAGATCATAAGGTGTGATCAGGGTACAGAGTTCAAGAACCACACCTTGAACTGTTTCTGTGAAAGCAAGGGGATAAAAAGACAATACAGTGCTCCAAGAACTCCTCAACAAAATGGAGTTGCTGAAAGAAGAAACAGAACTCTTATTGAGTCAGCAAGATCTATGTTGGCTGACTCAAAACTGCCACTCACATTCTGGGCAGAAGCAGTTAGCACAGCCTGTTATGTACAAAACCGAGTTCTAATTGTCAAACCCCTCAACAAGACACCCTATGAACTTTGGTTTCAAAGAATTCCCTACATTGGGTTCCTATAACCTTTTGGGTGTCCATGCACCATTCTCATCACACATGGGGTTCTTCCTAAGTTTGGTGCCAAATCTGATGAAGGATATTTCGTAGGCTATTCCTCTCAATCAAAGGCCTATAGAGTATTCAATTCAAGAACAAGAATTGTAGAAGAATCAGCAAATGTGGAATGCAGAGAACACATTGTCTGTGAGCAGGGAAAAGGTCCAAACTGGCTCTTTGACATAGACTCATTCTCCCAAATATTTGAGCCTCTCACCTTCTCAAATATGGATTCTACGTCTACACAAACACCTGCCTCCACTTCATCCACTAACTATAGACTGGATTTTCCCAAATCTTCTATCAATCTGAGAAGACCGTCAATTGATGCTCCATCAGTTGTGGAAGCAATTGAAGCAAGTGAAGCAGGAACAAGACTGTCTAATGTAACCAGCATCAGCCTATCTGAAACTGAAAATCTAAATGAAGACTCTTTGGTAAATGCTGTAGATGCTGGTGATGCTATTGCTGAAAATGTTGATATGGATAATGCTGTTGAAGACTCTTCCACCATGAATGAAGAAACCCCTGATCAAAATCAAAGCAATCTGGAGCAAGGGATACAGCTGGAGGTGGTACCAGCATAGAGGATCCACAAAGTACATCCTCAAGAGAATATTATTGGCCAAGTACACCAAGGAGTTCAATCTCACGAGGCCAATATCTGCTTGTTTTTATGTTTCCTATCTCAGGTGGAACCCAAGAAGATAGATGAAGCACTCAAACACAGCAGCTAGATTGAAGCAATGCAGGAAGAATTGCTGCAATTCAAGAGGCAGGATGTCTTGAAACTTGTTGATCTTCTACCAGGTAAATATGCTATTGGCACATGATGGGTTTTCAGGAACAAGCAAGACGAGAGAGTCATTGTAGTCAAGAACAAAGCCAGACTTGTAGCTCAAGGCTACACTCAAGAAGAAGGAATTGACTATGATGAAGTCTTTGCTCCTGTTGCCAGACTGGAGGCCATCAGAATCTTCCTTGCATATGCTGCATCCAAGAATTTCACTGTCTATCAAATGGATGTAAAAAGTGCCTTTCTGTATGGGAAGATTGGTGAGGAAGTATACGTCAAACAGCCTCTAGGCTTTATAGATCCTGCACATCCTACTCAAGTGTTCAAACTAGACAAAGCTCTGTATGGCCTACATCAGGCACCAAGAGCCTGGTATGAAACCTTGTCAGGATATCTACTAAGCAACAACTTCAGAAAAGGTGCCATCGACCAGACCTTGTTTATCAAATATGAAGGGGGAGAAATCTTACTAGTTCAAATTTATGTTGATGATATCATCTTTGGATCAACAAGGAAACAATTGTGCAAAGACTTTGAGACTCTGATGCACTCAAAGTTTGAAATGAGTTCAATGGGTGAACTAAATTTCTTCTTGGGTCTACAAGTCAAACAGGTCCCAAATGGAATCTTCATCAGCTAATCCAAATATGTAAAGAACATTTTGCAAAGATTCAAAATGGCTGACTGCTCTGCTGCAAGAACCCCTATGCAAGTGCATCATCAACTAACTCCAGACAAAGATGGCCAAGACACGGATCAACATCAATATCGTGCAATGATAGGGTCTCTCATGTATCTCACTGCCTCAAGGCCAGATATCATGTTTGCAGTATGCCTCTGTGCAAGACTTCAAGCAGCTCCAAATTTTTCACATCTTCAGGATGTCAAGAGAATCTTTAGATACCTAAAGTGTGCCTCAAGACTTGAGCTATGCTACTCTAAAAATGACTTGTTTAATCTGTATACATACACTGACAGTGACTATGGGGGATGCAACTTGGACAAAAAGTCTACTTCAGGGGGATGTCAGTTTCTGGGAGGGAGATTGATTTCATGGCAGTGCAAGAAGCAAACATGTGTTTCAACTTCTACAGCTGAAGCAGAATACATTGCAGCTTCAAGTTGCTGTGCACAAGTCATCTGGATACAAAATCAAATGTTGGATTATGGGATGACTTTCATGGCAACTCCAATTCACATTGACAACATGAGTGCTATCTCAATCACAAACAATCCGGTGAAGCACTCAAAGACAAAACACATTGACATCAGGTATCATTTCATAAGAGATCAAGCTGAGAAAAGGAGGATTATTTTAACCAAAGTTCATACGAATGAGCAATATCATGATTTGTTTACAAAACCTTTTGATGAAGCCAGATTTAAATATTTAGTTGAATCCATTGGTATGATGAACTTTGATTAAAATCTATCTCTAAAAATTCTATTTTAAAATGTGTTTTGTCTTATGTTGTAAATAAAAGTTATAAGTCAGCAGCATTTTTGTCCTTCAGCTGCTGACAGGTTTAATCTTCAGCAGCAAAAGATTTGCAGCTGACTGCTTTAAGTTATCAGCAGGAACAGGTTTCCTGTGGATTTTTTTAAGACTGTCAGCAGTAACATCCTTGCTGCGGATTATTAAATCCATCAGCAGTAGATAAGTTTACTGCTGACAGACTTAACCTTCCACAGCAACCAAGGTTGCATCGGACAGGCTTATTCATCCACAGCAACCAAGTTTGCTGTTGATGGGTAAATTTAAGTCCAAATTAACCTTTACCCGCTGTAAAAATTAATGTCAGTCTTTACCATGACTGCCTCGGTGTATTACAGCTGTAACAATAAAAGGTAAATAAGGTTGTACGGTACAAGTCATTTTGCTTTTTCTCTCCTCTGTCGTTATAAAAACAAAATCAAATTTCCTTACCACCTCTTCACCTTCAACTTCTCCCTAAACCAACATCACTTTCTCACAAGTCCCCACCAACCTTCAAACCTTCCCTCCATGGAAGTATCTCTGGAAATCAATAGGGCTGGAAATCAAAATGGGTATACAATAGAGAAGGCGCTGATGGGCCCTCCATGGAAGTATCTTTGCCACACTCTTCTCCAATGCATATCTCAGAAGAGAAGTGGATGGCATTAAGTAAGCTCCGCACTTGCATCCGCCTTCCATGGTCTTCTTCTTGAGCTTCTTCGCACCACCGCGGAGACGAAGGACGAGGTGGAGAGTTGACTCCTTCTGGATGTTGTAATCGGCTAGGGTTCTGTCGTCCTCGAGCTGTTTTTCGGTGAAGATTAGACGCTGCTGGTCTGGAAGGATGCCTTCCTTGTCCTGGATCTTTGTCTTCACGTTGTCGATTGTGTCGAAGGATTCAACCTCAAACGTGATCGTCTTACCCGTTAGGGTTTTCACGAAGATCTGCATTTTCGCCGATTTGGAGTGATAAGATGAAGCTGTTTCCAAAAAGTTCTCAGGGGTCAATGTTCCATTGTTATCTACAATGTTGAACATACAAAGTACCCCGGGTGACAGTTCAGCAATCCCAGCTGATACTGATCCCACACCCTCCACCTCACATCCTGAACAACAGTCTGCTTCTACCATTTGAACCCCTGTGCATACTACTAAGGATGCACAGGCACAAAAATTACTTACCCCTCTTTTGGATGTTATCGTTCAACCGAAACACAGGGCCCCGGTTGCAATGACATACACTAGGAAAAGGGGCAAGAGAACTCCTTCTTCTCTTGCCTCCAAGGCCCAAGCCCAACCCATCAGGATCACTTCCCGGATCCATAGAACAGACCTCTGAGCCTTTCCTTTTTCTATTGAACTTAAGTGTTGAGGAACCTGATCAAGATGATGTACCTTCTCCAACTACCACTATCTCGGAGGTACTGATTGATCTTGCTTCCAACACACCCAACCCAAGTTCTTCTACCCTAAAGGTCCACTCTAGAAGTTATGAAAGAGTGGATGTGGAAGAGGCTGTCACTACTGCTGGTCCATCAAATGACCAGTAGGATAGTGACAACATCACTAAGACCTCAACCACGGCAACTCACAGTGAGGATGCTTCCTTGGAAACTCCCCTCACTGAGAGGAATCTCAGATGCCAAGAAACCATGGGTGATGGGGATGAAGAGGCTAGGACTACGGTCCCATCTGGATCCAAGGATTCCACAACTGTGAATGAGGACAGACTGCAACTTCATATCTTGGAATTGACGGCCAGGGTGGCTATGCTAGAGGCTGAAGTGTCCAAACTAAGACACCAAGTCTCTATGCATAAAGCCCATTAATGCCCAACTTTACCTACTCCCTCCCTTGTATCAGTGGGCACCCAAACTGATGCTTATTTGTCCACTGATGCAACCAAAAAGGGGGAGATGGTCCCAATGGGGGAAGACTAAGACAGTCTTGAAAGGATAGTCAAAAACATGCAAAAGCTTCAGCAACAAAGGCAGTAAGAGAATTTTGGTAGCATCAGTCTAGGGGGAGTTTGTAGAAACAAAGACTGATGGCTACAAAATTCTCTAAGTACAAATGCTGCTGATCTCAGAGTTTGCTGCTGACCAACAAACTGCTGCAGACAAGCTTATCTGCTGCGGATACTTGTTCTCCTACTGAAGGACAAATCTGCTGCGGATAGCCTTATCTGCTAAAGACCAAAGTTGCTGCGGATAGGCTTCTCAGCAGCATCAACACTTGATGCTGCTGACAGGAAAATCATCAGCAGCTTTGGATGGTCACATCTTCCTACTGATCCTCATCTTTGCTACTGACAGTCGTGTGCCTTGAAGATAAACCGTTGCAGCTGACTATCCATGCCAAGCGTCACTGAAAACTTTCTGCAAAAGCAACTGACACACTCAAAGCAGAAGGAACCTCAATGACACAACCAATGACGGACAACAATGCTCTTCTCCAAGCATGCAAGTAATAATGCACTAAGAAGATGCTTCAATAAAGTTAACTAGTTTTATACTAAACATGTAATAGTTAGCTATATACAACAGATCAACGGTCTGTGTTAGATCTGATCCTTAGAATCAAGGGGCTGTCTTGATTCTAAGTGAGTATAAATACTGTGTAAACACTTCATTGTAAGTGTGCTTTTTGATTGAGTTTTCATTGTAATCGTTTATTTGCAAAAGATTAATACAACAGTGTTCTTATTAGTATTCTTTCTGTTTACTCGATTATACTTGTGTAGTTGCTATTGTTTCCGCCAATTTCAACTAAGAACAGAACCATCTTGTAATTTCACGATCCTACAAAACCCACTTTCAACAGGAAGGTAAAGAAGGAGAAGCAGGTGTTTGCTGAACAGTCAGCAGTAATCAAAATTGTTGTTGATCACATGAAGCTGAAAAGGATGAAAAACAAACCCAAGCCTTCAGCAGTAACCAAATCTGCTGCTGATCAGTTAACACTATCAGCGGCAATCAAGTTTGCTGCTGATCAGCCAAAACCAGCAGTAACCAAGTTTGCTGCTGATCAGTCAAAACCATCAGCAGCAATTCTTGAAATCCAGAAAGAACTATCAGCAACCAAAGTTACATCTGCTTCTGATAGAGGAAAAGGGTCTGGAAAATTTATTCAATAATGGAAAGCCAAGTCCACATCTCCATCCTCTCAAAGTATCATCATTGGATCTATTGAGTGCCAGCATAGTGATAATTTTTGTTTCAAAGCACACTCACCCAAGTCTGCACATTCTTGGGTCCCTCCCTCTAACTAGATCTCTCTCATGTGCAGGGACAACCAGGTAATAATATTAACACATGGGTTGTAGACAGTGGTTGTTCTAGGCACATGACAGGCAACAGATCTATCCTCTCAGATTTCAGAAAATTTTATGGAGGATATGTTGCATTTGGAAGTGATTCAAAGGGAGGATCTATCACTGGACAAGGAACTGTGTCCAAGGAAAAGGTGAACTATGTCCAAGGAAAAGGTGAACTATGTAAAAGAACTAGAGTTCAACCTCATAAGTGTGTCTCAAATCTGTGATCAAAAGCATTGGATGCTTTTCACAGATAAAGAATGTTTTGTGCTCTCCCCTGGTCTAAGCAAACCTCCTCCAGAAAAGATCTTGTTGACTGCTCAAAGAAAAGATAACTTATATGTGCTTAACATGAACAAAGTCATTCCATCTGGTAGTGTATCTTGTTTTCTTTCCAAGGCATCAGTTGATGAATCCGCTCTATGGCACAGGAGATTAAGCCATGTGAATGTGAAAACTATCAACAAGTTGGTGAAAGGAAATCTTGTCAGAGGTCTTCCTAACAAGGAATTCCAACTTAAAGATCACTACATAGCATGCTTGAAGGGGAATCAACACAAGAGTTCTCATAAGCCCAAGACATTGAATTCAAATGACACTCCACTACAGCTGCTGCATATGGATCTTTTTGGTCCTACAAACGTCATGTATGGGCAAGAAGTCATATTTTCTGGTGATAACTGATGACTACACCAGATTCTCATGGGTATACTTCTTGAGAACAAAAGATGAAACTGCTGAAATTCTTAAATCCTACATTCTTAGGGTTGAGAATCAAAGCAATCAAAAAATCAAAATCATAAGGTGTGATCAAGGTACAAAATTTAAGAATCAGACCTTAATTTTTTTTGTGAGAGCAAAGGTATTGAAAGATAATACAGGGCTCCAAGAACTCCTCAACAAAATGGGGTTGCTGAAAGGAGAAACAGAACTCTCATTGAGTCTGCCAGATCAATGATGGCTGACTCAAAACTGCCTCTCACATTCTGGGCAGAGGCAGTTAGCACAGCTTGCTATGTGCAAAATAGAGTTCTCATTGTCAAGCCTCTCAACAAAACACCTTATGAGCTATGGTTCAATAGAGTTCCCTATATTGGCTTCCTAAAAACCCTTTGGATGCCCATGTACTATTCTTATCACCAATGGTGTTCTTCCAAAATTTGGTGCCAAATCTGATGAAGGATATTTTGTGGGCTATTCCTCTCAATCCAAGGCTTACAGAGTATTCAATTCCAAAACAAGAATAGTTTAAGAATCAGCAAATGTGGAATGTAGGGAACACATTCCATGTGAAAAGGGTAAAGGACTAGACTGGCTTTTTGATATTGACTCCTTTCCGTAAGTATTTGAGCCTCTCATCTTCTCAATTATGGAATCTACCTCTTCCAAAAAGCAAGCATCTACATCATTTGATGACTATAGATTAGGCTTCAATGGTCCATCTATAAGAATCAAAAGACCATCCATTGATCCTCCATCTGTTGTTGATGCTATTGAAGCTAGTGAAGCCAGAACAAGCAACTCAAATGTCACCAACAACAGTCTTTCTGACAATGAAGATCAAGATGAGGGTATTGCATCTGATGCTACTAATGCTGCTGATGTTGCTGATGTTGCTGAGGCTGCTGACTTATTGGAAGATGTTTCTACTGCTGAAGATTCCCTTGCAACCAACTCTCTTGAAGATATTCTGGATCAAAATCAAAGCAATCTTCTTGACCATGGAATACAATTGGATGTTGTTCCAGCACAAAGAATCAACAAAGAACATCCCTTAGAAAATGTCATTGGTCAAGTTCAACAAGGAGTTCAAACTAGAAGCAAGACACATGAAGCTAATATCTGTCTATACTCCTGTTTTCTGTCTCATTTTGAACCAAAGAAGATAGATGAAGCTTTGCAACACAGCAGTTGGATTGAAGCAATGCAAGAAGAATTGCTGCAATTCAAAAAAAAGAGGTGTGGACCCTAGTTGATCTTCCACCTGGCCAGACTGCTATAGGCACAAGGGGGTCTTCAGGAACAAGCAAGATGAAAGAGGAATTGTAATTAAGAACAAAGCCAGACCCGTGGCTCAGGGATACACTCAGGAAGAAGGAATTGACTATGATGAAGTCTTTGCTCCTGTTGCCAGACTGGAGGCTATTAGAATCTTCCTAGCATATGGTGCATCCAAAAGCTTTACTGTTTATCAGATGGATGTCAAGAGTGCTTTTCTATATGGGAATATTGGTGAGGAAGTCTATGTCAGACAGCCTCCAGGCTTTGTAGATCCCTCACATCCAAACAAAGTTTTCAAACTAGACAAGGCTCTATATGGACTACACCAAGCCCCAAGAGCCTGGTATGAGACTTTGTCAGGTTATCTACTCAGCAACAATTTTAGAAGAGGTGTCATTGATTAGACATTGTTTATAAAAGATGAAGGGGGAGAAATTCTATTGGTGCAAATCTATGTAGATGACATTATCTTTGGATCAACAAAGAAGAAATTATGCAAAGACTTTGAGATTCTAATGCACTCAAAGTTTTAAATGAGTTCAATGGGTGAACTAAATTTCTTTTTGGGTCTCCAAGTCAAACAAGTTCCAAATGGAATCTTCATCAGCCAATCCAAATATGTCAAAAGTATCTTGGAAAGATTCAAACTGGCTGACTGCTGCAAGAACTCCAATTCAAGTGCATCATCAATTGTCTCCTGAAAAAAATGGACAAGACACTGATCAACATCAGTACAGGGAAATGATTGGATCACTCATGTATCTAACTGCATCAAGACCAGATATCATGCTTGCAGTATGTCTGTGTGCAAGATTTTAAGCAGCTCCAAAGAACTCACACCTCCAAGATGTGAAGAGAATTTTTAGATACCTAAAGGGAGCTCTAGGACTTGGGCTATGGTACTCTAAGAATGATAACTTCAACTTATATGCGTACACTGATAGTGACTATGGAGGATGCAACTTGGACAAAAAGTCCACATCAGGAGGATGCCAATTTCTGGGAGGAAGATTGATTTCCTGGCAATGCAAGAAGCAAACATGTCTGTCAACATCTACAGCAGAAGCAGAATACATTACAGCTTCCAGTTGCTGTGCACAAGTCATCTGGATACAAAATCAAATGTTGGATTATGGAATGACTTTCATGGCAACTCCCATTCACATTGACAACAAGAGTGCCATATCAATTACAAATAATCATGTGCAGCACTCCAAGACAAAACACATTGACATCAGGTGTCATTTTATTAGAGATCAAGCTGAGAAAAGAAGAATTATTTTAACCAAAGTTCATACCAATGAGCAGTATGCTGACTTATTCACAAAAGCCTTTGATGAAGCTAGATTCAGATATCTAGTTGAATCCATTGGCATGATGAACTTTGATTAAAATCTTTCTTTAAAAATAAATGTCTGTTTTTCTCTTGTTGTAAATAAAGTCTTTTAAAAAAATAAAAAAATAAAAATAAATAAATAAATGATCAGCAGCAAACATTTTTGCTGATGATGGGTTTAGTCCTCAGCAGCAAAGAATTTACCACTGACTGCTTTAAGTTATTTGCAGGAACAAGTTTGCTGCGGATAGCTTTAAGCCAATCAGTAGCAACATCTTTGCTACAGACCATTACATTCATCAGCAGCAACCAAGTTTTACAGCTGATATACTTAACCATATGCAGCAACCAAGTTTGCTGTGGATGGGTAAAAATGGTTCACATTAACTTTTACCCGCTGAAAAAAGTCATTGTCAGTCTTTACCATGACTGCTATAGTGTGTTACAGCTGTAACACAGTAAAAAGTAAAGCGTCACTGTAGATGACTGCTACAGTGTGCTACGCTTCATCTTTTTGTACGGTACAAGTGACCGTTGCCCAAACTTTTGCCGTTATAACAAAATCAAATTCCCCCCTTCACCTCTTCACGTTAATTCCGACCTAACTTTCATATGTTCTCCCTATCTCCCAAGCATTCAAAGCTTCCCCACACTTAACCAACTTTCAAAAGCTTCATCCTTCCCTCCAAACCTTTTCATAATGGTGAACGTTGACATCGACAACGCAAATGACAAGTTCTCAACTTATCACAATCTAACGGCGTATCTTGTGAAGGGTAAGAAATCCGAAGGGTTCGATGATATGATCGACTTTCTGTGTTGATCAAAACTACACTTGCTCTGACTGTTAACCCCAAAATCTATACATCCCATATGGAAGATTTCTGGAACTCTGCCGTATTCTCTACCGAACATGGGACTCCCCAAATCAAATCAAAGGTACACGGCAAGGATATCACTATTACAAAATCTACACTCAGAAAACATCTGAAGCTTCAGGATTAGGGTGCCGCCAACTCATACACCAAGAATGAGTACATGAGGACCTTTGTATCCATAGGGTACACTGGAAATAAAGAAGAATACACCATTGAGAAGGCGCTGATGGGTCCTCTATGGAAGTTTTTGTGCCACACTCTTCTCCAATGTATATCTCAAAAGAGGAATGGATGGCATCAACTGAACTCTGCTCTTGCCTCTGTTGTTCATGGTATGGTAACTTGCCAAGGGTTCAATTTCTCTCATTTGATTTTTGAAGGTTTAAGATACAATCTTCAGGAAGGAGCAAAACATGCTTTCTCTATGTACCCTAGATTCTTGCAGGAAGTTTTTAACCATGAATTAAAAGATCTTTCAAAACCTGCAAGAGTCTACCTGATTGGGGGGCATAAAAATAATATTTTTAAAAGTGTGAGAACTGTTTTAGAAAAGTTATCAGGGGTCAATGTTCCATTGTTATCTACAATGATGAACATACAAAGTACCCAGGGTCCCACACCCTTCACTGCACAGCCTGAACACACAACAGTCTCTTCTGTTCAAACCCATGTGCATCCTACTGAGGGTGCACAAGTACATCAAATACTTACACCATTCTTTAAGCCCAACTGGAACAAAGGGCCCCATTTGAGATGAGCTATACCAGGAAAAGAAAGAAAAGCAAGAAAAGTCCTTCTATTCTTGGCTCAGAGGCCCAATCCCAACCCAAAAGCCCTCATCCAGAGTCACAACACTCTGATGAGAATATCATAAGGGATAGCCACATGATTAGGGAGACTTCCTTGGAAGAATCTCTATTAGGATCAGGATCACATCCCGGATCCATAGAACAACCCTTTGAGCCCTTTCATTTTGTTTCTTCTCTGAACATAAGTGTAGAGACACCTAGTCAAGTTGATATACCTTCTCCAACTGCCACTATCTTGAAGGTATTGATTAACTTGGCTGCCAATGTACCCAGCCCAAGTTCATCACCCAAGAAGGTTCACTCTAGGAGTTCTGATAGAGTGAATGTGGAAGGGGCTATCACTACTGCTGGTCCATCAACTGACCAGGAGGACAGTGATAACATCACTAAGTCCCCAACCATGGCAACTCTTAGTGAAAATGTCTTTTTTGAAATATTTTTTACTGAGAGGAATCCCAGGTGCCAAAAAAACCAGGGTGATAGGGATACAGAGGCTAGGCATAAGGCCTCATCTAGTTCCAAGGATTCCATATCTATGGATGAGGATAGTTTGAAACTTCAAAATCTGGAATTGACGGCTAGGGTTGCTATGCTGGAGGCTGAAGTGTCTAAATTAAGGCACCAAGCTTCTATGCTTGAGTCCCACATATGTACCCGCTCTGCTTCTACCTCCCTTGTATCAGTGGGCACTCAAACTGTTTCAACTTTGCTTACTGATGCAACCAAAAAGGGGAAGGAAAGTCTTCAAGGTGATGATGATAGCTTGGAAGAATGATTCAAAGAACAAGAGGAATTTCAACGAACAATCTTCAAGCCCTCATTTATTCAAGTTCAAGAGATTGAATGGGAAGACTCCAGAGATGAAGAGGAAATGGTCCTGGAAGAATGGAGAATAGTTATCAGGAATGTAGAGGAAGCATTTCCTGAGGAGAGGGAGATAGAAAGGGGAGAAGAAGAAGCATTCCCAGAAGTTCAAATACTTGAAGCTGCTGCTAACATCTCCAGGAGAATCATAGCCCTCGAATTCCCACTAACTGCATACAACTTGGAATTTGACTCTATTCTAGCATGGGGGTATGATGGCATCCTTAAAAGATTCTAGATTGGCTAGGAATTTATTGGAGTCAAAGAGCTTATCTTGGATAATCTAAATCTATTTGAAATCCTGTTCCTGCATCTGACTCAAAGTGTTAACACTTCCAAGGACCTATCTGCTAGGCTTGCCATTGAAAGATTTCATGATATATGTAAAGACAATATGCCTCGGTTTGAGAAGTTCCTTGAAGAAGCAAAAAGGGTGGCTTATCCAAGAATTAAGGATGTAGAAGCAGAGTCCTCAAGAGCGGCAGAAGTAAGACATGAAAGGCCAAGCCAAAGAGTGGAGCTGATAAGAAGCAGGGTCTTAACTGAAGAACAAGTCCTATGTTTAAGAAAATTCTTGTACAATAAGGTGGTTAGAGGCCTGGAGGTTCATGGATGGTCGAGCACTGAGCCTTCAGGGTTTCAATTCTTTCTGTGTGATGGATCTACATTCATAATCAATAATATCCATGAGATCCTACTCCTCAAACCAGATTTCCTTTGTAAGGTATTTGAACTTAGATCACACATCTGCAACATCAACTCCAAGAAAAGTCAAGAAATGATCAAAATTGTCAAAACCTTTCTTGAGAAGGAGGGATGGATTGCAATGGATGAATCTGATTTAGACTTATCCCTTCCCTCTTCTCCAACTGTCATCCTAAACACTGAAGAAGAATCTACAAGAAAAGAGAAACAGAAGATTATGACAGAATGGAGGGCAGTAACTGGAGAAGAATGGGAAGAAAGTGGAGATGAAGAAATTGCCCCCCCCCCCCCTTGTCCTCTCCTCAAATTGCCAATGAAGCTGATGTTGAGGTCTCAATAGAAAATTCCACATCTGCTATTGTGATCTATGAAGCTGAAGCAGAGGCATCCAATAAAGAAAAAGGGAAAGGAATCATGACAGAAGAACAAGAAAAGAAAATAGAGGAAGAAAAGAAGGAGGTGGAAAGGAGAAGAAGAGAAAGAGAAGAAGAATAGATGGCTGAACTCAAGAAAGCTCAAGAAAGAAAAGCTGCGATGTTCTTAAGAGAACAACATATCCAGTTGCAGGCAAGGCAACTGGATAGAACAAAAGTTCAAGTTCCTGCAGCTTCACAAATAACAGAAGATGAAGCCTTAGCCCGACAGCTGCAGGAACAATTCAATAAAGAAGAGGAAGAGAGAGAGAGAGAAAAAAAAAAGAGCAGAGGAAGCCAAGTTCAGAATTACTGATTCTGAACTTGCTAAAGAGATGAGGGAGGAGCGGATGGTAGTTCTGATTTCTCAAGGTGAGGATGCAGACTACCTTGAGAAATTATCCAATAAAGAAATCTACAGGGCCTTCATGGGTCAATCTGGTGAACTGGCCAAGAAGAAGAGGGCTGAAGAAGAAGAAAAAGCCCAGATGAAATCTAGGAAAACCATTGCCTTAAATGTTAGAACCCATGAAGAAAGGAAGGTCACGATGGACTTTCTAAAGGCAAGAGGTGAGAGTGGAAAGAGGTTGGGTCCCATGAACTTCATGAACCTACAAGCCCTCTATATTAAGCTGAAAAAGGAAGAAGAAGAAGAAGAAGAGAGGCTGAAGAAGATAGGCTCTAAAAGAAGGGTAGACTCTTACACTGAAGAAAGAAAACCAAAGAAACCCAAGTCTACTCCCTCATCCTCTCCTCCTTCTGTCTAACAACTTCCCTCTCACCCTCCTAGATCACTGTCCTCCCCTCCCAAAGAGTCCAAATCCTCCCACCCAGCTCCCTCTCATCAACTGCCTCCCAAAAATAAAACTAAACCTCCTACCACATCTAAAGAATCAAGAGAAATTGTGACATGGTTTTACAGTGAACCAGATCAGTGGTTTGAAGTGTTCAGGGGAAAGGCAAAGATGAAGAGATCAACATACAAGTCTGTGGATGAAGTGATGCAACTTCTAGACTTTGATTTAAGGATAATGATGGAGCTGGGTGAATCTCATGAGCCTGACAATGAAAGTGGGAGGCATCTGTTGTTAGTGATCAAACATCACTTCAACCCCAACAAAGATGTTGTATTGATGCTAAACCTCTCTAATCCCACGTTCCAATTGTCAATTGGTCCTATAATGCTATCAAGGATGAATATACACTGATAGATGTTAGAGGAAAAAAGTTGAGATGTTCAAGCAAGGCTATCGTCAGCACGCCAAGCAAAGACATAAAATCTCTATCTGAAATTCCTTTTGACAATCCAAGCAAGGATCCAAGAGGCTATGAGACTGCAAGGATTGTCCTGAACATGTAAAAGATTCAGGAACAAAGACAGTAAGAGAAGTTTTGGTAGCATCAGTCTAGTGAGAGTTTGTAAACATAAAGACTGATGGCTACAAAGTTCTCTAAGTATAGATGGTGCGGACTCTACAGTTTTGCTGACTTACAAAGTTGCTGCTGATAAGGCATATGCTGCTGATAGTTAAGTTCTACTGCTGATGAACAACTATGTTACGGATAGCCTTATCTGCTGAAGTCCAAAGTTGCTGTTGATAGGCTTCTCATCAGCATCAAACATTGATGATGCTGATAGGCAAATCAGCAGCAGCTTTGACTTTACTACTGACACCTTTTACTGCAACACTGACACACCTATCAGCAGAAGGAATGTTATTGGTGCAGATGATTAAAGACAAAGCTACTACTTCTGAAGTCTCCTGCAAAGCTTTCTTAGAAGACTTTTGACCTGATTCATACTGTTTGTTGTAGTTTGTCTTTTAGTTGTCTACCAATTGTAGTGTAACTTGTAACTGTCAAAGATCAACGGCTTGTGTTTGATCTGATCCTTAGAATCAAGGGTATGTCTTGATTCTAAGTTCCTTTACATGTATTGTATCTTCTTATTGTACAAGTGTGCTTCCTTAGAGTTTTCTCTGTAACTTGTAAACCGTGAAGATTAATACAATTTGCATTTATCAGTATTATCATTGTTTCTTGTTTACATTGCATAGTTGTGATTGTTTCTGCCAATCTCAACTGAACAGAACCATCTTGTAAAACATCGATCCTACAGCCTATTTGGCTTCGCGCACACGTAGCCGACCGTTATGGTTTGGCTAGCGGTCAGCCACCCATTCCACGTGTTAGTTTTCCATCGGTGAGTCATAGGGATTCGTGTCATCTCCTGAGTGTTTCCTTAGTCAACACGTAGCGGACCGCTAAGGTCCAGGGTAGCGGTCCGCTACACCTTTGCTTTTTAGAAATTACATTTTTAGTCCTTGAACTTTGTTTATTCACATTAACCCCTTAACTTTAAAAATTGGAAAGTTTAGTCCTTTATTTTCGGGGTGTTACAAATCTCCCCTCCTTTAAGAAATTTCGTCCTCGAAATTAAGAGTTAAATAGATGAGGATACTTGGTTCTCATTTGTTCCTCTAGTTCCCAAGTTTTGTCGGCTCCAATCCGACCTTGCCATTGAACCAACACCATTGGTATTACTATCTTTCTTAACTTCCGTTCTTGAGTGTCTAAAATTTTGATTGGTTGTTCAATGAAGTGAAGCTTGTCGTCCACATGCACATCATCTAGTGCAATAGCCTGAGGTGGATCAGCTAAACACTTGCGTGAGCAAGATACGTGAAACGTATTGTGAATCCCTTGTAAGGCTTTAGGTAGATCTAACTTGTAGGCTACTGCTCCAACCCTTTTGATAATCTTGTAAGGTCCGATATACCTTGGTCCTAACTTTCTTCATTTCCTGAACCTTACAATACCTTTCCAAGGTGAGACTTTTAACATAACAAAATCTCCAACTTGGAATTCTAACGGTCGTCGTCGTCGTCTGTCAGCATAACTCTTCTGACGATCCTGAGCAGCTTTCAACCGTTGTTTAATCTGGACTATTTTATCTGTTGTTTCCTGTATAATTTCGGGTCCAGACAATTGACGGTCTCCTATTTCAGTCCAATAGACAGGAGTTCTGCACTTCCTTCCATACAGTGCTTCAAATGGTGCAGCTTTGATACTTGAATGGTAACTGTTGTTATAGGAGAATTCAATTAACGGTAGGTGATTATCCCAATTACCTCCGAAATCTATAACACAGGCTCTCAGCACATCTTCCAGAGTTTGAATTATACGTTCACTTTGTCCATCGGTTTGAGGATGATATGCAGTACTCATGGTAAGTCGAGTTCCAAATTCTTTCTGAAAACTCATCCAGAATCTAGATGTGAACCGACTGTCTCTATCAGAAATAATAAACAGTGGTATGCCATGGTGGCTTACAATTTCATTGATATAGATCCTGGCTAACTTATCCATTGAGTATGTTTCATTGATAGGTATGAAACGGGCTGACTTTGTCAGTTTATCGACCATGACCCATATGGCATTATGCCCTTTCTGTATTCTGGGTAGTTTAGTCACGAAGTCCATTGTAATACGATCCCATTTCCAGACAGGCAATTCTATTTGCTGTAACTGCTCTGCTGGTTTCTGATGCTCAATCTTAACTTGAAGACAAGTCAAGCATTTATCTATATACTGGGCTACCGATCTCTTCATGTTTGGCCACCAGTAATGTGTTTTCAGATCTTTATACATCTTGTTTGCACCGGGATGCATGAAATATCTTGACTTGTATGCTTCATCTAATATTTTCTGTTGAATATTTCCAAGCTTTGGAATCCAGATTCTTTGATCGAATCTCATGATTCCATTATTTCCTTTGGATAGCAACTTCTGTTTCCCAACCATACGTTCTTTCTTGATGTTCCCTTCTTCTAAAGCTCTTGGTTGGATTTCCTTGATTTGTTCCAGTAAATCTAGCTTCAGACCTAATCGTAGTACTTTTACTTTAATTGGTTGGCTTTGTTCTTTCCGACTTAAAGCATCTGCTACTACATTTGCCTTATCGGGATGGTATTTGATTTCACAGTCATAATCGTTTATAAGTTCCATCCACCTCCTTTTTCTCATATTTAAATCCTTCTGACTAAAAATATGTTGGAGGCTTTTATGGTCTGAATATATCACACATTTGGTACCATACAGATAGTGTCTCTAGATCTTTAGAGCAAACACTATGGCACCAAGTTCTAAATCATGTGTGGTATTGTTCTTTTCATGAATTTTAAGTTGGCGTGATGCGTAGGCAATGACCTTCTCTCGTTGCATCAATACACAACCCAGACTAGTTCGGGAAGCGTCACAGTAAATGACAAAATCATCATCTCCTTCGGGTAGTGCTAAGATTGGTGCATGACTGAGCTTATCTTTGAGAGTACTGAATGCTTCTTCTTGTTTCATGCCCCATTCAAACTTTGCTGCTTTCTGAGTTAAAGCAGTCAAAGGCGTAGCAATCTTGGAGAAGTCTTGAATGAATCTTCTGTAGTAACCGGCTAATCCAAGAAAGCTTATAATTTCTGTTGGAGTCTTTGGGGCTTCCCCATTGCATAACTTCTTCAATCTTACTTGGGTTCACTTGTATTCCATGCTCATTCACAACGTGCCCAAGAAATTGTACTTCTTATTTCCAAAATTCGCATTTGGAAAACTTAGCATATAATCTTTCTTTTCTCAGGGTTTCCAGAATGATCTTAAGATGCTTAGCATGTTCTTCTTGGCTTCGGGAATAAATAAGAATATCATCGATGAAAACGATGATGAATTTGTCAAGGAATGGCTTACAGATTCGATTTATTAAGTCCATAAATGCTGCGAGGGCATTCGTTAGACCGAATGACAAGACCAGGAATTCATAATGGCCTTATAGGGTCCTGAAAGCAGTTTTAGGTACGTCTTCTTCTTGTACCTTCAACTGATGATATCATGATCTAAGATCGATCTTTGAGAAATACTTAGCTCCTTGTAATTGATTGAATAGATCATCTATTCTAGGCAATGGATATCTGTTCTTTACAGTCAGTTTATTTAATTCCCGATAATCAATGCACATTCTCATGCTTCCGTCCTTCTTCTTAACAAATAGTACCGGTGCTCTCCAAGGCGAAGTGCTCGGACGAATGAACCCTTTGTCTAACAATTCTTGAATTTGTTTCATGAGTTCTTTTAATTCGGAAGGAGCTAGATGAAATGGGGATCTTGCAACAGGTTTAGCTCCAGGAATGAGTTCGATTCAGAATTCGATTTGGCGATCAGGTGGAAGACCGGGTAATTCTTCCGGAAAGACATCCGGGTGATCACAGACTATGGGAATATCCGCAATCCGTCCTTCAGGTTTAGTGTTTACGGCATGGAGTAAGAATATATTGTTACACTTAATCAATTCTTTCCTAGCTTTCGCTACAGAAATAATTGCAATCTTATTAGTCTTGTTATCACCCTGAATCATTAAACTAGTTTCTTAATCTTGACCGTTTTCTGGTCACAATCAATCTAGGCCTGGTATTTGTTTAACCAATCCATCCCTAGGATAACCTCATATTCATTCATGTTCATTGGCATTAGCATAACTAATACCTTATCATCACCAAAATTGATGACACAATCAGGGTATGTTTCGGTTATCCTAATTTGTTCGCCACTTGCCGTTTCAACGACATAGGCATGAATAAGTGGAATCGATCTTACGCCTAAATATGGGGTGAATGCATATGATACAAAACTTCTATTTGCCCCTGTATCAAATAGAATCTTGGCATAAATATTATTAACTAAAAAAGTACATGTCACCTTCTTAGCTTTATTTTTCTGTTCATCTCCACTTCCTAAGACGAACACTCGTCATGTTCCTTTATTCTGACCACCTATTCTCTGTTTAGGTGGCTTAGGACAAGAAGTCCTATAGTGACCTATCTCTCCACGGTTAAAGCATTTAAGGTTCGGGCACTGGGTTGCAAAATGGCCAAACTTCTTATAAGTCTGGTATTTCATTCCCTGATTGGCTCTATCAGGGTTGGGATTAAATCCTCCTCTCCTGGGAAACTTACAATTTAACGGTTTGAACTTATAAAAACCTCATCGGGCTTTCTCTTGTAATCAATCTTTGGTGGCTCCTGAGCTGCCACCTCATCAAACATCTCCGCACTTTTCTCAACAGCTAAGTCTATCGTCTCGGGTTCGATAGATTTCACTAAGGTACGAACCTTAGGTGGTAAACCTTGAATATAGCATTTAACTGTCCTTGACTCAGGAGTAACCAGATGTGGCACCAACTTGGCCATTTCATTAAATTTGGTTTTGTACTCCTGATGAGTCATGGTTCCAGCTTTGAATCGTAAAAATTCAGTTTCAATCTTATCCATAGCATTTTATGGACAATGTGTCTTCACAATCAAAGACTTGAGATCCTCCCAAGTCATTCTATCAGTTACATCTTCTCCCTTTGTCTGCTTGACTGATTCCTACCAGTCAAGAGCTTCTTCTTTAAATGAATGGGCAGCAAACTTCATAGCTTGGTCCGATCTGCATTCACTCATCTTGATTACCGCTTCCATTGATGTGATCCACTGTAAAGCTGCAATAGCATTCTTCTTCCCATTAAAGGGCTTCAGGTGACAATCACTAAAGTTCTTGTAGTTACATCCTTGGCCATGTATCCCACACTTTGGTTTGTCATCTCAACTGTTTCATGGGTGGTACCTATGTTGTTTCCTACTGGAGTGGTATAAAGGGTAGCTTCCACTCGGGGCATAGCACCACTTGTTCCTTCTTTCCGGTTTCCCAGGCTGTTATGATTCTCCCTTCTCCTAAGAGTATCATTAAGGATTCTAGGTAGAGTTGTTTGAAGAACTCGGGTGACCTCAGATGCCACCGCCCCTTGAAATTGGGCTTCCGTCATAATAACTTCTTCCACAGGTTGTTCGGGTTCAGTATTTGTATTGACGTTCTGGTTTGGATCAGTGTTTGTGTTTGTCATGTTACGAGTACGAGACCTAGTGTTGGGCATCCTACCCCTACCACTGCCTTGTCCTCTATCACGTCCTTCCATTTGTACCTACACACAGATGTATACCATCAGAATTCGTATAACCGGTCATAATCCAGAAATGTAGAAATTAATAACACTTGGCCAAAAATGCCTTTAATTATCTGATTTCTAGGCATTTCCTGTTGTAGGTTGTACTGAATGTATACACCTAACTTATACTGAGGCATTCCACACTAATCTCAGAGTCCTAGTTTATGTCTAGATACTATTCATGTAGCATCTAAATCCTTTAAATTGAGGCTCTGATACCAACTTGTCGCGCCCGTAACACATGACAGTTATCTAACCAGAGTAGTACCTCCAACAGAGATGTTCCCAGGAAAGAACGACGGGTCTAGGAGATATTTATACACCATCATTTCCTAGACAGAATATTCCGTTTGTCAGATAACTACATACTGGTTAGAAGGTTGCCTTCTAGTTACTGTGACGTTGATATCAAAAACACACAGCGGAAACTAAAACGTTATCTTTCATTTCATCATAACATTGTTTACTGATGCTTGTGAAACTATATATATTTTAATAGAGATTTATCACACAGTATTAGTTTTAAAAAGGGTTTTCACCAAAGACTAATCACACACGCATTGGGCAGTGTACCCGTCGGATAGCAATATAGTAAAGGCAAGAACCGGATATCAATCCGTGGACACGGTGGAATGCGATAATAAAACGGAACTAAAATCCAATCAAGTAAGGGTAAATATGTTTAAGTTGATTTTTTTGATTAAACTAATATGCAAGAATATAAAACTAAACTAAGAACACAAATCAAACAATCAAGGAAGGAATATCACTTCGGTCTCGAATCCATTTAGTAGACATCCAACAACAACTATAGATACATGACACGCACACGATATATAAGTTGACTAAATTCTCGTCAAAGACATCTAATCAAATGATTCTTCGGAAAGTTAGAATGAATTATGCAAACTAACCACCTAAATTCATACAATGAAGCTCACGTGTTATGAATACGTCAATGTTTAATAAAGATTGGACTAGCTTCCTGTCAAGGTTGGCTAATTCAACAACTAGTTGGAAAGATTACACGAATCAACACATAACCCACCTCAAGTTGAATAAAGTAAACAACAACATGCACTTCTTCAACATACAATGTTCATATCAAGATTACATAAACTAGAAGATTGCGTCAACAAGTCCAAGATGAACATAATACTAAACATGACACACCGTAACAAGCACTTTGTCTTTCCAAACATAAGTACAAGGATGCACATTCAAGAGTTTTCAATCATAAACAAGACTTCATCCACCATTCCTAGTCAAAAGCCATGAACTAGCATACATAAATACACTAATCAATGAATATATGCATAGACCATGGGTTATCCAACATACAAAGCCAATACACATACAAATCTTGCAAACAATATCAACTCCCAAATACACAATATCATTGAGGAATAATCATGCCATTGTTATAACATTAACATAAACTATGCCAAAATCCATAAATGTTGTCAAACGTTACTAAACTTCATCTAAACCAAAGTGATGTCAAGAGTTAGCTCATGGTGAGCATAAGAACAGGAACAAAGCAAGGAAAATTTACAAGACTCATAAAGAAATGCCAAGAATCGAACAACTTCCCCAAGCTAGATGATGATGATGATGTATGGTGATCCTCTTGATGTTGTAGTCCTTCCTAAGCTTGAAATGTGGCTAGAAACAAGGAAATTCGGAGCACAAAACAGTGCTAAGGGCTTCAACTCTCCAGGTCTCCAGGCTTCTGATGTGAGGAAAACTTCTGATATTTATAAAACAAGGGGCACGACCGTGCCTAGTGGGAAGGCACGCCCGTGCCAGACAAGGGAACGCGACCGTGCCTAGGGTTAAGCACGGTCGTGGGACAGGTGGTTGACCGATCTACTTCTTTCATTGGCTCTCTTGCTTCGAGGTGTCAGACTCACGGGTGTACACACGACCGTGGGGCGTCAGGGCACGGTTGTGCCTTGACTTTTGGCTTGGCGCGGTCGTACCATGTACGGGGCGCGACCGTGCCTAGGGTTAAACAAGCTTGGCACGACCGTGCCAATTAGGGACACGACCGTGCCTCTATCACAGAAACCCTAAAACTTCACTTTTATCCTGGAAATCCCATGTTTGTTCACTAAGCTTCACAAAAACCTACAAAACAGGAAATGAAGCAAATAAGTGTCTAAACGTTGGAAGTAACCAAGAATTGATCGTTAAATGAGCGAAGTTTTGTGCCGAAAAGATGTGTAATTTCAAGCACATCATTTACATTCGTGGAATCAAAATGTTACATAACATTTTATCATCGTTCCTAAAAAGGAACATATCATTTGGGACTTATAGTTTCAGGCATGCCCATCATCTGGATCGTTCATCGTTTCATTCTAGTCGTAGAAATGCCTTGTCTAATGACTACCTGTGATGCGTTCAAAAACATTTGATAAACCATGGGTCAGCACAAAGCTGGTGAATTCATAAACTAAAATAGTTTATTAAAATGACCCGCCAAAGTATCTTGAACACATTCATGGGCTTCAACTCTCAAGTTCATAGACAACAATGAACAATCATTCAGTATATATATAACCAAAGACCGTTCCACGGGTCCTGTCTAACATGCCGTTCCACGGGCAAGTGAAATACAATAAGCGCTTAGAATACGTTATATATAAACAATCGGTGCAATTGTTTCAAGATACTCAAAATGTTTCATAAATCAATCATGCCAGACAAGGTCATGATTAGGTTCATGCATCACAGTTTAGGAACTCACCTTGGCAGTATCTCGGCTTATCAATTCAGTAATATGATCAACACTTCGGACAAAGCTCCTAGATATCATATGGCATTACTTAATTATACAAGCCTAGCTTAATGGTATATAACTAAAGCTTAATGGGAGGTCGGAACTTTAACATCTAGGGTTTTCCTCATGCCTTGATTTGTGCAATAACATTATTACAATTTCAACTGTGGATCATTTCATTTTGTGTTATTAAGTACAAGTTGTGCATTTATCATTATGATTACATATAATATAATATACATACATTTAATTAATTTAATTAAGAATTTAATTCACATATGATTAGGGGTAAATTCATGACAATGTATTTTTTAGATCACATATAATATTTATTTAGATTCCACTCTTTTATAAAAGTATATATATATATATGTGTGTGTGTGTGTGTGTGTGTGTGAGTTTTCTAAATTCTTAACATAAATATATTTTACATTTTTATAAATCAAGACAATATATATGCAACACATTGATTAGTTTTAAATGTATATATATGTTTAACAATTTTATAAATTCAAAACTTATAGTTTTATTGACTTTATAAAGAACGAAATCAAATTTATTTTATAAACACAAAGGATTTAAAGAAAATAAGCTTGGTTTGAACCCCCTTGATCCATTGGACCCTTCAATTTAAACCCTTTTGATCTTGAACCCCAATCCACGCAGGCTTTGACTTTGAAAGTCAAACCGAACCCAAAGTCCTCAAATTCGTGCAAGAATCCATCGATTATGAATGATAAATTGTAATTAATCCATTGTAAACCATCGTGCGACTGATTGGATCCATTTTAACGCACCAATTACACCTACATTCAATGGATTTGAGCCTAATCATCCCGTAACCGTCCTCAATCGTGAATTGTTTGGGAAGAGGGGTAATCTTGTGTGTAAGCATAGCATTTCTGGTTGAAACCCGACATCAATGTGAGCATTTAACATGAAATTAGCCAATAAAATCGAATGCCACACCTTCATAACACTCATTACGAACTCCCGGAACACTCGTACACCTCGCATTTCACCTCTGTCAAGCTCACGATTTGCCGACTTCGGACTTGTGGTCGTTCTCCCTCAATCTATAACCAATTCAGGTAAAACTTGTGCCTTTTGTTTCGTTTTGATCCAGGGATGAAAGCACCATGGTTTCGTGTCCAATCGGGGACCAATCGAACCGATTTGGGGTTAGGGTTTAGGGCCGGTCGATTTGGGGAAGAATACGAGGTAGACTTGGGTGTTAAAAAGAATTCGCGCCTGTTAGTGACCAAGGCATATGCCTAGGTCCACCGGTTAAGACTCTAGTCCCACACAAAAAAGGTCGCAGGTTTGAACCCAGCCCCGTACCTTTTTGTTGCGTGTGTATTTGATCTGAAACCTTGCCTCCACGCAGGTACGGGTTATCAAATAAAGGACCAGTCACATAACACTAAGACCCTCCAGGTCTAGTGGTTGCGCGCCTTGTTGCTTCTCCGGATAGACCCGGGTTCGAGACCCGTGGTCTGTTTTATTTTTAAAAATCATTTTTAAAACCTATTTTCAATCCAATCTTTCTTATAAAAATTATTTTATAAACCACCTAAGGCTCGGGAATATTTTATGAGCCAAAATATTAATGTATCAAATATAAAACAATTATTTAAGCGTTTCAGAGAATCAAAACTAATAAATTATAATTAAAAATTTATATAACTATTTATTTAAAACCTCTACGAGTTATTTTAGTTACCCAATTATTTAGTACAACTTATGTCCTCTTTATTATTTATTTAATTTAATAAAGAATTAATTTAACCATTTAATTAATTGAAACATTATAATTTATTATCTATATGTTCCATTAAATATTATTTAAACACTTGTAAACAAATAAATTATTTATACATATATATATATATATAAACTGGTATTATCAAACAAAACACATTATTTACAACAAATAAATACACGCCCTTTGACCTAGCCCAATTCCATTATACATTAGTCTTTCGAGCAGGTCATTGATACATATATACATTCAAACATTGGTTAACCTTGCGGTTAGCCAAACAACTTGTGCAACTACTCGTACTTATGACTTCAAACTACAAACCAAATATGAGTTTACATAGCCCCTTTTTCATATTTACATCTTTGGGGTGAAACATTATTACATTCAAACTGTTTGCAATTATTACAATTCAAACATTATGAACATGTGTGCAATTTGTGCCTTATGCTTGAATACTAGTATTAGTGCAAACAACATTTACCGACTTTTTATGCATAGTGCAAGTGCAATCATTAACTCAGTACAAGTCGACGGTATACAATGACAGATCTATTGAGTCTGACCAACCCACCCGATTAGGGTGATTGTTGCCGAAAACACTTAAGGATAATTGTTGTGGTATGTCTATCGGTCACAAGGTTTGATTATGCGCCCCAGTTTAAACTATAGTGATTCTCCATAATTGCCTTATTAAACCATGATATCATATGAATTGTATTCAAACTTTGATAACACATGATATGTTAAAACCTATGTATGCTTATCAACTATTTTTAGTTGACTCTGTTATCATCATGTTTCATATGCCAATAATTGAGAGTTATGTTCAAGAGTCATCACGTAGGAAGTTGCAAGACCTAGTTAATAAATTAAACTCTGTTTGAAGTACTTTGTTCTATGTTTGTCTTTGGTTTGATGAAAAAATTGTTATGAATTTGGATTTAATGAAATACGCAACTTTAGCTTGATCATGTGCTTATGAACAGTCTACACGTCCGCTTCGACGTATTCCGCCATCGATTGGGGTGTGACAGATTGGTATCAGAGTCATGGTTATATGGAATTAGGTTATTAGAAATCCATGACCTAGACTATAACCTTAAGACACCCATTTTATATCATACTACATGCAATGTGATGCCATGCTTGTTAGATTACTTACTAGTACTTCTATCCTAAGACTCTCATCCTTCTTACCCCTACCTATGTCGTCATTACCTTCACATGTGGAACGTCATACTCATAGACACAAACATATCAAAAATACTTAAAACTCGTCAAGACTTTAAATTCTATTAGCTAGTAGGGAAAATGTGCAATATGGAAGGGTGACACCTGTATTCTGGGTTTTCTATCTAGGAAACCATTTTGTGTAAATCCAAATCAACCGAAGGACCCGTATGCTTTCCTGGGAATTCCCGGGATGAGTGTTCACTTATAGGCTAAAGCATATCTTCCCAAAGATTATATGAATTTGAATAACCTTGATAAGCCATAGTATTCGCAGTGTACAATCCAAATAAAATTATTCTTACCCTTGTGTTGTTTCTTCTATATCATGCCTCCCCTTCGTGCCAACGAGACCAGCCACAACAAAAATGATCTTGCTGTCCTCCTTACCCAACTTGTGAACCAACTCACCCAGGCCAACAACAATAATAATGGAAATGCAATTGGTGGTGGTGGTGGTGCCCACCCGCTCCAATGCACCTTCAAACACTTTAACTCATGCAACCCCATCAAGTTCTATGGTATTGAGGGAGCTACAGGTCTCCTTCAGTGGTTTGAAGGCATTAAAAACACTTTCCTCAACAGTGACTGCCCTGACAATCTCAGAGTCCATTATGCTACGAGCGTTTTCCATAAACGGGCGCTCACTTAGTGGAACGGTGAGAAAAGGAATAGCGGTATTGATGTGGCAATGGCATTACCATGGGACGATGTGAAGAGACTGATGACCAAGGAGTTCTATCCTCAGAATGAAATGAAGAAACTGGAAGCTGATTTTTGGGATCTTGCCCAAAACAGTGGTGAAAACTTGGTCTACAAAACTCGTTTCCATGAGTTGAGTCTCCTGGTGCCACACATGGTCACACCTCTGTCTCGGGGTATTGAGAAGTATATAGGGGGACTACCTATGAATATCCAAGACACAGTGTTGGGAAGAAACCCCGCCACTCTTGAAGATGCTATACGCCTAGCCGCCACGTTAACTGACAACCACGTGAAGGCAGGTACGTTGACAAGAAAGGGTGCGAAGAAGATCAGTGACCAGACAACCCCATTTTAAATGACCAAGGTAGACAATCCCAAAACTTCTTTCAATAATAAGAAGCGCAAGGCTAAGAACTTTGTCATCGTTACCCCTGCTGCACCCATCACCCAAGTTGCACCAGTGGCTCAGAATCCCGACAGAAGGCCATATGTAGGTGTCAATCCTCAATGAAACACCTGCAAGTATCATCACTACCCTACTGTACGATGCCGTCTATGTACAAGTTGTGGGAATTATGGACATGTGGCTAACACTTGCCGAGCTGGGCCCCCTGTTATCCAAACCAACCCAGGAAACCGAGCCAATCCGCCAGTTGCCAACCACGTTGTACCAGCTATTGTTAATGGGCACGCTTGGTATGAGTGTGGTGACCCAACCCACTTCCGGGATCGTTGCCCAAGGTTGGTTAAAACAAATCAGAGTGGTGCCCGTGGGCGTGCTTTCAACATAAACGCCAATCAAGCCTAATCCAACAACGACGTTGTTTATGGTACGTTTCTCGTCAATAACCAATATTATTCCATTTTATTTGATACCGGTGCTGATAGGAGTTTTGTATCACTCAAATTTGAGCCATTACTTACAAAAACACGAACTAAGTTAAAGGAAACATTTACCGTTGAAGTAGCGGATGGAAATCCCAACACTATAGACTCTATCGTCCGCGATTGTTCTCTTGAGCTTAATGAACACACTTTCCCTGTCAACCTCATACCAATGCAATTGGGAAGCTTCGATATCATCGTAGGTATGGATTGGTTATCCAACCACCATGCCGAAGTCATTTGTTTTGAGAAATGCATTCGAATTCCTCTTCATTCGGGCGACACGTTACAAATATTTGGTGAGAATCCTAATAGTGGACTCAAACTCATGTCTTGCACCATGGCACAAAACTACTTGTGAAAGAAGTACGTAGCCTTTCGGGCACATGTTGTGGAAAAGTAGGACAAAAGGAAAGAGATTCAAGACATTCCGCTCATTCGAGATTTTCCTGAGGTATTTCCTGAAGATCTATCTAGTCTGCCGCCCGTACAACAAGTGGAGTTTCGCATCGACCTTGTACCCGGAGCTAATCCTATAGTTAAAGCTCCATACCGACTCGCACCTTCGGAAATGCAAGAACTTGCAAGCCAACTCCAAGAACTTGTTGATAAAGGTTTCATCCGTCCAAGTCGTTCACCTTGGGGTGCACCTGTCTTATTCGTCAAAAAGAAAGACGGTTCATTTCGGATGTGCATTGACTATCGTGAACTTAACAAACTTACCATGAAGAACCGTTACCCATTACCGAGGATTGAGGATCTCTTTGACCAACTTCAAGGTTCAACCTGCTTCTCAAAGATTGATCTTAGGTCCGGTTATCACCAACTTCGTGTGCATGATGAAGATATTCCAAAGACTGCCTTTCATACAAGGTACGGTCACTACGAATTCATGGTTATGACTTTTGGACTAAACAATGCGCCTGCAGTTTTCATGGAACTTATGAACCGCCTGTGCAAGACATATTTAGACAAATTCGTAATTGACTTCATTGACGACATCCTGATTTACTCCAAAACTAAGGCGGATCATGAGCAACACCTTAGGTTGATTTTGGACCTTTTGAAGAAAGAACAGCTCTATGCCAAATTCTCCAAGTGTGAATTTTGGTTGAATGAGGTTCAATTTTTGGGTCATATTGTCAACGAAAAGGGAATTCATGTAGATCCTGCCAAAATCGAAGCTGTAAAGAATTGGAGTACACCTAAAACCCCTACCTAGGTTCGTTCATTCCTTGGTCTAGCGGGTTATTATCGTCGATTCATCTCCAACTTTTCCAAGATTGTTGTCCCTCTCACTGCCTTAACCCATAAGGGTAAACCTTTATGCAACGGGGCAAGGTGATCGCTTATGCATCAAGACAGCTTAAGACCCATGAGAAGAATTATACGACGCATGATCTTGAGTTGCGTGCGGTCGTCTTTGCATTGAAGATTGGGAGACATTACCTTTACGACACTAAATGTGTGGTGTTTACCGACCACAAGAGTCTCCAACATATCTTCAATCAAAAGGAACTCAACATGAGACAGCGACGTTGGGTTGAACTTCTTAACGACTACGATTGTGAGATTCGTTACCATCCCGGTAAGGCGAATGCCGTAGCCGATGCACTAAGTCGTAAAGAGCACATTATACTTCATAGTGTCAAGATTCAAACCGACATCCAAATCCGCATTCTTAAAGCTCAACATGTCTCGGTCACCGAGGGTAACATGTACGATGAAATGTCATGTGGAGTTGAACTTCAATCGGAAACCAAACCCAATGGCTTACTTTACTTCTTGAATCGTATCTGGATTCCCGGTCGTGACAATCTTCGTACATTTCTTATGAATGAGGCACACAAAACTCGTTATTCTATACATCCCGGAGGGGATAAAAAGTACAAAGACCTTCACCTGCAATATTGGTGGCCCGATATGAAGAAAGATATTGCCCTTTATGTAGAAAAGTGTCTTACCTGCTCAAAGGTCAAAGCCAAACATCAACGTCCTTCTGGGTTACTTGAACAACCGGAAATCCCCGTGTGGAAATGGGAGAATCTAGCCATGGACTTCATCACCAAACTCCCTCGCACCTCCAGTGGTCATGATAGTATATGGGTGATCATTGACCGTCTTACCAAATCATCTCATTTCTTGCCAATCCGTGAAGACTATCGAGTAAAGAAATTAGATCGAATTTACGTTGATGAAATTGTGAGTCGTCACGGTGTCCCTTTGAACATAATTTATGATCGAGATGCCGGATTCACTTCCCGATTCTGGCAATCCCTCCAGACTGCCCTTGGTACACGATTGGATTTAAGTACGACTTACCATCCTCAAACTGATGGTCAAACCGAACGAACAATCCAAACCCTCGAAGATATGCTTAGAGAGTGTGTCTTTGACTTTGGTGGCAATTGGGATTCTCATCTAGCCTTGATCGAATTCTCTTACAAAAACAGCTACCATACAAGCATCAACATGGCTCCTTTTGAGGCCCTTTATGGTCGCAAATGTCGTTCACATATTTGTTGGAACGAGATTGGTGAAGCACAGATCACCGGTCCTGATTTGATACAAGAAACATCCGACAAGATCATTCAAATCCGTGACAATATTCGAGTAGCGAGGAGTCGACATAAGAGCTATGCCGACAAACGACGAAGACCCTTAGAATTTCAAGTCAGGGACCTTGTACTTCTTAAGGTGTCTCCTTGGAAGGGCGTGGTTCGTTTTGGGAAAAAGGGTAAGCTGTGGGTCCATTCAAGATCCTCAAAAGGATTGGAAAAGTGGCTTACAAACTCGAGTTACCTCCAGCACTTGGCAACATACATCCTATATTTCATGTATCCAACCTAAAGAAATGCCTAGCTGACGAGAATCTCCACATCCCGCTTGACGAAGTGCACATTGACGACACTATGCACTTTGTTGAAAAACCCGTGGAGATTATGGATCATGAGATTTAACTCAAACGAAGCCATATTCCCATTGTCAAAGTTCGTTGGGAATCTAAACGTGGCCCAGAGTTCACTTGGGAACGTGAGGATCAGATGAAGCTCAAATATCCTCACCTCTTTCTGGATTCAGTAGCTTCAACTAGTTGAATTTCGGGACGAAATTCCCTCAACTACGGGATACTGTAACATCTAGGGTTTTCCTCATGCCTTGATTTATGCAATAACATTATTACAATTTCAGTTCTGGATCATTTCATTTTGTGTTATTAAGTAAAAGTTGTGCATTTATCATTATGATTACATATAATATAATGTACATACATTTAATTCATTTAATTAAGAATCTAATTCACATGTGATTAGGTGTAAATTCATGACAATGTATTTTTAGATCACATACAATATTTATTTAGATTCCACTCTTTTATATAAGTATATATATATATATATATATATGTGAGTTTTCTAAATTCTAAATATAAATATATTTTACATTTTTATAAATCATGACAATATATATACAACCCATTGATTAGTTTTAAATGTATATATATGTTTAACAATTTTATATAACATTTCAAAACTTATAGTTTCATAGACTTTATAAAGAACGAAATCAAATGTATTTTATAAACACAAAGGATTTAAAGAAAATAAGCTTGGTTTTAACTCCCTTGATCCATTGAACCCCTTTGAAGGCATTGGACCCTTCAATTTGAACCCTTTTGATCTTGAACCCCAATCCACGCAGGGTTTGACTTTTGAAAGTCAAACCGAACCCAAAGCCCTCAAATTCGTGCAAGAATCCATCGATTATGAATGATAAATTGCAATCAATCCATTGTAAACCATCGTGCAACTGATTGGATCCATTTTAACGCACTAATTACACCTACAATCAATGGATTTGAGCATAATTGTCCCGTAACCGTCCTCAATCAAACTCGACTTCAATGTGAGCATTTAACGTGAAACTGGCCTATAAAATCGAATGCCACACCTTCATAACACTCATTACGAACTCCCTAAACACTCGTACACCTCGCATTTCACCTCTATTGTTCTGTCAAGCTCACGATTTGCCGACTTCGGACTTGTGGTCGTTCACCCTCAATCCACAACCAATTCAGGTAAAACTTATGCCTTTGGTTTCTTTTTTATCCAGGGGATGAAAGCCCCATGGTTTCGTGTCCAATCGGGGACCAATCGAACCAATTTGGGGTTAGGGTTTGGGGCCGGTCGATTTGGGGAAGAAGACGAGGCAGACTTGGGTGTTAAAAAGAATTCGTGCCTGTTAGTGACCAAGGCATATGCCCAGGTCCACCGGTTAAGGCTCTAGTCCCACACAACAAAGGTCGCGGGTTCGAACCCAGCCCCGCACCTTTTTGTTGCACGTGTATTTGATTTGAAACCCGGCCTCCACGCAGGTACGGGTTATCAAATAAAGGACCAGTCACATAACACTAAGACCCTCCTAGTCTAGTGGTTGCGCGCCTTGTTGCTTCTCCGGACAGACCTGGGTTCGAGTCCCGTGGTCTGTTTTATTTTTAAAAAACATTTTTAAAACCTATTTTCAATTCAATCTTTCTTATAAAAATTATTTTATAAACCACCCAAGGCTCAGGAATATTTTATTAGCCAAAATATTAACATCTCAAATATAAAACAATTATTTAAGCGTTTCAGAGAATTAAAAACTAATAAATTCTAATTAAAAATTTATATAACTATTTATTTAAAACTCTACGAGTTATTTTAGTTACCCAATTATTTAGTACAATTTATGTCCTCTTTCTTATTTATTTAATTTAATAAAGAATTAATTTAACCATTTAATTAATTGAACATTATAATTTATTATCTATATGTTCCATTAAATATTATTTAAATACTTGTAAACAAATAAATTATTTATACATATATATAAACTGGTATTATCAAACAAAACACATTATTTACAACAAATAAATACACGTCGTTTGACCTAGCCATATTCCCTTATACATTAGTCTTTTGAGCATGTCATTGATACATACATTCAAACATAGGTTAACCTTACGGTTAGCCAAACAGCTTGTGCAACTACTCGTACTTGTGACTTCAAACTACAAACCAAATGTGAGTTTACATAGCCCTTTTTTCATATTTACATCTTTGGGGTGAAACATGATTTACATTCAAACTGTTTGCAATTATTACAATTCAAACGTTATGATCATGTGTGCAATTTGTGCCTTATGCTTGAATACTAGTATTAGTGCAAACAACATTTAACTACTTTTTGTGCATAGTGCAAGTGCAATCATTAACTCAGTACAAGCCGATGGTATACAATGATAGATCTATTGAGTCTGACCAACCCACCTGATTAGGGTGATTGTTGCCAAAAACACTTAAGGATAATTGTTGTGTTATGCCTATCGGTCACAAGGTTTGATTGTGCGCCCCAGTTTAAACTATAGTGATTCTTCATAATTGCCTTATTAAACCATGATATCATATGAATTGTATTCAAACTTTGATAACACATGATATGTTAAAACCTATGTATGCTTATCATCTATTTTTAGTTGACTCTGTTATCATCATGTTTCAGATGCCAATAATTGAGAGTTATGTTCAAGAGTCATCACGTAGGAAGTTGCAAGACCTAGTTAATAAATTAAACACTGTTTGAAGTACTTTGTTCTATGTTTGTCCTTGGTTTGATGAAACAATTGTTATGAATTTGGATTTAATGAAATACGCAACTTTAGCTTGATCATGTGCTTATGAACAGTCTATACGTCCACCACGACGTATTCCGCCATCGGTTGGGGTGTGACAGGAACCTTACCTCAGCACTATCTACGGCAATTTGAAGTCGAATGGCCATAAACCAAACTCTCGTACGCGAACCGAGGCTCGGGATTACAACTTTAGAGAGTGTATGTGTGTGATGTGAAGGTGTGGAGTGTGTGAAAAAGAGTTGAAATCGTTCAACTATTTATAGGGCCAAAAGCACACCCGTAGCGAACCGCTATGCTTGGTGATGGAGGTCTGCCACCCTTTGAAGCGGCCTATTTGGCTTCTCGCACACGTAGCGGACCATTATGGTCTGTCTAGCGGGCCGCCACCCATTCCACGTGTTAGTTTTCCATCGGTGAGTCATAGGGATACGTGTCATCTCCTGAGTGTTTCCTTAGTAAACACGTAGCAGACCGCTAAGGTCCTGGGTAGCGGTCAGCTACCCCTTTGCTTTTTAGAAATTATATTTTTAGTCCTTGAACTTTGTTTATTCACATATTCACCCCTTAACTTTGAAAATTGGCAAGTTTAGTCGTTTATTTTCGGGGTGTTACAAGTAAAATAGCGAGGGGTACTATAGACATTGTACTTATGCTACTCCTCTTGTACGGTACCAGTGACCGTTGCTCAAACCTTTTCAACCCTTCCGTTATAACAAATTCAAATTCTCTCTTTCACCTCTTCACATTCAATTCCGACCTAACTCTCCATCTTTTCTCTCCCGCATTCTCGCATTCAAAGCTCTCTACTCTCATAACCAACTTTCAAAAGCTACACATTTTCCCTCCACTTACCATCAAAATGGCCAACCAGGATTTCAACAACCCCGATGACAAATTCTCAACATACCACAATCTCGTGGCATACCTGGTAAAGGGGAAGAAATCAGAAGGTTTTAATGACATAATTGACTTCTTGTGTCGATCAAAGATACATTTTGCCCTAACAGTCAACCCCACCATCTACATATCTCATATGGAAGATTTCTGGAATTCTGCCTCATACTCCACTGAACAGGAGATTCCCCAAATCAAAGCCAAGGTAGATGGCAAGGACATCATAGTTACTGAAACAATTCTTAGAAAACATCTCATGCTTCAAGATGAAGGTGGTGCCAACTCCTATACCAAGGATGAATACATGAAGACTTTTGTCAAGATTAGATATACAGGAAATCAGGAAGAATACACAATGGAGAAGGCTCTTCTTGGACTCCCTTGGAAGTTCCTATGTCACATTCTCCTTCAATGCATATCTCAAAAGAGTAGTGGCTGAAATCAACTATCGTCTAGACTGGCATATGCAGTTCATGGTTTGGTAACTGCCCAAAACTTTAATTTTTCTCACTTGATTTTTGATGGTTTGAGATACAACCTTCAGGAAGGGGAAAAATAATCTTTTTACATGTACCCCATATTCTTGCATGAAGTTTTTATTGGGGAACTAAAAGATTTATCTAAAACTGCAAGAATCTACATGATTGGATACCACAAGACCAACATTTTTAAAAGCATGAGAACAGTTTCAGAAAAGTTCTCAAGGGTCAATGTTCCATTGTTTTCTACAATGATGAACATACAAAGCACCCAGGGTGACAGTCCAGCAGTCCCAGCTGATACTGATCCCACACCCTCCATTTCACAACCTGAAACTACACATTATGCATCTCTTGATCGAACCCTTGTGCAATACACCAAATAGTCACCCCTACAATTCAAGCCCAACTGGAACACAGGGCCCCAGTTGAGGTAATTTACCAAAGAAAGAAAAAGAAAAGCAAGAAGAATCCTTCTATTCTTGGCTCACAGGCCCAATCCAAACCTGAAAGCCCTCATTCAGAGTCACCACACTCTGATGAGAATATCATAAGGGATAGCCACATTACTAGGAAGACTTTCTTGGGAGGATCCCTATTAGGATCAGGACTACATGCTGAGTCCATAGAGAACCCCTCTGATCCCATACATTTTGTTTCTTCCTTGAACTTAAGTACAGAGGTACCTAGTCAAGATGATGTACCTTCTCCAACTGCCACTATCATGAAGGTACTGATTGACTTGGCTGTCAAAGTACCCAGCCCAAGTTCATCACCTGAGAACGTTCACTCTGGGAGTCATGATAGGGTGAATGTGGAAGGGGCTGTCACTACTTCTGGTAAATCAATTAAACAGGAGGACAGTGACAACATAATTAAGACCTCAACCATGGCAACTCACAGTGAATATGTTTCTTTTAAAACTTTCGGAGCCCAGAAAAATAGGGTGATGGGGAGGCAGAGGCTAGGCCAAAGGCCCCATCCGGTTCCAAGGATTTAACTTATGTGGATGAGGACAGACTGAAACAAGAAAATTTGGAATTAACATCCATGGTAGCTCTGCTAGAGGCTAAAGTGCTTCAATTGAGGCACCAAGTTTCTATGCATGAGTCCCACAAATGTACCAATTCAGCTTCTCCTTCCCTTGTATCAGTGGGCACTCAAACTGACTCAACTTTGCTCACTGATGCAACCAAAAAGGGGGAGGAAAGCTTCAAAGATGATGATGATAGCTTGGATAAATGGTTCAAAGAACAAGAGGAATTTCAAAGAACAATATTCAAGCCATCCTTTATTCAAGTTCAAGAGATTGAGTGGGAAGACTCCGGAGATGAAGAAGAATATATCTCTGAGAAGTTGCAAATAGTAGCCAGGGAAGAAGAGGAAGGATTCCCTGAGGAGATGGAGATAGAAAGGGAAGAAGAAGAAGCATTCCCAAAATTCCATGTACTTGAGGCTGCTGCCAACCTCTCAAGGAAATTCATATCCCCCAGTACCCTTTAACAGCAGAAAATCTGGAGTTTGATTCAATCTTAGCATGGGGGTATGATGAAATTTTTGTGTAGAGATAAAGACTGATGACTACAAAATTCTCTAAGTGTAAATGTTGCGGACTACACAATTTTGACATTAATGAAGTTGCTGCTGATAAGTGTCTATGATGCGGATAGTTATACTTTGGTGCCGATCAACAACTATGCTGCTGATAGGCTTTATCTGCTGAAGTTTAAGGTTGCTGCTGATAGGCTTCTCAGCAGCATCATACATTGATGTTACTGATAGGCAAATCATCAGCAGCTTTGACTTTACTACTGACATCTCTTCTGCAACACTGACACACCTATCAGCAGAAGGAATGTTATTGGTGCAGATGACAAAAGACAATGCTCCTATTCTGACCAGTCCTGTAATAATTACTAAGAAGACCTTTGTTTTGCAGTTATCTTTTCATTGCAGTTGTCTTTTTGCTACTTGTCTTTTTGTTGTAAACCAACTATAGTGTAGCTTCCCATCAGTTCAAGATCAACGGCTTGTGTTTGATCTGATCCTTAGAATCAAGGATCTGTCTTGATTCTATGTTCCTTTATATGTATTGACACTCTTCATTTTGCTCGTGTGCTTCCTTAGAGTTTTCTTTGAAACTTGTTAACATTGAAGAGTAATACAATTTGCATTTATCAGTATTTTCATTGTTGTTTGTTTCATTGCATAGTTGTTATTGTTTCCACCAATATCAACTAAATAGAACCATCTTGTAATACATTGATCCTACAGTTTGAAAGGTTCTGGATAGGATGGGAGTTCTTAGGAATAGTAGCACTTGAGTGGGACAACCTAACTGAATTTGATATACTGGCTTTGCACCTTACTAAGTGCATTAACACATCTACAGAGCTCTCTGTCAGGCTTGTTATTGATCGCTTCCATGATTTAATGGAAGATAACATGTCTCGGATTAAGAGATAGCTACAAAAAGCCAAAGGCCTTAGGGAAAAAGGAGCAGAGTCCTTAAGTTCAGCCCAAGTAAGAGAGAATCAAAGGCTAGAGCTGACAGAGAGCAGAGTATTAACTGATGAGCAGGTTCTGAACTTAAGGAGATATCTGTACAATGAAGCAGTCAGGGGTCTTGAAATCTATGGTTGGTCTAACACTAAGCCCTCAGGAATCAAATTTGTTTTGTGTGACGGCTCATCCATTCAATTCAACAACATTCAGGAAGTTCTAATGATGAACCATGATTTTCTCTTCAAAATATTTGAACTGATAACTCACACTTTCTCAGTAGATTCCACAAGAAGTCAAGAAATGATTTCAATGATTAAATCTTATATGGTAGAGGAAGAATGGATGGCACTGGAATCACCAACAAGGTTATCTGAGTCAGCTTCTCCTATTCTATATGAACTTGAAATCATAAAGGCAGCCTTGGATCCAGTGATGAAGAAGAAGAAGTTCATCCCTTGTCAGTTCCACAAATTGCCAATGAAGCCTATGTTGAGGCCTCAGTAGCAACTTCCTCATCAACTATTGTTGTCAAAGAAGCAGAAGCAGAGGCATCCAACAAAGACAAAGGGAAAGGGATTATGACAGATGAAGTAGAGAGGAAGATAGAAGAAGAGAAGAGAGAAATAGAAAGAAAAAGAAGAGAAAGAGAGGAGGAAAAGATGAAACAAATCAAAAAGGATCAAGAGATAAAAGTTGTCATGCTCTTCAGAGAGCAGCAGATCAGTAAAGCTGCAAGATCTCTTGATTCAACAAAAATACAAGTTCCTGTGGCCTCTCAAATCAGTGAAGATGAAGCTTTGGCACTTAGGCTGCAGGAACAGTTTTCCAGAGAAGATGAAGAAAGAGAAAAACAGAAAGAAAAAGAGGCCAAATTCACAATAAAAGACTCCAAGCTAGCCCAAGAGATGAGGAGTGAATGGATCCATGCACTAACTGATCTAGGTGGGGATGTAAACTACCTGGAGAATTTATCCAATAAAGAGCTCTACAGAGCCTACATGGGTCAACCAGGAGAACTGGTAAAGAAGAAGAAGGCTGAAGAAGAAGAGAAAGCCAGAGAAAAGTCTAGAAAAGTCATTGCCTTGAATAAAAGAACACACGAAGAAAGAAAGGTCATGATGGGCTTTCTTAAGGCAAGAGGTGAGAGTGGAAAGAGGCTAGGTCCCATGAACTTCATGAACCTTCAACCTCTCTACAGAAAAGTGAAAAAGGAAGAAGAGGAGAGACTTAAGATGACAAATCAAACCAAGAGGGCAAGTACCACTGACGAGGAAAGAAAAGAAAAGAAGCACAAAACAAAATCCTTGGTCCATCCTCCTTCTCTCCAACTTATTCCCTCTCCTAGACTACACTCCTCCACTCCCAAAGTGTCCAAATCCTCACACCCAGCTCCCTTTCAACAACAGCCTCCTAAAAAGAAAACAAAACCTCCAACCAGCCCTACTAATTCAAGGAAGATTGTTCTATTGTTCTACATTGATCAAGATGGGTGGTATGAAGTCTTTAGAGGAGATCAAGAAAAGAAAAGATCAATCTATACATATGTTGATGAGATTATGCAACTCACAGACTCAGATCTACAAAGAATCCTTAAGCTGGGTGAAGAAGAAGAGCCTGACAATGATAGTGGGAGACGCCTCTTGCTAGTGATAAAACATCATTTCAATCCTAGCAAAGAGGTTGTTATTGATGCCAAACCACTCCAATCCCACTATCCTCTTGTCAAATGGTCCTACAATGCTACTAAAGATGAATATACTCTGGTTGATGTCAAAGGAAACATGATTAGGTGTTCCAACAAGGCTATCTTCATCATGCCAAGGAGGGACATTAAATCATTTTCTGAAATTCCTTTTGATAATCCTAACAAGGACCCAAGAGGCTGTGAGACTGCAAGGATCATCCTGAACATGCAGAAGCTTTATGATCAAAAGCAGTAGAAATTTTGGTAGCATCAGTCTAGAGGGAGTTTGTAGAAATAAAGACTGATGGCTACAAAATTCTCTAAGTGTGGATGTTGCTGACTCTACAATTTTGCCACTGATGAAAGTTGCTGAGGATAAGTGCTTATGCTGCGGATAGTTAATTTTGCTGCTGATCACCAACTATGCAGCGGATAGGCTTTATCTGCTGAAGTCCAAAGTTGCTGTTGATAGACTTCTCATCAGCATCTAACCTTGATGCTACTGAAAGGCAAATCATCAGCAGCTTTGACTTTACTACTGACATCTCCTGCTGCAACACTGACACACCTATCAGCAGATGGATTGTTATTGGTGCAGATGATAAAGACAATGCTCTTACTTTTGATCAATCCTATAAAGATTCCTAAGAAGACTTTTATTCTGTAGTTGTCTTTTTGCTGCAGTTTTCTTTTTGTTGTAAACCAATTGTAGTGTAGCTTTTCATCTGTTCAAGATCAACGGCTTGTAGTTTGATCTGATCCTTAGAATCACGGGTCTGTCTTGATTCTGAGTTCCTATTTATGTATTATGTCTCTTCATTTGTATGGGTGCTTCCTTAGAGTTTTCTCTGTAACTTGTAAATATTGAAGAGTAATACAATTTGCATTTATCAGTATTATCTTTGTTACTTGTTGCATTTGATAGTTGTTATTGTTTTCGCCAATATCAACTTAACAGAACCATCTTGTAATATCTCAATCCTACAGTTTAGGATGTAAATTCAGCAACATTTTCCACCCGAATTTTCTTGATGGGGTAATCGGGAAAATGTGCTCTTAGCCTTATTAACTGAGCAAGTAGTCGTGCAAATGCCATGTTACGACTTGATAATAAACACACATGTGACCATTTAGTTGATGCATCAATTAAGACCATAAAATATCTAAATGGTCCACTAGTAGGATGTATAGGCTCACATATATCTCCATGTATTCTTTCCAAAAAACTAAGGGATTCAGTTCCCACCTTAGCCTGTGATGGACGAGTAATTAGCTTTCATTGTGAGCATGCAATACATGTAATGTTCTTAGACTGAAGGATCTTCTGGTTCTTCAAAGAATACCCACATGAATTTTCAATAACTTTTCACATCATTATTGATCCGGGATGGCCTAACCGGTCATGCCATATAATAAAGGTTTTCCGGTCTATAAACTTCTGGTTTATGACCATATTTGATTCAATTGCACAAATTTTAGCACAATACAAACCAGAGGCAAGTGCGGGTAACTTTTCTAATACGTGTTTTTTTATCCGAATTCATATTTGTGATTTGAAGGTACTCATCATGTCCCTCACATGTACTTTCAAGATGATATCCATTTAGCCGAATATTTTTAAAGCTTACAAGATTTCTCTTAGACAATGGGGCATATAACACATTGTTAAACTTAAATTGTGTTCCACCTCGTAACACAATATAAGCATCTCCAAAGCCTTCAATCAGTTTTGAACTACCGGATATAGTACCAACGTTTGCCTCTTTTTTAATTAAATTAGAGAAATAATTCATTTTCTTGAGAATTGTATGTGTAGTTGCACTGTCTATTAGACATATGTCTTCACCATTGATAGGATGTTTACTTAAATGCTCCATATGCTTCAAAACAAAGATTTCATAAATAAGACGTCTAACAAAGATTTCATAAAAAAATGTCTAATATACTTCAAACATAACAAATCCCAAAATATCTCATATGCTTAAAACATAATCTCAAACACTATGTCAAACAAAAGAAAATAATAAGAAAATAACATAAATTAAAATCTAATCATTCAAATGTAAGAAAACTTGCAATCATTTAAATGGCGTATATCAGCCATGATATCACCAGAACCAAAATTAGATGGTTCGGTAAGGAAATCATCAACATCAAAAGCAGTTGTATCAACACCAACATCCATATGAGTTGTATTAAAATGACCATCAGGGATATCAATGTTTCCCTCCTTATATGTGAAATTTGTTTCTATTCCTTTTCCCTTGTTTTTGATTGATTGTTGGTAGAGTCCCACTAAGTGTTTGGGTGTACGACAAGTACGCACCCAATGATCATCACTTCCACACTGGTGACATGCATTTGATGTGGGTCCATTTTTCTTTCTACCTCTTTCATTATTATATTTCTTTCTATTTTCTTGCCCCTTTTGGTGGGCTCTTGTGTTTTTAAACTAAACACCATGATAATTTCCCCGGATATATCCACATCCACGACCACTACCACTTCCATGACCATGACCACGATAGTAACCATGATAACGGCTTCCAAGTTGGTCGTTATATGTCACCACATTCGCTTCAGGGAATGGCATTATGCCAACCAGACGAGTCTCATGATTTTTCATCAGGAGCTCATTGTTTTGTTCGGCCACAAGTAAACATGAAATTAGGTCACAGTACTTGGTGAAATCCCCCTCACGATATTGTTGCTGCAGTAGCATATTTGAAGCGTGAAAGGTGGAGAATGTTTTTTTCCAACATCTCCTTATCGGTAATGTTTTCACCACAAAGAATCAATTGTGACATGATTCTAAACATCGTCGAGTTATACTTAGTTATAGACTTAAAGTCTTGCAACCTTAAGTGAATCCATTCATAACGGGCTCTTGGTAATATTACCATTTTTCTGGTGGTCATACCTTTCTTTCAATTTGGTTCAAATGACAAGTGGATCCTTAACAGTGACGTATTCAGTTTTTAATGCTTCATGGATATGATGGCGCAGAAAAATCATCGTCTTTGCTTTATCTTGGACAGTTGTTGTATTTCCTTCTCTGATGGTGTCACCAAGATTATTGGTATTCAAATGAATTTCAGCACCTAATACCCATGACAAATAGTTTTTTCCGGTAATGTTTAAAGCCAAAAATTCAAGCTTTGCAAGATTTGCCATGATAAACTTACGATATTGTTGTTTAACTTCAAGAGCAAAATGCTGATAACGTGTTGTAAAACAACAACCTATTAGTACATATAGAGAAAAGAAATGGGAGAATATTTGTGTGTCATTCATAGCAAATAACAAGACCTATATATAGGCCTTTAGTAGGTCTTTGGTAATCAATACAATGAATACAAATATTAATAGAGAAATGTAACATAAAGGAGTTTTGATAACCATAACTAATCCTATTTATAACAGTAAATATTTAGTTGGTGATTTGAAGGGTGTGGACGGGACGGTTCGGTTTTGAGCCATAACCATAACCAATACCAAAATTTTTGTTTAAGAACCGGTCTAGCCAGCAAGCAAATTTTACGCAAATAGTTTTTTAGCAATGTTAGATAGAACAAAATGGTACTCCCTCTTTATAAGATATCCCCCCACTGAAATTCTCTAGCTATCGATGTGGGATGGAAATAAAAAAAACAAAACCTCTATTTATCCAGTCTTAACATTTGCTTTTTTCTTTCTCCCATTCGATGTGGGATTACAGTTAACCGAAAGTTTAAAAGGACCTTAGAAACTTGAAGGACGGAACACCCTCATTTTACTCCGTTAAGTGTCTTAAAATGTGGGTAAATTACCATCCTGTCCTTCCAATATGTTTAATATATAAATAGTGGGTTGGCTCGCGTAAAGTGGCGGGTGTTACCGAGGCTCTTTTCGAGAGCGTAATCTAACCCGACATGTCTTAAACACTGATTATATTTGGGTATTCTTATTATTATTATAATCAAACCTGACTCACAAGCTCATGAGTCGAGCTAAGCCTGGCTCAGCTTGTTTACAAACCAAGCCGATCAAAGTCCACAAGTTTACAACTGGAACGATTTCAAGCCGAGCTTTTTTTCAAGCAAGATTCGAACCTCAATTAAATATCCAATTTTAGCACTAAAATACTTGTTGATTACCCAATCTAGCCAAAAAGGGCATGAAACACATGGTTCAATTTTCTCAAGTAAGAAGGCTTCTCTATTTATAGTGGTTTGCTTTATGATTAGGTTAGGTAAACCACCAATGTTGGACAAGCTAAAAAGTAAAAAAAAACATTTTGTTTAGCTTTAAGGGATTAAGCTTTGATGTACTTGTACATCGTGTTTAACAAGTGATATTTAAGATGGTGTCTTAAAATTGGATAAAATTACCCTTTTCCCACCCAATATGCTTTATATAGTAGTTTAGATATAGATATAGATAGGTAGTCGTTAACTCTGTTAAGTGTCTTAGAAGTATCTTAAAATATGAGTAAATTACCATCCCGTCCTTCCAATATGTTTACTATATAAATAGTGGGTTGGCTCGTGCAAAGCGGCGGGTATCGTCGAGGCTCTTTTCGAGAGCTTAATCTAACCCGACATGCCTTAAACACTAAATATATTTGGGTATTATTATTATTATTATCAAACCTACGAGTCGGGACAAGCATAGCTCGGGCTCAGCTTGTTTACAAACCAAGCCGAACCAAGTCCGCAAGTTTACAACCTGAACGATTTCAAGACGAGCTTTTTTCAAGCAAGATTCGAACCTTGGTTAAATATCAAATTTTAGCACTTAAAAAAATACTTGTTGTTTACCCAATCTAGCCAAAAAGGGCGTGAAGGGCATTGAACACATGGTTTAATTTTCTCAAGTAAGGAGACTTCTTTATTTATAGTGGTTTGCTTTATGATTAGGTTGGGTAAACCACCAATGTGGGACAAACTAAAAAGTAATATATATATATATATATATATATATATGTATATATATATTCTTTAGCTTTAAAGAATTAGGTTTTGATATACTTATACATTGTGTTTAACAAGTGCTATTTTAAATAGTGTATTAAAATTAGATAAAATTACTCTTTTGTCTACCTAATATGTTTTATATAATAGAATAAATATATAGGAATGTAAAAGAAAACATGTGTAAATAATCAATACTGTAACAATCTTAAAATGCAAAATGGTAGGCTATTAAGCATAAGGTACAAGTTTTTAAAGCTTGGTCAAAGTTACATTAAAGCCCTTATAAAACTTACAATACACCTCCTTATACTTGAACCAAACTTATTATTTAAAACCTACACTTTTTTATATTCTTTTTTTTTTACTTTTTTTCTATATGCTTTTTTACTTTTCTCACACAATCACAAAACGTCACGTGTCCTACTAATATTTTCTTTTCCGGTTATAACTTTGTGACGTGCCTAATTTTATCTACGCGTGAATTCGTAATGTCATTTTTAAACTGACCGGTTGTTTTAAACGTTTTTTAAACCGTTCTACGCCCATCTCCAAATATACCTGTGCTTTTTTTTCTTCATTTTCACGGATTTACGTTCCCGCTGCAATGTGGTGTTTCATCTTTTTTTATATAAAGCTTCGAATGTTATCAACAACGTCCAGGTTTCGTTTTTTATATAAAGTTACGTCAACGTCTCCTTCAATGCGCGAGTTCGCGACGTCTCTATGTTAGTTTTTTTTCATGACTTTACGCTCCCGCCGCAACACGAGGGTCTTAATAGTAGTTTCTCCTATATTTGTTAGATGCTTAAAAAGCTTTGACTTCACATGTGGCATTAGTAAATGACCATTTAATACATAGTAAACAAGTGAAATTAAAAATTCTTATACACATGTGGCATTAGTAAATGACCATTTAATACATAGTAAACAAGTGAAATTAAAAATTCATATTTGATATTTCCTTGAAAATTTCAAGGATTTGACTTTTAAAGACACTCAAAGAATCAAAAATTTTATAAATATACAAATTGATAATAATTTAATTCCGTTTTGTAATCTTCATTATAAAATTATAAACTATACTAATGGGTCATTAAACATGTATCAAGTATATTCAACTTAAACAATGATAAATTCTGAATTGAAAAAAAGTAATTATTTTTCATATTTGTTTTTATTAGTAAAAATATAAACTTTTATCATTAAATGAAAAATGAAACTTTCTTAAAAATAGGGGCATAAATGAGTCAAGTCAAGTTCAAGCTCGATCCAAGCTTGTTTCGAGTTTATTTTAAAGCTTGAGTTTGGCTTGTAAGTTTTTCAAACTTTAGTTTAACTCGTTTAGTATTTATTGACTATAGTATTTTCATATATATATATATAATCTAAATTTTATATCGTTATTATAATAAATAAGTAACTAGTAAGACACGTGTCACTCTCTGATGTTTCTCACCCTTATTTTTTGCCTCTACGTGTCACTCTCTGTTGTCTCTTACTCTCCTCACCTTTATTTTCTCGATTTTCTCTCAAATTAAATAATAATGATATTAGAAGATTTATACTTTTAGATATTTAATATAAATTTGATTATGGATAGTTATTATATCACTAACTATATAAATTTAATATGAAATTAATTATGGATAAATATAATTTATGATGTTACTTATCAATTTTGAAAAATAAATTTGTATTATGAATAGTTATTATATCATTATTGTTGTTTTTATATTTTAATAAACTTCATTGTTTTAAACAACTAGGTTAATAATTCGTTTCAATTATAAATTTTTTAATTCAAAATTTTATTCATCATCAATTAAATTGTTCAATCGTTTTATAATTTACAAATAATCATTACAAATTAGTATTTAATTATTTTTGTTCAGCCCATCAATACACGGGTTTTTTAACCTAGTGATATAATATATATTATTTTATTATTTTATTATAACATTATATATAGTTATTATTATTATGTGGGGGCATAAACAGGATGTGTTTTTATTTTTCTAAACTTATGTCTACACAAAAGGAGCCAGCCACACATGATCTTAGGTCAAGGGGAGTGGTTCTATATTTTCACACCCCTCCATGTTAACGTCATATCAGATTTTACAGTTTCTTCACATTCTTCACATTAGAGCATGGGGTATACCAGTGTGATTGTGGTGTGGTGTGATAATAAAGTGCACGTCACGTGGCGCCACGTCACTATCCTCATTATCACATCACTCATCACTTGGCAAGGGGTATACCCATGTGATTGTGGTGGTGTGATAATTAAATATTATTTTTTTAATTTTCATTTAAATAAAATAAAACATAATATTTAATTAAAATAAAAATAAAATAATAAATAATAAATAATATTTCATTAATAATTAAAAAAAATTACATTAATAATTAAAAAAAATTACACTACTAAAAAAGTACCTAATTATTTGAATTTCCGTAAACATACTCAATCAAGTCCGCCTGTAGTGTGTTATGAATTTCTCGATTGCATATTTCTTGTCAGTTTACTCGCTTTTGATCTTCATCGATTTCTTGTCAGGTTGTATTGACAAATTGTCACTCCTTGATCCTCTAAAATCATATTATGCAAAATCACACAAGCATACATAATATTCCGGATTTTGATTTGAGACCATGATCGAGCCGGCCGTTCGATTATATGCCACTTATTCTTCAAGAGACCGAACGCTCGTTCAATATCTTTTCGTGCCGCCTCATGAGCCTTTTTATAATTATTACGTTTAATACCTTCTGGACATGTAAGAGACTTGACAATTGTAGCATATTCTGGATATATTCCATCGGCTAGATAATACCCACGCTTGTAATGTGATCCTCTAAGTTCAAACGATGAGTCGGGTGCGGTTTCATTGATCGTATCGTCGAATATAGGCGATTGATTAAGAACATTAATGTCATTGTTCGCTATGTGTTTATTATATAGGAGATGAGAATAATGAAAATAATAAAAAAAACTTTTTTTATAATATAGCCGTTCAACGGCTTTGTAAACATTGGAATACACAATTCATTCCCGTGATTTTTTCACGCCAAGAATCACGCCGCAAGGGGGTAGTGTTCCCTCCATAACCACGGCGTGATTTTCATGCCAAGTAGGATCACATGAGCATTTCTTCATGTATACCGGATGGCCTTAGAGGGAAATGATTTCACATTTCCACACTGCCAAGTCATTTTCTTTTTCTAATTTAATTAATTTTATATAACAATTTAAATAAAAATAAAAAATAACATAAAAATTAAAAAAACATTACATTTAAAAAACTAAAAAACATTACATTTAAAATAATAAAAAACATAACAATTTAAAAAAACTAACATAAAATCTAATTAATCATTGCCTCCTAAGTCGTACACGGATCTTGGCTTGCAAAGCTAGGACATTTTCGAGATGTTCACCCGAAAGGTGTTGGGTATTCAACGTCAACACCTTTAGATCCTCTCGTTCGTTCGCTTCCTCCTGAAGTTTGATTTTTTTTTATTTTCAGCGGCGTCGTATATGCCGGTAAAACTCTCTATCTTCGCCAATACTTTATCCAATTTTTCGTCTGTAGCCGAGGATGGCGTAGCTTTCTCCTTTCCTTTTGTTTTGCTTTTTTCCCTCCCAATTGGACGTGGTGGTTCATCCTCCTCATACTCTTCGGAAGCTTCATTGAGATTGATGAAACAACGTGCTTCCGATCCGCTAGTCGGTGTCCCTTCCCGATCGGACAACTTTCTTTTTGACCAGGTCGATCGGGGTCGAAGCATCTCCGACACTTTATGCCATTGTGAACAATTCCTAAGAACTTCCCAACAATTTAAAAACTTGAAAGCTTGTTTTTCCTCATCTAGATATTTTTGTAAACAAGCGTTCAATATATCGGCGTCGTTTTCGTCACTTTTGCGGTTATTGCTTCGGTTATTATGTATAGCGCAAAACTTCACCGTTTTTGTATGTATCTCCCGCCACTTTGAAGTTAATCTGTCTAATGAGCGGTATACTCCACGATTCATTTTAATGACCCGTTTGAGCGTTTCCGACTATTGGATCCTCGGATATATCCACCCACGATTTTGCTAACGCCTCTTCCTCGTCGCTTGTCCACTTTTGAGGTCCGCTAGATGTACCTACTTTTTTCTTTTTACGAGATGATCTGGATTGGGTTTCGGGAACGACCTCGGGTTGGGTTTTGGGTTGGTTCTCGAATAAAGGGGAGTAATCTTTGTTGTGGTGATGGTGGAGGTTGTTGTTGAAAAAAAAGGAGAGACCGGTTGTTGTAGTTGATAGTTCCAAAAACCGAATTGTGGGGAGCCGCCTTGAAAATATTGACCGGGAGGCGGCAGAGGCATCCAAAACGGATTGGTATTCGGTTGGTTGGGATTGTTGGGGTCCATATCTTTTAAAAAGAAATGATGGTTTGGATAATTTAGAGAGAATTGTAGGTTATTTTTTATAAATTTTATGGTTTAAAAATGGGTATATATAAAGTTTTTAAATTTGAAAAAAAAAAATTAAATGCCTCCAACGGTCACAAACTCGCGTGGAGAATCCCACGCTGGGCTTCCACGCCCATGGACCACGACCAAGGGGCCTGATGTTCCACGCCACCCACACCGTCACGCCTCTTTCATGCACTCAGTCCCCTCAGCCTTAGTATTTTGATTTTTAATGATCATGGGACAGAAATATAACATTAAAAATGATAACAAGTACACGTGGATGAGTATAGAAACCTTTAAACAGCCCATCGCTTCACATGACCCATGTCATCATCATACATTATCATGATCCGTCACTTCTTCCAATCAAATAAAAACACATTACCGTCATCGAACTAGTAACGAGATCCACAAAACATCCGGTTTTAAGCATGGTATAAATCAGCTCGCAAGCTACTCGATATAATTAAATCAATCGATCATAAATGAGCCGCTCGATCTAATTTAAATAATGAATATCGCTTTGACGTTCTTATTTTTATCTACTTTTTATATAATTATTTTTAAAAGCGACCGGGGTTAAATTAAATATATTATATTTTTTAAAAACTTATTTTGTGTTCCTTAACGTTCGTTTTCACAACAACGTAACTCACCCTTGCTTAGTGCTTATTTCATTCACGTTTCGGTATATACTTATTGAAAGTCGAGCCAGATCAAATATAATATATTTTGCTTTTCTGTTAAATTCATTTTAATTTCCTTAACGTTCATTTTTTCGAATTTGTACGTTGATGATAACACAACTTTTAGGTTCGCTTTTGTATTACTTTTTTATTTATAGATTCAGTTCTCGTCGCACTACGCGTTTTTTTTTAGGAGTGTAAACGAGTCGAGCTGAGCCTAAACTCGACTAGGCTCAAGCTCGGCTCGTTTAACTTACAGAGAGCTCAAACTCATTTCAAGCTATATTATTAAAGCTTGAGCTCGGCTCGTGAATATTTTTCTAGCTCGAGCTCGATCGGGTTTGGCTCATTTATTAATGTATAATTATTTTTATATATTTTTTATTATAACTTTTATATATAGCATAATACATATATTATTTAGTTATTTTTATCATAATTTTATATATATTAATTATTATATTAATATATATTTAATATATTAAATAAAAATAATAGTCTCGTTTAGGCTCGCGACTCGAGCTCGATAAGTGAAGCTCATGCTCAGACTCATTTATTAAACAAGCTTATTTTTAGGCTCGATCTCGGGCTCAAACTCGTTTAAGCTCGACTCGAATCGAGCTTTTAGCGAACAAATCTCGAGTAGCTCACGAGTCGACTTGGCTCGTACACCCTTAGTTTTTCTCTTTATTTACATCTAACATATATATAATACTTCTGTTGATAAACTTTTGTATTTCGTGACATTTTTACTGGTCACGGTTTTATCTTTTCGTTAAATTAACTTTTTTATTTCATAATATTGGTTCGTTAAATCTTATAATGTAGTAAATAAACTATTTATTTCATGATATACATTTTATTAGGGATGTGCATGGGTCGGTTTTGGGGTAAACCCAAACCAAAAACCGAAAGTTTGATTTTGGGTTTTTTAAAATCGTTCGGTTTCGGTTTTTTCGGTTTTTGGTTTCGGTTTTTTCGGTTCGGTTTTGGTTTTTTCGGTTTTAAAACCAATTGGGTTTGAATTTTTGGGGGTAAAAGAAAAATAGCCCAAAATAATGAATTTGGTTTTAAAATTTTGGGCCTAAATTTTTTTATTAACTAATGATTATCACACATTTGGGCCTAAATATTTTGGACTATAAAAATAATTAGTTTTCTTAAAAAATACTCAACATAAAAAATAAACAACATACCATATACTACTATTAATACAATTACGTGTAACATAAACATGTATGCAATTTTAACATACAAGCAAACAACAAAATATATTATGAAATGTGAATGCACACAATATATAATTAAAGTATATGTTCCGTTCGGTTCGGTTTGGTTTTTTCGGTTTTAAAAGCTACAAAACCAAAACCAAACCGTAATTTTCGGTTTTCAAAAAATACAAAACCAAAATCGTCGATTTTAGTTTGAGTCGGTTTTTTCAGTTAATTCAGTTTCGGTTCAATTATTTTGGTTTTTTGCTCACCCCTACATTTTATGCGGCATCGCGCGGGTAGAAATTTGCTAGTTTTACTACAATTAATAATATAATATTTAATTATTTTTAAGTTTTGAGTATTTTACAAGTCATAGGCTATTAAGTTGTATATGGTCACGTGACTTGCATAAGACCTATAAAGCTAGGAGTCCACATGTAAAACAAAACAAAACCCATTAATATAAATATCTTATTTATCAAACAACAGCCTTGATCCGATACAAATGATATCATTCTCGAGTAAAAAAACATGACATGAAATCAATAAAGAAAAAGGCTGTGATATGAAATTAAACCAATCAGCAATTAAAAAATGTTATGACATGGCTAATCCGTTTAGACACATTTAAATATCTAATTATGTAACTTTTTAATATAATTAAATATATTACATAAATAAATATTACAAACAGAAGTACAAAACTCTAGAATTTAGTGATTTTTATTTTATCTTGTTATTTATTAATCGTATTAAATGTTTCGGGTCGTGTCACTAAACATGTGATATTAATCGTGTTAAACAGGTGGTGTTGTGTAGCACGTTTATAAACAAATTCGTGTTTGAAGAAAATGACACGATTAGTTAATTGTGTCGTGTTCGTGTTTAGCACCCGTGTTAATCATGTTGTGTCGTGTCGTATCTAGCCTGTTTAACACGTCTGGACATGTTTTACCAGCATGATTCAGTTTTGTTTGAATTAGAGTTTTAGACTGTTGCAAGATCAGTATGATTCAAGATTTTAATGTTTGTTGGTTGTCGTGGTTTTCATCGATGCGTTTTGGTGAAGAATGTGAGGACGAGATCACTATGATTCAATATTTTAATGTTTGTTTGTAGTGGTTTTCATCATTATGTGTTTTGGTGAAGAATGTGAGGAAGAGGTTTTTCCAACAATAAAGGTGTCGCTGTGTCGTAGGTATAAACTTCACATTCACTTATTAAGTAATTAAAAATTTTGTTTATGGAGATATCCTGGTAGTAAATGGTTTATTCTCATCAGTCATCACCAACTGGTGAATGTTCGAATCCTGCAGTGTGTAGGTTTGATGAGTTTACTTATTATGAGTAGATTATGTGTTATTAAAAAAAGTAATTAAAAACTTTATTTTTTTAATTCGATTTAAACCGAAAAGAAGAAAACTACATGTTATCCAACACACCACTACCTAAGCCATGTCACATGCTTAATGTTTATAAAAGGTGCTTACATCAAACGTCAACAAAATAATTTTGTTAAATCACTAGGTAAAGTTTACAATTTATGACACATAATAACAACTAATCTAAAGTTTATCATATTTTAACGTCAAGTTCATTCATTACGTTAATAGTTAACCTACAATTGAGACTTTATAATTGTTATTAAAGACACAAATTATATAATTTTAACTTTTAAAACATAAATAATAATCCATATAGTTTATGCATATAAAAGGTTAAAGCTCGTTAAAACAATTATAATAAGGGGGTGTTTGGATGTGCTTTTGAAAATGACTTATTGACTTTTTGAAAAGCTATTAAGTCAATAAGTCGTTTTCAAAAGCCATGATTTCTTGGCTTTTGAGAATGACTTATTAACTTATTGGCTTTAAAAAAAAATGCTAATTTTTTTGACTTAAAAGCCAATAAGTCAATAATCACTTTCCCATCACATTCTCAAACACACTCTAAGTATACACATAAGAGTAACGATACATCCTCTTAAACTTCTACCTAAATCTTTGTAATTGACAAACTAAATTAATCAATACAATAAAAATAGACTATGTTCATATACTCTCATAATATCAACTAAGTATATTTTTAGAGATTCGTTTAATACGATGAATTAGTTTTTACATACATCCAATGTTTTCACGATCAGACCGGACCGGAAACTAGATGTCTAACATGTCGGGTTTAAATAATAGCATATTTAAAACATTTTTCATATGAACTGGTGTACCGATTACTTAATACTTCATATTTTATTTATTTAAGTCTTCAAAACTATAAATTTATACCAAAACACAATATTTTAATATTTTGTTTTAATTAGATATATATAGTTTAAATTTTTATAACATCTATGACACTATCCGGCTTTTAAATCCGGTTCAAATAGTGGATCGGTAAGACGACCGACTTGATATCCAGTCCGGTGCAGGATACATTGAATATTTTTGTTTGTTGGATTAAACAAAAGATAAAAGAATTAACTATTCTACTTTTTTTAATAGATACTTAATAATAATTAGGATAATAATAATAATTATTAAAGTTACTTTATTATTTAATTTTACAAAATTTAACCTGTAGCCACGAACATGGCGTTCACACCTTCTCCTCCTTCTTCCCCGCGTCCCCTTTGTTTCTCTCTCTAACTCCACTCTCTCTCTCCTCTTTCCCCCCAGAATCAGCAAAGCATCACAACGCTATTTACTCGCATCAACCACTCACAATAACGTACAATTCATCTTCTTCAAAACCCTAGCACCACCACCACTACTACTTCCACCATTAAATCTCGATCTTCAAGCATTCACTATCTGTACTCCAATGATCAAATTTTCCGGTGTTTTTCTTCTCGTTTGATGAAGCAATTTCGTCGGCGAACGAGGATATGCATCCTCTCGTTGCTGTTCCTCTCTGTTTGTGCTCCGATCCTTCTGCTTTACGGTTCGTGATTGTTTATTGATTATTCGTTTTGATTGATTATTTGTTCGAACTGCAGTATGTGTGATGCGACTGTGTTTTTGATGCAGAATCGAAGGGGTTTATTGAAGACTTATCGAGTTTTGTATGATCTCATTGCCTTTTTAATGTTTTCGTGTGCGTGCTAGGGTTTAAGTAAATGTGATTAACCTAATTAACTAAATTGAAAATATATTTCTAACGCCGGATGATATTCAGTTATTCAGTTATGCAACAATTTTGCATCGGAGTGAAGTTTGTAACTGATTGAATCGAACGTAGTTGGTTAAATCATGAAATAGTTGAGAGAAATAAGGAAAAAAATAAGTTTGTTTTGCAACAAAGCATACAAAATGATGAGATCACAGTTGTTTTATATGAAGGCAAATTGGATTTTAATAATCCAAACTATGATCGACGAATGAGACTTTCACTTTCGTTGCCAATGGCAATTCAAGTAGCATCATAATAATAGATTTACACTCGATTTAGCTTGTAGATTTCCCCATTTCGTTCATAATCATATTTGTGAGCGAAAACGAATGGAGATCAAGTGTAAATCTTTGATGATTATGCCAGTGGGATTGCCCTTGCAACGGAAGTGAAAGTTCGGAGTGGTTAAATTGTCAATTGTCAGTGTGGATTATTGAATTATTATCGGTCAAATGGTCATAATTTGGATTATTAAAATCCAATTTGCCTTATATGAACAATCTTGTTGATTTTGCTGTGATTAGTGTTACTATTACGTGGATTAATTTATAATGGTTTATTTCTTTTCTCTATTTTTCCAGAAAGGCAGGAGGGAATTGTTGAACTTGAATCTAGTAAAGCAGGTAATTTGAAATGCAAGCTTTTCCTTTGATTTGATTGAAATATTCATGTTACAAAGAAATATAATTGTTAATTTGTTATTATTATTTTTGGGGAGTCCTGAGTTACTTATGGTTGTGTATTAGGAGGAAGGTGGAGGCTTAAGAGAACCCATCTTAAATGTTTACAGAGATGTAAACTTTGATCCTCTTGTCAGTTCTGGATCCCCAGATTTGGGTGTTAAGTCTGATGAACCCGATGAAAACAATGATATTACAAAAAGAAATGGTTGGTCTTTTGCGTGTCCTATTTGTATCTCGGTTAATTGATTATTGCTTTCCTTTGACTATTAATCGTTTTATGCTGAATGATTTCAGAAGGAGATACTGATGCAAAAGGAAATAATGGACAGAGCCAAGATGAGAAAATAATGTTAACTTCAGGGATAAAGGTTTGATAGCTTCATTTTTTAAGAGTAACAAGGGTATTTATTATTTAACATAGTTAGTGAAGTTGAATATGGTAAAAATCATTTTAATTTTCTTTATTGAACGATTCTAGCTTGTGTTGACACTGACTTTGTAAATGTGTTATTCCATCAACATTGAAATTCAAGCAGCAGATGAACCTATTTGGATATAGGGAGTGCAAGTTGATTAATGTGAATTGAATAACCCGGATCAGTTAATCGGATAATCCTCTTACCACTCTCACTTTTTTCTTCAATGTGATTAATTTTGCCCTAAATAATAAAATTAGAATCATAATAATCACTTTCACTCGAGCACGTCAAAGTGATTACTGTGTTTTAAGTTTAAACACACATCAAACACTCCCATATAAAAACCTTGTCACAAATCTTCACATTCTTAATGTAATTATCTAATTTTAGTTGGTAAATGAGTCACAACTGGTTTACATAGTTCCTTTTATATGTATAATTAAATTATTGCCAGTTATAAGCTTTTCATATCTTCTATTTACTATTTGAGGCAATTAGATACCCAACATGCATATCATAACTCTCTTGGTTCATATGGCCAACGGTGAACTTAATAGTGGTTTATACTGTGCTTTTTTGTCAATGGCATACGGGTACAAAACCACAGTATGACCTAAATTTAAAATTTTATAGAGCAACGTAAAATGCAAATAGTTATTTTTTTTCTTTTGTTTTAATGACATGACAGGGAGAGGTTGGTCATGCAACACTTGTGCATGATCAGGACGTGCAACCGCAAGCACGAAGGGTAATGGATAAGAAAATCAAAGAGATGAAAGATCAGCTGATAAGGGCCAAAGCTTACTTGAATTTTGCATTGCCAGCTGGCAATACTCATTTAATAAAGGAATTACGGTTACGAATTAAAGAATTAGAACGAGCCATGGGAGACGTTGGCAAAGATTCTGATCTGTCTAGGAGGTTAGTTATTAATTTCCCTTGCTTCTTATGCATGATTATTGTGGAATATAGATGAAAAAAGAGTTTCATTTACTATATAATCAAGCACTGAAGTTTGATTTTGTACAGATGTCCAGATTGATTTCTAGAGTTGGCAAAATGGGTGGGTCGAGTATCAGGTCAAATCGGGTTTGGGTCTATGCGGATAACCTTTTGACATGTGTCAGAAGTGATGGGTTAGCTTGACCTTAAACACTTTTTGAAACTTTTGCATGTAATTAGCGTGTCAAATATTATTATAAAAATCATATTGTTTCAGTGACGATCTAATACTTTGAATAAAATGGTTTAGGATGTTTTATGCATTAAAAATGCACTCTAGGGGACGTTTGACACTTTGATCCATTTTCTTTTAAGCTGAAGTTTTTCATTTTACTGGGTTCAATCTGTTAGTGATAAAACTTAAGGTGAATCGACCTAAAAATAAGCAAATGGTTCAAAATTCCCACCTCCACTGAATTCAAAACATAAGCTTTCTTGCTATATCTTTCAAATTTTGTAATATCACCAGATTGGCTAGGAGGGGTGGATTTCAGATTTCTCTTTGGGTTTGTATACTATACCGGTTAGGTATATGCCTTATATTACTGTCTATAACCATCTTCATGAATTTTTTTATTAGGTTTTTATTTTCTTCCAAAAACTGGTATCCTAAACATAAACTAGTGCATGTTCATAATCAATCTGAGCCCATTAATCTCTTCAGGGCTTTCCAGAGGATGCGGGCCATGGAAAATTCCTTGCAAAAAGCAGCCCGAATTTACCCCGATTGCTCTAGCATGGTGAAGAAGCTTCGTGCTATGACTAATAATGCTGAAGAACTGGTTAGAGTACAAAAGGAGCAAGAATCATTTCTTGTACAGCTGGCAGGAAGAACTACTCCAAAGGGGCTTCACTGTCTCTCCATGAGGCTTACAGCAGAATATTTTGCTTTAAATCCTGAAGAGAGAAAGCTTCCTAGCAATCCAGATGTGCATGATTCAAATCTGCATCATTTTGTTGTGTTTTCTGATAACGTTTTGGCTTGCTCAGTTGTGGTGGACTCTACTGTTTCCGCTGCAATGGTATGCCGACCTGGCTTCTTATGCTTATTTCTTACATATTTCAATCCTTTATTTGTGCTATAGATAATTAGATAATTCTGAGGTGGGTTGGGTAACAGGTCAAAACAGGTTCAAGTTGAAAAATAGAAATGAGCTGTTCTTTTATTGACGATCAAAACAGGCTGCCTCGATTGGCATGCAAACACTTATTTGTTATTCTTTTTAATGAATAAGTAATTCACTAATTATGATTACAAGAACAATATCTTTACAATAATAATGTCTTTAAGAAAGATTTTGGAGGTTGTATGCATTAAAAAAAGCCTTTGGGAGACCTTCAAGTTTCAAACTGTTTGACCCATCTCAATCTTTCCCCTTTTACCTAATTTCTTGATTTGACCTAACCCAAATCGACCATTTAAGTAAATAGTGTTAGGAATCAGAGTCGGTAACGCAACGGAATCACACACACGCACAATCAATAAACAGAAAAAGAAGAGACACGAGAGATTTATAGTGGTTCAGCCCCGATTGGCCTACGTCCACTTTGCAACTAGGGTTTAATCTTATTAGGTGCTCAAGTAATACAATTACATCAGGGATATATTTATAAGACTAGAATTAGGGTTACTAATTAGGAAATAACTTAATCAGCAAGTCAATGGGCTAAACAGCCCTAAAGGGCAGCCGCCACCCTCATGCTGACCCAACAGCCGCAAAACAGGCCCAAGGCCCTGTTGTTGTCGGCAGCCCAAATCAGCCCAGGCCCACCGGGCCCAGTCCGGCCCAATAAGCCTTCACACCCAACAATCTCCCACTTGAAGGCTTTGCTCAATCCACAAACACCATCCAAGTAATCCCTGATCCAGTAATTCCAGTATCCTTCATATCCAAAGTCTCCCGAGCCTTCAGTCCCCATAAACAAGCTCAGACTTCATCAATTTTCCCCTAGTTGCAACCCCCCTTCTCATCATGTACATGAAAGGGCAGTTGAAGCTTCCCCGAGCTCCAACTCATTCTCTAGCTCAACTGGTTTGCACGATCCACCAGTTCCAGAGATAACCCGAGAACCACCACTCTCCTCCTTTAGCAAGACTTCCATAGGAGAGATTTTCACAGTCGGACTACCGGTCTTCAAAACCCAACGTTGTTTTGTAACTGTACCCAGAACACGCCCCGTGCTCCCACTGTCACCAAACCCCTGACCCGGTTTTGACCTCCGACCCCGCTCAGCTTGAATCACCTTGGCACCAGGCTCACCTCTTGCAAATTGAACCTTCTTTCGCCCCTTTGATTCAGCGAACCTAACTTTGTTTTGAGGGACGGTCATACTTCCCTCAGCAGGTACCTCCACCATGTATAAACAACCTCGCCTGTTTCCACGAGCAATTACCAGATTACCTTTAGTTACTTTCCACTTGCCTCCACCAAACCTTACTTCTAGTCCCTGTTTATCCAGCTGACCGACAGAGATAAGCTTACTCTTCAAAGCTGGAATAACCCTGACATTCTTCAAGTTCCATGTGGTTCCCAAAGAAGTAACCAAATTCACGTCACCCATGCCCGTAACATCAAGAACATCACCATTAGCTATTCGTACCTTCCCAAAGTTACCAACCTTTAAATTCTCCATCGTCTCCCCGCTGTGCATCGCGTGAAACGAAGAACCAGAATCCATAACCCAAGAATCTGTAGAAGACTCTACACAGCAAACCAAAACATCATCATCAGATTCCTGAACCGTGTTTACCTGCCTTTTGCCCTCATTCTTCCCAGACTCTTCCTTATTCCTTCCTGGACACTGACTTTTCACATGTCCAAACTCATTGCAGCTCCAGCATTTCACATTCTTCCGAGCTCTAGACGAACTCCTTCCCCTACTCCCACTGCTCCAGTTATTTTCCCTTCCTCTGCCCACATTGAATATACCAGAAGACGAAGATCCTCCACTAGTGTTCCTCCGGCGAATATCCTCACCCAGAATACTATCCCGGACCACGCTAAACTTCAAATTCCCAGCTCCACCAGAATTAGTGATCGCCGTCACATAACCTGACCAGCTGTCAGGCAAAGAGGATAACAGTATCGCAGCTTGAGTATCATCATCAAGTTTTGTCCCAACGGTCGATAGCCTAGACAAAATTGAATTTATATTATTTATGTGATCAGACACCGAGCTTCCCTCATTCATCCTCATCATGAATAACTCCCTCAACAGGAACACTCTATTACCGGCAGACGGCTTTTCATACATGTTTGACAGAGCTGTCATCATACCATAAGCTGTGGTTTCCTCTTTGATATTGAACGCTACGCTCCTTGTCAAAGCCAGTACAATCTTACATCTCGCCTTTTTGTCCTTAGTGTTCCAAACCACTTCGTCAGCCTTACTCATTCCATCCGGTTTTTCTGCCAATACCATCTCCAAATCGTTTTCACCGAATAACGCCTCTATTTGCATCTTCCACCATGCAAAATCAGTCCCGTTAAACTTTTCGATTCGAATTTTCCCGTCTTCAGCCATTGCAAACGAGAATCAGAAAAAACCAAAATTAAGAAAGTCCACCAACCGAAGTCAAGCAACCTCCAAAGAAACCCTAAACCCTGAAACACCCGAACCGGCGCTTCACCTGCAAAACCCGTGACCAGCAGCAACTTCAAGGGTCCAAAACAGGAAACCCTAATCACAAATCACCCCCAAATCAGTCCCGAACAACCCCTTCTTCAGCGACCGAAACAGACACAGCAGCAGCAAACAGCATGGAATCAGCCAATTTTTTTTTTTTTTTTCTAAAATCACTGTTCACTCCGGAAACACTGTTCACGACGGAAACACTGTTCACGCCGGAAAGTACTGTAGCGGCGGCGGTACTGTAGCAGCAGATCTGAAATCCTTGACAGCAGTAGACAGCCTATCAGAACCACAACGGCCTTCTCGAAACAGCCTTTAACCCCTTCAGCGATTGAACCAGTGCAGACTGTGTGTACACAACGAGCCAAGGCTCTGATACCACTTGTTAGGTATCAAGAGTTGTTAACGCAGCGGAATCACACACACGCACAATCAATAAACAGAAAAAGAAGAGACACGAGAGATTTATAGTGGTTCAGCCCCGATTGGCCTACGTCCACTTTGCAACTAGGGTTTAATCTTATTAGGTGCTCAAGTAATACAATTACATCAGGGATATATTTATAAGACTAGAATTAGGGTTACTAATTAGGAAATAACTTAATCAGCAAGTCAATGGGCTAAACAGCCCTAAAGGGCAGCCGCCACCCTCATGCTGACCCAACAGCCGCAAAACAGGCCCAAGGCCCTGTTGTTGTCGGCAGCCCAAATCAGCCCAGGCCCACCGGGCCCAGTCCGGCCCAATAAGCCTTCACACCCAACAAATAGTTGTCAAAATGGCCACCATTTATAAGATACAACATGCTGCAACTTTAGGTAGTACATTGTGTTGGGTTTGTGGAGGCTTTTAGCCGGCCCTAACCCTAATGGGTTATTTTAGGCTTGTTGCCTAAAATACGTTTTCTTATTCTCCAAGTTATTTATCTTATAAATATCTATAATGTAATTGTAATCTTTGTAGCACCTAATAAAGAGAGATCCCTAGTTGCACCCGTGAATGTAGGTCACCTTGACTGAACCACGTTAATTCTTGTGTCGTTTATTTTTCTTTCGTTTGTTCGTGTGTGTTCGCGTGTTTCCGCTACGTACCGACTCTGATTGATACCTAACAAGTGGTATCAGAGCTTCAGGCTCGTAAGTACCGTTCTTTTTTGAAGATTGCGATTAGGGTTTTGACGGCAGGGTCATAAATCCTTGAATAATCGCTGTAATCAGTACGGTTTGTGAACACTGTTCGATTGCACTTAAGACACCTGCCTTGTTCGTGACTAGGGTATTGCAACCCTTGGAATCGCCGTCTGTTTCTTTTCTCGGATCGCTGTCAAGATCGAAGTTTGCGATTTAGGGTTTTGGGTGCTGCCGGCTGCGATAGTCGACTGAATCGCCGAGAAACTCTTGGAAATCACCGGATCTTGTTTTAGGAATTGCAAGTCGGTTAGGTTTGTTGTGGTCGGCTGTCTTGATCGATCAATACAACTGTTGGACTTGTGATACTTCTGACCGAAAAAAGTGATCAACTGTTTGGGGCAGGAGGTTTGATCGAGACCAGGTACCAAGTTGAAACTCTTTGAAGCTGCCGATTAGGGTTTAGTTAAAAACTCCTGGATTCGCCGGGTAAAGGTTAGGGTTTTTGTGTTTCAAGTTCGGGTTTTGACTATTTATTATCAACCGTAAAATAGGGAACCTACTTATGTGAAAATTCAACATTCGGGTGAAGATTTGTCTGCAGATCAGGTAACTGTTTGTAGTTTGTTTCTGATTATCGGGTTATTGGAGGAGCAAATCGGTTTATTGACAGTGTTTAGTAAAACAGCTGTCAGGTTCAGGCCCGTGCCATTGTTGTGTCTGTTTCACTGTTTCGATCTGTTTCCTGTTTGCTATTGTTATAGCTGAAGACGAGATTGGTTGTGATCGAAAGGTTTGACGGTTCGGATTTTGGTTGGTTGGTCTGTCAAGAGAACTTGGATGTGGTACTGACTAGGGATAAACCAGAGTTGTTGACGACAAGAATGAAAGAAGGGAGCTCGGTGACAAGTTACGTTAATAGACTCGATTCAAATTTGCAGATTTAGAATCTGTTGGGATAGATTTGGATGATGAGTTGAAAACTCTACTGCTGTTGCAATCGTTGCTTGTTAGCTGGTCTAGAACTGTTGATGTTATTCATTGTTCGATGGTGATCAATGGTACGACATTTGAGGGAATCTGGGATCTTGTGCTAGGTAAAGATATTTGTCGGGGAAGTACGAGTGGAGATTCATCTCATAGAGTGTTGAATGTTGGCAGGGGTTAGGGAAATAGCAGGGACAGTGGAAGCAGGGCAAGAAGTTCGTCTAGAACTTGGTGGGGCTGCATAGAGGTAGGATATTTGAAGAGTCGATGTCCAAAGGATTTGTATTCTGCTTCTGAGAATGTGTCTGGGTTGAAACATTGGTGCTCAGTATTGACAGCAGTGAAGACTCTTGGGTTCTAGATTCTGGTATTTCATTTCATGATACCCACTGTAGTGAAGTATTGGAGAATCTGTTAACTGAAGACTTTAGGAAGGTACATGTTTATGTATCGCCGGAATAAGCAAACTGACTTCCGAGTAGTAAAGTCTGGCTCGCTGAATTGGGTAGAGCTAAGTGGATTCATTTTGCAAGTATGAATTCTGGAGCCACGGGGATGTCAGCTGAGCATGTTCGGAGGTCTAAACTAGGTCAGGAGTTTGGTAACAGTGGGAGCACGGGACGTGTTCCGGGTACAATTCCAAAACATCGTTGGGTTTTGAAGACCAGGATTCCGAATGGTAAAATCTCTCCTAGGTACTTGCTAAATGTGGAGAGTGTTTGTCCTCTGAGAGGGTCTCTGGATCCGGCGTTTCGAATAAGTGGGAGCCGGTTGAGATTGAGGATGGGTCTGTGGCGGTTTCAGCCACGACTAGGTCTTTAATGACTGTTGGGTTGAAGCTTGGGGGAGCTTCAAGTGGCCCTTCATGTGTTTGATGAGAGGGGTGGTTGCAACTAGGGGGATATGACTGGATTTTGTGAAGTCTTAGCTAAATTTATGGGAATTGAGGCTGACTTGGACATGAAGATTGCTGGAGTTACTAGATTTGGGTTTTCTTGGATGGTGTTTGTGGACTATGCAAAGCCTCCAAGTGGGAGATTGTTGAGTTTGTGGAGGCTTTTAGCCGGCCCTAACCCTAATGGGTTATTTTAGGCTTGTTGCCTAAAATACGTTTTCTTATTCTCCAAGTTATTTATCTTATAAATATCTATGATGTAATTGTAATCTTTGTAGCACCTAATAAAGAGAGATCCCTAGTTGCACCCGTGGATGTAGGTCACCTTGACTGATCCACGTTAATTCTTGTGTCGTTTATTTTTCTTTCGTTTGTGCGTGTGTTCGCGTGTTTCCGCTGCGTACCGACTCTGATTGATACCTAACACATTGAAAGTACACTTTTGCTGAAGAAGCTTGAATAATTTTTTTTAAGAACAACTCACACACTCTTTAATTCTACTACTAAACTATATCTTTTTGGTCCACCACGGGGATTGAACACTCACCACTTGGAAAAATAAAGCCTTATCCAACACCTTTTGGTACTGCTAGGCCAAAGGCCCTTTGGTAGAAGCTTGAATATTTATAACGAATTATTATTACTTTGTCTCACAGTTTACACTAGAATTCATATATAACACATGTAGTGATGCAATAAGAAAATTACTCAATTTTGTATGATAGAGGGTTTGATAGTACTATAGATGGCAATTTTGACCCATTTACACAGAAATGGTTGATTTGGGTTATATTTTGTATCGACTAGATAAAAATGATAAAATACACATGGGTCAAAAGTGACCGAGGGTATATAAATGCTTACAACCTTTTAAATCTATTTTTTTTTCATAAAAAGCTATATTAATATCTTAATAAGTTATTTTTAATCATATTTGATACATTTGTTATCTGAAAAGTTCAAGGAAAAAGGAACAAAAGTGTTGGCGAATGGGTCAAAAGTGACCGAGGGTATATAAATGCTTACAACCTTTTAAATCTATTTTTTCCACGAAAAGCTATATTAATATCTTAATTAGTTATTTTTAATCGTATTTGATACATTTATTATCTATAAAGTTCAAGGAAAAAGGAACAAAAATATTAGCGGGTCAATGCGACTTGATCTGACCCATTCTGACCTGCATTAAAGTATACTCGTTTTGACCCTGTCCCGTTTCTTAATTCGCAGGACCCAGGGAAAATTGTGTTTCATGTGGTGACAGATTCCCTCAACTTTGCAGCAATCTCAATGTGGTTCATATTACATCCTCCTAAACACGCTTTAATCCAGATTCATAACATGGACAACTTTGATTGGTTCTCCACTAAATATGACCCACCAAATACCAATGGCCATGATTCACAGGACCCGAGATACACTTCTACTTTAAACCTCCTTAGATTTTATTTACCAGACATTTTTCCAGTATTAAATAAAATTGTTCTTCTTGACCATGATGTGGTTGTACAAAAAGACTTGACACGCCTTTGGAGGGTAAATATGATGGGAAAAGTCAACGGGGCGGTCAAGACTTGCCAAGGGCATGATCCTTCTTTTCGCAGGGTGGATTTGTTACTCAACTTATCTGACCCGATGGTGGGAAAAAGATTTAGCAACAAGGCGTGCGTGTGGGCGTTTGGTGTAAATGTGTTTGATTTGCAAGAATGGAGGAAGAGGAATCTGACCAATGTCTATAACCAATACTTGCAACTGGTATGTAATATATGTTCTTTTCTTCTTTTATTTTAGAAACTTATGCATTGTCCAACCATTTTTTGCTTTGAAATTCGCATGCAGATATAGGGATATTATTTTTTACTACAAATGCTGACCCATTTGCTTATGCTCTACAAATGCCGACCCATTTATTTTTGAATGGGCTTGTCTTCAACATGTCTAATAAAATTTAGCTAAAAATGGGTTTAAATTGACCCATTTCCGGATGAATGGGTTGCAGTTGCTCCCCTTTCACACACAAATGGGGAGATTGGTAACATGTCAGAATGGGCTGGGTTGGGTTGACCCAAAACCCCTTTTGTCATTTAAACATTTTAAAAAAATAATCTGTGTTAACTTTGATTACAAAAAAAAAAATTATTCCTTAGTAATTTTGTTTTGAATTAAGCGATTTTAGTTGGTGATATACCAATACAATACACTTTGGCCGACATCCAACCCGTTCAACCAAACCCTTGTTTATTATTTAACTATTTTTTTAATTTAGCCATTTGACGCGCTAGAGATAAAAATAACCAAAATCGACCCATTAATAAGTAAACAAGTCGAAATTGCCACCTCTACTTACCAAGAAAGCTAGCTTATCAATAACGGTTCAGTTTTAGCCATAATAATTCCTTTTCTTTTAGTAGTCACATGCAACAATACTTTCAAAACATTTCATTTCTATTTTTTTACCATGCATAACGCAGGGTAAAAACAAACCGATGTGGAAAGCTGGTAGCTTACCCCTAGGTTGGATGACATTTTACAATCAGACCACTGGTTTGGACCAAAAATGTCATGTTCACGGATTAGGATATCATTCTGGTATTAAGCAAGAAGATATCGAGAATGCGGCAGTCATACACTATGACGGAGTTATGAAACCATGGTTAGATATCGGCATCGAGAAATACAAAACATATTGGAGGAAACATGTCCAATTCAATCACCCTTATCTGCAGCAGTGCAATATCACTTGATATCTTTCAACCAAATTCTTATTAGATACAAGGAGCTTAGTTCTTTTCTTTAATTTTTGCAAATTATTTTTCATTCCATTCTTACACCAACACCCATCAAGCCGTAGTTTTTTCTTCTTTTTTTTTTTCAAGAAGTATTGTTAGGAATGGATATTTATTTGTGTATATTACTGTTTATGTGCAACTTTACACGTATGGATCGATAATCTGCTCTTTTGATTACATTATAATTGAATGGAGCTAATCGGTATAATGGGTTCTTTAGTAGTTTGTTGGTTCATTTATTTGCTCTTTGCATAACCTTTAGATTGTTTGCTTTTTCATATAGAACGAGAAAATTAGGACAGCGCTCCGCGGCGGGAGACGGATATTAAACGGTTGAGCGGTTACGTTAACGTGGCTAAGCACAAAAAGAAACATGGTTAAGTACATAAAAGAAATGTATGAAGTTACAGCGACTCGGTTTTGAAGATCGGAGTTATATAACGGTACCGGTGTTCTTCAATCGGTGTCGGTGTCATTTGAATACCTACAAAATACCGTCAGTCGATATAACCCATGATACCTACAAAATACCCTATTTTGAATACAACTCCAGTTTTAACAAAATTTATACGTGGACGTCAAGAAAAAAAATTAACCACAAATTATTATTACTTTTTTAAAAATTAACGAATGAAATTTTTTAAGAAAAAACCAGATTAGAAACTTGAGGGGGTTAAAGTGATATTTTACAAAGTTAAATGGTGAGTTATGACATTTACCAAAGTTTGGGGGGTAGATTTGGTTGGTGGCAATGTGTTAACGCATGGGGTTAGAAGTCAAACAAGGAGTTAGCATTTGTGGTGAAGGAGATCCACGAAGATTTGAGGAAGGTAGCTAATGCATCCCTCGGCGGCTTTATCATGAAATGGTGCAACTGGGTCTATCCTAAGGTGAACACCCTTGTTTGGAAAGCTGTGATGGGTAGATTACAAACGAAGGTAGAACTGTTTAAGAAAAGGGTTTACACGGTCAATCAATTATGTCCGATATGTGACCAAGCAGAGGAATTATCTGACCATTGTCTGGTGTCGTGCCCGTCCATAAAAGTGATCTGGTTGTTAATTGACATCTGGGTGAAAACACCGGTTGTTTTCTCGTGTGCTTCGGTCAAAGAAATTCTAGCTTTAGCTTATGATCTCGGGCTCCCAAAAACTCAAATAAAGGCTATACAATGTGTCTTTATGATGAATCTATGGAAGATTTAGGGCTGCAGAAATGACTAATTATTCAACGGGAGGTTCATCCCTGTAATATCCAGGATTTTTCCGTCATATCTTTCCCAAAACCTTTGCACATATTATCGATTTAAAACATGAATTCATATTGAAACTATTTTTCTTAAATAGCAAATATTAATTTAATCTCCATATATAACAATTATACTTATACATATATATACATAAGACTTATTAAAATATGTATATATGTACCTTATAAAAGAAATATGTTAAAATTTTTGAAACTTTATAAATTTATAATTACTATTATGGAAATAATATAATTAATAAATAAATGTCAAAATCTTGAAACTTATAAACTTAAAACTTAGAAATTATTTTATAGCATTAAAATAATAAAACTTAAAAAATTTTAGAAGGATTTTTATAAAACAACACAAACATATTTGTTTTCATAAAGTCTGGGGACTAAAACTGCCAAAGGCTGGAACTTATTTTAAAACTCAAACCCATGTTTGCACATGAAATGATAAAACTCTTAAACTTCAAGGACTTGTTGTGTAATTCGACCAAACCCCCAAGATCCAAACCGGTCACAGGTTCGAACCTCACCGAGACCGTTTTTTCATCCTCCTTATTTGAAAAACGCGTTTCCGGCCAAATTCAACGAACCTTGAGCATCTACTCGAGCGTGCGACCCAAACCCAAGGTATTCAATGCACAAATTCAATGCTAAACACCCGCGTGGTTCGATTTTGAACTCGTCTTTCCCATCCGTAAACTCCCCAACGGTTGGAGCCTTTAAGACTGAAATCGATTATAAATACCTGTTAAAGCGCGTAGACGACATCAAACACAACCTCTCTGAACTTCCAATTTCGTCGTTCAACACCCTCATTGCTCAATTGAATCTTGGGACAGCCGACGTCAAAATCGAACCGGTTCTCCCTCACCTCGACATCATTCCAGGTAATTCGAAAAGCTAAACTCATCGTTTTCATTCTGCGATCGAAAGCCCTCTGTCAATTTGCAATGACAGAGGGATTATCAAGTCGTATTCTAGGGATTTGGTTCTAGGGTTCATTAGGAATTGGGGACGATTCGAGTTTGTGTTTATCTTTTACTTAACCGGGTTATAACACCAGCGAGGCCCGTAGCCGGGTGGTTAGATGCTTGTGTGTGTGACCCGGGTGGCCCGGGTTCGATCCGGCCAAGCCTGAGTTTTTTTTTTCTTTTTTTTTATGCGTTATAATCAGTTTTAAATTTTTTTAAAAAATTCTTATAAAAACAGTTAAACTTATATAAACTTAAAACAAATTTTTAACTTTACTTTTATATTACGGAAACTATTTTACTTAATTAAAATTTGTTAAAGAGCCATAAAGATTTAATCTTTAATATTGGTTTTAAACACTTTAAAAACTATAAAAAAAACATTCACAAACTTTATAAAACTTACACTTCAATCAGAACCTATTTTATAAAAGTTAGAACTTAATATACTTTCTGTAATAAACAGGTTATTTGTTTTAAAACTTTAAATTAATTATTAAACTTTAATTAAAACAAAAACTTATAAACTTACACATTTTATATTTTTATGGAACATAAAACTTAACAAATTAATTTTTTTCAAGAAAATAAATAAACCTTAAACATTGTTACTTAAGATTGGAAATTTATAAACTTAGAAATTTATAAACTTAAAAAAAAAAAAAACTTTTACTTAATAAATCATAGACTTGTAAAATTTCTTTTAAACTTATATGTTATAAAAACGTAAACTCATTTAAATTGAGAACATGAGAAATAAATATGCTTTAATTATCTTCTAAACTTTTGTAAACTTATAAACTTTATAAAAGCTAAATAGAAGTTTTAACATTTATAAACTTGTATTAAATACTTATAAACTTGCAAATTGAAAGAAACTTTATAAACTTATAAGATACTTATTTAAGACATTTATAAAAAAAACTTATAATTTTATTTACACATTGAAAACATTTATAAACTTATAATTAAAACATAAACTTTATAATAAATTCTATTTTTATAAACTTATAGGTACTTGATATTCATTTAAACTTATAAACATTATTCATTTACAAATTAATGTGTAAAATAAATGTTTAATAGTTGAAACTTTAATAAAAACCTAAACGATTTATATTACTTATTCTTATAGATAATTATTTATCCTTAATAATTATATACTCTTTAAATAATTACTATTAACCCTTAATCACTATTTAGTCTTTAAATACGTTGTATTTAATAATTATTTTACTTTTGAAATAATTATTATTTATCTTTAATCCTTATCTTAAATAATTATTTTAAACAATAATTATTTTAGACTATTAACTTATTAAACTTTGAAATCCAAGTCTAGTATGACTCATTCAAAACCTTATTAAAACTTGATTTAAACTTTATAAACACAATCACTTCCGCCTTTCATTTGGAATCCTAGTCGATCTTGAAATCCTAGATCGATGCCATAGACTTATAGGATCATACTTTAAACTTTAGATTTGTATTCTTAGGCTTATTGTGAGGATAATACTCCCTCTCCAAGTCTTGCAAATACTTACTCTTGTCGGATACTCTTCACCCAATCCAAGTGAGTATACTTAGCCCTTTTTTTTCCTTTCTATACTTTTGGGTGAAACATGTTCAAAACTTTAAACTTATACAATTCTTGTACAACTATGACTAGATGCTTATTCTTATGTTAAACTTGAGACTTGTATGCTTAGATTAAACTTAAAACTAGCACATTCATTAGCTTTGATCAAGCCGATAGTAACAATGATAGATATATTGTATTTGACCAATCTACCTTGATTGATTGACCCCTTCGGGGGGAGCCCTTGGTGATTGTTACTAAATTAAACTTTAAACTTGAGACTTATAAGGGTAACCTGCGGGTTATGCCTAAACTTGGTTGGAGGTTTGAAGTGCACAATGTTTAAGATACTTGTTTTCTCATACTTACATTATAGAATGCATATATCATAGTGAATTGTAAATTCTTCTCAAATACTTGTTAAACTGTGTCAAAACCTTTGTAACTCACCAACTATTTTGTAGTTGACAGATTCTTTCACATGTTTCAGGTTCTACATCATGAGACTTATCTGTGATCATATAGGATGCTTTGGACCTAGACTACTTATCAATTAAATGTTGTATTCTTGTTATGTTTCCTTGTATTGAATCTTAAATTACTTATTAATGAAATATTGAAACTTTAATAGTCAACCTTGTGCTATTGAACAACCGCGTCCGCCCCGACATATAATCCGCCGTCGGTTGGGGTGTGACAGATTGGTATCAGAGCCTTGGTTATAGGGAATTAGGTTATTAGACACATGACCTAGACTATAACTTAGTAGTCTCAAACATGAGTTATCTCATGTCCTTTACTAGGAATTCTCTCCTCATTCTATTCTTAAATCTTATACGTGAACGCTTGGAGATTCTACGATTCTACTTACCTACGTGCTACAAGAGGCTACTACATCGAGGACACGTTCTTAGGCTTCAAGCCTAATCCACCACTAAACTCTCGTCAATAATATTTAAGTTCTAGATAATGTGTGAGAACTTGTGCGGACCGGAAGGGTGGATACCTGTATTCTGGGAAATTCTGTCAAGGAAAGCATTTCGTATAAATCCAAATCAACCGTTGGACCCGTATGCTTTCCTGGGAAATCTTGGGATGAGTATCCACTTATAGGATTGCACGACTTCTCTAAACATTAGTGAGCTCAAATTTCTCTTCGTATGTCAAAGTACTCACTTAGTGATATGCACTAAATGAGTGCCATCTCAAATACTTTACGCTTCATAAATTCATGATTCAAAAACTTTCCTCTATAACCTTTATTCTATGATTCTTAAGTCCCGTCTTGTCACATGACAGCATGCTTACTCGTCATGACCTGAAGGAGTTACCTTCAAGGCGAAATTCTTACGAGATTATACTTAAAAACTACATACATAAACTTATATTTATAGATACTACCCAATAAACTTGGTGATCATGGTAATACAACCCTTAAAACTATGTATTACTCTACAAATTCTCCTATAAACTCCATTATTTTATGAACATAACACTTAAGGGGAAACCCTTGTGTTTTCATCTCATTTTCATCACTCAACCAAACTACTCTAGATAACTCACTCAAACTTTTGCTACACTTTTATACATCTCAAGGTGTTCATCCATCCTTAAACTTCATGAACCTTGTAATACCAGCACATTTAAAACCATGTATTATCCTACAAGTCCTTTTTACCAACATCATTATTTTATAAACTTGGCACATAAGGGGAAACCCTCGTGTCTCATTTCATTTTTCGTCACTCAAGCAAACTTCATCTTATGACTAACTCAAAAACATTGTTACACTTTTAATCTCAAAACCTTCATACGTCCTTAAAACTTACACATCACCGTTTCTTGTAAACAAAACTTAACGTCTTTTAAACCTAAAGTACATTAACAAAGTGATTAGTAACCTGATCGCTTTCCCGCAAGGGAAGAAGCCTACTATAGGATAAACAAGCTCCACGTTTAAGACCCTAAGCCCACAATAAACCTCGACATAGTACCTTAAACCCAAATATCGGTGACAATAACTAAAAAGTTGTAGACTCACGAGGAAATTCTGGCTATGAAAATAGGGTACATAAGTGAGTCCTTGTGACCCACCCCTTCTTCCGGGAATTCTCTTCGTCAGCCCATCAACGTCAAGCCAAAAACCATTTTAATAGTACTGTGATGACTCCGTATTATGAATAAAAAACTTTTAAACATATTAAATCAACTTACACACTTTAATTTTCCGTTTAAATTGTATTATGTAAGGGCTAGAAGTCCCAATTTTGAAACATTTAACGAAAGTTATTTTGAAATTTATCTTGTTATCACTTACTAGCTTTACTTTCCTTCTAGCACTACAAACTTAACACTCTTACCCACACACCTTCGTCAAAAGTAGCTCACGTTAGTACTAGAGATAATTAACAACATGGCATTAAACTATAAAAACCCTAAGTGACACGTGTACTTGAAGAATAAAAACTTGAATTAACCTTCTAATTCGTAAGCACCCTTTTAAAACAACACGACTTACGAACCACTGTCGTAATCAACTATGATCCTTACCCTTATATAGACTTAACGCTTCTAAACTTGACCAACATTTCGTTTGACAATCATACATACCTTTTCATAAGTCTTACTTATACTATTTATCAATGTCCAACTCGTCATTTTTTTAAACATCTTAGTTACACTTTATATAAAAGAAAACTATACCTGCTGTTGTGAAACAAGATAAATCATTTGTAAACACACTATCATAAATCTTATCGAAACTTTTCCCGTTACCCTATGCTTGGAGACTTTCCTCATTCAACTCCAGTCACGTAAAAGACTTACTATAAATCACAACGGGGACTAAAAGCTTAAATACACGTTGCTAAAATATTAAACTTCGTATACACCACTATAAGGTCAGAGACTTTTGAGTCATGTAAAACTTGTACAAATACTCAATCCCGTATTCCTAAAACTAAACATGATCAATAAAGGATCATGTAAAGCTTAATACTGAAACTTGAAACTCAACTGACTTATCCTATTTTCAAACTTATACTTGGGTTCTTAGTCTTGAAAACTTTTGTGTGTCCATCTTAACCAAACCCTATAAGACTTGATAAATGTACATTCCAAATACACGAGAAAACTTCATTCTTAATACTAGAAACTAATATGAAGGGGGACATTGCTCTCTTTAGCAGAGTACCTCCCTAGTCTTCTCTTCAAACCCAAACATCGGGATCCACTAATCTTCTGGACAACTCGAATCTTTTGTGAGAAAGCGTATAACGGTTAATCCTGTTCCAAACGCTGTCCCATACCTCTCTTAAGTACTAGAGTATTTAGATAACCGCTTTATACTCAAAACGTAATCATACACTTCTATACACTGAGGCTGAACTAAGAGACTTTAAACTATCCGATGTTTGACGTATTCTTGTTCAAACACAATTTAAACTATTATATGTTTGACGTATTCTTGTTCAAACACAATTTAAACTATTCTATGTTTGATATATTCTTGATCAAACACAATTTAAACTATTCTATGTTTGATATATTCTTGATCAAACACAATTTAAACTATTCTATGTTTGAAGTATTCTTGTTCAAACACAATTTAAACTATTCTGTGTTTGACGTATTCATGTTCAAACATAATCTAAACTATTATATGTTTGACGTATTCTTGTTTAAACACAATTTAAACTATTCTATGTTTGATATATTCTTGATCAAACACAATTTAAACTATTCTATGTTTGACGTATTCTTGATTCAAACACAATTCGAGCTACCCCATGTTTGACGTATTCTTGTTCAAACATGATGAACGTATGAGACTTTAAACTACTCCATGTTTGACGTATTCTTGATCAAACATGATGAACGTATGAGACTTTAAACTACTCCATGTTTGACGTATTCTTGATCAAACATAATGAACGTATGAGACTTTAAACTACTCCATGTTTGACGTATTCTTGTTCAAACATGATGAACGTATAAGACTTTAAGCTACTCCATGTTTGACGTATGCTTGTTCAAACACGATGGACGTATAAGACTTTAAACTATTCCATGTTTGACGTATGCTTATTTAAACATGATGAACGTATAAGACTTTTAAACTACTCAAGGTTTGATGTATTCTTGATCAAACCCGAGGAAAGCGTAAAGACTTTAAACTACTCAATGATTGAAGTATTCTTAATCAATCACGAGGAAACTTTGAAACTCTAAATCTTGTCACATTCTTTTCTTTACTCATTGAATGACGCTTCTCTCTAAGGGACTCGTTAATCAATGATCACTCTTATGTGGAAACTCTAGTCGTATTCTTGTACTCCTTCTTGATCCACACACAAACGGAAGGACCTATGCGGACTATGCGACGATTTGAATGCTTGCAGGTGCACACGTAAGTATGAAGATCAACGTATGGGAAGACATGGTAAACTCTGTCGTGTGCTATGATCTAATACTTATCGTAAAAGGTAGCCATGGAACTTAGGTACCGTAGCAATCCTTAGACGTATTAGACTACAAACTCAGATCATTAAATTATCACCAAATCCATTCTGAGTGATGCATCTCACCTTGAATTCTGAATGGTAATTCCGCAGTTATTCTCTCGAATACGTGTCTGAAAACAAAATCTTCATATATTTCAATGAAACTATATGCTTCTTAGAGAAACTTCTAGCAATCATGGACTGTGAAACTTAGAAACTCGGATGTAATCTTATTCCTATCATTACAATCCAATTTAGATTCTAAACGTAACCCAGGGTTTTACTTAGGAACGTAAAGTATTTTCTCTCATTATCTCGTACGTACTATAAACTTAAATCCTGAACTAGACCCTTCTACTTTAATTTCGGGACGAAATTTCCTAAAGTAGGGGAGACTGTAATATCCAGGATTTTTCCGTCATATCTTTCCCAAAACCTTTGCACATATTATCGATTTAAAACATGAATTCATATTGAAACTATTTTTCTTAAATAGCAAATATTAATTTAATCTCCATATATAACAATTATACTTATACATATATATACATAAGACTTATTAAAATATGTATATATGTACCTTATAAAAGAAATATGTTAAAAATTTTAAAACTTTATAAATTTATAATTACTATTATGGAAATAATATAATTAATAAATAAATGTCAAAATCTTGAAACTTATAAACTTAAAACGTAGAAATTATTTTATAGCATTAAAATAATAAAACTTATAAAATTTTAGAAGGATTTTTATAAAACAACACAAACATATTTGTTTTCATAAAGTCTGGTGACTAAAACTGCCAAAGGCTGGAACTTATTTTAAAACTCAAACCCATGTTTGCACATGAAATGATAAAACTCTTAAACTTCAGGGACTTGTTGTGTAATTCGACCAAACCCCCAAGATCCAAACCGGTCACAGGTTCGAACCTCACCGAGACCGTTTTTTCATCCTCTTTATTTGAAAAACACGTTTCCGACCAAATTCAACGAACCTCGAGCATCTACTCGAGCGTGCGACCCAAACCCAAGGTATTCAATGCACAAATTCAATGCTAAACACCCGCGTGGTTCGATTTTGAACTCCTCTTTCCCATCCGTAAACTCCCCAACGGTTGGAGCCTTTAAGACTGAAATCGATTATAAATACCTGTTGAAACGCGTAGACGACATAAAACACAACCTCTATGAACTTCCAATTTCGTCGTTCAACACCCTCATTGCTCAATTGAATCTTGGGACAGCCGACGTCAAAATCGAACCGGTTCTCCCTCACCTCGACATCATTCCATGTAATTCGAAAAGCTAAACTCATCGTTTTCATTCTGCGATCGAAAGCCCTCTGTCAATTTGCAATGACAGAGGGATTATCAAGTCGTATTCTAGGGATTTGGTTCTAGGGTTCATCAGGAATTGGGGACGATTCGAGTTTGTGTTTATCTTTTACTTAACCGGGTTATAACACCAGCGAGGCCCGTAGCCGGGTGGTTAGATGCTTGTGTGTGTGACCCGGGTGGCCCGGGTTCGATCCGGCCAAGCCTGAGTTTTTGTTTTTCTTTGTTTTTATGCGTTAGAATCAGTTTTAAATTTTTTTAAAAAATTCTTATAAAAACAGTTAAACTTATATAAACTTAAAACAAATTTTTAACTTTACTTTTATATTCCGGAAACTATTTTACTTAATTAATATTTGTTAAAAAGCCATAAAGATTTAATCTTTAATATTGGTTTTAAACACTTTAAAAACTATAAAAAAACATTCACAAACTTTATAAAACTTACACTTCAATCAGAACCTATTTTATAAAAGTTAGAACTTAATATACTTTCTGTAATAAACAGGTTATTTGTTTTAAAACTTTAAATTAATTATTAAACTTTAATTAAAACAAAAACTTATAAACTTACACATTTTATATTTTTATGGAACATAAAACTTAACAAATTAATTTTTTTCAAGAAAATAAAAAAACCTTAAACATTGTTACTTAAGATTGGAAATTTATAAACTTAGAAATTTATAAACTTAAAAAAAAAAAAAACTTTTACTTAATAAATCATAGACTTGTAAAATTTCTTTTAAACTTATATGTTATAAAAACGTAAACTCATTTAAATTGAGAACATGAGAAATAAATATGCTTTAATTATCTTGTAAACTTTTGTAAACTTATAAACTTTATAAAAGTTAAATAGAAGCTTTAACATTTATAAACTTGTATTAAATACTTATAAACTTGCAAATTGAAAGAAACTTTATAAACTTATAAGATACTTATTTAAGACATTTATAAAAAAACTTATAATTTTATTTACACATTGAAATCATTTATAAACTTATAATTAAAACATAAACTTTATAATAAATTCTATTTTTATAAACTTATAGGTACTTGATATTCATTTAAACTTATAAACATTATTCATTTACAAGTTAATGTGTAAAATAAATGTTTAATAGTTGAAACTTTAATAAAAACCTAAACGATTTATATTACTTATTCTTATAGATAATTATTTATCCTTAATAATTATATACTTTTTAAATAATTACTATTAACCCTTAATCACTATTTAGTCTTTAAATACGTTGTATTTAATAATTATTTTACTTTTGAAATAATTATTATTTATCTTTAATCCTTATCTTAAATAATTATTTTAAACAATAATTATTTTAGACTATTAACTTATTAAACTTTGAAATCCAAGCCTAGTATGACTCATTCAAAACCTTATTAAAACTTGATTTAAACTTTATAAACACAATCACTTCCGCCTTCCAATTGGAACCCTAGTCGATCTTGAAATCCTAGATCGATGCCATAGACTTATAGGATCATACTTTAAACTTTAGATTTGTATTCTTAGGCTTATTGTGAGGATAATACTCCCTCTCCATGTCTTGCAAATACTTACTCTTGTCGGATACTCTTCACCTAATCCAAGTGAGTATACTTAGCCCCTTTTTTTCCTTTCTATACTTTTGGAGTGAAATATGTTCAAAACTTTAAACTTATACAATTCTTGTACAACTATGACTAGATGCTTATTCTTATGTTAAACTTGAGACTTGTATGCTTAGATTAAACTTAAAACTAGCACATTCATTAGCTTTGATCAAGCCGATAGTAACAATGATAGATCTATTGTATTTGACCAATCCACCTTAATTGATTGACCCCTTTGGGGGGGGAGCCCTTGGTGATTGTTACTAAATTAAACTTTAAACTTGAGACTTATAAGGGTAACCTGCGGGTTATGCCTAAACTTGGTTGGAGGTTTGAAGTGCACAATGTTTAAGATACTTGTTTTCTCATACTTACATTATAGAATGCATATATCATAGTGAATTGTAAATTCTTCTCAAATACTTGTTAAAATGTGTCAAAACCTTTGTATCTCACCAACTATTTTGTAGTTGACAGATTCTTTCACATGTTTCAGGTTCTACATCATGAGACTTATCTGTGATCACATAGGATGCTTTGGACCTAGACTACTTATCAATTAAATGTTGTATTCTTGTTATGTTTCCTTGTATTGAATCTTAAATTACTTATTAATGAAATATTGAAACTTTAATAGTCAACCTTGTGCTATTGAACAACCGCGTCCGCCCCGACGTATAATCCGCCGTCGGTTGGGGTGTGACAATCCCAAACACAAAAATGGTGGAAGACATTCAAACAAAAACTTACTTATGCATTAGATACAGGGGGAGGTTGAAGTCCATTTTTTCTATCGATTGGTTAAACTTTGATGTAAATTAGTCTCATGTACTGTTGATTGGTTAAACTTTGATGTAAATTAGTCTCATGTACTGTCTTGATGTATTATGTTTGTTGGGTCTGATCTAGCTACTTGCTTGGAGAGGCCTGTTGGGTGTTTTTTTAATAAGTTTGTTTCCTTTGGCTGTTAAAAAAAAGGTAAACGATAGAAGTCTTTGTGCAAGTGATTGTTTTCAGGTTAGAACTAAACTTTATACAAGACTTACAATGAGTGATGAGTCTACTTACTTTGTACAATGAGTCAAAATCTGAAAATTTGCTAAACTTATAACATGTTCAAATGGATCATCACCACTGATCGCAACTCTCTGCTGTCACAACCTACCAGTTGTCGGCAACACAACCACACCCCCATACTAATTGTTGCCGACACAGTTGCCACCATCACCGCCACCTATGCTTATCATCGACACCACCACTGCCGTCTACTCGTTCTCGTCGACACCGTTCTCGCCACCGCAACTTTAGCCACTATCTTCACAACCAATGCCACCACCACTACTTCCACCGAGTTTCTATAACGAACAGTTTTAACCTGAGCCCAACTCGGCCATGACTCGTTTTGACGCAACAAAACTAATATTTTTTTAACGACCCTTTTGATTCGAACCCAATTTAACCCATTCCCGACTCATCTATTTTACTGAGTCTTAGATTTAACATGTGTTATACAAGTATATGATTTAGAGCATTCACATCAGTTTCTTTATCCTTATCTTTATAATTTAACTAAAAAAAATCATTCTATAAAAAAATGTTCATTTTTTAAAAACCTCTCACATCTCATTCCTTATCCTTATAATTTTAAAGAAATGGTTAAAGAATTGGTATATTTAAGATTCTAGTGTTTATTTTCTTATAATTTTAATGATAAAGATAAGGTTTAAAAAACCTGATGTAAGAGCATTCACCATGGGTTATTTATCCTCAATTATATAATTTAACCAAGAAACACATTTATTTTATCAATTTAAAGATTAAAAAAACCTCAGATTCGATTCCTTATATTTATCTCTATTCAATTAAATAATACTCTTTTAGTCAAAATTTTTTATTATTCTTTCCCTCTCTTCCACTCACAAAATAATTTTAAGGGATGAATATAGAGTTGGTAAATATAATAAATTAAAATTCAATATATATATATATATATATATTATCCTTATAATTTAAGTATATGGAAAAATATAAAAAATGAGATGAAGTGAGTAATTTGGATTTTTTTTTAAATTTACCTTAAAATATATGGATAAGGCATGATTTACAAAACCCATTGTAAGTGCTTTAAGACCATTTTAACTTAAATCTTATCTTTTTTTCTTATAAAATTAAGGATATGGTATATATACCAATCCTGATGTAGATGCTCCTATAGACGTACAAATATAAATAAGTTGTTTTTGTTTTGTTTTATTTGATCAAATAAGTTTTAGCAGGAGTTGGTGGTGATGGGTGGGGGATAGAAGATGTGGTGACGTTTGGTAAGGAATTTGGTGAGCTCATGCTTGTTTAATTTGGGAGACCCCGAGCTTGACTCATTTAGATCTATTTTTGTAAAGTTTGAGCTCGGCTTGCACTTGACTAATTTATTATTTAGTTATATCATATACATTTATAATTATTTTTATATATACTTATAATTATAATTTTTATATATAACATATATATTATTTAATTAGTTTTATATCATGATTATATATATAACAATATATTTAATATTAAACAAAATTTATACACAAAAAATTGGTTCGGATAAGCTCGTTTAGGCTCACGAGCCTAGTTAATCTTGATATGAGAAGTTCAAATTCAAGCTCACTTGATTTATTGTTTGGTTTGTGGGACAGCCCATCCATGCGTATGGCCCATCCTAGTCATTTTGTATTGTCTTATGGGGTTGGTTGGTGAGTGAGTGATGTGTTTGGATCTATACTTTGACCACTTGTTTGCGGTGGAGGACTAGCTACATCACTTGTATACTAAGAAGACGGAGGTCCCCATTCGGTTTAAAGTTCATTCGAGTGATGAATCGTTGAGTTTGGATGTTGTAATCGAAGTGGGAATTTCTTGTAATTTGGTTTGGACTGTATTGTTATGTATGTCTATGTTTTTGTGTATGTGCCTTAGACTGTGTGAGGGCTGATAGTGATCCCATGTTAGGCCATTATACTCCCCTTTTTTGTATAGATGGGGAGATAGCCGTAGATGGTATGGTTCGATTTTTTGGGTTCCCAAAGGTTGTTTTGGGAACCACCATAGGTCTCCTTGACGGTTTTCTCTCGTGTGAGTAATTCTTTATCATCAATATATTTTCCGGGCAAGTGCCCTTTATCTAAAAAAGTAAAATAAAAATAAATAACAATAATAATAATTCAAGCTCGAGCTCGTTTATTAAGAGAGATCTGATACAAGTTCGACTTGATTCAAGCTTTTAGTGAGTCGATTAAAAGTAGCTCATGAGTGGCTCGACTTAGTTGTAGTAAAAAATCTGCTATATCAAGTTTCTTGTAGACCTATGGGTTGTGCCTCATTAGACTAGCCATGAGCCTACGAGGTGGAATGTCTTATAACCAGACTATGATACAAGAATAAGAAAAATGTTTTTCTTATAAATAAAGGAAAATTTAATGCGATACGAGAATAAGCAAAATGTTTTTCTTATAAATAAAGGCAAATTTAATGCGAGAGTAAGGAAGATGAAGGAATTGAATGGATGCTTAGTTTTCCTTTGAGAGGGAGTATTCTACAACAAATATAGCAGTGAGGGTGCATTGTTGTGTTAGTGAGCATGTCGGGTCGGGGTAATGCTATAGTGTCTTGAGTCATCAGTTGTTACCAACATTGTAACATAGAATGTCAACGAGCTTAAACTCTAGGTTTTTCAAAACCAGAAAATGAATTCACGTGTCGATATCAAGCGCCTTTATAAGAATCTGTAGGTCCCCGGGTGTCTCGGATCGACACATGCAAGTGCGTTGGCTAGTCTAACCGGGTGCGGAATACCCGAGACTAGGTGGAGATTCAATCAACACAAAGTAAACCGACAACAAACACAAGATACTTTAAACTTCGTCTATTGATAATCACAGCCGGTTACAGTGTGCAAAATGAGTGCGTACTTAATCACAACACAAATCGGCTATATATACTAGACATGTTGCTTGCGCACTTGCTAAGTGCGTAGGGCTTAGTTCTTGCGTACTTAGCAAGTACGTAGACAATGTTCTTGCGTACTTGCTAAGTACGCATGTTAAGCAACTTGCGCACTTGTTAAGTGCGCACAACACTTTACAAAAGACAAATACGACGACAAGTACCTACGAACATGATTACAACTCGATAAACCAATACATACAGACGCTGAAATACAAATACAAATACAGAAAGACAATACATAAGTAAAAACAATATTCAGAGTGCTTGTCACAAGAATTGCTACAACAAACTCCCCCTTGACAGCAGCTCTGGAGATGTCTTCGGTCTCTAACAGTTTCAGAGTGCTTGTCACAAGAATTGCTACAACAAACTCCCCATTGACAGCAGCTCTAGAGATGTCTTCAGTCTCTTATGCAAGTAGTATTTGTCTAACAACATCGTATCAGAGGTTCCCCAAGGTCAAAATTCGTGAGCTAAAGGACGACTATGTCAAACTTGAGCTCCGTGACCAGAGGTTCCCCAAGGTCAAAATCCGTGAGCTCAAGGACGACTATGTCAAATTTGATCTCCGTGACCAGAGGATCCCCAAGGTCAAAATCCGTGAGCTCAAGGACGACTATGTCAAATTTGAGCTCCGTGAAACCGACGCCAGCATGGCTAACGCGCTCCATGTCAGCAACTCAAAATGACGTATATAGAAAGATTTAGGAAGGGATCCCTGAATAGTCCTATTTCTCCTCATCTCAGTCTCATGTTCAGGAACATACTTATTGTCTAAACTCTTTTGTCTTTGTCTTTTGGAGGATGACTCGGGAAGGGAAACCTTCTCCATTCTCCGTGGGTGTGTTTGGTCTAGTGCGTCATCAGAGTCAGATGAATCAGATTCAGTCGCCTCAGAATCTGACTCTTCAGCACCATCTCCTCCTTCTTCTTCATCACCTCCATCACCAGTCATCTATGCAAGAACATGAGAGAAACAACATTAGATTAAACAGAATCATTGGAGTGGAACAAGCATGACATGGTATAGCACTTGCACATTGAACTGATTTTTCAGACTTAGAAATTTTTTCAGAAGTGTCCTTCCTGCGTACTTAGCAAGTACGCAGGGGTTAGTTCGTGCGTACTTAGCAAGTACGCATGAATTACTTCTTGCGTACTTGTTAAGTGCGAAGGAACCTGCACTTAGCCAAATTTCAAAATCCAATATCCTGGGACTCAAAGTTTTAGATGATGATATCGGTCACCACAATGTCGAAAAACCTGTTTAAGACTTATGGGACCAAAACCAACACCAATGCAAAGCTAAAACCAGGTCATTTTGACCTAACCTCGGTCCGACGCAAAACCACGGACGTGAAAACCAAAATCACGAACAGTTAAGGACGAATTTAGCATTCTAGAGCTTCGATTGATGATCATAAACTAGTTTTAGGGCCTGATTTCTCTTAAGAATACCCAAACCGGATTAAATTTCATCACCAAAACCCTAAGATCGAAAGTTCAAGAAATCGGTCCTCAACAAAAGATTTTGCAGAGGAAATGGTCCAAGATTCTCACCAAATGTTAGTAAGGTGAAGATGAAACTATGACCGGGATGAAAAATCGGTTTAGGAACACTCGAAAGTTTTGAGTGAAAACGGAGCAGGGAGTGTACACAGTGTTAGTGAGTTTGAAAAAGGATGAACTAATGAAAAATTTATAACACATGTATATATACCCCCCACACATAGGTCGTGCGTACTTGTCAAGTGCGCAGGACTTAACTCATGCGTACTTAGTAAGTATGCATGACTTAAGTCTTGCGTACTTGATAAGTATGCAGGGTTTACCTCATGCGCACTTAAATTATGAAGATGTCAAGTCAAATAGCGAACCGGATATGAACATTCAATCAAGAGGATTCAAAAGCAGTTCAAGGAAGTTAAGCCTAAATATGTAACATCCCCAAAAAAAATAAAACGACAGTTGTAATAACGGAATAAACGAACGAGGCATGACGAGTCGGGTAGGATGGGTCAGCGGGCTATAAATAGCCTATGCCACCCCTTTTCTCTCATTAGCAACTTTTAGAGAGAGAAACCATAGAGAGAGAACGTTGGCGGATCGACCCGAGACTTCAGCAAAGTGTTACTCCATAACTCGTGAGAAGAACCTCCGGATCAGAAACTCGATTCAGGTAACAATCCGACCTAAATCTGAGTTTTAGTTCGTTTTTGGGTTTTTTGGGTTTTGGGTGAAAAGGTAAGGTTTGAACGGATGAAACTGAAAGATAATCATGGATTTGAGTTCCTTAATGGAAAACGAACGTTTTGAATGCAAACAGGTTCGGTATCTTGACATGATCAGACCCGAATGCGAAAGTTAGGGTTTTTCACGAAGAACAGGTCGTGCACACTTGCTAAGTGCGCACGGAGCAGGTCCTGCGCACTTGCTAAGTGCGCAGGAGGAGGACCTGCGCACTTGCTAAGTGCGCAGGAAGAGGTGTCTGCGCACTTGCTAAGTGCGCAGGCAGCAAGGTCTGCGCACTTGCTAAGTGCGCAGGCATCAGGCTGATTAAGTGAAGTTAGTACATTTAGAAGGGTTAAACCGTTAGAGTCAGTATTGGTCTGATGTGTATTTAACTAATCAATTCAGATCGGAAGTGACGTTGTTGAGCCTTCGTTTAGGACAACCGAGACTAGCTTATAAGGTGAGTTCTAGAAGCCCTCTTTTAAATGTTTTAATAATGTTTTTGGGCTGGTGTGCATACGTAACGATGTGACTATTTTATAAAACGATGTTTATGAATGTTGTATGTGACGTTTTATAAAATGATGTTTATGAATGATGTTTTGGAAGGAAGTGTTAAGAAAGAAGTGTTTATGAAATATCTTGCCAAAAGAAGTTTACGAAATGTTTATGAATGAATGAATGTTTTTAATAAAACGTATGAATGCTTTAACTGAAGTTTTGAAGTAAAAGAAGCGAAGGTTTACGAAAGTCACAAACGAACGAATCTGCCATTATTCCTTAGGGAATGAAGGTTAAGGGATGGGAAGTATGTTATGGGCCTTTACCTTTTAGGGGCCTTTGTGGCTGGCCAACTGTTGTACAACTGGGGCGATGACGGTCGTCAAGGGGATTATCGTGATCCTTGAAGTTTGGTACGAATTACCTTACGGGGTAGTCGTGCTTGAAGTTTGGTACTTGTGCCCTACGGGACGCAGTGCTTGAAGTTTGGTACGTGTCATCCTTGTGATGCCGTGCTTGAAGTAGTGTTGAATAACCTAAGTATCGGGCCCTAGGAGTTCTTTACCCGAAGGACAGTACGGTGATTGATGGGCCTAGTGGTGGTGATCTTTAGGTTATTCAGCCAGTATGTGACGTTTGGATTTGACGGTTACGAGAAGGCGCGGATTCGATATGTTCGTTGACTTATGTTTTTGAAGCGTTATGTTTTGTTATTGCATTATTTTACGTACGCTTTTTATTAAATGAAGTATGAAGTTATGTTTTTGGCAAATTATTTGAAGCTAAATTTTTATGTTAAAACTAGAACTCACCAGCGTAGCTGACTTTTTAGTATGCACATTCAGGTTAAGGCAGGTTATGAGGATGGACGGTGATGCTTGGCTAGCGAGAGGAGTTACCCGACTGACTATGAAGACTGGCATCCCGTTATGTTTTAGTTATGATGTATTTATGTTTTAAACAATGGTTACGCTTCCGCATATATGAACAATGATGACGTTATGTTTAAATGAAATTTTCTGCTGCGTTAATTGATATTCATGTTTAAGAACTGTTTGTGAATGAGTAAATCCAACAAGTGAGGTCTCCCGGGTTTGGGGCCTTACAAGTTGGTATCAGAGCAATAGTTTGAGAGATTCGGACACTCCTAGTGTCTGAACTTAAACTGTGAATGGGACCAAAAGCGGATGCCAGTACGGGTAACTCGAGCCACAGCATCAAGTATGAAGGTAGTATATATTTACATATATAGTATGCCTTAGAAAGGATTAGGTAAGGACTTGTGTTCTGATGGAATCACAAAGGTGGTCAAATAGAAATCGAAAGGTAGTGTAATGGTTAATTGCAGATGGCCAGTGTATATTAACATCTTACAGTGCTTATTGAATTTTATTTGTTAACTAGCGTGATGACATTAGATTTCTTGTCTCATAGAACGAAATGGCGAGGAGAGGGAACGGAAGGCGTGGTGGCCGTACCGGTGGTCGTACCGGCGGTCGAAATGGTGGGCGTGGCAGGATCCCTGCGCGCCAAGAGTATAGTGAAGAAGGAAGTGTTCACACTGAACCGGCGGTTAGTGTGCATGGAGCTGAGCAGACACAGGTTGAAGAACAACCTTTCACTTTTGAAACAGAAGTGAGGGCAGCTATAGCTCGAGAGTTCTCCGAGTTGATGAAGGCTTCTCTGCCAGGTCTGTTAGCTGAAGCAATGAAGAAGGTTAACGAGACGGGTGGGTCCAACACGGCAGTTGGTACCCCGAACACTGAGGCAATTAACGCACCGCTTAACCGTGGATGCGACTATAAGTCCTTTAAGGCATGTGACCCACCGGTCCTCACTGGAAAGAAAGACGCGGTGGCTACGTTTGATTGGGTGATCCGTATGGAAGCTGCCATTCATCTCAGCGAATGCCGGGCGGATCAAGTGGTGAAATTTGCTGCTAACTCCCTAAGAGAGGAAGCATCCCATTGGTGGGAAGGTGTACGTCAAGCAAAAGGGAGCGAGGTTGTGGATGCGATGATGTGGGCTGACTTGAAAACTTTGGTGATCAAGAATTTCTGCCCAAGGAACGAGATTGAGAAGTTAGAGAGGGAATTTCTGGGTTTGAAGGCCGGGAGCATGACGCACCGGCAATACACAACCCGATTCAATGAACTGGCACGTCTGGTGCCACATCTTGTCACGACTGAGGAAAGAAAGATTGCATGCTACATACAAGGACTGCCGGACCAGGTCCGCACCTATGTTAAGGCAAACGCCCCTACTACCTATGATTCGGTAGTAGAACTGAGTGGCGTGGTATTTGATGATCTGGCGCTGAACGTCGTTGCCATTGAAGAGCCCAAGAAGAAGCTGATCTTTCTGCTAAACGATCGGGTGGGAAGTTGTTTGGGGCTCGGGACAAGCAGGCCAGGGTAGGCGAGGCGACAGTCTGTGGAAGATGTGGGGTAAGACATACGGGTGAATGTCGGTTAGGGTCTAATCTATGCTTTAAATGCGGAAAAACCGGACACTATTCCCGTGAATGCCCGCAAGGTTTCAAATGCTACAACTATGGGGAAGGTGGTCATATGAGCCGGGAATGCACCAAGCCCAGAATGGGTCAAGCCGGGAAAGGGAAAGGCCCGGAGAAGAAAGAAGAGAGACCCCGAGCAAAGACTCGCGCCTATGCGCTGACGCAGGAACAGGCCAGAGCGGACCCCGATGTGGCGTCAGGTACGTTCGTCCTTGACAACACTTTTGTTTCTATGTTATTTGATTCGGGTGCAAGTAAGAGTTTTATATCTGCGACTTTTTGTAAACGAGTGAAGTACACTGTCAGTAAACTAGAAAGGGCCTTTAGCGTAGAAACCGCTGAGGGTAGAACTGCGAGGGTGACCGATGTAGTTGACAATTCCACGATAAAAATAGAAGGCCATAGATTTCCTGTCAGGTTGTTTGTCATGGTTTTGGGTGGGTTCGATGTCGTGTTAGGAATGGATTGGTTAACTGTCAATGAAGCACAAATTATATGTAAACGGAAGATAATCCGACTCAAGGCTCCGAACGGTAGCAAAGTCGAGGTTTTTGGAGATCGTGACGCCCAGATGCCAAATGTCATCTCGATGATTAAGGCAGCAGATTACTTGAGGCGCGGATGCGAGGCTTATCTGGTGTACGTGATTGACGAGTGTAAGGAAGTGAAGGAACTAGACGATGTACCCGTGGTACGCGAGTACCCGGAGGTGTTTCCAGAGGATTTGCCTGGGATACCACCCGACAGAGAGATCGAATTTCGAATCGACTTAGTACCAGATGCCCAGCCTGTGGCTAAGGCTCCATACCGACTAGCACCAGTGGAGATGAAAGAGTTAATGGCACAACTAGACGAGTTACTTGAGAAGGGGTTTATCCAACCGAGCATCTCGCCGTGGGGTGCTCCGGTGTTGTTTGTGAAGAAGAAAGATGGTTCGATGAGAATGTGTATTGATTATCGCGAGTTGAATAAACGTACGTTGAAGAACAAGTACCCTTTACCAAGGATCGACGACCTGTTCGATCAATTGCAAGGCGCAAGTTGGTTCTCAAAAATTGACCTTCGGTCCGGGTACCAACAATTGAAGGTGAGGGAAGAAGACATACCGAAAACTGCATTTCGCACGCGTTATGGACATTTCGAGTTCCGCGTAATGTCTTTTGGATTGACGAACGCCCCCGCAGCGTTCATGGATTTGATGAATAGAGTTTGTCGACCAATGCTGGATCGATCGGTAATCGTGTTCATCGATGATATCCTCATCTACTCCAAGAATGAGGGTGATCACGCGTGTCACTTGAAGGAAGTATTGGAAGCTCTGAAGAAGGAAAATTTGTATGCTAAGTTCTCCAATTGCGCGTTCTTGCTTAGAGAAGTCCAATTCCTAGGTCACGTCATTAACCCGAACGACATTATGGTTGACCCAGCAAAGATAACGACGGTAAGGGAATGGAATATTCCTAAGACGCCAACTGAAATTCGTAGTTTCTTGGGGTTGGCAGGCTATTACCGGAGATTCATCCAGGATTTCTCAAAAATAGCTTCGCCGTTGACAAAGTTGACTCGAAAAGAGGTAAAGTATGAATGGGGTTCGACACAAGATGAGGCGTTTAAGGAATTGAAGAAGAGGCTAACCCAAGCTCTAGTCTTGGCCCTTCCCGAAGGCAATGAAGACCTAGTGGTGTACTCTGACGCTTCGGGTCAGGGATTGGGATGCGTGTTGATGCAACGCGGGAGAGTGATCGCGTATGTGTCACGGCAGTTGAAGATTCACGAAGCTAATTATCCAACCCATGATTTGGAACTTGCTGCTGTCGTATTCGCATTAAAAATCTGGAGGCACTACCTTTACGGGGTAAAGTTTACTATTTACTCCGACCACAAAAGTTTGAAGTACTTCTTCGAACAAAAGGAACTTAATATGAGGCAGAGGCGATGGTTGGAACTGTTGAAAGACTATGATTGTGAAATAATATACCATCCTGGAAAGGCAAACATGGTGGCTGACGCTCTAAGCCGAAAGGATGTGCCTGCTCCTATTAGAGTGAAAGCTTGCCAGTTGGTTGTAACATCGGATGTGATGAGAGAAATTGAAAAGGCTCAAGATGAGGCGCTTAAGGAGGAAAACATGAAGAAGGAAAGGATGGTTGGCCAACAGGACAAGTTGGAATATAACACCCTTGGTGTTAGGACACGTTTTAGACGGATATGGATACCTATGTGTGGCGAACTTAGAACCAAAATCTTGGATGAGGCTCATAAGTCTCGGTACTCTATCCATCCTGGTACCAATAAAATGTACCAAGATCCGAGGAAGGAATACTGGTGGCCTGGGATGAAACATGAGGTGACAAAGTATGTAAGCAAGTGCTTGACTTGCTCACAAGTAAAGGCCAAACACCAGAAACCGTATGGAAAGATCCAACCACTTGATATACCGGAATGGAAGTGGGAACACATTACCATGGACTTCATAACCAAGCTACCTCGCACAGCTAAAGGTCATGATACCATTTGGGTAATTGTGGACCGTTTAACGAAGAGTACTCATTTCCTACCTATTCGCGAGACGTTCTCGTCGGAAAGGTTAGTGGAAGTATTTATTAATGAAGTAGTAGCACGGCATGGGATGCCTTTGACAATCGTATCTGACCGGGACACACGATTCACATCGAGGTTCTGGAAAAGATTTCACGAGGCGATGGGCACGAGGCTTAATATCAGCACGGCGTACCACCCACAAACGGATGGTCAGTCCGAAAGGACTATTCAGACCTTGGAGGATATGCTTCGCGTTTGTATTATCGATTTTGGCGGCGGTTGGGACAGTTATCTGCCGTTAGCCGAATTCTCCTACAACAATAGTCATCACATGATGATAGGCATGCCGCCTTACGAAATGTTGTATGGGAGAAGATGTAGGACCCCAGTTTGTTGGGGTGAGATTGGGCAGAAGGAATTAGGAAGTCTTGAAGTCGTAAGAGAAACATCGAAAAGGTTTGATCAAATCAAAGCAAGAAGGAAGGCCGCTCAAGATCGTCAGAAATCCTACGCGGATAAACGACGAAGGCCTATTGAGTTTGATGTTGGGGACAGAGTAATGTTGAAAGTGTCGCCCTGGAAGGGAATCATACGATTCAGGAAGAGAGGAAAGTTAAGTCCGAGGTTTGTCGGACCATTCAGGATAATGGCACGGGTTGGTGAAGTCGCTTATCGGTTAGAGTTGCCTGATGAGTTAAGTGGGATTCATCCTACCTTCCATGTATCACACTTGCGAAAGTGTTTGGCGGATGAATCGGCTCACGTACCACTTATTGACATCGAGGTCGACAACAGCCTTAACTACATCGAAGAACCCGTGGCCATCTTAGACAAGAAGGAGAAGAGTTTGCGTAATAAGATTATCCAATTGGTTAAAGTCCAGTGGAAACATCAAAAGGGATCGGAAGCCACTTGGGAAACGGAGAAGGAAATGAGGGAGTCGTACCCTCATCTATTTGACTTATGATAGGTTTCGGGGACGAAACCTATTGTAAGGGGGGTAGACTTGTAACATCCCAAAAAAAAAATAAAACGACAGTTGTAATAACGGAATAAACGAACGAGGCATGACGAGTCGGGTCGGATGGGTCAGCGGGCTATAAATAGCCTATGCCACCCCTTTTCTCTCATTTGCAACTTTTAGAGAGAGAAACCGTAGAGAGAGAAAGTTGGCGGATCGACCCGAGACTTCAGCAAAGTGTTACTCCATAACTCGTGAGAAGAACCTCCGGATCAGAAACTCGATTCAGGTAACAATCCGACCTAAATATGAGTTTTAGTTCGTTTTTGGGTTTTTCGGGTTTTGGGTGAAAAGGTAAGGTTTGAACGGATGAAACTGAAAGATAATCATGGATTTGAGTTCCTTAATGGAAAACGAACGTTTTGAATGCAAACAGGTTCGGGATCTTGACATGATCAGACCCGAATGCGAAAGTTAGGTTTTTCACGAAGAACAGGTCGTGCGCACTTGCTAAGTGCGCATGGAGCAGGTCCTGCGCACTTGCTAAGTGCGCAGGAGGAGGGACCTGCGCACTTGCTAAGTGCGCAGGAAGAGGTGTCTGCGCACTTGCTAAGTGCGCAGGCATCAGGCTGATTAAGTGAAGTTAGTACGTTTAGAAGGGTTAAACCGTTAGAGTCAGTATTGGTCTGATGTGTATTTAACTAATCAATTCAGATCGGAAGTGACGTTGTTGGGCCTTCGTTTAGGACAACCGAGACTAGCTTATAAGGTGAGTTCTAGAAGCCCTCTTTTAAATGTTTTAATAATGTTTTTGGGCTGGTGTGCATACGTAACGATGTGACTATTTTATAAAACGATGTTTATGAATGTTGTATGTGACGTTTTATAAAATGATGTTTATGAACGATGTTTTGGAAGGAAGTGTTAAGAAAGAAGTGTTTATGAAATATTTTGCCAAAAGAAGTTTATGAAGTTTACGAAATGTTTATGAATGAATGAATGTTTTTAATAAAACGTACGAATGCTTTAACTGAAGTTTTGAAGTAAAAGAAGCGAAGGTTTACGAAAGTCACAAATGAACGAATCTTCCATTATTCCTTAGGGAATGAAGGTTAAGGGATGGGAAGTATGTTATGGGCCTTTACCTTTTAGGGGCCTTTGTGGCTGGCCAACTGTTGTACAACTGGGGCGATGACGGTCGTCAAGGGGATTATCGTGATCCTTGAAGTTTGGTACGAATTACCTTACGGGGTAGTCGTGCTTGAAGTTTGGTACTTGTGCCCTACGGGACGCAGTGCTTGAAGTTTGGTACGTGTCATCCTTGTGATGCCGTGCTTGAAGTAGTGTTGAATAACCTAAGTATCGGGCCCTAGGAGTTCTTTACCCGAAGGACAGTACGGTGATTGATGGGCCTAGTGGTGGTGATCTTTAGGTTATTCAGCCAGTATGTGACGTTTGGATTTGACGGTTACGAGAAGGCGCAGATTCGATATGTTCGTTGACTTATGTTTTTGAAGCGTTATGTTTTGTTATTGCATTATTTTACGTACGCTTTTTATTAAATAAAGTATGAAGTTATGTTTTTGGCAAATTATTTGAAGCTAAATTTTTATGTTAAAACTAGAACTCACCAGCGTAGCTGACTTTTTAGTATGCACATTCAGGTTAAGGCAGGTTATGAGGATGGACGGTGATGCTTGGCTAGCGAGAGGAGTTACCCGACTGACTATGAAGACTGGCATCCCGTTATGTTTTAGTTATGATGTATTTATGTTTTAAACAATGGTTACGCTTCCGCATATATGAACAATGATGACGTTATGTTTAAATGAAATTTTCCGCTGCGTTAATTGATATTCATGTTTAAGAACTGTTTGTGAATGAGTAAATCCAACAAGTGAGGTCTCCCGGGTTTGGGGCCTTAAAAAATATTTTTGGCTTTTCTTAACTTTTGATAAACTGTACTGAAAATCTTTTTGTCATTTTTGATAATGATTGAACTGTACACGAACTTAAAATCTTTTTGAGCTTTTCTGAGTAAAGATACTATGCACAACATTCAGATCCGGATATACAAGAATATACACATAGTTTATTTTTGGATCAAAGCCATGAGTAGAGGATCATATCAGGCTATCATAAGCAAAAATGATACAAAATAAACATCAACGAATATGGGATCATGTCATGAATTACTACTTATTCATACGTAATATGCAATACAAGCAAGTTAATTCAAGTTGGCAATATTATAAAATTTGAAATCATAAGCATCTTTATATCACGTTCTTGTGTGTTAAGGTATTAATTTTAGATATACAACGTGTACCCCACAGTTCTGCTACATCAATTTAAATGTGCACTATCTCAAGGCATCTAAGATTTTTCAAAAGATTTCCAAATCTCCAGAATGAAGTTACATCGTTTAGCACAGAAAAATCAAGCAGAATCCATAAGGATTATCAAGAATCATAAGATTCAGAATCGAGTGATTCATTTGTCTGGGTGTGATAGGTTTTTATTCTGTGAATATCGTATGATGATTCTGGTTAATAGATATGGAGTGTGACAATCCGGACTTTTCCAGTTAACTCCGTTAACAAAATTCAGTTAAAGTTAACTTAAATTAACTTAACTCAAACTTCAAGGACTAATTCTGTCAATAATCCAAACTTAAACACCGGGGACTAGTTGTGTAACACTCCTAAACTATTCCATTGACTTCTTAAGTCAAAAATTGTGTTCCTGTTGACTTTTATAAAGTCAAACTAATCAAATCTTAACCTAAGTAACCAAGTTCAAACCTTAGGGACTGTTTTTACCAAGTTTCAAACTTCAACTTACATGAAAACATAGGGACTGGTTCTGTAATTCACCCATCCTCGATTTGTTGACTTTCAAAAAGTCAAACCGGTAGTCTTGAGACAAATTCGTAAGCTTTGATCGACTTCTGTGTGAAGTTGTAACCAAAATAGCACGTACTCGGTATTAACTACCATAACAGTCGGATTAAATAACCTTAATGCTCGAATTAAAACTCAATTATGGGTATTAAGTGAATAACCGTCGAACCCATTACGAACACTCATTAATTCGATCAATTGGTCTATCAAATTAGAAACCAATCACGTTGAGAATGCTAGTCGAACCTCTGTCAAGCTTTTACGTATTCCAATTCGATCGGAGAAGCGCCGGAGAGCAACCCGTCGAGGCCGCGGATGAGTTTTAGTCGATCTCCACCATCCCGACATTGTTTCAGGTAACCAAATACACTGTTAGCATCGTTCCCATACCTGGAGTGAAAGCCCTAAGCTAATTGAGGCTTTTACTATCGAATTTGTCATGAATCCGAATCTAGGGTTCATCACAGGCGAGTTTAGTTGAACCGTTTCAATTCAATATCAATTAAAGAAATTGAACACATCATTAGACCCGCCTCGACGTCTAAATTGAAAGCCCCATCAAACCCAGGGCTTATGACATTGAATTGATGATGAACCGATTCTAGGGTTCATCATGTTCTTTGGTTTGTTCGAACTCCGGTCTAAACTCAACCATAATCAGATTAAACTATACCAACAATTTCGCATGGCTCTAATTAGTAAAAGCCCTATAAATCTAACGTCTTTCAATATCAAAATAGATCAAATCAATTCCTTGTTCATGAACTAGGGTTTCGCGATTTCAATCTGATAATTAATCGACGTAAACGCAATGTTTTCACAATGAAACTCATACATGGGCTCGTATACCACTGATGAACCAAAGCCCTATGGTTCCTTGGACGATCGAGTCCGAATTCAGAGGTTTGGGGAGGGATTTTGGTTCGGATTTGTGTTAAAGGGAAGAACACCATGGACTAGGATGTTAAAAGCATTTGGATCTAGTTACCTTTGCGATTCCCTAGCGGGCGTAGTGGCTAAATCGTTGGACTTGTGCGCAGGAGACCCGGGTTCGAAACCGGTCTCCTGCATTTCTTTTTGGGACTTTTTAATTGTATTTAATAATTAAAAAAATCAAACCTTATATTATTATATTAATATATTAAAATGTTTTAGTCTCAGAAAACACCGGTAGGCTCGGGTTTGATTTTATAACCTATTTTATAATTATTTTCCACTTTTAAAATAATATATATTTATATTATTTTCGAACCAACACTGCAAATAAAATGATATGTTTCTATTGTTTTAATCCCGTGATCTCAGATAAAAATAATATATTTTCATATTATTTTTGCCACAATTATAAACTTTGTGTAACGTTCAAACTATTAAATAATATAGTTATTATATTATTTACCCTCGGTTTAATTCTTGAATAAAAATAATATATTTATTATTTTTCCACACAAATGATTATTTTGTTAATCATACGACTTAAAGTAATTAATATAGTTATACTATTTTCCTAACCATTTTAAAGGGTAAGCGTACAAATTTATTCATTCATTTAATATTATTCGTTATTAACGTTCGACACGTAACACATTAATCTTAATGATTATATTAAGAAACCCTATTCCCGTGGACATGTTCGTCTACTCATTGATCCTTAAAATGTTTTAAGACGTTCTAATCTTCCGTGTCGTCGTCACAAATCCCATATGTCCCTAACTTACGTGTTTATAATTCTAGGGCATACGTAAGCCATGCATGCTAACATTTGAGGTTCCAAATCTCATATTTGTGTTATACTACCTACTACGCAACGCAGGTGAGTGTCACGGCCCCTTTTTACTTGTTTTACTATTGGGGGAGAAACATGCTTACACACAAACATATTTTACTTGTTTTCCTGTTGAGGAGAAACAAACATGAACACCAACTATCATACTTTTACTTGTTTTCCCCGTGGGGGAGAAACAGGCACACAAACAAATAATATATTACATGTTTTTCCTGTTAGGGGAGAAAACATGACACAACTATTTTAGATTATTGTAATTCATATGTTATTACTGTTGAGGCTAAGCGTGACACACTATCACAGAAAGTCCTCATCATACATCGAACCGTTAATATGGAACTTAGCGAGGTAATGTTTAGTAGTACTAATGGGTTTGACAAATCCCACCCGCGTTAGTCGCGCTAACTCGATTGGAGATCGAACGGGTGAAATGTTAGCCTACTCACATTTGCCAGAATTGATAGACCTGGCAGGAGGCAAATACACAAACAGTCAGCTTCGGTTACGAGCGCTTTAGTAAGACATGGATATAGGCTAGTTACCTATAGATAAGCATATTGAATGTACATAATCTGGCAACACTCTCTTATTACAAACTTGAAACCTGTGAACTCACCAACCTCGTGTTGACACTTTTTCTTACATGTTTCTCAGGTCGCTTTGGCATAGGTTGCACACTTAGGACATGCATGGAGTGCTACTGTCATTTCATTCAATTCAAAAATGATAAATAGTTTACTTAATTATATTGATTGATGCTTGTTGCGTGTAATTACTTTAGATTTTATATTAACGTTTACGCTTCCGCATTAACTCTGAGCATTTATGTTATGACTTTTAAGTCCCATATAGTGTCGTTTAATGTAACTAATGACTGAGATCCTGGTGTGTCACCTTCCTAACGGTAAAACTCCGTTAGTGGAATTTGGGGGTGTTACAGATTGGTATCAGAGACATTAGTTATAGAGAACTAGGATTGCATACTAGACTATAACCGCACACATGCATTAGTTACACGGCACAGACACTCATACCTGATACATCTAGCATCTATACATACATTGTAGTGCAGGTATGTAACACCATCCGTATCACCCTCAGTTGGTGAGGGACACATCATTCGTATTGCATCATCATTCCTAGTGGCGACACACGGGGAAACACCAGAACATCATCCACTTCCGTCCAAGGGCAGTGAGACGGAGCCTTCGGAGGAGTCTCTCACACCACCATCATCAGTCGGGTATGGTGGGCTTTCTCAGGTCCATGTTATGGACGACACTCAGCACTAACACATCTCTCTTTGGTAGTTGGGATCGTCGGACGCGAGTCCATACTGTACCCGCCAGCAACAATACGCCGAATGAAGGCAGACCGTTACACGCATTATTGCAGAATTCATTGACACGTAGATGTCATCACTTTCCCGAGCCATGGGCTCGCGTCTTTGGTCGATATTCTGTTGAGAATAGATTGACCACAAACCTGAGAACGCATTGCTCTATGCATACTCAAACTCTATCTTGACTCAGTTGAAAGGACGGCTACCTTGCTGTTTCCTATAACTTGTATTCATGAATTAGTTTCATTTATCGAAGTCGCATTTCATGTACATGTTTGTTACATGTTCTCATTTACAATCCGCTGGATTGGACTCATGTATTGTGTTTCAACTCGAGTGAATACTCGGATCAAATCATCCTCGATCACTCATCCCGATATGAGTTCTAATTGATCAAAGTATAGTTGATGACTAAGCTTTTCGATGACTTATCATATCTGAAAACACTATGTACTCAACAATATAACCTAAAGGACATTAGGACACAGGATAGGAAGAACAAGTGTGAGCATGCAAAGCAAAATATTATTACGGGTGCGCACGTAATAGTAATTTGAGGTGCATGTAAGTCCTGGTGAAGCCTAGGGTGTGGATAAATGGTCCTAAGTAGTAATCTACAAACTTAAGTTTCCACTATCTGTAGAGACTCTCATAACCCACTCAACGACTAGTTGGTATCGTTAAACTCGTTTAACAGCTGGTAGACGCGACTATCAGGTTGAAAATGTTTACGGACACATTGAATTATCATCAATGGGATCCATCAATGTTATTTTCACCCATGTAAGAGTCTTAGTGATTTTACGACTCTCATTCAAATTTAATCAATGGAACCACCTAGAGTGAAACTCTAGTAGAACCTCAGAGTAAAACCACCGACTCCAACTATGCACACATAATTTGAGGAATTCTTTCTATGCTAACGCGTTATCCCTTACACTCCTACAATAGATCCCATTTGAACTTGTTACCTCATCCTGTGACTAATCCTTAGTCTAACTTTAAATTTTACTCCAGCATATTCAATCCTGTAAATGGATTTCTTTCTTCACGAAATGATCCCGTTGATCCAATGACATTAGGAAACGAAGATTTGACCTAACCAACCATCAGTTGAACGCAATTACTTAAACATACATCCTATCGCTTATGCTACTGGAATCTATATCTCATTAGACTTTTCTTTCTTACATGTGAACCTCTTCCCTTAGCCCATGCAGTGACTGACACTTGCTTTATAAGCGCGGGTCTCACTAGAAGTCTCACTAGAAGTCTCAGTATGACTTTACAAATTCCATATTAGTGTGTCGTGCTCCAACTCTATTAAAAGTCAAGTATACTATTGAGATAGCAGACACTCAGAAAATCGAAACAACTCGCATTCTTACAGATGTAAACTAGTATTGGTTAGTCATAAACTTGACATTGACCTTCTGCCAGTTGCACTTGACATTTTCGACCTTATTGTAGGTATGAATTGGTTATCCAAGAACCAACCTGAGGCCATTTGTTGTGACAAAAATGTTTGCCTTCCTCTCCTAAGAGGGGAAACCCTTTCTGTCTAAGGCAAAAGGGGGTGGTGCAGTCGTTGGCATCATATCCTTCATGAAAGCACAGAAGTGTCTTCGAAAAGGTCATACTGCTATTTTGGCTCTCGTTGCCGAGCAGTCATCTGAGGAGAAGAAAATTGATGATATCCCAATTGTACGTAACTATCTGAAAGTATTTCCCGAGGACTTGCCTAGTCTGCCACCGTACCGTCAGATTGAGTTCCAAATTGATCTAACACCCGGAGCAGCACTGATTGCTCGGACACCTTACAGTCTGGCACCCAATGAATTACAAGAGTTGTCCACTCAATTGGATGATTTGTTGGATAAAGGTTTCATCCGAACTAGTTCATCGTCGTGGGGAGCTCCGGTACTACTTGTCAAGAAGAAGGACGGAACTTTCCGTATGCGTATTGACTACCGGGAGCTGAATAAAGTCACAATAAAAAATCGCTACCCTTTACCTCGCATAGATGACCTCTTTAATCAACTCCAAGGATCAAGTTTCTATTCCAAAATAGATCTTAGGTCCGGCTACCATCAGTTAAGAGTCCGAGAAGAGGATATCTCTAAGACTGCATTCAGAACGAGGTACGACCATTATGAGTTTATGGTCATGCCTTTCGGGTTAACCAACGCACCTGCGGTATTCATGGACCTCATGAGCCGTGTGTGTAAGCCTTACCTTGACCAATTCGTTATCGTTTTCATCGATGACATCCTCATTTATTCCAAGAACAAGGAAGAACATGAGGAACATCTACGCCTAATTTTGGATTACTTAAGCGAGAGCAACTGTATGATAAGTTTTCCAAGTGTGAATTCTGGATTCGGGAAGTTCAGTTTCTAGGACATATGGTTAACGAGAAAGGAATACATGTCGACCCATCAAAGATAGAAGCCATCAAGAATTGGACAGTACCGACGACTTTGACTGAGGTGCGACAATTTCTGGGATTGGCTGGATATTACCGTTGATTCATCGAAGGATTTTCAAAAATTTCTCAACCTCTCACTGCTTTAACTCAAAAGGGTAAAGCCAATAATTGGGGCGATAACCAAGAGTCAGCATTCCAACATCTTAAACAGAAACTCTATAGTGCACCTATTCTAGCTCTTCCAGAAGGAACCGATGATTTTGTAGTGTATTGTGATGTATCCATTCAAGGTCTGGGTTGTGTCTTAATGCAACGCGAAAAGGTGATCGCATACGCTTCACGTCAACTAAAGGTCCACGAGAGAAACTACACACTCATGACTTAGAGTTGGGAGCCGTAGTTTTCGCACTTAAGATATGGAGACATTACTTCTATGGTACCAAATGCACCATCTACACCGATCACAAGAGTCTTCAACACATCTTCGTGCAGAAAGAGTTGAACATGCGACAACGTCATTGGGTTGAACTCTTAAACGATTATGACTGTGCGATCCGATACCACCCGGGTAAAGCTAATGTTGTAGCTGATGCCTTAGATCGAAAAGAAACAAAACCTAAACGAGTTCGAGCATTACAGCTTACTATTCACCCCGAATTACCTGACAAAATCCGTAGTGCTCAACTTGAAGCCCTAAAAGAAGAAAATCTACCGTTGGAAAGTACACGCGGCATGGAAGCACAACTTGAAGTCAAATATGATGGTATTCACTACTTTGTCGAGCGAATATGGATTCCAGTATTCGGAAACCTAAGGGAACTAGTTATGGATGAGTCTCATAAATCTCGTTACTCGATACATCCAGGTTCCGAAAAAATGTACCATGATCTAAAGGTACTATATTGGTGGCCGAAGATGAAGGCCGATATAGCCACCTATGTTAGTAAGTGTCTGACTTGCGCGAAGGTCAAAGTTGAATATCAATAACCATCCGGTCTTCTGCAACAACCAGAAATTCCCACGTGGAAATGGGAGCAAATATCAATGGACTTCATCACCAAATTACCACGAACTCCTACCGGATGTGATACTATTTGGGAAATTGTTGATCGATTAACAAAGTTCGCTCGCTTCTTAGCAATCAAAGAGACCGACAAAATGGATAAGCTTACTCGTATTCACTTGAAAGAAGTAGTCTCTCGGCACGGAGTGGAAATCTCTATCATTTCGGATCGTGATGCACGATTCACTTCTCGTTTCTGGCAGTCGTTACATAAAGCTTTAGGCACACATCTAGATATGAGCACAACATACCACCCTCAAACCCTCAAACTGATGGCCAGACGAAGAGTACTATTCAAAACCTGGAGGATATGCTACGAGCTTGTGTGATTGATTTCGGTAACACTTGGGAGTGTCACCTACCGCTAGTGGAATTCTCCTATAACAACAGTTATCACACTAGCATCAAGGCAGCCCCATTTGAGGCACTATATGGACGGGAATGCCGTTCTCCTATTTGTTGGGCCGAGGTTGGAGATAGTCGACTTGGAGGTCCTGATCTCGTACTTGAAACTTCAGAGAAAATCATTCAAATTAGAAACCGTATGGCAGCAGCTCGTGATCGTCAAAAGAGCTATGCCGACAAGCGTCGTAAACCTTTAGAGTTTCAAATAGGCGACATGGTCTTCCTCAAAGCCTTACCTTGGAAAGGTGTCATTCGCTTCTGGAAACGAGGCAAACTAAATCCTTGTTATGTTGGACCATTCAAGATAGTGAAGAGAATTGGCCCAATAGCGTATCAACTGGACATACCTGAAGGACTTAGTGGCGTACACAACGTCTTTCACGTCTCAAACTTGAATAAGGGTCTAGGAGACGATACACTCGTGGGTCCTCTTAAGGAACTACACATTGATGAACAGTTGCGTTTCATCGAAGAACCCGTGGAAATTATGGATAAGGAAGTCAACACGTTAAAAAGCAGTGAAATCCCCATTGTCAGAGTCCGTTGGATCTCGAAACGCGGACCAGAATGCACGTGGGAGCGTGAGGATCTGATGATGCGCGAGTATTCTCATCTATTCAAGCACTCCACGACAAACTCTTATGATACTATTTTAATTTTCGGGACAAAAATTCTTTCAACTAGGGGATGATGTGACATCCGATTTTTTTTATTTTCGGGTTGAAAATTCTTTCAATTAGGGATGATGTGACATCCGATTTTTTTTTTAATTTTCGGGACTAAAATTCTTTCAACAAGGGATGATGTGACAATCCGGATTTTTCCAGTTAACTCCGTTAACAAAATTCAGTTAAAGTTAACTTAAATTAACTTAACTCAAACTTCAAGGACTAATTCTGTCAATAATCCAAACTTAAACTCCGGGGACTAGTTGTGTAACACTCCTAAACTATTCCATTGACTTCTTAAGTCAAAAATTGTGTTCCTGTTGACTTTTATAAAGTCAAACTAATCAAATCTTAACCTAAGTAACCAAGTTCAAACCTTAGGGACTATTTTTACCAAGTTTCAAACTTCAATTTACAAGAAAACATAGGGACTGGTTCTGTAATTCACCCATCCTCAATTTGTTGACATTCAAAAAGTCAAACCGGTAGTCTTGAGACAAATTCGTAAGCTTTGATCGACTTCTGTGTGAAGTTGTAACCAAAATAGCACGTACTCGGTATTAACTACCATAACAGTCGGACTAAATAACCTTAATGCTCGAATTAAAACTCAATTATGGGTATTAAGTGAATAACCGTCGAACCCATTACGAACACTCATTAATTCGATCAATTGGTCTATCAAATTAGAAACCAATCACTCTGAGAATGCTAGTCGAACCTCTGTCAAGCTTTTACGTATTCCAATTCGATCGGAGAAGAGCCGGAGAGTAACCCGTCGAGGCCGCGGTTGAGTTTAAGTCGATCTCCACCATCCTGACATTGTTTCAGGTAACCAAATACACTGTTAGCATCGTTCCCATACCTGGAGTGAAAGCCCTAACCTAATTGAGTCTTTTACTATCGAATTTGTCATGAATCCGAATCTAGGGTTCATCACAGACGAGTTTAGTCGAACCCTTTCAATTCAATATCAATTAAATAAATTGAACACATCATTAGCCGCGCCTCGATGTCTAAATTGAAAGCCCCATCAAACCTAGGGCTTATGACATTGAATTGATGATGAACCGATTCTAGGGTTCATCATGTTCTTCGGTTTATTCGAACTCCGGTCTAAACTCAACCATAATCAGATTAAACTATACCAACAGTTTCACATGGCTCTAATTAGTAAAAGCCCTATGAATCTAACGTCTTTCAATATCAAAATATATCAAATCAATTCCTTTTTCATGAACTAGGGTTTCGCGATTTCAATCGGATAATTAATCGACGTAAACGCAATGTTTTCATAATTAAACTCATACATGGGCTCGTATACCACTGATGAACCAAAGCCCTATGGTTCCTTGGAAGATCGAGTCCGAATTCAGAGGTTTGGGGAGGGATTTTGGTTCGGATTTGCGTTAAAGGGAAGAACACCATGGACTAGGATGTTAAAAGCATTTGGATCTAGTTACCATTGTGATTCCCTAGCGGGCGTAATGGTAAATCGTTGGACTTGTGCGCAGGAGACCCGGGTTCGAAACCGGTCTCCTGCATTTCTTTTTGGTACTTTTTAATTGTATTTAATAATTAAAACAATCAAACCTTATATTATTATATTAATATATTAAAATGTTTTAGTCTCAGAAAACACCGGTAGGCTCGGGTTTGATTTTATAACCTATTTTATAATTATTTTCCACTTTTAAAATAATATATATTTATATCATTTTCAAACCAACACTCCAAATAAAATGATATTTTCTATTGTTTTAATCCCGTGATCTCAGATAAAAATAATATATTTTCATATTATTTTTGCCACAATTATAAACTTTGTGTAACGTTCAAACTATTAAATAATATAGTTATTATATTATTTACCCTCGGTTTAATTCTCGAATAAAAATAATATATTTATTATTTTTCCACACAAATGATTATTTTGTTAATCATACGACTTAAAGTAATAAACATAGTTATACTATTTTCCTAACCATTTTAAAGGGTAAGCGTACAAATTTATTCATTCATTTAATATTATTCGTTATTAACGTTCGACACGTAACGCATTAATTTTAATGATTATATTAAGAAACCCCATTCCCATGGACACGTTCGTCTACTCATTGATCCTTAAAATGTTTTAAGATGTTCTAATCTTCCGTGTCGTCGTCACAAATCTCATATGTCCCTAACTTACGTGTTTATAATTCTAGGGCATACGTAAGCCGTGCATGCTAACATTTGAGGTTCCAAATCTCATATTTGTGTTATACTACCTACTACGCAACGTAGGTGAGTGTCACGGCCCCTTTTTACTTGTTTTACTATTGGGGGGGAAACATGCTTACACACAAACATATTTTACTTGTTTTCCTGTTGAGGAGAAACAAACATGAACACCAACTATCATACTTTTACTTTTTTTCCCCGTGGGGGAGAAACAGGCACGCAGACAAATAATATGTTACATACCGTTAGGGGAGAAAACATGACACAACTATTTTAGATTATTGTAATTCATATGTTATTACTGTTGAGGCTAAGCGTGACACACTATCACAGAAAGTCCTCATCATACATCGAACCGTTAATATGGATCTTAGCGAGGTAATGTTTAGTAGTACTACTGGGTTTGACAAATCCCACCCGCGTTAGTCGCGCTAACTCGATTGGAGATCGAACGGGTGAAATGTTAGCCTACTCACATTTGCCAGAATTGATAGACTTGGCAGGAGGCAAATACATAAACAATCAGCTTCGGTTGCGAGCGCTTTAGTAAGACATGGATATAGGCTAGTTACCTATTGATAAGCATATTGAATGTACATAATCTGGCAACACTCTCTTATTACAAACTTGAAACCTGTGAACTCACCAACCTCGTGTTGACACTTTTTCTTACATGTTTCTCAGGTCGCTTTGGCACAGGTTGCACACTTAGGATATGCATGGAGTCCTACTATCATTTCATTCAATTCAAACATGATAAACAGTTTACTTAATTATATTGATTGACGCTTGTTGCGTGTAATTACTTTAGATTTTATATTAACGTTTACGCTTCCACATTAACTCTGAGCATTTATGTTATGACTTTTAAGTCCCATATAGTGTCGTTTGATGTAACTAATAACTGAGATCCTGGTGTGTCACCTTCCAAATGGTAAAACTCCGTTAGTGGAATTTGGGGGTGTGACATGGAGTCTGTGGATTTAGGTAAGGGGATCCAACTTTTATTTGGATTTGATTTCAATGAATCAGGTATGATTCAAGGGTGAATATATGCTCAACGGTTGATGTCAAGACACATCTTAGCCCAACTTCCCATTGCATACTTGTGAGTATGGGCAGTGAAGTGAACCGAAAAATTATGCTAAAGAAATAACCCAAAACTTGTCTCATAAGAAAATATGTGCCAAAATCTTACATCCTTTATCTGATAATGATCGTTTTGCATTCTTTTACACACACACATGCAAACATGGGTTCAAATCACAGTTGTAGTATTGATTTAGTTTTCACACTACTAATGATCCAAAAACGCTTATAGCCTACTGAAAATTCAAATTACTTGCAAATATTCAAATTAAAACAAGATAATCAAACTTAAGGCTCAAGTAATCATGACATAATCATTTCCCATATGTGCAGTATAAGACGTTTAGATCACTTACTGCTGTACTATCATTTCCTCTTTTCTCAAATGACTTTGAAATTTTTCTAGTTTTTCAATTTGTTTAGATTTTCTGAAAATGTTAATTAAAGAGAAAACGAAATGTACAGAATTAAAATGAAATAAAATTGAACTTCCTTGAAATGATTTGATTTTGAAAAAGATTTTTCACTCAGGATTGAACATTCCTATCAAGTTGACCAGATGTTCAAAACGGGTACGATCAAACGCCTTAGTGAAAAGGTTAGCAAAGTTGTCATCCGTGTGAACTTTGACAATATCTGAGAACAACAGCTCGCAGCAGCAATGTATTCTACTTCACATGTTGAGATAGAAACTGTTGACTGCTTCTTACACTGCCAGGAGACCAGCCTGTCCCCCAAGAATTGACATCCACCTGAGGTTGATTTTCTATCGAGGTTACAACCGCCATAATCAGAATCGATATAGGCTTTGAATTCAAATGACTGTTGCTTGGAGTACCAAAGACCCAATCGGGGTTTCCCTTTCAGGTATCTGAAGATCCTCTTCACAACTATCAAGTGAGATTCCTTCGGTTGTGACTGAAACCTCGAGCACAAGCAGACAGCAAACATAATGTCGGGCCTTGAAGCTGTGAGATACATTAGAGAACCAATCATCTCGCGGTACAATTTACAGTCTACATCCTTTCCATCTTTGTCCGACTGTAGACCATGATTGACTGGGATTGGTGTGCCAAAAGTAGTACAATCATTCATTTTGTATTTTGACTAAATGTCCTGCAGATACTTAGTTTGATGTAGATAAATGCCATCCTCCCTTTGACTAACTTGCAGACCCAGAAAGAACGACAGTTCGCCCATGTTGCTCGTTTCAAACTTGGACTTCATCACCCTTTCGAATTCTCTACACATCTCTTCATTGGTAGACCCAAAGATAATGTCGTCGACATAAACTTGCACAAGTAGAATATCACCTCCTGCTTTCCTAATGAAGAGAGTCGAGTCAATTTGTCCTCGGTCGAAACCATTGGACAGTAGATGTTTTGATAAAGTCTCATACCATGCCCTAGGTGCTTGATGAAGACCATAAAGTGCTTTATCCAGCTTGTACACTTTATCAATATTATGCGGAACTTCAAAACCTGGTGGGATACGAATGCAGCATGCAAACATGTTTCCATGATACCTGTGTCAAGTATCTCAGCATACAAACTGGTGTTCTCAGTAATGGTTCTATGACGAGTTTGAACACCGGCATCAGGATCACCAATAATGTTGTCAATTGGATGATTCTGATGCACTCTCGTCTCCGGTACTTGAGTTTCTTGAATAGCTGACTCAAGGTTTGTGCTCAACTCCCCCATATCAAGTGTACCCGAAGATGACTCAATGTTGATTGGATCAACTGGAGCATCATTTCCTACATGAACATTAGGATCAACTTGAGCATCGTTTCCTTCAACATGAATTTCATCTCCGTTATCATTGTCAAGAATTCCAGATGCAGATGCAACATTGGAATCGAAAGTTGGGATAGGTACCGTTGCTCTGGTTGAGAAATTGGAGTCGTCGCCGCCACAACAAAACTCATACAACTTGGCAGCGTCTTCAGCAGATAAATCATAAAGGTTAAAAGACTTGAACAGAGCATCATAATCAAATCCCCAAGTAGGACCAGTTGGTTCTGGTGGAATGCTGTGTTTACTGCAGTCCACTTCGAACCATTCTTCCACAGACCTACTCTCAATATTGTACACTTTCTTGCATGGCGAATTGGCAACATATCCTAAGAAGATGCCTTCCACCGCTTTTGCATGAAATTTAGACTTGCGATCTTTGTACTGTAACAATAATGAGCAAGGACTACCAAAAGGAACTAGGTAGTCAAGATTTGGAGGTTGATTGTTGATCAGCTCATAACAAGTTTTATTGTGCCTCTTAACCACCAGAACTCTATTTAAGACATGACAAGCCATGGTGGTCTCGGGTCGTCCGTTTTGGAGACCCAAGCCATGGTGGTCTTGGGTCGTCCGTTTTTCTCAAAATAAACTACCTCATTTAATTCACAATCATAACTATAAAAAATGGTTGAATCCTTAGAAGATTTGGGATCAGAAGATTAAGAAATTTTGGTTTTCTTGTTCTAGGACCTTTTCTTCTTTTCCTTCTGAACATTAGGCTTGCTAGTCTCAACTTTGGGTGAACTAGTGGAAGCTTCACCTGGTTGACTACCAGCTAGTTGCTGTTCAAGTTTTCTCAACCTTTTGTTTCTTCTTCTCCTCTGTGGCTTAGAAAGTTTCACCACAGGCTTTTCACTAGTGGAGACATCTTGTTGTTGAACAACTGGCCCTTTCCCTTGGTTCTTATCAGGACAGTTCACCAGGATGTGACCGACCATACAACAGTGAAAGCAAGCTCGTTTTTCTTTGTACGTCCTCCTGTAAGGCTCTCTGCTTTTGGATGCAGACGACTCGGCTTGATAAGCAATGGGAGTTATTTGATGAACATTAACATCATCTTGTGCTTGACCTGATTTGCTTTTAGGAGTAAAATGTTTTTCCATGTTTTCATGATGATTCTTACTCAAATGATTAACAAAAGCTTCTTTCTTTACTTGCTTTATGGACTTGAAACCTCCATAAAGCATCATTTTCAGTTTATCATTGGATTCAGTTGTATCAGGTTCAGTTAAAATGCAATTGTCACGATTCGTGACAATGTTTTTCTCAATTTTATGTTCATCAATCAACTCTTCTGAGACAACACCTCGACCTTGGTGTTCTTAGACCCTTCATCAGAGAAGAACTCGTTATCAGAAACTGACTCAGCCTTACTTGAGGAATCATCCTTGTTAGAGGATTCTTCTTTGCTCGAAGAGTCATCCAAGAAAGACAAATCAATGTCCACCGGCCCGTTGAAAAACTTGCCGCTTACTGGTGGAGGAATGGCATTAGTACCTAAACCTTTGCCACTCATTTTTCTCACCACAGACTCGTAGTGTTCCACCACAAAGCGAGAGTTTTTCAACTTCTCAAGTTTGTTACTCAACTGTAGGATTTCATTTTGCAGTTTGGCGATCTCGACATTTCTTTTCTCTAACCCCTTGTATGCAACATCTAAGTGAAATTGTTGTTCACTGATTTTAGTTGAAAACTCGTCTCTTTCTTTCTTAAGATTTTCAATTGAATCTTTAAACCGTTTTTCATTTTCTTTATAACTTAGAGCTGCAATACGTAAGGGTTCTAGTTGATCATGGATACGATTGTTAGGGGTCATTTTACAGCTAAGGATCCTGGATCTTCAACGTACTTCAGTATCCTGATAGGTTTCGGTATCCTCAATTTACATATTACCTAACCGTTGTATCTTTCTTCAATCTTGACCAATACGCAGGTAAAACGTGCGAAGTCAAATTCATCCTTGAAGAATAGCTCTTGAGGTCAAAGAGAACGTGTAGAAGACGTGTGGATTGGCCTCTAACGGTCATATTTGAAGAGTAAGTCAATTCCGGGATTCTCAGATAGTTAGTTAGCATAATCTCTGTGTATAATCAGCAGCTTGGTCGATTAGAAAACACACAACAACACACATAGCAATAGAATACACTCTCAATCAGTCTTATAACACTTAGATATCGATCATTTGCTGCTCAACACCTGTAATTCTTTGTCATTTATTGAAGAAACGAGGCAGGTGTCGATTGTCACCTCCCGAGGTTTTATGCTGGAGATCCTGAACGATCAAGGGCTTTCCTTGTAAACAACCGTGTCACTCTTTACGTTTTTACATTGGCGCCCACCGTGGGGCAAGTGGTGCTTTTTATCCTCAAATCTTTACTAAAGTGTGTGTTCAGTCACTATCTTTCCAAACTGATTTCAAAAATGTCGTCCCAATCCAAAAACGTTTCTGTCTCTGCTCCATCTTCAAGCTCTGGGTTTAACTACCCTATTCCCCCCTCTGTCATTCCAAAATAAAAATGATAGTCAATCGAAAAAGATTGTTTCAACGGGTTTTTCAGGATCCGGGACACCTATTGGAGGACCTGTGCTAGTTTCACATGATGATATCCTCAATATGTTCTTAGAAGTGAAGCAACAGATGGAACAATAGAAGAAAACTAATCAGATGCTGTTCAGAGAGCTTGAAAGGGTCAAAGAATCCAAGAAACCGGCGAAAGTGACGACCCCGTTGAAGTCAAGGATCTTGGATTTTAATTATTCAGGATCCCCAGGAGTCCATAGGGGAGATTTTCTTCCCATGCATTCTTGAATCACTACAGATAGCCCACTCCGGCTGTTATAGTTACAACAAATCAGGATCTTGGAGTTACTCCAGGATCATCATCCCAAAATCCTGAGAACGGTAACACTTTCAATCAATTTTCCAATACTAACGAATTTGCGAAGGATACAGGGATCACTCCGTCCATGGCTAAGGAGTTGAACAAATTAAGAGAGATGATCTCCAACATACCAGGCGTGGTCCAACCGATACCAGAGATGTCTTCTACCAGTCACAGGATCTCCAGATTTTCTCCACCAATTTGTGATGCTGAGATCCCCAAGCGCTTCCAGACTCCCAACATGAAACTATATGACGGAACTACAGATCCTGAGGAACATGTGGCGCAATACAGAGAAAGGATGGAGATCAACCCCATCCCTTTGGACCTAAAGGAAGCTTGTCTGTGCAAGGGCTTCGGCTCTACCTTAACAAGATCAGCCTTGAAATGGCTACTTAATGTTCCTCCATATTCCAGTACTTCATTTGCTCATTTAATTAACATGTTTAACAATCAATTCTCTTGCAGTAGAACTTTTGAAAGGTTAACAAGTGACTTATACAGGATAATTCAGAATCCCGGAGAATCCCTCCGAGACTATGTCAGCAAATTTGGTTGAGAATCCCTGGATATCCTGAGACTTGACGTCGCCACTGCTGTCCAAGCATTCAAAATGGGACTAAGGAAGGATTCTCAATTCTATGAAGACCTTGTCATGAATCCTTGCAGGAATCTTGATGAAGTCAGGAACCAGGCACTAAGGTTCATTAGGCTGGAGGATGATAAGAAGATCCAACAAAAGGTAGATGCTCCAAACAGCTACACTCAACCAAACCGGAAAGCCGAATCCACACCTTTTAAATCGTACAAACCGGAAATCCGAATCCACACCTTTTAAATCGTACAGATCCAAACCGTATTCTAAGCCAGACAATCACAGGGTCAACGCCGTAGAAGATGACGAAGACGAGGAAGAATATCCTAAGTTGTCTGAATACTGTTTTTCTCTTGACACAACTGGTTTACTATTTGCTATGGAGGATCTTGGAGAAAAAGCCAGGTGGCCTTGCAAATTTGAGAGGAACTCAAGAGGAAAGGACAAGTCCAAGTGGTGTGCATTCCACGAAGACTTTGGCCATGAGACTGAGGATGGTATTGCTTTGCGAAAGGAAATAAGCTATCTCCTGAGCAAGGGATATCTCAAAGAATTTCTAGGCAAAGGAAAGAACAAGACTAAGGATCTTTACAGGATCCCGCAGAGAGCAAAATCCCCACCACCGGATGCCAAGGTAATAGGTTTTATATCTGGTGGATCTGACATTTGTGGTACTTCTTACTCTGCAGCAAAAAGGAATGCCAAAGAAGCAAAAACAGAGAATGGGGACATACCTATCAAAACCTCCAGCTTAACTGAAGAAAAGGTGATCTGTTTCGACGATGATGACAGAGATGAAGTACATGATCCTCGTCACGATGGCCTGGTGATTACACTATACATTGCGAACCACTTCATTCGTAGGATACTGATCGACGGAGGAAGCTATGTAAATATTATCCAGCATGAAGTCCTAAAAAAAATGGGGATCCCGGATTCCGAGATCATCTCAAAATCCTCAGTATTAGTAGGATTCAGTGGAGAGGTTAAAAACACGGTCGGAGAAGTCAAACTACCAATCTACATCGAGGGGGTAAATTCTATACAAAAGTTTTGTGTTATCAATTCTTTATCTTTCTATAACATTATTCTAGGAAGACCCTGGATACACGACAGGAAAGCAGTACCCTCAATATATCACCAATGTGTCAAGATGCCGACCCCTTGGGGAGTGGTGAAGATCAACAGCGACCAACAAGAGGCCAAAAACTGTTACACTTCTTCAATGAAAGCCTCTGTCAAATCTTGGCAAGCATAGCAATTAACGAAGCAGGCCAGGTATGTTCTGGAAGCTAAAGAATAGGATGTTAAAGAGGTATCCCTGGATGCTGAGAATCCAAATATAAAGATCCTGGTTGGGAGTAATATCCCTGAGGATATTGAAGAAGATATCCTGAATTTCCTAAGGGGCAGAAAAGCAACCTTCGCTTGGAAGCACGAAGACATGACAGGTATATTCAAAGATATCATAACTCATAAACTTGGAATTGATAAAAGTTTCAGGCCAATACATCAAAAGCGAAGGAAATTTGCTCCTGAGAGAAACGTAATCATCCAAAAAGAGGTGGAAAGACTTCTCAAGTCTGGAATGATAAAGGAAGTAAAATTCCCAAGGTGGCTAGCCAATGTGGTGGTAGTCAACAAAGCGTGTCCTAAAGTCCCCTTCCCATTACCGCACATAGACTCAATGGTGGACGCTACAGCAGGCCACGAGATCCTGACCTTTATGGATGCCTCTTCAGGATTTCAACAGATCCAAATGGAACCATCGGATCAGGAAGACACGACGTTCATGACCTCGACAGGTATTTATTGTTACATAGCTATGCCATTTGGTCTTAAAAATGCAGGTGCCACGTATCAAAGACTGGTAAATATGATGTTTAAAGACAAGATTGGGGACACTATGGAAGTCTACATAGATGACATGGTGGTAAAATCAAAGAAAGCTGAGGATCACCTCAGGGATCTCAGAGACGCATTTGATATCCTGGACCAATACAATATGAAGCTGACCCTTCGAAATGTCACTTCAGAGGGGGGCAGGAAAGTTCTTGGGCTACATGTTGACCAAGAGAGGAATAGAAGCCAGCCCAGAACAAATCAAAGCTATCATCAATCTAAAATCCCCAGCAAATACTAAGGATGTCCAGAGACTGACCGGCAGAGTAGTAGCACTCAACAGATTTATATCAAAATCCTCAGAAAAATGCAAGGAATTCTATGACACCCTGAAGAAAAAAAAAGAAATTCGAATGGGAAGATAAGCATGAACAAGCACTCCAATCATTGCAGGAATACTTGTCAACAGCTCCTCTACTAATGAAACCAGAAGACGGTGAACCGTTATCCCTATACTTGTCAGTATCTCGAAGCACCATAAGTGGTGTATTAGTCAAGGATCATGAGGGACAACAACATCCGGTATACTATGTAAGTAAAAGTTTGCTACCAGCAGAAACAAGGTACTCCCATTTAAATGGCATCCACTAAACTTAGACATGATTTTGAAACTCATGCTATTCATGTTAAGACTAACTACCCTATTAAGCGTGTCTTAAGAAAGCCAGAGATGTCAAGAAGGATGGCTAAATGGTCAGTCAAGCTTAGTGCCTATGACCTCATATACGAACCTAGAACAGCAATAAAGTCTCAGGCACTGGGGACTTTGTGGCTGATTTCAGCAGTGATATCCAACACGAAGCAGATCTTGAAATCCAATAACTAGAAGAGTCGAAGGATGAATGGACATTATTCACTAATGGTGCATCAAATGTAAGAGGAACAGGTCTGGGAATCATACTAAAATCGCCACAAGGGGACATATTACCCCAATCCATAAGATGTGAGTTCCAGGCTACAAATAATGAAGCAGACGCTGATAGCAGGATTACAATTAGCCAAGGATATCAAGATCAGGTATCTTCAGGTATATGTAGACTCATTGTTAATTGCTAATCATTTCAATGATTCATATGCAGTAAAAGGTGAGAAGTTAGCCAAATATCCCACAATAGTTAAGCAATTATACATGGAATTCAAAACTTTTAACATTACACAGGTGCCTAGAGAAGATAACACTGAGGCTGATGCCTTAGCAAACCTTGCTTTAGCTCTTAGAATACCAGAAGGTACCAAAATACCTATCATACATATTCTGAGCCCAACAATTGAGAAGGTGAATGAAGTATCCAACACTGGAGAAGAATCAGACATTCGGGATCTTGAACCTATTCCAGGATCCTGGATTTCACCTATTAATAAATACTTGTAGGATGGTGAAATCCCAAGTGATGAAAAGAACCACAAGGCTTTTTGCATGAGGATGTCTCGTTTTATAATGTTTGAAAATATTTTGTATAGAAAATCAATTGCAGGCCCATACTTAAGATGCTTGGAAGATCCTGAAGCACGTGAAGTCCTGAAAGATCTACACGAACGAGATTGTGGTAATCACACCGGGGGCAGAGCGCTATTTTAAAGGATCCTGAGGACAGGATATTACTGGACTACAATGAGGAAAGATGCTGTGACTTACTCTCAAAAGTGTGACGCTTGCCAGAGGCACAACAACATACTCCATCAACCGGACAAACATTTATACCCAATCATCTCTCCGTGGCCATTTATGAAGTGGGGAATGGATATCGTTGGCAAACTTCCCAAAGCACCAGGAGGAAAGGTCTTTATGCTAGCAATGACGGATTACTTCTCTAAATGGATAGAAGCTGAGGCATTTGTATAAGTCAGAGAGAAAGAAGTCATCTCCTTCATCAAGCGCAATATCCTGACGAGATTTGGGATCCTGACGGAGATAGTATGTGATAATGGATCTCAGTTCATTGGCAAGAGAACAACTGACTTCTGTGACAGTTGGGGAATCAAAATGATAAATTCTACCCCAGTACATCCTCAAGCCAATGGACAAGCAGAATCTAGCAACAAGATCATCGTTAACAACCTCAAGAAGAGACTTGTAGGATGGTGAAATCCCAAGTGATGAAAAGAACCACAAGGCTTTTCGCATGAGGATGTCTCGTTTTATAATGTTTGAAAATATTTTGTATAGAAAATCAATTGCAGGCCCATACTTAAGATGCTTGGAAGATCCTGAAGCACGTGAAGTCCTGAAAGATCTACACGAACGAGATTGTGGTAATCACACCGGGGGCAGAGCGCTATTTTAAAGGATCCTGAGGACAGGATATTACTGGACTACCATGAGGAAAGATGTTGTGACTTACTCTCAAAAGTGTGACGCTTGCCAGAGGCACAACAACATACTCCATCAACCGGCCGAACCTTTATACCCAATCATCTCTCCGTGGCCATTTATGAAGTGGGGAATGGATATCGTTGGCAAACTTCCCAAAGCACCAGGAGGAAAGGTCTTTATGCTAGCAATGACGGATTACTTCTCTAAATGGATAGAAGCTAAGGCATTTGTACAAGTCAGAGAGAAAGAAGTCATCTCCTTCATCAAGCGCAATATCCTGACGAGATTTGGGATCCTGACGGAGATAGTATGTGATAATGGATCTCAGTTCATTGGCAAGAGAACAACTGACTTCTGTGACAGTTGGGGAATCAAAATGATAACTTCTACCCCAGTACATCCTCAAGCCAATGGACAAGCAGAATCTAGCAACAAGATCATCGTTAACAACCTCAAGAAGAGATTAGGAGCAAAGAAAGGAAGATGGGCTGAAGAGCTACTGTTTGTACTTTGGGTAGATAGAACAACCACGAAGAATGCGATGGGACAAACTCCATTCTCCTTGGTATTTGGAACAGAAGCCATGATCCCGACAAAAATGGTTATCCCTACTGCCAGAACCAACTTTCAATCTTCAAAGACCAACAACGAAGCTCTTGCTCAGGATCTCGACACTGTGGATGAGGATCTTGCCAAAATTCGCATTGCAGCTTATCAGCAAAGAATAGCAAAGTCATACAACAAAAACATAAGGGTTAGAAGATTCCAAGCAGGTGATCTCGTATTAAGAAAGACATTTCAAAATACTACCAATCCCAATGATGGAAAGCTTGCACCAAAGTGGGAAGACCCATACTCGATTGACTCAGAAGTAGGCAAGGGTGCTTATTGGTTGGCTACTATGGAAGGAGATATCCTGCCAAGATCCTGGAACGCTATCCATCTCAAAACCTACTTTATGTAAGTTAAAACTTAAATTATAACTAAAACTGGTATGTCTTCTGTCCCTGACTACTTTTATACTTATTACCCTTGATCAAAGTAATGAGTTGAGCGTCGGAGGGGTGTTAGCCAGGCTAACACCTACCTTCACCAAGATTTCCTATTTTGCAGGAAATATCTCCAGGGATCCCGACAGAAGAAAATGATTGGTCATCTCTCATAAGTTTGGGTATCCTGAATACCTCAAAGGTTTAAACGGCTTTCATCTTTCTATGTAGATTGGGTTTCTACATCCCGCCAGGAGCGCACTATATTCAAGTATAGTTCAAGGTGGTGCGACCAGTCCATGTAACAGTGGCTGATAATTTCATCACTGTTGGCTATATCTTGAATGCTACAATAGTAACAGACGTGTTACTCCTAAGGAATTAGCATTTTCATGCTAACTTAAGCCTGGCTTGGCCCACGTTATTCTGGCTTGGCCCACGTAGTTGGCTTAGCTCACGTTATTGGCTTAGCCCACGTTATTCTGGCTTGGCCCACGTAGTTGGCTTAGCCCACGTTATTGGCTTAGCCCACGTTATTTTGGCTTGGCCCACGTTTTCTGGCTTGGCCCACGATTTTAAATATGTAACACTTATGTGTTAACTCAAAAACTTAGCATCAATATGCCGACTCAGGATCCTTAAACAAGTTAAAAACTAATGAGGATCCCGAAGTGTACTTACTAAGACTACGACATATTCGATGACTGAACACTGGGGACAACTAATAGTTATTATACTCTAAACTTCATACTGATTCGGTATGTATATATATCCGAATTCGTACTCCACAAAGGTATGTATTACTAATTTTTCAATTACAAGAAGATTTGAAAGCAGAATGGCTAAGTCTTGATATGTTTGGTATTCTTGCGTAATATTTGTCAAAAACAAACTATATTTTCTTAAGTTTGATGAAAACCTGAGAGGTTATTTATGAATAATTATTAATGATCCGATATCTTGAAAATATATCTAAACCTATTTTTCTAAGTATTTCAAGGTTTTGCCACATAGAGATCCCAATTTTCCAAAATATGTCTAAGCAATCCAAACACATAACAATAATGACAAATAGTCGCAAACCATCTACTAATATTTAAAGTGCAGGAAAAGAAAGTGATTCGGGCTTCATCCAAAACCTAGACCCATCCACCCGGTTCACAAGTTAGCAAATTGTCTATCCCATGCAGGGATCCCCAAACACAAAAGAAAAATGGTTTTTAACAGGTACCATCGAGATAAATCAAGTAGAAAAACCATGGATACCAGGGCTCAGGCCTACGCATCATTACCCTCATTGCCATGGTTAGCTTGCTTTTCACCATCACTAGCTCCAGCATCCTCAGCAACCTTGCTAGTCTCCACTTCTTCATCTCCAAGCTTAGACAAAGAAAAACGCCATCCCTGAAGATCCCAGGCTGTAGGATCAAAACCTTCAGTAGCAGCTTGCTCAGCCATCTGGATCCTGGATTGAAGAATAGCCATGGCCGCAGACCTCTTGGCATTATCCATAGTCTCCTGCAACTTCTGCTCGGACTGAGCCAGATCCTCGTGCAGTTTTTCCTTCAAAGTTTGGATCTCTTTCTCCAAGTACTTGGACTTGTTGGCAACAATTTTCTTCAGATCCTCAACCTTCTCTAAAGCTTCTTCAGCATTCTTATCTGTCGCAGCCAAGTTGGCGTTCAGCTTCTCAAGATCCTGCAAGATTCGAATACATGTGTAATTTAGGAATCCTGACATTAACTTAGGGATACAAAAAAGTTACTTACCAAGTTCATCAAGCCTTGCAGCTTCTTGGTAGTTTCAGCAGAATCCATACCCTCAAAGAATTCCAGATCCATCGCATCCGTTGTCTTCCTCCTTTTGCTTCTAGAAACCTTAGACCGTAGGGCCGGGATACGAGACTTGATGGTGGTAGTTGTGGAACCTTCCTTATTGACAACAACAACCCCGGACAAAAGGCTATCAAGATCAGGCAAAGCAAACTGGGAACTAGACTTGGGGATTCCTACACAAAGATAAAGCTATTCAGAATCATAACATTTTGGTAACACAAATACTAATTGTTCTGTACCTAAAGACATCTCTGATTCGGAATGCTGGGTCTCAAAGGTCGCTTCACTGACAGTGGACTCAGAACGGAAGGATCTCTCCCTCACAGATATTTCTAACAAGGCTTCGATTCTCTTTTCTGTGTCACTTCTTGCAGGAACTAGTTCAACAAATTTTGGAGCTACACAAGGATAAAACAAAGATCATTAGCAGCAGGTGAAATGTAATATAAATTGCAGGGATCCTAGCTATTTCCTACCCTTTTTAACCCATTCAAGCGAAAAATGTTTCCCACCGGGGATTGAATATCTCCTTACAAAGAAGAACTTTCCCTTCCAGTCAGTATCATTTTGGGTGGCTTTCGGAATCAAATGAGTTTATCCTGACTTAAGATGAAGAACGAATCGAGAAGAACCATGGGTTATCAAATTATAGACTGAGGCTAGATCAGGGACGCCAATGGTCAAAGAATGAGAACAATTCAACTTTTCCAAAGTTGCTAAAATCCTCCAAACCATCGGCATGATTTGGGAATAGCAAAGACCAGTAAGTTTGAAAAACTCGGTGATGAGTGGAGGAAAAGGATATGATAGACCTAGAGTAAAAGGATAGCTATGGAAGCAAACCCATGTTTTAGAAATCAAATTGTTTTGGAATCGAAAGGCCTAAAAACGGTTTTTTGAGGAAAAATATTATTTGATTTCAAGAGTTTGATCCCCGAATTAGTGAAAGAACAGAGTTCAAGATCAGAGTGATCAATGATCCCCTGATCAATGAAGTCTGTAGAACCAAAGACTGATTGCTACCAAATTATTCTAAGTACAAATGCTGCTGATAGGCTTATCAGCAGCATTCAACACTTGTTGCTGTTGATAGGCTTATCAGCAGCATTCAACACTTGTTGCTGCTGATAGGCTTATCAGCAGCATTCTACACAAATTGCTGCTGATAGGCTTATCAGCAGCGGTCTTCCATGTCTGCTGCTGATAGGCTTACCAACAGCAACCTTCACTCTTTGCAGCTGATAGCTCTATTCACTGAAAACCAAACGTTGCAGCTGACTATCCAGGCCAAGAGTCTCTGACACCTTTCTGCAAAAGCAACTGACAGACTCAAAGCAGAAGGAACCGCTATGGTCAACCAATGACGGACAACAATACACTTCTCCAAGCATGCAAACAATCATGAATAAAGAAAACGTTTCAGTAAAATTAACTAGATTAGCCTTTACGTGTAATGTAAATTAATAAACAAGATCAACGGCTTGTGTTCGATCTGATCCTCAGAATCAAGGGTTTGTCTTGATTCTGAGTTACTATAAATACTGTGTAAACACTTCATAGTAAGTGTGTCTTGATAGTGCTTGTAGTGCTTGTCATACTTATTCATTGAGTTTCTCACTTGTAATCTTTGCATTCACAAAAGCTTAATACAACTGTGTTTATCCGTATTCTTTGTGTTTACTTGATTATAAATTGTGTAGTTGATTTTGTTTCCGCCAACCTCAACTAAGAACAGAACCATCTTGTATTCTCACGATCCTACAAGTGGTATCAGAGCTTTGGCTCAGATTAAACAAACTAACATTTGTTTAATCATCTCTGGTTCTATTCTAAACTCTCTCTTTGATCAAGTCACCCAAAATCAAAAACAAAAATGGCACAAAGCAACGAGCCTAAAGACATCCTGAAGCAGCAATACGAAAACTTTGTCTGCAATGAAGGTGAGTCACTAACCAGTGTGTATAACAGGTACACTTACTTGGTAGGAGAGCTGCAGTGCTCTAAGGTGAAATTGGAGAATGAGGACATTCTCAAAAGGTTCATCAGATCTCCTCCTAGTTGCTGGACACTTTACACAGTGTCAATAAGAAGAACTGAGAATCTGAAGACTTTGCAGATGACTGGGATCTTTTGTATACTAAAAGCCTATGAATTAGAAATAATTCAAGACAAAGAAAGAAGCTCAAGCCATCAATCAGCCTCTTCCTCCACCTCTCCCGCGCTTCACTCTGATCACTCTGGTCCTAGTTTAAGCGACTACTATCCTCCAGCACAAACTGCAGCCTGTGCAAATGTTGGAACTACTGACTTTGACTGGAGCTTCCAGCCTGAGGATCTTTCTACCAACAATCAAGCTCTCATGGCAGACACATCAGAGGTATCCTCTCTAACTTCAGACACATCAGAGGTACCACCAAAGGTATATGAAAATCTATGTACTCAAGAGTGCATTGATAAGGTCCTTGGATATAGGAAACATAACCAGAAGCTCATAGATCAAAATGAAGAATTTTACCAAATGAAATCTGAATTTAAAAAGGTTGAAAATAGTTACAAGGAAAAGAATGATTGTTTAAAGAAAGAAATTTCATCATTAAAACATGAACAAACAAACCTTGAAACTCAAATTGATGATATTCTGGTTAAGTTGAAAGCTGCAAGGGCTGAATTGGCAGACCAAAAGGTCCATGTGGAAAAATATGAATTTGCATCCAAAAAGCTGCAAAGACTTTTGGATATTCAAATCCATGAAAATGTAAAAACTGGGCTGGGATATCATACTGACCAGTATAAAACTGTCACACCTCCTGCTGATTACGTTGCCATCCATGAACCAAGCTTCAATCTAGCAAATCTTGACATGGCCAACCGAAATCTTGACCCTACTGTCAAAGAAATCCCTGTGCAAGAATGCACTACTTCATCAGAGACTGAGTCAACTTGCTCAGACTCCACTGAAACAAGTAATGCCTCATATCATCCTGCCCCTCAAGTGATAGTCACTAAAGATGAAGTCCCCATTATCCCTTCAATACCAGTTCCTAAACCCTTCAAACAAATCAGAATTAGCTATCCTCCAGAAGGAAGAAAGCTAACTATTGAAAAGGGACAGTCTTCCACCTCCACCAACTCAAAGCCTTCTTCCAATTCAGTCCAGCCAAGGAAGGTGTTTGACACATATCATGCGCCTGAAGAAAGGGGTCTATATGTTCAAAAAACATTGGAAGAAGCTACTTTTGAGCACAACAAAGCTCACCCTTGGAATTTCAAAGACCTTTTCAAAAGAAAGGATTATGTGTATCTTTCAAAGGATAAACTGGCAAAATCATGTTTTGTCTGTGGAAAATATAACCACACTGCCAGCACCTGCTTCTACTACCTACAGCAGCAAAGAAACCTCAAGCAACATGCTTTTGAGAAGACAAGGAAGAACAAACAGGTAAGAAGCTTTGAAGCTAAGACAACTCAATTCAGAAAATCTCTTTCTCCACCAAGGGAGCAGTTGTCAAAACCTCAAAAATCCTGCATCATCTGTGGAGAATCAGACCACTTTGCTGCAAACTGTAAGTTCAACCCTTTCAACCAAATTCTTCATCAAGCCCCTCAAGGACAAAGGGTAAAGAAGAATCAGCATACATCAGTTGTTAGTCCAGCTAAGCCCAAGAAAACAAAGCAGAAGCCTTCAGCAGCAACCAAGTCTGCTGCTGAAAAGCTAAAATCCTCCGCTGCTGGTAGTGTGAGGAAAACTAGAAAAACACCAATAATGCAATGGAAAGCCAAATTATCAGATACAACGTCTGTTGCTGAAAAGACAAAGAAAGATGGAAAACCACCATCTCAACAATGGAAGGTAAAGAAAACACCAAGCATCATCATCGGTTAAGCTGAATGCATCTATCTTCTATTGTAAATATGTCTGTCTAATGTTGTAAATAAAGGGTATAGTCAGCAGCACCTTTTTCACTGCTGACAGATTTACTCTTCAGCAGCAAAGCCTTTGCCACTGATCGCTTTAAGCTATCAGCAGGAACAAGTTTCCTGCGGACAGCTTTAAGGCGGTCAGCAGCAACCTTTTTGCTGCGGAATGAATACAACAGTCAGCAGCAACCAAATCTGCTGCTGAAAGACTTAACTATCCGCAGCAACCAAGTTTGCAGCGGATAGCCCACCATCAGCAGCAACCAAGTTTGCTGCTGATGGGTAAAATAAGTCCAAATTAACTTTTACCCGCTGTAAAATTTACCGTCAGTCCCTTCCATAACTGCCTTGGTGTTTTACAGCTGTAACAATGAAAAGTGAAACAGGTTGTACTGTACAAGTAGAGTTGCTTTTTTCTCCGTCTGCCGTTATATCACCAACTCAAATCATCCCTCTACCTCTTCACATTCTATTTCAAACCTATCTCCCATCACTTTCTCTCCCGTCCCCACAGCATTCAAAGCCCTCCATAATCAACCACCATTCAAACACACTTCTCTTTTCCCTCCAAATCCATCACAATGGCAGGTGCAGACATAAACAACCCAAACGACAAGTTTGCTCTATACCACAACCTCACTGCATACCTAATAAAAGGCAAGAAGTCCGAGGGTTTCGACGGTATGATCGACTTCCTCTGTCGGTCCAAAATTTACCATGCCCTAACCGTCAATCCAACCATATATACTTCACACATGGAAGATTTTTGGAGCTCAGCCGTGTATTCTACTGAACAGGGCACTCCTCAAATCAGAGGCACAGTAGACGGTAAGGAAATGATCATCACTGAAGCAAAACTCCGCCAACACCTCAAGCTTCAGGATGAAGGGGACGCCCTCTCTTACCCAAGAGACGTATACATGAGGACCTTTGTATCCATAGGGTACACTGGGAATCAAACAGAGTATACGATAGAGAAGGCACTCATGGGTCCTAAATGGAAGTATCTCTGCCACACTCTTCTCCAATGCATATCTCAAAAGAGGAGTGGCTGGAACCAACTCAGCTCCGGACATGCGTCGGCAGTTCACGGTATGATAACAGGAGCAGGTTTCAATTTTTCCCACCTCATTCTTGAAGGTTTGAGATACAACCTTCAAGAAGGGGTGAAATCACAGTTCTTCATGTACCCAAGGTTCTTGCAGGAAGTGTTCAATTTTGAGCACCAAGATCTTTCAAAAACTGCAAGAATCTACTCAATACTGGGACATAAGAACAACATTTTTCAAAGCATGAGAACAGTTTCATCAAAGTTCTCAGGGGCCGATGTTCCATTGTTATCTACAATGTTGAACACACATAGTGCCCAGGGTGACAGTTCAGCAAACCCAGCTGATACTGATCCCACACCCTCCACCTCACTGCCACAAACTTAACCTACTGTTTCCCTTGATCGAACCCCTGTGCATTCTACTGAGGATGCACAGGCACATACATTACTCACCCCCAGTTTGATTGCTCAACCGGGACACAGGGCCCCGGTTGCAGCCAAGTATACAAGGAAGAGGGGCAAGAGAACTCCTTCTTCTCTTGCCTCTAAGGCCCAAACCCAAGCCAACATCCCTCACTCAGAATCACAACATTCAAGTGAGAATATCAAAAGGGAAAGCCACATTGCTAGGGAGACTCCTTCGGAAGTCTCTCTATTAGGATTAGGATCACTTCCCGGATCCATAGAACAGCCCTTCGAGCCATTCCTCTCTTCTTTGAACTTAAGTGTAGAGGAACCTGACCAAAGTGAGGTACCTTCTCCAACTACCACTATCAAGGAGGTACTGATTGGTCTTGCTTCCGAAACACCCAACCCAAGTTCCTCACCCTTGAAGGTCCACTCTGGGAGTATTGAAAGAGTGGATGTGGACGAGGCTGTCACTACTGCTGGTCCATCAACTGACCAGGAGGACAGTGACAACATCTTTAAGACCTCAACCACGGCAACTCACGGTGAGGGTGTTTCCTTGGAAACTCCCTTCACTAAGAGGAATCCCAGGCGCCAAGAAACCGCGGGTGATGGGGATGCTGAGGCTAGGCCTACGGCCCCATCTGGATCCAAGGATTCCACAACTGTGGATGAGGACAAACTGAAACTTCATAACATGGAATTGACGGCCAGGGTGGCTATGCTAGAGGCTGAAATGTCCAAACTAAGACACCAAGTCGCTATGCATGAAGCCCATCAATGCCCAACTCTAGCCTCTCCCTCTCTAGTATCAGTAGGCACCCAAACTGATGCTTACCTGTCTGCTGATGCAACCAAAAAGGGGGAGATGGTTTCTATGGAAGATGATACAGACAGTCTTGACGACTGGATTCAAGAGCAGTTTGTATTTCAAAGCTCACAATACAAGCCAGCTTTTGTCCAAGTTCATGACTTGCCAGCCCCAGATAACGAAGACGAAGAGATATCTGAAGACTGGCAGTTGGTCGTCAGGGCTGTCGATGAAATGCTGAATGATGCTGAAGACACAGAACAAACAAATGCATCATTCAGCATCCTTCCACAAGCAGCAGCCATCATAGGTCAATCCACTACCCCCCAAATCTTCAAATCTTCAAAGAAGCTAGAGTTTGACTATATTCTAGCTTGGGGGTATGATGGATTAGCTGAGAGGTTTTGGATTGGATGGGAGTTCAGCGGAGTAGAAGAACTGAACTGGAACTCTCTCAATGCCCTCCAAGTCCTAGAACTGCATCTAACTGACTGCATCAACACTTCAGCAGATCTCTCAGCTGAACTTGCCATTGGCAGGTTCCATGACCTGATGGAGGATAATCTACCCAGGTTCCAAAGATTCCTACAAGCAGCACATCGGGTAGCTTATCCTGAATCCTCGGCGGCCGCAGAAAGAAGACTGACTCCTAGCAATCTTGAAATAACAAGAAGCAGTCTTCTCACTGAAGAAGAAGTTCTGGGCCTTCGAAGGTTCCTGTATGCCTTCCTGGTCAAGGACTTGGATGTGCTAGGTTGGGTGAGCACTAAGTCTCATGACCACACTTTTCTGCTCAGCAACGGCTCCTCTCTCATCATCAACACCAGAAACATCCTTCATCTGCCCTCAGACTTTCTCTTCAAGATCTATCAGCTCAGAACCAACATCTGCAATGTCAACTCACTTGAAAGCCAGGCAATGATAGATACTGTCAGAGCCAAACTTGAACAAGTAGGAAGAATTACTGAGGCAGTATATGTGTCAAACTCTGACACTGACACTGACTCAGCTTCCCCTCGAGTTAACATCTGCACTGCAGCTTATGAGTCAAGATCAACTATCAAAGAAAAACTGAGAGAAATAGAAGGTCCTGAGTATCAACTTGATGAAGACGATGACCTTCCCTTATTCACATCTCAAATTTCCAATGAAGCTGAGGCAGAGATCCCAATAGCAGCATCACAATCTGCTGTTGTGATCAATGAAGCTGAAGCAGAGGCATCCAATGTAAACAAAGGAAAGGGAATCATGTCTGATGAAGATGAAGAGAGGTTGCTAAAAGAGAAAAGAGAAAGGGAAGAGAAAAGAAGAAGAAGAGAAGAAGAGGAGATGGCTGACATAAAAAGGGTTCAAGAAAGAAAAACAGCCATTCTCCTAAGAGAACAAACCATCCAGCTGTATGCTAAACAACTGGATGAACTGAAAAGAAAGATTCCTGCAGTCGACCAAATTGAGAAAGATGAACAACTGGCCAGACAGCTGCAGGAACAACTTGCCAAGGAAGAAGAAGAGAATGAAAAGAAGAAGGAGGATGCTAAGTTTAGAATCACTAATTCTAAATTAGCAAAAGAATTAAGGGAGGAGTGGACTGAAGCTCTTATCTCTCAAGGTGAGGATGCAGACTACCTTGAAAAACTTTCAAACAAAGAGATCTACAGAGCCTTCATGGGTCAGCAAGGTCAGTTGGCAAAGAAGAAAAAGGCTGAAGAAGAAGAAAAAGCCAAACAACAGTCCAAAAAGACCATTTCCTTCAATAAAAGGACCCATGAAGAAAGGAAGGTCATGATTGACTTCCTTAAGGCCAGAGGAGATAGTGGAAAGAGGCTAGGTCCTATGAATTTCATGAACCTGCAAGCCCTCTACTTTAAAGTTAAAAAGGATGAGGAAGAAAGACTAGGGAAGAAGGGCTCCAAGAAAAGGGTACTTATCAAAGAAGATGAAGAACCAAAGACAAAGAAACCCAAGCCTTCTCCCTCACCTACCTCTTCCTCTGTCCATCATCCTTCCACTCTCCTCCCCAAACCTTCCACTCCTCCACCCAAAAAGTCCAAGTCATCCCACCCAGCTCCCACTCATCAACAGCCTCCCTTAAAGATTCCCAAACCCACTCCTAAACCAGAAGACTCAAGAAATATAGTTAACTGGTTCCATAATTCACAAGATCAAGTGTTTGAGATCTTCAGGGGGAGAACTGAGAGAAGAAGATCCACTTACAGGTCTGTTGATGAGGTTCTGCAACTACCTGATTCCGATCTTCAAAGAATTTTAGAGCTGGGTGAAGCTAATGAGCCTGCAAATGAGAGTGGGAAACGTCTTGTGCTAGCAATCAAACACTACTTCAACCCTAGCAAAGATGTGATCATAAACATCAAACCACTCAAGTCCCACTCTCCATTTGTATCTTGGACCTACAATGCTGATTTGGATGAGTTCACACTGACTGATGTAAAGAAGCAGCAGATGAGATGTTCAAGCAAAGCAATCTACAAAATGCAACACAAAGACATCAAGACTCTGTCTGAACTTCCACTGAACAATCCCAGCAAGGATCCAAGAGGCTATGAGGTTGAAAGGATAGTCAGCCACATGCAAAAGCTTCAGCAGCAAAGTGATTAGAAGAATTTTTGGTTGCATCAGTCTAGGGGGAGTTTGTAGAACCAAAGACTGATTGCTACTAAATTATTCTAAGTACAAATGCTGCTGATAGGCTTATCAGCAGCATTCAACACTTGTTGCTGCTGATAGGCTTATCAGCAGCATTCAACACTTGTTGCTGCTGATAGGCTTATCAGCAGCATTCTACACAAGTTGCTGCTGATAGGCTTATCAGCAGTGGTCTTCCATGTCTGCTGCTGATAGGCTTACCAGCAGCAACCTTCATTCTTTGCAGCTGATAGCTCTATTTACTGAAAACCAAACGTTGCAGCTGACTATCCAGGCCAAGCGTCTCTGACACCTTTCTGCAAAAGAAACTGACAGACTCAAAGCAGAAGGAACCGCTATGGTCAACCAATGACGGACAACAATACACTTCTCCAAGCATGCAAACAATCATGAATAAAGAAAACGTTTCAGTAAAGTTAACAAGATTAGCCTTTACGTGTAATGTAAATTAATAAACAAGATCAACGGCTTGTGTTCGATCTGATCCTCAGAATCAAGGGTTTGTCTTGATTCTGAGTTACTATAAATACTGTGTAAACACTTCATAGTAAGTGTGTCTTGATAGTGCTTGTCATACTTATTCATTGAGTTTCTCACTTGTAATCTTTGCATTCACAAAAGCTTAATACAATAGTGTTTATCAGTATTCTTTGTGTTTACTTGATTATAAATTGTGTAGTTGATTTTGTTTCCGCCAACCTCAACTAAGAACAGAACCATCTTGTATTCTCACGATCCTACAAAGTCCTTTATTGTTTCGACGATGATGGAGGAAGCCGACCTGGTCATTTTCTTACCCATGACTGTGAAAGATTAGAAAGAAAGAAGAAATCAGAAATCAATGAAGATTTTTACCTGCTTAAGTCTTGAGAAGGTTGGAATGAAGAAGAAGAGGGTAATAATGAATTTATCCTGCAGGAAGGCAACGGTTAAATCGCCTCGAAAATCAAGAACGGTCATATCGCAACCCTATCATCATTTACTATTTGAATTTTAAAATTTTACAGATGTCGATATAATTGACAGCTGTTAAATTTGGGGACAATTGTTAGGGTCATTTTACAGCTAAGGATCCTGGATCTTCAACGTACTTCGGTGACAGGTTTCAGTATCCTCAATTTATATATTACCTAACCGTTGTATCTTTCTTCTATCTTGACCAATACGCACGTAAAACGTGCGAAGTCAAATTCATCCCTTAAGAATCGCTCTTGAAGTCAAAGAGAACATGTAGAAGACGCGTGGATTGGCCTCCAATGGTCATATTTGAAGACTAAGTCGATTCCAGGATTCTCGGATAGTTAGTTAGCATAATCTCTGTATATAATCAGCAGCTTGGTCGATTAGAAAACACACAACAACGCACTTAGCAATAGAATACACTCGTAATCAGTCTTGTAATACTTAGATATCGATCATTTGCTACTCAACATCTGTAATTCTTTGTCATTTATTGAAGAAATGAGGCAGGTGTCGATTGTCACCTCCCGAGGTTTTATGCCGGAGATGCTGAACGATCAAGGGATTTCCTCGTAAACAACCGTGTCACTCTTTACGTTTTTACATTGTTTTACATTGATTTTACAAGCACACTACCTCACAATCTAAGTTTGGTTACAAAATTAGTCTTGTTAATTTTTACCCAAAACAACGATCATTCTCGTCCTTCAAGGTAAGACATTTGGAACAAGAAACAGCAAAAGGATTAGAATCTACCTCAGTTGACGAACTGGATGCTTCTCCAATAGCCATGAGAGCAAACGCAGATGTAGATTCTTGTTGGTCAGCAACAAAAGCTTCCCTTTCCTCAGCTTTCATCAACTCAACAATCTCTGCCATTAAACCTATTTGAGTCTGTGCAAGTATGGCATCTTCTAGATGAACACCCCAATCAAAGATCTCGTCCTGTTGAACCACTATTGCACCGGACGTTCCACCTTGACTCTGACTGCGGTTGTTCTGATTGTTGTACCCTTGGTTGTTTCCCTGGCCTGGTCTAGTGAAACCTGAAGCTGGTGCTTTATCCTTTTGACATTCCCTTGCAAAATGTCTAAAGTTATTACATTTGTAGCACTTAGCTTTGGATTTATCAAATCCAACCTTGGCATTAGAATGTCGACCAATGAACTTCTTACCTGTTTGATTCAGAAAACGCTTTGCCCTTCTCAAGATCATGGCCATGTTTCATTGAATATCCATATCCTCCATATCATTCGGATCCACCTGATTAAAGTCTTCTTCAATGGTTTCAGGATCCGTTAGCTTCCCACCTATGAAGTTCTCGTAGGCAAGCATGCAGGATGAGAACAGTGCCACATGATCTTCAGCTATCTTGGCAATAACAGATTGGTTTGCTGAAGGGGTAGAGGTAGGGCTTCTTGAGGAATGTCGATGGTATGAACCAGATCCTGATGCAGCAAAACAAGTATGACCACCACAACCATTAGAATTATCATCTTCCTGAGGAGTCCTAGAGAACAAGGCAATTCCAGAACCAGATGACTTTGCTATGGAAGACACTCCATAATACATAGAAGGATCTTGAATCTGAGGTCTTCCAAAACTTTCTTTCCTTTTCAGGTTCATGTTGTGTGCTTGAACCTTTCCAATTGCATCATCAATAGTCATCTCATAAAACTTCGGGTTCTCTCTTAACAATGTGGTATACATGTCAAATTTTGGTGGCAACGAATCAAGAGACTTCTCCACCAATTCATCATCAGGATACTTGAGTTCATAAGAGTTTAGCTCTGTTTTTAGGTGATAGAATGTAGAAATAAGTTCATCAATAGATTCATTTTCTAAATATCTGAAGCACTCATACTGGTTCCTCAGTAGCTCTCTCTTGCTTCTCTTGACATCACTGTTTCCCTCAAACCTCTTTTGCAAAGCCTTCCAAAGATCCTTAGAAGTATCATAACCTCTAAAACTGTGAAATAGATCCCTAGTCAAGGCCATAGTTATAGAGCCATGTGCCTTCTTTTCTCGGTCATAAGCCTTCTTCTCTTCTTCATCTAGCTTGGAGATAGGTTTGGGAAATTGATCATTTTTAGAAGTTTTTGTATCCATGGACTTTTAAAGTTCTTGAAGCTGATTTTACTGCTGAAATCATGGATTTGAGGTGGATTTTGGTGAAATTAATCCGATAGAAGTGTTCTAATTCATAAAATACTAAATCCTATGGTTCAATTTCCTCCAATTACTTCAAATCTGTGAGAAATGATGAATTTTGGTGATGTTTGTTCGTGTTTGGGTTAAAGTTCTTGCTGAGTTTGTTTCAGCTGCAGTAAGCGAAGTTGCTGATATTTGTTGCAGGCGAACTTAGCAAGCGAACTTATTAAGTTCGCTTCTCTCAGTTTAAGCAAACTTAGTAGGCGAACTTAATCAGTAGGCGAACTTACTGGAGTTTCTTAGTTAAGCAAACTTATCAAGTTCTCTTGATATCAAATTCGCTTGTTGGGATTTGAAGCGAACTTATTATCTTCACCTAAGGGGAGTTTTTGTTCAACACTTGGAAATTTTTTCAGAAAATGGCAAATATGGTGCAAGTGACTAATATGTTAAATTACGATAACGAGATTGGTACATCTCAGAAACCACCCAAATTGTTCAGTCTTGCAGATTATTCTAACTGGAAAGATCGGTTTGATCAGTTCGTATCTTTTACTGATACAAGTTTATGGATTCCAATCTTGGAAGGCTATACACATCCGACATATACTTGGATGGGAAAGGATGATGTTCCTAAATCGGTATCTGCGTTAACCACAGAAGAAAAAATATTGTTTGATTGGGAAAAGAAGGCAATGGCTAGTATTTCTATGTCTTTTCCTAAAGAAATTTATCATAGCTTTAAACAATTCAGGACTTCTCAACAATTGTGGGAAGCTTTACAAAAGCGGTGTGAAGGTAGTTTGGATGTTAAGAAAAGCATAAAAGAATTACTAAAGAAGAAGTTCTTAGTATTCAATCACTTTCAAAATGAATCTTTAGATGATCTTGCAACGAGGTTCTATCATTTGCTGAGTGAATTGTCAAGTGCTTCAGTGGTTTATGAGACTGAAGAGATAAATGATAAGTTTTTGGAGGCATTACCATCTAAATTTGATGTGTATACGGTTTTGATAAAAGAGAATGTCAAGTATAAAACTATGTCTCTTGAAGAGGTTCTTGGCAAGATTCAATCACATGATTTGAATATGAAGAAGAAGGAAACTAATATGAAGCATATCCAAGACCCTTTAATGTATTTTGCTAAGTCTTCTGGCAAAACTGGTGCAGGGGTTGCGTTTTTTCTTGGTGATACTCAAGATGTTTCTAATGATCATTGTTCTGGGGTTCTAAGTCATTTAGGTTTCTCTGCATATACAGCTTCTTCATCATCTGGAACACATAATATGAATCAAAGAGTTGCTGATGATTATTTAGCGATGTTTTCTTCCTTTATGGCTTCTTATGAAAATTTTATTGGAGGAAAGATTCATGATCCAGATGTTATTGAGGAGGATTTCAGACAGATTGATCCTGTTGATCTGGAAGAGATGAACATTCAATGGAATATGGCTATGTTGATGAGACAAGCAAATGATTTTTTGAAGAAGACTGGAAGAAAGTATATCGGTTCTAATAGTCGTTCACGTATGGGATTTGATAAAACCAAAGTTCGTTGCTATAATTGTCAGGAGTATGGTCATTTTGCCAAAGAATGTGTGAAACCAAAAGTTGAATTAGATTCTCAGAAGAAGCCTAATAACTTTTAGAACAATCGTAATCAGTCACATGGCTCCTCTCTGGAAATTCTATTCATGCATCTGCATCATCTGCTTTGGTTGCTCAGAATGATGAAAACTATGACTGGGGAATTCATCTTGAAGATTTGGTTGCTTCGGTAAGTCAAGCTTTTGTAGCTGAAATTCATTCTATAAAATCTGAAGAGACAACTGATGATGATAGCTCAATTGATGGTTAGAGTTTGCCAAGTGCTGATGAAGATCATGATCAAGTACAAAATGGTGAGACTGATATTGCATCTGGTGTATCTGAAGATGATATTGTTTAAACTCAAAATTCCCCTAATGGTGCTGATTCTGAAAAGATTCCGATTGCAAAAGTTTTCATGGCAGATATGCCAGATCCTTCAAAGGTAAAAGATTTTGTATGTCACATTTAATGTTCTAATTGCATCAGTATAAAAGATAAAATGCAAAAAGTAATGGATGATAACACAAATTTAATTTGTGATATGAAATCGATGCATTCAGTTAATCAAAAATTGAAAGATAATGATAAATTGTGTTTAGATAGAATTGAGTCTTTGAAAAGAGATTTGAACTCTTTGGGATTGAAATATAAGGAACAAGCATATCATCTGGATATGGCTTATGCTGAGATTGAGAAGCGAAATGAAATTGTCGCTCAGAAGAACAAAAAAATTTCTGATAAAGAATCTGAAGTGATCAAATTACATAGAAAGCTGGAGAATTTTGAAAATTCATCTGTGCTATTGGATTACTTTAATGCTAATGCTGATCCTACTAAAAGGGTTGCTGGTATTGGATTTGTTACTCCACCATTCAATGCAAATTATGTGGTTGAACCAGAAATTATTCATGAAGAGGAAATTGATCCAAAGACAGTGTTGAAAGTAAATCCAGTAATTGGTGAAGATATGATCTATGATTATGATTCAGAGGATGAAGTTTCCTAAGGAAGTGCAACTTGATGAACCAAAGGTAGTGAAAAATGTTACACGTGATAGATGTATTTTAACAGAACCGGATGAGGTGAAAGTTTATCAACCTAAACTTTCCAAAATGTTACAATCAAGTGGTTTTGTTGCTGCTGGTCATCAGAAGAAGAATTCATCAACAGTGACTAAACAAGTTTTTGTTCAAAGGAAGTCAGTTAACTGTTTAGTAAAATCTTCTGAATATTGTTCATATGATGGGTCATCAAATTCGAGAAAAAAACTCCTTATATTAGACATCATCAAGATAGAGGAGTTTGCTTTCACTGTAATGAGGCTGATCATATTCTGATTCACTGTCCTTATTAGAATCAAGGCAAATTAAAGAGTGATCCCTCACAAAAACGAGTGGTGACGATTCTGAAAAGACAAAATGGGGAAAAGCCTACATCTAGTGGTGTAAAGAATATGCACATGATAAGCGTATTTCTAAACCAGTTGTTTTTCAAAAGAAGTTTGAGATTCCACATGTTGGAATTCCAAAAGAGTGTCAACCTGAGGTCAAACTTTCTAGACCACAACGAAGAAGACGTAACAGAAAACTAAAGAAATTTTTGGAAAAACCTAAATCTGATAATCATAAATCTAATAATGTTTTTCCAATTCATCACCCTATGTCTTCATTGAGAAGGTCTAGTTGTGGATCTTATGTTCCAAAGGTTGATGACAATGTTGATTGTGAATTGCTTGAAGTTGTTTATTTTGATCCACCTGGACGACCCAAGACCATAATGGCTAGGGTTCCTATTTATAACTAATTTTCTTTGTTTATGTAGGGACAACCAAGGAGGACTATCAACAATACATGGTATGTGGATAGTGGTTGTTCTCGACATATGACATGGAATATTCGTTTGTTGGAAGATGTGATTAATATTGATGGAGGTTATGTCACTTTTGCTGGAAATAAAGGCGGGTACATAACTGGTCAGGGTACTTTAAAAAACGATAAAGTCAAATTTGAGAAAGTGAACTATGTGGAGCAACTTGAACACAATCTTTTGAGTGTATCTCAAGTGTGTGACAAGAAATTTTCATTTCATTTCAATGATTCTGAGTGTTATATCTTGAAACCAGGCTTTGTTATTCCTGACGAATGGCTTCTAATGAAGGTTCCGAGGAGAAATGACACATATGTCCTAGACATGAGTGTTGCTACTACAACGGATTCAATTCCTACATGTCTACTCTCCAAGGCGTCTGAGTCAGATTCTATTTTGTGGCACAGGAAACTTGCTCACATCAATTATCGGAAAATGAATTATCTCGTGAAGAATGATCTAGTTTTTGGTGTTTCGAAAATGAAATTTTCAGTTCCTGATGACTGTATTCCTTGCAAGAAGGGGAAACAACACAAGAAGTCCCACAAATCTAAGTTCAATTTTGACTCCTTTGGAGCTACTGCATATGAATTTGTTCGAACCGATTAGTATCAGGAGAATTAGTGGTAAATCTTACTGTCTGGTAGTAACAGATGATTTCTCTAGATTTTCATGGGTTAAGTTCCTTGCTTCTAAAGCCGAAACCACAGAGTTGGTACAATTCTTAATCCTGGGTTTAGAGAATTTGTTCAAACAGAAAGTCAGAAGAATTAGGAGTGACAATGGCAGCGAGTTTAAAAATAGCAAGATACGTTTATTCTGTCTTCAAAAGGGAATTCATCATGAATTCAGTGCGCCATATGTACCTCAACAAAATGGTGTTGCTGAACGAAAGAACAGGACTTTGGTTGAAATGGCACGTACGATGCTTGCTAATTCTAAGCTTCCAGTAACTTTTTGGGCTGAGGCTGTGAATACTGCGTGTCACGTTTTGAACAGAGTTTTGACCGTTAAGCGACACAACACGACATTCTATGAGTTGCTTAATAATCGTAAGCCGAATCTGGATTATTTACTACCTTTTGGTAATCCATGCACCATGTTAAAAGTTAGAGATGTCCCAACCAAGTTCAGTGCTAAGGCTATTAAAGGGATTTTTCTTGGGTATGTTGTAAATTCTACTACCAAGAGGGTTTATAACAAAGAGACTCGTCAGATTGAAAAATGGTTTCATATTGACTGTTCTAATCGGTCTTTACCTCAAATGGCGATTGGACCAGACTGGGCTTTTGATTATGAAAATTTATTCAAGTCTTTTCATTTAACTTTTGATATTTTTCCTGAGGAAGCTGCTGTATTATATGATTCATGTCAGGATGCACAGAATAGTGGTTTTCTACCGACTACGGTTCCATAATCATCTGTTCCTTCTACATCTGCTCCAGATCCTAATGTTGCTTCGTGTTCGGGAACACAAGAGTTTGATAGTGAAGATGAAAATGTTTTTTTTGAAGATTCTTCTGCTGATCGTTTGATTGTTGATGAACCTTCTAATTTGTCATAGTCTCACGGGAAGATTCCTACAAATCTGGACTCGGAGATACCAGTTAATCAAGATCTGTCCTATCAATCTGATACAACTCAAGTTGACGTGTTGCCGGTTCCTGAGGTTGCATCAATCAAGGAACTTAAAGCTCATTTGATTACAAATATCATTGGGAATTTGCGTGATGGAGTGCAAACGCGTTCTATTCTTGACAACACTTGATTGTATACAGGTTTTAAGGATACTGGTGTTTTTGATGTTTGCTCACATTCCTGTTTTATTTCTCAGGTCGAACCAAAGAATGTCAAAATGGCGTTACGTGATAACAATTGGATAGAGGCCATGCAGGAAGAACTTGCTCAGTTGACAAACTCAAAGTTTGGAATCTTGTAGATCTTCCAAAGGGTGTGTATCTAATTGGTACAAAGTGGGTGTTTAAATGCAAGAAAGACGTCTAAAATTTTCAAGCTTGATAAAGCTCTCTATGGTCTTCATCAAGCTCCTCGAGCGTGGTATGAAACGTTGTCTACACATCTTATGGAAAATGATTTTGTTCGTGGACATATTGACTCGACTTTATTCATTAAGAAAGCAGGGGGAGAATATCTACTGCTACAGATATATGTAGATGATATTAATTTTGGCTCTACAAGTGAAGGGTTGTGCAAAGAGTTTGAGAGTATTATGAAATCGAAGTTTGAGATGTCAGCTATGGGAGAGTTATCATTTTTCCTAGGTCTTCAAGTTAATCAGAAGGAAGATGGTTTCTTTATTCATCAGTCCAAGTATGTAAATGACATCTTGAGCCGGTTCAAGATGGAGGACTGTACCCCATATGATACTCCGATTCTGGTCAATCATAAATTGAATTCTGACCCGGATGGAAAAGAAGTTGATTGCCGACTCTACCGTGCAATGATTGGATCTCTCATGTACTTAACCGCTTCAAGGCCAGACATAATGTTCGTTGTGTGTAATTGTTCCAGGTTCCAAGCAAAACAAAAAGAGTCTCATTTGATTGCAGTAAAGAGAATCGTTCGTTATCTGAAAGGAAAATAAAGATTGGGACTATGGTTTACACATGGTTCTAACTTTGAATTCAATGCATACATTGATTCTGATTTTGGTGGTTGTTATTTGGACAGGAAATCTATTGCATGTGGTTGCCAGTTCTTGGGTAATCGTCTAGTTTCCTGGCAATGCAAAAAGCAAACTACGGCCTCCATTTCAACATGTGAAGCAGAATACATTGCTGCTGCAAGTTGTTGTTTACAGATCTTGTGGATCCAACAGCAATTAAGAGACTACGGTTTGAATTTTACAGGAACCCCCATGTTTATTGATAATAATGCTACAATGTCTATTACAAATAATCATGTTAAGCACAGTAAAACAATGCACATTGAAATTAGATATCATTTTATTCGTGATTGTGCAGATAAGAAGTTGATTGAGCTGGTAAAGGTTCATACATATGATAATTTTGCTGATCTTTTTACCAAGGCTTTTGATCGTACTAGGTTTGAATTTTTGATCAAAATGATAGGTATGATCAATCCCGAATAAAAGGTTTTCAAAAACAATTTTCATGGGAGATTTTGTTTTAAATTTATTTTATTGCTTTATTACATTTCTACATGTTAAATTTCAGTCAAAAATTGTTATTTATAAAAATTCAAAACAAAATGAAAAATATAAAATTGACATCATTTGAAGTTAGAGAAGAAATGATAGTACATCAGTGAATAGTTCATTACACATGACCATAATAGACCTTTGATATATGATAGTTTGAAGTAAATTGATTTGATCTAAACTTTAAAGTCTGCATAAATGAGAAATGATAGTGTTTTGAATGCTCTAATCTTTATAATATGTTTTAAATTTGAATATGAGTTTGAAACTTGAATTGTCAATAGACTAGAAGCGTTTTTGAACCAATAGTAGTGTGAAAATTAAATATGATATGATTACATATGTGATTTGAATCCATTATATGCATGAGTGTGTGTGTAAAAAATCACTATCAGATATAGAATATATGGTTTTAAGAATTTCATGAGACCAATATCGAGTTATGTCTTTAGCACAATCTCTTTCAGTTCACTTCACTGCCCATGCCCCGAAAAACATACAATGTGTTGCTGAACTAAGATATGTTTCTGACAACATCTGTTAGAACATATATTCACCCTTGGATCAGTTAGATACATCATCTATTCTGATTTCATTGAAATTTATCTAGATAATAGTTGGATCCTCCTACCTGAATCTATTGATTCTCATTATAAAGCCAATTCATTAGAATCTTTTGATTCTGAATCATTCTGATTCTTATATCCTTTGGGATCTGATATTCTATACTTGTGCTAATAGAGATAATTTCATCTTGGAGATTGATCTAATCTTGCAATAAACTGTGTATGTCTTGAAGATAGTGCAAGTTTAAATTTCTTTTGGCATATATGTGGGGTACACGATGTTTTTCATCTAAATGATACTACCTCACATGAATTTGGAAGAAAAATGCTTATAGTTTCAACTTATATAATACAATTTAAAAATTCATGCTTTGTATTGCAAATTCGGAATGAAAAATTGAGCATTTCATAACCTAATCTTGTTTACTTTGAAATTTATCGCGTATCAGTTCAAGTATTATTTAAATTGATTGCAAAAGTTACATAAAATTGAAAAAGATTTGAGTCACATAAGAATGAGTTTGATTGTTTCATATCAAAGGTTACTCATAGTTGATAATAGACTGTGTGACGAATCGCTCATATACTGATATGATCTTCTTGCTCATGATGTTCATCCAAAAATATGTGTTTTAGTTTGCTCAAATAAAAATAAAAAATATGTGATTCCGTTTGTACAGATAAAATCCAAAAATATTTTGTTTCTATCTTCCATGAGAATTTTATTTTTATTAAAATGATTCGGGATTGGATCGAATACATGCTACAGATGGAAGTTCACAAGAATGTGACATGTTGAAAGTGAAGAAATTGTTCATGGCAAAGGTTTGGAGCAAACTTAATATGTTCGCCTGGTTCTGTTAAGCGAACTTAATATGTTCGCCTGAGGCTTGTTAAGCGAACTTAACAAGTTCGCCTAATGAAGCGAACTTAATTGTGATTAAATATTTTGTTCATGCAAACTTATCCGTATTATCTTCTTTCCTGTGAGAGCGAACTTACCGAGCGAACTTACGAGTTTTTAGCGAACTTGTGATTTTCTGATCTAGGGTTTTCGATTCGAAATTTTTGTGTTTGTTTCTGGATCGGGTTTTGATTGAGAATCTTTCTAAGGTAATTTCGAAGATTTTTATCCGTTAAATCGATGGGAATCTTGTTCTTTTTAACCTGTGTTAATCGGATTTTGAATTTTTTACGGGTTTTTGAGAAAAACTAGGTTTTCTGGATTTAAATCTTGAAATTGATGCTTAATTGTGTGTCGTGGTTGTTAATCGATGCTGATGATGTGTTTAATTTGAAAATTTTGACGATTTAGACATTTTTGAAAATCTGCTGAAGAAGTTGTATCGACAAACTGGTTCAGGCGAACTTGTTCAGGCGAACTTATTATGTTCGCCTCTTGCAACACTAAGCGAACTTATTAAGTTCGCCTAAGGGCTCAGTAGTGTTTTGGACTTGTGATTTTTTTTTTTGTGTTGAAATTTTTTTTAAATTTCTTTTGATTTTTTTTTGTTTGTTTGATAACTAATGTGTGTTTTTGTCCAATACATTTACAGAAGGCTCGTCGTGTTGAGTACAAACATAATCAAGTGGCGTTGTTGGATCCAAATATGTCTGAAGCTGTTAATTTTCAAGGAATTATCAACTTTCTGAATCGTTCACGTTTGCATGTGGCCTTATATGCTAATCCGTACATCAGTTTACCGTATATTCAACAATTCTGGGATACAATACATCAAGATACAGATGTTAAACCTCACGTACTTCGTGCTATGGTGAATAATACGGAGGTAGTTATTTCAGTGGAAACTATTCGTGCTGCTTTGGCATTGAGAGGTGCTATTGATGATCCTATGTCTTATCCTGGAACACTGATTATGGGGTGTTTTCAGAGGATGGGTTACAGAGGCAGACCCAATGATACTCAAGCAAGAAAAGGAGGTTTAGTCGGAGAATGGAGGTATTTTATGCACGTCATCATACAATGTTTGTCTCCAAGAAAGGCTGGTACTGATGGTTTGAAGAGTGCATTGCAAGCTGCAATGGTTTCTTTGACCCTGAACAAACGGTTTAACTTTGATTTGTATATATACCGTGAGTTGGTCATGTAAATCAATCCTCTAGAAGGTCAAGAGTTTCTTATGTACCCTAGGTTCGTGCAAATGATTCTGAACCATTTAATTCCAGATTTACCTCAGCATCCAATCCGTTTGACCTTGACTCCTATGTCAAAAGAATCTTTACTGATTGTACTAAGGTTAAACAACAAAATGTTCCTTTAATTCCTGTTCCAACTCCTTTCTTTGGTCACTTAATCAATCCTGATTATGTTGAGCCACCTAATGATAATTGGTTTCATCCTGAGGAGTTAGTTCAAGGCCAAGTCCAGAATCAAGCTCAACAACAAGTTCAAGCTCAGGTACAACTACAACAACAACAAGTTCTAATTCCACAAGAACATGTTCACGTTCCTGTTAATGAACCAGTTCAAGAAGAGATTTATCAAGATAATGAACAAGATTTAGGAATGAATATGGATGATTTTGATAATGAAGCTGTGAACTCACCTATTCATGAAGCTGAAGGAAATGTTGTAGATACGAGTTTCGGTGATACTATTTTACCTGATTCTGAAGCTACTGATTATGATTCGTCTAGGGATTTTAGCTCAGATTATTATGAGAGGTTGGCTACGTTACCATTGGCAAATGCGGGGAAACGTATTAAATCTAAAGCCAGAAAACTGAGGCGTAAGTCTGTTCGGAATCCTCCTTCTGGATCAGTACTTGGCAAGAGAACTTTAATCGATGAGAGTTATGACTCGGATAGTGATGTTATTCCAGTTCCAAAAGCTTAGAAGCTTATGTCTGCTTCTATTGCTGCTGCTCATTCATCTCAAGGTGTTGAGGATGCTACTTTTGTTGCATCCTTACTGATTACACCTTCTACTTCTAAACATCCATCTCCGGTGATTTCTCCAAATGTTCCACACTCATCTGACATTGGTCCTTCAAAGCCTTCTGATTCTGAAAGGATTACCTTCCTTGAATCACAGGTTCTAGCTTTGCAGACTCAAGTAGATACTCTTGTGTCTATTGATACTTAAATACAGTTGGTCATTCAAGCTCAAGCTACACAGATTGCTGACATGCAGTTATTGGTGTCCAAACTTGTTGAGCATCTTGACGCTTAGGGGGAGTTAAGGATACATGATACTTGTCATGCTGAATCAATTCAACGAAAGGATAATGATGACAATGATCCTAGTGGTAATATTGAGGGTGATCGTCAATACGCTGGCGTGAATCCAATATCAAGAGCTCAAGGGGAGTCGACATCACATACTATTGAAGGAACCAAGAATGATTCTGGAGTGAATGAAGAAATATTATTATTGGAATTCTTTCAAGATTCTGAAGAAGAAGAAGCTGAGAAATTAGAATGTCTGGATGATATTGACGAATTATTTGATGATGTTGAAGAGGATGTGATGGATAATGAAGTTGAAGAAGGAGAGATTGTAGAAATTGAGATAGAAAAGAGTAAAGATAAAGTTACATATGAAGGAAGTGATGGTCTGAATGTTCCGTATAACTTCATCCAAGATGATGTTATTCCTGAGTTTTCGTATGATGGAGTAACAGATTCTATGGACTCTATTGAAGATATCACTACACCTGATGATACTGTTCAATCCAAGATAGATTCTGATGTTGATACTACTCATAATGTATCTCCTAAGCTGAATGAAGAACCTGTGATGTATAGAAATACAGGAATGACTAGAGAACAGTGGAGTAAAGTAGTTAATAGTTGGATGAAAGTACTACCAAAGTCACCTATACAACCTGCTCAAAAAGAAAGATATGTGAATAAAGAGAGGTGTATTGGAAGAATCATCCGTTGGTTTTATGACGATGACACGAAGTTGTTTGCTCTTAAAAGATCTGATGGTGTTCAATACTTAAAGCCGAGGATCAAGTATTTTAATACCTTGCCAAGGTGTGAAATGAATGGTCTAGATACGAAACCACTGATTAATAGATCAAAGTGTGGATTAGCTGATGTGATTGCTAACCTGGTTAAAAAAGAAGGTAGATCAGGGAAGTATGAAATATTAAAGCCACAGAAAGGAAAAAGGGTAAAGATTGTAGATCAAAAGACTGAGATTGTGACTTGGAAGTATATGTTCAAGCCAGTACTTGCTGTACAGAAGATACCATTGAAGAAAATACCACAAGATTTTCTGGGGAATATGAAATGGTGGTACGTAGATGTGGATACTGGTGAAGCTAGGATTGATGATAAAGATAATAAGGTCATTGTTAGTTTCTATGATGCAATGAATCTTATTAACTTCTCAAAGAAAGATCAGAGGACGTTAAGAAAGAATGAGATTATGTTTACTGATGAATGGAGAGAACAAGGATTGCAATATAAAAGAGTGTTGGAGATCTGTCAGAGATATGGAGTGCACGCAAGAAGCAGATTACCAGATAACTGGAAGATCTCGTCATATAGACTGAAGACAGAAGATCAAGCTATTGTCAAGGAGGAGTCTGTTAGGACATAGATTGTATGACAAAAGCTTTGTAATAGTTTAGGTCTTATTGTCATTATGTTTTTATGTAATTGTATAGATTTTATCTAAGTAATAGAACAAGTTCTGCTAGAGGCGAACTTGATAAGTTCGCCTAGTCTATTAGAGGCGAACTTGTTAAGTTCGCCTAAGCATCTTTGAAGCGAACTTGTTAAGTTCGCCTATTGCGGAGCGTGTCTCTATAAATAGAGAGTTTATAGAATCTGTTCAGTACAGAACAAGTGAGAGCAGAGAGTTGAACTGTAAACTTCTATGTGTTTGATGATATAAAAAGAGAAAGTTTATTTACCTGTTGTTTCTATTGTCAATTAGTATACGGACGTTAATACGGTAGGATTCCGCACTCCGTGTTAACGAGACGTCCTGTCATGAGATCGATCTGAGATGAGTCATGTGGACCTGCAGGAAGACTGTCCTTTTTTTGTCAAATAAGGTAAGTATGCAAAATGCTTTTTCAACTGCTCCACCAACTATTTTTGATCGCTGAAAAATGCTCAAATCTTTAAAAAATTGAAGTTTTGAACAAATTAATCAACCCAAAAGGTTAGAAACTAGTCCCTAACAAACCCTTGATGATCAAAACACTCAAACAAACAACAAAAAGGTCGGATTTTGAAGGATTTTTGCTTTTAAAATAGCGCTCAAGAGCTACCTCTATTTTATCACAAAAATCACCAAAATCGGTCACTTTTCCTTGTAAAAAGGTTGTAGATTGTATCGAAAATGCTCCTAACACACTAACACACTCGAAATCAAGAGCAGATGCATTGATACCACTTATAGGTCCCCGGGTGTCTCGGATCGTCACATGAAAGTGCGTTGGCTAGTCTAACCGGGTGCGGAATGTCCGTGACTAGGTGGAGATTCAATCAACACAAAGTAAACCGACAACAAATACAAGATACTTTAAACTTCGTCTATTGATAATCACAGCCGGTTACAGTGTGCAAAATGAGTGCATACTTAATCACAACACAAACCAGCTATATATACTAGACTTGTTGCCTGCGCACCTGCTAAGTGCGCATGGCTTAGTTCTTGCGTACTTAGCAAGTACGTAGACAATGTTCTTGCGTACTTGCTAAGTACACAGGTTAAGCAACCTGCGCACTTGTTAAGTGCGCACAACACTTTACAAAAGACAAATACGACGACAAGTACCTACGAACATGATTACAACTCGATAAACCAATACATACAGATGCTGAAATACAAATACAAATACAGAAAGACAATACATAAGTGAAAACAATCTTCAGAGTGCTTGTCACAAGAATTTCTACAACAGAATCCATGCTTCAATGGTTATTGTTGAGATCATATTGTTTTCAAAAGTTATGCGCAAGAAACACAATTTCCATTAAACTAACCTTCGGGGCAAGCTTCACGTTGTTGTGAACGTTTCGCTTGCAGGCCGGAGGCATATTAGAGCAGTTTTACATTTTAATTTCTATTACAATTATATTGTAGTTAATTCATCATGTTAGTGACACATGTCCACCTCTTTGTGCTTTGTAGTTGTAACTACTTGATCAACCTCGTGTATAAAGAGGTTGATGCTTTGAGTTTTTCATCAGAAAATAGAATGCAAATTACCTCATACACTAGTTTCTTATCTGCTTTTTTTTAACACATATCTTTATACTCAGGCCCCGCCCAAAGGGAGGGGCAGGGTGGGCCATAGCTCTAGGGCCGGTCTTTCGAGAGGCCCGAAGTTTTTAAAAATTCTGTATATGTTTTAAATAGTATATTTAGTTTATACATCCATTTTGTGTACATCAAAGTTTCCTTAGTGTAATTCGAAGTACCATTGCAAGAAAATGTAAAGGTCACAGGTTTAAGTCTTGGCAACAACACTATTTATTTTTCATGTGCCCTATCTTTTCTCTTTTTTTTTCTCTCTTTAAAATGTTGTCCTACAAAAACCCATAATTGTTTAAACTATTAAACCAAAACCAAAAAAAGACATAAAAATGTATATATTTAAACCCATTACATATAAAAAAAATTATTGAGCCTCGCTTTTTTATTACTTGTCCCGGGCCAAAAACGTTTCGAGGATCCTCGGGGCCGGCCCTTGATATGCCCTAAATTATACATGTTTTGCGTGCATAATGATCCGCATATTATGGTACTAATTTGTAACATCCCGAAAATCCGTAAACTAGTGACACGGGTTAGTGGGCGACCCGAGCCTTTGTTGGAGAAGAGGATTCGGAAAGTTTGTTATTTGTGGTGCGCGAAACGACCGAAAAGGGGCGCAATTAGTTGTTTAAAAAGCTAACTCGAGACCGAAATGCACACTAGAGGAAACGCAGGGACCCGGGTGAAACATCTAGTGGTTTAAATACCACTTTTGTGCAAACCCTAGGGCCATTCTTTACCCTAGGTGTGCGACGGCTGGGAGAAACACGTGAGAAGGGAGGAACATCGACGAGTGACTCCAGAACCCAAACAGGTAATACTAGTTCTCATCGTTTCTCCGTTTATATGTTCGGTTTGCATGGGTAGTAGAGGCAAGGGTTTTGGCTCGGGTGAAGATGGTGCTTGTTGATGGTGGTGTTGAGGCTGTCGGCGGTGGACATAGACGCTGAAGACAGAGGCTATGGGTGTGACAGGGTCGGACGACAAGATAGAACGGGAGACCCGTAGGGTTTAGAGTCCGACAGTGAGAAAGAGGAGGAGCACAGGAGAGTCGTAGGGAGCTTGTGTAACGGTAAGAGAAGGCCCGACATGGGGCAATGGTGGGGACGGTTGTGATGGCAACCGTTGTAGCATTGCGGCAGCGTACGACGGAGGAGGGCAAGGTGTGAGCCGTGTAGGGTTTGCCGACAAGGAAAGTGTTGATGATGCACGATGGTGACGCATGATGGTGGTGCTTGGTGGTGGCCGGTTAGCGGTACAGGATGGTGAGGACGATGGAGATGGTGGCGTACGGGGTGGGCTCGTACGACGGAAACGGTGAACTCGGCTAGGGTCTTTGCATGGCGTGCATGCATGGGAACCCGACATGAGTCTATACGTTTTTCATGGTTAGGGTCTTGCATGGTCTTGATCGTACATGCATGGGATGAACCCAGTCTTGGTATTAGGTTTCTAGACAGGTCGAGGACGATCCGCTTCGTGTGAACACGTGGAACTAGGGCTCCGTAGAAAGAAAGGACGAGCTAATGAGATGGCGTTGGAGTTTATATTTTATGCATTATAAGACGTATGTGTAAAACGTATTCTGATCATGTGATCGTACGTTTGTCAGGTTCAGGATTCGAGCGAGTGGTCGGGGTGCAGAGCAAGGATTGGGATTCAACTTAGCCTGTGAGTTTCTAATCCCCTTTTTTAAACGTTTTACTATTTTTGGGGCTATCGAACATACTTACAAGAGATGTTTAACATATTAAACGTGTTAAGAGTTTTGGGTTTTAACCCGATTTGTTTATGAACTAAAACACTTAGTAATGAGTCGGAGGGTCTACAGGGGTGTTTATGAGATCATGTGATCTAGGCTTAAAAGTGGGTATATGGTCGTGGGTCGTATAGTGACCTAATAGGGATGATTCGCGGGACAAGTCTATATGTCATGCGGATACGACCAGGTGGTGTTACAGGATGTGCACGTACATGGTATGTGCTTAGATAGTGATACATAGTACTTGAATGTGTACCACCATAACAATGGGGTATTGTCAGATGAGTTAGCCAGGGTGAGTCAGGATATAAGCTTAACGCTTATGAATACGTGTAGGATACGTTATCCTAGTGCTATGTGTGGGGTGCAGGTGCAGTTAACGAGTCATGTAAATAGAGTATGATGTTATGCGTTTTATACATGTGTTGTGTGTATTGTGTCATTGTCATTGTGACACGGCGAGTATTGTGTTTGCATCGTTGTCTTTATGACAAGGCAAACGGGATTGTGAAGGACGAATTCCTTCGGGAGGTCACCAAAGGTGACAAAATTGAGCAGGTTAACGATGAGCTCGGGGTGTGTCAAACGCCCTGACGAGGTTGCATTGATGAGGTAAGTGTCTGTGTGCATATATATGTGTGTTAAATTGCATACAAGTGTTGAGTTATATTTATTGTGCATGAGATAGTATTAATGTGGTGAGTAGAGTTAGATTGACCGTTATGTTAGGATTGTGATGTGGTGTTTACAACTGTTATGCCAGTTGGTTTGTGAGATTCTTGGTTAGGGCTGGTTAAGCCGGTGTCTAGAGGGTGGTTGAGATTACCAACGTGTGGTTAATATGTGTGGTAAACTTTGAGTTATCAGAATGGTAAGTTCGATCCATGTTGGAGAGACTTACTGGGTTAAATGGTGGGGTGAGTCTGGGGTGGTGAATCCTTTGCGATATTGTAAGATAACTGGGGTTATCTATCTATTAATTAATGACAAAACTATTTTATAAAGACCAGCGGGTCTTGAGTGGAAATAAATGGGAAATGAGACGAGTTGGTTTTTGTTTAAATTAAACCATTAGAACTCACTCAACGTAGCTGACTTTGTGTGTACATTAGATTGTGTTGCAGGTGAGCTTGGGGTCGGCGTATCCTGGCTTAGGAGCGGTGTTACTCGGATTGGTGTGAAGGAATTCATGAGGTAAATTTAATAACATTAATGACCTTAAAGAGCAATAATTAATTTAGAAAGACTTACGCTGTACGTTTGTTAAATAAAACAAGTACTTTTAAAGAGTATAACCAGTTATGAGAACCAACTGTAGGGTGCCCGGTTTGGGGCCTTACAAGTTGGTATCAGAGTCGAGGTTTAAGAGAAAGCTGGTGTTTTTAAACAAATAAAATACCTTAACTTAAACTGAAAATGGGACAAGGGTGAAACGAATGCCACCACGAGTAACCGTGAGCCAAGAGGTACGTCTTTTGAGTTTTGTATTAAATGTTAGAGTATAAATTATGTAGTGTAACACTACGTGGAGTTGTGTGGCATTATTTGGTGAAATCATGATTGGTGAGTTAGATATTGTGGAGTAACATTAATTGTAACTATGTGAGATAGTATGGTGTGTCGACATGATTTAATGATTTTGTGTGTAACCATGTGTGGTGTGCAATTATGATTAATATGATGATTTGCTAGATTATTGCGTGGTGCTATGTGAGTTATGTGGGATGCATGTGCATCTAGTATGTGTGGAAGATAGAAAGTTAGTGTGAGTATGATGGGAAAGGTTTAGAATCTGAGCCGTAATGTGGACCACCAAATTGCATTTGATCACCGTGATTTGGCAGTCTATGATTATCCTCATATTCTGAATTTATGCCCATAGTAATCATTCCAACGTTCTATCTTGAGAAAGATTAGGTGGCTAAGACAAAGCGTACTAGGTCGGTCAAACGGGGAGCTCCGGCTGGGGAAAAACAGATCGTCAGGACAAACCGACGACCGCTGTAGGCGAGACAGACAGTGACATGGGAGTAGTGTTGGCGCTTCCTGCGCCAAGTGTGACTAGATCTGAGGATGGCAGCATCACGCGTGGTGCTGTAGCCAGAGTGACCGGGTGGAAAAGTTGGGCAGTGTCGGCGGTACGCGATTTCCCTCCAGGATGTGGACTTGTATGGCAGAGGGATCGACCACTTAAGACAACTACGGGAGTTCTGTCTCAAGAGGAACCAACAAATGACCCGGGATCCGATGAGGAGGAACAGAAGAGGACACAACAGATACATCTGATGTGGTCCCGTAGTAATTTTGCGGGCATTGTTTGAGACATTGGACTTCTAGATGACTTTTGGATGTGATGGTTGTCACTAGAGATCGTGGGGGTGATTTAACGTTTTGATTTATTAGACGTTTATGTGGTGTGATGTTTATTTCAAATATTGACTATTTGATTTTAACATTGATTGGGAATTATACCACAGGGTGATTTGGATATGATTAATGATAGTTGTGCTTATGATAGCATACTACTATGGGTACAGTGTTAAATTTAGTGCGGAATTCTGTGATTATGTGATTACCTTTTAAACAGCGTGAGTTCATACTATATGTAATATTTGATGTGATGCTAGAGCATGATTGACTAAAATGAGTGGATAGACTCGTATAGACCGGAGTTTTGAATTTGTGTGTGTCTACGGTCTTAAGGTAGTGTCACCTATGTGTTAACCTCTAGGTGATGTTTGAAGTGTAAGGGGTGTATTGCACCTTGTAGAAATGTTCAGGACGAGGTCCTGTGGGAAATTGTAGTTACATACCTTATGTCTAGGTATACATGTTCAGGACCAGATCCTGTGGGTAATAGGGTGATGTTTTATGCCTAGACTGAGTAGTGTGTCGTCTTGAAGTATGGGTATGACTCGTATGGCTATGACCGAGTAAACTCTGTGTGAGTATATGATGACGTGTGGCAGGGGCTACCGTTATGGTGAGTAAGAGATAAGGTTCAGGAGTTTGTGTGTCTATAAATAACGAGGTTATATTGTATGCACGTAGATTTACTCAGATCTAGTAGTTTGTGTGTGTGCACGTGATGTGTGTTTAGAGTTTGGGGTTACTAGTACATGTGTAGAACATTGTGTGTTCTGTAGTTATGTGTGTCCTTGTAGTACACGCTTAGTCGTGCATAGGACAGGAGGTCTGTGTGCTCAAGTATAGTATCTCTATCTTGATGATTTTCTCGACGTTGATACAACAAGGTGATGCGAGGGGTTTTAATGTCTTCCTAGACGATCGGTGATGTGCTCTTATGAGATGCCTATGCTTATATCTCAGGAAATTCAGAACACGAAGCCAATGGGCGAAGCTGAAGAGTTAGTGATGAAAGCGGTTATGTGGCCGTTGGACCCGAGATATCCATGATGCGATCAAAGTGATGGCGCTGATGATTTCAGCACCCGATAAACAAGGTGATGAAGGACCTTCATGGAACACGTTATATATGAAGAATTCAGTCGATGAGAGACCCAGAGGATTGGGGATGTTTTTCCTGGACTAGTCGACGAATAGATGAGGCTTGTGAGCAGACGGACTTCATGTTCGTACATGATACATGAGACGCGGTCGATGATCGCATATTAATGGTTGAGCAACAATGAGAAGAGTGAAACTCATGAGGGGTAGGTGCAGGATTGCATATAACTGACTGGAAGGAGATGTTTACGCTGGTAAATTTAAGACTAGCTTAAAGTGAGCTCATGTGGAACATTCAAGTAAAGCAAGAGTGTGGCCGTTGAAACAGACATGACTGAGGAAAGTGAGCTCGTGAGAGACATCAAGAGCTGATGAGGATGACCCTAGTGTTGGGGGTATGTACGTACTTAAGGGACGTATTGAATGCATGATAATGGAGTAAAGAAATACTATGGTAGAGAAATTTGGAGGAGACAAGGGTAGATTTGCATAAGCTCCTGGAGATCATCTGAGATAGATATATGTAATACCTTTATGAGTAAGGCAGTGGTACCTGAGTTTTGAGAAATCATCGCAGGATGGTGATTAGGGTATGAGGCTAGAAGGACAAAGAAAGATCCTATTCTGGAAGGCGAGAAACCTTACTTAGGGGGATAACCGTCGTGGTGACGAGATCATCAAGACTATACAAGGATCGACGACAAGGGTGCCGTGAATAAATTATAGTAATGTGACGAGCAAGCAGGAAATTGACGGTGTTGTATTGTTTGAGTAAAGGTTAGAGAGACGAGTAAGGGAGGGATACGTAGGAGGAACCTACAAGTCCCAAAGTTGAAAGCGGGCAATGTAGGAAAACTCCTTGAGCACCAAGGGCGGTGATTGAGTTGAAAAGTAATAACCACGACGATGGGTACGAAAGAGAACGGGTGGCACCAAAGGGTTTTGGATACACCAGTTGTAACAGAAGGATGGGTGGTCTTGGTTTGTGCCGACGCAGGATTCGAGGACGAATCCTCCTTTAAGGGGGTAGACTTGTAACATCCTGAAAATCCGTAAAGTAGTGACACGGGTTAGTGTGCGACCCGAGCCTATGTTGGATAAGAGGATTAGAAAGGATAGTTATTTGTGATGCGCTTAACGACCGAAAAGGGGTGCAATTAGTTGTTTAAAAAGCTAACTCAAGACCGAAACGCACACTAGAGAAACGCAGGGACCCGGGGGAAACATCTAGAGGTTTAAATACCACTTTTGTGCAAACCCTAGGGCCATTCTTGACCCTAGGTGTGCGAAGGCAGGGAGAAACATGCGAGAAGGGAGGAACGACGACGAGGAGGTGACCCAATGAGTGACTCCATAACGCAAACAGGTAATACTCGTTCTCATCCTTTCCCAGTTTATATGTTCGCTTGCGTGGGTAGTAGATGGCTAGGGTTTCGTATGCGGTGAAGATGGTGCTTGTTGACGGTCGTGTTGAGGCTGCCGGCGGTGGCCATAGACGCGGACGACAGAGGATACGGGTGTAACAAGGTCGGACGGCAAGATAGAACGGGAGACCCGTAGGGTTTGGAGTCCGACAACGGGAAAGAGGAGGAGCACAGGAGAGTCATAGGGAACTTGTGTGACGGTGAGAGAAGGCCCGACATGGGGCAATGGCGGGGATGATTGTGATGGCAGCCGTTGTGACGCAGCGGCAACGTAAGGCGGAGGAGGGCAAGGTGTGAGCCGTGTAGGGTTTGCCGACAAGGAAAACGATGATGATGCACGATGGTGACGTATGATGGTGGTGGCCGGTTAGCGGTACAGGATGGTGAGGACGATGGAGAATGTGGGGTACGGGGTGGGCTCGTACGACAACAACGGTGAACTAGGCTAGGATTTTTGCATGGCGTGCATGCATGGAAACCCGACATGAGTCTATACGTTTCTCATGGTTAGGATCTTGCATGGTCTTGATCGTGCATGCATGGGATGAACCCAGTCCAGGTATTGGGTGTCTAGACGGGTCGAGGACGATCCGGTTCGTGTGAACACATGGGACTAGGGCTCCGTAGAAAGAAAGGACGAGTTGACGAGATGGCGTTGGAGTTTATATTTTATGCATTATACGACGTATGTGTAGAACGTATTCTGATCATGTGATCGTACATTTTACATTTTCGGGATTCGAGCGAGTGGTCGGGGTGCAGAGCAAGGATTGGGAATCAGCGTAACCTGTGAGTTTCTAATCCCCTTTTTTAAACGTTTGACTGTTTTTGGGGCTATCGTACATACTTGCAAGAGATGTTTAACATATTAAACGTGTTAAGAGTTTTGGGTTTTAACCCGATGTGTTTATGAACTAAAACATTCAGTATTGAGTCGGAGGGTCTACGGGGGTGTTTATGAGATCATGTGATCTAGTCTTAAAGGTGCGTATATGGTCATGGGTCGTATAGTGACCTAATAGGGGTGAGTCGGGGGATGAGTCTATATGTTGCTCATATATGACTAGGTGGTGTTACAGGATGGGCACGTACATGGTATGTGCTTAGATAGTGATACATAGTACTTAAATGTGTGTCACCATAACAGTGGGGTGTTGTGTGATGAGTTAGCCAGGGTGAGTCAGGATATAAGCTTAACGCTTATGAATACGTGTAGGATATGTTATCCTAGTGCTATGTGTGGGGAGCAAGTATAGTTGATGAGTCTTGTAAATAGAGTATGATGTTATGCGTTTTATACATGTGTTAAGTGTATTGTGTCGTTGTCCTTGTGACACGGTGTGTATTGTGTTTGCATCATTGTCTTTATGACACGGCAAACGGGATTGTGAAGGACGAAGTCCTTCGGGAGGTCACCAAAGGTGACAATATTGAGCAGGTTAACGATGAGCTCAGGGTGTGTCGAACGCCCTGACGAGGGTAACCCTGGCGAGGGTGCATTGATGAGGTAAGTGTTTGTGTGCATATATAAGTGTGTTATATTGCATACAAGTGTTGAGTTATATTTATTGTGCATGAGATAGTATTAATGTGGTGAGTAGAGTTAGATTGACCGTTGTGTCAGGATTGTGATGTGGTGTTTACAACTGTTACGCCAAATGTTTGTGAGATTCTTGGTTAGGGCTTGTTAAGCCGGTGTCTAGAGGGTGGTTGAGATTACCAGTGTGTGGTTAATATGTGTGGTAAACTTTGAGTTATCAGAGTGGTAAGTTCAATCCATGTCGGAGAGACTTACTGGGTTAAATGATGGGGTGAGTCTGGGGTGGTGAATCCTTTGGGATATTGTAAGATAATGGGGGTTATCTATCTATTAATAAATAACAAAACTATTTTATAAAGATCAGTGGGTCTCGAGTAGAAATAAATGGAAAATGAGACGAGTTAGTTTTTGTATAAATTAAACAATTAGAACTCACTCAGCGTAGCTAACTTTGTGTGTACATTAGATTGTGTTGTAGGTGAGCTTGGGGTCAGCGTATCTTGGCTAGGGAGAGGTGTTTCTCGGATTGGTGTGTAGGCACTCGTGAGGTAAGTTTAATAAAATTAATGACGTTAAAGAGCAATAATTAATTTAGAAAGACATCCGCTGTACGTTTGATAAATAAAACAAGTACTTTTAAAGAGCATTACCAGTTATGAAAACCAACTGTAGGGTGCCCGGTTTGGGGCCTTACATAATTGAATAATAACCTTGCAATTGATACTTAAAATGTTTATATTTCATAATTGTAGGTTATTCGGTGTCCTGAGATAAAGAAAGATGAAACCAGTCAAGAACACCAAGAAATCAAGCCTTTTGGAAGATCATTCCCGAGCTTTGATCCCCAAGAAGTCAAAATTGGTCAACAACAAGTCATCCAACAACTAAAAGATGAAACTAGGAAGCAAGGGAGGGTTGCACGGTCGTGCAAACCCAAACTTGCTCTCCAAGGCTCTAGTACGATGTCCTATGTACCCTGTTTGATTCCCGAGGTGTTTGCACGCCCGTGCAATATAATGCACAGCCGCGCGTTGCTCATTGTCAGGCCTATAAATAGAGTGGTTGTTCTCTTGGTTTCATACACCCATACATACCTCAAGATCACACACCAGCTATCTAGAGAGAGCGTATTCGTAGTTTATAGTAGTGAGTAGAGAGTAGAGGGGCTCCTCCTCCTTGTTCCACAATAGGGGAGCCTACAAAACACAACATTACGTTAGTTGTTATGGCCATTCGTGGCTAAGCTTCTTTGTATTGCTAGGGTGAAATGATGTTTGGTGCATATTAATGTTTGACGTATTAATCTATTGGTATGTTTATGTCTTTAATTATTCGTTCTTAAAACCACCATTTGGTGGGCTTTTATCATTGTCGAAATCCGTCTTTATATTTGTGAGTGTTCTTGATTTTAAAGTGTAAGATCGTAAAACCTTTTTAATAAAACTTCCTTTGAAGCTTGTATATCTTTATACAAGCAAAGATTGATAAGCCAAGGCCTGGTCAACATTATTAAGGTCGTACGTCTTTATACGAACTTATTATGCAACCAAGAATTGGTGAACTCATGTTGGGAACGGTACGTCTTTATACTCGGTCCCATTGTTACACCGCCTCTTGGTGAACAAAGTATAATCACTTATTTAACTTTAATACAAAGCATTTACGTTTGATGTCTTAAACCAACCCGGAGATGACCATTCGAAGGGTTGAGGGTAACTGTTGTCCCTAACGGGAGGCACTACTATTTTAATTTAAAGATTTTAATTCGTGAATCAAATGTCGTGAGGACGAGGCTCTAGCGGTGACCCGGGTCACAAGTTTGTAGTAGTCATATCACTGGATTAGTTAACTTAACATTATCACGTACCAAGCTGATTCGAAGCCCGAAGCAATACTCTTCGTGACCTGATCATTTCCAAGATATTTACTTTTCTGTTATTTACTATTCTGTTCATTACATTTCTGTTACACACATCACACACGTTTTTTGTTTTTATGCTATTGACTTTACCGTCATTTACTTTTCTGTCATTTACTATTTGGCTTCACAAACACACAAAACTCACTCACTAATTGATCAGGCTAAACGATTATAAAAGTTGAGTACCGGAACTCGACCGTATCCATTGGTTCGATACCTGGTTCTTACCTAAACTATATTATGCTGCTATAGGTACACTTGCCTATTGTGTGTGTTTTTAAGTTAAAGTAATTATCATTTTATAAATTTAAAACATAATCTCGTAAAACCATCATAAAAATATATTTATTATATATTTATATATTAAAAACGACACATCAAGTTTTTGGCGCCGTTGCTGTCACACCCCGAAAACGACGATTCGCTGCGGAAATGAGACGTAAGCGTGGTGGTCATATAAGTTGTAGCCCAATGATAATAAGAAAACACATTTATTTAAAACATCGGAAAGGTTTAACAAAACAAAGATACGTCTTCAGATTATCCAAAATTAAAAGCATTGAAATTTAAAACAAGAGTTTCCATGATCCAACACATGAGGATCCAAAATAAAGTTTAAAATGTCCCAACTGAATTCCGATGCAAGTTTTTGGCCCAAAAGCCCGTTTTCATAACCGCGCGAGAGCATCTAAGTACCTGAAAAAGATGATTAAAAACATCAACATAAAGTTGAGCGAGTTTCACGGGTTTAAACGAAAACATAAACGAATTTTACGAACTATCACGTAACTTGGACAAACATGTGATATGTAATAGACTAGCTAAGAATACGACAAATGACAGTACCTAGAGCTTATAATCAAACCGAGACACGAATACAACTTGTCCCCACGAATCCTTTCAAAATATATTCTCTCGTACGAACGACCGATCAACGCTACTGATCACGAGAGTGGGCAGTCAGTCCCAAATAGATCTATCAACACACCTTGCGTCCTACACGAGTCTAATGATTATAACGGCGGGGCTATTCTTGAACGACATACATGAACACATATCGAAAGCCCTTACTTGATACCATCAAACGAACACATAATGTAAGTCCAGTATCATGATAAACGAACAAAAGCATGTTCTTCCCCCATATTTTATAAAACAACAAAATAGTTTAAAAAGGGGCTGTGAAAAACTCACCTTGATAACGAACAAAGGAAAACGAGCGCTAGCAAAATACGCCCACGAACACGGGTTGATTCTAACGGTGCCTTAAACAAGAGGGATATATTACTAACTGAACCTCAAGTTTTACAAGCAACCCAACCTACTTAGACTTATAATATTTTTAAGAAAATATTTATTTAAGTGAACCGTTGGTGACTTTGACACGCGGTTATGTTTTTAACGAAAAATGGTGGATCATACACACATGCGAAGACATCAAGTGTTATTACTTATCAACAATCAAAATGAAAGTATGAAACTAGTAACGCGCGCACACACACACGCACACACACACACACACATATATATATATACTCATACATATGCTTATAAGTTCTATGGTGATATGATTTAGTTTGATTAAGATTGGGTTTAGGGTCGAAACCCCCAAATCGATTTTATGAAGAATCCTAGATTCAAGATCATGGCCAATTCAATGTTATACCATTCAATTACCATAGGGCTTTCATTGAACAAATGGATATGAGTCTAATCATGCAATTTAATTGAATTGAGAATGAGTCTAGAATCAAAAGCCCCAAACTCGATTATGTGTAAACCCTTGATCACTGATTGCGAACAATTTGATGTTAAAAGCCCTAATTGGCATAGGGCTTTCATTCTAGAGATTGTAAAAAAGCTAATGGAGAGTTTAATTACTAGAAACGAATTCGGATTGAAGGTGAACGACTACACCGAGTGTCGACGACGGCGGGGTTGGTCTCCGGTGACTCCCGTAGTTTCTCCAACCGAACTAGCGTATGCAAATGCTCCTAAGAGTGTTGTATAACGTATGCAGATGGTCGATTTGTGAGAGGAATAATAGGAATGGACGGATATGATAGAGGTGTGCTTGTGGTCGACGGTTACGAGATTAATGCCCATAATTGGGATTAATTCGAATCAATAACTGAGATTAATGTTCTAATGATGATCGACTATTGCTATCAAGTGCATAACGGTTACGAATTTCAACAGGAATGATCGTGGGATTCGGATTTGAGTCGATTTGGTTACGGGTTTGACTTTAAAAGTGAACAGGATTGATTTGTCTTTGATTTTGACTTTGAGGGTCAATAAATTAAGTTTAGGGACTTGGCAGGATCAGTCCCTCGAGTTTGAGATTAGGGAAAGACAGAATTGTTCCTTTGGATTTAATATTGAGTTAACTGGGTTAGGTTTTAATAGAAAACTTGATGGAATTGTTAACGAAGTTAATTTGAAAAGTCGGATTGTCACATCATCCCCTAGTTGAAAGAATTTTCGTCCCGAAAATTAAAATAATAAAAAAAATTTATAGGGTGTCACATCATCCCCTAGTTGAAAGAGTTTTCGTCCCAAAAATTAGAATAGTACCTTAAGAATTTGATGTGGAGTGCTTGAACAGATTAGGATATTTGCGCATCATCTGATCCTCGCGTTCCCACGTGAATTCTGGTCCACGCTTCGAGTTCCAACGAACTCTGACAATAGGGATTTTACTGCGTTTTAACATTTTGACTTCCCTATCCATGATTTCTACAGGTTCTTCGATGAAACGCAACTGTTCATCAATGCGTAGTTCCTCAAGAGGAATCGTGGTGACTCATCTACTAGACACTTCTTCAAGTTTGAGATGTGAAAGACAATGTGTACACCACTAAGTCCTTCAGGTAGGTCCAGTTGATACGCTACTAGACCAATTCTCTTCACTTTCTTGAATGGTCCAACATAACGAGGATTTAGTTTGCCTCGTTTCCCAAAACGAATGACACCCTTCCAAGGTGAGACTTTTAACAAGACCATATCCTCTACTTGAAAGTCTAATAGTTTACGACGCTTATCGACATAGCTCTTTTGACGATCACGAGCTGCAGCCATAAGTTTTCTAATTTGAACGATTTTCTTAGAAGTTTCAAGTACGAGTTCAGGACCTGTAAGTTGACTATCCCCAACCTCGGCCCAACAAATAGGAGAACGACATTTCCATCCATATAGTGCTTCAAATGGAGCTGCCTTGATGCTAGTGTGATAACTGTTGTTGTAGGAGAACTCCACCAATGGTAGGTGAGACTCCCAAGTGTTACCGAAATCTATCACACAAGCTCGTAGCATGTCCTCCAGGGTTTGAATAGTACTCTCTGTCTGGCCATCAGTTTGAGGATGGTATGGTATGCTCATATCTAGACGCGTGCCTAAAGCTTTATGTAACGATTGCCAGAAACGAGAGATGAATCGTGCATCATGATCCGAAATGATAGAGATTGGCACCCCGTGCCGTGAGACTACTTCTTTCAAGTAAATAGGAGTAAGCTTATCCATTTTGTCGGTTTCCTTGTGTAGGATCGTGAGAATACAAGATGGTTCTGTTCTTAGTTGAGGTTGGCGGAAACAAAATCAACTACACAATTTATAATCAAGTAAACACAAAGAATACTGATAAACACTGTTGTATTAAGCTTTTGTGAATGCAAGGATTACAAGTGAGAAACTCAATGAATAAGTATGATAAGCACTACAAGCACCCTTACAATGAAGTGGCAACTCAGTATTTATAGTAACTTAGAATCAAGACAGACCCTTGATTCTAAGGATCAGATCGAACACAAGCCGTTGATCTTGTTTATTAATTTACATTACACGTAAAGGCTAATCTAGTTAACTTTACTGAAACGTTTTCTTTATTCATGATTGTTTGCATGCTTGGAGAAGTGTATTGTTGTCCGTCATTGGTTGACCATAGCGGTTCCTTCTGCTTTGAGTCTGTCAGTTGCTTTTGCAGAAAGGTGTCAGAGACGCTTGGCCTGGATAGTCAGCTACAGCGTTTGGTTTTCAGTGAATAGTGCTATCAGCTGCAAAGAGTGAAGGTTGCTGCTGGTAAGCCTATCAGCAGCAAACATGGATGACCGCCGCTGATAAGCCTATCAGCAGCAACTTGTGTTGAATGCTGCTGATAAGCCTATCAGCAGTAACTTGTACTTAGAATAATTTTGTAACAATCAGTCTTTGGTTCTACAAACTCCCCCTAGACTGATGCTACCAAAATTCTTCTAGTCCCTTTGTTGCTGAAGCTTTTGCATATGGCTGACTATTCTTTCCACCTCATAGCCTCTTTGATCCTTGCTGGGATTATTCAATGGAAGTTCAGACAGAGTCTTGATGTCTTTGTGTGGCATTTTGTAGATAGCTTTGCTTGAACATCTCATCTGCTGCTTCTTTACATCAATCAAAGTGAATTCATCCAAATCAGCATTATAGGACCAAGATACAAATAGAGAGTGAGACTTGAGTGGTTTGATATTCATGACCACATCTTTGCTAGGATTGAAGTAGTGTCTGATAGCTAGCATAAGATGTTTCCCACTCTCATTTGTAGGCTTATGAGCTTCACCCAGCTCTAAAATTCTTTGAAGATCGGAATCAGGTAATTGCAGAACCTCATCAACAGACCTGTAAGTGGATCTTCTTCTCTCAGTTCTCCCCCTGAAGATCTCAAACACTTGATCTTGTGAATTGTAGAACCAGTTAACTATATTTCTTGAGTTTTCTGGTTTAGGAGTGGGTTTGGGTATCTTCAAGGGAGGCTGTTGATGAGTGGGAGCTGGGTGGGATGACTTGGACTTTTTGGGTGGAGGAGTGGAAGGCTTGGGGATGTTTGTAGATGGTGTTTGGAGAGAGGAAGTAGTTTCTGGTGCAGAGGTTCTTTGTTTCTTGACTGGCCTCTTTTCCAGTCTTTCTTCCTCTTCCTTTTTCACTGTTGTATACAGGGCTTGTAGGTTCATGAAAGACGTGGGACCTAACCTTTTTCCACTTTCTCCCCTTGCCTTAAGGAAGTCAGTCATCTTCTTCCTTTCTTCATGGGTCCTTAGATTAAGGGCAATGGCTTTCTTTGACTTCTGTTGAGCTTTTTCTTTCTCTTCATCTTTCTCTTTCCTTGCCAATTCCCCCTGCTGACCCATGAAGGCTCTATAGATCTCTTTGTTTGACAGTTTTTCAAGGTAGTCTGCATCCTCACCTTGAGAGATCAGAGCTTCAGTCCACTCCTCCCTTAATTCTTTTGCTAATTTAGAATCAGTGATTCTAAACTTAGCATCTTCCTTCCTTTTCTTTTTAGCTTCTTCATCTTCTTTTGCAAACTGTTCCTGCAGCTGTCTAGCAAGTTGTTCATCTTTCTCAACTTGAGACCCTGCATGGACTTTTACCTTCATTTCATCCAGCTGTTTGGCATACAGCTGGATTGTCTGTTGTCTGAGAAGTATGGCTGCCTTTCTATCTTCATGCCTTTGATTTTGAGCCATCTCTTCAGCCAACTCTTCTTCTTCTCTTTTCCTTCTTCTCTCTTCTTTCTCTTTCTTTTCCTTTTGCAACCTCTCTTCATCCTCTTTTGTCATGATGCCCTTCCCTTTATTAACATTGGATGCCTCTGCTCTCGCTTCACTGATCACAGAAACAGCTGATTGTTGTGCTGTTGGGATCTCTGCCTCGGATTCATTGGCATGTTGAGAGGTAGATAAGGGAAGGTCTTCAGTTTGGCACTCAGGGTCTGTAAGTTCTAGCAGCCTTTCTCTCACAGAGGATCTTGCTTCATAAGCTGCAGCGCAGATGTTAACTGGAGGGAAATCTGAGTTGGAGTCAGTGTTAGAGGATGACACATCTTCTTCCTCATCAATCCTTCCTTCCTGCTCAAGGTGAGCTTTGATAATTGCCATCATCGCCTGGCTTTCAACGGAGTTGACATTGCAGATGTTGGCTTTTAGTAGATAGATCTTGTGGAGGAAATTTGTTGGTAGCTGAAGGATGTTCCCGGTGTTGATGATGAGAGCAGAACCGTTGCTTAGGAAGAAAGCGTGGTCAAGGAGCCTAGTGCTTACCCATCCTAGCACGTCCGAGTCCTTGACCAGGAAGGCATACATAAATCTTTGAAGGCCCAGAACTCCTTCTTCAGTGAGAAGACTGCTCCTTGTTATTGCAAGATTGTTGGGAGACAGTCTTCTTTCTGCGGCCGACGAAGATTCAGGATAAGCTACCCGTCTTGCTGTTTGTAGGAGTCTTCTGAACTTGGGTAGATTATCCTCCATCAGGTCATAGAACCTGCCAATGGCAAGTTCTGTTGAGAGATCCGTTGAAGAGTTGATGCAGTTAGATAGATATAGTTGTAGGACTTGGAGGGCATTGAGTGAGTTCCAGTTCAGCTCTTCTACTCCGCTGAACTCCCGTCCAATCCAGAACCTCTCAGCTGATCCATCATACCCCCAAGCTAGAATAGAGTCAAACTCTAGCTTCTTTGAAGATTTGAAGATTTGGGGGGTAGTGGATTGACCTATGATGGCTGCTGCTTCAGGGATGATGCTGACCAATGTAGATGTTTGATCTTTGCCTTCAACATCAGTCAGCACTTCATCCACAGCCCTGACAACCAACTTCCAGTCTTCAGAGATCTCTTCTTCTTCATCTTCTGATACTGGCAAGTCGTAGACCTGTACAAAAGCTGGCCTGTAAAGTGAGCTTTGGAAGGCAGCTTGCTCCTGTATCCAGTCTTCAAGGCTGTCTGTATCATCTTCCATAGAAACCATCTCCCCCTTTTTGGTTGCATCAGCAGACAGGTAAGCATCAGTTTGGGTGCCTACTGATACAAGAGAGGGAGAGGCTAAAGTTGGGCATTTATGGGCTTCATGCATAGCGACTTGGTGTCTTAGTTTGGACATTTCAGCCTCTAGCATAGCCACCCTGGCCGTCAATTCGATGTTATGAAGTTTCAGTCTGTCCTCATCCACAGTTGTGGAATCCTTGGACCCAGATGGGGCCGTAGGCCTAGCCTCAGCATACCCATCACCCGTGGTTTCTTGGCGCCTGGGATTCCTCTCAGTGAAGGGAGTTTCCAAGGAAACACCCTCACCGTGAGTTGCCGTGGTTGAGGTCTTAAAGATGTTGTCACTGTCCTCCTGGTCAGTTGATGGACCAGCAGTAGTGACAGCCTCGTCCACATCCACTCTTTCAATACTCCCAGAGTGGACCTTCAAGGGTGAAGAACTTGGGCTGGGTGTGTCGGAAGCAAGACCAATCAGTACCTCCTTGATAGTGGTAGTTGGAGAAGGTGCATCACTTTGGTCGGGTTCCTCAACACTTAAGTTCAAGGAAGACATGAATGGCTCAACGGGCTGTTCTATGGATCCGGGAAGTGATCCTAATCCTAATAGAGAGACTTCCGAAGGAGTCTCCCTAACAATGTGGCTTTCCCTTATGGTATTCTCACCAGAATGTTGTGATTCTGAGTGAGGGATGTTGGCTTGGGTTTGGGCCTTGGAGGCACGAGAAGAAGGAGTTCTCTTGCCCCTTTTTCTTGTATATTTGGCTGCAACCGGGGCCCTGTGTTCCGGTTGTGCAAGCAAACTGTGGGTGAGTAGTGCATGTGCCTGTGCATCCTCAGTAGAATGCACAGGGGTTCGATCAAGGGAAACAGTAGTTTGAGTTTGTGGCAGTGAGGTGGAGGGTGTGGGATCAGTATCAGCTGGGTTTGCTGAACTGTCACCTTGGGCACTGTGCGTATTCAACATTGTAGACAACAACGGAACATCGGCCCCTGAGAACTTTGATGAAACTGTTCTCATGCTTTGAAGAATATTGTTCTTATGTCCCAAAATTGAGTAGATTCTTGCAGTTTTTGAAAGATCTTGGTGCTCAATGTTGAACACTTCCTGCAAGAATCTGGGGTACATGAAGAACTGTGATTTCACCCCTTCTTGAAGGTTGTATCTCAAACCTTCAAGAATGAGGTGGGAAAAATTGAAACCCTCCCCAGTTATCATACCGTGAATTGCCGACGCAAGTCCGGAGCTGAGTTGGTTCCAGCCACTCCTCTTCTGGGATATGCATTGGAGAAGAGTGTGGCAGAGATACTTCCATTTGGGACCCATGAGTGCCTTCTCTATCGTATACTCTGTTTGATTCCCAGTGTACCCTATGGATACAAAGGTCCTCATGTATACGTCTCTTGGGTAAGAGGTGGCGTCCCCTTCATCTTGAAGCTTGAGGTGTTGGCGGAGCATTGCTTCAGTTATGATTATCTCTTTGCCGTCTACTGTTCCTTTGATTTGGGGAGTGACCTGTTCAGTAGAATACACGGCTGAGCTCCAAAAATCTTCCATGTGGGAAGTGTAGATGGTTGGGTTGACTGTTAGGGCATGGAGGATTTTGGACCGACAAAGGAAGTCGATCATATCATCGAAACCTTCGGATTTCTTGCCTTTTATTAGGTATGCGGTGAGGTTGTGATATGGGGAAAACTTGTCGTTTGGGTTGTTTATGTCTGCGCCTGCCATTGTTATGGATTTGGAGGGAAAAGAGACGGGTGTTTGAATGGCGGTTGATTATGGAAGGCTTTGAATGCTGTGGGGACGGGAGAGAAAGTGATGGAAGGTTAGGGTTTGAAATTGAAAATGAAGAGGTGGTGGGAACGTTTGAGATTGTGATATAACGGCAGACGAAGAAAAAGCAACTTCACTTGTACAGTACAACCTGTTTCACTTTTCATTGTTACAGCTGTAATACACCAAGGCAGTCATGGAAGGGACTGATGGTAAATTTTACAGCGGGTAAAAGTTAATTTAGACTTATGTTTACCCATCAGCAGCAAACTTGGTTGCTGCTGAAAGATAAGAGTATCCGCAGCAAAATTGGTTGCAGCTGATGGATAAGCCTATCCGCTACAAACTTGGTTGCTGCGGAAAGATAAGTCTGTCAGCAGCAGATTTTGCTGCTGAAAGGTTTAAAGATCTGCAGCAAAGGAATTGCTGCTGAAAGCCTTAAAGCTATCCGCAGGAAACATGTACCTGCTGATAACTTAAAGCTATCAGTGGCAAAACTTTTGCTGCTGATGCTTTTACCTGTCAGCAGCTGAAGGACAAAAATGCTGCTGACCCATAACTTTTATTTACAACAAGGGACAAAAAGACACATCTTAAGGAGAAACTTGAGATGGATTTTAATCAAAGTTCATCATACCAATTGATTCAACTAAATATCTGAATCTAGCTTCATCAAAAGGTTTTGTAAACAGATCAGCATATTGCTCATTTGTATGAACTTTGGTTAAAATAATTCTCCTTTTCTCAGCTTGATCTCTTATGAAATGGTACCTGATGTCGATGTGCTTTGTCTTTGAGTGCTGCACTGGATTGTTTGTGATAGAGATAGCACTCATGTTGTCAATGTGAATTGGAGTCTGCATGAAGGTCATTCCATAGTCAAGCATTTGATTTTGGATCCAGATGACCTGTGCACAGCAGCTTGAAGCTGCAATGTATTCTGCTTCAGCTGTTGAAGTAGAAACACATGTTTGCTTTTTGCATTGCCATGAGATGAGCCTTCCTCCAAGAAATTGACATCCCCCAGATGTGGACTTTTTGTCCAAGTTACAACCCCCATAGTCACTGTCAGTGTAGGCATAGAGATTGACATTTTCATTCTTTGGATACCATAGCCCAAGTTTTGGAGCTCCCTTTAGGTATCGAAGAACCCTTTTGACAGCTTGAAGATGAGACACTTTTGGAGCTGCTTGAAATCTTGCGAAGAGACAAACTGCAAACATGATATCTGGTCTTGAGGCAGTGAGGTACATGAGAGACCCTATCATTGCTCGGTACTGATGTTGATCAGTGTCTTGTCCTTCTTTATCCGGAGATAATTGATGGTGCACTTGCATAGGAGTTCTTGAAGCAGAGTAGTCAGTCATTTTGAACCTCTCCAAGATGCTTTTGACATACTTGGATTGACTTATGAAGATTCCAATTGGTACCTGTTTGACTAGAAGTCCTAAAAAGAAATTTAGTTCACCCATTGAACTCATTTCAAATTTGGAATGCATCAGAACTTCAAAGTCTTTGCAGAGCTTCTTTCTTGTAGATCCAAAGATAATGTCATCAACATAAATTTGGACCAACAAAATTTCGCCCCCTTCATCTTTGATGAAAAGCGTCTGATCAATGGCCCCCCTTCTGAAGTTGTTGCTAAGTAGATATCCAGATAAAGTTTCATACCAGGCTCTTGGGGCTTGGTGTAAGCCATAGAGAGCTTTGTCCAGTTTTAAGACCTTATTTGGATGTGCAGGATCTACAAAGCCTGGAGGCTGTTTGACATAGACCTCTTCATCAATCGTGCCATACAGAAAGGCACTCTTCACATCCATTTGATAGACCATAAAGTTTTTGGATGCTGCATAAGCCAGAAAAATTCTAATGGCTTCCAGACGGGCAACAGGAGCAAAAACTTCATCATAGTCAATGCCTTCTTCTTGAGTGTAACCTTGAGCTACCAGTCTGGCTTTGTTCTTGACTACGATGCCCCTCTCATCTTGCTTGTTTCTGAAGACCCATCTTGTTCCAATGGCTGTTTGACCAGGTGGAAGATCAACAAGCTTCCAAACATCTTGTCTTTTGAGTTGCAGCAATTCTTCCTGCATTGTTGTGCTTGAGAGCTTCATCAATCCTTTTGGGTTCCACCTGTGATAGAAAGCAAGAGAACAAACAAATGTTGGCTTCATGAGACTTACTTCTTGTCTGGATGCCTGTGTGGACTTGTCCAATGATGTTTTCCAGAGGATGCTCTTTGTTTATTCTCTGTGCAGGTATCACATCCAGCCGTATTCCCTCTTCAAGATTACTGTGGTTTAGATCAGTATTGTCTTCAGATGTGTGGAGAGGAGCTTGGAGGATCTGATCATTGTGTTCCACATAGTCAGCAGCATTAGCATCAGAGGCCTCTTCAGCATGAATTGAGGAGGCTTCATTTAGGATTTCATTGTCAGAGAGATTGCTGCTTGTGGTGTTGGATGTACCGGTTTCACCTGCACTGGCTTCAGTAGCTTCTGCCACTGATGGAGGATCAATGGATGGCCTTTTCATCCTGATGTAGGGACTGGGAAACTCCAGTCTGTAGTCAGAAGAAGAGGTTGAGGTAGAAGGTGTTGAGTTTGAAGAAGGAGGCTCCATATTTGAGAATATGAGGGGCTCAAATATCTGGGTGAAGGAGTCTATATCAAAAAGCCAGTTGGGACCTTTACCTTGTTCACAGACAACGTGTTCCCTGCATTCCACATTAGCAGATTCTTCCCCAATCCGAGTCCTAGAATTGAACACTCGGTAGGCCTTCGATTGAGAGGAGTAACCCACAAAGTAACCTTCATCAGACTTTGCACCGAATTTAGGAAGAACTCCATGTGTGATGAGGATGGTACATGGACATCCAAAGGGCTTCAGGAAGCCAATGTAGGGAACTCTTTTGAGCCAGAGTTCATAGGGAGTTTTCTGGAGAGGCTTAACAATAAGGACTCTATTCTGCACATAACAAGCTGTGTTTACTGCTTCTGCCCAGAAAGTAAGGGGCAGCTTTGAGTCAGCCAGCATATATCTTGCTGATTCAATCAGAGTCCAGTTTCTTCTTTCAGCAACCCCATTTTGTTGAGGAGTTCTTGGAGCACTGTACTGCCTTTCAATGCCCTTGCTCTCACAGAAACTGTTCAAAGTGTGATTTTTGAACTCTGTTCCCTGATCACACCTTATGATCTTTACCTTCAGATTGCTTTGATTCTCTACCCTGAGATTATAGGATTTGAGAATCTCAGCAGTTTCATCTTTTGTTCATAGAAAGAATACCCAAGAGAATCTGGAGAAGTCATCAGTGATCACCAGACAGTAGGACTTTTTGCCCATTGACATGACATTTGTAGGACCAAAGAGATCCATATGCAGTAGCTGGAGAGGAGTGTCATTTGTGTTCAATGTCTTGGGCTTATGGGAACTCTTGTGTTGTTTTCCCTTCAAGCAGGCAATGCAGTGATCGTCTAGCTGGAATTCTTTGTCAGGAAGCCCTCTGACAAGATTGTCTTTCAATAATTTATTGATTGTTTTGATGTTAACATGGCTTAACCTCCTGTGCCAGAGAGCGGATTCATCAACTGATGCCTTTGACAGAAAACATGAAACACTACCAGATGGAGTGACTTCATTCATGTCAAGCACATATAAGTTGTCCTTTCTTTGAGCAGTTAGGAGAATCTTCTCTGGCGGGGGTTTAGATAGGCCAGGAGCTAACACAAAGCATTCTTTGTCAGTGAAGAGCATCCAATGCTTTTGATCACATACTTGGGAAACACTCATGAGATTGAAGTCAAGTTCTTTAACATAGTTGACTCTTTCAATGCTCATCCTCTCATTGGACACAGTGCCTTGTCCAGTGATAGATCCACCTTTTGAGTCACTCCCAAAGGCAACATATCCTCCATTGAAATGTCTGAAGTTGGAGAGGATGGACATGTTGCCTGTCATGTGCCTGGAACAGCCGCTATCTACCACCCAGGTGTTATTCTTGTTACCTGGCTGTCCCTGCACATGAAAGAGATTTAGTTAGTGGGAGTGGTCCAAGAGCTCTCCTTTTTGAAGAAAAGTGTTCTTGGACTTTCTGATTCATCATGCGTGCATTCAACAGCACCGATGATGATTTTGCTGACAGGAGCAGAGATTTTGGCTTTCCATTGCTTAAGTAGTGGTTTTCCAGTTCTCTTTTCTTTATCGGCTGCGGATTTGGCTTTGGCAGCTGATGAATTTGCTCTATCAGCAGCTGATTTTCCTGCTTGAGGTTTTGGCTTGTCAGCAGCGGCAGGTTTTGTTGCTGATGGCTTCAGCTTATCAGCTGCAGATGTTGCTGCTGATGGCCTTGGCCTTTCAGCAGCAGATTTTGCTTTTGCTGCTGAAGGCTTAGTTGGAGCAGCAGCAGATTTGGTGGCTGCTGAAGGCTTTGCCTTTTGCTGCTGCTTGTGTTTTTCTGCAGTTTCAACTCTTCTACTGGCTGCAGATGGCCTATCAACTGAAGTATGCTGATCCTTCTTTTGTTTATGCGCTGATTGAAGAAGGATCTGGTTGAAGGGGTTAAACTGACATTTTGCAGCAAAGTGGTTTGATTCCCCACATATGATGCAGGACTGCTGAACTTTGGGCTGCTGCTTCCTTGGTGGAGAAGAAGAGTTTCTGAACTGAGTTTTCTTGGTCGTAACTCTTCTAACCTGTTGCTGATTCTTCTAATTTGGCATGAACTGAGGCTTGGAGTTTGTGGGTCCTGATGTCTGTCCCTTTTCAATGTTTAGCTTTCTTCCACCTGGAGGATAGCTGATCCTGATCTGTTTGAATGGTACAGGGGCTGGAACAGCTGGGAGAACAGTAGGGACTGGGACTCTATTCAGAACAGCTTCAGATGAGGCTGTACTGGTTTCATCATGGTCTGAGAAGGTTAACTCAGATTCTGATGAGGTAGTGTAATCTTTAGCAAGGGGTTCATCCATTGGAGGATCAAGATTTCTGTTTGCCGTGTCGAGTTTTGCAACATCGAAGCTTGGTTCATAGATGGCAACATAGTCAGCTGGATGAGGAACAGTATTGTACTGTTCCTTGCCATATCCAAGTCCTCCAAGCTTTACCTTTTCATGGACTTGAATATCTAGAAGTCTCTGTAGCTTTTTAGAAGAAAATTCATATTTTTCAACATGAACTTTCTGTTCTGCCAGATCAGCTCTGGTTGATTTAAGTTTTACTAATAGATCATCAATCTGAGTTTCAAGATTGGTTTGTTCATGTTTTAGAGATGAAATCTCTTTCTTAAGGCATTCAATTTTTTCTTTGTAAGTGATTTCAACCTTTTTGAACTCAGATTTCATTTGAAGAAACTCTTCATTTTGATCTATAAGGTTTTGGTTATGTTTTCTATAACCTAAAACTTTATCAATGCAGGCTTGAGAGCATAGATGTTCAAATACCTGAGGTGGTATCTCTGCAGTGTCTGCCATAAGTGCTTGGTTGGAGGCAGGAACATCTTCATATTGAAAACTCCAGTCAAAATCTGAAGTTCCAACATTTGCACAGGCTGCAGTCTGTGCTGGAGTAGTTCCTTGCTGCTGCTGCTGCCTGGGCTGACCTTGGTAACCTTGTCTTTGATGGCTGGCACCCTGATTGGCTTTAGGTGCCTTGCACTCCCTAGCAAAGTGACCCATTTGGTTACAGTTGTAACAACGGATCTTGCTTTTATCAAGCCCAACTCTGCTGTTTGAGTTGTTGCTTGGAAATGATCTTCCGGTTCTAGAATAGAACCTTTTTGCTCTGAGGGAGAGCATGGCATATGAGTGCTGAATATCCATTTCTTCAAGATCATCTGGATGAAAGCATTCCAGATCCTCTTTTATGAAGTACATGCTGCTTGAGTTGTCAGAGACAAAAGCAGTAGAGGTTGGCTGTTGAGGAGGTGCCTCAAGAAGAAATGGTGATGAGTTAGATTGTGAAGCGGTTGGGGTCTGAGGGTGAGTAACAATGGGAGGATAGTAGCTGCTTGCACTAGGACCGGAATGATCAGAGTGAAGCGCTGAGGAGGTAGTGGAGGAAGTGGTAGCTGATTGATAACTGGAGCTCCTTTCTTTAGCTTGAATCATTTCTAATTCATAGGTTTTGAGCATGCCAAAGAGCTCAGTCATTTGAAGAGTCTTCAGATTCTCTGTTCTTCTGATGGACACAGTGTATAATGTCCAACAACTAGGAAGAGATCTTATGAACTTCTTGAGAATGTCTTCATTCTCCAGCTTTACCTTGGAGCACTGCAGTTCACCTACAAGATAGGTAAATCTGTTATATAGAATAGTTAAGGACTCACCTTCCCTCCAGACGAAGTTCTCATACTGCTGCTTTAGTATGTCCCTTCTGTTCTCTTTGACTTCTTCAAAGCCAGCAAACATCTTCTCCAGCGCCTCCCAGAGCTCCTTGGCAGTTTTGTAACTTCTGAAGTTGTGAAAAACTTCATTTGGAAGGCACATTTGGATGGCTCCTAGTGCCTTGAAGTCCACCTCCATTTTCTTGATGTCCTCTTCAGAGTACTTGGATGTTTCCTTCGGGACTTGTAGCCCTCCACCATCAGCAGAGGCCACCATGGGAATATATGGACCCTCCTTGATGGATCTCCACATTCCGTATTCCTGGTAACAGAAGAAGCTTTCCATGCGATTTTTCCACATGTCATAGTCTTCTCCAGATACCAACCTTGGTGGTCGGTTGATGCTGCCAATATCTTCAAAGCCATTGCTCTGTGCCATTTTTGTTTTGATTTTGGGTGACTTGATCAAAGAGAGAGTTTAGAATAGAACCAGAGATGATTAGACAAATGTTAGTTTGTTTAATCTGAGCCAAAGCTCTGATACCACTTGTAGGATCGTGAGAATACAAGATGGTTCTGTTCTTAGTTGAGGTTGGCGGAAACAAAATCAACTACACAATTTATAATCAAGTAAACACAAAGAATACTGATAAACACTGTTGTATTAAGCTTTTGTGAATGCAAAGATTACAAGTGAGAAACTCAATGAATAAGTATGACAAGCACCCTTACAATGAAGTGGCAACTCAGTATTTATAGTAACTTAGAATCAAGACAGACCCTTGATTCTAAGGATCAGATCGAACACAAGCCGTTGATCTTGTTTATTAATTTACATTACACGTAAAGGCTAATCTAGTTAACTTTACTGAAACGTTTTCTTTATTCATGATTGTTTGCATGCTTGGAGAAGTGTGTTGTTGTCCGTCATTGGTTGACCATAGCGGTTCCTTCTGCTTTGAGTCTGTCAGTTGCTTTTGCAGAAAGGTGTCAGAGACGCTTGGCCTGGATAGTCAGCTGCAGCGTTTGGTTTTCAGTGAATAGTGCTATCAGCTGCAAAGAGTGAAGGTTGCTGCTGGTAAGCCTATCAGCAGCAAACATGGATGACCGCTGCTGATAAGCCTATCAGCATCAACTTGTGCTGAATGCTGCTGATAAGCCTATCAGCAGCAACTTGTACTTAGAATAATTTTGTAACAATCAGTCTTTGGTTCTACACCTTGATAGCTAAGAAGTGAGCAGACTTTGTTAAACGATCGACTAATACCCAAACGGTAGGAGTTCGTTGCAATTTTGTGATAAATTCCATGGATATCTACTACCATTTTCACATGAGAATCTCTGGTTGCTGGAGTAGACCGGAAGGCTTTTGATATTCAACCTTGACCTTTGCATAAGTCAGGCACTTGCTCACATAGGTGGCTATATTGGCCTTCATCTTAGGCCACCAATACAACACCTTTAGGTCATGATACATCTTGTCGGAACCTGGACGAATAGAGTAACGAGATTTATGAGCTTCATCCATGACCAGTTCCCTTAAATTTCTGAATATTGGAACCCATATTCGCTCAGCGAAGTAGCAAATACCGTCAGATTTGACCTCGAGTTGTGCTTCCATACCGCGTGTACCTTCCAGTGGTAGGTTTTCCTCTTTCAGCGCTTCAAGTTGAGCAATTCGGATTTTGTCAGGTAATCCGGGGTGAATAGTAAGCTGTAGTGCTCGAACTCGCTTGGGCTTGGTTTCCTTTCTACTTAGGGCATCAGCTGCCACGTTAGCTTTACCCGGATGATATCAGATCGCACAGTCATAATCATTCAAGAGCTCGACCCAACGACGCTGTCTCATATTCAACTCTTTCTGCTCGAAGATATGCTGAAGAATCTTATGATCGGTGTAGATAGTGCACTTGGTACCGTACAAGTAGTGTCTCCATATCTTAAGTGCGAAAACGCTCCCAACTCTAGATTATGAGTGGTGTAGTTTTTCTCATGCATCTTTAGTTGACACGAAACATATGCGATCACCTTTTCTCGTTGCATTAGAATACAACCTAGACCCTTAATGGATGCATCACAATACACCACAAAATCACCCGTACCCTCCGGAAGAGCTAGGATAGGTGCACTGCAAAGTTTCTGCTTAAGATGTTGGAATGCTGACTCTTGGTTATCGCCCCAGTTATAGGCTTTACCCTTTTGAGTTAGGGCAGTGAGACGTTGTGCAATTTTAGAAAATCCCTCGATGAATCGACGGTAATAACCAGCCAATCCTAGAAACTGTCGCACCTCAGTCGGAGTCGTTGGTGCTGCCCAATTCTTGATGGCTTCAATATTTGATGGATCGACATGAATTCCCTTCTCGTTAACCATGTGTCAAAAGAATTGAACTTCTCGAATCCAGAATTCACACTTGGAAAACTTAGCATAAAGCTGCTCCTTTTTTAGTAATTCCAGGATTAAACATAGATGTTCCTCATGTTCCTCCTTGTTCTTGGAATAAATAAGAATGTCTTCGATGAAAACGATGACAAACTGATCAAAGTATGGTTTACACACACGGTTCATGAGGTACATGAATACTGTCACACCCCAACTGACGGCGAAATCATTGGGGTGGGACATGTAGACTGTTCATGAGCACAAGGTTGACTAGATTTCAATATTTAAATCATCAAATTTAACTTCAAACCATTCAACACAACCAAATCCAAACAAGTACATAAACGAAATACATAATATTCTTTATTCAAATTTAACTAAGTCCAAAGCCTATGTGTAGCATGTCTTGATCAAACTCACATATTAGCACCTGAAACATGAATAAAATAAGGTCAACTAAAACGTTGGTGAGCATACATAGGTTTGTATATAGATAGCATATAGATTATGAATAAACAAATCCTTACATAACATGATAAAATAAGGCATTTATGGAGAGCAGTTATTGTGTAACCAAAGTACAATCAAACCTTTGTAACTAGCATGCAAAATTGTGTTGTCGGTAACAATCACCCCAATCTGGGTGGGTTTGTCAGACTCAATAGATCTATCATTGTTTACCGTTGGCTTGAATAGTTAATGATTGCACATAAATTGCACACAAAAGTTAGCACAACTAGCACTCAGGCATAAAGCTCAATTTGCACACATGAATGTAAAAAGGATTTGTATTTGTGTAGTTTGTGTAAATGTAAGCAATAGTTTGTATAATGTTCATGTTCCACCCCAAAAAGTGTAAAAGAGTAAAAGGGGTTATGTAATACTCACATGATTTGAAGGCGTAGCTAACTCGAGATACTAAATAGTAATATGATCCTTGTAATGCGCAATGTTAACCTAGTGTGGAATGTATATTGGATTAATAGTGTGTACAATAGTCTTTGTCTAAGTCTAGGGTTGAATTGGATGTGTGTATAAAGCTTGTGGTTTGTATTTGAAAGATATTGTAAAAAATGAAGGATTTGAAATGGACATTTTTAGAACATTGTGATCAAGGTTTGAGTTCAAATAACTAAATAAATAAATTACATAATTATTATTTATTCATTTAGTTATAAAAATAATGTATGTATTAGGGGTAATTAAGTATAACCTAAATAAATAGTTTTTGTTTAAATGTAAATTAAATAAATAGTTGTTACCTTATTTATTTATTTATAAAATATGTAACTTAGTCATTTAGTTATAAAAAGTTATTGGATGTTTTATATTAAATATAAATTTCGTTACTTTATTTTCATAAAGATGTGTAAATAAGTTATGTAAATAATATTTAAGTTAACAATAATTATAAATTTAATTTTGTAAGTTTTAAATAAATAATTTCTATTATTTTAGAATAGAAATTTGATCTTTTTAAATAAAATTAATATAAATCTTTATAAAATCAATATTTTTATTTAAAAATTAATCTCAAATACTTATTGTTTTTAAAATATTAAAATAATTATTCTGCCAAGATTTTTCTCATACACAAGACCGTGTCTGGGACAAGGCACGATCGTGCTAGAACCACGGGCGCGACCGTGCTAGTCAGGGACGCGACCGTGTTGACCAGACAGAAGACATAACTAAGCTGTTCACTAGGCACGACCGTGTCTGGGCCAGGCACGACCGTGTCTAGGGTTCTGAGGCACGACCAAGTCTAGTCAAGGGCATGACCGGGTCTGAGTATGTAAGGCATGACCGCGCTGGTATTGGCGCGACCGTGTCTCATGAAGCACGACCGCGCTAGAAGACTAGCGCGACCGTGTCTGTTCCAAAACAGGAACGAATTGCTTAAATCTTATATTGTTAATGTTGGGATTCATGGGGCTTTCATTCATTAGTTGTTTAAGAGTCTATTGATATAGATTAATCGTATTGAAAACATGACCAAAGTCGGATTCGATTAAACCGTTTTTGAACGAACCATAGGTTCGGGTTCATGTTAATTTCGCTATTGAAAGCCTAAATTAGATTAGGGCTTTTGATCTATAGACTAAAACGTAGATGTAGGAGGTTTCAATTACACGGAAAGATGATTAATCGATAGCGTATGGTAGAAACGAGTTCCGGCGACGACGGGTTTGATCTCCGGCGCTTTCTGCTGAAACTCCGGCTAACTCAATGTGTTCTGGAGGTTTAGGGAGGATCGAATGATGTATTTGTATGCTGGTTTGAGAGGATTGCAAATAAAATCTTGAAATCGATGGTCACATGGAGGGTTTTGAGGATTATAATATGAATCGATCAACTGGGTTTATGTGTCGTAAATAAAATGATTAAAACCTTTAACTGGGTTTGTTAATATGCGAAACGGTTACGAAATCGAATGGTCCTGCGATTAAAGGCTGCATTTACGTTTCCACTGACGCGAGGCGTGACCGTGCTTATAGGAGGCGCGACCGTGTCAAAGCATCGGGCGCGACCGTTCTAAAGCAAGGCGCACGATCGTGCCAAGGCACTTGGCGTGACCGTGCCAGAACGAGGCGCGACCGTGCCTATTAGGGTTTCTGTTTATTTATTTATAAATTTAGTCCTTGCAATTTTCAGCATTTGCGGATTTGTATAAATATGAACTTATGTAGAGTTTAATAGAAGATACTCGTGTAAAATTTACGGATTTGCATCGAAACACAGTATTTAATTGTTGGTACGAATAGAATAATTCAGTGTACTAGAATTTGGTTTGAATGTATCACATTGAACTAAAATATAGATAATGAAAATCAGAAATGTTACAAATACCGCAGGTGCGTTGGTTAATCCGAAAGGCATGACCATAAACTCGTAGTGGCCGTACCTTGTCCTAAAAGCAGTCTTAGAGATATCTTCATCTCGGACTCTCAATTGATGGTAACCGGACCTAAGATCTATCTTGGAATAGAAACTTGATCCTTGGATCTATACGAGGCAAAGGATAACGATTCTTGATTGTCACTTTATTCAGTTCACGGTAATCGATACACATACGGAAAGTTATGTCCTTCTTCTTGACAAACAGGACCGAAGCTCCCCATGGCGATGAGCTAGGTCGGATGAAACCTTTATCCAACAATTCCTGTAACTGAGTGGACAACTCTTGTAATTCACTAGGTGCTAGTCTATAAGGTGCCCGAGCAATCGGTGTCGCTCCGGGTGCTAGATCGATTTGAAATTCAACTTGACGATGTGGTGGCAGACCTGGAAAATCCTCGCAAAATACTTCCAGAAATTCACGAACGATGGGAATATCATCAATCTTCTTCTCTTCTGATGGCTGCTCAGCAACGAGAGCCAAAATAACAGTACGCCCTTTTTGAAGGCTTTTCTATGCTTTCATAAAGGATATGATGCCCATGACTGCACCAACCTTTTCACCCTAAACGAAAAGGGTTTCTCCACTCGGGAGAGGAATACGAATAATTTTTTCACGACAGATGATTTCAGCTTGGTTTTTAGATAACCAATCCATGCCGACAATTACATCAAAACTACCAAGTGTGATCGGCATAAGGTCGATATCAAGTATATGACTAGCTCAAGCTTACATCCCTTAAGAATGTGAGTTGCTTCAATTATTTGGCCATCAGCTATCTCTATTATATACTTATCTTCTAACAGAGTTGGAGTTCCTTTTATCATATCACTAAGTTTCTTAGATATAAAACTCCTATCAGCACTAGTGTCAAAAAGGACAGAAGCAAAGTAATTATTTAAGAGAAACTTACCGGTGACCACATTAAGATCATAACGAGCTTCTCTAGATCCTAGCACGAAGGCTCGTCCCTTCGCACCATTCCTTCCGGTATTGCCGTTGTTGCCAACATTGTTGTTATTCTGATTAGGTTTTGTGGTTTCCATTACCTCCCTTCTTTAAATGAGGACAGTTTTTTCGGAAAATGTCCCTCCTTCCCACACTAGAAACAACCGTTTGTAGACCCAGGCTGTTGAAAAGGCTGCTTGACTTGCAACTCACCCCTACAATCTTTGGCAGCATGGCCTATTTTGCCACACCGCTGACAACGGTTGCAAACCCCGAAGTGATGGAAGTTGCACTTGTTACACTTAGGAGATTTTCTCGCATAACCACCCTGATTTTGACTTGAAGAGGTCCTCTGGTTGAAGTTCTTAGTAGGCTCAAACCTACGCTGCTGCTGCTGCTGTTGCTGTTGCTGAGGTTGATTAACCTGGGATCCCTTGGAGTTGGAGTGAGTGTTGGAGTTGTGATCAAACTTGCGCTTATGATTGTCGGTGGATTTAGAGACCGAACCCCTCGGGGGTAAAGTCCCTTGAGTCACCGCTTGATCTGTTAGCTTGTGGGCTAGTTTGATCGTCTGCTAGATTGTAGCAGGGTTGGATGAAGTAACCATACTTTGAATTTATGGCACTAGACCTCCAATATATAGCTGAATCCTCTTGTAGTCCGGAGTCACCATATGTGGGCACATGGTAGCAAACTCATGGGAGCGAGTTGTATACAGCTCAATTTTAGAACCTTCCATCTTTAGGTTCCAGAATTCTCCTTCCAACTTTTGAAATTCATCCCGAGGACAGTATTCCTCCTTCATCATCGTCTTAAACTCCTTCCATGGGAGTCTATTTTCCATGGCCAGACCCAACATCTGGACCTGGGCGTTCCACCACGTGAGAGCCATGCCCTCCAAAGTTCTGGCGGCGAACTTGACCTGATTGGCCACTGGGCAGTTGCACATGGCAATCACCGATTCTACTTTTTCGAACCAACGGAGTAGTCCGACAGTTCCTTCGGCTCCACTAAAAGTGTGGGGCTTGCAGTCCATAAATGTTTTGAAGGTGCAGGCTGGCTGCTGATTCTGTTGACCTGGATTTAGAATCATAATATAGGGTTGTGATTATAGAGCTTAGGAAAGGCGCTTTAAGAGATGAATTGACCTCATTAGTCAACATCTAAAGCATTTACCTACAACATTCTATGCTGCGAGAGCCTCTGCCACACAATCATTGATTAGTGCCGCCAGCTCAGCTGCTGCCATGTTGATGGTACCTCGGCCACCAGCACGACCTCCACGTCCTCTTCCCGACATGATTCTTCACATTCACAAATACAAAACAATTATAAATATATCGCATATTAAACATTATTTATGTACAAGTAGGGAAATACAACATCTAACATTTTGAAAATTAAATAAATTGTAAGGCTACAAAATAAATAAATCAAACATTAAAATTCTCATGCTTTTATTGAATGGGAACAACCTTACCCATCTAGGTTTGAAAAGAGAAATAACATAAATGAAGCATGAATGAAAAGGAAAGATAGGATAGAAGATCATCGAATATCCGCGTCATCGGAAGAAACGTATGATTGCGCATCGTCGATCTCCACTGGTTCCTCCTTGGGTGGCTCCTCCTCCAAGGGCTCCTCCTCGAAGGGCTCCTCTTCATCATCCGAAAGTGGAATGTCCTCTGGAAATAGGGTTGGTTGTAGTTGGGCTTCTAAGTGGGTCACTCTCTCCCGAAGTCCTTCAGCAGCATGGTCTGCTACTTGTAGTTGGGCTTCCAGATTAGCCACTCTCTCCAGAATTCCTCCTACATCATGGTCCAAGGTATCCACCCTCGTCTCCAAATGTGTAACCCGATCCTCCAAATGGTTATAGACTTGGTCCATCACTGCTAGCTCAGCAGTCAAAAGCTCAATTCCTACCTTGTTTTCTTCCACTTGTGGCTCTCGTTCTAGAATGTCGGGTATCTCACTAGTGGAATCCTTCATCTCCTTTAACTCCTTAGTTATGATAAACACAAAAGCTGCAAAAGCTTGTTCCATGGTGCATGGCAAGCTAGGTAAAGTAGTGGATGAGGAAGTGGAACCAAAATAGGGCGATGGAACATTTCCCATCTCGATCCACCTTTGGATCATCTTCGGATATGCACTCCAATTAAGTGTCGTGTTCCTTGCTCGTGCATTACTTGGTTCACCCTGTTCCACCGAGTTGCCATTAGAACTAGTCCGGCGCCTTTTGGGCTCCGGGGACGATACGGTAGGTGCCTTAGGTGGTGGTGGTGGAGTTGAAAACATGATCCTGTAATATAACATATAAGTTCCAAACATCCAAGGTTTATGACATGTAACTAATGTGTGAGGTTATAGTCTAGTATGCAATCCTAGTTCTCTATAACCAATGGCTCTGATACCAATCTGTCACACCCCCAATTTCAACTAACAGAGTTTTACCGTTTTGGGAAGTGACAAACTAGGATCTCAGTCATTAGTTACATCGAACGACTCTACATGGACTCAAAATGAAAATATCATATTAATCAGTGTTTAATACGGAAGCGTAAAGAAAAGTAAATGCACAAAACATACGCGCCCAAAAGTCCAAACCAAACATAATTCAAAACAAAGTCCAAACAATTTAATAAAACATCAATCAATAGGAGAATTCCATGCATGTCCTATATGTGCACCTATGCCTTATCTTAGCGACCTGAGAAAACATGTAAGAAAAGATGTCAACACGAGGTTGGTGAGTTCACAGGTTTCAGTATATAAATAAACGTTTACCAGATTATTGATCATTCAATATGTATCTACAGGTAACTAACCTATGTTCATGTTTAACTTAAGCGCTCATAACCGAAGCTGACTGTTTGTTTATTTGCCTCCTGTCAGGTCTATCAACCCCGACGATGTGAGTAGGCTAACATTTCACCCGTTCGATCTCCAATCGAGTTAGCGCAACTAACGCGGGTGGGATTTGTTAAACCCAGTAGTACTACTAAACATTACCTCGCTAAGATCCATATTAACAGTCCGATGTGCGTTGAGGACTTTCAGTGATAGCGTGTTACGCTTAGCTTTAACATTGATAACATATGAATACAATATTCCAAAAATAGTTTGCAACATGTTCTCTCCCCAAGATAAAACAGTAAAAGGGGGCGTGAAAAACTCACCTGAACGGCGTAGGTAGTAATCACACAAGTACGAGGTTGAAACCACGAGTGTTAGCCTTACACGGCTCACGGATGCCCTAGAATTACAACGTAATCATTAGGGATAAAGATGGGAATTGTGACGATGACACGGAAGATTGAACGTCCTAAGGAAACGCTCTAATAATTAAGAGTAGATGAACGTGTCCACGGAAATACGAATTCTTTAATTAGTAATTAAGATGTATACATTACGCGAGGAAGGACAAAATAATACACAATAAATATATTCGAGCGTTTTGTCATTAATTAGAAGCCTAGGAAAATAATATAATTCAACATATTATTTTTAGGTTCGTAGGATTAACCAAATAATAATTTGTGGGGAAAAATAATAAATATATTATTTTTAATTGAATATATAAACGTGGGTAAATAATATACAAATTATATTATTTAAAATTTTAAAACGTCACATGAATTAATTAAACGAGACGAAATAATATAAAACTATATATTATTTTACACTAGGAGTTATGGTTTGAAAATAATATAAACATATTATTTTTATTCGATAATAACATAAATATATATTATTTTTAAAAGTGAAAATAATATAAAAATGGGTTAATAAATCAAACCCGAGTCTACGGGTGGTTTTCCGGTCTAGAACTCATTTACATATATTAATATAGTAATATAGGAATTGATTTAACATTAAAATAATAAAAGGAAACTGTTTTAAAAATAAAAATGTGTGGAGAGACTCGAACCCGTGTCTCTCCCACACCAACACACGCTCTTAACCAGTCCCACCCGCTAGGGTAATCGCGACTAGAATGCTTCCGAACCCCAATCCCTTTTCCTTGATCGCGATCCGAACCCACACCCCATCCCAAAACCCCCGATTTCGATTACAATTTGATTCAAATGCAAAGGGGTTTTCTTGATCGGGCGTTTGCGAATCTGAGGCCTAGTTTAATTGCAAATCTAACAAGTTTAGGATTGATTAATAGTAAAAATATGGGCCAAAACCCTAGATTATGAACACTAAATCAAATTGATAAAGTCTGATGTTGATAGCCAATGGAATCATGGGGCTTTCGTTAAACAGAAGATTCTGAAACCGACCTTAAGGTTTAATTTGATTGAGATCGCGTTTAAGATCAAAGCCCCAAATTTAATTCAAACGAACCTTAGTTTAAAGATCGTGAACAATTTGATGTTAATTGATAAAATTAATATAGGGCTTTCAACGAATGCACGATTGCGAAACTGGTGATATGATTTAGTTTGATTAAGATTAGGTTTAGGTTCGAAAACCCCAAATCGATTTTATGAAGAACCCTAGATTAAAGATCATGGCCAATTCGATGTTATACCATTGGCTTTCACTGAACGAATGGATATGAGTCTGATCATGCAATTTAATTGAATTGGGAATGAGTCTAGGATCAAAAGCCCCAAACTCGATTATGTGTAAACCCTAGATCACTGATCGTGAACAATTTGATGTTGAAAGCCCTAATTGGCATAGGGCTTTCATTCTAGAGATTGAAAAAAAGCTAATGGAGAGTTTAATTACCAGAAACGAATTCGGATTGAAGGTGAACAACTACACCTAGTGTCGACGACGGCGGGGTTGGTCTCTGGTGACTCCCGTAGTTTCTCCAACCGAACTAGCGTATGCAAATGCTCCTGAGAGTGTCATATAACGTATGCAGATGGTCGATTTGTGAGAGGAATAACAGGAATGGACAGATTTGATAGAGGTGTGCTCGTGGTCGACGGTTACGAGATTAATGCCCATAATTGGGATTAATGTTCTAATGATGATTAATTATGGCTATCACGTGCATAACGGTTATGGATTTCAACAGGAATGATCGTGGGATTCGGATTTGAGTCGATTTGGTTACGGGTTTGACTTTAAAAGTCAATAGCATTGATTTGTCTTTGATTTTGACTTTGAGAGTCAATAAATTGAGTTTGGGACTTGGCAGGATCAGTCCATGGAGTTTGAGATTAGGAAAAGACAGAATTGTTCCTTTGAATTTAATATTGAGTTAAGTAGGTTAGGTTTTAATAGAAAACTTAACGGAATTGTTAACGAAGTTAATTTGAAAAGTCGGATTGTCACAGTAACGACTGAATCTGAGGTGGAGGGCTCTGCAAAGATGGTTGAGAAGCCGGTCGGTCAGGACGATGAAGGCAAAGAAGAGAAGGTCTGGGTCCTGTATTTGTGATTCCTGTGGTTCTATGTCTTTAACTTTGATCATGTTTCTTTGTTGAACAATTTAATTTCCTTTCTTTTGGGGGATCCCTGAATAGGATGAACAATTTAACAACTTGTGTCCTTGGTGGATGGTTCCTTTTTTGGATGAAACCCGAGACACATTTCAATTTCCTGCACTTTATATGATAATTAGTAGCTTTGACTATTTGCCATAATTGTTGTTTGGTTGTGTTTGTAGAAAATCAGGATTTGTTAGGTAACTAAATTTTAATACAAACAAGTTTAAGCACGTTTTCATGATACCGGGCCCTTAAAGACAAATAACATTTTGGTTTTTGATCAAACTTTGACTTAGGAAATTATAGTTTAATTTTGACAAATTGATGGAAAAATATCAATCACAAACATATCATGACTTAGTCCTGTAAGTCTCAAATCTTTTATAAATTGAAAACTAACAAGTAACACATACCTTTGTCGAGAACTAAGTCAGGTACACACACATACCAGATTATGATGTTGTGGTTGAAATATAGCAACCGTTGGTTGTCCCTTGTGTACATTCATCGAATACGTCGTAGGCTTAGTAAGTACACTTCGGGATCTTCACAAGTTTTTAACCCATTTAAGGATCTTGAGCTAGCATATTGATGCTATGTTCTTGAGTTAACACATAAGTGTTAAATATCTGTAACAATTTAGAATCGTGGGCCAAGCCAGAATAACGCGGGCCAAGCCAGAATAACGTGGGCTAAGCCAATTACGTGGGCTAAGCCAAACTTAAGTTAGCATGAAAATGCTAAAAACCTTAGAAGTAACACGTCTGTTACTATCGTAGCATTCAAGATATAGCCAACAGTGATGAAATTATCAGCCTCTGTTACATGAACTGGTCGCACCACCTTGAACTATACTTGAATATCGTGCGCTCCTGGTGGGGTGTATTAACCCAATACTTAGAAAGGCGAAAGCCGTTTAAACCTTCGAGGTATTTGAGGATACCCAAACTTAGGAGAGATGGCCAATCTCTATCTTCTGTCGGGATCCCTGGAGGTATTTCCTGCAAAACTGGAAATCTTGGGGAAGGTGGGTGTTACCCTGGCTAACACCCCTCTAACACTCAAGTCAGTACTTTGATCAAGAGTAATTAATATGAAAATAGTCAGGGGTAGAAGACGTACAATTTTTAGTTAGGAATTAAATTCTAACTTACATAAAGTAGGTTTTGAGATGGATAGCGTTCCAAGATCTTGGCAGGATATGTCCTTCCATAGTAGCCAACCAATAAGCTCCCTTGCCTGCTTCTGAATCAATCAAGTATGGGCCTTCCCATTTTGGTGCAAGCTTTCCATCATTGGGATTGGTAGTATTTTGGAATGCCTTTCTTAATACGAGATCACAAGCTTGGAATCTTCTAACCCTTATTTTTTTCTTGTATGATTTTTCTATTCTTTGTTGATAAGCTGCAATGTGAACTTTGGCAAGATCCCTGATCCACATTGTCGAGATCCTGAGCGAGAGCTTCGTTGTTGGTTTCTGAAGATTGAAAGTTGTTTCTGGCAGTAGGGATAACCATTTTTGTCAGGATCATGGCTTCTGTTCCAAATACCAAGGAGAATGGGGTTTGTCCCGTCGCATTCTTCGTGGTTGTCCTATCTACCCAAAGTACAAACGGTAGCTCTTCAACCCATCTTCCTTTCTTTGCTCCTAATCTCTTCTTGAGGTTGTTAATGATGATCTTGTTACTAGATTTTGCTTGTCCATTGGCTTGAGGATGTACTGGGGTAGAAGTTATCATTTTGATTTCCCAACTAGCACAGAAGTCAGTTGTTCTCTTGCCAATGAACTGAGATCCATTGTCACAAATTATCTCCTTTGGGATCCCAAATCTCGTCAGGATATTGTGCTTGATGAAGGAGATGACTTCTTTCTCTCTGATTTGGATAATTGCTTCTGCTTTGATCCATTTAGAGAAGTAGTCCATCATTGCTAGCATAAATACCTTTCCTCCTTGTGCTTTGGGAAGTTTGCCAATGATATCCATTCCCCACTTCATAAATGTCCACGGAGAGATAATTAGGTATAAAGGTTCGGCCGGTTGATGGAGTATGTTGATGTGCCTCTGGCAAGCGTCACACTTTTGAGAGTAAGTCACAGCATCTTTCCTCATGGTAGGCCAGTAATATCCTGTCCTCAGGATCCTTGAAAATAGCGCTCTGCCCCTGGTGTGATTACCACAATCCCCTTCGTGTAGTTCTTTGAAGACTTCTCGTGCTTCAGGATCCTCTAAACATCTTAAGTATGAACCTGCAAATGATTTTCTATACAAAATATTTTCAAAAATTATAAAGCGGGATTTTCTCATGCGAAAAGCCTTGTGGTTCTTTTCACCACTTGGGATCTCACCATCCTGCAAGTATTTGTTAATAGGTGAAATCCAGGATCCTAGAATAGGTTCAAGATCCCGAATGTCTGCTTCTTCTTCAGTGTTGGATACTGCATTTACCTTTTTGATTGCTGGGCTCAGAATGTGTATGATATGTATCTTGGTACCTTCTGGTATTCTAAGAGCTGAAGCAAGGTTTGCTAAGGCATCGGCCTCAGTGTTATCTTCCCTAGGCACCTTTTACTGATCTTGTTATCCTTGGCTAATTGTAATCCTACTATCAGCGCCTCATACTCTGCTTCATTATTCGTAGCTTGGAACTCACAGCTTATGGATTGGGGTAATATGTGCCCTTGTGGCGATTTTAGTATGATTCCCACTCCTGTTCCTCTTATGTTTGAAGCACCATCTGTGAATAAAGTCCATTCGTCCTTTGATTCTTCTAGTTGTTGGACTTCTATAAATATGCTTCTTGTTGGATATCACTGCTGAAATCAGCCACAAAGTCCGCCAGTGCCTGAGACTTTATTGTTGTTCTAGGTTCGTATATGAGGTCATAGGCGCTAAGCTTGACTGACCATTAACCATCCTTCCTGACATCTCTGGCTTTCTTAAGACACACTTAATAGGGTAGTTAGTCTTAACATGAATAGCATGATTTTCAAAATAATGTCTTAGTTTAGTTGATGCCATTATTAAAACTAAAATTAACTTTTCTAAATGAGAATACCTGGTTTCTGCTGGTAGCAAAATTTTACTTACATAGTATACCAGATGCTGCTGTCCCTCATGATACTTGACTAATACAACACTTACGATGCTTCGGGATACTGCCAAGTATAGGGATAACGGTTCACCGTCTTCTGGTTTCATCAGTAGAGGAGTTATTGACAAGTATTCCTTCAATGATTGGAGTGCTTGTTCATGCTTCCCTTCCCATTCGAATTTCTTGTTCTTCTTTAGGATGTCGTAGAATTCCTTGCATTTTTCTGAGGATCTTAATATAAATTTGTTGAGTGCTGCTACTCTGCCGGTTAGTCTCTGAACATCCTTAGCATTTGTTGGGGATTTTAGATTGATGATAACTTTTATTTGTTCTGGGTTGGCTTCTATTCTTCTTTTGGTCACCATATAATGTAAGAACTTTCCTGCCCCCACTCCGAAGTGACATTTCGAAGGGTTCAGCTTCATATTGTATTGGTCCAGGATATCAAATGCTTCTTTAAGGTCCCTGAGATGATCCTCAGCTTTCTTTGATTTTACCACCATATCATCTATGTAGACTTCCATAGTGTCCCCATTCTTGTCTTTGAACATCATATTTACCAGTCTTTGATATGTGGCACCTGCATTTTTAAGACCAAATGGCATAGCTGTGTAACAATAAATACCTGTTGGGGTCATGAACGTCGTGTCTTCCTGATCCGATGGTTCCATTTGGATCTGTTGAAATCCTGAAGAGGCATCCATAAAGTTCAGGATCTCGTGGCCTGCTGTAGCATCCACCATTGAGTCTATGTGCGGTAATGGGAAGTGTCACACCCCAACAGACGGCGGAAACGTCGGGGCGGGACATGTAGACTGTTCATGAGCACAAGGTTGACTAAATCGAAATATATTAATCATTCAAATTCATTGCATAGATTCAAAACAAACCAAAATCAAACCATGTAAATAAAATGAAATACACCAATCCTTTATTAAAATTAACTATGTCCAAAACTTATGTGTAGCAAGTCTTGATCAAAATCACACATTAGCACCTGAAACATGAATAAAATAAGGTCAACTAAAAAGTTGGTGAGCATACACAGGTTTGTACATAGATAGTATATAGATGTGAATAAACAAATCCTTACATAACATGATAAAATAAGACATTTATGGGGAGCAACTATTGTGTAACCAAAGTACAATCAAACCTTTGTAACTAGCATGCAAATTGTGTTCTCGGTAACAATCACCCCAATCTGGGTGGGTTTGTCAAACTCAATAGATCTATCATTGTTAACCGTTGGCTTGAATAGTTAATGATTGCACATAAATTGCACACAAAAGTTAACACACCTAGCACTCAAACATAAAGCTCAAATTTGCACACATGAATGTAAAGAGGATTTGTGTTTGTATAGTTTGTGTAAATATAACAATTGTATGTATAGTGTTCATGTTTCACCCCAAAAAGTGTAAAAGTGTGAAAAGGGGCTATGTAATACTCATCTATACTAATGGTGTAGATAGCACGAGCAACAAATAGCAAAAGTGATTCTTTTGCAATTCACAAAGCTAACCTAGAGTGTAATATATACGAATATGATATAATAATATGCACAATTGTCTAAGGCAAGATCTAGAGTTTAACGGGATTGAGTGTAGGGACCTGTACAAAGGAGTTAGTAAAGTATGTGCGTAGGTTTGTGTTTGTACTTGAATGAAAGTTTAAATAAAGTCATAAGTTTAAGTTAATGATTATGTTAGGTTTGTATAAATTAAATAAATACATTCCTTTTTATTTATTTATTATGAAAATGGTGTGTCATGAAGGTATAGATATTGTTATGTACATATCTAAGAAAAAAAAATATTTATTTGAACTCTAAGTAATTTCATATAGTGTAAAGGTATTTAATTTAAATATATAAATTCCTTCCTATATTTATTAAAATAGTATGACCTTTAAAACTTGTGACGTGAATGTATATATATATACAATATATATTTAGAAAATAAATCATCCCTAAATAAATCTTTATGTAAGTGATTTGTATAAAATAGTGTTTTATGTTTTTAAGGAAAAAAATAATTGAATTTATAGGACCTAAACACACTTTAACAAAAACAATTATTTAAATGCATTGTTTATAAAAATAAATTTTAAATTATCTTAATCTTGGAAGATGGGGTTTTAAAACAATTTAAATTGTAAACTAATTGTTTCCGTTCAAAAATTTTGTTGATTATTGTACCAAAACAGTTTTATGGGGTATAGGTTTAGTAATATAATTTTTATACATTTTTTTAGGATGTTAAAACTGCCCCCAAAAAATGAATAAAACCACCCGGTTCGAACCCGGGTGGATCCTGTTATGACAGAAGTGATCTTCCACTATACCCGAGTGTCACTGGTGATGGAAACCGATTTTATAAAGTTTTAAATGTGAGGTTAGAAAAGGGAAACGAGTTTAGGTATTACCAGAAGCAAAAAGGTTGCGAGCATGGGTTGCGGGCATGCAACCACTCGCGTAGGATCTAAGAGTCTTAACCGGTCGGGCTGGGCAGAATGCCTTGGTAAATGGTCGGGTGTGTAAATAGAAAAACCTTCAACCCTAGTTTCCTTCGTCCCCAAAACGTAACCTTAAACCCTAGCCATGAAAGTGATCCGATTAAGAAACAGATCTGAATCCTAATCATAGGGCTTTCAAACAAGATAAAAAAACGAAGCTAAAGGTATACGCATTACCTGTAATGGTGGTGTATAGGGGATGAACGGCTGCGTCAAAAAGCTCGTTGTTATTGGTACTTGATCGGGAGCCGGACGTGGAATGGGATGCGATTATGGGTTTCGGGAGTTTGAAACGAGTGGAGCGATGGTCAGTGGGTGAGTTAATTTGATTGCAAATAACCGGAATGCTTGATTTGATTATGTTCTTGCGTATGACAGTTGTCGACCCAAAATACGCGTAACTTCGACAATTAGGTTATGAATCGGGTCGCCTTTTCGGTTGGATGCATGTGTAAATTGATTGCGCGCCATTTGCGGTCGATAATCGCGACTAATTTCCTTGATTTGAGGCTTAGACAGGCTTGGTTTGACCCTAGGAAGTCAAACCCATTCAAATCAATTTGAAATTAAAATTAGGCCGCGTAATTTGATAACTTACGTGTTCAATGAGTTTAGAAACCGACGACAATCGTTCTAGTATCTATGGCAAGTTATTTGATTCAAGTTTTGATCGATTTTAAATTCGAATTGCAAGATCTTTGCCCTGTTTGACTTTTAAAGTCAAACTAGGTCAAAATGGGATGAATAAGGTCAAATTGCAATGTGTGGGTTCAAAGATTGGAGTTCGAATGTTCAAGGATGAGGGTTCAAGACTAGTTAAATTGTAATTTTGTTATAAAAATAGTTTTTATAAAACTTGAAATAAAGGCTATAAAATGTTGGTTATTTTATTTTAAACTATTTTGTATATGAATTTTCATCTTTAAAATTTTATAATTTTTGACAAATTGTTTATTTGATATAAATAGATATATGTATTTACATATATTTATACTATTTAGTACATGTGTATATATACGTATAATGGGAAAACAAAATGTTAGTGTAAGGTTGAAACCTGGAATTTATATACGTTTAAATAATAATTAATGTGACATAAGGCGTCTGGATAGGTACGGAATTTGAATGAAGTGTCATTATTATATAAAGATAAGATACGAATTATCCCAGAAAATCATGGATATTACAGTATCCCCATGTTGAGGGAATTTCGTCCCGAAATTGAACTAATGGGGTCTACGGAACTAGAAAAGGTGAGGGTTTGGATTCTCAATGAGTTTTGACTGTCAGTTCGAGGAGTAGATCTGATAACAAGATTCAAGTCTGTTTCTCGAGGTCAAGCACGAAGGATAAAGTGGATTTAGTTTTTTTTTTTTTTTGAAATGAACTTAAGGAGATAGTATGTTGAATAATATTTGGGTTATAAAGGTGAATTGTATTGCTTGGAATGGAATTGATCAAGGTTTGTTTAAGATGTTGTCAAATATGCTCAACTGTTAATGGACAAGGGGTTACACAAACATTGGTCTAGGTCAAAACTTAACGTGACACGAACAACGTTACTTCTGATAACACGATAGGGTTTAGGTCACAACATACGATAAAATTCACTATGTTTTCGATGTGCTGATTTTTATAATTACGTGTGCACCCGTAATTACTCAAATCATCGCATGGTCCGTATAGATCCTTCCGTTGTGTGCGGGGAAAGAGGGAGCACAAATTCACTTAGTTCATGTATATTGTTTTCACATATGAGTTGCTAATAGGTAACTATGTCCCTAAATAGGCAGGTTAACTAGAAACGAAAGGGAAATATGATAGTATAACTTAGAGTTTCATAGATTACTCGTGTTTGAACAAGAATACGTCAAACACCGAGTTGTTTTAAAGTGTTACAACTTTCTCGTGTTTGAACAAGAATATGTCAAACCCCGAGTAGCTTCAATGTGTTATGGATTTTAACTTTGGTGAACAAGTGTATGACCATGCTTTGTATATAATGTAATCAATTAATTGCAACAATTGTAAGCAACTTAGTTTCATGTATAATGTAAACACACAAGTTTCACGAATGATCTAGTGTCATGTAGCTTGTAATCAAATAGGTTTCATGGGCAACGTGAACAATTTAGCATCATGTATAGGTAAGAGATGAATTTCATGTATGATGTTAACAACTTAGTATCATGTATTTTGTAACCAAATAAGATTTCAGGTGTAATGTAAATAATTTAGTATCATGTATAATGTGCACAATTTAGTATCATGTACTTTGTAACTAAATAAGTTTCATGTGTTATGTGATCCATATAGTAAATTGTGACTTGCAATAAACTAGTTTCATGTATCATGTGATCGTGTTGTGTATCTTGTGAACGTGCATACGTAAGTTATTGAATTTCGTGTGTGACGTATACTAACGAGCTTCGTATGTGATCGAGTGTTGTGGAGAAGCGTGTTGTTTGGCGTTCATGTAAAATATGGTAGTTAGGTTCTAGCTCTTTAAATCTTGTTGAGGTTGATGGGGATGGTTAAGGTCTAAGCGGTATGGATCGTCTCTTGAAGCGGCAAGTGAAAGGTAACGATGGGTTTTGAGAACACTTAGGGAAATATGTTTACAAATAATTGATCTTTGTTTGAAAATATGAAGTTGTAAATTGTTCTTGGTTATAGATATATAAAGTAATGAAACTATTGGGTTAAATAATCTAAATAAATATTTTAATGAGGAAAAATCAAAATTATTTATCAATTCGAAATAATATTTTTATAAAATAGGTTGTATTAAATTTTCCTTACAAGGTGTAAATGTTTATAGAAAATTCATATTTTTGATACTCTCTAAAAGTTTGATAAACGTTTGGTTTGAACAAAATAACGAAGTTGTTTAAATCTAATAGGATGATTTGTTTATGAAGGAGATTGCCGGTAGTGTACCAAATCGTGTTGGATGAAGAAGGTGATACTTGGAGGATCTCAATGAAAATATAATGGATGAAATTCACATTCAACGTATTAAATCAATGAATAATGACTTCAGAGTTGGAAAAATATAAAATTTATTAAATGCTGAAATGGTAAACATTATTCAAAACATAGGGGAAATGGTTCTCAAACTAAAAATTTAAAGACCATAAATATAAATTTATGTTAACGTCTCTGGTAGCTTTCCACTAGAAGGAAGATAATCCCCATGACGAGCACCGCTATGGTCACTCGGGTAGCCGACCTGGCTTCAGCGTTAGCTGTCTCCGTGCGATGCTCCAGTATTTCTTTTTCGAGGATGGAGATTAATTCCTTTTGGTACCCTAATTGGTTTGCTAGGCTATCCATTCTTTGTCCTTGCAAGTCGTACATTACCTCATTCTCCATCCTTTGCCTCTCAAACTTTGCGGTCCTCACATATTGGTGAATGTCATTGATTGGAATTCCCATAGCACTAGTGGGTGCCATGGTATGCCTTACCCAAGGGTTAGGATGATACGGGTCGGACACCAGATACGGGTCTCTTAATGGAGGTGATCTAGGTGTTCGAAGTCTTGGGCCGGTGTTCCTAGCCCAATCTGCCCTTACATCAAACCTTGGCCTGGCAGCTGGGGGTGTTGGTGACCGATACACGGGTGTTTCGATGTCTTCTTCCCAATCAGATTCTGCTCCAGGACGGTAAACCGGGGAGGAAGGAGAGTAGGAGTCCATGTCTAGCAGAAAAAAAAATAAAAAGGTTGTAAGTGATAATGAAATATTGAGTGTTAGACATATGAGTTCTCATAAGTTTAGAGTTTGACTAGTCGTAACACCGAGTCTTCACAATAGTATTTTAGAAATACACTTGACCTATAAGCAATGCATCCCTGAGGAGAATTCCCAAGAAAGAGGGGTGGGTCACTAAGACACACTTAAGTACCCTGTCTTTCCTTAGCCAGAATCCCTCATGGGCGTACACACTCTTCCAGCCATCATGTATTAATAACACTATTGTTGGACTCATGGTTAAGATGAGAATTGTTGAGGACTGGGCTTTGAGGCCCGAAAGTGAGGCTTATATATTGTAGTAGGCTTCTTCTTCTTGGAGGGTAAGTGGATTCTTAGTTTATTATTAATGGGCATTATGCCCAATAGTTTAGATTTAGATTACAATAGGTGGTGACATTATATGTGTGAGTTTAAGGGTACATAAAAAGCTAAGTGTGTATAAGTGTGTGTTGAAACTTAGGATAGTACTTAAATGAATTAAATAGATAGCATGTAGATAACAATGAACATAAGCACAAAAGTTAGTGTGTAGTGTGATAAATAGACTATTAAGTATTGTATCATGTAGTGTAATTACTTAGTATAACATGTAAAATATTCACATAAGAAGTAATCATGTAACATGTAATAGCATGGTATAGTATGGGTGTCCTAAGGTTATAGTCTAGGTCGAGAGTGTCTAATAACCTAATTCCCAATAACCAAGGCTCTGATACCAATCTGTCACACCCCAACCGACGGCGGAAACGACGGGGCGGGACATGTAGACTGTTCATGAGCACAAGGTTGACTAAATCGAAATATATTAATCATTCAAATTCATTGCATAGATTCAAAACAAACCAAAATCAAACCAAGTAAATAAAATGAAATACACCAATCCTTTATTAAAATTAACTAGGTCCAAAACTTATGTGTAGCAAGTCTTGATCAAAATCACACATTAGCACCTGAAACATGAATAAAATAAGGTCAACTAAAAAGTTGGTGAACATACATAGGTTTGTACATAGATAGTATATAGATGTTAATAAACAAATCCTTACATAACATGATAAAATAAGGCATTTGTGGGGAGCAACTATTGTGTAACCAAAGTACAATCAAACCTTTGTAACTAGCATGCAAATTGTGTTGTCGGTAACAATCACCCCAATCTGGGTGGGTTTGTCAGACTCAATAGATCTATCATTGTTAACCGTCGGCTTGAATAGTTAATGATTGCACATAAATTGCACACAAAAGTTAACACACCTAGCACTCAAACATAAAGCTCAAATTTGCACACATGAATGTAAAGAGGATTTGTGTTTGTATAGTTTGTGTAAATATAACAATTGTATGTATAGTGTTCATGTTTCACCCCAAAAAGTATAAAAGTGTGAAAAGGGTCTATGTAATACTCACCTGTACTAATGGTGTAGATAGCACGAGCAACAAATAGCAAAATTGATTCTTTTGCAATTCACAAAGCTAACCTAGAGTGTAATATATACGAATATGAATTAATAATATGCACAATTGTCTAAGGCAATGTCTAGAGTTTAACGGGATTGAGTGTAGGGACCTGTACAAAGGAGTTAGTAAAGTATGTGCGTAGGTTTGTGTTTGTACTTGAATGAAAGTTTAAATAAAGTCATAAGTTTAAGTTAATGATTGTGTTAGGTTTGTATAAATTAAATAATTACATTCCTTTTTATTTATTTATTATGAAAATGGTGTGTCATGAAGGTATAGATGTTGTTATGTACATATCTAAGAAAAAAAAAATATTTACTTGAACTCTAAGAAATTTCATATAGTGTAAAGGTATTTAATTTAAATAAATAAATCCCTTCTTTTATTTATTAAAATAGTATGACCTTTAAAACTTATGACGTGAAAGTATATATATATATATATATATATATATATATATAATATATATTTAGAAAATAAATCAACCCTAAATAAATCTTTATGTAAGTGATTTGTATAAAATAGTGTTTTAAGTTTTTAAGGGAAAAAAAATAATTGAATTTATAGGACCTAAACACATTTTAACAAAAATAATTATTTAAATGCCTTATTTATAAAAATAAATTTTAAATTATCTTAATCTTGGATGATGGGGTTTTAAAACAATTTAAATTGTAAACTAATTGTTTCCGTTTAAAAAATTTGTTGATTATTGTACCAAAACAGTTTTATGTGTATAGGTTTAGTAATATAATTTTTATAAATATTTTTAGGATGTTAAAACTGCCCTAAAGAAATAAATGAGGACCACCCGGTTCGAACCCGGGTGGATCCTGTTATGACAGAAGTGATCTACCACTATACCCGAGTGTCAGTGGTGATGGAAACCGATTTTATAAAGTTTTAAATGTGAGGTTAGAAAAGGGAAACGGGTTTGGGTATTACCAGAAAGCAAAAAGGTTGCGGGCATAGGTTTCGAACGCGCAACCACCCGCGTAGGATCTAAGAGTCTTAACCGGTCGGGCCGGACAGAATGCCTTGCCAAATGGTCGGGTGTGTAAATAGAAAAACCTTCAACCCTAGTTCCCATCGTCCCCAAAACGTAACCTTAAACCCTAGCCATGAAATTGATCCGATTAAGCAACAGATCTGAATCCTAATCATAGGGCTTTCAAACAAGAGACAAAAACGAAGCTAAAGGTATACGAATTACCTGTAGTGGTGGTGTATAGGGGATGAACGGCTGCGTCAAAAAGCTCGTTGTTCTTGGTACTCGATCGGGAGCCGGACTGTAACATCTCAAAAATAATAAAACGAATAAATATAGCGAGACCAGAAAGCAAACGGATGCCTTAGGGCAGACGGGCGATTATGACGGACTACGACGGTAGGACGGTAAAGAAGGACGGCCGAAGATTGGCCGACCCAAAGTTAAGGCGGACGGTTTCTAGGACCGGACGAGTAAAAGGGCTACGACGGTAGCTCAAGGGCGTATGTCTTAGTGATATACGTACCGTAAGATGGGTTGATCACCCTTATGTGTATAACCAATGAATGTTAAGGAAAGAAAAGGTGAATACATATCTATGTAATCACATAAGAATGAAGAAAGAAAAGTAAAAGCTATGAATACGTATTTGTAGAAATGTATGTATATAATTATGTATACTTATAAAGAAAAGAATGATCATACTTAATAGATGTAAACTAGAACTCACCAGCGTTAGCTGACTTTTAGTATACATTTCAGGTAAAGGAAAAAAAGATCGTGCGAAGGCGTGAAGGTTACCCGACTCAAGACTAACATCCCATATTGATATATGTTAAGATAAATGTTATGTTCTTAATTTTAAAAGACTTCCGTTGTTATGTCATGTCATGTTACGTTATGTAATGAATGAATTCGAATATTTTAAATTTAAGCTCAGTGATTGTGACTATGTTTATGAGTAAATCCAACAAGTGAGGTCACTCGGGTTTGGGGCCTTACAAGTTGGTATCAGAGCAATAGTTTGAGAGATTCAGACATCCCTAAATGTCTGGACTCAAATTGATTATGGGACCAACGCACGGATGTCAGTCATGGGTAACCAACGCCAACGCCAGCACGATAAGTAAGTATTGAAGTTAATGCATTTGGATAAGAATAGATACCTTAACTTAGAACAAATAGATGTCAATGTCACAACCGACTTGAAGAGTTTTGAACCCGAAAAGCAATGTAAATTAGTAATCACAAACCGGTCACTGTAATTAATAATTTACCTTGCTCGTACTGTTCCAAACTATGATCTGAAGAAATGACATTGATGTATTCCCTTTATAACTATCTGGAAACTAAGAACTATGGCTGGTGGAGGAAGGACAGGACGCTGAGGCGGTCGCACTGGCCGAGTATGTAGACCTCCGTTGAACCAAAGATTTGAAGAAGAAGAGAGTGTGCACGCAGAACACACCGAAAGTGTGCACGAAACAGAAGTGACCCCAACTAGGGATGACAATCCAGGGCCTATACAGTTGGAACCCGAAGTCAGGGATGCTATAGCCCGTGAAGTTGTGCTCACTCTGAAGAACATATTGCCAGACCTACTATCTGAGGCACTAAAGAAAAGCAAAGAAGAGGATGAAGGGAACAATGAAGAGAAAATTTATGACAGTGACGGGGATGAAGTAAGAGTGGCATCAAGCAATCGTGGGTGTACTTACAAAGGTTTCAAGGATGGAGACCCGCCCAAGTTTGATGGTAGCAAGGATTCAGTGGCAACACTCGAATGGATTGAGAGGATAAACGCTGTAATCAACATCAGCGAGTGTCGATCGGACCAGGCGGTTAAATATGTTGCTCATTCTTTCACCAATGAAGCACTAGGTTGGTGGAGGAACATCCAGCGGATAAAGTCCCCAAACGCTCTTGCAAGAATGACATGGGAAGACCTGAAGAAGCTAATAATTCAGAAGTTCTGTCCCCAGAATGAAATTGACCGAGTGGAAAATGAATTCCTAAACTTTAAGGCTGGCAACAAGACACACCGCCAGTATACTTCTAGGTTCAATGAGCTAGCTCAACTGGTACCCCACCTGGTGGAGACAGAGGAGCGAATGATCAAGTATTATGTGAAGGGCCTACCTCAAAGGGTCCGTGTCCACGTGAAAGCCAACCTACCCTCGACCTTCGAGTCGGTAGTGAATCTGAGCGGAATCGTCTACGACGATTATGCCAATGAGGACCCACCAACAGAGACCCAAAAGAGAAAGTGGGAGAACCCGTCTAGAGGCACCGAAAAAGGGAACGTAACAACTGAAACGGAGAAGCCAAGGTCGGATGAATATGAAACGTGCAAGAAATGTGGAAGGCAACATCTTGGCGAATGTAAAATCGGCACCACCACATGCTATAAGTGCGGGAAGCCGGGGCACTTCTCTCGAGAATGTGTAAGAAACGTCAAGTGTCAAGTATGTGGATTGTTTGGACATCTGACAAAGAACTGCAGGAAGGCCGGCCAATCTGGTTCGGGAAAAGAGAGGGAAAAGGAACAGCCGCAGGCTAGGACTCGAGCCTATGCACTGACTGAGAAAGAAGCAAGAGGAAACCCTGATGTTGTGTCAGGTACGTTTCTAGTAAATGATGAAAATGCTACTATTTTATTTGACTCTGGTGCCAGTTAAAGCTTCATATCAAATGCATTTAGTCGTAAACTGGATTGCACTATCAACACCACAGTAAAGGCCTTTAGCGTACAAACTGCCGTGGGTAAAAATTCGGCAGTATTCCAAGTAACAGAGGATTGTATCATAGAAATAGAGGGCCATAAGTTTCCTTCTAGATTATTCCTTCTCACCTTAGGAGGATTCGATATAGTATTGGGTATGGATTGGTTAGCTGCCAACAAAGCTCAAATCATATGTAAACGTAAGAGGATACACCTCAAAGCTCCTAGCGGCAGCCTAATTACGGTTTATGGGGATTGGAATTGCATGATGCCGAACATCATCTCGATGATCAAGGCCGAAAGTTACATGAGGCGCGGTTGCGAAGCTTATTTGGCATATGTTATTGATGATAGAATGAAAATGAATGAACTCAAGAAAGTACCCGAGGTGTGCAACTTTCCGGAAGTATTCCCTGAGGATCTACCTGGGTTACCACCCGATCGGGAAATAGAATTTCAGATTGACTTATTGCCAGGAGCTGAGCCCGTTGCCAAAGCCCCCTACCGATTGGCTCCGTCAGAAATGAAAGAATTAATGTCTCAACTAGAGGAACTAACAGAAAAAGGATTTATTAGGCCGAGCATCTCACCGTGGGGCGCTCCGGTACTATTTGTAAAGAAGAAAGACGGCAGCATGCGCATGTGCATTGACTACCGTGAGTTGAACAAGAGAACAGTAAAGAACAAATACCCACTGCCTAGAATAGATGACCTTTTTGATCAACTGCAAGGTGCGAGTTGGTTCTCAAAGATCGATCTTAGGTCGGGTTACCATCAGTTGAAAGTAAGAGAAGAAGACGTACCAAAGACCGCGTTTCGCACGCGTTATGGGCATTATGAGTTTCTCGTGATGTCCTTCGGATTGACTAACGCACCAGCAGCGTTCATGGATTTGATGAATAGAGTATGTCGACCAATGTTGGATCGATCAGTGATAGTTTTTATAGACGACATACTGGTATATTCGAAAAGCGATGGTGATCACCACTGTCACCTAAGAGAAGTTCTGGAGGTGCTAAAGCAGGAAAAGTTGTACACAAAATTCTCCAAATGCACGTTCTGGATTAGGGAAGTCCAATTCCTAGGTCATGTAATAAACCCAAACGGCATCATGGTGGATCCTGCAAAGATCGAGACAGTAAAGGAATGGAACGTCCCAAAGACACCAACAGAGATACGAAGTTTTCTGGGATTGGCGGGCTACTATCGAAGGTTCATTAAATATTTTTCAAGAATAGCCTTGCCACTAACTAAATTGACACGGAAGGAAGTGAAGTATGAATGGGGTCAAACCCAAAACAACGCGTTTGAAGAACTTAAGGCACGATTAACCCAAGCTCCGGTCTTAACTCTACCTGAGGGAAATGAAGACTTGGTAGTCTATTCTGACGCTTCGGGGCAGGGTTTGGGGTGCGTACTTATGCAACGAGGAAAGGTAATTGCTTACGCATCGCAGCAACTAAAGATTCACGAGGTTAATTACCCAACACACGATTTAGAGTTAGCAGCAGTAGTTTTCACGTTGAAAATATGGAGGCACTATCTGTATGGAGTCAAATGCACCATTTACTCCGATCACAAAAGCCTGAAGTACTTTTTCGGGCAAAAGGAATTAAACATGAGGCAAAGGAGGTGGTTAGAGCTACTGAAAGACTATGACTGTGAGATATTGTACCATCCAGGCAAAGCAAACGTGGTGGCTGACGCTTTAAGCAGAAAGGAAGGATCGGAACCTATACAGATCAAAGCGTGTCAGCTGATTATAACACCAGATTTGATGAGTGAAATATCAAAGGCACAAGACGAAGCGCTATTAGAAGGAAATATAAAACGGGAAAGAATAGTAGGACAACAAGGGAATTTGGATGCAAATGCATACGGTGTACGAACTAGGTTTGGCAGAATGTGGATACCTAAGATTGGCGAGCTTAGAGCAAAAATACTCGATGAAGCCCATAAGTCTCGCTATTCTATCCACCCCGGGACAAAAAAAATGTATCAAGACTTGAAGAAAGAATACTGGTGGCCTGGCATGAAGAATGATGTGACAGAATATGTGAGCAAGTGCCTAACGTGTTCTCTAGTTAAAGCCAAGCACCAGAAACCATGCGGTAAAATGCAACCTCTACCAATACCGGAATGGAAGTTGGAGGAGATCACGATGGACTTCATTACCAAGCTACCGCTAACAGCTAAAGGCAATGATACCATTTGGGTGATCGTCGACCGCTTGACGAAAAGTGCTCACTTCTTGCCAATACGTGAGACTTCCTCGTCAGAAAGACTAGCAGAAATATTTATCAAGGAAGTTGTGAGCAGACATGGTATGCCGCTGTCGATTGTGTCCGACAGGGATACTAGATTCACGTCAAGGTTTTGGAAGAAATTCAACGAAGCAATGGGCACTAGACTGAACATCAGCACCGCTTACCACCCCCAAACCGATGGACAATCTGAAAGGACTATTCAGACCTTGGAGGACATGCTCCGGGCCTGTATCATTGACTTCGGTGGGAGCTGGGACAGTCATCTACCATTGGCAGAATTCTCATATAACAACAGCTATCACTCGACTATTGGCATGCCGCCATATGAAATGTTGTATGGGAGGAAATGTAGGACCCCGGTTTGTTGGGGGGAAATTGGACAGAAGGATTTTGCAAGTCTCGAAGTGGTCAAAGCTACTTCCGAGAAATTTGATCAAATCAAGGCTCGAATAAAAGCCGCAAAAGACAGACAGAAATCATACGCGGATAAGAGAAGAAGGGAGCTAGAGTTTCAAATAGGGGACATGGTACTATTAAAGGTATCACCATGGAAAGGAATCATTCGGTTCAGAAAACGTGGCAAACTAAGTCCAAGGTTTGTCGGACCTTTCAAGATTTTAGCGAGAGTGGGTCAAGTTGCTTACAGACTCGACCTACCCGTCGAGCTTAGCGAAATACACCCTACGTTCCACGTGTCGCACCTACGCAAGTGCCTAGCTGACGACACAGCTCACATACCTTACGACGAGATCGAAGTGGATAACAGTCTAAATTATATAGAGGAACCGATAGCCATTATTGACCGAGCTGAGAAACGACTACGCAATAAGTCAATCCCATTAGTAAAAGTACAATGGAAACACAGAAAGGGTTCAGAAGCTACTTGGGAAAAAGAAGACGAAATGAGAGGACTATATCCCCAGCTGTTTAACGATTAGCAGGTTTCGAGGACGAAACCTTTCTAAGGAGGGTAGACTTGTAACATCCCAAAAATAATAAAATGAATAAATATAGCGAGACAGGTGACTAAGTCGGAATATTTAAACAAAAGGGAGCGGGCTTGGGCTCGGCTTCAATGGGCCGAGGAAAGCCCATGCATATAAGAGGCAAAGCAGCCCTCTTCACTGCTCATTTCCCCGCTCACGCAAGTTCTAGAGAGAGAGAAGAGAGCTCGGGTCTAGAGAGAGAAAGTGACGGATCGACTCAGGAATTCAGAAGAACGTTGCTGCTGTGCTCGTGATCATCTCCTCCGAATCAGAAATCCAATCCAGGTAAGCGTTCGATCATAATCTGAGTTTTTATGATTTTTAGGATTTTCGGGTTTTGGCTAAAAAGGTAACGATTTTGCGGATGAAACTTGAAAATGAGCTTAGGTATAGCATCTAGAATGAAAACCGAATGTTTTGATCTAAGAAAAATCGAGATATTGGCACGATCAGATTCGCATGCAGAAACTTCAGATTTTTGGGGAAGATGGTTTGTGCAGACCCATCGAAACTACTTAGTTTCGATATGTGCAGACCCATCGAAACTACTTAGTTTCAATATGTGCAAACCCATCGAAACTACATAGTTTCGATATATATACAGACCCATCGAAACTACCATAGTTTCGATATATATATATATGCAGACCTATCAAAACTACCATAGTTTCGATATGAGTCCACGATCAGAAGCTAAGATTACACCTAAGTTACTTATCGAAACTACCAAGTTTCGACATAAGCAACCTATCGAAACTATCAAGTTTCGACATAAGCAACCTATCGAAACTACCAAGTTTCGACATAAGCAACCTATCGAAACTATCAAGTTTCGACATAAGCAACCTATCGAAACTACCAAGTTTCGACATAAGCAACCTATCGAAACTACCATGTTTCGACATAAGCAACCTATCGAAACTACCAAGTTTCGACATAAGCAAATCCATCGAAACTACTAGGTTCAAGCATAGTAATGTCTAGTGTCATCTAGGAGCACTACCTTACGTGTATGACTTTATTATACAGATAGTGAGTGATATTAGTGACGCTCAGTAACCAGCTAAGTGTATCTCAGAAACTACTCATCAGGTGAGTTCTATGTGCCCCCTTCTATGTTATGTGCAAACCTTATTAAATGTTTTGGGGCTGAAATGTATACACAAAATGAATAAATGATATGAATGCTAATGTGATCATACGTGATGTATTAATATATATTATATATATATATATAAGAGAATGAATTATGAACAAAGAATGAATCGTATGTTTACAAAGAATGAAGGAAAGAATGGCATAACGTAAATAAATGAAATCTTGCTTTATAACTAATTATACTGCATGTTATGAATATAAGTATACGTTATGGACGGAAACGAAGCTAACGGCTACTTCTGTAGACGGACGACCACGTGACTATTTGCAACCGGGAAAGATATGTTCCTAGCAAGCTAGGACGTACAAAAAGCATAAAAGGGCGGTCGAAGTAAATGCTAAAATAGTATAACGGTTGCATAAACAATAGTTCGCGTGGGAAACGGATGCCTTAGGGCAGACGGGCGATTATGACAGACTACGACGGTAGGGCGGTAAAGAAGGACGGCCGAAGATTGGCCGGACCAAAGTTAAGGCGGACGGTTTCTAGGACCGGACGAGTAAAAGGGCTACGACGGTAGCTCAAGGGCGTATGTCTTAGTGATATACGTACCGTAAGATGGGTTGATCACCCTTATGTGTATGACCAATGAATGTTAAGGAAAGAAAAGGTGAATACATATCTATGTAATCACATAAGAATGAAGAAAGAAAAGTAAAAGCTATGAATACGTATTTGTAGAAATGTATGTATATAATTATGTATACTTATAAAGAAAAGAATGATCATACTTAATAGATGTAAACTAGAACTCACCAGCGTTAGCTGACTTTTAGTATACATTTAAGGTAAAGGAAGAAAAGATCGTGCGAAGGCGTGAAGGTTACCCGACTCAAGACTGACATCCCATATTGATATATGTTAAGATAAATGTTATGTACTTAATTTTAAAAGACTTCCGCTGTTATGTCATGTCATATTACGTTATGTAATGAATGAATTCGAATGTTTTAAATTTAAGCTCAGTGATTGTGACTATGTTTATGAGTAAATCCAACAAGTGAGGTCACGGGTTTGGGGCCTTACACGGACGTGGAATGGGATGCGATTATGGGTTTCGAGAGTTTGAAACGAGTGGAGCGATGGTCAGTGGGTTAGTTAATTTGATTGCAAATAACCGGAACACTTGATTTGATTATGTTCTTGCGTATGACAGTTGTCGACCCAAAATACGCGTAACTTCGACAATTAGGCAATGAATCGGGTCGCCTTTTTCGGTTGGATGCATGTGTAAATTGATTGCGCGCCATTTGCGGTTGATAATCGCGACTAGTTTCCTTGATTTGAGGCTTAGACAGGCTTGGTTTGACCCTAGGAAGTCAAACCCGTTCAAATCAATTTGAAATTAAAATTAGGCCGCGTAATTTGATAACTTACATGTTCAATGAGTTTAGAAACCGACGACAATCATTCTAGTATCTATGGCAAGTTATTTGATTCAAGTTTTGATCGATTTTAAATTCAAATTGCAAGATCTTTGCCCTGTTTGACTTTTAAAGTCAAACTGGGTCAAAATGGGATGAATGAGGTCAAATTGCAATGTGTGGGTTCAAAGATGGGAGTTCGAATGTTCAAGGATGAGGGTTCAAGTTGAGGGTTCAAGACTAGTTAAATTGTAATTTTGTTATAAAAATAGTTTTTATAAAACTTGAAATAAAGGCTATAAAATGTTGGTTATTTTATTTTAAACTATTTTGTGTATGAATTTTCATCTTTAAAATTTTATAATTTTTGACAAATTGTTTATTTGATATAAATAGATATATGTATTTATATATATTTATACTATTTAGTACATGTGTATATATACGTATAATGGGAAAACAAAATGTTAGTGTAAGGTTGAAACCTGGAATTTATATACGTTTAAATAATAATTAATGTTACATAAGGCATCTGGATAGGTACTGGATTTGAATGAAGTGTCATTATTATATAAGGATAAGATACGAATTATCCTAGAAAATCATGGATGTTACAGGAAGGGGACTTTAGGACACGCTTTGTTGAGGTCCATGTAGTCTACACAAACTCTCCACTTCCCGTTCTTCTTCTGGACTATCACCACGTTGGCTAGCCACCTTGGAAATTTTACTTCCCTTATCATTCCAGTCTTGAGAATCCTTTCCACCTCTTCTTGGATGATTACTTTTCTCCTAGGAGCAAATTTCCTTCACTTTTGATGTATTGGCCTGAAACTTTTATCAATTCCAAGTTTATGAGTTATGATATCTTTGGATATACCTGTCATGTCTTCGTGCTTCCAAGCAAAGGTTGCTTTTCTGCCCCTTAGGAAATTCAGGATATCTTCTTCAATATCCTCAGGGATATTGCTCCCTACCAGGTTCTTTATATTTGGATTCTCAGCATCCATGGATACCTCTTTAACGTCCTGCTCTTTAGCTTCCAGAGTATCCCTGGCCTGCTTCATTAATTGTTATGCTTGCCTAGATTTAACAGAGGCTTTCGTTGAAGAAGTGTAACAGTTTTTGGCCTCTTGTTGATCGATGTTGATCTTCACCACTCCCTAAGGGGTCGGCATCTTGACACATTGGTGATATGTTGAGGGTACTGCTTTCATGTCGTGTATCCAGGGTCTTCCTAGAATAATGTTATAGCAAGATAAAGAATCGATAACACAAAACTTTTGTATAGAATTTACCCCCTCGATGTAGATTGGTAGTTTGATTTCTCCGACCGTGTTTTTAACCTCTCCACTGAATCCTACTAATACTGAGGATTTCGAGATGATCTCGGAATCCGGGATCCCCATTTTTTTAGGAATTCATGCTGGATAATATTACAGAGCTTCCTTCGTCGACCATTATCCTGCGAATGAAGTGGTTTGCAATGTATAGTGTAATCACCAGGCCATCATGATGAGGATCATGTACTTCATCTCTATCATCCTCGTCGAAACAGGTCACCTTTTCTTCAGTTAAGCTGGAGGTTTTGATAGGTCTGTCCCCATGTTCTGTCTTTGCTTCCTTGGCATTTCTTTTTGCTACAGAGTAAGAAGTGCCACAAATATCAGATCCACCAGATATAAAACCTATTACCTTGGCATCCGGCGACGAGGATTTTGCTCTTTGCGGGATCCTGTCGTGATCCTTTGTATTGTTCTTTCCTTTGCCTAGAAACTCTTTGAGATGCCCTTTGCTTAAGAGGTTGCTTATCTCCTTCCGCTAAGCAATACAATCCTCAGTCACATGGCCAAAGTCTTCGTGGAATGTACACCACTTGGACTTGTCCTTTCCTCCTGAGTTCCTCTCAAATTTGTGAGGCCACCTGGCTTTTTCTCCAAGATCATTCATAGCAAATAGTAAACCAGTTGTATCAAGAGAAAAACAGTATTCAGACAACTTAGGATATTCTTCCTCATCTTCGTCATCTTCTACGGCGTTGACCCTATGATTGTCCGGCTTAGAATACGGCTTGGATCTGTACGACCTGAAAGGTGCAGGTTCAGCTTTCCGGTTAGGTTGAGTGTAGCTTGTCGGAGCATTCACTCTCTGTTGGATCTTTTTATCATCTTCCAGCCTAATAAACCTCAATGCACAGTTCCTGACTTCATCAAGGTTCCTGTAAGGAATCATAACAAGGTCTTCGTAAAATTGAGAATCCTTCTGTAGTCCCATCTTGAAGGCCTGGACTACAGTGGCAACGTCAAGGTTCGAGATATCCAGGGATTCCCGACCAAATTTGCTGACATAGTCTCGGAGGGATTCTCTGGGATTTTGAATTATCCAGTATAAGTCACTTGTTAATCTTTCAAAAGTTCTACTGCAAGAGAATTGATTGTTAAATATGTTAATTAAATAAGCAAATGAAGTAATAGAATATAGAGGAACATTAAGCAGCCATTTTAAGGCTGATCCTGTCAAGGTATAGCCGAAGCCTTTGCATAAGCAGGCTTCCTTTAGGTCCAAGGGAATGGGGTTTATCTCCATTCGTTCCCTGTACTACGCGACGTGCTCCTTAGGATATGTAGTTCCATCGTACAACTTCATGTTAGGAGTCTGGAAGCGCTTGGGGATCTCAGCATCACATAATGGTGGAGCGAATATGGAGATCCTGTGACTGGTAGAGGACATCTCCGGTATAGGTTGGACCACACCTGGTAAACTAGAGATCATCTCTCTCAACTTCTTTAACTCCTTGGCCATGGACGAAGTGATTCATGTCTCCTGCACAAATTCGTTAGCATTTGAAAATTGATTGAATGTGTTACCATTCTTAGGATTTCGGAACGATGATCCCGGAATAACTCCAAGATCCTGATTTGTCGTAACTCTGACAGCCGGGGTAGGGCCAACTGCAGTAATCCCTATTTGCATGGGAAGGAAATCTCCCTTATGGATTTATGAGGATCTTGAATAATTGAAATCCAAGATCCTTGGTCGCAGCGGGGTCGTCACTTCCACTGGTTTCTTTGATTTCTTAACCTTCTCAATCTCCCGAAACAGCGCTTGGTTAGTCTTCATCTGTTGTTCCATTTGTTGTTTCATCTCCGAGAACAGATCGAGGATATCATTGTTTGATACGATCACCAGCAGGTATTTCGGATCCCCAAAAACCCACACGAGTAGTTTTCTTTGGCAGATTAACACTTTTTTGAAATGGAGGATGAGGAATAGGGTTGACCAAGCCAGAGCTCGAAGATGGAGTAGAAACAGAAATATTTTTGGATTGGGACGACATCTTTGAAAATAGCTTTGAAAGATAGTGATTGAACACAAAATTTAGTAAAGATTTGAAGATGAAAAGCACCACTTGCCCCATGGTGGGCGCCAAATTGTTTTGGGTAAAAATTAACAAGACTAATTTTGTAACCAAACTTAGAAAGTGAGGTAGTGTGCTTGTAAAATCAAAGTAAAGCAATGTAAAAACGTAAAGAGTGACACGATTGTTTACGTGGAAAGCCCTTGATCATTCAGGATCTCCGGCATAAAACCTCGGGAGGTGACAATCGACACATGCCTCGTTTCTTCAATAAATGATAAAGAATTACAAGTATTGAGCAGCAAATGATCGAGCTATGAGTGTTACAGAGTAATTGCGAGTGTATTCTATTGCTAAGTGCGTTGTTGTGTTTTTTTCTAATCGATCAATACTGCTGAATTTATACAGAAGATAAGCTAATTAACTATCCAGGAATCCCGTAATCGACTAAGTCTTCAAATATGACCTTTGGTGGCCAATCCACGCGTCTTCCACACGTTCTTCTCAACTTCTAGACCGATTCTTCAGCGATTAAATCGACTTCACGTGTTTTACCTGCGTGTTGGTCAAGATAAAGGAAAGATACAATGGTTAGATAACACAGAAATTAAGGATACCGAAACCTGTCAGGATACCAAGTACGTCGAAGATTCAGGATCCCTAGCCGTAAAATGACCCATAACAATTCTGTTCCCCAGGATGCCAAAGGACCTTCATGGGCTTTTGATTATGATGCTCTCTTCAGATCTTTCAATTTTTATTATGATGAGTCCTCAATTGAAGCTGAAGTTTTGTATCAGTCATGCTATGAAAATAATGATTCAACTGTTGAGCCACGATCGGCTGTACCTATTGTGGTTCCTCCTCTTGTTGATCCGAATGGAGCTTCGACCTCCGGTTTAACTCATGAAAGTGAAAGTGTTGATGATGAGGTTATATTTCAGGAATCATCTAATGATCCTCAAACTATAATCGATGATTCATCAACACAATCACAGACTGAGGGGGAGTTACCTTCTAATCTTGATGATGTGATTCAGGAAACAGTGATACCTCAAACTCGGGTTCATAAGAATCATCCTACTAACAATATTCATGTTTGTATGCTCAGATTGTGGATAAGGGCATAATGGAGACGTGTTCGCATGCGTGTTTTATATCTCAAACTGAGCCAAGTAGTGTGGCTGATTCTCTTGATGATGATTGTTGGATAGAGGCTTTGTAAGAGGAGCTAGCTCAATTTGACAAATTACATGTTTGGGATTTGGTTAACTTGCCAAAAGGCACTAGATCAATTGGAACAAAGTGGGTTTTCAAATGTAAACGTGATGATCGAGGTGTTGTGGTTCGCAATAAAGCAAGGCTTGTTGTCCAAGGTTTTAACCAACAAGAAGGGGTCGACTACATAAGAAGTTTATGCTCCGGTTGTGAGGATTTAGGCTATACTTTTATTTCTTTCCTTCGCATCTTTCAAAGGATTTAAAGTTTTTCAGCTTGACGTGAAGAGTGCTTTCCTTTATGGAAAAGTTAAGGAATAAGTTTATGTTAAACAGTCGCCTGGTTTTGAAGATCCAAAGTTTCCAAATAGAGTTTTCAAACTTGATACGGCATTATATGGTCTTCATCAGGCTCCTCATGCTTGGTATGAAACTTTGTCAGTGCATTTGCTAGAAAATGGATTTGAACGTGGTCAGATTGATTCGACTCTTTTCATAAGGAAAGCAGGGGGAGATATCTTCCTAGTTCAGGTGTATGTTGATGACATAATTTTTGGGTCGACAAATGTTGAAATGTGCAAATTTTTTGAGAGGGTTATAAAGCTGAAGTTTGAAATGAGTAGTATGGGTGAATTATCCTTTTTTCCTATGTCTTCAAGTGGATCAGATGGAGGATGGATTTTACATTCATCAAACCAAATATGTGTCAGATATTTTGAAAAAGTTTGAGATGACAGATGCATCAGATTTTAGTACTCCAATCCCTGTTAACCACAAACTTGGTTCTGACTCAAAAGGAAAGGATGTAGATTGTCGGTTATATAGAGGAATGATCGGATCTTTGATGTATTTGACTGCGTCTAAACCAGATATTATGTTTGCTGTTTGTTTGTGCTAGAGATTTCAATCTAAACCGAAGGAATCTCATCTGATTGTTGTGAAAAGAATTTTTCGATATCTGAAGGGTAAACCGAAGTTAGGGATATGGTATCCTAATAACTCTGATTTTGATTTTAAAGCGTTTACAGATTCAGATTATTGAGGTTGCAGTTTAGATCGGAAATCAACATCTGGTGGATGTCAGTTTCTTGGAAACAAATTAGTGTCATGGCAATGCAAAAAACAAACTTCTGTTGCCATTTATACTTGTGAAGCTAAATATATTGCAGCCGCTAGCTGTTGTTCCCAAATCCTGTGGATCCAACAACAAATTCGGGATTATGGTCTGAACTTCACAGAGACACCGATGATGATAGACAATACCGCGACGATGTCGATCACAAATAATCCAGTAAAGCACTCAAAGACGAAGCAAAATTGAAATTCGACATCATTTTATTCGAGATTGTGTAGAAAAGAGACTCATTGAGTTGGTGAAAGTCAACACAGACAACAATTTTGCAGATCTGTTTACTAAAGCATTCGATCGGTCACAGTTTAAATTTCTTACTAAAATGATTGGAATGTTTAATCATGCATGAAAAAGGTTTTCAAAATGATTTTCATGGAAATTTTGTTTTCATTTAAAAAATAATAATAATAATAATAATAATTTTCTTATTTTTAAGTTTGTTAGTCGGCTTGCTTTCTGAAAATCCAAACAAATTTAAAAAGGTTGAAAAATCGACACTGCTTGAAGGTAGAGAAGAAATGATAGTACATCAGTAGATGATTATACACACATGACCATAGACTGACTACCTGGTTTCTGTACTTATGATTATGCTCATATGATTTGATCTAAGCTTCTTAGTTTGCACAAACAGGAAATGATTGTTTCATGACTGCCTGACATTTTAATTTATTAATTTGTATATATTGTATGTAATCTGAATTGTCAGTAGGCTATAAACGTTTTTAGATCATTAGTAGTGTGAAAACATAATGATCTATGTCACAACTGTGATTTGAACCCATGGTATGCCGGGTGTGTGAGTTAAAAGATCATTATCAGATATAGAATATGAGGCTTTAAGAACTTCATGAGACCAGTATCGGACTATATTGATTAGCACAATTTTTCGGTTCACTTCACTGCCCATGCCCCGAAAAACATGCAATGTGAAGTTGAACTAAGATATGTTTCTGACGACATTTGGTAGAACATATGCTAGCCCTTGGATCATTTATCTTGATTCCATTGAAGATATCCAGATAACAGTTGGATCACGCTACCCTGTGTCATTGAATCAATCAATTCCTTGATCATTCTTATGTTGAAGAATTCTATCGGTACAATCTTTCTGTTGATATGAATCATGATATTTCATCCAAACCAAGCAATATGAATCATTCGATTCTTAATCATTCTGATTCCATATATCCTTCAGGATCTGCTTCTTTTCCTGTGCTAATTGAGATAGTTTCATCCTGGAGATTGATTTAATCTTTGCATAAGACTCATATATCTTGAAAATAGTGCAATTTACATTTATGTTGGAATATTTGTGGGGTACATGTTGTTTTCATATAAATGGTACTAACTCATAAGAACGTGGGATAAAAACGTTTTTAGTTTCAAATCTTATAATGCTGACAACTTGAATTTACATGTAGTATATTTCAAATTCGGTAAGAATAAGTCGGCATGTCATGGTATGATCCTGTTTACTTTGAATTTTATCGCGTATCATTTCATGATTTTCAAAATTGTGATAGTTTGTGAATGATAAAATTGTATTGGTCCTGAGAATTTCATTGCTGAGATATCATAGTATGTTGAACAATGTCGTATGATTGTTTATTGAACAGAGATTTGTATATACACAGAATACCATAGGTCATCCTTAGATCTTATAGGGATTTATATCCAGAATGTGTGTGTGATTCATCAAAGATACTAATCTGATCTTCTTGCTCACAGTGTTCGACCAAAAATATGTGTTTCAGTATGTACAGATAAAATCCAAAAAGAATTTAAATATGTTTTAGCATAAATTTTGAAAAATCAAAAAGATTTTAATTCTTGTTCAGTTTATTCTAAATTAAAATTCCAAAAAGATTTTCTTTCTATCTTTCATGAAATCATAACTGACAGGATTGCATTTTATTTTTACAGGTTGAAGGTTTAAAGGATGTTTTGAGAATATGAGTGGAATTTGAAAAAGTTCAAATTTTTCATCTTGAACTTAGAACTAGCGAACTTGCTAGTAAGTTTAAGTTCGCCTGGGTGGCGAACTTATTAAGTTCGCTTGTTAGGTGAACTTGTTTACAGGGTATAAGTGTACGGTCTGGCGAACTTAGTTGTTTAACCATGTTTGACTTTGAGTGAACTTAAGTTGAGCGAACTTGTTTGACTTTGCGCAAATTGTTTTTTCTTTGTAATAACTCTGTATTTTTCTAGCTGATTCTTACTCCAAATCATATTGCGAATCTATTGAAGGTAGAATTCCATGTTTTCATCCACTGATTAGGTAGATTCGATGGTATTCAAACTTAGGGTTTGCGTAAATTATGTTATGTGTTTGTTCAGGGTGTGTTTGTGGTTAGAATAATAAATTGATTGTTTATACATGATAATCGGTTGTTTACGACTGTGTTGTATGCTTTGGATCGTGTTTATATCATCTGATTTGTGATATCTGATTTTTGTGTTGCTTAATGGGTTGCAGCGAACTTGTTCAGGTGAACTTAATAAGTTCGCCACATGGACTTTTAGCGAACTTATTAAGTTCGCCACAGTGTGCATTAGGGTTCAAAACTTGGCATTTTTTTTTGTGTGTTTGTCAATTTTATTTTTGTTAAATTTTTTTTGTTTATGTTTAAATGCTAAAGTCTAACTGTGTTTTTTTTGTGCAGATCATGGACAGGCGGGTTGAATACAAGCATAATCAAGTAGCTTTACTGGACCTGATCAACCAGAGGCAGTTAATTACCGTCAGATCATTACTTTCTTGAACAGATCAAGACTGAAGGTTGCTTTATCTGCTAATCTAGTTATCAGTGTATAATACATTCAACATTTCTGGGATACAGCTGACCATGATTGTACAGTTGAACCAAATGCGATCCGAGCTACAGTGAACAATCAGGCTATTTCTATTTCAGTTGCAACAATCAGAGAAGCTTTGAGTCTAGGTGGTGATGCAGAGGATCCTATTAGCCTTCCAAATCATTTAATTACTGGATGTTTTCACCGTATGGGCTATAGAGGTAAGGCTAATTACTCACAAGCAAGGAAAGGTGGTTTAGTTGGACAATGGGGATACTTCATGCACGTGATAATCCCGTGCTTGTCTCCAAGGAAAGCATGAACGGATGGTTTGAAGTATGCTTTACAGGGTGCAATGGTGGCACTAACTCTAAACACACCATTCAATTTTGCTTCTTACATTTACAAAGAGTTAGTTGCACAGATAAATCCACCAGAGGGACAAGGTTTCTTGATGTATCCAAGATTTTTTCAAGTCATTATTAATCATTCGATTCCAAATCTACCACCGTTGAATCCGAGACTTACACAAACTCCAATGACAAAAAGAATTTTCTTGGATTGCAACACAATCAAAAGAGGTGATCCAGCTTTGATTCCAGTTCAGACACCATTGTTTGGTCACTTGATTAATCCTAATTATGTGGCTCCACAAAATGACAACTGGATCAATGCTGATGAACAACAGCAACAACCAGAACAACAACAACAACAGCAAGCAGTACAAGTTCAAGCACAATTTCAACAACAACAACAACCTGAACTCCCACAACAGCAACAACAAAATCCTAAACCTAATCATCATAAAGTTATTGGTGAACATGAGGAACAAGTAGAAAATGTTGAACATATGAATGTCAATCCACCATCTCATCATCCAGAAAATGTTGAGGCTGTTGAAACTAGCACTAGTTCCAGTTCAAGTTCAGGAGATACTATTGAAAAGCAAGCTGATTCTAGTGATTCTGAAAAGACAGAGATGGATTTCAATCCTGAGCATTATGCTCAATTGGCTGCTCATCCAAGAATTCCAAGGAATATGCCAAGGATAAAGTCAGCTCGGGGTCCTCCTCCTGGTGTTGTACTAGGAAAGAGACAGTTACGGGTCGAATCATCTGATTCGGATTATGTTCCTGACCCTCCAGTGACAAAGAAGTCCAAAGCTATAGAAGGGACATCAAATTTCATTGATGACTTAGTGTTTGTGGATTCTTTGTTTATCTCACCTTCACATACACCGACAAATTCACAACTTCCTACTACTGGTGATAGATCTTCTATTCCTCATCAAACAAAAGGTGAAAAAGACAAAAAGATTATAGTTTTAGAACAAAAGATTTCTACTTTAGAAGCTCAAGTGGTTGGCCTTCAAGGTCAGATAGATGTTCTAAGAGAAAATGATGCTAAGCGTCAACAACAATTTAACTCTCAAAATGGTCAGATAGCTGAGATGGAGATCTTAATATTTCAGTTGATTGAGCGCCTTGACGCTCAGGGGGAGAATCCAGAGAAGCCAAGAGACGATACTTGTCATACTGAAGGTATACAAAAGAATAATGATGATGATGAGCCAGATATGGATAAAGGCAGAAGTGAACGTCAAGACGCAACTGGTACTATTACTGGTGCTACTAGTGGTGTTCTTGATATTGTTCCTATATCCAGTGTTCGTGGTGAATCTGGTGGCTCTGAAAATGATCGTCAAGATGAAAAAGATAAAGATATTAAAGCTATTACGGACATGTTAGATGATTCATTCTATGAAGATTCTGATGGTGATCTTGGTGATAAGCTTGATTGTTTAGATGATCTTGATGATCTGTTTGATGATGAGGAAGTGTCGGATATTGAAGAAGGAGAAATTGTGGAGATAGAGATAGAGAAGAATGATATAGATACTACGTATGAATGGGTAGACGGTGTAAAGGTGACACTTGACTTTGTTCAAAACAATGTGATTCATGAAGCAAGTTCTGATGAATATGAAGAAGTTGTGAACAAAGAACCTGAGGTTTCAAAGCCTGTTTCTCCACCTATTTTATACAAAGATACTAGTATGACTAAGGAAAAGTGGCTAAAGGTAGTGAAAAGTTGGAAGAAAGAACTACCTGTGACACCATCATCTCCCATTCAAAAAGAAAATTATGTTAATAAGGGTCACTGCAATGGAAGAATTCTCAGCTGGTTTTATGAAGAAGAATTCAAATTAATTGCTATCAAAAGATCAGATGGTGTTCAGTACTTAAAACCAAGACTGAAATACCTGAATTCTTTACCAAGATGTGAGATGAATGGATTCACATCAAAGCCTTTGATAAATAGATCTGGTAATGGTATTGCATATGCAATAGCCAGGCTGATCAGAAGAGAAAGTGAGTTGGGAAATTTTGAAAGTTTAAAACCTCAAAAAGGAGTGTGTAGAAAAGTAAATGATCTAGTATTGAACAAGAAGGTTATCAAGTTTAAATACAAACAAGTGAAGACTGTAAAGAGAATCCCTTTGAAGAAAGTTCCTCAGAATTTCATAGGGAATATGAAATAGTGGTTTGTGGATCAGAAAACTTTAAAAAGAAAAGAGATCATGTATATAGGAGAATGGAGAGAACAAGCTATGCAATATAAACGGGTGTTACAACTTTGCATCAATAAAGATTTACATGCTGGAAGCAAGGTTTTGGAGAGTCAGAAGAACAAGTGAAGACTTAAAGACCAAGCTAATGTCAAGGGGGAGTCTGTTGGTATATTTTAGGTGACATATAGCATTGTATAGGTCTTTGTATGTTTTTGTCTTTGTAATGTATTTTTAGTTAAGTTCTATAACATGCGAACTTAATAAGTTCGCCTATGCCATATGAGTGGCGAACTTAATAAGTTCGCTTGTGGCGAACTTACTAAGTTCGCCTGTGGCAGTTTGATGTTTGTAAATAGTGTTTACTTGTATGTTTTTAGTAACAGTCTTTGAATGTGTACTTGTAAGAACTTTGATTGAAGTAATACAAGAAGCTTTCTGAGAATCTAGCTTTGTGTGATCTTATTAGTTCGTTACGCGTTTACTCGTTAGGATTCCGCACTACGAGTGTACGTTGTGTGTTATACGAGTTGTGTTCGATCTGTAGACCTGCTGGGACCTACAATACTAATATTAATATTTTAATACGATAGGTATAGAGTAAATACTTGTTTATATTATTTAATTATACCGGATCTAGCAAAACCCGTTGATGTCTACACCGGTGTTTGTCGCCGTCGCGCATCCAGCGTTGCATTCCCCGCGTATAAACTCCTAATCAGTCGCCCGAATAAATACTAGTATTTATTAATATTATTTATTTGAGGTTTGACATCTAAATATTTTATCGCGTCGGATAACGACCACGTTAATCATTCTAACAGTTCTCCGTGTAAACGGTTTAGTTCGTAATTCTTATAAATTATATCGAATCGTGTAACAATCCATCAAACAAAGGTTTATTAGTTTGTTTCGGATTTGGTTCATATATTGGGCCTTTAATCGGGCCGTTAATGGGCCAAGTCTGATTATCTTTAGTTGGGCCGAGCCCAATGGGCCTAGTTCAATAGTATAATCACAATGTGTTTATTGGGCTCAAATATTGGGGTTGTTACATTCTTCCCTCGTTAATGAAGTTTCGTCCTCGAAACTTAATTTAAGTTAACTTCTGGGATCGCCTCGACTTACTCAGACAAGGGTTTCGCATCCCAAGTATATTTCTAGCTCTTAGGGAGAATTTTTTTTTTGTTCACTCAGCGATATATGATATCCAATATTTATAAATAATGGCTACTAGCGGACAGAACCGGAATGAGTATATTTCCGTAAATCAAGATTGCTAACAAGCAATTACAAGTATTCCCTTAGAAGTTTTCCAACAAGATGCGAACAATTATACTGGACTTTAGATAAGAGACGAAAATCGAGAAGTTATCGTCAAGGAATAGATAGTTGGTTTTAAAATATGAATCGGACTGATAAGTTATATGAGAAGCCTTGTTCGTAGTATTACTCACAAGGTTAATAAAATTCGGATAAGGTCTACACGTCTAGAGGTGATGAGGTTAAACGAAGGGTAGTATGACGATTAAATCATTTAAGGGAATGACTGATTGATGTAAGATTTTCGTTTTCAAAATCTACAAAGTAGCGTATCAAAAGGGCAGTAATTACAACACCACAATGTGGTAAGGTCATAACTAAAGTCACATAAACTAACGAGGTCGTAATAAGGTAGGTCACCAATAGAAGAACAAAAGGATGTGGTTTCGTATAGGATCTATTCTCCTTATCGATGTCTGATAATCATTATGGCAAGGACTAGATTATGATAAGTTTTTAACAATGAAAGCAAACGGATGTTTATAAGAGATAAAGGTTTGCTATGAAACTAAGATGGATTTAAAATGCTTTTCCAGGTTCCACAAAATAGTTTCAGATCATATGGAAGTTTGCTCGTTACAACTGAAAATTTTCATGGCATGTCCACCCTTGAAGGAATAAGGTTATCACTTTCATGAAACAAGAGATTCTCACTGAAGTTGTATCAACCAAGGAGAATTATAAGTTTAGTCTGATCGACCAAGACCAGGAGTAGGTCATTAATCTTCTTAACTTCCTTTACTTAGACATGGATGGTTTAGAGAAAGCTAATAGTGGTTGTCTAGGCAGTGAGGTAGACAGCTATGATATGGAGTAGAGTTTTATGGAAGTATGATTTCCTGAGATTGATCCTGGTTTAGACTGAAGTTTTGACGAAATAGTTGTCGAGTTGCCTATTTGTGACAATAAAATCTCATGGTACATCGAATAGTCTGTATTTCTATAGTTCTTCTAAAAATTGAGGATGAGTCCAGATGAAGGGGTAAGAGATTATCAAAGTATTTGAGCATAGTCTAATTGATTTGGCTTCAAGTGATTAAATGATAGATGGTGTGGATCCATTCATTGTCTTGTTACTGGTATTCTAAGATCCACAAATGAAATAGTTGAATTTTGAAAGTATGATTATTATGTATGAAGATGACTAAGTTTCGTAAAGAATGTTTGTGGTTCGCTGGTAGTCTGTTGGTGAAAATAATATCGCCCCCCGTATATTTTATAGGCATTTGGCCGTCAAAGATAACTCATTTCTATCTATCATGGGGGGATCTGAAACAATGATGTTGTATGGTTTTTCGTAGATGAGATAAACTCTAGACATGGAGTGTCGGCTTCGTGTTTGTCTAACAGTGGCACACAACTCACTCCTAAGTCCTAGGACTCATGTAACCATAAGTGTGGCTTATGGATCATTAGAAATCATACAAAGTAAAGAGTTTACTTATGCACATGTGATTGGGTATTCCGATCCAATAGTGATAGATTTTCGTGAAAACTAAGACTTCCACTTATCTATGTTTGAGTTTCCCACTCTTTCATTGAATGAAAAGAATTATAAATCAAGGGGTTAAAAAGATTGTCAAGAGGGATGTATAATAATGGTTCACCCAAAGTTTTGTGATCAAGAATCTAAGTCTTCTATACCAGACCTCAAGGATAATGATAATGACCATTCATCTATGTCTGCGTCCTCACACAGTAATAGTTGTTTCCCAAAAGTAGAGATGACGTCCATTATGAATATAACGAAAAGGACGTGAAGGGCATACCATAAAATAATTGAAATCAATGCGTACCAATTAGTATAGTACAGTAATGTATCAAGAAACTTGGCAAAATGAAGGAGATATAATTGAACGTATAAAAGGCGTGTTAATAAAGATTAGTTGATGTCACGAGTCACTAGAAAATTTGCACTAAAGGAGTTGTTGTAATAGAAACGATTCAATAAAGATAAGGAGTTGGGTGAGTTCATAATTTTCGTGACCAACTGAAGTGTTGTCGAGATTGTCCCAAATAACAACGATTCCTGTAGATTATATCAGGAATCCAGCTAGAAAGTATGAATAATGAGTTTGAAGAGTTGAAGTATGGCTTGTGCAGTAATATAAGTCAACACCTATGTCGTCATGAGGATCTGAAAGGACCCAAACCGGGTACCTCTCATAGTTGGCAAACATAGCATAAAACATAGTTCTTAAACCTTGAATTAAACATTAAACTAACAGCGGAAGTCTTATACAAAATTCAGAATTAACAAAAACTTTAAACATAGCATTGTTCAATTTTCATAAACTAAGGATAACGGGGATGTCAGTCTTGATCAACAACAGCCAACAACCATCCATTACCAAGCTCTCGCAACTTCAAATCTTTTTCTTTCCTTTGCTACCTTATGTGCATACTAAAATAGTCAGCTAACGCTGGTGAGTTCAAGTGTTTCTTTAACTTTAACTTTATATCAAAAGCTTTTTTTTTAAATGTTCTTTAATCAGGCATATCATATCGTATATATAATACAATAAAATATTTCTTTCTTCTTTACATATAAACATGTTTAATTCGTGTTCTTTTCTTTAAGTCATACATTACTATCTAAAATCTGTATCTTTCCTTAAGCGTATCTGCGTCCCCGAAGGAACCTTGGATGTCGTGGGCAACCGTTATGTATCGTAGCTACTGCCACAACCTTTCATTATGCGGGGTCAACCGTTACGTATCGCCGTCATTGCCCACACGCATCTTTCTTTTGGTAATCAACCGTTACGTATCGTCGTCATTGATTTCCCCTTACTTCTTATCTTAGGATGATCGTCATCACCAGAATAACCGTCGTTACTCCTCTTAACCAGTTGTACAGCATCCTCGTTACAGTGCCCTGCCGAGCACTGTTTTGATTTTTCATATGGTAACGTCATGGTCTCAGCCCATGACCTAACCATAGGCTTCGAGCACTATTCATCAAGACTATACTACTACCTCAAGACTTTCTTTGAATAAGCATACTCTTACAGATTAGACAATGTATTTGACTTTCTTTTCTTTCTTTCTCTTTGTTTATAAAACATATAGTTAAATAAACCAATCTTCTTTCTTTCTTGTGTTTATAGAACATATAGTTGAATAAACCATTCTTCTTTCTTTCTTTTGTTTATAAAACATATACTTGAATAAACCATTATTCTTTCTTTCTTTCCTTCTTACAAGGCGTTCGGTTAAACGACTGTTATCGTTCTTATCTTCATTTCTTATAAAACATTTGGTTAACAACCGTTATCTTTCTTATTTTTTCTTCTTATAAAACATTCAGTTTAACAATCGTTATCTTTCTTTCTTACAAAACATTCGGTTTAACAACCGTTATCTTTCTTTCTTACAAAACATTCGGTTTAACAACCGTTATCTTTCTTTCTTACAAAACATTCGGTTTAACAACCGTTATCATTCTTTCTTACAAAACATTCAGTTAAATAAACCGTTATCTTTCTTTTCTTTCTTTGCAAATGTTTAAGTAATAAAATACATTTATTATAAACGTCTAATTCTTGAGTATGCACACCACCCTAAGACAGTAAAATAGAGATCTTGAACTCACCTGATTTCTTAAAGATTACCCACTCAGCAAGAACTCCGAGCTAGGTGGAGGCTAACGGATCTGTTAAGAGCCACGAACTAGATGGATTTAACACCAAGTCATTCTGTCCGAAAAACCCCATGTCCGAAATCTTTTTCGACCAAAATCTTTATCGTTCGAGAAGTCTCAATTCCCATTATTATTTCGTTCGAAAACTTCATGCCCGAAGACTATTTTAGTCGAAATCTTTTTCGACCGAAATCTTTTTTCATAGGAAGCTTTTACTTCTGAAACTTTTTCGATCGAAATCTTTTTCGACCGAAAACTTTTTCGATCAGACGTATTGATGCGTGTAAACTATATATATATTTTTATAAGTATTTTTCACACAATATGAGTTTTAAAAAGAATTTTCACCAAAGACTAATCACACACACATCGGGCAGTGTACCCGTCGGATAGCAATATAGTAAAGGTAAAAACCGGATATCAATCCGTGGACACGGTGGAATGCAATAATTAACTGCAACTAAGATTCAATCAAGTAAGGGTAAAAGATGTTTTGAAGAGTTTGTTTTAATTAACTATCATGCAAATATATAAACTAAACTAAGAACACAAGTCAAATAATCAAGAAGAAAATATCACTTCGGTGTCGAATCCATCTAGAATACATTGAATACATTCATAGAAACATGGCAAATACATGAAATATAAATTGACTAAATTCTCGTCAAAGATATCTAATCAAATGACCATTCAGAAAGCTAGCATGAATTACACAAACCAACCACCTAAAGTCATACTATGAAGCTCACGTGTTTAATAATTATGTCAATGTTTATAAGCATTGAACTAGCTTCCGATTAAGGTACACTAATCCAACAACTAGTTGGAAAGATAATATGAACAACACACTACCCACCTCAAGTTGATTAAATTAGACAACAATATGCATTTCTTCAACATACAATGTTCATATAAAGGTTATATAAATTAGGAGGATGTGTCAACAATTCCTAGATAAACATAATACTAAATATGACACATCATAACAAACACTTTGTCTTTCCAAACATAAGCATAAGGTTACACATACAAATATAATGTTTCATAAACAAGATTTCATTCACCATTCCTAGTCAAATGCCATAAACTAGTATAAATACATACACCAATCCATGAATATAAGCATAAACCACAAGTTTTCCAACATAATATGGCATACACAAATACAAGTCTTGTAAACAACTCAAAATACTTGAATGAATAATTTCATCAAAGAATAATCATACGGTTGTCATAACATTAACACAATAATTGTCAATAATCCATGAATGTTGTCAAATTTATCTAAACTTCATCTAAACCAAAGTGAACAAGAGTTTTAGTTCATCATGAGCACCAAAATTACAAGTAAGCAGGGAAAAATAGTGAGAAACATGATATGAAAACAAGAATCAAACCACTCCTCCAAGCCTAGATGTTGTTGTTGATGTATGGTGATCCTCTTGATGTTGTATCCTCTCCAAGAAGCTTGAAATATGGCTGGAACAAAGAAAACACGAGTTGGAACAGTAGGTTTTTCTCCTGGTTTGCTGAATGTCTGAATGAGAATTCAAGTTCTGTTTAAATAGAAAAGGGGAGGCACGACCGTGTCAGGAGAGAGGGCACGACTGTGCCTGGTACAAAGGCGCGGTCGTGTCTAGGTCTTGGCACGACCGTGTGACAGAAGTTTGACCGATCCGTAGCTTCCATTGGGTACCACTGATCGAGGACGTACGGCTGTTCAGACTCACGAGGCGACACGCGACCGTGGGGGGCCAAGGCACGGCTGTGCCTTGGATTTTGGCTTGGCGCGGTCGTGCAAGATGTAGGCGCGACCGTGCCTAGGGTTTGCGAGCTTGGCACGACCGTGCCAAATAGGGGCACGACCATGCCTCCATCACAGAAACCCTAAAACTTTACTTTTTATCCTGGAATCTTCTTGTTTGTTCACCAAGCTTCACAAAAACCTACAAAACATGAAATGAAGCAAATAAGTGTCTAAACATTGAATATAACCAAGAATTGATCATTAAATGAGCAAAGTTTTATGCCAAAAAGATGTGTAAATACTAACACATCAAACAACCCCACACTTGAACATTGCTTGTCCTCAAGCAAGAAATCAAAATGAAACAAAACTTCTAATGACACTATAGATCAAATCGGAAAACCGTAAGCATTAATAAACTTATAAAGGTTTTGAAAAGATTTTCAAGAAATGCAAAATTAACTAAATGAAACCCAATGAGCCCAATGACGTGACAACCGAATGAGCAAATGAATATGCCTAGGAAATCATTAGCATGCAACTTTATGCTTCTCACAATGTTCACACACACTCGGGGATATATATGATCATACAAGTAATGGAGTATGTATAGAACACTCATATGCCAAGACAATGAATTATGCATAAATCATAAGCTTGCTAAAAGATCAAATCTCTACCAACTAACATGAAACAAAGCACAAATCAAGAGGGCTTTAAATGGGTTGTAACTTGGCAATGGCTAAGGGTAAGGAAGTGGAATTTAAAAGTGGCTAAATGGCTAAAAACCCGGCGGCTATGCTAACTCAAAAACTAAAACAACTTCTAATATGAAAAATAGACTAACTAATACTTTCGTATAGATAAAAGCTAATAACCAAATTCTTTCCATCTTTGCTCACAAAATTGCTCTAATCGGCTATAATTCACCTAATTTTGGTGAAAATATATATATATATTTTTATCTTTCTTTTGAAGGGAACTAAGTCAATATGCATCTTTCCTTAGCTAAAAACTTCTCAAGAATTTGAAGATTACAACAAAATAAAAGCTATAAAATTAACATTAGCCGACCGGATTTCTAACACGGGCGAAAAATAAATGAAAAGGCTAATGAAGGTTTAATGGTGGTGTAATGTGGGTAATAAAAGAAAACACGGGATAGGCTCAACGTGGTTAACTAGTGGATGTGTTCGGGTGAGGGAAAACAAAGATAAAAGGCTCACAAAGTGGTTTATCCTAATGCCTCAATCATTTTTATGCAATATTTATGTTCATGATTTTGAAATGTATACTAAAAGCAAGTTCTAATAAGCATGAAACATCCGGCACACTCAAATCTGCAAAAACGAGAGCAAACAATATCTAAAGCTATAAAGGCTCAAAAAATAAACTCACGAAGACGGAAAGGGATGGGTATAAGCAAAAGGTTACATGCTATTCATTCGTTTAGCCCACTAGAACTCATGGTTATCACAAAAAATTGGGTTTGACTCGATGGAAATTCGATCTCAACTGCTTTCAAAAAATCAAACCTCTATTATTTACTAAAAATTGTGAATGCTAAACGGTTAACTTTTATTATATTTTTGTGTTTTTCAATTTTATAAAACTGATTTAGTGTCAATAAAAATTATGAAGGAAGATTTTGCAAAAAAAATGAAGTGATAAAATGCTCAAAAGGACAAACATCGCGTGAATAAATTGCCACCCTACACTTAGAATTCTACATTGCCCTCAATGTAGAACAAAAATAATGTAAAGCAAAGAATAAACACCCAACCCCACACTTAGAAACATACATTGCCCTCAATGTATGCAAAAAACATGCAAAGCAAAATGGAATGCAATGCAATGAAGTGTGAAGGGAGAACTGAAACTTCCCTCATGTCGATCATGGCACACGCAAAAATCCTACCCACAAAAATGACGTTCCACGAAGTTCCACAATTCCAAGATCTAATCAATACTAACAACATCAAACACAGATCAGTAGCATCAACCCAAAATATCAACAGAAATGTAAAGACAAATATATATATAACAATACATGGAAAAAAAAAGTACAACAAAAGAACAACATAAACGCTGAAGCGTGATACAAGAGTTTGTACAACATACAATAAAGTACAACTCACAAAAATGATACCAAAAGGCAATGGGAGGTACTACTCCCATTGCATGCCCTCGAGGTCGTTGTCGGTGGCCCCGCCTCCCTCGCCCTCTGCTGGTGGTGGTGACTGATGGTGTGATGGAGAAGGTGGTGGCTAATGCTGCGGTGATGGTGGTGGCTGATGGTGCGGTGATGGTGGTGGCTGCTGCGGCGGTGATGGTGGTGGCTGATGGGGCTGCTACTCCGGCTGCATAAAGAATGGGAGGGGAACCACATATGGTGCCCCGCCAGCAGCAGCAGCGGCACATTGGACCTCATACTGCCAGGTCCAATAACGCAAGAACAGGTCCTGTGGAATAACAACCGCAGGTGGTGATGGCGGCGGATGCGGAGGAGGTGGCTGGTCGGGCTGCTAATGCTCGTGCCCCTGCTCCTGCTCCTGCTGAGCAGCGTGTGCCTGATGGGCGCCGGCGACGGCCTCGGCCTGCACAAGATCTGGATCGGGACCCGGACGTTCTGGATCCCACGTCCATCCCCATCTATCTACCAATTTGATCCCTCCTGCGCCACGATGAGCTACGTGCATGTTTCGCAGTGTTTGCACGGTCATCATGACGGTCTCTGCCACAGGGGTCAGGTCCCCTATCAAGTTGTCGGTCAGCAACTGAAAGTGCCTCGCCAGCTTGGTCATGAAGTGACCTCCACAAATGGCACTGGTAACATTGCGCCCTGAGCTGTTCACCAAGTACCCCGCGATAGAATGCGCAAGATTGCAGGTGCGCGGGCGTACAAGGCAAAATAAATAGAATCGCTCTCGCAAGTTCACGACCGTCTCTCCTTGTCCTCTCCCAGAAATCGAATAGATAATACAGAGATGAAGAACACGGTGCAAGGGATCCCGAAGGCTCGAAGCCTTGGTCAAACTCGGATCATACATCCCAAATCTAAACTCATACCAGAACTGATCTTTATCCTCCTCTGTCGGGAACTCGGTGATACCCTCGGTGAATAACTCTGTCTGAAGCTCCTGCCTCGTATACAGACCCAATAATCTCCCGAATCTGGCAACTGACATCACTCGCCACTCCCCGCCTAGCCTAAACCTAATCGTCTCCGGCTGCTCTAGGTCTGCGCAAGAACAATCAAACACATAGGTGGAAAAGAACTCCATCACGAGCTCGACAGACTGAATAGCGTGAAGTCTAAACAAATGGTGCCACGGGGCGGTGACGAGGTCGTTCCACCGGTCCCGCTGACCGATGGCGTCTATGGCGGCCGGCTCTAAACGACGAGCGGCTAAAATCCGGCCTTTGCGTGGCCACAAAACATCCAGACGAGCCTCGTATTCATGCTCGTTCAAGTCAAACTCAAGGTACGGGTGGTCCCTGTTGCCTGCCATCTGCATGAAAACAAAATCAAAACAGTTATGAAGACGCTAGACTGAATTTATGAAGTTTTTGACCCAAGTTATGAAGGGGCACGGTCGCGCTAGGGAAGGGGCACGACCGCGCCAGGGCCAGAATCCAAGCCCACGGTTGCGCTGTGGCCGACCACGGGCAGTCCCAACCCGGAAACACGGTCGCGCTAGGTTAGGGCACGACCACGCCTAAGTCAAAAATGAAGACCACGGCCGCGCTAGGGAGAAACACGGCCGCGCTTAGAACAAACCCGAGTTGGCACGACCGTGCCTAGTAGGAAACACGATCGCGCTCAACAAAAAACTACTTCCTAGAAACTACAAAAGCCGAGCACGACCGCGCCTGGTCATGAGCGTGACCGTGCTCAACCCATTTTAGGGTGTTCGGAGTCAAAATTTTACATTTTTAGCATGATTATGAAGGGGCTTTTAGTATAGCAACATTACAATAAGTTAATACTAACGATCCTACGTAATTATGTAGAGTCATATCCTATGTATAAGCTGTTGTCATTTATTGTATGTTTAAACAGTTTTAGACTAGTTTACTTTCTGTCATTTCATTAAATGTAATTTTAGTTTTTTGTAATTTACTGCTTTATTAGCTAAGTCTGGGCCATCGAAACTACTTAGTTTCGATTGAGTTTGTTCAATCGAAACTAGTAGTTTCGATAGATGGTAGTTTCGACAGTTGTGTATCACTTGTAAATGGTCAATCGAAACTAGTAGTTTTGATTGAACATAGTTTCGATACCTGTCACTACTATAAATAGCCTAGTTTGAGAATGTTTAGGGTGTGAGTAGCGGCTGTAACCCTGAACCTTCTCTTTCACATTGTTATTGAATCAATACACTTTGTAGTTGTTTTTACACTGTGTTCTTACATTTTCATATCATTTTGTGTTGATTCATTGTGAGGTTAGCCTGTTATCTTCACCGATTCTGTTTCTACCATCTGTTTCACCACCATACACACAGTTTTCGCCTGTGTGTGTAATCGATCAAATCAGTGATTTCAAGTAAATCTGGACCTACAATTGGTATCAGAGCTTTATGCTCTAGTGTTTTTGAGTGTTATCAGGTTTATTGATCGATTCTAGGTGTTTGTGAGGATATTCGAAGCTTATTTTGGGTTTTTGCACATCTATTCTCGGAAGTACTGTTTTATTGATTGACGGCTACTGTTTCATCGATTTCCAATGGTTTTTGCTCGTATTTTCAACATCGAAGGTTGGTTTAGTGATCAGGACTGTTAGACGAAGGTTTTTGCTAGATTGGTTTGTCTTTTCTGCTCTATTGATTTCTGGAGCTTATCATCAATGGAGTATTTCTGAGCTTGGAGAAGAAGGCATCGAAACTACTGGGGACAGTTTCTGATTTTTGTTGATCATCGAAACTTCTTGTCTACGTTTTGTCGGGAGAAGGTACTATCGAAACTAGATTTTTGTCTTATATAGAAACTGTGGTTATCGAAACTTGTCTGTGAATTTTTCAGTATCGAAACTAGTTGTTTCGATAAAAGTTCTCTTATCGAAACTAGTTGTTTCGATAAAAGTTGTCCTATCGAAACTAGTTGTTTCGATAAAAGTTGTCCTATCGAAACTAGTTGTTTCGATAGAAGTTGTCCTATCGAAACTAGTTTTTGTTTAGTTTCGATTCCGAATATTATGGCCACTTCAAGTTCAACAGAACCTTCTGGAGGAAATAGACCACCTGCTCTTGTGTCCACAAGAGAATTTGATGACTGGACTAAAAAGATGAAGCTTTTCTTTCAATTTCATGATTATACATTGTTGAGTTCTATCACCGATGGTCCCCACAAGCCCGTAACTACCACTGCTGATGTTCAACGTCCTAAGTTAGTATCTAAGTATGATGAGAAAGATCTTGCCTTGATTGTCCGAGACAACAAGGCCTACGGGACTATTGCCATGGCTCTTCCTATGGATATTTTCAACATCTTTGCTGAGTACACAACTGCCAAAGACTTATGGGTTGCATTGTGCACAAGATATGAGGGAAGTGAGGATGTCAGGGAAAGCAAAAGAGATCTGATCAAGAAACAATATGAGATGTTCAGCAGTGTAAGGGGAGAATCAATGTCTGATTTGATCAACCGTTTCTCAAGCATTGTATCAAGGTTGAAAGTAATGGGAGTTGAGTACCCTACTCTTAGATTCTCTTCCTGAGGAATGGAATATGTATCGAATCATGATAAAAAAACTGAGAATCTGAGTGCTCTGTCTCAACAGGAAGTCTATAGCATTCTTGAATCTTATGAAATTGAGATTAAGAAGGGAGCAGTCACCCCGTCAAATCAGTCTGGAAACACAGCTCTTATTACTGGATCAAGCTCATCCGGTAGCCCATACTTTCAGACTGATGTCCCCCCTTCAGCTGCTGCAATTAATTCTACCAGCTCCTCTGCTCCTCAAAAGACTGTCACCATGATTCCTGATGATTATGTCCCAATCATGACTGCTTTCATGTCGTGCTATGATGCACTGATTTCTGGAAATCTAACACCGGTTAGCTTTCAACCTGATGACTTGGAGCAGATTAATCCTGATGATTTGGAGAAAATGGACATTGATTGGTGCATGGCCATGTTGACCTTAAGAGCCAAAAGATTCATCAAAAGGACTGGCATAGACAGATTCAAGCAGGGAAAGACACTTGGGTTTGATATCAAGAAGGTGAGATGCTACAATTGTGATCAGCTAGGTCACTTTGCCAGAAACTGCAAGGAGCCGTCCTCCAAGGATCACCAAGAAAAGAAGATTTCCTCTGGAAAACAAGCTGCCAATCCTCCAAAGACAAACACATCTTCAAGTTCCACAGCTCTTGTGTGTCAAGCTGATGGACACTATCATTGGGGAGAACAAGCTGAGGAAGCTGCTGATAAAGCCTTGATGGCTGATGTGGAGGACATGGGCAAGTGTGTCATGATTGAACTTGTTGAGGATCTCACTGATGTGCCTGCTGAGGTTATTTCTAAACTCTGTAATTCTAGATCTTGCTTGAATGAAATTCAAAAATACAAATTCATCAATCAAGCCTTGATTGATGAAAGAGATCACATTAAGGTGATGTATGACTCTGTGGCAAAAAATGAGAAACTTTACTTAAAGAAAATTCTTGACATTTCTGGTGAAAATCGCTCTTTAATTATGCAACTCAATACTTAAACCATTAATAATACGATCTTAAGTGAAAGAGTCCAAAAGGCAGAAAAGGCCAAATTACAAGTTGATCACATGGATATGGATCAGAAAATTCTGTTTGGGATAATCGATAAACAATTTAATAGAAAAGGCATAGAGGGTCTTGGGTATAACTCTCATCCACCTCCTTATTCTAAATCAGGGAGATTTGCTGATATGTCAACTCCACATGTTTCCACACCTTTTGTTTGTACATTATCTCCTGATGATTATATTACGTCCTCCGATTCTAATAGTTTTGCATCTTGTGCAGAATCAAATTGTGTAAATTCCGAAGATGATTGTGATAAGAGTGCTAATGATAGAACTATTTTAAAAGAACTTGAGTCGGATGAATGTAATAATATGTCCGTGTCAAAACCAAATATTTGTGAACACGTTAAAAACTTGTATTTTGATTCTATGCCAGCTGAGCATACGGGCTTGGGATGTGATGTTTCTAAATTTAAAAATGCTTTGCCTTTTGTTCCTAAATCTTTGAATGTTATGCCATGTGTTACCAAGTTTAAAAGTGCAGGAATTATTGTGAATGATGTACCACGTGAAACCATGAGCAACATGGACTTTTTCAGATTAAAGGAAGCACGTCATCTTCAAGACAAAGTTATTGATGAGAGAACGGTCTCATGTTCAGATTCCTCAACATCACAATCATCTTCATCTTGTGATGACTATTATCAGGCTAAGATATCTTGTGAAAATGTTTGTTTTAGTTGTGGTGCCTCAAATCATGTTTCAAAAAGTTGTAAATTGACAACCACAAATTCTAATGAAGAATCACCTTCCAAAAGTTTATTAAATTCATACGTGTTGCCTAAGTCTTCTCACAGTAGGAAATCTAGGCGTAAAAGAATTAAAAATGCTAAAAATTATTTAAAACGAACGTGGAAAATTAAAAATAATGTTCTATTTGATGACCGTGCTTCATCAAAGGATGGTTGTAATTCTGATTCCAATGAGATGTCATATCCTGACACTAAAATCTCTTGATTGAAACAATTTTGGTCAAAACGTATAAATGGTTCGTTGTGTATAGGGTCAATCAAGAAGAACCGGCGATAACATCTGGCATGTAGATAGTGGATGTTCAAGACATATGACTGGGCACTTTAACTTGCTGCAAGATTATCATCAAATTGATGGAGAGTATGTTGCTTTTGCTGGAAACCCAAGAGGAGGAAAGATTGAAGGACAAGGAATAGTATCAAATGGAGTAAATAGTATGGAATTTGTCAACTTTGTTCCTCAGTTGAAATACAATCTGATGAGTGTTTCACAGATTTGTGACAAGGACTTTTGTGCTTTATTCAATTCAAAAGAATGTCTTATCTTGAAGCCGGGAGTGGTGATTCCGGAAGAACTTATTCTCATGCATGCTCCTAGAAGATACAACACATATAGCTTGGATATGAACAACCCATCGGGCATTGAATCGTGTTTTCTCTCAAAGGCTTCCGAAGATGAATCTTTCCTGTGGCATAAGAGGTTGGGACATGTCAATTTCAAAACAATGAACCGACCGGTTCGAGGCAACCTAGTCACTGGATTACCTCTCAAAGATTTCACTCCTATGGAACACTGTATCTCATGTTCCAAGGGAAAACTCACAAATCTTCACATAAGCGTAAAACCACCAATTCCATTGACTCTCCTCTCCAATTGCTTCACATGGATCTTTTTGGTCCGGTGAGTGTCAAGAGTCTTGGACGAAAGTCATACTGTCTGGTGGTAACAGATGATTTTTCTCGATTCACTTGGGTGTTTTTCCTAGCTAAGAAAGATGAGACACCAGAGATTTTAACAACCTATCTGCTTCAAATTGAGAACCTCTTCAATATAAGTGTGAAGACTATCCGCAGCGATCATGGAACAGAATTCAAAAATGCAACTCTTGATTCCTTCTGTGAAAGCAAAGGAATTTCTCAACAATTTAGTGCACCTCGTACTCCTCAACAAAACGGTGTAGCTGAAAGAAGAAACCGCACTTTAATTGAAGCTGCACGAACTATGATTGTTGACTCTAAGCTTCCCATGACTTTCTGGGCTGAGGCGGTCAACACTGCATGTTTTGTGCAAAATCGGGTTCTTATCACTAAAAGTTGCAACAAGACACCTTATGAGATCATGTACAAGCGCAAGTCAGTTATCGATTTCTTCAGAAAATTTGGGTGTGTGTGCACAATGCTGAACACTTCAGATCAGCTCAACAAGTTTGAAGCCAAAGCTGATGAATGCTATTTTGTTGGTTACTCATCCAATCAATGTGCTTTTCGTGTCTACCATAAGAAGAAAAGGATAGTGATGGAGTCCATTGATATCAATTGGCATGAAAACAATCATACGGACGTAGGAGACGGTCCCAATTGGCTCTTTGACGTCGATTCAGTTTATAAGTCATTTAATCTTCCTGATTTCTCTATTGAATCAACTCATGCTAATCCTTACTTTTCTGTGAACAATCTAGGGAACATAAATGATCAAGGCTCTTCCTCATCTGCTCAGGTTGAAATTCCTATGGTTGCTAATGCTGAATCTGATATGGAGTCTTCCGGTTCTGGTGCAACAAGTGAAACTGTTGAAGAAAACTCCATTCCAATAGTAGATGTTGCACCACAATCACCTGCTGAATATCCTATTAATGATATTGTCGATCCTCCTGCTAAAAATCTTACCAATTTGGAAGAAGTCGTGGAATAAGATGAAATTCCTCAACTGCGAATTCACAAGATTCATCCCACCAATAACATCATTGGACCACTCAATGTGGGTGTTAGTACCCGAAGTGCCTGTGAAGCCTTTAAAAACAGCATGTTTTCTTGCTTCATTTCTCAAGCTGAACCAAAGAACATCAAAGCATCTCTACTAGAAAACAGCTGGGTGGAAGCAATGCAGGAAGAGCTACAGCAATTCTCAAAGCTACATGTGTGGAATTTGGTAGATCTTCCCAAGAACAAAGTTACAATCGGCGCTCGTTGGGTTTTTCGCAACAAAAAGGATGAAGGCGGCACTGTGATTCGAAATAAAGCTCGTCTGGTGGTTCAAGGTTTCTATCAAGAAGAAGGGATTGACTATGAGGAAGTCTTTGCACCAGTGGCTCGCATGGAAGCCATCCGAATGTTTCTCGCCTATGCAGCCTACATGGACTTCATCGTTCATGAAATGGATGTCAAAAGCGCATTTTTATATGGCAAAGTTCAAGAGGAAGTTTATGTCAAGAAGCCGCCGGGTTTCATTGATCCTAATTTTCCGGACCGTGTTTATAAGTTAGACAAAGCATTGTACGGTCTTCACCAAGCACCTCGTGCGTGGTATGAAACTTTATCAAAGCATCTGCTTGAGAATGGTTTCACACGAGGAGCAATTGACCAAACTTTGTTCAAACGGAAGGATGAAAAGGATACAATCATGGTGCAAATTTATGTGGATGATATCATTTTTGGATCTACAAATCCCCGTCTCTGCAAAGAATTTGAAGAAGTGATGCGATCTAAGTTTGAAATGAGCTCCATGGGGGAAATGAAGTTCTTTTTGGGACTATAAGTTGATCAGTCTGAGTCAGGAATCCTTATCCATCAAGAAAAATACGTGAAAGAAATTTTGACCAAGTTCAAAATGGTTGATTCCCACCCTGTAAAAACTCCTGTGGAAGTTCGTCATTGTTTGACTCCTGATGTGGATGGTGAAAGCGTTGATCAGCATCTCTATCGCTCTATGATAGGCTCTCTCATGTATCTCACGGCCAGCAGACCCGACATCATGTTTGCAGTGTGCTTGTGTGCACGTTTTCAGGCTAAACCTAAACTCTCTCATTTATCTGCTGTCAAACGTATTTTAAGATATTTAAAGTATAAGCCAAAATTGGGTCTGTGGTATCCTAAAACTGACTTATTTGATCTTGTGGCTTATTAAGATTCAGACTACGGGGGTTGCAACTTAGACTGAAAATCCACTTCTGGAGGTTGTCAATTCCTTGGCAACCGCCTTGTCTCATGGCAATGTAAGAAACAATCCACCGTTTCCCAATCCACCGCCGAAGCCGAATACATTGCCGCAGCCCTCTGTTGTTCCCAAGTCAGATGGATACACCATCAGATGCTTGACTATGGGATCGCATTCCATGAGACACCCATTCTGTGTGACAACACTATTGTTCCCCATATCACCAAAAACCCCGTTCAGCATTCCAAAACAAAACACATTGAAATCAAGCATCACTTTATCCGTGACTGTGTGGAAAAGAAGCATATTCAAATTGTTGAAGTCGAAACTAATAAACAAACCGCAGATATCTTCACAAAGGCTTTTGACTCTACCAGATTTGCCCAACTGGTGGAGATGCTTGGAATGATCAACTTTCAGTAAATTGTGTGAATAGTATTTTTTTTAAAATTATGTTTAATTTTCAAAGAAAATTCCAAAAAGATTTTATTTTTATGTACAGTTTCTACGCAAATCTTTTGGGGGAGAAATATAATATTGAAAAGAATTGATGTGTATATAATCTTACAAGTGGTTTTGAATTGTAGGAAAAATTGAATCTGACCTTTGAGAAATGATAGTGTCTGATCTCATCTCTTGGACATGGAATAGACCAAAAGAGATGGTGTTTACTGAGGTATAGCTGGTAGGCCCGACATATGGTTAAAACTTGTAAGTAGTGTGAAAACCTAATATATATATCTCATACTTGTGTGTTTGAACCCATTATTGAAACATCTAACCCATTTTTATATCTAAGAAAACCAATTCAATCAGATACATGCTTACGTATTGGATTCCTATTCATACGCCAAGTGACCGTCAATATGACGATATTTACCACCGATGACCCCGTATGTTTTGCTTACGCAAAGATCTCGGGTGCTCATCCTTTTCCCATCCACTTGGATGATTTGACCCCATCTGTTTTGCTTACGCAAAGATCTCGGGTGTTCAACATTTTTCTATCCGCTTGGATAATTTTACGACTTCATCTGTTTTGCTTACGCAAAGATCTAGAATGCTCGTACCTTTTTAATATCTACTTGGATATATTTTATTTTAATTTTCTAAATCCACTTTGATATCTTATTTTATTTTGGTGGTACTTTAACATTACTAAGACGGTACCTTGGTTGATCAGAAAGAGATGATAGGATGAAGATGGGTACTTCTTGAGGATTGATAGGTTTTCAAAATCATTTTATTTTAATATTTGGGTACACCTTGTATATTGCTTAAATGGTACCTTTTAATCACATGAAATCTTAGTACAAACAAATGTTCGGGTTTACTTTGCACAAATATCAGCTATCTTCAGGGACTCACAGTAGTGAATTGCAAAAGGAAGTGTTTCAAGAGACTGACCAGATCTGATCTCATGTTGGATATTTTTCAAGAAGATAAGTGTAAATATCTTGTGTATAATTTCATTTCTATAGTAAGTCTGTTTTAACAGTGTATATATGTTAGTCTTATTTCTGTTCTTTGAACTATCGAAACTAGTTGTACATATCGAAACTACTTTGTGCATATCGAAACTACTTTGACATATCGAAACTACTTTGTGCATATCGAAACTACTTTGAACTATCGAAACTAGTTGTTCATATCGAAACTAGTTTGCCCTATCGAAACTAGTTGTTTCGACAGGGGCATTTTTGTCTTTTGTCTTACGAAAATTAAAAGCCTTCATAATCAATCCCTCCCTTCATACTGATTTTCACTCGTCTTTTTCAAACCCTCTTCGCCTTCTCTGTCATTCGCAAAATCTCTCAAGCCATCGGTCTGTTGCAAGATATCAGCATTAATCACCTGATTTCCCCGTTGTCACCATCGTCTTCATCATCAGGTATCGTCTCACTACTTCATCTGGATGATTTTTGAAAATCTGCAGACCTAGGGTTTCAAAATTCAAAATCTGTTCGACTATCTGGATGGTTTTTGAAAATCTGCAGACCTAGGGTTTCAAAATTCAAAATCTGTTCGACTAAATCTTCATTATAACAGTCGTTTTTGTGCTTATCCGTGTTTGCAAGCATCTCTATCATCTTAGAACTCACGATTATTGTGTATTCTTGCATAAAACAGTCTCACATTTGGTAAGATGAAGTTCCATCACTTACAGGCCACTCTAAACCCTTCTTTAAATTGTTTATATTAGTCTGAGTATCATGAATCAAAGGGGTTTGGGTTTCAAAACCAAGTAGTTTCGATAAAGGGGTTCAACACTTTCAAAAATTTCTCAAAAGGTTTTCAATCGAAACTACTAGTTTCGACACCCAAACTTGCCCTAGCATAGTTTCGATAAGTTCATCTACATTGAAACTAGTTGTTTCGACAGTGTTGATTTCAAAAAATTTCTAAGTGTTGATCAAAGCTTATAGCCTCTATCGAAACTACTTGTTTCGATAAAGTTGTTTGTTAAATTAACCAAGTTCATCTCAAATCGAAACTAGTTGTTTCGACAGTAAGGACTTCAAAATTTTTCTAAATGTTGGTATATCTTGTTTCGATTAAGTATATTCAGAAACTTTACTTATTGTGCAAAACTGATGAATTTTACAGTAATGGATCTCTTATTCGTAAAAAGATACAATGTCTGTACATTCCTTAATGCCAATGATACAAAAGCTGCAGATTTCATTCGTGTCTTAAACTTCCTGGCAAACTCCAACATCAGCTTTGCCATCAGCAACAACCTGTCGGTGTTTGAGACATCTATAAGAGAATTTTGGGAGACTGCAGAGATCATCACAGTTGAAAACGTGGAGCACATCAGAGCAACTGTGCTTTGCCAAGAAGTCTTATTTTCTGAAGCTACAGTTAGAGAGGTGCTGTAGTTTAATGACAATCCAGATGCACCCATTGAATTTCCAATCTTCTATGTTAAAGAATGCTTCAGAAGATTGGGTCATCCAGAAGAATTCAAAAGTGGTCAGATAATCAAGAACTCCTTACCAAGCCACTGGAGATACATAGTGCATGTGTTTATTCACTGCCTATCAATCAGAAAAGGAGGTTTTGATTCAGCAAATAGCACTCTGGGCTCAGCAATTTTGGGGTTAGTCAAGGGAAGAGATTACAATTTTTCTGGCTTCATCTTCAGACAGTTAAAGGACAACCTGACAGGAGCCGTGAAGGAGAAATTTCTGGCATATCCAAGATTCCTACAGATTATCATCAATCATCTTCATCCTGAGCTTCAACAAGGAGGGAACACCTTTGTGTTCGACCATATGATTGCCAAGACTCTCAGCTATATGAGGAGTACCAACAAGAGAACCAACAGGGCTATAGCTGATGTTCCCCTATTTGATCATATTATTGGTGAAGAAGAAGAATTCATTCCTGATATTGACCCTGATCTAGAAGAAGAGATCTTATCATCTAATGAAGAAGAGATGGAAGTTGAACAAGATCAAGGTAATCAACCTCTTGATGAAGCTGAGATTGAGATAAACATTCCTAATGTTCAAGAAGAAGAACAACCCATCATTGAGCCTGTGATAGAGGCTCCTTTTGTTGAACAAATACAGATAATTCAAGAGCCAGCAGTTAATGTTGAAGCTGGTATGCATGAAGCTGAGGAGGAAGTTGCAGAATCAAGTGGAACTCTGGATGCAGGAATTTATGGATCTGACTACTACAAGTCTGATTCAGATGATAAAACAAAGCATCTTGCATCTTCCTCCAAACGACAAGTTGAGTCAGGTTCTGATTTTGAGGAAGAAGAGCCTAGGGGAAAGAAAATCAAGACTGGATTAGAAGATTTGTCATCCTTGTCAGATTCTCTATTAGCTACTCCACAACCTACTCCACAACCTACTCCACAACCCACTCCACAGCCCACTCCACAACCCACTCCACAACCCACTCCACTACCATCTCCACAACAATCACCCATCCATACTACTCCCACATCACCACCTCATGATTCAACCTCTCCTGTACCAAGAGTTAAAACTTTAAGCCTTGAACTGAAGAAAATGCAGGATAAGATTCAAAAGAAAGATGAAGAAATTAAAGGCTTAAAATCTAATTTGCATGATGTCCAGGAAGAGGTTAAAGACCTGAAGCTGAAAGTTGGGGGTCTACATACCCAGATTGACATTCAACAAACCCAACTTGAAACACAACAGAGACTTATATCCCAGCAAAAAGAAGAATTCAAGGCTTTAGCTGAAGCGATGGAACAGCTCAAAGCCTCAATGATAAAACCTGTACAACAACCAACCAACCACTTCAACAGCTCAGGGGGAGACTACATCTGTGGTTGAACCCTCATCTCCTGCCATTGTCACTAATCCAGAGTCTGCACTAATTATCTTTACTGGCCATGCTGAGAAGACAAAGGAGGCAGTTGAAGTCAAGGTTGAAGAACCAGAACTAGACCTTCCCTCAGCAAGTGAGAGAAGAGATGCAAGGAAGAAAGGGAAAGGGACCTCTACTGAGATAGAGACCGTAATTCTGGATGAAGAAGACATCCCATCTGATGACGAGCTGAATGCCCTCTTAGATGAATTTGAAAACTTCGGGTATAATGATCTTTACCCAGAAATTCTGACTACCAAGGAAAAAGAGACTGAAAGAACCAGATACTTCACAGAAGAAGGAGAGGAGATTCAAACCTTGTCTGATGAAGAAAAAGGCGAAGAAGATGTTCAGGTTAATCTTATCAAGACAGTCACTCCTGAACCAACCACTACTGTCTATGAATCAAGTCCAGCACAAGATCCACCTTTTGTTGCACCTGAACCTCCAACTTCAAGAAAATCTTGGTTTAGGAAAATCATTCAGGAAGAAACTCCTAAAACATACGAATGGATAGCTGAGCATCAGGAACTAAAGAGGCCTCCAATTGGCTGGAAGTATGATGCTGAAAGGAAGCTCTTTATTATCAGAAGATATAGAGAGGGAGTTCAGCACTTTAAAAATATGACTAACTTCCAGACCCTTCCTTTCTATGACCTCAGGGATTTAGCCAAACTTCCCCTTCAAAACCCTGGGAAGGTTATGATGGCTTATGACTTTGAGAAATTTCTGCATTCTCAAGTCAATAATGATTTCAAGGGAATGAAGCCTAGGAAAACTCAAAAGAAAATCTCAAAGACAAGGTTTCATCCTAAGACTAACAAGCCATATGTGTTCTTGAGGTACAAGCCTGCCCAAACTCACAAGACCATCACCATTCCAAAGTCTGTACCTGTCCAACTGCAAACTTTCAGAAAGTGGTACTATGACCCAATCATTGGCAGTGCAGTAATAGAGTGTGAGGGCAAGGAAGACATCACTATCTTTGAGCCTATGGAGTTGTTGAAATTTCAGCCTGAAGATCTGGAGGTACTATTCCAGAATCACATTCAGGCATACAGTGATGAAGATCAAGCTGATGCCAAGGCCTACCAACGGGTTGTATCTCTCCATGTTAAACCTTTTATACCGAGGACAACTGAAGGACCAGCTGCTTGATGAAGAGCTGAAGACAGTAATGCAACAGCTTAGGGGGAGATTGTAGAGTCATATCCTATGTATAAGCTGTTGTCATTTATTATATGTTTAAACAGTTTTAGACTAGTTTACTTTCTGTCATTTCATTAAATGTAATTTCAGTTTTCTGTAATTTACTGCTTTATTAGCTAAGTCTGGGCCATCGAAACTACTTAGTTTCGATTGAGTTTGTTCAATCGAAACTAGTAGTTTCGATAGATGGTAGTTTCGACAGTTGTGTATCACTTGTAAATGGTCAATCGAAACTAGTAGTTTCGATTGAACATAGTTTCGATACCTGTCACTACTATAAATAGCCTAGTTTGAGAATATTTAGGGTGTGAGTAGCGGCTGTAACACTGAACCTTCTCTTTCACATTGTTATTGAATCAATACACTTTGCAGTTGTTTTTACACTGTGTTTTTACATTTTCATATCATTTTGTGTTGATTCATTGTGACTGTTATCTTCACCGATTCTGTTTCTACCATCTGTTTCACCACCATACACACAGTTTCCGCCTGTGTGTGTGTGTAATCGATCAAATCAGTGATTTCAAGTAAATCTGGACCAACAAATTATATCTAAAATGAAGTTCAAAACAGAAAATAATTAAAACCCTAGAAATTCAGTCATAAAAAATAATGATGATCCTAATCCTAAACATAAAAACGGAAAGATTAGGATTGCGGGGGCGTACCTGAAATCGAAGAAATGGAGATCAACAAGCTAGAGATCAAGGGAATCGCAGTAGGGAAATTTTTTTTTTTTTTTGCTTTTGAAAAAAAACTTCTGACGTTGGAGCGTAAAATTGTTTTATAGGACTCTCCAAAGGTGAGGCACGACCGCGCCGTGGGGAGAGACACGACCGCGCTTAGGGGAGGGAGACACGACCGTGCCTAGGCATGGAACGACCGTGTCTCATGTCCAGCAGACAGAGAAACCTGAATTTTTTTATGAGGAGTATTCCAAACCTGACTGCGATCCTTACGAACTAAAGTTTCTAAAAATTCTGAAGACATACCTGAGGCGCTGCAATCCATATCCCCAATCCGCTCGATCCAAAACACGCTCCGAATACCTAAACTTAAAAATAAACGATAAAATCCTAGAAAAATAAAAAGAAAACTAAGAAAATAATTTGGAAGATAAAATGAACACACATAACTAACGGGTGAAACATAGACATGCTAAGATTATTAACGAGTCATTAGCTAGACTCGTGTCCTCATGCGTGTCAATTTAGGACAAATGATTGGGCAAATCAACAAACAGGTGGCCCATGATTCTTGAATACCCATCCGAACCGTTTGGTTTAGTGCATTTACCACCGGCTAGTGACAACCAAGGGTAAATGCAAAAACAAAGTGACGGGTCGTGTCACCAACACTTGTATTTGCCCGGACCAAACCTGAGGTACATGATGTAGTGAAGGAGGCGATCATCCCGGCAAGATAGTGTTGACTTGCCGTGCTTTATGGACCGATGTCGCGCCTTCCAAGTTGGTTGGTCCGTGAAATGTCTCGCCTTCTCCCGTTGTTCGGATGACTCGTATGACGAGTCGTGATCATGACCAATCGCGGGCCGGCTCTTCTTGGTGCACAACGGAGGATCGGGCGTCACCATAGTCATTGGTTTATTGGTGAACCCATCCGTTTGCACATCTCCCTTTTGGTGCGACTCCCCTTCAATTACCACAGTTGACTCTTCAAACAATAATGTTTCCAATTCATCCAAATCACCAACCGGGCCGAATATAGGGTCCTCATAGCGCCTTGCGGGGTAGCCCGGGAACTGATAACAATCTAATGTGTAATATGGGCCCCCACAAATCTCGCACCAAATCTCCTCATGGTAACCCCATAGATCAAACGGGTACTCGTCACTGTAACTCCTGTAGTCACGATCCATGAAAATCACTACAAAGAACACTCAAACAAAACGATCACGGGTACTGGATAAAAAAAAAAAATAACATCTGAAGAACTATACACAAAAGTAAGACGAAGATGATAAAATAAAGATAAAAATAAAACCAATTTAAATAAGGAAAACTATTTACCAAGATATAGACAAATATGTACTAAATGACTAAATAATAATCCCAATCGTTCTCACACAAACCGTATCCCAGGCAACGGCGCCAAAAACTTGATGCGTGTAAACTATATATATATTTTTATAAGTATTTTTCACACAATATGAGTTTTAAAAAGGGTTTTCACCAAAGACTAATCACACACACATCGGGCAGTGTACCCGTCGGATAGCAATATAGTAAAGGTAAGAACCGGATATCAATCCGTAGACACGGTGGAATGCAATAATTAACCGGAACTAAGATTCAATCAAGTAAGGGTAAAAGATGTTTTGAAGAGTTTGTTTTAATTAACTATCATGCAAATATATAAACTAAACTAAGAACACAAGTCAAATAATCAAGAAGAAAATATCACTTCGGTGTCGAATCCATCTAGAATACATTCATACATTCATAGAAACATGGCAAATACACGAAATATAAATTGACTAAATTCTCGTCAAAGATATCTAACCAAATGACCATTCGGAAAGCTAGCATGAATTACACAAACCAACCACCTAAAGTCATACAATGAAGCTCACGTGTTTAATAATTATGTCAATGTTTATAAGGATTGAACTAGCTTCCGATTAAGGTACACTAATCCAATAACTAGTTGGAAAGATAATATGAACAACACACTACCCACCTCAAGTTGATTAAATTAGACAACAATATGCATTTCTTCAACATACAATGTTCATATAAAGGTTATATAAATTAGGAGGATGTGTCAACAATTCCTAGATAAACATAATACTAAATATGACACATCATAACAAACACTTTGTCTTTCCAAACATAAGCATAAGGTTACACATACAAATATAATGTTTCATAAACAAGATTTCATTCACCATTCCTAGTCAAATGCCATAAACTAGTATAAATACATACACCAATCCATGAATATAAGCATAAACCACAAGTTTTCCAACATAATGAGCCATACACAAATACAAGTCTTGTAAACAACTCAAAATACTTGAATACATAATTTCATCAAAGAATAATCATACGGTTGTCATAACATTAACACAATAATTGCCAATAATCCATGAATATTGTCAAATGTATCTAAACTTCATCTAAACCAAAGTGAAAAAGAGTTTTAGCTCATCATGAGCACCAAAATTACAAGTAAACAGGGAAAAATAGTGAGAAACATGATATGAAAACAAGAATCAAACCACTCCTCCAGGCCTAGATGTTGTTGTTGATGTATGGTGATCCTCTTGATGTTGTATCCTCTCCAAGAAGCTTGAAATATGGCTGGAACAAAGAAAACATAAGCTGGAATAATAGGTTTTTCTCCTGGTTTGTTGAATGTCTGAATGACAATTCAAGTTCTGTTTAAATAGAAAAAGGGAGGCACGACCGTGCCAGGAGAGAGGGCACGACCGTGCCTGGTACAAAGGCGCTGTCATGTCTAGGTCTTGGCACGACCGTGTGACAGAGGTTTGACCGATCCGTAGCTTCCATTGGGTACCACTGATCGAGGACGTAGGACTGTTCAGACTCACGAGGCGACACGTGACCGTGGGGGGGCTACGGCACGGCTGTGCCTTGGATTTTGGCTTGGCGCGGTCATGCAAGATGTAGGCGTGACCGTGCCTAGGGTTTGCGAGCTTGGCACGACTGTGCCAAATAGGGGCACGACCGTGCCTCCATCACAGTAACCCTAAAACTTCTCTTTTTATCCTGGAATCTTCTTGTTTGTTCACCAAGCTTCACAAAAACCTACAAAACAGGAAATGAAGGAAATAAGTGTCTAAACATTGAATATAACCAAGAATTGATCATTAAATGAGCGAAGTTTTGTGCCAAAAAGATGTGTAAATACTAACACATCACGTATCTTGTCCAAAATCTTACCGTGTCCGGAAATACTTTTCGGACCATTCAATGAGATTTCGGACGATTCATACATTCTTGGCCAAATTCGTTGTTTTTTTTATCCAAGTTTGAATCTTTTTACGTCCAAAACATTTGTTTAGCTGTAACATCCCAAAATTTCGAAAGCGTAGATCGGGCATGGATTTACAAAGAGCAAGGAAGGTTGGAAGGAGGTGGGCCTTGGACTTGGACTTGGGGCCGGAATAGGGAAGGATTTTGGGCTCCAAAAAACCCCAAACTTCATCCTCTCCACCCTCATTTTCACCATTTCCATCTTTACAAGTTCTAGAGAGAGAGAGAGGTTAGAGAGAGAAGTTGTCAGTTTTGCCCAAAGATCGATCCATTCTCCTTCTCCAGATATTTCACGAAGCTTTGCTGAAGAAACGAGCCGATTAGAGGTAAGAAACTAGCTCAGATCTGAGTTTTTATTCAAAATGGGTTTTTAGGGTTTCATGGAGTTTTTAACTTAAAGGTTGGGATTTTACGTATAAAAACACATGAAAAGTATAGATCTAGCTTCATGAGAGTTGGAGAAATGTTTTGAACGTAAAAGGTTATGGTTTTGGATCGAAAACAAGTCTGAATTGGAATTAGGGTTCTTGAGTCGACTCTTGAGTGTCGCTACCTGCAAGTAGCAACACTCAGCGAAGAAGAAGGGTAGAAAGAATCGGCCAGGGAGAATCGGCCCAGAGAGAATCGGCCCCTTTAGCATGACAAAAGTCTTGAACGCAAGTTCAATCGTACTCGAGTGTGTCAGCCGACTCTTGAGAGAGTGTCGGCCGACTCTTGAGAAAGCATCGGCTGACTCTTAGGAGTGTCGGTCGACTATCTCTGCCGAACCTCTAGTGTAACAGACGACACATGCAAGTTTAACCGATTTTATGTATTGTATACGCACAGGTCATGTAGCACTCGTGTAGCCCGAGCTTTTAGTTTCAGTAGACAGAATATCAGGTGAGTTCTAATCCCCTTTTTGCCTGCTTTAGGGGTGGTGTGCGTACTTAATGTAAAGTATTTATTATATTTTAAATGTTATAAACAAAAGTGAAAAGCTATGTTCTATTGTAAAGTTTAAAAGAGGTAAATGTACGTTTTGAGAAAAGTATAGCTATATTATGGTAAGCGTTTACTATATTTCTATATACATAAACAAAGACATAATATATATATGCTAGTATGTTTTCAGTAAAGTAAGATATATCATTTGGCAAGCGTTTACTATATTTTAATATACATAAACAAAGGCATGGTATATGTGTTGAGCTAGATTTCAGTAAAAGTCAATGTATTATTGGCAAGAGTTTACTATATTTCAATATACATAAACAAAGACATAATACATGTTAAAGTTATGATCAAGTTAAAGAAAAGTTGTATGAGCAGAAAGTGAATAGATTTCCTTCGGGAATGTGTACCAGCTGTAAAGGTCCATGGGACAGATGTTACTTGTACAAGAGTAAGAACCTTTGGGTTTTTTAACGGTTATATAACTGGGATGAGTGACGGCAGTTGCTCGGGAAAACCACGCAATTCCCCTTAGTGTAAAGCCGTATTGTCGGTTCATGGTGCTAGCCATGAGGGTATTGACCAGGTACTCGGCGGTTCATGGTGTAAGCCATGAGGGCGGTACAGTAGTGACAAGTGAATTGGCGGTTAAGCGGTATTGTCGGTTCATGGTGCTAGCCATGAGGGCATTGACCAGGTACTTGTCGGTTCATGGTGCAAGCCATGAGGGCAGTACAGTGTAAAGGAATTGACGGTTTATTTTATGTTCATAAACTGATTTGAAAAGTAAAGTATGTAAGGTTTTGCCTTAAGGGCAGTATGTATGTATTAGTAAATCTTTTATATAATTGATTTAAAGTAAATGTTAGAACTCACTTAGTGTTGCTGATTTTTAGTATGCATATCAGTTAAGTGTAGGTGGCTTTGGATGGATGTGGATGCTTGGCTTGGCAAGAACCGTTACCCGAAGATCTGCATCGGGCATCCCGTTTATGTTATGTGTAAGTTTCAGTTGTTTAAGACAAGTTTCAATTCGTATCAGACAAGCTATCTTTAGACATGTTATGTATTTCTGCTGCTTACGTTATTTTTAAATCGTTTCCGCTGCATGTGTTAAATGTCTTATGCTTAAGTGATATGTGTTATGAGTAAACCCATTACGTGAGGCCTCCCAGTAGCCTCCATCAGTTGAATTTCGGGACGAAATTCCCTCAACTTGGGGATACTATAACATCCATGATTTTCTGGCCATATTTTATTTATTTATTTATTGTGTTTTATGCAATAATAACACAACATTTAAATCACGTACTTGTTCAAACACATTAAGTCACATTAAGTATTATCTTAAGCATATATCAATTCAATTTTTCAAACCTGACATTTACATATTATTTCTCTATAACATATGTTAGCATATTTATATATTTACACATATACATAAGTAAACATATGAATTTTTAACCATGTATCTACATCGTATATATGTATGTATTTATGTGTAAGTATATATATATATATATAAATATGAATATATATATTTGATAAATCAAGTATCCAACTTTCGATTTCTTAGAAATAAAAGTTACGAGCTTAAATATCGTGTTTACATCTTTTTACATTATATATATATATATATATATATATATATATTTAATTATAACTATATATGTAAATATATATATTTAAGCATGAGAAGTAAACCATTTAAACAATTTGTTATGAAATTCCCCACTTCATAAAACATTATAATTTGATAAATAACATTTAAATTTTTATACATTTTATAAGAGAAATTTCTATAAATAAAATGGATTTTTATAAACAATTAAAAGGAATTAAAACTAATGAATAGAGCCTTGAACCCTATGCAATTGATTTTGAACCCCCTTTTCATCCCATTTGAACCCTCCTCCCTTGTTTTTGAACCTTGAAATCAATACACCACCAATTTTGACTTCCTGGAAGTCAAACGCGATGCAAATTCGTTTCAATCGTTTGGATTCTAAGTTGTTAATGCTTGATAATCATGCACAAACGTTACTTGATCAATTACAAACGATTATGGCGAGTTAATTTGGTCTTAATCAAAGGATTTAAACCCATTCAATTCTTTTTTTCGGTTATGGCATTCAAACCACCATTCTTAACTCAAACCCTGTAATTTCAATCGATTGAAACTTGTAACGTGCGTGTTAATCGTACCTTAAAGTCCCTAAACCATAAAACAATTGAATGCCACTCAAAAGCTCACCATACATGTCCTCGTTCACACTCTCGGTCGCGAACAACAGTAGGGGACGAGACCACCCCTTCTCGTCGAATTAAAGATCAATTTCTGGTAATTCCAACCTCCCCATACTCGATTAAACTTCCTATTCCAAAAGGCCTTCGAATCATAATCGAATTCGTGGGATTTCGGGGGCTAGGGTTTGGTTGGGACGATTTGGGGAAGGAGACTCATCGGGACGGTTTGTTAAATAATAAGCAATCCTTTTCCTAGCATGGCTTTAAGCCCAGGTCACTTGGGTAAGGTATTGTCCCCCCCCACAGCATAGGTCACGGGTTCGAGACCCGTTACCCTTTTTTTCTGTTTAAAATCCTTCTTGTTACTTTGCTACATAAACTAACAATTTAAATTCTGATTTAATTTTTATAAACCTTATAAATATAATTAGAAACTTTTATAAACAGGAAATATTAAATAATGTTTTATTTATTCTTAATCTATTAAAAACATATTATAAATATTATAAATTCCTAAATAAACAATATATATGATTTATTTACACAAAATTTAATTATGTGGTTTTATTTATAAAATAATGATGTTTTAAACCAATTTTAATTAATTGTTTAAAACAATATTAACCCACATTCTAAAACACATAAATAATTATTTTGGCAAGTAATAATTATTTAAAACATATTAAAGCTATACAAATACTTAAATAATTATTTTAGATAAATAATTATACAAAATTCAATTAATTTCATTTAACACCTATAGTTATTTAATATCTCTTTTATAAACCATTTAAGTAAAGGTAATTATTTAAATATTTTAAATAATTATTTATTTACATAAAACAATTATTTAAACCTTTTTCTAATCCATAATTTATTTATTAATTATTTTTAGAATAATTTTTTAAATAAATTCAAACATATTATTATAAATACTATGTGGAGATTCTAACTAATTCTAATTAGTGTTACCTTATCATTATATACTTGTGATAAACATATATTTTCCTACAAACTTGTACAACTCCCATACCCGATCCCAAATCCCAAGAAACCCTAAAAACTCAGAATTCCTTATTTCCATTAGGCGTACTTTGAGTTTAAGAATACAGTTATCCGTGTAGGTTGATTGAGAGGAATCCTCACAAGCCTATCCATCATTAACAATTCATACTATTTGTTAGCTTCATTACAGGTGAGTTTCATAGCCCCTTTTACATACTTTTGTTTACAAATACTCGGGGTGGAACATGTCTACATTACTTTACATACACAATTCAATTACCTATGTTCTTATGCAAAGTTCATGTGCTTTATGTCTTAAACTACTTAGTGATACATTCTTTCATGTTTAGTACAATCATTAACTTGTGTGGCAAGCCTAAGGTAGTACCTATTATGATCATTTATATGGGAATCCGATTCATTACTTAACACGAACCTTGGCGGGTTTGTCTATACATTTTGGTACATCACGCAGTCTGGGGGATTGTGCATACATATTACACGGTTTGATTGTACGCTTTGGAACCACATATTCACATTTATTCCTTAGACTTGCTTTGAATATATTGAATTGTAAAACATATTCAACTTTGTTTGGTGTCAAAACCTATGTTACTCACCAACTACTTGTAGTTGACATTTACTTAACATGTTTCAGGTGCACCCGGTTGAGTACCCGTCTTGATCACTTAGGGCTATGGACTTAGTTAAAATAAATTCAAGCTTTGATGATGTTATGTTTCAGTTGAACAATACGTGGCTATTTTATTTGTAACGGATATTTAATATGATGAATAAATATTGTAACGCATTTTAATAGTGGATCATGTGCTTATGAACAACCTCGTCAGCCCCGGCGTATAATCCGTCGCCGGCCGGGGTGCGACAGATTGGTATCAGAGCTATGGTTATAGGGAATTAGGTTAATGGAAACCAATGACCTAGTCTATAACCTTAGGATACCCTTGTGTTATTATCCTACATGTTATCTTACACATTACATTGCATGATACAATATGCGATACCTTATGTGCTATATTACTTAATGACTTATATGTTTACAAAAATTGCTACTTATGTGATACCTTAATTACTACAAACACTTGACTAGCCTACATGTTACCTACTTTGGTTATACTAAATACTATCCTAAGTCTCACCATACACTTATTCACATCTAAGACCTCATACACCCTCATCCCTACACATTGAAAATTATGTCATCATCATCACTTGTGAACAAAATTCAAACCCTTGGGCCTAATGCCCATTAATAAGGAACTAAAGGAGCCCACTTACCCTCCAAGGAAAGGAAGCCTGTTTGAGTAGATGAATCTCACCCTTGGGCCTCAAAGCCCAATCCAAAATGATTCTCATCATAATCCTAAGTTCAAATAATGGTGTTAATAGTACATGATGGCGGGAAGAGTGTGTGTAAGCCCATAAGAGATTTTGACTAAGGAAAGACTAGGTACTTAAGTGCGTTCCTTGTGACCCACCTCTCTTTCCTGTGAATTCTCTTCGTGGGTACACTACTTATAGGTCAAGTGTTACTCCTAACATACTATTATGAGAACTCGGCGTTATGATTAGTCAAATTTTAACCTCATGAAAACCCTTGTTTGTAACATTAAGCATTTTATTATCACTTACGATTTTTTCTTCTTTTCGTGCTAGACATGACCTCCTACCCTCCTCCTTCCCTGGAACCATCCTGAGACAGAGTCCGAGCAAGAGGAAGACATCGGATCTCCATCACCAGACCACCAGTCACCGACACATCCAGCTGCTAGATCCATGTTTGACCTAAGGGCAGATTGGCTTAGGAGCGCCGACCTGAGACTTCAAGCATCTGAACCACCCCTCATCGAGAGACCCTTATCAAGCACCTCACCAGCACAACCAGCTGCCATCCCCACTGAGAGACCCTTACTTAGCACCCAACCCATACCACCCAAACCTAGGAGCAAGGCAGATTATGGAACCCACCAGTGCTATAGGAGTTCCAGCTAATGTCACTCACCAATATGTGAGGACCACAAAGTTTATGAGGTAGGGAATAGAGCACGGGATAAGGCACGACATGCTGGGGCAACGAATAGACAGCCTATTGGGTCAAGTGCGGTACCAAGAGGACTTAATTGCAAATCTGGGTCCACATAGACATGATGAAGGAGACGGGAGATATCGCGCGTAAGGAAATAGCTAGAGCTGAGGCCCAATTTGCTATACGAGTAACCATAGCGATGTTCATCTTGGTGCTCCTCTACTTCCTAGTGGAAATCTACCTTAGACGTTAGCTAGATTTTCTACTCTTGTCTTTAAATTCCAGTTTGAAACCACTACTCTATGTTTGGATTAAGTATTTGACATTTTATCATTCAATGTTAAGTTTTTTATTATAACTTAAATGGCGTTACTCGTTGATGTAATATTGCAAGTATAAAATACATCCATTATACCTTCATCAAGATCACCCAAACATCATCCATTAAAATTCTAAAACCCCGTCAAAGTTTTAAATTCTGTTAATTAGTAGAGAACATGTGCAATCTGGAAGAGTGACGCATGTAATCTGGATATTCTGTCTAGGAAAACATTTCGTATAAATCCAAATCAACCGAAGGATCCGTATGTTTTCCTCGGAATTCCTGGGGTGAGTGGTTACCTATAGTCTAAAGCACGTCTTCTTGAAAATATATGAATTTAAATCACTTCGATTTGTCAAAGTATCCATTTGGTTATGCTACCGAAGGAGTACAATCTCAACATCATCCTTTATTCATTGCAATTTGGTACACACACCTAAACCTTGTTTGTAAACTAATCATTTTGTTAATACTCGATTTAATTAATATAGTTAATTCGTTCAAACGAAACATTTGTCAAATACTTGGTATATAGATTTTATCTAGAGTATAAATTATCTACAAACCCCTTTCACCTTGTAAAGAAACTTAATACAATTTGTTTGATAAAAACATTAACATATATCTCATTATCTTAATTAATAATTAGTTATGACTTGATTAACTATTTTATTTTGACTTTTTATTTCGTTAAACTAATTATTATTTAAATCTTGGCTTAGTTACTAAATAATTTGGCCATTATTTTCTTTTGAAACATTCTCTTCATGATAATTAAATAAAATAAATAAAAGGTCTTATATATTCAGTTATCTATTTATTCAACTTATTATTTTCCCTTATTTATTTATTTATTAATTTACCAAGAAGGGTAAATTTCAATTACTTGTCTACTAACAAACAAGGAGCACAAATCAGTTATTCATGTATACATTATTCTAAATGCCCGCAAAACTTTCTCATCATCTTGCACCTTCGGAAATGCATGAGCTTACTAGTCACTTCAAGAAGATGAATCATTTCACGTAGGCGTTAACCATCCATATAAACATCAACAAAATTGAAGAATTTAAAACCCAAATACCTACATTGTACATGAACGCCAAGCAACACGCTTATCCACGAAGTTCGATCACCTACGAAATTCGATAGTTTACACTATTCATGAGATTCGATTTCTTACATTTGATTGTTCGCATTATCCATAAGACTAGATTGTTTACATTATACATGAAACTTGACTATTTACATTATACATGAAACTTAACTGTTTACATTATACATGAGACTTGACTGTTTACAATATATACGAAACTTGACAGTTTACAATATACATGAAACCAGATCGTTTACATTATACATGAAACTCGAATGTTTGCAATTGATTATCCACATCACACATGGGGCATGATCATTCATTCTTATCCATGAAAGTTGATAGCTATAAACTTTGGACTACTCGGGGTTTGACGTATTCTTGTTCAAACACGAGGAAACAAAAAACTTGAAACAACTCGGTGTTTGATGTATTATTGTTCAAACACGAGGAAGGTATAAACTTTATGAGTAATCTCGAGGATTATGTTGTCCATCTAGGATAACCATGGAGTTGTGCCACATTGTTATTCTTTTTATTCCTGGATTGATTTTATTCTCTCAGGGCATAGTCTTTTGATAGCAACTCATACGTGAAAACCATAGTTATGAACTAAGTGATTTTGTGTCCTCTCTTGACCCACACAAAATGGGATGATCTATATGGACCATGCGAAGATTTGAGTAATTATGGGTGCACACTTAATTATAGAAGTTAGCGCATGGAAAACATAGTAAATTTGGTCATGTGTGATGACATAAAACCTATCGTGATATATGGTAACGAAACTAATGTGATATGATAAGGGCATGGTGGATACGCCGCTAGTACATCTTATGGATACGCCGCTAGTATTTCCTATATATAAGTGTTCCTATCATATTTTCAGAAGTAGCGTTGTTCGTGTCACGTAGGGTTTTCCTATTATTTTGACCTTAACCAATGTCCTTGAAATCTTTACCCAGTGATACATTTTAAACATATTAGACTATATCCTAAACAATTTTTGATCATCAAATTCTCATCGCTCTCATTACAAGTGATGCATCTCATCCTAGGAGTCCAAAATTATCCTAGGGCAATTTTCTTCGTAATTATCTTCAAACTAAAGCCACTACCACGTCCATGCCTGACACAATGACCTGAACTGATCATGAGTACCAGACCTGAACCTCGTCATCAATGGTACTTTATATGACGTAAATTATACATGTTTTGCACACATAATTATCCCCAAAATCATCACAATTAGAGACAATATGATAATAATTGATGCCTAATACACTCATTTGTGTTCCAATAGGATAATTGACCCGAATTTGCAAAAACATGAAGAAAACACTCAAAATCAAGGTAAAATCAGCATTCTGAGGCCAATTGAACGAAACCGGACGCAGAAGGTCAAAGCTTGAACTCAAAAAGTCAACAGGAGGCATTTTAGGGCAATGCACGGTCGTGCATTGCCTTGCACGGCCGTGCAAACCTTAAAATGCCCTCCTGTCCTCTCCTGTACTGCCAGATTCCGCACGTGAAAGAAATGGGTACTTTGCACGCCCGTGCAATCCAATGCATGGCCGTGCATTGCCAAAATCTTAGCCTATAAATAGCAAGCTCATTCTAGTATTTTAGGTGTCCATTACCTTGGGTTGGGAAGGCCCTAGAGCTCTGCTAGAGCCGGAACTCCCTCGGTTTTGGTCCGTTTTAGCTTTTCCTTTGTTTATTTGATGTTTTTAGTCTTGTAATATGAAACGATCCTTCTTGTTCAAGCAAGCAAGAGACAACATATACCCACTCTCCCTTGGTGTTGGAACACTTCCACAAATTGTCTAAGGGTTAGGGGAGTCACTTGTATGGTCATTCGTGGCTAGTTCTCTTGTGTTGCTAAAGTTGGTTGAACTTTAATTAATTAATGAAGTATTTTTAGTATGTTATGTTTTTAAAGTCTTCACTATGATTATCTTAAGTAGACAAGAATAAGTGATCTTTAAACCAATCTAATAATCTTAAATCTTGGAAGTTACTTAAGAAAGACTTCTTGTTTGGGAAGCTTATTCGATGTTTGTACGGTGTATATACAAATCTTGGTGCTAGCATGACCAGTTAGTATAGGTTTAATATTATGGGTTGATTGGAGGTTTGGGTATTCAGCAGGCCGTTTTAGCCCTAACCAGACTGGGCGGTTTGTGTCGGTGTTTCTTTACTTCTCTCGTGTCGGCTTGCAGAGGACTTCTAGCGGGAGCCATGGGGTTTGATCTTGAGAATGAAAGTCTTATTTATTTAAAATAATATTATAAGTAAAGACAACTATTTAAGAACATATTTTGTTAGGTCCGAGCGTTTATAAAGTAGCTCTAGAGGGAGTTGCGCATTCCGACTTTCCAAAGGTAGTTACAAGACATGACGTACGTCAGTCATTAGATAATCTTAGTCCGAATAATGAATTGTGAGATACCGACGGACTTGAGACCCCGTTTAGGGTCCGTTATATTCATTAAGGAACAGCTGGCCGGCCGTATCCACTGTTCCGTTACAGAATACTAACTCCCCTATCGAACGGGTTAGTACTAGTAACTATGACCAACTTTACTTTAAATATATCATTAATTAACAAGGGATAACAACTAGAGTAACGTCTTAAACAAGATAACCTTTCTAATTGCATTTATTATTTGATTATTTGATTATTTTTCTTCTAAAGCAAAACCCATTTTCCAACTTATTATCCTAGTCAGACAATAGCGAGGGTCGAGTACGGGATCCGTGTCCATGGTTCGATACTTGGTTCTTACCCATACTTTACTACGCTGCCATAGGTACACTTGTCTATTGTGTGTGTATTTAGTTGAAGTAATTATCATTTTAATTAATAAATTTAAAACCTGATTTTGTGTAGGTCTAAATAGAATATATTTATTACTACTAAAAACACGCCATCATGTCTTTGTCGTTGTTGCTAGGGTTATATATATATTTACATTTTTATCTATATATAAAACACACATCAAGTTTTTGACGCCGTTGCCGGGGACACGGTAATTCTGCGAAAGATCTAAGCCGCTAGACTGACTATTTCTGTTTTCTCTTTGTTTTTTTTTTTGCTTTATTTTTCCTTTTCATTTTTATTTTCATCTTTATTTTCTTTTTGTTTTATTTCAACTTTATTTTCCCTTTTATTTTTCTTTTTATCCTTCTCACTTTTATTTTTAACTTTACTTTGGTACTTGTGTTAGTTGATGTATCTTTGCAGGAACTTTCAAGGATCGCGACCGTGAAATTATTGTTGAGAGAAATGAATGGATACAAGTGCCGGAGTTGTTTGTTTGGTTGTTTGACTGGATACACTATGGTTTTTTACCGGTTACCTCGGTAACCATTGATATGGTGGCACCACCACCACCCTTTCGGCTGCTTTATTAAGCGAATATTAGCGTAGTTATTTTTATTTCAGTACTTAGTTTACATTTTGAGCATTGCATAGCGTTACAGGTGATACAGATTTTGGTACGTGCCCGGAAATACAATCTTGGCAATGATGAGAATCAAATACATGCATGGAAATTACGTCTCATCAGGGGAGTATTACTTCACCACACTCTAATTATTAATGACACATATCATATTACATACATTCATAATATCAGAAACTAAGTGTGTAGTAGAACTCATAGATAATTTGGCTGTCTAATTTTGCCGTAAGTATTGCGAGTGCATGATTAATAACTACCCAATCTATTGAATTAAAAGTTATATAGAAGTAATAAAAACATTTTCGAAAATAATCTTAAAGCAAAAGTCTTAAAAAAATCATTTGGCATGATCGTACTTATAAAAACAACAATTTGGAATACCGTTGAAGTGAATCAAGGAAACAAATAGGGAAGATTAGGGAACACAACAGAAAGAAAGAAATAAGTTTATGCATATTTTTACTTTATTACCCTTTACCTTCCGTTTCCATGTAAGAGATTTGAACCTATCCGAGCATTATCACGAATGCATCAAGTTTTTGACGCCGTTGATTATTACATATTTCACATGCTCATTTCGTTTGTTAGAGTGATTGCTAATTATTGCTTTGGATGTTAGAACTTGTATAAAATATACATTTCAAGATCATGGACTAAAAGAATGCATGAAAATGATTGAGGCATTAGGATTAACCCATTTTCTTTAGCCTTTTCATTTTCTTTACCTACCCTAAACGTTATCCCCTAGTTAGCCCCTTTGAGCCTAAACCTTTTCGTTTCTAAACCCAGATCTCAAAACCCATAAACCCGAAAAAAATATCCTTTTATCTTTTAACCCTTTTGTTGAAAAATGACTTGGATATGAATTAAGGAATGATTATCCATCAAAAGTTTATAGATCCATCTTATGTTCGAAGAAAGAAACTCAATTGATATGAAAAGAAGAATTATTGTGAAAAGAAAAGGGGGCAACCAAAAGAAATTATTAAATTTCCCAACCTAGTGAAGAAATCTCATCAAAAGAAAATCAAACTTACTTGAAAAATTGGAGTATGCAAAGCTAATCAAAGTGGGTGTATTAGGAAGAAACATTCGAACAATTCATGATGAATTGATAGCAATGAATATTTCAACAATAAGAAGAAGTTGACATTCTTGAAGGAAGGGATTTGGTCTTGACGATCTGACCTTAAAAGAGTCCTTAGATTAGTCACAATGTCTTATCTAATTTGAATAACGGAATCATTTTCATTTTTATCATAAAGTCAAGTCAAATTTTTAACATTTAGCCAATATTCTCAAATGCTTCCTACCCTAACACTAAGCCAATCATTACAACCCTTTATAAAGCCCTCTTGATTTATGAACATATTTTATGTCAATTGATGGAGATTTGATATCTATACAATCCTATGATTATGCAAGCATTAATTATAGCATTGAGTGTTCTCCTTAGCATACTATATCCATATATTTAACCCGAGTGTTGAGTGAACATTTGTGAGACCGTAATTTTGTGCATAATCATAGTTCCATCGAATATGTTAGGCTTGCTACCCTATTGTGGAGAAACACTCGAAAGGTATAACCACCAAATCATTGTTTTTAAGAAAGCCATTCAGCCATTTGTGACAACAGCTTCGGATTAACCTTTTATCAAAACTTTACTTCTACGGGTATAATCATGCATGAGTTTGCTTGAGGACAAGCAAAGTTTAAGTGTGGGGTATTATGATATGACATAAATTATATATGTTTTGCACGTATAATTATCCCCGAAATCGTCACAATTAGAGACAATATGAAAATTATTGATGCCTAATCCACTCATTTGTGTTCTGATAGGATAATTGACCCGGATTTGCAAAAACATGAATAAAACACTCAAAATCAAGGTAAAATCAGCATTCGGGGCCAATTGAACGAAACCGGACGCATAAGGTCAAAGCTGGAACTCAAAAAGTCAGGAGGAGGCATTCTAGAGCTCTGCTAGAACCGGAACTCCCTCGGTTTTGGTCCGTTTTACCTTTTCCTTTGTTTATTTTATGTTTTTAGTCTTGTAATACGAAACGATCCTTCTTGTTCAAGCAAGCAAGAGACAACCTATACCCACTCTCCCTTGGTGTTGGAACACTTCCACACATTATCTAAGGGTTAGTGGAGTCACTTGTATGGTCATTCGTGGCTAGTTCTCTTGTGTTGATCAAGTTGGTTGAACTTTAATTAATTAATGAAGTATTTTTAGTATGTTATGTTTTTAAAGTCTTTACTATGATTATCTTAAACAGACAAGAATAAGTGATCTTTAAACCAATCTAATAATCTTAAATCTTGTAAGTTACTTAAGCAAGACTTCTTGTTTGGGCAGCTTATTCGATGTTTGTACGGTCTATATACAAATCTTGGTGCTAGCATGGCCAGTTAGTATAGGTTTAATATTATGGGTTGATTGGAGGTTTGAGTATTCAGCAGGCCGTTTTAGCCCTAACCAGACTGGGCGGTTTGTGTCGGTGTTTCTTTACTTCTCTCGTGTCGGCTTGAAGAGGACTTCTAGCGGGAGCCATGGGGTTTGATCTTGAGAATGAAAGTCTTATTTATTTAAAATAATATTATAAGTAAAGACAACTATTTAAGAACATATTTTGTTAGGTCCGAGCGTTTATAAAGTAGCTCTAGAGGGAGTTGCGCATTCCGACTTTCCAAAGGTAGTTACAAGACATGACGTACGTCAGTCATTAGATAATCTTAGTCCGAATAATGAATTGTGAGATACCGACGGACTTGAGACCCCGTTTAGGGTCCGTTATATTCATTAAGGAACAGCTGGCCGGCCGTATCCACTGTTCCGTTACAGAATACTAACTCCCCTATCGAACGGGTTAGTACTAGTAACTATGACCAACTTTACTTTAAATATATCATTAATTAACAAGGGATAACAACTAGAGTAACGTCTTAAACAAGATAACCTTTCTAATTGCATTTATTATTTGATTATTTTTCTTCTAAAGCAAAACCCATTTTCCAACTTATTATCCTAGTCAGACAATAGCGAGGGTCGAGTACGGGATCCATGTCCATGGTTCGATACTTGGTTCTTACCCATACTTTACTACGCTGCGATAGGTACACATGTCTATTGTGTGTGTATTTAGTTCAACTAATTATCATTTTAATTTATAAATTTAAAACTTGATTTTGTGTAGCTCTAAACAGAATATATATTTATTACTACTAAAAACACTCCATAATGTCTTTGGCGTTGTTGCCAGGGTTATATATATATATTTACATTTTTATCTACATATAAAACACACATCAGTACTCCTTAAACCGACTGTCAAAACTCGTTGAGAATCCAAACCCTCATATTTTTCCTAGTTCAGTAGCCTCCATCAGTTGAATTTCGGGACGAAATTCCCTCAACTTGGGGATACTGTAACATCCACGATTTTCCGGCCATATTTTATTTATTTATTTATTTATTGTATTTTATGCAATAATAACACAACATTTAAATCTCGTACTTGTTCAAACACCTTAAGTCACATTAAGTATTATCTTAAGCATATATCAATTCAATTTTTCAAACCTGGCATTTACATATTATTTCTCTATAACATATGTAAGCATATTTATATATATACACATATATATAAGTAAACATATGAATTTTTAACCATGTATCTACATCGTATATATTTTATTATCATATTTGTATGTATTATGTGTAAGTATATATATATATATATATGAATATATATATATATATATTTATAAATCAAGTATCCAACTTTCGATTTCTTAGAAATAAAAGTTACGAGCTTAAATATCGTGTTTACATCTTTTTACATTATATATATATATATATATATATATATATATATCTATTTAATTATAACTATATATGTAAATATATATATATATATATATATATATATATTTACATATATATATTTAAACATGATAAATAAACCATTTAAACAATTTTTTATGAAATTCCCCACTTCATAAAACATTATAATTTGATAAATAACATTTAAATTTTTATACATTTTATAAGAACAATTTCAATAAATAAAATGAATTTTTATAAAGAATTAAAAGGAATTAAAACTAATGAATTGAGCCTTGAACCCCCTGCAATTGCTTTTGAACCCCCTATTCATCCCATTTGAACCCCCCTATTTTTGAGCCCTGAAGTCAATACACCACCAATTTTGACTTCCTCGAAGTCAAACACGATGCAAATTCATTTCAATCGTTTGGATTCTAAACTGTTAATTCTTGATAATCATGCACAAACGTTACTTGATCAATTACAAACGATTATGGCGAGTTAATCTGGTCTTAATCAAATAATTTAAACCCATTCAATTCTTTTTTTTGGTTATGGCATTCAAACCACCGTTCTTAACTCAAACCCTGTAATTTCAATCGATTGAAACTTGTAACGTGCGTGTTAATCGTACCTTAAAGTCCCTAAACCATAAAACAATCGAATGCCACTCAAAAGCTCGCCATACTTGTCCTCGTTCACACTCTCGGTCACGAACAACAGTAAGGGACGAGAGCACCCCTTCTCATCGAATTAAAGATCAATTTCAGGTAATTCCAACATCTCCATACTCGATTAATCCTATTCCAAAAGCCCTTTGAATCGTAAGCGAATTCATGGGATTTCGGGGGCTAGGGTTTGTTTGGGACGATTTGGGGAAAGAGACTCATTGGGACAGTTTGTTAAATAATAAGCAATCCTTTTCCTAGCATGGCTTTAAACCCGGGTCACTTGGTTAAGGCATTGTCCCCCCACAGCATAGGTCACGGGTTCGAGACCTGTTACCCTTTTTTTCTGTTTAAAATCCTTCTTGTTACTTTGCTACATAAACTAACAATTTAAAATTTGATTTAATTTTTATAAACCTTATAAATATAATTAGAAACTTTTATAAACAGGAAATATTAAATAATATTTTATTTATTCTTAATCTATTAAAAACATATTATAAATTCGTAAATAAACAATATATATGATTTATTTACACAAAATTTAATTATGTGGTTTTGTTTATAAAATAATGATATTTTAAACTAATTTTAATTAATTATTTAAAACATTATTAACCCACATTCTAAAACACATAAATAATTATTTTGACAAGAAATAATTATTTAAAACATTTTAAAGCTACAGAAATACTTAAATAATTATTTTAGGTAAATAATTATACAAAATTCAATTAATTTCATTTAACACTTATAGTTATTTAATCTCTCTTTTATAAATCATTTAAGTAAAGATAATTATTTAAGTAGTTTAAATAATTATTTATTTACATAAAAAATTTTTTTTTTTTTAGTGTATTACTTTCTGTATTTTTCCATTATAAACAAAACACAACTCCCAAAGGGAAATTACATAGAGATAGAAGGCAAACGGGCAACAAGCTGCGCCGCCAACCCTTTTTGAATAGCAAAACCAAGTCTTTTAAAAACTACATCTACAGATCTTGGGGTCATAACATTACTATGCATGACCCGCTGTACTCGGTTAAGTAACTCCACGGCCTCTGGTGCAAAGAAACCAAAAGTGTCAAAAGCAAATGGTATAAACACGTGTTGGTTGTCAAGACACACATAAAACAATTATTTAAATCTTTTTCTAATCCATAATTTATTTATTAATCATTTTTAAAATAATTATTTAAATAAATTCAAACATATTATTATAAATACTATGTAGAGATTCTAACTAATTCTAATTAGTGTTACCTTATCATTATTATACTTGTGAAAACATATATTTTCCTACAAACTTGTACAACTCCCATACCCGATCCCAAATCCCATGAGACCCTAAAAACTCATAATTCCTTATTTCCGTTAGGCGTACTTTGAGTTAAAGAATACAATCCGTGTAGGTTGATTGTGAGGAATCCTCACGAAGCCTATCCATCATTAACAATTCATACCATTTGTTAGCTTAATTATAGGTGAGTTTTATAGCCCCTTTTACATACTTTTGTTTACAAATACTCGGGGTGGAACATTTCTACATTACTTTACATACACAATTCAATTACCTATGTTCTTATGCAAAGTTCATGTGCTTTATGTCTTAAACTACTTGGTGATACATTGTTTCATGTTTAGTACAATCATTAACTTGTGTGGCAAGCCTAAGGTAGTAACTTTTACGATCATTTATATTGGAATCTGATTCATTACTTAACACGAACCTTGGCGGGTTTGTCTATACATTTTGGTACATCACGCAGTCTGGGGGATTGTGCATACATATTACATGGCTTGATTGTACGCTTTGGAACCTCCTATATTTTCACATTTATGCCTTAAACTTGCTTTGAACATATTGAACTGTAAAACATATTCAACTTTGTTTGGTGTCAAAACCTATGTTACTCACCAACTACTTGTAGTTGACATTTACGTAACATGTTTCAGGTGCACCTGGTTGAGGACCCGTCTTGATTACTTAGGGCTATGGACTTAGTTAAAATAAATTCAAGCTTTGATGATGTTATGTTTCAGTTGAACAATACGTGGCTATTTTCCTTGTAACGGATATTTAATATGATGAATAAATATTGTAACGCAATTTAATAGTGGATCGTGTGCTTATAAAAAACCTCGTCAGCCCTGACGTATAATCCGCCGCCGGTCGGGGTGTGACATGAGGTAAGGGTGATTAATAGAGAAGATGAGGAATGAGGGGGCTTTATCCCTTCTCCCTTGCACCCCCACGCGACCTGCCCAAGCCCGGGTTTTCGATCCCGTGATTCATTTTCCTTTCGTTCTTTCCTTTACTTGACGCCTCGCCTTCTTTCATTTTATTCTTTTTGGTTATTTTATTTTAGGGATGTTACATGTCTACCCTTCTTATTAGAGGTTTCGTCCTCGAAACCTTTTATAGGTCAAATAACCGAGGGTACAATTCCCTCATCTAGGATTCTGTTTCCCACGTGGCTTCCGATCCTTTTCGATGTTTCCATTGAACCTTGACTAGTGGAATAATTTTGTTGCGTAGTCGTTTATCTTTTCTATCCATAATTGCCATAGGTTCCTCAATATAGTTAAGCTTGTTGTCTACTTCGATCTCATCGAGTGGCACTTGTGCCGATTCGTTAGCTAAGCATTTTCGCAGATGCGATACGTGAAAAGTAGGATTGATTCCACTCAATTCTTCAGGCAGATCTAAACGATACGCCACTTCACCAACTCGTGCTACAATTTTAAACGGTCCGACAAACCTCGTAGTTAGCTTTCCCTTTTTTTCGGAATCGGATTATTCCTTTCCAAGGAGACACTTTCAATAATACTTTGTACCCAACATGAAACTCAAGAGCTCTTCTTCTCTTATACGCGTAAGATTTTTGTATATCTTTAGCGGCTTTCATTCGTGCTTTGATTTGGTCAAATTTTTAGGAAGTTGACTTGACTACATCTAGGCTTGCGAAGTCTTTCTGTCCAATGTCTCCCCAACAAACGGGCGTCCTATACTTCCTTCCATATAGCATCTCATAAGGTGGCATGTCAATGGTGGAATGATAATTGTTTTTGTAAGAAAACTCTTCCAGTGGTAGGTGGCTATCCCAGCTACCATCGAAATCAATAATGCATGCCTGGAGCATGTCCTCAAGAGTTTGGATAGTCCTTTCAGATTGATCATTGGTTTGCGGGTGGTAAGCTATGCTGATATTAAGTCTCGTACCCATTGCCTCATGGAATCTTTTTCCAGAACCTTGATGTGAATCGCGTGTCCCGGTCTGACACAAGTGACAAGGGCATACCGTGCCTTGCCACAATCTCGTTGATGAAAAATTATGCTAGCTTTTCAGACGAGTAAGTCGCACGTATAGGCAAGAAGTGAGCGCTCTTCGTAAATCTATCCACCTACCCATGTGGTATTATGACCTTTAGCTGTACGCGGTACCTTAGTTATGAAATCCATGGTAATGTGTTCCCATTTCCATTCAGGGATGAATAAAGGTTGCATCTTCCCACACGGCTTTTGGTGTTCCGCCTTCACTTGAGAGAAAGTTAGGCATTTGCTCACATAATCGGTTACATCGTTCTTCATGTCGGGCCACCAGTAGTCCTTCTGCAAATCATGGTACATCTTGTTGGTGCCAGAAAGGATAGAGTAGCGAGACTTGTGAGCCTCGTCTAGGATTTTGACTCTAAGTTCGCCACCCTTGGGTATCCATATTCTCCCGAACCGTATTCGTACTCCATAAGCATTAGTTTCTAATTTTTCCTGCTAACCCACTATCCTTTCCCTCTTGACATTTTCCTCTTTCAAGGCTTCATCCTGGGCACGCTCTATTTCTGTCATAAGATCTGGAGTTACGACCAATTGATATGCTTTCACCTCGATAGGAGTTGTCGTCTCCTTTCGACTCAAGGCGCCGACCACCACATTTTCCTTTCCGGGGTGGTAAAGGATTTCACAGTCATAGTCTTTCAACAATTCTAACCACCGCCGCTGCCTCATGTTCAACTCTTTTTGCTCGAAGAAATACTTCAAGCTTTGTGGTCGGAGTAAATGGTGCATTTGACTCCATAAAGGTAATGTCTCCAAATCTTTAAGGCAAAGCCAACTGCCGCGAGCTCAAGGTCATGAGTCGGGTAGTTGACTTCGTGAGTCTTTAACTGTCGTGATGCATACGCGATCACCTTCCCTCGTTGCATGAGCACACAGCCTAACCCCTGACCTGAAGCGTCGGAATACACTACTAGGTCTTCGTTACCATAGGGTAGGGTCAATACTGGTGTGTGAGTCAACCTCTTCTTTAATTCTTCGAAGGCTTTGGTTTGGGCCTGGCCCCATTCATACTTTACTTCCTTATGGGTCAATTTGGTTAACGGTGAGGCTATCTTAGAAAAGTCTTATATAAATCTCCGGTAGTAGCCTGCCAAACCTAGAAAGCTTCGTACATCCGTTGGTGTCCTCGGAATTTCCTAATTCCACAGTGCATCAATCTTTGCTGTATCTACCATGATGCCTTCTGCATTAATCACATGATCTAGGAATTGGACTTTCTTTAGCCAGAACACGCATTTCAAAAACTTAGCATATAGCTTCTCTGTCTTTAGTGTGTCCAGAACTTCTCGCAGATGACATGCATAATTACTTTCGCTCTTAGAATATACGAGTATATCTTCGATGAAGACTATTACTGACCGATCTAACATTGGTCGACACTTTGTTTATCATATCCATGAATACTGCGGGAGCATTTATCAACCCAAAGGACATCACACGGAACTCGTAGTGTCCATACAGCGTCCGGAATGCGGTTTTGGGTATGTCTTCTTCTCTTACTTTTAGTTGATGATAACTCGACCGCAGGTCTATTTTTGAGAACCATTTGGCGCCTTGCAGTTGGTCGAACAGATCGTCGATCCTGGGTAGCGGGTACATGTTCTTCACAGTTCTTTTGTTCAATTCTAGGTAATCTATACACATTCTCATGGCACCATCCTTCTTCTTGACAAACAGCACCGGAGCACCCCAAGGTGAAATGCTCGGTCTGATAAATCCCTTTTCCAAAAGTTCTTCCAGTTGGGTAATCAGCTCTTTCATCTCAAGTGGCGATAGTCGGTAAGGTGCTTTGGCAATGGGCTGGGCACCTGGCATTAGATCTATTTGAAATTCCGTTTCCCGGTCAGGTGGCAATCGAGGCAGTTCCTCAGGAAACACTTCCGGATAATGGCACACCATGGGTACTTCGCTTAACTCTTTCACTTTCACGTCTTTGTCGATCACATAAGCCAAGTAGGCCTCACACCACGCCTCATATACTTTTCTGCTTTCATCATTGAGACTACATTAGTCAACGGAATGTCACGTTCCCCGTAAATCACGACCTCGCTACCGTCAGGAGCGTTGAGCTGAATCACCTTTCATTTACACACAATTCGAGCTTATTGGCAGATAACCAATCCATTCCCAATACTACATCGAATCCTCCCAATGCTATAATGAATAATTTAACAGGAAATATATGGCCTTCTATTTTTATGGTAAGGTCGTCCACTAGCTCTACTACTTTCGTGTTTCTACCCACGACAGTTTCTACACTAAAAGCCTTTTCTATCTTGTAGGTTTTGTATTTCAGTCTTTTACAGAACGAGGAGGATATAAAACTTTTACTAGCACCTGAATCAATACAGAACAGAAACAAAGGTATGGTCAAGTATAAATGTACCAGACACCACGTTGGGATCTCCCCTTGCTTCTTTCTGCGTCAGGGCATAGGCTCTGGTCCTCGCTCCTTTTTTCTCAGCCTCATTTGCCTTCTCGTTATTTGCTGTTCTTGGTTTACGGCAGTCCCTGGAGAAATGCCTAGATTCACCACAGTTGTGGCATTTCCCATAGTTGGTAGAACTCGATGCATTGGTACAATCACGGGGGATATGCCCCGTCTTGCCATAACGGTAGCACATATTCAGTCTATACTTGCATTCCCTAAGGTGCGCCCTACCACACTTGTTACAGATGGTATTTTCTTCAACCCTTGGCTTCTTACTTCTCGAGGCAGACCAATCCCCACCTGAGCGCTTAGTGGTACTAGACCACTTCTTTTGAGTTTCAGTGGGAGTTGCGCCTTCTGTGGCTACATCATCAAAAACTTTTCCATTAAATGCCACCACCGAATCCAAGTCACTAGGGGTGTTGGTGTTGATAATCGTGCGAACTCTCGGAGGTAGCTTTTGGATGTAACACTTGATTCTCCTTTCTTCAGTATTCACCAAGTATGGAACCAGTTGTGTCAGCTCATTGAATTTAGAGGTGAACTTTCTGTGCGTCATGCTACCGGCCTTGAGTTCCATGAAGGCTTCTTCCATCTTATCAATCTCATTTTGGGGGCAAAACTTTTGAATGACTAGGGCTTTTAGATCATCCCATTTCATTCTGTCAATATCTCTTTCAGACTTAGCCTTCTTCACATTTTCCCACCAGCTTAGTGCCTCGAAGGCGAAAGAATGAGCGACAAACCCTACCGCCTGGTCAGCATAGCATTCACTCATCTTGATGACTGCAGTCATGTGGTCGATCCAATAGTATGCGGCAATGACATCTTTCTTGCCATCAAAAGTTGGCAGATCACGGTTTCGGAAGGACTTGTAGTCACATCCGCGCTTCTCATCATAGTTTGAGTCATCACTTTCGGACTAGTTTTCAATCACATTTCTGTTCTCGGCCCGTAGACCCCTTCCTCTCTCTTTATTCAATTACAAATAAATAAAATTAATAATAATTTATTTTATAAATATATTCAATTACAAATACCCTTCCAAATTGAAGAAATTTCTAGTTTTCTTACTTTCTATTACATTATTATACTCTTCTATATGTGACCTATACATTATCTCCTAACCTAGTGAATCTTGATTTTTGTATGTTTACAATAACCACTCGGTGTAGGCATCGGATATTCTCCATCTAATTGAAGCACGACAAAGTGACATTGTAGAAACAAAGACTGATGGCTACAAAATTCTAAGTACAAATACAGCTGATCTCACAGTTTGCTGCTGATCAACAAACTGCTGCGGACAAGCTTATCTGCTGCGGATACTTGTTCTCCTGCTGAAGAACAAATCTGCTGCGGATAGCTTTATCTGCTGAAGACCAATGTTGCTGCTGATAGGCTTATCAGCAGCATCATTCTCATTCTTGCTGCTGATAGCTGTGTTCCTTGAAGACAAATCGTCGCAGCTGACTATCCATGCCAAGCGTCACTGACAACTTTCTGCAAAAGCAACTGACACACTCAAAGCAGAAGGAACCTCAATGGCACAACCAATGAAACTAAGCAATGCTCTTCTCCAGACATGCAAGCAATGATGCATAAAGAAGACGCTTCAATAAAGTTAGCTAGTTTAGCTTTAACGTGTATTGTTAGTTTTTGTATAAGAAATCAACGGTCTGTGTTCGATCTGATCCTTAGAATCAAGTGTCTGTCTTGATTCTAAGTTAGTATAAATACTGTGTAAACACTTCATTGTAAGTGTGCTTTCGAATTAGAGTTTTCACTTGTAATCGTTTATTCACTAAGCTTAATACAACAGTGTTCTTATCAGTATTCTTTCTGTCTACTCGATTGAAATTGTGTAGTTGTTATTGTTTTCGCCAATCTCAACTAAGAATAGAACCATCTTGTAATTTCACGATCCTACAAGTGGTATCAGAGCTTTGGCTCAGATTAAACAAATTCACACTTGTTTACTCACTTCTGGTTCTATTCTAAACCCTCTCTTTCATTAAGTCACCAAAAACAAAAATGGCACAAAGCAATGCGTTTGAAGACATTGGCAGCATCAACCGACCACCAAGGTTGGTATCTGGGGAAGACTACGACATGTGGAAAAATCGCATGGAAAGCTTCTTCTGCTATCAGGAGTACGGAATGTGGAAATCCATCAGGGATGGACCCTACACTCCCATGGTGGCATCTGCTGACTCTAGAGGACCATCAGTACCAAAGGATCCCTCCAAATACTCAGAAGAGGATATAAAAAGGATGGAGGTGGACTTCAAGGCACTAGGAGCTATCCAAATGTGCCTTCCAAATGAAGTTTTTCACAACTTCAGAAGTCACAAAACTACTAAAGAGCTCTGGTTGGCTCTTGAAACGATGTTTGTTGGCTCTGAAGAAGTCAAGGAAAACAGAAGAGACATACTAAAGCAGCAGTATGAAAACTTCGTCTGGAAGGAAGGTGAGTCTCTAACTATTCTTTACAACAGATTTACCTATCTTGTAGGTGAGCTGCAGTGCTCAAAGGTTAAGCTAGAGAATGAATATATTCTCAAAAAGTTCATCAGGTCTCTACCAAGCTGCTGGACACTTTACACAGTGTTAATCAGAAGAACAGAGAATCTGAAGACTCTCCAAATGACTGAGCTCTTTGGAATGCTCAAAACCTATGAGCTAGAGATGATTCAGGCAAAAGAACGAAGCTCAAGCTATCAAAATGCCTCAACATCCACCACCACCTCTGCCCTCCACTCTGACCACTCAAGTCCTAGTTCCAGCAACTACTATCCTACCATTGTCACCCATCTACAAACTCCCACCTCTCAAACAAACAGCTCACCATTTCTCCTAGAAGCTCCTCCTCACACATCAACCTCTGCTGCTTTTGTCTCTGGAAACTCAAGCAACATGTTCTTTATCAAGGAGGATCTGGAATGCTTTCATCCAGATGATTTAGAAGAAATGGACATACAACACTCATATGCCATGCTCTCCATAAGAGCAAAAAGGTTCTACTCTAGAACCGGAAGACCCATTCCAAGTAATAACTCCAACACCAGAGTTAGCTTGGATAAAAGCAAAATAAGATGTTACAACTGTAACCTACTAGGTCACTTTGCTAGAGAATGCAAGGCACCAAGAGCAAATTCAGCTACCACTCAGTCAAGACAAGCTCACCAAGCCCAACACAGAAAGCAACAACATCAAGCTACTTCTCTAGTTCAAACTACAGCTTGTGCAGCTGTTGGAACTTCTGAGTTCGACTGGAGCTTCCAATATGAAGAACTGCCTGTCAACAATCAGACTCTTATGGCTGACACTACAGAGATACCACCTCAGGTATTTGAACATCTCTGCTCTCAAGCCTGTATTGATAAAGTTCTGGGTTATAGAAAGCATAACCAAAATCTGATAGATCAAAATGAAGAGTTTCATCAGATGAAATCTGAGTTCAAAAAGGTTGAAAACACTTATAAAGAAAAAATTAACTGCCTTAAGAAAGAGATTTCATCACTAAAACACGAATAAACTAATCTGGAAACTCAGATTGATGATCTACTGGTCAAACTAAAAGCTACCAGAGCTGAACTGGCAGAACAGAAAGTTCACATTGAAAAATATGAATTTTCCTCCAAAAAGCTACAAAGACTTATAGATATTCAAGTCCATGAGAAAGTAAAAACTGGACTTGGGTATAACACTGATCAGTACAAATCTGTTCCTCCTCCTGCTGACCATATTGCCATATACGAACCAAGCTTCAATGTTGAAAATCTTGACACTGCAAACCGAAACCTTGATCCTTCAACGGATGAACCTCTCATCGAAGACTGCACTACCTCATCGGAATCTGAGTCAACTCACTCAGACCATGATGAAACCAGTGCAGTCCCATCTGAAGCTGTTTTGAATTGAGTTGCAGTTCCTGCTGTTCTTCCAGCTGTTATAGCCCCTGTACCATTCAAACAGATCAAGATTAGCTATCCTCCAGATGGAAGAAAGCTAGAAAAGGGACAGAAATCAGAACCCACAAACCCCAAGTCCATGCCAATCACAAATAGAAAGGTATCTGATGTATGTTGTAAGCCTGAAGAAAAAGTTCCATATGTTCAAAGGACCCTAGAAGAAGCCACCTTTGAACATAACAAAGCTCAACAATGGAACTTCAAGGATCTGTTCCAAAGAAAGGACTATGTCTACCTTTCAAAAGACAAACTAGCAAAATCATGCTTTGTGTGTGGCAGATATAACCACACTGCCAGCACCTGCTTTCATTACCTGGAATATCAAAGACATTCAAAGCAGCATGCTTTTGAAAAGACCAACAAAAATAAGAAGGTAAGAAGCTACGAAAACAAAGCAACAAAGTTCAAAAGGTCTCTATCTCCCTCAAGAGTGAAGCTGCCTAGATCTCAACAAACTTGCATCATTTGTGGTGAATCGGACCACTTTGCTACAAACTGTAAGCTTAACCCATTCAACCAGATCCTTCATCAAGCTCCTCAAAGACAAAGGGTAAAGAAAGATCAGCATACATCGGTTGTTAGTCCAGTTCAGCCCAAGAAAACAAAGCAGAAGCTTTCAGCAGCAACCAAGTCTGCTGCTAATAAGCTAAAATCCTCCGCAGCAAAATCTGCTGCTGATAAGGCAAAAACATCAGCAGCAAAAGTACCCACTGCTGATAAGGCAAAAACATCAGCAGCAAAAGTGCCCACTTCTAATAAGGCAAAAACATCAGCAGCAAAAGTGCCCACTGCTGATAAGGCAAAATCCAAGGTAAAGCCTACAGTAGCAAAGAATGCTGACACTTCAACAAAGCTGTCAGCAGCAGGATCTACTGTCAACAAGCCAGAAACATCAGTAGCAAAATCTGCTGCTGATAGTGTGAGGAAAACTAGAAAAACACCAATACGGCAATGGAAAGCCAAATCATCTTCAAGCACTGTCATTGGTTCCATTGACTGTAAACATACTGAAAAGGATAAACTAACAACCATCTTTTTCAAGTCTATAGACTCTTGGGTTCCTCCTACTAATTAGAAATCTATCATGTGCAGGGACAGCCAGGTCACAAGAATAACACTTGGGTGGTAGATAGTGGTTGTTCCAGGCACATGACAGGCAACAGATCCATCCTCTCAAATTTCAGACACTTCAATGGAGGATATGTTTCCTTCGGAAGTGATTCAAAAGGAGGATCCATTACTGGACAAGGAACTGTGTCCAACGAAAGAATGAGCATTGAGAAGGTCAACTATGTCAAAGAATTGGACTTCAATCTCATGAGTGTTTCCCAGGTCTGTGATCAAAAGCATTGGATGCTCTTCACAGATAAAGAATGCTTTGTACTATCTCCAGGCTTATCCACACCTCCTCCAGAGAGCATTCTACTGACGGCCCAGAGAAAAGAAAATCTCTACGTACTGGACATGAATGAGGTCACTCCATCTGGGAGCGTCTCCTGCTTTTTGTCAAAACCCTCAGTTGATGAATCAGCTCTCTGGCACAGGAGATTAAGCCATGTTAATATCAAAACAATTAACAAATTGGTGAAGAATAATCTTGTCAGAGGGATTCCTGACAAAGAATTTCAGCTGGAAGATCACTGCATAACATGTCTAAAGGGGAAGCAACACAGGAGTTCTCATAAGCCCAAGACCCTGAACTCAAATGACACTCCACTACAACTGTTGCATATGGATCTTTTCGTTCCTACAAATGTCATGTCTATGGGAAAAAGTCATACTTTCTGGTGATAACAGATGACTACACCAGATTCTCATAGGTATTCTTCTTGAGAACCAAAGATGAAACTGCTGAAATTCTCAAAACCTACATTCTCAGGGTAGAGAATCAAAGCAATCAAAATGTGAAGATCATAAGGTGTGACCAGGGCACAGAATTCAAAAACCACACCTTGAATTGTTTCTGTGAAAGCAAGGGGATAGAAAGACAATACAGTGCTCCTAGAACTCCTCAACAAAATGGAGTTGCTGAAAGAAGAAACAGAACTCTTATTGAGTCAGCCCGATCTATGCTGGCCGACTCTAAACTGCCACTCACATTCTGGGCAGAAGCGGTTAGCACAGCATGCTATGTGCAAAACCGAGTTCTAATTGTCAAACCCTTCAACAAGACACCCTATGAACTATGGTTCCAAAGAATTCCCTACATTAGGTTTCTAAAACCTTTTGGGTGTCCATGCACAATTCTCATCACACATGGGATTCTTCCTAAGTTTGGTGCAAAATCTGATGAAGGATATTTCGTAGGCTATTCCTCTCAATCAAAGGCCTATAGAGTATTCAACTCAAGAACAAGAATTGTAGAAGAATCTGCAAATGTGGAATGCAGAGAACACATTGTCTGTGAGCAGGGAAAAGGACCAAACTGGCTCTTTGACATAGATTATTTCTCTCAGATATTTGAGTCTCTCACCTTCTCAAACATGGAGTCTACGTCTACACAATCTCCTGCCTCCACTTCATCCACTGACTACAGAATAGATTTTCCCAAATCTTCTCTCAGTCTGAGAAAACCATCAGCTGATCCTCCAGCAGTTATGGAAGCAATTGAAGCAAGTGAAGCAGGAACAAGACTGTCTGACGTAACCAGCAACAACCTATCTGATACTGACAATCTAAATGAAGACTCTTCGGTACATGCTGTAAATGCTGATAATGCTATTGCTGAAAATATTGAACTGGACAATGTTGTTGAAGACTCTTCCACCTTGAATGAAGAGTCCCCTGATCAAAATCAAAGCAATCTGGAAGAAGGGATACAGCTGGAGGTGGTACCAGCACAAAGGATCCACAAAGAACATCCTCAAGAGAATATTATTGGCCAAATACACCAAGGAGTTCTCACAAGAAGCAAATCTCATGAGGCCAATATATGCTTGTTTTCATGTTTCCTATCCCATGTGGAACCCAAGAAGATAGATGAAGCACTCAAACACAGCAGCTGGATTGAAGCAATGCAGGAAGAATTGCTGCAATTAAAGAGGCAGGATGTCTGGAAAATTGTTGATCTTCCACCAGGCAAATATGCCATCGGCACACGATGGGTCTTCAGGAACAAGCAAGACGAGAGAGGCATTGTAGTAAAAAACAAAGCCAGACTTGTAGCTCAGGGCTACACTCAGGAAGAAGGAATTGACTATGATGAAGTCTTTGCTTCCGTTGCCAGACTAGAGGCCATCAGAATCTTCCTGGCGTATGCTGCATCCAAGAACTTCACTGTCTATCAAATGGATGTAAAAAGTGTCTTTCTGTATGGGAAGATTGGTGAGGAAGTATATGTCAAATAGCCTCCAGGCTTTATAGACCCCGCACATCCTACTCAAGTATTCAAACTAGACAAAGCTCTATATGGCCTACATCAGGCACCAAGAGCCTGGTATGAAACCTTATCAGGATATCTACTAAGCAACAATTTCAGAAGAGGTGCCATTGACCAGACCTTGTTTATCAAAGATGAAGGGGGAGAAATCTTACTAGTTCAAATTTATGTTGATGATATCCTCTTTGGATCAACAAGGAAACAACTGTGCAAAGACTTTGAGATTCTGATGCACTCAAAGTTTGAAATGAGTTCAATTGGTGAACTCAATTTCTTTTTGGGTCTACAAGTCAAACAGGTCCCAAATGGAATCTTCATCAGCCAATCCAAATATGTAAAAAGCATTTTGGAAAGATTCAAAATGGCTGACTGCTCTGCTGCAAGAACCCCTATGCAAGTTCATCATCAACTTACTCCAGACAAAGATGGTCAAGATACTGATCAACATCAGTACCATGCAATGATAGGGTCTCTCATGTATCTCACTGCCTCAAGGCCAGATATCATGTTTGCAGTATGTCTCTGTGCATGATTTCAAGCAGCTCCAAAAGCTTCACATCTTCAACCTGTCAAGAGAATCTTTAGATACCTAAAGGGTGCCTCAAGACTTGGACTATGGTACTCAAAAAATGACATGTTTAATCTGTATGCATACACTGACAGTGACTATGGGGGATGCAACTTAGACAAAAAGTCCACTTCAGGAGGATGTCAGTTTCTGGGAGGAAGGTTATTTTCATGGCAGTGCAAGAAGCAAACATGTGTTTCAACTTCTACAGCTGAAGCAGAATACATTGCAGCTTCAAGTTGCTGTGCACAAGTAATTTGGATACAAAATCAAATGTTGGACTATGGGATGAATTTTATGGCAACTCCAATTCACATTGACAACATGAGTGCTATCTCAATCACAAACAATCCAGTGAAGCACTCAAAGACAAAGCACATTGACATCAGGTATCATTTCATAAGAGATCAAGCTGAGAAAAAGAGAATTATTCTAACCAAAGTTCATACAAATGAGCAATATGCTGATTTGTTTACAAAACCTTTTGATGAAGCCAGATTTAAATATTTAGTTGAATCCATTGGTATGATGAACTTTGATTAAAATCTTTCTCTAAAAATTTCTGTTTTAAAATGTGTTTTGTCTTATGTTGTAAATAAAAGTTATAAGTCAGCAGCACTTTTGCTTTTCAGCTGCTGACAGGTTTAATATTCAGCAGCAAAGGATTTGCCACTGACTGCCTTAAGTTATCAGCAGGAACAAGTTTTCCTGCGGATAGCTTTAAGGCCATCAGCAGCAACATCCCTGCTGCAGATCATTGCATCTATCAGTAGCAATTAAGTTTGCTGCTGACAGACTTAACCTTCTGCAGCAACCAAGCTTGCAGCGGACAGGCTTATCCATCCACAGCAACCAAGTTTGCTGCTGATGGGTAAATTTAAGTCCAAATTAACTTTTACCAGCTGTAAAAGAAATCAACGTCAGTCTTTACCATGACTGCCTCGGTGCATTACAACTGTAACAATAAAAGGTAAATAAGGTTGTACGGTACAAGTCATTTTGCTTTTTCTCACCTCTGCCGTTATAAAAACAAAATCAAATTTCCCTACCAACCCTTCACCTTCAGCATCACTTTCTCACAAGTCCCAACCAACCCTCATCCACCAACCTTCAAACCTTCCATCCATGGAAGGATCTTTGGAAATCAATCAGGTACACTGGAAATCAAAATGGGTATACAGTAGAGAAAACGCTGATGGGCCCTCCATGGAAGTATCTCTGTCACACTCTTCTCCAATGCATATCTCAGAAGAAAAGCAAATGGCATCAAGTAAACTCCGCTCTTGCCACCACAAAGAAGAAGGACAAGGTGGAGAGTTGACTCCTTCTGGATGTTGTAATCGGCTAAGGCTCTGTCGTCCTCGAGCTGTTTTCCGGCGAAGATTAGACGATGCTGGTCTGACGAGATGCCTTCCTTGTCCTGGATCTTTGCCTTCACGTTGTCGATTGTGTCAAAGGATTCGACCTCAAACGTGATCATCTTACCAGTTAGGGTTTTCACGAAGATCTGCATTTTCGCCGATTTGGAGTGATAAGATGAAGCTGTTTCCAAAAAGGTACTCATGGGTCAATGTTCCATTGTTATCTACAATGCCGAACATACAAAGTACCCCCGGGTGACAGTTCAGCAATCCTAGCTGATACTAATCCCACACCCTCCACCTCACAACTTGAATAATAGTCTGCTTCTACTATTCGAACCCTTGTGCATACCACTAAGGATGCACAGGTACAAAAAAAATCACTTCACCTCTTTTGGATGTTATCGATCAACCGGAATACAGGGTCCCGGTTGAAACGACTAGAAAAAGGGGCAAGAGAACTCCTTCTTCTCTTGCCTCCAAGGCCTAAACCCTAACCTAACAGCCCTCACTCAGAATCACAACATTCTGGTGAGAATATCATAAGGGACAGCCACATTATTAGGGAGACTTCTTTGGATGTCTCTCTATTAGGATCAGGATCACTTCCCGGATCCATAGAACAGCCCCCTGAGCCTTTCCTTTTTCTTGTGAACTTAAGTGTTGAGGAACCTGATCAAAATGATGTTCCTTCTCCAACTACTACTATCTCGGAGGTACTGATTGATCTTGCTTCTAACACACCCAAACCCAAGTTCGTCTACCCTGAAGGTCCACTCTAGGAGTTATGAAAGAGTGGATGTGGAAGAGGCTGTCACTACTGCTGGTCCATCAAATGACCAGGAGGACAGTGACAACATTGCTAAGACCTCAACCATGGCAACTCACAGTGAGGATGTTTCCTTAGAAACTCCCTTCACTGAGAGGAATCCCAGGTGCCAAGAAACCATGGGTGATGGGGATGAAGAGGCCAGGCCTAAAGCCCCATCTGGATCCAAGGATTCCACAGCTGTGGATGAGGACAGACTGTAACTTCATATCTTGAAATTGACGGCCAGGATGGTCATGCTAGAGGCTGAAGTGTCCAAACTAAGACACCAAGTCTCTATGCATGAAGCTCATAAATTCCAAACTTTTCCTACTCTCTCCCTTGTATCAGTGGGCACCCAAACTGACGCTTATTCGTCCACTGATGCACCCAAAAAGGGGGAGATGGTCCCAATGGAGGATATAAGGTTGAAAGGATAGTCAGAAACATGCAAAAGCTTCAGCAACGAAGACAGTAAGAGAATTTTGGCAGCATCAGTCTAGGGGGAGTTTGTAGAAACAAAGACTGATGGCTACAAAATTCTAAGTACAAATACAGCTGATCTCACAGTTTGCTGCTAATCAACAAACTGCTGCGGACAAGCTTATCTGCTGCGGATACTTGTTCTCCTGCTAAAGAACAAATCTGCTGCGGATAGCTTTATCTGCTGAAGACCAATGTTGCTGCTGATAGGCTTATTAGCAGCATCATTCTCATTCTTGGTGCTGATAGCTGTGTTCCTTGAAGACAAATCGTCGCAGCTGACTATCCATGCCAAGCGTCACTGACAACTTTCTGTAAAAGCAACTGACACACTCAAAGCAGAAGGAACCTCAATGGCACAACCAATGAAACTAAGCAATGCTCTTCTCCAGACATGCAAGCAATGATGCATAAAGAAGACGCTTCAATAAAGTTAGCTAGTTTAGCTTTAACATGTATTGTTAGTTTTTGTATAAGAAATCAACGGTCTGTGTTCGATTTGATCCTTAGAATCAAGGGTCTGTCTTGATTCTAAGTTAGTATAAATACTGTGTAAACACTTCATTGTAAGTGTGCTTTCGAATTAGAGTTTTCACTTGTAATCGTTTATTCACTAAGCTTAATACAACAGTGTTCTTATCAGTATTCTTTCTGTCTACTCGATTGAAATTGTGTAGTTGTTATTGTTTCCGCCAATCTCAACTAAGAACAGAACCATCTTGTAATTTCACGATCCTACAAGTTTCACGATCCTACAGACATTTAATTTGACAAACTGTCACAACTCGATGAGGACTATGATCTATTGGTCGTGTCCATAATGGGAAGCAAGTTGAATTGCATGCCATGCTTACATAGTGAACAATAACACCAAAGTGGTTTGCAATCAAGACTCATTTTGACGGCATCTCCATCCAATGATCTCTCGGAGCAAATCTAGGTCCCACCCATCTGAATGATTTAGCTAACTAACCAAAATGACCTTTAAAAATGTTACTATACGCTTCTATATTTTGGTACAGTTCTTTCAGAAGTTCATTCCGAATCATGCTCCACTCTGGGTTACTTGTAACCCTAAAGCCACAGCTACAGACCGAAACCCACAATTACCATCACCAACTACAACTTGTACACGTGAAACGTACGGGTAAAAGATGGATGGTATATCATCCTTAAACCGGACAATGTTGTTCATTTCTTGAAGGCTCGATACTTATGGAAAGTCATGAGTTATTTATGAAAACGCCATGGCATCATGGCCTCTTGAGTTCATTAAGCCTCTATGCTTAGGAGGGTCTTGATTAAACGATTGTAAGGCCACATATGAACTATGCCTCAGAGGGTCTTAACAAAACGATTGGGAGGCCACGTATGAACTATGCCTCAGATGATCTTGACTAAACGATTGGGAGGCCACATATGAACTATGCATCGGATGATCTTGACTAAACGATTGGGGGCCACGTATGAACTATGTCTCGTAGGGACTTGACTAAAGCCTTTCTTGTTTTTCTTTGGATGCCCACATGTATTTTTTTGCACTAGAGGCTCTTTTTTATTTGTTTTAATTGGATATACCACCGATTTATATATTCCAACAACAAAAATTTTTCGGTTCGGGTTGGAGCATTATCTGTTGCTTCACAAGTCCAATTTTACATCAACATCAATATCGTCCTTCTCGTAAGAAACATACGATGAGAAATTAAGCTTTCTCTAGAAGACATCTACTGAATCTAGCGGAATCTAGGTACCTATATTGAAATAGTCAACAATTGCATACAACCAAGGAAAATAGCTAATCAAAGTAAATAAATTTTGATTACCTGTATTTGAATATTTTGATATCCGACACGCACATGACAACCCACAACTCGTGAGCAGATGACAGCCACATGATGAATAATATTTAAACATCCAAATTAACAAGTTCAACTTGTTTACCAAGAGATCCAGTGCTTTTAGAGAAACGTTACCTCGTAATAAGTCAAACAACGGATTATCGTGATGTCCCATTCGAGTGATCTTGCTTCTAGTAAAAGTTTACTTTATAGCACCTTCTTGCAGTTTCACTATCTGATTAATCCGAGGCACAAAACTATCAAGCGGAATGTTTATCGAAGCAAGGTCTTGCTTCAAATTCCAATGTTGGCCTTCCACTCTGTTGGTTGTATGCTGACCAAAGTTTAAATGTTTATCAATCCAGGGTGAGACAAACATTTCTTTATATTTTGATAGCCAGTTATCATTTAAGTAGCAAAGAACTCCTTAAAACAATTAATAAATCAATTAGTCAAACCTAACATAAATAAGACATAAAAATTTTATTTTGAATATGAAAATTACTTGGATGTTTGTCGATCATCATTCAGAAAAGTTTGTTGTATCTGTAGTTGTACGTCTCTACTGTCGGATAGTTAATCAGTTTCGACCACTTATGCTCAAAAATATCTGAGTCAGCACTAGGAAGGCTTGCCTTATAGTGTTTAGCAATGTTTTCATATATGTGCCACCTGCATAATAACCGGGCAGCTTCAGGGAATTCCTCCTTACACACGTTAATGAGTGCAATTTCTTTGTCAGTCACTATGACACGTGGATGCATACACTTATTCAGTGTTTTTTTCAGCATCTGTAGTAACCAGGCGTTCTTTGCATATAAGCGCATTCGCAACACAAAACGTCTTGTCGATCAATGTCACACCAATAATCTATACAAATGGCATATTTTACATGTTCGTTTTGTACGTGGCGTCTATTAACAACACATGCGAGAATGCACGCCATATGTTGTATGATGTATTTTCAATAAATAAAATATCCTCCACTACATTAGTGGATTTATTTTCCCGAGTTTAAACTTATTTATGATATATATAAATGTTTTATACATGTGTTTATAGAGTTTTATGGTTAAATTGAAAGTATGTTGAAGGAATGGGTAAAAGTGGATAAAGACTTGTCCAAAAACAACACAAAACTGCATCAGGTCATGCTGGACCGTTCGAGTACGGTTAGTGTAAAGTCCACTTTTTTTTAAACTTCAATTTTTTACAAGGATTTTTACACGAATACTCATCTTACTTGCACAAATGACTAGGATTTTTACACGAATACTCATCTTACTTGCACAAATGACTAAGATTTGATTTTTACACGAATTCTCTCTCTACTCATAATGTTCATATTACAACCAATTTACTACTAATATCAAGACTTAAACTATATCTATGCAAGAACTTGGCCAAAGAGTTGAAGACGATTTTTCAACTTGGTTCGGTTTTGATCTCGCATGACTTGTTCCAAGTTATCATGTCACACTTTGAAAGTGTTCATCTTATATCATATTACGATTGATCTTATCTTACTCAAATTTTATGCATTTAAAAAAAATTCTTGGATCTACTTGTTACCCAATCAAGGTAGCATCATATAAATTAATAAGTTTGCATAATGGCCTTTAAACGACACTAAAAACGTTCTAAAATACAATTTCCTATTAAAAAACAAACGTTATGACAATCATAGCTTTTAAGCCAACTATCTCCTAAACGGCTTATCATTAACAATAATGTAGATATTCGTTGTAAAGCTAACTTAATTTCCTACAATACCAACAGAATTTTATCACAATCCATTAACTATAGCTCAAGTTATGATGAAATGAATCGAGCATAGAAACACACCATGGCCATCACTTCTTTAAAATCTTCATTACAACTTTCACCCATCTTAGTTTCCAACCGTTAATTATGAACGATCAAACGGACAATATTTAAACAGAGACCATCCGCGTTGTAGGTCCATCAACCAATCAAATTTCAGTATTCGGATATGCTCTCACTTAATTCACATTATTTAAATCCTCAACTTCTTCTTTATCTTCACAAACCTGCAAGTTTTCATCCACGATTAAAACCAAAACCCTAACCCTAGAAATGGCGACGGAAGAACCAATCGTGCCAGCGGAGCCTAACGCGGCGGCCCAGGAGGCAACCGATGTCACCGCGAAAGAAATTTCTCCCGTTGAAACTCTGGCGAAGGAAACGAAAGCGAAGAAGAAGAAAGCTACGGCTCCGAGAAAACCTAAAAATCCGGCTCAGCATCCTCCGTATTTCGAGGTATTCGGATCGCATTTCGTTTTTGATTTCAGAAATTGATTGGATAATAGATCTGATTTTGTTGTTTGATTGAATAATTGATTACGCAGATGATTAAGGACGCCATTGTTACTCTGAAGGAGAGAAACGGTTCGAGTCAGTATGCGATTGCGAAGTTCATCGAGGAGAAGCACAAGAATCTTCCGGCGACGTTTAAGAAGGTGTTGTTGACTCAGCTGAAGAAATTCGTCGCCGGAGGCAAGCTTGTTAAGGTCAAGGCTTCCTACAAGCTGCCGCCTAAATCCTCTGGCGAATCTGCTCCGGCGAAGAAGACGGTTGCCAAGGCCAAGCCAGCTGTTAAGAAAGCACCGGCTAAGAAAAAGCCAGCCGCGGCTTCGAAATCTAAAGCTCCGGCAAAAGCCAAGCCGGCTGCCAAAGCCAAACCAGCTGCTAAAACTAAGCCGGCTGCCAAGGCCAAGCCGGTTGCGAATGCCAAACAAGCCGCCAAGGCCAAGCCTTCTGCGAAAGCCAAACCAGCTGCCAAGCCGAAAGCTGCAGCTCCAGCGAAGAAAAAGCCAGCTGCAAAGCCAAAGCCGAAGACTCCCACCAAGCCGGCGGCTAAAGTTGGTCGGACATCTACAAGGTCAACCCCGGGGAAGAAAGCTGCAGCTCCGAAGCCGGCGGCGAAGAAAGCTCCGGTGAAGAAGGCAGCACCGGCAAAAAGGGCAGCTGCAGCGCCAAAGAGGGCCGGCGCCAGCAGGAAAGCTAAGAAGTGAGAGGTGGTGGATTATGAAATCTGTTTGTTTTAGGCATTAGATGTAAAGTTTTCAGATGGTGAATGCATGGGTGTATATAGATTCTTTATCATACCCATGGAGATTTATAGAGTTTGGATCTTAATGTCATGTTGGTAGGGTAATTAGGATTTCCTTTTACTATTTAATTGAATTGCTAATCAATAGTTTTGGATTTCAGATTTTGAATCACTTTCTGCACTCGCAATTGCATTCTCAATCAATTTGTTCAATGGTCATGTTTTTCGCGGCGGCGCGTGTGATATATACGATGTGGCCGTTGAAAAAGAATGGTGATGGTCAATACGTGATCTGTACGCGCGAATGATGCACCATGTTAATTTTAAAATAATCTTCTGTTTTCGTTTTAATTTTAAAATAATTAGGCGTTTTTCTGATCTATACTATATAATAAATAAAGGTTTTTATATGACACATGTGGTCACCATATTCAATTTAATTAATATGTTTTTGTCTCTTTTATTAAATGTACTCATATCTATACTATATAATAAATAAAAATTTTTAGTGTCACGTGTCGTCGACATATTTATTCTTACTTCTATTTTTAAATAATAATATATATTTAAATAAAATATTAATTATACTAATAAAACACATTTATTTTAAATTATACCTTCTTATAAAAAACTTTAAAATTTAATTATTTAACTTTTATTTCAATCAAATAGTAATTGAAAGTCAAATTACATTAAATAGTAACTAACGTATTTTTGAAACTCAATTATATATTAGTTTTTACATATTATGAAACTTGTTTTTATCCTTAGTATATGTAATATATTTTTAGTTTTACACATGTAAAATATATAAATAAATATTTAAAAATTTTATATATTAATATTTTTCACTCCGTGTGTAAACACGAGATTTAAACTAGTTTTAAAATAATTCGACGTTTTCGTTCTAACTTCAAAATAATCCGGTGTTTTTGTTTAAATTTCAAAATAATCCGGCGAAAAAGGAAACATAAATATACGTACATGTAAGTCGGCGATTTCGCCGGATTTAGTGAATAATTTGGCGATTTTGGCATGTTCTATTTTATGAAAGTTGAAAATTCAATGTTTGTTTTAAGGAAAAAGATTAGTAAAATGTTCATTTTGAGAATTATCTCAATATTATTGACCCAGCGAAAAAATAGCGTTCAAACATTACAAAAAAGAAACCTTAAGTAAAAAACGTAATTATATTTTTATTTAAATATGTTCTCCATTAAATAATACGAAAACAATAAAAACAAAAAAAAATAAAATAAAAGAAAAGGCCGATTAAAAAAAGGCAAGAAGAAGCTCTTCCGGGACTCGAAACCGGGTCCATTGGGATACAGCCGTGGGCGCAAACAACGATCACAACCAACACAGCTTTTTATTTTATTTGTATTTCCATTTGTATATATCCTAACAAAAATGCGACTGAAACAAAAAAACTAAATGTACCCAATCACCACGTGACACATGGCATGACATGCCAATGACATGAAATAGCTATTAACATTCTTCTTTAAATCTCTTATTTTTTGTCTAGTAATCTTTTTGTTATTTATTACTTTTTTTATCTAACTTTTATAAATGCTTATTGAATATCTGTTACTATATTGATATTTCATATTTATAAAACGATTGCCCCTTGCTACGCGACGGGTGCATTGTCGTTATTGGTTTGGCGTGTCTGTGGGGACAAAACTTACATCAAAATGCAGAATACCAACACCGTACGATACCAAAAAAAATACTCGAATATGAACACAACTCCGTTTTCAATAAAATTTATACTGAAGTGTTGACCAAAGGAAACTAAAGAAAGCCGCTCTTTCCGTTTAAAAAGAAAAATTAACGACCTAAAGTTATTACAGAAAAAACGTAATTATTAGAAAATTAACCGGACTAAAAGCGTATGTTAGGCTATCCACAACGCTGAGAGTGCCCTTCCTGTCCGGTGCCACATCGCCTTGCCCACCCTTCCAACGGATGTTCTGCAACAGGCGAGGCAACCATGTCCCACCTCCCTCTCTCACAATCCCAATCTCTCTCACCTGCGGGCGCGCCCATAGCGACGTGCGAGAGGTTCGTCTCTCTCATCCAACTCATCATCCACGGCGACAATTAAGAGGACGGGCGGTGCAACGGACGCTGCGTTGGAGGCAGTCTTATAGTATTTGGGTGAAAACGGGAAAAAAATAATATATCGCCAGTTGTATGTGGCAATGCTACACTCGTAGAGCAGGCATACGTGGTATGTGATTTTGTTAACCAACGTTCTAAACAGTAAACAAATATTATTTTCTTAAAATATTGACGGACAATGGGTATCGTTAGAAGCACTAAACAATTATTATTTTCTTAAAATAATAAGGGAAAATGGTTAAAAGTACTATAGATGGCAATATCTTTTTGAATAGGTTTAGTAATTTTGAAAGTTAATAGTTAAAAAAGAAAATTATGTTGCTAATTTAAATTTTAACACTTTTAAAATAATCAACTCTAAAATCTACTTTTAAAATAACCATCTCTAAAATCTAAATAAAAACTTTTTATAAAATCTTTAAACAGGTTAATAGGTTAACTCGTTTAATAAACGACTCATATCTAAATAGAAAATTTTTTATAAAATTTTAAACAGGTTAATAGGTTAACTTGTTCAATAAACGACTCTTGTTTGGGTTGATCATTCTTTTTAGAGTAAACTATGGTTTTAGTCCCTGAGGTTTGGTCTGAATATCGCTTTTAGTCCATTAATTCTAATTTGGCTTTTTTAGTCATTGTGGTATCTAATTTGTCCCGATCAGCTACGCGATCTTAACCCCATCTAAGTTTTCTGTTAAATTTTTGTGAAAGACAAAAATGCCCCTACTAATAAAAACAAAATAAAATGAAAATAGATGTATATATATATAAATTTAAAAAAACTAAAAGAATACATAAATTAAAAAAAGAGTTAAATACGGTTTTAGTCCCCGTGGTTTGATCTAAATAACCATTTAAGTCCAAAAGTTTAATAACCATTTCAGTCCAAAAGTTTAAATATGAATTTTTTAGTCCAATAGTTTCAATTAAAGTCACACCACTAATACCGTTAGTTTCTTATATGTTAAACTTTTAAAAAAGACCAAAATACCTCTTAATAAAAAAACAAAAACTTAAATACCATCTCTTTCTTCTCTCCTACTCCCCCATCCTCCCTCTCTTACATGCTCTCTACTCTTTCTCTCTCTCTAAAGGAAAAAAAAAAGACTTCATCTTCATCCGCCATCACCACCACCACCACCACCAAAAAGAAAAACTTACCCCCTCCTTTCTACCATCTGTAATCCAGCCACCGCCCACTTCCACCCTTAACCTCTTCCTCGTTTAAAACCCTACTCTCTTTACACCACTCCATCTTCTTGTTCAACCCCTCACCCAACACCCCTCGTGGCCATCATCATCATTCTGCTTCTTCAGTTGGAATCAATTCGAACTCCCTGTTTTCTCTTCCTAATAAAAAAACCCTAACACAAAAGCCCAAATTTCTACATCTAACAAAGCCTCTCCTTGTATCTTTGCTATCTCACCCATCAGGTCCGGTGTTATAATCAACTGGCATGCCTTAACCTGAATAGGATCTTCTTTTCGATTCAAGGCGTCTTTGCCTGGGTGATATAATATCTCGCAGTCGTAACATTTGGTAGTGCCAACCACCTTCTTTGTCTCATATTTAACTCCTTTTGCTCGAAGAAATACTTTAGGCTTTTATGATCGGAGTAAATGGTGCAATTAACTCCATATAGGTAATGCCTCCAAATATTTAATGCGAAACTACCGTCGCCAACTCTAGATCATGAGTCGGGTAGTTAATTTCGTGAACCTTTAACTGTCATGAGGCGTAAGCGATTACCTTTCCTTGTTGCATTAATACAACACTCAATCCCTGACCTGAAGCATCAGAGTAAACTACCAAGTATTCGTTTCACTCGGGCAAGGTCAAAACTTGAGCTTGGGTTAGTCGTGTCTTTAATTCTTCAAACGTGTTGTTTTGGGTTGGACCCCATTCTAACTTTGTCTCTTTACGCGTTAACTTTGTCACAGGCGAGGCTATTCTCGAGAAATCCTGAATTAATCTTCGATAATAACCTGCCAATCCTAGAAAACTTTGTATCTTCATCAGTGTCTTCGGGATTGTAGGATCGGTAAATACAAGATGGTTCTATTTCAGTTGAGATTGGCGGAAACAATCACAACTTAAGCAAAGTAAACAAGTAGACAAGAAGAATATTGATAAATGCAATTTGTATTAAGCTTCAAGTGTTACAAGATTACAGAGAAAACTCTTAAGCAAAAAAGTGCTTTTACAATGAATCTAAGTACTGCTTATATAGTAACTTAGAATCAAGACATACCCTTGATTCTAAGGATCAGATCTAACACAGACCGTTGATCTTGTTTTGAAGCTATTCTACATATACAGATAATAATAATAACTACAAAGGTTAACTTTATTCAAACGTCTTCTTTGCATCATTGCTTGAATACTCAAAAGGAGAGCGTCGTTGTCTTTTATTGTCTTGTGCCAATGACATTCTTTCTGCATGGAGTGTGTTAGTGTAACATCAATCTTTGAGATCAACAACATTTGTACTTAGATAATTTTGTAGCCATCAGTCTTTATTTCTACAAACTCCCCCTAGACTGATGCTACCAAAACTCTTTTACTGCTTTTGTTGCTGAAGCTTTTGCATGTGGCTGACAATTCTTTCAACCTCATATCCTCTCTGGTCCTTGCTGGGATTGTTAAGAGGAAGCTCAGATAGAGTCTTGATGTCTTTTTTGGCCATTTTGAAGATAGCTTTGCTTGAACACCTCATCTTTTGTCCTTTAACACCTGTCAATGTGAACTCGTCTTTTTCAGTATTGTAGGACCAACTGATGAATGGAGAGTGGGATTGGAGAGGTTTGACATCAAGGATTTCATCTCTGCTGGGATTGAAGTGATGTTTGATTGCCAGCAGCAGATGTCTCCCACCTTTATTCATGGGCTCATTGACTTCACCCAGCTCCATCATTCTTCTTAGATCAGAATCTGAAAGCTGTAGTACTTCATCAACAGATGTATAAATTAATCTTTTAACTTCTGTCCTCCCCCTAAAAACTTCAAACCATTGGTCTTGAGAGCTGTATGACCATCTGATTATTTCTCTTGAGTCTTCTGGTTTGAAAGTAGGTTTGTTTTTCTTTTTGGGAGGTTGTTGATGAGTAGGAGCTGGGTGTAAGGATTTGGACTCTGAGGGTGGAGAGGAGGGAGGTCTAGGATGAAGAGTGGAAGGTTATTGGATTGAGGAAGTGTTGGGTGAGGGAGAAAGCTTGGGTTTCTTTGTTTTTCTTTCTTCTTCTTGAATGATTACCCTCTTCTTGGAGCCTTTCTTTCCCAGTCTTTCTTCCTCATCCTTCTTGGCTTTAAGGTAGAGGGCTTGCAGGTTTATGAATTTCATGAGACCTAGCCTCTTTCCACTTTCTCCTCTGGCCTTAAGGAAGTCAATCATGATATTCCTTTCTTCATGGGATCTTCGGTTAAAAGCAATGGTCTTCTTGGACTTTTGTTTGGCTTTTTCTTCTTCTTCAGCCTTTTTCTTGTTTACCAATTGACCCTGCTGGCCCATGAAGGCTCTGTAGATTTCTTTATTTGGTATTTTCTCAAGGTAGTCTACATCCTCACCTTGAGAAACCAGAGCCTTTACCCATTCCTCTCTCATTTCTATGGCTAGTTCAGAATCAGTTATTCTGAACTTAGCCTCTTTCTTCTTCTTCTTCTTCTTCTTCTGTATCTCTTCTTCTTCTTTATTGAATTGTTCTTGCAGTTGAAGAGCAAGAGTTTCATCTTCTTCAATTTGATGAACTGCAGGAATTTTTACTTTCAGATCATCCAGCTGTTTTGCATACATCTGGATCTGTTGTTCTCTGAGGAGAATGGCTGTGAGTCTGTCTTGAGCTTTCTTTAGTTTAGCCATCTCCTCTTCTTCTATTCTTCTTCTTCTTCTATCCTCCTTTTCTTTCTTCTCCTTCTCAATTCTTTCTTCATCTTCTTTGGTCATTAGTACCTTTCCCTTATCTTTGTTGGATGCCTCTGCTTCAGCTTCATGGACCACAACAATAGGTGTAGTAGATGCTGTTGGGATCTCAGCTTCAGCTTCATTGGCATGTTGGGGAATAGACAAAGGAAGGGAACTTTCTTCATCTTCTTTCCATTCCGTACCTGTCACTTCTTTCCATGCTTCTTTCATCTTTTCCTCGTCTCTTCTCTTTGATTCTTCTTCTGTGTTCAGTCTAACTGTTGGAGAAGAGAGAAAGGATAGGTCTGAGTCAGATCCAGATTCCTCCTTATAAAGAGAAGCCTTGATGATTTTGATAATTTCTTGACTTTCTAAGGAGTTGACATTGAAGATGAGTGATCTGAGCTCAAAGACTTTGTGCAGGAAAGCTGAAGGTAGGAGCAAGATCTCTTTGATGTTGATTAAGAGAGAAGATCCATTTCTAAGGAAGAAGGTGAAGTCATGGGAGTCAGTGCTTATACATCCTTGCACTTCTACATCCCTGACCATTATGTTGTACAGGAATCTTCTCTAGCAGATAACCTCTTCTTCAGTTAAAGTACTGCTCCTGATTATATCAAGTCTTCTCGGAGCCAGTCTTTGTTCTGCTGCTGATGAAGATTCAGGATAAGCCGCCCTGTTTTCTTCTTTTAGTAGTCTTTCAAACCAGGGCATGTTATCCTCCATTAAGTCATAGAACCTGCTGATTACAAGTTCTGCTGAGAGATCTGATGAAGTGTTGACACATTTTGTCAGATACAGATTGAGAACTTGGAGGGCATTAAGAGAGTTTCTTCTTGTAGCACCTCATCAACAACTTGAACAACTAACTTCCAATCCTCAGTGACATCTTCCTCTTCATCTACTGAGTCTGGCAAGTCATGGATTTGAACAAAAGCATGTTTGTATAGGGAACTTTGAAACACAGTCTGCTCTTGTATCCGTTCTTCGAGGCTGTCATCATCATCTTCCTTGGTAACCACCTCCCCCTTTTTGGTTGCATAAGTGAAAAGGGATATATCTGTTTGAGTTCCTGCTGATACAAGAGAGGGAGTAGGCACAGTTGGGTATTAATGGGCTTCATGCATAGAGACTTGGTGTCTTAGTTTGGACACTTCAGCCTCTAGCATTGCCACCCTGGCCGTCAATTCCAAGTTATGAAGTTTCAGTCTGTCCTCATCCACAGTTGTGGAATCCTTGGATCTAGATGGGGCCTTAGGCCTAGCCTCTGCATCCCCATCACCCTGGTTTTCTTGGCGCTTGGGATTCCTCTCAGTGAAGAGTGTTTCATAGGAAACATCCTCACTGTGAGTTGCCGTGGTTAGGGTCTTAGCTATGTTATCACTGTCCTCCTGGGCAGTTTATGTACCAGGAGTAGTGATAGCCCTTTCCACATTCACTCTATCAATATTACCAGAGTGAACCTTCTTGGGTGATGAACCTGGGTTGGGTGCACCAGCAACCAAGTTAATCAATACCTCCGATATAGTGGTTGTTGGAGAAGGTATATAATCTTGACCAGGTGCCTCTGCACTTAGGTTTAGAGAAGAGAAATAATGGAATGGCTCAGGGGGTTGCTCTATGGATCCGGGATGTGATCCTGATCCTAATAGAGAGGCTTCCAAAGAAGTCTCTCTAGTGTTGTGGCTATCCCTTTTGGTATTCTCATCAGAATGTTAGGATTCTGAATGAGGGCTTAGAGGTTGGGTTTGGGCCTTTGAGACAAGAAGAGAAGGAGTCTTCTTTCTCCTTTTTCTGGTGTATGTCGTTGCAACTGGGGCCCTTTGGTCCAGTTGAACGATAACATCAAAAACAGATGTAAGTGATTTTTGTACCTGTGCATCCTTAGTAGTATGCACAGGGGTTCGAATGGTGGAAGCAGATTGTTATTCAGGATGCGATGTGGAGGGTGTGGGATCAGTATCAGCTGGGATTGCTGAACTGTCACCTGGGGTACTTTGTATGTTCAGCATTGTAGATAACAATGGAACATTGACCCCTAAGAACTTTTTGGAAACAGTTCTCATACTTTGAAAAATATTATTTTTATGTCCCAACATGATGTAGATTCTTGCAGGTTTTGAGAGTTCTTTTAGTTCCTGGTTGAAAACCTCCTGCAAGAATCTTGGGTACATAAAACATTGTTGCTTTGCACTGTAGGTCCCTCGGGTGTGTCGGATCGTCACATGCAAGTGGGTCTACTAGTCGGACCGGGTGCGGAATGCCCGTGACTAGGCGGAGAGTCTAGCTAAACAAAGTAAACCGACAAGAGAAAACACTTTTGTATTATAAACACTTGAAGGTTACAGAGAAAAGCACTGAGATTACAGTCTGCGTATTTGCTATAATGCCTGCGTACTTAACTTTTGTCAACCTATCCTATTTATACAAGACCTGATGCTTGCGCACTTAGCATGTGCGCAGGGAAAAATGCTCTTGTATACTTAGCAAGTACGCAGAGTTGTTCTTGCGTACTTGCTAAGTACGCAGGAGCTTTCTCCTGCGCACTTACAAGTGCGCAAAACACTTAGAGAATTTTGCAACATTCAATATGCAAAAGTAAATACAACTCGATAAACTAATACATAAAGACTCTTACATACAAAGACAATTACAAACAAGACAAGACAACCTAAGACTAAGACTCTATCTATCCAGAGTGTTTATCACAGGAAAGTGCTTCAACAAACTCCCCCTTGACAGCAGCTCTGGATAATCTTAAGTCTTCGGGCTTCACATCTTCAGTCTTCACAGCGCTTGATCTTTAGCTTCCATCTTCTTCTTGTAATCAAGGCAGAACTTAATCACCTTGTCGTATTTAGAAGCAAGGAGCTTTGTCCACTCATCCATGTAGACGCAATAGCGTTCTGCTAGTACCTCCAGATCTTTCACAGAAAAGTTGATGAAGTAGACTTCATAAAAAATTCTGATAAGTTCCTTTGGCACTATGTTCCCGCTCTCAGAACGTCCTTTACCCATGATCACAGCCTCGCCCGTCTTTGGATCTACGTACCAGTACCACATGTCACCAAGAATATCCTGAGATAACTTGCTCAGGGGAATCTTAGTTTCACGTCGCACTGGCTTGTATACCAATTTCTTTAAGTGCTTTTTAGTCACAGGATGTCTAGCGTGCTTATCCTTGACTCTCTTGGGCACTTGAGGCTTGAACATCTCGAATTTCCCTGATCTTGCTTCTCGCTGCAGAACCACCCACAAACCCATCGCCACTGCGTGATTGGAATGACTCAGCAGCTCTCGGTTTGCTAGGTTCACAAGGTCGTATTTGGGCAAGGAGCTGAACGCTTCACTGGTGGGTTTCAAATATTGAACCCCGCCAGATCTTTTGATAGCGAACAACTGCTTGTCCTCCTCGAACCTTACAGCCAAGATCATCCCTGTTGCTCCGTGTTTGTCTATTATAGACGTCTTTTGCCACACAGGAGCTAGACCCTTTGATGAAGTAGAAGGCATGTCTGTTTCTTTCGGTGCCTCTGGGTCCACAGGTTCAGGGTCAACTGGGGAGGCTTCAGTCGAGGCTTCTACATTACTAGCCTGCTCGACTGAACCTGTGTCGAGCGGAGCGTCGAAGGATGGAAATTCAAAGATCTCTCCATCTTCTAGCTCGTACTCTCCTTCCCCGTCACCCTTGGGAATTTCGATTACAACGTCTTCATCATCATCATCCCAATCGTCACCAGAGTCGATCTCTCCTTCTTCTAGATTGAAGAGAGCATTGATCTGTGCTTCATTGGAATAGTCAGGCACTAGATATAGGATCTCATCATCAGATAAGTCCTTAAGCACTTCAGCCACTGACTTTCCTTTCTCACCACCACCACCACCAGAGGTATCACCACCCTCTTGATGAGTCGACTCCCCCTGAGCCATTGGAACATCAGAGATGGGCACGATTGCTAAAGCTTGGTGCTCACCTCCACTAGGACCGGATTCGGGATCCTTATCCTTGTCGTCATCCTTAGTTAAGTCGACCGGATGACACGCCTCATCACCAGTAGTCCTCTTTTCCTTCTCTTTCTCTTTGTCCTTCTCCCCTTGAGCATCAAGCTTCTTGGTCAGATCAGCAATCAACTTGACCATCAGCTCATGCTCCTTCCTTTGAGCGTCAAACCTCAGCTCCAAGGACGACCCATGACCCAGAAGCATTTCATTTGTCTTGATTAGGAGCTCATTCTGGGCCAGGACGTTCTTCAATCGTTCCTCAGTCCCTGTTCTCTGGCTACAAAGGACTTTAACTTCGTCTACCAAAGAATTGATCTGTGCTTGTTGAGCGTCAGACTCCTCCTTCGATTTCTGAATAGTCTCCAGTAATCCAGCAACTTGGGTTTCCAGAGCATCTATCCTAGCATCATTTGGATCAGGATGTCTGGATGAGGACGCCTCGACATTGTGAATGGGGGAGGAGAATATGGTATCGAAGTCAAACCCTTGCGTGAAATCTCCATAATTGAAGGGTTGACTGAGAGGCTCAATGGTGGTGGTTGGGATGGAAGATGTAACGAGGGTTGTAGGGGTAATGGTATGGTGACTAACTCCGTGAGAATTGGAGTAGTCACCGTCACCTGAGTAGTTGTGGTAGGGAGGGTCACTATCACAGGAATCACTTATGTGATTGTAGTGACGGCCACTGCACTTTGCACTTGTGGCCTCCTCCTCCTACGGTAAAGCTGCTGTGAAGGTGGGGTGGATGCTGAATCAGGACTAGCAACTGACACTTGTACTGGCTGCTGAGCCTCCACCTCACTGGGGATAGAGGACTGTTTCCTATCACCCCTGTTCTTGTGAATGCTTTCCCTTCTTTGTCTTTGTATAGCAGCATTAGAGTCAGAGTCTAGCTCGTATTCGCTGCTAGAGGACTGTCGCTTTCTCTTGGAGGACGACTCAGGTAGGGTTACCTTAGCCGTTCTCCGTGGGTGTACCTGCGACGGTGCATCATCAGAATAAGAAAAATCTGACTCAGTCGCTTCCGAGTCGGATCCCCCAGCACCATCATTTCCTCCTTCGTCGTCTCCATCATCAGACGAACCATCATCACTGTCCATTTCCTCCTGTTGTTGTTCCTGTTGTTCGTCTGAGTGTTCACTCAATTCAGGCTCCGAGTCATGACTGTACCATCTCCAGTCACATGGGGACACATACGCTTCATTGATGAGGTGGCCAAAGAGTTCTGTATGCACAGGGGTAGGATCTACACTGCCTGGCTTTAGGAGTTGGGCGAATACTCTTTTGTCCACCCTCTTTACTTGCAGTCTCTCCCCTATAGCAGGAAGGTTTGGCAATGTGTCATTAATCAGAAGTTGCACAAACCGAGGGTATAACAAGAACCAAAACCTCTCCGCTGTGTTGATCTGGTCATTGATGGCCTTAAAGATGTAGCGGGAGAAGTTGTAGCCCTTATTGAGAGAAAGACCGACCATGGCTGCTGCAAGGTCATGACCCATGGAATCTTTCCCAGCTTTCCTTGATGAGATGCACATGATCATGAAGTGGGCGAAGTATCTCCATTGGTCTAACACCCACATCTTCTTGTATGAAGCATAGTTCCTCGCACCGACATAGCCCATTCTTTGTCTCCCACAGCCGTCCACAAAGTAGTCTGGATAGGCTGTCGGGTCGGTCGTGAGGTCTCTGAATTGAAGGACCCTTCTGATAGTATCTTCAGAGAAAGCAATAGCATGACCAGCAACGGTAGCCCTTATAACGTTGGGGGTTACCGTGCAGTCGTGCTCCGCAGTCTCCCCAAACTGCTCGAGGTAGGGTCTTGACACGATCGGGTCAGCAGAAATGGCGTAGCTGATTCTTGAACGGCTCAAGAAATCAACTATGTCTCTGTACTGCAATGCTGCACCCTTTCATTCAGGTTCAGTGTTAGCTAACAGGTTGAATTCGTTAGTAAACGCCCGAGCCATAATCTGCAAAAACACACAGAAAACAGAATCAGAACAACACGTATCATTAGAAATGAATAAACACGACTCAGTATAGGAGTTACTCTTTGAACTGAATTTCAGACTTAGGAATTTTTGCCAAGTGTTGGTCCTGCGTACTTGTTAAGTACGCAGGAGTTTCCTCTTGCATACTTAACAAGTACGGATGAAGTGCTTGTTAAGTGCGCAGGAAACGTAGTTGGTGAAAAAATTCCAGAATTTGAAATTCAACAGATGTTCAAAATTTGGTGTGTATAGGGTCGCCACTAGGTTGGAATCAAATACTCTACCTTATGGGACCAATATCAACACCAAGTACCTGCTAATCTTGACCTATTTTGTTCTAACAGTCGAACGAAGCAACCGTCGGTTCAGATTCGAGCCCAAAGTCAAAATCAAAGACTCGAATGGACGATTAGAGGTAGATTAGTGTTCGATTAATGATTATTAACAAGTTTTAATTATTAGGTATTACCCAAACAACCCAAAAATTGTCTAAAAATCTCGAACAAAAAAAAACCTATGATAATCGGTCCAAAATCAAGATTTTTGTGGATGGATTAAGCCTAAAATCTCACCAAATCGATGTAATGAAGTGATGAAACTAGCAATGGGACGAAAAATCGGATTGGAACACTTGAATTTTCGAGTGAAAGTCGGAGGGAATATGAACTGGTTTGAAAGTGATAAGGTTCTGAAAATTTTCTAAGTCCGGTTTATATACCCCATGTAAAAAGGTCGTGCGTACTTAGCAAGTGCGCACGTTTTAACTCGTGCGTACTTACAAGTGCGCAAGACTTAACTCTTGCGTACTTACAAGTGCGCAAAACTTAACTCTTGTGTACTTATTAAGTACGCAGGGCTTACTTCATGCGCACTTACAAGTACGCACAAACCCTTAAGTGCGCAAACTTTCAACTCAAATTTATGAAGTTTTTTCAAGTCAAATAACGAACAAGTTAAAAATATTCAATAAAGAGGATTCAAATACAATCCAGGAAGGTTAAATACAAATATTTTTGGCTTTTCTGAATATAACTGAACTATGCATAAACTTAAAATCTTTTTGATCTTTTCTAATAAAAATATATAAGCATTTACACAAACTATTTTTTTGATCAAAGACACGAGTAGAGGATCATATCAGGCTATCTTTTAGCAAAAACGATACAATATAAACATCAAAGAATATGGGATCATGTCATGGATTACTATTTATTCATACGTATTAAGCACATAAACAAGTAATTCAAGTTGACAATATTATAAGATTTGAAACTATAAGCATCTTAGTATCACGTTCTTGTGTAAATTGCATTATCTCAAGGCATCTAAGATTTTCCCAATGATTTTCTAAATTTTCAGAATGAAGTTACATCTATTAGCACAGGAAAAATCAAGCAGAATCCACAAGGATTATCAGGAATCATAAGATTCAGAATCGAGTGATTCATTTGTCTTGGTTTCATTGATTTTCTTCATTGAATATCGGTATGATGATTCAGGATAATATATATGGTGTTTGAGTTTTAAGGTAAGGGGATCCAACTTTTATCTGGATTTGATTTTCAATGAATCAGGAGTGATTCAAGGGTGAATACATGCTCAACGGTTAATGTAGAGACATGTCTTGATTCAATATCTCCTTGCATACTTGTGAGTATGGGCAGTGAGATGAACTGCATTAATTTTGCTAATGACATAACACGAAACTGACCTCAAGAGAAATTTATTGCCAAAATCTAACATCCTTTATCCGATAATGATCTTTTCTATTCTTTTACGCACACACATTTGCAAACATGGGTTCAAATCACAGTTGTAATTTAGGTTTAGTTTCCACACTACTAGTGATTCAAAGACGCATACAGCCTACTGACAATTCAAATTACTTGTAGATAAGAAAATTAAAAACATAATAATTTAAACAATTAAGTAAGCATGACGCAATCATTCCCATATGAGCAGTCAGTGACGTTTAGATCATTTATGATGTACTATCATTTCCTCTTTTCTCAAATTAACTTTGAAATTTTCTCCATTTTCTATTTTGTTTTTGTTTTTGTAAAATATTTTGAAACTTAAAAAAAAACTATACAGAAAATTTAAAAGAAATAAAAATTTAACTTCCATGAATTGAATTGATTTAAGAAAAATTAATTTTCACTCAGGATTGAACATTCCTATCAAGTTGACAAGATGCTCAAAACGGGATCGATCAAATGCCTTTGTGAAAAGGTCAGCAAGATTGTCATCCGTGTGAACTTTTACAAGTTCAATCAAATGCTTTTCATCACAATCACGGATGAAATGATGGCGAATCTCTATATGTTTAGTTTTGGAATGTTTCACCGGGTTATTTGTGATAGACATGGTGGCATTGTTGTCAATGAATAGAGGAGTTCCAGTGAAGTTTAAGCCGTAGTCTCTTAACTGCTGCTGAATCCACATTATCTGAGAACAACCGCTCGCCGCAGCAATATATTCTGCTTCACAAGTTGAGACAGAAACCGTTGACTGCTTCTTGCACTGCCAGGAGACCAGTCTGTCTCCTAAGAATTGACATCCACCAGAAGTTGACTTTCTGTCAAGGTTACAACCACAATAATCTGAATCTGTTTAGGCTTTGAAGTCGAATGACTGCTGCTTAGAGTACCAAAGACCTAATCGGGGTTTCCCTTTCAGGTATCTGAAAATTCTCTTCACGGCTATCATATGTGACTCCTTCGGTTGAGACTGAAACCTTGAGCACAGGCACACAGCAAACATTATATCGGGTCTTGAAGCTGTGAGATACATAAGTGATCCGATCATCCCACGGTACAATCTGCTATCTACATCCTTTCCATCTTTGTCAGGATGCAGACCATGATTGACTGGGATAGGTGTGCCATAAGTACTGCTATCATTCATCTTGTATTTTGACAAGATGTCCTGCACATACTTAGTTTGATGTAGATAAATGCCATCCTCTCTTTGTCTAACTTGCAGACCCAGGAAGAATGACAATTCACCCATATTACTCATTTCAAACTTGGACTTCATCACCTGCTCGAATTCCCTACACATCCCTTCATTGGTAGATCCAAAGATAATGTCGTCGACGTATACTTGTACAAGAAGAATGTCACCTCCTGCTTTCCTAATGAAGAGGGTCGAGTCAATCTGTCCACGGTCGAAACCATTAGACAGTAAATGCTTAGATAATGTCTCATACCATGCCCGCGGTGCTTGATGAAGACCATAAAGTGCTTTGTCGAGCTTATACACTTTATTGATATTATGCGGATCTTCAAAGCCGGGAGGTTGAGTGACATAGACCTCTTCATGAACTTTACCATAAAGGAAAGCACTCTTCAAATCAAGTTGGTAGACCTTGAAGCCGACATATGTGGCGTAAGCCAAGAACAGTCGAATGGCCTCAATTCTAGCAACTGGGGCATATACTTCCGTGTAATCCAAGCCCTCTTGTTGATAAAAACCCTGAACAACCAATCTTGCTTTGTTCTTCACAACCACATGACAATCATCCGTCTTGCATTTGAACACCCATATGGTTCCAATTGGCTGAAAGCCTTTTGGCAAGTCAACCAAATCCCACACGTGCAACTTTTGGAATTGAGACAATTCAACTTGCATCGCCTCAATCCAGCAGTTGTCAGTGAGAGCCTCCTTCACATTCTTCGGCTCTAACTAGGACACGAATGTAGCATGTAGACATGTTTCCATGACACCAGTGTCAAGTATCTCTATGTAAAGACTGGTGTTCTCAGTGATGGTTCGATGACGAGTCTGAACACCGGCATAAGGATCACCAATAATGTTGTCGATTGGATGATTCCTATGCACTCTCATCTCCGGTACAATCGGTTCCTGAATTTCTGGATCTAGATTCGTGCTTAACTCCCCCATTTCCTGTGTTCCAGAGGAAGAAGATTCAATGTTAGTTGGATCAGCTGGAGCTTCATTTCCTATAGTTGTGTTAGGATTGGCTTGAGCGTCATCTCCAACAATATGAACATCTTCACTGTTATCACTGTCATGAGTTCCAGATGCAGATGCAGCATTGGAATCAGGAGTTATAATCAGTACAGTAGCACGAGTAGAGAAACTGGAGTCATCGCCGCCACCCAATAATTCATAAACATTTGCGGCGTCAACTGCAGATAAATCAGGAAGATTGAAGATTGGGGAGTCGATTGTTGATCAACTCGTAACAAGTCTTGTTGTGCCTCTTCACAACCAGAACTCTGTTTAAGACGTGACAAGCTGTATTAACGGCTTCTGCCCAGAAAGTGACAGGAAGCTTTGCATCCGACAGCATAGTCCTTGCAGTCTAAGTCAGTGTTCTATTCTTCCGATCAGCAACTCCATTCTGCTGAGGCGTGTACGGCGCGCTGACGGATCCCTTTCTTGAGACAGAAAAGCTCCATCAAATTATTCTTTAACTCAGTTCCGTTGTCACTCCTTATTCTTCTAACTTTCAGCTTGCAAAGAGTTTCCAAGCTCAGGATCAAGTATTGAAGAATATCAGCAGTCTCGTCTTTGGTACCTAAAAAATGCATCCAAGAAAAACGTGAGAAATCATCAGTTACTACTAGACAGAACGACTTACCTCCAATACTCCTGATACTTATGGGGCCAAACAGATCCATGTGTAATAGCTCCAAAGGGGTATCAATAGAGTTTTGGAGCTTGGGCTTGTGAGACTTACGTTGCTGTTTGCCCTTTTTACAAGGCATACAGTCATCTGCAACGGTAAATCTCAGCTTAGGAACCCCGGTTACCAAACCGTTTCGGACAAGATGATTCATTTTACGATACGAAATATGTCCGAGTTTCCTATGCCACAAGATGGAGTCGAGCTCTGTCTCTTTGGTAAGCAAGTAGGTAGGAACTGATGAGGTGGTTGTTGCCACGCTCATATCGATCTGATAGGTGTCGTTAGTTCTTGGCGCTCTCATCAGGATCCATTCTTCGGGAACTTCAAAACTGGGTTTGAGAATCAGGCAATCTGACTTGTCAAACATCACCGAGTACTCCTTATCACACATCTGGGAGACACTTAACAGGTTATGCTTCAGCTGCTCGCAGAAGTTGACATTGTCAAAGCTGACACAACCGTTCGAAACCACGCCTTGACACGTGATGCTGCCGCCTTTTTCTCCGGCAAAGGCCACATAGCCGCCTCTGAATGGTTTAACATCTTGAAGCAAAGCCATGTTTCCTATCATGTGCCGGGAGCATCCAATATCTACATACCATCGGTTAGAGATAGTACCCTTCGGACGTCCCTGCACGAGTAACAAAAGAATTAGTTAGATTTGGAGATCCAAGCCATTGTGGTCTTGGGTCGTCCATCCTTTTCAAAATAAACTACTTCCTTTAACTCACAGTCATGATGACTGTTCAAAATTGATGAATCTTTAGAAGTATTAGAACTAGGAGATTGAGAAGTTTTGGATTTGGCAGTCCAGGATCTCTTCTGTTTCTTAACCGGAACAGGAGACTTTGATTCAACAACAGCAGGTGAACTTGTGGAAGCTTCACCTGATTGAACCGAAGTCAGCTGTTCCAGCTTTATCAACCTCTTGTTTCTTCTTCTTCTCTGTGGCTTTGAGAGTTTTGCCACAGGTTTCTCACTAGTGCATGTACTACCAGATGTAGATACACAAGGTACATCATGTTGCGTTACCTTTCTAGTAACAGGTGGTTTAGCTTCAGACTTTATCTTAGGCTTTACCATCGGTTTGACTGGTGGTTTCACCACATTTTGTTTTGGATTTTTGGGAGTTTTCACTGATGGCGACCTGGGGATACAGCTGGTTGTGGAACAACATGCCATTTCCCTTGGTTCTTAGAAGGACAGTTCACAATAATGTGACCAACCAAGCAACAGTTAAAACAATTCCTCTTGTCTACATAAGTTCTCTTGTAAGGCTCATTAGATCTGGCCTTAGATAACTCAGCATTATGAGAAGGAGGAGTTGGTTTATGAACATTAGTCTGAACCTTTACAGTTTGGTTTTTAGGGGTATAGTATTTTTCCAAATTTTCTTTATACCCAAGCCCATAGTGAGCTGAAAAAGCCTCTTTCTTTGCTTGGTTAAGACTTTTATAACCCCCATAAAGCATTACCTTTAGATTATCACTTGTTTCAATGATATCGGGTTCAGTTAAAATGCAATTATCACCATTAGTGATAACGTTTTTCTTTACCTTTTGTTTAGTGAACAACTCCTCAGATACTGCTCCTTCAGGTTAAGTGTTAACTGACCCATCTTCAGAAGCAGTAACAAACTCCTCACTAGATGTGGAGTTAGCCTTACTTGAGGATTCATCCTTTTTAGGGGAATCATCCTTATCAGAGGACTCATCTAGACAAGTGAGGTCAATGTTTAGTAAGCTATTGACAAACTTCTCGCTCACTGGTGGAGGAATGGCATTAGTACCCAGCCCTGACCCATTCATTTGTCTCACTACAGATTCGTAGTGTTCCACCACAAAGCGAGAGTTTTTCAACTTCTCATTAGTGCATTTTAACTGCAAGATCTCATTTTGCAGTTTGTTGATTTCATTGTTCCGTTTTTCCAACCCCCTGTATGCAACGTCTAAATGAAGCTGTTGATCGCTTATTTTTAGAGAATATTCACATTTTTCTTTTTTCAACGTTTCAATAGAATCTTTAAAACATTTTTCATTTTCTTTATAGTTTAGAGCTGCCATACTTAGGGGTTCGATTTTGTCTTGGAGCCTAGAATTTTCAAGTTTTAGCCCTAGACATTTAGAACATGAAATAACAGAGAAAGGGTTAGAATCTACCTCAGAAGATGAACTTGTTGCTTCTCCAATGGCCATGAGAGCAACAGCAGCAGTCGATTCCTCCTTCTCAGCTACAGGAGCTTCCTTTTCTTCAGCTTCCTTTTCTTCCTTTGTAGCAGCAGTAGTAGACTCTTCTAGGTCAGCCATAGAAGCTTCCCTTTTCTCTGCTTCCATCATCTCCATGATCTCAGCCATGAGACCAACCTTGGTTTGTGCGATGATGGCATCCTCAAGATGAACACCCCAATCAAAGCTGTCGTCCTGTTGGGCTACCAGTGCATTGGACATTCCACTTTGGCTATGATTGTGATGGTTTGGGTTGTTGTGGCCATGGATTTTTCCTTGGCTAGGTCTGGTAAAACCCGAGACCGGTGCTCTGTCTTTCTGACACTCACGAGCAAAGTGTCCATAGTTCAGACACTTGTAGCATTTGGCCTTAGATTTGTCAAACCCGACCTTGGCATTAGAATGCCTGCCAATGAACTTTCTTCCTGTTCTGTTCAGGAAACGCTTGGCTCTCCTCAATAGCATGGCCATATTCCATTGAATATCCATGTCCTCAATGTCATCAGGATCCACTTTATTAAAATCTTCTTCAATCGTCTCAAGGTCGGTAAGCTTGCCGCCAATGAAGTTTTCATAAGCAAGCATACATGATGAGAATAATGCTACATGATCTTCAGCTATTTTGGCTATAGCTGATTGATTGGCTGAAGTTGTAACAGGAGAATTTCTTGAGGTATGTTGATGATGAGATCCCAACCCTGATCTATATGCATAACATGCATGACCACCACACCCAGTTGAGTGGTCTTCTTCAGTAGGGTTTCCAGTGAAGAGGGAAATTCCAGAGCCCGATGACTTGAATGTAGAAGTCGTCCCATGATACATAGAAGGGTCTTGTATCTGGGGTCTTCCTGAGCTCTCCTTTCTCTTTAGGTTCATGTCATGAGCTTGAACCTTTCCTATTGCCTCCTCTACTGTCAACTCATAAAATTTAGGATTTTCCCTCATCAGGGTTGTGTACATCTCAAATTTGGGTGGTAAAGCATCCAAAAACTTTTCCACCATCTCTTCATCTAGATACCTGAGTTCAAAAGCCTTCAACTTAGTCTGTAAATGATAGAATCTAGAGATGAGGTCATCTAAAGATTCGTTCTCAAAAAATCTGAAGCACTCATACTGCTTCCTGAGAAGATCCCGCTTACTCTTCTTGATGTCACTATTTCCTTCGAATCTCTTCTGTAAAGCTTTCCAGAGATCCTTAGAATTGTCATAACCTCGGAAACTGTGGAACAATTCCCGAGTTAATGCCATAGTGATCGAACCAAGTGCCTTCTTTTCTCGGTCATAAGCTTTCTTTTCTTCGTCAGAAAGCTTAGAGATAGGTTTGGGCATGGTTTCATCAAGATAGATGTGCGTGGGATGCTTATATCCCTCAAGGATTGGTATCCATAGCGATGAGTCGGTATACGAAATGTAGTGCTCAAAATGTGCTTTCCAACTAGAATAATCGTTCACGTTCAGCAACTTTGGTGGTTTTTGTGGTGTACCGATCTCATTATCATAATTTAACAGGTTTCCAAGATTATGAAGATTCGACATAGTGAACACTTAGTCAAATTTCAGAAAAATCAAACACAGTTGTGCACTTGATTTTGGCCTTGCGCACTTGAGAAATGGTCTTGCGTATTTAGATTTCCTCTTGCGTACTTGTAAGTACGCAGGAGTAAATGTAAGTACGCAGGATATAACTTAAGTTCGCATAAGTTCAGTCTTGCGCACTTGTAAGTACGCTTGAGATAAGTCTTGCGTATTTAGTAAGTACGCATAAAACTGTACTTTTTGCCAGAAATGGTAAGTACGCACAACACCTTTTCAGCAACTTTCACCAAACTTTTCCGGTCACCTGAAACTCACCGGAGATGGTAAAAATTGGTCTGATGATCAATGCAAATGAGCCAAAGGGTCAGAAACTTGTTTCTAACCAACCTTTGATGCTCAAAACACTCAAATACACAACAAAAAGCAGTTTTTGAGTGATTTTTGCTTCTAAAATAGTGCTCAAGAGCTACCCCTATTTTATCACAAAAATCAACAAAAATACTTCTTTTTGCTTGTAAAAACTCGGTAGAAACTCTCCAAACTCACTCAGAAACACTTGAAATCAGGAGCAGTGCTCTGATACCACTTGTAGGTCCCTCGGGTGTGGCGAATCGTCACATGCAAGTGGGTCTACTAGTCGGACCGGGTGCGGAATGCCCGTGACTAGGCGGAGAGTCTAGCTAAACAAAGTAATCTGACAAGAGAAAACACTTTAAACGTTCTTTGTATTATAAACACTTGAAGGTTACAGAGAAAAGCACTGAGATTACAATATGCGTATTTGCACTAAAGCCTACGTACTTAACCTCTGTCAACTTATCCTATTTATACAAGACCTGATGCCTGCGCACTTAGCAAGTGCGCAGGGCAAAATGCTCCTGCGTACTTGCTAAGTACGCAGGAGCTTTCTCCTGCGCACTTACAAGTGCGCAAAACACTTAGAGAATTTTGCAACATTCAATATGTAAAAGTAAATACAACTCGATAAACTAATACATAAAGACTCTTACATACAAAGACAATTACAAACAAGACAACCTAAGACTAAGACTCTATCTATCTAGAGTGTTTGTCACAGGAAAGTGCTTCAACATGAACCCTCTTGAAGGTTATATCTCAAACCCTCAAAAATGAGGTGTGCAAAGTTGAAACCTAGGCCAGTAATCATACCATGGAAAGCGGAGGCAAGTGCGGAGCTCACTTGATGCCATCCACTTCTCTTCTGAGATATGCATTGGAGAAGAGTGTGGCAGAGATACTTCCATGGAGGGCCCATCAGCGCCTTCTCGATTGTATACTCATTTTGATTTCCTGTGTACCGTATGGATTCAAAGGTCTTTATGTACTAGTCCTTTGAGTATGAGATGGCTGCTCCCTCATCTTGAAGCTTAAGATGTTTTCGGAGGGTAGCTTAAGAGATGATGATGTCCTTGCCGTCTACTTTGGCTTTTATTTGGGGAATCCCCTGTTCGGTAGAGTAGACGGCGGTATTCCAGAAATCCTCCATATGAGGGATATATATGGTGGGGTTGGTTGTGAGGGCAAAATGGATCTTTGATTGGCATAGGAAGTCGATCATATCATCGAATCCTTCGGATTTCTTTCCCTTGGTTAAGTATGTTGTAAGGTTGTGGTATGGGGAGAACTTATCATCAGGGTTATTGATGTCTACCATTATAATTTTTATTTCAGAGGGAAGGTTTGAAGGTTTTAAGGATGGAAGGCTTTGAATGTTTTGGGGACTTGAGAGAAAGTGATGTGGGTTTAGGGTGAAATTGAATGTGAAGAGGTGGTAAGGAAATTTGGTTTGTTCTTATAACAGTAGAGGAGGGAAAAAGCAAAATGACTTGTATAGTACAACCTTATTCACTTTTTACTGTTACAACTGTAATACACCGAGGCAGTCATGGTGAAGACTGACGTTAATTTTTACAACGGGTAAAAGTTAATTTGGACTTAAATTTACCCATCAGCAGCAAACATGGTTGCTGTGTGTAACATCCCAAAATGTCGAGAAATAAAGTTAACGAGTTCAAGCGGGCCGAAGTCGGGCCGGGTCAGTCGCGAACCGGGCTTGGGGAGGTCTCCCCTATAAATAGCCAAGGTCACCACATGTTTCTCTCATTTGCAATTCTAGAGAGAGAAAAACTGTAGAAAGAGAAAGTGTCGGAATCGCACAAGATTGCACCCGCTCGTGTCTCTTGCACTCGTGAGAAGAACCTCCGGATCAGAAGCTCGATTCAGGTAACGATCCGACCTAAATCTGAGTTTTAGTTCGTTTTTGGGTCTTTCGGGTTTTGGGTGAAAAGGTAAGGTTTGAACGGATGAAACTGAAAGATAATCATGGATTTGAGTTCCTTAATGGAAAACGAACGTTTTGAATGCAACAGGTTCGGGATCTTGACATGATCAGACCCGAATGCGAAAGTTAGGGTTTTTCGCGAAGAACAGGTCGTGCGCACTTGCTAAGTGCGCACGGAGCAGGTCCTGCGTACTTATCAAGTGCGCAGGAAGAGGGGCCTGCGCACTTGCTAAGTGCGCAGGAAGAGGGGCCTGCGCACTTGCTAAGTGCGCAGGCAACAGGGTCTGCGCACTTGCTAAGTGCGCAGACATCAGAACTGATTAAGTGAAGTCAGTATGTTAGAATGGTTAAACCGTTAGAGTCGGGATTGGTCTGATGTGTATTTAACTAATCAATTCAGATCGGAAGTGACGTTGTTGGACCTTCGTTTAGGACAACCCATATTAGCGTATCAGGTGAGTTCTAGAGCCCTCTTTTAAATGTTTTGTTAATGTTTTTGGGCTGGTGTGCATGCTTACGAAATGATGTTTAACGAAATGATGTTTAACGAAATGATGTTTAACTAAATGATGTTTTAACGAAACGATGTTTACGAAAGGAAAGGTTTTGAAGTGTTTTTGCCAAAAAGAGTTACGAATGCTTTATGAACAGTCTAAATGAGGAAATGTTTAATGAGAAGAGAAAGAGGTAAAGGTTTTAAAGAAGTCATTACAAATCTAATCTGTCGAATGAATGGAATTGACGAATGAAGTCTGGGAAATGAGATTCCCAGCCTTGTGGTAGATTATGGACAGCGAGCCATAGTTGCCACAAGAACAACAGGGGCATTGTCTCTGTGGCATGTCAATGGTTATGATGTTGTACAACTGGTAAAGGGAGTAACGACGGTTACTCATGGGTTAACGTGACCCTATGTAAGGTTAAATTATGATCCGACGGTGTCATTGGCCGTGAGCCGTGGCCGTCGATGGAAGTTGTCGGTTTATGGACATGAGAGCCATAAGGGCAACTGAATGTGTATTGTCGGTCCTCGTGCAGTTAGCCTTGGGGGTAATACCAAAAAGGGAATTGACGAAATGTATGGTATTGTCGGTCTTCGTGCAGTTAGCCTTAGGGGCAATACCATACTAAATGACGGAACGAAGGGTAACACAGATTTAGATAATAATGTATGACTTAAATGAATGTTAAAAGTTTTAAAGAACGATCCGTTTAACGGTGTTTATGATTATGATGTTGATGATGATATGGGTACGAAACCTTTTTAAAGATGTTATTATTACATGCTTTTGTGAAAGGTTTTACTAAATGAATGATACGTTTTTGGCAAATGTTGATGTTAAAGTTTTTATGAAATGCTAGAACTCACCAGCGTAACTGACTTTTTAGTGTGCACATTCAGGTTAAGGTAAGTATGGACGATGGACGGTGATGCTTGGCAAGCGAGAAGAGTTACCCGGTCGATCATGAAGACTGGCATCCCGTTATGTTAAGTTTATGTAATTATGTTTTAAACAATGTTTACGCTTCCGCATGTATGAACAATGATGACGTTATTTTTGAATGAAATTTTCCGCTGCGTTATTTGATATTCATGTTTAAGAACTGTTTGTGAATGAGTAAATCCAACGAGTGAGGCCTCCCGGGTTTGGGGCCTTACACTGTGGATGAATAAGCCTGTCCGCTGCAAGCTTGGTTGCTGCGGAAGGTTAAGTCTGTCAGCAGCAAACTCAATTGCTGCTGATGGATTAAATGATCTGCAGCCAGGATGTTGCTGCTGACAGCCTTAAAGCTATCCGCAGGAAACCTGTTCCTGCTGATAACTTAAAGCAGTCAGTGGCAAATCCTTTGCTGCTGAGGATTAAACCTGTCAGCAGATTAAGGACAAAAATGCTGCTGACTCATAACTTTTATTTACAACAAAAAACAAGACACATTTTAAAATAGAATTTTAGAGATAGATTTTAATCAAAGTTCATCATACGAATGGATTCAACTAAATATGAAAATCTGTTGGGTATAGAAATGAGACTGATGCTGTCAATAGAAACTACAGTATCGAAACTAGTAGTTTCGGTTGAACTTTTGTTCAATCGAAACTACCTAGTTTCGATTCCTGTTTTTCTGGCCTGTTTGGCAGGTGACTTGGAAAACAAGGCACATGAGGCCTCCTATATATAGTAGAATACCCATTAGGAGTGAGTGTGTCTGTAGAGGGAATCACCACCACAGGGGGAGTTAGTGTATGATCGAGCCTTTATTTTCATTTCAATCAAAGAATCATACGTTTTTATACTTTCAATTAGCTGTTCTTTTTCACTTTCATATGTTTCTGTTCGTATATGTGATTCCCGCACCCGTCTCTACCATTTCTGATTCAAGAGTGATACCGGATCCAGAGATTCGGCCTCTCGATCCGGATTGTTTGAAGATTTCTCCGCAGATTTGTGTTTTCAGGTCTGCTCAGGATCTACAAGTGGTATCAGAGCCATGGTGGCTCTTACTGCTCTCGAGTCTACTCAAAATCAAGAAAAACCCGCCATTGAGACGTTAAACTTGAAGAAATCGATGTGTAGCAGGTTCGTGACTGCTGTTCTACATTTCCACTTTCAAAATCTGAAGATGTAAGGCTTTTGAAGCATTTTTCAGACCTGGATTGGGGGTATCGAAGTAGCTGAAGGTTGAAGATGGTCGATCGAAACTATGTGGAGGCTGAACAATTTCTATCGAAACTACTGGTGTTGCCCTAAATCAGAAGTAGAAGACATCAAAACTAGGCTGTCGAAACTAGGCTATCAAAACTAGAAGGTATCGAAACTACTAGTTTCGATTGAAGAATCTCCTATCGAAACTACTAGTTTCGATTGAAGAATCTCTCTATCGAAACTTCTTGTTTCGATACTGCCTCTATCAAAACTAGCCTTGTTTCGACTGAAGTAGAGCCTATCGAAACTACAGGCAGAACTGTCCAAGTACTTTAAAAAAAAAAAGAGTTTTTTTTTGGAAATTTTCTTGGATAAATTTTTTAACAGGATATTGCATAGAAGGAGGGGATTTTTGGAAGAAAACTTGGAGACAACCTTTTTTGGGTTTTCGAAAATTTCGTTTCTTTGGCAATATACATGATGTTCTGCCTGATTCAGACGTAATTTCTTTGATTAAAGTTCAAGTTTGGGCAGCGGGTAACAAGTCAAGCATATTTGTCACAAACCGGATCATTAGTTGTTGATTACATGTTGATTCGATCCCTTATCTTTTGCCTAGAAATAGGAGGGTCTACATTTCAGGGGGAGAATTACCATGAAAGACTTCAAATTATCAGCAGAGTTATGAAGATGCAAGACAAAGTGAGCCTTTGCTTGAAATTGACCTTTTTTTAGGGGGAGAGAAGGCAAAAGTTGATCAAGTGTTCGTGAATGTCAAGAATCTTTGTAGAAAGATGGTTATTTACTGCTTAATACTTGGGATTCAAACCTTTATCAATTGCCTATAAGATAGGTGGGTCTACACTTGAGGGGGAGAATCACAACGAAAGGCTTTGGATTATCAGTCATTCTATGAAGACGAAAGACAGAGTCGGACAAGATTTGATAGCATCAGTCTAGGGGGAGATTGTTGGGTATAGAAATGAGACTGATGCTGTCAATAGAAACTACAGTATCGAAACTAGTGGTTTTGGTTGAACTTTTGTTCAATCAAAACTTGTAGTTTCGGTTGAGCATTTGTTCAATCGAAACTACCTAGTTTCGATGCCTGTTTTTCAGGCCTGTTTGGCAGGTGACTTGGAAAACAAGGCACATGAGGCCTCCTATATATAGTAGAATACCCATTAGGAGTGAGTGTGTCTGTAGAGGGAATCACCACCCCAGGGTGAGCTCACCCTGGGGTGAGACTAATTGTTAGTGTATGATCGAGCCTTTATTTTCATTTCAATCAAAGAATCATACGTTTTTATGCTTTCAATTAGCTGTTCTTTTTCACTTTCCTATGTTTCTGTTCGTATATGTGATTCCCGCACCCGTCTCTACCATTTCTGATTCAAGAGTGATACCGGATCCAGATATTCCGCCTCTCGATCCGGATTGTTTGAAGATTTCTCCGCAAATTTGTGTTTTCAGGTCTGCTCAGGACCTACAAAATCTAGCTTCATCAAAAGGTTTTGTAAACAAAACAGCATATTGCTCATTTGTATGAACTTTGGTTAAAATTATCCTCTTTTTCTCAGCTTGATCTCTTATGAAATGATACCTGATATCAATGTGCTTTGTCTTGGAGTGCTGCACTGGATTGTTTGTGATTGATATAGCACTCATGTTGTCAATGTGAATTGGAGTTGCCATGAAAGTCATCCCATAATCCAGCATTTGATTTTGTATCCAGATGACTTGTGCACAACAACTTGAAGCTGCAATGTATTCTGCTTCAGCTGTAGAAGTGGAAACACATGTTTGCTTCTTGCACTGCCATGAAATCAGTCTCCCTCCCAGAAACTGACATCCTCCTGATGTGGACTTTTTGTCCAAGTTGCATCCCCCATAATCACTGTCAGTGTATGCATACAGATTGAACTTGTCATTCTTAGAGTACCAAAGCCCAAGTCTTGGGGATCCCTTTAGGTATCTAATAATTCTCTTGACAGCTTGAAGATGTGAAACCTTTGGAGCTGCTTGAAATCTTGCACAGAGACATACTGCAAACATGATATCTGGCCTTGAGGCAGTGAGATACATGAGAGACCTTGTCATTGCACGGTACTGATGTTGATCAGTGTCTTAGCCATCTTTGTCTGGAGTCAGCTGATGGTGCACTTGCATAGGGGTTCTTGCAGCAGAGCAGTCAGCCATCTTGAATATTTCCAAAATGCTCTTTACATATTTGGATTGGCTGATGAAAATTCCATTTCGGACTTATTTGACTTGTAGACCCAAGAAGAAATTTAGTTAACCCATTGAACTCATTTCAAACTTTGAGTGCATCAGAATCTCAAAGTCTTTGCACAGCTTTTTCCTTGTTGATCCAAAGATGATATCATCAACATAGATTTGAACTAGTAAGATTTCTCCCCCTTCATCTTTGATAAATAAGGTCTGGTCAATAGCACCCCTTCTGAAGTTGTTGCTTAGTATATATCCTGAAAAAGTTTCATACCAGGCTCTTGGTGCTTGATGTAAGCCATACAAAGCTTTGTCTAGTTTAAACACTTGAGTAGGATGTGCAGGATCTACAAATCCTAGAGGCTGTTTGACGTATACTTCCTCACCAATCTTCCCATATAGAAAGGCACTCTTTACATCCATTTGATAGACAGTGAAATTCTTTGATGCAGCATATGCCAGAAAGATTCTGATGGCTTCCAGCCTGGCAACAGGAGCAAAGACTTCATCATAGTCAATTCCTTCTTCCTGAGTGTAGCCTTGAGCTACAAGTCTGGCTTTGTTCTTGACTACAATGCCTCTCTCATCTTGCTTGTTCCTGAAAACCCATCGTGTGCCAATAGCATATTGACCTGGTGGAAGATCAACAAGTTTCCAGACATCCTGCCTCTTGAAGTGCAGCAACTCTTCCTGCATTGCCTCAATCCAACTGATGTGTTTCAGTGCTTCATCTATCTTCTTGGGTTCCACCTGAGATAGAAAACATGAGAACAAGCATATATTGGCCTCGTGAGATTTGCTTCTTGTGAGAACTCCCTGGTGGACTTGGCCAATAATGTTTTCTTGAGGATGTTCTTTATGGATTCTCTGAGCTGGTACCACCTCTAGTTGTATCCCTTGCTCCAGATTGCTTTGATTTTGACCAGGGGTCTCTTCGTTCATGGTGGAAGAGTCTTCAACATCAGCAACCACATCAATATTTTCAGCAATAGCATCAACATCATCTACAGTATTTACAGCATTTACCGAGGAGTCTTTATCTAAATTTTCAGTTTCAGACAGGCTGCTGTTGGTGACATTGGAGAGTCTTGTTCCGGCTTCACTTGCTGCAATTGCTTCCACAACTGATGGAGGATCAATGGATGGTCTTCTCAGACGGATAGAAGGTTTGGGAAAATTCAGTCTGTAGTCAGTGGATGAAGTGGAGGCAGGTGTTTGTGTAGAGTTAGACTCCATATTTGAGAAGGTGAGAGGCTCGAATATTTGGGAGAAGGAGTCTATGTCAAAGAGCCAGTTTGGGCCTTGCCCCTGCTCACAGACGATGTGTTCTCTACATTCCACATTTGCTGATTCTTCCACAATTCTTGTTCTTGAATTGAATACTCTATAGGCCTTTGATTGAGAAGAATAGCCCACAAAATATCCTTCATCAGATTTGGCACCAAACTTAGGAAGAACCCCATGTGTGATGAGAATGGTGCATGGACATCCCAAAGGCTTTAGAAACCCAATGTAGGGAACTCTTTGAAACCAAAGTTCATAAGGTGTCTTGTTGAGGGGCTTGATGATGAGAACTCTATTAAGCACATAGCAGGCTGTGCTAACTGCTTCTGCCCCGAATGTGAGAGGCAGTTTTGAGTCAGCCAACATAGACCTTGCTGACTCAATTAGAGTTCTGTTTCTCTTTTCAGCAACTCCATTTTGTTGAGGAGTTCTTTGAGCACTGTATTGTCTTTCTATCCCCTTGCTTTCACAGAAACAGTTCAAAGTGTGGTTCTTGAACTCTGTGCTCTGATCACACCTTATGATCTTCACCTTTTGATTGCTTTGATTCTCTACCCTAAGAATGTAGGATTTGAGAATTTCAGCAGTTTCATCTTTAGTTCTCAAGAAGTATACCCATGAGAATCTGGTGTAGTAATAAGTTATTACCAGACAGTATGACTTCTTGCCCATTGACATGACATTTGTAGGACCAAAAAGATCCATATGCAGCAGCTGTAGTGGAGTGTCATTTGTATTCAAGGTCTTGGGCTTGTGGGAACTCTTGTGTTGCTTTCTCTTTAAATAAGCAATGTAGTGGTCTTCTAGCTGGAATTCTTTGTCCGGAAGCCCTCTGACAAGATTGTCCTTCACTAGTTTGTTAATAGTTTTGATATTAACATGACCTAATCTCCTGTGCCAGAGAGCTGATTCATCAACAGAGGCTTTTGACAGAAAATAGGAAACGCTCCCATATGGAGTGACTTCATTCATGTCCAGTACATAGTGGTTTTCTTTTCTCTGAGCAGTTAATAAAATATTTTCTGGAGAAGGTATGGATAAGCCTGGAGACAGTACGAAGCATTCTTTATCTGTGAAGAGCATCCAATGCTTTTGGTCACAGACCTGGGAAACACTCATGAGATTGAAGTCCAATTCTCTGACATAGTTGACCTTATCAATGCTCATTCTTTCGTTGGACACAGTTCCTTGTCCAGTAATAGATCCTCCCTTTGAGTCACTTCCAAAGGCAACATATCCTCCATTGAAGTGTATGAAGTTGGAGAGGATAGATCTCTTGCCTGTCATGTGCCTGGAACAACCACTGTCTACCACCCAGGTGTTATTATTGTGACCTGGCTGTCCCTGCACATGATAGAGATCTAGTTAGTGGGAAGAGTCCAAGAGCTTGTATCCTTGAAGAAAAGGGTTCTTGGAATGTTAGATTCATCATGTGTGCATTCAACAGAGCCAATGATGATTCTTGGAGTGATAGAAACTGGGATCTTTGCTTTCCATTGTTGAGGAGATGGTCTTCCGGTTCTCTTTTCTCTGTCAGCTGCTGATTTTGCTTTGGCTGCTGATGAATGTTCTTTAACAGCAACAGACTTTGCTGCTGGGGAATTTAGCTTATCAGCAACAAGTTTTGTTGCTGCTGATGGCTTTGGCTTCTCAGCAGCAGATTTTGTTGCTGCTGATTTAAGCTTATCAGCAACATATGTTGTTGCTGCTGATGGTTTTGCTTGAGCAGCAGCAGATTTGGTTGCTGCTGAAGGCTTGTCTTTCGGTTGCTTGTGCTTCACTTGATTACCAACACTTTTTCTGGTTGCTGATGATTTAACAACCGATGTATGCTGATCCTTCTTTACCTTTTGTCTTTGAGGGGCTTGATGAAGGATATGGTTGAAAGGGTTAAATTGACAATTTACAGCAAAGTGGTCTGATTCACCACAGATGATGCAAGTTTGTTGAGGTTTTGACAACTGCTCCTTTGGTGGAGAAAGAGAGTTTCTGAATTGAGTTGTCTTTGCTTCAAACCTTCTTACCTGTTTGTTCTTCTTTGTCTTCTCAAAAGCACGTTGCTTGAGGTTTCTTTGCCGCTGAAGGTAGTACACACAGGTGCTGGCAGTGTGGTTATATTTTCCACAGACAAAGCATGATTTTGCCAGTTTGTCCCTTGAGAGATAAACATAATCATTTCTTTTGAAAAGGTCTTTGAAGTTCCAAGGGTGAGCTTTGTTGTGCTCAAAAGTAGCTTCTTCCAATGTCTTTTGAACACATGGAACTCTTTCTCCAGGCGCATGGCATATGTCAAATACCTTTCTTTGAGGCTTTGAGGTTGAAGACTGCCCCTTTTCAACATTTAGCTTTCTTCCTTCTGGAGGATAGCTAATTTTGATTTGGTTGAAAGGTATAGGAACCGGAGCGGCTGGTAAAGTGACAGGAGTACTTGTTTGAATGACTTCAAGAACAGGCGGTTCTGGTACTTGTACTGGTGATAAGTTCTCCTCAGTTTTAGTGGACTCTGAGCAGGTTGACTCAGATTCTGATGAGGTAGTGTATTCTTGCAACAGTGGTTCATATTTTGAAGGATCAAGATCTCGGTTGGCCTTTTCAAGATTTGAGAGATTGAAGCTTGGTTCATGGATGGCAACGTAGTCAGCAGGAGGTGCAATGGCTTGGTAATGTTCACAATGATACCCCAGACCAGTTTTTACCTTTTCATGAATTTGAGCATCTAAAAGTCTTTGCAGCTTTTTAGATGCAAATTCGTATTTATCAACATGAACTTTTTGTTCTGCCAATTTTGCTCTGGTAGCTTTTAATTTAGCCAGTAGATCATCAATCTGAGTTTCAAGATTGCTTTGTTCATGTTTTAGTAATGAATTCTCTTTCTTTAGGCAGTTGGTTTTTTCTTTATAACTGTTTTCTACCTTTATGAATTCAGATTTCATTTGATGAAACTCTTCATTTTGATCTATAAGGTTTTGATTATGCTTTCTATAGCCTAACACCTTATCAATACAAGATTGGGAACATAGATGTTCATATACCTGAGGCGGTATCTCAGCTGTGTCTGCCATAAGAGCTTGGTTGTTGGCAGGTAGATCTTCATACTGGAAGCTCCAGTCGAAGTAAGAAGTTCCAACAGTTGCACAGGCTGCAGTTTGAACTGGAGGAGTGGCTTGTTGATGTTGTTGTCTGGGTTGGGCTTGGTGAGCTTGTCTTGATTGAGGAGTAGCTGGATTGGCTCTTGGTGCCTTGCATTCTCTAGCAAAGTGACCCAGTTGGTTATAGTTGTAACATCTTAGTTTGCTTTTATCCAATCCAACTCGAGTGTTAGAGTTGTTGCTTGGAATGGATCTTCCGGTTATAGAGTAGAACCTTTTTGCTTTTATAGAGAGCACGACATATGAGTGCTGTATGTCCATTTCTTCTAAGTCATCTGGATGGAAGCATTCCAGATCCTCCTTGATGAAGGAAATGTTGCTTGAGTTTTCCGAGACAAAAGCAGTAGAGGCTGAGGTTTGAGGAGGAGCTTCTAGGAGAAATGGTGAGGTGTTTGTTTGAGAGGTTGGAGTTTGTGGATGGGTGACAATGGGAGGATAGTAATTGCTGGAACTAGGAGTTGAGTGGTCAGAGTGGAGGGCAGAGGTGGTGGTGGATGTTGAGGCATTTTGATAGCTTGAGCTTCGTTCTTTTGCCTGAATCATCTCTAGCTCATAGGTTTTCAGCATACCGAAAAGCTTAGTCATTTGGAGAGTCTTCAGGTTCTCAGTTCTTCTAATGGACACTGTGTAGAGTGTCCAGCAGCTAGGTAAAGACCTGATGAACTTTTTGAGAATATCTTCATTCTCCAGCTTCACTTTTAAGCACTACAGCTCACCTACAAGATAAGTAAATCTGTTATATAAAACAGTTAGGGACTCACCTTCCTTCTAGACGAAGTTTTCGTACTGCTGCTTCAGGATGTCCCTTCTGTTTTCTTTGACTTCCTCTGAGCCAGCAAACATCTTCTCAAGAGCCTCCCATAGCTCCTTAGCAGTTTTGTAACCTCTGAAGTTATGAAAAACTTCATTTGGTAAGCACATCTGTATGGCTCCCAGGGCTTTGAAGTCTACCTCCATTTTCTTGATGTCTTCATCAGAGTACTTGGAGGGTTCTTTGGGAACCAGTGCACCTCCGGAATCAGCAGAGGACACCATGGGTATGTATGGTCCATCTTTAATGGATTTCCACATCCCATATTCCTGATAGTAGAAGAAGCTTTCCATTCTGTTCTTCCACATATCGTAATCTTCCCCACAAACCAGTCTTGGTGGTCTGTTGATGCTTCCAATATCTTCAAATCCATTGTTTTGGGCCATTTTTATTTTTAGATAATGAGTGAGTTTAGCAAAGAGATAGATAAGAATAGAACCAGAGAATGATTAAACAAATGTGAGTTTGTTTAATCTGTGAGCCAAAGCTCTGATACCACTTGTAGGATCGGTAAATACAAGATGGTTCTATTTCAGTTGAGATTGGCTGAAACAATCACAACTTAAGCAAAGTAAACAAGTAGACAAGAAGAATACTGATAAATGCAATTTGTATTAAGCTTCAAGTGTTTCAAGATTACAGAGAAAAATCTTAAGCAAAAAAGTGCTTTTACAATGAATCTAAGTACTGTTTATATAGTAACTTAGAATCAAGACAGACCCTTGATTCCAAGGATCAGATCTAACGCAGACCATTGATCTTGTTTTGAAGCTATTCTACATATACAGACAATAATAATAACTACAAAAGTTAACTTTATTCAAACGTCTTCTTTGCATCATTACTTTAATACTCAAAAGGAGAGCGTCGTTGTCTTTTATTGTCTTATGCCAATGACATTCTTTCTGCTTGGAGTGTGTCAGTGTAACAGCAGAAAGTTGTCAGTGGTATTGGTTGCTTTATCAAGAACAGTCAGCTGCAACGTTTGATCTTCAGTGAGAAGGCTATCAGCTGCAACTTTGATCTTCAGTGGATAAGGCCTATCAGCTGCAACTTTGATCAGCAGCAGATAATACATATCAGCTGCAGTTTTGATCAGCAGCGGATAAAGCCTATCAGCTGCAAGTTTTGGTCAGCAGCGGATAAAGCCTATCAGCTGCAACTTTGTTGATCCGCAACAATCTTTGAGATCAGCAGCATTTGTACTTAGAGAATTTTGTAGCCTTCAGTCTTTATTTCTACACGGATGTTCAATTCTTTCACTATTACGATCTTTGCAGGGTCTACCATAATGTCGTTCAGGTTTATAACATGACCTAGGAATTGGACTTCTCTAAGCCAGAACGCGCATTTGGAGAATTTTGCATACAACTTCTCCTGCTTCAGAACCTCCAATACTTCCCTTAGGTGACAGTGGTGATCACCTTCGTTCTTTGAATAGATGAGAATGTCATCTATGAAGACTATCACTGATCGATTCAACATTGGTCGGCACACTCTATTCATTAAATCCATAAATGCCGCAGGGGCGCTGGTTAGACCGAATGACATCATGAGGAACTCGAAATGTCCATAGTGTTGGATATATGATGTCCGATCGTCAATAAATCAACGTTACTAACGAGGTATGATCCAAAGAGTTATACTTTGGGCAACGAGCAAATATATAATATTTAATTGTTAAATATTATAGTTCACGATAGACGGTTTTATTAAACGGCAGATAAATATTTAGAGAAATATTTATCGGTGTATGTTTTAATTAATTATTTAGAGAAATAATTATTTACGGGGATTAATGTTTAAATGTTAAACATTAAAATGATATTTTTACTGGTTATTTATAGTTAGTAAAGCGCAAGGTTTAACAGTTATTAATTGTTAATTAACTGGAGATTAAGTGTTAATACCACGAGAGTGCAGTCTGTAAGTTAATAGGTTATAAATATAATCTTAACTGAAACCCTTATTAAGTCTTGCTGCCTCCACTTGAAAACCTGCGCAAAGGAGCCCCCCTCTCTCGGTTTTCCGGCCGACGCCAACCACAGCCGTCCGCCGTCACTTTCCGGCCGCTGCCGTACGCCTAACCCCCTGCCGCCGCCGTTGTCGCAAGCCGCCACCGCCACAAGTTTCCTCCGTGCAATTTGTTTGACGTTTTGCTGCAGGTTTCATGATCGTGTCATCTAGCGTGACGCTTGTGGAACTAAAGTGTTCCGATTTGGTTATTGTCGAAGGTATAATAATTGAACACCCTATGGTTGCGTTTTATTTTATTGTTCATACGCGTATAATCGGATCACTGTCCGGGATCCAGATCTGATATGATTTTGTACTAAAATCGCTTCCGCTAATTATATTTGATTTATTTAAAAGTGTTTAAATATTATTAGTTTTAAAAGTGAAAACTGGTACGATGATTCCCAATAGTGGTATCAGAGCCAACTTTACGTGCGTTTAGACATATTATTTTATTAAGTCGATCTATTGTTTTATTTGTCAAAACTTTTGTTTGACAAAAGATCGAGCCTTTTTCGTTTGTTATGATTGTGTTGATTAAATGGAGCACTAGAGACCTGTGGTTATGTTGTTTATTTTGGTTGATTACTCTTTGTATTTTTTATGGGTTATTTGGAACCCGTTGTAATAGTTAGATCTATTTTATTTATTTATTTTTAGTGTATTTGTAAATAAATATTGTAATCCTAAAGATACGAAGAATTGAAGACCAAGGCGGACCTCGAACGAAACCAGAAAATTTTTCCTAGTTGCTCGGTTCATGTGTTTTATTATTTTTTTTGTGGTTGTGATATAATTATTTAGGATAATAATTAAACCGAAATTTTTTTATAAAACTTTTGACATAATTTTAAAACGAAAAGATAATTAAATTGTTTATCTTTATCGGAAAGGTTATTAGATAAAAAAGTGTTTTATTTAAAAGTAAAGCAAGTTTTAAATTTAACAGTTTTATTTAAAATAATTTTAAATTTAATTAAAGAGTTGATTCGTTTAAAAATAGTTCGCGACAATGACCAATTTAGATTATATAAGGTATTTAAAATTGGATCTTGTTGAGTGCTGAAAGGCGTTTCATGAACTAAAATTAGTAAAATCGGTTTACTAAATATTGCACGACTTGAATCATGCTTCTCGTTGTCCAAAATGTTTTTGACCCTAATCGGTAATTTTAAAACATTAAAGAAATCCCAATATAAAATCGATATTTCTGCGCCACCCTAAATTGTAACACTTCAACTGATCTATCCGAACCCACTGTGTTAGTGAATAACCCTGCTTCTGGCCCTACGGTTTTGGTTGAAGGTAGAACTGCGTTTCCTGAGTTACTTAGGTCGGGTCTACAGTTATAGTTGAAGGACATATATCACTTAAGTCGTTTAAGTGGGCGTAGTTGCGGGAAACGTATCCAAGCATGACAATACTCGTCAAGCCCCTAAAACCGAGAATTGTATAGTTGATACAATTGGTAATCGTTACCTACCAACCTAGCCATGCCAGTGGAAAGTGCTCAGCCATTGAATGAGACATCGTGAACCAGGATCTCATTCCTAATTATATAATTTTTGTAGTTGGGTTCATAAATTTTAATTAGGACGTTATGCATGAAAATGCTAAAACTTTATTTTTGAATTTTGTATATGTCTAACGAAATCAATTCCGACTCCGTTTTTGCTCTATAGTCTTTGCTTTATCGGAACACACTTGAAGGAGGAAACTTCTCTGAGTGGTACCGTATCTTGAGAAGTGTTCTTGAGGAGGAAAAGAGAACCTATGTTCTAGAGATTCCATTTCCCTCGGTTCCGCTCTCTAGTGGCTCCAAAATGCTTTGGAGATGACATGTTAAAGATTCGAATGAGGTTTCATTTTTAATGATATCATCAATGTTTGACGAACTTCGCCGTAAGATAGAATATTACCATGCATACGATATGGCTTGCGAATTGAAGAAAAAGTTTCATCAAAACCACAACAAGCATCTGGAGGTGCTTAAGTCCTATCAAGTAGCATGGAAAGGGGAATAGGGATAAGTTCACATTTTGATAAAATGGTGAAGCTCATTGATAGCCTCGAATATCTTGGTTCGTCCATCAACCAAGATATGGCAATAAACTTCATTTTGATGTCTTTGCCGGTTGAGTACGAAGAGTTCATTGATCAATACAAGCAATATGTAGTAGGAGGAGCCTTATCTGAACTGCGAAGGTCTCTTATGGCTATTGAAATGACTATGGGATACACGAACACTCTGATCTCTAAACCAAGAAAGCATGGCAAGAAGAGAGCTGTTTTCAAGAGTGACGACACCTGTCATTATTGTGGAGAAATTGGACATTGGAAGATTACCTGTCCATCATACCTTGCTAAGAAGACCAAAGCTTCAGAAGCAGGCTCTTCAGGTATGTTCGTTATTGAGATATTCTCTCTGTCTAGCAAATCTTGTGTGTTTGACACTGGATGTGGTTATCACATTTGTAATGATTTGCAGGGACTAAAGAAGGTTAGGGAGCTGAAGCAAGGCGACCTGGAGCTCCATGTGGGAAATGGGCAAAAGGTTGCAGTGAATGTTGTAGGAGAATACACTCTTTTACTTCCTTCTGGTTTAGAACTTATTTTGAACAATGTTTATTTTATTCTTAATTTGACTAGGAATATTGTTTCAGTATCCGCTTTGCGAGAACAAGGATTTAATTATGCTTTTGACAATGATTTAATTTCTGCATACTTAAATGGTTTGTTTTATTATTCTACAAAGCCTCATAATGGAATCTATGAGATAGAAGTCCATGAAAATAAAGTTCTATTTAATATCTCCTCCAAACGTAAGAAATTGGATTTCAATGATACGTATCTATGGCATTGTAGACTTGGACACATAAACAAGAATCGCATGAAGAAACTCTAGACCCCCAGAATTTTGAATTCTACAGGTCAAGAGTCATTTGATGATTGCGAATCATGTTTGAGTGGAAAGTTAACCAAGGCTCCTTTCACCGGTATCGGTCAAAGGGCTAAGGATCTGTTAGGACTCGTACATACTGATGTATGTGGTCCATTCAGAACAATGTGTAGAAGTGGAGAGAGGTACTTTGTTACATTTACTTATGACTTAAGTAGATATGGTTATGTTTATCTTATGAAGCATAAACATGAAACGTTTGAAATGTTCAAACAATACCAGAACGAGGTACAAAATTAGCTTGGTAAGACGATTAAGATGCTTCGATCTGATCGAGGTGGTGAATATCTTAGTCAAGAGTTTAACGAACATCTAAAGAAATGTGGGATCATTTCTCAGCTTACTCCGCCAGGGACACCACAACTTAATGGTGTGTCTGAAAGGAGAAATCGAACTCTATTAGATATGGTTTGATCGATGATGTGTCGTACAAACCTCCCACACTCCTTCTGGAGTTTTGCTCTCGAGACTGTCACAAGAATCATAAATCTAGCTCCTACAAAGAAGGTAAACAAAACGCCTTATGAGATATGGCATGGGGAGAAACCCAAAGTGTCTTACCTTAGGGTTTGGGGATGTAACGCATATGTTACCAGTGAATCTACGGATAAGCTAAATCCCCGTGGCGATAAAGTTGTTTTTGTCGGATACCCTAAAACAATCGGTTACTACTTCTACAATCCTGCTAAAAACCGGGTTTTCATTAAACGGAGAGCTACCTTCTTGGAGAAGGAACTTCTTGCGCAAGGGATTGGAGAAAACCGTGTGGATATGGATGAGATCCGAGAACCACAAGTAACCGAACCCTAAACTGAATCTGCCGTTCAGCATGAGACTGCTGAAACTGAATCTGGAATTGTTCAAGATTCAACTGTGACACAAGCTGTTCGCAGAAGTACTAGGGATCGTCATGAACTTGACCGGTATATCGGGATTCACCAGATTGACGACATCCTGATAGTTGCTCAGGCTAAGCCTACTAGTTACAAATTTGCAATCTTGGATTCTGAATCTAAGAAATGGCTTGAAGCCATGGATGCCGAAATCCAATCCATGTACGACAACCATGTATGGACTTGGTTGATCTTCCTCCCGAAAGTCGAACCGTAGGAAGCAAGTGGATTTTCAGACATGGATGGGAATGTGCAAACCTTCAAAGCAAGGATGGTAGCGAAAGGCTTACTCAGACTCAAGGAATTGATTATGATGAAACCTCCTCGCCAGTAGCCAAGCTTAAGTCTATTAGGATCTTGCTTGCCATTGGCGCGTATTATGACTACGAGACATGGCAAATGGATGTCAAAACCACGTTCCTAAATGGGCATCTTACTGAAGATGTCTATATGGTTCAACCGGAAGGGTTTGAAGATCTAAAGAATCCTGATAAGGTGAAGATAAACAAATCCATTTATGGATTAATGCAGGCATCCAGAAGCTGAAATCTTCGTTTTAACCAGAAAATCAAAGAGTTTGGTTTTGTTAAGAACGAAGATGAACCGTGTGTCTACAAGAAGGAAAGTGGGAGCTATATCACTTTTCTGATTCTGTATGTAGATGAATTACTACTCATTGGAAATTATATCCCTATGGTACAAGACATAAAGTCCTGGCTGGGTAAGTGTTTCGCAATGAAAGATCTTGGTGAAGCTGCTTATATTCTGGGAATAAAGATCAATAGAGATAGATCAAAGCGGCTTATAGGTTTAAGTCAAAGTACATACATTGATAAGGTAATTCGACGCTTTTTCATGCAAGACTCTTAGAGAGGGTCTTTGCCTATGGCACATGGAACCATATTGAATAACAAACAGTGCCCTCAGTCTGATGAGGAAAAGAAGAAAATGGAAAGGGTTCCATAAGCATCTGCAATTGGTTCCATCATGTATGCCATGCTATGTACTAGACCTGACGTACCGTACGCTTTAAGCATGACTAGTAGATATCAACAGAATCCTGGTGAGAGTTACTGGATAGCTGTGACGAACATCCTCAAGTACTTAAGAAGAACTAAGGACATGTTCCTAGTATACGGAGGACTGGAAAAAGAACTAGCTGTTAAATGTTACACTGATGCTAGCTTCCAGACTGATTGAGATGATTCTCGATCACATACGGGAGTTGTATTTATTCTGAACGGTGGTGCTGTCACTTGGAAGAGTATTAAACAAAGTGTTGCTCAATCCACCACTGGATCAGAATATATTTCCTCTTCAGAAGCTGCAAAGGAGGCTACTTGGATGAAGCAGTTCATTGTTGATCTCGGGGTAATGCCTAGCATTCAGAAACTAATCGAGATATTGTGTGACAATACTGGTGCCATTGCTCAAGCCAAGGAACCAAGGTCACACCACAGCACGAAGCACATACTCAAAAGATTTCATTATATCAGGGATATACTGGAACGGGGAGACATAGTGTTAAACAAAGTTCACACAGATCAGAATCTAGCCAACCCGTTCACTAAGCCTATGCCTCATTCTAAACATGAGGAGCATGCTGATAAGATAGGCCTTAGATTTGCTAGACAGTGGGTTTGATCTGTATTTAGTATTTGGTTCTTTCGAACAAATAGTTATATTGCTATTTTATATTGATTTAATGGTTAAATGCATTATAAATCGATGTTACTATGTTCGATAGTTTATACGTTTTAGAAATCCTTGAATACTGTATTCTAAATGTCCGTAGTCGGTCAAATTCATGGGAATCAATCTGAATGTAAGACTATTGTGAATCGGATGGTTGGTTCATTATGAATGAAAGTCCAAGTAGTTGGAGATCATGTTCACAGATAATCATTAGAGAATGATTATTGGACGTAACTCATTTCAAAACTCTCTTCATGGATCAAAGTCTTGAGTTGTTTTGAATATGGTAAGATCTATCGATCCTCGACCCGAGGCACATACTAGAACTAACTCTGACTAAAGTTTGTTCTTTGATCTTATCTAACGCTGTAACTTAATAGGCAGTAATAAGGGTATGATCAGGAGTAATCTGAAGTTTAGTGGGAGTTGTACGTGGCCAAAGGAATTCTGTTCTCCTTTAATTAGGAGTTGGACATTCTGGCGCTCTTGTTGATTCGAACTAGTATAAAACGCATGACCATGCTCAAACTAAAGAGTAGTTTGTTTAGACCACTTTGAATTGGAGAACGAGAACAAGAATAGTTGAACAACATATGAGAAGTGAATTGTATCCATGTTTCATGTTCAACGGATGCCCTAAACAGAAAGGATACATAGATATGTTTTCCATGACTGTTACACTTGGTAAAGTAAAGGTTACTTGTACACAAGAAAATAGTTTGACGATTGTAATACGTCATGCCTTGCTAGGGGCAGTGAGATGCAGCTAGGCATCCATCACTGTCTACGTTGAACCGATTAATTGATGAATCGTCCAAGTGGGAGATTGTTGGATATATGATATCCGATTGCCAATTAAATCAATGTTACTAACGAGGTACGATCCAAAGAGTTACACTTTGGGCAACGAGCAAATATATAATATTTAATTATTAAATATTATAGTTCACGATAGACGGTTTTATTAAACGACGAATAAATACTTAGAGAAATATTTATCGGTGAATGTTTTAATTAATTATTTAGAGAAATAATTATTTGCGGGGATTAATGTTTAAATGTTAAACATTAAAATGATATTTTTACTGATTATTTATAATTAGTAAAGCACAGGGTTTAACAGTTATTAATTATTAATTAACTGGGGATTAAGTGTTAATACCACGAGGGTGTAGTCTGTCAGTTAATAGGTTATAAATATAACCTTAACTGAAACCCTAATTAAGTCTTGCTACCTCCACTTGAAAACCTGCGCAAAGGAGCCCCCCTCTCTCGGTTTTCCGGCCGACGCCAACTACCGTCGTCCACGGCACCCCCTGCCGCCGCCACTGTCGCAAGCCGCCACTGCCACAGGTTTCGCCTGTGCAATTCGTTTGACGTTTTGTTGCAGGTTTCGTGATCGTGTCATCTAGCGTGACGCTTGTTGAACCAAAGTGTTTCGATTTGGTTATCGTAGTAGGTATAATCATTAAACACGCTATGGTTGCGTTTTATTTTATCGTTTATACGCGTGTAATCGGATTACTATCCGGGATCTAGATCTGATATGATATTGTACTAAAATCACTTCCGCTAATTATATCTGATTTATTTATTTATTTAAAAGTGTTTAAATATTATTAGTTTTTAAAGTTAAAACTGGTACGATTATTCCCAACACATAGCTGTGTGAAACGCGGTTTTCTGTACGTCTTCATCCCCTACTTTCAATTGATGGTAGCCCGACCTAAGATCGATCTTTGAGAACCAGCTTGCTGTAACACCCTACTTTTTCTTTATTATTTTATCAGAGTTTTTAATTGCGGAAAACGGTCCCAGATTTTTCAAAACCTTGTCACCGTAGTGACACATGTATATTTTATTATAAATATTGTTTTACATAAAATATTATGTTATACATATCATAGGGATTCCTCACTCCGATAGACACATCCTCAAGAAGCTTTATTCCGCGTGCCTCTTTCCTACAATATTTGGAAAACATTTTTATATTAGCTTTACGCTAAGTAAGTACACCGCGTCGTTCATTTTTATTATGGAACCCTTTAGGTTCTTATTGTTCAAGTTTCACCAGGCACTCTTGCCCCGTGACCATCTCAGGATGTACCTCCGGTCACGTCATTCGTTTATTTTATGGGCTCACCGGGCCCCTAGTGACCATCTTAGGCCAACCTAGGTCATAGTATGGGCAAGGTCCTTACACCCGTCAGTGTAGACCCCTTGCTTTTTCCACAAAGGCTCATTCACTTCTAAGATCAGCCCCGTAGGCTTTTGATCTTTTATTTAGTACTCTTCTTTTATTGAGATCCACCTTGTAGGATGGATATCTCTTTTCATTTGGGATCTTGAGTATCTTAGACTCACAGCCTCCCAATTGTATCAAGCATTTATTTTCATCATACACCTTTATCATGCATGTTTATGCTTGATTTATTAACAACCAGTCCTCACCTTAAAACTTCGTAACGGTTTCTCCACGATGTACTAAAGAGGTTTATATATAGGAAGTACCAGCGGCGTATCCACCACCCCTTTAATACTTCGTGGGTACTATGTTATTCCATTTTAGGGTTTAGACTCGTTTCATCATACATATTCATATTTGGCATGTATTATCATGCATACACGTATTCACCTTTGTCATGTATTCATGTATTCACCCTTGTCATGCATTCATGTATTTCTATGCATTTGCTTCACATTCATTATCATTAGTCTATACCCCTAAACCTTTGTAATGGTTCCACCCCTTTGGCTACTCCATTATTTTAGTTTAGTGTTTAGACTAACCCATCATTATTCCTCATCCCCGTACCTTAGTCTTACACATAACACGTATTCACGTAATGCATATAATAATTCACCTAAGGTACGGGTCCAGTATACTTACTATAGTATCGGGTTGTTTCCTAAATTCGTTCCTCACTTAAACGTCTCTCCGATCCTCGCTTGTAACTTTAACGCATCGTACTCGTAACCGCCATGCTCGTAACCGTTGTGCTAGCTCTTTCTCGGTTTGCGTGCTGGTGTGTCGGTGATAGTGGTGTGTGATTTCTGTTTCAAAACTCATGACTGATTCCATCTATTTATAGGGTTGATAAGCTACCCGTTGCGGACTGTTACTCTAGGTGGTAGCGGTCCGCTAACGCCCATCTGCCAGCTGTCTGGTGTAGCGTCCACGTAGCGGACCATCATGGTCCTAGGTAGCAGTCCGCTACCCTTTCCTTTTGCACGAGTCATCTGCCAAGCGTCACCTTCTTGTTGTCCAGGCCCGTTTGCGGCTGGCAGACTGTTACCCCGCCCTGGTGGCGGTCCGCCACAGGGCTGAGTCAGCTGACACGCCACCCGCCACGTGTCATGCTCTAATCATTTGCTTTGTCCACACGTAGCGGACCGCTATGGAGCCCGGTAGCGGTCCACTACCGACTCAACTTTCACATTTTTGAATTTTTAGCCCCTTCACTTTGGTTTAATTATACTTTAGCCCCTAGACTTTATATTTTCTTGAAATATGGGATGTTGCATTTGCCCTTGTAATTGATCAAAAAGATCGTCTATTCTCGGTAGCGGGTATTTATTCTTAACCGTTCGTTTGTTTAGTTCTCGGTAATCGATGCACATGCGCATGCTACCGTCTTTCTTCTTTATAAAAAGTATCGGAGCGCGTGATGGTGAGATGCTCGTCCTAATGAACCCCTTCTCAGTGAGTTCTTCTAGTTGAGACATCAACTCTTTCATTTTGTAACGAAGCCAATTGGTAGGGTGCTTTTGGAACGGGCTTAGCTCGTGGCAGTAAGTCAATTTGAAATTCTATTTCCCGATCGGGTGGCACTCCATGTAGGTCCTCAGGGAACACTACCAGAAAGTTGCACACCATGGGTACATCTTTGAGTTCTTTCGTTTTCATTCTATCGTCAATAACATACGCCAGATAAGCTTCGCATCCACGTCTCATGTAAGTTTCGGCCTTGATCATCGAGATGACGTTCGGCATCGTGCAATTCCAATCCCCATAAACCGTGATCGAGTTGCCGTCAGTAGCTTTGAGATGGATCAACTTTCGCTTACATATAGTTTGTGCTTCGTTAGCAGCTAGCCAATCCAGGCCCAATACTATATCGAATCCTCCTAAGGTCAGAAGGAATAATCTAGAAGGAAACTTATGGCCCTCTATTTATATCATGCAATCATCAGTCATTTGGAATACCGCTGAGTTTCTACCAACGTCAGTTCTACACTAAAGGCTTTTACGATGGTGCTAATTATGCAGTCTAGTTTGTGGCTAAAGGTATTAGATATAGGGGTGTTCAAAAAAATCCGAATCCGAATCCGAACCCGAATTATCCAAAATTTCGAATCCGAACTATCCGAAAATCGGATATCCGAATTTTCGGATTCGGATATTAATATTGGAAAGTTTCGGATAGTTCGGATATCCGAATCCAAACTATTTTAATTTTTTTATTATTTATTATATTTAAATAATTAAATATCACACATTAACAAACCCTAAAAGTCCATATCCAAGATATTCATCGTTCATCGTCTCACACGTTCCTTCTTCAACCAGCGATGCACGTAGCCACCGGTCATCTGCCGCTGGCCGACTCAAGTCTCAATCGCGTTCTACGCTTCGCCCCCTTCCTGCCACCAGCCGACTCAAGTCACAACTCCGTTCGCCGTTCGTCCCTTCCTTCTCCAACCGCGTTCTACGTTTCACGCTAGTAGCCTGACTCAAGTCTCAACTGTGTTCCATGATTGAAGGTAATTACAAAGTTTGATCTATGGTTTTCAAGTTGTAATCTTAATCTAAGTTTGATTTAGGTTTAATTTAAGTTTGATTTCAAAGTTTAATTTAGGTAACTTTCTGTTTCAAAGTTTGATTTTGGTTTCATTTAAGTTTGATTTATTGTTCATTTAAGTTTCATTTAGACTGCGATTCCAAAGTTTGATTTTAGTTTCATTTACTGATTTAGAGTTCATCAAAGTTTTATTTCAAAGTTTGATTTTGGTTTCATTTAAGTTTGATTTAGTATATGATTCCAACATAAAACTGTAGTATATCTAAATTAACTTAAGAACTTAAGTCAAATTCTATATTAAAGACTTCTTAAATGAAATTCTTGACAAAGACTTATATAAGTTCTTAAGTTGATAAAGTTTGTTAGAATTTGAACCCATTGTGAAGTTAAATCTTTTGATTATTCTTGTTTTTGATTTAGATTTCGGATATCCGAATTACTATCCGAATCCGTATCCGAAATGTCGGATACGGATTCGGATAGTAAAATCCACTATCCAAAATTTCGGATATTCGGTTTTGAACACCCCTAATTAGATATAAAGCTTTTATTAGCACCGAAATCAAATAAAATCGCAGCATGTTCATCATTAACTAGGAACGTACCTGACACGACTTCAGGGTTCCTCTGGCTTCCTCTTCCGTCATAGCATAGGCTCGGGTCCTAGCCTTGGGCTGTTCCTACTCTTTCCCTTTTCCCGAAACGGATTGCCCCGTCTTCCTGCAATCCTTTGTCAGATATCTAAACAGTCCACAACCCTAGCACTTGGTGTCTCTCGTGCATTCTCGGGAATAGTGCCCTTCCTTCCCACATTTGAAGCACATGGTGGAGCGAGCTCGGCACTCACCTAGATGTTGCTTCCCACATTTCTTGCAAGTTTCATACTCATTTCTCAGTTTCTTAACCTCAGATGTATAGTTCCCTTTCCCGTTTCCCTTTGATGGGCTCTTCCACTTCCTCTTTGGTGCTTTAGGTGTCGGGTCTTCATTAGCATAGTCGTCAAAGACGATTCCACTCAGATTCACTACTGACTCGAAGGCCGAGGCTAGGTTAGCTTTCACATGAATTCGGACCCTTTGAGGCAAGCCCTTGACATAGTACTTGATCAGCCTGTCCTCAGTCTCCACCAAATGAGGTACTAGTTGGGCTAGCTCATTGTACCTAGAAGTGTACCGACGATGAGTCATGTTGCCAGCTTTAAAATTTAGAAATTCATTCTCCACCCTATCGATATCGTTTTGGGGACAGAACTTCTGGATCATCATTACCTTTAGGTCCTTCCAGGTAATCCTCTTGAGAGCATTTGGCGACTTAGATCTCTGGATATTCCTCCACCAACTCAGTGCCTCGTTGGTGAAAGAGTGAGCAACAAACTTAACAACCTGGTCAGCTCGGCATTCACTAATGCTGATTACCCCATTCATCCTCTCAATCCATTCAAAAGTGTCAACCGAACCCTTCTTCCTGTCAAACTTAGGTGGATCATAGTCCTTAAAGCCTTTGTAGTTGCATCCCCGAGTAGTCTGTCCCACTTTCACCTCATCCCCGTCACTGTCATAAACTTTTTCATCAGGATTCTCTTCTTCCTCATGTTTGCTCTTCTTTAGTGCCTCAGTCAGTAAGTCAGGCAGTACGTCTTTCAGAGTGAGTACAAATTCTCGGGCAATGGCATTCCTAACTTCGGGTTCTAGTTGAAGAGTTTCTTCATTGCCATCTCCTGTGGAGTTACGTTGGTCTTGTGCATGCTATCCTCATGATTCACGTGCACGCTTTCTTCCTCGTTACGTGCTTGGTTCAATGGTGGCCTACCGCGTCGTCCAGTTCGAACGCCACAGCGTCCAGTTCCTCCCCTACCAGCCATAGTTTCTAAATTCCTTGTAAGTAAAGAGGAATATCAATGTCATTCCTTCAGATAATAGTTTAGAATAGTACGAGCAAGGTAAATTGTTAATTACAGTGATCGGTTTGTGATTAATAATTTGCTTTGCTTTTTGGTTCAAAACTCTTCTCATCAGTAGATACACTGACATCTAAAGCATGCATTCTAAGTTAAGGCATCTACCTAAGCTACATGTATTAACTTTACTACTTACTTACTGTGTTGGCATTGGCGTTGGCTACCTGTACTGACATCCTTGTGTTGGTCCCATTATCAGTTTGAGTTCAGACATTTAGGGATGTCTGAATCTCTCAATCTAATGCTTTGATACCAACTTGTAAGGCCTCAAACCCGGGAAACCTCACTTGTTGGATTTACTCATAAACATAGTCATCAAATACTGAACTTAATTAAAATCATTCAATCGTAACAGAAGCATACTCATTCAATTACATAAATAGCAGAAGTATAACACCTACCAATATTCTGATCTCATATTCTGCTCGGAACTTTTAAGAAATAACAGGAGTTAACGGTCAGAAAAATAAATTAGGAAATTCTGAAAGTTAGGAGATATCCGACCGACATGAGATTGATATCGGTCCGATATGGGAAGAGGTTAAATTTCGCACCGACATGGTCTAGAAAACGGTCCGCAATGCAAAACCATAGGAACCCTCTACCCCAGACACGTGTAGGGCATGCTTTAGCATGTCGGACGCGTTGATGGATGTCAGACCGACATGGCAGACTAACTTGGTCCGACAAAGAAAGGTGGTTCACCGGATTTGCATGGCTGCCACGTGACGCGTATGCGGGATAATGGAGGCATATCAGACCTATATCACCCTGGATAACCGTCCGACATGGGCACACATCAGGCCTATAAATAGAAGAGCACTGGGTTTTCATTTCTCACACCCTCTCTCTCGAGCTCTCACTACTCCCGAGCCGCTCCTCCCGGTTTGACCAGCGTTCAACGAGATCAAGCGTTTAAGAGCCGAAGAAACCCGAGGAACACAAACAAGTGCAAGTTAAGGTGCTAGAGCCCTAAGAGTCAACTCTAAGAGCTACTTAGCACTAAGATTATTGTCCTTCAATCTCCGACTTCAAAATAAAGGTGAATACTCATCTTTATAAAAAATACTCGTTCTCATGGCGAGAGTCAGCTTTTACAAAAACGATTTGTAAGACGCGCTTGGGCTGTAAGCTATCATCACACAAATAAGACGTGCTGGTGCTGTCGGCACCTTCACGCAAAAGATCAAATGATTTATGTTTACGAAAAGGGCAAAACACGATAATCAAATATTTACTCATACTAATCCCAGAATTAGGGGTTTTACCCCTAGGGAATGTTGATACCCAAGAAGTGTACATAAAGCTTGATCAAATATTTATACTCGCTCCGGATCTAGTTGGGCCAGGGGGGGTTGGCTTGTATGTCGGGTGATTCGTAAAACGCAGTTGTGCCAGTTTGGCCGTGTGGCCCCGAGTGCTTGTCCAATGTATACAAATGGATGAATTGCAAGGAAGTGATAAGATCACTAGAATCCTCCAATGATGAAATGTTTAACTGTTTAATTAAACTATTTTACCATGCTTATGAAAATGATTTGAGGTCATAAAGTATTCACCAACATATAGCCGACCTTCATTTTCAAATGTTTTCAGGAAAAGAATGAAATGACCTCATAGTACCGGGACCGGCTACGGCCTAAGTCCCGATGACAGTTTTGTTGTATAATCCGGGTCAGGCCACAAACCTGGATCCGGTGCAACCCAAAAATGTGTTATACAGGTTCGTACGAGGCACAGGAAAGAACTTGAGAAAAGACAAGGTTAAGGTGCCCAAAGGATGTCGACTCCCTAGGCAGAATACCTCCTTGTAGATTTTACTAAATTTGGTTAGGGTTTTGATTTAAAAAATCAAATGTACAAACGATCTGGTTTTATACCCAAGTATTTAAATAAAGAAATCTTTTGTCTACATGACAAGATTCTAGTATTTACAAAACCAACCCTTCAGGTTGAGAATCATTAAAAAGATCCTGTTTAAAACCACTATTCCGCTGCACAAAACCAAATTCTGAAATCAAAGCAGGTACCGAAGGTTCCAACTGACGTCGCAGCCCGGTAACGTCCCGGGGGTGCCCGGGGTGAGGTGTGACAGGAAGTGTTAACACATAATCAAATAAACTAGATGTGAATGTATTAGGAAGAAACAACCGAACTATCTGAAAGGAATTTATAGAAATATTATTTCAAGGAAATTGAGGAAATAGAGTTATTGAAGAATTTGTCTTCACACAAAAAGAAAAGAAAAAAAAATATAGAAAAAGAAGAAAAGAAAAAGAAAGAGAAGTGGGTCTTTTACCGACTAGATCTTAAAGAACTGGATATGCATTCTTTTTATTTTAATTTGCTTTTCTACCTTCATTTCGCAAAGCCTGAATTACCGCCCGAACTCCGAGAGAAAGTTTTTAAAGCAACTAGTGATGTAAGAAATCGGTGGCGCATGAAAGAACAACTACCACCATTCTGCAGCTTGTCAAAAAGTGCCACCAAAAGAAGAGCCAAAAGACACGACAAATGTGTGAAGTGTGGCAACTGGAGCCACGATGGAAAGTGTAGCAAGAATCAAACTCATTCCCAGCATGAGTATACGCATCTGATCAAAGTAGGAGTTGTTAGGCTACATGCCGAAAGATCTGTACGGAAAGGCAGTAATGTGTACTACGCGGTGAGGAAAGAGTTGAGAATGATAAGAGATCTTGGTCTTGGCAATCTGGCCATAAACGAGCCCTAAGATTAGTTATACCCTCATGATCTGAGTACTGTAGAGGGACCTGCTTGTATTTTCCATTTTAATCCATGAAGCCGTAGCTGTGGCGTTTCACGATAGCTGCAGCCCTTTAAACCCTAAAAATCCAAAAACATTTTCATTTTCACCCTTTATTTTTATTTTAGCCACATTATAACCCTTTTAAAGTCCTCTTGATTCATGCATACTACTTAGTTAGTTGGTGGAGACTTGATTTGCATACAAGCTTATGACCATTGTATAATTCGATTCGAACTTGAGTGTTTCACTTAGCCTACAATATCCATACATAAATAACCCTAGAGTTGAGTGAACATTGTGAGGAGTGCAAGTTTATGCATAATTGAAGTTCTAGTAGGCTTGTCATGGATTCCATCAAAGAAAAGCACAAAATAGAATAAACGACTCAAGAGTTATCTGAGAGTTTCCAACTACTTGGTGCTCCATTACCCTTGTACAGTTTTCAGTTATGGGTATGATCATGCATGAGTTTGCTTGAGGACAAGCAAAGTTTAAGTGTGGGGTATTATGATATGCCCTAAATTATACATGTTTTGCATGCATAATAATCCTCATATTATGGTAATAATTGACTAATAACCTTGCAAATGATACTTAAAGCGTTTATATTTTTCAAATCGCAGGTTATTCGGTATCCCAAGGTAAACAGAGCAAAACCCAGCTTAAAACATGAGAAAATCAAGCTTTTGGAGGACCAAATACGAGCATTGACCCCCAAGAAGTCAAACCAGGTCAAAGGAAGTCAAACCAGTAGCTAAAAGACGAAACTAGGAAGAAGGGGAGGGATGCATGGCCGTGCAACCCATTGCACGGTCGTGCATTGGCCTCCCTTGCTCCCCAAGGCCCAGTACACTATCCTGTGTACCGTGTTTGATTCCTGAGGTGTTTGCACGCCCGTGCAATCCAATGCACGGCCGTGCATTGCTCATTTTGAGGCCTATAAATAGATAGCTTGAGTTCTTCATTCCACACACCCATCCATACCTCAAGAACACATCAGAGATAGCTTATTTCGTAGTTAGAGTAGAGAGTAGAGAGTAGAGGGGCTCTTCCTCCTTGTTCCTCAATATGGGATCCTACGAAACTCAGCGTTATGCTAGTTAGTATGGCTATTCGTGGCTAAACTTCTTTTATTGCTAGGGTGAAGATGATGTTTGGTGCATATTAATGTTTGACGTATTAATCTAGTGGTATGTTTATGTCTTTAATTATTCGTCCTTAAAACCCCCATTTGGTGGGCTTTTTATTATTGTCTAAATCCATCTTTATATTTGTGATTGTTTTTTATTTTAAAGCATAAGATCGTAAAACCTTTTTAATCAAACTTCTTTTGAAACTTGTACGTCTTTATACAAGAAGAGATTGATAAGCCAAGGCTTGGTCAACATTATTAAGGTCGTACGTATTTATACGAACTTCTTATGCGACCAAGAATTGTTGAACTCATGTTGGGAACGGTACGTCTTTATAATTGGTCCCATTGTTACACCGCCTCCAGGTGAGCAAAATATAATCACCTATTTAACCTTAATACAAAGCATTTACGTTCTATGTCTTAAACCAACCCGGAGATGACCATTCGAAGGGTTGAGGGTAACTGTTGTCCTTAACGGGAGGCACTACCATTTTAATTTAAGGATTTTAATTCGTGAATCAAATGTCGTGAGGACGAGGCTCTAGCAGTGACCCGGGTCATAAGTTTGTAGTAGTCATATCACTAGATTAGTCAACTTAACATTATCACGTACCAAGCGGATTCGAAGCCCAAAGCAATACTCTTCGTGACTTGATCATTTCCAAGATATTTACTTTCCTGCTATTTAGTATTCTGCTATTTACATTCCTGTTACACACATCACGCACATTTTTACTTTTCTGTTATTTACTTTACCGTTATTTACTTTTCTGTCATTTACTATTCTGCTTCACAAGTACACAAAACCCACTTTCTAATTGATCTGGCTAAACGATAACAAATGTTGAGTATGGGAACTCGACCGTGTCCATTGGTTCGATACTTGGTTCTTACCTAAATTATATTACGCTGCGATAGGTACACTTGCATATTGTGCGTTTTTAAGTTAAAGTAATTATCATTTTATAAATTTAAAACCTGGTCTCGTAAAACCATCCGAAAAATATATTTATTATATTTTTATATACTAAAAACGACACATCATTGAGTTTCAGATAAATCTTGTACCAGGCACGGCTCTGGTAGCCAAATCCCCGTACAAATTAGCTCAAACTAAGATGACTGAATTAAAGAAACAACTCGATGAGTTATTAGAGAAAGGATTAATAAGACCAAGTTCCTCGCCATGGGGAGCTCCGACACTTTTCGTGAAGAAGAAATACGGATCGATGAGGATGTGCATAGATTATCGGGAAATGAATAAAGTCACGTTTAAGAACCAGTATCCACTTCCAAGAATCGACGATCTGTTTGATCAGCTCCAGGGAGTAAGATGCTTTTCCAAAATAGACCTGCGATCAGGCTATCATCAATTGAAAGTCCAAAAAGATGACATATCTAAAACTGCGTTCAGAACTAGATATGGTCACTTTGAGTTCACAGTTATGCCATTCGGACTTACAAATGCTCCCGCAACATTTATGGACATGATGAATCGAGTCTGTAAACCTTACTTGGATAAATTCGTAATCGTGTACATAGACGATATACTTATTTACTCCAAAATCAAGGAAGATCATGCCAACAATCTAAGGACGATACTTGAGCTATTAAGAAGCATGTTACTTTATGCCAAGTTCTCGAAGTGTGAATTTTGGTTGTCAAAGCTACAATTTCTCGGTCACGTCATAGACGAGAAAGGAATTCAAGTAGATCTAGTTAAGATTGAGGCTATATCCAATTGGGAAGTCCCAAAAACGCCAACCAAAGTAAGAAGTTTCCTCGGATTGGCAGGATATTACGAAAATTTATTAAGGACTTCTAAAGATCGTCGTTCCTTTGACTGCACTAACCCGAAAGGCAATCGAATATGAATGGGGTCCAAAGCAGGACGAAGCATTTAAAACTCTGAAGCAGAAACTCACTCAAGCACCAATTCTATCGCTGCCCGAAGGCAACGAAGGTTTTGTAGTTTTTTGCGATGCATCACACACTAGTTTAGGATGTGTACTGATGTAAGGAAGCAAAGTCATCACTTATGCATCTCGACAACTTAAGACTCACGAAAAAAACTATATGACTCATGACCTGGAGTTAGATGCCATATTCTTCGCATTGAAATTATGAAGGCACTACCTCTACGGAGTCAAGTTCACAGTTTTCACAGACCATAAGAATCTAAAGTATGTCTTCAGCCAGAAAAAGCTGAACATGAGACAAAGGAGATGGATGGAAGTCCTAAATGACTATGACTGTGAGATATGTTATCATGAGGGCAAGGCTAACGTAATAGCCGACGCATTAAGTCAAAAAGAACATGAGAAACCAAAGCGAGTATGTGCCCTAAGACTCGCTGCAAGTCAGTCTTATCTCTCAAATCAAAGAGGCACAGAAATCAGCCTTGAAAGAGGCAAACCTCAAAAACGAGGGAATGATAGGAAGGACTGAACAACTCGTCAAAGGAAATGACGACATCCTTAGAATGGATAAGCTAATATGAGTTCCAATCTATGGAAATCTCCGAGAAGAAATTATCGAGGAAGCCTAAAAATCCAAGTACACAATGCACCCTGGTGGTGATAAGATGTATAAAAATATGAAACCGGAATACTGGTGGATCGGCATGAAAAAGCATATAGCTGAGTATGTGGCTAAATGTCTAACCTGTTCCAAGGTTAAAGCCGAACACCAAAAGCCATCTGGGCTGTTACAACAGCTAGAATTACCGGTATGGAAATGGGAAATGATTGCCATGGATTTTATCACTAAACTTCCCTGAACCAAACGAGGAAATGACATGATATGGGTTATCGTTGATCTCTTAACCAAATCCGCACATTTTCTACCAATGAAAGAAACTTTTAGTATGGACAAGTTGGTGCAACTATACGTCAACAAGATAGTATCCCTACATGGAGTTCCGTTGTCCATAGTATCGGATAGAGACAGTAGATTCACGTCTCGATTCTGGCAGAGCTTCTAAAAAGCTATCGGAACTCGTTTAAACCTGAGCACTTCATACCATCCTCAAACGAATGGGCAGAGCGAGAGGACAATCCAAATCTTGGAGGATATGCTCCGAGCATATGTTATTGACCTAGGAGGAAGTTGGGACGACCACTTACCTCTGATGGAATTCTCTTAGAATAACAGCTACCACACAAGTATACAAGCTGCACCATTTGAAGCCTTGTATGGCAGAAAATGCAGAACTCCCGTGTGTTGGGCTGTAGTAGGAGAAAACCAGTTTTCAGGACCTGAGATAGTCCAGGAAACCACTGATAAGATATTACAAATCAGGGAAGGATTGAAAACAGCTCGTGATCGCCAGAAAAGTTACGCCAACAAAAGGCAAAAGCCGTTAGAGTTTAACGTTAGAGACAATGTTTTACTTAAGGTATCACCTTGGAAAGGTGTGGTACGATTCAGAAAGAAAGGGAAATTAAGCCCTAGGTTTGTTGGGCCATTTAAAATCTTAGAAGGAATCAGACCAGTGACATATCGGTTGGAATTGCCAATAGAGATGAATGGAGTACACGATGTATTCCATATCCCTAATCTACGAAAATGCTTAGCAGATGAAACCTTAGCCATGCCATTACAAGATGTAGTAGTGTATGAAAGGCTTAAGTTTGTGGAACAACCATTACAAATTGAGGACCGACAGGAAAAGAAATTGAAACGAAAGAAACTCATCTTGGTCAAGGTGAAATGGAATTCCAGACGTGGACTTGAGTACACGTGGGAATTGGAATCCGAAATGAAAAAGAAATACCCACACTTACTCAAAAACTAATCTCGATGACGAGATTTTGAAAAATTTGGGGATGATATAACACCTGCCAAAATTCCAATCTCAATTTATGCCCAAAACTTTTAAGAAATAACAGGAGTTAACGAAAACCCAAGAATCAAAAAAATAAATTAGGAAATTCTGAAAGTTATGAGATATCGGACTGACATGAGATTGATATCGGTCCGATATGGGAAGAGGTTAAATGTCGGACCGACATGGTCTGCAATGCAAACCTCTAGGAACCCTCTCCCCAGACACGTATCAAGACACGTGTAGGGCATGCATCAGCATGTCGGACGCGTGGATGGATGTCGGATCGACATGGCAGACCAACTCGGTCTGACATGGACGGGTGGCACACTGGATTTGCAAGGTTGCCACGTGGCACGCATGCGGGACAATGGAGGCATATCGGACCGATATCTCCCTGGATAACAGTCCGACATGGGCGCACATCAGGCCTATAAATAGAAGAGCATTGGCATTTCATTTCTCACACCCTCTCTCTCAAGCTCTCACTAATCCCGAGCCTTTCCCGAGCCCTCCAGATGTCCCGACTCCCGAGCAGCTCCTCCCGGTTCGACCAGCGTTCAACGAGATCAAGCGTTTAAGAGCCGAAGAAACCCGAGGAACACATAGAAGTGCAAGTTAAAGTGCTAGAGCCCTAAGAGTCAACTCTAAGAGCTACTTAGCACTAAAATTATTATCCCTCGATCTCCGACTTCAAAATAAAGGTGAATACTCATCTTTATCAAAAATACTCGTTCTCATGGCGAGAGTGAGCTTTTACAAAAATGATTTGTAAGACGTGCTTGGGCTGTAAGCTATCATCACGCAAATAAGATGTGCTGGTGCTGTCGACACCTTCACGGAAAAGATTAAACAATTTATGTTTACGAAAAGGGCAAAAAACGATAATTTAATATTTACTCATACTAATCCAAGAATTAGGGGTTTTACCCCTAGGGAATGTTGATACCCAAGAAGTGTACGTAAAGTTTGATCAAATATAAATACTCGCTCCGGATCCAGTTGGGCCGGGCAGGGTTGGCTTGTATGTCGGGTCATGCCTAAAATGCAGTTGTGCCAGTTTGGCCGCGTGGCCCCGAGTGCTTGTCCAATATTTACAAATGGATGAAATGTAAGGAAGTGATATGATCACTAGAATCCTCCAATGATGAAATGTTTAACTGTTTTGCCATGCTAATGAAAATGATTTGAGGCCATAAAGTATTCACCAGCATGTAGCCGACCTTCATTTTCAAATGTTTTCAGGAAAAGAATGAAATGACCTCATAGTATCGGGGCCGGCTACGGCCTAAGTCCCGATGACAGTTTTGTTGCATAATCCGGGTCAGGCCACACACCTGGATCTGGTGCAACCCAAAAATGTGTTATACAAGTTCGTGCGAGGCATAAGAAAAAACCTAAGAAAAGACAAGGTTAAGGTGCCCAAAGGATGTTGACTCCCTAGGCAGAATACCTCCTTGTAGATTTTACTGAATTTGGTCAGGGTTTTGATTTCAAAAATCAAATGTACAAATGATCTGGTTTTATACCCAAGTATTTAAATAAAGAAATCTTTTGTCTACATGACAAGATTCTAGTATTTACAGAACCAACCCTTGAGGTTGAGAATCATTAAAAATATCTTGTTTAAAACCACTATTCCGCTGCACAAAACCAAACTCTGAAATCAATGCAGGTACCGAAGGTGCCAACTGACGTCGCAACTCGGTAACGTCCCGGGGGTGCCCGGGGCGGGGTGTGACAGGAAGTCTTAACACATAATCAAATAAACAGGATGTCAGTCTGGAACCAGGTGGCCTTCACGACTTTGCCTGTCATTTCCTTCTGCAACCTGAAGTGCATACGAAAAGTTAGCTAACGCTTGTCAGTTCTAGTTTAAAGCAATTAGGTATAACATCATTCATTTGTAAGTACATATACATAAACATATACATATATATATATATACACATATCATTTCCTTCATTGAACATTCATTGGTCATACACATAAGGGTGACCAGCCCATCGTTGGTTACGTAAGTCACAAAGACAGACGTTCCATCCTACCGTCGTAGTCCGTCATTCTTTACCGTCCGGAAAACCTTTGGCCATTTGTCATTCTTTACCGTCCGATACACCTTCGATCGTCCGTCATAGCCTTCCTATCATCGTCGTCCATAATTCGCCCGTTTGCCCTAACGTAACCGTTTCCCATACGAACTATATATGCAGTCGTGCTTCGATTAAGGGCCTCCGTCTACCGTATGTAACATCCCAAACTCTCTACTACCTAAAACACGGGATTTCGATTAGGATTAAGTTTATCAAAGAACCAAAATACGACCTGATAGTTTAACAACTAATTTAAATTAAAGGCTAAATGTAATTTCCCTAAATATAGGGGGCCATAGTGAAAATTAATAAAACCCTAAAATGACTATTTTTTCTTTTAGCCGCCATCACCGATTTCCACTTCTCCTTCTTCGTTGTAGCGCCTGCAACTCTAAACAAAAACTCTCGTGAAACCCTAATCCGACTAATCAACCATCTCACCTTGCTCGGACTAAGTGGAATGGGATTGGCTCCATTTCGGAGCACATAGGATGAAGATGTACAACAGCTCACCACACCAGGTCGGGCACTCCGGTGGTGGTTCATGGTGGTTTAGGCTTTGACAGGAATTAAGGTGACGATTGAGACATGATTCTGGTTACCCAACAGCAGCGACGCTAAGCGTGTGGGCTACTGCCATAGCTCCGACAGTAGTAGTAGGTTGTGTGTGGTGTTATGGACGGTGGTCGACGACGATAAGGAGGCCTTTGGCAGAAAGCTCACGACAAGTTCATGGACTTTCGGGTCACCCGATTCGGAGTCCGTATGGTCGAGCCTAGGATATAATGCGGGTTCGTGTTCGATGAGGTATATTATCTAAAACTCAAAGGACGATAATTAATATTATTAGTTCGGGATTACGAATAGCGTATTTAAGGACGAATAGATATGAATTATTTAACAAACAATACCTGACAAAGATTATTATTTTTATAAAGGATAATTGATAAAAGTATAGAAAGAAGGATCTCGATGCTGGAAGTTAAAACTCGATTATTGTTGACTATTGGTTATGATTTGGTAATGGAAAGGTTTTAGATAAAAAAACAAATGAGACTTTGTCTAATTTCCATTAGGATTAAAGGAGTATATTTTACAAATGTAGACGTCCTCTTTACGGATTGGGTTGTTTGGGAAAGAAGATGCAGTTTAGGAGAATCTGTCATGTTCGCCTGAGACCTTCTTAGCAAAACTATCATGTTCGCATGATGTAAAAGATGGCGAATTTAGCATGTTTGCCTAAGTCAAAGGGGTGAACTTGCCATATGTTTGCCTAGGTCAAAGAGGTGAACTTAGTTTTTGCTCGCCTAACCCTTAGAATAGAAAACGTCTAGTGTCGTTTAGGATCATTATCTTATCTTGTATGACTTGATTATACAGATTGCGTGTGATGCTCACTGACTGACTAGTATACTTCAGGAACCCACTCATCAGGTGAGTTCTATGTGCCCCCTATGTGTTATGTGTAAATGATTTTAAATGTTTTGGGGCTGAAGTGTATACATGATAAGAATGAATGTTATGATATGTGTTAAATGACAATACATGATGATTATAAGTATGACAAGTATGTTCATGAACAAAGAAATATGACAAGTATGTTTATGAATAAAGAAATGAAAGTATGACATAACGTAAAGAAATAAAATCTTGCTTTATATGCATATATATATATATATATATATATATATATATATATTGCATGCTATGTATGAATGAATGTTATGGACGAAAACGATGATAACGGCTACTTCGGTGGGCAGATGACCACTCGACTAATATGCAGCCAGAATTAAAAGTCTAGAAAGGTAGACTAAACTAAGGCTTTTATATACGTACTCATTATGAATGATATATTGACCAATGAATGTGCACCAAGAAATAAGAATGTATGTATTTTTATACGTATTCATTATGAATGTTATATAAAAGCAGTAAAGTAAAGAATGTACAAATAAATATATATATATATATATATATTTATTCTCATAAAATAGTGTGAATGTCTGATTGATTTTAAACTAGAACTCCTAAGCGTTAACTGACTTTTAGTATGCACTTCAGGTAACAAGAAGAAAGGGCAGGCTAAGGCATGAAAGGTACCTGACTCAAGACTGACATCCTGTTTAATTGCTTATGTGTTAAAAACAATGTTTCTTTTATATGCTAAGACTTTCGCTGTTTATGTAATAGAATGATGTACGTTTCCGCCATGTTTGAAAGTTATAGTTTGTTCAGTTTTGATGATTGTGTTTATGAGTAAATCCAACAAGTGAGGTCTCCCGAGAAAGAGGCCTTACAAGTTGGTATCTGATGTGTGATGTTTGATATAGTAAATAATAATATTTAGAGATTTTGATTTCACGAGATCAGGTTTTAAATTTATAAAATGATAAATACTCAAAGTTACAACACACACAATAGACAAGTGTACCTATCGTAGCGTAATATAGTTTAGGTAAGAACCAAGTATCGAACCAATGGACACGGTCGAGTTCCAATACTCAACTTCAGTTATCGTTTAGCCGGTTTAATTAGTGAGTGAGTTTTGTGTGCTTGTGAAGCAGAAAAGTAAATGACAGAAAAGTAAATTATGGTAAAGTAAATAACAGAAAAGTAAAAACGAGCGTGATGTGTGTAACAGGAATGTAAATAACAGAATAGTAAATAGTAGGAAAGTAAATATCTCTGAAATGATCAGGTCATGAAGAGTATTGCTTTGGGTTTTGAATCCGCTTGGTATATGATAATGTTAAGTTGACTAATCCAGTGGTATGACTAATACAGATGTGTGACCCGGGTCACCGCTAGAACTTCGTCCTCACGACATTTGGTTCACGAATTATAATATTTAATGATAAAATGGTAAGACTCCCAGCTAGGGACATCGTTACCTTCAACTCTTTGGTGTTATCTCCGAGTTGGTTTAGGACATCAAACTTAAGTGCTTAGTTATTAATATTAAAAGAGTGATTAGACTTTGTTCGCCGGGAGGCGGTGTAACAATGGGACCATGTATAAAGACGTACCATTCCCAACATGAGTTCACTAATTCTTGGTCTCATAACAAGTTCGTATAAAGACGTACGACCTTTTTAATATTAACCAAGCCTTGGATTATTATGATCCACTTGTATAAAGACGTACAAGCATCAAGAGAAGTTTGAATAAAAAGGTTTTACGGTCTTACGTTTTAAAATCAAGAACACTCACAAGTGTAAAGACAAGTTTAGATAATAATACAAAGCCCATCTAAAAGGTGGTTTTAAGAGCGAATAATTAAAGATTAAAACATACCACTAGATTAATACGTTAAACATTAACATACACCAAACTTCATCTTCACCCTAGCAATACAAAGAGTTTAGCCACGAATCGCCATACTAACTAGCGTAACGCTGAGTTTCGTAGGCTCCCCTATTGCGGAACGAAGAGGAGGAGCCTCTCTACTCTCTACTCTAACTATGAGGATACTCTCTCTGGATAGTGTTTATTTGCTTGTTGAGGTGTGTGGAATGAAGAACCTAAGCCTCCTATTTACAGGCCTCATAATGAGCAATACACGGTCGTGCATTGGATTGCACGGGCGTGCAAACACCTAGGGAATCATAGGGTACGAGTGGCAGTGTACTGGGAGCCGTGGGGAGCAAGGAGGGCCAATGCATGGCCGTGCATTGGGATGCACGGCAGTGCATTTCCAACCTGCTCCCCAGTTTTGTCTTTTAGCTGATGGTTGACTCTTGGTTGACCAATTTTGACTTCTTCGGGGTCAAAGCTCGGGAATGATCCTTTTAGAAGATTGGTTTCTTGGTGTTTTAGATAGATTTCATCTTGATTTATATTTAGAACACCGAATAACCTGTAATTATATAATATAAACGTTTTAAGTATCAATTGCAAGGTTATTATTCAATTAGTACCATAATATGGGGATTATTATGCATGCAAAACATGTATAAATGATGACATATCATAACACCCCACACTTGAACTTTTCTTGTCCTCAAGCAAACTCATGCATGATCAGACCCATAACTAAAAAATTTACAAAAGGTAATGGAGCCCCAAGTAGTTGGAAACTCCGGGATAACTCACGAGCCGCTTTATTCTATTTTTGTGTTTTTCTAGTTTAGGATGATGGAATCCATGACAAGCCTACTAGAACTTCAATTATGCATAAACCTTCACTCCTCACAAAGTTCACATAACTCTAGGGTTATATATGTATGGATAATGTAAGTTAAGTGGAACACTCAAGTTTGAATCGAATTATGCAATGGCCATAAGCTTGTATGTAAATCAAGTCTCCACTAATTAACTAAGTAGTATGCATGAACCAATAGGACTTTTAAAAGGGTTGTAATGTGGCTAAAAGAAAAATAAAGGGTGAAAGTGAAAATAGTTTTAGGTTTTTAGGGATTTAAAAGGGTTTAAAGGGTTGTAGCTAACGTGAAACACACAGCTACGACTTCATGGCTTAAGATGGAAAATACTAGCGGGTCCCTCTACAGTACTCAAATCATGAGGGTATAACTAATCTGAGGGATCGTTTATGGTCAGATTGCCAAGACCGAGATCTTTTATCCTTCTCAACTCTTCCCTCACTACGTAGTACACATTATTGCCTTTTCGTATGGTTCTTTCAGCTTGTAGCCTAACAACTCCTACCTTGATCAGATGCGTATACTCATGTTGGGAATAAGTTTGATTCTTGCTACATTTTCCATCGTGGCTCCACTTTCCACACTTCACACATTTGTCAAATCTTTTGGCTCTTCTTTTAGCGGCGCTTTTTGACAAGCCGTAGAATGGTGGTAGTTGTTCTTGCTTGCTCCATCATTTTCTCACATCACTTGTTGCATTAAAAACTTTCTCTCAGAGTTCGGGCAGTAATTCAGGCTTTGCGAAATGAATACAAGAAAGCAAATTGAAATAAAAGGAATGCATATCCAGCTCTTTAAGGTCTAACCGGTAAAAGACCAACTTCTCTCTTTTTCTTTTCTCATTTTTCTATTTTTTTAGACAACATATCATCAAGACTAATTTTTCAATAATTCTTTTCCTCAAATTTCTTGAAATAATTTTTCCATATCTTCCTTGTAGATCGTTCGACTGTTTCCTCCTAATATATCCACTTTCTTGTATTTTCCAATTCCTTTGAGTGAAACAGATTATTTCCAAATTGACTCAACGGTTATAAACTTGAAATAACGACATAAGATAGTCTAATATTTTTTCATCTTGAAGACATTTAGCCAATAACCGGTGTTTACGAAAAACTGGTTTGGTGATAATTGTGGGTAGTAGAAAAGAAAAGGCTAAGGCTTAGAGGGCTATCTAGGCGGATATTTTTTTTGGGATTTTGGGTTTAAGGATAATATATAAAAGGTAATAAAGTCCTAGGTGCCTCAATCATTTTCATACTTCTACTAGTTCATGGTCTCGATATGTATAAGTCACACAAGTTCTAATTATGCATGAAATTAGACCAAAAAACACCCAATATACCAAACGAAAGAGCATGCGAAAAATAATGATAATAATGCTCGTGAAAAAGTTCAGATTATTCTCACATGAAAACGAAAGGGATAGGGTTTAGTGATTTGTTATGTATAATATCCATTTGTTTCTACTTGCCATGTATTCATTTTATTTAATTAAGTGCGAACTCAAAGAGATTTTTGGTTTTAGGGTTTAAAATTTTTGAAGATTTTTTGAGTTTTAAGGTTTATGTCAAATGGGTTGAAAATCACAAGTTAAGTTTTACTTCTTTGAGGTTACAAGCTTGTCCTGAATCTCTAACCACACTTAAAACTGTGCATTGCCCTCAATATATAAATGCATGTAATGTAGTGCTATGCAGGAATTTAAATGCATGAAGTTTTAAGGGAAAAGAAACTGGTACTCCCCCGGTCAATTCGGTGTATAACCTATGGCCAAAACTTTGTTGTTGTTGTCAACACTTTGCTTTAAAGACTTCATCTAATTTCTAGAAATTTGATGTGTTTTCCGGTGTCCTAGCTTGTAGAGATTGAGTGTAACTCCTCAAAGAAGTAGAGAAAATACCTGGCGATGTTATGCTACTAGAACCATAAAGAAAATATAAAAACAGAAACGAAAATAACTGGTAGTAGTTAAGCTACTAAGGTCCTAGTATCGATAAGGCATACCTAGGGGTTGAAGTATGAGAAACTTAAACTTGGAAAAACCAAACCCGACGTCCACACGTTCTGCCGTATGCACCAACTTCTTAATTTATTCATGATCACCGGGTTGCCTCCCGGAAGCGCCACGTTTATTTAAGGGTCGTTGGCCAGACCCATACATGTTTAATCAGTCTTTCTCTTCTAGTGGAAGCTCTTCCACTATTTGATCAATTGGTCCTTCAAGATAGCATTTCACTCGATGACCATTAACTTTGAAGGTTGTCCCATTTGTTTGTTCCAGTTCCGATGTTCCATACGGGAATATTTTCCTGATTGTATATGGTCCTGTCCATTTAGATCGTAATTTTCCTGGAAACAATTGTAACTTTGAGTTGTAAAGTAAGACCTTTTCTCCTTCTTGGAAATCCCCCTTTCTTAGCTTCTTATCATGAATTTTCTTTACTCTGTCTTTGTATATTGTTGAATTCATGTATGCTTGATTTCGAAGTTCTTCTAATTCATGAATTTGTAGGAGGCGATGCTCCCCTGTACTAGATATATCTAGATTTAGGCCTTAAGTGCCCAATATGCTTTGTGCTCAATTTCTGTTGGGAGATGACATGTTTTTCCATAGACCATTCGGTAGTGGGTGATTCCAATAGGCATTTTGTAAGCTGTGCGCAAGGCCCATAATGCATCTTCTAGTTTAATCGACCAGTCCTTCCGATTAGGACTCACTACTTTTCCCAGGATGCATTTAATTGCTCTGTTGGTAACTTCTACTTGTCCATGTGCTTGGGGATGGTATGGTGTAGAAAGTTTGTGAGTGCAACCATATCGTTTGAGTGTCCTTTCCAACTGTGAATTGCAAAAGTGTGTTCCCCTGTCGCTGATCAAAGCTTTTGGTGTACCAAATCGGGTGAATAGTCTTTTGAGGAACTCGATGACGACCCTTGCGTCATTTATCGGTAAAGATTGTGCCTCAACCCATTTTGATACGTAGTCTACTGCTACCAAAATGTATTAATTTCTGCAAGATGGGGGAAATGGCCCGACAAAGTCAATTCCCCATACGTCGAATATTTCTGTTAGGACATGATTTGTAACTGTTGATAAAATTCTATGTAAGTTCTGCTAGAGGCGAACTTAATAAGTTCGCCTAGCCTATCAGAGGCGAACTTAATAAGTTCGCCTAGTCTATCAGAGGCGAACTTAATAAGTTCGCTTAAGTCTATCAGAGGCGAACTTATTAAGTTCGCTTAGCCTATTAGAGGCGAACTTATTAAGTTCGCCTGGTACAAAACTGTTGTCTATAAATAGGATATTTCAGCAGAACACAGAGTAGAACACAGAACGGAGTAGAGAATAGACGAGAGAGAATTCTTGTAACCTGATATTGGTGGAATACAAAGAGTTTATTTACACCGTTGTTGTTGATTGAGTTACACGAGCACGTTGATCATAGATTCCGCACGTTATCACCGTGTCGTACCGCGAGTCTAGAGATCCGTCACGCACCGAATTAGGGACCTACAATTTCACAAACTTGGATGCTTATTTGAGGCATTTCATCGCATTTTGAAACATTCCCTGTTCTTTGACATGAGTCGCATGCACTAATGAGCTTATGTGCGTCTTTGAAAACAGTCGGCCAAAAGAATCCGACTTCAAAGACTTTTCTTGCTGTGTAATTAGCTCCATGGTGCCCTCCTGTTGGTCCTTCGTGACATTGTCGTAGTATCTCACGCGCTTCTTTCCTGTGCACACATCATCGTACTATCTGGTCTATGCAGACGCGGAATAAATATGGATCTTCCCAGAAGTAGTGCTTGATGTTTGCGAAGAATTTCTTTCTTTCTTGAAATGTCATCCCCTCCACTAGCACCCTACTTGCTAGGAAATTTGCAATGTCTGTGAACCATGGGTATTCATCGATGTCTTGTATGCGTAGTATGTACTCATGAGGGAAGCTATCATTTTTGTCAATCTTTTGCCCCTTCTGAGTATTTTCAAGACGGGATAAATGATCTGCTGCGAAATTCTCTGCGCCTTTCTTGTCTTTAATCTCAATATCAAAATCTTGCAATAGGAGAATCCATCTAATTAACCTTGGTTTAGCATCCTTTTAATTAAAGAGATGTCTTAGAGCGGCATGATCGGTGTAGACAATAGTTTTTTTATAACACCAGGTAAGAACGGAATTTGTCGAATGCAAAAACTACAGCAAGTAATTCTTTCTTAGTAGTGGTGTAATTTTCTTGAGCTTCGTTCAAGGTTTTACTTGCATAGTGGATTGGATGGAAATGCTTCTCTTTTCGTTGACCTAAAACTGCTCCTACCTCATAGTCACTTGCATCACACATGAGTTCGAACGGTTTTGTCCAATCAGGTGCCGTCATGACAGGTGCATCAACGAGTTTCCTTTTGAGGATTTTGAATGCTTTCAAACAGTTTTCAGAGAATAAAAAGGGTTGATCCTTTTCTAATAGTTGTGTTAATGGTCTGGCAATTGATGAAAAATCCTTTATGAACCTTCTATAGAATCCGGCATGACCGAGGAAACTTCTAATTCCTTTTACTGAATTTGGCAGTGGAAGCATAGATATAGTTTCTACTTTGGCTTTGTCAACCTCAATGCCATTCTTCAAAATCTTGTGTCCTAATATTATTCCTTCTTGAACCACAAAATGGCATTTCTCCCAATTTAGCACTAGATTTGATTCTTCGCATCTTTCCAACATCTTCTCGAGGTTCTGCAAGCAATGGTCGAAGGAATTTCCTAAAGCGGAGAAGTCATCCATGAATACTTCCATTGATTCCTCAATCATATCGTGGAATATAGCGATCATGCAACGCTGGAATGTAGCAGGCGCATTGCATATCCTAAATGGCATACACTTGTTGGCAAAAGTGCCATATGGGCAAGTGAACGTAATTTTCTCTTGGTCCTCAGGAGTGATAGGGATTTGAAAGTGTCCCGAGAATCCATCGAGAAAACAGTAGAACATGTTTCCGGATAGTCGCTCCAACATTTGATCTATGAAGGGTAGCGAAAAATGATCTTTTCGTATAGCTTCATTTAATTTATGGTAATAAATACACACCCGACATCTAGTAACCGTGCGGGTTGGTATTAACTCATTTTTCTCGTTTGTGATTACCGTCATGCCTCCTTTTTTGTACCACTTGAACCGGATTGACTCATGAGGAATCTGAAATGGGATAGATTACCCCTGCATCCAACAACTTAATAACTTCGTTTTTCACTACCTCCTGCATCTTAGAGTTCAGTTGTCTTTGGTGTTGCACAATTGGTTTGTAGTTGTCTTATATGAGTATTTATGCATGCAAAATGAGGGACTAATCCCTTGAAGATCCATTAGCTTCCATGCTATAGCTTTCTCGTGTCTTTTCAATACTTCTAGTAGTTTATCTCTCTCGTTATTTCCTAACTTGGCAAAGATAATAACTGGGAGTTTAGAGTCTTCGTCTAGGAACACATATGATAGGTTAGGTGGGAGCTCCTTCAGTTCTAGTGTAGGGGGCTCTTCTATGGAGGGTTTTGTTTTCTCACTTTCGGCTCGATCCTCCAGCTCCTCAATGCTCATTGTCTCATCATCATGGTTAGTGTGCTTTATTCACAAACTAGATATTCCTCTTGGTCATCAGCTGGCCACTCTTCTTCTTTTCCCAAGACGTCATGCATGTAATACCCTACAAGGTAGTCGAAATCGTCGAAGAGAAAAGCGAGATCGTCGTGACTGTTTGGCTGCTGCATAGCTCTCTTAAGATCGAATGTGATTCGTTCTTGCTGAATGCTTAATGCCAGTCTCCCCCACAGATATGAATAAGAGAAAGAGCCGTGTTGAGAAACGGCCTTCCTAGTATAAGAGGACTGCTAGTTCCTCCTTTTATGTCAACCACCACAAAATCCACAATGAAGACGAATTCATTAATCTTTATCAGCACGTCTTCAGCTATTCCTTTCAGATAACGAACCGTCCTATTGGTTAGACATAGTTCTAGTTTTGCGGGTTAGAGTTTCTTAAGATTCATTTTATCAAAGATAGCGCCAGGTAAAATATTTACGCTGTTATGTAGGTCAGCAATAACATTATGTTGAATTGTGTTGCTTATAAGACATGAGATTATGAATTGGTCGGGAGGCTTCCTTCCTTTCATGATAGCTGAACATTCCTCGTTCAATGAAATTTTGGTTGTTCCTCCATTTTTTCTCTGTTAGTCAGCATATCCTTGAGGAACTTTGCATGAGCTGGCATCTTATAGAGGAACAGTTCGTAAGGTAGATTTAGTTGAATTTGATTTAATAAAGACTAAAATCGTTTGTGTTATCTCTCCAATCTTGGTGGTTCCAAGATTACTTCTTGTATCATTTCAGCCCTTACTACGTCGTCTTCACTGGTATTTCAGTGTCGTTTATGGGTATCATGGCTACTACCTCGACGTTCTGTTCTTGCGATGCTTGATCCTCCTCGATATTATTTTGGCTAATACAAGATTTTAGAAGGATCTTCATGCGGTTCCGTGGCATAGAGTTTGATGATTTGACTTTTTATTTCTTCTAAATTTCGTAGAATGCACAATCGGAGTTTAACGATGGAGGTGGTTGGGGAAGTAAATTTTCAAATGGTGACGAGTAGAGATACACCTCATGATCCATGGGACGCCATACGGAAAGATAACACTCCTTGGTGTAGTGTGATCCTCCACATAACTCTCACCATGAATCTGTGTATTTTTTGTCAAATTCGAAAAATTCTTCGTTGGTAAAGTTTTCGTTATATGGATTCATGATAGTAATTTTATAAATCCATTAACTTGAATTTTTCTTGAAATCACCGTGTCCCCAGCAACGGCGCAAAAAACTTGATGTGTGATGTTTGATATAGTAAATATTATATAATAATATTTAGAGAATTTGGTTTCACGAGATTAGATTTTAAATTTATAAAATGATAAATACTCAAACTTAAAACACACACAATATGCAAGTGTACCAATTGCAGCGTAATATAGTTTAGGTGAGAACCAAGTATCGAACTAATGGACCCGGTCGAGTTCCAATACTCAACTTCTGTTATCGTTTAGCCGGTTTAATTAGTGAGTGGGTTTTGTGAAGCAGAAAAGTAAATGACAGAAAAGTAAATGACGGTAAAGTAAATAACAGAAAAGTAAAAACGTGTGTGATGTGTGTAACAGGAATGTAAATAACATAATAGTAAAAAGCAGGAAAGTAAATATCTCAGAAATGATCAGGTCACGAAGAGTATTGCTTTGGGTTTTGAATTCGCTTGGTATATGATAATGTTAAGTTGACTAATCCAGTGGTATGACTAATACATATGTGTGACCCGGGTCACCACTAGAGGCTCGTCCTCACGACATTTGGTTCATAAATTATAATCTTGAATGATAAAATGGTAAGACTCCTAGCTAGGGACATCGTTACCCTCAACTCTTTGGTGTTATATCCGAGTTGGTTTAGGACATCAAACTTAAATGCTTTGTTATTATTATTATTAAAAGAGTGATTAGACTGTGTTCACCGGGAGGCGGTGTAACAATGGGACCATGTATAAAGACGTACCGTTCCCAACATAAGTTCACCAATTCTTGGTCTCATAACAAGTTCGTATAAAGACGTACGACCTTATTAATATTAACCAAGCCTTGGCTTATTAAGATCCACTTGTATAAAGACGTACAAGCATCAAAATAAGTTTGATTAAAAAGGTTTTATGGTCTTGTGCTTTAAAATCAAGAACACTCACAAGTGTAAAGACAGGTTTAGATAATAATAAAAAGCCCACCTAGAAGGTGGTTTTAAGAGCGAATAATTAAAGACATAAACATACCACTAGATTAATATGTTAAACATTAACATAAACCAAACTTCATCTTCACCCTAGCAATACAAAGAGTTTAGCCCCGAATAGCCATACTACCTAGCCTAACACTGAGTTTCGTAGGCTTCCCTATTGCGGATCGAAGAGGAGGAGCCTCTCTACTCTAACTACGAGGATACTCTCCGGAGATAGTGTTTCTTTGCTTCTTGAGGTGTGTGGAATGAAGAACCCAAGCCTCCTATTTATAGGCCTCAGAATGAGTAATGCACGACCGTGGATTGGATTACACGACCGTGCAAACACCTAGGGAATCATAGGGTATGAGTGGTAGTGTACTGGGAGCTGTGAGGAGCAAGGAAGGCCAATGCATGCCCATGCATTGCCTCCCTCCTGCCTAGTTTTGTCTTTTAGCTACCGGTTGACTCTTGGTTGACCAATTTTGACTTCTTGGGGGTCAAAGATCGGGAATGATCCTTCTAGAAGCTTGGTTTCTTGGTGTTTTTGATAGATTTGATCTTGATTTATATTTAGAACACCGAATAACCTGTAATTATAAAATATAAACGTTTTAAGTATCAATTGCAAGGTTATTATTCAATTAGTACCATAATATGGGGATTATTATGCATGGAAAACATGTATAAATGATGACATATCAGTATGAGAGCAATAGTTTGAGAGATTCAGACATCCCTAAATGTCTAGACTCAAGCTGATAATGGGACCAACGCAAGGATGTCAGTACGGGTAGCCAACGCCAACGCCAAAACAATAAGTAGCAAGGTTAATACCTGTAGCTTAGGGTAGATGCCTTAATGTAGAGCACATTCCTTAGATATCAACGTCATGACCAATATGAATAGTTACACATAGCACATACGATGGTAGACGATTTGAGCACATAAGTACAATGAATGTTTAATAACATGTAGCTACTGTTATTAAGCTTTTGCTATGTAAGTGTATCTCAATTTGTCATCCGCCATGTCACACCCCGACCGAAGGTGGAATCATCGGGGTGGGACATGTAGACTGTTCATAAGCACATGGTTTACTAGATTGAATATATTAAACATAAAATTTCATAACAAGTAGTCCAAACACAACAAAATCCAAGATAGAACAAAATTGAAATACATAGCATTCTTTTATTTAAATTAACTAAGTCCAAGCCTATGTGTAGCACATCTTGATCAATCTCACACATTAGAACCTGAAACATGAATAAAATAAAATCAACTAAAAAGTTGGTGAATATAACACAGGTTTATATAGATAGCATATAGTTTGTAAAACAAATCATTACATAACATGATAAATAAGGCATTTATGGGGAGCAGCTATTGTGTAACCAAGTACAACCAAACCTTTGTAACTAGCATGCAAAATTGTGTTGTCGGTATCAATCACCCCAATCTGGGTGGGTTTGTCAGACTCAATAGATCTATCATTGAAAACCGTCGGCTTGAATAGTTAATGATTGCACATAATCGCATAAAAAAGTTAGCACAACTAGCACTCGGGCATAAAGCTCAAATTGCACACATGAATGTAAATAGGATTTGTATTTGTGTTGTTTATGTAAATGTAAACATGTAATTTGATAGAGTTCATGTTTCACCCCAAAAATGTAAAAGAGTAAAAGGGGCTATGAAATACTCACTTGGTTTGAAGGCGTTGCTAACAAAGGTACTAGATAGAATACAGATCCTTGAAATGCACAAGTTAACCTAAAGTGTAATGTATATGGTATTAATAGTGTGCACAAGAGTTTAATTCTAAAGTTGTATTTGGACTTGTGTAAAAAGTAATTAATTTGTAATTGGAAGTATTGAATAAAATATATAAAGTTTGAAAGAATATTTTTAGAATATTTTGATTAAGGGTTGAGTTTGAATAATTAAATAAGTAATGTAAATAATTTTATGAAAACATTGTAAGTATTAGTTATAAGTTAGTATAAATAATTAATTTTTTTTGTTTAAATATAAATTAAATAAATAATCTTTTCTTTATTTATTTATTTATAAAATGTAACTTAACCATTTAAATACTTTTTAAATGAAAGATTTAGTAATAATTGTAGGTTTTTTGTAAACTTTAAATAAACAATTTTCTATTGATTCTAAGATTAAATATTTGATCTTTCTAAATAGAATTAAATGCATTTTTATAAAATCAACTATTTTTGTTTTGTAATTTAATCAGAAATATTTATTGTTTGAAAAATATATAAAATTATAATTATGCCAAAAATTTAACTCACACACGACCGTGCCTGGGAAGGGCACGATCGTGCTCAAACCACGGGTGCGACCATGCTAGTCAGTGCGCGACCGTATTGATCAAACAGAGGCTTAACTAACTAAATCTTTAGGCACGACCATGCCTTGGCCAGGCACGATCGTGTCTATGATTCTAAGACACGACTGAGATTAGCCAAAGGGCATGATTGGGCCTGAACAGGAGAACACGACCGCGCTGATAGTCGGTACGACTGCGTCTCATGAGGCACGACCGCGCTAGATGATTAGCGCGACCGTGTCTGTTCCAAAACAGACACGAATCGACTGATTCTTACATTGTTAGTGTTTGAATTCATAGGGCTTTTATTTATAGTGTTATTGTGATTCTTGTTATATAGATTAATTGTATTTAAATCACGTTTAGTATTGAATTCGATTAAATTGTTTTAAATAAAATATAGATTCGGTTTCGGGAGGATTTCTATAATGGAAGCCCAAATTAACATGGGGCTTTTGATCTAGAGACTAAATAGATTGAGGACAGAGTTTCAATTACCCGGAAGAGTAGCGAATTGATAGAGAACGGTAGGAAAGGGTCTCGGCGGCGATGCGGATGGCTTCCGGCGTTCTCTGCTGCAATCCCGGCTAAACCAGAGAGTCCAGTTGTTTTAGTGAGGATTGAGTAGCGTGAATCTGCTGCTTGGTTGCGATAATTCCGATCGAAAGAGAGAATTCGTGTTTTCTTGAAATGTCTAAGCGATTTTTGAGATGGATTGGATTAATCTGAGACGTTTGTTGTAATTGGAAATGTCATTGCTTTCGTTAATGGTAATGAAGTGTAAATCGGTTACGGAACTCAACGATCGGGTGATTAAAACTGTATTTACGTTTCAACTGGTACTAGGCGCGACCGTGCTAAGGCACCAGGCGCGATCGTTCCAAAGTAAGTCGCGCGACTGTGCCAAAGAACTCGGCGCGACCGTGCCAGAACGAGGCGCGACCGTGCCTATTAGGGTTTCTTGTAATTTTTCAACATCAGACCTTGTAAATTTGGTCTTTGACATATTTGTATAAATAGATACTTATGTAGTTTTTTAGTAGGTTATAACCGTGTAAAATTTGCGGGTTAACATTGAAATATAGTATTTAATTGATTGTACGAAAAGAAACAAAACAGTGCACTAGAATTGGGTTTGAAATGCATTACATTGAATTGAAAATATGGATACTAAAAAATCAGAAATGTTACACGCCGTATGTACTCATCACAGAGATAGTGAAAGAGATGTTAACATAGTACTAAGAATGACTCACCAATTTATTAGAATGGTGAGATCCATGTGAGGGAATCCTAAACAACGAGTAGAAGTTCGATAAACCGCAATGAAAGAAAGATGGCGGATTATCAATGGTCCGAGTAGATCAGTAACGAACAGTCATGAACAAATTCCATCAACTAGGAGTTCGGAAAGGGAAGAAAGATACATGGACTACACGTTGTTTATAGAAGACATTCACATTATGAAGCATGATAAGACGAGTAAGAGATTCACGAGTAAGGTAAGTTGGCGATTACGTCAGGATCCACGTAATTGTGAATTTACAGGTGCTCGTGCATACTGATGAACCCTATGTGGATTAATACATATGTCACCGAAAACAATTAAATCACTCCAACCAAGACTATGACATTAGTCACTTAAGTAATGATAATTGTAACGAATTAGCGAGATGAATGATGGCAACAACTGCATACCAAAGGTGGACAGAGAAGGAGTGAAACTCTAAATGAATTTGCTAGAGATGAGCGACACTAAAGAACAAGTTTAGAAAGATTGACGAAACATGCTCCGAAACCTGATGCAACAGTGATGGGAGTAGTAAATCAAACAAAGACAAAGAAACGGAAAGATTTCAACAAAAGAGAATTAGTATGAGGATGGTAAGAGAGCCTATCAAGCCCTAGTGAGAAGATTGCTTCGCATGGCAACCCTCGAACAGCAAGACCGATTAAGTCAAAACTGAGGAACTCAACACTTGTTTGATTCAAATTAAGAAAGTAGCTACCAAGAATTTCACGTTAATGCGAGATGTGAGTACGACATATGCCAGACAAACAAACGTTTTGAGAACTACTTTTTTGAACAAAAATTGTTTATGCTTAACACAAACGCGATATGACGAATAAACATGGGTCTACTGTTGAAGTATGCATGAGTATGCAGGAAGTACCCATACAAATATACGCCCAAGAAAAATATAAGTGCACGAATACACGAATGACATCTTTCCATGCAGTAGACAATCCCATACAAACTACTATGAGTAAGCACTAAAACGAGAAGATAGATACACCAACGACAACGAATGACTGGAACTGCAATATTAATTAGGGCATGCAGGAAAAACCAAATGAAACCATATCTAACCTAAGGATTGTTTGTTCAGGATGAATGTGAAGGCAAGCCCAATGGTGTGAAGTAAGGCATGAGTACCAGTAAGGCCTCGAGACGAGTCAGAGAACACTCTATAATAATTAAGTCAAATCAATAGCATGTGTGACTGCTAAAATTGAAAAGCCGATAAAGAACCCAATGAGGCCAGAAAGGAAAGGAATGATCGAGTATCACCACACGTGCCAACTATTTGTAACAAAAACCTATGAACGTAATTTAGAAAGAATCACATGCGGAAAATGCTAACGATCACGAAAGGTGAAAAAAATTTATATTTTGATCACAAGGGATGTCAATCCCTATGACCATTCAGTGACATAAATTAAGAGTGGTGCGTAATACACTAATGATGAGAAATGTGAAACCATGACGAGTATGTTTTAAAGAAAGACAAGAAAGGAGTTATGTGTATGGAAATATGAATGTAAAGATCGTATACCTAGTGTTCCGTCTGAATTAATACCTTCCTGACAAGTTTGAGTATGATAGAGTAATGCTTCATATTGTTCCTCCGGGAACGAAACGATATGGTTCCTTCAGGAACAAAACGATATGGTTCCTTCGGGAATGAAACGATATGGTTCCTTCGGGAATGAAACGATATGATTCCTTCGGGAACGAAACGATATGATTCCTTCAGGAACGAATCAATATGGATCCTTCGGGAATGAGATAGTAGGACTCTTTCGGGAACGACATGGTATGGCCCTTCATGAGTGAATGCACCAAGGATAATTTATGAGGTACCCATAATAACCGAAGAGACTTAGAATGAAATTGATAACAACTGCCTAGGGCATAAAATAGATAATTTAAACAAGATACTAGGATTACCAAGAGACATCCCTAAGTGTTAGAAAGGAGTTCATGGCTTGATCCTCACGACAAATTCATACAAATGTGTGATAGATTCAAGTTAAGTCCACCCACGGGACATGCATAAGAGTAAAGTAGGTTATACTATTCAATATAACATCCGAAGTGTTCATTACAAGGAAGAAGAGGTAGTAGCGACATGTAAACCCTAATTACATGCAGTTCACATATGACATCGAAGGTTCATCTCACTTTCACAAAGCAGAACGGGTGAGTTCATAGGAACCTAAGAGTTTAATCGTGTATAAGAGGCACCGAATTTCAAGGACAAAATTGTTATAAGGAAGGTAAACTTGTAACATCCCAAACTCTCTACTACCTAAAACACGGGATTTAGATTAGGATTAAGGTTGTTAAAGAACCAAAATACGACCCAATAGTTTAACAACTAATTTAAATTAAAGGCTAAATGTAATTTCCTTAAACACAGGGGGCAAAGTGAAAATTCATAAAAACCTAAAATGACTATTTCTTCTTTCAGCCGCCATCACCGACTTCCACTTCTCCTTCTTCTTGTAGCGCCTGCAACTCCAAACCAAAACAACCTCACCTCCGTGAAACCCTAATCCGAGTAATCAACCATCTCACCTTGCTCATACTGATTGGAATGGGCTTGGATCCATTTTGGTGCACAAAGGAAGAAGACGTACAACAGCTCACCACACCAGGTCGTGCACTCCGGTGGCGGTTCATGGTGGTTTAAGCTTATGACGGGAAAGAAGGTGATGATGGAGACATGATTCTGGTTACCCAACAACAGCGACACTTAGCGTGTGGGCTGCTGCCATAGCTCCGACAGTAGCAGTAGGTTGTGTGTGGTGTTATGGACGGTCGTCGACAACGGTAAGGAGGCCTTTGGCAGAAAGCTCATGACGAGTTCGTGGACTTTCGGGTCACCCGATTCGGAGTCCGTATGGTCGAGCCTTGGATATAATGCGAGTTCGTGTTTGATGAGGTATATTCTCTAAAACTCGAAGCACAATAATTAATATTATTAGTTCGGGATTACGAATAGCATATTTAAGGATGAATTGAGATGAATTATTTAACAAACAATACCCAACAAAGGTTATTATTTTTATAAAGGATAATTGATAAACGTATAGAAAGAAGGATCTCGATGCTAGAAGTTAAAACTCGATTATTGTGGACTAGTGGTTATGATTTGGTAAAGGAAAAAGACAATTAATATTGTCAGGTTTTAGATAAAAAACAAACGAGACTCTATCTAATTTCCGTCAGGATTAAAGGAGTATATTTCACAAATGTAGACATCCTCTTTACGGATTGGGTTGTTTGGGAAAGAAGATGCAGTTCAGGCAAATCTGTCATGTTCGCCTGAGACCTTCTTAGCGAGACTATCATGTTCGCCTGAAGTAAAAGATAGCAAACTTAGCATGTTCACTAAAGTCAAAGGGGCGAACTTGCCCTATGTTCGCCTAATTCAAAGGGGCGAACTTGCCATATGTTCGCCTTAAGTCAAAAGGGGCGAACTTGCCATATGTTCGCCGAGGTCAAAGGGGCGAACTTAGTTTATGTTCGCCTAACCCTAAGAATATAAAACGTCTAGTGTCGTGTAGGATCATTATCTTATCTTGTATGACTTGATTATTCAGATTACGTGTGACCTTAGTGACGCTCACTGACCAGCTAGTATACTTCAGGAACCCGCTCATCATGTGAGTTCTATGTGCCCCTATGTGATATGTGCAAATGATTTTAAATGTTTTGGGGTTGAATTGTATACATGATATGAATGAATATTATGATATGTGTTATATGACAATACATGATGAATATAAGTATGACAAGTATGTTCATGAAAAAAGAAATATGATAAGTATGTTTATGAATAAAGAAATAAAAGTATGTCATAACGTAAAGAAATGAAATCTTGCTTTATATACATATATATATATTGCTTGCTATGTATGAATGAATGTTATGGACAGAAACGATGATAACGGCTACTTCGGTAGACGGACGGCCACTCGACTAATATGTAGCTAGAATTAAAAGTCTAGAAAGGTAGATTAAACTAAGGCCACTACGGTGGAGTCAGTCCTTCAATTGATGCACGACTGCATAATAGTCGTATGGTCATCCGTAATTAGTCTACCTTTCTAGACTTTAACATACCGTCTGCATAATAGTCGTATGGTCGTCCGTCTACTGTAGTAGCCGTCATCATCGTACCGTCTTGCCGAAGTAGTCCGTATTTCCGTCCATAACGTTTAGTACATTCATAACACGTGATATATAAATATAAAGCAATATTTCATTCGTTTTAACATTAGGTCATACATTCATTTCATTCTTTGTAAACATTCGTTTGGTCATTTCATCGTTCATAATTTACTTTCATATAACACATACAGTCATATTATCATTCGTAACATTCATTCATTTTGCACGTATACACTTCAGCCCCAAAACTTTGGAAAACATTTGCACATTGTAAACACATAGGGGGGCACATAGAACTCACCTGATAAGTAGGTTCTTGAAGTACAGTGGCTGGTCAGTGAGCGTCACTAAGGTTACACACAATCTGTATAATCAAGTCATATGAGATAAGATAATAGACCTAACCGAAACTAGACGTTTCTATCTCTAGGGTTGGCGAACTTAGATAAGTTCGCCCTTCATAATTTAGGCGAACATAGTAGATTCGCAACTTAGACGTTAGGCGAAGATAAGGTAAGTTTGCTACTTTGGTTTTAGCGAACATGTGGTTAAGTTCACTACTTGGGGTTAGCTAAAGATAAGGTAAGTTCGCTATCTTTGGCTTAGGCGAACATACAGTAAGTTCGCCCCTTAGTTTAAGCGAACATGCCTTAGTGAACATATTAAGTTCGCCATAACGGTTCCAGGCGAACTTGACAAGTGTGCATGCGCGTCAGTCATCTTCCCCAACAAGAAACCCTAGATCTGGACCATTGTTCTAATCGTTCAAGCTTCAAACTTTTTACATTCAAAACGTTCCATTTTCATTCATGAGCCAAGATCTATGATTTGTTTTCAATTCTAAACGTAAAAACCGTATCTTTACTCGTTTTTAACCCGAAACCCAAAAATGTACAAAAACTCAGACTTAGAGATGATGCTTACCTCTGGACGTCCGATTTCTGTTGCCTTCCGTTGTTGGGATACCGAGTGTTGATTTCTGAGCTTTTGAGCCGTCACCCATCGGTTTCTCTCTCTAGCCCACAATCTCTCTCTCTATCTCTCTAAAACTTGCGTGAATGAGGTGGTGAAGGGGAAAGGGGCTGATATGTCTCTTATATACTTGGGCTCCCTTCGGCCCGTTGGAGCCAAGCCCAAGCCCATTTCTTTCTTTTGTTGTTTATGCGTTAATTACATGTTACGTCCCCGTTATTTTCTTTTATTTAAGATTATCGTTTTTTGGATGTTACAAAAAAACATGGTTCTAAAGTTGGATTGTAATGTACTTTCTTAACTACTGTAAGGTTCTCCGCTTGCCCTTTTATGCAGGAGAATGCAGCTAACTGTTAACAGTTGGTTCTTGAATTCCCGAATACTGTCGTGAACCAAATACACGAGCCCATGAGCATCATGAGACGAGTTTGCACCACCAAGGTTTGTATTGTATATTGTACCAGGAAGCGAGAAAAGTAGAACTATAGTCCTTTGGGCATCAACATTCTTGATAAACCCATGGAGTAAAAATAGCTATAGTAATGGAAAATCAAGGGACGAATTAGGCATGGATGCGTAGACTACTGAAATGGTAACTATCAGTCTGTTAGGCTTCTTTACGGATAGAAACAAACCAGCCGCTCGTGAGTTACTCGAAATCGAATCACTAAAAACTTGAATTGAAGTGTGCTTAAATGTGAAGCTCATTTGATAACGATCTTCATAGACTTAGCTTGACTAGGTTTGTGAGTTTAAACAAGTCCATTATTTATATAAATATAATAATTTTTATTTAATACAATAAAGAAATAATTACATAATAATACTACTATTTATAAATATGATATAAATAATCCTTATTATAATAAATAATCATTAATTAAGTAACTCATCCATCACGTGTCATAATTCTAGCTCATTAAAATTCTTTTTTCCGTTTCTTTTCATTTTCAGTATTATTGCTTTATTACTTATTAAATTTAATATATCGTTTTATAATTTATAAATCTTCATTACTAACTATTTAATTTTTCTTTATTCAACCCATGTAATACATAAGTTTCTAGCCTATTAAATAATATATTCGTATACATATATATATATATATATCGACGGTTTTTTTGCGAAGACCTATTTCCGTGCGATGCGTAGGAAACCACGAAAATGTGACACGTGTATTTTAGGTGAGGGACATAAACGTCTATATATAATTATGTACATGGGTTTACATAATCACAAATTGTTATACTTATTCAAAATCACGCACCATAATTACTAGCGTTTTTAAACCCGGACCGGACCGGCCTGTCGGACCGGGAACCGGTGGTCTGGGCGGTCCGGTTATATAAGGTCCCAAACCCGGGAGGCCTCACGTGTTGGATTTAGTCATTAACAAACAATTCTTAAACTTGAATATCAAATAACGCAGCGAAAAAAACTTTCATTTAAACATAATAGTAACATTGTCAAACATGTGGAAGGGTAAACATTGTCTAAACATAACATAAACATAATCAAAACATAACGGAATTCCGGTCTTCATGATCAACCGGGTAACTCCTCCCGCCAGCCGAGCATCACCGTTCAACTTCCATACATGCCCTTAACCTGAATGTGCATACTAAAAGTTAGCTACGCTGGTGAGTTCTAGTTTTAACATAAAACATTAACTTCAAATATTTGTTAAAAACATAACATTCAACTTCATTTAATAAAAGCGTACGTAAAACATGAAATAGCATAACATAACCTCATAACATTACATCATAACATCAGTCAACATGAACCGAATCTGCGCCTTCTCATAACCGTCAATTCCTTACATCACATACCGGTGGAGGAACCTAAGGCTCGTTACCACTAGGCCATCTATCACCTAGGTCTCCTAAGGCTCGTTACCTCTAGGAATACCAAACATACATACCAGTGGAGAAATCTAAGGTTCGTTACCTCTAGACCATTCCACACCAAACTTCAAGCACGACATCACGAGTATGACACGTACCAAACTTAAAGCACGATTACCCCGCTAGGTAAATCGTACCAACTTCAAGGATCACTGTAATCCATTTGGTGACTGTCATCACCCCAGTTGTACAACAGTTGGCCAGCCACATAGGCCCCTATAAAGGTAAGGCCCATAACATACATCCCATTCTCATAACCTTGATTCCCGGAGGAACCGTGGCAGATTCGTTCGTTTGTGACTTTCATAAACATTCACTTCTTTTACTTCAAAACTTCAGTTAAATCATTTGTACGTTTTTATTAAAAATCATTCATTCATACATTCTTAAACACTTCATAAACTTCTTTTGGTAAAATATATCATAAACACATCTTTCATAATCTTTCCTTCAAAAACATCGTTTCATAAAACGTCACAAACATTGTTTTATAAAACAGTCACATCGTTACGTATGCACACCTGCCCGAAAACATTATTTAAAACATTTTAAGAAGGGCATCTAGAACTCACCTGATAAGCCTGCCTCGGTTGTCCTAAACAAAGGTCCAACAACTTCACGTACGATCTGGATTGAGTAGTTAAATACACAACAGACCTAATCCCGACTTTAACGGGTTAGCCATACTGAATTAGGCGAACTTAAGGTTAAGTTCACCTCTTACCATTCTGGCGAACATATAGGCGAACTTAAGCTAAGTTCGCCTTATGGCACCAGGTGAACATAACTAGCGAACTTACCTAAGTTCGCTTAAACTTACATCCAGCGAACTTATTAAGTTGGCTTAATCCTCCATAGGCGAACTTGACAAGTTCGCCTGTGGGGCTGTCATCTTCTCCAAAACCCTAAGTTTGCATGTTAATGGCGGCCAGATCTGATTACGTTCAAGTTACCGACTTTTTATGTTCAAAACTTGTAGTTTTCATTCCCGATTTCAGATCTATAACCCTTTTCTCGTTTGGTTCATAAAAACCCAACCTTTTCACGAAAATATCTGAAAACCCAACATAAACAAAAACTCAGATATGGAACGAGTTGTTACCTGAATCGAGCTTCTGATTTGGAGGTCTTGCTCACAGGCTATGGAGTAACACGCTTCTTCAATCTCAGGTCGATCAGCCAACTTTCTCTCTCTACGGTTTCTCTCTCTAGAACTTACAAATGAGAGAATATTGGTGACTTAGGCTATTTATAGGGGAGCTCTCCCCCTTGTTCGCCATCCTCAAGTCCGCCAGGCCCATCCCGACCCGACCCATCCCATCATACCTCATTCGTTTATTCTGTGCGTCTCATGTTTAACCCGTTATTATAATCGTCGTTTTATTTTTGGGATGTTACTGGTTATGCATGTTGAAACGGTTATGCAATGAACCGGGGGTTAGACCAAAAAACCGGTGGTCAGACCGAAAAACCACGGTTGGACAGGAGATAAATTTGTGAAATACGGACTTGGACTAACGACGACAGTGGAGATGCGGTGGTTCGTTGGTCGGTGTTAACGATCGGACCGGAGGGCTAGATACACGAACAGATATGGGCGAAACGACAACAATAGGTGATGCTTGAATGGAGAAGAACAAGCTTGAAAATAGTCGACAGGATCTAGATTTGTAGTGAACGTTGAAGATTTTAAAGAGAAGTGAGCGGCGAAACATGTAATTGAAAGTCGACGATAGGTATACTGATTTAGATCTGAATGTAGAGAAGTGAGACTACTGTTTTCCCTTTCAATTTGCAGATGACTTTAATAATTTTAGGGCAACTCATCACATGGGCTAATAATTAATAATCTTTTGGGCCTTTTAATATGAATAATTTTTATGAATTTTAACAACAAGGGCTTAAATAAGATAGGTTTTAGTGGCATGACTTTAATAATTGGGTCAATCATATTTTTAAATTATTAAATTATATAATGTTATCCGGTTCTTAAATCCAGTTCGACCAGTGAATCTCTAAGGACACCGGTTCAACGTCCGGTCCGGTTATGAAAACATTGATAATTATTTATCATGTACATAATTTTGTACCATTTAAAAAACCAGTCTTAAATAAGACTATAGCAATATGATATGCCTAAAATTATACATGTTTTGCATTCATAATAATCCTCATATTATGGTACTAATTGAATAATAATCTTGCAATTGATACTTAAAACGTTAATATTTCATAATTGCATGTTATTCGGTGTCTTGAGATAAACAAAGAAAAAACCAGTCAAAAGCACCAAGAAATCAAGCCTCTTGGAAGATCATTCCCAAGCTTTGACCCCCAAGTAGTCAACCAAGGTCAACACAAGTCAACCAGGCAGCTAAAAGACAAAACTGGGAAGCAGCAGTGGGATGCACGGCCGTGCATCCCAATGCGGCCGTGCATCCCAATGCACGAGCGTGCATTAACCCTGCTTGCTCCCCAAGGTCCAGTACACTGTCCTTTGTACCCTGTTTGATTCCTGAGGTGTTTACACGCCCGTGCAATCCAATGCACGTCCGTGCATTGCTAATTTTGAGGCATATAAATAGATTGCTTGAGTTCTTCATTCCATACACCTCAAGATACATTACCACAGCTTGAGAAGAGTCCGTTTCTGTAGTTTAGAGTAGAGAGTAGAGAGGTTCCTCCTCTTTGTCCGCAATAGGGGAGCCTACGAAACTCAGAGTTACGCTAGTTAGTCTGGCCATTCGTGGCTAAACTCTTTGTGTTGCTAGGGTGAATATGACGTTTGGTGTATGTTAATGTTTAACGTATTAATCTAGTGGTATATGTCTTTAATTATTCGCTCTTAAAACCACCTTCTAGGTGGGCTTTTTATTATTTTCTAAACTTGTCTTTACACTTGTGAGTGTTCTTGATTTTGAAAGCATAAGACCGTAAAACTTTTTTAATCAAACTTCTCTTGAAACTTGTATGTATTTATACAAGAAGATTTTGATAAGCCAAGGCTTGGTTAATACTAATAAGGTCGTACGTCTTTATACGAACTTGTTATGAGAACAAGAATTGGTGAACTCACGTTGGGAACGGTACGTCTTTATACATGGTCCCATTGTTACACCACCTCTCGGTGAACAAAGTCTAATCACTCTTTTACTAATAATACTTAAGCATTTAAGTTCGATGTCTTAAACCAACTTGGAGATAGCATTCAAAGAGTTGAGGGTAACGTTTTCCCTAATTGGGAATCATTACCATTTTATTATTAAAGATTATAATTCATGAACCAAATGTTTTAGAATGAGACTCTAGCGGTGTACCGCTCACACATTTGTATTAGTCATACCACCGGATTAGTCAACTTAACATTATCATATACCAAGCGGATTCGAAACCCAAAGGAATACTCTTCGTGACTTGATCATCTACGAGATATTTACTTTCTTGCTATTTACTATTCTGCTATTTACATTTCTGTTACACACTTCATGCATATTTTTATTTTTCTGTTATTTACTTTACCGTCATTTACTTTTCTGTCATTTACTTTCCCGCTTCACACGCACACAAAACCCACTCACTAATTAAACCGGTTAAACGATAACAAAAGTTGAGTATTGGAACTCGACCGTGTCCATTGGTTCGATACTTGGTTCTTACCTAAACTATATTACGCTGCGATAGGTATACTTACCTATTATGTGTGTTATAAGTTTAAAGTAATTATCATTTTATAAATTTAAAACCTGATCTCGTGAAACCAACATCTCTAAATATATATATATTATATTTTCTATATCACACGCACGCTATCAAGTTTTTGACGTCGTTGCCGGGGACACGGTGATTTAAGAAAGATTCGAGTTAACGGATTAGCCTTTTTAACCTTAACATTTATTTTTATGGTTTGTTTTGATTGTTCTTTACAGCAACTTTCATGGATTACGACTACGAGAGTTGTTATGGAGGCTATGACTATGAGTACCACTATTCGGAGGTTTGGTGTGAGATATGTGGGGAACCCACTTCACGCAAGACTGTTATCACTTTCAAGGTTATTCCATAGATTTTCAACAACCCTACTGGCAACCATATGAGGAAACCACACAACCCTAATAAATTAAATACTCAGCTCTAGAATCTGACTCATGGACCCGAGGAAATCTGTTCCATCATTTGGAAGAAATAAAGGTTTAGATCCTAAAGAGCTAACTGAAGAACAATATGATCCCTTCAAAGTCCAAGAATCGAAAGTCATAGATCCAACATCCCTAGTAGGGTCAAGTGAGTCTAAGGAGCAAGAACCTTCCAACTTCACAAGCATGTATCAGTTGGGAGTGAGACCGGATGATTTAGAGGAGAGGGTTACTGCAGCTTTACAATCACTTCCTGACTTTTCTGAGAGGTTGTAAGCTAAACAATCAAAGGAGTCAGAAGAATGAAGCTCTAAAGAAGAATTAGTCGGAATCCTCAATATGGAAGCACAAGAAGGATGTATGGAACAGTCTGGAGTTCCTATCACTTCAGAGACAACATCATACGAAGAACCATATTGTAAGACCAACATCCAGGAGGAAGTATTCACCAACAAACAAATGACAATGGTGGGACCTCTTCCTTGCAACAGTGATAGCTGGCCTGTGACCAACCATAACAGTGAATCATTCCATGAATCACATAAGCTGCAGGGTAGGGCACATCAATCTGAGGACCACTTCTCATGGAGGAAGCAACGTTCATCCAATGAAAACTACGTGACAAAATTATCATATCGGGTTGACCATCTTCTGCACTACATGGGTTTCTTGAAGTTTGGTCCAGGAAATTTCAAGTGGTGGTGGCGTGATTTAATTACATTGTTTTCTTTAGATGCTTTTCTATAAAGCATTCTAAATTTGGCAGGTTTACAAAAATTTTCAAAAATTCAAACCAGTCTATCCAAACTAAAAACAGACTTTGAAAATACATAAATCTATGATTCACCCATTTTAGAACAAAAAAGTTGAAGGTATTAAAAATAGAAAATTGAGGAAAATCTTTGATTTATGAAATTGGGTCACTTAATGGGGTAATTTGGCTCGGACCATTGGGATAAACCGCCTACGGCGTTTGCCACATGATCCAGCTCGTCGAAACCTTTCCGTCCCCTGGTCGGGGGCCCTGTAACTCCAAACGTTGCTAAGTTATAATTGTTTCACGTTTAAACTCTTTTTACCCTGTTTTTCCCTTATCCAGATGGTCCAGGATGGACTCCACTAATTCTTGGATCAGCTTATCATCACGTTGTATGCATGGTTATCAAATGGGTTAGATAAACCTCTTCATATCTCGATATTACAAGCCACCAATTTGTCAGATTATTCCACCACTTGCACTAAATGGAAGTTCATAAAGCACTTACGGGTCCAGCCAATGACCCTAAAATAAACGTGGTGCTTCCAGGAGGCAACCCAATGATCATGAATAAATTATGAAGTTGGTGCATACGGCAGAACACATGGACCTCAGGTTTGGTTTTCCAAGTTTAAGTTTCTCGTACTTCAGCCTCCAGGTATGCCTTCTCGATACTAGGACCTTAGTAGCTTAACTACTATCTATTATTTCCGTTTTCTGTTTTTATGTTATTCTTTGTGTGTCAAGTAGCATAACATCACCACATAGTTTCTCTATTTCTTTGAGTAGTTCCGCTCCTCCTCTACAAGCTTGGACGCCGGAAAACCACATCAAATGTGTGAGAGATTTATAAGAAGTTTTTGGCGTATCATTGACTTCAACTACAAGCATTGGCCATAGGTTATACACCGAATTGACCGGGGGAGTACCGGTTTCTTTTCCCTTAACACTTCATGCATTTAAATTCCTGCATAACATTTCATTACATTACATTGAGGCTAATGCACAGTTTTAAGTGTGGGGTGGGAATTAGAGATTTAGGACAAACTTGTTTCCTCAAAGCAGTAAAACTGAACTCGTGATTTTCTACCCATTTGACTAAAACCTTATTTTAACCAAAAACTTATTTACCTAAAAACCTTAAAAAAATTTGAAAAGTTTAAAACCCTAAAAAAATCTAAATCTCTTTGAGTTCGCGCTTAAATAAACTAAAAGGAATAAATTGAAACATGGCAAGTAGAAAAAAATAGATATTATGCAAAACGATTCATAAACCCTATCCAATCCATTTTTCATGTGAGAATAATCTGAGCCTTTTCATGAGCATTATTATTATTATCATATTTTCGCATGCTCTTTCGTTTGGTATACTGAGTGTTTTTTGATCGAATTCTATATTAGAACTTGTATGACTTATACATATCAATACCATGAACTAGTAGTTGTATGGAAATGATTGAGGCACCTAGGAATTTACTACCCTTATATACTATCCTTAAACCCAAAATACCAAAAACAATATCTGCCAAGATAGCCCTTTGAGCCTTAGCCTTTTCGTTTCTACTACCCACATTTATCACCAAATCAGCTTTTCGTAAATACCGGTTATTGGCTAACTGTCTTCGAGATGGAGTATTATTAGTTTATCTTATGTCGTTATTTCAAGTTTCATACGTTAAGACAATTTGAAAAGGATCCGATTCGCTCAAGGAACTGAAATACACAAAAAGAAGTGGATGTATTAGGAAGAAACAGTCGAACGATCTACAAGGAAGTTATGGAAAAATATTTCAAGGAAATTGAGGAAAAGGATTTATTGACAAGTCTGTCTTGATATTAAAAAAAAAGAGAAGTTTGTCTTTTACCGGTTAGACCTAAAAGAGCTGGACATGCATTTTTTTGATTTCAATTTACTTTATTGTATTCATTTCACAAAGCCTGATTTACCGCCCGAACTTCGAGAAAAGTGTTTGAAGCAACATATGATGTACGAAAACGGTGGCACAAGCAAGAACAACTACCACCATTCCGCGGCTTATTAAAAAGCGTCGCCAAAAGAAGAGCCAAAACATATGGCAAATGTGTGAAATATGGCAACTGGAGCCACAATGGAAAATGCAGCTAGAATCAAACTTACTCCCAACATGAGTATACGCATCTGATCAAAGTAGGTGCTATTAGGTTACATGCTGAAAGAACCATACGGAAAGGCAGTAATGTGTACTACGCAGTAAAGGAAAAGTTGAACATGATAAGAAGTATCGGTCTTGGAAATCTGACCATAAATGAGCCCTCAGATTAGATATACCCTCATTATCTGAGTACTGTAGAGGGACCCACTAGTGTTTTCTATCTTAAGCCATGAAGCCTTATGTCACACCCCTAAGTTTATTTACTTAATAAATAAATAAATAAATTAATGTTGCAATGATTGGTAACATTACACAATAGCGGAAGCTAAAATAAAGACTTCTAAGGTGTTGAAAACCATTACAAATACTAAATGAAATAGTACACTGACCTAGAACTATGTAGGTTAGAAACGACTTAAGGTTTGACAATTATGCTTCTTCAGCTTCTAGGGTTTTAATCTGAGTGGTTAACCTCTTCCAACCGTGCCATAGCAATGAATTACCTGAAAAACATACTTAAAGTGTCAACACAAAGGTTGGTGAGTTTACATGTTTAATTGTCTCAATGTAAAGTAGTTTTTCTTGAAAATATCAATAATGTATACGTAGCCAAAATATGAAACCGTTTTCTTTGAAAACATTAAAACATTGAAAGTGTGTACATGGGCTTAGTATGGAACCGTTTTCCTCAAAAACATGTGATGACTTCATAGTCATAAAATGAGTCGTTTTCCCCAATGAAAACATGTAAATGACTTCACAATCATAAAATGCGTCGTTTTCCCCAAATGAAAACATGTACATGACTTTACAGTCATAAAATGAGTCGTTTTCCCAAATGAAAACATGTAATGAATTTGTAACCATTCGACCAAAACCGATCGAACCATGACCGGGGGTGTCAATCCCAATAGTACTATCCACAGAATCCCAGGCTAAAACTATAGCTAATGGTTATAAAAATGTTCACGTACGGGACTTTTAGCGAGCTCTATGTTCGTTAACTCATGCAAACATAAGGTCGGGTCTTGTTATCTTGTTACCATATGAAAATGTTTATATGTATGCTTCATGTTTTCCAAACGTATCATGTAAGTATAACTTATGTTTTCAAACGTATAAAGTAAATATGTTTCATGTTTCCTCAAAAGTATCAAGTAATGATGTTCTCAAATGATTCAAAAATGATGTTCTCAAATGCATCAAATGTGTTAAGAAAGTATGTTTCTTCCCCGATGTTTCTAAAACATTTAAAAAGTTAAAAGGGGGCAGAGAACTCACCTGGTGACGTGTCAGAAACACTAATATCCTTCTGATAGAAATGGGAACCAATGTCCACAAGATATGGTAGTCATGGCTTTACGTCCTACTCGAGTCCTATGATACCTGTAGGTACTTAAAGAGCTTTATGGACTAACCCTAATATTACAAAGCAAGCCTAAACTCACGTTGAGTTATCACGTGTGCAGTTGAGCAATGTTGTCGATTTAACGATTGGTAATAATTGTTATTTAGGTCGAGTCGGGATCCTCCACTTGTTTCTGTTCTAATGGTCACATTCAAACGTATTGTTTTATCAAGTTCATGGTTGTGCTTAACGTTATGTACTTATAATTTAATACTCACAATTCTTGTTCGTGACTCTTAACATATTTCGTGTAACTCAGTGTTTTGATAAAACTATGTCGAAGTTTTATAATATATTCAAATGAATGATTATAAGTATTTATATATATATATATGTATATATATATATAATATATATTTTTTTCAAAACCTTAAAATATACTTGTACACTATTGAGTTTCGTAAACAATAGTTCGGGTTTATGTAAAGTATACGTGTAGCCGTTATCTCAAGAAATAATCACGCGTACAGATATACATTTATAATTACAGCTAAACATCGTATTATGTAACACAGTTTAGATAAAATGTAGCATTTTATTCATTTAATATAAAATTATAATTATATATATGTCATGACAAAATATATCAAGTTTATAACAATCTAAGTTTTCATAGGTATACGAAAATATTCGTGTAAGATCCCAATTGTTCTCGTCATAAACTCAAAACCCTAATAAAAATACAAGTGTGCATGTGTATATATATATATATATATATATATATATATAAATATACATTTTACATTCGAATTTGGCTATCGTATATAATAATAGTTTGATTTCATAAAAGCGTAAGTACTCACATACTTGTATGTATTTAGAAGTGTATATATATTTATATCGTATATTCATATTTATGAAAAATATAATTGTATCATTCCTTGTTAAATCTCAAAGCTTCATTTATTCGTTCTATATTTAAATACCATTCATTAACATACTAGGTAGTCGCATATGTCTTATACAAAATGCTTAAAGTCTAAATCATCCGATCGTATTTATTTTATATAAATTGTTTTATGCTAAAGACATAACATAAACGTTTTCGTCGTTCCAATAATAATATCTAATAATTGCACTTGCTGTTTATTAACTGTATTGAAAATTCTCGTTTAACGGCTTACGCATATACAAATATATTTTCTCGTTTGTTAATAATTATAACCATGTTTGACCAGGATTTTAAGGTTAATGAATGTTATGTTAATATTCATTGTTAAAATACGTGTTTACGGTCCGTTACCATTAATTGTTATGTTAATATTCATTGTTACCGTTAATGAATCGTTTAAGTTCAACATAATTCAACCGCTTACACATGCTTAACTTTCGCGTAATTAAATATATTCACAATAGCGTGCGTTTTATACCTTTCGGGTGTCTCACTTACGAGCCGACACGTTCTAAATCTCACGATTCAAGAATTGATCATGTTTGACTGTGTTTGACCATGTTTGACCAGGATTTACCGAGGTTCGGGTTATCGTCTCCTGTCTAAAAATGCATGATTTATACTCGGGAATGAAACCGGGCCACCAAATATCACCAATCTACAAAGTATGACAACGGATGTAAATGTTAAACGACCGAATCTTTAAAGTTACCTTAAAAATTTATATCTAACCGTGAAAATTTGTAGATCAAGACGGTAGAATAACATACAAGTAAGATCCGTTCGTTTGGGACTTGTCGGAGTTTCGCCGGAACATTGAAACAGAAATCGATTCATTAAAACATGTAGATTTGGTCTTAAACAGCAAGAGAAAGAGAAGAGGACTTACTGGAAAAGCGGGTTCGTGAGAAACCCTAACCTGCCAGAATTTGAAACATCCTACTTATCTCATACTTTATTAGAGTTTTTATAATGCGAAAAATGGTCCCAGTTTAAAAAACCTTGCCATAACTGGCTAAGGTAACTTTTTTATTATAATATTGTTTTACAAAAGATGATATAATTATATCATATTATAAAGGGATCTTTCAACTCTGATTGTTCCGTCCTCAGGAAGCTTCATTCCACGTGTTTCTTTCCTGCAGCGTTTGGAAAACATTTTTGAATAGCTTACGCTAAGTAAGTACACTGCATCGTTTATTTTATTTTGAATTAGCTTACGCCAAGAAAAGAGTGATGGGCCTAGGAGAGATTTATACACCACTCTTTTCTTATACAGAATATTTCGTTTGTCAGATAACTACATACCGGTTGGAAGTCCTGTCGTACGTTTACTATAATTTCATTACTGTCTTTTAGTCTATACCCCTAAACATTCATAATGGTTTCACCACGAAGTATCAAACAGATTTATATATAGGAAGTACCAGTGGCGTATCCACCACCACTTGGATAAGTCGTGGCTACTCCATTATTCCCGTTTATTGTTTATACTAACCCTTCATTACCCCGTACCCTCGTCATATACGTATCACATAACACATATCATTTAAACATGTAATTCACATAATCGTGTCTAGGGTACGGGTCCAGTGTATTTACAATACACTGGTTTCTACGCTCGTTCCTCGCTTAAACGCTTCTCCGAACTCGAACCACAGTCACATCGTACCACACTCGCACTTTAACGCGTCGCACCGGCTCCTAATTCTTCTCTAGAGGGTGTGTATGATGTATGGTGTTTATGTGTGTTGTTTCCCGTTTGAATAGCCTCAAGAATCAATTTATAGGCAAAAATCCGATCCCGTAACGGACCGTTAGCGTTGGTGACGGTCAGTTACCGTTTTCTTGGCGTCCAAGGGCTTTCTGACCACGTAACGAACATTCATGGCTCATGACGGTCCGTCATGGCCTTAGGGTGCGATGACTCAGTGATACGTGGCTTAAAACGGTGCGTTTTCGTGATTCTACGGCGTGACGGACCGTCACGGACGGTAACGGTCCGTTATGGCTTTTTGACACTCGTGACGGACCGTTACACCTAGTGACGGTCCGTTATGACCCAATTTTCAGATTCTTCTCGCCGAGACACCCAATTTTCATATATTATGGACTTCGAAATTCATTTTCTAGCCCGGAATATGCTTTTGGGAAGTTTTGGGCTATTTCTGGTCAAACTGACTTTTCGTTTTAGCGTTCGGTTACGTTCTAGCGTAGCGTTTCTTAGCCGACACGTGTCCCAACTTATTTTAAGAGTTTGAGATGTTATAAATCTACCCCCCTTAAATTAGGTTTCATCCTCGAAACCTGTTAATCCTTAAATAGTTGAGGATAAGTTTTACTCATTTCTTCCTAGCTTTCATAGGTCATTTCCGACCGTTTTCTGTGTTTCCATTGACCTAACACTTGCTTGATCGTTTTGTGACGTAATTGCTTTTCTTTTGTATCTAGAATCTTGAAAGGTTCTTCAACATAGGTTAGTTTATCATCAACTTCTATCTCTTTTAAAGGAACGTGTGGAGCTTCATCAGCTAAACATTTCCTTAGATAAGATACATGAAACGTGTTGTGTATCTTATTCAATTCTTCAGGTAGTTCTAGTTGATAGGCTACCTTTCTAACTCGTTTGATGATTTTGAAAGGACCAATGAATCTTGAACTTAGCTTGCCACGTTTCTTGGATCGGATTAAACCTTTCCAAAGGGATACCTTTAACAAATCGTAATCTCCCTCTTGGAATCCTATTGGTCTACGTCTCTTATCTGCATATGATTTCTGTCTATCTTGTGTAGCTTTCAAACGTGCCTTGATCAAGTCTACTTTTTACGATGTGGCTTTAACTATTTCTTTGCTGCCCAACTCTTTCTGACCAAATTCTCCCCAACATACAGGAGTCCTACATCTTCTACCATATAGCATCTCGTATGGTGGCTTACCAATATTGGAATGGTAGCTATTATTGTGCGAGAATTATGCTCACGGTAATTGATTATCCCAACTTCCGCCAAAATCAATTATACAAGCACGCAACATATCTTCGAGGGTTTGTATTGTCCTCTCACTTTGACCGTCAGTTTGAGGATAATATGTTGAGCTAATTATTAATCTAGTTCCCATCTCTTCGTGGAACTTCTTCCAGAAACGTCAAGTGAAACGGGTATCTCGATCGGAAAAATTCGAGACTGGCACTCCATGTCTTGAAACAATCTCTTTAATGAACAGATCAGCTAAATTTTCTGAAGAAAATGTCTCACGTATAGCTAGAAAATGAGCACTCTTAGTTAGCAGATCGACAACTACCCAAATGGTATCATAAACCATAGTTGTTTTTGGTATCTTTGTTATAAAATCCATAGTGAGATGTTCCCACTTCCATTCTGGGATTTCTAATGGTTGTAATCTCCCGTAAGGTTTCTGATGTTCTGCTTTAACTTGAAGGCAAGTTAAGCATTTAGCCACATATTTCATGACATCAAATTTCATTCCGGGCCACAAATAATCTTTGCACAGATCTTGATACATTTTTGTAGTACCCGGATGAATAGAATATCGTGATCTATGAGCTTCATCGAGAATCTTAAGTCTAAACTCACCTAATCGTGATATCCACATACGACCAAATCGAGTCTTGACTTTCTACTCATTCTCTTCTAGAAACTTCTCCTGACCAGCCATCCTTTCTTTCTTAACATCTTCACATTTTAATGCTTCGATTTGTGCGTCTCGAAGCTGGCTCATGAAATCAGGAGTTATCACTAACTTATATGCTTTCTAGGATGATGCTCTTCCTTGCGGCTTAGAGCATCGGCTACCACGTTAGCCTTTCCGGGATGATATAAGATTTCACAATCATAATCATTTACCAGTTCTAACCATCGTTGTTGCCTCATGTTTAAGTCCTTCTGGTCAAGGAAATACTTAAGTATTTTGTGGTCTGTGTAAATCGTGCACTTCGTTCCGTACAAGTAATGCCTCCATCTCTTTAGTGCGAACACCACCGCAGCTAATTCCAGATCATGGGTTGGATAGTTTACTTCATGTCTCTTTAACTGTCGAGAGGCATAGGTTATTACTGTTCCTCTTTGCATTAAAACACATCCTAATCCAAGTTTCGAGGCATCAGAGTATACCACAAAGTCTTTTACTCCTTCTAGAAATGCCAGAACCGGAGCTTGTGTCAACCTTTCTTTCAAAGTATGGAATTCTTCTCTTGTGCCGCATTCCATTCGTATTTTGAGTTCTTTCGAGTTAGCTTAGTTAATGGGATGGCTATCCTGGAAAAATCTTGGATGAATTTTCTATAACGGCCAGCTAACCCCGAGAAACTTCTAACTTATGATGGGTTCTTAGGTGGAGACCATTTCATTACATCCTCTACCCTTGCTTGGTCTACTGAGATGCCTTCTGCATTTACAACATGGCCCAGAAATTTAACTTCTCTTAACTAGAATGCACACTTTGAGAACTTTGCGTACAATTTCTCTCTTCGTAAAGTACTAAGTACCTCATAAAGATGTTGCGCATGTTCTTCTTCACTTTTTGAGTAAATCAAAATATCATCAATGAAGATAATAACAATTTGTGTAACATTGGTCGGCACACTCTATTCATGAGGTCCATGAAGACTGTCGGAGCATTCGTCACTCCAAAAGGCATCACTACAAAATCATAGTGTCCATAACGAGTTCTGAATGCTGTCTTAGGAACATCCTCCTCCCGTACCTTGACTTGATGATAACCGGATCTCAAGTCGATTTTGGAAAACCAACTTGATCCTTCAATTCTAGGTAAAGGATACCTATTCTTGATAGTCAGCTTGTTCAATTCACGATAGTCTATACACATTCTCATATTACCGTCTTTCTTCTTTACGAATAGAATTGGTACACCCCAAGGGGATACACTAGGGCGTATAAACCCGTTGTCCAATAATTCTTGCAACTGTGACATCAACTCCTTCATGTATGTTGGTGCTAACCGGTATGGAGCCTTAGCTATTGGTTTAGCCTTAGGAAATAAATCGATTTTGAATTCGATCTCTCTCTCAGGTGGAGCACCTGGAAGATCATCTGGAAATACCTCGGTGAATTCATTCACCGCCGGAACTTGATTCAGTTCCATCTCTTTCATCTTCATCTCAGCTACATAAGCTAAGAACACTTGGTGACCTTGCCTCACGTAGCTACTTATCTTAGCCATCGTATATAACGTGATCTGGTTTCGTCGTTCGCCAATGATGCTAACTTCATTTCATGTAGGCGTCATGAATTACATGATCTTTTGGTTGCATATAATCGTTGCAGCATGCGAAGATAACCAGTCCATTCCAATGATCACGTCGAATTCTTACATTAGCATCAGGATTAAGTCGACGAGATATTCTTCTCCTTCTATCAGTAGTCGGCAATCTTGGCACATTTCAGTTACTACGCAGTTTCGATCACTCGCGATTTCAACCTCTAATGCCTTAGGCAACTTACTTCTATTGAAGTTTCTAGTGTTTGCATATTTTAACGAAATAAATGATCGACTAGCTCCCGTATCGAACAAAATACAAGCAGGTAGGGAATTTGAGATGAATGTACCTGATACGACGTTAGGAACATCTTTTGCTTCCTCTTTAGTGATTTGAAAAGCCCTACCCTTGGCTTTGGAGCCTCGATCCTCTTAATTTCGTGTTCTGCAACTCTAGACCCTTCTCCGGTCTTCTCTATCTGATATTTTAGCTCAGGACATTCCCTGCTAAAGTGTCCTGGCTTATAACAGTTGTAGCACAATTTGGTTCCACTCATACACTGCAATGCAGTGTGTCCTGCCTTCCCACACTTAATACAATTCAAAGAATTGAATCAGCACTCTCCCAGGTACCTCTTTCCACCAGTCCTGCAGTCATGTACACCTTTCCTTTGGGAGGAACCGCATCCCGGTTTATTGAATTTAAATCTTTTAAGAGACATAGGAGAAGGATAACTCTCTCCTTTCCTCTTTCCGTTTCTCTCAGTTTGCCTCTTGAGCTCAGTTTCGCATTCCCGAGCCCAATCAATCATCTCTTCCAAGTTCGCACACTTGGATGGATGAATAAACTCTCTAATTTCGGTTTTCAAAATGAGATGGTATCTCGTCATCCACATTTCAGGGGTTGTTAACAAAGCCGGATAGAACCTGGCTTTGTCAAAGAAGATACCCGTGATTTCATCTACAGACTCCGTTGTCTGATGGAGTTGAAGAAACTCCTCGGTGATTCTTTCGATTGGCGCTCGAGGGTAATAATGCTTCAGGAGGATATCCTTGAATTCTTCCCATCTCATTTTCTTAATTCTGTCTCTCCCTTTTCTCTCTCCTCACTACTCCCCACCAATCGCCAGCTCGCTCTTTTAATTGATTGGTGGTGAAGGTAACCTCATCTTCTTTTTCACAGTGACATGTATCAAAAGCTGTTTCTATTGAAGCAATCCACCTTTGACTTTCTAAGGGATTAATAGCTCCTTTAAACTCCATCGGTTTGCATGTCATGAAATCCTTATACGCGCAACGAGTCGATTTTGTATCAGCTTTCGGATTTCCTCCTTCCTCGTTATGAGTAATGTCTTTATGATTCTCGAACTAGCTCTCTAATGAGCTCTGTAGTTATGCATGTAAGATCGAGAAGTTTACATCAAAATCCTTCCCTACTTCTAATGCAATTTGTTTTTGGATGTTTTCCCGAACTTGTTCAACTTCGTTCTCATCATGTAATGGATATGCAGCTCTCCCGTGGCTTCCTTCATCACGTATTTCGTCATTTTGATGTTCAGCCATCGTTTGCTGAAACATGGCATTGTTGTTCGTTTACCCTAATCATAGTCTAGGGTTTTATACTACAGGCCGTTTATCAGTTTAACACTATTCAAGTATTCTAGGGTTTCACATAAGGCCCCATCTATACATTTTCTACATATGCACATTCATTCATGCATTTTAATCATGCATAATCACACTTCTGGCTTACTATCTGTTGACATAAGTAATCACAAGATGTTTGCGGTATCATGATGGTCCCATACAACAGCTCCAATACTGGCCAGGTATAAGGCAATGTATGTTACATATCATGATACTCCCAATTATCACATGGAGCTTATCTCATACAAATTTCTGCCCACATATACTCATACATTTCTGTTATAGCACTGGAATTTAAACATACCTGCTTCCTTGGACGGCCTCAGATTGAATGCATATTTATATCATGAGCACTTATGGTTTGAGTTTAAGTATCCTCCTTTGATACTTAAATCCCTCAAACCGTGCTCTGATACCAACATGAAACACCCTACTTATCTCACACTTTATCAGAGTTTTTATAATGCAGAAAATGGTCCCAGTTTAACAAAACCTTGCCATAACTGGCTAAGGTGACTTTTTATTATAATATTGTTTTACAAAAGATGATATAATTACATCATATTATATAGGGATCTTTCAACTCTGGTCGTTCCATACTCAGGAAGCCTCATTCCACGTGCTTCTTTCCTACAATGTTTGGAAAACATTTTTGAATTAGCTTATGCTAAGTAAGTACACTGCATTGTTCATTTTATTTTGAACCATTTAGGTTGTTATCATTGTTCAAGTTTCCCAGGCTCTCGGCGCCCCCGTGACTATCTCTGGACGTACCTCCGGTCACGTCATTCGTATATTTTATGGGTGTGCTAACCCCTTCGCGACCATCTTCGGACGTACCTCCGTTCCGAGTTTTTAGCAAGGTTCTTATACTCGTCAGTATAGACCCTTTGCATTTGTCACGAAGACTCAATCATTTTCTCAGCCCCGTAGGCTTAGAATCTTTTCCTCAGTCCCGTAGGCTTGGAATCTTTTTCCTCAGCCCCGTAGGCTTAGAATCTTTTTAGCTTTCTTCCTTTTTATTGAGATCCACCTTACAGTCCGGGTATCTCATTTCATTTGGGACCTTGAGTATCTTAGACTCTCAGCCTCCCAAATGTATCAAGCATTTATTTTCATTCATGTATATGTTTGATTTATTTCCTAACCAGTCATCGCCTTAAAACTTCATAACGGTTTTTTTCACGATGCATTAAAATGGTTTATATATAGGAAGTACCAGCAGCGTATCCACCACCCTTTTAACACTTCGTGAGTACTCCGTTATTCCATTTTAGGGTTTAGAATCATTCCATCATACTCATTCATATTTGCACGTATCATCATGCATTCACGTATTCATCTTTATCATGCATCACATATTCATGTGTTCATGCATTCATTTTCATTACATATTCATATTCATCATATATTGTAAACTGGGGCGATTATCCTTCCAAAGTAGTACTTCCAACGGAGATATTCCTAGGAAAGAGTGACGGTCTAGGAGAGATTTATACACCACTCTTTCCTTAGACGGAACATTCCGTTTGTCAGATTGCTACATACCGGTTGGAAGTCCTCCCGTGCATTTACTATAATTTCATTACTGCCTTTTATTCTATACCCCTAAACATTCATAACGGTTTCACCATGAAGTATCAAAGAGATTCATATATAAGAAGTCACAGCGGCATATCCACCACCCCTTGGATACGTTGTGGCTACTCCATTATTCCCGTTTAGTGTTTAGACTAACCCTTCATTACCCCGTACCCTCATCATATACATATCACATAACACATAACACATATCATTTAAGCACGTAGATCACATAATCGTGTCTAGGGTACAAGTCCAGTGTACTTACAATAACTTCGGGTCGTTTCCTACGCTCGTTCCTAGCTTAAACGCTTCTCCGAACTCGAACCGCACTCACACTTTAATGCGTCGCGCCATCTTCTAATTCTTCTCCAGAGTGTGTGTATGATGTATGGTGTTTGTGTGTGTTGTTTCCCGTTTGAAAGGCCTCAAGAATCAATTTATAAGCAAAAATTCAATCCCGTAACGGACCATTACCGTTGGTGACGATCCGTTACCGTTTTCTTGGCCTCCAATGGCTTTCTGACCACGTAACGGACTGTCACGACTCTTGATGGTCCTTCATGGCCTTAGGGTGCGACGACTCAGTGATACGTGGCTTAAAACGGTGCGTTTTCGTGATTTTACACCTGGTGACGGTCCATTATGACCCAATTTTCAAATTCTTCTTGCTGAGGAACCCAAGTTTCATATATTATGGCTTCCGTAACTCATTTTCTAGCCTGGGATATGCTTATTGGAAGTTTTGGGCTATTTCTGGTCGAAACGACTTTCTGTTTTCACGTTCGGTTACGTTCTTAGCCTACACGTGTCCCAACTTATTTTAAGAGTTTGGGATGCTATAGAATTCCCACCAGAGAATCTGGGTTCCAAACCTCAGTCGGCTGCCAGAGCTGGAGAAGCGTTTCTGGCGGGAAGAAGCGGTTGAAAACCCTAGCCGTTGCACCCGTTGGACCCGCCGGATGGATGAACCCGTTCATATCCAGGCCTAATTCTGTCATCTTTTGCCAGATCTACCTCGTGCCGACGCTTTAGAGGGTCAACCACCAGTCTACACCATGTCGTCGTCTCCTTTTTCCAGTTCCAGGCTCGCCGTCATCAGAGATAGTGGTTATTTCTACCAGAAGACCGGGCTCTTCACCTGTAGCCACCCAAAATCGTCTTCCCGTGGTGGTCTTCACACGAGTAGCCGTCGCCGTTCATCAACCGGTCTTCGTCTTCGTGGTTCACAGACCCACCGCTTCTGGTCGCCGATATTATGCCGGAGGGGCGGCCGGGGGGACGGCCTCCTCCCTTTATGCTCTCTCTCTCTTGGTTATTCTCTCTCTCTAGACACACACATGGTGTGTGTGTTTGGGGGTGAAGATGAGGAAGGAAGAAGACACCAACATTTTATACCTAGGGTTTCTCTTTCGAGTGGTTGAGAGAGTAGGTGGATACCGCGTCTCAAACTCGGCCTCTTATCGCGTTCCGATTCCTGGTAATTTAATTTAAAATTCTTAAAATCACGTCACGTTAATATTAATGTTATTTAAATATTAAATTTATGAATTTTTCGCACAGATTATTGTCAAGACAAGTATGTGCCAGTATCGCATGCCTAACGTGTCCTGTCCGTTTAAACGTTTTGCATTCTAAATGGAGTTATTATTTCTTAATTAATTATAATATTAATATTAATAATAATAATTTAAAATGATAAACTATAAATCATTGATATTATTCAATTATTCTTGGTAATAGGTAATCGTGTTATGTCTGTGTCGATATTTGACGCAGTCGCGTGTTCCAAGTCGTATGACTCGTGCGTAAATGTTTTTAAATAAATCGTTAGAATATATATTGTCACACCCCAACCGACGGCGGAATACTTCGGGGCGGGACATGTAGACTGTTCATGAGCACAAGGTTGACTAGATTTCAATATTTTAATCATCAAATTTCATTTCAAACAATTCAAACACAACCAAATTCAAAACAAGTACGTAAATGAAATACATAATATTCTTTATTTAAATTTAACTAAGTCCAAAGCCTATGTGTAACATGTCTTGATCAAACTCACACATTAGCACCTGAAACATGAATAAAATAAAGTCAACTAAAAAGTTGGTGAGCATACCCAGGTTTATACATAGATAGTGTATAGATGTAAATAATCAAATCCTTACATAACATGATAAAATAAGACATTTATGGGGAGCAACTATTGTATAACCGAAGTATAATCAAACCTTTGTAACTAGAATGCAAATTGTGTTGTCGGTAACAATCACCCAAATCTGGGTGGATTTGTCAGACTCAATATATCTATCATTGTTAACCGTCGGCTTGAATAATTAATGATTGCACATAAATTGCACACAAACAGTTAACACACCTAGCACTCAAACATAAAGCTCAAATTTTGCATGCATGAATGTAAAGAGTATTTGTCTTTGTGTAGTTTGTGTAAATGTACGCAATTGTGTGTATAGAGTTCATGTTTCACCCCAAAAAGTGTAAAAGAATAAAAGGGGCTATGTAATACTCACTTGATTCAAATGTGTAGCTAGCACGCGAGACTAGAGAGCAAAATGATAATTGAAATCTCACAATGTTAACCTGGTGTGTAAAGTATGTTGAATTAATAATGTGTATAAAAATCTATGTCTAAGACTATGATTTAATTGGATGAACACAAGGGATTCGATATTGTAGGTGGTAATTTTGGTTTATACTTGGGTAGGTGTTTTTATAAAACTAAAGTTTGAAATTAATAGTTTAAAAATGAATTAAATTAGAGTTTGGGTTTAAATTACTAAATATTTTAAATAGTTGATATTTATTTATTTAGTTACAAAAATATTATGAATTATATTAGATAAAAATTAAATAAATAATTTTTTTTTATTTATTTATTTATAAAGATATGTAAGTAATGTTGAAGTATAAAATTAATAGTAATTATATATTTTTAGTGTAGATAAAAATAAATAAATTTATTTATTTTTTTATCATTTTGAAAATAAGTATTTGATTACTTTAAATAAAGTTGACATTTTATAAACTTTATAAAAACAATGCTCTTATTTGGAAATTAATTTAAAATTTTGTTTTAAACCTTTAATATACAATTCTAATTATAAATTCATAATAAAATGGACTTATATTGAAAATTAATGAATCTGGTTTTATTCTGTTAAAAATATTGTGATGTTTTATAAAATAATTTTTATAAAATTTTTAGGGCTTTAAAACTGATTTTAAAAAAATAAACAGGCCAAAGGGACTCGAACCCGGGTCTATGTTGTGGGGGTCGGACGAGTAAACCACTAGGCTAAGGGACTGATACTTGTAGTTTATGTGATTCGAGTTCGTATTAACATGAAAGAAAGGGAGTCGGGCCTCGATTTAGGGTCTGCGCAAAAAGGACAGGCCGGATATGCGGGTCGTGGGTTTCGAACCCACACCACCGGGTCCGATGGAGCATAGACTTAAACAGCTTCGATCTTAGCAGGGTCAACATGAATTCCCTTTTCGTTGACGACATGACCCAGGAATTGAACCTCCTTTAGCCAAAATTCACATTTGGGGAACTTGGCATATAGTTGCTCCTTCCTCAAGAGGTCGAAAACCAACCTAAGGTGTTGCTCATGATCGGCTTTAGTCTTGGAGTAGATTAGGATATCGTCAATGAAGATGATCACGAATTCGTCAAGATACGGTTTGCACACACGATTCATGAGGTCCATGAAAACCGCGGGTGCATTGGTTAAACCAAAAGGCATGACCATAAACTCGTAGTGACCATACCTTGTTCGAAAGGCAGACTTTGGAATGTCTTCCTCTTGTACATGAAGTTGGTGATAACCAGATCGAAGATCAATCCTCGAGAAGCAAGTAGAACCTTGAAGTTGATCAAAGAGATCATAAATTCTAGGTAAGGGATAATGGTTTTTGATGGTAAGCTTGTTGAGTTCGCGGTAGTCAATACACATACGGAATGATCCATCCTTCTTATTGACGAATAAGACGGGTGCACCCCACGGTGAATGACTTGGACGGATGAAGCCCTTGTCGGAGAGTTCTTGGAGTTGACTTGCAAGCTCTTGCATTTCAGAAGGTGCAAGACAGTATGGAGCTCTAGCCACGGGGTTAGCTCCGGGTACAAGGACAATGCAAAATTCTACTTGTCGAACGGGTGGAAGACCAGATAGATCTTCGGGGAATACTTCGGGAAAATCCCGGATGATGGGGATGTCTTGAATACTCTTCTCTTTGACATCCTTTTGAACAACATGGGCTAGGAAAGCCACGTACTTCTTTCGTATGTACTTTTGAGCAGTAGTGCATGACATTAACTAGTTCTTTGCAAGGCTTTTCACCAAAGACTCTTACCGTTCCTCCCGACGGTAGAGGTATTCGGATGCACTTCTCGAAACAGATGACTTTGGCATGGTGATTTGACAGCCAATCCATGCCTATGATGATATCAAAACTTCCTAGTGGCATTGGCACAAGGTTGATTGGAAACGTATGATCATTAAGTTCTAGAGAGCAGTCATGGATAATGGAGTCAATTGTAAGAGAGTCACCATTTGCTACCTCGACGGTGAAGGTTTTCTCTAATTTGGATCGTGTTTTTGCAAGTAATGGTTTAAAGTTAAGTGACACGAAACTCTTATCTGCACCGGTATCAAATAAAATGGAGGCATATTGACTATTAACAAGGAACGTACCGTTGATCACATCATTGTTGGCATGAGCTTCATTGGCATTTATGTTGAAAGCACGCCCACGAGCTCCGCCTTGTTTAGCATTGGTGAACTTCAGGAACTGGTCACGGAAATGATTCGGGTTGCCACATTCATAACAAGCACGCCCGTTTGCAATAGCTGTAACACCTTGATTAGCCACTTGTTGGTTGATTCGGGTTGGTGGGTTGACTTGACCTGCAAGTGCCTTGGCTCTACAAACATTGACTGTATGGCCATATTTCCCACAGTGGGTGCAAAGGCGACAGGGAATGTTTTGGAGGTGGTGATAATTACATGTGGCACAGAGTGGGTAGATCCTAACATATGGCTTCTTGACTGGTGCTTGAGCCATGGGGGCAACTTGGTTAACAGGGATAGCAGGAGTGACCACAGCGTAGTTCTTAGCCTTTCTTTTCTTATTATTATGGTAGGGTTCAGCTTTAGCTTCTTTGATAGGTGCAGAGGGTGTTGTGGTGTCGGGAGTTTTCTTAGTGCCTTTTCTAGTCAAGGTTCCTGCCTTCACATGATTGTCGGTCAAAGTAGCAGATAACCGGATAGCATCTTCGAGCGTTGTGGGATTTCTCCCTAAGACGGTATCCTGAATCTGCCTAGGTAATCCACCAATGTACTTCTCAATGCAGCGGGATAAAGGTGTGACCATATGGGGCACAAGGAGACTCAGTTCATGAAACCGGGTTGTATAAGCCAGACTCTCACCACTGTCTTGGGTAAGATCCCAAAACTCGGCTTCCAGCTTCCTCACCTCATTCCGAGGATAGAACCATTCGGTCATTTGTCTCTTAACCTCATCCCATGGTAAGGCCATTGCTGCTTCCATGCCTCTAGTTCTTCTTTCCCCATTCCACCACGTGAGTGCCCGTTTTTGGAAGACACTTGTGGCATGACGAACACGAAGGTTATCGGGGCAATCATTATTAAGGAAGGCGCACTCAATACTTTCGAACCATTGAAGGAGTCCCGTGGCTCCCTCGGTACCATAGAACTTAAGAGGATTACACGAATTGAAGTTCTTGAAGGTGCATTGTGGTGGGTTGGCACCACCACCACCATTAGCTCCATGGGTACCATTAATGGCTCCATTAGCTTGGGTGAGTTGATTTACAAGTTGTGCAAGGATAGCAGCAATGTCGGTGTTGTTGTTGGTCACGGTAGCACGACGGGGAGGCATTATACAGATTTGCACAAGACAAGAAACGATGTAAGAACTTATGAAATTTGATTTAATTTAAAGAGGGTAAGATATTAAATAAAATAGTTATTCATAGTTTGGATTGTACTCAAATAGTGACATAATCACTTGAGTACTATGACACATTAAGGTTAATCAAACTCACATAACTTTCAAGGAGACATGCTTTAGCCTATAAGTAAACACTCATCCCGGGAATTCCCAGAAAAGCATACGGGTCCCTCGGTTGATTGGGATTTATACGAAATGCTTTCCTAGACAGAAAACCAGAATACAGGTGTCACCCTTCCAGATTGCACGTGTCCTCTAATAATTAACAAAGTTTAAAACCTTAATGAGGAAATAAAGAAATTTTATAGATTTAGATCCATGAAGTTTCCACATGCTATGATGATGATTACAGAGAAGTAGGTAAGAAGGTTATGAGGCTTAGGGTATGTGTAGGGATATTGTTTATTAAATTTATTATTTAAGTATAGTCTAATAAGTCATGAGTTTTAACAATTAAGGTATCAAACGATATAATAATTAACATAGTAAGCATGTAACACATAGCATGTAGCACATATCACGTAGCACATATCACATAATCATGAAGCATGACATATGTGGGTGTCCTAAAGTTATAGTCTAGGTCGAGGGTGTCTAATAACCAAGTTCCCTATAAACAAGGCTCTGATACCAATCTGTCACACCCCAACCGACGGCGGAATACGTCGGGGCGGGACATGTAGACTGTTCATGAGCACAAGGTTGACTAGATTTCAATATTTTAATCATCAAATTTCATTTCAAACAATTCAAACACAACCAAATTCAAAACAAGTACGTAAATGAAATACATAATATTCTTTATTTAAATTTAACTAAGTCCAAAGCCTATGTGTAACATGTTTTGATCAAACTCACACATTAGCACCTGAAACATGAATAAAATAAAGTCAACTAAAAAGTTGGTGAGCATACCCAGTTTTATACATAGATAGTGTATAGATGTAAATAATCAAATCCTTACATAACATGATAAAATAAGACATTTATGGGGAGCAACTATTGTGTAACCGAAGTATAATCAAACATTTGTAACTAGAATGCAAATTGTGTTGTCGGTAACAATCACCCAAATCTGGGTGGATTTTTCAGACTTAATAGATCTATCATTGTTAACCGTCGGCTTGAATAATTAATGATTGCACATAAATTGCACACAAACAGTTAACACACCTAGCACTCAAACATAAAGCTCAAATTTTGCATTCATGAATGTAAAGAGAATTTGTGTTTATGTAGTTTGTGTAAATGTAAGCAATTGTGTGTATAGAGTTCATGTTTCACCCCAAAAACTGTAAAAGAGTAAAAGGGGCTATGTAATACTCACTTGATTCAAATGTGTAGCTAGAACACGAGACTAGATAGCAAAATGATCCTTGAAATCTCACAATGTTAACCTAGTGTGTAAAGTATGTTGAATTAATAATGTGTACAAAAATCTATGTCTAAGACTATGATTTAATTGGATGAACACAAGAGATTCGAGATTGTAGGTGGTAATTTTGGTTTATACGTGGGTAGGTGTTTTTATAAAACTAAAGTTTGAAATGAATAGTTTAAAAATGATTTAAATTAGAGTTTGGGTTTAAATAACTAAATAATTTAAATAGTTGATATTTATTTATTTAGTTACAAAAATAATATGAATTATATTAGATAAAAATTAAATAAATAATTTTACTTTATTTATTTATTTATAAAGATATGTAAGTAATGTTGATGTATAAAATTAATAGTAATTATACATTTTTAGTGTAGATAAAAATAAATAAAATTATTTATTTTTTTATCATTTTGAAAATAAGTATTTGATTAATTTAAATAAAGTTGACATTTTATAAACTTTATAAAAACAATGCACTTATTTGGAAATTAATTTAAATATTTAAAATTTTGTTTTAAACCTTTAATACATAATTCTAATCATAAATTCATAGTAAAATGGATTTATATTGAAAATTAATGAATCTGGTTTTATTCTGTTAAAAATATTGTGAGGTTTTATAAAATAATTTTTATAAAATTTTTGGAGCTTTAAAACTGATTTTAAAAAACTAAACAGGCCACAGGGACTCAAACCCGGGTCTATGTTGTGGGGGTCGGACGAGTAAACCACTGGGCCAAGGGACTGATACTTGTAGTTTATGTGATTCGAGTTCGTATTAACATGAAAGAACAAGGGAGTCGGGCCTCGCTTTAGGGTCTGCGCAAAAAGGACAGACCGGATATGCAGGCCGTGGGTTTCGAACCCACACCACCGAGTCCGATGGAGCATAGACTTAACCAGTCGGACCGGGTGGTTCGCTAGTCTTTACAGGAACAAAGAAAGTTAAATACACAAAATCGAATCACCCAATTTCCCCAAATCAAACTTCGAGTAAACGGTCAAGAACCCTAATCCCAATTGATTTCGATAGGATATGTTAACTAGAATTGATAAGGGGGTATCGTTCAGGACTCGATTACGAATCTAATGATGCTATTCTTACATGAAATGATTGTGGCACGAATGCAGACAGCTGCGGGCTTGCTCCGACTGTTCTTCGTGATCGACAGGATTCCAAAGGCGAAATGCGGTTCGATTAAGGGTTGGGAGAGTTTGAGTGATCATTTACGAGAGTGGGAGGACAATTTAATTCAATTAATTTTGCGTATAATAGCCGATTTGATTTCAATTTGACCGTAATGGTTGCGGACGACTTATTACGCGTTAATCCATTGATTTGGGAATGAATTGGGTCATGATAATGGTCTAGGTACACTCGAGATTGACTGGTGAGTGAATCGCGGGATTAGGACGCGTTAATTTCTTGAATTGAATGTGATTGATACGGATTTGACTATGCAAAGTCAAATTCTTTCAAATTTCAAATTGGCCGCGTGTTTGCTCGAATTGACTTGATGTTGGGCCTGGATTGGGTCGTTTGATGATCGTATACGACATGGAAAACCCGTAGCACTTGATTGGGTCGATTCTTGATGTTGGATTTGAAAAAGTTGCAGCTGATAGGCCTTATCCACTGAAAGATCAAAGTTACAGCTGATAGCCTTCTCACTGAAGATCAAACGTTGCAGCTGACTGTTCTTGATAAAGCAACCAATACCACTGACAACTTTCTGCTGTTACACTGACACACTCCACGCAGAAAGAATGTCATTGGCATAAGACAATAAAAGACAACGACGGTCTCCTTTTGAGTATTAAAGCAATGATGCAAAGAAGACGTTTGAATAAAGTTAACTTTTGTTGTTATTATTATTGTTTGTATATTTGTAGAATAGCTTCAATACAAGATCAACGGTCTGTGTTAGATCTGATCCTTAGAATCAAGGGTCTGTCTTGATTCTAAGTTACTATATAAGTAGTACTTAGATTCATTGTAAAAGTACTTTTGCTTAAGATTTTTCTCTGTAATCTTGTAACACTTGAAGCTTAATACAAATTGCATTTATCAGTATTCTTCTGGTCTACTTGTTTACTTTGATTAAGTTATGATTGTTTGCACCAATCTCAACTGGAATAGAACCATCTTGTATTTATCGATCCTACAAGTTGTATCAGAGCTTTGGCTCACAGATTAAACAAACTCACATTTGTTTAATCATTCTCTGGTTCTATTCTTATCTATCTCTTTGCTAGAAGTCAATCATTGTCTAAAAGACAGAAATGGCTCAAAACAATGGATTTGAAGATACCACACCAAATGGAGACAACATACCACACCAAATGGAGACAACATATGCCGAGAAAGAAAGATGACTCCATAATTAGAGTAGATGTAGGTGTGGTGCAGGTACGGGTTCATCCTATTGTGATACTGTAACATCTCAAAAATCCACAAGTTAACAGTTCGGGCATGTCACACCCCAACCGACGGCGGAACACGTCGGGGCGGACGTGTAGACTGTTCATAAGCACATGATCAACTAAATTTCATACTGTTTGTTAAATCAAGATTTCATTACATATGTTCAATCAACAACCAAAATCAAATACATCAACATGTTCAAGTTCTTTGTTCACTAAGTCCAAATCCTATATGTTGTATCTTGCATTTGATCTCATACACTACTACCTAAAACATGATAAAAACAAGGTCAACTAAAAATAGTTGGTGAGCATACATAGGTTTCGACACCATAAGTAAAATCAAGATTTTGTGTACAATTCATATGATGCATGGATTAATAAGGCAATTATGGAGAACCACTATTGTTTAAACTAGGCGTACATTCAAACCTTGTGACTGATAGGCATAACACGCAGGTTATACTTAAGTGTTTTCGGCAACAATCACCCTAACCGGGTGGGTTGGTCAGACACAATAGATGTATCATTGTATACATTCGGCTTGTACAGAGTTAATGATTGCACTTGCACTATGCACAAAAAGTATGTAAATATTGTTTGCACAAATATTGTTCAAGCATAAGGCACAAATTGCACACATGATCATAATGTTTGAATTGTAATAATTGCAAATAGTTTGTATGTAATCATGTTTCACCCCAAATTTGTAAATATGAAAAGGGGATATGTAAACTCACCTGAGTTGTGTACGAGTAGCACTACACAAGGATGCAATGGAAAACACAAGAGTTTGTCTGTGAACCGCTTACGTATGCCCTAGAATTATAAGCATAATAGTTAGGGATACAATGGGGTTCTGTGACGATGACACGGAAGATTTGAACATCCTAGAACATACTTAGGATCAACGAGGATACGAACATGTCCACGGGAATAAAGATTTCATAATATAATAATTAAGGTAAATATGTTTCGTGTCGAACGTCTCTAATTACGAATATAATATTTAAATAATTATTCGTGTGTTTGCACCATTTAATAATGGTTTAAGAAAATAATATAGATTATTATATTATTTTTAAGTTTAGAGAATAATACGAAATTTAATTGCGTGACAAAAATAATAAATCTATTATTTTATTTGGAACAAAACAACGTGGGTAATAATATATATAATTATATTATTTGTTAGTTTGAAATGTTACACAAGGTTTATTAACGTGGCGAAAATAATATACAAATATATTATTTTAAATTGGAGTAATGAGTTGAAAATAATATAAATATATTATTTTTAAAAGTGGAAAAAATCATAAAAAAAGGATTGTCAAACCAAACCCGAGCCTACAGGTGGTTTTCGGGGCTAAAACACATTAAAATAATGATATAATAATATTGGGATAGTTTTTATATTAAAAATATGCTTTAAAAATAATTTTTAAAAAGCACACAGGTGGAGAGACTCGAACCCGGGTCTCTCCCACACAAGTCCAACACCTTAACCAACTCCGCCCGCTAGGGTATCACGTTAGAATCCGGATCAGAAAGTTTATAACATACAAGTCCAGTGTTCATCCCTCCCATACGCATACACATTCGAATCCAGTCCCGATTCCATCAATTTCGTTTACGATTGATCAAAACAGTAAAGGGGGTTTCGTAATTCGAGTATCGGTGAATATGTGTGTGAGTTTAATTTGAAAATCATCAAGCCTAGGGTCGTTTAATTACAGATTCAAATGCCGAAACCTAGATATGAACTCGGATTCGATTTGAATGATTTTGAAAATAAAATGTAACATCCCAAAAATAAAACGACAGTTATAATAACGGAATCAACGAACGAGGCATGTCGGGTCGGGTCGGATGGGCCGGCGGAAGGGGAGCCTCCCCTTTAAATAGCCAAGGTCACCAGCCATTTCTCTCATTTACAATATGTAGAGAGAGAAACCGTAGAGAGAGAAAGTTGGCGGATCGACCCGAGATTGAAGAAGTGTGTAGCTCCAGAGCTTGGGAGAAGGACCTCCGGATCAGAAGCTCAATACAGGTAACGATCTAGCCAAGATCTGAATTTTTGTTTGTTTTGGGGTTTTTCGGGTTTTTGATGAAAATGTGACGTTTTTACGGATGAAACTAAAAGAAAAACATAGTTTTGAGTTCCTTAATGAAAGGCAAACGTTTTGAATGTAAACAAGTTCGGGATCTTGACGTGATCAGACCCGAAGGTGAAAGTCAGGGTTTTTGCGGGGAAGCAGATCCTACGTACTTATCAGGTACGCAGGAAGAGGGTCCTACGTACTTATCAGGTATGCAGGAAGAGGGTCCTACGTACTTATCAAGTCGCAGGAAGAGGATCATGCGTACTTATCAAGTACGCATGAAGCGAGGTTTGCGCATTTATTAAGTACGCAAGAGCAAGGCCCTGCGCACTTGCTAAGTGCGCAGGCATCAGGTTGTTTAGGTAAAGTCAGTATGTTTAGAAGGTTAAACCGTTAGAGTCGAGGGTTGGTCTGATGTGTATTTAACTAATCAATTCAGATCGGAAGTGACATTGTGGGACCTTTGTTTAGGACAACCCAGATTAGTTTATCAGGTGAGTTCTAGAAGCCCTCTTTTAAATGTTTTATATAATGTTTTCGGGCTGATGTGCATACATACGAAATGATGTTTTACGAAATGTTGTTTATGAAACTATGTTTACGAAATGAAAAGATTTGGAATGAACGGTTTATGGAAAGAAAGTTTTATGAATGGAATGTTTACGAACGAAATGTTTGTAAAGAAATGGTTTAAAATGAAGGTAAAGGGTTTTGAAAATGAATGAAATGTTTTATGAAAAGAAAAGAAAAGGGCAAAGGTTTTAAAGAAGTCATTACAAATCTAATCTGTCAAATGAAGGGAATTGATGAATGAAGTCTGGGAATGTAATTCCCAGCCTTGTGGTAGATTATGGATAGCGAGCTATAGTTTCCATAAGAACAACAGGGGCAGTGTCTTTGTGGCATGTCAATGGTTATGATGTTGTACAACTGGTATGGGAGTAACGACGGTTACTCAGGGGTTAACGTGACCCTATTGGGGTTAAATTATGATCCGACGGTGTTATGGCCGTGAGCCATAGCCGTCGATGGAAGTTGTTGGTTTATGGACATGAGAGCCATAGGGGCAACTAAAGGGGTATTGTCGGTCCTTGTGCAGTTTAGCCTTGGGGGCAATACAAAAGGGAATTGACGGAATGTATTGTATTGTCGGTCTTCGTGCAGTTAAGCCTTAGGGGCAATACAATACTAGATGATGGAACGAATGGTAACACAGATTTAGATAGTAATGTATGACTTAAATGAATATTAAATACTTTAATCGAACGATCCGTTCAACGGTGTTCATGACCATGATAAATGCTTTGATGATGATAAATGTTTGAATATTTTTAATGATGAACGAAAGGACATGTTTTCTTATACAAGATGTTAAACCCTAATGAATTATTGAATGATGGACCATTTTATAAATTGAATGAAAAACTGAAACTCACCAGCGTAGCTGACTTTTTAGTATGCACATTCAGGTTAAGGCAGGTATGGATGATGGTCGGTGATGCTCGGCAAGCGAGAAGAGTTACTCGGTGGATCATGAAGACTGGCATCCCATAATGATTAGTTTATGTTATGTTTATGTATTAGACTGTGTTACGCTTCCGCGTGTTGAACGATGTTATGAGTATGTTTTAATGAAATTTTCCGCTGCGTTAATTGATATCCAGGTTTAATAACTGTTTGTGAATGAGTAAATCCAACAAGTGAGGCCTCCCGGGTTTGGGGCCTTACAAGTTGGTATCAGAGCAATAGTTTGAGAGATTCAGACACTCCCAGTGTCTTAACTTAAACTGTGAGTGGGACCGAAAGCGGATGCCTGCATGGGTAACTCGAGCCACAGCATCAGATATGAAGGTAGTATATATTTACATGTATAGTATGCCTTAGAAAGGGTTAGGTAAGGACTTGTGTTCTGATGGAGTCACAAAGGTGGTCAAATAGAAATCGAGAGGTAGTGTAATGGTTAATTGCAGATGGCCAGTGTATATTAACATCTTACAGTGCTTGTTGAATTTTATTTGTTACCTAGTGTGATGACATTGGATTCTTGTCTTATAGATCCAAATGGAAAGAAGAGGAAACGGAAGGCGTGGTGGGGGCCGTAACGGTGGTTGCACCGGTGGTCGTAACGGTGGGCACGACAGGACCCCTGCGGGCCAAGATTATAGTGAAGAAAGAAGTGTTCATACTGAACCGGCGGTTGGTGTTCATGGAACCGAGCAAACACAGGTTGAAGAACAACCTTTCACTTTTGAACCAGAAGTGAGAGCAGCTATAGCTCGAGAGTTCACAGAGTTGATGAAAGTTTCTTTGCCAGGACTGTTGGCAGAAGCATTAAAGAAGGTTAATGAAACGGGTGGGTCTAACACGGCGGTTGATACCCCGAATACTAAGGCGATCAACGCACCGCTTAACCGTGGTTGCGACTATAAGTCCTTTAAGGCTTGTGACCCGCCGGTCTTGACTGGGAAGAAAGATACGGTAGCTACGTTTGATTGGGTGATTCGTATGGAGGCTGCGATTCATCCGAGCGAATGTCGAACGGATCAAGTTGTGAAATTTGCTGCTAACTCCTTGAGAGAGGAAGCATCCCATTGGTGGGAAGTTGTACGTCAAGCAAAAGGAAGCGAGGTTGTGGATACGATGATGTGGGCTGACTTGAAAACTTTGGTGATCAAGAATTTCTGCCCAAGGAACGAGATTGAGAAGGTAGAGAGGGAATTTCTGGGTTTGAAGGCCGGGAGCATGACGCACCGGCAGTACACAACCCGATTCAATGAACTGGCACGTCTGCTGCCACACCTTATCACGACTGAGGAAAGAAAGATTTTACTGTTACATTCAAAGGCTGCCGAACCAGGTCCGCACCTATGTTAAGGAAAACGCCCCTACGACCTATGATTCGGTAGTAGAACTAAGCGGCGTGGTATTCGATGATCTGGCGCTGAATCTCGTTGCCATCGAAGAGCCTAAGAAGAAGCCGAGTTTCCCCGCTAAGCGATCGGCTGGGAAGTTGTTTGGGGCTCGGGACAAACAGGCCAGGGTAGGTGAGACGGCAGTCTATGGAAGATGTGGGGTAAGACATGCGGGTGAATGTCGGTTAGGGTCAAATCTATGCTTTAAATGCGGCAAAACCAGACACTACGCACGTGAATGTCCCCAGCTATTCAAATGCTACAACTGTGGGGAGAGTGGTCATATGAGCCGGGAATGCACCAAGCCCAGAATGGGTGAAGCCGGGAAAGGGAAAGGCCCGGAGAAGAGAGAAGCGAGGACCCAAGCAAAGACTCGTGCGTACGCGCTGACGCAAGACCAAGCCAGGGCAGACCCCGATGTGGCGTCAGGTAGGTTCATCCTTGACAACACTTTTGTTTCTGTGTTATTTGATTCGGGTGCAAGTAAGAGTTTTATATCTGTGACTTTTTGTAAACGAGTGAAGTACACTGTCAGTAAGCTAGAAAGGGCCTTTAGCATAGAAACCGCTGAGGGTAGAACTGCGAGAGTGACCGATGTAGTTTACAACTCCACGATAAAGATAGAAGGTTATAGGTTCCCTGTCAGATTGTTTGTTATGGTTTTTGGAGGGTTTGATGTCGCGTTAGGTATTGATTGGTTAACTACCAACGAAGCACAAATCATATGTAAACGAAAGATAATCCAACTCAAGGCTCCGGATGGTAGCAAAGTCGAGGTTTTTGGAGATCGTGACACCCCGATGCCAAACGTCATCTCGATGATTAAGGCAACAAATTACTTGAGGCGCGGATACGAGGCTTACCTGGTGTACGTAATTGACAAGTGTAAGGAAGTGAAGGAACTAGACGATGTACCCATGGTACGCGAGTACCCGGAGGTGTTTCTAGAGGATTTGCCTGGGATACCACCCGACAGAGAGATTGAATTTTGAATCGACTTAGTACCAGATGCCCAGCCCGTGGCTAAGGCTCCATATCGACTAGCACCAGTGGAGATGAAAGAGTTAATGGCACAACTAGACGAGTTACTTGAGAAAGGATTTATTCAACCGAGCATCTCGTCGTGGGGTGCTCCGGTGTTGTTTGTGAAGAAGAAAGACGGTTCGATGAGAATGTGTATTGATTATCGTGAGTTGAATAAACGTACGGTGAAGAACAAGTACCCTTTACCAAGGATCGACAACTTATTTGATCAATTGCAAGGCACAAGTTGGTTCTCAAAAATCGACCTTCGGTCCGGGTACCATCAGTTGAAGGTGAGGGAAGAAGACATACCGAAAACTGCATTTCGCACGCGTTATGGACATTTCGAGTTCCGCGTAATGTCTTTCGGATTCACGAACGCACCCGCAGCGTTCATGGATTTGATGAATAGGGTGTGTCGACCGATGCTGGACCGATCGGTAATCGTGTTCATCGATGATATCCTCATCTACTCCAAGAATGAGGGTGATCACGCATGTCACTTAAAGGAGGTGTTGGAGGCTCTGAAAAAGGAAAATTTGTATGCTAAGTTCTCCAAATGCGCGTTCTGGCTTAGGGAAGTCCAATTCCTAGGTCACGTAATTAACCCGAACGACATTATGGTTGACCCAACAAAGATATTGACGGTAAGGGAATGGAATATTCCTAAGACGCCAACTCAAATCCGCAGTTTCTTGGGATTGGCAGGCTACTATCGGAGATTCATCCAGGATTTCTCAAAAATAGCTTCGCCATTGACAAAGTTGACTCGGAAGGAGGTAAAGTACGAATGGGGTTCGACCCAGGATGAGGCGTTTAAGGAATTGAAAGAGAAGCTAACCAAAGCTCCAGTCTTGGCCCTTCCCGAGGGCAGTGAAGACTTAGTAGTGTACTCTGACGCTTCGGGTCAGGGATTGGGATGCGTGTTGATGCAACGCGGAAGAGTGATCGCGTATGCGTCACGGCAGTTGAAGATTCACGAAGCTAATTATCCGACTCACGATTTGGAACTTGCTGATGTCGTATTCGCATTGAAAATCTAGAGGCACTACCTGTACGGGGTGAAGTTTACTATTTACTCCGACCACAAAAGTTTGAAGTACTTCTTCGAACAAAGAGAACTTAATATGAGGCAGAGACGATGGTTGGAACTATTGAAAGACTATGACTGTGAAATCATATACCATCCTGGAAAGGCAAACGTGGTGGCAGACGCTCTAAGCCGAAAGGATGTGCCTGCTCCTATTAGAGTGAAAGCTTGCTAGTTGGTGGTGACATCAGATGTGATGAGGGAAATTGAAAGAGCTCAAGATGAAGCGCTTAAGGAAGAAAACATAAAGAAGGAAAGGATGGTTGGCCAACAGGACAAGTTGGAATGTAACACCCTTGGTGTTAGGACATGTTTTGGACGGGTATGGATACCTATGGGTGGCGAGCTTAGAACCAAAATCTTGGATGAGGCTCATAAGTCTTGGTACTCTATCCATCCTGGTACCAATAAAATGTACCAAGATCTAGGGAAGGAATACTGGTGGCCTGGAATGAAGCATGAAGTGACAAAGTACGTAAGCAAATGCTTGACTTGCTCGCAAGTAAAGGCCGAATACCAGAAACCGTATGGAAAGATTCAACCACTTGATATACCGGAATGGAAGTGGGAACACATTACCATGGACTTCATAACCAAGCTACCTCGCATAGCTAAAGGTCTTGATACCATTTGGGTAATTGTGGACCGTTTAATGAAGAGTGCTCATTTCCTACATTTTTACGAGACGTTCTCGTCAGAAAGGTTAGCGGAAGTATTTATTAAAGAAGTAGTAGCACGGCATGGGATGCCTTTGACGGTCGTATATGACCGGGACACACGATTCACATCGAGGTTTTGGAAAAGATTTCACGAGGCGATGGGCACGAGACTCAATGTTAGCACGGCATACCACCCGCAAACGGATGGTCAGTCCGAAAGGACCATTCAGACATTCGAGGATATGCTTCGTGCTTGTATTATCTATTTTGGCGGCAGTTAGGATAGTCATCAGCCGGATTTTCCTACAACAATAGTTATCACACGACGATAGGCATGCCGCCTTACGAAATGTTGTATGGGAGAAGGTGCAGGACCCCGGTTTGTTGGGGTGAGATTCGACAAAAGGAATTAGGAAGCCTTGAAGTCGTAAGAGAAACGTCGGAAAGGTTTGATCAAATCAAAGAAAGAATGAAGGCCGCACAAGATCGTCAGAAATCCTATGCGGATAAACGACGAAGGCCTATTGAGTTTGATGTTGGGGACAGAGTGATGTTGAAAGTGTCACCCTGGAAGGGAATCATACGATTCAGGAAGAGAGGAAAGTTAAGTCCGAGGTTTGTCTGGCCACTCAGGATAATGGCACGGGTTGGTGAAGTCGCTTGTCGATTAGAGTTGCCTGATGAGTTAAGTGGGATTCATCCTACCTTCCATGTATCACACTTGCGAAAGTGTTTGGCGGATGAATAGGCTCACGTGCCACTTACTGACATCGAGGTCGACAACAGCCTTAACTACATCGAAGAACCCGTGGCCATCTTAGACAGAAAGGAGAAGCGTTTGCGTAATAAGATTATTCAATTGGTTAAAGTCCAATGGAAGCATCAAAGGGGATCAGAAGCCACTTGGGAAATGGATACGGAAATGAGGGAGTCGTACCCTCAACTATTTGACTTATGATAGGTTTCGGGGACGAAACCTATTGTAAGGGGGTAGACTTGTAACATCCCAAAATTAAAACGACAGTTATAATAATGGAATAAACGAACGAGTCATCTCGGGTCGGCCCGGATGTGCCGGTGGGCTGGAAGGGGAGCCTCCCCTATAAATAGCCAAAGTCACCACCCATTTCTCTCATTTACAACTTCTAGAGAGAGAAACCGTAGAGAGAAGGTTGGCGGATCGACCGGAGATTGAAGAAGTGTGTAGCTCCAGAGCTTGGGAGAAGAACCTCCGGATCAGAATCTCGATACAGTTAACGATCTAGCCTAGATCTGAGTTTTTGTTCCTTTTGGGGTTTTTCGGGTTTTGGACGAAAACGTGACGTTTTTACAGATGAAACTGGAAGAAAAACATAGTTTTGAGTTCCTTAATGAAAGGCAAACGTTTTGAATGTAAACAAGTTCAGGATTTTGACGTGATCAGACCCGAAGGCGAAAGTCAGGGTTTTTGCGGGGAAGCAGATCCTGCGTACTTATCAGGTACTCAGGAAGAGGGTCTTGCGTACTTATCTGGTACGCAGGAAGAGGGTCCTGCGTACTTATCAAGTACGCAGGAAGAGGATCATGCGTACTTATCAAGTACGCATGAAGCGAGGTTTGCGCACTTATTAAGTACGCAAGAGCAAGGCCCTGCGCACTTGCTAAGTGCGCAGGCATCAGGTTGTTTAGGTAAAGTCAGTATGTTTAGAAGGTTAAACCGTTAGAATCGGGGGTTGGTCTGATGTGTATTTAACTAATCAATTCAGATCGGAAGTGACGTTGTGGGAGCTTTGTTTAGGACAACCCATATTAGCTTATCAGGTGAGTTCTAGAAGCCTTATTTTAAATGTTTTATATAATGTTTTCGGGCTGGTGTGCATACATACGAATTAATGTTTTACGAAATGATGTTTATGAAACTATGTTTACGAAATGAAATGATTTGGAATGAACGGTTTATGGAAAGAAAGTTTTACGAACGAAATGTTTACGAATGAAATGTTTATAAAGAAATGGTTTAAAAAGAAGGTAAAGGGTTTTGAAAATGAATGAAATGTTTTATGAAAAGAAAAGAAAAGGGCAAAGGTTTTAAAGAAGTCATTACAAATCTAATGAGTCGAATGAAGGGAATTGACGAATGAAGTCTGGGAATGTAATTCCCAGCCTTGTGGTAGATTATGGACAGCGAGCCATAGTTGCCATAAGAACAACAGGGGCAGTGTCTTTGTGGCATGTCAATGGTTATGATGTTGTACAACTGGTATGGGAGTAACGACGGTTACTCAGGGGTTAACGTGACCCTACTGAGGTTAAATTATGATCCGACGGTGTTATGGCCTTGAGCCATAGCCGTCGATGGAGGTTGTCGGTTTATGGACATGAGAGCCATAGGGGCAACTAAAGGGGTATTGTCGGTCCTCATGCAGTTAAGCCTTAGGGGCAATACAAAAGGGAATTGACGGAATGTATTGTATTGTCGGTCTTCGTGCAGTTAAGCCTTAGGGGCAATACAACACTAGATGATGGAACGAATGGTAACACAGATTTAGATAGTAATGTGTGACTTAAATGAATGTTAAATGCTTTAATCGAACGATCCGTTCAACGGTGTTCATGATGATGATAAATGATTTGATGATGATAAATGTTTGAATGTTTTTAATAATGAACGAAAGGCCCAGTTTTCTTATACAAGATGTTAAACCCTAATGAATTATTGAATGATGGACCATTTTATAAATTGAATGAAAAACTGGAACTCACCAGCGTAGCTGACTTTTTAGTATGCACATTCAGGTTAAGGCAAGTATGGATGATGGTCGGTGATGTTCGGCAAGCGAGAAGAGTTACCCGGTGGATCATGAAGACTGCATCCCGTTATGATTAGTTTATGTTATGTTTATGTATTAGACTATGTTACGCTTTCGCATGTTGAACGATGTTATGAGTATGTTTTAATGAAATTTTTCGCTGCGTTAATTGATATTCAAGTTTAATAACTGTTTGTGAATGAGTAAATCTAACAAGTGAGGCCTCCCGAGTTTGGGGCCTTACATAAAATCTTCTGGAATCATAGGGTTTCCAAAGAGTCAAGGGTTGCGAATATAATGGTATAAATTAATTGACTTATAAACGTGTTTAGATTAGAGTTCGATTAAACCGGTTTAAGATGAACCCTAGGTTACGGATTTTGATCGAATTGATGTTATAAGCCCAATTAGTCATAGGGCTTTCAATCTAGAGGCTCAAACGAAACAAAAGGTGTAAGAATTTGCCAGATTTGGATTCGAATTGAGTGTGATCAGCTAAAACCGAAGCCGACGATGACTGGTTTGATTCCCGACGATTTCTGCTGTGATTCCGGTCAAATTGATGCGTACAGAAGCTTCTCAGTAGTTCGTTTGAGGTGTGCAGGTAGTTCATTTGCGAGTACAATGATTGAAATGGTCGAATTCGCTGATATGAAGTCATGGTGTCGAAGGTTACGATATAATTACCCATAATCGGGTTTAATTCGCTCAATAATGATGTTTTAAAACCTTAATGGTGTCATTTAATGATGATAATCGTGAATGACAGTTACAAATAAACTAATTTCACGAATTCAAGCTTCAAGAACAGGAGTTTGACTTTCAAAAGTCAACACAAATCAAGAATAGGTTGATTACGGTTTCAGTCCTTGAGGTTTCTGAGTTAGAGTCTTGAAAAGGGCAGAATAAGTCCCTGGGGTTTGAGTTAGGTTAAGAACTTGTTAGTTTTACTATCAAAAGTCAACAGGAACACAAGAACATGTGATTTTGACCTCAAAAGTCAACATGATTAGGGTTTGGACTAATGACACAAATAGTCCTTATAGTTTTAGTTTAATTAATGACAGAATTAGTCCTAGAGGTTTGAAATGAATTAACTGAGTTAGGATTTAACTGGATTATGATAACGGAGTTAACCTGGAAAGTCCGGATGGTCACATCATCCCCTAGTTGAAAGAATTTCCGCCCTGAAAATTAGAATAGTACCTTAAGTGTTTGATGTGGAGTGCTTGAACAGATGAGGACACTTGCCCATCATCTGGTCCTCGCGCTCCCAACTGAATTCCGGTCCGCGTTTTGAGTTCCAACGAACCCTGACGATAGGGATCTTACTGTGTTTGAGCGCTTTGACTTCCCTATCCATGATTTCGACCGGTTCTTCAACGAAGCGTAATTGTCCATCGATTTGTAGTTCCTCAAGAGGGAGCGTGAGTGTCTCGTCTGTTAGACATTTCTTAAAGTTTGATACATGAAAGACGTTGTGTACACCACTAAGTCCTTCGGGTAGGTCCAGTTGGTACGCTACTGGGCCAATTCTCTTCACTATCTTGAATGGTCCAACATAACGAGGGTTTAGTTTGCCTCGTTTCCAGAGTAAACTCGGGGTCACGTTTAGATTCCCAACGAGCTTTGACTGTTAGTTTGGGGAGTACGATTGATGACAAGATTTAGGTCTGATACTCAAAGTCAGGCATGAATGATGATAGTGGATTTAGTATGAAGAGAATTGAGGACAAAACTGTCGAAGAATATTTTGGACTTCAAAGATGGAATGCATCAGTTGAATTGAGAACGATGAGAATTTGATGATCAAAACTTGTTTAGGATGTAGTCTAACATGTTCAAGAAATGCCACTGGATAAGAGGTTTCACAAAAATTGGTGAAGGTCAAAATAACATAAAACGTCACGTGACACGAACAACGCTACTTCTGACGGTATGACAGGAACACTTATATATATGAAGTACCAGCGGCGTATCCACCATGCCCTTATCATATCGTATCAGTTTCGTTATTATATATCACGATAGGTTTTATGTCATAACGCACGACAGAATTCACTATGATTTCCATGCGCTTACTTTTATAATTACGTGTGCACTCGTAATTACTCAATTCGTCGCGTGGTCCGTATAGATCATCCTATTGTTTGTGGGTCAAGAGAGGACACATAATTACTTAGTTCATATCTATTGTTTTCACGTATGTGTTGATAATGAATAACTGTGCCCCTAAATAGTAAGGTCAATCAGAAAACTAAAGAGTAGTAATGTGGCATAACTTAGAGTTTCATAGCTTCCTCGTGTTTGAACAAGAATACGTCAAACCCCTAGTAGTTTTAAAGTTTTACAGCTTACTCGTGTTTGAATAAGAACACGTCAAACCCCGAGTAGCTTAAAAGGTTGTAGCTTTCAACTTTCATGGATAAAGTGAATTATCATGCCTTATGATCCACCAATTGCAACAATTTTACCCACTCTAGTTCTGTGTATAATGTAAACATCCAAGTTTCATGTTTAATCTAGTATCATGTACATTGTAAACAAATAAGTTTCATGTATAATGTGAACAACTTAGTATCATGTATATTGTAAGCCAATAAGTTTCATGTATAATGTGATCAATTTAGTATCATGTGTATTGTAAACAACCAAGTCTCATGTATAATGTGATCAATCTAGTATCATGTATATTGCATCTAACCAAGTATCATGTATCATGTGAACAGTCTAGTACTATGTATATTGTAAATAACCAAGTTTCATGTATCATATGATAAATCTAGTATTATGTATCATGTGATAAACCTAGTATTATGTATATTGCAAACAAACAAGTTTCATGTATCATGTGATAAATCTAGTATTATGTATCATGTGATAAACCTAGTATTATGCATATTACAAACAAGCAAGTTTCATGTATCATGTGATAAATATAATATTATGTATCATGTGAATGCTCATATGTAAATTATTGAATCTTGTAGGTAACGTAAACTATTGAACTTTGTAGGTGGTCGAGTGTTGCGGACAAGCCTGTTGCTTGGCATTCATGTATAATGTGGGTAGTTAGGTTTTAAATTTTTCAATCTTAGTGCCTAGTATGTTCATATATTTCCGAAGGTGCAAGATAACGAGAAGGTTTTGCAGGTATTTAGAGTGATGTGCTTACGAATAACTGATTTATGCTTTTTGTTTGTAAATAGACAAGTAATTGTAATTTATTATTGTTTGCAAATAAATAAAATAGTGAAAACAATAAGTTGGATACCTAGATAAATGGATGAATAAATAAAAACCTTTTATTTAATTTTAATTATCATAAATTGAATGTTTCAAAGGAAAATAATGGCTAAATTATTTAATAATTAGGCCAAGGTTTAATAATAATTAAACTTAATGAAACAAAAGTCATAGTTAATTATTAATTAAGATAATGTTTTTATAAAACAGGTTGTATTAAGTTTTCTTACAAGGCGAAAAGGTTTATAGAAAATTTATATTCCAGATAATATCTATAAACTAATGATAAATGTTTTGTTTGAACAAGATAATGATGTTACTAAAATAGTTAGTTCACAAAGAAAAGTTTAGGTATATGTACTAAATTGTAATAAACAAAACAATGGTGTTTAGATTGTACGCATTTGGTATCATAACCAAATGGGTACTTTGACAAATCAAAGTGATTTACATTCTTATACTTTAAGAAGACATGCTTTAGCCTATAGGTGAACACTCACTTCGGGAATTCCCAAGAAAGCATACGGATCCTTTGGTTGATTGGGATTTATATGAAATGCTTTCCTAGACAGAAGACCCAAAGTACAGGCATTCACCCTTCCGGATTGCACATGTTCTCTACTAATTTCCAGAACTCAAAACTTTGACGGGATTTTAAAATTTTAATAGGCTTTAGGCCTAAGAGTTTAAATTTTGTTCACAAATGATGATGGTGGCATAATTCTCAATGTGTAAGAGTGAAGGTGTATAAAGACTTAGATATGAATAAGTGTGTGGTAAGACTTAGGATAATATTTAGTGGAATCAAATAGGTAGCATGTAATCAAACAACATGGTAAACAAAGTATTACATAGATCACAATTTTATAAGCATGTGCGTTATCAAGTAGTGTAGCACATAAAATATCATGTATTGTATCATGCAATTTAATACCTAAAATAACATGTAGGATAATCACACAAGGGGGTATCCTAAGGTTATAGACTAGGTCATTTGTTTCTAGTAACCTAATTCTCTATAACCATGGCTCTGATACCAATCTGTCACATCCCAACCGACGGCGAAATACATCGGGGCGGACGTGTAGACTGTTCATAAGCACATGATCAACTAAATTTCATATTGTTTGTTAAATCAAGATTTCACTACATAAGTTCAATCAACAACCAAAATCAAATACATCTACATGTTCAAGTTCTTTTTTCACTAAGTCCAAATCCTATATGTTGTATCTGGCATTTGATCTCATACACTAGTACCTAAAACATGATGAAAACAGGGTCAACTAAAAATAGTTGGTGAGCATACATAGGTTTCGACACCACAAGTAAAATCAAGAGTTTGTGTACAATTCATATGATGCATGGAATAATAAGGCAATTATAGTGAATCACTATTGTTTAAACTGGGCGCACAATCAAATCTTGTGACTGATAGGCATAACACGCATGTTATCCTTAAGTGTTTTCGACAACATTCACCCTAACCGGGTGGGTTGGTCAGACACAATAGATCTATCATTGTATACCGTCGGCTTGTACAGAGTTAATGATTGCACTTGCACTATGCACGAAAAGTATGTAAATGTTGTTTGCACAAATAGTGTTCAAGCATAAGGCACAAATTGCACACATGATCATAATGTTTGAATTGTAATAATTGCAAATAGTTTGTATGTAATCATGTTTCACCCCAAAGTTGTAAATATGAAAAAGGGGATATGTAAACTCACTTGAGTTGTGTGCGAGTGGCACTACATAAGGATGCAATGGAAAACACAAGAGTTTGTCTGTGAACCGCTTACATATGCCCTAGAATTATAAGCATAATAGTTAGGGATACAATGGGGTTCTGTGACAATGACACGTAAGATTTGAACGTCCTAGAACATACTTAGGATCAACGAGTAGACGAACCTGTCCACGGGAATAAGGATTTCTTAATATAATAATTAAGGTAAATATGTTTCGTGTCGAACGTCTCTAATTACGAATATAATATTTAAATAATTATTCGTGTATTTGCATCATTTAATAATGGTCTAGGAAAATAATATAGATTATTATATTATTTTTAAGTTTAGAGAATAATACGAAATTTAATCACGTGACAAAAATAATAAATCTATTATTTTATTCGGAACATAACAACGTAGATAATAATATAAATAATTATATTATTTATTAGTTTGAAATGTTACACAAGGTTTATTAACGTGGCGAAAATAATATACAAATATATTATTTTAAATTGGAGTAATGAGTTGAAAATAATTTAAATATATTATTTTTAAAAGTGAAAAAAATCATAAAAAAGGATTGTCAAACCAAACCCGAGCCTACGGGTGGTTTTCGGGGCTAAAACACATTAAAATAATGATATAATAATATTGGGTTAGTTTTTATATTAAAAATATGCTTTAAAAATAATGTTTAAAAAGGACACAGGTGGAGAGACTCGAACCCGGGTCTCTCCCACACAAGTCCAACACCTTAACTAACTCCGCCTGCTAGGGTATCGCGTTAGAATCTGGATCAGAAAGTTTATAACATACAAGTATAGTGTTCATCCCTCCTATACGCATACACATTCGAATCCAGTCTCGATTCCATCAATTTCATTTACGATTGATCAAAACAGTAAAGGGGGTTTCGTAATTCGAGTATTGGTGAATATGTGTGTGGGTTTAATTTGAAAATCATCAAGCCTAGGGTCGTTTAATTACATATTCAAATGTCGAAACCCTAGATATGAACTCGGATTCGATTTGAATGATTTTGATAACAATATAAATAATTATATTATTTATTAGTTTGAAATGTTACACAAGGTTTATTAACGTGGCGAAAATAATATACAAATATGTTATTTTAAATTAGAGTAATGAGTTGAAAATAATATAAATATATTATTTTTAAAAGTGGAAAAAATCCTAAAAAAAGGATTGTCAAACCAAACCCGAGCATACGAGTGGTTTCTGGGGCTAAAACACATTAAAATAATGATATAATAATATTGGGTTGGTTTTTATATTAAAAATATGCTTTAAAAATAATGTTTAAAAAGCACACAGGTGGAGAGACTCGAACCCGGGTCTCTCCCACACAAGTCCAACACCTTAACCAACTCCGCCCGCTAGGGTATCGCGTTAGAATCTGGATCAGAAAGTTTATAACATATAAGTCTAGTGTTCATCCCTCCTATACGCATACACATTCGAATCCAGTCCCGATTCCATCAATTTCGTTTACGATTGATCAAAACGGTAAAGGGGGTTTCGTAATTCGAGTATTGGTGAATATATGTGTGAGTTTAATTTGAAAATCATCAAGCCTAGGGTCGTTTAATTACAGATTCAAATGTCGAAACCCTAGATATGAACTCGGATTCGATATGAATGATTTTGATAATAAAAACTTCTGGGATCATAGGGCTTTCAAAGAGTCAAGGGTTGCGAATCTAATGGTATAAATTAATTGAATTATAAAAGTTTTTAGATTAGAGTTCGATTAAACCGGTTTGTGATGAACCCTAGGTTACGGATTTTGATCGAATTGATGTTATAAGCCCAATTAATCATAGGGCTTTCAATCTAGAGGCTCAAACGAAACTAAAGGTGTAAGAATTTGCCAGATTTGGATTCGAATTGAGTGTAGTCATCTAAAACCGAAGTCGACGATGACTGGTTTGATTCCCGACGATTTCTGCTGTAATTCCGGTCAAATTGATGCGTACAGAAGCTTCTCAGGAGTTCGTTTGAGGTGTGCAGGTAGTTCGTTTACGAGTACAATGATTGAAATGGTCGAATTCGTTGATATGAAGTCATGGTGTCGACGTTTACGATATAATTACCCCTAATCGGGTTTAATTCGCTCAATAATGATGTTTAAAAACCTTAATGGTGTCTTTTAATGATGATAATCGTGAATGACAGTTACAAATAAATGAATTTGGCGAATTCAAGCTTCAAGAACAGGAGTTTGACTTTCAAAAGTCAACACAAATCAAGAATAGGTTAATTACGGTTTCAGTCCCTGAGGTTTCTGAGTTAGAGTCTTGAAAAGGGCAGAATTAGTCCCTATAAGAACTTGTTAGTTGGACTATCAAAAGTCAACATGAACACAAGAACATATGATTTTGACCTCAAAAGTCAACATGATTAGGGTTTGGAATAATGACACAACTAGTCCTTATAGTTTTAGTTTAATTAATGACAGAATTAGTCCTTGAGGTTTGAAATGAGTTAACTAAGTTAGGATTTAACTGGATTATGATAACGGAGTTAACCTGGACAGTCCGGATTGTCAAAGGGTAGACGGGTGACCTGATTCTTTTTCTATTTTGTGATTCAGTTAACGAGTTCTAGGCGTAAAAGGATTTAACTTGCGAACACGGTGGACATGTGAATCGCTTTAAACATAACTTTGAGATCAAATTATGCGAGTACGGAACGACAGGTACCTAGAAGGAACTATGCATGGTTTATATACCACATAACTGGACAAACCCTAGGTCATTAGCGACCTAGGATGGTGCGACGGCTGGAGAGGACGCAAGTGAGGAGGAGCCGGAGTTGAGGGTGGCCGGACCGGGAAACGAAGCCGGTGACACGGCGGCGATGGCTGGAAACCTTCGAAACACTTAAGGTAAACCCGCTCTACGTTTTGTTTTTCGTTCAAATTCTATTTTGTGTTATGGGTATCGGGTGCGAGAGAGAGGAGGGCTGCCGGTAACGGCTGGGATAGAGCCATACGGCGGCGAGCGACGAAGGACAATAGTGTTGTTGTTTCCGACGTTAAGGAGCCTCGGATGGAGTTTTCCAGCGTGGCAGTGGTAGGGGTTAATCGTTAAGGGTTGGTCACGGTAAGGGTGGTGAAGACGGCGTGTCCGGTGGGGGAGCCGGCAAGTGCGGGTGGCGACATCGCTGACTATGGGGATCAACAGCAGCTACGGGGACATACAATGGCGAGTTGGATCTATGACGGGGACGCAGTGGTGGTGTTTGGCCAAACTAAAGTGTTGCTCGGCTAGGGTTTGTTCGACGAGGAAGACAATGTTCACCACAGGGACGGCCGGGGCGTTTGACTACGATGATGGTGAGCTCGGCTAGAGTGGTTGCATGGCGTGCATGCGCGGGGATCCTTCACGAGCTCTACAAGCATCATGGCTAGGGTTTCTTGCATGTGTCTCATGCATGCATGAGAACCAAGGTCTGGGTACGCGGGTTTCTAAACGGGTCGTGAATGGTTCGACCCCTGTAACCGTGGAGCTAGGGTTCGATGGTTTGATTGACAAACATTCGTGACAAGCATTAGGGGTTTAATTATGGTTATACATTATTCAACGTATGTTATGGGACGTAATCTGATCCTCGGATCGTACGTTTGGCAGGTACAGGGTTTGAGTAAGTGACTGAGGTGCAGAGCTAGGATTTGGACTCGGTATAACCAGTGCGTTTCTATTTCCCCCTCTTTTAAATGGTTTAAACATTTTGGGGCTATCGTGCATACTTTTGAGACATGTTTTATTACATTAAGTGTACACCGAGCTTTGGGGTCTAACCCGATAAGTTTATGAAGTTAAATAGTTAAATGTGGGGCTAAGGGACTATGCGTTGTCCTTGAGCGGTGTAGGTTAAAGGTGGGTATATGGTCTTGGGTTGTATGGTGACCTAATAGGGGTGAGTCGGGATTGTATTTACAGGTCGTACGGGTATAATTAGGAGGTATCACCGGGTGTGCATGTACGTGGTATGTTCTTAAATAATGAGATATAGTATTTGTATGTGTGTTGCTATATTAGCAGTGTATTGTGTTATGAGTTAGTCAGGGTGAGTCGGGATATAAGCTAAACGCTTATGGATATGGGTAGGATTCCTTGTCTTAGTGCTATGAGGGAAGTGCCGGTGCAGTTAGTGAATCATGTATATAGAGTATATTTTTATGTGATCATGCATGTGTCATATGCATTGTGTCGTTGACCTTGTGACACGGCGGGTATTGTGTTTGCATTGTTGTCATTATGACATGGCAAACGGGATTGTGGAGGACTAAGTCCTTCGGGAGGTCACCAAAGGTGACGATGTCCAACAGGACAATGATGAGATCGGGGTGTGTCGAACGCTCTGACGAGGGTGCAGTAATGAGGTATGTGTTTGTGTGCTTATATATTTGGGTTAAATTGCATGCAAGCGTTGAGTTATATTTATTGTGCATGAGATAGTATTAATGTGGTGAGTACAGTTAGATTGACCGTCGCGTCAGGATTGTGGTGTAGTGTTTATAACTGTTATGTCAGTTGATTTGTAAGAGCCTTGGTCAAGGTTGAGAAAGTTGATGTTTATGGATTTGTTGTGTTAACCAAGTGTCGAGTTAGTACGTGTACTTGAGCATGAGATATTAGTGTAGTAAGTTCGACCTATATCAATGAGACTGCGGGATTATTATTATGCGATGAGTCTTGGGTAATGAGCTATTATGGGATATCGGGTGATAACATGGGTTATCTATTTGTTAATGAATTGTGGACCTATTTTATAAGAACTGTGGGTCCTGAGTAAAGTTCAAATAACTTCTGAGACGAGTTGGCTTTTAATTAAACTAAACTATTAGAACTCACTCAGCGTATCTGACTTTGTGTGTGCGATAGATTGTTTTGCAGGTGAGCGTTGCGTTGATGTATCTTGGCTTGGGAGCGGTGCTACTCAGATTGGTGTGCAAGCATTCGTGAGGTAACTTAATGACATTAAATAGTAATTAATCCTTTTAGAAAGACTTCCGTTGTAGTTTAATATATCTAAGATGAGTATTTTCAAGGGAATAACCCATTATGAGAACCAACTGTAGGGTGCCCCTTTTGGGGCCATACAGATACCTAGATCGGTAACTGGTGATTACTATCATCGTCACCCAAGCTCAGCTCGTAACTTGATCTTCTAGGGCGGTAGTGTGCTGAGTACCCGCCATCCATGATTTGTAATCCGAATAGTGATAATTTGTTGAGTAATGTTGTAGATGTCTAATATTTCCACATTGTTGTACATGTTAAATGTTTGTTACGTGTGCCATGTTATTGTATTAAGTTTTAGTGTAACTAATGATACCCTAGTGTAACTACATACATTAATGGTCTACTCAAGTTGTTCGGCAACGGTTGGAATTTCTATGCTCAAGGTCTTGAGTGTTCTTAGTGTGATGTAAATCTTAGAAATCTTGGTCCCAAAATGAGTTTGGTTAGAGCCTAGGTGTCACTAAGGAAATCAAATTCGCTAAAACCATTAGCTCTAATACCAATCTGTCACACCCCCAAATTTATTTACTTAATAAATAAATAAATTAATTAAGGTTGCAACGATTGGTAACATTACACAACAGTGGAAGCTAAAATAAAGACTTCTAAGGTGTTGAACACCATTACAAATACTAAAATGAAATAGTACATTTACTTAGAACTATGTAGGTTAGAAACGACTTAAGGTTTGACAATTATGCTTCTTCAGCTTCTAGGGTTTTAGTCCGAGTGGTTAACCTATTCCAACCGTGCCATAGCAATGAATTACCTGAAAAACATACTTAAAGTGTCAACACAAAGGTTGGTGAGTTCACATGTTTAATTATCTCAATGTAAAGTAGTTTTCTTTGAAAATATCAATAATGTATACGTGGCCAAAATGTGAAACCATTTACTTTGAAAACATTGAAAGTGTGTACATAGGCTTAGTATGAAACCGTTTTCCTCAAAAAACATGTGATGACTTCATAGTCATAAAATGAGTCGTTTTCCCCAATGAAAACATGTAAATGACTTCACAATCATAAAATGCATCGTTTTCCCCAAATGAAAACATGTATATGACTTCACAGTCATAAAATGAGTCATTTCCCCAAATGAAAACATGTAATGAATTTTTGCTCATGTTAAGCCCTTTGTAATGAAATTATTAAAGATAAGAACGATAACCAAAACAAGTAGCGGTTTCATGTGCATATGATAAACAAAACAAGTAATGTTGACCCATTTGTAAACTAGCTAGGAATACAAATAATATGTTCACACATGAGGCATAACCAAACCATGACACAACTATTTTTCCCCTAGCTCGTACCTCCTGAGCATACGTTTGAACACTATGCGACCATTCGACCAAAATCGATCGAACCATGATCGGGGGTGTCAATCCCAATAGTACTATCCGCAGAGTCCCAGGCTAAAACTATAGCTAATGTTTATAAAAATGTTCACGTATGGGACTTTTAGCGAGCTCTATGTTCGTTAACTCATGCAAACATAAGGTCGTGTCTTGTTCTCTTGTTACCATATGAAAATGTTTATATGTATGCTTCATGTTTTCCAAACATATCATATAAGTATAACTTATGTTTTCAAACATATAAAGCAAATATGTTTCATGTTTCCTCAAAAGTATCAAGTAATGATGTTCCAAAATGATTCAAAAATGATGTTCTCAAATGCATCAAATGTGTTAAGCAAGTATGTTTCTCCCCCGATTTTTCTAAAATATTTAAAAAGTTAAAAGGGGGCAGTGAACTCACCTGGTGACGTGTTAGGAACACTAATATCCTTCTGATAGAAATGGGAACCAATGTCCACAAGATATGGTAGTCATGGGTTTACGTCCTACTCGAGTCCTATGATACCTGTAGGTACTTAAAGAGCTTTATGGACTAACCCTAATATTACAAAGCAAGCCTAAACTCGCGTTGAGTTATCACATGTGCGGTTGAGCTATGTTCTCGATTTAACGATTGCTAATAATTGTTACTTAGGTCGAGTCGGGATCCTCCACTTGTTTCTGTTCTAATGGTCACATTCAAACGTACTATTTTATCAAGTTCATGGTTGTGCTTAACGTTATCTACTTATAATTTAATACTCACAATTCTTGTTCGTGACTCTTAACATATTGCGTTTAACTCAGTGTTTTGATAAAACTGTGACAAAGTTTTATAATATATTCAAATGAATGATTATAAGTATTTATATATATATATATTTTTTCAAAACCTTAAAATATACTTGTATACTATTGAGTTTCGTAAATAATAGTTCGGTTTTATGTAAAGTATACGTGTAGCCATTATCTCAAGAAATAATTATGCGTACATATATACATTTATAATTGCAGCTAAACATCGTATTATGTAATACTGTTTAGATAAAATGTAGCATTTTATTCATTTAATATAAAATTATAATTATATATATGTCATGACAAAATATATCAAGTTCATAACAATCTAAGTTTTCATAGGTATACGATAATATTCGTGTAAGATCCCAATTGTTCTCGTCATAAACTCAAAACCCTAATAAAAATACAAGTGTGTGTGTATATATATATATACATTTTACATTCGAATTTGGCTATCGTGTATAATAATAGTTTGATTTCATAAAAGCATAAGTACTCACATACTTGTATGTATTTAGAAGTGTATATATATTTATATCGTATATTCATATTTATGAAAAATATAATTGGATCATTCCTTGTTAATTGTCAAAGCTTCGTTTATTCGGTCTATATTTAAATACCATCCATTAACATACTAGGTAGTCGCATATGTCTTATACAAAATGCTTAAAGTCCAAATCATCCAATCGTATTTATTTTATATAAATTGTTTTATGCTAAAGACATAACATAAACGTTTTCGTCGTTCCAATAATAATATCTAATAATTTCACTTACTAATTATTAACCGTATTGAAAATTCTGGTTTAACGGCTTACGCATATACGAATATATTTTCTCGTTTGTTAATAATTATAATGAACTCTCTATGTTTAAAATACGTATTATGTTAATATTCATTGTTACCGTTAACGAATCGTTTAAGTTCAACGTAATTCAACCGCTTAGACATGCTTAACTTTCGCCTAATTAGATATATTCCCATTAGCGTGCGTTTTATACCTTTTTGGTGTCTCGTTTACGAGCCGACACGTTCTGACTCTCATGGTTCATGCATTGATCACATTTCACTATGTTTGACCACGATTGTCCAGGATTGACCGAGGTCTGGGTTGTCGTCTCATGTCCAAAAACGCATGATTTATACTCGGGAATGATACCCGGCCACCAAATATCACTAAGTCTACAACGTATGACAACGGATCTAAATGGTAAATGACCAAATCTTTAAAGTTACCTTTCAACTTCATATCTAACCGTTAAAATTTGTAGATCAAGACGGTAGAACAACGTATAAGCAAGATCCGTTCATTTGGGACTCGTCGGAGTTTCGCTGGAACATTGAAACAGAAATCGATTCGTTAAAACGTGTAGATCTGGTCCTAAACAGCAAGAGAAAGAGAAGATGACTTACCGGAAAAGCGGGTTCGTGAGAAACCCTAACCTGCCGGAATTTGAAACACCCTACTTATCTCATACTTTATCAGATTTTTTATAATGCGGAAAATGGTCCCAGATTAACAAAACCTTGTCATAACTGGCTAAGGTAACTTTTTATTATAATATTGTTTTACAAAAGATGATATACTTACATCATATTATATAGGGATCTTTCAACTCTAATCGTTCCATCCTCAGGAAGCTTCATTCCACATGCTTCTTTCCTGCAGTGTTTAGAAAACATTTTTGAATTAGCTTACGCTAAGTAAGTACACTGCATCGTTCCTGCAGTGTTTATAAAACATTTTTGAATTAGCTTACGCTAAGTAAGTACACTGCATCGTTCATTTTATTTTGAACCATTTAAGTTCTTATCATTGTTCAAGTTTCCTAGGCTCTCGGCGCCCCGTGACTATCTCCGGACGTACCTCTGGTCACGTCATTCGTATATTTTACGGGTGTGCTAACACCCTCGCGACTATCTTCAGACGTACCTTTGGTATGTGGTTTTAGCAAGGTTCTTATGCTCGTCAGTATAGACCCCTCGTATTTGTCACGAAGACTCAATCATTTCCTCAGCCCCGTAGGCTTGGAATCTTTTCCTTAGCCCCATAGGCTTGGAATATTTTTCCTCAGGCTCATAGGCTTGGAATCTTTTTAGTTTTCTTCCTTTTTATTGAGATCCACCTTACAGGTCGGATATCTCATTTCATTTGGGACCTTGAGTATATTAGACTCACAGCCTCCCAAATGTATCAAGCATTTATTTTCATTCATTTATATGCTTGATTTATTTCCTAACCAGTCCTCACCTTAAAACTTCGTAACGGTTTCTTCACGATGCATTGAAATGGTTTATATATAGGAAGTACCAGCGGTATATCCACCACTTTTTTAATGCTTCGTGAGTACTCCGTTATTCCATTTTAGGGTTTAGACTTGTTCCATCATACTCATTCATATTTTCACGTATCATCATGCATTCACGTATTTATCTTTGTCACGCATCACATATTCATGTGTTCATGCATTCATTTTCATCACATATTCATATTCATCATATATTGTAAACTGGGGCGATTATCCTTCCATAGCAGTACCTCCAACAGAGATGTTCCCAAGAAAGAGTGACGGGTCTAGGAGAGATTTATACACCACTCTTTCCTTAGAAAGAACATTCCGTTTGTCAGATAACTACATACCGGTTGGAAGTCCTCCCATACGTTTACTATAATTTCATTATTGTCTTTTAGTCTATACCCCTAAACATTTATAATGGTTTCACCACGAAGTATCAAAGAGATTTATATATAGGAAGTACCAGCGGCATATCCACCACCCCTTAGATACGTCGTCGCTACTCCATTATTCGCGTTTAGTGTTTAGACTAACCCTTCATTACCCCGTACCCTCGTCATATACATATCACATAACACATATCATTTAAGCACGTAATTCATATAATCGTGTCTAGGGTACGGGTCCAGTGTACTTACAATAACTTCGAGTCGTTTCCTAAGCTCGTTCCTCGCTTAAACGCTTCTTCGAACTTGAACCACACTCACAGCGTACATTTTAACGTGTCGCACCAGCTCCTAATTCTTCTCTAGAGTGTGTGTATGATGTATGGTGTTTGTGTGTGTTGTTTCCCGTTTGAATGGCCTCAAGAATCAATTTATAGGTAAAAATCTGATCCTGTAACGGACCGTTACCGTTGGTGATGGTCCGTTACCGTTTTCTTGGCCTCCAAGGGCTTTCTGACCACATAACCACCAGTGTACACCATGTCGTCATCGTCTCCTTTTCCAGTTCCAGGCTCGCCGTCGTCAGAGATAGTGGTTAGTGCCGCCGGAAGACCGGGCTCTTCAGCCCTAGCCACCCAAAATCGTCTTCCTACGGTGGTCTTCACACGAGTCACCATCGCCGTTCATCAACCGGTAGTCGTCTTCGTGGTTCACAGACCCACCGCTTCTGGTCACCGATATTATGCCGGAGGGGCCGCCAAGGGGGCGGCCTCCTCCCTTCATGCTCCCTCTCTCTTGGTTATTCTCTCTCTCTCTCTCTAGAAACACACATGGTGTGTGTGTGTTTGGGGGTGAAGATGAGGAAGGAAGAAGATACCAACATTTTATACCTAGGGTTTCTCTTTTGAGTGGTTGAGATAGTAGGTGGATACCGCGTCTCAAACTCGGCCTGTTATCGCGTTTCCGTTCCCGGTAATTTATTTTAAAATTCTTAAAATCACGTCACATTAATATTATTGTTATTTAAATATTAAATTTATGAATTTTTTGCACTGATTATTGTCCAGACTAGTATGTGCTAGTACCGCGTGCCTAATGTGTCATGTCCGTTTAAACGCTTTGCATTCTGAATGGAGTTATTATTTCTCAATTAATTATAATATTAATATTAATAATAATAATTTAAAATGATAAACTATAAATCATTGATATTGTTCAATTATTCTCGGTAATAGATAATCGTGTTAAGTCTGTGTCGGTATTTGTCGCAGTAACGTGTTCCAAGTCGTACGACTCGTGCGTAAATGTTTTTAAATAAATCGTTAGGATATATATAATAATAATTATTTCTAATATTTAATATTAGAAATTTGATGTCGCGTTGGGTGTCGGTTACAAACCCTGAACGATTTACTTAATTTAACCGTACTCCAAACAGAGCGTATAAACACCATATGCTAATCGTATGTTATCTCGAATCGTACTATGATTCGTCAAGAAAGGTCAGGAATTTGGTTCACCTATTGGGCTTAGAACTGGGTCTTTAATGGGCTTCAATCCCCATTGGGCCTACAATTGGGTCGTAAATGGGTCAAACTCGTTTATGGTACATAAGTCATTCAAGGTTATTGACCCGAACATTAGGGTTGTCACACCTTAGTCGTGTGTTCCACGTTAATTTCATCCCTTAAAACCCTTTAAATCCCTAAAAAAGCAAAAAGATTTTGTTTTTCACCCTTTATTTTCTTTTAGCCACATCACAACCCTTTTAAGTCCTCTTGATTCATGCATATTACTTAGTTAGTTGGTGGAGACTTGATTTGCATACAAGCTTATGACCATTGCATAATTCGATTCAAACTTGAGTGTTATGCTTGACGTACAATATCCACATATATATAACCCTAGAGTTGAGTGAACATTGTGAGGAGTGATAGATTATGCATAATTAAAGTTCTAGTAGGCTTGTCATGGATTCCATCATCCAAAAATAGAAAATCCCAAAAATAAAATAAGTGACTCATGAGTTATCCCAGAGTCTCCAATTACTTGGAGCTCCCTTACCTTTTGTAAAGTTTTTAGTTATGGGTCTGATCATGCATAAGTTTGCTTGAGGACAAGCAAAGTTTAAGTGTGGGGTATTATCATATGCCCAAAATTATACATGTTTTGCATTCATAATAATCCTCATATTGTGCTACTAATTGAATAATAACCTTACAATTGATACTTAAAATGTTAATATTTCATAATTACAGGTTATTCGGTGTCCTGAGATAAACAAAGCTAAAACCAGTAAAAAAAAACCAAGAAATCAAGCCTTTTGGAAGATCATTCCCGAGCTTTGACCCCCAAGAAGTCAACCAAGGTTAACACAAGTCAACCAGGCACCTAAAAGACAAAACTAGGAAGCTGCAGGGGATGCACGGCCGTGCATCCCAATGCACGGCCGTGCATCCCAATGCACGGGTGTGCATTTGCCCTGTTTGCTCCCCAAGCTCTAGTACACTGTCCTTTATACCCTGTTTGATTCCCAAGGTGTTTACACGCCCGTGCAATCCAATGCACGGCCGTGCATTGCTCATTTTGAGGCTTATAAATAGATGGCTTGAGTTCTTCATTCCACACACCTCAAGATACATTACCATAGCTCAAGAAGAGTCTGTTTCTGTAGTTTAGAATAGAGAGGCTCATCCTCTTTGTTCGCAATAGGGGAGCCCACGAAACTTAGTGTTACACTAATTAGTATGGCCATTCGTGGCTAAACTCTTTGTATTGCTAGGGTGAAGATGAAGTTTGGTGTATGTTAATGTTTAACGTATTAATCTAGTGGTATCTTTATGTCTTTATTTATTCGCTCTTAAAACCACCTTCTAGGTGGGCTTTTTATTATTTTCTAAACTTGTCTTTACACTTGTGAGTGTTCTTGATTTTGAAAGCGTAAGACCGTAAAACCTTTTTAATCAAACTTCTATTGAAACTTGTACGTCTTTATACAAGAAGATTTTGATAAGCCAAGGCTTGGTTAATACTAATAAAGTCGTACGTCTTTGTACGAACTTGTTATGAGACCAAGAATTGACGAACTCACGTTAGGAACGGTACGTCTTTATACATGGTCCCATTATTACACCGCCTCCCGGCGAACAAAGTCTAATCATTCTTTTACTAATAATACTTAAGCATTTAAGTTCGATGTCTTAAACCAACTTGGAGATAGCATTCAAAGAGTTGAGGGTAACGTTGTCCCTAACTAGGAATCATTACCATTTTATTATTAAAGATTATAATTCGTGAACCAAATGTTGTAAGAATGAGGCTCTAGCTGTGTACCGTTCCCATATTTGTATTAATTATACCACTGGATTAGTCAACTTAACATTATCATATACCAAGCGGATTCGAAACCCAAAGCAATACTCTTCGTTACCTGATCATCTACGAGATATTTACTTTCTTGCTATTTACTAATCTGCTATTTACATTTCTGTTACACACTTCACGCACATTTTTACTTTTCTGCTATTTACTTTACCGTCATTTACTTTTCTGCTTCACAAGCACACGAAACCCACTCACTAATTAAACCGGCTAAATGATAACAAAAGTTGAGTATTGGAACTCGACCGTGTCCATTGGTTCGATACTTGGTTCTTACCTAAACTATATTACGTTGCGATAGGTACATTTGTATATTGTGTGTGTTTTAAGTTTAAAGTGATTATCATTTTATAAATTTAAAATCTGATCTCGTGAAACCAACATCTCTAAATATATATATATAATATATTTTCTATATCACACGCATGCTATCACAATACTATACTAATATTAAAGATAATAAAATTCACTATTTTATGGAATATTTGAAAAAAAAATAAATATAGCATATAAAAGCTATTTGATTTTAAAAAATTGATGGAACTAGATCTAACCCCTAAAAAGTCAACAATGATGGTTATTTATTTTTTCTCATTCCAACCCTATTTTACGTATCTATTTATTATGACTTTGCCACCACGTAATCTTAAAAATTGAATTACTTTAATCAATAGTCCAAAATTCTATCTACCATTCGCACGAATGATTCTCCTTATGTCTGAACGGTCCGCACACATGCACACACACACACACAATTATAACTATATATATACATATATACACTAAGCTAGAAACCCGTGTATTAGACGAGTTGAATAAAGAAAGTATTAAATAGTTAGTAATAAAGATTTAGTACTTAAGACAAAGAAGCAGGAAACAAACTTATTTATTAAGAGGAAAAAGTAAATGAGGGCTTACAGAATTATGACAAGTAGCGTCCTCATTTACTTATTTATTATATATATAGGGGAATGATCCACTAAGAAGTGATTTTTCGTTAAGAAATCCTAAGAAGTTGGTCAAATGAACTCCGATTTAGCTCATTCCAGCGGCGTTGGAACCGTCTCATCGAACCCTAACCCGCCCCCAAAAACCTAAAACCCCCCTCCAACCCCACCCTGAAAAGCCTAAAACCACCACATCCACCCCCCCAAAAACCTAAACCCCCCACCCACCCTCCCTAAAAACATAAACCCACCCCTAAAAACCTAAACCCCTCACCCCCACCCACAAAAAAAAACCTAAACCCTAAAATCTAAACCCTAAAAGCTGAACCCTAAGGCTATACCCTAAGAATAAAACCATAAAATTCAACGCTAAACTCTAAACCCTAAAAGCTAAGATGGTAGAGTTCGATGAGACGGTTCTAACGCCGCTGAATGAGCTCAATCGGAGTTCGTTTGATATCGTTTCTTAAAGTTTTTGTCATTTCTTAGGCTTCTTAGCGAAATATCACTTCTTATTTGAATCTCCCTATATATATATATATATATATATTAAAATTTAGAGTTAAATACGGTTGTAGTTCTTGTGGTTTGACCCAAATAACTCTTTTAGTCCAATAGTTTAAATTTGGTTTTTTTAATCCAATAGTTTCATTTTCGTCTTAATTAAGTCCATCTGATTAACACTGTTAGGATGATTCTGTTAACTTAATATAAATTGACCAAAATACCCTTATTATTAAAATAAAATTATACATATTTTTAACCTGACCCACAAGAAATATTTCTATTCTCACTTTATGTCTACTTTCTCCCTATCTCTCTAACAACAACCGCCGGCACCCAACCACCACTGGCCACTTGATTACGGCAATGACCACCCACTTTAAATAATCAACCTTATTCTTTCTTCTTCAAACTTCTCCACAGCCTTCACTATCGGCCGAATCACATGTGATTATACTTTTTTCATCATGCCACTTCATTCCGGTAACGACAACCCACCCCCTTCGCCTATATTCTGGTAATGAAAAAATCACAACCAAAAGTTTTTTGTCTAAGTATATTAATCTCATTGATTATACCAGCACATATAACCACAAAGATTTATAACTCATAATCTCATTGATTATACCAACACATATAAGTTTTGTTCTAATTTCCACCCAATCTTTGTTAGAGAGCAAATAGAAGGCTGATGAAAGTCATGAACCTCAAATTTGCACGTTGATTTTGAAGAATGGGGTAAACATGCGACCAAATTTGAGACCCGTTTTGACCTTTCTTCTTCCCTAATTCACATCTCCGACATCAAACTCACAAAATTGAAGTGTTGATAGATATGTGTGTTGGGATTTTGACATGCCTTTTTAAAAAAAATATTTTCAACGGAAGCGAATTTAGACATGTGATCTTTAAATCTTTTAAACCAAATCCCACCAAGATCCATATGTAAGAAGATGAAACTTAAAAACAACAACCATAGGGGTTAAGAAGATGGCAACCTTTGATGAGAAATGGTTTGTAGAGATAAAGACCGATGGCTACAAAATTCTCTAACTAAGATTGCTGCAGACTCCACAATTTTGCTGCTGACTTACAAGTTGCTGCAGATAAGGCTAAGTGCTGCTGATAGTTGTGTTCTCCTGCTGATGAACAAGTTTCCTGCTGATAGCCATATCTGCTGAAGTCCAAAGTTGTTGCTGATAGGCTTCTCAACAGCATCAAACAATTGACGCTGCTGATAGACAAATCATCTGCAGCTTTGACTTTGCCACTGACACCTCTGCTGTAACACAGACACACCTATCAGCAGAAGAAATATTATTGGTGCAGATGACAAAAGACAATGCTCCTATTATGATATGTCCTGCAATGATTTCTGAGAAGACCTTAGTTTTGTTGTTGTCTTTTCAGTGTAGAAGTCTTTTCACTGCAGTTGTCTTTTAGCTACTTGTCTTTTAGTTGTCTACCAATAGTAGTGTAACTTGTAACTGTTAAAGATCAACGACTTGTGTTTGATCTGATCCTTAAAATCAAGGGTATGTCTTAATTCTAGGTTCCTTTATATGTATTGTATCTTTTCATTTTACAATGTGTGCTTCCTTAGAGCTTTCTCTGTAAACTTGTAAACATTGAAGATTAATACACTTTGCATTTATCAGTATTATCCTTGTTTTCTTTACAATGTGTGCTTCCTTAGAGCTTTCTCTGTAAACTTGTAAACATTGAAGATTAATACACTTTTCATTTATCAGTATTATCCTTGTTTTCTTTTTTACATTGATTAGTTGTTATTGTTTTCGCCAATCTCATCTAAGAATACAATCATCTTGTAAACACCGATCCTACAAGTGGTATCAGAGCAATACCCTCATCTTGATCTTCATTGTCAGAGAGATTGTTGCTGGTAACATTAGAGTTGCTTGTTCTGGCTTCACTGGCTTCAATAGCATCAACAACAGATGGAGGATCAATGGATGGTCTTTTGATTCTTATAGATAGACCATTGAGACCCACTCTGTAGTCATTAAATGATGTAGATGCTTGCTTTTTGGAAGAGGAAGATTCCATATTTGAGAAGATGAGAGGCTCAAATACTTGTGATAAGCAGTCAATATCAAAAAGCCAGTCTGGTCCTTTACCCTTTTCACATGGAATGTGTTCCCTACATTCCACATTTGCTGATTCTTCAACTATTTTTGTTCTGGAATTGAATACTCTATAAGCCTTGGATTGAGAGGAATAACCCACAAAGTATCCTTCATCTGATTTTGCACCAAACTTTGGAAGACTTCCATTGGTGATAAGAATGGTACATAGACATCCAAAGGGTTTCAAGAATCCAATGTAGGAAACTCCTTTGAACCAAAGCTCATAAGGTGTTTTGTTGAGAGACTTGACAGCGAGAACTCTATTTTGCACATAGCAAGCTGTGCTTACTGCTTCTGCCCAGAATGTGAGAGGCGGTTTTGAATCAGCCAACATTGATCTTGCTGATTCAATTAGAGTTCTGTTTCTCCTTTCAGCAACCCCATTTTGTTGAGGAGTTCTTGGAGCACTGTATTGTCTTTCTATACCTTTGCTCTCACATAAATAGTTCAGGGTGTGGTTTTTGAACTCGGTACCTTGATCATACCTTATGAATTATGCAAGGACTTTGAGATTATAATGCACTCAAAATTTGAAATGAGTTCAATGGGTGAACTAAATTTCTTTTTGGGTCTCCAAGTCAAACAAGTTCCAAATGGAATCTTCATCAGCCAATCCAAATATGTCAAAAGTATCTTGGAAAGATTCAAACTGGCTGACTGCTCTACTGTAAGAACCCCCATGCAAGTGCACCATCAACGGACTCCAGATAAAGATGGAAAAGACACTGATCAATATCAGTACCGTGCAATGATAGGATCACTCATGTATCTAACTGCCTCAAGTCCAGATATCATGTTTGCAGTATGCCTGTGTGCAAGATTCCAAGTAGCTCCAAAGAATACACACTTTCAAGCTGTCAAGATAATTTTTTAGATACCTAAAGGGAGCCCCAAGACTTGGGCTATGGTATTCTAAAAATGACAAGTTCAATCTATATGCATACACTGATAGTGACTATGGAGAGTGTAACTTGGACAAAAAGTCCACATTAGGGGGATGTCAATTTCTGGGAGGAAGACTGATTTCATGGCAATGCAAAAAAGCAAACATGTGTATCAACCTCTACAAGCAGAAGCATAATACATTGCAGCTTCCAGTTGCTGTGCACAAGTCATCTGGATACAAAATCAAATGTTGGATTATGGGATGACTTTCATTGCAACTCCCATTCACATTGATAACATGAGTGCTATATCAATTACAATCAATCCTTTACAGCACTCCAGGACAAAGCACATTGATATCAAGTATCATTTCATAAGAGATCTAGCTGAGAAAAAGAGAATCATTTTAACCAAAGTTCATACCAATGAGCAGTATGCTGACTTATTCACAAAAGCCTTTGATGAAGCTAGATTCAGATATCTAGTTGAATCCATTAGCATGATGAACTTTGATTAAAATCTTTCTCTAAAAACTTTAAAATAAATGTGTCTGTCTCTCTCTTGTTGTAAATAAAGTTTTCTGAAAATTAAATGATCAGCAGCAAACATTTTTGTTGATGATAGTTTTAGTCATCGGCAGTAAAGTATTTGCCGCTGACTGCCTTAAGTTATCAGCAGGAACAAGTTTGCTGCCGATAGCTTCAACGCAATCAGCAGCAATATCTTTGCTGCAGACCAGTACATCCATCAGCATCAATCAAGTTTTACAGTTGATAGACTTAACCTTCCGCAGCTACCAAGTTTGCTGTGGATGGGTAAAAATGGTTCAAATTAACTTTTACCCGCTATAAAAACCACCTTCAGTATTTACCATGGCTGCTACAGTGTGTTACAGTTGTAAAATAGTGAAAAGTAAATGGGTTGTACAGTACAAGTAAATCTGCTTTTTCTCATCGTTGCCGTTATAACACAAATCAAATTTCTTCCTTCACCACTTCACATTCAATTCTGACCTAACCCTCATCATTTTCACTCAAACATTCAAAGCTTTCCATACTTAACCACCTTTCAAAATCCTCCTCCTTCCCTCCAAACCTAACTAAAATGGCAGAAGTTGATATCAACAACCCCAATGACATGTTCTCAACCTACCATAATCTCACTGCTTATCTTGTCAAAGGAAAGAAATCTGAAGGGTTTGATGACATGATTGACTTCCTCTGTCGATCAAAAATCCACTTTGCACTAACAGTCAACCCCACAATCTATATCCCTCAATGGAGGATTTCTGGAACACTGTCATCTATTTTACCGAACAGGGGACTCCCCAAATCAAAGCCACGGTAGACGGTAAAGACATCACCATCACTGAAGCCACACTTAGAAAACACCTCAAGCCATCTATTTTACCGAACAGGGGACTCCCCAAATCAAAGCCACGGTAGACGGTAAAGACATCACCATCACTGAAGCCACACTTAGAAAACACCTCAAGCCTTAGGACGAGGGGGCCGCCATCTCATACACCAAAGACGCATATATGAGGACCTTTGTATCCATAGGGTATACTTGAAATCAGGACAAATACACGATTGAGAAGGCACTGATGGGTCCTCCTTGGAAGTTCTTATGCCACACTCTTCTTCAATGCATATCTCAGAAGAGAAGTGGATGGCATCAAGTGAGCTCTGCCCTTGCGTCTACAGTTCATGGTATGGTAACTGGACAGGGTTTCAATTTTGCTCATTTAATATTCAAAGGTTTGAGATATAACCTTCAGGAAGGTACAAAACAAGCCTTCTTTATGTACCCAAGGTTCTTACAGGAAGTTTTAATCATGAACTAAAAGACCTTTCAAAACCTGCAAGAATCTACTTAATGCTGGGTCATAAAAATAACATTTTTTAAAGTATGAGAGTTGTTTCCAAAAAGTTCTCAGGGGTCAATGTTCCATTGTTATCTACAATGTTGAACATACAAAGCACCCATGGTGACAGTTCAGCAGCCCCAGCTGATACTGAACCCACACCCTCCACTTCACAACCTGAACATACTTTTGCTTCCCTTGATCGAACCCCTGTGCAGCCTATTAAGATGCACAACAAATACTTACCCCAGTCCTTGAAGCCCAACAGAAAGACAGGGCCCCAATTGAGGCAAGTTATATTAGAAAGCGAAAAAGGAGCAAGAAGACTCCTTCTATTCTTGTCTCACATGCCTAATCCTAACCCAAAAGCCCTCATTCAGAATCCCAACATTCTAATGAGAATACCAAAAGGGATAGCCACATTATTGGGGAGACTTCCTTGGAAGTCCCTCTATTAGGATCAGGATCACATCCCGGATCCATAGAACAACCCTTTGAGCCTATACAATCTTCCTTTTCTTTGAACTTAAGTACAGAGGCACCATGTCAAGATGATATACCTTCTCCAACTGCCACTACCTCGAAGGTACTGATTGACTTGGCTGCCAAAGTACCCAGCCCAAGTTCATCACCTAAGGAGGTTCACTCTGGAAGTACTGAAAGAGTAAATGTGGAAAGGGCTATCACTACTACTGGTTCATCCATTGACCAGGAGGACAGTGATAACATCATTAAGTCCCCAACCACGGCAACTCATGGTGAGGATGTTTCTTTTGAAACACTTTTCACTAAGAGGAATCCCAGGCGCCAAGAAAACCAAGGTGATGGGGATGAAGAGGCTAGGCCTAAGGCCCCATATAGTTCCAAGGATTCCACAACTGTGGATGAGGACAGACTAAAACTGGAAATCTGGAATTGACGGCCAGGGAGGCTATGCTAGAGGCTAAAGTGTCCAAACTAAGGCACCAAGTCTCTATGCATGAAGCTCATCAATGCCCAAGTGTGACTTCTCCCTCCCTTGTATCAGTGGGAACCCAAACAGACGCAACTCTATGCACCGATGCAACCAAAAAGGGGGAGATAGTTACTACTGAAGATGACAGAGATAGCTTGGAGGATTGGATACAAGAGCAGGTTGCCTTTCAAAGAACACTATTTCAGCCCGCCTTTGTTCAAGTCCATGATTTGATGCCTTCCAGAGATGAAGAGGAAGAAATCTCTAAGGAATGGAAGTTAGTGACCAGGGCTGTAGACGAAGTATTCCCTGAGGAGATGGAAATTGAAGATGAAGATGAAGAAATGCCTTTCTTAGTCACTATACTTCCAGCTGCTGCTTCTATCTCAAGACAAGCCATATCCCCTCATTTCCCACTAACTGCTCACAACCTGGAGTTTGATTCCATTCTGTCATGGGGACATGATAACCTATCTAAAAGATTCTGGATGGGCTGGGAATTTGCTGGAATCAAAGAGCTTATCTTGGATAACTTAAATCTACTGGAAATCATTACCATGCATCTAACTGAATGTATCAATACATTTGATAATCTATCAGTCATGCTTACCATTGAACACTTCCATGACATATGTGAAGATAACATGCCCAGATTTAAGAGCTTTCTTAAGCTTGCTAAGAAAGTGGCATACAAAAAGTTTGAGGATGAAGTAGCAGAGTCCTCCCAAGCAGCTCAACAAAGACAGGCTCAAAGGTCTGAATTAATAAGAAGTAGGGTGTTGACAGAAGACCAAGTTCTATGCCTAAGAAGATTCTTGTATAATGAAGTTGTCAGGGGTTTGGAAGTGCATGGATGGGAAAGCACCGGGTCTTCTGGCTTTCAGTTCTTTCTATGTGATGAATCATCCTTTAATATCAACAATATTCAAGAAATCCTTCTCCTCAACCCAGACTTCCTGTACAAGGTCTTTGAACTCAGGACACATATCTGCAACATCAACTCCTTAGGAAGTCAATAAATGATCAAAATTTTCAAAGATTTTCTTGAAAAGGAGGGATGGATTGCAATGGATGATTCTAGCTCAGACCTATCCACTCCCTCGTCACTAACTGTCATTCTAAATACAGCAGAAGAATCAAAAAGAATGGTTGCACAGAATATTAAAGAGGCATATATGATTGCATATGGAAATGAATGGGAGAAGGATGAGAATGAAGAAGTCCCTTCCTCTTTTTCTGTTCCTTAAATTGCCAATGAAGCTGAAGCTGAGATCTCAACAGCATCTCTTACATCTGCTGTTGTGATCCATGAAGCTGAAGCAGAGGCATCCAATAAAGACAAAGGGAAGGGTATCATGACAGAAGAAGAAGAAGAAGAAGAAGAAGAAGAAGAAAAGAGGATAGAGCAAGAAAAGAAGGAGGTGAAAAGAAGAAGAAGAGAAAGAGAAGATGAGGAGATGGCTGAGATTAGAAAGGCTCAAGAAAGAAAAACTGTCATGCTCCTCAGAGAACAACAACTCCAGTTGCATGCTAGGCAACTGGATAAAATAAGAGTTCAAGTTCTTGTAACTTCACAAATGAAAGAAGATGAAGCCTTTGCTCCTCAGCTGCAGGAACAACTAAATGAAAAAGATGAAGAAAGGGAGAGGAAGAGAAAAGAAGAAGCCAAGTTCAGAATCACTGATTCTGAACTTGCTAAAGAAATGAGGGAAGAATGGACAGAGGCTCTGATTTCTCAAGGTGAGGATGCTAACTACCTTGAGAAGTTATCAAATAAAGAAATATACAGAGCCTTCATGGGACAACAAGGTAAACTGGCAACTAAGAAAAGGGCCGAAGAAAAAGAAAAGGCCAGACAAAAATCCAGAAAAACCATTGCCTTCAATGTCAGATCCCATGAAGAAAGGAAGGTCATGATGGACTTCCTAAAGGCTAGAGGAGAAAGTGGAAAGAGGCTGGGTCCCATGTGTAGGTCCAGGTAACTCAACTACTGATCAAACTCGTGATAAGACGTTGCTATAACACGAAGTGCGGAATCCTTCGTGTTAACGTTTGTATACTAATTGACAACACGCGTAAATAAACTTCTCGATTATATTCCAAATAACAATGGTTACAGACTCAATCAGACAATTGTTTCTCTCTCAGATCGATCTCTGTTCTCTCCTGTCTAATGACCCTGTAACACATATATATAGAACCAAACCTGTTGTAAGCGAACTTAGTTAAGTTCGCCTGAAACAGTCTAAGCGAACTTAACAAGTTCGCCTCAGTTATGCCTAAGTGAACTTATTAAGTTCGCCTCTGTTAGAGCAGGCGAACTTAACAAGTTCGCCTCTAGGCTTACTAGTAAAAACACTTAGCAACTTTACAATTTCATAACAAAACATAAAGACATAAAATCTAACTATTACAAGCTTTTGTCATTACAAATCTATGTCCTAACAGACTCCCCCTTGACAATAGCTTGATCTTCTGTCTTCAGTCTTTATCTTGAACTCTTCCAGTTGTCTGGTAATCTGCTGCCAGCATGCACACCGTATCTTCTGCATATCTCCAAAACTCTTTTATACTGTAGACTTTGTTCTCTCCATTCATCAGTATACATGATCTCATTCTTTCGCAGTGTCCTCTGATCTTTCTTTGAAAAATTAATAAGATTCATTGCGTCATAGAAACACACAATGACCTTATTATCTTTATCTTCAACCTTTGCTTCACCAGTATTAACATCAACATACCACCATTTCATATTTCCAAAAAAGTCTTGAGGAATATTCTTTAATGGTATCTTGTGTATAGCACGCACTGGTCTATACTTGTATCTCAGGTTACTTTCCCAGTCTTAGGATCTGTAATCTTCACTCTCTTTCCTTTCTGTGGATTCAGCCGTTCATACTTACCCGAACTACCTTCTTTCTTTATCAGGTTTGCTATCACATCAGCCAAACCATTCTTTGATCTATTTATGAGTGGCTTTGAAGCTAGACCATTTATTTCACACCTCGGCAAGGTATTGAAATATTTGATCCTTGGCTTTAAGTATTGAACGCCATCAGATCGTTTGATTACAAACAATTTTGATTCACCATCATAAAACCAACTAATGATCCTATCTTCACATATTTCTCTTTCTGAGCAGGTTGTGCTGGAGACTTGGGTAGCACCTTCATCCAACTGTTTACAACTTCTCTCCAATGTTCTCGTGTCATTCCTGTATCTCTGAACATTACAGGTTCTTCATTAATCTTCGGAGACTCAGTGTGAGTAGTTTCAGTTTCAGCACCCTTATTGAATTGAAGATTCTCATCATCAGTATCCATCTTTGAGTCAGCTGTATCATCAGGCAATGTGACATCTTCAACAGAGTCCATAGAGTCAGTTATTCCATCATAAGAAAATTCAGGAACAACATCCTCTTGGATGAAGTTATAAGGCACCTTAAGACCGTCACAGCCTTCATATGTAACACTGTCTTTATCTTTTTCTATTTCAATCTCCACTATTTCTCCTTCTTCTATCTCAGTGTCTGACATATCATCTTCTATGTCATTGAATAAGTCATCAATGTCATCAAGACATTCAATCTTTTCAACTTCGTCTTCTTCTGAATCTTGAAAGAATTCTAATAACAGAATTTCTTCTTCTTTAGTACCAGAAGGATCTTTGTCTTTGTTTCCTTCAAGAGATTGTGATGTCGACTCCCCCTGAACTCTAGATATAGGATTAGCGTCAGTGTATTGACGATCACCCTCAATATTTCCAGCAGGATCATTGTCTTCATCATCACGTCTCTGAATTGACTCTGTGTGACAAGTATCAGGTATCCTCAACTCCCCCTGAGCGTCAAGACGCTGAACGAGTTTGGACACTAACGCTTGCATATCAGCAATCTGTTGAGCTTGAGTCTGAATCACCAGCTGTCGTTGAGAATCAATAGACACAAGAGAATTAACTTGTGTTTGTAGAGATAGCACTTGAGATTCAAGGAAAGTTATCCTGTCAGAATCAGAAGGCTTAGATGGACCAGCAGTTGATTGTGGAATAGAAGGACCTGAAGTAGTAGGAATCTCTGGAGGAACCGGAGATGGAATTGGAGAAGAATCCTTAGATCTTGGAGGAGTAACTATCAGAGAAGCAACAAAATTTGCATCCTCAACTCCTTGAGAAGATTGTGCAGCCGCAATTGAAGCAGACATTAACTTTTGTCGTGAAGGATCAGGATTAAAGTCACTGTCAGTGTCAGAACTTTCATCTACCAACGATCTTTTACCAAGCATTGATCCGGAAGGAGGATCCCGAACAGACTTGCGTCGTGGTCGTCTGGCTTGAGATTTAATGCGTTTTCCAGCATTAGCCAGTGGAATAGCAGCCAACCGCTCGTAATGACCTGGAGAAAAATCCCTAGACTCATCAGGAGTTCCTGATGATTGTATTCCGTGCAAGAAGGGGAAGCAATGAAAGAAATCTCACAAATCGAAGTCGACAAATTCTATCGTAACTCCTTTGGAATTGCTGCATATGGATTTGTTCGGTCCTATAAGTATTAGGAGCATTGGTGGGAAATCGTATTGTTTGGTCGTAACTGATGATTACTCCAGATTTTCGTGGGTTAAGTTTCTTTCCTCTAAGCTGAGACTACTGAGTTAGTACAGTACTTAATCCTGGGTTTGGAGAACTTATTCAATCTGAAAGTCAGACGAATCAGGAGTGACAATGGCAGCGAATTTAAGAATAGCAAAATGGGCTTATTCTGTCTACAAGATCATTCCTAACAATGTAGTTCATCTTCCTGAAGTTTATGTGAGCTAGCTTTCTGTGCCACAATATTGAATCAGATTCCGACGCCTTGGAGAGTAAACATGTTGGAATTGAATCCGTTGTAGTAGCGACACTCATGTCAAGGACATATGTGTCATTTCTCCTTGGAGCCTTCATAAGAATCCATTCATCAGGAATCACAAAACCCGGTTTCAGAATATAACATTCATGATCATTAAAATGGAACGAAAACTTCTTGTCACAGACTTGTGATACGCTTAAAAGATTGTGTTCCAGCTGCTCAACATAATTCACCTTTTCAAATTTTACTTTGTCGTTCTTTAACGCTCCCTGTCCTGTTATGTACCCGCCTTTATTACCCGCAAAAGCGACATAACCACCATCAATTTTAATCACATCCTCAAGCAATTTCACATTCCCTGTCATATGTCGAGAGCAACCACTATCCACATACCATGTATTGTTGATAGTCCTCCTTGGTTGTCCCTACATAAACAACGAGAATCAGTTAGAAAGTGGAACCCAAGCCATCGTGGTCTTGGGTCGTCCGGATTGATCAAAATAAACGACTTCTAGTAATTTACAATCAATTTTATTATTCACTGTTGGAACAGAAGTTTGACAATCAGACCTTTTCAAAGAAGAACCATTTTTATTATTTTTAGAAACATTATTTGAAAAATTATTGTCAGATTCAGATGTTTCCAAAATTTTCTTTAATTTTCTGTTTCTCCTTCTTCTTTGAGGTCTGGACAATTTAACCTCCTGAAAAGTATCTTTTGAAATCCCAACTTTTGGAATCTCAAGATTTTCTCTGCATACAAAAGATTTAGCATGCAATGTATTCTGTGGTTTAATTCCAGGAGAATTAACAAAAGATCGTCCAGTCATATCTTTTCCCAAACTAGAAGACGATTTTCCCTCATCTTTCCTTTTCAGAATCTTCACCACTTTCGATTGTGAAGGAACAGTCTTCAGTTTGCCCTTGTTCTTGTATGGACAATTAATCAAAATATGACCAGGCTCATTGCAATGAAAGCACACTCTTCTTTCTTGATAAGTTCTGAAATAAGGTGTTTTCTTTGAATTTGAAGAACCATCAGAAGAAGAAGCTTCGAATGAATGCCCAGAACAATTTACCGGCTTCTTAGGAACATAAGTCTGTTTTAGCACCTTTGAAGAATTCACTTTTTGAAAACCAGCCGCAACAAACCCACTTGACTTTAATATTGGAGAAAGTGTAGTTTGAACCACTTTCACCTCTTCAGGTTCTGTCAAGATGCAACTATCCCGAGTAACATTCTTCACAATCTTTGGTTCCTCAATTTTCACCTCTCTCGGAATGCCTTCAACCTTTGAATCATCAAATACTTCATCCTCTGTATCAGAATCATACACCATGTCTTCACCCGTCACTGGATTCACTTTTAATACTGTCTTGGGATCAATCTCCTCTTCATGAATTATTTCAGGCTCAACTACATAATTCCCATTGAACGGAGGAGGAACAAACCCAATACCAGTAACTCTTTTTGTGGGATCAGCATTAGCATTAAAATAATCCAACACTACAGATGAATTCTCAAACTGTTCCAACTTTCTATGTAACTTTATCACCTCAGATTCTTTTTCAGAAATCCCCTTGTTCTTTTGAGCAACTACTTCATTACGTTTTTCAATTTCAGCATAAGCCATGTCTAGATGATAACCCTGCTCTTTGTATTTTAACCCAAGAGAATTTAAATCTCTTTTCAAAGATTCAATTCTATCAATGCACAGTTTATCATTATCTTTCAGTTTTTGATTAACTGAATGCATTGATTTCATGTCACAAATCAAATTTGTGTTATCATCCATGACTTTTTGTAGTTTATCTTTAACAGAGATACAATTAGAACAAAATATATGACAAACAGAGTCTTTTACGTTAGTCGGGTCAGACATGTCTGCCATGAATACTTTGGCTATTGGAATGTTCTCTGAATCTTCACCAACTGACGCATTTTCTGTAAGAACAATTTCTTCCTCATCAACCCCTGTCACAACATCAGAATCAATACATTGATCTCTTTCTTCCTCATCTTCAACACTTGGAACACTATCACCATCACATGAATCATCACTAGAACTTCCATCATCAGTAGACTCTTCTGGTTTTTCTGAATGAATTTCTGCAACAAAAGCCTGACTCACAGCACCCACCAAATCTTCCAGATGAATGCCCCAATCATAGTTTTCATTGTTTTGAGCAACTAGAGCTGATGATGCAGATGCATGATTTGTATTACCAGAAGGACCATGATTTTGATTACCAGATGAACCATGAGGTTGATTCCTATTATGTTGAAAGTTAGATTGCTTCTTTTGAGAATCAAATTCTACCTTTGGTTTCACACACTCCTTAGCAAAGTGACCATACTCTTGGCAGTTGTAACATCTAACTTTGCTCTTATCAAAACACATACGCGATCGACTATTTGAACCAATATATTTTCTCCCAGTTCTCTTCAAAAAATCTTTAGCTTGGCGCATTAACATGGCCATATTCCATTGGATATTCATTTCTTCCAGATCAACAGGGTCAATCTGTCTGAAATCTTCCTCTATTACCTCAGGATCATGTATTTTTCCTCCAATGAAATTCTCATATGATGCCATGAATGAAGAAAACATAGCCAAATAATCATCAGCAACTTTCTGATTCACATGAGATCCAGATGATGTTGAAGCAGTAGTAGCAGAAAAACCAAAATGGCTTGTATGACCAGAATAGATTGGAACTCCAGAACACTGGTCATTTGAAGACTCTTGAGCATCACCAGAAAAGAATGCTACTCCAGTACCAGATTTACCAACAGATTTGGCAAAATACATCGAGGGATCCTGGATATGCTCCATATTAGTCTCTTTCTTTTTCATATTCATGTCATGTGACTGAATTTTCCCTAGGACTTCTTCAAGAGACATGGTTTTGTACTTAACATTTTCTTTGATCAAAATCGTATACACATCAAACTTTGATGGTAAAGCCTCCAAGAATTTATCATTGATTTCCTCAGTCTCATATACCACAGATGCACTATCCAGTTCACTAAGAAGATGATAGAATCTTGTAGCAAGATCATCCAAAGATTCATTCTGAAAATGTTTAAAAACTAGGAACTGCTTCTTTAGTAACTCTTTTCTACTTTTCTTCACATCTAAACTCCCTTCACACCTTTTCTGTAGAGCTTCCCACAGCTGTTGAGAAGACTTGAACTGTTTAAAACTGTGATAAATTTCCTTTGGTAGAGACATCGAAATGCTAGCCATTGCTTTCTTTTCTCGATCAAATAACAGCTTCTCTTCAGTAGATAAAGCAGACACTGGTTTTGGAACATCATCTTTTCCCATCCATGAATAAGTAGGGTGTGTATATCCTTCCAAAATTGGAATCCACAAACTAGTATCGGTAAAAGATACGAATTGGTCAAACCGATCTTTCCAATTTGAATAATCAGCTAGATTCAGCAACTTCGGAGGTTTTTGAGATGTACCTATCTCATTGTCATAAGTGAACATGTTTGTGACTTGAACCATATTTGCCATGTTAAAAAAAATTTCTGAAAAATTTCTAAGTACTGAACTGATTTTACCCTCAGGCGAACTTAATAAGTTCGCTTTAGGGAGTACTAAGCGAACTTAATATCAGGCGAACAAGACAAGTTCGCTTAAGGAGGAAATCTGGTAAGTTCGCTTGAAATGTGAGAAGCAAACTTAATAAGTTCGCTTGCTAAGTTCGCTTGAACAGGAACTTAGCAAGTTCGCTTAAACTGCTGTAACAGAATCAACAGAGTCTTCGTCCAAACACGAACCGAAACCTTCAAAATTCATGATTTCTCAGCGAATTGATGGAATTTAAGAAAATTGATCCGTAGGATTATGAATTTTAATAAATGGACCAGTTCTATCGGACTAATTTCATCAAAAACACTTCCAAAATCACGAATTCAGTAAAGAAACAATCTTCAAGAACTTGAAAAACTCCATTGTTGCAGAAACTTCAAAAAGTTGTATATCTTGTCGAATTGTACACAAAAACCGTCAATTATCACCAAGAATCATACTTAATTCACGAGCACTTTGCTCTGATACCACTTGTAGGTCCAGGTAACTCAACTACTGATCAAACTCGTGATAAGACGTTGCTATAACACGAAGTGCGGAATCCTTCGTGTTAACGTTTGTATACTAATTGACAACACGCGTAAATAAACTTCTCGATTATATTCCAAATAACAATGGTTACAGACTCAATCAGACAATTGTTTCTCTCTCAGATCGATCTCTGTTCTCTCCTGTCTAATGACCCTGTAACACATATATATAGAACCAAACCAGCTGTAAGCGAACTTAGTTAAGTTCGCCTGAAACAGTCTAAGCGAACTTAACAAGTTCGCCTCAGTTATGCCTAAGCGAACTTATTAAGTTCGCCTCTGTTAGAGCAGGCGAACTTAACAAGTTCGCCTCTAGGCTTACTAGTAAAAACACTTAGCAACTTTACAATTTCATAACAAAACATAAAGACATAAAATCTAACTATTACAAGCTTTTGTCATTACAAATCTATGTCCTAACACCATGAGCTTCATGAACCTACAAGCCTTTTTTGTCAGAGTTAAGAAGGAAGAGGAAGAGAGACTGGGGAAGACAGGTTCAAAAAGAAGGGTAAACACTCAAATTTATGAAAGAAAACAAAAGAAACCCAAGCCTACTCTCTCATCCACTCCTTCATCTGTCCAACAACCTTCCACTCTCCCTCCTAGACCTCCTTCCTTTCCTCCCAAAGAGTCCAAATCCTCTCACCCTGCTCCTCCTCATCAACAGCCTCCCAAGAAGAAAACCAAACATACTACCACACCAGAAGATTCAAGAGAAATTGTAGTATGGTTCTACAGCAATCAAGACCAATGGTTTGAAGTTTTCAGGGGAAGGGCGGAGTTAAAAAGATCAATCTACAGATCGGTTGATGAGGTGATGCTGCTTCTAGATTCTGATCTTCAGAGAATGATGGAGCTGGGTGAAGCTCATGAGCCTGAAAATGATAGTGGAAGACATCTGTTGCTGGTGATCAAGCATCACTTCAACCCAGCAAAGATGTGGTTATTGATGTTAAACCTCTTCAATCCCACTATCCATTTGTCAATTAGTCCTACAATGTTGCTCAAGATGGGTACACTTTGATAGATGCCAGAGGTCAGAAGATGAGATATTCAAGCAAAACCATCTTCAGTATGCCAAGCAAGGATATCAAGACTCTATCTGAACTCCCTCTTGATAATCCAAGCATGGACCCAAAACGCTATGAGAGAGCAAGGATGGTTGCTCACATGAAAAAGCTTCAACAACAAAGGCAATAAGAGAGTTTTGGTAGCATCAGTCTAGGGGGAGTTTGTAGAGATAAAGACTGTTGGCTACAAAATTCTCTAAGTAAGATTGCTGCGGACTCCACAATTTTGTTGCTGACTTACAAGTTGCTGCAGATAAGGCTAAGTGCTGCAGATAGTTATGTTCTCCTGCTGATGAACAAGTTTCCTGCTGATAGCCTTATTTGCTGAAGTCCAAAGTTGCTGCTGACAGGCTTCTCAGCAGCATCAAACATTTGATGTTGCCGATAGGCAAATCATCAGCAGCTTTGTTAGGACATAGATTGTATGACAAAAGCTTTGTAATAGTTTAGGTCTTATTGACTTTATGTTTTTATGTAATTGTTTAGTTTTTGTCTAAGTATTAGAACAAGTTCTGCTAGAGTCGAACTTGATAAGTTTGTCTAGTCTAATAGAGGCGAACTTGTTAAGTTCACCTAAGCATCTTTGAAGCGAATTTGTTAAGTTTGCCTATTGCAGAACGTGTGTCTATAAATAGAGAGTTTACAGAGTTTGTTTAGTACGAGAGATTGAACGAACAAGTATTCTGTAAACTCTGTTTGGTGATATAAAAGAGAGTTTATTTACCTGTTGTTTCTACTGTCAATTAGTATACGAACATTAATACGGTAGGATTCCGCACTCCGTGTTAACGAGACGTCCTGTCACGAGATCGATCTAAGATGAGTCATGTGGACCTACAAGTGGTATCAGAGCTTGTGCTCGTGATTTGTGTTTAATTCTTGGTGATTAGAGACTTTTTTGTGTACAATTTGACGAGAAATTGATCATTTTTGAAGTTTTTGTATCCATGGAGTTTTCAAGTTCTTGAAGCTGATTTTACTGCTGAATTCATGGATTTGAAGTTGATTTTGGTGAAATTAATCCGATAGAAGTGTTTTGATTCATAAAATACTAAATCCTACGGTTCAATTTCTTCAGATTCCTTCTAATCTATGAGAAATGATGATTTTTGGTGATATTTGTTCGTGTTTGGGTTAAAGTTCTTGCTGAGTTTGTTTCAGCTGCTGTAAGCGAACTTGCTGAAAGTTGTTGCAGACGAACTTAGCAAGCGAACTTATTAAGTTCGCTTCTCTCAGTTTAAGCGAACTTAATCAGTAGGCGAACTTACCGAATTTTCTTATGTAAGCGAACTTATCAAGTTCGCTTGATATCAAATTCGCTTGTTTGGCTTTGAAGCGAACTTATTATCTTCGCCTAAGGTGAGTTTTTGTTCAACACTTGGAAATTTTTTTCTGAAAATGGCAAATATGGTGCAAGTGACTAATATGTTAAATTACGACAACGAGATTGGTACATCTCAGAAATCACCCAAATTGTTAAGTCTTGCAGATTATTCTAACTGGAAAGATCGGTTTGATCAGTTCGTGTCTTTTACTGATACAAGTTTATGGATTCCAATCTTGGAAGGTTATACGCATCTGACATATACTTGGATGGGAAAGGATGATGTTCCTAAATCATTTTTTGTGTTAACCACAGAAGAAAAATTATTGTTTGATAGAGAAAAGAAGGCAATGGCTAGTATCTCCATGTCTCTTCCTAAATAAATTTATCACAGCTTTAAACAATTCAGGACTTCTCAACAATTGTGGGAAGCGTTGCAAAAGCGGTGTGAAGGTTGTTTGGATGTTAAGAAAAGCCGAAAAGAATTATTGAAGAAGCAGTTCTTAGTATTCAAGCACTCTCAAAATGAATCTTTAGATGATCTTTCAACGAGATTCTATCATTTGCTGAGTGAATTGTCAAGTGCTTCAGTGGTTTATGAGACTGGAGAGATAAATGATAAGTTTTTGGAGGCATTACCATCTAAATTTGATGTGTATACGGTTTTGATAAAAGAGAATGTCAAGTATAAAACTATGTCTCTTGAAGAGGTTCTTGGCAAGATTCAATCACATGATTTGAATATGAAGAAGAAGGAAACCAATATGGATCATATTCAAGATCCTTCAATGTATTTTGCTAAGTCTTCTGGCAAAACTGGTGCAGGAGTTGTGTTCTTTTCTAGTGATACTCATGATGTTTCTCATGATCATTGTTCTGGGGTTCCAAGTCATTCAGGTTTCTCTGCAAATACAACTTTTTCATCATCGGGAACACATAATATGAATCAAAGAGTTGGTGATGATTATTTAGCGATGTTTTCTTCCTTTATGGCTTCTTATGAAAATTTTATTAGAGGAAAGATTCATGATCCAGAGGTTATTGAAGAAGATTTCAGACAGATTGATCCTGTTGATCTGGAAGAGATGAACATTCAATGGAACATGGCTATGCTGATACGACAAGCAAAGGATTTTTTGAAGAAGATTGGAAGAAAGTATATTGGGTCTAACAGTCGTTCACGTATGGGATTTGATAAAACCAAAGTTCGTTGCTATAATTGTCAGGAGTATGGTCATTTTGCCAAGGAATGTGTGAAACCAAAAGTTGAATTTGATTCTCAGAAGAAGCCTAATAATTTTCAGAACAATCATAATCAGTCACATGGCTCCTCTGGCTCTAGAAATTCTAATCATGCATCTGCATCATCTGCTTTGGTTGCTCAGAATGATGAAAATTATGACTGGGGTATTCATCTTGAAGATCTGGTTGGTACTGTAAGTCAAGCGTTTGTAGCTGAGATTCATTCTACAAAATCTGAAAAGTTAATTGATGATGATAGCTCAAGTGATGGTGAGAGTTTGCCTAGTGCTGATGAAGAGCGTGATCAAGTACATAATGTTGAATCTGATATTGCATCTGGTGTCTCTGAAGATGATATTGTATTAACTCAAAATTCTTCTAATGTTGCTGATTCTGAAAATATTCCGATTGCAAAGGTCTTCATGGCAGATATGTCAGATCCTTCAAAGGTAAAAGATTCTGTCTGTCACATTTATTGCTCAAATTGCATAAGTATAAAAGATAAAATGCAAAAAGTAATGGATGATAACACAAATTTAATTTGTGATATGAAATCGATGCATTCAGTTAATCAAAAATTGAAAGATAATGATAAATTGTGTATAGATAGAATTGAGTCTTTGAAAAGAGATTTGAACTCTTTGGGATTGAAATATAAGGAACAAGCATATCATCTGGATATGGCTTATGCTGAGATTGAGAAGCGAAATGAAATTGTCGCTCAAAAGAACAAAGAAACTTCTGATAAAGAATCTGAAGTGATCAAATTACATAGAAAGCTGGAGAATTTTAAAAATTAATCTGTGGTAATGGATTACCTTAATGCTAACGCTGATCCTACTAAGAGGGTTGCTGGAATTGGATTTGTTCCTCCACCATTCAATGCAAATTATGTGGTTGAACTAGAAATTATTCATGAAGAGGAAATTGATCCAAAGACAGTTTTGAAAGTAAATCCAGTAACTGGTGAAGATATGATCTATGATTCTGATTCTGAGGATGAAGTTTTTGATGATGAAAAGGTTGAAGGCATTCCAAAGGAAGTGAAAATTGATGAACCAAAGGTAGTGAAAAATGTTACCCGTGATAGATGCATTTTAACAGAACCGGATGAGGTGAAAGTTGATCAACCTAAACTTTCCAAAATATTACAATCAAGTGGTTTTGTTGCTGCTGGTTATCAGAAGAAGAATTTATCAACGGTGACTAAACAACTTTTTGTTCAAAAGAAGTCAGTTAACTGTTCAGTTAAATCTTCTGAAGCTTGTTCATCAGACGGGTTATCAAATTCAAGAAAAACTCCTTATATCATAAATCATCAAGATAGAAGAGTTTGTTTTCATTGTAATGAGGCTGGTCATATTCTGATTCACCGTCCTTATAAGAATCAAGGCAAATTAAATAGTGATCCCTCATAAAAACAAGTGGTGACGATTCTGAAAAGACAAAATGGGAAAAAGCCTACGTCTAGTGTTGAAAAGAATATGCCCTGTCAATCATTTTCTAAATCTTCGGGATTTAAGCAGCATGATAAGCGTATTTTTAAACCCGTTGTTTTTCAAAAAAAGTTTGAGATTCCACATGTTGGAATTTTAAAAGAGTCTCAACCTGAGGTCAAACTTTCTAGACCACAACGAAGAAGACGTAAAAGAAAACTAAAGAAATTTTTGGAAATACCTGAATCTGATAATCATAAATCTAATAATGTTTTTCCAATAAATCATACTATGTCTTCTTTGAGAAGGTCTAATTGTAAATCTTATGTTCCAAAGGTTGATGACAAAGTTGATTGTGAATTGCTTGAAGTTGTTTATTTTGATCCATCTGGATGACCCAAGACCACAATGGCTTGGGTTCCAATTTCTAACTAATTTTCTTTGTTTATGTAGGGACAACCAAGGAGGACTATCAACAATACGTGGTATGTGGATAGTGGTTGTTCTCGACATATGACAGGGAATATTCGTTTGTTGGAAGATGTGATTAATATTGATGGTGGTTATGTCGCTTTTGCTGGAAATAAAGGCGGGTACATAACCGGTCAGGGTACTTTAAAGAATGAAAAAGTCAAATTTGAGAAAGTGAACTATGTGGAGCAACTTGAACATAATCTTTTAAGTGTATCTCAAGTGTGTGACAAGAAATTTTCATTTCATTTCAATGATTCTGAGTGTTATATCTTGAAACCGGGCTTTGTGATTCCTGACGAATGGATTCTAATGAAGGCTCTAAGGAGAAATGACACATATGTCCTAGACATGAGTGTTGCTACTACTACGGATTCAATTCCTACATGTCTACTCTCCAAGACGTCTGAGTCGGATTCTATTTTGTGGCACAAGAAACTTGCTTACATCAATTATCGGAAAATGAATTATCTCGTGAAGAATGATCTGGTTTTTGGTGTTTCGAAAATGAAATTTCCAGTTCCTGATGATTGTATTCCTTGCAAGAAGGGGAAACAACACAAGAAGTCACACAAATCTAAGACAAAGATTTCTATTGTAACTCCTTTGGAGCTACTGCATATCGATTTGTTCGGACCGATTAGTATCAGGAGCATTGGCGGTAAATCTTTCTGTCTGGTAGTAATAGATGATTTCTTTAGATTTTCATGGGTTAAGTTCCTTGCTTCTAAAGCCGAAACCACAGAGTTGGTACAATTCTTAATCCTGGATTTAGAGAATTTGTTCAAACAGAAGGTTAGAAGAATTAGGAGTGACAATGGCAGTGAATTTAAGAATAGCAAGATGAGTTTATTCTGTCTTCAAAAGAGAATTCATCATGAATTCAGTGCGCCATATGTACCTCAACAAAATGGAGTTGTTGAACGAAAGAACAGGACTTTGGTTGAAACAGCACGTACGATGCTTGCTGATTCTAAGCTTCCAGTAACTTTTTGAGCTCTGTGAATACTGCGTGTCAAGTTTTGAACAGAGTCTTGACCTTTAAGCGATACAACAAGACATGCTATGAGTTTCTTAATAATCGTAAGCCGAATCTGGAATCTTTACTACCTTTTGGTAATCCATGCACTCTTTTGAAAGTTTGAGATGTCCCAACCAAGTTCAGTGCTATGGAAATTGAAGGGATCTTTCTGTGGTATGTTGCAAATTCTATTACCAAGAGGGTTTATAACAAAGAGACTCGTTAGGTTGAAGAATGGTTTCATATTGACTGTTCTAATCGGTCTTTACCTCAAATGGCGATTGGACCAGACTAGGCTTTTGATTATGAGAATTTATTCAAGTATTTTCATTTACCTTCTAATATTTCTCTTGAGGAAGCTGTTGTATTATATGATTCATGTCAGGATGCACAGAATAGTGGTTTTCTACTGACTGTGGTTCCACAATCATCTGTTCCTTCTACATCTGTTCCAGATTCTAATGTTGCTTCTTGTTCGGGAACACCAGAGTCTGATAGTGAAGATGAAAATGTTATTTTCAAAGATTCTTTTGCTGATCATTTAATAGTTGATGAACCTTCTAATTTGTCACAGGATCAGGGGGGATTCCTACAAATCTGGACTCGGAGATACCAGTTAATCACTATCTGTCTTATCAATCTGATACAACTCAAGTTAATGTGTTGTCGGTTCCTGAGGTTGCATCAATCAAGGAACTCAAAGCTCATCCGATTTCAAATATCATTGGGGATTTGCGTGATGGAGTGCAAACGCGTTCTATTTATGACAACACTTGCTTGTATACAGGTTTTAAGGATACTGGTGTTTTTTATGTATGCTTACATTCCTGTTTTATTTCCCAGGTCGAACCAAAGAATGTCGAAATGGCGTTAAGTTATAACAATTGGATAGAGGCCATGTAGGAAGAACTTGCTCAGTTTAACAAACTTAAAGTTTGTAATCTTGTAGATCTTCCAAAGGGTGTGTATCCAATTGGTACGAAGTGGTTTAAATGCAAGAAAGACGATCGAGGTGTTGTGGTGCGAAATAAGGAAAAATTAGTTGTACAAGGTTTCAATCAACAAGAGGGAATTGATTACATCGAGGTTTATGCTCCTGTTGCTAGGCTTGAAGCTATAAGGTTGTTTCTTGCTTTTGCTTCATACAAAGGGTTTAAGGTGTTTCAATTAGATGTAAAAAGTGTTTTCTTATATGGTAAAGTCAAGGAGGAAGTTTATGTGTGTCAGCCGCCGGGGTTTGAAGATCCAATTAATCCGTCTAAAGTTTTCAAGCTTGATAAAGCTCTCTATGGTCTTCATCAAGCTCCTCGAGCGTGGTATGAAACGTTGTCTGCACATCTTTTGGAAAATGATTTTGTTCGTGGACATATTGACTCGACTTTATTCATTAAGAAAGCAGGGGGAGAATACCTACTGGTGCAGATATATGTAGATGATATTATTTTTGGCTCTACAAATGAAGGATTGTGCAAAGAGTTTGAGAGTATTATGAAATCAAAGTTTGAGATGTCAGCTATGGGAGAGTTATCATTTTTCCTAGGTCTTCAAGTTAATCAGAAGGAAGATGGTTTCTTTATTCATCAGTCCAAGTATGTAAAGGACATCTTGAGCCGGTTCAAGATGGAGGACTGTACCCCATATGATACTCTGATTCTAGTCAATCATAAATTGAATTCTGACCTGGATGGAAAAGAAGTTGATTGCCGACTCTACCATGCAATGATTGGATCTCTCATGTACTTAACCACTTCAAGGCCAGACATAATGTTCGCTGTGTGTATTTGTTCTAGGTTCCAAGAAAAACCAAAAGAGTCTTATTTGATTGCAGTAAAGAGAACCTTTCGTTATCTGAAAGGAAAACAAAGATTGGGACTATGGTTTCCTCATGGTTCTAACTTTGAATTCAATGCATACACTGATTCTGATTTTGGTGGTTGTTGTTTGGACAGGAAATCTACTTCAGGTGGTTGCCAGTTCTTGGGAAATCGTCTTGTTTCCTGGCAATGCAAAAAGCAAACTACGGTCTCCATTTCAACATGTGAAGAAGAATACATTGCTGTTGCAAGTTGTTGTTCACAGATCTTGTAGATCTAACAGCAATTAAGAGACTACGGTTTGAATTTTACAGGAACCCCCATGTTTATTTATAATAATGCTACAATGTCTATCACAAATAATCCTGTTAAGCACAGTAAAACAAAGCACATTGAAATTAGATATCATTTTATTCGTGATTGTGCAGATAAGAAGTTGATTGAGCTGGTAAAGGTACATACAGATGATAATTTTGCTGATCTTTTTACCAAGGCATTTGATCGTACCAGGTCTGAATTTCTGATCAAAATGATCGGTATAATCAATCCCGAATAAAAGTTTTTCAAAACAATTTTCATGGGAGATTTTGTTTTAAATTTCTTTTATTGCTTTATTACATTTCTGCATTTTAAATTTTAGTCACAAATTTGTTATTTATAAAAATTCAAAACAAAATGAAAAATATAAAATTGACATTATTTGAAGTTATAGAAGAAATGATAGTATATCAGTGAATAGTTCATTACACATGACCATAGTGGACCTTTGATATATGATAGTTTAAAGTAATTTGATTTGATCTAAATTTCAAAGTCTGCATAAATAAGAAATGATAGTGTTTTGAATGCTCTAATCTTGATAATATGTTTTAATTTGAATATGAGTTTGAAACTTAAATTGTCAATAGACTAGAAGCGTTTAGTAGTGTGAAAATTAAATATGATATGATTACATCTGTGATTTGAATCCATTATATGCCTGGGTGCGTGTGTAAAAGATCATTATCAGATATAGAATATATGGTTTTAAGAATTTCATGAGACCAATATCGAATTATGTCTGTAGCACAATCTCTTTCAGTTCACTTCACTGCCCATGCCCCAAAAAACATGCAATATGTTGCTGAACTAAGATATGTTTCTGACAACATCTGTTAGAACATATATTCACCCTTGGATCAGTTAGATACATCATCTATTCTGATTTCATTGAAATTTATCCAGATAATAGTTGGATCCTCCTACCTGAATCTATTGATTCTCATTATAAAGCCAATTCATTAGAATCTTTCGATTCTGAATCATTCTGATTCTTATATCCTTTGGGATCTGCTATTTTATACTTGTGCAAATAGAGATAATTTCATCTTGGAGATTGATCTAATCTTTCAAAAAACTGTGTATGTCTTGAAGATAATGCAAATTTAATTTCTGTTGGCATATTTGTGTGGTACACGATGTTTTTCATCTAAATGGTACTAACTCACATGAATTTGGAAGAAAAATGCTTATAGTTTCAAACTATATAATATTGACAATTTAAAAATTCATGCTTTGTATTGCAAATTCGGAATGAAAAATTGAGCATTTCATAACCGGTTCTTGTTTACTTTGAAATTTATCGCGTATCATTTCAAGTATTATTCAAATTGATTGCAAAAGTTACATAAAATTGAAAAAGTATTGAGTTACATAAGTATGAGTTTGATTGTTTCATATCATAGGTTACCCATAGTTGATAATAAACTGTGTGATGAATTGCTCATATACTGATATGATCTTCTTGCTCATAATGTTCATCCAAAAATATGTATTTTAGCTTGCTTATATAAAAACCAAAAATATGTGTTTTCAGTTTGCTCAGATAAAAACCAAAAATATGTGATTTCGTTTGTACAGATAAAATCCAAAAATATTTTGTTTCTGTCTCCCATGAGAATTTTATTTTTATTAAAATGATTCGGGATTGGATCGGATACATGCTACAGATGGAAGTTCACAAGAATGTGAAGTGTTGAAAGTGAAGAAATTGTTCATGGAAAAGGTTTGGAGCGAACTTACTATGTTCGCCTGGTTTTGATTAAGCGAACTTACTATGTTCGCCTGAGGCTTGTTAAGCGAACTTAACAAGTTCGCCTAATGAAGCGAACTTAATTGTGATTTAATATTTTGTTCAGGCGAACTTATTCATTTTATCTTGTTCACTGTGAGAGCGAACTTATCGAGCGAACATGTTTTAGCGAACTTGCGTTTTTCTGATCTAGGGTTTTAGATTCAAAATTTTGGTGTTTGTTTCTGGATCGGTTTTTGATCACGAGTATTTCTAAGGTAATTTCAAATAATTTTATCCGTTAAATCGTCGGGAATATGTCCTTTTTACCCTGTGTTCGTCGGTTTTTAAATTTTTTACGTTTTCTGAGACAACCTAGATTTTCTAGATTAAATCTTGAAATTGATGCTTAAACTTGTGTCGTGATTGTTAATCGATGCTATTGATATGTTTGAATTGAGTTTTTATTGATGATTTAGACATGTTTGCGATTCTGCTGTAGAAGTTGTATCGACAAACTGATTTAGGCAAACTTGTTCAAGCAAACTTGTTTAGGCAAACTTATTATGTTCGCCTCTTGCAACACTAAGCGAACTTATTAAGTTTGCCTAAGGGCTCAGTAGTGTTTGGACTTGTGATTTTTTTTTGTGTTGAAATGTTTTTTTTTTTTTTTTTTTTTGTTAAATGACTAATGTGTGTTTTTGTCCATTACATTTACATATGGCTCGTCGTGTTGAGTACAAACATAATCAAGTGGCGTTATTAGATCCGAATATGTCTGAAGCTGTTAATTTTCAAGGAATTATCAACTTTCTGAATCTTCCACGTTTGCATGTGGCCTTATCTGCTAATCCGTACATCAGTTTACCGTATATTCAACAATTCTGGGATACCGTACATCAAGATACAGATGTTGAACCTCACGTACTTTGTGTTACAGTGAATAATACGGAGGTAGCTATTTCAGTGGAAACTATTCGTGCTGCTTTGGCATTAGGAGGTGTTGTTGACAATCCTATGTCTTATCCTGGAACACTGATTATGCGGTGTTTTCAGAGGATAGGTTATAGAGGCAGACCCAATGATACTCAAGCAAGAAAAGGAGGTTTATTTGGAGAATGGAGGTATTTTATGCACGTCATCATACAATGTTTGTCTCCAAGAAAGGATGGTACTGATGGTTTGAAGAGTGCATTATAAGCTGCAATGGTTGCATTGACCCTCAACAAACGGTTTAACTTTGCTTTATATATCTACCGTGAGTTGGTCATGCAAATCAATCCTCTAGAAGGTCAAGGATTTCTTATGTATCCTAGGTTCGTGCAAATGATTCTGAACCATTTAACTCCGGATTTACCTCAGCATCCAATCCGTTTGACTTTAACTCATATGTCAAAAAGAATTTTACTGATTGTACTAAGGTGAAACAACAAAATGTTGCTCTAATTCCTGTTCCAACTCCTTTGTTTGGTCACTTAATCAATCCTGATTATGTTGAACCACCAAATGATAATTGGTTTCATCCTAAGGAGTTAGTACAAGGACAAGTCCAGAATCAAGTTCCAATTCAACAACCAGTTCAAGCTCAGGTACAAAAAATTCCTATTCAGGTACAACAAGTTCCTATTCAAGTACAACAAGTTCCAGTTCAACAACAAGTTCCTGCTCAACAACAACAACAACAAGAAGTTCCTATTCCACAAGAACAGATTCACATTCCTGTTAATGAACCAGTTCAAGAAGATATTGCTCAAGATAATGACCAAGATTTGGGTATGAATATGGATGATTTTGATCATGAAGTTGTGAACTCACCTATTCATGAAGCTGAAGGCAATGTTGTAGATACGAGTTTCGGTGATACTATCTTACCTGATTCTGAAGCTATTGATTCTGATTCATCTAGAGATTTTAGCTCAGATCATTATGCAAGGTTGGCTACGTTACCATTGGCTAATGCGGGGAAGCGCATTAAATCTAAAGCAAGAAAATCGAGGCGTAAGTCTGTTCGGAATCCTCCTTCTAGATCAGTACTTGGCAAGAGAACTTTAATTGATGAGAGTTCTGACTCAGATAGTGATGATATTCCAGTTCCAAAAGCTCAGAAGCTTATGTCTGCTTCTATTGCTGCTGCTCATTCATCTCAAGGTGTTGAGGATGCTAGGTTTGTTGCTTCCTTACTGATTACACCTCCTACTTCTAAACATCCATCTCCGGTGATTTCTCCACATGTTCCACACACATCTGAAGCTGGTCCTTCAAAGCCATCTGATTCTGAAAGAATTACATTCCTTGAATCACAGGTGCTAGCTTTGCAGACTCAAGTAGATACTCTTGTGTCTACTAATACTCAGAGACAGTTGGTCATTCAAGCTCAAGCTACACAGATTGCTGACATGCAGTTATTAGTGTCCAAACTTGTTGAGCGTCTTGACGCTCAGGGGGAGTTAAGGATACATGATACTTGTCATGCTGATTCTGTTCAAAGAAAGAATGATGATGACAATGATCCTAGTGGTAATGTTGAGGGTGATCGTCAATACGCTGACATGAATCCTATATCAAGAGTTTAGGGGGAGTCTACATCAGGAAATATTGAAGGAACCAAGAATGATTCTGGAGTGAATGAAGAAATATTATTATTGGAATTCTTTCAAGATTCTGAAGAAGAAGAAGCTGAGAAGTTAGAATGTCTTGATGATATTGAAGAATTGTTTGATGATGTTGAAGAGGATGTGATGGATAATGAAGTTGAAGAAGGAGAGATTGTAGAAATTGAGATAGAAAAGAGTAAAGATAAAGTTACATATGAAGGAAGTGATGGTCTGAATGTACCGTATAACTTCATCCAAGATGATGTTATTCCTGAATTTTCTTATGATGGAGTAACAGATTATATAGACTCTGTTGAAGATATCACTACACCTGATGATACTGCTCAATCCAAGATAGATTCTGATGTTGATAGTACTACCAAAGTCACCTATACAGGAATGACTAGAGAACAGTGGAGAGAAGTAGTTAACAGTTGGATGAAAGTACTACCAAAGTCACCTATACAACCTGCTCAGAAAGACAAATATGTGAATAAAGAGAGGTGTATTGGAAAGATCATAAGTTTGTTTTATGATGATGACACTAAGTTGTTTGCTCTTAAAAGATCTGATGGTGTTCAATACTTAAAGCCTAGGATCAAGTATTTCAATACCTTGCCAAGGTGTGAAATGAATGATCTAGCTACGAAACCATTAATTAATAGATCAAAGTGTGGATTAGCCGATGTGATTGCAAATTTGATAAAAAGAGAAGGTGGATCAGGGAAATATGAAAGGTTAAAACCACATAAGGGAAAAAGAGTGAAGATTGTAGATCAAAAGACTAAGAATGTGACTTGGAAGTATAAGTTCAAGCCAGTACGTGTTGTACAGAAGATACCATTGAAGAAAATTCCACAAGATTTTCTTGGGAATATTAAATGGTGGTACATAGATGTGAATACTGATGAAGCTAGGATTGATGATAAAGATAATAAGGTCATTGTTAGTTTCTATGATGCAATGAATCTTATTAATTTCTCAAAGAAAGATCAGAGGACGTTAAGAAACAATGAGATTATGTTCACTGATGAATGGAGAGAACAAGGATTGTAGTATAAAAGAGTGTTGGAGATATGTCAGAGATATGGAGTGTGTAGGTCCAGATTTCTCTTTAAATCACTGATTTGATCGATTACACACACATGCGGAAACTGTGTGTATGGTGGTGAAACAGATGGTAGAAACAGAATCGGTGAAGATAACAGGCTAACCTCACAATGAATCAACACAAAATGATATGAAAATGTAAGAACACAGTGTAAAAACAACTGCAAAGTGTATTGATTCAATAACAATGTGAAAGAGAAGGTTCAGGGTTACAGCCGCTACTCACACCCTAAACATTCTCAAACTAGGCTATTTATAGTAGTGACAAGTATCGAAACTATGTTCAATCGAAACTACTAGTTTCGATTGACCATTTACAAGTGATACACAGAACTGTCGAAACTACCATCTATCGAAACTACTAGTTTCGATTGAACAAACTCAATCGAAACTAAGTAGTTTCGATGACCCAGACTTAGCTAATAAAGCAGTAAATTACAGAAAACTGAAATTATATTTAATGAAATGACATAAAGTAAACTAGTCTAAAACTGTTTAAACATACAATAAATGACAACAGCTTATACATAAGATAAGACTCTACAATCTCCCCCTAAGTTGTTGCATTACTGTCTTCAGCTCTTCATCAAGCAGTTGGTCCTTCAGTTGTCCTTGGGATGAATGGTTTAACGTGGAGAGATACAACTCTTTGGTAGGCCTTGGCATCAGCTTCATCTTCATCACTGTATGCCTGAATGTGATTCTGGAATAGTATCTCCAGATCTTCGGGCTTAAATTTCAAAAGCTCCATAGGTTCAAAGATAGTGATGTCTTCCTTGCCCTCACACTCTATTACTGCATTGCCAATGATTGGGTCATAGTACCACTTTCTGAAAGTTTGCAGTTGGACAGGTACAGACTTTGGAATGGTGATGGTCTTGTGAGTTTGGGCAGGCTTGTACCTCAAGAACACATGGCTTATTGGTTTTAGGGTGAAACCTTGTCTTTGAGATTTTCTTTTGAGTTTTCCTAAGCTTCATTTCCTTGAAATCATTATTGACTTGAGAATGCAGAATTTTCTCGAAGTCATAAGCCATCATAACCTTCCCAGGGTTTTGAAGTGGAAGCTTGGCTAAGTCCCTGAGGTCATAAAGGAAGTGTCTGGAAGTCAGTCATATTTTTGAAGTGCTGAACTCCCCCTCTATATCTTCTGATAATAAAGAACTTCCTTTCTGCATCATACTTCTAGCCAATTAGAGGCCTCTTTAGCTCCTGATGCTCAGCTATCCATTCGTATGTTTTAGGAGTTTCTTCCTGAATGATTTTCCTAAACCAAGATTTTCTTGAAGTTGGAGGTTCAGGTGCAACAGAAGGTGGATCTTGTGTTGGACTTGATTCAGAGACAGTAGTGGTTGGTTCAGGAGTGACTGTCTTGATAAGATTAACCTGAACATCTTCTTCGTCTTTTTCTTCATCAGACAAGGTTTGAATCTCCTCTCCTTCTTCTGTGAATTATCTGGTTCTCTGAGTCTCTTTTTCCTCGGTAGTCAGAATTTCTGGGTAAAGATCATTATACCCAAAGTTTTCAATTTCATCTAAGAGGGCATTCAGCTCGTCATCAGATGGGATGTCTTCTTCATCCAGAATTACGGTCTCTAATGACCCAATCTTCTGAAACATTCTTTAACATAGAAGATAGGAAACTCAATGGGTGCATTTGGATTGTCATTGAACTGCAGCACCTCTCTAACAGTAGCTTCAGAAAATACGACTTCTTGACCCAGCACAGTTGCTCTGATGTGCTCCACATTCTCAACTGTGATGATCTCAGCAGTCTCCCAAAATTCCCTTATCGAAATCTCAAACACTGGCAGGTTGTTGCTGATGGCAAAGCTGATGTTAGAGTTTGCCAGGAAGTTTAAGACATGAGTGAATTCTGTAGCTTTTGGATCATTGGCATTAAGAAATGCACAGACATTGTGTCTCTTTACGAATAAGAGATCCATACCTGTAAAATTCATCAGTTGTGCATAATAAGTGAAGTTTCTGAATATACTTAATCGAAACAAGATGTACCAACACTTAGAAAAAATTTGAAAACCTTACTGTCGAAACAACTAGTTTCGATTGAGATGAACTTGGTTAATTTAACAAACAACTTTATCGAAACAAGTAGTTTCGATAGAGGCAAAAAGCTTTGATCAACACTTACAAAATTTTGAAATCAACACTGTCGAAACAACTAGTTTCGATGGAGATGAACTTATCGAAACTAACTAGTTTCGATCAGAGATACTAGGGCAAGTTTGGGTGTCGAAACTAGTAGTTTCGATGAAAAATCTTTTGAGAAATTTTGAAAGTGTTGAATCCCTTTTGTTGAAACTACTTGGTTTTGAAACCCAAACCCCTTTTGATTCACGATAGTTAGACTAATATAGACAATTTAAAGAAGGGTTTAGAGTGTCCTGTTAGTGACGGAACTTCATCTTACCGAATGTGAGACTGTTATCTGCAAGAGTACACATTAATCATGAGTTCAAAGATGATAGAGATGTTTGTAAACGCGGATAAGCACAAAAACGACTGTTATTATGAAGATTTAGTCGAACAGATTTTGAATTTTTGAAACCCTAGGTCTGCTGATTTGAAAAATCATCTGTAGGAAGTAGTGAGACGTTACCTGATGATGGAGACGATGGTGACAACGGGGGAAAATCAGGTGATTAACACTGGTTTCTTGCAACTCAGACCAAAGGCTTGAGAGATTTTTGCGTATGACAGAGAAGGTAAGAGGGTTCGAAAAAGACGAGTGAAACTCAGTATGAAGGGAGGGATTGATTATGAAGGCATTTAATTTTTCGTAAGACAAAAGACAAAAATGCCCCTGTCGAAACAACTAGTTTCGATAGGGCAAACTAGTTTCTATATGAACAACTAGTTTCGATATGCACAAAGTAGTTTCGATATGTCAAAGTAGTTTCGATATGCACAAAGTAGTTTCGATAAGTACAACTAGTTTCGATAGTTCAAAGAACAGAAATAAGACTAACATATATACACTGTTAAAACAGACTTTCTATAGAAATGAAATTATACACAAGATATTTACACTTATCTTCTTGAAAAAGATCCAACATGAGATCAGATCTGGTCAGTCTCTTGAAACACTTCCTTTTGCAATTCACTACTGTGAGTCCCTGAAGATAGCTGATATTTGTGCAAAGTAAACCCGAACATTTGTTTGTACTAAAATTTCATGTGATTAAAAGGTACCATTTATACAATATACAAGGTGTACCCCACATATTAAAATAAAATGATTTTGAAAACCTATCAATCCTCAAGAAGTACCCATCTTCATCCTATCATCTCTTTCTGATTAACCAAGGTACCGTCTTAGTAATGTCAAAGTACCACCAAAATAAAATAAGATATCCAAGTGGATTTAGAAAATTAAAATAAAATATATTCAAGTAGATATTAAAAAGGTACGAGCATTCTAGATCTTTGCGTAAGCAAAACAGAAGAAGTCGTAAAATTATCCAAGCGGATAGAAAAATGTTGAACACCCGAGATCTTTGCGTAAGCAAAACAGACGGGGTCAAATCATCCAAGTGGATGGGAAAAGGATGAGCACCCGAGATCTTTGCATAAGCAAAACATACAGGGTCATCGGTGGTAAATATCGTTATATTGACGGTCACTGCGTATGAATAGGAATCCAATACGTAAGCATGTATCTGATTGAATTGGTTTTCTTAGATATAAAAATGGGTTAGATGTTTCAATAATGGGTTCAAACACACAAGTATGAGATATATATATTAGGTTTTCACACTACTTACTAGTTTTAACCATATGTCGGGCCTACCAGCTATACCTCAGTAAACACCATCGCTTTTGGTCTATTCCATGTCCAAGAGATGAGATCAGACACTATCATTTCTCAAAGGCCAGATTCAATTTTTCCTGCAACTCAAAACCACTTGTAAGATTATATACACAGCAATTCTTTTCAATATTATATTTCTCCCCCAAAAGATTTGCGTAGAAACTGTACATAAAAATAAAATATTTTTGGAATTTTCTTTGACAATTAAACAGAATTTAAAAAAAAGAATACTATTCACACAATTTACTGAAAGTTGATCATTCCAAGCATCTCCACCAGTTGGGCAAATCTGGTAGAGTCAAAAGCCTTTGTGAAGATGTCTGCGGTTTGTTTATTAGTTTTGACTTCAACAATTTGAATATGCTTCTTTTCCACACAGTCACGGATAAAGTGATGTTTGATTTCAATGTGTTTTGTTTTGGAATGCTGAACGGGGTTTTTGGTGATATGGGGAACAGCAGTGTTGTCACACAGAATGGGTGTCTCATGGAATGTGATCCCATAGTCAAGCATCTGATGGTGTATCCATCTGACTTGGGAACAACAAAGGACTGCGGCAATGTATTCGGCTTCGGCGGTGGATTAGGAAACGGTGGATTGTTTCTTACATTGCCATGAGACAAGGCGGTTGCCAAGGAATTGACAACCTCCAGAAGTGGATTTTCGGTCTAAGTTGCAACCCCCGTAGTCTGAATCTGAATAAGCCACAAGATCAAATAAGTCAGTTTTAGGATACCAAAGACCCAATTTTGGCTTATATTTTAAATATCTTAAAATACGTTTGACAGCAGATAAATGAGAGAGTTTAGGATTAGCCTGAAAACGTGCACACAAGCACACTGCAAACATGATGTCGGGTCTGTTGGCCGTGAGATACATGAGAGAGCCTATCATAGAGCGATAGAGATGCTGATCAACGCTTTCACCATCCACATCAGGAGTCAAACAATGACGAACTTCCACAGGAGTTTTTACAGGGTGGGAATCAGCCATTTTGAACTTGGTCAAAATTTCTTTCATGTATTTTTCAGATAGTCTTCACACTTAGATTGAAGAGGTTCTCAATTTGAAGTAGATAGGTTTTTAAAATCTCTGGCGTCTCATCTTTCTTAGCTAGGAAAAACACCCAAGTGAATCGAGAAAAATCATCTGTTATCACCAGACAGTATGACTTCGTCCAAGACTCATGACACTCACCGGACCAAAAAGATCCATGTGAAGCAATTGGAGAGGAGAGTCAATGGAATTGGTGGTTTTAGGCTTATGTGAAGATTTGTGCTGTTTTCCCTTGGAACATGAGATACAGTGTTCCATAGGAGTGAAATCTTTGAGAGGTAATCCAGTGACTAGGTTGCCTCGAACCAGTCGGTTCATTGTTTTGAAATTGACATGTCCCAACCTCTTATGCCACAAGAAAGATTCATCTTCGGAAGCCTTTGAGAGAAAACACGATTCAATGCCCGATGGGTTGTTCATATCCAAGCTATATGTGTTGTATCTTCTGGGAGCACGCATGAGAATAAGTTCTTCTGGAATCACCACTCCCGGCTTCAAGATAAGACATTCTTTTGAATTGAATAAAGCACAAAAGTCCTTGTCACAAATCTGTGAAACACTCATCAGATTGTATTTCAACTAAGGAACAAAGTTGACAAATTCCAGACTATTTACTCCACTTGATACTGTTCCTTGTCCTTCAATCTTTCCTCCTCTTGGGTTTCCAGCAAAAGCAACATACTCTCCATCAATTTGATGATAATCTTGCAGCAAGTTAAAGTGTCCAGTCATATGTCTTGAACATCCACTATCTACATGCCAGATGTTATCGCCGGTTCTTCTTGATTGACCCTATACACAACGAACCATTTATACGATTTTACCAAAATTGTTTCAATCAAGAGATTTTAGTGTCAGGATATGACCTCTCATTGGAATCAGAATTACAACCATCCTTTGATGAAGCATGGTCATCAAATAGAATATTATTTTTAATTTTCCAAGTTTGTTTTAAATATTTTTTATCATTTTTAATTCTTTTACGCCTAGATTTCCTACTATGAGAAGACTTAGGCAACACATATGAATTTAATGAACTTTTGGAAGGCGATTCTTCATTAGAATTTGCGGTTGTCAATTTACAACTTTTTGAAACATGATTTGAGGCACCACAACTAAAACAAACGTTTTCACAAGATATCTTAGCCTGATAATAGTCATCACAAGATGAAGATGATTGTGATGTTGAGGAATCTGAACATGAGATGGTTCTCTTATCAATAACTTTGTCTTGAAGACGATGTGCTTCCTTTAATCTGAAAAAGTCCATGTTGCTCATGGTTTCACGTGGTACATCATTCACAATAATTCCTGCACTTTTAAACTTGGTAACACATGGCATAACATTCAAAGATTTAGGAACAAAAGGCAAAACATTTTTAAATTTAGAAACATCACATCCCAAACCCGTATGCTCAGCAGGCATAGAATCAAAATACAAGTTTTTAACGTGTTCACAAATATTTGGTTTTGACACGAACATATTATTACATTCATCCGACTCAAGTTCTTTTAAAATAGTTCTATCATTAGTACTCTTATCACAATCATCTTCGGGATTTACACAATTTGATTCTGCACAAGAAGCAAAACTGTCAGAATCGGAGGACGTAATATAATCATCAGGAGATAATGTACAAACAAAAGGTGTGGAAACATGTGGAGTTGGCATATCAGGAAATCTCCCTGATTTAGAATAAGGAGGTGGATGAGAGTTATACCCAAGACCCTCTGTGCCTTTTCTATTAAATTGTTTATCGATTATCCCAAACAGAATTTTCTGATCCATATCCATGTGATTAACTTGTAATTTGGCTTTTTCTGCCTTTTGGACTCTTTCACTTAAGATCGTATTATTAATGGTTTGAGTATTAAGTTGCACAATTAAAGAGCGATTTTCACCAGAAATGTCACGAATTTTCTTTAAGTAATGTTTCTCATTTTTGGCCACAGAGTCATACATCACCTTAATGTGATCTCGTTCATCAAGCAAGGCTTGATTGATGAATCTGTATTTTTGAATTTCATTCAAGCAAGATCTAGAATTACACAGTTTAGAAATAACCTCAGCAGGCACAGCAGTGAGATCCTCAGCAGGTTCAATCATGACACACTTGCCCTTGTCCTCCACATCAGCCATCAAGGCTTTATCAGCAGCTTCCTCAGCTTGTTCTCCCCAATGATAGTGTCCATCAGCTTGACACACAAGAGCTGTGGAACTTGAAGATGTGTTTGTATTTAGAGGATTGGCAGCTTGTTTTCCAGAGGAAATCTTCTTTTCTTGCTGATCCTTGGAGGACCGCTCCTTGCAGTTTCTGGCAAAGTGACCCAGCTGATCACAATTGTAGCATCTCACCTTCTTGATATCAAACCCAAGTGTCTTTCCCTGCATGAATCTGACTATGCCAGTCCTTTTGATGAATCTTTTGGCTCTTAAGGTCAACATGGCCATGCACCAATCAATGTCCATTTTCTCCAAATCATCAGGATTAATCTGCTCCAAGTCATCAGGTTGAAAGCTAACCGATGTTAGATTTCCATAAATCAGTGCATCATAGCACGACATGAAAGCAGTCATGATTGGGACATAATCATCAGGAATCATGGTGACAGTCTTTTGATGAGCAGAGGAGCAGGTAAAATTAATTGCAGCAGCTGATGGAGGGACATCAGTCTGAAAGTATGGGCTACCGGATGAGCTTGATCCAGCAATAAGAGCTGTGTTTCCAGACTGATTTGACGGGGTGACTGCTCCCTTCTTAATCTCAATTTCATAAGATTCAAGAATGCTATAGACTTTCGGTTGAGACAGAGCACTCAGATTCTCAGTCTTTTTTATCATGATTCGATACATATTCCATTCCTTAGGAAGAGAATCTAGGAGTTTCTTGTTTAGATCAAGAGTAGGGTACTCAACTCCCATTACTTTCAACCTTGATACAATGCTTGAGAAACGGTTGATCAAATCAGACATTGATTCTCCCCTTACACCGTTGAACATCTCATATTGTTTCTTGATCAGATCTCTTTTGCTTTCCCTGACATCCTCACTTCCCTCATATCTTGTGCACAATGCAACCCATAAGTCTTTGGCAGTTGTGTACTCAGCAAAGATGTTGAAAATATCCATAGGAAGAGCCATGGCAATAGTCCCGTAGGCCTTGTTGTCTCGGGCAATCAAGGCAAGATCTTTCTCATCATACTCAGATACTAACTTAGGATGTTGAACAACAGCAGTGGTAGTTACGGGCTTATGGGGACCATCGGTGATAGAACTCAACAATGTATAATCGTGAAATTGAAAGAAAAGTTTCATCTTTTTAGTCCAGTCATCAAATTCTCTTGTGGACACAAGAGCAGGTGGTCTATTTCCCCCAGAAGGTTCTGTTGAACTTGAAGTGGCCATAATATTCGGAATCGAAACTAAACAGAAACTAGTTTCGATAGGATAACTTCTATCGAAACAACTAGTTTCGATAGGAGAACTTTTATCGAAACAACTAGTTTCGATAGGACAACTTTTATCGAAACAACTAGTTTCGATAGGACAACTTTTATCGTAACAACTAGTTTCGATAGGACAACTTTTATCTGTTAGGACATAGATTGTAATGACAAAAGCTTGTAATAGTTAGATTTTATGTCTTTATGTTTTTGTTATGTAAATGTCTAAAGTTACTAAGTGTTTTACAAGTGAGCCTAGAGGCAAACTTGTTAAGTTCCCCTGGTCTATCAGAGGCGAACTTAATAAGTTCGCTTAAGTCTATCTGAGGCGAACTTGTTAAGTTCGCTTAGTCTGTTAGAGGCGAACTTATTAAGTTGTTATTTTTTTATTTTCCATGAAAATTCTAAACTTTTATTAAAATTGTTCGGGATTGGATCGAATATGTGTTGCTGATGGAAGTTCAAGATTTGACAGGTTGAAGTTGATAAAATTTTTGTTCAAGGCAAAAAGGTTGAAAAGCAATTAAGTTCGCCTGTGTACAGTGAAGCGAACTTAATATGTTCGCTTAAAACAGTGAAGCGAACTTAATCTGCTGTCTGGGGTGAAGCGAACTTATCTTGTTCGCCGAAGGCTTGTTAAGCGAACTTAACAAGTTCGCCTAATTAAGCGAACTTAATCTGAATAAGGGTTTAATCAGGCGAACTTGTCAGTTCATCGTCTTCTCCAGTTTAGGCGAACTTGACTAAAAGTTTTCAAAATTTTTAAACGTTGTTGTTGGAGTTGTTTACTGGTTGTATCTTCATCGAAATTGGATTGCGAATCTAACAAAGGTATTTTCATCGATTTTCATCCGCTAAATTGAGAGTATTTGGTACTTTTCCTCTCGGTTTTACATCGACGTTTTTCAACGACAGATTTGACCTAATTTTGACCAAACTTGTAAAATTGATCATCCGATTTGGTTATAAATTGATATTCGACTGTTATTCAACACTTATTCCATGATTTTATCTTGATTTGATGACTTTTGATTATCTGTGTTTGAATTTGAAACGTCACAGTTCAGGCGAACTTGTTCCAAGCGAACTTGTTCGAAGCGAACTTGTCAAGCGAACTTGTCAGGCGAACTTAATAAGTTCGCCTCTTACACTACTAATCGAACTTATTAAGTTCGCCTAGGGGACAGTGAGGATTTGGACTTGTGAATTTTTGTTTGAAAATTTTTTTTAAAAATTTTTTTTTTTCTTTGTTGTTTTGTTTTGTTTGTACTTGTTATTTTTCTAATATGTTTGTTTGTCCAAATGTTTCAGATGGCTCGACGTGTTGAATATAAACATAATCAAGTGGCTTTGTTAGATCCGAACATGTCCGAGGCTGTGAATTTTCAAGGCATAATAGGATTTTTGAACAGATCACGTCTTCACGTTGCTCTGTCTGCTGATCCTTAAATCAGTCTCGTGTACATACAGCAATTTTGGGATACTGTGCATCAAGATACGGACGTTGAACCTCCTGTTCTTCATGCCACTGTTAATAATACCGAGATTGCAATATCTGAAGAGACGATACGTACTGCTCTTGATTTAGGTGGAAATGCTGACGATCCAATATCTTATCCTAGCACTCTTATTATGGGTTGTTTTTAACGAATGGGATATCGTGGGAAACAGAATGATACCCAAGCACGAAAAGGTGGATTAGTTGGTGAATGGAGGTATTTCATGCATGTGATTATTCAATGCATCTCTCCTCGAAAAGCTGGTACTAATGGATTGAAGATGGCTCTTCAAACTACTATGGTGGCCTTAACATTGAATAAAAGATTCAATTTTCCACTTTACCTCTATCGGGAGATGGTCATGCAGATTAATCCAGCTGAACGTCAAGGTTTCTTGATGTATCCTCGTTTTATTCAACTGATACTCAATCACCTTCTTCCTAATCTTTCACAACATCCAATAAGATTAACATTGACTCCAATGTCAAAACGTATCTTTACCAACTGTACGAAGGTGAAACAGCAGATTGCTGCATTGATTCCAGTCAATACTCCATTGTTTGGGCACTTAATCAATCCTGATTATGTTGCACCACCTAATGACAATTGGTTTCATCCTGATGAAATTGCTTAAGCTCAAGGCTTAAATGTTCAACAACCACAGCAACAACAACAACATCAAAATCCACAAGTACAAGTTCCACAACAACAACAAGTTCCCGTACAACAAGAAATTCCTATTCCTGAACAAGTTCCGGTTCCACAAGCTGCAGTTGATATACCTATTCAGGAACCAGTTCAAGAAGAGGTTGTTCATGACCTTGATCACGATCTAGGAATGAATATGGAAGATTTCGTTGATGATGCTGTGAACTCGCCCATTCATGAAACAGAAGGGAATGTGGTGACAGAAGCTGATTCTAGTTCCAGCTCAAGTGATACGATATCATCTGATGATGACAGCACTGATTCTGATGAATCTAGGGATTTTTCCTCAGGACATTATGAACGGTTGGCTGCTATTCCACTAGCTAATGCTGGAAAACGTATTAAATCTCAAGCCAGACAACCAAGACGAAAGTTTTTTCGGGATTCTCCTTGCGGATCAGTGCTTGGTAAAATATCTTTGGTCGATGAGAGTTCTGACACTGATAGTGACTTTAATCCAGATCCTACACGTCAAAAGTTAATGTCTGCGTCGATTGCGGTTGCAAAATCTTCTCAAGGAGTCGAGGATGCTAATTTTGTTGCTTCTTTGATAATTACTCCTCCAAGATTTAAGGATCCATCTCCAGTTCAAACTCCTGTTCCTCCAGTCATTCCTACTACTTCAAGTCCTTCTATTCCACAATCAACAGCTGGTCCGTCAAAGCCTTCTGATTCTGACAGGATTACTTTCCTTGAATCTCAAGTGCTTTCTTTACAAACACAGGTAAACACTCTTGTGTCTACTGATTCACAACGGCAGCTGGTGATTCAGACTCAAGCTCAACAGAATGCTGATATGCAAGCATTAGTTTCCAAACTCGTTCAGTGTCTTGACGCTCAGGGGGAGTTGAGGATACCTGATACTTGTCACACAGAGTCAATTCAAAGACGTGATGATGAAGACAATGATCCTGCTGGAAATATTGAGGGTGATCGTCAATACACTGATGCTAATCCTATATCTAGAGTTCAGGGGGAGTCGACATCACAATCACTTGAAGGAAACAAAGACAAAGATATTTCTGGTACTAATGAAGAAGAAATTCTGTTGTTGGAGTTCTTTCAAGATTCAAAAGAAGAGGAAGCTGAAAAGATTGCATGTCTTGATGACATTGATGATTTATTCAATGACATGGAAGATGATATGTCGGATAATGAGATAGAAGAAGGAGAAATAGTAGAGATTGAAATAGAGAAAGATAAAGACAGTGTTATCTATGAAGGCTGTGATGGTCTTAAGGTGCCGTATAACTTCATCCAGGATGATGTTATTCCTGAATTCACTTATAAAGGAGTAACAGATTCTATGGACTTTGTTGAAGACGTCACACTGCCTGATGATACAGCTGATTCAAAGATGGATACTGATGATGAGACAAGTCAATCCAATAAAGGTGCTGAAACTGAAACTACTCACACTGAGTCTCCGAAGATTAATGAAGAACCTGTGATGTACAGAGATACAGGGATGACATGAGAACAGTGGAGAGAAGTTGTAAACAGTTAGATGAAGGTGCTACCCAAGTCTCCAGCACAACCTGCTCAGAAAGAGAAATATGTGAATAAAGAGTAGTGTAGGAAGGATCATAAGTTGGTTCTATAATGGTGAATCAAAATTATTTGCAATCAAACGATCTGACGGTGTTCAATACTTAAAGCCGAGGATCAAATATTTCAATACCTTACCGAGGTGTGAAATAAATGGTCTAGCCTCAAAGCCACTCACAAATAGATCGAAGAATGGTTTGGCTGATGTGATAGCAAACCTGATAAAGAAAGAAGGTAGTTCAGGAAAGTATGATCGACTGAAACCACAGAAGGGAAAGAGAGTGAAGAACACAGATCCAAAGACTAGGAAAGTAACCTGGAGATACAAGTATAAACCAGTGCGTGCTATTCACAAGATACCATTAAAGAATATTCCTCAAGACTTTCTTGGGAATATGAAATGGTGGTATGTTGATGTTAATACTGGTGAAGCAAGGATTGAAGATAAAGATAATAAGATCATTGTGTGTTACTATGACGCAATGAATCTTATTAATTTATCAAAGAAAGATTAGAGGACACTGAGAAAGAATGAGATCATGTACACTGATGAATGGAGAGAACAAGGTCTACAGTACAAAAGAGTTTTGGAGATATGCAGAAGATATGGAGTGCATGCTGGCAGCAGACTACCGGATAACTGGAAGAGTTCAAGATAAAGACTGGAGACAGAAGATCAAGCTATTGTCAAGGGGGAGTCTGTTAGAACATAGATTGTAATGACAAAAGCTTGTAATAGTTAGATTTTATGTCTTTATGTTTTTGTTATGTAAATGTCTAAAGTTACTAAGTATTTTACAAGTGAGCCTAGAGGCAAACTTGTTAAGTTCCTCTGGTCTATCAGAGGCGAACTTAATAAGTTCGCTTAAGTCTATCTGAGGCGAACTTGTTAAGTTCGCTTAGTCTGTTAGAGGCGAACTTATTAAGTTCGCTTACAGCAGGTTAGTTTTCTATATATAGGTTTACAGAGTCATTAGACAAGACACTGATCAGAGAGAACCGAGAGATAGAATTGTCTGATTGAGTCTGTAAACCATTGTGATTTGGAATATAATGAGAAGTTTATTTACGCGTGTTGTTTCAATTGTCGGTTAGTATACAAATGTTAACATGAAGGATTCCGTACTTCGTGTTATAGCAACGTCATATTACGAGTCCGATCAGTAGTTGAGTTACCTGGACCTACATTAACGAAACAACTAGTTTCGATAAGACAACTTTTATCGAAACAACTAGTTTCGATATTGAAAAATTCACAGACAAGTTTCGATAACCACAGTTTCTATATAAGACAAAAATCTAGTTTCGATAGTACCTTCTCCCAACAAAACGTAGACAAGAAGTTTCGATGATCAACAAAAATTAGAAACTGTCCCCAGTAGTTTCGATGCCTTCTTCTCCAAGCACAGAAATACTCCATTGATGATAAGCTCCAGAAATCAATAGAGCAGAAAAGACAAACCAATCCAGCGAAAACCTTCGTCTAACAGTCCTGATCACTAAACCAACCTTCGATGTTGAAAATACGAGCAAAAACCCTTGGAAATCGATGAAACAGTAGCCGTCAATCAATAAAACATTACTTCCGAGAATAGATGTGCAAAAACCCAAAATAAGCTTCGAATATCCTCACAAACACCTAGAATCGATCAACAAACCTGATAACACTCAAAAACACTAGAGCATAAAGCTCTGATACCAATTGTAGGTCCAGATTTCTCTTTAAATCACTGATTTGATCGATTACACACACACAGGCGGAAACTGTGTGTATGGTGGTGAAACAGATGGTAGAAACAGAATCGGTGAAGATAACAAGCTAACCTCACAATGAATCAACACAAAATGATAAGAAAATGTAAGAACATAGTGTAAAAACAACTGCAAAGTGTATTGATTCAATAACAATGTGAAAGAGAAGGTTCAGGGTTACAGCCGCTACTCACACCCTAAACATTCTCAAACTAGGCTATTTATAGTAGTGACAGGTATCGAAACTATGTTCAATCGAAACTACTAGTTTCGATTGACCATTTACAAGTGATACACAGAACTGTCGAAACTACCATCTATCGAAACTACTAGTTTCGATTGAACAAACTCAATCGAAACTAAGTAGTTTCGATGGCCCAGACTTAGCTAATAAAGCAGTAAATTACAGAAAACTGAAATTACATTTAATGAAATGACATAAAGTAAACTAGTCTAAAACTGTTTAAACATACAATAAATGACAACAGCTTATACATAAGATAAGACTCTACAGAGTGCATGCAGGAAGCATATTACCAGATAACTGGAAGAGCTCGTCATAAAGACTGAAGACAGAAGATCAAGTTATTGTCAAGGGGGAGTCTGTTAGGACATAGATTGTATGACAAAAGCTTTGTAATAGTTTAGGTCTTATTGTCTTTATGTTTTTATGTAATTGTTTAGTTTTTGTCTAAGTATTAGAACAAGTTCTGCTAGAGGCGAACTTGATAAGTTCGCCTAGTCTAATAAAGGCGAACTTGTTAAGTTCGCCTAAGCATCTTTGAAGAGAACTTGTTAAGTTCGCCTGTTGCAGAACGTGTGTCTATAAATAGAGAGTTTACAGAGTCTGTTTAGTACGAGAGATTGAACGAACAAGTATTCTGTAAACTCTGTTTGGTGATATAAAAGAGAAAGTTTATTTACCTACAGTTTCTACTGTCAATTAGTATACGAACGTTAATACGGTAGGATTCCGCACTCCGTGTTAACGAGACGTCCTGTCACGAGATCGATCTGAGATGAGTCATTTGGACCTACAAGCTTTGACTTTACGACTGACACCTCTGTTGTAACACTGACACACCTATCAGCAGAAGGAATGTTATTGGTGCAGATGACAAAAGACAATGCTCCTATTATGATCTGTCCTGCAATGATTTCTGAGAAGACCTTAGTTTTGTTGTTGTCTTTTCAGTGCAGAAGTCTTTTCACTGCACTTGTCTTTTAGTTGTCTATCAATAGTAGTGTATTTTGTAACTGTTAAAGATCAACGGCTTGTGTTTGATCAGATCCTTAGAATCAAGGGTCTCTCTTGATTCTAAGTTCCATTATATGTATTGTATCTTTTCATTTTACAATGTGTGCTTCCTTAGAGCTTTCTCTGTAAACTTGTAAACATTGAAGATTAATACACTTTGCATTTATCAGTATTATCCTTGTTTTCTTATTTATATTGGTTAGTTGTTATTGTTTCAGCCAATCTCAACTAAGAACAAAATCATCTTGTAAACACCGATCCTACATGGTTGTCCTTTGAGAAGATGAAAGAACTCAAATATGTTCTTCTCCAAGATAGTCCACACCAAGCAAGCTTTATCCTTGTGCTAGCAAACCACCCAATGTAATAATCACCCAGTAATACACTCTAGTTAATAGTGATTGTAGCAGATGCAAGAATGAAATCAAACAAGACAAAGAACCAAAATAAACTACACTTGTACTTAGTAATTTGTAGTGTTTCTTTGTGTGTTAATAATCAAGAACACACTTCTTTTCTCTTCCTTTCTTTCTGCCATAAAACAGCCCCAACACCTTCTCCTTTTGTTTTCAAAAGTCCATCCTAAAATGAAGCTAAGGTGTGGTATTTAAACACAAAGAAAAGGGACACAAGTACAAGTCTTTATAATTAAGAAATACCAAGACCAAATCATGTGTAAGATGAGAAAGAATGGGAGGAACCCATGCCTTCCCAAAATTATGTCCAAAGTGAGAAGGAAAAGAGTATGGGCTTGTCCTTGTTGCATTAAACAATACTTGTGAAGATCTTGCAACTTTCCAAGGAAGTTGTTCTAGTTTGGTTGAAGTAAGTATTAGTTACATTCATCTAAATATACACACACACACACACATATATATATATATATATTAATTGTCATCCATTTAAATGTCTAACATTTAAATAAAACAAGTAATGTATATGTATAAGACTAGAATAACAATCCTCGTGATACTTTCATTGAATCATATTTATATAAATAAACATTTATATTTTCACATCATTTCATTTTATACCATTATATAAAATACTAATGATATGTCATGATTCTTATATTATCATTTTACTTAATGATAATTTGTCTAAACATAAAACCGGGTGGTATACGTTAAAACCTAGTTTAAACATGTAGTAGATTATTTGCTTGATGTGTGACCTTTTGGGATCAAATATCAATTGTAACAATGTTGTACGTGGTGTCTTGAGCATATAAGTCCAACAATTTCCCACTTGCACAAAACTCTACGTACATCAAAGTATACAGTGGTGGACGTCTAACAACATCTCATTGCCCCCAATGATATAAGACTTAATATTATCCTCAACACCCATCCAAGTAAAGCCTCTTGCTTTAAAAGAAATGGTGTATGGCTCGCTATCAATTATCCATCTGTAATAGATATCTAGTTGAACATGATACATGGATTGACATCAATCTCATATAGTGTTCAACCATTATGTTACTCGATCAAGAATCAACTAATTGTAATCAAACCTAGTTTGAGCACGGACATGCATTTCAATTAGCTTGAATCATCGAGGGGCCCAAAGATATCAACCTTATAAAGTTACAGATTCCTTATTGACTACATATGCCTCTCACTACATTTCACATTGCTCCCAATGAAAGCCCTTATTACTGCCTGGTCAAAGAACAACGTTAGACAATGTCAAAGAAAAACTTTCCATGCAATCAAGCCCCAATATGTATCTCAGGTCAAAGGATACAAAGATACTACCATTTTCAAGACACTTAATACGGCGATCAATGAAGTGTCCTTGAAAGCGGTCACGTCCGATATTTTCCTTTCATAAAAATCTGCGATATTTGGTTACATTTTTCAGTCAACCAAACGATCCACAATAATCTTATCTCAAGGTTATTCCCATAACTTTGACCGACTATGGACATTTAGAACAACCTAGTTGTTCATGGATTCTAAACGTGCTAATATGGAACACAGTATTCATTAATATAAGAGACCACAAGTCAGATTAGATGAAATAATGCTGCTATATAGTTCCGAAATATCTAAGTAGTAAAGTACATATCAAATCCAATCACTACACATACGAAGCCCTATTGCTGTGGCATGTGCCTCATGTTTAGTTTGAGGCATGGGCTTTGTGAAAGGATCTGCTAAGATTAGATCTGTGTGTACTTTGCTGACGATGACATCTCTTCGTTCCACTATCTCCCTAATGTAATGGAACGTCCACTGAATGTGCTTAGTCCTATGATGTGACCTTGGTTCTTTAGCCTGAGCAATAGCACCAGAGTTGTCACAGAAAATCTCGATAGGTTTCTCGATGCTCGGCACCACCTTGAGATCATCGATGAATTTCTTCATCCAGGCAGCCTCCTTTGCTGCCTCCGAAGCTGCAATGTATTCAGATTCTGTGGTGGATTATGCAACCACCTTTTGCTTGGAGCTTCTCCAAGTAATGGCTCCGCCATTGAGAGTGAACACATATCCCGATTGTGATCGTGAATCATCTCGATCAGTCTGGAAGCTAGCATCCGTATAATATCTCACCGTAAGCTCTTCTTCCACTCCTCCATATACCAAGAACATGTCCTTAGTCCTCCGAAGATACTTAAGGATGTTCTTGACAGCAATCCATTGGCTTTGTCCAGGATTCTGTTGGTAACGGCTCGTCATGCTTAAAGCATATGATACATTCGGTCTAGTGCACAACATGGCGTACATTATGGATCCAATTGCAGAAGCATATGGAATCCCTTTCATCTTATCAATTTCTTCGTCCGAACTTGGACATTGAGATTTATTAAGAATAGTACCATGTGCCATAGGTAAGAAACCTTTCTTTGCATCTTGCATTGAAAAACGTTTAATTACCTTGTCAATGTATGCACTTTGACTCAAACCAATGAGCCGCTTAGATCTATCTCTGTAGATCTTAATTCCAAGAATATACATGGCTTCTCCTAGATACTTCATTACAAAACACTTTCTTAACCAGGATTTAATGTCCTTTAAGGTTGGAATATGGTTTCCAATGAGTAATATGTCATCGACATATAAGATCAGGAATACAATGGTGCTCCCACTAGTCTTCATGTAAACACATAGCTCATCTTCGTTTTTGATAAATCCATATTCTTTGATTTTCTCATCAAAGCGAAGATTCCAGCTCCTTGATGCTTGCTTTAATCCATAAATGGATCTTTTAAGCTTGTATATTTTATCAGGATGCTTAGGATCGACAAAGCCTTCCGGTTGTGCCATATAAACATCTTCACTTAGATGTCCATTAAGGAAAGTCGTTTTGACATCCATTTTCCATATCTCATAATAATGATAAGAAGCTATGGCAATAAGTATCCTGACTGACTTAGTCATGGCTACAGGAGAGAAGGTTTCCTCATAATCAATTCCTTGAGTTTGAGTAAAGCCCTTCGTAATTAGTCGTGCCTTATAAGTATGCACGTTACCGTCCATGTCGGTTTTCTTCTTGAAAATCCACTTACTCTCAACAGCCTTGCCATTGGGAGGTAAGTCAACCAAATCCTAGACTTGGTTGTCATACATGGATTGCATCTCAGCGTCCATGGCCTTAAGCCATTTATCAGATTATTTATCTGATATTGCAGATTTGTAGTTAGTAGGTTTGAACTCATCCACCAAATATACCTCATAATCACCAAATATTTCAGGTTCTTGGCGAATTCTACTTGATCTGCAGACGTTTTGTGTTACATTGGGTACCTCATCCATTTGCAGTTGATGCTCAACATTACTTTGTTGATTAGCAGTTCTAACCACAGATGCGGCATTCTGTGGTTCTAATATTTCTTCAAGTTCCAAGATATTTCTATTTGTATCTCTTGAAATAAATTGTTCTTCCAGGAATACTCCTCGTCGACTGATAAAAACTTTATTGTTGCCATGATGATAGAAATAATATGCCTTTGTTTCCTTAGGGTATCCGATGAAGATTACTTTCTCGCCTCTGGGATCCAACTTGTTGGAAGATTCACGTTAAACGTAAGCTTCACAACCCCAGACCTTAAGGTAGGATAAGTTTGGAGGCTTTCCATTCCATAATTCATAAGGAGTCTTTTCCACCTTCTTGGTTGGAACCATGTTGACTATTCGAGCTACTGTTTCCTAGGCATAACTCCAAAAGGAGTGAGGCAAGCTACTACGACTCATCATGGATCAGACCATGTCCAACAAGGTTCGATTTCTCCTTTCGGATTGTAACATTTTGATTTTATTATCGGTATTTTTCATTCAATGTAACACATTTCAAATCCAATTCTAGTACACTGATTTATTCTATTCGTACCAACTATTAAATACTAAGTTCCAATACAAATCCGCGAGTTTTACACGAGTATATTCTATTAGAATCCTATATATGTAAATATTTATATAAATGTGTCAAAGCTGAAGTTGCAAGGGCTGATTTGGTAAATAACCAGAAACCCTAGTAGCCACGGTCGCACCTTGTTTTGGCACGGTCGCACCCAGCGCCTTGGCACGGTCGCGCCTCTTATTGACACGGTCGCGCCTCTCGTCAGTTAAAACGTAAATGCAACCTTTAATCGCAGATTCGTTTGAATTCGTAACCATTCTACACGTTTGTACCATTAACGAACCCAATTAAGATTTTAATCACTGTATTCACGATGAATTAATCTAATTATGCCGATTCATCTCGTAACCGTCGATTATTTTCATGTATCCGTCGATTTCAATCATTTTGACCATAATCCTCCCAAGCAAACACACTGTACGCCTTATTCGATCCCCTCTGAAGCTCCTGAACACATTGATTCAGCCGAAGTTGCAGCAAAAGGCACCGGAGATCAAACCCAAGTTCTAACCGTACGCTATCAATAAGTCATCCTTACTGGTAATTGAAACCTCCTACACTTTCGTTTCAGTCTATAGATCAAAAGCCCCAACCTGATTTGGGCTTGGAGTAGCGATTATAACATGAACCCAAATCTAGGGTTCATGCGTTTTCAGTTTAATCGAACACTATTCTAGACCCAATTATAATCCAATTAATTTATATGGTCAGATTCGCAACTGGTTACACATCAAAAGCCCTATATTTATTTATCAATCATCACGGAATTTGTCAAGATCCGTAACCTAGGGTTCTTACGAAAATGGTTTAACCGAATCCTACTTTCGACATGTTTTAAATCCAATTAACCTATACCTATAAACTCGTAATCACCTAATTGATGAAAGCCCTATGATTTCCAACATTAATTTTATAAGAATCGAATAATTTGGTCTCTGAACTTGACCGGACACGGTCACGCTAATCATCTAGCGCGGTCGTGCTACTCCAAGACACGATCGTGCCTCTTGACTAGACCTGGTCGTGCCTCATAATCCTAGACACGGTCGTGCCTGGCCCAGACACGGTCATGCCTTGTGATCAGCCTTGTTGTGTCCTCTGTTTGATCAACACGGTCATGCCCCTGACCAGCACGGTCGCGTCCGTGATCTTAACACGGTCGTGCCTTGTCTTAGGCACGGTCGTGTGTGAGAAAACCTTGGGCAGATTGTTTGATTTATATTTATATTTATATTTTCGAAACAATAAGTATTAAAGTGTTTTGAACCCGGAAGCCACCTGTGGATTCGGGTTTGGTCTTGCAAACCGTAATTATTATTATAATCTATTTTTAAAATAATATATTTTTCCATTATTTTGTACTGTGACTCAAATTAAAAATAATACAATTTATATATTATTTCCGCCGTATTATAAGCATTTTTGCAACGTTTCAAATTCATAAATAATATAATTAAACTATTCATTTCAAATTGTTTTCATTTTAGTCAACACCTACACAATCCTTTTTCATAATTCGTCACGAACTCGGTATATAATTCCTTATACTCATATCTATTGAAACCCTAGACTTTGATTTAGACATTTTATTAATTTATGTTCATACGCAATACACTTTAGGTTAACATTGCGTGTTACAAGGATCAAGTTACTACCTAGTCTCCCGTGTTAACTACACCTTTGAATCATGTGAGTATTACATAGCCCCTTTTCACACTTTTACACTTTTTTGGGTGAAACATGAACACTATACATACAATTGTTACATTTACACAAACTATACAAATACAAATCCTCTTTACAATTATGTGTGCAAATTTGAGCTTTATGTTTGAGTGCTAGGTGTGTTAACTTTTGTGTGAAATTTACGTGCAATCATTAACTATTTAAGCCGACGGTTAACAATAATAGATCTATTGAGTCTGACAAACCCACCCAGATTGGGGTGATTGTTACCGACAACACAATTTGCATGCTAGTTACAAAGGTTTGATTGTACTTTGGTTACACAATAGCTGCTCCCCATAAATGCCTTATTGTATCATGTTATATAAGGAGTTGATTATTTATATCTACACACTATCTATGTATAAACCTGTGTATGCTCACCAACTTTTTAGTTGACTTTATTTTATTCATGTTTCAGGTGCTAATATGTGAGTTTGATCAAGACATGCTACACATAGGCTTTGGACTTAGTTGAATTTAAATAAAGAATATTATGTATTTCCATTATGCACTTGTTTGAATTTGTTTGTGGTTGAATCGTTTGAAATGAAATTTGATGATTAAATTATTGAAATCTAGTCAACCTTGTGCTCATGAACAGTCTACATGTCCCGCCCCGACGTATTCCGCCGTCGGTTGGGGTGTGACACGGATACACCATTATGTTGTGGTGTTCCAGGTGGAGTAAGTTGAGAAATGATCCCACAATTCTTGAGATGTTCATCAAAGTCGTAGCTAAGATATTCATCACCTCGATCCGACCTAATGGCTTTTATCTTCTTACCCAGCTGGTTTTGTACTTCATTTTGAAACACTCTGAAAACTTCAAAAGCTTCATGCTTATGCTTAAGCAAATAAACATAGCCATATCTACTGAAGTCATCAGTGAATGTTATGAAGTACCTCTCACCACTTCTTGACATTGTTCTAAAAGGGCCACACACGTCCTTGTGTATGAGTCCTAATAGATCAGACGCCCTACCACCTATGCCGGTGAAGGGTGCTTTGGTCATCTTGCCACACAAGCAAGACTCACATATGTCAAAAGAGTCTGAACCGGTGGATTCCAAGATTCCTTCGGTTTGGAGTTTCGACATACGTTTCTTGTTTATGTGAACTAAGCGACAATGCCATCGATACGATTGATTAAAGTTAGATTTTGATCTTTTAGTGAAAGTATAAATAGAGTTATCATCATATGAGCTATCAATATTAATTTCATAAATGTCATTGTAAGGCCTAGCCTCAAAATAGAAGACATTTTCTTTGAAAGTCAAAATGTTCCTTCCATTAAACTTGAAGGAATAACCTTGCTTATACAATCGGTCGGCTGATATAATATTCCTAGTGATACTAGGTACAAAACATACATTGTTCAATATTAAATACAGGCCATTTGGTAACAAAATAGAATATTGTCCTATGGCTTGAACCGCAACATGTGCTCCATTGCCAACATGTAATACCAAATCGCCTTCTCTCAGCTTTTTAACTTTCTCTAGCCCCTGCAAATCATTGCAAATGTGAGTTCAACACCCAGTGTCAAAAACCCATGCATTACTAGTGAAAGCAAATAACTCTATCATAAGAATACCTGAAGTCGAAGCCCCGTTAGGGTTCTTCTTCATTTAAGCTAGGAGCTTGGGGCAGTCCCTCTTCTAGTGATTGGGCTCCCCACAGTGAACGCAGTTAGGGTTATTGGGAGCTTTTGTCTTTGCCTTTGGTGATGCTTTAGTTTCTTTCTTGTTCCTTGCAACAAGCGCCCTTCCCCTTGGAGTAACCCATGACTTTTTAGCCTTTCTTTTGCCCTTGGCTTGGTGGCTTAGTTTCTTGACTTGACCCTCCCTTATCATGAGGACTGGTTGAGTCTTGGATGGTTTGTTCTTCTCAGCAACCCTTAGCATGCCAAGGAGTTCCGATACTGACTTCTCAAAACCATTCATATTGTAATTCATTACAAAATGGTTGTATGGCTTAGGAAGTGACCCTAGTATCATGATGATAGCTTGGTCATTCTTAAGTGAAGATCCAAGACGCTCCAACCTTTCCACATAGCCCTTCATTTTAATAACATGAAGGCTAACGAAAGTTCCTTCTTGCATTCGGCAGTTGACAAGAGATATCATGGTGTCATATATCTCTTGTCTTGCATACTCTTCGAACATCAACTTGAGCTCTTCAATGATGTCCTAGGCTTTCATGTTCTCCAAATCATGTTGTAGAATTGGTTCCAAGGAAGCAAGCATAAGACACTACACAGTTTAAGCATCATCGAAATGCTTCTGCCATGCTTCTTTCATGGCTTTTGTGGCATTGGCCGCCTGTGCATCAGGGACAGGTCCTTCAAGGACGTACAATTTCTTGTCTTGGGTCAACACAATTCGAAGATTGCGATACCAATCCATGAAATTTGTACCATTGAGTCTTTCACGGTCTAGAATGGTGTGTAGACCGAAAGAGAGAGATGGTTGAGTGTTCACGGGAGTTGTCATCTACAAAACATAGTTATAGGTTTTAGAATTTTGGATATGAATTCCTTTAATAATTAAGTACCCTTGTTTTATTATAAAACTTTAATTAGTTAAAGGCTTAGATACACACCACCCTTAACTTCTTGTGCTTGGCCTGCGCACTTACCACAAGAATTAAGTTGGCAGGTAGGTTTAGAAAACCAATTGCTTACTTGCAACTCTTAGACCATTGGGATTCATTAACATAACTTTGTTAATATTGGCACGTTTAATCCCGGATTATGCCGACCCACCCCTTGTGATTGGCCTGTGCATTTTTCACAAAGTCGGGTTACAAGATGTCCTACTTTAAAATATGTGATGTCCTACCCAACCATTATGCTTGGCCTGCACACTTTCCATAAATGTTGTGACAAACCACCTTACCTCATCACAAGAACATTCAAGTGAATGGCCCCTGGCAACTCTTCATCGGAATGTTCTGGTGACGCGTAAGTATTTTAAATAGGATGACATATACTTATTTTGAAAAGGGTATTTTACATTTGATGTAAAAGACGTTTTCATAACGTTTTATGTAATGAAGTTTTTCATGCCTTGAAATCGTTACATTAAATAAAACCAAGTTTTTATTAGTTAATCTTGCGTTTATATATCATGACGATTTGATTTTAATATCCTAGATATTAATACGTTGGTATTAAACACGTCGAACCATTTTTAGTTAATAATAAAAACTTTTATTTTTAGTCGATGAGTTTTATAAAATAACATTCATTTTATTTTATCTCATTAAAACTCATTTTTATGAAACATGAAATATACATTTTTAGTTTCTTACAAGTTTCCAACTTGTGTGAGTTTTTATAAACCATTATTTTTATAAAACTCCTTATTTGCATTTTTCATTTTAATAAAATTGTTTTAATGATATGAAATCCTAGAAATCAAACAACCATAAAAAACGTGCAAATAACCATAGATGCAAAGCAAAGCCATGAATGAGCGTGTGGTGTTTTTGTGAGCCAAAACAAAAACACCACTTAGGTCTTAAGGGACACAAATCTTCAAGTCTTCAATCTTGACTCCCACTTGTTCCAAGACCTCCTTATGGACTTCATACTTCAAGTCCTCTTGTTACTTTTTTGAAATAAAATACAAACTAGTCTATTTTACATACAAAATTAAAACAAGATACGAGACTTGAAATAATAATTATTACATAACCAAATGAAATAATATTACAACCACATTGAAATCCAACACACATGGTCTTTGGCATGCTTTGCATGAAACAAAATTTTTAATCATAAATGACATAAGCAACTTAGTTACCACCTTTGGAGCATGCAAAGGCAGTGACTAATATTTTATGTCTTTTCTTTCTTGGAAAAATCATAAAACATAAAGTAGCAAAACAAAATTGTTGCTTTAGATATATTATATTTCTAACTTGAAAGATGATATACTTTTGGTTTTTATAAACAAACCAAAATATGTCAAAGAGTTTCAAATTCATACATAAGTGGCTCTGATACCAATTGTTGGGATTTTTACATGCCTTTTAAAAAAAATTTTCAACGGAAGCGAATTTGGACATGTGATCTTTAAATCTTTTAAACCAAATCCCACCAAGATCCATATGTAAGAAGATGAAACTTAAAAACAACAACCATAGGGGTTAAGAAGATGACAACCTTTGATGAGAAATGGTTGTCCTTTGAGAAGATGAAAGAACTCAAATGTGTTCTTCTCCAAGATAGTCCACACCAAGCAAGCTTTATCCTTGTGCTAGCAAACCACCCAATGTAATAACCACCCACTAATACACTTTAGTTAATAGTGATTATAGTAGATGCAAGAATGAAATCAAACAAGACAAAGAACCAAAACAAACTACACTTGTACTTAGTAATTTGTAGTGTTTCTTTGTGTGTTATTAATCAAGAACACACTCCTTTTCTCTTCCTTTCTTTCTGCCGTAAAACAGCCCCAACACCTTCTCCTTTTGTTTTCAAAAGTCCATCCTAAAATGAAGCTAAGGTGTGGTATTCAAGCATAAAGAAAAGGGACACAAGTACAAGTCTTTATAATTAAGAAATACCAAGACCATATCATGTGTAAGATGAGAAAGAATGGGAGGAACCCATGCCTTCTCAAAATTATGTCCAAAGTGAGAAGGAAAAGAGTATGGGCTCGTCCTTGTTGCATTAAACAATACATGTGAAGATCTTGCAACTTTCCAAGGAAGTTGTTCTAGTTTGGTTGAAGTAAGTATTAGTTACATTCATTTAAATACACACATATATATATATATATACATATTAATTGTCATCCATTTAAATGTCTAACATTTAAATAAAACAAGTAATGTATATGTATAAGACTAGAATAACAATCCTCATGATACTTTCATTGAATCATATTTATATAAATAAACATTTATATTTTCACATCATTTCATTTTATACCATTATCTATACTACTATATAATAGATATTGTGAGGATATGGATGTAATTTTCTAAAAAAATTAAGACACCTTGTACATGTTTTGTTACATGGTGTACACATTGGCAATGATTTATAAGTGTACAATTACCTTCTAACCCCTCTCCATAATTCAACTCTACTAATTACCATTTCATCCATACAGTTAAATGTTAGATAAAGATATTTAGTGGGTGCTCACGTCTTTTTACCACTTTTTTAACCCTCTCTCGTGAATGTGAATGATCATATAACCTGCCGCCTTCCGTTTCAAAAACCCCCCATTCAATGACCGGAGTTCCTTCGTCTTCGTAACGACCAATCACATCTACATCTTCATCTTTCGCCATTGGATAAAAGGAAAGCTTCAGGAGATTCTGCTTCAAGAAGCGATTGGACATCCGATTAGGGTTTCTTTGCAACAATGGCGGAGAACGTAATGGTGATTATGTATTTGTTTCTCATCATGAGAGTACAGTTCATACTTCTTTAACATCTTGCTCCGTTTTTTATCATATGTTGGTCAATTTGACTGTTAGGGTTTTAATTTCACTGTCGATTTGTTATTTAATCGATTTTAGTTTCAATGAATGATTGTCTTATTTCTGTTGAATGTTTCTAATATTTAATTTCAGACTTGTGGATCCGAGTATGCCGTTGGAAACTTATGAGAGAATCACATATCCTGTTCCAGCAAATGATTCAGTGGAGTTTGTGTATTTGTTCTGTATTCTGATTACAAAAACTATCCAGTATGAGCAAAAGAAGCTCGCAACAGCTAATGGGAAGATAGTTAAAGAAGAAGAGCCGAAAATTGGGTAAAGAATACGTTGATGTAAATGTTTAATGTTAATATGTTATTTGAGTTTTGTTTCAGATGAATAACGGTTGTTGTTGTAGATGAATTATGGATTGAAGGGAGATTGCTCCACCAGTTGATAAGATTAAGATAGATGGTATAAATGATGAGTTGTTGGTGTTACCATACGAAGGCTTATCCCCTGCTTCTGATGGTAATTGTCTAATTTGATTCGCTTCTTATTTTGATTGTTTTTCGTTTCACTTAATAATGCACATCTTTATATACTTGTAATGTTTTTCTAAATGCAGATCCCTCAGAAATCAAGGAGCTTCTGGAAAAACTTGTTGTCGTTAAGATCAACGACAGTGAAGGGACCAAGATGGGTTTTGATGGGCCAAAGTATGGATTTTACGGTTTTACCATGACCATAAGTTTCTGCTTTTTCATAATTCTTATATTATTGATATATTCTCATGTACTTCATACATGTCTGCCATTGAGATTTCTAATGGATTGACATCTCTAGACTTACTCTCTAATTATATTGAGGTGAATTTTTCAAAATGTTACCTTGCTTACCATTTTGACGACTTTATAGTAGATGTATGTAAAGTTCAAAATTTTTGTAACAATGATATAGTTTTTCATGAGAATTTGTTAATTTTAGGCTGTTTTTGTTCACATTGAAAGTATACTTTGAACAATTTAGCTTCTATCTCTGAAAATCTTATACAAGTTTTATACTGACAATTGGATTTGATTTTGTTTGTAACAAAAAGGGAAGCTTGCTGCAAAAATTGCCAACAAGATGCAGTCTTTCTAAGAGGTACCACTAATTTCATGTTTGTGTTTGTTAGTCCAGCCCTGTATGCATTACAGAAGTCGAGAGATGGTGCAATAGTATAAACAACAACAACATACTACCATTTGATCTCTAAGAACATGATTGGGATGACACCCAATGAAAACAATGGAAAACATGCAATATGTGAGCTCAATGTATCCAAAAGTTACCATATAACTTTATATCATAACAGAACTCTCTGAGATGCAACTTTCCTAGAGGCGCAATGTCGAGCAATATACTAAAAACGGATCAAAGCTGGTCATATTTTGTTTCTAACGGACAAGTCCGGCTCAACCTTTTTTTATTCATATATATAATCGTATAGAAGTCAGTAAGAAGATGGACTACACAGGAAAAAGTTGGGATATGGTCTTCTTGAGTGTGGCAATGTAACCTTTTTAATTAGTTGCTATTTATTTAATTGATTTGTTGTTATTATTTGGTTTGCTAATATTAACTTTAATCAGATATTTGTCCTTATCCATAAAGAAATACATCTTTAGCTGTTATTAACAAAAAAAAAAAAAAAAATTCAGTATCTTGATTCACTTGGAGGAGCTGATAAGAAAGTATTACGATTTTTGGTATGTCAAGCCTACATGCTTTTTGTGCATTGCAATCTGTTACGTTCTTTTTCATTGCAAGTAAATCCATGTTCTATGTCCTTTATCATTGCAGAGTTTGAGTTGGGCCCTCTTTCTTGAGTTAACATAATTGGTGGGTCGGTATTGGGCCAAAATGGGTATGGTTAAATACTCAAATCAGGTATATTTAAGCCTTTCGGGTTGGGTTGACAATAAAACTTTTTTTTCAAGAATCTATTTTTTATATACTTAGTGTATCAAATCGTATTGTTTCAGTAACAATCTGTTTTCTAAATAAAATGATTTAGGAGGTATTGTGTTAAAAATACTCATTGGGTGACTTTCAATCCGTTTGTTCCATTTCCTTCTAAGAAATTTATTTAATTTACTCTTTCTTACACCTGTTAGAGATAAAATTATGTGTTATGTGTCATGTGTCTAGTTTAGTACATAACAGATGAAGTTGAAAATAAGACTGGTAAAAGCATTTATGTTACTTCTTCAGAGCAAGAATTTGTCACCGATCTTCCTAATCAAGAAAATGGGTGTGTATGCTATGAACTTTACTTGGGAAAAAATAATGATGTTTTAATGCCTTACTAAAAGAAGTATTAGATTGTTTGGAGGCTTTTGACCATTTATATAAAAATTTTTGGTTATTTCTATATGGGCAGGTACCACTATAGCATGTTCATGATCAAATATGCAGACTTTTGCACGAGGAACATAGGACTATGCTTCAACCAGGTAGGATATTACTGTAATTTTTTGTCCGTGTTTAAAAACTACCAAAGTATATAATTGACATCTGTAAGACTGATGGCATATATATAATTGATATCTGTAAGTTTCCTACACGTAAATTGTCGTCACCACCGCGTTGCGCTGGTTTCCTTCTACATAATATGTTTATAACAACTCACACTTTGTCCTCACCGGTACAAAGTTCATCCCAAGCTTTTTCTAATCATAATAAACATTTTTTTTAAGAAGATGGACGATATAGTCACTTCGCCTCGCCCATTTTGGCCTGTACTAAAATTGACCAAATTCTACCCAAAACTGTTGTAGCAAGTTACACAAAAATGTCTTATTTATGTTTTGGGAAATAGATTCTAAAGGCTACAAAAACATAGGCAGTGGCCCATTTTTTTTTTTAACTTTTCTATTTAATATTATAAATATATATTCAGAAACAGCTTGATTGAAGAATGTTGGCATGATAATCCATCCAAAAGACCACCACCATTCATGCAGATAATCGTGCCCTTGGAATTAATATACAATTCTATTAACCATGAAAACTATTGGAAGATCCAACCATTGAAATGTTTCGGGCTAACCAGAATGTGCAAAGGAGTTTGCTTTTTCTTTCTAATTCAATAAAACAATAATAATGTATTAAAAACACACTTTAGTTTCTTAAGTATCAAAGTTTACTTTTTCTTTCTAATTCAATAAAACAAAATTTAAAAGGTCAAAGAATAAACGTTCTAGGACAGTTGCATCAATGTTCTTAAATTGTCTCTCCATGTTTTTATTTCCCTTCTTTTGCATCTGTGTATGATATTCCTATGCTAAGCATAACAATATTATTGTTATAAATTCACCATTTTCATGTTTTCAAGTGGCAACTACTAATGTATCTAATTGAGGTTAGCTATATATTCAGCTAAAGATGGTAAATTTAGTAACTACGAACCCAAAACATAAGATTTGCTTGATTAAATCGGATCAATTAAGATTACCATTCTTTCTGTTGGTTTATTGAAATAATGATTTGTAATTATTATCCTGCAAGTGTATACAACGCTTTCGTTGCCCACCTGTTACCAGGTTTTCGTTTCGTCCAACGCTTCACTTGCGGGTTTTTTGGTAGGGTTTTCAATTAGGGCTCAATTTATTGTTGAGTTTCAAACCTTCCAATGCCATTTGGGGTCGTTTGGATTTGTTGTTTCTACCAAACAAACCCCTAAATTTACGTTCCGGTGCAACGCTCGGGCTCCCCACTAGTATAAAATACCAATGATATGTCATGATTCTTATATTATCATTTTACTTAATGATAATTTGTCTAAACATAAAACCGGGTGGTATACGTTAAAACCTAGTTTAAATGTGTAGTAGATTATTTGCTTGATGTGTGACCTTTTGGGATCAAATATCAATTGTAACAATGTTGTACGTGGCATCTTGAGCATATAAGTCCAACAATGTGAGCTTGCCCTTACATGGATTCGAACTGAAACAAGTCATCGGAGAAGAAGGGGAGAGGGTGGTGGTGAAAGTAGAAGGTGAAGGACTTGGTGGGGTTATGCTCATGAGATTATCGCCCTAAAAAAGTAGCAACAACTCATCGATGACTCGTCTGCTCAATCTCCGACGACGACGTCTCCTTCAACACCTAATTTTGCTTCATCCACCGCCGGCCTTGCGAGACCTTACCGCCTTGTCTACTGTGACGAGAAAGGGAAGTTTTAGATGGGTATGGAAGCGGTTTATGTTCTTTAGGTGTTCAAGGTGGAGGTGACGATGGGGGTTGGTGTGGTTTTCTGTAACATCCCGGGTTTTTTCATAGAACCCATGGAATTAACGTATATATGTGTATATGTTGTAACATGATGGACGGATTGCTACGAGATAGTAACGAGACCTAACAAAAGTGTAGTATCAGGTTTCTTTTTATATAAATAAACCGAGAAGGGGCGGTGAGTAAATAACGAGGATTAGAGGGGTTCTTATTAAAAACTCAAGTCGGGCCACATGCGTACAAGGGCTGAAGCCCACTCCACGGATGGTGAACTCTTTAGGTTCACGGCGCAAGGATGAGACCCCATTCTTGTTCTTGCGGCTGCCGAGAGGAAGGAAGGAGGGGAGCGAGCCGTTCTTCGCATCTTGAGATCGATCTAAGGTAGTTTCGTAATCCCCAAACCTTTGTTTGCGTGTTTAGATCCTCGGATAGTCGTGGTAAACGTTTTTGTGATTCTAGGGTTTCGTAAAGAACGAGAGGAGGAAGGAGACGAGTTCTCTAGTGATTTGGTTCGCACAAATCACTCGTACTAAAGGTGTAATCACTAACTGGACTTGTTGTTGTAATAGTTTTCAACCTAGGTGTGTTTCGGGTTGTGGGGGTGTTCGACCGAACCCATCATGGGTGGCCGGCGATCGCTAGCGAGATCGGGTAGGGACCGGCTAGAGCCGGGGTGGTGAACCACGAATTGGAAAGGGGCCGAGCAGGGCTGAGGTGGCTCGGCAGTGGTCGTGACGGAGTGGTGGTGTGTGTTGCCGAACGGGAACACGACGAGGAAGGCCCGACGGCCTTGTCGGACGTCTGCGATGGCGAGGGGAGGCTGTAGGTGGGTTGTGGAGGGCATCGGGAAACTAAGGCAGCCCTGCAAGGGGTCGTCCACGGCTGTGAAGGGTAGCGGGGGTTGCTCGAAGCCGTTGGGAACTCGGTATAGGGTTGGGTTGGGTTCGTTCGTGGTTGGTGGAGCCGAGTATGAGAACCGAGATGTCGGAAGTGATATTTCATGTTTACGATGGCTAGAGGAGACGCACGGGAAACGTTGGAAAGTCAGGAACGTGAACTCGGGATTCACGTAGCACGTAGAGCATGGAGGCCATGCATGGTGCCATGCACGTGCATGCGGCCTTACGCGAAGTATGGATATTCTTGTAGGGCCGGGTTTAATGTCGGGTCGTATATTAACTCGTGATTTGTGTGAAATATAGGTGCAAGGTTGATAGGCAAGCACGAAGTGTTAGCAAGTTTTAAAGATCGTAGTGTGTCGAGCAAAGGTGAGTTTCTATTGCCCGCTTTTAAATGTTTTATTGTTTTGGGCATGAATACATGTGAAACGTGTTTTAGCAAGTTGCATGCATAGACGACGCCTTTGGTAAAGAAATATATATTTTAAATAATCATTATGCTTGCATGTGTGGATGAGTTTGGGTCACGTACTTAAACGTCACGGTGGGAGATCAGGCATAAGCTTGATGTTGTGTTGACGTTAGTCAACGGGATATTGAGTCTGTCATTAGTCAGGCGGGAGATCAAGCGAAAGCTTGATGTTGTGTTGACGTTAGTCAACGGGATATTGTGTCTGATGAAAGTCAGGCGGGAGATCGTGTTGCTAGTGTCTTCGGACCAGATGACATGGTATATATGTTTGTCGATAAAATATATCTGTTTAAATTGCTGAGAAAGTATTAGGAATAAACCGTTGACATGGAAACCATTTCATAACGTTTTGGGACTTAATATTCCCTAAAGAATTACTATAGAACTCACTCAACATAGCTAACTTTTTAGCGTGTATTTCAGGTAAAGAGAAGGTGTGAGCTGACGGCTTATGGAGGACATTTGGTTACCGTGGACGTTTGTGATGACATTATTTATTAGTGTTTCGTTGAGAAATTTTGATATTAGTACTTGGTTTGATTTATGTTTGGGTGGGGTCGTTGACCTTTGTTGACTATTTGATTTCCGCTGCAATGAATTGAGTTTAGTTTGATGTCTATGACTACTTAGCTTGTGTTTGAGCCAATAAGTAGGGTTCCCGGGTTTGAGGTCTTACATTTTCTTGAATTGGGGAAGAAAATAGAGAATAGATAGATAACAAATTAGTTTTTTACAAACGAGAGAAAATAAATATTTATATTTTTTTTACTGATAGGGGTATTATTGTCTTTTCACATAAATTTAACAGAAATATATGGATGATGTTAGTGTACTAGTTTTAATCAGGGGTGTCAATCGTGTCGGGTTGGTGGGTTGGCGGGTTAATGGGTTTCGGGTTGGCGGGTTGAATTCTTCAACCCTAACCTAACCCATATACTTATTCGTGTAAAAAAATTCAACCCTAACCTGGATACATTAAATTCGGGTCAACTCGAACCTGACCTGTTTAACCCATTTATCTAAATTAAAATCATGAACTACTAAATTCAAAGTCTAATTAATTTAAGGTAAACCGAAAAATAATTGAATACTCATCTGTTGAAAAGAAAAAAAAAGAAAAGTTTTGGTTTAAATCAATTTCTTTTACGGTAAACACCAAATACAAAAGTAGTTGAACAAACGTTTCTATAAAGAAAAATATATATATAAAATATTGAAACATAAACGGGTTATCGGGTCAACCTGTTTTTTAAACGGGTCAACCCGAACCCGACCTGTTTTCTAAATAGGTCAACCCGGACCTAGCCCGTTTTTTAAACGGGTTGTATTTTCTAACCCAAAACCTGTTTTTTTCATGTCGGGTTCGTGTTCGTGTCAGGAATTGACACCCCTAGTTTTAATTGAGAAGAAACTAAAACTAATGGACTAAAAAGTCAAATTTAAACATTTAGACTAAAATGATTATTTTGGTCAAACCATATGAAATAAAACCGTATTTAACTCTAAAGTTTATGATTATTTAGCTGATTATTATTTTAGAGAATCTAGGAAGTTCATAATTTTTGTTTGCATTGGATTATCGAGAACACTTACAGTTTTTTTAATGGCATGGCTCAACTGACACGTCCCATCAGGGGAGGCTCGTACATTAGTCTACCCAAACAACTTCCAAGGAATTCGAATCTGCAGAGGGTGTTCCTAGTTTTATGAAGTGCACCTTATAAGATTTGAACCCATGACCTCCACAGGGGAAACCCTTTGGGAAAACCCCCTGACCACCAAAGCAAAACCTTGATCGAGAACACTTACATATGCAATGCTTTTTTTGAAAAATTCTTACAACTTTAAGGCAACCTAAAATATTTACATTTTAACCATGGAAATATAAAACCGTAGAGCTTACCAAATGTGTTGGGTTTTATTATTAAATCTAAACACGACACGTTTAATTAAACATGATATTTTCTTAAATACTAACACTAACATGTATGCTAGGCGGGTTACAAGGCACGACATTGTTAACATGGTTAAATGTAACCGGTAAAATAAAAGTTACCAAAAAATTACATTGCATAAATAGTTATTTATAAAACTACATCGTTTTGATAAACACGTCATAAACGTGTTGTGGTGACCTAACCTATTTAACACAATAAGGTAAACGTTACACGTGTCATAATAGGGTAGAACCCGCTTAGACACGTTTTTAATCGTGTCATTAACACGTCAACCGGTTTATAACCCAACCCGTTTACTTCAAACACTAACTCGTTTAAATTTACTTCGAGTGTCGTATTAAAGGAACATGTGGAAAAGTTGATGTGAATTTGCAAGTTGAAAAGTAGAGGGGCAAATCGAATAATATCACAATTTATAGGGTCCGCGGAGCCATTATTGAAACAAGAATCCTCTTTTTATCCCTGTACGTAGAAGCCCTCGATCTTTCAAATCAGCATCTCTTTCGCTATAAACCCTAGTAAGTTTCCTGCAATTACTTGATGATTCCTCGCTTTAAAAGCATTACCGTACTATTGATCTAGGTTATATTCGGTTGCCGTAGGTTGATTTTGCGTTTTCCTTCTAATTCTCGATGGATCTGGTTTCATTTCGTGATATTCTGTAAGGCTGTTAATCATTTTCTTTAGAAGTCGATTCAGTGCGTGTTTTTTTGGCGCCGTAGGTTTAATTTTGATAGATTTAAGCTTTGAAACCATGAGTTTTTGTTGAATTGATAATCTGTGTTGTATTTATTCTAACTAGGGTTTCGTGGCCATATGCACTTTTTGAGTTTTCTCTTGTAATTTTGGGGGTGCTGATGTTCCTTATTTAGAACACAAAATCTAATCGATGAAGAATTGATATTGATTACTTCATTTTGTGGAAATACAGTTAAACTTGATTTTTGTTGATGCTAACAAAATTCCATACGATTTGTATAATCAATTTACCATTTGTGTTTGTAATTAAATTTTTGCCAAAGAGTAGAAGATGCAGTAAGTTTGAATTTAATTATGATTTCCTAATTGCAATTTATAGTGTCTTTCGATCTCTGTAATCTGGATTGTATGTTTCCTACTTTCTGACTGCACTTTTCTGTACTTCGGTTTCTGCTCTTTTATGTGCTTTCCTTGTTTTAAAAATGCGCTCATCATGCGTGCCTTATGCGCATGATGTGATGATAAAAATGTATCGCTGCAGTTGATGCAGTGTGATTCCGTGATGCGCATGCGATGCAACTGATTGGTCTGATGCGTGGTGCCGTGCATCATGCAGTTGACTAGTATTTGAACAAGTTAGACTCGTAATCTTTTTTTATATGTCCACTTATTGCTGATTTGAACAACTTAGACCAGTGCTTAAAAGTTAACAAGTTAAAATATTATCTATGAATGATCTTTGGCGTTTTTTGAATAACGAACTTCTCGCGTGCGCGTCGCGCATCGGATTTTGGGATCAAAATGCCTCGGAGCGCATCATGCCTTTTAGAACCAAGCCTTTTTCTACTCTATTGATAATGTAACGAGTATTTTAAGTTGTTATTTGGTGATGAATATATGGGTTAATTGTCCCTTTTTGTTAAATTTTCTAGAACATGGCAGAGGAAAACTTTGATGCACAAGAGACAGAAGTGATGCCTGACAACTCTGTTCCTGTAGAAGGTCAAGTTTCCGAGAATGAACAAGGTGATGCTATGGAACCTCAAATAACAGAGAACGAACAACAAAATATTTCTGTGGAAGTCCCTATGGAAAAAAGATGGCCTGGTTGGCCAGGAGAAAATGTTTTTAGGATATTGGTCCCTGTTCAAAAAGTTGGTAGCATAATTGGTCGCAAGGGGGAGTACATAAAGAAAACCTGTGAAGAAACAAAAGCTCGCATTAAGATTCTTGATGGTCCTCCTGGTACTATGGAAAGATGTGTAAGTTTCTTACTTTCTTATACTATTAAGAATTAAAATCATTAGATAGTAAGGAAGTTTCAATATTGTTTCGCTTAAGTAACTCGTACTTTTTCAATTGTAAAAACCACTCAAGTTTCAGTGTTTCATTGTTGTGAATTTCTTTTTTAGTATCTGGTTAAAACTAAGTGACCTAAATGACTTGAAAAAACGTACTAAAGAGTAACCAAGTTTTCTTACTGTTCTATTTTGGACACTTAGTTTTAACTAACTATGAAGTATATCACAGCAATAGAACAATATTGAAATTCAAGTGGTTTTTGTAGTTGAAAAAAAGTTTTGAGGGACTTTCATGGAATTAATATAGTTTGAGATTGCCATTAATTGCAGCATGTTTAGTGGAGTTTTGTTATGATGTAATTGTGATCCTATAGAGGTCATTATGGGTCAGATGTGATTTCTGTTGGATGATCAATATTTTTTTGGTTCCTGAAACATAGATCACTTGTGGCTATTGAAATAGCTTTCAGTGTCTGAATTCAGTACTAACTTCATGCTTGATGAAATTCTAAATTTGTTTTAACTTTGTTTTTTTTCCTAAAATAAGTTGTATAGCGTGTATTTATGTATATGAAACAGGAACAGTATGCATCTTTGTGATGTTTAAATTAAAATATACTAAAAATCACAAGAATGCTGTCATGTTGCATTAAGTATTCTTAATGATTTAATCAAATGCCAACAAGAAGACCTTAATTTTTGTTAATGTGGCTATAAAAAGGTTCTGGACATTCTAAATATTTTGGTCAACACTATGTACAGATAGAATTACACTGATAAGAGAGATATATCAATAGGATGTTGGTCTATAGGATTATTGTTCATTAATGGGATCCCAGCTTCTTTCCAAATTAAAGCAAATCATATAGTTTGCATAATTATACTTTTTGGCTTTTGGGAATCATGAATATCACCCTTCTTCAATATATTGCTACTACAATGCCATAATATACTAGTAGTTAAGTGTGGATAAGCTGGCTACTTGATCTGGCATGGGTGAGGAGGTAATGGCGTTATGTAAGCTATTTAGAAGGCAAGTATTTAGATATTTAGATTCATATGATATGTTATTAGCATTAAATGTAAGGACTTTTGAAGTTTGGGCTCATCCATCAATATTAGGCTATAACTCTAGTTTTATGAATTACAAGGAGTGACCAAAGTTTCCTACATGTTTGAAGGATGTGTAACGTATAAGAGCCAAAATAAATTTGGGTTAAGGAATGCATCAAAACAAACTGTTGACACCTTATTGGTTATAAGGTCTTATGATCTTAAAGTTATAATAATATTAATATATAAAGGTTCCAATATAATTCAAATAGAACATATGAAAACGTGAAATTATAACGATAACAATATACCATAAGGTTAAATATCTAAACAAGTTTATTTTATCACAATAACTTAGATGAATATGTGCAGGTTCTCTCAATTATAAGGCAACATTCAAAAAGTTGTTTCAATTAGAAGGGCCAAAGATTCAGATTGCGGTGATTGACAATGGCGGATGTCAGTACCAACAACCTCGTATATTATCTGGTAACTTCAGAACTGGTTGGTTGATGCCTTGCCACACGTTATACGAATAAGTAAAAGAGCTCAAAAAGAGGATGCTATCTACAAAAACTAATACGAAAATAAAGAATCAAACATGTTTCACATAGTTGAAGAAATGATAACATCTTTAAGCTAATGCTGTTAATCTCGGTGATATATCCAAATATTTAAAAAACTATTGATCATGCTCTGCCCTTCAAATATGGGATTTAGGAGCACACTTAATTTTTAAGTATATCCGAAACAATGAGCTGCATAGAAGTACAAAAGTGAGATAAATCAAAAGAAAAAACCGTATGGTTTGTATTCACAATATATCTAGTATTTTAAGCTTTTAAGAGTTACCATCAGGACCAATCATGGTGTCATATAAAATGAAGTTCTTCAACAATATTTCGTTTTATTATTTTCTCCACTCTGGTAATTATGCAAACTAACAAAAAAGCATCATGATGGTTCTAGAAAGTTGAACCTTCTATTGAAGCTGCCCATCCTTAGGTGCTCGCTTAAATATTATTATATTTGTATATATGAAGTAATGATATCTTATGGAAATTAATAATAAATTCCCTCGATGACATAGGTTTTGTGGTTATTTAATGGTGATGATATTGCTGAAATAAACTTATTAGTCAAAAGCTATTGTGTAAAACTGTAGTAATTTGAAATATGATCTTTCAATAGGTTTTGATTTCTGCAAAGGAAGAACCCGATCTTGCTATTCCTCCTGCAATGGATGGCTTACTGAAGGTTCACCAAAGAATAATTGATGCCGATGCTGATTCCAATCGTGCTGGTGGCACAATTTGCACGAGGCTGCTTTTGGCTGCAACACAAGCTGGAAACTTGATAGGGAAGCAGGGTGCTACCATTAAAACCATTCAGGACTCTTCAAACTGTGTACTTCGAGTACTTGGAGAAGGTTTGTTGGAAAATATTTATTTTTATCCTGATTTTACTTTATTTTATTTAAATATTTCTATGTGTTAACTATATGTTTTTTATCCAATGTGTTCATGCAGAGAATCTGCCTATTTTTGCTATACCTGATGATAGTGTTGTGGAGGTACAAGGGGAACCTTCAGGTGTACACAAGGCTGTTGAATTGATTGCTACACATCTAAGAAAGTTTTTGGTTGACCGCAGTGTTATTGGGATATTTGAGAAACAAGTAAGTTTGCATTTTTTTAGTTTTTCTATCTTTTTGGTTCTTTATACATCAGTTGATGTCTATATAGATTTCAATTAACATTAGTGTGGTGGAAGCTGAATTCCACTATTGAAATTTGGGGACGTTTCATGGTTTTATATATGGAATTTTTTGTGGTCTAGTTGATGTGTTCGAATTGCATCCAAATCACTATACAAGAAGTAATCTTGAGTAGAATTGTGAATGTTGATTTTGTATATGGGGTCGTCATTCAAGTGGCTTACGGGTTCTAATTATGGTGATTTGGGTGGATTGGTTAGCAGTTCGAAACAAGTTTTGGTCAGCAGGGTATGTTTTAATATGGGCCAAATTGGGTCAGGTTAGGCTGATCCATCAGCATTTTTGTTCCTTTTTCACTTGAACTTTATGAATATTTACTGCATTAAATATGATTAAATAACTATATTAACTTGTTAATCTAATTTTTTGAATACAGAGATATAAAATGTTGTAAGCATTTAAACACACTTTGGGTCATGTTTGACCCATTTAACTGGTTTCTTCTTTAACTAATTTTTAGAAGTTATCCCTCTTGACCTGTTAGATCTAGGATCTAACCCAACTCGACCCATTTTAAGTCAACTGGTCAAGATTGCCAAATCAACTGTTGGTATTATTGATAATGCTCTTCTCTCTTACCAGTTACCAAGTCGTTTAATAAAGAACATTTATAGTTACACTTTTTTCCCTGACAGATGCAAATGCCAAACGCTAGGCCAAATCAGGAGATGGCGGCTCCCCAACCTTGGGCACCTCCGCCTCAAAATTTTGGCATGAATGCAGGTGGCTTTCGACCTAATCAATTTATGCCACCTCAGCATCAGTATGACAGTTATTATCCACCTCCATCAATGGATAAACCACCTCGTCAAGCTCCACCTTCATTTGGGAGAGATCAGCCTGTTGGACCACCTCCCACCGCCACCTTACAGCCTCAACCGTCAATAGTCACCAAGGTGTTACTCTTTCTGAAAATATCTATACTTTTTGAACAAATCCTGATTAATTTTAAGTTTGCTTTATTGTGAATTTGTGATTGATTGGCAAGACAATAATTGGAACATGATTTTCTAACTAACAACTCACTACATTGTTTTAGAGTCTGGGTTATTGCTAAAATTTACCCCAAATTAGTTCCTAATTATACAGCTAGCTTCTATGCAACTTGAATTTGGGGATAACAACTGAACAGAATAATAGTTGAGTAACAAAGTAATTAATTGTAATTATTGATTAATAGGTGTCACAGAACATGCAAGTTCCCCTTACGTATGCAGATGCTGTTATTGGGACATCGGGTACAAATATCAGTTATATCAGACGCGCGAGTGGTGCTACAATTGCTATTCAAGAATCAAGGGGGAATCCCGATGAAATGACAGTTGAGATAAACGGGTCAGCTTCACAAGTTCAAACCGCTCAACAGTTGATACAGGTATTCTATTAAGATTTTAACTCTTTTTGGGTATTTAGACTTTAATATTCAAGGTGGCAAAACATCGGGTTAGGTAACGCCAGTCTAAACGGATCAAGTCGAGCTGACCGTTTAATATTATTAATAAAGACTTTAAACGCATCAAGTTTAGACTTTAATATTCTTGTGTGTTTCATTTTTTTTTGGTAAAGGGGACGGAACCCCGGTGAAGTTTTATTAATAAAGAATACACATGTCCCGACTCCCCGAGGGTCTACTAATAACCTTGAAAGGAAATTTAAAGTTGGGCCTAACAGATGGGTCATACAGGCCTGACCCAATAAGACCTATGTTGGGCCCAATACCAAATGAAGTGATGATCCGACCCAAGACTTCCCAAATTCCATTTAGACCACATTCTGCCCAAACAGGAAAACACCAAAATTCTACCTCTTATATTGGGCCCAAATTTGGCCCAATAGAGAATACAAGCCCACAATTTCAAATTTATACTATTGTTGTAGTGGAAACAATACAAACATGAATGCAATGTTATTTAGCTTAGCCTAGTGGCAAAGGTGTATACCCAAGACTTCACTAAAATGGGGAGGTCTTGGGTTCAAGTTTCACTTGTGACAAAAAAAGGGGTCCAGGTTGGGCTAGGGGGTTTTCTCACCTACGGTGGGTTTCCTCCTGAGGGAGGTGGAGATGATCGGGTGGGTCAGTGGCTCGTCAGTGATCCAAATTGCGGTTCAAAAAAAAAATATATGTATATATATATATATATATAGAGGGTCATTCTTTTAAGAACCCTTATTATAGTGAGAACCAAGAGAACTGCATTTTATATTGTACACCAAGCTTTATTAATTATACATTAGTAAAAAAACACATAGAGGGGTATTATAGGTATTTTATCACACTCATCCGTAAATACCTCAACCCACATCTTCCATCCAGATTCAACACCCATCTTCTTTAACCATTTTAGTAAACTCATCTTCTCCAAATCCCTGATCTGTTGCACATTCGATTTGACATTCAAACGGCAACCACATCGCTATAACACCTACCTGATGCGAAACCTCATTAGCCAACCGTTGTATCTCTTTTTCTCCCTTTCGAACAAACCCTCGACAGTGAAACCCTAGTTTCTACAATTCCCCCAAACTGCGTCTCATGATTTCACTTATCTCATGTGATGATCCGACAAGTCCTCTCGAAAATCCATGAGAACTCTCAAAATAAATCGGATTCCTCAGTCTCGTAATCGTCATTGCATCTCCATATTCCGTATACGAAGCAGGGGTTTTTACCGGGATTTTTTTTACATCCAGTCATATATGCGTTTTGTTGCAGTAGGATCTTTTTCTGGTTAAGTTTTAAAGAATTCCCTGTGTTATGTTGCAATTGGATCTTTATATGCTACCTGAAAGATGGAATGAACTTGTGGATCTTCAACCCCATTTGTATATATCAGGGAATGTTTTGATTTTTTTTCACCAAAAGAAAGGTGATTTCTAGACTAGTTTGGTAATTTGCTTTTGAAACTTGTAATCACATTATAGAAATTTTATTTATTTTTCACTGATTTCTACATTCTTACTATTTTATATACACATATGCATACATGCAAATATGCACATATGAATAATGCATATACGCACATAAGCATGTATGTACAGATTTATGAGAGGATTGATGCATATGGTCATTGATACATGTGCACTAAATATTAAGCCTACATAACATCATAAACCTTCAGACACTTTTATTTTTAAAATTAGAACCTCCGTGCACAACTTTATGTTTTAATTCACAAGTTATAGAATCATGATAGTCATATTTTTTTTTTTTTTTACATTTGCTTTCTCTCCAATCCCAATCAATCTGTTGTTTGTGCCATCACTCTGAATTTATATGCCGTACTCTTAATTTAGGAGTGAGGATATCACGAGTAAAAATAGAAGATCGCAATATGGGAAAATTCTGTCTTCATCCCATAAACGAATTAAAAAAAACTGATAAAGCGGTTATTGGTCTTCTAATGATATAGCCCCACTAAAAAGAACTGAATAATGAAATTCCCACAATGCCCTTTTAAAGTTTTAGGAAAAAATATTACATAAATAAAAATAATTGATTTAGAATGGTTCTTTTGGTTCTCTACTTTTATTTGGTTCTCAAAAGAATGGATCCCTATATATATATATATATATAATTAATGGATTAAATATGATTATGAAAACTATATATTTTAAAATATTTAGACAATTTCTTGAATTATTTTATTTTTTTCGCTTATTTTCATTTGCTCTCTGTTGATCAGAATTTCATTGCTGATGCTGCAACGGCTGCCCAGAATTCGACGGGCCCACCTTCTAGCCAGGGGTATAACCCGTACCCGGGTCAAGCTCCAAGTTACCCAACCCAGCCCGCCCCGCCTGGCCATGCACCTGCTGCTGGTGACTATGACAGCACCGTGTATGGTGGCAATTATGGCTACTAAAAGATATGCTTAGTCAGTCTCAAAATCTGCACATGAATATGGCAAGATATTTGAGGTAGAAATATTTGGATACTTGTTGATTGCATCAGATTGTGTACTCGTCTTCTAATTTCCGTCTTAGATTTTAAATTTGGATGATGGTTTTTGGTATCAGTCTCCTCTCTATATGAAAACTTTAGCTTGTAAGATTAAAGAAAATACGATACGCTTATGTGTATTGAACGTAAACTCGTCTGTTTTTCATAATAGATTCGACAATAAAAAACATTATGTTCAAACTATGCACATTTGCGTATGGAAAAGAAGGTTAATACACTTATTTAGCAATGTAAATGAACATAAATGAACGAACGTTCACGAACACAATTGAACGAACGAGACCGTTCATGTTCGTTCATTTAGTTAACCGGACGAAATTCCTTGTTCATGTTCGTTCATTAGTTAAACGAACGAACGTAAATGAACTTTCGCCGAACGGTTCACTAACTGTTCGCTGAACGTTCGGTTCGTTTTCAGCCCTAGTTGTAGGGAGTACAATGTTTAAACGTATTTTCATAAGTTGATTTTTATGGGTAAATGTTGACTTTGAGGGCTCAGTTTATACAACACAACTATGTGAGCACTATACATAAGTGTGTCCAATACAAGGCTATGTAAGATCATGTATATTTTTGTTTCACAAAATCACAATTTTAAAATTTGTGTGTTTCCATTTTTTAAAGATTATTATTTTCCACCAAGTGTTACACGTTTATGTAATGGGGATTGTGTGCTTCCAATTGCAAAAAAAAAACCATATTTTCACGGTGAATCTCACGTCTATGCATTGTGTTTTGCATGTCATGTGGCATACGACAATGTTGATTTTTTCACATAGCCGTTTCTTGCCTGTTTCCCATGAAAAAGTTTTAATCATATTTTTAAAATGTCTTTGAATTTTTTTTAAACCATATATATTCATTAACTTTTTGCTAGTTGTTGATTTATAAATCTTTTCAGGATATCTTTTGGCAACAAAGGGGGTGGTGACATGGAAAACGATGATGGCTTAGAAAAAGGGGAAAGGATGAAACAATTTCCACGGTCGGCGATTCACAACAAAGGGGTTATGCAACGACTTGTTGGGCCGACGGTTCTCACACAAGAGGAGGGAAGAGAGAGCATGAAAGAGTATAACTTTTTATTCTTTAATGAAATGATAAATGATGTAGTTAAATGATAGCAAGAACTTAGAGGAGATAACGGGTTGGGTGAAATACCCATTTACCTCTCTCTTCCTCTTTTAACCAACAAATCTAATGGTTCTACAGTTGACGACTAATAAATGATCATTAACTAGACATTCTTCTCTCTATATACGACAATCTTTTAAATTTTAGAAGTATATACAAAGTTTGTAACTTTTTTTTTGTAACCATGAGAACCCGTTGCAAGAAAATTCATATGACACCGTCAATACCATGCTAAACAACGAGATCAGACAAATCGTAGCTGGCGCTAGGTAAGTAGCATTCAAGAGGTTATGACATAAAACCAACGAAACCTAAGGCCTCTGCTAGAGAATCAAACACATACCACAATGCTATCTCTTGAATTGCGTATAATATGCCATAATCGACATTCAATCCAATCCATATGCTTCCTCCCTTAGGCCAAGGGGTATGGTTCCACATTTCACACCCCTCCACACTGACACATCAGTTTTCACATTTCTACACATTTGTGGGGCATGACTCCACAGTTCCATACTTCCACGTCATTTATTTTTTAATTAAAAATTAATATTTATTTTCTAACAATTTTTTTTTATAAAAATGAAAAACAAAGAATTTGCCAACAAATAAAATGTAAAATTAAAAACTTCAGTTTCATTAATAATTAAAAACATTACATAAATATTTATGATTACATAAATATTTAAAAACTTCACATAAATATTTAAAATCAAAGAACTTTCATTTCTTCCTAAGACGTTCTCAAATCTCCGCTTGTAGGGATAGGACATCTTCAAGCTCCCCACCTAAAAGGTGGTCGGTCTTCAACGTCAAAACTTTTAGATGCTCCCGTTCATTCGCTTGCTCCCTAAGTTGGAGTTTTTTTTGTTTTCGATCTCGACGTATTTAGTGCTAAAGTTCTCCAACTTTGCCAACATTTTATCCAACTTCTCGTCCATCACCGAGGATGTTGTCGCTTTCACCTTTCCTTTCTTCTTTGCCTTGTTTCTCCCAATTGGACGTTGTGATTCCTCTGATAACTCATTAGAAACTTCATTGAGGTCCGTGAAACACCGTCCATCAGAACCACTAGTTGGGGTCCCTTCCCTATCCGTTGACTTTCTTTTTGACCCGCTACTTCGTTGAAGCATCTTGGGCACCTTTGCCCATTTCGAACAATGCTGAAGAACGTCTTAAGTGCCGAGAAGTTTGAAAGCATGATTTTACTTCTTCCGGTATTTTTCAAGTGAAGCGTTTGCGGTTGTTCATTTTATTATTATATATACCGCAAAATTTGGACACTCGTTGACGAATCTCCCGCCACTTTGAAGTGATTGTGTCCATCGACAGACAATCCCCTCGACCCATGAACTCGTGGAACCTATCCACAACCCGGCCCCACATCTTCCCATGTGTTTAGGTGTTTTCGATTCAGGTCTTTAGATATATTGACCCAAGCCTGCGCTATGGTTTCTTCTTTCTTGGGCGTCCACTTTTGAGGGCCGGACGCAACCACTTTATCTTGTCGTTTCCCCCCTTTTTGCATGTGGTTTGGGTCTAAGATACACTTTGGGTCTCGGGTACGGTTTGGGTTTCGGGTGGTGAGTCTAATTGTGGTTGATAGTATTATTAGGTTGCAAGAGGTTGTTGTTGTGGTATTTAGTAGTTCCAAATACCAAACTATTGGGTAGGAGGCGGTTGTTGTTGTTGATTTGTTAGAATTGAGCGGGAGGTGCAAAGTCAAACACTAAAAGCTAATGTCCATAAGATCACATGCTCCGGATCAATCCAAGTATTACTTCGGAAGAACAGTTTACCCCGGAGGTGAGAGTACTCCAGAGGTAAACTCTGAAGATTATAAGTTCAAATTCTACTACAGATGAAGAAGTCTACTCTGGAGAGAAGACTTAGTCCGGATAGACAATATACTCCAAACCAAAGAAGAACATGAAGTTCAGAGTACTAGGCGATGTACTCCTGGGAGTCTATCTACTCCGGAGGAACACTTTGTTCCTCCATAGTAGAAGGCATACTCTCCAGACCAGATTGTGTTTCTTCAGCAAGCGACTACTCCAGAGGGCAACTACCAACTTCAGAGTTAGTTGAGTTAGTTATGCCAGCCTGGCTTCTAGAAGTGTCTAGAAGGTTAGGTAGTTATGGTCAGTTGTATCTAGTCTATAAATAGCTTGTAATAGTTCATTTTATGTAACACTTTGGTTTTCCCTGTAACAAACTTTGATAATCAATACAATTGGCCGTTGAGATAATCTTGTGTTCTCATTCAATTGTTCAAGTGTTAGTTGTTCAATATTAGATTGTTGATTCCGCCTTTAATCTAATCACAAATTTGCCGTTCTTGATAGTAATCGATCCTACAAGTGGTATTAGAGCCTACAATGCTCTAATTTTTTTTAGAGGAGTTCAGAGAACTTTGTTTTCAAATGTGCTAAGTTCGTGTTCAGAGGAACATATTCAATCAAATTTGGAGAAATTTGATCAATCTTGTTATTGATTTCAATGGCGACTGTAATTTATACCATTGATACCGACATAGTCACCACTAACAAGCCTCCTAGACTCTAGTCTGCCTCGGAGTCTAGGAATTGGAAGCAAAGGATGCAAAACTTCTTGTTTGTGACTGATTACAACCTATGAAAGTCAATCATTGATGGTCCTTCGATTCCAATGGTACCTGCAGCAGAAGCCGGTGGTGTAAGTATTCCAAAAGTTATCCTCTCTCTCTTCTCTAAATTTCACCACCAAACTCACTCGATTCCACCAAGTATTCGACCTCCAAATCGGCCTCAAACGAAGACTGTGCAAGAGGAAGAGCCACTATGCTATCTTGTCTTCATCATCCAGTTTAGAGTTGTAGGTCTCTGGAGCCTCGTCGTGCAGCGGAGATAACCGGACCTGTTCTGAGATTTGTGTGGGAATCAAGAAACCAGACAGAGAAACACGAACAACAAACAAGTGAATGAAACGATACGTAATCCATAACATAGAAGTCATCCCGTATTACAGACTACATACCGAAGGAGCACACATCTCTCATCTAAGCTCACGGTCCAGGGGCCGGGAGAGCTCGTCCCGACCCGGACACCTCTCAATCTAGTTCCAGAGTTCCACCTACAAATGAAGACAAGTCTTCTATTTATATGGGCAGGAACACTACCTGCGTACTTGGCTAAGTACGCAGGGAATTGGTCATGCGTACTTGCTAAGTACGCAGGACCAACTGGTGAACAATCTAAGTACGCAGGAACACTCTCCTGCGTACTAGCCTAGTACACCGATACATAGAATTTAATCTATAGTTACTAAAACATGCTTCTACAAACTCCCTCTTAACTATAGCATCAAATTCTATCTATCACTAACACTGATAATCATCAGTTTACAAAGAATGTCCTAACAGACTCCGTCTAAACTAATGACATCAAGTGTCTTCTGGCATTCCACTTGAGATCTTCAAATCTTCAAACTTTAGTATTCAGTTGCCGAGTGATGACAAATCCGACTCCCTCTTAACTGTAGCTTTCATTGTAGACCAAACCAAGTGCTTCAATAAGAACCAACTAACCCAACACAACTCATTGTAGTTCATCCTCTCAGCAGTAGCTTGCTCCACCATGACTTAGAACTCTGAGTTTGACAATGTCTTCCTAACCAGGTAACAATAGTAGACTAAGACAACTCCAAATCAGCTGGCATATGATAGAGACTTTGAATTTCCAATAATGTGCATCAAACTAATCAGCTCCCATAGGAATTCCAGTAAGATAAACTTAAGTCTTCACACCAGATGTGTCCAACTCTGTAGGTCCCCGGGTGTCTCGGATCGTTACGTGTGGGTGTGTGACTAGTCGGACCGGATGCGGAATGCCCGTGACTAAGTGGAGAATCAAGAAACAAAAAGTAAACTGACAACGGAATCACTTTCAAACTCCATCTATTATAAACTTGAAGGTTACAGAGAGAATACAACTGAGTGCAAAATGTTTGCGTACATAAATTCTGTCAACCTATCCTATTTATACTAGACCTGATCTCTGCGCACTTAACAAGTGCGCAGGGCAAATTGTTCATGCGTACTTAGCAAGTACGCAGAGTATTCTTGCATACTTGCTAAGTACGCAGGAGGTAATTCATGCGCACATGCTAAGTGCGCAAAACACTTAGAGAAAATATACAACAATAACACGCATTAGAAATTACAACTCGATAACTAATACATACAGACACTAACATAAAAAGACTAATACATACAAAACAAGTACAAAATCTAAGACACTATCCAGAGTGTCTGTCACACAAAAGTGCTTCAACAAACTCCCCTTTGACAACAGCTCTGGATTGTCTTCGGTCTTCACTGCTCCCCAGCTTTAGCTTCCATCTTCTTCTTGTAGTGAAGGCAGAACTTGATCACCTTGTCGTATTTAGAAGCAAGGAATTTTGTCCACTCGTCCGTGTACATGCAGTACTTGTCAGCTAGCGCCTCCAGATCTTTCACAGAGAAGTTTATGAAGCAGACTTCATCAAACACTCTGATCAGTTCCCTTGGCACTAAGCTTCCACTATCGGACCACACCTTTCCAATCACCACTGCCTCGCCCGATTTAGGATCTACGTACTAGTACCATATGTTACCGAGGATATCCCAAGATAACTTGCTCAGGGGAATCTTGGTTTCACACAACACTGGCTTGTATACCAGTTTCTTTAAGCTTCTATTAGTCACAGGATGTCTAGCGTTCTTGTCCCTGACTCGCTTGGGCACTTGAGGCTTGAACATTTTGAATTTCCCAGATCTTACCTCTCGTTGTAGGACCTGCCACAAACCCATCCCTACTGCGTGATTTGAGTGACCCAACAGCTCTCGGTTTACTAGGTTCACGAGGTCGTATCTTGGCAAGGATTTGAAAGCTTCGCTGGTTGGTTTCAAGTATTGAACCCCCCCAGCTCGCTTGATTGCAAACAACTGCTTATCCTCCTCGAACTTCACATCTAAGATCATCCCTGTCGCTCCGTGTTTGTCTATGATTGAAGTCTTTTGCCAGACAGGAGCCGAATCCTTCGATGAACTTGCAGGCATATGTTTGTGCCTCTGGATCCACAGGTGTAGGGTCGGCAGGAGAGGCATCAGTCGATGCCTCAACAGTACTAGCAGACTCGACTGAACCTGTGTCAAGATGAGTTTCAAAGGATGGAACTTCGAAGATCTCTCCATCTTCAAACTCATACTCTCCTTCCCCGTCGCCCTTGAGAATTTCGATTACCACATCATCATCTTCCTCATCCCAATCGTCACCAGAGTCGATCTCTCCCTCTTCCAGACTGCAGAGAGCCTCGATCTGTGCTTCTTTGGAATAGTCTGGCTCTAAGAATAAGATCACATCATCCGACATGTCGTCAGATAGATCTTTCAGAACGTCAGCCACCGACTTTCCTTTATCATCACCTCCACCTTCACTCTGAGTGGACTCCCCCTCAGCCATATGCACTGCAGAAATGGGAACAATCACCCAAGCCGACGATTGCTGCTCATCCAGTTTAGGGTAGCTATACAACTTACAAATTCCTAATTATTTTTTATATCTCCTTGGACTTCAATACTCTTCATTTTTAGTTGAAAACTCAGGAGCCTATGAGCTCCAGACATGACTTCAAATCTGTCTAGATGTGTTACGAGTTCTAGAGGCATCATATGTAAGCTTTGCACCTTCTTATTTTGTGATTTTCAAGAGCTTTTATGCTCATAACACCCAACCAAACTCTTATGGAAGAATACTTAGCCTCCTTGAAAGGTTCTACAACCCCAAGATTCGACCATCTATCCTCATCCAAGAGTTTAGCATCTCGATGTGAGTAAAAACTATGATTTTTGAGGTTATTAAGCTTAGATATTGACATGCATGTAAGTCTAACACATGGGTGACCTCTAGGAAGAATTTTGGAGGGTTGGAACAAATGTGTAGCAGACCCTAAATCTTGGTTTGAAGCTGTCCAGAAAGGTATACCACTCCTCCTATGCCAAACCTTAGTTTAAGCATAAAAACCGGGTTTTTATGCACATCTTACAAGCCTCTAAGCCAAGATTTCATTGCTAAACTTTCATATACCAAAAATAAAGTTTTTACAGTAGGTTTCAAGTGTCTAAAGGGCATGCATGTAAGAAATCTCGAAAGGTATAGGCATGGTGGTATTTAGTAACATAAAAATCGTAAATCAAGCGTTAAAACCCTCAAAATCGGCTTTATTGTGTTCCAACAGAGACTTTCTAAACTCCAGGGATTTTCATATCTAAAATATATTCTAAAACAGTAAATATACTTTTAGGAAGTCATGCATGTTAATCTCACATAAGAATAAGATTATGTGCGGATATAGTCATATTTAAGTACAAAAAATGGTGTTTTATGTGTCAAGGGTCGAATCTGTTTTGGGGATTGTTTTAAGTGACTTATCAAGGCTGGAAAATCATAAAAGAAAGTTAGTCATGTTAGTAATAGTATTAGTGATAGCCTGTAACGTTAAAATCACGTTTTCGTAAAACTAGTCGCGTAACGGTACCCAATTTGCACCTGTCGACAAAGTCTTTTATAGACAGTTTAGGACCAATAGTTTATAAAAATAATCTGGGTAATTAAATAAACAACGTTTGGTTAAGCATGAACCAACTTTAGATAGGGGTTAGGTTTATTCGGTTTTGATTTTTTTAACCGTTATTTGTTAACTGAACCAAACCGAATTGAAAATGTTTCTAACCGAACTGAATTCAATAGAATAAATCAAATAAACCGATTTAAAAAAAAACTATATCTGAATAAACTAAACCGTATTGGAAATATGTCTAACCGAACAAACCGAATTAAAAAAGTATATCCGATAACGGAACTGAAAACCGAATTCGCAATTCAGATACGGTTAATAACCGAACCGAAAACCATATTCACAATCCGGTTTATTTTTTTTTGTTACGGATATGGTTCTGTTTTCAGTTTTCTTGCACACCCCTAACTTTAGGGTTCACGGTTTCTATTTTTGGTCAAACCGAGCGACAGTAAAAGTATAAACAATGGATTTTTCTCATATTAAAACCCATGTGGTTAAAAGGGGATATTTTGATATAAATACATATTCAAATGACCTAATTTAGTTATAATCTCGTTATGAAAAGGGTTGGTGAAGCATCACGCATATGCGATAAAGTTACTATTTTTAGAAACCAACCTTAAGACTTGGCTTGTGACTTTGTAAGAGGGGGTGAAAACTTAGACCCTATGATAAGTAGTTGATCTAGACCTCACCATGTCCAAAAACTCGAATCTAATGTTGTAATGAATCAATAATAACACGTACCCTTATGATGTGTCATTAATTATACATATTTAAATGCATAATCACATCTATATTTGATTGATTCCTAGAGCAATTACACATGAATATACGCTTAATTGGTTCCTTTGAGATAATTACAGGTTATTTGGCTTCCTGAACTAAAATAAAGGAACAATCCAAGAAAATTCAAAGATCTGTGAAAGTCAGAGGAAAGGCACAACTGTGCATGGCCAGGCATAAGCGTGCCTCCCTAGGAATCAGTCCGGAACATTCAGCAAACTTCTATAAGCTAGTCAATGAACGATCAAACAAGGCAGGGCGTGCACCTTTTCAGGCTTGCTAGAAAAAGCTGATTTCGTACAAAAGCAAATTCGTACGGAGGAAGGTACTCATGTCCGTGCGTACGAAGGCATGGGCGTGTCTTATCTTTTTCAGCCTATGAATAGAGGCCTTGGCCTCCTTGTTTCACAAGCAACAACTTGGGGGAGGTCCTACACGTCTCTTCCACGAAGAGTAGCAGAAAGAGAGAAATAGTTAGTCATTTCACCTGTTTTCATTACTCAACTTTTGTCATCATTTAGCCGGTTTAATTAGTGAGTGGGTTTTGTGTGCTTGTGAAGCAGAAAAGTAAATGACAGAAAAGTAAATGACGGTAAGTAAATAGCATAAAATGTAAAATGTGCGTGAAGTGTGTAACATAAATGTAAATAGCAAAATAGTAAATAACAGGAAAGTATATAGCTCTAGAATAATCAGGTCACGACGAGTACTGCTTTGGGCTTTGAATATGATAATGTTATATTAACTAATCCGATGGTATGACTAATACAAATGTGTGAACGGTACACCGCTAGAGCCTCATTCTCACAACATTTGGTTCACGAATTACGTTCTTTAGAATAAATAGGTAGAACTCCCAGCTAGAGACATCGTTACCCTCAACTCTTTGATTCTATCTCCGAGTTGGTTTAAGACATCAAACTTAAACACCTTTATTGTTATTTAAAAGAGTGATTAGACTTTTTTCACCGGGAGGCGGTGCAACAATCAGACCACGTATAAAGACGTACCGTTCCTAACGTGAGTTCACCAACTCTTGGTTTCATAACAAGTTCGTATAAAGACGTACTATCTTATCAATATTAACGAAGCTTTGGCTTATCAAAATCCGCTTGTATAAAGATGCACAAGTTTCAAGAGAAGTTTGATTAAAAAGGTTTTACGGTCCTACACTTTAAAATCAAGAACACTCACAAGTGTAAAGACTAAATTAGATAATAATAAAAAGTCCATCATGAACATGGTTTTAAGAGCGAATGACTAAAAAACATAAACATACCATTAAACTAGTAGGTTAAACATTAACATACACTAAACTTCATCTTTACCCAAGCAATACAAAGGGTTTAGCCACGAATGGCCGTACGAATTAGCATAACGCTGAGTTTCGTAGGTTCCCCTATTGCGAACAAAGCGGAAGAGCCTCTCTACTCTCTACTCTAAACTACCACTACGCATTCTAATAGTGTAACTTTCTCTCTGGAATAGTGTCTTGAGGTGTGATAAGGTGTGTGGAATGAAGAACCCAAGCCATCTATTTATATGCCTCAAAATGAGCAATGCATGGCTGTGCATTGGTTTGCATGGGCGTGCAAACACCTCGGGAATCAAAAGGTACAAATAGAAGTGTACTGGGGACCTTGGGGAGCAAGCAAGCCTTTGTACGGCCGTGCATTGCCTTGCTGCTCCTTGTTTTGTCTTTTTGCTACTTGTTGACTGGTGTTGACCTTGGTTGACTTTCTTGGGGGGTCAAAGCTCGGGAATGATCCTTCCAAAAGCTTGATTTCTTGATATTTTTGAGTAGTTTTTTCTTTTTTTTTTATCTCAGGACATCGTTTATCCTGCAATTGTAAAATATAAACGTTCTAAGTGACAATTACAAGGCTTTTGTTTAATTAGTACCATAATATGGGGATTATTATGCATACAAAACATGTATAATTTAGGGCATATCATAAGGGAGAAAGAAACGGGATTAGGGGCCAAGTACGAAGCCATGTCATTTAGGAAATCCAAAAAGAACCAATCAAAAAGCTAGATCTTGTCACATTAGAACTTCTCCTTTGACCATGCTTTAGATGGAGTCTTTCAAAGGATTTGCAAGTTCAAGACTTGCTCTTACAAGGGGGTGGCTAAGGGAATCAAGAAAGGAAATAAAATCACATACTTTTACGTTATGTATTATAATGAGTATCTTGTTCCATTTCAACTCATTTGGTTTAACTTTAACTAGATGCCAATTATCTAGTTGAATTACTAACTAGGAGTTAGTTATAAGATTAATCTAAGTTAGTTACTAATAAACTAACTAGATTAATGCATAATCACAAGATTAATTGTAAAGCTAATAAATCAATATTTATTAATACATCATTTATATAATTTAATAATAATTACTATTATTAACTTATATTATTCTATTTATTATTTCAACAATTAATATATATATATATTTAAAGTGATTAAACGATAAACCGCGTCAAAACCAGTTATATATATATATATATATATATATATAGGTAAAAGTTATGCTAAAAAGACTCTATATCCTAAGAAGGCTAAAAACTCTTCTTACCCTTCTTAAACTCTCTAGGCTTTTTAGCATAACCCCACCCTATATATATATATATATATATATATATATATATATATATATATATATAGTGTGAGGTTTCGCTACAAAGTCAAAAAAGTGGTTTAAAACGCTCATAACCGGCTCATACGAACTCTGATTTCACTCATTTTGGCGGCGTTGGAACTGTCTCGTCGAACTCTATGATCTTAGCTTGTAGGGTTTAGATAATAAGGTTTAGTTTTTGCCTTATGGTTTAGCTTTTAGTATTTAGGTTTTGGCGGGGTGGGGTGGAGGTTTTAGGTTTTTGGGGGTGGGGTGGGCAGGGGGTTAGGTTTTTTTATTTTTATTTTTTAGGGGGGGGTTGGGTTGGAGGTTTAGGGTTTTGAGGGGTGGTGGTGTTTTTAGACGACTTTTCGGCTTTTAAGGTTTTTTTTGTAAGAATTTAGGTTTTTTGGGGTGGGGGTTTTAGGTTTTTCGGGGTGGGGTGGGATGGGGGTTAGGTTTTGGGGGGGTGCGAGTTTTAGGCTTTTGGGGGGTGGTGGTGGGGTTTTTATTTTACACTTTTTTGACTTTGTATAATAACCCACCCCTATATATATATATATATATACACACACACACACACACAAGGGTTGTATAAAATGAAAACCCACTTTTATTATGAAAACCCATAAATTTCATATGGACCACACATTCAATTTGTATATTTTAATTTGTGGCTACAATTTAATCTAGATTTTTTTTAAATTCTTAAAATACCCCTAAAAGAGTAAAAACGTAAATTTACATCCTTCATTTAATAAAACACTCTTCTCTCTCTCTCTCTCACTCTCTCTCTCTTCCTCCTATTTTTATTCTTGTTTCCAAATCTTTGTTTTTACACACAGTTTACAATAAACAAAAATCTTGAACATGATTTTAAAATAAACCTAAAAACACAAATGAACAAAAAAATCTACATCCAAAAATCCCAAATATCTTTACAAATAAAAATATATATATATATAAAGCAGAAGTATTACTTGTCTAAAAATCAAATACACATGATTTTAACCATATATAGGTCCATTCACACATGTGTAAGATCGAATACACATGTGTAAATTCAGTTTACATATTTGTATTACACTACATCAAAGTATTACTAGGGTTAAGTTTAGGGAAAATCCAGAAATTAATATGGGTAGAAAACAAATCTTGAGCCGAGATCTTGAAACATGCCTTTGAACCCAAATCTTTTCATACGAGCAAACTAACAAATCTGAGTAACAAATTCAAGAAAAAAGATCACCAAACAACAAATCTATTTTTTATTATACGAGTTGTAGACATAAAAAACTATGTATTTCAAACTGAATTAGACATCAGAAACTATGTTAAATTCAGTTTACATTTTTTATATACACATGAACAAAACTTTTTACACATGTGTAAATTCAGTTTACACATGTGTAATAATAAAATAAACATGTGTAAAAACTATGTACGCAAATAAAAAACACAATTCTCCATCCACAAAACTGAACATGATAAAAATTGCACAAAAACAGAAACAAACCAACACCCAAATTCATCTTCACCAAACCTGAACACTATCCAAAAAGAATAGACCAGTTTGTAGAACCAAAGACTGGTTGCTACAAAATTGTTCTAAGTACAACTGCTGCAGACAACACAAGATTGCTGCTGACCAAAACAGCTGCTGATACTTTGTCTGCTGCTGAAGACCAAAGTAGCTGCGGATAGACTTATCAGCAGCATTCAACACATGTTGCTGCTGATAGGCATATCCTCAGCAGCTGCGGATAGATCAATCTTGCTGCTGGTCCTCATCTCTGCTGCTGATAGCTTTATTCTCTGAAGACCAAACGTTGCAGCTGACTATCCATGCGAAGCGCCTCTGACACCTTTCTGCAAAAGCAACTGCCACACTCCAAGCAGAAGGAACCTCACTGGTGCAACCAATAAAGGACAATGATGCGCTTCTCCAAGCATGCAAACAATGATGCCTGAGAAGACGTTTCAGTAAAGTTAACTAGATTAGCCTTTACGTGTAATTTAGATTAATAAACAAGATCAACGGCTTGTGTTAGATCTGATCCTTAGAATCAAGGGTCTGTCTTGATTCTAAGTTACTATATATATCTTGTAAACACTTCAAACAAAGTGTGCCTTCATAGTGCTTTTTGATAGTTTCTTGATAGTGTTTTACTTGTAAACTTGTAATCTCAGAAGTCTAATACAACAGTGCATTTATCAGTATTCTTGCTGTTTACTTGTTTACTTTGTTGGTTGCTATTGTTTCCGCCAATATCAACTAGAATAGAATCACCTTGTAATCTTACGATCCTACAAGTGGTATCAGAGCTTTGGCTCAAGATTAAACAAACTAACATTTGTTTAATCACTTTCTGATTCTATTCAAAACTCTATTCTTGATCAAGTCACACAAAACAAAATGGCACAAAGTCATGGATCTGAAGACATCGGCAGTATTAACCGACCACCGAGGTTGGTGTCTGGGGAGGACTATGATATGTGGAAGAACCGTATGGAAAGCTTCTTCTGCTACCATGAATACGGAATGTGGAAATCCATAAAGGATGGACCTTATGTTCCCATGGTGGCCTCTGCTGACTCCGGAGGACCACTAGTTCCGAAGGAACCCTCCAAGTATTCTGAAGAAGACATCAAGAAAATGGAGGTGGACTTCAAGGCATTAGGAGCTATCCAAATGTGCCTTCCAAATGAAGTTTTTCACAACTTCAGGGTTTACAAAACTGCAAAGGAGTTATGGGAAGCCTTGGAAAAGATGTTTGCTGGATCTGAGGAGGTCAAGGAGAACAGACGTGACATTCTCAAGCAACAGTATGAAAACTTCGTCTGGATGGAAGGTGAGTCACTAACAGTTTTATATAACAGGTACACCTACCTGGTTGGAGAACTGCAGTGCTCCAAGGTAAAGCTGGAGAATGAAGACATTCTCAAGAAGTTCATAAGATCTCTTCCTAGTTGTTGGACATTATATACAGTGTCCATCAGAAGAACAGAGAATCTGAAGACTCTTTAGATGACTGAGCTCTTTGGCATGCTAAAAACCTATGAATTAGAAATGATTCAAGCTAAAGAAAGGAGCTCCAGTTATCAATCAGCTACCACTTCCTCCACCACCACCTCAGCGCTTCACTCTGATCATTCCGGTCCTAGTGCAAGCAACTACTATCCTCCCATTGTTACTCATCCTCAAACACCAACTGCTTCACAATCCAACTCATCACCATTTCTTCTTGAGGCACCTCCTCAACAACCAACCTCTACTGCTTTTGTCTCTGACAACTCAAGCAGCATGCACTTCATAAAAGAGGATCTGGAATGCTTTCATCCAGATGATCTTGAAGAAATGGATATTTAGCACTCATATGCCATGCTCTCCCTCAGAGCAAAAAGGTTTTATTCTAGAACCGGGAGATCAGTTCCAAGCAACAACTCAAACACCAGAGTTGGGCTTGATAAAAGCAAGATCCGATGTTACAACTGTAACCAAATGGGTCACTTTGCTAGGGAGTGCAAGGCACCTAAAGCCAATCAGGGTGCCAGCCATCAAAGACAAGCTTACCAAGGTCAGCCCAGGCAGCAGCAGCAGCAACAGCAAGGAACTCCTCCAGCACAAACTGCAGCCTGTGCAAATGTTGGAACTACAGAATTTGACTAGAGTTTTCAATATGAAGATGTTCCTGCTTCCAACCAAGCACTTATGACAGACAATGCAGAGATACCACCTCAGGTATTTGAACATCTTTGCTCTCAAGCTTGCATTGACAAAGTTTTAGGTTATAGAAAGCATAACCAAAATCTAATAGATCAAAATGAAGAGTTTCACCAAATGAAATCTGAATTCAAAAAGGTCGAAGACAGTTACAAAGAAAAGATTAACTGCCTTAAGAAAGAGATTTCTTCATTAAAACATGAACAAACCAATCTTGAAACTCAGATTGATGATCTATTAGCAAAACTTAAAGCTACCAGAGCTGAACTGGCTGAACAGAAAGTTCATGTTGAAAAATATGAATTTTCATCTAAAAAGTTACAAAGATTGTTAGATATTCAAGTCCATGAAAGGGTAAAAACTGGACTTGGATATCATAATGACGAGTACAAGACAGTTCCTCCTCCTGCTGACTATGTTGCCATTCACGAACCAAGCTTCAATACTGCAAATCTTGACACGGCAAACCGAAACCTTGATCCTTCAATGGATTCATGTTTTGTGGAAGACTGCTCCACCTCTTCAGAACCTGAATCAACCTGCTCAGACCACTGTGAAACTAGTGCAGTCCCATCTGCTCCTATCTCTGAAGCTGTTCTGAACAAAACTGAATGTCCTGTTGTTACTCCAACTATTCCAGCTCCCATACCATTCAAACAAATCAAAATTAGCTATCCTCCAGAAGGTAGGAAGCTAAAAACTGAAAAGGGCCAGTCCTCAACTTCAGTCCAGCCAAGGAAGGTATTCGACATATGTCATGCACCTGGAGAGAGGGTTCCAGATGTTCAAAGGACATTGGAAGAAGCTACATTTGAGCACAACAAAGCTCACCCTTGGAACTTCAAAGACCTTTTCAAAAGCAAGGATTATGTATATCTTTCAAGGGATAAACTGGCAAAATCATGTTCTGTCTGTGGAAAATATAACCACACTGCCAGCACCTGCTTCTACTACCTACAGCAGCAAAGAAACCTCAAGCAGCATGCCTTTGAGAAAACAAACAGAAACAAACAGGTGAGAAGCTATGATGCAAAGGCAACAAAGTTCAGAGAATCTCTATCCCCTCAAAGAGTGAAGATGCAAAAACCTCAACAAACTTGCATCATATGTGGGGAATCAAACCACTTTGCTGCAACATGCAAGTTCAACCCTTTTAACCAGATTACAAATCGGTCATCTGTGTTCAACCCATCAGCAGCAAACAAAATCGCTGCTGATAGAGTAAAGTCCAGGAAACCAAAGGCAAAGCCTTCAACAGCAAAAGTCTCTGCTGCTGACAAAGCAAAATAAAAAACAACGGCATCAGCAGCAAAAGTATCTGCTGCTGACAAAGCAAAATCCAAAATAAAGCTTCCAGCAGCAAAAACTGCTACCGCTCCAGCAAAGCCTTCAGCAGCAAAATCGGCTGCGGATAAGCCAGAATTGTCAGCAACAACATCTTCTGCCGACAATGTAAAGAAAGCTAGAAAACCACCAACACAGCAATGGAAGGCCAAACAATCTCCAAGCATAACTATTGGTTCCATTGACTGCAAGCATGCTGACAATGGCAAATTAGCAACGATTTTCTACAATGCTGCATGCTACAATGTTCCTCCCACTAATTAGATATCTTCCATGTGCAGGGACAGCCAGGCAATAAACACAATACTTGGGTGGTAGATAGCGGCTGTTCCAGGCACATGACATGCAACAGGTCTTTAGACATTTCAATGGAGGATATGTTGCCTTTGGGTGTGACTCAAAGGGTGGATCTATCACTGGACAAGGAACTGTGTCCAATGAAAGGATGAGTATTGAAAGAGTCAACTATGTTAAAGAACTTGACTTCAATCTCATGAGTGTTTCCCAAGTATGTGATCAAAAGCATTGGATGCTCTTCACTGACAAAGAATGTTTCGTGTTAGCTCCTGGCCTACCTAAACCCCCTCCAGAGAAGATTCTCCTAACTGCTCATAGAAAGGACAACTTATATGTGCTTGACATGAATGAAGCCACTCCATCTGGTAGTGTTTCCTGTTTTCTGTCAAAGGCATCAGTTGATGAATCCGCTCTCTGGCACAGGAGGTTAAGCCATGTTAACATCAAAACAATCAATAAATTAGTGAAGGACAATCTTGTCAGAGGGCTTCCTGACAAAGAATTCCAGCTAGACGATCACTGCATTGCCTACTTGAAGGGAAAACAACACAAGAGTTCCCACAAGCCCAAGACATTGAACACAAATGACACCCCTCTCCAGCTACTGCATATGGATCTCTTTGGTCCTACGAATGTCATGTCAATGGGCAAAAAGTCCTACTGTCTGGTGATAACTGATGACTTCTCCAGATTCTCATGGGTATTCTTCCTAAGAACAAAAGATGAAACTGCTAAGATCCTTAAATCCTATATTCTTAGGGTAGAGAATCAAAGCAATCTGAAGGTAAAGATCATAAGGTGTGATCAGGGAACAGAGTTCAAAAATCACACTTTGAACAGTTTCTGTGAGAGCAAGGGCATTGAAAGGCAATACAGTGCTCCAAGAACCCCTCAACAAAATGGGGTTGTTGAAAGAAGAAATAGGACTCTGATTGAATCAGCAAGATCTATGCTGGATGACTCAAAGCTGCCCCTTAATTTCTTGGCGGAAGCAGTAAGCACAACTTGTTATGTGCAGAATAGAGTCGTTATTGTTAAGCCTCTCCAGAAAACACCCTATGAACTATGGCCCAAAAGAGTTCCCTACATTGGCTTCCTGAAGCCCTTTGGATGTCCATGTACCATCCTCATCACACATGGAGTTCTTCCTAAATTCGGTGCAAAGTCTGATGAAGGTTACTTTGTGGGTTACTCCTCTCAATCAAAGGCCTACCGAGTGTTCAATTCTAGGACTCGGATTGTGGAAGAATCTGCTAATGTGGAATGCAGGGAACACGTTGTCTGTGAACAAGGCAAAGGTCCTAACTGGCTCTTTGATATAGACTCCTTCACCCAGATATTTGAGCCTCTCATCTTCTCAAATATGGAGTTTTCTTCTTCAAAATCAACATCTTCTGCCTCAACCTCCTCTTCTGACTACAGACTGGATTTTCCCAGTCCCTACATCAGGATGAAAAGGCTATCCATTGATCCTCCATCAGTGGCAGAAGCTATTGAAGCCAGTACAGGTGAAGCCGGTACTTCCAACACCACAAGCAGCAATCTCTCTGACCAAGAAATCTTTAATGAAGCCTCCTCAATCCATACTGAAGAGGCCTCTGATGCTAATACTGCTGACAATGTGGAACACAATGATCAGAACCTCCAAGCTCCTCTCCTCACAATTGAAGACAATCCTGATCTAAACCAAAGTAATCTTGAAGAGGGAATACGGCTGGATGTGATACCAGCACCGAGAATAAACAAAGAGCATCCTCTGGAAAACATCATTGGCCAAGTCCACACAGGTATCCAGACAAGAAGTAAGTCTCATGAAGCCAACATTTGTTTGTTCTCTTGCTTTCTATCTCAGGTGGAACCCAAGAAGATTGATGAAGCTCTCAAGCACAACAGCTGGATTGAAGCAATGCAGGAAGAATTGCTGCAATTCAAAAGACAAGATGTTTGGAAGTTTGTTGATCTTCCACCTGGTCAAACAACCATTGGAACAAGATGGGTCTTCAGAAACAAGCAAGATGAAAGGGGCATTGTGGTCAAGAACAAAGACAGACTGGTAGCTCAAGGTTACACTCAAGAAGAAGGCATTGACTATGATGAAGTCTTTGCTCCTGTTGCCCGTCTGGAAGCCATCAGAATCTTTCTGGCATATGCAGCATCCAAAAACTTTATGGTCTATCAAATGGATGTGAAGAGTGCCTTTTTGTATGGAAAGATTGGTGAAGAGGTCTATGTCAAACAGCCTCCAGGCTTTGTGGATCCTGCACATCCAAATAAGGTCTTAAAACTAGACAAAGCTCTCTATGGCTTACACCAAGCTCCAAGAGCCTGGTATGAAACTTTATCTGGATATCTACTTAGCAACAACTTCAGAAGGGGGGCCATTGACCAGACACTTTTCATCAAAGATGAAGGGGGAGAAATTTTGTTGGTCCAGATTTATGTTGATGACATTATCTTTGGATCTACAAGAAAGAAGCTCTGCAAAGACTTTGAAGTTCTGATGCATTCCAAATTTGAAATGAGTTCAATGGGTGAACTAAATTTCTTTTTAGGACTTCAAGTCAAACAGGTACCAAATGGAATCTTCATAAGTCAATCCAAGTATGTCAAAAGCATCTTGGAGAGGTTCAAAATGGCTGACTGCTCTGCTGCAAGAACTCCTATGCAAGTGCACCATCAATTATCTCCGGATAAAGAAGGACAAGACACTGATCAACATCAGTACCGAGCAATGATAGGGTCTCTCATGTATCTCACTGCCTCAAGACCAGATATCATGTTTGCAGTTTGTCTCTGCGCAAGATTTCAAGCAGCTCCAAAAGTGTCTCATCTTCAAGCTGTCAAAAGGATCCTTCGATACCTAAAGGGAGCTCCAAAACTTGGGCTATGGTATCCAAAGAATGGAAATGTCAATCTCTATGCCTACACTGACAGTGACTATGGGGGTTGTAACTTGGACAAAAAGTTCACATCTGGGGGATGTCAATTTCTTGGAGGAAGGCTCATCTCATGGCAATGCAAAAAGCAAACATGTGTCTCTACTTCAACAGCTGAAGCAGAATACATTGCAGCTTCAAGCTGCTGTGCACAGGTCATCTGGATCCAAAATCAAATGCTTGACTATGGAATGACCTTCATGCAGACTCCAATTCACATTGACAAAATGAGTGCTATCTCTATCACGAATAATCCAGTGCAGCATTCCAAGACTAAGCGCATCGACATCTGGTATCACTTTATCAGGGATCAAGCTGAGAAAAAGAGAATTGTCCTATCCAAGGTTCACACAAATGAGCAATATGCTGATTTGTTCACTAAACCTTTTGATGAAGCAAGATTTCGATATCTAGTTGAATCAATTGGCATGATGAACTTTGAATAAGACATGCCTCTAATTTTTATCTTTCCTTGTAAATATGTCTATGTTTTTGTTCTTAATAAAAGGTTATAGTCAGCAGCACTTTTTTCACTGCTGACAGATTTACTCTTCAGCAGCAAAGCCTTTGCCACTGATCGCTTTAAGTTATCAGCACGAACAAGTTTCTTGCGAACAGCTTTAAGGCGGTCAGCAGCAACCTTTTTGCTGCGGAATGAATACAACAGTCAGCAGCACCCAAATCTGCTGCTGAAAGACTTCACTATCCGCAGCAACCAAGTTTGCAGCGGATAGCTCACCATCGGCAGCAAACGCTGATGGGTAAAACAAGTCTACATTAACTTTTACCCGAGGTAAAAACTACTCTCAGTCTTTACCATGACTGCTCGAGTGCTTTACAGCTGTAACAATGAAAAGTGAAACATGTTGTACTGTACAAGTAAAGTTGCTTTTTCTTCGTCTGCCGTTATATCACAATCTCAAACGTTCCCACAACCTCTTCATATTCAATTTCAAACCTATCTCCCATCACTTTCTCTCTTGTCCCCAGAGCATTCAAAGCCCTAAATAATTAACCACCATTCAAACACTCTTCTCTCTTCCCTCCAAATCCATAACAATGGCAGGCACAGACATAAACAACCCCAACGAAAAGTTTTCCCCATATCACAACCTCACTGCATACCTAATAAAGGGCAAGAAATCCGAAGGTTTCGATGATATGATCAACTTCCTTTGTTGGTCCAAAATCCACCATGCCCTAACAGTCAACCCAACCATCTATACTTCCCACATGGAAGATTTTTGGAGCTCAGCCATGTATTCTACTGACCAGGGCACTCCCCAAATCAGAGGCACAGTAGACGGCAAGGAGATGATTATCACTGAAGCAAAGCTCCGCCAACACCTCAAGCTTCAAGATGAAGGGGACGCCATCTCTTACCCAAGAGACGTATACATGAGGACCTTTGTATCCATAGGGTACACTGGGAATCAAACAGAGTATACGATAGAGAAGGCACTCATGGGTCCCAAATGGAAGTATCTCTGCCACACTCTTCTCCAATGCATATCCCAGAAGAGGAGTGGCTGGAACCAACTTAGCTCCGGACTTGCGTCGGCAATTCACGGTATGATAACTGGGGCGGGTTTCAATTTTTCCCACCTCATTCTTGAAGGTTCCTCAATCTTGAAGGTTTGAGATACAACCTTCAAGAAGGGGTGAAATCACAGTTCTTCATGTACCCAAGATTCTTGCAGGAAGTGTTCAACATTGAGCACCAAGATCTTTCAAAAACTGCAAGAATCTACATAATGCTGGGACATAAGAACAACATTTTTCAAAGCATGAGAACAGTTTCATCAAAGTTCTCAGGGGCCGATGTTCCATTGTTATCTACAATGTTGAACACGCAAAGTGCCCATGGTGACAGTTCAGCAAACCCAGCTGATACTGATCCCACACCCTCCACCTCACTGCCACAAACTCAAACTGCTGCTTCCCTTGTTCGAACCCCTGTGCATTCTACTGAGGATGTACAGGCACATACTTTACTCACCCACAGTTTTATTGCTCAACCGGAACACAGGGCCCCGGTTGCAGCCAAATATACAAGAAAGAGGGGCAAGAGAACTCCTTCTTCTCTTGCCCCCAAGGCCCAAACCCAAGCCAACATCCCTCACTCAGAATCACAACATTCTAGTGAGAATATCATAAGGGAAAGCCACACTGTTAGGGAGACTCCTTCGGAAGTCTCTCTATTAGGATTAGGATCACTTCCCGGATCCATAGAACAGCCCTTTGAGCCATTCCTATCTTCTTTGGACTTAAGTGTTGAGGAACCTGCCCAAAGTTATGTACCTTCTCCAACTACCACTATCAAGGAGGAACTGATTGGTCTTGCTTCCGAAACACCCAACCCAAGTTCTTCACCCTTGAAGGTCCACTCTAGGAGTAATGAAAGAGTGGATGTGGAAGAGGCTGTCACTACTGCTGGTCCATCAAATGACCAGGAGGACAGTGACAACATCTTTAAGACCTCAACCACGGCAACTCATGGTGAGGGTGTTTCCTTGGAAACTCCCCTCACTGAGAGGAATCCCAGGCGCAAAGAAACCACGGGTGATGGGGATGCTGAGGCTCGGCCTACGGCCCCATCTGGGTCCAAGGATTCCACAACTGTGGATGAGGACAGTCTGAAACTAAACAATTTGGAATTGACGGCCAGGGTGGCTATGCTTGAGGCTGAAGTGTCCAAACTACGACACCAAGTCTTGATGCATGAAGCCCATCAATGCCCCTCCACGGCTTCTCCCTCTCTTGTCTCAGTGGGCACTCAAACAGATGCCTATTTGTTCACTGATGCAACCAAAATGGGGGAGAAAGTCCCTATGGAAGAAGACACTGAAAGTCTCGACAACTGGATTCAAGAGCAGGCTGCCTTCCAAAGTACTCTATTCAGACCGGCTTTTGTCCAAGTTCATGACTTGCCAGTCTCAGATGACAATGAAGACGAATCCATTGAAGACTAGAAGCTAGTTGTCAGAGCTATAGATGAGGTGCTGATGGATGAAAACAACCAAGACGAAACATCTACATCCTTCAGCATCATCCTAGAAGTTGCAGCCATCATAAGTCATGCAGCTGCCCCCCACTTCCCACTGACATCAACACAGCTAGAGTTTGACATTATACTAGCTTAGGGGTACGATGAGAAAACTAAGAGGTTTTGGATAGGTCGGGAGTTTAGCGGAGTAGAAGAGCTAGACTGGGATTTAATTCATCCATTTGAAATCCTTGACGTATATGATCTTATCTGCATCAACAACTCATCAGACCTCTCAGCAGACCTTTTCATTGACATGTTCTATGCTTTGATGGAGGACAACCTACCCAACTTCATAAGACTAATCAAAGAACTAAAACGGGTAGAGTCTCCTGAGTCATCTCAGGCTGCAGAAAGAAGACTGTCTCCCAACAATCTCCAAATCACAAGGAGCAGTCTTCTCAATGAAGAAGAACTTCTGAGCCTGAAAAGACTCCTGTACAAACTAATGGTCAAGGACTTAGATGTGCTAGGATGGATAAGCAATAAGTGCCTTGACCATACCTTCCTTCTAAGCAACGGCACCTCTCTCACCATCAACACCAGGAACATCCTCCAGCTGCCCTCAGACTTCCTATTCAAGATCTTTCAGCTCAGAGCCAACATCTGCAATATTAACTCATTGGAGAGCCAGGCAATGATGGTCACCATCAAAGCCCATCTTGAAGAAGAAGGACTGATTCCTCAGGAAGAGTCTGTGTCAACTTCTGATACTGACTCCAACTCAGATACTCCACAAGTTGAAGCCACATCTGTAGCATCTGGCACAAGATCTTCACTTAGGGATCAACTGAGGGAAATAGAAGGTCCTGAGTATCAACTTGATGAAGAAAGTGACCGTCCCTTGTCAATTTCTCAACTTGCCAATGAAGCCGAGGCAGAGATCTTAACAGCACAACAATCAGCTGTTGCTGTGATCAGTGAAGCCAGAGCAGAGGCATCCAATGTTAATAAAGGCAAGGGCATTATGACAGAAGAGGATGAAGAGAGGTTGCGAAAAGAAAAGAAGGAGAAAGAAGAAAGAAGAAGGAAAAGATAAGAAGAAGAGATGGCTGAAGAGATGGCTCATAAACAAAGGCATCAAGAAAGAAAGGCAGCCATACTTCTAAGACAACAGACAATCCAGCTGTATGCCAAACAGCTGGATGAGATGAAAGTTAAAATCCATGCAGGGTCTCAAGTTGAGGAAGATGAACAACTTGCCAGACAGCTGCAGGAACAGTTTGCAAAGGAAGTAGAAGAGGAGAATGAAAAGAAGAGGAAGGAAGATGCTAAGTTTAGAATCACTGATTCTAAATTAGCAAAAGAATTAAGGGAGGAGTGGACTGAAGCTCTGATCTCTCAAGGTGAGGATGCAGACTACCTTGAAAAACTTTTAAACAAAGAGATCTACAGAGCCTTCATGGGTCAGCAGGGGGAATTGGCAAAGAAGAAGAAAGATGAAGAGAAAGAGAAAGCTCGACAAAAGTCAAAGAAAGCCATGTAATCAAAGGACCCATGAAGAAAGGAAGGTGATGATTGACTTCCTTAATGTAAGGGGAGAAAGTGGAAAAAGGTTAGGTCCCATGTCCTTCATGAACCTACAAGCCCTGTATACAAAAAGTGAAAAAGGAAGAGGAAGAAAGACTGGGAAAGAGACCAGTCAAGAAACAAAGAACCTCTGCACCAGAAACTACTTCCACTTTCCAAACACCATCCACAAACATCCCCAAGCCTTCCTCTCCTCAACCCAAAAAGTTCAAAACATCCCACCCAGCTCCTTCTCATCAACAGCCACTCCTGAAGAAATCCAAACCCATATCCAAACCTGAAGACTCCAGAGAAATAGTCCAATGGTTTTACAGTACCCAAGATCAGTGGTTTGAAGTATTCAGGGGCAGAACTGAACGAAGAAGGTCGATTTACAAGTCTGTTGATGAGGTTCTATAACTTCCAGATTCAGATCTCAAGAGAATCATGGATCTGGGTGAAGAATTCATACCTGAAAATGATGGTGGGAAACATCTTGTGCTGGTGATCAAACATCACTTCAACCCCAGCAAAGATGCAGTCTTAGAAGTTAAACCTCTACAATCCTACTATCCATTTGCACGATGGTCCTACAATGCTGAGAAGAATGAGTTCACCATCACAAATGTCAAGGGTCACCAGATGAGATGTTCAAGCAAGGCAATCTTCAAAATGCCAAGTAAGGACATCAAGACTCTGTCTGAACTTCCTCTTGACAACCCCAGCAAGGATCCTCGAGGGTATGAAGTAGCAAGGATAGTCGACCACATGAAAAAGCTTCAGCAACAGAGGGACTAGAAGAATTTTGGTAGCATCAGTCTAGGGGGAGTTTGTAGAACCAAAGACTGATTGCTACAAAATTGTTCTAAGTACAACTGCTGCGGACAACACAAGATGGCTGCTGACCAAAACAGCTGCTGATACTTTGTCTGTTGCTGAAGACCAAAGTAGCTGCGGATAGGCTTATCAGCAGCATTCAACACATGTTGCTGCTGATAGGCATATCCTCAGCAGCTGCAGATAGATCAATCTTGATGCTGGTCCTCATCTCTGCTGCTGATAGCTTTATTCTCTGAAGACCAAACGTTGCAGCTGACTATCCATGTGAAGCGCCTCTGACACCTTTCTGCAAAAGCAACTGTCACACTCCAAGCAGAAGGAACCTCACTGGTGCAACCAATAAAGGACAATGACGCGCTTCTCCAAGCATGCAAACAATGATGCCTGAGAAGACGTTTCAGTAAAGTTAACTAGATTAGCCTTTACGTGTAATTTAGATTAATAAACAAGATCAACGGCTTGTGTTAGATCTGATCCTTAGAATCAAGGGTCTGTCTTGATTCTAAGTTACTATATATATCTTGTAAACACTTCAAACAAAGTGTGCCTTCATAGTGCTTTTTGATAGTGTTTTACTTGTAAACTTGTAATCTCAAAAGTCTAATACAACAGTGCATTTATCAGTATTCTTGCTGTTTACTTGTTTACTTTGTTGGTTGCTATTGTTTCCGCCAATATCAACTAGAATAGAATCACCTTGTAATCTTACGATCCTACACAGTTATTTCGAGGTAACATGATGACCATTGACAAGTAATCAGAGATATCTCAACCACACATCAGTTCCCAAAAAAATTCCACCCAAATTGAAAACCCTGCTCTTGATTTCTAAACCAAAAAAATTCACTTAAAAAAATTTATGTTCTTGATTTCTAAACCACAAAAATCCACCCAAAATTGAAAATCAATAAATATTAAAAAAAACCGTAAAATCAAAGCAAATCAAAATAGAGAACTACAACTTACCGTGTATGGGTTTGAAGATAGCATCATGGGGGATTATTCACATCCAGGGACATATCCAGTTGAAAGGACAAAGATGTTAGGGTACTATCGCGATGAGGGTTCCAGTGGGGAGATTTAAAACCTCAAACAACTGATGTTTGAAGGCTACGGGGGATCTGGTCGTCCGCTTCCCGATGTTTGCAGGCTACGTCATCTCGATTAGGATCTGGTTCAAAAGGTCGATTAAAGACAAACATGAACCTTATGTTTACCCGGTCCTTCCCGATGTTTGCAGGCTGCATCGTACGCTTCTGTCATCATTCCGACGTCTTCTTCACCGTAATGTTACGAGATTTTCAAACAGATCTTTCAGATCTGCAAATCAGTACAAACGTTCATCGCCCAAGGATTATGATACATCATATCTACAAGAAAATGATACGTGTTTTATTCATTTACAGGCGAAGATGAAACAACCCCTCGTTCATTCTGATCGAAAGAGAGAGGGTTGGGAGAGGTGGGTGGGAGGGTTTAGAGAGAGATAGAAGTCTGGATATAGATTATGAGAGAAAGATAGGTTAAAGGATAGATAGTGTGAAAATGACAAAATTGCCCTGAAATTTAAGAATAATCCGGAAAAAGGAAAGTAAAATAAGTGGATGAGATTTGGTTTAAGGGTTTTCACAATAAGATGGGGTTTACATATGATATGTCCCATATATATATATATAATGTGTTTTGGGCATATGGTTCCAACAGTTTGAGCATTCATTCAATGTTGTACGTCTTTATACAAGTCTTTTATACAATACTAGGCCTAGTTGGTAAAAGGTTTAAACTTTGATTGGTTGGGATTGGGTATTCAAGCAAGGCATTTTGAGCTGGACCTTGTGTTTTGTGTTGGTATTTTTTCTATCCTCTTGTCTTGGCTTGTGCGGGACTCTTAGTTGGAGCCATGGATTTTAAGGCTTGAGGTGGGAGAAGTATTTATTTAAAGTATGTTGTAGTCAAAATTTCTTTATTCTGGTCTTGCGGTGGTTAACGTGTCTCCTCATTCTAACTTTCCAATAGATTGAGGGTTGCGGTAACCTTAGCTGGGAGCCGTTCCATTTTATTACCAAAGAAATATAAATCAGTTAATTTTTGGTATTTAGTTCTTAATGAGTGGCTTTGCAGGGGTTGCGCATTCCAACTTTTCAATAAGTCACGTGACTTGGTAACCAGACCAGGAACCAAGTTATCTGGATAATATTAGTCCAGATGATCTCCAGAGGGAGAATGAGCACGGGTGAAAGTCTGTTAGACTTCTATCCATTATTCAGGGCGGTAACCCAACGAAGGAGCCGTCCACCCCACTTACTAAAATTTAACCACATCATTGACCTATTTCTAAATATCAATTTAATACCAAGTGGATTCTAGCCCAAGTTATATGTTGTTGATCTGATTATCTCTCAACCCCTGTCTCGTTTTGTCGCCTCACTTGTCCTAATTTTAAAAACCACTATCCTTATTATTAGATCAACAATAACAACAATTGACTATTGAGAGCCACCGTGTCTATTGGTTCGATACTTGGTTCTTACCTAAACTATATTACGCTACGATAGGTGCACTTGCCTATTGTGTGTAGTTAGTTAAAGTGATAATCATTTTATAAATATTAAAACCTGATAAATTATGTTAAAATATAAACATCTAAATATACCATATTCTAACTTAACAACACCACACATCACCTTTTAATATGGGATCTTTTGGGAATCTTAGCTTTTACTTGTTGTCACCACTCTTGTTTCAAGGACTTGCTAAGTCCCGTAACGTACATCACATTTTATACTGTTTTTGGGACTGGTACATGTTCATACTGTTTTACATAAAAAAAATTTAAATGCATAATGTATGTTGTAAGAATATCGACAATCATTAACCCGTCGTGGTCGATCATACACATGGGTAGTGCTGCTTGATTGGGGGACGATGTCCCGCTCTGCCGTGGTGTGTCTTCGTCGTGGGACAAGTCATTTCCTTTTTGTGGTGTGTCTCCTTCGTGGGATAAGTCATGGCCAAATCACTACTCACCACTTACATTTCTCATGTATGAAGTATCATGTGTGTCTACTTGTTTATTTTGGATTTGATACTTCCCGTCGTGGAATATCAGTTTCCGCCTGCATTTCTCATATAGGAAGTTTAATTGTATGGATTTGGAAATATATATTTGTGACAACTGGTAATTTACCACTTAATTATCTGAATATAATTACACGAAATTGTGCTCATCAGACTAATTTTTAAATTAATTAGATCTAACCCGGTTCAGTAGAGTCCAACCACTACACAACTACACAGGAAATATTAGAGATTTTCAAAACACATCGAACCCCACATCGCGTTGGTGATAAATTAAAAATAATATCTAAACACCACGGAACGTTCTCTTTATATATTTTTAATACAGTAGAGAATACCCACTCGAATGAAACTAAAATTTAAACATATGTTGGACACGTATTTTATCCGAGTTACTAAACTTATATATTTTTTTATCCGACTCAATCCTGACACGTAACAACGAATGAAAAAGACGACACGCGGGTATTATACCGAATTTGGACTAGCGGGTAACACCTCAACCTACGACCCTACCCAACCCTACCCCTACCCCTACCCCCTCTTATTCTCCCTTCTCTGTTTGCGACACCCTCAACAACAACATAAACACAAATTCCTTTATTACTTACAAACTTATCCCACATGCCAAAATGGAAATGAAAGCCTCACGTGGACAAGAATTGACTTCACCAACACCCACCCTTCCATATTTCGGCGCCACCAACATCCCATGCGTGTCCCCTCCCATGCTTACACAAAGCTCCATCTTGTTCCCCCTTCCTTCATTACACAAGGGGTATTACACATCTTGACATCTATAAATGGGAGTCATATTCCATTGTTTGAAAGACACAAAGCCACCCTCCCTTCTTCTTTCAAACTCTCGGCCAAAACCACACCCTTAGGAAAATTGCTACCAAGCCTCCATACAAGTAATCCTTCCAAGCAAACCAACACTCACAACCCTCCCTCACCTTTCTCTCGGTAACACCCGATAACACACCACCTCCACCTCCAGCCCAACGTCAACCACAGCCCACACCACCTCCGCAGTCACCACCGTACAACGCCACCCCATTCGCGACAGTCCCAAACCCTCCCCCTCCGCCACCCTTGCGGCTTTTGGGAAACAAGAACCAAACTCCACCGCTTGTTACGGGTCTTCGGTTCTCACTTACGGGCACCGAGTCTCAAGTATACGGAGTGTATGGATTATTTCGAGAGCTAACCGGGTGATACGGGACGTCACGAGGAGAAACCGGGTCTCGCGTTACCTCCGCCACCTTTCTCTCTCGGCTATTCACGTGAGCGCTCGACCTATTTCAATTATTATTAAACAGTTGGTGATATGCTTGCAAAACGGATAAACCCGATTATTATTATTATTTTTTTTACATAATATAGAAAAGACGGGTTTAAGGAAAGATACAACGGGTAAAAGTTGTAAAAACCCTAAAGTGTTATGTTAGATTAATGGTTATTATTAATCATTAAATTTTAAGGAATAACAATTAATAACATAAATAAATAATGATTTATTTTATTATGGTTATTGCTGCAAGAAAGTAATAAGTGTAACGTTTTATAAAGTTACATAAATATACTAAGTAAAACTATTAGTTAGACAAAAATATCATATAATAAATTTGTTTCATTACAAGGGAAAATGGAAATGGACGATTTTATAAATAATTTTATAAAATTATCGTATACTTGTTAGACTTATTGCATACCTCATCACTCATCACCTCGATAAATAAGGTGAGTCTCACGGCCCCACTTTTACTATGATTTAAATGATTTTTAAACATACGGGGGAGAATACATAGCTCATATTTGGATACGAGTACATACACTGATTGTTGCATAAGTTCTCACCTTTCACACTGTCATACTAAGTCCCCAGGAATGCTATAACCATTAACTAGTTTTAGACATCGAATGCATGAATAGATCTATTTGGGTTGACACCCCTACCCATGGTTAGTCGTGTTAACCTTGACTGGAGGTCTAAGCAGGTGCATACTGTCCATTCTCACACTTACAATGTTGCATGACAGAACATTAGGCGTGACACATTTGTACTTAGTCAAAGGATTGGTACAGCACATATGAACGTCAAGTGTCGGTTATGGTAGCTCATGGTAACAATGCACAAACATAAGTATTGTTTGATCAACAATGCTAATCACACTGGGAAATCACGTAGTCCAAAGGAAACATACTTTACTACTTTTTTAAACTTGTGAACTCACCAACTTTATGTTGACATTTTAGCATGTATTTCTTAGGTAACTAGAATCATGGTGCATGGGCATGCACGCACGTAGAACATCTTTTGGAAGACATCTCGGTATAACCTAGGGACATCTAGGTCTTAGTCGTCAAACTTGTTGTGTGGAAAAACCGTGCTTTGGATTTTAAGTACGGTACTTTTGGCATGTAATATCTTGGATACAATTTGTGTTTCCTTGTAACAACTTAGAATCTTTGATTATAAATGTTATTAGAAGTCGTTCGATGTAATCAAAGGCTATGAACACCGTGGATCATTACGTCCCGTGTTCCCGCCCTAGTCGGGGTGTGACAGATTGGAATCAGAGCCTTGGTTATAGCGAACTAGGTTGCATTAGTAAGCCTAGACTACAACCTTAAGCTTGAACCCTTGGAACTTTAGGAAACACATTATAGGAAAAGCTAGAATGATTATGTAAGTAAATTTACACTTACGGGTGCGTAACGTAAGGGTAAATTTAAATACATATGATTTATGGAAGATCTTGTTGTAGGACAGTTGGCACAGTATTAAGTTCAAATCAGTGAATCATAGGAAGTTAAGTACATTACATATCATACCATCCATTTAGACTTGACCTACAGGAACTATAGGTATATGTGTAGTATACCTACATACTTATATACATAACGTATCTACCTATGTTATTTCATCGCCAACTTTGCAACTGATCCTCTTCTCAAGACACAACGAGAAAGAACTATAAGAACTCCTTGGTAACAGTTCCCTTTCCGATAGTAGTAGAAGTCAAACTCTGACTTCTAACCCTCCATACCCGAAATAAGAATACAACTGGAAAGTCATACTAGAGAAGTAGACAAGGTTTATAGAGTAAGCCAACATACCATCCAAACGCGTCTTTGATAAGACAACACTACCACCATAGTTTCATACGTGGAACGAAAATGGTGACACATTTGGAAATACATACAATTTGGAACACACATAGTACTCATCTTGTCACACCCCTGCCGGCGGCGGATTATATGTCGGGGCTGCTATGGTTGTTCATAAGCACATGATCATCTATTAAATATTATAATATTTATTATTCACAATAAAAACATCCGTTACAATTGAAAATAGGAAAAACAAAGTGTTCAAACATAACATAATTAAACTCCATTATTTCTAGGTCCAAATCCTAAGTGATAATGTCGTATCCTCAAACTGGTGCACCTGAAACATGTGAGTAAATGTCAACTACAAGTAGTTGGTGAGTAACATAGGTTTTGACAACAAACAAAAGTTGAAAAAGGATTTAAAATTCAATATGTTCAAAGCATAAACTAAGGCATGAATGTGAAAATATACAAGGTTTCAAAGCGTACAATTAAACAGTAGTAAATGGAAAAACTAGTATGTATAATCCAACTGATTGTGTTTTGGAAAAAGTAGTAAATGGTACACACGAAACCCGCCAAGGTTTGTGTTAAGTATGGTATCGGATTCCCATATAAATGATCATAAAAGGTACTACCTTAGGCATGCCTCGCAAGTTAATGATTGTATTAAACATGAACACACGTATGGTCACCAAGTAGTTTAAGACATAAAGCACATAGGCATTAGCATGAGAACAAAGATATTGAATTTGGTATGTATAGTATGTAAACATGTTCCACCCCGAGTATTTGTAAACAATAGTAAAGAGAAAGGGGGCTATGAAACTCACTTGTATTGAAGCTAGAAGTGATAAGCGTTGGTAAGATGAATAGGTCTTGTGAGAATTTCTCACAACACACCTACATAGATGATGGTACTCTAAGTTTAAAGTATGCTGAATAAGATAAGGAAACTCTAAGGTTTTAGGGTTTGGCATGGTTTAGGACCGGACATGGACTTGTATGGTTATTTTGTAGTACAATATGTTCTTGACTTATTATTGAAATAATGGTAATAAAAGTAGTTTGTAAAATTAATTAGGGTTAATTAAGATTTTTAATTAATCATTAAGTAATTAATTCATTTAATTATCTCAAAGATAATAAATAAGATCATGGAATGAAAAATAATGCATTTGGATTTATTTATATAATCGTTTTAAAAATATTTTATAAATAAATTATAAAATGGGAAAATGTTTAATTATTGTAAATAAGATGGTTACTTAATCTATTAATTAATTCATTTTAAATGAATTGTAAAAGACTAAATAGGTTTTAAAAATGATTTATTGAACTTTGTATAAAATAATTATTTAAGTGTTTATAAGTTTAAAGGTATTTTTAAATAATTATTCTAACTAAAATAATTATTTATAAGTTTGAAAGAATTTTAAAATGTCTAAACATTAAAATAAATTTTGTGTAATAACATTATTAATAAATAACGTAATTAATTTGTTTAAACAAATCATTTATATTAATTATTTGGAAATTTAAGATGCTTTATAACATGTTTTTAAATAAAATAAAATAAATAAACATTGCTTTATATTTTCTGTTTTTATAAAACTTTTAGAATATGTTTATAGAGTTTATAAAATTTAAAGTGAGTTTTTTTTTTAAATTTAAACATTGCTTAAAAGGGTAAAAAGGGAATTAATTACAAAAATTTGGCCTTAACGGGGCTCGAACCCGCGTTTCCACCGGTTCACCAAGCACGCGCGCACTAACCACTGGACTGGGCATGATGCCTTGTCCAGTAGTCGATGCGTTAAATTTTTAACAAGTAAGCCCCAAACGTCATCTTCCCCATTATGAAACCCGTAACCCTAGGTCCTCCAATGTCCATGATCGACTAACGACCCGGACCCGAAACCTTGGGGCTTTCGATCACGGGACAGAAACGAACACAATGGTACGAAATTTACTTGAAATGAATACGAATTAGAGGAGAATGACTCGATGAACATGTTCGGGTATATCGTCTCTGATTTGTGATCTCGCTATGAAATGAAATGTAATTCAGGGTGTGTTATGTTTGCAATGGGTCTCGTCTACGATTATGAGTGCCTATTTATAGCCAATTTGCACCGCATTGACCGATCGAGTAAATGATTGAGAGTGGGGTTATCAGTTACGAGTTTCACATCAAGATTACCATCAAAATCCAATTAATTGCAGAGAGTGGGTCGATTATTTGGTTTAAACGTGTAGTCGGTTTCAAATTCGAAGGAAAACATCTCAAAGACGAGTTTGTGGAAATTGGTTCGAAAACCAGTGGTCTAAGGGACTCGATCCCACGATCGGAAAGGGGAGGGGGGGGGGGGGAATATCCGGAAATTACAGTCTAGTCCATGAAGTTACACAAACTTATTATTTTATGCCCAGCCTTAGATTTTGGTTTAATTCAAGTTTCAGAAATTACAAAATGCACCCTGAACTTTTAAAACTCATAAAATATTATAGAGTTTATAAGAACTATTAAATCTTAACCATTATATTAAATGTTATAACATAAAAATAATATTTGCAAGATAGGAATAATTTCAAAAATACATTTTCTTTGTAATTAAATAATATAAATTTTTATAAACCCTAGTTTCAGTTATAAAATTTATAAATTTTGGTTTTTATAAGTTTGTACATATATATATATATATATATATAGACTTAGCAATAATTTAATATATTTGTATTTATTTCTTTTAACTATAAACAATTATTCATATAAATCTCTTATATAAATAATTGTTATCTCTGAAATGAAACAATTGTACCCAATGTATGCATGTTTATGTTCATGTAGTGAAATAGATAAATATGATAGTTCTAATTGAAATAAGAAAGTACAAATAATGAAAAAATATAAGTGCTGGAATAGTAAAAATGATGGCTGGAATTTCCTGGGATTACAGTGTCCCCTACTTTAGGAAATTTCGTCCTGAAAGTGAACTCTAGGCCACGTTTGGATTCCCACCGAACCTTAACGATTGGAATACGACTTCTCTTGAGTTGCTTAACTTCTCGGTCCATGATCTCCACTGGTTTCTCCACGAAGTGTATTGACTCGTCAATGTGAACCTCGTTGAGTGGTATATGAAGATTTTCGCTGGCTAAGCATTTCTTTAGGTTCGAGACATGAAACGTCGGATGAACGTTGTTGATTCCTTTAGGTAGATCCACCTTGTAGGCTACCTTCCCAATCCATTCAAGGATCTTAAATGGACCTACAAATCTTGGTGCAAGTTTTCCCTTGTTTCCAAATAGAACCATGCCTTTCCAAGGGGATACCTTGAGGAGAACTAGATCGTCGACTTGAAATTCCAAGGGTTTTCGACGTTTGTCGGCATAGCTCTTTTGCCTACTCCTTGCTACTTGAAGGTTGTCTCGGATTAACATGATCTTGTCGAAAGTCTCCTGAATAAGTTCGGGTCCAGTGATTTGTTCTTCGCCAATCTCAGTCCAACAAATAGGAGATCGACACTTCCGACCGTAAAGTGCTTCGAAAGGAGCCATGTTAATGCTCGTGTGGTAGCTGTTCTATATAAAAGCTAACAAAACCTAACCTAGACTCCTAGGTAATAAATGGAGTACCTTCGACTAAACCGCACTGACAGGCAAGTGGACCTATCGAGTGTAGCACGGCTTAATGGTAAACCGAGTTATCGAACCCTAGAGACACTACTATAACTATACCAGACTCTGACTCGGGCTAAAGATTGATTGATGGGGGGTTGACTACACTAAAGATTAACTACTAATGCAGAAAACAAGGTCGACTCAAGCTATCAAGGCAAAGAACTAAGGTAATATCAAGAAATGGGAAGAATACCACCTAGGTCGGAATCCTACTTGCAAAGCACAACTTCTACCGGTTCTGGAAACTAAGATGGATCTGGGTTTCTAAGAAAACAGCTCTAGACTACCTAGTGGATCTCAGGGTGTCACTAACTAAGGAACCTACAAGATGTAATAAATAACAAGATAGTGGATTACCTTTCGGTCTCTCCAATAATGATAAAGTACCCAGAAGACGGATCACCTTTCAGTCTGACTATCCACAATACATTCGAAGAATGCACGGGATAATCTCAAGATAAGAACTATGACTCAGAATAGAAACAATCACTAGACACCTAAACCAACTTTCTCTAAAACAGTTGACACTTGGATTCCTAACGACGAAGACTAAACGACTATCTCTCACTTCTCAGGTATTGAGACATGATACACACTCAGATCTAATCTATACTTAATCACAACTCCTATGGATCACTATTTCTAGCAAACCACACAAACAACCACAAACCCAAAAGTCTATGATCTAGATACGCAAATCAAACTGGAAGACATCCACAATTGACATACGGAATTATAATCAAACCTAAATCAAATCAAAGCATATAAATTCATCATAGTTATTAATTCAAGATTCGTTACAAAATCATTAATCCATTCAAACGATTCTAAAACCGAATAAAAATCAAAGCTTTAACAAAGTATTCATCTAATGACCCAGGCAGTATTAAAGTTTTAGCTAAGAATCATACTCAAAACTAACAAAACAGTAGTAAAAGTAATAAACATGGTTTCTGATGTGTCGTTTTTAGTATATAAAAATATAATAAATATATTTTTAGGATGGTCTTATGAGATCAGGTTTTAAATTTATAAAATGATAATTACTTTCACTTAAAAACACACACAATAGCCAAGTGTACCTATCGCAGCGTAATATAGTTTAGGTAAGAACCAAGTATCGAACCAATGGACACGGTCGAGTTCCAGTACTCAACTTTTGTTATCGTTAAGCCGGATTAATTAGTGAGTGAGTTTTATGTGCTTGTGAAGCGGAATAGTAAATGACAGAAAAGTAAATGACAGTAAAGTAAATATCATAAAAGTAAAAACGTGCGTGAAGTGTGTAGCAGAAATGTAACAAACAGAATGGTAAATAGCAGGAAAGTAAATATCTTGGAAATACTCATGTCACGAATAGTATTTCTTCGGGATTTGAATCCGCTTGGTACGTGCTAATGTTAAGTCGACTAATCACCCGGGTCACCACTAGAGCCTCGTCCTCACGACATTTGATTTGCAAATTAAAATCTTTAAAAAGTGGTAGTGCCTCCCGTTAAGGACAACAGTTACCCTTAACCCTTGGAATGGTCATCTCCAGGTTGGTTTTAGACATCAAACATAAAATGCTTTGTATTATAGTTAAATAGGTGATTATATTTTGTTCACCGAGAGGTGGTGCAACAATGGGACAAAGTATAAAGACGTACCGTTCCCAACATGAGTTCACCAATTCTTGGTCGCATACTAAGTTCGTATAAAGACGTACGACCTTAATAGTGTTGACCAAGCCTTGGCTTATCAATCTTTACTTGTATAAAGACGTACAACCTTCAAGAGAAGTTTGATTAAAAAAGTTTTACACTTTAAAAATCAAGAACACACACAAATATAAAGACGGATTTAGACAATAATAAAAGCCCACCAAAATAGTGGTTTTAAGGACGAATGATTAAAGACATAAACACATCACTTGGATTAATACGTTAAACATTAACATGCACCAAACTTCATCTTCACCCAAGCAATACAAAGAGTCTAGCCACGAATGACCATACTAACTAGCATAACGGTGAGTTTCGTAGGCTCCCCTATTACAGAACAAGGAGGAAGAGCCCCTCTACTCGCTATTCTCTACTCTAACTACAAAATAAGCTCTCTCTGGTGTGTTCTTGAGGTTTGGATGGGTCTCTTGAGGTGTGTGGAATGAAGAACCCAAGCCTTCTATTTGTAGGCCTTAGAATGAGCAATGCACGGCCGTGCATTGGATTTCACGGGCGTGCAAACACCTCGGGAATCAATTAGGGTACAATTGCCAGTGTACTGAGTACTGGGGAGAAGAGTTGGGAAATGCACGCCCGTGATTTGGGATGCACGGCCATGCATCCCCCCTTTGCTGCCCAGTTTTGTCTTTTAGCTCCTGGTTGACTTCTAGTGGTCCAATTTTGACTTCTTAAGGGTCAAGGCTCGGGAATGATCTTCCAAAAGGCTTGATTTCTTGGTGTTTTTGATAGGTTTTTATCTAGATTTATGTTTTCAACACCGAATAACCTGCAATTACAAAATATAAACGTTTTAAGTATCAATTGCAAGGTTATTAATCAATTAGTACCATAATATGGGGATTATTATGCATGAAAAACATGTATAAATTATGACATATCATAATACCTCACAGTTAAACTTTGCTTGTCCTCAAGCAAACTCATGCATGATCAGACCCATAACTAAAAACTTTACAAAGGTAATGGAACTCCAAACAAGTCGAAGCTCCGGGATAACTCTTGAGTTGCTTATTCTATTTTTGTGTTTTTTTTTCTATGATGGAATCCATGAAAAGCCTACTAGAACTTCAATTATGCATAACCTATCACTCCTCACAATGTTCACTCAATTCTTAGGGTTATATATGTATGGATAATGTAAGTTAAGTGGAACACTCAAGTTCGAATCGAATTATGCAATGGTCATAAGCTTGTATGCAAATCAAGTCTCCATCAACCAACTAAGTAGTATGCATGAATCAAGAGGACTTTAAAGGGTTGTAATGTGGCAAAAGCAAAAATAAAGGGTGAAAATGAAAGTCTTTTTGGATTTTTAGGGATTTTTTTAAATGGTTTGAAAGGCTACAGCTATCGTGAAACACACAGCTACGGCCTCATGGCTTAAAATGGAAAATACTAACAGGTCCCTCTACAGTACTCAGATCATGAGGGTATAACTAATCTAAAGGCTCGTTTATGGTCAGATTGCCAAGACCAAGATCTCTTATCATTCTCAACTTTTCCCTTACTGCGTAATACACATTGCTGCCTTTGCGCATGGATTTTTCGGCTTGTAGCCTAACAGCTCCTACTTGTATCAGGTCCATATACTCACTTTGGGAATAAGTTTGATTCTTGCTACACTTTCCATCGTGGGTCTAGTTGCCACACTTTACACATTTGCCGTATCTTTTGGCTCTTCTTTTGGCGGCACTTTTTGACAAGCCGCAGAATGGTGGCAATTGTTCTTGCTTGCGCCACCGTTTTCTTACATCACTAGTTGCTTTGAAAATCTTTTCTCGGAGTTCGGGCAGTAATTCAGGCTTTGCAAAATGAAGGCAGAAAAGCAAATTGAAATCAAAGGAATGCATGCACAGCTCTTTAAGGTCTGACCGGAAAAGACCCACTTCTTTTTTTTTAAAATAAACAAATTCTTCAATAACTCTTTTTCCTCAATTTCCTTAAAATAATTTTTCCATCAATTCCTTACAGATAGTTCGGCTGTTTCTTCCTAATACATCCACCTTCTTGTATATTCCAATTCCTTTGAGTGAAACAGATTCTTTCCAAAGTTGCCTCAATGGTAATATACTTGAAATGACGACATAAGATAATTTTCCCATTTGAATACATTCAGCCAATAACCGGTGTTTACGAAAAACTGGTTGGGTGATAAATGTGGGTAGTGGAAAAGAAAATGCTAAGGCTCAGAGGGCTATCTAGGCGGATAATATTTTTGGGATTTTTAGGGTTTAAGGATAATATATAAGGGTAATAAAGTCCTAGGAGTCTCAATCATTTTCATACTTCCACTAGTTCATGATCTTGATATGTATAAGTCATACAAGTAGTCCTGAATCTCTAATTCCCCACCCCATACTTAAAACTGTGCATTGCCCTTAATGAAAAAATGCATGTAATGAAATGCTATACATGAATTTAATGCATGAAGTTTTAAGGGAAAAGAAACTGGTACTCCCCCGGTCAATTCGGTGTATAACCTAAGGCCGAAACTTATTGCTGCTGTCAACACTTTGCTTCAAAGACTTCATCGAATTTCAAAGAAATTTGATGTGGTTTCCTATTCCTCAGGTTGTAGAGATGGAGTGTGAATCCTCAAAGAAGCAGAGAGACTACCTGGTGATGCTATTTTACCTGACACATAAGGGAAAACATAAAAGCAGACAAGGAAAATAAAAGTAGTAGTTAAGCTACTAAGGTCCTAGTATCGAGAGGGCATACCTGGGTCTGAAATATGAGAAACTTAAATTTGAAAAGTCAAACCTGAGGTCCATGATTCTGCCGTATGCATCAACCTCTCAACTTATTCATGACCATCGGGTTGCCTCCCGGAAGCGCTACGTTTATTTAAGGGTCTTTAGCCCCACCCATGTGTGCTGCATCAGTCTTTCTCCAAGTGGTGGCCATCAACTTCCCCCGTGTCTCCTGTCCCTTCATTCAAATCCTTCAAGTTTGGTAGCTATCAGAGTATTCATCGATCCAGTCAGTGTTCTCAAAATCCTTTCCAAGATTCAGTTTCTTTCCTTTGTTGAATTCTTTAGCTTTCTTCAGCTGGTAGTCCAGATTAGTATCGATGAATTGTGCAATTTCAAATGGATCATTAGACAGGCATTCATTTCCTCCGATGTTCTAAGTTACTGATTGTTTTCCAACATGAAGTTTTAAGATTCCTTCATCCATATCAATGAAGGCTCTGGCAGTAGCTAAAAATGGACGACCCAAAATCAGAGGTACAAAATAGTCGGGTCCCATTTCTAAAACCATGAAGTCGGCAGGGAAGATAAACTTGCCGATTTTCACTAGTAAGTTCTCAATGAATCCTATGGGTGATTTGACTGATCCATCCGCGAGTTCAATAGTTGCTTTGACAGGTCATGGATTTCCAATTTTTAACCTTTTAAACATGACATATGGCATTACATTCACACTTGCTCCTAGATTAGCGAGTGTGAAGGTTATCGGAAGTGGTCCGATAGAAAATGGTAGAGAGAACTATCCAGGATCTGAAAGTTTCTTCGGAAGACATCTTTCAATGAGCGACACAATGGTTGGTCCTTTTTACTGCCTCTTCCATGTTTCTCTTGTTTGTGAGGAAATCTTTCAAGAAACGTCCATACTTAGGCATTTGTTGTATGATATCCAAGAAGGGAAGGTTGACATGGATCTGACTTAATAGCTCGATGAATTTCTCATATTATTCGTCAGTCTTCTGCTTTACTAACCTTCCTGTGTAGGGTATGTGAGAATGCAACGCTATTTTTGTCGGGACTTTTGGAGGAGTATCCACTGGAGCAGGAGGTGGAATTACTTTTGATTGTGATCCTTAGGTAGTTGTGTCCGTGATATGAGGACGGAATGGTATTCCGGTGAACATTTCTTTCCTTGCTATTTCTATGAGTGATAACACTTACATTTGCTTTTGGATTGGTTTCAGTATTACTCGGGAGACCTCCTGGTTGTCTTTCGGATAATAGTTTTGCAATTTGCCCTAATTGCGTTTCAGTGGCTTGAAGAGTTGTTTTCTGTGTCTTGAACTCAGCTTCATGAAGACTAAACCGTTCCTTATATTGTTTGTGACGGGAGTCCGCTAGAAGTGCTTGACTTTCAGTTGGGGAGATCAACTTAGTTACCGCTTCCTCTAGGCTTAACCCATTAATTGGCTTGTTATCTCCTTGAAAATGTTAACGAGGCTGATAGTTCTGGGATTGTCTTGGTTGAAACTGTTGTTGTTGTCCGAAGCCAGATTGTCCCTGATTGTTATTATCCCTCCGGGTGAAATTCGGATGGTTCTTCCATCTAGGGTTGTTAGTATTGCTGTAGGGGTTGTTCTGCGAGCGATTTGTTCCGATAAAGTCAACTTGTTCAGCATCAACAGTGATGCTTTTTACTTCTTCAGTAGTTTCATGGGTTGCTTTGCCCCTACTAAGTTGATTGAGTCGAGTGGTGAGGGCATCTATTTGAGCAGAAAGTCAAGTGACAGTATCGATAGAGTGAACTCCTTGCCTTACTCCCCTGTTACTCCCTGGATTGTACCATTGAAAGCTATTAATTTCTATTTCCTCAATTAGGTTGTATTCTTCTTGTGGTATCTTGTTTCCAAAAATACCACCTGCAGTAGCGTCAAGTGTCTGACGAGCTTGATTCTACAACTCATTGTAGAATGATGACACTTGTAACCAAACCTCTAACCCATAGTGAGGACATTTTCTCAACATATCCTTAAAGCGTTCCCATGCCTCATATAGTGATTCACCATCATCCTGAGTGAAAGTGGTGATATAATTTCTTAGTTTAGTAGTTTTAGCTAGCGGGAAGTATTTCGACAAGAACTTCTGAGCAAGATCGTCCCATGTAGTAATTGATCCAGTAGGAAGCGAATTTAGCCATGACTTAGCTCGTTCCCTTAAGGAGAACGGAATCATTCGGAGGTGAATTGCGTCATTCGAAACTCCGTTCAGTTTGAAAGTGTCACAAATTTCGAGTAAATTTGCAATGTGGGCATGTGGATCTTCATCGGGTAATCCATGGAAAGTGCATGATGACTGGATCATGTGGATAACATGATACTTGATCTCAAAGTCGTTAGCGTCCACCGTTGGCCTTGTGATACTAGACCCCAAAGACTCTAGTGACGGTCTTGCGAAATCGAAAATAGTGCGGTTTTCCACGACCATTTTTCTAGCACGGTTTTCTCGTATTCGGGGGTGAAAGAATCTTTCGGGCTCTGCTAAAGGTCGATATAAACCAGTAGTGGAGTTGTGAATCATACACTACCTAAAACAAAATGTAAGAGGAAAACAGATGGAAAATGATAAGGCTAATCCGTTAACTCGAATTTTTCTTGAAATCATCGTGTCCCCGGCAACGGCGTCAAAAACTTGATGTGTCGTTTTTAGTATATAAAAATATAATAAAAATATTTTTAGGACGGTCTTACGAGATCAGGTTTTAAATTTATAAAATGATAATTACTTTAACTTAAAAACACACACAATAAGCAAGTGTACCTATCGCAGCGTAATATAGTTTAGGTAAGAACCAAATATCGAACCAATGGACACGGTCGAGTTCCAATACTCAACTTTTGTTATCGTTTAGCCGGATTAATTAGTGAGTGGGTTTTATGTGCTTGTAAAGTGGAATAGTAAATGACAGAAAAGTAAATGATGGTAAAGTAAATAGCATAAAAGTAAAAACGTGCGTGAAGTGTGTAACAGAAATGTAACGAACAGAATAGTAAATAGCAGAAAAGTAAATATCTTGGAAATGATCAGGTCACGAAGAGAGTTACTTCGGGATTTGAATTCTCTTGGTACGTGATAATGTTAAGTCGACTACTACAAACTTGTGACCCGGGTGATCGCTAGAGCCTCGTCCTCACGACATTTGATTTGCAAATTAAAATCTTTAAAAAGTTGTAGTGCCTCCCATTAAGGACAACAGTTACCCTCAACCCTTTGAATGGTCATCTCCGGGTTGGTTTAAGACATCAAACGTAAAATGCTTTGTATTATAGTTAAATAGGTGATTATATTTTGTTCACCAGGAGGCGGTGCAACAATGGGACCAATTATAAAGACGTACCATTCCCAACATGAGTTCACCAATTCTTGGTTGCATACTAAGTTAGTATAAAGACGTACGACCTTAATAGTGTTGACCAAGCCTTGGCTTATCAATCTCTACTTGTATAAAGACGTACATGCTTCAAGAGAAGTTTGATTAAAAATGTTTTACACTTTAAAAATCAAGAACACTCACAAATATAAAGACGGAGTTAGACAATAATAAAAGCCCACAAAATAGTGGTTTTAAGGACGAATGATTAAAGACATAAACACATCACTTGGATTAATACGTTAAACATTAACATGCACCAAACTTCATCTTCACCCTAGCAATACAAAGAGTCTAGCCACAAACGGCCATACTAACTATCATAACGCTGAGTTTCGTAGGCTCCCCTATTGCAGAACAAGGAGGAAGAGCCCCTCTACTCGCTATTCTCTACTCTAACTATGAAATAAGCTCTCTCTGGTGTGTTATTGAGGTATGGATGGGTGTCTTGAGGTGTGTGGAATGAAGAACCCAAGCCTCCTATTTATAGGCCTCAGAATGAGCAATGCACGGGCGTGCAAACACCTCGGGAATCAAACAGGGTACTATTGCTAGTGTACTGAGTACTGGGGAGCAGAGTTGGGCAATGCACGCCCGTGCATTGGGATGCACGACCATGCATCCCCCCTTTGCTGCCCAGTTTTGTCTTTAAGCTCTTGGTTGACTTCTAGTGGTCCAATTTTGACTTCTTGGGGGTCAAGGCTCGGGAATGATCTTTCAAAAGGCTTGATTTCTTGGTGTTTTTGATAGGTTTTATCTTGATTTATGTTTTCAACACCATATAATCTGCAATTACAAAATATAAACATTTTAAGTATCAATTGCAAGGTTATTAATCAATTAGTACCATAATATGGGGATTGTTATGCATGCAAAACATGTATAAATTATGACATATCAGTTTCAAACAACTGAATCAAAGACCAAAGAACAAGAACTAAAACCGAATAAACTATATCTAACAAACCCGGGTCCAAAAGCCTCAAACTTTGACTCCAATTCCTTCCCTAGCTCCGGAATTATAAGCCTCTCGCGTATCATGAGAGATTGGTCCTGGTCCTTCGCGTACCGCGAAGGACAATATAGTCGGGCGCGCTTCTTGAAGTCCTTTTCCTTGCGTACCGCGAGGCTTTGAAGCTCCTCCCTCGCGTACCGCGAGGGACTTGATTTCCAACTTTTTTCTCTTTTAAACTTTGGGCTTCATTTTCTTCTGGTTTTCACTTGTAATCTTCACGAGCACCTGTAGACATAACACAGACTCAATAGTATACAAAAACGATTCAAAACAAATATAAAACTAATCAAAACGAATGAAAACAATAGGAATAATGATGTGTGCTTCGCACTACATCAAACATCCCCACACTTAACCTTTTTTCGTCCTCAAAAAAGTCTGCAAATGGAATCACGATCCGAAATAATATTGAGTGGTACACCATGACGACTAACTATTTCATGAATATAGATTCGAGCCAATTTCTCAACTCAATAAACTTCACGAATGGGTAGGAAGTGAGCAGATTTTGTCAAACGGTCGATGATTACCCAAATACTATCTTGACCACGAGATGTGTGCGGGAGTTTGGTTATAAAATCCATGGCAATACACGCCCATTTCCACATGGGAATCTCGGGTTGTCCAAGTAAACCGGACGGACGCTGGTGCTCGGCCTTAACCTTCAAACAAGTAATACACTTTGACACATATAGAGCAATGTCCCTTTTCATACCAGGCCACCAATATTTGATACGAAGGTCTTTGTACATTTTATCCACACCAGGATGCACAGAATAACGAGTCTTGTGAGCCTCGTTCATGATAAGGGTACGAAGATTGTCACGTTTCGGAACCCAGATACGATTTAGGAAGTAGAGTAATCCATTGGGTTTGGTTTCAAGTTGGAGTTCAGCACCACATGCCATTTCGTTGTACATGTTTCCTTCGGCGACGGAAAGGTGTTGTGCTTCAAAGATGCGAGTTTGGATGTCGTTCTGGATCTTAATGTTGTGGATCTTGATAGTTTCTTTACGACTAAGAGCATAGGCCACGACATTTGCCTTACCAGGATGGTAACGAATATCGCAGTCGTAGTCGTTTAGGAGTTCAACCTAACGCCTTTGCCTCATGTTGAGTTCTTTTTGGTTAAAAATATGTTGGAGACTTTTGTGGTCGGTGTAAACCACACATTTAGTACCATATAAGTAGTGTCTCCAAATTTGAGAGCGAATACGACCGCACCCAGCTCAAGATCGTGCGTCGTATAATTCTTCTCATAAGCAATCACTTTTCTTCGTTGCATAAGAACACAACCAAGGCCTAAGTGGGAAGCGTCACAGTAAACAACAAACTCTTCGGTTCCATCAGGAAGAGTCAAGATAGGAGCTTCACACAATTTTTGCTTCAGGGTTTGAAAGGCTTCCTCTTGTTTTGGTCCCCACTCGTAGGGCTTACCTTTATGTGTTAAGGTTGTGAGTGGCACCGCGATTTTGAAAAGTTTGATATGAAACGACGATAATAGCCTGCTAAACCAAGAAATGAGTGGACTTCTATAGGGGTCTTTGGAGCTTGCAAGTTCTTCACCGCCAATCTTAGCAGGATCTACGTGAATACCCTTCTCTTCGACAATATGTCCCAAGAACTGGACTTCCTTTAGCCAAAATTCACACTTGGAGAACCTAGCATATAATTGCTACTTTTTCAAGAGATCCAAAACCAATCGCAAGTGTTCTTCATGCTCCGCTTTTGTTTTGGAATAGATAAGAATATCGTCAATGAAGACGATCACGAACTTGTTGACAAGTAAGACGGGTGCTCCCCAAGGGGAAATAAATCATCAATCCTTGAAGTGGATAACGGTTCTTCACAGTAAGATTTTTGAGTTCCAGTAGTCGATGCACATCCAGAAAGAACCATCCTTCTTCTTGACAAGTAAGACGGGTACTCCCCAAGGGGAAACACTAGGACAATTAAATCCTTTGTTGGAAAGTTCTCAAAGTTTTCTTGAAAGTTCTTGCATCTCTGATGGTGAAATATGATAAGGTGACTTAGCCACGGGGTTTTCTCCTGCCACTAGATCAATACGGAATTCGACTTGACGTGCGGGAGGAAGACCGGTTAGGTCTTCGGGAAATACCTCTGGAAAGTCTTTGATCACAGGAATGTCTTGGATGTTTTTGCCCTTGTCCTTCCACTCCACAATATGAGCCAGGAAGGCTACGCACTTCTTTCGTAAGAACTTCTGCGCGGTAGTGCAAGACATAAGCTTGAGCCTTTCAGACGTCTTCTAACCATAGACGTTCAAAATGTCGCCCGAGTCAAGAGGGATACGGATATAATTTTCAAAACAGATGACTTAGGCATGATGCTTGGTCAATCAATCCATGCCTACTATGATGTCGAAACCTCTAAGAGCCATAGGTATAAGATTAATCGAGAATTCATGGTCATTCAAGTATAGGGTACAATCTCTAATAATAGTGTCACACGTAACATAGTATCCATCCGCTACTAAGATGTCAAGGGGTCTATCTAACTTAGTTCGACTCGTAGCAAGTTGTGGTTCAAACTTCTATCGGAACCAGTATCAAATAGGACGAAAACATATTTTTGATTAATTGGATACGTACCGTTCACCACGTCGTTATTGGCTTGAGCCTCATTGGCATTGATGTTGAAGGCATGTCCATGAGCTACGGGGTTTGCATTCCCCTGATTCACATTTCCTCGGTTTATGTTCCCTTGGTTCATGTTTCCCTGAACCATGTTGCCCTGGTTTAGGTTAGCTTGGTTCACAATGACTAACCTAGGGCAACGGTTCCTGAAATGATTTGGGTCACCGCACTCGTAACAAGCACTACCCTGGGTGATAGCAGCAGGAACAGGAACAACAGGTTGATAGGATTGGTTAACTCGGGGAGCACTACGGCAAGTGTTAGCCATATGCCCAGAACGTCCACAATTGGTACATAGACGACATGGCATGTTGGTAGTATGATGGAGTTGGCAAGTGTTGCACAAAGGTAGCGTTCCCACATATGGTTTCTTGTTGGGGTTGAAGGCAGTAGGGGCCACTTGGGCTAAAGAAGTAGCAAGAGTAATAATGGCAAAGTTCCTACCTTTCCTTTTCTTGCCATTGAAGGAAGACTCAGCCTTGGTCTCCTTGGTGGGTTTAGTAGTGGTTTTCTCAAGGGTGTTCTTGGCACCCTTTTTAGATAAAGTCCCTGCCTTAACATGATTGTCTGACAGGGTAGCAGCAAGACGGATGGCTTCCTCGAGAGTGGCTGGATTGCTATCCAAAACAATATCCTGAATCTGCATGGGTAGACCATTGATGTATTTCTCAATAGATTGGGAGAGAAGATTGACCATGTGTGACATTTCAAAATTTCAGTAATAATATATTAACACGTAAAAATTTCAACATTTTATTCAAATATGCACACGTGTATCTAACCAAGTTTATACAAAAGGGTGTGTTTACAAATTTCAACTTATGTATTTTTAAATTAAAGTCTTAAAAATATATGAAAAAAAAATATATATATATATATATATCAATTATTTTTAATAAATTATATATTTAAAATGATGGTATAAATTTATCCTGTATTTGTAAACAATTTAGATTCAATAATATACAAGTGCATTTGTTCAAATTAATGTGTCAATAATATATAAATTATGTATTTTTAATTTAAATATTAAAAATATTTGAATTTTACAAAATTATATAAATTTATTTAAATTTTATAAAAATAAATGGCTTTGTAAAAAAATAAAGTGATTTGATAAAAAAAATAAGTTGTTTTATATAAAATAATTTATTTTAATAAAATAAGTTTATAAAACATTTAAAATATAATATTAAATTAATTAAAGTTTAAAAGAAAGTAAGTTAATTTATTTAATAAAAGTGTAGGGGTCGTTTTGTATTTAATCCAATTACAAGGTTTAAAACAGAATTCAGTTAAGGGACTAAAGGTGTACAAATCAAACCACAGGGACCCATTCATTATTTATTTCAAGGGTTATTTTGAGACAAACCAAACTCCAAGGACTGAAACTGCCAATACTCATTTCGTTTATTCGGTCACCCCCTTCGATTGTCCGGCGGTCCAAAGCCTTTTTCCGGCGACCCCCGACAGGGCTGTTCCCTGCACCTCAACAGCCGACAAAGGTGTCCCTGACCTCGTCGTCCCCACACGAACTAAAGCCCTCGACCAATTTGTCGATTAATCATACGAAAAGTCGGATCGCGTCTATGGCCGAGAACCCACGCCACGATTTCGAGCCGACAGTCAACCTCCACGCGTGCTTGATAGCTCGTTAGCTTCGTCTCGTCCAGACGAATGTCCAGACACCCTCAATTGCATATTTCATTATAGGGATTGGGCTCGGCTATAAATGGCCATTTGATGACCTGCACGAGCTCGCCACTCCTCTCTGTCTACTCTCTCTTTAAATTGAGAATACCACTGTGTTCGTGACATCCAGAGGAAGCTCCCCAGCCCCCTTTGAAGTTCCAATTTGGACCAGAACCCGAGTTCAGTTGTGCACTTTTTCGAGTTTTTGTTCCAACTTCTCGGACCACTTTGATTCAGGTATTATCGCCGCATTTCATTCCCTTACCTTCGTTTTGCTAATGGCTAACTAATACATATCGGTTACCGAGCAAATTTTGACCATTTCCGAGCAATCAGAGGTTCTCGGTGACTTGGTCCGCGAGTTGCCGAGAACCAGCGACCAACTCGCATTAGGTTTATTAATTAAACGGTACACACATAACCAGCGATGGGCAGTAGCCCGGCTGGTTATGCGTGTGTGTGTTTGAGTTTGAGGTCGCGGGTTCGATCCCGGTTGGCCTTCGGCCCAAAATTTTTATTTCTGTTTTCATTTATTTATTTTATTTAATTATCCTAATTTATTTTTAATACTCTTTTTATACAATAAATACTAAAACGAGTCGGTTTACTCGTTCGTTTATTTTGAAATCGATTAAAAAAAATTTTAATATTTTTATAAACTTATTAAAATACATTTTAATATATATAATGTCCCATTTTTTTTATATAAATCTTGTAATATTTTTATAATCTTCCTAAAATACATTTTAATATATATAATGTCCCATGTTAAAAATCTTGCAATGTTTTTATAAACTTGTTAGAATAAAAAAATTTAATATATAGAATGCCCTATTTTATAAAATAATGAACCTTGCATTATTTTTAATAAACTTGTTAAAATAAATTTTAATATATAAAATATCAATATAATTAGTCAAATAAAGACTTTTCTTTTATTTGTTATTATTATAAAAATACATTAAACATAATAAATACTTGTTTAAAACAATATATATATATATATATTTCTATGAGTTAAAGTTTTACAAAACCGTTATCATTTTCTACCCTATTTTATACAAATGAATATTAAGAATATTATTATAAAACCTATACTTATTAGATATGAATACGCTCATACAAACATACAATAATGCATATTTATCTACATAGGATTTCATCGTACTTAGTTTTCAACGTCTTTATCACCCGCACTCGTGGATCATCATATCCGCTAGCCAGGTGAGTTACATATCCCCTATTTACATTTTTATACATTTTGGGGTGAAACGTAATCTGTGCTTACTTACATACAATTCAACTTGTGTTTACATGTGTAGATTATTGTGCTTTTGTGCTTGATCACTTGTTATGCTATGAATACTTTTAGGATGGTTTAAATTATGTGTAACCCACATAGTCTTGATTCCATGCCTATCACTTTTAGGGTAGCGGTATGCTATGCCTATCACTTTAAACCTTTATGCTTATATACAAAATTACATGCTTACAATTGGTATACATATAGTGAATTCTCCACATTATGCCTTATCATACCATGTCAAACTATGAATTGTATAAACGTTTTTAACTAAACTTTTATCTTATTTAAACATATGTAAACTCACCAACTCTCGTAGTTGACACTTGTTTTGGATTACGTTTCAGGTGAAGATATGTGATTGTGTGACTATGTGTTGAAGGTGCTACACATAAGGCTTTTGGACCTAGTAAAAATAATTATGTGTAATATTCTAGAATAGGGTGTTGTAACTTGAATTGTATTTGGATATTTGATATTTAAATCTTATTAATGAATTATGCAACCTTAGTAGATCATGTGCTTATGAACAATCATTTCATTGTCCGCCTCGATGATTCCGCCATCGGTCGGGGTGTGACAGATTGGTATCAGAGCTATGGTTATAGGGAATTAGGTTATTAGACACGATGACCTAGACTATAACCCTAGGACTCCCTTTTATGTGTTACATGCTAAATGATTATTTGCTATGTGAATTATTTGTAGTTAGGTATTATTTGAAATTCTCCAAGTTTGGTACATGAGACTTATACACATACATGCAAGACTTTGATACATGATACATACTTTACATACACATTTGGCAAACAAACTTATGCAAACAAATACACTACTCATCCCTATTCGTACTCTTTCCTAATCCGTATTAATTGCAACAATTCCTACACGTTTTATGCTCATAGACTCTCAAAATCTTGAAAATCTCGTCAACAACTTAATTTCTTGAGACCAGTAAAGGACACGTGCAATCTGGAAGGGTGACACCTGTACATTGGGTTTTCTGTCTAGGAAAGCATTTCGTATAAATCCAAATAAACGGACCCGTATGCTTTCCTGGGAATTCCTGAAGTGAGTGTTTACCTATAGGCTAAAGCATGTCTCCTTGAAAGCTTTGAGGAATTATTTAACGTTGATAAGTCAATGTATACGCTAGGATACAATCCGAACTTAAACTCAAAATTTGGGGACATTATAGCGAGGTAGGAAGAACTAGACGAACATGCAAAACAAATCATTATTACGGGTGCACACGTAATAACGATTTGTAGTGCATGCGAATCCCGACCATTCCTATCGCGCGAATAATGATCCATGTTATCATATCCTCCCAGGAATAGATTTCATGGCTTATTTCTCCTATTCTTTAGTGTTATAAATTTTGAATGAATTATGTGATCAGTTTTAGTCAGAACTTACATACATTATCATGCGACATGATGAGTGTCATCTCGCATTCCTGCTTACATTATTGTGAACAGTCTACCAACTGTAGCACATGCATGCCTATTTTAATCCTAAGTCTCATAAAATTTTGCCTTTTCTCGTGGTATTTTATAGAATGCCTCCCCGTCGCGCAGCTAATGCTAACTCCAGCAATCCCAACACTGACCTTGCTGCACTACTTACTCAACTAATAGGCCAAATGATCCAAGCTAACAACAACAGTGATGGGTCTAATACGCAAGGGAATGGTGCAAACCCACCTTACTGCACATTCAAGCATTTCAATTCTTGCAACCCCACCAAATTTTACGGGACGGAAGGTGCTACTGGCCTTCTTCAATGGTTTGAAAGTATGGAGAGTACTTTCCTAAACAGCGATTGTCCCGACAACCTCAAAGTCCATTATGCTGCCAGCGTCTTCCAAAAATGAGCACTCACCTGGTGGAATGGTGAGAAACGTACTCGAGGCAACGAATCCGCTATGTCCTTGTCTTGGGACGAAATGAAACGACTTATGACTGACGAGTTCTGTCCTCGCAACGAAATGAGGAAGCTCGAAGCTGAGTTTTGGGATCTCACCCAAGATAGCGGAGAGAATTTGGCTTACACCACTCGTTTTCAAGAACTAAGTCTGCTCGTGCCCCACATGGTTACTCCCTTAGCGCGGGGAATTGAGAAATACATAGGTGGACTGCCTATGCCGCTCCAAGACACCGTATTGGGAAGTAATCCATCCACTCTCGAAGACGCTATCCGTTTGTCTGCTGTGTTGACCGACAACCACGTCAAAGCGGGTACCTTATCTAGGAAGGGTACCAAGAAAGTGGTCGATAAAGCTGCTACTTTCGTGTCCGACAAAGATGAAGAACCCAAATCTTCCCATCATGATAGGAAGCGTAAGGCCCAAAACTTTGCGGCCATCATTCCTGCCGTACCTGTGACCCAAGTTACTCTTGCGGGTCAAATTCTGAGAAATTATGTAGGTTCATTTCCCCAATGCCCTACTTGCAAGTATCACCATGCCCCGCATGCTGCGTGCCGTCTATGCTCAAAGTGTGGACGCTATGGACACATTGTTACTACTTGCCGTGCTCGCACTATCGTTAATCAAGCTACTCAAGGCAATCATCCAATGCCTCTCGCTATCACCTATGGACGGGCCTGTTACGAATGTGGAGACCCAAACCACTTTCGGAACCAATGTCCAAGACTTCAGAATCAAGGTGGTCCTCGTGGACGAGCCTTTAATATAAATGCTAACAAGACTCCGGCCAATGACGACACTGTCAACGGTACGTCCCTTTGTTCACTATCTTTATACATCCGTTTTATTCAATATTCATGCCAATAGAAAATTGTGTCTCTTGCTCTTAACCATCTTTTTGCTAAACAACCAACCAATTTTGATAACTCGTATATCATGGTAATAGTGGATGGGAAATCCATTGCTATAAATTCTATAATCCGTGATTGCATATAACAGCTATGCTTTCACCATTCATCTCATTCCTATACTTTCGCGAAACAAATCTATTATGTTTAAATTTAGTCATACAACTTGCTAGCTCTGTTAAAGTCTACTTGAATTGTTGAAGTTCTAAATCCTAGTAATTATGCACGGGGAGTCCCTGGTATATCAAAGGGGTGGTGGGTTAGCCGCTGGTACACCCTATACATAAACCCACTTGATATAACGAGTATAAACCATGCATAAGTACTAGGAAAAGGATCGGTTCTTGAATTGTTAGACATATTTGTGATATGAAACCACTCATAGACGTGATAACATTTTTAAATTGCACGCATTTCATTGTACAATTTTCAATTGAGAAAGGTGATTTGATTAAAATGATCTAAATCCTAGTAATTATGCACGGGGAATCCCCGGTATATCAAAGGGGTGGTGGGTTAGCCGCTGGTACACCCTATACATAAACCCACTTGATATAACAAGTATAAACCGTGCATAAGTACTAAGAGGAGGACCGGATTTTGAAAATGTTTTTGCAAATTTTGAAAATATGAACACTCGTGGGGTGGAGTTTTTAAAGGAAAATGCCATGTCACAAGGTGAGTGGCACCAATATTGTTAAAATCTGGTTTCTAGTAGTTTACATTCATGCGTTGTGTGAACAATTGTATGCATAAATCTCATTATACTATTAGATAAACTAATTATCAACTCGACTCGAATTAGCATCATCATCCGTTATCATACGATATTTCCCCGCTGAATCTTTCTCTTGTGAAGTAATTCCATCCTAAGTCTTTTGACATCTCTTTTCCGCTTCTATAACCTTTGCTAATCGAATTTCGGGACGAAATTCCTTCAACTTGGGGAGACTGTGACATTTCAAAATTTCAGTAATAATATATTAACACGTAAAAATTTCAACATTTTATTCAAATATGCACACGTGTATCTAACCAAGTTTATACAAAAGGGTGTGTTTACAAATTTCAACTTATGTATTTTTAAATTAAAGTCTTAAAAATATATGAAAAAAAAATATATATATATATATCAATTATTTTTAATAAATTAAATATTTAAAATGATGGTATAAATTTATCCTGTATTTGTAAACAATTTAGATTCAATAATATACAAGTGCATTTGTTCAAATTAATGTGTCAATAATATATAAATTATGTATTTTTAATTTAAATATTAAAAATATTTGAATTTTACAAAATTATATAAATTTATTTAAATTTTATAAAAATAAATGGCTTTGTAAACAAATAAAGTGATTTGATAAAAAAATAAGTTGTTTTATATAAAATAATTTATTTTAATAAAATAAGTTTATAAAACATTTAAAATATAATATTAAATTAATTAAAGTTTAAAAGAAAGTAAGTTAATTTATTTAATAAAAGTGTAGGGGTCGTTTTGTATTTAATCCAATTACAAGGTTTAAAACAGAATTCAGTTAAGGGACTAAAGGTGTACAAATCAAACCATAGGGACCCATTCAGTATTTATTTCAAGGGTTATTTTAAGACAAACCAAACTCCAAGGACTGAAACTGCCAATACTCATTTCGTTTATCCGGTCACCCCCTTCGATTGTCCGGCGGTCCAAAGCCTTTTTCCGGCGACCCCCGACAGGGCTGTTCCCTGCACCTCAACAGCCGACAAAGGTGTCCCTGACCTCGTCGTCCCCACACGAACTAAAGCCCTCGACCAATTTGTCGATTAATCATACGAAAAGTCGGATCGCGTCTATGGCCGAGAACCCACGCCACGATTTCGAGCCGACAGTCAACCTCCACGCGTGCTTGATAGCTCGTTAGCTTCGTCTCGTCCAGACGAATGTCCAGACACCCTCAATTGCATATTTCATTATAGGGATTGGGCTCGGCTATAAATGGCCATTTGCGGACCTGCACGAGCTCGCCACTCCTCTCTGTCTACTCTCTCTTTAAATTGAGAATACCACTGTGTTCGTGACATCCAGAGGAAGCTCGCCAGCCCCCTTTGAAGTTCCAATTTGGACCAGAACCCGAGTTCAGTTGTGCACTTTTTCGAGTTTTTGTTCCAACTTCTCGGACCACTTTGATTTAGGTATTATCGCCGCATTTCATTCCCTTACCTTCGTTTTGCTAATGGCTAACTAATACATATCGGTTACCGAGCAAATTTTGACCATTTCCGAGCAATCAGAGGTTCTCGGTGACTTGGTCCGCGAGTTGCCGAGAACCAGCGACCAACTCGCATTGGGTTTATTAATTAAACGGTACACACATAACCAGCGATGGGCAGTAGCCCGACTGGTTATGCGTGTGTGTGTTTGAGTCTGAGGTCGCGAGTTCGATCCCGGTTGGCCTTCGGCCCAAAATTTTTATTTCTGTTTTCATTTATTTATTTTATTTAATTATCCTAATTTATTTTTAATACTCTTTTTATACAATAAATACTAAAACGAGTCGGTTTACTCGTTCGTTTATTTTGAAATCGATTAAAAAAAATTTTAATATTTTTATAAACTTATTAAAATACATTTTAATATATATAATGTCCCATTTTTTTTATATAAATCTTGTAATATTTTTATAAACTTCCTAAAATACATTTTAATATATATAATGTCCCATGTTAAAAATCTTGCAATGTTTTTATAAACTTGTTAGAATAAAAAAATTTAATATATAGAATGCCCTATTTTATAAAATAATGAACCTTGCATTATTTTTAATAAACTTGTTAAAATAAATTTTAATATATAAAATATCAATATAATTAGTCAAATAAAGACTTTTCTTTTATTTGTTATTATTATAAAAATACATTAAACATAATAAATACTTGTTTAAAACAATATATATATATATATATTTCTATGAGTTAAAGTTTTACAAAACCGTTATCATTTTCTACCCTATTTTATACAAATGAATATTAAGAATATTATTATAAAACCTATACTTATTAGATACGAATACGCTCATACAAACATACAATAATGCATATTTATCTACATAGGATTTCATCGTACTTAGTTTTCAACGTCTTTATCACCCGCACTCGTGGATCATCATATCCGCTAGCCAGGTGAGTTACATATCCCCTATTTACATTTTTATACATTTTGGGGTGAAACGTAATCTGTGCTTACTTACATACAATTCAACTTGTGTTTACATGTGTAGATTATTGTGCTTTTGTGCTTGATCACTTGTTATGCTATGAATACTTTTAGGATGGTTTAAATTATGTGTAACCCACATAGTCTTGATTCCATGCCTATCACTTTTAGGGTAGCGGTATGCTATGCCTATCACGTTAAACCTTTATGCTTATATACAAAATTACATGCTTACAATTGGTATACATATAGTGAATTCTCCACATTATGCCTTATCATACCATGTCAAACTATGAATTGTATAAACGTTTTTAACTAAACTTTTATCTTATTTAAACATATGTAAACTCACCAACTCTCGTAGTTGACACTTGTTTTGGATTACGTTTCAGGTGAAGATATGTGATTGTGTGACTATGTGTTGAAGGTGCTACACATAAGGCTTTTGGACCTAGTAAAAATAATTATGTGTAATATTCTAGAATAGGGTGTTGTAACTTGAATTGTATTTGGATATTTGATATTTAAATCTTATTAATGAATTATGCAACCTTAGTAGATCATGTGCTTATGAACAATCATTTCATTGTCCGCCTCGATGATTCCGCCATCGGTCGGGGTGTGACACCATGTGAGGCACTAAGAGGCTAAGCTCGTGGAAACAGGTGGTGTAGGCAAGGCTTTCACCACTATCCTGTTTGAGATCCCAGAACTCTGCTTCTAGCTTCTTGATCTCATTACGAGGACAAAACTCATCAGTCATGAGTGTCTTGACATCAGCCCAAGGTAGAGCTAGTGCAACTTCAATCCCACGGTTACGCTTTTCCCCGTTCCACCAGGTGAGTGCCCTATTCTGGAAGACACTAGTAGCATAACGAACCTTCAGGTTCTCGAGGTAGTGGGCATTGATGAAGGTTCCCTCAATGCTTTCGAACCATTGGAGAAGTCCAGTGGCTCCTTCGTTCCCATAGTACTTGGTGGGGTTGTAGGAGTTGAAATGCTTGAATGTGCACATGGGATTTCTTGGTGATTCATTTTGGTTCAGTTGGTTGACCATAGTTGGTAGGATCATAGCCATTTGTTGGATGATCCTATCAGTGAGGTTGTTCATACGTTCACGACGGGGATGCATTCTCCAAAAGGATGAACAGGAATTTCATAAGATATGAATCATGTATAAGAGTTGGTAATAAAATCACGAGGTATTTAATAGAAAACATGGGATAGTACCCAAATGGATACATTGACTTATCAAGGTATTTTAAGCTCCTTTAATGTCTGAGAAGTCATGCTTTAGCCTATAAGTGGACACTCATCCCAGGAAAGCATAACTGGTCCATCGGTTGATTTGGATTTATACGAAATGCTTTCGTAGATAGAATTTCCAAAAATACAGGCATCCACCCTTTCGGATTGCACAAGTTCTCATTCGTTAGTTAGAACTTACATACCTTCGATGAGAGTTTCATTTGTATTAGACCCGTAGATCTAAGAGTATGTTTCATGTAGTCCCTTGAGTAGTTATGTATGTAATTGCACCACGTAGACATAAATAGGTAGGTGTAGATAGGTAAGTGGATGTAAGTATGTGTATAATGAGTATAGAGTGGAGTTCCTAATAAAAGACACGAGTTAAACTCACGTGTGGGACTCCTATGTTATAGTCTAGGTCATGTGTATCTAATAACCTAATTTCCTATAACCATGGCTCTGATACCAATCTGTCACACCCCGACCGGCGGCGGATTATACGTCGGGGCTGACGCAGTTGTTCATAAGCACATGATCATATATTAAATATGATAATATTTATTAATCACATTAAAAACATCCGTTACAATTGAAAATAGGGAAAAAAAAAGTGTTCAAACATAACATAATTAAACTCCATTATTTCTAGGTCCAAATCCTAAGTGATCATGTCGTATCCTCAAACTGGTGCACCTGAAACATGTGAGTAAATGTCAACTACAAGTAGTTGGTGAGTAACATAGGTTTTGACACCAAACAAAAGTTGAAAAAGGATTTAAAATTCAATATGTTTAAAGCATAAACTAAGGCATGAATATGAAAACATACAAGGTTCCAAAGCTTACAATCAAACCGTAGTAAATAGAAAAACTGGTATGTACAATCCAACTGATTGTGTTTTGGAAAAAGTAGTAAATGGTACACACAAAACCCGCCAAGGTTTGTGTTAAGTATGGTATCAGATTACCGTATAAATGATCATAAAAGGTACTACCTTAGGCCTGCCTTGCAAGTTAATGATTGTACTAAACATGAACACACGTATGGTCGCCAAGTAGTTTAAGACATAAAGCACATAGGCATTAGCATGAGAACAAAGATATTGAATTTGGTATGTATAGTATGTAAACATGTTCCACCCCGAGTATTTGTAAACAATAGTAAAGAGAAAGGGAGCTATGAAACTCACTTGTATTGAAGCTGGAAGTGATAAGCGTTGGTAAGATGAATAGGTCTTGTGAGGATTTCTCACAACACACCTATATAGATGATGGTACTCTAAGTTTAAAGTATGCTGAATAAGATAAGGAAATTCTAAGGTTTTAGGGTTTGGCAGGGTTTGGGATTGGACATCGATTTGCATGGTTATTTTGTAGTAAAATATAAGTTCTTGACTTATTATTGAAGTAATGGTGATAAAATTAGTTTGTAAAATTAATTAGAGTTAATTAAGATTTTTAATTAATCATTAAGTAATTAATTCATGTAATTATCTCAAAGATAATAAATAAAATCATGGAATGGAAAATAATACATTTGGATTTATTTATATAATGGTTCTAAAAATAATTTATAAATAAATTATAAAATAGGAAAAGGTTTAATTAATGTAAATAACATGGTTACTTAATCTATTAATTAATTCATTTTAAATGAATTGTAAAAGACTAAATAGGTTTTAAATATGATTTATTGAACTTTGTATAAAATAATTATTTAAGTATTTATAAGTTTAAAGGTATTTTTAAATAATTATTCTCACTAAAATAATTATTTATAAGTTTGAAAAAATATTAAAATGTCTAAAAATTAAATTAAAATTTGTGTAATAACATTATTAATAAATAACGTAATTAATTTGTTTAAACAAATCATTTCTATTATTTATTTGGGAATTTAAGATGCTTTATAACATGTTTTTAAATAAAATAAAATAAATAAACATTGCTTTATATTTTCTATTTTTATAAAACTTTCAGAATATGTTTATAGAGTTTATAAAATTTAAAGTGGGGTTTTTTTTAATTTAAATAATGCTTAAAATGGTAAAAAGGGAATTAATTACAAAAAATTGGCCTTAACCGGGCTCGAACCCGCGTCTCCACCGGTTCACCAAGCACACGCGCACTAACCACTGGACTGGGCATGATGCCTTGTCCAGTAGTCGATGCATTAAATTTTTAACAAGCAAGCCCCAAACGTCATCTTCCCCATTATGAAACCCGTAACCCTAGGTCCTCCAATGTCCATGATCGACTAACGATCTGGAACCGAAACCTTGGGGCTTTCAATCACGGGACAGAAACGAACACAATGGTACCAAATTTACCTGAAATGAATACGAATTAGAGGAGAATGACTCGATGAACATGTTCGTGTATATCGGCTCTGATTTGTGATCTCTCAGTGAAATGGAATGTAATTCAGGGTGTGTTGTGTTTGCAATGGGTCTCGTCTACGATTATGAGTGCCTATTTATAGCCAATTTTCACCTCATTGATCGATCGAGTAAATGATTGAGAGTGGTGTTATCGGTTACGAGTTTCACATCAAGATTACCATCAAAATCCAATTAATTACAGAGAGTGGGTCGATTAGTTGGTTTAAACGTGTAGTCGGTTTCAAATTTGAAGGAAAATATCTCAAAGACGAGTTTGTTGAAATTGGCTCGAAAACCGATGGTGGAAGGGACTCGAATCGTGTCCAGAAATTGCAGTGTAGTCCCTGAAGTTACACAAACTTATTATTTTATGCTCAGCCTAAGATTTTGGTTTAATTCAAGTTTCAAAAATTAGAAAATGCACCCTGAACTTTTAAAACTCATAAAATATTATAGAGTTTATAAGAACTATTAAATCTTAACTATTATATTAGATGTTATAACATAAAAATAATATTTACAACATAGGAATAATTTAAAAAAAAACATTTTCTTTGTAATTAAATAATATAATTTTTTATAAACCCTAGTTTTTGTTATAAAATTTATAAATTTTGGTTTTTATTAGTTTGTACATATATATATATATAGACTTAGCAATAATTTAATATATATTTGTATTTATTTCTTTGAACTATAAACAATTATTCATATAAATCTCTTATATAAATAATTGTTATCTTTGAAATGAAACAATTGTAACCAATGTATGCATGTTTATGTTCATGTAGTGAAATAGATAAAAATGATAGTTCTTATTAAAATAGGAAAGTACAAATAATGAAAAAATATAAGTGCCCGAATAGTAAAAATGAAGGCTAGAATTTCCTGGGGATTACACATCTCTACTATCAATGGGAAGTGATGGAACGCACGACCAACGAGGAGGACCCGACCGACCATGAGTTGTTGGCAACTCGAGAAGATGGTCGTTAGATAAGAAAACCAGGCACATAATAGAGTAAGTGCTTGGTCCTACATAACACCAACTGCGCCAAAGCAATGCTATATTATATTTATATTAGCATAGACCCCTACGAACGAAGTCCGTATTCTTTCTACTCTAGCCTACCTATTAGCAAGACACACATGCTTAGGCTTGTGCCTATCTTATTGCATCCTATTGAATCTAGACATTAGGGTTACACTTCCACTCGACTATGATAGTCTTATGCCATGGTTACCAAAGAAACTTTGTACCAGACTAGGCTTGTTGGCAGTTGAAAGATATGAAGCAAAGGATCTTCAAAGTACTAACGGGAGTATAATAGACTTAAATCTATTACTACATCATCCCGGTGCTCAGTATGAAATGGGCACCAGTACATTAACATACATAAGAATATGTCACCTCAAGGAACAAATGAACCTGACCCGGAGGATGAGTTGTCATCCGTGGATCCACTCGTCATACGAGGAATGATAGATGAGCTTGCTACCCTTAGTACACAAATCATTGAGACCATCCGAAGTATCAGAACGACAGCAAATGGTAAACCCCCTACTCATACGTACGAGAAAGTATGTTCCTATGGAACCTTTCTATCCGACAAACCCAAGGACTTTCATGGAATGAAAAGAATCACTAGAACCCTCAAATATGTAAAAAGGATGAATACGATTATCAAAATCAGTGGATGTTCTAGCAACCAATAAGTGATGAACACTTCAAGATGAAGCATTTGCATGAAGGAATGCTCAAGTACAAACTCGAGGCATCAGTATACAAAATTTGATGTCTTGGGATGAGTTCGATACTCTACGCATTAAAGAATACTACCTTGATACTCTAACCTTGATTGATGACGAACATAAAGCATACTCAAACCGATTCCATGAACTATCAGGTCTACCATCACACATGGTGACCTCGGAAGCCATGAAGGTCAATCAATATATCATGGACTTGGATCCTCAGATTCATAGTACAGTCATGACTGGTGAATCTACCACCCTGGCAAACACCATTCAAATGGCATGAGATCTAACAAATGAGTTGTTGAAAACTAGAACTTTAGTTAAGGATGGAGTAACCAAAAAGGACTGGTCAATGAGAAAACTCAAAATGACAAGAAGTACGGGACTGTTGTACACAAGATGAAACAATACACGAGGCCATTGGTAGAGTACAAAAAATGCAGCTATCATCATTATAATAGTTGCATTAACTATGCCTGAAGGCAGAGCACATGAATGGACAGTGCAAGGGAGCATGATTCAAGTGCGACAACACCGACCATCTCAAGCACATGTGCCCAAGGCTAAACTAAGAACAATAGATTGCTAACTAAGCTAGGAACAATAACCGCTATCAAACATGAAGATTTGTTTTATGAACAGTATCTTATGTGGGAGATTATGTGTTAGGATTATGAACCTTAAGTGGTTAAATCAATGATGGGATGAATGAGATGTTTGGTAATCTTAGTTTGCACCTGAATCGTTTGACACTAGAGTCGATAAATATATTCAACCAAGTTGAATTTTGATCGGTCAAGAATCTAGTAGTCTAAAGGATACCTACGATTGTCAAAGTAAGAATTGACAAACCCAGGGAACAAATCAAAGAAATGTGTTATTGAAAGATCGGTCAGAACATAATACACTTGTGACTAAACGAAAGATTCGGAGCAAGTTTGAAGAGTCACTTTGTGTAGAGACTCCGAAATGCTTGAAGGAGCAAAATCAAGCTTTATAAACCTTTATGACTAAGTAGTGACTCAAGGAGAAGCACGTACATGACAATCCTGTTACGCAAGAATTGCCAAAACTTTACCCTAGCACTTAATAACCACTGAATTAAAAGATTATCCAACCAGTTACAAGAATTACCAGACTAGACATTTCAAAGAAGATTATTTGTTTAGACTTTAGAGAAAGTATTAGTCACTAAGGACGACACAAGTTGACAAGAAAGGAACCGGTACCCTCTCCCAAGAGGCGACAATTGGTGGATCAACTTTAAGGATAGACTTAGACCGACCTTAAGCGAAGATGCCATCAACTGAGAATTCAGTAAAGCGTCATAACCAAGACAGTCCTTAGGACTCGATATTGAAACTACAAATTTGTAGTAGTGACGTTTGATTTAATCAACGCACTTGCAGTGATTACATGTTTTAAGAATCAAGTTATAAAACCTATTTAGATAAATTGATGACGTTGTTCATCAATAACATTCACAAGATAGGAAGATCTTGAGCACCTTCGTAAATTAGTTTTAGAAGTCTTTGGAAAAGAGAAATTTTGTGCCAAAATTCTCTAAATGCAAACCTCGACTTCAGGAAATGCATTTTCTTGGTATGTGAACGAGGGACATTCACGTAAATCAATGGAAATGTTAGAGAACATTTAAGACACCCACGGACAATGAAAGACTTCTTAAGTTTTTTGGCTCTTACCAACAATGCATGGGAAATTTTCAGAATTTAGGCATTATTGATAGTGATTTAGTAGTAAGATAATCAAGGGATAACACTCCAGTTTACTAAAAACATGAGTGATCTCATACATAAGATTCACATCTCCCTAATAGAAAGCAACCGACTACATCGAGTAATAAGATGCATCACGATGAAGTATCGATTATGTGCTAAGGCAAAAGGACAATGACATTGCATTTGTGCTTTGTCAAGTCATAGTAGAAAAAGAGAATGACACCATCTCTGGTTGAAAAGTTTAGAACCATAGTGTTATACACTTGAGATTTAGAGACATTGTGGAATGCCTCATTGTCGCCGACCATGAGGGTCCCAAATATAGCTCCGAGTAGGAAATACTCATTACACGTCAGATAGAAAAGGAAAAATCATTATGAGAAGATGAATGGGAAATTCATTATCATCTGAAATGAAACCGATATAGTAGCTAACACATTAAGCGGTTAGGGAAATAGTCAAACGCCATCTAAGGGCATACGTTAGAGATATTAGTCCAAAAGATGAATGCACATAAGAAACAACAAGGAATACTGACATAAAAAAATTGATTCTTGGTGGAGAAGAATCAAAATGGGAACCTAAGTATTGAAGTTCTCTAATTCAAGATCAGGACGTGGATCATAGAAGAATCAAGTTCGGAATTAGCTCGAGTCTAAGTACTCCGTACCGGTAGGAACGGACTAAAGGTACAAGGACTTTAAGGAATTCTACTAACTATAAAGAAAGGGATTGTTTTATACGTCGAGATTTGCATAACTGGTGCTGAAGGCACATCAAAACATCAGGAACCTTGTGTGTTATTATGAATTCGACTGACTAGAAATCAGCACACTATTGTCTTACATGGAAGATTTCAGAACTGGAAGACTAGACTAGACTGTATGTCAAAGTATTAGCTAGACCTAAAGTATATGATCATTATACCTGAGAATGATAGACATCTTGCTTCCAAGAGATAGAAGAGAAGTCATAAGAACACACTTGTGAGTGAACATCTCTCTGACAAATGGTCAAAGAGAGAGAACGATTCAAACCGTTAAGGATACACGTAGGACTTATGAAGATGATCCTAATAGGAGCTAGGATGCCCCGGCTACCACAAAATGGAATATTATGCAATAGCGAATTGCACACTATACAGAGTGACATTGACGAAAACGTCAGTCCACGCATAATGGACTAAGTTAGGAATAGCCAACTTAACGGTTCAGAAACCATTTAAGGATTGATCAATGAAACTCCAAGAGTAGGAGACACGGTTTGAGCAGTCAAAAGTAGTCAAGGATAGTATACTAACTACCGTAAGGAAACCTCTGTAAACTCAAATTAGAAGACAAGGTTCCATCATAAGATATCATCATGAAGGGTATAGTTCTTTTCAGAAAGAATGAGAAACCGCCCTAGAATACGTTGGAACTATTAAGATTCGGGATAGGATAAGTTCTATGACGTATAAACTCAAAGTTACCTCAGGAAACTCGGCAGCTTGCATGACATAATTTATGCATAGTACAAGGAACGTTTGTCTAAAGACTCGTTACCTATACTACCAAGGGAAATTTACTTCAATGACGAATTTCACATTGACAAGGAAGTCAATAATAGTCCTTGAGACAAGACATTAAGAATTATTGTGTAAGAGAAATGCGAACTTTAGAAATAAGAACATGAACCCTTGGAATTCCAAGTTGGTGACAACGTACTATTAAAAGTCTCACTTTGGGAAGGGGTCGTTAGATTTGATCCCCGATACATCAGGCCTTTTGAATAGGTCATGTGGCTTGCCAACTTAAGCCACCCCAACAACCCAGTGGTGTACACGACATATTCCATGTGAAGTGCTTATTAGATGAAACCCTAGTTATACCACCTAAGGAGATTCAAGTCAATGACGAACTCCACTTTGTGGAACAACTAGTAGTAATAAACTGAAATAGAGTCACCTCCCCATAGTGAAAGTTAGATGGGACTCTAAACGAAGACCAGAATTCACTTGGGAACGCAAAAACCAAGTGAGACTTAAGTATCCCCGGTTGTTCAACGAGACATAAACTACAGACGACACCAACTTAATTTCGGGACGAAATCCTTCTAACTATGGGAGGATATGACAACTGGTAATTTACCACGTAATTATATGAATATAATTACATGAAATTGTGATCATCAGACTAATTTTTAAATTAATTAGGTCTAACCCGGTCCAGTAGAGTCCAACCACTACACAACTACACAGGAAATATTAGAGATTTTTGAAACACATCGAACCCCACATCGCGTTGGTGATAAATTAAAAATAATATCTAAACACCTCGGAATGTTTTCTTTATATATTTTTAATACAGTAGAGAATACTCACTCGAATGAAACTAAAATTTAAACATATGTTGGACACGTATTTTATTCGAGTTACTAAACCTATATATTTTTTTTATCCGACTCAATCCCGACACGTAACAACGAATAAAAAAAGACGACACGCGAGTATTATACCGAATTTGGACTAACGGGTAACACCTCAACCTACCACCCTACCCTACCCTACCCCTACCCCTACCCCCTCTTATTCTCCCTTCTTTGTTTGCGACACCCTCAACAACAACATAAACACAAATTCCTTTAATACTTACAAACTTATCCCACATACCAAAATGTCACGTGGACAAGAATTGACTTCACCAACACCCACCCTTCCATATTTCGGCGCCACCAACATCCCATGTGTGTCCCCTCCCATGCTTACACAAAGCTCCATCTTGTTCCCCCTTCCTTCATTACACAAGGGGTATTACACATCTTGACATCTATAAATGGGAGTCATATTCCATTGTTTGAAAGACACAAAGCCACCCTCCCTTCTTCTTTCAAACTCTCGGCCAAAACCACACCCTTAGGAAAATTGCTACCAACCCTCCATACAAGTAATCCTTCCAAGCAAACCAACACTCACCACCCTCCCTCACCTTTCTCTCGGCAACACCCGATAACACACCACCTCCACCTCCAGCCCAACGTCAACCACAGCCCACACCACCTCCCGCAGTCACCACCGTACACCGCCACCCCATTCGCGACAGTCCCAACCCCCCCCCCCTCCGCCACCCTTGCGGCTTTCGGGAAACAAGAACCAAGCTACACCGCTTGTTACGGGTCTTCGGTTCTCACTTATGGGCACCGAGTCTCGAGTATACGGAGTGTATGGATTCTTTCGGGAGCTAACCGGGTGATACAGGATGTCACGAGGAGAAACCGGGTCTCGCGTCACCTCCGCCACCTTTCTCTCTCGGCTATTCACGTGAGCGCTCGACCTATTTCTATTATTATTAAATAGTTGGTGATATGCTTGCAAAACGGATAAACCCGATGATTATTATTATTATTATTATTATTATTATTTTTACATAATATAGAAAAGACGGGTTTTAACGAAAGATACAATGGGTAAAAGTTGTAAAAACCTTAAAATGATATGTTAGATTAATGGTTATTATTAATCATTAAATTTTAAGGAATAACAATTAATAACATAAATAAATAATAATTTATTTATTATGGTTATTACTATAAGAAAGTAATAAGTGTAACTTTTTATAAAGTTACATAAATATACTAAGTAAAACTATTGGTTAGATAAAAATATCATATAATAAATTTGTTTCATTACAAGGGAAAATGGAAATGGAAAATTTTATAAATGTTAACAATGGGATGATTATATAGGTACACATATATAGATAAAAGTAATTGAAATAAGTTTAAATAATAAAATAATATAAATATTATTTTATGACTTTTGTACAACTATTTTATAATAAATATATATTATATATTTATTATCATAATGAATGACTTTAACCGACAACGAAACAATAACAACTACGAGACCGAACCACAATATTTATTAAAGGGACTTTAATAAATATAATAACTTGAACAACAAGTCGTATCACCAACGGCGATCGGGTCGGACCCTTGTGGATTATTACAAGACAAGGGTCGAGACTTCAGGGTATTGGTCAGGTGACCAATCCACGCTTAAACAATCTCATAGGACCTAATATGTCTTAAATAATTTAGGGCACGGATAGGTCGGATACTTGTTGGACTTACTGCATACCTCATCACTCATCACGTCGATAGATAAGGTGAGTCTCACGACCCCACTTTTACTATGATTTAAATGATTTTTAAACATACGGGGGAGAATACATAGCTCATATTTGGATACGAGTACATACACTGATTGTTGCATGAGTTCTCACCTTTCACATTGTCATACTAAGTCCACAGGAATACTATAACCGTTAGCTAGTTTTAGACGTGGAACGCATGAATAGATCTATTTGGGTTGACACCCCCACTCGTGGTTAGTCGCGCTAACCTTGACTGGAGGTCTAAGCGGGTGCATACTGCCCATTCTCACACTTACAATGTTGCATGATAGAACATTGGGCAGGGCATATATGTACTTAGTCAAGGGATGGGTATATCATATATGAACGTCAAGTGTCGGTTATGGTAGCTCATGGTAACAATGCACAAACATAAGTATTGTTTGATCAACAATGCTAATCATACTGGAAAATCTCGTAGTCCAAAGGAAACATACTTTACTAGTTATTTAAACCTGTGAACTCACCAACTTTATGTTGACATTTTACCATGTATTTCTCAGGTAACTAGAATCATGGTTCATGGGCATGCACGCACGTAGAACATCTTTTGGAAGACATCTCGGTATAGCCTAGGGACATCTAGGTCTTAGTCGAAAAACTTGTTGTATGGAAAAACCGTATGCTTTGGATTTTAAGTACGGTACTTTTGGCATGTAATATCTTGGAAACAAATTGTGTTTCCTTGTAACAACTTAGAATCTTTGATTATGAATGTTATTAGAAGTCGTTCGATGTAATCAAATGCTATGAACACCGTGGATTGTTACGCCCCGTGTTTCCGCCCTAGTCGGGGTGTGACAATATTTATGGACTCATGTTACTTACTTCTGAATTTAATATTACAGACTTACCGATTGTATATCTGACGTATGTTTTGAGCATGTATTTCAGGACATTGATATGTTGGAAAGTGTAGTCAAATAATAATAGTGGTGCAAAACTATCATAGTTAGAAGGATGTCCCAAAGGCTGGAGAGGAATTTTGTGGACTATATGTAGAGATTTTCTATGTCTAGATTTAGACTTTTGTCCTTATGTGATGTATCACTAAACTAGACTTATTTCCTTGGTCTAATTACGTTGTATGATCCATAGAGGGGTTGTAGACTTGGATTCTTGGATTTTGACTTAGAATCTAATGGTATGATAACTTTTGAACTTCCGTTGCTTAAGTGATGTCCAATCTATTTTCATGGGACCCCCGAGTTGTGGTGTTATAGAAACCATCCGGTTGGATCGAGGTGGCGCATATCTTAATTATGAATTTGATGAATATCTCACGAATTATGGGAATGTTACTCAACTCACTCCACCTTGAACACCACAACATAATGGTGCGTATGAGAGGATAAATCAAAATTTGTTAGATATTGTTCGATCAATGATGGGTCATACTAACCTACCTTACTCTTTTTGGAGTTATGCTTAGAAACAGTTGCTCACATAGTCAATATGGTTCTATCTGATAAGGTGGGTAAGGCACCGTACGAAATAAGGCATGGAAAGACTCCAAACTTATCGTTCTTATGGGTCTGGGTTGCAAAGCCTACATGAAACGTGAGACTTTCAACAAGTTAGAACCCATAGACGGAAAATGCATTTTTGTTGGATACCCTAAAGAAACAAAAGCATATTATTTCTATAATCTCGCTGAGAATAAAGTCTTTAGTAATCAGTGAGGAGTCTTCGTGGAAAAGAATTTCTTTCAAGAGGGACAAGTGGAAGTAGTGTGAACTTGAAGAAATTCAAAAACCACAAAATTATGCACCTAAGGTTGTGAATAGTAATCAACAAGAAACTGTTGAGCCTAAACAAGTAGATGTTTAGGTTCGGATGTAACATAAAACGTCTATAGATCTGGTAGAATTTTTCAAGAACATGAGAGGTATGGTTCACTCAAGAGAATTTTATTTAGTGGATCAATTGGAACCCACTAACTGACAAATCTTCTACACCATATGTTGAATCTAACAAATGATGTGAAACCATGGATGCTGAGATGCAATCCATGTATTGTAACTAAGTACGGGAATTGGTTTATCTTTATCCTAGCAACAAGGTTGCCGGGATTAGGTGGGTTTTCAAGAACAAAACTAATATAGATGGAAATGTGCATACTTTTAAAGCATGGCTAGTAGCTAATGCCTTTACTCAAACTCAAGGAATTAACTATGATGAAACTTTCTCTCGTGCAACCATGCTTAAATCCATCAGGATACTTATCGCAATATTAACGTACCATGACTATGAGATCTGGAAAATGGATGTCGAAACGACTTTTCTTAATGGACATTAATTGAAGATATCTATATGGATCGCGAAGGGTTTTGTCGATGTCACACCCCAACCGTGCATCTTAACCACGGGTGCGACTTAATTGATAAAAGAACACAATATAATAAAGACGTTTACTATTAAAGTTTTATAATATTAAAAACCCAATTACATCAGTTTTGAATTAAACCAAACAGATAACATGTTCAAAAGAAAAGCAACTTAAAATAAGATTCTTCAATTGATATCTAGGCAAATCCTATGTGATCTTGACTTGACCTATCACGAGCTTAATCACCAGAAACATATACGAAAAACAAGTGTCAACTAAAAATAGTTTGTGAGAAATCACAGGTTTAATAAAAGTATAAGTTTGGCAAAGGTGACAATTCATATTCCAAGATCATCATATAGCACGTAATAAAACAAACACATGATTAGCAAATCCAACCTAAAATGATGAATAACGAATAAGTGGTACAACTTGCAAGTTGCACTAATAACGAATAAGATGTCCAACTAAAAGTTGTCCATAAAGTATATGCGGTTTCCATCCTATGGCCCATATCTATACTACCGTTGGCTTGAAAGCTTCAAGTTAATGATTTGCAAGTTTAACGTTTATCATGTTGTGTTCATTTACTCACATACATATATGATTCACTTGTTTTAGAATGGTTTGAAAACGTGTTTTAATGTGTGCCAACGCGTACATGTTTCCCCCAAAACGATTTGAATAAACTGGGGCTATGAAGTCTCACCTTGAAAGCTAGGCGAGATAGGAGACCTGAATAAATAGACGAGGTGAATCACGGGCCAGACCCTAAACAAATAAATAAACTATTTTTAGGCTAGGTTCGATGGTTACGAGTGTTGGATAGGCGGTTCGGGTCATAAGGTTAAGAATTAGTTGTAAAAATAGAGTTTTGGTCGATTTTCAGATTTGGACAGTATAGTAGCTGAACAGAAACGGGCTTGTAACGACGTCCAAAAAATATGAAATTTTATAAAGAATTAGTTTAAGTCGTCTCGAAGAAGTTTCGTTTAGAAAGTTTTTATGTTTGAGACTTGGATCATAGCCAAAACAGTCAAACAAGACAGAAGGTACTGAGAAAGGTTTCTGTCCCGTTTTGGCTACTACGGAGTCGTACTTTTGAATTAGAAAACGAGCCAATTATGAGTGGAAAGAAAATTAGATGAACTACATCGTGGAATTTGATTTTGCTCAGTTTTGTTTAATTATGATCAAGTTATGCCCGTTAAAGTCGGCACAGTTTCTGTCCAAGATCAACGGTTGCACTTAAGTGGTCCGTTTAGGGTTTTAAGATTACCGAACGCGCAAATAAAAATTAGATGAATGTTATTATGTTATTATAATACATAATATAATCAGATTAAATTAGCCAAAACATCCCGTGTCACCGTTCTAGCCATGATATTCACAGAAGTGTTTTGTAGAATCATATAATGCAATCGGCATAGCCGACACGAGCAAGCGGATTCTATATTTAATTAGCGTGTGAGTTCATATAAGTGACAATATAGATAAAATAACATGTTTTAAGTTAGCAATAACATACTAAAGCATCGGCAGAGCCACTTTTGCAATAGTTGTCTTGTGGATTCGCATAATGCGACGGCATAGCCGCCATTGCAAACAGGATCCTTTGTTAGTTGGTGATGTTAGTTTGATTTATTAGTTTGATTAAGATTATTAGAGGGTTTTTAGGGATGCGGTTTCACATGATCAAGTGATCATGGATAGAAAATAGAAAAAGATTGAGGGGATGAAGTAAGAATGAAATAAAAAGACGGTATTGAACTTCGGAGGGTTACTTACTTGTTTGATCTTCAAACTCTTGGAATCCTCTAAGGGATTTTCAAAATCTTCAAGATTGGTAAAGGATTTCACAACTTAGGAGGGTTTGGGAGTGTTTGAGAGAGAATTAGCAAAGAAAACAAGATCCTAAGCCTTCTATTTATACTAATGATTGAAGGGGTGTAAATATGAAAAGTCTTGGAAAGCAATTTAGGGTTTTAGGGGCCTCATATCTGCGAAATTTTCTCAATGGGGCTGGTTTTTATGTGATTTCTTGCTTGGGCTTGGTCCAAGAGTAGGTGGGTTGGGTCCTAGCTTGACACGGTTGAGTGCACGGTTGAGTGCTCGCATTCGAAAATTGCGATTTTAAGCATTTCTTAGCGAAATTGGCAAATGTTTTCAACATGAAAGTTGATTATCATAACAAAAAGAGTATGTTTAGAGAAAAAAATTTAAGTTAAAGTTACGTTATTCGCGTATGGTAGTTGGCGGTTGGTGGGCGAGAAAACGGATTTTTTTATTGTTTTCGAATTTCAGGATTTATTTAAGGAAAGTTTTGCAAACAAACTTTGTTTTAATTAAAGAAATGAATATGTTAAACATTTAAAACATAAATTAATGTCATGTTAGACGAATTTTTCGGTTGTGGACGGTACGTAGTTAACGACGGTTTAAAAGGCGAACGATCGCATGAAAGTACTAACTAGTACTTTTAAGCATCAAATCACTTTTAATGAGTTATAAAAACATGTTTGAGGTGTATGGGGGTAGTTCATGTGTATTTAATGTGTTGTAAAGATCAATTAAGTGTACGTGCGATCCATGAATCACTCACAGATAAGTATAAGTCTTTGAAATCAAACATAAATGTAATGTTTCACATGTGAACTAGTATTGTAACAATGTATGAATAGGATTCCAAGTAAAATGAAATGTCATGCGGATTTTCATTGATAAGTCTAGAACGAGTACAACTAGTGAAAAATAGAAGTGTCACAGTATCCCCTAGTTAAAAAAATTCGTCCCCAAAATTCAACTAGTAGAGGCTGTAGGGTCTAGAAAGAGATGAGAGTATTTTTGTTTCATCTGGTCTTCATGTTCCAGGTGAACTCAGGACCACGCTTAGCTTCCCAACGAACTTTCACAATAGGGATGCGGCTACGCTTGAGTTGCTTGACTTCACGGTCCATGATTTCAACGAACATCATCAAGAGGAACTTGAAGTGTGTCATCAGCAAGGCACCTTTTGAGGTTTGACACATGAAAAACATCATGAACGTTACAAATTTTGGTTGGTAGCTTGAGTCTATAGGCTACTGGGCCAATCCATTCAAGAATTTCAAATGGCCTAACGAACCTAGGGGCTAGCTTTCCCTTCTTCCCAAATCGGACAACACCTTTCCAGGGGGAAACCTTGAGTAAGAATCTATCACCGACTTTAAATTCAAGTGGCTTCTTACAGTTATCAGCATAACTCTTTTGACGATCGCGAGAGGCCTTAAGTCTTTCTTGAATTTGAAGTATCTTGTCGGTGGTTTCTTGAATGAGTTCGGGACCGGTGATTTGAGCGTCTCCGATCTCGGTCCAACACACCGGAGATCGACACTTCCTACTATATAGAGCCTCGAAAGGGGCGCACTTGATGCTCGTATGGTAACTATTGTTGTAAGAGAATTTGATGAGTGGCAAGTGTTGATCCTAACTTCCTCCAAAGTCGATCACACAAGAACGGAGCATGTCTTCCAAGGTCTGTATGGTCCTTTCACTTTGACCATCAGTCTGGGGATGGTAAGCCATGCTAAGGTTCAAACGAGTTCCCAAAGCTTTCTGTAAAGATTGCCAGAATCGGGAGGTAAAACGCCTATCACGGTCGGAGATAATGGATAAAAGGACATCGTGACGTGTCACGACCTCATTGATATAGAGTCTGGAAAGTTTCTTCGTTTTGTAGTCCTCATGGATTGGGAGAAAATGAGCGGATTTGGTTAAGCGGTCAACAATGACCCAGATGGAGTCATGACCACTAGAGGTTCGCGGAAGCTTAGTGATGAAGTCAATGGAAATTTGCTCCCATTTCCATTGAGGGATTTCGGGTTGTTGGAGAAGACCAGATGGTTTCTGATGCTCAGCTTTAACTTTAGAGCAAGTAAGACACTTCCCTACATAGAGGGCGATGTCTTTCTTCATTCCTGGCCACCAATAAAACTCTTTCAAGTCGTGATACATCTTATCAGCACCGAGATGAACAGAATAGCGGGATTTATGTGCTTCATCAAAGAAAAGGGTTCGGAGCTCACTTGAGTCAGGGATCCAAATTCGACCCATGAAGTAAAGGAGATCATCGGGTTTGGGTTCCAAGTGCTTTTCGGCACCACAATCCAAATCCTTCTTCAACTCATAATTTGAAACAACTTGTTTTTTAGCTAGGAGGATCTTATCTTTGAGACTGGTTTGGACCAACTTTCCTATGGCTCGCACACCGGTGGGTTTGATTCGGTCCTTGTGTCAGCCACCACATTAGCTTTCCCCGGGTGGTAACGAATATCGTAGTCACTAAGTAATTCAACCCAATGTCTCTTCCACATGTTGAGTTCTTTCTGGTTTAGAATATGTTGAAGGCTCTTGTGATAGGTAAAAAGCACACATTTAGTTCCATAGAGATAATGTCTCCAGATTTTCAAAGCAAAGACCACCGCACCCAACTCAAGATCATGAGTGGTGTAGTTCTTTTCTTGAATCTTGAGTTGTCTGGATGCATAGGCTATGACCTTGTCTCGTTGCATTAACATGCAACCAAGACCTTGGTTTGAGGCATCACAATATACAACAAAATCATCATTGCCGTCGGGAACACTTAGAATAGGGGAGTTGCACAATTTCTACTTAAGAGTTTGGAACGCATCTTCTTGCTTTTGTTCCCAGACGAAAGGCTTATTTTTCTGAGTTAATGTAGTGAGAGGCAGGGCGATCTTTGAAAAGTTCGAGATGAATCTTCGATAATAACCCGCTTGTTGATGCACTTTCCTGTGACAACACTCTGGATAGAGTCTTAGTTTGTATTTCTAATGTCTGTAATTTGTCTTTGTATGTAAGAGTCGTTATGTAATAGTTTATCGAGTTGTATTTACTTTTACATAAAGTTTGTTGTTTTTCTGCTAAGTGTTTTGCGCACTTACATGTGCGCAGGAGAAAGCTCCTGTGTACTTAGCAAGTACGCAAGAACCTTTGCGTACTTGTTAAGTACGCAAGAGCAATTGGTCCTGCGCACTCTGTATAAATAGGATAGGTTCACAGAAGCTAAGTACGCAGAAACCATTTTGTTCAGACGAACTCAGTTCTGCTAAGTACGCAGCTTGTTTTCTCTGTAACCGTCGAGTGTTTATAATAGAAAGAACGTTTATTGTGACTCTCGTGTTTGGTATACTTTGTTTTGTAAGACTCTCCACCTAGTCACGGGTATTCCGCAACCCGGTCCGACTAGTAGACCACTTGCATGTGACGATCCGACACACACGAAGGGACCTACAAGTGGTATCAGAGCATTGCTCTTGAATTCGAGTGTTGTAAGTGAGTTTGGAGACGTTTTACTGAGTTTTACAAGCAAAAAGAGGTATTTTTGTTGATTTTTGTGATAAAAAAGGGGTAGCTCTTGAGCACTTTTTTAGAAGCAAAAATCTCTCAAAAACCGATTTTTGTTGTGTATTTTTGTGTTTTGAGCATCAAAGGTTGGTTAGAAACTCGTTTCTGATCCTTTGGCTCAATTGCATTGATCATCAGCCTACTTTTCACTATCTCCGGCGATTTTCAGGCGACCGGAAAAGGTTGGTGAGAGTTGCTGAAAAGGTGTCCTGCGTACTTACCATTTTTGGTAAAAAGTACAGTTTTCTGCGTACTTACTAACTACGCAAGAGTTATCTCCTGCATACTTACAAGTGCGCAAGACTGAACTTGTGCGAACTTAAGTTATATCCTGCGTACTTAATATTTCCTCCTGCGTACTTACAAGTACGCAAGAGCAAATCTTAACTACGCAAGACCATTTCTCAAGTGCGCAAGCCCAAAACCAAGTGCGCAACAGTGTCTGACTTTTCTGATTTTTTGACCAAGTAATTCACTATGTCGAACCTTCAGAAACTTGGAAACATGTTAAATTATGATAATGAGATCGGTACACCTCAGAAACCGCCGAAACTATTAAATGTAAACGATTATTCGAATTGGAAGGCGCGTTTTGAGCACTACATTTCATACACCGACTCATCATTATGGATACCAATCCTTGAGGGATATAAGCATCCCACACACATCTATCCTGATGAAGAGGTGTCAAAGCCCATCTCTAAGCTTGATGAAGAACAAAAGAAAGCTTATGATCGGGAAAAAAAGCTCTTGGCTCAATCACTATGTCATTAACTCGGGAATTGTTTCACAGTTTTCGAGGCTATGACACCTCCAAGGATCTTTGGAAAGCACTTCAGAAAATATTTGAGGGGAACAGTGACATTAAGAAGAGTAAGCGGGATCTTCTCCGGAAGCAGTATGAATGCTTCAATTTCATGGAAAATGAATCGTTAGATGATCTCATCTCTAGATTCTATCATTTACAAACGGAGTTGAAATCTTTTGAACTGAAATATCCCGATGATGAACTGGTGGAAAAATTTCTTGATGCTTTGCCACCAAAGTTTGAGATGTATACAACCCTGATGAGGGAAAATCCTAAATTCTATGAGTTAACAGTAGATGAGGCTATTGGTAAGATTCAAGCTCATAACATGAATCTTATGAAGAAGGAGAGCTCGGGAAGACCTCAGATACAGGACCCTTCCATGTATCATGGGACGACTTCCACTTCAAAATCATCGGGCTCTGGAATTGCCCTCTTTACTGGACACTCTAATGAAGAAGACCACTCAAATGGGTGTGGTGGTCATGCTTGTTATGCATCCGGATCAGGGTTGGGAACCAATCATCAACACACCTTAAGAAATCCTCCAGCTACGTCTTCAGCTAACCATTCTGCAATAGCCAAAATAGCTGAAGATCACGTAGCATTGTTTTCATCATGTATGCTTGCGTCTGAGAATTTCATAGGCGGCAAGCTAACGGATCCCGAAACTATTGAAGAAGACTTTAACCAAGTGGATCCTGATGATATTGAGGACATGGATATTCAATGGAATATGGCCATGCTTTTGAGGAGAGCCAAGCGTTTCCTGAACAGAACAGGAAGAAAGTTCATTGGTGGACATTCTAATGCCAAGGTTGGATTTGATAAATCCAAGGCCAAATGCTACAAGTGTCTGAACTATGGACACTTTGCTCGTGAGTGTCAAAAAGACCGAGCACCGGCCTCTGGTTTCACCAGACCTAGCCAGGGAAATAGCCACGGCCACAACAACACTAGCCACCACAATCAACACCAAGGTGGTTCGTCAAATGCACTGGTAGCTCAGCATGACGAAAATTTTGATTGGGGTGTTCATCTAGAGGACGCCATCATTGCTCAAACACAGGTTGGTCTCATGGCTGAGATCATGGAGCTGATGGAGGCTAAGAGAAAAGAAGCTGAGAAGAAGGAAGCTTCTGTAGCTGTTGAAAAGGAGTCTACCACTGCCGTTGCTCTCATGGCCATTGGAGAAGCACAGAGTTCATCATCTGAGGTAGATTCTAACCCTTTCTGTGTTATTTCTTGTTCTAAATGTCTAGAGCTAAAGCATGAAATTTCTAAGCTCCAAGACAAAATCGAACCCCTAACTATGGCAGCTCATAATTACAAAGCAAACGAAAAACGTTTTAAAGAGTCTGTTGAAACGTTAAAAAAGGAAAAATGTGAATATTCTTTACAAATAAGTGAGCAACAAGTCCACTTGGATATTGCGTATAGGGGGTTAGAAAAACGGAACAATGAAATCAACAAACTGCAAAATGAGATCCTGCAGTTAAAATGTACAAATGAGAAGTTGAAAAACTCTCGCTTTGTGGTGGAGCACTACGAATCAGTAGTGAGGAAAATGAAGGGTATAGGTCTTGGTACCAATGCCATTCCTCCACCAATAAGTGGGAAGTTTGTCAATAGCTTGATAGACATTGATCTCACCTGTCTAGATGAGTCCTCTGATAAGGATGATTCCCCTAAAAAGGATGAATCCTCAAGTAAGGCTAACTCCACATCTAGTGAGGAGTAGGTTACTGCTTCTGAAGATGGGTCGGTTGACACTTGCCCTGAAGGAGTAGTCTCTGAGGAGTTGTTGACTGAACAGAAAGTCCACAAAAACATTATCACTAATAGTGATAACTGCATTTTAACTGAACCTGATATCATTGAAACAAATGATAAACTTAAGGTAATGCTTTACGGGGGTTATAAAAATATTAACCAAGTTAAGAAAGAGGCTTTTTCAGCTCATTATGGGCTTGGTTACAAAGAGAATTTGCAAAAGTATTATACCCCCAAAAACCAAACTGAAAAAGGTCAGACTTCTATTCAGAAACCAACTCCTCCTGCTCATAATGGAGAGTTATCTAAGGTCAGATCTAATGAGCCTTACAAGAGAACTTATGTAGAGAAGAGGAACTGTTTTCACTGTGGCTTGGTTGGTCACATTGTTGTGAACTGTCCTTCTAAGAACCAAGGGAAACATCATGTTGTTTCACAGCCCACTGTTATCCCCAGGTCGCCACCAGTGAAACCGTCTCCCAAAAGTCCAAAGCAGAATGTGGTGAAACCACCAGTACAACCTATGGGAAAACCTAAGATTAAATCTGAGGCCAAACCATCTGTTGCAAGAAAGGTAAAGCAACTTGCTGTACCTCGTGTGTCTACATCTGGTAGTACACGCACTGGTGAGAAATCTGTGGCTAGACTCTCTAAGCCACAAAGAAGAAGAAGGAATAAGAGGTTGAGAAAGCTGGAACAGCTGACTAAGACTCAATCAGGTGAAGCTTTCACAAGTTCACCGGCTGTGGTTGAGCCAAAGTCTACTGTTCTAGTTAAGAATAAAAAGAGATACTGGAACAAGAAAGTTAAAGGTTCTCAATCTCTTGTTCCAAATTCATCCAAAGATTCACCAATTTTGAACAGTCATCATGACTGTGAGTTGAAAGAAGTAGTTTATTTTGAGAAGGATGAACGACCCAAGACCACAATGGCGTGGGTCTCCAAATCTAACTAACTCTTTTGTTACTCGTGCAGGGACGTCCGAAGGGTACTATCTCTAACCGTTGGTATGTAGATAGTGGATGCTCCTGGCACATGACAGGAAACATGGCCTTGCTTCAAGACGTTAAACCATTCAGAGGCGGCTATGTGGCCTTTGCCGGAGAAAAAGGCGGCAGTATCACATGTCAAGGCGTGGTTTCGAACGGTTGTGTCAGCTTTGACAATGTCAACTTCTACGAGCAGCTGAAGCATAACCTGTTGAGTGTCTCCCAAATGTGTGACAAGGAGTACTCGGTGATGTTTGACAAATCAGAATGCCTGATTCTTAAACCTGGTTTTGAGGTTCCCGAAGACTGGATTCTGATGAGAGCACCAAGATCAAACGACACTTATCAGATCGATATGAGCGTGGCAAAAACCACCTCATCAGTTGCTACTTGTTTGCTTACAAAAGCGACAGAACTTGACTCCATCTTGTGGCATAGGAAACTCGGACATATTTCTTATCGTAAAATGAATCATCTTGTCCGAAACGGTTTGGTAACTGGGGTTCCTAAGTTGAGGTTTACCGTTGCAGATGACTGTATGCCGTGTAAAAAGGGCAAACAGCAACGGAAGTCTCACAAGCCCAAGCTCCAAAACTCTATCGATACCCCTTTGGAGCTATTACACATGGATCTGTTTGGCCCCATAAATATCAGGAGTATTGGAGGTAAGTCGTTTTGTCTGGTTGTAACTGATGATTTCTCACGTTTTTCTTGGGTGCATTTTTTAGGTACAAAAGACGAGACTGCTGATATTCTTCAATACCTGATCCTGAGCTTGGAATCTCTGTGCAAGCTGAAAGTTAGAAGAATAAGGAGTGACAACGGAACTGAGTTCAAGAATAATTTGATGGAAATTTTCTGTCTCAAGAGAGGGATCCGTCACGAATTCAGCGCGCCGTACACACCTCAGCAGAATGGAGTGGCTGAACGGAAGAACAGAACACTGATCGAGACTACAAGGACTATGCTGTCAGATGCAAAGCTTCCTGTCACTTTCTGGGCAGAAGCAGTTAATACAGCTTGTCACGTCTTAAACAGGGTTCTGGTTGTGAAAAGGCACAACAATACATGTTATGAGTTGATCAACAATCGACTTCCCAATCTTGATTACCTAGTTCCTTTTGGTAGTCCTTGTTCCTGGTTGCTACAGTATAAAGACCGTCAGTCTAAATTTCATGCGAAAGCGGTGGAAGGCATCTTCTTAGGATATGTTGCCAATTTGCCCTGCAAGAGAGTGTACAACATAGGAACTCGTACTGTCGAGGAATGGTTTGAAGTGGACTGTAGTAAACACAGCACTCCACCAGAACCAAAAGGTCCAGCTTGGGGTTTTGATTATGATGCGCTATTCAAGTCCTTCAATCATCCTGACTTATCTGATGAAGACGCCGCAAATGTCTATGATTTATTGCGTGGCGACAATGACTTCAGTTTTTCTACTTGTGCTACTGTACCAATTATAACTCCTGATTCCAATGTTGCATCTGCATCTGGAACTCATGACAGTGATAACAGTGAAGGTGTTCATGTTATTGGAGATGACGCTCAAGCCAATCCTAACACAATTATAGGAAATGAAGCTCCAGCTGATCCAATTAACATTGAATCTTCTTCCTCTGGAACACAGGAAATGGGGGAGTTAAGCACGAATCTAGATCCGGAAATTCAAGAACCGATTGTACCGGAGACGAGGGTGCATAGGAATCATCCAATCGACAACATTATTGGTGATCCTTATACAGGTGTTCACACTCGTCATAGAACCATCACTGAGAACACCAGTCTCTACACAGAGATATTTGACACTGGTGTCATGGAAACATGTCTGCATGCTGCATTTGTGTCCCAGTTAGAGCTGAAGAATGTGAAGGAGGCTCTCACTGACAATTGCTGGATTGAGGCGATGCAAGATGAACTGTCTCAATTCCAAAAGTTGCACGTGTGGGATTTAGTTGACTTGCCAAAAGGCTTTCAGCCAATTGGTACCAGATGGGTGTTCAAATGCAAGACGGATGATCGTCATGTAGTTGGGAAGAACAAAGCAAGATTGGTTGTTCAGGGTTTTTATCAACAAGAGGGCTTGGATTACAATGAAGTATATGCCCCAGTTGCTAGAATTGAGGCCATTCGACTGTTCTTGGCTTATGCCACATATGTCGGCTTCAAGGTCTATCAACTTGATGTGAAGAGTGCTTTCCTTAATGGTAAGGTGCATAAAGAAGTCTATGTCACTCAACCTCCCGGTTTTGAAGATCCGCATAATATCAATAAAGTGTACAAGCTCGACAAAGCACTTTATGGTCTTCATCAAGCACCGTGGGCATGGTATGAGACTTTATCTAAGCATTTACTGTCTAATGGTTTCGACCGTGGACAGATTGACTCGACTCTCCTCATACGGAAAGCAGGAGGTGACATTCTTCTTGTGCAAGTATATGTCGACGACATTATCTTTGGGTCGACCAATGAAGGGATGTGTAGGGAATTCGAGAAGGTGATGAAGTCCAAGTTTGAAATGAGCAATATGGGTGAACTGTCATTCTTTCTAGGTTTGCAAGTCAGTCAAAGAGAGAATGGAATTTATCTACATCAAACTAAGTACGTGCAGGACATCTTGTCAAAATACAAGATGAGTGATAGCACTACTTATGGCACACCAATCCTAGTCAATCATGGTTTGCATCCCGACAGAGATGGAAAGGATGTGGACAGCAGGTTGTACCGTGGGATGATCGGATCACTTATGTATCTCACAGCTTCAAGACCTGATATAATGTTTGCTGTATGTTTGTGCTCAAGGTTTCAATCTCAACTGAAGGAGTCACATATGATAGCCGTGAAGAGAATTTTCAGATACCTGAAAGGGAAACCCCGATTAGGTCTTTGGTACTCTAAGCAGCAGTCATTCGACTTCAAAGCCTACACTGATTCAGATTATGGCGGTTGTAACCTTGACAATGTCAACTTCTGGTGGATGTCAATTCTTAGGAGACAGGCTGGTCTCCTGGCAGTGCAAGAAGCAGTCAACGGTTTCTGTCTCAACTTGTGAAGCAGAATACATTGCTGCAGCGAGCGGTTGTTCTCAGATACTGTGGATTCAGCAGCAGTTGAGAGACTACGGCTTAAACTTCACTGGCACTCCTCTATTCATTGACAACAATGCCACCATGTCCATCACAAATAACCCGGTGAAACACTCCAAAACTAAACATATAGAGATTTGCCATCATTTCATCCGTGATTGTGCTGAAAAGCATTTAATTGAACTTGTAAAAGTTCACACGGATGACAATCTTGCTGACCTTTTCACAAAGGCATTTGATAGATCCCGTTTTGAGCATCTTGTCAACTTGATAGGAATGTTCAATCCTGAGTGAAAACTAAGTTTTCTTAACTCAATTCAATTCATGGAAATTCAATTTTTAATTCCTTTAAATTTTTTGTACAGTTCTTTAGGTTTTAAAATATTTTACAAAAATCAAATACAAAATAGAAAATGGAGAAAATTTTAAAGTTAACTTGAGAAAAGAGGAAATGATAGTACATCAGAAATGATCTAAACTTCATAGACTGCTCATATGGGAAATGATTGCGTCATGCTTACTTATCTGTTTAAAATTATTATGTTTTTAATCTGTTTATTTACAAGTAATTTGAATTGTCAGTAGGCTGTATGCGTCTTTGAATCACTAGTAGTGTGGAAACTAAATCTAAATTACAAATGTGATTTGAACCCATGTTTGCAAGTGTGTGTAAGTAAAAGATTCGAAAAGATCACTATAAGATAAAGGATGTTAGATAGTGCAAAATATCATAGCATATCAGTGGGGTACACGTTGTATATCTTATAATTAATACCTTAATACACAAGAACGTGATACAAAGATGCTTATAGTTTCAAATCCTATAATATCGTCAACTTGAATTACTTGTTTATGTGCTTATTACGTATGAATAAAGAGTAATACATGACATGATCCCATATTCTTTGATGTTTATTTTGTATCATTTTTGCTATAAGTCAGCCTGATATGATCCTCTGCTTGTGTCTTTGATAAAAAAAAATAGCTTGTGTAAATGATTGTATATATCTATCTTGAAAAGAACAAAAAGATTTGAAGTTTTTAAGTTTATGCATAGTTCAACTTTATTCAGAAAAGCCAAAAATATTTGTATTTAACCTTCCTGAATTAATTTTGAATCCTCTTGATTGAATATTTTTATCTTGTTCGTTATTTGACTTGCAAATCTTCATAATTTGAGTTGAAAGTGTGCGCACATAAGAGTCTCTGCGTACTTGATAAGTGCGCATGAGGTAAACCCTACGTACTTAACAAGTACGCAGGAGTTAAGTCCTGCGCACTTAGTAAGTACGCACGACCAATATGTGTTGGGTATAAATACAGGACTTAGAAAAATTTTTAGGGTTTATCACTTTCAAACTTTTTCTCCTGTGCTATTCCCTCCGACCATTTTCCTCAAAAATTTCGAGTGTTCCAACCGGATTTTTCATCCCAATCACATTGTCATCTTCGTATTTCATCTCAGTGGTGAGATTATAGGCCAATTCCATCCATCGATTCTTGACATTTGGACCAATTTTTGACTTAGAAAATATTAGGTTAAATCCGATACATTTTGGGGTGAAATGGGGTTGTTTGGGTAACTTATTGACATTAATTTGCTAATACACGCCTAATCGATCCTCTATTCATTCTCTTAGTCATCGTCTGATCCGTCGATTGAAGTTAAACAGTCAATGGGACGTTCGACTGACCTAGGTCAAAATTGCTCGTGGTGTAGTGTTTTGTGGTGTTAATAATGGTACCATAGGTTGGAATCCCTGATTCCGACCTAGTGGCGACCTAATCAACACACGCTTTGAACGATTTTAAAATTCTGAATTTTTTGCTAAGGGTTGTTCTTGCGCACTTAGCAAGTACGCAAGAAGTAATTCTTGCGTACTTGTTAAGTACGCAAGAGGAAAAACCTGCGCACTTGCTAAGTGTGCAGGACCAACACTTAGAAATTTTTCCTAAGTCTGAAATTTTTTTCAAAGTGTAACTACTATACTATGTCCTGTGTCTACTTCCAGTGTTATAAGTTGTTCTAAATATGTTTTCTGTGTGTGTTTGCAGGCTATGGATCGTGCATTCACTAACGAATTCAACCTAGTGGCTAACACCGAACCAGAATGGAAAGGCGCAGCCTTGCAATACAGGGAGATTGTGGATTTTCTCAACAGATCAAGAATAAGTTATGCAATCTCAGCAAACCCAACAGTCTCAAGACCGTACCTGGAGCAATTCTGGGAGACTGCAGAGCACGATTGCACGGTATCTCCGAATGTCATACGGGCTACAGTTGACGGTCGGGCTATTGCTATCTCGGAAGATACAATAAGGAGAGTATTGCAATTCGGAGACCTTGCCACCGACCCGACATCCTATCCAGATTACTACGTGGATGGGTGTTGGAGGCACAAAATGGGATATGTCGGGGCAAGGGACTATGCTTCCTACAAGAAGATGTGGGTATTGGATCAATGGTGTTACTTTTCCCACATCATGATCGTGTGCATCTCATCCAGGAAAGCGGGGAAAGATGCCATGGGTCATGACCTAGCAGCGGCCATGGTGGGCCTGTCTCCCAATCGGGGCTATAACTTCTCTCGCTATATCTTCAAAGCACTAAATGACCAGATAAATACAGCAGAGAGGTTTAGGTTCCTTTTATACCCAAGGTTTGTGCAACTACTGATCGATGATGCATTGCCAAATCTGCGTGCTATCGGGGAGAGACTGCAGGTAAAAAGGGTGGACAAGAGAGTCTTTGCACAGTTTCTAAAGCCAGGCAGTGTAGAACCTACCCCTGAGCATACTGAACTCTTCGGCCACCTGATTAATGAAGCATACGTCGCTCCGGAGGACTGGAACTGGTATAGTCCCAACTCGGGACCAGAGATGAGTGATCACTCTGATGAAGAACAAAATGAAGAGAATGAGGATGATGAAGGTGATGTTGGTGGTGCAGAGGAATCCGATTCGGAGGCAACAGAATTAGATTCTTCTGATTCCGATGACGCACCATCACAGGTACATCCGAGAAGGTCGGCACAGGTAACCCTGCATGAGTCATCTTCAAAAAGAAAACGACAAAGCTCTAGCAGCGAATACGAGCCGGATTCCGACTCTGACGCTGCTCTACAAAGACGAAGGCGAGAGAAAGCCAACAAGAAAAGGGGCGATAGGCAAGAGGTTGCTATCCCCAGGGTTGAAGAGATTCCGACTGTGCAGCCAGTACAAGTTGAGGCTGCCCGTCCAGAGTCAGAATCTACCACGCCAGCACGGCAACTGTTTACAAGGAGGAGAAGGCCACTGGTACAAGCAGATGTGGCAGTCACGGCGGTCACAGAGGTGATTCCTGTGATGGTGACCCTCCCTACTCCAACCCTCCAGGTGACGGTGACTGCTCCACTTCTCACGGAGTCAGTCACCATCACCCCAACCATAACTCCCATCATTTCATCCCCCATCCCAACACCCACCAAAGAGCAGTCAGGTCAACCCTTCAACTATGGTGATTTCTCACAAGGGTTTGACTTTGACACAATCTTCTCCTCTCCCATCCATAATGCCGAAGCCTCATCCTCTAGGCATCCTGATCCGAATGATGCAAGGATCGATGTGCTAGAGACCCAAGTTGCTGAACTGTTGAAGACCATTCAAAAGTCAAATGAGGAGTCTGATGCTCAACAAGCACAGATTAATTCCCTGGCCGATGAAGTTAGGATTCTCCACAGCCAGAGAACAGGGACAAATGAGCAATTGAAGAATGTCATGACACATAATGAACTGTTAATGAAGACTAACGAAATGATTCTAGGCCACAGAACTTCACTTGAGCTGAGGATGGACTTACAGAGAAAAGAGCACGAAGCGATGGTCAAATTAGTTGGTGAACTGACCGCGAAGCTAGGTGCTCAGGGGGAGAAGGAGACAGAGAAAGAGAAAGAGAAAGACAAAGAAAAGAAATCCACCGGTGCCGAGTCTTGTCATCCAGTCGATCTGACTAAGGATGATGATAAAGACAAGGATCCTGAAGTCAGTCATAGTGGAGGTGAGCACCTAGCTTTGGCGATTGTGCCCATCTCTTCTGTTCCATTGGCTGAGGGGGAGTCTACTCAGCAAGAGGGTGGTGATACCTCAGGTGGTGGTGGTGGAGAAAAAGGGAAGTCAGCGGCTGACGTGCTCAAGGACTTATCTGACGATGAGATCCTCTACTTAGAGCCTGACTATTCCAAAGAGGCACAGATCGATGCTCTCCTTAATCTGGAAGAAGGAGAGATTGACTCTGGTGATGACTGGAACGATGATGATGATGATGATGTGATAATCGAGATTCCCAAGGGCGACGGGGAACTAGAGTATGAGTTAGAGGATGGTGAGATCTTTGAAATACCATCGCTCGAATCTCTGCTCGAAAGAGACACAGGCTCAGTTGACATGGCAAGTAATGTTGAAGCTACAACTGAAGCCTCCCCAGTCGACCCTACACCTGTGGACCCCAAGGCACCAAAAGAGAAAGACATGCCTTCTACATCTACAAAGGGTCCAGCTCCCGTGTGGCAAAAGACGTCTATCACAGACAAGCACGGAGCGACAAGTATGATCTTGGCTGTTAGGTTCAAGGAGGACAAGAAGCTGTTCGCCATCAAAAGATCTGTGGGAGTTCAATACTTGAAACCCACCAGTGAGGCGTTCAACTCTTTGCCCAAGTACGACCTTGTGAACCTCACAAACCGCGACCTGCTGAGTCACTCGAGTAATGCAGTAGCAATGGGTTTGTGGGTTACACTACAGCAGGAAGCAAGATCAGGGAAATTTGAATACCTCAAGCCTCAGGTGCCCAGAAGAGTCAAGGATAAGCACGCTGTGCATCCTGTGACTAAGACCCTTAAAGAGATTGGTATACAAGCCAGTGCGATGTGAAACTAAGATTCCCCTGAGCAAGTTACCTCAGGATATTCTTGGTGACATGTGGTACTGGTACGTTGATCCAAAAATGGGCGAGGCTGTGGTTATGGGTAAAGGTAAGTCAGATAGTGGAAACATAGTACCAAAGGAAGTGATCAGGGTTTTTGATGAAGTCTGCTTCATCAATTTCACTGTGAACGATCTGGAGGTACTAGCAGACAAGTTCTGCATCCACACTGACGAATGGACAAAGTTTCTCTCGGCCAAATACGACAAGTTAATCAAGCTTTGCCTTGATTACAAGAAGAAGATGGAAGCTAAGGAACAAGTGCTGTGAAGACTGAAGACGATGAAGATCCCGAGCTGTTGTCAAGGGGGAGTTTGTTGATGCACTTTCCTGTGACAACACTTTGGATAGAGTCTTAGTTTGTATTTCTAATGTCTGTAATTTGTCTTTGTATGTAAGAGTCGTTATGTAATAGTTTATCGAGTTGTATTTACTTTTACATAATGTTTGTTGTTTTTCTGCTAAGTGTTTTACGCACTTACATGTGCGCAGGAGAAAGCTCCTGTGTACTTAGCAAGTACGCAAGAACCTTTGCGTACTTGTTAAGTACGCAAGAGCAATTGGTCCTGCGCACTTGCTAAGTGCGCAGGCATCAGGTCTGTATAAATAGGATAGGTTCACAGAAGCTAAGTACGCAGAAACCATTTTGTTCAGACGAACTCAGTTCTGCTAAGTACGCAGCTTGTATTCTCTGTAACCGTCGAGTGTTTATAATAGAAAGAACGTTTATTGTGACTCTCGTGTTTGGTATACTTTGTTTTGTAAGACTCTCCACCTAGTCACGGGTATTCCGCAACCCGGTCCGACTAGTAGACCACTTGCATGTGACGATCCGACACACACGAAGGGACCTACACTGCTAAACCCAGAAACGAACGGATCTCAGAGGGTGTGGATGGTGTACTCCAATTCTTGATAGCGGTGACTTTGGCTGGATCGACGTGTATACCCTGGTTGTTGATCACGTGACCCAAGAAATGAACTTCTCTAAGCCAGAATTCACACTTGGAGAATTTAGCATAAAGTAGTTCCTTCTTCAAGAGTTCCAAAATCAGCTTAAGGTGGGTTGTATGATCTTCTTTGGTTCGGGAGTAGATCAAGATGTCATCGATGAAGACAATGACAAATTGATCCATGTAGGGTTTGCAGACACGGTTCATGAGGTCCATGAACACAGCGGGCGCATTAGTTAATCCAAAAGGCATAACCATGAACTCGTAGTGTCCATAACGAGTTCTAAAGGCAGTTTTGGGAATGTCCTCTTCATGGACTCGGAGTTGATGATACCCAGATCAGAGATCAATCTTCGAGAAACAAGTTGCTCCTTGCAGTTGATCGAACAGGTCATCGATCCTAGGTAGCGGGTAACGATTCTTGATGGTAAGCTTGTTTAGTTCACGGTATTCGATGCACATGCGGAAGGACCCATCCTTCTTTTTGATAAAGAGAACCGGAGCTCCCCAAGGTGAGAAGCTCGGTCTAATGAATCCATTGTCTAGCAGCTCTTATAGTTGGCTAGACAGTTCTTGCATCTCAGAAGGGGATAAGCGGTATGGAGATTTGGCAATGGGGTTAGCTCCTGGTAAAAGATCAATCCGAAATTCAACTTGTCGAGTTGGAGGGAGTCCAGGCAAGTCATTAGGGAATACTTCTGGAAAATCCCGGATGATCGGTATGTCTTGTAGTTTCTTTTCTTTAGATTTCTCCACCACATGTGCCAAGAAAGCATAGTATCGCTTCCTTAAATAGCTATGTTCCTTCACGCAGGAGATGAATTTCAAACCTTTGCAAGGTTTCTCTCTAAATATTTTCAAGGTCTAACTGGATGGTAGAGGGATACGAATGAGTTTCACCGAACAGTTGATTTCCGCATGATTGTGGGATAGCCAATCCATTCCCACGATGATATCAAAACTCCCAAGAGTGATGAGAATTAGGTCGATATAGAACGTGTGATCGTTGAGAGTTAGGGCACAACCTCAGACAACGGAATGTACAACAGTTAGTTTGCCATCGGCTATTTCTATAGTATAAGCAGGTTCAAGAACGGTACGACAAGTTTCAAGTAAAGGTTCAAATTCTAGGGAGATAAAGCTTTTATCCGCTCCAGTATCAAATAACATAGAGGCATAATGATTATTGATGAGAAACGTACCAGTAACCACGACATTGTCATTTTTGGCCTCGGTTGCTCCTATGGCAAAAGTGCGAGCACGTGCACCTCGGTTATTATTGTTGAGCTTCGGGCATTGGTTTTTGTAGTGATCAGGAGCACCGCATTCATAACAGGCCCTGCCATTGATGATGGCAGGAGTGGCAGTTTGGGTAGTAGCAGCCTTTTCAGCTACACGATAAGCGTTAGCAAAATGACCAAGCCTTCCATATTTAGTGCACGAACGACATTGAACAGTAGTAGGGTGATGGTATTGACACCTTGCACATATCGGGTGAGGTCCGCTATATGGCTTCCTGCCAGGTTCAGGTGTAGGTGCTACTTGGGCAACAGGAACAACTGGGGTAACCATGGCAAAGCTTTTAGAGGACTTTTGCTTCTTGTGGCGATACTCAGGATTTTTCGCCACTTCCTCCTTAACTCTCTTGTCACCTTTCCTGAATAGAACTCCAGACTTAACCAGATCGTCTGTTAAGGACGCAGATAAACGAATAGCAGCTTCAAGTGTTGTTGGGCTACTACCCTTGACAGTACCCCAAATTTGAGGCAGAAGGCCTCTAATATAACTATCAATCATTCGGCTCAAGGGTGTAACCAGATGAGGGACTAGGATGCAGAGTTCATGAAAGTGTGTGGTGTACGCATCACTCTCCCCACTATCCTGGGTAAGGTCCCATAGCTCAATCTCCAACTTCTTCATCTCATTGCTAGGACAAAACTCCTCGATCATAATTTCCTTGAGCTTATCCCAAGTCATAGCAAGAGCTCCTTCCCTACCCCGAATTTTTTTTTCAGCATTCCACCAAGTCAGTGCCCTCCTTTGGAAGGCACTTGAAGCATATTTTACCTTAAGTTCCTCGGGGCAGTCACTCATCTAAAATGTGTTCTCCATGCCTTCAAACCATTGTAATAGCCCTGTTGCACCTTCAGATCCAAGGTATTTGTGTGGGTTACAAGAGTTGAAGTGCTTGAAAGTACAAACACTCTCACTAGATCCTCCGGTGGAGTTGTTGATTTGAGAGACAATAGTGGGTAAGACCGCAACAAGTTGTTGAGTGAGCAGGGTGGCTATGGTGGTGGTTTCGGCGGAGGCTTCACCGGTGTTAGCCACGGTGTTATCAGGATCACGACGTGGAGGCATTCTACGAAAAAGAAATCATAAGTCGGTAGTTAGGAAAGACATTCAAGAAATAAAAGTGACAATATTTGTAAATAAAATCACTCAATCATTAATATTAATGTCTTACAAGATAAATAAAACATATATTTAAAACATATATGTTGAATTACAAATGAAATATAAAGACAAAACTGACTAGTCAAAATTCAAGATTGGGATGAATGATACCAGTGAGACGTGTTTTAGTATAAGTGAGCACTCACTCCAAGGGTCCCCAGGTAAGTGCGACTCGTAACGAACGTGCCTCACTTTCCTTTGTCAAGACCCCCAGTGTACAGGCGCTCACCCTTCCAGATTACACGTGTCTCTAGTATCACTATCCAAGCCTTTGATTTTGATGAGAACATTATGGATTGGGCCTTACCCAACAGTTGGATTCAGCTTCACAAGTCAGCTTTCTTTTCTTGAACAGGAGTTGGGCCTCAGAAATGGTTCTAACATGGCTCTCTTGGTCTTCGGATTCCGAATCGCTTGATATGTTGATTACTCCAAGCTTCGGTGCGGGCCGGCTTGTCGCATCGGAGATTAACTCGGGCTTGACATTATGTTTCGAGGGTAGCAGACTTCCAGAGAAAGATGATCGTGGTGAGATTAGCCTACTCCAACTAATTGGGCTTTGGGACCCATCATCGGAAATAAGGCTTGAATTGCTAGAGATGTCAGCAGAGTACGACGACATACTAAAGATAAGAGAGTTAGTGGATTAGAATCACATAAGCATATAAGTTTCAAAGGGGAGCTTAGGTCATAGTCTAGGTCAAATGGTTGCCTAATTCTCTATAACATGGCTCTGAAACCAATCTGTCACACCCCAACCGTGCATCATAACCACGGGTGCGACTTAATTGATAAAAGAACACAATGGAATAAAGACATTTACTATTAAACTTTCACAATATTAAAAACCCAATTACATAAGTTTCGAATTAAACCAAACAGATAACATGTTCAAAAGACAAGCAACTTAAAATAAGATTCTTCAATTGATATCTAGGAAAATCCTATGTGATCTTGACTTGACCTATCACGAGCTTAATCACCTGAAACATGTACGAAAAACAAGTGTCAACTAAAAATAGTTGGTGAGAATTCACAGGTTTAATAAAAGTATAAGTTTGGCAAAGGTGACAATTCATATTCCAAGATCATCATATAGCACATAATAAAACAAACACATGATTAGCAAATCCAACCTAAAATGATGAATAACAAATAGGTGGCATAACTCGCAAGTTGCACTAATAATGAATAAGATGTCCAACCAAAAGTTGTCCATAAAGTATATGCGGTTTCCATCCTATGGCCCATATCTGTACTACCGTTGGCTTGAAAGTTTCAAGTTAATGATTTGCAAGTTTAATGTTTATCATGTTGTGTTCATTTACTCACATACATATATTATGCGCTTGTTTTAGAATTGTTTGAAAACGTGTTCTAATGCGTGCCAACGCGTACATGTTTCCCCCAAAACGATTTGAATAAAGTGGCTATGAAGTCTCACATTGAAAGCAAGGCGAGATAGGAGACTTGAATAAATAGACGAGGTGAATCACGGACCAGACCCTAAACAAATAAATAAACTATTTTTAGGCTAGGTTCGATGGTTACGAGTGTTGGATAGGCGGTTCGGGTCATAAGGTTAAGAATTAGTTGTAAAAATAGAGTTTTAGTCGATTTTCAGATTTGGACAGCATAGTAGCTGAACAAAAACGGGCTTGTAACGACGTCCAAAAAATATGAAATTTTATAAAGAATTAGTTTAAGTCGTCTCGAAGAAGTTTCGTTTAGAAAGTTTTTATGTTTGAGACTTGGATCATAGCCAAAACAGTCAAACAAGACAGAAGGTACTGAAAAAGGTTTCTGTCCCGTTTTGGCTACTACGGAGTCATACTTTTGAATTAGAAAACGAGCCATATATGAGTGGAAATAAAATTCGACGAACTACGTCGTGGAATTTGATTTTGCTCAGTTTTGTTTAATTATGATCAATTAGACGAATATTATTATGTTATTATAATACATAATATAATCATATTAAGTTAGCCAAAGCGTCCCGTGTCACCGGTCTAGCCATGATATTTACAGAAGCGCTTTGGAGAATCACAGAAAGCAATCGGCATAGCCGACAAAAGCAAGAGAATTCTATATTTAATTAGCGTGTAAGTTCATGTAAGTGATAATATAGATAAAATAACATGTTTTAAGTTAGCAAGAACATACTAAAGCATCGACAGACCCACTTTTGCAATAGTTGTCTTGTGGATTCGCAGAATGCGACGGCATAGCCGCCATTGCAAACGGGATCCTTTGTTAGTTAGTGATGTTAGTTTGATTTATTAGTTTGACTAAGATTATTAGAGGGTTTTTAGGGATGCGGTTTCACATGATCAAGTGATCATGGATAGAAAATAGAAAAAGATTGAGGGGATGAAGTAAGAATGAAATAAAAAGACGGTATTGAACTTCGGAGGGTTACTTAATTGTTTGATCTTCAAACTCTTGGAATCCTCTAAGGGATTTTCTAAATCTTCAAGGTTGGGAAGGGATTTAACAACTTAGGAGGGTTTGAGAGTGTTTGAGAGAGAATTAGCAAAGAAAACAAGATCCTGAGCCTTCTATTTATACTAATGATTGAAGGGGTGTAAATATGGAAAGTCTTGGAAAGCAATCTAGGGGACTCAAATATGTGAAATTTTCCTCAATGGGGCTGGGTTTTTTGTGATTTATTGCTTGGGCTAGGTTCAAGAGGAGGTGGGTTGGGTCCTAGCTTGACCCGGTTGAGTGCGCGCATTCGAAAATTACGATTTTAAGCATTTCTTAGCGAAATTGGCAAATGTTTTCAACATGAAAGTTGATTGTCATAACAAAAAGAGTATGTTTAGCTAAAAACATTTAATTTAAAGTTACGTTATTCACGTATGGTAGTTGGCGGTCGGTGGGCGAGAAAACGAATTTTTTTATCGTTTTCGAATTTCAGGATTTATTTAAGGAAAGTTTTGCAAACAAACTTTGTTTTAATTAAAGAAATGAATATGTTAAACATTTAAAACATAAATTAATGTCATGTTAGACGAATTTGTCGGTTGTGGACGGTACGTAGTTAACGACGGCTTAAAAGGCGAACGATCATACGAAAGTACTAACTAGTACTTTTAAGCTTCAAATCACTTTGAATGAGTTATAAAAACATGTTTGAGGTGTATGGGGGTGGTTCATGCGTATTTAATATGTCGTAAAGATAAATTAAGTGTACGTGCGATCCATGAATCACTCACAGATAAGTATAAGTCTTTGAAATCAAACATAAACGTAATGTTTCACATGAGAACTAGTATTGTAACAATGTATGAATAAGTTTTCAAGTAAAATGAATTGTCATGCGGATTTTCATTGATAAGTCTAGAACGAGTACAAGTATTGAAAATCAGAAGTGTTATAGTCGATGCTAAGCATCTAAATAAAATATGTAAGCTTAAGAAATCTATTTATAGTTTAAAGCAAGCATGTAGAAGATATAATCTTCGTTTTGATGAGAAAATCAAGGAACATAGATTTTTTAAAAATGAAGATGAGTCGTGTTTTTACCAAAACGGTTGGTGGGAAAATAGTTTTTTTCTTGATCGTGTATGTAGACGACATATTACTCACTCAAAACGACATTCCAAGTTAAAAGACGTTAACTCTCAGATTGGGAATTGTTTCGTAATGAAGGATCTTGGCGTGACCGCATACATTCCGGGAATAAAGATATACAGAGATAAATTAAAACAACTTATTCGCTTAAGTTAAAATTGTGTATTTTGATAAGGTTAATAGTGATTAAGAAATAAAAGATAAAACAAAAAAGGAAAAAGAAAATTAAAAGAGTTAATTGCGCAATTAGCCCATGTGGTTTGATCAAATTATACGTTTGGCATTCAGGTTTTAAAAATTACAAACTTAGCCCAAACATTTATGATCTAGTTGCTTCTTTAGCCCTTGACGTTAATACCAATTATTTTTTAACTGAAAATTAGCCCATGTGTCATCCACGTGACTTACGATTGCAAACTTAACACTAAAAATGAGTTAAAATCAACAAAAAATTATTCTCATTTTTTGCTTATTTTTTTATTGATTTTAACTTATTTTTAGGGTTAAGTTTGCAATCGCAAGTCAAGCGGATGTCACATGGGCTAATTTTTCATTAAAAACCAACCGGTATTAACGTTATGTGCTAAAAGCGTAACCGGATCACAAATATTTGGGTTAAGTTTATAATTTTTAAAACATGGGGCTAAACATGTAATTTGATTAAACCAGGTGCCATTTGTATAATTAACTTGAAAAAAAAACATTGATGTTTTTAAGGTGAATGGTTAGATAAATAACACTAAAACATTACTATTTAAACATAACACCTACATTTAAACAACCATTTCTTAAACCTTTAAAGGCATATTGTAAAGAATTATTGCATGATGTACAAGTGAAGTAAGCAGAGTTTTCATAATTTACATTTAAGCCCCTTTATAAATTTACCCCTCAAGTTTAACTACATCCATACTTTTTACCCTATACTTATTTATTTGTTTTTTTCGACACACTCACTTTATATCGTATACTTATTTTTATCAGCGTTAATATTTTTAATTGTTTAATTTTTTTCCGTTGCGACGTACTATTTTTATCAACGTTCCGACGTCAATGTTTTTAACGGTTTCTTTTTTATATAAAGTACCATATATTATCTACAACCTCTCCGCAATGCACGGGTTTGTGACAATTTCACATTCTTATATAAAGTTTCGAATATTATCAACCACGTCCACGTTTCATTTCTCTTATCTTCAACGTGCGGGTACGCGACAAAGTTTTGACGTCAGTTTTTTTCACGGTTTTGCTCCCCGCCGTAATACGGGAGTCTTAATACTAGTTTTTAATATTTTCCAACACATGACATAAACTACCTTATTGTCTAGACAAATAATTTTATTTATTTATTGAATCTAAAATTCAGTTGAATTCAACGGTCCAAGGGCTTTTGCACCCAAAAACATAACATACCTTTTAATTCATATCATCTCCCCCTAATTTATCTCCAATTTTTCATACAATGATCTCCGGTATCATCCATCAATCTCCACAATCCAGGTACAATACCAATCGCATTTCATTTCCACTCAACAATCTCAATCGATTCACGGTTTTTATAGGTCAATACGATGACGTGAAACGAAGAATTTCGTAATCAGAGTTAGGGTTTGGTTTCAATTCGTATCGTAAGTTTCAATTGCGGTTTTTAATCTGTTCGTATGCTTATTCGATGTTGGCAATTACATTTCATTTCCACTCAACAATCTCAATTGATTCACGGTTTTTATAGGTCAATATCATGACGTGAAACGAAGAATTTTGCAATCAGAGTTAGGGTTTGGTTTCAATTCGTATCGTAAGTTTCAGTTTCTGTTTGTTAATTGTTAATCTGTTCGTATGCTTTTGCGGTTCTTAATTTTTTGTATTTTAAATCAATTTGCAGCTTCTGAAACCCTAAATTTGGGATCTGATGATCTTATTTTGGGCGATTTTTGCTCTCGAGATATACGAGCAAATTTTGACATGCTCGGTTGATTATTAATCGTCTTGGGGGTGAAAGTTTAGCTTTGTTAAAAATGGTTGCCACCAAGGGAATAATGGATTACCTGCTTTTGGCGGTGTGCGAATGGTTTTTGATGTTTTGGATGTTTGTCGAAGGGGCATTGGCTTATTCGCTTACGCGATTTGCTAAATACTGTCAGTTACATATACCGTGCTTGTTGTGCTCCAGGCTTGACCAGTTTTTTGGGAATGAAGAGGCTGGATCTTATTCTTATATGCATCTGTTTTGCAAAAAGCATCAGACGGATATTTCGTATTTGATGTATTGTAATCTTCATAATGAGTTAGAGGATGTAAGAGAAATGTGTGCAGATTGTTCCAATTCGGCAAGTTTACAAACGCAGTCTAATTTGGAATGTTACAGGTCATTTGGGAATAGGAATTTTGTCTGTGATCCTTGTTCTTGTTGTAAAAGTCAATGGAAAGAAAAGTCAACGGGTCAACAACCTATTTGGTCAAATGTGGTTGGGTCAAGGGGGTCTAAAGCTACTACAAAACCTCCTTTGCCTCGTGTTGCTAGACATGGTAGGTCAAAGAGGTCGAAGAATAAAGTCAAGCATCGCCATAGGAATGAATTATCTCCTGTGGGACAGTATTCTGGGATGAAATTTACTTCTGATTCAGAGTTTGAATTCATTTTTTCCGATAATGATGATGGTGGTTTCAAAGTGGTGGGTATCAGTGAAAGAAGTTTGAAAAATGATACGATTCGTGTTCATCCATACAAGGTTCTTGGAAGGCATTCTCATAGTACTCCTGATCTCACGTCTACGTTTCTTCTAGAGGCGCAGCTTAATGAAAGTTCTAGAACTAGATCAAGAACTCGTTCTGCATCTTTGACTCCCAATTGTCTATTTAGGTGTAATTTGGCAGAATTGAATAGAAAAACCGAAGAATTTGACCCTTTAAAAATTTATAAAGATAGGAACCGGTTATCATCAATGAACCATAGAACACATGGATCATTAGATGGTTCTATGTTCTCATCAAGCAATAATGGTAGTCAAAATAGAAACAATATATTTTCAAGACATTCGTTTAGTGCTTCTGATTTGGGGTCTGCAATTCGTCTAGAGATGCATAAAAATAATCGTTTAAGGCAACGTTCTGCATCTTTAACACCGAATATTTTATATTCATCTGGTCATGGTTTGGGAGAACATAAATGGCAGAAAAATGTTCCTTCAAAAGTGAAGAAACCTAAGAAATTATCATCAGGTAATGCTAGAAGTGGTCTATCTACAACTTATTTAGATAAAACTAATGGATATGGATATTTAGATGATTCTGTTGTCTCATGTAACAAGGGTAATCGTCATAACCGAAGTAAGATTCCTCGAAGGCATTCATATAGTGTTTTCCAGCTCGGGGGTGAAATTCTTCTAAATATGCCTACTGATGAAGGTCAAAGTGGTTCTATTTGTGGCGGTTTGGAAGAATATAAAAAGTCAAAATCGCTTGCAGTTGCACCAGAGCCCGATTTTCTCAACATGATGCAATTCCCACAAAAAGATGATGAAGATTACATGCCATTACCACCATATAGCTTTATTAGAGGTGATTTACCAATTGCTTTTATAGACAAGAATAAATGGTATGGATCTTTAGATGATTCTGCTATCACACGTAACAGGGGTATTCGGTATCAAAATAGTACTCCTCGAAGGCATTCACATTGTTTTTCTGATCTCGGGCGGGAATTTCTTCTGAACATGCCTATTAATGAAAGTTTAACTTATAGTTCTGCATCATTTGCACCAAGAGGTTCTATCGATTATGCTTTTAAACAACCGAACAATTTGAAATTCCAAACGAGGCCTAACCCGTCTGTTGATTTTGTGCAATTCCCTCATCGGAAAAATAAAAGAGGTAAAAAGTCATCCTCATCTTTAAATAGGACTAGCGGGTATGAATCTATGGATGATTTGGTTGTTTCATTTAACACGGATGGTATTCATGATAGAAACAATGATCCTAGAAGGCACTCTTATAGTGCTTTTGAGCTCGGGTGCGCGCTTCTGTTAAATGATCAACCTATTGATAATAGTTTAACAAATAGTTCTGTATCCATGACAAGAAAAAGTGCTATTAATCATGGTTTTGGAGAAGCAAACAGGTCGGGATTCCAAACGGGGCATAATCCTTCTCATTCACCCATGTTTTTAAACAAGAATCAAGGGTATGGATTTTTGGATGATTCGGTTGTTTCATTTAACACTGGTATTCATGATAAAAATAATGATCCTAGAAGGCATTCTTATAGTGCTTTCGAGCCTGGGTGTGCACTTCTATTAAACGATCAACCTATTGATAAAAGTTTAACAAATAGTTCTGCATACGGGTCACGATTTGGAGATCCAACAAGGTCGGGATTCCAAACGGGGCATAATCCTTCTCATTCAATCATGTTTTTAAACAAGAATCAAGGGTATGGATTTTTGGATGACTCTGTTGTAACACATAAAATGGATTTTGATAATCATAACCTTCATCATAATCAAAACAAGATTCCTCAAAGGCATTCTTATAGTATGATACAGCTTGGGGGTGATATTCTTCTAAACATGCCACTTGATGAAAGTTTAACAATTCATTCGTTCGGTCAAAGTTCAGGAGACCCGCAAAAGTCAAACTTTCAAAAAGTCGAGAGAGATCAGAGATCCTTACCTCCAACGGGCTCGGTTAAAAGATTCGGTCCATCATATGATGGCAGAAGTGATATATCCATAGACAAGACGAAATGGCATGGTTCTTTTGATGATTATTTGATCTCCCGTAGCATGGGTAGTCAAAGTCAAAGTAATATGCCTCGAAGGCATTCACATAGCGCTTTCGACTTGGGTCGAGCACTTCTGTTAGAGATAAATCTTGACAACAGTTTAAAAGATTTCCATGCATCTTTGGCGCCAAATGGTTCAACCGGGCATGGTTATGAAGATCATCACCGGGTTCATCGTCATAAAGCTAAGAGACATAAGAACCATTTGCCACCACCGTGCCCCACGATCCCGTTGGGTTCATCATCTGATCATAGAAATGATTTATTTACTGTTTCATTAGGCAAGACTCACGGGGTTCGATCACTGGATGATTCTTTGTTCTCACATAAAACAGGTAATCATATTCAAAACAATGATGGTAATCCCAGAAGGCATTCTTATAGTGCTTTTGAGCTCGGGTGTGCACTTCTGCTGAATATGCAACGTGATGCAAGTTCAACACGCCGATCTGCATCTTTGACACCAAAGATCCAGATAGTCAAAGAAAATCAACCTCTAATCTTCAAGAAACATGAACCGTCATCAGCATCAGTGAACATCATTACAGATGATTTATCAAGCGCTTCCTTATATAAGCCTCATGGGTATCAATCTTGTGATGAGTCTGTTGTCTCAAACAGCAGAGATGGTCTAAAACGATGCAATAATCTCACAAGGAATTACTACAGTGTTTCTGATCTAACGTCTCCAGTTGTTCTACAAATGAATCATGATGAAGGTTTGAGAAGAAAGTCAGCATCTTTGACTCCAGATTGTGTAATTGATCAAGCTTTAGAAGAATTGAATTCGTTGAAATTCCAAACCGGGTCATCTTCTTCTCTTCAAATACACAAGAAAAGTGAACGTGCAAAAGCCAAAAGACGCAAGCGTTCGAAAGTCAAAAGAAGCAAGAAACCGTTACAAACAGCAAACAATGTTAAAATCATGAGTTCTGATGCTGCAAGTGATGTGTCATATGAATCTTTTGATGATTCTGATGCATATGAATCTTTTGATGATTCTGATGCATATGAATCCAACACGGGTAGTCAAAACAGATACAATACTTTCTCAAGAAATTCCCGAAGTGCTTCTGATTTAGGATCTGTGGTTCCTCTGGAAGTGCATCCTGATGACAGATCAAGAAACCGATCTAAATCTTTAACACCAAACTGTTCTTATTTTCAAGATTCTATCGATCCAGTGCAATTCCTCGTTAAAAAACGCGATGAAAAGGACCCTACAGAAGTTGAGAAAGGTAAGAAACAGTTACCTAGGAACCCCACGAAAGAAATGGATTCATCGAGTACCACCCGAGCCGAATTGTGTCCTAGTTGTTCAGATAAATTTGATTTGAGATCGTTAGATGGAAGTATTGCTGCTAGTGAAATTGATTATGATGGTGTAGAAAAGGTGAAACGGCAAGCAGAAGATGATGTCAGATGCATGAGATTATTACAATCAGAATTGGAAGCCGAACGAAATGCTGCAACTGTAGCTGCAAATCATGCAATGAATATGATCACGCGATTACAACAAGAAAAAGCATCTCTTCAAATGGAAGCTTTGCAGTATCTAAGAATGATGGAAGAACAAGCAGAATATGATATGGAAGCTTTACAGAAAGCTAACGAGTTAGTTGAAGAAAAAGAGAATGAAATTCAAGATTTGTTAAATGAATTGGAACAATACAGAAACAAATATGGTGATGAACAGATTAACAATATTAAAAGTTTTGATGATGAAAAAAGGTACATTTTGGACTCACTATCAAAGCTGGAGAAGAAGATTAATCAGTTGTCTAACGGCGCTCATGATAAATCTCAAGAAAATGAGAAATATGATGAGTTTTCAAAACTGGAGCATGAAATTTTAGACATGAAAGAGAAGATGGAAGCATTGCAGGCTGATCTTGATCTTATTAAGCATGTTTGTAACACACTCCATGCTAATGAGGGTCTTGAATTTATTCAAGAAATAGCTCATCAGTTACAAGATTTGAGAAGAATTATGTTTGATAGAAGATTAATTTCTAGCAATTGAGGAAACATCCTTCAACAAAAACCAAGGTAAGTAATCTAAATCTATATTCCATTAAAAAGGTTATTTTTATCTGTAATTTGATAAATGTTTTCTGTTTTGTAAACTTTTGAGGCGGCAATTCTGACTCATTACTTATGAATGAGTATTTTTGGGTTGTGTTTTATCTCAAATGGGTCAAATTAAAATTAGATAAAAAGGATGAAGTCAAACGGGTTAAAAGTATACTTTAATACAAAAAACCTCCTAAATTATTTTCTTTCGTAGATTTGGATTAGTTTGTAATAATATATCTTTTTTTTTGTAATTAACACATTAATTATTTTTAACTTTTTTAAACTGGTAAGATATAGAGGGCTCTCTCCAATTTGATAGATTAATTTGTTCCCTTTGTAAATTTTAGAGGTGGCAATTTTTACTCATTTAATTATGAATGGGTCGGTCTAGGTTGTGTTTTAGATCAATAAAAAAATTGGCTAAAACAGGTTGAAAGTCTATTTTTAGTGCACACTCCCTCCTAAATCGGTTTTATTCTAAGATTTGGAATATTATTGTAATAATATTGTTTTTGTAACAATAATCAGAACATGAATTATTTACAATTTTTTTCTAAAACTGGCAAAAAAAGTGTTTGAAGTCAACTTGACCCGATGCATACTAGAATATGACGCGTTTAACCTGTTTGACTCGCCCATCTTGCCACCTCTAAGAAATTTATCTCCCCTACTGGTTTATATACTTATTTAACGTTCTACTTGATATCATCTGATGCGGTTGGTTACTTGCTTCTTGGTCCAGTTTCTTGAGTTGATAATGTGCATAAGGCGTGTGACCCGTTCCTTGAACATTAGTTCTCGTTCAATTATTAGCAGGTGCACCCTCTTTCCCTCCAGTTTGGAAAAAAAACGCCCCCTTTTTGTAATTTGTAGCTATGCCATTTCTACTTGATTAGCATCTGATCTAGTTATTTACATTTTGGTCCAGTTTGGCATTTTGATAGCCCGCCTGCGTAAACATGCAATGAGTGCTAAAGGACTTTCTGTGGTCTGACCCGTTCAATTTTTACAGCTTTTTTAGTCATTTTTGTGAAGTTGAATATGATAATTCCTTGTACATTTGTGTTGTTGTAGTGTAGATGGAATTATGTCTTCGGTTTGGCAATGTGAACACCAGTAATAAATGATTCATTTCATAAAGAATCATTATGTTTGTTTTTCATTCCATACACTTTACTTTGTCTTCTATAGCAGAATGCCAAACATTACCTATAGCTTTTGGCTAAACATTTGGCCTTTCACTTCCATAATACTAAGAAGAAACCATCTAAAAGTTAACATGCTAAACACAAGATTTATGTGATTTAAGCTCTTTTTGCGCGATTTAAGCTCTTTTTGCGCGATTTAAGCGCTTTTTGCCTCATATTCAACTTTACAAAAATGACTAAATGAAAATGAATAAATGACCCAGTGAAACCAGAGCATGACAAACTGGTATCAGAGCCATAGTTTAAGAGAATTATGTATTAATCCTTTGGTTCCTAGAATTAAACTAAGATTCAGTGGACATTAGTAATGCCAAATGAGAGTTAAGCAGCCAGATGTCATTTAAGGAGAGGATAGAGACACATAGGATGATAGGGGAGGGTTCAATTCAGAACACTAGATATTACAAGAATACGCAGAACAAAACGAATCATTCACTTTTTCAATCTTAAAAAAGTTCTAAAATATAAGAAAATAATATAAATGTAATGTTTATTCGTTTTTCATGAAACTCAAACAAAAAAATATAAACAAAATTTGTTTATATACATACCTACACATGTGTAATTCATGTGTAGGTTTTTTTTTACCTGCACAATCTACACATGTGTAGGAAACTTTTAAATATATATAAACATATGAAAAAACTGGTTTAATGGTTTTTATGTACATAAACATACATATTTGTATGTAAGAAGTATAAAATTATAAATTTTTTACCATGGAGCAAAAAATTAAACGATTTAGGTTTGTTCCCTCTGTTCTCGTAGAATTTCTTTGTTCTGAAATGAACTTCCCTCTAGGATGATATGTAGTATAACTGTACCTTTGTGCCTCGAACTTGTAGAAATATTGTTTTTTTTTCACATCATAATGAACGCGTTAAAACCAATATGGAGTAAACGCGTATTGCAGAATGGATCTAGTGGGATTCAACGAGAACCTGAACAATAGGGAGTCCGATGGCAAGGATGATCCATCAAAAGAACCATATGAGGATATTGAGAACGCGGTTAGAAAATCCAGCATAAGAGATAAGAACGTTTAAGATTAGATAGTTAGATTGTTATTGTTTAGTACGAATTTTCTAGTTTGGTTTGTTCTTTTCTTTAAGCTTTGAAACAGGTGTTCAATATTATTTCATCTAATAAAAGAGCTATATTTTTAAATGTTTAGGTGATGAGTTAATAAATTGGTATCAATTGTAAAACTCGTATGACAAATGAATATTGGGTAATAAATTGTGTATCATAAGTTGGTGTGAATTTTGAGGATGGAATTTTCTTTTAGCATGAGAGAGTTGTAACACCCGAAATCTTTGATGATATTAAAAGAATAAATATTTATTACTTAAGAGGATAAATTATTTTAGAAAATGGAAGCACATGATAGAAAGCGAGCTTTTTGGGGTTTATGAGTATCAAACTCATAGATTGAAATAAGTGGTAGAACTCGATAAGATTTAAATTTGATTAGGATAAGTGTAGGTTTTTAAATAAAATCTATCACAAGAAAGGAGATAAAGATATTGATTTATGGGTCTAAGAGCATTCACAGCCGGTTCCATATCCTTATCCTTATAATTACACTAAAATCACTAACTTTTCTCTCTTTTTTTTTAATTAAATAATATTTTATATATTTACCATTACTTTTTCTCTCTCCTCCACTCACAAACATTTTAAAAAAATATTAAAAAAATTATATAGGTGAACAGTGTTTCCACAAATATACAAAAATTTATATCTTTTCTTTCTTCTCCACTCACAACCACTTTAAACCACTCCTTAAAATATACCAAACCCACTCACAAACATATACCAAACCGGCTAAGAATGCTCTAACTGATTCATAGATAGAGATCAGGACTACTATATAACCGACTCCCCTCCCTTTTGTTTGGTGTGATTGGAGAGGGAGGGGGTATTTACTGGAATAATTTGACTTGATTAATATATAGGAATATAGGATGAATCTCCGAGATGGGTAGAAATAGAAAACGATTTTCAATGTTTTGCTTATGTACAACTGCAAAGTAAGAAACATTATAATTGGATTTGAATTAGGTAGATCATTTTTCAGTCATTCATTGAATGATAAATCACTACAAGTGACGGAGATACACGATTTAAATAAAGGAAAATCCAATATTTTAAAATTGTATCAAGTGGAAAAAAAGCTAGATATAATTTGATCATTATGAACAAATCCAAAATATTTGTAGACAAAGCCAATAATCAATTCTCAACCATGATGAATCCTGCAATGTATTGGTGATGAGTATATATCACAGTTTGTGTAGTAAAGTGTGACACCCAACATTTCAGGTCAATATATGTGCTTATCATAAACGCGTTTACATTTTTCATGTTTCCTAGTTTACCTAATTGCATAAATTAGGACATTAAAGTCTAGCAAATACCATACGTTGATTATTTCATATTTTGGTAACGGTACACGCGTACGTTTAACCCGTCTAATACGAACGTTGGTGATTAAATTAAATAAATAGAAAAATATATATATCTAGACGTATTTGGTACACAAGCTTTACATTGGACAATAAATTCTTTTTTTTTAACTAAAACATATAATATACGTAAAGTTAAATAACAAACACTTTCGAATATGTTGCTGCATAGCGTCACCTTTAGGCACTTATACCTACAAATAATCACCTCAATAAATTATATAACCTGTGAATTAAATATATTTTTTTTCATAAAACTAGTCTTTAGCTAGTTGAACCATAATTCGGGTACCGTTAGGAACCTAAACCAAATTAAATTACCGTTAGCACTCTAAGCTCGATTAATATCTCTTAATAATCTAATTATCTAGAGCCCTAAACGGGCCCTCCTTATCTTCCAAACCTTTCCAACCATTTTAAATAAATTTACAAACCATACTCATTTACTTACAACTCTTAATAAAAGCCATATCCATCCATCATATCTATCATCTATATTACAAAGTCACACTCCATCCCCTCTTGTCTCTTTCCTTTCTTACGGCTCTACAACAACAAAAATTACTCCTTTTCCTTTCTTCCTTACGGCAACAACAAAATCACCATCATCCTTATGCCTTCTCAAAATTCAAGCCAAGTGTAGTGAAGATTTAAAGGTTTCAAAAGTTTACAAGTGTTCTTGGAGTACCTACAAGTCATTCAAGCCTCTTATATCCATCTATTTTAGTATCTTCCCTAGCTTGCCTAGTGGTAAAGATCTCCATCCATTAATTTCACCTTTATATTTCATGTTATCTTCTTGAATCACGGCTAAATATGCACGTTGTTCACCAAAATATGGGATGTCTTCATAAAGCATTCTAACCTATATAATCCAACAAGAAAAGGAACTTAATCAAATGTCTAAAACGTGGATATATATATATATATATATATATATATATATATATATATATATGTGTATGTGTGTCGCAGGTGTGTATACCATAAGTATGTAGATCTACATGTAGTGTGTTCAAATGGGAACTTGATGTGTTATATGAGAAAAAAAACGTATATGTTAACAAATGAATGGTAAAATTAATGTCTATAAAAAAAATAATGACTAAAACTTAACTTTCGTCGTGTTAAAAAAAATAATTAACTTTATAAAAAAAATAATGACTATAACTTTAAATACATATTTGGTAAATTTAGTTACTCGCACATAATAATGACGTTTTGAAAAGAATCAAATTTTGAAAGTATTTTTAGGACAAAAATGGGCATGGTGAAACCTAAATATTTATTTTTAGTAAACATAGCCATTAAAGGCGATAAAATGATTATTCAAGTAATTGTTTGTCTAAATGGTAATTTAAGACTTAGGGTACTATAATATGTAAATACATGTATTTGTGGGTAAATATGTATGTCTTGAAAAATAATAGATTACTAAGTCTCGAAAGATAATTATGACGGGATCCTAATAAACATTATGTGCTATTTGTTCTAGACGAGTGCTTAGGTATATATATTTATGTGTTAATCATAAAATTTGATCATTGATTATTTCACGGACTTGACTATTAGAGAAATATATAAAGCAATAATAATAAATATATAATGTAACAAAATAAATTATACTATCTACACTATTACGACGAAAATGAAATGTTCCTTTAAAAATAGTTATAAGACTTTCTAAATATATAGTTATTTGATGATCATGACTTGTAGCTCTATGTTTACTCATATAGATATATTATGTGTATAAATATTTATATAAAGTGGTAACTATTAATCACCAGTGGGTCGTAAACACAACATTTTCCTTATACGAAAACATTTCCAACCGAACCTAATGTGTTGGGAGAACAACTTGCATGTGAGGCGTCTATTCTCAACCCTAAGCTATATTTTAGTATTCAGGGCATGAGTAGTCGAGTCTCGTTGGTACAAACTTTTATTTGCTAGCTTGCACGGACTTGAGGTGAGTTTCACGGCCCCTTTAAACTTTTTACTGTTTTGTAAACTTTGGGGGAAAAACATACTCGTACTCATTTTTATATGATAATAAGAAAACAATATCCGACCTTTATGTTTGAATGAGTTAACATTGAGATCTTGTAAAGTCCCATGCGTAAACATTTAATAACCATTAGCTAGGGATTAGCCTAGGATTCTATGGATAGTACTACTTGGATTGACACCCCCGGTCATGGTTCGATCGGTTTTGGTCGAATGACTGCATAGTGTTCAACCGTGTGCTCGGGAGGTACGAGTGGGGGGCAAAAATACTTGTGTCATGGTTTGGTTATGTCTCATGTATGAACATTTAATTCGTATTCTTAGCTAGTTTGCGGATGGGTCAAACATTACTTGTTTTGTTTATCATATACGTAAAATCATTTTCATGCAATTGGTTTGCTCATTGTATTCATATATAAAATCTGTGAACTCACCAACCTAATGTTGACATTTTCAAGTATGTTTTTCAGAAAACTGAACACGATAGCAAGGGTAATAATACGTAGGGTTCGTGCATACATGGTGGATACAACTTTTGAAGATTTTTCTTGTATAACCCGTAATGCTTGATCATATTTGCAAAATCTTAATATTTTGTAGCTTTAACTAATATTTTGGGCTGTAAAACCTTAAACTTAATTTATGTATCCAGTTTGCATGTATGCGTTTGCAATAATCATATGTTTTGGAAACCATGAACGTTACGCCTCGTGATTCCGCCTTGGCGGGGTGTGACAGATTGGTATCAGAGCCATTGATTATAGCGAACTAGGATAAATTTTTTTTTTATCCTAGTCTATAATTTAAAGAACTCATTAAAACGTTTTCATTGCATGTGCATTGCATAACTTACCCTACCTCAATTCATACGGATATTTTAAGATACAGCATGTCTTCACGCTCCGACCCCATTGTGCCTTCTTCGGTGGAGTACCATCTCCGAGACTGAGGATGATTCCATTCAGACTGTACCAGCCGACCCTATTCCACCACAAGCTGCTGATGTGATGGGGACCCCTACCGTCCACTCCCGACCCCGATGCTTAGTACAGACTCGTAGCTCCACTCCGCCAGACGTCGCTCTTGGAGAGCCACCTATCTGCTACTGCAAGAAGAGCGGAGGACCGATCATGGTCAAGAGTGCCAGGAAGAGGACACGACTGCCCCACAAGAAGACCCTGGCTGCACGTGACCCCGAGGACCATGAGACTGGAGAGGATCCACCCAAACAGCGACCTTGCTATCACCCTACCACCAGATGGATGCCCTGTACTCTTGCATGATGGAGAGAGATGGAGGGCATACCTTCCACGTTTAAGCTCGGGGAGTCCTCAAACTCCCCATCACAGCTGCCCCACACTGGGGAGGTCATGAAGCTCACAGTTCCTACACTGGTAGCCCGAGTCCATACCCATGAGGAGCGTGTCGACGACTTCTTGGATTATCTCAGAGCACATAGGGATGCATCTACTTTTCTGCAGCAAGAGCTCAGGAGCCGCTGGAGGACATCACTAGAGACATTCATGGTACCACCAATCACTTGGAGATGAGGGCCGACATGGACTGGCTGTTGATTACTACGGTCCGAGACAATGTTGAGGCATTGGAGGAGAGGACTTTAGCGGCAGAGTTAGTGGCTAGAGTGAGTGCTATTGTGGCTGGACTTGCTATGTTGTTTGGTTTGTATTCCCACTTCTTTCATTAGACTTAGTACGGGCGGGTTGTGCCCGTAACACACAATGTAGTTTGGAACTTTGGTACTGATGTGGTCGTAGGAACGCATCTATTTTGTATCCTTTTTATGTGGAACAATGTACTATGTATGTTTTAACTATGTATGTGTTGTTTATGTTGTGATAATGGTTGTTATGCCCTTATGTCATGTTATGTCATTATTATTATATAATGATGTTTTTTTTTAATTTGTATGTTAGAAAGAACGCCATGGCACCTAAGAGAAGGACGCCCCATGACACCACCGGTGAAAACAACATGACGATTTCCGCAGACGTGGAGCAACTCATATCATAACGTGTAGCCGCCGCCTTAGAGCAGTACGAAGCCAATCAGAATAATGGCGGAGGAAATGATAGTGGTACCGGCGGAGGTGGTGCAGGAGGCAGTGGCACCGCTAGAGGTTATGGAGGTAATAGAAAGAGTAATCACCTCTGTAACACATAGTCATGATCTAAGTTAACAACGTTATTAAAATAGTGACTTGTGACCCTACAGATGCTTCGAGCAAGAAGTGCACCTATAAGGTCTTTCTATCCTGCAACCCTCGCAGTTTCAATGGTACCAAAGGTGCAGTCGGCCTGATGAGATGGATTGAAAAGATGGAGTCAGTACTAGTCATTAGCGAATGCACAGCTGATTGCATGGTGAAGTACGCTACTTGCACTCTTACTGACATGGAATTCTCAGATGAAAACCTTGGGAAGACAGACTGCCTACCAGCTATCTTGGGATGATCTGAAAGTGATGATGATCGAGGAGTACTGTCCTGGAAATGAATTACAGAAATTTGAGACTGAGATGTGGAATTTACAGATGATTGGGGATGATGTGGCTGGCTATACCGATCGATTCAATGAACTGGAAATCTTGGTGCCACACATGGTCACTCCGGAAATACAAACGAGTTGAAAGGTACTTATGGGGTCTTGCGCCCCAAATCCGCAGCATGGTGACCTCGTCGAACCCGATGGATGCCAAGAGTGCTATAGTTCTGGCCTTTAAACTAAGAGAAGACGCAGTGAGAAATGGATTTTTTGGAAAGAAAGATACTGAGGAGAAAACGTCTGGGGATAAGAGAAAATGTAACAAATTCAAGAAGCAACCCTATAAGAAACAGGAAACGGTGTAGGTATTTGCTGCAAACACGGTGGAGCAAAAACGGTACAATGGCTTCCACCCGAGATGTAACAAGTGTGGATATCATCATATTGGGAAATGCACCCAGTGTGATAGGTGCAAGAGGTTTGGACACCAGGCTTAGTCTTGCCGAGTCAATATCACTCCCAGGGCGGTCAAACCAGGGTGCTTTGAATGTGAAGATCCCAAAAATCATGTGAAAGACTGCCCCAAAGTGAAGGATCGAAATATTAACCAAGCTCGAGGGAGAGCATTTCTGATGGGTGCTGGGGACGCACGCCAGGACCCCAACATCGTCACTGGTACGTTCCCGATAAACAATCACTATGCCTCTATACTTTTCGATAATGTGCTGATATGAGTTTTGTGTCAAATGACTTTAGATCCCTACTCGGTATTAAGGCCAACAAACTAAACCAAAGTTATATAATTGAACTAGCAAACGGGAAACTAATTGAAACCGGGGAGATTATTCTGGGTTGTACCTTAAGTCTAGAAAACCATACATTTAGTATAGATCTTTTACCTGTTGATCTGGGAAGCTTTGATGTCGTTGTCGGCATGGATTGGTTGTCGAAGAATCACGCCGAGATTATCTGTTTTGAGATGATTGTACGTATCCCACTCCCGAACGGAGAAGTTCTTTCGATTCAGGGTGAAAAGAGTTGAACGGCATTGAGGATGATAAACTGCATGAAGGCCCGTAAGTATCTACGTAAAGGCTATTACGCGTTCCTAACTCATGTCGTCGAGAAGAAATCCGAAGAACGTCGACTTGAGGACATACCAATAGTTAGGGATTACCCTGAAGTTTTTCCTGACGAATTACCTGGGTTACCGCCACCAAGGCAAGTCGAATTTCGTATTGATTTGGTACCTGGAGCCGCACCGGTTGCGCGATCGCCGTATCGGCCAGCACCTTCTAAAATGCAGGAATTATCAAATCAACTACAGGAGTTGCTTGATAAGGGCTTCATAAGACCGAGTTTTTCACCCTGAGGAGCTCCGATCCTATTCGTAAAGAAAAAGGATGGGACCTTTAGAATGTGTATTGATTACCGAGAGTTAAACAAGCTTACAATTAAAAACCGGTATCCACTTCCTAGAATAGACGATTTATTCGATCAATTACAAGGTTCTAGTTTCTACTCTAAGATCGATTTACGTTCAGGGTATCACCAATTGAGAATTCAAGAAGAAGATATACCAAAGACGGCACTCAGAACTCGTTACGGCCATTACGAGTTCCTAGTCATGCCGTTTGGTTTAACAAATTCACCAGCAATCTTTATGGATCTTATGAATATGGATAAATTTGTGATTGTGTTTATCAATGACATATTGATATATTCATGAACCAAGGAGGATCATGAACATCATCTGAAGTTAATTTTGGAACTGCTCAGAAATGAGAAATTTTATGCCAAATTCTCTAAGTGTGAGTTTTGGATCCGAGAAGTACATTTTCTTAGACATGTCATCAATAAGAAGGGCATTCATGTAGATCCGTCCAAAATTGAAGCAATCAAAAATTGGGAAGCACCAAGAACTCCGACTGAGGTGTGTCAATTTCTGGGTTTAGCCGCTTACTACGGAAGATTCATCGAGAATTTTTCAAAAATAGCCCTACCTTTAACCACATTAACCCAGAAGCACAAGAAGTTCGATTGGAGCGATAAGCAAGAATTGGCTTTCCAACTATTGAAGCGGAAGCTGTGTAGTGCACCGATTCTATCCCTACCCGAGGGAACCGACAACTTTGTCGTGTACTATGACGCATCACATCAAGGTCTGGGTTGCGTGTTGATGCTGAAAGATAAGGTTATAGCCTATGCATCCAAACAGTTGAAAGTGCATGAGAAAAACTAAACAACTCATGACTTGGAATTGGGCGTCGTTGTGTTTGCGCTTAAAATTTGGAGACATTACTTATATGGTACGAAATGCATTATCTTTACAGATCATAAAAGCCTACAACACATTTTTGATCAAAAGGAGCTTAACATGAGACAACGCCGTTGGGTGGAATTACTGAATGATTATGATTGTGATATCAAGTATCATCCTGGAAAAGCCAATGTTGTAGCAGACGCCTTGAGTCGTAAAGAAAGAGTTAAAACCCTTAGCGTTCGTGCCCTAGGATTAATAATTCATACGAATCTCACTACTCAAATCTGAATGGCACAACAAGAAGCACTTAAGGAAGAGAACATCCAAAATGAGGCACTACGTGGAATGATCAAACAATTGGAGCCTAAGTTGGACGATACGTTATACTTCATAGACAGAATTTGGGTGTCGAGTACTGGTAACCTACGCGACTTAGTTATGGATGAAGCCCATAAGTCCAAGTACTCCATCCACCCAGGTTCAGATAAAATGTATAAGGATCTCAAGGAACTCTATTGGTGGCCCAACATGAAAGGAGACATTGCCATTTATGTCAGTAAATGCTAAACATGTTCAAAAGTTAAGGCAAAATGTTAGAAACCGTCTGGCCTATTACAACAACTTGAAATTCCCAAATGGAAATGGGAATAGATTTCCATGGATTTTATAACGAAACTACCCAAGACGTCCAGTGGTTATGATACCATATGGGTATTTGTCGACCGTTTAATAAAATCCGCTCACTTTCTGCCAATCAAGGAAACCAACAAAACCGAGAAACTTGCAAGATTGTATATTAAAGAAATTGTGGCTAGATATGGAGTGCCAATTTCTATTATATATGATAGAGATAGTCGTTTCGTGTCAAGGATCTGGAGGTCGTTACAAGAAGCCCCAGGCACGCGCCTAAACATGAGCACAACCTATCACTCACAAACTGACGGTCAAAACAAAAGGACTATCCAAACATTAAAAGATATGGTCCGTGCGTGTGTAATTGATTTCGGAGGAAATTGGGATACACATTTACCATTGGCTGAATTTTCTTATAATAACAGCTACCTCACCAGCATTAAGGCTGCTCCGTTTGAAGCTTTATATGGTCGTAAATGTCGTTTGCCGCTTTGTTGGGCAGAGGTTGGTACAAACATTTGACATGCCCTGAGATTTTCCAAGAAACCACTGATAAGATCTTCAAAATTAAAGATCGTCTTAAAGCAGCCCGAGACAGACAAAAGAGCTACGCTGATAACAGACGGAAACCATTAGAATTTCAAATCGGAGACTGAGTAATGTTAAAAGTCTCGCCATGGAAAGGCGTTGCAAGGTTTGGTAACCGTGGTAAGCTCAACCCTAAATACGTTGGACCGTTTGAAATACTGGCTAGGGTTGGCCCTGTAGCTTACAAGCTCAAGCTACCGCAAGAGCTAAGCAACGTACACGATACATTCCACGTGTCGAATCTCAAAAAGGGTTTGTCAGACGAGACCTTGATCATACTGTCTGATGAAATTCATTTTGATGATAAACTTCATTTCATCGAGGAACTAATTGAGATCATAGATTGGAAAGTTCAAAGGCTGAGACGTAGTCGTATCAAACTGGTTAAAGTACGTTGGAATTCAAAGCATTGTCCCGAGTACACATGGGAACGAGAGGATCAAATGAAAACCAAGTACCCCTCCTTGTTCAAAGATACACCAGTTCAAGATGGTACGAATTGAATTTCAGGACGAAATTTTTTTAACATGGGGAGAATGTGACACCCAACATTTCATGTCAATATCCGTGCTTATCATAAACACGTTTATATTTTTCGTGTTTCCTAGTTTACCTAATTGCAAAAATTAGGACATTAAAGTCTAGCAAATATCATACGTTGATTATTTCATATTTTGATAATTTTAGGAATTACCGGTACACGCGTACGTTTAACCCGTCTAATACGAACGTTGGTGATTAAATTAAATAAACAGAAATATATATATATATATATATATATATATCTAGACGTATATGGTACACAAACTTTACATTGTACAATAAATTCTTTTATTTTTTAACTAAAGCTTATAATATATGTAAAGTTAAATAACAAACACTTTCGAACACGTTGCCGCGTAGCGTCACCTTTAGGCACTTATACCTACAAATAATCACCTCAACAAATTATATAACCTGTGAATTAAATATTTTTTTTCATAAAACTAGTCTTTAGCTAGTTAAACCATAATTCTGGTACCGTTAGGAACCTAAACCGAATTAAATTACCGTTAGCACTCTAATCTCGATTAATATCACCTAATAATCTAATTATCTACTACTTAAACTCACTAAATATCTAACCAAACCAACCCCCCTAGCCCTTAGAACCATTCTGTCGAGAGCCCTAAATGAGCCCTCCTCGCCTTCCAAACCTTTCCAACCATTTTAAATAAATTTACAAATCATACTCATTTACTTGCAACTTTTAACAAAAGCCATATCTATCCATCATATCTATCATCTATATTACAAAGTCACACTCCATCCCCCCTTGTTTCTTTCCTTTCTTACGGCTCTACAAGAACAAAAATTACTCATTTTCCTCTCTTCCTTACGGCAACAACAAGATCACCATCATCCTTATGCCTTCTCAAAATTCAAGCCAAGTGTAGTGAAGATTTCAAGGTTTCAAAAGTCATTCAAGCCTCTTATATCCATCTATTTTAGTATCTTCCCTAGCTTGCCTAGTGGTAAAGATCTCCATCCATTAATTTCACCTTTATATTTCATGTTATCTTTTTGAATCACGGCTAAATATGCACTTTGTTCACCAAAATATGGGATGTCTTCATAAAGCATTCTAACCTATATAAACCAACAAAAAAGGAACTTAATCAAATGTCTAAACCGTGGATATATATATATATATATATATATATATATATGTGTGTGTGTGTGTGTGTGTGTCACAGGTGTGTATATATATGTGTATATATGGTTTTTACTCATAAAAGTTTACTAAAAGTTAAGTGCTTATATTTATGAGTAGATTGATATATAGATCTTGAAATGGTTATGGAATCTAGGTTATATAATTTGTGTTAAAATGAATAGATATATAATTATATGAAATATTGAGCATGCATGTATATTTATGTGCCATATGTATGTATATATAAGTGTGGGTATACCATAAGTATGTAGATCTACATGTAGTGTGTTCAAATGGGAGCTTGATGTGTTATATGAGAAAAAAAAACGTATAAACTCTTGTTAACAAATGAATGGTAAAATTAATGTCTATAAAAAAAATAATGACTAAAACTTAACTTTCATCGTGTTAAAAAAAATAATTAACTTTATAAAAACAATAACGACTATAACTTTAAATACATATTTGGTAAATTTAGTTACTCACGCATAATAATGACGTTTTGAAAAGAATCAAATTTTGAAAGTATTTTTAGGACAAAAATGGGCATGGTGAAACCTAAGTATTTATTTTTAGTAAACATAGAGATTAAAGGCGAAAAAATGATTATTCAAGTAATTGTTTGTCTAAATGGTAATTTAAGAACTTAGGGTACTATAATATGTAAATACATGTATTTGTGGGTAAATATATATGTCTTGAAAAATAATAGATTACTAAGTCTCGGAAGATAATTATGACGGGATCCTAATAAACATTACGTGCTATTTGTTCTAGACGAGTGCTTAGGTATATATATTTATGTGTTAATCACAAAATTTGATCATTGGTTATTTCACGAACTTGACTATTAGAGAAATATATAAAGCAATAATAATAAATATATAATGTAACAGAATAAATTATACTATCTACACTATTACGACGAAAATGAAATGTTCCTTTAAAAATAGATATAATACTTTATAAATATATAGTTATTTGATGACCATGCCTTGTAGCTCTATGTTTACTCGTATAGATATATTATGTGTATAAATATTTATATAAAGTAGTAACTATTAATCATCAGTGGGTCGTAAATACAACATTTTCCTTATACGAAAACATTCCCAACCGAACCTAATGTGTTGGGATAACAACTTGCATATGAGGCGTCTATTCTCAACCCTAAGCTATATTTTAATATTTAGGGCACGAGTAGTCGAGTCTCGTTGTTACAAACTTTTATTTGCTAGCTTGCACGGACTTGAGGTGAGTTTTACGACCTCTTTTAAATTTTTTACTATTTTGTAAACTTTGGGGGAAAACATACTCGTACTCATTTTTATATGATAATAAGAAAACAAGACCCGACCTTTCTGTTTGCATGAGTTAACATTGAGATCTCGTAAAGTCCCATGCGTAAGCATTTAATAATCATTAGCTAGGGATTAGCCTGGGATTCTATGGATAGTAATATTTGGGATTGACACCCACGGTCATGGTTCGATCGGTTTTGGTCGAATGACTGCATAGTGTTCAACCGTGTGCTCGGGAGGTATGAGCGGGAGGCAAAAATACCTGTGTCATGGTTTGGTTATGCCTCATGTATGAACATTTAATTCGTGTTCTTAGCTAGTTTGCGGATGGGTCCAACATTACTTGTTTTGTTGATCATATACGTAAAATCATTTTCATGCAACTGGTTTGCTCATTGTATTCATATATAAAACCTGTGAACTCACCAACCTAGTGTTGACATTTTCAAGTATGTTTTTCGGGAAAATGAACGCGATAGCAAGGGTAATACTACATAGGGTTCATGCATACATGGTGGATACAACTTTTGAAGATTTTTCTTGTATAACCCGTAATGCTTGTCATATTTGCAAAATCTTAATATTTTGTAACTTCAACTAATATTTTGGACTGTAAAACCTTAAACTTAATTTATGTATCCAGTTTGCATGTATGTGTTTACAATAATCATATGCTTTGGAAACCATGAACGTTACGCTTCGCGATTCCGCCTTGACGGTGTTTGACATAAAGTCTTGTGCTATATATATGCATAAGCGGGTAAAGAGTACATGTGTTAAGCTACCAAAGAAGTAATAACCCCTAAAGAATCTAGAGCAAGGCCTAATTCTTATTTATTTTTCCGTTAAACGCATCATCTTATTTAATTACAAATAATATCATTTCACTAAATATAATTAAATATTAAATTGCAACGAATATATTTTCCTTGACATGATACTGATATAACTATTTCTTATAATAAAATATAATATACCAAGTGTTATAAATAATAACCATAGTACTCTTTACCCGTTTATGCGTTTATAGCACAAGACTTTACTACTCAAGTTGTGTAATATACTCATCACCAATATATCACATGATTCCTCATGACATGAGCTTTTGCTCATGGAGCTATATTTTTTTATTAGGGATTACAATCCGGAACAGAATGAGGATAATATATTGGCAAGAATGTTAGAGCATAAAGAAGCTATCATATCTCATTTAAGTTGGGCTAGCCTCCTTTTGGGTTTCCATACCTTGGGACTTTATGTTCATAATGGTGTCATGCTTGCCTTTGATACTCCGGAGAAGCAAATCTTAATCGAACCTATATTTGCTCAATGAATACAATCTTCTCATAGTTTATACCGAGAGAAATATATGAATCAAATGAAACTGAAATAGAAAAGGATTATATAATCAGCAATCAGATAATTCATGAATCACTTAGTCAAAATCGATCTAAAGGTTTGACAAATTATTCACATGCAGAAGAAGAAATGAAACATAGAATTGATAGAAGAAACACAATCAGAAATCAAATTGAAATAATAAAAAAAGTAACGCTAGGAATAAAAAAATTAAAAGAATAATGGAGAATCACCCCCAAAAATTTGGAAAATATTAAAAAGAAAAAATATTGAATTAGTAATTCAATTTTTCATTGAAAAAACATAAATAGATATCTTTCTATGTGTCATTAATATGCATAGAATCGCTCTACAACTATTTATGGAATCAACAAAAAAAATTATTGAGAAATACATTAACAATAACGAAACAAATCAAGAAAAGATTAATAAAACAAAACAAAATAAAATTGACTTTATTTCGACTATGACTATAAAAAAAGAGTTTTGATAATCTTAGAAATAGTAAGCGGAAGTCATATATTTTTTTTTATTTATCTTACTTGTCACAAAATATGTATTTTTAAATTTATCACAAACTCATGTTATTAACTTAATACTAACTAAAGCGTTACGTATGTCTGGTGGAGTTCACATTCATTCCGGTACCGTAAGGTAAATTTGAAGGGAAAGAGAAATCACTTTAGGCTTTGTTGATTTACTGCGTGATGATTTTATTGAAAAAGATAGAAGTCGCAGTATTTATTTCACCCAAGATTGGGTCTCTCTACCAGGTGTTCTGCCTGTAGCTTCGGGGGGTATTTACGCGGATAACTGCTGAAAGCATCTAAGTAGTAATTCTACCCCAAGATGAGTGCTTTCATATTTCGAATTCCCCAAAGCCTCCGGTAGCACAGCATAGACAACGACGGGTTCTCTGCCCCTGCGAGGATGGAGCGAAATAAGCTTTTAGAATTCAAGAGAAGGTCACGGCGAGACGAGTCGTTTATCATTAGGATAGGTGTCAAGTGGAAGTTCTGGTTTATCCACGCCATACTCTATCCTAGTAAGATGATACACACTAGCTAATCGTCCGCCTGGTGCTACATCATAGGCACATTGGGAGCGGAGATAATTGTAACCATATACATATAAAATGACAGCAATGGAATGCCAATCCCCGGGTTTTATTTGTAAAGTCTCTATTCCTTTGTAATCAAAGCCCAAAGATCTATGAATTAGCGCATGGTTAACTAGCCAAGCGGAAAAATTACCCTGCATCAATAACCATAGCGGATGCATCGAATGGACGTCAAGTGGTTGATATTATCCCTCCGGGGCTAGAACTTCTTGTTTCATAAGGCGAATCTATCAAATTGGATCAACCGTTGACAAGTAATCCTAATGTGTTCTACTGATCTGGATATAACTAAAAAATACAGGCATTTGTGGGTTCAATGCGAAAATCGTTATGGATTAAATTATAAGATTTTTTTTAAATAAAAAATGAATCTTTGTGAACAATGTGGATATCATTTAGTAGTTAAGATAAAATCAAACTTTTGATCGATCCGGGTACTTGGGAGCCTATGGTTGAAAACATGGTCTCTCTGGATCCCATTGAATTTCATTCGAAGGAAGAGCCTTAAAAAAATCGTATCGATTCTTATCAAAGAAAGATAGGATTAACCTAGGATGTTCAAACATGCATAGGGCAACTACACGGTATTAATGTAGCAATTGCGGTTATGGATTTTCAGTTTATGGGTGGTAGTATGGGATAAGTAGCCGGGGAGAAAATTATCCGTTTGATTGAATACGCTACTAAAGAATTTCTACCTCTTATAGTGTGTGCTTCTGAAGGGGCACTTTAAAATTTCAAATCGTCCGCCCTGCACCTACCCATCGAGTATATGTTGAATTCTATAGGAATCACACAAGGGTAGATTATAAACCTCTAGTAAAATGACCGCCCATAACCCAACAGATAAAGTACATTACATAGCATTACATAGTCCGTTTTAGGGATTGGCGACTTACTGATGAGTTTGTTTATTCCTCGAGTTTAAAGCGTTTAATGTCATCTTGTTATGTTGAATTGAGTTTTAGAATACACTACTTTGAGATGGTTTGTGTTTTGCAGGTCTCGACAGGTTTAAGGTGTATTTTGGATGCTTTACAAAACTTTAGGATGAAATCTAACAAGACCGGGTTCGAGAAACAAAGCAAAAACACAAAAAAGTCGGATGGTAGCACTCTGGGCGTCTAGGACGCCTAGCCAGGCGTCTGGGATGCCACCAGCGTCCAACTCCGCGTAAACAGAGGCTTTTCAGCATCTAGGAACCTCATTTGAATTGTTCTGGGCATCCGAGATGGTTATCTGGGCGTCCAGAATGCCGGGCCTAAAATGCGTAACTACCCAATTTGACAAGTTTTTAAGGGGGATTTCGGGATTTTGAAGATCATTATCAATTGGGGTTTTTTTAGGGCGAAAATAGGCGATTTTCAAGGTTTCAAATCATCCCAAATCACATTCCATCATACAATTGTAGATCAAATCAGGGTTTTTGGAGATCAAATCAACACCATAATTGGCTAATTCATCCAAGATCATCCCCGGGTGGATGGTTGTAAGTTTTCTAGGGTTTTTCTTGAAATTTCGGTTTGAAACAATAGACGTGGATAATCATTCGATTGAAATTACGTGTTATGATTGTTAGTATTGTCATGAACATGTAACTGTTGAGATTTTCTTGCATCTTTAACGTTATGAGATGATGATTGCTATTAGTTTCAATTCATGTTAGGGTTTGTTTTGTGTTCTTGATTCATAAAGCATACGTTTGTCCGAAATACATATCGTGACGATTTTCTTGCACCAATTACATATGTTAGATGAGCGTTGATGCCTCCAATTGAGTAATCATATTAAGAAGTCCTAGAAATCGTTGTGTTCAATAGAAATTCAAACCATTTGTGTGAAGTTATCCTAGTTGCTTGCAAAACCGGAAACCCGGGTGTGGTCTTTTCTCATATTATTGTTTACAAATTCAATATAATCACTGTGTTTGCTAATTGTTATTCGCTGTGTTATTATTTCAATTTACAAATCATTGTTCCTTTTTTAAGTGCAAATCAATTGAACCAAATCATTGGTTCACAAATTTCTCAACTTTTAAGAATCTAGAACTCCTTCATAAGAAAATAATCAATTGAGTTACACATCGACCACAAAGTCTTCGTGGTTCGACACCCTTCTTACCCTAACTAGCTTAAGGTGATTAGGAAGACATTTCTTTTATCTTTGACCGGTCCATCGACAACCAAGCCCACATGACAAACAAAATCAAAACCTAAACTATTTGATCACTTCAGTATCCACTCTTATCATACGAAGAATGAAGAGGTTGATGATGAGAATGAGGGTTATTATGACGATGATGATGAGTTTCAAAACAACAATGATGGTGAATGGAATGAGGATAACCGTAACGAGGGCAATGAGTATTATGATGGTGACGAGTATGATGAATATGAGGACGATAGGTATGTTAACAATACTCAACCATTCAATAATCAAAGAGGGAACCACAACAACAACTATAATTATAACCGGGTTCCCAATCAAGCTGGTGGGGGTAACAATTATCAACCTCGTCAACAACAAAGGCCCCCACAACCCAATCGAAGAGAGCTTTTGACATTAGGCCTCAATATATTAATGCTCTCCCACACTTTATGGGAAGTGCTACTGAAGAACCTTACATACGTCTAGCCGATTTTGCAGCTATTTGTAACACCATTGGAGGACACAACTTCTCTGCGGATGAAGTAAAGTTGAGGTTATTTCAGTTTTCGTTGAAAGAGAAGGCGAAGAAATGGTTTCTAACATTGCCGGCCAACAGTATTCGCACATGGGCAGAAATGCAACAAGCATTCTTAGATGAATACTACTCGATGGCCAAAATGAGTGATGGTCGTAGAGACATACGATACTTCAAACAACAATCGGATGAATTATTTCATGAAGCTTTCATGCATTTTAAGGAGTTGTTACGCATGTGTCCGCATCACAGAATTGATACATGGGAACTCATCAAGTCCTTTTCGGATGGGTTAACTTCCGAAGAGAGAAAATATTTGCATTCCACAAGTAATGGCACATTCTTGTCTAAAAGTGAAGATGACAATTGGGATTTTTTGTGTGACGACCACGGCTTTTCAGGTCCTTACCGTTTCTCGACTTTTTATACGTTTATATTTTTAAATTTTATGGTTATATATATTTTAAGTGTTTCTAGGAATTCTAGGAACATTGCCTTAGACGAATACTAAGGTCCCAACAAGAATACCCGATTAAATGCATACACCGCGTGTACCGCGAACGCGTTAAATAAGCGAAAAAATTTAATTTCTCGAAATTAATTTTTATATTTATATTTTAGTTAAGAATGATATTTTATAATTTTATATATACTAACTTTTGTGATTCTTGATTAAACTGACGATCACTTGTGGTTCACCCGGTATAACTTTTTAAAAACTTTTAAGTTTTTACCATTCAAATACTATTAAAATTTAGTATTTGGGATACAAGATTTAATTATTTGAATACAAATATTTATTTATGTGCTTTAGGAGTGTAAATTTTATTTAAAAAAATAAGTTAGTTTTATAAAAATAAATTTTATTTTTAAAGAATGCATGCATCTTCTATTTAAAGACCCAACCCTTCCCCTTCCCCTCCCCCCCCCCCTTCTTCTTGCCATCCACAACACCAACACACACACATATTCTTTTTTGTTTATTTTTGCTCTCAAGAACACACTCCAATCCAACATTTGATTCTTGATTCTAGCTTGATCTTGAGCCTAAATCCAGAGATTAGAAGGTGTAATCGTGTGTTTTAACACTTTAAATTTTATGTTTTGATTCTTGCATGTGTTCTCAAGAACACACTCACTTTGATTTTCAAGTTTAGGTGTTTTTGACGCTTTAAAGCTTGAATCTTGTAATTTTAACAAGGATTTGTGGATGGAAATTATTGTTAATCATCCACAATGATTTATCTAGTCTAAATCTTACAAAAAATTGGATGTTCAAGAGTATGAACATTTGATGTTCATCATTTGGGTTTTCTTGGATTTTTGGTGATTTTAAGTTTTTGGTATTTGGATTGAACTATGTAGGTCCTGGGAGCCTCGTCACGCATCGGAAATACACGGATCTGTTCTGTGTTTTGTGTGGGAACCAAGAAACGAGACAGAGAAACACGAACATAAACAAAAGATAACGAAACGATACGTAATCCATAACATAGAAGTCATCCCGTATTACAGATTACATACCGAAGGAGCACACATCTCTCATCTAAGCTCACGGTCCAGGGGTCGGGAGAGCTCTTCCCGACCCGGACACCTCTCAACCTCGTTCCAGAGTTCCGCCTACAAATGAGGCCATCATCTCATATTTATAGGGGAAGGAACACTACCTGCGTACTTGGCTAAGTATGCATGGCATTGGTTATGCGTACTTGCTAAGTACGCAAGGCAAAAGCCTTGCGTACTTACAAAGTACGCAGGACCAGCTGGTGAACATGTTAAGTACGCAGGAACACCCTCCTGCGTACTAGCCTAGTACACCGATACATAGAATTTAATCTATAGTTACTAAAACATGCTTCTACAGACTCCCTCTTAACTATAACATCAAATTCTATCTATCACTAACACTGATAATCATTAGTTACAAAGAGTGTCCTAACAGACTCCCTCTAAACTAATGATATCACGTGTCTTCTGGCGAGATTTGATCTTCTAGCATTCCACTTGAGATCTTCAAATCTTCAAACTTCAGTCTTCAGTTGCCGAGTGATGACAAACCCGACTCCCTCTTAACTGTAGCGTTCATTGTAGACCAAACCAAGTGCTTTAATAAGAACCAACTAACCCAACACAACTCATTGTAGTTCATCCTCTCAGCAGTAGCAACCTCCACCCTGACTTAGAATTCCTCCAAATTAGCTGGCATATAATAGAGAGTTTGAATTTCCAATAACCTGCATCAAACTAATCAGCTCCCATAGGAATTCCAGTAAGACAAACTTTAGTCTTCACACCAGATGTGTCCAACTCTATCCTGTATCTTCACGAGTCAACCAAATTCCCGAAGATGTTCATTTCCAATTTCCCCTTTCAATGTAAGCTTCTCCTGACTAGAGCAGAAACAAGGGAACGTTTCCTATCCCGTCGGCAAATGATAAAAGGTTCCATCTTCAACTAATAATCCAACGAATATCCAACTTTATCTTGAAAACACACGATAGAATCAAACACAAAATCATGCTCAACAGTGATCACCTTATATCCAAAGTCCAACATTCTTCAATTAGATCTTCATTCTTGGTTTACAACTCCTAATCTGTATACGTTCACCGCGGTGAAGTTCCATAACTAGGTTGTCTATCTGGATTCCGCCCAGATCCCAAGTGAGAAATCCCATCATAATTGAATCACATCAAATCTTAAACACAGGCTTGACTAATGAGCATGAAAAATATAGTTTACACGAGAAATCAGGGTTGATGATACACGCCCCCATTTCTCTATAAACTATGACCAGCTTCATCATCACGTCACTCAAATCCTCAAAAAGCACGACTAGCCAACTCCAAGATTTTATTTTTTTATTCATTTGCAAAGATCAAAAACAGCAAATTCTTGGGTTCAAGTTGTTACAGTATTCATCCCCTATTAAAGAAGTATCCCGGATACTCGTAGCCTACATATTCAGGTTTGAATACCTAAACAAGATGATTCTTTTTTCGAAAGACCCAAAGCAGCCACATCTTCACAAATAGAACGAGACCTTTAGCCGATGACGACCCAATTGCTCCCATTAGTTTAGCATTCATACCCTATTAAATAAGTATCCCTGATACTCGTAGCCTACATTTTCAAGTATGGACATTTAAACAATGTATGACAACTGGTATCATCCAACAAAAATCTCATCCGTGTTTCGCCAAGCCACATCGTATATAAATTCTGGTCCGGAAAAACCAAAATTACTATCTTCTCCAAAATGGCCAGAAACACGCGTACAAATGATCCCTAAAAAATTTGCCCAAAAAAAGTTTTCCCGCCAAAAAACTGTTTTTTTTAATCCTAGATGCTAGTTCATGCGTACTTAGTAAATACGCACATAAAGGGTGTTCATGCGTTTTTAGTAAATACGCAAAGTCAAGTACCCATGCGTACTTGTTAAGTGCGTAGAGAAATGCTCTTGCATACTTAGCTAAGTACGCAGGTCACTTCTCATGCGTACTTACTAAGTACGCATGCTAACCCATGCGTACTTAGAAAGTACACAGAAAAGGTGATTCTGCGTACTTGTTCAGTACAGTAGTGTTCTTGACGGATCTTGAGGAGAATGCTCGAAAAGTGATGGATCTGAGAAATTGATGCTTCCAAAAGCTTAGAAATCATCATCTAACAAACCCTTAGCCCTCCAAACACCAAATGAAGTGATAACAAACTCGACTTTAAGGATTTTAGGTCTGAAAAAGTACGAACTCGTATGAACACAGATCTGATCAAAACCCTAAAAAATCGAAACTGGAACACAAATCAACGAACACCGAGGCTCTGATACCACTTGTAGGTCGCAGGAGCCTCGTCACGCAGCGGATATACATGGACCTATTCTGTGATTTGTGTGGAAACCAAGAAACGAGACAGAGAAACACGAACATAAACAAAAGATAATGAAATGATACATAATCCATAACATAGAAGTCATCCCGTATTACAGACTATGTACCGAAGGAGCACACATCTCATCTAAGCTCACGGTCCAGGGGTCAGGAGAGCTCGTCCCGACCCGGACACCTCTCAACCTAGTTCCAGAGTTTCGCCTACAAATGAGGCCAGTATTTCATATTTATAGGGGAAGGAACACTACATGCGTACTTGGCTAAGTACGCAGGGCATTGGTCATGCGTACTTGCTAAGTACGTAAGGCAAAAGCCTTGCGTACTTACTAAGTATACAGGACCAACTGGTGAACAAGCTAAGTACGCAGGAACACCCTCCTGCGTACTAGCCTAGTACACCGATACATAGAATTTAATCTATAGTTACTAAAACATGCTTCTACAAACTACATTGTGATTGTAGGTAAAATATCAATAAACCACATGGATTTAGCATCCATCAACATCAATCAAAGCTGAATTGAAGGTATAATCCTTGATTAAAGCTTTTAGTTAGCTAGTGTGCTCAAGAACACACATGTTCTTGATGGTTTTAAAAAATTGTTGATTTAGCATCCAAATTTATTTTTAAACAGAAGGGTGTGGACTAAAATGAGAATCTGGAATTTTTGGCAACTTAACTATTTATAAATTATGTATTAAAATTAATACAAATTTAATACATGAAAAATGGGAAAAATACTTCTGAGTTTTAGAAAATTATTGAATTTGGTCAGAAGTTTATATATAATGAAAGATGACTCCTGCCCAAATTTCTTGAAAATTGGAATTATACAAGTGGATGTTTGGTATTTATAAAATTAAACAAATGAAATTGGGATCATATACTTCTTGACAACGTCTGGACTTGAAACTTTTAATGAAATCTCATATGGACATAAAAATAACTTGGTAAAGTTTTGACAAGTTTAACTATTTTCTCGAATTTGTTAAATTTTATTAATACTATATTCATAATAAATAATCTAGATAATTAAAAATTATGAAAATTGGTCAGAATTGTTTATTTATATATTTGAACATTTGGTAAAAGTTTCAAGTATTAGTTTTGTGTCCAAGTATGGTTTTAGAATTTTGGATGATTAAATCTTTATAAAAATGGCAATTTTATGAACTTTTTATATAAAAATTAAATTTAAAAACGTTTTGTTAAGTTTTGGACAGAAGATATAACTTATCAAAAACATAATTTTGGACTTTTAATTTGGATACTAAGATCACACTAAAACCCTAATTTCGGACGAATCAGAATTTTAAACCGTAAACCGGACTTTACGCGCTTAACCGCGTTTTTTGTCAAACGAAACCGTGACTTGATATTTCATCATATATGAATTTATAACTATTGATATTCAGTAATAAAATCTAAAACTTGAAGTTTAAGGTCACGAATTTGTATAAAAGCCGGTTTTACAACTTTTAGCCATTCGTATGCATGTGCACGGGTTTTGGGTATGCAATCGATTGCATAGCCACTTTTGGTTTCTGTTTACTTAGTCACACTTTTTAGGTGTCCTAAAGGTATTTCGTGACTACTTGTTTAGTAGGACCCGGTTAGGATACCATTTTTCTGCGGTTTCTTCGGATAGCCGTACCATTCGCGTATCACTATCAGGTGAGGTTTGCGGCCTCACTTTTCATTTTTACTGTTTTACAGGGGAAAAGCTATTTCACACACTGCACGTTGTTACTTGGGATTTGGATTACCTGGGTTTACTTATAAATGCATTAAGTCCCCATTTTAACACAATCAATTAGCTTGAATAGCCGATGGGAATTATATACAGTACTATTTGGGTTGACACCCCCGCTCGAGGTCGGTCGCGCCAACCAGACTTGTAGGGTCAATTTGGGCGCATAATTAGCCATAGTAGATGTTTGCATTTGACACATGGATACTACAGGGGCAACAACTACTCTAACGGTTTTTATTGTGGCTTAGGGTAATTAAATCTTAACACGTGTATTTGATCATCTGCGGATGGTTACTCTTACATTTTGAAATTTACTTACTTTTTATCGAGTCGCAAAACTTGCGTGCTCACCAACTATTTTTCTATAGTTGACATGTTTTTGAAACATTCTTTTCAGGTAAATAGAATTGAAGAAAAGACTTATTATGAGGACTTACTTTTGGGATTATGACCTAGTTTTTCGTTGTGGATTATGTATTTGGGTTTGATGCATGTAGATAATTTGAAACGATATTTTGGTTGTATGGTTTGTAAAACTATTTTTTGGTAAGCATGTAGTGGTTCTTTTGTAATTTGCAATGTACCCGTTAACATTCTCTTCCTAAGTTTTCGATGTACCGCTCTCGTCTCACCTCTATGTTTCCGCCTTCGGCGAGTTGTGACATTTTTGAAAGAATGAGTAAAAGCTCAAAAGCTCAAGCTTCAGATGACAGGAGATCGACCGACTCGCATCATTGGAACGAGAATTGGCTAAGTTAAAGAAAAGTGGAAATGCGGATGTCGCATGGGTGAAGTATGATGTTTGTGGAGCATGTGGTGAATTGGGGTACAAGAGTATCCAGTGCCAATAGGGTGGCAATGCTTATGAAGAGGTCAACCAAGTTTCAAGTGATAGAAACTATAATGATATGAATTCTAACACTTATCATCCAAGCTTGAGAAATCATTCCAATTTCAGGTATGGGAACGCCTCTAACCAAATGAATCCTAATTTCCAAGGAGCAAATCAAAACAACTCCTCCTATCAAAATCGCCAACAAGGTGGTTACAATCAAGGTGGGGGTGCTATCAAAGGAACTCCTACAATCAAGGTGGAAATCAAGGGTACAATAACAACCGAGGTAAGAAATTACAATAATCAAGAGCAACAAAGTTGAAATTCGAGAGGAGATGATCCGGTGACTTTAAGATTGGATGCCATCATGAACATGATGAAAGAGTCAGTCAAGAAGATTGAAGTGAGGGATAAGTCTGTTGCTGTGTTGGAAAGGCAAATGGGTCAATTGACCGAGGAGGTGGCCCAAATCAAGAAGGAAAAAGGGATGCCAAGTGATACTACCTTGAATCCATCACATCAAGGTTCAAGCAAGAAGAATGGAGGAACTATGCACATCAGCAAGGTAAGTGTTCTTCTTAATGGTAAGGTTTATGATAATAAAGTTGAACTTCCACCACAAAGGGTTGGTGGGTTGGTGGAAGATGTTAATGAGGATACGGAAAGTGAAAATGAGGTGGAACTTGTTCAACCCTTAAAACCGAATGAAACTGTTTTTGAAAAACCAACAAGTAAACCGGTTTTGAATAATGATTTTACCAAGCCTAAAGAAAAGGATATGGAGGGTAATACCATCTCTTATCCGGCAGCTTTGGTCAAACCATCTAAAGCTAAGAAAGTGAATAAAAGAGGCCCACAAAAAGAAGAAATGTGGGAAGTTTTGAAACAAGTTCCCGCATATGATAAGTACTTGAAAGATTTGTGTACACAAAAACGGAACCATAAATTTCCCAAAAAACTTGACTTAACTGTTAATGTGAATGCTATCTTGTCGGGTGTTCTTCCACCTAAGCTACAAGATCTGGGGGCGTCCATTATATCCATTCAAGTAGGTGATTTCAAAATGACTCAGGCACTTTTGGATCTTGGGGCTAGTGTTAGTATTATTCCTGGGAGCCTTTATGACCAATATGATTTTGGTCCTCTTTAAGAAGCCGAAACCACAGTGGTCTTGGCTGATTTGATCCCAAAACTTCCCCGGGGAATTGTAGCTAATGTCAATGTTAAGGTGGAAGATTTCTACTATCCAATTGATTTCTTGGTTCTTGATTATGTTTTCGCTAATAAAAGCAAACAACCTACGGTTATACTTGGTCCATCATTCTTGGCAACCGCAAATGCTCAAATTAATTGCCGAGATGGAACGGTTGATATGGCCTTCGGTAACCGTAAGTTGAGGTTAAATGTTTTTTCACATACATCTAATTCTCTGTTCAATGATGAATGCTTCATGGTGGACATCATTGGTGGGTGCGTTCCTCTTTATGATCTTATGGTGAATGACGATGGCACCACAGAGATTTGTTCTATGCATGACAGGTTACAGGTGAAAGCAATCAGAGAGCTAGAGGAGGAAGAGAAGAAATGTGAAGCGATGGCAATCAAGGAAGGTAGGCCACCATGGACTTACCAAGTGGAACCTCTACTGGAGCATATCGATACCAAATTAAAGCCATCATTGAAAGAACCACCGAAGGTGGAGCTGAAGGAGTTGCCAAAGCATCTCAAGTATGCTTTCGTTGGAGAGAACGAGACGTTCCCGGTCATTATTGCATCGAACTTGACCGATGAGTAAGAAAGAGAGTTGATGAAAGTGTTGGTCACCCATAGGGCTGCAATAGGGTGGACCATTGCGGATTTGAAGGGTATTAGTCCCTCCATTGTGATGCATAAGATCGACACAGACCAAGATGTCATAACATCCCGTGATGCACAAAGGAGGTTGAATCCCAACATGAGGGAAGTTGTCAAGAAAGAGATTCAAAAGTGGTTGGACGCGGGTATCATTTACCCAATTTCTGATACAACGTGGGTCAGTCCAACCCAAACGGTCCCAAAGAAAGCAGAGATCCAGATTGTGAGAAACAACACAGGTGAAGAGGTAGCCACCCGACCGGTAACCGGGTGGTGTATTTGTATTGATTATCGTAAACTTAATGCGGCTACCTCTAAAGATAATTTCCCATTACCGTTCTGATATGCCCTAAATTATACATGTTTTGCATTCATAATAATCCCCATATTATGGTACTAATTGATTAATAAGCTTGCCATTGGTACTTAAAACGTTTATATTTTGTAATTGCAGGTTATTCGGTGTTTAAAATATAAATCAAGAGAAAATCTATCAAAAGCACCAAGAATTCAAGCTTCTAGAAGGATCATTCCCGTGCTTTGACCCCTAAGAAGTCAAAATTGGTCAACAAGAGTCAACCAGCAGCTAAAAGACAAAAGTGGGCAGCAGGCAGGGGATGCACGGGCGTGCATTTGCCTGCTTGCTCCCCACGGCTCCCAGTACACTGCCACTCGTACACTATGATTCCCTAGGTGTTTGCACGCCCGTGCAATCCAATGGACGGTCGTGCATTGCTCAATCTAAGGCCTATAAATAGGAGGCTTGGGTTCTTCATTCCACACACCTAGACCTGGCAAAACGGACGGGTTGGGTTGGGTGGTGTGACGGGTCGGAACGGGTTCGGGTCAGAATGGGTCGGGTCAAAACGGGTCTTTTTAGAAAATGGTGTTTTTGGTCCGGGTCTGAACAGGTTCGGGTCAGGATGGGTCGGGTCAGAACCGGTCATTTTAGAAAATGATGTTTTTGGTCCGTGCCGGAACGGGTTGTAACAAAATTAGGTGCGGGTCAAAATGGACCACTTAAAAAAATATTACCTTTCTATTTTCCTAAAATCAAAATCTTTTTCTTTTCTTATAATCAAAACCATTAACAAAAAATATTAAAAAAAAAACAGTACTGGAGCATATCCATACATACACATATAATCCCGATCACAGATTCATATTTTCAGGTAGAAACAAGGTGAGGAATTAAAAACGGTGTGAAACGTTCACCCAATTTGTAATCGCCGCCTCTTCGTCTCCGGTGGCAACCAAAAAGCAACTACAATCAATCTACGATTCATTAAGCCCGGTAAACCCATTTGGTGCGGAAACATTCCAGCAAGTAACCTTTTTGCGACTGTCTAACTCTCTCTAGCAATTTGATCTACCTCGCTGCCGCCTCCGTACACATCAACTGAGGCCGCTGCCGCCTACCACCGGAACGTCAGCGTTAGCCACTCACGTTGTTCAATCAGGCAAGAATCAACACACTTTTGGTTGTCATGCGACGCATTGATTTTGTTTCGCCAACCATCGTGGTTTTCACCGATTGTTACAACCCCACGCACCGCCGGCGATGATGTAGTCGAAACTCGATCCCATTTGTGTTCGGTAGCCACCCGCGACTATAAAAGACGAGACTAGAGTAATATCGTTTTGATCGGCATCCGGATTTTCTTCGATCCGATCGAGTCGGAACAAAGAGGGAGTGCATAGAAGAACGAGAGTAGAGAGGATTTTGTGAGGCTCTAGAGTCTGGTCTGATGAGTAAATCCTAGACCAAAACAACCCAATGCCTTTTCCTTTCTGGCCCAATCTGACCCATCATGTAAGGCCCCATTTCTGAGAGACCTCACTTATTGGATTTACTGCTAAACATAGCCATTAATACTGAACTTTTAATTGAAATCATTCATCATAGCGGAAGCGTATCATTCAATTACAAAACATAGCAGCGGAAGTCTTAACATATATAAGAAACATTATTGTAACACATAAGCAATTAAACAGGATGTCAGTCTTGAGTTAGGTAGCCTTCATGCCTTCGCCCGTCATTTCTTCTTGTTACCTGAAGTGCACACTAAAAGTCAGTTAACGCTGGCGAGTTCTAGTTTAAAGCAATTAGGTATAACATTGGTCATTCTTTTGTACTATTGGTGTGTGTATATATATATATATATATATATATTCATATATATATTTGTTTTCATTGAACATACATTGACTATACACATTAGTATGTGCATATGCATACATTGAACATTCATTTTTCATACACATAAGGGTGATTAGCCCGTCATTGATTACGTAAGTCACAAAGACAGACGCTCCGTCCTACTGTCCTAAGCCGTAATTCATATCGTGTGTACCGAAGTAGTACATCCTTCATTACCGTCCAACAACCTTTGGCTGTCCGTCTACTTTGTCTACCGTCGTAGTCCGTCCTTACATACTGTGTCTACCGTAGTAGTCCGTCCTTACATACCATGTCTACCCAAGTAGTCCGTCCTTGTTTCGTATGCCCGAAGGCATCCGTTTCCCACCCGATCTATATTATGCAGCCGTACTTCGATTAAGGGCCTCCGTCTACCGTAGTAGTCCGTATTTAGTCTACCTTTCTAGACTTTTAATTCCGACTGCATAATAAATGAGTAGTCGTCCGTCTACCGAAGTAGCCGTTAGCATCGTTTCTGTCCATAATGTTTATATACATTCATAAGATGCAATATAAATAAATATAATGCAAGGTTTCATTCATTTACATTATGTCATTCGTTCATTTCATTTCTTTGCATTCATACATTTCCTTCTTTATTCGTTATTCATTTTTATATATCACGTATGATTACATTAGCATTTATATATATATATATATATATATAGGGGTATGTTTTTTTGAGAACCAACAATATGTTAAGAACCGTGAGAACCGCATTAACTCTTCCTCTATTTATAATATAAATTGACTAGAAGTCATGTACATTTCAATATGTTTAAGGTTTGGTTTTAAAAGACCTTGAATTTATAGTCGTTTTTTTAAATGCATATATACACTCACACTATATGCACAAATGAATGCATATATGCATATTTTTATACTTTTCTTAGAAAAATTCAGGAGAGAGGAGATAAACTCAAACTAAGAGTGGGAAGAGATAAATAAAACATTGTTGTTGAATTTTACCTTTTTCACTAAAGAGATATGTACACGTTTTGTGCGGTTCTTTCGGTTCTTAGCATATGGTTGGTTCTCAACAGAACATGCCCCTATATATATATATATATATATATATATATATATATATCATGTATGATCATATTGGCATTCATAACATTAATTCACTTAATGTATACACTTCAGCCCCAAAAAATTTGAAAAGATTTGCACGTAACATATAGGGTGTACATAGAACTCACCTGACTACTGTCGTTCAACCAGAAGCTGATGTCTTAACTATTGTTAGTGCGTATATAGATCTGCACATAAGTCAAAGTACGAATTCTATTATTTAATGTAAGAGTCGGCTGAGTCATTAGAATGTCGGCCGGGAGAATCACCTGCCACTCTTGAGTGTCGGCTAGGAGAGTCACCAGTCACACTTGAGTGTCCGCTAGGAGGGTCGCCAGGAACTCATAAGTGTCGCCCGAACTTGCGTTCAGGACTTGGTGTTGCACTAAGGTTCTAAGTCTTGTCTGAGCAATCGACCCGGAGAGTCGGCCTGTGTAGTCGACAGTCGACCCGGATAGTCGACGGTCGACTCAGCACCTGCCGAAACTTGCGTTACGGACTTTTACTCAACCGTCGCTTACTAGGGTTTAAGAAATGTACCTATCATCAACAGCATAGAACCATCTTTATCTCGTAATCATAATCCTCATCATAGAACATCATCATCATATTATCATCTTCATCATATCATCGTCATTGTAAATCATCATCATCGTATTATCATCTTTATCATATGTAAATTATCGTCAACTTCATATTTTAGAACCACCGAGAGCCACCACGAACCACCATATACCACCATGAACTTCTATGAAGCTTGATGCCATCACCGTTAACCATAACCATCACAAACGTGAGCCACCATGGACCACTGTGGGGCCGCTAACTGCCACCACCCTCACCGTGAGCTTCCTCCTCTCATGTTTTCCGAATGTTTTGCTCCTGCCATGGAGTAGCCGCTAAGAACCACCGCCGTATCACCACCATTTAGCTGCTATAACCTCGCCACTCTTTACCTCCCACCGGAAGACCCATGCGACCACCATCACTACCATAACCTGTTAACAACCTTCATCCTTGTCGTCGTGAGCCTCCATCCAGCCTTACCACCTCCGCCGGCGAGCCGTACACGTCCCCCATACCGGTGATATCACGTTATCGTTCTCACTGTCCTGCTCTCTCTTTCATCTGCTGATTACGCCACCACTACCTTACCTGAGACAGACCACCACCACAACCGCATTGCCGGTCGCTAGCCACCATCACCTTCCGTCGGCTTCCTACTGTCTTGCGTGACTCCGACCTGAACAGCCACCCTCGCGGTCATCCCAGTGTCATGAACCACCTTTATTGCACTCCATGAGGGCTGTGTGCAAAGACATGGCCGGGTTTAAGGTTCATGGAGGTGAGGAGCTTGGAGTTGCAGGCATAAATGAAGAAGGAGAAATGGGATTCAAACCGGAGTGGCGGCTGGAGTAAAAGAAATAGGGTTTGGATTAAATTAGATTTTTCACTTTGCCCCCTTGTCTTTGGATTAATTATACTATCACCCTTTTAATTTGATTAGTTGATGAAGTGAAATACCAAGATTTCGTTCTTTGGCAACCTCCGTTATAAACGAAATCTCGGGTTTTAAGTAAAAATTTTGGGATGTTACAAGTCTATACACCTTACAAGAATTTCGTCCTTGAAATTCGGTGCCTCTTATATACGATTAAACTCTGTTTCTCATTACTAGGTTGTCTCTTGGGTTCATGTGGACTCACTTGTTCTGCTTCATGAAAGTGAGATGAACATTCGATACTATATGTGATCTACACGTGGTTAGGGTGGTTTTCATGTCCCTACTACCTCTTCTTCTCTTTAACTAACATCTCGGATGTTATGTTGAATAGTTTAACCTACTTTACTCTTGAGCGTGTCTCATGGGTGGACTTAGCTCGGATCAACTAAACATGTGCATGGATCTAACATGTTAAGCAAATCATGGAATCCTCTCAACACCTAGAAGCGTCTCTTTGGTATCCTGGTATCTTGTTTAATTTATCTACTTCGTGTTCTAGACAGTTGTTATCATTCTCTTTCTAAGTTTCTTCAGTTACTACGTGTACCTCATAAGTTATCCTTGGTGTATTCGCCCACGAATGGCCATACCATGCCGTTCCCGAATGAATCATACCATCTGTTCCCGAATGAGTTCTACTATCTCGTTCCCGAAGGAACCATTTCACTTTATTCCCGAAGGAACCATATCATTTCGTTCCCGAAGGAACCATTGGAAGCATTACTCTATCATACTCAAACTTGTCGGGAAGATATTCATTCAGACGTAACTCTAGTTATGCGATCTTTGCATTCGTATTCTTATACACGTAACTCCCTTCTTATCTTTCTTTAAAACATACTCTTCATGGTTTCTCATTTCTCATCATTAGTCTATTATGCACCATTCTTACTTCATATTACTGGATGGTCTCAGGGTTTGGCATCCCTTGTGACCAACATATACGTTTTCTAACTTTTCGTGATCGTTAACATTTTTCATATGTTATACTTTTTGGACATATAATACTCATGCATACTTCGACAACATATCTTCGTTTATTCATCATATCGCGTTCGTGTTAAGCATAGACAATTCCTGTTCAAATGCAGTTCTCTAAGCGTACGTTTGTCTAACATATGTAGGACTCTCGTCTCGTACTAATGTATAATCCTCGGTAGCTACTCTCTCAATCTGAAATGAATAAGTGTTGACTTCCTCAAACTCTACTTAATCGGTCTCGCCGTTCGCGATTACCATGCGAGGCAATCTTCTCACTGGGGCTTGATAGGCTCTCTTATCATCCTCATACTGATTATTTTCTAATGTCTTCGTCTTGGCTTGATTTAATACTCTCATCACCATTCCACCAGGTTCTGGACCAGGTCTCGTCAATCTCTCTAAACATCGTTCCTTAGTGTTACTCTAATGCTGCAATCTGCATTTAAAGTCTCATTCCTTCTCGTTCGACCTTTAGTATGTCGTTGTTGCCATCATTCACCTTACTAATTTTCTATGATTATCATTACTCAAGTGACTAATCTCATAGTCATGGTTGGAGTGATTTAATTGTTTTCGGTGACATGTGTATTAATCCACACGATAAGGTTTATCAGTATGCACGAGCACCTGTAAATTCACAATTACGCGGATCCAGACGTGGCCAACTTACCTTACTTGTGAATTCCTGACTCGTCTTATAATGCTTCATAATATGAATGTCTTCTATAAACAGTGCCTAATCCATGCATTCTCTTTTCCTTTCCGAACTCCTAGTTGACGAGATTCATTCATGATTGTTCGTTACTAATCTACTCGGACCGTTGATAATCCACCATCTTGTTTTCGTTGTGGTTTATCGAACTTCTACTCGTTGTTTGTGGTACTATGCTAACATCTCTTTCACTCTCTAAGACGAGTATATACGGTGGATGACAAATCGAGACTCACTTACACAGCAAAAGATTAATAACAGTAGCTACGTGCTATTAACCATTTGTTGTACTCCTATGTTCCATTTGTCTACTATCGTATGTCCTATGTGTAACTTTTCATATCGGTAGTGATATTGATATCTAAGGCACGTGTTCTATGTTAAGGCATCTGCCCTAAGCTACAAGTATTAACCTTGCTACTTACTTACTTGTTTTGGAGTTGGCATTGGCTACCCGTACTGACATCCTTGAGTTGGTCCCATTATCATCTTGAGTCCAGACATTTAGGGATGTCTGAATCTCTCGAACTATTGATCTGATACCAACTTGTAAGGCCCCTTTCCGGGAGACATCACTTGTTGGATTTACTCATAAACATAGTCATCATTACTGAACTTTTAATTGAAATCATTCATCATAGCGGAAGCGTATCATTCAATTACAAAACATAGCAGCAGAAGTCTTAACATATATAAGAAACATTGTTCTAATACATAAGCAATTAAACAGGATGTTAGTCTTGAGTCAGGTAGCCTTCATGCCTTCGCCCGTCATTTCTTCTTGTTACCTGAAGTGCATACTAAAAGTTAGCTAACTCTGGTGAGTTCTAGTTTAAAGCAATTAGGTATAACATTGATCATTCTTTTGTAATTTTGGTATATATATATATATATTTGTTTTCATTGAACATACATTGACTATACACATTAGTATGTGTATATGCATACATTAAACATTCATTGGTCATACACATAAGGGTGATCAGCCCGTCATTGATTGCATAAGTCACAAAGACAGACGCTCCGGCCTACCGTCGTAGTCCGTAATTCTTACCGTGTCTACAGAAGTAGTCCATCCTTCATTACCGTCCGTCAACCTTTGGCCGTCCGTCTACCGTGTCCACCGTCGTAGTCCTTCCTTACATACCGTGTCTACAAGTGTAATCCGTCCTTACATACCATGTCTACCGAAGTAGTCCGTCCTTACATACCGTGTCTACCCAAGTAGTCCGTCCTTGTTCTGTATGCCTGAAGGCATCCGTTTCCCACCCGATCTATATTATGCAGCCGTACTTCGATTAAGGGCCTCCGTCTACCGTAGTAGTCCGTATTTACTCTACCTTTCTAGACTTTTAATTCTAACTGCATAATAAATGAGTGGTCGTCCGTCTAACGAAGTAGCCATTAGCATCGTTTCCGTCCATAATGTTTATATACATTCATAACATGCAATATAAATAAATATAATGCAAGGTTTCATTCATTTACGTTATGTCATTCGTTCATTTCATTTCTTTGCATACATACGTTTCATTCTTTAATCATTATTCATTTTCATATATCAGGGTATGATCACATTAGCATTCATATATATACATATATATATATCATGTATGATCACATTGGCATTTATAACATTCATTCATTTAATATATACACTTCAGCACCAAAACATTTGAAAATATTTGTACGTAACATATACGGGGCACATAGAACACACCTGACTACTGTCGTTCAACCAGAAGCTGATGTCTTAACTATTGTTAGTACGTATACAGATCTGCACATAAGTCGAAGTACGAATTCTATTATTTAATGTAATAGTCGGCTGGGTCATCAGAGTGTCGGCCGAGAGAATCGCCAGCCACACTTGAGTGTCGGCTAGGAGAGTCACCAGCAACACTGAGTGTCGGCTAGGAGAGTCGCAAGGCACTCATAAGTGTAGCCCGAACTTGCGTTCAGGACTTGGTGTTGTACTAAGGTTCTAAGTCTTATCTGAGTAGTCGACCCGAAGAGTCGGCCCGTATAGTCGACAGTCGACCCGGATAGTCCAAAGTCGACCCGGATAGTCGACAGTCGACCCGGATAGTCGACAGTTGACCCGACACCTGCCGGAACTTGCGTTCCGGACTTTTACTCAACAGTCGCTTACTATGTTTTAAGAAATGTACCTAACATCAACAGCATAGAACCATCTTTATCCTGTAATCATCATCCTCATCATAGAATATCATCATCATATTATCATCTTCATCATATCATCATCATTGTAAATCATCATCATCGTATTATCATCTTTATCATACGTAAATCATCGTCAACTTCATATTTTAGAGCCACCGAGAGCCACTACTAACCACCATGTACCACCATGAACTTGTTTGAAGCTTGATGCCATCACCGTTAACCATAACCATCACAAACGTGAGCCACCATGGACCATTGTGGGGCCGCTAACAGCCACCACCTTCACTGTGAGCTTCCTCCTCTCATGTTTTCCGAATGTTTTGTTCCTGCCATGGAGTAGCCGCTAAGAACCACCGCCGTATCACCACCATTTAGCTGCCATAACCTCGCCACTCTTTACCTCCCACCGGAAGACCCATGTGAACACCATCACTATGACAACCTGTTAACAACAATCATCCTAGTCGTCGTGAGCCTCCATCCAGCCTTACCACCTCCGCCGACGAGCTGTACACGTCCCCAATACCGGTGATATCACGTTATCGTTCCCACTGTCCTGCTCTCTTTTTCATCTGTTGATTACGCCGCCACTAACTTACCTGAGACAGACCACCACCACAACCGCATTGCCGGTCGCTAGCCACCATCACCTTCCGTCGGCGTCCTTCTGTTTTGCGTGATTCCGACCTAAACAGCCACCCTCACGGTCATCCCGGTGTCATGAACCACGTTTATTGCAATCCATGAGGGCTGTGTGCAAGGACATGGATAGGTTTAGGGTTCATGGAGGTGAGGAGCTTGGAGTTGCAGGTGTAAATGAAGATGAAGGAGAAATGGGATTCAAACGGGAGTGGCGGCTAGAGTAAAAGAAATAGGGTTTGGATTAAATTAGATTTTTCACTTTGCCCCCTTGTCTTTGGATTAATTATACTATCTCCTTTTTAATTTGATTAGTTTATGAAGTGAAATACCAAGATTTCGTTCTTTGGCGACCTCCGTTATAAACGAAATCTCGGGTTTTAAGTAAAAATTTTGGGATGTTACAAGTCTACACACCTTACAAGAATTTCGTCCTCGAAATTCGGTGCCTCTTGTACATGATTAAACTCTGTTTCTCATTACTAGGTTGTGTCTTGGGTTCCTGTGGACTCACCTATTCTGCTTCATGAAAGTGAGATGAATGTGGTTTTCATGTCCCTACTACCTCTTCTTCTCTTTAACTAACATCTCGGATGTTATGTTGAATAGTTTAACCTACTTTACTCCTGAGCGTGTCTCATGGGTGGACTTAGCTCAGATCAACTAAACATGTGCATGGATTTAACATGTTAAGCAAATCATGGAATCCTCTCAACACCTAGAAGTGTCTCTTTGGTATCCTGGTATCTTGTTTAATTTGTCTACTTCGTGTTCTAGACAGTTGTTATCATTCTCTTTCTAAGTTGCTTCAGTTATTACGTGTACCTCATAAGTTATCCTTGGTGTATTCGCCCAAGAATGGCCATACCATGCCGTTCCCGAATGAATCATACGATCTCGTTCCCGAATGAGTTCTACTATGTCGTTCCCGAAGGAACCATTTCGCTGTATTCCTGAAGGAACCATATCATTTCGTTCCCGAAGGAACCATATCATTTCGTTCCCGAAGGAACCATTGGAAGCATTCCCGAAGGAACCATATCATTTCGTTCCCGAATGATCCTTTAGTAGATCTCGGAAGATTCTTTCACTATCGAATACGAGAAAACCGTACTAGAAGAATGGCCGTAGAAAACCGCACTATTTTCGATTTCGCAAGACCGTCACTAAAGGCTTTGGGGTCTAGTATCACAAGGCAAACGGTTGATGCTAACAACTTTGAAATCAAATCTCATGTTATTCACATGATCCGGTCATCACGCACTTTCCATGGATTGCCCGACGAAGATCCACATGCCCACATTGCAAATTTCCTCGAAATTTGTGACATTTTCAAACGGAACGGAGTTTCAAATGACGCAATTCGCCTCCAAATGTTTCCCTTTTCCTTTAGGGAACGAAAAAAGGCATGGTTAAACTCTCTTCCTACCGGGTCAATCACTATATGGGATGATCTTGCTTAGAAATTCCTGTAGAAATACTTCCAGCCAGCAAAAACTGCTAAATTGAGAAATAATATTACTATTTTCACCTTGGAATATAGTGAATCACTATATGTGGTTTGGGAACGTTTTAAGGACATGCTGAGGAAATACCCTCATTATGGGTTAAAAGTTTGGCTACAAGTATCATCATTCTACAAAGGGTTGCACAATCAAGCTCGTCAGACACTCGATGCTACTGCTTGTGGTATTTTTAGAAACAAGGGGCCACAAGAAGCTTACAACCTAATTGAAGAAATAGCTATGAACAGTTATCAATGGTACAATCCGAGAAGTAACAGGGGAGCTAGGCAAGGTGTTCATTCTATCGATACTGTCACTTCACTTTCTGCTCAAGTAGACGCCCTCACCACTCGACTCAATCAACTTAGCAAGGGTAAAGCAATCACTGAAACTACTGAAGAAGTAAAAAGCATCACTGACAATACTGAGCAAGTTTACTTTATCGGAACAAACCGGCCGCAAAACAACCCCTACAGCAACACTTATAATCTTGGATGGAGGAATCATCCGAATTTTAGCTGGAAGGATAATAACAACCAAGGACAATATGGTTTCGGACAACAACAACAGTTTCAACAAAGACAAACTCATAACTATCAGCCTCGCCAACAATTTCAAGGAACTAACAACCCAAGTAATGGGTTAAGTTTGGAGGACGCGGTAACTAAGTTGATATCTATACTGAAAGTCAAGCCCTTCTAGCGGATTCCCATCATAAACAATATGAGGAAAAGTTTAGTCTTCACGAAGCTGAGTTTAGGACGCAGAAATGTAGGTCCACTCGTCTCTCCTGTGGATCAAACTCGAGACATGACGTAACAAGAACACGGAGTGCGGAATCCAACCGTGTCAATGACTGTGTATATGAGACCACTCTAACAATGACAATCACACACAATGTAAATAATCACTCTTTCAATAGCACCTCAATATAGAGTTTACAGAATGTTGATTACTAAAAGCTCTTTTAAAACTGAACAAGTAAACATCTATTTATAGACCTGCAATCTGCCACAGGCGAACTTAACAAGTTCGCCTAAACTAGGACTAGAACTTAACTAAAACATTAAAAAAAACATAGACATATCAGATCTAAACTATTACAAGGCCTATTGTCACACTTCTATGTCCTAACAGACTCCCCCTTGACAATAGCTTGATCTTTTGTCTTCATGCTGAGCTCTTCCACATCTCCGGTAATTTGCTCCCTGGGTATACTCCATGTTTCACACAGATCTCCAACACACATTTATATTGTAATCCATGTTCACGCCATTCACTTGTAACCATAATCTCCTTTCTTTTCAGCATCAGTTGGTCTTTCTTTGAGAAGTTTATAAGATTCATAGCATCGCACAAACAAGCTATGACCTTATTATCTTGATCTTCAATTCTTGCTTCTCCGGCGTTCACATCCACATACCACCACTTCATATTACCTAGACAGTCTTGTGGTATTTTCCTCAAATGTATCTTCTTCACTACCTTGACTGGTTTGAACTTGTAATTCCAAATCACCTTACCAGTTTTAGAGTCAACACTCTTAATTCTCTTTCCCTTTTATGGTTTAAGCTTTTCATACTTTCCAGAACCACCTTCTATCCTTATCAATTTTGCAATCGCATCAGCAATACCATGCTTAGATCTATTAATTAAACACTTTGTTGCCAGACCATTCATCTCACATCTTGGTAAAGTATTGAAGTACCTTAATCCTGGCTTCAAATATTGTACACCATCAGATATCTTCAAGGCAAAAAGATTAATTTCTTCATCAAAGAACCAACTTATAATCCTCCTAACACATCTATCTTTGTTCACATACTTTTCCTTAAGAACAGGTGGTGACAATAAAACAGGTAATTCTTTCTTCCAGCTCTTTACCAACTCTAGCCATTTCTCTTTAGTCATGCCTGTATCCCTATACATCACAGGCTCTTTAGTTGACTTTGTTTGAGTAGTGTCAGATCTAGAATCAGGCTTTGTGACATCTTCAGTAGAGTCCATAGAATCAGTCATTCCATCAGAAGTAACTTCAGGAATAATATCATCTTGGATGAAATCAAAAGGCACATTAAGACCATCACATCTTTTATACGTCAACCTTGTTGTATCTTTAGTAATATCCAATTCTACTATCTCTCCTTCTTCTATCTCTGAGTTATTCATTTCATCTTCTAAATCATTAAACAACTCATCTAGACCATCTAAACAGTCTATCTTTTCAGCTTCACCAAGATCACAATCTTCTCTAGAAAAATCTAGAAGCAATACCTCTTCATTTTGTCCTGTACTTTTATCACCAGAAGCTTCAACTTGATTTGAAGTAGACTCCCCCTGAAACTGAGATATCGGAGCAACGTTAGAGTATTTACGATCACCCTTGTTCCCACTGGGATCACTATCTTTATCATCATTTCTTTGAACTGCCTTTGTATGACAAGCATCTTTAACCACTACAGGCATCTCCCCCTGAGCGTCAATACGCTCTATTAACTGTGAAACAAGAATCTGCATCTCAGATATTTGTTTGCTTTGAGATTGAAGAACTTGTTCTCTCTGAAAATAATTAGCCCTTAATACATCTACTTGACCTTGAAGACCCACAACTTGAGCTTCTAGGCAAGAGACTTTGCCTTGTAGAGCAACAATCTTAGCATCCTTTGATGTAGACAGACCAGCTTGTGAAGAAGTATGAGAAGGAATTGGAGTAGGAGTAACTTGTGGTGAAGTAGTCTGAGACGGTTGTGGTGATATAATCAGTGATTCCACAAAATCCACGTCATCAGCTACCTGAGTACAAGCAGCAGCTATAGAAGCAGAAATTAGCTTCTTTGATTTTGGAGAAGGGATATACTCGGAATCAGACGACGATTCATCCCGTAATGTTCTTTTACCAAGTACTGCACCAGGAGGAGGGCCCCGAGCAAACTTGCGTCTTGGTTTCTTTACTTTTCTTGTACTTACAGACTTCATTCTTTTCCCAGCATTTGCCATCGGAATGTTAGCAAGTCTGTCATAATGATCTGAGCTGAAATGTTTAGTAACTTCCGAATCAGAATTAGACACATCATCATTAGTAGATTCAGAAGAACTAGTGCTAGTATCATTGACATTTCCTTCTTGATCCTGTGGAGGAGAGTGTATTTGTTCTTCTTCAATGTTATGTATGTTTTCCTCATGTTGATCATCATGAACATCAGCTTGAACCTCATCATGAACAAACATTTGGTTCTATTACATTTTCTTGAACATCAACTTGGAGTGGGTCTTGAATTTGTTGTTGTACTTGAGGTTGCAGTTGTTGTTCTTCCGGATTAATCCAATTATCATGAGGTGGTGCAACATAATCAGGATTAATTATGTGCCCAAATAATGGTGTAGGAACTGGGATCAATGCCGGATTCTGTTGCTTAATATTGTTACAATTAGAAAAAATCCTCTTTGTCATTGGGGTGTGTAAGGCCCAAACCCGGGAGGCCTCACTCGTTGGATTTACTCATTCACAAACAGTTCTTAAACATGAATATCAAATAACGTAGCAGAAAATTTCATTCAAAAATAACGTCATCATTGTTCATACATGCGGAAGCGTAAACATTGTTTAAAACATAATTACATAAACTTAACAAAACGGGATGCCAGTCTTCATGATCGACCGGGTAACTCTTCTCGCTTGCCAAGCATCACCGTCCATCGTCCATACCTACCTTAACCTGAATGTGCACACTAAAAAGTCAGCTACGCTGGTGAGTTCTAGCATTTCATAAAAACTTTAACATCAACATTTGCCAAAAACGTATCATTCATTTAGTAAAACCTTTCACAAAAGCATGTAATAATAACATCTTTAAAAAGGTTTCGTACCCATATCATCATCAACATCATAATCATAAACACCGTTAAACGTATCGTTCTTTAAAACTTTTAACATTCATTTAAGTCATACATTATTATCTAAATCTGTGTTACTCTTCGTTCCATCATTTAGTATGGTATTGCCCCTAAGGCTAACTGCACGAAGACCGACAATACCATACATTCCGTCAATTCCCTTTTTGGTATTGCCCCCAAGGCTAACTACACGAGGACCGACAATACCCATTCAGTTGCCCTTATGGCTCTCATGTCCATAAACCGACAACTTCCATCGACGGCCACGGCTCACGGCCAATGACACCGTCAGATCATAATTTAACCTTACATAGGGTCACGTTAACCCCTGAGTAACCGTCGTTACTCCCTTTACCAGTTGTACAACATCATAACCATTGACATGCCACAGAGACAATGCCCCTGTTGTTCTTGTGGCAACTATGGCTCGCTGTCCATAATCTACCACAAGGCTGGGAATCTCATTTCCCAGACTTCATTCGTCAATTCCATTCATTCGACAGATTAGATTTGTAATGACTTCTTTAAAACCTTTACCTCTTTCTCTTCTCATTAAACATTTCCTCATTTAGACCGTTCATAAAGCATTCGTAACTCTTTTTGGCAAAAACACTTCAAAACCTTTCCTTTCGTAAACATCATTTCGTTAAAACATCATTTCGTTAAACATCATTTCGTTAAACATCATTTCGTTAAACATCATTTTGTAAGCATGCACACCAGCCCAAAAACATTAACAAAACATTTAAAAGAGGGCTCTAGAACTCACCTGATACGCTAATATGGGTTGTCCTAAACGAAGGTCCAACAACGTCACTTCCGATCTGAATTGATTAGTTAAATACACATCAGACCAATCCCGACTCTAACGGTTTAACCATTCTAACATACTGACTTCACTTAATCAGTTCTGATGTCTGCGCACTTAGCAAGTGCGCAGACCCTGCTGCCTGCGCACTTAGCAAGTGCGCAGGCCCCTCTTCCTGCGCACTTAGCAAGTGCGCAGGCCCCTCTTCCTGCGTACTTAGCAAGTGCGCACGACCTGTTCTTCGTGAAAAACCCTAACTTTCGCATTCGGGTCTGATCATGTCAAGATCCCGAACCTGTTGCATTCAAAACGTTCGTTTTCCATTAAGGAACTCAAATCCATGATTATCTTTCAGTTTCATCCGTTCAAACCTTACCTTTTCACCCAAAACCCGAAAAACCCAAAAACGAACTAAATCTCAGATTTAGGTCAGATCGTTACCTGAATCGAGCTTCTGACCCGGAGGTTCTTCTCACGAGTGCAAGAGACACGAGCGGGTGCAATCTTGTGCGATTCCGACACTTTCTCTCTCTAGAATTGCAAATGAGAGAAACATGTGGTGACCTTGGCTATTTTAAAGGGGAGACCTCCCCAAGCCCGTTTCGCGACTGACCCGGCCCGACTTCGGCCCGATTGAACTCGTTAACTTTATTTCTCGACATTTTGGGATGTTACAAGTTTACCCCACTTATAATAGGTTTCGTCCCCGAAACCTATCACAAGTCAAATAATTGAGGGTACGACTCCCTCATTTCCGCCTCCGTTTCCCATGTAGCCTCTGATCCCTTTCGATGCTTCCATTGGACTTTAACCAATTGGATAACTTTATTACGTAAACGTTTCTCCTTCTGATCAAGGATGGCCACGGGTTCTTCGATGTAATTAAGGTTGTTGTCGACCTCGATGTCAGTAAGTGGTACGTGAACCGATTCATCCGCCAAACACTTTCGCAAGTGTGATACATGGAAGGTAGGATGAATCCCACTTAACTCATCAGGCAACTCCAACCGATAAGCGACTTCCCCGACCCGTGCCATTATCCTGAACGGTCCGACAAACCTCGGACTTAACTTTCCTCTCTTCCTGAATCGTATGATTCCCTTCCAGGGCGACACTTTCAACATTACTATGTCCCCAACATCAAACTCGATAGGCCTTCGTCGTCTATCCGCATAGGATTTCTGACGATCTTGTGCGGCCTTCATTCGAGCTTTGATTTGATCAAACCTTTCCGACGTTTCTTTTATGACTTCCAGACTTCCTAACTCCTTCTGTCCAATCTCACCCCAACAAACCGGGGTCCTGCATCTTCTACCATACAACATTTCGTAAGGTGGCATGCCTATAGTCGTGTGATGACTATTGTTGTAGGAGAATTCGGCTAACGGCAGATGACTGTCCCAACTGCCACCGAAGTCGATAATACAAGCACGGAGCATATCTTCCAATGTCTGAATGGTCCTTTCGGACTGACCATCCGTTTGCGGGTGGTATGCCGTGCTGATATTAAGCCTTGTGCCCATCGCCTCATGAAATCTTTTCCAGAACCTCGATGTGAATCGTGTGTCCCGGTCAGATACGATCGTCAAAGGCATCCCATGCCGTGCTACTACTTCGTTGATAAACACTTCTGCTAATCTTTCCGACGAGAACGTCTCACGAATAGGTAGGAAATGAGCACTCTTCGTTAATCGGTCCACAATTACCCAAATGGTGTCATGACCTTTAGCTGTGCGGGGTAGCTTGGTTATGAAGTCCATGGTAATGTGTTCCCACTTCCATTCTGGTATATCAAGTGGTTGGATCTTTCCGTACGGCTTCTGGTGTTCAGCCTTTACTTGCGAGCAAGTCAAACACTTGCTTACATACTTCGTTACATCACATTTCATTCCAGGCCACCAGTAGTCCTACTTCAGGTCTTGGTACATTTTGTTGGTACCGGGATGGATAGAGTAACGAGACTTATGAGCCTCATCCATGATTTTGGTTCTAAGTTCGCCACCCATAGGTATCCATACCCGTCCATAACGTGTTCTAACACCAAGGGTGTTATATTCCAACTTGTCTTGATGGCCAACCATTCTTTCCTTCTTTATGTTTTCTTCTTTAAGTGCCTCACCTTGAGCCCTTTCGATTTCGCTCATCACATCCGATGTTACCACCAACTGGCAAACTTTCACTCTAATAGGAGTAGGCACATCCTTTCGGCTTAGAGCGTCAGCCACCACGTTTGCCTTTCCAGGATGGTACATGATCTCACAGTCATAATCCTTCAGGAGTTCCAACCATAGTCTCTGCCTCATATTAAGCTCCTTTTGTTCGAAGAAGTACTTCAAACTTTTGTGGTCGGAGTAAATAGTAAACTTCACCCCGTACAGGTAGTGCCTCCAGATTTTCAATGCAAATACGACAGCAGCAAGTTCCAAATCATGAGTCGGATAGTTGACTTCGTGAACTTTCAACTGTCGCGACGCATACGCAATCACTCTACCGCGTTGCATCAACACACACCCTAATCCCTGACCCGACGCGTCAGAGTATAACACCAAGTCTTCATTGCCCTCGGGAAGGGCCAAGACTGGAGCTTGGGTTAACTTCTTCTTCAATTCCTTAAACGCCTCATCTTGGGTCGAACCCCATTCATACTTAACCTCTTTCCGAGTCAACTTTGTTAACGGCGAAGCTATTTTCGAGAAATCCTTGATGAATCTCCGATAATAGCCTGCCAATCCCAAGAAACTGCGGATTTCAGTTGGCGTCTTAGGAATGTCCCATTCCCTTACCGTCACTATCTTTGCTGGGTCAACCATAATGCCGTTCGGGTTAATGACGTGACCTAGGAATTGGACTTCCCTAAGCCAGAACGCACATTTGGAGAACTTAGCATACAACTTCTCCTTCTTCAGAGCTTCCAATACTTCCTTTAAGTGACACGCGTGATCACCCTCATTCTTGGAGTAGATAAGGATGTCATCGATGAACACTATTACCGATCGATCCAGCATCGGTCGACACACCCTATTCATCAAATCCATGAACGCTGCAGGGGCGTTCGTCAATCCAAAAGACATTACGCGGAACTCAAAGTGTCCATAACGTGTGCGAAATGCCGTTTTCGGTATGTCTTCTTCCCTCACCTTCAACTGATGGTACCCGGATCGAAGGTCGATCTTTGAGAACCAACTTGCGCCTTGTAATTGATCGAACAGGTCGTCGATCCTTGGTAACGGGTGCTTGTTCTTCACGGTACGTTTGTTCAACTCGCGATAATCAATACACATTCTCATCGAACCGTCTTTCTTCTTTACGAACAACACCGGAGCACCCCAAGGCGAGATGCTCGGTCGTATAAATCCTTTCTCAAGTAACTCGTCTAGTTGCGTCATTAGTTCCTTCATCTCTACTGGTGCTAGTCGATATGGAGCCTTAGCCACGGGCTGGGCATCTGGTACTAAGTCAATTCGGAACTCAATTTCTCTATCGGGTGGTATCCCAGGCAAATCCTCTGGAAACACCTCCGGGTACTCGCGTACCACGGGTACATCGTCTAGTTCCTTCACTCCCTTACACTTGTCAATCACATACACCAGATAAGCCTTGCATCCGCGCCTCAAGTAATTTGTTGCCTTAATCATTGAGATGACGTTTGGCATCGGGGCGTCACGATCTCCAAAAACCTCGACTTTGCTACCATCCGGAGCCTTGAGTCGGATTATCTTTCGTTTACATATAATTTACGCTTCATTGGCAGTTAGCCAATCCATGCCTAACACGACATCGAACCCTCCCAAAACCATAACACACAATCTGACAGGGAACCTATGACCTTCTATTTTTATCGTGGAGTTTTCAACTACATCGGTTACTCTTGCAGTTCTACCCTCAGCGGTTTCTACGCTAAAGGCCCTTTCTAACTTACTGACAGTGTACTTCACGCGTTTACAAAAAGTCGCAGATATAAAACTCTTACTGGCACCCGAATCAAATAGCACAGAAACAAGAGTGTTGTCAAGGACGAACGTACCTGACGCCACGTCGGGGTCCATTCTGGCCTGGTCTTGCGTCAGCGCGTACGCACGAGTCTTTGCTCGGGGCCTCTCTTCCCTCTTCTCCGGGCCTTTCCCCTTTCCGGCTTCACCCATTCTTGGTTTGGTGCATTCCCGGTTCAGATGACCGGCATCCCCATAGTTATAGCAGTTGTAGTGTTGTGTGCACTCACGGGAGTAGTGCCCGGTCTTGCCACACTTAAAACACAAGTTAGATCCCAGTCTACATTCACCTACATGATCCTTTCCACAGTTCTTACAAACAGTCGGCTCATCCACCCGAGCCCTTTTATCGCGAGCCCCAAACATCTTTCCACCAGTTCGCTTGTTTGAGAAGCTCGGTCTCTTCCTTGGTTCCTCGATGGCGGCGACATTCAGCGCCAGATCATCAAATACTACGCCGCTCAGTTCTACTACCGAATCATAGGTAGTAGGGGCGTTTGCCTTAACATAGGTGCGGACCTGGTCCGGCAACCCTTGAATGTAGCAGGAAATTTTTCTCTCCTCCGTCGTAACAAGATGTGGCACCAGACGTGCCAGTTCATTGAATCGGGTTGTGTACTGTCGGTGCGTCATGCTCCCGGCCTTCAAACCCAGAAATTCCCTCTCTACCTTCTCAATCTCGTTCCTCGGGCAGAAATTCTTGATCACCAAAGTTTTCAAGTAAGCCCACATCATCGAGTCAACAACCTCATCCCCCTTAGCCTAACGTACACCTTCCCACCAGTGGGATGCTTCCTCCCTCAAGGAGTTAGCAGCAAACTTCACTACTTGATTAGCTCGACACTCGCTCAGACGGATGGCGGCTTCCATACGTATTACCCAATCAAAAGTAGCCACCGCGTCCTTCTTCACAGTCAGGACCGGCGGGTCACATGCCTTAAAGGACTTATAGTCGCATCCGCGAGCAGGCGGTGCGTTGTCGGTCTCGTTGTTCTGGGCACCAGTTGCCGCACTAGATCCGCCTTCCCCACTAACTTTCTTTAATGCCTCAGCCAACAGACTTGGCAGAGAATTCTTCATCAACTCAGAGAACTCTCGAGCTATGGCTGCTCTCACTTCTGGTTCAAAAGTGAAAGGTTGTTCTGCAACTTGTGTCTGTTCAGTTCCATGCACACTAACCGTCGGTTCAGTGTGAACACTTCCTTCTTCACTGTGCTCTTGGCGCGCAGGAATCCTGCCACGCCCACCATTTCGACCGCCGGTACGACCACCGGTACCGCCACCACGCCTTCCGTTCCCTCTCCTCGCCATTTCGTTCTATTAGACAAGAAATCCAATGTCATCACGCTAGTTAACAAATAAAATTCAATAAGTACTGTAAGATGTTAATATACACTGGCCATCTGCAATTAACCATTACACTACCTTTCGATTTCTATTTGACCACCTTTGTGATTCTATCAGAACACAAGTCCTTTCCTAACCCTTTCTAAGGCATACTACATACACATACTCTACTTTTCATACCTGATGCTGTGGCTCGAGTTACCCGTACTGGCATCCGCTTTCGGTCCCATTCAAAGTTTAAGTTCAGACACTGGGAGTGTCCGAATCTCTCAAACTATTGCTCTGATACCAACTTGTAAGGCCCCAAACCCGGGAGGCCTCACTCGTTGGATTTACTCATTCACAAACAGTTCTTAAACATGAATATCAAATAACGCAGCGGAAACTTTCATTCAAAAATAACGTCATCATTGTTCATACATGCGGAAGCGTAAACATTGTTTAAAACATAATTACATAAACTTAACATAACGGGATGCCAGTCTTCATGATCGACCGGGTAACTCTTCTCGCTTGCCAAGCATCACCGTCCGTCGTCCATACCTACCTTAACCTGAATGTGCACACTAAAAAGTCAGCTACGCTGGTAAGTTCTAGCATTTCATAAAAACTTTAACATCAACATTTGCCAAAAACGTATCATTCATTTAGTAAAACCTTTCACAAAAGCATGTAATAATAACATCTTTAAAAAGGTTTCGTACCCATATCATCATCAACATCATAATCATAAACACCGTTAAACGGATCGTTCTTTAAAACTTTTAACATTCATTTAAGTCATACATTATTATCTAAATCTGTGTTACCCTTCGTTCCGTCATTTAGTATGGTATTGCCCCTAAGGCTAACTGCACGAAGACCGACAATACCATACATTCCGTCAATTCCCTTTTTGGTATTGCCCCCAAGGCTAACTGCACGAGGACCGACAATACCCATTCAGTTGCCCTTATGGCTCTCATGTCCATAAACCGACAACTTCCATCGACGGCCACGGCTCACGGCCAATGACACCGTCGGATCATAATTTAACCTTACATAGGGTCACGTTAACCCCTGAGTAACCGTCGTTACTCCCTTTACCAGTTGTACAACATCATAACCATTGACATGCCACAGAGACAATGCCCCTGTTGTTCTTGTGGCAACTATGGCTCGCTGTCCATAATCTACCACAAGGCTGGGAATCTCATTTCCCAGACTTCATTCGTCAATTCCATTCATTCGACAGATTAGATTTGTAATGACTTCTTTAAAACCTTTACCTCTTTCTCTTCTCATTAAACATTTCCTCATTTAGACCGTTCATAAAGCATTCGTAACTCTTTTTGGCAAAAACACTTCAAAACCTTTCCTTTCGTAAACATCATTTCGTTAAAACATCATTTCGTTAAACATCATTTCGTTAAACATCATTTCGTAAGCATGCACACCAGCCCAAAAACATTAACAAAACATTTAAAAGAGGGCTCTAGAACTCACCTGATACGCTAATATGGGTTGTCCTAAACGAAGGTCCAACAACGTCACTTCCGATCTGAATTGATTAGTTAAATACACATCAGACCAATCCCGACTCTAACGGTTTAACCATTCTAACATACTGATTTCACTTAATCAGTTCTGATGTCTGCGCACTTAGCAAGTGCGCAGACCCTGCTGCCTGCGCACTTAGCAAGTGCGCAGGCCCCTCTTCCTGCGCACTTAGCAAGTGCGCAGTCCCCTCTTCCTGCGTACTTGATAAGTACGCAGGACCTGCTCCGTGCGCACTTAGCAAGTGCGCACGACCTGTTCTTCGTGAAAAACCCTAACTTTCACATTCGGGTCTGATCATGTCAAGATCCCGAACCTGTTGCATTCAAAACGTTCGTTTTCCATTAAGGAACTCAAATCCATGATTATCTTTCAGTTTCATCCGTTCAAACCTTACCTTTTCACCCAAAACCCGAAAAACCCAAAAACGAACTAAAACTCAGATTTAGGTCGGATCGTTACCTGAATCGAGCTTCTGACCCGGAGGTTCTTCTCACGAGTGCAAGAGACACGAGCGGGTGCAATCTTGTGCGATTCCGACACTTTCTCTCTCTACGGTTTTTCTCTCTCTAGAATTGCAAATGAGAGAAACATGTGGTGACCTTGGCTATTTTTAGAGGAGACCTCCCCAAGCCCGTTTCGCGACTGACCCGGCCCGACTTCGGCCCGCTTGAACTCGTTAACTTTATTTCTCGACATTTTGGGATGTTACAAGTCTACCCCACTTATAATAGGTTTCGTCCCCGAAACCTATCACAAGTCAAATAATTGAGGGTACGACTCCCTCATTTCCGCCTCCGTTTTCCATGTAGCCTCTGATCCCTTTCGATGCTTCCATTGGACTTTAACCAATTGGATAACTTTATTACGTAAACGTTTCTCCTTCTGATCAAGGATGGCCACGGGTTCTTCGATGTAATTAAGGCTGTTGTCGACCTCGATGTCAGTAAGTGGTACGTGAACCGATTCATCCGCCAAACACTTTCGCAAGTGTGATACATGGAAGGTAGGATGAATCCCACTTAACTCATCAGGCAACTCCAACCGATAAGCGACTTCCCCGACCCGTGCCATTATCCTGAACGGTCCGACAAACCTCGAACTTAACTTTCCTCTCTTCCTGAATCGTATGATTCCCTTCCAGGGCGACACTTTCAACATTACTATGTCCCCAACATCAAACTCGATAGGCCTTCGTCGTCTATCCGCATAGGATTTCTGACGATCTTGTGCGGCCTTCATTCGAGCTTTGATTTGATCAAACCTTTCCGACGTTTCTTTTATGACTTCCAGACTTCCTAACTCCTTCTGTCCAATCTCACCCCAACAAACTGGGGTCCTGCATCTTCTACCATACAACATTTCGTAAGGCGGCATGCCTATAGTCGTGTGATGACTATTGTTTTAGGAGAATTCGGCTAATGGCAGATGACTGTCCCAACTGCCACCGAAGTCGATAATACAAGCACGGAGCATATCTTCCAATGTCTGAATGGTCCTTTCGGACTGACCATCCGTTTGCGGATGGTATGCCGTGCTGATATTAAGCCTTGTGCCCATCGCCTCATGAAATCTTTTCCAGAACCTCGATGTGAATCGTGTGTCCCGGTCAGATACGATCGTCAAAGGCATCCCATGCCGTGCTACTACTTCGTTGATAAACACTTCTGCTAATCTTTCCGACGAGAACGTCTCGCGAATAGGTAGGAAATGAGCACTCTTCGTTAATCGGTCCACAATTACCCAAATGGTGTCATGACCTTTAGCTGTGCGGAGTAGCTTGGTTATGAAGTCCATGGTAATGTGTTCCCACTTCCATTCTGGTATATCAAGTGGTTGGATCTTTCCGTACGGCTTCTGGTGTTCAGCCTTTACTTGCGAGCAAGTCAAACACTTGCTTACATACTTCGTTACATCACATTTCATTCCAGGCCACCAGTAGTCCTTCTTCAGGTCTTGGTACATTTTGTTGGTACCGGGATGGATAGAGTAACGAGACTTATGAGCCTCATCCAAGATTTTGGTTCTAAGTTCGCCACCCATAGGTATCCATACCCGTCCATAACGTGTTCTAACACCAAGGGTGTTATATTCCAACTTGTCTTGTTGGCTAACCATTCTTTCCTTCTTTATGTTTTCTTCTTTAAGTGCCTCACCTTGAGCCCTTTCGATTTCGCTCATCACATCCGATGTTACCACCAACTGTCAAACTTTCACTCTAATAGGAGTAGGCACATCCTTTCGGCTTAGAGCGTCAGCCACCACGTTTGCCTTTCCAGGATGGTACATGATCTCACAGTCATAATCCTTCAGGAGTTCCAACCATAGTCTCTGCCTCATATTAAGCTCCTTTTGTTCGAAGAAGTACTTCAAACTTTTGTGGTCGGAGTAAATAGTAAACCTCACCCCGTACAGGTAGTGCCTCCATATTTTCAATGCAAATACGACAGCAGCAAGTTCCAAATCATGAGTCGGATAGTTGACTTCGTGAACTTTCAACTGTCGCGACGCATACGCAATCACTCTACCGCGTTGCATCAACACACACCCTAATCCCTGACCCGACGCGTCAGAGTATAACACCAAGTCTTCATTGCCCTCGGGAAGGGCCAAGACTGGAGCTTGGGTTAACTTCTTCTTCAATTCCTTAAACGCCTCATCTTGGGTCGAACCCCATTCATACTTAACCTCTTTCCGAGTCAACTTTGTCAACGGCGAAGCTATTTTCGAGAAATCCTTTATGAATCTCCGATAGTAGCCTGCCAATCCCAAGAAACTGCGGATTTCAGTTGGCGTCTTAGGAATGTCCCATTCCCTTACCGTCACTATCTTTGCTGGGTCAACCATAATGCCGTTCGGGTTAATGACGTGACCTAGGAATTGGACTTCCCTAAGCCAGAACGCACATTTGGAGAACTTAGCATACAACTTCTCCTTCTTCAGAGCTTCCAATACTTCCTTTAAGTGACACGCGTGATCACCCTCATTCTTGGAGTAGATAAGGATGTCATCGATGAACACTATTACCGATCGATCCAGCATCGGTCGACACACCCTATTCATCAAATCCATGAACGCTGCAGGGGCGTTCGTCAATCCAAAAGACATTACGCGGAACTCAAAGTGTCCATAACGTGTGCGAAATGCCGTTTTCGGTATGTCTTCTTCCCTCACCTTCAACTGATGGTACCCGGATCGAAGGTCGATCTTTGAGAACCAACTTGCGCCTTGTAATTGATCGAACAGGTCGTCGATCCTTGGTAACGGGTGCTTGTTCTTCACGGTACGTTTGTTCAACTCGCGATAATCAATACACATTCTCATCGAACCGTCTTTCTTCTTTACGAACAACACCGGAGCACCCCAAGGCGAGATGCTCGGTCGTATAAATCCTTTCTCAAGTAACTCGTCTAGTTGCGTCATTAGTTCCTTCATCTCTACTGGTGCTAGTCGATATGGAGCCTTAGCCACGGGCTGGGCATCTGGTACTAAGTCAATTCGGAACTCAATTTCTCTATCGGGTGGTATCCCAGGCAAATCCTCTAGAAACACCTCCGGGTACTCGCGTACCACGGGTACATCGTCTAGTTCCTTCACTCCCTTACACTTGTCAATCACATACACCAGATAAGCCTCGCATCCGCGCCTCAAGTAATTTGTTGCCTTAATCATTGAGATGACGTTTGGCATCGGGGCGTCACGATCTCCAAAAACCTCGACTTTGCTACCATCCGGAGCCTTGAGTCGGATTATCTTTCGTTTACATATAATTTGCGCTTCATTGGCAGTTAGCCAATCCATGCCTAACACGACATCGAACCCTCCCAAAACCATAACACACAATCTGACAGGGAACCTATGACCTTCTATTTTTATCGTGGAGTTTTCAACTACATCGGTTACTCTTGCAGTTCTACCCTCAGCGGTTTCTACGCAAAAGGCCCTTTCTAACTTACTGACAGTGTACTTCACGCGTTTACAAAAAGTCGCAGATATAAAACTCTTACTGGCACCCGAATCAAATAGCACAGAAACAAGAGTGTTGTCAAGGACGAACGTACCTGACGCCATGTCGGGGTCCATTCTGGCCTGGTCTTGCGTCAGCGCGTACGCACGAGTCTTTGCTCGGGGCCTCTCTTCCCTCTTCTCCGGGCCTTTCCCCTTTCCGGCTTCACCCATTCTTGGTTTGGTGCATTCCCGGTTCAGATGACCGGCATCCCCACAGTTATAGCACTTGTAGTGTTGTGTGCACTCACGGGAGTAGTGCCCGGTCTTGCCACACTTAAAACACAAGTTAGATCCCAGTCTACATTCACCTACATGCTCCTTTCCACACTTCTTACAAACAGTCGGCTCATCCACCCGAGCCCTTTTATCACGAGCCCCAAACATCTTTCCACCAGTTCGCTTGTTTGAGAAGCTCGGTCTCTTCCTTGGTTCCTCGATGGCGGCGACATTCAGCGCCAGATCATCAAATACTACGCCGCTCAGTTCTACTACCGAATCATAGGTAGTAGGGGCGTTTGCCTTAACATAGGTGCGGACCTTGTCCGGCAACCCTTGAATGTAGCAGGAAATTTTTCTCTCCTCCGTCGTAACAAGATGTGGCACCAGACGTGCCAGTTCATTGAATCGGGTTGTGTACTGCCGGTGCGTCATGCTCCCGGCCTTCAAACCCAGAAATTCCCTCTCTACCTTCTCAATCTCGTTCCTCGGGCAGAAATTCTTGATCACCAAAGTTTTCAAGTCAGCCCACATCATCGAGTCAACAACCTCATCCCCCTTAGCCTGACGTACACCTTCCCACCAGTGGGATGCTTCCTCCCTCAAGGAGTTAGCAGCAAACTTCACTACTTGGTTAGCTCGACACTCGCTCAGACGGATGGCGGCTTCCATACGTATTACCCAATCAAAAGTAGCCACCACGTCCTTCTTCCCAGTCAGGACCGGCGGGTCACATGCCTTAAAGGACTTATAGTCGCATCCGCGAGCAGGCGGTGCGTTGTCGGTCTCGTTGTTCTGGGCACCAGTTGCCGCACTAGATCCGCCTTCCCCACTAACTTTCTTTAATGCCTCAGCCAACAGACTTGGCAGAGAATTCTTCATCAACTCAGAGAACTCTCGAGCTATGGCTGCTCTCACTTCTGGTTCAAAAGTGAAAGGTTGTTCTGCACCTTGTGTCTCTTCAGTTCCATGCACACTAACCGTCGGTTCAGTGTGAACACTTCCTTCTTCACTGTGCTCTTGGCGCGCAGGAATCCTGCCACGCCCACCATTTCGACCGCCGGTACGACCACCGGTACGGCCACCACGCCTTCCGTTCCCTCTCCTCGCCATTTCATTCTATTAGACAAGAAATCCAATGTCATCACGCTAGTTAACAAATAAAATTCAATAAGTACTGTAAGATGTTAATATACACTGGCCATCTGCAATTAACCATTACACTACCTTTCGATTTCTATTTGACCACCTTTGTGATTCCATCAGAACACAAGTCCTTTCCTAACCCTTTCTAAGGCATACTACATACACATACTCTACTTTTCATACCTGATGCTGTGGCTCGAGTTACCCGTACTGGCATCCGCTTTCGGTCCCATTCAAAGTTTAAGTTCAGACACTGGGAGTGTCCGAATCTCTCAAACTATTGCTCTGATACCAACTTGTAAGGCCCCAAACCCGGGAGGCCTCACTCGTTGGATTTACTCATTCACAAACAGTTCTTAAACATGAATATCAAATAACGCAGCGGAAAATTTCATTCAAAAATAACGTCATCATTGTTCATACATGCGGAAGCGTAAACATTGTTTAAAACATAATTACATAAACTTAACATAACGGGATGCCAGTCTTCATGATCGACCGGGTAACTCTTCTCGCTTGCCAAGCATCACCGTCCATCGTCCATACCTACCTTAACCTGAATGTGCACACTAAAAAGTCAGCTACGCTGGTGAGTTCTAGCATTTCATAAAAACTTTAACATTAACATTTGCCAAAAACGTATCATTCATTTAGTAAAACCTTTCACAAAAGCATGTAATAATAACATCTTTAAAAAGGTTTCGTACCCATATCATCATCAACATCATAATCATAAACACCGTTAAACGGATCGTTCTTTAAAACTTTTAACATTCATTTAAGTCATACATTATTATCTAAATCTGTGTTACCCTTCGTTCCGTCATTTAGTATGGTATTGCCCCTAAGGCTAACTGCACGAAGACCGACAATACCATACATTCCGTCAATTCCCTTTTTGGTATTGCCCCCAAGGCTAACTGCACGAGGACCGACAATACCCATTCAGTTGCCCTTATGGCTCTCATGTCCATAAACCGACAACTTCCATCGACGGCCACGGCTCACGGCCAATGACACCGTCGGATCATAATTTAACCTTACATAGGGTCACGTTAACCCCTGAGTAACCGTCGTTACTCCCTTTACCAGTTGTACAACATCATAACCATTGACATGCCACAGAGACAATGCCCCTGTTGTTTTTGTGGCAACTATGGCTCGCTGTCCATAATCTACCACAAGGCTGGGAATCTCATTTCCCAGACTTCATTCGTCAATTCCATTCATTCGACAGATTAGATTTTTAATGACTTCTTTAAAACATTTACCTCTTTCTCTTCTCATTAAACATTTCCTCATTTAGACCGTTCATAAAGCATTCGTAACTCTTTTTGGCAAAAACACTTCAAAACCTTTCCTTTCGTAAACATCATTTCGTTAAAACATCATTTCGTTAAACATCATTTCGTTAAACATCATTTCGTAAGCATGCACACCAGTCCAAAAACATTAACAAAACATTTAAAAGAGGGCTCTAGAACTCACCTGATACGCTAATATGGGTTGTCCTAAACGAAGGTCCAACAACGTCACTTCCGATCTGAATTGATTAGTTAAATACACATCAGACCAATCCCGACTCTAACGGTTAACCATTCTAACATACTGACTTCACTTAATCAGTTCTGATGTCTGCGCACTTAGCAAGTGCGCAGACCCTGCTGCCTGCGCACTTAGTAAGTGCGCAGGCCCCTCTTCCTGCGCACTTAGCAAGTGCGCAGGCCCCTCTTCCTGCGCACTTAGCAAGTGCGCAGGCCCCTCTTCCTGCGTACTTGATAAGTACCCAGGACCTGCTCCGTGCGCACTTAGCAAGTGCGCACGACCTGTTCTTCGCGAAAAACCCTAACTTTCGCATTCGGGTCTGATCATGTCAAGATCCCAAACCTGTTGCATTCAAAACGTTCGTTTTCCATTAAGGAACTCAAATCCATGATTATCTTTCAGTTTCATCCGTTCAAACCTTACCTTTTCACCCAAAACCCGAAAAACCCAAAAACGAACTAAAACTCAGATTTAGGTCGGATCGTTACCTGAATCGAGCTTCTGATCCGGAGGTTCTTCTCACGAGTGCAAGAGACACGAGCGGGTGCAATCTTGTGCGATTCCGACACTTTCTCTCTTTACGGTTTTTCTCTCTCTAGAATTGCAAATGAGAGAAACATGTGGTGACCTTGGCTATTTATAGGGGAGACCTCCCCAAGCCCGTTTCGCGACTGAGCCGGCCCGACTTCGGCCCGCTTGAACTCGTTAACTTTATTTCTTGACATTTTGGGATGTTACAGGGTGAGCGTAAGACGGTGCTGTAGCTGAGGTAAATTTGGAGTTAGATGATTCAAAATCATTTGAATGAACCTAGGGTACATTAAGAAGCCTTGACCTTCTGGCGGTGTAATTTGTGCAACGATCTCCTTATAGAAATAATGAGCAAAATTGAAGCCTCTATTAAGAGTGAGAGCCACCATGGCTGATTGTAAAGAAGTCTTCAACCCGTCGGATCCAGCTTTCCTCGGTGGTAAACACTGAATAAATACATGCATAAAGTACCTCTATTGACCCACTAAGCCACCTTTCCGTGCTTGAGTATCGTTAGCTCTTCCCCTGTAACCCATCCTTTGAAAACATCCCATAATCAACTGAGATGGTAACCCCAATGGTTCTTCATTATTACCTCCAAGATGCAAAGCTTGTCGGATAGTGTCAACAGATACTGCCACTTCAGTGTTATTGACAGTAGCTCTAATCACATTCGGATCAACAGTGCAATCATGCTTGATGTATCCCAGAATTGTTGAATATAATTCAGGCTGATGTAGGGATCGGCAGATAGAGCAACACTGATTCTCGATCTATTAAGAAAATTTATGATTTCACGGTAGTTCACTGCCTCAGACATATTTGGATCCAATAATGCCACCTGGTTATGCTTATATTCCACTCTACAATTCATCTGTACATAGCAATGATGAAATAGCAAAGTCCCAAACATTTTAAGAAAAATTTAAAAAAAAACTTTAAACAACAAAAAAAAAATTGCTAAGTCAAAACACTACTGCACACTGAGGCGAACTTAATAAGTTCGCTTAGAGTTGCAAGAGGCGAACTTATTAAGTTCTCATGAGCAAGTTCGCTCCAAGCACTAAAACCAGATCAGAAATCCAACTTGTCCAATCGATGAAATCCGAAGCAATTAGTCACCCAATTTGTTACTATACCCACCGATACAACATAATACACCTTCAATTTCATTATCAAGCCACAACAACACCTCTATAATTGACAAAACAGATATAATGTAATAAAACCTAAGGTCAGGCCAAAATTACGCTCATACTGATCGATTCAACGGTTAAAATAGCGTGATTCTATCTTAGATTGACGCGCAAACACTTGAATATCAAGAAATTATACAAAAAAAACTTTAAACAACAAAAAAAATTGCTAAGTCAAAACACTACTGCACACTGAGGCGAACTTAATAAGTTCGCTTAGAGTTGCAAGAGGCGAACTTATTAAGTTCTCCTGAGCAAGTTCGCTCCAAGCACTTAAACTAGATCAGAAATCCAACTTGTCCAATCGATGAAATCCGAAGCAATTAGTCACCCAATTTGTTACTATACCCACCGATACAACATAATACACCTTCAATTTCATTATCAAGCCACAACAACACCTCTATAATTGACAAAACAGATATAACATAATAAAACCTAAGGTCATGCCAAAATTACGCTCATACTGATCGATTCAACGGTTAAAATAGCGTGATTCTACCTTAGATTGACGCACAAACACTTGAATATCAATAAATTATCACAAACAACAGATTAACAAATACACAAACTCGGAATGATCAAGTTCGCTCGACTGTGCACTTAGTTCGCTCAAGAAGTTCGCCTAGATTTGAAATTGGGTAAAGGAACAAGTTCGCCTGAACTGATATATATACACTGTCACTAAGTTCTCTTACCAGGCGAACATGATAAGTTCTCTTAATCTCAAACACTTAGAGAATTTTTGAAATTTCATCCTTTTCAAGCTTCAACTTTCAAACACCGATCCTTTTGTCTTCCACCTGTAACATGTATCTGATACAATCCCGAACATAAAAAATGGAATTTACATGGATGCTCGAAAGAAAATCTTTTTGGATTTTTGAAAGAATTAAAAAAACTTAAAACTAATAAACTGTACACAAAATTTTTTTTTTTTGGATTTTATCTATACAAACAGAGACAATTGTTTTTGGATTTTTTTTTAAATAAAACAACAAAATCACATATTTTTGTTCGAATATCATGAGTAAGAAGATCATATCAGTAAACGAGAAATTCGTCACACAATCTAATTAGATCTATGGGTAACCTATGATACATATTCTCATATCTCACTGTTGAATATCTTTCATACTTTTCAGATCATATTCTTTTCGATTTATACACTTAGCCTTGAAATGATATGCGATAAATCTCAAAGTAAACAAGATCAGATCATAAAATGCTCAAATATTCACACTGAATTTGCAATATAAAGCATGTAAATCTAGGTTGTCAATATTATAGAATTTGAAACTACAAGCGTTTTTCTTTAATTTTCTTGTGAGTTAAGGTACCAATTTGATGAACAACAACGTGTACCCCACATATATGCCAACAGAAATATAATTTTGCACTATCTTCAAGACATATGAAACTTATGCAAAGATAATATTAATCTTCAGGATGAAACTATCTCAATTAGCGCAAGAAAAGAAACAGATCCCAAAGGATATCAGGAATCAGAATGTTTCAATTGATTGGTTTTGGATGTATATCATGATTAAGTGTATCAGAAGAACTCTTCAGTATAACGAATGATTAAAGAATCGACTGATTCAATAATATAGGGTAATGTGGTCCAACTGTTATCTGGATATTCAATGGAATCAAGATATTGATCCAAGGGTAAGTATAAGTTCCAACAGATGTTGTCAGAAACATATCTTAGTTCAACATCACATTATATGTTTTTCGGGGCATGGGCAGTGAAGTGAACTGAAAAATTGTGCTAATCAATATAGTCCGATACTGGTCTCATGAAACACTTTAAGCCTCATATTCTATATCTGATAATGATCTTTTAACACACACACCCAGACGTAAAATGGGTTCAAATCACAGTTGTTATCAAGAATCATTATGTTTTCACACTACTAATGGTCCAAAAACGCTTCACATATCCAAATTAAACATAAAATAGATTTTCAAGATTAAAGCATTTATAACACTATCATTTCTTGTTCATGCAGACTTTGAAATTTACATCAAACCAAATGAACAAAATACAAATTATCATATCATATCAACAAGTCATCTATGGTCATGTGTGATAGATTTTCAACTGATGTACTATCGTTTCTTCTCTAACTTCAAATAATGTCGATTTTTATCTTTTTCAATTTGTTTGGAATTTTTGTAAATAAAAATTTTTTGATTAGAAAGTAAAGTGCAGAAATGTAGTAAAACAATAAAAAATAAAAATAAAACCTTCCATGAAAATTATGTTTGAAAAAACCTTTTATTCAGGAATGATCATACCAATCATTTTTACCAGAAATTCGAACCTAGTTCGATCAAATGTCTTGGTGAAGAGATCAGCAAAATTGTCATCAGTATCAACCTTCACCAACTCAATCAACCTCTTATCTACACAATCACGAATAAAATGTTGTCTTATTTCAATGTGTTTAGTTTTATTGTGCTTAACAGGATTGTTAGTTATGGACATCCTGGCATTGTTATCTATGAACATAGGGGTGCAAGTAAAATTTAAACCGTAGTCTCTTAATTGTTGTTGGATCCACAAAATTTGGGAATAACAACTTGAAGCTGCGATGTATTCTGCTTCACATGTTGATATGGAAACTGTAGTTTGCTTTTTACACTGCCATGAAACAAGCCGATTACCCAGAAATTGGCAACCTCCTGTCGTAGATTTCCTGTCCAAACAACAACCTCCAAAATCTGTGTCAGTATAAGCATTAAATTCAAAATTAGAACCATGCGGAAACCATAATCTTAATCTCGGTTTCCCTTTCAGGTACCGGAAAATACGTTTGACTGCAATTAGATGAGATTCCTTTGGTTTTGCTTGAAATCTGGAACAGAGACACACGGCAAACATTATATCTGGCCTTGATGCGGTTAAGTACATGAGAGATGCAATCATTTCCCTGTACAAGCGGTTGTCAATATCCTTTCCTTCTGGATCTGGATTCATCTTGTGATTTACATCTTGAACCGGCTCAAGAGGTCTTTTACGTACTTAGACTGATGAATAAAGAAACCATCCTCTTTTTAATTAACTTGCAATCCTAAAAAGAACGATAACTCTCCCATAGCGGACATTTCGAACTTTAATTTTATAACACACCCAAACTCTTTGCACAACTCTTCGTTTGTTGAACCAAATATAATATCATCCATGTAGATCTGAACCATCAGGTAATCTCCCCCTGCTTTCTTGATGAACAAGGTTGAATCAATTTGACCACGATCGAAACCATTATCCAAAAGATGTTGCGACAAAGTTTCATACCACGCACGGGGTGCTTGATGTAGACCATAAAGAGCCTTATCTAGCTTTAATAATGGTGAGGGATACAATGGATCCTCAAACCCCAGTGGTTGACACACATACACTTCTTCTTTAACCTTTCCATACAAGAAAGCACTTTTGACGTCCAATTGATATACCTTAAATCCTTTAAACGATGCAAATACTAGAAGCAAATGAATTGCTTCCAATCGTGCCACTGGTGCGTAAACCTCATTATAATCTATACCTTCTTGTTGATTGAACCCTTGAATCACCAATCTTGCTTTGTTCCTCACCACAACACCACGATCATCCCTTTCACACTTAAAAACCCATTTGGTTCCGATTGGATACACGCCCTTTGGAAGATCAACCAAATTCCACACCTTTAGCTTATCAAACTGTGCAAGCTCTTCTTGCATCGCTTCAATCTAATAGTTATCTTGTAAAGCCATCTCCACATTTTTCGGTTCGATCTGAGAAATAAAACAAGAATATAAGCAAACATCAAGTACTCTAGTATCCCTAATGCTAGAATATAACAAGTATTTTCAGATAAAGAACGAGTTTGAATTCTATCCAGCAGATTCCCAATGATATTTGTCACCGGATGATCTTTCAATTCTTTTATGGAAGCCACCTCGGGAACAGGTAGAACATCAAATTGAGTAGTTTCCTTTTGAGAAAGAACATTTTGAGTAACTGGTATCACAGACTCCTGATTGGTAGGAAGCTCCCCCATAACATATGGAGAAGAGGATGAATCATCAACAATTAACGGATCAGCCGAAGAATCCTGAAAAAGTGCTTCATCATCTTTACTCTCAGACTCATGAGTTCCCGAAGTAGATGGTACATTCGGATTAGGGTTAGATGAGGATGAAACGGATAATGGAACCGTTGATCTTAGTAGAAAACCGCAATCTTGGTCACCATGACAGGACTCATATCACAATGCAACTTTTTCAGCAGATAAATCAGAAGTAAAATTGAAAGACTTGAATAAGCTATCATAATCAAATGCCCACTCCGGACCACCCGCCTTTTGGGGAATAGATCGATTAGAACAATCGATATTGAACCATTCTTCGATCTGTCGTGTTTCCTTGTTATAAACTTGTTTATTCAACGAATTGGCAACATAGCCCAGAAAATTCCTTCGATCGCCTTTTCGCTAAACTTGGTAGAAACATCCCGGATCTTCAGAAGAGTAATCGGATTTCCAAAAGGAAGAAGATAATTCAAATTAGGATTCCGATTGTTTAACAATTCATAAAAAGTCTTGTTGTGACGCTTAACAGTCAGAACACGATTCAGGACATGGCATGCCTTCACAGCTTCGGCCCAAAAAGTAACCGGTAGCTTAGAATCCGCCAACATTGTTCTTGCTGCTTCAATCAGAGTTCTGTTCTTTCGCTCAACAACACCATTTTTTTTAGGAACATATGGCGCACTAAACTCATGATGAATTCTCTTTTGTAAGCAAAAGAAACCCATCTTGCTATTCTTGAACTTGCTGCCATTGTCATTTCTAATACGCCTGATTTTCTGCTTACAAAGATTTTCTAAACCAAGAATCAAGTATTGAACTGTCTTAGTTGTTTCAGCCTTGGTTGCTAAGAACTTGACCCAAGAAAATCTGGAAAAATCATCCGTTTCCACTAGACAATACGATTTTCCTCCAATGCTTTGAATACTTATCGGCACAAACAAATCCATATGAAGTAGCTCAAGAGGAGTAACAATAGAATTTTGTTTCTTTGATTTGTGGGTCTTTCTGTGCTGCTTGCCCTTCTTGCAAGGAATACAGTCATCAGTCACAGAAAATTTCATTTTCAGAATACCAGTAACCAAATTATTCTTCACTAAGTAATTCATTTTTCTGAAGTTGATGTGAGCTAGCTTCCGATGCCAAAGAATAGAGTCAGATTCAGATGCTTTCGAGAGTAAACAGGTAGAACTTGAATCCTTTGTTGTAGCAGCACTCATGTCTAAAACATATGTGTTATTTCTTCTCGGAGCCTTCATCAGAATCCATTCTTCATGTCTCACAAATCCCGGCTTCAAAATGTAACATTCAGAATCATTGGAATGGAAAGCAAACTTCTTGTCACGCACTTGGGATACGCTAAGGAGATTATGCTCGAGTTGCTCTACATAATTGACTTTCTCAAACTTCACCTTTTCATTCTTCAGCGTTCCTTGGCCTGTTATGTAACCACCTTTATTCCCAGCAAAGGCGACATACCCACCATCAATTTTGATAACATCTCAAGCAAACGAATATTTCCTGTCATATGTCGGGAGCAACCGCTATCCACATACCAAGTATCGTTGATAGTCCTCCTTGGTTTACACTACATAAACAAAGAAAATCAATTATAAACGGGACCCAAGCCATTGTGGTCTTGGGTCTACCATTAGCATCAAAATAAACAACTTCAAGCAATTAACAATCTCTATTATCATCCACCCTTGGTGATTTAGGCAAATCAGAATCAGACATTCTGGATTTTGAAACATTCTTTTTTTTTTATCAAAACTTGATTGATTTTGAAATTCAGATTCAAATTGATCAGTTTCTAAAAGTTTTCTTAACCGTTTGTTCCTTCTTCGCCTTTGAGGTCTTGAAAGTTTGGCCTCAGGTTGTGAATTATTTGTGAATCCAACTTTAGGATTCTCAACAAACTTATTAAAAACAACATTTTTTCTAACACCAGATTGGACAAACTCTGGTTTAGAACCAACAAATCTATCATGAATATGTTGTGTCATCTCTTTCTTAAACCCAGAAGGTTTAGTAACATGCTGCTTAGGCAAATTTTCTTTGACAAATTGTTTCATCACATTATCAGAAGTAGGCTTTCCCACATTCGATCTTTGCAGAATCTTTACTAGTCTTGGTTGACCATGAACAACAGCTGATGTAACTTTCTCTGAAATAAGAGAATTCTTCTCCTTTTTTTTGTAAGGACAATATAACACTATATGCCCCACTTCATTACAATTAAAGCAAACTCTCTTATCCTTGTATTCTCTGTATAAGGAACCCTTGTTGAAGTTGAGGAACTTCCTGATGAATAACTTTCAGTAGATTTAACCTCACTACCTCTTTGTTTCTTTAGAACATAAATCTTTCTCGATGGTTCACCAACATAAGTCTTTGAAATTTGAGACTGTACAACTTTAGGTTTGCCACATTCACCTTCTGTTTAATGAAATCACTTGTTGATTTATTTTCAACTTTTGACACCTCCTTCTTGATATCACCAGCACTTATAAAACCACTTTTAAATAAAATTGGTGAAATAGTTGGTTGTTCAACTTCATTGGGCTCTGTAAGAATACATCGATCTCTTGTGACTTGTTTTACCACTTTTGGTTCATAAATCTTCACATCTTTAGGAACACCATCAATTTTCTGAGCATCAAATATCTCATCATCACTATCAAAATCATATACCATTTCTTCCCCTGTGACTGGATTAATCTTCAAAACTGTCTTTGGATCAATATCCTCTTCAGTAATGATCTCTGGTTCTACAACATAGTTTCCATTAAATGGTGGAGGAGCAAATCCAATTCCAGTTGTTCTCTTAACAGGATCATCATTGTCATTGAAATAACCCAACAATAGTGATGAATTTCCAAAACTTTCTAGTTTTCTATGTAATCTGATCAACTCTGCTTCTTTGTTTTTCTCAGCAACAATTTCATTTCTCTTTTCAATCTCTGCATAGGCCATATCCAAACGATATGCATGTTCCTTAATCTTCAAAGTCAGAGAATTAATGTCTCTCTTGAGTGATTCAATTCTGTCAATACACAACTTATCATTGTCCTTTAATTTCTAATTCACTGTGTGCAACGATTTCATATCACAGATCAAGTTTGTGTTATAATCCATGACTATTATCATTTTTTTCCTTCACCAAAACACATTTAGAACAATATATATTACATATAACATCTTTTACCTTTGATGGATCAGACATGTCAGCCATGAAGACTTTTGCAGTTGGAATCTCTTCAGTCATCTCAGGTACTCTTTTAGTTAACAAAATCTCATCTTCAGATACACTTGTTGTGGAAACGTTATCTTCAAAATGAACTTCATCAGCACTTTCAGTATCATTTTCTTTAGAAGTTTCTTCTGCAGTGAAATTCTCAGAAGATTCATCATTCTGACTTTCTACTTCACACCCTGAGCTTTCTTCATCACTTGAATTATCATCCTCAGATGTCTCATCAGTATGAATTTCAGCCACAAAATCTTGACTCACAGCACCAACTAGATCCTCCAAATGAATTCCCCAGTCATAGTTATCATCTCCTTGAGCAACCAAAGCAGATGATGTTGAAGCATTTACTGAACTACCAGAACTGCCAGATCCTTGTTGTTGATTTCGGTGTTTTTTGATAATTGTTCTTCTTTTGAGAATCAAATTCAACCTCTGGCTTGTTACATTCCTTAGCAAAGTGACCATATTCTTGACAATTGTAACACCAAAAATTTGTTTTATCAAACCCCATTCTTGTTCTACTGTTTGATCCGATTTACTTTCTTCCAGTCTTTTTAAGAAAATCATTTGCTTGCCTCATCAACATTGCCATGTTCCACTGAATATTTATCTATTCTAAATCAACAGGATCAATCTGATGACAGTCTTCTTCAATTGCTTCTGGATCATGAATCTTTCCTCCGATAAAATTTTCATATGAAGCAACAAAGGATGAAAACATCGCCATATAATCTTCAGCTACCCTCTGACTCACATGTTGTGAATTAGATGGTTGTGATCTAGATGAAGGAATATATGTATTTGTAGAAAATCCTGATTGATAAGAATATCCAGAAACATTCTCATTTGAATTATCTTGACCATCTCCACAAACAATGCAACTCCAGATCCAGATTTTCCAGATGTTTTAGCAAAGTACACTGAAGGATCTTGAATGTGCTCCATATTAGTTTCCTTCTTCTTCAAATTTAAGTCATGAGATTGTATCTTTCCCAACACATATTCAAGAGACATAGTTTTGTATTTGTCATTTTCTTTTATTAGAACTGAGTACACATCAAACTTGGATGGTAAAGCTTCTAAGAACTTGTCATTTATTTCTTCAAGTTCATAAACAGCCTTGGCACTTGCTAACTCACTCAATAAATGATAAAATTTTGTTGCTAGATCATCCAGAGATTCAATCTGAAAATGTTTGAATACCAAGAATTACTTTTTCAATAACTCCTTTTGAGTTTTCTTCACATCCAGACTTCCTTCACATCGTTTTTGTAAAGCTTCCCATAACTGCTAAGAAGATTTAAACAGTTTGAAGCTGTGATAAATCTCTTTTGGTAATGACATAGAAATGCTCGCCATTGCCTTCTTTTCACGATCAAATAACAGTTTTTCTTCAGTTGTTAATGTAGATACAGGCTTAGGAACATTATCACTATCCATCCATGAATAAGTCGGATGAGTATATCCTTCCAGAATTGGAATCCATAAACTAGTATCAATGAAAGACACGAACTGATCAAAACGATTCTTCCAATTTGGATAATCAGCAAGACTTAGCAGCTTTGGTGGATTTTGAGAAGTACCAATCTCATTGTTATAGTTGAACATGTTTGTAACCTGCACCATGTTAGCCATAACAACAAATACACAAATATCACAAGTAAAAACAAAGGTTTAGAACAAAATTACCCTGAGGCGAACTTGATAAGTTCGCTTCACACCCTTCAAGCGAACTTGATCCAAGCGAACTTGATAAGTTCGCTTAACTGAGAATTTATACTAAGTTCGCCTAATAAGTTCGCATGTAACTGACTTCTTGATTAAGTTCGTCTGCTTCAGCTGAACAAAATCAGGAAGAAGAACTCTTCAGCCAAAACACGAACCAGAACTGTAACATCCCAAAATGTCGAGAAATAAAGTTAACGAGTTCAAGCGGGCCGAAGTCGGGCCGGGTCAGTCGCAAACAGGGCTTGGGGAGGTCTCCCCTATAAATAGCCAAGGTCACCACATGTTTCTCTCATTTGCAATTCTAGAGAGAGAAAAACCGTAGAGAGAGAAAGTGTTGAAATCGCATAAGATTGCACCCGCTCGTGTCTCTTGCACTCGTGAGAAGAACCTCCGGATCAGAAGCTCGATTCAGGTAACGATCCGACCTAAATCTGAGTTTTAGTTCGTTTTTGGGTTTTTCGGGTTTTGGGTGAAAAGGTAAGGTTTGAACGGATGAAACTGAAAGATAATCATGGATTTGAGTTCCTTAATGGAAAACGAACGTTTTGAATGCAACAGGTTCGGGATCTTGACATGATCAGACCCGAATGCGAAAGTTAGGGTTTTTCGCGAAGAACAGGTCGTGCGCACTTGCTAAGTGCGCACGGAGCAGGTCCTGCGTACTTATCAAGTACGCAGGAAGAGGGGCCTGCGCACTTGCTAAGTGCGCAGGAAGAGGGGCCTGCGCACTTGCTAAGTGCGCAGGAAGAGGGGCCTGCGCACTTGCTAAGTGCACAGGCAGCAGGGTCTACGCACTTGCTAAGTGCGCAGACATCAGAACTGATTAAGTGAAGTCAGTATGTTAGAATGGTTAAACCGTTAGAGTCGGGATTGGTCTGATGTGTATTTAACTAATCAATTCAGATCGGAAGTGACGTTGTTGGACCTTCGTTTAGGACAACCCATATTAGCGTATCAGGTGAGTTCTAGAGCCCTCTTTTAAATGTTTTGTTAATGTTTTTGGGCTGGTGTGCATGCTTACGAAATGATGTTTAACGAAATGATGTTTAACGAAATGATGTTTAACGAAATGATGTTTTAACGAAACGATGTTTACGAAAGGAAAGGTTTTGAAGTGTTTTTGCCAAAAAGAGTTACGAATGCTTTATGAACGGTCTAAATGAGGAAATGTTTAATGAGAAGAGAAAGAGGTAAAGGTTTTAAAGAAGTCATTACAAATCTAATCTGTCGAATGAATGGAATTGACGAATGAAGTCTGGGAAATGAGATTCCCAGCCTTGTGGTAGATTATGGACAGCGAGCCATGGTTGCCACAAGAACAACAGGGGCATTGTCTCTGTGGCATGTCAATGGTTATGATGTTGTACAACTGGTAAAGGGAGTAACGACAGTTACTCAGGGGTTAACGTGACCCTATGTAAGGTTAAATTATGATCCGACGGTGTCATTGGCCGTGAGCCGTGGCCGTCGATGGAAGTTGTCGGTTTATGGACATGAGAGCCATAAGGGCAACTGAATGGGTATTGTCGGTCCTCGTGCAGTTAGCCTTGGGGGCAATACCAAAAAGGGAATTGACGGAATGTATGGTATTGTCGGTCTTCGTGCAGTTAGCCTTAGGGGCAATACCATACTAAATGACAGAACGAAGGGTAACATAGATTTAGATAATAATGTATGACTTAAATGAATGTTAAAAGTTTTAAAGAACGATCCGTTTAACGGTGTTTATGATTATGATGTTGATGATGATATGGGTACGAAACCTTTTTAAAGATGTTATTATTACATGCTTTTGTGAAAGGTTTTACTACATGAATGATACGTTTTTTGGCAAATGTTGATGTTAAAGTTTTTATGAAATGCTAGAACTCACCAGCGTAGCTGACTTTTTAGTGTGCACATTCAGGTTAAGGTAGGTATGGACGATGGACGGTGATGCTTGGCAAGCGAGAAGAGTTACCCAGTCGATCATGAAGACTGGCATCCCGTTATGTTAAGTTTATGTAATTATGTTTTAAACAATGTTTACGCTTCCGCATGTATGAACAATGATTACGTTATTTTTGAATGAAATTTTCCGCTGCGTTATTTGATATTCATGTTTAAGAACTGTTTGTGAATGAGTAAATCCAACGAGTGAGGGCTCCCGGGTTTGGGGCCTTACAAGTTGGTATCAGAGCAATAGTTTGAGAGATTCGGACACTCCCAGTGTCTGAACTTAAACTTTGAATGGGACCGAAAGCGGATGCCAGTACGGGTAACTCGAGCCACAGCATCAGGTATGAAAAGTAGAGTATGTGTATGTAGTATGCCTTAGAAAGGGTTAGGAAAGGACTTGTGTTCTGATGGAATCACAAAGGTGGTCAAATAGAAATCGAAAGGTAGTGTAATGGTTAATTGCAGATGGCTAGTGTATATTAACATCTTAAAGTACTTATTGAATTTTATTTGTTAACTAGCGTGATGACATTGGATTTCTTGTCTAATAGAACGAAATGGCGAGGAGAGGGAACGGAAGGCGTGGTGGCCGTACCGGTGGTCGTACCGGCGGTCGAAATGGTGGGCGTGGCAGGATTCCTGCGCGCCAAGAGCACAGTGAAGAAGGAAGTGTTCACACTGAACCGACGGTTAGTGTGCATGGAACTGAACAGACACAAGTTGCAGAACAACCTTTCACTTTTGAACCAGAAGTGAGAGCAGCCATAGCTCGAGAGTTCTCTGAGTTGATGAAGAATTCTCTACCAAGTCTGTTGGCTGAGGCATTAAAGAAAGTTAGTGGGGAAGGCGGATCTAGTGCGGCAACTGGTGCCCAGAACAACGAGACCGACAACGCACCGCCTGCTCGCGGATGCGACTATAAGTCCTTTAAGGCATGTGACCCGCCGGTCCTGACTGGGAAGAAGGACGCGGTGGCTACTTTTGATTGGGTAATACGTATGGAAGCCGCCATCCGTCTGAGCGAGTGTCGAGCTAATCAAGTAGTGAAGTTTGCTGCTAACTCCTTGAGGGAGGAAGCATCCCACTGGTGGGAAGGTGTACGTCAGGCTAAGGGGGATGAGGTTGTTGACTCGATGATGTGGGCTGACTTGAAAACTTTGGTGATCAAGAATTTCTGCCCGAGGAACGAGATTGAGAAGGTAGAGAGGGAATTTCTGGGTTTGAAGGCCGGGAGCATGACAGACCGGCAGTACACAACCCGATTCAATGAACTGGCACGTCTAGTGCCACATCTTGTTACGACGGAGGAGAGAAAAATTTCCTGCTACATTCAAGGGTTGCCGGACAAGGTCCGCACCTATGTTAAGGCAAACGCCCCCTACTACCTATGATTCGGTTGTAGAACTGAGCGACGTAGTATTTGATGATCTGGCGCTGAATGTCGCCGCCATCTAGGAACCAAGGAAGAGACCGAGCTTCTCAAACAAGCGAACTGGTGGAAAGATGTTTGGGGCTCGTGATAAAAGGGCTCGGGTGGATGAGCCGACTATTTGTAAGAAGTGTGGAAAGAAGCATGTAGGTGAATGTAGACTGGGATCTAACTTGTGCTTTAAGTGTGGCAAGACCGGGCACTACTCCCGTGAGTGCACACAACACTACAAGTGCTATAACTGTGGGGATGCCGGTCATCTGAACCGGGAATGCACCAAACCAAGAATGGGTGAAGCCGGAAAGGGGAAAGGCCCGGAGAAGAGGGAAGAGAGGCCCCGAGCAAAGACTCGTGCGTACGCGCTGACGCAAGACCAGGCCAGAATGGACCCCGACGTGGCGTCAGGTACGTTCGTCCTTGACAACACTCTTGTTTCTGTGCTATTTGATTCGGGTGCCAGTAAGAGTTTTATATCTGCGACTTTTTGTAAACGCGTGAAGTACACTGTCAGTAAGTTAGAAAGGGCCTTTAGCGTAGAAACCGCTGAGGGTAGAACTGCAAGAGTAACCGATGTAGTTGAAAACTCCACGATAAAAATAGAAGGTCATAGGTTCCCTGTCAGATTGTGTGTTATGGTTTTGGGAGGGTTCGATGTCGTGTTAGGCATGGATTGGCTAACTGCCAATGAAGCGCAAATTATATGTAAACGAAAGATAATCCGACTCAAGGCTCCGGATGGTAGCAAAGTCGAGGTTTTTGGAGATCGTGACGCCCCGATGCCAAACGTCATCTCAATGATTAAGGCAACAAATTACTTGAGGCGCAGATGCGAGGCTTATCTGGTGTATGTGATTGACAAGTGTAAGGGAGTGAAGGAACTAGACGATGTACCCGTGGTACGCGAGTACCCGGAGGTGTTTCCAGAGGATTTGCCTGGGATACCACCCGATAGAGAAATTGAGTTCCGAATTGACTTAGTACCAGATGCCCAGCCCGTGGCTAAGGCTCCATATCGACTAGCACCAGTAGAGATGAAGGAACTAATGACGCAACTAGACGAGTTACTTGAGAAAGGATTTATACGACCGAGCATCTCGCCTTGGGGTGCTCTGGTGTTGTTCGTAAAGAAGAAAGACGGTTCGATGAGAATGTGTATTGATTATCGCGAGTTGAACAAACGTACCGTGAAGAACAAGTACCCGTTACCAAGGATCGACGACCTGTTCGATTAATTACAAGGCGCAAGTTGGTTCTCAAAGATCGACCTTCGATCCGGGTACCATCAGTTGAAGGTGAGGGAAGAAGACATACCGAAAACGGCATTTCGCACACGTTATGGACACTTTGAGTTTCGCGTAGTGTCTTTTGGATTGACGAACGCCCCTGCAGCGTTCATGGATTTGATGAATAGGGTGTGTCGACTGATGCTGGATCGATCGGTAATAGTGTTCATCGATGACATCCTTATCTACTCCAAGAATGAGGGTGATCACGCGTGTCACTTAAAGGAAGTATTGGAAGCTCTGAAGAAGGAGAAGTTGTATGCTAAGTTCTCCAAATGTGCGTTCTGGCTTAGGGAAGTCCAATTCCTAGGTCACGTCATTAACCCGAATGGCATTATGGTTGACCCAGCAAAGATAGTGACGGTAAGGGAATGGGACATTCCTAAGACGCCAACTGAAATCCGCAGTTTCTTGGGATTGGCAGGCTACTATCGGAGATTCATCCAGGATTTCTCGAAAATAGCTTCGCCGTTGACAAAGTTAACTCGGAAAGAGGTTAAGTATGAATGGGGTTCGACCCAAGATGAGGCGTTTAAGGAATTGAAGAAGAAGTTAACCCAAGCTCCAGTCTTGGCCCTTCCCGAGGGCAATGAAGACTTGGTGTTATACTCTGACGCGTCGGGTCAGGGATTAGGGTGTGTGTTGATGCAACGCGGTAGAGTGATTGCGTATGCGTTGCGACAGTTGAAAGTTCACGAAGTCAACTATCCGACTCATGATTTGGAACTTGCTGCTGTCGTATTTGCATTGAAAAACTGGAGGCACTACCTGTACGGGGTGAAGTTTACTATTTACTCCGACCACAAAAGTTTGAAGTACTTCTTCAAACAAAAGGAGCTTAATATGAGGCAGAGACGATGGTTGGAACTCCTGAAGGATTATGACTGTGAGATCATGTACCATCCTGGAAAGGCAAACGTGGTGGCTGACGCTCTAAGACGAAAGGATGTGCCTACTCCTATTAGAGTGAAAGTTTGCCAGTTGGTGGTAACATCGGATGTGATGAGCGAAATCGAAAGGGCTCAAGGTGAGGCACTTAAAGAAGAAAACATAAAGAAGGAAAGAATGGTTGGCCAACAAGACAAGTTGGAATATAACACCCTTGGTGTTAGAACACGTTCTGGACGGGTATGGATACCTATGGGTGGCGAACTTAGAACCAAAATCTTGGATGAGGCTCATAAGTCTCGTTACTCTATCCATCCCGGTACCAACAAAATGTACCAAGACCTGAAGTAGGACTACTGGTGGCCTGGAATGAAATGTGATGTAACGAAGTATGTAAGCAAGTGTTTGACTTGCTCGCAAGTAAAGGCTGAACACCAGAAGCCGTACGGAAAGATCCAACCACTTGATATACCAGAATGGAAGTGGGAACACATTACCATGGACTTCATAACCAAGCTACCCCGCACAGCTAAAGGTCATGACACCATTTGGGTAATTGTGGACCGATTAACGAAGAGTGCTCATTTCCTACCTATTCGCGAGACGTTCTCGTCGGAAAGATTAGCAGAAGTGTTTTTCAACGAAGTAGTAGCACGGCATGGGATGCTTTTGACGATCGTATCTGACCGGGACACACGATTCACATCGAGGTTCTGGAAAAGATTTCATGAGGCGATGGGCACAAGGCTTAATATCAGTACGGCATACCACCCGCAAACGGATGGTCAGTCCGAAAGGACCATTAAGACATTGGAAGATATGCTCCATGCTTGTATTATTGACTTCGGTGGCAATTGGGACAGTCATCTGCCGTTAGCCGAATTCTCCTACAACAATAGTCATCACACGACTATAGGCATGCCGCCTTACGAAATGTTGTATGGTAGAAGATGCAGGACCCCGGTTTGTTGGGGTGAGATTGGACAGAAGGAGTTAGGAAGTCTGGAAGTCATAAAAGAAACGCCGGAAAGGTTTGATCAAATCAAAGCTCGAATGAAGGCCGCACAAGATCGTCAGAAATCCTATGCGGATAGACGACGAAGGCCTATCGAGTTTGATGTTGGGGACATAGTAATGTTGAAAGTGTCGCCCTGGAAGGGAATCATACGATTTAGGAAGAGAGGAAAGTTAAGTCCGAGGTTTGTCGGACCGTTCAGGATAATGGCACGGGTCGGGGAAGTCGCTTATCGGTTGGAGTTTCCTGATGAGTTAAGTGGGATTCATCCTACCTTCCATGTATCACACTTGCGAAAGTGTTTGGCGGATGAATCGGTTCACGTACCACTTACTGACATCGAGGTCGACAACAGCCTTAATTACATCGAAGAACCCGTGGCCATCCTTGATCGGAAGGAGAAACGTTTACGTAATAAAGTTATCCAATTAGTTAAAGTCCAATGGAAGCATCGAAAGGGATCAGAGGCTACATGGGAAACGGAGGCGGAAATGAGGGAGTCGTACTCTCAATTATTTGACTTGTGATAGGTTTCGGGGACGAAACCTATTATAAGGGGGGTAGACTTGTAACATCCCAAAATGTCGAGAAATAAAGTTAACGAGTTCAAGCGGGCCGAAGTCGGGCCGGGTCAGTCACGAACCGGGCTTGGGGAGGTCTCCCCTATAAATAGCCAACGTCACCACATGTTTCTCTCATTTGCAATTCTAGAGAGAGAAAAACCATAGAGAGAGAAAGTGTCAGAATCGCACAAGATTGCACCCGCTCGTGTCTCTTGCACTCGTGAGAAGAACCTCCGGATCAGAAGCTCGATTCAGGTAACGATCCGACCTAAATCTGAGTTTTAGTTCGTTTTTGGGTTTTTCGGGTTTTGGGTGAAAAGGTAAGGTTTGAACGGATGAAACTGAAAGATAATCATGGATTTGAGTTCCTTAATGGAAAACGAACGTTTTGAATGCAACAGGTTCGGGATCTTGACATGATCAGACCCGAATGCGAAAGTTAGGGTTTTTCGCGAAGAACAGGTCGTGCGCACTTGCTAAGTGCGCACGGAGCAGGTCCTGCGTACTTATCAAGTACGCAGGAAGAGGGGCCTGCGCACTTGCTAAGTGCGCAGGAAGAGGGGCCTGCGCACTTGCTAAGTGCGCAGGCAGCAGAGTCTGCGCACTTGCTAAGTGCGCAGACATCAGAACTGATTAAGTGAAGTCAGTATGTTAGAATGGTTAAACCGTTAGAGTCGGGATTGGTCTGATGTGTATTTAACTAATCAATTCAGATCGGAAGTGACGTTGTTGGACCTTCGTTTAGGACAACCCATATTAGCGTATCAGGTGAGTTCTAGAGCCCTCTTTTAAATGTTTTGTTAATGTTTTTGGGCTGGTGTGCATGCTTACGAAATGATGTTTAACGAAATGATGTTTAACGAAATGATGTTTTAACGAAACGATGTTTACGAAAGGAAAGGTTTTGAAGTGTTTTTGCCAAAAAGAGTTACGAATGCTTTATGAACGGTCTAAATGAGGAAATGTTTAATGAGAAGAGAAAGAGGTAAAGGTTTTAAAGAAGTCATTACAAATCTAATCTGTCAAATGAATGGAATTGACGAATGAAGTCTGGGAAATGAGATTCCCAGCCTTGTGGTAGATTATGGACAGCGAGCCATGGTTGCCACAAGAACAACAGGGGCATTGTCTCTGTGGCATGTCAATGGTTATGATGTTGTACAACTGGTAAAGGGAGTAACGACGGTTACTCAGGGGTTAACGTGACCCTATGTAAGGTTAAATTATGATCCGACGGTGTCATTGGCCGTGAGCCGTGGCCGTCGATGGAAGTTGTCGGTTTATGGACATGAGAGCCATAAGGGCAACTGAATGGGTATTGTCGGTCCTCGTGCAGTTAGCCTTGGGGGCAATACCAAAAAGGGAATTGACGGAATGTATGGTATTGTCGGTCTTCGTGCAGTTAGCCTTAGGGGCAATACCATACTAAATGACGAAACGAAGGGTAACACAGATTTAGATAATAATGTATGACTTAAATGAATGTTAAAAGTTTTAAAGAACGATCCGTTTAACGGTGTTTATGATTATGATGTTGATGATGATATGGGTACGAAACCTTTTTAAAGATGTTATTATTACATGTTTTTGTGAAAGGTTTTACTAAATGAATGATACGTTTTTGGCAAATGTTGATGTTAAAGTTTTTATGAAATGCTAGAACTCACCAGCGTAGCTGACTTTTTAGTGTGCACATTCAGGTTAAGGTAGGTATGGACGATGGACGGTGATGCTTGGCAAGCGAGAAGAGTTACCCGGTCGATCATGAAGACTGGCATCCCGTTATGTTAAGTTTATGTAATTATGTTTTAAACAATGTTTACGCTTCCGCATGTATGAACAATGATGACGTTATTTTTGAATGAAATTTTCCGCTGCGTTATTTGATATTCATGTTTAAGAACTGTTTGTGAATGAGTAAATCCAACGAGTGAGGCCTCCCGGGTTTGGGGCCTTACAAGAACCTCGAAAAATCATCATAACTTGCTGAATTGATGGAATTTGAGTAAATTGAACCGTAGGATTGGGTATTATATGAAATAGAACACTTTTAATGGAACAATTTCTTCAAAAACACCTTTAAATTGATGAATTCAAATCCAAAAGCCTCTCAAGAACTCGAAAACTCCATGGATATGAAAAATATGCAAAAGTCAATCGTTTTTGTGTCAAATCATATACAATTCGTCACAAATCAATCACAAAATCACGAGCAAGAGCTCTGATACCACTTGTAGGTCCACTCGTCTCTCCTATGGATAAAACTCGAGACACGACGTAACAAGAACACGAATTGCGAAATCCAACCGTGTCAATGACTGTGTATATGAGACCACTCTAACGATGACAATCACACACAATGTAAATAATCACTCTTTCAATAGCACCTCAATATAGAGTTTACATAATGTTGATTACTAAAAGCTCTTTTAAAACTGAACAAGTAAACATCTATTTATAGACCTGCAATCTGCCATAGGCGAACTTAACAAGTTCGCCTAAACTAGGCCTAGGCGAACTTATTAAGTTCGCCTATTGCAGAACTTAACTAAAACATTACAAAAATATAGACATATTAGATCTAAACTATTACAAGGCCTATTGTCACACTTCTATGTCCTAACAAGAAAGCAACTCTTCAGTCCATTGAGACGCAATTAGGACAAATTGCAAAACTTCTATCCGAAAGACAACCAGGATGTCTCCCGAGTAATACTAAAACCAATCCAAAAGCAAATGTAAGCGCTATCACTCTTAGAAATAGCAAGGTTTACCCAGAACCACCAATGCCAGAAAAAGAGGTTCAATCACCAAGGAGAGAAATATTCACTTGAGTACCACTTCGTCCGCCTGTCGCACAATCAGTCGCCCAAACGTTGCCACCAAAAGTGAGTCCACGACCTGCTCCGGTGGACACCCCTCCAAACGTTCTGACAAAGAGAACCTTTAAATCTCACATACCATACCCAGGATGGTTGGTGAAGCAAAGGGCTGACGAACAATATGAGAAATTCATCGAGCTTTTAAGCCACATTCATGTTAATCTTCCTTTCCTGGATATCATACAACAAATGCCTAAGTATGGACGTTTCTTGAAAGATTTCCTTACTAACAAAAGAAACATGGAAGAGACAGTTAAAAAGACTAATCAATGTGTCACTCTCATTGAAAGATGCCTTCCAAAAAAACTTTCAGATCCCGAAGAGTTTTCTTTACCATGTTTTATCAGACCACTACCGATACCTTTCGCACTCACTGATCTGGGAGCAAGTGTGAACGTAATGCCATATAACGTGTTTCAAAGACTCAAAATTAGGAATCCGTGACGTGTTAATGCAACCATTGAACTTGCGGATGGTTAGGTTAAGTCACCTATAGGAGTTATTAAGAACTTACTAGTAAAAGTTGTCAAGTTTGTCTTCCCTGTCGACTTCTTGGTTTTAGAAATGGGACCCGACTACTCTGTACCTTTGATCTTGGGTCGCCCATTTTTAGCTACCGCCAGAGGTGTCATTGACATGAATTAAGGAATTCTAACACTTCGTGTCGGAAAACAATTAGTAACTTACAACATCGGAGGAAATGAATGCTTATCAAATGATCCCTTTGAAATTTCCCAATTCATCGATACCAATCTGGACTACCAACTAAAGAAAACTAAAGAATTCAACAAAGGAAAGAAACCAGAACTTGGCAAGGGTCTTGATAACACAATCTGGATTGATAACTACTGGGACAAGCTACCAAAGTTGAAGGAGTTGAATGAAGGAATGGGAGACACGGGGGAAATCAATAGCCCCCACCCGAGGAAAGACTAATGAAGCACGTACGGGTCTGGCCAACGACCCTTAAATAAACATGACGCTTCCGGGAGGTAACCCGATGATCATGAATAAATTGAGAAGTTGGTGCATATGGCAGAACACGTGGACCTCAGGTTTGGTTTTCCAAATTTAAGTTTCTCATACGTCAGCCCCCATGTATGCCTTCTCGATACTAGGGCCTTAATAGCATAACTGCTACCTGTTATTTCCGTTTCTGTTTTTATGTTTTTCTTTATGTGTAGCATAACATCACCAGGTAGTTTCTCTACTTCTTTGAGGAGTTACGCTCCACCTCTACGAGTTGGGAACCGGAAACCACATCAAATTTCTGAGAAATTCGATGAAGTCTTTAAAGCAACGTGTTAACAAGCAGCTGATAGGCATAGCCTGACAGCAGCAATAATTTTTGGCCTTAGGTTATACACTGAAATGACCGGGGGAGTACCAGTTTCTTTTCCCTTAAAACTTCATGCATTTAAATTCCTACATAGCATTCCATTACATGCATTTGTTCATTGAGGGCAATGCATAGTTTTAAGTGTGGGGTGGAGAATTAGAGATTCAGGACTACTTGTAACCTCAAAGCAGTAAATTTTTAATTTGTGATTTTCTACCCATTTGAATAAAACATTACAAAACCCTACATTCTGCAATACCCGAAAAAATTTCAAAAATTTTAACTCTAAAACCTCTTTGAGTTCGCACTTAATTAAATAAAATGAAGACATGGCAAGTAGAAACAAATGGATATTATGCATAACAAATCACTAAACCCTATCCCATTTGTTTCCATGTGAGAATAATCTGAGCCTTTTCACGATCATTATTATCATTATTTTTCGCATGCTCTTTTGTTTGGATTATTGAGAGTTTATTCGATCTGATTCTATGCATAATTAGAACTTATGTAACTTATACATATCGAGATCATGAACTAGTAGAAGTATGAAAATGATTGAGGCACCTAGGACTTTATTACCCTTATATATTATCCTTAAAACCCAAAAATTTCAAAAATATTATCCGCCTAGATAGTCCTCTGAGCCTTAGCCTTTTCTTTTCTACTATCCACATTTATCACCCAACCAGCTTTTCGTAAACACCGGTTATTGGCTAACTGTATTCGAAATGAAAAAAATTATCCTATATCATTATTTCAAGTTCATTACTATTGAGGCAACTTTGGAAATAATCTGTTTTACTCAAAAGAATTGGAATATACAAGAAGGTGGATGCATTAGGAAGAAACAGCCGAACTATCTGTAAGGAATTTATGGAAATATTATTTCAAGTAAATTGAGGAAAAAGAATTATTGAAGAATTTGTCTTGATACAAAAACAAAAGAAAAAATATATAGAAAAAGAAGAAAGGAAAAAGAAAGAGAGAAGTGGGTCTTTTACCGGCTAGACCTTAAAGAACTGGTTATGCATTCTTTTGATTTTAATTTGCTTTTCTGCCTTCATTTCGCAAAGCTTGAATTACCAACCGAACTCCGAGAGAAGATTTTCCAAGCAACTAGTGATGAAAGAAAAACGGTGGTGCAAGAAAGAACAATTGCCACCATTCTACGGCTTGTCAAAAAGCACCGCTAAAAGAAGAGCGAAAAGATACGAAAAATGTGTAAAGTGTGGCAACTGGAGCCACGATGGAAAGTGTAGCAAGAATCAAACTCATTCCCAACATGATTATACGCATCTGATCAAAGTAGGAGCTATTAGGCTACAAGCCGAAAGATCCATATGGAAGGGCAGAAATGTGTATTACGCAACGAGGGAAGAATTGAGAATGATAAGAGATCTTGGTCTTGGCAATCTGACCATAAATGAGCCCTCAGATTAGTTATACCCTCATGATCTATGTACTGTAGAGGGACCTGCGAGTATTTTCCATTTTTAGCCAGGATCCACGATAGCTGTAGCCTTTTCAAACCCTTTAAAAATCCCTAAAAATCTAAACTTAATTTTTATTTTAGCTAAAAGTCTTCTTGATTCATGCATACTACTTAGTTAATTGGTGGAGACTTGATTTGCATACAAGCTTATGACCATTGCATAATTCGATTCGAACTTGAGTGTTACACTTAACTTACATTATCCATACATATATAACCCTAGAGTTGAGTGAACATTGTGAGGAGTGAGGGTTTATGCATAACTGAAGTTCTAGTAGGCTTGTCATGGATTCCATAATAAAAAAATACAAAAATAGAATAAGCAACTCAAGAGTTATCCCGGGGCCTCCAACTACTTGGAACCCCATCACCTTTGTAAAGTTTTAATTATGGGAATGATCATGCATGAGTTTGCTTGAGCACAAGCAAAGTTTAAGTGTGGGGTGTTATGTTATGCCCTAAATTATACATGTTTTGCGTGTATAATAATCCCCATATTATGGTACTAATTGATTAATAACATTGCAATTGGTACTTAAAACGTTTATATTTTGTAATTGCACGTTACTTGGTGTTTAAAATATAAATCAAGAGAAAATCTATCAAAAACACTAAGAATTCAAGCTTCTAGAAGGATCATTCCCGAGCTTTGACCACCAAGAAGTCAAAATTGGTTAACAAGAGTCAACCAGCAGCTAAAAGACAAAAGTGGGCAGCAGGCAAGGGATGCACGGGCGTGCATTTGCCTGCTTGCTGCCCACGGCTCCCAGTACGCTGCCACTCGTACCCTATGATTCCATAGGTGTCTGCACGCCCGTGCAATCTAATAAATAGGAGGCTTGGGTTCTTCATTCCACACACCTCAAGAACAAGCAATACACTATCCAGAGAGAGTAGCTCGTATTTAGAGTAGAGTAGACAGTGGAGAGGCTCCTCCTCTTTGTTCCGCAATAGGGGAGCCTACGAAACTCAGCGTTACGCTAGTTAGTATGGCCATTCTTGGCTAAACTCTTTATATTGCTAGGGTGAAGATGAAGTTTGGTGCATGTTAATTTTTGACGTATTAATCTAGTGGTATATTTATGTCTTTAATTATTCTCTCTTACAACCACCACTTGGTGGGCTTTTATTATTGTCTAAATCCGTCTTTATATTTATAAGTGTTCTTGATTTTAAAGTGTAAGATCGTAAAACATTTTTAATCAAACTTCCTTTAAAGCTTGTACGTCTTTATACAAGCAGAGATTGATAAGCCAAGGCTTGGTCAACATTATTAAGGTCGTACGTATTTATACGAACTTATTATGAGACCAAGAATTGGTAAACTCATGTTGGGAACGATACGTCTTTATACTCGGTCCCATTGTTACACCGCCTCCCGGTGAGCAAAATATAATCACGTATTTAACAACAATATTAAGCATTTAAGTTCGATATCTTAAACCAACTCAGAGATAACACCAAAGAGTTGAGGGTAAATGTTGTCCCTAACGGGAGGCACTACTATTTTAATTTAAATATTTTAATTCGTGAATCAAATGTCGTGAGGACGAGGCTCTAGAGGTGACACGGGTCACAATTTTGTAGTAGTCATACCACTGGATTAGTCAACTTAACATTATTACGTACTATGCGGATTCGAAGCCCAAAGCAATACTCTTCGTGACCTGATCATTTCAGAGATATTTAATTTTCTGCTATTTAGTATTCTGATCGTTACATTTCTATTAAACACATCACGCACATTTTTACTTTTCTGTTATTTACTTTACTGTCATTTTCTTTTCTGTCATTTACTTATCTGCTTCACAAGCACACAAAACTCACTCACTAATCAATCCGGCTAAACGATAACAAAAGTTGAGTATTGGAACTCGACCGTGTCCATTGGTTCGATACTTGGTTCTTACCTAAACTATATTACGCTGCAATAGGTACACTTGCCTATTGTGTGTGTTTTAAGTTAAAGTAATTATCATTTTATAAATTTAAATCCTGATCTCGTGAAACTATCTCAAAAATATATTTATTATATTTTTACTTATCACACGCGCACATCACGTTCATTGACCAAACTGTGGAAAAATTTGCAGGTCAGAAATTTTATTGTTTTCTAGATGGTTATTCGGGGTATAACCAAATTTCTATTCATCTCGAAGATCACCAAAAGACCGCGTTTACGTGTCTATATGGCATTTTCACATTTAGTTGAATGTCATTTGGATTATGTAATGCCCCGCCACCTTTCAAAGGTGTATGATGAGTATCTTTTCAGATATGGTGGGGGAGTCTATGGAGATTTTAATGGATGATTTCTCAATTTTTGGTTCGTCTTTTGAAACATGTTTAACTCAATTAGAAAAAGTTCTAAAAAGATGTGTCGAAACCAATATGGTATTGAGTTGGGAGAAAAGTCATTTCATGGTCCAAGAGGGTCGTTTCGAGTCGTGGGATTGAGGTTGACTATGCTAAAGTTCAAGTTATTTCAACTTTACCTCGTCCCAAGAATGTTAAGGGAATTCGGTGAACTCGTACGCAGTTAACCACCCACTAATCAAAGACACACAGTAATTGATCTTGCATGCACCTATTACATGAAAGACATTCACCAAGGCACACGATGAGTAAATCATCAATCCATAAACAATCATAGACACACATAAAACATCCAATAATCCAAACCAAGTTTGTTACATCATGAGTTCATCACATGCAAATCATCCAAAACCGGATAAAACCTAATGTCAATCATATGTATTCATCAACACCTTGGTAGTTCTAAGAGTTTAGCCACTAAACATGACAAAAACCATAGTTAGCATCAATTCGAAGCTCAAAAGAAACATGGGAATTGAAGATAAACAAGGAAAAACACAACCGAATGATTAACCCCTGATGGAATGCGATCCTGATGCCTTTAATCTTCAACCCGAGCCTCTAAAACTCTGAAATCAACCCTTTTTCGTCTCTCCTTTTCGCCTGCAGCCGCTCCTTGATTTTGTGTCTCCTTAGGGTTTCTAATTTTTGGGGCTTTAAAACAATTTCTGTGAAAAACCACCCGTCGCGTAGTGCGACGGGATCTTGCACACTCCTCGCGTAGCGCGAGGGCCCCAGAAAAGACAAAACAGTCGGGCAATCATTAAAAGGGCAATTCTGACATTTTTCAATCCTTGCGTAGCGCAAGGGACTTCCAATACCTGTCGCGCTACACGGCAGGGGTAAAAATCCAGAAACTATCTTCTTTCTTATCCACAGCCCTCTCGCACGAACCGGAAACTCGTTCTTCTTCGTTTTCAATCATATCCGCTTCCTTTGTGACCTAACAACCATAAGATATAGAAATATTAAGTACAAGCAGTTATAGAAGAAAACCGAAGCAAAACAAATACAAAGTGGGAATAAAATTGACAGTAAAATGCATGTATTTTGCAATACATCACATCCCCACACTTAACTCTTTTTCGTCCCTGAAAAAGATTAGAATAAAGAGATCAAAGATTAGCGAGCTCGAATTAAATCATTTCATATCAACAAGGGGAAATACCGACATAGAAACCGTGATTGCTGGTATACTGGTCCAATTTAAATCTAGAAAACTAAACAAGCCACAAATATTTTATATATTTACCTAATTAACCGTGACCCACATCCTCTCGGCACTAAGACACCTACCTTCGGGCTTGGCAAGGATTAGCTATGAAAAACTATTTTAACGAATTAACTCGTGAAAATAAAATACTCTTATGTTTTTTTCTTCAGAACACTTGCAATAATTTACAGCTGGCCCAAATTTATTTATTATTATTTTTATTTTTTTTTTATTATTATTTTTTTTTTTGACAAGCTTATAGCTTTTTGGGCATCTTTTAATTGTGATCAGCAGCGTGAACCCGTTATGCGTCTATAGCAACAGGGTGACACGCTCCTTTCCCAGGTCTCTGCCATCGCAGAACAGAGGAAAAGGGGGAAATAAACTAGAGATTCTATAGACACAAGATTCAAGCAAATCATGACTTTACCTACCGCACCCTACTGATTGGAATTACACTATCGGCCTAAAGGAATGTAGAAACCACAAGTTAATATTATTCTTAATTAAATTTTTCAAGGGCTTGCTAGCTAACTAGACCTACCAATACATCACAAGTTTGCTATGATTTCCTTCCCACAAGTTTCAATTAAATGATAATCAACCAACTGCTAAATTATTTTTCTTATAGATTCACAATCAATTCAGGAACATTTTCAAATTTTTTTTTTTTTGACAAATAAATAAAAACACAGTGTCTCAAAAAAACTAAACGACAGTGTCCCATCCCCACACTTAAACTTTGCATTGTCCTCAATGCAGGAATGGAAACACGACTCAAAAACAAAAACAAGGAAAAGAAAAAGAAAATGGAAAAGACTTAGCTGGTATTTTGGCGGGTCAATATGCTCCAAACATGCAGCAGCTCCCAAAGCCTTGTTAAGGATTCAGCATCCCCACACTTCGCTCTCGTTGTGTTCTCGCTGCTATTTTTTTTTTTTTCGCGTAGCGCGACGGGGGACGAGCAAAGCGTCGCGTAGCGCGAGGGGTGGAATTTGACAGAAAGTTTCGAAATTTTCCAACACTTAGTCAAATTTCTCACCCCTTATTTCCCAAACCTTCCAACCACCATTTACAAAAACAAACATACCTGGGGACCCGCATTCTGCTGCTAAAAGCTCTTCCAAAAATCAATTATAATCCCTGCATGCAAACATCAAAACACAAAACACAAAACACACAACCGAAAAATAAACAACTAAACAACTAACGCAACCTAAACCACTCTACAAACTCTACACTTGGGGATTCCACCCAAGACACTCACAAACCACACTATGTGGGAGGATCAATGGAGAATTCCTCCCATTCGCTCGAAAACGAGCCACTTTCACCTGCCTCCCACATCTCACCACCTACAGCCTTCATCATCACCTCCGGCTTTTTCTTAACATCCCCACACTTGGGGTTATCAACACTATCACCACTCCCTCCTAGGTTAATAGATTTGGCAACCACAAAAGTGATCGTCTCGTCACCGACCCTAAGTGTGAGCTTTCCGTCAAAAACATCGATGACGGCCTTGGCGGTGCGAAGGAACGGACGTCCTAAAATGATGGAAACAGTGGTATCCGCCTCCATATCCATAACCACAAAGTCCACAGGGAAAACAAATTTATCAACTTTCACAAGCACGTTTTCCAAAATTCCCCGTGGACATTTTATCGACCGGTCCGCTAGGGAGAGTGTCATGCGCGTTGGAGCTAGTTCACCGAGTGCTAGCTTCTCATAGAGAGAATAAGGCATCAGATTGATGCTAGCACCGGAATCCGCTAACGCGTGACTACGAACATCGCCACCAAACAAACACGGGATTGTGAAAATACCCGGGTCTGTCAGTTTCTCCGGTAGCGTGTTTGTTATCACTGCAGAACACTCCCTACTTAAAGGAACCTCATTCAACTTACCCAACCGGTCCTTCCCCTTCAAAAGATCTTTCAAAAACTTAGCGTATTTAGGCATACGCTGAAGGGCGTCAATGAATGGGAGATTGATCTTCAGTTGTTTAAACATATCAAGAAAATGCCCGTATTCCTTAGCATGCTTTTGATTAGCAAGACGCTCAGGATAAGGAATACGGGCTAGATCAATCTCGTGGGTGGGCCTAACATCAACCGGCTTCATTTCAACAGACTTACCAACTAGAGACTCATTGTTTGGTGCGGTACTTGCTGGGACTAGTCTCGAATGCACCCTCCCAGGAGTCTCTCTCTACCTCATCATCAACCGGTTCTTTCTCAACCTCCACCGGTGAACTCAAAAGCTCTCCACCTCTACCACTACGGGTGGTGACCGCATTCACGTGGGCGTTTGGGTTGGGTTGGGTACCACTCGGAAACTGGCCTTCCAGCCTTTTATCCAAACGCTTAGCAATGTCACCAACCGTACGCTGCAAATCTAGGAAAGCAGACTGCTGGTTCTTAAGAAGGATGTCATGCTCATGAAGGATTTTCTGAGTCGATGCATCCTTTGCCACTAACTGCGTCAGCAGTTCCTCAATCCTACCTAGGTTACTGGCACCGCCTCCAACCGAGGTACTCCCAGAATTACTACCCAAAGACTGACCACCCTGCCCCTGGTTCTGAGGAAAATTGGAATGGAAACCAGGGGGATTACCGAAAGACCTGAAGCTGGGATTTTGATGATTTCCCCAATTGGGGTTATAAGAATTCCCGTATCGGTTTTGACCTCCCACATAACCGACTTGCTCTTGATTCAGCATAGGGCACTCAACAGTAGCATGATCGCCACGACACACCTCACATCGCGCCACCCTCATCTTCAGCTCCTTCACATCTTTCGCCAGAGCCTCAAGCGCAGCAGCTACACTAGTGTCCACATTGACGTGGTGAACACCCCTCGAAGATGAGGAGGTACTAGTGCTAGGACTTGAATTCCTAGTAACAGACCGCTGCTCGTATTCCGCCTGGGCGAAACTCTCAAACATATCATTGCATTCGGCCACATTCCTTTTACCCATAAGGTGGCCTCCTGCAGAAGTATCAAAGCGCGCACGAGTCTCATAAGTGAGCCCGTTGTAGAATTTCTCTACAAGGGCCCAGTCAGACAGACCATGTTGGGAGCAACGACTGAGCAGATTTTGGAACCGCTCCCAGGCCATATAATAGGGCTCATCGGGCGGCATTCTAAAAGAATGAATCTCATCGCGCAACAGGGCGGCCTTTGCGGGTGGAAAATATTTATTTAGAAAAGCATCGCGTAGGCCGGCCCAAGTGGTGAATGTGCCCGAAGGGTGCGAGTCGAGCCAAGTGGCGGCTCTTCCCGCAAGGGAGAATGGAAAAAGATGGAGAAAAATCGCATCATCTGTGGCACCTTGAAGATTAAAAGTACCACAGATGCGGGTCAAGCGGGCGATGTGAATGGGAGCATCCTCATCATCACGACCATTGAATTGGCAATTATTAATTGCGGTCATGATGTATGAGGGTATTTGCCAAGAATTTTCATTGGTTATGTTTGGCACAGTAATGGGGTTATTAATCCCCATGAATCCCGCAGTAGACTGCTGATGAACAGTGCGACGGTTCGCCATGTCGGGATGAAAAGGTGGTGGGCTAGATGGAGTGGATGAATTAGATAAGGGGGAAGAAACAGAACTGGGGGAACTGGTGGAAGAAGAAGGAGAAGATAAAGAAACACTTACCTCGCTGTGGGATGCCTCTGAGTATTCCCTGGAGTCGCTTTGCGAATCCAAAGAAATAGCAGGTGGCGGTCCTTTCGAGCGCAAGTGGGGCATAAACTGCACAGAAAAATAAGAAGATAAAGTGAGAAAACAAATAATAAAATAAAGTAAGAAAGATATTTATAAAGAAATAAAAACAAGAACAAATAAACTCAAATAAAAAAAAAGATAAGTAATTCAGAATGTAGTTTGAATTAAATGACTCAAAACAAGCTAAATAAAACACTAAGTAATACTCTAGACTCTCTAAACAACTAAACTACCGAAAGGCAAGTGAACCTATCGAATGTAGTAAAGCCTAAGTAAGTCCGGATATCGAACCCAAAGGACCTCTACAGAAAACACTAACTAGAAACTGAAAGACTTATCCATACAAAAATGCTTAAATAAAATAATAATAAAGAAGGGGGTTTGCTAATAAAAACCAAGAATAACTTAAAAGAAGGACTAAAGAGAAGACTACGAATGCAAACGAAAGTTGAAACGAGAACCGGACGGAGAAAGAACACTACCTAGGCTCGAATCCTACACATGCTTGACAAAGGTTCTATCGATAAGGGAACTGACGTGATACCGGGATCTTAAAATACTAAACTCAAAGGAAACCTAGAGCACCCTCGACCCTTCTCAATGATTGTCAACCAAGAAACCTAAAAGCCGTTAAACCACCGATTGGATGGATTTCCCTCACAGGTCCTCCAATTTACTCAAGAAGTATCCGCTAGACAATCTACCTCACAGCGTGAAAGTCTCAATACACCTAAGTGCAAGGGATAACTAGGATTTTCCTATTGGATTCGGTAAACACATATATGAGACAAACTAGCAAGATCTTCTCACAAAGCCTCTAAACTAGCAATCTAACACCCTAGACAAACCGACAATCTCTCACCTCACAGCTATCGAGATTGGTTGCACATCTAAACTATCTATATCAAGAAGATTACCCTATGGTGAACTCGTACGCAGTTAACCACCCACTAATCAAAGACACACAGTAATTGATCTAGCATGCACCTATTACATGAAAGACATTCACCAAGGCACACGAGGAGTAAATCATCAATCCATAAACAATCATAGACACACATAAAACATCCAATAATCCAAACCAAGTTTGTTACATCATGAGTTCATCACATGCAAATCATCCAAAACCGGATAAAACCTAATGTCAATCATATGTATTCATCAACACCTAGGTAGTTCTAAGAGTTTAACCACTAAACATGACAAAAACCATAGTTAGCATCAATTCGAAGCACAAAAGAAACATGGGAATTGAAGATAAACAAGGAAAAACACAACCAAATGATTAACCCCTGATGGAATGCGATCCTGATGCCTTTAATCTTCAACCCGAGCCTCTAAAGCTCTGAAATCAACCCTTTTTCGTCTCTCCTTTTCGCCTGCAGCCGCTCCTTGATTCTGTGTCTCCTTAGGGTTTCTAATTTTTGGGGCTTTAAAACAATTTCTGCGAAAAACCACCCGTCGCGTAGCGCGATGGGATCTTGCACACTCCTCGCGTAGCGCGAGGGCCCCAGAAAAGACAAAACAGTCGGGCAATCATTAAAAGGGCAATTCTGACATTTTTCAATCCTCGCGTAGCGCGAGGGACTTCCAATACCTGTCGCGCTACGCGACAGGGGTAAAAATCCAGAAACTATCTTCTTTCTTATCCACAGCCCTCTCGCATGAACCGGAAACTCGTTCTTCTTCGTTTTCAATCATATCTGCTTCCTTTGTGACCTAACAACCATAAGATATAGAAATAATAAGTACAAGCAGTTATAGAAGAAAACCGAAGCAAAACAAACACAAAGTGGGAATAAAATTGACAGTAAAATGCATGTATTTTGCAATACATCAGTAACCTTTTGTTAAAAAGTTGCACCGTTTGTTTTTTATGAGAAATGTAAAGACGCTTTCAACGTATTAAAACAGAAATCGGTTGAGGCCCCAATCTTGCAATCACCAAATTGGTCTTTACCCTTTGAAATCATGTGTGATGCAAGTGGATATGCGGTTGCGGCCGTGTTAGGGCAAAAGGTTGAAAAGAAACCGGTGGCCATATACTATGTTAGTAAAACTCTTTATGATACACAATTTAATTATACAACAACTGAAAAAGAGTTACTTGCAGTAGTGTATGCTTTGGATAAATTTAGGTCCTACATTTCGGGTAGTAAAGTTATTGTGTATTCTGACCATAGTGTTATTAGGTACCTTATGGAGAAGTGGAAATGTCGTTACGGACCATTTGTCAAGAATTGTAATTGAGAATGAGGAGCAATCCAATGAAATCAATGAAACTTTCCGTGATAAGCATATTTTATATGTTTCAACTTTACCTTGGTTTGCTAATATTGTTAACTATTTGGCAACAAGTACCATGTCGTAGCATTGGATAAGGAAGAAGAGGATTCACTTCTTGTCGCAAGTGAAGCATTACATATGGGATGAGCCGGACCTATTCAAAGTGGGAACGGGCCAAATGATCAGAAGATGTATTCCGGATGATGAGATTCCGAGTGTTTTGAAACATGTGCATGCCTGCCACACACCCCGCCCCAGGCACCCCCTGAACGTGTGCGAGCCCGATTGGTATCACCTTTGATCTTTGATTTTAGAGTTTTTTATAAATACAGCGGAAGTCTTTTCAAAATGATTGTTTCAACAATCATTCAACCTCAAGGGTTGTATTTGTAAATATTAAAACTCAGTTGGAAGACAAAAGTTTTACATTTACTTTATAAACATAGAGATTTAAATACCCTTTTCATTTTGATTACAAAACAGAGTTTGAAAACAAATACATCTATAGCCACCAGAAATAGTACTATCCAGGGTTGATCAATCCCTTGGTCTAATCTCCTTTTTCTTTCGTATAGGATTTTCTATACACGAAGCCTGAGAATCCAACGTGCAAGTTATCCTTTTCATAGGTCAGATCTGATGTCTGCCTCTCACATTTTCCAATCTTGGGTTAGATCTAATGTTTGCCCTTACCCCATTCTTATTTCAATTTATTCATTTCCTAAAAACATTTTGAAAATAAAACGTCAGCGCGAACGCCGGTGAATACAATTATCTTGACGATAAAATCATTTGGCACAAACAAGTATTAATTTCATAATCACAACTTTATGTTCAATCCACATATTCAATAGGCCCGTCCTGTTCGATCGCACCACAGTATACACTAGCGTCATGTCTTATAACAATGGACAGGTTTGCCTCCGAAGTTGTTATAAGACAAGCACCAGCCGTAGTCCGGGAATTTCACCCGAGACCCGTGTATCCCTTACAAGTTTTACGCATACCTATGGCCTGAATTCTTTATTCGTAGAAGAACGTTGAGCATTATTCCTTTAACCTTTATTTAGCCATTTTCGTAAATAAAATGTCTGACACAAGTTTTCAGAGAGATAAAGTATTCACCTTGGTTTATAGGAATGAGCCTTTAAGATAATACAGCTAGCCTTTTAACTTGATCTTTCTAGCATATCTGCACCTCTACGAGTGTTTCTTGCTTAACCGAGCACTACGAAGAGCGGGAATCGAACCGGGATCGTCAGGAGTTGTATAAGAAGTTTCTAGAACAGATTGGTGAAGAGAGAATTGATGTTGGTGTAAAGAATGGGAATGAACTTGACCATCTATTTATATGGCAAATTCTGAGACCGTGATGGACCGTTACGGGTGGTGACGGTCCGTCGCTAGTTTAGGGTTCGCGAGTCGTTAGACACGTATCGCCCTCTGGTCATTTTGGGTCGTGACGGACCGTTACCAGGCGTGAAGATCCGTTATAGGGTTTCCATGCGTCCGATTTTGAATATGAGTCACTAGACACGTGGCAAGCTATCATCGCGTGCCCAACCCGTAACGAACCGTTACCGTCCGTGACGGTCCGTTACCGTCTTGTGACGGTCCGTTACCATTGAATTTTCATGATTTCTACTTTTTGAACCTTGTTCTATAGGTTATTTACACTTATAGTCCTTATGGTTTATACCTTAGCCAAACCTTGGACATTTTCGTGGCAGGTGTTACATCCTCCCTAACTTGTTTTAATCTCGTCCTCGATATCATTCGAACAAGTGAGGATATTTCTTTTTCATGTCAGACTCCAGTTCCCATGTATACTTAGGGCCACGTCTGGACTTCCATTTCACTTTCAAGATTATCATGTTTTTTTCTTTTCAATCTCTTTTCCTGCCTGTCATCGATTTGCAAAGGTTGCTCCACGAATCTTAAATTTTCATCTACCTCTATATCTTGTAGGGGTAGTACTAGAGATTCATCTGCCAAACACTTGTGTAGATTTGACACATTGAATACATCATGCATTCCACAGGCCCAACTCTTTTCATAATTTTGAATGGTTCTACGAATCTAGGACTTAATTTTCCTTTCTTCCCAAATCTTACAACGCCTTTCCATGGTGAAACTTTCAACAAAACGTTATCACCGATGTTAAATTCTAACGGCTTTCATCTCTTATCAGCATAACTCTTTTGACGATCATGAGCTGCTTTTAATATATCTTTTATTTGAGTAACTTTCTCAGTCATTTCCAGGACTATTTCAGGTCTGGATAACTGATTTTCACCTATTTCGGACCAACAGATCAGAGTTCGACATTTATGACCGTATAAGGCTTCAAAAGGAGCGGCCTGTATACTTGTATGATAGCTATTATTGTAGGAGAATTCCATTAGAGGTACGTGGTCATACCAGCTTCCTCCAAGATCAATAACACAAGCCCTTAACATGTCTTCAAGGGTTTGAATGGTTATTTCACTCTGCCCGTCCGTTTGAGGATGGTAGGCAGTGCTAAGATTTAATTTTGTACCTAGAGCTTTTAGGAAACTTTGCCAGAATCGAGAAGTAAATCTACTATATCTACCTGACACGATAGATAGTGGCACACCGTGTAATGATACAATTTCATTAACGTACAATTGTGCCAGCTTATCCATGCTGAATGTTTCTTTTATAGGAAGAAAATGAGCAGACTTAGTAAGTCTATCAATAATAACCCAGATTGTATCATTCCCATGACTGGTTCGGGGAAGTTTAGTAATGAAATCCATGGTTATCATCTCCTATTTCCAGACAGGAATTTCAAGTTGTTGTAACAATCCAGACAGCTTTTGATGTTCAACTTTAACTTGAGAACAGGTTAAACATTTTGCAACATAGATAGCGATATGTTTCTTCATTCCTATACACCAATAATTGGCTTTTAGGTTTTTGTACATTTTATCGCTTCCAGGATGCATGGTGTATTTAGATTTGTGGGCTTTTTCAAGAATTCCTTCTCGTACGTTTCCATAGATAGGAACCCAAATTCTTTTATTCATTCTAAGAATCCCATCATTACCCTTGACCAATTGGTCGATCATTTATCCCAATCCTTCCTTCTCAAGGTTGGGTTCTTGAAAAGCAAGTTTCTGAGATTCCTTAATACGAGTGATAAGATCGATTTGGAGATCGTCTTAAAGCACGAACTCGTTTAGGTTTCTCATGTTCTTTTCTACTTAAGGCGTCAGCTACAACATTAGATTTTCCTTCATGATAATAGATTTCGCAATCGTAATCATTTAGGACTTCCATCCAACGTCTTTGCCTCATATCCGGTTCTTTCTGACTAAATATATACTTTAGGCTTTTATGATCAGTGAATTTGACTTCATATAGATGGTGCCTCCATAGTTTCAGTGCGAAGATTATGGCGCCTAATTCTAAATCATGAGTCGTATAATTTTTTTCATGAGTTTTTAATTGTCGAGAGGCATAAGCAATAACTTTGCTACCTTCCATTAACACACAACCAAAGCCGGTGTGTGAAGCATCACAGTGTACTGAAAAGCCTTTATTTCCATCTGGCAAGGCCAGTATGGGTGCTTGTGTCAGTTTCTGTTTCAGAGTTTCAAAAGCTTCAGATTGTTTAGGACCCCATTCATACTTAACTGACTTGCGAGTCAGAGAAGTTAATGTTACAGTTGTTCGAGAGAAATCTTGGATAAATATCCGATAGTAACCGGCTAATCCGAGGAAACTACGGACTTCTGTTGGAGACTTTGGGATTTCCCATTTAGATCTAGCCTCAATTTTAATTAGGTCAACTTGAATACCATCAGCATTACTGACATGTCTAAGGAACTGAACTTCTGATAACCAGAATTAGCATTTTGAGAATTTAGCATAAAGCTTTTCGTTTCTCAAGAGTTCAAGCAAGATTTTCAAATGATTAGCATGATCTTCCTTACTTTTGGAGTAAATAAGGATATCGTCAATAAATACGATAATGAATTTGTCTAAGTAAGGTTTGCAATCTCGATTCATCATATCCATGAAAGCTGTTGGTGCATTAGTAAGTCCAATCGGCATTACCGTGAACTCATAATGACCATACCGAGTTCTGAAGGCAGTTTTGGGAATGTCTTCTTCCTAGACTTTCAATTGATGATAGCCAGAACGTAGGTCGATTTTTGAAAAGCATCGAGCTCCCTGGAGTTGATCGAAGAGATTATCGATTCAGGGGAGTGGATAACGGTTCTTAATCGTGACTTTATTCAGTTCACGATAGTCGATACACATGCGCACCGAACCGTCTTTCTTTTTAACGAACAAGACCGGTGCTCCCCAAGGCGACGAGCTTGGTCTTATGAATCCTTTTTCGAGTAATTCATCCAACTGTTTCTTTATTTTTGCCATCACCGTTGGAGCTAATCTGTATGGGGCTTTGGCAATTGGTGCCGTACCGAGTACTAGATTAATTCTGAATTCCACTTCTCTTTTAGGTGGAATTCCAGGCAGTTCATCGGGAAAAATATCAGGAAACTCAGCTACAACCGGCACATCTTCGATCTTCTTTCTAGTGTCGGTGGTTATAGATGCGAGGTATGCTAAGCATCATTTTCATAAATACTTTGTGGCTTTTAACATGGAAATTATTTTAACAGAGTTGGATAATTTATCACCATGTATAGTTAAGATATTGCCTTTTGAACGAAGTTCTATAGCTTTCTTATCACATAGGATACGGGCTTGGTTAGAGGCTAACCAATCCATTCCTAGAACAACGTCAAAACCTACCAAAGTCATTGGCAACAGTTGTGCAGGAATAACATGTCTTGATAGTGTGATATTACAATCGTTTAGGATTTCAGAGATTTGGACTAGGTCACCGTTGGCAGTCTCTACCACGTATTTCTTGTCAAATTTAGCTAGAGTTTTATTTAACAGTCTACAGAATCTATGATCTATAAAACTTTGGTTTGCACCAGAGTCAAACAAGACTCGAGCGTAAATATCATTGACAAGAAATTTACCTGTAATGACGTCGGGCATACCGGCTGCCTCATGAGTATGGAGAACGAAAGCTCGCGCATTCTTCTGTACTCCATCTGCAGGTTTTGGACCAGTCTCATCAGGTTTCTTTAGCTTGGGACAATTAATTTTGATGTGGCCGACTTCACCACACTCAAAGCAAGTGATTTGCTTCTTCTTGAAACAATTCTCTGTTTTGTGACCGGTCATCTTGCAAAAGTTGCAAAAAAGTCCAGTACGACATTGCTTTCTGCACTTGGGACATTCCGGAATGGAAGAGTTGTTGTTTCGGGGAGTAAAATTGGATTTCCTTGATCCACTTGGGCCTTGCCCAGATTCCTTCTTCTTTCCCTCCTCCTGGTTTCTAATCAAACTGCTGGTTAGTGATGCTCCTAGATCCATATCATCATCAAGATTTTCACAATTTACGACTTTAACCATGTCGCGAATTTCTCCAATCAAACCCCAAATATAACGCTTTATCATATTTGATTCTGGGGTAGCAAGATGTGGAACTATTCTAGCATATTCAAGGAGTTTGGTGGAATACTCCTGATGATTTGTTCCTATCATCGTAAGACTCAAGAATTTTCCTTCTATCTGTTCCTTCTCATTCTGGGGAACGTACTTCTTTTCTATTCGGGTTTTGAAAGCATTCCAGACTATTGCATAGGCTGTTTCTCTTCCTTTGGCAACAACAATATTGTTCCACCATTCTAATGCTTGGTCTTTGAATAAGTTCGAGGCATAAAGAACCTTGTCTTTTTCAGCATATTTGCTGATAGCCAGTACAGATTCAGTCTTTTCTATCCACCTCAATGTGGCAATTCCTCCTTCTCTCCCAGAGAAGTTATATGGCTTGCAGTCCTGAAATATCTTTTAAGTACAGCCAACTACTTTTCTCTTCTTTTCTATATGACCATAGTTATTACCCATACTCTCATCTTCAGAAGAGTTATGGAAATATTTTTCTTTCCTAGTCTTCTCAGTATTATGAGTTGCGAAACTTTCGGGTTTTAGAGTAATTGGTTGGGACTGCGTGATAGTTCGGGTATGCTGAGAATTGATATATTTTAGATTTGATGGCTGTGCAGATAGCCTATCGGCTTGTCTTTTTTCCAACTCAGTAAAGATCATTGGAAGAGATTCCTTGATCCCTTCCGTGATCATTTTCTGGAGATCCTTACGAGAATTAGGATTTTCAGCAACGTTTTCAATTGCTATTTGTTTCCTTTTTCCTCTCGTGTTTTGAGAATGTCCGATATTTTTTGACATTCTATAAAAGAAATAGGATTGGAATCAAAACAAAACCTCTTTATTGATAAGAGTATATTACAGAAGATGATACATTTATTGTTCCTAGAAATTTCTACAATTCTTTTCTTTAAGAGCTTGTATTAGGAAAGCATTCCGAGTTTCAACTTCAGCTTTCTCTCGTTCCAATTCAGCTATTCTGTTTAGCAACATTCGTTCCCTTTCACTTCCCGATGCATTTTCATTTGTATGGAACGTAAGGTATATTAGAGTCAGCACGTTCTTCTTTTTCAGGATTATTCTCATAAGGTATATCGGCATATCCCTCATGAAAATTTCTAGAATATAATGGGGTGACTTTATAACTTCCAGCGGTAGGGGCAGAATGAAAACTTATAGAAGGATTATACGGAACACTAGGGTTTCCTATTTTATCGAGGCTTCTAAAAGTTGAACTTTCAGTTTCCTCATTATTTTCTATAGTTGTTTCATTGGTTTTTCATTCATGATAATTAGCTGGAGCAAATTTACGAATAAAGCTAGGACCCTTGCCTTTTTCGACCATTCTTTAAAATACACAAAAATGATATTTTATTATTATAGAAATATATTACAAAATACAACAAAAACGTTTCTAATCTTTCATAAGTTCTTTTCCAAGAGTCATCAAGTCCTTTCCATACTCGTAGACTTGTTTTCCATAGAATTTTGTCCTTGCTTTGTCCATTATTTTCTTTCTTGTTACTTCGTTTGTTTGGCGGAACGAATGGTCTAAACATTAGATAGGAGAAGAGGGCATACTTTCTGCATAACCATATTTAGGTGGGGGCTTACGAAGTCCCACCATAATATCATTATAGGAATTTTGGTATTCCGAAGGAGCTTGGAAATATTCTTTGAAGGGGCCATCGTATGGAGGTTCAAGATACATATAGGGGTCATATAAAACAGGAGTCTCAGAATTATAAGATTGATAGTCGAAACTAGGATTATTGAACGAATAGTCTTTTGGGTTTTCAGAAGCAAGTTCATATTGGTGGATCCGTCAAATGGATCCTCTTCTGTTGAATTATTCTGCTGGATATAACTTGATTCAGCTACATTGTTTCCTTGCAGTTGTTGGTTATTTGTATTCCAGTTGCTGAAGTTAGAACCAGCCTCCATCCATTGACTAGAAGAGTTATAAGATTGAGGGTGGTATTCGGGAGAGTTGTTATTAGGGATAATGGCAAATGGATTGTCATTATAATAGGGCAAAGAGATAGGGTTCATTTGAGATCCTAAAGGATGATAATCAGGTGATTCTTGTTTAGTCGGACGATTGGGGTCATAATAAACAGGTACAGAATTATCTCCAGACATCTGCAATCTTAAAATATTAGTACTTATCTTATTTTGGTCAAGACTTAGATACTAAGGCCAGTATCTTTATCTTAACTAAAGCTCTACAAGGATGGTTATCTTTCCAGAGTAGTACCTCCAACAGATATGTTCCCAGGTAAGAGCGATGTGTCTAGGAGAGATTTATACACCGCTCTTTCCTTAGATAGAACACTTCCATTTGTCAGATAGCTGCATACCGGTCAGAAGGTTACCTTGTTTCCTTATCTTAATTTTTAAATAAAAGATAAACTTATGGTTAAAGCCTAGATACCAGATCCGAGTATCTAATTCACTAAAACTTGTGGCTCTGATACCAACCTGTCACACCCCGTCCCAGGCACCCTTAGACGTGTGCGAGCCCGATTGGTATAACCTTTGAACTTTGATTTTAGGTTTTTTATAAATACAGTGGAAATCTTTTCAAACGTATCGTTTCAACAATCATTCAACCTCAAGGGTTGTATTTGTAAATATTAAAACTCAGTTGGAAGACAAAAGTTTTACATTTACTTTATAAACATAGGGATTTAAATACCCTTTTCATTTTTATTACAAAACAGAGTTTAAAATCAAATACATCTATAGCCACCGGAAATAGTACTATCCAGGGTTGATCAATCCCCTGGTCCTATCTCCTTTTTCTTTCGTTTAGGATTTTCTATACACGAGGCCTGATAATCCAACGTGCAAGTTATTCTTTTCATAGGTCAGATATGATGTCTGCCTCTCATATTTTTCCAATCTTGGGTCAGATCTGATGTCTACCCATACCCCATTCTTATTTCAATTTATTCATTTCCTGAAAACATTTTGAAAATAAAATGTCAGCACGAACGCCGGTGAATACAATTATCTTGACGATAAAATCATTTGGCACAAACAAGTATTAATTTCATAATCACAACTTTATGTTCAATCCACACATTCAGCAAGCCCGTCATGTTTGATGGCAACACAGTATACACTAGCGTCATGTCTTATAACAATGGACAGGTTTGCCTCCGAAGTTGTTATAATACAAGCACCAGTCGCAGTCCGGGAATTTCACCCGAGACACGTGTATCCCTTACAAGTTTTACGCATACCTATGGCCTGAATGCTTTGTTCGTGGAAGAACGTTGAGCATTATTCCTTTAACCTTTATTTGGCCATTTTCGTAAATAAAATGTTTGACACAAGTTTTCAGGGAGATAAAGTATTCACCTTAGTTTATAGGAATGAGCCTCTAAGATAATATAGCTAGCCTTCTAACTTGATCTTTCTAGCATATCAACACCTCTACGAGCGTTTCTTGCCTAACCGGGCACTACGAAGAGCGTGAATAGAACCGGGATCGTCGGGAGTTGTCTAAGAAGTTTCTGGAATGGATTGGTAAAGAGAGAATTGATGTTGTGTAAAGAATGGGAATGAACTCGACCATCTATTTATAGGGCAAGTTCTGAGACCGTGATGGACCGTTACGGGTGGTGACGGTCTGTCACCAGTTTAGGGTTCACGAGTCATCAGACATGTGTCGCCCTCTAGTCATTTTGGGTCGTGATGGACCGTTACCAGGCGTGACGGTCCGTTATAGGGTTTCCACATGTCATATTTTGAAGATGAGTCACTAGACACGTGGCAAGCTATCAGGGTTCACGTGCCCAGCCCGTAACGGACCATTACCATCCGTGACGGTCCGTTACCGTCTTGTGACGGTCCGTTACCGTGTGTGACGGTCCGTTATAGATGAATTTTCATGATTTCTACTTTTTGAACCTTGACCTATAGGTTAATTACACTTATAATCCTTGTGGTTTGTATCTTAGCCAAGTCTTGGACATTTTCGTGGCAGGTGTTACAATGCCTATGCATGTGGTGGCCATTTCAGTGACCAGAAAACGGGACACAAAATCCTTTCAAGTGGCCTATATTGGCTAACTTTATTTAAAGATGCATTTAAATTTGCTAAAATTTGCATAAATTGTCAATAATTAGAGAGCATTTCAAAGAGGAATGAGATGCCTATGCAACCGATTCTTGTGGTAGATATCTTTGATGTTTGGGGAATCGATTTCATGGGGCCATTCCCGAATTAGTTTGGCAACCTATATATCTTAGTGGATGTGGATTATGTATCTAAATGGGTCGAAGCAATAGCCACTAAGACAAATGACCATATCGTGGTTTGCAACTTTATCCAAACAAATGTTTTCAAATAGGCAAATTAAAGAAATTTTGCAAAAGACCGTTCAGGCGAACCGAAAGGATTGGTCAACAAAGTTGAACGATGCTTTGTGGTCCTACCGTACGACTTACAAACCACCTAATGGAACAACTCCTAACCAATTATTCTTTGGAAAAGGATGTCATTTACCGGTTGAATTAGTTCACCACGCATTGTGGGCAATTAAAGAGGTTAATTTGAAATATGATGATGCAGGGAAAGAGAGAAAGTTGAAGATATGCGAGTTGGAAGATTTAAGAGATGAAGCGTATGATTGTGCTTCAAAGTATAAGGATAAGATGAAAGAGGTGCATGATGCTAAAATCTGGAAGAAAGAGTTTGAGGTAGGGCAAAAATTATGGCTTTACAATTCTAAGTTGAAGTTTTCCCTCGAAATCTTAAAAGCAAATGGATGGGCCCGTATATGATCACTCGGGTTGGAAAGCTTGGAGATGTTGGAATTGAGGACCCGAAAGATGGGTCAAACCATACAGTGAACATGCACCGTTTGAAGCCGTTCTTGGAAGCAAAAGACATGGAGGGAGAAACAAAGGAGTCTATAAGCTTTATTATGAGCACACCGACTGGGGAGGCCACTTAAGGGCCACGATTAAGTCCGGCTGAAGACTAGTAAACTTAGCGCTGACGGGAGGTAACCCGAGGGAAGTATCTTTTTTATTTTATTTCATTTTGCTTTGTTTATGTATTTTGTTTGTAGCCAATGTTGAAATCAAGATTGAATAGAAGCTCGGAATCGACAGGTACGCTTGTTTGTGTGTGTGTGCATCAGGTTCGATGCACGTCTTAGGAAGTGTGGTGGCGTTTGGCTCGAGGCTCTAGTCTAAAAAAATAAATAATTTCCCTTGACCGGCGTCCCGGACACCCCAGGTGTTCTGCTAGCGCCCACCTGGACGTCTTCGCGAAAAAAAAATGGGCGGGTCAGTTTTTTATGGCCCTAACTCGATGGTTGGACCCATTTTCTTCTCTCAAAACCCGAAAAGCACCTTAATTACTTCTTTACTCCCACTCATAACCCTAATTTCATCTCCATCTTCCATCTTTACTCACCTTCTTCCTCCTAAACCTCAAGAACCCTAGTTCATCTACCATCTATTTTTCACAAATCTTAAACCAAATATCATGTTTCTTAGATGCATCTAGACTAGAATTTCAAGACGAACAAAACCTTTAGGTTAGTTTTTCAAGATTTTTAGTCGTTTTGTGAGGAGCAAGAAAAGAAGGGGTTCGAAAATTTTGAGTATTTTGGGGTTCTTGTGCAAGCTTTTGACTTTTCATCCTTCTAGAATTATAAAAACTTCAAGGTATGTTTCTACATCATTTTTTACCAAAAGATTGAAGGTAACTCTGAGTTTTCATGTTGATGTTAGATTTACTTGTTTGAAATTACCACAATTTGATTTTTGTTGTTATACACCCAAGAACAATGGGGGTGGTGCTTGGTTTGGGAAAGAATTGGTTCGTTACACTTATTGGTGATTATTACTTGTAAATTGGTACCATTGGTTTAGTTTAAATTCGTTTTTCATATAACAATCGTAGCATTGGCTAACAAATGAACAAGTGGTATGTCGGGAAACAAGTGTGGGGAAGGGGATTTCTTGTGTTAACTAGTATTCGTTGTCCACATTTGTAATTTGAGATTGTGTTTTGTAGGAAATATGAAGAGTGTGATCTCACAGAAAGGAAAGAACAAGGCGGCATCATCTTCGACCGCTATAGCTAAAAAGTCAAGGCAACAACAGGAAACGGAACCGAAACAAATTCCCAAGCCCAATTAGAGGACGACTGAGGGGTTGTGTGACAGACATGAAGCGTGGCAAGAGGAGTTGTATTATGAGAAGACGGAAAAAGGTTTATCAAACCCGGACAATGCCTTGCAAGTAGAGAAAGCAGTTATATTATCTGAATTCAGACCCTTGGGAGTGTACAAATGCTTCGAGAGATTGGGCTGGGAGGAAGCATTATCTTTCCAGGATGAAGAAGGAAAGAACAAAATTCCATGGAAAGTCATCTATCAATGGATGGGAACATTGAAGAAAGAGTTAGGAGATAATCCTTCCCGCACCATGACTTTAACAGGAAAAGTGGGAGGCAAGAATATGGTAATGTCCTTCGATTCTATTGCACAGGTGGTCAATTTCGATTCTAAAGTAGAAAACTTGTAGCAATATTTGCCTGTGGGGGACATTTACAAACAAAATCAAGGTGAAGAAGCAAGTAGAGAGCTGAAAGATTTATTGTTTCAACCAGGAACGACAAATCTTGAAAGGAAGGATTTAAACATTCTTCCTAAACTGTGCGTTGTGATAGGTGGACACAATATTATCCCACATTCAAGTGATAAAGGGATGGTTCATATTTATGAATTGAGGGTGTTAGGTGCTTTGGTAGAGGGGATAGAGATGCTATCTTTAAGACAATTGGTGATGAGTAATGTATAGGAGAGCCGTAATAGTAAAGACAGGTGTATAATCTCTCACATTAGATTGATCACGTATCTAATGAGAACACAAGGGGTTCTTGATGATGACACCCAGTACACTCTCAAAGTTCATAGGTTTTTCTCTGTAAAAGGGTTGGATGACAAGGAAAATTGGAAGTACACTATAACAGAAAGGAAACATATTCTGAAGGATAGAAAAACGAGGCAGGTTTTGTATGGGGTATGGAAGATCTTATAGAAGAGGAAGAAGAAGAACAAGGAGATAATACTGAAGAGAGTGATAGTGAGAATGAGAACGAGACTGATAAGAAGACTAGACATCTCAATATATTAATTCAGGAGAGTGTGGTGGCTAATCAACTATCTGAATATGCGGGATGGGATAGTCCATTCCAGATGTTGTGGGACCAAAACGCTCGCAACAATGAGGCACAGAGAAGAAGGATGTTGACTTTGCATGAGGAACAGGAACGACATGCCCTTGGAGTACAATGGGCAATTAAGGAAGAAGTTAATGATCATCATCGGGATGCGGAGGCAAGAAGGTGATACGATGATTGGGTACATGGAATGGAATTTAAGGAGAACCCTGCTCCAATTCCTTGGGAGCAGGTGCAGCCATATCAGGAAGGACACATTCCTTTCTCTTATCCAAATTTCCATTCTTCTAGATGGGTCCCATTGCATACCTTCAAAGCCCAGCGGAAGTGGATCATCCGATGCATTTGATTTTCAAGGCACATTGAATGATGTTGGGGAGATGTTCAAAGAATACTTTGGGGGACAAGTGCAAACTCAGCCATATGATCATCATTACAACCCCATCAATTATCAGCCACCTGGTTCGAGTACTCACTGTTCGTGCATGCGTGTTGATCAGGTCCACGTACCTTCTCTATCTTTTGTTCCTTTGACAGCTTTATTTTGTGTGTTCGTGTTTATTTTTGGTGTGTTTTATCCTTGAGGGTGTAAATTGTTTGTTTGGTAGTGTTTTCTGTATGTTTATTTTATTTTGGTTGTTTGATCTAAAAATCACTATACATTGAGGACAATGTAAACCTCATGTTGAAGCACTTTCCTTTGTAATTGTCTTTGTATGTAAGAGTCTTTATGTATTAGTTTATCGAGTTGTATTTACTTTTACATATTGAATGTTGCATAATTCTCTAAGTGTTTTGTGCACTTGTAAGTGCGCAGGAGAAAGCTCCTGCGTACTTAGCAAGTACGCAAGAATACCTTTGCGTACTTGTTAAGTACGCAAGAGCATTTTTCCATGCGCACTTGCTAAGTGCGCAGGCATCAGGTCATGTATAAATAGGATAGGTTGACAGAAATTAAGTACGCAGTCATAGTTGCAAATACGCAAATTGTAATCTCAGTACTTCTCTCTGTAACCTTCAAGTGTTTATAATAGAAAGAACGTTTAATGTGATTCTCTTGTTGGTTTACTTTGTGTTGTTTGACTCTCCACCTAGTCACGGGCATTCCGCACCCGGTCCGACTAGTAGACCCACTTGCATGTGACGATCCGCCACACCCGAGGGACCTACAAGTGGTATCAGAGCATTGCTCCTGATTTCGAGTGTTGTGAGTGAGTTTGGAGTGTTTCTACTGAGTTTTTACAAGCAAAAAGAGGTATTTTTGTTGAATTTTGTGATAAAATAGGGGTAGCTCTTGAGCACTATTTTAGAAGCAAAAATCACTCAAAAACTGATTTTTGTTGTGTATTTGAGTGATTTGAGCATCAAGGGTTGGTTAGAAACAAGTTTCTGACCCTTTGGCTCATTTGCATTGTTCATCAGTCCAATTTTTACATCTCCGGTGATTTTCCAGTGACCAGAATAGTTTGGTGAGAGTTGCTGAAAAGGTGTTGTGCGTACTTACCATTTATGGCAAAAGGTACAGTTCTTTTGCGTACTTACTAAATACGCAAGACTAATCTCCTGCGTACTTATCATTTACTCTTGCGTACTTATCAAGTACGCAAGAGCAAATCTTAAATACGCAAGACCATTTCTCAAGTACGCAACGCCAATATCAAGTGCGCAGCTGTGTCTGATTTTTCTGAAATTTGACTAAGTGTTCACTATGTCAAATCTTCAGAATCTTGGAAACCTTTTATACTATGATAATGAGATCGGTACACCACAGAAACCGCCAAAGTTGCTGAACGTAAACGATTATTCTAATTGAAAAGCACGTTTTGAGCACTACATTTGTTATACCGACTCATCGCTATGGATACCAATCCTTGAGGGATATAAGCATCTCTAAACTTTCTCTAAACTTTGATGAAACCATGCCCAAACCTATCTCTAAACTTTCTGACGAATAAAAGAAAGCTTATGATCGAGAAAAGAAGGCACTTGGTTCAATCACTATGGCATTAACTCGGGAATTGTTCCACAGTTTCCGAGGTTATGACAATTCTAAGGATCTTTGGAAAGCTTTACAGAAAAGATTCGAAGGAAATAATGATATCAAGAAGAGTAAGAGGGATCTACTCCGGAAGCAGTATAAATGCTTCAGATTTTTAGAGAACGAATCATTAGATGACCTCATCTCTAGATTCTATCATCTACAAACGGAACTGAAATCTTTCGAACTCAGGTATCCAGATGAAGAGCTGGTGAAAAAGTTTTTGGATACTTTGCCACCAAAATTTGAAATGTACACAACCCTGATGAGGGAGATTCCAAAATTCTATGAGATGACTGTAGAGGAGGCAATTGGAAAGGTTCAAGCTCATGACATGAACCTAAAAAGAAAGGAGAGCTCAGGAAGACCTCAGATACAAGACCGGGCTCTGGAATTGCCCTTTTCACTGGAAACTCTACTGAAGAAGACCACTCCAATGGTTGTGGTGTTCATGCATGCTATGCATCTGGATCAGGGATGGGGTCTCATCATCAACATACCTCAAGAAATCCTCCCGCTACAACTTCAGCTAATCAATCAGCTATAGCCAAAATAGCTGAAGATCATGTAGCATTATTCTCATTATGTATGCTTGCCTATGAGAACTTCATTGGCGGCAAGCTAACGGATCCTGAAACAATAGAAGAAGACTTTAATCAAGTGGATCCTGATGACATGGAGGACATGGATATTCAGTGGAATATGGCCATGATATTGAGGAGAGCCAAGCATTTCCTGAACATAACAGGAAAAAGGTTCATTGGCGGGCATTCTAATGCCAAGGTTGGTTTTGACAAATCCAAGGTCAAATGCTACAAGTGTCTAAACTATGGACACTTTGCTCGTGAATGTCAAAAAGACAGAACACCGGCCTCGGGTTTTACCAGACCTAGCCAAGGAAACAGCCATGGCTACAACAAATCAAACAACCACAATCATAGCCAAAGTGGAACGTCCAATGTACTGGTAGCTCAACAGGACAAAAGCTTTGATTGGGGTGTTCATCTGGAGGATGCCATCATTGCACAAACTCGGGTTGGTCTCATGGCTGAGATCATGGAGATGATGGAAGCTGAGAAAAAGGAAGCTTCTATGGCTGACCTAGAAGAATCTACTACTGCTGCTACAGAGGAGGAAAAGGAAGCTGAAGAAAAGGAAGCTTCTGAAGCTGATAAAGAGGAATCTACTACTGCTGTTGCTCTCATGGCCATTGGAGAAGCAACAAGTTCATTGTCTGAGGTAGATTCTAATCCTTTTTCTGTTATTTCATGTTCCAAATGTCTAGGGCTAAAACTTGAAAATTCTAGGCTTCAAGACAAAATCGAACCCCTAAGTATGGCAGCTCTAAACTATAAAGAAAACGAAAAACGTTTTAAAGATTCTATTGAAACGTTGAAAAAGGAAAAATGTGAATATTCTCTAAAAATAAGCGATCAACAGCTTCACTTAAATGTTGCATACAGGGGGTTGGAAAAATGGAACAATGAAATTAACAAACTGCAAAATGAGATCTTGCAGTTAAAATGTTCTAATTAGAAGTTGAAAAACTCTAGTTTTGTGGTGGAACACTACGAATCTGTAGTGAGACAAATGAATGGGTTAGCGCTGGGTACTAATGTCATTCCTCCACCAGTAAGCGGGAAGTTTGTCAATAGCTTAATAGACATCGATCTTACTTGTCTAAATGAGTCCTATGATAAGGATAATTCCCCTAAAAAGGATGAATCCTCAAGTAAGGCTAACTCCACATCTAGTGAGGAGTTCGTTACTGCCTCTGAAGATGGGTTGGTTAACACCTGCCCTGAAGGAGTAGTATCTGAGGAGTTGTTAACTGAACAGAAAGTAAAGAAAAACATTATCACTAATGGTGATAATTGCATTTTAACTGAACCTGATATCATTGAAACAAATGATAAACTAAATGTAATGCTTTATGGGGGTTATAAAAATCTTAACCAAGAAAAGAAAGAGGCTTTTTCAGCTCACTATGGGCTTGGTTACAAAGAAAATTTTCAAAAATACTATACTCCCAAAAACCAAACTGTAAAGGTCCAGACTCCTGTTCATAAACCAACTCCTCCTGCTCATAATGCTGAGTTATCTAAGGCCAGATCTAATGAGCCTTACAAGAGAACTTATATAGACAAGAGGAATTGTTTTCACTGTGACTTGGTTGGTCACATTCTTGTGAACTGTCCTTCAAAGAACCAAGGGAAACGGCCTATTGTTTCACAACCAACTGTTATCCCTAAGTCGCCATCAGTGAAACCTCCCAAACATCCAAAACAAAATGTGGTGAAACCACCAGTCAAACCGATGGTACAGCCTAAGATCAAATCTGAAGCTAAACCATCTGTTTCAAGAAAGGTAACGCAACCTTCTGTACCTTGTGTATCTACATCTGTTAGTACACGTACCGGTGAGAAACCTGTGGCGAGACTCTCTAAAACACAGAGAAGGAGAAGGAACAAGAGGTTGAGAAAGCTAGAACAGCTGACTTAAGTTCAATCAGGTGAAGCTTCCACAAGTTCACCTGCTGTTGTTGAACCAAAGTCTCCTGTTCCGGTTAAGAAACAGAAGAGATCCTGGGCTGCCAAATCCAAAACTTCTCAATCTCCTAGACCTAATTCTTTGAAAGATTCATCCGTTTTGAACAGTCATCACGACTGTGAGTTAAAGGAAGTAGTTTATTTTGAAAAGGATGGACGACCCAAGACCACAATGGCTTGGGTCTCCAAATCTAACTAATTCTTTTGTACTCGTGCAGGGACGTCCGAAGGGTACTATCTCTAACCGTTGGTATGTAGATAGTGGATACTCCCGGCACATGACAGGAAACATGGCCTTGCTTCAAGATGTTAAACCATTTAGAGGCGGCTATGTGGCCTTTGCCGGAGAAAAAGCGGCAGCATCACGTGTCAAGGCATAGTTTCAAACGGTTGTGTCAGCTTTGACAATGTCAACTTTTGCGAGCAGCTGAAGCATAACCTGTTGAGTGTCTCCCAAATGTGTGATAAGGAGTACTCGGTGATGTTTGATAAGTCAGAATGCCTGATTCTCAAACCTGGTTTTGAAGTTCCGGAAGACTAGATCCTGATGAGAGTGCCAAGAACAAACGACACCTATCAGATTGATATGAGCGTGGCAACAACCACCTCATCAGTTGCTACCTGTTTGCATACCAAAGCGACAGAGCTTGACTCTATCTTGTGGCATAGGAAACTCGGACATATTTCGTATCGTAAAATGAATCATCTTGTCCGAAACGGTTTGGTAACCGGGGTTACTAAGCTAAGATTTACCATTGCAGATGACTGTATGCCTTGTAAAAAGGGCAAACAGCAATGGAAGTCTCACAAGCCCAAGCTCCAAAACTCTATTGATACCCCTTTGGAGCTATTACACATGGATCTGTTTGGCCCCATAAGTATCAGGAGTATTAGAGGTAAGTCGTTCTATCTGGTTGTAACTGATGATTTCTCACGTTTTTCTTGGGTGCATTTTTTAGGTACTAAAGACGAGACTGCTGATATTCTTCAACACCTGATCCTGAGCTTGGAATCTCTTTGCAAGCTGAAGGTTAGAAGAATAAGGAGCGACAACAGAACTGAGTTCAAGAATAATTTGATGGAGCTTTTCTGTCTCAAGAAAGGGATCCGTCATGAATTCAGCGCGCCGTACACGCCTCAGCAGAATGGAGTTGCTGAACGGAAGAACAGAACACTGATTGAGACTGCAAGGACTATGCTGTCGGATGCAAAGCTTCCTGTCACTTTCTGGGCAGATTACCTAGTTCCTTTTGGTAGTCCCTGTTCCTTGTTGCTACAGTACAAAGACCGCCAGTCTAAGTTTCATGCAAAAGCGGTGGAAGGCATCTTCTTAGGATATGTTGCCAACTCGCCCTGCAAGAGAGTGTACAACATAGGAACTCGTATTGTCGATGAATGGTTCGAAGTGGATTGTAGTAAACACAGCATTCCACCCGAACCAACAGGTCCAACTTGGGGTTTTGATTATGATGCGCTATTCAAGTCATTCAATCTTCCTGATCTATCTACAGTTGACGCCGCAAATGTTTATGAATTATTGGGTGGCGGCGATGACTCCAGTTTCTCTACTCGTGCTACTGTACCGATTATAACTCCTTATTCCAATGTTGCATCTGCATCTGGAACTCATGACAGTGATAACAGTGAAGGTGTTCATGTCGTTGGAGATGACGCTCAAGCTAATCCTAACACAACCGTAGGAAATGAAGCTCCAGCTGATCCAATTTACATTGAATCTTCTTCTTCTGGAACACAGGAAATGGGGGAGTTAAGCACGAATCTAGATTCAGAAATTCAGGAACCGATTGTATCAGAGACGAGAGTGCATAGGAATCATCCAATTGACAACATTATTGGTGATCCTTATGCCGGTGTTCAGACTCGTCATCGAACCATCACTGAGAACATTTATCTACATCAAACCATGTATGTGCAGGATATCTTGTCAAAATACAAGATGAATGATAGCAGTACTTATGGCACACCTATCCCAGTCAATCATGGTCTGCATCCTGACAAAGATGGAAAGGATGTAGATAGCAGATTGTACCGTGGGATGATCAGATCACTTATGTATCTCACAGCTTCAAGACCCAATATAATGTTTGCTGTGTGCTTGTGCTCAAGGTTTCAGTCACAACCGAAGGAGTCACATATGATAGCCGTGAAGAGGATTTTCAGATATCTGAAAGGGAAACCCCGATTGGGTCTTTGGTACTCTAAGCAACAGTCATTCGACTTCAAAGCTTACACTGATTCAGACTATGGCGGTTGTAACCTTGACAGAAAGTCAACTTCTGGTGGATGTCAATTCTTAGGAGACAGACTGGTCTCCTGGCAGTGCAAGAAGAAGTCAACGGTTTCTGTCTCAACTTGTGAAGTAGAATACATTGCTGCGGCGAGCGATTGTTCTCAGATATTGTGGATTCAGCAGCAATTGAGAGACTACGGCTTAAACTTCACTGGAACTCCTTTATTCATTGACAACAATGCCACCATGTCCATCACAAATAACCCGGTGAAACATTCCAAAGCTAAACATATAGAAATTCGCCATCATTTCATCCGTGATTGTGCTGAAAAGTATTTAATTGAACTTGTAAAAGTTTACACGGATGACAATCTTGCTGACCTTTTCACAAAGGCATTTGATCGATCCCGTTTTGAGCATCTTGTCAACTTGATAAGAATGTTCAGTCCTGAGTGAAAATTAATTTTTCTTAAATCAATTCAATTCATGGAAGTTCAATTTTATTTCTTTTATATTTTCTGTATAGTTCTTTTAAGTTTCAAAATATTTTACAAAATCAAAAACAAAATAGAAAATTGAGAAAATTTCAAAGTTAACTTGAGAAAAGAGGAAATGATAGTACATCAGAAATGATCTAAACGCCACAGACTGCTCATATGGGAAATGATTGCGTCATGCTTACTTAATTGTTTAAATTATTATGTTTTTTAATCTGCTTATTTACTAGTAATTTGAATTGTTAGTAGGCTGTATGCGTCTTTGAATCACTAGTAGTGTGGAAACTAAAGTCTAAATTAAAACTGTGATTTGAACCATGTTTGCTAGTGTGTGTGTGTAAAAGAATAGAAAAGATCATTATCAGATAAAGGATGTTAGATTTTGGCAATAATTTTCTTTTGAGGTCAGTTTCGGGTTATGTCGTTAGCACAATTAATGTTGTTCATCTCACTGCCCATACTCACAAGTATGCAAGGAGAGATTGAATCAAGACATGTCTCTACATCAACCGTTGAGCATGTATTCACCCTTGAATCACTCCTGATTCATTGAAATCAAATCCAGATAAAAGTTGGATCCCCTTACCTTATTCAAACACCATATATATTATCCTGAATCATCATACCGATATTCAATGAAGAAACCAAGACAATTGAATCACTCGATTCTGATTCCTATGATTCCTGATAATCCTTATGGATCCTGCTTGATTTTTTTCCTGTGCTAATAGATGTAACTTCATTCTGAAAATTTAGAGAATCATTGGGAAAATCTTAGATGCCTTGAGATAGTGCAATTTACATTATTGTAGCATATCAGTGGGGTACACGTTGTATATCTTATAATTAATACATTAATACACAAGAATGTGATACAAAGATGCTTATGGTTTCAAATCTTATAATATTGTCAACTTGAATGACTTGTTTATGTGCTTATTACGTATGAATAAAGAGTAATCCATGACATGATCCCATATTCTTTGATGTTTATATTGTATCATTTTTGCTAAAAGATAGCCTGATATGATCCTCTGCTCGTGTTTTTGATCAAAAATAGTTTGAGTGAATACTTGTATATTTCTATGAGAAAAGATCAAAAAGATTTGAAGTTTATGCATAGTTCAATTTTATTCAGAAAAGCCAAAAATATTTGTGTTTAACCTTCCTGAATTGTATTTGAATCCTCCTGATTGAATATTTTTATCTTGTTCGTTATTTGACTTGAAAAACTTCATAAATTTGAGTTGAAAGTTTGCGCACTTAAGGGTTTGTGCGTACTTGTAAGTGCGTATGAAGTAAGCCCTGCGTACTTAACAAGTACGCAAGAGTTAAGCCTTGCGCACTTGTAAGTACGCAAGAGTTAAAGCGTGTGCACTTGCTAAGTACGCACGACCTTTTTGCGTGGGGTATATAAACTGGACTTAGAAAAATTTCAGATTTTCATCACTTTCAAACCGGTTCAAATTCCCTTCGACTTTTACTCAAAAAGAATTAAAGTGTTCCTAAACCAATTTTTTGTCTCGTTGCTAGTTTCATCACTTTATTACAATCAATCGGTGAGAAACTAGGCTTAATCCATCCACATAATCACTTCGTATGGACCGACTTCGACCGTAAAATTGATTAGGGTTTGAATCGCGGTTTTGAACAAATCATTGGTTGTTTTGATAAAACTTGATAACTAAAAATTGTATAGAACCCGTGCTAGACCCTTAATCGTCCATTTCTAGTCTTTGATTTTGCCATTTGAACCTCGTTTGATCGTCGTTTCATCTGAGTGTTCATTTAGGTCAAAATTGGACAAGTAAAGCAGTGTTTTGGCGTTGATGTTGGTCCCATAGGCTAGGATGATCTATTCTGACCTAGTGGCGACCTAATCTACCCATTGTTTGAACTCCTGTTGAATTTTTCAAATTCTGGAATTTTTCACCAGGTGCGTTTCCTACGCACTTTATAAATACGCAAGAAGCAATTCATGCGTACTTGTTAAGTACGCAAGAGGAAATTCCTGCGTACTTGCTAAGTACGCAGGACCAACACATGGGAAAAATTCCTAAGTCTGAAATTTCAGTTCAAAGAGTAACTGCTATACTGAGTCATGTTTATTCATTTCCAATGATACTTGTTGTTCTGATTCTGTTTTCTATGTGTTTTTGCAGATCATGGCTCAGGCGTTTACTAACAAATTCAATCTGTTAGCTAACACTGAACCAGAATGGAAGGGTGCAGCACTGCAGTATAGAGAAATAGTTGATTTCTTGAACCGTTCAAGAATCAGCTACGCTATTTCTGCTGACCCGATCGTTTCAAGACCCTATCTGGAGCAGTTTTGGGAGACTGCGGAGCATGATTGCACGGTAACCCCCAACGTTATAAGGGCTACCGTTGCTGGTCATGCTATCGCCTTTTCTGAAGATTCTATTAGAAGGGTCCTGCAATTCAGAGATCTCTCGACCAACCCGACAGTCTATCCAGACTACTTTGTGGACGGCTGTTAGAGGCAAAGAATGGGATATGTCGGGGCGAGAGACTATGCTTCATATAAGAAGATGTGGGTGTTAGACCAATGGAGATACTTTGCCCACGTCATGATCATCTGCATCTCCTCAAGGAAAGCTGGAAAGGATGCCATGGGTCATGACCTTGCAGCAGCCATGGTTGGCCTATCTCTCAATAAGGGCTACAACTTCTCCCGCTACATATTCAAAGCCATCAATGACCAGATCAACACGGTGGAGAGGTTTAGGTTCTTATTATACCCTAGGTTTGTGCAACTTTTGATTAACGAAGCGTTGCCAAACCTACCTGCTATAGGGGAGACACTGCAAGTGAAGAGGGTGGACAAAAGAGTGTTCGTACAATTCTTAAAGCCAGGCAGTGTAGAACCTACCCCTGTGCATACAGAACTCTTTGGCCACCTCATAAATGAAGCATATGTGGCACCAGGTGACTAGAGATGGTATAGTCATGATTCGGAGCCTGAATTGAGTGAACACTCCGATGAACAACAGCAACAACAAGCGGAGGAAGTGGAAAGTGATGATGGATCGTCTGATAGTGGAGACGAAGAAGGAGGAAATGATGGTGCTGAGGGATCCGACTCGGAAGAGACAAAGTCAGATTCTTCCGATTCCGATGATGCGCCATAGCAGGTACACCCAAGGAGAACGACAAAGGTAACCCTACCTGAGTCGTCCTCCAAGAGAAAGCGACAGTCTTCTAGCAGCGAATATGAGCCAGACTCTGACTCTGACGCTGCTATACAGAGACAAAGACGAGAAAGCATTCATAAAAACAGGGGCGATAGGCAACAGCTTTCTATCCCCAGTGAGGTGGAGGCTCAGCAGTAAGTACAAGTTTCAGCTGCGAGTTCTGATTCAACCTCCACCCCACCTTCACAGCAACTATATCGTAGAAGGAGGAGGCCACATGTGCAACTTGACGTGGCCGTCACTTCAATCACAGAGGAGATTCCTATGATAGTGACCCTCCCTACCACATCTGCTCAGGTAGCGGTGACTACTCCAATTCTCACGGAGTTAGTCACCATCACCCCTACCATAACTCCTACAACCCTCATCACATCCTTAATCCCAACAACCACCATTGATCCTCTAAGTCAACCCTTCAATTATGGAGATTTCACACAAGGGTTTGACTTCGATACCATCTTCTCCTCCCCTATTCACAATGCCGAGGCGTCATCATCCAGACATCCTTATCCGAATGCTGCAAGGATAGATGTTTTGGAAACCCAAGTTGCTGGATTATTGGAAACTATTCGGAAATCAAAGGAGGAGTCTGACGCTCAACAAGCACAGATTAATTCTTTGGTAGACGAAGTTAGAATCCTATGAAAGACTGAATAACGTCATGGCCCAGAACGAGCTCCTAATCAAGACAAATGAAATAATTCTGGGTCACAGGTCGTCCTTGGAGCTGAGGTTTGATACTCAAAGGAAAGAGCATGAGCTGATGGTCAAACTAATTGCTGATCTGACCAAGAAGCTTGATGCTCAGCGGGAGAAAGAGAAAGAGAAGGAGAAAACTACTAGTGATGAGGCTTGTCATCCTGTTGACTTGACTAAGGATGAAGACAAAGACAAGGATCCCGAAGCCGGTCCTAGTGGAGGTGAGCACCAAGCTTTAGCAATTGTGCCCATCTATGCTATTCCAATGGCTCAGGGGGAGTCTACTCATCAAGAGGGTGGTGATACCTCTGGTGGTGGTGGTGAGAAAGGAAAGTCAGCGGCTGACGTGCTTAAGAACTTATCTGATGATGAGATCCTATACCTAGAGCCTGACTATTCCAAGGAAGCACAGATCGATGCTCTCTTTAATCTAGAAGAAGAAGAGATCGACTCTGGTGACGATTGGGATGATGATGAGGATGTTGTAATTGAAATTCCCAAGGGTGACGGGGAAGGAGAGTACGAGTTAGAAGATGGAGAGATCTTTGAATTTCCATCCTTCGAAGCCCAGCTCGACACATGTTCAGTCGAGCATGCTAGTAATGTGGAAGCCTCGACTGAAGCCTCCCCAGTTGACCCTACACCTATGGACCCAGAGGCACCGAAAGAAAAAGATATGCCTTCTACTTCATCAAAGGGTCCAGCTCCTGTGTGGCAAAAGACTTCTATAATAGAAAAACAAGGAGCAACAGGGATGATCTTGGCTGTAAGGTTCGAGGAGGATAAGCAGCTGTTCGCAATCAAAAGATCTGGCGGGGTTCAATACTTGAAACCCACCAGTGAAGCGTTCAGCTCCTTACCCAAATACGACCTTGTGAACCTAGCAAACCGAGAGCTGCTGGGTCATTCTAATCATGCAGTGGCGATGGGTTTGTGGGTGGTTCTGCAAGATCTGGGAAATTCGAAGTGTTCAAGCCTCAAGTGCCCAAGAGAGTCAAGGATAAGCACGCTATACATCCTGTGACTAAGAAGCACTTAAAGAAATTGGTATACAAGCCAGTGCTATGTGAAACTAAGATTCCCCTCTGCAAGTTATCTCAGGATATTCTTGGTGACAAGTGGTACTGGTACGTAGATCCAAAGACGAGCGAGGCTGTAATTATGGGGAAGGTACGTTCAGAGAGTGGGAACATAGGGCCAAAGGAACTGATCAGAATATTTGATGAAGTCTGCTTCATCAACTTTTCTGTGAAAGATCTAGAGGCACTAGCAGACAGCTATTGCGTGTACACTGATGAATGGATAAAGCTCCTTGCTTCTAAATATGACAAGGTGATTAAGTTCTGCCTTGAATACAAGAAGAAGATGGAAGCTAAAGATCAAGTGCTGTGAAGACCGACGTTGTGAAGACTGAAGACTAAAGATTATCCAAAGCTGTTGTCAAGGGGGAGTTTGTTGAAGCACTTTCCTGTGACAAACACTCTAGATAGATAAAGTCTTAGTTTGTACTTTAATGTTTGTAATTATCTTTGTATGTAAGAGTCTTTATGTATTAGTTTATCGAGTTGTATTTACTTTTACATATTGAATGTTGCATAATTCTCTAAGTGTTTTACGCATTTGTAAGTGCGCAGGAGAAAGCTCCTGCGTACTTAGCAAGTATGCAAGAATACCTTTGCGTACTTGTTAAGTACGCAAGAGCATTTTGCCCTGCGCACTTGCTAAGTGCGCAGGCATCAGGTCATGTATAAATAGGATAGGTTGACAGAAGTTAAGTACGCAGTCATAGTTGCAAGTACGCAAATTGTAATCTCAGTACTTCTCTCTGTAACCTTCAAGTGTTTATAATAGAAAGAACGTTTAAAGTGATTCTCTTGTTGGTTTACTTTGTGTTGTTTGACTCTACACCTAGTTACGGGCATTCCGCACCCAGTCCGACTAGTAGACCCACTTGCATGTGGCGATCCGCCACACCCGAGGGACCTACACCTCAAAGTGTGGGGATGGGGGAAAAATATAAAAAAATAAAAAAATAATAAAAAATAATAATAATAAATATATATATATATATATTGATCCAAAAAGCATCTCAATTGTGCGCAAAAGCAAAAGGTTTTGTCACGTGCATATATCTAGGTCTTTGGTCATGGTTAAAATTCTTTAAGTTGCTCGATAAAGTTTTCTCAACGATTGCTTTTCAAAAAAGGAATTGAGTTTGGCTAATTGCGAATGACTTGATAGAAGGTAGCGGTAAATGTGTGTTACATCAATTTCCTACCCTTTATTACTTGTGAGGTTTTGAGCCATTTTTAAGCATGCTATACTATTGCAGACATGCATGCATTCGTTTGTTTGAGTGTGACCATTGTGTTACTATCATTTTAGAACTTGCTTGCTTTGATACATGTTGAGACCATGAACCATTTACTTGCACGAATATGATAGAGTCACTAGGAGAAACCTGTTGTTTTAGCATTTTCTTTCAAATCCTTTATCCAACATTAACCATTAGTCGCCCATTTGAGCTTAATCCAATTTGTTTGATCAACCGAAAACCATCTAACCTCATAGCCTTTTAATCCTTTTCAATTTTAAACCGGAGTGGTGAAATCCGATGATAGTATTAATTAGTTTTGTAGTATTCATTTGTGTTTTGTTATGATGTCTCAAAAAAGTAATAAAAATATAAAAAAATGGAGAAAAGAAGAAAATCCCAAAAAGAAATAATTCAATGAAGGCTAATGTAGCCAGATGTCATGTTAGTAATTGTGTTTTCGCTTATGTTTTTTGTTATTTATGTCCGTGTTCAATTAAACCGGATGCTCACCATTCTATACCACTTAATAAAATTCCATTCCCTACCCCTAGCCTAACCCCATTACAACCCTTTGAAAACACCTCTTGATTCGTGCATAGTAATTGTGTTAGTTGGTGTAAGGGTGATTGAAAAGATTATGATAATGTAGTTCACAATCGGTTCTTAAGCGTATAAATATACTAGCACAACAATGCTAGTCAAACCTGAGCCGAGTGGAGAGTAAATTGTGAGGGATGTGTATGCATGTGTGTCGCTGCCGGAAGCGGGTTAAACTTGGTTAGCTAAACATGTGTTTTAAAAGATATATCACTTTTATCGTTGAGATGTAATGCTATTGACAGCGTTAAGTCATGTGAATTTGGGTATGACCTTAGACCTTAGATAGCATATGATGGGACACTTGGTGCTTTTGATTATTAAACATGAATGCGTTACCGAAAAGTTTGCTTGAGGGATGTGATGGGTTTGTTTATTCCTCGAGTTTAAAGTGTTTAATGTCATCTTGTTATGTTGAATTGAGTTTTAGAATACACTACTTTTGAGATGGTTAGTGTTTTGCAGGTCTCGACAAGTTTAAGATGTATTTTGGATGCTTGAGGCTTTACAAAACTTTAGGATGAAATCTAGCAAGATCGGGATCGAGAAACGAAGCAAAAACGCGAAAAAGTCGGATGGTAGCACTCTGGGCGTCTGGGACGCCACCAGCGTCCAACTCAGCGTACACAGGGGCTCTTCAGCTTCCATGAACCTCATTTGAATTGTTCTGGGCGTCCGAGATGATCAGCTGGGAGTCCGAGATGCCGGGCCTGCGCAGAAAATGCGTAACTGCCCAATTTGACCCGTTTTTAAGGGGAACTTCTGGATTTTGAAGATGATTATCAATTGGGGGTTTCTCAAGGGCGAAAATAGGCGATTTCAAAGGTTTCAAATCATCACAAATCACATTCCATGACATAATTGAAGATCAAATCAGGGTTTTTGAAGATCAAATCAACACCATCAGTGACTAATTCTTCCAAGATCATCCCCCGATGGATGGTTGTATGTTTTCTAGGGTTTTTCTTGCAATTTTGGTTTGAAACAATAGACGAGGATAATCATTCGATTGAAATTACGTGTTTTGATTGTTAGTATTGTCATGAACTTGTAATTGTTGAGATTTTCTTGCATCGTTAATATTATGAGATGATGATTGCTATTAGTTTCAATTCATGTTAGGGTTTGTTTTGTGTTCTTGATTCATAAAGCATACGTTTGTCCGAAATACATATCGTGAAGGTTTTCTTGCATCAATTAAATATGTTAGATGAGCATTGATGCCTCCAATTGAGTAATCATATTTACAAGTCCTAGAAATCATTGTGTTCCATAGAAATTCAAACCATTTGTGTGAAGTTATCGTAGTTGTTTGCAAAACCGGAAACCCGAGTGTGGTCTTTTCTCATATTGTTGTTTACAAATTCAATATAATCACCGTGTTTGCTAATTGTTATTCGTTGTCTTATTATTTCAATTTACAAATCATTGTTCCTTTTTTAAATGCAAATCAATTGAACCAAATCATTGGTTCACCAATTTCTCAACTTTTAAGAATATAGAACTCCTTCATAAGAAAATAATCAATTGAGTTACACACCGACCACAAACTCTTTGTGGTTTGACACCCTTCTTACCCTAACTAGCTTAAGGGGATTAGGAACACGTTTCTTTTATCTTTGACGGGTCTATCAACAGCCGGTCACTTACCCATTCAGTGACTTTGGCACTAGACGTTCCCCAAACGGGTACTGTCGGGTCTGGTGAATTCTAGACGCCTATTGGCATTATTGGCATTCCAGCCTTCCTTCGCCTTTTTTTATTTACATTCATGCCTTTTGGAAAGAGCTACTAAAATGTCTCCCGAGGAGACAATATCAACAGCCGTAGAGAGGCGGTAGTTTGCGGAGCAGCCAACAGAGTGATTGAAAGTGGTTCAACGAATCGAGTTGACAGGAAGTCGAGACATCAACAAGGACATGGGTTTGAGACTCGAGTACGTTGAGTAGCTTTGGAACAAGTTAACTATTTATCCAAAAAGGGTTAAAGATGAGTTACTCGTAAGATTTTATGCACTTTTTTTGTTAAGCTTTTTGGGCTTGAGTACATGCAAGATTGATTTTTTATGTGTTATGTGTGGTAGATGAATTTTAAACAATATAAATATATTAATTCATGCATGAGAATGTTTTATGAGTATGAGTTGGCTATGCAATTGTTAGTAGGGAGGATTATGTCAAAAGACACGTGCTGGCAAAGTTTAAATCCACTTCGGTAGTGGGTAGTATAAAGTGTGTGAAGATGTGAAATTGAAAGAGCTTGTCATGACACGTCTTTGTTTGTGAAGTGAACGGTTTTGAACTATTTTAATATTATGAAACACGAGTTCATTAGCGTAAGCTAACTGTATTTAGTATGTATATCAGGAAGTTAAGAGAACCCTAATTTAAAAGGGAAAGAGGGAAAGTAAGGCATCGTTTGGCTAATCCGAAGAAAGGTTTTATCATTCAAGTAGAACTCTAATTTTACTTAGGAAAGTACGCTTTTGAACATAAGTAAAAATTTAAATTTCTATTGTTTCAGTCTTCTGATGTGATTAGTATAGTTTTGTTCAAGATTTAAAGGTGTAAATCCAACATACGTCGCGTACCAGAAAACCAGGATGTCACACCCCATGTTTCATACCTGAAGTGAGACATACATTGGATTTACACAGACTCAAAGAACAAAAAACTTTCATTACACAGTGGAAGTTACATTACACAAACTTAAATTATAATTCATTTCTTAAACAATCCATTGCATCAAAATTTAACTAAGCCAAAAAGTAAACTTATCCAAAAGGCCTGCCTATGCGGATCATAATCTGTCCTTCCCTTGGCTACTTGAAGCCGCTAATTTCTCTCGAATGCATTGTTAAAATGAGTCAGTTTATACCGGTGAGTTCTAAGTTTTACATTACAAATATATCAAGTATAAACCTTGAATTAGAATGTTAATGCATAAGAAACTATTTCCTAAGATTTCCTTTTGGATCAACCGTCGTTATCCTAAGGTTATCATAGTCATTCCTTCCTAATGTCATTACAATTACCCTAAGTATTACTACATTACTGAGATACCAATACATGTTATCTCTTCTAGAAAACAAATCACTATGCTAGGTACTACCATACGGGCCGAAACATTGCCCTGCATGGCCAAATACATGCGATCCCCAATACAGACGGATCTCTAGATATGCATAACCTTACTCAGGCACTACTTTATGGGCCGAATACTAACTACTTACATAGGTAAAGTAATAGGCATTAAATAAATAAATATTTTGGATTAACAAACATTCCAACCCAAAATATAAAACATAGGGAAAAAGTCTTAGAAACTCACCTTGAGCGTTTCCTTTCTACTGTCACTCGTTAAGTTGACTCGATTCTTGTTCCTTTGATGCCCTATAATCCAAGACGTCCTAAAATCATTTAACTATCCATACCAATGCATTACCTAATCAATTGTATGAGTTCTCATGGCAATTTTTTCCTTAGCCAAAATTTTCCTTCCATTTCCATTCTCGAATCAAAACTTCCCATTTTACAAATCAGATGCATAAACATTTACTTTTCATCAAAAACTCTTTTCTAAGGTTCCATTACTCTCATATTATCATGCATGAGTTCAAATCTTGATAAAAAACCCATTTTCTCACAAAAGCTTCCAATTTTATAAACTTGATTATTCTATAACAAGTTTAAATCTCATTCTCCAGAAGGTTTGGATAACCAAATCCGAAGTTAACACCATGGGATCATTTGCAACGTCATTCAGATGTAAACGATTTCTTATTGACTCTTCATTAATTAACACCACTATGTTGTCAACTTGTGCCCGGATTATAGACATATCATCTAAAGTAACCACTTCAGCAGTATTCCAAAACTCTCTTGTATAGCATTAATAGATTACTGGGTCAATTGTAAGAGAATAGTATATCGTGGAATGTCGAACAAACCTTATAAGATCATGATAATCCCTAGAGTGTGGTGCGGTGAGATCCAAGAAGCACATATGTTATGCTTTGGTTTGAATACTAAAATTTTCTCCTCCGGAGTACATCACTTACCAAAATTCAGAATCAAACTCAGTCAAGATCATACTAAGCAAGAAATCATAACATTTCATTTAGCATACATACATCAACAAGTTAAGATGCATGTAGAAATGATTAAGTCTAAAGACACTCAAGTAATGATCATCCCAACAAGTATAGAGTAATATTTAATGTTAAAGCTAATATTAATCATAACATAGTGTACGCCACATTCTAAATCATATAGCAACACCTACCTAAGCTCATGGGGTGAAAAGGAATTATGTTACCACATCTTGTAGATTGACAATTGGCAGCCATTAATAGGTATAACTCCAGTGTAATTAAGGAATGAAATGATGCATAAGTAATAAAGTTGAAATGATAAAATAGACATGAATGCATAATAAATTAGGGAGCAATATGTCTGGAAATCTCTAGATCTTTGCTTTCACAAAACATAAGAGACTCCATGCATACCCTAGAGTTATGAAACCTCTCTAGGTCTTTGTTTTCACAAAACAAAAGAGAGATTTACATTCTAATCTGAAGTCTTAAAATCAAGGTACCATGGTGTGTATCAAGTAGCTTCACTTGCACTCAATTAAAGGGTCTCAGTGTTTTAAACCGCAGACTAGAAACTGGTAAAACATATATGCATGAGAGAACTTAATTTTCCACACATATACTGATTTTTCAAATACATACCGAGCCAATTAACATAACATACAAAACACTACCTATTCCTTCTGATCCATTCCATGCATGAGAAAATTCAAGATAGTTCCTATCATTTCTTGACATAAGTAATCATATTCTTATATCATTTTCTCACATATTTTCACATAGAAAATCACATCACAAGGATACTATAGAACATAACAAAGGAAAAACACACCTATTTACACATAAAAAAAAATCTTTTTAAAATTTTGAGAACATAAAAGACAAAAAAATCATTTTGATATTATGAATATAACACGCATCAAAAACAAAATCAGACCAAAAACTTACTCCAGATTTTTCATACCAATATGTTTTATCAAAAACTCAAATCTTGGTTTGTTAAAATGTTTGGTAAAGATATCAGTAAGTTGTTGCAAGGTTGGAACTTGAACCAATGAAATAAGTTTCTTTTCAGCACAATCTCTAAGAAAATAATATATGATCTCAATATGTTTAGTTTTAGAGTGTTATACAGGGTTTTTGGTTATGAACATGGCTGTAGTGTTGTCAATATGGATTGGAGTATTCATGAAGTTAATACCATAATCCATCATCTGGTATTGTATCCACAAAACTTGAGCACAATATTGAGAGGCTGCAATATACTATGCTTCAGCAGTAGAAATAAAGACATTTGTTTGCTTCTTGCATTGGCAAGACACCAATCTGCTTCCCAAAAATTGACTACTTAAGGTAGACTTCCTATTCAAGTTACATCCCTCATAGTCACTGTCAGTATAAGCAATAAACTCAAAGCTTGGACCTTTTGGATACCAAATACCAAGAGTTTGTCAACCTTTGAGATACTTAAAGATTCTTTTGATAGCACTTGGATGATAAACCTTGGGGTTTGCCTGAAATCTGGCACAAATACATACTACAAACATTATATCAAACAATTGAGTAAAGGTGCCAGAGAATTGACTCCTTGAATGTTTTTTTCTTCATATTTATGAACACCCTTGAATTTAAATGTACCAAATCCAAGGTTCTTCAAGTTCAGGTAAATTGGGCAAATCTTCATTAAGAATATGCTGGAGAAATCTTGGATACATTAAGAACTTATGCGTCAAGGATGTTATACTTAAGACCTTGGAAGATTATCCTCGATAGATTGAATTGTTGCCCTGTAGCAAAATCCACCATGGTAGATGCTAATTGCAAAGACATGTCATCCCATCCAACTTTTCTAGAAGATAAGCAATGAAGCACAATATGGCACAAGTAGCGCCAATTGTATGACATCATGCTTTTAAGAATTGTTGTATGCACGAAACGACCTTCATATCCTATTCTCTGAAAGGTTTGGATAACCAAATGTGAAGATAACACCATGGGATCATTTGCGTCGTCATTTTGTTGTAAACGATTTCTTATTGTCTCTTCGTTAATGAACACCACTTTGTGGTCAACTTGTGCCCAGATTGTAGACACATCATCCAGAGTAACCACTTCAGCAGTATTCGAAAACTCTCTTATATAGCGTTCATAGATTACTACGTCAATTGTAAGAGAAAAGTATATACTAGAATGTCAAAGAAACCTTATAAGATCATGATAATCCCTGGAGTGTGGTGTAGTGAGATCCAAGCAAGCACAGATGTTGTGCTCTGGTTTGAATACAAAATTTACCATCGAAAATCACGTCCAATATCCAAGAAAATACACACGAGTGATGAATTTGATCAAGAACAAGCTAGGGTTTGGAAGTTCGAAATATTTTGCCAAGCATCCATGCATCTTCTTATTTATACACTTAACCTGAATGTGCATACTAAAAAGTTAAATTCGCTAAGTGAGTTCTAGTTTAACATAAAACATTAACTTCAAATATTTTGCCAAAACATAACATTTAGACTTCAATAATAAAATCGTATGTAAGCATTCAATAACATAATTAAACATAAGTCAACATATATATATATACTAGTAGGAAACCCGCACGATGCGGCGGGAATCACATATAAGTTACAAGCATACAATTGTGAGTTAAAAAGTTACACTAAGGCACGGGTACCGCTTCATTATGGGAGTGAAAAAATATCAAAACAAAATCATATCGAAACAAAGTTTTATGTGTATAAAAAATAATCTAATGCTTATAAAATTTAAAGAGTGTTATGCCAATTTAGATTCGAATATTACTTGAATTTTAATTTAATATTAGCATATTATATATAAAAGTGGGGTCCCACCAATCGAGTAGAATTTTTCCATCCTAAAGTCAACCTTTATATGCAGGTTTCAGTGACTCACAAATGATGTAAAGAGGAATTCCAACAGGTTTTATATCCAATTGAATTGTTTTAATTCCATTTCTTGTTCCTGCAATTTTAAAATCCATGTCCCCAAGATGATCTTCAAGTCCCTAAACATGAACAAAATATTGTTATGAAGAGGTCAAGGAAAAGATAACACTTCCGAATTACTCGAGATCACTTGCTAAAAGCTCAAATTGAATCGATCTTAAACTAGCTATAAAAATACAGTTCGAAAACCAGCCATAGGTTTTACTTTCTTGTAGATTAATGTGACACTAAGGTTAATAACACCTAAAAATCTTTACAAAGAGTGTCCCATTCAGGGCACCAATAGAACATAAAAATGATATATGATTTAAGCCTTGACCAAAATCTGAAAACGGGTCAGAACAGGTTCGGGTCAGGACGGGTCGTATTAAAAACCGGTTATTTAGCCGAATTAAGTGGTTTAAAAGGAAGCAAAGTAATGTAACCCATTACGTCCGCTCATTGTGACCAGGGCATTAATCTTTTTTTCAACCCTATGAAAAAAAAAGATTAATTATATTATTTTAACAAACTGAAATTAACAAAAGATAAAAACTTAAATAGTCGCATATTTTTAAGCGTACCATTAGACCTGCTAACAGAGAAATTCCAGAGTCGGTAATTGTTGCACAACCGCCACTGCAAAATCCAGAAATAGAAACAATAATTTCAGAAACCCTACAAAGTTCATAGCTTTTAACAATCGTTTGGATGACAAATCCACATTCGTTTGGATGACAAATCCACAATAATCTCAGAAACCCTACAAAGTTCATAGCTTTTAATAATCTGGGCCACACCCGCCATCAGAAAGATAACCACCATTAGCCGGAGGAAAAGGGGTGGGGAGGGAGAGGCTAGGGTTTAGATGAAAGAAATCGTGGGAAGATAACACAGGTGCTTTTGAATTTTGAAATGTGAAGAGAATTTCAAAGCTGGTGTTTTGAATTTTGAAATGTAGGATTTCATAGGTGGTGTTTTTGTAAGGGTCTACATGCTTTATAACTTGTACATCATGTTTAAAAGTGATAAAGTCTTAAATTTAAGACTTTTTAGTATAATTACCATTGTGTCCTTCTAATATCTTTATTATATATAGTACATACATATATTATATATATATATATATGGGAAAAATCTTAACAAAACTCATTTTTCATAAGAAAACAAAAAAACTACTTATTAAAGGTAAAAAAAACCATAACTCAAAATATAAATCAAATACTAAAAAACTGGTTTGGGTACCATGTTTCTCACGTCGTCCTCGTTAAAAAAAACTCGAAAAAATAGTGGGGTTAGCTTTTGGGTTTAGTTTAGCTTTTAGGTTAGGTTTTTGAAGAAGGGTGGGTGGAGGGTTTAGGTTTAAGGGTGGGTGGGGGTGGGGGGTTTAGGTTTTGGGGGGGTTAGGTTTTTGGGTGGGGGTGGGGGTGGGGTGGGGGGTTTAGGTTTTTGTGGGTGTGTTAGGTTTTTGGGGTGTACTACACATATGCAGTACCTTTAATGAGGAGTTTTTTTGTTTTCTCATGAAAATGAGTTTTCTCATGAACTCAACCATATATATATATATATATATATATATATATATATATATATATATATATATATATAATCCCCTTGATGACCGTCGCCACCACAGTTGTACAACAGTTGGCTAGCCACAAAGGCCCTTATAAAGGTATTTCCCAACATACATAAATTCACTTCGATTCCCGAAGAAACCATGGCAGATTCGTTCATATCGTCACATTTAGAAAGCATTCACTTCTTTTACTTCAAATATCAGTTAAAACATTCGTACGTTATATTAAAATAACTTCTCATTTAAAACACTTTAAAAACTTCTTTGGCAAAAACATTGCGTAAACATATTTTCATAAACTTCACTTTATAAACATTATTTTATAACTTCGTTTCGTGAACTTCTTTTCATAAACATCATTTCGTTATGTATGCATATCAGTCCAAAACATTACAAAACTTCATAAAAAAGGGCATCTAGAACTCACATGTGGTATGTGGTACGTATATTGAGCTTAGGTGAAGTCTGTCGACTCTACTAGATACATACTACATGTATAGGTACATTTAAGTGAACTAGGAGTATTGATGTGGTGCAAAACACGTATAATTATTGGGCGTATTTTACATCATTCGGGTTGGTTTTATTGTCAAATTCGTAAGATTTTTGTATTTATTTGGTTATTCATTGAATTTACAGGCTTGTACGAAGATTTGAAGTATTTTTTGGAAGAAAGATAGTACCCGAAAGAGACCGGAAGAAGCAGATGGAGACAAAAGCAAAAATCTAGAAAATGCATCCGTAGCGGACCGCCAAAGTGTGGCGTAGCGGTTCGCCACGCGTGTTTGGAACATAATCATTGCCCAGCAGGCGCCCGTGTCACTTTGGCTGACCTAAGCCCTTAGCGGACCGCTAATGTAACATCCATGTTTTTCCTAATATTTCATGTTGTGCAATGAATGACAATTTCAATTTCATTTTCACATTCAAAGCGTGGTGTCACAACATTTATTTTTTTCATGTGCAATAACTATGTAGTATTATCATAATGATATAAGTACATACACACATTTTACCTTGTTACAATAACAACTTAAACAACTCACAAACCTCGAAGACTAAAACTGACAAAACTCAAAACAACATCAAGACTACAAAACTACAGGGACTATTCTTGTATTTAACCAAAAACTCAAAGACACGGTCGCGCCGTTGCTTGAGCACAGTCGCGCTAAGCCCACAGACACGGTCGTGTCTAATTCCAGGCACAGTCGCGCCTCGTGCAGTAAAGACGCAATTCATTTCCGTAACGTCCCAAACCGATCGGATCCTCAACGGAAACGCACCACAATGTCGATTTAAATCATCAGTAAACCATTTTATTACGTTTTAACGACTTTGATTGCGAATTAAGAGTGTTAAATTTGTAACTGTCAAAACCATTCTTAGAATTCATCAAATCGATTATTTGGTCATTCCAATTCGAAACCAATCACTCAACACTCACTAGTCAAACCTCTTAGAAGCTGTTACACACGCTAATTTGACCGGAGTCGAAGCCGGAGTCGTCGGAGATCGAGTCGGAACTCCGTTTGGTCGAACCCCACCAATTCGAGATCGTTTAAGGTAACAAATCACACTTACGCTTTCGTTTTCATCTGTAGATGGAAAGCCCTAACCCAATTGGGGCTTACAACATCGAATTTAACGTGAATCGATCCTAGCGTTCGTGACATATACGTTTTAATCAAACTACACCCTAGACACGACCTCAATGTAATTAAATTACATGGTTACATTCACAAGCATTCCTTCTTTCAAAGCTCCATGAATCCAACCATTTTTAATGCAAGATCTAGTCAATTTGTTTTTTGGAAAAAACCAGACACGGTCATGCTCATTTCTTAGCACGGTCGTGCCTTTACTCCAAGCATGGTTGTGGCTCCTGACGAGACGCGGTCGCGTCCCGAGCCTAAGCACGGTCGTGCCCTACTTTGGCAATGTCGTGTGTCCCTTGATCAGTTTCTTTTTTTTAAATCATTTTAATATAAATTCTGTTTAAACCCAAATTCTTTTATAAAAATTATTTTATAAAACCCCAAGGCCCGGGAATTGTTTCATAAACCAAATTATCAACTTGAAAATTTTAAACCAATTATTTAATCTTTCCTAGTGGATTAAAAAGTAATAAATTTTAAATAAAAAGTTTATATATAATTGTTTTATTCAAAACCTACACAAACTGTTTATATACTAATATATATTTACAATATTTTTTGATACATTTTCATAAACAAATAAATAAAATAAATTTATTTATTTAAATTATGTTTGAATAAATATAATTCCACACTACTTCTTTTTAATTAAATAAATAAAAAGAATTTAATTATTATTTTAGTTAATTATTTAAATTAAACCATAAGTCTTTCATTATTAAATTTGAACTTACATTTTTCATTCAAATGCAAACAAAAACGTTTACACCAACCCTTTGTACAAGTCTCTACACTCACTCACGTTGAAGCCTTAGAATTACCTTAGACATTGTGCATATTATTAATCCAAATTTATACTATTTCACTCTAGGTCAAACCTAGTGATTAGCAAATCACTTGTGTTATCCAAAGCTCGTGTTAACTACTACAATTTGATACAAGTGATTTTACATAGCCCCTTTTATATTATTTACATTTTTGGGGTGGAACATGAGTTTCAAGTATACAATGTAACAAATTACACAATACAATTCCACCCTACATTCATGTGTACAAATTTGAGCCTTATGTTTGAGTACTAGGTGTGTAAACTACTTTGTGTGCAATTTACATGTGCAATCATTAACTATACAAGCCGACAGTTAACAATGATAGATCTATTAAGTCTGACAAACCCACCCAGGTAGGGTGATTGTTATCGACAACACATTTTGGTTTTTGCATGCTAGTTACAAAGGTTTGATTGTACAATTTGGTTTCACAATAGTATCTCTCCATATTTGCCTTATTAACCATGATTTGTATGGATTGTATGCACACAACGCAATGCTACCATTTAGAGTCAAAACCTATGTATGCTCACCAACTTTTAAGTTGACATTGTTTTAACTATGTTTCAGGTACGAATGTTTGAGATTAATCAAAAGCATGCTTCATATAAGATGTGGACCTAGTTTAATTTTAAATAAAATAACTTGTTTTGTATTTCTATTTCATGTACTCGTTGAATCTTGTTTGGTTTGAATTATGAATTTAAATATGATGTTTATTCTATTACAACATTAGACAACCATGTGCTCATGAACAGTCTCCATGTCCCGCCCCGACGTTTCCGCCGTCGGTTAGGGTGTGACAGATTGGTATCAGAGCCTTGGTTATAGGGAATTAGTTTATTAGACACCCTTAACCTAGACTATAACCTTAGGACACCCACCTATGCAATGCTTTTATGTTTATGTGATATGTGCTACATGCTATATGTTACATGCTTATTGTTTTATGTGTTAGTCTATTTGATTGATTAAAATTCATGACTTATTAGGTGTACCTAAATAATAAACTAAATAAAAATATCCCTACCTATATCCTAAGCCTCATATCCATCTTTCCTGCTTCTATGTCATCATTATCATAGCCTGTGGAACATCATACTCATAGACGGTAGTCTATTAAATTTCCATTACACCCCGTTAAGGTTTTAGACTTTGTTAATTATTAGAGAACATGTGCAATCTGGAAGGGTGACACCTGTATTCTGGGTTTTCTGTCTAGGAAAGCATTTCATATAAATCCCAATCAACCGAGGGATCCGTATGCTTTCTTGGGAATTCCCGGGATGGGTGTTTACTTATAGGCTAAACCATGTCTCCTCGAAGGTTATATAAGTTTAAATAACCTTAATATGTCATGGTATTCAAGTGGTTATGTTACTATTTGAGTACAATCCAAACTATGATTTCTTATGTTTAATTATTCTCATATCCTTTCAAATTCAAGCAATTTTCATAAATTCTCACATCTCTCATTGTGTTGTTTAAAACTGTAGAATGCCTCCCCGTCGTGTCAACGAGACTAACAACAACAACACTGATCTTGCTGCTCTTCTCACCCAGCTTATGACCCAACTCACCCAGGCCAATAATACCAATATCCATGGAGGCACCAATGGCAGTGCTAATGGTGGAGGTGGTGGTGGTGCCAACCCGCCACAATGCACCTTCAAGCACTTCAATTCGTGTAATCCTCTCAAATTCTATGGCACCGAAGGTGCCACGAGACTCCTTCAATGATTTGAAAGTATGGAAGGGACCTTCCTCAATAGTGACTGTCCTGACAACCTCCGTGTTCATCATGCCACCAGCGTCTTCCAGAAACGGGCACTCACATGGTGGAATGGGGAGAAAAGAACTAGGGGTATGGACGTGGCAATGGCTTTACCGTGGGATGAGTTGAAAAGGCTCATGACCGAGGAGTTTTATCCTTGAAATGAGGTGAAGAAGCTAGAGGCCGAGTTTTGGGATCTTGCCTAAGACGGTGGTGAAAGTTTGGCCTACATAACTCGCTTCCATGAGTTGAGTCTTCTTGTGCCCCATATGGTCACACCTTTGTCCCGGTGCATCGAAAAGTACATCGGTGGTCTGCCCAGACAAATTCAGGATACTGTTCTAGGAAGAAATCCTGCTACCCTTGAAGATGATATCCGCCTGTCTGCCACATTAACTAATAATCATGTTAAGGCGGGTACGTTAACATGGAAAGGTGCAAAGAAAGTTCCCGACACCACAACACCTCCCGCACACGTCAAGGAAGTCAAAACTGAACCATACCATAACAATAGGAAGAGAAAGGCTAAAAACTATGTTGTGGTCACTCCAGTTGTTCTAGTTAACCAAGTTGCACCCATGGCTCAAAATTCAGCCAAGAAACCTTATTGGGGCAGCTACCCACTTTGCAACACATGCAACTATCACCATCCCCAAAACATTCCTTGCCGCCTTTGCAACCACTGTGGAAAACATGGTCATACAGCCAGTATTTGTCGAGCCAAGGCACTTACCAACCAAACCAACCAACAAGTGGCTAATCAAGTGGTTCCAACTATTGAAAATGGACGTGCTTGCTTTGAATGTGGCAACCCGAACCATTTCCGTAACTAGTGCCCAAGGCTTGTCAATGCTAACCAAGGCGGGGCACGTGGGCGTGCTTTCAACATAAACGCCAATGAAGCTCAGGCCAACAATGAGGTGGTCAACGGTACATTTCTTGTCAATAATCAATATGCATCTATACTATTTGATACCGGAGCTGATAAGAGTTTTGTGTCACTTAACTTTGAACCCTCACTTGCAAAAACACGATCCAAACTAGCAAAAACATTCACCGTTGAGGTGGCGGATGGTAACTCCATCACAATCGACTCCATTATCTGTGACTACACCCTAGAACTCAATGAACACATTCTAGTCAACCTCATACTGATGCAATTTGGGAGTTTTGACATCATCATAGGCATGGATTGGTTCTCAAATCACCATGCCGAAGTCATATGCTTTGAGAAATGTATCCGAATACCTCTTCCATCGGGCGACACGTTGAAAATATTTGGTGAAAAACCTTGTAAAGGACTCAAGCTAATGTCGTGCACTACCGCACAAAAGTACTTACGAAAGAAGTGCGTAGCTTTCTTAGCCCATATTGTGCAAAAGGATGATAAGAAGAGGAGTTTTCAAGACATCCCCATCATTCGGGATTTTCCCGAAGTATTCCCCGAAGATCTATCCGGCTTTCCACTCGTTCGGCAAGTGGAATTTCACATTGATCTTGTACCCGGAGCTAACCCCGTGGCTAAAGCTCCATACCGACTCGCACCTTCTGAAATGCAAGAACTTGCAAGCCAACTTCTAGAACTCTCCGAAAAAGGCTTCATTCATCCAATTCATTCACCGTGGGTTGCACCCGTCTTATTCGTTAAGAAGAAGGATGGATCATTCCGCATGTGTATTGACTACCGTGAACTCAACAAGCTTACCATAAAAAACCGTTACCCTTTGCCTAGGATTGATGATCTCTTTGATCAACTCCAAGGTTCTACCTACTTCTCGAAGATTGATCTCCGATCCGGTTATCACCAACTCCGTGTGCAAGAGGAAGATATTCCAAAGACCGCCTTCCGAACAAGATATGGTCAGTACGAATTTATGGTTATGCCTTTCGGGCTAACCAATGCACCCGCTGTTTTCATGGACCTCATGAATCATGTGTGCAAACCGTACCTTGATAAATTCATGATCGTCTTCATTGACGACATCTTGATCTACTCCAAGACTAAGACGGATCATGAGCAACATCTTAGATTGATTATAGACCTTTTGAGGAAAGAACAACTATATGCCAAATTCTTGAAGTGTGAATTTTGGCTAAAAGAAGTTCAATTCTTAGGTCATGTTGTTAATAATAAGGGAATTCATGTTGATCCTGCTATGATTGAAACTGTTAAAAATTGGAGTACCCCTAAATCTCCTACTGAAGTTCGTTCATTTCTTGGACTACCAGGTTATTACCGACGGTTCATCTCAAACTTCTCTAAGATTGCCGTCCCTCTCACCGCCTTAACCCACAAAGGTAAACCTTATGAGTGGGGACCGAAACAGGAAGAAGCCTTTCAAATCCTCAAGTAAAAGTTGTGCAATGCTCCTATTCTCACTCTTCCTGATGGAAATGATGACCTAGCTGTTTATTGTGATGCATCGAACCAAGGTCTCGGTTATGTTTTCATGCAACGAGGCAAGGTGATCGCTTATGCATCAAGAAAACTCAAGATCCATGAGAAGAATTATACGACGCACGATCTTGAGTTGGGTGCGGTCATATTCGCATTGAATATTTAGAGACATTATCTTTATGGCACGAAATGTGTGGTGTTCACTGATCACAAAAGTCTTCAACACATCTTCAACCAAAAAGAACTCAACATGAGGCAACGACTTTGGGTTGAACTTCTTAATGACTACGACTGTGAGATTCATTACCATCCCTGCAAAGTGAATGTCGTAGCCGATGCCTTGAGTCGTAAGGATCATGTCATGCTTTATTGTGTCAGAATTCAAACCGACATTCAGAATCGTATCCTAGAATCTCAACACGTCTCAGTCATCGAGGCTAACATGTACGAGGAAATATCGTGTGGTGTTGAACTTCAGCTTGAATCCAAACCTAATGGCTTACTCTACTACTTGAATCGTATTTGGGTTCTCGGTCGTGATGATCTCCTATGAACGAGGCACACAAGAATCGTTATTCTGTTCATCTCGGTGCAGAAAAAATGTATCAAGATCTTCACCAACAATATTGGTGGCCCGGTATGAAGAAACACATTGCACTCTATGTTGCAAAATGTCTAACTTGCTCCAAAGTCAAAGCTAAACATCAACGTCCTTTCGGTTTACTTGAACAACCGGAAATTCCCATGTGTAAATGGGAGAACCTAGACATGGATTTCATTACCAAACTCGCTCTCACCTCAAGAGGTTATGATAGCATTTGGGTTATCATTGATCGTCTCACCAAATTAGCTCATTTCTTACCCATCCGGGAAGACTACAGGGCGAAGAAATTGGCCCGAATCTACATTGACGAAATTGTGAGTCGTCACGGTGTTCCATTAAACATAATCTCCTATAGAGATGCTCGTTTCACCTCCCTATTTTGGCAATCCCTATTTTGGCAATCCCTCCAAACTACTCTTGGTACACGATTGGATTTGAGCACGGCTTACCATCCCCAAACTGATGGTCAAACCGAGCGAACAATCCAAACCCTCGAGGACATGCTTAGATCTTGCGTTATTGATTTTGGTGGCAACTGGGATTCACACTTATCCCTCATTGAGTTCTCCTACAACAATAGCTACCACACAAGTATCAACATGGCTCCATTAGAAGCTCTTTGTGGTCGCAAATGTCATTCTCCCATCTGTTGGAACGAGATTGGGGAAGCACAAATCACCGGTCCCGAGTTAATCCAAGAAACATCCGACAAGATCATCCAAATCCGTGACAACATTCGAGTAGCGAGGAGTCGGCAAAAGAGTTATGCCGATAAACGACGAAAACCCCTAAAATTCCAACTCGGTGATCTTGTACTTCTGAAGGTGTCCCCTTGGAAGGGTGTGATCCGTTTTGGGAAGAAAGGCAAACTAGCACCTCGTTATGTGGGTCCATTCAAAATCCTTGAAAGGAATGGGAAGGTGGCTTACAAACTCGAGTTACCTCCATCACTTGGCAATGTGCATCCTACATTTCACGTATCCAATACGAAGAAATTTCTTGATGATGAAAATATTCATATAGCTCTTGACGATGTGCGCATTGATGACACAATGCACTTCGTTGAGAAACCGGTAGAGATTATGGATCGTGAGATAAAACAACTCAAGCGAAGCCGTATTCCTATTGTCAAAGTTCGTTGGGAATCTAAAGAGGCCTCGAGTTTACTTGGGAACGAGAGGACCAAATGAAGCTCAAGTATCCACACCTCTTTGCTGATTCAGTAGCCTCAACTAGTTGAATTTCGGGACGAAATTCTCTTACCCAGGGGATACTATAACATCCATGTTTTTCCTAATATTTCATGTTGTGCAATGAATGACAATTTCAATTTCATTTTCACATTCAAAGCGTGGTGTCACAGCATTTATTATTTTCATGTGCAATAACTATGGAGTATTATCATAATGATATAAGTACATACACACATTTTACCTTGTTACAATAACAACTGAAACAAACCTCCATTATCTCACAAACCTCGAGGACCAAAACTGATAAAACTCAAAACAACATCAAGACTACAAAACTACAGGGACTATTCTTATATTTAACCAAAAACTCAAAGACACGGTCGCGCCGTTGCTTGAGCACGGTCGCTCTAAGCCCACAGACACGGTCGTGCCTAATTCCAGGCACGGTGGCACCTCGTTCAGTAAAGACGCAATTCATTTCCGTAGCGTCCCAAACCGATCGTATCCTCAACGGAAACGCATCACAATGTCGATTTTAAATCATTAGTAATCAGTTTTATTACGTTTTAATGACTTTGATTGCGAATTAAGAGTGTCAAATTTGTAACCGTCAAAACCATTCTTAGAATTCATCAAATCGATTTTTTGGTCATTCTAATTCAAAACCAATCACTCTACACACACTAGTCGAACCTCTCAGAAGCTGTTACACAAGCTAATTTGGCCGGAGATGAAGTCGGAGTCGTCGGAGATCGAGTCGGAACTCCGTTTGGTCAAACCCCACCAATTCGAGATCGTTTAAGGTAACAAATCACACCTATGCTTTCGTTTTCATCTGTAGATGGAAAGCCCTCACCCAATTGGGGCTTACAACATCGAATTTAACGTGAATCGATCCTAGGGTTTGTGACATATACGTTTTAATCGAACTATACCCTAGACACGACCTCAATTCAATTAAATTAGATGGTTACATTCGCAAACATTCATTCTTTAAAAGCCCCATGAATCCAACCATTTTTAATGCAAGATCTAGTCAATTTGTTTTCTGTAGAAAACCAGACACGGTTGTGCTCATTCCTTAGTACGGTTGTGCCCTTACTCCAAGCATGGTTGTGCCTCCTGACGAGACGCGGTCGTGTCCCGAGCGTAGGCACGGTCGTGCCCTACTTTGGCACGGTCGTGTGTCCCTTGATCAGTTTCTTTCTTTTTTTTTAAATCATTTTAATATAAATTCTGTTTAAACCCAAATTCCTTTATAAAAATTATTTTATAAAACCCAAGTCCCGGGGAATGTTTCATAAACCAAATTATCAACTTGGAAATTTTAAACCAATTATTTAATCTTTCCTAGTGGATTAAAAAGTAATAAATTTTAAATAAAAAGTTTATATATAATTGTTTTATTCAAAACCTACACAAACTGTTTATATACTAATATCTATTTAGAATATTTTTTGCTACATTTTCATAAACAAATAAATAAAATAAATTTATTTATTTAAATTATGTTTGAATAAATATAATTCCACACTACTTCTTTTAATTAAATAAATAAAAAGAATTTAATTATTATTTTAGTTAATTATTCAAATTAAACCATAAGTCTTTCATTATTAAATTTGAACTTACATTTTTCATTCAAATGCAAACACAAACGTATATACCAACCCTTTGTACAAGTCTCTACACTCACTCACGTTGAAGCCTTAGAATTACCTTAGACATTGTGCATATTATTAATCCAAATTTATACTATTTCACTCTAGGTCAAACCTAGTGATTAGCAAATCACTTGTGTTATCCAAAGCTCGTGTTAACTACTACAATTTGATACAAGTGATTTTACATAGCCCTTTTTTATATTATTTACATTTTTGGGGTGGAACATGAGTTTCAAGTATACAATGTTACAAATTACACAATACAATTCCACCCTACATTCATGTGTACAAATTTGAGCCTTATGTTTGAGTACTAGGTGTGTAAACTACTTTGTGTGCAATTTACATGTGCAATCATTAACTATACAAGCTGACGGTTAAAAATGATAGATCTATTAAGTCTGACAAACCCACCCACGTAGGGTGATTGTTACCGATAACACATTTTGGTTTTTGCATGCTAGTTACAAAGGTTTGATTGTACAATTTGGTTTCACAATAATATCTCTCCATATTTTCCTTATTAATCGTGATTTGTATGAATTGTATGCACATAACGCAATGCTACCATTTAGAGTCAAAACATGTGTATGCTCACCAACTTTTTAGTTGACATTGTTTTAACCATGTTTCAGGTATGAATGTTTGAGATTGATCAAAAGCATGCTTCATATAAGATGTAGCCCTAGTTTAATTTTAAATAAAATAACTTGTTTTGTATTTCTATTTCATGTACTTGTTGAATCTTGTTTGGTTTGAATTATGAATTTAAATATGATGTTTATTCTATTACAACATTAGACAACCATGTGTTCCTAAACAGTCTCCATGTCCCGCCCCGACGTTTCCGCCGTCGGTTGGGGTGTGACAGCTAAGACTTGTTGTAGCGGTCCGCTACCATCTTGACGAGCCATTTTAAAAGGAATGAAGAGTTTTCACTTGCGAGGATCGTTCCCTTGCGGCTGTAGACGACCAAGAAGCTCTGAAGATCGAAGAATTGAGGCTTGGTATCATAAGGATTTAGAGAAGTTGAATCTTTTCGGTTTACAAACTCTAGTTTTACATTCTTTTCCTTATTTCAATATTTATTTCGATTCCAGACAAGTCTAGAACTTGTTTTGCTTCGTTTATTACTGTAATGAGTGGCTAGTTTCATTTGCTACCAAGGTTTGGATGATTATGCATGTGTAATGACGTTTTCGGCGTTGTAATCGTATAATTTGTTTTGCTAATCTTAGAATCAATATGTTAGTTGCTTATTGATGTTGACGTATGCTGTTTTTACTTGATTTCTATTGTCATGATCATGTCCTACTTGTCTTAGTTGATTCCGTGTCTTCTAGGTTAGGTTTTGCATGCTAGACATCCTTACTCTGTGTTTTGACCGATAGACGACTGACTTGACCATAGCGGTTGGTATCTAGGCTGTAGTTTCATAGTAAAATCAGTGTCCTACCTGTTATTGAGACCGACCAAGTGATAGAATTAGCCTAAAACCTCCTACCGATTGTCTTTTGAGTTTAGATTACGCGACCGTACGGGTGTATCTTTTATGACGTGGTGTTAGTGTTCTTAGGGTCTATTTGTTTCCTTCATATCTGATTGTCCTTTGCTCTGGGTTGTGGATCACAACCTTTCACAGCATTGACCTTTTAGCTTGACCTACCGGAGAACCCTCTTTGACCTTTTAGCTTAACCTATCCCGATCTTCACACTTGTCTTCTGGTTTTCAGGGAGTAGAAACATACCTGGTTAGCCTTAGACTTGTATCCTTAGAGATGGTCATATGATCAGTACCCTAGTCATTGCATGTGTATAGGATTCCTGCCTAGGTGGTTGTCTTAATTCCTTGATCTTTTCTTGAGTTTTCACGTCTTTATTGGTTTGTGTATTTGTTGCATTGTCATCATTTAGAGTCGTTAAGTTTATAGTATTTAATTCATTTGCATTTGTTTCATGTTTTTAGGTTTTTAGTAAATCTCATCTTGATTAATTCATTAGTGTGACGATTCGGATTTTTCGTTCTCGCACTTGTATTATAGTTATCATGTAATCATTTTCTATTAAATGAAATGCGAGTGTTCTTATTTAATTTTGTACAAAATATATATATTTTATTTTATAATAATTAAAATTTTATAAGTTTTTTTTTAAACTTATATAAAATTTTATATGAAAATCTAGATTTAAAAGTTGCATAACCCATTTAAATAATACAAATAATCTTTTTATAAAAGTTATTTATAATAATAATAATGAAAATAAATTTATAAAATATAAATAGATTTAAAAGAAATTTAAATTAATTTAATAAAAAGTTTAGGGGTTGTTTAGTAATTAATCAAACTAGAAGGTTTTAGAATTGAAATCTGCTGAGGGACCATTCCTGGACAAAGCAAACTAAAAGGGTTAATCCAAAGTTATTCCAGGGACTAAATTTAAGTCAAACCAAACTTCAGGGACTAAAACTGCCAATACCCGATTCGTTTATCCGGTCACCCCCAACCTTGGTCCGGCGGTCCAAGGCTTTCTTCGGCGAACACCCCGACAGGGCTGTTCCCTACACCTCAACAGCCGACAAAAGCTTCTCTGGCCTCGTCGTCCCCACGCGAGCAAAAGCCCTCGACAAATTTGTCGATCAAACATAGGGATCGACTGATCCTGTTGGTGGCCGAAAAACCCACGATCGAATTCGCGCTCGACAGGCCACCTCCACGCGTGTCGATGGTCTGGTTAGCTTCGTCTCGTTCAGAACAATGTCGGTACATGCCCAATTGCACGTTCTAGCATAGAAATCGAGCTCGCCTATAAATGACCATTGTCGGCCCTGTACGAGCTCGCTACCATCCTTCCACCTGCTCTCACTCCAAATTGAGAATTTCATCACTTTCGTCTTCCCTGAGAGAAGCTATGACCAAGAATTCAGGAGCTGATTCCATCCAGAAGTTTGATTCCCGTTTTGGACATTTACGGTTCAAGGATTCTGTCGTCCAGGCCCTTCGCGACCAAGTTCGAACCTCATTTCGGTTCCATTAGCTTCTGTTATCATCAGGTAAACAATCCCAGTCGAAAGCACGGCATTCGCACGAGAGTTACCGGGCAAACCCAATGTCCTCGGACACGGTTTGCCGGTCACCGAGGACCAGCGACCAACTCTTCCTTTGTGTACTTAAATTATTCGATACACACATAACCAGCGATGGGCAGTAGCCCGGCTGGTTATGCGTGTGTGTGTGCGAGTTACAGGTCACGGGTTCGAATCCGGTTGGCCTTCGGCCCATTTTTTTTACTTCTATTTTCATTCTATTTATTTTATTTAATTAACCTAACTTATTTTAATACCATTTTTATACAATAAATACTAAAACGAGTCGGTTTACTCGTTCGTTTATTTTAAAATCGATTAAACTATACTTTTATAAACCATCCCATTTTTTTTATATAAACTTATTAAAATACATTATAATATATAAAATGTCCTATTTTTATAAACCGGGTAATATTTTTATAAACTTATTAAAATACATTATAATATACAAAATGTCCTACTTTTATAAACTTTGTAACATTTTTATAAAACTTATCAAAATACCTTTTCACATATACAATGTTCCACCTTTATAAGTCATGCAATATTTTTTTATAAACTTGTTAAAACAAATTTTAATATATATATAATATATGATTAGTCAAATAAAGAATTTTCTTTTATTTGTTATTGTTATATATAAATGCGTTAAACTTAATAAATATTTGTTTAAAACAATATATATATATATATATATATATATATATGTTTTTATGAGTTAAAGTTCTACAAAACCGTTATCATTTTCTACCCTATTTTATACAAATAATTATTAAGGATATTATTATAAAACCTATACTCATTAAATACGAATACGCTCATAAACATACAATAATACTTATCCATCCACATAGGGCTTCATCGTGCCTAGGTTTCAACATCCTTATCACCCGCACTCGTGGATTAACATATCCGCTAGCCAGGTGAGTTACATAGCCCCTATTTTACATTTTTATACGTTTTGGGGTGAAACATTATACATGCTACTCACATTGTTTATACGTGTTATACATGAGACTATATGCTTATTCTTTGGATGTACATACATTTAAACACAAGACAACCAACTGTAATATTGATAGATCTATTGTGCCTGACCAGCCCACCTGGTTAGGGTGTTTATTACTGCATACTCGGATATGACCGCGTGTTATATTCAAACATATCGGATATAGTGGGTAACTATATTCAAACATACCGGACTTAGCTGTTGTGCTCTGTTCAAGCGTGTCAAACTCGGTTTGAATTGTGATTAAATAAATGATACATCATACATACTATGTTTAACAAAATAAACAATGAGTTGCAAAACGATTTACAACTACTATTTACAGGAAATACTAAACCTATGTACTCACCAACTTTTTAGTTGACACTTGATTTAAATAATGTTTCGGGTTTGGATATGTGACTGCTTGCCGAAGATCTCTCCACTTAGGAACTATGGACCTAGTTAAATAAATTAATGTTTTGAACTAGACTAGGTTATTTGAAATGTATTGTATTTGGAACTTGTTACTTTTAAATTTAATTAATGAATTATGAAACCTTTAGTTATCATGTGCTTTTGAACAATCATCACATTGTCCGCCTCGATGATTCCGCCATCGGTCGGGGTGTGACAGATTGGTATCAGAGCCATGGTTATAGGGAATTAGGTTATTAGACATAATGACCTAGACTATAACCCTAGGACTCCCTTTTATGTGTTATGTGCTAAATGATAAATTGCTATGTGAATTATTTGTAGTTAGGTATTATTTGAAAATTTCCCGAGTTTGGTACATGAGACTTATACACATACATACAAGACTTTGATACATGATACATACTTTACATACATATTTGACAAACAAACTTATGCAAACAAATACACTACCCATCCCTATTCATACTCTTTCCTAATCCGTATTAATTACAACAATTCCCACACGTTTTATGCTTATAGACTCTCAAAATCTTAAAAAATCTCGTCAACAACTTAATTTCTTGAGACCAGTAAAGGACACGTGCAATCTGGAAGGGTGACACCTGTACATTGGGTTTTCTGTCTAGGAAAGCATTTCGTATAAATCCAAATAAACGGACCCGTATGCTTTCCTGGGAATTCCTGAAGTGAGTGTTTACCTATAGGCTAAAGCATGTCTCTTTGAAAGTTTCGGGAAATTAATTAACGTTGATAAGTCAATGTATTCGCAAGGATACAATCCGAACTTAAACTTAAAATTTGGGGACATTATAGCAAGATAGGAAGAACTAGACAAACATGCAAAACAAATCATTATTACGGGTGCACACGTAATAACGATTTGTAATGCATGCAAGTCCCGGCAATTCCTATTATGCAAATAATGATCTATAACATCATGTCCTATCCGGAAAAGATGACTTAGTTTCCCCTATCAACTTAGAATAAATACACGTGCACTGGCACGCGTCATGATAAATCTCGTATTTCTGCTTACATTATTTCCCGCTACAACTCATATTTATCCGTCTTATCTAAAATATCATTGTCTTTTCTTATGGTGTTAGAATGCCTCCTCGACGTGCAAACTCTAGTACTTCCAACCCGGATCTTGCTACTCTCCTTGCCCAGCTAGTAGGGCAAATGACCCAAGCAAATAACTTCAGTGATGGGTCTCACAACATCCAACGAAACGGTGGTACCAACCCGCCTCATTGCACGTTTAAGCACTTTAACTCGTGCAAACCTACTAAATTCTTCGGGACTGAAGGTGCTACCGGCCTACTCCAATGGTTTGAAAGCATGGAAAGCACATTCCTAAACAGCGACTGTCCCGATAATCTTCGGGTTCGTTATGCCACAAGTGTACTCCAAAAGAGAGCCCTCACCTGGTGGAACGGTGAAAAACGCACTCGTGGTGCTGAGGTTGCTACATCCTTATCATGGGATGATCTGAAGAAGGCCATGACTGATGAATTCTGTCCTCGGAATGAAATGAGGAAGCTCGAGGCTGAATTTTGGGATCTTGCCCAAGACAGCGGGGATAATCTGGCTTACACCACCCGGTTTCAAGAGCTAAGTCTGCTGGTGCCTCATATGATCACTCCCCTTGCTCGGGGAATTGAAAAATACATAGGCGGCCTGCCTATGCAAATTCAAGATGCTGTGCTAGGAAGCAATCCTCCTACTCTTGAAGCTGCTATCCGTCTATCTGCTACACTATCCGACAACCATGTCAAAGCCGGAACCTTAACAAGAAAGGGTTCCAAGAAGGTTGTGTCTACTCTTGCGGCCGTCAAAGATGTGAAACCCTAGTCTTCTAACCGCAACAAGAAACGTAAGGGTCGAAACTTCACAGCCGTAACTCTCGCTGTACCTGCTATTCAAGCGGCCCCTTTGGGTCAAAACCCGAAAACTTATCAGGGACCGAATCCCCAATGCCAGACCTGCAAGTACCATCATCCTGCCAATCTACCATGCCGATTGTGCTCAAGCTGCGGACGATATGGACATGTGGTCACTACTTGCCGTACCCGTACTCCCATCCATCAAGCTGCTCCAGCCAACCGTCCCGTCTATCCGGCACCTCCCAATGGCCGGGCATGTTACGAATGTGGAGACCCAAACCATTTCCGTGACCGATGCCCAAAACTTCATCATCAAGGTGGTCCTCAAGGACGAGCGTTTAACATAAACGCTAATGAGGCTCAAGCAAACAACGACGTGATAAACGGTACGTTTCTCGTAAACAATCATTATGCATCCATTTTATTCGATACCGGTGCCGATAGGAGTTTTGTATCTCTTACCTTTGAATCTCAACTTGCTAAACAAAGAACGAAACTTGACAATTCTTATTCCATGGAGATAGCAAACGGAAAATCTATTACTATAAATTCTGTTATCCGCAACTGCAACCTCAAGCTTAATAATCATGAATTCTCTGTTGATCTCCTTCCAATGCAATTGGGAAGCTTTGATATTATAATTGGCATGGACTGGTTATCCAAGCACCATGCCGAAGTTATTTGCTACGAAAAGTATATTCGTATACCACTCTTTTCGGGCGACACGTTAGTTATTTTCGGTGAAAAACCGTGTCATGGTCTTCAAATCATGTCTTGCACATTGGCACAAAAGTACTTGCGGAAAAAGTACGTTGCATTCTTGGCCCACATAGTTGACACGAAAGACAAGGGTAAGAAATTGCAAGACATTCCAATCATCCGAGATTTTCCCGAGGTATTCCCCGAGGATTTACCTGGTCTTCCTCCCACTAGACAAGTGGAGTTTCGTATCGACCTTGTGCCCGGGGCAACTCCCGTGGCAAAAACCCCCTATCGTCTTGCACCTTCCGAGATGCAAGAGCTTGCAAGTCAATTACAAGAACTCTCATCCAAAGGATTCATCCGCCCGAGCCACTCACCTTGGGGTGCTCCCGTGCTGTTTGTAAAGAAAAAGGATGGATCATTTTGAATATGCATCGATTATCGTGAACTCAACAAACTTACAATTAAGAACCGATACCCTTTACCCCGTATCGACGACCTTTTCGATCAGCTTCAAGGTTCAACATGTTTCTCCAAGATTGACCTTCGTTCCGGATACCATCAACTTCGTGTTCTCGATGAAGACATTCCGAAGACTGCCTTTCGGATTAGATATGGTCACTACGAGTTCATGGTCATGCCATTCGGTTTGACTAATGCACCTGCGGTCTTCATGGACCTCATGAACCGTGTATGCAAACCTTATTTGGACAAGTTCGTGATCGTTTTCATTGACGACATTCTCATCTATTCTAAAACGAAAGCAGAGCATGAACAACATCTTCGTTTGATTTTGGAACTCTTGAAGAAAGAACAACTATACGCCAAGTTCTCTAAGTGTGAATTCTGGCTAAAGGAAGTTCAATTTTTAGGACACACAGTCAACGATAAGGGAATTCATGTGGACCCGGCAAAGATCGAGGCGGTAAAGAATTGGAGTACTCCTAAGACTCCTAACGAGATTCGTTCATTCCTTGGACTAGCAGGTTACTATCGTCGCTTCATCTCAAATTTCTCCAAGATTGCGGTTCTGCTCACTGCCTTGACTCACAAAGGTAAATCTTACGAGTGGGGACCCAAGCAAGAGGAAGCTTTTCAAACTCTCAAGCACAAGCTCTGCAATGCTCCTATTCTAACTCTTCCTAGTGGTAATGACGACTTTGTCGTTTATTGTGATGCATCCAACCAAGGTCTTGGTTGTGTTCTAATGCAACGTGGCCAAGTAATTGCATACGCATCACGTCAGCTAAAAATCCACGAGAAGAACTATACGACCCATGATCTCGAGCTTGGTGCTGTCGTCTTTGCCTTGAAAATTTGGAGACACTATTTATATGGTACCAAATGCGTGGTTTTCACCGACCACAAAAGTCTCCAACATATTTTCAATCAAAAAGAGCTTAATATGAGGCAACGACGATGGGTCGAACTTCTTAACGACTATGACTGCGAGATTCGCTATCACCCCGGCAAAGAAAATGTTGTAGCCGACGCTTTGAGCCGTAAAGAACGTATCATGCTTCATAGTGTTCGTATTCATAATGATATCCAAGCCCGTATTCTCCAAGCACAACACACCTCGGTTACTGAGGGAAACATGTATCAAGAAATGGCATGTGGTGTAGAACTCTTGCTAGAAACCAAAGCCAACGGCCTATTGTATTACTTGGGTCGTATCTGGATTCCCGATCGCGACAATCTTCGTATGTTTTTGATGAATGAATCCCGTAAGACTCGATATTCGGTACATCCTGGAGCTGATAAGATGTACATGGGTCTTCGTCAGCAATATTGGTGGCCCGGCATGAAAAAGGATATTGCCCTCTTTGTGGCAAAATGCCTAACTTGTTCTAAAGTGAAGGCCGAACACCAAAAGCCTTCCGGACTCCTCGAACAACCTGAAATTCCCGTATGGAAGTGGGAGAACCTTGCTATGGATTTCATCACCAAACTTCCACGCACTTCTAGTGGGCCTGATAGTATCTGGGTTATTATCGACCAACTTACAAAGTCAGCTCATTTCTTACCCATTCGTGAGGACTATCGAGTCGAGAAATTGGCTCGGATTTACATTGATGAGATCGTAAGTCGTCACGGAATCCCTTTGAACATCATCTCCGATCGTGATTCGCGTTTTACTTCCTGATTTTGGCAGTCATTACAATCAGCACTTGGTACTCGTTTGGATTTAAGTACGGCTTACCATCCTCAAACTGATGGACAAACCGAACGAACAATCCAAACTCTTGAGGATTTGCTTAGAGCTTGTGTTATTGACTTTGGTGGCAATTGGAATTCTCACCTACCACTGATCGAATTTTCCTACAACAACAACTACCACACAAGTATTAACATGGCACCGTTTGAAGCTCTTTATGGACGAAAATGTCGTTCACCGATTTGTTGGAACGAAATTGGTGAAGCACAAATCACCGGTCCCGAGCTTATCCAAGAGACCACCGACAAAATTTTTCTTATTCGTGACAACATTCGAGTGGCAAGGAGTCGGCAAAAGAGCTATGCCGATAAAAGACGAAAACCCTTGGAATTTCAAGTTGGGGATATGGTTCTCCTAAAGGTATCACCTTGGAAGGGCGTAGTCCGATTTGGAAAGAAAGGAAAACTTGCACCTCGATATGTGGGTCCCTTCAAGATACTCGAAAGGGTAGGAAAAGTGGCCTACAAACTCGATCTTCCTTCAGAACTCATCAACGTTCATCCGACTTTCCATGTATCTAATTTGAAAAAGTGTCTAGCCGACGAGAATCTCCACATCCCTCTTGATGAAGTGCGCATTGACGAAAGGATGCACTTTGTTGAGAAACCCGTGGAAATCATGGACCGAGAAGTCAAGAAACTCAAGCGTAGCCGCATCCCCATTGTCAAGGTCCGTTGGGAATCTAAACGTGGACCCGAGTTCACTTGGGAACGCGAAGACCAAATGAAGACCAAGTATCAACATCTCTTTTCATAGCCTCCACTAGTTGAATTTCGGGGAGAAATTCCTCTAACATGGGGAGACTGTGACGTTCCGGATTTTTCGTTCTCGCACTTGTATTATAGTTATCATGTAATCATTTTCTATTAAATGAAATGCGAGTGTTCTTATTTAATTTTGTACAAAATATATATATTTTATTTTATAATAATTAAAATTTTATAAGTTTTTTTTTAAACTTATATAAAATTTTATATGAAAATCTAGATTTAAAAGTTGCATAACCCATTTAAATAATACAAATAATCTTTTTATAAAAGTTATTTATAATAATAATGAAAATAAATTTATAAAATATAAATAGATTTAAAAGAAATTTAAATTAATTTAATAAAAAGTTTAGGGGTTGTTTAGTAATTAATCAAACTAGAAGGTTTTAGAATTGAAATATGCTGAGGGACCATTCCTGGACAAAGCAAACTAAAAGGGTTAATCCGAAGTTATTCTAGGGACTAAATTTAAGTCAAACCAAACTTCAGGGACTAAAACTGCCAATACCCGATTCGTTTATCCGGTCACCCCCAACCTTGGTCCGGCGGTCCAAGGCTTTCTCCGGCGAACACCCCGACAGGGCTGTTCCCTACACCTCAACAGCCGACAAAAGCTTCTCTGGCCTCGTCGTCCCCAGGCGAGCAAAAGCCCTCGACAAATTTGTCGATCAAACATAGGGATCGACTGATCCTGTTGGTGGCCGAAAAACCCACGATCGAATTCGCGCTCGACAGGCCACCTCCATGCGTGTCGATGGTCTGGTTAGCTTCGTCTCGTTCAGAACAATGTCGGTACATGCCCAATTGCACGTTCTAGCATAGAAATCGAGCTCGCCTATAAATGACCATTGTCGGCCCTGTACGAGCTCGCTACCATCCTTCCACCTGCTCTCACTCCAAATTGAGAATTTCATCACTTTCGTCTTCCCTGAGATAAGCTGTGACCAAGAATTCAGGAGCTGATTCCATCCAGAAGTTTGATTCCCGTTTTGGACATTTACGGTTCAAGGCTTCTGCCGTCCAGGCCCTTCGCGACCAAGTTCGAACCTCATTTCGGTTCCATTAGCTTCTGTTATCATCAGGTAAACAATCCCAGTCGAAAGCACGGCATTCGCACGAGAGTTACCGGGCAAACCCAGTGTCCTCGGACACGGTTTTCCGGTCACCGAGGACCAGCGACCAACTCTTCCTTTGTGTACTTAAATTATTCGATACACACATAACCAGCGATGGGCAGTAGCCCGGCTGGTTATGCGTGTGTGTGTGCGAGTTACAGGTCGCGGGTTCGAATCCGGTTGGCCTTCGGCCCATTTTTTTTACTTCTGTTTTCATTCTATTTATTTTATTTAATTAACCTAACTTATTTTAATACCATTTTTGTACAATAAATACTAAAACGAGTCGGTTTACTCGTTCGTTTATTTTAAAATCGATTAAACTATATTTTTATAAACCATCCCATTTTTTTTTTATATAAACTTATTAAAATACATTATAATATATAAAATGTCCTATTTTTATAAACCGGGTAATATTTTTATAAACTTATTAAAATACATTATAATATACAAAATGTCCCACTTTTATAAACTTTGTAACATTTTTATAAAACTTATCAAAATACCTTTTCACATATACAATGTCCCACCTTTATAAGTCTTGCAATATTTTTTATAAACTTGTTAAAACAAATTTTAATATATATATAATATATGATTAGTCAAATAAAGAATTTTCTTTTATTTGTTATTGTTATATATAAATGCGTTAAACTTAATAAATATTTGTTTAAAATAATATATATATATATATATATGTTTTTATGAGTTAAAGTTCTACAAAACCGTTATCATTTTCTACCCTATTTTATACAAATAATTATTAAGGATATTATTATAAAACCTATACTCATTAAATACGAATACGCTCATAAACATACAATAATACTTATCCATCCACATAGGGCTTCATCGTGCCTAGGTTTCAACATCCTTATCACCCGCACTCGTGGATTAACATATCCGCTAGCTAGGTGAGTTACATAGCCCCTATTTTACATTTTTATACGTTTTGGGGTGAAACATTATACATGCTACTCACATTGTTTATACGTGTTATACATGAGACTATATGCTTATTCTTTGGATGTACATACATTTAAACACAAGACAACCAACTGTAATATTGATAGATCTATTGTGCCTGACCAGCCCACCCGGTTAGGGTGTTTATTACTGCATACTCGGATATGACCGCGTGTTATATTCAAACATATCGGATATAGTGGGTAACTATATTCAAACATACCGGACTTAGCTGTTGTGCTCTGTTCAAGCGTGTCAAACTCGGTTTGAATTGTGATTAAATAAATGATACATCATACATACTATGTTTAACAAAATAAACAATGAGTTGCAAAACGATTTACAACTACTATTTACAGGAAATACTAAACCTATGTACTCACCAACTTTTTAGTTGACACTTGATTTAAATAATGTTTCAGGTTTGGATATGTGACTGCTTGCCGAAGATCTCTCCACTTAGGAACTATGGACCTAGTTAAATAAATTAATGTTTTGAACTAGACTAGGTTATTTGAAATGTATTGTATTTGGAACTTGTTACTTTTAAATTTAATTAATGAATTATGAAACCTTTAGTTATCATGTGCTTTTGAACAATCATCACATTGTCCGCCTCGATGATTCCGCCATCGGTCGGGGTGTGACAATTAGGCTAGGACCCGATAGAGGTTTATTATCGAGGGCTGTCTTAGGTGTCTACGGATTGATATCTGGACTTAACTTTACTTCACTACATATGTACCGGTACACTTTCCGTGTGTATGGTTGAGTCTTGGGTATTTCCCTTTTCAAAACCACTGTGTAATTGGATCAATTTTTATATATTATATCCTGCACATCAAGTTTTTGGCGCCGTTGCCAGGTACACCACATAGGCAACTTTAAGAACAACCCGAGCCGGGGGTCTTGCCACTTTGTCTTTATTTTTATTTGATCTTTACTCTAATTTTATTTTTATTTTTATTTTATTTTTGTTTTGTATTTGCATGTCACTTTAGTTTAGGTGCCTTATTTGCTAATTATCTCTTAGATTAGGTTTCCCTTTTTGATATAGTGAGTCTGTTACTTTTTCTTTTTTTCGTGCAGTGTATGCGCCACACCCGTTCTACGGGACCACCTGAGTTTGTTGCATTTTCTGAGCCTGGGAGAGAGATTCATCAGATATTGAGAGCTACTGTTGAGATGGGAGATCAACCGAGGACCGTCGCGGATTATGCTAAGCCCGCCACTGGAAGTCGCTCGAGTATTACCACCCCTATTCATGAAGCCAATAATTGGCAAATCCCTTCTCATCTTATTAACACTATCACTTATTCTGCACAATTCCATGGGTTGCACCACGAGGACCCTAACTCGCACCTGAACCGTTTTGCAATGATATGCGATACCTTTCGCATTAACGAGATGACTGTAGACGCATGCCTTTTTGCGTATGTTCCCATTCTCGCTGGAAGGTAAGGCCTAGAAGTGGCTTGAGTACCTTCCATAGGGATCCATTACCACCTGGGGTGCTATGAAAGAGAAGTTCATGAATAAATACTTCCCACCCTCCAAAACCACTCGTCTGAGGAGTCTGATACACGCTTTCAAGCAAGAGGAGGAAGAGTCTTTCTACGATACATGGGAGCGTTTTAAGGAGTTGTTGCACAGGTGCCCGCATCATGTCCTGGAGAATTGGGCGTTAGTAGAAAAGTTCTATGATGGAGTCAGTCTCGCGACTAAGATCATGCTGGATACCACATCCGGTGGTAATCTGATGACCAGCAAAACCCCTGAGGACTGTATGGACTTGTTTGAGAATCTGGCGATGACTAATTACCAGTTTCCAAGCATTAGGGGCACTTCATCATCTACACAGCGAGGTGTGCACCAGGTTGATTCCACCACTACTTTGGCCGCCCAGTTCGAAGCCTTAGCTAAAGCAGTTAAGGACATGCAAGTCAAGAGCACTCAAAAGTGTGAGATTTGCAGGGGAGGTCATGATACCGTTGATTGTACGATAGGAGGAACTGATGAGCATGTGGACTTTGTGGGGAATCCCAACCATCAGAACAAATATTTTGGGAATTCATATAATTCCGGTTGAAAGAGCAATCCTAGTTTCAATTGGAGAAACGGGAACTAGTAGGGTTCCCAGCACCAGAGGCAGATCCTATTTCAGAGCCCGAGTGTGGGGCAAGGTAGTGGCCCGAGCAGTGGCTAGGGCGATGGGCAGAGTGGAGACGAGAAGAGGCCCACTCTTGAGGAGATGATAGCCCAACTGTCCCTACTTATGACTCAGTTTATGGAGATAGATGAGGCCAAACACAAGGAAAGCCAAATGAAGTTTTAGGAGCACAACACAATGATTCAGGGTCAGGGACCACGACTGCAGAAAATCTCGAGGGATATAGGAGAGCTAGGCTGAAGTGGAGACAAGCTGGAGGACTGCGTGCGTACTTACACTAACCCAAACGCGCATCTGAAGGTAGTAACCACGAGAAGTGGTAGAGGAGAAGCTCCTGAAACACCGGTTGAGGATGATGAAGAACCGGTGGATGAGGAGATCGAGATGGAGAGGGCTCCCGGCAAGGTGCACCAATTTAGGCGAAGCCCAACAAGTACAACACAGCCGGTGGAGACTGAGGTGGAGGCATCTACACCCCCAAGGATGTATATGCCTGCCATCCCTTACCCGGGCAGGCTTATGAGGGAGAAGAATGAGCAGAGCGGTAAGTTTCTGGAGATGTTTAAGCAGTTGCATATAAACATACCATTCGTAGAGGCTCTGACCCAGATGCCTAAATATGCCAAGTTTCTGAAGGACCTCTTGTCCAACAAAAGGAAACTTGAAGACCTCTCTCACGTCACTTTGAGGGAGAGTGTTCTGTGTTTGTCCAAAACAAGCTACCTCAGAAGAGGGATGACCCAGGGAGTTTCACCATTCCCTGCATTATTGGTAGCTTGTCGCTTAGCACCGCTCTTGCTGATCTAGGTGCTAGCATCAAGTTAATGCCCTATGATGTCTTCAGCAAGCTAGACCTAGGAGAGCCACAGCCCACGCGGATGAGCATTCAGCTTGCGGATAGATCGGTGAAATATCCGTGTGGGATTGTTAAGAACATGTTGGTGAAGGTAGACAAGTTCATATTACCGATGGACTTTGTTATACTCGATATGGATGAGGACGAGAAGGTGCCTCTCCTTTTGGGGCGACCGTTTCTAGCTACCGCGCGAGCATTGATAGATGTGTATGGCGGTAAGCTCACCTTGAGGGTGAATCAGGAGGAGGTTACATTCGATGTAGCCAAGTCCATGAAACACCCGAAAAGCCATGATAACACCGTGTACTTTATCAACACGATCATGTCACATGTCGGGAGATGTTTAGGTGACATATGTGGGAGAGATGGTTCTGACACACAAATCCTGGACCAAGAGATGTAGGAGATTGAAATAATTGCTACAACTTTTGAGCATCATTCTAGCCGGCTAGTAAGCATCCTAGGAGTCTTTTGATTTTGAGGTGATTAGGAGAGATGAGCCCGCTGAGAGGCCATCGGTGGAGAGTCGACCCCCGTCCTTGGAGCTGAAGGAATTGCCAACTCACCTGGAGTACGCATTCCTGGACGAGGGTAGGAAGTTGCCCATGATTATCGTGAAGGATATCACGGAGGATGAGAAGGAGAGATTGCTTGAGGTGCTGAAGACACACCGACATGCTATTGCGTGGAAGACGAGCGATATAAAGGGTATCAACCCTTCCTTTTGTAGGCATAAGATCCCCATGGAGGAGGATTATAGGTCAGTGGTGCAGCCTCAGGGAAGGCTTAACCCCAAGATGCAAGAGGGAGTGAAGAAAGAGGTAATTAAACTGCTTGATGCAGGACTGATTTACCCCATTTCTGACAGTGCATGGGTTATCCCAGTCCAGGTAGGTCCTAAAAAGGGTGGCATGACTGTAGTCACCAATGAGCAAAACGAGCTTTTACCTACCAGGACTGTGACTGGATGGAGGGACTGCATTGATTATCGCAGGCTCAATCACGCCAGTAGGAAAGACCACTTTCCTCTGCCTTTCATCGACCAGATGTTGGAGCGATTGTCAGGGCAGAAGGTATATTGCTTCCTTGATGGCTTCTCGGGTTATTTCCAGATCCCTATCGCACTAGAGGATCAGGAAAAGACCACGTTCACATGCCCCTACGGTACTTTCGCATACAGACGCATGGCGTTTGGGTTGTGTAACGCTCCAGTGACATTCCAGAGGTGCATGGTGGCGATTTTCCCAAGATATGATTGAGGACTCCATGGAGGTATTCATTGATGACTTTTCTGTGTTCGGGAGTTCTTTTGATCATTGCTTGAGGAGCCTAGAGAAGATGATGGCTCGTTATGAGGAGACCAATTTGGTCTTGAACTGGGAGAAATGCCACTTTATGGTGCGTGAGGGCATTGTTTTAGCGCATCAGATTTTCGAGGCGGGGATTGAGGTAGGCCGAGCAAAGGTCAAGAATATATCCAAACTCCCTCCCCCCACTTCGGTGAAGTCCATTAGGAGTTTTCTGGGTCACATCGACTTCTATCGGCGGTTCATTCATGAATTTTCCAATATAGCCAGACCCATGACCCAACTTGTCACACCCCACCTCAGACACCCCCAGGACGTGTGCGACAATCGATTAATATCACCTAATTTGATTTCAGAGTTTTTGTAAAACACAGCGGAAGTCTTTTAAAAAAGAATCATTTCTTCATTCTTTAAACCTCAAGGGTTGTGTTTGTAAATATCAGAACTCAGTTGGAAGACAAAAGTTTTATATTTACTTTCATAAACATAGGGATTTAAATACCCTTTCATTTGACTACAAAACAGAGTTTGAAATCAAATACATATAAGCCACTGGAAATAGTACAACCCAGGGTTGATCAATTCCCTGGTCCTATCTCCTTTTCATCTTTTCAGGATTTCTCTTTACACGAGGCTTGAGAATCCTACGTGCATTCCATCCTTTCATGTCATGGGTCAGATCTCATATCTCCCCACCCTTTTTCCATAACATTTTATTGATTTCCTGAAAATATTTTAAAAATAAAGCGTCAACGCGAATGCTGGTGAATACAATTATCTTGACACTAAAAAATCATTTGGCAACAATATGTTCAATCTATACATTCAGCAGGCCCTCATGTCCTGACTATTGCACCACCATATACACTGGTAGTATGTCTTTATAACAACGGGGACTCATGTCTCCTCATTTGTTAAAAAGGGAAGTACCAGCCGTGATCCGAGACTTTCACCCGTGACCCGTGTATCCCTTGCAAGTTTTACGTATACCTATGGCCCGAATGCTTACACGTAGGTGATCGTTGAGCATTACTCCCTTAACCTTTATTTGGCCATTTTCATAAATAAAATATTTAACACAAGTTTTCAAAGAGATAAAGTATTCACCGTGTTTAGTGGAATGAGCCTCTAGAATCGAAAGCTTATAGTATAGCTTCTAAACTTGATATCTCTAGCGTAACAGCACTTCTACGAGCTTTTCTTCTTAGTCCGGGCACTACGATGAGCGGGAGTTGGACCGGAATCGTCGGGACCGTCTTAGGGATTTCCTGGAACAAGATTTAAAAGTGGAATTCGTGTTTGGGATGATAAAATCGATTGAGATCATCCAACTATTTATAGGCTGAGTTCTGGGTCCATGTCGGACCGTTATCAAAGGGATGTCGGTCCGACATCCAGCTATGACCACGTCAGCCCTAAAAGTCAACTCATGATTGGACCGCACATGTGTTTGGTGCATGTCGGACCATTATGTGGACCATGTCGGTCCGACATCTAGACTCACGTCCCATCATTAGGGCTGAGTCATGGGACACGTGTCATCATCACAAATTTCGGCTGAGAGGAGGTTTGCGGACCGCTATGGAATAATGTCGGTCTGATAACCGACATACGATGTATTGCGGACCGATATAGGAATGGATATCGGTCTGATATCCAACCTGAGTTCACTTTGGACCGATATGAATAAGGGTGTCGGTCTGATATCCGACTTGGTTTTACCTCGGTCCGATATCTAGGTCTTAGTTCGCTTCAGACCGATATGATACTAGAAATCGGTCCGATATCAACTAAATTTCCAAAATTTTCATTTTAAACCCTAGACTTATGTAATTTAGATACAATAAGCCCTTAAGGTTCTGACCTTGGCATTTCTCGGACATTTTTGTGGCAGGTGTTGCATCCTCCCCACCTTGTTTTAAACTCGTCCTTGAGTTTATTTAAACAAGTGCGGATATTTCTTTTTCATTTCAATTCCAGTTCCCACGTGTACTCAGGTCCACGTCTAGAGTTCCATTTTACTTTCACAATCATTAGTTTCTTTCTTTTCAATCTCTTTTCCTGCCTGTCCTCAATTTGCAAAGGTTGTTCCACAAATTTTAACCTTTCTTCTACCTCTAAATCTTGTAGGGGTATTACCAGTGATTTATCTGCCAAACACTTGTGCAGATTTGACACATGGAATACATTGTGTACTCCATTCATTTCTTCTGGTAAATTGAGTTGATAGGCCACAAACGCAACTCTTTTCAAGATTTTGAATGGTCCTACGAATCTAGGACTTAATTTCCCTTTCTTTCCAAATCTTACAACGCCTTTCCATGGTGGAACTTTCAACAGAACGTTATCACTGACATTAAATTCCAATGGCTTTCGTCTCTTATCAGCATAACTCTTTTGACGATCACTAGCCGCTTTTAGTCTATCTCTTATTTGAATAACTTTTTCAGTTGTCTCCAGGACTATTTCAGGTCCGGATAACTGATTTTCTCCTATTTTAGACCAACAGATTGGAGTTCGATATTTACGACCGTATAAGGCTTCAAAAAGAGCGGCCTGTATACTCGTATGATAGCTATTATTGTAGGAGAATTCCATTAGAGGTAAGTGGTTGTACCAACTTCCTCCAAGATCAATAACACAAGCCCTTAACATATCTTCTAGAGTTTGAATTGTTCTTTCGCTCTGCCCGTCCGTTTAAGGATGGTAGGCAGTGCTAAGATTCAATTTCGTACCCAGGGCTTTTTGAAAACTTTGCCATAATTGAGAAGTAAATCAACTATCTCTATCTGACATGATAGATAGTGGCACACCGTGTAATGTTACAATTTCATTAACGTATAGCTACCCCAACTTATCCATATTGAATGTCTCTTTCATGGGAAGAAAATGAGCAGACTTAGTAAGCATGTCAATGATAACCCAGATGGTATCATTCCCACGACTTGTTCGGGGAAGTTTCGTGACAAAATCCATGGTTATCTCTTCCCATTTCCAGACAGGAATTTTAAGTTGCTGTAACAAGCCAGACGGCTTTTGGTGTTCAGCTTTAACTTGAGAACAGGTTAAGCACTTTGCAACATAGATAGCGATATTCTTTTTCATCCCTATCCACCAATAATTGGCTTTTAGGTTTTTTTATACATCTTATCGCTTCAAGTATGCTTGGTGTATTTAGATTTATGAGCTTCTTCAAGAATCTCTGGACGTATATTTCCATAAATAAGAATCCAGATTCTCTTATTCATTCTAAGAATTCCATCATCACCTTTGACCAGTTGTTCGATCATGCCTCCCAAACCTTCTTTCTCTAGGTTGGGTTCTTTTAAATCCATCTGTTGCGTTTCCTTAATACGAGTAATAAGATTGATTTGGAGGTCGAGTCTTAAAGAACGAATTCGTTTAGGTTTCTTGTGTTCTTTTCTACTTAAAGCATCGGCTAAAACATTGGCCTTTCCTTCATGATAACAGATTTCGCAATCATAATCATTTAGGATTTCCATCCAACGTCTTTGCCTCATATTCAGTTCTTTCTGACTAAATATATACTTCAAGCTTTTGTGTTTAGTGAATATGGTGAATTAGACTCCATAAAGATAGTGCCTCCATAATTTCAAAGCGAAAATTATGGCACCCAATTCTAGATCATGAGTCGTATAATTCTTTTCATGAGTTTTCAACTGACGAGAAGCATAAGCAATGACTTTGCTTCCTTGCATTAACACACAACCAAAGCTAGTGTGTGAAGCATCACAGTATACTGAAAAACCTTCGTTTCCATCTGCCAAAGCCAGTATGGGTGCTTGAGTCAGTTTCTGTTTCAGAGTTTTAAAAGCTTCATATTGTTTAGGTCCCCATTCATACTTAACTGATTTTTGAGTCAGAAAATTTAATGGTACCGCAATTCGTGAAAAATCTTGGATAAATCTCCTATAGTAACCAGCCAAGCCGAGAAAACTACGAACTTTAGTTGGTGACTTTGGGATTTCCCATTTGGATATTGCTTCTATTTTGACAGGGTCAACTTGAATGCCATCAACATTAATGACATGACCAAGGAATTGAACTTCTGATAGACAAAATTCATATTTCGAGAACTTAGCATAAAGCTTTTCCATTTTCAGGAGTTTAAGTAAGATTTTCAAATGACCAATATGATCTTCCTTACTTTGGGAGTAAATAAGGATGTCGTCGATGAATACGATAATGAATTTATCCAAGTAAGGTTTACAAACTCGATTCATCATATCCATGAAGGCAGCTGGAGCATTAGTAAATCCAAATGGAATTACCGTGAACTCATAATGACTATTGAAAGCAGTTTTAGAAATATCCTCTTCCTGTACTTTCAATTGGTGATAGCCAAAACGAAGATCGATTTTGGAAAAACAACGGACTCCTTGGAGTTAATTGAAAAGATCGTCGATTCTAGGGAGTGGATAACGGTTCTTTATCATAACTTTATTCAGTTCCCGATAATCGATACACATATGCATCGAACTGTCTTTCTTTTTGACAAACAAGACCGGGACTCCCCAAGGCGATGAGCTTGGTCTTATGAATCCCTTCTCAAGTAACTCATCTAGTTGATTCTTCAATTCTGCCATTTCGTTTGGAGCTAATCTATATGGGGCTTTAGCAATAGGTGTTGTACCGGGTACAAGATTAATTCTGAACTCCACTTCTCTTTCAGGTGGAATTCAAGTAGTTCATCAGGGAATCAGGGAATTCAGCCACAACCGGCACATCTTCAATTTTCTTTTTGGTGTCGGTGGTTACAGTTACAAGGTATGCTAAGCATCCTTTTCGTAAGTACTTTGTGGCTTTTAACAAGGAAATTATTCCAACAGAGTTGGATATGGGCTTGGTTAGAGGCTAACCAATCTATTCCTAGAATGATATCAAAACCTGCCAAAGTCATTGGCAACAATTTTGTAGGTATAACATGTCCTGAGAGTGTGATATGACAATCGTTCATAATTTCAGAGATTTGGATGAGGTCACCATTGGGAGTTTCTACCACATATTTCTTTTCTAATTTCGCTAGAGTTTTATTTAATAGTCTACAAAATCTATGTTCTATAAAAAATTGGTTTGCACCAGAGTCAAATAAAACTCGAGCATAAATATCATTAACAAGAAATGTACCCGTAACGACATCGGGCATACCTGCAGTTTCATGAGTGTTGAGAACGAATGCTCGTACATTCTTTTTCACTGCATCTGCAGGTTTTGGACCTGTCCCATCAAGTTTCTTTTGCTTGGGACAATCGATTTTGATGTGGCCAGCTTCGCCACACTCAAAGCAAGTAATCGGCCTTTTTCTAAAACAATCCTCAGTCTTGTGTCCAAACATCTTGCATATGTTGCAATGAGGTCTAGATCGACATTGCCCTAAGTGCCTTTTCTCACACCTTAGACACTCGGAGATAGAAGAATTTTTATTTCGGGGAGTAAAGGCTGATTTCTTTAATCCACTTGGGCCTTGCCCAGATACTTCTTTCTTCTTTTTTCCTTATTCTTGATTCCTGATCAGACTGCTGGTTAATGATGCTCCTAAATCCATAGCATCATCAAGATTTTCACAATTTGCGACCTTGACCATGTCGCGGATTTCACCGATCAAACCCCAAATATATCTCTTTATTAGATTAGATTCAGGGGTTGCTAGACGAGGAACTATTCGCCCATACTCAAGGAGTTTAGTCGAATATTCCTGATGATTGGTTCCAATCATCTTCAGATTTATAAATTTCCCTTCAATCTGTTCCCTTTCATTTTGGGGAACGTACCTCCTCTCCACTCTTGTTTTGAAGGCACTCCAGCCCATAGCATAAGCTGCTTCTCTTCCTTTGGCAGCAACAATGTTGTTCCACCATTCTAAAGCTTGATCTTTAAATATATTGGAGGCATATAGAACATTGTCTTCCTCCGCACATTTGCTAATTACGAATACAGACTCAGTCTTTTCTATCCACCTCAAAGTGGCTATCCCTCCTTCTCTTCGAGAAAAATTAAAGGGTTTGAAATTATGGAACATTAAGTACAGCCAACTATCTTTCTTTTCTTTTCTATATAGCCGTAATTATTACCCATCCCTTCATCTTTGTCACACCCCAACCGACGGCGGAAACGTCGGGGAGGGACATGTAGATTGTCCATAAGCACATGGTTGGCTGTGTTGTAATATATTAAAGCATCCCATTTTAATTCTTCATTCAAAACAAACAACATTCATCAAGTATATGAATTGGAAGTACATAACAAATTCTCTTTGTTTAATTAGCTAGGTCCACAACCTAAGTGAAGCAATCCTGATCAACTCAAATAATCGTACCTGAAACATGATTAAAAACAAGGTCAAATAAAAAGTCGGTGAGCATACATAGGTTTTGAATCAATAGATTTCAATGTTTTATACAATTCATATAACATATGTTTTACTAGGCATTTATGGAGAACCCAAAGTTAAGCTAGTGTACAATCAAACCTTGTGACTGAAGGGCATAACCCGCAGGTTATCCTAATGAAGGGCATAACACATAAGTTTTATCCTAATGAAGGGCATAACATACCAAGGTTATCCTAATGAAGGGCTTAACAACAAGTGTTTAGCCTAGTGTAATGTCGGTAACACTCACCCTACCTGGGTGGGTTGGTCAGACACAATAGATCTATCAATGTTACCGTTGGCGTGTAATGACTTAATGATTGTAATAATGTGTCATGTATATGTAGTATTAACTAAAACATTCAAGCATAAAGCACAAGTACGCACATAGAGTCATATTGAAGAATTTTATATATGTAATTGCATAGTAGTTTGTAAAGAGAATCATGTTTAACCACAAAAGTTCAAGAATGTAAAAAGGGGCTATGTAAAACTCACTTGTATTAAAGATGTAGATTGCACATGGGAATAGATAGCAACGATGTTTTGTAGGTCACTGGGTTTGACCTAAAGTGTAAATGTATAAACTTGTATTATTGTTGTGTACAAAGTCTGAAGAAACTCTAGGGTTTTACTGGATATGAGTATAAGGACTTGTACAAAGGGTTTGTGTTACATCATGTAAGGAATGTGTTTTGTGTTGGTATTTGAATAAGAGTTTTAATGAAAAAATGTAAGTTTCAAAGTTATTAGTGAGTGGCTTTAGGGTTTACTTTGAATAACTGATTAAATAAATAAATTTCTTTTTATTTATTTATTTTAGGAAGGGTAGTGTGGATTATATTTAATCAAATATAATTTAAATAATTAAATTTATTCTCTATTATTTATTTATAAAAATGTGTCAAAATATGGTATAAATATATATATTAATATATAAAAACAAGATATTGTACTAATTAGTCTAAACTCTGAGTGGGTTGTAAAAATGAATTTATAATTTATTTAAAGTAGCATATTCCCTTAAGAAAATATAGAAATGTATATATATATATATATGTATGTATATTTAGAAACAGTTTTATGATCCAAATATGGTTTAAAACCCTAATATATATAATTTTTAGTAAAATATATAAAGAAACATCAACAAATAATAGGATTCTACATAATTACATTTTTAAAATAGTGGTTTTATGCTTAAAGTGATAATTTATCGAGCCATTATGTTCTAAAAGATATTAGGTTTATAAATATAATTTTTAATAAATTAAATAATGCTTTAAAAATGATTTTAAAATAAAAAGAAACTCGGGTGGATTCTGTGCTGCAAACAAGTCTTACCACCGGACCAAAGGCACTAACCCGTGTACAAATCTCGACCGGATACGTATTAACAGATAAAGGAAAGGGGGCTGGTCTAGTCAAGGGAAGACGCGCAAAAAGAAGCTGGACAGGCGCGGGTTGTGGGTTTCGAACCCACGCCACTTGGATCGTGGTGCATGGACTTACCAGTCGAGCCAAGCGGTTTCGCTGGCAGTTTAGGATTCCATTTATTTTTATGGAAAACATCGATCGAGCCCCAAATTCAGTTTACCGCCCAAAGAACATGAACCCCATATTTTAAAATGTTTCAATTCAATTCAGTTCTTGTAAATTGATATGGGGCTATTTATAAGGATGCAAAAACGACTCGATTGACATTGGAGTTACCTGATTTGATTATAGGACGAAGGAGAACGGCTGGAACTTTGGCCGACTGTTCTTGGAGCTTGATCTCGTTACAGAGGTGATGTGGGATGTGTTTCAGGGTTCAGAGAGCTTGTATGAGAGTATGTGATGGTGTGGGTGTATAACAATTTGTTCAAACTCAGCTTTAAAGCCCGATTCGATTGTGCCTCATGTACGACGGTTGTCATCCATAATTCAAGCCTCAATTACCTAGCCGCGGATGAATTTGGACTTGTTTCAGGGTTGAATACGTACGAGGGTCGATTGCGCGTGATTTGTGGGATTGATTTCACCCGAATCCCTTGATTTGGGATTGATTAAACACGGTTTTGACTTTAAAAAGTCAAATCGTTCGAAAATTGAATCCTGGCTGGGGTTAGATCAATTGACACTTGGATCGGGCCTGGGTATAGACTATAATCGATTACACTTGCTTAGGGAGTCCATAATAACTGTATTGCTTGAATCCGGCCGTGGAAAGCAAAGATTTGGCATGTTTGACTCTGGATAGTGAAACGTGTGGGAATACAGAAATAGACCACGCAATTGGATCAAACTGCAACTCTAGTTGAGCCTGGGGATGGTGTATGATCGAATATTCGCGTATGAGAAGTCAAATTACATAATTTGGATCCTGGGCAGCCTTAAATCGTTGTGTTTCTTGGGCTGTGTTGACTTCAACAGTCAAAACTGATGAGTATGGGGTTCAATAACTTGAATAGGTTCAATTGGAAGGTTTAAATGTCAATATTGCAACGTGTGGGGTTCAAGTTAAGGGTTCGAACGGTTAGGGGGTTCAAACCATTAAATTGCATCTATATGTTTATATGTATATATATAAATGTGTGTGTATGTGGTTTGACTTTTGTTTAAAACCTTAAATTTATACGTATCTATTTTGTGTTAAGGCTGATATATATATGTATATGTATACAAAGGAGTGAGTAGATACAAGGTTTTAATCTCTTATACTTGATTCAAGAATGTAGGATTGTGTGTGTGTGTACATATAAGAGTTTGGGGGGGGGGGGTTGTATTGAATGAGTGACTTAATCTATAAACTTTGCATGGATAATCCAGGGTGTTGCGCTTGAATTGAAATATAGTTTATTGCATTGGAACAAATACATGGGAAAATTAGGAATGTTACAATATCCCCATGTTGAGGGAATTTCATCCCGAAATTCAACTGATGGAGATTTAGGATTCAGGAAAGAGATGAGGGTTTAGATTTCCAAAAGAGTTTTGACTGTCGGTTTGAGGAGTATAACGGATGACAGGGTTCTGGTCTGAAACTCAGGATTAGAACATGTCATCATGTCAAGCATAGGGGGGTTAAGGAGAAGGCTATCAAAGAATATTCTAGGCACTAAAGATAACATTGCATTACTTGAAATGGGAATGATGAGAATTTGATGCTTAGGGTTTGTTGATGATGTGGTCCAATATGCTCAAGAATTGACAGTGGATAAGAGATTTCAAAAACATTGGTCTAGGTTAAAATAACATAAAACTTTACGTGACGCGAATAACGCTACTTCTGATAATATAACAGGAACACTTATATATAGGAAGTACCAACGGCGTATCCACCATGCCCTTATCATATCTCATTTGTTTTGTTATTGTATATCACGATAGGTTTTATGTCATAACACATAACAAAAGTTACTATGTTTTTCATGCGCTGATTTTTATAATTACGTGTGCACCCGTAATTACTTGAATCATCACATGGTTCGTATAGGTCCTCCCGTTGTGTGTGGGTCAAGAGAGGGCACTAAATTACTTAGTTCATGTGTATTGCTTTCATGTATGAGCTATTAATAAATAACTATGTCCCTAGATAGTAATGTCATTTAGCATCTAAGGAGTAATGATGTCTTTGAACAAGAATACGTCAAACCCCGAGTAGTTTTAAAGCTTTACAACTTTCAACATTCATGGATAAAGCGAATGATCATGCCTTGTGTATAATGTTATTAATCAATTGCAACAATTGTAAACAATTTTTAGTTCCGTGCATAATGTAAACACTCAATTTTCATGTATGATCTAGTTTCACATACATTGTAAACAAATAAGTTTCACGTTTCATGTGATAAATCTAGTATTTTGTATCATGTGATAAACCTATCATGTGAATGCTCATATGTAAATTATTGAATCTCATGAGTAACATAAACTATCGGATTTTGTAGGTGATCGAGTGTTGCGAACAAACGTATTGCTCGGCGTTCATGTACAATGTGGGTAGTTGAGTTTTAAATAGTCGGTGTTTGTATGGATGGTTAATGCTCATGTGAAATGATTCATCTTCCCTAAGTTGGCTAGCAAGTTCAATTTCTTTGTAATAATGGTGACAAACTGTGGTACATGTAAATAGTTCAAATAACGACAAGATACGTAAATAATTACATTGCGTAATTTATTCTACATTAAATCTCTATTTGACTCCATCTTGCACTTGCTTCAAATGGTATCATTCACCGTCTCGGTATTGACTTGAGTTTCGTTGGTGTTTATGTTGAAAGCACGCCCACGAGCCTTTATTAGCATTGACAAGCCTTGGGCACTGGTTACGGAAGTGGTTTGGGTTGCCACATTCAAAGCAAGCTTGCCCATTAGCAATGGCCGGGACCGCTTGATTCACCACTTGTTGGTTGACTCTGTGTTCCCTGGTTGTCTTGAGTAGTAGGTGGCCTGGATCGGCAAACATTGGTCGTATGGCCATACTTCCCATAATTGGTACATAGGAGACATGACATGTTTGGGAAGTGGTGATAATTGCACGTGTTGCACAAGGGATTGTTGCCCCCATATTGCTTCTTGGCTGGATTTTGAGCTATAGGTGCAGCTTGGTTAACTGGAGTGGCTGGGGTGACAACAGCAAAGTTTTTAGCCTTTCTCTTCTTGTCGTTGTGGTAGGGTTCAGATTTGACTTCTTTGGTGGGTGTAGAGGGTGTTGCTGTGTTAGTGACTTTATTTGAGCCTTTCCTTGTCAACGTACCGTCTTTACATGATTATCAGTTAGTGTGGCGGACAGGCGGATAACATCTTCAAGGGTAGCGGGATTTCTTCCTAGAACAGTGTCTTGAATTTGTCTGGGCAAACCACCGATGTACTTTTCAAAGCACCAGGACAGTGGTGTGACCTTATGAGGCACAAGAAGGCTTAACTCATGAAAGCGAGTTGTGTAGGCCAAACTCTCACCACTGTCTTGGGCAAGATCTCAAAACTCGGCCTCTAGCATCTTCATCTTATTTCGAGGACAGAACTCCTCGGTCATGAGCCTTTTCAACTATCCCACGGTAAGGCCATTACCGCATCCATACCTCTAGTCCTTTTCTCACCATTTCACCATGTGTGCGCCCGTTTCTGGAAGATGCTGGTGGCATGACGAACCCGGAGGTTGTCGGGACAATCACTATTGAGGAATGTGCCCTCAATACTTTCAAACCATTGAAGGAGTCCCGTGGCTCCTTCGGTGCCATAGAATTTGAGGGGATTAGACGAATTGAAGTGTTTGAAGGTGCATTGTGGCGGGTTGGTACCACCACCACCTCCCCCATTGGCACTACCACTGGTGCCTCCATGGGTGTTGTTATTGGCCTGGGTAAGTTGGGTCACAAGTTGTGTGAGAAGAGCAGCAAAATCATTGTTATTGTTGTTGGTCTCGTTGGCACGACGGGGAGGCATTCTACAGATTTAAAACAACATAAGGAGAGATGTGAGGATTTATAAGAATTTCTTGGATCAAACAAGAGGATAAATATAAATAATTCATAGTTCGGATTGTACTCAAATAGTAACATAACCATTTGAATACTATGACGTATTAAGGTTAATTAAACTCATATACCTTTCAAGGGGACGTGCTTTAGCCTATAAATAAACACTCATCCCGGGAATTCCCAGGAAAGCATAGGGATCCCTCGGTCGTTTGGGATTTATATGAAATGCTTTCCTGGATAGAAAAACCCATAATACAGGTGTTACCCTTCCAGATTGCATGTGTCCTCTAATAGTTAACAAAGTCTAAAACCTTAACGGGGTGTAAAAGAATATTTAATAGACTTATGTGTATGAATATGAAGTATCACATGCTATGATGATGATGAAAGAGAAGTAGGCAAGAAGGATATGAGGCTTAGGATATGGGTACGGATATTGTTTTATTTAGTTTATTATTTAGGTATAACCTAATAAGTCATGAATTCTAACAATTGAGGCACCAAATAAACTAACACATAAAATAGCAAGCATGTAGCACATATTACATAATCATAAAGCATGGAATAGGGGGTGTCCTAAGGTTATAGTCTAGGTCAAGAGTGTCTAATAACCTAATTCCCAATAACCAAGGCTCTGATACCAATATGTCACACCCCAATCGACGGCGGAAACGTCGGGGCAGGACATGTAGATTGTTCATAAGCACATGGTTGGCTATGTTGTAATATATTAAAGCATCCCATTTTAATTCTTCATTCAAAACAAACAACATTCATCAAGTACATGAATTGGAAGTACATAAGAAATTATCTTTGTTTAATTAGCTAGGTCCACAACCTAAGTGAAGCAATCCTGATCAACTCAAATAATCGTACCTGAAACATGATTAAAAACAAGGTCAACTAAAAAGTTGGTGAGCATACATAAGTTTTGAATCAATAGATTTCAATGTTTTATACAATTCATATGACATATGGAGAACCCAAAGTTAAGCTAGTGTACAATCAAACCTTGTGACTGAAGGGCATAACCCGCAGGTTATCCTAACGAAGGGCATAACACATAAGTGTTATCCTAATGAAGGGCTTAACAACAAGTGTTTAGCCTAGTGTAATGTCGGTCACACTCACCCTACCTGGGTGGGTTTGTCAGACACAATAGATCTATCAATGTTACCGTTGGTGTGTAATGAGTTAATGATTGTAATAATGTGTCATGTATATGTAGTCTTAACTAAAACATTCAAGCATAAAGCACAAGTACGCACATAGAGTCATATTGAAGAATTGTATATATGTAATTGCATAGTAGTTTGTAAAGAGAATCATGTTTAACCCCAAAAGTGCAAGAATATAAAAAGGGGCTATGTAAAACTCACTTGTAATAAAGATATAGATTGTATATGAGAATAGATAGCAACGATGTTTTGTAGGTCACTGGGTTTGACCTAAAGTGTAAATGTATGAACTTGTATTAGTGTTGTGTACAAAGTCAAAAGAAAGTCTAGGGTTTTACTGGATATGAGTATAAGGACTTGTACATAGGGTTTGTGTTACATCATGTAAGGAATGTGTTTTGTGTTGGTATTTCAACACGATTTTTAATGAAAAAAATGTAAGTTTCAAAGTTATTAGTGAGTGGCTTTAAGGTTTACTTTGAATAACTGATTAAATAAATAAATTTCTTTTTATTTATTTATTTTAGAAAGGGTAGTATGGATTATATTTAATCAAATATAATTTAAATAATTAAATTTATTCTCTATTATTTATTTATAAAAATGTGTCAAAATGTGGTGTAAATATATATATTAATATATAAAAACAAGATATTGTACCAATTAGTCTAAACTCTGAGTGGGTTATAAAAATGAATTCACAATTTATTTAAAGTAGCATATTCCCTTAAAAAAATATACAAATGTATATATATATATATATATATATATGTATATTTAGAAACAGTTTTATGATCCAAATAGGGTTTAAAACCCTAATATATATAATTTTTAGTAAAATACATAAAGAAACATCAACAAATAATAGGATTCTACATAATTACATTTGTAAAAATAGTGGTTTTATGTTTAAAGTGATAATTTATCAAGCCATTATGTTCTAAAAGATATTAGGTTTATAAATATAATTTTTAATAAATTAAATAATGCTTTAAAAATGATTTTAAAATAAAAAGAATGCCACTCGGTTCGAACCCAGGTGGATTCTGTGTTGCAAACGAGTCTTACCACCGGACCAAAGGCACTAACCCATGTACAAATCTCGACCGGATACGTATTAACAGATAAAGGAAAGGGGGTCGATCCGATCAAGGGAAGACGCGCAAAAAGAAGCGGAAAAGGCGCGGGTTATGGGTTTTGAACCCACGCCACTTGGCTTGTGGTGCAGGGACTTACCAGCCGAGCCAAGTCGTTTCGCTGGTAGTTTAGGATTCCATTTAATTTTATGGAAAACATGGATCGAGCCCCAAATTCGGTTTACCGCCCAAAGAACATGAACCCAGATTTTAAAATGTTTCAATTCAATTCAGTTTTTGTAAATTGATATGGGGCTTTTGATAAGGATGCAAAAACGACTCGATTGACATTGGAGTTACCTGATTTGATTATAGGACGAAGGAGAACGGCTGGAAACTTTGGCCGGCTGTTCATGGAGCTTGATCTCGTTACAGAGGTGATGTGGGATGTGTTTCAGGGTTCAGAGAGCTTGTATGAGAGTATGTGATGGTGTGGGTGTATAACGATTTGTTCAAACTCAGCTTTAAAGCCCGATTCGATTGTGCCTCGTGTACAGCGGCTGTCATCCATAATTCACACGTCAATTGCCTAGCCGCGGATGAATTTGGACTTGTTTCAGGGTTGAATACATACGAGGGTCGATTGCGCTTGATTTGCGGGATTGATTTCACCCGAATCCCTTGATTTGGGATTGATTAAACACGGTTTTTACTTTAAAAAGTCAAACCGTTCGAAAATTGAATCCTAGCCGCGGGTTAGATCAATTGACACTTGGATCGGGCCTGGGTATGGACTATAATCGATTACACATGCTTAGGGAGTCCATAACAACTGTCTTGCTCGAATCCGGCCTTGGAAAGCAAAGATTTGGCATGTTTGACTCTGGATAGTCAAACGTGTGGGAATACATAAATAGGTCGCGCAATTAGATCAATTGCAACTCTAGATGATCCTGGGGATGGTGTATGATCGAATATTCGCATATGGGAAGTCTAATTACACAATTTGGATCTGGGGCAGCCTTGAATCTTGGTGTTTCTTGGGCTGTGTTGACTTGAAAAGTAAAAACTGATGAAGATGGGGGTCAATAACTTGAATAGGTTCAATTGGAAGGTTTAAATGTCAATATTGCAATGTGTGGGGTTCAAGTTAAGGGTTCGAATAGTTAGGGGGTTCAAACCATTAAATTGCATCTATATGTTTATATGTATATATATATATATATATGTGTATGTGGTTTGACTTTTGTTTAAAACCTTAAATTTATACGTATCTATTTTGTGTTAAGGCTAATATATATGTATGTATGTATACAAAGGAGTGAGTAGATACACAGTTTTTAATCTTTTATACTTGATTCAAGAATGTAGGATTGTGTGTGTGTGTACATGTAAGAGTTTGGGGGGGGGGGGGGGGGTTGTATAGAATGAGAAAATTGATCTATAAACTTTGCATGGATAATCCAGGGTGTTGCACTTGAATTGAAATATAGTTTATTTCATTGGAACAAAGACATGGGAAATTTAGGAATGTTATAATCTTCGGATGAATTATGGTAATATTTCTCCCTTTCAGTCTTCCTGGTTAGATGAGTAGCAGAACCGTCTGGTTTGAGAGTAATGGGTTTGGATTGAGTTATGGTTCGGGTATGTTGGGTTAATGGTTGAGAATGGACAGAATTTGGAATTTAGGGTTGTGCAGATAGCTTATCTGCTTGTCTCTTTTCTATTTCAGTAAAAATCATTGAGAGGGAATCCTTGATTCCTTCTGCAATCAATTTCTGTAGTTCTTTACGAGAATTGGGAATTTAGGGTAAATGTAGTTCGATTAGGTTAATTTTGGGCTCAATTGATTCCCCTCGTACTCAATCTCCATTCGGGGGGTGGGGGGTATCCCTGAATTTAGGGTTTGTTGTTGGGTGTCGGACCTACATCTTGGTTACAAGCGGTCCGCTAAGGGACTGTTTTTAGTTGTTGTGTATTGGATTGGATAGCGGACCGCTACCCTTCTCTTAGCTGTCTGCCACCCTTCTGTAAGGTTAAATTCTTTTAACTTTTATTTGTGTGTTTTGTTGATTACTTTTGAGTAACAATTACTTGTAGACTTCTGTAAATTTATTTTCCACATTAAATTTTTGTTTGTATTTTTGAAAAATTAAACAATTATAAATCCATTCTGTAAATATTTTGTGTAAAATAAAAAGAATTGTATTTTATAAATTTAAATTATTCCACTTTCATTTTGTACATTGACCTTTGTAGTTATATTTTATTTTCGTGTTTACAATTTTTTACATTACCTATATAACTCATATATCTTCTATTTTGTAAATTTAGTGTATAAATATTTTATATTATTATTGTTTCTTATAAATACGTAATTTTTAGTTGTTGTATAGTATATCGGGCTGGGCGGTGTATAGTTTGTTCTAACTTTATTTTGCAGAATTATGGCGTCGAGTTCGTCAGCGGCCGGCGGTGGCCGCAAAAGAGGTCGATTGGGCGGTCGACATGAGATCAAGTACGCAGCACCACCGACGCCACCACCACAGGGAGCCGTCGAGGGCGAGTAGGGAGCGCAGGCAGCCGCCGCACGGCAAGCACAGAGGGTGCAGCATACACTGTTATTATTCACATCGGGTTCGGACAAGCATGACCGACTATAGAGGATTATACAGCTCCAGCATCACCAGCCGCGCATCATCGACTAGGAGTTGATGTAGACTCTGGGAGTCCGCCAGAGATTGGAGGAGATGGCGACGCCGAGATGGAGGCGTTTACTCGACGCACAGGGGCAGCAGTTTGAGGAGCTGACACTAGAGTTCTTCTCCACATTCCGCTTCGTCAGTGGTCATTTCAATAACGACCACGCCGTTCAGTTCTCGCTGGGGCGTCGCCAGCATAGCATGAGCATCCCGCGGTTCGCTGTTCGCATGGGATTGTACACCGAGGAGGAAACGTCCCAGGAGATCTTCACCACCAACATCAGAGGCATATTCACCAATGCTGATACACCGGGGGTGAGGGCTGACTAGCTTCACAGCTGGTGGATCACCGTGGCTGATGCATTATTTCGCCCGAGCATACCCGCATCGCATATTTGCGACCTGGTGATCCAGTTCCTTCATCGCATCATTGCCCAGCAGCCACCACCACCATATGTTATCTGTGGTATTTTCCTGATTAGTTGTATTTTGTAGTTTCAGGTACTTATATTTGTATTCAGGTACAGTCTAGTGCACGGTAGGTTTGTTGTATAATTTTCTTTCTTTGTATTCTATAAATTATCGTTATGTATTTCAGTTTATGTATGTCTCTTGTAAGTTTGATGCTTTGTTGTGTAGTATTGTGTACAGAATGACAGACGGATTTGAACTTGACAGTCAGAATATTCCACACGCGTTTGAATACCATCATCATCACGGGAGTTCGATTTTCATTTATGCTTTATTTTTATATTTATTTTCGTTCTTATTTGTTTTTAGTTTCTTTTTATCTTTCTTCCGAACACATTAGGGACAATGTGCATTTCAAGTGTGAGGATGAGGGTATTTAGTTAGATTTAGCTAAAACAAAAATTAGAAAATCAATAAAAATACAAAAAATAAAATAAAAACATGCAAAAATATGAGAAAAAAAATTAGAAAAATTTTCAAAAAAAAAAACAAAAAGAGTTGTTTGTTTTTGCAAGTCCCGAGAGCTTCACATACTATTTTTATATCTGGGCACACAAAAGACCTGTTTTTGTATGATGTAAACCAAAAGCTTTAAGCAGGTCAGGTGTGGGTTTGCATTCCCTAACGCGGTATTCTCCAAGTATTCGGGATTAAATGTTTTCAACTAGTCGGTTTTTCAGAAATAAAATCAGTTGGGATGCCTAGGAGAGTATAACAGACTAGACGGTGATAATTGTACATAACTTGTATTGGCAGCCCGATTCCACACAGTTTCAGTGAGATTTTTGAGCCTTTGACTTTAAATATATATTCACTTTTTTATTTTGTTGTGTGTATTACCTGTATGATTTGTCTGGTTAGAACTTGATTATCTCGATACATGTCGAGACCCTAGGTTTAGACAGCACACAGAAATGATTTAAGGCATTAGGATTTAACCTTTTTTGTTTAGCCTTTTTTTTTTGTTTATCCCTGCCTGAACATTAACCCCGTAGTTAGCCCCTTTGAGCCTGATTTCCTTTCGTTTCCTAAATCCATTTAATGCACCCCTAGCCTTTGCAGCCTTTTATTTTTTTTTTTACCTCGTGTTACTGGTCCGTATTGATTTAGTATGTGCAGTCAGTAGTAGAAGCAATAGTTGGTGCAGTTATTAGTAGCAAGAAAAAAAAAGAAATAAAGAAAAAATTATATCTGATGAGAATAAGTTATTAAAAATTTAAAAATAAATAAATAAAAAATTCATGAGAAAATCATAAAAATAGAGTATTCCAAGAAATAAGATCCTCACAGTTCAGTGTAGTTTTGTTTAGTTTGTTTGTTTTTAAAATCTTAGTTTCGTTAGTCCGGACCGGTTTCACCTTAGCCACTTAAAGTTCCCTATCCATACCCTGAACCCTAACCTAACACTACAACACAGCTAAAGACCTTTTTGATCTGTGTGTTTGTCTTCACATTCGGGTGGAGATTTGATTGATTCTCAAGCATATGACCTAGACGTTTCATTAGTAGGTCTGAGAGTTAGAATAAGATCTGGCACATCTTTTGCTAGTCACAGAAATAAACCGAGGGGAGAGAACTCTTGTGAGGGGTAAGAGTTGTGCACAGTTAGAGCTTGAAAGAAAGCGAGTCTTGAATAGGTATGCCAATGTTTTCAAAAAGTTCCGTTCCACAAAGACTAGTTGAATTGTAAAACTAGGGGATACATTCATTGTTTCTGGATTTCGTGGCATGTTTCTGACTTTAGCTTGATGTTCTTGTATTTGTGTGATTACTTGGTTGGATGTATTGCTTTGGGCTTTGCTTAGGGACAAGAAAACTTCAAGTGTGAGAATGTTTGATGTGCTGCAAAACACATATAATTATTGGGCGTATTTTACATCATTCGGGTTGGTTTTATTGTCAAATTCTTAAGATTTTGGTATTTATTTGGTTATTCATGGAATTTGCAGGCTTGTACAAAGATTTGAAGTATTTTTGGAAGAAAGATCGTACCCGAAAGAAGCAGAAAGACACAAAAGCAAAAATCTGGAAAATGCATCCGTAGCGGACCGCCAAAGTGTGGCGTAGCGGTCCGCCACGCGTGTTTGGAACATAATCATTGCCCAACAGGCGCGCGTGTCACTTTGGCTAACCTAAGCCCTTAGCAGACCGCTAAGGCTTGTTGTAGCGGTCCGCTACCATCTTCACGGGCCTAAAAAGCCTTTTCAGCCGGTTTAAAAGGAATGAAGGGTATTCACTCGCGAGGATCATTCCCTTGCGGCTGTAGACGACCAAGAAGCTCTGAAGATCAAAGAATTGAGGCCTGGTATCATAAGGATTGAGAGAATTTGAAGCTTTTCGGTTTGCAAACGCTAGTTTTACATTCTTTTCCTTATTTCAGTATTTATTTTGATTCCAGACATGTCTAGAACTTGTTTTGCTTCGTTTATTACTGTAATGAGTGGCTAGTTTCATTAGCTAACTAGGTTTAGATGATTATGCATATGTAATGACGTTTTTCGGTATTGTAATCATATGATTTGTTTTGCTAATCTTAGAATCAGTACGTTGGTTGCCTATTAAAGATGATGTATGCTGTTTTTACTTGATTTCTACTGCCATGATCATGTCCTACTTGTCTTAGTTGATTCTGTGTCTTCTAGGTTGGGTTTTGCATGCTAGACGTCCTTTCTTTGTGTTTTGACTGATATACGACTTACTTGACCATGGCTGTTTGTGTCTAGGCTGTAGTTTGGTAGTAAAATCAGTGTCCTACCTGTTCTTGAGACCGACCAAGTGACAGAATTAGCCTAAAACTTCCTACCCATTGTCTTTTGAGTTTAGATTACGCGACTGTACGGGTCTATCTTTTATGACATGGTGGTAGTGTTCTTAGGGTCTATTTTCTTTCTTCATATCTTATTGTCCTTTGCTCTGGGGTTGTGGATCACAACCTTTCACAGCATTAAGAGTGGTGAGACCTACCGGAGAACCCTCTTTGACCTTTTAGCTTAACCTATCCCGATCTTCACACTTGTCTTCTGGTTTTCAGGGAGTAGCAACATACCTGGTTAGCCTTAGACTTCTATCCTTAGAGATGGTCATATGATCAGTACCCTAGTCATTGCATGTGTATAGGATTCCTGCCTAGGTGGTTGTCTTAGTTCCTTGATCTTTTCCCGAGTTTTCCTGTCTTTGTTGGTTTGTTTATTTGCTGCATTGTCATCATTTAGAGTCGTTAAGTTTAGATTCTTTAAGTCATTTGCATTTGTTTCAAGTTTTTAGGTTTTTAGTAAATCTCATCTTGATTAATTCATTAGGCTAGGACCCGATAGAGGTTTATTATCGAGTGCTGTCTTAGGTGTCCACGGATTGATATCCGGAGTTACCTTTACTTCACTACATACGTACCGGTACACTTGCCGTGTGTGGTTGAGTCTTAGGTATTTCCCTTTTTAAAACTACTGTGTAATTGGATAAATTTTTATATATTATATCCAGCACATCAAGTATGCACACGAGTACTTTGTGCGTATACTCCTAGTACCCGCTAATTCATGCATGTGTGATCTTCAAGATTCACGCATGAGTACTTAGTGCGAGTACTCATGCGAGAACCATGTTCTGGCACCCCAAAACTTTAACTTTCTGCATGGTTTAGATCTGATTTGTTTTGACGTCAAGATTCGAACTTTAATCGCTCAATACGTCCGTTTAGCACCCATAAAACCAGATCTATGGTTTTTATGTGATTCCTTACGTAAAAATGCAATATTTTTGGATAAAGCCCCATTTTTACCCTAAAACCCTTTTCAAGCCATAAACATGAGATCTAGGGTTCGATCCTTACCTTCAATCGTGTATGGCTTGTTGTAGTCTTCTCCCCATCGATTCTCAACCGTGATAAAGCTAGATATGGGCTTTGAGACCTAATTATTCTTCTTTTCCTTCCTTGCCGGGAACTCTTTCTATCTCTCTCTCTACACTTTAGGTAAAACATTTGATTTAAAATTCTTATTTACCTTCTTTTCCTTACCCTCTTTCCTTAAAACATGATTCTTTGGATTTTATGTTCAAAGGATTAAAAGGACCATAAAAAAGCAATATATGACATATCATTGCAAATAAAACAAGCTCTAAGCTTATTAGGAGAAGCAGACTTTTGACTAGTCCTTGGAGGTGAATCATGAAAGCAATTTTGCTTATGTTGAAAGTTTTATTTTGATCATTTAAAACCCACTTTGAGTTGGAATGTGAAGCATTTTTAACATAAGTATTTTTTTCTTTTTCACATTTTCAGATTTTGTAGGTTTTGATGAGAGCATTCACAGCCGTTCCTTATAATTATGTGAGTGAATGTTGTATATTTTATGGAGTGGTTTAAAGTGGTTGTGAGTGAAGGAGAGAGAAAAGATATAAGGTTTTTTGTAAATATAAGGATAAAAGTAGTGGTTTTTAGTATAATTATAAGGATAACGATAAGGAGAGAGAAAATTAGAGATAAAAGATAGAAAAAGTAGTGTTTTTTTAGTGTAATTATAAGGATAAGGATATAGAATACAAAGAACGGGCTGGGAATGCTCTGAAGATGAAACATTTGATTCATCTCTTTTAGACTTTTCAAAAGTATAAACATGAGAATTATCATAACAAAAAAATCACATTTTATCATATCATTAAAAAATACAAGTATCCATCTTCTCCTATCTCATTCACAACATTATCCTCACAACCATCCTCAACATCACTCTCTATCAAAACATACTCTCCTACATCCTCACTTATATTCCTTCCACTCTCACTATCACTAGTGGCTTTCTCTTCATGCTTCCTACTGATCAATTATGGATCTGCACTTAAGGAAACAGTTGGTAAGTGATTTATGTCAACCTTATGTGTAGGAGTACAAGTATAATTGCCATTAAAGGGATGAGGTACAACATTGTATCCTAATCCACTCTTGTCACACCCTGAATTCAGGACACCCTTGGCGTGTGATCGATTGGCATCTTCAATTTCTTATTCAATTTATTTCTATGTTTCATCAGAGTAATTTGGCAGCGGAAAATGTTTAGATCGATTCATTTTCATAAATACTCAACCCGAAGGTTGATAGTGAACACTCCAAAATTTCTTTGGAATAAGATCTTTTCATTACTAGGAATTAAATACCCATCTATTTACAAACATGGTTTAAAAGCCATTTTACAACATCCCCAGCATCACAGCATGTATATTTATGAGCCACAAGGTAGGTTTTAGGCAAGGTATCTAGGGAGTTTATCCTTTAGACACCTAGCCTTGTACATATCAAGTTAGTATCATGTGTCTAGGAAATTGTCATACAGAGACACCTCCTCTTGATTTATATCTTGCATGGCTATCTCCTGTGCCTGGGGAGTCGGAATCCTTTCAGCACATAACCTTGTCAAAAACATATTTACAATTGCCTACGAGATCTAGCCTCGACAAACAATTAATATTTCACGGTTTCCCTGAAAACATTTTGAATATAAAACGTTAGCGTGAACGCTGGTGATTACCTTTATCATGACACGAAGATATTTTGGCATGAACAGTATTAAAGCTTTTAATCATAATATTCTATGAGACAGACTACACATTCAGCAGAACTATTTCATCTGAGAGTATAACCACGGTATACACTTGCATCCCCCTCTGTAATGTGACTACTGGAATCCAATGTCCCAGACTGACTTATTGCATGGTTTCCACAAACTCCGTCTTACAACACATACAGATTCGGTGCCAGCCCCCTTATGGGAATTTCACCCATAAGACGTGTATCCAATGATCAAGTTATACGTATACTTATGGCCTGAATGCCAATCCATATAAAGTACTTTATGCATTAAAATATTTAATACATGCTTTGCCATTTTCGCAAAGGTAAACAATTTGAAAGTTTTGAAAGCAATAAACGTAATCACCTTATAAGAAGATAACAACAGCTAAGGTCGGTAGTAGCTTAAGAGCGTGTCACTAGAACTCTATGACCTTATCCTTGTTTCCTAAGTGTTTCTTCGTTCGTCAGAGCGTTCTACCGAAAGTACGTCACTTAAGCGAGTGTCAGATATTTCTCAGGAGTATAGCTTGTATACGGGAGAGAGTTAATGGTTCAGAAGGGAGAAACTCGTTTTGAGTTTTGTTTGTGAAATGAACAAGCTCAAATTTCCAATTTATAGCCTGAACTTGACTGGTTAGCGGACTGCTAAGCAAATGGGTAGCGGTCCGCTACCGCTCCACCTTGCGTTAGCCCTACACGTGTCATGTTCTTAGGACACCGCCTCATATTGCAGCGTAGCGGACCGCTAAAAAGTACCCTGGCACGCGACAGAAGCCTAAACGTCTCATCAGGAGACGCGTCCTTACTCGAGGGTTCCCCTTGAGGGTTACATAACAGACCGTTAGGGTAAACGGTAGCGAGGGTTCCCCTTGAGGGTTATGTAACGGACCATTAGGGTAAACGGTAGTGGTCCGCTACCAATGACCTTCCACAATTTTTCACATTTGGCCCCTAATCAGAACCAAAACAAATTTTAGGCGATGACCTAAGGAAAGGATGGGGTACTAGCTAGTCACAATCGTGGTTGGCTTTGGATAACCCTATCTAGTTTAAGCATGGGTGATTAGTCCATGTTTAAACTAGGGTTAAGTCACCCAATTCCTACCATGGCAATAACTCTAAGCCCCACATTTAATTTTATATGAAATTTTAAATTTATAATTTAAATTTAGATACTAGAGAGCAACTTAAACGCGTACAATATGAGAAGATTGAAAATGAGGTGAAGTTACGTTTGAACTTATCATGTGAAGTTTTAACCGACTGAATGATGTCGGTTTGTTATAAAACAAGGAATCTTAATTATGAAGACTCTGAAATTCACATATACATTGCACACGTCCACTTATTGATTTTCGAATTTTTAGATTTGTTATATTATTATTAATTTTATTATTATTATATTATTATTATTATAATTCATTTTAACATATATTTTGTTTTTCTCTTATAACGTTTTAAATATAACGTTTTATAAAATTCTGAATATGTTATAAAACGTGTTATTTTTTCTACGTTTCAACTTAAGTTTCATTAGAAACGGAGCAGGATCAAATATAATATATTTTTTATTATTATTATTAAATAGTATCTTATAATTGCTCGTCTAGGATTTGTAGGTCGAACGTTTCAATTTATACGCTCCCAATTGAGACTATACGAGCCACATATCATTTATTTCTTTCTTGTAGGTATGATTGTTACCTTTGGGGTTGGGGGTGTTACAACTCTTAACCCTACCATGTATCTGTTTCTCTAACAAATTGTCCATAGCCTTAGAAGAGAACTCATATTTATCAATATGCACTTTAGCTTTAACAAGTTTAGATCTAGTAGCAGCCAACTTACTCAGAAGATCTTCTTGATGAATTTCAAAAACATTTAATATCAGTCATAGCAGCCAAGTATTTTGTTAAAGCATCAATGCTTTCTTTTAACAATTTTTCTGTCTCTTTTAAATCTTTGTTAATTTACAAAACTCTATTTAGTTGTAACATCCCAAAAAAAAAACCACAACTATAATAACGGGTTAGATACGAAGTGAACGGAATAAACAAACGAGGCATGATGGGCCGGGCCGGGATGGGCCGACGAACCTAAAGGGGAGGAACTTGAGAAGGTAGTTCCCTCCTTTAAATAGCCAACATATCCTATTTTCTCTCATTTGCAAGATCTAGAGAGATAAAGTGTCGTATCGGCCCGCGAAGCAAGTATCTCGTTCCTCTACTACTCATGAGTAGAACCTCCGAATCAGAAGCTCGTTTCAGATAACGAACCAACCTAGATCTGAGTTTTTGTTTATTTTGGAGTTTTCGGGTTTTGGATAAAAAAGTGACGTTTTTACGTATGAAACTGGGAAATAAACATAAATCTAGCATCTATAATGAAAAACGAACTTTTTGAACGTTGAAAGTTGGGATCTTTACGTGATCAGATCCGCATGCAAGAAATTAGTGTTCTTGAGGAGGAAGACAGCCCCGCTTAAGCGAACTTGGCCAAGCGAACTTGATAAGTTCGCTGGCAGTGCATGGCTGGCGAACTTGAGTAACTCGCTTGGTAAGTTCGATGAAGTTTTGATAGAAGCGAACTTGTTAAGTTCGCTGGTATGTTTGCTAGGTTCTACTTGGGTGAACTTAGCCCTAAGTTCGCCTAAGTCATAATAGGTAAACCGTTTGAGTCGGGATGGGGTCTGATGTGTATTTAACTAATCAATTCAGATCGGAAGTGACGTTGTTGGACCTCTGTTTAGGACAACCGAGACTAGATTATTAGGTGAGTTCAATAAGTCCTTCTTTAAATGTTTTAATTAATGTTTTCGGGCTGGTGTGCATACGTAATGATTTTCTGTTTTATAAAACAATGTTTATGAATGATGTATGTGACGTTTTATGAAACTATGTTTATGAACGATGTTTTGGAAGGAAAGGTTATGAAAGATGTGTTTACGAAATATTTTGCCAAAAGAAGTTTATGAATGAATGAATGATTTTTAATAAACGTACGAATGCTTTAACTGAAGTTTTGAAGTAAAAGAAGTGAATGTTTATGAAAGTCACAAACGAACGAATCTGCCATGATTCCTACGAGAATCGAAGCTATGGGTATGGGATGTATGTTATGGGCCTTACCTTTATAGGGGCCTTTGTGGCTGGCTTACTGTTGTACAACTGAGGTGATGACAGTCACCAAGGGGATTATCGTGATCCTTGAAGGTGGTACGATTTATCTTGCGGGGTACGGTACTTGAAGTATTGGTACGACAACTCCACGGAGTATCTTGGTTGAAGTTTGGTACGTGTCATCCTTGAGATGCCGTGCTTCAAGTTTGGTGTCGAATGGCCTAAGGTATCGGGCCGTAGGTTTCTCCGCCTACAGGTAATGTAAGTGTTGAAGGGCCTAGTGGTGGTGATCCTTGGGTTTCTCCGCCGGTATGTGATGTTTGGAATTGACGGTTACGAGAAGGCGCAGATTCAATATGTTCGTTGACTTATGGGTTATGATGTGTTATGTTTTGTTATTGCATGTTTTACGTACGCTTTTATTAATGAAGTTAAATGTTATGTTTTTGCAAATATTTGAAGTTAACGTTTTATGTTAAACCTAGAACTCACCGGCGTAGCTGACTTTTAGTATGCACATTCAGGTTAGGACAGGTACGAAGGTTGAACGTGATGCTTGGCTGGCGAAAGGAGTTACGCGATTGATTATGAAGGCTGACATCCCGTTATAACTTTTCGATTATGTTATGTTATGTTTGAGACGATGTCTGAAGTTTATGTATCTTGAACAAGTTTTAATTATGTATGAAAATGAATGATTCCGTTGCGTTATTTGATATTCAAGTTTAAGAACTGTTTGTGAATAAGTAAATGCAACAAGTGAGGCCTCCCAGGATTGGGGCCTTACAAGTTGGTATCAGAGCAATAGTTTGAGAGATTTAGACACTCCCAGTGTCTGAACTTAAACTGTGAATGGGACTGATAGCGGATGCCAGTACGGGTAACTCGAGCCATAGCATCAAGTATGAATGTAGTATATATATTTACATATATAGTATGCCTTAGAAATTTTTAGGTTAGTACTTGTGATCTGATGAAATCTTAAAGGTAGTCAAATGGAAGTCAAAAGGTAGTGTAATGTTTAATTGCAGATGGCCAGTGTTTATTAACATCTTACAGTACTTGTTGAATTATGTTTGTTAACTAGTGTGATGACATTAGATTCCTTATCTTATAGAACGAAATGGCAAGAAGAGGAAACAGAAGGTGTGGTGGGGGCCGTACCGGTGGTCGTGGTAGGACTTCTGCTCGTCAGGAGTACAGTGAAGAGGGAAGTGTTCACACGGAACCGGAAACCAGTGTGCATGGAACTGAACGGACTCCCGTGGAGGAACAACATTTCACTTTCGAACCGGAAGTGAAAGCAGCCTTAGCACGCGAGTTTACTGAGCTGATGAAGGCTTTCTTGCCAGATTTGTTGGCTGAAGCATTGAAGAAGGCCAACAAGGCTGGCTGGTCTAACACGGCAATTTGTTTCCCCGAACAATGAGGCTGTCAACGCACCTCTTACTCGCGGATGTGACTACAAGTCATTTAAGGCGCGTGACACGCCGATTCTGACTGTGAAGAAAGACGCGATGGCTACGTATGATTGGGTGATCCGTATGGAAGCCGCCATTCGTCTGAGCGAATGCCGAGCGAATCAGGTTGTGAAGTTTGTTGTTAACTCCTTGAGGGAGGAAGCATTTCATTGGTGGGAAGGTGTACGTCAAGCCAAGGGGGACGAGGCTGTTGACGCAATGATGTGGAATGATTTGAAAACTTTGGTGATCAATAATTTCTGTCCAAGGAATGAGATTGAGAAGGTAGAGAGGGAATTTCTAGGATTGAAAGCCGAGAGCATGACGCACCGGCAGTACACCACACGATTCAATGAACTGGCACATCTAGTGCCACATCTTGTCATTACTGAAGAGAGGAAGATCACTTGCTACATTCAGGGGTTGCCGGACAAGGTCCGCACCTATGTTAAGGCAAACTCTCCTACTACCTTCGAATCGGTAGTAGAACTGAGAGTATTCGATGATCTGGCATTGAATGTCGTTGCCATTGATGAGGCCAAAAAGAAGTCAAGTTTCCCTGTCAAGCGAGCGGGTGGGAAGTTATTTGGGGCTCAGGACAAACAGGCGAGGGTAGGAGAGATAGCGGTCTGTGGGAAATGTGGAGGAAGGCATGCAGGTGAATGCCGACTAGGATCGAACTTGTGTTTTAAGTGCGGCAAGACCGGACACTACTCCCGTGAATGCCAACAAGGCTTCAAATGCTATAACTATGGGGAGGGCGGTCACATGAGCCGAGAATTCACTAAACCTAGAATGGGGAAAGGTGGTAAGGGGAAAGGCTTAGATAAGAAGGAAGAAAGGCCCCGAGCAAGGCCCCGAGCAAGGACCCGAGCGTATGCACTGACGTAGAAGGAAGCCAGGGTGGATCCCGATGTGGCGTCATGTACGTTCATCCTTGAAAACACTTGTGTATCTGTGTTATTTGATTCGGGTGCCAGTAAAATTTTTATATCGGCTACTTTCTATAAACGAGTAAAATATTCAGTCAGTAAACTAGAAAGAGCCTTTAGTATAGAAACCGCTGAGGGTAGAACCGCGAGAGTAACTGATGTAGTTGACAATTCCACAATAAAAATAGAAGGCCATAGATTCTTCGTCAGGTTGTTCGTTTCTGGTTTTGGGAGGGTTTGATGTTGTTTTATGAATGGACTGGCTAACTATCAATGAAGTCAAATTATATGCAAACGAAAGATAATCCGACTCAAGGCTCCGAATGGTAGCGAAGTCGAAGTCTTCGGGGATCGCGTCGCCCCGATGCCTAACGTCATCTTGATGATTAAGGAAAAAAATTTCCTGAGTCACGGAAGCGAGGCTTATCTAGTGTACATGATTGACAAGTGTAAGGAAGTGAAGGAACTAGACGATGTACCCGTGGTACGCGAGTACCCGGAGGTCTTTCCAGAGGATTTGCCTGGGATACCACCCGACAGAGAGATTGAGTTCCGAATCGACTTAGTACCAGATGCCCAGCCCATGGCTAAGGCTCCATATCGATTAGCACCAGTGGAGATGAAGGAACTTATGACGCAATTAGACGAGTTACTTGAAAAGGGATTTATCAGACCGAGCATTTCACCTTGGGGTGCTCCGGTATTGTTTGTAAATAAGAAGAAGGATGGTTCTATGAGAATGTGTATTGACTACCGGGAGTTGAACAAACGAACGGTGAAGAACAAGTACCATCTACCAAGGATGGATGACCTGTTCGATCAATTACAGGGGGTAAGTAGGTTCTCCAAAATCGACCTCCGATCCGGGTACCATCAGTTGAAGGTAAAAGACGAGGACATACCGAAAACCTCTTTTCGATTGTGTTATGGACATTTCGAGTTCCGCGTAATATCCTTCGGATTGACGAACGCCCCCGCAGCGTTCATGGATTTAATGAATAGGGTGTGTCGACCGATGTTGGACCGATCGGTAATTGTGTTCATGGATGATATCCTCATCTACTCCAAGAATGAGGGTGATCACGCATGTCACTTGAAGGAGGTGTTGGAAGCTCTAAAGAAGGAGAAGTTGTATGCTAAGTTCTCCAAATGCGCATTCTGGCTTAGGGAAGTCCAATTCCTAGGTCACGTCATTAACACAAACGGCATTATGGTTGACCCATCAAAGATAATGACGGTAAGAGATTGGGATATTCCTAAGACGCCAACTAAAATCCACAATTTCTTGGGATTGGCAGGCTACTATCGCAGATTCATCCAGGATTTCTCGAAAATAGCTTCGCCGTTGACGAAGTTGACACGGAAGAAGGTAAAGTACGAATGGGGTTCGACCCAGGAAGAAGCGTTTAAGAAACTGAAGGAGAAATTAACCCAAGCTCTGGACTTGGCCCTTCCCGAGGGCAATGAAGACTTGGTGGTATACTCTGACTCTTCGGGTCTGGGATTGGGGTGCGTGCTGATGCAACGCGGGAGAGTGATCGCGTATGCGTCGCGGCAGTTGAAATTTCACGAAGTCAATTATCCGACTCACGATTTGGAACTTGCTGCCGTTGTGTTTGCATTAAAAATCTGGAACCATATACTCCGATCACAAGAGTTTGAAGTACTTCTTCGAACAAAAGGAGCTGAATATGAGGCAGAGGCGATAGTTGGAACTTTTGAAGGATTATCATTGTGAAAACATATACCATCCTGGAAAGGCGAACATGGTGGCTGACGCTCTAAGCCGAAAGGATGTGCCTGCTCCTATTAGAGTGCTTGCCAACTAGTGGTAACCCCAGATGTGATGGGGGAAATTGAAAAGGCTCAAGATGAGGCACTTAAAGAAGAAAACATAAAGAAGGAGAGGATGGTTGGCCAAATGGATAAGTTGGAATATAACACCCTTGGTGTTAGGACACGTTTTGGACGGGTATGGATACCTATGGGTGGCGAGCTTAGAACCAAGATCTTGGATGAGGCTCATAAGTCTCATTACTCTATCCATCCCGGTACCAACAAAATCTACCAAGATCTGTTGAAGGACTACTGGTGGCCTGGAATGAAACATGAGGTGACGAAATACGTAAGCAAGTACTTGACTTGCTCACAAATAAAGGCCGAACACCAGAAACCATATAGGAAAATTCAACCACTTGACATACTAGAATGGAAGTGGGAACACATTACAATGGACTTCATAACCAAGCTACCTCGTACAGCTAAAGGTCATTACACCATTTGGGTAAATGTGGACCGATTAACGAAGAATGCTCATTTCCTAACTATTCGTGAGACGTTCTTGTCAGAAAGGTTAACGGAAGTATTTATAAATGAAGTGGTAGCACGGCATGGTTTGCCTTTGACAAATGTATCTGACCGGGATACTCGATTCACATCGAGGTTCTGGAAGATATTCCACGAAGCGATGGGCACAAGACTCAATATCAGCACGGCATACCACCCGCAAATGGATGGTCAGTCCGAAAGGACCATTCAAACGTTGGAGGACATGCTCCGTACTTGTATTATTGATTTCAGTGGTAGTTGGGACAGTCATCTACCGCTAGCCGAGTTCTCCTACAACAACAGCTATCACTCGACGATAGACATGCCGCCTTATGAGATGTTGTATGGTATGAGATGCAAGCAAGAGAAACGTTGGAAAGGTTTGACCAGATCAAGGCGCGAATGAAGGCCGCCCAAGATCGTCTGAAATCCTACGCGGATAAACGACGTCGCTTATCAGTTAGAGTTTCCTGATGAGTTAAGTGGGATTCATCCTACCTTCCATGTATCACACTTGCGAAATAGTTTGGCAGATGAATCGGCTCACGTACCACTTACTGACATCGAGGTCGACAATAGCCTTAGCTACATCGAAAAACCCGTGTCCATCTTTTATAGGAAGGAGAAACGTTTACGTAATAATGTTATTCAATTGGTTAAAGTCCAATGGAAGCACCGAAAGGGATCGGAAGCTACATGGGAAACGGAGACGGAAATGAGGGAGTCGTACCCTTAACTATTTGACTTACGACAGGTTTTGAGGACGAAACCTATTGTAAGGAGGGTAGACTTGTAACATCCTAAAAATAAAACCACAACTATAATAACGGGTTAAATGCGAAGCGAACAGAATAAACGAACGAGGCATGATGGGCCGGGCCGGGATGGGCCGGCGAACCTAAAGGGGGCTAACTTGAGGAGGGAGTTCCCTCCTTTAAATAGCCAACATATCCCATTTTCTCTCATTTGCAAGATCTAGAGAGAGAAACCATAGAGAGAGAAAGTGTCGGATCGGCCTGCGAAGCAAGTATCTCGTTCCTCTACTAGTCGTGAGCGGAACCAACCTATATCTGAGTTTTTGTTTATTTTTGGGTTTTGGATAAAAATGTGACGTTTTTACATATGAAACTGGAAATAAACATAGTCTAGCATCTAGAATGAAAAACGAACGTTTTGAATGAAGAAAGTTAGGATCTTGATGTGATCAGATCCGCATGCAAGAAATTAGGGTTCTTGAGGAGGAAGACATCCCCGCAGGCGAACTTGTTAAGTTCGCCTAGGAGTTAATCGAACTCGATAAGTTCGCTGGCAGTGCATGGCTGGCGAACTTGAGTAACTCGCTTGGTAAGTTCGCTGAAGTTTTGATAAAAGCGAACTTGGTAAGTTCGCTGGTATGTTCACTGGGTTCTACTTGGGCGAACTTAGCCTTAAGTTCGCCTAAGCAAGAGAAACGTCGGAAAGGTTTGACCACATCAAGGTGCGAATGAAGGCCGCCCAAGATCGTCTGAAATCCTACGCGGATAAACGACGGAGGCCTATTGAGTTTGATGTTGGGGACAAAGTAATGTTGAAAGTGTCGCCCTGGAAGGGAATCATACGATTCAGAAAGAGAGGAAAGTTAAGTCCGAGGTTTGTTGGACCACTCAGAATAATGGCATGGGTTGGAGAAGTCACTTATCAGTTGGAGTTGCCGGATGAGTTAAGTGGGATTCATCCTACCTTCCATGTATCACACTTGCGAAAGTGTTTGGCAGATGAATCGAATCACATACCACTTAATGACATCGAGGTCGACAACAGCCTTAACTACATCGAAGAACCTGTGGCCATCTTATATAGGAAGGAGAAACGTTTACGTAATAAAGTTATTCAATTGGTTAAAGTCCAATGGAAGCACCGATAGGGATCAGAAGCTACATGGGTAACGGAGACAGAAATAAGGGAGTTGTACCCTCAACTATTTGACTTACGACAGGTTTCGAGGACGAAACCTATTGTAAGGAGGGTAGACTTGTAACATCTTAAAAATAAAACCACAATCATAATAACGGGTTAGATGCGAAGCGAACAGAATAAACGAACGAGGCATGATGGGCCGAGCCGGGATGGGCCGGCGAACCTAAAGGGGGCTAACTTGAGGAGGGAATTCCCTCCTTTAAATAGCCAACATATCCCATTTTCTCTCATTTGCAAGATCTAGAGAGAGAAACCATAGAGAGAGAAAGTGTCGGATCGGCCTGCGAAGCAAGTATCTCGTTCCTCTACTAGTCGTGAGCGGAACCAACCTATATCTGAGTTTTTGTTTATTTTTGGGTTTTGGATAAAAATGTGACGTTTATACATATGAAACTGGAAATAAACTTAGATCTAGCATCTAGAATGAAAAATGAACGTTTTGAATGAAGAAAGTTGGGATCTTGATGTGATCAGATCCGCATGCAAGAAATTAGGGTTCTTGAGGAGGAAGACATCCCCGCAGGCGAACTTGTTAAGTTCGCCTAGGAGTTAATAGAACTCGATAAGTTCGCTGGCAGTGCATGGCTGGCGAACTTGAGTAACTCGCTTGGTAAGTTCGCAGAAGTTTTGATAAAAGCGAACTTGGTAAGTTCGATGGTATGTTCACGGTTCTACTTGGGCGAACTTAGCCTTAAGTTCGCCTAAGCAAGAGAAACGTCGAAAAGGTTTGACCACATCAAGGCACGAATGAAGGCCGCCCAAGATCGTCTGAAATCCTACGCGGATAAACGACGGAGGCCTATTGAGTTTGATATTGGGGACAAAGTAATGTTGAAAGTGTCGCCCTGGAAGGGAATCATACGATTCAGAAAGAGAGGAAAGTTAAGTCCGAGTTTTGTTGGACCACTCAGAATAATGGCACGGGTTGGAGAGGTCGCTTATCAGTTGGAGTTGCCAGATGAGTTAAGTGGGATTCATCCTACCTTCCATGTATCACACTTGCGAAAGTGTTTGGCAGATGAATCGGCTCACATACCACTTAATGACATCGAGGTCGACAACAGCCTTAACTACATCGAAGAACCTGTGGCCATCTTAGATAGGAAGGAGAAACGTTTACGTAATAAAGTTATTCAATTGGTTAAAGTCCAATGGAAGCACCGACAGGGATCAAAAGCAACATGGGAAACGGAGACGGAAATGAGGGAGTCGTACCCTCAACTATTTGACTTACGACAGGTTTCGAGGACTTAACCTATTGTAAGGAGGGTAGACTTGTAACATCCTAAAAACAAAACCACAATCATAATAACTGGTTAGATTCGAAGTGAACAGAATAAACTAACGAGGCATGATGGGTCGGGCCGGGATGGGCCGGCGAACCTAAAGGGGGCTAACTTGAGGAGGGAGTTCCCTCCTTTAAATAGCCAACATATCCCATTTTCTCTCATTTGCAAGATCTAGAGAGAGAAACCATAGAGAGAGAAAGTGTCGGATCGGCCTGCGAAGCAAGTATCTCGTTCCTCTACTAGTCGTGAGCGGAACCAACCTATATCTGAGTTTTTGTTTATTTTTGGGTTTTTGGATTTTGGATAAAAATGTGACGTTTTTACATATGAAACTGGAAATAAACATAGATCTTGCATCTAGAATGAAAAACGAACGTTTTGAATGAAGAAAGTTGGGATCTTGATGTGATCAGATCCGCATGCAAGAAATTAGGGTTCTTGAGGAGGAAGACATCCCCGCAGGTGAACTTGTTAAGTTCGCCTAGGAGTTAATCGAACTCGATAAGTTCGCTGGCAGTGCATGGCTGGCGAACTTGAGTAACTCGCTTGGTAAGTTCGTTGAAGTTTTGATAAAAGCGAACTTGGTAAGTTCGCTGGTATGTTCACTGGGTTCTACTTGGGCGAACTTAGCCTTAAGTTCGCCTAAGCAAGAGAAACATAGGAAAGGTTTGACCACATCAAGGTGCGAATGAAGGCCGCCCAAGATCGTCTGAAATCCTACACGGATAAACTACGGAGGCCTATTGAGTTTGATGTTGGGGACAAAGTAATGTTGAAAGTGTCGCCCTGGAAGGGAATCATACGATTCAGAAAGACACGAAAGTTAAGTTCGAGGTTTGTTGGACCACTCAGAATAATGGCACGGGTTGGAGAAGTCGCTTATCAGTTGGAGTTTCCGAATGAGTTTAGTGGGATTCATCCTACCTTCCATGTATCACACTTGCGAAAGTGTTTGGCAGATGAATCGGCTCACATACCACTTATTGACATCGAGGTCGACAACAGCTTTAACTACATCGAAGAACCTATGGCCATCTTAGATAGGAAGGAGAAACGTTTACGTAATAAAGTTATTCAATTGGTTAAAGTCCAATGGAAGCACCGACAGGGATCAGAAGCTACATGAGAAACGGAGACGGAAATGAGGGAGTCGTACCCTCAACTATTTGACTTACGACAGGTTTCGAGGACGAAACCTATTGTAAGGAGGGTAGACTTGTAACATTCTAAAAATAAAACCACAATCATAATAACGGGTTAGATGCGAAGCGAACAGAATAAACGAACGAGTCATGATGGGCCGGCCGAGATGGGCTGGCGAACCTAAAGGGGGCTAACTTGAGGAGGGAGTTCCCTCCTTTAAATACCCAACATATCCCATTTTCTCTCATTTACAAGATCTAGAGAGAGAAACCGTAGAGAGAGAAAGTGTCGGATCGGCCCGTGAAGAAAGTATCTCGTTCCTCTACTACTCGTGAGCAGAACCTCCGAATCAGAAGCTCGTTTCAGGTAACGAACCAACCTAGATCTGAGTTTTTGTTTATTTTTGGAATTTTAGGTTTTGGATAGAAAGGTGACGTTTTTACGTATGAAACTGGGAAATAAACATAGATCTAGCATCTAGAATGAAAATCGAACGTTTTTAACGAAGAAAGTTGGGATCTTGATGTGATCAGATCCGCATGCAAGAAATTAGGGTTCTTGAGGAGGAAGACAGCCCCGCAGGCGAACTTGTTAAGTTAGCCTAGGAGTTAAGCGAACTTGATAAGTTCGCTAGCAGTGCATGGCTGGCGAACTTGAGTAACTCTCTTGGTAAGTTCGCTGAAATTTTGATAGAAGCGAACTTGGTAAGTTCGCTGGTATGTTCACTGGGTTCTACTTGGGCGAACTTAGCCCTAAGTTCGCCTAAGTCAGAATAGGTGAACCATTTGAGCCGGGATGGGATCTGATGTGTATTTAACTAATCAATTCAGATCGGAAGTGACGTTGTTGGACCTTTGTTTAGGACAACCGATACTAGCTTATCAGGTGAGTTCTAGAAGCCCTTCTTTAAATGTTTTAATTAATGTTTTCGGGTTGGTGTGCACACGTAACGATGTGACTGTTTTATAAAACGATGTTTATGAATGATGTATGTGACGTTTTATGAAACAGTGTTTATGAACGATGTTTTGGAAGGAAAGGTTATGAAAGATGCATTTATGAAATATTTTGTCAAAAGAAGTTTACGAAATGTTTACGAAATGTTTACGAATGAATGAATGATTTTTAATAAACATACGAATGCTTTAACTGGAGTTTTGACGTAAAAGAAGTGAATGTTTATGAAAGCCACAAACGAACGAATCTGCCATGATTCCTACGGGAATCGAAGCTATGGGTATGGGATGCATGTTATGGGCCTTACCTTTATAGGGGCCTTTATGGCTGGCCAGCTGTTGTACAACTGAGGTGATGACGGTCACCAAGGGGATTATCGTTATCCTTGAAGTTGGTAAGATTTTCCTTGTGGGGTACGGTACTTGAAGTATTGGTACGACAACTCCACGGAGTATCGTGCTTGAAGTTTGGTACGTGTCATCCTTGTGATGTCGTGCTTCAACTTTGGTGTCGAATGGCCTAAAGTATCCGGTCCTAGGTTTCTCTGCTACAGGTAATGTAGGTGTTGAAGGGCCTAGTGGTGGTTATCCTCGGGTTTCTCCGCCGGTATGTGATGTTTAGAATTGACAGTTACGAGAAGGCGCAGATTTAATATGTTCGTTAACTTATGGGTTATGATGTGTTATGTTTTGTTATTGCATGTTTTACGTACGCTTTTATTAATGAAGTTGAATGTTATGTTTTGGAAAATATTTGAAGATAACGTTTTATGTAAAAACTAGAACTAACCAGTGTAGCTGACTTTTAGTATGCACATTCAGGTTAAGGACATGTACGAAGGTTGAACGTGATGCTTGGCTGGCGAAAGGAGTTACCCGATTGATTATGAAGACTGGCATCCCGTTATGACTTTTCGATTATGTTATGTTATGTTTGGGAAAATATCTGAAGTTTATGTATCTTGAACAAGTTTTATTTATGTATGAAAATAAATGATTGCGCTGCGTTATTTGATATTCAAGTTTAAGGACTGTTTGTGAATGAGTAAATCCAACAAGTGAGGCCTCCTAGGTCTAGGCCTTACATCAGTTCATCAACAAGGATCTGATTATGATGTCTTTAATGAGTAATTAATTCATCATTCTTAAGGAATTTAAAGTGTGCTACCTTATCATAAGAAGCATCCCTGTCTTTGATATCTGCCATCAAAGCTTGATTGACAGGATTCTTCAAAACTTCATCAGAATAAGCACTCCAATCATATCTCTCTCCCCCAGAATTGGTTTGATGAGATACCAGTGCAGCAGGCTTGTGAGTTGAGGAATAAGCTTGAGATTGGTTGCTTGAGTTCGTCTTGAATGGGTTGGTCACCTTAAGAGCCTTGCATTCTTTGGCAAAATGACGCAACATGTTATAGTTGTAACACTTCACCTTGCACTTATCAACCCCGACTTTGTGTTTTGGATGTGCCTCAAAGTTCTCTCTTCATGTCTTCTTGAAAACCTTTTGGCTCTGACAGTTATTATTGCCATCTGCCATTGAAGGTCCATTTCTTCCAGATCATCAGGATGAATCTGGTCCAGGTCTTCTCCAAGAAGATTTGTTGCAGTTAGTTGAGCAGCCATAAAAGCTTCATAACTACTCATAAAAGCAGCATAAAGAGCCATGTTTTCATGAGGTACTTGAACGTGTTGATTATGGCCTTTGGTTTCACAACTAACACATTGCACAAGAATATTGTGCAATAGAAAGAATATAAACTTGAGCTTGAACATATGCCACAAGTTCCGACATAGTTTCCATCACAGGTGCAACAAGAGCAACTCCAGCTGGCTTACTTACATGTGTTTCTTGCAAGCCTTTAGCTTCAAATTCATAATTCTGCAAATTCTCATATACCTCCTCTAGAGTAAGGATGTCATTTCTATGGCAAAGATGTCATGAACGGCTTCACCATATCTTCATTATCCAATCCACCTCAGCAGACTTTAGCTCACACACAAGCCTCACATACCTATTGAATTGAGTTGTAAGATCTTCACCAGGAATGTGTCCAAAAGTATCATATTGCCTCTTTAACATCTTTTTCCTGTTATTCTTCATCTCTGTTTACCTTAATACATCTTTGATAAGGCATTCCATAAGTCTCTTGTAGAGGTATGTGTGTTGAAATTGTGATAGATCTCACTAGGTTGAGTCATAATCAGCAATCCTAACGCTCTCATATCCCTGTCTCTTGTAGAGGTATGTGTGTTGAAATTGTGATAGATCTCACTAGGTAGAGTCATAGTCAGCAATCCTAACGCTCTCATATCCCTGTCTCTAAGCTTCAATAATGCATCAGTGTATCTAGTGACATCCTTAGGAATACTCACACCACTAGCTTCAGCAGCAGGAACCATTGGAATAGACAGACCATCAATAATGGACTTCCAAAGATTGTAGTCTGTCACATACAGGAAATTATGCATTCGTTGCTTCCAATTTCTATAATTCGAGGTTGACTTGAGCCTTAGAGGCACGTTAGTGGTCCCTATATTAGTATCAATGGTTTAAATTATAGTTGCCATTGAATTCAGCAGCAAGATTGATCAAATTACTCTTAATTTGATTGAAGATGTTCCTCTGAACACGAACTTAACAAATTTGAACAGAAGATTCTTTGAATTCCTCTTAAATCAAAAAATTAGAGCATCGTAGGCTCTGATACCACTTGTAGGATCGTTATCTATCAAGAAGATCAAATTTGTAGGAAGGTGGAATCAAGCAATCTAAGATTAAACAATAAGCAATTGAATCAAGAACACAAGATTAAATCAACGGCCAATTGTATTGATAGAAAACTTTGTTACAAAGGAAACTTGATAGTTACATAATAAAGAGCTATTACATGCTATTTATAGAACATTTACAATTGATCGTAACTACCTAACATTCTAGACTCTTCTAGAAGTCAGTCTGGCGTAACTAACTCAACTAACTCTATAGTTAGTAGTTTCCTTCCGGAATAGTCGCTTATTGAAGAAACACAATCTGATTCGGAGAGTATGCCTTGTACTACGGAGGAACAAAGTGTTCCTCCGGAGTACATAGACTCTCTAGAGTACTTCACTTATACTTTGATCTTTATGTTCTTCTTTGGGCTGGAGTAATATGTCTATCCGGACTAAGTCTCCCCTCCGGAGTAGACTTGCCCATCCGGAGTAGAACTTAACATTTGTCTTTAGTCAGTTTACTGTTTACCTCCGGAGTACTCTCACCTTCAGAGTAAACTATTCTTCCGGAGTATGCCTTGGACTGATCAGGAGCATGTGAACATGTGAACATTAGCCTTTATCGTTTGACTTCACAATCTCCCCATAGGCTAATGAACATCAGTTCAATCCTCTTCTTCTGGTAATCCTCTCTTCACATTTGCGAACTTCTTAGTTATAGAAATACATCTTTGAGCTTCAATTGCAATATGCAATTCTCATCATCTTAGTTATAGAAATACATCTTTGAGCTTCAACTTCATCTTTAGGCAGGTATGCAATTCTCATTTCATCAATTGCAATAATATCTTCAGAAGTTACATACCTCAAATCAAGCACATCACCCAGATCAAGCACATCATACACCCTTATAGGTTCTTGATCTCCTATTTCTATTACTAGATCTAGACTATTAGTATCATAATACACCCTTATGAAAGGTTGTAATGACACTGTATTATACACCATTCTTTCATTCTACTGAGGTAATATTACTCTTGGGGCTTTTTGTATAATCTTCTGTCTTGAACTTGAATCCTCATGAGAATTAGCAAATCTTGTTAATCTCTTCTTTGCAATAGCAGGATTTTTTTATACATTTGAAGCCATCTTTAGCTAGTCTCCTTAGATAATTTTCAAAATCATAACCTTTGGGCATAGTTGTAATCATTTTGAGTCTTGACAAAGTCCTGAGATCATTTAAGGGTAATCTCAAGATGTCATGCCCATTCCCAAAGAATTGTTTCTTTCCCCTTGTTCTAATTATGACATAGAGGTCTTTATACATATCATACCTCCAGCTTACAATACTTTCTCTCAAAGTCTCTTTAGTAAACTTTTCTAATTCAATATCAAAACTAGTCACCATCCTTTCTAAGCATGTGAGCTAGATTGAACAAATCATGAGGCCTTTTCTTCTTCACTAATCTTTCTTGTATCACCAGCAGTAGATGAAGAGTATACTTCTTTTAACACTTCATTTATTTTCTCTTTGTTTAGGGTAAATCTCTTAGTAGCTTCCAATTCATCAATTTTGGCTTTCAGGACAACACTTTGAGCACTATACCTACCGGTTGATACATCTTCATGTCATTTGAATACTTTTAATCTTCTTACAATTTTCACCTTTTCACCCATTTCTTTCCTTGTTCTAGCTTTCTCAGCAATTTTGCTTTTAGGCTGAGTAAATTTATAATTAATGAAGTTTAAAGTGGATATATATATATATATATATATATATATATATATAGGGAAGAGATATTTTGAAAACCCACTTGAGTTATAAAAACATTGAAAACTTCCCAAAATAACGTGTTTTTACATGTTTTTTTTTAAATTGAAAATCATTCTAAGCAACTTTTATAATATTTTCATTAAAAAAAATACAAAAAACGTCGAGCGTTTTTTTTAAATGGAAAAAAATCCCCGTTTTTTGTGTAAAAAACTCGTGTTACATATGTAACACAACATGTTTTATATGTAAAAACACATGTTACATATGTAACACAAGTGGACAGAATTTTTAAAACTTTTTTTATAAAAACATCTGGTCGGCGCTTTTTTGAATTTTTTTATAAAAAGTTTTGAAATTACATATAAAAGTTTTTAAAAAAAAAGTTGTAAAAATCCGTTTTTTGAATAGTTTTCAATGTTTTCACAACTTGTAGGGGTTTTCATTCTATACATTCCCTATATATATATACAATTTTCCCTATAAAGAGAAGGGATATATACAATTTTAATTTTGAGTTGAGTAAATCTATATCTATACTCTCTAATAAATAAAGGTTTGGGTGAGACGTTTGTCATTCTCTCATACATCCTTAGTCTTTTTCTTGCCTCTCTCTCCTATTAATTATACAATTTTCTTTAATTGTTTTTATAATTTTTTGTTTCACGCATTTCTCTCCTATTAAATAATAACGATTTCTATAATTATCTTTTATAAAACATTTTTTTAAATTAAGTTTGTTTATAAAACATTTATATAAATTGAACATTTCTTTAATTCTTTTTATAAAACATTTTTAAAAAATAACTATATAAAGTTTCTAGAATTTATATTAAAAGACTATGTAATATATCATAAATATGAAATATGTAATTTTTAATACTAAATATATAATATTGTATTTATTTAACCCGTGTAATATATCGAGTTTTAACGTAGTATACAATTAATGAACTTTACAAGTGAATATATGCAACTGACCTTTAATATAAGATAGAATGGTATGAAAAGATTATAATACCATTTATGCATCAAATATATATGCCATTACGGTTGGTGGATAATATATTTAAATACATAAACAAAGAAATTTGTCTTTAAAAAAAACTCAAATATATATAATTTTTTTTTATTAAATTATGAGAATATTGGACGAAATTAAAGAGAATTAAAATAAAGAGTAAACTGCCATTTTCGTCCCTGTGGTTTGGTCAAAATTGCCACTTTCATCCAATAGTTTGTTTTTTTGTATCTGGGTCCTCGTGGTTTTAAAATATTGTCATTTTCATCCTCGTGGTTTTAAAATATTGCCACTTTCATCCAGTCAGCTAACACCGTCCGTTTTTCTCAATTAAATGAGGGGTATTTCAGTCCTTTTACATATTTGTTTTATTTCTTCATCTTTTTTACTCTCACTTTTTAATCATAGAAACAAGCGACGGAGGTGTTCCAGTGGTGCTCGTCGGAAACTGGTCAGGAAAAGAGGAAGAAGGCCAGCAGGTGGATGATTAAATTAGAGGTTAAATTGGGGATGATTAAAAAGTGAGAGTAAAAAAGATGAAAAAATAAAACAAATAAGTAAAAGGACTGAAATACCCCTCATTTAACTGAGAAAAACGGACGGTGTTAGCTGACTGGATGAAAGTGGCAATATTTTAAAACCACGAGGATGAAAATGGCAATATTTTAAAACCATGAGGACCCAGATACAAAAAAACAAACTATTGGATGAAAGTGGCAATTTTGACCAAACCACAGGAACGAAAATGGCAGTTTACTCTAAAATAAAACTACTCTAATGCACGTGACGTGAAGGAAATGAGAAAACAAAAGCATCACGTGGTGAATGTATCCAACAGAAACATTGAATCTAACTTTTAGTTGATTAGCCAATAAGCTGATGGTGGAGTGGTAAGGGAGAGATCTGGTGTCTTTTGTGATCTAGGTTTGATCCCTGCCCTCCTTATTAGTTTCTGCGGCATGTAAATGAGGCCTAGTATTAGGCTGATGCACCTAGGTTTTACCAACGCCGATCCAGGGTTCGAGCCTCGGCTCTCCCTCAAGCCCGGAAGGGGCCGTATTGGGTGAGATTTTTCCTTGGATGCTCTCCAACTCTGACGTCAAGTGGGCCCGGTTAAGACAACATATTGGCCGGAGTTGGATGAGTCTCTCCCATGTGACGGGGGGTGCGACGTCACAACATTCAATGTTCGCCGTTAAAAAAAATCTTTTAGTTGATTAATAAATATATTGTTTTTATATTATCATTGTGAAGTTTTACATATTTTTTTAAGAATTGAAATATAAAATATTTTATTTAATACATATTTTCGAGTTGCTGATCAAAGTGTTTATGTTAGTGTGAGGAACCTTTCAAAAAAAATGTTAACGAATAAAAAAGTTCAAATCATAATCAAAATATCTTATTGAGAAACTATTGTTTTTTATGTTTTTTCTTTTAAGTCAGATATATTTATATGTGTGTAAATAGTTGAATTAAATGAACCGACATAAAAACCAACTTTTATATTTTTCATTTTTTCGTATGTCGAAACCTTTTGCTATAATTTTATAAATAACATATTAGTTGACGCTTATTCTTTTATATAAATTAAAATAATTATTAATATTTCATTTGACCCAAGATATATTTAGATTTATTAATTGAATTAGCTTCAAACCAACTACGTTAAAAGCCTCTAGTTAACTGATAGTTAACCAAACTAACAGAAACATTTTTTCTAATAATCAAATCAACCAAACCGCATATAACCAAACATTATGAGTTTGATTTTAGCCTGCCCTAGTTTATATTATTTATTTTCTTTTGAGATAATAATAAGATATTTTGAATCACTCTGTTATTTTAGGAAAATAAATACTTTTTAATAATATTTTTTTATTATTTAATATTTATTTATTTATTATAATAATAAATAATTTAAAAACACTTTTATATAAAAATGAGGGGATTAAAAATATAATTTTCTTGGATCCACACGATAAATTGAAGGCCTTCGTTTCAGTCACATGGTACACAAGCATCTATTCAATTCTTTTGATCTCACCTGCGATTCTTGAGGTATGATTTCTAATCTTTATTCAATTCTCCTTCAAACCCTTAATTTTCTTGACGTTTTGGTATCAAATGCCTTCAAAATCTCTTCTTTTTGTAAGACCTAGGGCTTATTATCATAGTTTACAGCGAACTTCATAAACTTATGCTCTAATTTCATTAATTTGATTGGATTTATGAGAGACCCTTGTTGGAATTTGCTTGATATCTGTAATTTAAGTTGCCATACTTCTTAGAAATCAAGAAACTTGAGGAATTTTGATTGCTCTGTTTTTGCAGACAGAAATTAGTAAACCCTTGTGGGAAAGGGTTATTAATCTTGAATGTTACTGAAGTTATTCCTGCAAATTCTCATAATTGACCCTTTTTAAAATGTTAAACTTTTGATAATTGATTTAAAACATTTCAAAACATTCCCTATAATTTTGATTACTTTTAGAAAATTAAGGAAAACTTTACACACCAATCTTGTGAAATATTTTTTATAATTTTTTTTTGAAAAACTATTAAATATTAAATAAAAAGGACGATTACAATAAAGTGGCAAATAAACGGGCAAAAACTATCAAATATTAACTTTTTTTAAATTTAGTCCACCTAAAGGGTATATGAATGTTGGTTACTATTTAGAGATTATTATTTTCAAATTTAACTTTAAGTAGGAGATGACAGTAAAGAAAAAAAATTAACCAAGTTTCATTCAATTTAAGTCAAAATTGGAAAAAAAAAGGTAACCAAGATTCATATATGTTACATTTAGATTACTTAATTTTATAAAAATTTAATACTTACACAAAAATTTTAGAAGATTGAAACAACTAATGAAAGTGGAGTGACTTTAGTGGAACAGATGAAAATTTAGTTACTTAGGTGTAGTTTTTCCAAAAATTAATAGATGGATGTTTGATACAAAACCAATTTAAAACCACGATAAACACATATATACTTGTACATATTGCTTTAAATATGATACACTATTACTTTTAATTATCTTCCACGCCCTACGTATAAGCAATTATGCTGTTCTTGCGGTTCTGTAATGAACGCGCCCCAAATAAGTTATGCAAGTAATTTCACCATACTCTTTGATACTTTGTTTAGTTGCAGCTTGTATCAAACTATGGACATCCAAACACCTCAAATAATTCAACAAAAGTATGAACATTTTGTTTTATTTTTTCTGATTTTTGCAGCTAAAACCTTTAGGCACTTCATATTTTCACAGAAATGGGAGACAAATTCAGGTTAGAAGAAGAAGATAAGGTTATGTTAGAGAGTGTATTGGGTCATGAAGCTTTCAGTTTCTTGCTTTGGTCAGCATCAAACAAGGTTCCCGACGAATTCAGGTCAAAAACGAGTGATTTAGGGGTTCAAGAAGGTCTTCACAAGATTCTCGAGCGGTCTGATTGGAGTTACACCATTTTCTGGCAAGTTTCAAATTCAAAATCCGGGAGATCGGCTTTGATTTGGGGTGACGGGCATCGCAAAGAATCAAATGAAAATGAAGTTTATAATAAACATGATGAAGACATTAGAAAAAAAGATGTTCTTCAGAAGCTTCAATCATGTTTTAAGGGACCGGAGTTAAACATGGATTTAGTATCTGATTTAGATATGTTTTATCTAACCTCGATGTATTATCTATTCCCGTTTGAGAAACCGTCTAGCCCGTCTCAGTCATTTAACACGGGTCGATCCGTTTGGGCCTCCGATGCGAAGAACTGTGAAGAACAGTACCAGTCAAGATCATTTTTAGCAAAACTGGCCCGGATACAAACCCTAGTTCTTGTTCCTGTTAAAAAAGGAGTATTGGAAATCGGTTCCTTTAAGTCGATCCCGGAAGACCAAAGTTTTGTTACCATGGTAAAAAGTTTGTTTAACGGATGCCACCTGAAAGTACCACCGAAAATCCACGGTCAAGAATTAAGTCTCGGTGTTGGCGTGAAATCCGGTCGGCTCAGCTTCAACTTTTCGCCGACAGATGAAGATGCTTTACATTTCGGAGGCGAATCGTGTAAAATACAGTTGAATCATGTTTTTGGTGGGAACTCATCAAAGGGGCATAGACCCGACCCGCAAATAGCCCACGTGATCGGTGGAGTATTAAATTCACAAGTGATGATATTGGGTCTTGATCAATCTAATCAATATTCATCTTTGATGGATAGAAGACCGAGAAAACGGGGTAGAAAGCCTGTGGACGGGAGAGAAGAACCGTTGAACCACGTGGAAGCCGAAAGGCAACGGCGTGAGAAACTGAACCAACGGTTCTACGCTTTACGAGCCGTGGTCCCTAACATTTCAAAAATGGATAAAGCTTCACTTCTTGGTGATGCAATTTCGTACATAACTGATCTTCAATCAAAGATAAGTATCTTGGAGGCTGAAAAGGCGGTCATGGGTCAACCCGAGGTTGAGTTCATGGCTCGGAAGGATGACGCGGTTATAAGAGTTAGTTGGGCGTTAGATGATCATCCGGTGGCACGGGTTATAAAGACGTTTAGGGAACATGAAATGGTAGTTAATGACACAAATGTTTCAACCACCGAAAACGGGGACGTGATACATACGTTTTCGTTTCACGCACTTGATGATGCTGCAGCAGCACAACAGTTGAAGGAGAAGCTCGAGTCGGCCTTTTCGGATTGAATTGGGTGTTAGAACTTGTTTGTAATATAAGATCTTGTGTTTTTTAGTTTTGGTTAGTTGTTATATAGATCAATGATATAGAAATTGTTGGATTTTAGTAGTTTTGGTTACTTTTATGTTTACAGTTAAGGAAGAAGAAACTATTTATGTTCATTTTTTTGGTGGATTTGAATACATACAATTAAATATTGAAATTTTATATATAGACTGTTTTTGTGCTGATTATGATTTTAGCTCCTAGGTTTACACATTTGTTTTATGCGCTTCGTCAAAATGGTGTTGGGTTCTAGTCTCATTTGAAAAATGAAGTAAATTTGGAGTGAAGTATCATAAGTTTAACCGTTTGAAAATAAAATTAAACAAACCTTCCCCACCCACACCACCGCAAGGGATTTTTTGTGATTAGGATAACTTTAGGAGCTCAACTTCTTACTTATGACTCACTGATTCACATGGTTTCGATTTTATGGACTAAAGATACTTTTTGGTACTTCATGATTAAGCATATATTTTTCATTTAATACGCTAAATTAATTTAATTGTTGCAACTTATATAAATTTTGTTTCACCTTACAAATCAGGAGAAATGCTTAAAACTAATTAACATTATTAACTCTATTAAAATCACAGCACCATGAACGGTGAATTAGTTATTTTTATTACTTGTTTTTGTTTAATTTAAATAATAATCTAATGTGAGGGTTAAAACTGATGAGGCTGGTAAAGGGTTTAATTTGGGCTTATGTGGGTGAAGCTATTGCCGTGGGTTCAAAACCCACTGGCAACAATAACTTTCTTTTCCTTGCAACATGCGGCCACTACTTGAAGATTTCTTGAGATTCATTTTTCTTCATTATATTATACAATGTATTTAAAACACATGGAGGTGAATAGTTAGAGTACAGGCTGCAAGTGCAAAGCATCATGTACAAGTCATCATTGCTTCTCACGTGGGAAGAGGCTTATACGCATGTACAACGCAACCACCTTTTCACCTGCATTCTCTTGCTTTTCAACACACACATATATAGAGACAGAAAGAGAGTGTGGAATCAGAATATGGAGACGGCAATGGGTTAGTTTAACGACGGAGGATTGGATACGACAGTGGTGCTTGCGGTGCTGATCAACGACTACGACGATAGCGGTGGTTCAACGGCGTTGCGTGAGCATTGTGAGAGAGGGTTCGACGTAGGCCGGCGCCGTAGGGGTGAGCAGAAAACCGAATTAACTGACCTGTAACCGATTTAACCGAACCAAAATAACCAAACCAAACAACTAACCGAAGATTCAGTTAACCAATTTTCTGAAAACCGACTTTTTCGGTTGGTTCGGTTATCCATATACCAATCACCGAAAATAACCAAACCGAACCGATTAACCAAATTAACCGAATTAACCGAACAGAACCGCAACGATTACCCGAAAACCGACTAACCGAACCGAGTATGTAGCCCACTTCATAATATATATATATATTTTTTTACAATTAAGCCCAAGTTAAGGTCCAATATATTATAATTATTATTTTAGTTGTTTGATTCAAGTTAAAGCCCACCTAGTTATAATATGCATTTGGGTTTGATTTAGTTATAATATGCATTTGGATTTGATTTCTGGTTAAATTCTTAACAAAAGTTCTAATTTTTTTAGCTCATGTCAAAAGTTTTGGTTTAGCAGTTAACCGATTCGAACCGAATGGCTACCAATAACCGATTAACCAAAACCGAATTAACCGAAACTGATCGGTTTTCAAAATCCTTTAACCGAAGATTTCGGTTTCGGTTCAGTGGGGGCTCAAAACCGAACCGAATCGAGCACACCCCTAGCCGGAAGCTAGGGTTTTGCTAGCCTCCAACCGACCTTGTTTTAGGGTTTTTCCAGTTGTTCTTCATCATCCAATCGCGCGATTGGCACCGGAATTCCACCCACTCTCTGCCTTGCTACCTTTTAATCGGTGTGTTTTTTTTATTTCCATTTGGTCTTTGGCTTTCTGCCTCCTTTGCAAAGGGTATTTGCTACATAAATGAAGAATTTTGGTATCTTCAATTTATAGCCTTTGTAATTGCAAGTTCCGTTGATTCGGCCACCTTGTTCGCTCATTAATCTTGTAACCCACGTAGGTACGCCTTTGCTGAGTTTAGTTCATGCACCTAAATGTTGTTCATTAGTGTAATTACGGTTAATTTGTGTTTACAGAAGTTTTAGAACTACAAGAAAGCTAGCAGATTATGTAGTTTTAATTGAACAAAGCTTGTATGTGTTTAATTTTTTTTTCTTTTTCAATTTAATTACTCGAATCATGTAATTGTAGTGTTTCTAATTTGTTTATATTTTAATGCATTTTTGTATGTGGAATTTGTTGGATTTAGCAGAACTTAAAGGGAGTGTTATATCATCAGGCCTGGTCCCGAGAATTTTCAAAATGTTTTGGGCCAGAGACATGTAAAAAAAAATCCGTGCCTCTATATATTGAATTTAAAAAAAAAAATACATGTATATATAGATTTTTTTTAATTTCGGGCCTCGGGGGTTGTCGGGCGAGGAGCCGTAGCCCACTTTGTCCCTCCTTGGAGGCCGGCCCTGTATATCATTTTTCGATCTCGATAAACAAGAATCCTTTTTCAGAAACCGATTAAGTTTATGTTTTTTGAATGTGAAATTGAAACCTTTTATGGTTAAGTTTATATTTTCTGAAAGTGAAACTGAAACCTTTTATTAGTTTCTATGGTTCAATTGGGTGCTTTGTCTGATTTGTATATGAATGTGAGCTCGACCCATTTGAACAGTTTCTATCCTCTGATTGGAAAATGTTTTTAATGTAGTTGAATTAAATGTTTTTAAACAGATTGTTTCTTGCCTGAATATGTTGTTAGAATCCCGATTACGCTATTGTTTGTAGTTACATCATATGTTTATGGGAGTTTGTTTATGTTGCAAGAATCGTTGTTTGGTTGTGTCCAATAGAGATAATGTAAGGCCCCAAACCCGGGTAACCTCACTTGTTAGATTTACTAATAAACACATAGTGAAAACTTGGAAATAGAATTAAAGCAGCAGAATCATCATTCAAGTTACAAGTTGTCTTAAACGTAGCGGAAGCAATGTTTTAAACATAAATATCCATAAACATAATTAAACGAGATGCCAGTGTCATCGCTTGGGTATTCTCTCAGCGCAAGCTCCACATCCATCGTCTAAAGCATCTACACTTAACCTGAAAGCATACTAAAAGTCAGCTACGCTGGTGAGTTCTAATTTTTCATAAAACATTACAGATCAAAAACATTTTGCCAGAATCATTACATCCATCAATTATAAATAAAATCGTATATAATATGCAATAACATTAAACATAAATCATTCACGTCAAATCTGCGCCTTTTCATATCGTCAATTCCTTTAGGCATTACTCGAGATTAATCGAGGCCCAATGTCTGTCCAGGATGCCCGGTCTCATCCGGAATCCTAACCTAGACAGAATCACGCCCCACCGTGATAGTAACATAAAAGATCGTGTGCATCCACACGACATTTACAGGTTAACTAATCTCGTCGTTTGTTCCAGTTGTACCACCGTTTTCTAGCCACAAAGGCTCCTGTATAGGTATAGCAAATCTTCGTGTCTAGGACGCCCAGTATCATATGGATTCCAAACCTAGACACGGTTTCATTCATCGCATTGGTTCCCGAAAGAACCGTTAGTAGATTTGACTTACATCATAACATGCGTTCATTCGTAAAATCGTTTAGTTCAAGCATTGTACGTTTCATTAAAACATTTTTCGTTCAAAACCTTTCATAACCATTTAAGGCAAAACCTTTCATAAATTCTTTCGTAAACGTTCCTTTCGCAAATGTTTCGTAAGCATGCGATCAATCCCAAAAACATGGTAAAACTCATAAAAAGGGACATCTAGAACTCACCTGATTGTTAGTTAATTACTCCAAACAACAAGTCTAAGCTAGGTTACACGACAATGATCTGCATAAGAGTTAACACGCGAAAACTATCAAATCTCACTAACGTAGCTACAGTGTCGCCGGACTCACTAGTGTCGCAAGACACCCCAAAGTGTCACCAGGCACACAAGGTTTGCCAGAACTTGTGTTATGGGTTTAGAGTTGCTCAATTAGTGTCGCCACAAGCCATTGGCAACAATGTCAGTGTCGCCAGGGAATGCCACGTGTCCCAACCGTTGAAACCTTGGGCACCATGCCACTCCCTTCCCCCAATCGTCCGTCTAGTGTCGCCAGATGAATCCTGATGAACACGAGTCTCAAACATGCTCGTTTTCGATCCAAGTTTGTAACTTTTTACGCCTAAAACGTTTGTTTACCTTCCATGAAGCCATATCTAGGCTTTAAACCACATATTATATGTAAAAATCCTTACATTGAGTTCAAAACCCTAGTTTTTACGCATAAACTCATTTAAACAGAAAATCGGAGGTTTTAAGTTCGCTCTTTACCTTGAATCGGACGTTTATTCAAACGATCTTCTTCACAAACGCTGTAGATACAACTTGTAGCAGATCTAGAGCACAACTTGAAGCTTTTTGTACTTTCTCTCTCTAAAATACCCACTCTCTAGCTCAAGGATGAAGATGATACAAAATGAGGGGTTTGGGGGTTGATTAGGGTTTTATCCCTTCCCACTTACGCACCCCAAGGCCCAAGCCCGCAAGCCCAACTCCTTCCTTCTTTCCTTCTATCTGTCTAGAGTGTCGGGTTTATGGACGTTACAGATAACATGCAAAGATTTCGGTAACTATAATGTATTTTATTGAATGTTTCATTTTTTTCTTGGTCTGCTTACATTTGATTAACCTTAACGGCAATGAAATGTAGAAACCGTCCCGTTTACCATTCACTTGGTTTTAGAACAATTGTTGATGAGATGTCTTGTTGATCATGTTCCTAATCATATCCTAGGACCACCTTTCTTAGAAGTTCTCTAGTTGTGTGACTTGACTTGCTACGCTAAGGTGAGTACTTGTCGCCCTTTTTTAAACGTTTTATTGTTTTAGGGCTAATATACATGCTTACAAAACAGTCCGAATGATGATAAACATACTTTGATGAATGAGGGGATGTACTATGTTATGAGATGTATTATGTTTTAAAGGTCTTGCCCATAGGTTGGGTCAACTTAACAAGTCCTATTATAGGGATATGAAAACCTATAGGCTGATACGTTAAGGAGTCCTTTTTATGATATTAGGTATATATGCTACCTAATGTCACATTCAGGATATGCCCACCCAATGTTGGCACTTATGTGATGTGTCACATTAGGGATATGACCACCCAGTGTAGTCAAAGATATGATGTAGTGTTTGGTTAGTTAGAGGTGAGATGGACCCATACGATCTAGTGCAAGAACCTTATATGCAATATGCATGTTAAGTATGCTTATTATATAACCTTATATGTTTATGCTAGAGTTAAATACGGTTCTAATCCATGTGATTTGGCACAAATAACCATTTTATTATAAAAGTTTAAATTTGACTTTTTTAGTCCAATAGTTTTACTTTCGTATCAATTAAAGTCCAGCCCACTAACTCCATCCAAATTCTTTGTTAAAAATTTATTAAAAGATCAAAATACCCTTGTATATAAAAATATTTTTTGAAAAAAAATTAAAAACCAAACTATCCGCTACTTTTTAATTCTCACTTTCTCTTTCCCCCCTCTTGATCTCTCTCTCTCCTCTTTCTCTCTCTAAAGAAAACAATACTTCATCTTCATCTTTATCGGCGACAACTTGCTCCGGTTACCCGTTTTCGGCTCGTAAACCGTGAGAGAGTAAGCCGATGCAGCCGAATACTTCCGTAACCCGTGCTTCCGGTTCGAATCAACTGGCGACCGCGTCATGACGGCGATGCGATGGCTCAGTCCGGCGGACTTGCGGTGGTTATGAAACGAATGAAGCTCGATCTCCGACTTCCAGCTCCGGCAGAGGAGAAGTTCAGGTTTGGACGGCGAGTTACTGTGGTGGTTCTTTGACTTCACGCAACTCTCTCTCTCTCCCTCTCTCTCTCCCTCTCTATCTCTCTATGTTCGGATCTCCTTATATTTTCTCGATTTCTCCTTACCACCTTCCTTCAACAGATCTGTTAAAGGGGGAGATGATGGATAGGGGTGAGCAAAGGGTCCGACCCTTCAGGAACCGGTCCGACCTGACCTGTGACCGGGACCTTGAAGTCGGATAAACTGGAACCTTGAACCGACCCTCTTATTGATTATATGGGTAAGGGTCTCGAGGGTATGAAGGGTCGGGCCTCATGGTTCTGCCTAAGGAACCTTTTAGCAATATGGGCTTCTTGGGTTGCTATGAACCAACTGAATTAGGCCTCGTTCACAACAATTGCTCATGAGTATTTATTTGGGTCAATACTTTCTTTGGGTCAAATATGGGTTCCGATTTGGTTTGATTTAGTGTTAAATCCATACTTGAGTTGGTCTAATAATCCGATCTCATAACTGTGTTGTGTGTGTTTTTCATCAATGTGTTAAATCCATACTGGATTATTTATTATTTTCTAAGCATGGAGCAAATAAAAAATCAACCAAACTGTTTCTTTGATTTAGTGTTAAATCCAACTGTTTCTAAGCATGGAGTATATAAAAAATTCAAAACACAAAGAACAAAAGCAAGTCATACAGAACTCATGAAAAGGACTTTGTGTGCATCATTGAAGTTAAGACTCTTTTATAAAAACAAAAATAATATGTATTCTTCATTGAACCGCCTAACATATTTTAATCTTCTTCAGATCTTCATCGACTCGATCTTTTCAAAAACATTTAAATAAAACTGACGATTAGATATTATAAAAAACACTAAAATGTGATTAACCAAAAATAATAATATTTACCTTTTGATAACTCGTCGAATTTATCACATTCCTCTTCTTCGTTTATTTATTTCCTCACCTTTTGAATCCAGTCTTGTGTGCAAATTAACGCCTCAACAATGGTAGGGGACAACGAACTTCTGCAGGACTCTACTGTTGAGAATCCTCGTACCGGTTTTAACTTTTAAAACAAATATATTTAAACTTTTTAAATAAATAAATCAGATTTAGACATCGGAAGCATTTAGTACGATTAACAGTTCTAAACTGGTACCCCGACAGTGATCCGATTACAAGCGTATAAACAATAAATTAAATCTAACCATAGGGTGTTTCAGGTTATACCTTCGACGATTAACCAAACGAAAGACACCTTGGTTCAGCGAGCGTCTCGCTAGTGACAGTTCACAAAACCTGCAGCAAAATCGTCTCACGTTTGCGCAAAGGGGTTTCCGGCGGCGACACAGGCTAGCGGCTGCGGCAAGGCGGATGGTGGTGGTTCTCGGCCGACGATGGCAGCGCAAGGGGAGGGGGTGGCGGCCTCTCTTTTGCGCAAATGGTGATGGTGGCAAGATTAGGGATTAGGGTTTAAGTTAAGTATGTATTTATAGATACCATAATTACACACTGCACCACATGGTATTAACTGTTAATTCCCTAGCAATTAACTTTTAATTACTTTTAAACCCTTGAGTTTACTAATTACTAATAATCAGTAAAATATAACTTTTATAATGTTTAACACTTAAACATGAAATCCCCGTAAATAATTATTTCACTAAATAATTAATTAACACATTCACCGATAAATATTTATCTAAATATTTATTTTCCGTTTAATAAAACTGTGTTTCATGAACTATAATATTTAACAATTAAATATTATCAATTTGCTCGTTACCCAAAGTTTAACTATTTGGATTGTACCTTGATAGTAACGTTGACTTAATTGACGATCAGACATCCCATATCCAATAATCTCCCACTTGGTCGATTCATCAATTAATCGGTTCAACGTAGACAGTGGTGGACGTCTAGTTTCATCTCACTGCCCCTAGCAAGATATGACGTATTACAATCATCAACTATTTCCTTGTGTTCAAGTAACTCTTACTTGACCAAATATAACAGTCATGACAAACTTATCTATGTATCGTTTCTATTTAGGACATTCGTAGAACATGAGACATGGATGCAAGTAATTTCTCATATGTTGTTCAACCATTCTTGTTAGCGTTCTCTAATTCAAAGTGGTCTAAACAAACTACTCTTAGTTTGAGCATGGCCATGCGTTTTATACCAGTTCGAATCAATGAGGGCGCTAGAATGTCCAACTCCTGATCAAAGGGGAACATAATTCCTTTGGTCACTTACAACTCCCACTTAACTTCAGATTTACTCCCAGTCATACCTTTATTACTGCCTTTCACGGAACAACGTTAGGTATGGTCAAAGAACAAACTTCAGTCAAAAGTTAGTTCTAATATGTGCCTCGGGTCGAAGGATCGATAGATCTTACCATATTCAAAACTTCTCAAGACCTTGATCCATGAAGATAGTTTTGAAACGAGTTACGTCCAATATTCATTATCTAATGAATATCTATGAACATGATCTCCAACTACTTGGACCTTCATTCATAATGAACCAATCATCTAATTCACAATAGTCTTATATTCAGATCGATTCCCATGAATCTGATCGACTACGGACACTTTAGAATACAATATTCAAGGATTCGAAAACGTATAAAATATCGAACATAGAAACATCTATTTATAATGCCGTTAAATCAAAACAAAATATCAATGTAACTATATTGTTCGAAAGCACCAAATACTAAATTACATATCAAACCCACTATCTAGCAAATCTAAGGCATATCTTATCAGCATGCTCCTCATGTTTAGCTTGAGGCATAGGCTTAGTGAGCGGGTCCGCAAGATTCTGATCTGTGTGAAATTTGTTTAACACGATGTCTCCTCATTCCAATATATCCCTGATATAATGAAATCTCCTGAGTATGTGCTTCGTGCTGTGGTGTGACCTTGGTTCCTTGGCTTGAGCAATGGCACCAGTGTTGTCACACAGTATCTCAATTGGTTTCTGAATGCTAGGCATTACCCCGAGATCAGCAATGAACTTCTTCATCAAAGCAGCCTCCTTTGCAGCTTCTGAAGCGGCAATGTATTCTGATTCGGTGGTGGATTGAGCAACAACACTTTCTTAATACTTTTCCAAGTGATAGCACTACCGTTCAGAACAAACACAAATCCCGTCTGTGATCGAGAATCATCTCGATCAGTCTGGAAGCTAACATCAGTGTAACATCTTACAACTAGTTCTTCTTCCAGTCCTCCATATAACAAGAACATATCCTTAGTCCTTCTCAAGTACTTGAGGATGTTCTTCACAGCTGTCCAATGACTCTCACCAAGATTTTGTTGATATCTACTAGTCATGCTTAATGCATACGATACGTCTGGTCTAGTACATAGCATGGCATACATGATTGAACCAATGGCAGAAGCATATGGAACTCTTTCCATTTTCTTCTTTTTATCGTCAGACTGAGGGCACTAAGTATTGTTCAGTATGGTTCCATGTGCCATGGCAAAGATCCTCTCTTAGAGTCTTGCATTGAAAAGCGTCGAATGACCTTATCAATATATGTACTTTGACTTAAACCTATAAGCCTCTTTGATATATCTCTATAGATCTTTATTCCCAGAATATATGCGGCTTCACCAAGATCTTTCAATGCGAAACATTTACCTAGCCAAGACTTTACGTTTTGTAGCATAGGAATATGGTTTCCAACGAGTAGTATGTCATCTTGTCACACCCCGCCTCAGGCACCCCCTGGACGTGTGCGAGCCCTATTGGTATCACTTGACTTTGATTTAAGATTTTTTATAAATACAGCAGAAGTCTTTTTCAAATGGATCGTTTCATCATTTGTTTCAACCTCAAGGGTTGTATTTGTAAACATCAAGACTTAGTTGAAAAACAAAAGTCTCGTATTTATTTTATAAACGTAAGGATTTAAATACCCTTTTCATTTTGATTACAAAACAGAGTTTGAAATCAAATACATCAACAGCCACCGAAAATAGTACTATCCAGGGTTGATCAATCCCCCGATCCTATCTCCTTTTTATTTTTTTTAGAATTTCCTTTATACGAGGCCTGAGAATCCTACGTATAAGTTAACCTTTTCACTTTTCTTGGGTCAGATCTTATGTTTGCCCGAATCCCAATTTTCATCATATTTTATTCGTTACTTGAAAAACATTTTGAAAATAAAACGTCAGCGCGAACGCTGATTAATACGATTATCTTGACAGAAAAATCATTTGGCACAAATTAGCATTAGTTCATAATCACAACTTTATGTTCAATCCACACATTCAGCGGGCCCGTCTTGTTAAATCACACCACAGTATACACTAGCGTCATGTCTTATAACAAGGGACATGTTTGCCTCTGAAGTTGTTATAAGACAAGCACCAGCCGTAATACAGGAATTTCACACGAGACCCGTGTATCCCTTGCAAGTTTTACGCATACCTATGGCCTGGATGCTTTGTTCGTAGAATAACGTTGGGCATTATTCCCTTAACCTTTATTTGACCATTTTCGTAAAAGTAAATATTTGGCACAAGTTTTGAAAGAGATAAAGTATTCACCTTTTGTATAGGAATGAGCCTCTAAGTTGAAAGCATATAGACTATCTTCTTAACTTGATTTCTCTAGCGTTTTGACCTTTTTACGAGTGTAGGATCGTAAGATTACAAGGTGATTCTATTCTAGTTGATATTGGAGGAAACAATAGCAACCAACAAAGTAAACAAGTAAACAACAAGAATACTGATAAATGCACTGTTGTATTAGACTTCTGAGATTACAAGTTTACAAGTAAAACACTATCAAAAAGCACTATGAAGGCACACTTTGTTTGAAGTGTTTACAAGATATATATAGTAACTTAGAATCAAGACAGACCCTTGATTCTAAGGATCAGATCTAACACAAGCCGTTGATCTTGTTTATTAATCTAAATTACACGTAAAGGCTAATCTAGTTAACTTTACTGAAACGTCTTCTCAGGCATCATTGTTTGCATGCTTGGAGAAGCGCGTCATTGTCCTTTATTGGTTGCACCAGTGAGGTTCCTTCTGCTTGGAGTGTGGCAGTTACTTTTGCAGAAAGGTGTCAGAGGCGCTTCGCATGGATAGTCAGCTGCAACGTTTGGTCTTCAGAGAATAAAGCTATCAACAGCAGAGATGAGGACCAGCAGCAAGATTGATCTATCTGCAGCTGCTGAGGATATGCCTATCAGCAGCAACATGTGTTGAATGCTGCTGATAAGCCTATCCGCAGCTACTTTGGTCTTCAGCAGCAGACAAAGTATCAGCAGCTGTTTTGGTCAGCAGCAATCTTGTGTTGTCCGCAGCAGTTGTACTTAGAACAATTTTGTAGCAATCAGTCTTTGGTTCTACAAACTCCCCCTAGACTGATGCTACCAAAATTCTTCTAGTCCCTCTGTTGCTGAAGCTTTTTCATGTGGTCGACTATCCTTGCTACTTCATACCCTCGAGGATCCTTGCTGGGGTTGTCAAGAGGAAGTTCAGACAGAGTCTTGATGTCCTTACTTGGCATTTTGAAGATTGCCTTGCTTGAACATCTCATCTGGTGACCCTTGACATTTGTGATGGTGAACTCATTCTTCTCAGCATTGTAGGACCATCGTGCAAATGGATAGTAGGATTGTAGAGGTTTAACTTCTAAGACTGCATCTTTGCTAGGGTTGAAGTGATGTTTGATCACCAGCACAAGATGTATCTCACCATCATTTTCAGGTATGAATTCTTCACCCAGATCCATGATTCTCTTGAGATCTGAATCTGGAAGTTGTAGAACCTCATCAACAGACTTGTAAATCGACCTTCTTCGTTCAGTTCTCCCCCTGAATACTTCAAACCATTGATCTTGGGTACTGTAAAACCATTGGACTATTTCTCTGGAGTCTTCAGGTTTGGATATGGGTTTGGATTTCTTCAGGAGTGGCTGTTGATGAGAAGGAGCTGGGTGGGATGTTTTGAAATTTTTGGGTTAAGGAGAGGAAGGCTTGGGGATGTTTGTGGATGGTGTTTGGAAAGTGGAAGTAGTTTCTGGTGCAGAGGTTCTTTGCTTCTTGACTGGTCTCTTTCCCAGTCTTTCTTCCTCTTCCTTTTTCACTTTTGTATACAGGGCTTGCAGGTTCATGAAGGACATGGGACCTAACCTTTTTCCACTTTCTCCCCTTACCTTAAGGAAGTCAATCATCACCTTCCTTTCTTCATGGGTCCTTTGATTAAGGGCAATGACTTTCTTTGACTTTTGTCGAGCTTTCTCTTTCTCTTCGTCTTTCTTCTTCTCTGCTAATTCCCCCTGCTGACCCATGAAGGCTCTGTAGATCTCTTTGTTTGAAAGTTTTTCAAGGTAGTCTGCATCCTCACCTTGAGAGATCAGAGCTTCAGTCCACTCCTCCCTTAATTCTTTTGCTAATTTAGAATCAGTGATTCTAAACTTAGCATCTTCCTTCCTCTTCTTTTCATTCTCCTCTTCTACTTCCTTTGCAAACTGTTCCTGCAGCTGTCTGGAAAGTTGTTCATCTTCCTCAACTTGAGACCCTGCATGGATTTTAACTTTCATCTCATCCAACTGTTTGGCATACAGTTGGATTGTCTGTTGTCTTAGAAGTATGGCTACCTTTCTTTCTTGATGCCTTTGTTTATGAGCCATCTCTTCAGCCATCTCTTCTTCTTCTCTTTTCCTTCTTCTTTCTTCTTTCTCCTTCTTTTCTTTTCGCAACCTCTCTTCATCCTCTTCTGTCATAATGCCCTTCCCTTTATTAACATTGGATGCCTCTGCTCTGGCTTCACTGATCACAGCAACAGCTGATTGTTGTGCTGTTGGGATCTCTGCCTCGGCTTCATTGGCATGTTGAGAAATTGACAAGGGACGGTCACTGTCTTCATCAAGTTGATACTCAGAACCTTCTATTTCCCTCAGTTGATCCTAAAGTGAAGATCTTGTGCCAGATGCTACAGATGTGGCTTCAACTTGTGGAGTATCTGAGTTGGAGTCAGTATCAGAAGTTGACACAGACTCTTCCTGAGGAATCAGTCATTCTTCTTGAAGATGGGCTTTGATGGTGACCATCATTGCCTGGCTCTCCAATGAGTTAATATTGCAGATGTTGGCTCTGAGCTGAAAGATCTTGAATAGGAAGTCTGAGGGCAGCTGGAGGATGTTCCTGGTGTTGATGGTGAGAGAGGTGTCGTTGCTTAGAAGGAAGGTATGGTCAAGGCACTTATTGCTTATCCATCCTAGCACATCTAAGTCCTTGACCATTAGTTTGTACTGGAGTCTTTTCAGGCTCAGAACTTCTTCTTCATTGAGAAGACTGCTCCTTGTGATTTGGAGATTGTTGGGAGACAGTCTTCTTTCTACAGCCTGAGATGACTCAGGAGACTCTACCCGTTTTAGTTCTTTGATTAGTCTTATGAAGTTGGGTAGGTTGTCCTCCATCAAATCATAGAACATGTCAATGAAAAGGTCTGCTGAGAGGTCTGATGAGTTGTTGATGCAGATAAGATCATATAGGTCAAGGATTTCAAATGGATGAATTAAATCCCAGTCTAGCTCTTCTACTCCGCTAAACTCCCGACCTATCCAAAACCTCTCAGTTTTCCCATCGTACCCCCAAGCTAGTATAATGTCAAACTCTAGCTGTGTTGATGTCAGTGGGAAGTGGGGGCAGCTGCATGACTTATGATGGCTGCAACTTCTGGGATGATGCTGAAGGATGTAGATGTTTCGTCTTGGTTGTTTTCATCCATCAGCACCTCATCTATAGCTCTGACAACTAGCTTCCAGTCTTCAGTGGATTCGTCTTCATTGTCATCTGAGACTGGCAAGTCATGAACTTGGACAAAAGCTGGTCTGAATAGAGTACTTTGGAAGGCAGCCTGCTCTTGAATCCAGTTATCGAGACTTTCAGTGTCTTCTTCCATAGGGACTTTCTCCCCCATTTTGGTTGCATCAGTGAACAAATAGGCATCTGTTTGAGTGCCCACTGAGACAAGAGAGGGAGAAGCCGTGGAAGGGCATTGATGGGCTTCATGCATCAAGACTTGGTGTCGTAGTTTGGACACTTCAGCCTCAAGCATAGCCACCCTGGCTGTCAATTCCAAATTGTTTAGTTTCAGACTGTCCTCATCCACAGTTGTGGAATCCTTGGACCCATATGGGGCCGTAGGCCGAGCCTCAGCATCCCCATCACCCGTGGTTTCTTGGCGCCTGGGATTCCTCTCAGTGAGGGGAGTTTCCAAGGAAACACCCTCACCATGAGTTGCCATGGTTGAGGTCTTAAAGATGTTGTCACTGTCCTCCTAGTCATTTGATGGACCAGCAGTAGTGACAGCCTTTTCCACATCCACTCTTTCATTACTCCTAGAGTGGACCTTCAAGGGTGAAGAACTTGGGTTTGGTGTTTCGAAAGCAAGACCAATCAGTACCTCCTTGATAGTGGTAGTTGGAGAAGGTACATCACTTTGGGCAGGTTCCTCAACACTTAAGTCCAAAGAAGATAGGAATGGCTCAAAGGGTTGTTCTATGGATCCGGGAAGTGATCCTAATCCTAATAGAGAGACTTCCGAAGGAGTCTCCCTGACAGTGTGGCTTTCCCTTATGATATTCTCACTAGAATGTTGTGATTCTGAGTGAGGGATGTTGGCTTGGGTTTGGGCCTTGGAGGCAAGAGAAGAAGGAGTTCTCTTGCCCCTCTTTCTTGTATATTTGGCTGCAACCGGGGCCCTGTGTTTCGGTTGAGCAATCAAACTGTGGGTGAGTAAAGTATGTGCCTGTACATCCTCAGTAGAATGCACAGGGGTTCGATCAAGGGAAGCAGCAGTTTGAGTTTGTGGCAGTGAGGTGGAGGGTGTGGGATCAGTATCAGCTGGGTTTGCTGAACTGTCACCCTGGGCACTTTGCGTGTTCAACATTGTAGATAACAATGGAACATCGGCCCCTGAGAACTTTGATGAAACGGTTTTCATGCTTTGAAAAATGTTGTTCTTATGTCCCAGCATTATGTAGATTCTTGCAGTTTTTGAAAGATCTTGGTGCTCAATGTTGAACACTTCCTGCAAGAATCTTGGGAACATGAAGAACTGTGATTTCACCCCTTCTTGAAGGTTGCATCTCAAACCTTCAAGAATGAGGTGGGAAAAATTGAAACCCGCCCCAGTTATCATACCGTGAATTGCCGACGCAAGTCCGGAGCTAAGTTGGTTCCAGCCACTCCTCTTCTGGGATATGCATTGGAGAAGAGTGTGGCAGAGATACTTCCATTTGGGACCCATGAGTGCCTTCTCTATCGTATACTCTGTTTGATTCCCAGTGTACCCTATGGATACAAAGGTCCTTTCTATGAGCAGTTAGGAGAATCTTCTCTGGAGGGGGTTTAGATAGGCCAGGAGCTAACACGAAACATTCTTTGTCAGTGAAGAGCATCCAATGCTTTTTATCACATACTTGGGAAACACTCATGAGATTGAAGTCAAGTTCTTTAACATAGTTGACTCTTTCAATACTCATCCTTTCATTGGACACAGTTCCTTGTCCAGTGATAGATCCACCCTTTGAGTCACTCCCAAAGGCAACATATCCTCCATTGAAATGTCTGAAGTTAGAGAGGATGGACCTGTTGCCTGTCATGTGCCTGGAACAACCGCTATCTACCACCCAAGTATTGTGTTTATTGACTGGCTATCCCTGCACATGGAAGATATCTAATTAGTGGGAGGAACATTGTAGCATGCAGCATTGTAGAAAATCGTTGCTAATTTGCCATTGTCAGCATGCTTGCAGTCAATGGAACCAATAGTTATGCTTGGAGATTGTTTGGCCTTCCATTGCTGTGTTGGTGGTTTTCTAGCTTTCTTTACATTGTCGGCAGAAGATGTTGTTGTTGACAATTCTGGCTTATCCGCAACCGATTTTGCTGCTGAAGGCTTTGCTGGAGCAGTAGCAGTTTTTGCTGCTGGAAGCTTTATTTTGGATTTTGCTTTGTCAGCAGTAGATACTTTTGCTGCTGATGCCGTTGTTTTTTATTTTGCTTTGTCAGCAGCAGAGACTTTTGCTGCTAAAGGCTTTGCCTTTGGTTTCCTGGACTTTACTCTATCAGCAGCGATTTTGTTTGCTGCTGATGGGTTGAGCACAGATGAACGATTTGCAATCTGGTTAAAAGGGTTGAACTTGCATGTTGCAGCAAAGTGGTTTGATTCCCCACATATGATGCAAGTTTGTTGAGGTTTCTGCATCTTCACTCTTTGAGGGGATAGAGATTCTCTGAACTTTGTTGCCTTTGCATCATAGCTTCTCACCTGTTTGTTTCTGTTTGTTTTCTCAAAGGCATGCTGCTTTGAGTTTCTTTGGTGTTCACGGTAGTGAAAGCAGGTGCTGGCAGTGTGATTGTATTTGCCACACACAAAGCAGGATAGTGCTATCTTGTCCCTGTGAGAGTCCACATAGTTCTTTCTTTGAAATAAATCTTTGAAGTTCCAGGGATGAGCTTTGTTATTTTCAAAAGTGGATTTTTCTAGTGTCTTTTGAACATATGGACCTTTTTCTCCAGGTGCATGACATATGTCGAACACCTTCCTTGGCTGGACTGAGGTTGAGGACTGGCCCTTTTCAGTTTTTAGCTTCCTACCTTCTGGAGGATAGCTAATTTTGATTTGTTTGAATGGTATGGGAGCTGGAATAGTTGGAGTAACAACAGGACATTCAGTTTTGTTCAGAACAGCTTCAGAGATAGGAGCAGATGGGACTGCTCTAGTTTCACAATGGTCTGAGCAGGTTGATTCAAGTTCTGAAGAGGTGGAGCAGTCTTCCACAAAACATGCATCCATTGAAGGATCAAGGTTTCGGTTTGCCGTGTCAAGATTTGCAGTATTGAAGCTTGGTTCGTGAATGGCAACATAGTCAGCAGGAGGAGGAACTGTCTTGTACTCATCATTATGATATCCAAGTCCAGTTTTTAACCTTTCATGGACTTGAATATCTAACAATCTTTGTAACTTTTTAGATGAAAATTCATATTTTTCAACATGAACTTTCTGTTCAGCCAGTTCAGCTCTGGTAGCTTTAAGTTTTACTAATAGATCATCAATCTGAGTTTCAAGTTTGGTTTGTTCATGTTTTAATGAAGAAATCTCTTTCTTAAGGCAGTTAATCTTTTCTTTGTAACTGTCTTCAACCTTTTTGAATTCAGATTTCATTTGGTGAAACTCTTCATTTTGATCTATTAGATTTTGGTTATGCTTTCTATAACCTAAAACTTTGTCAATGCAAGCTTGAGAGCAAAGATGTTCAAATACCTGAGGTGGTATCTCTGCATTGTCTGCCATAAGTGCTTGGTTGGAGGCAGGAACATCTTCATATTGAAAACTCCAGTCAAATTCTATAGTTCCAACATTTGCACAGGCTGCAGTTTGTGCTGGAGGAGTTCCTTGTTGCTGCTGCTGCCTGGGCTGACCTTGGTAAGCTTGTCTTTGATGGCTGGCACCCTGATTGGCTTTAGGTGCCTTGCACTCCCTAGCAAAGTAACCCATTTGGTTACAGTTGTAACATCGGATCTTGCTTTTATCAAGCCCAACTCTGGTGTTTGAGTTGTTGCTTGGAAATGATCTCCCGGTTCTAGAATAAAACCTTTTTGCTCTGAGGGAGAGCATGACATATGAATGCTGAATATCCATTTCTTCAAGATCATCTGGATGAAAGCATTCCAGATCCTCCTTTATGAAGTGCATGCTGCTTGAGTTGTCAGAGACAAAAGCAGTAGAGGTTGGTTGTTGAGGAGGTGCCTCAAGAAGAAATGGTGATGAGTTGGATTGTGAAGCAGTTGGTGTTTGAGGATGAGTAACAATGGGAGGATAGTAGTTGCTTGCACTAGGACCGGAATGATCAGAGTGAAGCGCTGAGGTGGTGGTGGAGGAAGTGGTAGCTTATTGATAACTGGAGCTCCTTTCTTTAGCTTGAATCATTTCTAATTCATAGGTTTTGAGCATGCCAAAGAGCTCAGTCATCTGAAGAGTCTTCAGATTCTCTGTTCTTCTGATGGACACTGTATATAATGTCCAACAACTAGGAAGAGATCTTATGAACTTCTTGAGAATGTCTTCATTCTCCAGCTTTACCTTGGAGCACTGCAGTTCTCCAACCAGGTACGTGTACCTGTTATATAAAACTGTTAGTGACTCACCTTCCTTCCAGACGAAGTTTTCATACTGTTGCTTGAGAATGTCACGTCTGTTCTCCTTGACCTCCTCAGATCCAGCAAACATCTTTTCCAAGGCTTCCCATAACTCCTTTGCAGTTTTGTAAACCCTGAAGTTGTGAAAAACTTCATTTGGAAGGCATATTTGGATAGCTCCTAATGCCTTGAAGTCCACCTCCATTTTCTTGATGTCTTCTTCAGAATACTTGGAGGGTTCCTTCGGAACTAGTGGTCCTCCGGAGTTAGCAGAGGCCACCATGGGAACATAAGGTCCATCCTTTATGGATTTCCACATTCCGTATTCATGGTAGCAGAAGAAGCTTTCCATACGGTTCTTCCACATATCATAGTCCTCCCCAGACACCAACCTCGGTGGTCGGTTAATACTGCCGATGTCTTCAGATCCATGACTTTGTGCCATTTTGTTTTGTGTGACTTGATCAAGAATAGAGTTTTGAATAGAATCAGAAAGTGATTAAACAAATGTTAGTTTGTTTAATCTTGAGCCAAAGCTCTGATACCACTTGTAGGATCGTAAGATTACAAGGTGATTCTATTATAGTTGATATTGGCGGAAACAATAGCAACCAACAAAGTAAACAAGTAAACAGCAAGAATACTGATAAATGCACTGTTGTATTAGACTTCTAAGATTACAAGTTTACAAGTAAAACACTATCAAGACACTATCAAAAAGCACTATGAAGGCATACTTTGTTTGAAGTGTTTACAAGATATATATAGTAACTTAGAATCAAGACAGACCCTTGATTCTAAGGATCAGATCTAACACAAGCCGTTGATCTTGTTTATTAATCTAAATTACACATAAAGGCTAATCTAGTTAACTTTACTGAAACGTCTTCTCAGGCATCATTGTTTGCATGCTTGGAGAAGCGCGTCATTGTCCTTTATTGGTTGCACCAGTGAGGTTCCTTCTGCTTGGAGTGTGGCAGTTGCTTTTGCAGAAAGGTGTCAGAGGCGCTTCGCATGGATAGTCAGCTGCAACGTTTGGTCTTCAGAGAATAAAGCTATCAGCAGCAGAGATGAGGACCAGCAGCAAGATTGATCTATCCGCAGCTGCTGAGGATATGACTATCAGCAGCAACATGTGTTGAATGCTGCTGATAAGCCTATCCGCAGCTACTTTGGTCTTCAGCAGCAGACAAAGTATCAGCAGCTGTTTTGGTCCGCAGCAATCTTGTGTTGTCCGCAGCAGTTGTACTTAGAACAATTTTGTAGCAATCAGTCTTTGGTTCTACAACGAGCGTTTCTTCATATACCGTGCACCAAAAAGAGCGGGAAACGAACCGGGATCTTCGGGAGTGAGTTAGATATTCTCTGGAACAAGAAATGGAAGTGAAGATCAATGTTGGTGTGAAGAATTGAAATGAACTCGACCATCTATTTATAGGGCAAAATCTGAGCCCGTGACGGACCGTTACAAGTGGTGACAGTCCGTCACCACAGTAGGGTTCACGAGTCATCAGACACGTGTCGCCCTCTGGTCAGTTTGTGGTGTGACGGACCGTTACAAGGCGTGACGGTCCGGTACAGAGTGATACGTGGCACACCCTGGTGAATTTGGGGCTGTGACGGACTGTTACCAGTCGTGACGGTCCGTTATAGGGTTTCCAGGCATCAGAATTCGTTCATTAGTCAACAGACACATGGGGCGTCATCACTGTTCGCGTGCCCAACTTGTAACGGACCGTTACCGTCCGTGACGGTCCGTTACCATTTGATTTTGATGTTTTCTACTTTTCGGTCCTTGTACTTTCATACGTTTATACTTATAGTTCTTGTGGTGTGTACCTTGCTTAAATATTGGACATTTTTTAGGGCAGGTGTTACATCCTCCCCACCTTGTTTTGATCTCGTCCTCGAGATTACTTGAACAAGTGAGGATATTTATTTTTCATTTCAAACTCCAGTTCCCACGTGTACTCAGGTCCACGTCTGGAGTTCCATTTTACTTTCACAATCATCAGTTTCTTTCTTTTCAATCTCTTTTCCTGCCTGTCCTCGATTTGCAAAGGTTGTTACACAAATTTTAATTTTTCATCTACCTCTACATCTTGTAGGGGCATTACCAAGGATTCATCTGCCAAACACTTGCGTAGATTTGACACATGGAATACATCGTGTACTCCATTCATTTCTTAAGGTAATTCAAGTTGATAGGCCACAGGCCTAACTATTTTCAATATTTTGAATGGTCCTACGAATCTAGGACTTAATTTTCCTTTCTTCCCAAATATTACAACGCCTTTCCATGGTAAAACTTTCAACAGAACGTTATCACCGACGTTGAATTCTAATGACTTTCGTCTCTTATCAGCATAACTCTTTTGATGATCACGAGCCGCTTTCAATCTACCTTTTATTTGAATAACTTTCTCAGTCATTTCCAGGACTATTTCAGGTCCGGGTAACTGATTTTCTCCTATTTCAGACCAACAGATCGGAGTTCAACATTTACGACCATATAAGGCTTCAAAAGGAGCGGGCTTGTATACTCGTATGAAAACTATTATTGTAGGAGAATTCCATTAGAGGTAAGTGGTCATCCCAGCTTCCTCCAAGATCAATAACACAAGACCTTAACATGTCTTCAAGGGTTTGAATGGTTCTTTCACTCTGCCCGTCCGTTTGAGGATGGTAGGAAGCGCTAAGATTCAATTTTGTACCTAGAGCTTTTTGAAAAATTTTCCAGAAACGAGAAGTAAATCTACTATCTCTATCTGACACGATAGATAGTGGCACACCATGTAATGATACAATTTCGTTAACATATAACTATGCCAACTTATCCATGCTGAACGTTCTTCATGGGAAGAAAATGAGAAGATTTAGTAAGTCCGTCAATACTAACCCAGATTGTATCATTCCCATGATTGGTTCAGGGAAGTTTAGTAATGAAATCCATGGTTATCATTTCCCATTTCCATACAGGAATTTCAAGTTGCTGTAATAAGCCAGAAGGCTTTTGGTGTTCAGATTTTACTTGGGAACACGTTAAACACTTTGCAACATAGATAGCGATATGCTTCTTCATTACTATCCACCAATAATTGGCTTTTAGGTTTTTGTACATTTTATCGCTTCTAGGATGCATGGTGTACTTAGATTTGTGGGCTTCTTCAAGAATTTCTTCATGTACTTTTCCATAGATAGGAACCCAAATTCTCTTATTCATTCTAAGAATTCCATCATTACCTTTGACCAATTAGTCGATCATTCCTCCCAATCCTTCCTTCTCAGGGTGAGATTCCTTAATACGAGTGATAAGATCGATTTGGAGATCGAGTCTTAAAGCATGAACTCGCTTAGGTTTCTCATGTTCTTTTCCACTAAAGGCGTCAGCTACAACATTAGATTTTCCTTCATGATAACAAATTTCGCGGTCATAATCATTTAGGACTTCCATCCAACGTATTTGCCTCATATTTAGTTCTTTCAGACTGAATATATACTTTAGCCTTTTATGATCAATGAATACGATGAATTTGACTCCATATAGATAGTGCCTCCATAATTTCAAAGCGAAGATTATGGCGCCTAATTCTAAATCATGAGTCGTATATTTCTTTTCATGAGTTTTTAGTTGTCGAGAAGCATAAGCAGTAACTTTGCTTCCTTGCATTAACACAAAAACAACGCCGGTGTGTGAAGCATTACAATATACTGAAAAGCCTTCATTTGCATCTGGCAAAGCCAGTATAGGTGCTTGTGTCAGCTTCTGTTTCAAAGTTTCAAAAGATTTAGTTTGTTTAGGACCCCATTCATACTTAGCTGACTTGCGAGTCAGAGAAGTTAATGGTACAACAATTCGAGAGAAATCTTTGATAAATCTCCGATAGTAACCAGCTAATCCGAGGAAACTATAGACTTCTGTTGGAGACTTTGGGATTTCCCATTTAGATATAGCCTCAATTTTAACCGGGTCAACTTGGATGCCATCATTGTTAATGACATGTCCAAGGAATTGAACTTCTGATAACCAGAACTCACATTTTGAGAATTTAGCATAAAGCTTTTCATTTCTCAAGAATTCAAGCAAGATTTTCAAATGATTAGCATGATCTTCCTTACTCTTGGAATAGATAAGGATATCATCAATGAATATGATAATGAATTTGTCCAAGTAAGGTTTGCAAACTCGATTCATCATATCCATGAAAGATGCTGGTGCATTAGTAAGTCCAAACGGCATTACCGTGAACTCATAATGACCATATCAAGTTCTGAAGGCAGTTTTGGAAATATCTTCTTCCTGGACTTTCAATTGATGATAGCCAGAACGAAGATCAATCTTGGAAAAGCATTGAGCTCCCTGGAGTTGATCAAAGAGATCATCGATTCTAGGGAGTGGGTAACAGTTCTTAATTTTGACTTTATTCAGCTCACTATAATCAATGCACATGCGCATTGAACCGTCTTTCTTTTTAACAAACAAGACCGGAGCTCCCCAAGGCGACGAGCTTGGTCTTATGAATACTTTTTCAACTAATTCATCCAACTGTTTCTTTAATTCTACCATTTCAGTTGGAGCTAATCTGTACGGGGCTTTGGCAATTGGTGCCGTACTAGGTACTAGATTAATTCTGAACTCCACTTCTCTTTCAGGCGGAATTCCAGGTAATTCATCAGGAAAGACATCAATAAATTCAGCCACAACCGGTACATCTTTAATCTTCTTTTTAGTGTCGGTAGTTACAGATACAAGGTATGCTAAGCATCCCTTTTGTAGATATTTTGTGGCTTTTAACATGGAAATTATTCCAATAGATTTGGATAATTTGTCACCATTTATAGTAATGATATTGCCTTTTGGCGAACGAAGTTCTATGGCTTTCTTATCACACAGGATACGAGCTTGGTTAGAGGCTAACCAATCCATTCCTAAGACAATGTCAAAACCTTCCAAAGTCATTGGCAACAGTTGTGTAGGAATAACATGTCCTGATAGTGTGATATTACAATCATTCGAGATTTCAGAGATTTGGACGAGGTCACCGTTGGTAGTTTCTACCATATATTTCTTGTCTAATTTAGCTAGAGTTTTATTTAACAGTCTACAGAATCTAAGATCTATAAAACTTTGGTTTGCACCAGAGTCAAACAAAACTCGAGCATAAATATCATTGACAAGAAATGTACCCATAATGACATCGGGCATACCTGCTGCTTCATGAGTATGGAGAACGAATGCTCGCACATTCTTCTTTACTCCATCTGCAGGTTTGGGACTTGTCCCATCGGGTTTCTTCAGTTTGGGATAATAGATTTTGATGTAGCCAACTTCACCACATTCAAAACAAGTGATTTGCTTTTTCTTGAAACAATCCTCTGTTTTGTGACTAGTCATCTTGCAGAAGTTGCAGAAAAGTCCAGCACGACATTGTCCTAAGTGCCTCTTTCTGCACTTGGGACATTCCGGAATGGAAGAGTTGTTGTTTCGGCGAGTAAATTGGATTTATTTGATCCATTTGGGCCTTACCCAGATTCCTTCTTCTTCTTTCCCTCCTCCTGGTTTCTAATCAAACTGCTGGTTAGTGATGGTCCTAGATCCGTATCATCATCAAGATTTTCACAATTTTTGACTTTGACCATGTCGTGAATTTCTCCGATCAAACCCCAAATATAACGCTTTATCAGATTTGCTTCAAGGGTAGCAAGATGTGGAACTATTCGAGCATACTCGAGGAGTTTAGTCGAATATCCTTGATGATTTGTTCCAATCATCTTTAGACTTAAAAATTTTCCTTCGATTTGTTCCCTTTCATTCTGGGGAACATATTTGTTCTCTACTCTTGTCTTGAAAGCACTCCAGCCCATTGCATAGGCTGCATTTCTTCCCTTGGCGGCAACAATGTTGTTCCACCATTCTAGAGCTTGATCTTTAAACATATTACAAGCATATAAAACCGTGTCTTCCTCAGCACACTTGCTTATAGCAAGCACAGATTCAGTCTTTTCGATCCACTTTATCATGGCTATCCCTCCTTCTCTTCCAGAAAAGTTATAAGGTTTACAATCCTGGAACATCTTATATGTACAACCGATTATCTTTCTCTTCTTTTCCACATGACCATAGTTATTACCTATACTCTCATCTTCAGAAGAGTTAGGGTAATATTCTTCTTTTCCAGTCTTCTTGGTTTTATGAGTAGTAGAGCCTTCGGGTTTAAGAGTAATAGGCTTGGATTGAGTGATAGTACAAGTATGTTGAGTCACAGGTTGAGAATTAACAAATTTTAGAATTGATGGCTGGGCAGATAGTTTATCGGCTTGTCTCTTTTCCATTTCATTGAATATCATTGGAAGAGAATCTTTGATTCCTTTCGTGATCATTTTCTGGAGATCTATACGAGAATTAGGATTTTCAGCAGCGTTTTTAATCGCTACTTGTTTCCTTTTTTCTCTCGTGTTTTTAGAAGATCCGAGATTTTTTGACATTCTATAAAAGAAATAGGATTGGAATCAAAACAAAACCTTTTTATTGATAAGAATATATTACAATACATATAGAAATCATTGTTCCTAAAAATTTCTAAAATTCTTTTCTTCAAGAGCTTGCATTAACAAAGCAATCCGAGCTTCAACTTCAGCTTTCTCTCGTTCCAATTCTACTATTCTGCTCAGCAACTTTTGTTCCCTTTTATCCGATTCATTCTCATTTATATGAGGAGCAGGGATGAGAATCGTCTTATAGTACGAAACGAAAGGTATATTAGTGTCAGCATATTCTTCTTTTTCAGTATTATTCTCATAAGGCATATCGGCATATCCCTCATGAAAATTTCGTGAATATATAGGAGTGATATTATAGCTTCCTGCGATAGGAGCAGAATGAAAACTTATAGAAGGATTATAGAGAACACTAGGGTTTCCTATTTCTCTGAGGCCTCTGAAAGTTGAAATTTAAGTTTCCTCATTTTTTTCTATAGTTGTTTCATTTATTTTTCGTTCATGATAATTTACTTAAGCAAATTTACGAATAAAGCTAGGACCCTTGCCTTTTCCGACCATTCTGTAAAATAAACAAAACGATATTTTATTATTATAGAAATATATTACAAAATACAACAAAAACGATTCTAATCTTTCATAAGTTCTTTTCCAAGAGTCATCAAGTCTTCTCTGTATTCGTATACTTGTTGTCCATAAAATTTGGTTCTGGCTTTGTCCATTATCTTCTTTCTTGTTACTTCATCTGTTTGGCCCAACGAACGGTCTAAACATTCGATAGGAGAAGAGGGCATACTTTCCGCATAACCATATTTAGGTGGGGGTTTACGGAGTCCCACCATAATATCATTATAAGTATTTGGTATTTTGGAGGAGCTTGGAAATACTCTTGGAAAGGGCCATCATATGAAGGTTCCGGAAACATATAAGGATCGTACAAGACTGGGGATCCAGAGTTGTAAGATTGATAGTCAGAATTATTTGAAACAAGATTATTAAAAGGATAATCTTCGGGATTTTCATAAGCAGGTTCAAATTGATTAGATTCCTCAGATGGATCCTCTTCTGTTGAAATATTCTGCTGAATATTACTTGACTCAGCCTCGTTGTTTCCATGCAGTTGTTGGACATTCGTATTCCTGTTGCTGAAGTTAGAACCAGCGTCCATCCATTGACTAGAAGAGTTATAAGATTGAGGGTGGTATTCGGGAGAGTTGTTATTAAGTAGAATGGCAAACAGATCGTCGTTATAGTAGGGCGAAGAGATAGGGTTCAGTCGAGATCCTAAGGAATGATACTCAGGTGACTCTTGTTTAATTGGACGATTGGGGTCATAATAAATAGGTACAAAATTATCTCCAAACATCTGCAGTCTTAAAATATTAGTACTTATCTTATTTTGGTCAAAACTTAGATACTAAGACCAGTATCCTTATCTTAACTAAAGTTCTACAAGGATGGTTATCTTTTAATAGTAGTAGCTCCAACAGAGAAGTTCCCATGTAAGAGCGACGGGTCTAGGAGAGATTTATACACCGTTCTTTCTTTAGACAGAACATTGCGTTTGTCAGATAGCAGCATACCGGTCAGAAGGTTACCTTGTTTTTCTTATCTTAAAAGCATTAATGGTTGAAGCCTAGATACTATATCCAAGTATCTAATTCGCTAAAACCTGTGGCTCTGATACCAACCTGTCACACCCCGTCTCAGGCACCCCGTGGACGTGTGTGAGCTCAATTTGTATCACTTGACTTTGATTTCAGAGTTTTTATAAATACAGCGGAAGTCATTTTTAAAAGGATCGTTTCATCATTTATTTCAACCTCAAGTGTTGTATTTGTAAACATCATGACTTAGTTGAAAAAAAAAGTCTCGTATTTATTTTATAAACATAATGATTTAAATACCATTTTCATTTTGATTACAAAACAGAGTTTGAAATCAAATATATCAACAACCACCAGAGATAGTACTATCCAGGGTTGATCAATCCCCCGCTCCTATCTCCTTTTTCTTTTCTTTAGGATTTCCTTTATACGAGGCCTGAGAATCCTATGTATAAGTTAACCTTTTCACTTTTCTTGGGTCAGATCTTATGTCTGCCCGAATCCCCATTTTCATCATATTTTATTCCTTACCTGAAAACATTTTGAAAATAAAACGTCAGCGCGAACGCCGGTGAATACGATTATCTTGACAGAAAAATCATTTGGCACAAACAAGCATTAGTTCATAATCACAACTTATGTTCAATCCACACATTCAGCAGGCCCGTGCTGTTCAATCACACCACAATATACATTGCCGTCATGTCTTATAACAAGGGACATGTTTGCCTCTGAAGTTGTTATAAGACAAGCACCAGCCGTAATCCGGGAATTTCACCCGAGACCCGTGTATCCCTTGCAAGTTTTACGCATACCTATGGACTGAATGCTTTGTTCGTAGAAGAACGTTGAGCATTATTCCCTTAACCTTTATTTGACCACTTTCGTAAAAGTTAATATTTGACACAAGTTTTGAAAGAGATAAAGTATTCACCTTTTGTATAGGAATGAGCCTCTAAGTCAAAAGTTTATAGACTATCTTCTTAACTTGATTTCTCTAGCATTTTGACCTTTTTACGAGCGTTTCTTCCTATACCGTGCACCACAATGAGCGGGAAACGAACCGGGATCGTCGGGAGTGAGTTAGATGGTCTCTGGAACAAGAAATGGAAGTGAAGATCGATGTTGGTGTGAAGAATTGAAATGAACTCGACCATATTATTATATGGAAAAATCTGAGCCCGTGACGGACCGTTACGGGTGGTGACGGTCGTTCAGTAGATTAGGGTTCGCAAGTCATCAGACACGCGTCGCCCTCTGGTCTGTTTGCGGTGTGACAGACTGTTACAGGGCGTGACGGTCTGTTACCGAGTGATACGTAGCGCACCTGCGTGAATTTGGGGCTGCGACGTACCGTTACCGGTCTTGACGGTCGGTTACCAGTCGTGACGGTCCGTTATAGGGTTTCCACGCGTCAGAATTCGTTCATTAGTCACCAGACACGTGGCGCGTCATCAATGTTCGCGTGCCCAGCTCATAACGGACCGTTACTGTTAGGTTTTACACATCTACATACAGAATCGCAAGAGTGATGTAGCTCCCACTTGCCTTTCTGTAGACACACGGTTAATCTTCGTTCTTTACAAAACCAAACTCTTTGATTTTCTAGTCAAAGCGAATATTTCCAGCTTCTAGATGTCTGTTTTAATCCATAAATTGATTTGTTTAACTTGCACACCTTATTAGAATTCTTTGGATCTTCAAAACCTTCCGGTTGAACCATATAGATATCTTAAGTAAGTTATCCGTTTAGGAGTACAATTTTGACATCCATTTGACATATTTCGTAGTCATAATACCCTGCAATGGAAAGTAAGATCCTAATCGACTTAAGCATGGCCACAGGCGAGAAGGTTTCATCATAATCAATTCTTTGAGTCTAAGTAAAGCCTTTCGCTACCAACCTTGCTCTGAAGGTTTGCACGCTTCCATCCATGTCGATTTTCTTCTTGAAAATCCACTTGCTTCCTACTGTCCGACTCTCGGGAGGAAGATCAACCAAGTCCCATTCATGGTTGTCATACATGGATTGGATTTTGGCGTCCATGGCTTTAAGCCAGTTCTTAGATTCTAAATCTAAGATTGCAGACTTGTAACTAGTGGGCTCAGCCTGATCAACTATCAGGATGTCGTCAATCTGGTGAACTCTGATATACCGGTCGGGTTCATGATGATCCCTAGTACTTCTGTGAATGGTTTGTTTTACAGTCAAATCTTGAAGATTTCCAGATTCAGTTTCAACAGTCTCATGTTGAGCGGCAGATTCAGATTGGGGTTCGGTTACTTGTGATTCTCGGATCTCATCCAGATCTATATGGTTTTCTCCAATCCCTCTCGCAAGCAGTTCCTTTTCCAAGAAGGTAGCTCTGCGTTTAATGAAAATCCGGTTTTCAGCAGGATTGTAGAAGTAGTAACCAATGGTTTTAGGGTATCCGACGAAAACATCTTTATCGCCACGAGGATTTAGTTTATCCGTAGATTCAATGGTAACATAAGCGTTACATCCCCAGACCCTAAGGTAGGACACTTTGGGTTTCTCCCTATGCCATATCTCATAAGCCGTTTTGTCCACCTTCTTTGTAGGAGCTAGATTTATGATTCTTGTGACAGTCTCGAGAGCAAAACTCCATAAGGAGTGTGGGAGGTTTGTACGACACATCATCGATCGAACCATATCTAATAGAGATCGATTTCTCCTTTCTGACACACCATTAAGCTGTGGTGTTCCAGGTGGAGTAAGTTGAGAAATGATCCCACATTTCTTAAGATGTTCGTCAAACTCTTGACTAAGATATTCACCACCTCGATCAGATCGCAACATCTTAATCGTTTTACCGAGCTGATTTTGTACCTCGTTTTGGTATAGTTTGAACATTTCAAACCTTTCATGTTTATGCTTTATAAGATAAACATAATCATATCCACTGAATTCATCAGTAAATGTAACGACGTATCTCTCTCCACTTCTAGACATTGTTCTGAACGGGCCACATACATCAGTATGCACGAGTCCTAACAGATCCTTAGCCCTTTAACCGATACCGGTGAAAGGGGCTTTGGTTAACTTGCCACTTAAACAAGATTCACAATCATCAAATGACTCTTGACCTGTGGAATTCAAAATTTCAGCGGTTTGGAGTTTCTTCATGTGATTCTTGTTTATGTGTCCAAGTCTACAAAGCCATATATACGTGTCATTGAAATCTAATTTCACACGTTTGGAGGAGATGTTGAATAGAACGTTATTATCATGGACCTCTATCTCATAGATTCCATTATGAGGGTTTGCAGAAAAATAAAACAAGTCATTTAAATATGCAGAAATGTAATCACCATCAAAAGCATAATAAAATCAATGTTCTCGCAAAGCGGAGACTGAAACAATATTCCTTGTTAAACTAGGAATGAAATAAACACTGTTCAAAACAAGTTCAAGACCAGAATGAAGTAAAATAATATATTCTCCTATAGTCTTCATCACGACCTTTTGCCCATTTCCCACATGGAGCTCCAAGTCGCATTGCTTCAGCTTCATAACCTTCTTTAGTCCCTGCAAATCATTACAAATGTGAAAACCACATCCAGTGTCAAACACCCAAGATTTTCTAGACAGAGAGAAGATCTCAACAACGAACATACATGAGGACTGTCCTCTAGAAGACTTTTTCTGCTTCAATTCAGCTAGATACTTGTGGCAGTTCCTCTTCTAGTGTCCAGTTTCGTCACAATGAAAGCCTTTTACAACCTTCAGAGGTTTCTTGGAAACAGCCTTGCCTTTGCCCTTCCTCTTGCCTTTCTTGCTTTTCTCCTTGGCTTCAGATTTCCCGACTCAACCATCCTTGATCAATAGCACTCGACCGGACTTAGCAGAAGTCGGTATGTTCATCTCGACAGTTTTGAGCATCATATGCAACTCTAGGATGGTCTTGTCCCAATCATTCATATTATAGTTCAAAGTGAACTGGTCATATGATTTAGGCAATGAGTTGAGGATTATATCACCGACCAGCTCATTGCTCAAAGGAGAGTCAAGACGTGCTATGTGATCAATATATCTGTTCATTTTCAACACATGAGTGCTGACCGAAGAACCTTCTTACATACAACATCTTATAAGTGATCTTATCACTTCAAAGCGTTTATGACGGGCTTGTTGCTGGAACATTTCCTGCAGTTGCCTAATCATGTCGTAGGCTGGCATATCAACCAGATTCTTCTGAAGTTCTAGTATCATTGATGCCAGCATCAAGCAAGAGATCTTGATGGAATCATCGACATGCTTATCCCAAGTCTTACGAGCTAGGCCCGTAGCAGCATTAGGTTTTTCTGGGATTGGTTCCCCGAGAACATACATCTTGTTCTAAGCTCTGATGACAATCTTCAAGTTTCGGTACCAGTCCATGAAGTTGGAGTTGTCAAGTTTTTCCTTCTCAAGGATTAACTTTAGGGAGAATGAGGAGTTGGGATTTGATTCGTTAGACATCTACAAAATTCAAAATAAAGTTTTAGTATTTTCATGCATAAAGTCCTAATTAAATTTATGACCAGTTGCAAAAATTATATAATTAGGAATGAGATACCGGTTCACCATAATTCAGTGAATGGCTGAGCACTCTCCACTAGGTAGGTAACGATTACCAATTGTGTCAACTACACAATTCTCGGTTTGAGGGGCATGGCGAGTATTGTCAAGCTTGGATACGTTTCCCTCAACTACGCCCACTTAAACGACTTAAGTGATATTTGTCCTTCAATCGTAACCGTCGATCCGGCCTAAGTAACTCAGGAATCGCGGTTCTACCATCAACTAAAACCGTAGGGCCGAATGCAAGGTAATTCACTAACACCCGGGTTTCGGATAGATTAGTTGAAGTGTTACAATTTAGGGTGGCGCAGAAATATCGATTTTAATTTGGGATTTTCTTTGATGTTTTCAATTACCGATTAGGGTCAAATACATTTTGGACGACGAGGAGCATGATCCAAGTCGTGCAATTTTAGTAAACCGATTTTACTATTTATTTCTTGAAACGCCTTTCAACACTCGACACGATCCAATTTTAAATACCTTATTTAATCTAAATTGGTCGTTAATCGTGAACTATATTTTAAACTAATAAACTCTTTAATTAATTTAAAATGGTTTTAAATAAAACTATTAAATTTAAAACATGTTTTACTTTTAAATAATAACACTTTTATTTAATAACCTTTATGAGAAATCTTTTAAACAATTTAAATTTTCTCGTCGTTTTAAGATTGTGTCAAAAGTTTTATAAAATATTTGTGATTTAAATATGATCCTAAATAAAACGTAAAAACCGAGCAACTAGTACATATTTTCCGGTTTCGTTCGAGCCATCAAACGAAAACCGGACTGGTTTAAGGGATAACAAAAAAATAAATAAATAATCTTGCTATCTCCCACTTAGTCCAAAATCTTCATCTTTAATCCCGTTTGCGTCTGCTTGGTCTTCAAGTTTTCGTCTCGTTAGGTTTACAATTTATTTACAAATACACTAAAAATAAATAAAATAAATAAAGCTAACTATTACAACGGGTTCCAAATAACCCATAAAAATTACAAAGATAAACCAACCAAAACATACAAACACAACCATGGGTCACTAGTGCTCGATTTAATCAACACAACCATACCAAACGAAAAAGGCTCGATCTTTGTGTCAAACAAAAGTTTTAACAAATAAAACACAAGATCGAAAAATAAAATATGTCTAAACGCGCTTAAACCTGGCTCTGATACCACTGTTGGGAATACTCGTACCGGTTTTAACTTTTAAAACAAATATATTTAAACTTTTTAAATAAATAAATTAGATTTAGACAGCGGAAGCATTTTGCACAATTAACAGTTCTAAATTGGGATCCCGCTAGTGATCCGATTACACGCGTATAAACAAAAAATTAAATCCAGCCATAGGGTGTTTCAGGTTATATCTTCGAACATTAACCAAACGAAAGACATCTTGGTTCAACGAGCGTCTCGCTAGTGACATTTCACAAAACCTGCAGCAAAATCAGCTCACGTTTGCGCAAAGTGGTTTCTGATGGCGGCACAGGGCAGCGACGACGACAGAGTGGCTGTCGGCTAGCGGCGGCGACACGGTGGCTTGTGGTGGTTCTCGGCTGGTGATGGTAGCGCAAGGGGAGGGGGTGGCGGCCTCTCTTTTGCGCAAATGGTGATGGTGGCATGATAAGGGATTAGGGTTTAAGTTAAGTATGTATTTATAGATACCATAATTACACACTGCACCCATGGGTATTAATTTTTAATTCCCTAGAAATTAACATTTATTTACTTTTAAACCCTCAAGTTATTAATTACTAATAATCAGTAAAATATAACTTTTATAATATTTAACACTTAAACATGAAATCCCCGTAAATAATTATTTCACTAAATAATTAATTAACACATTCACCGATAAAATACTTCTCTAAATATTTATTTGTCGTTTAATAAAATCGTGTTTTGTGAACTATAATATTTAACAATTAAATATTATCAATTTGTTCGTTGCCCAAAGTGTAAATCTTTGGATCACACATTGATAGTAACGTTGACTTAATTGACGATCGGACATCTCATATCCAACATCTACTACCCATCCGCCCGTGCTAAAAGCAAACTCTGAAGCTACGGTTGAAACCGGAATAGCCATTATATCTGAAAAAACAAAATTAATTAGTTGAATTCAAATTTAAAAGATATATAAATTTATAAAGATAACAATTAATACCTTTCACCATCCGTGCTAGGGTTGGATATCTAGTTGAATTTACCTTCCACCAGAGAAAGATATCAAAGTTGTCACTCATTTCTTCAAGAACTTCCACGATATATCTTTCAAATTCTGTCCTCTTAGTAGACGACTGGACAGCAACACCCCGAAACTTTTCAAGTGTACCCATCCATATTTTTTTACCCTGTACTTGTTTAGCTTTTTCTCGTACTAACTGGAATGCTTGAACTGACCTCATTCAACTCCTCATACTCTTGTACCAGTAATTGCATCTCGGATTTCACCTCATCAACCAAGTTACGTACCTTATCTTTAAATTCTTCATCTGTCTTCAACAAACCGGATGCTTTCATCAACCCACAACTTTGTACACAAGCATACTCTATCATTGTAAGTTTCACTCGCGGATCTAAGATAGATGTAAACTTAAACAACTTATTACTATGATAATCATCTTCATAATATTTTTCAAATTTGTTTTTCATCAATGATAGCATCTCTAAAAAATCAAAATGTTGTCCCTTTTCATTAAACATTTGATTTAGGTTATTGCCAATATCTATAACCTCCACATAAATGAAACACCCTACTTTCTTCTTTGGTCCAAGATTTTTAAAAACCTTGCCACCATGGTGACACATGTATATTTTATTATAAATATTGTTTTACATATAATATTACATTATACAAGATCTAGGGATTCTCTTTCTCCGACATGCCACGTCCCTAGGAAGCTTCATTTGTTCCGAGTGCTTTTCTCTGCAGTGTTTGAAAAATGTTTTTACATTAGCTTATCCTAAGTAAGTACATTATTTATCTCTTTTATTTATTGTACCCTTTATGTTCCTTATTCAAGTTTCACCAGGCATAAATGCTCCCGTGACCATCATAGGACGTACCTCAAGTCACGTCATTCATTGATTTTAAACAAGACCTGCCTCGCAGGCTGGACATCTTGCTTATAAGGCCCGCCCCGTAGGCCTGGATACCTTATTACATCCTCGAGACCCGCCCCATAGGCTGGACATCTAGTTACATTCTTGAGACCCGCCCCGTAGTCTGGACATCTCATTTCATATTAATTGAAACCCGCCTTTTAGGCTGGACATCTCGTTTTATTGGGATCTTGAGTGGTATAGACTCACAGCCTCCCAGTTTATCAAGCATTTATTTATAACGTGCATGTTTAATTTTATCATGCATGCTTATACTTGTTTCATTCCCAAACAGTCCTCACCTTAAAACTTTATAACGGTTTCTCCACGATGTATTAAAGAGGTTTATATATACGGTCCTCTTTAACATTACTACCACCCCTTTAATACTTCGTAAATACTCTGTTACTCCATTTTTGGGTTTAGACTCGTTCCATCACACATTCACATATATCACGTATAGTATGACTCTTGTCTTGTATTCACATATTCACATTCGTCACGTATTGCATGATTCTATATCATGCTTAGCATAATCTTTCATTATGCTTTTATTTATTTCCTGCTCTAATTCTTCATAAAGGTTTCTCCATGTTATATTAAAGAGGTTTATATATAGGGTCCTCTGCAACATTCCCACCGCCCCTTTAATATCACATGAATACTCTTTTATTTAGAATTAAGCTTCTATCATATATTCATGTTTGTTTAGCATGCATTTGTAACGTGCTATTTATCCTTACTCTATACCCCTAAACCTTTATAATGGTTTCACCCCAAAGTATCAAAGAGGTTTATGTATAGGGTCCTTGTAGCATTCCCACCACCCATTTGATATCCCGTGATTACTCCATTATTCCAGTTTAGTGTTTAGACTAATCCCTTATTCCCCCGTACCTTAGTTTACACATAACACATAATCACATAAACACGTAAATCATGAGACTAGGTACGGGTCTGGTGTACTTAAGATAATCTCGGGTTGTTTCCTATGCTTGATTTCTTGCTTAAACGTCTCTCCGGAACTTACTCATAAGTTTAATGCACCGCACTCGTAATCGTCGTGCTTGTAACCGTCGTGCTGGACTTCCTCAGTTTGCGTGTGTGGTGGTGGTATGTTTATGTTTGATGTTGAAATGAACGTTAAACTCATCTATTTATAGGGCTGATCTGACACCCATAGCGGACCGCTAAGTGGGTTAGTAGCGATCCGCTACCGCCCACTAGCCCGCTGTCATGCGTAATGCTCAAGTAGCGGACCGTTAAGTGCCTGGGTAACGGTCCGCTACCCAGATTGCAGTGTGGTGGACCGTTATGGACCTCATAGCGGTCCGCCATAGGGTTACGGCTGATGCATAGTGTCATGACACGTGTCTAGCCATCATGACTGCGTTTTTCCACACGTAGCAGACCGCCAGAAGTCCGGTAGTAGTCCGCTACTGTCCAATTTCAGAATTCTTTTATTTTAACCCCTTAACTTCGGGTTATTTATACTTTAGCCCCTGGACTTTTATTTTCTTTAAAAATTGGGGTGTTACAATAAACTTAAACTTCATTTGCTATCACATAATTTGAACAAGACAAATCTACCGTTTTTTGTTTGAAAAGTTCAAATATAGCCATCAATTTTTTTGCATAGGTCCAATGACTATGATCTGGAACCTCATCTAAATCTTTCCTAAGACTACCCTCCTTACGAGTATACATATCCAAAGGCTTTTGAAGTTCAATAACCCTACCCAACATGTCATACGTGCTATTCCACCTAGTGCGAACATCCAAAGATAACAAACCTTTCGTCTCTATTTTTTTATCAGCCTTGACATACTTTTTAAATGTTGCAAGCCTAGTCGGTGATGATCTTATGTGTTTAACGGCGTTACGAATACAGTCAATCATCTTATTTTGTCCAATATTACTTTTTCCTTTCAACCCATCTTGAACTATTAAGTTAATAATGTGTGCCACACATCTAACATGAAGATACTTACCTTTACCAATAAAATTTCTTAGCTTAGTTTTCAATTTTGTTACCGCAACATCGTTTGATGACGCATTATCCATGGTAAAGGTCATAACCCATACTATCCCCATTCCTCAATGCACTCCTAAAGGACATCCTCGATATCATCACCTTTATGGCTATGTATCGGCTTAAAGTTTATTATTCTCTTATTATACTGCCAGTTATCTTCAATGAAATGGGCAGTCAAACACATGTATTTGATACGTTGGATTGATATCCATGTATCTATTGTAAAAGAAACTCTTTGCTTATTTTTAATGAAAAAATCTCTTAGTTTCTTTTTTTCATCCAAATACAAATCAAATATATCACGGGCGACTGTGAAACGTGAGGGGACGTTAAAACTAGGGCACAAGGCTTCCAGAAACTCCCTAAACCCTTCCCGTTCAACCAAAGAAAACGGAAGCTCGTCCACAATAATCATTCTTATCAATAAATTTCTAACCTTAATAGGATCGAATCTTCATGTTTTCAACGTACCTTGGCCATCTTGATTTTGTTTTTGAAAACCAAGTTAGGTTGATTGTTTTCCTGATTTGCCGGATTTTTTTCACAGTGTCTAACATGCTTGTTTAGGGATGACGTTCCGTTCGTTCCGGATTCCGCACACAATTCCCGCAAACAGTAGTTGCATCTTCCTTTTCGTTTACCATGCTCATCATAGAATTCCTCCATGTGTTTCCAACAATAGCTTGTGAGCTTCCTTTTTTTCGTCACTTTTCGTTTCACGTATTTTGTTGTATAAACGGTCCGTCATTCTCGTCACTCGAAATATTTTGTGTATCCATTCTCTATACATCACAACACAAACATACATGTATCTATTTTGGGTGAGAATTCGTTAAACAAAATTACTGATTTGTCAAACAAAGTTACTGATCTATCAAACAAAATTATTGATTTGTTAATTGTTGGTATATTATATATGCAAGTACATGTACTGATTTCTAAGTTTCTACATGAAACCTTACATTTCATGCCTTTCTAAGTTTCTGCAAGTACATGCCTTTCAAAGTTTCTGTATTGATGGTACAACAATAACAAAAACATTAAACAAATTCTATGCAGAAACGAAGATAAGGTTCTATTTTGTTTACCTGTTAATATCCAAATACACTTTCAATGGAGACGAAGCTAAGGTTCTGGCCTGTGAGGTTTTGGAGAGACGAAGACGAAGAAGTTCTGCCGTTTTGGACTGACGAGAATGGAGTAGGGCTGTTAAATTGGTTTCCTAAAAAATCTAGGTTTTTTGTTTTATTTAAATGCGAAAGGTTCCACGGTTCTGAAGGGTAACCGTTGGTTCGAACCGGGCCCGGACCCAGACCGGAACCGTGAATGCTAGTATACGTAGAACCATGACCGACCATTTGTATAGAAAGGTTCTTTCACAAGGTTCTGAATGGTGGGGTCCGTGGTTCCTGAGGTTTCGAACCGAAAATTGCTCACCCCTAGTTGTAGGTAGTGGTGGTGGCAGAATATGGCTGAGAAGAGTGGTAGGTTAAAGTTGATCCCATCTTTTAATTAACACCCACCCACCCACACACACACATATATATTATTTTTAGTAACAAGGGAATTATAGTCTTTTTAAACAAACTTAACTGAAAAATTTTAACGGTGTTAGTGTGCTAGACTTTAATTAATACGAAAATGAAACTATTGGACTAAAAATGTAAAATTTAAACATTTGGAGTAAAATAGTTATTTGTGTCAAACCACATGGACTAAAACCGTATTTAACTCTTTATGCTATGATAAGTATGTCTATTAATGACTTATACGCTTTATGTTATATTAAGTATATTTTATAAAGACCTTAATATGTTTTATGCTATGTTATGTATGTTTACAAGAACTCTATAAGTTTAAACTTATTTGAAAAATTGAACTCACACAACCTAGCTGACTTTTACATGTATATTAGATTGATTTTCAGGTATTGATGACAAGTGTGGACCTCTCGGCAAGCTTATGGAGCTACCCGTACACCGAAGACTGGCAATTCTGTTTTTGTCTTTATTTTATTTTAGATTTAGAACCTTTTGGTTTTCCCATGTGTTTTGGGATTTTTAGACTTTTCCGCTACAAGGCATTTTGCGTTTAGTTGGACCTTGTGTTTGTTTCAGTATTTCTTCTATTCTCTTGTTTCGCAGAGGACTTCTTGCGGGAGCCATCGAGTTCGGAGCTTGAGGTAGAAGACGTATTTATTTAAAACTTTTTTTTGTAATCAAGATATATTTATTACGACCTTATGGTGGCTAGCGTGTCTTATCATTCTAACTTTCTAACAACTAAAAAGATAATGTCACACCCCGTCTCAGGCACCCCTGAGGCAGGTGCGACTACAGGATTGGTACCTGTTTTGAATTTAGAGTTTTTTATAAAACACAGCGGAAGACTTTTTACAAGGATCGTTTCAACATAAATATCAACCACGAGGGTTGCTTCTGTAAATACCAAGACCCACTTGGAAAACAAAAGCCTTGTATTTATTAAAATATGGGAATTAAATACCCATTATGATTATAAACATTGTTTCAAAATCATATTACATTACTTGTGTAAGGCCCCTTTCCCGGGTGACCTCACGTGCTCGATTTACTCATAAACATATTCATAAATACTGAACTTAATTTAAAACATTCAGAAGTAGCGGAAGCAAACATCATTCAAATTACATGACATGACAGCGGAAGTCTTTACAAATTGAAACATAACATTGTCTTAACATAATTAAAAGTGGGATGTCAGTCTCGTGCCGGGTAACCTTCACGCCACCGCACGACCTTTCCTTCCTTTACCTGAAATGTATACTAAAAGTCAGCTAACGCTGGTGAGTTCTAATTTAAGGCGATTTGATATAAACATTCTTTTCTTTACTTTATAAGTGTGCATTATTATAAAGTCATTCATATAAATACGTATTCATAACTTTTGCTTTTCTTTCATCTTTCTTTTCTTTATTTTTGTGATTTCATATATATATATGCATTCACCCTTTTCTTTTCTTTACATTCATGGGTCATACACTTAAAGGTGATCAACCCGTCGTTTACTACGTATATCACAAAGATATACGCCCCTTGGGCTACCGTCGTAGTCCTTTTACTCGTCCGGTCCTAGAAACCGTCCGCCTAAACTTTAGGTCCGGCCACCCTTCGGCCGTCCGACATAACTTTAGGTCCGGCCACCCTTCGGCCGTCCGACATAACTTTAGGTCCGACCACCCTTCGGCCGTCCGACATAGTCGCCCGTCTGCCTTATGGCATCCGTTTCCCACTTGAACTAATTATACAGCCGAATTATTGACTTAGCGACTTACTCCACCGTAGTGGCCTTTATTTAGTCTACCTTTCTATACTTACTGTTTCTGGCTGCATAATGGTCCAGTGGTCGTCCGTCTACCGTAGTAGCCGTTAGCTTCGTTTCCATCCATAACGTATACTTACATTCATAACATGCATTATAAATAATTATAAAGCGAGATTTCGTTTATTTACGTTATGCCATTCTTTCCTTCGTTCTTTGTAAACATACGTTTCGTTCTTTGTTCATAATTCATTCTCTTATATATACAAAATATATATTAGTACATCACGTATGATCACATTAGCATTCATATCATTTATTCATTTAGTGTATACATTTCAGCCCCAAAACATTTAATAAGGTTTGCACATAACATAGAAGGGGGCACATAGAACTCACCTGATGAGCTACTCTAGGTTATCCTAAACAAGGGTCCAACAGCGTCACTTCCGATCTGGATTAGGTAGTTAAATACACATTAGACCCAACCCCGACTCTAATGGTTTAATCATTCTAAACTTACTGACTTTTACTTAACCAACCAGCTGCCTGCTGTCTGCTGCCTGCGCACTTAGTAAGTGCGCAGGGACTTGCTCATGCGCACTTGGCAAGTGCGCAGGAGTCTCCCTCCTGCGTACTTGGTAAGTACGCAAAGGCTTCCCCCTGCGTACTTAGTAAGTACGCAGGGACTTCCTCCTGCGTACTTGGTAAGTACGCAGGAATTCCTTCCTGCGCACTTGGTAAGTACGCAGTACCTGGTTCTTGGACCAAAATCCGAAGTTCTTGCATGCAAACCCGATCATGCCAATCTTACAATTTTCTTTGATCAAAACGTGCGGTTTTCATTCTAGATGCTATTTCTAAGCTTATTATCAAGTTTCATCCGTAAAAACATCATCTACTTAGCTAAAACTCGAGAAACCCCAACATGAACAAAAACTCAGATTATGGTTGAATCATTACCTGGATTGAAGTTCTGATTCGGAGGTTTTGTTCATGAGCTCAGTTGTAACGTCCTCCTCTATTCTCGTGACGATCCGTTGACTTTCTCTCTCTAGACCCGAGCTCCCTTTCTCTCTCTAAGATGGTGAAAATGAAGGTGAAATGAGCTAGTAGGCTGCCTTGCCCCATTTATACTTGGGCTTCCCTCAGCCCGTTGGAGCCGAGCCCAAGCCCATCCGTTCTTATTTCGTTTTATAACGTTTAAATCTCCATCGTATTATTATTTACTTAGTTACTATTTTTGGGATGTTACAAGTCTACCCTCCTTAAAGAGGTTTCGTCCTCGAAACTGTTTATACGTCAAACAATTGAGGGTATAGTCCCCTCATCTCGTCTTCTTTTTCCCACGTAGCTTCTGACCCTTTTCTGTGCTTCCATTGTATCTTGACTAACGGTATCGACTTATTGCGTCGGTCAAGAATGGCTATCGGTTCCTCTACATAATTTAGACTGTTATCCACTTCGATCTCGTCGTAAGGTATGTGAGCTGTGTCGTCAGCTAGGCACTTGCGTAAGTGCGACACGTGAAACGTAGGGTGTATTCCACTAAGCTCGACGGGTAGGTCGAGTCTGTAAGCAACTTGACCCACTCTTGCTAAAATCTTGAAAGGTTCGACAAACCTTGGACTTAGTTTGCCACGCTTTCTGAACCGAATGATTCCTTTCCACGGTGATACTTTCAACAGTACCATGTCCCCTACTTGAAACTCTAAATCCCTCCTTCTCTTATCCGCGTATGATTTCTGTCTGTCTTTCGCGGCTTTCATTCGAGCCTTGATTTGATCAAATTTCTTAGAAGTAGATTTGACCACTTCGAGACTTGCAAAATCCTTCTGTCCAATTTCCCCCCAACAAACCGGGGTCCTACATTTCCTCCCATACAACATTTCAAATGGCGGCATGCCAATAGTCGAGTGATAGCTGTTGTTATATGAAAATTCTGCCAATGGTAGATGGCTGTCCCAACTCCCACCGAAGTCAATGATACAGGCCCGGAGCATGTCCTCCAAGGTCTGAATGGTTCTTTCCGATTGTCCATCGGTTTGGGGGTGGTAAGCGGTGCTGATGTTCAGTCTAGTGCCCATCGCTTCATTGAATTTCTTCCAAAACCTTGATGTGAATCTAGTATCCCTGTCGGACACAATTGACAGCGGCATACCATGTCTGCTCACAATTTCCTTGATAAAAATTTCTGCTAGTCTTTCTGATGAAGAAGTCTCACGTATTGGCAAGAAGTGAGCACTTTTCTTCAAGCGATCGACGATCACCCAAATGGTATCATTGCCTTTAGCTGTTCGCGGTAGCTTGGTAATGAAGTCCGTGATCTCTTCCCACTTCCATTCTGGTATAGGTAAAGGTTGCATTTTACCGCATGGTTTCTGGTGCTCGGCCTTAACTAGTGAACACGTTAAGCACTTGTTCACGTATTCAGTCACATCATTCTTCATGCCAGGCCACCAGTACTCTTTCTTCAAGTCTTGATACATTTTGTTTGTCCCGGGGTGGATAGAATAACGAGACTTATGGGCCTCATCGAGTATCTTGGCTCTAAGCTCGCCAATCTTAGGTATCCACATCCGGCCAAACCTGGTTCGTACACCGTATGAATTTGCACTTAAGTTCCCTTGTTGTCCTACTATTCTTTCCAGTTTCACATTTCTTTCTAACAGTGCTTCATCTTGTGCCTTTGATATTTCACCCATCAAATCTGGCGTTATAATTAGCTGACACGCTTTGATTCGGATAGGTGTCGATTCTTCCTTTCTACTTAAAGCGTCAGCCACTACGTTTGCCTTGCCTGGATGGTACAATATTTCACAGTCATAGTCTTTTAGTAGCTCTAACCACCTTCTTTGCCTCATGTTTAGTTCCTTTTGTTCGAAAAAATATTTCAAGCTTTTGTGATCGGAGTAGATGGTGCATTTAACTCCATACAAGTAGTGTCTCCATATTTTCAACGCGAAAACTACTGCTGCTAACTCTAGATCGTGCGTTGGGTAGTTAACCTCGTGAATCTTTAGTTGTCGTGAGGCATAAGCAATTACCTTTCCTCGTTGCATAAGTACGCAACCTAAACCTTGACCCGAAGCGTCAGAGTAGACTACCAAGTCTTCATTTCCATCAGGTAGTGTCAAGACTGGAGCTTGGGTTAATCGTGTTTTAAGTTCCTCAAACGCATTGTTTTGGGTTTGACCCCATTCATATTTCACTTCCTTCCGTGTCAGTTTAGTTAGTGGCGAGGCTATCCTTGAGAAATCTTGAATGAACCTTCGATAGTAGCCTGCCAATCCCAGAAAAATTTGTATCTCTGTTGGTGTCTTTGGGACGTTCCATTCCTTTACTATCTCGATCTTTACAGGATCTACCATGATTCCGTTTGGGTTTATTACGTGACCTAGGAATTGGACTTCCCTAAGCCAGAACGCGCACTTGGAGAACTTTGCGTACAACTTTTCCTGCTTTAGCACTTCTAGAACTTCTCTTAGGTGACAGTGGTGATCACCCTCGCTTTTCGAATATACCAGTATGTCATCTATAAAAACTATCACTAATCGATCCAACATTGGTCGACACACTCTATTCATCAAATCCATGAACGCTGCTGGTGCATTAGTCAATCCGAAGGACATCACGAGAAACTCATAATGCCCATAACGCGTGCGAAACGCTGTCTTTGGTACGTCTTCCTCTCTTACTTTCAACTGATGGTAACCCGACCTAAGATCGATCTTTGAGAACCAACTCGCACCTTGCAGTTGATCAAAAAGGTCATCTATTCTAGGCAGCGGGTATTTGTTCTTTACTGTTCTCTTGTTCAATTCGCGGTAGTCGATGCACATGCGCATACTGCCGTCCTTCTTCTTTACAAATAGTACCGGAGCGCCCCATGGTGAGATGCTCGGTCTAATAAATCCTTTCTCGGTTAGTTCCTATAGTTGAGACATCAATTCTTTCATTTCTGACGGAGCCAATCGGTAGGGGGCTTTGGCAACGGGCTCAGCTCCTGGCAGTAAATCAATCTGAAATTCTATTTCCCGATCGGGTGTCAACCCAGGTAGATCCTCAGGGAATACTTCCGGAAAATTGCGCACCACGGGTACATTCTTGAGTTCTTTCGTTTTCATTCTATCATCTATAACATATGCCAGATAAGCTTCGCAGTCGCGCCTCATGTAACTTTCGGCCTTTATCATCGAGATGACGTTCGGCATTGTGCAATTCCAATCCCCATAAACCGTAATTGGACTGCCGCTAGGACCTTTGAGGTGTATCCTCTTACGTTTACATATGATTTGAGCTTCGTTGGCAGCTAGCCAATCCATACCCAATACTATATCGAATCCTCCTAAGGTGAGAAGGAATAATCTAGAAGGAAACTTATGACCCTCTATTTCTATTATGCAATCCTCTGTTACTTGGAATACTGCCGAATTTTTACCAACGGCAGTTTGTACACTAAAGGCCTTTACTACTGTGTTGATAGTGCAATTCAGTTTTCGACTAAAGGCATTTGATATAAAGTTTTTACTAGCACCAGAGTCAAATAAAATAGCAGCATGTTCATCATTAACTAGGAACGTACCTGACACAACATCAGGGTTTCCTCTTGCTTCTTCCTCGGTCAAGGCATAGGCACGAGTCCTTGCCTTTTGCGGTTCCTGCTCCCTATCTTTTCCCGAACCAGATTGGCCGGCCTTCCTGCAGTCCTTTGTTAGATGTCCCAAAAATCCACATACTTGACACTTGACGTTTCTTAGACATTCTCGGGAGAAGTGCCCCGGTTTCCCGCACTTATAGCATGTGGTGGTGCCGATTCGACACTCGCCAAAGTGTTGCCTTCCACATTTCTTGCAAGTTTCATATTCATCAAATCTTGGCTTCTTAGTTTCAGTTGTTACGTTCCCTCTTCCGGTACCTCTAGACGGGTTCTCCCACTTTCTCTTTTGTGTCTCAGGTGCCGGGTCCTCATTGGCGTAGTCGTCGTAGACGATTCCGCTCAGATTCACTACCGACTTGAAGGTCGAGGGTAGGTTAGCTTTTACATGAACACGGACCCGTTGTGGCAACCCCTTAATATAGTACTTGATCAAACGGTCTTCAGTTTCTACCAGGTGGGGTACTAGTTGAGCTAGCTCATTGAATCTCGAAGTATACTGGCGGTGCGTCTTGTTTTCAGCCTTAAGGTTTAGAAATTCATTTTCCACTCGATCAATCTCGTTCTGTGGACAGAACTTTTGGATGATCAGCTTCTTTAAGTCGTCCCATGTCATTCTGTTTATAGCATTTGGTGACTTAGTTCTCTAAATATTCCTCCACCAACTTAGTGCTTCGTTGGTGAAAGAATGAGCAACGTATTTAACAGCCTGGTCTGGTCGACACTCGCTGATGTTGATTACAGCATTCATCCTCTCAATCCATTCAAGCGTTACCACTGAATCCTTGCTCCCATCGAACTTGGGTGGGTCTCCGTCCTTAAAGCCTTTGTAAGTACACCCACGGTTGCTCGATCCTATCTTTATTTCATCCCCATCACTATCATATACTTTCTCTTCCTTGTCTCCTTCATCCTCCTCTTTACTTTTCTTTATTGCCTCGGATAGTAGATCAGGCAATACCTTCTTCAAAGTGAGCACAACTTCACGGGCAATAGCATCCCTGACTTCAGGTTCCAACTGTATAGGCCCTGGACTGTCGTCCTTAACTGGGGTCACTTCTATTTCGTGCACACTTTCGGTGTTGTCTGCGTGCACACTCTCTTCTTCTTCAATTCTTTGGTTCAACGGAGGTCTACCTACTCGGCCAGTGCGGCCGCCTCGGTGTCCTGTCCTTCCTCCACCAGCCATAGTTCTTAGTTTCCTGATAGTTATAATGGGAATACATCAATGTCATTTCTTCAGATCATAGTTTGGAACAGTACGAGCAAGGTAAATTCTTAATTACAGTGACCGGTTTGTGATTACTAATTTACATTGCTTTTCGGGTTCAAAACTCTTCAAATCAGTAATGGCATTAACATCTATTTGTTCTAAGTTATGGTATCTATTCTTATGCAAGAGCATTAACTTTATTACTTACTTACCGTGCTGGCGTTGGCGTTGGTTACCCATACTGACATCCGTGCGTTGGTCCCATAATCAGTTTGAGTCCAGACATTTAGGGATGTATGAATCTCTCAAACTATTGCTCTGATACCAACTTGTAAGGCCCCTTTCCCGGGTGACCTCACGTGTTGGATTTACTCATAAACATAGTCATAAATACTGAACTTAATTTAAAACATTCAGAAGTAGCAGAAGCAAACATCATTCAAATTACATGACATGACAACGGAAGTCTTTACAAATTGAAACATAACATTGTCTTAACATAACTAAAAGTGGGATGTCAGTCTCGTGCCGGGTAACCTTCACGCCACCGCACGACCTTTCCTTCCTTTACCTGAAATGTATACTAAAAGTCAGCTAACGCTGGTGAGTTCTAATTTAAGGCGATTTGATATAAACATTCTTTACTTTACTTTATAAGTGTGCATTATTATAAAGTCATTCATATAAATACGTATTCATAACTTTTGCTTTTCTTTCATCTTTCTTTTCTTTATTTTTGTGATTTCATATATATATATATGCATTCACCCTTTTCTTTTCTTTACATTCATGGTCATACACTTAAAGGTGATCAACCCGTCGTTTACTACGTATATCACAAAGATATACGCCCCTTGGGCTACCATCGTAGCCCTTTTACTCGTCCGGTCCTAGAAACCGTCCGCCTTAACTTTAGGTCCGGCCACCCTTCGGCCGTCCGACATAACTTTAGGTCCGGCCACCCTTCGGCCGTCCGACATAACTTTAGGTCCGGCCACCCTTCGGCCGTCCGACATAACTTTAGGTCCGACCACCCTTCGGCCGTCCGACATAATCGCCCGTCTGCCTTAAGGCATCCGTTTCCCACTTGAACTAATTATACAGCCGAATTATTGACTTAGCGACTTACTCCACCGTAGTGGCCTTTATTTAGTCTACCTTTCTAGACTTACTGTTTCTGGCTGCATAATGGTCCAGTGGTCGTCCGTCTACCGTAGTAGCCGTTAGCTTCGTTTCCATCCATAACGTATACTTACATTCATAACATGCATTATAAATAATTATAAAGCGAGATTTCGTTTATTTACGTTATGCCATTCTTTCCTTCGTTCTTTGTAAACATACGTTTTGTTCTTTGTTCATAATTCATTCTCTTATATATACAAAATATATATTAGTACATCACGTATGATCACATTAGCATTCATATCATTTATTCATTTAGTGTATACATTTCAGCCCCAAAACATTTAATAAGGTTTGCACATAACATAGAAGGGGGCACATAGAACTCACCTGATGAGCTACTCTAGGTTATCCTAAACAAGGGTCCAACAGCGTCACTTCCGATCTGGATTAGGTAGTTAAATACACATTAGACCCAACCCCGACTCTAATGGTTTAATCATTCTAAACTTACTGACTTTTACTTAACCAACCTGCTGCCTGCTGTCTGCTGCCTGCGCACTTAGTAAGTGCGCAGGAGTCTCCCTCCTGCGTACTTGGTAAGTACGCAGGGGCTTCCTCCTGCGTACTTGGTAAGTACGCAGGAATTCCTTCCTGCGCACTTGGTAAGTACGCAGTACCTGGTTCTTGGACCAAAATCCGAAGTTCTTGCATGCAAACCCGATCATGCCAATCATACAATTTTCTTTGAACAAAACGTGCGGTTTTCATTCTAGATGCTATTTCTAAGCTTATTATCAAGTTTCATCCGTAAAAACATCATCTACTTAGCTAAAACTCGAGAAACCCCAACATGAACAAAAACTCAGATTATGGTTGAATCATTACCTGGATTGAAGTTCTGCTTCGGAGGTTTTGCTCACGAGCTCAGTTGTAACGTCCTCCTCTATTCTCGTGACGATCCGTCGACTTTCTCTCTCTAGACCCGAGCTCCCTTTCTCTCTCTAAGATGGTGAAAATGAAGGTGAAATGAGCTAGTGGGCTGCCTTGCCCCTTTTATACTTGGGCTTCCCTCGGCCCGTTGGAGCCGAGCCCAAGCCCATCCGTTCTTATTTCGTTTTATAACGTTTAAATCTCCATCGTATTATTATTTACTTAGTTACTATTTTCGGGATGTTACAACTTGTCCCCAGACAAGTTTAAAAGCCATGGGGTAATTGTACTATCCAAGTCTGATCAGTTCCTTGGCCCTGTTCCATTTTCATCATTCAGGAATTTTGGTGCAATTGGCCTGAGAATCCAAAGCATCTCATCCTGTATTTTCATATAATTTTAGGCCAGACCAGGTCTGCCCTATTCATTCATTTCCATCACATTTATTTGTTACCTGAAAATTTTTTGAAAAACGTCAGCTCAAACGCCGGTTTTACGTATATCTTGGCAGTAAAATCATTTGGCACAAACAGTTGTTAAATTCATAACCTTCCAATAATATTCAATATACACATCCAGAAGGCCCTCACGCCTGACTGTATGCACCACTGTATACACCGGTAGTATGCCTTGTTAATAAGGGACAGGATTACGCCTCTGCCATTTGTTATAAAGGGAAATACCAGGCTAGGTGTGGGACTTTCACCTGACCCGTGTATCCTTTGCAAGTTTTACGTATACTTATGGCCTAAATGTTTGTACGCAGATGAAAGTATGCATTAATCCTTTAACACTTATTTGGCCATTTTCGTAAACGTAAATGTTTGAATCAAAGTTTTAAAAGCAGATAAAGTATTCACCTTAGTTTTGCAGAGTATAAAAGATTGGAAGAGCCTCCTAGTAGTGCTAGCCTCCTATTTTGGTCGTTTCTTATCTTTTACGGGCGTTTCCTTGACTTATGCGGGAATTTAAGCGAGAGCGGGTCGAACCGGAATCATTAGGAATGATTAGAGGGGCTTCTGGAATGAGTATTTGAAAGTGGAATTGGTTTTGGATGGTTTGAATAGGCTGAAAACGATCATCTATTTAAAGGGTGTAATCTAGTCCCGAGCGGACCGTTACGCTAGGGCGTGGCGGTCCGCCACCGTCCCGGATGGCGTCAGCCCTAGATGTCAATCTATGATTGGACCTTTCGTTAAATTGCGGCTGGTGGACCGTTTCCCTGTGGCGTAGTGATCCGCCACCCAAATACGTTGCATATTCTTAGCAACTACGGGTGGTGGACCGTTACCACCTGGCGTGGAGGTCCGCCACCGTTACATGTGGCATGAATTTTACCTGCTAGTCAGCATATACGTGTCAAATGGGTCTTATTTTCTTAAGGTCTAAGTAGCGGATCGTTACCCTAGACGTGACTGTCCGTTACTAGTGGTTTTGGCACCCTACGGTCCGCAACGCCCTTAACGGACCGTTACCGTATACCTTAGCGTTCCGCTAAGGTGAAAATTCAAAATTTTGTTTTTCAGTTTTTCACTCTGTATTCGTTGAACTCGTTTAACATTAGTCCCTAGGGTTTGGACCTTAGCATTTCTTGGACATTTTAGTTAGCAGGTGTTACATCCTCCCCACCTTGTTTTCAATCTCGTCCTAGAGATTATTCGAACAAGTGAGGATATTTCGTTTTCATTTTAGACTCCAGTTCCCACGTGTACTTAGGTTCATGTCTGGAGTTCCATTTTACTTTCACAATCACCGGTCTCTTTCTTTTTAATTTCTTCACCCGCCTATCCTCGATTTGCATAGGTTGTTCCACAAACTTAAGTTTCTCATTAATATCGATATCTTTCAAAGGTACTACAAGACTTTCATCTGCCAAACATTTGCGCATATTAGATATGTGAAATACATCATGTATTCCATTCATTTCTTCTGGTAATTCGAGTTGATAGGCCACATGCCTAACTCTTTTCAAGATCCTGAAAGGTCCTACGAATCATGGACTTAATTTTCCTTTCTTACCAAATCATATGACACCTTTCCAAGGTGATACCTTTAACAAGACATGATCTCCTACCTGGAATTGTAATGGTTTCCTTCTCTTATCAGCATAATTTTTCTGTCTATCAAGCTGCTTTTTAATCGCTCTCTTATTTGTAAAACTTTATCAGTTGTTTCCTGGACTATTTCAGGTCTAGACAACTGATTTTATCCTATTTCAGGCCAACACATAGGAGTTCTACATTTTCGACCATATAGGGCTTCAAATAGAGCAGCTTGGATACTCGTGTGATAGCTATTATTGTACGAGAATTCCATTAGAGGTAAGTGGTCATCCCAACCTCCTCCAAGGTCGATTACACAGGCTCGTAACATATCTTCTACAGTTTGAATAGTTCTTTTGCTCTGCCCATCCGTTTGAGTATGATATGTAGTGCTAAGATTTAGTTTAGTTCCAAGTGCTTTCTGGAAGCTTTACCAGAATTGAGACGTGAAATGATTGTCCCTATCTGACACAATAGAGAAAGGCACACTATGTAGCGACAGGATTTCATTAACATACAATTGTGCCAATTTATCCATACTGAAAGTTTCTTTCATTGGAAGGAAATGAGCAGATTTTGTTAGTCGGTCAATGATTATCCAGATGGTATCATTCCCATGACTTGTTCAAGGAATTTTTGTAATGAAATTCACAGTTATCATTTCCCATTTCCAGACAGGTAGTTCGAGTTGTTGCAATAAGCCTGATGGTTTATGATGTTCAGCTTTTACCTGACCATAGGTTAAGCATTTTGCAACATAGATAGCAAGATGCTTTTTCATCCCTATCCACCAATAATTGGCTTTTATGTTTTTGTACATTTTATCGCTTCCAGGATGCATCATGTATTTAGATTTGTGAACTTCCTCAAGAATTTGTTCTTGTAGGTTTCCATACATCGGAACCCAGATTCTTTGATCCATCCTTAGTTTATCGTCTTCACCTTTGTTTAATAATTTAAGCATTCCTTGCATTTCTTCCTTTTTGATATTTGATTCTTCCAAAGCAATTCCCTGTGCCTCTTTAATTTGAGTTATAAGATCGATTTGGAGATCGAGTCTTAAAGCACGAACTCGTTTAGGCTTTTCAGTCTCTTTTCTGCTTAAGGCATCAACAACGACATTAGCTTTGCCTTCGTGATAGCAGATTTCACAGTCATAATCATTCAAAACTTCTATCCACCGTCACTGTCTCATATTGAGCTCTTTTTGACCAAAGATGTATTTTAACCTCTTATGATCAGTAAACACGGTGAATTTGACTCCATATAGATAGTACCTCCATAATTTCAAAGCGAATATTATGGCGCCCGGTTCTAGATCATGAGTCGTATAGTTCTTTTCATGTGTTTTAAGTTGACATGAAGCATAAGCGATGACTTTACTTCTCTACATTAATACACAACCGAATCTGGTACGTGAAGCATCACAGTATACAGCAAAGCCTTCATTTCCATCTGGCAAAGCCAGAATTGGAGCTTGTGTCAACTTTTGCTTCAGAGTTTCAAAGGCTTCAAATTGCTTTGGTCCCCATTCATACTTAACTGATTTGCGAGTCAGTGAAGTCAAAGGAACAACCATCCTTGAGAAATCCTGTATAAATCTTCTATAATATCCGGCCAAACTGAGGAAGCTATGCATTTCGGTTGGTGTTTTCGGGATTTCCCATTTAGAGATAGCTTCAATTTTAGCACGATCTACTTGAATGCCATTGGCGTTAGTTACATGACCAAGAAATTGTACTTCCGATAACCAAAATTCACATTTTGAAAATTTGGTGTATAGTTTCTTGTTCCGTAGGAGTTCAAGTAGTGTCCTGAGATGATTGACATGATCTTCTTTATTTTTTGGAATAAATCAGGATATCGTCAATGAATAAGATAACAAATTTATCCAAATAAGCTTTACAGATTCTATTCATCATGTCCATGAAAGCTGTCGGTACATTAGTGAGTCCAAATGACATCACAGTGAACTCATAATGACCATATCTAGTTCGAAAAGCGGTTTTGGATATATCTTCCTCTTGAACTTTCAATTGATGATATCTAGGGTGAAGATCGATTTTTGAAAAACATTGAGCTCCCTAAATTTGATCGAACAGATCATCGATTCTAGGAAGTGGATATCGATTCTTGATCGTTACTTTGTTCAGTTCACGGTAATCAATACACATGCGCATTGATCCGTCTTTCTCTTTAACAAACAAGACTGGGGCTCCCCAAGGCGATGAACTATCCGATGAACCCTTTTTCCAGCAATTCATCTAGCTGCTTTTTGAGTTCTGCCATTTCTGTTGGGGCTAGTTTGTATAGGGCTTTGGCAATCCATGCCGTTCCCGGTACCAGATCAATTTTAAATTTTATTTCCTACTCCGGTGGAAGTCAGGGTAAATCCTTAGGAAATACGAGGGAAATTCAGCCACAACCGGTACATCTTCGATCTTCTTTTTAGTATCGGTGATATAGATACCAGGTATGCTAAGCATCCCTTTGTAAGGTATTTTGTGGCTTTTAACATTGGAAATTATTCCGAATGAATTGGATAATTTATCGCCATTAATGGTAATGGTGTTTCCATTCAATAGCCTTTTTGTCACATAGGATATGTGCTTGGTTAGAAGCTAACCAATCCATTCCTAGAACAATATCAAATCTTGCTAATGTTATAGGCAACAAATGTGCAAGTATGATATGTCTGGCAAATGTGAGTTGGCAATCATTGAGGATTTCAGAGATTTGAATTTGATCCCCACTTGCTGTTTCTACTATGTATTTCTTGTCTAGTTTAGCTAAGGGTTTATTTAATAGATGAAAAAATTATGATCTATAAAACTTTAGTTCGCATCAGATTCAAATAAAACCTTAGCATAAAACATTATTGACAAGAAACGTAGCCGTAATTACATCGGGCATATCTTCTGCTTCCTAGGCATTTAGAACGAATGCTCGTGCATTCTTCTTTATCCCTTCAGCATGTTTAGGGCCTGTCCCTTCTGGTTTCTTCAATTTAGGATAGTAACTTTTGATGTGGCCTGCCTCTCCACATTAAAAACAAACCATTGGTTTCTTCTTATCACAATCTTCTATCGTGTGACCCAACATTTTACAATAATTGCAGTAGGTCCAGTTCTACATTGTCCTAAATGTCGTGTCTTGCATTTATGATATTATGGGATTGTAGAGTAATTATTTCTAGGGGTAAAGCCTGAGTTTGGCCTTTTAAACTCGCTTTTCCCACCGGCTTCTTTCTTTTTCTTTCCCTCTTCCTGTGTCCTGATTAAACTATCAGTTAATGAAGCGCCAAGTTTTGTGGCATCGTCAAGTGTTTCACACTTGGCTACCTTTACCATGTCCCGAATTTCTCAACTCAAACACCAAATAGCGTTTAATGAGGTTGGATTATGGGTAGCCAGATGTGGGACTATTCTGGCATATTCCAACAATTTCGTAGTATAATCTTGGTGGTTTGTTCCCATCATCCTTAAGCTCAAGAATTTTCCTTCAATCTGTTCCCTATCATTCAAAGGAACATACTTCTTCTCCACCCGTGCTCGAAAAGCACTCCATCCCATTGCATAGGTTCTTTCTCTCTCCTGGCTGCAATAAGGTTATTCCGCCATTCAAGGGCTTGATCCTTGAATAGGTTGGAAGCATAGAGGACTTTATCCTCTTCAACACATTTACTGATGGCTAGAACTGATTACGTCTTTTCTATCCATCGTAAGGTAGCATTCCCGCCTTCTTTTCTTGAAAAGTTGTAAGGCTTATAATCTTGGAACATCTTATAAGTACATCCCACTACTCTGCGCTTCTTGTCATCGTGGAAGTAGTTATCTCCAGATTCTTCTTTAGCGGAAGAATTTTCATAATATTCTTCTTTCTCGGTTCTTTTTGTCTTTAAACCTTGGCAACTAGCAGTTGCTTCTGGTTTACGAGAGATAGTTGCTGGGTTGGAGAGAGTAAGAGTTTTAGCGTGAGTAATATGTTTGGAATGAACTGTTGGTTGAACCGAAAGTTGTTTTGCTTTACTAGCTTGTTTCTTTTCTAGTTCAGCGAATACCATGGGAAGCGCATCCTTAATTCCTTCAGAGATTAATTTCTGGAGCTCATTATTATTGTTTTTGGCAGCATTGTTTTCGATTATAGCCTGCTTCTTTCCACGAGTATTTTGAGATGGTCCGGTTTGTTTTGACATTCTATAAAAAAATAATTTCAAAAAGTCAGAAAACAGAAATTTTACTGCTTTAAAAGATTTTACAAATAACAAAGTACAAGATAATAGAGAATTAGTAATTCCTATGACTCTTTTCTTCTAAGGCTTGAGCTAACAAAGCGTTCTGAGCTTGGATCTCTGCTTTTTCTTGTTTAACCTCGGCTATGTGATTAAGTAATATCCTTATTCTCTCCTCCCAGATGTTTCTTCATTAACATATGGAATAGGATGATTAACCGCTTCATAGCTTGGGAAGTTCATTATATTAGAGTCAACTTGTTCTTCTTCTTCTTCCATTATATATCTATTTCTAGAAGGAATTTCAAGGATTCCTTCTTGGAAATTATTAGGTAGTATCGGAATTTTATTGTGGCTTCCGACAGTCGAAGCAGAATGGAAGCTCATGGATGGATGGTAGGGATTATTTATACTCCCTATATCTTCTAGATTCCTGAAGGTAAAGCTTTCAGTATCTAGTCCATGATCAATAGTGGTTTCATTAGTGATTTGTTCTTGATAATTCGCTGGAGCATAAAGACGAACATAATTAGGACCTTTTCCCATTCCAACCATTCTGACATAAAAACGAAATTATTTTATTAAATCTAGGAAATATATTACAAACGGTACATAAGTATATTACAAGACGGTAGTAGAAATAACAGAGAAAATATTTAATCCTTCATCAGCTCCCTTCCTAGCGTCTTTATGTCTTCTCCGTACTCATAGACATGTGCCCCATAGAATTTCCTCCTCTCCTTGTCCATCATCCATTCCCACTTAACCTCATCGTTTTCTTTGGGTGAACGATCTAAACATTCGATTGGGGAGGAAGACATTTGATGTGTATAACCATATTGTGGTGGTGGTTTGCGAATACCGACCATAATATCATTATATGCATTCCTATAAGATGGAGGAGTTTGAAAATAATCTAGGAGGAGATTATAGTTTAATTGTTCAGGGGAAACGTAAGGCTCTTGTGACATTGGGGATTCTTGATTGAAGAAGACATAATCAGCTGGATTGTCAGAAGGAGGTTCAAGATAAGGATTAGAAGGATAAGAGGGTATTTCTTCTGAATATTCCTTCTCCTGTGGTAAATCAGCATAGGCCTGCTCTAGTTCTGTAACTGGAATAGTGAATGTATCTGTTGGAAATCCTACATGCATTCTTGGTTTAATCCAATGAATAGAACCAGTCTGATCAGGTGGAGGTGGAGTGCCAATTGTTGAAATTTGAACCTTTAGCCGTGTAGGAATTTTTGGAATCGTAGTCGGTGATGTTGAAAGGGCTGTCGTCAGGAAGTACGATTGGCCTCATCTGAGATCCCAATGGATGCTCAAGGGATTCTTGTTTGATTGGACGATTTGGGTCATAATATGGATAACTATTGTTCCCAGACATCCTGTATTTAAAATTTGTAACTATCTATGGAAAGGCAACTTTCTTACCATTTATTCTTTTGGTAGAGCTTAGATACTAATCAAGTATCTTAATTAAACTAAATACATTATTAAGGTTAAAGCTTAGATACTAGGATCAATATCTAATTCACTAAAATCAGTGGCTCTGATACCAACCCTGTCACACCCCGTCTCAGGCACCCCTTGGGGCAGGTGCGACTGCATGATTGGTACCTGTTTTGAATTCAGAGTTTTTTTATAAAACACAGCGGAAGTTTTTACAAGGATCGTTTCATCAAAAATATCAACCATGAGGGTTGCTTCTGTAAATACCAATACCTATATGGAAAACAAAAGCCTTGTATTTATTAAAATATGGGAATTAAATACCCATTATGATGATAAACATTGTTTCAAAATCATATTACACTACTTGTTTCTAGACAAGTTTAAAAGCCATGAGGTAATAGTAATGTCCAAGGCTGATAAGTTCCTTGGCCCTATTTCCTTCTCATCATTCAGGAATTTTGGTGCAATTGGCCTGAGAATCCAAAGCATCTAATCCTGTATTTTCATATAATTTTGGGTATTCATTCATTTCCATCACATTTATTTGTTACCTATAAACATTTTAAAAATAAATCGTCAGCGTAAACGCCGGTGAATATCTTGATAGTAAAATCATTTGGCACAAACAGTTGTTAAATTCATAACCATCCAATAATATTCAATCTACACATCCAGCAGGCCCTCCCGCCTGACTGTATGCACCACTGTATACACCGGTAATATGCCTTATTAACAAGGGACAAGACTACGCCTCCGATATTTGTTATAAAGGGAAATACCAGCCGAGGTGCAGGACTTTCACCCGATGTATGCCTTGAAAGTTTTACGTATACTTATGGCCTGAATGTTTGTATGTAGATGAACGTATGCATTAATCATTTAACACTTTTTTGGCCATTTTTGTAAACGTAAATGTTTGAATCAAAGTTTCAAAAGCAGATAAAGTATTCACCTAAGTTTTGCAGAGTATAAAAGCTTGGAAGAGCCTCCTAGTAGTGCTAGCCTCCTATTTTGGTCATTTCTTATCTTTTACGGGCGTTTCCTTGACTTATGCTGGAATTTAAGCGAGAGCGGGTCAAACCGGAATCACTAGGAATGATCAGAGGGGCTTCTGGAAGGAGTACATGAAAGTGGAATTGGTTTTGGATGGTGTGAATGGGCTGAAAACGATCATCTATTTATAGGGTGTAATCTGGCCCCGTAGCGGATCGTTACGCTGGGGCGTGGCGGTCCGCCACCGTCCCGGATGGCGTCAGCCCTAGATGTCAATATGTGATTGGACCTTTCCTTAAATTGTGTCCGGCGGACCGTTACCCTGTGGCGTAGCGGTCCGCCACCCACACACGTGGCATATTCTTAGAAATTACGGCTGGCGGACCGTTACTACCTAGCGTGACGGTCCGCCACTGTTACACGTGGCATGAATTTTACCTGTTAATCAGCGTACACGTGTCAAACGGGGCTTATTTTCTTAAGGGCTAAGTAGCGGACCGTTACCATAGGCGTGACGGACCGTTACCAGTGGTTTTGGCACCCTGGCGGTCCGCAACTCCCTTAGCGGACCGTTACCATATACCTTAGCGGTCTGCTAAGGTGCAATTTCCCAAATTTTTTCACGTTTTCACTATGTATTCCTCGAACTTGTTTAACACTAGTCCTTGGGGTTTGAACCTTAATATTTCTTGGACATTTTAGTTGGCAGGTGTTACACATAAACTAGTTAATTTTAGTAATCTTAAGTCCTTCATAGAGTGGCTTTGAGGTGGTTGCATATTCCAACTTTCCAATGAGTCATACGACGTGGTAAACCTACTTGGGAGCCATGTCACTATAAAAAATAAGCCATTTAGTGGCACACATGTTTAATGATATTTAGCTTTTGTGCCATTACTTCAGGTTTTTAATGACACTTTGTGTATGCCATATTTGCTTAGCATACACTTTTAGTGACATTCTTTCCCTCCTTGAAACCCTTTAACAAAACTAAAATTTCCTTTCCCATCAAATTTCTTCCCTCTCAAACTAAAATTAAATATTCTAGCACTTATTCAAAATCCTAATTTCTGCAGCTTCAAATTCCTCCTCCAAATCCCAATTACAAAACTGGAATCACGAAAACTTCAGATATGACTATTTACTAGATGATTACCTCCTCATCCTTAATGGCTTCTTCGTCGTACGCGTCAAAATCTGTTATGATATCAATTGAGATTCACGAATAAGAACAAGAAATATAAACAGAAGAAGATATTCATCATATCATTCGTAGTTGTATTGATCAAGACTCGTGCTTAAGTAGGCAATTACACGGTTAGGATAATATCACTTATGGAAGTTTAGGACTGATTAGTATTCTAGTCCCTATAGTTTGAATATTTACAAGAATAGTCCTAACACTATACCTACTGAATAATACAGTAACAATACTCCCTCCTTTAATGATTCTTGTCCTCAAGAATCGAAGTATGGGAGGTGTAATTAGAACTTGGTCATTGTGAGAATTACTTTAGATGTCACTGCCACCGATTATTAATCACCATACATTGACCAGAATAATGCTCAAATCATCTTGTAGTCTTGAAGGCGTGATGAAAGACCAGCACAAATAGCCATGATTTGCATTTTCTTTTTTGACTGACCCTCAAACAGCCCTGTGTCTTTCGTGGCTAATGTTGTACTTTGTTTGGGAATTCAATGTTGGCCCTCCGGATCATCATTGACTCGAATCAAAACATGTCTGAACAAAACTCACGTACAAATAAACTTTTTGTATATTGAATCTGTTAATCTTTACAATTACAAGACACACAATTACAAGACACTTTGTTTATATAGGTTCACAAACGAACCATTGTGTCTGTTTGCCAACAGTCATAACTGTTCCTAACCGAATTTTACTGCTAATCGATTATTAACTTTTGTTCTTGACACTCTAAACCCTTTGACTATATAAACATACATACTTGACTCTAAATACATAAAATGACTAATTACATAATGACCCCTAAACCTTAAAACCACATGGATTAATATATTAACTTTCAATACTCCTCCTTAATTTATTAATCCATGTCTTCCATATCTTCAGCTTCTAACCATCTTGGTCACGAACACGATGTAGTAGGTCTTTCTCTCTATCTTTGGACTTCGGCTTCCTTGCCTTCTCACAAACGTTGTCTGCTCGGTCTTTATTACTTGAAACATCGACATTGTCTTTTTCACGAAAGCAACTCGGTTTTCTTTTCCTCATCTCTTTGATGTCATACTTCTCGAACACTACTCGTCTCTTGTCTCGTCTCTTTGCCATGCATAAACCACGGTCCACATAAAAACATTCCTGTCGGGCCTTTTAATTTAGTATAAGCCCACAAATCCTTCTTGTTTATTATCTCGGGCCCATAAAATAAATTAAAAACTTTTTTTTCTTGTAGTCGGCTCACAACAGAAGCAGCCCCACTGGCCTCTCTTTTCTTTCATGCTAATTTTCCCTTTTCTTGTCTCTGACTTCACAAACACACCACCAAATTAGGGCACAAAGCTTTTCTCCTTCTTCTTCGATGTCTAGGTCAACAACAATCAAACACTGGCGCTATGTTTTTCTGGCAACGGCAATACGGTAGGGCAAAATTTTCACTCAATCAGCCCTTCAAACTTTGAATCGGTCTTCGATTCTTCTGTCTATGGCACGAACAACGGGTACAAGCCTTCAATTGGTCTTGTCTTTCAACAACAACAGGCGATCTTTACTTAATATGCCTTCAATTTTGTAATCGGTTTCTCCGATTATGGTCTCCGGCGTTCTCCTCCGACAAGCGCACATGACGGCGGTTTTCTTCTCTGTCTCACAATTGGCAGCAACGGTTTCTCCGTAACCGGTATGTTCTTTTTTTCTTATCTTTATTTTGTGGTTTCACTAACCACTTTGGTTTCCCTGATTCGATGTCTCTGTTGATCGAATCGTGTCTCAAACTTGATCTACTCCCGATCAATACTGTCTCTCTCTGAATCGATTCACACTAAATCGCTCTTTTCTGGTTCATAACAGGGCACACCACCCTCTCTAAATCGGTCTCCCTGATCTCGGTCTCATGGCGTCTTCTCCGTCGCACAAACCGGTATGTTCTCCTTTCTTCTTTTCTCCTTCTTTCTTCGCTATCGTTGGTTCATCACAGGGCACACTACCCTTTAATCCTTGAACATGATAGCAGGGCACACCACCCTTATCGACACTCCGATCTTCTCTGTCTCGCTCTTTCTGAATCGAATTTGGGTTTTCTCTAACCCGTTCTGAAACGATTCTGTGTTTGATTCGAGCCTCAGGCACTAATACGAATGTTAGCCCTCCGGATCATCATTGACTCGAATCAAAACATATCTGAACAAAACTCACGTACAAATAAACTTTTTGTATATTGAATCTGTTAATCTTTACAATTACAAGACACACAATTACAAGACACTTTGTTTATATAGGTTCACAAACGAACCATTGTGTCTGTTTGCCAACAGTCATAACTGTTCCTAACCGAATTTAACTGCTAATCGGTTATTGACTTTTGTTCTTGACACTCTAAACCCTTTGACTATATAAACATACATACTTGACTCTAAATACATAAAATGACTAATTACATAATGACCCCTAAACTTTAAAACCACATGGATTAATATATTAACTTTCAATATTCAATTTGATCTTGTATTTTCTTTAGGAAAGTTACAAGTTTATGTTCTTCATACTTGTTTCCATCTAGAGCATGTTCAGTTTGGAGATCGCTAACTGTCGGTGAATTATCTTTCGAAGAGTTATCTGAATTAACACATTGAGATCCCACTTCCTTTATCTTCTAATAGGACATCTTGACCCGAATCAGTAAGATGAATTTTTTTTTCAGCCTTAGTCCCTTCAAAAGTTACAGGTTCCTCACCAAATTTTGAAGTATCCTTATTGATATAACCATCATGGAAGATGGGTGGAATAGTCTCTCTATTAAAATTTTCAGCTGATGTATCTTCATCATACACAGGAACGGATGATTCGAAGACATCAATATTAAATGTGTGTTGTGTTAGGTGTGGAGTCTTGTTTAGAGGCGGCCGGCCCTAATTAGGGTTAGCCGGCCCTAATGGGCCTATCTCTACGGTTTGGGCCTAACTTGGAGAATAAGTTAGGAACCCTAGTTTTAATCTATAAATACCCTATGTTGTAATTGTAATCTGTGTGCCCTTGAGCTTAATGAAATAACCTAGTTGCAGCCCGTGGATGTAGGTCCCCCACTGGGACCGAACCACGTAAAATTCTTGTGTCGTTTATTTTTCAGTACCGCGTGATTATCGTTTGTGCATGTGTGTGTGTTGATTCCGCTGCGCCACGTTGTTCCTAACAAGTGGTATCAGAGCTTTGGTTCGTTGTTTACACACGGTCTGCACGGTTTTCGATCGAGAAAAAAGGGTAGAGGCTGATCGAGGGTTGATTCAGATCTGCTGCTACAGTACCGTCGCCGCCGCTACAGTACCGTCGCCGTCGTGAACAGTGTTTACGGCGTGAACAGTGTTTTCCGGCTAAAACAGTGTTTTTCCGGCATGAACAGTGTTTTCGAAAAAAAAAAAAAAAAATTCTTTTTTCTGCTGCTGTTCTAGGGCTGATTCGCAGCCTGGTTTCTTGTTTTTCGGGCCGCCAGAATTAGGGTTTTTTCAAACCTTAGGTTGCGCAAAAGGGGAAAGAAAACAGGGTTGTTTGGGAGGAAAACAGGGCTGTTTCGGGAGAAAACAAGGCTGTTCGGGACTGATTTGCAGTGATTTTGCAATTAGAGTTTCTGTTGTGGATCTCTTGGAGTTGCTGGTTTCACTCGGGTTTGCAGGTGAAGCGTCGGGTCGGGTGTTTCGGGTTTGTGTTGCGGGTTAACGGTTTGATTGTTTCGGGTACCGGGTTAAACTCTTTGAAGCCGCCGATTAGGGTTTGGTTATAAAGCTCTTGGATTCGTTGGGTAAAGGTTAGAGTTTTGTTTAGTTCTGTTTGACTGTTTATTATCAACTATTTGGGAACCGGGTTATGTGAAATTCAGTATTCGGGTTTAGATTTGTCTGCGAGGTTTATTGCAGGAGCAGATCGGTTTATTGACAGTGTTTGGTAGAACAACTGTCAAGTTCAGGCCCGTGACATTACTGTGTTTGTTTCACTGTTTCGATATATTTTCTGTGTGCTATTGTTATGGCTGGAGACAGGATGGTTGTTATCGAAAGGTTTGGCGGTTTGGATTTCGGTTGGTTGGTTTGTCAAGTGAACTTGGATGTGGTACTAACGATGGATAAACCTGGAGAAAATGAAACCAGCGGGTGTGCTGGTGACGACATAAGTGAAAAAAAAAGGGAAGTCAGGTGATATTACTCGGTTGAAAGATTTTTCGGTTAGGGTTAGCTGATCGGGTGTACGATCACGGAATCCTTGGTACCGTTTGCTTTCATGAACGCTCTGCTGCTGTTATAACCGTTTGCCGGTTAGCTGGTCTAGAACTGTGAAGTTGTTTCTTGTTTGGTGGTGATCAGTGGTACGACATTTGGCATGGGTTGGGATAACAAGGACAGTGGGAGCTGGGCATAGTTGACTTGGTGGAGCTGCATGGAGGTATGTGGGACATTCTTTAGAGTCGATGTCAAAGATAGTAAATTCTGCTTCTGAGAATGTGTCTGGGTTGATGCATTAGGACTCAGTGAAGGCAGTGGAGACTCTTGGGTTCAAGATTCTGGTATGCTTCATTACTCACTTCTGTGAAGCATTGGTGAATCTATTGTTTGAAGACTTTGGGAAGATACAAGTTTATGTATCGCTGGAAGAAGGGAACCAACTTCCGAGTATTAAAGTCTTGGCTCCCTGCATCGGGTAGAGCTAAGTGGATTCATTTTGCAAGTGTGAATCCTAGAGCCACGGAGATGTTAGCTGAGTGCATTCGGAGGTTTAAACCAGGTCAAGGGTTTTGGGAATAGTGGGAGCATGGGACGTGTTCTGGGTACAGTTCAAAACACCATTGGGTTTTGAAGACCGGAATTCCGAATGGGAAAATCTCTCCATGGTACTTGCAGGTTTTGGAGAGTGGTGTTTCCTCTGGAAGTCTCTGGAGTCGGTAGTTCGAGTGAGTAGGTGCCGGTTGAGATTGAGGATGAGTCAATGGCGGGTTTTGCCATGGCTGGGTCAGTGATGACTGCTGGGTTGGAGCTAGGGGGAGCTTCAACGGGCCCTTCTGGTAATTGAGGAGTGGGCTGCTGCAACTAGGAGGATTGGATTGAAGTCTTAGCTTGTTTATGGGAACTGAAGGCTTGGAGGACTTTTGTTATTTGAAATCTTAGCTTGTTCTTGGGAGCTGGAGGCTTGGAAACTTCTAATAGTGAAGTGTTAGCTTGTTCTTAGAACTGGAGGCTTGGAGGATTTCTGTTATTGAAGATTACTGGAGTTAATGGTATAGGGTCTGCTTGGATGGTGGATTGAGGATTGCTCGAGCCTCCAAGTGGGAGATTGTTAGGTGAGGAGTCTCGTTTAGAGGCGGCCGGCCCTAATTAGGGTTAGCCGGCCCTAATGGGCCTATCTCTACGGTTTGGGCCTAACTTGGAAAACAAGTTAGGAACCCTAGTTTTAATCTATAAATACCCTATGTTGTAATTGTAATCTGTGTGCCCTTGAGCTTAATGAAATAACCTAGTTGCAGCCCGTGGATGTAGGTCCCCCACTGGGACCGAACCACGTAAAATTCTTGTGTCGTTTATTTTTCAGTACCGCGTGATTATCGTTTGTGCATGTGTGTGTGTTGATTCCGCTGCGCCACGTTGTTCCTAACAAGTTGCTCCTTGTCTTTAGATTTAAACCCATCTTTATCAGTTGAAACAACAAACAAATCTTTATCATATGAAACTTTTGACAATGACGCATGGGAGCTACTTTTCTTCAAGTATTCACACACAAGAAAACACACAAAACTCTCTAATATATTAAACTCACTTGACTGCTTACAAAGAAAAGCAAAACTGTATGTACTCATAAAGCTTCTGTAAATATACCGATTTATAGTAAAAAACAAAACACATGCAGAAATTAATAAGTCCATATTCTCCGTTTTTGAAGCAACAATCCAACGTTCACATCCACTCTCTTTTATCCGTTGGTCATCCGTATAACCAGGTCAACCCAAGACTAATTCCTTTCTTGTTTAAAACGTGCAGAACAGCAGGAGTAACCAGACCCACGTGACCCATGAACCATGAACCGTTAGCTGTTTGACGACCCATTTATTGAACCCGAACTTGACCCGTCAAGATTAACCCAACATTCAGCCCTTAATCTTGACCTTCGTTCTTGCTACTTGCTTTATTCTTGCTCTTCTTGCTATCCGAATCACAAAGATTCAATCTTGCTACTTGCTCTTGCTTCTTGCTACGAACCACACATGGTTCAGATCTTGCTCTTGCTAAACGAACCGCACGGTCCGGTATCTTGCTAACTTTCGCTAACTAATTCACCATGTAGGTTGCTTGCTTGCTTCAACTTCACCAACTTGCATGCTTCTTCATGCATCAATTAGTTGTACAGTACAACTAACATGTGATTTCCCTTTCTTTTTTCTTTGCCTTCTCGCACTTCAATCGCAATAATCACCGCCTCAAACCTTTTTTTTCTTACAACTCTCTCTCTTGATCTCTACAATCTACTACAGTTTTTCATGCTTTTAGATTCACAAAGGATCTTGCTTTCTTACAAGGTTCACGGCTAAACCTTCTTCCCTTCTTTCTTATCTTTCTATAGTGAATTTTATTTTTCACTTTCTCGGTCTGCTTTCTTTCTGATCGGTCTTTCTTTCTGGCTGGACAATCTTCGGTCTCAGTCTAAACTTTTCTTTCTTAGGTAAGCCTTCGGTCTCCGGTCACCACTTCGGTCTTCGGTCTTAATTTTTCAAGCCGCCGATCTTAGTTGCAGCTTAACGGTCTTCTCGATCTCATGCCAGAAATTAATTTCCGGCCACGGTCTTCTTCTCTCTGGCTTCGGTCTCCTTCTTCGGTCTTTGCTGCTGTAGCAGCCAGTCTTCATGCCTCGTTTGCGATTCACATGGAACCGAGTGTGGTTCCCACATAACCTTTGTTACTTCTTTCTTCTGATCACCAAATGCAATCAGCCTTTCTGCTTTCTTTCTTACTCTCGACAGTAATCACTGCCACAAAAAAAACGTTGCTCCTTTCGTACCTCTCTTGCCGATCTTCGTCTTCAGCCCTGCAGCAAAAAGGGCTACTCATCCTCTCCGAACACGACTCTCAAAATGGCCCTCTTTTCTCAACCCCACAAAACACACACTACGCACACACAAGAAAACACACACAAACTCTCTAATATATTAATCTCACTTGACTGCTTACAAAGAAAAGCAAAACTGTACGTACTCATAAAGCTTCTGTAAATAAACCGATTTATAGTAAAAAAACAAAACACATGCAGAAATGAATAAGTCCATATTCTCCGTTTTTGAAGCAACAATCCAACGTTCACATCCACTCTCTTTTATCCGTTGGTCATCAGCATAACCAGTTCAACCCAAGACTAATTCCTTTCTTGTTTAAAACGTGTAGAAAAACAGGAGTAACCAGACTCACATGACCCATGAACCATTAGCTGTTTGACCACCAACTTGACCCGTCAATAACCGTATTTATTATAAACACGTTTACATTTTCATATTTACTGAATCACTTGAAATCATAAACTTGAGCATTAAAAGTCTAGCAAACATGATATATTGAACATTACATATTTTAGTAATTGTAGGAATTACTGGTTCATGCGTACGTAAAACCCTATAATACGAATGATGGTGATTAATTATTATAACAGAAAAATATCTAGAATTTTATTCTATATAAACTTTTATGTCTACGGCTAAAGTCCTTGATTGGAATTCATAGTACACATGAAAGTCCTTGTTACCCTCCTAAAGTCATTATTGTATATTATCGTCTTTAGGTATTTATATATATATGTGTGTGTGTGATCACCTCTACAAATAATAATATAAATAATTTGAACATTTTTCATAAAACTATTCCTTGACTAGTAAACTATGATTTTTAGTATCGTTTAAGAAAGTAAATAAAAAAGATCATCGTTTAAAATTCTAACCGGTACTTATACCGCTAATAACCTAAACATCTAGCATCAACAATTATACCTAACCTAGCTAAACTACCCAAACCAACCCACCCCAATCACCCTTTACGGCCGAGAAGGGCCATGTAGGGGCAACTCCACACTTCAAATCTTCCACACTTGATTTGATTACAAGACCATGTATCATTCAACCATTTATACACTCCAAAATCTTTTCATTCATGATGAATCTTGTCCATTCACTCACTTACACACTCAAACTATATCTCTTCTTCATGATGGATGTAAGATGAACCATCTCCAATTAACCAAAACTACACTCTACATATCATATCCATCATATAAACACATCAAATATTCAATTACAAGATTCACGTACTCCAATACCCTCATTCTCCTCCCTCTTTAGGGCTCACATACACCCACCCACACATCTATTTTTACTTGAAAATCACACCATTCTAGCTCAAAAATCATCTATCTGATGTTCTTGGAAGCCTACAAGTGAATTCTCAAGGGGATTTGGCTAGAGATTCAAGAAACCATCACTTTTAATCCTCTAAATCATCTTCCAGTTGTGAAATCTACCCTAGCTTGGCTTGGCTATTAGTAAGAACATGCTTTACATCTTTATTATTTCCTTTGATTTATGGTAAAGAGATGCATGTTGTTCACCTAATAAAGAAATGGTTTTATAAGACTTTTAAACTATGATTAAAGGACTAGATTAAGGACTGGTTTTTTTGTATTGGGGACTGAAATAACGTGGTATTCAGGGGATAAATTAAGGACTGGTTTTTTTGTATCAGAGCTAACTATTAGTCCTTGTTGGTGACATACAATGGGGACTGATTTTCAGTTACTAACCTAACTATTTAGGACTAAGTATCCGTCACTGACCGGGGACTGGCGAAATCAATCCCTGATGACCATTAAGTATTGATACTGGGGTATTAGAAACTAAAATTTTAGTCCCAAATAACCTTCTTTTTGTAGTGTCTAGTGGTTAAAACATGTAAATGTGTGTGTGTGTATGCCATGAGTATATATGTGTGTGTGTGTATATATATATATATATATATATATATGTGTGTGTGTGTGTGTGTGTGTGTGTTTTGTTCATAAAAAGTTACTAACTTCAAGTGCATACAAACATGAGTAGTTTAATATTTACATCTTGAAAAATTATGAAGTATGATCATCAAAAATCATAAAGGATATGTAGATCTACAAAAACAAGTGATATTAAACATGTAAGTAGGTGTACATATGTATATGTAGACTGAAATCATGCATGAATAAATATATATATGTACATAAAGTTTGTTTCATGAAAGTTATTAAACATGAAATATGCCTAAATATAAGTAAGTCTATATGTATATGTGTTCATAATATGTATATTGTTACAAATGGTTAAAAATATATATTTATGAATCCATACATTTAGAGATTTAAAAACGTTCATTAAGTGGAAATTGGATCTTTAAATATAGTTTTAAAAGAATACGTGATTATTTTAATAATATATATATTTTGGTCGTTTCGAATAAAACAAGTTTTACAAAATAGGGATTTACGACTATAAGATACATTTTTTTATTAAAAACATGGTAACTTGTATATGATAATGGTGTTTTGAATAATAATACTTTAAATGTGTTCTCGGGACAAAGTAAATATTGAACACCTACGTATCTATTTTGTTGAATATAACTGTTAAATAGACTAAAATAGTTATTTTAAACAATTATATGTCACGTGATAATTACGGATTTTGAAAACAATATATATATATATATATATATATATAAATACATCAAATTACAAATAAAATACGTTTTGCTAAGAAACTTAATTACGTAGAAACCTTAAGTAATAATTAGTTTTATTTGTCGAAACGAGTATTTATATGTGAATATATTAGTGTTAAACTTAAAACTTGATAGAAGCGAATATTAAGGAATATAAATAATAAAATAATATAAGTTATATTATTTACGTTCGTACGGCGAAAAAGGAATATTTTCCTTAAAATATATATATATATATATATATATATATATATATATATATATATATTGAAAGTATATAACAACTTGATAAACATGACTTACATCTTTGTATTTATTCGCATAAGTATATTACATGTATGAATAGCTGTATGGAGAAATGAATATTAATCATCAATGGACGGTAAAATATGACATTTTCTTAAACGAAAACCTTTCTTAACTAAACCTAACATGGTGGGTGAACAACGTGCATATGTGACGTCCAATCTTAACCCTAAGATACTTTTGTAATTACGATACGAATCGTCGAGTCTCCCTAGTACCAATTGTTATTTGCTAGCATACACGGACCTGAGGTGAGTTCACTGCCCCCTTTTACTTTTTAAATGTTTTATATACATCGGGGGAGAAACATATTTGTATAAAACGTTTAAAAATATGAAACATTCTTGTTCAGCACATTTGAAAACATTATTGTTTAAAACATATGGAAACATTCTTGTTTAAAACATTTGGAATCGTCCTTGTTTAAAACACATGGAAACATTCTTGTTTAAAACATTTGGAAACATTCTTGTTTAAAACAATTAGAAACATGATTTCTTAATACATTTGTGAAAACTGGAAACAAACTTGCTTTATACATTGAAAACAAGAATTCATGACCGACCACTTATGTTTACATGAGACATTGGTTCATTTGTTTATACAATAAAGAGCTCGAAGTCCCCTGTTACAGTTTCTTAACCATTAACTCGTATAACCGGGATAACGCGAATAGTACTATTGGGATTGACCCTCCCAACCATGTTATTGTTAGTCGGACTAACCCATGGTTCGTATAGCCCAATGGCTGCATTTTATCTTAACTCGTGAACCCGTGGGGAATGGGTGGGGCGAAACACCTGATTTGGTTTGGTTAACACTCATGTAAAATAACTCGTAGACCTTGCTAGTTACGAGGGTCAACTTGATGGGTCAAACTAGATACGATTGTTTTATTTCATTCATTACATACTTAAAAGTCGTTTTCGTATTAATCGTATATCTTGGAACTTGATTTTGTGAACATTGGAATATATGAAACTTGAATACTTGAAACTTGAATACATGAAACTTGAATACTTGAAACTTGAATACTTGAAACTTGAATACTTGAAACTTGAATACTTGGAAACTTGAATATTTGAAACTTGAAATCGTTTTCGTGCAAACCGGTTTTGTCAATCGTTTATATATAAATGGTTTTTTCTATTCATTCATGCACAAATGTTTTTGTCAATGTTTACAATAAAAACTGTTTCATATTATGTCCGTGTATGTATATTAAATGTTTTCGAGGAAAACCGTTTCATATCATGGCCACACATACATTATCAATGTTTTTAAGGAAAACTACTTTACATTGAGACGACTAAATCTGTGAACTCACCAACCTTTGTGTTGACTTTTTTAAGTATGTTTTTTCAGGTAACACATAGCTATGGCACGGTTGGAATATGTTAGCCATTTGGATTAAACCCTAGAAGCTGAAGACCTTATTTGATCAAGATAGGCTTTTAGATCGTGCGTCATTGTGAAGACGCACTGTCGTCTAACCTCAAGTCATGTTGACTTACACGATTCTAAGTCAATGTAATATTTCTTTAGTGTTGTAAAGGTGTTCAATACTTTAGAAGTGTTTATTTTAGTTTCCGCTGTTGTGTAAAGTTACCAATCGTTGCAACCTTAATTTATTTATTTATTTATTAAGTGAATAACTTTGGGGGGTGATAGATTGGTATCAGAGGCAATGATTTTAGAAAATTAGATTTCCTTAGTGGCACCTAGGCTCTAACCAGACTTATTTAGGTACTAAGATTTCTAAGACTTGCATCACATTAAGAACACCCAAACCATTGCTAAACAACTTTAGTTGACCATTAGTGTATGTAGTTATACTAGGGTGTCATTAGCTATACTAATACCAAATACAATTACATGGAATATGTAACAAACATCTAACGCGTACAACAATGTGAAAATAATAAACATCTACAACATTACTCAACAGAATGTCATGGTTCGGATTACGAGTCAAGGATGACAGGTACTCGGTGCATTGTAACCCTAAAAGATCGAGTTACGAGCTGAGCTTGGGCGACGACGGTAGTAATCGCCAGTTACTGATCTTGGTATCACAACATGCTAAACCCGTACCAGAACCTATACTTGTACCTGTACCACACCCACAACTACTCCGGCTGTGGAGTCAGTTTTATTTTTTGATATATGTTGTCTTCATTCAGTGTGGTATATTTATATACTCTCTTTCATGATTTATTGGATTGGATAACAAAAACCTTCGCCATGAGATATGACAGACGAAACTACCCGATCAGAAGGGAACCCGGGGTGGATAATCAGGACTGAACGGGAGAGAACTTTACTGGTCAGGAGACCCATAGACTCATCGGGATCATATGGATCCACACGTATAAACAAACTTGGAGCCTAATTTGCTCGACATTGATTTGAGGATCTCTGACCTAACATATTGCGTGACTTCCACCCCACACATCCCTATTATTAGAAGACAACGGTAGTGCCTCCCTACCATTAACTCCATCCAACAACATCCTTAGTCGGTAGATTCATTGCTATTGGTACGTATCACTAAGAGTAATCCGATAGAACATACATACTCTTACGCGAGAGTGCAACACGGTGACACGATCTAATGAACATTTCAGATCCCTTTTAACTGAGAGTTTGGAACAAGAGAAACACTATAGGGACCATAAAAAGTAAATTATCATTGCGGGTGCACATGTAATCATAATTTACAGTGCATGAGAACTCTATTGAGTCTTACTGTCTGAGCTAATGTTCATGATTAATCTGTATTCCTAATCTAAATTCCCAGTCACTCAATTAATGATCGGACCTTAACAATTAGGACTCCTCGATTAGATATTCACGTAACAGCCCTTGGTGGATCTTGACCAACGAAGGTTTTCGCTCACCCATTTCTACTTGTTAATTCATATCCTTTGAGATTTTACTTGCCATGAAAACTTCATATTGATCCTTACAACAATCAACCCTTGCAGTAATTGCACAACTGTTATTGGAGATCACGGCATAATCTCAGGGTCTATCTTACAATTCAGTATCACACTTACTTGAAATTTACATCGAAAGTGTTATGCACTAACTCCTGTAATAGAATGGAAGTTTATTATGATCCTCTTACTCCTAACACCTACGGAGTATTGTGGAAACCCGATCTGAGACAAGTAGGTAATCTGACTTTTCAGAATATTTGTCAAACAGGATTGTTCTCTGTAGGATCGTGAGAATACAAGATGGTTCTGTTCTTAGTTGAGGTTGGCGGAAACAAAATCAACTACACAATTTATAATCAAGTAAACACAAAGAATACTGATAAACACTGTTGTATTAAGCTTTTGTGAATGCAAAGATTACAAGTGAGAAACTCAATGAATAAGTATGACAAGCACTACAAGCACGCTTACAATGAAGTGGCAACTCAGTATTTATAGTAACTTAGAATCAAGACAGACCCTTGATTCTAAGGATCAGATCGAACACAAGCCGTTGATCTTGTTTATTAATTTACATTACACGTAAAGACTAATCTAGTTAACTTTACTGAAACGTTTTCTTTATTCATGATTGTTTGCATGCTTGGAGAAGTGTATTGTTGTCCGTCATTGGTTGACCATAGCGGTTCCTTCTGCTTTGAGTCTGTCAGTTGCTTTTGCAAAAAGGTGTCAGAGACGCTTGGCCTGGATAGTCAGCTGCAACGTTTGGTTTTCAGTGAATAGAGCTATCAGCTGCAAAGAGTGAAGGTTGCTGCTGGTAAGCCTATCAGCAGCAAACATGGAAGACCGCTGCTGATAAGCCTATCAGCAGCAACTTGTGCAGAATGCTGCTGATAAGCCTATCAGCAGCAACAAGTGTTGAATGCTGCTGATAAGCCTATCAGCAGCATTTGTACTTAGAATAATTTGGTAGCAATCAGTCTTTGGTTCTACAAACTCCCCCTAGACTGATGCAACCAAAAATTCTTCTAATCACTTTGCTGCTGAAGCTTTTGCATGTGGCTGACTATCCTTTCAACCTCATAGCCTCTTGGATCCTTGCTGGGATTGTTCAGTGGAAGTTTAGACAGAGTCTTGATGTCTTTGTGTTGCATTTTGTAGATTGCTTTGCTTGAACATCTCATCTGCTGCTTCTTTACATCAGTTAGTGTGAACTCATCCAAATCAGCATTGTAGGTCCAAGATACAAATGGAGAGTGGGACTTGAGTGGTTTGATGTTTATGATCACATCTTTGCTAGGGTTGAAGTAGTGTTTGATTGCTAACACAAGACGTTTCCCACTCTCATTTGCAGGCTCATTAGCTTCACCCAGCTCTAAAATTCTTTGAAGATCGGAATCAGGTAGTTGCAGAACCTCATCAACAGACCTGTAAGTGGATCTTCTTCTCTCAGTTCTCCCCCTGAAGATCTCAAACACTTGATCTTGTGAATTGTGGAACCAGTTAACTATATTTCTTGAGTCTTCTGGTTTAGGAGTGGGTTTGGGTATCTTCAAGGGAGGCTGTTGATGAGTGGGAGCTGGGTGGGATGACTTGGACTTTTTGGGTGGAGGAGTGGAAGGTTTGGGGAGGAGAGTGGAAGGATGATGGACTGAGGAAGAGGTAGGTGAGGGAGAAGGCTTGGGTTTCTTTGTCTTTGGTTCTTCATCTTCTTTGATAAGTACCCTTTTCTTGGAGCCCTTCTTCCCTAGTCTTTCTTCCTCATCCTTTTTAATTTTAAAGTAGAGGGCTTGCAGGTTCATGAAATTCATAGGACCTAGCCTCTTTCCACTATCTCCTCTGGCCTTAAGGAAGTCAATCATGACCTTCCTTTCTTCATGGGTCCTTTTATTGAAGGCAATGGTCTTTTTGGACTGTTGTTTGGCTTTTTCTTCTTCTTCAGCCTTTTTCTTCTTTGCCAACTGACCTTGCTGACCCATGAAGGCTCTGTAGATCTCTTTGTTTGAAAGTTTTTCAAGGTAGTCTGCATCCTCACCTTGAGAGATCAGAGCTTCAGTCCACTCCTCCCTTAATTCTTTTGCTAATTTAGAATCAGTGATTCTAAACTTAGCATCCTCCTTCTTCTTCTTCCTTGGCAAGCTGTTCCTGCAGCTGTCTGGCCAGTTGTTCATCTTTCTCAATTTGGTCGACTGCAGGAATCTTTCTTTTCAGTTCATCCAGCTGTTTAGCATACAGCTGGATGGTTTGTTCTCTTAGGAGAATGACTGTTTTTCTTTCTTGAACCCTTTTTATGTCAGCCATCTCCTCTTCTTCTCTTCTTCTTCTTCTTTTCTCTTCCCTTTCTCTTTTCTCTTTTAGCAACCTCTCTTCATCTTCATCAGTCATGATTCCCTTTCCTTTGTTTACATTGGATGCCTCTGCTTCAGCTTCATTGATCACAACAGCAGATGGTGATGCTGCTATTGGGATCTCTGCCTCAGCTTCATTGGCAATTTGAGATGTGAATAAGGGAAGGTCATCGTCTTCATCAAGTTGATACTCAGGACCTTCTATTTCTCTCAGTTTTTCTTTGATTGTTGATCTTGACTCATAAGCTGCAGTGCAGATGTTAACTCGAGGGGAAGCTGAGTCAGTGTCAGTGTCAGAGTTTGACACATATACTGCCTCAGTAATTCTTCCTACTTGTTCAAGTTTGGCTCTGACAGTATCTATCATTGCCTGGCTTTCAAGTGAGTTGACATTGCAGATGTTGGTTCTGAGCTGATAGATCTTGAAGAGGAAGTCTGAGGGCAGATGAAGGATGTTTCTGGTGTTGATGATGAGAGAGGAGCCGTTGCTGAGCAGAAAAGTATGGTCAAGAGACTTAGTGCTCACCCAACCTAGCACATCCAAGTCCTTGACCAGAAAGGCATACAGGAACCTTCGAAGGCCCAGAACTTCTTCTTCAGTGAGAAGACTGCTCCTTGTTATTTCAAGATTGCTAGGAGTCAGTCTTCTTTCTGCGGCCGCCGAGGATTCAGGATAAGCTACCCGATGTGCTGCTTGTAGGAATCTTTGGAACCTGGGTAGATTATCCTCCATCAGGTCATGGAACCTGCCAATGGCAAGTTCAGCTGAGAGATCTGCTGAAGTGTTGATGCAGTCAGTTAGATGCAGTTCTAGGACTTGGAGGGCATTGAGAGAGTTCCAGTTCAGTTCTTCTACTTCGCTGAACTCCCATCCAATCCAAAACCTCTCAGCTGATCCATCATACCCCCAAGCTAGGATGGAGTCAAATTCTAGCTTCCTTGATGTTCTGAATAGTTGGGGGGTTGATGATTGACCAATGATGGCTACTGCTTGTGGAAGGATGCTGAATGATGCATTTGTTTGTTCTGTATCTTCAGCATCATTCAACATTTCATCGACAGCCCTGACGACCAACTGCCAGTCTTCAGATATCTCTTCGTCTTCGTTATCTGGGGCTGGCAAGTCATGAACTTGGACAAAAGCTGGCTTGTATTGTGAGCTTTGAAGTACAAACTGCTCTTGAATCCAGTCGTCAAGACTGTCTGTATCATCTTCCATAGAAACCATCTCCCCCTTTTTGGTTGCATCAGCAGACAAGTAAGCATCAGTTTGGGTGCCTACTGATACAAGAGAGGGAGAGGCTAAAGTTGGGCATTGATGGGCTTCATGCATAGCGACTTGGTGTCTTAGTTTGGACATTTCAGCTTCTAGCATAGCCACCCTGGCCGTCAATTCCATGTTATGAAGTTTCAGTCTGTCCTCATCCACAGTTGTGGAATCCTTGGACCCAGATGGGGCCGTAGGCCTAGCCTCAGCATCCCCATCACCCGCGGTTTCTTGGCGCCTGGGATTCCTCTCAGTGAAGGGAGTTTCCAAGGAAACACCCTCACCGTGAGTTGCCATGGTTGAGGTCTTAAAGATGTTGTCACTGTCCTCCTGGTCAGTTGATGGACCAGCAGTAGTGACAGCCTCGTCCACATCCACTCTTTCAATACTCCCAGAGTGGACCTTCAAGGGTGAGGAACTTGGGTTGGGTGTTTCGAAAGCAAGACCAATCAGTACCTCCTTGAAAGTGGTAGTTGGAGAAGGTACATCACTTTGGTCAGGTTCCTCTACACTTAAGTTCAAAGAAGAGAGGAATGGCTCGAAGGGCTGTTCTATGGATCCGGGAAGTGATCCTAATCCTAATAGAGAGACTTCCGAAGGAGTCTCCCTAGCAATGTGGCTTTCCCTTATGATATTCTCACTAGAATGTTGTGATTCTGAATGAGGGATGTTGACTTGGGTTTGGGCCTTGGAGGCAAGAGAAGAAGGAGTTCTCTTGCCCCTCTTCCTTGTATACTTGGCTGCAACCGGGGCCCTGTGTTCCGGTTGAGCAATCAAACTGGGGGTGAGTAATGTATGTGCCTGTGCATCCTCAGTAGAATGCACAGGGGTTCGATCAAGGGAAACAGTAGGTTGAGTTTGTGGCAGTGAGGTGGAGGGTGTGGGATCAGTATCAGCTAGGTTTGTTGAACTGTCACCCTGGGCACTATGTGTGTTCAACATTGTAGATAACAATGGAACATCGGCCCCTGAGAACTTTGATGAAACTGTTCTCATGCTCTGAAAAATGTTGTTCTTATGTCCCAGTATTGAGTAGATTCTTGTAGTTTTTGAAAGATCTTGGTGTTCAATATTGAACACTTCCTGCAAGAATCTTGGGTACATGAAGAACTGTGATTTCACCCATTCTTGAAGGTTGTATCTCAAACCTTCAAGAATGAGGTGGGAAAAATTGAAACCTGCCCCTGTTATCATACCGTGAACTGCCGACGCAAGTCCGGAGCTGAGTTGGTTCCAGCCACTCCTCTTCTGGGATATGCATTGGAGAAGAGTGTGGCAGAGATACTTCCATTTGGGACCCATGAGTTCCTTCTCTATCGTATACTCTGTTTGATTTCCAGTGTACCCTATGGATACAAAGGTAAGAGAGGGCGTCCCCTTCATCCTGAAGCTTGAGGTGTTGGCGGAGTTTTGCTTCAGTGATGATCATTTCCTTACCGTCTACTGTGCCTCTAATTTGAGGAGTGCCCTGTTCAGTAGAATACACGGCTGAGCTCCAAAAATCTTCCATGTGTGAAGTATATATGGTTGGGTTGACGGTTAGGGCATGGTAAATTTTGGACCGACAGAGGAAGTCGATCATACCGTCGAAACCTTCGGATTTCTTGCCCTTGATTAGGTATGCAATTAGGTTGTGATATGGGGAGAACTTATCGTTGGGGTTGTTTATGTCTGCGCCTGCCATTGTTATGGATTCGGAGGGAAGAGAGAGGTGTTTGAATGGTGGTTAATTGTGGAGGGCTTTGAATGCTGTGGGGACGGGAGAGAAAGTGATGGGAGATAGGTTTGAAATAGAATGTGAAGAGGTAGAGGGATGATTTGAGTTGGTGATATAACGGTAGACGGAGAAAAAGCAACTCTACTTGTACAGTACAACCTGTTTCACTTTTCATTGTTACAGCTGTAAAACACTCGAGCAGTCATGGTGAAGACTGACGATATTTACTTTTACAGCGGGTAAAAGTTAATTTAGACTTATGTTCACCCATCAGCAGCAAACTTGGTTGCTGCTGAAAGATAAGAGTATCCGCAGCAAAATTGGTTACAGCCGATGGATAAGCCTATCCGCTGCAAACTTGGTTGCTGCGGAAAAATAAGTCTGTCAGCAGCAGATTTTGCTGCTGAAAGGTTTAAAGATCTGCAGCAAAGAAATTGCTGCTGAAAGCCTTAAAGCTATCCGCAGGAAACATGTACCTGCTGTAACTTAAAGCTATCAGTGGCAAAACTTTTGCTGTTGATGCTTTTACCTGTCAGCAGCTGAAGGACAAAAATGCTGCTGACCCATAACTTTTATTTACAACAAGGGACAAAAAGACACATTTTAAGGAGAAACTTGAGATGGATTTTAATCAAAGTTCATCATACCAATTGATTCAACTAAATATCTGAATCTAGCTTCATCAAAAGGTTTTGTAAACAGATCAGCATATTGCTCATTTGTATGAACTTTGGTTAAAATAATTCTCCTTTTCTCAGCTTGATCTCTTATGAAATGGTACCTGATGTCGATGTGCTTTGTCTTTGAGTGCTGCACCGGATTGTTTGTGATAGAGATAGCACTCATGTTGTCAATGTGAATTGGAGTCTGCACGAAGGTCATTCCATAGTCAAGCATTTGATTTTGGATCCAGATGACCTGTGCACAGCAGCTTGAAGCTGCAATGTATTCTGCTTCAGCTGTTGAAGTAGAAACACATGTTTGCTTTTTGCATTGCCATGAGATGAGCCTTCCTCCAAGAAATTGACATCCCCCAGATGTGGACTTTTTGTCCAAGTTACAACCCCCATAGTCACTGTCAGTGTAGGCATAGAGATTGACATTTTCATTCTTTGGATACCATAGCCCAAGTTTTGGAGCTCCCTTTAGGTATCTAAGGATCCTTTTGACAGCTTGAAGATGAGACACTTTTGGAGCTGCTTGAAATCTTGCGCAGAGACAAACTGCAAACATGATATCTGGTCTTGAGGCAGTGAGGTACATGAGAGACCCTATCATTGCTCGGTACTGATGTTGATCAGTGTCTTGTCCTTCTTTATCCGGATATAATTGATGGTGCACTTGCATAGGAGTTCTTGCAGCAGAGCAGTCAGTCATTTTGAACCTCTCCAAGATGCTTTTGACATACTTGGATTGACTTATGAAGATTCCAGTTGGTACCTGTTTGACTTGAAGTCCTAAAAAGAAATTTAGTTCATCCATTGAACTCATTTCAAATTTGGAATGCATCAGAACTTCAAAGTCTTTGCAGAGCTTCTTTCTTGTAGATCCAAAGATAATGTCATCAACATAAATCTGGACCAACAAAATTTCACCCCCTTCATCTTTGATGAAAAGTGTCTGATCAATGGCCCCCCTTCTGAAGTTGTTACTAAGTAGATATCCAGATAAAGTTTCATACCAGGCTCTTGGGGCTTGGTGTAAGCCATAGAGAGCTTTGTCCAGTTTTAAGACCTTATTTGGATGTGCAGGATCTACAAAGCCTGGAGGCTGTTTGACATAGACCTCTTCATCAATCGTGCCATACAGAAAGGCACTCTTCACATCCATTTGAAAAATTCTAATGGCTTCCAGACGGGCAACAGGAGCAAAAACTTCATCATAGTCAATGCCTTCTTCTTGAGTGTAACCTTGAGCTACCAGTCTGGCTTTGTTCTTGACTACGATGCCCCTCTCATCTTGCTTGTTTCTGAAAACCCATCTTGTTCCAATGGCTGTTTGACCAGGTGGAAGATCAACAAGCTTCCAAACATCTTGTCTTTTGAATTGCAGCAATTCTTCCTGCATTGCTTCAATCCAGCTGTTGTGCTTGAGAGCTTCATCAATCCTTTTGGGTTCCACCTGTGATAGAAAGCAGGAGAACAAACAAATGTTGGCTTCATGAGACTTACTTCTTGTCTGGATGCCTGTGTGGACTTGGCCAATGATATTTTCCAGAGGATGCTCTTTGTTTATTCTCTGAGCAGGTATCACATCCAGCCGTATTCCCTCTTCAAGATTACTGTGGTTTAGATCAGTATTGTCTTCAGATGTGTGGAGAGGAGCTTAGAGGATCTGATCATTGTGTTCCACATAGTCAGCAACATTAGCATCAGAGGCCTCTTCATCATGAATTGAGGAGGCTTCATTTAGGATTTCATTGTCAGAGAGATTGCTGCTTGTGGTGTTGGATGTACCGGCTTCACCTGCATTGGCTTCAATAGCTTCTGCCACTGATGGAGGATCAATGGATGGCCTTTTCATCCTGATGTAGGGACTGGGAAACTCCAGTCTGTAGTCAGAAGAAGAGGTTGAGGTAAAAGGTGTTGAGTTTGAAGAAGGAGGCTCCATATTTGAGAATATGAGGGGCTCAAATATCTGGGTGAAGGAGTCTATATCAAAAAGCCAGTTGGGACCTTTGCCTTGTTCACAGACAACGTGTTCCCTGCATTCCACATTAGCAGATTCTTCCACAATCCGAGTCCTAGAATTGAACACTCGGTAGGCCTTCGATTGAGAGGAGTAACCCACAAAGTAACCTTCATCAGACTTTGCACCGAATTTAGGAAGAACTCCATGTGTAATGAGGATGGTACATGGACATCCAAAGGGCTTCAGGAAGCCAATGTAGGGAACTCTTTTGAGCCAGAGTTCATAGGGAGTTTTCTGGAGAGGCTTAACAATAAGGACTCTATTCTGCACATAACAAGCTGTGCTTACTGCTTCTGCCCAGAAAGTAAGGGGCAGCTTTGAGTCAGCCAGCATAGATCTTGCTGATTCAATCAAAGTCCTGTTTCTTCTTTCAGCAACCCCATTTTGTTGAGGAGTTCTTGGAGCACTGTACTGCCTTTCAATGCCCTTGCTCTCACAGAAACTGTTCAAAGTGTGATTTTTGAACTCTGTTCCCTGATCACACCTTATGATCTTTACCTTCAGATTGCTTTGATTCTCTACCCTGAGAATATAGGATTTGAGAATCTCAGCAGTTTCATCTTTTGTTCTTAGGAAGAATACCCAAGAGAATCTGGAGAAGTCATCAGTGATCACCAGACAGTAGGACTTTTTGCCCATTGACATGACATTTGTAGGACCAAAGAGATCCATATGCAGTAGCTGGAGAGGAGTGTCATTTGTGTTCAATGTCTTGGGCTTATGGGAACTTTTGTGTTGTTTTTCCTTCAAGCAGGCAATGCAATGATCGTCTAGCTGGAATTCTTTGTCAGGAAGCCCTCTGACAAGATTGTCCTTCACTAATTTATTGATTGTTTTGATGTTAACATGGCTTAACCTCCTGTGACAGAGAGCGGATTCATCAACTGATGCCTTTGACAGAAAACATGAAACACTACCAGATGGAGTGACTTCATTCATGTCAAGCACATATAAGTTGTCCTTTCTATTAGTAGTTAGGAGAATCTTCTCTGGGGGAGGTTTAGATAGGCCAGGAGCTAACACGAAACATTCTTTGTCAGTGAAGAGCATCCAATGCTTTTGATCACATACTTGAGAAACACTCATGAGATTGAAGTCAAGTTCTTTAACATAGTTGACTCTTTCAATACTCATCCTTTCATTGGACACAGTGCCTTGTCCAGTGATAGATCCACCTTTTGAGTCACTCCCAAAGGCAACATATCCTCCATTGAAATGTCTGAAGTTGGAGAGGATGGACCTGTTGCCTGTCATGTGCCTGGAACAGCCGCTATCTACCACCCAGGTGTTATTCTTGTTACCTGGCTGTCCCTGCACATGAAAGAGATTTAGTTAGTGGGAGTGGTCCAAGAGCTCTCCTTTTTGAAGAAAAGAGTTCTTGGACATTCTGATTCATCATGCGTGCATTCAACAGCACCGATGATGATTTTGCTGACAGGAGCAGATATTTTGGCTTTCCATTGCTAAGTAGTGGTTTTCCAGTTCTCTTTTCTTTATCGGCTGCGGATTTGGCTTTGGCAGCTGATGAATTTGCTCTATCAGCAGCTGATTTTCCTGCTTGAGGTTTTGGCCTGTTAGCAGGGGCAGGTTTTGCTGCTGATGGCTTCAGCTTATTAGCTGCAGATGTTGCTGCTGATGACCTTGGCCTTTCAGCAGCAGATTTTGCTTTTGCTGCTGAGGGCTTATTTGGAGCAGCAGCAGATTTAGTTTTTGCTGCTGACTGCTTTGTTTGAGCAGCAGCAGATTTGGTGGCTGCTGAAGGCTTTGCCTTTTGCTGCTGCTTGTATTTTTCTGTAGTTTCAACTCTTCTACTGGCTGCAGATGGCCTATGAACTGAAGTATGTTGATCCTTCTTTTGTTTATGCGCTGATTGAAGAAGGATCTGGTTGAAGGGGTTAAACTGACATTTTGCAGCAAAGTGGTTTGATTCCCCACATATGATGCAGGACTGCTGAACTTTGGGCTGCTGCTTCCTTGGTGGAGAAGAAGAGTTTCTGAACTGAGTTTTCTTGGTCGTAACTCTTCTAACCTGTTGCTGATTCTTCTGATTTGGCATGAACTGAGACTTGGAGTTTGTGGGTCCTGATGTTTGTCCCTTTTCAGTGTTTAGCTTTCTTCCATTTGGAGGATAGCTGATCCTTATCTGTTTGAATGGTACAGGGGCTGGAACAGCTGGGAGAACAGTAGGGACTGGGACTCTATTCAGAACAGCTTCAGATGAGGCTGTACTTGTTTCATCATGGTCTGAGAAGGTTAACTCAGATTCTGATGAGGTAGTGCAGTCTTTAACAAGGGGTTCATCCATTGGAGGATCAAGATTTCTGTTTGTAGTGTCGAGTTTTGCAACATCGAAGCTTGGTTCATAGATGGCAACATAGTCAGCTGGATGAGGAACAGTATTGTACTGTTCCTTGCCATATCCAAGTCCTCCAAGCTTTACCTTTTCATGGACTTGAATATCTAGAAGTCTCTGTAGCTTTTTAGAAGAAAATTCATATTTTTCAACATGAACTTTCTGTTCTGCCAGATCAGCTCTGGTTGATTTAAGTTTTACTAATAGATCATCAATCTGAGTTTCAAGATTGGTTTGTTCATGTTTTAGAGATGAAATCTCTTTCTTAAGGCATTCAATTTTTTCTTTGTAAGTGATTTCAACCTTTTTGAACTCAGATTTCATTTGAAGAAACTCTTCATTTTGATCTATAAGGTTTTGGTTATGTTTTCTATAACCTAAAACTTTATCAATGCAAGCTTGAGAGCATAGATGTTCAAATACCTGAGGTGGTATCTCTGCAGTGTCTGCCATAAGTGCTTGGTTGGAGGCAGGAACATCTTCATATTGAAAACTCCAGTCAAAGTCTGAAGTTCCAACATTTGCACAGGCTGCAGTCTGTGCTGGGGGAGTTTGTTGCTGCTGCTGTTGTCTGGGCTGACTTTGGTAGGCTTGTCTTTGATGGCCGGCACCCTGATTGGCTTTAGGTGCCTTGCACTCCCTAGCAAAGTGACCCATTTGGTTACAATTGTAACAAAGAATCTTGCTTTTATCAAGCCCAACTCTGCTGTTTGAGTTGTTGCTTGGAAATGATCTTCCGGTTCTAGAATAGAACCTTTTTGCTCTGAGGGAGAGCATGGCATATGAGTGCTGAATATCCATTTCTTCAAGATCATCTGGATGAAAGCATTCCAGATCCTCTTTTATGAAATACATGCTGCTTGAGTTGTCAGAGACAAAAGCAGTAGAGGTTGGCTGTTGAGGAGGTGCCTCAAGAAGAAATGGTGATGAGTTAGATTGTGAAGCGGTTGGGGTCTGAGGGTGAGTAACAATGGGAGGATAGTAGCTGCTTGCACTAGGACCGGAATGATCAGAGTGAAGCGCTGAGGAGGTAGTGGAGGAAGTGGTAGCTGATTGATAACTGGAGCTCCTTTCTTTAGCTTGAATCATTTCTAATTCATAGGTTTTGAGCATGCCAAAGAGCTCAGTCATCTGAAGAGTCTTCAGATTCTCTGTTCTTCTGATGGACACAGTGTATAATGTCCAACAACTAGGAAGAGATCTTATGAATTTCTTGAGAATGTCTTCATTCTCCAGCTTTACCTTGGAGCACTGCAGTTCACCTACAAGATAGGTAAATCTGTTATATAAAATAGTTAAGGACTCACCTTCCCTCCAGACGAAGTTCTCATACTGCTGCTTTAGTATGTCCCTTCTGTTCTCTTTGACTTCTTCAGAGCCAGCAAACATCTTCTCCAGCGCCTCCCAGAGCTCCTTGGCCGTTTTGTAGCTTCTGAAGTTGTGAAAAACTTCATTCGGAAGGCACATTTGGATGGCTCCTAGTGCCTTGAAGTCCACCTCCATTTTCTTGATGTCCTCTTCAGAGTACTTGGAGGTTTCCTTCGGGACTTGTATCCCTCCACCATCAGCAGAGGCCACCATGGGAATATATGGACGCTCCTTGATGGATCTCCACATTCCGTATTCCTGGTAACAGAAGAAGCTTTCCATGCGATTTTTCCACATGTCAGTCTTCTCCAGATACCAACCTTGGTGGTCGGTTGATGCTGCCAATATCTTCAAAGCCATTGCTCTGTGCCATTTTTGTTTTGATTTTGGGTGACTTGTTCAAAGAGAGAGTTTAGAATAGAACCAGAGATGATTAAACAAATGTTAGTTTGTTTAATCTGAGCCAAAGCTCTGATACCACATTTTAGGATCGTGAGAATACAAGATGGTTCTGTTCTTAGTTGAGGTTGGCGGAAACAAAATCAACTACACAATTTATAATCAAGTAAACACAAAGAATACTGATAAACACTATTGTATTAAGCTTTTGTGAATGCAAAGATTACAAGTGAGAAACTCAATGAATAAGTATGACAAGCACTACAAGCACGCTTACAATGAAGTGGCAACTCAGTATTTATAGTAACTTAGAATCAAGACAGACCCTTGATTCTAAGGATCAGATCGAACACAAGCCGTTGATCTTGTTTATTAATTTACATTACACGTAAAGGCTAATCTAGTTAACTTTACTGAAACGTTTTCTTTATTCATGATTGTTTGCATGCTTGGAGAAGTGTATTGTTGTCCGTCATTGGTTGACCATAGCGGTTCCTTCTGCTTTGAGTCTGTCAGTTGCTTTTGCAGAAAGGTGTCAGAGACGCTTGGCCTGGATAGTCAGCTGCAACGTTTGGTTTTCAGTGAATAGAGCTATCAGCTGCAAAGAGTGAAGGTTGCTACTGGTAAGCCTATCAGCAGCAAACATGGAAGACCGCTGCTGATAAGCCTATCAGCAGCAACTTGTGCAGAATGCTGCTGATAAGCCTATCAGCAGCAACAAGTGTTGAATGCTGCTGATAAGCCTATCAGCAGCATTTGTACTTAGAATAATTTGGTAGCAATCAGTCTTTGGTTCTACATTCTCTCAACTTTTGACATCATCAAATCCAAATGTTCTTCCGATGAAAAATAAGCCATGATTCATGCTCAAACGGAATTCTAAGGAAACCTAAGTGTGAACTGTCAGCTGATTATCGGGCAAGCATAAGACTGACATACAAAATTCTTAAAGATTTCCCAAATGTGTATTTTCCTACTAATCTCATTAGTTCATGTTATACATAAGGTACGTAAGCGTGAGTTGCTTCCAATAACTCATTGTCCACTAAGATCCGAATAGGATAATCTTATATCCTTTTGTACTCGCACTTGCCCCAAGGATTATCTTGTTGGCCGGGTTTCTGATTTTAGCCTGCATGAGAGACATGTTCACATCTCTTGCTCCCAGCCTTCTATAGTTAGAAAGCTCTAGAGCACCTACTGTTAGGAAACGACTTTCTAACACATATTCAGGGAAAATACAAAACTTTGACATTTAACACTCATTACCTCAATTTTATGACTTAAACCCTTGTGGTAAGGACTTTAAGGCTATAATCGATATGAGTGAAATATGTAATGGTAAGTCACGATAATACCATTCGAATGTTAGGGAAGTTGAGGACATACTGTAATATCAGTTGTTGACGAGTTTTGAAAACTCGTAATACTTTTACAACCAACTTTAGTGATAAATTAAGGACCAAGTTGAAAGTTGATGTCACACCCTCAAATTTATTCAGTTAATAAATAAATAAATTAATTAAGGTTACAAAGACTGGTATCAGAGATAATGGTTTTAGCTAATTAGTTTCCTTAGGGACACCTAGGCTCTAATCAAACTTATTTAGGACCAAGATTTCTAAGACTTGCATCACATTAAGAACACTCAAGACCTGAGTATGTTGGGTATAAAATTGAGATTGATACTTTCAATTGAAACTACAGTATCGAAACTACTTGTTTTGATTGAACAATTATTCAATCGAAACTAGCTAGTTTCGATACCTGTTTTTTAGGCCTGTTTGGCGGTGGCTTGGAAAACAAGGCACGTGAGCCTCCTATATAAAGTAGAATACCTCATTAGGAGTGAGTGTGTCTGTAGAGGGAATCACCACCCCAGAGGGAGCTCACCCTGGGGTGAGAATAACTGTAGAGTGTGTGAGTAGCTTTTATTTTCATATCAATCAAAGATTCATGCGTTTATTCTCCAATTATCTGTTCTATTTTCATTTTTATATATGTTTGTTCCTGTATGTGATTCCCTTACCCGTCTCTACCCTTTTTTCTTATTCGAGAGTGATACTGGATCAAGGGATTTCGCCTCTTGATTCGGACTGTTTGAAGAATTTCTCTGTAGATCTATGTTCTCAGGTCTGCTCAGGACCTACAAGTGGTATCAGAGCCATGGTGGCTATTTATTGCTCTCGAATCTGCTCCAAAATCAAGAAAAACTCGTCATTGAGACGTTAAACATGAAGAAAGCGATGTGTAGCAGTTCGTGACTGCTGTTCTACATTCTCACTGTTAAAATCTGAAGAAGTAAGGCTTTTGAAGCATTTTTCAGACCTGGATTGGGGGTATCGAAGTAGCTGAAGGTTGAAGATTTTCTGTCGAAACTACGTGGCGACTGAACATATTCTATCGAAACTACTGTTGAAGCCCTAAATCTGAAGTAGAAGACATCGAAACCAGGCTATCAAAACTAGAGGGTATCGAAACTACTAGTTTCGATTGAAGAATCTCTCTATCGAAACTACTTGTTTCGGTACTGTCTCTAACGAAACTAGCCATGTCTCGATTGAAGAAGAGCCTATCGAAACTACATGATAGGTAGAACAGCCCAAGTACTCTCCAGGATATTAAAAAAAAGTATTTTGAAGAAAATTTCTTGGATGAATTTTTTACAGGATATTGCATAGAAGGAGGGGAGTTTTGGCTGAAAACTTGGAGACAACTTTTTCACGTTTTCAAAAATTTTGTTTCTTCAGCAATATACTTGATGTTCTACCTGAGCTAGCCGTAATTTCTTTATTTAAAGTTCAAGTTTGAGCAGTGGATAGCAAAGTTAAGCATATTCGTGACGAACCGGATCATTGGTTGTTGATTACATGGTGATTCGATCCTTTATCTTTTGCCAAGAAATAGGAGGTTCAACACTTCAAGGGGAGAGTCAACACAAAAGGATTTGAATTATCAGCAGAGTTATGAAGATGCAAGACAAAGTGAGTCAACGCTTAAAATTGACCTTTTTTTAGGGGGAGAGCAGGCACAAGTTGATCAAGTGTTTGAGAATGTCAAGAATCTTTGGGGAAAGATGGTTAGTTACTGCTAAATACTTGGGATTCAAACCTTTATCAATTGCCTACAAGATAGGAGGGTCTACACTTGAGGGGGAGAATCACAACGAAAGACATTGGATCGTCAGTCAATCTACGAAGACAAAAGACAGAGTCGAACAAGAATTGATATCATCCGTCTAGGGGGAGATTGTTGGGTATAAAATTGAGACTAATGCTTTCAATCGAAACTACAGTATCGAAACTACTTGTTGTTCAATCAAAACTAGCTAGTTTCGATACCTGTTTTTTTGTCCTGTTTGGTAGTGACTTGGAAAACAAGGCACATGAGCCTCCTATATATAGTAGAATACCTCATTAGGAGTGAGTGTGTCTGTAGAGGGAATCACCACCCTAGGGGGAGCTCAACCTGGGGTGAGAATAATTGTAGAGTGTGTGAGGAGCTTTTATTTTCATATCAATCAAAGATTCATACGTTTATGCTCCAGTTGTCAGTTCTATTTTCATTTTTATATATGTTTGTTCGTGTATGTGATTCCCGCACCCGTCTCTACCCTTTTTCTGATTCAAGAGTGATAGCGGATCAAGGGATTCCTCCTCTTGATTCAGAGTGTTTGAAAATTTTCTCTGCAGATTTGTGTTCTTAGGTCTGCTCATGACCTACAGAGTATAGAAATTCCAACCATTTCCGAACAACTTGAGTTGACTATTAGTGTATGTGATTACACTAGCTTATCATTAGTTATATTAATACTAATTACACTTACGTGGCATACATGATAAACATCTAATACGCACAACAATGTAGAAATAATAAACACCTACCGCATTATTCAACAGAGTGTCACTGTTCGGATTACGAATCAAAGATGATGGGCACTCAGCACACTGTAGCCCTAGAAGATCGAGTTACGAGTTGAGCATGGGCGACGCCGGTAGTAATCGCCAGTTACCGATCTTGGTATCACAACAAGCTGAACCCGTACCTAAACCTGTACCTGTACCTGAACCACACCTACATCTACTCCAACTATGGAGTTAGTTTTCTTTTCTGGCATATGTTGCCTCCATTTGGTGCGGTATATATATACTCTCCGTCATGATCTACTGGATTAGATGATTAAAAATTTCGCCATGAGGTATGGCAGATGGGACTTCCCAAGAAGAATGGAACCCGAGGTGGATAAGCAGGACTTAAAGGGAGAGAACCCTAAGGGTCAAGAAGAACAATAGACTCATTGGGATCATGTGAATCCACACGTACATACAAACTTGGAGCATGATTTTCTCGACAGTGATTTGTAGATCTTTGCCCTAATATAGTTCCTGACTTCCACCACACACATCCTGTTATTGAAAGACACCGGTTGTGACTCTCTACCATTAACTCCATCCAGCAACAACAATAGTCGGCATATTCTTGAGTACTGGTACACATGACTAAGAGTAATCCGATAGAACACACACACTCTTACGTAAGAGTGCAACACGATGACACGATCTAATGAACATTTAAAATCCCTTTTAACTGAGAGCTTGGGATAGAAGAAACACTATAGGTACCATGCAAAGTAAATTATCATTGCGGGTGGAGACGTAATTATATTTTGCAGTGCATGAGAACTCTAGTGAGTCTTACTGTCCGAGCTAATGTTCATGATTAATCCGTATTCCTAATTCCAATTTCCAGATATATGAATGTTAATCGAAATTAACATAACCGTAGGATTAAGCCAAAAAGGCATTAGATGATGTGATGCATTATCGCAGGTGACAGGCAAATGTACATCATCTCTTTCATCATTGAACTCTAATGGATCCAAAACTCTCATCGAGACTTCAGTTGCACTACAACACTGACCGAAACTTTGAAAAGATCTATTCTCAGTTAATTGGACCATGGTATTTGGACCGAATTTGTAAATTCTTTGTAAAGTACTACTTCAACTTTTGAGATTACGTTATAGGTTGTTTCTTTCCGATTTCGTTGTTTATAGATGAACGCATGTGACTGATTTTCGGTCTCGCATGAGTCAGACTTTAACATTTCGGACACCTCAATTAGATATTTATGTCACATTCTCACAGTTCTGGAGGAACAAGAGAAATTCAAATTGGATTTAACCAGCCCTTAGTGGATCTTGAGCAACGAATATTTTCGCTCACCCATTTCTACTTGTTAATTCATATCCTTTGAGATTTTACTTGCCACGAAAACTCCATGTTGATCCTTACAACGATCAACACTTGCAGATATTGCATAACTGTTATTGGAAATCACGGCATAATCTCAGGGTCTATCTTACAATTCAGTAGCATATTTACTTGAAATTTACATCGGGAGTGCTATGCACTAACTCCTGTAATGGAATGGAAATTTATTTTGATCCTCTTACACATGACACCTACGGGGTATTGTGGAAACCCGACCTGAGACAAGTAGGTAATCTGACTTTTTAGAATAATTGTCAAACGGGGTTGTTCATACAACCTTTGAATTCAGTACATCATCAAATCCGATTATTCTTCCGATGATGAATAAGCCGTGATATATGCTCAAGCGAATTCCAAGGAAACCTAAGTGTGAACTGTCGACTATTGTCGGACAAGCATGAGACTGGCATACAAAATTCTTAAAGGTGTCCCAAAGGTGCGTTTTCCTGCTAATCTCATTAGTCCATGTTATACATACGGGACGTAAGCGTGAGTTGCTTCCAACAACCCATTGTCCACAAAGATCTGAATAGGATAATCTTATATCCTTTTGTACGTACATTTCCTCAAGGATCATTTTGTTGACTGAGTCTCTGATTTAAGCCCGCACGAGAGACATGTTCACATCTCTTACTCCCAACCTTCTATAGTTAGAGAGCTCGAGAGCACCTACCGTTAGGAAACGACTTCTTAACACATGCTCAGGGAAAATACAAAAAATTGACATTTGACTCCCATTATCACAATTTTATGGCTTAAACCCTTGTGCTAAGGACTTTAAGGCTATAACCGATATGAGTGAAATATATAATGGTAAGTTATGATAATATCATTCGAAAGCCAAGGAAGTTGCAGACATACTGTACTATCAAGTTATTGAAAAATTCTGAAACTCAATGATCCATTCCAACCGAGTTTGATGAGAAATCAAGGATCTAAGCTGAAATTTGAGGATTTAATTATGTGCTCTACAAATTGATAATCACATAAAGTTGTACGCTACCAGGAAGACGAACAAAGGACAAATCGTATTATTTTCTGACATCTAATTTGAGGGGTTAAGCCTCATACTAGATTGAAAATGATATCATGTCATAGTCTACCAAATTAAAGGGTTGGCAAACCTATAATCAATTTTGGGGGACACTATTTCTATGAGACTATTTCCACGGTCCAACTGTATACTTCCCCACCTAGACGAACTGTGGCTAACCTAAACGAATTTAGAACCTCTTAAGACTTATCCGCCTCATGGACATGATAGTCAAGTCATGAATCTAAAAATCATGACAACTCAACCTAAATACTAGACTGTAGTAGAAGTATAGTGCAAACAATGGTTAATGATGTATAAAACCCAATTTTCGCAAGCGAAAGCTTACAAGAAATCTTGAAATCTTTAATCCATTGTGGTCAATGTTAATGAACATTTTATATGACACAAACCTAATATGAGAGTAAAATTTTAATCCAAGAAAATGTTTTCGAGGAGTATAAGGGAACAACCATGATGGTAATGCAGTTAGAAAACAAAAAGAAATGGAATTGTGTCACTAACTCTCAGTAACTGGTTAAAAGTCTGTTCTCACTATCTTCGAACCCCGTGAAGAATCATTTACCTTTAATAACTGTTGAGCCAAACCAATTCGATTATTCTCAAATACTCTAACATTTCTTCCTTCTTCATCTTGATTCACCCTCATCTATAATTGAACCACAGAAATCTTGACGATTCAATGTTGCTATGAGATTTTTGTTGTCTCGAGTTATGGTTTGACGTCTATTTCATTAATAGATCAATCTAAACCAAGTTACGAATAACATTCATGATAGAATTACCCGTAATGAGATTTGACAAAACGAAGGTCAATCTTAGGAGATCATATCTCCATAAAATTTTATTCCATATCATAGCTGTCTAATTCGCTACCTGGACAACTACCAACGGTTCCTCTAAACCATTCTGGCTTAATTAAGAGAAATAGTATACGAGGATGTTATTTCCTGGTACTCAATTTAACCTACATACTGATTTGACAAATGAAACGCCAGATATAATATTTTTCTCTAGAAAGATTGAATGCATCAAGGCATTGACTAGTTGCAAGAAACAGTCAGGTACCTGATTTTGAACTAAGGCCTGAACATCTCATCCAACCATCTGACCTATCTTACTGGACTTCCGATGATTTCTTTTAGATTCTGTCATGATTTGGTCTTCGTGCGTTAAAACATGTATATGAATAAAGAGTATGTGCCCACATACATTCATAATTTCACGTGCACAAATGCATTGTTTCCTTTCATTGCCAATGATGATTATCATACAGTTCCACTCTGATGAGAGTGATCACGTAATGAAATTCTTCGACATCTAATCCTGGATTATTTAACTTGGTGTGTGAATTGTCCACTTGGTTTGTAAAAGCTCATTATTTTAATTCACATCAATTAGAGAACCTCTTAATGACTCACTCATTGCATGGAGGTGACCTCACTGAGTGTAATCCTATTTGTTCATGAGACTCTGGTGATGATTTTATCACTTCATAAATCCACTCGTTGATATATTCAAAGAACTTTCCCTTGTCGATATATTCATGATTTGGTATAGCCAATGCCGTTCCCTTGTCGATATATTCAAAGAACTTTCCTAAATCCACTCGTTTGATATAATAAATTATTCAACGATACCGTTGCACTGTTACATTATACTAAGATATCTCAAATCCTTACACATCCAATATCGTTAGTCGGTGAGGTATTCGCCTTTCCTTCGAATAACGACTACTAAGTGGATTTAGTTAAAATTCTCCCTATGATCTAGAAATGAACTAAGATTATGAAACTCTCATCTGAATAAATTAAGTCGATGCTAGAGGTTAACTTAAACTAAGTTTTGAGGACGAAACTTCTCTAACGTGGTTAGATTGTGACACCCGACATTTCAGGTTAATCTCCGTACTTATCACAAACGCGTTTACATTTTCATATTGACTGAATCACTTGAATTCATAAATTTGGAAATTTAAAAGTCTAGCAAATTTCATACATTGATCATTTCATATCTTGGTAATTTTAGGAATTACCGGTACACGCATATGAAAAACCCGTATAATACGAATGTTAGTGATTAATTTAAATAATAGAAAAACACCTAGAACTATATATCACATAAATTTTATGTCCATGTAACAAAGTTCTTGACTATAGCCTAAGATACACCCAAAAGTTCTTGACAAATTCATTCAAAGTTATTATTGCGTATTGCCACCTTTAGGCACCTATACATATGTATGATCACATCAACGAATAGTATTATACATAATTTGAACGTTTTTCATCAAACTAGCTTTTAACTAGTTAAAGTATGATTCTAGTACCATTAAAAACTTAAACGAGAATTAATTTGCCGTTATTATCCTAATCAAGACTTAAATATCTAATGACCTAAATATCTAACACCTAATGCTACATAGTCACTTAACCAACCCAACCCCTCAACCTCTTTGTGTTTCGACCGAGAATGGCCTTATGGGGCCCACCAGACAATCAAAATCTTTCCCAGTCATGATTTTAGTACAATTCCATCCTCATTCATCCAAGTCCACACTCCAAACCTTCCTACTTGAGTGTTGTAAGACATGCCATCCTCATTCATCCAAGTCCACACTCCAAATCCTTTCAAAGTCTTCATATATATTTATTCATCCAACTCCATTTCAAGATCACACTCATACTCACTCTTTCTCTTTCTCTTTCCTTGTTCACGGCTCAACAACAAAAACATAATCCTCATATCTTATTCAAGATTCATCCATTTTCAAGGCTATAAACTTCCATCTTTTGGCTTCCTAAGAAGATATTCAAATGTTTTTCCTCAACGAATCAGGCTAGGAACTCAAGATCTTGCTTTCTCTCTCCATAAATCATCACCTAAGTTGTTATCTTCCCTAGCTTTTCTAGTGGTAAAGACTTCATCCTTTTCATCTTTATATTCATGTTACTTTGTTTAAATCATGGTTTAAAATGTATAAGGTTCACCCAAAGTAAAATGTTTTCATGAAGCTTTTAAACAAGAGCTAAAACTTTGTGTTATAAAAACATGTACATGGACATTTTAACTCTTATGAACAAGTATTATATGTATATTTATGCATAACTTATGGTCCCACATGTAAACAAACTTAAAATGAAGAGATCTAACTCATAAACTTGTGTAAAAAATCTAGATATATAAGTACAAAACCCTAATTTTTGGATATCAGACATAAATGAAAATATGGACATAACACATATGGAACTAAGTAATCTTTTGGAGAAATGCAGACATTTGACTTCTAAACATGTTAAAAAGGACATAATCATCAACTAGTAACTTGAACAAGTGGTAAAACTTGCACACATAAAAAGAATCATGATTAAAAAGGTACCTAAGGAGTTGGTAGATTCTGGCAGATAACAAGACCCGACTTTGGAGGGCCATAACTCAGTCTATACTCATCTAAACTTGACTAATTTTTAGTCTAAAACTAAGTACAAAGAGTCTAGAATCCAATAGAAGTGGTCTCATGAAATTTCGTTGAGTTTTGGTACCCCAAAAATGGTCATACAAGAAAAGATGTCAAATCTGTCTCACTTGTTAGAGTCATATCTTGGTCGTAACACATCCAAATAAGCTTATTACACTTCCTAAAGTTAGCATTTTGAGTAGAGAACAAAGTTTTATGGTCCTGTGTCATAGAAATAATATTTGGTCAGCCAATTTAGAAGAATCCTTGAAACACTCCTGAAATCAACACTGATGTACCTCTCTGTCCAAATAAATATTTTAAAATACTTAAACATGTCATAAAATGTTGATTAATACATCTTTCAAACCCTACGATATGTAGGTAACTTGATATAAAATTTCGTGACTTAACGAGTTCATTTGTTTAATCAAAAGGATGACGCACTGATGACTTAAAATTATGGAAATCACTCTCAGCTAGGGTTACACTAATAATGTAGTTCAAAGTGAATAACTATCAAAACCCTAACACGATCTATATACGATAACCTATGGACATATATTTATACATATAACATCAATAGTGTATATATTTTATGATTAAACATGTATACATGTTGTGAAATTCAAAGACAAGTCACCAACGGTTCGTCGGGTCACACTTTCAAAACGTAACACATGTATCATTGAGTCTAACATTTTGGGTGGAACCTATACACGTTCACCTTGTATGTTGACATCATATTATAAGGTCTTAAGACAACCGTAACTGTTAGGTCAAAGTTAGGACAGTCTTGCATACACATCGGCTTTGCTAGCACTTACATATTGAAAGCTCCTCAGGTGAGTTCACAACCCCTTTTAACTTTTAAATGTTTTAGAAACATTGCGGGAGAAACATACTTGCCTCATACGTTTAAAACATGAAACATACATACTTGATACATTTGGAAAACATGAAACGTACTTGCTTTATACATTTGAAAACATGAAACATCTTTGTTTGATACATTTGGAAACATCATTGATTGATACATTTGGAAACATCATTACTTGGTACATTTGAGAAAACATGAAACATATTAGCTTTATATGTTTAAAAACATGAAAAATATTTACTAGATACGTTTGGAAAACATGAAACAAACTTGCTTTATACGTTTGAAAACATAAATCATGACCGACCATTTATGTTTGCATGAGACAATTGTGGAAAAGCTCGTAGAGTCCCCTACGTGAACAGTTTATTAACCATTAACTCGTATAGCCGGGATATTGTGAGTAGTACTATTGGGATTGACACTCCCAGTCATGGCATGGTTAGTCGCGCTAACCAAGGGTCTGTATATGGCCCAATAACTGCACATTTTCTTAACTCGTGAACCCGTGGAGAATGGGTGAGGGGTGAAACACTTGTATTTTTTTTGGTTAACACTCATGTAAAATAAGCTTCGTAAACCTAGCTAGTTATGATGGGTCAACTTGATGGGTTAAACTTGAATACTTGAAACTTGAGATCGTTTTCATGCAGATGGAACTACCAATCGTTTTCGTGCAAATTGGTTTTGTCAATCGTTTACATATAAATGGTTTTCCATTCGTTCATGTGCAAATGTTTTTGTCAATGTTTTCAAGGAAAACCGTTTCATATTATGGCCACGTACGCATTTTAAATGTTTTCGAGGAAAATCGTTTCATATTATGGCCACGTATACATTATCAATGTTTTCAAGGAAAACTACTTTACATTGAGACAATTAAACCGGTGAACTCACCAACCTTTGTGTTGACACTTTAAGTAAGTTTTTCAGGTAATTCATAGCTATGGCACGGTAGGAATAGGTTAACCATTTTGATTAAACCCTAGAAGCCGAAGACCTTATTTGATCAAGATAGGCTTTTAGATCGTGCATCATTGTGAAGACGCACTGTCGTTTAACCTCAAGTCGTGTTGACTTACATGGTTTTAAGTCAATATAATATTTCTGTTTGTGTTGTAAAGGTGTTCAACACTTTAGAATTCTTTATTTTAGTTTTCGCTATTGTGTAAAGTTACCAATCGTTGCAACCTTAATTTATTTATTTATTTATTAAGTGAATAAATTTGGGCGTCTGATAGTTGAGAACTTTATCTTTTGAAAGATGTGTCCTACGATCATAAGAATGCAATTTTAAGAATCTATTGTAGTGTTCTACGGTTGTTAACCGTTCTAAACTGTATGCTACGAGGAAAGTGAACAAAGAATGAATCATATCTAACCTTGCTCTTTTGGAGGTCTACACATAAACATTTCTTTCAACTTCTCAACTTTCTTTCAAATGTTATATTCACTCTCCTCCAAGATCTTTTGGGATGCCTATGCGTTATCCTTAGGGAACCTAAGGACTTGACGTCCTCACATTTGGCAAATCCCTGAAGTTATACGTGATTCTGGAATTATTTTTGACATCTAATTTAAGGGGTCGAGCCCCAAACCAGATTGAAAATAATATCATATCACAGCCTGCTAACTTAATGGATTGGTAAACCCATAGTCAACTTTGGGGGATACTAATTCTATGAGACTATTTCCACGGTCTCACTGTTTACTTCCCCACCTAAACGAACTGTGGCTAACCTAAACGAATTTAGAACTTCTTAAAACTTATCTGCCTCATGGACATGATAGTCAAGTCAAGAATCTACAATTCATGACAGTACAACCTAAATTCTAGACTGCAGTAGAAATGTAGTGCAAGCAATGGATAATGAAGTAATTAAACCCAATTTTCGCCAACGAAAGCTTATAAGAAATCTTAAAAATCTTTAATCCATTGCGGCCAATGTTAATTGAAGAATTTATATAACACGAAACTTAATATGAGAGTAAAATTTTAATCCTAGAAAATGCTTTTGAGGAGTATAAGGGAACAACAATAAAGTTTCATTTCTGCATTCTATCATTGCTATCCGATTACAACAAGATAATGGTAATGCAGTTAGAAAACGAAAAGAAATGGAACTGCGTCACTAACTCTAAGTAATTGGTTAAAAGTCTGTTCTCACTTTCCTTGAACCCCTGAAAGATTCATTTATCTTTAATAAATTGTAACGTCCCAAAAGTTTACTATCAATTTAGTACAAAATCCAAGTTAGGGGTTTAAAACGTAATTACTGCTTAGATGAGGGGGACAAGGGAAAAGTTTTACAAAATTTAAAACCCTAAACAATACTCCAGACGCCAACATACTGAACACGATTTCTTCTCGTCAACCTGCAACCTCACCCCGTCTCTATCCTCGTGAAACCCTAAATCCCCTAAATCGTTCTTTGGAGAAGCTCACATAGTTGACGATGTACAGCACCACGGCATCAAGCTTTGCACTCGGGTGAATGTCCACGACGGCGATAGGCGGGGACACTGCTGCCATGTCTCCGACAGCAGCAGGGGGTGGTGAAAAGCGGTTTACGATGGTGGCTGTAAGAGGTAAATGATTGTGATAACAGCCTCAAGGTGGTTCGTTTCAGGCAACGGCGAGTTAAGGTGGTGCTCACAACCATCTGTATCGGAACTCCATGAGGTTCCGACAGGCCTAGAAACAACAATTTAAACCAGTAGTTGCTGGTTATGGTGGTGATGATGACCTGGACCGGGTACTCACAGCAGGTGGTAGAGATGGTGGTCGACCACATCTTCACGGTGGAGACAACGATGGTTGTTTTGGGAGCTAGGGGCAGGCATGAAGAAAGTGGTCGTGCAATGGTGCTTGTTGACAGTTACAGTGGTGAGCATCTCGTACGATAAACCACAAAAATCTTGACGACTCAATGTTACTGTGAGAATTTGTTATCTCGAGTTATCGTTCGACATCTATTTCATTAAGAGGTCAGTCTACACTAAGTTACGAATAACATTCGTGATAGAACTACCCGTAATGAGATTTGACAAAACCAAGGTCAATCTCAGGAGATCATATCTTCATAAAACTTTATCCCATATCATAGCTGTCTAATTCACTACCTAGACAACTATTAACGGCTCCTCTAAACCATTCCAGTTTATTTAAGAGAAATAGCATACGAGGATGTTATTTTCTGGAACTCAATTGAACCAATTTAACCTACATACTGATTTGACAGCTGAAATGCCAGTTGGATTTTTTTGCTCCAGAAAGATTGAATGCATCAGGGCATTGACCGGTAGCAAGAAACAATCAGGTACCTGATTTTGAACTAAGGCCTGAACATCTCATCAAACCATCTAACACATCTTACTAGTCTTCCGACGATTCCTTTTAAATTCTATCATGATTTCGTCATCGTGCATTAAAACACGAATAGGAATAAAGAGTATGTGCACACATACATTCAAAATTTAACGTGCACGAATGCACCGTTTCCTTTTCATTACCAATGATGATTATCATACAGTTCCACTCTGATGAGAGTGATCACGTAATGAAACTCATTTTTATTAATTCACATCAATCAGAGAACCTCTTAGTGACTCACTCATTACATGGAACTGACCTCACCGAGTGTAATCCCTTTTGTTCATAGAACTCTGGTAATGATTTTATCCCTTCAGAGTATAGCCAACGTCGTTTTCTTGTCAATATATTCAAAGAACATTCTTAAATCCACTCGTTTTAGAATAATAAATGTTCAACGGTACCGTTGCACTGTTACATTATACTATTATATCTCAAATCCCAACACATCTAATATCGTTAGTCGGTGAGGTATTCGCTTTACCTTCGAATACCGACTACTAACTGGATTGAGTTAAAATTCTCTCTATGATTTAGAAATGAACTAAGAATACAAAACTCTCATCTAAATAGAGTAAATCAATCCTAGAGGTTAACTTAAACTAAGTTTCGAGGACGAAACTTCCTTAACAAGGGGATACTGTTACACCCGACATTTCAAGGTCAATAACCGTATTTATCAAAAACGTGTTTATATTTTCATATTTCCTGAATAACTTGAAATCATAAACTTGATCATTATAAGTCTAGCAAACATGATACATTGGTCATTTCATATTTTAGTAATTGTAGGAATTACCGATTCATGCGTACGTAAAACCCGTATAATACGAATGATGGTGATTAAGTATTATAACAGAAAAATATCTAGAATTTTATTCCATATAAACTTTTATGTGTAGACGACTAAAGTCCTTGATTGGAATTCAAAGTATACATGAAAGTCCTTGTTACCCTCCCAAAGTCATTATTATATGTTATCATCTTTAGCTATTTATATATATATATATATATATATATATATGTGTGTGTGTGTGTGTGTGTGTGATCACCTCTACAAATAATAATATACATAATTTGAAAATTTTTCATAAAACTATTCCTTGACTAGTAAACTATGATTTTTAATATCGTTTAAGAACGTAAATCAAAAAGATCGTCGTTTAGAATTCTAACAGGGACTTATACCACTAATAACCTAAACATCGAGCATCAACAATTACCTAACCTAGCTAAACTACCCAAACAAACCCACTCCAACCACTCTTTATGGGCCATGCGGGGGCCACCCCACGCTTCAAATCTTCCACACTTGATTTGATTACAAGACCATGTTCATTCAACCATTCATACACTCCAAGATCTTTCATTCATGATGAATCTTGTCCCTTCATTCACTTACACACTCAAACTCCATCTCTTCTTCAAGATGGATGTAGGATGAACCATATCTAATTAACCAAAACTACACTCTACATATCATATCCAACATATAAACATATCAAATATTTAATTACAAGATTCACACTCCAACACCCTCATTTTCCTCCCTCTTTACGGCTCACATACACCCACCCGCACACATCCATTTTCACTTGAAGATCACACCATTTCTAGTTCAAAAATCATCTATCTTTGATGTTCTTGGAAGCCTATAAGTGAATTCTAAAGGGGATTTGGCTAGAGATTCAAGAAACCATCACTTTTGTCCCTCTAAATCATCTTCCATTTGTGAAATCTATTCTAGCTTGGCTAGTAGTAAGAACATGCTTTACATCTTTATTATTTTCTTTGATTTATGGTAACGAGATGCATGTTGTTCACCTAATAAAGAAATGGTTTACAAGACTTTTAAACTATGAAAAAGGGACTAGATCTAGTGGTTAAAACATGTAAATGTGTGTGTGTGTGCATGCCGTGTGTGTATATATATGTATATATATATATATGTGTGTATGTGTGTGTGTTTTTTTTCATAAAAAGTTACTAACTTTAAGTGTATACAAACATGAGTAGTTTAATATTTAGATCTTGAAAAATTATGAAGTATGATCATCAAAAATCATAAAGTTTATGCGGATCTACTAAAACAAGTGGTATTAAACATGTAAGTAGGTGTACATATGTATATGTATATCGAAATCATGCATGAATAAATATATATATACACACACATATATACATGTACGTAAAGTTTGTTTCATGAAAGTTATTGAACATGAAATATGCCTAAATATAAGTAAGTATATGTGTTCATAATATGTATATTGTTACAAATGGTTAAAAATCTATATTTATGGATCCATACATTTAGAGAATTAAAAACGGTCATTAAGTGGAACTTGGATCGTTAAATATAGTTTTAAAAGAATATGTGATTATTTTAATAATATATATATTTTGGTCGTTTCGAATAAAAACAAGTTTTAGAAAATAAGGATTTACGACAATAAGATACATTTTTTTAGTAAAAACATGGTAACTTGTATATGATAATGGTGTTTTGAATAATAATATACTTTAAATGTGTTCTCGGGACAAAGTAAATATTGAACCCCTACGTATCTATTTTGATGAATATAACCGTTAAACGGACTAAAATAGTTATTTTAAATAATTATGTCACGTGATACTACGGATTTTGAAAACAATATATATATATATATATATAGGGGTGAGTTCACTAGAAAACTCATTTTCATGAGAAAACCAAAAAACTCCTCATTAAAGGTGTTGCATATGTGTAGTACACCAAAAAGCCTAACCCCACCCAAAAACCTAAACCCCGCACCCCACCCCCACCCAAAAACCTAAACCCACCCCTCAAAAACCTAAACCCCCACCCACCCCCACAAAAAAAAACCTAACCTAAAGGCTAAACTAAACCCAAAAAACCACCACCAAAAGCTAACTATGCTACACATATGTAGTAAAACGCTAATTTTTTTTTAAAGAAGACAACGTGGGGAACAAGGTCTCCGAAGCGGTTTTTTAGTTTTTGATTTATATTTTGAGTTATGATTTTTTTTTACCTTTAATAAATAGTTTTTTGGTTTTCTCATGAAAAATGAGTTTTCTTATGATCCTTCCCTTATATATATATATATATATATATCAATTTACAAATAAACATACGTTTTGCTAAGAAACTTAATTACGTCGAAACCTTAATGAATAATTAGTGTCATTTCTCGAAACGGGTATTTATATGTGAATATATTCGTGTTAAACCCGAAACTTGATAGAAGCGAATATTAAGGAATATAAATAATGAAATAATATAAGTTATATTATTTACGCTCGTATGACGAAAATGGAATCTTTTCCTAAAAATAGTTATATATATATATATATATTGAAGGTATATAACTACATGATAAACATGACTTACATCTTTGTATTTATTCGCATAAGTATATTACATGTATGAATAGTTGTATGGAGAAATGAATATTAATCACCAACGGGCCGTAAAATACGACATTTTCTTAAACGAAAACCTTTCCCAACTAAACCTAACATGGTGGGTGAACAACTTTCATATGTGACGTCCAATCTTAACCATAAAACACTTTTGTAACTAGGATACGAATCGTCAAGTCTCCCTAGTATCAACTGTTATTTGCTAGCATACACGGACCTAAGGTGAGTTCACTTCCCCCTTTTACTTTTTAAATGTTTTATAAACACCAGGGGAGAAACATACTTGTACAAAACGTTTGAAAACATGAAACATTCTTGTTCAGTACATTTGGAAACATTCTTGTTTAAAACATATGGAAACATTCTAGTTTAAAACATTTGGAAACATTCTTGTTTAAAACATTTGGAAACATTTGGAAACATTCTTGTTTATAACAATTGGAAACATGATTTCTTAATACATTTGTGAAAACTTGAAAAAAAACTTGCTTTATACATTGAAAACAAGAATTCATGACCGACCACTTATGTTTACATGAGACATTGGTTCATTTGTTTATACAATAAAGAGCTCGAAGTCCCCTGTTACAGTTTATTAACCATTAACTCATATAGTCGGGATAACGTGAATAATACTATTGGGATTGACACTCCCAGCCATGTCATTGTTATCGTATAGCCCAATGGCTGCACTTTATCTTAACTGGTGAACCCATGGGGAATGGGTGAGGGGTGAAACACCTGTGTTTGGTTTGGTTAACACTCATGTAAAATAACTCGTAGACCTAGCTAGTTACGAGGGTCAACTTGATGGGTCAAATTAGATATAATTGTTTTATTTTATTCATTACATACTTAAAACTCGTTTTCGTATTAATCGTATCTCTTAGAACTTGATTTTGTGAACATTGGAATACATGAAACTTGAATACTTGAAACTTGAATGCATGAAACTTGAATACTTGAAACTTGAATACTTGAAACTTGATTACTTAAAACTTGAATACTTGGAAACTTAAATACTTGAAACTTGAAATCGTTTTCGTGCAAACCAGTTTTGTCAATTGTTTACATATAAATGGTTTTTGCCATTCATTCATGTACAAATGCTTTTGTCAATGTTTTCAATAAAAACTGTTTCATATTATGGTCGTGTACATATATTAAATGTTTTCGAGGAAAACCATTTCATATCATGGCCATGCATACATTATCAATGTTTTCAAGGAAAACTACTTTACACTGAGACAACTAAACCTGTGAACTCACCAACCTTTGTCTTGACATTTTTAAATTTGTTTTTCAGGTAACACATAGTTATGGCATGATTGGAATAGCTTAGCCATTTGGATTCAACCCTAGAAGCCGAAGACCTTATTTAATCAAGATAGGCTTTTAGATCGTGCGTCATTGTGAAGAGGCGTTGTCGTCTAACCTCAAGTCGTGTTGACTTACACGAATCTAAGTCAATGTAATATTTCTTTAGTGTGGTAAAGGTGTTAAATACTTTAGAAGTCTTTATTTTAGTTTCCGTTGTTGTGTAAAGTTACCAATCGTTGCAACATTAATTTATTTATTTATTAAGTGAACAAATTTGGGGGTGTGACATTTCTTCTACTTCTTCCATGGACTGAATTCTTTTGTTAACCCTAAGACTCTACCATACTCACCAAATTTGACATGATGGTCTAATTGTATTTATTGATCAATGGCTGTTACATCATCTGAGTGGTAGAATTTGGCACTCATAACTACATCAAGAAGGAGAACCATAGAAGCTGATTCATCCCTTTTCTCTGTATGATTTATTTGCTCATATTCACCACTTAGTTCTGTATTTACATCATCAGAAATGACCACAAGAATGGAACCTTTGTTGATTTTCTATTGATTTTTGGGTTTATTTTCATTATCAACAACAGTACAACTGCTTCTTGCTATGCCTTGATTGAAAACATCAAATTCAGTGCTCAAGTTATCCTTCAGCTCATTCATTTTTTCCTCTGTTGCATTTGTAGTTTTTTTGACTAACAAATGAAATCTCAATGTCCAATTTATCATTAGACACCATAAGTGGATCTTCATTATTCAATTTATCATCATATGAATATTCTACATGTATACCATCTAGATTTATATCAATTTATTTCCCAAACTTTCTTGAATAATCACCCAAAACTTCATTTATTTCACTACTAGCCTTTAGAGGTATTTCATCAAACACATTGTGTGCAGATTCCACTTTTGTGAATTGAGAAGAATAGGGTGATTCAAGAACTCATTCATTATCACTAAAGATATCAGGACTATTTGTTTGGTGTGGATCAAATGTACTTACCTCAAAGTCTGATGATCCTTCTTGAATTGACCCATGAACTAAAACCCAATTAGGAATCCTTTCTTGTAATCTAGCCAAAGAAAACTTTAAACCTTTGTCCATATTGTGATACCTCATAAGAATATCACCAACTTCTGGTTTTAGGCCAAAAATGAAGAAATATGTCGCATAATATTCACTAATTTCTTCGGAACTTCTGACTTGATCGAACAGAAATTGGAATTCATCACAATACTCTTTAACCGTACCTTCTTGCCATATTGACATAATCTTTTCCAAAGCCATTTCTATGTTGTTTTGACGATTTCTTGACTATTGAACGATGCTGTGAATCACCCGAATTGATGGCTGGACCTGTTTCTTGCCCTAATTTTGAACGTTGTTGTAGAAATATGTTGTTACCTAACTCAGTAACTCTAACACACAGTCGAGAGGAAAGGGAGCTCTGATACCATTGTTATGATATCAATTGAGATTCACAAATAAGAATAAGAAATAGAAACAGAAGAAGATATTCGTCAAATCATTCGTAGTTGTATTGATGAAGACCCGTGCTTAAGTAGGCAATTACACGGTTAGGCTAACAACATCACTTGTGGAAGTTCAGGATTGGTTAGTATTCTAGTCCCTATAGTTTGAATATTTACAAGAATATTCCTAACACTATACCTACCGAATGATACCGTAACAAAATCGATGCACCACGCGGTAGTTACACCACCAAATTCCTCCCAATTTTAGTCGCTTCTTCCACTTGCGATTGCCATTTCGTCGTTCTCCTTCTAAAATACTAATTTCATGTCGGCTGTCTACCAATCTCAGGTTGAAGTTTATTGATGTGTCCAAACGGAGAGGATATTGGCACCCGGACTCTGGTGGCGAGTGCTTATTGACGATGTGGATCCTATCGAGGTAAGAGAAGAAGTTAAGAAAATAATTTTTGTTATGAATTGATATCTAGAAGCTGAATTTTACTTCTAAGTGCTAGTTTCGTTTGTGATATCTAGAAGCTGAATTCAGATGTGGCTAGGTCATTCAGAAGGCTAAGGAAGGAGATCTGGATAGGCATGAACCACAACCTAGTGTTATTCTTTTACTGCTTGTTTTTTATTTGTAATTATTTTATTTTTCTCTTGAATTATTCAACATTATTTTGAAGATAGGTATGCATTAAGCTAAATAAACCAGCATGAGTCTGTGTTCATCTTAGAATTAGGCCTTATGCTTGTGCTGAGTGGAACTTTGGGTATGATTTCATCAAGTTTACAACTTCTTTAAGTTTCTGAAATTTACCATATTTGTCATCTTATCTTTAAGGGATTCTTGTTTGGTTGAAATTCTTAGGAATAATCTTACAACCACACAGTACAATAAATACGAAAAGCAATAAACGACACGAGAGGTTTACGTGGTTCAGTCTAGGTGACCTACGTCCACGGGGGCAACTAAGGTTTTCTTTTATTTCTGAGGTGATAAATATTACAAGTACATAATGATCGATATATAGACTAGCTAATTAGGGTTTCCCTTTGCTAACTTGCTAAACAATACAATTAATAAACTGGGCTCCAATTAGAATTAGGGTCGGCGGGACCCTAATTCCTCCTCCTCCTAATTTACGGCTAAGCCCAATTGGGCCTAAGACAACATAGCGCAACAATCTCCCACTTGGTGTCTTCGGACCATGAACTACATCATCTCTGTACTTCTGCAACTGAAAACCCCTCTTTGATTTTCAGTCTCACCCTAGTCACCCGTCTCCTCAACATTATTCCTGGAGACCAGCTGAAGCTACGCACAGCTTCAGCTTATCCAACACAACAGATTTTGTGATCATGTATGCTGGATTCTTCGCACCTGGGATGTTCTTCAGACTTATAGCACCTTCGTTGATCAAGTCTCTCACGAAATGGTATCGCATCCCTATATGCTTAGTTTTCCCGTGATAGACGTGATTCTTTGCAAGTTTAACAGCACTCTCATTGTCATAGTACAATGAGTAATCAGACTGTCGTTTCCCCAACTCTTCAAGAAATGTTCTTAACCAAATTAATTCTTTGCTGGCCTCAACAACAGCTATGTACTCGGCTTCTGTAGTTGATAAAGTAACACTCTTCTGAAGACGGGACATCCAGCTCACTGCTGTACCTCCCACTATGAAAACATACCCTGTCGTGCTCTTAAACGACCCTTTACAACTACCCAGATATGCATCAGTGTAACCACTGAGTATAGCGTCTTTCCCCTTAAAACATAACCCCATCTTCTGAGTACCCTTCAAGTATCTGAGCACCCACTTGACACCTTCCCAATGTTCTTTCCCTGGATCAGACATGAACCTACTGATGACCCCAACGACATGAGCTATATCTGGTCTAGTGCAGACCATGGCATACATAAGATTGCCGACTGCTGATGCATAAGGAACACTGGCCATCTCTGCTCTTTCTTCTTCAGTTTTAGGACATTGGTCCTTGTTAAGCTTCAAGTGACTTCCCAATGGAGTATTTCTAGGCTTGGTCTTTTCACTGTTCATCTTGAACCTCTCTAACACTTTCCCTGTGTATTTTTCCTGAGAAAGTGTAAGAGAACCATCCTTCTTGTTTCTGGTTATACTCATTCCCAAAATCTGTTTGGCTGCACCCAAGTCTTTCATCTCAAATTCTTGAGACATCTGCTTCTTCAACTTGCTAATTTCTTTCATATCAGATCCTACAATCAACATATCATCAACATAAAGTAACAGTATGATATAAGAGTTGCTGAACTTCTTCAAATAGCAGCAATGATCCATCTGGCATCTCTTGAACCCTGACCTCTCCATGAAGTTATCAAACTTCAAGTACCACTGTCTAGGTGCATGTTTCAGACCATATAAACTCTTTTTCAGTTTGCAGACCCAATTCTCTTTCCCGGCTACCCGAAAGCCCTCACGATGTACCATATAAATGTCTTCTTCTAGGTCACCATGTAGAAATGTTGTTTTCACATCTAGCAGCAAACCCTTTGCAGCTACTAGACTGAGAACAAGTCTAATAGTAGTCATCTTCACCACTTGAAAGAAGATCTCATCATAATCAATTCCCTTCTTCTGTTGAAAACTTTTGACTACTAAACAGGCTTTATACCGTTTCGACCCATCATGTTCTTCTTTGACCCAAAAAAACCCATTTATTCTGTAGAGCTCTTTTATCTGGCGGAAGCTTGACTAAGACCCATGTCTTGTTTTTATTCAAAGAACTCATCTCATCCTTCATAGCATGCTCCCACTGGAGCGAATCTTTTACTTTGACTGCTTCAGAATAATCCTCTGGTTCACCATTTTCTGTCAAGAGGATGCAATTAACAGAAGGACCGGGACTGTATCTGTCAGGCTGTTTAGTAACTCTGGTGGACCTTCTGACTCAATTTGCAGGCTGGTCAGGCTGCTGAGGGGGCTGTTCGTCTTCAGACTCTAAACTCCCACTGTCAGAAACTCCTTCTGACTCTTCATCGTTACCACCATCAGGAAACATGTCAACATCAGGTTTGGGAACCGGTTCGGGGACCGGTTTCTGGTTTTCTATCTTAACCTCCACATACTTTTTCTAAACCTTAGAATCTTTCCTGTCTTTGTACAATTCTGCTTCATTGAAGGTAGCATGTTTACTTATGATTACCTTGCTTCTTTCATAATCCCACAACCTATAGCCCATTTTATCTGCCCCATAGCCAATGAAAGTGTATTTCTTGGCTTTGGAATCCAATTTGTCACCATCTTTATTTAGGTCATAAGCACTGCACCCGAAAAATTTCAAGTGGTCATATTTGACCGTTGTACCCTTCCATTCTTCTTCAAGAACTTTATAGCCCAACGGTTGATAAGATAGGTTGCAGTGTTAATTGCATCAGCCCAGAACGTCTTTGGGAGCCATGTGTTCAATCTCATACTTCTTGCTCTTTCTTTCAACGTTCTGTTAATTCTTTCTACGACTTCATTTTTTTGAGGAGTGCCTAGAACTGTCTTTATCATCCGAATTCCATGTTCAGCACAGAAATCAGTGAACTCTGTGCATATGTATTCCCCTCCGTAATCTGACTTCAAGCATTTTACCTTCAAATCAATTTCAAGTTCAACAATAGTTTTCATTTCTTAAAAATATAAAAAAAATTCAAATTTATTTTTAAGAAAATACACCCATACATTGCGTGTGGCGTCATCTATGAAGGTTACATAATATCTCGAGCATCACAAGGATGAGACTGGTGTCGAACCGAATACATCTGAATGGATAAGCTCCAACTTCTGAGCTTTAGGTGTCTTGCCAGTTTTCACAAAAGATACCTTCTTTTTCTTCCCGAGGACACATGGTTCACAAAATTCAGATTCAAACTGCTTCAGTTCTGGAAGCTTTCCCCTGGCAACAAGCATTTTCATACCTTTTTCACACATATGGCCAAACAGTTGATGCCACAAACTCGAAGGACTCGGCCCGCTAGTCACTGCATTAACACCACTTGCAGGTACTTCAACCATGTATAAAGTACCCTATTTCTTACCCTTTGCAATCGCCATATTTCCCTTAACTACCTTCCATTGCCCTCCATCGAAAGTAACATCATACCCCAGATCGTCTAACTGCCAGACAGAGATCAACTTTCTCCTGAGGTTTGGACGAACCCTGACATTCTCCAGTGTCCAAGTGGTTCCTAAGGAAGTCTTTAAGTCTACATCACCAATCCCTGTAATATTAAGAATCTGATTATCAGCTAACCGAACTCTACCGTGATTACCTGTTCGAAGATTTCAGACCATATCAGGGCATGAGACCGCGTGGAATGATGCACATGAATCATTGATCCAGGATTCCACAGAACTCTCAACACATCATATGAAAGTCTCATCTTCAGATTCTTCATCATCCTGTTTTTCGACTATCACATTGTTTACTTCTTTCTTTACGGTCGGCGGTTTGGGGCACTGGTTTCTGAAATGCCCTTTCTCTTTGCAATTCCAGCATTTAATGTCAGCCCTTAGCTTTGACTGACCTCTCTTTCTTGACTTGGATCTACCTCTGTTTTTCCCCCTTTCACTCTTTCTCCCCCTTGACTCAGTACTCAGCAAGGAATTTGATGATTCTCCGGTACTTCTTCTTCTAGAGTCTTCATTCAAGATCAAATCACGAACCTTGCTGAACGTTAAAACATCAACAGAACCTATGACTGCAGTGATTGTTCCTGACCAACTGTCAGGTAATGAAAACAAAAGTAAGCACGCCTGAACTCATCATCAATTTTAAAGTTTACTGAAGACAGACGTCTCGGATGAGAATTAAAAACATTACTATGATCAGTAACTGAACTTCCCTCTTTCATGCGTGTATTAACCAATTCCCGGAATCAGAAACACCTTGTTAGCTGCTGATGGTTACTCATACATGTTGGCCAACGCATCCATTATGTCACGTGTTGTGGTTTCCTCCAAGATGTTGTAGGCAACATTAATTGACAGAGCAAGCCTTATAGTTGACTTGGCTTTCTTGTCAAGTGCCAACCAAATTGGTGTCATCGGTGTGGGCGGTGGTTCTAGTACCAAATCCAAATCCTTCTGAATTAGGAAAACGGTGATTTGCATTCTCCACCATCCAAAGTTCTGGCCATCAAACTTCTCTATCTTCGTTTTCTCGTTATCTGCCAATGCAAACAGCAAAGAGAAACTACCCAACTTCGCTAAAACAAAATTAAAATCGAGACAGTGCCGAACACAGTAATGGCAACAGCCTGAACTTGTTGACTATTCTATCGTCACTGTCAGGTCGGTCGGTTCTAATTGTAATAGTGAGATGAATCAGAATTAGGGTAAACGCTACCCTAAATCAGATTACGAGCAAGAAAAAAACGAACTGCAAATAAAACCAAAAAATCTGACCTCGTAAAATGTGTAGACTGCCCGAAAATCGCAGTAGCGAAAACTGGACAGAAAACAGTAGATGTTGACATTTTCTTGTCAAACTCAGCAGACTGTTGACTTTTTCTAGTCAAACTCAGCAGAGTGTACTGTAGATACGGCAATACTGTAACGACGATACTGTTCCGGCAGCACTGTAGTGGCGGCGTACTGTAGCGATGTACTGTTTTACCCGAAACACTGTTCACGTGCTGGTCAATGTTCACGAAAAACAGATCTGGTCAAAAAACCGAATTCCGGCGATGGTACTGTTCACCGACGAGCACTGTAGAGGCGGCGGGTACTGTTCACGACTGGAAAATACTGTTCACCGCCGGAAAACACTATAGCGGCGGCGCAGTACTGCAGCAACGGTGGACGGCGCGAAACTAACCTGTGGTTGAGATTTTTTGATCAAGAGCTCGAGCTCTGATACCAGTTGTTAGGAATAATCGCACAACCACGCAGTTCAATAAACACGAAAAGCAATAAACGACACGAGAGATTTACGTGGTTCGGTCTAGGTGACCTACATCCATGGGGGCAACTAGGGTTTTCTTTTATTTATGAGGTGATAAATATTACAAGTACATAATGATCCATATACAGACTAGCTAATTAGGGTTTCCCTTTGCTAACTTGCTAAACAAGGCAATTAACAAATTGGGCTCCAATTAGAATTAGGTCCGGTCGGACCCTAATTCGTCCTCCTCCTAATTTACGGCTAAGCCCAATTGGGCCTAAGACAATATAGCGCAACAAAAATATGTGCTAGGGATTAGTTTTTGGTCAGATAATGCTCCTTTTTAGATCTTCAATACAAGAAAAACTCACATAAATAAACAGTTATAGCTCTATATCCATGAAATATGCTAAGTTATTTGTGTTGGAACAGAGGGAATGAATTGCAGAGGTTTGAACAATAGTAATTGAAGTATGATAAGAATAATTAAACTAGAATGTGTGTACTTTTAATCCAAAGTAAAACACACTGATTTCATTACATTATTGTAAAACAAGGTCAGCGGACACAGGACTCTCAAGGTCTACGATAGGAGGATCTCCGGAATTAATCCCAACATCTTCGTCGGACGGTAGTGGATCAGAAGCACCAATAGTTGATAAATGAGGGGGGATGAAACGCCACCATGAGGCTCAACAAACTTAGTAACCGGAGGCCTTTGCGCCAGGTTTGCTGCAAAAAGAATAAGGACTAGGAAAATTGAGAGGAGAGACTGAAAGTAACCAGGAAAACACACACCAAGGGCAGCCTCCTCAGCGTGCTTCAAAGAGTCAGACAACTTCTGTTTCTTGGTGCGGGGGGAAGTCAAAAGATTCTTCACATGAGAAGAAGACTTTCGTTTGATGTTTAGCTTCTTCAATCGCCCACCACCTCCCCCAACTCTGGTGGACTGACCAGCAGTGACATCTTCGACATTCCCCTTCCCGGCCTTAGGACCTGCGCGACGTGTACGATGAATCAATAAAGGTTCCTCATCCGAAGAACCTAAAGACTCATCACTAGATAATATTACACACACTTTTCCGGTGGAACTAATGGAATAAAGTGGCCTAGGGTTTAAAATAGGAGCCACACCTGAAGTTTCTTGCTGACTAGAGTCACTATCAAGAACGCCATAAAGAGTATCCATAGCTGAAAAGGCATATAATAAGAAACAACTAGGGCATAAAGGAAACAACGACTAACATCATACCTTGGCTACTGACTGTGTAATAGGGAATTTTGTCAAAGCGCTTCCAGATACGGCTCATCCCTACAGCCACCACGACACTCTCGCGGAGGGATTGAATCTTCGTAGGACTAGAAATAAGGGTATTATACCAATCCATGCCTTCAAAATCCTCCACATCTGGATCCACAATAGAGTGGGAGGCAGAACGAACGTTCATAACTAGGGGAACCACATCCTTCTTGATATAGAAGAAACGTTCGCGCCAGTCGTGGAAGTTGGATGGAGCTATGGTGATGTGGCTTTTGACCTTCCCACCTCGTCAGACAAAGGAAAAACAACTGTCGTGGAGCACCATCTTGTAGAAAACGTTGAACCTGTCACAGGTTGGCTCTATGCCCTTGCTCCGACAACTAAATTCAAAGTGGGTGGCGCGACAGAGGCCCATGGGGTGCATCTGAGAGGTATGTACTTGGTAGAAATTCAGAAGGCTGCCAATAAACTTAGTAATGGGGAGAAGAAAGTTGCAATGCAGAAAAAGGTCGCGTACAGGGCAATCTTGCGTCGAAAACGTCAGTAGCAGCCGATCCAGAAGTAGGGAGCTCCGGTTCCCATTCCCTGTTGATGCAGTACACCTCGCAAACCTTCTCGAAATCCTCTTTGTTCCACTTTATACGAACGGTCTCAATAAGCGAAGCATCAGATCCTTTACCACCCTTGCCCTTACCTCTGGAAGTAGATGACGCCATTAACCCTAATACCAAAGAAGCAAGCAGAACTCGAGAGTGGAATGCAAGGGGAGACGAAGGAGAAAAGAAAGAGAGAAGGATGAAGACAGTGAAGAATGGGGCGAAACCCTAAAACCCCTTTTTATAGGCTTCGCATTAAATGCGGGACAGGAGGGTGTGAAAAGGCATGCAACGCATGGGGCAGGGTGTGATTGTAGAGCGACACATCACACGGGGAATAGTAAACAACGGACAAAAAGTACACGGGCGGGTCCCATATGCCTACAAAAAGGAGAGTAATGATGACACCTGGTAATCCTACGTCATCCGATAAAGTCAGATGTCCCATCAGCCACCAAGTACACCATCTTAAAGCGGGCGCGCATAAATTCAATATTTTACAAGCCTAAAGTAGCACGCGAAGAGTTTGGGACATTATTCAAGTCCAAAGCCATGCGCAAATACTTGCACAAAACTTTGGATTGGGGGACTTGAAGACGTAAGGTCCCCCGCGGAAAGTCATCTGCCTCGCTAAGCGTTACTTGCCGCGGAAGGAACTCGTCTCTTGCAGTACTGTACAAGAGGACAGGGACACCAGCGCGTACAGAAGGATATCCCACAGAATGGTCACATAGTGTCGCGCGAGGGGAGACATCACCATGCAGTCATGCACCAAGGGGGGCCTACCATATAGGACAAAACCTTTACTAACGGTTATCAGTTAGGGGACCAAAAGGATATTCTTGATAGAGAACCCTCCACCAATAACACTAGCGCCAGGTCATCTTTGTGAAAGCGACATCATGGTATCCCTCTCCACTATAAATAGCACATCACCTCTCAGGTATGATGCATCTATTTTCTTGATACTCTTACTTACACTTCATTATCCCGGAGATACTTATTCTCACGCCGAAGGGCCAATACAAGGATTATCTCCTTCCTGTAACGCCCTAACGCGTTGTTCCAGTGTGCAGGATATCATTGGAATCTGGAGAAGTAACCACCATTCGGCTACCCATAGGAGTCTGTGTAATTTATCCACCGGATCAGCCTTTACCCGGCGGAGTGTGGATTTACATTGTTCATTATAACAAACCTTTATATAGGTTATTAACTGACACCATAACTAACTTATCTAATGAGCCATAACCTGGGACTGACCCGTACATAATAAACACACAATTAACTAAGTTTTAAGTTTATACTTTCTACAATCTCGCCTACTACTTTATGTTCTACAACATTTAATGAAGTGTGTCCTAGCAAGACTCATAACCAACTATCTGTCAACAATGAAGCTGGTAGCGGGTGACCTAGTTCAGATCCCAACCGGAAGTTTAATTCTGAATCAAAGGATGGGGAAAGGAGAGATGGTTTGGGGCTGTCAATTGTCATTAGAGATTGATGATAAAAGAGAGCTTCAATTCGTGGAAGGTTGTTCAACTGATCAAATGTCGTCTTCAACTAAATGTAATGCCTTCATAGCACATAAATTTATTGCTTTAAACTTGTATCCTTTTTTTCAACTTCTCTTTATCATTTTAGGTTGCAATGTGTGTAAATGGATTAGAAATAAATTTTATAGCTTTCAAACCATCATTGTTTTTTATAATCTTTTGCAGTTAGATACTTGAATCGTGATTAACATACGGTGATTTAGAGTATTATATAAGGTTTTTGGCCTTAAAAATTGAGAACGATGCAGCCGAATAACAAATCAAGTGATGACGTATCAGCCCTAAACCAAAAATGGTGTGGCCATCTTGTTTAACCATATAGATTTTGATACCTAAACCCTTAAAATGTTCTTTTTTTGCTTCAGATATGACAATTGGACCCTCTCAATCACATGTTTCTAAAAAGTTTGTCAAAATGGCTTGATTCTTACCTGCTAAATTGAGTGTTTTAAAGCTGTTATGTATTTATCTAAACCATTTGTTAATATGCATACATGTTGATTCATTTTGAATTACAGATGAGAAATTCATGTTTCATATCCAAAAAATTGTTGATCTTTGGACTAGATTGTCTAGACAGGAACAGAAGTTTGCCAAAAGGTAAGATATAGTTTTTTCTGTTGGATTTTATGGACCGACCTGATGGACAACGCGGCTGACCGAGCTATGACCCGTAAGAGTTACACCTAGGGCAACGAATATTAAATCCACTTAACCTGCTTAACTGGTAATTACGAACTGTTAGCGAGACGATATGTTTTATATATATATCCGTTAGACGCGAATTATTATTTATACTAGTTTATAAATAATAATTGTATATATATTGTTTTAATCTTTCATCAAAACAATTAAATGGGTTTGGGATTTTGCATCTCGTTTTGGACTATAGGCCCGGAAACAATTAATAGGGTTTATAATTATTATATATATATATAATAATCATAATAATTGTTTCGAACAGAGAATTGGGGAAACGGCCGCAAGAAGAAAAAAAGGTCATTGTTGAAGTTTTCTGCTTATCGACAAAAACCCATATGCAGAATAGTATTTGCCTTGCGACTTCCAGCCACCAAACCAACCGCTGCCTGCCCGTTTCAGGCCAGCCCCGGCGCTGCCCGTTCTCTCGCGTTTCGGTTCGTGATCTTGCATCGGTTCGTTGTACCTCGGTGTCTCAATCGGTTAATCATTAACCACTAAGGTATAATTAATCTCATCAGTAGATTAACTGTTTTTGTGTGTTTGCGTGTTCATAACCAGATCCTGTTCGGTTTGTCAGTGCTGTTGAATAGGTTATGATTTTATTTTCCGCTGCGTATTTATTAATTAAATGAATTAATTAATTTCTCTGTCAAAACCCGTTTTGCAAAAGTTAAACTGATCACCACTGAATCACAACAGTGGTATCAGAGCCTGGGTTATAACACGCAAATCGGAACCGGTCTGGTTTCACCGGTTAGATTAATCACAAACTTTAACTATCTTGAAGTTTCTGATCTGATCTGTTTTTGGGGCAATTTTTTTATTTATTAATTTGGTCGATTTTTTATTTTATTTGACCAAATATATTGCCCGTATATGATTGTGTTGAATATGTAAATCTGGCCCGACCAATGTGATTGAGTTGTTTGTGTTTATTATTCAGTTTTTGGTTTTATGGTTTTGGCCCACTTTTGATGGCTCAAAGTTGCAATAGAATACGCTTTTTTATTTTATGTAATGTAATAAAAACCCGAAGACAAAATCTGAAGACGCAACAGGAATCATGGATTCAGTGGAAGTCATCCGAGACGACTAAATGCACGGAAGTCCATCCTTGTGGTTGTTTTAATTTTGTGGACCCCGTGACCCGTTTGGTCTTGCTAACTGGCTCTAGCAAGATCAAACAAACTTGGCCCTATAAGATTTACATATTTATTTGCTTTATGGTTGCTTTTAATTTTTTATAACTTAAATTTATTATAAACCAACCAAACACCAAACGTTTTAAAATGAGTTTTAAAATGTGACAATCTGTCACCACAAGTTTTAATTTTACAACTTGTAGAATTTTATAAAAATAACAAATGGCTTGTTTTTATAAAATAAATAACCGCTAAAGTTTTGCAATTTAAACTAAATTTAATTTCAAAACTTATAACTTAATAGTTCTCAACTATTAACTTTAACTGGTTATTCAAGTCGCGACAAACTTAGTTTTAATAGGTTATTTAAAATTAAGTGTCCTGAGAGATGAAAGGGTTCATCAAATTTGTCATGACTTTAAATATTAAAACTGGCTTCTACATCACACGTATGATTGAATCATTCGTTGTGTTTGACCCTATTCGGTAAACACTAAAATTGGAACCCATATTTAAAACCAATGGTCTATGTCATCCTATTATAAGGAACACTTGGAGCATAAAACGAAACATCAGTGTTTGGAGCCACAGCACCGCACTGGATGCGTAGTTTATCCTTCCAAGGCGCAAGGGTTTCGTTGACACATCCGGCCCTTCCGCAAGTACCTATTTTAGGATGACTATTACTTTTCTCTCTTGTTACATGCCCCAGCTAGAGATTAAAAGTGGGCATAGATGAGGCTAAACGTATCAATGCATAGACATGTCTTGTCTTAGCGGCCTCATACACGAGAGTTGTGCATCTTTCCACAATTGACACTAATTGTCAGTCTAGTTACCCACTTACTAATGTTGTATGCCACAGCTACAATTAGTGACGGATTTAGCTAGATTCTCACTCCTTATTCTAATTTCTGTAATTGGGTCATAAATTAATAAGGACTTTTCACTTTCTTTATACTAATTTATTTTCTTTGCTTATCTTGACAGATGTCTACTGAAAATAATAATACTAATAACTCCTTCGCTCTCAAGTCTATCCTTTAGATTGAAAAGCTGGATAACACCAATTTTCTCTTGTGGCAGTGCAATCTGAGAATAGTTCTCAAGATAGCCAAGAAGCTCTATGTTCTCGGTGCACCAGTCCCTGAGGCACCCGATGGTAACACGGCTGCCGCTCGTAAGGCCTGGGAAAAACAAAGAGATGATGCCACTGAGGTGGTCTGCCTTATGCTAGCCTGCATGTCATGTGAGCTCCAAAAGAGCATGGGGGACCTGAGTGCCTTTGACATGATTGAGCAACTTAAGGGCATGTTCTTGAAACAAGCTCGACAAGAACGCTATGAAACCATGTCTCAGCTCATTCGTTGCATGATGCAAGAGGGCACGCCTGTTAGTTCTCATGTACTTAAGATGAAAGGGTACATCGACCAGATGAACAAACTTAGATATCCCATGAAGGATGACATGGCTACTGATTTCATCTTAAACTCTCTCCCAAGCTCCTATGCTCAATTCATAATGAATTTCAACATGAATGGCATGGAGAAGACAGTGGCCGAGCTACATGGTATGCTCAAAACGGCCGAGATGAATATCCAAGGAAAGAAAAATCAAGTTCTGATGGAAAGATCTGCTGGTGTTAAAAAACCTAACCCCAAGAAAAGAGGTTATAATAGCAAAGGCAAGAAGAAGGTTAATGTTGTTGCCAAGCATGCCACCAACAATAACAAGAAAGCTTCAAAAGCACCCCCTCCTGAGGAGCGCCAATGCTTTGAATGCAACAAAATGGGACACTGGAAACGTAACTGTCCTGAATATCTAGCCAAGCTGAAGCTGTAGAGGGCCAGTGGTGAGGGCACCTCTTCAGGTATTCTCATTTATGTTATTGAAATTTTTACTGTTGGAGGAAGCTGAAACAAGGAAGCTGAAATTTTAAACAATTGTTTCTGAAATTTTTACCACATCATTAATGTCTTGCAAGAGCCTAAAAGTTGGAGGAAGCTGAAACAAGGCGACATGGAGCTCATCGTTGGTGATGAGAAAAGAGTACCAGTTCTTGCAACTGGAACATATCATCTCTTATGTCCTTCTAGCCATGTGGTTGTTTTAAACAATTGTTAGTTTGCACCTAGTTTAACCAGAAACATTATTTCAGTTTCTTTATTGTTTGAACAAGGATTTAAGTACGTTTTTAATAGTATTGCTATTTCTGTCTACTTAAATGATATCTTTTATTTTGAGGCTAAATCTCAAAAAGGTATTTATGAGATTGATGTTCAAACTGACAATAACACATATAATCTTTCTAAACGTATCAAATCTGGCATTAATGATATTTTTCTATGGCATTGTCGACTTGGCCACATAAGCAAGACACGCATTAAAAGACTCCAATCCGAGGGAATTCTTGAACCTACCGGACATGACTCATTTGATAATTGCGAGTCTTGTTTCACAAAGGACCCCTTCACTCATGTTGGTGTACGAGCCAAGGATCTGCTAGGCCTTATACACACTGATGTGGGTGGCCCTTTCAGAACCATGTCTAGAAATCATGAAAGATACTTCGTTTCATTTATTGACAATTATAGTCGATATGTTTATGTCTATCTTATGAAACATAAGCATGAAACATTTGAAAAGTTCAAAGAGTTTCAAAACGAAGTAGAGAAACAACTCAATAAATCTATCAAGACACTTCGATCAGATCGAGGTGGCGAGTATCTCAGCTTAGAATTTCTTAATCATCTGAAGGAGCACGAAATTATTTCTCTGCCCACTCCTCCTGGCACACCCCAACTTAATGGCGTGAGCGAGAGGAGAAATCGAACCCTACTTAATATTGTTCGATCTTTGATGTGTAGAACTAACTTGCCTCACTCCTTCTGGAGTTATACTCTTATGACCGCCGCCCGCCTTGTAAATCTGGCACCGACTAAGAAGGTGGACAAAACCCCATATGAGATATGGAACGGGTCTAAACCCAATTTATCTTACCTAAGAGTATGGGGATGTGATGCATATGTCACCAGAATCGACAAGCTCGATCCCAGAGGAGAAAAAGTTGTTTTCGTCGGTTACTACAACAAAAGAGAATATTATTTCTATCATCCTGATGCAAACATTGTTTCCATCAAAAGAAAAGGATGCTTTCTCGAGGAAGATATTCTAAATCGAGGAACCGGAAATAATATTATGGATCTTGAAGAAATTCGAGAAACACAAACAACCGCTGAGGAAGTCGGAGCGTCTGATCAACAAGAAGTTATTGCTGATTAATCAGACATAAACACAAGCGTTCGCAGAAGTAGCAGGTCTCGTAAAGAACCTAATAGATACCTATGGCATCTTAAAGCTACTAAAGTCCTGTTATTAGCTGAGTCAAATGACGAACCTACAAACTACAAATCTGCTATCTCAGATCCTGAATCCGAGAAATGGCTTGAAGCCATGAACGCCGAGATGCAATCTATGCGTGATAATCAGGTCTGGGACTTGATTGAACTACCCCCGGTTCTCCGGCAATAGGGAGCAAATGGATTTTCAAAAGAAAAACCGACATGCATGGTAATGTACAAACCTATAAAGCACGGCTAGTTGCAAAGGGTTTCACTCAAACTCAAGGTATTGACTATGATGAAACTTTCTCACCCGTTGCTATGATCAAATCGATCAGGATACTGCTTGCCATAGCTGCGTACCGTGATTACGAGATATGGCAAATGGATGTCAAAACCGCTTTTCTTAATGGACATCTCTCTGAAGATGTCTATATGGTTCAGCCTGATGGTTTTGTTGATCCAAAGTATCCTAGTAGGGTCTGCAAACTGAATAAGTCCATTTATGGACTTAAACAGGCATCTCGAAACTGGAATCTTCATTTTGATCAGAAAATCAAAGAATTTGGTTTGTCAAGAATGAAGATGAGCCTTGTGTTTACAGAAAGGCTAGTGGGAGCACTATATCATTTCTCATCTTGTATGTGGATGATATACTGATCATTGGAAACAACATCCCTGTGCTTGACAAAGTCAAACAATGGTTAGGATCTTGTTTTACAATGAAGGATCTTGGAGAAGCAGCATACATTCTAGGAATCAAGATCTACAGGGATAGATCTAAGCGGCTACTAGGTCTAAATCAAGGCACATACATAGACAAAGTCATGGCACGCTTTCATATGAAAAACTCAAAGAAAGGAGGCGTTCCTATGACTAAAGGAACTGTGCTGAACAAATCACAATCTCCTTCAACGGACATTGAAACCAAGCGTATGGAAGCAATTCCATATGCTTCGGCGATTGGTTCTATCATGTATGCTATGTTATGTACCAGGCCTGACGTCTAGTATGCTTTAAGCATGACCAGTCGTTTTCAGCAAAGTCCTGGCATTGCCCATTGGACTGCAGTTAAGAGCATCTTGAAGTACTTGAGAAGGACTAAAGACATGTTCTTAATATTTGGAGTGGAAGAAGAGCTCACTGTAAGATGTTACATTGACGCAGGCTTCCACAATATACGGGAAATTGTAGAACGTGGTGACATCATGATAAGCAAAGTAGACACAGATCAAAACCTAGCGGACCTTTTTACTAAGCCCATGACTCAGGACAAGCATTATCTTCACAGAGATGCTATTGGTCTTAGATTTGCTAGTGATATGTTTTGATTTAGTATTTTGAATGTGCCAACATTTAAACAGTTGTACTTTTGAATTCTTTTGGTTTACTGATTTAAATGCAATTCTGAATTCTTATAACTGTGTTCGATTTTAATACGTTTAATCCATGAATCTTGTATTTTTAATTATCCGTAGTCGGTCAGACTCGTGGGAACATCTCTGAATTAAGACTTTTCTGAACTTCGGCTTAAGAAGTTGACTCCGAACTTCACAGGCCTCATTTTGAATGACGTTGGATGTAACTCGCATCAAATCATCTTCATGGATCTTTGTCATAAGATGTTTTGCTATTGGTATACTTTGACCTGAGATACGTACTAGAACTGCCGTTTACCAAGAACCATTCTTTAATCACTGTCAAACGTTATCGCGTAACTGCCAGTCATAAAGACTTTGACTAGGAATAGTTCTGATGTTCAGTGGGAGTTGTATGTAGTCAATAAGGGATTCTGTACTCTTACATTATATGTAACAGATAGGCATCGTGGCGCCCTCGTTGATTCAAACTGGTGAAGTGTAAGGCCTTACCCAAACTTACTGTGTGTTTGATTGGACCACTTTGATTCTTGATCAAGAACAATAATAATTGAACGCCATATGAGAATGAACTAAATCCATGTCTCATTGATTCAATTGATGTCTTATACGGAAAAGATGAATGACAACTATTGCCATAAGTCTATTGTCTTGCTTTAGTTAGCTGTTACTAACACCGAGATATTTGGTTAATGACTTTAAAGCGTCATACCTTGTTAGGGACAGCCATGTGCACCTAAAGCGCCGCTGACTGTTACGTTGATTTATCATGGATCGTCCAAGTGGGAGATTGTTGGATTTTGTGGACCGAACTGATAGACAACGTGGCTGACCGAGCTATGACCCGTAAGAGTTACACCTAGGGCAACGAATATTAAATCCACTTAACCTGCTTAACTGGTAATTACGAACTGTTAATATGTTTTATATATATTCGTTAGACGCGAATTATTATTTATACTAGTTTATAAATAATAATTGTATATATATTGTTTTAATCTTTCATTAAAACAACTAAATGGGTTCGGGCTTTTGTATCTCGTTTTGGACTATGGGCCCGGAAACAATTAAAAGGGTTTATAATTATTATATATATATATAATAATCATAATAATTGTTTCGGACAGAGAATTGGGGAAACGGCCGCAAGAAGAAAAAAAGGCCACTGTTGAAGTTTTCTGCTTATCGACAAAAACCCATATGCAGAATAGTATTTGCCTTGCGACTTCCGGCCACCAAACCAGCCGCTGCCTACCCGTTTCTGGCCAGCCCCGGCGCTTCCCGTTCTCTCGCTTTTCGGTTCGTGATCTAGCATCGGTTCGTTATACCTCGGTGTCTCAACCGGTTAATCATTAACCACTAAGGTATAATTAATCTCATCAGTAGATTGACTGTTTTTGTGTGTTTGCGTGTTCATAACCAGATCCTGTTCGGTTTGTCAGTGCTGTTAAATAGGTTATGATTTTATTTTCCGCTGCGTATTTATTAATTAACTAAATTAATTAATTTCTCTGTCAAAACCCGTTTTACAAAAGTCAAACTGATCACCACTGAATCACAACATTTTCATCCTTCAACAACACAATAAACATTTCTCATAATTTTCAAACAATTTTGTTTCAGATCCATTAAAGACATGAAACAACATTTAGAGCAATCTATGTTATCTAAATTTCCTCATTTGAAGCAATCTGTTATTAGCGAAGAGGATGACATGGGTACTTTCTTTTATCTGAATTGGACACACGTTTCCAAGAACCGAAATTTGATGCATCTGTCATCTGCAGAACCAGGAAATTTTTAGAAGCTCTCCGGTGGGTAACAGGCAAGTAAACTTCAAGTCTGAATCACCAATGTGGTTATATGTTGTTTACTTTGTTAGTTAGCTTTTGACTTGCTGGATCTTAATTTTGCACAGTTGAATATCAATCCAGGCCGACTCTTAATGGTGTTGCATCCTTCAAACATCTTCTTGTAAAATTACCCCCAAGGGTTTGTTTACTAACGTGATAACATAGGCAATATTTCAACATCACATTTAAGGACATGTTACAGTAATTAAGGTAGTTGTTGTATCCTCTTATTTTGAATATAGTGGAATTAAGTTATGTGTCAATATCATAATCCTTTTTCTTAATTTCTTTGCATCATTGTAGCTACAAAACCCCCCTTTGCAGTTTGTACTTCAACATCCACTGTAGCACCTAAACTTCCAACATCATTCTCCGATCGTGTAACATATTCAAATGGTACCATGACGGCCATCGCTGACAGCAGCAAAACCACTGATCTGAAGCCACCGTTACTGAACGCAATGAAGTTTCGAGTTGTTATTCAAACATTTGTTAGTTTTGTATTTTATATGTTTGATACTTATTAGACATTTGTTTAAAAACATTGGGAATATGTTTGGAACACGATCGAACTTATTGAAGTGATGATAATTATGATCTCTATATTTTATAGTTTTATTTTTATTTTGTATTTTAAATAAATAATAATTTTAATTAATCAAAATTAAAATGATAAACGTCTTTTGTGGCAAAAATTATATGACACTAAAAGTAGTATGTATATTTAACTACAAATAGTTTTTACCGATACAAAATTTGACCCACAAGTCTTTTTATATTGTGGCAAAAGCAAAAATGCCACTAAAAGTACAAAAGTTTGCAGCGGCAGATCGAAAAAGTGCCACTAAAAGGCTTTTGTGGCAGCACTTCTAGTGACACTTTTTTTGTGTGCCGCTCATTCCTCAAGGGGTATTTAGTGGCACTTTTTTGGTTTTTTGTGGCATTTTTTTGTAGTGTCAACAAGATAATCTTAGTCCGAATAATAATCCGAAAAGACGTTAAGATTTGCGGGAGCCTGTTAGCCTTCCAACCGTCATTAAAAATGTTAATTCGACCAAGGAGTCGTTCACCCCTGTTACTATCTTGACCACACATGTAAGGCCCTAAACTCGGGAGGACTCACGTATTAGATTTACTCATTCACATACAGAGATTTACTTATTCACATACAGTTTTTAAACTTTGAATATCAAAAACGTAGCGGATAACTTCATTCGAACATAACATAAGTACATAACATGTCCATAAATTTAAAACAAAAACATTGTCTCATAATAGTCATAAAATAAACATAACATGATGCCAGACTTCTTGATCAATCGGGTAACTCATCCTCGCATGACAAGCATCCATGCCACTTCATTACTTAAGATTAACCTGAATATGCATACTAAAAGTCAGCTACGTTGGTGAGTTCTAGCTTTTACATAAAACATTAACATCAAATATTTGTCAAACCATAACATATAAACTTTAATAATAAAAACGTACGTGAACATGCAATAACATAAATAAGGAAACATCAGTCAACAAATACATCGAATCTATGCCTTTTCGTAACCGTCAATTCCATTAGTTACCGTCCCTCTCGTCTTGCTGTCACAAGACGCTCATGATGTAACCTAAGGCTCGTTACCTCTAGGACACAATACGTACAAGGTCCCCTAAGGCTCATTACCTCTAGGAAGACCAAACATACTTAGGGTCACGTTCACCCTATGAATGATTGTCGTCATTCCTTGTCACAAAGAACCAGTTGTACAAAAGCTGGACATCCACAAAGGCCCCTATAAAGGTATTGCCCATACATAACATACATAACTTCGATTCCTGAAGGAACCATGGTAGATTCGTTCATTTTTTTGGCTTTCATAAAACCTTTACCTCTTTTACATCAAACTTCAGTTCAAGCATTCGTACATTTATTAAATAACATTTCATTCATAAACACTTTGTAATCTTGTTTGGCAAAACATTTCGTAAACCCATTTCAAAGCTTCACTTTTAAGACATTTTTCATAAAACATCATTTCATAAAACATCGCTTCGTTATGTTTGCACACTAGCCCAAAACATCATTAATGCATTTAAAAGAGGGCTCTAGAACTCACCTAATCAGCTAGCTCAACGTACTATCTCAAGTCACTCGGTGTTGCTCGAAATCTGAATTGGTAGTCAAACATATCAGATCGAAACTTATTCTGGTCCGAGAGAAACTAAGATTAGTTTTGCTCCAAGACTCTGAGCGAAACTATGACACTTTCGCTTTCTTACTCGTAGCAAAACTAAGCCTTAGGCGAAACCAATATTAGACGAAACTAGGTCAGTTTCGTTTCCCACGCACTAAGCGAATCTAATCAGTTTTGCTACACGACTACTTTCTCCTGGTCGTCTTCCTCAGCAGAAACCTAGGGTTTCTGCATGGAATGGCGGCCAAGGTCTGATCTTGTCAAGGTAGCAACTTTTTACGTTCAAACTTCGTGTTTCATGTTCATGATACTAGATCTAGGTTTTGTTTTACATTCTAAACGTAAAAATGCTACCTTTTGATCGAAATCATACCGAAACCCATAAAACTTAAAAACTCAGATTTAAGACGGTTCTTACCTCCAAACGGCCTGATTCTTCTTCCTTTGTCGCGTCCCAGAAGCCAGGGGGCATCCCAGGGACCAGCCTTGCATCAGCCAACCCCGAATTTGCAGTTTTGACATTTTTACCCTTTCGACTCGACCCCCAGTCGATTTAATTAACCGTTAGCATCTAGGCATGGTTATAAACACCCAATAACCCACCCTTAACACCCCATATGATTCTTATGAATCTCAAACACCGATTCAACCGTTTAAGTTTTAGGAATTTGTTTCGCCTTTTGCATACATGATGCAACCATGTATGCCACCATTATATACATATTTCACCTGTGTATATATCACCAATCATATACATGTATCACCCATGTATATCACCATTTGTATACATATTTCACCTACGTATACATCACCACTTTATATACATGTTACACCCATGTATATCACCAATTAAATACATATTTCACCTATGTATTTCACCATTTATGCACATGTTTCACCCATGTATATCACCATTTAAATACATATTTCACCTATGTATTTCGCCTTTTACAAATTCTTATTATCACCATTACACCATGTAAGTTTAATAACATAATTCACCAAACAACCTAATGAAGTCCTTAGACCTCAAACACCATACACCACATACCACATTATAGTTTGACTCTTTACCACCTGAGTCAAATATACCAATACACCACATACCACATTATGGTTTGACTCTTTACCACCTAATTCAAATACACCAATACACCACGTTTAGTTTGACTATATTCCACATAGTTCAATTACACCACTTTTATCAAGTGTCATTTATTATTTTGACTAATTTACTCATTATGTCAACTACAACAATCCTACCACATTCACACTTTAGTTTGACCATATACCACATAGTCAAAATCAATATATAATATATAAATAGAATTAAACCACATAATCTACTTACATATAAACTACTTATCTACTATTAAGGAAGTGTAAAGCACTTACCTTTGCCAATGATGATTCCGATCGTTCCTTAAAGTCATCATCTTTATCGCCTTTGATCACCTAAACATTCCACATGTTTTAGTAATATAATATATCCCCAATCATTCCTCAATTGAGGTTTGACACCCACCCAAGATCTTATGATCTTCACCATCATCTAATCTTGGTTTATTAAGCTTCACATAAGCTTTCAACCATTCTAAACCAAATCCACCGATTTTAGCCCGTTAAGGATTTCACCCAATTACCACAATTTCATCAATTCAAAGTTCACCAATTCCATTGAGTTTTATACTTGAAAATGTGACACCATAAATACTTATCCATACTCAAATCAACATTTAGACACCTTCAATTGAAAAAACCCCAATTTGGTTCTGAAGAACCCAAATTTCCAAATCATCAAATTGATTGAGAGTTCTTATCAATTAAAGTGTCTATTACCACCATAGACACTTACCAATCCTCAATCCATCATTTAAACATCCACAAATAGAAAACCCCCAAATTCTCCTCAAGAACCCTAATTCTTGAATCTCCAAATTGGATGTCAACATTATGTTATTAACTACTCTTTAGCACTAATTGAGCTAGGTTTTAATTTTAAACAAGTTATTAACCATATTCAACCACCAAATCAACCCATAACTTGATTTTTATAAAAACCCACCAAGAATACTTAAAATGGAGGTTCAAAAGAGATGATTGACACTTAATTGCAATCTTGAAGAAGAGGAACACCCTAATCCATCCAGATTTCACATGCAAATCACCAATTTCATGTTGTTGGCTCTTCCTTCCTCCCCCCTTGCATATTACGACATAAACACACATTTGTGTGTGTTTGTGTGACACATCCTTCCCATTTCAATCTGATTTGTAAAAGTTACAATCAGCCCCTTACACTTCCAGTTTTTTTGACTCCTTGCACCAAAATGTCAAGAATAGTCCTTTACAATTAAAATCCTCCACTTATATATATATATATATATATATATATATATATATAAATACCCCCTACAATATAATTAAGTATATTATAGGATGAAACCCAAAAGTTGGTTCGTTACAAATCACTCCCCCTAATTTTGGGTTTCGTCCCCGAAACCCGATCAACCAATAGATTAGGGCAACACTCGAATATTTATCCTCAAATTCTCAAGTAGTTTCCGCCCCTTATCTAAGATCACCTAGAACCAACACTTGGTTAATCCGCTTATACCACAAGCGTTTCACCTAACTATCTAAGGTAGCCACCGGTTCCTCTAGATGAAACATCCATCATCTATCGCCTCAATACCGCTAAAAAGCAACATCCACTTCTCTCGCCACATATTCCCGTGGATGAACCACGAGGAATGTATCATGGAGTCTACACCATCCCACGAGTAACTCCTAATGGCAAACCATTTAACAAGCTAAAGGGAAGTCTGAACGATCCAACAAAACGGGGACTTGGCCTCCCACGTTTTCGAATCTGATACACCCCCTTATAAAGGAAACTTTTATATCGTCAAAGTTCCCATTTGAATTTCAATACACCACTTTCCTAAATCCACTTAGGGTTTTCTATCCACCTTGAGCGGAGTTTTCAAAGCACTCAATATATAAGATCTTTCACGCCAATTCTTGAATTATACCACGATTCTTAGTTTCACAAGAACTAATACCACCCAACCAAACAGTATTCGACACCGTTCACCATTTAGTAATTCAATTAATCGAATATGAATACTCAAATGGTAGTTTAGATGACACCATCTTTAAAACAATCGGTAACTAATCACCTCGTTTCCTCCAAAACGAATAAGAAACTAACACTTCAATCCTGACTCAACAGGTACATATATACCATGTCGCATACACACTTCTTGAACCAAAGTTCTCCGACCACTCGGAAAAGTAGGTTCACTTTTGGTATTCAGCCTTAACCCGTAGGCAAGTGACACTTATAACCACACCCTAGATTGTGCCTCTTTTCATCCCCAGCCACCAAAAGTTAAATTCCAAAACAACCATACAATAACCCACAAGACTTTTAAATCTCAGTCATCACCCATAAAGTACAAGGACTTCAAGAACACCGATGAAGTTCGAGGACTTCAATTTAACTTTCTAACGCTCGCCCGCCTATAGATTCATCAATTCCCCCTCCAAGTTCTCTCATTTAGTTGTTACAATCAAGTTCACAACTGACTAGGAGAATATGCGATACTCTAGTCTCGTTGAAAATAGACATAATAGAGTCTAATCCACGAGGCACCAAAACAACATACAACGCATACGGTCTTCCTAAGGAAAGACGCGTCAAATGCCATAGCCAAATCCTCTTTCATAAACCAACACCCTATTAATCCCAATGACTTTAGCGTAAGTCATCCCTTGAGATTCAAGGATCTTAATCTTAAAATCCCCCTTTGAAGTTCGAAGACTTGATTTTCGATCACCGGTCGTGAAGTTCTAACACTCCAAACACCATTTACCCCTTGATTACTTCAATCATACCGGGTCAACATATATGCATTTAGAATTCACCGTCACATCCTATAATAGATTTCCACCAAAGCCAAAATGGTACACCAAGACATTTCAAAGAAAGTCCTCTCCTTTCAGGGAATTTTAGAAATCTCACGAAGATAATGAGCATGAACGACTTTGCTTCGAAGATAAAAACGACTATCATCGAATAAACGACCACCGTATTAGCATACATGGGCCTACACACCCTTCGCATTGATCCACATAAACCGTGTAACTTCTAAGAACCCAGAAAGTTACATCCGCAATCCCATAGTATTCATAACGAAAATGATACCATTCATGGGAAATCACCCTCCTCTACATTCCTTTGTTGAAACTAGGACTTTTAGTCACTAGTTCAAACCCGACAGTTATCATACTTATACATTCTTCCATTCTTCTTTTCCTCAAGAGAACAGTTACACCCCAAGAAGAGACATTCGGGTATAGAACCCTCATGAACTTCTTCACAACTGGAACATCAAGTATTCCATTACTCCGGTTGGTGTCAATGGCATAAGCCATGCGTACACCAATTCATGCGCCACGTGTTTTACCGTCTCCAGGTGAGAACGGGTCGACACATCACCCTTTAGTCATAGACGACATTGATACGGTTACTAAGTAACCATATAATTTCCACTACAATCATAGGGCTCCATTCCATGTGATTGTTTCACCCACATTCTTCAATTATTAACTCATACATTTGTTAACATTATGAAATCCGCAATGTTGATCACCTCCGAATCCACCGATTCACATATAATCTAATCTAACGACTATGCCAAAAGACTTCAGCCCCGTATTTAGTAGTTAGAAAAGTTCGGCTCTACGGCCTTAAAATTTATATTTTCTCCCTCCTATCATACGTGTGCTTTAACTCGGGACGTTCACTTCGAATGAGTCCCGACTTGTAACCACTGTAGCGCCCATTATTAGGACTAGAACACTATGGCGTAGTGTGTCCCATCATTCAACTTATCTAACTTCCACACATATGGCAAAAACAAGTATTACCGCCCCAAAGGGAATTCTAGCTCGGCTAGAATAATTCGCTTTCTTGAAGCCACCACAAACTCCTCCACACATCCCACTAGTTTCCCGAGTTTAATCTCCTTGCATCACATAATGCTCAACTCCACCCGAGTTATACACCACGAAGGAGAATCCACTCTATAAGTCAACCGATAGCATCCAGAAAGCCGATCTATTTTCATTCCTTCCAATACTTCCAAGATGTAGGCAAGACCACACCCAAACATACGACGTGCCTATAATTTTTTGATTAATCCACGGGTCTATCGTACGTGGAGAAAACTCTCATTTGTAAGATCCATATCGGCTTGTGGACTAGTTAACTCAAGAACGTCTCTCAAGTTCACCCTGTTGCATTACCTCCACGCATTTCAGCCTTTCTCCATACGGAGAACTTCCAACCGAATAATCCACCAATATCCGGAGTCTACTCTCCACGAGTAGTACTCCATCTGCCCATCACAATGGATTGCTTCAAATCTAATACCGATAGTGATGTATCGTTTGTTAAACAACGAATAAACTCCTACCATTTTACTCCTTTGGCTCACACACTACGAACCCCTTGTGAAGACAAAGTTTCCTTCCTCCACATAATCGACTAAGTTCGAGCCTCCTGTCCTAAGGTTTCATGCGGTTCTTCAAAGTACCGCCTCAATGAGCTCCTACCTTCCTTGAAGGAAAATTTGCATGACATTATGGAATGTATTAGCCATCTTCCACTAAAACGATGCTTTCCATTTCTCCCGTTTATTCCAAAGTTCATCCTCATCCTCGAGGTGATACCCACTAAGACTCCTTCAAATATGAGTCTTTAAACCAACTTCTATCTACAAATTCCGCCCAATAAGTTAGTCATCGCCGACCGTGAAGTAACAAGTTTGTAGGTGTTCTACCTACTTATAGGCCTCTATTCTTACTCTATAATCCTCTACTTCTTCCTATATGTATATTTATTTCCCTCGCATAATCATCTATGCACAAACATATAATATATATATATACACATATAACCGCCTTCAATTACTCATTGTCGGTGTTAATCATCATATGGTTATCATGAAGGTATTCGCACATGTTACATTAAGAATTACACTGGCCAGGCATGATTGATAATGTAATATGCCCAATTACATTTACTATGTCCATATAACGAATCTCTTAACAACTTTCAGCACAATTAGTTCACATTGGACACCAATTAAAACATACAACATCATAATCAATACTAACCTTACCCCTTAAGCTTCGTGTCTCGGTCACGCCATCATTGGATTCTCATTTCTCCGACCATATCAAGAGCATTATAGGTTTGAGTTTGGTGTCTCGCACACCAAATCCCTCAAACCATTGCTCTGATACCAAGTTTTAACACCCAAAAATTCAACCAAATTTAAACATTTTAAAACACGCGGAAGTTAGGTCCCAAAACGACATTTAACGTATCCACACGTTTAAGTTTTACAACATAAGTTTAGACTTTCTAAAATACGCAAAAGAACTCAAGTTAGTCACACTTATCCACAAGTGTTAAACAACCCAACATGTTTGTAAAACTCTACCACGAGAAGTTTAATCAAAACAAACATCTTAAACAACTTTGAGAATCCGATGTCTAAATTTGGCGAGACCCGAGATCATTCCGGAGCTTTCCCTACATCCAAAAACACCACAAATAACCATTAGTAATGATACAACAAGTCCCAAGACCCCCCCCCCCCAAAGTGTCATAGGAAGAAAACTCAAAATTCAACCAATAGGCGTCCCACTTGGGGCGTCCCAGAAGCAAACAGAAGCCATCAGGCGTCCCAGGGACACCAGGCGTCTCACTTGGGGCGTCTCAGAAGCCCGGGGGCGTCCCAAGGACCAGCCCTACATCAGCCAACCCCGAATTTGCAATTTTGACATTTTTGACCCTCCCAACTCGACCCCCAGTCGATTTAATCAACCGTTAGCATCTACGCATGGTTATAAACACCCCATAACCCACCCTTAACACCCCAAATGATTCTTATGAATCTCAAACACTGATTCAATCGTTTAAATTTTAGGAATTTGTTTCGCCTTTTGCATACATGATACAATCATGTATGCCATCATTATATACATATTTCACCTATGTATATATCACCAATCATATACATGTATCACCCATGTATATCACCATTTGTATACATATTTCACCTACGTATACATCACCACTTTATATACATGTTACACCCATGTATATCACCAATTAAACACATATTCCACCTATGTATTTCACCATTTATGCACATGTTTCACCCATGTATATCACCATTTAAATACATATTTCACCTATGTATTTCGCCTTTTACAAATTCTTATTATCACCATTACACCATGTAAGTTTAATAACTTAATTCACCAAACAACATAATGAAGTCCTTAGACCTCAAACACCATACACGACATACCACATTATAGTTTGACTCACCACATACCACATTATAGTTTGACTCTTTACACCTAAGTCAAATATACCAATACACCATATACCACATTATGGTTTGACTCTTTACTACCTAAGTCAAATACACCAATACACCACGTTTAGTTTGACTATATTCCACATAGTTCAACTACACCACTTTTATCAAGTGTCACTTATTATTTTGACTAATTTCCTCGTTATGTCAACTACAACAATCCTACCACATTCACACTTTAGTTTGATCATATACCACATAGTCAAAATCAACATATAATATGTAAATATAATTAAACCACATAATCTTTACTTACATATAAACTACTTATCTACTACTAAGTAAGTGCCAAGCACTTACCTTTGCCAACACTTACCTTTGCCAATGAAGATTCCAATCGTTCCTTAAAGTCTTCATCTTTATCGCCTTTGATCACCTAAACATTCCACATGTTTTAGTAATCTAATATATCTCCAATTATTCCTCAATTGAGGTTTGACACCCACCCACGATCTTATAATCTTCACCATCATCTAATCTTGGTGTATTAAAGCTTTCAACCATTCTAAACCAAATCCACCCATTTTGACCCGTTAAAGATTTCACCAAATTTCCACAATTTCATCAATTCAAAGTTCACCAATTCGATTGAGTTTTATACTTGAAAATATGTTTATATTACACCATAAATACTTATCCATACTCAAATCACTATTTAGACACCTTCAATTGAAAAAACCCTAATTGGGTCTCAAGAACCCAAATTTCCAAATCATCAAATTGATTGAGGTTTTATATCAATTAAAGTGTCTATTACCACCATAGACACTTACCAACCCTCAATCCATCATTTAAACATCCTCAAATAGAAAAACCCCCAAATTCCCCTCAAGAACCCTAATTCTTGATACTCCAAATTGGATGTTTAGATGATGTTATTAACTACTCTTTAGCACTAATCAAGCTAGGTTTAATTTTAAACAAGTTATTAACCATATTCAACCACCAAATTAGCCCCTAATTTGATTTTTATAAAAACCCACTAAGAACACTTAAAATGGAGGTTCAAAAGAGATGATTAACACTTACTTGCAATCTTAAAGAAGAGGAACACTCTAATCCATCCAGATTTCACATGCAAATCACCAATTTCATGTTCTTGGCTCTTCCTTCCTCTCCCCCTCGCATTTCATGACATAAACACACACTATGTGTGTTTGTGTGACACCTCCTTCCCATTTCAATATGATTTGTAAAAGTTACAATCAGCCCCCTACACTTCTAGTTTTTTTGACTCCTTTCATCAAAATGTCAAGAATACTCCTTTACAATTAAAATCCTTCACTTTTGTATATAAAAAAACACCCCCTACAATATAATTAAGTATATTATAGGATGAAACCCAAAAGTTTGTTCGTTACATTTTTATTAAAAGATTAGTAATTAAAAATAAATATAAAATGTGTTGATGATGTGATAAGGTTTCCGGTTGAGATGGTTTTTAATTGAAAAGGAAAAAAAAAAGTAGTATTTTTATTGTAATTATAAAGATAAGGATTACGATTTTAAATGCTCCGAATAGTAAATACTTTCTTTTAGATATGAATACTAAAGTGACACTTAAAACACTTCCACACGCACATAAACAGTGTTTCGTAGGCCAGTAGCTTCTGCAAGCACCAGTGTCATGACATGTCTGTCTGGTTTTTTAGTTTTTACCGTCGGTCACTGCCCCTGCTAACCTACGCCCCCAACCCTTGCCTCTGCTATATTCGCCATCAAACTCTCACTCATCTGTTTCTCTCTCTAGACTTCATCTATCATGGAACTATACCATATCCCACAGCAAAGCAGGAGAGATAAGCTGCGAGTCGGAGATCTGCAAGGCCGTGAAGAGTTTAACCGGAGTGCTGTCTCCGTTTTAAAGGGATCCAGGTTCTTGAAACCGGCGCAGGAGCTGTTGGATGGAATATGTGATGTGGGTTTTGGAGATAAGTTTGAGGTTGCTTGTGGGTTGATGATGGATCCGAACCTTGTTCATCATTCTTCTGCTTCTGGTGGTCACATGGCTAAAAGATTGAGGCTGATTTCTTTGCTAGACGAGGTATTATTATTTTATATTTTGTAACTTCCAATTCAATTGAGTTATTATCATTGTTTGTTTTAATCTTGCATGTGGTGTAATCTTTACCATGATCTAATTATAGGTTAAAAAGTAGTAAAGTACCAAGAGTTTTGTTAAACCGTTGAAACTGATTAAAACGTTTAAAGTAAGCAAGTCGGCCGGTTTAAGACTATTTATGTTGGCTTTGATTGTTTGACGGTGTGACTGTAGTTTCAAACTTGGAACCGACCATGTAAAACTAACAAGCTGTTTAACATTTTTTTATTTTCTGAATATATAATTATGTATATGTATTATATTTATGTACATATCTTTATCATTTTAAAATTTTTAAGCAAACTATCGAATTTGATAAAAAAGGTAAATTAAAAATGGGTTCAAACTAGAGGTGCACAAATCAGTTTTTCAAAGCAAAGTGGTTCGGTTTTGATCAACAAAAGTCAAAATTCAGTTTTGTTTATACCAAATTCAGATGAGAACATACTAAATTAATGAGGAAAATGTATTTTAAAGTTCAAAAGTTATCTTCGTCATCAATCATGTTTCTTTATAAGGTAGCTTCAAACAGCCGGATGACCTTAATGAAGTTGATAGAAGTCCTTATATGTTATTTGTTGAAATATTTACTTTCTGCTTTGATTTTAAGCTTGCTTTATGAAGGGACAGTTTTTAAATTTTAATAGATGCCAAACTTGAGTTCCTTGGGATATATGAGATTATGAGTGATACCTTAAATTAGCATGAGTTGTGAATGAATGAAAGGCATTAAAAGGAATATAGTTGTAAAAGAATTTGAAGTTAAGAACTAATAATTCACAACTTTTAAGTTTATAAATTTACATATTTTTTTCTTACTTTTTGCTTTTTTGACTTACAAAATGTATTTATTCTAAAAATATGTAATGGAAGAGAATATGTAAGAAAGCTTTAATGAGTATCCAATGTCTACTTGTTCTTTTAAGTGATGAAAGAATCCATAAGAACTCATTTCTACACTCCAATACAATTAGTTGAAAGGGAATAAAGTAAACTAAGAAAAATGATAGGATTATGCATATTTTCTCTTGCTTTATTATTTATTTATTTTTTTGTTTCTTATATCTCTCTCTTCCCATGCAAAGAGCTTGTGTTTACTAATATAGACATGTCTAAGTATATGTGTATACATATCCTTAAAACACGCCTAAACATTACAAGAAAACTCGTCTGATACGACGAGGCTATAGCGACAACACAAAGTCGTCGGAATAAGGTGGCTATGGCGACGACATGACGTCAGTACATGGCCGTGCAAAAAAAAATTTCTCACTTTTCCCCGACGAAACGTCGTCGTTACAAAGTAAGCGCGAAAGCTAAAAAAAACCCGCCCTTTGGGGGTCTATACCGACAATCACGTCGTCGTTTTAGGGTTTTCCCTTTTATTTTTCTTTTTCTTTTTACCCGGACAAAAAAAAAAAAAATATGTGGGTCTATAGTGACGACGCGTGCGTATGAGTCTCCTTGTTGGACTTGTGACTTAAACAATTTATATGTCATTTGATATATTACTTAACATTTGACATATATGACTTAAACAATTTATATGTCATTTGATATATTACTGCGTGTGTATGAGTCTCCTTGTTGGACTTGGTTTTAGGCATATGAATCATTACCTAAATGAAATTTCATATATGGATGGCAAAAAGAAGCTCCACGTCAGGAGTGCCCGAGGGTATTAGGACGCGCAGTTATTCGGGTATAAGATCGGGTATGAGATCAGTTTTAAAAGATTTCTTGAGTATGAGACTGGTATGAGATTAGGTGATACCCAAGTTGATTACCCGAAACCATATACCCGTTTACCCGAACAATATTCCTGAAAAATTTTAATTTTAATTTTCATTTTCACTTAACTGTTGACTAATAATGTTTTATTCTAGTAGCTTCATTATATGGAAAATTATCTTTTCTTTTGAGATACATATTTGATGATATATTTGTATGCTATATATAAAGTATGTATATTACTTATCTTTTGAGATTTATATCATCATGAAATTTACGTATTTTACACATTTCAAACAATCTTATGGTGATTTTGATATGTATATAATTTATCAGATTTTAATTTGTTGTTATAAACATAAAATTATATAAAACTAGAATCGTAAAAAGAAAATATACCTGAAAATCTAACGCGTGTTTTTTTTAACAAACTAACATGTATCCCAAACCCGTCACATTACCATCCTAATTTCATATAACAACTACCAAAGAAAATTTGAATTTTTTGTTTTACTTCATAAAGCAAACAAAAATTACTTTCTAACATAAATTGGTTTTGTAAAACAATTCTCCACCACTTTAATAGCATGTCCTTTGGCTCACTTAAGTGCTCATAAGATACAAAACACCAAGTCTATCTAAAGAGTGCTATGTAGTTTTTAGGAAAGTTTTAGGATCTAAGAACCATCTAAGCATCCTCTGGATTCTTAAATATACAAATATTTGAAGTATCATAGATAAAACTTAAAATCTTACTAGATCTAAAATATAATCCCATAATCATTGCTACCAATTCATAATCAAGAAATCAAAGGGATGAAACAAGAACAAATAGGGATAAACACCAAAAAACGAATTCCGGAATTAATGAAAAATTTGTTACAGACACTGAAACGATTCGTTCCTATTTAACCTAATTGAAACGTCGCGTTCATTCCCTGAACGGTTTCTAGATTGGGTTTTGACACATACAGCCCCTGGACTTACAAACATATACATAATGACTCTAAACATGAACTTTACGCCTTCTCCCGAACTTGCACATGAACCGTACCATTCCTGGATCTGCCATATAACACCATGAACATGCCTTGCGCCTTCTCCCGAACTTGCACATGAACCGTACCATTCCCGGTTCCAAACCGTAACACACCTTTCTGATCGAATATATAACAGCAACAAACAATACAACTAATTCAATGTTTCTAACCTGACTTCATGTGATGTATCCGTGAAACATCAACAGCTAACAATCTTCTTCAACCATTCTTTGACCACAATCTTCCTTTCTCCTCGTGACTGATTCTGAAAAACCGAACATCCCTCTGTACTTTTCTTAAATCTGCAATAGTCCCCACAATAAACCAAATTTGTTTTCACTGGACCACATCGCGAACAGAAACGTCCTTCAGTTCTGTTTTCCTTTCCTTTGCGATCCTTAGTCTTCTCTTGATGACAAACAAAGCAATATCTTCTTCAATTGGACTGAAAAACGGAAATCTTACACTCATCCTCTGATGATCGGCACTTTCAGAACTTAAATCAGATTTTAAAATTGAAATCTGATAATAAAAACGAAAAATTGAAAACTGGTTGAATGAAGAACATGAAAATTGAAGTCTGATCAAAACACAACCGATTTCTTGATTACAAATTGAAACAATGATTTGATCGATCTTTGAGCCTTTGGCTCTGATACCAAATATAATCCCAGAATCATTGCTACCAATTCATAATCAAAAATCAAAGGAGTGAAACAAGAACAAATAGGGATAAACACCCAAAAACGAATTCTGGAATTAACGAAAAATTGTTAGACACTGAAACGATTCGTTCCTATTACTACTCCTACAAATCAAAGTGAAACTGAGAGTACGTTAACAGTACTCTATCGTGATTGGATAACAGTGGCACATGGCAGCATGTGAGTGGACAAAGTTTTCTTTTTATTTTTTTATTTCCAACCCTTACACTAGGTATAATATACGTATTTAACTTGGTTGATTTTCTAATTATTTTGTTTTTTTTCTGTAATAACTTTTGTTCGTTAAGTTTAAAAAAAGAACGGAATGGGAGGCTGATTTAGTTTTTTTTTAACGTTCCTTTTTTTTCTTTTTTTTAAACGGAGTAGTATTCAAAATCGAGTACGCTCACAACACGAAGCACGAGGTCTTTGTATTTTTTTTAGTTTTCTTTTTTTAATTTTTTTTGTTTCTTTTCGTACGTTTTAACGTTTTGATTTATTACACAATGCGTCCCTGCCTCATAGCGCAGGTTTTAATTTCTAGTTTAACCTAACTGAAACGTCGCGTTCATTCCTTGAATGGTTTCTAGATTGGGTTTTGACACATACAACCCCTGGACTTACAAACATATGCATAATGACTCTAAATATGAACTTTACACTAAATACAAGTTTGACCCATTAACTTTCTCACTTGGGTTAACCAATCAATTTCTAACATAAAATCTTTATCCTGGACACCAAGACTCGGCGTGTGTACTTTTCATGATAATGTTGAATGCAATAACCATATATAAATCTACTTTTATCTTGAATATATAGGTCTACAAGAGGTACAAACAATACTACCAACAGATCCAAGAAGTTATAGCATCATTCGACACAGTTGCTGGTGCAGCTCCATTTGCAACCTTGGACTTAAAAGCAATGTACAAGCATTTCTGTAACCTTAATAATGCTATAACGGACCAGCTACACTTCTTGGTGCAACCTCAGTTAACCAAAAAAGAATACAAAGGGATTTATGGCCAAAGGGCAGTCAACAACATGGACGATCAGCCTGTTTGGCGTCCCCAAAGGGGTCTACCAAAGCAAGCTGTAACTGTTCTGAGAGTGTGGTTATTTGATCATTTTCTGCACCCGTGAGTGATTTCATTGGTTCGCTGTACTATACGACCCCAATGCATTTTTTTATCATAGATTTGCCACTGTTAGAACACCATGAAGAGTGATGATTGCAGTTCATTTATTCAGTCAGTAACATGTGGTTCAATGGCAAAAGTTCTTATATAGTTCCCGTCCCAGATTAAACGAGTGTTTTCCTTTGTTGAATTGCAAAGAGAAACACTCGGTTAATTGTTGATGGAGGAAGAAAACAATAACTTTTGCAACTTATTTTTTAAAACTTACACCATTAATTGATATTTTGCACAGTTATCCGACTGACATGGACAAGCAAATGTTGGCTAATCAGACAGGTTTGTCTCGGAATCAGGTGTGATTCTTTCCTGTCTACTTGTAGCATTTTTATTTCAGTCTGCACTATGAAATCTGTTTCTCTGCTTCAAACTAGTTCTGTATTGGATGACGTTATACACATATACAAGTCGTTCAATACAAAAACAATTTTATGTAACAAATACGAAAACCACATAAACACCTGTGTGTATTGAAACACCTGTGATACATAAGGTGGGCTATATGTAACCACATAACCACCTCTGTTTCTCTCTCCCTCTATATCAACATACAAGTGCTTATGCGGTTATGTCTGTGTTGAACATGTCCATATATGGAAAAGGATAAAATGGAAACCCAGTTTAGGTGAGAAAACCCTATACACTCATATGTAACTTTTTTTAAGGTAGGTTTTATATGTATTTTCGTCACCAGAAAAAAAAATCAAAAAAACGCAGAGTAGTTTTTATTTTTTTTTAATTATGAAAATTTAACAATAAACAACGTTTTTACATCATACGTAAGCATGTTATATACGTAAAAAAAATTTTATAAAAAAACCACTGGGGCGCTTTTTTTTTTTTTACCAAAAGTGATGAAATTAAATATAGAAGCTATGCCAAAAAACAAAAAATATTATCTACGTTTTAAACTTTTACATATGTAACACTGGGTTTTCACCATAGCCCTCCCCGTCCATATATATATGCATTAGTAACTCGGGTCAAAGTCAAGTTACATGTGTGTTTATATCTTCCTAATTTTTTTTTTCTCTCTGGATGTAACATATAATTATAGTATTATACCAAACACATGCTATACTGACTTGGTTCATCAGCCAGGTTTCTAACTGGTTCATCAATGCAAGAGTGAGACTTTGGAAGCCTATGGTAGAGGAAGTACACACACTTGAAACCAGGCAACTGCCAAAAACTTCATCAGATATTCAAGACCTCAGAAACTCATTTCATTCCTGTCCTCCAAAGCGTGCTAAAAATGACAACAAATATAGTGATCATCATATGATGGAAGGAAATAAGGAGCACATGAATTTTTATGACAGTTTTTCAATCTATAGTGCAAGTGCAAATCGCGGGGTTTCCTTGACACTAGGTCTCCATCAGAACAACAATGCAACCGCGTTTCCCTGGACCGCCAATGGAAGCAGCCAAAGATTCGTTATAGGTGGTTTGGATGGACAAAATAGAGAAATCATTGGGGGCCAGTTTTTGCATGAATTTGGTTGCTGATGGTTTATAGCCATCTTTGACGATTTATATTTATGTATATCATGATAGTAGCGCGATATAAACTGCAGGTTGAATCCAAGCTGATTTCGATGTTTCGTGTTGCTATGCTTGTATATCTTCCGGTAAGTGATTGTTCTTTTTTTAAATATCAAAATATGCGATCTATAATTTTGATTCTTTCCACTAAAATCATCTCCTTAAAAAAGAACTTTTCATAGAGAAGTACGGAGGAAAAAAGATTTTATTTGGTCATATAATATGAAAAGAATCTTCTTTGTATATGATCATGCATTGCTATGCTTATTACATCTTTGTTTCACAACACTATATTTATATTACCTTAAAAGTCCAGATATTTAGTTACGTGACCTAGTATAAGTAAATACGTTTGAAAATCGTAGCCAATATCGAAAATGACGTGAAGCACGATAGAAACTGTCAGAGTTTCGATCGTTTCATTAGGGCCTGCAACATCGTCTCCAAAGGTCTTTTTGTGTACAGAATGCAACAATATCATTTATAATCTATATCTATCCTATCTAACTAGGTTAGAATCTCGTGTATTACACGGTTTGAATAAATGTAATTTTATATACTTAGTAATAAAAATTTTATATCTTTAAAAACCCGTGTATTACACGGATTGAATAAAATTTTACGTGACAGTTATAATTTCTGTTAAGTTAATTTTTAAAACATTTATTTAGCTAAGTTAATTTTTTTTATTTAATTGATAAATGTTAATTCATATTAAACTTCAGAAACCTGATGTATTACACGGGTTAAATAAATGCAATGTTATATACACTTAGTAATAAAGATTTACATATTACGTATTTATGAAAAACGTTTCATAAAAATAATTATAAAAATTATTATTATTTAATAGGAGAGAGAGACGGGAAACAAAAAATTATAAAAACAATTAAAGAAATTTGTATAACAAATACGAGAGAGAGGCGGGAAAAAAAATTGAGGTTGCATGAGAGAGTGACAGGTGTCACATCAAAACGTTTAGAAACCTGATGTATTACACGGGTTAAATAAATGAAATGTTATATACACTTAGTAATAAATATTTACATATTACGTATTTATGAAAAACGTTTTATAAAAATATTTATATAAATCATTATTCTTTAATAGGAGAGAGAGGCGGGAACACAAAATTATAAAAAAAATTAAATAAATTTGTATAACTAATAGAACAGAGAGACGGGAAAAAAAGTTGAGGTTGCATGAGAGAGTGACAAGTGTCAAATCAAAACATTTATTTATTATATAGTATAGATTAATAATTTCTTTAAAAATATACTATTATTGAAAAGAAAGAGATGTATTTAATAAGAGAGACGGGAAAAAATGATAAGAATGAATATGAATACGACACGTGGCATGCGAAACCTTTATTTATTATATAGTATAGATAAATAAAGGTTTTTCATATCACATGTCGTCTCCATATTCATTCTCATCATTTTTCCCCCATCTCTTATTAAATACACATCTATCTTTTAATAATAATATATTTTTAAAGAAAATATTAATTATACTAATAAAACACATTTATTTTAAATTATCTCTTATTATAAGAAACTTTGAAATGTAATTATGTAACTTTTATTTTCAATCAAATAGTAAATGAAAGTCAAATTAAATTAAATAATAATTAATATATTTTCGAAACCCAATTATATATTAATTTTTACATATTTTGAATTTTATTTTCTATCCTTAGTATATGTAATATATTTTTACACTTGTAAAATATATACATAAATATTTAAGAATTTTATGTATTGATATTTTTCACCCGTGTGTATTACACGGGTTCTAAGCTAGTCTCTAATAAATAAAGGTTTTGGTGGGACACTTGTTACCCTTCTATGCATACTTAACATTTTTTTCCGTCTCTCTCTCCTATTAATTATACAAATTTCTTTAATTGTTTTTATAATTTTTTGTTTCCCGCCTCTCTCTCCAATTAAATAATAATAATTTTATAATTGTCTTTATAAAACGTTTTTTATTTTTAAAAAATAAGTTTCTTCATAAAACATTTTTATAAATTAAACATTTCTTTCATTATTTTTACACAACATTTTAAAAAAATAACTATATAACGTTTCTAGATTTTGTATTAAAAAACTATGCAATATGTCATAAATCTATACTATATAATAAATAAAGGTTTCTTATGTCACGTGTCTCCTTTATATTCATTATTATCATTTTTTTCCCGCCTCTCTCTCTTATTAAATACACCTCTATGTTTTCAATAATGATATATTTTTAAATAAATAACTAATTATACTAATAAAACACATTTATTTTAAATTATTTCTTATTATAAGAAAATTTGAAATCTAATTATAGATAATTATTATATCATTAATCAAATTAATTTAATATGAATTAACATTTATCAATTACATAAAAAATTAATACCCTGTTGAAAAAAATTGTTTTAAAATTATCTTAACAAAATTTATAACTGTCAATCTGTCATGTTAAAGTACATTTTTAAAATCATATTTTGACGAGTTAATATGTTAACAGATTAAATTTTATTTTATTCAACTCATGTAATACACGGGTTTATTCAACCCGTGTAATACACGGGATTCTAACCTAGAATGTAGTATGTAAATATTTATTACTAACATTGCATTTATTCAACCCATATAATACATCGGGTTTCTAACCTAGTCGTTAAAATAAAGGAAGGTTCTAACCTCACAAATGGCTAGAGAAGAACATAATCAAACCAGATATAGATATATACTTCTTTCCATCTTATTCAAACACCTTATTATTCATCTCTCTTTGACACACAAACCTAACTCCACTCAAGTTGATGATGTTCCAAATTTTAATTATATATATATATATATATATGCGACAGCCAATCTTGTAACATCTGAGACTTTCGTGTTTAAGTTATCATATACTAAACTTATTTAATCAATGCAAATCATTTTGAATGTCTTTTCACATGGACTATTTCCATACGACATACTTGTTTACCTTACGTGACCTACTAGTTGTTACCTTATGCTTTATATGCTTATCGATGGCCTAATCGTTAATTGGGCCCATTTTAGACCCAATAAGCCCGTCATAACCCGTTAACAATCATGCAAACGTCAAACATTTTAAATTAGTGTTGTTAATTGGGCTCATTTGCTAATTCGCTTAGAAATGCTTAAAATTGCCAATTTCAAATACGCGCACTCAACCGGGCCAAGCTAGGACCCAACCCACTTGCACTTGGACCTAGCCCAAGCCAATATTCGCAAATCCCAGCACCCCATTAGCTGACTTTTGAATTTTTGAAGCCCCCCGTAAAACCCTAAAGTGCCTTCCAAGACATTCCATTTTTACAACCCCTAAACCTCTACTATAAATACAAGGCCTATCTCATGCAATATTGATGTCGTCCAGATGATCTATAAAATAAATAACAAAACCTAACATAGACTCCTAAGTAATAAATGGAAAACCTATGAACTAGACCGCACTAACATACAAGTGTACATATCGAGTGTAGCACAGTTTAATGGTAAACCGAGTTATCGAACCCTATAGACCCTATGAATAACAAAACTAGACTCTGACTCGGACTAAAGATTTAATTGGTTTGGGGGGGGGGGTTTACTACACTAAGATTAACTAAGAATGCAGAAAACTAGATCGACTCAACTATCAAGATAAGTACTAAGGTGAAATCCGAATATGGGAAGAATACTACCTAGGTCGGAATCATACTTGCAAAACACAACTTCTACTAGTTCTGGAAACTATGATGGATCTGGGTTTCTATACATGAAAACTAAAGATTACCTAGTGGATCCCTAATCATTCTCAGGGTGTCACCAACTAAGCTACCTAAAGATGTACTAAACTCACCAGATGGTTAGATCACCTCTCGGGTATTTCCAACAATGATAAAGTACCCACAGGACAGATTACCTCTCAGTCTCACTGTCCACAATACATTCGAAGAATGCACGGGGTAATCTCTGGATAACAACTATGATTTAACCTACCAACAATCACTAGACACCTAATATTAACGTCCTCTCAGACTGTTAACACTCGGATTCCTAATGATGAAGACTAGACAACTACTTCTCACCTCTCGGGTATTAAACCTAGGACACACATTCAATTCTAATCAGCAATCAAACACAACTCCTATGGTCACTATGTCTAGCAAACCACACACAATCACAAACCCTAAGATATATGACATAGATACGCATATCAAACTGGCAGACAAGCACAATCAACGCATGGAATTGAAATCAATCACGTTATCAGATATAAGCATGCATATACATCATAATTAATAACCAAAGATCGCTTACAAAATCATTCATCCATTCAAAATAACCAAAACCGGATAAAAATCTAAACTTTACACATATTCATCAATTGACCCAGGCAGTATAAGAGTTTTAGCCAAAGATCATGCTTAAACACATCAATGCAGAAGTAAAAAACAAGAACATGGTACCAAACAATCGAATCAAAGATAAAAATCAAAGATTGAAACCTAGAACGCTGAAATCAACGAACCCGGAAGCAAAGTCTTCAACTTTTGGCTTCTAATCCCTTCTCCAGCCTTAAAAGCGCCTCTGGACCTCTTCTAAGACGACTAGAATCGAACTCTCCCAATTATGGCTATCAAATTCTATTTAAATATCAAATTAGGGTTTTTCTCGAATTTTCATTCCCTCGCGTACCACGAAAGAAATGTCTGGGTTCCTCGTGTACTGCGAGGAACAAAATAGTCCGGCGCCTCCCTGGATCTTCTCACGTACCGCGAAGACTTGGAAATTCGCTTTTTTCACTTTTGTTCTTCCGGATTCATTCTCGTGCTCGGTTTCTTCATGATATTCACTTGTATTCCACACGAGCTCCTGTAAACATACAATAGACTCAAATGTACATTAAAACGACTCAAAACAAACACAAAACTAATCAAAAACGCACAAAACACTAGGAATAAAGATGTGTTCTTCGCACTACATCAAACATCCCCACCCTTAACCTTTTTTCGTCCTCGAAAAAGCTGCAAATGGAATCATAACTCAGATCTAACTTAACAAACATCAATTACCAATTAGCAAAATATACTCACGCGTTAAAAAGCAACAATTAGTATTTCAGTCCGATTAAACCCAAGCGCCAACTTTCGAGCCCCCGTAATATGTTCTAATTCCAATTTATACAGATATCATTCAACCTATGTGACTCACACTTAGAAGCTACATCTCTACCTAATCCCGTCTCACGGTCATGTTTAGGCACGGATCAAACCATATAGATTTACCCTACCACGTTAAACTAAAATTTACAGGTTTTTAGAAATCAGATGAAACATGAATGACTGGATGAAATATGAGAATTATTAAGCAAATTAACTTTCGTCTAGAGGCGTTTCAACCAAGTCACTATCCCGGAAGGTAACACATAGATTAAGTCAGAACAATGAAGCACATAAGACTCAACCTAGTGGTGTTTCAATAAGGCTGGAACCCGACGTGTGACACGTAGGCGAAACTTAGATTTCAATCAAATAAGCTCAAGTAGATGGAATATGGATGCGGGCGCCACCGAAACTCGGATTTATTCTCATAAAAAGAAAGTGGTGTGCCAAGAAGTTTCAAAAACCTCTAAATTTTAACTTAACGTGGTACCTATCTCCCTGTGTTGACAGTTTCAGTATTACCAGTACTCTAAGATGAATACCCGCAAGATATCATGATTTAATTCAATTATTAATCTTATTTAACACAAACAGACAATTTAAGCTCTACTAGTTGACTGGGTCTACCAAAACATCACTAATTAGACGCGTTTTCAATTATTTATTCATTTAAATTCACAAGCAGATCCAGTTGTACTAACATTTTCCATTTATTATGCACAAACTTTTAATTTCAAAGGACATTTTTTCAAAAATTTTTTAAAGTTTTTTGAATTTTTATAAACAAGACAAACTAACTAAACTAAACATTCACATCCCCACACTTGAAAGACACACTGTCCTCAATGTGAAGCAAGACAGAACTAAACATAAAAATGTAAAAATAAAAACAGGAACATGAAGCGACTTAGCTGGTAATGTATATATGCAAACAAATGTGCAACTTCGTTCTTCCTTGTGTGCATCGTATAACATTTCGGTCGCGGTTGCACAAACTGCCGGGTTGCCTTTACAAACTTCAAATAAGTGATAATCAACCCCCGCCCGAATGGTGATTGAGTACGTATGGAGCGATCAAAACCTGCACAATAAAACTCACAACAAACCCGCAACATTAAACTGGCTCAAATTAACATAAAAAGACTTGACTGACTCACTAAGAATTAAAAGACTCAAGATAGATAGATGCAGAGAAACATACTCAATGGGTGGCAAACGCATAGACATGAATGCCACAGTAAGGTAGATCATCGGTTACGAACGGTCTTCTAAGTTCTCCCATGGTTGGTGGTGGTCAGATGGTATGAATGATGATTATGGATTATGAATGATCATCTAATGATGGTGACAGTGGATGATGGATGGTAGTGGTCGATGCGGGTGAACGGTGAACGAAAGTGTGGGAAAACAAGGGCAAAAGAGCATTCCAGGGACCCCTCGCGTACCGCGAAGTAACCATGTCCACTCCTCGCGTACCGCGAGGGAGTGGATTTTAGGTCGGCCAAAATTTTCTATCTCTAGCGTACCGCGAGGGGATCCATTTTCCTTTCTCGCGTACCATGAGGGAGTGTGGTAATAGAAAGTTAAGAAGTTTTTTCAATTGTTATACTTAGAAAATTTTTGGCCTCCTAAAAATCTTTCTCACCCAACTTTCTTAAAAACCCATTCCAATGATAAAAACAATGTAGAACATACCTGGAACTTCGTTCCTGATAATTTCCTCACCGAATCGAGCGTGAATCCCTGCAAGACATAACACACACAAAACACAAATACCGAAAAACGCATAAAAGACATGGATTTAAATCAAATAAAGCACACAAACTCTACATCCCGGGTACTTGCCCGAGATTCAAGCAAGCCTATCAGGAGGCTTCTCCTTGATCCTAATCGGTACCGCCTTCATCCTTCACGGTCTACAGATCCTCCACAGACTCATCAAGCTCCTACTTCCATCAAAATCTAAATGTATATCATATGCCCCAATCCAGTCTTTCACCACAACTTAAATCTACCAGGTCTAAAAATCACCTGGTTCAAGTACTTCAGCAAACTGTTACCTCTAAACATCCCCACACTTGGGATTTTCACTCTCTCTAGATCACGAAACTCACTCAACCCTCAGAGTTTCTTATGGGGCGGCCTAGATTTAGGGAATGACTCGGCTTCTATCCCCTCAGCATGGACACACGTATAGGTTAAACGCTCAACATGTGATATAACTATAGGAGTATCCTCTAACCTCTCGCCCGGATCCTCATGATCCTCAACAGCCTCCACCGGTGCCTCACAAACAATCTGCTCCACTTGTGCTAATATCTCACTCAGACTGTAATCATTATCGTCACCACTTAGGAACGAGGACCCTAGAAACTTCCTCTCAAACTCCTCTAACCAATCCGGAGGCTCCTCTATCATTCCTCTATCCAAATCATCCTTTATTGGATTAGAGTCCCGATGATCGTCCATGGAGGCAACAAGCATGCACACGGAGTGGCTATGCTCGCCAACATCCTCCACGGAGTTTGTAGCATCGAATGTAATAAACTCATCCCCCACACGAAGTGTGAGTTTCCTATCGAAGACATCTATCATTGCTTTGGCGATACGTAGGAACGGGCGACCTAGGACGAGTAGGACTCTGTCATCCACCTCCATGTCTAGAATAACGAAGTCCACGGGGAAAACAAATTTGCCTACTTTCACTAGAAGATTTTCCACAATTCCCCGTGGATACTTGACTGAACGGTCAACTAAGGATATGCTCATGCGCGTCGGCTATGGTTCACCAAGGTCTAGTTTCTTGTATAAAGAATAGGGCATCAGATTGATGCTAGCACCTAGGTCGGCCAACGTGTGGTTCGACAGTAAACTGCCTAGTAGACACGGTATCGTGAAACGACCCAAATCCGGCAGGTTCTCAGGCAACTGGTTCTGAACCACCGCAGAACATTGCTCACTAAGTGAGACTTTAGAGATCCACTCCAGCTTCTTCTTGTTGGAAAGAAGATCTTTGAGAAACTTGCTATACTTTGGCATATGCTGGAGGACCTCTATAAATGGGAGATTTACCTTGAGTTGTTTAAACATATCAAGGAAGTGACCGTATTCCATAGCGTGTTTATGTGGCAACAAACGATCTGGATAGGGAACACGACTCAAGTCAATCTCGGGGGACTTCATCTCCACCCCCTTCTTCTTCTCCACTGCCCTCTCGGCAAGATTCTCCATCTCTATCTCCTCATCCATCGGTTCTTCTTCTTTTACTACCGGTGGGTTCTCTACCATCTGCTCTTCTATCATGTTGACATGTATCTCAGCAAAGCGAGCTCTCCGGTCTACCTTCTTCACTTCCTTTACCGAAGGTATGCCATACTCAATGGAGTGGGAGTCATCCTCTACAACCTCTTTCTTCTCCACACTCCTCACTGACACGGCCATCACTGAAGCATTTGGGCCCGAAGATGGACCTCCTTGTCTACCCTTCAGGCTCTGAGCGATGTCTCCTACCGTGCGTTGCAAATCCTGGAATGCCGACTGCTGATTCTTTAATAGAGTGTGGTGGCTATCCAGTCTTTGCCTCGTGTCCTTGTCTTGCTGGACTAAGTGGGCAAGCAGTTGTGTCTGATTCTCGAGCATCTCTTCGATCTTCCTTGTATTGACACTACTTCCCGAGTTCGCTCCAACTTCTGCTCCTCCATACTGCTGTTGGTGACCATTAAACCCAGGCGGGTTATTTCCAGATCTCCATCCCGAGCCATAAGTATTGTTGTAATTGTTGTACCCTCGGTTCTGGTTCTGGTTGCCAGCAAAGCTCACCTGCTCCTGATTATTGACTGTGCAATCCCTTGTGTCGTGGCCTCCCCTGCACACTTGACACCGCTAATTACAGAGCTTCAGCTCTTGATCTCATTAGCCATTGAGGCGAGTGCAGCAGCCACGCTAGAATCAGGAGTGACCTGATGCACACCTCTAGGAGAAGAGGCGGGTGATCTAGCACTAGGAATGGAAGTCCTAGCAGATGGATGTTGCTGTTTAGCTTGAGCGAAGCTCTCGAACATCTCCTCACACTCATCAGGCTCGAGTCTATCCATGATTTTGCCTCCCGCAGCTGTGTTGAACATTTGCTGCTTCTCGAAGGTAAGACCATTATAGAACTTCTCTACTATTTCCCAGTCAGAAAGACCATGCTAGGGACATCGGCTCAACAATGTGTTGAACCGCTCCCAGGCCATGTGCTAAGGCTCGTCAGGATCCATCCGGAATGAATGGATTTGATCTCGAAGGCGAGCGGCCTTAGAAGGTGGATAGTACTTCTTGTAGAATTTTGCTTGAAGATCCTCCCATGTGGTGATAGAATTGTTGGAAGGGTATCAAGCCAAGTAGATGCATGCCCAGAGAGCGAGAATGGGAAGAGACGCAAGTAGATGACGTCCTTAGACACACCCGCGATATTGAAGGGTTCACATATCCGCACGAAGCGGGACAAATGTCCGGGTGCATCCTCATCCTCAAGGCCATGAAATTGAGTGGCATAAGTGATCGTGCTCATGACATGTGACGGGATCTGCCATGTATTGGTGTTCGGAATAGCGGGGCGTGTGATCGAAGATCTCACCCCGGTGACCCCGTCACTGGCCCTCTAGTGCACGGTACGTCTCGCTGGTGAGTCGGCGTCGCCCATGATAGGAAATGGAATTGGGTTAGTAGAACGTACCTAGGATTTGCAAAGCTCTTTCAAACGCTCTCGAAAGTCGCGGGTGCGCTAGTGAAGCTCATGTTCGGGCTCTAAAAAAGCTGAATAAGGTGGTGATCCCTGCGAATGAGTATTGTGCATAAACTACCACAAGAACAAAAGAAAACAAATAAAGACTCAAAAACAGAAGGACTCGGTCCAATTTTAGACACTCAGATAGCACAGAAGACAAGCAAACACACAAGACTCAAAGGAAAAATGAAAATAAAATAAACCAAAAATCAAACAAAGAACTAATCAAAGTCAATTTTGCTATTGCCAAGTGTCCCCGGCAACGACACCAAAAACTTGATGTCGTCTAGACGGTCTATAAAATAAATAACAAAACCTAACCTAGACACCTAAGTAATAAATGGAAAATCTATGAACTAGACCGCACTGACAGGCAAGTGTACCTATCGAGTGTAGCACAGTTTAATGGTAAACCGATTTATCGAACCCTATAGACCCGATGAATAACAAAACTAGACTCTGACTCGGACTAAAGATTTAATTGGTTTGGGGGGGGGGGTTACTACACTAAAGATTAACTAAGAATGCAGAAAACTAGATCGACTCAACTATAAAGATAAGTACTAAGGTGAAATCCGAAGATGGGAAGAATACTACCTAGGTCGGAATCATACTTGCAAAACACAACTTCTACTGGTTCTGGAAACTATGATGGATCTGGGTTTCTATACATGAAAACTAAATATTACCTAGTGGATCCCTAATCATTCTCAGGGTGTCACCAACTAAGCTACCTAAAGATGTACTAAACTCACCAGATGGTTAGATCACCTCTCGGGTATTTCCAACAATGATAACGTACCCACAGGACAGATTACCTCTCAGTCTCACTGTCCACAATACATTTGAAGAATGCACGGGGTAATCTGTGGATAACAACTATGATTTAACCTACCAACAATCACTAGACACCTAATACTAACGTCATCTCAGACTGTTAACACTCGGATTCCTAATGATGAAGACTAGAAAACTACTTCTCACCTCTCGGGTATTAAAGCAATGACACACATTCAATTCTAATCAGCAATCAAACATAACTCCTATGGTCACTATGTCTAGCAAACCACACACAATCACAAACCCTAAGATATATGACATAGATACGCATATCAAACTGGCAGACAAGCACAATCAACGCATGGAATTGAAATCAATCACGCAATCATATATAAGCATGCATATACATCATAATTAATAACCAAAGATCGCTTAAAAAATCATTCATCCATTCAAAATAACCAAAACCGGATAAAAATCTAAACTTTACACATATTAATCAGTTGACCCAGGCAGTATAAGAGTTTTAGACAAAGATCATGCTTAAACACATCAAAGCAAGAGTAAAAAGCAAGAACATGGTATCAAACAATCAAATCAAAGATAAAAATCAAAGCTTGAAACCTAGAACGCTGAAATCAATGAACCCGGAATCAAAGTCTTCAACTTTTGGCTTCTAATCCCTTCTCCAGCCTCAAAATCGCCTCTGGACCTCTTCTCAGTCGGCTGGAATCGAACTCTCCCGATTATGGTTATCAAATTCTATTTAAATATCAAATTAGGGTTTTTCTCGTAATTTCATTCTCTCGCGTACCGCGAAAGAAATGTCTGGGTTCCTCGCGTACCGCGAGGAACAAAATAGTCGGGCGCCTCCCTAGATCTTCTCGCGTACCGTGAATATTTCTTCTTGGATTTTCGCGTACCGCGAAGACATGGAATTTAACTTTTTTCACTTTTGATCTTCCGGATTCATTCTCGTGCTCGGTTTCTTAATGATATTCACTTGTATTCCACACGAGCTCCTGTAAACATACAATAGACTCAAATGTACATTAAAACGACTCAAAACAAACACAAAACCAATCAAAAACGCACAAAACACTAGGAATAAAGATGTGTGCTTCGCACTACATCAAATATTCCTTGCTAATTCCCATGAAATCTCTCCAAATCAACCTCTTTTGGTTGAAAATCCTCAAGGGATTTTAAGAGATTCATTGCTACTCCATCAAGGTAAGTCTTTAATCTTCTTATTTTGTTCTTAATCCTTTTTTTTTCTTTCTTTATTTCTTTCTTTCTTTCTTACTCTTTTGATTCTAACCCTTTTACTAACTTGTTATTATTTATTCTAAACCTCTGATCCTAACTCTAATCTAACTTAAATTAACCACACGCTAAACTAAAATAGAATCCAATTGCTCGTGTCGGCTATGCCGATTGCATCATGTGATTCTCCAAAACGCTTCTGTTAATATCATGGCTAGACCGGTGACACGGGACGTTTTGGCTAACCTAATCTGATTATATTAAGTATTATGATTATATAATAACGTTCGTCTAATTTTATTTCACGCGTTATCGACTTTTAAACAACCTATTCATACACCTTTGTGCATAACCTAACTTTGGACAGATTATGCATCGTCTTTAAGCAGTCATAACTTGGTTAATTTTTAACGAAACCATGCAAATCCATCTTTCTAACCATATAAAATTCGTTTTCTAATTCAAAAGTGTGACTTTGTAGTACCCAAAATACGAAAGATGCACTTTTCAGTACCTTATGTTTTAGATCACGATTTTGGCTATGATACGAGTCCCAAACAGAAAAAGTTTCTAAACAAAACTTTTTCGGAACGTCTTAAACTAGTCACCTGTACAATTTCATAATTTTTCGACGCCGTTTGATATTTTTAACAAGCACGTTTCTATTCAGTTACTTTGATATCCACATCAGAAAAAACGACTGAAACACTATTTTTGCATCGAATTCTTAAACTTATGACCCGAACTGCCTATCTAACACTCGTAACCATCGAACCTACCCTAAAACTAGTTTATTTATTTGATTATGTTCTGGTCCGTGATTCGCCTCGTCTATTTGTTCAAGTCTCTTATCGCTCCTAGTTATCAAGGTGAGACTTCATAGCCCCAGTTTATTCAAATCGTTTTGGGGGAAACATGTACGCGTTGTCACGCATTTAAAATAGGTTTTCAAACAATTCTAAAACAATCGGATCTTATACGTATGTGAGTAAATGAACACAACATGATAAAAGTTAAACTTGCAAATCCTTAACTTGAAATTTTCAAGCCAACGGTAGTTTAGATATGGGCCATAAGATGGAAACCGCATACACTTTATGGATAACTTTTGGTTGGACATCTTATTCGTTATTAGTGCAAATTGCGAGTTGTACCACTTATTCGTTATTCCTCATTTTAGGTTGGATTTGCTAATCATGTGTTTGTTTTATTTTACATACTATATGATTATCTTGAATTGTGAATTGTTATCTTTGCCAAACATATGCTTTTATTAAGCTTGTGACTTCTCACCAATTATTTTAGTTGACACTTGTTTTTCGTACATGTTTCAGGTGATTAAGCTCGTGATAGGTCAAGTCAAGATCACATAGGAATTTGCCTAGATATCAATTGAAGAAACTTTATTTTAAGTTGTTTTGTCTTTTGAACATGTTATTTGGTTTAAATTGAGACTTATGTAATTGGTTTTTTTTTATATTATGAAACTTTAATAGTAAATGTCTTTATACCTTGGTTTATGATTCAATTAGTTGCACCCGTGGTTAACATGCACATGTGGTTATAGAGAATTAGGCAACCATTTGACCTAGACTATAGCCTAAGCACCCCTTTGAAACTTATGTGCTTATGTGATTCTAATCCACTAAATCTCTTATCTTTAGTATGTCATCGTACTCTGTCGACATCTCTAGTAACTCAGGTTTTCCTTCCGATGATGGGTCCCAAAGCCCAATTAGTTGGAGTAGGCTAATCTCTCCACCATCATCTTACTCGGGAAGCCTGCTACCCTCGAAACATAATTTCAAGCCTGAGTTAATCTCCGATGCGACAAGCCGCCCCGCACTGAAGCCTGAAGTAATCTACATATCAAGCGATTCGGAATCTGAATACCAAGATAGCCATGCTGGAACCATTTCTGAGGCCCAACTCCCGTTCAAGAAAAGGAAGCTGACTTCTGAAGCTGAATCCAACTCTTAGGCAAGGCCCAATCCATAATGTTCCCATCAAAATCAAAGGCTTGGATAGTGATACTAGAGACACGTGTAATCTGGAAGGGTGAGCGTTGTACACTGGGGGTCTTGTCAAAGGAAAGTGAGGCACGTTCGTTACGAATCGCACTTACCTAGGGACCCTTTGAGTGAGTGCTCACTTATAGGTTAAACACGTCTCACTAGTATCATTCATCCGAACCTTGAATTTTGACTAGTCAGTTTTTCTTTATATTTCATTTGTAATTCAACATATATGTTTTAATATATGTTTTATTTATCTTGTAAGACATTAATATTAATGAATGAGTGATTTTATTTACATATATTGTCACTTTTATTATTCTTGAATGTCTATCCTAACTACTGACTTGTGATTTTCTTTTTCGTAGAATGCCTTCTCGTCGTGATCCTGATAACATCGTGGCTAACACCGGTGAAGCCTCCGCCGAAACCACCGCCATAGCCACCCTTCTCACTCAACAACTTGTTGCTGTCTTACTCACTATTGTCACTCAAATCAACAACTCCACCGGAGGATCTAGTGGGAGTGTTTGTACATTCAAGCACTTCAACTCTTGTAACCCACACAAGTACCTTGGATCCGAAGGTGCAACAGGGCTATTACAATGGTTTGAAGGCATGGATAACACATTTGAGATGAGTGACTGCCACGATGAACTTAAGGTAAAGTATGTTACAAGTGCCTTCCAAAAGAGGGCACTGACTTGGTGGAATGCTGAAAAGAAGATCCTGGGAAGGGAAGGAGCTCTTGCTATGACTTGGGATAAGCTTAAGGAAATTATGATCGAGGAGTTCTGTCCCAGCAATGAGATGAAGAAGTTGGAGATTGAGCTATGGGATCTTACCCAGGATAGTGGGGAGATTGAGGCGTACACCACACACTTTCATGAACTATGCATCCTTGTCCCGCATCTTATTACACCTTTAACCCAAAAGATTGACCGTTACATTGGAGGCCTTTCGCCTCAAATTCGAGGTACTGTCATGGGTAGTAGACCAATAACACTTGAAGTTGCGATTCGTTGATCTGCGTCCTTAACGGACGATCTGGTTAAGTCTAGGGTTCTGTTCAGGAAAGGTGACAAGAGAGTTATGGAGGAAGTGGTGAAAAAGCCTACGTATCGCCACAAGAAGCTAAAGACTTCTAAAAATTTTGCCATGGTTACCCCAACTGTTCCTTTTGCCCAAGTGGCTCCTGCTGCTCTAGTGCCTGCAAGAAAAGGTTATTCGGGGCCACACCCATTCTGCCTATACCATCACCCTACTACGATTCAATGTCGTTCGTGCACTATGTAGAACCAAAGACTGATGGATACAAAATTCTCTAAGTACAAATGCGGTTGATTTCAGAGTTTGCTGCTGGCCAACAAACTGCTGCGGACAAGCTTATCTGCTGCGAATACTTGTTCTCCTGCTGAAGAACAAATCTGCTGCGGATAGCGTTATCTGCAGAAGACCAAAGTTGTTGCGGATAGGCTTCTCAGCACCATCAACACTTGATGCTGCTGTCAGGCAAATCATCAGCAGCTTTGGATGGTCACATCTTCCTACTGATCCTCATCTTTGCTGTTGACAGCCGTGTGCCTTGAAGACAAATCGTTGCAGCTGACTATCCATGCCAAGTGTCACTGACAACTTTCTGCAAAAGCAACTAACACACTCAAAGCAGAAGGAACTTCAATGGCACAACCAATGACAGACAACAATGCTCTTCTCCAAGCATGCAAGTAATAATGCAATAAAGAAGACGCTTCAATAAAGTTAACTAGTTTTAGACTAAACGTGTAATAGTTAGTTATATACAACAGATCAACGGTCTGTGTTAGATCTGATCCTTAGAATCAAGGGTTTGTCTTGATTCTAAGTGAGTATAAATACTATGTAAACACTTCATTGTAAGTGTGCTTTTTGATCGAGTTATCATTTGTAATCGTTTATTTGCAAAAGCTTAATACAATAGTGTTCTTAAAAGTATTCTTTCTGTTTACTCGATTATACTTGTGTAGTTGTTATTGTTTCCACCAATTTCAACTAAGAACAGAACCATCTTGTACTTTCCCAATCCTACAAGTGGTATCAGAGCTTTGGCTCAGATTAAACAAACTCACACTTGTTTAATCACTTCTGGTTCTATTCTAAACTCTCTCTTTCATCAAGTCACCAAGAAAAAAGATGGCACAGAGCAATGGATTTGAAGACATCGGCAGCATCAACCGACCACCAAGATTGGTATCTGGGGAAGACTACGTCATGTGGAAGAATCGCATGGAAAGTTTTTTCTGCTATCAGGAGTACGGAATGTGGAAATCCATCAGGGATGGACCCTACACTCCCATGGTGGCCTCGGCTGACTCTGGAGGACCACCAATTCCAAAGGAGCCCTCCAAGTACTCAAAAGAGGACATAAAGAAGATGGAGGTGGACTTCAAGGCACTAGGAGCCATCCAAATGTGCCTTCCAAATGAAGTTTTTTCATAACTTCAGAAGTTACAAAACTGCTAAAGAGCTCTGGGAGGCTCTTGAGAAGATGTTTGCTGGCTCTGAGGAAGTCAAAGAAAACAGAAGAGACATCCTTAAGCAGCAGTATGAAAACTTCATCTGGAAGGAAGGTGAGTCTCTAACTGTTTTATACAATAGATTTACCTATCTTGTAGGTGAGCTGCAGTGCTCAAAGGTGAAGCTAGAGAATGAAGATATTCTCAAGAAGTTCATCAGGTCTCTACCAAGCTGCTGGACACTTTACACAGTGTCAATCAGAAGAACTGAGAATCTGAAGACTCTCCAGATGACTGAGCTATTTGGAATGCTAAAAACCTATGAGCTAGAGATGATTCAGGCAAAAGAAAGAAGCTCAAGCTACCAAACAGCCTCAACATCCACCACCACCTCCTCTGCCCTCCATTCTGAGCACTCAGTTCCTAGTTCAAGCAACTACTATCCTCCCATTGTTACCCATCCACAACCTCCTATCTCTCAAACAAACAACTCACCATTTCTCCTAGAAGCTCCTCCTCAAACATCAACCTCTGCTGCTTTTGTTTCTGAAAACTCAAGCAACATGTCCTTTATCAAGGAGGATCTGGAATGATTTCATCCAGATGATTTAGAAGAAATGGACATACAGCACTCGTATGCCATACTCTCTATAAGAGCAAAAAGGTTCTACTCTAGAACCGGAAGACCCATTCCAAGTAACAACTCCAACACCAGAGTTGGCTTGGATAAAAGCAAACTAAGATGTTACAACTGTAACCTACTGAGTCACTTTGCTAGAGAATGCAAGGCACCAAGAGCAAATCCAGCTACTCCTCAGTCAAGACAAGCTCACCTAGCCCAACCCAGTCAACAACAACACCAAGCTAGTCCTCCAGTTCAAACTGCAGCCTGTGCAACTGTTGGAACTTCTGAGTTCGACTGGAGCTTCCAGTATGAAGAACTGCTTGTCAACAATCAAGCTCTTATGGCAGACACGACAGAGATACCACCTCAGGTATTTGAACATCTTTGCTCTCAAGCTTGTATTGATAAAGTTTTGGGTTATAGAAAACATAACCAAAACCTTATAGACAAAAATGAAGAGTTTCATCAGATGAAATCTGAGTTCAAAAAGGTTGAAAATACTTATAAAGAAAAGATTAACTGCCTTAAGAAAGAGATTTCATCGCTAAAACATGAACAAACTAATCTTGAAACTCAGATTGATGATCTACTGGTCAAACTAAAAGCTACCAGAGCTGAACTGGCAGAACAGAAAGTTCATGTTGAAAAATATGAATTTTCCTCCAAAAATTTACAAAGACTTTTAGATATTCAAGTCCATGGAAAGGTAAAGACAGGACTTGGGTATAACAATGATCAGTACAAATCTGTTCCTCCTCTTGCTGACTATATTGCCATTTACGAACCAAGCTTCAATGTTGCAAATCTTGACACTGCAAACCGAAACCTTGATCCTTCAATGGATGAACCTTTCTTCGAAGACTGCACTACCTCATCGGAATCTGAGTCAACCTATTCAGACCATGATGAAACCAGTGCAGCCCCATCTGAAGCTGTTCTGAATAGAGCTGAAGTTCCTGCTGTTCTTCCAGCTGTTCCAGCCCCTGTACCATTCAAAAAGATCAAGATCAGCTATCCTCCAGATGGAAGAAAGCTAAACATTGAAAAGGGACAGACATCAGGACCCACAAACCCCAAGTCTCAGTCAAAGCCGATCTCAAAGAGGAAGGTATTTGATATATGTCGTAAGCCTGAAGAAAAAGTTCCATATGTTCAAAAGACCATAGAAGAAGCCACTTTTGAACACAACAAAGCTCATCCATGGAACTTCAAGGATCTGTTCCAAAGAAAGGACTATGTCTACCTTTCAAGAGACAAACTAGCAAGATCATGCTTTGTGTGTGGCAGATATAACCAAACTGCCAGCACCCGCTTTCATTACCTGAAATACCAAAGAAATTCAAAGCAGCATGCCTTTGAAAAGACTAACAAAACAAGAAGGTAAGAAGCTGCGAGGTCAAAGCAACTAAGTTCAGGGAGTCTTTATCACCCCCAAGAGTGAAGCTGCCTAAATCTCAACAAACTTGCATCATTTGTGGCGAATCAGACCACTTTGCTGCAAACTGTAAGTTTAACCCCTTCAACTAGATCCTTCATCAAGCCCCTCAAAGACAAAAGGTAAAGAAGGATCAGCATACATCTGTTGTTAGTCAAGTTAAGCCCAAGAAAACAAAGTAGAAGCTTTCAGCAGCAACCAAGTCTGCTGCTGATAAGCTAAAATCCTCCGCAGCAAAATCTGCTGCTGATAAGGTAAAGCCATCAACAGCAAGAGTGTTCACTGCTGATACGGAAAAATCCAAGGCAAAGCCTTCAACAGCAAAGAATGCTGCCACTTCAACAAACCCATCAGCAGCAGGATCTACTGTTGACAAGCCAGAAACATCAGTAGCAAAATCTGCTGCTAACTAGAAAATCACCAACAAGGCAATGGAAAACCAAACCATCTCCAAGCATTATCATTGGTTCCATTGACTGCAAACATACTGAAAAGGATAAACTAACAACCATCTTTTTCAAGTCTGCAGACTCTTGGGTTCGTCCTACTAATTAGAAATCTATCATGTGCAGGGACAGCCAGGTCACAAGAATAACACCTGGGTGGTAGACAGTGGTTGCTCCAGGCACATGACAGGCAACAGATCCATCCTCTCCAACTTCAGACATTTCAATGGAGGATATGTTGCCTTTGGAAGTGACTCAAAGGGAGGATCCATTACTGGACAAGGAACTGTGTCCAACGAAAGAATGAGCATTGACAAGGTCAACTATGTCAAAGAATTGGATTTCAATCTCATGAGTGTTTCCCAGGTCTGTGATCAAAAGCATTGGATGCTCTTCACAGATAAAGAATGATTTGTACTGTCTCCAGGCTTATCCACACCTCCTCCAGAAAGCATTTTACTGACTGCTCAGAGAAAAGAAAATCTCTATGTATTGGACATGAATGAAGTCACTCCATCTAGTAGTGTCTCCTGCTTTTTATCAAAAGCCTCAGTCGATGAATCAGCTCTCTGGCATAGGAGATTAAGCCATGTTAATATCAAAACCATTAACAAATTGGTGAAGAATAATCTTGTCAGAGGGATTCCTGACAAAGATTTTCAGCTGGAAGACCACTACATTGCATGCCTAAAGGGGAAGCAACACAAGAGTTCTCATAAGCCCAAGACCTTGAATTCAAATGACACTCCACTGCAACTGCTGCATATGGATCTCTTCGGTCCTACAAATGTCATGTCAATGGGCAAAAATTCATTATGTCTGGTGATAACAGATGACTACACCAGATTCTCATGGGTATACTTCTTGAGAACTAAAGATGAAACTGCTAAAATTCTCAAATCCTACATCCTTAGGGTAGAGAATCAAAGCAATCAAAAGGTGAAGATCATAAGGTGTGATCAGTGCACAGAGTTCAAGAACCACACCTTGAACTGTTTCTGTGAAAGCAAGGGGATAGAAAGACAATACAGTGCTTCAAGAACTCCTCAACAAAATAGAGTTGCTGAAAGAAGAAACATAACTCTTATTGAGTCAGCAAGATCTATGTTGGCTGACTCAAAATTGCCACTCACATTCTGGGCAGAAGCAGTTAGCACAGCCTGTTATGAGCAAAACCGAGTTCTAATTGTCAAACCCCTCAACAAGACACCCTATGAACTTTGGTTTTAAAGAATTCCCTACATTGGGTTTCTAAAACCTTTTGGGTGTCTATGCACCATTCTCATCACACGTGGGGTTCTTTCTAAGTTTGGTGCCAAATCTGATGAAGGATATTTTGTAGGCTATTCCTCTCAATCTAAGGCCTATAGAGTATTCAATTCAAGAACAAGAATTGTGAAAGAATCAGCAAATGTGGAATGCAGAGAACACATTGTCTGTGAGCAGGGAAAAGGTCCAAACTGGCCCTTTGACATAGACTCATTATCCCAAATATTTGAGCCTCTCACCTTCTCAAATATGGAGTCTACGTCTACACAAACACCTGCCTCCACTTCATCCACTGACTACAGACTGGATTTTCCCAAATCTTCTATCAGTCTGAGAAGACCATCAATTGATCCTCCATCAGTTGTGGAAGCAATTGAAGCAGCAACAAGACTGTCTAATGTAACCAGTAGCAGTCTGTCTGAAACTGAAAATCTAAATGAAGACTCTTCGGTAAATGCTGTAGATGATGATATGCCATTGCTGAAAATATTGATGTGGATAATGCTGTTGAAGACTCTTCCAACATGAATGAAGAGACCCCTGATCAAAATCAAAGCAATCTGGAGCTAGGGATACAGCTGGAGGTGATACCAGCACAGAGGATCCACAAAGAACATCCTCAAGAGAATATTATTGGCCAAATACACCAAGGAGTTCTCACAAGAAGCAAAGCTCACGAGGCCAATATATGCTTGTTCTCATGTTTCCTATCTCAGGTGGAACCCAAGAAGATAGATGAAGCACTCAAACACAACAGCTAGATTGAAGCAATACAGGAAGAGTTGATGCAATTCAAGAGGCAGGATGTCTGGAAACTTGTTGATCTTCCACCAGGTAAATATACTATTGGCACACGATGGTTTTTCAGGAACAAGCAAGACGAGAGAGGCATTGTAGTCAAGAACAAAGCCAGACTTGTAGCTCAAGGCTACACTCAGGAAGAAGGAATTGACTATGATGAAGTCTTTGCTCCTGTTGCCAGACTGGAGGCCATCAGAATCTTCCTGGCATATGCTGCATCCAAGAATTTCACTGTCTATCAAATGGATGTAAAAAGTGCCTTTCTGTATGGGAAGATTGGTGAGGAAGTATACGTCATACAGCCTCCAGGCTTTATAGATCCTGCAGATCCTACTCAAATGTTCAAACTAGACAAAGCTCTGTATGGCCTACATCAGGCACCAAGAGCCTGGTATGAAACCTTGTCAGGATATCTACTAAGCAACAACTTCAGAAGAGGTACCATAGACCAGACCTTGTTTATCAAAGATGAAGGGGGAGAAATCTTACTAGTTCAAATTTATGTTGATGATATCATCTTTGGATCAACAAGGAAACAGCTGTGCAAAGACTTTGGGATTCTGATGCACTCAAAGTTTGAAATGAGTTCAATGGGTGAACTAAATTTCTTCTTGGGTCTACAAGTCAAACAGGTCCCAAATGGAATCTTCATCAGCCAATCCAAATATGTAAAGAGCATTTTGGAAAGATTCAAAATGGCTGACTGCTCTGCTGCAAGAACCCCTATGCAAGTGCATCATCAATTGACTCCAGACAAAGATGGCCAAGACACTGATCAACATCAGTACCGTGCAATGATAGGGTCTCTCATGTATCTCACTGCCTCAAGGCTAGATATCATGTTTGCAGTATGTCTCTGTGCAAGATTTCAAGCAGCTCCAAAAGTTTCACATCTTCAGGCTGTCAAGAGAATCTTTAGATACATAAAGGGTGCCTCAAGACTTGGGCTATGGTACTCTAAAAACGACATGTTTAATCTGTATGCATACACTGATAGTGACTATGGGGGATGCAACTTGGATAAAAAGTCCACTTCAGGGGGATCTTAGTTTCTGGGAGGGAGATTGATTTCATGGCAGTGCAAGAAACAAACATGTGTTTCAACTTCTACAGCTGAAGCAGAATACATTGCAGCTTCAAGTTGCTGTGCACAAGTCACCTGGATACAAAATCAAATGTTGGATTATGGGATGACTTTCATGGCAACTCCAATTCACATTGACAACATGAGTGCTATCTCAATCACAAACAATCCGATGCAGCACTCAAAGACAAAGTACATTGATATCAGGTACCATTTCATAAGAGATCAAGCTGAGAAAAAGAGGATTATTTTAACCAAAGTTCATACGAATGAGCAATATGCTTATTTGTTTACAAAACCTTTTGATGAAGCTAGATTTAAATATTTAGTTGAATCAATTGGTATGATGAACTTTGATTAAAATCTATCTCTAAAAATTCTATTTTAAAATGTGTTTTGTCTTATGTTGTAAATAAAAGTTATAAGTCAGCAGCATTTTTGTCCTTCAGCTGCTGACAGGTTTAATCTTCAGCAGCAAAAGATTTGTAGCTGACTGCTTTAAGTTATCAGCAGGAACAGGTTTCCTGTGGATTTCTTTAAGACTGTCAGCAGCAACATACTTGCTGCTGATTATTAAATCCATCAGCAGCAGATAAGTTTGTTGCTGACAGACTTAACCTTCCGCAGTAACTAAGGTTGCAACGGACAGGCTTATTCATCCACAGCAACCAAGTATGCTGCGGATGGGTACATTTAAGTCCAAATTAATTTTTACCCGCTGTAAAAATTAACGTCAGTCTTTACCATGACTGCCTCAGTGTATTACAGCTGTAATAGTAAAAGGTGAATTGGGTTGTACGGTACAAGTCATTTTACTTTTTCTCTCCTCTGCGGTTATAAAAACAAATCAAATTTCCTTACCACCTCTTCACTTTCAAGTTCTCCCGAAACCAACATCACTTTCTCTCAAGTCCCCATCACATTCAAAGCCCTTCATCCCTCACTTTCATACCTAACCAAGGGAAAGATATCCGAAGGATTCAATGATATGATCGACTTCTTATGTCGATCAAAGATCCAATTTGCCATCACAACCAACCCTGCCACATATATCTCTCATATGGAGGATTTCTGGAGTACTACCGTCTACTCTACCGAACAGGGGATTCCCCAAATCAAAGACAAGGGAGACAGAAAGGATATCACCATCTCAGAAGCCACACTCTTCTCCAATGCATATCTCGGAAAAGAAGCGGATGTCATCAGGTGAGCTCCGCACTTGCCTCCGCCTTCCATGGTCTTCTTCTTGCGCTTCTTCGAGCCACCGCGGAGAAGAAGGACGAGGTGAAGATTTGACTCCTTCTGGATGTTGTAATCGGCTAGGGTTCTGCCGTTCTCGAGCTGTTTTCCAGCGAAGATTAGACGCTGCTGGTCTGGCAGGATGCCTTCCTTGTCTTGGATCTTTGCCTTCACGTTGTCGATTGTGTCGAAGGATTCGACCTCAAACGTGCTCGTCTTACCCGTTAGGGTTTTCACGAAGATCTGCATTTTCGTCGATCTGGAGTGATAACATGAGAACTGTCTCCAAAAAGTTCTCAGGGGTCAATGTTCCATTGCTATCTACAATGCTGAACATACAGAGTACCCCGGGTGACAGTTCATCAATCCCAGCTGATACTGATCCCACACCCTCCACCTCACATCCTAAACAACAGTCCGCTTCTACCATTCGAACCCCTGTGCATACTACTAAGGATGCACAGGCACAAAAAAAAAATTCCTTACACCTCGTTTGGATGTCATCGTTCAACCGGAACAAAGGGGCAAGAGAACTCCTTCTCCTCTTGCCTCCAAGGCCCAAACCCAACCTAACAGCCCTCACTCAGAATCACAACATTCTGGTGAGAATATCATAAGGGACAGCCACATTATTAGGGAGACTCCTTTGGATGTCTCTCTATTAGGATCAGGATCACTTCCCGGATCCATAGGACAGCCTCCTGAGCCTTTCCTTTCTTTTCTGAACTTAAGTGTTGAGGAACCTGATCAAGATGATGTACCTTCTCCAACTACCTCTATCTCGGAGGTACTGATTGATCTTGCTTCCAACACACCCAACCCAAGTTCCTCTACCCCTGAAGGTCCACTCTAGGAGTTATGAAAGAGTGGATGTGGAAGAGGCTGTCACTACTGCTGGTCCATCAAATTACCATGAGGACAGTGATAACATTGCTAAGACCTCAACCACGGCAACTCACAGTGAGGATGCTTCCTTGGAAACTCCCCTCATTGAGAGGAATCCCAGGTGCCAAGAAACCATGGGTGATGGGGATGAAGAGGCTAGGCCTAAGCCCCATCTGGATCCAAGGATTCCACAACCGTGGATGAGGACAGACTGCAACTTCATATCTTGAAATTGACGGCCAGGGTGGCTATGCTAGAGGCTGAAGTGTCCAAACTATGACACCAAGTCTCTATGCATGAAGCCCATTAATGCCCAACTTTACCTACTCCCTCCCTTGTATCAGTGGGCACCCAAACTGATGCTTGTTTGTCCACTGATGCAACCAAAAAGGGGGAGATGGTCCCAATGGAGGAAGACTCAGACAGTCTTGACGACTGGATTCAAGAGCAAGCTGTATTTCAAAGAACAATCCCAGCATGGACCAGATAGGATATGAGGTTGAAAGGATAGCCAGAAACATGCAAAAGCTTCAGCAACAAAGGCAGTAAGAGAATTTTGGTAGCATCAGTCTAGGGGGAGCTTGTAGAACCAAATACTGACGGCTACAAAATTCTCTAAGTACAAATGCTGCTGATCTTAGAGTTTGTTGCTGACCAACAAACTGCTGCGGACAAGCTTATCTGCTGCGAATACTTGTTCTCCTGCTGAAGAACAAATCTGCTGCGGATAGCCTTATCTGCAGAAGACCAAAGTTGCTGCGGATAGGCTTCTCAGCACCATCAACACTTGATGCTGCTGACAGGCAAATCATCAGCAGCTTTGGATGGTCACATCTTCCTACTGATCCTCATCTTTGCTGCTGACAGCCGTGTGCCTTGAAGACAAACCGTTGCAGCTGACTATCCATGCCAAGCATCACTGACAACTTTCTGTAAAAGCAACTGACACACTCAAAGCAGAAAGAACCTCATTGGCATAACCAATGATAGACAACAATGCTCTTCTCCAAGCATGCAAGTAATAATGCTAAAGAAGACGCTTCAATAAAGTTAACTAGTTTTAGACTAAACGTGTAAAAGTTAGCTATATAAAACAGATCAACGGTTTGTGTTAGATCTGATCCTTAGAATCAAGTGTCTGTCTTTATTCTAAGTGAGTATAAATACTGTGTAAACACTTCATTGTAAGTGTGCTTTTTGATCGAGTTCTCATTTGTAATCGTTTATTTGCAAAAGCTTAATACAACAGTGTTTTTAAAAGTATTCTTTCTGTTTACTCGATTATACTTGTGTAGTTGTTATTGTTTTCGCCAATTTCAACTAAGAACAGAACCATCTTGTACTTTCCCGATCCTACACACTAAATGTGGAAGGCTTGGTCATTTGGCTAACGCTTGTCGCGTTGCTGAAAAGGCTGCTCCTGCCCAAACTGCTACTCCTGCCCTCACCAATGGTAGGGCCTGTTATGAATGAGGTGCTCCTGATCACTACAAAAACCGTTTCTCGAAGATCAACAACAATAACCAAGGTGCATGAGCTCGCACTTTTGCCATAGGAACAACGGAGAAATGACAACGTTGTGGTTACTTGTACGTTTCTCGTCAATAATCATTATGCCTCTATCTTATTTGATACCGGAGCGGATAAAAGCTTTGTCTCTCTAGAATTTGAACCTTTACTTAAAACTTTTCATACCGCTCTTGAACCTGCTTATACTATAGAAATAGCCGATGGCAAGCTAACTGTTGTGCATTCCGTTGTCCGAGGTTGTGCCCTAACTCTCAACGATCACACGTTCTCTATCGACCTGATTCCCATCACTCTTGGGAGTTTTGATATCATTGTGGGAATGGATTGGGTATCCCACAATCATGCGGAAATTGTTTACTCGGAGAAACTCCTTCGCATTCCTTCAACCTCCGGTAGCATCTTGAATATATATGGAGAAAAACCTTGCAAAACTTTGAAATTCATCTCCTGCATGAAGGCACGTAGCTATTTAAGGAAGCAATACTATGCTTTCTTGGCACATGTGGTGGAGATCTGAAGAGAAGAAGATTCAGGACATACCTATTATCCGGGATTTTCCTGAAGTGTTTCCTGATGACTTGCCCAGACTTCCTCTAAACCGACAAGTTGAATTTAGGATTGACCTTGTTCCCGGTGCTAACCCGATCGCCAACTCACCCTATCGTCTAGCACCATCTAAGATGCAGGAATTGTCTAGTCAATTGCAAGAACTACTAGACAAAGGGTTCATTAGACCGGGTTTCTCACCTTGGGGAGTTCCGGTCCTCTTTGTTAAGAAGAAGGATGGATCGTTCCGAATGTGCATCGATTACCGCGAACTCAACAAGCTGACCATCAAAAATCGTTACCCGCTACCTAGGATCGTTGACATGTTCGATAAACTGCAAGGAGCAACTTGTTTCTTGAAGATTGATCTCTGATCTGGGTATCATCAACTCCGAGTCCATGAAGAGGACATTCCCAAAATTTCCTTTAGAACTCGTTATGGACACTATAAGCTCATGGTTATGCCTTTTGGGTTAACCAATGCGCCTGCAGTATTCATGGATCTCATGAATAGAGTCTGTAAGCCTTACTTGGATCAATTTTTCATTGTTTTCATTGATGACATATTGATCTACTCCCGTTCTAAGGAAGATCATGAGCAACATCTCAAGAAAACTATGGAGCTTTTGAAGAAAGAAAAATTCTATGCCAAGTTCTCCAAATGAGAGTTTTGGTTAAAAGAAGTCTACTTCTTGGGTCACGTGATCAACGAAAAGGGCATCCATGTTGACCCAGCCAAGATTGAAGCAATCAAAAACTGGATTACACCCTCTACTCCCTCTGAGATCCGTTCCTTTTTGGGTTTGGCAGGTTACTATTGAAGGTTCATCTCGAACTTTTTAAAGGTTGCGTTGCCTCACACTACCTTAACCCAAAAGAATAAGCCTTTCATCTCGGAACAAAAGCAAGAAGAAGCGATCCAAACTCTTAAGCAGGAATTGTGCAACTCCCATATTCTAAGTCTTCTCGATGGCAATAATGATTTCGTCGTATATTGTGATGCCTCAAACTAGGGTCTTGGTTGTGTGTTGATGCAACGAGACAAGGTCATAGCCTATGCATCCAGACAGCTCAAAGTTCACGAAAAGAAAAGAACTACACCACTCATGACCATGGTTGGATGCAGTGGTGTTTGCTTTGAAAATATGGAGGAATTATCTCTACGGCACAAAATGTGTGGTTTTCACCGATCACAAGAGCCTCCAACATATTCAGAACCAGAAAGAACTCAACATGAGGTAGCGACGTTGGGTTAAGTTACTCAGCGATTACGATTGTGAAATTCGTTACCACCCGGGGAAAGCTAATATGGTGGCTGACGCCCTTAGTCGCAAGGACCGAATCAAACCCACCCATGTGCGAGCCATGGGAATGTTGGTCCAAACCAGTCTCAAAGACAAGATCCTTCTAGCCTAAAAACAAGTTGTTGCGAATAAGGAGTTGAAGAAGGAGTTGGATTGTGGTGTCGAAAAGCACTTGGAACCCAAATCCGATGATCTCCTTTACATCATGGAAAGAATTTGGATCCCTGACTCGAGTGAACTCCGAACCCTTATCTTTGATGAAGCACATAAATCCCGTTATTCTGTTCATCCCGGTGCTGATAAAATGTATCATGACTTAAAAGAGTTTTATTGATGGCCAGGAATGAAGAAAGACATCGCCCTCTACGTAGGGAAGTGTCTTACTTGATCTATAGTCAAAGCTGAGCACCAGAAACCATCTGGTCTTCTCCAACAACCCGAAATCACTCAATGGAAATGGGAGCAAATTTTCATGGACTTCATCTCTAAGCTTCCACGAACTTCTAGTGGTCATGACTACATCTAAGTCATTGTTGACCGCTTAACCAAATCCACTCATTTTCTCCCAATCCGTGAGGACTACAAATTAGAGAAGCTTTCCAGACTCTATATCAATGAGGTCGTGACACGTCAGGGTGTTTTTCAGTCTATCATATCTGATCGTGACAACCGCTTTACCTCCCACTTTTGGCAATCCTTGCAAAAGGCCTTAGGCACTCGCCTAGACCTCAGCACAGCTTACCACCCACAAACGGATGGTAAAAGTGAGAGAACCATTCAAACTCTCAAAGATATGCTCCGTTCGTATGTGATAGACTTTGGTGGAAATTGGGATCACCATCTACCGCTCATTGAATTCTCGTACAACAATAGTTATCATACGAGCATTAAATGTGCTCCTTTTGAGGCCTTATATGGTAGGAAATGCCGATCACCGGTATGTTGGACCGAGATTGATGATTCTCAAATTACCGGCCCCGAACTTATTCAAGAGACTTCTCATAAGATCGTTATCCTCTAAGAAAGACTTAAAGTTGCTCGAGACCGACAAAAGAGTTATGCGGATAACCATAGGAAGCCCCTTGAGTTCCAAGTTGGTGATAGAGTTTTATTCAAAGTTTTCCCTTGGAAAGGCGTTGTCCGTTTTAGGAAAAAGGGAAAACTTGCTCCTAGGTATGTTGGACCTTTTGAAATACTCGAGAAGATTGGTCCCGTTGCCTACACACTTAAACTTCCAGTCGAGCTTAGCAATGTCCATGACACATTTCATGTGTCTAACCTCAAGAAGTTTCTCGCTGATGAGAATCTTCATATTCCTTTGGACGATGTCCGCGTTGATAGCACTATGCACTTCGTTGAAAAACCTATTGTGATCTTGGATCGTGAAATTAAGAAACTCCAACGTAGCCGTATCCCTATCGTGAAAGTTGGTTGGGAATCCAAACATGGTCCTGAGTTTACTTAGGAACGTGAAGACCAAATGAAGCTTAAGTACCCTCACCTTTTTAAAGACTCTGCAGCCTCTAATAGTTGAATTTCGGGGACGATATTCTCTTAACTAGGGGAGACTGTAACATCTGAGACTTTCGTATTTAACTTATCATGTACTAGACTTATTTAATCAATGCAAATCATTTTGAATGTATTTTCACATGGATTATTTCCATATGACATACTTGTTTACCTTACATGACCTACTAGTTGTTACCTTATGCTTATATGATTATCGATGGCCTAATCGTGAATTAGGCCCATTTTAGGCCCAATAGGCCATCATAACCCGTTAACAATCATGCAAACATCAAACATGTTAAATTAAAATTGTTATACTTTGTTACACTTGAAACATTCAACAAAAGCTTGTAAATTTATGTATTGTGCCTTTGCAGCTTGTTTTGCCCTTAAAAGTATGTTTTCTCGTCCACCGACCGCTAACTACCGTACACGAATAACATAAATTTAACTTAAATGTTTTAACTAAAATACTCATTTTATTATGTCAATAAACTTTCATGTTGAAAACATTTGCCAATTCGCTTTGAAATGCTTAAAATCGTCAATTTCGAATGCGCGCACTCAACCGGGACAAGTTAGGACCCAACCCACTTACACTTGGACCTAGCCTAAGGCAATTTTCGCAAATCCTAGCCCCCCCCCCCATCACTTGAATTTCGAAATTTTGAAGCCACCCCCCCCCCCTAATACCCTAAAGTGCCTTCCAAGACATTCCATTTTTACAACCCCTAAACCTCTACTATAAATACAAGGCCTATCTCATGCAATATTCCTTGCTAATTCCCTTGAAATCTCTCCAAATCCTCCTCTTTTGGTTGAAAAACTACAAGGGATTTTAAGAGATTCATTGCTACTCTATCAAGGTAAGTCTTTAGTGTTCTTATTTTGTTCTTAATCCTTTTCTTCTTTCTTTCTTTCTTATTTTTTTGATTCTAACCCTTTTACTAACTTTTTATTATTCATTCTAAACCTCTGATCCTAACTCTAATCTAACTTCAATAACCACACGCTAATCTAAAATAGAATCCACTTGCTCGTGTCGGCTATGCCGATTACATCCTGTGATTCTCCAAAACGCTTCTGTGAATATCATGGCTAGACCGGTGACACGGGACGTTTTGGCTAACCTAATCTGATTATATTAAGTATTATGATGATATAATAACATTCATCTAATTTTATTTCACGCGTTATTGACTTTTAAACAACCTATTCATGCACCTTTGTGCATAACCTAACTTTGGACAGATTATGCGTCGTCTTTATGCAGTCATAACTTGGTGAATTTTTAACGAAATCTTGCAACTCCAACTCCACGATGTAGCTCGTCGAGTCTTTCTAACCGTATAAAATTCGTTTTCTAATTCAAAAGTGTGACTCCGTAGTAGCAAAAATACGAAAGGTGCACTTTTCAGTACCTTTTGTTTTAGATCACGATTTTGGCTATGATAAAAGTCCCAAACAGAAAACATTTCTAAACGAGACTTTTTCGGAACGTCTTAATCTAGTCACCTATAAAATTACATAATTTTTGGACGTCGTTTGATATTTTTAACAAGCACGTTTCTGTTCAGCTACTTTGCTGTCCAAAACAGAAAAACGACTGAAACTCTATTTTTGCATCGAACTCTTAAACTTATGACCCGAACCGCTTATCTAACACTCGTAACCATCGAAACTACCCTAAAACTAGTTTATTTATTTGTTTAGGGTTTGGTCCGTGATTCACCACGTTTATTTGTTCAAGTCTCTTATCACTCCTAGTTATCAAGGTGACACTTCATAGCCTCACTTTATTCAAATCGTTTTGTGGGAAACATGTACGCGTTGGCACGCATTTAAAACATTTTTCAAACAATTCTAAAACAAGCAAATCTTATATGTATGTGAGTAAATGAACACAACATGATAAACATTAAACTTGCAAATCCTTAACTTGAAGTTTTCAAGTCAACGGTAGTACATATATGGGTCATAGGATGGAAACCGCATACACTTTATGGAAAACTTTTGGTTGGACATCTTATTCTTTATTAGTGCAACTTGCGATTGGACATCTTATTCTTTATTAGTGCAACTTGCGAGTTGTACCACTTATTCGTTATTCAATCATTTTAGGTTGGATTTGCTAATCAAGTGTTTGTTTTATTTTACGTACTATATGATGATCTTGAATTGTGAATTGTTATCTTCGCCAAACATATTCTTTTATTAAACCTGTGACTTCTCACCAACTATTTTAGTTGACACTTGTTTTTGGTAAATGTTTCAGGTGATTAAGCTCGCGATAGGTCATGTTAAGATCACATAGGAATTTTCCTAGATATCAATTGAAGAAACTTTATTTTAAGTTGTTTTGTCTTTTGAACATGTTATTTGGTTTAAATTGAGACTTATGTAATTGACTTTTTTTAATATTATGAAACTTTAATAGTAAATGTCTTTATTGACTTGTGTTCTCTTATTCAATTTCGTTGCACTCCCTTGTTTCCGCCGCTGGTGGGGGTGTGACAAATCTCCACACGGCTGGGTGACGGACATACGATGATCTTTTCTTGTATCACTGGAAGATTTCCTACAAAACAAACCACCACCTCTGCGACCAGCCTCCGGCTTGAGGATAAGAATTGTATGGGAAAGTGGGTCGTTCAATCTGAAAGCTCTGACCGACGGAGAGGGAAAACAAGCGAGAGGTTTCTTGTATTATTAGGGAGAGAGTGATAGAGAGAGTTTTCTTACTTGTTCGGGTCTTCTACCTCGTACGAGGTGATAAATCTGACTAAAGCTTCTTGGCGAAAATCCTCCCATCACGCATTCAATGCGCTTACTGCTTGCTGGCTGAGTTGATGGGAGTTTCTCCCCTAACGGCCTTTATCCGTTGAATAAGAGGATCTTCCTATTTGTTCGTGACAAATTGTTCCCACGCTTGTTTCAGAATGATGTGACCACTCATGTCTTTATTAAATTCTCTTTATTTTTCTTCATTTAATGAGGGGTGATCCCTTCCATCATCTTCGTCCCTTCTTCTTACGTTATTGAGGGTTCCCCCTACAAGTCTCCCTAGTCGTTTGTCCTTTTTATTTATGAGAAGAACTAAGGACTCAATCTTTCGTTCGATATTCTTGTTTCTTCTTGTGTTGCACATCTCTTGTTGGTTCATGTTTTGTTGTTTCCTTTCATCCTCTTTTTCTTTTTTTTTGGTAATTAAACACGCCCCCTTTTTTGTGTCTTGTATTTAGTTTGGGGTAGTTGCCGTCCACGTGTTTGTGTGTGTTATCTGTGATTCCACAACGTGTGACCATCGGGATGCGCTCTCACCCGTTTTTAAAATTCAAAAGTTCTCTTTTGGGGTTGTTTGGCTTTAAGATTTCCCCTTTGCTATCATTTCTATCGATTATTCCTTCTATCATTCCCTTCTGTTCTTCATCACCGTTAATCTGTATCGACGTTGAGAATGTGGTGTCGGGATGCGCTCTCATCCATTTTGCCTGATAAGGATAAGGGGGCCCCGTTCCATCCCTTATGGGAGTTGACTAAAGGGTCGACGATTAATACCCCTTACCTTGCCTGTGAGTATATGGAGCATGTTACCCCTGATTTCCATCGATTATATGTAAGGGCCGGATACTCTTTCTTTTTCTGAGCAGTACTGTGTGGATCACATGAATGGATTCTTGAAGGGCATCAAGACGTGTCATCGGATGATGAGTCTGGATTTTGCCCATGCTGAATCCCAATCTCATATTGCTCTTCTCCTAGATGAGCTTACGGAGGAGAAACAAAGCAAACTTTTCCTCATGAAAACAAACTGTGATACCTCAGGAGAAGTGGACAGACTTAATCGTGAACTTCATCAACTAGATGAGAATGTGGTGTCGTTGGATAAAAAGTTGGTTTCTACTGAAGACGAGCTTCTCAAATATCAGGATGAGCTTGTTCATTCTGAAATTGAAGCGAGTTTGTGGCAATCTTTTGCCTATGACCGTGAGGTATTTTCATTGTTCTCATTCATATTCCTTCTCTTTTTTATGTACGTGTTCCATTTATCCTTGTAGGAGGACATTCAGTGTTTGAAGGAGAAACTCGTTAGGCAAGAGCGTGACTGGGCGGATGTGAAAGATATTTTAGAGCATGATCCCTGTCAGGCTCACTCTGAAATTGCTTGTATATCCGATGAGCAACGGATTTTGCAAGACGAGTTTGGACACGTTCTTACGGACAGGGATCGTCTCTGGGGTGACCGCGAGTGGCTTATCACACAGGTTTTCAGACGAGTGTATGAGCGTATCAGGAATAGTAATGAGTACGTCAACCTTCTAGGGGAGTTTTGCCAAGCATATATGGCTGCAGGTTATCAAAATGGTTTGAACGTTGGCTACGAGTATGAAGCCGATGGGGTTCCCATAGAAGAGACTTAATCACTCCTTGATCACTTGCTTGGCTAATTCTCCCTGTATTTCTGTTGCCGAGATAGAATTGATGGTATCTATTATTGACCCTGACCCTGTTACTCCAGGTCCCTGATGTTGTGTTTGTTTTTTCTGATCCTCGTTTGTCTGCTTGTTCTGAACACTTAATGTCTTTTGGTGACCCTGCATGGGCTTTTTATCGTTGTATTTGTGAACAAATTGACTTTTGTACGCATGACTTACTTTCTTTGATATGGATATGTTAGACTTCTTTATGTGATGGGTGGTGTATCCTTTTGCTATGTTTTTCTTGGATGCCTGCCTTTGCAGCTTGCATTTCTTTTGTGAGGCAAGTATTTTGTCTTTGTTGTTGTTTTTGTTTTATGCATATTTGGGCGTTCATCATTGTTTGGGATGAATGTACAACAGTTAGCTTGACCATCTTTTGAGATCGAGAGTAAAAATAGTTAACTTCACCATCTTTTGAGATGGGAGTAATAATAGTTAAATACACCATTTTTTAGATGGGAGTAAAAATAGTTGATTCCACCATCCTTTGAAATGGGAGTGAAACTAATTAACTTCACCATCTTACAAGATGGGAGTAGAATTAATTAATTTCACCATCTTTCGAGATGGAGTAATAATAATTAACTTCATCTTTCGAGATGGGAGTGATAATAGTTAACTCCATCATCTTTTAAGATGGGATTGAAATAGTTAATTTCACAATCTTTTGAGATGGAAGTGATAATAGTTAACTCCACCATCTTTTAAGATGGGAGTGTAAATAGGTAACATCAACATTTTTCAAGATGGGAGTAAAAATAGTTGACTCCACCATCCTTTGGGATGGGAGTGAAGTTAATTAACTCCACCATCCTTTAAGATATGAGTAAAAATAGTTAATTTCACCATCCTTCGAGATGGGAGTGATAATAGTTAACTCCACCATATTTTAAGATGGAAGTAAAAATAGTTAACTCCACCATCTTTCAAGATGGGAGTAAAAGTAGTTGACTACACTATCCTTTGGAATGTGAGTGAAGGTAATTAACTCCACCATCCTTCAAGGTGTGGGTAAAAATAGTTAACTCCACCATCCTCCAGGATGGGAGTGAGAATAGTTAACTCCACCATCTTTCAAGATGGGAAAAAAACAGTTAACTTCACCCTCCTCTAGGATAGGGGTGAGAATAATTAACTTCACCATCTTTCAAGATGGGAGTAAAAATAATTAACTCCACCATCCTTCGGGATGGAAGCAAAATTTCTAACTCCACCATTCTTCAGGATGGGAGTAAAAATAGCTAACTCCCCCATCTTTTGGGATGGGAGTAAAAATAATTAACTCCACCATATTTTAAGATGTGAGTAAAAATAGTTAACTCCACCATCCTTTGGGATGGGAGCAAAATGACTACCTCTACCATCCTTCAGGATTGGAGTAAAAATAGCTAACTCCACCATCCTCTAGGATGGGAGTGAAAATAATTATCTCCACCATGTTTCAAGATTGGAGTAAAAATAGTTAACTCCACCATCCTTTGGGATGGAGTGAAGTTAATTAACTCCACCATCCTTTAAGATATGAGTAAAAATTGTTAATTTCACCATCTTTCGAGAAGGGAGTGATAATAGTTAACTCCACCATATTTTAAGATGAGAGTAAAAATAGTTAACTTTACCATCTTTCAAGATGGGAGTAAAAATAGTTGACTACACCATCCTTTGGAATGTGAGTGAAGGTAATTAACTCCACAATTCTTCAAGGTGTGGGTAAAAATAGTTAACTCCACCATCCTCCAGGATGGGAGTGAGAATAGTTAACTCCACCATCTTTCAAGATGGGAATAAAAACAGTTAACTTCACCCTCCTCTAGGATAGGGGTGAGAATAATTAACTTCACCATCTTTCAAGATGAGAGTAAAAATAATTAACTCCACCATTTTTCGGGATGGAAGCAAAATTTCTATCTCCACCATTTTTCAGGATGGGAGTAAAAATAGCTAACTCCACCATCCTTTGGGATGGGAGTGAAAATAATTAACTCCACCATCTTTCTAGTTGTGAGTAAAAATAGTTAACTCCACCATCCTTTGGGATGGGAGCAAAATGACTATCTCTACCATCCTTTAGGATGGGAGTAAAAATAGCTAACTCCACCATCCTCTAGGATGGGAGTGAGAATAATTATCTCCACCATGTTTCAAGATGGGAGTAAAAATAGTTAACTCCACCATCCTTTGGGATGGGTGTGAAGTTAATTAACTCCACCATCCTTTAAGATATGAGTAAAAATAGTTAATTTCACCATCTTTCGAGATGGGAGTGATAATGGTTAACTCCACCATATTTTAAGATGGGCGTAAAAATTGTTAACTCCACCATCTTTCAAGATGGGAGTAAAAATAGTTGACTACACCATCCTTTAGAATGTGAGTGAAGGTAATTAACTCCACCATCCTTTGGGATGAGAGTGAAGTTAATTAACTCCACCATCCTTTAAGATATGAGTAAAAATAGTTAATTTCACCATCTTTCGAGATAGGAGTGATGATAGTTAACTTCACCATATTTTAAGATGGGAGTAAAAATAGTTAACTCCACCATCTTTCAAGATGAGAGTAAAAATAGTTCACTCCACCATCCTTTGGAATGGGAGTGAAACTAATTAACTTCACCATCTTTCAAGATGGGAGTAAAATTAATTAATTACACCATCTTTCGAGATGGAGTAATAATAGTTAACTTCACCATCTTTCGAGATGGGAGTGATAATAGTTAACTCCACCATCTTCTAAGATGGGATTGAAATAGTTAATTTCACCATCGTTTGAGATGGGTGTGATAATAGTTAACTCCACCATCTTTTAAGATGGGAGTGTAAATAGGTAACACCACCATTTTTCAAGATGGGAGTAAAAATAGTTGACTCCACCATCCTTTGGGATGGGAGTGAAGTTAATTAACTCCACCATCCTTTAAGATATGAGTAAAAATAGTTAATTTCACAATCTTTCGAGATGGGAGTGATAATAGTTAACTCCACCATATTTTAAGATGGGAGTAAAAATAGTTAACTCCACCATCTTTCAAGATGGGAGTAAAAATATTTGACTACACCATCCTTTGGAATGTTAGTGAAGGTAATTAACTCCACCATCCTTCAAGGTGTGGGTAAAAATAGTTAACTCCACCATCCTCCAGGATGGGAGTGAGAATAGTTAACTCCACCATCTTTTAAGATGGGAATAAAAATAGTTAACTTCACCCCCCTCTAGGATAGGAGTGAGAATAATTAACTTCACCATCTTTCAAGATGGGAGTAAAAATAATTAACTCCACCATCCTTCGGGATGGAAGCAAAATTTCTATCTCCACCATTCTTCAGGATGGGAGTAAAAATAGCTAAATCCACCATCCTTTGGGATGGGGTGAAAATAATTAACTCCACCATCTTTCTAGATGTGAGTAAAAATAGTTAACTCTACCATCCTTTGGGATGAGAGCAAAATGACTATCTCTACCATCCTTCAGGATGGGAGTAAAAATAGCTAACTCCACCATCCTCTAGGATGGGAGTGAAAATAATTATCTCCACCATGTTTTAAGATGGGAGTAAAAATAGTTAACTCCACCATCCTTTGGGATCGGAGCAAAATGACTATCTCCACCATCCTTCAGGATGAGAGTAAAAATAGCTAACTCCACCATCCTCTAAGATGGGAATGAAAATAATTAACTCTACCATCTTTCAAGATGGTAGTAAAAATAATTAACTCCACCATCCTTTGGGGTGGGAGCAAAATTACTATTTCCACCATCCTTCAGGATGGGAGTAAAATAATATGTTTGCTTCAGGATTTGTGTGTGGCATATCTTTAATCAAGAAAGTTGTTTTGCATTTCATCACTTAGCACAAAAAGGGACTGTCTCACCTTGAAGGTGGCCAAAATACAATTGTTAGATTACATGTGATATTTATTAAGGTGCATTGCGTTCCACATTCTTGGCACCTCTGTGCCATCTGGTTTGGTCAACTTGTAAGTGCCTTTGCCGTTGGTCCAAGTTACCCGATAAGGGCCTTCTTACCTTGGGCACAAATTTCCTTTGCTCTCTTGTCCACTCGCTTCATTTGACCGGAGGGTCCAATCTCCCACATTCAAATTTGTCTTCTTGACTCTAGCATTACAGTATCATTACAACTGTTTCTTATAGGGCGCCTCTTTCACCACAACTATTTCTCTTCGCTCCTTCAGCATATTCAAATGTCTATGAAGCTCCTCTTCATTATCAATTGATGTTATCTGATACGACATAAATTATACATGTTTTGCATGCATAATTATCCCTTAAATCCTCACAATTAGAGATAATATGATAATAATTGATGCCTAATCCACTCATTTGTGTTACGATAGGATAATTGACCCGGATTTTCAAAAACATGAAGAAAACACTAAAAATCAAGGTGAAATCAGCATTCGGGGGCTAATTGAACGAAACCGGACGCAGAAGGTCAAAGCTGGAACTCAAAAAGTCAACAAGGAGGATTTTAGGGTAATGCACAGTCGTGCATTACCATGCACGGCCGTGCAAATCCAAAAATCTCTCCCTGTACTGCCAGATTCCGCACGTGATAGAAAAGGGTACTTTGCACGCCCGTGCAATCCTATGCACGGCCGTGCATTGCCAAAATCTTTGCCTATAAATAGAAAGCTCATTCTAGTGTTTTAGGTGTCAATTACCAAGAGTTGTGAAGGCCTTAGTGCTCTGCTAAGAGCCGGAACTCTCTCGGTTTTGGTCCGTTTAGCTTTTCTTTGTTTATTTCCCTTTTAAAGTCTTGTATTATGAAGCAATTCTTCTCGTTTGAGTAAAGCAAGAGGCAACCTATACCCACTCTCCATTGGTGTTGGAATACTTCCACACATTATCTAAAGGTTAGTGGAGTCACTTGTATGGTCATTTATGGCTAGTTCTATTGTGTTGCTCGAGTTGGTTGAACTTTAATTAATTAATTAATAAAGTATTTTTAGTATGTTATGTTTTTAAAGTCTTTACTATGAGTTATCTTAAAAAGACAAGAATAAGTTATTTTTAAACCAATGTAATAATCTTAAATCTTGTGAGTTACTCAAGCAAGACTTCTTGTTTGTGAAGCTTATTGGATGTTTGTACGGTCTATATGCAAATCTTGGTGCTAGCACGGCCGGTTAGTATAGATTTAATATTATGGGTTGATTGAAGGTTTGGGAATTCAGCAAGTCGTTTGAGCCCTAACCGACCGGGCGGTTTGTGTCGGTATTTCTTTATTTCTCTCGTGTCGGCTTGCATAGGGCTTCTAGCGGGAGCCATGGGGTTTGATCTTGATAATGAAAGTCTTATTTATTTAAAATAATATTATAAGTAAAGATAACTATTTAAGAACATAATTTGGTAGGTCCGAGGGTTTATAAAGTAGCTCTGGAGGGAATTGTGCATTCCAACTTTCCAAAGGAAGTTACAAGACCAGACGTACGTCAGTCACATGGATAATATTAGTCTGAATAATGAATTGTGAGATACCGACGGACTTGAGACCCCGTTTAGGGTTCGTTATATTCATTAAGGAACAGTTGGCCGACCGTATCCACTGTTACGTTACGAAATACTAACTCCCCTATCGAAAGGGTTAGTACTAGTAACTATGACCAACCTTACTTTAAATATATCATTACTTAACAAGGGATAACAACTGGAGTAACACCTTAAGCGTGATAATACTTCTAATTATATTTCTTAACCTTTTATTTTCCTTCTAAAGCAAAACCCATTTTCCAACTTATTATCCTAGTTAGACAATAACGAGGGTTGAGTACGGGATCCGAGTCCATGGTTCGATACTTGGGTTTTACCCATACTATACTACGCTGCGATAGTTAAACTTGCCTATTGTGTGTGTATTTAGTTGAAGTAATTATCATTTTAATTTATAAATATAAAACCTGATTTTGTGTAACTCTAAATAGAATATATTTATTACTATTAAAAACACGCCATCATGTCTTTGGCGTCGTTGCAATGGTTATATATATTCACATTTTTATCTATATATAAAACACGCATCAAGTTTTTGGTGCCGTTGCCGGGGACACGGTAATTCTGCGAAAGATCTAAGTCGTTGAACTGACTATTTAATTCTATTTTACTTTTGTTTTATTTCTACTTTATCTTTCATTTTTATTTCTTCTTCATCTTTATTTTAATTTTGTTTTATTTCTATTTTATTTTTCCTTTCTATTTATATTTTTACTACTTTTGTTTTTATTTTAGTACTTGTGCTAGCTAATCTATCTCTGCAGGAACTTTCAAGGATCGCAAACCATGAATTATTGCTAAGAAAAATGAACGGATACAAGTGCCGCCATTCGAAAACATTTTAAGATTAGGCGTAACACTTTCGAATGGTTTTACGTGTTTAGATTTTACATTCCTCTTTATTTTCGATAATTACAAGCTCGATACTTTGAAATTGGATATCAAGAAACAATGTAAGTTTTCTAACGTGAAATCGAGATTTTAATGGTGGCATTCTCCTTTACCATTTTATTTTACTAATTTTAAATAAATTAATACTTTAATATAATTTTAATTATTTTTAATTAAAAATATATTTTAATTTATTTTTAAAAGTATTATTTTCAAGTAGATTTTTAGTATGAAAAAAAAAGTCAAATATGGTCAACAGGGCATTGCACGACCGTGCATTGGGCTTCGTGCGCGTCTGGTGTTAACATTGAAGAAAAACTCGTTTTCCTTAAAACCCCCAACTCCGAAAACACTCGGTTTCGGCTGAAATCACCCCAAAACCTCCGATTTCTCACGGTTTCTCTTGATTTTTGCTTCCAATCTCATCACAAAGGTATGTGAACTTGTCTATTATCATTTTTAGTGCGATTTATGCTCCAAATAGAGCTAATCTTCTTCAAATGAGGCTAGGGTTTCGTTTTGAACTTTGTTTTGAATATGCTTGAATATGAACTCAATGCTCGATCTAGTGCATATTTGACTAGGTAGGATTATAATGTAACTCATTTTAGCCTTGTTTGGGTAGGATTTGTTTGATTTGTATGGATGAGTTTATGAATTTTGACCTAGAACTCTTGAACTTAGAAATACAAATTGGAGCATGAATCTTGTTTGAATATGTTTAGATTTTAACATAGTTGGTGGAAATTGTTGATTAGTTGAATTAGTTCAATAATTTTGACGGGTTTGACTTTTCGAAAGTCAACATGTTGAACATCTAATTTAGTAGTCAAATTGAATCGTTTAAATTTGCGCCTTGTTTGATTGATTATAATTAACCGTTTTGAGACTCGAGAAACATAACCGGGCCATAACCATGCACGAATTTGTGTTTCCCTTGTGTGGTCCAAAAATTATATACATATATATTTTTATAAAAACATGATTCTTATCAAGCTTTTGGCACCAATATGCATCGTACTTTACATCCTATCAAGTTTTTGGCGCTGTTAAAATATATATGATGAATCACTAACTCCTTTAAATATTAATTATGTAGGTCATGGCTGAGTTTTCCCGACAAGCGGGGTGAAAGAGAAGAAATACCCGATCAGGCTCTAGGTTGGGTTCATCCTCATCTGCCCACATGAGTGGCTCGCCACAGACTCCACCATCTCCTCCAACGCCTTTTCACCATCTTTCGAGATGAGAGTGATAATAGTTAACTCCACTTTCATTTAAGATGTGATTAAAAATAGTTAATTTCACCACCTTTCGAGTTGGGAGTAATAATAGTTAACTTCACCATCTTTTGAGATGGGAGTGAAAATAGGTAACTCCACCATTTTTCAAGATGAGAGTAAAAAGAGTTGACTCCACCATCCTTTAAGATAGGAGTAAAAATAGTTAATTTCACCATCTTTCGAAATGGGAGTAATAATAGTTAACTTCACCATCTTTTAAGATGGGAGTGATAATAGTTAACTCCACCATATTTCAATATGGGAGTAAAAATAGTTAACTCCAACATCTTTCAAGATGGGAGTAAAAATAGTTGACTACACCATCCTTTGGGATGGGAGTGAAGGTAATTAACTCCACCATCCTTTAAGGTGTGGGTAAAAATAGTTAACTCCACCATCCTCCAGGAAAGGAGTGAGAATAGTTAACTCCACCATCATTCAAGATGGGAATAAAAATAGTTCACTTCACCCTCCTCTAGGATAGGGGTGAGAATAATTAACTTCACCATCTTTCAAGATGGGAGTAAAAATAATTAACTCCACCATCCTACGGGATGGAAGCAAAATTTCTATCTCCACCATTCTTTAGGATTGGAGTAAAAATAGCTCTCCACCATCCTCTGGGATGGGAGTGAAAATAATTAACTCTACCATCTTTCTAGATGTGAGTAAAAATAGTTAACTTCACCATCCTTTGGGATGGGAGCAAAATGACTATCTCTACTATCCTTCAGGATGGGAGTAAAAATAGCTAACTCCACCATCCTCTAGGATGGGAGTGAAAATAATTATCTCTACCATGTTTCAAGATGGGAGTAAAAATAGTTAACTCCACCATCCTTTGCGATTGGAGCAAAATGACTATCTCCACCATCCTTCAGGATGGAAGTAAAAATAGCTAACTCCACCATTCTCTAAGATGGGAATGAAATTAATTAACTCTACCATCTTTCAAGATGGTAGTAAAAATAGTTAACTCCACCATCCTTCGGGATGGAAGCAAAATTTCTATCTCCACCATTCTTCAGGATGGGAGTTAAAATAGCTAACTCCACCATCCTTTGGGATGGGAGTGAAAATAATTAACTACACCATCTTTCTAGATGTGAGTAAAAATGGTTAACTCCACCATCCTTTGGGATGGTAGCAAAATGACTATATCTACCATCCTTCGGGATTGGAGTAAAAATAGCTAACTCCACCATCCTCCAGGATGGGAGTGAAAATAATTATCTCCACCATGTTTCAAGATGGGAGTAAAACATTTAACTCCACCATCCTTTGGGATTGGAGCAAAATAACTATCTCCACCATCCTTTCGGATGGGATTAAAAATAGCTAACTCCACCATCCTCTAAGATAGGAATGGAAGTAATTAACTCTACCATGTTTCAAGATGGTTGTAAAAATAGTTAACTCCACCATCCTTTGGGATGGGAGCAAAATTACTATCTCTACCATCCTTCAGAAAGGGAGTAAAATAATTTGTTTGCTTCAGGATTTGTCTCTTGCATATCTTTAAACAAGAAAGTTGTTCTGCACTTCATCACTTAGCACAAAAAGGGACTGTCTCACCTTGAAGGTGGCCAAATTACAATTGTTAGATAACATGTGATATTTCTTGAGGTGCATTGCGTTCCACATTCTTGGCACCTCTGTTCCATCTGGTTTGTTCAGCTTGTAGTGCCTTTGCCATTGGTCCAAGTTGCCCGGTAAGGGCCTTCCAACCTTGGGCCCAACTTTCCTTTGCTCTCCTGTCCACTAGCTACATTTGACCGGAGGATTCAATCTCCCACTTTCAAATTTCTCTTCTTGACTCTGGCAATATAGTATCTTTACAGTTGTTTTTTGTAGGTTGCCTCTTTCACCGTAGCTATTTCTCTTCGCTCCTCCAGCATATTCAAATGTCTACGAAACTCCTCTTCATTATCAATTGATGTTATCGGATATGACATAAATTATACGTGTTTTGCATGCATAATTATCCCCGAAATCATCCCAATTAGAGACAATACGTAAGGCCCCAAACCAGGCACCCTACGGTTAGTTCTCATAACTGGTTATTCCCTTGGAAATACTTATTTTAGATTCTTTAAACTATAACGAAAGTCTTTCTATGTAAGGCCCCAAACCCGGGAGGTCTCACTTGTTGGATTTACTCATTCACAAACAGTTCTTAAACTTGATTATCAAATAACGCAGCGGAAAATAATTTAATAAAACATAACCATTACATTGTTTAACAACGGAATCGTAACATAGTCTATTACATAAACATATCATAATCTAATCATAACGGGATGCCAGTCTTCATGATCAACCAGGTAACTCTTCTCGCTTGTCAAGCATCATCGTCCATCATCCATACCTGCCTTAACCAGAATGTGCATACTAAAAAGTCAGCTACGCTGGTGAGTTCTAGTTTTCGTTCGATTTAAGAAATGGTTCATCATTCAAAACATTCGTTAGGGTTTAACATCACGTATAAGAAAACAGGGCCTTTCATTCATCATTGAAAACCTTCAAACATTTTTCCTCATCATAAACACATTGAACGGATCATTTGTTTAAAATATTTAACATTCATTTAAGTCATACATTACTATCTACAATCTGTATCTTTCTTTAAGCGTCTCTGTGTCCCCGAAGGAACCTTGCATGTCGTGGACAACCGTTACGTATCGCCGTCATTGCCACAATACCATACATTCCGTCAAGTTCCTTTTTTTTATATTGCCCCCAAGGCTTAATTGCACGAGGACCGACAATACCCATTCAGTTGCCCCTATGGCTCTCCTGTCCATAGACTGACAACCTCCATCGACGGCTATGGCTCACGGCCATAACACCGTCGGATCATAATTTAACCTTACATAGGGTCACGTTAACCCCTGAGTAACCGTCGTTACTCCCTACCAGTTGTACAACATCAAACCATTGACATGCCACAAAGACACTACCCCTGTTGTTCTTATGGAAACTATGGCTCGCTGTCCATAATCTACCACAAGGCTGGGAATTACATTCCCAGACTTCATTCGTCAATTCCCTTCATTCGACAGATTATATTTGTAATGACTTCTTTAAAACCTTTGCCCTTTTTCTTTTCTTTTCATAAAACCTTTTCATTCATTTTTGAAACCCTTTACCTTTAGTTTAAACCATTTCTTTATAAACATTTCGTTCGTAAACATTTCATTCATCAAACTTTCTTTCCATAAACCGTTCATTCCAAATCATTTCATTTCATAAACATAGTTTTATAAGCATCATTTTATAAACATAGTTTCATAAACATCGTTTCTTAAAAACATCATTTCATATGTATGTACACCAGCCCGAAAACATTATATAAAACATTTAAAGGAGGGCTTCTAGAACTCACCTGATAAGCTAGTCTTGGTTGTCCTAAAAAAAGGTCCCACTACGTTACTTCCGATCTGAATTGATTAGGTAAATACACATCATACCAAATCCCGACTCTAACGGTTTAACCTTCTAAACATACCGACTTTACCTAATCAGCCTGATGCCTGCGCACTTAGCAAGTGCGCAGACCCTGCTTCCTGCGTACTTGATAAGTACGCAGGATCCTCTTCCTGCATACTTGATAGGTACGCAGTGCCCTCTTCCTGCGTACTTGATAAGTACGTAGGACCTGCTCCGTGCGTACTTGATAAGTACGCACGATCTGTTTCTTCGCAAAACCCTAACTTTCGCATTCAGGTCTGATCACGTCAAGATCCCGAACCTGTTTACATTCAAAACGTTTGTTTTCCATTAAGGAACTCAAATCTATGTTTATCTTTCAGTTTTATCCGTGAAAACGTTACCTTTTCACCCAAAACTCGAAAAATCCAAAAACGAACAAAAACTCATTTTTAGGCCCGATCGTTACCTGAATCTAGTTTCTGATCCGGAGGTTCTTCTCACGAGCTATGGAGCAACACTTTGCTGAAATCTCGGGTCGATCCGCCAACTTTCTCTCTCTACGGTTCTCTCTCTAGAACTTGCAAATGAGAGAAATGATGGAGGTCTAAGCTATTTATTGAGGAGGCTCCCCTTCCAGCCCGCCGGCCCATCCGGCCCGACCCGACATGCCTCGTTCGTTTATTTCGTCATTTTAACTGTCATTTTGTTTTTGGGATGTTACAAGTCTACCCCCTTACAATAGGTTTAGTCCCCGAAACCTATCATAACTTAAATAGATGAGGGTACGACTCCCTCATCTCCTTCTCCGTTTCCCAAGTGGCTTCCGATCCCTTTCGATGTTTCCATTGGACTTTAACCAATTGGATAATCTTATTACGCAAACGCTTCTCCTTCTTGTCTAAGATGGCCACGGGTTCTTCGATGTAATTAAGGCTGTTGTCGACCTCGATGTCAGTAAGTGGTACGTGAGCTGATTCATCCGCCAAACACTTTCGCAAGTGTGATACATGGAAGGTAGGATGAATCCCACTCAACTCATCAGGCAACTCTAGCTGATAAGCGACTTCACCCACCCGTGCCATTATCCTGAATGGTCCGACGAACCTCGGACTTAACTTCCCACTCTTCCTGAATCGTATTATTCCCTTCCAGGGTGACACTTTCAACATTACTCTGTCCCCAACATCAAACTCAATAGGCCTTCTTCGTTTATCCGCATAGGATTTCTGACGATCTTGTGCGGCCTTCATTCGTGCTTTGATTTGATCAAACCTTTCTGACGTTTCTCTTACTACTTTAAGACTCCCTAATTCCTTTTGTCCAATCTCACCCCAACAAATTGGGGTCCTGCATCTCCTCCCATACAACATTTCGTAAGGCGGCATGCCTATCGTCGTGTGATAACTATTGTTGTAGGAGAATTTGTCTAACGGCAGATGACTGTCCCAACTGCCGCCAAAATCGATAATACAAGCACGAAGCATATCCTCCAATGTCTGAATGGTCCTTTCAGACTGACCATCCGCTTGTGGGTGGTACGCCGTGCTGATATTAAGCCTCGTGTCCATCGCCTCGTGAAATCTTTTCCAGAACCTCGATGTGAATCGTGTGTCCCGGTCAGATACGATCGTCAAAGGCATCCCATGACGTGCTACTACTTCGCTAATAAACACTTCCGCTAACCTTTCCGACGAGAACATCTCGCGAATAGGTAGGAAATGAGCACTCTTCGTTAAACGGTCCACAATTACCCAAATGGTATCATGGCCTTTAGCTGTGCGAGGTAGCTTGGTTATGAAGTCCATGGTAATGTGTTCCCACTTCCATTCCGGTATATCAAGTGGTTGAATCTTTCCATACGGTTTCTGGTGTTTAGCCTTTACTTGCGAGCAAGTCAAGCACTTGCTTACGTATTTCGTCACTTCATGCTTCATTCCAGGCCACCGGTATTCCTTCCTTAGATCTTGGTACATTTTATTGGTACCAGGATGGATAGAGTACCGAGACTTATGAGCCTCATCCAAGATTTTGGTTCTAAGCTCGCCACCCACAGGTATCCATACCCGTCCAAAACGTGTCCTAACACCAAGGGTGTTATATTCCAACTTGTCCTGTTGGCCAATCATTCTTTCCTTCTTTATATTTTCTTATTTAAGTGCCTCATCTTGAGCCTTTTCAATTTCTCTCATCACATCCGATGTTATCACCAACTGGCAAGCTTTCACTCTAATAGGAGTAGGCACATCCTTTCGGCTTAGAGCGCCAGCCACCACGTTTGCCTTTCCAGGATGGTATATTATTTCACAGTCATAGTCTTTCAATAGTTCCAACCATCGCCTCTGCCTCATATTAAGTTCCTTTTGTTCGAAGAAGTACTTCAAACTTTTGTGGTCGGAGTAAATAGTAAACTTCACCCCGTACAGGTAGTGCCTCCAGATTTTTAATGCGAATATGACAGCAGCAAGTTCCAAATCGTGAGTCGGATAATTAGCTTCGTGAATCTTCAACTGCCGTGACGCGTACGCGATCACTCTCCCGCGTTGCATTAACACGCATCCCAATCCCTGACCCGAAGCGTCAGAGTATACCACTAAGTCTTCATTGCCCTCGGGAAGGGCCAAGACTGGGGCTTTGGTTAGCTTCTCCTTCAACTCCTTAAACGCATCGTCCTGGGTCGAACCCCATTCGTACTTTACCTCCTTCCTAGTCAACATTTTCAATGGCGAAGCTATTTTAGAGAAATCCTGGATGAATCTCCGATAGTAGCCTGCCAATCCCAAGAAACTACGGACTTCAGTTGGCGTCTTAGGAATATTCCATTCCTTTACCGTCACTATCTTCGTTGGGTCAACCATAATGCCGTTTGGGTTAATGACGTGACCTAGGAATTGGACTTCCCTAAGCCAGAACGCGCATTTGGAGAACTTAGCATACAACTTTTCCTTCTTCAGAGCTTCCAATACTTCCTTCAAGTGACACGCGTGATCACCCTCAATCTTGGAGTAGATGAGGATATCATCGATGAACACGATTACCCATCGATCCAGCATTGGTCGACAAACTCGATTCATCAAATCCATGAACGCTGCGGGGGCGTTCGTCAATCCGAAAGACATCACGTGGAACTCAAAATGTCCATAACGCGTGCGAAATGCAGTTTTCAGAATGTCTTCTTCCCTCACCTTCAACTGATGGTACCCGGACCGAAGGTCGATTTTTGAGAACCAGCTTGCGCCTTGCAATTGATCAAACAGGTCATCGATCCTTGGTAAAGGTACTTGTTCTTCACCGTACGTTTATTCAACTCGCGATAATCAATACACATTCTCATCGAACCGTCTTTCTTCTTCACAAACAACACCGGAGCACCCCACGACGAGATACTCGGTTGGATAAATCCCTTCTCAAGTAACTCGTCTAGTTGTGCCATTAACTCTTTCATCTCCACTGGTGCTAGTCGATATGGAGCCTTAGCCACGGGCTTGGCATCTGGTACTAAGTCGATTCGAAATTCGATCTCTCTATCGGGTGGTATCCCAGGCAAATCCTCTTGAAACACCTCCGGGTACTCACGTTCCACGGGTACATCGTCTAGTTCCTTCACATCCTTACACTCCTCAATTACGTACACCAGATAAGCCTCGCATCTGCGCCTCAAGTAATCTGCTGCCTTAATCATCGAGATGACGTTTGGCATCGGGGCGTCACGATCTCCAAAAACCTCGACTTTGCTACCATCCGGAGCCTTGAGTCGGATTATCTTTCGTTTACATATAATTTGTGCTTCATTGGCAGTTAGCCAATCCATTCCTAACACGACATCGAACCCACCCAAAACCATAACAAACAACCTGACAGGGAACCTATGACCTTCTATTTTTATCGTGGAGTTGTCAACTACATCGGTCACTCTCGTAATTCTACCCTCAGCGGTTTCCACACTAAAAGCCCTTTCTAGTTTACTGACAATGTACTTTACTCATTTACAAAAAGTCGTAGATATAAAACTCTTACTGGCACCCGAATCAAATAACACAGATACAAAAGTGTTGTCAAGGATGAACGTACCTAACGCCACGTCGGGGTCTGCCCTGGCTTGTTCTTGCGTCAGTGCGTACGCATGAGTATTTGCTCGGGCCCTCTCTTCTTTCCTTTCCGGGCCTTTCCCTTTCCCGGCTTCACCCATTCTCGGTTTCGGGCACTCCCTACTCAGATGACCGACATCCCCACAGTTATAGCACTTGAAGTGTTGTGGGCATTCACGGGAGTAGTGCCCGGTCTTGACACACTTAAAGCACAAGTTAGATCCTAGTCTACATTCACCTGCATGCTCCCTTCCACACTTCTTACAAACAGTCGGCTCATTCACCCGAGCCCTCTTATCACGAGTCCCAAACATCCTTCCACCAGTTCGCTTGTTCGAGAAGCTCGGTCTCTTCTTCGGTTCCTCAATGGCAACGACATTCAGCGCCAAATCATCGAATACCATGCCGCTCAGTTCTACTACCGAATCATAGGTCGTAGGGGCGTTTGCCTTAACATAGGTGCGGACCTGGTCCGACAGCCCTTGAATGTAACAGGAAATCTTTCTTTCCTCAGTCGTGATAAGGTGTGGCACCAGACGTGCCAGTTCATTGAATCGAGTTGTGTACTGCCGGTGCGTCATGCTCTCGGCCTTCAAACCCAGAAATTCCCTCTTTACCTTCTTAATCTCGTTCCTTGGGCAGAAATTCTTGATCACCAAAGTTTTCAAGTCAGCCCACATCATCGCATCCACAACCTCGCTCCTTTTTGCTTGACGTACACCTTCCCACCAATGGGATGCTTCCTCTCTTAAGGAGTTAGCAGCAAATTTCACAACTTGATCCGTTCGACATTCGCTCAGACGAATGGCAGCCTCCATACGAATCACCCAATCAAACGTAGCTACCGCGTCTTTCTTCCCGGTCAAGACTGGCGGGTCACATGCCTTGAAGGATTTATAGTCGTAACCACGGTTAAGCGGTGCGTTGATTGCCTCAGTGTTCAGGGTATCAACCGCCGTGTTAGACCCACCCGTCTCATTAACCTTCTTTAATGCTTCTGCCAACAGTCCTGGCAAAGAAACTTTCATCAAGCCTGTGAACTCTCGAGTTATGGCTGCTCTCACTTCTGGTTCAAAAGTGAAAGGTTGTTCTTCAACCCGTGTCTTCTCGGTTCCATGCACACCAACCGCCGGTTCAGTGTGAACACTTCCTTCTTCACTATACTCTTGGCGCGCAGGGTCTTGCCACGACCGCCGTTACGACCACCGGTACGGCCCCCACCATGCCTTCCGTTTCCTCTTCTTGCCATTTTGTTCTATAAGACAAGAATTCAATGTCATCACGCTAGTTAACAAATAAAATTCAATAAGTACTGTAAGATGTTAATATACACTGGCAATCTACAATTAACCATTACACTATCCTTCGATTTCTATTTGACCACCTTTGCGATTCCATCAGAACACAAGTCCTTACCTAACCCTTTCTAAGGCATACTACACATGTAAATATATACTACCTTCATACCTGATGCTGTGGCTCGAGTTACCCGTACTGGCATCCGCTTTCGATCCCATTCACAGTTTAAGTTCAGACACGGGGAGTGTCCGAATCTCTCAAACTATTGCTCTGATACCAACTTGTAAGGCCCCAAACCCGGGAGGCCTCACTTGTTGGATTTTCTCATTCACAAACAGTTCTTAAACTTGATTATCAAATAACGCAGCGGAAAATACTTCAATAAAACATAACCATTACATTGTTTAACAACGGAAGCGTAACATAGTCTATTACATAAACATATCATAATCTAATCATAACGGGATGCCAGTCTTCATGATCAACCGGGTAACTCTTCTCGCTTGTCAAGCATCACCGTCCATCATCCATACCTGCCTTAACATGAATGTGCATACTAAAAAGTCAGCTACGCTGGTGAGTTCTAGTTTTCGTTCGATTTAAGAAATGGTTCATCATTCAAAACATTCGTTAGGGTTTAACATCACGTATAAGAAAACAGGGCCTTTCATTCATCATTGAAAACCTTCAAACATTTTTCCTCATCATAAACACATTGAACGGATCATTTTTTTAAAACATTTAACATTCATTTAAGTCATACATTACTATCTACAATCTGTATCTTTCTTTAAGCGTCTCTATGTCCCCGAAGGAACCTTGCATGTCGTGGACAACCGTTACGTATCGCCGTCATTGCCACAATACCTTACATTCCGTCAATTTCCTTTTTTTGTATTGCCCCCAAGGCTTAACTGCACGAGGACCGACAATACCCATTCAGTTGCCCCTATGGCTCTTATGTCCATAGACCGACAACCTCCATCGACGGCTATGGCTCACGGCCATAACACCGTCGGATCATAATTTAACCTTACATAGGGTCACGTAACCCCTGAGTAACCGTCGTTACTCCCTACCAGTTGTACAACATCAAACCATTGACATGCCACAAAGACACTGCCCCTGTTGTTCTTATGGCAACTATGGCTCGCTGTCCATAATCTACCACAAGGCTGGGAATTACATTCCCAGACTTCATTTGTCAATTCCCTTCATTTGACAGATTAGATTTGTAATGACTTCTTTCATTTAAGAAGCGATTAAAAATAGTTAATTTCACCACCTTTCGAGTTGGGAGTAATAATAGTTAATTTCACCATCTTTTGAGATGGGAGTGAAAATAGGTAACTCCACCATTTTTCAAGATGAGAGTAAAAAGAGTTGACTCCACCATCCTTTAAGATAGGAGTAAAAATAGTTAATTTCACCATCTTTCGAGATGGGAGTAATAATAGTTAACTTCACCATCTTTTAAGATGGGAGTGATAATAGTTAACTCCACCATATTTCAATATGGGAGTAAAAATAGTTAACTCCAACATCTTTCAAGATGGGAGTAAAAATAGTTGACTACACCATCCTTTGGGATGGGAGTGAAGGTAATTAACTCCACCATCCTTTAAGGTGTGGGTAAAAATAGTTAACTCCACCATCCTCCAGGAAAGGAGTGAGAATAGTTAACTCCACCATCATTCAAGATGGGAATAAAAATAGTTCACTTCACCCTCCTCTAGGATAGGGGTGAGAATAATTAACTTCACCATCTTTCAAGATGGGAGTAAAAATAATTAACTCCACCATCCTACGGGATGGAAGCAAAATTTCTATCTCCACCATTCTTCAGGATTGGAGTAAAAATAGCTAACTCCACCATCCTCTGGGATGGGAGTGAAAATAATTAACTCTACCATCTTTCTAGATGTGAGTAAAAATAGTTAACTTCACCATCCTTTGGGATGGGAGCAAAATGACTATCTCTACTATGCTTCAGGATGGGAGTAAAAATAGCTAACTCCACCATCCTCTAGGATGGGAGTGAAAATAATTATCTCTACCATGTTTCAAGATGGGAGTAAAAATAGTTAACTCCACCATCCTTTGCGATTGGAGCAAAATGACTATCTCCACCATCCTTCAGGATGGGAGTAAAAATAGCTAACTCTACCATTCTCTAAGATGGGAATGAAATTAATTAACTCTACCATCTTTCAAGATGGTAGTAAAAATAGTTAACTCCACCATCCTTCGGGATGGAAGCAAAATTTCTATCTCCACCATTCTTTAGGATGGGAGTTAAAATAGCTAACTCCACCATCCTCTAGGATGGGAGTGAAAATAATTAACTACACCATCTTTCTAGATGTGAGTAAAAATGGTTAACTCCACCATCCTTTGGGATGGTAGCAAAATGACTATATCTACCATCCTTCGGGATTGGAGTAAAAATAGCTAACTCCACCATCCTCCAGGATGGGAGTGAAAATAATTATCTCCACCATGTTTCAAGATGGGAGTAAAAACATTTAACTCCACCATCCTTTGGGATTGGAGCAAAATGACTACCTCCACCATCCTTTCGGATGGGATTAAAAATAGCTAACTCCACCATCCTCTAAGATAGGAATGGAAGTAATTAATTCTACCATGTTTCAAGATGGTTGTAAAAATAGTTAACTCCACCATCCTTTGGGATGGGAGCAAAATTACTATCTCTACCATCCTTCAGAATGGGAGTAAAATAATTTGTTTGCTTCAGGATTTGTCTCTTGCATATCTTTAATCAAGAAAGTTGTTCTGCACTTCATCACTTAGCACAAAAAGGGACTGTCTCACCTTGAAGGTGGCCAAATTACAATTGTTAGATAACATGTGATATTTCTTGAGGTGCATTGCGTTCCACATTCTTGGCACCTCTGTTCCATCTGGTTTGTTCAGCTTGTAGTGCCTTTGCCATTGGTCCAAGTTACCAGGTAAGGGCCTTCCAACCTTGGGCCCAACTTTCCTTTTCTCTCCTGTCCACTAGCTACATTTGACCGAAGGATTCAATCTCCCACTTTCAAATTTCTCTTCTTGACTCTGGCAATATAGTATCTTTACAGTTGTTTATTGTAGGCTTCCTCTTTCACCGTAGCTATTTCTCTTCGCTCCTCCAGCATATTCAAATGTCTACGAAACTCCTCTTCGTTATCAATTGTTGTTATCGGATATGACATAAATTATACGTGTTTTGCATGCATAATTATCCGCGAAATCATCCCAATTAGAGACAATACGTAAGGCCCCAAACCAGGCACCCTACGGTTAGTTCTCATAACTGGTTATTCCCTTGGAAATACTTATTTTAGATTCTTTAAACTATAACGAAAGTCTTTCTATGTAAGGCCCCAAACCCGGGAGGTCTCACTTGTTGGATTTACTCATTCACAAACAGTTCTTAAACTTGATTATCAAATAACGCTGCGGAAAATACTTTAAAAAACATAACCATTACATTGTTTAACAACGGAATCGTAACATAGTCTATTACATAAACATATCATAATCTAATCATAACGGGATGCCAGTCTTCATGATCAACCAGGTAACTCTTCTCGCTTGTCAAGCATCATCGTCCATCATCCATACCTGCCTTAACCAGAATGTGCATACTAAAAAGTCAGCTACGCTGGTGAGTTCTAGTTTTCGTTCGATTTAAGAAATGGTTCATCATTCAAAACATTCGTTAGGGTTTAACATCACGTATAAGAAAACAGGGCCTTTCATTCATCATTGAAAACCTTCAAACATTTTTCCTCATCATAAACACATTGAACGGATCATTTGTTTAAAATATTTAACATTCATTTAAGTCATACATTACTATCTACAATCTGTATCTTTCTTTAAGTGTCTCTGTGTCCCCGAAGGAACCTTGCATGTCGTGGACAACCGTTACGTATCGCCGTCATTGCCACAATACCATACATTCCGTCAATTTCCTTTTTTTTATATTGCCCCCAAGGCTTAACTGCACGAGGACCGACAATACCCATTCAGTTGCCCCTATGGCTCTCCTGTCCATAGACTGACAACCTCCATCGACGGCTATGGCTCACGGCCATAACACCGTCGGATCATAATTTAACCTTACATAGGGTCACGTTAACCCCCTGAGTAACCGTCGTTACTCCTTACCAGTTGTACAATATCAAACCATTGACATGCCACAAAGACACTACCCCTGTTGTTCTTATGGAAACTATGGCTCGCTGTCCATAATCTACCACAAGGCTGGGAATTACATTCCCAGCCTTCATTCGTCAATTCCCTTCATTCGACAGATTATATTTGTAATGACTTCTTTAACACCTTTGCCCTTTTCCTTTTATTTTCATAAAACCTTTTCATTCATTTTTGAAACCCTTTACCTTTAGTTTAAACCATTTCTTTATAAACATTTCGTTCGTAAACATTTCATTCATAAAACTTTCTTTCCATAAACCGTTCATTCCAAATCATTTCATTTCGTAAACATAGTTTTATAAGCATCATTTTATAAACATAGTTTCATAAACATCGTTTCTTAAAAACATCATTTCATATGTATGTACACCAGCCCGAAAACATTATATAAAACATTTAAAGGAGGGCTTCTAGAACTCACCTGATAAGCTAGTCTTGGTTGTCCTAAAAAAAGGTCCCACTACGTTACTTCCGATCTGAATTGATTAGGTAAATACACATCATACCAAATCCCGACTCTAACGGTTTAACCTTCTAAACATACCGACTTTACCTAATCAGCCTGATGCCTGCGCACTTAGCAAGTGCGCAGACCCTGCTTCCTGCGTACTTAATAAGTACGCAGTGCCCTCTTCCTGCGTACTTGATAAGTACACAGTGCCCTCTTCCGGCGTACTTGATAAGTACGCACGATCTGTTTCTTCACAAAACCCTAACTTTCGCATTCAGGTCTGATCACGTCATGATCCCGAACCTGTTAACATTCAAAACGTTTGTTTTCCATTAAGGAACTCAAATCTATGTTTATCTTTCAGTTTTATCCGTGAAAACGTTACCTTTTCACCCAAAACTCGAAAAATCCAAAAACGAACAAAAACTCAGATTTAGGCCCGATCGTTACCTGAATCTAGTTTCTGATCCGGAGGTTCTTCTCACGAGCTATGGAGCAACACTTTGCTGAAATCTCGTGTCGATCCGCCAACTTTCTCTCTCTACAGTTTCTCTCTCTAGAACTTGCAAATGAGAGAAATGATGGCGGTCTAAGCTATTTATAGGGGAGGCTCCCCTTCCAGCCCGCCGGCCCGACCCGACATGCCTCGTTCGTTTATTTCGTCATTTTAACTGTCGTTTTGTTTTTGGGATGTTACATTCTAAAAACATTAATTACTTTTTAATGTCATTATGTTACCTCACGAATGCTAGCACACCAATCGGAGTAGCACCGCTCCCAAGCCAAGATACGTCAACGCCATGCTTACCTGCAAAACAATCTATCGCACACACAAAGTCAGCTACGCTAAGTGAGTTCTAATAGTTTAGTTTAATTAAAAGGCAACTCGTCTCAAAAGTTATTTGCACTTTACTCAGGACCCAAGGTCCTTATAAAATAGGTCCACAATTCATTATCTAATAGATAACCCCTATTATCACCCGATATCCCATAATAGCTTATTACTCAAGACACAAACCATAATGATAATAATCCCGCAGTCTTATCGACACAGGTCGAACTTACTTACACTAATACTCCTACTCAAGTACATGTATTAACTCGACGCTAGGTTAACACAACAAATCCCTAAGCATCAACTTACTCAGCCTTGACCAAGACTCTTACACATCAACTGACATAACAATTGTAAGCTCCACATCACAATCCTGACACAACGGTCAATCTAACTCAACTCACCACATTATTACTATCTCATGCACAATAAATATAACTCATTGCATGCAATGTAACACATATAAATGCACATAAACACATACCTCATTACTGCAACCTCCTCAGGGCGTTCGACACACCGCGAGCTCATCATTAACCTGCTCAAAGTTCGTCACCTTTTGTGACCTCCCGAAGGACTTAGTCCTCCACAATACCGTTTGGCATGTCACACAGACAACAGTGCAAACACAATACCCGACGTGTCACGAGGACAACGACACAATACACACAACACATATACAAGCACATAACATTATACTCGATGTATATGACTCATTATCTGCACCTGAACTTCACACATAGCATTAGGATAAGATATCCTACACGTATTCATAAGCGTTTAGCTTATATCCCGACTCACCCCTACAGACTCATAACACAATACAATGCTCATATAGCAACACACAGACTACTACTATGTCTCATTATCTAGGCACATACTACGTACATGCACATCCTATGACACCTTCTAGCATGTCCGTATGACCTTTACATACAACCCCGACTCACCCCGAGTAGGTCACTATACGACCCATGACCATATACCCACCTTTAACCTACACCTCTCAAGGACAACACATAGTCTCTTAGCCCCGTATTTAAACAGTTAAATTCGTAAACTCCTCGGTTTAGACCCCAAAGCTCAATATACATTTAATGTAATAAAACATATCTCAAAAGCATGTACGATAGCCCCAAAACGTTAAAAAACATTTAAAAGAGGGGGATTAGAAATTCACCGGTTATTGAGTCCAATTCCTTGCTCTGCAAACTGTTCGTCCCCGCTCGAACTCAACCTATTAATGCATGTCCACATGGTCAGACGTGTTCTAATCGCACGCTGGATGACTTATAACAACATAATAAATACACAACGTCCATCTCATCTTCTCATTGGACCATTCCCATGAACCCTAGTTTCACACGTACTCACGTACGTGGTCCGGGTTCCCATGCACACACATATTCCGCCAAGCAAAGACCCTAACTCAAGAAACACGCGTGCATGAGCCAGGTTCCCTATACGCACGCCTGTCATGTATACATAAAGCCCCGTCCTTACGGGACACATGTATACTACCCCGCTCCACGTGTTCGTGGCACCATGCAATCCTACTCGGCCTCGTAGCCCGACTTCGTCGACTCCACCATCATCTAACATCGGGTGTCACCACAAGTTTCACCGTCACCTCGTGTATCACCCTCGTATTCCTCGTCTAACCACAACTAAAGTCGGCCATGCACCACCATGGCGCCACCCTGCCGACTCCACCTTACCGCCGTGCACCACCATACCCGTCACTTTCGTCTTCCTCATCGAGCCCAAACCCTAGCCGAGCCCCCACCTAGCTAGTATGCCCATCACCACGACCGAAGATGGCTCCGCCCGTTCACCACAGCGGCGCACACCCTAGTGGCCGCATCCCCGCTTTACCGCCTTCACCGTCACCATCAGCCATCGTCGGCTCTTGTCACGCCTCCACAGCCACCGGACCTCCACGGTCCCCGTCGCCATCTCTTTCTCTCTCTTCCCGGAAATCCACCAAACGCCGCCACAGTGCCACCACCACTTTCGTCCCGACAGCCCCGCCACCGTGAACCACCATCACCGCCGACCACCGTTGCCCCTGGGATGGCTGTCTCATCTGTCGATCACCATAACGAGGGATAAAACCCTACTCAGGTTCCCCACGCATAACCGTAAACCAACAAGAAAATGGAAAAAGGTTGAGAACAAGTGTTATCTTACGTTTTCGAGAGTGGATTAGGTCGAACCACTCCTTCCGGCGTCATCCTTTCCTTTTGCCGGCCGGTCTCCTCTCTTTCGTGGCCCCCGTTGCCGTCGCACGAACCCCTAGCCGAATGAGGTTAGGGTTTTCTCCTAAACTTGGTTTTTAAATGATTAAGTTTTACATCCGGGTCCCTGTGTTCTCCTTTCGTACTCTTATATCCCAAACTGTGTTTAAATGGTCTTCCGGTTCATTTGTTAACTAAGTTTTCAGGATGTTACAAGTCTAAACCCTTAAAAGAGGATTCGTCCTCAAATCCCGTGTCGGTACAACCACCCGACATACCTTCCTGCTATTTAATGTATGCCATTGGTGAGAAACATTCACCTTCGTCCTTACCAAATCTATTATTCGGCTTTGCAATTCGACCATCACCCTTGGTGTTCAAGGAAGCCTTCTCCGTTGCTCGCTTTCAACTTTGGGACTTGTAGGTTTCACCTACGCATTCCCCCATATCTCATCTTTCCCAGTCGTTTATTACACGGCTGCGTTTCTAACTCTCGTTATTCCGGCGTTGGTTAAAAGTTGCCTCACGTTATTTCCTTTATTACCAAACCTTTTGCGAAGATTTCCTTGTCGACACCCTTGACAAATCCTTTTGCCCTTAATGTTTTTAGTAACATTGCTTATCTCATCTCTGGTAGTAGTATATCATAGCTAGTTACCCTCTCACTTGCCATAGTCCACACTGAGTTACGAGCACAATTTCCCTCTGTCTCTTGCATAACCCTAAGGGTTTCGTCATTCTGACGGCCATCACCCCAAGTAGGTTTCTTACCTTCACATATAGAAGCACTCACAGCTTCACCATTTTATACTCTTCATTCATTTCTTCCTTAATTTTCGTCTATCATCCCGCGTTGAATTCTCAAACTCTAGTCCTTGCCCTACCCATAAGGGTATTACTTCTGCCCTTCTCTGATTATCTCCAGGGGCTGGTGCCAAGCTACCCTGGTCCCCACAACTTTCTTTATCATAGTATCTCTTTACTTCATTATCACGCGTTCAATATGCCCCTTAGGCTTTCACATACACCTAATACTAGGGCCATATTCGTTAGCTCTCGATGTTTCTCAAGGCTCATTGACTTATGTCCCGTCTGTCTTGACAGCCAAACGCATGCCTCTCTTGAATGCTTCATAGGAGCTCACTTTAAGCTATCCTTACATTTGTCAAGTAGACGTTTCCTTCCCAATCGCATACATGCAATCCTACACTTACCCTTCCTGCGTTTCACTTTCCTCTATGTTGCCCAACCATTGCCATGCGATCATTGACCGCATCTCATTTACCACGTACAAACATTAAGTCCGTCTGCTCACGAGCCTTAGCCATCGGTTGCCTCGTCCAGGGAAAGCATCCCAATTTCTCCAGTCTCTCACCTCGACTGAACTCTTCCTATGGAACGGGTTCCATGAAGACTCTTTCGTCACCTTGTTTACTCCGTGCCGAAATCTTTAGCATCATCTGTTTGATCCCATCATGGATATCTCTGGTCCAACATCCACGTAACCACTTCCATTACTAACTCTACAGCTTCGCCCATTGGCTTCGTGCTCCGAATTCTTGAGATATAAGCATAGGTACCTCATAAGATCACCTCACCGATCGCCTAGAAAGACGTCAAAACTCCTCGCACCACCTCGATGTATCAACATCAAGAAAATTGTCAAGATAGAAATGTTATGTTTGATCACACTAACCATCCGTCCTATGCACGAATAAGCGTATACTACAAGGACACACATAACTACTGAACACACAAGGTTCTACACACGTACTAGTAACTCAACCTTCTAACTCGCACAGAGTGCACACACATAACTAGTTAAATTTGTACTAGTAAGTTTTAAATAAAATTAATGAATTTGTATAATCATTCACTTACAAATAATTATTTAAGTTATTCCATAAAGTTTTATTGTTCTAAATAATTATTCTTTGCTAAAATTATTTATAGGTTTTGAGAAAAGATCTGTAACGTTTAGTCAATTATTTAAAGTTTGTTTTATAACATTACAATTTTTATAAATGAAACAATATAATTGGATCTAGTTAAATAATCCTTTTCTATATCATTTATTTAAGAATTTTAAAATTTCTAATATGTCTTTAATAAATTAAAAGGAGTAAAACATTGGTTTATATTCTCCGTTTTTATAAGAGATACAATTTACATTTAAAAGATCTATTGAATTTATTTGAGAAATTAAAACATTAGTTCTTGTAGTAAAATAATCAAAATTCGTTTAAACAAAAAGAAAAGGATGGGCTGGGATTCGAACCCGAGTGGGTTCTGAGGGAGCCAAGGTTGCTAACCACTAAACCATGGCTAGTTCTTTGCAAGGAAATAGAAACGATTTAGTTTTATTATTCAAACCAAAATCCACCTTCGTCCCAAAAGGCATCCCATAAACCCTAGCCCTAAGATTGGCTCGATTAAGCTCCGATTGAACTCAGAACCATAGGGCTTTCGTTCCTAGGATTAAGACGAATTTAAAAGTACAAGAATCACTGAAACGGTTGCGGGATGGTGGCGCTCGGCTGTGGCTTCTGTGGTCGAGTTCTTCTGCCTTAATTGCGTTCCAGGGTTGTTTCGAAGTGGTTTTGAGGTTTCAAGGAGATTATAGAGGGTGATGCGATTTCATTTGATCAGGTTACATGATATGATTTCATTCGATTAGTACTAATTAGTAGTGGGTTTAAGGATGTCAGTTACAGGATTGATTAACGGTTAATAAGCTTAAATTCGATTAAATTGGTTCATCATTGACATTTAGTATTGGTTGCATAACTTCTTGGCACGAGTTTCGTGCATTAACAGCTTCGAATTCTAATCGTTTGGATCGAATTTGCTGACTGTTTGACCTGAAAAAGTCAACATCAGCGAATGGGATCAGATTGGGTTCAATTCGTGATTTGGTTCATCGATGTGGTTCATTTGACTTGCGGGACTGATCCCATATTGTGTAGGCACAATCCAATAGAGTAAACCTCCCGTGATTTGGAACCGTTTAGATGTATTTTCCTCCTTTTGACTTTCTGAAGTCAAATTGTCCAAATCTAAATCAAATGGGCTCAAATTGAGTTCATGAGGGGGGGGGGGGGTCATTTTTCATGGAAAAAGGTTCAACTAAAATCAATGGGTTCAAAACAATCTCCATTTTTTTTAAGTTACCTTAATCATTTATAAAATGATCTCTAACATGTTTATAAAAGTTTAAATATTATTTGATTAATTGTAATTATTTTATAAAAGGAAAATGTTTCTATTTTTATAATTTTTACAAAATTGTATAAATGATTTATTTATCGTACTCAAATATATATAAAATGTAGATACATGATTCAAAGCTCTATTGTTGTAATAGAGTATATATATGTATTCATGTAAATATGCTTTCATGTGTTATACATATATAATAGAATACGATATGTTATTGTAAGGGTGCAATGTCTTGAGTTTATTCACGTTATTACTTAACGTGTCCAATCGTGTCGGACAAAAATGGAGTGTCATTATTGTATAGCATTGAAATAATAATAAATAAAAAAATAATGTTGAAAAATTATGGAGGTTACAGTATCCCAAAGTTGAGGGAATTTCGTCCCGAAATTCAACTGAAGGGGGCTATTGAACCAGTAAAGAGATGTGGCTTGAATTCTCAACGAGCTTTGATTACCGGTCAAAGAAGTATAATTGATAATAAGGCTCAGGTCTGATACTCAAGGTCAGATAACGTCATCGTGTTAGACATAGATGGTGGTAGTGGATTTAGTTTGAAGAGAATTAAGGAGAAGGCTGTCGAAACAAAATTCGGGCCCTAAAGATGGAATGCATCACTTGGGATGGAAACAATGAGAATTTGATGGTTAAAGCTTGTTTAGGATATAGTCTACTATGTTCAGAAGGTGTCACTGGGTGGAGATTTCACGGATGTTGATCAAGTCGAAGTAATAGGAAACCCTCGTGATACGGACAACGTTACTTCTGAAAACACGACCGAAGCACTTATATATAGGATATACCAGCGGTATATCCACCATGCCCTTATCATATCCCATTAGTTTCGTTAATGTATAAAACCATAGGTTTTATGTCATCCCACACGACAGAATTTACTATGTTTTCCTTGCGCTGACTTTTATAATTATGTGTGCACCCGTAATTCGCGAGTCGTCGCATGGACCGTATAGATCATTCCATTGTGTGTGGGTATAGAGGGGACATGAAAACATTTAGTTCATAACTATTGTTTTCATGTATGAGTTGTTAATAAGTAACTGTGTCTCTAGATAGTAAAGTTAATCAAGGAATAAATACTAACAAGGTGGCACCACCACATACATGGGTGCCCTAAGTAGAAGGCATATCCCTCCAGATTACTCATAAAGTCTATTGTTCTTTCGTGTTTGAACAAGAATACGTCAAACCCCGAGTAACTCAAAGTTTATAGCTTCCTTGTGTTTGAACAAGAATATGTCACACCCCGAGTAGTTCAAAGTCTATAGCTATCGACTTCCATGGATAAGTGAATGGTCATGCCTCATGTATATAGTGGACAATCATTTGCAAACAATGTAAATAGTTATAGTTTCGTGTGTAATGTAAACACTCAGGTTTCATGTATAACGTAAATAATCTAGTATTATGAATATTGCAAACAAACAAGTATCAGATATCGTGTGAACAATCTAGTATTATGTATATTGAAACCAATCAAATCTCATGTATAATGTGAACAATCAAGTTTCGCGTGTAAAGTAAACAATTTAGTTTCATGTATGTTGTGAATGTACATATTTGAATCGCATGAGTAACGTAACCTATCGAATTTCGTAAGTGATTGAGTTTTGCAGACAAGCGTATTACTTAACGCTCATATATCATGTAGGTTGTTGGGTTTTAAGTTTTAAATTTTGTTGAGCTTTATATGGGTGGTTAACGCTTACGCGAAATGACTCATCTCTTTGGAGTGACTAGTAAACTTATACATTTCCGAAGGTGTAAGATAATGAGATAGTTTTGCAGGTATTTAGAATAATGTGGACATGAATAACTTGTTCGTGTTTGTTTTTTTTTTGTAAATAAACAAGTAATTGAAATTTACTCTTGTTTATGAATCAGTGAAAATAATAAGTTGAATGACTAGGTAATTGGATAAATAAATAAATGTTACACCCCAACCAACGGCGGAATACGTCGGGGCGGGACATGTAGACTGTTCATGAGCACAAGGTTGACTAGATTTCAATAATTTAATCATCAAATTTCATTTCAAACAATTCACACACAACCAAATTCAAACAAGTACATAATTGAAATACATAATCTTCTTTATTTAAATTTAACTAAGTCCAAATCCTATGTGTAGCATGTCTTGATCAAACTCACATATTAGCACCTGAAACATGAATAAAATAAAGTCAACTGAAAAGTTGGTGAGTATACACAGGTTTATACATAGATGGTGTATAGATGTAAATATCAAATCCTTACATAACATGATAAAATAAGGCATTTATGAGGAGCAACTATTGTGTAACCAAAGTACAATCAAACCTTTGTAACTAGCATGAAAATTGTGTTGTCAGTAACAATCACCCCAATCTGGGTGGGTTTGTCAAACTCAATAGATCTATCATTGTTAACCGGTGGCTTGAATAGTTAATGATTGCACATAAGTTGCACACAAACAGTCAACAGACATAGCACTCAAACATAAAGCTCAAATTTTGCATACATGAATGTAAAGAGGATTTGTGTTTGTGTAGTTTGTGTAAATGTAAGCAATTGAGTGTATAGAGTTCATGTTTCACCCTAAAAAGTGTAAAAGAGTAAAAGGGGCTATGTAATACTCACCTGTATCAAAGAGGTTGCTAGTACAAGTGTCTAGGTAGCAAAGTGTTCCTTGTAACTTACAACGTTAGCCTAGAGTGTAATATATATGAATCTAGATTAATAACATGTATAATAGTCTAAAGTCAAGTCTAGGGTTGCAATGAAAGTGTGTACAAAGGGTTTGTGTTGCATTATATAACGGAATGTGTAGGTGGTTGTGGTTCGTACTTGAATAAACGTTTTATAAAATGAAAGTTGAAATGAATAGTTTTAAAATAAACGATTTAGGGTTTAATTTGAATGTCTAAATAAAAAAATTCCATTTATTTATTTATTTAGAAAAATAGTGTGGAATTATATTTGTTTCAAATTTAAATTAAATAAATAAGTTTATTTTTTATTTATTTATTTATTTATGTATAACCTAAATAAACAATTTTTGTTTAAATTCAAATTAAATAAATAATTGTTACTTTATTTATTTATTTATAAAGGCATGCAATTTATATTTAAATATAATTAAATGGAATAAATATTAAATTTATTTATTTATTTGCCATTTAAATTGAATATGATATTGAATTAGAATGGGTATGTATAAAATTATAATAATTATTTTTTTTTGGTGTTTAAAATATAACTTAAATTTTATAAATTTCGTATAAGGTGTTTATAAAACTTATCATAAATTTATAAATGAATTTCTCAAAATAAATAATATACTTTAAATTGAGTATTTAATAAATAATTTTATAAAAATAGAGATTTTTATGCAAAAATTATGGAACTTGTTTTATTCTGATCTAAATAAATGTAGAGTTTATAGAATAATTTTTATATAATTTAACTAATGTTAAAACTGATTTTTAAAATTAATAGGGGCTTGCCGGGGTCGAACTCGGGTCTGCCCGGTGGGAACATCACGCATCAACCACTGGACCAGGGGAGCATCACTGGTACAGATTCGGTTCGAACTGTCTTTAATATGAATCTGGGAAGGAGCCGGGTCTAGGTTTGATACGCACGCAAAAAGGCCGGGGTTGTGGGTTTTGAACCCACGCCACCGGGTCCAATGGCGTAGTGGTTTAACCAGTCGGACCGGTGGTTTCGCTGGTCATATAGAGATTCCACAAACTTAAAAATATCAGTTAGATTTAAAAGCCGAATTAGAATCCCGCAAGAACAGGTCATGAACTCTACTCGAATTCGAACCCGATATGATCAGTCATGATGAATTAGTATAGGGTAATTGATATGCGTACTAAAACGATTCGAATGATATAAAACTTACTTGGTTTGGTGGAGGATTGCGGGTGAACGGCTGAAACAAAACTCTGACGGTTCTTAGTGCTCGTCAGGGTTCCAGAGATGAAATGTGGATCGTACGAGAGTTCTGAGAGGTTGTGTAAAGGTATGCGAAGGTGTATGTGAGGTTTGATTCGCTAAAACTCATCTAGATCGCACGATTTGATTAGAGGTTTGAATGTGACAACTGTCAATGGAATTTCGCGTTAATTCGGCCGATTGGGGATGAATTGGGTCATGAATTAGGATTAGGTACATGCGAGGTTGTAGGTCCCTAATTCGGTGCGTGACGGATCTTTAGACTCGCGGTATGACACGGTGATAACGTGTGGAATCCATGATCAACGTGCTCGTGTAACTCAATCAACAACGGTGTAAATAAACTCTTTGTATTTCCACCACAATATCAGGTTACAATGATTACAGAAATTCTCTCATTCTGAAATCTGTCTACTCTGATATCGTCTCACACCTAATCTCTGTTTTCTGTTTCTGCTACAATCTGCTATTTATAGCCACTGATCAGCATTAGGCGAACTTAAAAGTTCGCCTCTAACAGGCTAAGCGAACTTAATAAGTTCGCCTCTGATAGACTTAAGCGAACTTATTAAGTTCGCCTCTGATAGCCCAGGCGAACTTATTAAGTTCGCCTCTGATAGGCTAGGCGAACTTGTTAAGTTCGCCTCTAGCAGAACTTACACAGAATTTTATCAACAGTTACAAAACATGTCCTAACAGACTCCCCTTTAACTGTTGCTAACAATTCTATCAAATACAAGTCAAAGACTCTAAGACTAAGACATAATCTTCAAGCTCGTTGTCACCAGAATATGCTCCAACAGACTCCCCCTTGACAACAGCTTCAGAAGAGTGTCATCTGTCTTCATATATCATCAAACACACTATAGTCTTTGTCGTGTTCATCTGCACACTCTCTCTTTATTTCTAGAAGAAAACTTGGGAGAAGGACCCCTTGTCAACTTCTGTCTGCAATATTCAGTTTTTGCAAAGGAGAACAACCAAGAATAACCAACAATTAAGATTTCCATGGAAGCTGGAAAAATAAAATCTTTTTGGTTTTTCAAACATAAGAAAGACAAAATCTTTTTGGTTTTTCTCTATCTAAACTGAAATGTAAAATACAAAATCACATCTTTTTGGTCGAACATCACAAGTAAGAAGATCATATCAGTATATATGATGAATCAATCACACATTTTGGATATAAAATCCATATAATATCAAATGGTATCCTATGTCATTCTTTCAAGCCTTGACCAATCAAGCTAATATCTTTCAAGATTATCACACTCTATCTTTTCAAGACTTTCATATTGCATGTAATGATACGCAATAAACATTCAAAGAAAATAGGATCAGGCTATGACACACAAATTCAAATTGTCAATATTATAAGATTTGAAACTAAAGCATCTCATTCCCACTTTCTTGTGAGTTAAGGTACCATTTTAAGTATGAAATACAACGTGTACCCCACTAGTATGCCAACAGAAAGTAAATGCACTATCTTCAAGACATATGAGATTTTACTAAAGATTATCCGAATTTCCAGAATGAGGAGACATCACTTAGCACATGAATAGCAGAATCCAAATTGGATTGTATAGAAATCAATGAGATTCAGAATCGAATGATTCAATGTCTTGGCTTATATATATGGAATCATAAGATTCAGGTACGTGGATCCAACTGTTATCTGGATTATGAATTCAATGGAATTAATAAAGATGATTTATCAATATGATCCAAGGGCTAGTATATGTTTGACAGATGTTGTCAAGTACATATCTTGATTATACTTCAAATTGCATGCTTTTCAGGACTTGGGCACTGAAGCAAATCGAATGAATAGTGCTAAGGACATAACCCGAAACTGATCTCATAGGAAAATCTTTATTAAAAGCTAATATTCTTTATCAGATAGTGATCTTTTAACGCACACACCCAGGCATAACATGGGTTCAAATCACAGTAGTAACATATGCAATTATGTTTTCACACTACTAATGGTTCAGTGACGCTTTTAGTCTACTGACAATTCAAATTATATGAATATACAACACTATCATTTCCTATTTGTGCAGTCTCTAAAGTTTAGATCAAAACATATAATTCAGATATATTAACATAAAGCACCAACCAGTCAATCTAAGGTCATGTGTGAAAGAACATCTACTGATGTACTATCATCTCTTCTTTAACTTCAAGTAATGTCGATTTTATCTTTTTCAATTTTTTTGGCTTTTTCAAAATCTTTTTCAAAGGAAATAAAACAAACAAAAATAAACTCTTCCATGAAAACATTTTATGAAAAACATTTTACTTGGTTACTTAGGAATAATCAATTCAATCAATTAAAAACTCAAACCGATGTAATTCTGTAATTGAATGTCATTGCCTCTGTCACCAACACAGTTCTGTACTCCCCCTGCCCTGTAGACTCCCCCTCAACTAGTCAAATGGTTGCATCAACGACTTTATGCTCACCATCGTCATCCTAAGTTTCAGGTTATCATTTGGACTTTGTAAAACTGTTTCCAAAACATTGTGTGTGACATATTTTCCCCCTTGAGCATCAAGTCGTTGAATCAAATAGATTTCTCAGTTATCAACAACTCTTTACTCTTGTAGATGTCAATCCCTGTCATGTGCTAAAAAGAACCACTATCAACAACCAAAATGGTATTAATAGTCCCTCTTGGTAAATCCTGCATAACTAACAAGAAACATTAATTTGAAATTGGGAGCCATGGTAGTCATGGGTCTGTTAGGACATAGATTTGTAATGACAAAAGCTTGTAATAGTTAGATTTTATGTCTTTATGTTTTTGATATGTAATTGTTTAAAGTTGCTAAGTGTTTTAACTAGTGAGCCTAGAGGCGAACTTGTTAAGTTCGCCTGGTCTATCAGAGGCGAACTTAATAAGTTCGCTTGGTCTGTTGGAGGCGAACTTAACAAGTTCGCTTACAACAGGTGTGTTTCTATATATATATATGTGTTACAGAGTCATTAGAACAAACAGATCCGAAAAGGAGAAAAACTTGTCTGATTGAGTCTATAACCACTGTGATTTGGAATATAACGAGAAGTTTATTTACGCGTGTTGTTTGAATTGTCAATTAGTATACAAACGTTAATACGAAGGATTCCGCACTTCGTGTTATAGAAACGTCATATCACGAGTTCGATCAGTAGTTGAGTTACCTGGACCTACAAGTGGTATCAGAGCTTATGCTCGTGAATTAAGTACGATTCTCAGTGATTAGTGACGGTTTTTGTGTACAATTCGACAAGAAATTCAACATTTTTGAAGGTTCTGCAACAATGGAGTTTTTTCAGTTCTTGAAGATCGTTTCTTTACTGAATTCGTGATTTTGGAAGGGTTTTTGACGAAATTAGTCCGATAGAACTGTTCTATTTGATAAAATTCACAATCCTACGGTTCAATTTCCTTAAATTCCATCAATTCTCTGAGAAATCATAAATTTTAAAGTTTTCGGTTCGTGTTTGGGTGAAGAATCTGTTGAATCTGTTACAGCAGTTTAAGCGAACTTGCTGAGTTCCTGTGCAGGCGAACTTAGCAAGCACATTTCAAGCGAACTTAGCTGTTAAGCGAACTTACCAGATTTCCTCCTTAAGAGAACTTGTCTTGTTCGCCTGATCTTAAGTTCGCTTAGTACTCACTAAAGCGAACTTATTAAGTTCGCCTGAGGGTAAAACAGCTCTATACTTATAAATTTTTCAGAAAATTTTTTTAACATGGCAAATATGGTTCAAGTCACAAACATGTTCAATTATGATAATGAGATTGGTACATCTCAAAAACCCCCGAAGTTGATGAATCTAGCTGATTATTCAAATTGGAAAGATCGGTTTGACCAATTCGTATCTTTTACCGATACTAGTTTGTGGATTCCAATTTTGGAAGGATATACGCATCCTACTTATTCATGGATGGGAAAAGATGATGTTCCAAAACCAGTGTCCACTTTAACTATTGAAGAGAAGCTGTTATTTGATCGAGAAAAGAAAGCAATGGCTAGCATTTCGATGTCTCTACCAAAGGAAATTTATCACAGTTTTAAACAGTTCAAGTCTTCTCAACAACTGTGTGAAGCACTACAAAAAAGGTGTGAAGGGAGTTTAGATGTGAAGAAAAGTAGAAAAGAGTTACTAAAGAAGCAGTTCCTAGTTTTTAAATATTTTCAGAATGAATCTTTGGATGATCTTGCTACAAGATTCTATCATCTTCTTAGTGAACTGGCTAGTGCATCTGTGGTATATGAGACTGAGGAAATCAATGATAAATTCTTGGAGGCTTTACCATCAAAGTTTGATGTGTATACGGTTTTGATCAAAGAAAATGTTAAGTACAAAACCATGTCTCTTGAAGAAGTCCTAGGGAAGATTCAGTCACATGACATGAATTTGAAAAAGAAAGAGACTAATTTGGAGCATATCCAGGATCCCTCGATGTATTTTGCCAAATCTGTTGGTAAATCTGGTACTGGAGTGGCATTATTTTCTGGTGATGCTCAAGAGTCTTCAAATGATCAGTGTTCTGGAGTTCCAATTTATTCTAGTCATACAAGCCTTTCTGGATTTGCTGCTACTACTGCTTCAACATCATCTGGATCTCATGTGAATCAGAAAGTTGCTGATGATTATTTGGCTATGTTTTCTTCATTCATGGCATCATATGAAAATTTCATTGGAGGAAAAATACATGATCCTGAGGTAATAGAAGAAGATTTCAGACAGATTGACCCTGTTGATCTGGAAGAAATGAATATCCAATGGAATATGGCCATGTTAATGAGACAAGATAAATATTTCTTGAAGAGAACTGGGAGAAAATATATTGGTTCAAATAGTCGATCGCGTATGGGTTTTGATAAGAGCAAAGTTAGATGTTACAACTGCCAAGAGTATGGTCATTTTGCTAAGGAGTGTTTGAAACCAAAGGTAGAATTTGATTCTCAAAAGAAGCAATCTAACTTTCAGCATAATAGGAATCAGCCACATGGTTCATCTGGTAATCAAAATCATGGTCCTTCTGGTAATACAAATCATGCATCTGCATCATCAGCTTTAGTTGCTCAAAATGATGAAAACTATGATTGGGGCATTCATCTGGAAGATTTGGTGGGTGCTGTGAGTCAGGCTTTTGTTGCAGAAATTCATTCAGAAAAACCAGAAGAGTCTACTGATGATGAAAGTTCTAGTGATGATTCATGTGATGGTGATAGTGTTCCAAGTGTTGATGATGAGGAAGAAAGAGAGCAAAGTATTGATTCTGATACTGTGACTGGGGTTGCTGAGGAAGAAATTGTTCTTACAGAAAATGCTTCAGTTGGTAAAGATTCAGAAAACATTCCGATTGCCAAAGTATTCATGGCAGACATGTCTGACCCGACTAAGGTAAAAGACTCTGTTTGTCAAATATTTTGTTCTAATTGCATTTCTGTTAAAGATAAACTACAAAAAGTCATGGATGATAACACAAATTTGATTTGTGACATGAAATCAATGCATTCAGTTAATCAGAAACTGAAAGATAATGATAAACTGTGCATTGATAGAATTGAGTCTTTGAAAAGAGACTTAAATTCTCTTGGGTTAAAATACAAAGAGCAGGGTTATCATCTAGACATGGCTTATGTTGAAATTGAAAAACGAAATGAAGTAGTTGCCCAAAAGAACAAGGAGATTTCTGAAAAAGAATCTGAGGTGATAAAGTTACATAGAAAGCTGGAACAGTTTGAGAATTCATCTGTAGTTTTGGATTATTTTAATGCTAATGCTGATCCCATAAAAAGGGTTACTGGTATTGGGTTTGTTCCTCCTCCGTTCAATGGGAATTATGTGGTTGAGCCTGAAATCATTCATGAAGAGGAGATTGATCCCAAGACAGTATTAAAGGTGAATCTAGTGACAGGTGAAGACATGGTGTATGAGTCTGATACAGAAGATGAAGTGTTTGATGATTCAAAGGTTGAAGGCATTCCGAGAGAAGTGAAAATTGAGGAACCAAAGGTTGTGAAGAATGTTACTCGGGATAGGTGCATTTTGACTGAACCTGAAGAGGTGAAAGTGGTTCAAACTAAACTTTCTCCAATCTTACAGTCAAGTGGGTTTGTGGTAGCTGGTTTTCAAAAGGTAAATTCTTCAAAGGTGCCAAAACAGAATTATGTGCCTAAGAAGCCGACAAATTGTTCAGGGCATTCATCTGAAGCTTGTTCTTCTGATGGTTCTTCAAATTCAAAGAAAACATCTTATTTCAGAAGTTATCAAGAAAGAAGAGTGTGCTTTCATTGCAATGAGTCTGGTCATATTTTGATTAATTGTCCATACAAGAACAAGGGTAAAATGAAGACTGTACCTTGACAATCGAAAGTAGTGCAGATTCTGAAAAGAAAAGATGAAGGAAAATCGTCTTCTAGTGTGGATAAAGATATGACTGGACGATCTTTTGTTAATTCCCCTGGAATTAAACAACAGTATACATTGCATGCTAAATCTTTTGTATGCAGAGAAAATCTTGAGATTCCAAAAGCTGGGATTTCAAAAGATACTTTTCAGGAGGTTAAATTGTCTAGACCTCAAAGAAGAAGGAGAAACAGAAAATTAAAGAAAATTTTGGAAACATCTGAATCTGACAATAATATTTCAAATAATGTTTCTAAAAATAATAAAATTGGTTCTTCTTTGAAAAGGTCTGATTGTCAAACTTTTGTTCCAACAGTGAATGATAAAATTGATTGTAAATTACAAGAAGTTGTTTATTTTGATCAATCCGGACGACCCAAGACCACGATGGCTTGGGTTCCACTTTCTAACTGATTCTCGTTGTTTATGTAGGGACAACCAAGGAGGACTATGAACAATACATGGTATGTGGATAGTGGTTGCTCTCGACATATGACAGGGAATGTGAAATTGCTTGAGGATGTGATTAAAATTGATGGTGGTTATGTCGCTTTTGCGGGTAATAAAGGCGGGTACATAACAGGTCAGAGAACGTTAAAGAACGACAAAGTAAAATTTGAAAAGGTGAATTATGTTGAGCAGCTGGAACACAATCTTTTAAGCGTATCACAAGTCTGTGACATGAAGTTTTCGTTCCATTTCAACGATCATGAATGTTATATTCTGAAACCGGGTTTTGTGATTCCTGATGAATGGATTCTCATGAAGGCTCCAAGGAGAAATGACACGTATTTCCTTGACATGAGTGTCGCCACTACAACGGATTCAATTCCAACATGTTTACTCTCCAAGGCGTCGGAATCTGATTCAATATTGTGGCACAGGAAGCTAGCTCACATATACTACAGGAAGATGAACTACATTGTTAGGAATGATCTTGTGCTTGGTATTCCGAAAATGAAATTCTCAGTTCCTGATGATTGTATTCCGTGCAAGAAGGGGAAGAAAAGAAAGAAATCTCACAAATCGAAGTCGACAAATTCTATCGTAACTCCTTTGGAGTTGCTGCATATGGATTTGTTCGGTCCTATCAGTATTAGGAGCATTGGTGGGAAATCGTATTGTTTGGTCGTAACTGATGATTATTCCAGATTTTCATGGGTTAAGTTTCTTTCCTCTAAAGCTGAAACCACTGAGTTGGTACAATACTTAATCCTGGGTTTGGAGAATTTATTCAATCTGAAAGTCAGAAGAATCAGGAGTGACAATGGCAGCGAATTTAAGAATAGCAAAATGGGCTTATTCTGTCTACAAAAAGGAATTCATCATGAATTCAGTGCGCTATATGTTCCTCAACAAAATGGTGTCGCTGAACGAAAGAACAGGACGTTGGTCGAAACAGCTCGCACGATGCTTGCAGATTCTAAGCTTCCAGTCACCTTTTGGGCTGAAGCTGTGAATACTGCGTGTCATGTTTTGAACCGGGTCTTGACCGTCAAGCGACATAACAAGACTTGCTATGAATTGTTAAATAATCGAAAGCCGAATCTGGAATACTTATTACCTTTTGGTAATCTGTGTACCCTACTGAAGGTTAGAGATGTCCCAACAAAATTCAGTGCAACGGCTATTGAAGGGATTTTTCTGGGGTATGTGGCTAATTCGACAACCAAGAGGGTTTATAACAAAGAGACACGCCAAGTTGAAGAATGGTTCCATATTGACTGTTCAAATCGGTCTTTACCACAAATGGCGATTGGTCCGGATTGGGCATTTGATTATGAAAACTTATTCAAGTCTTTTCATTTACCTTCTGACATTTCTGATGAAGATGCTGCTGTTCTTTATGATTCTTGTCAAGATGCACAGTATAATGGATTTCTACCAAATGCAGTTCCCAATTCATGGATTCCATCTACTTCTGCTCCCGATCCTAATGTTGCTTCTTGTTCCGGTCCACAAGATTCAGAGAGTGAGGAGGATAATGCTATTTTCAAGATTCTTCTGCTGATCCGTTGTTGAGTGATGATCCATTACCTTCGACACAGGCTCAGGGGGAGATTCCAACAAATTTAGACTCGGAAATTCCAATTCCTCAAGATTATTCTTATCAATCTGACTCTACTCAAGTTGATGTGTTGCCGGTTCCTGAGGTCGCATCCATCAAGGAACACAAAGATCATCCAGTAACAAATATAATTGGAAATTTACAGGATGGAGTGAAAACTCGTTCTCTTGTTGACAATACTTGTTTGTATACTTGCATTAAAGATTCTGGTGTTCTTGATGATTGCTCACATTCCTGCTTTATTTCACAGGTTGAACCCAAGAATGTAGAGATGGCTTTAAATGACAATAACTGGATAGAAGCTATGCAGGAAGAACTAGCTCAATTTGACAAACTGAAGGTTTGGAATCTTGTTGATTTACCGAATGGTGCGTATCTGATAGGAACAAAATGGGTGTTTAAATGTAAAAAGGACGATCGAGGTGCCGTGGTACGCAATTAGTTGTCCAGGGCTTCAATCAAAAAGAAGGAATTGATTACACCGAAGTTTATGCGCCGGTTGCGAGGCTTGAAGCTATAAGGCTGTTTCTAGCTTTTGCTTCCTTTAAAGGTTTTAAGGTGTTTCAATTAGACGTCAAGAGTGCATTTTTATATGGAAAGGTCAAGGAGGAAGTCTATGTGTGTCAGCCGCCGGGGTTTGAAGATCCACTGAATCCGAACATGGTTTTCAAGCTAGATAAGGCCCTCTATGGTCTTCATCAGGCTCCTCGTGCGTGGTATGAGACTTTATCTACACATCTTTTGGCGAATGACTTTGTTCGTGGAAAGATAGACTCAACCTTATTCATAAAGAAATCAGGGGGAGATTACCTACTGGTACAGATTTATGTGGATGATATTATATTTGGCTCGACAAATGAAGGGTTGTGCAAAGAATTTGAGGGTGTTATGAAGTCGAAATTTGAAATGTCTGCTATGGGAGAGTTATCGTTTTTCTTAGGTTTACAAGTAAATCAAAAGGAAGTTCGTTTCTTTATTCATCAGTCCAAGTATGTCTAAGACATCTTGAGCCGGTTCAAGATGGAGGACTGTACTTCATACGATACTCCAATTCCGGTCAATCATAAGTTAAATTCTGACCCGGAAGGAAAAGATGTGGACTGTTGACTTTACAGAGCTATGATTGGATCCCTCATGTACTTAACCGCTTCAAGGCCAGATATAATGTTCGCTGTGTGTATATGTTCCAGATTTCAGGCAAAGCCAAAAGAATCTCACTTAATTGTTGTGAAAAGAATCTTTCGGTATTTAAAAGGAAAACAACGTTTAGGGCTATGGTATCCTCATGGTTCTAACTTTGATTTCAATGCTTATATTGATTCTGATTTTGGTGGTTGTTGTCTGGACAGGAAATCTACAATAGGTGGTTGCCAGTTCTTAGGTAATCGACTTGTATCCTGGCAATGCAAAAAGCAAACCACAGTCTCGATTTCAACATGCGAAGCAGAATACATCGCTGCTGCAAGTTGCTGTTCACAGATCCTGTGGATACAACAACAATTGAGAGATTTCGGTTTGAATTTCACAGGAACCCCTATGTTTATTGATAACAATGCTACTATGTCCATAACGAATAATCCTGTTAAACATAGTAAAACTAAGCACATCGAAATTCGATATCATTTTATACGTGATTGTGCAGAGAAAAGGTTGATTGAGCCGGTCAAGGTACACACTGAAGATAATTTTGCTGATTTGTTTACTAAGGTATTTGATCGTACCAGGTTTGAATTCCAAATTAAAATGATTGGTATGATCAATCCCGAATAAAAGTTTTTTCAAAATCAGAATTTCATGGAAATTTTTTCTTTTAGGTTCTTTTATTGCTTTATTACATTTCTGCAGTTACATTTTCAGTCAAAAAGTCTAAATTATAAAAAGTTAAAACAAATTGAAAAATATAAAATTTGACATCATTTGAGGTTAGAGAAGAAATGATAGTACATCAGTGATTAGTTCATTTCACACGACCTTAGTAGACCTTGATATATGAATGATTAAAATAAGTTGATCTGATCTAAATTTCAAAGTCTTCATAAATAAGAAATGATAGTGTTATGAATGTTCTATTCTTGATAATTTGTTTTATAATTTGTGTATAAAATTTGAAACTTGAATTGTCAATAGGCTAAAAGCGTTTTGAAACTAATAGTAGTGTGAAAATTAAATATAATATGATTACATCTGTGATTTAAACTCATTTTATGCCTGGGTGTGTGTGTTAAAAGATCACTATCAGATAAAGAATATTAGCTTTTAATAAGGATTTTCCTATGAGATCAGTTTCGGGTTATGTCCTTAGCACTATTCATTCGATTTGCTACAGTGCCCATGTCTCGAAAAGCATGCAATTTAAAGTATAATCAAGATATGTACTTGACAACATCTGTCAATCATATACTAGCCCTTGGATCATATTGATACATTATCTTTACTGATTCCATTGAATTCATAATCCAGATAACAGTTGGATCCACGTACCTGAATCTTATGATTCCACAAATATAAGCCAAAACATTGAATCATTCGATTCCGAATCTAATTGATTCCTATACAATCCAATTTGGATTCTGCTATTCATGTCCTAAGTGATGTCTCCTCATTCTGAATATTCGGAAAATCTTTAGTAAAATCTTATATATGTCTTGAAGATAGTGCATTTATTTTCTATTTGGCATATATGTGGGGTACACGATGTTTATCATCTAAATGGTACTAAATCACATGAATTTGGAGAATAAACGCTTATAGTTTCAAATAATATAATATTGACAATTTTAAGAATTCAGGCTTTATATTTCAAATTCGGTATAAATAAAAGAGCATTTTATAACCTGATCTTATTTACTTTGAAATTTATCGCGTATCATTTCAAATATTATTCAAATTGAATGAATTTCAAAATGAAAAAGATGCAAAATGCACAAAATTGAGTTGAATGGTCTCTTACTATAGGTTACCCTTTGTTATTGATAATATGTGTGATGAATTAATTGAATAACTGATATGATCTTCTTGCTCATGATGTTCAAACCAAAAATATGTCATTTCAGTTTATTCAGAGAAAAATAAAAAATATGTGATTCTGTTTGTATAGAGAAAAACCAAAAATATGTGATTCTGCTTGTATAGAGAAAAACCAAAAATATGTGATTCAGTTTTGTACAGAGAAAAATAAAAAATATGTGTTTCTGTCTGTATAGATAAAATTCAAAAAGATTTTGATTTTTACTTTCCATGAAAATTCTAAACTTTTATTAAAATTGTTCGGGATTGGATCAAATATGTGTTGCTGACGGAAGTTCAAGATTTGAAAGGTTGAAGTTGGTAAAATTTGTGTTCAAGGCAAAAAGGTTGGAAAAGTAATTAAGTTCGTGTACAGTGAAGCGAACTTAATATGTTCGCTTAAATCGATGAAGCGAACTTAATTTTCAGTCTCGGGTGAAGCGAACTTAAGGGTGAAGCGAACTTATCTTGTTCGTCGAAGGCTTGTTAAGCGAACTTAACAAGTTCGCTTAATCAAGCGAACTTAACCTGAATAAGTGTTGAATCAGGCGAACTTGTCTCATCACCGTCTTCCTCAGTACAAGCGAACTTACCCAATTTTATCAAAAATTTTAATCGGTGTTGTGAGTGTTAATTTCTGGTTGCATCTTGATCGAAATTGAAGTACGAATCTAACAAAGGTATTTTCGTTGGATTTCATCCGCTAAATTGAGTGTATTTGAAGGATTTGGTCTCGGTTTTCGTCGGACTGTTACAAGGACGGGTTTTGACCTAATTTTTGACCCAAATTTAAAATTGATCCTCATTTTTGATTGTCATGTGTTATTCGATTGCTTGTAAATTCTTATTTCATGATTTGATATCGATTTGCCGGAAATTTAAAATTCAGTGTTTGAATTTGAAACGTCTCAGGTTCAAGCGAACTTGTTCCAAGCGAACTTGTTCGAAGCGAACTTGTCAGGCGAACTTAATAAGTTCGCCTCTTGCACTACTAAGCGAACTTATTAAGTTCGCCTAGGGGTCAGATGTGAAAATGACTTGGTGATTTTTTTTTGTTTGAAATTTTTTTTAAACAATTTATTTATTTATTTTTTTTTTGTTTGAAATTTTTTTTAATTTTTGTTGTTGTTTTTGTTTGTGTGTTTTATTAAATGTGTATCATATATGTGTACGTATACTAATGTTTGTTGTGATGTCAGATATTTTCACAGATGGCTCGACGTGTCGAATATAAGCATAATCAAGTGGCGTTATTAGATCCTAATTTGCCAGAAGCAGTTCATTTTCAGGGGATTATCAATTTTCTGAATCAATCAAGACTACATGTTGCATTATCTGCAGATCCTTATATTAGCTTGGTGTACATCCAACAATTCTGGGATACTGTACATCAAGATATCGATGTGGAACCACATGTCCTTCGTGCAACAGTCAATAATACAGAGATTGCTATTTCAGAAGAGACAATTCGTGCTGCTCTAGATTTGGGTGGAAATGCTGAAGATCCAATATCTTATCCTAACACTCTCATTATGGGTTGTTTTCAAAGGATGGGATATCGTGGAAAACAAAATGATACACAAGCTAGGAAAGGTGGATTAGTGGGAGAATGGAGGTACTTTATGCATGTGATTATACAATGCATTTCTCCGCGAAAAGCTGGTACAGATGGCTTGAAGATGGCTCTTCAAACAGCGATGGTGGCCTTAACTTTGAATAAAAGATTCAATTTTCCGCTTTATTTTTACCGGGAGATGGTAATGCAGATCAATCCGGCTGAAGGTCAAGGTTTCTTAATGTATCCACGATTTATTCAAATGATACTAAATCATCTTATTCCGGATCTTCCACAACATGCCATACGATTGACTTTGACTCCGATGTCAAAACGTATCTTTACAGATTGTACAAAGGTGAAACAGCAAAATGCTGTGTTGATTCCAGTTAATACACCACTGTTTAGGCACTTAATCAATCCTGATTATGTTGCACCACCTAATGATAATTGGTTTCATCCTAATGAACTTATTCAAGCTCAAGGAGTTAACGTTCCAGCACAACAACAACCACAACAACAGATACCAGTTCCACAAATTCAAGTTCAACAACCACAAATACAAGTTCCTGTACAACCTCAAATTCCTATTCCTGAACAAGTTCCTATTCCACAGGCTGCAGTTAATATTTTGATTCAGGAACCAGTTCAAGAAGAGGTCGTTCATGATCCTAATCAAGATATGGGTATGAACATGGATGATTTTGTTGATGAAGTTGTGAACTCGCCCATTCATGAACAAGAAGGGAATGTGGTGACAGACGCTGAGTCTAGTTCCAGTTCAAGTGATACAACATCATCTGATGATGACATCACTGATTCTGATGAATCTAGAGATTTTTCTCTAGGTCATTATGAACGGTTGGCTGCTATTCCACTGGCTAATGCTGGAAAACGCATTAAATCTCAAGCCAGACGACCACGACGCAAGTCTGTTCGGGATCCTCCTTCCAGATCAGTACCTGGAAAAAGATCGTTGGTAGATGAGCGTTCTGACACTGAAAGTGACTTTAATCCTGATCCTTCACGTCAAAAGTTAATGTCTGCGTCAATTGCTGCTGCATAATCTTCTCAAGGGGTTGAAGATGCTAATTTTGTTGCTTCTCTGATCATTACTCCACCAAGATCTAAGGATCCATCTCCAGTTCCATCTCCTGTTCCTTCAGAGATTCCTACTACTTCGAGTCCTTCTATTCCACAATCAACAGCTGGTCCGTCAAAGCCTTCTGATTCTGACAGGATTACTTTCCTTGAATCTCAAGTGCTTACTTTACAAACACAATTTAACTCTCTTGTGTCTATTGATTCTCAACGACAACTGGTGATTCAGACTCAAGCTCAACAGATTGCTGATATGCAGGCATTAGTGTCCAAACTCGTTCAGCGTCTTGACGCTCAGGGGGAGTTGAGGATACCTGATACTTGTCACACAGAGTCAATTCAAAGACGTGATGATGAAGACAATGATCCTGCTAGAAATATTGAGGGTGATCGTCAATACACTGACGTTAATCCTATATCTAGAGTTCAGGGGGAGTCAACATCACAATCTCTTGAAGGAAACAAAGACAAAGATACTTCTGGTACTAATGAAGAAGAAATTCTGTTATTAGAATTCTTTCAAGATTCAGAAGAAGAGGAAGCTGAAAAGATTGAATGTCTTGATGACATTGACGATTTATTCAATGACATGGAAGATGATATGTCAGACACTGAGATAGAAGAAGGAGAAATAGTGGAGATTGAAATAGAGAAGGATAAAGACAGTGTTACATATGAAGGCTGTGACGGTCTTAAGGTGCCGTATAACTTCATGAGTTCTCTTATGATGGAATAACTGACTCTATGGACTTTATTGAAGACGTCACATTGCCTGATGATACAGCCGAGTCAAAGATGGATACTGATGATGAGAATCTTCAATTCAATAAGGGTGCTGAACTGAAACTACTCACACTGAGTCTCCAAAGATTAATGAAGAACCTGTGATGTTCAGAGATACAGGAATGACACGAGAACAGTGGAGAGAAGTTGTAAACAGTTGGATGAAGGTGCTACCCAAGTCTCCAGCACAACCTGCTCAGAAAGAGAAATATGTGAATAAAGAGCAGTGTATAGGAAGGATCATTAGTTGGTTCTATGATGGTGAATCAAAATTGTTTGTAATCAAACGATCTGATGGTGTTCAATACTTAAAGCCAATGATCAAATATTTCAATACCTTGCCTAGGTGTGAAATAAATGGTCTAGCTTCAAAGCCACTCATAAATAGATCGAAGAATGGTTTGGCTGATGTGATAGCAAACCTGATAAAGAAAGAAGGTAGTTCGGGTAAGTATAGACCAGTGCGTGCTATTCACAAGATACCATTAAAGAAGATTCCTCAAGACTTTCTTGGGAATATGAAATGGTGGTATGTTGATGTTAATACTGGTGAAGCAAGGGTTGAAGATAAAGATAATAAGGTCATTGTGTGTTTCTATGACGCAATGAATCTTATTAATTTTTCAAAGAAAGATCAGAGGACGCTGCGAAAGAATGAGATAATGTATACTGATGAATGGATAGAACAAGGTCTACAGTATAAAAGAGTTTTGGAGATATGCAGAAGATACGGTGTGCATGCTGGCAGCAGACTACCAGACAACTGGAAGAGTTCAAGATAAAGACTGAAGACAGAAGATCAAGCTATTGTCAAGGGGGAGTCTGTTAGGACATAGATTTGTAATGACAAAAGCTTGTAATAGTTAGATTTTATGTCTTTATGTTTTTTATATGTAATTGTTTAAACTTGCTAAGTGTTTTAACTAGTGAGCCTAGAGGCGAACTTGTTAAGTTCGCCTGGTCTATCAGAGGCGAACTTAATAAGTTCGCTTGGTCTGTTGGAGGCGAACTTAACAAGTTCGCTTACAGCAGGTGTGTTTCTATATATATGTTTTACAGAGTCATTAGAACAAACATATCCGAAAAGGAGAAAAACTTGTCTGATTGAGTCTGTAACCACAGTGATTTGGAATATAACGAGAAGTTTATTTACGCGTGTTGTTTGAATTGTCAATTAGTATACAAACGTTAACACGAAGGATTCCGCACTTCGTGTTATAGAAACGTCATATCACGAGTTCGATCAGTAGTTGAGTTACCTGGACCTACAGGGTCGTCCATCTGTATCAAAATAATAAACCTCACTCCATTCACAATCGAATCTTTCATCTATTTTTGGAGATTGATCCGACGAGTCAGAAACAGAAACTTTAGATTTCCAAACATATTTCTTTTCATTAAGTTCTTTTTGCTTAAAATGTGAAGTGTTTGAACATTTTCTTTCATTTGAAAATTGATTTGATTGTGAAAACTCTTGTTGTTCTAAAAGTTTTCTCAATCTTCTGTTTCTCCTCCGTCTTTGAGGTCTAGAAAGCCTAACCTCATATTTGGAATTACTCTTTGGTGTATCACGAGGTTTAACCACATTTGGGTTAACATAAGGCTTACCATGAGTTCTTACCTTTTCTGGAGTAACATGTCGGTTACCTTTGTCTTTGTGAGGACACGCAATCCGAATATGACCAACAAGACCACAAGAAAAGCAAGATCTCGTCTCACGATATTCTCTCATATAAGGAATCTTCACATGATAAAATGCACTTGAGGAAGATTCTCCTACATGAACTTCTTTTGGAGTTTGAGGCGGAACAAACTTTTTCTCAATAGGTCTTGATTCAATCTTCACCTTCTCAGGAACTACATGCTTCTTTCCTTTATTTTTGTAAGGACAGGTCACCACAATGTGTCCCATCTCATTACAATGAAAACATGTACGCCTGTCTGTATAATCTCTGACATATATAACTCTCCTTGAATTTGAAGAACTTCCAAATGTATTTTTATCAGATGAATTAGAATCAACCTTTGAGTCTTCTTTCTTAATCTCTTTTGGTATCCCATCTACCTTAGCTTCATCAAAAAATTCATCATCACTCTCATCAGAATACACCATATCTTCACATGTGACTGGATTCACTTTCAACACAGTCTTAGGATCTAAATCCTCATCATTTATAATCTCAGGTGTCACAGAATAATTTTCGTTGAATGGTGGAGGAACATAACCAATACCACTAGTTCCCTTCCCCTCTTCAGTATTATCATGATAATGTTCTAATAAGAATGATGAATTTGCAAATCTTTCTAATTTTCTATGCAATTTGATTACCTCTGCTTTAGATTCAGCTAGTACTTTATCTTTCTCAACAAGATCATTATTTCTTTTCTCAATTTCTGCAAAGGACATATCCAGGTGATATGCCTGCTCTTTGATCTTCAAAGTCAGAGAATTTATGTCTCTCTTCAGTGATTCTATTCTCTCAATACACACATTCTCATTATCTTTTAATTTCTGATTTACTGTGTGCATCGATTTCATATCACAAATAAGGTTGACGTTGTTATCCATAACCCTCATCATTTTATCCTTAATTGAAACACAGTTAGAACAAAACGTCTCAGAGTTAGAAAATACATCGGGTTTTACTTCTGAAGAAGATACATCAGTTGCCATTAATACGTCATCATCAGCTTCACTCTTTTGTTCAATAATGATAGGCTCAACATCAGTTTCTAATTCACTCAGATCATCTTCAACTGTCTGAAAACTTTCTTCACTCATCACATCAGTCTCAGTAGATTGAGTACTTTCACCAGAACGAATACTCTCACTATCAGTTAACTCTGCAGAAGAATCACTTTGAGAATAACTCGGCTTCTCCAATACTTCTTTGATCAAGACCACAAACGCTTGAGTAGTAGCTTCACCCATTTTCTTCAAAGCTTCCCATAGATCTCTTGAAGTTGGACACTTCCCGAGACTATGAATGATTTCTTTTGGTAAAGACAACGTTAAAGTTTCACGCGTCTTCATCTCTCGATCAAACTTCTTCTTTTCTACCTTAGTAAGAGCTGTCACTGGTTTAGGAACATCATAATATCCCATATAGTCATAAGTAGGATGCTCATATCCTTCAAATATTGATGTCCAAAAGTTTTCATCAGTTTCTGATACGAACTGTTCGAACCGGACTTTCCAGCTACAAAAATCTGATATGCACAAAAGTGTCGGTGGCACAGTTCCAATCTCATTATCATCACATGAAATTGACATTTTGAAATTTTTGCGAAAATACCCGGAAAAAATTTCCCGCCAAAATATATATATATATATATATATTTTATGAACACTAGCAAACAGATAAGTTCGCCTGATACTGTACAAGCGAACTTAATAAGTTCGCCTGACTGAGACACCCAAGCGAACTTAATGAGAAGCAAACTAAATAAGTTCGTTTGAACCGGAAACTTGAAATCTGATTAAGTTCGCCTAAAACAAGTTCGCCTGCTGCTAAGTTCGCTTAATCCTGTGAGAAGCGAACTTGACAAGTTCGCTTGAAGCTAAGTTCGCCTGCACAGATTTCAGCAAGTTCGCTTGCTCCAACAGAATCAACTCAAGAACAGCTCAGAACCATATTCGCGAACCAAAACTTCCGAAATTCATGATTTCTTGCTTAATTGATGGAATTTGATAAAATTGAACCGTAGGAATGTGTAGAAACTGATTTGGAACAATTATATCGGATCAATTTCATCAAAACAATTCAAAATCAATCCAAATTTGTCAAAATTCTTCCATTTTTATCAAGAACACAAAAAGATGAAAAAGATTCAAAATCTCAGAATTTTGTTGTTGATTGGACACGAAAACACCACGAATCTTCTGCTAATCAAGAGCAAAGGCTCTGATACCACTTGTAGGTCCCTAATTCGGTGCGTGATGGATCTCTAGACTCATGGTACGACACGGTGATAACGTGCGTAATCCATGATCAACGTGCTCGTGTAACTCAATCAACAATGGTGTAAATAAACTCTTTGTATTTCCATCACAATATCAGGTTACAATGATTACAGAAATTCTCTCATTCTCAAATCTGTCTACTCTGATATCGTCTCACACCTAATCTCTGTTTTCTGTTTCTGCTACAATCTGCTATTTATAGCCACTGATCAGCATTAGGCGAACTTATTAAGTTCGCCTCTAACAGGCTAAGTGAACTTAATAAGTTCGCCTCTGATAGACTTAAGCGAACTTATTAAGTTCGCCTCTGATAGCCAGGAGAACTTATTAAGTTCGCCTCTGATAGGCTAGGCGAACTTGTTAAGTTCGCCTCTAGCAGAACTTACACAGAATTTTATCAACAGTTACAAAACATGTCCTAACAGAGGTCATTTTGCGCATGAATTGCGGAATTGAACGCGTTGAAATTTCTCGATTAGGAAAGGATTTGGGCTCGGTTTGACTCTAAAGAGTCAAACCTGTTTGAATTTAACGTTTGCCGCTCAGGGACAGATTTGGGGTGGGTAATTTGGGTCAGGATGTGATCGGATATCGATTGTGAAGGCATGGGAAGTCTATATTCATCGAGTCTGATCAACTCCATCCCTGAATTTGCGAGTTTCTTGAGTTGTTTGACTTTGAAAGTCAAAATAGGTTAATGCATCATGAATAAGGTCAAAGATCAAAGTCAAAGGTCCAAATTTAGACTTAAGGGTTCTATTTCAAGGGTGGGGGGGGGGGGGTTCAAATCGAGGGTTCAAATGTTTAAGGGGGATTTCAAACCTTTATATTGAAGCTATATATATATATATATATATATATATATATATATATATATATATATATATATATATATATATATATATATATATATACAATTTGTGACTTTTGTTTAAAACCTTATGTATATATATAAAATAGGGATGTAAAATCTTTTGAAATAAAGATGTGTGTACACAAAACAAAATAATTTTATGAGAAACTTGAATTATAATGTGTGTATAGATAATATAGGGTATTGCACTAGAATTGGAAATTGAAATGTCGTTTATTTTACTGAAACAAATACGTGAAAGTCAGAAATGTTACAGTATCCCCATGTTGAGGGAATTTCGTCCCGAAATTTAACTAGTTGAGGCGACTGAATCGGCAAAGAGGTGCGGGTACTTGAGCTTCATTTGGTCCTCACGTTCCCAAGTGAACTCAGGACTACGTTTAGATTCCCAACGAACTTTGACAATAGGGATACGACTTCGCTTGAGCTGCTTGACCTCACGATCCATGATTTCTACCGGTTTCTCAACGAAGTGCATCGTTTCGTCAATGCGCACGTCGTCAAGGGGTATATGGAGATTCTCATTAGCAAGGCATTTCTTCAGATTAGACACATGGAATGTAGGATGCACATTTCCAAGTGATGGAGGTAACTCGAGTTTGTAAGCCACTTTCCCAATCCTTTCCAGGATCTTGAATGGACCCACATAGCGAGGTGCTAACTTGCCTTTCTTTCTGAAATGGATTACACCTTTCCATGGAGACACCTTTAGAAGGACAAGATCACCGACTTGGAATTCCAAGGGTTTTCGTCGTTTATCGGCATAACTCTTTTGCCGACTCCTCGCTACTCAAATGTTGTCACGCATTTGGATAATCTTGTCGGATGTTTCTTGAATTAGCTCAGGACCGGTGATTTGTTCTTCACCAATCTCGTTCCAACAGATAGGAGAACGACACTTACGACCATAGAGGGCTTCAAATGGAGCCATGTTGATACTTGTGTGGTAGCTATTGTTGTAAGAGAATTCAATTAAGGATAGATGTGAATCCTAATTGCCACCAAAATCAATTACACAAGCTCTAAGCATGTCCTCAAGAGTTTGGATTGTTCGCTCAGTCTGACCATCAGTTTGGGTATGGTAAGCCGTGCTCAAATCCAATGGTGTACCAAGAGTAGTTTGGAGAGATTGCTAGAAACGGGAGGTGAACCGAGCATCTCTATCAGAGATTATGTTTAAGGGAACACCGTGACGGCTCACAATTTCTTCAATGTAGATTCGGGCCAATTTCTCAACCCGATAGTCTTCACGGATAGGCAAGAAATGAGCAGATTTGGTGAGGTGGTCAATGATTACCCAGCTGCAATCATAACCACTTGAGGTGCGAGGGAGTTTGGTAGTGAAATCCATAGCTAAGTTCTCCCATTTCCAAACGGGAATTTTCGGTTGTTCAAGTAAACCGAAAGGACGTTGATGTTCGGCTTTGACTTTGGAGCAAGTTAGACATTTGGCAACATAGAGAGCAATGTCTTTCTTCATACCGGGCCACCAATATTGTTGGCTAAGATCTTGGTACATTTTATCCGTACCAGGATGAATAGAATAACGAGTCTTGTGAGCCTCGTTCATAAGAAAGGCACGGAGATCATCGCGATCGGGAACCCAAATACGATTCAAGTAATAAAGTAATCCATTGGGTTTAGATTCAAGCTGAAGTTCCACACCGCACGACATTTCATCGTACATGTTACCCTAAGTGACCGAGACGTGTTGAGCTTCTTGGATACGATTTTGAATGTCGGTTTGAATTCGGATACAATGAAGCATTACATGGTCCTTACGACTCAAAGCGTCGGCTACAACATTCGCTTTGCCGGGATGGTAACGAATCTCGCAGTCATAGTCGTTAAGGAGTTCAACCCAACGTCGTTGCCTCATATTGAGTTCTTTTTGGTTAAAGATGTGTTGGAGGCTTTTATGGTCGGTGAACACCACACATTTTGTGACATAAAGGTAATGTCTCCAAATGTTCAATGCGAATACAACTGCACCCAATTCAAAGTCGTGCGTCGTATAATTCTTCTCATGAATCTTAAGTTGCCTTGATGCATAAGCGATTACTTTGCCTCGTTGCATGAGGACACAACCGAGACCTTGGTTGGAGGTATCACAGAAGACAACTAGATCATCATTCCCATTATAGAGAGTCAAAATAGGAGCATTTCACAACTTTTGCTTGAGAGTTTGGAAAGCTTCTTCTTGCTTTGGTTCCCAAGGTTTACCCTTGTGGGTCAAAGCGGTGAGTGGAACAGAGAAATTTGAAATGAAACGACGATAATATCCCGTAAGACCCATAAATGAACGAACTTCGGTGGGGGTCTTAGGGGCATTCCAATTCTTAACAGCTTCGATTTTAGCAGGGTCAACATGAATCCCTTTTTCATTGACGATATGACCTAGGAATTGAACCTCCTTTAGCCAAAATTCACATTTGGAGAACATGGCATATAGTTGCTCTTTCCTCAAGAGGTCCAAAACCAATCTAAGGTGTTGCTCATGATCGACTTTAGTCTTGGAGTAGATTAAGATATCATCAATGAAGACGATCACGAATTTATCAAGGTATGGTTTGCACACACGATTCATGAGGTCCATGAAAACCGCGGGTGCATTGGTTAGCCCAAAAGGCATGACCATGAACTCGTAGTGACCATACCTTGTTCAGAAGGCAGTTTTTGGAATATCTTCCTCTTGTACACGGCGTTGGTGATAAATAGATCGAAGATCAATCTTCGAGAAGCATGTAGAGCCTTGAAGTTGATTGAAGAGGTCATCAATCCTAGGCAATGGATAACGGTTCTTGATGGTGAGCTTGTTGAGTTCGCGGTAGTCAATACACATGCGGAATGATCCATCCTTCTTCTTGACGAATAAGACGGGTGCACCCCACGGTGAATGACTTGGACGGATGAAGCCCTTGTCAGAGAGCTCTTGGAGTTGGCTTGCAAGTTCTTGCAATTCATAAGGTGCAAGACGGTATGGAGCTCTAGCCACTGGGTTAGCTCCGGGTACAAGGTCAATGTGAAATTCTACTTGTCGAACGGGTGGAAGACCGGATAAGTCTTCGGGGAATTCTTCAGGAAAGTCCCGGATGATGGGGATGTCTTGAATATTCTTCTCTTTGACATCCTTTTGAACAATATGGGCGGTAGTGCATGACATTAACTTGAGCCCTTTGCAAGGATTTTCACCAAAGACTCTTAACGTTTCTCCCGACAGAAGGGGTATTTGGATGCACTTCTCAAAACAGATGACTTCGGCATGGTGATTTAACAGCCAACCCATGCCTATGATGATATCAAAACTTCCTAGTGGCATTGGCACGAGGTTGATTGGAAATGTATGATTATTAAGTTCTAGAGAACAGTCGTGGATAACGGAGTCAATTGTAAGGGAGTCACCATTTGCTACTTCGACAGTGAAGGTTTTCTCTAATTTGGATCATGTTTTTGCAAGTAAGGGTTCAAATTTAAGTGACACAAAACTTTTATCTGCACCGGTATCAAATAAAATGGAGGCATATTGACTATTAACAAGGAACGTACCGTTGTCCACATCATTTTTGGCCTGAGCTTCATTGGCGTTTATGTTGAAAGCACGCCCACGAGCTCCGCCCTGCCTAGCATTGATGAACTTCGGGCACTGGTCACGTAAGTTATTTGGGTTGCCACATTTATAGCAAGCACGACCGTTTGCAATAGCGGGAACACCTTGATTAGCTACTTGTTGATTGGTTCGGATTGGTGGGTTGACTTGACCTGCAAATGCCTTGGCTCTACAAACATTGACCGTATGGCCATATTTCCCACAGTGAGTGCAAATGTGACAATCCGGACTTTTCAGTTAGTCCCGTTAGAAATTCCGTTAAATTTTCTGTTAAAACCTAACCCAGTTAACTCAATATTAAACCCCAAGGACTAATTCTGTCAATAATTGAATTAAAATCATAGGGACTAGTTATGTAAATTCCTAAAACATGTTCCATTGACTTCTTAAAGTCAAAATTGATCGAAATTAGTTCCTATTGACTTTATAAAGTCAACATCGCAAATTTGAACCCAAATTCACAAATCACAACTGAATATCATTCGAATTCGTAACGGATTTGATCTTTAATAACAGTTAGGACCATCATTGAACCTTTAATCCTCGTAATTATATTGAATTAAACCCAATAATGGGTGTTCAAGTCGTAACCGTCGACCGACAACAAATATCCATCAAATTCAGACTATTCGATCAAAATTCTCTCGATCAAACACCCTGCACACTTCAAACGATCCTCATTAGAGTTTCTGCACACGTCTATTCGATTGGATTTGCACTAGAAGCCACCGGAGAGCAAGCAAGTCACAGTCGACACCTGTTTAATCAAACACCATCAAATCGAGCATCATTCTGGTAATTACGTACCTCTTTAGCTTCGTTTTAATCTGTTAACCATTAGCCCTATGCTAATTCGGCTCCATATCATCGAAATTAACAAGAACCCGATTCTAGGGTTCATATGAATGTTATGTAATCGAACCCCATCAATCCGATAATTAAAACTGAAATTGATCATGCCCACAGACTCGTGATGTGTTAATATTTACACATCTTTTTGGCACAAAACTTCGCTCATTTAACGATCAATTCTTGGTTATATTCAACGTTTAGGCACTTATTTGCTTCATTTCCTGTTTTGTAGGTTTTTGTGAAGCTAGTGAACAAACAAGAAGATTCCAGGATAAAAAGTGAAGTTTTTAGGGTTTCTGTGATGAAGGCACGGTCGTGTCCCTAATTGGCACGGTCGTGCCTAACTTGCAAACCCTAAGCACGGTCGCGCCCCGTACATGGCATGACCTCGCCAAGCCAAAAGGCAAGGCACAACCGTGCCCTGCCTCCACACGGTCGCGGGAACACCCGTGAGTCTGACACCTCGAAGCAAGAGACCCAATGGAAGCTCCGGATCGGTCAACCCTCTGTCACGCGGTCGTGCTAAGACCTAGACACGACCGCGCCTTTGTACCTGACACGGTCGTGCCTTCTCTCTAGGCACGGTCGTGCTTCCCACTTTCTATTTAAACAGAACTTAAACTCCCATTCAGACATCAAGCAACCAGGGGAGAAAGTCTACTGTTCCAGCTCGTATTTCTCTTGTTCCAGCCATATTTCAAGATTCTTGGAGAGGATACAACATCAAGAGGATCACCATACATCAACAACAACATCTAGGTTTGGAGGAGTGGTTTGATTCTTGTTTTCATATCATGTTTCACACTATTTTTCCCTACTTATTTGTAATTTTGGTGCTCGTGAAGAGCTAAAACTCTTGTTCACTTTGGTTTAGATGAAGTTTAGATACATTTAACAACATTCATGGATTATTGGCAATTATTGTGTTAATGTTATGACAACCGTATGATTATTCTTCAATGAAATTATGTATTCAAATGTTTTGAGATGTTTACAAGACTTGTGTTTGTGTATATCATATTATGTTGGAAAACTTATGGTTTATGCTTATATTCATAAATTGGTGTATGTATTTATACTAGTTCATGGCTTTTGACTAGGAATGGTGAATGAAGTCTTGTTTATGAATCATTATATTTGTATGTGTATCCTTATGCTTATGTTTGGAAAGACAAAGTGTTTGTTAGAATGTTTCATGTTTAGTTTTATGTTTATCTAGGAATTGTTGACACATTCTCCTAATTTATATAATCTTTACATGAACATTGTATGTTGAAGAAATGCATATTGTTGTCTAATTTAATCAACTTGAGGTGGGTAGTGTGTTGTTCATATTATCTTTCCAACTAGTTGTTGGACTAGCGTACCTTAATCGAAAACTAGTTTAATCTTTATAAACATTAACATGATTGTTAAACACGTGAGCTTCATTGTATGATTTTAGGTGGTTAGTTTGTATAATTCATGCTAGCTTTCCGAATAGTCATTTGATTAGATATCTTTGACAAGAGTTTAGTCAATTTATGTTTCATGTGATTGCCATGTTCCTATGAGTGTATTAGATGTATTCTAGATGGATTCGACACCAAAGTGATATTTTCTCCCTAATTGTTTGAATTGTGACCTTAGCTTAGTTTTTATATATTTGCATGTTAGTTAATTAAACAAAACTCTTCAAAATATCTTTATACCCTCACTTGATTAGATTTTAGTTCCGGTTTATTATCGCATTCCACCGTGTCCACGGATTGATATCCGGTTCTTACCTTTACTATATTGCTATCCGACGGGTACACTGCCCGATGTGTGTGTGATTAGTCTTTGGTGAAAACCCTTTTTAAAACTAATACTGTGTGATAAATCTCTATTAAAATATATATAGTTTCACACTCATCAACTCGCCTCGACGTTTAGATCAAAAGCCCTATGTTATTTGACGCTTACATGATCGAATTGATCATGATTGAGAATCTACGGTTCATACGATTTGGGTTTAATCGAACCCTAACCTAAACACAATCTTAATCCAATTAATTGTTACGATTAGACTCGAAATCATTTACTCTTTGAAAGCCCTATACCAGTTGAATCAAATAACATCGAAATCATTATAAACCGTAAACTAGGGTTCATGCATATTTCTGTTTAATCAAACTCATACCTACACCCGTTTGAAATGAAATTAAACTACATCATCAGTCTCGCAACACCTTAATTAGTAAAAGCCTTATGATTTAAACATATTTTATCATTTTAATTGTTCAAATCGATTCTGACTTTATAAACTAGGGTTTCGGGATTTCAATCGAATATTTAACCGATCTAAACTTGTTGGTTTTGCAATTAATTACACCTGTAGGGTCGCAATACCCTGATTATCAAAACCCCTATGCAATTGCTTCCAATCGTGGTCGAATTCGATGGCATTTGGACTGGTTTGGACCGAGTGTCGTTAAGGGGGAAGAACACCCAACACCTTAGTGTTAAAACTAATCAGATCTGGATCCTAATGCGATGACCATAGCGGGCGGGACTGGTTAAGTGTTTGTGCTTTTGTGGGAGAGACCCGGGTTCGAGTCTCTCCAAAATGTTTTATTTTTTAAACATTTTTTTGTATTATTTTAATTATTAAATCAATTGTTATATTATTATAATATCATATTAAAGTGTTTTAGCTCGGAAAATAATCCGTAGGCTCGGGTTTGAATTATTACCCCATTTTTATATTATTACCACTTTTAAAAATAATATGTTTATATTATATTCAAACTGTAACTTCGTATAAAATAATATGTTTATATTATTTTCAACTCGTGACTAATCCTATTAAATAATATATATATATATATATATATATATATATATATATTATTTCGTATCGTTTTATACCTCGTGGGACGTTTAAACTATTTAACTACATAATCGTTATATTATTTACTCGTGTTCCTTACCTCGAATAAAAATAATATATTTATTATTTTTGCCACAAATGATTATTTAGTTAATCCTACGAACCTAAAAATAATATATTTAATTATATTATTTTCCTAACTTTTGTAAACGAATTTGATGTACGAATTTATTTATTTATTTAACATTAGACGTTATTAATGTTCGGCACGTAACGCTTTGATTTCTAATTTATCATATTAAGAAACCGATATTCCCGTAGACACGTTCGTCTACCCGTTAATCCTTAGAACATTTTAAGATGTTCTAATCTTTCGTGTCGTTGTCACAATTCCCATTATTATCCCTAATTTATGTGTTTAAAATTTTAGGGCATTCGTAAGTCTTTTGAGACTTACACTCGTGGTTCCAATTTATCCTTTGTGTGACACTACCTACAACGCAACGCATGTGAGTTTTCATGGCCCCTTTTTATTGTTTTAATATGGGGGAGAAAACATGATTAAACTATTTTGAGATTTTGCAAATTCATATGTTATCAATGTTAAAGCTAAGCGTAACACGCTATCACAGAAAGTCCTCAACTTATATCGTACCGTTAATATGGATCTTAGCGAGGTAATATTTAGTAGTACTACTGGGTTTGATAAATCCCACCCGCGTTAGTCGCGCTAACTCGATTAGGGATCGAACGGGTGAAATGTTAGCCTACTCACACCGCCAGTGTTGATAGACCTGGCAGGAGGCAAATAAACAAACAGTCAGCTTCGGTTGCGAGCGCTTGAGTTAAACATGAGCATAGTTTAGCTACCTATAGATACATACTGAATGAACATAAATCTGGTAAACGCTTATTTACATATATTGAAACCTGTGAACTCACCAACCTCGTGTTGACATATTTTCTTACATGTTTTCTCAGTTCGCTAAGATAAGACACAGGTGCACATTAGGGCATGCATGGGATTCAACTATTTTGATTATGACTTATTTATATTTGCTTGGATTATTTTGTATTGTACTTGGTTTGGTTGGACGTTTTGGACTTTTGAACTTTTGTTTTGGGCGCGTGTGTTTTGCGCATTTACGTTCTTTACGCTTCCGCATTGAATCTCTGATTATTATGATATTTTCATTTTGAGTCCCATGTAGAGTCGTTCAAAGTAATTAATGTCTGAGATCCTGGTTCGTCACTTCACAAACGGTAAAACTCCGTTAGTTGAAATTGGGGGTGCGACAGATTGGTATCAGAGCCATTGGTTATAGAGAACTAGGATTGCATACTAGACTACAGTCTCACACATTAGTTACATGTCATTTGGATGTTTGGCACTTATACATATTGTTACAGGAACATGTCGTCAACTCCACCTCCATCACCTAAGGCACCAGGACATAAGGCACATATCCTATCATCCCAGAGCCCAAAAGGCGCCGGACTAGTTCCAGTGACTATTCAGTTGACCAGGGGGAAACGAGCAGCGCACAAACAATGAATCCTGCTCGCAATTGGAACGCATACCCACAAATGATCCAAAGATGGATCGAAATGGGAAATTTCCCATCACCTTACTTTGGTTCTACTTCCTCATCATCTACCTTGCCTAGCTTGCCATGCACTATGGAACAAGCTTTTGCAGCCTTTGTATTTTACATGTCTAGAGAGTTGAGCATTATGAAAGATGCTACTGATGAGATACCTGACATTTTGAAGAGAGAGCCTCAAATAGAGGAGAATAAGGTAGGGATAGAGCTTTTGACTGCTGAACTAGCAGTAACGGACCAAGTCCATAACCTTTTGGTGGATCGTGTGACACATTTGGAGAACCCGTGGAAATTATGGATAGGGAAGTTAAAACGTTAAAGCATAGTAAAATCCCTATTGTCAGAGTTCGTTGGAACTCGAAACGCGGACCGGAATTCACGTGGGAGCGCGAGGATTAGATGATGCGTAAATATCCTAATCTGTTCAAGCACTCCGTGTCAAATTCTTAAGGTACTATTTAATTTTCGGGAAAAAAATTCTTTCAACTAGGGGATGATGTGATATCCCGGAAATTTTTTATTTTTTATTTTTTATTATTATTATTATTTAATTTTCGGGACGAAAATTCTTTCAACTAGGGGATGATGTGATAATCCGGACTTTTCAGTTAGTCCCGTTAGAAATTCCGTTAAGTTTTCTGTTAAAATCTAACCCAGTTAACTCAATATTAAACCCTAAGGACTAATTCTGTCAATAATTGAATTAAAACCACAGGGACTAGTTATGTAAATACCTAAAACATGTTCCATTGACTTCTCAAAGTCAAAATTAATCGAAATTAATTCCTGTTGACTTTATAAAGTCAACATCGCAAATTTGAACCCAAATTCACAAATCACAACCGAATATCATTCAAATTCGTAACGGATTTGATCTTTAATAACAGTTAGGACCATCATTGAACCTTTAATCCTCGTAATTATATTGAATTAAACCCAATAATGGGTGTTCAAGTCGTAACCGTCGACCGACAACGAATATCCATCAAATTCAGACTATTCAATAAAAATTTTCTCGATCAAACACCCTGCACACTTCAAACGATCCTCATTAGAGTTTCTACACACGTCTATTCGATTGGATTTGCACTAGAAGCCACCGGAGAGCAAGCAAGTCACAGTCGGCACCTGTTTAATCGAACACCATCAACTCGAGCATCATTTTGTTAATTACGTACCTCTTTAGCTTCATTTTAATCTGTTAACCATTAGCCCTATGCTAATTCGGCTCCATATCATCGAAATTAACAAGAACCCGATTCTAGGGTTCATATGAATGTTATGTAATCGAACCCCATCAATCCGATAATTAAAACTGAAATTGATCATGCCCACAGACTCGCCTCGACGTCTAGATCAAAAGCCCTATGTTATTTGAGGCGTACATGATCGAATTGATCATGATCGAGAATCTAGGGTTCATACGATTCGGGTTTAATCGAACCCTAACCTAAACACAATCTTAATCCAATTAATTGTTACGATTAGACTCGAAATCCTTTACTCTTTGAAAGCCTTATACCAATTGAATCAAATAACATCGAAATCATTATAAACCGTAAACTAGGGCTCATGCATATTTCTGTTTAATCAAACTCTTACCTACACCCGTTTGAAATGAAATTAAACTACATCATCAGTCTCGCAACACCTTAATTAGTAAAAGCCCTATGATTTAAACATATTTTATCATTTGAATTGTTCAAATCGATTCTGACTTTATAAACTAGGGTTTCGGGATTTCAATCGAATATTTAACCGATCTAAACTTGTTGGTTTTGCAATTAATTACACCTGTAGGGTCTCAATACCCTGATTATCAAAACCCCTATGCAATTGCTTCCAATCGTGGTCGAATTCGATTGCATTTGGACTGGTTTGGACCGAGTGTCGTTAAGGGGGAAGAACACCCAACACCTTAGTGTTAAAACTAATCAGATCCGGATCCTGATGCGATGACCCTAGCGGGCGGGACTGGTTAAGTGTTTGTGCTTGTGTGGGAGAGGCCCGGGTTAGAGTCTCTCCACACTGTTTTATTTTTTAAACATTTTCTTGTATTATTTTAATTATTAAATCAATTGTTATATTATTATAATATCATATTAAAGTGTTTTAGCCCAGAAAATAACCCGTAGGCTCGGGTTTGAATTATTGCCCCATTTTATATTTTTACCACTTTTAAAAATAATATGTTTATATTATATTCAAACTGTAACTTTGTATAAAATAATATGTTTATATTAATTTCAACTCGTGACTAATCCTTTAAAATTATATATATATATATATATATATATATATATTATTTCGTATCGTTTTATACCTCGTGGGACGTTTAAATTATTTAATAACATAATCGTTATATTATTTACTCGTGTTCCTTACCTCGAATAAAAATAATATATTTATTATTTTTGCTACAAATGATTATTTAGTTAATCCTACGAACCTAAAAATAATATATTTAATTATATTATTTTCCTAACTTTTGTAAACGACTTTGATGTACGAATTTATTTATTTATTTAACATTAGTCGTTATTAATGTTCGGCACGTAACGCTTTGATTTCTAATTTATTATATTAAGAAACCGATATTCCCGTAGACACGTTCGTCTACCCGTTAATCCTTAGAACGTTTTAAGATGTTCTAATCTTCCGTGTCGTTGTCACAATTCCCATTATTATCCCTAATTTATGTGTTTATAATTTTAGGGCATTCGTAAGTCTTTTGAGACTTACACTCGTGGTTCCAACTTATCCTTTGTGTGATACTACGTACAACGCAACGCAGGTGAGTTTTCACGGCCCCTTTTTACTGTTTTAATCTGGGGGAGAAAACATGATTAAACTATTTTGAGATTTTGCAAATTCATATGTTATCAATGTTAAAGCTAAGCGTAACACGCTATCACAGAAAGTCCTCAACTTATATCGTACCGTTAATATGGATCTTAGCGAGGTAATATTTAGTAGTACTACTGTGTTTGATAAATCCCACCCGCGTTAGTCGCGCTAACTCGATTAGGGATCGAACGGGTGAAATGTTAGCCTACTCACACCGCCAGTGTTGATAGACCTGGCAGGAGACAAATAAACAAACAGTCAGCTTCGGTTGCGAGCGCTTGAGTTAAACATGAGCATAGTTTAGCTACCTATAGATACATACTGAATGAACATAAATCTGGTAAACGCTTATTTACATATATTGAAACCTGTGAACTCACCAACCTCGTGTTGACATATTTTCTTACATGTTTTCTCAGGTCGCTAAGATAAGACACAGGTGCACATTAGGGCATGCATGGGATTCAACTATTTTGATTATGATTTATTTATATTTGCTTGGATTATTTTGTATTGTACTTGGTTTGGTTGGACGTTTTGGACTTTTGAACTTTTGTTTTGGGCGCGTGTGTTTTGCGCATTTACGTTCTTTACGCTTCCGCATTGAATCTCTGATTATTATGATATTTTCATTTTGAGTCCCATGTAGAGTCGTTCAAAGTAATTAATGTCTGAGATCCTGGTTCATCACTTCTCAAACGGTAAAACTCCGTTAGTTGAAATTGGGGGTGCGACAGATTGGTATCAGAGCCATTGGTTATAGAGAACTAGGATTGCATACTAGACTACAGTCTCACACATTAGTTACATGTCATTTAGATGTTTGGCACTTATACATATTGTTACAGGAACATGTCGTCAACTCCACCTCCATCACCTAAGGCACCAGGACATAAGGCACATATCCTATCATCCCAGAGCCCAAAAGGCGCCGGACTAGTTCCAGTGACTATTCAGTTGACCAGGGGGAAACGAGCAGCGCACAAACAATGAATCATGCTCGCAATTGGAACGCATACCCACAAATTATCCAAAGATGGATCGAAATGGGAAATTTCCCATCACCTTACTTTGGTTCTACTTCCTCATCATCTACCTTGCCTAGCTTGCCATGCACTATGGAACAAGCTTTTGCAGCCTTTGTATTTTACATGTCTAGAGAGTTGAGCATTATGAAAGATGCTACTGATGAGATACCTGACATTTTGAAGAGAGAGCCTCAAATAGAGGAGAATAAGGTAGGGATAGAGCTTTTGACTGCTGAACTAGCAGTAACGGACCAAGTCCATAACCTTTTGGTGGATCGTGTGACACATTTGGAGAACCCGTGGAAATTATGGATAGGGAAGTTAAAACGTTAAAGCACAGTAAAATCCCTATTGTCAGAGTTCGTTGGAACTCGAAACGCGGACCGGAATTCACGTGGGAGCGCGAGGATCAGATGATGCGTAAATATCCTAATCTGTTCAAGCACTCCGTGTCAAATTCTTAAGGTACTATTTAATTTTCGGGAAAAAAATTCTTTCAACTAGGGGATGATGCGATATCCTGGAAATTTTTTATTTTTTATTTTTTTTTATTATTATTATTTAATTTTCGGGACGAAAATTCTTTCAACTAGGGGATGATGTGATAATCCGGACTTTTCAGTTAGTCCCGTTAGAAATTCCGTTAAGTTTTCTGTTAAAACCTAACCCAGTTAACTCAATATTAAACCCTAAGGACTAATTCTGTCAATAATTGAATTAAAACCACAGGGACTAGTTATGTAAATACCTAAAACATGTTCCATTGACTTCTCAAAGTCAAAATTAATCGAAATTAATTCCTGTTGACTTTATAAAGTCAACATCGCAAATTTGAACCCAAATTCACAAATCACAACCGAATATCATTCAAATTCGTAACGGATTTGATCTTTAATAACAGTTTGGACCATCATTGAACCTTTAATCCTCGTAATTATATTGAATTAAACCCAATAATGGGTGTTCAAGTCGTAACCGTCGACCGACAACGAATATCCATCAAATTCAGACTATTCAATAAAAATTTTCTCGATCAAACACCCTGCACACTTCAAACGATCCTCATTAGAGTTTCTACACACGTCTATTCGATTGGATTTGCACCAGAAGCCACCGGAGAGCAAGCAAGTCACAGTCGGCACCTGTTTAATCGAACACCATCAACTCGAGCATCATTCTGTTAATTACGTACCTCTTTAGCTTCATTTTAATCTGTTAACCATTAGCCCTATGCTAATTCGGCTCCATATCATCGAAATTAACAAGAACCCGATTCTAGGGTTCATATGAATGTTATGTAATCGAACCCCATCAATCCGATAATTAAAACTGAAATTGATCATGCCCACAGACTCGCCTCGACGTCTAGATCAAAAGCCCTATGTTATTTGAGGCTTACATGATCGAATTGATCATGATCGAGAATCTAGGGTTCATACGATTCGGGTTTAATCGAACCCTAACCTAAACACAATCTTAATCCAATTAATTGTTACGATTAGACTCGAAATCCTTTACTCTTTGAAAGCCCTATACCAATTGAATCAAATAACATCGAAATCATTATAAACCGTAAACTAGGGTTCATGCATATTTCTGTTTAATCAAACTCTTACCTACACCCAGTTGAAATGAAATTAAACTACATCATCAGTCTCGCAACACCTTAATTAGTAAAAGCCATATGATTTAAACATATTTTATCATTTGAATTGTTCAAATCGATTCTGACTTTATAAACTAGGGTTTCGGGATTTCAATCGAATATTTAACCGATCTAAACTTGTTGGTTTTGCAATTAATTACACCTGTAGGGTCGCAATACCCTGATTATCAAAACCCCTATGCAATTGCTTCCAATCGTGGTCGAATTCGATTGCATTTGGACTGGTTTGGACCGAGTGTCGTTAAGGGGGAAGAACACCCAACACCTTAGTGTTAAAACTAATCAGATCCGGATCCTGATGCGATGACCCTAGCGGGCGGGACTGGTTAAGTGTTTGTGCTTGTGTGGGAGAGGCCCGGGTTAGAGTCTCTCCACACTGTTTTATTTTTTAAACATTTTCTTGTATTATTTTAATTATTAAATCAATTGTTATATTATTATAATATCATATTAAAGTGTTTTAGCCCAGAAAATAACCCGTAGGCTCGGGTTTTGTGACATCCGGCATTTTCAGGTTAACTCCGTTAACTCAAACCTCGTTAGTTCAAACATTTTTCGTTACAAACTCAGTTATCTTAGTTCGTCACACATACATTGCATTTAATTAGGATTAATTAAATGTGTCAGTTAGTTCACACACATCGGAGCACACACGAGTCGAACCCGGAACGTTGGTGATAAACAATAAATAATAATTCAAGCAATAAATAATTTATAATGAATATAAATTATGTGCTTTTACGTGCTACGTGAATTATCTGTGAATTACGTAAATTTTCGTTAAATCGCGTAGATTTACCGGACTGCTTATTTATCTGCTATTTTATAAAGATTGTATTTTTATAAAATAAATTAGTTAAAGGGTTTTAATTATTAATTAGTTAAAGTTAAATTAAAAGCCCGTAATTACCCAAACCCGTTAGTAAAAGCCCGTACAAGATTTATAAAAAGATTTTTATAAAAGTTTCTAACCTAAATCACTCTCTCTCTCAATCTCGCCGTCTCTCTCTCTCTCTCACCCTCTCTCACGAAATTGAACCTACAACCAAGCAAGGATCGCTCATTCAAGCTTCAATCTTGGAACTAAACGCGTATTCGGAATCCTCTTTGCGTTTCTAACATCCACACGTAAGTTGTTTCGACCGATTTGAATACTTTTTGATTCTTACAGTTAGATCAGACCTTAGATCCATCCAAACATGATGATTTTCATAATAAAGTTGCAAGCTTGATTGGTATTTGATGATAATTGTTGATTTATGATGTTTTGCTAAACCCTAGTGTTATTTGATTGATTAATTGTTGAATAATGAAACTAGTAATGTTATAATGGTGTAGAACATGATAAAAGTCAAGAACTTTACTGATGAAATCGTTGTATTGCATGAGAAACGGCTAAACCCTAATGTTTAAAACAATTTGCTGAATTTTAACCCTCTAGCGTACCGCGAGGGCCTTCGGAACATTCTCTCGCGCACCGCGAGAGACAAAATAGTCGGGACTGGTTTTTGGTTCTCTCGCGTACCGCGAGGCACCAAGGTCACATCTCTCGCGTACCGCGGGAGACAAGCTAACCTGGGCGAGTTCCTAATCTTCTCGCGTACCGCGAGGGAGAACCCTCTCATCTATCGCGTACCGCGAGGGATCGTTGTTAACAGAAAGATAATTTAGTTTTTCAGTTTTTCAATCTTTCACTTGTTTTGAATTCTATTGCTTCTTGATGATGGTTTTGTACTTGACATGACATGATAATGTGTGTAAACTTGATTGATGATTATATAACGCGCATGCTCATCATAGGTTGCTAAAAATAGAAACTTTATCGGAACCAAGTCAAACATGCTAAGTAGAATAGAATTGTTGTAGGATATGATGATTGCTATGTGCTACTTGAATTGAAACCTGCAAGCATATGATAACAATGATGTGAAACCCGAACATGGTTACTATTTATAGAAACTTACTAATTATGGAAACCTGCCATTAATGGAAACATGCTATCTTTCTAGAACAAATAGGATTTGTTGCTACGTGCCATCGTATGATCAATTGTGTGCTATGTGTTAGTATGCAACTCAAACATTAAAACACAAACGTGTCACCAACGGGTCGTCGTGTCAAACTTGAGTCGCACTTGCAAACTATTTTCTAAAACCTTTAACAACAACATTGTTTGGATATATGGGTCTATATCGAACATCACGAACACGCACTTATAGACTACGGTTATAGCTGGCAGTTAGAAGTCCAGCAGTTGCTTCTTAGCTTTCATACTTGCATACGCACTCAGGTGAGTTTCATAACCCCTATTTTACTTGTTTTCCTTTTTGGGGGAGAAAACATGCTTTCAAACATTTCAAATATTATGGGATTCTGTATTACTGTTTTACCGCTTGCGTACTGAAAGTGCACAAACATACCAAACAAGTCCTTACATTTCGAACCGTTAGTATTGGGGAATAGCGAGGGGATTTTGAGTAGTACTACTGGGTTTTGACAAAGCCCCACCCGAGTTAGTCGCTCTAACTATGATTGGAGGTCAACGGGTGTAAAATTTGCCTAAACATTAGCCAGTGTTCGGTAGACATGGCTGGAGGCATTCAAACATACAAATAGTCAGCTTCGGTTGCGAACACTTAAAGTAGCAATGCATTAGACTAGCTATCTATCGGTAAACAATAATTACTTTATCTGATAAACATTGAGCATGGGATGCTTGCGTTAAACAATTGGATTTACTTACATTACTTTATGAACTCACCAACCATTGTGTTGACACTTTCTAGCATGTCTTTCTCAGGTCACTAAGGTATCCAAGCACGAGCATAGGGCATGCATGGAGTCTTATCACTATCGAACATTGAATTTACGTTATTTACTTAAACTGCATGGTTTTGGGCGCTTTGTTTTGCGCAACTTACTTTTACTTGCATTGGTTTATGTTTACGCTTCCGCAACGTTTTCAAACTTGAACTTTTGTTGTCTCGTGACTATGAGCAGCATTAGTGGTTTATTTAAATTCATATAGAGTCGTTCCGTGTAACTAATGACTGAGATCCTGATGTGTCACCTTCCAAAACGGTAAAACTCCGTTAGTGGGATTTGGGGGTGTGACAGATTGGTATCAGAGCCATTGGTTTTAGTGAACTAGGAATTGCATTGCATTCTAGACTTTAACCACGCACTTGCATTAGTTACACAACACTTACACTCATACAGTACACTGACTCATCACACTACAGGAAATGTCTCATTCACCCAAGTCACCAGATTCCCCGATCGAGCAGGAACCCGAGGTTCCAACAGTACCTTCACCCGAGCCAAAGAGGCGAAGGATGACGCCCATTGATGATACTAGAGTGTATGGCGAGCCATTCCACGTGCGTATTAGAGACGACACGGAGCATTGGGAATGGTATCCCGACATGATTAGGAGTTGGATCCGCGAGGAGCAGGTTCCACCTCCACTTGCTGCTGACATTCCTACTTCTTCCTCTTCTACTTCGCGAACTTTGCCACCGTTGAGATATCCACCTGAGCAGGTTCTAGCTGCATTTGTAGCTAAGATGGACCGAGAGATCAGAAACATGCGCGAGGCTGCTGGTGAGATCACCGGGCTACTACAGTGTGGATACAAGACTGACCAGAGAGTGGAGAAGCTGCTTAACAACCAGGGAAGGTTGAACACTGTGCAAGACCAACTAGCAGCAGCATACTATGAGTTACGAGATCAAGTGAACGTCCAGCGCCTTAACCTCGAGGCAGCAGAGGCTAGGATTGAGCAGCTGGAAGAGCAGCTTGAGGCTGCCAATGCTGCAGAGGTTGAGCAGGAGGAGGAGCAGGGTGAGGATGAAGAGCAGGGTGATGATGAGGAACAGGATGAGGATGAGGATACTGTTTCTGGTGTGACTTCAGTTGACAGTGATGATGACTGATAGACTATCTTTTGAGTTATTTTGCTTTTATTTAAACCTAGATGGGCAGGGTTGTTCCCATCCAACAGATATTTCTGGATTTTGATGTTTGATTGAAAGTACTTTGTAGCCTTTACAATTTATTTTATCAAGTATTATTATTGAAATGTTAGATGTTGTGGTTTAATTTTCTGTTATTTACTTATACTTGTATGACAATGATATGCGATGTATTTTTGCTCATGATTTTGTATTTGTGAATGTGAAGAACATGTCTGGACGAAGAGGTGGACGTAACGCCGGGCGTGGTAGCATCAATCTGACCCCAGCAGAGCTTACTGCTATGATTAACGAGCGTGTGGCTGAGGCTTTGGCAGCCAACCCGAATGGAGGTAAATCTATCATCTGTCGACTTTAACGAGTCAACATTCATTCTGAACTCACTTCCGAATCTTATTTGTCCCTGAACGCATTCTTTATATTTAATCCAGGTCAGAACAACCACCAACAGGCCTGCACTTATAAGACATTTATGGACTGTAAGCCCCACACTTTTAGTGGAGCCGAAGGAGCTGTAGGTCTACTCCGCTGGATGGAGAAGACAGAGTCTGTCTTTGCTATGTGCAACTGCCCACAAGCCAACCAGGTGAAGTTTGCATCTGGCACACTAGAGGGTCCAGCCCTCACCTGGTGGAACGCCCAGGTACAAATGCTGACTCTAGAAATGGCAAATGCTTTGCCATGGAATGAGTTCAAGACTATGTTAACAGAGGAGTACTGCCCTCGCGATGAGGTGCAGAAGCTTGAGGTCGAGTTCTGGAACCTCAAGATGGAAGGGTCAGAGATCGAAGCCTACACTACCCGCTCTCATGAACTAGCTACTTTGTGCCCACAGATGGTGACTCCAGTGTACAAGCGCATTGAGAGGTTTATCGAGGGTCTAGTCCCTTAAATTCAGAGTATGGTGACATCATCCAACCCCACCACTATCCAGCAAACCATCCGTTTGGCTCACAGGTTGACCGATCAGGCGGTCGCACAGGGTACACTTCCTCCCAGGAGAGCACTTTCTAAGCTGGCAGATAATAAGCGTAAGTTTGAAAGTCCACATTTCAAGTCTTCTCAGTCCAATCCGCCTCAACAGCAGCATCATCAGCAACGAAAGTTCGAGCCTGCTAAGAGCCATTCACAGTCTAACTCGGCTCAGCAGAATCAGGGATCTTATGCTGGTAAGTACCCTAAGTGTAATAAATGCAACTTTCATCATACTGGGGCGTGCGACAGGTACCGTTGCCAGAGGTGCGGGAAGATGGGCCATTCGGCCAAGGATTGTAGAGGGGATCTACAAGCTAAACAGGCACCGACTGGTGAGGCGCCTAAAGGGTGTTTTGAGTGTGGCAAGGAAGGGCACTACAAGCGGGATTGCCCTCAACTGAAGAAAGCTGGTAATGGGAACGGAAACGGCAACCATCAGGGTGGTAATGGTAATGGCAACGGTAATGGTGCGAAGGGTCGGGCCTTCGTAATTGGTTCAAGTGAAGCTCGTAAAGATCAAAATGTTGTCACTGGTATGTTTCCTTTAAACGATCATTTTGCTTCTGTTCTCTTTGATACTGGTGCCGATAGGAGTTTTATTTCCGAAAACTTTAGTAAACACTTAGAGCTGACCAAAACCCCGTTAGAGCACAAATATTCCATAGAAATAGCTGACGGTAAACTAATCGAGGCAACTCATATCCTCGAGGGGTGTAAGTTGGGACTATCTGGTTACAAACTCGACATCGATCTCATGCCAGTTACACTTGGCAGTTTCGACATAATAGTTGGCATGGATTGGTTGTCCAAAAACCAAGCCGAAATCATCTGTAGGGACAAAATCGTTCGTATCCCTCTACCTAGTGGAGAGATTCTTTCTGTGAAAGGCGAGAAGAGTGGTGCCGTCGTGGGCATCATATCTTACATGAAAGCGCAGAAATGCCTACGCAAGGGTCATACTGCGATACTAGCCCTTGTCGTTGACAAACCTTCCGAGGAGAAGAAAATTGCAGATATCCCTATTGTTCGCGACTTCCCAGAAGTCTTTCCTGATGACTTACCCGGTCTTCCACCCCATCGACAGGTCGAATTTCAGATTGACCTAACCCCCGGAGCAGCACCTATTGCCAGAGCACCTTATAGACTTGCACCAAGTGAGCTGCAGGAGTTGTCCACACAGTTGCAAGAACTGTTGGATAAGGGTTTCATCCGACCCAGTTCATCACCATGGGGAGCCCCAGTCCTATTTGTCAAAAAGAAAGATGGGACTTTCCGTATGTGTATTGACTACCGAGAGTTGAACAAGGTAACCATCAAGAACCGCTACCCACTTCCCCGCATTGACGATCTATTCGACCAACTTCAAGGGTCGAGTGTTTACTCAAAAATCGATCTAAGATCTGGATATCATCAGCTACGAGTTCGTGATGAGGATATATCCAAAACCGCTTTCAGAACCCGGTACGGCCATTACGAGTTTTTGGTCATGCCATTTGGATTAACCAACGCACCCGCGGTGTTCATGGACCTCATGAACCGTGTGTGTAAGCCCTGCCTCGATCAATTCGTCATTGTATTCATTGACGATATCCTTATCTATTCTAAGAGTAAGGAAGAACACGAAGAACATTTGCGCTTAATCCTTGAACTGCTTAGGCAGGAGCAGCTATACGCGAAGTTTTCCAAATGCGATTTTTGGATTCGCGAGGTTCAATTCCTTGGACATGTAGTCAACGAGAAGGGAATACATGTCGACCCATCCAAAGTAGAGGCCATTAAGAATTGGGCAGCACCAACGACTCCGACTGAGGTGCGACAATTTTTGGGATTGGCTGGCTACTACCGCCGGTTTATCGAGGGATTTTCTAAGCTCGCTCAACCCCTCACCGCCTTAACTCAAAAAGGTAAACCTTATACCTGGAGCGAAACCCAAGAATCAGCATTCCAACTTTTGAAACAGAAACTTTGCAGCGCACCCATCCTATCCCTACCTGAAGGAACCGATGATTTCATAGTGTATTGCGATGCATCGATCCAAGGTCTCGGTTGTGTGCTTATGCAACGTGAGAAAGTTATCGCATACGCTTCCCGACAATTGAAAATCCACGAGAAGAACTACACGACTCACGACTTGGACTTGGGAGCCGTGGTGTTCGCACTGAAAATCTGGAGACACTACTTGTACGGTACCAAGTGCACCATTTACACCGATCACAAGAGTCTTCAGCACATATTCGAGCAGAAAGAGTTGAACATGCGACAGCGTCGCTGGATCGAACTTCTAAATGATTATGATTGTGCAATCAAATACCATCCGGGCAAAGCTAACGTGGTAGCCGATGCCCTAAGCCGAAAGGAAACTAAACCCCGACGAGTTCGAGCGTTGCAACTCACTATTCATACAGGATTACCCGAACAAATCCGCAATGCTCAACTTGAAGCACTAAAGGAAGAGAACTTAACTCTGGAAGCCACCCGTGGTATGGAGAAACAACTAGAGGTTAAATCCGATGGTATTCGCTACTTCGCAAAGCGAATATGGATTCCAGTGTACGGAAACCTGAGAGAGCTCGTTATGGATGAAGCTCACAAATCCCGATACTCTGTTCACCCGGGATCTGACAAAATGTACCACGATCTGAAAGTGTTGTATTGGTGGCCAAACATGAAAGCCGACATAGCCACCTATGTGAGCAAGTGTCTTACTTGTTCAAAAGTTAAGGTGGAGTATCAAAAACCATCCGGATTGCTTCAACAACCGGAGATTCCAATGTGGAAATGGGAACAAATTTCCATGGACTTTATTACCAAATTACCCCGAACTCCAACCGGTTGTGACACAATTTGGGTAATAGTGGATCGTCTGACCAAGTCCGCACACTTCCTTGCTATCAAAGAAACAGACAGAATGGAGAAGTTAACTCGCATTTACCTGAAGGAAGTAGTCTCTCGGCACGGAGTGCCAGTTTCAATCATCTCCGATAGAGACGCTCGTTTTACTTCGCGCTTCTGGCAATCACTGCAGAAAGCTCTAGGCACGCGCCTGGATATGAGCACAGCGTACCATCCTCAAACAGATGGCCAGAGTGAGCGTACCATTCAAACCCTAGAAGATATGCTACGAGCTTGTGTGATCGATTTTAGTAACAGTTGGGAGACTCACTTGCCTTTAGTGGAGTTCTCTTACAATAACAGCTATCATACTAGCATCAAAGCCGCACCGTTTGAGGCTTTGTATGGACGAAAGTGTAGATCACCACTTTGTTGGGCTAAAGTTGGAGATAGTCAACTTACTGGTCCTGAACTTGTGCACGAAACCTCAGAGAAAATCGTGCAAATCCGAAACCGTATGGCGGCAGCGCGTGACCGTCAAAAGAGTTATGCAGACAAGCGTAGAAAACCGCTAGAATTCCAAGTGGGAGACAAAGTTTTATTAAAAGTTTCACCTTGGAAAGGTGTGATTCGTTTTGGGAAACGAGGAAAGTTAAACCCCCGTTATGTTGGACCATTCGAGATAGTGAAAAGGATTGGTCCAGTAGCATATCAGTTGAACCTGCCAGATACACTCAATGGGGTGCATAATGTCTTTCATGTCTCAAACCTAAAGAAGTGCCTATCAGATGAGACTCTTGTAGTTCCACTCGAGGAGTTGGAAATTGATGAACAGCTACGTTTTGTTGAGGAACCAGTTGAGATCATGGACCGAGAGGTCAAAACCCTCAAGCGCAGTAAGATACCTATTATCAGAGTTCGCTGGAACTCGAAGCGTGGACCTGAGTTCACGTGGGAACGCGAGGATCAGATGATGAAAAAGTATCCTCACCTGTTCAAACATTCAACGGCAAACACGAAAGGTACTAACTAAATTTCGAGACGAAATTTCTTTCAACAAGGGGATGATGTGACAACCCAAACTTTTGTTTCAGAAATTTAACGACTTCGCTTAATTTTCGGGACGAAAATTCTTTCAACAAGGGGATGATGTGACATCCGGCATTTTCAGGTTAACTCCGTTAACTCAAACCTCGTTAGTTCAAACATTTTTCGTTACAAACTCAGTTATCTTAGTTCGTCACACATACATTGCATTTAATTAGGATTAATTAAATGTGTCAGTTAGTTCACACACATCGGAGCACACACGAGTCGAACCCGGAACGTTGGTGATAAACAATAAATAATAATTCAAGCAATAAATAATTTATAATGAATATAAATTATGTGCTTTTACGTGCTACGTGAATTATCTGTGAATTACGTAAATTTTCGTTAAATCGCGTAGATTTACCGGACTGCTTATTTATCTGCTATTTTATAAAGATTGTATTTTTATAAAATAAATTAGTTAAAGGGTTTTAATTATTAATTAGTTAAAGTTAAATTAAAAGCCCGTAATTACCCAAACCCGTTAGTAAAAGCCCGTACAAGATTTATAAAAAGATTTTTATAAAAGTTTCTAACCTAAATCACTCTCTCTCTCAATCTCGCCGTCTCTCTCTCTCTCTCACCCTCTCTCACGAAATTGAACCTACAACCAAGCAAGGATCGCTCATTCAAGCTTCAATCTTGGAACTAAACGCGTATTCGGAATCCTCTTTGCGTTTCTAACATCCACACGTAAGTTGTTTCGACCGATTTGAATACTTTTTGATTCTTACAGTTAGATCAGACCTTAGATCCATCCAAACATGATGATTTTCATAATAAAGTTGCAAGCTTGATTGGTATTTGATGATAATTGTTGATTTATGATGTTTTGCTAAACCCTAGTGTTATTTGATTGATTAATTGTTGAATAATGAAACTAGTAATGTTATAATGGTGTAGAACATGATAAAAGTCAAGAACTTTACTGATGAAATCGTTGTATTGCATGAGAAACGGCTAAACCCTAATGTTTAAAACAATTTGCTGAATTTTAACCCTCTAGCGTACCGCGAGGGCCTTCGGAACATTCTCTCGCGCACCGCGAGAGACAAAATAGTCGGGACTGGTTTTTGGTTCTCTCGCGTACCGCGAGGCACCAAGGTCACATCTCTCGCGTACCGCGGGAGACAAGCTAACCTGGGCGAGTTCCTAATCTTCTCGCGTACCGCGAGGGAGAACCCTCTCATCTATCGCGTACCGCGAGGGATCGTTGTTAACAGAAAGATAATTTAGTTTTTCAGTTTTTCAATCTTTCACTTGTTTTGAATTCTATTGCTTCTTGATGATGGTTTTGTACTTGACATGACATGATAATGTGTGTAAACTTGATTGATGATTATATAACGCGCATGCTCATCATAGGTTGCTAAAAATAGAAACTTTATCGGAACCAAGTCAAACATGCTAAGTAGAATAGAATTGTTGTAGGATATGATGATTGCTATGTGCTACTTGAATTGAAACCTGCAAGCATATGATAACAATGATGTGAAACCCGAACATGGTTACTATTTATAGAAACTTACTAATTATGGAAACCTGCCATTAATGGAAACATGCTATCTTTCTAGAACAAATAGGATTTGTTGCTACGTGCCATCGTATGATCAATTGTGTGCTATGTGTTAGTATGCAACTCAAACATTAAAACACAAACGTGTCACCAACGGGTCGTCGTGTCAAACTTGAGTCGCACTTGCAAACTATTTTCTAAAACCTTTAACAACAACATTGTTTGGATATATGGGTCTATATCGAACATCACGAACACGCACTTATAGACTACGGTTATAGCTGGCAGTTAGAAGTCCAGCAGTTGCTTCTTAGCTTTCATACTTGCATACGCACTCAGGTGAGTTTCATAACCCCTATTTTACTTGTTTTCCTTTTTGGGGGAGAAAACATGCTTTCAAACATTTCAAATATTATGGGATTCTGTATTACTGTTTTACCGCTTGCGTACTGAAAGTGCACAAACATACCAAACAAGTCCTTACATTTCGAACCGTTAGTATTGGGGAATAGCGAGGGGATTTTGAGTAGTACTACTGGGTTTTGACAAAGCCCCACCCGAGTTAGTCGCTCTAACTATGATTGGAGGTCAACGGGTGTAAAATTTGCCTAAACATTAGCCAGTGTTCGGTAGACATGGCTGGAGGCATTCAAACATACAAATAGTCAGCTTCGGTTGCGAACACTTAAAGTAGCAATGCATTAGACTAGCTATCTATCGGTAAACAATAATTACTTTATCTGACAAACATTGAGCATGGGATGCTTGCGTTAAACAATTGGATTTACTTACATTACTTTATGAACTCACCAACCATTGTGTTGACACTTTCTAGCATGTCTTTCTCAGGTCACTAAGGTATCCAAGCACGAGCATAGGGCATGCATGGAGTCTTATCACTATCGAACATTGAATTTACGTTATTTACTTAAACTGCATGGTTTTGGGCGCTTTGTTTTGCGCAACTTACTTTTACTTGCATTGGTTTATGTTTACGCTTCCGCAACGTTTTCAAACTTGAACTTTTGTTGTCTCGTGACTATGAGCAGCATTAGTGGTTTATTTAAATTCATATAGAGTCGTTCCGTGTAACTAATGACTGAGATCCTGATGTGTCACCTTCCAAAACGGTAAAACTCCGTTAGTGGGATTTGGGGGTGTGACAGGTTTGAATTATTGCCCCATTTTATATTATTACCACTTTTAAAAATAATGTGTTTATATTATATTCAAACTGTAACTTTGTATAAAATAATATGTTTATATTATTTTTAACTCGTGACTAATCCTGTAAAATAATATATATATATATATATATATATATATTATTTCGTATCGTTTTATACCTCGTGGGACGTTTAAACTATTTAATAACATAATCGTTATATTATTTACTCGTGTTCCTTACCTCGAATAAAAATAATATATTTATTATTTTTGCCACAAATGATTATTTAGTTAATCCTACGAACCTAAAAATAATATATTTAATTATATTATTTTCCTAACTTTTGTAAACGACTTTGATGTACGAATTTATTTATTTATTTAACCTTAGTCGTTATTAATGTTCAGCACGTAACGCTTTGATTTCTAATTTATTATATTAAGAAACCGATATTCCCGTAGACACGTTCGTCTACCCGTTAATCCTTAGAACGTTTTAAGATGTTCTAATTTTCCGTGTCGTTGTCACAATTCCCATTATTATCCCTAATTTATGTGTTTATAATTTTAGGGCATTCGTAAGTCTTTTGAGACTTACACTCGTGGTTCCAACTTATCCTTTGTGTGATACTACCTACAACGCAACGCAGGTGAGTTTTCACGGCCCCTTTTTACTGTTTTAATCTGGGGGAGAAAACATGATTAAACTATTTTGAGATTTTGCAAATTCATATGTTATCAATGTTAAAGCTAAGCGTAACACGCTATCACAGAAAGTCCTCAACTTATATCGGACCGTTAATATGGATCTTAGCGAGGTAATATTTAGTAGTACAAATGGGTTTGATAAATCCCACCCGCGTTAGTCGCGCTAACTCGTTAGAGATCGAACGGGTGAAATGTTAGCCTACTCACACCGCCATTGTTGATAGACCTGGCAGGAGGCAAATAAACAAACAGTCAGCTTCGGTTGCGAGCGCTTGAGTTAAACATGAGCATAGTTTAGCTACCTATAGATACATACTGAATGAACATAAATCTGGTAAACGCTTACTTACATATTGAAACCTGTGAACTCACCAACCTCGTGTTGACATATTTTCTTACATGTTTTCTCAGGTCGCTAAGATAAGACACAGGTGCACATTAGGGCATGCATGGGATTCAACCATTTTGATTATGACTTATTTATACTTGCTTGGATTATTTTGTATTGTACTTGGTTTGGTTGGACGTTTTGGACTTTTAGACTTTTGTTTTGGGCGCGTGTGTTTTGCGCATTTACGTTCTTTACGCTTCCGCATTGAAACTCTGATTATTATGATATTTTCATTTTGAGTCCCATGTAGAGTCGTTCAAAGTAACTAATGTCTGAGATCCTGGTTCGTCACTTCCCAAACTGTAAAACTCTGTTAGTTGAAATTGGGGGTGTGACAGCAAAGGCGACATGGAATGTTTTGGAGATGGTGATAGTTGCATGTAGCACAGAGTGGGTAGATCCCCACATATGGATTCTTAACCGGTGCCTGATCCATGGGAGCAACTTGGTTAACTGGCATAGCCGAAGTGACCACAGCAAAATTTCTATACTTTCTTTTTTTATTATTGTGGTAGGGTTCAGTTTTGGCTTCTTTGATGTGTGCAGGAGGGGTTGTGGTGTCGGGAACTTTCTTGGTGCCTTTTCTAGTCAGAGTCCCTGCTTTCACATGGTTGTCAGTTAAAGTAGCAGATATGGGGATAGCATCTTCGAGTGTTGCGGGATTTCTCCCTAAGACAGTATCCTGAATCTGCCTAGGTAATCCACCAATATACTTCTCAATATAGCGAGATAAAGGTGTGACCATATGGAGCACAAGGAGACTCAACTCATGGAACCGAGTTGTATACGCCAGACTCTCGCCACTATCTTGGGCAAGATCCCAAAACTCAGCTTCCAGTTTCTTCACCTTATTCCGAGGACAGAACTCCTCGGTCATTAGTCTCTTAACCTCATCCCATGGTATGGCCATTGCTACCTCCATGCCTCTAGTTCATTTTTCTCCATTCCACCATGTAGGATCGTAAGATTACAAGGTGATTCTACTCTAGTTGATATTGGCAGAAACAATAACAACCAACAAAGTAAACAAGTAGACAACGAGAATACTGATAAATGCACTGTTGTATTAGACTTCTGAGATTACAAGTTTACAAGTAAAACACTATCAAGAAGCACTATGAAAGCACAACAAGCACTTTGAAAGACACGCTTACTATGAAGTGTTTACACAGTATTTATAGTAACTTAGAATCAAGACAGATTCTAAGGATCACATCTAACACAAGCCGTTGATCTTGTTTATTAATCTAAATTACACGCAAAGGCTAATCTAGATAACTTTATTGAAACGTCTTCTTAGGCATCATTGTTTGCATGCTTGGAGACGCGCGTCCTTGTCCTTTATTGGTTGCACCATTGAGGTTCCTTCTGCTTGGAGTGTGGCAGTAGCTTTTACAGAAAGGTGTCAGAGGCGCTTCACATGGATAGTCAGCTGCAACGTTTGGTCTTCAGTTAGTAAGGCTATCAGTAGCAGAGATGAGAATAATGCTGCTGATAAGCCCATCAGCAGCAACAAGTGTTGAATGCTGCTGATAAGCCTATCAGCAGCAACTTGTGTTGAATGCTGTTGATAAGCCTATCAGCAGGAACAAGTGTTGAATGCTGCTGATAAGCCTATCAGCAGCCATATGTGATGAATGCTGCTGATAAACCTATCAGCAGCATTTGTACTTAGAATAATTTGGTAGCAATTAGTCTTTGGTTCTACAAACTCCCCCTAGACTGATGCAACCAAAATTCTTCTAATCACTTTGCTGCTGAAGCTTTTGCATGTGGCTGACTATCCTTTCAACCTCATAGCCTCTTGGATCCTTGCTGGGATTGTTCAGTGGAAGTTCAGACAGAGTCTTGGTGTCTTTGTGTGGCATTTTGTAGATTGCTTTGCTTGAACATCTCATCTGCTGCTTCTTTACATCAATCAGAGTGAACTCATCCAGATCAGCATTGTAGGACCAAGATACAAATGGAGAGTGGGACTTGAGTGGCTTGATGTTTATGATTACATCTTTGCTAGGGTTGAAGTAGTGTTTGATTGCTAGCACAAGACGTTTCCCACTCTCATTTGCAGGCTCATGAGCTTCACCCAGCTCCAAAATTCTTCGTAGGTCTGAATCTGGTAATTGCAGAACCTCATCAACAGACCTGTATGTAGATTTTCTTCTTTCAGTTCTCCCCCTGAAGATTTCAAACCTTTGACCCTGTGGATTGTAGACCCATTCAACTATGTCTCTTGAGTCTTCAGGTTCAGATAAGGGTTTGGATTTCTTCAATGGAGGCTGTTGATGAGAGGGAGCTGGGTGGGTTGATTTGGACTTGTCGGGTGGAGGAGTGGAAGTTTTGGGGAGGAGAGTGGAAGGCTGTTGGATTGAGGAAGAGGTAGGTGAGGGAGAAGGCTTGGGTTTCTTTGTTTTTGGTTTTTCTTCTTCTTTGATAAGTACCCTTTTCTTGGAGCCCTTCTTCCCTAGTCTTTCTTCCTCATCCTTTTTAACTTTGAAGTAGAGGGCTTGCAGGTTCATGAAATTCATGGGACCTAGCCTCTTTCCACTGTCTCCTCTAGCCTTAAGGAAGTCAATCATGACCTTCCTTTCTTCATGGGTTCTTTTATTCAGTGCAATGGTCTTCTTGGACTGTAGCTTGGCTTTTTCTTCTTCTTCAGCCCTTTTCTTGCTAGCCAATTGACCCTGCTGACCCATGAAGGCTCTGTAGACTTCTTTAGTTGATAGTTTCTCAAGGTAGTCTGCATCCTCACCTTGAGAGACTAGAGTCTTTATCCACTCCTCCCTCATCTCTTTAGCTAGTTCAGAATCAGTTATTCTGAACTTAGCTTCTTCTTTCTTCTTCTTCTCCAACTCTTCCTCTTCTTTATTGAACTGTTCCTGCAGTTGACGAGCAAGAGCTGCATCTTCTTCAATCCGATCAACTGCAGGAATCTTTCTTTTTAGTTCATCCAGCTGTTTAGCATACTGCTGGATGGTTTGTTCTCTTAGGAGAATGGCTGTTTTTCTTTCTTGAGCTTTTTTCATGTCAGCCATCTCCTCTTCTTCTCTTTTTCTTCTTTTCTCTTCCCTCTTTCTTTTCTCTTCAAGCAACCTCTCTTCATCTTCCTCTGTCATGACCCCCTTCCCTTTGTTTATAGTGGGTGCCTCTGCTTCAGCTTCACTGACCACAACAGCAGATGATGATGCTGCTATTGGGATTTCTGCCTCAGCTTCATTGGCAAGTTGAGGGATTGACAAGGGATGATCACTTTCTTCATCAAGTTGATACTCAGGACCTTCTATTTCCCTCAGTTGATCCCTAAGAGAAGATCTTGTGCCAGATGCTGCAGATGTGGCTTCTACTTGTGGAGTATCTGAGTTGGAGTCAGCATCAGAAGATGACACAGTCTCTTCTTGAGGAATCAGTCCTTGTTTTTCAAGATGGGCTTTGATGATGACCATCATTGCCTTGCTCTCTAGTGAGTTAATATTGCAGATGTTGGCTCTGAGCTGAAAAATCTTGAATAGGAAGTCTGAGGGCAGCTGAAGGATGTTCCTGGTGTTGATGATGAGAGAGGAGCCGTTGCTGAGCAGGAGAGTGTGGTCAAGGGACTTAGTTCTCACCCAACCTAGCACGTCCAAGTCCTTGACCAGGAAGGCATACAGGAATCTTCGAAGGCCCAGAACTTCTTCTTCATTGAGAAGACTGCTCCTTGTTATTTCAAGATTGCTAGGAGTGAGTCTCCTTTCTGCGGCCGCCGAGGATTCAGGATAAGCTACCCGATGTGCTGCTTGTAGGAATCTTTGGAACCTGGGTAGATTATCCTCCATCAGGTCATGGAACCTGCCAATGGCAAGTTCTACTGAGAGGTCTGTTGAGGTGTTGATGCAGTTAGTTAAATGCAGATGTAGGACTTGGAGGGCATTGAGAGAGTTCCAGTTCAGCTCTTCTACTCCGCTGAACTCCCATCCAATCCAAAACCTCTCAGATGATCCATCATACCCCCAAGCTAGAATGGAGTCAAATTCTAGCTTCTTTGATGATCTTAATAGTTGGGGGGTTGAGGATTGACCAATGATGGCTGCTGCTTCAGGGATGATGCTGAATGGTGTATTTGGTTGTTCTGTGTCTTCAATACCATTCAGCATTTCATAGACAGCCCTGACGACCAACTTCCAGTCTTCAGATTTCTCTTCGTCTTCGTTGTCTGGGACTGGCAAGTCATGAATTTGGACAAAGGCTGGCTTGAATAGTAAGCTTTGAAGTACAACCTGCTCTTGAATCCAGTCGTCAAGACTGTCTTTATCTTCTTCCATTGAGACCATCTCCCCCTTTTTGGTTGCATCAGTAGACAGGTAGGCATCAGTTTGGGTGCCTACTGATACAAGAGAGGGAGTGGCTAAAGTTGGGCATTGATGGGCTTCATGCATAGAGACTTGGTGTTTTAGTTTGGACACTTCAGCCTCTAGCATAGCCACCCTGGCCGTCAATTCCAAGTTATGAAGTTTCAGTCTGTCCTCATCCACAGCTGTGGAATCCTTAGACCCAGATGGGGCCGTAGGCCGAGCCTCAGCATCCCCATCACCCGCGGTTACTTGGCGCCTGGGATTCCTCTCAGTGAGGGGAGTTTCCAAGGAAACACCCTCACCATGAGTTGACGTGGTTGAGGTCTTAAAGATGTTGTCACTGTCCTCCTGGTCAGATGATGGACCAGCAGTAGTGACAGCCTCTTCCACATCCACTCCATCATAACTCCCAGAGTGGACCTTCAAGGGTGAAGAACTTGGGTTGGGTGTTTCGGAAGCAAGACCAATCAGTACCTCCTTGATAGTGGTAGTTGGAGAAGGTACATCACTTTGGTCAGGTTCCTCAACACTTAAGTCCAAAGTAGACAGGAATGGCTCGAAGGGCTGTTCTATGGATCCGGGAAGTGATCCTAATCCTAATAAAGAGACTTCCGAAGGAGTCTTCCTAACAGTGTGGCTTTCCCATATGATATTCTCACTAGAATGTTGTGATTCTGAGTGAGGGATGTTGGCTTGGGTTTGGGCCTTGGAGGCAACAGAAGAAGGAGTTCTCTTGCCCCTTCTCCTTGTATACTTGGCTGCAACCGGGGCCCTGTGTTCCGATTGAGCAATCAAACTGTGGGTGAGTAATGTATGTGCCTGTGCATCCTTAGTAGAATGCACAGGGGTTCGATCAAGGGAAACAGTAGTTTGAGTTTGTGGTAGTGAGGTGGAGGGTGTGGGATCAGTATCAGTTGGGTTTGCTGAACTATCACCCTGGGCACTTTGCGTGTTCAACATTGTAGACAACAATGGAACATCGGCCCCTGAGAACTTTGATGAAATTGTTCACATGCTTTGAAAAATATTGTTCTTATGTCCCAGAATTGAGTAGATTCTTGCAGTTTTTGAAAGATCTTGGTGCTCGATGTTGAACACTTCCTGCAAGAATCTTGGGTACATGAAGAACTGTGATTTCACCACTTCTTGAAGGTTGTATCTCAAACCTTCAAGAATGAGGTGGGAAAAATTGAAACCCGCCCCAGATATCATACCGTGAATTGCCGACGCAAGTCCGGAGCTGAGTTGGTTCCAGCCACTTCTCTTCTGGGATATGCATTGGAGAAGAGTGTGGCAGAGATACTTCCATTTGGGACCCATGAGTGCCTTCTCTATTGTATACTCTGTTTGATTCCCAGTGTACCCTATGGATACAAAGGTCCTCATGTATACGTCTCTTGGGTAAGAGGTGGCGTCCCCTTCATCTTGAAGCTTGAGGTGTTGGCGGAGCTTTGCTTCAGTTATGATTATCTCTTTGCCGTCTACTGTTCCTTTGATTTGGGGAGTGCCCTGTTCAGTAGAATACACGGCTGAGCTCCAAAAATCTTCCATGTGGGAAGTGTAGATGGTTGGGTTGACTGTTAGGGCATGGAGGATTTTGGACCGACAAAGGAAGTCGATCATATCATCGAAACCTTCGGATTTCTTGCCTTTTATTAGGTATGCGGTGAGGTTGTGATATGGGGAAAACTTGTCGTTTGGGTTGTTTATGTCTGCGCCTGCCATTGTTATGGATTTGGAGGGAAAAGAGAAGGGTATTTGAATGGTGGTTGATTATGGAGGGCTTTGAATGCTGTGGGGACGGGAGAGAAAGTGATGGAAGGTTAGGGTTTGAAATTGAAAACGAAGAGGTGGTGGGAACGTTTGAGATTGTGATATAACGGCAGACGAAGAAAAAGCAACTTCACTTGTACAGTACAACCTGTTTCACTTTTCATTGTTACAGCTGTAAAGCACTCGAACAGTCATGGTAAAGACTGAGAGTAGTTTTTACCGCAGGTAAAAGTTAATGTAGACTTGTTTTACCCATCAGCAGCAAACTTGGTTGCTGCTGATGGTGAGCTATCCGCTGCAAACTTGGTTGCTGCGGATAGTTAAGTCTTTCAGCAGCAGATTTGGTAGCTGCTGACTGTTGTATTCATTCCGCAGCAAAAAGGTTGCTGCTGACCGCCTTAAAGCTATCCGCAGGAAACTTGTTCCTGCTGATAACTTAAAGCGATCAGTGGCAAAGGCTTTGCTGCTGAAGAGTAAGTCTGTCAGCAGTGAAAAAGTGCTGCTGACTATAACCTTTTATTAAGAACAAAACATAGACATATTTACAAGGAAAGATAAACAATTAGAGACATGTCTTATTCAAAGTTCATCATGCCAATTGATTCAATTAGATATCGAAATCTTGCTTCATCAAAAGGTTTAGTGAACAAATCAGCATATTGCTCATTTGTGTGAGCCTTCCTCCAAGAAATTGACATCCCCCAGATGTGGACTTTTTGTCCAAGTTACAACCCCCATAGTCACTGTCAGTGTAGGCATAGAGATTGACATTTCCATTCTTTGGATACCATAGCCCAAGTTTTGGAGCTCCCTTTAGGTATCTAAGGATCCTTTTGACAGCTTGAAGATGAGACACTTTTGGAGCAGCTTGAAATCTTACGCAGAGACAAACTGCAAACATGATATCTGGTCTTGAGGCAGTGAGATACATGAGAGAACCTATCATTGCTCTGTACTGATGTTGATCAGTGTCTTGTCCTTCTTTATCCGGAGATAATTGATGATGCACTTGCATAGGAGTTCTTGCAGCAGAGCAGTCGGCCATCTTGAACCTTTCCAAGATGCTTTTGACATACTTGGATTGACTTATGAAGATTCCATTTGGTACCTGTTTGACTTGAAGTCCTAAAAAGAAATTTAGTTCACCCATTGAACTCATTTCAAATTTGGAATGCATCAGAACTTCAAAGTCTTTGCAGAGCTTCTTTCTTGTAGATCCAAAGATGATGTCATCAACATAAATCTGGACCAACAAAATTTCTCCCCCTTCATCTTTGATGAATAATGTCTGATCAATGGCCCCCCTTCTGAAGTTGTTGCTAAGTAGATATCCAGATAAAGTTTCGTACCAGGCTCTTGGGGCTTGGTGTAAGCCATAGAGAGCTTTGTCCAGTTTTAAGACCTTATTTGGATGTGCAGGATCCACAAAGCCTGGAGGCTGTTTGACATAGACTTCTTCACCAATCTTGCCATACAAAAAGGCACTCTTCACATCCATTTGATAGATCATAAAGTTTTTGGATGCTGCATATGCCAGAAAGATTCTGATGGCTTCCAGACGGGCCACAGGAGCAAAGACTTCATCATAGTCAATGCCTTCTTCTTGAGTGTAGCCTTGAGCTACCAGTCTGGATTTGTTCTTGACCACTATTCCCCTTTCATCTTGCTTGTTTCTGAAGACCCATCTTGTTCCAATGGCTGTTTGACCAGGTGGAAGATCAACAAGCTTCTAAACATCTTGTCTCTTGAATTGCAGCAACTCTTCCTGCATTGCTTCAATCCAGCCGTTGTGCTTGAGAGCTTCGTCAATCTTCTTGGGTTCCACCTGAGATAGAAAACAAGAGAACAAACAAATGTTGGCTTCATGAGACTTACTTCTTGTCTGGATACCTGTGTGGACTTGGCCAATGATGTTTTCCAGAGGATGCTCTTTGTTTATTCTCTGTGCTGGTATCACATGCAGCCGTATTCCCTCTTCAAGATTACTTTGGTTTAGATCAGGATTGTCTTCAGTTGTGAGGAGAGGAGCTTGGAGGTTCTGATCATTGTGTTCCACATTGTCAGCAGTATTAGCATCGGAGGCCTCTTCAGCATGGATTGAGGAGGCTTCATTAAAGATTTCTTGGTCAGAGAGATTGCTGCTTGTGGTGTTGGAAGTACTGGCTTCACCTGTACCGGCTTCAATAACTTCTGCCACTGATGGAGGATCAATGGATGGCCTTTTCATCCTGATGTAGGGACTGGGAAAATCCAGTCAGTAGAAGAGGTTGAGGCAGAAGATGTTGATTTTGAAGAAGAACACTCCATATTTGAGAAAATGAGAGGCTCAAATATTTGGGTGAAGGAGTCTATATCAAAGAGCCAGTTAGGACCTTTGCCTTGTTCACAGACAACATGTTCCTTGCATTCCACATTAGCAGATTCTTCCATAATTCGAGTCCTAGAATTGAACACTCGGTAGGCCTTTGATTGAGAGGAGTAGCCCACAAAGTAACCTTCATCAGACTTTGCACCGAATTTAGGAAGAACTCCATGTGTGATGAGGATGGTACATGGACATCCAAAGGGCTTCAGGAAGCCAATGTAGGGAACTCTTTTGAGCCATAGTTCATAGGGTGTTTCTTGGAAAGGCTTAACAATAAGGACTCTATTCTGCACATAACAAGCTGTGCTTACTGCTTTTGCCCCGAACGTAAGGGGCAGCTTTGAGTAAGCCAGCATAGATCTTGCTGATTCAATCAGAGTCCTATTTCTTCTTTCAGCAACCCCATTTTGTTGAGGGGTTCTTGGAGCACTGTATTGCCTTTCAATGCCCTTGCTCTCACAGAAACTGTTCAGAGTGTGATTTTTGAACTCTGTTCCCTGATCACACCTTATGATCTTTACCTTCAGATTGCTTTGATTCTCTACCCTAAGAATATAGGATTTGAGAATCTCAGCAGTTTCATCTTTTGTTCTTAGGAAGAATACCTATGAGAATCTGGAGAAGTCATCAGTTATCACCAGACAGTATGACTTTTTTCCCATTGACATGACATTTGTAGGACCAAAGAGATCCATATGTAGTAGCTGGAGAGGGGTGTCATTTGTGTTCAATGTCTTGGGCTTGTGGGAACTCTTGTGTTGTTTTCCCTTCAAGCAGGCAATGCAGTGATCATCTAGCTGGAATTCTTTGTCAGGAAGCCATCTGACAAGATTGTCCTTCACTAATTTATTGATTGTTTTGATGTTAACATGGCTTAACCTCCTGTGCCAGAGAGCGGATTCATCAACTGATGCCTTTGACAGAAAACATGAAACACTACCAGAGGGAGTGACTTCATTCATGTCAAGCACATATAAGTTGTCCTTTCTATTAGCAGTTAGGAGAATCTTCTCTGGAGGGGGTTTAGATAGGCCAGGAGCTAACACGAAACATTCTTTGTCAGTGAAGAGCATCCAATGCTTTTGATCACATACTTGGGAAACACTCATGAGATTGAAGTCAAGTTCTTTAACATAGTTGACTCTTTCAATACTCATCCTTTCATTGGACACAGTTCCTTGTCCAGTGATAGATCCACCTTTTGAGTCACTCCCAAAGGCAACATATCCTCCATTGAAATGTCTGAAGTTGGAGAGGATGGACCTGTTGCCTGTCATGTGCCTGGAACAGCCGCTATCTACCACCCAAGTATTGTGTTTATTGCCTGGCTGTCCCTGAGGTGGTATCTCTGCATTGTCTGCCATAAGTGCTTGGTTGGAGGCAGGAACATCTTCATATTGAAAACTCCAGTCAAAGTCTGAAGTTCCAACATTTGCACAGGCTGCAGTTTGTGCTGAAGGAGTTCCTTGCTGCTGCTGCCTGGGCTGACCTTGGTAAGCTTGTCTTTGATGGCTTGCACCCTGATTGACTTTAGGTGACTTGCATTCCCTAGTGAAATGACCCATTTAGTTACAGTTGTAACATCGGATCTTGCTTTTATCAAGCCCAACTCTGGTGTTTGAGTTGTTGCCTGGAACTGATCTCCCGGTTCTAGAATAGAACCTTTTTGCTCTGAGGGAGAGCATGGCATATGAGTGCTGAATATCCATTTCTTCAAGATCATCTGGATGAAAGCATTCCAGATCCTCCTTTATAAAGTACATGCTGCTTGAGTTGTCAGAGACAAAAGCAGTAGAGGTTGGCTGTTGAGGAGGTGCCTCAAGAAGAAATGGTGATGGGTTGGATTGTGAAGCAGTTGGTGTTTGAGGATGAGTAACGATGGGAGGATAGTAGTTGCTTGCACTAGGACCAGAATGATCAGAGTGAAGCGCTGATGTGGTGGTGGAGGAGGTGGTAGCTGATTGATAACTGGTGCTCCTCTCTTTAGCTTGAATCATTTCTAATTCATAGGTTTTGAGCATGCCAAAGAGCTCAGTCATCTGAAGAGTCTTCAGATTTTCTGTTCTTCTGATGGACACTGTATATAATGTCCAACAACTGGGAAGAGATCTTATGAACTTCTTGAGAATGTCTTCATTCTCCAGCTTTACCTTGGAGCACTGCAGTTCTCCAACCAGGTACGTGTACCTGTTATATAAAACTGTTAGTGACTCACCTTCCTTCCAGACGAAGTTTTCATATTGTTGCTTGAGAATGTCACGTCTGTTCTCCTTGACCTCCTCAGATCCAGCAAACATTTTTTCCAAGGCTCCCCATAACTCCTTTGCAGTTTTGTAAGCCTTGAAGTTGTGAAAAACTTCATTTGGAAGGCACATTTGGATAGCTCCTAATGCCTTGAAGTCCACCTCCATTTTCTTGATGTCTTCTTCAGAATACTTGGAGGGTTCCTTCGGAACTAGTGGTCCTTCGGAGTCAGCAGAGGCCACCATGGGAACATAAGGTCCATCCCTTATGGATTTCCACATTCCGTATTCATGGTAGCAGAAGAAGCTTTCCATACGGTTCTTCCACATATCATAGTCCTCCCCAGACACCAACCTCGGTGGTCGGTTGATACTGCCGATGTCTTCAGATCCATGACTTTGTGCCATTTTGTTTGTGTGACTTGATCAAAGATAGAGTTTTGAATAGAATCAGAAAGTGATTAAACAAATGTTAGTTTGTTTAATCTTGAGCCAAAGCTCTGATACCACTTGTAGGATCGTAAGATTACAAGGTGATTCTACTCTAGTTGATATTGGCGGAAACAATAACAACCAACAAAGTAAACAAGTAGACAGCGAGAATACTGATAAATGCACTGTTGTATTAGACTTCTGAGATTACAAGTTTACAAGTAAAACACTATCAAGAAGCACTATGAAAGCACAGCAAGCACTTTGAAAGACACACTTACTATGAAGTGTTTACACAGTATTTATAGTAACTTAGAATCAAGACAGACCCTTGATTCTAAGGATCAGATCTAACACAAGCCGTTGATCTTGTTTATTAATCTAAATTACACGCAAAGGCTAATCTAGATAACTTTATTGAAACGTCTTCTTAGGCATCATTGTTTGCATGCTTGGAGACGCGCGTCCTTGTCCTTTATTGGTTGCACCACTGAGGTTCCTTCTGCTTGGAGTGTGGCAGTAGCTTTTACATAAAGGTGTCAGAGGCGCTTCACATGGATAGTCAGCTGCAACGTTTGGTCTTCAGTTAGTAAGGCTATCAGTAGCAGAGATGAGAATAATGCTGCTGATAAGCCCATCAGCAGCAACAAGTGTTGAATGCTGCTGATAAGCCTATCAGCAGCAACTTGTGTTGAATGCTGCTGATAAGCCTATCAGCAGCAACAAGTGTTGAATGCTGCTGATAAGCCTATCAGCAGCCATATGTGATGAATGCTGCTGATAAGCCTATCAGCAGCATTTGTACTTAGAATAATTTGGTAGCAATCAGTCTTTGGTTCTACACACCACGTGAGTTCCCGTTTTTGGAAGACACTTGTGGCATGACGAACACAAAGGTTATCGGGGTAGTCACTATTAAGGAAGGTGCCCTCAATACTTTCGAACCATTGAAGGAGTCCCGTAGCCCCTTCGGTACCATAGAACTTAAGAGGATTACATGAGTTGAAGTCTTTGAATGTGCATTGTGATGGGTTGGCACCACCACCACCATTAGCTCCATGGTTACCATTTGTGGCACCGTTAACTTGAGTGAGTTGAGTTACAAGTTGTGCAAGGATAGCAGCAATGTCGGTGTTGTTGTTGGTCATGGTAGCACGACGAGGAGGCATTCTACAGATTTGCACAACACAAGAAAAGATGTAAGAACTTATGAAGATTGCTTGGATTTAAAAGGGTAAGATAACAAGTAAAATAGTTAATCATAGTTTGGATTGTACCCAAATAGTGATATAATCACTTGAATACTATGACACATTAAGGTTAATTAAACTCATATAATTTTCAAGGAGACATGCTTTAGCCTAAAAGTAAACACTCATCCCGGGAATTCTCAGGAAAGTATACGGGTCCCTCGGTTGATTGGGATTTATACGAAATGCTTTCCTATATAGAAAACCCAGAATACAGGTGTCACCCTTCCAGATTACACGTGTCCTCTAAAAATTAACAAAGTTTAAAACCTTAACGACGAAATAAAGAAATTTTTATAGATGTAAATCCATGAAGTTTCCACATGCTATGATGATAATAACAGAGAAGTAGGTGAGAAGGTTATGAGGCTTAGGGTTTGGGTAGGGATATTGTATATTTAATTTATTAGTTAAGTATAGTTTAATAAGTCATGAGTTTTAACAATTAAGGTATCAAATAATTAACATATCAAGCATGTTACACATAACATGTAGCACATATCACATAATCATCAAGCATGGCATATGTGGGTGTCCTAAAGTTATAGTCTAGGTCGAGGGTGTCTAATAACCTAGTTCCCTATAACCAAGGCTCTTATACCAATCTGTCACACCCCAACCGACGGCGGAATACATCGGGGCGGGACATGTAGACTGTTCATGAGCACAAGGTTGACTAGATTTCAATAATTTAATCATCAAATTTCATTTCAAACAATTCACACACAACCAAATTCAAACAAGTACATAATTGAAATACATAATCTTCTTTATTTAAATTTAACTAAGTCCAAAGCCTATGTGTAGCATGTCTTGATCAAACTCACATATTAGCACCTGAAAAATGAATAAAATAAAGTCAACTAAAAAGTTGGTGAGTATACACAGGTTTATACATAGATGGTGTATAGATGTAAATATCAAATCCTTACATAACATGATAAAATAAGGCATTTATGGGGAGCAACTATTGTGTAACCAAAATACAATCAAACCTTTGTAACTAGCATGCAAATTGTGTTGTCGGTAACAATCACCCTAATCTGGGTGGGTTTTTCAGACTCAATAGATCTATCATTGTTAACCGTCGGCTTGAATAGTTAATTATTGCACATAAATTGCACACAAATTGCACACAAACAGTCAACACACATAGCACTCAAACATAAAGCTCAAATTTTGCATACATGAATGTAAAGAGGATTTGTGTTTGTGTAGTTTGTGTAAATGTAAGCAATTGAGTGTATAGAGTTCATGTTTCACCCCAAAAAGTGTAAAAGAGTAAAAGGGGCTATGTAATACTCACCTGTATCAAAGAGGTTTCTAGTACAAGTGTCTAGGTAGCAAAGTGTTCCTTGTAACTTACAACGTTAACCTAGAGTGTAATATATATAAATCTAGATTAATATGTATAATAGTCAAATGTTTAGACTTAAGGGTTCTATTTCAAGGGTGGGGGGGGGGGGTTCAAATCGAGGGTTCAAATGTTTAAGGGGGGTTTCAAACCTTTATATTGAATCTATATATATATATACAATTTGTGACTTTTGTTTAAAACCTTATGTATATATATAAAATAGGGATGTAAAATCTTTTGAAATAAAGATGTGTGTGTACACAAAACAAAATAATTTTATGAGAAACTTGAATTATAATGTGTGTATAGAAAATACAGGGTATTGCACTAGAATTGAAAATTGAAATGTCTTTTATTGCACTGAAACAAATACGTGAAAATCAGAAATGTTACAATAAAGACATTTTATTTACTTAATTTAATTATCGTGAAGAGAATGTTCAAAAGAAGTAATGGCTAAGGTAATTAAGCCAAGATTTAAATAATTAGTTTAACAAAATAAAATTCCATAAGGAAATAATTAACCAAATCATTACTGAATTAAAAGAAAGAAATATTCGTTAATGTTTTTATAAAACAATTCATACAAGACGGGTATTAAGTTTTCTTATAAGGTAAAGGGGTTTGTGAATAATTTGTAATCTAGGTAAGATTTATAACCCAAGTTTTGTTTGGACGAAATAACTATATTGGTCAAATCGAGAAATAACAAAATAGTTAGTTTACAAAGAAAGTTTAGATGTTAACCATTAAGGTGAGCCAAAAATAATAACATTATATTTGGGTATAGGATATAGGTTTCAATTTAAAAAAACGAGAAATAGAATATCCGACTAACATCTCAGGTAGTTTTCCACTAGGAAGCAGATGAGCACCAAGATAAACATCGTTAAGGGTATTCGTATTGTAAACCGGCTTCAGCTCTAGCAATTCCCATACGTGCATCAAGTATTCCCTGGTCTCCATTCCATGCCTCAGAAACTCTACGGTCCTTACATATAGCGGTATCAGCTGGAACTCCTATGGCACTAGTCCTATTCCTGGGTCTTGATGGTATAGGTTCAGTGCTAGATAAGGGTTTCTCAGAGGTGGTGATTCAACTGCTTGGTGTCTCAAGCCTGCTTCTGAGCCAATCTGTTATATGGTAAAAAAATAGAGCTGGCAGTTAGTCGTGTCGGTGACTGCTTGTCCGGTGACGGGGACTCAAAGTCTTCCTCTTGTGTTTACTCTGCCTCGGAGTGATTCTTAAGGGAGTGAGGAAGGTAAGAAGCCATGTCTAGCACGGTTAGAGTCGTAAGTGTAATGGTAAGTGTTAAAGGTGTTCTTGAGTTAAATTTTGACTAATCATAACACCGAGTTCTTATAATAATATGTCGGGAGCAACACATGACCTATACGTGGTGTACTCACGAAACGGATTCACAGGAAAGAGAGGTGGGTCACAAAGGGACACTCACAGAAGTACTCAGTCTTTCCTTAGTCAGAACCTTACAAGGACTTACACCCACTCTTCCAGCCATCTTGTACCATTAAAATTATTATTTAAGCTCATCGTTATGAGGAAAAATATTAAGGATTGTGTCTTGTGGCTACAGGGTGTGCTCACCTATTCAAGCAACTTTCCTTCTTTGATGGATATGGTCTAAGAGTTTAAATCTCTTGCAAGTGATAGGGGTGGTAAAATCTCTAAGGCATCAGGATGAAAGGGTATAGTTGACTTAGATATGATTAAGTGTAAGGATCAAATAGGAGGTTTAGACTTGTGTACCAAATTATGATAATTAAGTGATTGATGTTTAGATTGCATTCATCTGGCATATAAACAAATGGATGCTGTGACCAATCAAAGTGATTCAAGTTTGTATACTTTCAAGAAGACATGCTTTAGCCTATAGACGAACACTCACTTTGGGAATTCCCAAGAAAGCATACAGATCCTTCGGTGATTTGGATTTATATGAAATGCTTTCCTAGATGGAAGACCCAAGGTACAGGCATTCACCCTTCCGGATTACACATGTTCTCTACTAATTTTCAGAACTCAAAACTTTGACGGGATTTTAAAATTTTAATAGGCATTGGGTCTAGGAATTTGAATCTTTCCATAAGTGATTAGTGATGTGTAAAGATGAAAGTGTATAAGTGTATGGCAAAACTTAAGATAGCATATAAAATAGGTATTGTGCAGACAATTTAAATAGTGTAGCAAAGAAGGTATCACCGAAGTAGTAGTTTTTGTAAACATGCATGTTATCAAGTAACATAGCGTATAAGATAATTCGTATTGTATCATGCAATGTAATACACTAGATAATATGTAGGATAACTACACTAGGGTATTCTAAGGTTATAGACTATAGTCTAAGAATATGTTTTCAAGTAGTCCATGTATTTTCAAATATTTCCTGGTAGTCCTTGGGATGTTGTTGTTCATGTAATTGTATCAAGTAAACAGAAGTAGATATATGTAGGTAAGTATGTGTATAAATGAGTATAAAGTGGAGTTCCTAATAAAAGTCACGAGTTAAACTCATGTTTGGGGACTCCTAGGTTATAGTCTAGGTCATGTGTGTCTAATAACCTAATTCCCTATAACTAAGGCTCTGATACCAATCTGTCACACCCCGGTCGGCGGCGGATTATACGCCGGGGCTGACGCGGTTGTTCGTAAGCACATGATCATCTATTAAATGTGATAATATTTATTCATCAAAATTAAATGTATCCGTTACAAGTAGAAATAGAAAACAAGGAGTTCAAACATAACATAGGTTGGATTTAATCTTTATTTAAGCTAGGTCCGAAGTCCTAGGTGATCATGTAGTGTCCTCAAACTGGTGTACCTGAAACATGTGAGTAAATGTCAACTACAAGTAGTTGGTGAGTAACATAGGTTTTGACACCAAACAAAGTTAAGTATAGTTTACAATTCAATATGTTCAAAGCATGTCTAAAGTATAAATGTGAAAACATACAAGGTTCCAAGCGTACAATTCAATCCTGGTAATGGAAAACTAGATACGCAATCCCACTGTTTGCCATTTTGAAAAATGGGCAAGAGGATACCCAAGTTGTAAGTTGATACCCACCAAAAAACCCGCCAAGGTTTTGTGGTAAGTTATAGTTTCGGTTTCCCGTATAAATGATCATAAAAGGTACTACCTTCGGCTTGGGCTGCACGTTAATGAATGTACTGACATGAACACATGTAATGGTCACCAGGTAGTTTAAGACATAGGGCATAAAGATCAAAGCATAAGAACAAAGGTATTGAATCGTGTATGAAAGATAGTTAATAACATTTTTCACCCCAAAAGTAAAAATAGTAAAAAGTGGCTATGTAAAACTCACTTGTAATGAAGCTAGTAATGTTATGAATTTGATATGAGGAATAGGCTTCGTGAGTAATTTCTTACAATCAACCTACATAGATAATTGTATTCCAGACTCAATGTGTGACTAAAGGGAATAAGAAATTTTGAGATTCTAGGGTTTCATAGGTTTTAGGACAGGATATGAGGTTTGTACGAGTTTTGTAGGATAGTATATATTTATCACGAGTATCGAAATAATAGAACTAGTTTATTAATTAAGATTTATTAGGATCTCTATTTAATTTTACAATGTTTATAATAATATTAATGCGTTGAATTTATTTAAATAGTTACTCTTAAAAGTGATTAGTAAATAGCTTATGGATTAATAAACATCTAAATAATTGTCTCATTTAATTAAAATAATCATCTTGGTTATCTAAATACTCTCCTTTACTAAAATGGCAAAAAGAGTTGTTAAATTTGTACTAGTAAGTTTTAAATGAAATTAATGAATTTGTACGATCATTCACTTACAAATAATTATTTAATTTATTCCATAAAGTTTTATTGTTCTAAATAATTATTCTTTGCTAAAATTATTTATAGGTTTTGAGAAAAGATCTGTAACGTTTAGTCAATTATTTAAAGTTTGTTTTATAACATTACAATTTTTATAAATAAAACAATATAATTGGATCTAGTTAAATAAACCTTTTCTATATCATTTATTTAAGAATTTTAAATTTTCTAATATGTCTTTAATAAATTAAAAGGAGTAAAACATTGGTTTATATTCTCCTTTTTTATAAGAGATACAATTTACATTTAAAAGATGTATTGAATTTATTTCAGAAATTAAAACATTAGTTCTTGTAGTAAAATAATCAAAATTCGTTTAAACAAAAAGAAAATGAGGGGTTGGGATTCGAACCCGAGTGGTTTTTGAGGGAGCCAAGGTTGCTAACCACTAGACCATGGCTAGTTCTTTGCAAGGAAATAGAAACGATTTAGTTTTATTATTCAAACCAAAACCCACCTTCGTCCCAAAATGCATCCCATAAACCCTAGCCCTAAGATTGGTCCGATTAAGCTCCGATTGAACTCAAAACCACAGGGCTTTCGTTCATAGGTTTAAGACGAATTCAAACATACAAGAATCATCTGAAACGGTTACGGGATGGTGGCGCTCGGCTATGGCTTCTTTGGTCGACTTCTTCGGCCTTAATTGGGTTCCAGGGTTGATTCGAAGTGGTTTTGAGGCTTCAGGGAGATTATAGAGGATGGTGCGATTTCATTTGATCAGGTTACATGGTCTAATTTCGTTCGATTAGTACTAATTAGTAGTGGGTTTAAGCATGTCGGTTACGGGATTGATGGTTAATAAGCTTAAATTCGATTAAATTGGTTCATTATTGACATTTAGTATTGGTTGCATAACTCCATGGCACGAGTTTCGTACATTAACAGCTTCGAATTCTAATCGTTTGGATCGAATTTGCCGACTGTTTGACCTGAAAAAGTCAACATCAGCGAATGGGATCAGATTGGGTTCAATTCGTGATTTTGTTCATCGATGTGGTGCACTTGACTTGCGGGACTTATCCCATATTGTGTAGGAACAATCCAATAGAGTAAACCTCGCGTGATTTGGAACCGTTTAGATGGATTTTCCTCTTGTTGACTTTCTGAAGTCAAATGGTCCAAATCTAAGACAAAGGGGCTCAAATTGGGTTCATGGGGGGGGGGGGGTCATTTATCATGGAAAAAGGTTCAAGTAAAATCAGTGGGTTCAAAACAATCTCTATTTTTTTAAAGTTACCTTAATCATTTATAAAATGATCTCAAACATGTTTATAAAAGATTAAATATTATTTGATTAATTGTAATTATTTTATAAAAGGAAAATGTTTCTATATTTATAATTTTTACAAAATTTTATAAATGGTTTATTTATCATACTCAAATATATATAAAATGTAGATACATGATTCAAAGCTCGATTGTTATAATAGAGTATATTTATGTATTCATGTAAATATGCTTTCATCTGTTATACATATATAATAGAATATGATATGTTATTGTAAGGGTGCAATGTCTTGAGTTTATACACGTTATTACTTAACGTGTCAAATCGTGTAGGACAAAAATGGAGTGTCATTATTGTATAGAATTGAAATAATAATAAATAAAAAAATACTGTCGGAAAATTATGGATGTTATAATTAGAAACTCACCGGTTATTGAGTCCAATTCCATGCTCTACAAAACGTTCGTCCCCGCTCGAACTCAACCTGTCAATGCATGTCCACATGGTCAGACGTGTTATAATCGCACGCTGGATGACTTATAACAACATAATAAATACACAACGTCCATCTCATCTTCTCATTGGCCCATTCCCATCACGTACGTGGTCCGGGTTCCCATGCACACACATATTCCGCCATGCAAAGACCCTAACACAAGAAACATGCGTACGTGAGCCTGGTTCCTTATACGAACACCTGTCATGCATACGTAAAGCCCCGTCCTTACGGGACACACGTATACTACCAGGCTCCACATGTTCGTGCCACCATGCAATCCTATTCGGCCTCGTAGCCCGACTTCGTCGACTCCACCATCGTGTAACAGCGTGTGTCACCACGGCTTTCACCGTCACCTCGTGCATCACCCTCGTATTTCTCGTCTAACCACAACTCAAGTCGGCCAGGTACCACCATGGCGCCACCCTGCCGACTCCACCTTACCGATGTACACCACCATACCCGTCACTTTTGTCTTCCTCGTTGAGCCCAAACCCTAGTCGAGCCCCCGCCTAGCTAGTATGCCCATCACCACCACCGAAGATGGCTCCGCCCGTTCACCACAGTGGCGCACACCCTAGTGGCCTCCTCCCCGCTTTACCGCCTTCACCATCACCATCAGCCGTCCTCGGGTCTTGTCATGCCTCCACAGCCACCGGAACTCTACGGTCCCCGTTGCCATCTCTCTCTCTCTCTTCCCGGAAATCTGCCAAACGCCGCCACAATGCCACTACCCCTTTTGTCCCGACAGCCCCGCCACCGTGAACCACTATCATCGCCTACCACTGTTGCCCCTAGGATGGCTGTCTCATCCGTCGATCACCATAACGAGGGATAAAACCCTACTCGGGTTCCCCATGAAAAACCGTAAACCAACAAGAAAATAGAAAAAGGTTGAGAACAAGTGTTACCTTACGTTTTCGAGAGTGGATTAGGCCGAACCACTCCTTCTGGCGTCGTCCTTTCCTTTTCTGGCCGGTCTCCTCTCTCTTGTGGCCCCCGTTGCCGTCGCACGAACCCCTAGCCGAATGAGGTTAGGGTTTTCTCCTAAACTTGGTTTTTAAATGATTAAGTTTTACATCCAGGTCCCTGTGTTCTCCTTTGTACTCTTAGATCCCAAACTGTGTTTTAAATGGTCATCCGGTTCATTTGTTAACTAAGTTTTTGGGATGTTACACAATATGATGATAAATGATGCCTAACCCACTCATTTGTGTTGATAGGATAATTGACCTGGATTTGCAAAAACATGAAGAAAGCACTCAAAATCCAGGTGAAATCAGCGTTCGGGGGCCAACTGAACGAAACCGGACGCAGAAGGTCAAAGATGGAACTCAAAAAGTCAACAGGGAGGATTTTAGGGAAATGCACAGTCGTGCATTACCATGCACGACCGTGCAAATCCAAAAATCTCTCCCTGTACTCTCCTGTACTGCCAAATTCCGCACGTTAAAGAAATGGGTACTTTGCACGCCCGTGCAATCCAATGCACGACCGTGCATTGCCAAAATCTTAGCCTATAAATAGTAAGCCCATTCTAGTGTTTTAGTTGTTAATTACCAAGAGTTGTGAAGGCCTTAGTGCTCTGCAAACAGTCGAAACTCTCTCGGTTTTGGTCCGTTTAGCTTTTCTTTGTTTATTTCCTTTTTAATGTCTTGTAATATGAAGCGATTCTTCTCGTTTGAGTAAAGCAAGAGGCAACCTATACCCACTCTTCCTTAGTTTTGGAATACTTCCATACATTATCTAAGGGTTTGTGGAGTCACTTGTATGGTCATTCATGGCTAGTTCTCTTGTGTTGCTCAAGTTGGTTGAACTTTAATTAATTAATGAAGTATTTTTAGTATGTTATGTTTTTAAAGTCTTTACTATGAGTTATCTTAAAAAGACAAGAATAAATCTTGCGAGTTACTCAAGCAAGACTTATTCGATGTTTGTACGGTATATATTCGTTGTTTCTTTACTTCTCTCGTGTCGGCTTGCAGAGGACTTCTAGCGTGAGCTATGGGGTTTGATCTTCAGAATGAAAGACTTATTTATTTAAAATAATATTAAAAGTAAAAACAACTATTTAAGAACATAATTTGTTAGGTCCGAGCGTTCATAAAGTAGCTCTTGAGGGAGTTGCGCATTCCGACTTTTCAAAGGAAGTTACAAGATTAGAGGTACGCCAGTCACAGGGATAATATTAGTCCGAATAATGAATTTTGAGATACCGACGGACTTGAGACCCCGTTTAGGGTCCATTATATTCATTAAGGAACAGTTGGCCAACCTTATTCACTGTTCCGTTACGAAATACTGACTCCCCTGTCGAAAGGCTTAGTACTAGTAACTATGACCAACCTTACTTTAAATATATTATTAATTAACAAGTGATAACAACTAAAGCAACACCTTAAACGTGATAATACTTCTAATTACATTTCTTAACCTTTTATTTTTCATCTAAAGCAAAACCCATTTTCCAACTTATTATCCTAGTCAGACAATAACGAGATTTGAGTACGGGATCCATGTCCATGGTTAAATACGTGGTTCTTACCCATACTATACTACGTTGCGATAGGTAAACTTGCCTATTGTGTGTTTATTTAGTTAAAATAATTATCATTTTAATTTATAAATATAAAACCTGATTTTGTGTAGCTCTAAATAAAATATATTTGTTACTACTAAAAACACACCATCATGTTTTTGGCGTTGTTGCTAGGGTTATATATATATATATTCACATTTTTATCTATATATAAAACACGAATCAAGTTTTTTGTGTCGTTGCCAGGGACAAGGTAATTCTGCGAAAGATCTAAGTCGTTGGACTGACTATTTAATTCTATTTTACTTTTGTTTTATTTCTACTTTATCTTTCATTTTCATTTTATCTTCATCTTTATTTTATTTTTGTTTTATTTCTACTTTATTTTTTCTTTATATTTTTATTTTTACTACTTTTGTTTTTATTTTGGTACTTGTGCTAGCTAATCTATCTCTGTAGGAACTTTCAAGGATCGCAACCCAGGAATTATTGCTAAGAAAAATGAACGGATACAAGTGCCGCCATTCGAAAGCATTTTAAGATTAGGCGTAACACTTTCGAACGGTTTTAAGTATTTAGATTTTACATTCCTCTTTATTTTCGATGAATACACGCTCGATACTTTGAAATTGGATATCAACAAACAAGGTAAGTTTTCTAACGTGAAATCAGGATTTTAATGGTGACATTCCCTTTTGACCAATTTATTTTACTAATACTTTAATATAATTTTAATTATTTTTAATTAAAAATATATTTTAATTTATTTTTAAAAGTATTATTTTCAAGTGGATTTTTAGTATGAAAAAAAAAAGTCAAATATGGTCAACAGGGCATTGCACGGTAGTGCAACCCAATGTATGAACGTGCATTGGGCTTCGTGCGCGTCTGGTGTTAAAAATGTAGAAAAACTCATTTTCCTTACAACCCCCAACTCCGAAAATGCTCGGTTTCGAACGAAATCACCCCAAAACCTCCGATTTCTCACGGTTTCTCTTGATTTTTGCTTAAAATCTCATCAAAAAGGTATGAGAACTTGTCTATTATCATTTTTAGTGCGATTTATGCTCCAAATAGAGCTAATCTTGTTCAAATGAGGGTAGGGATTCGTTTTTAACTTTGGTTTGAATATGCTTGAATATGAACTTAATGCTCGATCTAGATGGATATTTGACTAGGTAGGATTATAATATAACTCATTTTAGCCTTGTTTGGGTAGGATTTGTTTGATTTGTATGGATGAGTTTATGAATTTTGACCTAGAACTCTTGAACTTAGAAATACAAATTGGATCATGAATCTTGTTTAAATATGTTTAGGATTTAACATAGTTGGTGGAAATTGTTAATTAGTTGAATTAGTTCAAGAATTTTGACGGGTTTGACTTTTCGAAAGTCAACATGTTGACCATCTATATTAGTAGTCATATTGAACCGTTTAAATTTATGCCTTGTTTGATTGATTATAATTAACCATTTTGAGACTCGAGAAACATAAGCGGGCCATAACCATGCACGGATTTGTGTTTCCCTTGTGTGGTCCAAAAATTATATACATATATATTTTTGTAAAAACATGATTCTTATCAAGCTTTTGGCACCAATATGCATCGTACTTTACATCCTATCAAGTTTTTAGCGCTGTTAAAATATATATGATGAATCACTAACTCCTTTAAATAATGATTATGTAGTTCATGGCTGAGTCTTCCCGATAAGCGTGGCGAAAGAGAAGAAATACCCGATCAGGCTCTAGGTCGGGTTCATCCTCATCTGCCCACATGAGTGGCTCCCCACAGACTCCACCATCTCCTCCACTGCCTTTTCACCCACAGCCCATGCGAGAAGGACCACAGGATTTGCACCCGTGGCTTATCTTTGACCCTGATGATGTCATCGAGGTCCATGCCTACCAAACACTACCCACATTGCTAAGGCAAATCTTCGAAACACACAAGACAATTTGCTACCCAACTATGGAAGATGTTAATCTCTTGGACAGCGCAGTTCCCCCTCATCACAAAGCCTTGGCAAAGATTCTTTGCCATTAGGGAAGCAACCTATTACGAGCTCACCCTTGAGTTTCTAGCATCCTTCCAGTTTGATAGGCCGGTAGTGAGTATGGAAATGCATGATTGTGTACATTTCACGATGGCTAGACATTGGTATGGACTGTCATTGGCACAATTTGGGGGTAAAAATGGGATTGTACAGGCACAGGGAGATTACAAAGCTGATCTTTACTGACAGCAAATGGGAGTTTGCCAAGGGAGAAGCATCAACATTTTGGCATAGGATCGGATCCGGACCTTTTGACCCGCACAGTCAAAAGAGCACCAAGATCCGACATCCCCTCCACCGTTACCTTCACCGATGCATTGTCCTTTCCATCGGGGGGAGAAAGGATAGCACAAGGGTTGTCAGCGTTTGAGATCTTTTGCACTTGCACTTCTTGATTGATGGAATTCCTTTCAATTTGGCCTACAGTTTAGCCAAGTTCTTTACTAGAGTTACTTGATACTGTTCCAACAGCCATATCTTTGGTGGACCATATATTACTCACCTTGCCTCATACCTAGGTGTCTTGTCTCCTGTGCACATCGGTATACTTACAGAGATGGACACACCCATTTTACCTGTTAACACCCAAGTATTGATCAACATGCATATGATGAAGAAGTTCAATGGCGTGTACCGATTAGTAGGTCATCGGGGAAATATTTGGACTGGTGTAATTGAAGAATCATAGAACGAGGGAGCACCTATGGGACAACTAGGGCATCAAGTCCCAGGTATGTACCATACTAATGCTGACCCCAAGATGTTAGATTTAATGATCAGTATGGGTCAGCAGGGTCAGACGATGGATGGCATGCGGCAGGACTTCTACGATCACACTCATGATCCGTATGCCCATCAACAATATCAGCAGCAACCTCCCGGCCCGCACCAGCAGTGGCAGCGTCCTCTTTTTCAGTAGCAGCTCTGTACACCCTTCATCTTTGGTACATGTGGTTCTTTTCTAACGTAGTTTGTAGTTCTTGACTTTTGACGCTGGTTTGTTTGACTAAACACGGCACCATTTTTTTTACCGGTTACAGGAGTAACCGTTGACATGGTAGCACTGCCACCAACCTTATTCGACCGCTTTGTTAAGCGTATATTAGTTTAATTTTTCCTTTTAGTACTTTACTTTATGTGTTAAGCATTGCATAGCATTACAGGTGATAAAGATTTTGGTTCATGCCCGAAAATACGATCTAGGCATCGATGAGAATCGATTACACGCCCGACAATTACGTCTCATCAGGGGAGTATTAGTTTACCACACTCTTATTATTCATGACACATATCATATTGCATACATTCATATTATCAGAAACTAAGTATGGGGTGGAACCCCGTTGTTATTTTGACTGCCTAATCTTGTCTTAAGTATTACAATTGCATGATTAACAAATACCCAATTCATGAAATTAAAATTTATGTATAGAAATAATAAAAAAAATTTCTAAAATAATGTAAAGGAAAGAGTCTTAAAAATCATTTGGAATAAACAAGCTTATAAAAAAAGCAATTTGAAATACCGTTGAAGTGAATCAAGGAAACAAATAGGGAAGATTAGGGAGCATAACAGAAAGAAATAAATAAGTTTATGCACATTTGTACTTTATTACCCTTTACCTTCCGTTTCCATGTGAGAAATTTGAACCTATCCGAGCATTATCATGAATACATCAAGTTTTTGACACCATTTCACATGCTCATTTCGTTTGTTAGAGTGATTGCTAATCATTGCTTTGCATGTTAGAACTTGTGTAAAATATACATTTCAAGATAATGGACTATAAGATTGCATAAAAATGATTGAGGCATTAGGATTAACCCGTTTTCTTTAGCCTTTTCTTTTCCTTTACCTACCCTAAATATTATCCCGTAGTTAGCTCCTTTGAGCCTAAACCTTTTCATTTCTAAACCCACATCTCAAAACCATTAAACCTAAAAAATAACCTTTTATCTTTTAACCCTTTTTAGTTGAAAATCGACTTGGCTATGATTTAAAGAGTTATCATCCTCCAAAAGTTTATATTATGTTCGAAGAAAGAAACTCATTTAATATGAAAAGAAGAATTATTGTAAAAAGAAAAATGGGGCAACCAAAAAGAAATTAATAAATCGCCCAAGCTAGTGAAGAAACCTCATCAAAAGAGAATCAAACTTACTCGAAAAATTGGAGTATGCAAAGATAATCAAAGTGGATGTATTAGTAAGAAACAGCCAAACGATTCATGAAGAATTGATAGCAATGAATATTTCAACAATAAGAAGAAGTTGACATTCTTGAAAGAAGGGATTTGGTCTTGACGATCTGGCCTTAAAATAGTCCTTAGATTAGTCACAATGTCTAATCTAAGTTGAATAAAGGAATCATTCATATTTATCATTAAGCCAAGTCAGATTGTCAACATTTAGCCACATTTCCCAAATACTTCCTACCCTAACCCCAAGCCAAACATTACAACCCTTTATAAAGCCCTCTTGATTTATGCACATATTTTATGTCAATTGATGGAGATTTGATTTCTATATAAGCCTATGATTATGCAAGCATTAATTATAGCATTGAGTATTCTTCTTTACATACATTATCAAGCTAGCACGGCCGGTTAGTATAGATTTAATATTATGGGTTGATTGGAGGTTTGGGTATTCAGCAAGTCGTTTGAGCCCTAACCAGACCGGGTAGTTTGTGTCGGTATTTCTTTACTTCTCCTGTGTCGGCTTGCAGAGGATTTCTAGCAGGAGCCGTGGGGTTTGATCTTGAGAATGAAAGTCTTATTTATTTAAAATAATATTATTAGTAAAGACAACTATTTAAGAACATAATTTGTTAGGTCCGAGCGTTCATAAAGTAGCTCTGGAGGGAGTTGCGCATTCTGACTTTCCAAAGGAAGTTACAAGACCAGACGTACGTCAGTCACAGGGATAATATTAGTCTTAATAATGAATTGTGAGATACCGATGGACTTGAGACCCCGTTTAGGGTCCGTTATATTCAATAAGAAAAAGTTGGCCGACCATATCCATTGTTCCGTTAAGAAATACTAACTCCCCTATCGAAAGGGTTAGTACTAGTAACTATGACCAACATTACTTTAAATATATCATTAATTAACAAGAGATAACAACTAGAGTAACACCCTAAACGTGATAATACTTCTAATTACATTTCTTAACCTTTTATTTTTCATCTAAAGCAAAACCCATTTTCTAACTTATTATCCTAGTCAGACAATAACGTGGGTTGAGTACGGGATCCGTGTCCATGGTTCGATATGTGGTTCTTACCCATATTATAATACGCTGCGATAGGTAAACTTGCCTATTGTGTGTATTTAGTTGAAGTAATTATCATTTTAATTTATAAATATAAAACCTGATTTTGTGTAGTTCTAAATAGAATATATTTATTACTACTAAAAACACGCTATCATGTCTTTGGCGTTGTTGCCAGGGTTATATATATATTCACATTTTTATCTATATATAAAACACGCATCATTATCCTATTTCTTCGTGTCAGAGAACCGATCTCAACTAGTATCCTTGCACCTGTTTCGTAAGTTAGGCTGAAGGATGTTTCACCGTTGCCCTTGCACGGGGTGGTTTTGTGGGCCCACAAGATGTGAGGAGTGCTTCCACCCATATGTTCTTCTCCCTTCCTAGCCGGACCCTTATCCCCTCAATGATCGTTCTGTTGGCCCTCTCAACTTGCCCTTTGGCTTGCGGGTGTGCACTTCTGCAAAAATCTAGGTTATATGTAACTTCCTACACCAATCCTAGAATGTTTCTCCTACAAATTGTGTTCCATTGTCACTCACAATTGATTATAGTATCCCATACCTGCACACAATATTATTCCACACAAAGTTTATCATTTGCTTGCCTGTTTTTGCTAATGGTTTTGCTTCTATCCATCTGGTGGAGTAGTAAATTTCCACAACTAGGAATTTTACCTTTCCTTCCGCTTCAGGAAATGGACCCATCAGGTCAATGCCCCATATCTGGAAAGGCCATGTTGTCACACCCCGCCAAGGCGGAATTACAGGATGTAACTGGAATATCGCATTGAACACAAGTACAAGAGAAACTAAATGAAAGATTGTGCATTACATCGAACCATACCACATTCTTCTAACGAAAGTACAAATGCAAAACAAAATCTCTAAAACATTACAAAGTATCTAAATGCCTGACTATAACCAAAGCACATAACCAAAACTAAAAACAATAATTATAATCCAAAAGTGAGCCCCCATAAAAAATCTCTTCTTCAATTCTGTTTACCTAAAAGCATGTTTTGAAAACGGGTCAACTATATAAATAGTTGGTGAGTTCGCAGGTTTTGTGACTCAATAAAAAAAGTTTATAATAAAAATCCAAAGTGATCAAAAATTCATTGATCGAGTACACATGTATTAGACAACATATAACCATGTGCCGCAATCAAAGCCTCGACGAAATAAAAATAAAGTACCACATACGGAAGTCTAATACAAACAACCGCCTAAAAATTGGCTAAATTTGCGCCCAAGTGACCCTACAAGTCTGGTTGGCGCAACCAAACTATGAGCGGGGGTGTCAACCGAAGTTGTACTACCCAAAATTCCCAACGGCTACGCTCAGCTAATTGATTACCCAAAATTGGGGACTTTAAGTCATTAAAAAAATAACTCATGTATCAATGTATCATATAACATGTGACTAAAAATAAATAAAGAAACGGCTTTCCCCTAAAAACAGTAAACAGTAAGTAAAGTGGGGCCGCGAAACTCACCTGAGCACGGTAATTCAAAAAGTACGGTTAATTTAAGAAACCGCAAATATGATGTCCTAACCGAGTCCTACTAACCAAGTATACCTGAAACAATCATTTAGGACACCTAACGTGTGTGAATAAGTCAACAAAAAAGTGGTTATGCAGTCGGTTGCATACCCAAAACCCGTGCACACGCGTACGAACTGTTAGAAATTGTAAAACCGGCTTTTATATAATTTGTGACCATAAAACCTTAAGTTTTAGATTTTAATAAAGAACATCAGTACTTATAAAATCATATATGATAAAATCTCAAGTCAAGGTTTCGTTTGATCAAAAACGCGGTTACGTGCGTAAATTTCGGTTTACGGTTTGAAAATTGATTCGTCCGAAATTAGGGTTTTAGTGTGATTTTAGCACCCAATTTAAAAGTACAAATTTATGTTTTTAATTTGATCATACTTCTGTCCAAAATCCCCTAATACTTTTTATAAAAACAATTTTATACAAAAATTTCTAAAAATAGTAACTTTTTATAAAGTTTTAATGGACCAAAATTCCAAAACCATACTTAGACATAAATTTAATACTTGAAACTTTCAACAATTGATCATATACATAAACAAAAATTTCTGACTAATGTTTATAATTTTTCAATAACCAGATTATTTATTATGAATATAATATTATTAAAAATTAACAAATTCTGGAAAAATAGTTAAACTTGTCAAAACTTCATCAAATTTTTACTAGATTAGTTTCAGTTCAATATGAGATTCCATTCAAAATTTCAAGTCGAGAAGTTATCCAGAAGTATATGATCCCAAATTCATCTGTATAAAAGTCATATTTTATTATATAGTAACTTCTGACCAAATTCCCGATTTTTCTAATACTCACAGTTATTTTTCCTAATTTTTATGTATTAAACTTGTAGGAATTTTAATAAATAATCTATAAAGACTTGGTTACCAAAATTTCCAGATCCACATTTTAAAACATATCCAACTATTTACAAATAATTTTGGATGCCAAATCAAAAAATTTTAAAAACCCATCAAGAACATCATGTTCTTGTATATTCAAGAACACAAAACAAAGAATCAAGCAATGTTTCCAAATCCAGCCCTTTGATGATGTTTTTGGGTACTAAATCGCTGTAATATCTTGTACAAACATCCTACAATCAATGATGGTTCCAAAACATATAACAAAAATCAAATCCAAACTTTAAAATTCAAGATGAACATTTATGAAGAACACTTGGTGTTCTTAAGTTTTTACTTAAACTTTTTGAAAGATCAACTCATAACAACCCATCATGGATGTTTATAAATGAAAATTAACCATAAATCCTTTTTAAAAATGAAAGATCCAAGCTTCGAAACACTTTAGAACATCAAAACCCAAGATTCAAGTGTGTGTGTGTTCTTGATGATCCACGCAAGAACTAAAAACTCGAAATCAGAATTTTGATGATGAAAAACTACCTTAAAACACCTTGCAATCTCTGAAAGGAGGCAAGAAATCTTAAAATCTCAAAGATCCAAATAAAGATTACACCAAATTGAGGTGTTCTTGAGTGTGGGTTTAAGAGAAATTAAGAGAGTGTATGAGAGAGGAAAGGGGGCTGGAAATTTGAGAGGAGGAAGAAATGAAGGGGTGGGGGTAATTTAAATAAAATAGTGTGGAGTGTAGGTGAAAATTTTATAAAACAATTTTTATAAAACTATTGAAATTTTTATAAAATTGCTCCCAACAACAAATAAATAAGTTTTCAAATAAATAAATAAATCTTTGACGGGTTTCCAAAAGATGAAAACTCGAACGTTTTTTAAACTTGTACCAGGTAAATACCGGGTGAACCACTAGTGATCGTTAGTTTAACAAGAATCACAAAAGTTAGCACAAATAAATATTATAAAATATATTCTCAACTAAATTATAAATATAAAAATATTTTTTGAGACATTAAATTTTACCGTTTTATTTAACGCGAACGCGGTATACGCGGTTGTAACATCCTAGAAATCCATGAACTAAATGAATCGGGTTAGTAGTCTAACCGGGCCTCATTATATTAGCATGGGCTATGTGGTTTCACGTAAAGCTCGGATTATCCAAACTAGGGGGCCGGTTAGTCGTTTAATGAGAAATCGAGATCTAAACACGCGATAGCAGGAAACATAGGGACCCGAATGTAAACCTTGTAGGTTTAAATAAGAATTAAGAGGAAAACCCTAGGTCATTCAGCCTAGGGGGTGTGCGACAGCCGCAAGCAAGGAGAAATGAGCACTAGGTGTCCGTAGAAGGCGATTTCGCGTCGGTTAGAACAAGAACTCCACGTCAGAGCAAAAAGTAATCTCCGTTGGCTCCTTGTACGCTTTGAATTTCTTGTGTTAGTCTGCCAAAACCCGATTAGGGTTTGGTGGGTTTGCTTGGCCGTGATCGAAGAAGAAAGGATTAGCCGAGAGGGTGGTAACCGGTTGGTGCTCGACGACTTCATGGGGTGGCATGTCAGCCATTGAATGGTAGTGGTGGTGTGACGAGGAACCGGTGGCGGCCACGAGGGATAGCCGGAAAGGACGGAGGGGCAACGGTGGCACTCGGTGGCCACGGAAGCCAGTCGTGGGGGTGTTTCACGGTGGTGGATGGCTTGGTGACAGTGTACGATGTGATAGGCGGCAAGCAAGGTCAGGGGGTGGCCGGTTGGTACGGTGGTCGGGCGTCGAAAAGAGAAGAAGGAAAGGGGTGGCGAGCGACGAGAAAGAAGGTGGTATTAGGAGGTGCACGGGGTAGAGGCGGACGACGGAGAGGAGCCGGATAGGGTTTTCCCTTCTCCGTTGCATGGTGTGCATGCATGATGAAACTCCGTTCATGTACGCGTATTATCGTGGATTAGGGTTTGCATGTGTATGCACGTACGCGTACATGCATGCATGAGAACCCAGTTTGAATTTATGGTTTCTAAACGGGTCACGAATGGTCCATCCCATGTAACCCTGGAGCTAGGGTTCGGTGGTTTGCCTGACAAACATTTGAAACAAGCGTTGGGGTTTAATTATAGTTATACGTTATTCAACGTATGTTATGGGACGTAATCTGATCCTCAGATCATACGTTTGGCAGGTACGAGGTTTGAGCAAGAGATCGGGGTGCAGAGCTAGGATTTGGACTCGGTAAAACCGGTGAGTTTCTAGTCCCCCTCTTTTAAATTTTTTAACGTTTTTGGGGCTATCGTATATACTTACCAGAGATGTTTAACGTATCAAACGTGTTAGGAGTTTTGGGTATTAATCCAAGGTGTTTATGAACTAAAACATTCAATAATAAGTCGGAGGGTCTACGAGTTGTTTATGAGATCATGTGATCTAAGTCTAAAGGTGGTTATATGGTCACGGGTCGTATAATGACCTAACAGGGGTGAGTCGTAATTGTATTAAACGGGTCACACGGGTACGACTAGGAAGTGTCATAGGGTGTGCATATACGTGGTATATGCTTAAATAATGAGATATAGTAGTTGTATGTGTGTTGCTATAATAGTAGTGTACTGTGTTACGAGTTAGTCGGGGTGAGTCTGGTTATAAGCTAAACGCTTATGAATACATGTAGGATATCTTATCCTAGTGCTCTGTGTGAAGTGAAGGTGCAGTTAATGAATCATGTATGTAGAGTATATTGTTATGTGTATTGTGTTGTTGTCCTTGTGACACGGCAGGTATGTGTTTGCATTGTTGTCATTATGACACGGCAAACGAGATTGTGGAGGACTATGTCCTTCAGGAGGTCATCAAAGGTGGCGATGTCCAACATGACAGTGATGAGCTCGGGGTGTGTCGAATGCCCTGACGAGGGTGCAGTAATGAGGTATGTGTTTGTGTGCTTATATATTTGTGTTAAATTGCATACAAACGTTGAGTTAGATTTATTGTGCTTGTGATAGTATTAACATGATGAGTAGAGCTAGATTGGTCGTGGTGCCAGGATGTTGATGTGATGTTTATAACTGTTATGTCAGTTGATATGTAAGAGCCTTGGTCAGTGCTGAGTAAGTTAATGTTTAGGAATTGGTTGTGTTAACCAATTGACGAGTTAATACGTGTACTTAAGTATGAGTTAGTAGTGTAGGTAAGTTCGACCTATGTCGATGAGACTGCGGGATTATTATTATTATGGGATGAGTCTCGGGGAATGAGCTATCAGGGGATATCGGGTGATAACTAGGGTTATCTATTTGTTAATGAATGGTGAACCTATTTTATAAGGATCGTGGGTCCTGAGTAAAGTCTAAATAACTTTTGAGATGTGGTGGCTTTTAATTAAATTAAACTATTAGAACTGACTCAGCATAGCTGACTTTGTGTATACGATAGATTGTTTTGCAGGTAAGCTTTGAGTTAACGTATCTTGGCTTGGGAGCAGTGCTACTCGGATTGGTGTGCAAGTATTCGTGAGGTAACTTAATGACGTTTAAATAGTTATTAATATTTTTAGAAAAAACTCCCGCTGTAGTTTAATATATCTAAAATGAGTATTTTCAAGGGAATAACCCGTTATGAGAACCAACTGTAGGGCGCTCGGTTTGGGGCCTTACAAGTTGGTATCAGAGCTCAGGTTTAAGAGAAAACTGGTGTTTTAAAAAAAATGCCTTAACTTAAACTGAAATTGGGACGAGGACGAAACGAATGCCACCACGAGTAAACGCGAGCCAAGAGGTACATCTTTCAAGTTGAGCAGTAATTAATATTTACCAATTGTGTAGTGTTACACTAGGTAAAGAGATTTGTGGTTCCATGTGGGATCATGTGGAGTGATATATGTTGTAGTATTATGTAGAACTACGTGAAGTTGTGTAGTGTGAATAAATGAGACTATGATGTGAGTTGAGTAATGTGTAGTAGCATTAATTGTAATTATGTGAGGTGCTATGTGACTTGTGTGGGATGCACGTGCATCCGGGGTGTATGAAAGATAGAAAGCTAGTGTGAATATGATGGGGAAGGTTTAGAATACGAGCAGTAATGTGGACCACCAAATTGCATTTGATCACTGTAATTTGGCAGTCTATGATTACTATCATATTCTGAATTTGATGCCCATAGTAATCACTCCAACGTTCTATCTTGTGCAGGTACTGATGGCCATGATGATTCAGACTAGATGGGTTAGGCGAAGAGCTCTTATCAGGAGGTTGACAGAGCGGCGAGCTAGACGTTTGGCTGCCATTTGCACGGTTATCTTTTGAGGGAGGCGAGTCTTAGCACGTGTTCCATTGACGGTGGTTCCACCGGCGGCTGAGTATGAGCAGGAGCTACCAGCACATGAGGTGAATTTGGCGCTTTCGGCACATAATACTCCCAGTACTACCAGGATAGTTACAAGAGGTGGACTTAGTAGCTCCTTGTATAGGAGAGGTGGTTGGAGAGGAAGGAATGCATTTGCAGTCAGAAGTCAGCCTTTGAGACACTGCGTAGAATCAGGAAATGGGTGGTTGGAGGAGTCCGATGACGAGGAGCAAATGGGAGATAACTTCGACTTGTTCAATGACTAGAGTAATGGTGATTACCACGAGAGGACTAGAGCATTTTGAGTAGTGTCTGACAGGCACTTTTGTGGGAAATATTTGTTCTTGGTTCTTCAATTGATTTATTTTAACCTTGACAGTGAATCTTACCATGGGATGGTTTAAAACGTAGTTAATAATAGATGCATGTGTGATAGCATGCTATTGGTGGTGCAGTGTTAATTATGTGCGATTATGTGATTACCTATTAGACAACGTGAGTTCATGCTAAATGTAATCTTTTATGTGATGCTAGAGCTTGGTTGATTTGACTGTATGAGTAGACCTGTGTAGACCTGAGTTTTGATTACTTGTGTGCATCTACGGTCTTAAGATAGTGTCACCTATGTGTTATGATTAGGTGATGGGTGAAATGTAATGGTGGCGTGTTTAGCCGTACTATGATTTTAAATGTCCTTATATCTTAAGGTATATATTTTTGCGAAGTAAATGTTTTGGTCCTTAAGGGCATGAGAGAGTTTGGTGAATAAACTTGTATGTCGTTAATCGAGTTGCTTATGAGTATGAGTTACTTGTGTCACGTACTTAATAGTCGTGGAGGGAGATCAAGCATAAGCTTGGTATTGTGTCTGGCATTAGTCAGGCGGGAGACCAAGTGTAAGCTTGGTATGGTGTTGACATTTGTCAACAGGTTATTGTGTCTGACGACAGTCAGGCGGGAGATCGTGTTTGCTCGTGTCTTCGGGCCAAACAACACGATATACTTGTGTGTCTATAAATGACGAGGTCATATTGTATGTGAGTAGATTTACCCAGATCTAGCTAGTTGTGTATGTGCACTTTGGGCGAGTTAGAAGGTTGATGTGATACCCGGCAAATTCAGGTTAATATCCATACCCGACTATTACTTGAATTCACATGATTACACTTGCATCATACTTAATTATAGAGTAATTAAGTACATATTTCATATAGCAAGTCCATTCGTTTCATTTCATTACATGCATCGGTAATTGGGCGGATTACCGGGTCACGCACGCGTCTAGTCACACGAACGTTGGTTAATTTTAGAAATAATATTTAGACATATACTTGGTGTGCAAAAATTATATGTAATACTGTGATTTAATATTTCATGCTTATATGAATTTTTTTGGAATTTTTAGAGCAACTTTTATTTTAACGCTTTTTAAGCGGATACGCGATATGTGCCAACAACTTTAAATGAGTTTTATAAAGATGATTTATTTAAATAATTGGGCTAAATAAATTCAGCACTTTTAGTTACTAATCCTAATTAGAAGCCCAAACCTCAAGAAAAAGCCCTTAAAAACCCAAGAAGCCCAAACCCATTTCACTAAAACACTCCCATACACTCTCACACTCCACACTTTACCCTAAACCTACTTGCAAACCCTCCCTCCCTCTCTCTAAACTCAGCCGCCACCACCATCCTCTAGCCACCATCCATTTCGATATTCTTCATCCAAATCAAGAGTTCTAGGTGCAATCCAAGGTGTTTGTAAGAGATTGAAGCTAGTACAACCTTCATTCCACCAACATACTTGAATTTTGTAAATGGTTACCCTTTTCTTTTTATTATTTTCGGCCACATGGTGGTACCACACCCATCCAAACGAATTTTCAAGATACAATGTCTCTAAATCCATGTTTTAATCAATAGTTTTCATAAAATAAAGTTGTTGATACACATATGCATAGTTTATTGTTTGAAATGCTTGTTTATGTTGATTTTTGCTTGTTTCTATTTATAGAAACTTTATTGATTGAGTTTTTGTAGAAATGTGTATATGATATGTTTGATGGTTTGGATGATACTCATAATAGTAGAATAAGTAGGAAATATAATCTTTTTGGTTGAAATGTCGTTTTTCACTAGGTTATGGTGACTTACTATTTAAGGAAACTTTAATTTTGCATATTTTGTGTTATGAGTTTCTATTGGATAAAAACTTGATATTATGGTTCTATAATATATATTAAAGTAGTAAAAAGAGTTATTTGAGGTTACACATGTGCAATAGGGTCGTTTGGATCACTTTCCTAAAAAGGAAACTTTAATTGTTCATAATTTGTATGTGTAGGCTATAAATGTTTAAAGTAGGTTATATGGCCTTATTACAATATGAATAGATGACTTATGAAAGAATATGTGATTTGGAATGGTGTAATGACATGTTTTGGTGAACCTTGCTAAATAAGGAAACTTTATTTGTTGAGAAACTTCATAATTGCTTGAAATAGAAAGTAAATGCATAGAATCATGTTACTAATATGTTACTATTATAATTTCATGTATAACTTGTTTGTTTGGGCTATGGCACCTCAAGTGCACTAAAACCCTAATTGTCAAAAATGGAAACTTTATTATGTTAAGAGTTATGGAATTTTGCAATGACATATTATGCTACTTGTTTGAAAGTGTTGAAATGATACTAATAGGTTATTAATATGATGACATGAATTATGTGTATGAAATGTGCCATAAAGATGTGCAAATGCTATGTCACTTATCACATGTTAGTTTCTTATACAACTAGTTGAAGCTTGTATGTTATGTCACAAGGGGTTACTTATACATTACTTAGGTACAACTTATATGTTCTTTATGTGTCACACATGTACAACTTATATGCTACTTGAGTGCTACACATGTATAACTTGTATGATGCTTATGTGTTACATGTTTACAACTTATATGTTACTTATGTGTTGTTTATACATGACTTCAATATGAGTCAACATTGGTCAACATTAGTCAACATTGGTCAGACTTGGTCAACATTGGTCAACACTAGTCAACATTGGTCAACATTAGTCAACATTAGTCAAACTTGGTCAAAGTTGGTCAAACCTTGGTCAAAGTTGGTCAAACCTCGGTCAAACCTCGGTCAACTTTGGTCAAACCTTTTCAAAACGTCAATGTAACCTTTCAACGTTGAGTCGTTTGGATGAATGTGGTTACATAAACCATGTTTACTTTCATAGACCTTATAGCCTTATTAATTCTTAGGGCTCGGTTAGGTCGGTTACCCGGAGTTACTCGATTCCTCTCGTTGCTTCCATTTCTCATTCACCGCATTTCCAGGTGAGTTTTCACGGCCCCATTTTACTTACTTTTCCATTTGGGGGAGATACATGCTAAACCATTTTCTTACTTAGTCGTATGACAATTACTTTGATTTCGCTTTAATTTATATAAGTGGGTGCATTTCCCACACATAAAGTCCTCTCATATTCGAACCGTTAATTATTACACAAAGCGAGGTGATTCATGAATAGTACTATTGGGTTTAACAACCCCCACCCGGGTTAGTCGCGCTAACTTTGACTGGGAGTCAAACGGGTGCATAATTGACCTAATCCATTGCGTGCTGGGCACGTAAGAGGCAAAATGCTAGTTTCTGCATTCCTTCGTTGAGCTTCGGTTTCGGTGTTGCTTATATAGTTAATGTTTATTGTCTGATCAACAATCGAATCAATAGTATACATGCGTACTGTTACACTGTTTTCATTTCTGTTTCTGCTACTTAAACCTGTGAGCTCACCAACCCTGTGTTGACACTTTAAGCATGTTTATCTCAGGTCGCTAAGCATTCATGCACGGACTAGGATTGCACTCCAAGAGTCCCACAGCATGTTTTCATTTAGAAGCTTAGGTTTATGGGAACCTAATTTGTCATGCTTCTGTATTTTGCAACATTACTTTTGCTTCCGCACTTTAGATTCCGCATTTTCAAACTCTGTATTACTATTTAAATTTGTATGATGTTCAAACGGAATGTCTTTTCGAAAACCAGTTAGAGGTCGTTCGAAATGACCGGGACTGATGATCCTTGACAGTCACAACCCGCGGGTAACCCGCTGTGGAATTTTAGGGTGTGACAGTTGAGTTATTAGTATATGTGTAGAACAATGTGTGTTTTGTAGTTTTGTGTGTCGGTGTGTGTCCTTGTAGTACACACTTAGTCGTGCATAGGACAGATGGTTAGTGTGCTCAAGTATGGTATTTCTATCTTGACGATTTTCTCGACGGTGATACGTCGAGGTGATGCAAGGAGTTTTGATGTCTTTCTAGGGAGTGGGGTGCTCTTATGAGATGCCTATGTTCATATCTTAGGAATTCAGAGCACGAAGCCAATGGGCGGAGTAGTGAGTACAGGTTATGAAAGCGTTTACGTGGATGCTTGACTAGAATGCTTATGATGAGATGGAGGTGATGACGTTGAATATTTCAGCACGAAGTTAACACGATGACGAAGGACCTTCATGGAACAAGTTTGATATGAAGAATTCGGCCAAGTAGAGGCACTAGAGGAACATGTTTTCCATGGGCGAGACGACAAATAGCTGAGGCTTGTGAGTAGGCGACTTCATGTTCGTACACGATAAACGAGATACGGTCGGGGATCGCATGGTATTGGTAGAACATCATAAAGAAAGGTGAAACTTAGGAGGGGAAAGTGTAAGATTGCACGTAATTGACTAAGGAGGATATGCCTACGTTGGTAAATCGAAGACCAGCTTAATATGTGCTCCTGTGGAGCATTTAAGGAAAACAAGCGTTTAGATGATCGAAACGGACACGACAAAGGCATATGAGCCTTGAGAAACATCAAGAGCTAATGAAGATGACCCTAGCATTGGGTGTGTACGTACTTACGGGACGTATTAAATGCATGATAATGAACTAAAGAGATACTACGATAAAGAAATTTAGTGGAGACCAAGGTAGCTTTGCACGAGCTCCTAGAGATCGTCGGAGAAGAGCAGAAGTAATACCCTTACGGGTAGATGGTGGATTTGAGTTTGGGAAATCACCGCATGATGACGATCAAGGTATGGAGCCTACTTGGGAGGATGATCGTCGGAATGATGAGACTTTTAGGGTTATACAGGAGACAAAGGCAATTGTGCCCGTGAGTAATAATGAAACGTGACAAGTGAGAGGACAATTGGTAGTGTTGTGTTATATGGTACTAGAGATGGTACGTGCGATGTTCTTAAGGACAATAAGAGCGACAAGGTATTGTCAAGGACAATGACAACGAGACCTCCGTGAGAGGATTGGTATTTAAGGCAATAACGGGCGGCAACTTCTAGCAAGTGACGGGATAGCGAGAACTGGAGAGGCAGCCTTTGGCTGATGGCTAGAAAGACGAGAAATGAAGGAAAGTGTAGAGGAAACCTACAAAGTCATAAAGTTGAAAGCGGGTAATGAAGGTGAACGCTTGACACTGAATGAAAATGGAACACAGTTGAGAACGGGAGAATATGACGGGTTGGTTTGTACCAACTCAGGATTCGAGGACGAATCCTCTTTTAAGGGGGGTAGACTTGTGACTTGTAACATCCCAGAAATCCATGAACTAAATGAATCGGGTTAGTAGTCGAACCGGACCTCATTCTATTAGCATGGGCTATGTGGTTTCACGTAAAGCACGGATTATCAAAACTAGGGGACCGGTTAGTCGTTTAATGAGAAATCGAGATCTAAACACGCGATAGCAGGAAACATAGGGACCCGAATGTAAACCTTGTAGGTTTAAATAAGAATTAAGAGGAAAACCCTAGGACATTCGGCCTAGGGGGTTTGCGACAGCCGCAAGCAAGGAGAAAGGAGCACTAGGTGACCGGAGAAGGCGAATTCGCGTCGGTTAGAACAAGAACTCCATGTCGGAGCAAAAGGTAATCGTCGTTGGCTCCTTGTATGCTTTGAATTTCTTGTGTTAGTCGGTTAAAGCCCAATTATGGTTTTGTGGGTTTGCTTGGCCGTGATCAAAGAAGAAGGGAGGAGCCAAGAGGGTGGTACCCGGTTGGTGCTCGACGACTTCAAGAGGTGGCATGGTAGCCTTTGGATGGCAGTGGTGGTGCGACGAGGAACCAGTGGCCACCGTGGGGGACAGCTGGAAAGGACGGAGGGGCAACGGTGGCACTCGGTGGCCACGAAATCCAGTCGTGGGGGTGTTTCACGGTGGTGAATGGCTTGGTGACATTGTACAACGTGACATGTGTCAAGCGAGGTAAGGGGGTGGCCGGTTGGTACGGTGGTCAGGCGTCGAAAAGAGAAGAAGGAAAGGGGTGGATAGCGACGATAAAGAAGGTGGTATTAGGAGGTGCACGGGGTAGAGGCGGATGACGGAGAAGAGCCGGTTAGGGTTTTTCCTTCTCCGTTGCATGGTGTGCATGCATGATGAAACTCCGTTCATGTACGCGTATTATCATGGATTAGGGTTTGCATGTGTATGCACGTACGCGTACATGCATGCATGAGAACCCAGTTTGAATTTATGGTTTCTAAACGGGTCACGAATGGTCCAGCCCGTGTAACCGTGGAGCTAGGGTTCGGTGGTTTGTCTGGCAAACATTTGAGACAGGCGTTGGGGTTTAATTATTGTTATACGTTATTCAACGTATGTTATGGGACGTAATCTGATCCTCAGATCGTACATTTGGCAGGTACGAGGTTTGAGCAAGAGATCGGGGTGAAGAGCTAGGATTTGGACTCGGTATAACCGGTGAGTTTCTAATCCCCCTCTTTTAAATGTTTTAACGTTTTTGGGGCTATCGTACATACTTACCAGAGATGTTTAACGTATCAAACGTGTTAGGAGTTTTGGGTTTTAACCCGAGGTGTTTATGAACTAAAACATTCAGTAATAAGTCGTAGGGTCTACGGGAGTGTTTATGAGATCATGTGATCTAGGTCTAAAGGTGGTTATATGGTCACAGGTCGTATAGTGACCTAACAGGGGTGAGTCGGGATTGTAGTAAACGGGTCGCACGGGTACGACTAGAAAGTGTCACAGGGTGTGCATGTACGTCGTATATGCTTAAATAATGAGATATAGTAGTTGTATGTGTGTTGCTATAATAGCAGTGTACTGTGTTACGAGTTAGTCGGGGGGAGTCGGGTTATAAGCTAAACGCTTATGAATACGTGTAGGATATCCTAGTGCTCTGTGTGAAGTGAAGGTGCAATTAATGATCATGTATGTAGAGTATATTGTTATGTGATTAAATATGTGTTATGTGTATTGTGTCGTTGTCCTTGTGACACGGCGGGTATTGTGTTTGCATTGTTGTCATTATGACACGGCAAACGAGATTGTGGTGGACTATGTCCTTTGGGAGGTCACCAAAGGTGACACTGTCCAACAGGACAGTGATGAGCTCGGGGTGTGTCAAACTCCCTGACGAGGGTGCAGTAATGAGTTATGTGTTTGTGTGCTTATATATTTGTGTTAAATTGCATACAAGCGTTGAGTTATATTTATTGTGCTTGAGATAGTATTAACATGATGAGTAGAGCTAGATTGGCCGTGGTGCCAGGATGTTGATGTGATGTTTATAACTGTTATGTCAGTTGATATGTAAGAGCCTTGGTCAGGGCTGAGTAAGTTGATGTTTAGGAATTGGTTGTGTTAACCAATTGACGAGTTAATACGTGTACTTAAGTATGAGTTAGTAGTGTAGGTAAGTTCGACCTATGTCGATGAGACTGCGGTATTATTATTATTATGGGATGAGTCTCAGGTAATGAGCTATCTGGGGATATCGGGTGATAATTGGGGTTATCTATTTGTTAATGAATGGTGAACCTATTTTATAAGGATCGTGGGTCCTGAGTAAAGTCTAAATAACTTTTGAGATGGGTTGGCTTTTAATTAAATTAAACTATTAGAACTGACTCAGCATAGCTGACTTTGTGTATACGATAGATTGTTTTGCAGGTAAGCTTTGCGTTAACGTATCTTGGCTTGGGAGCAGTGCTACTCAGATTGGTGTGTAAGTATTCGTGAGGTAACTTAATAACGTTTAAGTAGTTATTAATGATTTTAGAAAGACTTCCGTTGTAGTTTAATATATCTAAAATGAGTATTTTCAAGGGAATAACCCGTTATGAGAACCAATTGTAGGGTGCCCGGTTTGGGGCCTTACAGCTGTGTATGCACTTAATCGGGTATTATAGTTGTGACCTTACTGTTCGTCTAAGGCTATATTCCTAGTATTTTTAGAAAGACTTGAAATATATAAACCCATGAAATATAAGAATATAAACGTATAAAAAGTCAATAAACGGTATTGGCCTGAAAAGTCGCAGTTGTCACATTCTCCCCCAGTTAAGAGAATTTCATCCCGAAATTCAACTAGTATATAATTAACAAATCCTTTCTCGAAATTTGATTAAGTTACGAAAGTTCAGATGGATCTGGTTTCCTGGAGAGTTGGGGGTTTGACAAATCGGGAAACTAGAATCACCGAGAATAGGTTACACCTATTCAGTCTCAAAAGACCATTGAGTAACATGAGGGAGAGATCTTCGAAATATCTAATGAATCCAAAGATAACTAATTTCCTGATTCAATCAAGAGGTACACTACTGGCGTTAATCAGAAGATTAAGGAATCCGCCAAAAGATAGGCATACCGTAGGAATACTAAGTTGGTACGAATCCAGAATGGTATCGTGACATAAAATTTTGGTGATTTAGAACCCTTTTCCTAGCATAGAAAATTATCATCCTATTTATGCCATCAAGGAATACTATCACATATAGTGACAAGAAAATCTTTATCAAGAGAGGTGCTATCAAAGTTCAAAGAGTCGGTAGACTTTAGCACGCCTCATATGGAATAAATATCTGTCATATTTATAACCAATACTAAGTTATGAATAATGATCATATCATGTACTTAGAACTCAAAGAGATAACACCTCAAAGAATGAGCTTGTCATCAATTTGAACTTCCTCATGTGGTATAAATATAGATTTGACGGCTAAACTCTTTCGAGTATGATAACATGATAATTATCGGTAATGTCACGAACTTGCTGAGGTAGTTTCAGTTTGGACACCACCGAACCGAATCTAACAATGTATGCATGCGGTCCAAAGCATCTAAGTTAGGCTTACCTCTCTTTCCAAATCAAAGTATACCCTTCCAGGGTGATACCTTAAAAACTACTTGTAACCGATTTGAATTTCCAGAGGTTTTCTCCGAACATCAACATAACTCGACGGTCGGTCTTTGACAACCTTAAGTCTGCCTCATTTTTGACTTTCGGACCAGTCAAAATGATTGTCACCAACTTCAGTCAACGAAGAGGTGATTGCTATTTACATTCTAACAAAGCTTCGAATGGCATACAATCAATGCTAGTGTGATAATTGATATTGGAAGGGAATTTGACCAATGGTAATTGAGCGTCCCAATTTCCACCAAAGTCTATCACACAGCCCTGAGCAGATCCCTTAAGTCCTGAATTGTTCGCTCACTTTGACCGTCAGTTTGATGATGGTACTCAGTGCTCAAGTTTAAACGCGTTCCCAAAGTTTTATATAGTGTCTGTCAGAAATGAGATGGAAAACGACTATCCCTAACGGAGATAATGGAAACAGGCACTCCATGCCTTGCTTCCACTTAACTGATATACAGTCGAGCTAATTTCTCCATCTTAGAGTCGTTTCGGATAGGAAAGCAACGTGCAAATTTCATCAACTGGACAACAATGGCTCTAATCAAATCGTGATCGCCAAATGTTCTGAGCCACTTAAAATAAAATCCCTTGTAACTTGTTCCCACTTCCACTATGGAATCTCGGGTTGTACCTAGTGATTGTCAGTAATAGTAGTTACTAATCAAAAGTTGGTACATTGTTGCATCATAGGGTGATACAAACATAGTCGGTATGTATACAACATAACCGTAAAAGTTGATAAATAAGGAATTCGAAAATCAAGATGTCAAGTGGACAAGGTTTACACTCTTTGTACTAAAATGGAAGAGTGTTGGTTAGTCTTTAGAGAATAAATTAATAACGAGTAATCCAAGCTTAAAGCTTTACAAAGCAAGTATATAATGAGTACTGATGTCGGTCAAACAGTCTATAAAATTAAACAAAAAACTAAGCTAGACACTCTAGTTAAACTCTAATCAATCCTACTAAACTAGACCACAAAGACAGGAAAGTGTACATGTCAATTGTTACACAGGTCAATGGAAGTCCGGATATCGAACCCACGAGACACTGACTTTAACACAAATTAGACTCTGACTAGGACTGGAATATTCGGTTTGGTTTGGGGGGGGGGGGAAATCTATGAACTAAGATTAACTAATGAACTCAAATTAAACTAATTAAATAACTAAAAGAACTACATAAGACAGTTAACAATCAAACACAAGACTCGGGTGAAATCAATAAGGAGAAAGACACTACCTAGGTTACGAATCCTATTTGCTAAGTTCGGGTTCTATCGGTTATGGAAGATGCAATGGAATTGGGATCCTAATATGTGACACCCTCAGACAACCTAATGGATTCCTGATCACTCTTAGGATGTGACCATAAGGGAACCTAAAGGATATTACGCTTACCAGTGGGTTAAATTACCTTTCGGTCTCACCAACTATGCTGAAGAGCTCAACAGACAGTTCACCTCTCGGTATCACTATTTCAATACATCAAAGATGCAAGGAGTATCCTGAATCAACCTGTTTAACACAAATTAACAACGATACTAGAAACCTTAAGGAAACGTCCTCTCAGATAATTCACATTCAGAAACCCTAACACCAAAGACTAATCGATTATCTATCACCTTTTTGATAAAAAGAACACTCATTTTAATAGATTATTAATTAATGTTCCTTTGGTTACTGACGTCTAGCAAACCACAACAAAGAATGAAACGTATGATTATAAAAAATGAATGAAAGAATGACATAACGTAAATGAATGTAATGTTGCTTTATATTATATATATATATATATATATATATATATATATATATATATATATATTGCATGTTATGAATGTATGTGAACGTTATGAACATTTCTATGACAACGGCTACTTCGATAGACGGACGACCACGTGACTATTTTACAACCGGGATAAAAACGTTCCTTCGCAAGCTAGGAGTATAAAAGGTACTCATGGAAGGTCGAAGCAAATGCCTTATTACATGTAGAACGGTTGCATACATAATAGGCGCGTGGGAAACGGATGCCCTAGGGCAGACGGGCGAATTGAAGGACTACGACGGTAGGACGATTTAAGAGCGGACGGACAAAGGTTGCCGGACGGATTTATGTTTCGACGGACGGTTTTCTAGAGCCGGACGGTTTATGAAAAGGGCTACGACGGTAGTTCTCACTGCGTTGTCTTTGTGACATTCACGACAAGTATGACGGGTTGATCACCCCTATGTGTATGACCAATGAATGTTCTCCCCAAAGTAAGTATGTATGTACATATGTATATACTCAGTATGAATATTATGCGAGAACAGTAAGGCAAAGAATATGCTAATGCACGTATATTTTATATATATATAATACTTAATGATAAGATAAATGCTATGTATGATTGTTTTTAAACTAGGACTCACCAGCGTTAGCTGACTTTTAGTAAACATTTCAGGTAAAGAAAGGAAGGGTCGTGTGAAGGCGTGATGGTTACCCGGCACAAGACTGACATCCCACTTTTATATATGTTAAGACAATATTATGTTTTTATTTGTTAAGACTTCCGCTGTTATGTTATGAATTCGAATGATGTTTGCTTCCGCTACTTCTGAATGTTTTTAATTTAAGTTCAGTGTTTATGACTATGTTTATGAGTAATTCCAACAAGTGAGGTTACCCGGGAAAGGGGACTTACAAAATGTGTCCGAGTTTACTATACCACAAGATAGAGTCAAGCTCTGTCGCTTTGGTAAGCAAACAAGTAGCAACTGATGAGGTGGTTTTCCCCACGGTCATGTCGGTCTGATAGGTATCATTTGTCCTTGGCGCTCGCATCATAATCCAGTATTCAGGAACCTCAAAACCAGGTTTGAGAATCATGCATTCGGTCTTGTCAAACATAACCGAGTAATCCTTGTCGCACATATGGGAGACACTCAACAGTTTATGCTTCAGCTGCTCACAGTAGTTGACGTTGTCAAAGCTGACACAACAATTTGAAACCACGCCTTGACACGTGATACGACAGCCTTTCTCTCCAGAAAAGGCCACATAGCTGCCTCTGAATGGTTTCACATCTTGAAGCTGGGCCATGTTACCTATCATGTGTCGGGAGCATCCAGTATCTACATACCAATGATTAGAGATAGTTCCTTTCGGATGTTCCTGCACGAGTCACAAGAAATTAATTAGATTTGGAGACCCAAGCCATAGTGGTCTTGGGTCGTCCGTTTCTTTCAAAATAAACAACCTCAATTAATTCACAGTCGTGACTGCCAAAAATGGATGAATCTTTAGAAGATTTGGGACCAGGAGATTGAGAACTTTTGGATTTGTTATTCAAGGACCTCTTCTTTTTCTTAACTGGAACAGTAGACTTAGATTCAACAGCAGCAGGTGAACTAATGGAAGCTTCACCTGATTGAACTCCAGCCAGCTGTTCCAACTTTCTCAATCTCTTGTTCGTTCTTCTCCTCTGTGGCTTAGAGAGTTTCACCACAGGTTCTCACCAGTTGGTGCACTACCAGAGATAGATGCACTAGGTTTAGCAGGTAGCTTTCCCCTTTTTGAAACAGATGGTTTAGCCTCAGATGTGATCTTTGGCTTTACCATAGGTTTTACTGGTGGTTTCACCACATTTGCTTTTGGACTTTTGGAATGCTTCACTAGTGGTGACTTACGGATAATAGCCGGTTGTGAAACAATTGACCGCTTCCCTTGTTTCTTAGCAGGACAGTTCACAAGAATGTGACCAACCATACCACAGTGAAAGCAAGTTCTCTTTTCTTTGTAAGTCTTCCTGTAAGGCTCACTAGATCTGGCATTAGATGACTCAGCATGATGAGCCGGAGAAGTTGTTTGGTGATTAGTAGTTTGACCCGATGATGATTGGTTTTTGGGAATATAAAATTTTTGCAAATTTTCTTTATAACCAAGCCCAAAATGAGCTGAAAAAGCTTCTTTCTTAAGTTGATTAATGTTTTTATATCCCCGATAAAGCATCACTTTTAATTTTTCATTTGATTCAATGATATCGGGTTCAGTCAAAATACAATTATCACTATCAGTGATAATGTTTTTCTTAACTTTTTGTTCACCTAGAAACTCCTCAGAGACTACTCCTTTAGGGCAGGTGTTCTCAGACCCATCATCAGAAGCAGTAAAGAACTCTTCATTAGATGCAGAGTCAGCCTTACTGGAGGAATCATCCTTGTTAGAGGAATCATCCTGACCTGAGGGCTCATCAAGGCAAGACAAATCAATGTCAATTAATCCGTTGGCAAATTTCCCGCTAACTGGTGGAGGAATGGCATTAGTACCCAGCCCTAAGCCATTCACTTGCCTCACTACTGATTCGTAGTGTTCCACCACAAAGCGAGAATTTTTCAACTCCTCAATTCTACCATTTAACTATAAGACCTCATTCTGCAGCTTGGTAATTTCATTATTTCTTTTTTCTAACCCCTTGTATGCAACATCCAAATGAAATTGTTCTTCGCTGATTTTAAGTGAAAAATCACGTTTTTCTTTCTTTAAAGTTTTGTAACGTTTTTCATTTTCCTTGTAGCTTAACACTACAATACGAAGGGGTTCGAATTTGTCCTGAAGCCTTGAGTTTTCTTCTTTCAAGCCAAGACATTTGGAACATGAAATAACAGCAAAAGAATTAGAGTCTACCTCAGTTGACGAACTTGATGCTTCCCCAATGACCATGAGGCAGGTGCTTTGTCCTTCTGACATTCACGAGCAAAGTGTCCAAAGTTCTGACACTTGTAGCACTTGGCCTTGGATTTGTCAAAACCCACCTTGGCATTTGAATGCCCACTAATAAACTTTCGGCCAGTTCTGTTCAAGAAACGCTTGGCCCTTCTCAAGATCATGGCCATATTCCACTGAATATCCATGTCCTCCATGTCATCTGGATCCATCTGATTAAAATATTCTTCAACTGTCTCAGGATCTGTAAGCTTGCACCAATGAAGTTCTCATAGGCATGCATACATGATGAAAATAATGCTACATGATCTTCAGCTATCTTGGCTATAGCAGTCTGATTAGCTGAAGATGTAGAGGGAGGATTTCTTGAGGGATGTTGGTGGTGAGAACCAGATCCAGATGTTGTAAGGCATGTATGACCACCATAACCATTCGAGTTATCTTCTTCATTAGATTTCCCTGAGAATAAGGCGATACGAGAACCAGATGATTTAGCTATGGAAGACATCCCATAATACATAGAAGGGTCTTGGATTTGAGGTCTTCCTGAGACTTTCTTTCTTTTCAGGTTCATATCGTGAGCTTGAACCTTACCGATTGATTCTTCAATCGTCATCTCATAGAACTTCGGGTTCTCTCTCAACAGAGTGGTATACATCTCAAACTTTGGTGGTAAAGCATCCATAAATTTTTCAACTAATTCCTCATCAGGATACTTTAGCTCAAAAACTTTTAACTCAAAAACTTTTAACCTCAGTTTGAAGATGATAGAATCTAGATATAAGTTCATCAGTAGATTCATTCTCCAAATATCTGAAGCACTCATACTGCTTTCTTAGAAGATCTCTCTTGCTCTTCTTGATGTCACTGTTCCCTTCAAATCTTTTCTGCAATGCCTTCCAGAGATCTTTCGAATTATCATAACCTCTGAAGCTGCAAAAGAGTTCTATAGTTAGGGCCATTGTGATAGATCCATGTGCTTTCTTTTCTCTATCATAGACTTTTTTTTCTTCTTCGTCTAGCTTAGAAATAGGCTTCGGGACAAAATCATTAAGATATGTATAAGTTGGATGCTTATACCCCTCAAGTATAGGTATACACATAGAGGAATTAGTATATGAGATATAATGTTCAAAGCGTGCTTTCCAATTTGAATAATCATTTACATTAAGCAGCTTTGGCAATTTTTGTAGGGTTCCAATTTTATTGTCATAATTAAGTAGGTTACCGAGGTTCTGAAGATTCGCCATAGTGTGACACTTAGTCAAATTTCAGAAAAGTCAAAACAACTTGCGCACTTGACTCTTGCCTTGCGCGCTTAAAAAATCTGGTCTTGCGTATTTAGAATTTGCTCTTGCGTACTTGACAAGTACGCAAGAGAAAATGATAAGTACGTAGGAGATCACTTAAGTACGCAGCAAATATGGTCTTGCTAACTTTGTAAGTACACAGCAAGACTGTACTTGTTGCCAAATATGGTAAGTACGCACGTCACTTTTTCACCAACCCTCACCAACTTTTTCCGGTCACTGGAATCACACCAGAGACAGATATAATTGAAGATATGACCAAACTAAATGAGCCAAAAGGTCAGAAATTCGTTTCTAACCAACCTTTGATGCTCAAAACACTCAAATACACAACAAAAGTCGGTTTTTGAGTGATTTTTGCTTCTAAAAGAGTGCTCAAGAGCTACCCCTCTTTTATCACAAAAATCAACAAAAACACCCATTTTTGCTTGCAAAATCTCTGTAGAATGTGTAGAAGATGCTCCTAACACACTCACAACACTCGAAATCAAGAGCAACGCTCTGATACCATTTGTAGGTCCCCGGGTGTCTCGGATCGTTACGTGTAGGTGTGTGACTAGTCGAACCGGGTGCGGAATGCCCGTGACTAGGTGGAGAATCAAGCAACACAAAGTAATCTGACAACGAAATCACTTTCACACTCCGTCTATTATAAACTTGAAAGGTTACAGAGAGAATATACTGAGTGCAAATGTCTGCGTATATAAATTTTGTCAACCTATTCTATTTATACTAGACTTGATCTCTGCGCACGTAACAAGTGCGCAGGGCAAATTGTTCATGCGTACTTAGCAAGAATGCAGAGTGTTCTTGCGTACTTGCTAAGTATGCGGGAAGTAATTCCTGCGCACAAGCTAAGTGCGTAAAACACTTAGAGAAATTATACGACAATAACATGCATTAGAAATTACAACTCGATAACTAATACATACAGACACTAACATACAAAGACTAATACATACAAGACAAGTACAACAGCTAAGACACTATCCAGAGTGTCTGTCACACAAAAGTGCTTCAACACATTTAATTACAAATACATTTTTAAACTCTAAACAAATGGTGCAAATGACTCAATACATGACTTAATAACTATAAAAACGAAATTACTGATTCTAAATTCACTCAAAAAGTTAATTACACACAACAATAAATATTGTGAGTCATTGAATTATAGACCAATTCAAGAACGATCTTGCACACGACTCATATCACAAACCTCATCTAATTGACTCGGGTTACAATTTATTCGACTCCATTTACACTAAACATGTACGAAACTCGACTAACAAGATAACCGACTCAAAACAGAACAATGGACTCAAAATTCACAAAAATTGCTTCAAATGTGTAGAAATCATAGAAGATTCAAATTTCCATACGGCCAACTCAATTGCATACAGTTTGCAGGGGCCAATTATTATAATTCACTTAATTATAACCCAATGCTGGAACGATCTTGCACACGACGCAAATTACAAACCCAATTTGACTCGAAATTACGTGTAAAATAGCCAAATGACTGAACATCTAAAAGCATACAATCCACTCAAATTAGCAGAAGTTATACACGTTACTCAAATTCACCAAGAACTTTACTCTAATTACAAACCTTAGCATACAAGAACTCAATTGTACAAAATTGACTAGCTAATTTGGTGAGAAATAGGAGTAAAACATACCTAGATGACAACAGAGGATGAATGGTTGGTGAAAGGAGCAAAACTTAACCCCCTGAGAGCTCCCTTGAGATGGTGGTGGTGTCCGGCGGTGGTATTAGGGCTATGGTGGGTGGTGATGGAGGGTTTTTGACGGTGGTAGCAGGAGAGAGTTGGTGGTGCTAGGGTTAGGTGGTGGATTGGGGTAAGTGGAGGTGCAATTAGGGCGACGGTGGTAGCGGATGCGGTGGCAGGTGGTGGTGATGGAGGTGTAATCGCCGGAGGGGAGGTGTGAGTGGTGATGTAGTGGGGAAGACAACTCAAAAGGGGGTTTACAATTATTTTTTTTTTTAAACTTAAGGCTCCCGCGTAACGCGATAAAAGAGCCCCTCCTCCTCGCGTGGCGCGAGGGGAGGGAGAACTGGTGCGTCTCATGGGTTCCTCGCGTACCGCGAGGCATAACTGAAATCTTTCGCGTACCGCGAGCGGCAAGAAAGCGCGGGTGGTAACCCACTAGTTATCTAAATATTTTGCCTCAAAATAATTTATTTTTGTTCATTAATTTATTCATAATTATATTTATCGAAAAATTGGAATATTTAAAAAACTTTTGTATTTGTTAAAAAATCAGAATGACCGGCTCATCAAACTTGTAGGTGAGACTCACCACATGGATTTGACCTTACATCAATGACGTCTATCCAGACGACAAGCATCGTCGGGATAGGTCCCTCCAAAATTTAGCCCGGTGAAACTTTGTACTGACCTGTGACGAAACAGGTCAAATAGTGTTAAACAGTTCAGAAACGACACGAAAAGGACAAGTATCAAATATGAATACGACTCGTTTAACTAATTTATATTTCATGTCTATAAGACATTTGTACCTTTTACGTATCAAGAAGGAAAATATAGGAGCCTGGCCTCCTAAATTTCCTTATTTTAAAAAAAAAGTATAAAATTACATAGTATACTTTTTTGTTAAACTAGTTTAGTCGTGTTGCTAGCCCTGCGACTTGTACCGACGACATGTCGCCGGTATAGGGTTGGGGCAGAAGGAGGGAAATTTGGGCGGCAAAATGAAAACCTATACCGACGACATGTTGTCGGTATAGGTTAATTTCCTTTTCTTTTTTCTATTTTTAGTTTTTAATGTTTCGTGGCTAAATTTTTTTTAATTAAAAAATAAATAAATTAGCTTATACCGACGACATGTCGTCGGTATAAATCTTTTTAATTGTGGACTGATCAAAACCCTGTACAAACGACAGGTTAATGCAAGAACAAATCTAACGTACATCCTTCTCCTTCACATTTCAACCAAAAAACACCCAAAACATTCTCTCTCGAATCCATCTGGCGATTTCACGATTTTAAGTGTTTTTGGGAGAAATTTTTACAAAACTCTCGGTTTTTAAGGTCAATTAACATCTAGGTTTTCAATTTTCACCAAATATTCAATATTTTAAGTTTGTTTTGTTTACTTTAGCTTAAGTTTTTGTAGGTTTTCACCATTTCTTGGATTTTAACCTTCTTAAAGTTAATTACTCGTTTTGTGTAACATCCCAAAAATTTATAAAGAATAAAGATAAGGAGGCCCGAAATAATAAGAATAATAACGAAAGACGAAAGGGGGGGGGAGGGAGGACTAAACCTTAGCTGCCCTCCGTGTTGCCCCTCATTCCCTTCGTTTGCGCAAAGAAGAGAGAGAGAGAACCGAGCTAGAGAGAGAATGTTGCGGAAAGGTGAAAACGAGCAGCAAGGATCGTTGCTCATCACGTGGTGAAGCTACTGATCCGATTCGCAGGCTCAAATAGGTAACAACTGAACCTTGATCTGATTTTTTTTGTTAGAAACGGGTTTCGAGCAAAGATCACATAACAGAAGAGTTTTTACGTATGAAACAGCTAAATGAGCACAGATCTATGCTCATGGGTTGAAATGGAACCTTTTAGAACTAAAAAGTTCGTTGCTTGTACGAGTTGAAAACGTAGCCGAAATTCTAGGGTTTTAGGGAAGAAGACAGTTCGCGCAGACGAATTTGCTAAGTTCGCCTGATGCTATTTTGACGAACATGATAAGTTCGCGAGATAAAGTTTGCCTTAGTATGAAAGGGCGAACTTGGTATAAGTTCGCTTGTATAAGTTCGTTGTATTCAGGAGGGCGGACATGACAAGTTCGCTAGTGTCAAAGTGGCGAACTTGGCCATATGATCGCCAGATTAAAAGTAGAGAACACCTATTATCGGTTAGGTCTGTTAGATTAACCCGCATGAATTGATTTCACAGATAGAGAGTGACGGTTACTGGACCAGTTCTAGTATTACCCGGATACCTTAACAGGAGAGTTCTTATTGCCTTTTTTCGCTAACGGTTTTGGGCTGGCATGCATTCTGGTAGAAAGATTTGAAAGGCAAAGTATAGTTTTTTTTTATAAAAATATAATTTTTATAAAGTCAAAGTGAAAGATATGCAGAGCCTGTTCCAAGGCCCAAGTGAGGGACTAGGCTAGATACGTGGGTAGAGTAGAGGTGAGAAGAGGCCCATTCTTGATGAGATGATAGCTTAGAAGTTAATGCTTAGGACTTAGTTTATGGAGAGGGACGAGGCTAGATACAAGGGGAGCCAAATAAAGTTCCAAGAGCACAACACTATGATTCAGGGTCTGGGAGCACAACAAAATGGAAGACTGCTTGCACACATTGATATTAACCCAAATGCCCACGTGAAGGCAGTTACCACAAGAAGTAGTAGAGGAGGAGTTACTGAGGCACCGGTTGAGGATGATGAATAACAGGTGGATGAGGAGATCGAGATAGAGTCGGCTCCCGGTACGGTGCACCCAGCTAGGCGAAGTCTAACAAATACATCCCAGCCGGTGGAGACCCCCGCGAGGGCATCTACACCACTGAAGGTGTATAAGCCTACCATCCCTTATCCGGATAGGCTTATCAGAGGGAAGAAGGATGAGCAGAGTTCTAGGTTTCTTGAAATGTTTAAACAGTTGCACATAAACATACCATTCGTAGAGGCTCTGACCCAGATGCCAAAGTACGCCAAGTTTCTCATGGACCTTTTGTGTAACATCCCAAACTCCAAAAATAAGTTGGGACACGTGTCAGCTAAGAAACGTGATGCTAGAACGTAACCGGACATGAAAACAGAAAGGCGGTTCGACCGGAAATAGCCCAAAGCTTCATATACGCATATCATGACCTAGAAAATGAGTTATGGAAGCCATAATATATGAAACTTGGGTGCCTCGATGAGCAGAATCTGAAAATAGAGTCGTAATGGACCGTCACCATGTCTAACGGTTCGTCACGAGGGTCAAAATCCATAACGGACCGTCACGGTCCGTGTCGGTCCATGTCGCCGCAAAATCACGAAAACGCTCCGTTTTAGGCCACGTATCACTAAGTCATCGCACCCTAAGGCCATGACGGACCGTCATGAGCTGTGACGGTCCGTTACGTGGTTAGAAAGCCCTTGGGGGCCAAGAAAACGGTTCGTTACGGGATCAGTTTTTGCCTATAAATTGATTCTTGAGGACATTCAAATGGGAAACAACACACATAAACACCATACACCATACACACACTCTGGAGAAGAATTAGGAGCTGGTGCGGCGCATTAAAGTACAAGTGCGGTACGCTGCGAGTGCGGTTCGGATCCGGAGAGACGTTTAAGCGAAAGAACGAGCGTAGGAAGCGACCTGAGACTATCATAAGTACACTAGACCTGTACCCTAGACATGATTATGTGAATTACGTTCTTAAATGATATATGTTATGTGATATGTATATGACGAGGGTACGGGGTAATGAAGTGTTAGTCTAAACACTAAACGGGAATAATGGAGTAGCCACGGCATATAAATCTAAAAGACAGTAATGAACGCCGCTTGTATTTCCTACATTTAAATCTCTTTGATACTTCATGGTGAAACCATTATGAATGTTTAGGGGTATATACTAAAAGACATTAATGAAATTATAGTAAACGTACGTGAAGACTTCCAACCGGTATGTAGTTATCTAACAAACGGAATGTTCTGTCTAAGGAAAGAGTGGTGCATAAATCTCTCCTAGACCCATCAGTCTTTCCTGGGAACATCTATGTTGGAGGTACTACTCTGGAAGGATAATCGCCTCAGTTTACAATATATGATGAATATGAATATGTGATGAAAATGAATGCATGAACACATGAATATGTGATGCATGATAAAGATGAATGCGTGAATGCATGATGATACGTGCAAATATGAATGAGTATGATGGAACGAGTCTAAACCCTAAAATGGAATAACGGAGCACTCACGAAGTGTTAAAAGGGTGGTGGATACGCCGCTGGTACTTCCTATATATAAACCCTTTTAATGCATCGTGAAGAAACCGTTACAAAGTTTTAAGGTGGGGACTGGTTAGGAAATAAATTAAGAATATACATGAATGAAAATAAATGCTTGATACATTTGGGAGGCTGTGAGTCTAAGATACTCAAGGTCCCAAATGAAATGATATTCCCAGCCTGTAAGGTGGATCTCAAAAAAAAAGAAGAAAACTAAAAAGATTCCAAGCCTACATGGATGAGGAAATGATTGAGTCTTTGTGACAAATGTAAGGGGTCTATACTGACGAGTATAAGAACCTTGCTAAAAACTCGGACCGGAGGTATGTCCGAAGATGGTCGCGAGGGGGTTAGCACACCCATAAAATATACGAATGACGTGATCGGATGTACGTCCTGAGATGGTCACGGGGGCGCCGAGAGCCTAGGAAACTTGAACAATAATTAGAACCTAAAGGGTTCAAAAAAAATGAACGATGCAATTTACTTACTTAGCGTAAGCTAATTCAAAAATGTTTTCCAAACACTACAGGAAAGAAGCACGTAGAATGAAGCTTCCTGAGGACGGAACGATCGGAGTTGAAAGATCCCTATATAATATGATGTAATTATATCATCTTTTGTAAAACAATATTATAATAAAAAGTTACCTTAGCCAGTTATGGCAAGGTTTTGTTAAACTAGGACCATTTTCCTCATTATAAAAACTCTGATAAAGTATGAGATAAGTAGGGTGTTTCAGGTTCGTATTAGAGCACGGTTTAAGGGATTTAAGTCTCAAAAGAGGATGCTTAAACTCAAACCATAAGTGCTCATGATATAAATAGGGATTCAATCTGAGGCTGTCCAAGGAAGCATGTATGTTTAAATTCCAGTGCTAGAACATAAAAGTATGAGTATACGTGGGCAGAAATTTGTATGAGATAAGCTCCATGTGATAGTTTGGAGTATCATGATATGTAACATACATTCCCTATACCTGGCCAGTATTTGAGCTAATATATGGGACCATCGTGATATCGCAAACATCATATGATTACTTATGTCAACAGATAGTAAGCCGAAAGTGTGATTATGCATGATTAAAATGCATGAATGAATGTGCATATGTGTAACATGCATAGATATGGCCTTATGTGAAACCCTAGAATACTTGAATAGGGTTAAAATAATAAAATGCCTGTAGTATAAAACCCTAGACTATGATTAGGGTAATCGAACGAAAGATTAAGCGAAATTCATGTATCAACAAACGATGGTTGAACACCAGAACGACAAAATACAAGACGAGGGAAGCCACAAGAGAGCTGATTCTCTACTTCATGATGAGAACGAAGTCGAGCAAGTCCCAAAAAATATCCGGACACAAATTACAATAGAAGTAGGAAAGCCATTCGATGCCATTAGAAAGCTGGTTTGAAAGCCACAAAGATGTTACTCATAATGGAGAAGGAAGAAATCCAAAATTTTATACGAAGTCAACTCGTTGTACGTATAAGGATTTCATGACTTGTAAACCTTTAGAGTTTAAGGGAGCTGTTAGTCCCTTAGAAAGTCAGAGATGGATCGCCTCAATAGAAAAGGCATTCGATACATGTCACTTTGAAAAGGAAGATGAGGTTACCTTCGCTATCAACCAATTAAAAGAGCGAGCTGACGATTGGTGAGGAGTAGTAAAGAGAGAGAATAATAGAAACATAATTAAAGAGATGAGTTGGGAAGAGTTCAAAGATCTTTTCTTGAAACACTATTGTCGTCAAGTGGTAATTGAAAGAATTACTAAGGAGTTTCTTCAACTGCGTCAAACAACGGAGACTGTGGATGAGATCACAGGGATCTTCTTTGACAAGGCTCGATTCTGTCCGGCTTTATTAATAACCCCTGAGATGTGGATGATGAGATACCATCTCGTTTTGAAAACATATATTAGAGAGTTTATCCATCCATCCAAGTGCGCAAACTTGGAGGAGATGATTGATTGGGCTCGGGAACGTGAGACAGAGCTCAAAAGGCAGACTGAAAGGGATGGGAAGAGGAAAGGAGAAAGTTATCCTTCTCCTATGCCTCTTAACAGGTTCAAATTCAATAAACCGGGAGGTGGTTCCTCCCAAAAGAAAGGAGTACACGATTGCAAAACTTGTGGAAGAAGGCACCCAGGAGAGTGCCGATTCAAATCTATAATTTGTCACAAGTGTGGAAAGGCAGGACACACTTCATCGTAGTGTATGAGTGGAACCCGATTGTGCTACAACTTTTATAAGCCTAGACACTTTAGTAGGGAATGTCCCAAGCTAAAGTCTCAGACGGATAAAGCCTGAGAATGGTCTAGAGTGGTAGAAAATGAAGTCAAGGGGATCGAGGCTCCAATGCCAAGGGGTAGGGCTTTTCAGAACACCACGGAGTAAGCGAAAGATGTTCCTGATGTAGTATAAGGTACATTTCTCTTGAATTCCCTACCTGCTTATGATTTATTCGATACAGGAGCTAGTCGATCGTTTATTTCTTTAAAATATGCAAATATTGAAACTACAATAGAAGTAGATTGGCTAAGGCATTAGAAGTATAAATCGCGAGTGATCGCAACTGCGTAGTGACTGAAATAGGATATCCCTGAAAGGCGTAGGAGAATATTTCGCCGACTTAATTCTGATGCCGATGCAAGAATTCACACGCTGCATCGATTATATGCAGTCAGAAGATTGTACGATTCATGACGCCTAAAGGAAAGGAAGTTAGTGTCATTGGTGAACGATGGAACCAAATCACACTATGTACGATGGCCAAGATAAGTAGCTACGTGAGACAAGGTCATCAAGCCTTTTTATCCTACGTAGCTGATCTAAAGATGAAAGGGAAAGAACTGGATCAAGGAACAATAGTAAAATAATTTCCAGAAGTATTCCCAGACGATCTTCCAGGTGCCCCACCTAAAAGAGAAATTGAATTCAAAATCGATTTAATTCCTGAAGCTAAACCGGTAGCTAAGGCTCCGTACCGGTTAGCACCAACTGAGATGAAGGAATTAATGTCACAACTGCATTAATTGTTAGACAATGGATTTATACGCCCTAGTATATCCCTTTGGGGTACACCTATTCTGTTCGTGAAGAAGAAAGACGGTAGTATGAAGATGTGTATAGACTACCGTAAATTGAACAAACTGACTATCAAGAATAGGTATCCCTTACCTAGATTTGATGATCTGTTTGATCAACTGCAAGGATCAAGTTGGTTTTCAAAAATCGACTTAAGATCCAGTTATCATCAACTCAAGGTACTAGAAGAAGATGTACCTAAGACGGCATTCAGAACTCGTTATGGACACTATAAATTTGTAGTAATGCCGTTTGGAGTGAAGAATGCTCTGACAGTTTTCATGGACCTCATGAATAGAGTATGTCGGCCAATGTTAGACAAATTTGTTATTGTCTTCATTGATGACATCCTGATTTATTCAAAGAATGAAGAAGAACATGCACAACATCTTTATGAAGTACTTATTACTTTACGGAGAGAAAATTGTACGCAAAGTTCTCAAAGTGTGCATTCTGGTTGAGAGAACTTCAATTTCTAGGCCATGTTGTAAATACAGAAGGCATCTCAGTAGACCTAGAAAAGGTAGAGGCTGTAATGAAATGGTCTCCACCTTAGAACCCATCTGAAGTTAGAAGTTTCTTGGGATTAGCTGGTTATTATAGAAGATTCATCCAGGACTTTTCCAGAATAACCACCCCATTAACTAAACTGACTCGAAATACGAATGGAATGCGGCACAATAGAAGGCATTCAAGATATTGAAATAAAGATTAACACAAGCTCTGGTTCTGGCATTGCCAGAAGGAGTAAAAGACTTTGTGGTATACTCTGATGCCTCGAAACTTTGGATAGGATGTGTTCTGATGCAAAGAGGAAAGGTGATAGCCTATGCCTCTCGACAACTAAAGAAACATGAAGTAAACTATCCAACCCATGAACTGGAATTAGCTGCGGTGGTATTCTCACTAAAGATCTGGAGGTATTACTTGTACGGAACGAAGTGCACGATTTAGACAGACCACAAAAGTCTTAAGTATTTCTTTGATCGGAAGGACTTAAACATGAGGCAACGATGATGGTTAGAACTGCTGAAGGATTACGATTATGAAATCTTATATCACCCCGGAAACGCTAACGTGGTAGCCGATGCTCTAAGCCATAAGGAAGAGCATCATCCTATTCGGGTGAAAGCATACAAGTTAGTGATAACTCATGATTTCATGAGCCAGCTTCGAGACGCACAAATCGAAGCATTAAAAGGTGAGCATATTAAGAAAAAGGATGGCTGGTCAAGAGAAGTTTCTAGAAGAGAATGAGTATAAAGTCAAGACTCGATTTGGTCGTACGTGGATACCACGATCAGGTGAGTTTAGACTTAAGATTCTCGATGAAGCTCATAAATCACGATATTCAATTCATCCGGGTACTACAAAAATGTAGCAAGATCTGCGCAAAGATTATTGGTGGCCTGGAATGAAATTTGATGTCATCAAATATGTGTCTAAATGCTTAACTTGCCTTCAAGTTAAAGCAGAACATCAGAAACCTTACGGGAGATTACAACCATTAGAAATCCCAGAATGGAAGTGGGAACATTTCACTATTGATTTTATAACCAAGCTACCAAAAACAACTAGGGGTTATAATACCATTTGGGTAGCTGTAGATCGGCTAACTAAGAGTGCTCATTTTCTAGCTATACGTGAGACATATTCTTCAGAAAATTTAGTTGATCTGTTCATTAAAGAGATTGTTTTAAGACATGGAGTGCCAGTCTCGATTGTTTCCGATCGAGATACCCGTTTCACTTCACGTTTTTGGAAGAAGTTCCATGAAGAGATGGGAACTAGATTATTAATTAGCACAACATATCATCCTCAAACTGACGATCAAAGTGATAGGACAATACAAACACTCGAAGATATGCTACGTGCTTGTATAATTGATTTTGGCGGAAGTTAGGATAATCATTTACCGTTAGCTGAATTCTCGTACAATAATAGCTACCATTTCAGTATTGGTATGCCACCATACGAGATGCTATATGGTAGAAGATGTAGGACTCCTGTATGTTGGGGAGAAGATGGTTAGAAAGAGTTGGACAGCAAAGAAATGGTTCAAGCCACATCAGAAAAGCTAGAATTGATCTGGGCACGTTTGAAAGCTACACAAGATAAACATAAGTCATATTCAGATAATAGACATAAACAATAGAATTCCTAGAGGGAGATTACGTTTTGTTAAAGGTAGCCTATCAACTAGAACTACCTGAAGAATTGAATCACGTTTCATGTGTCTTTTTTAAGGAAATGTTTGCCTGATGAAGCTGCACACGTTCCTTTAGAAGAGATAGAAGTTGATGATAAACTAACCTATGTTGAAGAACCTATCAAGGTTCTAGACACAAAAGAAAAGCAATTCCATCACAAAACGATCAAGCAAGTGTTAGTTCAATGGAAACACGGAAAAGGGTCGGAGATGACCTAGGAAAGCGAGGAAGAAATAAGGAAAACTTATCCTCAACTATTTAAGGACTAACAGGTTTCGAGGACGAAACCTAATTTAAGGGGGGTAGATTTGTAACATCCCAAACTCCAAAAATAAGTTGGGACACATGTCGGCTAAGAAACGTGACGCTAGAACGTAACCGGACACGAAAACAGAAAGGTGGTTCGACCAGAAATAACCCAAAACTTCACATAAGCATATCCCGAGCTAGAAAATGAGTTACGGAAGCCATAGTATATGAAACTTGGGTGCCTCGGCGAGGAGAATCTGAAAATGGAGTGGTAATGGACTGTCACCATGTGTAATGGTCCGTTACGGGGGTCACAATCCATAACGGACCGTCGCGGTCCGTGACGGTCTGTCACGCCGCAAAATCACGAAAACGCTCCGATTTAAGCCACGTATCACCGAGTCATCGCACCCTAAGGCCATGATGGACCGTCATGAGCTGTGACGGTCCGTTACGTGGTCAGAAAGCCCTTGGAGGCCAAGAAAACTGTAACAGACCATCACCAACGGTAACGGTCCGTTACAGGATAAGGTTTTTGCCTATAAATTAATTCTTGAGGCCATTCAAAAGGGAAACAACACACACAAACACCATACATCATACACAGACTCTGAAGAAGAATTAGTAGCTGGTGCGGCGCGTTAAAGTACAAGTGCGGTTCGGATCCGGAGAGACGTTTAAGCGAAAGAACGATCGTAGGAAACGACCCGAGACTATCGTTAGTACATTGGACCCGTACCCTAGACACGATTATGTGAATTACGTGCTTAAATGATATATGTTTTGTGATATGTTTATGGCGAGGGTAAGGGGTAATGAAGGGTTTCTCTAAACACTAAACAAGAATAATGTAGTAGCCACGACGTATCTAAGGGGTGGGGGATATGCCGCTGGTACTTCCTATATATAAATCTCTTTGATACTTCATGATGAAACCATTATGAATGTTTAGGAGTATAGACTAAAAAACAGTAATGAAATTATAGTAAACGTACGGGAGGACTTCCAACCGGTATGTAGTTATTTGACAAATGAAATGTTCTGTCTAAGGAAAAAGTGGTGTATAAATCTCTCATAGACCTGTCACTATTTTCAACGAACATCTCTGTTGGAGGTACTGCTCTTGAAGGATAATCGCCTCAGTTTACAGTATATGATGAATATGAATATGTCATGAAAATGAATGCATGAACACATGAATATGGAAACAAAAGCTGGAATATGTTGAGTGTCTCTTTATCAAACCTGGAATCGTTGTTCCAAAAGAACAACACCGATGTCGTCGACAAGAATAATTTGGAAACAAAAGCTTCTATGGCATGCTTATTGTCGAAAGCATCTGATTCTGAATCAATGCTTTGGCATTGTCGACTTGGTCATGTGAATTTTAAAAATATAAGTTGTTTAGTCAAACAAGACCTTGTGAGAGGTTTGCCCTCCAAGGACTTTAACTTTTTAGAAAAAAATGCATGGCATGTGCTAAAGGTAAACAGCAAAAGAAGTCACATAAATCCAAAGCAGTGAATTCCATTTTTGTTCCTCTTCAATTACTTCATATGGACCTTTTTGGTCCCGTCAATGTTAAGAGCATTTCTAAAAATTCATATTATTTGGTTGTGATAGATTATTTCTCAAGGTACTTTTGGGTTAATTTCTTAGCTTCCAAAGATGAAACTGCTGAAGTGTTGAAGAGTCTTATTCTCAAAATCGAGAAGATCTGCAAGCGTTTGGTTATTTCGATCAGAAGCGACAATGGCACCGAGTTAAAAAATAATGTCTTGAATGAATTTTGCGAAGGCAAAAGAATTTCTAGACAATTCAGTGCTGCCAGGACTCCACAACAAAATGGAGTAGCTGAAAGAAAGAACTGAACATTGATCAAAGCTACTAAAACAATGCTGATAGATTCAAAGCTCCCAATCATCTTCTAGGCTGAAGCAGTTAACACTGCTAATTATGTTCTGAATCATGCTCTAGTGGTCAAGGCTCACAACAAGACTGCTTATGAGCTGTTTCATGGAAGGAAGCCCCTGATTGAATTTTTCAGAGCATTTGGATGTTCTTGTATGCTAATGAACACTGTAGAAAATCTCACAAAGTTAGGAGCAGTTGGTGATGAATGTTATTTCATCGGATATTCGTCATCTCAAAAAGCCTACTGTGTATACAATAAAAGGAGAAAGATCGTGCAAAAATCTTATTACGTTGACTGGCAAGAAGCTAATACTACAAATACTGGAACTGGTCCCGACTAGTTCTATGATGCAGATATTATCTTCAATAATTTCATTCCTCCTGCACCACTCGTCCCTGAACCATCACCATCCTCTGAACCATCATTCATTCCATCTATACAAGAATTACACCCGTTATTGTCGATCCTTTATCTTTTTCAATCAACAACATAATGATTTCTTCTCACTCTGAGGCTGCAGAGACGGCTCATGTTAATTATTTTGGTGATGCCAGTTCTGGTCAAACAGCTCCTGTAAATTCCATTGTTGTTCCTCTCGATCAAAACTTGGCAAATGATCCCGATGTCATCTCTAACAGTGATTCTAATAATAATGAAGGGCCGATTATCATTCCTGATGAAAATTTAATGAATCTTCTTGATCAAGTTGAAGTTGTTGATGGGACTTCTTTCAAAACATTGTCAAATCACCCTTTGGAGAGTGTGATTGGGCCAATTACCGAAGGTGTCCATACAAGAAGTTACTTAACTCCTTATAATGCGACCCTTTGTGTTTGTTTTCTCTCGTAGGATGTTCCAAAGAACATCTCCATGGCCCTGAAGAATTCAAGCTGGATTGATGCCATGCAGGAAGAACTGGCTCAGTTTAGGAAATTGAAACTTTGGGATCTTGTTGACCTTCCGATGAATAAGTACCCAATTCGTACTCGATGGGTGTTTCGGAACAAGACCGATGAAAGAAATGTGGTTATCAAGATTAAAGCACGATTGGTTGTGCAAGGATTTGCCCAAGAGGAGGGCATATATTATGAAGAAGTGTTTGCTCTCGTGGCTCGTTTGGAGGAAATAATAATTTTCCTGGTGTATGCGTGCTTCAAGAACTTTAAGGTCTATCAAATGGACGTTAAAAGTGCATTTTTATATGGGAAGCTCAAGGAGGAAGTCAATGTGCGCCCGCCTCCGGGGTTTGAAGATCCAGATCATCCGAGTTGAGTCTACAAGTTAGACAAAGCTCTGTACAGACTTCATCGGGCTCGAAGGGCTTGGTATGATACTCTGTCATCTTATCTTCTACAGAATGACTTCAAACGGGGGAAGATTGATATGACCTTATTCAAGAAGAAAATCGGAAAGGATATCATGCTTGTGCAGATTTATGTGGACGACATCATCTTCGGTTCAACCAATGCGAAGCTGTGTAAAGACTTTGAGGATGTCATGAAGGCCAAGTTTGAAATGAGCAAAATGGGCGACCTCACATTCTTTCTGGGATTGGAAGTGAAACAGTCAAATGATGGAACTCTGATTCATCAAGCCAAGTGTATTCAAGATATGCTCAAGAAGTTCCAGATGACTGATTCTAAGGCAACATCCACACATTTGGTTGCTTAAACACCCATCTCCGCTGAACTAGAAGGAAAACCTGTTGACAGGCACCATTATCGTTCAATGATAGGTTCTCTTCAATATCTCACCGCCAGCCGTCCGGACATCATGTTCGCTGTTTGCTATTGCGCCCGTTATCAAACTAATCCCAAGGAATCCCATGAAATCATTGTGAAAAGAATCTTCCGCTACTTGAAAGGCTCTCCAAAGTTAGGGTTTTGGTATCTAAAAGCCAGTAGCTTTGATTTGGTCGCCTACTCTAATAGCGATCATGGAGGATGTCAACTTGACAGAAATTCTGTGTTAGGAGGATGTCAGTACTTGGGACAGTGTTTGGTGTCCTGGAAATGCAAGAAGTAAACCTCCGTCTCCATTTCTTCTGTAGAAGCTGAGTATATTACTGCTTCCAGTTGCTTCTCTCAAACCCTGTGAATTCAACATCAAATAATGGATTATGGTATCAACTTGAAGCAGACTCCGATGTTCATTGATAATGAAGCCTGTGTGAAAATTGTGAAGAACCCGATCTATCATTCTAAAACAAAGCACATTCACGTGCGGGTTCATGCCATTGGGGATGCTTACGAAAAGGAATATATTCAAGTCTTTCTAGTGAACACCAATGATCTGAAAGCTGATATTTTCACAAAGGCATTTGATAAATTCAAGTTTCTTGATCTTGTGCAGAAATTCGGTTTGTTAAATTTTTGAGTAACATCTTCTATCCCTCATGCATAGTGTACATATCTTGTTCATTTTCTTTCAAAAATCCAAAAATATTTTCTTTACCAAAATGATTTGATGATCGAGCTGCAAAAAAAGTGTCTTCTATTTTAGAAAATTTCATTTAAAGAGGTTGTCTATAAATAAAATTTTCAGGGGAAATGTCTGTGAATAGAAAGAAAAGAAAAGAAAAAGATGTGTATTGTTTCTGCTTTTTCATAATTGTTATTATGGGAAATGATAGTTGAACTGATATACTTGATCACTATTTGAATAGGATCGAAAGGAGGAAGCAGTTATACTGAATGACAAGTTGGTAGGCTCAGCATTCAAACACAGTAGACTGCAATTCAGTGACAAAGATAATGACTACTGAAAAGTGTATACCCATCTTGTCCAGGTCTGCACATAACCATAGTCCTGTCACAAAGGGGTTGCGGGTCCTTATTATATATATACATATTCCAAAGAAAAAGCAAAAAGAACAAAAAGACACGCAATGACGTGCATTAGGTCAATAAAAGACATGCTATGATGTGCAAATCCAAGCAAAAGACACCAATGATGGGCACTCTAGTACTGAATTGTCAATCTTGAGCAAAAGACACGCAATGTCAATGTCGTGCATTAGGAATAAAAATAAAAAAAGATACACAATGTTAGTGTGTACATACATATAATATATAATTTTCTTTTTGGGTTTCTATGACTGTGAAGGGATTTTCTTCACAAAAACATGGCTTGTATGTCCGATGTGCAAGTAAGTCCAATCTTATTTCATAAATCAGGGCACGTAATTCCGTCGTGCTGTGTCCCAAAATCTAAACTTTAAAGATACCCTGAACTGTTCACGGACCCGTGCTAGTTATGCTCAGTTAGCTATCTTAGGATTAACGTTGATCAACTTCTCTGATTATGTGTTGGCATAGACCTAAAGCTCTCATCATCGCACTCAAAAGACCATGAGGATGGGTAGGTTATACCTGACAAGTGTGGGGAACAATGACTTCATCTTAATTCTACCAAAACCTGATAAACGTTCGCTAGTTGTATGTTGAAATAATGGTGCATGGGCTTAAAAGGACAAACATACCAACAGTCGTTCGTAGGCTGTGGACATCCATATACAATAAGAAAAGGTTGAGTGACAAGTTATGTTGGTATGATTTCACATGATCAGGTTTGCATGTTCGATATCTTATTTTGAAAAATAATACTTTGTTTAGCCTCGTACTTTGTCTCTCTGATAGCTCAAAAGGCTTGTCAGTGCGTATATATCCTTGTATATAGTTTCTAGGTCGTTAATTTAATAATCTAGCTCGAAAATTGATTTTGTGTTGGTCAAATGTTCAAAATCTTTCGTTTTCATTTTTGCCTTAGTGACTCTCTGGGCTGACTGTAAAGAGTCGGCCTGCAAATTTTTTGGAGTATAAATTTGTTTGGAAAGGGGGAACATCTTCATTTGAAACCCTAGTTTTTTTCTTCTTCCCTGGAGATTTTATTCTTAGATCTAAAATCCCCTCTTCTTCTTGCTTCGTGTTTGTGGCATTTTTTTGATTTTAAGGTGATACTTTGAGTCATATTGCATTTGTGAATGATATGTCATATGAAACATGATCTGGAAAAACTATTTGTCATCTGCATTGGATGATCTGAGAGTACTCGTACCTGCAACTTCTCAGCCGACTGTCTCCATGAAGAAAATGACAAGAGTCGGCTCCGCTCATCACCTCCATTCATATATTCCATGATTAACTCTTGTACTTACAATCATCGGCCGACTTTTAATATTTTGAACGCAAGTTCACATCGTGCCCGACTCGGAAAGAGTCACCTATGGGGCCAACTTTCTGGACCATTCCCTTGCAAAACTGCCGAATTTCTTCATTAAGGGTTGACTGTTATTTTTTTTCTGGCGACTCTTTCACTATTTAGGGAAAACTCTTGACATGGGACCATCGACTCTCTCACATTCTTGGGTCGACTGTATCTCTGGGTTGATTTTCTGTTTGAGCCGATGATGTCGCCCAGACGGTCTATAAAAACTATACTAAAAACCTAATCTAGACTCCTATGTAATACTCTAGAAAAAACCTATGAAATAGACTGCACTAACAGGCAAGTGAACCTATCGAATGTAGCAAAGCTTAATGATAAACCGGATTATCGAACCCTAGAGACACTGTACAACTAAACTAGACTATGACTAGAACTAAGATTATCGGTTTAGGGGGTTTTCGATAAACTACTGATTGAAAGTAAAGTAAACAGATGAACGACTCTAACAATCAAACAAGTGACTCGGGAAATATCAAGAATGAGAAGAACACTACCTAGGTCGGAAGCCTACTTACAAGGCTAAAACTTCTACGGGTTATGGAAACAATGATGGATCTGGGTATCTAAGGATAACAGTTCTAGTCCACCTAGTGGATCCCTAATCACTCTCAGGGTGTCACCAAAAGGAAACTCTAAAGATTCACAACGCTCACCAGATATCCGGATTACCTTTTAGTCTCTCCAACGACAATATTGTACCCTACAAACAGATCACCTCTCGGTCTCACTGTCACTGTACATTCAAGGAATGCATGGGGTAATCTCAGATCAAAATACTACGACTCGGACTAGCAACGCTTACTAGAAACCTAAGGGAAACTTCTTATATGACAGTTTACACTCGGAACTCTAACAACGAGGAATAACCAACTACCTCTCACCTTTCGGGTATCGAGATAAGAAGAACACTCAGATCTAATTAACTCTCAATCAATGCTCCTATGGAATACTACATCTAGCAAACCATCAAACAATCACAAACACACAGTCTATGATCTAGATACACTACTCAAACTGAAAGACATTGACAAGTAGCGTATGGAACTGTAATCAATTATAAATCAAATTCAAAGCATTCATAACATCATAATTATTGAACTAAGATCCTTTACAAAATCATCAACCAACATTAGAATCCAAAAACCAATAAAAGATCAAAACTTTAACAAGTATTCATTAATGACCTAGCAGTTTATATAGTTTAGCCTAGAATCATATTTAAAACCAAAAACACAGAAGTATTTGATCCAAACATGGTCTAAAACAAAATAATCAAGACAAAGATCAAAAATTGGAAACTGAATAAGCTAAAACTAACAAATCCGGAATCGAAAGCTTCAAACTTGTACTTCAATTGTCTTCTCCAGCCCCAAAATGTCCCAAAGAATTCCCTCTGACGGCTGAATGTCAAACTCCCTAAAATATGGGATTACCATTTAATTTATTGGCCGATTAGGGCTTTTTGTGGATTCACACGGCCCTCGCTTTTTGCAGAGGAAAGGTACAATACCATGAAGAAAAGGATCGAGGGAGAAGCTGCACCAGCTAAAGGAAAATCAAAAGAAAAGGCACCAGAAAAGGAAAGAAAGAAAGAAGATGAAAAGATAAAAGCAAAAGGAAAAGAAATTAAGATTGATGATGGAAAGAAGAAGAAAAGGGCTTTGGTAACAAGCTGTGGTGAAGGAGTGATGAGGTCAGCCAGATTTGCCTATCAGAAGGAACAAGAAATAATTCCGCAGGATGAATCCATCACCCCTTTCTTCTCCGAAGAAGTTATTGAAGCAAATTTTTTGGCAAGTTTAATTCTAAATGCTTTAAGGAATCCTCCGCCTAAGCAAATAGAGGGAAGTTCAGGAACCCATCGCTCTCACACAAAGAAACATTCTCTGTCTACCAGGTGATACAAAACCAGCAGACTCTCCTGCCAGAAAAGGCTCAGTGAAATCCAAGAAAGACGCTCCTCCTCCTCCAACTCAAAAGAAATCAACAGACCAAGATGGTCTTGAAAAGGAAGTGCAAGCCTTGAGAGTGTCTCAAGAGAAACAAAGAAAAGAAATTATGGGTTTGAAGCTTCAGCTAAAGAAGCAGAAAAGGTGGAATGAGGTCCATAGGAAGAACATGACCAGTGTTGCAAAGGCGATGGCAGTAATCAGGAAGGGTGCTGATAATATTCTAAAGGAGCTTAACTGCATGATGAAGAACCATTGACATTCAATAATGTGTTTGAAGTTTTCAGCATTGAAGAAGAGGATGGGTCTGAAGTTGAAAATGATGATGAAACCGAGGAATTCTAAAGAGGAGACGCCCAAGGAATAATGAAGAATCAGGAGTGCATCGGTTTTGGGGAAAATTATTGGAACCTGAGAAACCATTGTATTCCTGATATCTATAGGGGCTAGATTGGGTCTTTTGTAAAGTCTAGGTTTTTAATCTGAGAGTCGTTAGGTCGGTTGTCGGCCGACTCTTGAGAGTCGGCAATCTACATGGCGACTGTTGCTATCTCTCTATAAATAGCAGACTAAAAACCTAGCAAATTAGCTCTTTGATCAGACGTCATTAATATAGTCAATTTGTGAGCCGGTAGGAGGGTTTTGGTTTTAATAATTGTATTCTAGGTACTTATTGTAATCGTTTATCAATGGATATTATAGAATCGATCTTGTTTATGTTCTTATTGTGTTTATTCTTCAGCTTGAGTTTCTTAGTTTCATCAACAATTAGCTTCACAATAGCTGATTTGTTGATTGTTTCATGACTGGAATCATTCTAGCATAGGTACCCTATCATCAGGACCTACAGAACCGCATGACTCAGTTACATCGCCTTAAGGATTTGCGTGACCATTCATACATACACTCGTACGGTTATAAGGAGCATACAAAGGAGCGTCTTGATCATCATCTAAAGGGTGACTCGGAGTTTAAGTATGGGGATAAGGTATAATTGTATAACTCATAGTTGAGATTTTTCCTAAGAAAGTTGAAGTCCAGTTGGATGGGACCATTTGTGGTGACAAAGGTGTTCCTGTACGGATTAGTGGAAATAGAAGACAAATATGGAGCAAGGTTTAAAGTGAATGGCCATAGTCTGAAGCATTACATAAGTGGGCCGATTGATGAGAAGGAGGATGAGGTCATCTACCTCTAGCCTCCTAAAGAGTGAATGACAGGGAGAAATAGGCTGAGGACTCGTTAAACTAAACACCCTTGGGAGGCAGTCCGAGTTGTATATCTTACACGAACATTTAATTTTGTATTTGTTTAATTTTATACTTGTGTAAGTGTTTAACCGTTTGACTAAGTTGTAAAGATGACACGAACATTAACACAAAAAACGAATGTTCGTAAATCGAAAAGCTTCAATATTTCCTGATCCTTGTGTTACCAGAGCTCCAAAACTTATTCTCCAACACTCCTTGGTCTTCCTCTTCCGCCAACGATCGATCCTTCCGAATGAAACTCATTAAAACTATTAAAAATGGTCGATTAGGGCTTTTAGGCCGGTAAAGACGATAGCGGACGACTACAACATGCCTTAGCGGTCCGCTAAGGGCTTAGGTCAGCAAAGAATGACACGTGGTCCTGCTCCGCAATGATTGTTGATATGCTCTAAATTATACATGTTTTGCATGCATAATAATCCCCATATTATGGTACTAATTGATTAATAACCTTGCAATTAATACTTAAAATGTCTATATTTCGTAATTGCAGGTTATTCGGTGTCTCAAATATAAACAAAGCAAAATACTATAAAAAACACCAAGAAATCAAGCTTCTAGAAGGATCATTCCCGAGCTTTGACCCCCAAAAAGTCAACCAAGGTCTACAATAGTCAACAAGCAGCTAAAAGACAAAACTGGGCAGCATGGGAGGGATGCAAGGTCGTGGATCCCAATGTTCGAGCGTGCATTACCCTACCTTGTTCCCCAAGGCCCAGTACACTGTCCTGGGTACCCTGTTTGATTCCCTAGGTGTTTGCACGCCCGTGCAATCCAATGCACGGCCGTGTATTGCTCATTTTCAGGCCTATACATAGGAGACTTGAGTTCATCATTCCACACACCTCAATACACCTTTCCAGACCTCAAGACACTATTCTAGAGAGAGTATTTCGTAGTTAGAGTAGAGAATAGAGAGTAGAGAGGCTCCTCATCTTTGTCCGCAATAGGGGAGCCTACAAAACTCAGCGTTATGCTAGTTAATATGGCCATTCATGGCTAAACTCTTTGTATTGCTAGGGTGAAGATGAAGTTTGGTGTATGTTAATGTTTGACATATTAATCTAGTGGTATGTTTATGTCATTAACTATTCGCTCTTAAAACCGCCTTTCAGGTGGGCTTTTTATTATTATCTAAACTTGTCTTTACACTTGTAAGTGTTCTTGATTTTAAAGTGTAAGACCATAAAACCTTTTTAATCAAACTCCTCTTGATGCTTCTACGTCTTTATGCAAGCGGATCTTGATAAGCCAAGGCTTGGTTTATATTAACAAGGTCGTACGTCTTTATACGAACTTATTATGAGACCAAGAATTGGTGAACCCATGTTGGGAACGGTACATCTTTATACATGATCCCATTGTTGCACTGCCTCCCGGTGAACAAAGTCTAATCACTCTTTTAATAATAATAACTAAGCACTTAAGTTTGATGTCTTAAACCAAGTCGGAGATAACACCAAAGAGTTGAGGGTAACGATGTCCCTAGCTGGGAGTACTACCATTTTACCATTAAAGATTATAATTCGTGAATCAAATGTCGTGAGGACGATGCTCTAGCGGTGACCCGAGTCATATATTTGTATTAGTTATACCACCGGATTAGTCAACTTAACATTATCATATACCCTTCGGATTCAAAGCCCAAACCAATACTCTTCGTGACCTAATCATTTCCAAGATATTTACTTTCCTGCTATTTACTATTCCGTTATTTACATTCTTGTTACACACATCACGCATGTTTTCACTTTTATGTTATTTACTTTACTGTTATTTACTTTTCTGTCATTTACTTTTCCGCTTCACAAGCACACAACACCCACTCACTAAACTATATTACGCTGGTTCTTACCTAAACTATATTACGCTGCGATAACAAAATTTGAGTATTGGAACTCGACCGTGTCAATTGGTTTGATACTTGGTTCTTACCTAAACTATATTACACTGCGATAGGTACACTTGCCTATTGTGTGTGTTTTAAGTTTGAGTATTTATCATTTTAATTATAAATTTAAAACATGATCTCGTGAAACCAATATCCTTGAATATATTATTATATAATATATTTTCTATATACTAAACACGACACATCAATTGTGTTCCTCAGATGCGTAGCGGACTGATATTGAAAACGGCGGTCCGCTACGCTTTGAATTTCCAGAATTTTTATTTTTATTTTCTTTTAAATCCCTCCGGGTTCTTTCGGGTACAAACTTCCTTCAAGAAATACTTCAAATTCTTGTACAACCCTGTAAATTCAATGAATAACCAAATAAGTACCAAAATCTCATGAATTTGACCATAAAACCAACCCGAATGAGGTGAAATACGCTCGATAAACATGTGTATTTTACAACACATCAAACATTCTCACACTTAAAGTTTGCTTGTACCTAAGCAAAACCCAAAGCAATACATCCAACTCAGTAATCACACAAATACAAGAACCTCAAGCTAAAGTCAGAAACAGGCCATGAAATCCAGAATCAACGAATGACTCCCCAAGTTTTACAATGTTCAATAGATTTACAATTCAACCCATCTATATGGAACCTAACTTTTTTGAAAACATGGGCATACCTATTCAAGACTCGCTTTCTTTCAAGCTCTACCCGTGCACAACTCGTACCCCTCACAAGAGTTCTCTCCTCTCGGTTTATTTCTGCAACTAGCAAAAGATGTGTCAGTTCCTATACGGCGGTCAATTCGTGACCATGATCGCCAGGCACTATCACCTTTTGACAGATGAGTTGTTTGCGGATCTGAATCTGGTGGCGGAGACGATTATGATGACCATGCAGACTCTGAGAAATATGCACTTGGTTCGGAGAGTACCAGGAAGGATGAGGTTAGTTAATAGATGGGGGCGTATTTGGGATCTAGATCGACTAGGCCCATACCCCAATGTAGTTTAGGCCAAGGCGGAGTCCGTTGCCGCTTCTCACCAGGTTCACATGGTCATGCATGGGTAGGGGCAAGATCAGGAGCATATCGATCCCCACCACGTGGACCCCGAGCATGTTGAGCCCGATCCGATCATTCCACCACCTCCACCACCTCTGGTTGTCATACCCCATGATTTGTTCATGTGTTACTGGACCTGGTAGTATGAGGCCCAGTGCGCTACTGCTGTTGCTAAAATCAGCCAATCGGATTTCTAACAAGGGTAAAAGTAAATAAAAAGGCTAAATATGGCTATGTGGTGGTGTAAAGTGGGTGATGAAAGAAAAACATGAGAAAACGCTCAACATGGGTAACTAGTGGTGATGTTCGGGTGAGGAACACAAAATAAAAAGGATAACAAAGTGGGTAGTCCAAATATCTCAGTCATGTCTATGTAATATTTATGTTCATGATTTTGAAATGTATACCAAAAGCTAGAGCCGACTCAACCACACAGCCCGCAGGACCCAGATGCAGGTGGAGCGGTAGGTGTTGATCTTGAGACCATGCAGTGGGAGGAGTAGTAACCTCCAATGCCCCTTTGGGTTCAACTTTTGTTGAGTTGTACCGGGTTTCATTTGTACAAACTCTTTGATCACGCTTTGGCATTTTGTTTGTTGTATTATTTGTACTTTCGTTTGGTTGTGTTGTATGTGGATATTTGTCTTTATCTTTTTGTTTATATTTTGGCTTGATTTTACTAATGTGTGTTTGATGTTGTTAGTCTTGATAGATCTTGGATTTGTGGCACTGCTTGGAATGTCATGTTTGTGAGTAGGCCGTTTGAGTTTGACCGAGACCGACACAAGGGAAGTTTCATGTGTTTGTGTACATTGAGGGCAATGTATATTACTAAAGTGAGGGGTTTGGTGTTCATTCTTCACTTTGTATTTTTTTTTGTTGTACATTGAGGGAAATGTATGATTCTAAGTGTATGGTGGGAATTTGTTACGTGATGTTTGTCCTCTTAGCATTTTATGACTTCATTTTTTTGCAAAATCTTCCTTCATAATTTTTATTGGCAATAATCAGTTTTACAAAAATTTGAAAACACAAAAATAGGATAAAAGTTAACCGTTTAGCATTCACATTTTTAGTAAATATTAGAGGTTTGATTTTTCGAAAGCAATCGAGATAGAAATTCCATCGAGTCAAACCCAGTTTTTTGTGACAACCGTGAGTTTTATGGGCTAAACGAATGAATTGCATGTTAACCTTTTACTTACACCCATTCCTTTTCGTTTCTGTGAGTTTACTTGTGACCCTTTATAACTTTAGACATTTTTGCTCTCGTTTTTAGGGATTCGAGTCTGCCGGATGTTTCATGCTTATTAGGACTTGCTTTTGGTATACATTTCAAAATCATGAACATAAATATTGCATAAAAATGATTGAGGCATTAGGATTAAACATTTTGTGAGCTTTTTATTTTTATTTTCCCTCACCCGTACACATCCACCAGTTAGCTATGTTGAGCCTATCCCGTTTTGTTCTTTTATAACCCATATTACACCGCCACATAGCCATATTAGCCTTTTTATTATTTTTCTATCCGTGTTTGAAATCCGATTGGCTAATGTTTTAATTTTTTTTTTGTTTTTATTATTGTTGTAATTTTTATTTTTTAAGAAGTTTGTAGCTAAGAAAAGATGTGTCACACCCCACCCCAGGCACCCCCGGGATGTTACCAGGCTGCGACGTCAGTTGGCACCTTCGGTACCTGCTTTGATTTCAGAGTTTGGTTTTTTGTGCAGCGGAATAATGATTTTTAACAAAAGCATCTTTTTATCATTTCTCAACCTCAAGGGTTGGTTTTGTAAATACTAGAATCTCATCGTGTAGACAAAAGATTTCTTTATTTAAATACTTGGGTATAAAACCCGATCGTTTTGTACATTTGATTTTTGAAATCAAAAACCCTGAACCAAGTCAGTAAAGTCTACAAGGAGGTATTCTGCCTAGGGAATCGTAATCCTTTGGGCACCTTAACCTTATCTTTCCCAGGTTCTTTCCTGTGCATCACACGAACTTGTATATCCTATTTTTGGGTTGCACCGGGACTAGGTGTGTGGCCTGACCTGGCTTAAGCAACAAAACTGATTCCGCTACGCTGAGGTCATATCATTCTTATCCTGAAAACATTTGAAAATGAGCGTCAGCTATGCGCTGATGAATACTTCATGACCTCAAAACATTTCATAAGCATGGCAAAACAGTTAAATTAAATAATTAAACATTTTCGTCCTTAGGAATCTAGCGAACACATCGCTTCTTTCCGTCTCTCATCCATGTATACATTGGTCACATACTCGGGGGTTTCGCGGCATTACTTATGCACATAAGCGTATACCCGACATACATGCCAACCCCGCCCGGCCCTAACTGGAACCGGAGCGAGTATAAAGAATTGATCAAACTTTACGTACACCTCTTGGGTAACACCATCGCAGGGGTTTATCTCAACCCCCTTACCGGGATTATATGAGTAAGAATTTAATTATCGTGTATTATCCTTTTTGTGATACCGGGATTATATGAGTAAGAATTTAATTATCGTGTATTATCCTTTTTGTGAAATGTAAATAGTTTTGATCTTTTGCATGAAGGTGCCTATAGCACAATCACGTCTTACAAATCGTTTTGACAGACTTTTGTTCACTGCGTGAAAGAGTATTCACCTTTGATCAGAAGTCGGATGGTTGTTTTATATGATTCTTAGAGCCATTATGCTCCTAGGATTTACTATTAAGCTCTTATAACATCAATTGCTACTCTTACTTGATCCTCGGGCTCCTTTGTTTTACTAACGCTTGAGTCTGGTAACTAAACGAACGTCGGTTGAACCGGGAGGAGCAGTTCAGGAGTTGGGATAGCTGGAGAGCTCAGGATTGGCTCGGGAGTAGAGAAGGCTCGAGATAGAGTTTGGTGTGGAAAATGAAGAACAAATGAGCTTCTATTTGTAGGCCTGATGGTACACCCATGTCGGAACATTATCCAGGGAGATATCGGTCTGATATGCCAGCTGTGTCCCGCATGCGCGACAAATGGCAACCATGCAAAGCTGGTGTGCCACCCGTCCATAGCGGACCAAGTTGGCGTGCCATGTCGGTCCGACAGCCGTCCACACGTCCGACATGCTGGCGCATGCCATACACCTGTCTCAACATGTGTATGGTGTAGAGGGTTCCTAGGGGTTTCCATATCAGACCGCTATCCAAGCTCTTGTCGGTCTGACATCCAATTTCTTGCCATATCGGACCGATAACTAAATATATGTCGGTCCGATCCCCTAATTTCCAGAAGTATTAATAAATTTTTCTATCTTTAAAGATTCTGAAATTTCTTATTCTTTCTTATAATTGTTCCGGATAGAAATTGACATCGGATTTTTGGCACGTGTCATATCATCCCAACTTTTTCGAATATCTTCCTCGAGATTATCATTTGAATAAGTATAGGTATTTTTTTTTCATTTCCGATTATAGTTCCTACGTGTACTCAGGTCCACGTCTGGAATTCCATTTCACCTTGACCAATACGAGTTTCTTCCGTTTCAATTTCTTTTCTGTTAATCCTCAATTTGTAATTGTTGTTCCACAATCTTAAAGCTTTCATCCACTACTATGCCTTGTAGTGGCATGGCTAAGGTTTCATCTGCTAAGCACTTACGCAGATTGGAGACATGGAATACATCATGTACTCCATTCATCTCCGTTGGCAATTCTAACATATATTCCACCGGTCCAATTGGTTCTAAGATTTTAAATAGCCCAACAAACCTAGGGCTTAACTTTCGTTTCTTTCCGAATAGTACCACACCTTTCCAAGGTGATAGCTTAAGTAAAACATTGACTCCAACGTTAAACTCTAACGGCCTTAGCCTTTTGTCAGCATAACTTTTCTGGCGATCACGAACCGTTTTCAATATTTCCCTGATTTGTATTTTCTTATCATTGGTTTCCTGAACTATCTCAGGTCCAGATAATTGGTTTTCTCCTATTTCTGCCCAACACACGGGAGTCCTGCATTTTCTGCCATACAAGGCTTCAAATGGTGCAGCTTGTATAATCGTGTGGTAGCTGTTATTGTAAGAGAATTCCATCAGAGGTATGTGGTCGTCCCAACTTCCTCCTAGGTCAATAACACATTCTCGGAGCATATCCTCCAAGGTTTGGATTGTCCTTTCACTCTGCCCATCCGTTTGAAGATGATATGTCGTGCTAAGGTTCAAACGAGTTTCGAGAGCTTTTTGGAAGCTCTGCCAGAATCAAGACGTGAATCGACTGTATCTATCTGACATGGTGGATAAGGGCACTACGTGTAAGGATACTATTTCGTTGACGTATAGTTATGCCAAATTGTCCATACTAAAAGTTTCCTTCATCGGTATAAAATGTGTGGATTTGGTTAAACGATCAACGATAACCCATATCGTGTCATTTCATCGTCTGGTTCTGGGAAGTGTAGTGATGAAATCCATGGCAATCATTTCCCATTTCCATACTAGTAATTCGAGCTATTGTAACAACCCAGATGGCTTTTGGTGCTCGACTTTAACGTTAGAACAGGTTAGATATTTGGCCACATATTCAGCAATGTGCCTTTTCATGCCGATCCACGAGTATTCTGGTTTCAGATTTATGTACATCTTGTTACTACTAGGGTGCGTTGTGTACTTGGACTTATGGGCTTCCTCTAGAATCTCTTCTCAGAGATTTCCATAAATTGGAACCCATATTCGTTTATTCATTTTAAGGGTGTCGTCATTTCCTTTGACGACTTGTTCTATCCTTCCTATCATTCCTTCATTTTCTAGGTTTGCCTATTTCAAGGCTAATTTATGTGCCTATTTGATTTGAGAGATAAGACTGACTTGCAGGTCTAGTCTTAGGGCACGAACTCGCTTTGGTTTATCGTATTCCTTTCAATTTAAGGCATCAGCTACTATGTTAGCCTTGCCTTCGTGATAGCATATCTCACAATCATAGTCGCTCGCCACTTCCATCCATCGTCTTTGTCTCATGCTCAGTTATTTCTGACTGAAGACATACTTTAGACTCTTGTGGTCTGTGAAAACCGTGAACTTGACTCCATAGAGGTAGTGTCTCCATAATTTCAGCGTGAAGATTATGGCACCTAACTCCAGATCATGTGTCTTATAGTTCTTTTCATGAGTCTTAAGTTGTCGAGATGCATAAGAGATGACCTTGCTTCCTTGCATCAGTACACACCCTAGACCAGTGTGTGAAGCATCGCAAAAAACTACAAAACCTTCTTTGCCTTCGGGAAGCGATAGAATTGGTGCTTGAGTTAATTTCTGCTTTGGTGCTAGAATTGTTTTAAACGCTTCATCCTGCTTAGGACCCCATTCATATTTAATTGCCTTTCGGGCCAGTGAAGTCAAGGGAACGACGATCCTTGAGAAGTCCTTAATAAATCTTCGGTAATATCCCGCCAAACCGAGAAAACTTCTCACTTCAGTCGGCGTTTATTGGACTTCCCAGTTAGATATAGCCTCAATCTTAGCTGCATCTACTTGAATTACTTTCTCGTTTATTACGTGACCAAGGAATTGTAGTTTTGATAACCAAAATTCGCACTTCGAGAATTTGGCGTAGAGTTTCTCGTTTCTCAACAGTTCAAGTGTCGTCCTTAGATTGTCGGCATGATCTTCCTTACTCTTGGAGTAAATAAGTATATCGTCTATGAATACGATTACGAATTTATCCAGGTAAGGTTTACAGACTCGATTCATGATGTCCATAAGTACTGCGGAAGCATTTGTTAGTCCGAACGGCATAACCGTGAACTCAAAGTGACCGTATCTAGTTCTGAACACAGTCTTAGATATGTCATCTTCTTGGACTTTCAATTGATGATAGCCTGATCGCAGGTATATTTTGGAGAAGCATGTTACTCCTTGGAGCTGATCAAACAGATCCTCAATTCTTGGAAGTGGATACCGGTTCTTGATCGTGACCTTGTTCAATTCTCGATAATCTATGCACATTTCCCCCGATGCTTCTTCTAACAGGTTTTGCATATGGGAGAACTAGATTGTCCCTATTTCTAGGGAAAGGGTCGATTGTTCCTTCTATGGTCTGGTTTGGTTATTTCATTCTTCTTGTTTTCTTCCAATGTTCGGACCATTCCGTCTGTCAATTAGGCACCCAAATCTGTAGCATCATCAATGGTTTTGAGTTTTGAAACCTTTACCATATCACGGATCTCACTGAACAGTCCATAGATATATATCTTGATGAGATTTGATTAAGGAGTGGCCAGATATGGCACTAGTCATTCGTATTCTAGCAGTTTGATCATTTAGTCCTGATGGTTATAGCCAACCATCCTTAAGTTCAGGAACTTTTGTTCAATTTGCTTAACTTCATTGATAGGACAAAATTTTCTCTTGACTCTCTCTTTGAACGAGTTCCAACTCATCCTGTATGCTCCATCTCTTCTTTTGGTGGACACTAGGGCGTTCAACCACTCAAGAATAAATTTCTTGAAGAGCTTAGATGCATAGAGGACCTTATCCTCTTCGGCACATTTACTTATGGCCAGGACTAATTCCGTTTTCTCTATCCACCGGAGTGTAGCTACTTTGCCTTCCTTCCTAAGGAAGTCATATGGTTTACAATCCTAGAAGGTTTTATATGAGTAACCCATGTGTCTACCCTTCTTGTGACATGGTTTGTAGCTATCTGCAGAACTGTCACCGGAGGAGTAGTGTTCCTCGTTTCGGGTTCTCTTAGTTTTAGAGCTTTGATGGGTAGGAGTTTTCGAATGTTGCTTTGTCACAGAAATGGTGTGATTTGATTCATTATGCTCAGAGTTATGAAGCATGTGCTCCTTCTCTTTTCCCTTGATTTTGGCCTCGACTTTGGCAGCTTGGGCCTTTTCAAATGCCTCTAGCATTGTTGGAATTGCATCCTAAATTCCTTTGTTTATCATTTTCTGCATTTCTTCAACTTGAGCTTCTTTTTCTAATGCCTCATCAGCTTGTTTCTTTCGTCCACGCGTATTTGTGGATGTTCCAGTTCATATCGACATTCTAGACGAAAGACATAATATTTATTAGAATTCGAATATGTTTTTGATAAGGAAAATACAAGATTTTTATTTATATTTCAAACTTCAAAATACAATACAGTAATTGAAAATAACATAGATAAGACATATTCTAACGACCCCTAGCTCTGATCAACGCTTGTAGTAGAGTGGCGATCTTCGCCTCTCTTTCAGCTTCAATCCTTTATAATTCAGCTATGCGTGCTTGCATAGTTGCAATCCTTTCTTCTCCCGCGTTTTCTTCATTAATCCGGGGAGTATGGATTGGAGTAGGATTGGTGGAATGGTAAGTTTCGTAGGGTCTGTTAGAGTCAGCCCTTTCCTCACCTTCCAACGTATAGTGGTGTTCTTAATGGATTTCTGGTAGTCTCTCTTGGTAGCTATAATTATTCACGTAGGGTTGGTTATAGCTTTCGAGTGTTGGAGCGGCGTAGTAGCTCATTGGGGTTTCATAGAAATATTCAGATGTTTCTATTTCTCTTAGATTTTGAAATGTTCCGCTAGTGTATTCGGAATTGGTTCCTGTATAGGATTCGGTTGAATTTGTGTTTCGTCCGTAATTTCCAGTTGGAGCGTATTTATGAACAAAACTAGGTCCTTTACCTTTTCCTGTCATTCTATGAAAGAAAATACTTTTTATTAAATGACATAATTGAAAATTACAATACTTTTTTGAAAATACATAAAAATAGAAATAACGAAAAACGATGGGAAGCCTATTTCTTCATCATATCCTTGGCTTCTTTCATTAATACCTTGCTTTGTCTCCAAATCATTTTAGCAAATGATTTGTGCTCCTTCTCTTTCTTTGCTAACTTATTGTTAGCTTTTCACAGATCCTTCTGAGTTTCTGCCAATTCTCCCCTAGTTAAGCTAAGTTCTTTCTTAACCTGATTGGTTTCGCGAAGCGACCGATTAAGGCATTCGATTGGAGATCCTGGCAGGGAAGCCGGATATCCAAATTTTGGTGGAGGATCTCTTAGTCCTATGACTATGTCGTTATAGACATTATAGTAGGCGGGAGTAGGTTTGTGTTTTAAGGTTGCTCGTGGACTGTAGTCCGAGGGTATGGCGGTATGATCATCAAATGTGGCTTCAAATTCAACCATTGGATCATACTCATCCTGGATGTAAGGATCTGTAATCTATGGATGATTTATGTAATTGACGTATGATCCGGAGCTTGCTTCTTGGTTTATTGAGCTGGTGTTGACATAATTCCCATCAGTGTCCGAGTTATTACTCATATATGGACCTGATACAATTAGTTAACTGAGGTAATCGGTAAACGGTTCATAACTAGCCGATTGCGGCGAGTAAGCTTCTATTGGAGGTGGAGGAAGGAATCCTTTGGATTCGGAACTTTCGTAGTTCTCCATATTTTTATAGATTTCCTATAAACTATTTCCCGTGATGGAAAGCTTCTTGATGGGTTCTCTAACTCTCATTCGAGGCTTAGAGGCCTTCCTGCTAGATCCTGTCTCATGTTGGTTTGTGGGAGAAGGATACATAGGCGGTTGGGGATTTTGAGGCAGAGAATATGTTGGTGGAGGAGGTACTGGGTAATGTGGTGGTGTATACCTCCAGTTATTAAAGTTAGAGCGACCCATTTGGCTCAAGTGATCTGATTCGTATTCCTCCTTAGTACTACCTGCATGTTTGACACTATGAGCTTAATGACATGAGAAGTCTCCTAATTCCATGGGTGTGTATGGATTTTCTACTGGTTCTTGTTTAATAGTAACATTAGGGTTATAATAGCTATGGTATCCTTGTCCCCCTGACATAGTACTACCTGCATGTTTGACACTATCAGCTTAATGACATGTGTCTACCAACTTTTGCTAGAAGGCAAGTAATTGCTTAATCTGGGTAGTATCTATTTCCCAAAAACCTTAGGCTCTTATACCAACAAATGTCACACCCCGCCTCGGGCACCTCCGGGATGTTCGTGGAATAGTGATTGTTAACAAAAGGATCTTTTTATCATTTCTCAACCTCAGAGGTTGGTTTTGTAAATACTAGAATCTCGTCGTGTAGAAAAAATATTTCTTTATTTAAATACTTGGGTATAAAACTCGATCGTTTTGTACATTTGATTTTTGAAATCAAAAACCCTGACCCAAGTCATTAAAGTCTACAAGGAGGTATTCTGCCTAGGGAGTCGTAATCCTTTGGGCACCTTAACATTGTCGTTTCCCAGGATCTTTCATGTGCATCGCACGAACCTGTACATCATACTTTTGGGTTGCACCGGGTCTACGTGTGTGGCCTGACCCGGCTTAAGCAACAAAACTGATTCCGGGACTTAGGCCGTAGCCGGTCCTGGTATGCTGAGGCATATCATTCTTTTCCGGAAAACATTTGAAAATGAACGCCAGCTATGTGATGGTGAATACTTCATGACCTCAAAACATTTCATAAGCATGGCAAAACAGTTAAATTAAATAATTAAACATTTTCGTCCTTAGAAATCTAGCGAACACAACGCTTCTTCCATGTATACATTGGTCACATACTCGAGGGTTTCGCGGCTTTCCTTAAGCACATAAGCGTATACCCGGCATACATGCCAACCCCGCCTGGCCCTAACTGGAACCGGAGCGAGTATAAAGACTTGATCAAATTTTACGTACACCTCTTGGGTAATACCATCCCAGGGGTTTATCGCAATCCCCTTACCGGGATTATATGAGTAAGTATTTAATTATCGTGTTTTGGCCTTTTCGTAAAACATAAATAGTTTTGATCTTTTGCATGAAGGTGCCTATAGCACCATCACGTCTTACATATCGTTTTGACAACCTTTTGTTCACTGCGTGAACGAGTATTCACCTTTGATCGGAAGTCGGATGGTTGGTTTAGACAATTCTTAGAGCTACTCGGCTCCTAGGATTTACTCTTAGGCTCTTAGAACAGAAACTATTACTTTTACTTGATCCTCGGGCTACTTTGTATTCCTAACGCTTGAGTTTGGTAACTAAACAAACATCGGTCGAATCGGAAGGAGCGTCTCGGGATTCGGGACAGCTGGAGGGCTCGGGAGTGGCTCGGGAGCAGAGAAGGTTCGAGAGTGAGTTTGGTGTCTGGTGTGGAAAATGAAGAACAAATGAGCCTCTATTTGTGGGTCTGATGTACACCCCTGTCGGACCGTTATCCAGGGGGATATCGGTCCGATATGCGAGCCTTGTCCTGCATGCGTGCCACATTAGCAGACATGTAAAGTTGCTGTGCCACCGGACCATAGCGGACCGAGTGCCATGTCGGTCCGACATCCGTCCACGCGTCCGACATGCTGACGCATGCCCTACACATGTCTGGACATGTGTCTGGTGCAAAGAGTTCTTAGGGGTTTGCATATCGGACCGCTATCAAAGCACATGTCGGTCCGACATCCAATTTCTTCCCATATCAGACCGATATCTAAACATATGTCGGTCCGATATCCCCTAATTTCTAGAATTCTTTCAAGATTCTGAAATTCTTATTCTTTCTTATAATTATTCCAGATAAAAATTGAGATCGAATATTTGGCAGGTGTCATAAGATGTATATTGACTTAGTTCTATTCAAAAGAAATAGTTTAAAAAAAAACTCAACAAAATTAGGTGAAATATATTCGATTAGAGCAATTTTTTGAGCAAAGAAGAAAAGAATCTGATTGTTAGCTCCTATGTATAGGAAAATATACTTTAGTCTAGTTTATGTTTTAAGTTGTAAGCCATTATAGTTTTTGAGTTAGCATAACTGCCGGGTTTTTAAACATTTAGCCACTTTTAAATCTCACTTCCTTACCCTTAACCATTGCAAAGTTACATCCTGTTCAAAGTCCTCTTGATTTATGCTTGGTTTCACGTAGTTGGTAGAGATTTGATCTTTTAGCAAGCTTATGATTTATGCATGATTCATTGCCTTGGCATTTGAGTGTTATATACACACACCATTACTCGTACGATCATATATAAACCCGAGTGTGTGTGAACATTGTGAGGAGTATAAGGTTGCATGATAATGATTTCATAGGCATATTCATTTACTTTTTGGTTGTTACTTCATTGGGCTCCTTGGGTTTCATTTAGTCAACATTGCATTTCTTGAGAAGTGTGTCAAATCTTTATGATTTTATTAATGATTACGGTTTTTTGAATTGACCCATAGTTCCATTGGAAGTTTTATTTTAGTTTGATTTGCTTGAGGACGAGCAATATTTAAGTCTAGGGTTGTTTGATGTGTTAAGAATTACACATCTTTTTGGCACAGAACTTCGCTCATTTCACAATCAATTCCCGGTTATTTCCTAAGCTTAGACACTTATTTGCTTTATTTCCAGTTTTGTAGGCTTTTGTGAAGCTAAGCGAAAAAAGATGGAGATTCTTGGAGTTTCTTAGAAGTTATTAGGGTTTCTGGTTGAGAGGCACGATTGTGCCCCCTACATGGCATGACCGCGTCTGCTTCCCAAACCTTAAGCACAGCCGCGCCCAGTAAATATTGTCAAATGTAACTAAAATTTATCTAAACCAAAGTGACATAAAGAGTTTAGCTCATCAAGAGTACAAGAACAAGAACAAAGCAGGGAAAAGTTATAAGACTTATGAAGAAATAACAAGAATCAAATCAACTCTTCCAAGCTTGATGATGATGATTTATGATGATCCTCATGATGTTGTAGTCCTTCCTAGAAGCTTGAAATATGGCTGGAATGAAGGAAATCTGGAACACAAACAGTGGGTTTTTGTCACGCCCGTAACATAGGACAATTATTTAACCAGAGTAGTACCTCCAACAGAGATGTTACTAGGAAAGAACGATGGGTCTATGAGAGATTTATACACCGTCCTTTCCTACACAGAACATTACGTTTGTCAGATAGCTACATCCCGGTCAGAAGGTCGCCTTCTAGTTACTGTGACGTTGATATCAAAACGCATAGCGGAAGACTAAATCATAACTTCTATTAACATTAAAACTTTGTTTACATCAAGTTTAATAAAAGTTACATCCTTCGTTCCTAACAAGGAACATATCATTCGGGACTTATAGTTCCTGACATGCCCATCATCTGGATCATTCATCATTTTGTTCTAGTCCTAGAATGTCCCGGCCGCCGACGGATTATACGCCGGGGCTGACGCGGTTGTTCATAAGCACATGATCATCTAATAAATATGATAATATTTATTCATCCAAATTTAAAGCATACGTTACAATAGAAAGTAGAAAGCAAAGAGTTCAAACATATCATAAATTAAATTCAATCTTTATTAAAGCTAGTTCCATAGTCCTATGTGATAATGTAGTGTCCTCAAACTGGTACACCTGAACCATATGAGTAAATGTCAACTACAAGTAGTTGGTGAGTAACATAGGTTTTGACACCAAACAAAAGTTAAGTATGGAAATACAATTCAATATGTTCAAAGCATGTCTACAGCATAAATGTGAAAACACACAAGGTTCCAAGCGTACAATCAAGCCGTGTAAATGGAAAACTAGTTACGCAATCCCACTAATTGCCATTTTAAAAAAGTAGTAACATGTATACACAAAACCCCGCCAAGGGTCTGTGTTATGTATGATTCGGATTCCCCTATAAATGATTATGTTAGGTACTACCTTAGGCCTGGGTAGCAGGTTAATGATTGCACTGACATGAACACATGTAATGGTCACCAAGTAGTTTAAGACATAAAGCGTAAAGACCATAGCATAAGAACAAAGGTATTGAAATATGTAAGTAAAGGATTTGTAAACATGTAAACTCACCTGAGTTGTGTACTAGTAGTGGATAGCACCACACAAGGATGCAATTGAAAACACAAGAGTTACATGTGAACTGCTTACGTATGTCCTAGAATTATAAGCATAATAGTTAGGACACATTGGGATTTTTGTGACGATGACACGGAAGATTTGAACGTCCTAGAACATACTTAGGATCAAAGAGTAGACGAACGTGTCCACAGGAATAAAGATTTCTTAATATAATAATTATCAAGATAAATACTTTTCGTGCCGAGCGTTTCAAATTACGAATAATATTAATAAATAAATATTCGTGTGTTTGTATCATTAATTAATGACCTAGGAAAATAATATAACTTATTATCTTATTTTAAGTTCGGAGGAATAATTCGTTACTCATTTATGTGGTAAAAATATATTATTTTTATTCAACATTATAACCGTGGGTATATAATATAAACAATTATATTATTTATAAGTTTGGAGAGTTTGCACAATGTTTATTAATGTGGCGAAAATAATATATAATATATATTATTTTAAATCGGAGTCATAGGTTGAAAATAATATAAATATATTGTTTTAAAAGTGGGAAAATAATATTAAAAATGGGTTATAAAACCAAACTCGAGCCTACGGGTGGTTTCCGGTTTCAAAACATATTAATATAACAATATAGTAATACGGGGAAAGTTTTATATTAAAATAATACTAAAAAAATGTTTTTAAAAAATAAAACAGGTGGAGAGACTCGAACCCGGGTCTCTCCCACACAAACGCCCACACTTAACCAACTCCGCCCGCAAGGGTATCGCACACAAACCCGGATTCATACTCCTAATCGAAGCCGAACCAAACCCGGGCTATAAACCATCGAATTCGATATCGATCGACCAAAAGGTCATAGGGGTTTTGCTAATCGGGTTTTGGCGAACATGTGTGCGTGATTAATTGCAAAAATATTAAGTTTAGGATCGTTAATTCATAGATAGAAAACCCGACACCCTAGGTTTGAATGTGGAATCGGATTGAACAAATCTGATATTAGAAATTGCTAGATTCATAGGGTTTTCAACGAGTGAAGTATTGCGAATCTATACATATATATTAATTGAATTTAAAAAGTTGTTCGGATCGAAATCCCCCAAATCGTTTTAAGAACAAACCCTGGTTACAGGATCATGAATAATTCGATGTTAATAGATCAAATTAGCATGGGGCTTTCACTGTTTGGAGGATTGCGAAGCTAATGGTATGATTTAATTGAATTTAAACAATGTCTAAGATAGAGTTCGATCAAACTCGAAACCCGATGAACCCTAGAATCTGTTCTTGATCGATTTAGTGTTATAAGCCCCAATTAGCATAGGGCTTTTAATCTATGGGTTAAAATGAACCTATCAGTGTGTTCAATTACCTGAATCAATATTGAATTGATAGTGATTGACCAATTGGGGTTCCGGCTTCGTATGGTTTGATTTCTAGCGTCTCCGGATGCGTCTCCGGTGAGTTTGGTGTGTGTAGAAGTTTCAAGAGAGTGCGAATGTGGTGTGCAGTGTGTTCAATCATGGAATTAACATGAAACTTAAACGAATTTGATGGTTGTTGATGATAGTGTCGACGGTTATGAGTTTAATGCTCATAATTGGGTTTAATTCGATTAATGGTGGTGTTTAAAACCTCAATTATGGCCGTTGATGGTAGGGACGTGCATATCGGTTACATATTCGAACGAATTGATGCTTGAAAAACAAATTTGGATCAAAGTAGTCAAAATATTGACTTGTAAAAGTCAACAGGATCAGGTTTGGGCTAATTACACAACTAGTCCTTGCAGTTTTATGTGAATTAGAGTTTGAGAATTGGCAGGATTAGTCCCTGAGGTTTGAATTGAGTTGATTAGGTTAAAATCTAACAGAATTTGGTTAACGGGGTTAACCCTAATTAGCCGGATGTCACATCATCCCCAAGTTGAAGGAATTTTCGTCCCGAAAATTAGAATAGTACCTTATGTGTTTGACATGGAGTGCTCGAAAAGATGAGGATACTTGCGCATCATCTGATCGTCGCGCTCCCATGTAAATTCCGGTCCAACGAACTCTAACAATAGGGGTCTTACTATGTTTGAGCGTTTTGACTTCCTTGTCCATGATTTCTACCGGTTCTTCAAGGAAGTGTAATTGTTTATCGATTTGTAGTTTCTTAAGAGGAATCGCGAGTGTTTCGTTTGTTAGACATTTCTTCAAGTTTGAGACAAGAAAGATGTTGTGTACACCACTAAGTCCTTCAGGTAGGTCAAGTTGATATGCTACTAGCCAATTCTCTTCACTATCTTGAATGGTCCAACATAACGAGCGTTTAGTTTTCCTCGTTTCCCAAGTAAACTCGGGGTCACGTTTAGATTCCCAACGAGCTTTGACTGTTGATTTGTGGAGTACGATTGATAAAAAGATTTAGGTCTGATACTCAAAGTCAGGCATGAATGATGATAGTGGATTTAGTTTGAAGAGAATTGAGTAGAAAACAGTCGAAGAATATTTTGGACTTCAAAGATGGAATGCATTACTTGAAATGAGAACGATGTGAATTCGAGGATCAAAACTTGTTTAGGATGTAGTCTAACATGTTCAAGAAAATGTCATCGGATAAGAGGTTTCACAAACATTGGTCAAAGTCAAAATAACATAGAACGTCACGTGACACGAACAATGCTACTTCTGACAATATGACAGGAACACTTATATATAGGAAGTACCAGTAGCGTATCCACCATGCCCTTGTTATATCGCATGAGTTTCGTTATTATATATCACGATAGGTTTTATGTTATAACGCACGACATAATTCACTATGTTTTCCATGCACTGACTTTTATAATTACGTGTGCACCCGTAATTACTCAAATCATCGTATGGTCCATATAGATCATTCTATTGTGTGTGGGTACAGAGGGGACACAAGGTCACTAAATTCATAACTATCGTTTTCACTTATGTGTTGCCAACAAATGGCTATGTCTATAGATAATATATTCAATCAGAGAATAACATTATGGCACGACTCCATACATGGGTGCCCTATGTAGATGGCATATCCCTCCAGATTACCCATAAAGATGATAGCTCTCTTGTGTCTGAACAAGAATACGTAAAACCCTGAGTAGCTCAAAGTTTATGGCTCCCTCGCGTTTGAACAAGAATACGTCAAACCCCGAGTAGCTCAAGTTTATGGCTATCAATTTTTATGGATAAAGTGAGTGATCTTGCCTCATGTATATAGTGGACAATCAATTGTGAACGATGTAAGCGGTCTAGTTTTGTATGTAATGTAGGTACTCAAGTTTCATGTATAGCGTAAATAATATAGTATTATGCATATTGTAAATAACCAAGTGTCATGTATCATGTGAACAATCTAGTATCATGCATATTGCAAGTAATCAAATTCCGTCTATAATGTGATCAATTTAGTATCATGTATAGTGCGAGTAATCATGTTTCATGTATAATGTAAATAATCATGTATATTGTGTACAACCAAGTTTCATGCATAACGTGAACAATCAAGTTTTGTGTATAATGTAAACAATTTAGTCTCAGGTATATTATGAACGTTCATATGTAAATAGTTCAACCTCATGAGTAACTTAAACTATCGAATCTGGTTAGTGATCGAGTGCTACGGACAAGCGTATCGCATAATGTAGGTAGTTGTGATTTAAGTTTTCAATTTTTATTGATGGATGGTTAATGCTTGTGCGAAAGGATTCTTCTTTTCGAAGTGGCTAGTAAGTTCATATATTTTCGAAGGTGCAAGGTGGTGAGAAAGTTTTACAAATATTTAGAATTAATGACTAATTTGAGCTTTTTATTTCTAAATGACAAGTAATCAAAATTTAACCTTGGTTGTAAATTAATAATTTAAAGTAATAGCTTGAATAACTAGGTAAATGAGGTAAATAAAAACCTTTTTATTTATTCAATTATCATAAAGAGAATGTTTCAAAAGAAAATAATGACCAATTCATTTCGTAAATAGGCCAAGAATTTAAAAGTAACGAGTTACGAGGCCGTAATGAAATAATTAATCGAGTTATAATTAATTATTACTAAGATAATGAGATAAATGTTTCTATAAAACAAATTACATTTAATTCTTCACAAGGTGATGGGGTTTGTAATAATTTATAATCTTGATAAAACTTATAAATCAAGGGCTTGATAAAGGTTTTCGTTTGAACAAAATGACTACATTAGTCAAATCGATATATAATAAAATAATTAGTTTACAAAGAAGGTTTAGATAACAATCATTAAGAAGAGTAAAAAAATAATAACACTTATATTTGGGTACTGGATATGGGTTTCAATTTAAGTTTTAAGAAAACACGAAATGGAATATCCGGCTAAGATCTCAGATAGTTTTACATCAGAAAGCAGATGAGCACCAAGACGAACATCGTTGTGGTTATTTGTATTGCAAACTAGGCTTCAGCCCTAGTTGTTTCCATATGTGCATCAAGTATTCCCAGGTCTCCACACCCTACCTCAGAAACTATGCGGCCCTTACATATAGGTGTGCGGTATCAGCTGGAACTCCTAAGGCACTTGAAGGTTCCTTGGCCTGTCCTACTCCTGGGTCTGGATGGTATAGGTTAGGTGATAAATAAGGGTCTCTCGAAGGTGGTAATTCAGCTTCTCGGAGTCTCAAACCTGCTCCCAAGCTAATCTGCTTTGAGGTCAAACTTGGATCTGGCGGCTAGTCGTGTCGGTGACTGGTTGTCTGGTGATGGGGAGCCGAAGTGTTCCTCTTTTGTTGACTCGGCTTCAGGGTGATTCTCAGGGGGGTGAGGAGGGTAAGAGACTATTTCTAGAACGAAAAGGTCATAAGTGTAATGGTAAGTTGTTAAGTACAAAGGTAGTCATGAGTTTAAAATTTGACTAATCATAAAACCGAGTTCTTATAATAATGTATCGGGAGTAACACTTGACCTTTAAGTAGCGTACTCCTGAAAAGGATTCCCAGGAAAGAGAGGTGGGTCACAAAAGACACACTAAAGTACTCAGTCTTTCCTTAGTCAGAATCTTCCATGGACTTACACCCACTCTTCCAGCCATCATGTACTATTAACATTATTATTCAAACTCATGGTTATAATGAGAATCATTAAGGATTGTGTCCTGTGGCTCAAAGGTGTGTTTCATCTATTTAAGAAGCTTCCTTTCCTTGGATGTTAAGGTCTAAGGGTTTAAATCCTTTACAAATGATAATAAGGGTGATAAAATTTTCAAGGCATCGGGATGAAGGGGTGTAGCTGACTTAAATATGATTAAGTGTTAGAGTCAAATAGGAGGTTTAGACTTGTGTACCAAATTATAATAATTAAGAGAATGATGTTTAGGTTGTATTCATCTGGCATATAACCAATGGATGCTGTGACAAGTCAAAGTGGATCAAGTTCGTATACTTTCAAGAAGACATGCTTTAGCCTACAGGTGAACACTCACTTCCGGAATTCCTATGAAAGCATACGGATCCTTCGGTTGATTTAGATTTATATGAAATGCTTTCCTCGACAAAAGAACCAAGGTACAGGCATTCACCCTTCGGGATTGCACATGTTCTCTACTAATTTTCAGAACCCCAAAACTTTGATGGGATTTTAACATTTTAATAGGCATTGGGTCTAGGAGTTTGAATCTTTCCTTAAGTGAATAGTGATAATGTGTAAACATGAAAGTGTATGGCAAAACTTAGGATAGTATTTATTGATATCATATAGGCATTGTGTAGACAATTTCAGATAGTGTAGCAAATAAGGTATCACAGTAGTAGTAGTTTTGTAAACATGTAAGTTATCAAGTAGCATAGCACATAAGATAATCATGCAATGTAATAAGGTACCCTAAGGTTATAGACTATAGATTAAGAATATGTTTCAAGTAATCAATGTAGATTCAAATAGTTTCACGTAGTCTCTTGAATGCCGCAGTTCATGTTTTTGCACTACGTAGGTAGAAATAGGTAGATATAGATAGGTAAGTGGATGTAAGTATGTGTAAAATACATGAGTTAAGCTCATGTTTTGGACTCCTAGGTTATAGTCTAGGTCATGTGTGTCTAATAACCTAATTCCCTATAACCATGTCTCTGATACCAATCTGTCACACCCCGGCCGGCGACGGATTATACGCTGGGGCTGACGCGGTTGTTCATAAGCACATGATCATCTAATAAATGTGATAATATTTATTCATCCAAATTTAAAGCATCCGTTACAATAGAAAGTAGAAAGCAAAGAGTTCAAACATATCATAAATTAAATTCAATCTTTATTAAATCTAGGTCCATAGTCCTATGTGATCATGTAGTGTCCTCAAACTGGTACACCTAAACATGTGAGTAAATGATCATCTAATAACTGATTGCCATTTTGAAAAAGTAGTAAGATGTATAAACAAAAACCCGCCAAGGTTCTGTGTTATGTATGAATCGGATTCCCCTATAAATGATCATGTTAGGTACAACCTTAGGCCTGGGTTGCAGGTTAATGATTGCACTGACATGAACACATGTAATGATCACCATGTAGTTTAAGACATAAAGTATAAAGACCATAGCATAAGAACAAAGGTATTGAATTGTGTAAGTAAAGCATTTGTAAACATGTTTCACCCCAAAAGTAAAAAGAGTTAAAAGGGGCTATGTAAACTCACCTGAGTTGTGTACTAGTAGTGGATAGCACCACACAAGGATGCAATTGAAAACACAAGAGTTGCCTGTGAACTGATTACGTATGCCCTAGAATTATAAGCATAATAATTAGGGACCCATTGGGATTTTTGTGATGATGACACGGAAGATTTGAACGTCCTAGAACATACTTAGGATCAAAGTGTAGACGAACTTGTCCACGGGAATAAAGATTTCTTAATATAATAATCATCAAGATAAATACGTTTTGTGTCGAGCGTTTCTAATTACGAATAATATTAATAAATAAGTATTCGTCTGTTTGTATCATTAATTAATGACCTACGAAAATAATATAACTTATTATCTTATTTTAAGTTCGGATGAATAATTCGTTACTCATTTATGTGACAAAAATTTATTATTTTTATTCAAAAATATAAACGTGGGTAAATAATATAAACAATTTTATTATTTATAAGTTTGGAGAGTTTACAAAGTGTTTATTAATGTGGTGAAAATAATATATAATATATATTATTTTTAATCGAAGTCATGGGTTGAAAATAATATAAATATATATTTTAAAAGGGGAAAATAATATTAAAAATGGGTTATAAATCCAAACCCGAGACTACGGGTGGTTTTCGGTTTCAAAACATATTAATATAACATTATAATAATATGGGAAAAGTTTTATATTAAAATATAAACTAAAAAAATGTTTTTAAAAAATAAAACATGTGCAGAGACTCGAACCCGGGTCTCTCCCACACAAGCACACACACTTAACCAACTATGTCCGTTAGGGTATCGCACACAAACCCGGATCCATAATGTTTTAACACAAAACTCTCCTGGGTTCCTACTCCTAATCGAAGCCGAGCCAAACCCGAGCTAAAAACCGTCGAATTCAATATCTATCGACCAGAAGGTCATAGGGGTTTTGCTAATCGGGTGTTGGCGAACTTGTGTGCGTGATTAATTGCAAAAATATGAAGTTTTGGATCGTTAATTCATAGATAGAAAACCCGAAACCCTAGGTTTGAATGTGGAATCGGATTGAACAAATCTGATATTAGAAATTGTTGGATTCATAGGGATGTCAACGAGTGAAGTATTGCGAATCTATACATATATATTAATTGGATTTAAAAAGTTGTTAGGATCGAAATCCCCCAAATCATTTTAAGAACAAACCCTAGTTACAGGATCATGAACAATTCGATGTTAATAGATCAAAATAGCATGCGGCTTTCACTGTTTGGAGGATTGTGAAGCTAATGGTATGATTTAATTGAATTTAAACAAAGTCTAAGATAGAGTTCGATAAAACTAGAAACCCTATGAACCCTAGAATCTTTTCTTGATCGATTCAGTGTTATAAGGGCCAATTAGCATAGGGCTTTTAATCTATGGATGAAAACAAACCTATCGTTGTTTTCAATTACCTGAATCAATATCGAATTGATAGTGATCGGCCAATTAGGGTTCCGGCTTCGTATGGTTTGATTTCTAGCGTCTCCGGCTGCGTCTCCGGCTGTGTCTCCAGCGAGTTTGGTGTGTGCAGAAGTTTCAAGAGAGTGTGAATGAGGTGTGCCGTGTGTTCAATCGTGGAATTAACATGAAACTTAAACGAATTTGATGGTTGTTGACGATAGTATCGACGGTTATGAGTTTAATGCTCATAATTAGGTTTAATTCGATTAATGGAGGTGTTTAAAACCTCAATTATGGCCGTTGATGGTAGGGACGTGCATATCGGTTACATATTCGAATGAATTGATGCTTGAAAAACAAATTTGGATCAAAGTAGTCAAAATATTGACTTGTAAAAGTCAACAGGATCAGGTTTGGGCTAATTACACAACTAGTCCTAGCAGTTTTATGTGAATTAGAGTTTGAGAATTGGCAGGATTAGTCCTTGAGGTTTGAATTGAGTTGATTAGGTTAAAATCTAACAGAATTTGGTTAACGGGGTTAACCCTAATTAGCCGGATGTCACATAGAATGCCCTATGTAATGACTACCTGTGATGTGTTCAGCACAAAGCTTGTGAATTCATAAACTAAAATAGTTTATTAAAATGACCTGACAAAGTATCTTGAACACATTCATGGGCTTCCACACCTAATGGGCTTCAACACCCAAATTCATATATAACTATGAACAATCATTCCGTGTATACATAACCAAAGACCGTTCCATGGGTCCTGTCCAACATGTTGTTCCACGGGCAAGTGAAATACAATAAGCCCTTAGAATACGTTATATACAAACAATCGGTACAATCTTTTCAAGATACTCAAAAAGTTTTCATAAATAAATCATGCTAGACAAGGTCATGACTGGGTTCATGCATCAAAGTTTAAAAGCTCACATGGACAGTATCTTGGCTTATCCAATCAGTAATATGGCAAACACCTCGGGCAGAGTTCCTAGATATGTAAGTACATTGCTTAATCATACAAACCTAGCTTAATGGTGTATAATCAAAGCTTAATGGGAAGTCGGAACCTTACATTGGCACTATTTAGAGTAAGTTGGAGTCAAATTGCTAGAAACCGGACTTTCGTACGCGAACCGAGGCTTGGGATAGGGATATCAGAGAATGTGTGTGTATTTAAGTGTGTTTATGTGTGTAAAAGAGTTGAAACCGTTCAACTATTTATAGGGCCAACATCGCATCCGTAGCGGACCGCTACGCTAAGTAGTGGCGTTCCGCCACCCCTTGAGGTGGCTTATTTGGATTCGTACACACGTAGCGGACCGTTAAAGCTCAGGCTAGCGGTCCACCACCCTTCTACGCATCAGATTTTCATCAGGGGCACGTGTCATCTCCCAAGGGTTTCCTTAGCCTACACGTAGCGGACAGCTAAGGTCCTGGGTAGCGGTCTGCTACCCCTTTGATTTTCAGAATTTTCACTTTAAGTCCTTGAATTTTATTTACATATCCACATTTCAACTTTGAAAATTTGCAAGTTTAGTCCTTTATTTTCTAGGGACTTTTTGAGGTGTTACGGTTTTTGTTCAACACTCCAACTCCCTTGTCTTTGGAATTTGTTTGGTATTTATAGTCACCAAAATTGATGAGACAATCAGGGTATGTTTCGGTTATCCTAATCTGTTCGCCACTTGTCGTTTCTACGACATAAGCATGAATAAGTGGAATCGATCTTACGCCTAAATATAGGGTGAATGCATATGATACAAAACTTCTATTCTCCCCCGTATGAAATAGAATCTTGGTATAAATATTATTAACTAAGAAAGTACTTGTCACCTTCTTAGCTTTATTTTTCTGTTCATCTCCACTTCCTAAGACGAACACTCATCTTGTTCCTTTATTCTGACCACCCATTGTTGGTTTGAGTGGTTTAGGACAAGAGGTCTTATAATGCCCTATCTCTCCACAACTAAAACACTTAACATTCGGTCACTAGGCTGCCAAGTGACCAAACTTCTGGCAAGTCTGGCACTTCATTCCCTGGTTGGTTCTATCAGTGTTAGGATTAAATCCTCCTCTACTAGGAAACTTACTATTCCCTGGTTTGAACTTGTAAACAACCTCATCGTGCTTTCTCTATTGATCAACTTTTGGTGGCTCTTGGGCTGCCACCTCATCAAACATTACCGCACTTTTCTCAACAGCTAAGTGTATCGTCTCGGGTGCGATAGATTTCACTAAGGTACGAACCTTAGGTGGTAAACCTTGAATATAGCATTTAACTCTCCTTGACTCAGGAGTAACCAAATATGGCACCAGCTTGGTTATCTCATTAAACTTGGTCGTGTATTCCTTATGAGTATGGTTCCTGCCTCGAACTGCAGAAATTCGGCTTCAATCTTGTCCTCATCATTTTGTGGACAGTATCTCCTCACAATCAAAGACTTGAGATCCGCCCAAGTCATCCTATCAGTCACAGCTTCTCCCTTTGTTTGCTTGACTGATTCCCACTAGTCAAGGGCCTCTTCTTCATAAGAATGTGCAACGAATTTCACAGCTTGTTCAGATCTACATTCGCTCATCTTAATTACTGCTACCATACCATTGCAAGGTGTAGATGCATGATATGTCCCTAATCCCTTGTAGTATGTATTTCATCTATGTTTAATGTAAATATTTGATATATTAATGAAATTACATGTTTATCCTTAATGTTTACTCATATATAACGACTGTGTATTAAACGATCTGATAAATATCGATAACGTTGATCAATCGTGCTAATGAAAGGCCCATTCGCACGAATGGATCATGAGAATGATCCATTCGCGCGAATAGATCATGAAAATGATTCATTCGCTAGAATAAGTCATGAGAATGATTCATTCGCTAGAATGAACCATTCTAATGATTCATTCTTACGAATGAACCATTATACTGATTCATTCGCACGAATGAGTCCATTCACATGGCTCATTCGTACGAATGGCCTCTGCACTATATATATAACTTTCACTTCATGAGCATAAAAAAAATAGCAGAGACTAACCAGAGCAGAACCGGACTAAGCAACAGAACACACACAAACTCTTTGCACCGGCATTGTCGAATCTCTGTCCGTTGAGAGTTTCCAGGTCTTGTATCCAACTTCTCTACACCAAAGGGTCGATAGAAACCTTCGTTTCGACATCTAATCCGCTCGTTTCTCACGACTTGATCCGTGTCATAGATTGGATTGCCAATCAAATCGGATTCCGCACGATTTTGTTCGGTTATTGTGTTGAATTATTGGATCAAGGTAGATCCCGATCCAACAAAGTGGTATCAGAGCCATTGTGCTCTAGATTCAACATAGAAAATCTAATCTTGCTTTTTCTATCTTCTTGAATGTTATAAAGATCACTTGATCGCTGTTTAGCCACGTTCAAAACTTGTGATTATTGCTTCTGAGTGATCTGATCGTTTCAGTTTCCAGATCTGATAAAAGGCTCAATCATTGGTGGTTTTTGGTGCAAAAAAGTCAAACAGCTCTCTGTCGTACGAATGGCTACTATGATGAACTTCATTCGCACGAATGGCTCCTACCATTCGCACGAATAGATCAAGTCTCCTGCTCATTCGTTCAAGCTTCCAATCGCACGAATAGAAAATTCCATTCGCACGATCAGAAAATTCCATTCGCACGAATAGACCCATTCGCACAAATCTCTTCTGAATTTTTTTTTAGTGTCGAAAAACTTTTTTTTTTACCATGTCGGACTTAGCCTTTGTTGCCAGTCAGAACAGCAAAATCCAAAACTTGTTATTAATCGATAATGAAGCTGGAAATGCTAACAAGGCTCCAAAACTCATGACAATGGACGAATATCATCACTGGAAAAACAGGTTTGAGATACACATTAATGGAGTTGATACAAACTTATGGATGATGTTAGAGAATGTATATCAGAAAGTGTTGAGTGAGGATGGAACTCCTGTTTTGCCTTCCCTTTTAAGCGAACAACAAAGAAAAGATTATGACTTAGAAAAGAAGGCATATGCTATCCTATCTCAGGCCATATCAAGAGAAATATTTCATCAATTCAGGCAGTTTACATCTTCAAAATCTCTGTGGGATGCCTTAGAACAACGTCACGAAGGAAATGCTTCGTTGAAAGCTATCAATGCTAAGGCCATTAAGAAGGAATTTGATAATTTCATGTATATTGGGAATGAGTCCTTAGATGATCTAATTGAGAGATTCTATCACTTGATGAGTGAATTGCATGCCCATGAGATCAAAACAACGAAAGAAGAAAAGGTTCAATGCATGGCAGATGCGCTACCACCAAAATGGGATTCATTCTTGATGGTTCTCAAACAGAACAATACTCTTGGAACCATTGACATCAATGAATTTCTTCAGAAATTGAGAGAACAAGAGGTGTTGAATAAGTGGAAGCTAAAGAGAGGCGTACAAGCTCAGGATCCTTCATTGTACTATTCTACATCAACTCAACAAAATGTTCCTTTGCAGACTGCGTTTGTATCAAACATGTCAAATGTTTCAGCCAGCCAGTCTTCAACAGCTCATGCTTCAGTTTCATCAAGCTCGGTTCCAAAGCAGGGAAATACTGCTAGTACTCCTCCACCAAGCCCCATTAAATTGCAAACAGACAACTTTGACAAGGTTACTATCGAAGTGGCCAAGGAACACATGGCACTGTTGTCTACTGTTATCAATTCATATGACAATCTTGTTATTGGACAGGTTGGAAATAGTCATCTGACAGCAGAAGACTATGCTCAGATTGATAAGGATGAAATGGATCGAATTGATATAATGTGGGCTCTTGCAAGTGCAGTCAGAAGAGCGAGAGATTATGTAAAATGGACAGGAAAAACTCTCGAAGGGAACAAAGACACCACTTATGGTTTTGATCTGTCTGCTGTTGTTTGTTTTAACTGTGGTGAGAAAGGGCATTTTGCTAGGCAATGTGAAAAGCCTAAACAGACTAGAAATCGCAACCCTTTCAACAACCGTCAAAGCCAACCGAAGCCACAAACTCAAAATACAGAAACAAACCTTGTTCCAGTTACTCTTGCACAAGATAAGGGCACTTCAAGTGGAACAAAAGCTATGGTTGTTCAAACAGATGAGACTGTTGATTGGTCTTTTAAATTTGGATCTGATGGCAGTTCAGGGGATAGAGCTTACATGGAAAAGGCTGTAGAAATCAATGAAGAATCAGATTCTGATGCTGAGAGAGAGATTGCTTCAGAAAGTTCATCAGCTGAAGACGACACATCTTCAAACAGTTCTGGCTTCACAGCTGAGAATGAAGAAAAATCATCTGTCGTCTCTTCAAGTCAATCGACAGCTGATGTGGATGATAACAATTCCTCTTCTGAATCTACCTGTAGCTGTGCTTTTATGGTAAAAACATCCACAGGCATTCAGGTAAATTCTAACAGTTTTGAAAGTGAGTCTGAATCTCAACCGTGTTTAATTTGTGATGAACTTGAAAAGAAAGTTGAGGCACTTAAAAGTCACAACACAGACTTAATTACTGATTTAACTGGTTGTCTTGAAGCAAACCGTGTTTTAAAGGGAAACGAACTTGCCTTCAAAAACAAAATTGATCTTTTAAACAGGCAAGTTCATGAATTAGAAATCTGTGTTCTCAACAAACAAAATGCCATCACCTTTTATTTAAACACGATTGATGAAACAAAGAAAAAGCTGGCGCTTGTCGAATGTGATTATGAAACTTTAAATCAAAAGCTGAAAAGTTATTCAAATGCTTCTTACATTCTTGATTACATGGTTTCACAGCGTCGAGGAAAGAAAAATGCTGGGATGGGGTATAACAATTGTCCTCCACCTGTGTTGAATACTATGGTAAACACACCGGATGATAACCCAATCACTGACTTTAAGGTCAAAACGCCACTTGTCGTTGATCCAACCGAAAACAAAATTTCTCAACCAAAGGTTAACGATAATGGTGCTTCGACCTCGGAGTCCCAGTGTGTTGATGGAATGGTAGAAGAGTGGGATGAAGACGACGATGAGTGCCCTACTCGTGGTTTGGGACACAAAAACTCGTCTACTCCACAGAATGACAGCATTGGTATTTCAAAATCTGCTTCTAAAAATGTTTTTAAAATTAAACAAACCAATTGCGGTCCATCTTATCCCACTACTTCTGATCAGAAGAGTCAAGTAACCAAAGCCTCAATCAAAAAGGTTAATTTTGTTAAAGCTGGAGAGTGTGTTCAATCAAACTAGTCACTCTTTTCAGCTGAACTAAAAGAAGCTAAGGCTGGTGGTTCAAAAACTCACCAAAGTGAAAATCAATACAGATCTCCGAGGTTGGTTGAGCGGAGATACTGTTTTGAGTGTGGTACACAAGGACACGTTGTTGTCAACTGTCCTTATCTTCAGAAGCCAAGTAAAAGAGTTAACCATTTTCCAGAAAATAAACAAAAGTTTTTAAAGTCAAAATCTAACTCTTTTACCCAATAACAAGTGCATCAAAAGAAAGTTAAACAAAAGATGCATGACTTGTTGGTCTCTGATTCGAGTTCCACACCTGTACAAATCGTTAAGCAATCCACTGTTTACCACAAACAGTCATTGCACAAACATGTGTGGAAAGCAAAATCAGATGATGCTTCTGACGACTGTACTTCAAAGTCAAATGGTTGTTCCAAAAGTCCACAAGGATAGTGGATGGATTGTACTGTTGTAGATGAGACTGGGAAACCCAAGACCGTAAAGGCTTGGGTTCCTAACCTAAACTAATTACTTTCCTTCTTGTGCAGGTTGTCCTTTATAATCCTATTAGCAATAATTGGATTATTGATAGTGGGGCATCCAGGCACATGAATGGGAACTTAGCTCTCTTTTTCGACGTCAGAAATATCAAAGGGGGCTATGTTTCATTTGCAGGCGATAAAGGTGGTTTTATCTCAGCTCAGGGAACACTGTCTAATGGAGCTTTGAGCTTTGAGAAGGTCAACTTTGTCAAACAGTTGGATAACAACTTGCTTTCTGTTTCTCAAATCTGTGATAAGGAGTTCAAGGTTCTTTTTTATGACAAGCATTGTTATATCTTAAAAAAGGAGTTTATGATTCCAGAAGACATGGTGATTATGTCTGCTCCAAGAATGAATGATCTTTATATTATTGACATGTCACAAGCATCATCCTCAGTGTCCACAGCATCATGTTTTGTTTCAAAAGCCACTGAGAAGGATTCTATTTTATGGCACAAAAGAATGGGACATCTCAGTCTCAGAAAAATGAATCATTTGGTGCATAAAAATCTTTTTGAAGGAGTCACTGTGAAAAGTTTTCATCTTCCTAACTTGTGTGTTTCTTGCAAGAAAGGCAAACAAACCAAGAAATCTCATAAACCCAAATCTCAACATTCCATCACTATACCACTAGAGCTCATACACATGGACTTGTTTGGTCCTATCAACCAGAAGAGCATTGCTGGAGACTTATATTGTTTGGTTGTGACGGATGAGTATTCGAGATATTCTTGGGTGATGTTCTTGAAAGAAAAATCTGAGACCTTTGAATATGTGGAGATTCTGATTACCAAATTGGAGTCTCTGTATAAGTTAAAGGTTAGGAGGATCCGTTCGGACAATGGTACTGAATTTAAAAATCACCTTATGAAAACTTTCTGTCAAAAACTTGGTATTCACCATGAATTCAGTGCGCCATATGTTCCACAAATGAACGGTGTTGCTGAGAGGAAGAATCGGACCTTGATAGAAGCGGCAAGGACTATGCTCGCTGACTAAAACTTACCCGTGCAGTTCTGGAATGAAGCTATTGCTAATGCGTGTTACACGCTCAACCGGGTTCTAGTTGTCAAGCGTCACGATAAAACTTGCTTTGACTTGTTGCATCGACGGAAACCGAACTTACAGTATCTTGAACCGTTCGGCGCTCCATGTACCATGTTAAAAAAAGATGCCCATGGCAAGTTTAACGAGAAAGTAGAGGAAGGTTACTTCTTAGGGTACAGCACTCCCAATAAAAGAGTTTACAACAAAGCTTCTGGGAATGTAGAAGAATGGTACCATGTTGATGTTCAAAAGTATAACTCTCCTGCTGCTGGAAAAGGTCTTCCTTGGATGTTTGATTATGAAGTACTTTTTTCCTCGTTTAATCTTCCTCCAGAATGTTTAGATCAGGAGGTTGTTGTTCAAATGATGTATGATGCTCAAAATGCACCTGATGAACATGTGCAACCTACTCCCTCATCATCTGACATTCCTGAGTCCTCCAAAAACACACAAGTCACACATGATGATGACTCTTCTTCTTCTTCAGAGTATGAGGGTTCTCGACAAGAAATAGACCAGCTGATTGAAGATCCTTCCCATGATGTTGTACAATTAAGTGATGATGTTTCACATTCTGTGGCAATTGAACAGAGTATCACAAACCTTGATCAAACTGTTGAGGTTCCTGCTCATCCTGTGGGTAGGATTGATAGAATTCATCCTCAACAGAACATTATTGGTGATCCCACATCTGGTGTCAAAACTAGGGGTCAGATCAACTCTGGAGTCTACTCAGAAATCATGGAATCTGGTGTGGTCAACGATTGTGCGCATTCATGTTTCGTCTCACAAATCGAACCACGGTCTATAACAGATGCTTTAAAAGAAGAATCTTGGGTAAATGCAATGCAGGAAGAACTACTCCAATTTCAGAAGCTCGGAGTTTGGAAGTTAGCTGATTTACCAAAAGGAGATAAGAAGATTGGTACTCGATGGGTTCTTCGTTGCAAAAGGGATGATTAAGGAATAGTCATAAGAAATAAGGCTCGTTTGGTCGTTCAGGGATTTAGGCAAATTGAAGGTATAGATTACATTGAAGTGTTTGCACCGGTTGCTCGTCTGCAAGCAATTCGAATTTTTCTTGCTTATGCATCCTACAAAAGGTTCAAAGTCTATCAAATGGATGTAAAGAGTGCATTCCTTCATGAAGAAATCAGTGAAGTCGTATACGTCAGTCAACCTCCCGGGTTTGAAGATCCTATGCATCGTGACCGTGTCTACAAATTGGACAAGGCACTGTACGGATTGCACCAAGCTCCGCGAGCGTGGTACGAGACACTTTCCACTCATCTTCTGAACAATGGATTTAGAAGAGGTGTCATCGACTGCACGTTGTTTATTCGGGAAAAGGGTGGAGAACTTTTAATGGTACAGGTATACGTGGATGACATTATTTTCGGATCGACGAATGATGTTCTGTGCAAAGAATTTGAAAAAGTTATGCAGGACAAGTTCGAGATGAGTTCCATGGGAGAGATGAAGTTCTTTCTAGGGCTACAAGTAGATCAATCTGAGACAGGGATTTTCCTTCATCAAACCAATTATGTTGGAGACATACTGAGCCGATTCAGTATGACTGATGCCAAACCTACTGGTACTCCATTGGCGATCAATCACGGGATTTCGCCTGATGACAAGGGGGAGTATATTGATGCTACTCTCTATCGAGCCATGATCGGATCTCTCATGTATCTCACGGCATCTCGACCAGACATCATGTTCGCCACGTGTCTCTGTGCCCGATATCAGTCAAAACCAAAAGTCTCCCACTTAATTGCTGTCAAAAGGATTTTTCGTTATCTGAAGGGTACTCCTGATCTTGGATTATGGTACTCTAATGATGATAACTTTGAGCTTACTGCATATAGTGATTCTGATTATGGTGGTTGCAAAACAGACTTCAATTCTACATCTGCAGGGTGTCAGTTCTTTGGAAACCGTCTCGTGACATGGCAATGCAAAAATCAGACTTCAGTGGCTACATCTACATGTGAAGCTGAATACATCGCTGCTGCCAGTTGCTGTTCTTAGATTATCTGGATTCAACAGCAACTTCGGGACTACGGTTTGCAATTCTCTAACACTCCTATTTATGTAGATAATTCTGCTGCCATAGCTATCACTAAGAATCCGGTTCAGCATTCAAAAACCAAACACATCGGTATAAAATATCACTTCATTCGTGACTGTTTTGAAAAGAAACTTATTAATATGGTTCAAATTAACACTGATTTCCAAAAGGCCGACCTCTATACAAAAGCCTTTGACAAATCAAGATTTTTATTCTTGTTAGAGGTAAACGGCATAAAAAAGAAGGATGACGTTGTTCCGGACCAAGAGTCGAGTCAATAATCATTTTTATCAATTACGTTCCTGTATATATTTTCTTTCTTGCGTTTATTAAAAATCTCAAAAACTCAAAAAGATTTTTCATTTTAAAATTTTAGGGGGAGAAAATGTCAGTAAGAAAATGATCTCTCGCTGAGAAAAATGATAGTACACAGACGCTAGTTATTTGAGACTCCAAAAAGATTTCTATATTGTGTACAGTTATTTGTGTACAGTTTGTTTAAAAAAAAATATATATATATTTCAAAAAGATTTTCCATTTTTGTACAGACTAAAACCCAAAAACATCTGAAAAACTCAAAAATGAGAAATCGTATCCAACCTTTGGGAAATAATGGCACACTAACCATATGTATGAAGCACATTGCATTTAATGTCATAGTGAATAGTCACACTAAGTCGACATGTGATGCATTGATAGGCTTATCTTACTGAATCTCGACCATTGATGATCAATCTATACCATATTAGATATTGTCTTATGAGTCACATAATGGTGAAAGGATTGACGAAAATCAACAATAGAAACTGAAGGTGTTTCTCATTCTGTGCACACCAGTTATCATCGGTTTAATGAGATATCAGAAAGTAGTTATAAAATTAAAAATTAGATTCCGAAGTCGTATACGTGCCATATTGCCTTGTAAATACCTGGCTGAAGCCGTCCATGCGATTAAGAATAAAATAAAAGTATGAATCCGAATCCGTATATGTGCCATATTACCGGGTTGCAGCCTAGTTGAAGCCATCCATGGGATAGGATGAACACAAACACCGTTAGCTGCATACGTGCCATATTGCCTTGTAAATACCTGGCTGAAGCCGTCCATGAGCTGATGGCTGTCACTGTGAATACTAAAATATATATATATATATATATATATATATATATATAAATTTGTGTAGTAAAGAAGTAACAGGGAATAACTGAGATCTCATTAACTTATGATGGCTGGTTAAGTAAGTTGTGCTGATTTGAAACCTAGGAGGGTCCATATATTCCCATGGTGGCCTCTGCTGATGGTGGAGGGATACAAGTCCCGAAGGAAACCTCCAAGTACTCTGAAGAGGACATCAAGAAAATGGAGGTGGACTTCAAGGCACTAGGAGCCATCCAAATGTGCCTTCCAAATGAAGTTTTTCACAACTTCAGAAGCTACAAAACTGCCAAGGAGCTCTGGGAGGCGCTGGAGAAGATGTTTGCTGGCTCTGAAGAAGTCAAAGAGAACAGAAGGGACATACTGAAGCAGCAGTATGGGAACTTCGTCTGGAGGGAAGGTGAGTCCTTAACTATTTTATATAACAGATTTACCTATCTTGTAGGTGAACTGCAGTGCTCCAAGGTAAAGCTGGAGAATGAAGACATTCTCAAGAAGTTCATAAGATCTCTTCCTAGTTGTTGGACATTATACACTGTGTCCATCAGAAGAACAGAGAATCTGAAGACTCTTCAGATGACTGAGCTCTTTGGCATGCTTAAAACTTATGAATTAGAAATGATTCAAGCTAAAGAAAGGAGCTCCAGTTATCAATCAGCTACCACTTCCTCCACTACCTCCTCAGCGCTTCACTCTGATCATTCCGGTCCTAGTGCAAGAAGCTATTATCCTCAAATCGTTACTCACCCTCAGACCCCAACCGCTTCACAATCTAACTCATCACCATTTCTTCTTGAGGCACCTCCTCAACAGCCAACCTCTACTACTTTTGTCTCTGACAACTCAAGCAGCATGTACTTCATAAAAGAGGATCTGGAATGCTTTCATCCAGATGATCTTGAAGAAATGGATATTCAGCACTCATATGCCATGCTCTCCCTCAGAGCAAAAAGGTTATATTCTAGAACCGGGAGATCAGTTCCAAGCAACAACTCAAACACCAGAGTTGGGCTTGATAAAAGCAAGATCCGATGTTACAACTGTAACCAAATGGGTCACTTTGCTAGGGAGTGCAAGGCACCTAAAGCCAATCAGGGTGCCAGCCATCAAAGACAAGGTTACCAAGGTCAGCCCAGGCAGCAGCAGCAGTAGCAGCAAGGAACTACTCCAGCACAGACTGCAGCCTGTGCAAATGTTGGAACTTCAGACTTTGACTGGAGTTTTCAATATGAAGATGTTCCTGCCTCCAACCAAGCACTTATGGCAGACAATGTAGAGATACCACCTCAGGTATTTGAACATCTTTGCTCTCAAGCTTGTATTGACAAAGTTTTAGGTTATAGAAAGCATAACCAAAATCTGATAGATCAAAATGAAGAGTTTCTTCAAATGAAATCTGAGTTCAAAAAGGTTGAAATCACTTACAAAGAAAAAATTGAATGCCTTAAGAAAGAGATTTCATCTCTAAAACATGAACAAACCAATCTTGAAACTCAGATTGATGATCTATTAGTAAAACTTAAATCAACCAGAGCTGATCTGGCAGAACAGAAAGTTCATGTTGAAAAATATGAATTTTCTTCTAAAAAGCTACAGAGACTTCTAGATATTCAAGTCCATGAAAAGGTAAAGCTTGGAGGACTTGGATATGGCAAGGAACAGTACAATACTGTTCCTCATCCAGCTGACTATGTTGCCATCTATGAACCAAGCTTCGATGTTGCAAAACTCGACACTGCAAACAGAAATCTTGATCCTCTAATGGATGAACCCCCTGTTAAAGACTGCACTACATCATCAGAATCTGAGTTAACCTTCTCAGACCATGATGAAACCAGTACAGCCTCATCTGAAGCTGTTATGAATAGAGTCCCAGTCCCTACTGTTCTCCCAGCTGTTCCAGCCCCTGTACCATTCAAACAGATCAGGATCAGCTATCCTCCGGGTGGAAGAAAGCTAAACATTGAAAAGGGACAGACATCAGGACCCACAAACTCCAAGCCTCAGTTCATGCCAAATCAGAAGAATCAGCAACAGGTTAGAAGAGTTACGACCAAGAAAACTCAGTTCAGAAACTCTTCTTCTCCACCAAGGAAGCAGCAGCCCAAAGTTCAGCAGTCCTGCATCATATGTGGGGAATCAAACCACTTTGCTGCAAAATGTCAGTTTAACCCCTTCAACCAGATCCTTCTTCAATCAGCGCATAAACAAAAGAAGGATCAGCATACTTCAGTTGATAGGCCATCTGCAGCCAGTAGAAGAGTTGAAACTGCAGAAAAACACAAGCAGCAGCAAAAGGCAAATCCTTCAGCAGCGACCAAATCTGCTGCTGCTCAAACAAAGCAGTCAGCAGCAAAAAATAAATCTGCTGCTGCTCCAACTAAGCCTTCAGCAGCAAAAGCAAAATCTGCTGCTGAAAGGCCAAGGCCATCAGCAGCAACATCTGCAGCTGATAAGCTGAAGCCATCTGCAGCAAAACCTGCCGCTGCTGACAAGCCAAAACCTCAAGCAGGAAAATCAGCTGCTGATAGAGCAAATTCATCAGCTTCCAAAGCCAAATCCGCAGCCGATAAAGAAAAGAGAACTGGAAAACCACTACTTAAGCAATGGAAAGCCAAAATCTCTGCTCCTGTTAGCAAAATCATCATCGGTGCTGTTGAATGCACGCATGATGAATCAGAAAGTCCAAGAACTATTTTCTTCAAAAAGGAGAGCTCTTGGACCACTCCCACTAACTAAATCTCTTTCATGTGCAGGGACAGCCAGGTAACAAGAATAACACCTGGGTGGTAGATAGCGGCTGTTCCAGGCACATGACAGGCAACAGGTCCATCCTCTCCAACTTCAGACATTTCAATGGAGGATATGTTGCCTTTGGGAGTGACTCAAAAGGTGGATCTATCACTGGACAAGGCACTGTGTCCAATGAAAGGATGAGCATTGAAAGAGTCAACTATGTTAAAGAACTTGACTTCAATCTCATGAGTGTTTCCCAAGTATGTGATCAAAAGCATTGGATGCTCTTCACTGACAAAGAATGCTTTGTGTTAGCTCCTGGCCTATCTAAACCCCCGCCAGAGAAGATTCTCCTAAATGCTCAAAGAAAGGACAACTTATATGTGCTTGACATGAATGAAGTCACTCCATCTGGTAGTGTTTCATGTTTTCTGTCAAAGGCATCAGTTGATGAATCCGCTCTCTGGCACAGGAGGTTAAGCCATGTTAACATCAAAACAATCAATAAATTAGTGAAAGACAATCTTGTCAGAGGGCTTCCTGACAAAGAATTCCAGCTAGAAGATCACTGCATTGCCTGCTTGAAGGGAAAACAACACAAGAGTTCCCATAAGCCCAAGACATTGAACACAAATGACACTCCTCTCCAGCTGCTACATATGGATCTCTTTGGTCCTACAAATGTCATGTCAATGGGCAAAAAGTCCTACTGTCTGGTGATCACTGATGACTTCTCCAGATTCTCTTGGGTATTCTTCCTAAGAACAAAAGATGAAACTGTTGAGATTCTCAAATCCTATATTCTCATGGTAGAGAATCAAAGCAATCTGAAGGTAAAGATCATAAGGTGTGATCAGGGAACAGAGTTCAAAAATCACACTTTGAACAGTTTCTGTGAGAGCAAGGGCATTGAAAGGCAGTACAGTGCTCCAAGAACTCCTCAACAAAATGGGGTTGCTGAAAGAAGAAACATGACTCTGATTGAATCAGCAAGATCTATGCTGGCTGACTCAAAGCTGCCCCTTACTTTCTGGGCAGAAGCAGTATGCACAGCTTGTTATGTGCAGAATAGAGTCCTTATTGTTAAGCCTCTCCAGAAAACTCCCTATGAACTCTGGCTCAAAAGAGTTCCCTACATTGGCTTCCTGAAGCCCTTTGGATGTCCATGTACCATCCTCATCACACATGGAGTTCTTCCTAAATTCGGTGCAAAGTCTGATGAAGGTTACTCCTCTCAATCGAAGGCCTACCGAGTGTTCAATTCTAGGACTCGGATTGTGGAAGAATCTGCTAATGTGGAATGCAGGGAACACGTTGTCTGTGAACAAGGCAAAGGTCCCAACTGGCTTTTTGATATAGACTCCTTCACCCAGATATTTGAGCCCCTCATATTCTCAAATATGGAGCCTCCTTCTTCAAACTCAACACCTTCTACCTCAACCTCTTCTTCTGACTACAGATTGGAGTTTCCCAGTCCCTACATCAGGATGAAACGGCCATCCATTGATCCTCCATCAGTGGCAGAAGCTATTGAAGCCAGTGCAGGTGAAGCCGGTACATCCAACACCACAAGCAGCAATCTCTCTGACAATGAAATCCTAAATGAAGCCTCCTCAATTCATGCTGAAGAGGCCTCTGATGCTAATGCTGCTGACTATGTGGAACACAATGATCAGATCCTCCAAGCTCCTCTCCACACATCTGAAGACAATCCTGATCTAAACCACAGTAATCTTGAAGAGGGAATACGGCTGGATGTGATACCTGCACAGAGAATAAACAAAGAGCATCCTCTGGAAAACATCATTGGCCAAGTCCACACAGGCATCCAGACAAGAAGTAAGTCTCATGAAGCCAACATTTGTTTGTTCTCTTGCTTTCTATCACAGGTGGAACCCAAAAGGATTGATGAAGCTCTCAAGCACAACAGCTGGATTGAAGCAATGCAGGAAGAATTGTTGCAATTCAAAAGACAAGATGTTTGGAAGCTTGTTGATCTTCCACCTGGTCAAACAGCCATTGGAACAAGATGGGTCTTCAGAAACAAGCAAGATGAGAGGGGCATCGTAGTCAAGAACAAAGCCAGACTGGTAGCTCAAGGTTACACTCAAGAAGAAGGCATTGACTATGATGAAGTTTTTGCTCCTGTTGCCTGTCTGGAAGCCATTAGAATTTTTCTAGCTTATGCAGCATCCAAAAACTTTATGGTCTATCAAATGGATGTGAAGAGTGCCTTTCTGTATGGCACGATTGATGAAGAGGTCTATGTCAAACAGCCTCCAGGCTTTGTAGATCCTGCACATCCAAATAAGGTCTTAAAACTGGACAAAGCTCTCTATGGCTTACACCAAGCCCCAAGAGCCTGGTATGAAACTTTATCTGGATATCTACTTAGCAACAACTTCAGAAGGGGGGCCATTGATCAGACACTTTTCATCAAAGATGAAGGGGGAGAAATTTTGTTGGTCCAGATTTATGTTGATGACATTATCTTTGGATCTACAAGAAAGAAGCTCTGCAAAGACTTTGAAGTTCTGATGCATTCCAAATTTGAAATGAGTTCAATGGGTGAACTAAATTTCTTTTTAGGACATCAAGTCAAACAGGTACCAACTGGAATCTTCATAAGTCAATCCAAGTATGTCAAAAGCATCTTGGAGAGGTTCAAAATGACTGACTGCTCTGCTGCAAGAACTCCTATGCAAGTGCACCATCAATTATCTCCGGATAAAGAAGGACAAGACACTGATCAACATCAGTACCGAGCAATGATAGGGTCTCTCATGTACCTCACTGCCTCAAGACCAGATATCATGTTTGCAGTTTGTCTCTGCGCAAGATTTCAAGCAGCTCCAAAAGTGTCTCATCTTCAAGCTGTCAAAAGGATCCTTAGATACCTAAAGGGAGCTCCAAAACTTGGGCTATGGTATCCAAAGAATGAAAATGTCAATCTCTATGCCTACACTGACAGTGACTATGGGGGTTGTAACTTGGACAAAAAGTCCACATCTGGGGGATGTCAATTTCTTGGAGGAAGGCTCATCTCATGGCAATGCAAAAAGCAAACATGTGTTTCTACTTCAACAGCTGAAGCAGAATACATTGCAGCTTCAAGCTGCTGTGCACAGGTCATTTGGATCCAAAATCAAATGCTTGACTATGGAATGACCTTCATGCAGACTCCAATTCACATTGACAACATGAGTGCTATCTCTGTCACAAACAATCCGGTGCAACACTCAAAGACAAAGCACATCGACATCATGTACCATTTCATAAGAGATCAAGCTGAGAAAAGGAGAATTATTTTAACCAAAGTTCATACAAATGAGCAATATGCTGATCTGTTTACAAAACCTTTTGTTGAAGCTAGATTCAGATATTTAGTTGAATCAATTGGTATGATGAACTTTGATTAAAATCCATCTCAAGTTTCTCCTTAAAATGTGTCTTTTTGTCCATTGTTGTAAATAAAAGTTATGGGTCAGCAGCATTTTTGTCCTTCAGCTGCTGACAGGTAAAAGCATCAGCAGCAAAAGTTTTGCCACTGATAGCTTTAAGTTATCAGCAGGTACATGTTCCCTGCGGATAGCTTTAAGGCTTTCAGCAGCAATTCCTTTGCTGCAGATCTTTAAACCTTTCAGCAGCAAAATCTGCTGCTGACAGACTTATCTTTCCGCAGCAACCAAGTTTGCAGCGGATAGGCTTATCCATCAGCTGCAACCAATTTTGCTGCGGATACTCTTATCTTTCAGCAGCAACCAAGTTTGCTGCTGATGGGTAAACATAAGTCTAAATTAACTTTTACCCGCTGTAAAATTTACCGTCAGTCCCTTCCATGACTGCCTTGGTGTATTACAGCTGTAACAACGAAAAGTGAAACAGGTTGTACTGTACAAGTAAGGTTGCTTTTTCTTCGTCTGTCGTTATATCACCATCACAAACGTTCCCTCAACCTCTTCACATTCTATTTCAAACCTATCTCCCATCACTTTCACTCCCGTCCCCACAGCATTCAAAACCCTCCATAACTACCATTCAAACACCCTTCTTTCTTCCCTCCAAATCCATAACAATGGCAGTCGCCGACATAAACATCCCCAACGACAAGTTTGCTCCATACCACAACCTCACTGCATACCTAATAAAAGGCAAGAAGTCCGAAGGTTTCGACGGTATGATCGACTTCCTCTGTCGGTCCAAAATTTACCATGCCCTAACCGTCAACCTAACCATATATACTTCACACATGGAAGATTTTTGGAGCTCAGCCGTGTACTCTACTGAATAGGGCACTCCTCAAATCAGAGGCACAGTAGACGGTAAGGAAATGATCATCACTGAAGCAAAGCTCCTCCAACACCTCAAGCTTCAGGATGAAGGGGACGCCCTCTCTTACCCAAGAGACGTATACATGAGGACATTTGTATCCATAGGGTACACTGGGAATCAAACAGAGTATACGATAGAGAAGGCACTCATGGGTCCCAAATGGAAGTATCTCTGCCACACTCTTCTCCAATGCATATCTCAAAAGAGGAGTGGCTGGAACCAACTAAGCTCCGGACTTGCGTCGGCAATTCACGGTATGATAACTGGAGCAGGTTTTAATTTTTCCCACCTCATTTTTGAAGGTTTGAGATACAACCTTCAAGAAGGGGTGAAATCTCAGTTCTTTATGTACCCAAGATTCTTGCAGGAAGTGTTCAACATTGAGCACCAAGATCTTTCAAAAACTGCAAGAATCTACTCAATTTTGGGACATAAGAACAATATTTTTCAAAGCATGAAAACAGTTTCATCAAAGTTCTCAGGGGCCGATGTTCCGTTGTTGTCTACAATGTTGAACACGCACAGTGCCCAGGGTGACAGTTCAGCAAACCCAGCTGATACTGATCCCACACCCTCCACCTCACTGCCACAAACTCAAACTACTGTTTCCCTTGATCGAACCCCTGTGCATTCTACTAAGGATGCACAGGCACATACATTACTCACCCACAGTTTGATTGCTCAACCGGAACACAGGGCCCCGGTTGCAGCCAAATATACAAGAAAAAGGGGCAAGAGAACTCCTTCTTCTCGTGCCTCCAAGGCCCAAACCCAAGCCAACATCCCTCACTCAGAATCACAACATTCTGGTGAGAATACCATAAGGGAAAGCCACATTGCTAGGGATACTCCTTCGGAAGTCTCTCTATTAGGATTAGGATCACTTCCCGGATCCATAGAACAGCCCTTCGAGCCATTCCTCTCTTCTTTGAACTTACGTGTAGAGGAACCTGACCAAAGTGATGTACCTTCTCCAACTACCACTATCAAGGGGGTACTGATTGGTCTTGCTTCCGAAACACCCAGCCCAAGTTCTTCACCCTTGAAGGTCCACTCTGGGAGTATTGAAAGAGTGGATGTAGAAGAGGCTGTCACTACTGCTGGTCCATCAAATGACCAGGAGGACAGTGACAACATCTTTAAGACCTCGACCACGGCAACTCATGGTGAGGGTGTTTCCTTGGAAACTCCCTTCACTGAGAGGAATCCCAGGTGCCAAGAAACCACGGGTGATGGGGATGCTGAGGCTAGTCCTACGGCCCCATCTGGGTCCAAGGATTCCACAACTGTGGATGAGGACAGACTGAAACTTCATAACATGGAATTGACGGCCAGGGTGGCTATGCTAGAGGCTGAAATGTCCAAACTAAGACACCAAGTCGCTATGCATGAAGCCCATAAATGCCCAACTTTAGCCTCTCCCTCTCTTGTATCAGTAGGCACCCAAACTGATGCTTACCTGTCTGCTGATGCAACCAAAAAGGGGGAGATGGTTTCTATGGAAGATGATACAGACAGCCTTGAAGACTGGATACAGGAACAGGCTGCCTTCCAAAGCTCACTTTACAGGCCAGCTTTTGTACAGGTCTACGACTTTCCAGTATCAGAAGATGAAGAAGAAGAGATCTCTAAAGACTGGAAGTTGGTTGTCAGGGCTGTGGATGAAGTGCTGACTGATGTTGAAGGCAAAGATCAAACATCTACATTGGTCAGCATCATCCCTGAAGCAGCAGCCATCATAGGTCAATCCACTACCCCCAAATCTTCAAATCTTCAAAGAAGCTAGAGTTTGACTCTATTCTAGCTTGGGGGTATGATGGATCAGCTGAGAGGTTCTGGATTGGACGGGAGTTCAGCGGAGTAGAAGAGCTGAACTGGAACTCACTCAATGCCCTCCAAGTCCTACAACTATATCTATCTAACTGCATCAACTCTTCAACGGATCTCTCAGCAGAACTTGCCATTGGCAGGTTCTATGACCTGATGGAGGATAATCTACCCAAGTTCAGAAGAGTCCTACAAACAGCAAGACGGGTAGCTTATCCTGAATCTTTGTCAGCCGCAGATAGAAGACTGTCTCCCAACAATCTTGCAAATACAAGGAGCAGTCTTCTCACTGAAGAAGGAGTTCTGGGCCTTCAAAGATTTCTGTATGCCTTCCTGGTCAAGGACTCGGACGTGCTAGGATGGGTAAGCACTAGGCTCTTTGACCACGCTTTCTTCCTAAGAAACGGTTCTGCTCTCATCATCAACACCGAGAACATCCTTCAGCTACCAACAAATTTCCTCCACAAGATCTGTCTACTAAAAGCCAACATCTGCAATGTCAACTCCCTTGAAAGCCAGGCGATGATAGCAATTATCAAAGCTCACCTTGAGAAGGAAGGAAGGATTGACGAGGAAGAAGATGTGTCATCCTCTGACACTGACTCCAACTCAGATTCCCATCCAGTTAACATCTGCGCTGCAGCTTATGAAGCAAGATCCTCTGTGGGAGAAAGGCTGCTAGAACTTACAGATCCTAAGTGCCAAACTGAAGACCTTCCCTTATCTACCTCTCAACATGCCAATGAAGCCGAGGCAAAGATCCCAACAGCACAACAATCAGCTGTTTCTGTGATCAGTGAAGCCAGAGCAGAGGCATCCAATGTTAATAAAGGGAAGGGCATCATGACAAAAGAGGATGAAGAGAGGTTGCAAAAGGAAAGAAAGAGAAAGAAGAGAGAAGAAGGAAAAGAGAAGAAGAAGAGTTGGCTGAAGAGATGGCTAAAAAACAAAGGCATGAAGATAGAAAGGCAGCTATTCTTCTCAAACAACAGACAATCTAGCTGTATGCCAAACAGCTGGATGAAATGAAGGTAAAAGTCCATGCAGGGTCTCAAGTTGAGGAAGATGAACAACTTGCTAGACAGTTGTAGGAACAGTTTGCAAAAGAAGAAGAAGAAGCTAAAAAGAAAAGGAAGGAAGATGTTAAGTTTAGAATCACTGATTCTAAATTAGCAAAAGAATTAAGGGGGGAGTGGACTGAAGCTCTGATCTCTCAAGGTGAGGATGCAGACTACCTTGAAAAAATGTCAAACAAAGAGATCTATAGAGCCTTCATGGGTCAGCAGGGGGAATTGGCAAGGAAAAAGAAAGATGAAGAGAAAGAAAAAGCCCAACAGAAGTCAAAGAAAGCCATTGCCCTTAATCTAAGGACCCATGAAGAAAGGAAGAAGATGACTGACTTCCTTAAGGCAAGGGGAGAAAGTGGAAAAAGGTTAGGTCCCATGTCCTTCATGAACCTACAAGCCCTGTATACAACAGTGAAAAAGGAAGAGGAAGAAAGACTGGAAAAGAGACCAGTCAAGAAACAAAGAACCTCTACACCAGAAACTACTTCCTCTCTCCAAACACCATCCTCAAACATCCCCAAGCCTTCCACTCCTCCACCCAAAAAGTCCAAGTCATCCCACCCAGCTCCCACTCATCAACAGCCTCCCTTGAAGATACCCAAACCCACTCCTAAACCAGAAGACTCAAGAAATATATTTAACTGGTTCTACAATTCACAAGATCAAGTGTTTGAGATCTCCAGGGGGAGAACTGAGAGAAGAAGATCCACTTACAGGTCTGTTGATGAGGTTCTGCAATTACCTGATTCCGATCTTCACAGAATTTTAGAGCTGGGTGAAGCTCATAAGCCTACAAATGAGAGTGAGAAACATCTTATGCTAGCTATCAGACACTACTTCAATCCTAGCAAAGATGTGGTCATGAATATCAAACCACTCAAGTCTCACTCTCCATTTGTATCTTGGTCCTATAATGCTGATTTGGATGAATTCACTTTGATTGGTGTAAAGAAGCAGCAGATGAGATGTTCAAGCAAAGCTATCTACAAAATGCCACACAAAGACATCAAGACTCTGTCTGAACTTCCATTGAATAATCCCAGCAAGGATCAAAGAGGCTATGAGGTAGAAAGAATAGTCAGCCATATGCAAAAGCTTCAGCAACAAATGGACTAGAAGAATTTTGGTAGCATCAGTCTAGGGGGAATTTGTAGAACCAAAGACTGATTGTTACAAAATTATTCTAAGTACAAATGCTATCAGCAGCATTCAGCACAAGTTGCTGCTGATAGGCTTATCAGCAGCATTCAGCACAAGTTGCTGCTGATAGGCTTATCATCAGCGGTCATCCATGTTTGCTGCTGATAGGCTTACCAGCAGCAACCTTCACTCTTTGCAGCTGATAGCTCTATTCACTGAAAACCAAACGTTGCAGCTGACTATCCAGTCCAAGCGTCTCTGACACCTTTCTGCAAAAGCAACTGACAGACTCAAAGTAGAAGGAACCGCTATGGTCAACCAATGACGGACAACAATACACTTCTCCAAGCATGCAAACAATCATGAATAAAGAAAACGTTTCATTAAAGTTAACTAGATTAGCCTTTACGTGTAATGTAAATTAATAAACAAGATCAACGGCTTGTGTTCGATCTGATCCTTAGAATCAAGGGTCTGTCTTGATTCTAAGTTACTATAAATACTGAGTTGCCACTTCATTGTAAGTGTGCTTGTAGTGCTTTTCATACTTATTCATTGAGTTTCTCACTTGTAGTCTTTGCATTCACAAAAGCTTAATACAACAGTGTTTATCAGTATTCTTTGTGTTTACTTGATTATAAATTGTGTAGTTGATTTTGTTTCCGCCAACCTCAACTAAGAACAGAACCATCTTGTATTCTCACGATCCTACATATGTAAATAATTTCAGTTTTATTTTGATTAAATCAATGAAATTTCTTATTCTCACATGTTTATTTTATGATTGTTTATGTAAATAGTTTTGGATGTGATGCCTCTCAAGCAACAACCTTCAAAGTTAACTTATGTGCTTGACATGCAAGGGATCATCCAACATTCAGTTATTTATGACAAAGAGGAAGGGGAAATCGTACACTGCTTGTCAAAAGAACAGATTGCCGAGCTATTTCAAATGAATCCCGACGAAGTCATCACTGAAGAGGCATCTGTTCCTACAACTGATTATCCCTCCTCTGACGAACTAGAAGACGTTGATGAGGTTGAAGTCAAAGACATCACTGATCAAGAATATCCAAAGTACACATCAGTAGATGGTGATGATCTTCCCTCATTCGCAGACTTATTCACTCAGCAGTCCGACGAGGAGGTCAACCGCATTATCGACAACAAAGAAGATGAAGCCGGTCCCTCCACTATTGACATTGACGAGTTGAATGAACGTAAAAGTCAGTGGATGGAATACATGGCCGAATTAAAGAAGAACTCAAAGCCCTCTCCTCCAACCAAGTACACTAAAGTTTATCGACTCAAAGGACACAAGTCTGATGGTCGTATAATCAGTTGGGCATACTTCAACGACTTAAGCTGCTATGCTATAAAAAGTGAGAAGGGCATACGATATTTCAGGTACCCTCATGACTTCAAGACGCTGCCCGCATTTGAAGTAAATCAATTGGCGCGTCTAAAGCTTCTATACAGCGAATCTTCCGGTCTATCCGAATGGTTTGAACGTCAATTACAGTACGAATACCGGAAGAAGTGGGTGAACTTCAAGCCACAAATGCCTACACGTTACATTCACAAGGAAAAGGTTCATCCAATCACCAAGAAGCCCCTAATTGTCTTAATGTGGAAACCTCCAACGATCATGAAGAAGATTCCTTTAAGGAAAATGATCCAGGACTTCTCAGATCAGTTCAAATGGTGGTACTATGATGGGCGTACTGGTGAAGCTGTTATAGTGCTTTGTAAAGAAGGGTCATGGGAGACCATCAGGGTCTTTGATCCCTTGTGGATGACCAACTTGTCTGAACAAGATGTTACAACTTTATACAAGTGTCAGCCATTTTTTGATGTTGCAGATATAGACCAGGCGTTGTAGTATGTGAAGGTGATACGTATTTGCTTTGCTTTTGACATACACGCCGGGGTCAACTGGAAACTCGTACAAAAGAGATGTTGAAGACCAACTAATGTCAGTTAGGTCATTTTGAAGGGATCTAGGTCCAAGGGGGAGTATGTAGATGCATGATATGTCCCTAATCCCTTATAGTATGTATTTCATCTATGTTTAATGTAACTATTTGATATATTAATGAAATTACATGTTTATCCTTAATGTTTACTCATATATAACGACTGTGTATTAAACGATCTGATAAATATCGATAACGTTGATCAATCGTGCTAATGAAAGGCCCATTCGCACGAATGGATCATGAGAATGATCCATTCGCGCGAATAGATCATGAAAATGATTCATTCGCTAGAATAAGTCATGAGAATGATTCATTTGTACGAATGAACCATTCTGATGATTCATTCTTACGAATGAACCATTCTACTGATTCATTCGCACGAATGAGTCCATTCACATGGCTCATTCGTACGAATGGCCTCTGCACTATATATATAACTTTCACTTCATGAGCACAAAAAAAAAATAGCAGAGACTAACCAGAGCAGAACCAGACTAAGCAACAGAACACACACAAACTCTTTGCACCGGCATTGTCGAATCTCTGTCCGTTGAGAGTTTCGAGGTCTTGTATCCAACTTCTCTACACCAAAGGGTCGATAGAAACCTTCGTTTCGACATTTAATCCGCTCGTTTCTCACGACCCGATCCGTGTCATAGATTGGATTGCCAATCAAATCGGATTCCGCACGATTTGGTTTGGTTAATGTGTTGAATCATTGGATCAAGGTAGATCCCGATCCAACACACGGCTGCAATGGCATCTTTCTTTTCGTTAAAGGGTTTCGGGTGACAATCACTAAAGTTCTTGTAGTTACATCCTTGGCCATGAATCCCCAAACTTCGGTTTGTCATCCCAACGGTTTCATCGGTTCGGGTGGTACTTATATTATTTCCTACTGGAGTGGTATGAAGGGTATCTTCTGTTCGAGGAACATCACCAGTTGTACCTTCGTTTCGGTTACCCAGACTGTTATGATTTTCTCTTCTCCTAAGAGCATCATCAAGGATTCCAGGTTGAGTTGTTTGAAGAACTCGGCTTACCTCAAATGCCACCGCCCCTTGAAATTGGGCTTCCGTCATAATAAATTCTTCTATAGGTTGTTCGGGTTTAGTATTCGTATTGACGTTTTCGTTTGAATCAGGGTTTGTGTTTGTCGTATCGCGGGTACGGGACCTAGTATTGGGCATCCTACCCCTACCTCTTCCTCGTCGTCTACCACGTCCTGCCATTTGTACCTACATATACAGATGTATAACATTAGGATTTGTATAACCGGTTATAATCTAGAAATTCAGAAATTAACAACATTTGGCCAAAAATGCCTTTAATTATCTGATTTCTAAGTATTTCCCGTTATAGGTCGTACAAAATGTATACACCTAACTTATCCTGAGGCATTCTAAACTAATCTCAGAGTCCTAGTTTAAGTGTGGATACTATTTCTGTAGCATCTAAATCCCTTAAACCAAGGCTCTGATTCCAACTTGTCACGCCCGTAACACAGAATAGTTATCTAACCAAAGTAGTACCTCCAACAGACATGTTCCCAGGAAAGAACGACGAGCCTAGGAGAGATTTATACACCGTCCTTTCCTAGACAGAACATTTCGTTTGTCAGATAGCTACATACTGGTCAGAAGGTCGCCTTCTAGTTACTATTACATTGATATCAAACCACACAATAGAAGACTAAATCATAACTTCTATTAACATCAAAACTTTGTTTACATAAAGTTTAATAAATGTTACATTCTTCGTTCCTAACAAGGAACATATCATTCGGGACTTATAGTTTTTGGCATGCTCATCATCTGGATCATTCATCATTTCATTCTAGTCCTGGAATGCCCTATCTAATGACTACCTGTGATGCGTTCAAAAACATTTGATAAAACATGGATCAACACAAAATCTGGTGAATTCATAAACTAAAATAGTTTATTAAAATGACCCGCCAAAGTATCTTGAACACATTCATGGGCTTCCAGACCCAATGGGCTTCAACACCCAAAATCATAGATAACTATGAACAATCATTCAGTATATATATAACCAAAAACCGTTCCACGGGTCTTGTCCAACAAGTCGTGCCACAGGCAAGTGAAATACAATAAGCGCTTAGAATACGTTATATATAAACAATAGTTACAATCGTTTCAAGATACTCAAATGTTTTCATAAATAAATCTTGCCAGACAAGGTCATGACTGGGTTCATGCATCACAGTTTAAGAACTCACCTAGACAGTATCTTGGCTTATCCAAGCAGTAATATGGCAAACACCTCGGGCAGAGTTCCTAGATATGTAAGTACATTGTTTAATCATACAAACTTAGCTTAATGGGAAGTCGGAACCTTACCTTGGCACTATTATACAGTAATTTGGAGTCAAATTGCTAGAAACCGGAATTTCGTACGCGAAATAGGGCTTGGGATCGGGATATCAGAGAATGTGTGTGTGTATTTGAGTGTGTTTGTGTGTGTAAAAGAGTTGAAATCGTTCAACTATTTATAGGGCCAACATCGCATCCGTAGCGAACCGCTATGCTAGGTGGTGGCGGTCTGCCACCCCTTGTGGCGACTTATTTGGATTGGTACACACGTAAGGCTAGCGGTCCGCCACCCTTCCACGGGTCATATTTTCATCATCGAGTCACAGGGGCACGTGTCATCTCCCAAGGGTTTCCTTAGCCTTCACGTAGGTCCGCTACCCCTTTGATTTTCAGAATTTTAACTTTAAGTCCTTGAATTTTATTTACATATCCAACTTTTAACTTCAAAAATTGGCAAGTTTAGTCCTTTATTTTCTAGGGAATTTTTGAGGTTTTATAGTTTTTGTTCTAGACTCTAACTTCCTGGTCTTTGGAATTTGTTTGGTATTTATAGTCACCAAAATTGATGACACAATCAGGGTATATTTCGGTCATCCTAATCTGTTCGCCACTTTATTTATAGAATAAAGTAGGCACGACTGCACCAGGGTAGCATAAAGCGTGACCGTGCCACTTTGAGGCACGATCGTGTCACTTTGATGCACGGCCGTGTGTCTGTAGGGTTGAGCAATCTACTACTCCAATTGGATCTCACTCTCTTCGGGAAAGTACATCTTTCTGAACTCAAAATGGGTGATGAGGTGGACTGCGACTGTGTGGGAGCCCGGGCATGGACCCTGCTATGGTTTGGGTTTAGCACGATCGTACCAGGTGGGGGGCACGACCGTGCCTCACTCCCCAGAAACCCTAATTTGGCCCCAAAACTCATGGAAATTCCATCTTTTATCACCTAGCGTCACAAAAACATACAGATCTGAAAATAAAGCAAATAAGTGACTAAACTCAGGAAATAACCGACAATTGATTGTAAAACGGGCGAAGTTTTGTGCCAGAAGGATGCGTAATTTCAAGCACATTAAACAATCCCACACTTGAACCTTTTTCTTGTCCACATGCAAATCAAACTAAATAAAACTTGCAATGGCACTAGGGATCAATTTTGAAAACCGTAAGCATTAATAAACTAATAAAGGTTTGACTAGTTTTCCAAGAAATGCAATGTCAACTAAATAAAACCCAACAAGCACAAAGAAATATGTGAAGCAACAACCGATGAGCAACGAATATGCCTATGAAATCATTAACATGCAACCTTACACTACTCACAATGTTCACACACACTCGGCTATATTTGTGATCATACAAGTGATGGTGTATGTATAGAACACTCAATGCCAAGACAATGAATCATGCAAAAATAATAAATTTGCTAAAGGATCAAATCTCTACCAAAAATAATAAGTTTGCAAAAGGATTAAATCATTAGTTTGCTTAAGGTCTTTGATTCGGTTCTAACTAGGCAATGGTTAAGGGTGAGGAAGTGGAGTTTAAAAGTGGCTAAAAACCCGGCAGTTATGCTAACTCAATAACTACAAAAGGATTACAAAGGAAAATAAACCAAACTAAAGTTGTTTTTGTAACCAAGAGCAAACAATCGGGTTTTCTCCTTTTTCGCTCACCAAATTGCTCTATTCAACTATATTTCACCTAATTGTGGTGGAATGTTTTGACAACTAATGATATATAAATAACTTTTTTTGAATCTTTTCTTTCTTTTTAAAGCAAAATAAGTCAATAAATATTTTCTTAGATAAAAACTCCTAAACATATAAAATTACAACAATAATAAATGAAATTTAAAAATCAGCCAACTGAATTTCTAACACCGGTAAAAATAAATAAAAAAGGCTAAATATGGCTATGTGGTGGTGTAAAGTGTAGGTCCCTTCGTGTGTGTCGGATCGTTGCATGCAAGTGATCTACTAGTCGGACCGGGTGCGGAATACCCGTGACTAGGCGGAGAGTCTAACTAAAACAAAGTAAACCAAACACGAGAGTCACAATAAAAGCTCTTTCTATTATAAACACTCGACGGCTACAGAGAGATTACAAATTGCGTACTTAACAAAACTGAGTTTGTCTAAGATTTGAGTTCTGCGTACTTATCCTCTGTGAACCAAACCTATTTATACAGACCTGATGCCTGCGCACTTAGTAAGTGCGCAGGACCAAATGCTCTTGCGTACTTAGCAAGTACGCATGGGTCTTCCTTCGTACTTGCTAAGTACGCATGAGCATTCTCCTGCGCACATGTAAGTGCGCAAAACACTTAGAAGAAATGCAACATACATTATGTAAAAGTAAATACAACCCGATAAACTATTACATAATGACTCTTACATACAAAGACAAATTACAGACATTAGAAATACAAACTAAGACTCTATCCAGAGTGTTGTCACAGGAAAGTGCATCAACAAACTCCCCCTTGACAACAGCTCGGGATCTTCATCGTCTTCAGTCTTCAATCTTCAATCTTCAATCTTCAGTCTTCACAGCACTGGCTCCTTAGCTTCCATCTTCTTTTTGTAATCAAGGCAGAAATTGATCAACTTGCTGTATTTGGCAGAAAGAAGCTTTGTCCATTCGTCAGTGTGGATGCAGTACTTGTCGGCTAGTACCTCCAGATCGTTCACAGAAAAGTTGATGAAGCAGACTTCATCAAATATCCTGATCACTTCCTTTGGCACCATGTTTCCACTTGCTGACTTACCCTTACCCATAACCATAGCCTCGCCCGTTTTTGGATCAACATACCAGTACCACATGTCACCAAGAATATCTTGAGGTAACTTGCTCAGGGGAATCTTAGTTTCACATCGCACGGGCTTGTATACCAATCTCTTTATGTGCTTCTTAGTCACAGGATGTACAGCGTGCTTATCCTTGACTCTTCTGGGCACTTGAGGCTTGAAGTATTCGAATTTCCCTGATCTTGCTTCCCGCTGTAGTGTTACCCACAAACCCATTGCTACTGCATGACTCAAGTGACTCAGCAGGTCGCGGTTTGCTAGGTTCACAAGGTCGTACTTGGGCAAAGAGTTGAACGCCTCACTGGTTGGTTTCAAGTATTGAACCCCTCCAGATCTTTTGACGGCGAACAGCTACTTGTCCTCCTCGAACCTAACATCCAAGATCGTACCTGTAGCTCCGTGCTTGTCTGTGATGGACGACTTTTGCCACACGGGAGCTGGACCCTTAGATGATGAAGAAGGCATGTCTTTATCTTTTGGTGCCTCGGGGTCCACAGGTGTAGGGTCGACTGGGGAGGCTTCAGTTGTAGCCTCAACATTACTTGCCATGTCAACTGAGCCTGTTTCAAGTAGAGATTCGAGCGATGGTACTTCAAAGATCTCACCACCCTCTAACTCGTACTCTCCTTCCCTGTCGCCCTTGGGAATCTCTATTACCACGTCCTCATCTTCATCATTCCAGTCATCACCAGAGTCGATCTCTCCTTCTTCCAGATTAAGGAGGGCAACGATTTATGCTTCTTTGGAATAGTCTGGCTCAAGATAAAGGATCTCATCATCAGATAAGTCCTTGAGCACATCGGCCGCTGACTTCCCTTTATCACCACCACCACCAGAGGTATCACCACCCTCTTGCTGAGTAGACACCTCCTCAGCCATTGGAATAGAAGAGATGGGCACAATCGCCAAAGCTTGGTGCTCACCTCCACTAGGACCGGCTTCAGGATCCTTGTCTTTATCATCATCCTTAGTCAAGTCGACTGGATGACAAGGCTCAGCACCAGTGGATTTATTTTCTTTCTCTTTCTCCTTCTCTTTCTTTTTCTCCCCCTGAGCATCAAGCTTCTTGGTCAGTTCTTCAACTAATTTGACCATCGCTTCGTGCTCTTTTCTCTGTAAATCCAGCCTTAGCTCAAGTGAAGTTCTGTGGCCTAGAATCATTTCATTGGTTTTCATTAGCAGCTCCTTCTGTGCCATAACATTCTTCAGTTGCTCATTTGTCCCTATTCTCTGGCTGTGGAGAATCCTAACTTCATCGGCTAGGGAATTGATCTGTGCTTGTTGAGCATTAGACTCCTCCTTTGACTTTTGAATGGTCTTCAACATTCCAGCAACTTGGGTCTCTAAGACATTGATCCTTGCTTCATTCGGATCAGAATGCCTACATGATGAGGCTTCGGCATTATGGATGGGGGAGGAGAAGATTGTGTCAAAGTCAAACCCTTGTGAGAAATCACCATAGTTGAAGAGTTGACCTGACAGCTCAGTGGTGTGAGGTGGGAGTGGGGATGTAATGATGGGAGTGGGTGTTATGGTTGGGGTGATGGTGACTGCCTCCGTGAGAAGTGGAGTAGTCACTGTCACCTGGACGGTTGGAGTAGGGAGGGTCACCGTCACAGGAATCTCCTCTGTGACCGCCGTGACTGCCACATTACCTTGTACTAGTGGCCTTCTCCTCCTTCTCTACAGTTGTTGTGCTGGTGGGGTAGATTCTGACTCTGGACTGTCAGCCGCAGCTTGTACTTGCTGCATAGTCGGGATCTCTACAACCCTGGGGATAGCAACCTCTTGCCTATCGCCCCTCTTCTTGTTGTCATTCTCTCGCCTTTGTCTTTGTAGAGCAGCGTCAGAGTCAGAGGTCGGCTCATATTCGCTGCTCGAGCTTTGTCGCTTTCTTTTAGAAGACAACGCAGGCAGGGTTACCTGTGCCGATTTCCTCGGGTGTGCCTGGGATGGTGCGTCATCGGAATCAGAAGAATCTGATTCTTTTGCTTCTGAATCGGATTCCTCAACACCACCATCACCACCTTCGTCATCACCTCCATCACTTTCATTCATTTTATCTTGTTGTTCATCAGAATCATCACTCATCTCTGGTGCCGAATTGGGACTATACCAATTCCAATCTTCTGGCGCGACATATGCTTCATTAAGCAGGTGGCCAAAGAGTTCAGTATGCACAGGGGTAGGATCTACACTGCATGGCTTTAGAAACTGAGCAAATACTCTCTTGTCCACCTGTTTAACTTGCAGTCTCTCCCCGATAGCACGTAGGTTTGGCAATGCATCATCAATCAAGAGTTGCACAAACCTCGGGTACAATAGGAACCTAAACTTTTCTGCTGTATTGATCTGATCATTAATTGCTTTGAAGATGTAGCGAGAGAAGTTGTAGACCCTATTAAGAGACAAGCCCACCATGGCTGCTGCAAGGTCATGACCCATGGCATCTTTCCCCGCTTTTCTTGACGAGATGCACACGATCATGACGTGGGCAAAATACCGCCATTGATCCAACACCCACATCTTTTTGTAAGAAGCATAGTCCCTAGCTCCGACATATCCCATTCTATGCCTCCAACACCCATCCACATAGTAATCTGGATAGGATGTCGGGTCGGTAGCGAGGTCTCCGAACCACAGGACCCTTCTTATTGTATCTTCAGAGAAAGCAATAGCCCGACCATCAACGGTAGCCCTTATGACATTAGGGGATACCGTGCAGTCGTGCTCTGCCGTCTCCCAGAATTGCTCCAAGTAAGGTCTTGATACTGTTGGGTTAGCTGAGATTGCATAACTTATTCTTGATCGGTTTAAAAAATCAACGATCTGTCGATATTGCAAAGCTGCCCCTTTCCACTCAGGTTGGGTGTGTTGAATTCGTTAGTGAATGCCCGAGCCATAGTCTACAGAAACACACAGAAAACATAATCAGAACAACGTATATTATTGGAAATGAACAAACATGACATGGTATAGTAGGTACACTATGAACAAAAATTTCAGACTTGGAAAATTTTCTAAGTGTTGGTCCTGCGCACTTAGCAAGTGCGCAGGCTTTTCCTCTTGCGTACTTAACAAGTACGCAGGAATTGCTTCTTGCGTACTTGCTAAGTGCGCAAGAACAACACTTGGCAAAAATTTCAGATTTTTAACGAGTGACAGATTGCTCAAAAACCGGGTCAAGTAGGTCGCCACTAGGTCGATCATCCCACGGTACAATATGCTGTCTACATCCTTTCCATCTTTGTCAGGATGCAGACCATGATTGACTGGGACAGGTATTCCATAAGTACTGCTATCATCCATCTTGTATTTTGACAAGACGTCCTGCACATACTTAGTTTGATGTAGATAAATGTCATCCTCTCTTTGACTGACTTGCAGGCCCAGAAAGAACGACAATTCACCCATATTACTCATTTCAAATTTGGACTTCATCACCAGCTCGAATTCCCTACACATCCCTTCATTGGTAGACCCAAAAATGATGTCGTCGACATATACTTGTACAAGAAGAATGTCACCTCCTGTTTTCCTAATGAAGAGAGTCGAGTTAATCTGTCCACGGTCGAAACCATTAGACAGTAAATGCTTAGACAATGTCTCATACCATGCCCGCGGTGCTTGATGAAGACCATAAAGTGCTTTGTCGAGCTTGTACACTTTATTGATATTATGCGGATCTTCAAAGCCGGAAGGTTGAGTGACATAGACCTCTTCATGAACTTTACCATAAAGGAAAGCACTCTTCACATCAGGTTGATAGACCTTGAAGCCGACATATGTGGCATAAGCCAAGAACAGTCGAATGGCCTCAATTCTAGCAACTGTGGCATATACTTCCGTGTAATCCAAGCCCTCTTGCGGATAAAAACCCTGAACAACCAATCTTGCTTTGTTCTTCACAACAACATGATGATCATCCGTTTTGCATTGGAACACCCATCTGGTTCCAATTGGTTGAAATCCCTTTGGCAAGTCAACCAAATCTCACACGTGAAACTTTTGGAATTGTGACAATTCATCTTGCATCGCCTCAATCCAGCAGTTGTTAGTGAGAGCCTCCTTCACATTCTTCGGCTCTAACTGGGACACGAATGCAGCATGCAGACATGTTTCCATGACACCAGTGTTAAGTATCTCTGTGTAAAGACTGGTGTTTTCAGTGATGGTTCGATGACGAGTCTGAACGCCGGCATAAGGATCACCAATAATGTTGTCGATTGGATGATTCCTATGCACTCTCGTCTCTGGTACACTCGGTTCCTAAATTTCGGGATCAAGATTCGTGCTTAACTCCCCCATTTCCTGTGTTCCAGAGGAAGAAGATTCAATGTTAATTGGATCAGCTGGAGCGTCATTTCTTACAGTTGTGTTAGGATTGGCTTGAGCGTCATCTCCAACAATATGAACATCTTCACTGTTATCACTGTCATGAGTTCCAGATGCAGATGCAGCATTGGAATCAGGAGTTACAATCGGTACAGTAGCACGAGTAGAGAAACTGGAGTCATCGCCGCCACCCAATAATTCATAAACATTTGCGACGTCATCTACACGTATATCAGGAAGATTGAATGACTTGAATAGCGCATCATAATCAAAACCCCAAGCTAGACCTGTTGGTTCGGGTGGAATGTTGTGTTTACTATAATCTACTTCAAACCATTCCTCGACAGTACGAGTTCCTATGTTGTACACTCTCTTGCAAGGCGAGTTGGCAACGTATCCTAAGAAGATGCCATCCACTGCTTTTGCATGAAACTTAGACTGGCGGTCTTTGTACTGTAGCAACAAGCAACAAGGACTACCAAAAGGAACTAGGTAATCAAGATTGGGAAGTCGATTGTTGATCAACTCGTAACAAGTCTTGTTGTGCCTCTTCACAACCAGAACTCTGTTTAAGACGTGACAAGCTGTATTAACGGCTTCTGCCCAGAAAGTGACAAGAAGCTTTGCATCCGACAGCATAGTCCTTGCAGTCTCAATCAGTGTTCTGTTCTTCCATTCTGCAACTCCATTCTACTGAGGCGTGTACGGCGCGCTGAATTCGTGACGAATCCCTTTCTTGAGACAGAAGAGCTCCATCAAATTATTCTTGAACTCAGTTCCGTTGTCACTCCTAATTATTCTAACTTTCAGCTTGCAAAGAGATTCCAAGCTCAGGATCAAATATTGAAGAATATCAGCAGTCTTGTCTTTAGTACCTAAAAATGCACCCAAGAAAAACGTGAGAAATCATCAGTTACTACTAGACAGAACGACTTACCTCCAATACTCCTGATACTTATGGGGCCAAACATATCCATGTGTAATAGCTCCAAAGGGGTATCAATAGAGTTTTGGAGCTTGGGCTTGTGAGACTTCCGTTGCTGTTTGCCCTTTTACAAGGCATACAGTCATCTGTAATAGTAAACCTCAGCATAGGAACCCCGGTTACCAAACCATTTCAGACAAGATGATTCATTTTACGATACGAAATATGTCCGAGTTTCCTATGCCACAAGATGGAGTCAAGGTCTGTCGCTTTAGAAAGCAAACAGGTAGAAACTGATGAGGTGGTTGTTGCCACGCTCATATCGATCTGATAGGTGTCGTTTGTTCTTGGCACTCTCATCAGGATCCAATATTCCGGAACTTCCAAACCGGGTTTGAGAATTAGGAATTCTGACTTGTCAAACATCACCGAGTAATCCTTATCACACATTTGGGAGACACTCAACAGGTTATGCTTCAGCTGCTCGCAGAAGTTGACATTGTCAAAGCTGACACAACCGTTCGAAACCACGCCTTGACACGTGATGCTTCCGCCTTTTTCTCCGGCAAAGGCCACATAGCCGCCTCTGAATGGTTTAATGTCTTGAAGCAGGGCCATGTTTCCTGTCATGTGCCTGGAACATCCGCTATCTACATACCAGCGGTTAGAGATAGTACCCTTCGGACGTCCCTGCACGAGTCATAAAAGAATTAGTTAGTTTTGGAGACCCAAGCCATTGGGGTCTTGGGTCGTCCATCCTTTTCAAAATAAACTACTTCCTTTAACTCACAGTCATGATGACTGTTCAAAATTGATGAATCTTTAGAAGAAATAGAACTAGGAGATTGAGAAGTTTTGGATTTTGCAGTCCAGGATCTCTTCTGTTTCTTAACCTGAACAGGAGACTTTGGTTCAACTACAGCAGGTGAACTTGTGGAAGCTTCACCTGATTGAACTGAAGTCAGCTGTTCAAGCTTTCTCAACCTCTTGTTCCGTCTCCTCCTCTGTGGCTTAGAGAGTTTTGCCACAGGTTTCTCACCAGTACGTGTACTACCAGACGTAGATACACGAGGTACAGCAGGTTGCGTTACCTTTCTCGGAACAAATGGTTTAGCTTCAGATATGATCTTAGGCTTTACCATCGGTTTGACTAGTGGTTTCACCACATTTTGCTTTGGATGTTTGGGAGATGGTTTCACTGGTGGCTACCTGGGGATAACAGCTGGTTGTGAAACAACAGGCCGTTTCCCTTGGTTCTTAGAAGGACAGTTCACAAAAATGTGACCAACCAGGCCACAGTGAAAACAATTCCTCTTGTCTACATAAGTTCTCTTATAAGGCTCCTTAGATCTAGCCTTAGATAACTCAGCATTATGAGAAGGAGGAGTTGGTTTATGAACATTAGTCTGAACCTTTACAGTTTGGTTTTTGGGAGTATAATATTTCTCCAAATTTTCTTTATACCCAAGCCCATAGTGAGCTGAAAAAGCCTCTTTCTTTACTTGGTTAAGACTTTTATACCCCCCGTAAAGCATTACCTTTAGTTTATCATTTGTTTCAATGATGTCTGGTTCAGTTAAAATGCAGTTATCACTATTAGTGATAACACTTTTCTTTACTTTTTGTTCAGTTAACAACTCCTCAGATACTACTCCGTCAGGGCAAGAGTTAACCGACCCGTCTTCAGAAGCAGTAACAAACTCCTCTCTAGATGTGGAGTTAGCCTTACTTGAGGATTCATCCTTTTTAGGGGAATCATCCTTATCAGAGGACTCATCTAGACAAGTGAGATCAATTTCTATTAAGCTATTGACAAACTTCCCGCTCACTGGTGGAGGAATGACATTAGTACCCAAACCTAACCCATTCAATTGTCTCACTACAGATTCGTAGTGTTCCACCACAAAGAGAGAGTTTTTCAACTTCTCATTAGTGCATTTTAACTGCAAGATCTCATTTTGCAGTTTGTTGATTTCATTGTTCCGTTTTTCTAACCCCTTATAAGCAATATCCAAGTGAAGCTGTTGATCGCTCATTTTTAAAGAATACTCACGTTTTTCCTTTTTCAACGTTTCAATAGACTCTTTAAAACGTTTTCGTTTTCTTTATAGTTTAGAGCTGCCATACTTAGGGGTTCGATTTTGTCTTGGAGCTTAGAATTTTCAAGTTTTAGCCTTAGACACTTAGAACATGAAACAACAGAAAAGGGATTAGAGTCTACCTCATGAGATGAACTAATTGCTTCTCCAATGGCCATGAGAGCAACAGCAGTAGTCGATTCCTCTTTCTCAGCTACAAAAGCTTTTTTTCCTTTAGCTTCCTCCTCTTCCTCTATAGCAGCAGTAGTAGACTCTTTTAGGTCAGCCATAGAAGCTTCCCTTTTCTCTGCTTCCATCATTTCCATGAACTCAGCCATGAGACCAACCTGTGTTTGTACGATGATGGCATCCTCTAGATGAACGCCCCAATCAAAGCTGTCGTCCTGTTGGGCTACCAGTGCATTGGACGTTCCACCTTGGCTTTTATTATGGTGGTTTGGATTGTTTTGGCCATGGTTGTTTCCTTAGTTGGGTCGGGTAAAACCAGAGGCAGGTGCTCTGTCTTTCTGACACTCACGAGCAAAGTGTCCATAGTTCAGACACTTGTAGCATTTTGCCTTAGATTTGTCAAACCCGACCTTGGCATTAGGATGCCCGCCAATAAACTTTCTTCCTGTTCTGTTCAGGAAACGCTTGGCTCTCTTCAAAAGCATGGCCATATTCCATTGAATATCCATGTCCTCCATGTCATCAGGATCCACTTGATTAAAATCTTCTTCAATCGTCTCTAGATTATTAAGCTTGCCACCTATGAAATTTTCATATGCAAGCATACAAGATGAGAATAATGCTACATGATCTTCAGCTATTCTGGCTATAGCTGAGTTGTTAGCTGAAGACGTAGCAGGAGGATTTCTTGAGGTATTTTGATGATGAGACCCCAACCCTGATCCTGAAGCATAGCAAGCATGACCACCACACCCAGTTGAGTGGTCTTCTTCAGTAGGATTTCCAGTGAAGAGGGCAATTCCAGAGCCAGATGACTTGGATGTAGAATTCGTCCCATGATACTTAGAAGGGTCTTGTATCTGGGGTCTTCCAGAGCTCTCCTTTCTTCTTAGGTTCATGTCATGAACTTGAACCTTTCCTATTGCCTCTTCAACTGTCAGCTCATAGAATTTAGGATTTTCCCTCATCAGGGTTGTGTACATCTCAAATTTGGGTGGTAAAGCATCCAAAAACTTTTCCACCATCTCTTCAGCTGGATACTTGAGTTCAAAAGCCTTCAACTCAGTTTGTAAATTATAGAACCTAGAGATGAGGTCATCTAGAGATTCGTTCTCAAAAAATCTGAAGCACTCATACTGCTTCCTGAGAAGATCCCGCTTACTCTTCTTGATGTCACTATTTCCTTCGAATCTCTTCTGTAAAGCTTTCCAGAGATCCTTAGAATTGTCATACCCTCGAAAACTGTGGAACAATTCCCGAATTAATGCCATAGTGATCGAACCAAGTGCCTTCTTCTCTCGATCATATGCTTTCTTTTCTTCCTCATCGAGTTTAGAAATAGGCTTGGGCAATTCATCATCAAGATAGATGTGTGTGGGATGCTTATATCCCTCAAGGATTGGTATCCATAGCGATGAGTCGGTATAAGAAATGTAGTGCTCGAAACGTGCTTTCCAATTAGAATAATCGTTCACGTTCAGCAACTTAGGTGGTTTCTGAGGTGTACCGATCTCATTATCATAGTTTAACATGTTTCCAAGATTCTGAAGGTTCGACATGGTGAACACTTAGTCAAAATTCAGAAAAATCCGACACAGTTACGCACTTGGGACTGGCCTTGCGCACTTGAGAAATAGTCTTGCGTATTTAAGACTTGCTCTTGCGTACTTGTAAGTACACATGAGGAAATGATTAAGTACGTAGGATATAACTTAAGTTCGCACAAGTTCAGTCTTGCGCACTTGTAAGTACGTAGGAGATAACTCTTGCATATTTAGTAAGTACGTAGAAAATAGTACTTTTTGCCAAAAATGGTAAGTACGCAGGATACCTTTTCAGCAACTCTCACCAACCTTTTCCGGTGGCTGGAAAATCGTCGGAGATGGTAAAAATTGGCCTGATGATTAATGCAAATGAGCCAAAGGGCCAGAAACTTGTTTCTAACCAACCTTTGATGCTCAAATAACTCAAATACACAACAAAAATTGGTTTTTGAGAGATTTTTGCTTCTAAAAAAGTGCTCAAAAGCTACCCCTTTTTATCACAAAAATCAACAAAAATACCTTTTTTTGCTTGTAAAACTCAGTAAAAACGTCTCCAAACTCACTTACAACACTCGAATTCAAGAGCAATGCTCTGATACCACTTGTAGGTCCCTTCGTGTGTGTCGGATCGTTGCATGCAAGTGGTCTACTAGTCGGATCGGGTGCGGAATACCCATGACTAGGCGGAGAGTCTAACTAAAACAAGGTAAACCAAACACGAGAGTCACAATAAAAGCTCTTTCTATTATAAACACTCGACGGTTACAGAGAGATTACAAATTGCGTACTTAACAAAACTGAGTTCGTCTAAGATATGAGTTCTGCATACTTATCCTCTGTGAACCAAACCTATTTATACAGACCTGATGCCTGCGCACTTAGCAAGTGCGCAGGACCAAATGCTCTTGCGTACTTAGCAAGTACGCATGGGTCTTCCTGCGTACTTGCTAAGTACGCAGGAGCTTTCTCCTGCGCACATGTAAGTGCGCAAAACACTTAGAAGAAATGCAACATACATTATGTAAAAGTAAATACAACCCGATAAACTATTACATAACGACTCTTACATACAAAGACAAATTACAGACATTAGAAATACAAACTAAGACTCTATCCAGAGTGTTGTCACATGAAAGTGCATCAACATAAAGCGAGCGATGAAAGAAAAACATGAGAAAAGGCTCTGCATGGGTAACTAGTGGTGATGTTCGGGTGAGGAAAACAAAATAAAAAGGCTATCATAGTGGGTAATCCTAATATCTCAATCATGTGTATGCAATATTTATGTTCATGATTTTGAAATGTATACCAAAAGCAAGTTCTAATAAACAAGAAACATCTCTAATCCGCAAAAACAAGAGCAAAAATGTAAAAAACTATCAAGGTTAAAAAAATAAACACACGAAAACGGAAGGGAATGGGTGTAAGCCTAAGGTTAAATATGCAATTCTTTCGTTTAGTTCACCAAACTCATGGTTATCACAAAAATGGGTTTGACTCGATGGAATTTCTATATCAATTGCTTTCGAAAAATCAAACCTCTAATATTTACTAAAAACTTCAAATGCTAAACGGTTGACTTTTTATTCTATTTTTGTGTTTTCCTATTTTTTTTTTCAAAACTGATTTAATGCCAATAAAAATTATGAAGGAATTTTTTCCAAAAAAATGAAGTGAAAAATGCTCGGAGGACAAGAAAATGCGAACAATTCCCCACCATACACTTAAAATCTTACACTGCCCTCAATGTACAAAAAACAAATGCAAAACAAGAACAATACCCCACCCCCACACTTAGAATCGTACATTACCCCCAATGTATAACAAAAACATGTAAAACAAAAATGGGAATGCAATGCAATGGGGTGTGAAGGGAGAACTGAAACTTCCCTTACGATCGTCTCAGTTACTCGCACATGGTGTACGCAAAAACATGAAGTCCCAAGTGGTTCAAACCATCCAATCACTAACAAAACTAACAACATTAACATCAGATCAGTGACATCATACCCAAAATATGTAACATAAAAGGAAATATGTATAAACAACCACGACACAAAGTATAATACAACAACAACACCGAAGCATGCATCAAGAGTTTGTATAGACATGAAACTAGTACAACTCATCAAAAAATGACAATCAAGTGCAGCGGAGGTCACTACTCCTCTCACTTCATGGCATCCAGGTCAACTCCTGCTGCTCCCCCTCCTGCTATTGGCGATGACTGATGGTCGAGTGGTGGTGACTGATGCTCGGGTAGTGGAGATGGTTGATGCTCGGGTGGTAGAGATGGTTGGAGCTACGGAGGTGGAGGCTGGTGCTCTGGATTTAGGAAGAATGGAACATGAACAACATAGGGGGCTCCATTAGCAGTAGCAACGCACTTGGCCTGATACTGCCAGGTCCAATAACACATGAACAACTCATGAGGAATGACCAAAGGAGGCGGTGTTGGTGGTGGAATAACATGATCGGGCTCGACTTGCTAGGGGATGACGTGCTCCACCTCGTGCTACCCCAGCTAGGCCTTGTGGGCGGCGGCAACTGCCTCTACTTCAGCCTGAACTAGATCTGGATCTGGGCCTGGTCGATCCGGATCCCAAAAATGTCCCCATCTATCCCTTAAGCGGGGTCCCATTGGTGACTGTCTGACCATGTGCAGTTAAATTGCTAGAACCTCATCTGACAACAATTTGTAGTGGCGATCTTGGTCACGAACTGACCGCCACATATAGCACTTGTAACATCCCTCCGAGAGTTGTTCACTAAGACTGTCCCACAACGTAGTCACTGGTATCAAGAATCAACTCAAATGGCTGTGTCTAGTCTGGGGCAACCATGATGGGACGTTTACCAACTTCTCCTTCTGCAACTCAAACGCCTCCATACACTGCTCAGAAAAAAAAATGAATGGTCATCCTTCTCCGGGAGTTGAGTCATGGGTCTAGATATCTTTGTAAAATCATGAATGAAGCACCTATAAAAGTAGGCGTGACCCAAGAAACTCTTGATGGACTACACTGATATAGGTGGCGGGAGTATGGAAATCGTCTCAACCTTCGCTCGGTCTACCTTAATCCCCGCCGGTGAAATCCAGTGCCCAAGTATTATGCCCTCACGTACCATAAAATGGCACCTTTCCATGTTTAAGAGCAAGTTGGTCTCCTCACATCTAGCTATCATTCTCTCTAGGCTGCTCAAACAGTGATCCAACGAACTTCCAAACACTGAAAAGTCGTCCATGAAGTCCTCGATCATATCATGAAAGATCGCCACCATACATTTCTGGAATGTGGTTGGAGTGTTACACAACCCAAAAGGCATGCGTCGGTACACAAAAGTGTCATAACAGCATGTGAAGGTCATCAAGGAAACAGTAAAACTACTCCCCTGACAAAGGCTCCAACATATGGTCGATAAATGACAAAAAAAAAATGATCCTTCCTAGTAACGTCGTTCAGCCTGTGATAATCTATGCAAACTCTCCAACCTATCACAGTCCTAGTGGTATGAGCTCCTTTTTTTTCTGGTTGGTGACCACTGTCATGCCACATTTCTTAGGAACCACTTAGATTGGACTAACCCATGCACTGTCAGATATAGGATAGATCAGTCCCACATCAAACAGTTTGATCACCTCCTTATTAACTACCTCTTGCATCTTGGGTTAAGCCTTCTCTAAGGCTGCAACACCGACCTATAATCGTCCTCCATGAGGATCTTAGGCGTACAAAAAGAAGGGTTGATATCTTCTACGCAGTCACCTTTTGGTGTGCATTAAGCACCTCAATCAACCTCAACTTCTCATCCTCCGTGAGATCCTCCGTGATGATCACTGATATCTTCTTCTCCTCATCGAGGAATGCGTACTCTAGGTGAGTCGTTAATTCCTTCAACTCCAAGGACAGGGTTGGACTCTCCATCAATGGCCTCTCAACAGGCTCATGTATCTCTTCTCCTCAAACTCCTCTGACTCCTCGGGGGCTTACTAGCCAATGGGTTCAGATGATGATCAATGGCTGCAGCAGTCATCTTAACTTCCTGGTTCTCCATGTCTAGGAACTCTATATTAGAGCCACCTCTCCCATAAATGTCACTCAAACATCGCCAAACATGTGACACGATTGTATCAATGAAGTATAGGGAGTCGTCATGGCTCTTCGGGTGCCTCCTGGATTTGGCCACATCGAATGTAATCTCTTCTTCGTTAACTCTCAAAGTGAGGTTACTGTCATAGAAATCAATCAATGCCCATGCGGTAGCAAAGAAAAGTCATCCCAAAATAAGAGGCACATTCTCATCCTCATCGATGTCAAGTTTGACAAAGTCCACCGAGAATATGAACTTATCAAATTTCACCAACATGTTTCACTGATCTATCTACAAGGTGAATACTTATCCATGTGGACTGTGACTCCCCTACGTGTAGCTAGCTGAAGAGAGCATATGGCATCAAATTGATGCTAATACCAAGGTCAGCAACGTCATTCTTGACTAACAAGCTACTAATAATGCCGGGAATGATGAAACTCCCTGGGTCATCCCTCTTCGAGGTAGCTTGTTCTGAAGCACTGTAAAACACTGTTCACTCAAGGTAACAATTGAGAGGTTTTCAAAGTTCTTTTTGTTAGACAAGTGGTACTTAAGAAACATGGCATATTTCGGCATATGAGTCAAAGCATCAACGAACGTTATGTTGATGTGTAACTGCTTAAATAACTCTAGAAACCTTCCGCCCTACTCCTCCTTATTCTCTCTCATAAGCCTACTTAGATAAGGAAAGGGTAGGCTTAAACACCCTCCGTGGTGTAGATGCCCTCTTCTCAGCTTCCCCCGACTGTGTTGTACTTGCTACGCTTCGCCTAGTCTGGTGCACCTTGCTGAGAGTCGGCTCTATCTCAATCTTCTCGTCTATCGATTCCTCATCAACTGTAACCGAGGTCTTAATAGCCGCTCCTCTTCTTCACATGTGCTCTAGGATTCGTCTCAGTGTCGCTAGGAAGCCCTCCTGGTTGCCTACCCTCTGCTGCTCAGTTATCTCTCCTACAGTCCTCTTTAGATTCTTCAAAGAAGCTCATGGGCATGTATCATCGTGCTATGCTCCTGGAACTTCATTTGTATCTCCTTTTGCCTTGTTTTATCCATTTCCAAGAATTGTGTTATAAGCAGTGACTGTTAGGCTATCATATCCTCTGTAGGGAATAGTATTTTTTTAAGCTGATGTCATCAATGTATTTTGAACAATAGTACTTTAGTTTATTTCCTTGTAATACAGTTAATTCAATTTCCTGTAATTTACTGCTTTATTTAGTTAAGTCTGGGCTATCGGAACTACCTAGTTTCGGTTGAGGTTTGTTCAACCGAAACTAGTAGATTCGATAGATAGGGAGTTTCGAAATGAGGTTCTTTCTCTTGTAAATGCTAAAACGAAACTAGTAGTTTCGGTGAGCATATTTTCGATACCTGTCTACTCACTGTAAATAGCCTAGTTTGAGAATGTTTAGGGTGTGGATAGCGGCTGTAACCCTGAAATTCTCTCTTTCACATTTGTTCTTGAATCAATACAGATTTGGAGTTTTTCATCTCTTGTTCTTACATTTTCATATCATATTGTGTTGTTTCTAGTGTGGTTAGCCTGATTATCTTCACCACTTCTGTTTCTACCCTCTGTCTCACCACCATACACACAGATTCCACCTGTGTGTGTAATCGATATGTTTGTGTGATTTTCTATAAAATCAGGACCTACAATTGGTATCAGAGCTTTATGCTCTTGATTTCTTAGTGTATTCAGGTTATTGTTATCAATTTTAGGTGATTTTTAGTCGGAAATTGAAGGTTTTCTGGTTCTGCAACCTTTGGTATTATTTCATTAGTTCTCGGCACTGCTTCATCATTTTCTGGGTCATTTCTTCAAGGTTCACGGTTTGAAGATTGGATTCGTGTTTAGAAACATATTTGGAAGATTTTCGCTGGATCAGTTTTGGTAGATCATTACCTTGATTTTTTAAGCTGTTCATCAATGGAGTTTTTCAGAAGCTTGAAGAAGAAGGCATCGAAACTACCTAGGGACAAAATCTGTATTTAGTTGGTTATCGAAACTTCTTGTCTGTATTTGTTGTCTGATAAAGGGTATCATCGAAACTACTATTTTTATCTAATCCTTATCGAAACTAACCTTGTAGCATTTTTATCGAAACTACACACCTGAAACTAGAGTTTCAATCGAAACTTGTAGTTTCTATTTGTTGTCCTTGGTTTTTATACAAGTTTCTCCATATCGAAACTAGTAGTTTTCGACTATACTTCTTCAATCGAAACTAATTAGTTTCGGTTAGCATCCTGTCATCCGAAACTAGCCTCTGATTTAGAATTTCTGAGTTATGTCATCTTCAAGCAACAATGAGTATGCTGGGGGAAACAAACCACCTGTCTTGGTCTCCACTAGAGACTTTGACGATTGGACCAACAAAATGAAGACTTCCTTTCAGTTCCATGACCACACTCTTTTGCAGTCAATCACTGATGATCCACACAAGCCAGTTACTACCACTACAGATGTTCAGCGTCCTAAGACTGTTGCTGAATATGATGAGAAGGATATTGCTCTAATTGCCCAAGACAACAAAGCTTATGGATCTATTGCTATGGCTCTTCCTATGGATGTGTTTAACATCTTTGCTGAGTATACTACTGCTAAAGATCTTTGGGTTGCTTTATGTACAAGGTATGAGGGAAGTGCTGAGGTTAGGGAAAGCAAGAGGGATTTGATCAAGATGAAATATGAGATGTTTAGTAGTGTCCGTGGGGAACCCATGTCTGAGTTGATTAACCGGTTCTCAAGCATTGTCTCTAAGTTAAAGGTTTTGGGAACTGAGTATCCCACTATTGAGTTAAACAACATGCTGCTTGATTCACTGCCTGAGGAATGGAATATGTACAGAATTATGATAAAGAAAACTGAGAAGCTTAGTGATCTGTCACAACAAGAACTCTACAGCATTCTAGAGTGTTATGAGTTGGAGATAAAGAAGAGTGCAGTCACTCCAACTAATCTGTCTGGAAACACAACTCTTCTTGCTGGTCAAAGTTCTTCCACTTCATCCAACAAAACTACAATGGCATACTTTCAGACTGATGTCCCACCTTCCACTTCTGGAATTCAGCCTACCACTTCATCCACCTCTCAGAAGCCAACCACTATTATCCTTGATGAGTATCTGCCTATCATGATTGCCTTCATGTAATGTTATGATGCACTAATTTCTGAAAACCAGACACCTGTCAGTTTTCAACCTGATGACTTGGAGCAGATCAATCCTGATGATTTGGAGAAGATGGACATTGATTGGTGTATGGTTGTGCTGAATCTGAGGGCCAAGAGGTTTATTAAGAAGACTGGGATGGATAGATTCAAGCAAAGGAAGACTCTGGGCTTTGATATCAAGAAGGTGAGATGCTATAATTCATTTTGCAAGAAATTGTAAGGAGCCATCATCAAAGAAGCAGCATGAAAAGAAGAACTCATCTGGAAAGCAAGCTGCTGTTTCTCCCAAATCCACCACATCTTCTAGCTCAACAGCTCTTGTCTACCAAGCTGATGGACACTATCATTGGGTAGAGCAAGAAGACGAAGCAGCTGACAAGGCACTTATGGATGACATTGAAGAGAAGGAGAAGTGTGTTATGATTGAGCCAGGTAAGGATCTCAACGATGTACCAACTGAGGTATTGTCAAGACTTTGCAATGCTCAATCCTATTTAAATGAAATACAAAAATATAGATTCATCAACCAAGCCTTGGTCGATGAACGTAGTCATATAAAGGTGATGTATGATTCTATGGCTAAAAATGAGAAACTTTATTTAAAGAAAATTCGTGATATTTCTAGAGAAAACCGATCTTTGATCGTACAACTTAGTACACAAAAAAAATAATCAAATTTTAACTGAAAGACTTCAAAAGGCTAAAAAGACGAATTTTCAAGTTGAACACATGGGTAAGGATCAGAAAATTTTATTTGGGATCATTGATAACCGAATTCATAAAAAAGTAACAGAAGGCATTGGCTATAACTCACACCCACCACCGTATTCCATGTCTGGAAGTTTTGCTGTTATGCCAGCTCCTCATGTTGCCACACCTTTTGTTTGTAAGTTATATGCTGATGATTATATTAAAACTACAGATTCTGACAGTTTTGCTTCCTGTGCAGAGTCAGATAATGTAGGTTTCGAAGATGATTGTGATGAGAGTTCTAGCAAGGGAAATGTTGTAAATGAACTTGAGTAGGATGAATGTAATAATATGTCGGTGTCAAAACCATATATTTGTGAACAAGTTGAAAATTTGTATTTTGGTTCTATGCCTTTTAAGCATGATAGTTTGAGAAATGACATTTCTAAGTTTAAGAATGCTTTACCTTTTGTTCCTAAATCTGTAAATGCTATGAGTTGTATTGCAAATTTTAAAAGTGCAGGAGTTGTTGTGACTGACATTCCACAAGAAACAATGAGCAATATAGAATTTTTCAGATTAAAGGAAGATCAAAGTCTTCAAGAAAGAAATGTAGAAGAAAGAGTTGCCTCTAGTTTCGATGCCTCAACATCACAATCATCTACATCATCTTGTTATGACAATTATCAGGCTAAGCCGACATGTGATAAAGTTTGTTTTAGTTGTGGAGAATCCAATCATGTTTTCAAAACATGTAAATTGTCTACATATCATTTCAAAGAAGAAAACGTACCATCTGTTATTCAAAATTCAGTTGAATGTGATTCAAATGTTTTCTCTAAATCACAACATAGTAGAGATCTGTGACGGAAAAGGATTAAAAATGCTAAAAATTGGTTGAAAAGGATTTGGAAAATTAAGAATAATGAGCTTTTTGATACTACATTAAAGGAGGATTTTGACTATGATTTCAGAGAAGCATCTTGCAAAATTAAGAAGTTCCAAGTTAACAATGGGTTGGGTACCAATGTCTAAATGATTCGTTTTGTGTAGGGGCAATCGAGGAGGACTGGAGACAATATCTGGCATGTCGATAGTGGTTGCTCAAGACATATGATTGGTCATTTTTCTTTGATGCAAGGTTATCATCCAATAAACGGAGAATTTGTCGCCTTTGCAGGCAATCCAAGAAGAGGAAAGATTAAAGGACAAGGAACTATGTCCAACGGTGTAAATAGCTTGGAGCATGTCAACTTCGTCCCGCAGCTGAAGTATAATCTGATGAGTGTGTCCCAGATTTGTGATAAAGACTTTTGTGCCCTCTTCAACTCTAGAGAGTGTTTGATTCTGAAACCTGGAATGGTTATTCCCGAAGACCTAATCCTCATGCGTGGCCCTCGGAGATTCAATACCTACAGTCTGGATATGAATAACCCATCAGGAATCGAATCCTGCTTTCTCTCAAAAGATTCAGAAGATGAGTCCTTTCTTTGGTACAAAAGATTAGGACACGTGAACTTTAAGACCATGAACCGCCTTGTTCGAGGAAACCTTGTCACCGGTTTACCTTTCAAATATTTCTCTCCCATGGAACATTGTCTCTCCTTTTCCAAGGGTAAACAACATAAATCCACCCACAAGCCTAAAACCACCAATTCCATTGACTCCCTTCTTCAATTACTTCACATGGATCTCTTTGGTCCTGTGAGTGTCATGAGTCATGGACGGAAATCTTATTTCTTGGTACTAACCGATGACTTCTCTCGGTTTACTTGTGTATTTTTCCTGGCTAAGAAAGATGAGACACCAGAAACTCTGAAGATTCATCTGCTTCAAATCGAGAATCTGTTTAACCTAAGTGTGAAGACTATTCGCAGTGATCATGGCACAGAGTTTAAAAATGTCATCCTTGATTCTTTTTGTGAAAGTAAGGGTAACTCTCGGCAATTCAGTGCACCTTATACTCCTCAACAAAATGGTGTAGCTGAACGAAGAAATCGTACGTTGATATAAGCAGCAAGGACTATGATCGTTGATTCTAAACTGCCTATCACGTTTTGGGCCGAGGCAGTTAATACCGCATGTTTTGTGCAAAACTGTGTTCTTATCACCAAAAGCTGCAACAAGACTCCTTCTGGTATTATGTACAAGCGCAAGCCTGTTACTAATTTCTTCAGGAAGTTTGGATGTGTTTGCACAATGCTGAATACTTCGGACAAGCTAAACAAGTTTGAAGCTAAAGCTGATGAATGCTATTTTGTGGGCTATTATTCCTATCAAAGAAGATTTCATGTTTACAACAAGAGAAGGAGAATCGTGCTGGAGTCCATTGATATCAATTGGCACTAAAGCAATCACACGGACGCTGGGGATGGTCCTGATTGGCTTTTTGATGTTGATTCTTTATTTAAGTCATTTAATCTTCCTGTGTTCACAAATATATCTGTTTCAGCTAATCCTCTTATGTCTGTGAATATCCTAGGTACCTCTACTGCTTCAAGCTCATCTTCATCTAGTCAACATGTGGATGTTCCTCCTGTATTTTTTGTTGAAACCTTTTCGAGCTCCTCAGTTTCTTTTGAAACAAGTGAAACTCTTGAGGACCAAACTCCTCCAATAGTGGATATTGGTCAACAGTCCTCTTCCACAGAACTTACAGAAGATGAAGCAGTGATTCCTGACAACAACATTACCAATCTGGAAGAAAATCTAGCAGAGGATAAGATTCCACAATTACGGGTTCACAAAGATCATCCCACCGACAACATCATTGGTCCACTTGACGTGGGAGACCAAACTTGAAGTGCCACTGAAGCTATGAATGACGGTCTCTTCACTTGTTTCATTTCTCAAGTTGAACCTAAGAATATCAAAGCTGCACTACTTGAGAATAGTTGGGTGGAGGCAATGCAAGAAGAATTACAAGTGTGGAATCTAGTGGACCTCCTAGGGAACAAAGTACCAATCGGCACTCGTTGGGTTTTTCAGTAACAGGTAGTATGAAAGAGGAATCGTGGTTCGCAATAAAGCCCGTTTGGTTGTTATCAAGAGGTAGGGATTGATTTTGAATAGGTATTTGCACCAGTGGCATGCTTGGAAGCCATCAGAATGTTTCTTGCGTATGCAGCCTACATGGACTTCACTTTTTATCAAATGGATGTTAAGTGCGCATTTTTGTATGGCAAAGTTCAAGAAGAAGTTTATGTCAAGCAGCCACCAAGGTTCATTGATCCAACATATCCAGACCGTGTCTACAAACTGGTCAAGGCATTGTACGATTTTCATCAAGCACCCCGTGCATGGTATGAAACATTATCTAAGCATCTGTTTGATAATGGTTTCACAGGAAGGTGCTATTAACCAGACTCTGTTTAAGGGAAAGGATGATGCGGATACTATTTTGGTGCAGATCTATATAGATGACATCATTTTAGGTTCCACAAATCCAAGGTTGTGCAAGCAATTTGAAGAAGTGATGCATTCCAAATTTGAAATGAGCTCCATGGGGGAAATGAAGTTCTTTCTGGGATTCCAAGTTGATCAGTCAGAGTCAAGAATTCTCATTCACCAAGAGAAATATGTCAAAGAAATTATGACCAAGTTCAAAATGATTGAGTCCCATCCTTTCAAAACTCATGTGGAAGTTCGACATTCGTTGTCTCCTGATTTGGATGGTGAAAGCGTTGATCAGCACCTCTATCGCTCGATGATAGGAGCTCTCATGTATTTCACTGCCAGCAGACCCGACATCATGTTTGCAGTGTGCTTGTGTGCACGCTTTCAGGATAATCCTAAACTCTCTGATTTAATTGCTGTAAAACGTATTTTAAGTTATTTGAAGTACAAGCCAAAACTTGGGTTTGGTATCGCAAAATTAACTTGTTTGATCTTGTGGCATATTCAGATTCTGACTACGGGGGATGCAACTTAGACCGCAAGTCCACTTCTGGGGTTGTCAGTTCCTTGGCAACCACCTTATCTCTTGGTAATGTAAGAAACAAACCACCGTTTCCCAATCCACAACCGAAGCAGTGATTCCTAACAACAACATTACCAATCTAGAAGAAAATCTAGCAGAGGATAAGATTCCACATATACGGGTTCACAAAGATCATCCCACCGACAACATCATAGGTCCACTTGACGTGGGAGTCCAAACTTGAAGTGCCACTGAAGCTATGAATGACGGTCTCTTCACTTGTTTCATTTCTCAAGTTGAACCTAAGAATATCAAAGCTGCACTACTTGAGAATAGTTGGGTGGAGGCAATGCAAGAAGAATTACAGCGATTTACCAAGTTACAAGTGTGGAATCTAGTGGACCTCCCAGGAAACAAAGTACCAATCGGCACTCGTTGGGTTTTTTCGTAACAAGAAGTATGAAAGAGGAATCGTGGTTCGCAATAAAGCCCGTTTGGTTGTTTAGGGGTTTTATCAAGAGGAAGGGATTGATTTTGAAGAAGTATTTGCACCAGTGGCACGCTTGGAAGTCATCAGAATGTTTCTTGCGTATGCAGCCTACATGGACTTCACTGTCTATCAAATGGATGTTAAGAGCGCATTTTTGTATGGCAAAGTTCAAGAAGAAGTTTATTTCAAGTAGCCACCAAGGTTCATTGATCCAACATATCCAGACCGTGTCTACAAACTGGACAAGGCATTGTACTATCTTCATCAAGCACCCCGTGCATGGTATGAAACATTATCTAAACATCTGCTTGATAATCGTTTCACACGAAGGTGCTATTGACCAAACTCTGTTTAAGGGAAAGGATGATGCGGATACTATTTTGGTGCAGATCTATATATATGGCATCATTTTAGGTTCCACAAATCCAAGGTTGTGCAAGCAATTTGAAGAAGTGATGCATTCCAAATTTGAAATGAGTTTCATGGGGGAAATGAAGTTCTTTCTGGGATTGTAAGTTGATCAGTCAGAGTCAGGAATTCTCATTCACCAAGAGAAATATGTCAAAGAAATTATAACCAAGTTCAAAATGATTGAGTCCCATCCTTTCAAAACTCATGTGGAAGTTCGACATTCGTTGTCTCCTGATTTGGATGGTGAAAGCGTTGATCAGCACCTCTATCGCTCGATGATAGGAGCTCTCATGTATTTCACTGCCAGCAGACCCGACATCATGTTTGCTGTGTGCTTGTGTGCACGCTTTCAGGCTAATCCTAAACTCTCTCATTTAATTGCTGTTAAACGTATTTTAAGTTTTTTGAAGTACAATCCAAAACTTGGGTTTGGTATCCCAAAATTAACTTGTTTGATCTTGTGGCATTTTCAGATTCTTACTACGGGGGATGCAACTTAGACCGCAAGTCCACTTTTGGGGTTGTCAGTTCCTTGGAAACCACCTTATCTCTTGGTAATGTAAGAAACAAACCACCGTTTCCCAATCCACAGCCGAAGCAGTGATTCCTAACAACATAATTACCAATCTGGAAGAAAATCTAGCAGAGGATAAGATTCCACAATTACGGGTTCACAAAGATCATCCCACCGACAACATCTTTGGTCCACTTGACGTGGGAGACCAAACTTGAAGTGCCACTGAAGCTATGAATGACGGTCTCTTCACTTGTTTCATTTCTCAAGTTGAACCTAAGAATATCAAAGCTGCACTACTTGAGAATAGTTGGGTGGAGGCAATGCAAGAAGAATTACAGCGATTTACCAAGTTACAAGTGTGGAATCTAGTGGACCTCCCAGGGAACAAAGTACCAATCGGCACTCGTTGGGTTTTTCCATAACAAGAAGTATGAAAGAGGAATCGTGGTTCGCAATAAAGCCCGTTTGGTTGTTCAGGGGTTTTATCAAGAGGAAGGGATTGATTTTGAAGAAGTATTTGAACCAGTGGCACGATTGGAAGCCATCAGAATGTTTCTTGCGTATGCAGCCTACATAGACTTCACTGTTTATCAAATGGATGTTAAGAGCGCATTTTTGTATGGCAAAGTTCAAGAAGAAGTTTATGTCAAGCAGCCACCAAGGTTCATTGATCCAACATATCCAGACCGTGTCTACAAACTGGACAATGCATTGTACGATCTTCATCAAGCACCCCATGCATGGTATGAAACGTTATCTAAGCATCTGCTTGATAATGGTTTCACAGGAAGGTGCTATTGACCAAAATCTGTTTAAGGGAAAGGATGATACGGATACTATTTTGGTGTAGATCTATATAGATGACATCATTTTAGGTTCCACAAATCCAAGGTTGGGCAAGCAATTTGAAGAAGTAATGCATTCCAAATTTGAAATGAGCTCCATGGGGGAAATGAAGTTCTTTCTGGGATTGCAAGTTGATCAGTCAGAGTCAGAAATTCTCATTCACCAAGAGAAACATGTCAAAGAAATTCTGACCAAGTTCAAAATGATTGAGTCCTATCCTTTCAAAACTCATGTGGAAGTTCGACATTCGTTGTCTCCTGATTTGGATGGTGGAAGCGTTGATCAGCACCTCTATCGCTTGATGATAGGAGCTCTCATGTATTTCACTGCCAGCAGACCCGACATCATGTTTGCAGTGTGCTTGTGTGCACGTTTTCAGGCTAATCCTAAACTCTCTAATTTAATTGCTGACAAACGTTATTTAAGTTATTTGAAGTACAAGCCAAAACTTGGGTTTGGTATCACAAAATTAACTTGTTTAATCTTGTGGCATATTCAGATTCTGACTACGGGGGATGCAACTTATACCGCAAGTCCTTTTCTGGGGTTGTCCGTTCCTTGGCAACCACCTTATCTCTTGGTAATGTAAGAAACAAACCACCGTTTCCCAATCCACAACCGAAGCAGTGATTCCTAACAACAACATTACCAATCTAGAAGAAAATCTAGCAGAGGATAAGATTCCACAAATACGGGTTCACAAAGATCAACCCACCGACAACATCATAGGTCCACTTGACGTGGGAGTCCAAACTTGAAGTGCCACTGAAGCTATGAATGACGGTCTCTTCACTTGTTTCATTTCTCAAGTTGAACCTAAGAATATCAAAGCTGCACTACTTGAGAATAGTTGGGTGGAGGCAATGCAAGAAGAATTACAGCGATTTACCAAGTTACAGGTGTGGAATCTAGTGGACCTCCCAGGGAACAAAGTACCAATCGGCACTCGTTGGGTTTTTTCGTAACAAGAAGTATGAAAGAGGAATCGTGGTTCGCAATAAAGCCCGTTTGGTTGTTCAGAGGTTTTATCAAGAGGAAGGGATTGATTTTGAAGAAGTATTTGCACCAGTGGCACGCTTGGAAGCCTTCCGAATGTTTCTTGCGTATGCAGTCTACATGGACTTCACTGTCTATCAAATGGATGTTAAGAGTGCATTTTTGTATGGCAAAGTTCAAGAAGAAGTTTATGTCAAGCAGCCACCAAGGTTCACTGATCCAACATATCCAGACCGTTTCTACAAACTTGACAAGGCATTGTACGATCTTCATCAAGCACCCCGTGCATGGTATGAAACGTTATCTAAGTATCTGCTTGAGAATGGTTTCACAGGAAGGTGCTGTTGACCAAACTCTGTTTAAGGGAAAGGATGATGCGGATACTATTTTGGTGCAGATCTATATAGATGACATCATTTTAGGTTCCACAAATCCAAGGTTGTGCAAGCAATTTGAAGAAGTGATGCATTCCAAATTTGAAATGAGCTCCATGGGGGAAATGAAGTTCTTTCTGGGATTGCAAGTTGATTAGTCAGAGTCAGGAATTCTCATTCACCAAGAGAAATATGTCAAAGAAATTCTGACCAAGTTCAAAATGATTGAGCCCCATCCTTTCAAAACTCATGTGGAAGTTCGGCATGCGTTGTCTCCTGATTTGGATGGTGAAAGCGTTGATCAGCACTTCTATCACTCGATGATAGGAGCTCTCATGTATTTCACTGCCAGCAGACCCGACATCATGTTTGCAGTGTGCTTGTGTGCACGCTTTCAGGCTAATCCTAAACTTTCTCATTTAATTGCTATCAAACGTATTTTAAGTTATTTGAAGTACAAGCCAAAACTTGGGTTTGGTATCCCAAAATTAACTTGTTTGATCTTGTGGCATATTCAGATTCTGACTATGGGGGATGCAACTTAGACCGCAAGTCCACTTCTGGGGTTGTTAGTTCCTTGGCAACCACCTTATCTCTTGGCAATGTAAGAAACAAACCACCGTTTCCCAATCCACAGCCGAAGCCGAATACATTGTCGCAGCCCTCTATTGCTCACAACTGAGATGGATACACCATCAAATGCTTGATTACGGGATCACATTTCATGAGACCTCCATCCTTTATGATAACACCATCGTTCTTCACATCACCAAAAATCCCGTCAAGCACTCCAAAACCAAACAAATTGAAATCAAGCACCACTTCACCCGTGACTGTGTAGAAAAGAAACATATCAGAATTAGGGAAGTGAAAACCGACAGTCAAACCGCCGACATCTTTACAAAAGCCTTTGATTCTGCCAGATTTGACAAATTGGTGGAGATGCTTGGCATGATCAATTTTCAGTAACAGTTTTGCATATTGTCTTTTCTATTTAAACTTGTTAACCGGGAAGATTTCCAATAAGATTTTACCTTTCTGTATAGTTGTTTTCTTTATTTATTTTTGAAAGCAAAACTTTTGGGGAGAAATTGAAATTTTGAGTAAGTAAGAAAAGATTTGCTTTGTATAGTAAGAAAGAATAGAAAAAGAAAAGATTTTCTCTGTATATATACTTGTCTGCCTTTGAATCCCCATCTTATAAGTGTTTACATTATTTGTTTCATGAAAATCTGATCCGACCCTCTGAGAAATGATAGAGTCTGCTCACACTTCTTGAACATGGAATGGACCATAAGCGATGGTGCTTACTGAGGTATAGTCGGTAGGCCCGACATATGGTTATAACTCTTTAGTAGTGTGAAAATCTAAATCTCAATCGTACATGTGTGTTTGAACCCATTTTTGAAACATCTAACTCATTTTCTTCTAAGAAAAATGATTCAATCAGATACAGGCTTACGTGTTGGATTCTGATTCATACGACATGTGGCCGTCAAAGTAACGATAATTACCGCCGATGACCCTGTATGTTTTGCTTACGCAAAGATCTCGGGATTTCATCTTTTTCCCATCCACTTGGATGATTTGACCTTGTTTGTTTTGCTTAAGCAAAGATATCGGGTGTTCAACCTTTTCTTATCCGCTTGGATAATTTTACGACTTCTTCTGTTTTGCTAACGTAAAAACCAAGAATGTTCGTACCTTTTTAATATCCACTTGGATATTTTTCATTTTACAACTTCTGATATCTAGTTGGATCTTATTTTACTTTTGGCGTTGATTTTGACTTACCAAGATGGTACCCTGGTTAACCTATAAGAGATGATAAGATGAATACATGTATTTCTTGAGGATTGATAGGCTTTCAAAACCATTTTATTTCAAAACGTGGGGTACGCCGTGTTTCGTGCTTAAATGTTACTGCTTAATCACATGAAATCATTGTACAAGAAAATGTTCGGGTTTATCTTGCACAAATATCGGCTATATTCAGGGATTCACAGTAGCTGACTGCAAAACGAAGTATTTCAAAGGTTTGACCAGACCTGATCCCAAGTTGGATCTTTTCCATGGCTAATTGTACATATGCTTTATTTGGTTTTAACATACATTTATTTTCCCTATAAATTATTTCTAATCTTCCTTATTAGCTTGTTTAAATAGTGTACGCAAGTTTTTCTCTTTGTTTTGCCCAAGTATTTCAGATCACCCGAAACTTTCATCCACCCGAAACAACCCGTCACCCAAAACTACTTTGCCCTATCAAAACTTGTAGTTTTGACAGGGGCATTTTGGTCTTCTGTCAAATTCAAATTGAATGCCTTCATATTCAGGCCTCACTTTCATGTGAAGCACACCCGCACTCTTCGAAACCCCTTTCACTCTCCATTTCACACACAAAAGCTTTAATTTCATCGGTCTAAGTTTGCAAAATCAGTGTTCCATCATCTGATTCCCGGTCGTCTTCACCATCAGGTACCGTTTTCCTACTCATAATTGTGAGATTTTAACAGGACAAACCTAGGGTTTGATTTTTAAGGAATTTAATGACTGAAACTTCATACTAAGGGCTGTTTAGGGCTTAAATCTTGTTTATAAAATCACCATTATTGATATCTCACATACTTGCTATATATATTTGCATATTTCAGTTGAATCCTTGGTAAGATGAAGTTTCGATCCTCACAGGCTCTTCTTATCCTTTATTTATCTTACCTGTTTCATCGTTTAATCTGCGTTTGTGTCTTTTCATATCTTTCTTAAGTCTTTTCTCTGTTCTCTTAGTTTTACATCTGTTCAGGGTTTGGGCATCGAAACTAGTTGTTTCGATATAAAGGCGTTTCTATTTTAAAATATTTTTTTCAAAATTTAAACAAGTTTCAATCGAAACTAGTTGTTTCGATACCCAAGCTTTAACCGAAACGAAGGAGTTTCGATTAAGCATTTCTTCCTGAAACTAAGTAGTTTCGATTGAGTTTCTTCAACCGAAACTAGTACTTTCGGTCAGAACTTTTTGAAATTCTTCTAAGTGTCAAGATTGCTGATAATCTGATTTTTTTTTCTATGCAAGTTTGGATCTTTTATTTGTAAAGAGGCACAATGTCTGTGCTTTCTTGAATGTTGTTGATCCCAAAAGTGCTGACTTTGTACCTGTTCTCAATTTTCTTGCCAACTCTAACATCAGTTTTGCTATCAGCCACAACATACCAGTCTTTGAAACAACTATAAGATAATTTTCGAATACTACAACAAGGGTAACTATTGACAACGTGCAACACATCAGAGCTATTGTTCGCAATCAAGAAGTTCTGATTTATAAGGCTACAATCAGAGAAGTATTACAATTTGCTGATCATCGTGAAACACCGGTGGAATTTCCATGTTTTTACATAAAGGAATGCTTCAGAAGACTGAGTCACCCTGATGAGTTTAAGGGCAAATCATCAAGAATTCCCTTCCACCTCTATGGAGGTATATTGTCCACGTCTTCATCCACTGCTTGTCCATTCGGAAAGGTGGACTTGACTAAGCAAATGCTATGGTGGCTTCTGCAATGCTAGGGCTAATCAAAGAAAGGGACTACAATTTCTCAGGACTAGTCTTTAAACAACTGAAAGAAAATCTGACCGGAGGTGTTAGAGATAAATTTTTGGTCTATCCAAGTTTTCTACAAATTATAATCAACCACCTTTATCCTAATCTTCAACAAGATGGTCATATACTTGTATTTGATCACATGAGCGCCAAAACCCTAAGTTATATGATGAGTTCAAGTTCTAGAACCAACCGAGTGATTGCTGATATTACTTTGTTTGGCCACATAATTGGAGAAGAAGAAGAGGAAGTCCCTGATGTTGAACCTAATCTAGAGTTTGAATCCTCGTCATCTGAAGAGGAAGAAGAAGAACATGAACAAGAACATGTTAATCAGGGAAACCAAGATGATGAAGTAAATGTTGAACAAAATGTTGATCAAGAGGTTGAACAAGTAATCTTGGAGGCTCAATTTCTTGACTCAGAAATAGCAATTGTAGAGGAACCAGCAGTAAATGTTGAGGCTGAAGATCAAGGTAATGTTGAAGTTGAAGCTGAATCAAGTGGAACTTTGGACGAAGGAATCTATGGTACAGAATATGATCGGTCTGAATATGAGGAGCAGACAGAACCTCCTGCATCTTATCAAAAAGACAAGCTGATTATGAGTCAGATTATGAATAAGAGGAGCCTAGAGCTAAAAGGATAAAGACTAGGCTAGAACCCATATCTACATCTTCTGATTCCTTGTTTGATGTTTCTGAACACCCCAGTCCCATACCTTCACCTATCCATAATATCCCTTCTCCCCAACCACCACCACAACCTACTCCACCACCTATATCACATGTTCATGAAACATCACCCTTTGTTCCAAGAGTAAAATCACTATGTCTGGAGGTAAAGAAGCTACATGATCATGTAGTCAAGAGAGATGAAGTCATAAAAAGTCTAAAGACTGATCTGAATGATTATAAAGAGGAAGTAAAAGATCTAAATCTGGAGGTGGTGCATTGCAGAATCAACTGCAGACTCAATTGGGAACTCAACAAGAATTGCTCACTAAAAAACAACACGACCTAAAAGCTACGATTGACTTGGTGAATCAACTTAAGGATTATTTGGTCCAGCCATCTTAGAAAGAGCCTGCTTCCACAGCTCAGGGGGAGACCAATGTATGTCAGTCCACATCTGCTGCCTTTGTCACCAATCTTGATTCTGCCATGACTATATATTCTGGCACTGTTGCCAAGCCAAATGATGATGTGGAAGTAAAGCTCGAAGAAACTGACTATGACCTTCCCTCAGCTAGTGAAAGGACAGCTATTAGAGGAAAAGGAAAGGAGTCTAATATTGAGGTTATCATTCTGGATGAAGAAGACATAGGATCAGATCATGAGTTGAATGACCTTTTGAATCAGATTAACAATTATGGGATTGATGATGATTACCCAGAGATAATGACTACAAGAGACCTACCTGAGGAAAAGACCAGGTATTTTACAGATCAAGGATATGAGATCTAAGCACTAACCAATGATGCAAAGAAGAATCAGATGTGCAAGTTGATCTAGTAAAGCCCGAAATCCCTGAAGAGTAAACAACAACTCACATTGAGTCAACCCTAGTTACAAAAACCAACCCTGATTATCCAGATCCTAGAAGGCCTTAGATGAGGAGGTTGCAAGTTGAAGAGCTTCCTAAACATTACGAATGGTTTGTCGAGTACCAAGAACTTAAAAGGCCATCGGTGGGATGGAAATATGATAAGGAGAGAGATTTGTTTATTGTGAAAAGATACAAGGGAGGAGTAAAACACTTTAAGCAGATGACTGACTTCAACTCCCTCCACACTTATGATCTCAGAGCACTGCCAAACTACCACTACAGAATCCTGACAAAGTCAAAATGAGCTATGACTTTGAACTGTATCTCCATACTCAGACTTGGAATGACTTCAGAGGGATGAAACCTACACCGCCCAAGAGGATTCTCTCAAACAAACCTTATGTCTTTCTAACGTACCGTCTGACACAAACTGTCAAAACTATTACATTGCCACGGATGGTACCTGTCCAACTTCAAAATTTTATAAGATGGAATCACAATCCAACCATAGGAAGTGCCATGATTGAATGCGAGGGAAAGGAAGACATCAAGATATTTGAGCCTATGGAGCTTCTAAAGTTTCAACCTGAAGATCTGGAAGTGTTATTTAATAACCATATACGGGTCTTTAGTGAAGACGATGAGGCGGATGCAAAGGCATACCAAAGAGTTGTGACTCTGAATATGAAGCCGTACAATCCAATTCCAACTCAAGAGCCAACTACTTAGTGAGAGTTGAAAACATTGATGCAACAACTTACAAGGAGATTGTAGATAATAGTATTTTTGTAAGCTGATGTCATCAATGTATTTTGAACAATAGTACTTTAGTTTATTTCCTTGTATTTCAGTTAATTCAATTTCCTGTAATTTACTACTTTATCTAGTTAAGTCTGGGCTATCGAAAGTACCTAGTTGGCGGTTGAGGTTTGTTCAACTAAAACTAGTAGTTTCGAAAGTGTTGGATCGGGATCTACCTTGATCCAATGATTCAACACATTAACCGAACCAAATCGTGCGGAATCCGATTTGATTGGCAATCCAATCTATGAAACGGATCGGGTCTTAAGAAACGAGCGGATTAGATGTCGAAACGAAGTTTTCTATCGACCCTTTTGTGTAGAGAAGTTGGATACAAGACCTGGAAACTCTCAACGGACAGAGATTCGACAATACAGGTGAAAAGAGTTTGTGTTATGTTGGTTCTGCTCTGGTCAGTCTCTCTATGTGTATATGTGTTGTATTTTCTTGTTGTATATGTGCTAATGAAGTGAAAGCTATATATATAGTACAGAGGCCATTCGTACGAATGAGCCATGTGAATGGACTCATTTGTGCGAATGAATCAGCAGAATGGTTCATTCTTAAGAATGAATCATCAGAATGGTTCATTCGTACAAATGAATCATTCTCATGACTTATTCTAGCGAATGAATCATTCTCATGAGCTATTCGTGCGAATGGATCATTCTCATGATCCATTCGTGCGAATGGGCCTTTCATTAGCACGATTGATAAACGTTATCGCTATTTATCAGATCGTTTAATACACAGTCGTTATATATGAGTAAACATTAAGGATAAACATGTAATTTCATTAATACATCAAATAATTACATTAAACATAGATGAAATACATATTACAAGGGATTAGGGACATATTATGCATCTACATACTCCCCCTTGGACCTAGATCCCTTCAAAATGACCTAACTAACATTAGTTGGTCTTCAACATCTCTTTTGTACGAGTTTTCCAGTTGACCCCAGCGTGTATGTCAAAAGCAAAGCATATACGTATCACTTTCACATACTGCAACGCCTGGTCTATATCTGCAACTTCAAAAAACGGCTGACACTTGTATAAAGTTGTAACATCTTGTTCAGACAAGTTGGTCAGCCACAAGGGATCAAAGACCCTGATGGTCTCCCATGACCCTTCTTTACAAAGCACTATAACAGCTTCACCAGTACGCCCATCATAGTACCACCATTTGAACTGATCTGAGAAGTCCTGGATCATTTTCCTTAAAGGAATCTTCTTCATAATCGTTGGAGGCTTCCACTTTAAGACAATTAGGGGCTTCTTGGTGACTGGATGAACCTTTTCCTTATGAATGTAACGTGTAGGCATTTGTGGCTTGAAGTTCACCCACTTCTTCCGGTATTCGTATTGTAATTGACGTTCAAACCATTCGGATAGACCGGAAGATTCGCTGTATAGAAGCTTTAGACGCGCCAATTGATTTACTTCAAATGCGGGCAGCGTCTTGAAATCATGAGGGTACCTGAAATATTGTATGCCCTTCTCTCTTTTTATAGCATAGCAGCTTAAGTCGTTGAAGTATGCCCAACTGATTATACGACCATCAGACTTATGTCCTTTAAGTCGATAAACTTTAGTGTACTTGGTTGGAGGAGAGGGCTTTGAGTTCTTCTTTAATTCGGCCATTTATTCCATCCATTGACTTTTACGTTCATTCAGCTCGTCAATGTCAATAGTGGAGGGACCGGCTTCATCCTGTTTGTTGTCGATAATGCGGTTGACCTCCTCGTTGGACTGCTGAGTGAATAAGTCCACGAAGGAGGGAAGATCATCACCATCTACTGATGTGTACTTTGGATATTCTTGATCAGTGATGTCTTCGACTTCAACCTCATCAACGTCTTCTAGTTCGTCAGAAGAGGGATAATCAGTTGTTGGAACAGAAGCCTCTTCAGTAATGACTTTGTCGGGATTCATTTGAAATAGCTCGGCAATCTGTTCTTTTGACAAGCAATGTACGATTTCCCCTTCCTCTTTGTCATAAATAACTGAATGTTGGATGATCCCTTGCATGTCAAGCACATAAGTCAACTTTGAAGGTTGTTGCTTGAGAGGCATCACATCCAAAACTATTTTCATAAACAAACAAAGAATAAACATGTGAGAATTTGAAATTTCATTGATTTAATCAAAATAAAACTGAAATTATTTACATAATAATCTAATATTTACAATAAGACAACTTAAAACACTTAAAACAAAAACTATCAACCTTCAGTGCCCTTTTGTGTATCTGATGATGGTCCTTCTGATTTGTCTGATTTTTGCTTTGTGCGTGCCTCAGCTTCTGCTGTCTTTGAAGCACTTGATGCAGCACCAGCATTGGCACCATCGTCCTTATCTTTGTCATCATCATCATCATCATCATCATCATCATCATCACGAGCACCCTCAATTCTGGGTGTCGGGTCTCTTCTGCTTTCTAAGTCTTCCAACAGTCCCTTATTATCCTCCTCAAGCCTTTGTATCCTCTGAGCATGTGCATCAACAGTTTTAGACAACTGTTGATTCTGGTTTGTAGATGTGAGAAGGATGGCTTGTTGATCATTACACCTAGTGGAAAGACTTGTGATGGCTTGGGCTTGTTCAGTATTTTGCAGAGTCAACTGACTGATCTGCGAGCCCTGTTGGTCAATACGCTTTGATTGCTCTTCATTCTGAGCCAGTAAACGAAGTACCAAACTGTTTAATGTACTGATCTGGTCATGTAGAGTGACAGTCGGCAGTGACATTGAAGATTCAGCTCGAATGGTTGATGGCTGTGATGTAGAAGCAGTAGTGTAGATGGGAGGAGGAATCGGAGGCACAGTTTGTGTCTGAGGCATGGATGTTGACATTGGAGCCTCAGACCTGGTGGCAGTTGCTGTAGTAGCAGATGTGCTCTCTGTCCTTCTGACGAGTTTAAACTTTTGGCGTTTGGCCATTCTCTTCATCCTTCCTTTCTTGACTGGGGTAGATTGGGAAGAAGGAGCAGCAGATACTTGTAGACAATCAGGGACAAAGTCAGCATCCCTGACGTCATCATCATCAACCTTTGAGCTTCCTTGATCTGCTCCCCTCTTTCTTTTTGTTGCGACCAATCTTGCCCCTTGTTGACTAATTTCGAATTCATCTTCAGTGTCCTCAGAGTCAGTAAACAGGACGGTGTCCAGGTTAACGTCTTCTGGGTTAGTTGGAAGGGAAGAATCGATAGCAGCAACAGTGGGGGTGGTGGCAGCGGTAGATGGAACATTAGGAGCATTGCCACCATCTCCCTGACCATCTTGGTCGTCATCATTTTGGTCGTCAGCTGGAGGCACAACAATATCCTCCCTGTCAGAATCACTGTTATCATGACGCCATTTTCTGTTTGCTGGTGCCACATAATCTGGATTTGCCAGATGTCCAATAAGGCGTTTATGTGGTGGCTTTGTTGGTCGGCCCCTGTAAGTCTGTACCCGGTTTAGTGTGACATCAGTCATATGCTCCAATCTTATCATGTCAATATCGGATCGTGGCAGTAGAGGAAGTTGGTCATCGATTATCATCTGTAAGAATCGGGGGTACATGAGGTACGCATTGTCCCCTTTTAGCGAGATGTTTTCCTTGAGATGTGTGAACACCATCTCGGAAAAGTTGAACGGTATGTTCAACACCAGTGCCACGAATGCGCTCTGAATTGTTTCGCGCATATCATCAAATCCGCCACGACGGGAACCGAGGCAGTGAAGAAGAACGTGTCCTAGATATTTATAGTGAGGACAGAGGTTCGCCTTGTTGAGAACGCCTTCGGCGACATTCCCGTCGTACTTTATTCTCATGAAGCATCCACGGACCAGATATTTATCCAGTGTCACTGGATCTTCAGGATGATCACCGAATTGACACAATCGGCGAATGTGAGCGGCAGAAACTATAACATCATGTCCTGCAATCTTTCCCCGTATCACAGTTGGAGAAACTTCACAGTCTATTTCAGCTGTGGCCCAGAATTCCCGTTGATGAGAAGCATAGGGAGTGCAGATATAAGATATAGCATGGGCTATCCTGGATCGAGACAAGAACTCGATCATTCCAATGAACGGTCTTGCATTCTTTGAAGTTGGGATCATGTAAGCACAAATGTTGCTTTTTGTTGAAGCCTTAAGAAAAACTGGAGCTCTGTGCGCCATAACGATCAGTCTGCAAATACAAAAACATGAAGCACATCAGATCAGTACATGCAAGATTTTGGAAATATGAACTTTTGGACCATTTTCCCTTTGTACGAATGAACCCTAAAAGTTGGTTCATTCGTGCGAATGGATCATTCTGCCTATTCATTCGTACGAATGAGTTTCATTCATATGAATGAGTATTCATTCGTGCGAATGAGTTTCATTCGTATGAATGAGTGTTCATTCATGTGAATGAGTGCTCATTCGTACGAATGAACATGAAGAATGTGTCCATTCGTATGACAGACGGGTCGCGATCCAAATTGTCCAAAAATCAACCAAGACACGAAAAGATTTGCCGAAAAAGACACCAAAACACTCGATTATGGTTTTCAACCAGTATTTAGCATTTTAATCGGTTTATTAAGTCACTTTTTACGTTTTTTAGGTTTTGTTTTCGGTTTTGAGCCCTAAATCTAGTCGAACGTCCACAAATCGGTATACACTTGATGAATACTTGTCGGGTTATACCTGTAAAATGAAATCGAAAGATTAGATCGGTGATTTGACGGAGTTTTGTTCAAAATCAGAATTTGATGAAACAGATGTGCGAATGCGATTTCTGTTTTGAGCGAATGAGACTGAGAATGCGAATGAATGGCCTTTTTATAGGATGGCCTGGTTCATTCGTACGAATGGACCATTCTGGTCAGTCCATTCGTGCGAATGAGCTAGACTTGATTCATTCTGTCTTTCATTCGTACGAGTGGACCATTCTGGTCAGTCCATTCGTATGAATGAGCTAAACTTGATTCATTCTGCCACTCATTCGTACGAGTGGACCATTCTGGTCAGTCCATTCGTGTGAATGAGATATTCTCCTCATCCATTCGTACGAGTGAGCCATTTTGCTCATCCATTCGTACGAATGGGACAATCCCCTTATGCAAATTAAACTTTTCAAGTTAAATGGGGTATCCGACCTCATCGGTCTTGACAACAATTTGATTATGAAGTAATTTACATTTAATTATGAAGTGAGGGATCAATTATGAAGTTTTGGAATAGTTTATGAAGTAAAGGAACAATTTGATCAATCAGGAAGTCAAGCAATTTTCAAATTTAGATTTTCAGATAGTCGTTCGAGTCTTATCAGATAATCTAAAATTCAGGAAAAGTAAAATCTTTTTGGATTTTTGAATATGTAATTCTGAAAATAATATCAACAAGATATATACACGCATGTCTTAGTAAGAATGATCCTTATGAGAAATCATACAGACTTAGTGACTAATGATCTGAGACATTTTGAATTTTATAGATACAACTATACAATGGTATTTACACATCTTTTTGTGAGAAAGATCCGAACATAGGATCAGTACTAAACTCATAGCAATCAGCAACATTGCAAATTATCTGAGCTTTAAGTACACTTAGTCAAAATGCGATCATTGATATGTTTGTCCATCTTAAACTTATGCAGACCTTTTCTCAACACTTACAAGATGATCTTGAAGGATTAAGTCCATTATCTGTGTGTCCCACACTAGTTAAGAATTGACTTGAATTACTTTTCAAAACATGTTAATGTTTCAAATCAGCACAACTTACTTAACCAGTCATCATAAGTTCATGAGATCTCAGTTATTCCCTGTTACTTCTTTACTACACAAATTTTTTTTTTTTTTTTTTTTTTTTTTAGTATTCACAGTGACAACCATCAGCTCATGGACGGCTTCAGCCAGGTATTTACAAGGCAATATGGCACGTATGCAGCTAACGGTGTTTGTGTTCATCCTATCCCATGGATGGCTTCAACCAGGCTGCAACCCGGTAATATGGCACATATACGAATTCGGATTCATACTTTTATTTTATTCTTAATCGCATGGACGGCTTCAGCCAGGTATTTACAAGGCAATATGGCACGTATACGACTTCGAAATCTAATTTTTAATTTTATAACTACTTTCTGATATCTCATTAAACCGATGATAACTGGTGTGCACAGAATGAGAAACACCTTCAGTTTCTATTGTTGATTTTCGTCAATCCTTTCACCATTATGTGACTCACAAGACAATATCTAATATGGTATAGATTAATCATCAATGGTCGAGATTCAGTAAGATAAGCCTATCAATGCATCACATGTCGACTTAGTGTGACTATTCACTATGACATTAAATGCAATGTGCTTCATACATATGGTTAGTGTGCCATCACTTCCCAAAGGTTGGATACGATTTCTCATTTTTGAGTTTTTCAGATGTTTTTGGGTTTTAGACTGTACAAAAATGGAATTTTTTTTTTTTAAACAAACTGTACACAAATAACTGTACACAATTTAGAAAATCTTTTTGGAGTCTCAGATAACTAGCGTCTGTGTACTATCATTTTTCTCAACGAGAGATCATTTTCTTACTGACATTTTCTCCCCCTAAAATTTCAAAATGAAAAATCTTTTTGAGTTTTTGAGATTTTTAATAAGCGCAAGAAAGAAAATATATACAGGAACGTAATTGATAAAAATGATTATTGACTCGACTCTTGGTCCGGAACAACGTCATCCTTCTTTTTCATGCCGTTTACCTCTAACAAGAATAAAAATCTTGGTTTGTCAAAGGCTTTTGTATAGAGGTCGGCCTTATGGAAATCAGTGTTAATTTGAACCATATCAATCAGTTTCTTTTCAAAACAATCACGAATGAAGTGATATTTTATGCCGATGTGTTTGGTTTTTGAATGCTGAACCGGATTCTTAGTGATAGCTATGGCAGCAGAATTATCTACATAAATAGGAGTGTTAGAGAATTGCAAACCGTAGTCCCGAAGTTGCTGTTGAATCCAGATAATCTGAGAACAGCAACTGGCAGCAGCGATGTATTCAGCTTCACATGTAGATGTAGCCACTGAAGTCTGCTTTTTGCATTGCCATGTCACAAGACGGTTTCCAAAGAACTGACACCCTGCAGATGTAGACTTGAAGTCTGTTTTGCAACCACCATAATCAGAATCACTATATGCAGTAAGCTCAAAGTTATCGTCATTAGAATACCATAATCCAAGATCAGGAGTACCCTTCAGATAACGAAAAATCCTTTTGACAGTAATTAAGTGGGAGACTTTTGGTTTTGACTGATATCGGGCACAGAGACACGTGGCGAACATGATGTCTGGTCGAGATGCCGTGAGATACATGAGAGATCCGATCATGGCTCGATAGAGAGTAGCATCAATATACTCCCCCTTGTCATCAGGCGAAATCCCGTGATTGATCGCCAATGGAGTACCAGCAGGTTTGGCATCAGTCATACTGAATCGGCTCAGTATGTCTCAAACATAATTTGTTTGATGAAGGAAAATCCCTGTCTCAGATTGATCTACTTGTAGCCCTAGAAAGAACTTCATCTCTCCCATGGAACTCATCTCGAACTTGTCCTGCATAACTCTTTCAAATTCTTTGCACAGAACATCATTCGTCGATCCGAAAATAATGTCATCCACGTATACATGTACCATTAAAAGTTCTCCATCCTTTTCTCTAATGAACAACGTGCAGTTGATGACACCTCTTCTAAAACCATTGTTCAGAAGATGAGTGGAAAGTGTCTCGTACCACGCTCGCGGAGCTTGGTGCAATCCGTACAGTGCCTTGTCCAATTTGTAGACACGGTCACGATGCATAGGATCTTCAAACCCGGGAGGTTGACTGACGTATACGACTTCACTGATTTCTCCATGAAGGAAAGCACTCTTTACATCCATTTGATAGACTTTGAACCTTTTGTAGGATGCATAAGCAAGAAAAGTTCAAATTGCTTCCAGACGAGCAACCGGTGCAAACACTTCATTGTAATCTATACCTTCAATTTGCCTAAATCCCTGAACGACCAAACGAGCCTTATTTCTTATGACTATTCCTTGATCATCCCTTTTGCAACGAAGAACCCATCGAGTACCAATCTTCTTAGCTCCTTTTGGTAAATCAACTAACTTCCAAACTCCGAGCTTCTGAAATTGAAGTAGTTCTTCCTGCATTGCATTTACCCAAGATTCTTCTTTTAAAACATCTGTTATAGACCGTGGTTCGATTTGCGAGACGAAACATGAATGCGCACAATCGTTGACCACACCAGATTCCATGATTTCTGAGTAGACTCCAGAATTGATCTGACCCCTAGTTTTAACACAAGATGTGGGATCACCAATAATATTCTGTTGAGGATGAATTCTATCAATCCTACCCACAGGATGAGCAGGAACCTCAACAGTTTGATCAAGGTTTGTGATACTCTGTTCAATTGCCACAGAATGTGAAACATCATCACTCAGTTGTACAACATCATGGGAAGGATCTTCAATCACCTGGTCTATTTCTTGTCGAGAACCCTCATACTCTGAAGAAGAAGAAGAGTCATCATCCTGTGTGACTTGTGTGTTATTGGAGGACTCAGGAATGTCAGATGATGAGGGAGTAGGTTGCACATGTTCATCAGGTGTGTTTTGAGCATCATACATCATTTGAACAGCAACCTCCTCATCTGAACATTCTGGAGGAAGATTAAACGAGGCAAAAAGTTCTTCATAATCAAACATCCAAGGAAGACCTTTTCCAGCAGCAGGAGAGGTATACTTTTGAACATCAACATGGTACTATTCTTCTACATTCCCAGAGACTTTGTTGTAAACTCTTTTATTGGGAGTGATGTACCCTAAGAAGTAACATTCCTCTACTTTCTCGTTAAACTTGCCATGAGCATCCTTTTTCAACATGGTACATGGAGCGCCGAACGGTTCAAGATACTGTAAGTTCGGTTTCCATCGATGCAACAATTCAAAGCAAGTTTTATCGTGACGCTTGACAACTAGAACCCGGTTGAACGTGTAACACGCATTAGCAATAGCTTCATTCCAGAACTGCACGGGTAAGTTTGAGTCAGCGAGCATAGTCCTTGCAGCTTCTATCAAGGTCCGATTCTTCCTCTCAGCAACACCGTTCATTTGTGTAACATATGGCGCACTGAATTCATGGTGAATACCAAGTTTTTGACAGAAAGTTTCCATAAGGTGATTTTTAAATTCAGTACCATTGTCCGAACGGATCCTCCTAACCTTTAACTTATACAAAGACTCCAATTTGGTAATCAGAATCTTCACATATTCAAAAGTTTCAGATTTTTCTTTTAAGAACATCACCCAAGAATATCTTGAATACTCATCCGTCACAACCAAACAATATAAGTCTCCAGCAATGCTCTTCCGGTTGATAGGACCAAACAAGTCCATGTGTAAGAGCTCTAGTGGTATAGTGATGGAATGTTGAGATTTGGGTTTATGAGATTTCTTGGTTTGTTTGCCTTTCTTGCAAGAAACACACACGTCAGGAAGATGAAAACTTTTCACAGTGACTCCTTCAACAAGATTTTTGTGCACCAAATGATTCATTTTTCTGAGACTGAGATGTCCCATTCTTTTGTGCCATAAAATAGAATCCTTCTCAGTGGCTTTTGAAACAAAACATGATGCTGTGGACACTGAGGATGATGCTTGTGACATGTCAAGAATATAAAGATCATTCATTCTTGGAGCAGACATAACCACCATGTCTTTTGGAATCATAAACTCCTTTTTCAAGATATAACAATGCTTGTCATCAAAAAGAACCTTGAACTCCTTATCATAGATTTGAGAAACAGAAAGTAAGTTGTTATCCAACTGTTTGACAAAGTTGACCTTCTCAAAGCTGACAGCTCCATTAGACAGTGTTCCCTGAGCTGAGATAAAACCACCTTTATCACCTGCAAATGAAACATAGCCCCCTTTGATATTTCTGACGTCGAAAAGGAGAGCTAAGTTCCCAGTCATGTGCCTGGATGACCCACTATTAATAATCCAATTATTGCTAATAGGATTATAAAGGACAACCTGCACAAGAAGGAAAGTAATTAGTTTAGGTTAGGAACCCAAGCCTTTACGGTCTTGGGTTTCCCACACTCATCTACAACAGTACAATCCATCCACTGTCCTTGTGGACTTTTGGAACAACCATTTGACTTTGAAGTACAGTCGTCAGAAGCATCATCTGATTTTGCTTTCCACACATGTTGTTTGTGCAACGACTGTTTGTGGTAAACAGTGGATTGCTTAACGATTTATACAAGTGTGGAACTCGAATCAGAGACCAACAAGTCATGCATCTTTTGTTTAACTTTCTTTTGATGCACTTGTTGTTGGGTAAAAGAGTTAGATTTTGACTTTAAAAACTTTTGTTTATTTTCTGGAAAATGGTTAACTCTTTTACTTGGTTTCTGAAGATAAGGACAGTTGACAACAACGTGTCCTTTTGTACCGCACTCAAAACAGTATCTTCGCTCAACCAACCTCGGAGATCTGTATTGATTTTCACATTGGTGAGTTTTTGAACCACTAGCCTTAACTTCTTTTTGTTCAGCTGAAGAGAGTGACTTGTTTGATTGAACAGACTCTCCAGCTTTAACAAAATTAACCTTTTTGATTGAGGCTTTGGTTACTTGACTCTTCTGATCAGAAGTAGTGGGATAAGATGGACAGCAATTGGTTTGTTTAATTTTAAAAACCTTTTTAGAAGCAGATTTTGAAATACCAATGCTGTCATTTTGTGGAACAGACGAGTTTTTGTGTCCCAAACCACGAGTAGTGCACTCATCGTCGTCTTCATCCCACTCTTCTACCATTCCATCAACACACTGGGACTTCGAGGTCGAAGCACCATTATCGTTAACCTTTGATTGAGAAATTTTGTTTTCGGTTGGATCAACGACAAGTGGCGTTTTGACCTTAAAGTCAATGATTGGGTTATCATCCGGTGTGTTTACCATAGTATTCAACACCGGTGGAGGACAATTTTTATACCCCATCCCAGCATTTTTCTTTCCTGGACGCCGTGAAATCATGTAATCAAGAATGTAAGCAGAATTTGAATAACTTTTCAGCTTTTGATTTAGAGTTTCATAATCACACTCGACAAGCGCCAGCTTTTTCTTTGTTTCATCAATCGTGTTTAAATAAAAAGTGATGGCATTTTGTTTGTTTATAACACAGATTTCTAATTCATGAACTTGCCTATTTAAAAGATCAATTTTGTTTTTGAAGGCAAGTTCGTTTCCTTTTAAACCACGGTTTGCTTCAAGACAAGCAGTTAAATCAGTAATTAAGTCTGTGTTGTGACTTTTAAGTGTCTCAACTTTCTTCTCAAGTTCATCACAAATTAAACACGGTTGAGATTCAGACTCACTTTCAAAACTGTCAGAGTTTACCTGAATGCCTGTGGATGTTTTTACCATAAAAGCACAGCTACAGGTAGATTCAGAAGAGGAATTGTTATCATCCACATCAGCTGTCGATTGACTTGAAGAGACAACAGATGATTTATCTTCATTCTCAGCTGTGAAGCCAGAACTGTTTGAAGATGTGTCGTCTGCAGTTGATGAACTTTCTGAAGCAATCTCTCTCTCAGCATCAGAATCTGATTCTTCATTGACTTCTACAGCCTTTGCCATGTAAGCTCTATCCCCTGAACTGCCATCAGCTCCAAATTTAAAAGACCAATCAACAGTCTCATCTGTTTGAACAACCATAGCTTTTGTTTCACTTGAAGTGCCCTTATCTTGTGCAAGAGTAACTGGAACAAGGTTTGTTTCTGTATTTTGATTTTGTGGCTTCGGTTGACTTTGACAGTTGTTGAAAGGGTTGCGGTTTCCAGTCTGTTTAGGCTTTTCACATTGCCTAGCAAAATGCCCTTTCTCACCACAGTTAAAACAAACAACAGCAGACAGATCAAAACCATAAGTAGTGTCTTTGTTCCCTTCGAGAGTTTTTCCTGTCCTTTTTACATAATCTCTCGCTCTTCTGACTGCACTTGCAAGAGCCCACATTATATCAATTCGATCCATTTCATCCTTATCAATCTGAGCATAGTCTTCTGCTGTCAGATGACTGTTTCCAACCTGTCCAGCAACAAGACTGTCATATGAATTGACAACGGTAGACAACAGTGCCATGTGTTCCTTGGCCACTTCGATAGTAACCTTGTCGAAGTTGTCTGTTTGCAATTTAATGGGGCTTGGTGGAGGAGTACTAGCAGTATTTCCCTTCTGTGGAACCGAGCTTGATGAAACTGAAGCATGAGCTGTTGAAGACTGGCTGGCTGAAACATTTGACATGTTTGATACAAACGCAGTATGCAAAGGAGCATTTTGTTGAGTTGATGTGGAATAGTACAATGAAGGATCCTGAGCTTGTACGCCTCTTTTTAACTTCCACTTATTTATCACCTCTTGTTCTCTCAATTTCTGAAGAAATTCATTGATATCAATGGTTTCAAGAGTATTGTTCTGTTTGAGAATCATCAAGAATGAATCCCATTTTGGTGGTAGCGCATCTGCCATGCATTGAACCTTTTCTTCTTTCGTTGTTTTGACCTCATGGGCATGCAATTCACTCATCAAGTGATAGAATCTCTCAAATAGATCATCTAAGGACTCATTTCTAGTATACATGAAATTATCAAATTCCTTCTTAATGGCCTTAGCATTGATAGCTTTCAACGAAGCATTTCCTTCGTGACGTTGTTCTAAGGCATCCCACAGAGATTTTGAAGATGTAAACTGCCTGAATTGATGAAATATTTCTCTTGACATGGCCTGAGATAGGATAGCATATGCCTTCTTTTCTAAGTCATAATCTTTTCTTTGTTGTTCGCTTAAAAGGGAAGCCAAAACAGGAGTTCCATCCTCACTCAACACTTTTTGATATCCATTCTCTATCATCATCCATAAGTTTGTATCAACTCCATTAATGTGTATCTCAAACCTGTTTTTCCAGTGATGATATTCGTCCATTGTCATGAGTTTTGGAGCCTTGTTAGCATTTCCAGCTTCATTATCGATTAATAACAAGTTTTGGATTTTACTGTTCTGACTGGCAACAAAGGCTAAGTCCGACATGGTAAAGAACGAAGTTTTTCGACACTTAAAAAAATTTCAGAAGAGATTTATGCGAATGGGTCTATTCGTGCGAATGGAATTTTCTATTCGTGCAAATGGAATTTTCTATTCGTGCGAATGGAATTTTCTATTCGTGCGATTGGAATTTTCTATTCGTGCAAATGGAATTTTCTATTTGTGCGAATGGAATTTTCTATTCGTGCGACTGGAATTTCTATTCGTGCGATTGGAAGTTTGAACAAACGAGCGGGAGACTTGATCTATTCGTGCGAATGGTAGGAACCATTCGTGCGAATGAAGTTCATCATAGTGGCCATTCGTACGACAGAGAGCTGTTTGACTTTTTTGCACCAAAAAGCACCAATGATTGAGCCTTTTATCAGATCTTGAAACTGAAACGATCAGATCACTCAGAAGCAATAATCACAAGATTTGAACGTGGCTAAACAACGATCAAGTGATCTTTATAACATTCAAGAAGCTAGAAAAAGCAAGATTAGATTTTCTATGTTGAATCTAGAGCACAATCAGGCTCTGATACCACTTTGTTGGATCGGGATCTACCTTGATCCAATGATTCAACACATTAACCGAACCAAATCGTGCGGAATCCGATTTGATTGGCAATCCAATCTATGACACGGATCGGGTCTTAAGAAACGAGCGGATTAGATGTCGAAACGAAGGTTTCTATCGACCCTTTTGTGTAGAGAAGTTGGATACAAGACCTGGAAACTCTCAACGGACAGAGATTCGACAATACAGGTGAAAAGAGTTTGTGTTCTGTTGGTTCTGCTCTGGTCAGTCTCTCTATGTGTATATGTGTTGTATTTTCTTGTTGTATATGTGCTCATGAAGTGAAAGCTATATATATAGTGCAGAGGCCATTCGTACGAATGAGCCATGTGAATGGACTCATTCGTGCGAATGAATCAGCAGAATGGTTCATTCTTAAGAATGAATCATCAGAATGGTTCATTCGTACGAATGAATCATTCTCATGACTTATTCTAGCGAATGAATCATTCTCATGAGCTATTCGTGCGAATGGATCATTCTCATGATCCATTCGTGCGAATGGGCCTTTCATTAGCACGATTGATAAACGTTATCGCTATTTATCAGATCGTTTAATACACAGTCGTTATATATGAGTAAACATTAAGGATAAACATGTAATTTCATTAATACATCAAATAATTACATTAAACATAGATGAAATACATATTACAAGGGATTAGGGACATATTATGCATCTACAGATAGATAGGGAGTTTCGACAGGAGGTTCTTTCACTTGTAAATGCTCAACCAAAACTAGTAGTTTCGGTGAGCATTGTTTCGATGCATGTCTACTCACTATAATTAGCCTAGTTTGAGAATGTTTAGGGTGTGGATAGCGGATGTAACCCTTAAATTATCTCGTTCACATTTGTTCTTGAATCAATACAGATTTGGAGTTGTTCATCTCTTGTTCTTACAATTTCATATCATATTGTGTAGTTTCTAGTGTGGTTAGTCTGTTTATCTTCACCACTTCTGTTTCTACCCTCTGTCTCACCACCATAGACACAGATTCCGCCTGCGTGTGTAATCGATCTGTTTGTGTGATTTTCTATAAAATCAGGACCTACATCCTCCTGAGCAGGCCTCTTCTTGCCTCCACTCTGTCTGCTACTCTTTCTACTGCATTGCCCCTCATTCGGGCTCTGGATCAGGCTCTGTCTCTACTGGGAACCCTGCTGGTTCCCGTTCCTCTAACTAAATCCATGGTGGTTCCTCCAACCGGGATTATATGAATTCCCGAAATCTATGTTCTGCCGATTAGGGTTCCCTATGTAATCTACCTGTGCATCAACACCTCATACTAAGCACTCGACAGTCTCATGGCCCCTCTGCAAATCTCACACTTCTGAGTGCTCTTGACTTGCATGTCTTTCACCTCCTTAGCTAAATCTTCGATCTGGGTGGCCAAAGCAGTGCTAGAATCTACCTAATGCACACCTCTCTACGTGGATGATGAAGTTCCCCTCATGCTAGTATACTGGTAACTAATCAAAACCAAGTCCTCAAAAAGATCCATGCATTCCTTGGGGGTCCTGTTGGTCATCATATTAACACCTTGGATGAGGTGGTTGCAAGTTGAAGAGCTTCCTAAACATTACGAATGGTTTGCCGAGTACCAAGAACTTAAAAGGCCTCCGGTGGGATGGAAATATGATAAGGAGAGAGGTTTGTTTATTGTGAGAAGATACAAGGGAGGAGTAGAACACTTTAAGCAGATGACTGACTTCAACTCCCTCCACACTTATTATCTCAGAGCACTGGCCAAACTACCACTACAGAATCCTGACAAAGTCAAAATGGGCTATGACTTTGAACTGTATCTCCATACTCAGACTTGGAATGACTTCAGAGGGATGAAACCTACACCGCCCAAGAGGATTCTCTCAAACAAACGTAATGTCTTTCTAACGTACCGTCTGACACAAACTGTCAAAACTATTACATTGCCACGGATGGTACCTGTCCAACTTCAATATTTTATAAGATGGAATTACAATCCAACCATTGGAAGTGCCATGATTGAATGCGAGGGCAAGGAAGACCTCAAGATATTTGAGCCTATGGAGCTTCTAAAGTTTCAACCTGAAGATCTGGAAGTGTTATTTAATAACCATATACAGGTCTTTAGTGAAGACGATGAGGCGGATGCAAAGGCATACCAAAGAGTTGTGACTCTGAATGTGAAGCCGTACAATCCAATTCCAACTCAAGAGCCAACTACTTAGTGAGAGTTGAAAACATTGATGTAGCAGCTTACACGGAGATTGTAGAGAATAGTATTTTTGTAAGCTGATGTCATCAATGTATTTTGAACAATAGTACTTTAGTTTATTTCATTGTTTTTCAGTTAATTCAATTTCCTGTTATTTACTACTTTATTTAGTTAAGTCTGGGCTATCGAAAGTACCTAGTTGGCGGTTGAGGTTTGTTAAACTAAAACTAGTAGTTTCGATAGATAGGGAGTTTCGACAGGAGGTTCTTTCACTTGTAAATGCTCAACCAAAACTACTAGTTTCGGTGAGCATAGTTTCGATGCATGCTTACTCACTTTAATTAGCCTAGTTTGAGAATGTTTAGGGTGTGGATAGCGGATGTAACCTTTAAATTATCTCGTTCACATTTGTTCTTGAATCAATACAGATTTGGAGTTGTTCATCTCTTGTTCTTACAATTTCATATCATATTGTGTAGTTTCTAGTGTGGTTAGTCTGTTTATCTTCACCACTTCTGTTTCTACCCTCTGTCTCACCACCATAGACACAGATTCCGCCTGTGTGTGTAATCGATCTGTTTGTGTGATTTTCTATAAAATCAGGACCTACATCCTCCTGAGCAGGCTTCTTCTTGCCTCCACTCTGTCTGCTACTCTTTCTACTGCATTTCCCCTCATTCGGACTCTGGATCAAGCTCTGTCTCTACTGGGAACCCTGCTGGTTCCCGTTCCTCTAACTAAATCCATGGTGGTTCCTCCAACCGGGATTATATGAATTCCCAAAATCTATGTTCTGCCGATTAGGGTTCCCTATGTAATCTAACTGTGCATCAACACCTCATACCAGGCACTCGACGGTGTCATGGCCCCTCTACAAATCTCACACTTCTGAGTGCTCTTGACTTGCATGTCTTTCACCTCCTTAGTTAAATCTTCGATCTGGGTGGCCAAAGCAGTGCTAGAATCTACCTAATGCACACCTCTCTATGTGGATGATGAAGTTCCCCTCGTGCTAGTATATTGGTAACTAATCATAACCAAGTCCTCAAAAAGATCCATGCACTCCTTGGGGGTCCTGTTGGTCATCAGATTACCACCTGTCATGGTATCTAGAATATGCTTAGTCCCGTGACTAACTCCATCATAAAACTTCTCTACTAGCGCCCAATCCTCCAGACCATGATGGGGGCACCTATGCAGCAGCCCCTTGAAGCGCTCCCATGTTCATAGAATGACTTTCCTTCCTCCTGTTAGAAGCATGAATGAATCTCCTTAAACGAACGGTTTTAGAAGGGTGAAAGTATTTGTTGAGAAACTTTTCTTGCATGTCAGCCCAAGTGGTGATGGATTCCGGGGGAAGGGACTCAAGCCACGTCTGGGTCATATCGGCCGGTGAGAATAGGAACAGACGCAAATAACAAGAGTCTTCAGTCATACCGTTTATACGAAAGGTATCGTAGATCCGCATGAAAAGTTTCAGATGAGAGTTCGAGTCCTCCTCCTGTAACCCATGAAACTGGACAGTGTGTGTGATCAAAGTGATGAGTTGTGAAGGAATCTGACAGTTATTTACTTCTGGCGCTGGTTTGGTGATACGCGACCTTGCTCAATCTGCGGTAGGCTTGGCGTACTCAGCAACGGTCCTCCTCACCGGTGGCTTGTCTCACATCTCAACTCTAGCTCTTTGTCCCTGGTGAAGTACTCTCTCAGGCTTAGCAAATTCCACCAACTTAGGCTGTCCCGCAAAAAGGGTGAGGCGCATACGCTGTAAGAAAAAGAAAAATAAAAAGACTCACTATACTAAAAAGACAAACCTACTTTAAAGGAACAAATAGCAAATAAGGCACACATAAACTAAGGCAACACAAAAATACAAATAAAATAAAAATAAAAATAAAATAAGAATGAAAGCAATACAAAGTGGCAAGATCCCCAACTCGGGACGTTCTCAAAGTCGCCAATCTGGAGTCCCTTGCAACGGCGCCAAAAAACTTGATGTGTAGGATGCATATATAAAAATGATAGAACTCACACAACGGTTTTAAAAGGGATTTACCCAACACTAAACCACACATAAACGACAAGTAAACATGAATTAATGCAAAAGAATCTAAAAATTAAACAGCCTCAAAACACTAATGATGCAACTTGAAAGCAGACCAACAATGACTGGAAACACGGGTATAAGATCACAAAACTAAAACAACCACCTAGGAAGGAATCCTATTAGCATGCAATGACTAAGGGTATAACCGTATGACTATCTCTAAGGATGCAAGTCTAAAGTAAGTAGGTATGTTACTACTTCTTGAGAAAACAACAAGACTCATGTAAAGTACATGATACATTGTGCTAAAATATCAAATGAGGGTTCTGCGGTCAGTCTCACCACTCACAATGCTATGAAAGGTTGTGGTCCACAGCCCAAGAGCAAAGGACAATCAAGAATCAAGAATGCAAATAAAACCCTACGAACACTAACACCACGTATGAAAAGCAAGACTCGATGGTCACGTAATCTAAACCTAACATACAATGGGAAGGAGGTTTCAAGATCTATCTATCACCGGATAAGTCTCAAGATAAGGTAGGACACTTATAATATTCTCTAAATACAGCCTAGACACCAACCGTTATGATTAAATCAGTTGTCAGATAAATCAAAACACAAAGTAATGACTCTGGCATACAATACTCGACCTAGAAGACACAAAACCAGCTAGCGGCAAGTAAAACATGATCATGACAATAGATATTGAACATACACAATCATTCGTAGGCATTCAAGATACTGATTCTAAGATTAACACAATATATCATACGATTAAAACCCGTAAAAGCGTCAAAACACGAAAATAATTATCCAACCTACATAGCTAACGAAATTAGCCACTCATGCTACTGTATAAAGATATAAAGTAGCAGAAAAACATAACCAAATTTGAGAATAATTTTGTAATGGAACAAATGAACGAAAATCGAATGATTGCAAACCGAAAAGTTCTCTAATCTCTTGATCCTTGTGTTCCAGATGCTCAAAACCTTCGTCTTCTATCCTTCTCAGTCGACTTCTGTCGCAAACCAACAATTGGGAGCATTAAAACTCGTCCAAATAAATAGAAACTACCTAACTAGGTTTTCTAGCCCGTCAGCTTCATAACGGACCGTCATCGGCTGTGACGGTCCGTCACATAGCTTATAAAGTCAAATCATTAATTCCTTCTAACACATGCTTGGTGGCTGGTCGTGAAGGACCGTCGTCGGCTGTGACGGTTAGTTATGGCCTCAAAATTCTAAATTTTCAACTTTTTTTTCTTCCTAACTCTTTCTTCTTTCTTTCACGCTTGGTTTCTTCACGAATATACTTCATTTTCACATTCCAACTTGCAAATTAAACATATATCTCATTAATTATCCATATCCTACAGATTTGCCATCAAAACCTATGGATTTGTCTTCAAAACGATCAAAACGGGGTAAAATACGAATGTAAAACACATCAGGTATTGATCCAATATTTCCACAAAGGCGTCTGGTTCGAAGGAAAAAACGACTTGATGAAAGTTCAAGTGACAAAGAAATTTCATTTTCAGCTGAAAACAATTTTAAAGTCAATTATTTCTTATATATTGTTAATCAAGCTAGTGCATCTCTTAAAACAAAATTTAACCAATTCAAAGAATATGGAAAATTATTTGGTTTCTTGTTTTAATACATGTCATAATCTTATAGCACAAAACAAAAATCATATTTGATGAGGGTAAACGTTTTTTATTCAAGTATATAACTTAAAAAGCATACTCTACGTTCCTATGACAAAAATAACTTTCAAGTTATCATAAACTCGTTTTTCTGGACAACTGGTAAAAAAATAATAATAATAAAAAAAAAGGTTAGAGCATCCGAGTGGTACCCGTTCCACAGAGCCACCCCCACGGACGCTTCCTTTTTTCTTTCTCCTCTCCCTCTTACGGAACTTGCCTTCCGGTTGTTGTCATTCGTGGCCACAGACATTTGCTGTGTAAAACCGAGTTGTCCACCTCGCCCTTACATTCTCCACATCACCCGACAGAAGTCTTTGGGGCTCCCATTGTGGAAGTTAGCTTTGACCTTATTCTTGTCATGCCAGATGAGACCTTCTTCCCAGGCTAACGTTTTGTGCATATCTTAACTGCATCAAGTTAATCAAGTAGATGCACCTTAGACTGGCTGTTTGGTTCATTAAGAGCTTAAGCATTAAGAGCTCTTAATGATTTAGCATTGTTTTTTAGCTGAACTATTAAAAGGTTGGATGAATTATTAAAAGTCTAACAAAATCTGAAACAAACACCTTCTACTACCTCTGACCGATTCAGAGGTAGCTTCTTAATGGAATAATTAAGAGGCTATCAAACAGCTCCTAAAGGAGTTGCAATGTTAATGTTGTAGTTGCGTTAACCCTAGGTTACTTACACCAGACACAACAATGCTAAGCTGGTCAAACTTTACCTCAAGCCATTTTGCAGTTTTCCAAACGGTAAACTTTTCATGATAAATAGGCCACACCTATAAGGATCCGAATTGCTTTTGGTTTATGTAAATACAAGTAAAAGTGTAATATATAGCAAAGCTCCTGTCCAGAAACTAAGCTTAAACAAAAATGAAAAACTTGAAACAAAAATAGATTGATACATATGCAAATAGATCAAGAACCATGCATTTGATCAAATTAACACTATGTAACGTGAAACCCAGTAAGGTGTTATGTAGTATTAATCAACTATATACGAATATATGGATTACAATTGCAAATGAAATTTAATCAAATTATATATCGTGGAAATTTTTTCAGGAAATAGTGTGGATAGCAAATTCAATTTGTTTCAGGGTGTTTTTTGGAAGTGTATTGGTTTATGCGGAGTTCGTTGCCCAAACAAGCTAACTTAGACTTTCAGCTTTTGAATCCGCTGCCGGGGGAAGCGGACTTGAGCAATCCACTGCCGGGGGAAGCGGACTTGAGCAATCCACTGCCGTAGCTAGCAAACCTCACGGTTTTTATGAATTTGCAGCCCAGAAACCATGAAATCTGGTGGGAAAAAAGGAAACTCGGTTGAGTCCGCTTCCACCATCAGCAGACCACGCATAAACTAAAAGTGTTTCAAAATTCACCTATAATCCAAAATGGTTTTAAAAGTTCCTCATAAATCGAAAAAATTCTATCTCACAGTCTTGATATAATTATAATAAGCCCTAACTAGGAACAAATATATTTTATCTAATAAGGACTAGAATGTTTTCATTAGATTAGGAGAATTAAATGAACTATGAATGATCCGAATATACTAGTTGGGCAAGAGACTAAACCAGACTAGTAGTAAGATGTTCAAGTTAACAACTAAAGAGAGCTTGTTGTCAAACAGTTTTAAATGGGACGTCATGGGTTTTAGTCACACTTGGCCAAAATGTTCCAGGTTGAGCAAGAGGGTTTCCCAGTTGTGGGTTTGATACTGGGTGGTGTGGGGCCAGGTCACCACGCCTCTATTCTTCGGGCAGAAGGGTGATCCGTTTGCCAGGGTCGTGTGTATGTGTCATTGCTGTTCTAAACAAAAAAAGAAGTTCGCTGGTATTTGACTCGTCTATATGGCTATACATCGAACGTCATCAGTTCTGATTCCACTTCATCCCTTGCCAATTCAAGAAAACAGAAAATAGAACTAATTACCTTCAATTAAATTAGTCAATAATATCCATGTTGAACTAATGATGAGAGATTGGTGTGACCCTCAACGAAGATAGATCACACTCATCAGAACAAACACGACGATCTCATGTTATGTGACGATATATATGACTAAATGTATAGCAGATAATTATGGGAACTTTAAGACATGCAAAACTAAAAAACTACCTATATACACCATCTTCTAGTAACAATTTGAAAAACCCTTGAGACACTTATATATTCACACATAGCACAAGTTGCCAAATTTCCATATCATTTCAGTTCATATAGCTGGAAAATGCAACAAAATATTTTGCATCTTCTTTCATTTTCCTGAAAGTGTATTCATATTATAATGAAAAGAGTAATAGATCATCATATATATATATAGTTCTAATTTCACAAAATAAACCAACATGGGAATTTTTAACCAAGATTGAAATCAGCATACAACTAAACCCACCTCCAAAAAGCAAGAAAAGAATCAAAGCTTCATAATCATAATCAAGACGTGTTTAAAGATCTCAAACACCAAAAATAACCAAATTTTAACAATTAGTAAACTGAATTATAAGGGTGTTTCTTCTTTTAATCTCTTAACTAAGTCAGAAGGTAACAATACTTAGCAACTGCAGGCCCCAAAACCGAAAGAACTAATCTATATTTAAAAAAATGGTTATTTAGAAGGCAGAGCAATCACTAGAAGACATAGACACACTAGTAATCCATACCTATAGCTAGCAAGCTCCAGGTTTCAATGAAAATAAAATCAGTCTTTGATCATAAAAAAATGGGAATTACTTATTGCTAATTACAGTACTATGTTGGGTGTTTATTAATTATAAGCTATAAGCTGTACTAACTAATAGCTAGATCATTAGAACATATATATAGCTCACAAAGAAACAACAAATTTTCTTAAAATCAATACCTTATAAACTAATATTAAACGGATCATATCCGAAGTTACACAAGATTTAGGGTTTCCAAGCTTATGAACATATTCTAGGGTTTACTAGCTAGCCTAGTTTAATCTTATTTTATTGTAGGTAGCAAAATGGCAAATATTTTACTGCATATTTTAGAAAATAACAAAATTGACATAGTAACATAAACAATACTTTTTAAGTATTTTCTAGTTGATCCCAAACTAATTAATCTTGATTTCCATTTGATCAGGACTAATGGTGAATATAGCCGAAAGCAACGGAATGAAGGTCTTCCATGTTCCCTTGGAAAACCCATTCTTTGTTGTGACTTATTTGCATGTCCAAAGAATCAATGGAGTAATTTGAACCTTCTTGGAAGCTTGAAAATGACACATCTTCTTTAAACGAGTTCGTGTAGCTTTCTCCCATTAAGTTGAAATTCACAATCTCGTTGTTGGTGCTCGAGTTTTGATCGAATTGGGGCATATTTATGCAAGAATTTTCTGATTGGTGAAACCAACTTTGGATATCTTGTGGAATTGTGTTATAAAATCCCTCATTATGTCTATGATCGTTGCTAGGATAATTGGAACCGTTGAGTACACGTTGAGCTGCTTGCGCTTTTAAAGAAGCTAGTTGGGATTGTAAACTATCTACCTGTTAAACAATGATAACAACAATTAGAATGAAAATAATCTAGCTAGCTAGCTGCATAATAAAGATTAGGGTTTCACTTTGATATATTTAGAACCAAATTGTACCTGTTGTTGAAGTGCGAAAATTTGCGAAACACAGCCATAAATGGGATCTTGAAGCCTTGCTTGAGCTTCATACGCGATGGTAATTGCAGCTTCGCATCGACCACTAACGGGTAGTTGTGCAAGAAGTTTAGAGACATTGCTTGCACCAAAGACCCTATGAATTGCTGCAAAATGAGCAACATCTTGTTCATGGGAGAAATAAGGGGCAAAAACACAACCCTTTACACATTTTCTTCTCAAGAACTTGCAGGCACCACAAGGAGAACCTGATCCAGTCATGCTTAATTTAATGTTTTGGGTTTAATTTTCAAGAAAAAAAATGTTTCTTGAAGTGCTTGATGATGAGCTAATTGTGTTTGTTCTGATAATGATGCAAAGATTATCATCATGTTTATAAACACGAGAGGGTGAGAGGTGGATCATATTGTAATGAATATTTTAACCACATACGGTTCCCTTAATGGCCTACCGTTACTATTTAATTTCTATTAAAAAAATACAAAAACTTTTTTGAAATTTTACCCCACACCCAACCCCACCCTCCCCTCTATGTTTCCTTGGTTTTAATTCTAAGTAGAAAATTTTCCCCGCGCTCCGCGACGGAACACTCCCGTATCGCGCCCTGGGAGGCGGACCTTAAACGGTTGAGGTAATGGCATTAACGTGGCTAAACACAAAAAAAACGTGAAGAAGTACACAGAAGAAACGCATTAAGTTACGACAACTCGGTTGTGAAGATCGAAACATAGATAAAAGATAGTTATATAATGGAACCGATTTCAGTCGGTGGCGTTCTCATTCTTCACGGTAATAACACGTTACCGTCAGTCGATATAACCCACGACACCTAAAAAAATACCCTACATTGAATATGACTACGTTTCTAAAGAAATTTATACCGTGATATCAAGAAAAAAAATTTAATTAACGAACGAAAGTTATTAAAAAAAATATAGATTATATATACTACATGGGGTAAAATTAAAGTTTTAGAAACCTAATAGAGTTAAAGTGACATTTTATAAATTTGAATGTAAGTTTTATCGTTTGATAAAAGTAAGGGGAGGGATGATTTGTGCCAATTGACAAAAATAGAGGGGTGAGAATAGTCGGTGGCATTTGCCACCGACACTTCTTATTAAGTTTACTATAATACTCATTTCCCCTATAACATGTCAAAATCCTTAAAACAACAAAAGAGTCGTTGTAAATTAAGCAGCCCTCGCACACCTTCAATAGTTTAAAAGACTGTTAACTTTTCTCAGATAACTAGAAAAGTGTCACCTTATTGTTGTATCTCGGAGAAGCGATCCAAAAAAAACAAAAATATAATAAAAACTATAGTTATCCGTTAGTGATCACTCAGTAGTTACCAACCAGTTTGCGTCGATATCCTAATCCATAGAAACACAACTAAACAAACGTGCATCACCAACGGCGGCTTATGTCGATACTCCGTCACTAAAGGCGGTTACCGATGAAATTCCATCGGAGAAATCGACGTGGGTAATTTAGTCCGTTCACTTAACCCTTCTTTCCCTTCGGCAGCTTTGTATGTGTACTCACAAAGAGCTTGATATTGGAAGGGGCGTGTGCCAACTCCTTGGCCTACAATAAAAGGTTAGTTTTTGTTATCAGACAAAACAAATGATAGAGAAGGCTAAAACACTTACTATGTTCCTCTTGTATTGTGAAGAGGGGATCGACCCCACGGTGTGTTGGGACGACGTCTCCCCGTACTTAGTGTTTCCGTTTCTAGTGGCGGAGCCATATTGGGGTGAATGGTTTCACCGGACACCAATGAATTTCGCGTCTTATATGTAACGTGTAATAGTAAAATTTTCAGCGACACCATTATTTTTTTACAATTGACACCATTAGTTCTATAAAAAAAAATTTACTCTATTGGTATGAGAAAACTATATATACTTTTTACCAAAGAAAAAAGTTATCTAAACATTTTACATAATATAAAGATTTATAGTTTAAAAATTAAGCCCAATTAGTTAATTTTTAATACTGGACTTTAAATCATTAAAGGTGCTTGTTTAATTTTTTATTTTTAACCTAATAATCATTATATGCCCATATTCAATTAGTTTATATTAATATTTTAACCTAAATTAAAAAAAAATATCCACTACATTGATTTGTTCATATTCTCGACGGTAAGAGAAAAGTCACAAATTCACGATGATCGATCATTTCTGATCAATCAATGGTTGATCATAGTCGATTGATTCATTTCTGATAATCATAGTCGATCTTATCGATGTGCTTCTACCGATCATTTTTGTTTCTTCAATTAAATTAAAATTAAAGTAATATTGTTGTGCTTTTGTTCATATTTTTTAAAATTGGCATAAAAGTATATGTATTAAATTAAAATTAAAGTGATATGTACCGTTTCGGCCAACTCGATGTGCTTCTACCGCTCCTTTTGTATGTAGAAACTATATCATATTGCGCTTTGATGGGACGAACTCGACGTGTTTGTGGGTTCGTTTTGATTATTATTATTATATCTAGATCTTAGAAACAAATTCCTTTAATTATATATTCAGAAATTACGTTACATTTACAGATATTGCAAACAAATTACATTATATTTCTACGTATTACACATGCCCTAGTCTCTATATGTGTGACCATGCGCTTGCGTTTGGCTCGGTGAAGTAACATGGTGAACACACTCCCTTAAGTTTATATGTGAGCCAACGAGTTCAATTGGCTAGACGAAAAATACATACAAATAATATATATTCACATTTGTGCGAACAAGAAAATATGCATACATGGGAAAGCAACTCAGGTACAGGTCTGCCTCTAAATTACATTTTCATAACGATAAGCTACGTTCACGGCAAAATACGCACCCATGGCGAAATGTTTAAATTTTAAGACCACCAATTCCAACAAACTCGCTAACAAATATCTGTCATATTAACTTTTTCGACAAAGCACACCCAAACAACGATTTGCCATTTTTGAAATATATGGAGGTTGCAATTTTTAGGCTTAATACTCGAGGTTTACTCGATTATTTTTGTTTCTATTTATAGAAAGTTTGAGGTTGATATTTAAGAAAGTGTTTCTGACGGATTACCCCGACAGACGCTCCATCGCAAACGGGCATACATCGACAAATGAATGAAAAATCTTGGGTGGGAATCCAATTCAAAGTCTTATCCTCAACATTGGTAAAGGAGTATCGAAGGAATATCAGTCAGCAATCAGTTCCCTCCAAAAATAAAGAAATTGTAAAGTTTTGTCCAAATAATTTCGTCGATAGTTTGTCGGTTTCACGACGGACAATTATTTTGTTGTTAATTTGTAGGTATTTACCGTCGGATTACTGACCTTATTGGTTAATTTTCATATTTTATGGCAAGTGCGCTCGGTCGGAATTTCGTCATTAAGATGTCGCTCGTGATACTCGTATACTTTAACCTACTTTAAGTTGCTTAATTTTATAAAATAAAATAAGCTTTTTTCTTCATATTAAATCCAACTTTTTCATTTATTTAAAAACTTTACAACGTTACAATTTATAAAATCTTTATATTACTATGTTTCATTAAAACTTTGTATTTGAGGAAACCAGTTAAAGTGTCATCATTTACTCTTTCATACTTTCTTTTCACTCGTACAGGACAAGTGATTTTCACAAACACTATCACATATGAACCATTGTCTAAAGACAAGGTTCTTTTCTCGCTTACACCTCATGGTAAGACTTTTACTTTAGCTCTGCCCACACCTCAGGGTGGGACTTTCTCACTTACACCTCAGGGTAAGACTCCTTTATCATGCTAACACATTGGGGTGAGACCCCTTTAGCTTGCTTACACCTCGGGGTAAGACTTCTACTTTAACATGTCTGTAGGGCTTTCTACTTTACACTACTATGCAAATTTGCTACAACACATTATATAATTCATGTAAACACAAAACACGTAGACAAATAGCATATATTAACGCATACACATATAACATGTCATCTATCACTGTCACTGTCAAGTTGTACCAAGATACATCTCCTTTATCGTTCTTTACTTTCGTTCATTACTTTCTTTAAAATGTTTATGATACCGAATCCACGGTAATACTCAAATGGCTCAGTAACATCTGATTTTATTCAACGGCCTTGAACCCGAAAGTTCTAGCCAAGTCGGTTGTCTCAAGCCTCAAAGGTCTCGATTACAATATTCTAATAAAAACAAAGTCTCCCCAATAATAAACCATAGATCCCTACTTATACTAAACAACTAAAAAATATACATGGAAATTAAAATTCAAAATTATAAAAGATATGGTCTTGATTTCTTCCAAATAAAAAGCCACTTTCCATTATCTTCCATACGGGTCTACGGGTATGGTTCAGTTTATCGGGTCGGATGCTCCTGCATCAGTTTATTTCAGAGATAGTACTATACTTTTATCTGTTTTCTTTCTTTTTTATAAAAATACAATTTTTATAAAACAATACTTTGCCTTTCAGTACTTTTTGTGAGTATGCATACCAACCCAAAAACCATGTGAAAAGGGCAATAAGAACTCACCTGTCAGCTATACTCTGTGTACTAGGAACTGGTCCAGTAAAGGTCATTCTCTATCTGAATTAATAATAAATAGATCATTTATCCAAACCTTTCATAAGTCTAAGCGAAACAAGACAATTTCACTTTTAATATCTAGGCGAAATTAAACTAGTTCAGCTTATGTTGGTCTTAGGGAAACTAAGACCAAGCAAATCTATGGCTTAAGCGAATCTATCTAATTAGGCGAAACTGATCATAGCGACACTGCTCAAGCGATACTATGACCAAGCGATGCTATGCTCAATCGAAACTAGGCTACTTTCTCCTGGTAGTTTCGTATGATCGTCTTCTCCAGTAGAAACCCTAGTTTCTGCATGGAGATGGCGGCTTAAGGTTCATGCGTCCAATCTTACTTTTTTACGTTCAAAACATGTGCAATTCAATCTTGATTCAAGATCTATGATTAGTTTCTCATATAACCCATAAAAATAAAACCTTTTCGTGAAACTAACCCGAAAACCCGCTTTGAATAAAAACTCAGAACTAGGTTCGGTACGTACCTGAATGCGCTTGATTCTTCCTATAAAACGGTCTAGTGACAATTTCCTATGATCAACGGTGCTCGTTTTCTCCAAATCAAGACTTTCTCTCTCTAGCTTCTCCCCCTATCTCTAGGTTTGGCATAAAATATGGAAGAAATAAGGAAGGAGTGAGGGTGGTGGCTAGGTTAAGCCCCCTCCCATCCTTACCTTTTTCGTCCCTTGAAACGTTCGACCCTTCTTGTCTCTCGTTTATTCTTTTTCTTTTTCTTGTGCTCGGTTTACTATAGTGTTTCTATTATTTATTATGTTTGGGATGTTACATGTCTACCCTCCTTAAAAAAGGTTTCGTCATCGAAACAAGTCATAAGTCGAATAGTTGAGGTTATGACTCTTTCATCTCTGCTTCAGTTTCCCATGTAGCTTTCGATTCTTTATGATCTTTCCACTGCACCTTAACCAATTGAATGATTTTATTGCACAATTGCTTCTACTACCTGTCTAATACGGCCATGGGTTGTTCAATGTAACTGAGGCTATTGTCTACCTCGATGTCGTCAAGTGGCACGTGCGCTGACTCATCAGCCAGACACTTACGCAAGTGTGACACGTGGAAGGTAGGGTGGATCCCACTCAACTCATCAGGCAGGTCCAGCCGATAGGCACGTTCTCCAACCCGTGCCAAAATTTTGAAAGGTCCGACGAACCTCGGACTCAATTTCCTCTTTTCCTGAATCGTATAACCCCTTTCTAGGGGGATACTTTCAACATAATTGATCCCCGACTGAAACACCCTACATTTGTTTTATTATTTTATCAGAGTTTATTACAAAATTTTATCCCAGATTTTTTAAAACTTTATCACTAGAATGACAAAGGTATATTTTATTACAAATATTGTTTATACACACAATATTTTATTATACATATCATAGGGGTTCTTCATTTCCGACCGGCCACGTACTCGGGAAGCTTTTATTCCACATGTCTCTTTCCTGCAGTGTTTGGAAAACGTTTTTACATTAGCTTATGCTAAGTAAGTACAATGCGTCTTTTATTTTTATTATTCGTTTTAGGTCCTTCCGCCTTATGGACTCGGCACCTTTACCAGGCCCTTCCGCCTAGAGACTCGGCACCTTTTTATTTAGGCCCTTCCTCCAGTAGATTCGGTACCTTTCCATTTCAATTCACAAGCCCTTCCGCCCATACCGCGATAAAATGAAGTTCATACATACCTCGAACATCGTTTCTGAAGATTTTTCTCAACGAATCGAGCGCGAATCCCTGCGAGACACACACAAAAAAAAACACACAAACCGAAAAACTTCAAAATGACACGAAAATAACGCCAAATATTATACAAACTCCACACTTTTGGGCACTGGGCCGAGAGGCAAATAAGCCTAATCAGGAGGCTTCTTCTTGATCCTAACCAGAACCGCTTTCATTCTACGCGGTATCCCGGCTCTCCACGTCATCAACAGACAAATACCAACCTCTGAACCTCTATTACGTCTATCAATTAGGTCCTTCCACCAACACTTAAACCTACCAGGTCCAAAGATCACTCGGTTCAAGTACCCTAGCAGTTTCTCACCCCTAACGTGCCCACACTTGGGGTTTGCACTATCCTCAACTTATGGTCACTTCTCAACTCTCGCACCCTCTTACGTGGCGGCCTAGACCTAGGGGGTGACCCAGTCTCGCTCCCCTCAGCATGGACAACACAATATGTAAGGGCTCAGGAATAGGTATCTCTATGAATGTGGCCACTATGCTCTCACCCAGATCTTGAGGATCCTTAATACTCTCCACCTTCCCCACACTTGGGGTTTGCCCTATCATCTCTTCCAGTTCTACCATCATCCCCTGCAGACCGTATTCATTCGGTGCATCTAACAACTCTTCTAACTCCAACGCCCAATCAAATGGCTCTCTTAAAGCATGGGCGGGTTCATCAACAACATCCTCTACTGGATAAGAGTCCCAGTGGTCGTCCATGAAGGCATCAATCATGCACACAGAGTGGCTTTGCTCACTAGCCTCCTTCATGAACTTTGCAGCATCAAAAGTGACAGACTCATCCCCCACACAAACTAAGAGCTTCCTGTCAAAGACATCGATCAATGCCTTGGCGGTGCGCAAAAACGGGCATACGAGTATGAGTGGGACTTTGTAATCCACATCCATGTCCAGAATGACAAAATCCATGGGGAAGACGAATTTGTCTATTTTCACTGAAAGATTCTCCACTATTCCCCGTGGATACTTGACTGAATGGTCAGTCAAGGATATGCTCATGCGTGTTGTCTTCGGTTCACCTAGGTCTAGCTGCTTGTATATAGAATACGGCATCAGATTGATGCTAGCACCAGATCGGGCAAAGCGTGGTTCATAGGCAAACCGCCAAGCAGACACGGGATCGTGAAGTGACCCGGATCTGCCAATTTATCAGGCAGCTTATTCTACACCACCGTAGAGCATCGCTCACTTAGTGAGACTTCTGAGACCTCCTCCAATTTCTTTTTGTTCGAAAGCAGGTCTTTGAAGAACCTAGCATACTTGGGCATATGCTTGAGGACTTCAATGAATGGAAGATTGACCATAAGCTGTTTGAACATATTAAGGGAGTTTTCGTATTCCCTAGCATATTTATGAAGTAGCAAGCGCGCTGGATAGGGAACACGGCTTAAGTCAATCTAAGGGGTCTTCATCTCCACCCCTTTCTTCTTCTCCTCTACCTTCTCGGCAGGCTTATTTAGCACTATCTCCTCGTCCACCAGCTCTTCATCCTCTTATACCGGTGGCTCTACTCTCTCTTCTTCCCTTCGACTTCTAGTAGGCACGGCCATCACTGATGCATTGGGGCTTGAAGACGGACCTCCCAGTCTATCCTTCAAGCTCTTAGCAATGTCTCCCACCGTGCGCTGCAGATCTTGGAATGCAGATTGCTGATTCTTCAGTAAGGTATCATGAGCATCTAGTCTTTGTTGAGTCTCCTTGTCTCTTACCACCAAGTGGGCAAGCATTTGGGTTTGTGTGTCCGTCAACTCCTCAATCCTCTTGATGTTAACGCTGCTTCCCCCACTCTCTTCTACTTCACCTCCGTCGGCATGCTAATTAGAGCGGGCATTAAACCCAAGCGGGTTGTTTCCATATCTCCATCCCAAGCCATAAGAATTGTTATAGTTGTTGAATCCTCGGTTTTGGTTGCCCACAAAATCAACATGCTCTTGCTGACTGACGGGGCAGTCCCTAGTGTCGTGGCCTCCTCTACTCACCTCACAACTTTGAGCACTCAGCTTTAGCTCTTTGATCTCATTCGCCATTGCTGCAAGTGCAGCAGCCACGCTAGTATCAGGGTTGGCCTGATGAACACCTCTCGCAGGAAAGGCGGGTATCCTAGCAGCAAGAATAGAATTCCTAATGAAATGTTGTTGTTGTTGCTCAGCTAGAGCGAAGCTCTCGAACATCTCCTCGCATTCAGCAGGTTCTTTCTTATTCATGATATGGCCTCCCGCAGTAGTATTGAACATTTGCTGCATCTCGAAGGTGAGACCATTGTAGAACTTCTCCACTATCGCCCAGTCAGAAAGACCATGCTGGGGACATCGGCTCAACATCACGTTGAACCGCTCCCGGACCATGTGATAAGGTTCATCAGGGTCCATACGGAAAGAATGGATCTGGTCGCTAAGGCGAGCGACCTTGGAAGGTAGATAGTAGTTTTTAAGAAACTTGGCTTGTAGATCCTCCCAAGTGGTGATAGAGTTATGGGGTAGGGTATCTAGCCAAGTGGCAGCACGCCCAGAGAGCGAGAATGGAAAGAGATGCAAGTAGATTGCGTCCCCTGACACACCAGTGATATTGAAGGTATCACAGATTCGCACGAAACGGGACAGATGTCCTGGTGCATCCTCATCCTCGAGGACATGAAATTGGGTAGAATGAGTTATGGTACTCATGACATGTGATGGGACCTGCCAGCTTTTTGTGTTTGGCACAGTCGGGCGGGTGATCAGAGATCTCGCCCCAGTACACCACGTCTTCAAACGCTCCCGAAAATCACGGGTGCGCTCGTGAATCTCTCGCTCGGGCTCTGAATAAGATGAGAACTGGGGTGATCCCTGCGATCGAGTATGTTGCATAAACTGAAAGACACAAAAGACAAATAAGGACTCAAAACACAAAAAGACTCGATCCTATATTAAGACACATAAATAGCAGATAAGACAAAGTAGGCAATTAAGACTCAAGATAAAAGAAAGAAAGAAAATAAACCAAAAATCACATAAAGAACTAATCAACGCTAATATTGCTATTGCCAAGTGTCCCTGGCAACCTCGCCAAAAACTTGATGTCGCCCAGACGGTCTATAAAAAACTATAAATAAAAACCTAATCTAGACTCCTAAGTAATAAATGGAATACCTATGAACGAGACCGCGCTGACAGGCCAGTGAACCTATCGAGTGTAGCACAACTTAATGGTAAACTGGATTATCGAACCCTAGAGACACTGAATAATTAAACCAGACTCTGACTCGAACTTAGAATATTGGTTTGGGGGTTTTCTATAACTACTGATTAAACTACTAAAGAAAACAAGAGATGATATATGAAAGACTATAACTATTAGAACAGGAACTCGGGAATCTCAGGAACGAGAAGAACACTACCTACGTCGGAATCCTACTTGCAAAGCCAAAACTTCTACTGGTTAAGGAAACTATGATGGACTAGTTTTCTAAAGATAACAACTCTAGACAACCTAGTGGATCCCTAATCACTCTAACGGTGTCACCAAAAAGGAAACTCTATAGTTGCACAATGTTGACCAGATATTGGGATTACCTTTCACTCTCTCCAACAACGATAATATACCCAATAGATAGATCATATCTTAGTCTGACTGTCCACAATACATCAAAGATGCACAGGGTAATCTCATATCAACAAACTATGACTCGGACTTGCAAAAATTACTAAGAACCTAAGGCAACTTTCTCTCAGACAGTTAACACTCAGAATCCTAATGATGAAGACTAACCGATTACCTCTCACCTTTCGGGTATTGAGATAAGACGAACACTCAGATCTAACCTACTCTCAATCACAGTACGTATGGAATACTACGTCTAGCAAACCACACAAACAATCACAAACACACAGTCAGTGATCTTGATATACTACTCAAACTGAAAGATATTCACAAGCAGCATACAAAACTATAATCAATCATACATCAGATTTAAGCATGCATAATCATAACAACTATTAAACAAAGATCTTTTCACAATCATTAAACCATCAATTGAATCGAAAAACCGATAAAAATCATAACTTTAACAAGAAATCATCTTTAACCTAGGCAGTATCAAAGAACTAGCGAATGCACATATTCAAAACTTCAAAATAGAAGTCAAAGAACAGAAACATGGTAGCAATTCAATAAACCAAAGACAAATGAAAGAAGATCAAAAACCGAAGAGGCTATGATACCACTGTTGGGATTCCTTGTAACAGTTTTAACTTTTAAAACAAAATATATTTAAACCCTTTAGATAAACAAATCAAATTTAATAAGCGGAAGCATTTAATACAAATTAACTGTTCTAAACCGGGATCCCGACAGTAATCCAATTACACGCGTATAAACAATAAATTAAACCAACCATAGCGTCTAAAACAATTATACCTTCTATGATTAACCCAACAAAAGACACTTTGGTTCAACGAGCATCTCGCTTGTTACAGTTCACGAATACCGGAGATGTGTGATATTATACATTAATTTTACAAAGTTTTAAATGTAGAAATGGACTCACAACTAAATCACACGCTTACGGGAAGTGCACCGGTCGCGTGTAGCAAAGAAAGCAAGCCCGAGTTATCGAACCGTGGACACAAGAGGTGACGGTCGTCAATACTACACCTCTATTGACTCCTAACCGATGTAAAACAAGTGAAGATTCTCTTTTTATAATTTTAGAACATACAAATTAAACTAAACAATTAAAATACTGAGTCGAATCAAAAACTGAAAAGACACGACAAAACTTAGACACGAGGAAAGACGAGGACAATGACAAAACACTAAAGATAAACCAAACAAACTAGAACACGAAACAAAGACAAACTTTGAGACAAACACTACCTAGACTAGGAATTCTATTGGCTATTTTAACTGCTTTCGGGCAAAGTGATTGTATGACACCGGTTCTAAAGATAGAATGACTCAGGAATCACTAAGACACGCAGGATCTCCTCTCAGACTCACCTACACACCTCAACTATCCTGAGGGTCGGATTAAGCTCACTGGCAAGGATCTCCTCTCAGACTCACCAAGACCTAGAACACCACGTCCTCGACAACGGTTTCACCTCTCAGTCTCAACCGCTCTATACTCATAGGCTATCCTAGACAGACCTAAGAGCAAGGAGTAAACTCCCAAAATACAATTTATGATACAAAATTACAAATGATAAGAACGACTCGGACAACCCACTATCATGCAATTTCTACCCAAACCGCCAAACCAAAAGACAACCCGACAACCTATCTCCTCTCGGACTCAAGATTGGTAAAACACTGATTTTTATGACCACACAAACCTGCTACAATGATTAGCCTAATCGTCTAGATCACGGACACAAAGTAAATGACACGAAAACCAGAAATCTTACCCAAAACACACAAAGCATTCCAATAAAACCTCAAGTACAACAAGTTCATGCAAGTTCAGTAGCAAATCAGTATTATAACACATTCATAAACATCAAATCAGAAGTCTTTACACTAGTATTCATCATACAATCGATAAACAAACCGACAACAATCAAATCATGACAATATTCATCCTAATCTTGGTCTCAACGAGTTTAGCTACTCATAATACTAAGAAACAATCCAAAAATAACTGAAAACATTGTTTGATCTCGAAGTAAATGACTGGAAAAAGAAAAACAAAAAACCAATGTTTCAAAACCGAAAAGCTTCAACTTCCCTCAATTCGGATGATACCAAGCCTCAATTCTTCGATCTTTAGAGCCTCTTGGTTGTCTACAGCCGCAAACAATTGATAACCCCCATAAAGAATCGACCAAAACCTTTAAAACAGCTGAATTAGAGCTTTTTGGCCCATTAGGATAGTGGCGGACTGCTACAACAAGCCTTAGCGGTCCGCTAAGGGCTTAGGTCATCGTGAATGACATGCGCGCCTGGCAGCGCAATGATGGTGTTTCTTCAAGGTGTGGCGGACCGCTAGCATCCTCCCTAGTGGACCGCTAGCATCCTCCCTAGCGGTTCGCTACAGGTGTCTTTTTTCCATAATCTTGTTTATTTTTCCTCTACTTCTTTCGGGCACTTTCGGGTATGAACTTTTCTTTCAGAATTACTTTAAATTCTCGTACAAACCTGCAAATTACATGAATAACCAAATAAGTACTAAAATCTCATGATTTTGACCTTAAAACCAATCCGAACAAGGTAAAATACGCCCAATATATATGTATATATGTTTTTTCCAAGACATCAACCCGCAACAACGGAAACCGTCTCACAGTTCAAAGCGGAACATCGACGGCGACGACAGGGGAGGTGGATGGCGAACAGCGGCGGTGGCTGGGTGGTTCTCGGTGATCGGCGTAAAACCGAAAGGGGTAGAGGGGGTCCGTCGACGGTTGCGCAGGAAAGGGAGGATGAGGCCAAAAACTTGCTTAGGATTTTAGGTTAAGGATATATTTATAACATCCCTAATTGATGACTGGACCCCTGTGGTATTAACATTTAATCCCCAACTAATTAACTATTAATTATTGTTAAGCCTTGTTGTTTAACTAATTACAAATAATCAGTAAAACTTAATCCTTTAAATGTTTAACATTTAAACATTAATTCCTCCGTACATAATTATTTCTATAAATAATTAATTACCGAACGAACCGATAAATATTTCATTATATATTTTTTCAGCCATTTAATAAAACCATGTTTCGTGAATGTAACATCCTGGTTTTTATGATATACCGGGGTTTGTGTAATTGTACATTATTGTATATGGTTAGCGGGGATTTAACAAAAACTTAACGAGGTTTATCTTAAAACTCGAAAGAGACGAAACGAGAGGGACCAGTTGCGCCAAAGGTCAAACTCGACAAGTAAGGGGACACCCTAAATGCGGCGTATATGCGGAGCCCCCATTTGCAAATCGTGGTCGTCGAGAGCAAGGGGAGAAGAAGCCGAGGTCGTTTCTCGTATTTAAAGTTCGATTCAAGGTAATTTAACAATCATTAATTGTTTGTTACGAGTTTGATCGCCGAATCGTTGTGAAAACGTTTTGTAAATCGAGGGTTTTAGCAAAGATTGAGTTTCGATACGAATGTATAATATCGAAACCCTTAAGGATGGCTGGTTGGATTGTAGGGTGGCCGACGGTGGGGTACGAAGGACCCGTGACCGCACAAGGCGGTCTATCCGGTGTCTGTAGGTTATGGCAGCAGCAAGGGAGTTCGCGTGGCGGCTGTTCGGGTGACGTGAGGGGGAGGCATAGACGGGAAGGGCCGGCCGACAGCCGAGGGCGATGTGCTCGGTCGGCTAGCGGCTGCATGAAGTTGGCAAAAATCGACGGCAATCCGGGACGAGACTGCGAGTGACTGTTGATGTCCAATATTGACTGTAGGTGAACGAGAAACTAGTTAGTCGTGCATGCCGACGAGATATGCATGGGTTGGGCATGTAAGGTGGCGAGAAACCGTGTGAGTCAGAATTTACTCTCGAGTCATGTATTGACTCGTAAATGTTGTATTGTAGGTATGAAGTCAAAAGGCGAAGGTGAGATACATGTAAGTTCTAGGAAGTGCGTCATTTCGCACAAATGTGAGTTTCTATCGCCCAACACTTTTAAAATGTTTACTATTTTGGGGCACGAAATACATGTAACATGTAGGTCCAGATTTCAATCAGAAATCACTCAATAGATCGACTACACGCACACACAGGCGGAATCTGTGTGTATGGTGGTGAAACAGAGGGTAGAAACAGAATTGGTGAAGATAAACAGGCAAACCACAAAGGAATTAACACAAATTGTAAGAACAGCAGATGAAATAACTCCAAATGTGTATTGATTCAGAAAACTGTGAAAGAGAGAAATTCAGGGTTACGACCGCTATCTCCACCATAGAAATTCTCAAACTAGGCTATTTATAGTAAGTTGACAGGCATCGAAACTATGCTTACCGAAATTACTAGTTTCGGTGAGAATTTACAAGAGAAAGAACAATTATGTCGAAACTATACTATCTATCGAAACTAGATAGTTTAGATGGCCCAGACTAAAACTAATAAAATCAGTAAATTACATGAAACTGAAAATACAAGTAAATAAACTAACTAATCAAAGTTCAAAAAGAAATACATTGATGACAACAGCTTATAAAATAATTAGACTCTACAATCTCCCCCTAAGTTGCTGCATCAATGTCTTCAACTCTTCTCAAGCAGTTGGCCCTTGACTTGGTTGCTGAAAGTGAGGTTTTGCATTGATAGTCCCCACCCTTTAATATGCCTTGGCATCAGCTTCATCATCATCACTAAAGATCTTGATAGGGTTGTTGAATATCACTTCAAGATCCTCAGGTCAAAATTTTAGTAGCTCCATGGGCTCAAAAATGTTGATATCCTCCATTCCTTCACACTCAATAACTGCACTTCCAATGGTAGGGTTGTAAAACCATTTTCTAAAGTTCTAAAGCTGCAGAGGTACAGATCGTGGCAATATGATAGATTTGACAGTTTCTGACGGGTTGTACCTAAGGCTTACCCAAGGCCTTTGAGTTCTAGGATGGATTCTTGTCTTTGAGATAACTCTTCTTGGCTTAGAAGTGGTCATGGTCTAAAATCATTGAAGGTCTGATTTCTCAAGAAGGTCTCAAAGTCGTTTGCAATGCCCACATTTCCTGTATTTTATAGAGGTAGCTTGGCAAGAGCTCTTAAATCATATTTAGAGAGGGAGCTGAAGTCATGAGGAGACTTGAAGTGCTCCACTCCTCCTTTGTATCTTCTACCAATAAAAAGTGAACGTTCCTTGTCGCACTTCCACCCGACTGGTGGCCTTTTCAGCTCTTGGTATTCTGCGAACCATTCATAGTGCTTTGGTGGTTCCTGAGCTTGTATGTCTTTGAACCAAGATCTTCTAGGATCTGAGGACTGGACAGATGGAGTATTGGATCCTGTGACAGTTGGTGATGGAGTAGCTATTGGAGTTTCTATAGATGTGCTTGTTGTCCCAGCAGTGTTTTCAGGCTCAACGAAGGTCACTGTGATGTCTTGATCTTCTAGCTCAAAGTCTGTTGGAGCATCAAATTCATTTCCTTCTTTGGTAAAGTACTTGAGCTTGTCTCCCTGATCTTCTTCTAAGGTAACAATTTCAGGATAATCTTCAATTGTTCCAAAGTCATCAACTTGCTTTAGCATCTCATCTAGTTCATGATCTGATCCAATTTCTTCTTCATCTAATACCACAAGTTCAATATCAGCATCATTTCTCTTTCCTTTTTCTCTTAATGTTCTCCTTTCACTAACAGATGGAAGATCATAATATGTTTCTTCTATCTTGACTTTCATAGCATCCTTTGTCTTGGTAGCTTGGCCATTGAAGATAGTTAGAGCAGATTGAAGATTAGACTCAAAGGCAGGGGAAGAGGGTCCACCAGCAGAAGTGGTCTCCCCCTGAGCCGTGGAAGGTGTTTCCTGTTGAGAAGACTTAGTCAAAGAGGCCTTGATTTGTTCAACATCATCAGATAAGGCCTTGAACTCTTGTTGTTGCTGAGAGATTGTCTTTTGTTGGGTTTCTAGTTGAGTTTGCTGAACATCTAGTTGGGTATGCAAACCTCCAACTTCAACATTAAGATCTTTCAATTTTTCTTTGCTTTCTTTCAACTCGGACTTCAAATCTTCTATCACTTTATTTTGTTCTGTTACTTTGTCTTGTAACCTTTTCACCTCCTGACTTAGGGTTTTCACCCTGTGAACAGAGGGTGATGATTCATGAACATGAGAGGTATGTGGTGAGGGTTGTGGTGAGGGTTGAGGAGTTGGTTGTGGGGTGACAGAAACATGGATATGTGACTGAATAAGTATTTTTACTTTTTCTGGAATAGAAAACAGTGACTCGGAAGAGGAGGACAATGGTTCCAACCCAGTCTTGATTCTCTTTGCAAGGGGTTCTTCTTTTTCATAGTCTAAACTTGAGTCAGCATGCCTTTTGGATGATGACGCAGGAGGTTCAGTTTGTTCTTCAGTGTCAGTCTCATAATCAGAGACATCATATTTTGTGCCGTATATACCTTCATCCAGCGTATCACTAGAATCAGCTTCACTTTCAACTTTGCTGGAATCTCAACTTCAACATTAACATTTTCTGGAATCTCAACTTCAACATTAACATTTTCTTCAGCTTCTATGTTTTCCACATGTTGCTCTTCAATAATAGGCTCAAGATTTTCTATCAGTTGATCCATGAAAGATAGGATGTTCAGCTTCTTGGTTACCCTGATTGTCTTGTTCTTGTTCTTCTTCTTCCTCTTGATCTTATGCCAATCCAGGGTCTATATCAGGAACAATCTCCTCTTCTTCACCTAAGATATGCCCAAACAGAGGAACATCAGCAATTACTCTGTTGGTCCTTTTGCTGGTACTCTTCATGTAGCTTAAAGTCTTAGCTGACATATGATCAAAGAAAAATACATTCCCATCTTGTTGTAGCTCTGGGTGAAGATGGTTTATGATGATCTGAAGAAACCTTGGATAAACAAGAAATTTCTCTTTAACTTCCCCATTAATGTTTTCTTTCAACTGCTTAAACACCAAACTAGAGAAATTGTAATCCCTGCCCTTGATTAATCCAAGAATAACCATGGCATTGGCTGAGTCAAATCCACCTTTCCTTATGGATAGGCAGTGTATGAAGAGATGTACTATATATCTCCATAAAGGGGGAAGGGTATTCTTGACAATCTATCCATGTTTGAATTCATTAGGATGCCCCAGTATTCTGAAACACTCTTTTACATAGAAACTTGGAAATTCCACCGGTGCCTCATGACTGTCATTAAAGTGTAAAACCTCTCTGATAGTTGCTTCAGAAAAGAGAACTTCTTGATTATGGACTGTGGCTCTGATATGCTCCACATTGTTAGTAATTGTTGTTGTTGCAGTACTCCAAAATTACCTGATGGTGGTCCAAACACAGGCAGATTGTGACTTATGGCAAAGCTGACATTGGAGTTGGCTAGGAAATCAAGCACAGGTAGAAAGTCTGCATTCTTGGGACCAGTAGTATGCAATACAGCACACACATTGTGCCTCTTGACAAATAGAAGATCCATATCTGCACAGAAGCAACACAAGATAATTTTATGCATCAGTCCAACACATAGAAAAATTTTAGAAAGACATATCGAAACTACTAGTTTCGGGTAAAAAGGCATATCGAAACTATATAGTTTTGGGCACCAAATGCTATCGAAACAACTAGTTTCGATGGAAAACCTGTTCAAATTCTGAAAACCCTTTTTAAAGACAAAACACCCTTTAATCAAAAAAACTAGTTTCGATTACACAAATCTGAACAGACACACAAGTTTTAACAAACAAAGAAGACTAAGTGAAAGCTATATACAGAAAAACGAAAAATGAATAGAAATAACAAGACAAGGTCGCCTGAGATGTCGAAACTCCATCTTACCAAAATATTTGAGAAAATCTGCAAAAATACACAATGGAATGGTGAGATATTAGCAATGAGAAGTTCAAAAACAAGATCTAAGCAAGAAACGATCCAAAACACGCTATTTCAGTCGCAACAAGGGTAAAAACTGTAACCCTAGCCATCGCCATATAAAACAGTAGCAGACAATATTGAGTAATCAAACCTGATGAAGACGACGACGGAGGAGTCAGACAAGGGAGACTGATTTCGCAATCTTAGACCGGAGAATTGCGATTTTGTGTGTGAAAATGGTTTCAGGTGAGTGAGAGTGAACGAAGCATGAAGAATAATCTGATTATGAAGACATTCAATTTGATCTTGACAAACGACTAAAATGCCCCTGTCAAAACTATTAGTTTCGATAGAACAACGTAGTTTCGGGTGGATGGTAGTTTCGGGCGATTTGAGTAGTTTCGATGACAGTGTTGTTTCGGGTGAACATGAGATACTTGATCAGAAACAAAAGAAAAACACTCATATGTACACAATTTAAACAAGCTAATAAGGAAGATTAAGAAATTTATAATGAAAAAGTAAAAGTGAATCAGTTTAAAAAATATAAACACTTAGCCTTGGAAAAGATCCAACGTGAGATCATGTCTGGTCAAACCCTTGAAACACTTCATATTGCACTGAGCTACTGTGAATCCCTGAAGATAGCCGATATTTGTGCAAGATAAACCCGAATATTTGCTTGTACAATGTTTTCATGTGATTAAGAGGTACCGTTTGAGTACAAAACACGACGTACCCCACATTTTGAAATAAAATGGTTTTGAAAGCCTATCAATCCTCAAGAAATACCCGTATTCATCTTATCATCTCTTACAGGCTAACCACGGTACCATCTTGGTAAGTCAAAATCACCGCCAAAAGAAAAATAAAATCCAACTGGATATAAGAGGTTGTAAAAAGAAAAATACCGAAGTGGATATTAAAAGGAACGAACATTCTAGATCTTTGCGTAAGCCAAACAAAAGAAGTCGTAAAATTATCCAAGCGGATAGGAAAAGTTTGAACACCTGAGATCTTTGTGTAAGCAAAACATACGGGGTCAAATCATCCAAGTGGATGGGAAAAAGATGAACTCCTGAGATCTTTGCGTAAGCAAAACAGACGGGGTCATCGACGGTAATTCTCCTTACTTTGACGGTCACCTGGCGCATGAATCAGAATCTAACACGTATGCCTATATCTGATTTAATAGGTTTTCTTAGCTTATAAAATGGGTTAGATGTTTCAAAAATGGGTTCAAACACATGTGCACGAAAGAGAATTAGATTTTCACACTACTAAAAAGTTATAACCGTATGTCGGTGTTAGGACATAGATTGTAATGACAAAATCTTTGTAATAGTTTAGATCTTATGTCTTTATGTTTTTGTATTGTAATAATGTTCTAAGTGTTTTTATACAAGTTAAGTTCGCCTAGTCAAACAGAGGCGAACTTGTTAAGTTCGCTTAAGTCTATCTGAGGCGAACTTGTTAAGTTCGCTTAGTCTGTTAGAGACGAACTTGTTAAGTTCGCCTAATGCAGGTCAGTAGTCTATATATAGATGTTTACAGAGTCAGTTTGATATAGACGAGAATCGATAACATAGTTGAACGATTGAGTCTGTAAACTCTATTGAGAATTGGAATATAAGCTTGAATGTTATTTACTTGATTGTCTATATTGTCTTTTGTGTATGTAATCGTTGATTCATTGGATTCCGCACTCCGAGTTAACGACACGTCTTATCATGAGAACGATCTGTAGAAGTGCCATGAGGACCTACAGTCGGGCCTACCGGCTATACCTCAGTAAGCACCATTACTTATGGTCCATTCCATGTTCAAGAAGTGTGATCAGACTCTATCATTTCTCACAAGGTCGGATCCGATTTTCCTGAAACACAAAACATGATACTCACAGTGAGTTTTTCTTAGGCAAACAATAAACAAATCAAAAATTTTCTTTTCTTTTAACTATACAAAGCAAATCTTTTTCTTTCTCACTACAAATTCCAATTTCTCCCCCCAAAAGTTTTGCTTTCAAAGGTAAATAAGAAAACAACTATACAGAAAAGTTAAAATCTTTTTGAAAATCTTCTCGATTAACAAGTTTAAAAAGAAAAGACAATATGCACAGGGGTTACAGAAAGTTGATCATGCCGAGCATGTCCACCAATTTCTCAAATCTGGCAGAATCAAATGCTTTTGTAAAGATGTCGGCTTTTTGCTTGTCGGTTTGACTTCAATGATTTTTATATGTTTCTTTTTGAGACAATCACGAATGAAGTGGTGTTTGATCTCAATATGTTTGGTTTTTGAATGCTGAATGGGATTTTTGGTGATATATGGAATGGCGGTGTTGTTACACAGGATGGGAGTTTCATGGAAGGTGATCCCGTAATTAAGCATTTGATGGTGGATCCATCTAACTTAGGAACAACAAAGGGCTGCGGCAATGTATTCAGCTTCGGCTGTGGATTGGGAAACGGTGGTTTGTTTCTTATATTGCCAGGAGATGAGCGGTTACCAAGGAACTGACAACCTCCAGGAGTGGACTTTCGGTCTAAGTTGCATCCCCGTAGTCTGAATCTGAATATGCCAAAAGATCAAACAAGTTATTTTTGGGATACCAAAGCCCAAGTTTTGGCTTGTACTTCAAATATCTTAAAATATGTTTGACAGCAATTATATGAGAGAGTTTAGGATTAGCCTGAAAGCGTGCACACAAGCACACTTCGAACATGATGTCTGGTCTGCTAGCAGTGAGATACAGAAGTGATCCTATCATTGAGCGATAGAGGTGCTGATCAACGCTTTCACCATCCAAATCAGAAGACAGGAAGTGTCGAACTTCCACATGGGTCTTGTAAGGATGAGACTCAGTCATTTTGAACTTGGCCTGGATTTCTTTAACATACTTCTCTTGATGGATAAGAATTCCTGACTCAGACTGATCTACTTGCAACCAAGAAAGAACTTTATTTCCCCCATAGACCTCATTTCAAACTTAGATCGCATCACTTCCTCGAACTCTTTACATAACCGAGGATTTGTGGATCCGAAAATGATATCATCAACATAGATTTGCACTTAGATGGTATCCGCATCATCCTTTCGTTTGAATAAAGTTTGGTCAATTGCTCCTTGTGTGAAACCATTATCAAGCAGATGCTTAAATAACGTCTCATACCACGTATGAGGTGCTTGATGAAGACCGTACAGTGCCTTGTCAAGTTTGTAAATTTGTCAGGATAGCTTGGATCAATGAAACCCGGTGGCTGCTTGACATAGACTTCCTCTTGATTTTTTTCCATATAGAAATGCGTTTTTGACATCCATCTGATGAACTGTGAAGTCCTTATAGGCTGCGTATGGGAGAAACATTCTGATGGCTTCCAAGCGAGCCACTGTTGCAAAGACATCCTCAAAATCAATTCCTTCTTCTTGATAAAACCCCTGAACCACCAAGCGGGATTTGTTTCGAATCACCATTCCACATTCGTCCTTTTTGTTACAAAATACCTAACGAGTGCCGATTAGGACTTTGTTCTTTGGAAGATTCACCAGATTCCACACATGTAACTTGTTGAACTACTGCAATTCTTCCTGCATAGCCTCCACCCAACTGTTCTCAAGCAATGTAACTTTGATATTCTTAGGCTCGATTTGAGTTATGAAGCAAGAGAAGAGACTGTCATTCATTGCTTCGATGGCACTACGAGTTTGGACTCCCACATTAAGTGGACCAATGATGTTGTTAGTAGGATGATCCTTGTGAATTCTTAACTGTGGAATCTCATCCTCTTCCACTTGTTCATCTAGATTGGTAAAGTTATTGTCAGAAAGGTCAATTTCATCAAGAATAGGGTCTACAGCAGATGATTGTGGAGCAACATCCACTATTGGAGGAGGTTCTTCCTCAACTGTTTCACTTGTTGCTACAGAGTCCGAAGAATCCGGAGTGGGTGATGAAGAGGAGCTTGAGGTAGAAGTAGAAGAGGTACCTAGGATATTCACAGACATAAGAGGATTAGCTGAGACAGATATGTTTGTGAAATCAGGAAGATTAAATGATTTAAACAAATAATCGACATCAAAAAGCCAATCAGGGCCGTCCCCAACGTCTATATGATTGCTTTCATGCCAGTTGATGTCAATGGACTCTAGCAAAATTCTTCGTCTCTTGTTGTAAACACGAAAAGCTATTTGGTTAGAGGAATAGCCCACGAAATAGCACTCATCCGCTTTGGCTTCAAACTTATTCAACTGATCAGAAGTATTCAGCATTGTGCAAACACACCCAAATTTCCTAAAGATATCAATAACAGGCTTGCGCTTGTACATAATTTCATAAGGAGTCTTGTTGCAGCTTTTGGTGATGAGAACACGATTCTGCATAAAACATGTTATATTAATTGCCTCGGCCTAGAATGTGACAGGAAACTTTGAATCAACGATCATAGTTCTTGCTGCTTCTATCAATGTATGATTTATTTTTTCAGCTACACCATTTTGTTGAGGAGTATGAGGTGCACTGAATTGCCGAGAGATACCCTTACTCTCACAAAAAGAATCTAGAGTGGAATTCTTAAACTATGTGCCATGATCACTGCGAATAGTCTTCACACTTAGATTAAACAAGTTCTCCATTTGTAACAGATGAATCTTCAGAATCTCTTGCGTCACATCTTTCTTTGCCAGAAAGAATACCCAAGTAAACCGAGAGAAGTCATCGGTTACTACCAAACAGTAAGATTTCCTTCCATGAGTCATGACACTCACAGGACCGAAAAGATCCATGTGAAGCAATTGAAGAGGAGAGTCAATGCAATTAGTTGTTTTAGGTTGGTGAGTAGATTTGTGTTGATTGCCCTTTGAACAAGAGAGACAATGTTCTATGGGTGAGAAATATTTCAAAGTCAAACCGGTGACAAGGTTTCCTCGAACAAGGCGGTTCATTGTCTTGAAGTTCACATGTCCTAATCTCTTGTGCCAAAGAAAGGACTCATCTTCTGAAGCTTTTGAAAGGAAGCAGGATTCGATTCCTGATGGATTATTCATAACCAGACTGTAAGTATTGAATCTTCGAGGAGCATGCATGAGGATTAGATTTTTAGGAATAACCACCCAGGCTTTAAAATCAAACATTTTTTGGAGTTGAAGAGGGCAGAAAAGTCTTTATCACAAATCTGGGACACACTCATCAAATTGTACTTCAGCTATGGGACGAAATTGACATTCTTCAAGCTATTTACACCGTTAGACACAGTTCCTTAACCTTCAATCTTTCCACCTCTTGGATTGCCTGCAAAGGCGACAAAATCTTCGTCCATTGGATGATAATCTTGCAATAAAGAAAAATGACCAGTCATATGTCTTTAGCAACCACTATCGATATGCCAGATATTGTCTCCAGTCCTCCTCAATTGTCCCTACGTAAAATGAATCATTTAGACATTTGTACCCAACCCATTGCTAAACTGGAACTTCTTAATTTTACAAGATGCATTTCGGAAGTCATAGTCAGAATCCTCCTTTAATGTGTTCTCAAAAAGATCGTTATTCTTAATTTTCCAAATCCTTTTCGACCAATTTTTAGCATTTTTAATCCTTTTACGTCACAAAGTTCTACTATGTTGTGATTTAGATAAAACAGTTGAAGCACAATCAACTGAATTTTGAACAACAAAAGGTACGTTTTCTTCTTTGAAATGATATGTAGACAATATACATGTCTTGAAAACATGATTGGATTCCCCATAACTAAAACAAACTTTATAACATGTTGGCTTAGCCTGATAATTGTGATCACAGGATGATGAAGATGATTGTGATGTTGAGACATCAGAATTAGAGGCAACTCTTTCTTCAATATTTCTTTGTTGAAGACTTTGATCTTCCTTTAATCTGAAAAAAATCCAGATTGCTCATTGTTTCTTGTGGAATGTCAGTCACAACAACTCCTACACTTTTAAAATTTGCAATACAACTCATAGCATTTATAGATTTAGGAACAAAAGGAAAAGAATTCTTAAACTTAGAAATAACATTTCTCAAATTGTCATGCTCAGAAGGCACAGAACCAAAATACAAATTTTCAATGTGTTCACAAATATCTGGTTTTGACACGGACATATTATTACATTTATCCGACTAAAGTTCATTTAAAACATTTCCCTTACTAGAACTCTCATCACAATCATCTTCGGAACCTACACAATCTTACTCTGCACAGGAAGCAAAACTGTCAGAATATGAAGTTTGGATATAATTATCAGCAGATAAATTGCAAACAAAAGGTGTGGGCATGAGGAGCTGGCATATCAGCAAATCTTCTAGACTTGGAATATGGAGGTGGGTGAGAGTTATACCCGATGCCTTCTGTGACTTTTTTTATGAATTTGGTTGTCAATGATTCCAAAAAGAATTTTCTGATCCATACCCATGTGTTCAACTTAAAAATTTTCTTTTTCAGCCTTTTGAAGTCTTTCAGCTAGAATTTGATTATTATCTTTTTGTGTGGTAAGTTGTACAATCAAAGATCGGTTTTCTCAAGAAATATAATGAATTTTCTTTAAGTAAAGTTTCTCATTTTACAAGTTGATGAATCTATATTTCTGAATCTCATTTAAACATGATTTAGAACTGCAAAGTCTAGACATTACCTCAGCTGGTATGACAATGAGATCCTTAGCTGGTTCAATCATGACACATTTCTCCTTTTCTTCAATGTCTGCCATCAGTGCCTTGTCAGCTGCTTCCCCTTCTTGATCTCCCCAATGATAGTGTCCATCATCTTGACAGACCAGAGTTGTTGAGCTAGAAGTTGTAGTGGATTTGGGAGAGATGACAACTTACTTTCTAGGTGAATTCTTCATCTCATGCTGATCCTTTGATGATGGCTCATTGCAGTTCCTTGCAAAATGACCCAGCTGGTCACAGTTGTAGCATCTCACCTTCTTGATATCAAACCCAAGAGTCTTTCCTTGCTTGAATCTTTCCATCCCAGTCCTCTTGATGAATCTTTTTGCTCTCAGAGTCAGCATAGCCATACACCAATCAATATCCATCTTTTCCAAATCATCCGGGTTGATCTGCGCCAAGTCATCACGTTGAAAGCTGACCGATGTTAAGTTTCCAGAAATTAGGGCATCATAACATGACATGAAAGCAGTCATGATTGGCAGATACTCAGCGGGAATCATAGTGGTTGGCTTCTGAGAATTGGAAGAAATAGTAGGCTGAATTCCAGAAATTGAAGGTGGGACATCAGTTTAAAAATAAGCCGTTATGGTTTTGTTGGATGAAGTGTAGGAACTTTGACCTGCAATAAGAGCTGTGTTTCCATATTGATTAGTTGGGGTGACTGCACCTTTCTTTATCTCCAGCTCATATGACTCCAAAATGCTGAAAAGTTCTTGCTGTGAAAGGCCGCTTAGCTTTTCAGTTTTCTTGATCATAATCCGGTACATATTCCTTTCCTCGGGCAGTGAATCAAGCAGCTTCTTGTTTAACTCAACAGTGGGATACTCAATTCCCAAAACTTTCAACTTAGAGACAATGCTTGAGAAACGGTAGATCAATTCAGACATGGGTTCACCAGGGACACTGCTAAACATTTCATATTGCTTATTGATTAAATCCATCTTGCTTTCTCTAGCCTCAGCACTTCACTCATACCTTGTACATAAAGCAACCCAAAGATCTTTGGCAGTGGTATACTCAGCAAATATGTTAAACACATCCATAGGAAGAGCCGTAGCAAAAGATCCATAAGCCTTGTTATTTCTTGCAATTAACGCAATATCCTTATCATCATATCCAGACAGAAGCTTGGGACGTTGAACATCTGCAGTGGTAGTAACTGGCTTGTGTGGACCATCATTGATTGACTGCAAAAGAGTGTGGTCATGGAACTGAAACAAAGTCTTCATATTCTTGGTCCAATCATCAAAATCACTTGTGGACACCAAGACAGGCGGTTTGTTTCCTCCAGCATACTCACTGTTTCTTGAAGATGCCATAACTCAGAGAAGTTAAAAGAACAAACAATAGCTAGTTTCGGGTGAATAAGGGATGATCGAAACAACTAGTTTCGATAAAGAAAAGGCTGATCGAAACTACTAGTATCGACAGAACAAGGCTTGGCCGAAACTTCTAGTTTCGATGAAGAAGACTTGGCAGAAAATCCAACAAACTCAGAATAAATTACAAGTTTCGATTGAAACTAGTTTCGATATTCCAGTAGTTTCGGGTGAACAATCTGCAAAGATTAGTTTCGATATAACAGCACAAAATCAAGTTTCGATGATACCTTCTCCAGACAAGAAGTTTCGATGATCAACTAAAAGCATAAATTGTCTCCCAGTAGTTTCGATACCTCCTTCTTCAAGCTTCAGCAGACTCCATTGATGAAAAGCTTCAATAATCAATAACAAAGAAACAACAATCCAATCCAGCGAAAAGCTTCCAAATAATCTTCTGAACTCAAATCAATCTTCGAATCTGAGAAACTCGAAGAAATAATGCCAAAAGCGATAAACAGTGCTTTCAAAACTTCGATGAAAAAAAACTTCATAAATAGCCGAAAAACACCTAAAACCGATCGAAATAACCTGAATATACTCAGAAATCAAGAGCATAAAGCTCTGATACCAATTGTAGGTCCAGATTTCAATCAGAAATCACTCAACATATTGATTACACACACACATAGGCGGAATCTGTGTGTATGGTGGTGAAACAAAGGGTAGAAACAGAATTGGTGAAGATAAATAGGCAAACCACACAAGAATCAACAAAAATAAGATATGAGATTATAAGAACAACAGATGAAATAACTCCAAATGTGTATTGATTCAGAAAACTGTGAAAGAGAGAAATTCAGGGTTACGACCGCTATCCCCACCCTAGAAATTCTCAAACTAGGCTATTTATAGTAAGTTGATAGGCATCGAAACTATGCTTACCGAAACTACTAGTTTTGGTGAGCATTTACAAGAGAAAGACAATCCTGTCGAAACTATACTATCTATCGAAATTACTAGTTTTGATTGAACAAAACTCAATCGAAACTAGATAGTTTCGATGGCCCAGACTTAAACTAATAAAAGCAGTAAATTACATGAAACTGAAAATACAAGTAAATAAACTAACTAATCAAAGTTCAAAAAGAAATACATTGATGACAACACCTTATAAAATAATTAGACTCTACATAACGTATGTGTTTTGATAGACGTAGCGCATATGTGTCGTGTTGTGACGAACGGTCAGTCATTCATTTATATGTGTGTGTATGTGTGATTATTCTATGTTATGTACGTAAGTAACATAACGGGTTATTATTATAAATACGTGAGGTTGTTTTTGACGAGGACAAATGGGTTGCTGGGTCTAACGACAGTTAGGCGAGGACTTGTGTTTGTTAGTACCACAGGGTACATCAAGCGGGAACTAATACCGATTTACTATGGTTAATGGATTATGAAACGATAACGATTTTTGGGACGAATCATCCCTTATAACTCACTATATAACTCACTCAGCGTAGCTGGCTTTTTAGCATGTATTTCAGGTAAGGAAAAAGAGTAGGCTGGCGGCTCTTGTAATTGCAAGTGGTTAACCGGATCGTGATGGATTAGTGGCATTCCTGTACCTTGATGTTTTATATGGATTTTAGTATTTTAATATTGTTTATCTTATGATATTGGGACGCCGGATATGGGTTGACTTTGAATTCCGCTGCATTTGTGAGACTATTTAACGTCTAAAACTATTATGCTTGTCTAATGTGTGAACAAGTAGGGTTCCTGGGGTTTAGGGCCTTACAAGTTGGTATCAGAACTGTAGTTTAATAGATCTGGGCATCCCCGATGCCTAGACTTTGACTGAGAATGGGACCATGAATGGGAATGCCATCACGGGTAACCAAAGGCCAAATAGCGCCAGGTATGAGTGTGGGTGTGTGTGTTAATAGGTTAAGACATGGGCGTTATGCCAAAGATGCAGTATAGGGAAAGTTTTAAACTCAAAAATCAAGGTGAGAGGGTAATGGCGACTGGCCACCGTCATTAACTAATTCCCCTGCTCGTAATGTGTAGGTCCCTAATTCGGTGCGTGACGGATCTCTAGACTCGCGGTACGACACGGTGATAACGTGCAGAATCCATGATCAACGTGCTCGTGTAACTTAATCAACAACAACGGTGTAAATAAACTCTTTATATTTCCACCACAATATCAGGTTACAAGATTCACAGAATTCTCTCTAGTCTCTCTCAAGTCTACTCTGATATCGTATACAACATACTCTGTAAACTGTCTATTTATAAGCACCAGTTCTGCAGTAGGCAAACTTATTAAGTTCGCCTCATAGATACTTAGGCGAACTTATTAAGTTCGCCTATAATAGGCTAAGCGAACTTAACAAGTTTGCCTCAGATAGACTAAGCGAACTTAATAAGTTCGCCTCTGATAAACCAGGCGAACTTGTCAAGTTCTCCTCTCTATGAACTTACACAGAATTTTATCAACAGTTACAAAACATGTTCTAACAGACTCCCCTTTAACTGTTGCTAACAATTATATTAATTACAAGTCAAAGACACTAAGACTAAGACATAATATCTTCAAGCTCGTTGTCACCAGAATATGCTCCAACAGACTCCCCCTTGACAACAACTTTAGAAGATTGCCATCCGTCTTCATATATCATCAAACAAGTTGTAGTCTTTGTCTTGTTCATCTGCACTTTCTCTCTTTATTTCTAGAAGAAAACTTGGGAGAAGGACCCCTTGTCAACTTCTGTCTGCAATATTCAGTTTTTGCAAAGGAGAACAACCAAGAATAACCAACAATTAAGATTTCCATGGAAGCTGGAAAAATAAAATCTTTTTGGTTTTTCAAACATAAAAAACACAAAATCTTTTTGGTTTTTCAAACATAAAAAACACAAAATCTTTTTGGTTTTTCTCTGTATAAACTGAAATGTAAAATTCAAAATCACATATTTTTGGTCGAACATCACGAGTAAGAAGATCATATCAGTATATATGAGATATCAATCTCACATCTTGGATATAAAATCCATATAATATCAAATGGTATCCTATGTCATTCTTTCAAGCCTTGACCAATCAAACCAATATCTTTCAAGATTATCACACTCTATCTTTTCAAGACTTTCATATTGCTTGTTATGATACGCGATAAACATTCAAAGAAAATAGGATCATGATATGACACACAAATTCAAATTGTTAATATTATAATATTTGAAACTAAAGCATCTCATTCCCACTTTCTTGTGAGTTAAGGTACCATTTAAGTATGAAATACAACGTGTACCCCACTAGTATGCCAACAGAAAGTAAATGCACTTTCTTCAAGACATATAAGATTTTACTAAAGATTATCCGAATTTCCAGAATGAGGAGACATCACTTAGCACATGAATAGCAGAATCCAAATTGGATTGTATAGGAATCAATGAGATTCATAATCGAATGATTCAATGTCTTGGCTTATATATGTGGAATCATAAGATTCAGGTACGTGGATCCAACTGTTATCTGGATTATGAATTCAATGGAATCAGTAAAGATGATTTATCAATATGATCCAAGGGCTAGTATATGTTTGACAGATGTTGTCAAGTACATATCTTGATTATACTTCAAATTGCATGCTTTTCGGGACATGGGCACTGAAGCAAATCGAATGAATAGTGCTAAGGACATAACCCGAAACTGATCTCATAGGAAAATATTTATTAAAAGCTAATATTCTATATCTGATAGTGATCTTTTAACACACACACCCTGGCATAAATTGGGTTCACATCACAGTTGTAACATATGCAATTTTGTTTTCACACTACTAATGGTTTAGTGACGCTTTTAGTATACTGAAAATTCAAATTATATGCATACACAACACTATCATTTCCTATTTGTGCAGTATCTGAAGTTTATATCAAAACATATAATTCAGATATATTAACATAAAGCACCAACCAGTCAATCTAAGGTCATGTGTGAAAGAACATCTACTGATGTACTATCATCTCTTCTTTAACTTCAAGTAATGTCGATTTTATCTTTTTCAATTTGTTTGGCTTTTTCAAAATCTTTTTCAAAGAAAGTAAAACAAACGAAAATAAACCTTCCATGAAAACATTTTATGAAAAACATTTTACATGGTTACTCAGGATTAAGCAAGTCAATCAATTAAAAACTCAAACCGGTGTAATCCTGTAATTGAATGTCTTTCCCTTTGTCACCAACACAGTTCTGTACTCCCCCTGTCCTGTAGACTCCCCCTCAACTAGTCAAATGGTTGCATCAATGAATTTATGCTCACCATTGTCATCCTATGTTTCAGGTCATCATTTGGACTTTGTAAAACTCTTTCCAAAACATTGTGTGTGACATATTCTCCCCCTTGAGCATAAAGTCGTTGAAACAAATAGATTCTCAGTTATCAACAACTCTTTACTCATGCAGATGTCATTCCCTGTCATGTGCTTAGAACCACCACTATCAACAACCAAAATGGTATTAATAGACCCTCTTGGTAAATCCTACACATCTAATAAGGAACAATAATTTGAAATTGGGACCCAAGCCATGGTAGTCATGGGTCGTCCATATGTATCAAAATAATAAACCTCACTCCATTCACAATCAAATCTCTCAACAATTTTCGGAGATTGTTCCGACGAGTCAGAAACAGAAACTTTAGATTTCCAAACATGCTTTTGTTCATTAAGTTCTTTTTGCTTAAAATGTGAAGTGTTTGAACATTTTCTTTCGTTTGAAAATTGATTTGATTGTGAAAACTCTTGTTGTTCTAAAAGTTTTCTCAATCTTCTGTTTCTCCTCCGTCTTTGAGGTCTAGAAAGCCTAACCTCATATTTTGAATTACCTTTTGGTGTATCATGAGGTTTAACCACATTTGGGTTAACATAAGGCTTAACATGAGTTCTTACCTTTCCTGGAGTAACATGTCGGTTACCTTTGGCGTTGTGAGGACAAGCAATCCTAATGTGACCCACAAGACCACAGTAAAAGCAAGATCTCTTCTCATGATATTCTCTCATATAAGGAATCTTCACAAGATAAGATGCACTTGAAGAAGATTCTCCTACATGAACTTCTTTTGGAGTTTGAGAATGGTTTTGATTCAGGCCTCATATTCTCAGGAACTACATGCTTCTTCCCTTTATTTTTGTAAGGACATGTCACCACAATGTGTCCCATCTCATTACAATGAAAGCAAGTACGCCTGTCTTTATAATCTCTGACATATGGAACTCTCCTTGAGTTTGAAGAACCTCCAAATGTATAATTTCCAGATGAATTAGAATCAACCTTTGAGTCTTCTTTCTCAATCTCTTTTGGTATCCCCTCTACCTTAGCTTCTTCAAAATATTCATCACCACTCTCATCAGAATACACCATATCTTCACCTGTGACCGGATTCACTTTCAACACAGTCTTAGGATCTAAATCCTCATCTTTTATAATCTCAGGTGTAACAGAATAATTCCCGTTGAATGGTGGAGGAACATAACCAATACCACTAGTTCCCTTCCCCTCTTTAGTATTATTATGATAATGTTCTAATAAGAATTTTGAATTTCCAAAGCTTTCTAACTTTCTATGTAATCTGATTACCTCTGCTTTAGATTCAGCTAGTTCCTTATCTTTCTCAACAAGATCATTATTTCTTTTCTCAATTTTTGCAAAGGACATATCCAGGTGATATGCCTGCTCTTTGATCTTCAAAGTCAGAGAATTTATATCCTTCTTTAGTGATTCTATTCTCTCAATACACACATTCTCATTATCTTTTAATTTCTGATTTACCGTGTGCATCGATTTCATATCACAAATGAGGTTTACATTGTCGTCCATAACCCTCATCATTTTATCCTTCACTGAAACACAGTTAGAACAAAACGTTGCAGAGTTAGAAACTGCCTCAGGTTTTACTTCTGAAGAAGATGCACCAGGAGCCATGAATACGTCATCATCAGCTTCACTCTTTTGATCAACAATGATAGGCTCTGCTACAATTTCTAAGTCACTCAGATCATCTTCAACTGTCTGAAAGCTTTCTTCAGTCATCATATCACTCTCGGTAGACTGAGTACTTTCACCAGAACGAATACTCTCACTATCAGTTAAATCTGCAGAAGAATCACTTTGAGAATCACCCTGCTTCTCTAATACTTCTTTGATCAAGACCACAAATGCTTGAGAAGTTTCTTCACCCCTTTTCTTCAATGCTTCCCATAGATCTCTTGAAGTTGGACACTTCCCGAAACTATGAATGATTTCTATAGGTAAAGACATCGTTAAAGTTTCACGCATCTTCATCTCTCGATCACACTTCTGCTTTTCTACTTTAGTAAGAGTTGTCACTGGTTTAGGAACATCATAATATCCCATATTGTCATAAGTAGGATGCACATATCCTTCAAATATGGATGTCCAAAAGTTTTCATCAGTTGCTGATACGAACTGTTCGAACCGGACTTTCCAACTACAGTAATCTGATATGCACAAAAGTCTCGGTGGCATAGTTTTAATCTCATTATCATCACATGAAATTGACATTTTGAAATTTTTGCGAAAATATTCGGAAAAAATTTCCCGCAAAAAATACTCTTTTTTAAAAATTTCAAAAATTTAAAATTTCAAAAATGATACAAAACGACCATATAAGCTTTCCCTAAAAAATTTGAACAAGAAGAAATTTCCCGCCAAAATACTCTTTTTTTTAATATCAAGCGAACTTAATAAGTTCGCCTGACAAAATTCACCTGAAACTGACCCGAGCGAACTTGACCCGAGCGAATTTGTTAAGTTCGCCTGATTAAGTTCGCCTAATCTGCACCAAGCGAACTTATTAAGTTCGTCTCTCTAAGTCCGCCTGCAACAGAATTGCTAAGTTCGCCTGCATCAGCTGTTCAACCAAACACGAACCAAAAATTCCAAAAATCATCATATCTTGTTGAATTGATGGAATTTGATTAAATTGAACCGTAGGAATGTGTAGGAACTGATTAGGAACACTTCTATCGGATCAATTTCATCAAGAGAATCCAAAATCAATCCAAAATGATAAAAAATTCTCCATTTTTATCAAGAACACAAAAAAAGATGAAAAATCTTCAAAATCTCTGAAAGTTGATGTTGATTGGACACGAAAACACCACGAATCTTCTGCTAAACAAGACCAAAAGTTTTGATACCACTTGTAGGTCCCTAATTCGGTGCTGACGGATCTCTAGACTCGCGGTACGACACGGTGATAACGTGCGGAATCCATGATCAACGTGCTCGTGTAACTCAATCAACAACAACGGTGTAAATAAACTCTTTGTATTTCCACCACAATATCAGGTTACAAGATTCATAGAATTCTCTCTGGTCTCTCTCAAGTCTACTCTGATATCGTATACAACATACTCTGTAAACTGTCTATTTATAAGCACCAGTTCTGCATTAGGCGAACTTATTAAGTTCGCCTCATAGATGCTTAGGAGAACTTATTAAGTTCGCCTCTAATATACTAAGAGAACTTAACAAGTTCGCCTCTGATAAACCAGGCGAACTTGTTAAGTTCGCCTCTCTATGAACTTACACAGAATTTTATTAACAGTTACAAAACATGTCCTAACAGACTCCCCTTTAATTGTTGCTAACAATTCTATCAATTACAAGTCAAAGACTCTAAAACTAAGACATAATATCTTCAAGCTCGTTGTCACCAGAATACGCTCCAACATAATGTTTAAAATTGCACCTTAATTGCTAAATTTGGTATTATTTAAGTAACATAGATGGCACCTAAGAAGCAGATTGCTAACGATGCCAATGCTAGGAGGGGTCGCACGGATACTCGTAATGAAGACACTAACTAGGATGGAATGGTCGTTCATACTGGACCGTCTGTGCACACTGAACCATCCGTGCATTCTGAGCACGCCAAAAAATTTGAGTTTGAAACAGCGTTCGTGACACTATCAAAAAGGAAGAATATCTGCTTGATATTATAAAGGGAGATTTTGACGAGCTGCAGAAGGATGTACTGAAGGACATCGAATCGAATAAATCATCTGGGGGTGACGGTGATTCTGGGTTTGAGAAGAGAGCTTGTGATTATGGTCACTTCAAGAAATATGATCCACCTCAATTTGATGGTTGCAAGGATGCGGTGGCTACTTATCACAGGCTCAACGAGATGGAATCCACCATCTCCATTAGTGAGTGTCGCACAAATCAAGCCGTGAAGTTCGCTTCACATTCATTCTCTACTGAGGCTCTACACTGGTGGAACTCGGTAAAAGAGAGGAAGACTGTTCAGGAAATATAGGCTATGACTTGGGATAAGCGGAAGGATATGGTTAGAAAGAAATTCTATGCTCCGGGTGAACTCGAGAAGGTGGAGAGGGAGTTTTCGACTTTCAAGGCGGGCAAGTTGACGCACCGCGAGTATACTTCTAAGTTTAATGAGGTGACACGTCTGGTGACACATTTAGCAAGAAATGATGAGAGGTGGATGAAGCTATACATAGCGGGTTTGCTAGATCAAGTCGGGCATCTAGTGAAAGATTAGAAACCACCGAGCTTTGATGAGGCAATTGAGCTAAGCAGGATGCTGTATAATGAGGTTGTGGGGACTGAAGCGCAAGAAACTAAACCAGAGCAGAGGAAATGGGGTGGACCTAGCAAGCGGTTTGGGAAGGACCAGAAGGTACCGTTTGGTAAAAAGATGAAGACGAGGGGTTCCGATACATGCCGTAAATGTGGAAAGATGCACTCAGGTGAGTGCAAAACTGATACACTGTTATGGTATCGCTGTGACAAGTTGGATCACTATTCTACAAATTGCCGTCTTGACCCTCAATGCTACAAGTGTGGAGAACTTGGCCACAACTCAAGGGATTGCAAGGCTGGCCAGAATGTGGGATCGAGTAATGGGATGGCTTTGATCAAGAAAGAAGATGAAAAGCCGAATGCCAAGGCAAGAGCCTTTACTATGACTACTGCAGAAGCCAAGACTGACCCAGATGTTGTTTCAGGTACTTTTCTTGTTAATGATGTACCTGCTTCTGTATTATATGATTCGGGGGGCTAGTAAGAGTTTCGTGGCCCCATCTTTTTCTAAGAACTTGTTTAGAACGGCTAGGAAGATCGAGGAGCCGTTTAGTGTTGAAACCGCAGTGGGTTTTCCAACTACCGTGACTGAGGCGTTAGACGACTACTACATTGATCTAGAGGGTCATAGATTCCCTTCTAGACTTTTCATCATTACCTTGGGAGGTTTTGATGTGGTGTTAGGAATGGATTGGTTAGCCGCGTTTGATGCGGACATTATTTATATAAAGAAAATGATACGGTTGATGTCTTTAGAGGTAACAGTGTGACGGTGTACAGAGATAGAGTGAGCTCATTACCATGGGTCATTTCAATGATGAAGGCAAAGAAGTTTTTGAGTCGTGGATGCGGAGCGTACTTGGCTTATGTCTCTAATACCGAGACAAAATGCACGAAGTTGTCAGAAGTACCGATGGTGCAGGATTTCCCTGATATTTTTTCTGATAACTTGACTGGGGTGCCACCGGAGCGAGAGATTGAATTTCAGATTGACTTATTACCAGGAGCTCAGCCGGTTGCTAAAGCGCCATTCCGTTTAGCTCCGACTGAAATTAAGGAGCTAATGGAGGAACTTCATGATTTGTAAGACTAGGGGTTTATAAGACCGAGCATCTCGCCTTGGGGTGCACCGGTCTTGTTCGTTAAGAAGAAGGATGGTAAAATGCGGATGTGCATAGACTATAGCGAGCTGAACAAATTGAAGACTAAAAACAAGTATCCTTTACCGCGTATCGATGGCTTGTTTAATCAGTTGCAAGGTGCGAAGTGGTTCTCACGCATCGACCTAAGGTCGGGATATCACCAGCTGGGAGTTAGAGAGGAGGACATTCCAAACATTGCGTTTCGGACGCGATACGGAGATTATTAGTTTTTAGTGATGTCGTTTGGATTGATGAATGTCGCCAGGGCATTCATAGACTTAATGAACTGAGTATGACGACCGATGTTGGACCGATCTGTGATTGTATTCATTGAAGACATACTAATCTACTTGAGAAGCGAGGATGAGCATCAGGAGCACTTGCAAGAAGTGTTGGAGACCTTGAGACGAGAGAAACTTTACGCTAAGTTCTCTAAATGTGCATTTTGGTTGAGGGAAGTACAATTCTTAGGGCACGTTATCAATACAGAAGGAATTATGGTGGATCCTACCAATATCAAGGCAGTAATGAAATGGAGTTCGCCTAAAACTCTGCCCGAGGTCCGTAGTTTCTTCTATTTTGCTGGCTACTACAAGAAGTTCACTCAGGACTTCTCTAAGTTAGCAACGCCTTTAACTCGGTTAACTTGGAAAGGGGTGAATTTCGCATAGGGAGTGAAACAAGATATTTCATTCCAGGAGATGAAAAAGAGATTGACGGAGGCACCGGTGTAACATTGCCGGAAGAAACGGGTGATCTAGTATGCTTCATATTTGAATTAGGTTGCGTGTTGATGCAACGAGGGAAGTAATCGCGTATGCCTCACGGCAGTTGAAAACTCAAGACGCGAATGGTGGCGGTAGTGTTTGCACTTAAGCTTTTGAGGCATTATCTTTATGTAATCAAGTACACAATCTACACTGTCCACAAGAGTTTAAAATACTTCTTTGAGCAGAAGGAGCTGAATATGAGATAAAAGAGGTGGCTTGAATTCATAAAGGATTATGACGGTGAGATCCTTTACCACCCAGGTAAAGCGAATGTAGTTACTGATGCGTTAAGCCGTAAAGAAGAGCACGCGCCGATCAGGATCAAATCATTTCAATTGATTATAACACTTGATTTTCTAGACATTATTAAGATTTGCGCAGAAAGAGGCATTGATCGATGAGAATTTGAAAGTAGAGTGGTATTTCGGTCAACACGATTTATTGACCTAGAATAGTCGAGGTGTACGAGTACGGGGAGACCGTGTGGATACTGAGGTTTGGAGGATTTGGAGAAAAGGTGCTTGACGGGGATCATAAGTCAAGATACTCGATTCATCTTAGAACTACCAAGATGTATCAGGATATGAAGAGAAACTGCGGGTGGCTAGGAATGAAGTATGATGTGACTTGGTACGTGAGTAAATGCCTGACATGCTTGCAAGTCAAAGTTGAACATCAAAAACCTTACGACAAGATTCAACCGTTGGAAATTACAAAGTGGAAGTGGGAACATGTCACTATAGATTTTATTACCAAACTACCCAAGACGGTAAAAGGGCATGACACAATTTGGGTAGTTGTTGATCGTTTGACCAAGAGTGCCCATTTCCTACCTATTCGAGAGACGTTTTCGTCTAAAAGGTGTCAGAAGTATTTCTGAACGAGATTGTTGCTAGGCACGGGGTACCGATTTAGATTCCGCGGTATATCGAACAATTTAAGATCGATGAGCATGTAGGTAGTGTTGCCTACCTACTGTTGTTGCCAAAAGAACTGGCAGGGATACACTCGACATTTCAGGTGTCCCATCAACGGAAGTGTTTGGCGGATGCTACGGAGCACGTGCCGTTAAATGACATCGTGGTCTATGATAAGCTAAATTATGTGGAGGAACCAATTGCGATACTTGATAGAAAAGAAAAGAGATTGAGAAAGAAAGTGGTTCCTATTGTGATGGTGCAATGGAAGCACCGTAAACGATCCGAGGGTACTTGGGAGCCAGAGGCAGAAATGAGAGAGCGTTAACCGCAATTATTTCTGAATGACGTAGGTTTCGAGGACAAAACCTCTTTTTGGAAGGGGAAGACTTGTAACATCCCAATCTTTATGATATACCGGGGTTTGTGTAATTATACATTATTGTATATATGATTAGCGGGAATTTAACAAGAACTTAACAGGTATTATCTTAAAACGTGAAAGAGACGAAACGAGAGGGACCAGTTGTACCAAAGGCCAAACTCGGCCCATGGGGGACACCCTAAATGAGGCAGCGCAAATGGGGAGCCCCCATTTGCAAACCGTAGCCGTCGAGAGCAAGGGGAGAAGAAGTCGATGTGGTTTCTCCTATTCGAAGTTCGATTCAAGGTAATATCGCAGTTATTAATTCTTCGTTACGAGTTTTGATTATCGAATCGTTGTGAAAATGTATTGCGATTCTAGGGTTTTTGCAAAGATTGAGTGCTGAGTGAGAGGGAGGCGGAGACGAGAAGGGCCGGTTGACGGCCATGGGCGACGTGGCAGGTCGGCTAGAGGCTGCCAAAGGTTGGCAGAAGCCGGCAGGTCTCCGGGACAAGACCGCGAGTGATCATTGATGTCCAATATTGACTGTATGTGAATGTGAAACGAGTTAGTCGTGAGTGTCGACGAGATATGCATGGGTTGGCCATGCAAGGTGGCGAGCCAACAATGTGAGTCAGAATTTAACCTCAAATCGTTTATTGACTCGTAAATGTCGTATTGTAGGTGTGAAGTCGAAAGGCGAAGGTAAGATACACGTGAGTTCGAGGAAGCGCGTCGTTTCGCAAAAAGGTGAGTTTCTATCGCCCAACTCTTTTAAAAGTTTTACTATTTTGGGGCACAAAATACATGTGATGTAAGTGTTTTGATAGACGTAGCGCATGTGTGTCTTGTTGTGATGAACGGTTAGTCATTCATTTATATGTGTGTGTATGTGTGATTATTTTGTGTTACGTACATAAGTAACATAACGGGTTATTATTGTAAATACATGAGGTTGTGTTTGACGAGGTCAAGCGGGTTGATGGTTCTAACGACGGTTAGGCGGGGACTTGTGTTTGTTAGAACCCGAGGGTACAACAAGCGGGAACTAATACCGATTTTATATGGTTAATGGATTAGGAAACGATAATGATTTTTGGGACCAATCATCCCTAATAACTCACTATAGAACTCACTCATCGTAGCTGACTTTTAGCATGTGTTTCAGGTAAGGAAAAGGAGTAGGCTGGCGGCTCTTGGGATGGCTAGTGGTTACCCAGATCATAATGGATTAGTGGCATTCTCGTACCTTGATGTTTTATTTGGATTTTAGTAATTGAATATTGTTTATGTTATTGCGTTAGGATGCCGGATATGGGTTAACATTGAATTCCGATGCATTTGTGAGACTATTTAACGTCTAAAACTAGTATCCTTGTCTAATGTGCCAACAAGTAGGGTTCCCGGGTTTTGGGTCCTTACAGTGAACTATAATATTTACAACTAAATATTATCAATTGCTCGTTGCTCAAAATGTAACTCTTTGGATTGTACCTTGATAGTAACGTTGACTTAATTGACGATCGGATATCCTATATCCAACACTTTCACCATAATAGGAGGTTGGTTCTCCTTTCGGCTTAGGGCGTCGGCTACCACATTCACCTTTCTCGGGTGGTATAGGATTTCATAGTCATAATCCTTTAATAGCTCTAACCACTTCCTCTGTCGCATGTTCCGGTCTTTCTGTTCGAAGAAATACTTCAAGCTCTTATGAACCGAATAAATAGTGCATAATACTCCGTAGAGTTAATGCCTCCACATATTCAATGCGAATACAACTCCCGCGAGCTCAAGGTCACGAGTCGGGTAGTTGAGTTCGTGAATCTGTAGCTGTCGTGACACATACGCAATCCCCTTTCCCCTTTGCATCAATAAATAACCTAACTCTTGCCCCGAAGCATCACAATATACTACCAAATCTTCGTTACCCTTGGGTAGAGCCAACACTTGGGCTTGGGTCAATTTCTTCTTTAACTCTGCAAATGCTTCAGACTGAGCCTAGCCCCATTCATTCTTCACTTCTTTGCATGTCAACTTTTCCATAGGCGAGGCTATTTTTAGAAGTCCTGAATGAACCTTCGGTAGTAGCCTGCCAATCCCAGAAAACTCTGAATCTCGGTCGGCGTCTTCGGGGTCTCCTAATCCTTCACTGTAATAATCTTTGTCTAGTCAGCCATAATATCATTTGCATTAATGATGTGACCTAGGAATTGAACTTCCTTATGCGAGAACGCGTACTTAGAGAATTTGGCATATAACGTTTCCCTTTGCAGTGTGTCTAGTACTTCTCACAGGTGACGTGCATGATCGCCCTTACTCTTTGATTACATCAGTATATAATCTACGAATACTATCACCAATCAATCCAACATCAGAAGGCACACTCGGTTCATCATGTCCATGAATGCTGTTGGGCATTCGTCAAACCGAAATACATCACGTGAAATTCGTAATGTAAATACCGCGTGCAAAATGCCTGTCACACCCCAACCGACGGCGGAAACGTCAGGGCGGGACATGTAGACTGTTCATGAGCACAATGTTGACTAAATTGTAATATATTAAACATCAATTTCATTTCAAATAATCCAAACACAACCAAAATCCAAGAAAGAACATAATTGAAATACATAGAATTCTTTATTCAAATTAACTAAGTCCCAAGGCCTATGTGTAGTATATCTTGATCAAATGACACATTAGTACCTGAAACATGAATAAAATAAGGTCAACTAAAAAGTTGGTGAGCATACATAGGTTTGTACATAGATAGTGTATACACATGCATAAACAAATCCTTACAAGTCATGATAAATAAGGCATTTATGGGGAGCAGCTATTGTGTAACTAAAGTACAATCACACCTTTGTAACTAGCATGCAATTGTGTTGTCGGTAACAATCACCCCAATCTGGGTGGGTTTGTCAGACTCAATAGATCTATCATTGTTAACCGTAGGCTTAAATAGTTAATGATTACACATAATTTGCACACAAAATTTAACACACCTAGCACTCAAACATAAAGCTCAAATTTGCACACATTAATGTAAATAGGATTTGTGTTTGTGTAGTTTGTGTAAATGTAAGATGTTTGTATAAAATTCTTGAATCACCCCAAAAAGTGTAAAAGAGAAAAGGGGGCTATGTAATACTCACTTGATTCAAGGGTGTTGCTTGTACGCAAGTCTAGGTAGCAAAACGATCATTGTAACCCACCACGTTAACCTAGTGTATAATGTGTATTGAGTTAATAGTGCGTACGAAGGTCTATGTCTAAGTTTAGGGTTCAACGGGTTTTGATGTGAGTGGGTTTGTACAAAGAGGTTTGTGTTTCTCCATGTAAAGGCGTACTATGCTTGTATACGAATTTAATGTGTATTATGAGTTCAAGATATATATATCTTAACTTAATAGGCACCGACGTAGGGTTGGATTTAAATAAAAATTATTCATTTTATTTATTTAATTGTGAAAAATATGCTAACATATATATATAGTGTAAATATATATATATATATATATATATATATATGTTTAGAAAAAGAATTTATACTTATATGAATAGTGTTTAATTTAAATAAATAAAATAAATAATTTCATTTATTTAAATAAACTAAATAAATAATTTTTAAATATAAATTAAATAAATAATTTCTACTTTATTTATTTAAAAAGATATGTAAATGGTGTTAACATATGAAATTAATAGTAATTATATGATTTTAGTGTAGATTAAAATAAATAAATTTATTTGTCTATTTATCATTTTAAAATAAGAATTTGATTGTTCTAAATAAAGTTAAAATTTTATAACTTTATAAATTTGGTTTTTAGAATGGGAGATATTTTATAAAGTAAATACCTTATTTGATAATTAATTTCCTTTAATTATTTAAAAATCTAAATTCTTGTTTTAATTAATTAATATATAACTTTAACACTAAAATTCATAATAAAAATGAATTTATGTTGGAAATTGGAAATTTTGGTTTTATACTGTTCAACATGTTGGAAGATTTATAAAAATAATTTTTATATAAATTTTGGGGTTGTAAAACGTTTTAAAAAAAATATATTCCGACCACCCGGTTCGAACCCCGGTGGTTTGTGTGTGAGTCAAAGGTTTCACCACTAGACTACGGCCGGATCTTGTAAGTGAATTGTTCTTGGAATGGGTTTAACATGCGGTCGAGTTGGGACCTAAGTTGGATTTAAAACATAGGCGCAAAAAGTCTGGACGGTCGCGTAGGCCGTGGGTTTCGAACCCACACCACCAGGTCCGATGGGTCATTGACTAAACCAATCGGACTAGGTGGTTCGCTGATTATAACAGGAATCTTAATTTTGAAATACGTTAACTAAATCGAGCCCGATTCGTTTCTTTGAAACTATATAAATAGGCCATGGATTCAAAGTGCAATCGAGTTCGATGCCCTCTGTCTTGCGAAATTAATAGAGGGCTTTTGATTGCCATGTGATTACGGACCTGTAGGCACGAAGCTCGCGTGATTTGATGCAGAGATGAGTGTGGACGACTGGGACGAAAGTTCTACTGCTCTTGCTACTTGACAGAACTCTGGATGCGAAATGAGGATCGGGTGAATGTTCAGAGAGTTTGAGATGGTGATTTCGCAAGTGCGCGGCTGGTTTAATTTAGTTAATTTCATTCACACACGGTGATTTAATTCGAATTTGACCGTAATAGTAGAAGGTGACGATCTACGCGTTAATCCGTTGAATTGGGGATGAATCGGGTCACGTTAAGGGACTGGATACATAAGGGATTGATTTGCGCATGATTTGTGGAATTGGGGACGTGTTAATTTCATGAATTGAATGTGATTTGATAGGGATTGACTATCCAAAGTCAAAACTCTTTCGAATTTGATATTGGCCGCGTAATCGGTCAAATTAATTTTTTTTGCTTGGGCCGAGATTGGGTCGTTTATTGGTTGCACCTGTGATGGAAACCCATTGGAATGGCTTGGGTCGACATTGAGACTTTGATTTTTGAGGATTTAGCCCTGTTTGACTTTTAAAAGTCAAACAGGCGGTTTTGTGTTGGTCTTGAGCCAAATTCACGATTTTAGGGTTCAAACTAAAGTGTTAGGGTTCAAACCATTGTGTTAGGGTTCAAACCATTATGTGCTTGTATATGTGTATGTGTTTGTGTGATATATATATAAATACGCATACATCTATATACATACATATATATATATATAAAAGAAAAATTTGTTAATTTGTTTTGAACTTAGGGTTTAATTCTTTGTACGAATAAGATAAACATTGCACTAGAATTAGATTTTAAACATGATGAAAATTAGAAATGTTACAGTATCCCCATGTTGAGGAAATTTCGTCCCGAAATTTAACTTGTTGAGGCGACTGGATCGACAAAGAGGTGGGGGTACTTAAGTTTCATTCGGTCCTCACGTTCCCAAGTGAATTCAGGACCATGTTTAGATTCCCAACGAACTTTGACAATAGGGATACGGCTTCGCTTGAGCTGCTTGATCTCACAATCCATGATCTCTACCGGTCTCTCAACGAAGTGCATCGTTTCGTCAATGCGCACGTCGTCAAGAGGTATACGGAGATTCTCATCAGCAAGACATTTCTTTAGGTTGGACACATGAAAGGTAGGATGCACTTTGCCAAGTGATGGAGGTAACTCGAGTTTGTAAGCCACTTTCCCAATCCTTTCAAGGATCTTGAATGGACCCACATAGCGAGGTGCTAGCTTGCCTTTCTTTCCAAAACGGATCACACCCTTCCATGGAGACACCTTTAGAAGAACAAGGTCACCGATTTGGAATTACAAAGGTTTCCGTCATTTGTCGGCATAACTCTTTTGCCGACTCCTTGCTACTCGAATGTTGTCACGGATGTGAATAATCTTATCGAATGTTTCTTGGATTAGTTCGGGACCGATGATTTGTGCTTCACCAATCTCGTTCCAACAGATAGGAGAACGACACTTACGACCATAAAGAGCTTCAAATGGGGCCATATTGATGCTTGTGTAGTAGCTGTTGTTGTAAGAGAATTCAATTAGGGGTAGATGTGAATCCCAATTTCCACCAAAATCAATTACACAAGCTCTAAGCATGTCCTCAAGAGTTTGGATTATACGCTCGGTCTGACCATCAATTTGGGGGTGGTAAGTCGTGCTTAAATCAAATCGCGTACCAAGAGCAGTTTGGAGGGATTTCCAGAACCGGGAGGTGAACCGAGCATCTCTACCGGAGATTATGTTTAATGGAACACCATGACGGCTCACGATTTCGTCAATGTAAATTTGGGCCAATTTCCTAACCCGATAGTCTTCACGGAAGGGTAAGAAATGAGCAGATTTGGTGAGACGGTCAATGATCACCCAGATGCTATCATAACCACTTGAGGTGCGAGGGAGTTTGGTAATGAAATCCATAGCTAAGTTTTCCCATTTCCACACGGGAATTTCCGGCTGTTTAAGTAACCCGGAAGGACGTTGATGTTCGGCTTTGACTTTGGAGCAAGTTAGACATTTGGCAACATAGAGAGCAATGTCTTTCTTCATACCGGGCCACCAATATTGTTGGTTAAGGTCTTGGTACATTTTTTCTGCACCAGGATGGATAGAATAACGAGTCTTGTGGGCCTCTTTCATGAGAAATATACGGAGATCATCGCGATCGGGGACCCAAATACGGTTCAAGTAATACAGTAAGCCATTGGGTCTTGATTCAAGCAGAAGTTCAACACCACACGACATTTCCTCGTACATGTTACCCTCGGTGACTGAGATGTGTTGAGCTTCTAAGATACGATTTTGAATGTCGGTTCGAATTCGGACACATTGAAGCATGACATGGTCCTTTCGACTCAAAGCGTCGGCTACAACATTCGCCTTACCGGGATGGTAACGAATCTCGCAGTCAGAGTCGTTAAGGAGTTCAACCCAACGTCGTTGCCTCATATTGAGTTCTTTTTGGTTGAAGATGTGCTGGAGACTTTTGTGGTCGGTGAACACCACACATTTAGTGCCATAGAGGTAATGTCTCCAAATCTTCAATGCGAATACAACCGCACCCAATTCAAGGTCGTGCGTTGTATAATTCTTCTCGTGAATCTTAATTTTCCTTGATGCATAAGCGATTACCTTACCTCGTTGCATGAGGACACAACCTAGACCTTTGTTGGAAGCATCACAGGAGACAACTAGATCATCATTCCCGTCGGGGAGAGTCAGAATAGGAACATCGCACAACTTTTGCTTGAGAGTTTGGAAGGCTTCTTCTTGCTTTGGTCCCCATTCATAAGGTTTACCCTTGTGGGTCAAAGAGGTGAGTGGAACAGCAATCTTAGAAAAATTTGAAATGAAACGATGATAATATCCCGCAAGACCAAGAAATGAACGAACATCGGTGGGGGTCTTGGGGGCATTCCAATTCTTAACAGCTTCGATCTTAGCAGGATCCACATGAATTCCTTTTTCGTTGACGATATGACCCAGGAATTGAACCTCCTTTAGCCAAAATTCACATTTGGAGAACTTGGCATATAGTTGCTCTTTTCTCAAGAGGTCCAAAACCAATCTAAGGTGTTGTTCATGATCGGATTTAGTCTTGGAGTAGATTAAGATGTCATCAATGAAGACGATTACGAATTTGTCGAGGCATGGTTTGCACACACGATTCATGAGGTCCATGAAAACCGCGGGTGCATTGGTTAGCCCAAAAGGCATGACCATGAACTCGTAGTGACCATACCTTGTTCGAAAGGCAGTCTTTGGAATATCTTCTTCTTATACACGGATTTAGTTATAACCAGATCAAAGATCAATCTTCGAGAAGCAAGTGGAGCCTTGAAGTTGATCGAAGAGATCATCAATTCTAGGCAATGGATAACGGTTCTTGATGGTAAGCTTGTTGAGTTCGCGGTAGTCAATACACATGCGGAATGATCAATCCTTCTTTTTGATGAATAAGACGGGTGCACCCCACGGTGAATGACTTGGACGGATGAAACCCTTGTCGGAGAGTTCTTGGAGTTGTCTTGCAAGTTCTTGCATTTCAGAAGGTGCAAGACGGTATGGAGCTCTAGCCACTGGGTTAGCTCCGGGTACAAGGTCAATGCGATATTCTACTTGCCGAACGGGTGGAAGACCGGTTAAGTCTTCAGGGAATACTTCGGGAAAGTCCCGAATGATGGGGATATCTTGAGTATTCTTCTCTTTGACATCTTTTCGGACAATATGAGCTAAGAAGGCCACGTACTTCTTTCGTGAGTACTTTTGAGCAGTAGTGCATGACATCAATCTGAGTCCTTTGCAGGGTTTTTCACCAAAGATTCTCAACGTTTCTCCTGACGAAAGGGGTATTCGGATGCACTTCTCAAAACAGATGACTTCGGTATGGTGATTTGACACCCAATCCATGCCTACGATGATATCAAAACTTCCTAGCGGCATTGGCACGAGGTTGATTGGAAATGTATGATCATTAAGTTCTAGAGAACAGTCGTGGATAACGGAGTCTATTGTAAGGGAGTCACCATTTGCTACTTCTACAGTGAAGGTTTTCTCTAATTTGGATCGTGTTTTTGCAAGTAAGGGTTTAAAGTTAAGTGACACGAAACTCTTATCCGCACCGGTATCAAATAAAATGAAGGCATATTGACTATTAACAAGGAACGTACCGTTGACCACATCATTTTTGGCTTGAGCTTCATTGGCGTTGATGTTGAAAGCACGTCCACGAGCTCCGCCTTGTCTAGCATTGATAAACTTCGGGCACTGGTCACAGAAATGGTTTGGGTTGCCACATTCATAACAAGCACGCCCATTTACTATGGCGGGGACACGTTGATTAGTCACTTGTTGATTGGTTCGGGTTGGTGGGTTGGCTTGGCCTGCAAGTGCTTTGGCTCTACAAACATTGACCGTATGGCCATACTTTCCACAGTGAGTGCAAAGGCGACATGGAATGGTTTGGGGATGGTGATAATTGCATGTGGCACAGAGCGGGTAGGTCCCCACATATGGCTTCTTGACTGGTACTTGAGCCATGGGAGCAACTTGGTTAACAGGCATAGCAGGAGTGACCACAGCAAAATTTCTAGCCTTTCTTTTTCTATTATTATGGTAGGGTTCAGTTTTGGCTTCTTTGATGTGTACGGGAGGGGTTGTGGTGTCGAGAGCTTTCTTGGTGCCTTTTCTAGTCAGGGTACCTGCCTTCACATGGTTGTCGGTCAAAGTAGCAGATAATCGGATAGCATCTTCGAGTGTGGCGGGATTTCTCCCTAAGACAGTATCCTGAATCTGCCTAGGTAGTCCACCGATGTACTTTTCAATGCAACGGGATAGGGGTGTGACCATGTGGGGCACAAGGAGACTCAGTTCATGAAACCGGGTTGTATAAGCTAGACTTTCACCACTGTCTTGGGTAAGATCCCAAAACTCAGCTTCCAGCTTCCTTACTTCTTTTCGAGGACAGAACTCTTCGGTCATTAGTCTCTTAACCTCCTCCCATGTAAGGCCATGGTTGCCTCTACACTTCGGGTTCTCTTTCCCCATTCCACCACGTGAGTGCCCGTTTTTGGAAGACACTTGTGGCATGGCGGACACGAAGATCATCGGGGCAGTCACTATTGAGGAAAGTGCCCTCAATACTTTCAAACCATTGAAGGAGTCCCGTAGCTCCTTCGGTACCATAGAACTTGAGAGGGTTACATTAATTGAAGTGCTTCAAGGTGCATTGCGGTGGGTTGGCACCACCACCACCATTAGTTCCATGGTTACCGTTTGTGGCACCATTGACTTGAGTGAGTTGAGTTACAAGTTGTGCAAGAATAGCAGCAATATCAGTGTTGTTGTTGGCCACGGTAGCACGACGGGGAGGCATTCTACAGATTTGCAAAACACAAGAAGAGATGTAAGAATTTTATGAAGGTTGATTGAATTCAAAAGATAAGATAACAATTAAAATAGTAAATCATAGTTTGGATTGTACTCAAATAATCATATAATCATTTGAATACTGTGACAAATTAAGGTTAATTAAACTCATATAATTTTTCAAGGAGACATGCTTTAGCCTATAAGTAAACACTCATCCCGGGAATTCCCAGGAAAGCATACGGGTCCCTCGGTTGATTGGGATTTATACGAAATGCTTTCCTAGACAGAAAACCCAGAATACAGGTGTCACCCTTCCAGATTGCACGTTTCCTCAAACAATTAACAAAGTTTAAAAGCCTTAACGAGGAAATAAAGAAGTTTTTTATAGATTTAACTCCATGAAGATTCCACATGCTATGATGATAATGATAAAGAAGTAGGCAAGAAGGTTATGAGGTTTAGGGTAAGGGTAGGGATATTGTTTTATTTAATTTATTATTTAGGTATAGTCTAGTAAGTCACGAACTCTAACAAATAAGTACCATAATGAAAGAAATATTAATATAATAAGCATGTAACACATAGCATGTAGCACATAACACATAATCATGAAGCATGGTATAAGTGGGTGTCCTAAAGTTATAGTCTAGGTCAAGGGTGTCTAATAACCTAGTTCCCCATAACCAAGGCTCTGATACCAATCTGTCACACCCCAACCGACGACGGAAACGTCGGGGCGGGACATGTAGACTGTTCATGAGCACAAGGTTGACTAAATTGTAATATATTAAACATCAATTTCATTTCAAATAATCCAAACACAACCAAAATCCAAGAAAGAACATAATTGAAATACATAGAATTCTTTATTCAAATTAACTAAGTCCCAAGGCCTATTTGTAGCATATATTGATCAAATCACACATTAGTACCTGAAACATGAATAAAATATGGTCAACTAAAAAGTTGGTGAGCATACATAGGTTTGTAGATAGATAGTGTATAAACATGCATAAAAAAATCCTTACAAGTCATGATAAATAAGGCATTTATGGGGAGCAGCTATTGTGTAACTAAAGTACAATCAAACCTTTGTAACAAGCATGCAATTGTGTTGTCGGTAACAATCACCCTAATCTGGGTGGGTTTGTCAGACTCAATAGATCTATCATTGTTAACCGTCAGCTTAATAGTTAATGATTGCACATAATTTGCACACAAAAGTAAACACACCTAGCACTTAAACATAAAGCTCAAATTTGCACACATGAATGTAATAGGATTTGTGTTTGTGTAGTTTGTGTAAATGTAAGATGTTGTTTGTATAAAATTCATGAATCACCCCAAAAAGTGTAAAAGAGAAAAGGGGGCTATGTAATATTCACTTGATTCAAGAGTGTTGCTTGTACGCGAGGCTAGGTAGCAAAACGATCCTTGTAACCCACCACGTTAACCTAGTGTATAATGTGTATTGAGTTAATAGTGCGTACGAAGGTCTATGTCTAAGTTTAGGGTTCAACGGGTTTTGATGTGAGTGGGTTTGTACAAAGAGGTTTGTGTTTCTCCATGTAAAGGCGTACTATGCTTGTATATGAATTTAATGTGTATTATGAGTTCAAGATATATATGTATGAACTTAATAGTCACCGACGTAGGGATGGATTTAAATAAAATAATTCATTTTATTTATTTAATTGGGAAAAATATGCTAACATATATAGAGTGTAAATATATATATATATATATGTTTAGAAAAAGTATTTCTACTTATGTGAATAGTGTTTAATTTAAATAAATAATTTTATATATTTAAATAAACTAAATAAATAATTTTTAAATATAAATTAAATAAATAATTTCTACTTTATTTATTTATTTATTTATTTATAAAGATATGTAAATGGTGTTAATATACGAAATTAATAGTAATTATATATTTTTAGTGTAGATTAAAATAAATAAATTTATTTATTTATTTATCATTTTAAAATAAGAATTTGATTGTTATAAATAAAATTAAAATTTTATAACTTTATAAATTTGGTTTTTAGAATGGGAGATATTATATATAACTTTAACACTAAAATTCATAATAAAAATGAATTTATTTAAAAATCTAAATTCTTGTTTAAATAAAGTAAATACCTTATTTGATAATTAATTTCCTTTAATTATTTAAAAATCTAAATTCTTGTTTTAACTAATTAATATATAACTTTAACACTAAAATTCATAATAAAAATGAATTTATGTTGGAAATTGGAAATTTTGGTTTTATTCTGTTCAACATGTTGCAAGATTTATAAAAATAATTTTTATATAAATTTTGGGGTTGTAAAACGTTTTAAAAAAAATATATTCTGACCACCCGGTTCGAACCCCGGTGGTTTGTGTGTGAGTCAAAGGTTTCACCACTGGACTACGGCCGGATCTTGTATGTGAATTGTTCTTGGAATGGGTTTAACATGCGGCCGAGTTGGAACCTGGGTTGGATTTAAAACATAGGCGCAAAAAGTCTGGCCGGTCGCGTGGGCCGTGGGTTTCGAACCCACACCACCAGGTCTGATGGGTCATTGACTTAACCAATCGGACTAGGTGGTTCGCTGATTATAACATGAATCTTAATTTTGAAATACGTTAACTAAGTCGAACCCGATTCATTTCTTTGAAACTGTATAAACAGGTCATGGATTCAAAGTGCAATCGAGTTCGATGCCCTCTGTCTTGCGAAATTAACAGAGGGCTTTTGATTGCCATGTGATTACGGACCTGTAGGCACGAAGCTCACGTGATTTGATGCAGAGATGAGTGTGGACGACTGGGACGAAAGTTCTACTGCTCTTGCTACTCGACAGAACTCTGGATGCGAAATGAGGATCGGGTGAATGTTCAGAGAGTTTGAGATGGTGATTGCGCAAGTGCGCGGCTGGTTTAATTTAGTTAATTTCATTCACACACGGTGATTTCATTCGAATTTGACCGTAATAGTAGAAGGTGACGATCTACGCGTTAATCCGTTGAATTGGGGATGAATCGGGTCACGTTAAGGGACTGGATACATGAGGGATTGATTTGCGCATGATTTACGGAATTGGGGACGTGTTAATTTCATGAATTGAATGTGATTTGATACGAATTGACTATCCAAAGTCAAAACTCTTTCGAATTTGAATTTGGCCGCGTAATCTGTCAAATAAATTTGATGTTTGGGCCGAGATTGGGTCGTTTATTGGTTGCACCTGTGATGGAAACCCAATGGAATGGCTTGGGTCGACATTGAGACTTCGATTTTTGTGATGGAAACCGTTGATCACATCATTGTTGGCTTGAGCTTCATTGGCGTTTATATTGAAAGCACGCCCATGAGCTCCGCCATGTCTAGCATTGATCAACCTTGGGCACTGATCACGGAAGTGATTTGGGTTACCACATTCAAAACATGCACGCCCATTTGCTATAGCAGGAACACCTTGATTAGCCACTTGTTGATTAGTTCTGGTTGGTGGGTTGACTTGGCCCGCAAGAGCTTTGGCCCTACACACATTGACCGTATGGCCATATTTCCCACAATAGGTGCAAAGGCGACATGGGATATTTTGAGGATGATGATAGTTACATGTGGCACATAGTGGGTAGATCCCAACATATGGCTTTTTGGCTGGTGCTTGAACCATAGGTGCTGCTTGGTTAACAGGAATAGCAGGAGTGACCATAGCATAGTTTCTAGCCTTTCTTGTCTTATTATGTCGGGAGGGTTCAGTTGTGGCTTCTTTATTGTGGGTGGAAGGAGTTGCAGTGTTGGAGACTTTCTTTGTGCCCTTTTTAGTAAGAGTCCCCGCCTTCACATGGTTATCGGTTAAGGTAGCGGATAAACGGATAGCATCTTCAAGTGATGCGGGATTTCTCCCTAGAACAGTATCTTGAATTTGCCTAGGTAATCCACCAATGTATTTTTCAATGCAGCGGGATAAACGCGTGACCATGTGGGGCACGAGGAGACTCAACTCATGGAACCGAGTTGTATATGCCAAGTTTTCACCACTATCTTGGGCAAGATCCCAAAATTCGGCTTCGAGTTTCTTTACTTCATTTCGAGGACAGAATTCCTCAGTCATTAGCCTTTTAACCTCATCCCAAGGTAAGGCCATTGCTACATCCACACCTCTATTCCTCTTTTCCCCATTCCACCACGTGAGTGCCCGTTTTTGTAACACACTTGTGGCATGACGAACACGAAGGTTATCGGGGCAGTCACTATTGAGAAAGGTATTCTCAATACTTTCGAACCATTGAAGAAGTCCCGTAGCTCCTTCAGTACCATAAAACTTCAGGGGATTACATGAGTTGAAATGCTTGAAGGTGCATTGAGATGGGTTGGCACCACCATTTCCACCATTTGCCCCAAGGTTACCATTGGCGGCACCATTGGCTTGGGTGAGTTGAGTTACGAGTTGTGCAAGAATGGTAGCGATGTCGGTGTTGGTGTTAGCCACGGGAGCACGACGGGGAGGCATTCTACAGAATTGCACAACACAAGAAAAGATGTAAGAATTTATTAATGTTGTTTGGATTTAAAAGAATAAGATAACAAATAAAATAGTTAATCATACTTTGGATTGTACTCAAATAGTGATAAAATCACTTGAATACTATGACACATTAAGGTTAATTAAACTCATATAATTTTCAAGGAGACATGCTTTAGCTTATAAGTAAACACTCATCCCGGGTATTCCCAGGAAAGCATACGGGTCCCTCGGTTGATTGGGATTTATGCGAATGCTTTTCTAGACAGAAAACCCAGAATACAGGTGTCACCCTTCCAGATTGCACGTGTCCTCAAATAATTAACAAAGTTTAAAAACCTTAACGAGGAAATAAAGAAAATTTTATAGATTTAGTTCCATGAAGTTTCCACATGCTAAGAAGATGATGATAGAGAAGTAGGTAAGAATAATATGTGGTTTTAGGGTATAGGTAGGGCTATTGTTTATTTAATTATTATTTAAGCATAGTCTAATAAGTCATGAATTTTAACAAGCAAGGCATCAAAAATGAAATAATAACTAATCATAGAAAACATGTAACACATAGCATGTTGTTAGGACATGTTTTGTAACTGTTGATAAAATTCTGTGTAAGTTCTGCTAGAGGCGAACTTAACAAGTTCGTTTAGTCTATCAGAGGCAAACTTAATAAGTTCGCTTAGTCTATCAGAGGCGAACTTATTAAGTTCGCCTAGTATATAAGAGGAGAACTTATTAAGTTCGCTTAGCCTATTAGAGGTGAACTTAATAAGTTCGCCTAAGCATCTATGAGGTTTTAGGGTATAGGTAGGGATATTGTTTATTTAATTATTATTTAAGCAGAGTCTAATAAGTCATGAATTTTAACAAGCAAGGCATCAAAAACGAAATAATAACTAATCATAGAAAACATGTAACACATAGCATGTTGTTCGGACATGTTTTGTAACTGTTGATAAAATTCTGTGTAAGTTCTGCTAGAGGCGAACTTAACAAGTTCACTTAGTCTATCAGAGGCGAACTTATTAAGTTCGCTTACTGCAGAACTGGTGCTTATATATACAGTTACAGAGTCTATTATCAAAGAAGAGTTAAGACAAGAACAGATCAGACAGAATAGACGATATCAGGAGGAACTGATTAGAGACAGAATCTTGTAAACTGATATTGTGGTGGAAATACAAAGCGTTTATTTACACCGTTGTTGTTGATTGAGTTACACGAGCACGTTGATCATGGATTCCGCACGTTATCACCGTGTCGTACCGCGAGTCTAGAGATCCGTCACACACCGAATTAGGGACCTACAAGTGGTATCAGAGCTTTTGCTCGTGATTCTTGTTGATTCTAGACGATTTTATATGCAAATTGACATCAAATTCATCATTTTTGAGTTTTTCATTTCAATGGAGTTTTTGAAGACTGATTTTGATCTGATTTGGTGTTTTTAAAGAGGATTATGATGAAATTGATCCGATAGAAAGCTTCTAATTGACAAATTACACAATCCTACGGTCCAATTTTGTTTAATTCCTTCAATTCAGTGATTAATGACGATTTTTGAATGTTCTTGGTTCGCGAGTTTGGGCTGAAGAAGTTCTTGATCAAGATTCTGTTTCGGCAAGCGAACTTGTTGATTTCTTGTGCAGGCGAACTTGTCAAGTTCGCTTCTCACAGGGTTAAGCGAACTTATTTTAGGCGAACTTAAGCATATTTCAATTTTCTTGTTTAAGCGAACTTTTTAAGTTCGCTTCACATTAAGTTCGCTTGGGTGTATCAGAGGCGAACTTATTATCTTCGCCGGAGGGTAAGACTGTTCAGCACTTAGAAATTTTTCAGAAATTTTTAAAAAAAATGGAAAATATGGTTCAAGTCATGAATATGTTCAATTATGACAATGAGATCGGTACATCTCAAAAACCTCCAAAATTGTTGAATCTAGCTGATTATTCAAATTGGAAAGATCGGTTTGACCAGTTCGTATCTTTTACCGATACTAGTTTGTGGTTTCCGATTTTGGAAGGATATACGCATCCTACTTATTCGTGGATGGGAAAGGATGATGTTCCGAAGCCGGTGTCAGCGTTAACTACTGAAGAGAAGTTGTTATTTGATAGGGAAAAGAAAAAGATGGCTAGTATTTCAACGTCTCTTCCAAAGGAAATATATCACAGTTTTAAACAGTTCAAGTCTTCTCAACAAATGTGGGAAGCATTACAGAAAAGGTGTGAAGGAAGTTTGGATGTGAAGAAGAGTAGAAAGGAGCTATTAAAGAAGCAGTTCCTAGTCTTTAAGCATTTTCAAAACGAATCCTTGGATGATCTTGCTACAAGATTCTATCATCTTCTTAGTGAACTGGCTAGTGCGTCTGTGGTGTATGAGACTGAAGAAATCAATGATAAATTCTTGGAGGCTTTACCATCAAAATTTGATGTGTATACGGTTTTAATAAAAGAGAATATTAAGTACAAAACCATATCTCTTGAAGAAGTTCTAGGGAAGATTCAGTCGCATGACATGAATATGAAAAAGAAAGAGACTAATATGGAGCATATCCAGGATCCCTCAATGTATTTTACCAAATCTACTAGTAAATTTGGTACTGGAGTGGCATTCTTTTCTGGTGATGCTCAAGAGTCTTCAAATGATCAGTGTTCTGGAGTTCCAATTTATTCTGGTCATTCAAGCCATTCTGGATTTTCTGCGACTACAGCTTCAACATCATCTGGATCTCATTTGAATCAGAAAGTTGCTGATGATTATCTTGCTATGTTTTCTTCATTCATGGCATCATATGAAAATTTCATTGGATTAAAATACATGATCCTGAGGTTATAGAAGAAGATTTCAGACAGATTGACCCTGTTGATCTGGAACAATTGAATATCTAATGGAATATGGACATATTAATGTGTCAAGCTAAAGATTTCTTGAAAAGAACTGGCAGAAAATATATTGGTTCAAATAGTCGATCTCGTATGGGTTTTGATAAGAGCAAAGTTCGTTGTTACAACTTCCAAGAGTATGGTCACTTTGCTAAGGAGTGTGTGAAGCCGAAGGTAGAATTTGATTCTCAAAAGAAGCAGTCTAACTTTCAGCATAATAGGAATCAGTCACATGGTTCATCTGGTAATCAAAATCATGGTCCTTCTAGTAATACAAATCATGCATCTGCATCATCAGCTTTGGTTGCTCAAAATGATAAAAACTATGACTGGGGCATTCATCTGGAAGATTTGGTGGATGTTGTGAGTCAGGCTTTTGTTGCAGAAATTCATTCTGAAAAACCAGAGGAGTCTACTGATGATGAAAGTTCTAGTGATGATTCGTGTGATGGTGATAGTGTTCCAAGCGTTGATGATGAGGTAGAACAAGGGCAGAGTATTGATTCTGATGCTGCATCAGGGGTTGCTGAGGAGAATATTGTTCTTACAGAAAATGCTTCAGTTGGTGATGATTCAGAGAATATTCCTATTGCCAAAGTATTCATGGTAGACATGTCTGATCCGTCTAAGGTAAAAGACTATGTTTGTCATATTTACTGTTCTAACTGCATTTCTGTTAAAGATAAATTGCAAAAGGTCATGGATGATAACAAAAACTTGATTTGTGACATGAAATCAATGCATTCAGTTAATCAGAAACTGAAAGATAATGATAAGCTGTGCATTGATAGAATTGAGTCTTTGAAAAGAGACTTAAATTCTCTTGGGCTAGAATACAAAGAACAGGGTTATCATCTAGATATGGCTTATGCTGAAATAGAAAAACGTAATGAAGTTGTTGCCCAAAAGAATAAAGAAATATCTGACAAAGAGTCTGAGGTGATCAAACTTCATCGAAAGTTGGAACAATTTGAAAGTTCTTCAGTTGTTTTGGATTATTTTAACTCAAATGCTGATCCTACTAAGCGTGTTGCTGGTATTGGATTTATTCCTCCATCGTTTAATGCAAATTATGTGGTGGAACCTGAAATCATAAATGAAGAGGAGATAGATCCAAAAACTGTGTTAAAGGTGAATCCTGTAACTGGGGAGGATATGGTGTCTGAGTCTGATTCTGAAGATGAGATGTTCGATGAAAAGAAGGTCGAGGGCATTCCAAAAGAAGTGAAAATTGATGACCCAACAGTTGTTAAAACTGTTACCCGGGATAGATGCATTATGACTGAACCCGAAGAAGTGAAAGTTTTTCCAACTAAACTTTCTTCAATCTTACAGTCAAGTCGGTTTGTTGCGGCTGGTTATCAAAAAGTGAATTCTTCAAAGGTGCCAACACAGACTTATGTTCCAAAGAAGCCGATAAATTGTTCTGGACATTCCTCTGAAGCTTATTCTTCTGATGGATCTTCAAATTCAAAGAAAACCTCTTATTTCAGAACTTATCAAGAAAGAAGAGTGTGTTTTCATTGCAATGAGGCTGGTCATATTTTGATCAATTGTCCATACAAGAACCAGGGTAAAATGAAGACTGTTCCTTCCCAACCAAAAGTGGTGAAGATTCTGAAAAGAAAAGATGAGGGAAAGTCGTCATCTAGCTTGAAAAAAAATTTGCCTGCTCAATCTTTTGTTAAATCCTCTGGATTTAAACAATAGGATAAATTGAATGCTAAATCTTTTGTATGCAAAGAGAAACTTGAGATTCCAAAAGTTGGGATTTCAAAAGATTCTTTTCAGGAGGTTAAATTGCCTAGACCTCAAAGAAGAAGAAGAAACAGAAAATTAAAGAAAATTTTGGAAACATCCGAATCTGACAATAACATATCAAATAATGTTTTACAAAATAATAAAATTGGTTCTTCTTTGAAAAGGTCTGATTGTCAAACTTCTGTTTCAAAAGTGAATGATAAGATTGATTGTAAATTACAAGAAGTTGTTTATTTTGATCAATCTGGACGACCCAAGACCACGATGGCTTGGGTTCCTACTTCTAACTGATTCTCGTTGTTTATGTAGGGACAACCAAGGAGGACTATCAACAATACATGGTATGTGGATAGTGGTTGCTCTCGACATATGATAGGGAATGTTAGATTGCTTGAGGATGTAAAACAAATCGATGGAGGTTATGTCGCTTTTGCGGGCAATAAAGGCGGGTACATAACTGGCCAGGGTACGTTAAAGAATGACAAAGTCAAATTTGAAAAGGTGAATTATGTTGAGCAGCTGGAACACAATCTTTTAAGCGTATCACAAGTCTGTGACAAGAAGTTTTCGTTCCATTTCAACGATGCTGAATGCTATATTTTGAAACCGGGCTTTGTGATTCCTGATGAATGGATTCTTATGAAGGCTCCACAGAGAAATGACACGTATGTCCTTGACATGAGTGTCGCCACTACAACGGATTCAATTCCAACATGTTTGCTCTCCAAGGCGTCGGAATCTGATTCAATATTGTGGCACAGGAAGCTTGCTCACATTAACTTTAGGAAGATGAACTACATTTTTATGAATGATTTGGTTCTTGGTATTCCAAAGATGAAATTCTCATTTCCTGATGATTGTATTCCGTGCAAAAAAGAGTTAAGACAAGAACAGATCAGACCGAATAGACGATATCAGGAGGAACTGATTAGAGACTGAATCTTGTAAACTGATATTGTGGTGGAAATACAAAGCGTTTATTTACACCGTTGTTGTTGATTGAGTTACACGAGCACGTTGATCATGGATTCCTCACGTTATCACCGTGTCGTACCGCGAGTCTCGAGATCCGTTACACATCGAATTAGGGACCTACACATGTAACACATAACATGTAGCACATATCACATAATCATGAATCATGGCATAAGTGGGTGTCCTAAAGTTATAGTCTAGGTCAAGAGTGTCTAATAACCTAGTTCCCTATAACCAAGGCACTGATACTAATACGTCACACCCCGACCGATGGCGGAATCATCGGGGCGGGACATGTAGACTGTTCACGAGCACAAGGTTCACTAAATTGTAATATATTAAACATCAATTTCATTTAAAATAATCCAAACACAACCAAATCCAAGAAAGAACATAATTGGAAATTCATAAAATCCTTTATTCAAATTAACTAAGTCCCAAAGTCTATGTGAAGCAAATCTTGATCAAATCACACATTAGTACCTGAAACATGAATAAAATAAGGTCAACAAAAAAGTTGGTGAGCATACACAGGTTTGTATATAGATAGCATATAGTTTGTAAATAAACAAATCCTTACATATCATGATAAAATAAGGCATTTATGGGGAGCAGCTATTGTGTAACCAAGTACAATCAAACCTTTGTAACTAGCATGCAAAATTGTGTTGTCGGTAACAATCACCCTACCTGGGTGGGTTTGTCAGACTCAATAGATCTATCATTGTTAACTGTCGGCTTGAATAGTTAATGATTGCATATAAATCGCACACAAAAGTTAGCACAACTAGCACTCGGGCATAAAGCTCAAATTGCACACATGAATGTAAAGCGGATTTGTACTTGTGTAGTTTGTGTAAGTGTAAGTAATAGTGTTGTATATTGTTCATGTTCCACCCCAAAAGTGTAAAAGAGTAAAAAGGGCTATGTATTACTAACTTGGTTTGAAGGCGTAGCTAACACGAAATACTAGCTAGAATTGAGATCCTTGCAATGCACAACGTTAACCTAGTGTGGAATGCATATAGGATTAATAGTATGTTCAATATTCTATGTTTAAGTCTAGGATTGAATTGGTTGTGTGTGTAAAGCTTGTGGTTTGTACTTGAATAGTGTTGTATAAATTAGGGTTTGAGTTTGGAATAACTAATAAAACAAAATTATTATTTATAAAAATAAGTTAAGTATTAGAGGTACCTAACTAAATGATTTTTGTTTAAATGTAGATTAAATAAATAATCGTTACCTTATTTATTTATTTGTAACTTAGTCATTTAGTTGTATTAGATGTCTTAAAATAATTATAAATGTCTTTACTTTATTTTCATAAAGATGTTTAAGTAAATGGTGTAAATAATATTTAAGTGTAGGGTTTAAATATGAATTTAATTTTGTAAGTTTTAAATAATTAATTTCTATTTATTTATTTTATAAAATCAATTATTTTTATTTAAAAATTAATTTGAAATACTTATTGTTTTTAATTTATGGAAATAATTATTCTGCTAAGATTTTTCTTACACACGACCGTGCCTGGAACAAGGCACGATCGTGCTAGGACCACGGGCGCGACCGTGCTAGTCAGGGACGCGACCGTGTTGATCAAATAGAATGTATAATTGGGCTGTTCACTAGGCACGATCGTGTCTTGGGCTAGGCACGACCGTGTCTAGGGTTTTGAGGCATGACCAAGTCTAGCCAAGGGCATGACTGGGTCTGAGTGTGTGAGGCACGACCGCGCTGGTATTTGGTGCGACCGTGTCTCATGAAGCACGACCGCGCTAGAATGCTAGCGCGACGGTGTCTGTTCCAAAACAGATTCAATTTGACTAATTCTTATATTGTAAATGTTGGGATTTATGGGTCTTTCACCTATTAGATCATCACGAGTCTTTTTGTATAAATTAATTGTATTTACAACGTGTCTAAGGTTCGATTCGATTAAATCATTTTTAACGAAAATGTAGATTCGGGTTCGTGGTGATTTCCATAATGAAAGCCCAAATTAACATGGGGCTTTTGATCTATGAACTGAATCGAGTGAGAAGAAGGTTTCAATTACCCGAAAGTGTAGCGAATTGATACAGAACGGTAGAGAGGAGTTCCGGCGTCGGCGAGCTTGGTTTCCGGCGTCTTCTGCTACGATTCCGGTTGCTTCAAGTGGGTCAGTAGCTTCTGGGAGGATCGTTTGTGCGTTTGCTTGGGAGAATTGCAAACAAATTGGAGAATTTGATGGTCTAGTGGACGGTTTTGATGATTATTAGATGAATTGATGTAATTCCGTTTATTTGTTGTAATTATGCTGATCAAGTGGCTTAACTCTGTTTATTAATAGTTTGAACGTGTAAAACGGTTACGAAATCGAACGTCTCTATGATTAAAGGCTGCATTTGCATTTTAACTGATGAGAGGCGCGACCGTGGCAATATGAGGCGCGACCATGCCAAGGCACCGGGCGCGACCGTTCCAAAGCAAGTCGCGCGACCGTGCTAAAGCACTTAGCGCGACCGTGCCAGAATGAGGCGCGACCGTGCCTATTAGGGTTTCTTGTTACTTTTCAACATCAGACCTTGTAACTTTAGTCTTTGACATATTTGTATAAATTGATACTTATGTAGTGTTTTAGTAGGTTATAACCGTGTAAAATTTGCGGATTAGCATTGAAATATAGTATTTAATTGATGGTACGAATAGAACAAAACAGGGCACTAGAATTGGGTTTGAAATGCATTACATTGAATTGAAATACGGATACTAAAAATCAGAAATGTTACAGGTATGTCCTCTTCCGTTAACTTTAAATGGCGATAACCCGACCACATGTCGATCTTAGAAAACCACTTCGTGTATTGGAACTGGTCAAACAGATCATCAACCCTGGGCAGCGAGTACTTGTTCTTTACTGTACGTTTATTCAGCTCTATGTAATCGACGCACATTCTCATGGCACCGTCTTCCTTCTTCCCAAACAGCACAAGAGCACCCCAAGTAAAATTGATCGGTCTGATAAAGCCTGTAACCAGTAGTTCTTCATACTGTGTCATCGGCTCTTTCATCTCCAATGGTGCAAGTTTGTACGGGGCCTTGGCCACGGGTTGTGCACCTGGCATTAAAGCTATCTAGAACTTTATCTCCCAATCGGGCCGTAATCTAAGCAAGTCCTCGGGGAACACCTCCAGATAATTACACACCATGGGCACATCTTTCAACTCCTTTACTTATTTATCGTTATCTATCACATAAGCCAGGCAAGCCTCGCATCCGCACCTCATATACTTCTCTGCCTTTGTCATCGAAATGACGTTCGTCATCGGGACATCACGATCCCCGTAAACTATGACTTCGCTACCATCCGAAGCTTTGAGCTGAACTATCTGTCGCTTACATACAATTCGTGCTTCGTTGGCAGCTAGCCAATCCATTCCCAAGACAACATCAAACCCTACCAAGGCTATAACATACAACCTAACGGAAAATCTATGGCCATCTATCTTTATCGTGCATTTTCTACTAGTTCAATTACGTTCGTGGTTTTACCCATAACGGTTTCTACATTAAAGGCCAGTTCTACTCTATCAACTTTATATTTCGTTCTTTTACAAATCGTAGATGATATGAAACTTTTACTGGTACTAAAATCAAACAGTACGAAAACAAAAGTGTGGTCAAGAATGAACGTACATAACACCACATAGGTGTTTCCTCTTGCTTCCTCTTATGACTGTGTGTACGCTCGGGTTCTTGCCTTTGGCTTCTCAACTTCCTTTCCCGTGTTTGCGCAAGTGGCTTTTGTTCATCGACAATCCTTGGCCATATGGTAAGAAGTTTCACAGTTATAGCATGTCGAAGCACCTAGGCATTCACACGGATAATGTCCAGTCTTTCCGCAACGATAGTAAATGTTTAGACCCACGCGGCACTCCCATGAGTGCTTCCTTTCGGACTTAGCACTTTCGCCTCGTTCCTCTATCCTTGGCTTCTTCTTCTTCTTCGACCCTGTCCACTCCATAGCCGGCCTCTTCACGGTATTTGTTACGTTCTTTTGGTTGTCGACAGGCATTGGGTCTTTAGAGTCGAAATCAACATACACTATCCCAACCAGTTCCACCACAGATACGAAGCTCTTAAGGGTGTTGGCTTTAACAAGCACACGCACTTTCTGTGGCAACCCATTAATATAATATTTTATCCTTTTTTCCTCGGTATCCACCAAATGTGGTACCAACTGTGCTATCTCATTGTATTTCGAGGTGTAGTGGCGATGAGTCATACTTCCAGCAGTAAGCCCCAGAAATTCTCTCTCAACTCTGTCAAACTCATTCTAAGGTGTAGTTGCGATGGGCAGAACTTCCTAATTATCAACTTTTTCATGTCATCTGATGTGCACCAAATTAGTCATATATTTCACATCAGTTGCGTCCCGATTATTGTCGATTTCATTACATATTGATTTGATTTATTGCTCATTTAGCTTAAATTGTATTCTCAGGAAATATTTGGCCTGGAACGAGCAAACGAGCGGAAACACAAAGAAAAATGAAGAAATAGGCAACTCAATAGACTGAGCATGGGTCGTGTCTAACCTGGCACATCCCCCGTGTCTAGTACCCATGCAGTATGTTCGTGACAAAAGTTATCGGATACGACGTGGTCGCAGCATGGGGCCATGCTCCACTGAGCACGGGTCGTGCTCAACTTCCCAGACACTATAAATAGCCCATACCTTTGACATTTGAAAAGGTTCAATCTTTTGGAGAAAATACCCACTTTTGGCACTCAGGAACTAGACTTTTAAGGCTGTTTGGAGGCCTTGGAAGATCCATTCACAATCAAGGAGTTCTAACATCACCACTCCATCCTAATTTGAAGCTTTGGTTATATCCTTCAATGATGTTATGATTTGCATGTGTTCTTGTTATTTGGTTGTAATGATTTGCAAGCTCATTATGAGCTAAACATCTTTTGTCATCCTAGTTAGATGAAACTTTATTTAATCATGTTGAACTTGTGATTTTGGCACGTATTATGTTATTGTTATGATAATATTATGGTAATCTCTTGATGGACATGCATGCTTCAATGTTTTATGGAATAGTTATAGGTTTATGAATGTGAAATCATAAAGCTTTATTTAATCATGTTGAACTTATGATTTTGGCAAGTATTATGTTAATGTTATGACAATATTATGGTAATCTCTTGATGGACATGCATGCTTCAATGTTTTATGGAATAGTTATAGGTTTATGAATGTGAAATCATATCATGTTGGAAAACTTATGAAATTAGCATTTATTCATTATTTTATATCTTAACGTTTAATTTCATGGCTAAATATTATGAATGATCTTTGAAACCATAATTAATGAAATAAACATTTAAGCATGATTCCCATTCAATCATGTTTGAAAAAACTACGATAAATGTTATGAAACTTCTTTGACAAAATTTTTGTTAATTAAAGTATTGATAACTTGAGCTTAATATTTGCATGAATTCGTCTTAGAATTTTATAAGTTAAGAGAATATATAATCTTTATCTATTTAAACTAGCTTTAGGTGGATATTGTGTAAAATACTCACTGATATCTTTCTTAATATTTGGCTTCAATGCCAAACTTTCTATGATGCTATCTCGGGAGCACACAAGCAAGCCATCGACCAATGCGGTGCAGGATTTTTCGGGGGAGCCATCACGACCGAGGCATTCCAAGCATTGGAAAAGGCCGCTACAAAGAGTTTTACTTACAACCCTCTAAGAACGAAATCGACTCAAACGGGTATACATCATGTCGATTCCGACACCTTAGTTGCAGCTCAATTGGAGGCACTCAACAAAAAGTTTGAACAGATGCAGGTCGGGCTTAAGAAAGCACAACTTTGATGTGACACATGTGGAAAACCACACAAAACAAGCGAGTGTCAGAAAACCATAGTGGTCAAAACAATTCATACGGAAATAATTATAACTCAGCTTCGATGTGACACAGGTTAACTACGTAAGAGGTCAAAACAATTCATACGGAAATAATTATAACTCAAATTGGAGAAACAACTCGAACTTCGGGGAAGGAACAATAACCAACAACCCCCGGGGTTCAACAGACGGCTGCCATTTCAATAAAGAAATATGCCTTTTCAAACAAAGCAGCAATATCAAGTTCTAAGTAGCAGCAACCAGACCAATGGGGAATCAAGCGTGGATAGTCTGTTACAACATCTTTTAGCTATAACACAAACTGCAAACAAGTTAGCCAAACAACAAAACCAGAGAAACGAAGAACGTTTCCAAAAGCATGAAGTAGAAATGAGAAGTCAAAAAGCATCTTTGCAAATCATTAAAAATCAAGTGGGACAGATGGCACAACTGCTTTCTGAAAGACCACAAGGCAGCCTTCCTAGTAACACTGTGACTAACCCTAAAGCACATGTGAAAGCTATCACTCTGAGAAGTGGTAGAACCACTAAGGAAGAAGGAGCATCTGCCCCATAGCCAGCTGTTAAAGAAGAAGAGTCTCACATCGGAATACATGAGAAGCAAGTTCCAGCAAACAAAAGACAACCTAAAAAGCTGACACGGACATACGTCCCACCAATCCCATATCCAAGACATCTAAAAAAGGATAGGATGAAGGAGCAGTATGGGAAGTTTCTTGGACTTTTCAAACAGTTGCATGTAAATCTGCCATTCGTAGAAGCTTTTGCTCAAATGTTGAACTAAGCAAAGTTTTTTAAGGGGGTTCTAACAAACAAAAAGAAGTTGGAGGAGTTTTCGTACGTGATATTAAATGAAGAGTGCTCAGCTGTTCTGCAAAACAAGTTGCCCACATAGATGACAGACCAAAGGAGTTTCACCATCCCTTGTCTGATAGGAAATTTATCTGTTAGCAATGCCTTAGTCGACTTAGGAGCTAACATAAATCAAATTCCATACGCAGTCTTTGAAAAACTAGAATTAGGATAACCAAAACCGACTCGTATGAGCATCCAGCTAGCCGACCGTTCTATAAAATACACCTGAGGCATAGTAGAAAACATGTTGGTCAAAATTGATAAGTTCGTATTTCCAATCGACTTCATGATCCTAGATACGGATGAGGACAAAAACGTACCTCTCATTTTAGGACGACCATTCATAGCCACAGCTAAAGCCCTTATTGACGTTAGCATAGGCAAGCTCACACTTAGGGTAGATGGTGAGGAAGTAACATTTGACATAGGACGATCAATGAAGCAACCACAACACCACGATGATTCACTCTATTTCATCGACATTTGTGATTCTATTGTGAGTTGTCATCTGCGAGAAACTAGAGAAGCAGAGGCCAGCGACACATAATTGATCAAAGAAACAACCTATGAAACCAACCACGTGCACGAGGAGATATCACAAGTAGAAAGTCAAGATGATCCAATCCGTCTAGAAGTGTGCGAAATTATCAACCGAGATTCGAAACCCAAGGAAAAACCTTCTGTTGAGAATCCACCTATTCTGGACCTGAAAGAACTTCCGTCGCATCTGGAATACGCTTTCCTAGAAGATGGATCCCCACTTCCTGTCATCATCTCATCCAGTATGATGAATGACGAGAAAGCCAAGATGCTTGAGGTTCTCAATGCACACAAAAAGGCAACCGCTTGGAAAATTATGGATATAAAAGGAATCAATTCATCCTTTTGTAACCATAAAAAACGGATGGAAGATGACTTACGGCTTGTTGTTCCACATCAGAGGCGTCTAAACCCCAGCATGAAGGAAGTCATAAAAAAAGAAGTTATAAAATTACTTGATACCGGGTTAATTTACTCACTCTCTGATTCACCATGGGTAAGCCTCGTGTAGGTTGTTCCAAAAAAGGAGGTATGACGGTGGTGAGAAATGAGAAGAACGAGTTATTTCCTACTCGTACCGTGGCCGGATGGAGGGACTGCATTGATTATTACATATTGAACGATGCCTCAAGGAAGGATCATTTCCCATTGCCTTTTATTGATCAAATGCTTGAGAGGCTATCTGGAAGAATGTTCTACTGTTTCCATGACGGTTTCTCCGGATACTTTTAGATTCCCATCGCTCCTGATGACCAGGAGAAGACGACATTCACATGTCCTTACAGAACATTTACTTACCGACATATGTCTTTCGGATTGTGCAGTGCTCCTGCTACATTTCAAAAATGCACAGTAGCTATTTTTTATGACATCATCGAAGACTCTATAGACGTATTCATGGATGATTTTTCCATCTTTGGAAACTCATTCGCGCATTGTCTAAAAAACCTGGGGAAATTGTTGGCTAGATGTGAAGACCCCAACCTGGTTTTAAATTGGGAGAAATGTTACTTAGGGCACAAGATTTCACAAGTAGGGCTTGAAGTTGGTCGATCTAAGATAGATACCATATCAAAACTTTCGCCTCCCACATCTGTGAAGTCTAAAAGGAGTTTCCTTAGTCATGTCGGTTTTTACCGACTATTAGTCAAAGATTTTTCAAAGATAGGTCAACCAATGACACAGATCCTCGAAAAGGATGCCAACTTTGTATTCTCTAACAAGTGCCTTAAAGCATTTGAATTGTTGAAAGAAAAACTTGTCGACGCCCCCATCATGGCAGCCCCCAATTGGACATTACCATTCGAATTGATCTATGATGCAAGCGATTTCGTAGTGGGACCTGTCTTGGGCCAGCGAATGGAAAAGCACTTTCATCCAATCTACTACGCAAACAAGACATTTAACGATGCGTATGAACACTACACAACCACCGAGAAAGAGCATCTAGCTATGGTTTTTGCATTTGATAAATTTCTCTCTAAAACCATCGTGTACACAGATCACGCAGCCCTTCGATATTTGTTCAACAAACAAGATGCGAAGCCTAGATTGATACAATGGATACTCTTGCTACAAGAGTTTGATATCGAGATCTGTGACAAAAAGGGAGCATAGAATATTATAGCGGACCACCTCTCACGTCTAGAGTGCCCATCTTCATCTGAGCAAGTGAAGGCCGACATTACCGACAATTTCCCTCATAAGTTCCTTTTATATATAGAGACGGCGATTGAGGACCATCCTTGGTTTACTGATTTTGCAACCTATCAAAAGAAGAAATTCTTTGCTGACGTCAAGCACTATTTTTAGGAAGACCCCTATCTGTTTAGGGTCAGAGCAAAACAACTCATCAGTAGATGCGTGTATGGAGAAGAAGCACATAAGGTCTTAAAACACTGTCACGAAGGCCCTACCGGTGGATACCATCGAGCAACTTTAACCCCTAATAAAGTATTCGATGTCGGATTCTTTTGGCCTAACATCTTTCGGGATGCTCACAACATGGTTTGTTCTAGTGATGCTTGCCAAAGGGCAAGCAACATATCATCGAGAAATGAGATGCCCAGATACCCATTCAAGTCTGTGAGGCCTTTGATGTTTGGGGAATTGATTTCATGGGACTATTCCAGTTTCCTTTGGAAACCGATACATCCTAATCGTAGTCGATTACGTTTCAAAGTGGGCCAAATCCCAAGCTCTACCCACTAATGATGCTAAGACAGTTGTCAAGTTCCTGAAGAAACTGTTTTCTCGCTTTGGTGACCCGAAAGTACTCATTAGTGACCGAGGGACACATTTTTGTAACGCGTAACTAGAAAAAGCATTATCTCGTTATGGCGTTCACCATTGATTTGCCACGCCATACCACCCACAAACAAGCGGGCAGGTTGATGTTTCAAATCGAGGCATTAAGAGAATCCTTGAGAAAACAGTTGTACATTGTAAGTCCCAAATCAACGATGGATCTTTGAATAAACACAAATACGAACACGATATCAAGTCTCACACTTTATAGGCGGAAACTACAAAGAGTGGTGATTCAAGAACAAGAAGATTCAATGTAAAACTCATATATTGCTAGAGAGAATTACAAGGAAAACCCAATAAGAACCGCTGAGCCTCTCACACGGTTCTCCACCTCTAAACTCGTCTAACTACCAGCTCTCAATCGCTCGCGCATCCTAGGTCACGAATTTATCTATTTATACTAGATAAACATTATAAAGCCCATAACCTAGTATTCGGCTCACAAAGCCTAGCCCAAGACCCAACTCGTGAACATATGGTTCACGGTTACAAAACCAAATACAATTCTATTCGGTAACACCAACACATATACTTATTTGATAAGCGTCAGCCTCACATATATATACCCAACAATCTCCCCCTTGGCTGATACTATCAAATGATCTTCATAACTCAAATGTAGCACTGTGATCACCACTTCCAGCATACAACATTGTCATCAGAATCAGTGGTTGTTGCTGTGGTGTCGATGTTGGTGTTGAGACGGTTCAACATTTCTAAACTCTCAAACTTGGGTCTTTCTTCTTCTCTTGGAGTTAGATCCGTATTTGGATCAGAATCAACATTTGCTTGATCATCTTGCTAAAAGAGGATGTGAGTGGAGGATTCTCAGCAGCTCTTTTTTTTCATTCTTTCTCTATCAAGCAAATTGACAGGTACTTCAAGCTTGTCAGCAATTGACAGCATTTCATTCTTCTTCAACCCTGGTTCTTGATTTGAAACAAATTCTGCAAATTCTCAGAAATTTTGTAAGCAGATATTTATATGCAACTGGGGATCCAATATTCACATGAATACCTAGTACATCCATGTACTATCAAACTTTTGAAATTTCAATTCTTTTGATAATAAGTCTTTAAATTCAAGAATTGTTAATTTTTGTGAAGATAAAATAAAAGTAAAATAGAAAAACTAAAAAACTAAACTAAAACTAAAGTAAAAAATAAAGATAAAATTTGAAATAAAATCTTTTTGGAATTTTCTTAATAAATTTTAACTAAAAATAAACAAACTTGACTCAATAAATAAAAACATAACTAAATTTATACAAACTGACCAACAACGAGCCTTTAGGAAGTTTGCAATTGATCATATCGTTCTATAGGCAGACCAAGGAACACTTTTCAACATATATTTACTCAGACAGGTCAAGTAGATTGCCAATATTCAGATCCTTCCAAACTCATGCTTTAGCTTCAAACCTAAGTTTTTCAACTGTGATCTAAGTTATCATGTTTTGGTAGAAATACATATGACTCAATGGGTCCCACACTCACATCTCAGAAGCCTGTAATTAACAGAATGTAAATTATGTGAATTATTGATGAACTATAATGGACTCCACAGACTCATGATCTTTTGAACACCTAAATAATATCTAATTGAGCATAACTAACACGGGTTTATGCAACTTTCCTGGAAATCTCTAACAAAATTTGATCAGAAACATAGCACTATGGACTTACATGTTCAGAACAGCAAGTGCTCAGGGTCACAGCACGACAGACTTACATGCCCTGACAAGAGATCCCTTTCCAGTCTCATATTCCCAAAAAGAAAAAATATTTACAAATATACTAATATGTAATCTTAAGACATATCCTTTGAATTTTTTCTATAGCACGACATTAACATTCCGTGTCTTTTTGCTCAGAATTCTGCTTTGCAGATTAACTTTGCACTGTCATTAAGTGTCTTTTCACCTACTGCATGTCAAAGCATGTCTTTTCTCTATTGTATATATATGTAGAAACATGTTTTTGTAACTATAGATTAAATTCTATGTATCAGTGTACTAGGCTAGTACGCAGGAGGGTGTTCCTGAGTACTTAGCTTGTTCACTAGTTTGGTCCTACGTACTTAGTAAGTATGCAAGGCTTTTGTAAAAATAAATGTATCATCAACCGTGATTTCTCGTGTAATCTATATTTTTCGTGCTCATTGGTCAAGCCTGTGTTCAAGATTTGATGTGATTCAATTATGATGGGATTTCTCATTTGGGATCTGGGCGGAATCCAGATAGACAACCTAGTTATGGAACTTAACCGCGGTGAACGTATACAGATTAGGAGGTGTGAACCAGGAATGAAGATCTAATTGAAGAATGTTGGACTTTGGATATAAGGTGATCACTGCTGATTATGATTTTGTGTTTGATTCTATCAAGTGTTTTCATGATGAAACTGGATATCCGTTGGATTATTAGTTGAATTCCATCTTCAACTAATAATCCAACGGATATCCAGCTTCATCATGAAAACACTTGATAGAATCAAACACAAAATCATACTCAGCAGTGATCACCTTATATCCAAAGTCCAACATTCTTCAATTAGATCTTCATTCCTGGTTCACACCTCCTAATCTTTATACGTTCACCGCAGTGAAGTACTATAACTAAGTTGTCTATCTGGATTCCGCCCAGATCCCAAATGAGAAATCCCATCATAATTGAATCACATCAAATCTTGAACACATGCTTGACCAATGAGCACGAAAAATATAGTTTACACAAGAAATCACGGTTGATGATACATTTATTTTTATCCCCCTCATTTCTCTGTAAACTATGACCAGCTTCATCATCACTTCACTCAAATCCTCAAAAAGCACAACTAGCCAACTCCGGGATTTTATTCTTTTATTTCTTTGCAAAGATCCAAAACAGCAAATCCTTGAGTTCAAGTTGTTCAAGTATTCAACCCCTATTAAAGAAGTATCCCGGATACTCGTAGCCTACATATTCAGGTTTTGAAAACTTTGGTCATTCACCAGTTAGCTTTCCAGAAACAGGTTTTTGATCAAACTTACCCTCAAGAAATTCTCTTTCTAGTTTTCTCAAACGTTTGTTCAGTCTTCGTTTTTGTGGGTTAGAAAGCTTCACCACAGGTGTCTCAAAATGTTGTTCACCAACTGATTTAGGCACATTTAGACTAGCCTTTGGTATTCTATCAGGTTGTCCTTTTGAGATACCTTTCTTCTGAACTGGTGGTCTTTTATATTTCTGAATTTGTGGAGCAACAAATTTGTCCACTAGTTTGACCGGTGGCTTCACAGATGATTTAGCTTGTTGTGGATCAACTGATCTCTTACTCTGGTTCTTGTGAGGACACTTCACCACAATGTGTCCTACAATACCACAATGAAAACAAGTTCTCTTCTCTTTGTAAATCTTTCTGTAAGGAACTTGGATAATTGAAGTTGATGCCATTCTGATGAACACCACTTAGTGTTTGATGAATAACACCTTGCGTTTGAACCGATTGTTTTTGAGCATTTCATTGAAAATTCTTTTGAAATTTTTTTTCATAACCCTTTGAAAATATGTTAACAAAATTTTCAACTTTGGTTGTTTTTAGAGTTTGAAAATTTCCATAAACCATGTTTTTTCAGTTTGTCATTAGTTTCAATGACATCCGGTTCAATAAGGATGCAGTTGTCACGGTTAGTGATAACATTCTTTTGCACCTTACATTCATTATCAACATTTACCTCTTTGAAAACACCCTCAACTTTATTGTCATTGAATGATTCATCAGAATCAGATTCCCCAGTCACACCAGACTTTGAGTTTTCCTTTCCTACACTCTTATCATCTAAACAAGGGAGATCAAATTCAACTGGCCCGTTGACAAACTTGCCATTTATTGGTGGAGGTATGGCGTTTGTTCCCAAACCTTGGCCATTCACTTGTCTCACTACAGCCTCGTAGTGTTCCACCAGAAAACAAGAGTTTTTCAACTTCTCGAATTTGCCACTCAGTTGCAATATCACATTTTGCAACTTTGCCAATTCAAGATTCCTTTCCTCTAGCTTTTTGTAGGCAACATCCAAATGGAACTTTTGATCACTCATTTTAATTGAAAAATCATGTTTGTCTTTTTAAGATTTTCAATTTTCTCTTTGAAACAATTTTCATTTTCTCTGTAAAGTAATGCTGCCACACAAAGAGGTTCGAGTTGATCATGTACACGATCATTTTCTGTTTTAATAAATTGACAATTAGAACAGATAATTTGAACAAATGGATTAGAATCTACCTCACATGATGAACTAGACGAGGCTCCATCTGCCATAAATATCTTTGTGGGCTTCTTCTTCTCAGACTCGTCATTTGTTTCACTTTCTTCTGACTGAGCATTTTCTGTATCATACTTAGTTTCTTCTGACCAAAAACTTTCTTCAGAAACAATGCGATCATAAAAAACTTGGTTTTGGTTTACTTCTATACCTTCAAGAGGAATTTCACATTCACTGTTCTCATCCTTTTGAGCAACCGAAGATTTTGGTTAATCCACATAATTCATCGTCTTTTCTTTCCCGTTCAAACAACCTTCACACTTCATTTGAACTTCTTCCCATAAGCTTTTTGAAGTGTAGTAACTGCTAAATTTATGGTTGAATTCTTGTGAAAGAGCCATTTCAAGAACCTCTCTAATCTTCTTTTCTCAATCAAATTCTTTCTTTTCTTTCATCGTGAACTTTGATGGAGGTTTTGGAGTGTTCGGATCACCCAAGAAAGTGCAAGTAGGAGGGGTACATTCTTCCTCTATTGGTTTCCAAAAACCTTCATCGGTCAAAGAAACGTACTTTGTAAGCCGAGCTTTCCAAGTAGTATAATCATTTAGAGATACGAGTCTAGGAGGCTGAGACCATGCTCCAAGCACATTAGTGTAACTCATCATGATAGCAGTTTTTTTTTTTTTTTTATATTTTTATTTTTTTTTACTTATTTTTTTTTGTATGAACACTTTTGACACACTTTGAGACGAACCAAAACAACTTCGAACAAGTACTGAATGATCTAATATTCACCGAACAACTAGTAGTCATGTTCGTGTCTCTAGAAAAACAACTGGTATTTCCCGAAAAAAACGTTAATCCACCGAAAACAGTGTTCGTAAATCTTGAAAAATCACTTTTATGTTTCAATGACTCAGTTTGAAGCTATCCGAAACAGTTCGAAACAAGCTCGAAATCAATCACATATTTCCCGAATCAGTTCGCGTCAAACCCGAGATATGTGTGATAACTTCTGTTTTTCCCCGAACATACACGTTATGGTCTCGAAATCACCGTAAAATAAGACGCATATTATAGTTGAGTGAAATAATCAAATTTGAGAACAGTTCATGCTTATTTGTGATTCTTCATGCGTACTTACAATTTGTGATACATGCGTACTTGTGAACATCAGTTCTTGCGTACTTACAGATTATGATACATGCGTATTGTTACGTGTTTTGGAGTTGTCTTAGTCTACTATTGTTACCTGTTTAGGAAGACATTGTCAGACTCGGAATTCTAAGTCAGGGTGGAGGTTGCTACTGCTGAGAGGATGAACTACAATGAGTTGTGTTGGGTTAGTTGGTTCTTATTGAAGCACTTGGTTTGGTCTACAATGAAAGCTACAGTTATGAGGGAGTCGTGTGTATCACTAGGCAACTGAAGACTGAAGTTTGAAGATTTGAAGATCTCAAGTGGAATGCCAGAAGATCAAGTCTCGCGCAGAAGACACTTGATGTCATTAGTTTAGAGGGAGTCTGTTAGGACATTCTTTGTAAACTGATGATTATCAGTGTTAGTGATAGATAGAATTTGATGCAATAGTTAAGAAGAAGTTTGTAGAAGCATGTTTTTGTAACTATAGATTAAATTCTACGTATCGGTGTACTAGGCTAGTACGCAGGAGGGTGTTCCTGAGTACTTAGCTTGTTCACCAGTTCGGTCCTGCGTACTTAGTACGTACGCAAGGCTTTTGCCTTGCGTACTTGTCAAGTACGCATGACCAAACCCTGCGTACTTAGACAAGTACGCAGGTAATGTTCCTTCCCCTATAAATAGAAGACTTGTCTTCATTTTAGGTGGAACTCTGGAACTAGGTCTAGAGGTGTCCTGGTCGGGACGAGCTCTCCCAACCCCTGGACCGTGAGCTTAGATGAGAGATGTGTGCTCCTTCGGTATGTAGTCTGTGATACGGGATGACTTCTATGTTATGGATTACGTGTTGTTTCATTATTTTTTGTCTTCGTTCGTGTTTTCTCTGTCTCGTTTCTTGGTTCCCACACAAATCACAGAACAGGTCCGTGTATATCCGATGCGCAACGAGGCTCCCGGGACCTACAATATATATATATATATATATATTATGTAAAGACTTGTATCAAGTCAGCTCGCAACTCCTATGTGAAGGGTCTCGGTTAGTGCAATCCCAATATAGCAAGGGTTATCCACAGTTCATCAACCTTCATGTTCAAGTTCTCTATTATTAACATGAATAGCGAATTACACTAATCTATGAGATGTTCCCCACTAAAGCCATAAGATTAATTAATTCAAGTGTATCACAAGCAGAGCCTATCAACATATCCGACATTGATCCTAGTCATTTCAATTTAGTGCCTTACATGTGTTGATCCTAGCCTTAATAAACGAACATTCATATCACTTCCCATTTATTTGCAAACGACCGACTCAAACAGAAACACATTCTTTTTATATTTTTCTTGACACTAATAAAATTGAAAACAAACTCTTTTTTGTATTTTTCTTGACTTGGTGGGGAACATCTCATAGATTAGTGTAATTTGCTAGTCCTGTTAACAATAGAGAACTTGAACATAAAGGTTGATGAACTGTGGATAATCTTTGCTCTATTAGGATTGCACTAACCGATACCCTTCACAAAGGGGTTGCGAGCTGACTTGATACAAGTCTGTACATAATATATATATATACACACACAATAGAGAAAAGACATGCTTTGACATGCAATAGCTGAAAAGACACTCAATGACAGTGCAAAGGTAATCTGCAAAGCAGAATTCTAAACAAAAAGACACGCAATGTTAATGTCATGCTATATGAAAATTTCAAAGGATATGTCTAAAGACGTACATATTAGTATATTTATAAATACTTTTTTTTCTTTTTGGGAATATGTGACTGGAAAGGGATCTCTTATCAGGGCATGTAAGTCCGTCATGCTGTGACCCTGAGCTCTTGCTGATTCTGAACATGTAAGTCCGTAGTGCTATGTTTCTGATCAAATTTTGTTAGAGATTTCCAGGAAAGTTGCATAAACCCGTGCTAGTTATGCTCAATTAGATATTATTTAGGTGCTCTAAAGATCATGAGGATGGGAAGGTTTACCCGATAAGCTGTGGGGTCCGTTATAGTTCATCAATAATTCACATAATTTACATTCTGTTAAATACATGCTTCTGAGATGCGAGTGTGGGACCCATTGAGTCATATATAATTCTACCAAAACATGATAACTTAGATCACAGTTGAAAAACTTAGGTTTGAAGCTAAAGCATGAGTTTGGAAGGATCTGAACAATTGGCAATCTACTTGACCTCTCTGAGTAAATACATGCTGAAAAATGTTCCTTGGTCTGCCTATAGAACGATATGATCCCATTGCAAACTTCCTAAAGGCTCGTTGTTGGTCAGTTTGTATAAATTTAGTTCTGTTTTTTTATTTATTGAGTCAAGTTTGTTTATTTTTAGTTACAATTTATTAAGAAAATTTCAAAAAGATTTTATTTCAAATTTTATCTTTATTTTTACTTCAGTTCTAGTTTAGTTTTTTAGTTTTTCTATTTTACTTTTATTTTATCTTTACAAAAATTAACCATTCTTGAATTTAAAGACTTATCATCAAAAGAATTGAAATTTAAAAAGTTTGATAGTACATGGATGTACTAGGTATTCATGTGAATACTGGATCCCCTGTTGCATATAAATGTCTGCTTACAAAATTTCTGAGAATTTGCAGAATTTGTTTCAAATAAAGAACCAGGGTTGAAGAAGAATGAGATGTTGTCAATTGCTGACAAGCTTGACGTAGCACTACAACAAAATGTACTCGAGTCAGAAGAACCTGATATGTTTTCATCTTCCGACAATGAAAATATAGCTGAAGAAGTACCTGTGAATCTGCTTGATAGAGAAAGAATGAAAAAGAAAAGAGTTGTTGAGAATCCTCCTCTCACATCCTCTTTTAGCAAGATGATCAAGCAAATGTTGATTCTGGTCCAAATACAGATCTAACTACAAGAGAATAAGAAATACCCAAGTTTGGGAGTTCAAAAATGTTGAACTGTCTCAACACCAACATCGACACCACAACAACAACCACTGATTCTGATGACAATGTTGTATGCTGGAAGTGGTGATCACAGTGCTACATTCGAGTTATGAAGATCATTTGATAGCATCAGCCTAAGGGGAGATTGTTGGGTCTATATATGTGAGGCTGACGCTTATCAAATAAGTATATGTGTTGGTGTTACCGAATAGAATTGTATTTGCTTTTGTAACCGTTAACCATATGTTCACGAGTTGGGCCTTGGGCTAGGCTATGTGAGTCGAATACTAGGTTATGGACTTTATAATGTTTATCTAGTATAAATAGATAAATCCGTGACCTAGGATGAGCTAGCGATTAAGAGCAGGTAGTTAGACGAGTTTAGAGGTGGAGAACGGTGTGAGAGGCTCAGCGGTTCTTATTGGTTTTTCCTTGTAATTCTCTCTAGCAATATACGAGTTTTACATTGAATCTTCTTGTTCTTGAATCACCACTCTTTGTAGTTTCCGCCTATTAAGTGTGAGACTTGACATCGTGTTCGTATTTGTGTTTACACAAAGATCCATCGTTGATTTGGGACTTACAATTGGTATCAGAGCCATTTTGTTTTCCCAAAACATATCCAGTGTCGTCAAATTTTATTTTTTTTTATCGAGAACTTGGATTAGCCGTGAACTTGACCAGAAATCGTGAACCTGGTCTGAGCCGTGAACTAAGTAGAAACTGTGAACACAGAGCCCGAGTGACTATCTCGTGTACCCTTAACCCGTGAACTAGTCTTCCCGTGAACCTAAGCCAAGTAGACATGCCGTGAAACTTGAATCTGAATATACCACCCGTGAACACTCCCGTGATCTTCTCCCGTGAACTCCAGCCCGTGAACTAAGACCCGTGTAGCAATCCTATGAACCAGCCCTTTTGACTGATTCAGTTTCCAAATTAAATCCCTAAAATCGTGTTATTTCAAAATTTGAATTCCAATCAAATCCGATGAACACGAAGATGATTTCAAACATATTTCAACACGAAATCCTTCCAACAGCAGCAGAACATCAATGATTTCACGAAAAACAACAATTCTTCCCACAGTAGCAGAACATCAATGATCTAAGTAGAAAACGATGAGCATCCTCTAGAAAACAACTTATTAGTACCAAAATCCAATCGAAAATAGTAAATAATACCTTAAAAATTTAATTCTTGAATAGTTGATATCCAAACCGAGCCTTGAATGAGTTCAATGGCTCTGATACCAATCGTAAGTCCCAAATCAACGATGGATCTTTGAATAAACACAAATACGAACATGATATCAAGTCTCACACTTTATAGGTGGAAACTACAAAGAGTGGTGATTCAAGAACAAGAAGATTCAATGTAAAAATCGTATATTGCAAGAGAGAATTACAAGGAAAAACCAATAAGAACCGTTTAGCCTCTCACATGGTTCTCCACCTCTAAACTCGTCTAACTACCTTCTCTTAATCGCTCGCTCATCCTAGGTCACGAATTTAACTATTTATACTAGATAAACATTATAAAGCCCATAACCTAGTATTCGGCTCACATAGCCTAGCCCAAGACCCAACTCGTGAACATATGGATTAGCCGTGAACTTGACCAGAAACCGTGAACCTGGTCTGAGCCGTGAACTAAGTAGAAACCGTGAACATAGAGCCCGAGTGACTATCTCGTGTACCCTGAACCCGTGAACTAGTCTTCCGGTGAACCTGAGCCAAGTAGACATGCCGTGAAACTTGAACCTGAATATACCACCTGTGAACACTCCCGTGATCTTCTCCCTTGAACTAAGACCCGTGAACTAAGACCCGTGTAGCAATCCCGTGAACCAGCCCTTTTGACTGATTCAGTTTCCAAATTAAATCCCTAAAATCGTGGGATTTCAAAATTTGAATTACAATCAATTTCGATGAACACGAAGATGATTTCAAACATATTTCAACACGAAATCCTTCCAGCAGCAGCAGAACATCAATGATTTCATGAAAAACAACAATTCTTCCAACAGCAGCAGAACATCAATGATCTCAGCATAAAACGATGAGCATCCTCTAGAAAACAACTTATTAGTATCAAAATCCAATCGAAAATTGTAAATAATACCTTAAAAATTTAATTCTTGAATCGTTGATATCCAAACCGAGCCTTGAATGAGTTTAATGGCTGTGATACCAATTGTAAGTCCCAAATCAACGATGGAGCTTTGAATAAACACAAATACGAACACGATATCAAGTCTCACACTTTATAGGTGGAAACTACAAAGAATGGTGATTCAAGAACAAGAAGATTCATTGTAAAACTCGTATATTGCTAGAGAGAATTATAAGGAAAAACCAATAAGAACCATTGAGCCTCACACATAGCTCTCCACCTCTAAACTCGTCTAACTACCTGCTCTTAATTGCTCGCTCATCCTAGGTCACGAATTTATCTATTTATACCAGATAAACATTATAAAGCCCATAACCTAGTATTCGGCTAACATAGCCTAGCCCAAGACCCAACTCGTGAACATATGGATTAGCCGTGAACTTGACTAGAAACCGTGAACCTGGTCTAAGCCATGAACTAAGTAGAAACAGTGAACACAGAGCCCGAGTGACTATCTCGTGTACCCTGAACTCGTGAAGTAGTCTTCCAGTGAATCTGAGCCAAGTAGATATGCCGTGAAACTTGAACTTGAATATACCACCCGTGAACACTCCCAGGAACTTCTCCCGTGAACTCCAGCCCATGAACTAAAACCCGTGAACTAAGACCCGTGTAGCAATCTCGTGAACCAGCCCTTTTGACTGATTCAGTTTCCAAATTAAATCCCTAAAATCGTGGGATTTCAAAATTTGAATTCCAATCAATTTCGATGAACCCGAAGATGATTTCAAACATATTTCAACACGAAATCCTTCTAGCAGTAGTAGAACATCATTGATTTCACGAAAAACAAAAATTCTTCCAAAAGCAGCAGAACATCAATGATCTCAGCAGAAAACGATGAGCATCCTCTAGAAAACAACTTATTAGTACCAAAATCCAATCGATAATAGTAAATATTACCTTAAAAATTTAATTCTTGAATCGTTGATATCCAAACCGAGCCTCTAATGAGTTCAATGGCTCTGATACCAATTGTAAGTCCCAAGTCAACGATGGATCTTTGAATAAACACAAATACGAACACGATATCAAGTCTCACACTTTATAGGCGGAAACTACAAAGAGTGGTGATTCAATAACAAGAAGCTTCAACGTAAAACTCGTATATTGCTAGAGAGAATTACTAGGAAAAACCAATAAGAATCGTTGAGCCTCTCACACGGTTCTCCACCTCTAAACTCGTCTAACTACCTGCTCTTAATCGCTCGCTCATCCTAGGTCACGAATTTATCTATTTATACTAGATAAACTTTATAAAGCCCATAACCTAGTATTCGGCTCACATAGCCTAGCCCAAGACCCAACTCGTGAACATATGGTTCACGGTTACAAAACCAAATACAATTCTATTCGGTAACACCAACACATACACTTATTTGATAAGTGTCAGCCTCACATATATAGACCCAGTATACATAATCGAAAGGATTGGTCCGTGAAACTCGATGATACATTATGTGCTTTTCATACAACCTATAAAACTCCAATCGGTACCACTCCATTCAAGCTAGTGTAAAGGAAAGCATGCCATCTTCCCGTGGAACTCAAACATAAAGCATATTTTTTGCTTTAGAGACCGCTAATCTTGATCTGAAAAATACCGGAAGAAATACATTCATTCAAATCAGCAAGCTTCAGGAATTGCAATGTCAAGCTTATGAAAACTCAAGGTTTTACAAGGATAGAACGAAGAGGTTGCACGACTGTAGGTCCACATGGCACTTCTACAGATCGTTCTCGTGATAAGACGTATCGTTAACTCAGAGTGCGGAATCCAACGAATCAACGATTGCATTCATAAAAGACAATAAAGATAATCACGTAAATAAACTTCATGCTTGTATTCCAATTCACAATAGAGTTTACAGACTCAATATATCATTCACTGTTCGATCTCTATGTTCTGTATTTAAAACTGACTCTGTAAACATCTATATATAGAATACAAACCTGCATTAGGTGAACTTAACAAGTTCGCCTCTAACAGACTAAGCGAAGTTAACAAGTTCGCCTCTGTTAGACTAGGCGAACTTAACAAGTTCGCCTCTAGCAACTTATATAAAAACACTTAGAACATTAAAACATACAAAAACATAAAGACATAAGATCTAACTATTACAAAGCTTTTGTCATTACAAACTATGTCCTAACAGACTCCCCCTTGACAATAGCTTGATCTTCAGTCTTCAGTCTTCACGATGAGCTCTTCCAAATATCCGGCAATCTACTTCCTGCATGCACTCCATATCTTCTACATATCTCCAATACTCGCTTGTACTGCAAACCTTGTTATTTCCATTCATCAGTGAACATGATTTCATTCTTTCTCAGTGTTCTCTGATATTTCTTTGAAAAATTGATAAGATTCATTGCATCGTAGAAACATACAATGACCTTGTTCTCTTTGTCTTCAATCCTTGCTTCACCAGTATTAACATCAACATACCACCATTTCATATTCCCAAGAAAATCTTGAGGAATCTTCTTCAATGGTATCCTGTGTACAGCACGTACTGGTCTGAATTTGTACTTCCAGGTTACTTTCCCAGTCTTGTTATCTGTGTTCTTCACCCTCTTTCCTCTTTGAGGCTTTAACCTTTCATACTTCCCTAAACCACCTTCTCTCTTAATAAGATTTGCAATCACATCAGCTAATCCATTCTTGGCTCTATTAATAAGTGGCTTTGAAGATAGACCATTCATTTCACACCTTGGCAAGGTATTGAAATACTTGATCCTTGGCTTTAAGTACTGAACACCATCAGATCTTTTAATAGCAAATAGTTTTATGTCATTGTCATAAAACCAGCTTATAATTCTTCATACACACCTCTCTTTATTCACATAATTTTCTTTCTGAGCAGGTTGTGCTGGAGACTTGGGTAGCACCTTCATCCAACTATTCACTACTTCTCTCCACTGTTCTCTGGTCATACCTGTATTTCTGTACATCACAGGTTCTTCATTCATCTTTGGAGACTCAGTGTGAGTAGCATTAGCTTCAGCATCTGGATTGGATTGAATATTTTCTTCATCAGTATCAATCTTAGAATCAGCAGTATCTTCAGGCACTGTGATGTCTTCAAATGAGTCCATAGAATCTGTTGCTCATTCATAATTAAACTCGGGAATAACATCATCTTGGATGAAGTTATAAGGAACATTAAGACCATCACAGCCTTCATAAATCACTTTGTCTTGACTTTTCTCAATCTCTATCTCCACTATCTCCCCTTCTTCTATATCAGTATCTGACACATCATCTTCTATGTCATTGAATAATTCATCTATGTCATCAAGACATGCTATCTTTTCAGCTTCTTCCTCCTCAGATTCAGCAAAGAACTCCAATAACAAGACTTCTTCATCATTAACTCCAGAAGTATCTTCGTTTCCATCAATTGATTGTGATGTCGACTCCCCCTGAACTTTTAAAATAGGATCAACGTCAGCGTATTGACGATCACCCTCAATATTACCCGAAGGATCATTGTCTTCATCATCATGTCTTTGAATAGACTCAGTACGACATGCATCACGTATCCTTAACTCCCCCTGAGCGTCAAGACGCTCAACAAGCTTGGATATTAATGCCTGCATATCAGCAATCTGCGTTGCTTGAGTCTTAATCACCAGCTGTCGTTGAGAATCAGTAGATACAAGAGTAGCCACCTGAGTTTGTAAAGTAAGCACTTGAGATTCAAGGAAAGTAATCCTATCAGAATCAGAAGGCTTAGAAGGACCAGCTGAAGATTGAGGAACAGAAGGACTGGGAGTAGGAATCACCGGAGGAACAGGAGTGTGAACAGGAGATTGTTCCTTAGAGCTTGGAGGTGTGACAATCAATGAAGCGACAAAAGTAGCATCTTCCACACCTTGAGAGGATTGGGCAGCAGCAATTGAAGCAGCCATAAGCTTTGGAGCTTTAGGATCCGGATTAAAATCACTATCCGAACTCTCATCTATTAACGTTCTTTTACCAAGTACTGATCCGGAAGGAGGATCCCGAACAGACTTTCGTCGTTGTCTTCTGGCTGTAGATTTAAGGGGTTTTCCAGCATGAACCAAAGGTATACGAGCCAAACGTTCATAGTGACCTGAAGAAAAATCTCTAGACTCATCAGAATCGGTATCTTCAGAAATAGGTAGGATTGTATCACTTGAGCTAGAACTCGACTCTTTCTCAGTCACCACATTCCTTTCAGCTTCATGAATGGGTGAGGTCACAACATCATCAACAAAGTCATCCATATTCATACCTAGATCTTGTTCATGTTCATGAACGACCTCTTCTAGAACAGGCTCATTTACAGGAATATCAACCTGAGCTTGTGGAACTGGAACTTGTTCTGGAATAGGGATTTGATGTTGTACGGGAACTTGTTGTTGTTGTTGAGTTTGATGTTGGGGAACTTGTACTTGTGGAATAGGTTGTTGTTGTTGTTGTTGAACATTTTGGCCTTGCCCTTGAGCTACTCAATAGGATGAAACCAGTTATCATTTGGTGGTTTAACATAATCAGGATTGATTAAGTGACCAAACAATGGAGCATTTACTGGAATCAATGCTTGATTTTGTTGTTTCACTTTAGTGCAATCCATAAAGATACGCTTAGACATCAGCGTCAAAGTTAATCTTATCGGATGCTGAGGGAGATCAGGAAGAATATGATTTAGAATCATCTGAATAAACCTTGGATACATCAAAAATCCTTGAACTTCAGCCGGAGTAATTTGCATGACCATCTCCCTATAGATATATCTTGCAAAATTGAATCGTTTATTCAATGTCAAAGCTACCATTGCAGCTTGTAAAGCAGTCTTTAACCCATCAGTACCAGCTTTACGTGGAGAGAGACACTGAATAATCACGTGCATGAAGTATCTCCATTCTCCCACCAAACCACCTTTACGAGCTTGAGTATCATTAGGTTTGCCACGATAACCCATTCTTTGAAAGCATCCCATGATCAAAGGATTAGGATAAGATATAGGATCTTCAGCAGCACCACCTAATGCAAGAGCTGCACGAATAGCGTCTTCAGATATAGCAATCTCAGTATTGTTGACTGTGGCACGAAGAACATGAGGTTCTACGTCAGTGTCTGAATGTACGGTGTCCCAGAACTGTTGAATATACACCAAACTGATGTATGGATCAGCAGATAAGGCAACACGTAGTCGTGATCGGTTCAGAAAACCTATAATTCCTTCAAAGTGTATGGCCTCTGACATGTTAGGATCTAACAATGCCACCTGGTTATGCTTGTATTCAACACGACGAGCCATCTGAAAAATATTTGGACAACAAACACATATTAGACAATTAACAAAACACAAACAATATGAACAACATATTTAAAAAACAAAAAAAATATTTGTTTTGAAAAAAAAAATTCAAACACACAAAAAAAATCACAAGTCCAAAACCTCTCTGACCCCTAGGCGAACTTAATAAGTTCGCTTAGTGTTTCAAGAGGCGAACTTATTAAGTTCGCCTGGACAAGTTCGCCTGAACAAGTTCGCTTGGAACAAGTTCGCCTGAACCGTCTGTCGATTCGAATTCAACCCATAAATCAAAATCCTTCAATTTGTGTTAGAATCAAGAAATAACAATTGCAAAACACTCGATTAACAGGACTAAGTCATTATTAATGAGCAATTTCACGATTGAAAACTTGAATATCCTTAATTTGGGTAAAAACAGTTCGGGATTATAACCGAGACAAAAAAACTTGATTTTCTCTCGATTTATCGGACAGACTTCAATGAAAATACCTTGGTTAGATTCACAATCCAATTTCGATTTAGAATGACCAGATTAACAACACAACAACCAGTGAATTTGAAATCTCAAAAATTTTTGAACAATTTCGCTTAACAAACTGAGAAGACGATGAAACTGATAAGTTCGCCTGGTTAAACCCTTATTCAGATTAAGTTCGCTTAATTAGGCGAACTTGTTAAATTCGCTTAACAAGCCCAAGGCGAACATGCTAAGTTCGCTTCCCCAATTTCAGGCGAACATAATAAGTTCGCTTCACCAGAAGGAGGCGAACTTAATGCCTTCAAAATTTTTACCAACTTTTAATCCGTCACGTCTTGAACTTCCATCAGCAGCATGTATTTGATCCAATCCCGAACAATTTAATAAAAGATTAAAATTTACATGGAAAATAAAAAACAAAATCTTTGCATAACCCTTCATTTGTTGAGCCAAAAATAATATCGTCCACATATATCTGCACCAGTAGGTAATTTCCCCCTAATTCGGTGCGTGACGGCTCTCTAGACTCGCAGTACGACACGGTGATAACGTGCGGAATCCATGATCAACGTGCTCGTGTAACTCAATCAACAACAACGGTGTAAATAAACGCTTTGTATTTCCACCACAATATCAAGTTACAATAATTTTGTCTCTAATCAGTTCCTCCTGATATCGTCTATTCTGTCTCTCTGTTTAACAGACTATGTTCTCTATTTATAAACACCAGTTTTGTACCAGGCGAACTTACTAAGTTCGCCTCTAATAGGCTAAGCGAACTTAACAAGTTCGCCTCAGATAGACTAAGCGAACATAACAAGTTCGCCTCTGATAAACCAGGCGAACTTGTATGAACTTACACAGAATTTTATCAACAGTTACAAAACATGTCCTAACAGACTCCCATTTAACTGTTGCTAACAATTCTATCAATTACAAGTCAAAGACTCTAAGCCTAAGACATAATATCTTCAAGCTCGTTGTCACTAGAATATGCTCCAACAGACTCCCCCTTGACAACAGCTTTAGAAGATTGTCATCCGTCTTCATATATCATCAAACACACTGTAGTCTTCGTCTTGTTCATCTGCACTTTCTCTTTCTATCTAGAAGAAAACTTGGGAGAAGGACCCCTTGTCAACTTCTGTCTGCAATATTCAGTTTTTGCAAAGGAGAACAACCAAGAATAACCAACAATTAAGATTTCCATGGAAGCTGAAAAAATAAAATCTTTTTGGTTTTTCAAACATAAAAAAACACAAAATCTTTTTGGTTTTTCTCTATATAAACTGAAATGTAAAATACAAAATCACATCTTTTTGGTCGAACATCACGAGTAAGAAGATCATATCAGTATATATGAGATATCAATCACACATCTTGGATATAAAATCCATATAATATCAAATGGTATCCTATGTCATTCTTTCAAGCCTTGACCAATCAAACCAATATCTTTCAAGATTATCACACTCTATCTTTTCAAGACTTTCATATTGCATGTTATGATACGCGATAAACATTCAAAGAAAATAGGATCACGCTATGACACACAAATTCAAATTGTCAATATTATAAGATTTGAAACTAAAGCATCTCATACCCACTTTCTTGTGAGTTAAGGTACCATTTAAGTATGAAATACAACGTGTACCCCACTAGTATGCCAATAGAAAGTAAATGCACTATCTTTAAGACATATAAGATTTTACTAAAGATTATCCGAATTTCCAGAATGAGGAGACATCACTTAGCACATGAATAGAAGAATCCAAATTGGATTGTATAGGAATCAATGAGATTCAGAATCGAATGATTCAATGTTTTGGCTTATATATGTGGAATCATAAGATTCAGGTACGTGGATCCAACTATTATCTGGATTATGAATTCAATGGAATCAGTAAAGATGATTTATCAATATGATCCAAAGGCTAGTATATGTTTGACAGATGTTGTCAAGTACATATCTTGATTATACTTCAAATTGCATGCTTTTCGGGACATGGGCACCGAAGCAAATCGAATGAATAGTGCTAGGACATAACCCGAAACTGATATCATAGGAAAATCTTTATTAAAAGCTATTATTCTTTATCTGATAGTGATCTTTTAACGCACACACTCAGGCATAAAATGGGTTCAAATCACAGTTGTAACATTTGCAAATATGTTTTCACACTACTAATGGTTCAGTGACGCTTTTAGTCTACTGACAATTCAAATTATATGCATACACAACACTATCATTTCCTATTTGTGCAGTCTCTGAAGTTTAGATCAAAACATATAATTCATATATATTAACATAAAGCACCAACCAGTCAATCTAAGGTCATGTGTGAAAGAACATCTACTGATGTACTATCATCTCTTCTTTAACTTCAAGTAATATTGATTTTATCTTTTTCAGTTTGTTTGGATTTTTCAAAATCTTTTTCAAAGAAAGTAAAACAAACAAAAATAAAATCTTCCATGAAAACATTTTAAGAAAAACATTTTACTTGGTTACTCAGGATTAAGCAAGTCAATCAATTTAAAACTCAAACCGATATAATCCTGTAATTGAATGCCTTTGCCTTTGTCACCAACACAAATCTGTACTCCCCCTGTCCTGTAGACTCCCCCTCAACTAGTCAAATGGTTGCATCTGCGACTTTATGCTCACCATCGTCATTGTCACACCCCAACCGACGGCGGAATACGTCGGGCGGATATGTAGACTGTTCAAAAGCTCAAGGTTTGCTAAAGTTTAAATATTTAAACAACCAACTTCATATCATAAATAAACATAAATCCAACAATACAAGGAAAATAGAGATACATAAATAGTTTCTTTAAATTAGATTCTAGGTCCTCGGTCCTAAGTGAAGCAAATTGTACTTATTCTCAAGCATTAGTACCTGAAACATGATGAAAACAAGATCAACTAAAAAGTTGGTGAGCATACATAGGTTTTAACACACAACCAGGCTTAAAGTGTTTTATACAATTCATACGATATACGTGTATAAGGCAATTATGGAGAATCTATAGTTAAACTAAGTGTGTACAATCAAACCTTGTGACTGAGGCATAACACGCAGGTTACCCTAATGTAAAGTCGGTAACAAACACCCTAACCGGGTGGGTTTGTCAAACACAATAGATCTATCAATGTTAACATTTGGCTTGTACGGAGTTAATGATTGTACTAATGTCATGTATATGTAGTTTTAACTCATAGCATTCAAGCATAAAGCACATAACACATAATATCATATTATTGAATTGTATTTAAGCCTATGCAAAACGGTTTCAAAACGGTAAATCATGTTTCACCCCAAAAGTACAAAATGAAAAAGGGGGCTATGTAAACTCACCTTCAATAATCGAGGGTCGAGCTTGTAACTCGTAGCAACAAGAATTAAGGATGTCCTAAGTTGAATAAAATATGTTATTATAATGTAGAAACGGTCAACAGAAACAACAAGGGAACGATTTGGGATTTTAGGGTTTTAGAATGGACGAGTGATCGAGGATGCGAATAGAGTTTGTAAATAATGTTTTATAAAGTTTATTTATAAAAGGAGGGCATGTGTCGATAATAGGTATTATTTGTAAATAGAATAATATAATAAGTATCTTGGTATAATATTTACGTTTTAAGACAATATCAAAGGTGTTTAAAACTAGGCATTAAAATGATCATCATTTCAAAATATTATATAAAATGTTATTTATAAGGATATGATTTGAAATAAATAAACTAGTTATGCAATCGTAATATCCATACCATATTTTTTTGTGAAAGTAATAACATGATAGATATACTAATAAATAATTATTAGAATTAGTAACACTAATAAAATAATATGTCGTTTTAACGGTTTAGGTTTCTAACATAACTATAACCTTTTTGGATTAATAAAATTTATGACGTTACAAAATACGACTATTTTATAAATTTTAAAGCTATATATAAAATAATAGGATTTATGATAATAGAGTCATAAATAACATTCGTCATGCTCTTGAAACAGATAATACTAATACTTTTAATAACGAGATTAGTACCATTTTATAAACAACACTTATTTTTAATTATTAAAATAATAATGCTCATAGTGATAATTATACTATAAATTAAACTTTTATTTTCATGTAAATCGTAATATTTTATAAAGTGATTAGGCATATAAATGAACACGGTTTGGTTTGTGTGTATAAAATCAATACAAAAAAAAGAAAATTAGAAACAGCCACAAGGGCTCGAACTCGTGACTTTCCAGTGTGAGAAGGGTTTTAACCGGTTGTTTTAAGGGCATTTTGTCACACCCCCATATTTTATTTACTTATTAAATAAATACAGGTTGTAACGATTGGTTCATTACACGATAGCGGAAGCTGTAATAATGATTTCTAAGACTTGATTACATACACAAATACTAAGACTAAGTAATACTAGGATCTAAGTTCTTCTAGATCAACGATAGACTTGAGTCTTGATATTCTACGTCCTTCCAGCTACTAGGAATTGATCCAACATAGCTAGCTTATTCCAACCGTGCCATGGCTAACAGTTACCTGAGAAATATACTTGAAAATGTCAACACAAAGGTTGGTGAGTTCACAGAGTTAGTTATAATAGTGCTTATAGTTTTTCCCAAAAACATGTTCATGACTTTACCGTCATAAAACTAAGTAGTTTTCATTTGAAAACATTATCATGACTTAACCGTCATAAAATATGAAGTTGTCATTTGAAAACATTATCATGACTTAACCGTCATAAATTCAATATTTAAACATGATCCTTATAACCTGATCAGAATCCTTTTGTATAAACATGATTTCTTTAACCGGATCAAAACTCTTTTGTTTAAACTCAATTGTTCGTAAATAGTTCAAGTTGCATGTGATAATCAGAATAAGAATTGTTGACCCATTTGTAAACTAGCTAGGAATACAAATAATATGTTCATACATGAGGCGTAACCAAACCATGACATGTGTGAGCCCCTATTAAGCGTTATCAGATTCTATGCGGCCATAAATCCTCCAGATTGTGGTTAGCGCGACTAACCATGACCGGGAGACGTCACTCTCCATAGTACTATTCATAGGACCCTAGGCTACAGTTAATGGTTACTATGTTGTTCCAGGGGACTTTCGCGGCCTCCATTGTTGTTCTCATCTCATGTAAACATAAAAGTCGTGCCTTATTCTCTTGTTATCCCATAAAATAGTTGTAAGTATGTTTTTCCCCCAAATCGTTGAGTGTTGTTCATCCGAACAATCGTTGTGTGTTGTTCACCCGAACAATCGTTGTGTGTTGTTCATCCGAACAATCGTTGTGTGTACTTGTGTCCGGCTGTTTAGTTGAGCAAGTTTTCTCCCCGTTTGTTTTAAAAAAAACAATTTAAGAACAAGTAGTAAAAGTAGGGCCGGGAGACTTACAAAAAGTTAAACCGAAATGTTCATATTGTCAAACATATAAGCAATGAAATTCATGTTTTCAAAATATAACAGGTAAGTATATTTCTCCCCCGATGTTTACAAAACAGTAAAGAGTTAAAAGGGGGCCGTGAACTCACCTTGTGTCCGATGAAATCCTAGCAAACAAACTTGTGCTAGTTCTTGTATATCCGTACCCTAATCACACAAGGGTACTAATGTGTTAAAACTACCCGTCTTATACGTAAGTTGTTCAATACTTGTTTTGTTATAAAACAGATCTTAGTTACTGCTCAAAGTGACTGATGAACAGATGTCGAAACTTCCTAGTTTCGATTGGGCAATTGAGTATCGAAACTTCATAGTTTCGATTGAGTAGTTAGGTATCGAAACTATCTAGTTTCGATTGGCAAGAAGGGTATCGAAACTATCTAGTTTCGATTGAGCAATATGTATCGAAACTACCTAGTTTCGATTGAACAACTAGTATCGAAACTCCCAGTTTCGATTGAGTAAACTGGTATCGAAACTCCTAGTTTCGATTGAATAGGTATCGAAACTCCTAGTTTCGATTGAATAACAGGTATCGAAACTCCTAGTTTCGATTGAATAACAGGTATCGAAACTCCTAGTTTCGATTACTGCACTTTGATTGACAGAATTCGTCCTGTATATTTTTATGTTCAAATCTTGAATTTGACACACTTTTCTTGTTATCTTACTTGCGATTGAACCTTTTGTAGGCTTAGATACGGTTTTAAAGAAAATAAAGTGGATAATATCGAGTTTTTACCTTAAAACCGAGATGAAGATGATGAAAGAAAACAGAGAAGAGTCTTGAATCTTCTGTTAAACTTTCTTTAGAACACTTGAAATCTTCTTAAAATACCGAATTGTGGTGGATTTCTGCCTTAAACTGGACTTCGACTAGAAGGAGAATTGGGAAATTGCCGTATGAAAATGAGAAGTATGGAAGGGATTGTGGGATTTCGACTGAAGAGGTATGGTTCTTAATCTGAGATTGAGTGAACTTGCAAGTGGGGGAATGGCTCCCCTGACTTTCGGTCGAGAAAGTCAAGCAAGTGGGTTGGAATTTAAATAAATCAAACCATTTGATTTAAGTGAAATTTTAACCACTAGTGTTCGTATTTAGTCGGGTTATCCTGGTACGTGAACCGGTAACTCCTAGAATTACCAAAATATGAAATGAGACCATGTACGGTTTTTGTTAGGCCTTAATGTCCTTGTTTGTGAAATTAAGTAAATCACAAAAACAATTATAATGTAAACTTGTTTATAACATGTACGGGTATTGACCTGAATTGTCGGGTGTCACATTCTCCCCATGTTAAAAGAATTTCGTCCCGAAATTCAATTTGTGTCCTCTTGAACTGTTGTATCCTTAAACAAGGATGGGTATTTTTGTTTTCATTTGATCCTCTCGTTCAAATGGTTCAACGCACTTAGGGTTAAGCTTGCCACGGTTGCCAAATTTTTCCACTCTTTTCCAAGGTGAGACCTTCAACGTGACTTTGTCTATCACTTGGAATTCTATTGGTTTTCGTCTGTTGCTAGCTCCACTCATCTTTCGTCTGTCTTGAGTGGCTTTCAGACGATCTTTTATTTCGACGATCTTGTCAGTGGTTTCCTAGCCAATATCAGGACCAGTCAAATGCTTTTCGCTAACCCCCGCCCAACATAGCGATGAGTGACACTTATAACCATACAAAGACTCAACTGAGCGGCTTTAATGCTGGTATGGTAGTTGATATTATATGAAAACTCATCCAACGGCGGTGAGTATCCCTATTTCTTCTGAAATCGATTACGCACACACGGAGCACATCTTTTAAAGTTTGGATAGTCCTTTTACTTTGACCGTTCATCTGGGGATGATATGCAGTGGTCATGTAAAGGCGTGTGCTCAAGGCTTCTTGTACAGACTGTCAGGTTCTTGACATGAATCGACTATCCCTTTTTGTGAAAATGGAAACTGGCATACCATGCCTAGCCTTAATTCCCTTAATATTTAGCCTTGCACGCGTCTTACTTTTATCTATCTCCTTTATTGGTAGGGAATGCGCGGATTTCGTCAAACGACTGACGATTATCATATAGTATCATAGTTGCTAGGTGTTCTGGGTAACATTGAAATGAAATCCATTGAAATTTGTTCCCATTTCCATTGAGGTATCTCGGGTTGTTATAACAATCCCGACGGTTTCTGATGTTCTGCCTTTACCTTTGAACATGTCAGGCATTTACCGACGTAAATAGCAATTTCTCCTTTCATGTTCGGCCACCAGTAGAGTTCTTTCAGATCCTTATACATTTTATCCGAACCTGGGTGAATGGAGTACCTGGACTTGTGGGCTTCGTCCATAACCAACTCCCGTAGGTTACCAAAACATGGCACCCAAATTCTATTTGCAAAGTATAAAGTATCATCTGATTTTGGCTCTAATTGTCTGATCATTCCTCATATAGCTTCACTCTGAATGTTTTCTTCTTTGATTGCCTCCTGTTGTGCCACCCGGATTTGAATCGTGAGACTCGCATGAATTGTCAATCCTAGGGCACGAACACGGAGAGTTTTAACCCGTTCTTTACGACTCAAGGCATCTGCTACGACATTTGCCTTACCAGGGTGATACTTCATATCCCAGTCGTAATCATTCAGTAGTTCTACCCAACGAAGTTGACTCATGTTGAGTTCTTTCTGATTAAAGATGTACTGGAGACTCTTGTGGTTTGTAAAGATAATACATTTTGTACCATAAAAGAAATGTCTCCAAATCTTGAGTGCAAACACGACAGCACCCAATTTCAGATCGTGAGTCGTATAATTTTTCTCATGTACTCTTAGCTGTCTGGATGCATATGCTATGACTTTTTCTTCATGCATCAATACACATCCCAGACCTTGGTGTGATGCGTCGCAGCACACGATGAAATTGTCAGTTCCTTCGGGAAGGGATATGATTGGTGCACTGCAAAGTTTTTGCTTCAACAATTGAAATGCTGATTCTTGTTTATCAGTCCAATCAAACTTTTTGTCCTTCTGAGTTAACGTGGTCAAAGGCAAGGCTATCTTTGAAAAATTCTCGATAAATCGCCTGTAATATCCTGCCGAACTCAGAAATTGACGCACCTCAGTCGGAATTCTTGGTGCTTCCCAGTTTTTGATAGCTTCAATCTTGGTTGGGACTACGTGAATACCCTTCTTATTGTTGACGTGTCCGAGAAAGTGAACCTCTCGAATCCGAAACTCACACTTAGAGAGTTTGGCATAACGCTTCTCATTCCGGAGTAGTTCCAAGATTGATTTCAAATGATATTCATGTTCCTCATTGGTTTGTGAATATATTGATATGTCATCGATAAATACAATCACGAATTTATTCAAGTATGGCTTGCACACGCGGTTCATTAGGTCCATGAAAACGGCCGGTGCATTAGTCAAGCCAAATGGCATAACTAGGAATTCGTAGTGACCGTAACGAGTCCTAAAAGTTATTTTTGGTATATCTTCTTCCTGAATTTTCAGTTGAGGATATCCTGATTGTAGATCAATTTTATAATAGAAACTGGACCCTTGAAGTTGATCAAACAAATCGTCTACTCGAGGAAGAGGATACCGGTTTTTGATTGTCAGCTTGTTCAACTCCCGATAATTGATGCACCCTCTAAAGGTTCCATCCTTTTTCTTTACAAACAGGACCGGAACTCCCCATGGTGAGAAACTCGGTCTTATGAAAGAATTACTCGGCGAGGTGTCTAAGTTTTTTTTTTTTTTTTTTTGTATATTGGGTAGAAATGAAAAAGTATGAAAATGAAACTTTATGTTTGTCCCTCTTATGTTTTTCGAAAGCATTTTCTCGGACTAAGACTTTTCTCTTATTTCAGGTTTCATCTTTTCTATGATTTTCCTCTCCATGTGCCTTCATGGAGCTAGGAATTGATGTTCCTTGGGAGCTCTTATTTGCGAACTTCGAGTCTAATCACCACTTTACACCTTTGCTCGCCCTACCTTTCGAGGCAGACTAGCCTTTGGGTTGTAGCGTCCTGATATGTAAACTCATGACTCGACTACCATACCTTCAAAGTATGTAAGCCATACGAAGTTTGATGTTTGTTTGGGATATTCATATTCCGTCTAGCTGAGGGAATGAATAATAATACTGTAAGAATGGTCTCATCGAATTAGTGTTTTCTCCAAAATCGGCTATGGGCTTGTCAACCCATTAAGTTGGCTGAGATGTTTTAGGAGTTTCACAATTTCCATTTTGTAGTCATTCAGTGTATCTGCACTTCCTTAGGGTTTGAATGGTACTTTGGTGACATACCATTACGTATTCCACTCATTCAGGTTATAGCCTCAAAATCCTTAGCACAAGGATAAACTGGAGGTAGTGAGTGTTGAACGTCGAGGCTTTTGTATTCTAACTGAGTCTACTCTAAGAGATCATTTCTTAACAATAGATGCTCTAGAGCTTCCCAATTATAGAAAACTAGGAGTGAAAGATGCAATCACATCTCTTTTCTAGGCTAAATCTGGGATCCATCCAACAAGATGAACTTTGAGGAAGTGCGAGTACAAAATAGTAATAGATTATTCTTCTCAACTCTTTGTGGACAGTGGCCTGTTGTGAATAGCTCGAGCTTACATCCCTTATGCATATCATGAACTAATGAGATTAGCATGAAATTTTGCATTTGGGATTTCTTTAAGAGTTTTGCATGTCGTTTTGGTTAGTGCGACAATAGTCGTTAGTCCACACTTAGGTTTCTTTGGCATTCGCTTGAGCATCAACCCCGGCTTATCCATTGTAGAGAGAATAGTCAGACTTAAAGATATATTGAATGTCAATGGCTGCGAGAGCAATCCGGTTTGACCGACATTCTGAAATGTCCGATTTCCTACTTGTCTCATGTCGAGCTTCCACAATATCCATAGGTGCCATGTGTATGCGGGTCAGAATAATACCCTGCCCTATTACTGAAGTTAGTGCATAACACTCTTGGCGTAACTTTCAAGCAATTGTGAGATTGAACTGTATGATGGATCCTGAGATTATGCCATAATCTCCCACAATAGTTGTGCAATTACTGTAAGTGTTAGTTGTGGTAACGCTCAATTTGAAGCATTCCTGACAAGTAGAATCTCAAAGAGTGAATGTGCGAATTTCTTCGTCGTTCAGGATTTACTAAGGATTGGTTGAATTCAATTTGAATTTCTCTCGTTCCTCCAAAACTAGGAGAATGCTTTGTGAGTACCTAATTGAGAATTCTGATTTGTTAAGATCCAATCCTTAATCAAGTGATTGAGAACATGAGTTGATCATCAGCTTAGACAACAAGACTCACTAAAGTTCCCATGCACTGCAAATTATGATTACGTGTGCACCCGTAATGATGATTTGCCTTGCCTGATCCCTATAGTGTTTCTTCTATCCCTAGCTTTTAATCAAAAGTGATTTGAAACGATCATTAGATTGCGTTTGCACATTTGTATAGGAGTGTGTATTGTTTTATCGGATTACTGTTAATTATGTGTACCAATACTCATGAATCTGCCGAATATGGCAGTTGTCGGATGAGGCTAAGGGTAGAGAGGCACCACCAGTGTCTCTTAAAAAAAATGTGCATGGTGAAATTCAGGCACTATGTGTTGGGCAGAGATCCTCAAACGAGTGTCGAGCAACTCATGCTCCAAGTCTGTATATATGCATGGATCCACATGATCCTGATGTATGTCTGGGTCTCCTGACCCTTGGAGTTCTCTCCCATTTAGTCCTGCTTACTCACCTTGAATTCCCTTTTGTCTGGGCAATCATGCCTGCCATATATCATGGCGAGAGTCTAGGCATCCGATCCGACAACTTATGAATGAGAGTATTTATATCGCAAATACGTTAGAAAGATAGTTGCCTCCATGGCTGGAGTAGTTGTGGTGCAGGTATAGGTACAGATTCTGGTACGAGTTCAACCTGTTGTGATACCAAGATCGGTAACTGACGATCGCCGCCGTCGTCATCGTTCAAGCTCAGCTCATAACTCGATCTTCTAAGGTTGCAGTATGCTGAGTACCCGTTATTCTTGACTCGTAATCCGAATAGTAACATTTATATGTGTTTATTATTTTCACATTGTTGTATGTGTTTAAGTGTTCATTACATGTGTTATGTAATTGTATTAGTGTAGCTAATGGTACCCTAGTGTAACTCCATACACTAATAGTCTACACAAATTGTTCGGCAACGGTTGGAATTCCTATGCTCAAGTCTTGGGTGTTTTTAGTGTGATGCAAGTCTTAGAAATCTTGGTCCCTAGATGAGTCCGGTTAGAGCCTAGGTATCACTAAGGACACCTAATTCGCTAAAACCATTGCTCTGATACCAATCTGTCACACCCCCATATTTTATTTACTTATTAAATAAATACAGGTTGTAACGATTGGTTCATTACACGATAGCGGAAGCTGTAATAATGATTTCTAAGACTTGATTACATACACAAATACTAAGACTAAGTAATACTAGGATCTAAGTTCTTCTAGATCAACGATAGACTTGAGTCTTGATATTCTACGTCCTTCCAGCTACTAGGAATTGATCCAACATAGCTAGCTTATTCCAACCGTGCCATGGCTAACAGTTACCTGAGAAATATACTTGAAAATGTCAACACAAAGGTTGGTGAGTTCACAGAGTTAGTTATAATAGTGCTTATAGTTTTTCCCAAAAACATGTTCATGACTTTACCGTCATAAAACTAAGTAGTTTTCATTTGAAAACATTATCATGACTTAACCGTCATAAAATATGAAGTTGTCATTTGAAAACATTATCATGACTTAACCGTCATAAATTCAATATTTAAACATGATCCTTATAACCTGATCAGAATCCTTTTGTATAAACATGATTTCTTTAACCGGATCAAAACTCTTTTGTTTAAACTCAATTGTTCGTAAATAGTTCAAGTTGCATGTGATAATCAGAATAAGAATTGTTGACCCATTTGTAAACTAGCTAGGAATACAAATAATATGTTCATACATGAGGCGTAACCAAACCATGACATGTGTGAGCCCCTATTAAGCGTTATCAGATTCTATGCGGCCATAAATCCTCCAGATTGTGGTTAGCGCGACTAACCATGACCGGGAGACGTCACTCTCCATAGTACTATTCATAGGACCCTAGGCTACAGTTAATGGTTACTATGTTGTTCCAGGGGACTTTCGCGGCCTCCATTGTTGTTCTCATCTCATGTAAACATAAAAGTCGTGCCTTATTCTCTTGTTATCCCATAAAATAGTTGTAAGTATGTTTTTCCCCCAAATCGTTGAGTGTTGTTCATCCGAACAATCGTTGTGTGTTGTTCACCCGAACAATCGTTGTGTGTTGTTCATCCGAACAATCGTTGTGTGTACTTGTGTCCGGCTGTTTAGTTGAGCAAGTTTTCTCCCCGTTTGTTTTAAAAAAAACAATTTAAGAACAAGTAGTAAAAGTAGGGCCGGGAGACTTACAAAAAGTTAAACCGAAATGTTCATATTGTCAAACATATAAGCAATGAAATTCATGTTTTCAAAATATAACAGGTAAGTATATTTCTCCCCCGATGTTTACAAAACAGTAAAGAGTTAAAAGGGGGCCGTGAACTCACCTTGTGTCCGATGAAATCCTAGCAAACAAACTTGTGCTAGTTCTTGTATATCCGTACCCTAATCACACAAGGGTACTAATGTGTTAAAACTACCCGTCTTATACGTAAGTTGTTCAATACTTGTTTTGTTATAAAACAGATCTTAGTTACTGCTCAAAGTGACTGATGAACAGATGTCGAAACTTCCTAGTTTCGATTGGGCAATTGAGTATCGAAACTTCATAGTTTCGATTGAGTAGTTAGGTATCGAAACTATCTAGTTTCGATTGGCAAGAAGGGTATCGAAACTATCTAGTTTCGATTGAGCAATATGTATCGAAACTACCTAGTTTCGATTGAACAACTAGTATCGAAACTCCCAGTTTCGATTGAGTAAACTGGTATCGAAACTCCTAGTTTCGATTGAATAGGTATCGAAACTCCTAGTTTCGATTGAATAACAGGTATCGAAACTCCTAGTTTCGATTGAATAACAGGTATCGAAACTCCTAGTTTCGATTACTGCACTTTGATTGACAGAATTCGTCCTGTATATTTTTATGTTCAAATCTTGAATTTGACACACTTTTCTTGTTATCTTACTTGCGATTGAACCTTTTGTAGGCTTAGATACGGTTTTAAAGAAAATAAAGTGGATAATATCGAGTTTTTACCTTAAAACCGAGATGAAGATGATGAAAGAAAACAGAGAAGAGTCTTGAATCTTCTGTTAAACTTTCTTTAGAACACTTGAAATCTTCTTAAAATACCGAATTGTGGTGGATTTCTGCCTTAAACTGGACTTCGACTAGAAGGAGAATTGGGAAATTGCCGTATGAAAATGAGAAGTATGGAAGGGATTGTGGGATTTCGACTGAAGAGGTATGGTTCTTAATCTGAGATTGAGTGAACTTGCAAGTGGGGGAATGGCTCCCCTGACTTTCGGTCGAGAAAGTCAAGCAAGTGGGTTGGAATTTAAATAAATCAAACCATTTGATTTAAGTGAAATTTTAACCACTAGTGTTCGTATTTAGTCGGGTTATCCTGGTACGTGAACCGGTAACTCCTAGAATTACCAAAATATGAAATGAGACCATGTACGGTTTTTGTTAGGCCTTAATGTCCTTGTTTGTGAAATTAAGTAAATCACAAAAACAATTATAATGTAAACTTGTTTATAACATGTACGGGTATTGACCTGAATTGTCGGGTGTCACACATTTGTTTGTTAAATGATCCGGTACATAGACATAAAACAACACCCCACGCTTCAACATCTTCCTTATCTAACCTCCCAGGTCACGAATCCATTTTTCCCCCATTCGAACCCTAATCCCAAATCGATTACCACAACGACACAGGAATTATACAATTAAAAGAGAGGTCAAAGGATACCTGAAGTAAACGATTCGGAATAGAAAGTTAGCTCAGTCGACGATTGGAGAGGCTCTCCTCCTCACCTGCGCCGATCGAAACGAGAGAGGAGAAAACAAAGGAAAAATCGAATTTGTGAATGGCCTTGAGTTGTAAATGAATCAGGTATATAAAGGATGTGTTTAGAGCGCGTTTTACAGCTAAAACCGAGCGAGATTTGTGGGATTAGTAGCTTGATTCGTGGGTTTTTGAAAAGAAATGACCGGGGTATAAATTCTTGTAATTAACGAGCATTAAAGGATGATTAGAGGTGTAAAACGGGTGCGTGATTCAGGAGTTTCGAATCTGGATCAAAAATGGTAATGCTTTTGATTGAAATCAGAGGTTTTATTGAGATGAAAATTAAATTTTGACTTTTAGAAAGTCAATGTTCATGTTTCAAATATCCAGGGTCCAAATTCAATGGAAGAGGGTTCAAATGGGCTAAAGGGGGTTCAAAGGGTTAAATGAAGAGCTCAAATGAAGTAGATGGGGTCCAAAACCAATTCTTTAATAAAATGACCAAATAATTTAATTATAAAGTTTATGTTTAGAAAACTTATAAAACTTGGAACTTATATAAAACATCATTTACCATTACTATCATATTTTATAAAAATATAACTTCATTTTATAAAATTTAAAAGCTTTAAAATTTATTTATTTATTTAATATATATATAATTAAAAAGTTATGAAAATCTCAAAACTATAAATAGTAGTGGTATGATGTGATATACACTTATGCTATAACAAGAAAATGGCATGTCACAATGTTTATTGTACACATTGAAGAAAAAAAAATATTACAAGCAAAAGTCAGGGATGTTACAGTCATCCTAAGTTTCAGGTTATCATTTGGACTTTGTAAAACTCTTTCCAAAACATTGTGTGTGACATATTCTCCCCCTTGATCATCAAGTCATTGAATCAAATAGATTTCTCAGTTATCAACAACTTTTTACTCTTGCAGATGTCATTCCCTGTCATGTGCTTAGAACCACCACTATCAACAACCAAAATGGTATTAATAGTCCCTCTTGGTAAATCTTGCACATCTAACAAGAAACATTAATTTGAAATTGGGACCCAAGCCATGGTAGACATGGGTCTCCCATCTGTATCAAAATAATAAACCTCACTCCATTCACAATCGAATCTCTCATCAATTTTCGGAGATTGATCCGACGAGTCAGAAACATAAACTTTAGATTTCCAAACATACTTCTGTTCATTAAGTTCTTTTTGCTTAAAATGTGAAGTGTTTGAACATTTTTGTTCATTTGAAAAGTGTTTAGATTGTGAAAACTCTTGTTGTTCTAAAAGTTTTCTCAATCTTCTGTTTCTCCTCCGTCTTTGAGGTCTAAAAAGCCTAACCTCAGATTCTGAATTACCCTTTGGTGTATCATGAGGTTTAACCACATTTGGGTTAACATAAGGCTTACCATGAGTTCTTACCTTTCCTGGAGTAACATGTCGGTTACCTTTGGCGTTGTGAGGACAAGCAATCCGAATGTGACCCACAAGACCACAGTAAAAGCAAGATCTCGTCTCACTATAATCTCTCATATAAAAAATCTTCACACGATAAGATGCACTTGAAGAAGATTCTCCTACATGAACTTCTTTTGGCTTTATTTTCTCTGGAACTCCAGATTTTGCAACAGGTTTTGATTCAGGCTTCATCTTCTCAGGAAATACATACTTCTTCCCTCTATTTTTGTAAGGACAATTCACCACAATGTGTCCCATCTCATTACAATGAAAGCATGTACACCTTTCTTTATAATCTCTGACATATGGATCTCTCCTTGTTGAAGAACTTCCGAATGTATAATATCTAGATGAATTAGAATCAACCTTTGAGTGTTCTTTCTTAACCTCTTTCGGTATCCACTCTACCTTAGATTCATCAAAATATTCATCAGAATACACCATATCTTCACATGTGACCGGATTCACTTTCAACACAGTCTTAGGATCTAAATCCTCATCGTTTATAATCTCAGGTGTAATAGAATAATTTATGTTGAATGGTGGAGGAACATAGCCAATACCACCAGTTCCCTTCCCCTCTTGAGTATTATTATGATAATGTCCTAATAAGAATGATGAATTTGCAAAGCTTTCTAACTTTCTATGTAATCTAATCACCTCTGCTTTAGATTCAGCTAGTTCCTTATCTTTCTCAGTAAGATCATTATTTCTTTTCTCAATTTCTACAAAGGACATATCCAGGTGATATGCCTGCTCTTTGATCTTCAAAGTCAGAGAATTTATATCCCTCTTCAGTGATTCTATCCTCTCAATACACACATTCTCAATATCCTTTAATTTCTGGTTTACCGTGTGCATCGATTTCATATCACAAATGAGGTTTACGTTGTCATCCATAACCCTCATCATTTTATCCTTCACTGAAATACAGTTAGAACAAAACGTTTCAGAGTTAGAAACTACCTCAGGTTTTACTTCTGAAGAAGATGCACCAGGAGCCATGAAAACGTCATCATCAGCTTCACCCTTTTGATCAACAATGACAGGCTCAACATCAGTGTCTGATACACTCAGATCATCTTCAACTGTCTGAAAGCTTTCTTCAGTCATCACACCAGTCTCAGTAGATTGAGTACTTTCACCAGAACGAATACTCTCACTATTAGTTAAATCTGTAGAAGAATCACTTTGAGAATAACTCAGTTTCTCCAATACTTCTTTGATCAAGACCACAAACGCTTTAGAAGTTGCTTCACCCTTTTTCTTCAATGCTTCCCATAGATCTCTTGAAGTTGGACACTTCCTGAGACTATAATTGATTTCTTTTGGTAAAGACAACGTTAAAGTTTCACGCGTCTTCATCTCTCGATCAAACTTCTGCTTTTCTAGTTTACTAAGAGCTGTCACTGGTTTAGGAACATCATAATATCCCATATAGTCATAAGTAGGATGCACATATCCTTCAAATATGGATGTCCAAAAGTTTTCATCAGTTTTGGGTACGAACTGTTCGAACCGGACTTTCCAGCTACGAAATTCTGATATGCACAAAAGTCTCGGTGGCATAGTTCCAATCTCATTATCATCATAAGAAATTGACATTTTGAAATTTTTGCGAAAATATCCGAAAAACATTTCCCGCCAAAATACTCTTTTTTTTTTAAATTTCAAAAATTCAAAATTTCAAAAATGATTCAAAACGACCATATAAACTTTCCCTAAAAAATTTGAACAAGAAAAAATTTCCCGCCAAAATACATCTTTTTTTAAATTTCAAAAATTCAAAAATGATTCAAAACAACCATATCTTGTTGAATTGATAGAATTTGATTAAATTGAATCGTAGGAATGTGTAGGAACTGATTTGGAACACTTATATCGAATCAATTTCATCAAAAGAATCCAAAATCAATCCAAAATGATCAAAAATTCTCCATTTTTATCAAGAAAAAAAAAAGATGAAAAATCTTCAAAATCTCTGAAATTTGATGTTGATTGAACACGAAAACACCACTAATCTTCTACTAATCAAGTGCAATAGCTCTGATACCACTTGTAGGTCCACATGTCACTTCTACAGATCGTTCTCGTGATAAGACGTATCGTTAACTCGGAGTGCGGAATCCAACGAATCAACGATTGCATTCATAAAAGACAATAAAGACAATCACGTAAATAAACTTCATGCTTGTATTCCAATTCACAATAGAGTTTACAGACTCAATCTGTCACACCCCCAAAATCCACTAACGGAGTTTTACCGTTAGGAGCGTGACATACCAGGATCTCAGTCATTAGTTACGTTGAACGACTCTATATGAGTTTAAGAAAACCACTAGTATTTCTCATAGTCACGATGCAACACTAGTAATGAAAACACTGATTTAATGTGAGACTTGCGGAAGCGAAAAGTTAGATGAAAAGCATGCGCCAAAACAGTCGCGCCAAAAATAAATAGTTCAACAATAAACTAAATAATTAGTTCTTGAGTTTGAAAATGATGGACTTCGAATGCTTGCATGCCTTAGCTTGTGCTTGTACCTTAATGACCTGAGAAAACATGCTAAAACGTGTCAACACTAGGTTGGTGAGTTCACAGGTTTCAATGTTTGTAAAGTTTACTAAATAATACCATTTACAATTTATATCATAGGTAGCTAACCTAGTACATGTTACTAAAGCGTTTCGACACCGAAGCTGACTGTTAATGTTTGTAGTGCCAGTCGTGTTAGCGCGACTAACGTTACACCTGTTCGACTTCCAGTTGTGTTAGCGCGACTAACGCGGGTGGGACTTGTCAATGCCCAGTAGTACTACTCAAGTTTACCTCGCTAACCCATATACTAACGGTTCGATAAGTAAGGACTTTCATGATATGTTTGCGCTTAGTACACAAGTGATATAAAAGAAATGTAAGATCTAAATGTTCGTACCCATGTTTTCTCCCCCAAGTTTAAATCATAAGAAAAGGGGCCGTGAAACTCACCTTAGAGTATGTGCGAAAGAAAGCAAACTTAGAATGCTTGACGACTAACTACCACCTATAAACACCGGTTTATAAGTGTGTGTTTGTGTAAGATGATAGAAACCCTTAGTATCCAAACAATACTATTGTTTAAGTGTTTAGAAAAGTTTACAAGTTTGACTAAGTTTGACCAAGTTTGACTAAGTTTGACCCGACGACCCGTTGGTAACCCGTTTAGTGATTTAATGTTTGTTCAGTATAACACTTCTATATTATACACAATGATCATGTTGTAGCACTTAGCAACAAATCCTATTTTTTTTAACAAGATAGCAAGTTTCCGTAAATAGCAGGTTTCCATAAATAGCAGGTTTCCATAAATAGCATGTTTCCATAAATAGCAGGTTTCTATAAATATAAAGTTTGTTCAGGATTCGTGTTTCTTGAAATTATCATTGTTATTATGCTCGTAAGGTTACTATAACACGTTCTTGATCATCATATCACATAGCAATTGCATAGAACTTAACATGTATGTCATATTTCCAAGTAAAGTTTCCATCTTTAGTAACCTATGCGAGATATGCACGATTTCAAGAATCCAACACATTGCAACATGTTATTATATCCTAACTAACATGTACCAATCATTAAACCATATCATGTATGTCTAAATTGCAAGTTATAACCACTTTTAACAATTAAGGTTTCCTTATTTGGAAAGTTCGCAAAACCGATCTAGGTATTCAAAATCTGATTTCACAATTCATGTAAACATGCATCAAGTAACACATACCCATCATCACCTCATCCTAATCATGTCTAGCAGGCAAGATAGAAATCATAAAAAGTTTCCTCTTTTAGTAACTCATCCATTACACGCTTCATTCACAAAATTAACACGTCAAAATCAATCCTAGATCTTTCAACTAATATAATTACAACTATATTAATCATAATCCACGTCTAGCATGCGATTCCTATACATCACATAATCAACAATATTCAATTTTCACATCGTATGACAACTAGGGTTTCATATATGTTCATAAAATCATCAATACAATACAACAATATCAAACAATTAACTAATTTATTATCATATTTCAAAATAATCATGTTTGGATAATCTAGGGTTTTGATCTCAAAAATAATATTGAAAAAGTGACGGAATCAGATGAAACGACTTACGTAGAGATGTTAGAAACACCTAGACTAGCACGTATCTACTTCCAGATTCACGATCGGGGCTCGAACAAAGGTTCTATGGTTGCTTGAAGGTTCGGTCGAGTGATGGGGGTGGGGAGGTTGAAGTCGCGACGGCAACAAGGTTAGGGTTTTAGTTTTTTTTTTTTTTATAAAGTTTATATATATCCTTAATTGTATTCATGGGTTTTAAGTTGGGCTACGGGCTTTTTAAAGGTCCATAACTCTAATTAATTAAATAACACTTATTTAATACTTAAAATTTTCGATTTTTATTTTTATAAAAACACTACCTTTTATAAAAATACTAAATACACTTAACACACGATAAGCACGTACGAAAACAATAACATTCATACAATTCACATAAATTCACGTAATCACCTAAAGTTCACATAATTTATATTAAATATAAATTATTAAATGTTCGTAATGTTAATTTCGATTAATCACCAACGTTCCGGGTTTAGACTCAAGTGCGATCCGCTGTGTGTGAACTGACTGACACATTTAATTAACCTAATTAAATGCAATGTACGCGTGACTAACTGAGATAACTGAGTTTGTAACAAATAATTTTTGAACTAACGAGGTTTGAGTTAACGGGGTTAACCTGAATTTGCCGGATGTCACACAATCTATCATTCACTGTTCGATCTCTCTGTTCTGTATTTAAAACTGACTCTGTAAACATCTATATATAGAATACAAACCTGCATTAGGCGAACTTAACAAGTTCGCCTCTAACAGACTAAGCGTACTTAACAAGTTCGCCTCTGTTAGACTAGGCGAACTTAACAAGTTCGCCTCTAGCAACTTGTATAAAAACACTTAGAACATTAATACATACAAAAACATAAAGACATAAGATCTAACTATTACAAAGCTTTTGTCATTACAAACTATGTCCTAACAACGACTCCCGTTTGAGAGAGCAAAAACACTTCCAAGCAGGGGACCGTGTTCTGCTGTACAAATCTCGCCTTTGTCTATTCCATGGGAAACTAAAATTTCAATGGTCTAGGCCATATACGGTGAAAGAAGTTTCTCTATACGGAGCAGTTGAGATCGAGCATACTGACGGTAAGAGTTTCAAAGTTAACGGTCATCGATTGAAGCTTTACATCCAAGAACCAATCGAATGAGGGGTCGGGTCTAGCCGAAGACCCGTAACCAAAACATGGCATCCTATAAATATCTTTTCTTTAATTTTTTTTCTTCACTTTTTGAGTCCATCAGACAAGCACGGGGCCGTGCTCAGTCCAAAACGGGGCCGTGCCTGTTCTATATCTTGGCCATGATCTCCACTGATTCCTTACTTGCTATAGTTCTAATCATACGTAATTAACATGTCAGAACGGGTCGTGCTCAACTTTCTGTCAGCAATATAAATTGCATGCAAGGCATTAGTTTGATCCATAACTAAAATGAAGATGTCTTCTATGGGAAGTAGTTTTCAAATTGACTTATGATTTTGGCCAGTATTATGTTAATGTTATAATAAAATTATGGTAATCTCTTGATGGACATGCATGCTTGAATGTTTTGTGGAATAGTTATAGGTTTATGAATGTGAAATCATATCATGTTAGAAAACTTATGAAATTAGCATTTATTCATGATTTTATATCTTCACGTTTAATTTCATGGCTAGGTATTAGGAGTGATCTTTGAAACCATAATTAATGAAATAAACATTTAAGCATGCATCCTATTCAATCATGTTTGGAAAAACTACGATAAATGTTATGAAACCTCTTTGACAAAATTTGTGTTAATTAAAGTATTGATGACTCGAGCTTAATATTTACATGAATTTATCTTAGAATTTTATAAGTTAAGAGAATATATAATCTCTATCTATTTAAAGTAGCTTTAGGTAGATATTGTGTAAAATACTCATTGCTATCTTTCTTAATAGCTTTGGAGTTAGTCAACTTGACAGGAATCTAATTCAATCTCCTAAACGAACATTAACATAATCATAAAATTGCCATGCATATGTTTCACCAAGATTAGTAAAGTGGATTCCAAACTAGGATGATAATTTCTTTATCTTGTTATTTTAATTTACTTTACTACTCGGGTTCTGAACATTTCCTGTCAGGATTAACATTTGTATCCAAGTTTAGAGTCCCTACATTAACGCATATATTGTCTACTTTCTACACTAAAGTGTGACACCTAGCATTTCAGGTCAATATTCATATCCATAATTGTACGTTCATATATTATATTTCCTAGTTTATCATTTTGACATAGTATTGTCAAGGTGGCTAGCAAAGGAACACATATATTGTTTTAGTAATTTTAAGAATTACTAGGAAATAAACAATGATAACCCGCATGGTACGTTCGTTGGTGATTAACAAGATTTTATTTAAATAAAGTCTAGTGACGCTTTATAATATAAAAACTTAAATTTTGGTGACTAAACTCTTAAAAGTTGACGTCTAAATGTTTATTACATGACGTTAAGTTATTTTTTGGTGTATACATGTATATTATAGTTAAAATATTAACTATTTCGGGTTTAACTAGTAGATTATTAAAACTAGTCAAGATACAAAATATATAAAGTTATTCGATCATAAAAAGTCATACACCGGGTATTAGACCACGGGATCACCTACCGGGTATACACTATCTAAGTACCATCTACTTAAACGTTGTAATGATGACACATGAGGTGACAACACCTAACAGGTCAAATCCACTAGTCATCACAAATCCCATCAATAATATAATGATGACACATGAGGTGACAACACCTAACAGGTCAAATCCACTAGTCATCACAAGTCCCATCAACATTGTAATGATGACACATGATGTCACAACACCTAACAGGTCAAATCCACTAGTTATCATGAAGCCCATGCCTTGTCAAGTGGAAAATCCAATCAGGTCAAATCGTCCATGCTTTGTAATAATTACTTGATGTGCAAGACCCAACCCCCCCACCCTACCCCCTCTCTTGGCCAAGAATGGCCCTAGTGGGACCCACCCTCTCATATAATCAAACACTCCTCATGATGATGTTGTAAATGTTAGGTCTATTTAAACCTTTTTCATGCAAACGTCACATCACATCCTGTCATCCTTACCTGGTAACGATGATGATGGAACAACACACCATCTCTATCTTTCTCTCTATATATATAGACATACACACACGTATGCACACACCTGCACACTCAAAAAACCCAAAACAAATATAAAGAGTTTGAGTTAGAGGTTGGAGTTTCAAAGAAGATTTGGAGCTAGGAGTCGGGTTTTTGTAGCAAAACGAGCATCTATCATCTTCTACTAGTAAATCTTAACCTAGCTTTGTCTAGTGGTATGAATCCGTCGTGAACCTTTCTTTTCATCTTCATGTTCTTGTTGAAAGCATGTTTTTCACCAAGAAAAACAAAGGTTTTTTAAAGATTAAAAGAGTCTTTATGAAGCCAAGTCTTATTAAGTTTAAAATTTAGGGTTTTGGTATAAAAATGTATATATGGGTCGAAAATAATAAAAGTACATGTATCAATTGTTGTTTTGATAATTTTATGATAAGTTATTGTTAATCACATGATATTAAGATTTAAAAACAAGGAAAACTAAAATATGTATACCTATATTTATAGGCCTAGATATGCAAGCAGATATGTTTACATGTTTGATTTGATTTATGATTTGAAAATGATCAAGTAGATGGATACATGTATAAGGAATGTAATCTGTATATATATCTATGAATAGATATTCTCGTGTGAGCATTTGATGATAAAATGGAAATGTTAACTTGAGAAGTATGGTTAATACTTGGATAAGTGAAATATATGTAAATATACGTGTATATAAAGTGTAACCAAAGTGTATATGTATGTGTGTATTTTTAGTCGATTAACATGGAATCTCTAAAGATATGTATGCATGTTTAGAAACTGGAATATATATATATATATATATATATGGGTGCATGATCATAAGTTGTAAAACTTGGAAAAACTAAAAATAATATGCATGTAAATATATATAAATAGAAGTCATACTATACATATATGTGTGAATGATGGAAAAAGTATTAACTCGGGATGAGTAATGGAGTAACTAGATGATGGAAATCATTCATATATTTCTAAGTTGCTAATAGATGATAACATAGGAGGTTGTAATGAATGCAAGAAATCTAAGTGCATTCGGTTAAAAATGAATAAATGGTCGCATGTTAATATTTAAACACCCGTTGAAATGTTGAAAATATTTTTATTCATATATTGGTATAAATAAATGCATGTTGAATAAAAACAAGTTAATAAATGTCGTTCAGAACAAGTATTTGCATGCGGACGTGTTAACATAGTTTATGTGCACGTAGGAAAATTTACATGCATAGAACATACTTGAACGAAACTTGTGATTTTATATAACTATTGGTAAGAAATAATTATATGTACATACGTGATAATAATATAAATATATCATGAGTTATCACAAAAATAATATTTTTTTTGATACACCTAACAAGTCACCAATATGAAAACCTAATATTTTCTCAGAAAATATATATGCCTCAAGACTAGAAAAATAATCACCAACGAGTCGTTACACGAAAACATTGTTTTAATAAACAAAGACCTACTTAACGGGATTCGTTAAGTCGGGTGAACAACTTGCATTTAATACGGGTAGTCTTAACACATTAGTACCCTTGTGTGATTAGGATACGGATAGACAGGAACTTTTAGCACACTGTTATTTGCTAGGATTTCATCGGACAAAGGGTGAGTTTCACGGCCCGTTTTTGCTTTTTAATGTTTTGTAAACTGCGGGAGAGAAAAATACTTACATATTATGTATTACATTATTGTTAAATACATTTGGAAACTTTGTTGTTTTATACACTTGAGAAAACATTGCAAACATGTTTTATATGATAACAAGGAAACAATACACTAACATTATGTTGTACATGAGGAACAATATAGCGCTTAAAGTCCCCGGATTAACACTTTTTGTAACCATTAGCTATGGTCTTAGCCTAGGATTCTATGGATAGTACTATTGGGAGTGACGTCCCCGGTCATGGTTAGTCGCGCTCACCGGGTGTCCACATGGCCGAATGACCGCATATTGTCTTATTCTCGTGGTTTAGCGAGGGAGGGGCATTCTTTTTTCATGGTTTGGTTACGGTTTCATGTACGAACATAGGTATTTATAAGTCTAGCTAGCTTATGAATGGATCAATAACACTTGTTTCGTTTATCATATGCGTTTAGAATTAAAACTACTTATTTTATAACAGTTAAGTCATGGATACGTTTTCGGGGAAAACTACTTATTTTATGACGGTTAAGTCATGGATACGTTTTCGGGGAAAACTACTTATTTTTTTACGGTTAAGTCATGTATACGTTTTCTGGGAAAATAGTTATTTTTATGACGGTTAAGTCATGTATACGTTTCTAGGGAAACTACTTATTTTTATGACGGTTAGGTCATTAATACGTTTTCGGGGAAAACTACTTATTATTTATGACGGTTAAGTCATGTATAGTTTTCCGGGGAAAACTACTTAGTTTTATGACGGTAAAGTCATGTACATGTTTTCAGGAAAAAACTATTAGCACTGATATAACTAACTCTATGAACTCACCAACCTTTATGTTGACACTTTCAAGTATGTTTCTCAGGTAACCCTTAGCCATGGTGCGGTTGGAATAGGCTAGCTATGTTGGATCAGTTCCCAATAGCTGTAAGGACATAGAATATTAAGTCTCAAGTCTATCGTTGATCTAGAAGAACCTAGATCATTGTATTACTTATTTTTAGTAATTGTATATGTAATCAAGTCTTAGAAATCACTATTACAGCTTCCGCTATCGTGTAATGAACCAACCGTTGCAACCTGTATTTATTTATTAAGTAAATAAATTTGGGGGTGTGACAGATTGGTATCAGAGCAATGATTTTAGCGAATTAGGTTTCCTTAGTGACACCTAGGCTCTAACCGGACTCATTTAGGGATCGAGATTTCTAAGACTTGCATCACACTAAGAACACCTAAGACTTGAGTATGGGAATTCCAACCGTTTCCGAACAACTTGTGTATGGAGTTACACTAGGGTATCATTAGCTACACTAATCCATATTACAATTACATGACACATGTAACTAACACTTAACACGAACAACGACGTGGAAATAATAAACACATACAATGTTTTTCAACAAAGTGTTTCTGTTCGGATTACGAATTAAGTATAACGGGTACTCAGTACACAACAACCCTAGAAGATCGAGTTACGAGTTGAGCTTGGGCGACGACGGTAGTAATCGCCAGTTACCGATATTGGTACCACAACAGGCTGAACCCGTACCAGGACCTGTACCGATACCTGCACCACACCTAAAACTACTCCAGCGATGGTGGTAGCTTTCTTTTTGACATATGTGCGGTGTAAATACTCACCTTCATAAGTTTTCGGATCAGATGCCTAGACTTTCGCCATGAGATATGGCGACAGGATTGCCCAGACAGAAGGGAATCCAAGGTGGATAAGCAGGACTAAATGGGAGAGAACTCCAAGTGTCAGGAGACCCATACATTCATCAGGATCATGTGGATCCATACGTACATACAGAGTTGGAGCATGAGTTGCTTGACACTGATTTGAGGATCTCTTCCCTACACATAGTGCCTGGCTTCCATACACATTTTATTCTTGAGACACACTAGTGGTGCCTCTCTACCATTAACCTCATCCGGCAACAACCATATTCGGCAGATTCATGAGTATTGGTACACAATTTAAGAGTAATCCGATAGAACAATACGCACTCCTTCACAAGCGTGCAAACACGATCTAATGAACATTTCAAATACCATTGATTTAAAAGTTGGGGATAGAGGGAACACTACAACTGTGACAATCCGGACATTTCCAGTTAACCCTGTTAACAAAATCCCGTTAAAGTTAACTTAATTAACTTAACTCAAACCTCAGGGACTAATCTTGGCAATAATCCAAACCTAAACTCCAGGGACTAGCATTGTAATACCCTTAAAGTTGATTGTTGACTTTTCAGAAAGTCAAAATCCCAATCCTATTGACTTTTGATAAGTCGAATTAACATTCTTAGCCTAGTTCAAACCACAAGGGTCAATTATGCCAATTCCTAAACTTATGAACCTGAAACAGAGGGACCAAACCGGTAATTAGACTATTCTTGATTCTGTTGACTTTTAGAAAGTCAAACGCGCGATTTTTATCAAATTCAAATCCCACAATTGTTTTTCTGTTTGATTTGGTAACCGATAAACACGTTTCTGCCATAAACGATCATGAATGAACACTTAACATAATCATTATACGCGAATTAAACTCTAATTATGTGTAATTAACTCGTAACCGCCGACCCTCTTCATGAACACATCAAATTCGAATAATTCACCTGTTAATTTCACAATTGAACGCTCTTCACACGACAAACGAATTCCTCTGAAGCTTATACGCGCATCAATTTGCCCGGAGCAAGAACCAGTGACACCAGGGACCAAACCATACTCGATCGACACTTGTTTTACTCGATCACCATCAATCCGGCACCAATTCAGGTAACCAAATACACCCTCACCTTCGTTTTCATCTGTTTAGTGAAAGCCCTATCAATCCCAGGGCTTAAAATATCAAATTAAACCAATCCCGTATCTAGGGTTTATATCATAAATCGATTTGGGGGTTTTGATCCTAAACCTAGCCTCAATAAAATTAAATCACATAGTCAGATTAAAAATCTTTTCTTTATTAAAAGCCCTATACTAATTTGAACTCGTAACATCGAATTTTTAAAGATCCAGAACCTAGGGTTCATCACAAACCGATTGAATCGAACCCTACTCTAAACCCTGTTTTAATACAATTAAAGCATTCCATTCGACTCGAAATCATCTGTATAATGAAAGCCCTCTATCAATTTAACCTGATATCATCGAATTGTTCGTAATCCGGAATCTAGGGTTTATACATAATCTGTTTTGGGGCTTTTGATATTAAACGCATCCTTAATGAAATTAAACTACACCCACAGATTCGCAATGTTTTAGTAAGTAAAAGCCCCATGATTTCATCAGTTTCTAACATCAGGTTCGTTCGATTTGATTCTGAGTTCTAAACTAGGATTACGGGTTTTCAAATGAATCTTTAACCATTCTAAACTTGATAACTTTTCAATTAAACGCATACACATGTTCGCAAACATCCGATTTACAAAACCCCTAACCTTTGATTTCATTTCAGGGTCAAAAATCGTTGGAATTGAGTATGGATTCAATCGTATGTGTGTATGGGGAGGGATGAACACTTGGGTTGTATGTTAAAACCATTTGAAACCGGATTTTGTTGCGATAGCCTAGCGGCCGGACTGGTTAAAGCGATGTGTCTGTGTGGGAGAGACCCGGGTTTGAGGCCGTGCTCCCACATTCTTTTTTTAAACAATTTTCTGGAGTATTAAATTAATAAAAATCAAATCTTTTAATATTATATCGTTATATAAATGGGTTTAAACCGGAAAACAACCCATAGGCTCGGGATTTAAATATTTTGTTTATTTTTATAAATTATAACTATTTTTATAAATTGTGCACTTTTATTATTAATAAGTAAAAAAATAATATATTTATATTATTTTTAAACCGTAAACGCGTGTAAAATAATATGTTAATATTATTTTCGAATTGTGACTCGTATTATTAAATAATATATATTTATATTATTTCAAATCATTTTTATATAACACCGTGAACCAATCAAGACTAAATAATAATTAGTTATGTTAACCACTCGTATATATATATATATATATATATATATATATATATATATATATATATATATATATATATATATATATTATTTACGTCGTTCATCGCGTAAAGTAATTCCTAAACCCGTGGACACGTTCGTCCACTCTCGTTTGTTAGAGCGGTTCTTTAAGACGTTCTTTCCTTGTCACGGTCACAACTCCCTTTATCGTGCCTAATTTATATATTTATAATTCTAGGACAATCGTAGGTCTTTTGAGACTTACACTCGTGGTTTCAAACTTACTTCTAGTTTGAACTACCTTCAACGCCAAGCAGGTGAGTTTCACGGTCCCTTTTTACTGCTTTTAACTTGGAGGAGAAAACATGCTTAAACTGATTTTAGATTTTGTATTTCATATGCTATCAATGTTAAAGCTAAGTGTAACATGCTATCACAGAAAGTCCTCATCTTATTTCGAACCGTTAATATGGATCTTAGCGAGGTAACGTTTAGTAGTACTATTGGGTTTGACAAATCCCACCCGCGTTAGTCGCGCTAACTCGATCGGATATCGAACGGGTGAAATGTTAGCCTATTCATATGGCCAGTATTGATAGAACCTGGCAGGAGGCAATAAACAAACAGTCAGTTTCGGTTGCGAGCACTTGAGCTAAAACATGAACATAGGTTAGCTACCTATAGATACATATTGAAAGATCATAAATCTGGTAACGTTTACTTATTTATTTGAAACCTGTGAACTCACCAACCTCGTGTTGACACTTTTTCTTACATGTTTTCTCAGGACGCTAAGCTAAGACACAGGTGCACGTTAGGGCATGCATGGGATTCAACTGCTTTGCTTTGTGTCTATTTATGTTGATTGAATTATTTTAATGTACTTTGTTTGGTTGGACGTTTGGACTTTTGGACTTTGGTTTTGGGCGCGTGTATTTTGCGCATTTACTTTCTTTACGCTTCCGCATTGATACTCTGATTTAAAAGATATTTTCATTTTGAGTCCCATGTAGAGTCGTTCAATGTAACTAGTGTCTGAGATCCTGGTTTGTCACTTCCCAAACGGTAATACTCTGTTAGTTGAAATTGGGGGTGTGACAGATTGGTATCAGAGCCATTGGTTATAGAGAACTAGGATTGCATACTAGACTATAGCCTCACACATTAGTTAAATGTCATTTGGATGTTTGGCACTTATACAAATTGTTGCAGGATCATGTCGTCAACACCACCTCCATCACCTAACGCATCAGGGCATAAGGCACTTGTACCCTCATCCCCGGAGCCCAAAAGGCGCCGGACTACCTCAATTGAGCAAGGCGAACCGAGCAACGCACGAGCATTGGAGTATGCTCTCAATTGGGATATGTACCCACATATGATCCAAAGGTGGATCGAAATGGGAGATGTTCCATCACCGTATTTTGGATCCACGTCTTCATCGTCTACACTGCCTAGCTTACCATGTATAATGGAACAAGCCTTCGCAGCATTTGTGTCCTATATGTTAAAGGAAATAAGTTTTGTACAAGATGCCACCGAGGAGAAACCTAAACTCCTGGAGAATGGACCTCAAGGGGAGAAGAATAGGGTAGGAATAGAAAATTTGTCTACCGAACTAGCTGCAACGGACCATGTCCACAACATTTTAGTGGATCGTGTGGCACACCTAGAGACGAGGGCTGACACCATGGATGATGATATGCAAGGAGTTCTGGAGAGATTAGCTGCTATGGAAGCTCAGCTACATGTGGCTAACCACACTGCTGAAGGCCTTCAAAAGAGGGTGGCTTACTTGGAAGCCCAACTGCAAGCGGCCCTACACCCGGAAGACATTCCAATATATGACGATGAGGAGGAACCCTTTGAGGAGGAACTCTTTGAGGAGGAGCCCTTCGAGGAGGAACCCTTAGAGGGGGAACCAGCTGACGAAGAGCCAGTGGAGATTGATGATGCACAGTCATATGTCTCTTCTGATGACGAGGATATTTGAGGATCTTCCTAATCTATCTTCTTTTCATGTTTGTTTTGCTTATGTTATTTCCCTTTTCAAACCTAGATGGGTAAGGTTGTTCCCATCCAATAAAAGCATGAGAAGTTTAATATTTGAGTTATTTATTTTGTAGCCTTACAATTTATTTAATTTTCAAAATATTAGATGTTGTATTTCCTTACCCGTACCTGAATAATGTTTAATATGCGATATATTTCTCATTGTTTTCATTTGTGATTTTGAAGAAATATGTCTAGGAGAGGACGAGGAGGCCGTACCGGTGGTCGTGGTACCATCAACATGACAGCAGCAGAACTAGCAGCTTTGATAAACAATAGTGTGGCAGAAGCCCTAGCAGCACAGAATGCTACAGGTAAATGCTTTCAACTATTGACTAGTAGTGTCAATCCCTTTTCCTAAGAATATCTTTCTAAACTCTATAATTCCAATTCAATTCGTATTTCTAAATCCAGGCCAACAAAATCAACAGCCAGCCTGCACTTTCAAGGCATTCATGGACTGCAAGCCCCACACCTTTAGTGGAGCTGAAGGAGCAGTTGGATTACTTCGCTGGTTTGAGAAGGTTGAATCAGTAATAGCCATGTGCAACTGCCCCGTGGCTAACCAAGTGAAATTTGCTGCTGGAACTTTGGAAGGCCCGGCCCTAACATGGTGGAATGCCCAAGTTCAAATGTTGGGACTAGCAATGGCAAATGGACTCCCGTGGGAGGAATTTAAAACCATGATGAAAGAAGAATACTGCCCACGAGATGAAATTCAAAAGCTAGAAGGAGAGTTCTGTAACCTTAAGATGGAGGGTTCAGAAATTGAACTCTACACCACCCGTTCGCACGAACTTGCTACCATGTGCCCACACATGGTGGCTCCGGATTACAAACGGATTGAACTATACATTGGAGGTTTGGTACCTCAAATTCAAAGCATGGTGACCTCATCCAACCCTACCACCATCCAACAGACCATCAGACTTGCTCACAAATTGACCGATCAGGCAGTGACACACGGAACTTTACCTCCAAGAGGTAAAATTGCTAAACCCACTGACAGCCACAAACGCAAGTTCGATCACCATTCCAACACCCACAACCACTCTAACTCCCACTCCAAAGGACCCCAACCCAACCAGCAACAGTCTAACCAACAGCAATAACAACAATAACGTAGGTTCGAGCCTACCAAGAACTTCAATCAGTCGACCTCTTCTGGCCAAAACCAGGGTGGTTATGCGGGAAAGTCCCCGAAGTGTAACAAGTGTAACTTACACCACTTTGGGTTCTGTAATCGTTGCCTGAGGTGCGGTAAAATAGGCCATGCTGCTAAGGACTGCAGGGGTGAATTACAAACTAAGCAACCCTTTCAACAACCGGGGTCTACTAGGGCTTGCTTTGAGTGTGGAAAGGAAGGGCATATTCGGAAGAACTGTCCTCAGTTAAAGAAAGGGGGGTAATGGAAATCACAACCCTAACCACAATAACAATGGGAATGGTGGAAATAATGGCAATGGAGGAGGAAATGGTGCGAAGGGACGAGCCTTCGTACTAGGATCTGGAGAAGCCCATTACGAACATAATGTGGTCACCGGTAAGTTCCTCGTAAATAATTTCTTTGCTTCTGTCCTTTTTGACACCGGTGCTGATAGAAGTTTTATATCTAAGAAATTTAGTAATATGATAAAAGGAACTTCATCTCTATTAGAAGATAAGTATACAATAGAGATAGCCGACGGTCAAATAATTGAGGCAACTCACATACTTAAGGGATGTAAACTTGAGGTAGCTACACATACATTTGATATCGACCTTATGCCGGTCATACTTGGTAGTTTTGATATAATTGTTGGTTTGGATTGGCTATCTAAAAACCAAGCCGAAATTATCTGTCGTGAGAAGATTGTACGTGTGCCTCTCTCAAATGGAGAAATCCTTTCCATCCAAGGCGAAAGAGTTGGTGCAGTCATGGGCATTATATCCTTCATGAAAGCACAAAAATGTCTTCGAAAGGGGCATACGGCTATTTTGGCCCTTGTTGCTGAACAGCCGCCAGAAGAGAAGAAGATCGAAGATATTCCCGTTGTTCGTGAATTTTTGGAAGTATTTCCCGAGGATCTGCCTGGTCTGCCACCACACCGTCAGGTTGAATTCCAAATTGACCTAGCACCCGGAGCAGCACCGATTGCTCGGGCACCTTATCGATTAGCACCTAGTGAATTGCAGGAACTGTCCACTCAGTTGCAAGACTTATTGGATAAAGGTTTCATCCGACCTAGTTCATCACCGTGGGGAGCTCCGGTATTATTTGTCAAGAAGAAGGATGGTACGTTCCGTATGTGTATTGATTACCGGGAGCTGAACAAAGTTACAATCAAGAACCGCTACCCTTTACCTCGTATTGATGACCTTTTTGATCAACTCCAAGGATCAAGTTTCTATTCCAAAATAGACCTTAGGTCCGGCTATCATCAGTTAAGAGTCCGAGAAGAAGATATCTCTAAAACTGCATTCAGGACAAGGTACGGCCATTACGAATTTATGGTCATGCCTTTCGGTTTAACCAACGCACCTGCGGTATTCATGGATCTCATGAACCGTGTGTGTAAGCCTTACCTTGACCAGTTTGTTATTGTTTTCATCGATGACATCCTTATTTATTCCAAGAACGAGGAAGAACATGAAGAACATCTGCGCCTAATTTTGGAACTACTTAAGCAAGAGCAACTTTATGCTAAGTTTTCCAAATGTGAATTTTGGATTCGAGAGGTTCAGTTTCTAGGTCATGTGGTAAATGAAAAAGGGATACATGTCGACCCATCCAAAATAGAAGCCATCAAGAATTGGGCAGCACCGACGACTCCGACTGAGGTGCGACAATTTCTAGGATTGGCTGGATATTACCGTCGTTTTATCGAAGGATTTTCAAAGATTGCACAACCTCTCACCGCCCTAACTCAAAAAGGAAAAACCTATAATTGGGGCGATAATCAAGAATTAGCGTTCCAGCATCTCAAACAGAAACTTTGCAGTGCACCTATCTTAGCTCTTCCAGAAGGAACCGAAGATTTTGTGGTGTACTGTGATGCATCTATCCAAGGCTTGGGTTGTGTCTTAATGCAACGCGAAAAGGTAATCGCATACGCTTCACGTCAGTTAAAGATTCACGAGAAAACCTACACCACTCATGACCTAGAGTTGGGAGCAGTAGTTTTTGCACTTAAGATATGGAGACATTACTTGTACGGTACCAAATGCACCATCTACACCGACCACAAGAGCCTCCAGCATATCTTCGAGCAAAAGGAGTTGAACATGCGACAACGTCGTTGGGTTGAACTTTTAAATGATTACGACTGTGCGATCCGGTATCATCCGGGTAAAGCTAACGTTGTCGCTGATGCACTAAGCCGAAAGGAAACGAAACCCAAACGAATTCGAGCGTTACAACTTACTATCCACCCTGGATTGCCTGACAGAATCCGTAGTGCTCAACTTGAAGCCTTGAAAGAAGATAACCTACTGTTAGAAGGTACACGCGGCATGGAAGCACAACTTGAAGTAAAATCTAACGGAATTCGTTACTTTGTCGAACGAATATGGGTTCCAGTGTTCGGAAATTTAAGGGAACTAATCATGGATGAAGCTCATAAATCTCGTTACTCCATTCATCCGGGTTCCGATAAAATGTACCATGATCTAAAAGTACTATATTGGTGGCCGAAGATGAAGGTCGATATAGCCACTTATGTTAGTAAGTGTCTGACCTGTGCGAAGGTCAAAGTTGAATACCAAAAACCGTCCGGTCTCCTGCAACAACCTGAAATTCCCATGTGGAAATGGGAACAAATATCCATGGACTTCATTACCAAATTACCCCGAACTCCTACCGGATGTGATACTATATGGGTAATTGTTGATCGCCTAACAAAATCTGCCCACTTCCTAGCCATCAAAGAAACTGACAAAATGGATAAACTCACTCGAGTATACTTGAAAGAAGTGGTCTCTCGGCACAGAGTGCCAATCTCTATTATTTCAGATCGTGATGCACGATTCACTTCCCGTTTCTGGCAGTCATTGCATAAAGCATTAGGCACGCGTCTAGATATGAGCACAGCTTACCATCCTCAAACCGATGGTCAAACAGAACGTACTATCCAAACTCTGGAGGACATGCTACGAGCTTGTGTGATCGATTTCGGTAACACCTGGGAGTCTCACCTACCGTTGGTGGAGTTCTCCTACAACAACAGTTATCACACTAGCATCAAGGCAGCTCCATTTGAAGCACTTTATGGATGGAAATGCCGTTCTCCCATTTGTTGGACCGAGGTTGGAGATAGCCAACTCACAGGTCCTGAACTTGTATTTGACACTTCCGAAAACATCGTTCAAATTAGAAACCGAATGGCGGCAACTCGTGATCGTCAAAAGAGCTACGCCGACAAACACCGTAAACCTTTAGAGTTTCAAGTAGGTGACATGGTCTTACTCAAAGTCTCACCTTGGAAAGGTGTCATTCGTTTCGGGAAACGGGGTAAACTGAATCCTCGTTACGTTGGACCTTTCAAAATATTAAAGAGAATCGGACCAGTCGCGTACCAACTGGACCTACCTGAAAGACTTAGTGGTGTGCACAACGTCTTTCACGTCTCGAATTTAAAGAAATGCCTGGCAGACGAATCACTCGCAGTTCCTCTGGAGGAACTACATGTTGATGAACAGTTACGTTTCATCGAAGAACCTGTGGAAATTATGGATAGGGAAGTTAAAACGTTAAAACACAGTAAGATACCTATTGTTCGAGTCCGTTGGAACTCGAAACGCGGACCAGAATTCACTTGGGAGCGCGAGGATCAGATGATGCGCAAATATCCTAATCTGTTCAAGCACCCCGCGTCAAATTCTTAAGGTACTATTTAATTTTCGGGACGAAAATTCTTTCAACTAGGGAATGATGTGAAACCCCAGAAAAAAAAATTTATTATTTTATTTATTTTAGTTATTTTAATTTTCGGGACGAAAATTATTTCAACTAGGGAATGATGTGACAATCCGGACTTTTCCAGTTAACCCTGTTAACAAAAACCCGTTAAAGTTAACTTAATTAACTTAACTCAAACCTCAGGGACTAATCCTGGCAATAATCCAAACCTAAACTCCAGGGACTAGCATTGTAATACCCCTAAAGTTGATTGTTGACTTTTCAGAAAGTCAAAATCCCAATCCTATTGACTTTTGATAAGTCGAATTAACATTCTTAGCCTAGTTCAAACCACAAGGGTCAATTATGCCAATTCCTAAACTTATGAACCTGAAACAGAGGGACCAAACCGGTAATTAGACTATTCTTGATTCTGTTGACTTTTAGAAAGTCAAACGCGTGATTTTTATCAAATTCAAATCCCACAATTGTTTTTCTGTTTGATTTGGTAACCGATAAACACGTTTCTGCTATAAACGATCATGAATGAACACTTAACATAATCATTATACGCGAATTAAACTCTAATTATGTGTAATTAACTCGTAACCGCCGACCCTCTTCATGAACACATCAAATTCGAATAATTCACCTGTTAAGTTCACAATTGAACGCTCTTCACACGACAAACGAATTCCTCTGAAGCTTATACGCGCATCAATTTGCCCGGAGCAAGAACCAGTGACACCAGGGACCAAACCATACTTGATCGACACTTGTTTTACTCGATCACCATCAATCCGGCACCAATTCAGGTAACCAAATACACCCTCACCTTCGTTTTCATCTGTTCAGTGAAAGCCCTATCAATCCCAGGGCTTAAAATATCGAATTAAATCAATCCCGTATCTAGGGTTTATATCATAAATCGATTTGGGGGATTTTGATCCTAAACCTAGCCTCAATAAAATTAAATCACATAGTCAGGTTAAAAATCTTTTCTTTATTAAAAGCCCTATACTAATTTGAACTCGTAACATCGAATTTTTAAAGATCCAGAACCTAGGGTTCATCACAAACCGATTTAATCGAACCCTACACTAAACCCTGTTTTAATACAATTAAAGCTTACCATTCGACTCGAAATCATCTGTATAATGAAAGCCCTCTATCAATTTAACCTGATATCATTGAATTGTTCGTAATCCGGAATCTAGGGTTTATACATAATCTGTTTTGGGGCTTTTGATATTAAACGCATCCTTAATGAAATTAAACTACACCCACAGATTCGCAATGTTTTAGTAAGTAAAAGCCCCATGATTTCATCAGTTTCTAACATCAGGTTCGTTCGATTTGATTCTGAGTTCTAAACTAGGATTACGGGTTTTCAAATGAATCTTTAACCATTCTAAACTTGATAACTTTTCAATTAAACGCATACACAGGTTCGCAAACATCCGATTTACAAAACCCCTAACCTTTGATTTCATTTCAGTGTCAAAAATCGTTGGAATTGAGTATGGATTCAATCGTATGTATGTATGGGGAGGGATGAACACTTGGGTTGTATGTTAAAACCATTTGAAACCGGATTTTGTTGCGATAGCCTAGCGGCCGGACTGGTTAAAGCGATGTGTCTGTGTGGGAGAGACCCGGGTTCGAGGCCGGGCTCCCACATTCTTTTTTTTAAACAATTTTCTGGAATATTAAATTAATAAAAATCAAATCTTTTAATATTATATCGTTATATAAATGGGTTTAAACCGGAAAACAACCCATAGGCTCGGGATTTAAATACTTTGTTTATTTTTATAAATTATAACTATTTTTATAAATTGTGCACTTTTATTATTAATAAGTAAAAAAATAATATATTTATATTATTTTTAAACCGTAAACGCGTGTAAAATAATATGTTAATATTATTTTCGAATTGTGACTCGTATTATTAAATAATATATATTTATATTATTTCAAATCATTTTTATATAACACCGTGAACCAATCAAGACTAAATAATAATTAGTTATGTTAACCACTCGTATATATATATATATTATTATTTACGTCGTTCGTCGCGTAAAGTAATTCCTAAACCCGTGGACACGTTCGTCCACTCTCGTTTGTTAGAGCGGTTCTTTAAGACGTTCTTTCCTTGTCACGGTCAGAACTCCCTTTATCGTTCCTAATTTATATATTTATAATTCTAGGATATTCGTAGGTCTTTTGAGACTTACACTCGTGGTTTCAAACTTACTTCTAGTGTGAACTACCTTCAACGCCAAGCAGGTGAGTTTCACGGCCCCTTTTTACTGCTTTTAATTTGGGGGAGAAAACATGCTTAAACTGATTTTAGATTTTGTATTTCATATGCTATCAATGTTAAAGCTAAGTGTAACGTGCTATCACAGAAAGTCCTCATCTTATTTCGAACCGTTAATATGGATCTTAGCGAGGTAACGTTTAGTAGTACTACTGGGTTTGACAAATCCCACCCGCGTTAGTCGTGCTAACTCGATCGGATATCGAACGGGTGAAATGTTAGCCTATTCACATGGCCAGTATTGATAGAACCTGGCAGGAGGCAATAAACAAACAGTCAGTTTCGGTTGCGAGCACTTGAGCTAAAACATGAACATAGGTTAGCTACCTATAGATACATATTGAAAGATCATAAATCTGGTAACGTTTACTTATTTATTTGAATCCTGTGAACTCACCAACCTAGTGTTGACACTTTTTCTTACATGTTTTCTCAGGACGCTAAGCTAAGACACAGGTGCACGTTAGGGCATGCATGGGATTCAACTGCTTTGCTTTGTGTCTATTTATGTTGATTGAATTATTTTAATGTACTTTTTTTGGTTGGACGTTTGGACTTTTGGACTTTGGTTTTGGGCGCGTGTATTTTGCGCATTTACTTTCTTTACGCTTCCGCATTGATACTCTGATTTAAAAGATATTTTCATTTTGAGTCCCATGTAGAGTCATTCAATGTAACTAGTGTCTGAGATCCTGGTTTGTCACTTCCCAAATGGTAATACTCCGTTAGTTGAAATTGGGGGTGTGACAACAACGATCATGCAAAGTAAATTATCATTACGGGTGTACACGTAATTATAATTTGCAATGCATGGGAACTTTAGTGAGTCTTGTTATCCAAGCTAATGATCAACCCATTTTCTCGGTCACTTGATTAAGGATTGGATTTAACAAATCGGACTTCTCAATTAGGTGTTCATAAAGCATTCTCTTAGTTTTGTAGGAACGAGAGAAATTCAAATTGAATTCAACCAATCCTTAGTGAGTCCTAAATAACGAAGGAATTCACTCATTCATTCTTTGAGATTCTACTTGTCAGGAAGGCTTCAAATTGAGCGTTACCACAACTAACACCTACAATAATTGTACAATTATTGTGGGAGATTATAGCGTAATCTCAGGATCCATCATACAGTTCAGTCTCACAATTGCTTGAAAGTTACGCCAGGAGTTCTATGCACTAACTTCAGTAATGGGGCAGAAGATTATTCTGACCCGCATACACATGGCACCTATGGGATATTGTGGAAGCTCGACATGAGACAAGTAGGTAATCTAACATTTTAGGATATTGGTCAAACAGGGTTGCTCTCACAACCTTTGATATTCAGTACACCTTTAAGTCTAACTATTCTTTCGGTGATGAATAAGCCATGATTTATTCTCAAGCGAATGCCAAAGAAACCTAAGTGTGGACTAACGACTATTGTCGCAATAACAGAAGGACGACGTACAAAACTCTTAAAGGAGTACCAAATGCGGAATTTGTTGCTAATCTCACTACTCATGATATGCATAAGGGACGCAAGCATGAGTTGTTCACAACAGACCACTGTCCACAAGGATTTGAGAAGGATAGTTTGATACCCTTTGTACCCGCACTTTCCCGAAGATCATTTTGTTGAATGGATCCCAGTTTTCAGCCTAAAGGAGAGGCGTGGTCACCTCTCTCACTCCCAGTTTTCTATAAATAAGGAGCTCTAGGGCATCTATTGTTAAGAAATGACTTCATAACGCAGGCTCAGGAAAAATACAAAATTTTGATGTTTAACACTCATTACCTCAATGTTATGACCTGAGTCCTTGTACTAAAGACTTCAGGCTAGGACCGGTAAGAGTGGAATACGTAATGGTAAGTCACCAAAGTACCATTTGAACGCTAGGGAAGTGCAGACACATTGTATGACTAATAGTTGGCCATCAATCGTTTCTGTCAACTTAAGGGGTTAACAAACCCATAGACCATTTTGGGGAAAGCACTAATTCGATGAGACCATTCTCACAGAATCGATGTTCATTTCCTCACCTAAATGGAATGTGAATATTCCAAACAAACATAGAACTTCGTATGGCTTACATACTTCGAGAGTATGGTGGTCAAGCCATGAGTTTACATATCAGGAAGTTACAACCCAAAGGCTGGTCTGCCTCGGAATGGTGGTACAAGAAAAGGGTAAAGCGGTGATTAGACTCAAAATATTAAATCCATTATGACCCATTTTAATGGAAGATCATAGATAACACGAAACCTGAAATAAGAATAAAGTCTTAGTCCGAGAATATGCTTTCGAAAAGCATAAGAGGGACAAACATAAAGTTTCGTTTCCATATTGTATCATTACTACACGATATTCAACTGAAACTTGAACATCTCGTCGAGTTATTCTTTTCTAAGATCAATAGAGATCGGGCTATTGTGCATCATAGTGCGTAGATGAATATAGAGTATGTGTCAACATACACTCAAGATTCTCAGGCACTATATCTTTTATTATCAGGAATGAGTATCACATAACTCCATCATATTGAGGGTAATCAAATAAGGGTTTCTTGCACAGCTAATATCAATAGTCAGAGAAGTATTCTCATTGGTTTCTAATACCGACTGCCAAGTGAAAGGGAATCAAACAATTGGAGCCTAAGTTGGATGATACAGACAAAATTTAGGTACCAAGTACCGGTAACCTATGTGTGTGGTTATAGATGAAGTCCATAAGCCCAAGTACTCCGTTCATCCAGAATCAAATAAAACACATAAGGATCCCGAGGAACTCCATTATGTGGCCAAACATGAAAGGAGAAATTGCTATCTATGTTGGGAGATACCCGACAGTAAAAGCAAAATGTTAGGAATCACCTGAGTAATCACAACAACCGAATATTCCTCAATGAAAATGGGAACATATTCCCATAGATATAATTACAAAACTATCCAGAACGTCTAGCGGTTATAATACTATATCGGTAATCGTCAGTCGTTTGATGAAATCCGCTCACTCCCTGCCAATCAAGGAGACAGATAAAACTAAGAAGCGTGGAAGGCTAAATATTAAGGAAATTAGGGCTAGGCATGGTATGCCAGTTTCCATTATCTCCAATAGGGACGTTGGGATACTCACCGCCATTGGCTTAGTTTTCATACTGTGAAAACCGTTTATTCGAGCAAATCAAGCAATCGATTGGTAGAAATGAGAATCGATTAGAATAATCAAGATATGATATTGGATCAAAAACACATAGTTAAAGGTGTAACTCTCTCCATTGTATTGATATATCAAATGAAGTCCCTCTTACAAAAGTCAAACTAAACAAGTATTTATACTAAGAAGACAAAGAATGAGTTTGTCCGAAATACATTTCGGTCAAAATGTATTTCGTCCAAAAACTATAAGATTTTGGTTGAATACTTTTAACTTCAAAGAATTCTTACGTCTTCAGACTGTTTTATACGCGATGGCCTAAAAATAGTTCCAACAATCTCCCCCTAGGCCATTGCATATCAAGACACAAGAATTCTGCCAAGCTCCCACATACACTTTGCATCATCAAAGCTAGATCTTGGACTCTAATGTTTAACTCTCCAAACTTGTCGTGGTTTAGATTTGTCTTTCCAATCTTGTTTTCGTTTCGACATATTGTATGTATAAAATTTCTTCAAACTATTAAAGACATTAACAACCTTTTCTTGAAACTTTCTCTGAGGTTGAGAAACGACCTTCTGTTTGAAAGACTTGTGTTTCTTGATACAAAAATCTCTTGATAAATGACCATGCTTTCTACATCTGAAACATTTCTTCAAAGCAGGACATGGTCTTTGATAAGGCCCCTTTAGAAATTCTGACTTCTCTTTAGACTTCTGTTCTACAACTTTTGACATTTCTACTCTCTCTTTAACAAACATGAGCGGAGTAAATTTATTTGAAATGAATGGGATGGCATTAGCATTAAGTGGACTTTCTTTCTTGAACCCTAAGCCACCCTTATTATCAAAATAATCTACACATTCTTGATTTTCTTTAGATTTGTCACTGACGCAATCATCATCAGAAGTAAGATCATTTGGAATCTTCAATTCAACTTTATTTTCTTTGGAATTTCTCTTTGGCTCTAACGAAGGATAAACATTTGGCACAAATGGCTCTGGAATGTAGTTGAGGCATATGTGAATAAAATCCATTTGTAGTAAATGGAGGAAAAACACTCTTGTATTCCATCTCGCTATTCACCTTAGCATTAACTTTAGCCTCAATACTTTCACCACTTCCGTTATATCCAAGCCCATAAGTTACTTTGTCATGTATTTGAGCTTCAATGATTCCACTTGCCACTTTCCCAGAAATGTTTATTTTATCAACTTTAATTGTTGTATTTGCTATCTTTTCCATCTTCTCGATCATCAATTTCTTTTTTGTTTCTCTTTCAGCAATCAATAGTTGAATCTCATAATTCTTTCTCTTTAACTAAAGCTTCACATGATAATTTTCTTTGACACGGTCATCAATCTTCCTTTTATACTCTTTCTCATGATCTTTTAGAATTTTGTATGCAGTATGTGCATGTTTCAATGCATCCATCGGATGTTGATTTCGATTCTTGTAATCAGCAATTTTCTCAAAACACTCCACAGAACACATATTTTCGTTGAGCAGTTCAGAATAAGCTGTAAGTTTATGTGACTCTTTCACTGCTTCAGCAACCAAATCTGATTCTATACGTTTATAATTTCCTTGAAAATCATAACCGTATCCTCCTATGATCACTATTCTGTTCTGATCAGCTTTTAGTGCATACAACTGTAGCTTTGCACACAAATCCTCTAATGAGTTAAACTGTAATCCTTTATTTCTGATATTAAATTTATAAATCTCCCATTCCTGTGGTTCAGCATTGAGAAATTTATCAATGACTTCTGATTTTTCGTATTCAAGTTCAACCTCCTTTAGATCATTGATCAATTTCACATATCTGTGATACTGTTCAGTCAAAGATTCTCCTTCTGCGCGTGTGAATACTTGATATCGTTTCTTTAATTGGTCTTGTCTGGCTTTTCCTTTCACATCTTCCTTAGACAGATCTGGATGAACATACCCCAATCCATTTACAACGACCTTATGCACATCCCCTTCGTCAGCCATTGAAAATCCTCTTTTTATATTTTTTTAACTATCTCATTTTTTCAAAATCAGCGCCAAACATAGCTCCGAACATCCTCTAAAAATTTTGAACAAGAAAGTTTTTCCCGCCAAAAAAAATCTTTTTTTCCCACACTTTTCGACCGAAAACTTTGAGAATTCGGACAGGACTTTTCGACCGAAAAGTAAGATTTCGATCAGGAGGGATTTCGGACAAAATTTAAGATTTCAATCAAAGGATTTTGATCAGACTTTTCGATCGAAAAACTTGTATAGGAGACTTTTTGACCGAAAAACTTGTACAGGAGACTTTTCGACCGAAAAACTTGTAGAGGACACTTTGTAGGTCCAGGTAACTCAACTACTGATCGAACGTGTGATATGACGTTGCTATAACACGAAGTGCGGAATCCTTCATGTTAACGTTTGTATACTAACCGACAATTCAAACAACACGCGTAAATAAACTTCTCAAATATATTCCAAATCACAGTGGTTACAGACTCAATCAGACAAGTTTATCTCTCGGTTCTCTCTCTGATCAGTCCCCCTTTTCTAATGACTCTGTAAACACATATATATAGAAACTAACCTGCTGTAAGCGAACTTATTAAGTTCGCCTGAAACAGACTAAGAGAACTTAACAAGTTCGCCTCAGTTAGACCTAAGTTCGCCTCTGATAGACCAGGCGAACTTAACAAGTTCTCCTCTAGGCTCACTAGTAAAAACACTTAGCAACTTTATACATTTACATATCAAAAACACAAAGCATTAAAAACTAACTATTACAAGCTTTTGTCATTACAAATCTATGTCCTAACAGACTCCCCCTTGACAATAGCTTGATCTTCTGTCTTCAGTCTTTAACTTGAACTCTTCCAGTTGTTCGGTAGTCTGCTGCCAGCATGCACTCCATATCTTCTGCATATTTCCAAAACTCTTTTATACTGTAGACCTTGTTCTCTCCATTCATCAGTAATCATGATATCATTCTTTCGCAGCGTCCTCTGATCTTTCTTTGAAAAATTAATAAGATTCATTGCGTCATAGAAACACACAATGACCTTATTATCTTTATCTTCAATCCTTGCTTCACCAGTATTACCATCAACATACCACCATTTCATATTCCCAAGAAAGTCTTGAGGAATATTCTTTAATGGTATCTTGTGAATAGAACGCACTGGTTTATACTTATATCTCCAGGTTACTTTCCCAGTCTTTGGATCTGTGTTCTTCACTCTCTTTCCCTTCTGTGGTTTCAGCCGTTCATACTTACCCGAACTACCTTCTTTCTTTATCAGGTTTGCTATCACATCAGCCAAACCATTCTTCGATCTATTTATGAGTGGCTTTGAAGCTAGACCATTTATTTCACACATCGGCAAGGTATTGAAATATTTGATCCTCGGCTTTAAGTATTGAACACCGTCAGATCGTTTGATTACAAATAATTTTGATTCACCATCATAGAACCAACTTATGATCCTTCCTACACACTGCTCTTTATTCACATATTTCTCTTTCTGAGCAGGTTGTGCTGGAGACTTGGGTAGTACCTTCATTCAACTGTTTACAACTTCTCTCCACTGTTCTCGTGTCATCCCTGTATCTCTGTACATCACAGGTTCTAAATTAATCTTCGGAGACTAAGTGTGAGTAGTTTCATTTTCAGCACCTTTATTGGATTGACTTGTCTCATCATCAGTATCCATCTTTGAATCAGCTGTATCATCATGCAGTGTGACGTCTTCAACAGAGTCCATAGAATCTGTTATACCTTCATAAGTGAATTCATGAATAACATCATCCTGGATGAAGTTATACGGCACCTTAAGACCATCACAGCCTTTATAAGTGACATTGTCTTTATCTTTCTCTATTTCAATCTCTACTATTTCTCCTTCTTCTATCTTAGTATCTGACATATCATCATCCTTGTCATTGAATAAATCGTCAATGTCATCAAGACATTCAATCTTTTCAGCTTCCTCTTCTTCTGAATCTTGAAAGAATTCTAATAACAGAATTTCTTCGTCATTAGTACCAGTAGTATCTTTGTCTTTGTTTCCTTCAAGTGATTGTGATGTCGACTCCCCCTGAACTCTAGATATAGGATTAGTGTCAGTGTATTGATGATCACCCTCAATATTTCCAGCAGGATCATTGTCTTCATCATCACGTCTTTGAATTGACTCTGTGTGACAAGTATCAGGTATCCTCAACCCCCCCTGAGCGTCAAGACGCTGAACGAGTTTGGAAACTAATGCTTGCATATCAGCAATCTGTTGAGCTTGAGTCTGAATCATCAGCTGCCATTGTGAATCAATAGACACAAGAGAGTTAACTTGTGTTTGTAGAGAAAGCACTTGAGATTCAAGGAAAGTAATCCTGTCAGAATCAGAAGGCCTAGACAGACCATCTGTTGATTGTGGAATTGAAGGACTTGAAGTAGTAGGAATAACTGGAGGAACAGGAGTTTGAACTGGAGATGGATCTTTAGATCTTGGAGGAGTAATTATCAGAGAAGCAACAAAATTAGCATCCTCGACTCCTTGAGAAGATTTTGCAGCAGCAATCGACGCAGACATTAACTTTTGCCGTGTAGGATCTGGAGTAAAGTCACTCTCAGTGTCAGAACTATCATCAACCAAAGATCTTTTACCAAGTACTGATCCGGAAGGAGGATCCCGAACAGACTTGCGTCGTGGTCGTCTGGCTTGAGATTTAATGCGTTTTCCAGCATTAGCCAGTGGAATAGCAGCCAACCGTTCATAATGACCTGGAGAAAAATCCCTAGATTCATCAGAATCAGTGCTCTCATCATCAGATGATATCGTATCACTTGAGATGGAACTAGACTCAGCTTCTGTCACCACATTCCCGTCTTGTTCATGAATGGGCGAGTTCACAGCATCATCAACGAAGTCATCCATGTTCATTCCTAGATCGTGATCAGGTTCATGAACGACCTCTTCTTGAACTGGTTCCTGAATAGGAATATCAACTGCAGCTTGTGGAATAGGAACTTGTTCAGGAATAGGAATTTGAGGTTGTACAGGGACTTGTATTTGTGGAACTGGTATTTGTTGTTGTGCGGGTTGTTGTGGTTGTTGCTGTTGTTGTTGTGCTTGAACATTAACTCCTTGAGCTTGAGCAAGTTCATTAGGATGAAACCAGTTGTCATTAGGAGGTGCAACATAATCAGGATTGTTTAAGTGCCCAAACAATGGAGTATTGACTGGAATCAAAGCAGCATTCTGCTGTTTCACCTTTGTACAGTCGGTAAAGATACGTTTTGACATCGGAGTCAAACTTAATCTTATTGCATGTTGTGGAAGATCCGGAATAAGATGATTGAGTATCATTTGAATAAACAGAGGATACATCAAGAAACCTTGACCTTCAACTGGATTGATTTGCATTACCATCTCCTGATAGAAATAAAGAGGAAAATTGAATCGTTTATTCAATGTTAAGGCCACCATAGCTGTTTGAAGAGCCATCTTCAATCCATCAGTACCAGCTTTTCATGGAGAGATGCATTGAATAATCACATGTATAAAATACCTCCATTCACCCACTAATCCACCTTTCCGAGCTTGGGTATCATTTTGTTTCCCACGATATCCCATCCGTTGAAAACAACCCATAATAAGAGTGTTAGGATAAGATATTGGATCGTCAGCATTTCCACCTAAATCAAGAGCAGCACGGATCGTCTCTTCAGAAATTGCAATCTCGGTATTGTTTACTGTTGCACGAAGAACATGCGGTTCCACGTCAATATCTTGATGTACCGTATCCCAAAATTGCTGTATATACACTAAGCTGATATAGGGATCTGCAGATAAGGCAACATGCAGTCGTGATCGATTCAGAAAATTTATGATGCTTTGAAAATGAACTGCTTCTGGCATATTAGGATCTAACAACGCCACTTGATTATGCTTATATTCGACACGACGAGCCATCTGTGAAAATATCGGACAACACAAAAAACATTAGTAAACTTACACATATATGAAACACACATTTAATAATACACACAAACAAAACAAAAATTTTTTTTAAAAAAATAAAAAATTTCAACAAAAAATTCACAAGTCCATTTCACTTCTGACCCCTATGCGAACTTAATAAGTTCGCTTAGTAGTGTAAGAGGCGAACTTATTAAGTTCGCCTGACAAGTTCGCTTCGAATAAGTTCGCTTGGAACAAGTTCGCCTGAACCTGAGACGTTTCAAATTCAAACACAGAATTTCCAAAACTTTGACAAATCGATAGAAATCATGAAATAAGCTTTGAACAACAGTCGAAGACCAATTTACAATCAAATATGATGATCAATTTTATATTTTCGGTCAAAATTTGTCTTTGAACAGTGTGACGTACAAACGAGACCAAAATCATCAAATACACACAATTGACCGGATGAAATTCAACGAAAATACCTTTGTTAGATTCGCAATTCAATTTTGATTAAGATTCAACCAGAAAACAACTCTCACAACACAGTTTTAAATTTTTGAGAATTTTGGGCAAGTTCGCTTAATTCTGAGGAAGACGATGAAAAATGATAAGTTCGCCTGATTAAGCCCTTATTCAGATTAAGTTCGCTTGATTAAGCGAACTTGCTAAGTTCGCTTAACAATCCTTCGGCGAACAAGATAAGTTCGCTTCACCCTTAAGTTCGCTTCACCCCAGACTGTAGATTAAGTTCGCTTAACAATCCTTCGGCGAACAAGATAAGTTCGCTTCACCCTTAAGTTCGCTTCACCCCAGACTGTAGATTAAGTTCGCTTCACTGATTTAAGCGAACTTATTAAGTTCGCTTCACTGTACACAGGCGAACTTAGTTGCTTTTCAACCCTTTTGCCTTGAACACAAATTTTACCAACTTCAACCTGTCAAATCTTGAACTTCCATCAGCAACACATATTTGATCCAATCCCGAACAATTTTAATAAAAGTTTAGAATTTTCATGGAAAATCAAAATCAAAATCTTTTTGAGTTTTATCTATACAGACGGAAATACATATTTTTGGTTTTTCTCTGAATAAACCGAAACCACATATTTTTGGTTTTTCTCTGTACAAACTGAAATCACATATTTTTGGTTTTTCTGTCTGTACATACTGAAATCACATATTTTTGGTTTTTAACATCATGAGCAAGAAGATCATATCAGTATTTAATTAATTCATCACACATATTATCAATAACAAAGTGTAACCTATAGTATAGGACCTATTCAACTCAATTTTGTGCATTTTGCACCTTTTTCATTTTGACACTTCTTCAATTTGAATAATATTTGAAATGATACGCGATAACTTTCAAAGTAAATAAGATCAGGTCATAAAATGCTCTTTTATTTATACCGAATTTGAAATATAAAGCCTGAATTCTTAAATTTGTCAATATTATATTATTTGAAACTATAAGCGTTTATTTTCCAAATTCATGTGATTTAGTACCATTTAGATGATAAACATCGTGTACCCCACATATATGCCAAATAGAAAGTAAATGCACTATCTTCAAGACATATATAAGATTTTACTAAAGATTATCCGAATATTCAGAATGAGGAGACATCACTTAGCACATGAATAGCAGAATCCAAATTGGATGGTATAGGAATCAATGAGATTCAGAATCGAATGATTCAATGTTTTGGCTTATATTTGTGGAATCATAAGATTCAGGTACGTGGATCCAACTGTTATCTGGATTATGAATTCAATGGAATCAATAAAGATGATATATCAATATGATCCAAGGGCTAGTATATGTTTGGCAGATGTTGTCAAGTACATATCTTGATTATACTTCAAATTGCATGCTTTTCGGGACATGGGCACTGAAGCAAATCGAATGAATAGTGCTAAGGACATAACCCGAAACTGATCTCATAGGAAAATCTTTATTAAAACCTAATATTCTGTATCTGATAATGATCTTTTACATACACACCCAGGCATATAATGGATTTAAATCACAGATGTAATCATATTATATTTAATTTTCACACTACTATTAGTTTCAAAACGCTTTTAGCCTATTGACAATTCAATTTTCAAATTTTATACACAAATTTTAAAAACAAATTATCAAGAATAGAGCATTCACAACACTATCATTTCTTATTTATGCAGACTTTGAAATTTAGATCAAATCAACTTATCTTAATCAATCATATATCAAGGTCTACTAAGGTCGTGTGAAATGAACTAATCACTGATGTACTATCTTTTCTTCTCAACCTCAAATGATGTCAAAATTTTATATTTTTCAATTTGTTTTGACTTTTTATAAATTAAGCTTTTTGACTGAAAATGTAAATGCAAAAATGTAATAAAGCAATAAAAGAACTTAAAAGAAAATTTTCCATGAAATTCTGATTTTGAAAAACTTTTATTCGGGATTGATCATACCAATCATTTTAATTAGGAATTCAAACCTGGTACGATCAAATGCTTTGGTAAACAAATCAGCACAATTATCTTCAGTGTGTACCTTGACCAGCTCAATCAACCTTTTCTCTGCACAATCACGTATAAAATGATATAGAATTTCGATGTGCTTAGTTTTACTATGTTTAACAGGATTATTCGTTATGGACATAGTAGCATTGTTATCAATAAACATAGGGTTCCTGTGAAATTCAAACCGTAATCTTTCAATTGTTGTTGTATCCACAGGATTTGTGAACAGCAACTTGCAGCAGCGATGTATTCTGCTTCGCATGTTGAAATCGAGACTGTGGTTTGCTTTTTGCATTGCCAAGATACAAGTCGATTACCTAAGAACTGGCAACCACCTGTTGTAGATTTCCTGTCGAGACAACAACCACCAAAATCAGAATCAGTATAAGCATTGAAATCAAAGTTAGAACCATGAGGATACCATAGCCCTAAACGTTGTTTTCCTTTTAAATACCGAAAGATTCTTTTCACAGCAATTAAGTGAGATTCTTTTGGCTTTGCCTGAAATCTGGAATAGATACACACGGCGAACATTATATCCGGCCTTGAAGCGGTTAAGTACATGAGGGATCCAATCATAGCTCTGTAAAGTCGACAATCCACATCTTTTCCTTCTGGATCAGAATTTAACTTATGATTGACCGGAATTGTAGTATCGTATGGGGTACAGTCCTCCATCTTGAACCGGCTCAAGATGTCTTTGACATACTTGGACTGATGAATAAAGAAACCATCTTCCTTTTGATTTACTTGTAAACCTAAGAAAAACGATAACTCTCCCATAGCAGACATTTCAAATTTCGACTTCATAACACCCTCAAAGTCTTTGCACAACCCTTCATTTGTCGAGCCAAAAATAATATCATCCACATAAATCTGTACCAGTAGGTAATCTCCCCCTGATTTCTTTATGAATAAAGTCGAGTCTATCTTTCCACGAACAAAGTCATTCGCCAAAAGATGTGTGGATAAAGTCTCATACCACGCACGAGGAGCCTGATGAAGACCATAGAGTGCCTTATCAAGCTTGAAAACCATATTTGGATTCATTGGATCTTCAAACCCCGGCGGCTGACACACATAGACTTCCTCCTTGACCTTTCCATATAAAATTGCACTTTTAACGTCTAATTGAAACACCTTAAAACCTTTAAAGGAAGCAAAAGCTAGAAACAGCCTTATAGCTTCAAGCCGCGCAACCGGCGCATAAACCTCGGTGTAATCAATTCCTTCTTGTTGATTGAAGCCCTGGACAACTAATCTTGCCTTATTGCGTACCACGACACCTCGATCGTATTTCTTACATTTAAACACCCATTTTGTTCCTATCGGATACGCACCTTTCGAAAGATCAATAAGATTCCAAACCTTCAGTTTGTCAAATTGAGCAAGTTCTTCCAACATAGCTTCTATCCAGTTATTGTCATTTAAAGCCATCTCAACATTCTTGGGTTCAACCTGTGAAATAAAGCATGAATGTGAGCAATCATCAAGAACACCAGAATCTTTAATGCAAGTATACAAACAAGTATTGTCAACAAGAGAACGATTTTTCACTCCATCCTGTAAATTTCCAATTATATTTGTCACTGGATGATCTTTGTGTTCCTTGATGGATGCGACCTCAGGAACCGGCAACACGTCAACTTGAGTAGATTCAGATTGATAAGAATAATCTTGAGGAATTGGAATTTCCGAGTCTAAATTTGTTGGAATCTCCCCCTGAGCCTGTGTCGAATGTAATGGATCATCACTCAACAACGGATCAGCAGAAGAATCTTGAAAAATAGCATTATCCTCCTCACTCTCTGAATCTTGTGGACCTGAACAAGAAGCAACATTCGGATCTGGAGCAGAAGTAGATGGAATCGATGAATTGTGAACTGCATTTGGTAGAAATCCATTGTGTTGTGCATCTTGACAAGAATCATAAAGAACAGCAGCATCTTCATCAAAAATGTCAGAAGGTAAATGAAAAGACTTGAATAAGTTTTCATAATCAAATGCCTAATCCGGACCAATCGCCATTTGTGGTAAAGACCTATTCGAAAAGTCAATATGGAACCATTCTACAACTTGGCGTGTCTCTTTGTTATAAACCCTCTTGGTTGTTGAATTAGCCACATACCCCAGAAAAATCCCTTCAATAGCCTTTGCACTGAATTTTGTTGGGACATCTCGAACCTTCAGTAGAGTACACGGATTACCAAAAGGTAGTAAATATTCCAGATTCGGATTTCGATTATTTAGCAATTCATAGCAAGTTTTGTTATGTCGCTTTACGGTCAAGACCCTGTTCAAAACATGACACGCAGTATTCACAGCTTCCGCCCAAAAGGTGACTGGATGCTTTGAATCTGCAAGCATCATGTGAGCTGTTTCGACCAACGTCCTGTTCTTTCGTTCAGCGACACCGTTTTGTTGAGGAACATATGGCGCACTGAATTCATGATGAATTCCTTTTTGTAGACAGAATAAGCCCATTTTGCTATTCTTAAATTTGCTACCATTGTCACTCATTATTCTTCTGACTTTCAGATTGAATAAATTCTCCAAACCCAGGATTAAGTATTGTACCAACTCAGTGATTTCAGCTTTAGAAGAAAGAAACTTAACCCATGAAAATCTGGAGTAATCATCAGTTACGACCAAGCAATACTATTTCCCACCAATGCTCCTAATACTGATAGGACCGAACAAATCCATATGCAGCAACTCTAAAGGAGTTACTATAGAATTCGTCGATTTTGATTTGTGAGATTTCTTTCTTTGCTTCCCCTTCTTGCACGGAATACAATCATCAGGAACTGAGAATTTCATTTTCGGAATACCAAGCACAAGATCATTCCTAACAATGTAGTTCATCTTCCTGTAGTTTATGTGAGCTAGCTTCCTGTGCCACATTATTGAATCAGATTCTGACGCCTTGGAGAGTAAACATGTTGGAATTGAATCCGTTGTAGTGGCGACACTCATGTCAAGGACATACGTGTCATTTCTCCTTGGAGCCTTCATGAGAATCCATTCATCAGGAATCACAAAACCCGGTTTCAGAATATAGCATTCATGATCATTGAAATGGAACGAAAATTTCTTGTCACAGACTTGTGATACGCTTAAAAGATTGTGTTCCAGTTTCTCAACATAATTCACCTTTTCAAATTTGACTTTGTCATTCTTTAACGTTCCCTGGCCTGTTATCTACCCGCCTTTATTACCCGCAAAAGCGACATAACCACCATCAATTTTAATCACATCCTCAAGCAATCTAATATTCCCTGTCATATGTCGAGAGCAACCACTATCCACATACCATGTATTGTTGATAGTCGTCCTTAGTTGTCCCTACATAAACAACGAGAATCAGTTAGAAAGTGGAACCCAAGCCATTGTGGTCTTGGGTCGTCCGGATTGATCAAAATAAACAACTTATTGTAATTTACAATCTATTTTATCATTCACTTTTGGAACAGAAGTTTGACAATCAGACCTTTTCAAAAGAAGAACCATTTTTATTATTTTGAAAAACATTATGTGATATATTATTGTCAGATTCAGATGTTTCCAAAATTTTCTTTAATTTTCTGTTTCTTCTTCTTCTTTGAGGTCTAGACAATTTAACCTCCTGAAAAGAATCTTTTGAAATCCCAACTTTTGGAATCTCAAGTTTCTCTTTGCAAACAAAGGATTTAGCATTCAATAAATTCTGTTGTTTAAATCCATAGGATTTAACAAAAGAATGACCAGTCATATTTTTTTCCAAACTAGAAGACGACTTTCCCTCATCGTTTCTTTTAAGAATCTTCACCACTTTCGGTTGTGAAGGAACAGTCTTCATTTTACCCTGGTTCTTGTATGGACAATTAATCAAAATATGACCAGCCTCATTGCAATGAAAACACACTCTTCTTTCTTGATAACTTCTTAAATAAGATGTTTTCTTTGAATTTGAAGAACCATCAGAAGAATAAGCTTCGGAGGAATGCCTAGAACAATTTATTGGCTTCTTTGGAACATAAGTCTGTTTTGGCACCTTTGAAGAATTCACTTTTTGAAAACCAGCTGCAACAAACCCACTTGACTGTAAGGTTGGAGAAAGTTTAGTTGGAACCAACTTCACCTCTTCAGGTTCAGTCAAAATGCATCTATCCCTAGTAACATTCTTCACAACCTTTGGTTCCTCAATTTTCACTTCTCTCGGAATGCCTTCAACCTTTGAATCATCAAACACTTCATCCTCTGTATCAGAATCATACACCATGTCTTCACCCATCACTGGATTCACCTTTAATATTGTCTTGGGATAAATTTCCTCTTCATGAATAATTTCAGGCTCAACCATATAATTTGCATTGAACGGAGGAGGAACAAACCCAATACCAGCAACCCTTTTTGTGGGATCAGCATTAGCATTGAAATAATCCAAAACTACAGATGAATTCTCAAACTGTTCCAGCTTTCTATGTAATTTTATTACCTCATATTCTTTTTCAGAAATCTCCTTGTTCTTTTGAGCAACTACTTCATTTCGTTTTTCGATTTCAGCATAAGCCATATCTAGATGATAACCCTGCTCTTTGTATTTTAACCCAAGAGAATTTAAGTCTCTTTTCAAAGACTCAATTCTATCAATGCACAGCTTATCATTATCTTTCAGTTTCTGATTAACTGATTGCATTGATTTCATGTCACAAATCAAATTTGTGTTATCATCCATGACTTTTTGCAGTTTATCTTTAACAGAAATGCAATTAGAACAGTATATATGACAAACAGAGTCTTTTACCTTAGTCGGATGCCATGAATACTTTGGCAATTGGAATATTCTCTGAATCTTCACCAACTGAAGCATTTTCTGTAAGAACAATTTCTTCCTCAGCAACCCCTGACACAGCATCAGAATCAATACTTTGCCCTCTTTCTTCCTCATCATCAACACTTGGAACACTATCACCATCACACGAATCATCACTAGAACTTTCATCATCAGTAGACTCTTCTGGTTTTTCTGAATGAATTTCTGCAACAAAAGCCTGACTCACAACACCCACCAAATCTTCCAGATGAATGCCCCAATCATAGTTTTCATCGTTTTGAGCAACCAGAGCTGATGATGCAGATGCATGATTTGTATTACCAGAAGGACCATGATTTTGATTACCAGATGAACCATGTGACTGATTCCTATTATGCTGAAAGTTAGACTGCTTCTTTTGAGAATCAAATTCTACCTTTGGCTTCACACACTCCTTAGCAAAGTGACCATACTCTTGGCAGTTGTAACACCTAACTTTGCTCTTATCAAAACCCATACGTGATCGACTATTTGAACCAATATATTTTCTCCCAGTTCTCTTCAAGAAATATTTAGCTTGTCGCATTAACATGGCCATATTCCATTGGATATTCATTTCTTCCAGATCAACAGGGTCAATCTGTCTGAAATCTTCTTCTATTACCTCAGGATCATGTATTTTACCTCCAATGAAATTTTCATATGATGCCATGAATGAAGAAAACATAGCAAGATAATCATCAGCAACTTTCTGATTCACATGAGATCCAGATGATGTTGAAGCAGTAGTAGCAGAAAATCCAGAATGGCTTGAATGACCAGAATAAATTGGAACTCCAGAACACTGATCATTTGAAGACTCTTGAGCATCACCAGAAAAGAATGCCACTCCAGTACCAGATTTACCAACAGATTTGGCAATATACATTGAGGGATCTTGGATATGCTCCATATTAGTCTCTTTCTTCTTCATGTTCATGTCATGTGACTGAATCTTCCCTAGGACTTCTTCAAGAGACATGGTTTTGTACTTAACATTTTCTTTGATCAAAACCGTATAAACATCAAACTTTGATGGTAAAGCCTCCAAGAATTTATCATTGATTTTCTCAGTCTCATATACCACAGATGCACTAGCCAGTTCACTAAGAAGATGATAGAATCTTGTAGCAAGATCATCCAAAGATTCATTTTGAAAATGTTTAAAGACTAGGAACTGCTTCTTTAGTAACTCCTTTCTACTCTTTTTCACATCCAAACTCCCTTCACACCTTTTTCTGTAATGCTTCCCACAGTTGTTGAGAAGACTTGAACTGTTTAAAACTGTGATAAATTTCCTTTGGTAGAGACATCGAAATGCTAGCCATTGCTTTCTTTTCTCGATCAAATAACAGCTTCTCTTCAGTAGTTAAAGCTGACACTGGTTTTGGAACATCATCCTTTCCCATCCATGAATAAGTAGGATGCGTATATCCTTCCAAAATCGGAATCCACAAACTAGTATCGGTAAAAGATACGAACCGGTCAAACCGATCTTTCCAATTTGAATAATCAGCTAGATTCAGCAACTTCGGAGGTTTTTGAGATGTACCAATCTCATTGTCATAATTGAACATGTTTGTGACTTGAACCATATTTTCCATGTTTTAAAAAAAAAATTTGAAAAATTTCTAAGTATTGAGCAGTTTTACCCTCAGGCGAACTTAATAAATTCGCTTTAGTGAGTACTAAGCGAACTTGAGATCAAGCGAACAAGACAAGTTCGCTTAAGGAGGAAATCCGGTAAGTTCGCTTACTTATTAAGTTCGCTTAAAATGTGAGAAGCGAACTTAATAAGTTCGCTTGCTAAGTTCGCTTGCACAGGAACTAGCAAGTTCGCTTAAACTGCTGTAACAGATTTAGATGAATCTTTTCTCAAACATGAACCAAGAACTTCAAAAATCATAATTTCTCAGCGAATTGATGGAATTTAAGGAAATTGAACCGTAGGATTATGAATTTTATCAAATAGAACAGTTCTATCGGACTAATTTCGTCAAAATCACTTCCAAAAACACGAATTCAGCCGAGAAATGATCTTCAAGAACTTGAAAAACTCCATTGTTGCAGAAAATTCAAAAATGTTGAATTTCTTGTCGAATTGTACACAAAAACCGTCACTAATCACCGAGAATCGTACTTAATTCACGAGCATAAGCTCTGATACCACTTGTAAGTCCAGGTAACTCAACTACTGATCGAACTCGTGATATGACGTTGCTATAACACGAAGTGCGGAATCCTTCATGTTAACGTTTGTATACTAACCGACAATTCAAACAACACGCGTAAATAAACTTCTCAAATATATTCCAAATCACAGTGGTTACAGACTCAATCAGACAAGTTTATCTCTCGGTTCTCTCTCTAATCAGTCCCCCTTTTCTAATGACTCTGTAAACACATATATATAGAAACTAACCTGCTGTAAGTGAACTTATTAAGTTCGCCTGAAACAGACTAAGCGAACTTAACAAGTTCACCTCAGTTAGACCTAGGCGAACTTATTAAGTTCGCCTCTGATAAACCAGGCGAACTTAACAAGTTCGCCTTTAGGCTCACTAGTAAAAACACTTAGCAACTTTATACATTTACATATCAAAAACACAAAGACATAAAAACTAACTATTACAAGCTTTTATCATTACAAATCTATGTCCTAACACACTTTTCGACCGAAAACCCTTGAGATGAAACTTTTCGAACAAAAACTTGAGATGAGACTTTTCGACCAAAAACTTTAGATAAGACTTTTCGACCAAAAAGTCAAGATTTCGACCCCTTCAACAGAGATTTTGGGCAATTCAACTGAAACTCGAAAAATTTCGACCTGCAACTTCCAAACCTCAAATTAAACCCCAAACTTCATCTCCACTGTTTTTCATGCTAAATACTCAAAAATGGCACTGAAAACGATCCAATTTGATGACTTTTGAATCTTAAAAATTTGAAAACTTTAAAAAACTTTGAAACGTGCTTGAATCTGCTTGAATCTCCCAAAACCAAGCACCGAAAGCTCTGATACCACTTGTGAAAACCGTTTATTCGAACAAATCAATCAATCAATTGGTAGAAATGAGAATCGATTAGAATAAACAAGATATGAGATTGGATCAAAAACACATAGTTAAAGGTGTAACTTTCTCTATTGTATTGATATATCAAATGAAGTCCCTCTTACAAAAGTCAAACTAACACAAGTATTTATACTAATAAGACAAAGAATGAGTTCGTCCGAAATACATTTCGGTCGAAATGTATTTCGTCCGAAAACTATAAGATTTCAGTCGAAATCTTTTAACTTCAAAGAATTCTTCTGTCTTCAGACTGTTTTATATGCGATGGCCTAAAAATAGTTCTAACACATACAATAAAAGTTACCACACCAGCATCAAAGCCGCTCTGTTTGAGGCTTTGTATGGTGGAAAGTGTCGTTCACCGCTATGTTGGGCGGAAGTTGGCGAAAAGCATTTAACTGGTCCGGAGGTTATTCAGGAAACCACTAACAAGATTTTCAAAATCAAGGATCGTCTGAAGGACGCCCGTGACAGGCAAAAGAGTTACACAGATAACAGACGAAGACCATTAGAATTCCAAGTTGGAGACTGGCAAAAGAGTTAAGCGGATAACAGACGAAGACCATTAGAATTCCATGTCATGTTGAAGGTCTCACCTTGTAAGGGAGTTGCAAGGTTTGGCAACCGTGGCAAGCTTAACCCTAGGTACATTGGACCATTTGAAATATTGGCTAGGGTTAGCCCTGTAGCATACAAGCTCAAGTTGCCATAGGAACTAAACAATGTACATGATACGTATCATGTGTCAAATCTCAAGAAGTGCTTATTAGACGAGACGTTAATTATACCGCCTGATGAAATTCACATAGATGACAAGTTGCACTTCATTGAGGAACCCAATGAAGTCACAGATTAGAAGGTTCAGAAAACAAGGCGTAGCCACGTTAAATTGGTTAAGGTACATTGGAATTCAAAGCATGGCCCCGAGTATACATGGGAACGAGAAGATCAAATGAAAGCCAAGTACCCGTCCTTGTTCACGAACACTCCAAGTCAAGATGACATCAACTGAATTTCGAGACGAAATTCTATTTAACACGGGGAGAATGTGACACCCAGCATTTCAGGTCAATATCCATATACATAATTGTACGTTCATATATTATATTTCCTTGTTTATTATTTTGACATAGTATTGTGAAGGAGGCTAGCAAAGGAACACACATATTGTTTTAGTAATTTTAAGAATTACTAGGAAATAAACAATGATAACCCGCAAGGTACGTTCGTTGGTGATTAACAAGATTTTATTTAAATAAAGTCTAGTTACGCTTTATAATATAAAAACTTAAATATTGGTGTCTAAACTCTTAAAAGTTGACGTCTAAATGTTTATTACATGACGTTAAGTTATTTTTAGGTGTATACATGTAAATTATAGTTAAGATATTAACTATGTCGGGTTTAACTAGTAGATTATTAAAACTAGTCAAGATAGAAAATATATAAAGTTATTCGATCATAAAAAGTCATACACCGGGTATTAGATCACGGGATCACCTACCGGGTATACACTACCTAAGTATCATCTACCTAAACGTTGTAATGATGACACATGAGGTGACAACACCTAACAGGTCAAATCCACTAGTCATCACAAATCTCATCAACACTGTAATGATGACACATGAGGTGACAACACCTAACAGGTCAAATCCACTAGTCATCACAAGTCCCATCAACATTGTAATGATGACACATGAGGTGACAACACCTAACAGGTCAAATCCACTAGTCATCATAAAGCCCATGCCTTGTCAAGTATAAAGTCCAATCAGGTCAAATCGTTCATGCTTTGTAATAATTACTTGATGTGACAAGACCCAACCCCCCTCCCTACCCCCTCTCTTGGCCGAGAATGGCCCTAGTAGGACCCACCCACTCATCTAATCAACCATTCCTCATGATTATGTTGTAAGTGTTAGGTCTATTCAAGCCTTTTTCATGCAAACGTCACATCACATCCTTTCATCCTTGCCTGGTAACGATGATGATGGAACAACTCACCATCTCTATCTTTATATATATATATATAGACATACACACACATATGCACACACTTGCACACTCAAAAATTCAAGAACAAATATAGAGTGTTTGAGTTAGAGGTTGGAGATTCAAAGAAGATTTGGAGCTAGGAGTCGGGTTTTTGTAGCAAAACGAGCATCTATCATCTTCTACTAGTAAATCATCACCTACCTTTGTCTAGTGGTATGAATCCGTCATGAACCTTTCTTTTCATCTTCATGTTCTTGTTGAAAGCATGTTGTTCACCAAGAAAAAACAAAGGATTTTTAAAGATTAAAAGAGTCTTTATGAAGCCTAACATTATTAAGTTTAAAAATTAGGGTGTTGGTATAAAAATGTATATATGGGTCAAAAGTAATAAAAGTACATGTATCAATTGTTGTTTTGATCATTTTATGATAAGTTGTTATTAATCACATGATATTAAGATTTAAAAACAAGGAAAACTAAAATATGTATACCTATGTTTATAGGCCTAGATATGCAAGCAGATATTTATACATGTTTGATTTGATTAATGATTTGAAAATGATCAAGTAGATAGATACATGTATAAGGAATGTAATCTGTATATATATCTATGAATAGATATTCTCGTGTGAGCATTTGATGATAAAATGGAAATGTTAACTTGAGAAGTATGGTTAATACTTGGATAAGTGAAATATATGTATATATATGTGTATATGAAATATAACCAAAGTGTATATGTATGTGTGTATTTTTAGTCGATTAACATAGAATCTCTAAAGATATGTATGCATGTTTAGAAACAAGAATATATATATATATATATATATATATATAGATATATATATATATATGGGTGCATGATCATAAGTTGTAAAACTTGGAAAAACTAGAAATAATATGCATGTAAATATATATAAATAGAAGTCTTACTATACATATATGTGTGAACGATGGAAAAAGTATTAACTCGGGATGAGTAATCGAGTAACTAGATGATGGAAATCGTTCATATGTTTCTAAGTTGCTTATAGATGATAACATAGGACGTTTTAATGAATGAAAGAAATCTAAGTGCTTTCGGTTAAAAATGAATAAATGATCGCAAGTTAATATTTAAACACCCGTTGAAATGTTGAAAATATTTGTATGCATATATTGGTATAAATAAATGCATGTTGAATAAATACAAGTTAATAAATGTCATTCAGAACAAGTATTTGCATTCGGACGTGTTAACATAGTTTATGTGCACGTAGGAAAATTGACATGCGTAGAACATACTTGAACGATATTTGTGATTTTATATAATTATTGGTAAGAAATAATTATATGTACATACGTGATCATAATATAAATATATCATGAGTTATCGCAAAAATAATACTTATTTTCGTACACCTAACTAGTCACCAATATGGAAACCTAATATTTTCTCGGAAAATATATAAGCGTCAAGACTAGAAAAATAATCACCAACGAGTCGTCACACGAAAACATTGTTTTAATAAAAAAAGACGTACTTAACAGGATTCGTTAAGTCGGGTGAACAACTTGTATTTAAGACGAGTAGTCTTAACACATTAGTACCCTTGTGTGATTAGGTACGGATAGACAGGAACTTTTAGCACACTGTTATTTGCTAGGATTTCATCGGACACAAGGTGAGTTTCACGGCCCCTTTTTATTTTTTAATGTTTTGTAAACTGAGGGGGAGAAACATACTTACATATTATATATTACATTATTGTTTAATACATTTGGAAACTTTCTTGATTTATACACTTGAGAAAAAATTGCAAACATTTTTTATATTATAACAAGGAAACAAGACACTAACATTATGTTGTACATGAGCAACAATATAGCACTTAAAGTCCCCGGATTAACACTTTTTGTAACCATTAGCTATGGTCTTAGCCTAGGATTCTATGGATAGTACTATTGGGGGTTACGTCCCCGGTCGTGGTTAGTCGCGCTAACCGGGGGTCCACATGGCCGAATGACCACATGTTGTCTTATTCTCGTGGTTTAGCGAGGGAAGGACATTCATTTGTCATGGTTTAGTTACGGTTTCATGTATGAACATAGGTATTTGTAAGCCTAGCTAGCTTACGAATGGATCAATAACACTTGTTTCGTTTATCATATGCGTTTAGAATTAAAACTACTTATTTTATGACGGTTAAGTCATAGATACGTTTTCGGGTGAAATCTACTTACTTTATGACGGTTAAGTCATGGATACGTTTTCGGGTGAAAACTACTTACTTTATGACGGTTAAGTCATGGATACGTTTTCGGGTGAAAACTACTTACTTTATGACGGTTAAGTCATGGATACGTTTTCGGGTGAAAACTAATTATTTTATGACGGTTAAGTCATGGATACGTTTTCGGGTGAAAACTACTTATTTTATGACGGTTAAGTCATCGTTTTCAGATGAAAACTGCTTATTTTATGAAGGTTAAGCCATGGATACGTTTTCAGGGAAAACTACTTATTTTATGACGGTTAAGTCATTATACGTTTTCTGGGAAAACTAGTTATATTTATGATGGTTAAGTCATGTACGTTTCTAGGGAAACTACTTATTTTTATGACGGTTAGGTCTGTAGGTCCACATGGCTCTTCTACGGATCTTTCTCGTGATAAGACGTGTCATTAACGCGGAGTGCGGAATCCTACCGAATCAACGATTGCATACGAAATAGACAATAGAAATAATCAGATAAATAACATTCACTTGTATTCCAACAATCACAGAGTTTAAAGACTTGATCAATCTATTCGCTCCTCTGCTGCTGCTCTCTCTTTTACACTGAAACTGTAAACTCCTATTTATAGACACACGCTCTGCCATAGGCGAACTTAACAAGTTCGCCTCAAAGATGCTTAGGCGAACCTATTAAGTTCACCTCTAATTGGCTAGGCGACCTTAACAAGTTCGCTTCTAAAGATGCTTAGGCGAACTTATTAAGTTCGCCTCTAATAGGCTAGGCGAACTTAACAAGTTCGCTCCTAAAGATGCTTAGGCGAACTTGTTAAGTTCGCCTCTCTGAGAATTTTATCAACAGTTACAAAACATGTCCTAACAGACTCCCCTTTAACTGTTGCTAACAATTCTATCAATTACAAGTCAAAGACTCTAAGACTAAGACATAATATCTTCAAGCTCGTTATCACCAGAATATGCTCCAACAGACTCCCCCTTGACAACAGCTTTAGAAGATTGTCATCCGTCTTCATATATCATCAAACACACTGTAGTCTTCGTCTTGTTCATCTGCACTTTCTCTCTTTATTTCTAGAAGAAACTTGGGAGAAGGACCCTTTGTTAACTTCTGTCTGCAAATTTCATTTATGCAAAGGAGAACAACCAAGAATAACCAACAATTAAGATTTCCATGGAAGCTGGAAAAATAAATCTTTTTGGTTTTTCAAACATAAGAAATACAAAATCTTTTTGGTTTTTCTCTAAATAAACTGAAATATAAAAAAATAAAATCACATCTTTTTGGTCGAACATCACGAGTAAGAAGATCATATCAGTATATATGAGATATCAATCACACATCTTGGATATAAAATCCATATAATATCAAATGGTATCCTATGTCATTCTTTCAGGCCTTGACCAATCAAACCAATATCTTTCAAGATTATCACACTCTATCTTTTCAAGTCTTTCATATTGCATGTTATGATACGCGATAAACATTCAAAGAAAATAGGATCAGGCTATGACACACAAATTCAAATTTTCAATATTATAAGATTTGAAACTAAAGCATCTCATTCCCATTTTCTTGTGAGTTAAAGTACCATTTAAGTATGAAATACAACGTGTACCCCACTAGTATGCCAACATAAAGTAAATGCACTATCTTCAAGATATATGAGATTTTACTAAAGATTATCCGAATTTCCAGAATGAGGAAACATCACTTAGCATATGAATAGCAGAATCCAAATTGGATTATATAGGAATCAATGAGATTCAGAATCGAATGATTCAATGTTTTGGCTTATATATGTGGAATCATAAGATTCAGGTACGTAGATCCAACTGTAATTTGGATTATGAATTCAATGGAATCAGTAAAGATGATTTATCAATATGATCCAAGGACTAGTATATGTTTGACAGATGTTGTCAAGTACATATCTTGATTATACTTCAAATTGCATGCTTTTCGGGACATGGGCACTAAAGCAAATCGAATGAATAGTACTAAGGACATAACCCGAAACTGATCTCATAGGAAAATCTTTATTAAAAGCTAATATTCTTTATCTGATAGTGATCTTTTAACACACACACCCAGTCATAAAATGGGTTCAAATCACAGTTGTAGCGTATGCAATTATGTTTTCACACTACTAATGGTTCAATGACGCTTTTAGTCTACTGACAATTCAAATTATATGCATACACAACACTATCATTTCCTATTTGTGAAGTCTCTGAAGTTTAGATCAAAACATATAATTTAGATATATTAACATAACGCACCAACCGGTCAATCTAAGGTCATGTGTGAAAGAACATCTACATGATGTACTATCATCTCTTCTTTAACTTCAAGTAATGTCGATTTTATCGTTTTCAATTTGTTTGGATTTTTCAAAATCTTTTTCAAAGAAAGTAAAACAAAGGAAATTAAGCAACTCAGGATTAAGCAAGTCAATCAATTAAAAACTCAAACCGATGTAATCCTGTAATTGAATGTCTTTGCCTTTGTCAACACAGTTCTGTACTCCCCTGTCCTGTAGACTCCCCCTCAACTAGTCAAATAGTTGCATCAACGACTTTATGCTCACCATTGTCATCCTAAGTTTCAGGTTATCATTTGGACTATGTAAAACTCTTTTCAAAACATTGTGTGTGACATATTCTCCCCCTTGAGCATCAAGTCGTTGAAACAAATAGATTCTCAATTATCAACAACTTTTTACTCTTGCAGGTGTCATTCCCTGTCATGTGCTAAGAACCACCACTATCAACAACCAAAATGGTATTAATAGTCTCTCTTGGTAAATCCTGCACATCTAACAAGAAACATTAATTTGAAATTGGGACCCAAGCCATGGTAGTCATGGGTCGTCCATCTGTATTAAAATAATAAACCTCACTCAATTCACAATCGAATCTCTCATCGATTTTTGGAGATTGTTCCGACGAGTCAGAAACAGAAACTTTAAATTTTAAAACATACTTCTTTTCATTAAGTTCTTTTTGCTTCAAATGTGAAGTGTTTGAACAATCTTGTTCATTTTAAAAATGTTTAGATTGTGAAAGCTCGTGTTGTTCTAAAAGTTTTCTCAATCTTCTGTTTCTCCTCCGTCTTTGAGGTCTAGAAAGCCTAACCTCATATTTTGAATTACCCTTTGGTGTATCATGAGGTTTAACCACATTTCGGTTAACATAAAGCTTACCATGAATTCTTACCTTTTCTGGAGTAACATGTCGGTTACCTTTGTCGTTGTGAGGACAAGCAATCCGAATGTGACCAACAAGACCACAAGAAAAGCAAGATCTCGTCTCACGATAATCTCTCATATAAGGAATCTTCACACGATAAGACGCACTTGAAGAAGATTCTCCTACATGAACTTCTTTTGGGTTTATTTTCTCTAGAACTCCAGATTTTGCAACAGGTTTTGATTCTGGCTTCATCTTCTCAGGAAATACATGCTTCTTCCCTTTATTTTTGTAAGGACAGGTCACCACAATGTGTCCCATCTCATTACAATGAAAACATGTACGCCTGTCTTTATAATCTCTGACATATGGAACTCTCCTTGAATTTGAAGAACTTTTAAATGTATAATTTCCAGATGAATTAGAATACCATATCTTCACCTGTGACTGGATTCACCTTTAACACAGTCTTACGATCTAAATCCCCATCTTTTATAATCTCAGGTGTCACAGAATAATTTTCGTTGAATGGTGGAGGAACATAACCAATACCATTAGTTCCCTTCCCCTCTTTAGTATTATTATGATAATGTTCTAATAAGAATGATGAATTTCCAAAGCTTTCTAACTTTCTATGCAATCTGATTACCTCTGCTTTTCTAACAATTTACTTTTCTTTTCAAACATTTCAATCAATTTGAATAATATTTGAAATGATACACGATAAATTTCAAAGTAAATAAATACTCTCACTATCAGTTAAATCTGCAGAATAATCACTTTGAGAACTACTCTGCTTCTCCAATACTTCTTTGATCAAGACCACGAACGCTTGAGAAGTTGCTTCACCCTTTTTCTTCAATGCTTCCCATAGATCTCTTGAAGTAGGACACTTCCCGAGACTATGAATGATCTCTTTTGGTAAAGACATCGTTAAAGTTTCACACGTTTTCATCTCTCGATCAAACTTCTGCTTTTCTACTTTAGTAAGAGCTGTCACTGGTTTAGGAACATCAAAAAATTCCAGAAAGTCAAAAGTAGGATGCACATATCCTTCTGTTATTGGTCTCCAAAAATTTTCATCAGTTTCTGATACGAACTGTTCGAACCGGACTTTCCAGCTATGAAAATCTGATATGCACAAAAGCCTCGGTGGCATAGTTCCAATCTCATTATCATCACATGAAATTGACATTTTGAAATTTTTGCGAAAATATCCGGAAAAAAAAATTTCCCGCCAAAATACTTTTTTTTTTAAATTTCAAAAATGATTCAAAACAACCATATAAGCTTTCCCTAAAAAATTTGGACAAGATAAAATTTCCCGCCAAAATACTCAGTAACAGATTCACCTCAAGAACACGAACCCAATTTCACCAAAAATCTTCATAATTCACTGATTTTAAGGAATTAGACCAAATAAAACCATAGAATTGTGTATTTTCTCAATTAGAACTTTTCTATCGGATCAATTTCTTCAAAATCCACTTCAAAAACACTAAATCAGAAGCAAAATAAGCTTGAAAACTCCATGGAAATGAAAATTTCAAAGATGATGAATTTCTTGTCAATTTGCATACAAAACCGTCTATAATCACCAAGAATCACGAGCATAAGCTCTAATACCACTTGTAGGTCTACATGGCTCTTCTACGGTTCGTTCTCGTGATAAGACGTGTCGTTAACGCGGAGTGCGGAATCCTACTGAATCAACGATTGCATACGAAATAGACAATAGAAACAATCAGGTAAATAACATTCACTTGTATTCCAACAATCACAGAGTTTACAGACTTGATCAATCTATTCGCTCCTCTGCTGTTGCTCTCTCTTTTAAACTCCTATTTATAGACACACGATCAAGTTCGCCTCAAAGATGCTTAGGAGAACTTATTAAGTTCGCCTCTAATAGGCTAGGCGTACTTAACAAGTTCGCTCCTAAAGATGCTTAGGCAAACTTATTAAGTTCGCCTCTAATAGGCTAGGCGAACTTAACAAGTTCGCTCCTAAAAGTTCGCCTCTCTGAGAACTTATACAGAATTTTATCAACAGTTACAAAACATGTCCTATCAAGGTTATGAATACGTTTTCGGGGAAAACTACTTATTATTTATGACGGTTAAGTCATGTATAGTTTTTCGGGGAAAACTACTTAGTTTTATGACGGTAAAGTCATGTACATGTTTTCGGGAAAAAACTATTAGCACTGATATAACTAACTCTAAGAACTCATCAATCTTTGTGTTGACACTTTCAAGTATGTTTCTCAGGTAACCCTTAGCCATGGTGCCGTTGGAATAGGCTAGCTATGTTGGATCAGTTCCCAGTAGCTGTAAGGACATAGAATATCAAGTCTCAAGTCTATCGTTGATCTAGAAGAACCTAGATCATTGTATTACTTAGTTTTAGTAATTGTATATGTAATCAAGTCTTAGAAATCACTATTACAGCTTCCGCTATCGTGTAATGAACCAATCGTTACAACCTGTATTTATTTATTAAGTAAATAAATTTGGGGGTGTGACATAAAGTATTTACTATTTACTGTCTATGCTAAAGCATTTACTGTCTACTATATAATATTAAGACATTATTGTTTATTTTCTATGTTTGGACATTGACTACCTTCTTTCTACTTTCTTTCCATGGACGGGCTGTTCTAACTGACATTCCTTTCTTTCCTTTCCATTGTCCCATTCTCAGTTTAAGTTCACACATTATTGTAAAATGTTCGAATCTCTCAAAATACGGCTATGATACCACTTGAAACAACCCAAACCAATACATCTCATAGTTGGCACAAAACATAATAAACATAGTACTTAAACTGGAAATCAGAACCTATTACAATGGAAGTCTTGTTTAAAAATCCATAACAAATTAAAAGTTTAACAACTTTAGTTGAACATTGTTCAAACATAAACTATCGAGAAAGGGAATGTCATTCTACAGATATGCAGCCCGGCAGTCCATGCTATCGAGCCCTCACTGCCCCTCTACTAACACTTTCTATTTACCTTTACCATCTGACATGCATAATAAAAAGTTAGCTAACGCTAGTGAGTTTTATCTTTACGTTAAACTGTAAACTCTAACCTTCTTTAAGGTAGCTTAATTTTATAAAATAAAATAAGCTTTCTTTCTTCATTTTAAATCAAACTTTATCTTTTACTTAAAAACTTAGCAACGTTAGAATTTATAAAATCGTCCCGTTACTATATTTCATTAAATCATTGCATTTGCGGAAACTAGTTAAGGTGTCCTCCTTTACTGTTTCATACTTACTTTTCACTCATACAAGACAAGTGACTTTCACAAACATTAACTATCACATATGAACCATTGTCCGAGGACAAGGTTCCTTTCTCGCTTACACCTCAATGTAAGACTTTACTTTAGTTATGTCTACACCTGACGATGGGACTTTCTCGCTTACACCTCAGGGTAAGACTCCTTTATCATGCTCACACCTTGAGGTGAGACTCATTTAGCTTACTTATACCTCGGGGTAATACTTCTACTTTAGCATGCCTGCATGGCTTTCTACTTTACACTACTACGCAATTATACAACAACACATTTTATAATTCATGTAAATACAAAACACGTAGACAAATAGCACATATTAACACATACGCATATAACATGGCATTTGTCACTGTCACTGTTAAGATGAACCGAGATACAGCTCCTTTATCGTTCTTTAATTTCGTTCTTTACTTTCGTTCATTACTTTCTTTAAAATGTTTATTTCAAAGATAGTACTATACTCTTTATCTGTTTTCTTTCTCTTTTATAAAAGTATAATTTTTATAAAACAATACTTAGTCTTTTAGTACTTTCTGTCAGTATGCATGTCAGCCGAAAAACCATTAAAAAAGGGCAATAAGAACTCACATGTCAGCAATACTCTGTGTAATTGGAACTGATCCAGTAAATGTCACTCTTTATCTTAATTAATAATTAATATATCATTAATCCTAAATTTTCATAAGTCTAAGCGAAACAAGACAATTTTGCTTTCAAGGTCTAGGCGAGACTAAACTAGTTTCGCTTCTATTTGTCTCAGGGAAACTAAAACCAATAGAAACTATGGCTTAAGCGAAACTATTTAATTAGGCGAAACCGATCATATCGACACTATGCTCAAGTGATGTTATGACCAAGCGATACTATGCTCAGGTAAAACTAAGCCATTTTCGCCTGGTAGTTTCGTCTGATCATCTTCTCTACTAGATGGCGGCTCAAGCTTCATACGTATATGCTTCTTACTTTTTACGTTCAAAGCATGCGCCTTTCACTCGTGATTCAAGACCTATGATTAGTTTCTCATATAACCCATAAAAACCCAACCTTTTCGTGAAACTAAACGAATTAACCGAACCGTAACCTAGTCAACCGACTTAATCAAACAGAATTAACCGAACCGAACAAATAACCGATGGTTCGGTAAACCCATAACCGATCAACCGAAATTTGTGGTTCGGTTTCGGTTTTTATGTTTGACACAACCGGATAACCGAACCAATTATATATACACACACACACCCACATACACACACATACGCATACATATACATATATACACACATATAACTATTTAAATTTTAAGACACACGATGCACTTCATACATTTAGCCAATGCGTTAGAATCCTATTGATTTTATTAAAAAATAATACTATTTAGCCAATTTAGTTATAATATGCATTTGAGTTTGATTTCTAGTCAAATTCTTAACAAAAGTTCAAAATTTTTAGCTTATGTCAAAAGTTTTGGTTTAGCGGTTAACCGAACCAAACCGAATGACTATCAATAACCGATTAACCAAAACCGATTGGATTTCAAAATCCATTAACCGAAAATTTCGGTTTCAGTTCGGTGGGGACTCAAAACCGAACCGAGCATACCCCTACTTGAATGCGCTTGATTCTTCCTGTAAAACAATCTAGAGGCAATTTCCAATGATCCTCGGTGCTCGTTTTATCTAAATCAAGACTTTTTCTCTTTAGCTTCTTTCCCCTCTCTCTCTAGGTTTGGCCGAAAATATGGAAGGAATGAGGAGGGAATGATGGTGGCGGCTAGGTTAAGCCCCCTACCATCATTTCCATTTTTGTCCCTTGACATGTTCGACCCTTCTCGTCTCTTGTTTATTCTTTTTATTTTTCCGTGCTCCATTTAATACAACGTTTCTATTATTTATTATTTTTTGGATGTTACAATTTTGTTCAATACATATAAATGCTATTGGTTTTCTTCATCTCCCCAAACCTCCAGTTGAAATCACATGTATTACACAAACCTTTTTGTTTAAAGGTACTTAGTTTGTTGGAATTGATGGTCTCATAATTAAATTTGATCATACGTATTTGAAAGGAGGTCAAGAACATAGGTCACTTTCCCAAAAAAATGGTCTTGGAACCCTCATCTGTGTTAGTGCCAACCTCGTGTGTGATATCTAAACATCTACATGTGTGCACATGCTCTGTGAAATGGGTTTCTACATGTGTGCATGGTTTCTCGTGTTACCAGAAGAAGCACGAATTTTGAAACTTATGGTGTACAAGAATGCATGCCGATTTCGTGGCAGGGGTAGCACTAAGATAGGACTCTCACGCACGTTAAGATGGATGATCACGTTTCTGCAAGCCAGACTATGCCACATATTGATATGAAAGATATTGAAATTGGAGTTCACTCCAAGCACACCACTTTGGTGTCGTTACATGGCCACAATGCTACGATGGAGTCCTCTAAACATCCTAACCGTTGAAGACTGCTTTTGATAGAGAGAGGCGCGTAAGGTTAGGTGGTAGGAATTTATTTTACATGTTTTGTATCATTAATCTAAAGTGATTCATATTTGTGTCACTTTTGTAGATTTAATGGTGAGAGAGTTGACCACCAGGAAACATCCATATTGAAGAGCTGGTTCCACGGTCCTTGGGCTTATTGGAAAGACGTCCCTAAGCGAGAACGTCTAGTCATGTACAAGTGCTTTTGTGTAAGCACATATTTAACAATGATAAGTTTGTATGTATATTTAATTTTATGTTATTATTTCTGACTAAGTGTATATATGTGGTATCAAATCCTATAGGGCAAGATCTACCAACACTACAAGGAAATGACCATGTGTCGACGTCACCTATACCGACGACACTAGTAGTCGGCATAGGTCACCCTATGCCGACGTCACCTATACCGACGACACTAGTCGTCGGCATAGGTCACCCTAAGCCGACGACATGTCGTCGCTATAGGTGAAAACCAAAATTTTAAATGGGACACCCTATACCGACGACATGTCGTCGCTATAGGGTTGAGGCAGATTGGAGGGAAAATTGGCGCCCAATGAATATTTTCCTCAACCCTATAGCGACGACATGTCGTCGGTGTAGGGTAATTTTGATTTTCTTTTTGTTTTTTTAAATATAATAATTTTTCTTCAGTCAAAAGTTTTTTTTTTTAATTAAAAAAATTCTTGAATGCCCTATGTCGTCGGCATAGGTTTTTTACTTTATTGACTGGTCAAAACTCTACGAAGCCTATAGCGACGACATGTCGTCGGTACAGAGGCCTATTGCGCCGACGACTTTCGAGCCTATACCGACGACATGTCGTCGCTATAAGGTTGAGGCAGATTGGAGGGAAAGCTGGCGCCCAATGAATTTTTGCATCAACCCTATCCCAACGACATGTCGTCGGTATAGGGTAATTTTGATTTTCTTTTTGTTTTTTTTAATATAATAATTTTTATTTGGTCAAAAAAAAAATTTTAATTTAAAAAAATTCTTGAATGCCCTATACCGACGACATGTCGTCGGCATAGGTTTTTTACTTTATTGACTGGTCAAAACCCTACGAAGCCTATACCGACGACATGTCGTCGATACAGGGGACCTATTGCGCCGACTTTCTAGCCTATACCGACGACATGTCGTCGCTATAGGTCTCAGCGCGAATTAACCCAGGAAACAGCTTTCTACTTCTCATTTCCAACAAAAAAAATCCCAAATCACTCCATCTCTTTCTCCGACGATTTCACGATTTTTGGGTATTTTGTGGAGCAATCTTCACCAATCTCTTCGATTTTGAGGTGAGTTAACATCTATTGTTCAACTTTAACAAGAAAATCAACATTTTGGTGTTTTTTGCTTAATTTCTTTGATTTTTGTTAGGTGTTTGAAGCTTTAACCATTTTTGAAGGATTTCAAGCTGAGATGAAGCTAATTTGCAAACTTTGTTAGTAATTTTTCTAAAAATTAGGTTTAGATATATATTTGTATGTATATGTTTGTGTTTATTTGTATGTATGTATATATATGGTTTAGATGTATGATTTTATAAATATTTTTTAAAATTTTATGATGAAATTAGGTTTAGATAAAACTTGAGAATTTGGGCATTTATATATGTATGTTTGTATATAATATGTGTATATATATATATATATATGTGTGTGTGTATGTGTGTGTATGTATTTTTATGTATGTAATTGTGTTTGTGTATGTAATTTTAGAATTTGGGCATTGTTGTGTTTATTTGTTTGTATGTATATATGGTTTAGATGTATGATTTTATAAATATTTTTAAAATTTTATGATGAAATTAGGTTTAGATGATATTCTGGAATTTGGGCATTTATATATGTATGTTTGTATATAATATGTATGTATATATATATGTATGTGTGTTTGTATGTATTTGTATTATGTTTATGTATTAGATTTGTGGTACAAAATCGTGATTCCTGACGCACTACTCAGAACAGTGGTGTGGTTACAATAGGAGAAGACGATACTCCATTTTATGGTCAACTAGAAGAGATCATAGAGTTGAACTACATAGATGGTTACTCGGTTATACTATTCCGTTGTAAATGGTTCGACATGAGAGGTAAAAGATTAATTAAGCAAAACAATACTACTATAATTGACATTGGCCGTGATTGGTATGTTGGCAAAGAATGGTATGATGATGTCCAATATATATTAGCCACACAGGCTAAACAAGTGTTCTATCTACGAGATCCTTCTCGAACCACTGGCAAATGGAGGGTTGTTGAGGACGTTCACCATCGGAAGCTTTGGGATCATCCTACAATTGTTAATGAGATAGATATATTACACGACACTCAATCAAATGATTATACATTAGTTGTCGACACCGGATGCGAAGGTGGTGAATCAAGTCACGTAGGTGGTGACCAAACTCCAATTCCCCATGTTGATAGTCAATCTATTACACGGGAAACTCAATCATTTTTTGGTAACTTGGTTGTCGACTTAAGCTACTTGCCTATGCGTACAACTTTAAATGGGGGTGGTGACCCAAGTCATGTTGCCTCGATTGATCTCCATGAAAGTTTTATTAATGATGGTGAAGAAGATGAAGAAGATGCATACAATTCAGATGATGAAGACGAAATAAATGACGACGATGAAGAAGATGATGATGTTGTTGACACACGTTATTTTAGTGATGATTCTGATTGAATGTATGTTAAAAATGTACTATTTGTCTTTGTTAATTAATAATTATTTGTGCTTACTAATAAATTTTGTTGAAGGAAAAATGGAAACAATGGCACAATCACACGGTAGAGACGGTGGAGACGGGGGTCCGTATCACTTCGATTCGGGTTGTGCGACTGGATCTGGTGGTAAGTTACTTGTTATTGTTTAATAGATGTATTTATAATTGCCTAACTTTTGAATGTCATGTGTCAATGTAGGTAGTTCCTCCCAAAAAAGACGATCTAAAGGTAAAAACCTAAAATTGTATAAGAAATTTGAGCAAAATGGGAGGAAGCTTCTTCCCATTGATATAGAACTTCATGGCAGGGGGTACAAGTTTGAGGGTCCCAACGCTTCGGATTTTATCCGTGCTATCTCGTTGGAGGTTGAAAAGGTTGTTCCTCCATATTATCCAAATTGGGCTAATGTTCCAAATGAGAAGAAACGGGTCGTATATCTCACTCTTATAGTAAGTATAGATGTTTTACAATTACTTACAATTTCATAACTATTACATTTATAATTACTTTCCATTTGTAGGATTATTTTGATCTGGACTCCTGGAGAAACACTGATAAGTGGCGAGGCGTTGAACTCGGAATCACCGCCGAGTGTCAGAGGGCGTATAAAGATCATAAGAGAGTGTTGAAAGTTCACTTTGAGGAGAATGGGGGATACGATGATGTGGAGGCGACGATGAATAATCCACCAGAAGATCTTGATCAAGAAACTTGGGAGACTTTGATTAATGATCTGTTTTTAGATGCGAGCTATAAAAACCGCTCGGAGAAGAATAAACAAAACCGATCACAACAACGTTACCCAAGTTACCATGGCAGCAAATCATACGCCCAGCACCGACAAATGGAGGTATGAAATACAATTGTTAGTATTATATAAACATGCTTATTAATTCTTAGTAATATTATTTTTGTTTTTCACAGGGTACCGGCCCAATTGATGTGTTCAAATCGACCCATTATAAAGAAGGGACCGGTTGGGCCAACACGAATGCATCATCAGATTATGTAAGTTAAATGATTTTGTTGTTAGACTTACTAGACTTAGAACATCCAACTGTAACTTTAAACGGGTCAAAATGACCCAAACACACTTTAAGAGACTTAAAATATCTAGCTTTAAATTAAAACGGGTCAAAATGACCCAAACACACTTTGATAAACTTAGAACATCCAACTGTAACTTTAAATTGGTCAAAATGACTCAAACACACTTTAATAGACTTAGAACATCCAACTCGAGCCCAATTGTTGAATATTTTTGCTAGTATTATTAGTATTTGTTGTTATTAGCGTTGGTTGATTGGAATTTGTGAATTTGGGTCGTTTATAACTTATAGTTTAACAGGTTGGTTATCCATTTTACAGCAGTTATGCTATCGAATTTTAGTAAAATAGTCAAGTGATTGTTTATTACATTGTTTAATGTAGGACCAAATCCAAGAGGAGTATGCAAGATCCTCTGCTGAGTCTGGTGGTGACTCGTTTGATGTCGATGAGTTTGCATGCATGGAGCGTGCATTGGGTCATCGGCGTGGCCATATCAGGGGTGTCGGTCGTGTGGTGAGTAATCCCACACCGGATTTGTTCAGTACCCCCCCCCCCTCCACAACCACATTGGCAAGAAGTGGATGAGCGTGTAACTAAACTTCAACAACAAGTCCAAGATCAACAACAACGCGAAGCCCAACGAGATGAAGAACGTCGTGTGCATAATCAACAAATGCTTGAAATGCAACGACAAATTGATGAAATGCGTCGAATGTGGGAACGCCGAACTAGCAGCGACGATAATTCGCTTGAAGTTGTTGCGCCTTTGCCTTTGTTGTCGGTGTTATTGTTGAATGTTTGAACAATTTTTATATTTGTGTGTCGGACAACTTTATGTTTGAATATTTGGTTTATGTGTCGAAGAGGTTTTTGTATCGAACAATATGTTTCGGATTTCAATTTTTTAAATGGTTTGAATTATCTGATTTGCAGGTTTTGGTAATTAGAAATTAAATATTTCTGGAAAATTTTGAAAATTTAAAAAAAATTTAAAAAATACAGAAAAACCTATACCAATGATATGTCGTCGGCATAGGTCTTTTTCAAATTTAACTAAAAAAAATTGGAAATAGCCTATACCTACGACATGTCGTCGGCATAGGTCTTTTTCAAATTTAATTAAAAAAATTGGAAATAGCCTATACCGACGACATGTCGTCGGTATAGGTTGGGTCGTTCCCGACGACTTGTCGTCCGGATAAGTCCAGAACCTATACCGACGACATGTCGTCGGTATAGAATTTCTTTTTGAATTATTTAATTAAACCCTATAGCGACGACTTGTCGTCGGCATAGGTCGACCTATGCCGACGACACCTATACCGACGACATCTTTGACCTACTGGGACGAGGCAATACCGACGACATCTATACCGACGACATGTCGTCGGTATAGGCTATACCGACGACAAGTCGTCGCTCTAGGGTAAAAAAATCGTCGTGATAGGGTGATACTGTTGTAGTGCAAGCACGATACAAAAGATTGCAAAATCGGTACGGTAAGATTATAAATGATGCGTGCAATAGTGCCAAGAGAAAGTTGCTTGATGTCGATGGATTAGTGTTTAATAATAATGACTTCAACATCAATAGGTCATACCCTTCTAGTTAGATATTAAAGCCATTTTTGCGTAAGATGATCAAGCGGGTACTTATTACTTTAATTCTAACCTGATACGTCATTTGTTTTATACCAACTTATGAGCCATTGTTGTGGAAGGTATGGTTCACATACTGTTGGAGGTCCAAGTCAAGGGTCGCAAAGATCAACAGTAAGACTCAGTTTGCAGGATATTAACAGACACACCGGTTATCGGTTAGTACAACACAACATGGGAAGAATATTGTAAGCTTTTGTTTTTTGCTTTTTCTTACATTTGTATTTGTTATAGTAACTAACTACTTAACCTTTTGTTGTAAGTAATGGAGTTAGGACGTGATCCCAATATTGTTGGCCTTTTTCAAAGGACGCACACCAAAAAAGGGCCTCAGAAGGTGGGAAAGCCGTCTTTTACACGTAGTATGTTTATCCGAAGGCGAGTCAAGTTATGGTATTTTTATTTAATCTAAAGCAATAATGTATATATAATTACTCATAGTTTGATATTAGTGTGTTGTCACCTTTGGGTAGACGTTATGATACTTGGTTGATATTTTTATGGAACATTAGAATTATAGCTGTTATTTTGTCGAATTTTCTAGAAAGTAATACATTCTTTTTTTGGTAAACTACTATGCGACGTGTGATCGGCTTAACCTGTTGATGAACCACAACCGTGGGTGCACAGTGTAGGAGGCTAGAGGAAGCATCAGCTCTTCGGCTTTGGGATCACTCACGATCCCAACAATGTCATTACCGGTGATGCATGTACTTCCAGCACTAGGAGAACTCACACTTCTCGTCGTCCTTCTACGGAGATATGCAATCGTTATTATATAATGTAATTATTTTTCTCATTGACAAACTACTATCTTTCTTTAGAGTTTGTAGATAACCACCTTACAACAACAATCGGAGGTGCTGTGGAGGGATATGAGGAGCAGGACGTGGCGATGCAGGCTTAGCGGAGAGAGTTCCAAGTACTGCTCCAAACGACCATGAAGGAAATGTATCTCCGATTTCACTTGTACATTAATTATAAACATATTTTGTATATAGTTTTTATTCTAATTTGAATTTTTTTTGTTTATAGTACATTTTTTCATTATCTGGAATAAGTTATTTGCATTTACAGTAAATCGACATCACTTTTTAATTATTTATTTTAATAAATAAGATAAATACCGATAACTATTTCTCAGTATTCAGTGTGTAAATTCCGTCGATGATCTCTCAGTGAAGAATCCGTTGGTGAAAATTCGGTCACTAATTCGTCGGTGATATTGCCATGGTAATTGCCACTAAATTATGTTTGTAATATGTCATGGATACCCTCTATCGGCGTTCCCTCGTTAAATTCCACTTGCAACTAGTTTGGTAAATTTATTACCCACTTCATGTTTTCTGATAGGCTATGAGGTGTTTCAATTCTTCTTTCAGAAAAGTTACCAACTAGTCATTCCCCTTTTATGTCTTTTATTTAACCAATACTTTATTACTTGGGGTTTTAAGACTTTCGGCTAGAACCATTCATGTCTAAGCCTTTGAATAAAGTCAGTACTTTGAGTTATTTGAGCGCCTTCCCACCTATATCAACCCATCAGTAATACAAGTGTATTAACCAACGATGATTCTTAAATTAATGGTTTATGGGGAAAAAAAGGTTATACATTTTGATCTTACTATGTTACCTGCAAGATCGGAAGAAATAATGTGCATTTGATAGCGAGGTAACCCAACCTAGCAGACTAAACCAGTCATAATTAATTAATAATATTTATACTAATAAATAAAAATTATACAGAAACACGTGTTACTTTCTAGAGATTCTCAGCGTGATTTTCTCGTCTCTCTCTTCTGTTAAATAATGATATTTAAAAAATATATTTATAAATGTTTAATATAAATATAATTATGGATACTTATTATTTAATTATTGATAGTTATTATATCATTAACCAAATGAATTTATTATAAATTAAAATTTATCAGTTATATAAAAAAATAAATACCCAGGTGAAAAAAAAATATTTTAAAAATTAACTTAACAAAATTTATAATTGTAAAGTACATTTTTTTAAATACATATTTTCACGAGTTTATGTGTTAAAAGATTACATTATACCATTGAGGCATAATTTTTTTATTACTAAATATATAACATTAAATTTATTCAATTCGTGTAATACTAAGATTTTAACCTAGTCCTTAATATAATACAATCAATATAGTATGTGGTTTAATATATTATTCCTTGTGCAATATTTGATTGTAAAATTATAAAATTCAATTTGCATACAATAAAGATAACTAAATATTAAATACATATGACAACCCCCACCAGACCATTAACTTATGGTTACGTGTTGTTCAATTTTAATTGGGATAAGGGTAGGTTATTGACAAGGCTAATCTAGTTTACTACAGGTTAATTTGGACTTCAAAAAACAACGAATTAGGGAGTTCTTGCATGCCATTAATTCCCTTCTGGAAACCATTATCTCTTTATTAATTTGTCTTATACACTACTTCCATGGATGTATAGCTTTGAGTCATGTACACTTTGTTGGCCACTTCAGCTCGAAAGGACTAGTGTTCTTGGGGACATAAAGAATGAATGATTAAAAATTAGATTATTATAATAAATTACCTTTAGACAATAATGTGAACTTTTTCGAGAATAGCATTTCGATCTAAGTGGTAGTATTTTTAGTTTCGCTTTGTTGTTAAAGACAGTGATCTCAACTCATTTAGTTACCTAAATAAGTCCAACTAATTTTATATGTAATGTAGGTATCGTATTTTAAATTCTGCATTTTCTCACAGTCATGTTTGTCACTCTCAGAATGAAACAATTTGATTATTCTTTCGAATTTATCAATCGGATAAAACTCATAATTGAATCTTCAAGAAAAGAGTATAGAAAATCTGATTATTTCGTGAACCAGTTTTTGACCAAACGGTTTTCCCGTATTCAAAGGTTGGGGACCAGAAACCTCATGCCAGCAACTGCTTTCAACCAGTTAATTGCAAATTTTAAATTTACACAATATTGCGCCAATTTTTTACATTGAATTTTCAATGAAAATTTCCCGAATATAAAATTCTGATTAATTTTAATGAAGCAACATTTGTCAAAATAAAAAAATTATGCCCCTAGTACCCCACCAGGGGCGCTTTGGAATCTTAATTGCTTAGAAATTAACAAAGAAACATTAAATGTTACTGAGGAAATACTAAATAGTTAGTAATAAATTAAAAAAATCTTTGGTGTCAGTTAAGGAGGTTTTTCAAGTGCCCAAGTCTTTGAATGTGGAGAAACCGGTTAAAAAGGTATATCAAGCCATCGTCGTTTCTACCTTATGGGCGATTTGGAAGTCGAAAAGGAGAATATATTTAACGACAAGAGTTGCAATATAAACAAAACGATGGAGGAGATCAATATCAACGTATTCATTTGGATAAAGAATGTCAAAGTCTCATAAGTTGGATTGGTCCATTTGAGAAAATATGGTGTTGAATCTTGATTGCAGGTGACTTTGATGCCCTTTTTGAATTTTCTTGGGTTCTCTTTTACATGTTTTATAATCTAGCTTCTTGGTAGGTCTTGTATATTATTATACTTTGTATGCATTTCAAAAGAGAGTAATGAATAAAATATAAGTAGGAACCAACTAGTTAATATATATATATATATATATATATATATATATTCACTATAAAACTTATTTTCATAAGAAAACCAAAAAACTTCTCATTAAATGTTAAATACGTGTAATACACCCAAAAACCTAAACCCCCCACCCCCACCCAAAAACCTAAACCCCCCACCCCCACCCAAAAACCTAAACCCACCCCTCCTAAAACCTAACTAAAATCTAAACTAAACCCAAAAGCTAACCCTACTACACATATGTAGTAGGGCACTGGATTTATTTTTTTGGAAAGAGGACTATGTGGAGAACAAGGTCTTCGAAACGGCTTTTTAGTTTTTGATTTATATTTTGAGTTATGATTTTTTATTATTTTTTTTACCTTTAATAAATAGTTTTTTGGTTTTCTCATTAACATTAAGTTTTCTTATGATTTTTCCCATATATATATATATATATATATATATATATATATATATATATATATAGTGGAAGTATAATAAGAAAACTAATTGTTCATTAGAAAACCAAAAAAACTATTTATTAAAGATAAAAAAAATAATAAAAAAATCACATCTCAAAATATAAATCAAAAACTAAAAAACCGCTTCGGAGACCTTGTTCCCCACGTCGTCCTCTTTAAAAAAAATCAGCGTTTTGCTACATATTTGTAGCATAGTTAGCTTTTGGGGATGGTTTTTCGGGTTTAGTTTAGCTTTTAGGTTAGGTTTTTGTGGGGGTGGGTGGGGGTTTAGGTTTTTGGGGGGTGGGTTGGGTGGGTTTAGGTTTTTGGGTGGCGATGGGGTGGGGGTTTAGGTTTTTGGGTAGGGTGAGGTGGGGGGTTTAGGTTTTAGGGTCGGGGTTAGACTTTTGGGTGTACTACACATATGCAGCACCTTTAATGAGTAGTTTTTTGATTTTTTTATGAAAATGAGTTTTTTAATGAATTCACCCCTATATATATACACACACACGCACGCAAGTATGTATATACATAAGTTATATATGTAAAAAAAGTCTAAAAATAGATTACTAATTCAAAAACACATTTTAGATCAAATGAAAGATATTATTTACATCAAAATTTTCCAAAAAAATTTTTAATAGCTAACTCACACATATCCCTTTATATTTATAATGAGATTTGAACTCTCAACCTATTAAGGAGAAACACCTTTGTTAAACACCTTATTTACATAAAATTTCCAAATAGTGGCGAAAAAGAATTGATTATTCGATTTGACTTGTTTTGTCCCGTTAAAAATATATATTTTAACTTGTAATTCAAAACTTTTGATTTATTTTCCACCTCTATCGTCAATCACATTTTCTTTATTTCTTTTCTTATAAATAACCTACGTTTTATCTTTTTTATTTTTCACTTACAGTGAGTGTTGTAAATTACCGGCTATTTTATTTCCATGGTTGACCAACTCGATTATTTTGGTCACGTCTCATTTATTAAGTTTTATTCCCTTCCATACATAGGGATGATTTTGTGGAGGGATTATTGTATATTTCTTATATTTATTTATTGCATATCTTTCGTGAAGTGAATGAAGAAAATATTGAGACCAAAATTATTATGGCGTCGGAGCCAAGATCCTAAATTGTTAGAAAACCAAACCATAAAGAAAAAACCTACCGCTCTACTCTGATAAGCAGCCATGGCCGATGGAAAAAAAACAAAGAAACCCATGCCGACACCAACTCGCCGTTCTACATTCTCGCTTCTGCAGGCAGTAGACCGATCCAAAGATTACAGGTAACCGAATCTGACTCGAGCCCCATCCCAGGCTTGAACACCGAACAATATCACGCACTCTTGAACCACCTTGCAAGAAAGGGAGATGGGTCTAAGGACGAGCCGCCACCAGAAGCCAACATGGCAGGTAAAATTAATCAAAGTTATGATTGGATATTTGATTCGGGTTGCACCGAATATATAACACACCAAGCCGAATGGGTAGAAGGTAAAACAGTATCCATTCACGAGTCTCATGTTATGATGCCAAATGGTGATTCCATACCCGTCGAGGGTAGGTGAAACTGTCATTTGCCAAATGGAACCACTATTAAAGGGGTCTTACATGTACCGAAGTTTAAATGTAATCTTTTATCTGTAAGCCGTTTGTCAAGAGAGCAACAATGCCCCATAACTTTTTTCCTAGAGTTTGTTACATGCAGGACTTGCATTCGAGGGAATTGATTAGAGTGGGTAAATGCAAACACGGGCTATATTGGATCGAGATGGTAGAGAATAAAAGGAAGGCAATGATGTCTACGACCGACCTATAGCACAAAAGACTAGGTCACATTTCTAGTAACACACTCTCTCATTTTGATTTTGTTAAGAATGTTTCCTTTAAACTGTGGATTGTGACTCGTGTGCTAAGGCTAAACATATACATGATCACTTTTTCAAATAAGCTCTATTAAAAGCAAGGAATGCTTTAAATTGATTCATTGTGATATATGGGGGAGGTGTATACATCCTTCACTTATAGGGGCAAATTATTTTTTAACCATCGTGGATGACTATAGTCGATCCGTTTGGATTTTTCTTTTGAAACATAAGTTTGTGTAAGTCCCAATCTCTATATGGATCTTCGAATATATGAACGAATACGATCACGATATCAAACTCTCAAACAAAGTAGCGGAATCTACTAAGTATGGTGATTCAAAGTAAAACACGGTTGAATTGCAATCGAGAATTACAGAGAAAATAATCAACAAAACCGCTAACCACATACGGTTAGGGTATACATGTATTTATGCCTAGTTACATAATACTAGGCCCTAGATACACATACTTGGCCTAAAGCCGGCCCAAACACCCCAATTCGTGAACCATTAGTTCACGGTTACACCAAAACTCCTTAATTTGCTTAATCATACTTATAGGGTCTTACAGTTTGAAGCATGTGACAGCATAATAAACTTTCACAAATTAGTGAAGACCCAATTTGGAAGGTTAATTAAAAGCGTTCATTGTGACAATGGAGGAGGATTTATTGAAAATCGAATGAACAATTTTTATGCCAAGCAAGGAATAATCATTGAAATGACTTGCCCTCACACGCCACAACAAAATGGTGTTGGGAACGCAAACACAGGCACCTACTCGAGACCGCATGAGCCCTTAGATTTGAGCAAATTTGCCAAAATATTTGGAGCGAGTGTTTATGACAGCGGCCTATATAATCAATCGTCTTCATTCGAAGACCATCGACAACAAAACCCCGTTTGAAATCCTATTCGAACGAAAGCCCGGTTATGAGCACATTAAGGTTTTTGGATGTCTCGCCTATTTTCGAAACACCGACACCAAGGGAGACAAATTCGAATTAAGAGGGAGACCCGGAGTATTTTTGGGCTACAAAACATATGACACGGTCCATAATAAAATTATAGTGTCAAGGGATGTAAGTTTTGTTGAACCCGTTGACAAAGAAGAAAATAAGAGGCTTTTTGATTTTCCACCATGGTATTACGGGATTGTTGACAGAACCACAAAAGAAGTGACAGTGTGACATCTGGCTAATTAGGGTGAACTCCGTTATCAATTTCTGTCAATATCCTAACTTATTTAACAAATCCCAAACTCCAGGGACTGAGCCTGCCTATTGTCAAACTCACATGCACAAAACTTGAGAGACTGAACTTGTAATTAACCTATAATTATTTCCCTTTGACTTTTTTTAGTCAAACTAACCAAACCCTTGACCTAGTTAACCAAAGCTAAACCCTAGGGACCATTTCTGCCAAGTTCCAAACTTCAATGCATGAAAACAGAGGGACTAAACCTGTATATAGCTCTTACTTGATTTTGTTTGACTTTTGGAAAGTCAAACTCGCGGTTTGAATGCAATTCAAGTCCCATAATCGATTTTTGTTGCAAAATCTGTAACCGATATGAACAATCAAGCCATAAAGGACCGTCATGGGACATTAAACCACATCATTTATTCGAATTAAACCCGATTATGGGTAGTTATACCAAAACCGTCGACCCCATTGTCTATTATCAATCAAATTCGACCAATTCGTTGTTAATCTCTCAATTGAACATCTGCGAATCTAAATAGCATTCCTCTAAACTTGTTTCATCATCCAATTTGATCGAAGGTGAAGCCGTGATAGCCGGAGACAAAACTCACGCAGGTCGGAGCCCATGTTTTCCGACCTCCATCAATACGACATCGAATCAGGTAGCTAAACTCGCCTCTAGACTCGATTTCATCTCTTCTATGAAAGCCCCAACATAATTAGGGCTTACAATATCTAATTTAACACGTACTGATTCTAGGGCTCATACGGAACCGATTTGATCGAGCACTACCCTAGACTCAACCTAAATGAAATTAATCGATATCAAAAGATTTGCAATACTCTAATATGTAAAAGCCCTATGCTAATTCAAACTTATAATATCAAATCGATGACGAACAGATACCTAGGGTTCTTCGTATGAACCATTTAATCGAATCCTACTCGAAACTCAGTTTCAATCTAATCAAAATATATGGTTAGCTTCGCAATCAGTTACTCTTTAATAGCCCTAGATTTTATTATCAGAATTGATTAAACCGATTCCAAGTTCATGTCTAGGGTTTTCGGCATTTCAATCCGAAATTAAACAACCCTAAACTTGTTGTTTTTTCCAAATTAAAACCCACCCTAGGTTCGCAAACACCCGATTAACGAAACCCCTATGACCACTGATTCAATCGAAGTTCAAATCGTTGGATTTTTGAAGGATTTTGGATTCGGTTCAATAGGGAGAAAGAACACAGGGTGTTCGTTTGATAAAACAATTTCGAATCATTATCTATCGCGATTACCCTAGCGGGTGGGATGGTTAACTCGGTTGGCTTTGGGGGAGGAGACTCAGGTTCGAGTCCCTCCACCCCCTTTTCTTTTAAATCAGTTTTTTAAGATCCCTTATATTATTATATATATTACAATGTTTTGAACCTAAAAACCATCCGATGGCTCGGGTTTGGTTTACAACCCGTAGTTATTATTAATACACATTTATAAAATAATATATTTAAATTATTTTCATACCGTGACTTCAATTAAAAGTAATATATATATATTATGTCCACCACGTCTGTCAACGAAGTGTAACGTTTCAACTTATAAAATAATATATTTATTTATATTATTTCCCACGTTATTATCATCCGAATAAAATAATAGTTTTATTATTTTTATCACAAAACTTAATTATCGTGTTATTTCCCTAAGTTTAAAATAATATAATAACTTGTGTTATTTTCCTAAACCATTATTAAACGGCACGAACGCACGAATATATTTATAAATTAATATTATTCGTAATTAGAGACGTCCGGCATGAAAACACTTTTATCTTAATTATTAAATTAGGAAACCCTTATTCCCGTGGACTAGTTCGTCTAACCGTTAATCCTAAGTATATTTTAGAACGTTCGATCTTTTCGTGTCGTTGCCACAAACTCTTACGTATTCCTAACTGTCACATCTTATTCTAGGGCATTCATAGATTGTCCGCGTGCAATCCATTTGTGGTTAGAGTTGCATCCTTGTGTGGTGCTATTCACTACGCTCTACTCAAACTCAGGTGAGTTTCACGGCCCCTTTTACTTGTTTTTACTATTGGGGGAGAAACATGCTTACACACAAACATATTTTACTTGTTTTCCTGTTGAGGAGAAACAAACATGACAGGAACTATCATACTTTTACTTGTTTTCCCCGTGGGGGAGAAACAGGTACGCAAAAAAACATTATTTTACATGTTTTTCCCATTGGGGGAGAAAACATGACACAACTATTTTAGATTATTGTAATCCATATGTTATTACTGTTGAGGCTAAGCGTGACACACTATCACAGAAAGTCCTCATCATACATCGAACCGTTAATATGGATCTTAGCGAGGTAATGTTTAGTAGTACTAATGGGTTTGACAAATCCTACCCGCGTTAGTCGCGCTAACTCGATTAGATATCGAACGGGTGAAATGTTAGCCTACTCACACCGCCAGTGTTGATAGACCTGGCAGGAGGCAAATACACAAAAAGTCAGCTTCGGTTGCGAATGCTTTAGTAAGACATAAGCATAGGCTAGCTACCTATATATATGCATATTGAATGTACATAATCTGGTAAACACTCTCTTATTGTAAACTTGAAACCTGTGAACTCACCAACCTCGTGTTGACACTTTTTCTTACATGTTTCTCAGGTCGCTTTGACACAGGTTGCACACTTAGGACATGCATGGAGTCCTACTGTCATATCATTCATGTCAAACATTCTAAACAGTTTTACTTATTTACATTAATTTACGCTTGTTGCGTGTAATTACTTTTGATTTCCTATTAACGTTCACGCTTTCGCATTTAACTCTGAACTTTTGTGTTATGGCATTTTGAGTCCCATATAGTGTCGTTTGATGTAACTAATGACTGAGATCCTGGTGTGTCACCTTCCAACGGTAAAACTCCGTTAGTGGAATTTGGGGGTGTGACAGATTGGTATCAGAGACATTGGTTATAGAGAACTAGGATTGCATACTAGACTATAACCGCACATATTAGTTACATGGCACAGACACTTATACATGATACATATAGTACCTATACATACATTACAGTGCAGGCATGTTAATACCATCCGTATCACCCTCAGTTGGCAAGGGACACATAATTTGCATTGCATCATCATTCCCAGTGATGACATTCGGGGAATCACCAGAACATCATCCACTCACGTCCGAGGGCAACGAGACGGAGCCTTCGGAGGAATCACTTACATCACCATCACCCGTGGGGCATGGTGGGCTTTCTCAGCTCCATGTTATGGATGACACTCAGTACTAACGTATATCTCTTTGGGAGTTGGAATCGTCGGAGGCGAGTCCCTACTGTGATCACTAGCAACAATACGCCGACTGAAGGCAGACCGTTGCACGCATTATTTTAGAATCCATTGACACATAATTTTCATCACTTTCCTGAGCCATGGGCTCGCGTCTTTGGTCGATACTCTGTTGAGAATAGATTGACCATGATGATGAGAACGCCTTACTCATTGCATACTCAAACCCTATCTTGACTTAGTTAAAAGGACGGCTACTTTGCTGCTTCCTATAACTTGTATTCATGAATTAGTTTCATTTCTCGAAGTCGCATTTCATGTACATGTTTGTTTCATGCTCTCATCTACAATCCGCTGCATTGGACTCTTGTATTGTGTTTCAACTCGAGTGAATACTCGGATCAAACGATTTCTGACTACTCATCCTGATATGAGTCCTAGTTGATCAACTTATGATTAATGACTAAGCTTTCCGATAATTTATCATCTCTAACAATACTCTGTATTCGGAAATACAAACTAAAGGACATTATGACACAGGACAGGGAGAACTAGGGTGAACATGCAAAGCAAATTATCATTACCGGTGCACACGTAATAATAATTTGAGGTGCATGTAAGTCCTGGTGAAACCTAGTGTGTGGATAAATGGTCCTAATCTATGATTTACATACTTATATTTCCATTGACAGTAGAAACTCTCATAACCCACTCAACGACTAGTTGGTATCGTTAAACTCGTTTAACAGCTGATAGACGCGACTATCAGGTTGAAAATGTTTACGAACACACTGAATTATCATCAATGGAATCCATCAATGTTATTTTCACTCATGTAAGAGTCTTAGTGACCTTACAACTCTCATTCAAACTTAATCAATGGAACCACCTAGAGTGAAACTCTAGTAGAACCTCAGAGTAAAACCACCGACTCCAACTATGTACACAGAATTTGAGGAATTCTTTCTATGCTAACATGTTATTCCTTACACTCCAATAATAGATCCCATTTGAACTTGTTACCTCATCCTGTGACTAATCCTTAGTCTAACTTCGAATTTTACTCCAGCATATTCAATCCTGTAAACAGATTTCTTTCTTCATGAAATGATCCCGTTGATCCAATGACATTAGGAAACGAAGATTTAACATAACCAACCATCAGTTGAACGCAATTACTTAAACATACATCCTATCTCTTATGCTACTGGAATCTATATCTCATTAGACTTTTCTTTCTTACATGTGAACCTCTTCCCTTAGCCTATGCATTGACTGACACTTGCTTTATAAGCGTGGGTCTCACTAGAAGTCTCAGTATGACTTCACAAATTCCATATTAGTGTGTAGTGCCCCAACTCTATTAAAAGCCAAGTATACTATTGAGATAGCAGACACTCAGAAAATCGAAACAACTCGCATTCTTACAGATGTAAACTAGTATTGGTTAGTCATAAACTTGACATTGACCTTCTGCCAGTTACACTTGGCAGTTTCGACCTTATTGTCGATATGAATTGGTTATCCAAGAACCAACCTGAGGCCATCTGTTGTGACAAAAATGTTTGCCTTCCTCTCCTTAGTGGGGAAATCCTTTCTGTTCAAGGCAAAGGGGAGTGGTGCAGACGTTGGCATCATATCCTTTATAAAAGCACAGAAATGTCTTCGAAAAGGTCATACTACTATTTTGTCTCTCATCGCCGAGCAGTCATCTGAGGAGAAGAAAATTGATGATGTCCCAATCGTACGTAACTATCCGGAAGTATTTCCCGAGGACTTGCCTAGTCTGCCACCGCACCGTCAAGTTAAATTCCAAATTGACATAGCACCCGGAGCAGCACCGATTGCTCGGGCACCTTACAGACAGGCACCCAGTGAATTACAAGAGTTGTCCGGTCAATTGCAAGATTTGTTGGATAAAGGTTTCATCCGACCTAGCTCATCACCGTGGGGAGCACCGGTACTATTTGTCAAGAAGAAGGACGGAACTTTCCGTATGTGTATTGACTACCGGGAGCTGAATAAAGTCACAATCAAGAATCGCTACCCTTTACCTCGCATAGATGACCTCTTTGATCAACTCCAAGGATCAAGTTTCTATTCCAAAATAGATCTTACGTCCGGCTACCATCAGTTAAGAGTCCGAGAAGAGGATATCTCTAAGACTGCATTCAGAACAAGGTACAGCCATTACGAGTTTATCGTCATGCCTTTCGGGTTAACCAACGCACCTGCGGTATTCATGGACCTCATGAACCGTGTATATAAGCCTTACCTTGACCAATTCGTTATCATTTTCATCGACGACAACCTCATCTACTCCAAGAACAAGGAAGAACATGAGGAACATCTACGCCTAATTTTGGAATTACTTAAGCGAGAGCAACTGTATGCTAAACTTTCCAAGTGCGAATTCTGGATTTGTGAAGTGAAATTCTTAGGACATGTAGTCAACGAGACAGGGATGCATGTCGACCCATCTACAATAGAAGCAGTCAAGAATTGGGCAGCACCGACAACGCCAAATGAGGTGCGACAATTTCCGGGGTTGGCTAGATGTTACCGTCGATTCATCGAAGGATTTTCAAAAATTGCACAACCTCTCACTACCTTAACTCAAAATGGTAAAGCCTAAAACAGGGGCGATAACCAAGAGTCAGTATTCCAACATTTTAAGCAGAAAACCTATCCTAGCCCTTCTGGACGGTACGGATGATTTTGTGGTGTATTATGACGCGTCTATTCAGGGTCTAGGCTGTGTGTTAATGCAGCGAGAAAAGGTGATCGCGTACGCTTCACGTCAACTAAAGATTCACGAGAAAAAAAACACCACTCATGATCTAGAGTTGGGAGCCGTAACTTTCGCACTTAAGATATGGAGACATTACTTGTACGGTACCAAGTGCACTATCTACACCGATCACAAGGGTCTTCAGCACATTTTCGAGCAGAAAGAGTTGAACATGCGACAGCGTCGTTGGGTCGAACTCTTGAATGATTATGACTGTGCGATCCGGTACCACCCGGGTAAAGCTAATGTTGTAGCTGATGCCCTAAGTCGAAAAGAAACAAAACCCAAACGAGTTCGAGCATTACAACTTACTATTCACCCCGGATTACCTGACAAAATCCGTAGTGCTCAACTCGAAGCCCTAAAAGAGGAAAACCTACCGCTGGAAGGTACATGTGGTATGGAAGCACAACTTGAAGTCAAATATGATGGTATTCGCTACTTCGCCGAGCTAATATGGATTCTAGTATTCGGAACTTAAGAGAACTAGTCATGGAAGAAGCTCATAAATCTCGTTACTCCATTCATCCAGGTTCCGACAAGATGTACCATGACCTAAAGGTGTTATATTGGTGGCCGGCGATGAAAGCCAATATAGCCACCTATGTAAGCAAGTGCCTGACTTACGCGAAGGTCAAAGTTGAATATCAAAAGCCTTCCGGTCTACTCCAATAACCGGAGATTCCCATGTGGAAGCGGGAGCAGATATCCATGGGCTTTATCACAAAATTGATACGAACTCCTACCGGATGTGATACCATTTGGGTAATCGTTGATCATTTAACAAAGTCCGCCCACTTCTTAGCAATCAAGGAAACCGAAAAAATGAATAAGCTTACTCGTACTTACTTGAATGAAATAGTCTCTCGGCACGGGGTGCAAATCTCTATCATTTCGGATAGTGATGCATGATTCACTTCTCGTTTCTGGCAGTCATTACACAAAGCCTTAGGCACGCGTCTAAATACGAGCATAGCATACCATCCTCAAACTGATGGCCAAACAGAACGTACTATCCAAACTCTGGAGGACATGCTACGAGCTTGTGTGATCGATTTCGGTAACACTTAGGAGTCTCACCTACCGTTAGTGGAGTTCTCCTACAACAACAGCTATCACACTAGCATCAAGGCAGCCCCATTTGAAGCACTTTATGGACGGAAATGCCGTTCTCCTATTTGTTGGACCGAGATTGGGGATAGCCAACTCACAGGTCCTGAACTCGTATTTGAAACTTCCGAAAAGATCCTTCAAATTAGAAACCGTATAGCGGCAGCTCGTGATCGTCAAAAGAGCTACGCCGACAAGCGTCATAAACCCTTGGAGTTTCAAATAGGTGATATGGTCTTGTTAAAAGTTTCACCTTGGAAGGGTGTCATTCGTTTTGGGAAACAAGGCAAACTAAATCCTCATCCTGTAGGACCATTCAAGATAGTGAAGAGAATTGGCCCAGTAGCGTATCAACTAGACCTACCTGAAGGAATTAGTGGTGTACACAACGCCTTTTACGTCTCAAACTTGAAGAAATGTCTAGCAGACGAGACACTCGTGGTTCCTTTTGAGGAACTACAAATCGATGAAAAATTACACTTCGTTGAAGAACCGGTAGAAATCATGGATAGAGAATTTAAAAGCTCAAACTCAGTAAAATCCCTACTATCAGAGTTCGTTGGAAATTGAAACACGGACAGAAATTCACGTGGTAGCGCGAGGATCAGATGATGAGCAAATATCCTAATCTGTTCAAGCACTCTACTTAAGATACTATTCTAATTTTCGGGACGAAAATTATTTCAACTAGGGGATGATGTGACACCCAGAAATTTTTTTTTTATTATTTTAATTTTTGGGACGAAAATTCTTTCAACTAGAGGATGATGTGACATCCGGCTAATTAGGGTGAACTCCGTTATCAAATTCTGTCAATATCCTAACTTATTTAGCGAATCCAAAACTCCAGGGACTGAGCCTGCCTATTGTCAAACTCACATGTACAAAACTTGAGGGACCGAACTTGTAATTAACCTATAATTATTTCCCTTTGGCTTTTTTTAGTCAAACTAACCAAACCCTTGACCTAGTTAACCAAAGCTAAACCCTAGGGACCATTTCTGCCAAGTTCCAAACTTCAATGCATGAAAACGGAGGGACTAAACCTGTATATAGCTCTTACTTGATTTTGTTTGACTTTTGGAAAGTCAAACTCGCGGTTTGAATGCAATTCAAGTCCCATAATCGATTTCTGTTGCAAAATCTGTAACCGATATGAACAATCAAGCCATAAACGACCGTCATGGGACATTAAACCACATCATTTATTCGAATTAAACCCGATTATGGGTAGTTATACCAAAACCGTCGACCCCATTGTCTATTATCAATCAAATTCGACCAATTCGTTGTTAATCTCACAATTGAACACCTGCGAATCTAAATAGCATTCCGCTAAACTTGTTTCATCATCCAATTTGATCGAAGGTGAGCCCATGTTAGCCGACCTCCATCAATACGACATCGAATCAGGTAGCTAAACTCGCCTCTAGACTCGATTTCATCTCTTCTATGAAAGCCCCAACATAATCAGGGCTTACAATATCTAATTTAACACGTACTGATTCTAGGGCTAATACGGAACCGATTTGATCGAGCACTACCCTAGACTCAACCTAAATGAAATTAATCTATATCAAAAGATTTTTAATACTCTAATATGTAAAAGCACTATGCTAATTCAAACTTATAATATCAAATCGATGACGAACAGATACCTAGGGTTCTTCGTATGAACCATTTAATCGAATCCTACTCGAAACTCAGTCTCAATCTAATCAAAATATATGGTTAGCTTCGCAATCAGTTACTCTTTAATAGCCCTATGGTTCCAACAGATTTTATTATCAGAATTGATCAAACCGATTCCAAGTTCATGTCTAGGGTTTTCGGCATTTCGATCCGGAATTAAACAACCCTAAACTTGTTGTTTTTCCAAATTAAAACCCACCCTAGGTTCGCAAACACCCGATTAACGAAACCCCTATGACCACTGATTCAATCGAAGTTCAAATCTTTGGATTTTTGAAGGATTTTGGATTCGGTTCAATAGGGAGAAAGAACACAGGGTGTTCATTTGATAAAACAATTTCGAATCATTATCTATCGCGATTACCCTAGCGGGTGGGATGGTTAACTCGGTTGGCTTTGGGGGAGGAGACTCAGGTTCGAGTCCCTCCACCCCCTTTTCTTTTAAATCAGTTTTTTTTAAGATCCCCTGTATTATTGTATATACATTACAATGTTTTGAACCTAAAAACCATCCGATGGCTCGGTTTTGGTTTACAACCCGTAGTTATTATTAATACACATTTATAAAATAATATATTTAAATTATTTTCATACTGTGACTTCAATTAAAAGTAATATATTTATATATTATTTCCACCACGTCTGTCAACGAAGTGTAACGTTTCAACTAATAAAATAATATATTTATTTATGTTATTTTCCACGTTATTATCATCCGAATAAAATAATAGTTTTATTATTTTTGTCACAAAATTTAATTATCGTGTTATTTCCCTAAGTTTAAAATAATATAATAACTTGTGTTATTTTCCTAAACCATTATTAAACGGCACGAACGCACGAATATATTTATAAACTAATATTATTCGTAATTAGAGACGTCCGGCATGAAAACACTTTTATCTTAATTATTAAATTAGGAAACCCTTATTCCCGTGGACTAGTTCGTCTAACCGTTAATCCTAAGTATATTTTAGAACGTTCGATCTTTCTGTGTCGTTGCCACAAACTCTTACGTATTCCTAACTGTCACATCTTATTCTAGGACATTCATAGATTGTCCGCGTGCAATCCATTTGTGGTTAGAGTTGCATCCTTATGTGGTGCTATTCACTACGCTCTACTCAAACTCAGGTGAGTTTCACGGCCCCTTTTACTTGTTTTTACTATTGGGGGAGAAACATGCTTACACACAAACATATTTTATTTGTTTTCCCATTGAGGAGAAACAAACATGACACAAACTATCATACTTTTACTTGTTTTCCCCGTGGGGGAGAAACAGGTACGTAGACAAACATTATTTTACATGTTTTTCCCGTTGGGGGAGAAAACATGACACAACTATTTTAGATTATTGTAATCCATATGTTATTACTGTTGAGGCTAAGCGTGACACACTATCACAGAAAGTCCTCATCATGCATCGAACCGTTAATATGGATCTTAGCGAGGTAATGTTTAGTAGTACTACTGGGTTTGACAAATCCCACCCGCGTTAGTCGCGCTAACTCGATTAGATATCGAACGGGTGAAATGTTAGCCTACTCACACCGGCAGTGTTGATAGACCTGGCAGGAGGCAAATACACAAACAGTCAGCTTCGATTGCGAGCGCTTTAGTAAGACATGAGCATAGGCTAGCTACCTATATATATGCATATTGAATGTACATAATCTGGCAAACACTCTCTTATTGTAAACTTGAAACCTTTGAACTCACCAACCTCGTGTTGACACTTTTTCTTACATGTTTCTCAGGTCGCTTTGACACAAGTTGCACACTTAGGACATGCATGGAGTCCTACTGTCATATCATTCATGTCAAACATTCTAAACAGTTTTACTTATTTACATTAATTTACGCTTGTTGCGTGTAATTACTTTTGATTTCCTATTAACGTTTACGCTTCCGCATTTAACTCTGAACTTTTGTGTTATGACATTTTGAGTCCTATATAGTGTCTTTTGATGTAACTAATGACTGAGATCCTGGTGTGTCACCTTCCAACGATAAAAATCCGTTAGTGTAATTTGGGGGTGTGACAGACAGGCCCAATCATCAACGATGCAGTAGTTAATGGGCCTGAGTTAGTAGGAATCTGTGACACCCGGAAAAAATTCAGGTTACTAATTGTGACACCTGCAAAAATTCCAGAAACTAAAACCTAGTTGTTAGGCTAGGCCCAATAAGAAATTCAAGCCCATTTGAGGCCCAAATTTACATTAGCCGAACCTCGTACTAACTATTCAGTTTCACTTAATGACTCGTTACGTGATCCTGAGAATTTAACAGAAGATAGATGTACGTATGCGATTTGGTATTTTAAACGTTTAACACGTCAGACATCGTTTATTATCGGATATTTGGCAAAATGATTAAGCAAGATAATGAATCATTAATATTAAGTATTAGTACACGTTCGGAAAGACTGAGCAGATAAGGACACGTGTAGTACGTTTATGCGATCATTAAACCACGTCTGGTACTCGTAAGATTAACGATAGTGGTACGGAGATTACCGATACGTATTGTGATACGACAAATGTTTTAAATACTTAGTTTAATATTATTAGTAAATAATAAATCCTAAACTCGGAGCGTGAAACATTTCAAAAGAACAAAGCGTTGAAAACGCGGTATCGACGCGTACCTGTTCGTACAACAATCGAAACGTAAATTTCCATGATTTAAATACGTAAAGGATAATTATTAATAGCGCTTAATAATTTTAAGTATTCTAAAGTAGTAATTCATGAATTTTAGTCATGATGGAGGGTCGAACGGATACGCGTTTTCAGTAAAGAAGTATTAATTCCTTTAAAAAGCACCTACTCAAAACCCTAACTATAAAAGCAAAATTTCCTTCATTTCCTCATTTTCAAGCCTCCATCCATTTTTTTCACAGAGAGAAAAAAATCTTAGAGAGATAGAGAGACCGATCAGAATAGAGAGAAGGGGGGAGGTCTCTCCAGCCTCCGGCGACCTCTCCGGCGGTTCTACGGTGGGACTCGGGTGGGGAGAAGGCGGCAGGCGGCAGCGCACGGCTGTGTGCGGCGGTGAGTGACGACGAGTGGAGGGGTCATTTCGACTAACCTCGTCGTCCTACTTCCGATGGCGATGGTGGTTTGCGCTATCTTGAAGCGACGGTAGAGGAAATCCGGTCCAAACGGTGGCGGTGGCTAGGGTTCCGCCACCATACACAAATTCCCGGCAAGCTCCGACGAGCAATAGCGGCGGCGGGGGATGAACCTTGGTGGTGTACGACGGCTGTCTAGGGTTTCACCCCTGTTCCGACAGTCGAGATCAGTTTCTGATGACTCTCCAACGTCTCCGGGGAAGAAAACTTCCAGATCTATGATTCATCCTCGTTTTTTTTACGACCCGAGGTAAAAAACATGAACCCGTAGTTCTTATTAAATAAACTCCACTAACTTTAGATCCATTAATATATGTTATAGATCTATCAACTTTGGTGATTTTTAGGCGTATGAATTGTTGAAATTGGTGGTATTTCGTCGATGGTGGTTAGATCGGGATCGTTAGGTTTGTATTTGACACTCACAAGGCTCGGTCAAACTCAGTCAACAAAAGTCAAACCGGTCAACGCGGGTCAACGGGTTCGCATATGCGAACCGGGTGTACGGAAAGGTATAAAACGCACACTAGCATAATTATATTTAGTTACGCGAAAATAAACGTGCGTGCGGTTAATTTGCGTTGAGCTTAAGCGGTTCGTTAACGGTGGAAATAAATACTAATTTAGCAATGGCGATTAACGCGTCATAAACACGTATGTTTTGTTAAGATAGTTCGTTTCGACTAAAATATATAATTATTAATCGATGGAAAAATATAATGGCTAAAGTGCAATCGGTTAAGCAAGGAATTTTAACACGACTAACGATGTATACGTATGAATAATATTTAATATTCTTGAACGTATAAACATTTATTTACATTATATTTGTAATACAAAGACGTTGATCGATATAGTTTAATATGAATAACGAAAATATTTTGTATAAATTTTTGCATTGGGTATTTCATTTGGATCTATTTGGACGTATAAAAGGGCATGCATCTTAACGGAGATTTGATAATGAACAACTATACTTTTCCTAAATACATGTGCGCCACGTGAAAACATATACTTGTATATAAACGTTCATGTTTTACAAAATCTAATGGTTATTATGAGACTTGATATGTAGATTCGAGTATATACACATATATTACTCGAATATAAAATAGGTGTATATACATAAAAATTAAGTGTCTTGGGCATTTGATACCCAAAATTGGAAACTTAAACAATCATGTATTAGATAAATACAAAAACTTAAATCTTATTGAACTTGAATGTATATTTTGGCGAATAGATAATTGAAATTATATATATATATATATATATATATATATATATACATATATAAGAATAATTTTAAATGTCTATGTTTTATTTACAAGCAAATGTATATATATGTATGTACATATACTCTACAGGGACTTGAACGTTCATTTGCGAAATACAATTCGGTATACATATATAAAAATATATTTTAGGGTTTTGAAATTATATAAAGATATATATTTATAAATTCTTGTATGAATATATTATAAAACCTCGAGATTATCATATTAAACCATAGAGTTGTATACATTCTATTAATAAACGCATAAACGAGAATTATTATTACCTATACGTGCACCGAGTTATGTACAATTATTTGCATGACAAGCCAATGTTTTAAACATGACCATGGGAACATATTAGAGCTGTAAATCCCGACTCGATCTAAGTATCTAATATTACCGATCGTTAAACCGATATCGTATTCTAAATCGCTAAAACATTTGAGAATCAACAGAACTTGACCGCACGCGTGATAACTCGACGCGAGTTTATATTTACTTTATAACATTAGGGTTAGTTCATAAAACTCTTTAAGTGCCTACAGGTATCGTAGGACTCGAGTAGGACGTAAACCCGTGACTATCATATCATTTTAACATTGGTTTCCATTTCTATCAGAAGGACATTACTGTTTCTGACACGTCACCAGGTGAGTTTCACGGCCCCTTTTTACTTTTTTTCTATATTTGGGGGAAAAATATGTTAAATTCAAATGGTATGATAACTAGAAAACGAGAAACAAGCATCTGATTTACTTGTGTGCATGTGTTAACACATAAAGGTGCTCGGTATTTCGAACTAAAACCATTAGCTATGGACTTAGCCGTAGATCGATATGAATAGTACTATTCGGGTTTACACCCCCAATCATGGTTAGTCGCGCTAACCACGACCAGTAGGGTCAAATGACTACATATTAGGTCTTGTTGTTTCTCATTGTTTAAAGGGACAATGGGCTGTGGCAAAATCGAAAATTCGTTAAAGGTTTGGTTATAGGCTTGTATATCACATAATTCGTTTGTGCTAGCTAGATATCGATGAAACAACTGATAACTTGTTTTGTTTATCGTATGCATAAAGTAAATTTCGAGCAAAGGGTTTTGCTAGAAAATTTTGAGAAATGGGTTTTGCCAATGGTATACATACCAATGGTTTTGCTAGTAAATTTCAAGCAAAGGATTTTTCCAATAGTACCCGTACAAACATTTTTGTCAATCAATTTCGTGCAAATGATTTTGCTGAAAGATTTCGTATAAATGGTTTTTCCCAAACGATTTCGTACAAATGGTTTTTCCAATTGTATTCATTTAAAACCTGTGAACTCACCAACATTGCGTTGACATTTTTGAGCATGTTTTTCAGGTAATACATACGGCACGGCTGGAATAGATTAAACATTTGGATTAAGCCCTTAAGATGATGAAAGGGTGTTCGACATATTTAGAAGTTTTTATTTAGCTTCCGCTGTTGTGTAATGTTACCGATCGTTGCAAGCTTAATTTATTCATTTGTTTATTAATTAAATAAATTTGGGGGTGTGACAGCTTGGTATCAGAGCTAGTGGTTTTAGCGAATTAGGTTTCCTTAGTGTCATGTAGGCTCTAACCAGACTCATTTAGGGATCAAGATTTCTAAGATCAGCATCACACTAAGAACACCCAAAACATGAGTATAGAAGTTCCGACCGTTGCTGAACAACTTGAGTCAACTGTTAGCGTACGTAATTACACTAGAATATCATTAACTAGTTTGATACTAGAAACAATTATAAATCATATGTGACTAACATCTCATATGTGCAACAATGTGAAAATAATAGACACCTAAAATATGACTCAACAAGGTGCCATGACGTAGACTCGGCACGGTAGTGATCACCAGTTATCGATCTTGGTGTTACAATGGGCTGTACCTGTATATATACCTATACGTGTACCTGCACCACACCTGCATCTACTCCAGTTGTGGAGTCAATTTCTTTTCTTGACATATGTTCTCTTCATCTGGTGTGGTATATATACTGTCACACCCGGCCGGCGGTGGATTAAACGCCGAGGCTGACGCGGTTGTTCATAAGCACATGATCATCTATTATTAAATGATAATATTTATTCATCAACTTAAAATCATCCGTTACATAGGGAATAGAAAATGAAACATTCAAAACATAACATAATTTAAATTTAACTAGGTCCAAGTCCTAGATGAGCAGGTAGGGTCCTCAAATAGGTGCACCTGAAACATGCGAGTAAATGTCAACTACAAGTAGTTGGTGAGTAACATAGGTTTTGACACTAACAAAAGTTTAGTAAAAATGATTTGAAATTCAATATTGTTCAAAGCGTAACTATGGCATAAATGTGAAAACATAAAAGGTTCCAAGCGTACAATTCAATCCGTAGTAAATGGAAAACTGGTAAGTATAATCCCACTGATTGTGTTTTGGAAAAATAGTAATATGGTACACACAAAACCCGCTAAGGTTTGTGTTAACTGGAATCGAATTCCCCTATAAATGATCATGTTAGGTACTACCTTAGGCCTGGGTAGCAGGTTAATGAATGTACTAGTATGAATACATGTAATGGTCACCAAGCAGTTTAAGACATAAAGCACGTAGTAAATAGCATGAGAACATTGGTATTGAATTTGGTATGTAAAGTATGTAAACATGTTCCACCCCGAGTATTTGCAAATAATAGTAAAGAGAAAGGGGGCTATGAAACTCACATGTATTGAAGCTAGAGTTGGTATGAATAGGTCTCGTGAGGATTTCTCACAATGAACCTACATAGATAATGATACTCTAAATTTAATGTGTGTCTAAATGGAATTGAGGAAATATTGGGACTTTAGGGTTTCATGGGACTTGGGTATGGAACTTGCATGAGTTTGAAGAATAATATGTATTTGTAAGGATATGTTAATATTAATCAAAATTAATTAGAAACCTTAATACATGGTTTTTGTAAGGATAACAACATGTTTGAATTTATATAGTTATTCCAAAATAATTAAACAAATGGATTATGAAATAGATAAAGGTTTATATTATTCTAAGAACAATAAATTTTGGATTGGGTAGCTAGTACGTTTAGGTTTTTGTATAAAAGTTAAAAATAATTAATAAATGGATTTATAAGGGTTCAAATAAATGTTGTATGTAAATAAAATAATTATTTAATTTATTACAATACCTTCTTTTACTAGAATGGTAAGTAGAAGATATTGAGTAGGTATCAATGTAGATAATCTTTAAATAAACTTGCATATTTATTAATCTAAAAATAATTATTTAAGTTTATTTCTATGAATTTAGGATGTTATAAATAATTATTCCTAATTAAAATAACTATTTATGAGTTTTTGAGAATTTGGTTAATAATGGTTTAAATAAGCATTTAAAATAAACATTGTTATTTTATGAATAAAACAATAGGTTTATTTTAATAAATCTTTTATATTGTTTATTTATAGATTTATAAAATTTATAACTTATTTTTAATAAATAAAAATGGCTAAAACACCATTTCATATTTTTTTGATTTTATAACAGTTTCTAATTACTTTTATGAGGTTTAAAGAGTTTAAATCAGAATTTAGAATGTAAAGGTTTATGTTAAATTCATTAAAAAGAAAAACATGAATCAAAATGGGGCGGCCGAGACTCGAACCTGCGCTTGTGCCCGAGTCACCAGAAGCACACACACTTAACCATCAGACCAGGGTACGAAGCCATGTCTGGTATGGTTTCGCTTTGGATATAACCCGTGAGTCTGGGTACTCCCGTCGTCCCTAAAGGCACCCGAAACCCTAGCCCCCCGATTCGCCCGTTCAGGCTATTGTTCGAGCCTGATTTCATGGGGCTTTCGTTCCCCTTGTTCGTACGAACCCAATGATCCCAAGAATACCTTAAACGAATACGTAGATCGTGAGATTGAGGAGCCGGAGCAGGTCCGTGTTCGTCGGCCAAGAATGGAGATTTAGGGGTGATTCGAGACGCGTTTAGGAGTATGGCAAGCTTGTAATGGGTGTCGCCTATGATCTGGGTCAGTTATTTATAGGTAATTCGGGTAGGAATCAATCGATTGATTGCACGAGTTCTTTAATGGTTTTCGGTTACGATTTGAACCATCTATTGCTCGTAAAAGATCAATTAAATCGGAAAGGTGGATCGATTGGATACCCCGCACGATTGACCAGTTTCGGATTCGAGTGAGAACGTCCCTATCACGAGTTCGCAGTTTGGGTTCAAGAACCGGTCGGAGGAAAGAGTCGAACCCACGATCGATTTGGAAGAAAAGGTTTCTCCCGGATTTTTCAGTGTAGTCCCTGAGGTTTCAGAGTTGGCAAAACAGACCCTCAGACTTTCAAAGTTTTATTATTTTATGTACAACTTAGATTTTAGTTTAAGTTAAGGTTTCAGAATTTACACTTCTGCCCCTAAACTTTCATAAAGCATAAATTTTTTTTAAAGTCTATAATTTTTTATAAACTTAATTAAATTATTTTGTCATAATAATAATAATAAATGAAATAAGATTAATTTTAATTAAAACTATAAATCCAATCATTTATTTGAAGTAATTGTATAATTATGTTTATATAATTAAAATGGTTTTATAAATTCTTATTTATTTGAAAGTAAATACTAAATAATTAATGCCATCTTATAATTTAATCCTTTTTGTAAATTTATTATAAATATATGCATTAATATGTTTTTGAAATAATTATATATATTTATTTAGTAAGATAATGATAAATATTCATATAATTGTTTTAAATAGAATATATCATTTTGTAACAATGGTATTTATTGCATGCATGTGAACATTCATTAAGTAATTTATTTTAGACCTATCCATAAAATAAATAAATTACAATGTCGGAACAGTTCAAATAGAGACCGGAATTTCTTGGAGATTACAGTCTCCCCTACTTTAGGAAATTTCGTCCCGAAATTGATTGGGAAGAGGGTCCTGGAAATAGATGTGGGTATTTGGCCTTCATTTGATCCTCACGTTCCCAAGTGAACTCAGGGCCACGTTTGGATTCCCATCGAACCTTAACGATTGGAATTCGACTTCGCTTGAGTTGCTTAACTTCTCGGTCCATGATCTCTACGGGCTTCTCCACGAAGTGCATTGTTTCGTCAATGTGAACCTCATCAAGTGGTATGTGGAGATTCTCGTCAGCTAAGCATTTCTTTAGGTTTGAGACATGAAATGTCGGGTGAACGTTACTGAGTCCTTCAGGTAGATCCAACTTATAGGTTACTTTCCCAATCCGCTCAAGGATTTTAAAAGGGCCCACGAATCTTGGCGCAAGTTTCCCTTTCTTTCCAAAACGAACTACGCCTTTCCAAGGGGATACCTTGAGAAGAACCAGATCGCCAACTTGAAATTCTAAGGGTTTTCGACGTTCGTCGGCATAGCTCTTTTGCCGACTCCTTGCTACCAGAAGGTTGTCTCGGATTAACATTATCTTGTCGGAAGTCTCTTGAATAAGTTCAGGACCAGTGATTTGTGTTTCACCGATTTCAGTCCAACAGATAGGAGAGCGGCACTTCCGACCATAAAGTGCTTCAAAAGGAGCCATGTTAATGCTTGTGTGATAACTGTTGTTGTATGAGAACTCGACTAGGGGTAGGTGTAAATCCCAGTTTCCCTTGAAGTCAATGACATAGGCTCTAAGCATATCTTCGAGGGTTTGAATCGTTCGTTCGGACTGACCATCAGTTTGCGGATGGTAAGCCGTACTAAGATTCAGTTGAGTACCTAGAGCTGATTGTAGTGATTGCCAGAAACGGGAGGTGAATCGTCCATCACGATCAGAAATAATGTTGAGAGGCACACCGTGACGACTAACGATCTCATCAATATAGATTCGAGCTAGTTTTTCAACCCGATAGTCCTCACGTATGGGTATGAAATGAGCAGACTTTGTTAAGCGGTCGATGATCACCCAGATGCTATCATGACCACGAGATGTGTGTGGGAGTTTGGTTATAAAGTCCATGGCAATACACTCCCATTTCCACACGGGTATCTAGGGTTGTTCAAGTAAACCGGATGGACGTTGGTGCTCGACTTTAACCTTTAAACAAGTAAGGCATTTGGACACATATAGGGCAATGTCCTTTTTCATACCAGGCCACCAGTATTGAGTACGGAGATCCATGTACATTTTGTCTGCACCAGGATGTACAGAATAACGAGTCTTGTGAGCCTCGTTCATGATAAAGGTACGAAGGTTGTCACGGTCCGGAATCCAGATACGATTTAGAAAGTAAAGTAACCCATTAGGTTTGGTTTCAAGTTGGAGTTCAGCACCACATGACATTTCATTGTACATGTTTCCTTCAGTGACAGAAAGATGTTGTGCTTCTAGGATGCGAGTTTGAATATCATTTTGGATTCGGATGCTGTGGATCTTGATAGGTTCCTTACGGCTAAGAGCATCGGCCACGACATTCGCCTTACCAGGATGATAACGAATATTACAGTCGTAGTCATTTAGGAGTTCAACCCAACGCCTTTGCCTCATGTTGAGTTCCTTCTGGTTGAAAATGTGTTGGAGACTCTTATGATCGGTATAAACCTCACATTTGGTACCATATAGGTAATGTCTCCAAATTTTTAGAGCAAATACGACCGCACCTAACTCAATATCGTGTGTCGTATAATTCTTCTCATGGATTTTGAGTTGTCGGGACGCATAAGCAATCACTTTGCCCCGCTGCATTAGTACACAACCAAGGCTTAAGTGGGAAGCGTCACAGTAAACAACAAAGTCTTCGGTTCCATCAGGAAGAGTCAGGATAGGAGCCTCACACAGTTTCTGTTTTAGGGTTTGGAAGGCTTCCTCTTGTTTTGGTCCCCACTCATAGGGTTTGCCTTTGTGAGTTAAGGCTGTGAGTGGTACCGCGATCTTTGAAAAGTTCGCTATGAATCGACGATAATAGCCCGCTAAACCTAGAAATGAGCGGACTTCAGTAGGGGTCTTTGGAGCTTGCCAGTTCTTCACCGCCTCAATCTTAGCGGGATCCACGTGAATACCCTTCTCGTTGACTATATGACCCAAGAATTGGACTTCCTTTAGCCAAAATTCACATTTGGAGAACTTAGCGTATAATTGCTCCTTTTTCAAGAGATCCAAAACCAGACGCAAGTGTTCTTCGTGTTCCGCTTTGGATTTTGAATATATGAGGATATCGTCAATGAAGACGATCACAAATTTGTCCAAGTACGGCTTACACACGCGGTTCATAAGATCCATGAATACCGCTGGTGCATTGGTTAGTCCGAATGGCATAACCATGAACTCGTAATGACCATATCTTGTACGAAAGGCTGTCTTGGGGATATCGGATTCGAGGACTCGTAACTGGTGATAACCAGAACAAAGATCAATCTTAGAGAAATAAGTCGAGCCTTGAAGTTGATTAAATAAATCGTCAATCCTCGGAAGTGGATAACGGTTCTTCACGGTAAGCTTGTTAAGTTCCCGATAGTCGATACACATTCTGAAAGAACCATCCTTTTTTTGACAAATAAGACAGGTGCTCCCCAAGGGGACACGCTAGGACGAATAAATCCTTTGTCAGAAAGTTCTCGAAGTTGACTTGAAAGTTCCTGCATCTCTGATGGTGCAAGACGATAAGGTGACTTAGCCACGGGGTTTGCTCCTGGTACTAAGTCAATACGAAATTCGACTTGACGTATAGGAGGAAGACCAGGTAAATCTTCGGGAAAAACTTCAGGATAGTCCTTGATTACGGGGATGTCTTGGAGGTTCTTATCCTTGACTTTTCGTTCCACAATATGGGCCAAGAATGCCACACATTTCTTTCGTAAATACTTCTGTGCGGTAGTGCAGGACATAAGCTTGAGTCCTTTTGACGGCTTCTCACCATAAACGTTCAAAACTTCACCCGAGTCAAGAGGGATAGGGATATACTTGTCAAAACAGACGACTTCAGCATGGTGCTTGGTCAGCCAGTCCATGCCTACTATGATGTCGAAACCTCCGAGGGCCATAGGAATAAGATTGATTGAAAAGTCATGATCGTTCAAGGTTAAGGTACAATCTCTAATAATGGTATCACATGAGACAGAATAACCATCCGCTACTAAAATGTCAAAGGGTTTGTCTAGCTTAGCTCGACTCATAGCAAGTTGTGGTTCCAATTAAAAGGACATAAAACTCCTATCGGAACCAGTATCAAACAGGATAGAAGCATATTGGTGATTTATTGGGTACGTACCGTTCACCACATCGTTGTTGGCTTGTGCCTCATTGGCATTGATGTTGAAGGCACGTCCTCGAGCTACGGGGTTTGCATTCCCCTGATTCATATTTCCCCGGTTCATATTCCCCTGGTTCCTGTTTCCCTGGATTATATTACCTTGGTTCCCGTTCCCTTGAATCATGTTGCCCTGATTCATGTTGGCTTGGTTCACAATGACCAACCTAGGGCAGCGGTTCCTGAAATGATTTGGGTCTCCACACTCGTAACAAGCACGACCCTGAGCGATAGCAGCAGGAACAAGAACATTAGGTTGATTAGCTTGGTTAGCTCGGGGAGCAGCACGGCAGATGTTAGCCATATGTCCAGAACGTCCACAATTGGTACATAGACGACATGGCATGTAGGTAGTATGATGGAGCTGGCAGGTGTTACACAGAGGTAGAGTCCCCACATAAGGCTTCTTGTTGGGGTTGAAGGCAGTAGGTGCCACTTGGGCTAGAGGAGCAGCAGGAGTGATGATGGCGAAGTTCCTGCCTTTCCTCTTTTTGCCATTGAAGGATGACTCAGCTTTGGTTTCCTTGGTGGTTTCAGTGGTGGGTTTTTCAATGACTTTCTTAGCACCTTCTTGGACAAAGTCCCTGCCTTAACATGGTTATCTGATAGTGTGGCAGCTAAACGGATAGCTTCTTCAAGAGTGGCTGGGTTACTACCCAACACGGTATCCTGAATCTGCATGGGCAGACTGTTGATGTACTTCTCAATGGCTCGGGAGAGAGGAGTGACCATATGGGGCACCAAGAGGCTAAGCTCATGAAAGTGGGTGGTGTAGGCAAGGCTTTCACCACTGTCTTGTTTGAGATCCCAGAATTCAGCTTCTAGTTTCTTTACCTCATTACGGGGGCAAAACTCATCAGTCATGAGTGCTTTCACATCGGCCCAAGGTAAGGCTAGTGCAACCTCTATCCCACGGTTACGCTTTTCTCCATTCCACCATGTTAATGCCCTCTTCTGGAAGACACTAGTAGCATAACGAACCTTCAGGTTCTCAGGACAGTCAGCATTGATGAAAGTTCCCTCAATGCTTTCAAACCATTGGAGGAGTCCAGTAGCTCCTTCGTTCCCGTATAACTTGGTGGGGTTGCAGGAGTTGAAGTGTTTGAATGTACACGTGGGATTCCTTGGTGCAGCATTCTGGTTCAGTTGGTTGACCATAGTTGGTAGGATCGTAGCCATTTGCTGGATGATCCTATCGGTGAGGTTGTTCCTACGCTCATGACGGGGAGGCATTCTACAAACGGGTGAATAGGAAGTTCATAAGATGTGAATCATGAATAAGAGTTTGCAATTAAATCATGAGATGTTAGATGTAGCATACATGGTACCCTAATGGGCACATTGACTTATCAAAGTACTTTAAGTCTTTCTAATGTTTGAGAAGTCATGCTTTAGCCTATAAGTGGACACTCATCCCAAGAATTCCCAGGAAAGCATAACTGGTCCATCGCTTGATTTGGATTTATACGAGATGCTTTCCTAGACAGAACTCTCAGAATACAGGCATCCACCCTTCCGGATTGCACGAGTTCTCATTCATTAGTTAGAACTTACATTCCTTTGACGAGAGTTTCCTTCGGATTAGACTATTAAGTCTAAGTGTAAGTTTCATGTAGTTCAAGTAGTTCCAAACAGTTTCATGTAGACTCTTGAATATTGAAGTTCATGTAGTTGTATCAAGTAATCAAAAATAGATAGGTGTAGGTAAGTATACGTGGTAGGAATAAAGTGGAGTTCCTAATAAAAGACACGAGTTAAACTCATGTTTAGGACTCCTAGGTTATAGTCTAGGTCATGTGTCTAATAACCTAATTCCCTATAACCACGGCTCTGATACCAATATGTCACACCCCGGCCGGCGACTGATTAAACGCCGGGGCTGACGCGGTTGTTCATAAGCACATGATCATCTATTATTAAATGACAATATTTATTCATCAACTTAAAATCATCCGTTACATAGGGAATGGAAAATGAAACGTTCAAAACATAACATAATTTAAATTTAACTAGGTCCAAGTCCTAGATGAGCAGGTAGGGTCCTCAAATAGGTGCACCTGAAACATGCGAGCAAATGTCAACTACAAGTAGTTGGTGAGTAACATAGGTTTTGACACTAACAAAAGTTTAGTAAAACTGATTTGAAATTCAATATTGTTCAAAGCGTAACTATGGCATAAATGTGAAAACATACAAGGTTCCAAGCGTACAATTCAATCCGTAGTAAATGGAAAACGGGTAAGTACAATCCCACTGATTGTGTTTTGGAAAAATAGTAATATGGTACACACAAAACCCGCTAAGGTTTGTGTTAACTGGAATCGAATTCCCCTATAAATGATCATGTTAGGTACTACCTTAGGCCTGGGTAGCAGGTTAATGAATGTACTAGTATGAATACATGTAATGGTCACCAAGCAGTTTAAGACATAAAGCACGTAGTAAATAGCATGAGAACATTGGTATTGAATTTGGTATGTAAAGTATGTAAACATGTTCCACCCCGAGTATTTGCAAATAATAGTAAAGAGAAAGGGGGCTATGAAACTCACATGTATTGAAGCTAGAGTTGGTATGAATAGGTCTCGTGAGGATTTCTCACAATGAACCTACATAGATAATGATACTCTAAATTTAATGTGTGTCTAAATGGAATTGAGGAAATATTGGGACTTTAGGGTTTCATGGGACTTGGGTATGGAACTTGCATGAGTTTGAAGAATAATATGTATTTGTAAGGATATGTTAATATTAATCAAAATTAATTAGAAACCTTAATACATGGTTTTTGTAAGGATAACAACATGTTTGAATTTATATAGTTATTCCAAAATAATTAAACAAATGGATTATGAAATAGATAAAGGTTTATATTATTCTAAGAACAATAAATTTTGGATTGGGTAGCTAGTACGTTTAGGTTTTTGTATAAAAGTTAAAAATAATTAATAAATGGATTTATAAGGGTTCAAATAAATGTTGTATGTAAATAAAATAATTATTTAATTTATTACAATACCTTCTTTTACTAGAATGGTAAGTAGAAGATATTAAGTAGGTATCAATGTAGATAATCTTTAAATAAACTTGCATATTTATTAATCTAAAAATAATTATTTAAGTTTATTTCTATGAATTTAGGATGTTATAAATAATTATTCCTAATTAAAATAACTATTTATGAGTTTTTGAGAATTTGGTTAATAATGGTTTAAATAAGCATTTAAAATAAACATTGTTATTTTATGAATAAAACAATAGGTTTATTTTAATAAATCTTTTATATTGTTTATTTATAGATTTATAAAATTTATAACTTATTTTTAATAAATAAAAATGGCTAAAACACCATTTCATATTTTTTTGATTTTATAACAGTTTCTAATTACTTTTATGAGGTTTAAAGAGTTTAAATCAGAATTTAGAATGTAAAGGTTTATGTTAAATTCATTAAAAAGAAAAACATGAATCAAAATGGGGCGGCCGAGACTCGAACCTGCGCCTATGCCCGAGTCACCAGAAGCACACACACTTAACCATCAGACCAGGGTACGAAGCCATGTCTGGTATGGTTTCGCTTTGGATATAACCCGTGAGTCTGGGTACTCCCGACGTCCCTAAAGGCACCCGAAACCCTAGCCCCCCGATTCGCCCGTTCAGGCTATTGTTCGAGCCTGATTTCATGGGGCTTTCGTTCCCCTTGTTCGTACGAACCCAATGATCCCAAGAATACCTGAAACGAATACGTAGATCGTGAGATTGAGGAGCCAGAGCAGGTCCGTGTTCGTCGCCCAAGAATGGAGATTTAGGGGTGATTCGAGACGCGTTTAGGAGTATGTCAAGCTTGTAATGGGTGTCGCCTATGATCTGGGTCAGTTATTTATAGGTAATTCGGGTAGGAATCAATCGATTGATTGCACGAGTTCTTTAATGGTTTTCGGTTACGATTTGAACCATCTATTGCTCGTAAAAGATCGATTAAATCGGAAAGGTGGATCGATTGGATACCCCGCACGATTGGCCAGTTTCGGATTCGAGTGAGAACGTCCCTGTCACGAGTTCGCAGTTTGGGTTCAAGAACCGGTCGGAGGAAAGAGTCGAACCCACGATCGATTTGGAAGAAAAGGTTTCTCCCGGATTTTTCAGTGTAGTCCCTGAGGTTTCAGAGTTGGCAAAACAGACCCTCAGACTTTCAAAGTTTTATTATTTTATGTACAACTTGGATTTTAGTTTAAGTTAAGGTTTCAGAATTTACACTTCTGCCCCTAAACTTTCATAAAGCATAAATTTTTTTAAAGTCTATAATTTTTTATAAACTTAATTAAATTATTTTGTCATAATAATAATATTAAATGAAATAAGATTAATTTTAATTAAAACTATAAATCCAATCATTTATTTGAAGTAATTGTATAATTATGTTTATATAATTAAAATGGTTTTATAAATTCTTATTTATTTGAAAGTAAATACTAAATAATTAATGCCATCTTATAATTTAATCCTTTTTGTAAATTTATTATAAATATATGCATTAATATGTTTATGAAATAATTATATATATTTATTTAGTAAGATAATGATAAATATTCATATAATTGTTTTAAATAGAATCTATCATTTTGTAACAATGGTATTTATTGCATGCATGTGAACATTCATTAAGTAATTTATTGTAGACCTATCCATAAAATAAATAAATTACAATGTCGGAACAGTTCAAATAGAGGCCGGAATTTCTTGGAGATTACATATACTCACTTCTGTGAATTGCTAGATTGAATGACTAAAACTTTCGCCATGAGATATAGCAGACGGAACTGTCTGATCAGAAGGGAACCCGAGGTGGATAAGCAGGACTAAACGGGGGAGAACTCTATGGGTCAGGAGACCCATAGACTCATCTGGATCATGTGGATCCACATGTACATACATACTTGGAGCTTGATTGCTCGACACTAAGTTGAGGATCTCTGCCCTAATATAGTGCCTGACTTCCACCACACACATCTTATCAATAGAGGAAACCGGTTGTGTCTCTCTGTCACTAACTCCATCCAGTAGTAACCTTAGACGACATATCTATAAGTACTAATACTAATAACCGTGAGTGATTAGATAGAACATAAATACTCGTACGTGAAAGTGCAACACTATGACACGATCTAATGAACATTTCAGATCCCTTTTAACTGAGAGCTTGGGATAGGAGAAACACTATAGGGACAATGCAAAGTAAATTATCATTACGGGTGCGAACGTAATCATAATTTGCAGTGCATGAGAACTCTAGTGAGTCTTACTGTTCGAGTCAATGTTCATGATTAATCTATATTTCTGATCCCGATTCCTAGTCATCGAATATTAATCGAAACTATCGTAACCTTAGGGTTGGGCCAAAGACTTCAAATGATGTGATGGGCTACCTCATGTGACATGGGAATATACATCGCCCCTTTCATCTTCGAATCCAAAGGGATCTAAAACTCTTATCGAGACTTCATTGGCAAAACAATTTTGACCGAAACACTGAAGATGTCTATTCTCAGCTAATTTGACCTCGGTACTTGGGCCGAATTTGGAAATTTCTTGTAAATATTTATTTCACCTTTTGAGGTTCAGCCATAAGTTTTCTCTTTTCTATCTCGTTACTTATCTAGCAACATAGGCGCCTGATCTTCGGTCTAACATTAATCAGACTTTAACATTTTTTATTTTTCCTATTAGATATCGATATAACATTCTTGCAGTTTGGAAAGAAGGAGAGAAACTCGAATTTGATTTAATCAACCCTTTAGTGGGTCTTGAGCAACGAAGATCTTCCCTCATCCATTTGTGCTTTGTAAAGCATATTCCCTTGGACATCCAAGACATATTAAACCTAGATATTCTTCCGATAACCAAATAAGCCATGTTTATGCTCAAGCAAATTCGTACGAAACCTAAGTGTGAAGTCTCGGCTGTTGTCTAACAAGTATGAGACTGACATACAAACCCTTAAACATGCCAGGAAAAATATAAATCTCTAACACTTAACACTCATTATCTCAATTTTATGGCTTAAGCCCTTATGCTAAGGACTTTAAGGCTATCACCAATATAGGTGAAATACAAAATGGTAAGTCATAATAATACCATTCGAAAGCCAAGGACGTTGCAGGCATACTTTACTACCAGTTGTTGGTAAATAACCACTTCGACCATCTTCATCGCTAATTCACGAGACAAATTCTGAATATGATCCATTTCAATCAACTTTAATGTGAAATCAAGGACCTAAGTCGAACTTTGAGAATTCTCTTCTGTGTTCTACGATTGTTGACTAATTAAAGCTGTACGCCATCAGGGAGATGAACAAATAACGAATCATAGCTGACTATGCTCTCTCAAGAGTTTACTCCCCTGCATCTATTTCGATTCCTCAAACTCCTTTTATTAATGTATTCGCTCTTTTTCAAGATATTTCTGATATATCTAGACACCTTCTCTAAGGAACCTAAGAACATGATGTTCTCGCGTTCGACAAATTCCTGAAATTATACTTGATTCTCGTATATTTTCTGACATCTACCTAAAGATAGTCAAGCCTCAGACTAAACTGAAAATGATATTATATCAAAGCCTACCAATTTAATGGTTGGCAAACCCGGAATCGATTTCAGGAGACACTACTTCTATTAGACTATTTCCACGATGTGACTGTTTACCTTCTCATCTAGATAAACTACAGTCTAAAATTTCTTAAGACTTATCTACCTCATTGACATGATAGTCAAGTCATGAATCCACAAATCATGACATTACAACCTAAATGTTAGACTACAATAGGAGTGTAGTGCAAACAATGGTTAAAAGCACATCCTCACTTTAGACTACAGTAGGAGTGTAGTGCAAACAATGGTTAAATGCCCATCCTCACTTTTCTTTGAACCCCATGAAGATTCATTTACCTTTAGTAACTGTTAAGCCAAATCAATTCGATGATTCTCAAATACTCTGACATTCTCTTTCTTCTTCATCTAGATTCACCCTCATCTATAGTTGAATTGTAACAAATTGGATGATTCAAAAATCTGGATGAGTCAATGATGCTACGAGATTTTATTGTCTCAAGGTTTATTGTTCGACACTATTTCTTTAATATTTCAATCTAAACCATCTGACATATCTTTACTGGACTTTCGATAATTTTCTTTTAGATTCAATCACGATGTGATTTTCATGAGATAAAATCGAGCATGAATAAAGTATATGTATCCTTATACTTTCGGAAATTCGGGTGCATTAATGCATTTTCGTCATTCATTACAATGTTAATGATCATACAATTCCACTCTGATGAGAATGATCACATAATGAAATGCTTCGACATCTAATCTTTGATTGTTTACTTTGGTGTGTGAGTTGTTCACTCGAATTGTGAAAACTCATTATTAAAATTCACATCAATCAGACAATTTCTAAATGACTTACTTATTAGACAAATATGACCTCACTGGTTATCATCACTTTTGCTTATGAGACTCTAGTAATGACTTTGCCACGTCATGGCATGGTCAACGTCGTTCACTTAACGACATGTTCATAGAGTTTCCCTAAAGTTATTCATTTGATATAATGTATGATTGATAGTAACGCCACACTGTTACATGATACGATGACATCTCAATTCCTTACACGTCGAATAACGTTAGATGACGAGATATCCACTTTATCTTCAAGTACCAACTACTGGGTTGCTCGAGTTACAAACCCTCCCTAAGAACTAAAAGTGGAGCAAAGATACGAAATCCTAATCCATGTAAGTAAAACAAATTCCGAGGACGAAATTTCTTTAAGGTGGAGAGAATGTGACACCTGCAAAAACTCCAGAAACTAAAACCTTGTTGTTAGGCTAGGCCCAATAAGAAATTCACGCCCATTTGAGGCCCAAATTTACATTAGCCGAACCTCGTACTAACTATTCGGTTTCACTTAATGACTCGTTACGCGATCATGAGAATTTAACAAAAGATAGATGTACGTACGTGATTTGGTATTTTAAACGTTTAACGCGTCAGACACCGGTTATTACCGAATATTTGGCAAAATGATTAAGTAAGATAATGAATCATTAATATTAAGTATTAGTATTCGTTCTAAAAGACTGATCAGATAAGGACACGTGTAGTACGTCTATGCGATCATTAAACCACGTCTGGTACTCGTAAGATTAACGATAGCGGTACGGAGATTACCGATACGTATTGTGATACGAAAAATGTTGTAAATACTTATTTTAATATTATTAGTAAATAATAAATCCTAAACTCGGAGTGCGAAACATTTCAAAAGAACGAAGCGTTGAAAACGCGGTATGGACGCGTACCTGTTCCTACAACAATCGAAAAGTAAATTTCCATGATTTAAATACGTAAAGGATAATTATTAATAACGCATAATAATTTTAAGTATTCTAAAATAGTAATTCAGGAAATTTAGTCGTGATGGAGGCTCGAACGGATACGCGTTTTCAGTAAAGTAGTATTAATTCCTTTAAAAAGCTCCTACTTAAAACCCTAACTATAAAAGCAAATTTTCCTTCATTTCCTCATTTTCTAGCCTCCATCCATTTTTTTCAAAGAGAGAAAAATCCTCTCAAATCTTAGAGAGAGAGAGAGACCGATCAGAATAGAGAGAAGGGGGGAGGTCTGGCGGGCCTCCGACGGTTCTACGATGGGACTCGGCTAGGAAGAAGGCGACGGCGCACGGCTGCGTGCCACAGACGCAGCAGCGCACGGCTGCGTGCGGCGGTGAGTGACGGCGAGTGGAGTGGTCATTTCGACTAACCTTGTCGTCCTAATTTCGATGGAGGTGCTGGTTTGCGCAGTCTTGTAGCGACGGTAGAGGAAATCCGGTCCAAAGGGTGGCGGTGGCTAGGGTTCCGCCACCACAGACAAATTCCCGGCAAGCTCCAACGAGCAATAGCAGCGGCGGGGGATGAACCTTGGTGGTGTTCCGACGGTCGAGATCAGTTTCCGATGACTCTCCAACGCCTCCGGTGAGGAAACCTTCCAGATCTACGATTCATCCTTGTTTTTTTAACGACCCAAGGTAAAAAAACACGAACTCGAGCCTAGTTCTTATTAAATAAACTCCACTAACTTTAGATCCATTAATATATGTTATAGATCTATCAACTTTGGTGATTTTTGGACGTATGAATTGTTGAAATTGGTGGTATTCCGTCGATGGTGGTTAGATCGGAATCGTTAGGTTTGTATTTGACACTCATAGGGCTCGGTCAAACTCAGTCAACAAAAGTCAAACCGATCAACGCGGGTCAACGGTTTTGCATATGCGAACCGGGTGTATGGAAAGGTATAAAACGCACGCTAGCATAATTATATTTAGTTACGCGAAAATAAACGTGTGTGCGGTTAAGTCGCGTTGAGGTTAAGCGGTTCGTTAACGGTGGAAATAAATACTAACTTAGCAATGGCGATTAACACGTCGTAAACACATATGTTTTGTTAAGATAGTTCGTTTCGACCAAAATATATAATTATTAATAGATGGAAAAATATAATCGCTAAAGTGCAATCGGTTAAGCAAGGAATTTTAACATGACTAACGATTTATACGTATGAATAATATTTAATATTCTTGAACGTATAAATATTTATTTACAATAATACAAAGACGTTGATCGATATAATTTAATACGAATAACGAACACATTTTGTATAAATTTATGCATTGGGTATTTCATTTGGATCTATTTGGACCTATAAAAGGGCACGAATCTTAACGGAGATTTGATAATTAACAACTATATTTTTCCTAAATACATGTGCGCCACGTGAAAACATATACTTGTATATAAACATTCATGTTTTACAAAATCTAATGGTTATTATGTGACTTGATTTGTAGATTCGAGTATATACACATATATTCGTTTACTCAAATACAAAATAGGTGTATATACATATAAATTAAGAGTCTTGGGCATTTGATACCCATAATTGGAAACTTAAACAATCATGTATTAGATAAATGCGAAAACTTAAATCTTATTGAACTTGAATGTATATTTTGTCGAATAGATAGTTGAAATTATATATATATACATATATAAGAATAATTTTAAATGTCTATGTTTTATTTACAAGCAAATGTACATATATATGTATGTACATATACTCTAGAGGGACTTGAAAGTTCATTTGCGAAATACAATTCGGTATACATATATAAAAATATATTTTAGGGTTTTGAAATTATATAAAGATATATATTTATAAATTCTTGTATGAATATATTATAAAACCTCGAGATTATCATATTAAACCACAGTGTTGTATACATTGTATTATTAAACGCATAAACGAGAATTATTATTACCTATACGTGCACAGAGTTATGTACAATTATTTGCATGACAAGCCAATATTTTAAACATGACCACGAGAACATATTCGAGCTGTAAATCCCGACTCGATCTAAGTATCTAATATTACCGATCGTTAAACCGACATCGTATACTAAATTGCTAATACATTTGAGAATCAACAGAGCTCGACCGCACGCGTGATAACTCAACGCGAGTTTAGAATTACTTTATTACATTAGGGTTAGTTCATAAAACTATCGAAGGACTCGAGTAGGATGTAAACCCGTGACTATCATATCATGTAAACATTGGTTTCCATTTCTATCAGAAGGACATTATTGTTTCTAACACGTCACTAAGAGAGTTTCATGACCCCTTTTTACTGTTTTCTATATTTGGGGGAAAACATGTTATATTCAAATGGTATGATAACTAGAAAACGAGAAACAAGCATCTGATTCACTTGTGTGCATGAGTTAACTCATAAAGGTCCTCGGTATTTCGAACTATAACCATTAGTTATGGACTTAGCCGTAGATCGATATGAATAGTACTATTCGGGTTGACACCCCAATCATGGTTAGTCGCGCTAACCACGACCAGCAGGGTCAAATGATTGCATATTTGGTCTTGTTGTTTCACATTGTTTAAAGGGACAATGGGCTGGGGAAAAATCAAGAATTCGTTAAGGTTTGGTTATAGGCTTGTGCATCATATAATTCGTTTGTCCTAGCTAGACATCGATGAATCAGCCGCTAACTTGTTTTGTTTATCGTATGCATAAAGTAAATCTCGAGCAAAGGGTTTTGCTAGACAATTTCAAGAAAAGGGTTTTGTCAATGGTATACGTACAAATGGTTTTGCTAGTAAATTTCGAGCAAAGGAATTTGCCAATAGTACCCGTACAAACAGTTTTGTCAATCAATTTCGTGCAAATGATTTTGCCGAAGGATTTCGTATAAATGGTTATTGCCAAACGATTTCGTACAAATGGTTTTGCCAATTGTATTCATTTAAAACCTGTGAACTCACCAACAATGCGTTGATATTTTTTAGCATGTTTTTCATGTAATACATACGGCACGGTTGGAATAGGTTAAACATTTTTATTAAGCCCTTAGGAGATGATGACAGGGTGTTCGACATATTTAGAAGTTTTTTTTTAGCTTCCGCTGTTGTATAATGTTACCAATCGTTGCAAACTTAATTTATTTATTTGTTTATTATGTAAATAAATTTGGGGGTGTGACACTAATCCACCGGAACTTATGTGATCATAACATTTACACGTTCATTACACTTAATTATAAAATAATTAAGTGCATTTATTACTTAGCAAGGTCCATCACCAACATTTCATGCATTGATAATTTAGTGAATTATCGGATCACGCACACGTCCTGTCTCACGAACATTGGTGAATTACTAATCTAATAATCCGACTTATATTTGGAGCTTGAATTGTATACGTAATAATGAAATTTATTATTTCGTGTCAATATTTAATTTTCTAAAATTTTTCGAAAACGTTTTGTCTGAAACGCAGTCCGGTATTACACGCGATATACACCTTGAAACATAAAACTTGCAAAGATATTATTTTCTCATTTTAAAGTACATAAATTATTTAAATAAACAATAGCATGAATATTTTGTAAAACTAAAAATTGACAATTATTTAAAAGTTTTTTTTCAAAAAGAATGAAAGTTAGGAGATTTGGTTATAAATTTTATAAAAATGATGGATCCCCTCTCCCTCTCTCTCCCTAAATCGTAACCATCACTCCCTCACCATCAAATGATATTCAAATTTGAATTCATTATTCTTAATGCCCATTAGTACCTAATTAACTCATTCTAATTACACAAAAATAAAGTCAATTTGCAACAAACAAGATTAGAAAGACACAAAACAAATCCCAAACCCCCCACCCCTCCCTCTTTGCGTCCCCTACACACACCTCTCCATCTTTTGATAATCCTTGTCTAAATTCTCTCAAGCTCAAACCCCTTTTTTGGTGGTTCTAAGGCAAGGATTGGAGTAATCAAGCAATCATCCATCACCATCTTCAAAACTTAAGGAGGTAGTTTTATACATTTATCATTTTGAAACATTTAATCTTCATATGATTCTAGCGAAACCTTGTATCCAAGCATAAACCTTGCAAGTAAAAACCCTCTTTTTACAAAAGAAACTTTCAATTTCATTATAAACATAAAGGTGTATATAGTTGGTGTAATGGTTAGATCTATTTTATAATTTCATTTCTCTAGAGAGAATTCTATTAATTTTAGTTTTGTTGTTAAAGTGTTGATTGACATCATGTATCAATTATTTTAGTAATTGTGTTTTGAGAACTCTCATATTAACCTTGTTATAAAAGATATGTTTGATTATATTTTCTAAAGAGAAATTGTTTTGCAATATATTTTATATATTAGAAATATATATGGATTTTGTGGTATTTTTGTCTTGTGAACATTTGTAGGATGATATTTTATAATTTAGATAATTTGGATGTCATTGATGGTTTTGATTCTCAAGAAAAACCGTATAAATTTTAGTACAAAAACTATATATATTTTTGGTGTCAACAATCGTATTTGATTTTAGAAACGCTTCGAGTATTCTAAATTATTATTAAAGTATTTAAAACTTGTCTAAACATTTGAATGAATTCATTTTATGAATTCATAGAACTCGTTTGATTTTTAGAACAGTACGTATTCACGTTATTAATATATATATATATATATATAGAATAAATATATAACATACATGTCGAAAGGATGTGTTATGACACAAATGATGTCCACCTTTGTGTGCTTTGTGATTACATAATAACTATTTGGTTTTAGAATTTTACGCGTACATTGTTAATATATTTTTTTTATAAATATATATACGTTGCAACCCGGAAAGACGCGTTACTACGCAAACGATTTTCACTTTTTTTTACATGCAATACAAATATATATTATATTTTATTATTACACACCAAGTCACCAACGGGTAATCGAGTCAATTTAAGTCAACATTGGTCAACCTAAGCCAACATTGGTTAACCTAAGCCAACATTGGTCAGCCCAAGCCAACATTGGCCGGCCCAAGCCAACATTGGCCGGCCCAAGCCAACATTGGCCAGCCCAAGCCAACATGGTCAATATAGTCAACTTTAGTCAACACACGTTTTTAAACATAATAACTTGGGAAGTTGTTTGGATACAACAGATTCTAGGGATCCAACACAAATTGAAACTTATGGACCATTATGTAATAGGTCTTGGTTACGATACTTTTCGGACTTGCTATGCATACACATTTGCATCCTACTAACTCGATACTTTTAAATACTTTTCCGTTTGGGGAAGAAACATGCTCAACTTATATTTTTCGTTTGGACACATATACATAACTAATATCTTGTGAATACTTAAGTGCAACACACAACATAAAAGCCCTTACTTTATCGTACCATTAATAACGTTTCCAACAGCGAGGTAATGTTGAATAGTACTATTGGGGTTGACAACCCCCACCCGTCGTACCAACTTTGACTAGAGGTCAAAATGGGTGCGACATTGACCTTAACATGCCAGGGTAGCTAGAGGCAAGCAACATACTGTCAGTTTCGGTTACGATACACTTATAGTATCACATACATTGTGTGCACGCAATAAGATGAATATGTAATAAATGTGGTCCGGTTTTATAAAACTACTTATAACTACTTTAAACCTGTGAACTCACCAACAATATGTTGACATTTTAAGCATGTTTTCTCAGGTCGTTAGTTTGTATACTAAGGATAGGGTGCACGTCAAGAGCATGGAGTCTTTTGCAAATTTACATTTTGAACTATTTTGGACTTTGAAAACTTTATATTTTGTCGTGTGATTTGTTAAACCTTTTCTGCTTCTGCGACTCATTTACTTTCGTAAACTTGAAACTTATTAAACATTGGTTGTGTTGAATGGTTTTTAAACGTATTTTGAAACGCATTTAGAGGTCATTCAATATAACCGGCGACTTTGATCCTGACAAGTCACGACCGGCGGTAAAACTCTGTCGTGGAAATTTGAGGGTTTGACAGAATCGATGGTAATACGCAATCAGAAGGTAATGATACTGGTCCGACTATTGGTAGTGAGGCCCCCACAAAACCAAATCTTGAAACTGTGGGTAGTCAGGCCCACACTCAAAATGAACAAACTAAAAATCTCAACGAAGAGGAAATGGGCCTTGAAGGGGTTGAAACCACCAGACAACAAAAGGGTTAAAACACGGCCCAAATGACTAAATGACTTCATCGTCAACTTACCACCATCCATCGATCACAACTTACCCACTCTTGATCAAGAACCCTCGACAACGACGGTACACCCTTTGGCTAATTTTATTTCCTATAAAAATTTCACTAATAATCATAAAGCTTTTTTAACGGCCATCGGTTCAAATGATGAGCCAAAAATTTTTAACCAAGCCGTGCAGAATGAGAACTGGAGAAAAGCCATGGAAAGGAAATACAAGCGTTTGAAGAAAACGGAACGTGGACCCTTGAAGAATTGTCGGAAGGAAAACGAGCTATAGATTCAAAATGGGTCTATAAGGTACAGTACAAGCCTAATGGTGAAATTGAAAGGTCAAAGCAAGACTTGTTGTAAAGGGATTCACACAATTGGAAGGGGTGGACGTTTACGACACGTTCGCTCCGATCGCTAAGCTTGTCACGGTACGTACTCTCCTAGTAGTGGCCTTAAAAAGAGATTGGGTCATTCACCGGTTGGAAGAAGTGTATATGAAGATCCCACAAGGCTTTGATAAGGGAAAGGAGAACAAAGTTTGCAGGCTAAGGAAATCATTGTACGACTTGAAACAAGCCTCACGAAATTGGTACCAAAAGTTTACTTCGGCTCTCTTGGCACTTGTGTTTAAACAATTGAAGGCGGACTAATCCTTTTTCATTTTCAAGGAAATGTGCTCCTTTATAGCCGCCTTGATATACGTGGATGATGTTATCATCGTTGGAAACAATACATCAAAAATCAATGAAACGAAAAATCACCTCAACAAGAGTTTTAGCATCAAAGACCTTGAAAACTTGAAATATTTCCTAGGGATTGAAATGCCCCAACAAACAAAGGATTGGTCCTTAGTCAACACAAGTACACTCTCGACATATTAAAGGACTGTGGGGTCCTTGGGTCTCGAGCTAGTGCTTTTCCCAAGGAGCAAAATGTGAAGTTGGGAAAGGATGAAGAAGAACCAAGGGTGGATTCAAACCAATATAGGCGTCTAGCTGGAAGATTGCTTTATTTACATGCGACACGGGCAAATATCGTCTACTCCATAAACGTTTTGAGCCAATTTGTGTCCGACCCACGCCAAAGTCACATGGAGGCAACCACTAGGGTTTTGAGATAATTAAAAACAACTCCGGGACAAGGAATCTTGTTACCTAGGGAAGGAGGAACGGAGCTTGTAGCATACAGTGATTTCGATTGGCTCGGATGTCCCTTCATAAGGAGGTCAAGAACAAGTTACCTATTACTGTTGGGAGGGACCCCAATCTTGAAGAAATCCAAGAAACAACATGTGGTATCCCGCTCCTCAGCCGAAGCAGAATACCGAACGATGGCATCTACGGTTAGTGAGGTTCTATGGATGTGTTGGCTATTAAACGAACTCGGTCTGCATCAAGATCAGCAAACCCCACTCTTTTGTGACAATCAAGAAGCTAGACACATAGCTAATAACCCGGTCTATCATGAACGCACAAAAGCATGTCGAGATGGATTGTTGCTTCCTTCGTGAAAGGGTGGAGTCAAAAGAGATTCAACCAAAGGACATTACCACTAAGGAACAAATCGCTGACTTGTTCACCAGGGCCTTGGGCTCACAACAACTGTTGTTTCTTCTTGGCAAGTTAGGCTTTCGTAACCTCCAAGCTCCAAGTTGAGGGGGAGTGTAAATTACCGGCTATTTTATCTCCATGGTTGACCGACTTAATTATCTTGGTCATAGCTCCTTTATTACGTTTTATTCCCTTCCATACATTGGGCTGATTTTGTGGAGAGATTATTGTATATTTCTTGTATTTATTTGTTGCATATCTCTCGTGAAGTGAATGAAGAAAATATTGAAACCAAAATTATTAAGGGTTAATGTTTCATTTAGAAAGCATATATAGCAGTGAATTGTGTTTTTACGTATATATAGTTCGCAAGTCAAATTTAATTTTGTCGATAAAATATATATATATAAAAAGTTAAATAATTTTAGAATGGTGACATAGCCCTTTGATAATTTTTATCGGCATTTGATTAGAGTAGTGGTCTATATGACAATATATTTTTAACTTACATCCCTTTAATTTTAATGTATTAAACTAAGTTGAATAAAATAAATTTAGCACAGTTTTTAGATAATTAAAGCAACTTAAATACCCAAATGATCAGTCCAAAATAAACTTTTTAAAGAAGGTATTCGAATGATCAGTCCATTTGTTCAAAGAAAATAAACTTCATTTTATTAATTTTTTTTTAATGGCATTAATTAGTTTTACTTGTATATTATGATAAAACAAATTATGCCTATTTTGAAATCAGGCTCCAAGAAATTACAACAATCGATTTGAAATTAGAACATAAAAGGAGATTCAAAGCGTAAATCTTATTCAAGAAAACGAATTACCAAATTCAGAAATGAGTTCTACAAATACAAACTAAAAACAGAAATATTACAATCTACCCCTTCAACTATTTGGAATTACTAAAATCCACCCTGAACTTTACAAAACATGACTATTTGACTAACATGCTCCCCCTTAATTCCAAATCTTCTCATCAAGCTCTTCAATTCCATGTAGGAATCTCATTTCACTAAATTTTACTCTTGCTAATGGCTTTGTTAACACATCCGCTCTTTGTAATTTCCCACAAACAAAATCAACATGTATTTGATTTTTCTCAATACATTCTCTTATATAATGAAACCTTGTATGTATGTGTTTTGATCTTCCATGAAAAACTGGGTTTTTCATAAGTGATATTGCTGATTTGTTATCAACAAACAAATCAACACACCCTTGCTCTTTTCCAGTTATCTCTTCAAGAAGTCCTTGCAACCAGACTGGTTGACAAGCTGCCAAAGTTGCAGCCATAAATTCAGCTTCACAACTGGATAGAGCCACTGTTTGTTGCTTCTGAGACTGCCATGATACCACTGACCCATTGTAAAAAAACACATTCCCTAAAGTGCTTCTTCCATCATTTGTATCAGTCAAATGATTTGAGTCACTATAACCAACAAGCTCTCCTTCTTCTGCCTTCAAATATTTGATACCATAATGGACAATCCCCTTTACATGCCTTATTAGATGTTTCACTACATTCAACTGAATTTCTTTTGGCTCTTGCATGAACCTGCTTACATACCCAACAACAAAACTAATGTCTGGTTTGGTTTGAGTCAAATACCTCAAAGAACCCACCAGCCTTCTGTATTTTGTTGACTCAACATTATCCATGCCTTCAACTTTGTATAAATTCAATCCAGATTCCATTGGTGTCTTTGTTTCATTACACTCTTCTAAACCAGCCATCTTCACCAAATTCTTAGCATAAGCAGATTGCTTTATCAAAATACCAAGTCTATTCTGCATTATTTCTATTCCTAAGTAATAGCATAACAAACCCAAGTCAGTCATCTCAAATTCCTGCTTCATTTGATTCTTGAAGGCTTCAACTTCTTGTTGTTCACTCCCTGTTATCAGTAAATCATCCACATACACTCCCAAAATTAGAAGTGACTTTCCTCTTGCTTTCACATACACTACTTGTTCCTTTTGACACCTTTAAAACCCAACTCTTTTATAACTTCATCAAGGCGCAAATTCCAAGCTCTTGGGGCTTATTTAAGGCCATACAATGCCTTTGATAACTTGTAAACCTGTGATTTTGCCCCTTTCTTCACATAACCCTCGGGATGCTTAACATAGACCCGCTCCTTTAGTTCTCCATGTAAGAAAGCTTATTTCACATCTAGGTGCTATAGCATCCACCCCATTTTAGCAGACAAGGCCAGAATGGGCCTGATTGTCTCTATTCTTGCCACAGGGGCAAAAGCTTCCTCATAGTCTATACCAAGCTTTTGTACATACCCCTTTGCAGCTAGCCTTGCTTTATACTTGGTGATCTTTCCTTGTGCATCTCTTTTCAACTTGTAGACCCATTTCAATCCTATTGGATTACACTTTAAAGGAGGGTTTGTCAGGAACAAAGTCTTATTTCTCTCTATGGCATGAATTTCTTCATCCATAGCCTTCTTTCAGTATTCCTCTTGAACAACCTTTTGAAAACTCAGTGGTTCTCCCTCTTGTGCAAGGAGTAACTCCACTCTTTCTTCTTCCTCTTGTCTATTTTCTTCATATCTCACTCTACCATCTAAGACAAAATCATTAAGTCTAGATGACATCACAGGTACTCTACTTGACCTCCTTAACTCAGGTTCCTGTTGTATCTCATCACCTAAGCCTTGTTGATCAATCTCCTGTGTAGACTGTATAGTACTATTTGTATGACCATCATCTATAGTTGGGGTTTGATCACTTGATTCACTGCCTGGTTGTAACTGGTCAGACACCACATAGAATTCAACCCAACTTGCACTTTCTTTATTTGACACCTGTGATATGTAGGCTGCCCAATCCCATTTTCTGCCTTCTTCAAATTGCACATCCCTGCTCACAACAATTCTTCCTCTATTAGGATCAAACATTCTATGAGCTTTTGTTCCCTCTTCTGCACCTAGATAAACCATTGGCATGCTTCTATCATCCAATTTCTTTAATCCAGGTTGAATGACCTTTATATGTCCTACACACCCAAAGATTCTCAAGTGTGCTAAGTTTGGTTTTCTGCCCTTTAGTGCTTCGTAGGGAGTTCAATCCTTTAGGGATTTGGAATGAATTCTGTTAAGAACATACACAAAATGCCTCACTGCTTCAGCCTAAAAATTTTGTGGCAAACCCATGGCTTTCATAATACTTCTGGTCATGTTCAACACTGACCTATTTCTCCTCTCTATAAACTCATTTTGCTATGGTGAGTATAGTGCATTCAGCAGCCTAGTGATCCCTTCCCTTTCACGAAAAAAATTATTAAACTCATTAGAAGTAAACTCCCCCCACGGTCTAACCTTAGGGCCTTGATTTTAAAACCAAAATCTTTTTCAACTTTTCCTTTAAACCCTTTAAAAACATTAAAATCCTGGTCTTTTGATTTTAGCATATAGACCCACATATACCTAGTGCAGTCATCAACAAGTAACATAAAGTACCTATTACCTGCCTGAGTTGTAGGCATTATAGGTCCACATAAATCAACTTAAACAAGTTGCAGTGGTTGCTCAGCTCTATACTTTGACTGAGATGGAAAAGGCAGTCTTGTGTGTTTTCCAGCTAAATAGGCTTCACATACTTGTGTTGGATGGTTAATGGAAGGTACTCCATCAACCATTCCTTTTCTTGTCATACCCCTTAGGGATTCAAAATCCATGTGCCCTAGTCTGCCTTGCCAAAGCCAAGGTGTTGCTTCTATCTTAGCTTGGAAACACATTGGTGATCCAATGTTTAAAGCTATTTTGTACAGTCTGTTAGAAGACCTTTTCACCATCATTAATAGCCTACCATTCCTCTCATACATCCACAAGCATTCATCCTTCATTCTTACTTCACAACCACCGTCTGTAGCTTGCCCCAAACTCAAAATGTTACTTTTCAGATATCAGTCAAGAGTCTTTGTTCTTTGTTTTTACATTCCAACAAAACTGAACCTCTTCCTTCTATGATTATACAATACCCATCTCCAATTCTAACTTTGCCTCCCACATCTGTCAAGCTTTGAAAACATTGACTCATTCCCAGTCATATGATTAGAGGCACCATTATCAAGATACCACATCTCTTCTTCACATGAATCAACTTCATACCTTGCATGGACAACTTTATGCTCATTTAGAAACACCATTCCCCTTTGATTTTGTAAGAGGGCAAGTGTCATCAGTAGGGCAGGGCCTTCTGCTTCAGTTTGGGTCAAATTGGACTCATGATCTTTATCTTTCAACTTTGTGGGACATTCAGAGGCATAATGACCATAGGTATCACACTTGAAACACCTGACTTTAGACTTATCCTTCACTGGTCTATCTCCTGGTTTATTACTTCTATCATTCTTTACTTTGGAAGAGAACTGACCTTTATTCTTCTCCCAACTCCTACCTGACTAGTCTGACCTATGCTTATTCTTATTGTGATTTTCATTCACTCTATTCCAAGTTTTCCATTCAGTATAGGTGAGTAACAATTGGTCATTCTTAGCCTGACTAACCCTAGCCTTTAGGCCAGTCCTCTCCTCAAAAGCTTTTAATCTACCAATTGCTTCTTGAAGCAGCATAGTGTCTAGGTCCACAAATTGCTTAATGGAGGCAACTATGTGTATGAAATTCTCAAGTAGTGAGTCAAGAAACTTACGAACAAGTGTGGATTCTTCATAGGGCTCACCACGATCACTGGCCTTTGAAGATAATGAACTCATCCCTCCTGCAAAGTCATCAATACTTTCATCATCCTTCATCTTTAGACTTTCAAACTCATTCTTGAGAGTCTGCAATCTGGCCTTCTTGGCCCTATCAAATCCGAAAAATCTTGCCTTTAGAGAATCCCAAATTTCTTTTGTAGTGGTGTACTTCGCAACATGAAGTACTAAATCCTTTGGTATCGCTTGATACAGATACGCGATGGCCATGTTATTTTTCTTGGCATCAACCACAACATCTTCTTGGACTTCAATGACCTCCCATAGACCATGAACATTGAAAATTGCTTTCAATTTTATTGCCCAAATAGTGTAGTTACGCGCGGTAAGAACCGGACACTGTAGAAGAAGATTGGCGGTGGTACCGCACCGACTCCTCCAGACATCTTCTTCTTCAATTTCCGTTCATACTTCCTTCCGAATCGCGAGTCCAGATCAGTTCCTTTTTATCAGTATATCACGAGATCGTTCTTCCTTAACACAAGCTCTGATACCAATTGAAATCAGGCTCCAAGAAATTACAACAATCGATTTCAAATTAGAACATAGAAGAAGATTCAAAGCGTAAATCTTATTCAAGAAAACGAATTAACAAACTCATAAATGAGTTGTTTACAAGCAAAGAGGTTGTGGTGTAGTGGTTGAGGTAAGCCCTGAAGTCACAAGGGACCCGGGTTCAATCCCTACCATCACTATTAATTTCTGAGGCATGGAAATGAGGCCTAGTTCTTAGGCTGATGCACCAGGGTTTTACCCACGTCGATTCAGGGTTCGAGCCTCGGCTCTCCCTCAAGCCCGGAAGGGGCCGTATTGGGTGGGATTTTTCCTTGGATGCTCTTTAACTCTGACGTCAAGTGGGCCCGGTTAAGACAACATATTGGCCGGAGTTGGACGAGTCTCTGCCATATGACGAGGGGGTGCGACGTCACAACATTCAATGTTCGCCGTTAAAAAAAATGAGTTGTTTACAAATACAAATTGAAAACATAAATGTTACAATCTACCCCTCAACTATTTGGAATTACTAAAATCCACCTTAAACTTTACAAACAGGACTATTTAACTAACATATTTTCCATCTTATAAATAATAATGATTACTTACCAAAATTATGTTCAAATGCAATGATAATAAAAATTATTTACACATTCTATTAAAATAACACACCTTCAAGAACAACTATAATATTAAAAAATATAAGCTATGTAGAAACTATAGAACACATGCATGCTGTCATTGTAAATAATATGGCTCAAATCCCCATTGTGCACTTCCAATAATGGCACACCCATATATCTCTCTCTTACTTTTTCATATTTTAACTTCGTGTCGAATCATATTAACTTTTTATCTTTTTTTTGTTTTATTATAATTTTAATGAGGGTTGATAAGATAAAAGATCGACATACTTTCATTTTTCATAAAAAGTTGCTCAATCGAATATTTAGATGTGAAAGTCTTTAAATTGATTAAAAATGTATAAATCATTTTAAAAAATTTAAAATATTAGGTTGTTTCATGTCCGTTAAAATTTGATAAAATAGACTTTTTTTATTGTTTTTAGTTTTGTATTTACGTAACGGAGACAAATTTTTACTTTTGATATATCAAACTCACTGAAGATGGTAAATGTGATGTTACGATGTTACGTGGGTTCTTTTCTGCTTACATGATTATTTTATGTGTTCTTATTCATGGGGTTAGATTGTGTGTACGTGTTTGTGTCATTTGTACAATTTGGAGGAAGAAGAGGGTGTTCTATGACGATTAGGATTTGGAACTTGGTGGCGACTTGGCTCGGGCTCCCAATGCCGATGGAGAAGTCTCCATGTGTGTTAATGGAATGGCTTGAAAGACTTAAAGTCACTCCTCAAAAGAAAACCATGATTGGGTCGATTATTTTCGTGACTTGGTGGACGATTTAGAGATTCAGAAACGACAGGGTGTTTTTGAAGAAAAGAAATCGGAAAGAAACCTTGTTTGAAGATATTACTCATTTATCGTTTTTTTGGTATAGTAACCGGATCAGAAAATGTAATATTTCGTGGATCGAGTGGCTTAAAAACCAGCTATTATATATGTAACCTTCTGTATTTCTAGCTCCTTGCTAGATTTTTTTACTTTTTAATAATATGCCGTCGTTCCAAAAAAAAAAGCCGGTGAAAGGATGACGAAAGATGGTGAAAGAGAGAATAACCGTTCAGGATGGTAGGTTTTTGTAGACTTTTAAAGACTTTATATTATTTTTAATATCTTTAAAATTCCAACAAAGTGATTTTTCATGAAAAACCATATGTTAGCAGTGGCGAATCTAAAACAAAAGTTCAGTGGTAATGATTTTTTTTTACCGTACTTTCATGTAAATGAAACAAAAAAAAAATTTTGACCGTACTTTCATATAAACAAATTTTTTTTACGGTAACATGCGACTGGCGAGCCGGAGGACTGGGGTTTTTTTATAAAGTATTAGGTTTTTTTATAAAATTTTGGACTTTTTATGAAGTGATTTTTTATAAAGTATTAGGTTTTTATAAAATTTTGGACTTTTTATTAAGTGTTGAGCCTTTAAAAAAATTTGAGGGGTAAAGTAAGGGGTAACCGGATACATAAAATCGTAAAAAAATTTTTTTTTGCACTGCGGGTAAAAGTTGAGGGGTAGCGGGGGCTACCCCTACCCATAAGGTAGGTCCGCCCCTGATGTTAGGTTTTTTTGATCTAAATTTACTTGCTATTCACGACATCAACCTAAGTGTCACATGTGCCAACAACTAAGCTAGTGCCAAAAATTTCAGAAGTTCATTAACATTTTTTATTGAAATTTATATGAAAATGTATATAAAAATGTGCATGTCAAAAGACAAAAGTAGGTTTACTTATAATAACTTAAATACAAATATAAAAATAAGAGTAGAAAAAAAGAAATAAAAAACCTATTAATAAAATGAATCTATAGGTTTAAAAAAAAGAACTCTTAAAAAAGTAAAATAAAACCAAAAAAAATTAAAAAAATAAAATCAAGAGAAAAAGGTAAAAAGGAAAACAAAATAGAGGGCAGAGGGGGAGAGAACCCGCAAACCGTTAAAGACTAGCCGGAATCTTGGATTTAGTTTTGAAAGAGCATTATTTAAAGTAAACACAACAAGTTGAAAAACAAAAAAAATAACCAACTAAAAGCTTCCAAGTGTCAATAGATTAGTGGATCAAGTTATTTATTCATAGCTTACACTTTTAATAAGATATATAATTAACGGGTTATAATCGTGCGTTGGCTTGGTTTGAATAAAATCCATATCGAAACATAGGAGAAAATAAGAATGTCGTAACAGGTTATTCATAATTTATAAAACATTATACACCCAAATTTATAAAAGAAAAACCAAATTTTGACTCGTCTCGTTTTGGAATAAAAACTTATATTTAATCGTAAATAAATTTATGCGAAAAGTAGTATAGACTTTTATTTTTTTTAATGTGCTCGTTGTTTTAATCTTGAAAAACGAAACCATAATAATATTAATAATAACAATAAAATTAATGATAATAATAATAATAATAAAAGCAAATTAAAAAAAAAAGAAAATGAAAATGAATTACACATGGCAACTGTCAACTAGTCTGTGATGGTAGTATTATTCATCACCATCCATCTTTAATAAGTTATTAGCGTGTTATGCCCGTGCGTTGCGACGATTCGTTTTGAATAAAATTTATATCGAACGTATAAGGAAAAAAAATGTTACGACGGTATATTCAGAATTTGATAAAATATTATTTACCCAAAGTTATATAATAAAACCAAATTTTGACCCGACTCGGTTTTGAATAAAATTTATATACAGTAAATAAAATTGTGCATAAGTTAGTATGGACTTTTATTTTTTAATTTGTTCATCGTTCGAATCTGGAAAAACGAAACAACAATAACAACAAAAATAATAGCAACACTAATAATAACAAAGCAAAAAATTAAATAAAGTATAAGTACACATGTCAAGTGATGTGTAATGGTGCTATTCATCACCAATTCACAATTTATTTTTTAAAAAATATATAATATAATGAACTTTATTTATCTTGAGAATATAGACATAAACTTGGATGAAGAAGATCAAGCAATAATTTTCTTGACTTCTTTACCTCAGTCATTTGAACACTTTGTGAATACTATCATGTATGGTAGAGAGGCCTTATCCATGAAAGAAGTGTTGGATGCTCTTAATTCAAGAGAATTGAGGAAGAGGTCAGATTTGAAGGAAGAAGGTGAAGGGTTATTTGTTATAGGAAAGTCAGAACAACGAACTCTAAAGACTCCTAAGTTCAAGGGATCTGCTAGGTCTAAATCTAAGTATAGAAAAAAAAATGTTATGTGTGCAACTCATAGAAACACTTAAAGAAAGATTGTCCTGAATGGAAAAGAAAAAAAGGGGGAGACTAGTGGTCCAGAGAACTTTAACAACTACACTCAGACCGATGAATCATCCGATGGATATGACAGTGCAGATGTGTTAGTAATTTAACAAAAAAAAACTTCCCTTATTGTGTTTCAGGACTGTTCGTTTTGTAATTTTGGTCTAGGTATTGTGGTTTGATGATTTAAATCTTTTATAGTTATTGTTTGTTGACATCATACATCTTTTATTTTGCTGTTTGTTGTTCTTAGCAAAAGTTTAAGGTGTTTGGTGTTAAGGTAATTTTTATGTGTTCTTACTTTCTGTATTCTTTGCTTTTAGCGGTAGTGGAATCACGTTAGTAGTGGTAGAAGTTGAGAGTTATGTAGTTAACTGTTTAGCGGTAGTGGAATCAGTTCTGCTTCATTTTCTCTAAATTTTGTTTGTTGATATTCGATCTGTTTTATTCTATTATGCTCATTATCATTCGTGATTCAGATCGAAGATGAATATGCTTTGTATATACAGTCCTGAAAATTAAAGCTACAAAACTAGAAAATAAAATTAACCTAACAGACATACACAGTTGCAACCAAACCTAACTGCAATTCGAACTAATTGTTACTATTTAGTCCCTATACTATCTTCATATTTCAAAGACCTAATTCACAAAATAATCAGCCATAAAATGCGTAATTTTAACCGGCCGAGACATAGAAAAAGCCGATTACATACTAGATTAGAGTTTTGAATTTAATTAGCTATTTCTTAAAGATTATAAGAGTTAGGTTTTCATAATTGTGTCAATTTCATGATTAAAACCGTTAAAATCTAAAACCATACATACTAGATTCGAGTTTTGAATTTAATTAGCTATTTCTTAAAGATTATAAGAGTTAGGTTTTCATAATTGTGTCAATTTCATGATTAAAACCGTTATCTAAAACCATACATACTAGATTCGAGTTTTGATATTAAATAAAACAACGTACTTTCAACACCGATAGGGTAAATATTTGGTGTCCCAATTTAATTTATTAAGTGTGTACTTATCGAATTAATTAATCATAACTAATAGCATATACAAATTACCTTAAATAGGATTTAAGCTTTTTGGTTGTCATAAGCACCTGACAACCAGCCTAATTGTACTTGATTATGATTAAACAAATATTTACAGTAGAAAGCCACCAGATGAAATTGCTTCATTATTGGGTCCCATTTCTTTATTAATATAATTAGCATCCCCAACCAAGTTGGCATAGGACACTGACCTAAAAGTTGTTATAATTGCCACCATCTCAAAACAAATGAATAAGGTTAATGACAATAAATGTTATACATAAAACCTAATATAAAAATAATTAGATTTTAGATCCTACTCTTTAAATAGAGTTTTTTTCATGTGGATTTGTTTAACCAGCATAATAAATGTTGTATTAACATTAAAGAGTTCAATCAGTCAACCAACTTTTTATAAATCAATTACATGAATCCATAATCAGTCGACCCTACCTCAATTGAATAGTTAAAATTAACAGGTTACATAGTTTTAAGTGTGTATGAATTGGTGTGGATACATTCGACACGAATTAACATCCCACCAGCCAGATCACACTTGTCAACATGAAATGATTAAATATTTTTTTTTCGATCCCTCTATGTTATGTGTGCTACAAATGAGTAATGGGAAAAGGGTTATTGTCGGGTATAGAGCAGGACCGGCTCTAATCTATACTTAGGCTATCTGTAATACCCGGGTGAGGGTGATGCATTTTCTATGCCACGTAGACACTGGCTTCCCTCACCCTCACCCTCGGTCAGGTGCGTAATGGTGGGGTGAGGGTGGCCAGTTTTGTAATAATTATATAATTATTATTTTTTTTAATTTAATTAATTTAATAAACTAATACTAAAACATTTAATAATAAAAAATAACATAATATTAAAAAAAAACACCATAAAAAACATAAAATAAAAAAACATACAATCTAGAACCAAAAAATAAAATTGCCATGGAAGCATATTTGTAATTAAAAAAAATAGAGAGGAGAAGAAAGATTGTAGAGATATGTTTTTATTTTTGTGTAAAAATAAGGTTGTAATGTATAGTATTTATAAGTAATTTAAAAAAAAATTTAATTTAAAGAGCCCAATGGCTCTTTCTTGGCTGCAACGGCTCTTTTTGGCTTCTCCACCCCACGCTCGTGAACACCACCACCCTCCCCATCTCACGCCCATGCTCTCCCGGGTCCGGCTTGGTGTTTCACGCCTGTGATGGGTGAGGTGGCACCATGGCCCCACCACCACTCTCAGTGGCGGATCTAAAATATAATTTCAGGGGTAGCACAATTTTTTTTCCGTACATTAAAAAACGATAATAAACACAGTAAAATATGTACCTAATAGATTTCTCCTCTTCTGAATTTGAAAGCTTGAAATCGAGCCATTACATCGTCTTTTGTTACTTTATCAAATGTTTCTCTTTCGACCACACAAACCAGAGCATTGTTCAAATAATATTCGTCCATTCGATTGCGTAAATCCGTCTTGATAAGCTTCAATTTAGAAAAACATTTTTTAACTTTTGCGGTTGTAACCGGTAAAATCAATGATAGCTTCAATATCCGATAAACCAAAGGAAAAGAATGACGGGAGACGGGAGCGGGAGAGCTGGGTGAGTGGGTGGGGCTATTCGTGCGCTGTGGCCTGTGTAGTGAATTGAAAGTCCCGATTTTTTTTTTTGTTAATTGTTAGATGGGTTTATTTTGGGGTTGGGCTTTAGGTTTAAATTAATATGGGCTTTTGGGTTTTAAATCTTTTAATTAACTTGGACTTTTTTTTTATAAACTTGGGCTTTAGAGTTTTAATCAATGATTAGTTTTGGCCTTTAAAAAAAATATTGAGGGGTAGCCAAATATATTTTCAAGGATAACATAATATATAAAAGGTAAAAAAAAAATTCCACTTCGCCAGAGAAGTTGAGGGGTAACGGGTGCTACCCCTCCCTCCTTAATAGATCCGCCCCTGACCACCTTCCCACTACGGATATTCTTACATGAGGCTAGTAGCTTAGTACCTTAAATTAGGAAGGTCTTAAAATTTTAATAATGACAATTTGTACTTACAGAATTAAGCACTTGATGAAATTATTTACAGTGAAATTATATGAACAGCTAAAATTGTTTTTTTCTTTAAATCGGTTAGTTGTTTTATGTTTTAGATTATACTAATTATATTTAAAACTGATATATGACAAAGTTTAAATTAAAATTATATTAGACTTGAAAATTCGTATATACGTCATAGTAGTTTAGATGTGATGGTGTAGATTTATTTTAAGAGTTAAAATCTTTGAAGGTTATATATGTGAGAGTTGATCGGTGTGTGTTTGTTTGGTGTTTATAATATTTAATTATATATTTTAGGTGTGGTTTAGTATGGAACGTGTTTACTTTGCGTGTGTTTATGATTTATAGGTGACTGGATGCTAAGTACGTGTTTTGAAAGCATTTCAGAGGAACTTGAAGGACTAAGTGTTAAACTATGCAAAAGATGGAGGATGATGAAGGGGTTTTAGAGGCTAAAACTTCAAATAAACATATATCAGGCCAGATAATGATTTACAAGAGCCATAATATATTAATCTAGGGTGCCTCGACGATCCAGATGTGTAAATGTGGTACCAGATGTATAATACAACGAGGTTGGACGTACAATACGACGGGTGATGTGGGCGTTTTAAGCTGTTTGGGCAGAATACTTTGTGCGTACAAAAGGGACTGGGCGTATTGTATTGTACGGCGGGAGTCGGTTAGAGCCGAATTTTATGGGTTTTTACCCCATTTAAACCCAAACCTTTAGGGTTATGAAGAATCTTCTTCCCTAACCGTTTTTGGATGATTATGTAGAGTTTTGGAGCAGCTTTTAAAGAACTCTTACTTTGGTTTTATGTTTTTGATGTCTAAACTTAATTCTAGCAATTATTTGATGATTATGAGCGACTAAGCTCCTTTGGGATCTTCCGGGTGAACGATTCGTGCAGGTACTCGTTCGGTTTTAGTTTATCTAGTGTTGGATTGAATTTTATGAACCCGTTAAGTTCTTTTGGATTCATTTGTCTGTTCGATTTATGAACAATTTGATTTTATTTACGTTAACGCAATTGTCATCGTTTCTTGGTTTCCTTGCATCGGGAATAATTTGGATTTGTGTTATATTCTTTAGAATTGAATTAGGTTGAACAATTTAAACAATATCATGTCTATTTGATTTCCAATTAGGTGGAATTAGGTCGTATGTTTCTTATCGAATCTGAATCCCGAGGTGGTTACTGTCTTCTCATATTTGTTTACTTAATTAAGTTTATATTTTTTGAATTAAAAAAAATCAACCAAAAATCAGTTTTCTATTCTTAGTTTAATTTAGATAATTTAAATAGATATAGGTTAAATTAATCAACAAAACTTATTACACTGACCACATGCTCCTCGTGGATACGATGCCTTACTTCTTCTAGCTATCTAGTTTAATTAGGTTTTTGCATGACCCAAACGACGATCATCAAAATGGCGCCATTGTCGGGGAGCTAGTGCGCTTAGTGTGGTTGTTTTGTTTGGTTTTTCTTAGCGATAACATAAAATAATAATAATATAGTTTTTGTTTTACTCTGTTTGTTTTATCTGTTTGCTTTTACCCTGACTATATACTTTTCAAATGTTGCCAAGGAAATTATTAGAGGATCATACTGATGATTTTAACAAATTAGTTATTGATCTTGAGAATATAGACATAAACTTGGATGAAGAAGATCAAACACTAATTTTCTGGACTTCTTTACCTCAGTCATTTGAACACTTTGTGAATACTCTCATGTATGGGAGAGAGACCTAATCCATGGAAGAAGTGTTGGCTGCTCTTAATTCAAGAGAATTGAAGAAGAGGTCATATTTGAAGGAAGAAGGTGAAGAAGGGTTATTTGTTAGAGGAAGGTCAAAACAAAGAACTCAAAAGTACTAAGTTTAATGGATATGCTAGGTCTAAATCTAAGTATAGAAAATAAGAAAATAGAAAAAAACTAAAAATAAAAAATAATATAGTTTTTGTTTGCTTTATCTGTTCGCTTTTACCCTGAGTATTCTAGTTGTTTGTGTAGAGTAATTTCTTTACATGTTAGCCGATTCTAATGGAGTTTGTGATCAACATGAATTACGATGATGAAGATGATCCATGTATGTGTTGCGAGAGCTACTATCATTGGGTTCAAGATTATCCGATGTTCGAAAGCAAATATGGAACAATTGAGAGGGGTTTTCTGAATACATGCGGCAGAAGGGATATGTGAGGGCCAACTATGAAGATGAAGAAGCACCCTACAATTATCCAGACAATGATCATTACTACCAAATAAACCGGAACTTTCAAGGGTACAATCAACAAGGTGGTAGTCAATATTATCAAAACTATCAGGAGAATTACAATCAAAGCAACTACCCGAGATGTAACATCCGAAAAATATATTGAATAATAAAGGATAATAAACGAGGCTTAGGTTAATAAAAAGGATAACGAGGAAACGAGAAGGGGGCGTTGCGGCAACAAGCGAAAGACGAAAGAGGGAAGGGGGAGGCTAACCCTAGCCGCCACCCCTTGTTGTTCCTCATTTCATCATTTGCAAAGTTCTCGAGAGAGAAATCTAGAGAGAGTTTAGAGAGAGAAAGTCGGGAATCGATTCGAGAAGCTCAAGGTTCGTTCATCTTCATTAGTGGAGGCCACTGACCCGATTTGGAGCTCAAACAGGTAACAGTTTCCTCTAAATCTGAGTTTTTTTGTTTATGGCGGGTTTCAGGTTCATTTTCACGTAAAGGTCGAGCTTTTACGTATGGTTTGAAAAACTGATCATAGATCTAGCTTCATGGATGTAAAAGGAACCTTTCTAACGTAAAAAAGTCTTAAGCTTGATCACTGATATGAACAGCCGCCATGAACATGCAAGTTAGGGTTTTTGGGAAAAAGACAAAACTTGATAAGTTCGCTAGGTCAAGTTCGCCTAAGCCTGATAGGGCGAACTTGGTGTAAGTTCGCTTGGTACAAGTTCGCTTGTATAATTTCGTTGTGTTCAAGTGGGCGAACTTAACATGTTCGCTAGTGTCAAGGTGGCGAACTTATCATAAGTTCACCAGAGTAGAAGTAGAAAACACATAGTGTCGGTTAGGCCTGTTAGCTTAACCCGCATGAATTGATTTCACGGATATAAGGTGACGGTTACTGGACTAGTTCTAGTATTATCCGGCTAGCTTGACATGTGAGTTCTTATTGCCCTTTTTCCCTAATAGTTTTGGGTTGGCATGCATACTAGTAGTATGATTTGAAAGATAAAGTATACTTTTTATAAAAATGTAATTTTTATAAACTCAAAGTGAAAGTTATAGTTTTTATAAAAATGTTATTTTTATAAATAAAAAAGGAAAAGAGTTAAAGAGCATAGTACTATCTTTGAAATATATTTTAAAGAAAGTAAAGAGTTAAAGTAAAGAAAGTAAAGGAGCTGCACTTCGTTGTAGCTTGACAATGACAAATGCCATATTATATGCTTATGTGTTGATATGTGTTATTTGTCTATGTGTTATGTGTTTCAATGGCATTATATTATATGATGTAGTATAATTGCATAGTAGTTGCAAAGTAAAAAGTCCTGTAGGAAAGCAAAGTAGAAGTCTCACCCTGAGGTGTGAGCAAGCAAAGTAGAAAGTCTCACCCTATAATGTGAGCAGGAAAAGGAGTCTTACACTTTGGTGTAAGCGAGAAAGTCCTACCCTGAGGTGTGGGCACAACAAAGTAAAAGTCTTACCCTGAGGTGTAAGCGAGAAAAGGGATCTTATCCTCGAACATTGATTCATATGTGACAGTTAAAGTATGTTATAGTCACTTGTCATGTACGAGTGAAAAACAAAGTTAAAAAAGTAGAGGAGGACACCCTAACCGGTTTCCTCGATAGCAAAGTTTTAAATGAAAGATAGAAATGGAATGATTTTATAAAATGTAACGTTGTAAAGTTTTAAATTAAAGGCAAAGGCAAAGTTGTTTTAAAGTAAAGAAAGAAAGCTTGTTTTATTTTTATAAAACTAGCTATTTAAAGAAAGTTTACAGTTTAAAGTAAATATAGAACTCACCAGCGTTAGCTGACTTTTAGTATGCATGACAAGTAGTAAAGACAAAGTGAAAGTAAAGTAGAGGAGCCGAAAGGGCTTGATAGCATGGACATCGGGTTGCTGCGCTGAAGGCTGGCATTTCCATTTCCTGATAGTTTATGTTTGAACAATGAATTTATGATTTGGATTATAAATGTTTTGAATTAAAGATTTCTGCTGTAATAGATTCTGATTCCGGTTTAAGAATTATGTTTGTTATGTTTTGTGCCAACTATGAGATGTACCCTGTTTAGGGCGTTTCACGAGAGGTTCGTACAATCAGGGCGATTACCAACAAGGCCAACAACAATACCAATAGAGGAACCATTAACAGCAAAACCAATGCCAGTTTCAAGGTAACCAACAAAATATTTCACTAACTGATGTACTTGCAACAGTCAATGACTTGGCAAAGATAATAGATCAACACCGAGAGGTTCAGGAAAAGATGAATGGATCATTTGCAAGAAAGTTGGGTCAGATAGCCAAGAGGTTCAAGAAAATATGAATGGATCATTTGCAAGAAAGTTGGGTCCGCCACCACCTGCAAGTGAAATTTTGCCTTCGGGACCAAGTAACGGACCGTTAATGGTTTCTTAGTGGACTGCTAAGGACACATGTCCTTTCGCGGACCGTTATGGTGCGGGTGGCGGTCCGTCATAGGGTTACACACGTCCGGTATTCATCAGACATGTGGAGTGTCATCATTGCAGCCTTGTCCACCACGTTGCGGACCGCTAAGGGTCTGGGTAGCGGTCCGCTACCCTCTAATTTTTAGAATTTTAACTTTTGGTCCTTGTACTTTGTAATATTTCAATGTTAGCCCCTCAACTATAAACTTTTTGGCAGGTTTGGTCCTTTATTTACTTGAGAATTTTTGAGGTGTTACAAAAACCTTGCAATTGATACTTAAATCACTTATATTTTTTAATTGCAGGTTAAACGGTGACTCAAGAGAAACAGAGCGAAAACAACCCAAAAACATTAAGAAAAAGCACACCCGAGCTTTGACCCCCCAAGAAGTCAAAATTGGTCAACTTAAGTCAACAATCAGCAAAAGACAAAAGTATGAAGAAAATAGGCAATGCACCGTTGTGCATCCCATTGCACGACCGTGCAAAGCCTGCCGTGTGTCCCAAGATAACCAGTACCCTGTCACCTGTAACTTAGGGTGTTTGCACGACCGTGCATTCCATTGCACGGTCGCGCGTTGGCCGTTTTGAGCCCTATAAATAGGAGGCATGGGCTACTAATTCCATACACCCAATCCAGAGAGATATAACACTCCTATTGTCCGTTTTCTGTTGTTTGTAGTAGAGAGTATAGAGGCTCTTCCGCTTTGTTCGCAATAGGGGAGCATACGAAACTTAGCTTTATGTTTGTTCGTATGGCCATTCATGGCTAAACCCTTTGTATTGCTTAGATAAATATGAAGTTTGGTGTATGTTAATGTTTAACTTATTAGCCTAATCGTATGTTTATGTTCTTTAATCATTCTCTCTTAAAACCGTCTTCATGATGGACTTTTTATCTTTATCTAATTTAGTCTTTAACCTTGTGAGTGTTCTTGATTTTAAAGTGTAAGACTGTAAAACGTTTTTAATCAAACTTCTCTTGAAACTTGTACATATTTATACAAGAGGATTTTGATAAGCCAACACTTGGTTAATATTGATATAGATCATACGTCTTTATACGAACTTTGTCATGAAACCTAGAGTTGGTGAACTCATATTGGGAACGGTACGTCTTTATACATGGTCCCATTGTTGCACCGCATCGCGGTGAACAAAGTTTAATCACTCTTTTAATAAAAATAAAGGTATTTAAGTTTGATGTCTTAAACCAACTCGGAGATAGATCTTAAGCATACGAATGTACGGATGTATTGAAGAGTTGAGGATAATGATGTCCCTAAATGGGAGTCTTACTATTTTATTTCTATAGATTATAATTCGTGAACTAAATGTTGTGAGAATGAGGCTTAGCGGTGTACCGTTCACACATTTGTATTGGTCATACCATCGGTCTAGTTAACATAACATTATTACATACCAGGCGGATTCGAAGCCCAAAGCAATACTCGTTGTGATCTGATTATTCTTGAGCTATGTACTTTTCTATTATTTACATTTTTGTTACACACTTCACGCACATTTTACATTCTCTGTTATTTACTCTACCGTCATTTACATTTCCGTCATTTACATTTCCGTCATTTACTTTTCTGTCATTTACATTTCCGCTTCACAAGCACACAAAACCCACTTATTAATTAAACCGGATAAACGATAACAAACATTGAGTATTGGAACTCGACCGTGTACATTGGTTCGATACTTGGTTCTTACCTAAACTATATTACACCGTAATAGGTGTGCTTGCCTATTGTGTGTGTTTTTAAGTTTGAGAATTTAAAACCTGATCTCGTGAAAACCTTTGCAATATATAATAAACTATTTATTATACTAAACACACACGCGTCAACAGACTACAAGAGTTTGAAATATATCTTCTGCCAGAAGGAACTGAACATGAGGCAAAGAAGATGGATGGAAGTCCTGAGTGACTATGATTGCGAGATTTGCTATCATGAAGGAAAGACTAACATTGTAGCCGACGCCTTAAGCCTAAAGGAAAGAGAAAAACCTAAGCGTGTTCGTGCTCTAAGACTTGATCTTCAAGTCAGTCTTATAACTCAAATAAAAGAAGCTCAGAAATCTGCCTTGGAAGAGGCAAACCTCGACCAAGAAGGAATGGAAGGAATGACTAAGCAACTCGTCAAAGGAAATGACGATGTTCTTAGAATGAATAAAAGAATTTGGGTACCTATCTTTAGAAACCTTCGAGAAAAGATTCTCGAGGAAGCCTATAAGTCCAAGTACACTATGCACCCAGGAGGTGATAAGATGCACTAAACCCTGAAACCAAATTATTGGTGGATCGGCATGAAAAGGCACATAGCCGAGTATGTGGCCAAATGCTTGACTTGTTCGAAGGTAAAATACGAACACTAAAAGCCATCTGGGCTGTTGCAACAGTTAGAATTACCGGTATGGAAATGGGAGATGATAGCCATGGACTTTATCACCAAACTTCCCTGAACCAGTCGAGGAAACGATACTATATGGGTTATCATTGACCGAATGATTAACTCTGCTCACTTCCTACCAATGAAAGAGACTTATAGCATGGACAAGTTGGCACAGCTATACGTAAACAAGATAGTATCCCTACACAGTATGCCACTATCCATTATGTCAGATAGAGACAACCGTTTCACATCTTGATTCTTGCAAAGCTTCCAAAAAGCACTAGGAACTCGATTGAACCTTAGCACTACATATCATCCTCAAACGGATGGACAGAATGAGAGGACAATCCAAACTCTGGAGGATATGCTCCGAGCATGTGTCATAGACCTCAGAGGAAGTTGGGACTACCACTTACTTCTGATGGAATTCTCCTAAAATATTATTTATCACACGAGTATTCAAGCGGCACCGTTTGAAGCCTTGTATGGCAGAACGTCCAGAACTCCTGTATGTTGGTCAGAAATAGGAGAAAATCAACTATCTGGACCCGAAGTAGTCCAACAAACCACGGATAAAATCTTACAAATAAGAGAAAGGTTGAAAACGGTTTGTGACCGCCAGAAAAGTTACGCCGATAAAAGGTGAAAGTCGTTGGAATTCAATGTAAGAGATAAGGTATTACTTAAGGTCGCCTTGGAAAGGCGTGGTACGATTCGGAAAGAAAGGGAAGTTAAGCCCTGGTTTCGTTGGGCCATTTAAGATTGTAAAACGAATCAGACCGGTGGAATTTCAGTTAAAATTACCAGAAGAAATGAATGGAGTGCACGATGTATTCCATGTCTCCAATCTGCGCAAATGTTTGGCAGATAAAATTCTAGTAATGCTGCTACAAGATGTAATGGTAAATGAAAGTCTTAAGTTCATAGAACAACCGTTGCAAATTGAGGACAGTGAAAGTGAAATGGAATTCCAGACGTGGACCTGAGTACACGTGAGAACTGGAATCGGAAATGAAAAAGAAATACCCTAACTTATTCAAGTGAAAATCTCGAGAACGAGATTCCAAAAAAAGTTGGGGATGATGTGACACGCTGTCAAATTTTTGTCCTAATATTGCCAATAATAATAATAATAATAATAATAATAATAATAAATAGCATAAGGATTGGAATCTACAAAACTTGAAAGATAGAAAGAAAAAAAAGTAAATTCTTAAAATCAGGGGTAGCATAGGCTAACAGTCCGCTACAGATGGCAAGGAGTAGCCCCGCTAGAGGCTTGGCGGACCGACAACACACAATTAATGGTTAGCTACGGAAAGGACATGGCTGGCAAACCGCCAGCATCCCAGCTAACGGTCCGCTACACACCTCCCTAGGCACCCTCTACACAAGACACATGTCCTGGACGCATGTAGGGCATGCGTCAGCCCTAGCGACGCATGGTCGGTGGCGTACCGCTAAGACAGAGCCACAGGGTCCGCTAAAAACATATGGCGCACGTGCGCTGCATGGCCACCACGTGTCATGAATGCAGGCAACATTGGGCGGTAGCGGACCGCCAGCTCCCTTGCTAACGGTCCGCTACGGGTGTAGGTTTAGCTTATACATAAGAGGTTACACCATCTCATTTTCCACACATCTAACACTCAAACCTCAGAACTTTCTCTGAGTTCTCTGCTCCCAAGCACCCTCCTGCTGCCCCAACTCCCGAGCCGCTCTCCCGAGTTTGTCTGGTCTTCGCTTATTTATCGCACTAGAGCGTTTTGAGCCGCAAGAACCCGACAGGAGCACAGAAGATCAAGTGAAGGTGCTAGAGCTTAAGACCTGACTTCTAAGCTACTTAGCACTAAGATTATTAACTTTCCACATCCATAACCAAGGTGAATACGAGTCTATCAAAATACGGTTTTACGTCATGAGGGTGCTACAAACACTCTCACGTAACAATCAAACTATTAACGTTTACAAAAAGGGCAAAACATGAAAATAAAATACACATGCATACCATGCCGTGGGGGTGGGGGGGGGGGGGTTGGCTACGGATATAACCCCGGGGATGTTTATACGTAAAGTTTGATCAAATGTTTATATTCGCTTCAGATCTATACGGTCGAGCGGGGTAGGCACATAGGTTCGAGTGAATGTGTAAAACGGGGGAGCCTGTGACTCCACGTGTCCACTCGGGTATGTGACCAATGTATATGCACATAAAAGGGATGGAGTAATGTGTTCACTGTCTCCCATTGAGTTATGCTTAATTATTTAATTCAATTGTGTTGCTAATTAATAAAGGATTTGATGTCATAAAGTATTCACCAGCACATAGCTGGCGTTCATTGTCAAATGTTTTCAGGAAAGGGATTAAATGATCCTAAAATATTTGGGACTGGCCACGGCTTAAATCCCAGGGATAATTTTGCTGTATATCCAGGTCAGGCTATAGACCTAGACCCGGTGCAACCAAAAAATATATTATATAGGTTCGTGCTATGCACGGGAAGGACCTGGAGAAATGATACAAGGATAGGTGCCAAAAGGAATACGACTCCTTAGGCGAATACCTCCCTTGTAGGATTACTGACTTATGTCAGGGTTTTGATTTCGGTTTCAATGTAACAAACAACCGGGTTGCTATACCGAAGTATTCAAATAAAGAACTTTTGTCTACACGATGAGATTCATTTATTTACAAAACCAACCCTCGAGATTGAAAATGATTTATGAAACGATCCTTTGAAAAACGTTAAATAGCTGCACAATACAAACTCTGAAATCAAAGCAGGTACCTGTAACATCCCAACTTCTATATTCATTAGAACACGATGTTTGGTTTAGGACTAAGGTTGTCAAGAATGAAAATATATTATAGAAATTCAACAATTAATTAACTAAAAGACGATAATGCAGAGTAAAGGGGGGCAAATGAAAATTTCATAAAACCTAACTCTTTCTTTCAAGATGTTCCAGCCGCCAGCTTCTTGCCCCTGTCCTCTCGCCAACCTCATTCTTCTTCATCCTTTTCGTCGACTCCACCCCATGAACCCACTTTCACCTCCATTAAACCCTAAAACCCGACCATGGCTCTTAATCTTGCACTCGGCGTACAAGGAGAACGATGAAGACCGGTTCATGACACCGGGATGACCATGAAGAAGATCCATTCGGGTCGGAACCACGCAAGACAAAAGGGAAGCCGCTGGAAGAGGTTGTGGTTGTATTAAGCCTCGCGGTGGTTCGTAAACGACGAGGGCTGTAGCGGGGGGTGTTGTATGGGCTGCTGCCAAGCTTCGGCAGCAGCAGTGGCGTGTGATGACGAAAAGCTTGTATGCAACAGGTAACGATGGTGTGGTGTACTCCAGAAAAACTATTTTGCGTGCAGCTCGATGACGGCGGTGAAGATGGCTTGGGCAGGAAACTCACGGCTGGTAATGGTGGCTGTGTTCTCACGGAAATTGTTCTTACGATGGCTTTTATGGTTATTGGTGTTGGCAATATGATGGTCTCATGTAGTGGCGGTTATTATGGTGGTGGTTAGTACGGTTTACGACTGATAAAAGTGGCATACATGAAGGAAAATGGCGACGATGGCAGTAGGAGGTAAACAGTGATGTTATGGCAGCCTAGTAGTCTTAGTGGTTTCACGACGGTGAGTGTTAACGACGGTAAGTGGCGGTGACGAGGAATGGCAGCGGTAGTTTCATGTGGTGATGATTTGGACGATGGCGATGTTGTGGTAAATGTATGGTGGTTAGTGGTGGCTGTTATGTTAGAAATGGAGGTATAGAGGATAATATTGTTGACGGTGAAGGTGGTGGTGGTTGCATAAGATTCAAGGTGGTTCATGATAGCTCGCGGTAATGGAGGTGGTTTGACAGCCGAGTGTAGATGAGGGTTTAGATATGACTTCACGATGATGGAATTACGTTTTCACAAAGATGGTGGTTGATGGTGGATAATGGTGGTTCATGGTGGCTTGGGATAACAAGGGTGATAACGGTTCATGGCATAGGATGGAGAGGGTATGATGAGGATCGACGACAATGAGATCCATCTCCTGGTAACCGGAACGTCGAGACGAGTTCGTGGACTTTCGGGTCACCCGATTCGGATTCTGTACGGTAAAGTCTCGGTTACATTACTGGTTCGTGCTCGAGAAGGTATAATTCCTAAACTCGTAGAATGTTGATTGGGTTAATGAATCGGGTTATGAACACCGTGTTGAGGTCTACGAGTAAATATTATATTCGACTAAAAGAAGGATTTTTTAATAATAATAATGATAATAAATGTCACGTATCAACAGAATAGTTATGAGGGTTATCAATGCTAGAAGGATAAAACACGACTTGTTATTGATTATTATTGATTGATTTGGTAATGGAAATAGACAATTTATAGTTTCGGGTTTTCGATAAAAACAAACGGGACTCGGTCCGATTTTCGTTAGAATTAAAGATGCTTATTTTACCTAGACATCCTCATTTCGGTTTGGGGTTCGTTTGGGAAAAAGACCCAGTTCAGGCAAATCTAGCATGTTCGCCTGATGCAATGGTATGTTCGCCTAAGACAAAAGTGGCGAACTTACCACATGTTTGCCTAAGTCAAAGTGGCGAACTTAGCATATGTTCGCCTAATCCAAGGAGGCGAACCTAACATGTTCGCTTCACTCAAGGAGCGAACTTAACCTTGTGTTCACTTAAGCCAAGTATGGCGAACTTACTCAAGTTCTCCTTAACTTATATGAATGATTTATACAGATCGTGTGTGACACCTAGAGACGCCTACTGATCAGTGATAGTATCTCAGAACCCGCTTATCAGGGGAGTTGTATGTGCCCCCTATGTGCTACGTGCAAATGATTTTAAATGTTTTGGGGCTGAAGTGTATACATGATATGAATGAATGTTATGATATGTATTATGTCACAATACATGATGATTATAAGTATGACAAGTATGTTTATGAACAAAGAGCTATGATAAGTATGTTTATGAACACAGAAATGAAAGTATGACATAACGTATAAGAATGAAATCTTGTTATATATATATATTGCTTGTTATGTATGAATAAACATTATGGAAGGAAACGATGATAACGGCTACTTTGGTAGACGGACGACCATGCGACTATTATGCAGCCAGAACAAAAAGTCTAGAAAGGTAGACAAAATATGATGGACTACTACGGTGGACGTTTATGATATGATGGATGAACGAAGGTTGTCGGACGGTTTACGAACATGACGAATGGTTGCATATATAGTTTGCATGGGAAACGAATGCCTTAGGGCAGATGGGCGAATATGACGAACTACGACGGTATGACGGTTTTAGACGGACGGCCGAAGGTTTGCCGGACAGTTTTATGATATGCCGGATGGTTTCTAGTGCAGGACATGGGGTACAGCGGTAGTTCTAGAACGTTTGTCTTTGTGACTTACGTAATCAATGACGGGTTGATAACCCATATGTGTAAGGCTAATGAATGTTCAGCAAATAGCAGAAGTGTATGTATATATATACGTACTCACACATGAATGATATACGATTGTAGAAAAAGAAAAGGTATACATATATACATATATATTTACACTCACAAGTTTATGAAAAGAATATATATACATATGTATTCACAAACACAAGTTTATGAAAAGAATAATGTTTATGATAGCTTGCTTTAAACTAGAACTCACCAGTGTTAGCTGACTTTTATTATGCATTTCAGGTAGCAAAAACGAAAGAACGTGCCAAGGCGTGATGGCGGCCTGACACAAGACTGACATCCTATTATATGATTATGTGTTTTCAGAAAAATTTTTCTTTTAATTGGTAAAGACTTCCGTTGTTTATGTAATAGAATGATGTAAGCTTCCGCCATGTTCTAAAAAATATAGTTTATTTAGTTTACATCTCTATGTTTATGAGTAAATCCAACAAGTGAGGTCTCCCGGTTTTGGGGCCTTACAGTACCGCTGGTGCCAACTGTTGTTGCAGCCCGGTAACGTCTCGGGGGTACACGGGGCGGGGTGTGACAGTCTGATTCTGTTTCGACCAACTTAATGGAGCAGAAATAAGGTACACGCGGAGCTGTTCCTAATGGGGCACGGGTCATGCCCAACCTCCAGAACAGCCTATAATAGGCCATTGTTGCACCATTTCAGGGGGGGGGGAGAGAAGAGAGGCAAGTAAAAGAATTCTCCATACTTTTATTCTGTAGTTTTTGTAGTTAGCTTCATTTTAAAGGTTCTAGAACAATATAACAAATTTGAAATATTGTAATGATGCTTAATTATGTTTATACAGGTTTAATCTTTGTTATTTGTATGGCCATGGTGCTTAATTGTGTTTATATAAGTTTAATCTTTGTTATTTGCATGACCATTCTTGACTAAGTTCTTTGAATCACTATGGGGAGATAAACCTCCGATAAAGTAGTTAGCATCTATTATCTATTCAACATTGGTTTATGTTAGTGACTTCAAAATGTGATCTTTTATAAACTTTTACTAAACCTTCAAATCTATATGATACTTCACCAGTTAATTGTTCAAGCGTTTTACCAGTGTTTGTGTTTGTGTGTTGTGTTTCCCGTCGCATCGCAAAGACACCCCGCTAGTGTGTGTGTGTGTATAATATGCATAATATATATAATATCAGTTTTCTATTAAAAAAAATATAATATCAGTTTTATCCACATTCTTTTAGAAAATACGTCCAAATTCTGGAGGGACACAAATAAAACTTCTTTCTAGTACTGTAGATGAAAACCGTGAGCTTCAGCAGTTAACCATTCTCCTTCGATCGGTTTCCTTTCATCTAGGTGTGGATCGATGGACATTGTCACTGGATAGTTCGGGGTAATTCTCTGTTAGGAGCATTAAGAACCAATTTTACTCGCTTAACAGGACATACTCGAATTATCGCAAAGACACCCCGCTAGTGTGTGTGTGTGTATAATATGCATAATATATATAATATCAGTTTTCTATTAAAAAAATATAATATCAGTTTTATCCACATTCTTTTAGAAAATACGTCCAAATTCTAGAGGGACACAAATAAAACTTCTTTCTAGTACTGTAGATGAAAACCGTGAGCTTCAGCAGTTAACCATTCTCCTTCGATCGGTTTCCTTTCATCTAGGTGTGGATCGATGGACATTGTCATTGGATAGTTCGGGGTAATTCTCTATTAGGAGCTGATGCGTGTGAAACTATATATATTTTAATAGAGATTTATCACACAGTATTAGTTTTAAAAAGGGTTTTCACCAAAGACTAATCACACACACATCGGGCAGTGTACCCGTCGGATAGCAATATAGTAAAGGTAAGAACCGGATATCAATCCGTGGACACGGTGGAATGCGATAATAAACCGGAACTAAAATCCAATCAAGTAAGGGTAAAATATGTTTAAGTTGATTTTTAATTAAACTAATATGCAAGAATATAAAACTAAACTAAGAACACAAATCAAACAATCAAGGAAGGAATATCACTTCGGTCTCGAATCCATTTAGTAAACATTCAACAACAACTACAAATACATGACACGTGCACGATATATAAGTTGACTAAATTCTCGTCAAAGACATCTAATCAAATGATTCTTCGGAAAGTTAGAATGAATAACACAAACCAACCACCTAAAATCATACAATGAAGCTCACGTGCTATGAATACGTAAATGTTTAATAAAGATTGGACTAGCTTCCTGTCAAGGTTGGCTAATTCAACAACTAGTTGGAAAGATTACACGAATCAACACATAACCCACCTCAAGTTGATTAAAGTAAACAACAACATGCACTTCTTCAACATACAATGTTCATATCAAGATTACATAAACTAGAAGATTGCGTCAACAAGTCCTAGATGAACATAATACTAAACATGACACATCATAACAAGCACTTTGTCTTTCCAAACATAAGCACAAGGATGCACATTCAAGAGTTTTCAACCATAAACAAGACTTCATCCACCATTCCTAGTCAAAGGCCATAAACTAGCATACATACATACACTAATCAATGAATACATGCATAGACCATGGGTTTTCCAACATACAACGTCAATACATATACAAGTCTTGCAAACAATATCAACTCCCAAATACACAATATCATTGAGGAATAATCATGCCATTGTTATAACATTAACATAAACTATGCCAAAGATCCATAAATGTTGTCAAACGTTACTAAACTTCATCTAAACCAAAGTGATGTCAAGAGTTAGCTCATGGTGAGCATAAGAACAGGAACAAAGCAAGGAAAAGTTACAAGACTCATAAAGAAATGCCAAGAATCAAACAACTTCCCCAAGCTAGATGATGATGATGATGTATGGTGATCCTCTTGATGTTGTAGTCCTCCATAGAAGCTTGAAATGTGGCTAGAAACAAGGAAATTCGGAGCACAAAACAGTGCTAAGGGCTTCAACTCTCCAGGTCTCCAGACTTCTGATGTGAGGAAAACTTCTGATATTTATAAAACAAGGGGCACGACCGTGCCTAGTGGGAAGGCACGATCGTGCCAGACAAGGGAACGCGACCGTGCCTAGTGGGAAGGCACGGTCGTGGGACAGGTGGTTGACCGATCAGCTTCTTTCATTGGCTCTCTTGCTTCGAGGTGTCAGACTCACGGGTGTACACGCGACCGTGGGTAGCTAAGGCACGGTTGTGCCTTGGCTTTTGGCTTGACGCGGTCGTGCAAGATGTGGACGCGACCGTGCCTAGGGTTTGCAAGCTTGGCACGACCGTGCCAAATAGGGGCACGACCGTGCCTCCATCACAGAAACCCTAAAACTTCACATGTTTATCCTGGAATCTTCTTGTTTATTCACCAAGCTTCACAAAAACCTAAAAAACAGGAAATGAAGCAAATAAGTGTCTAAACGTTGAATATAACCAAGATTTGATCATTAAATGAGCGAAGTTTTGTGCCAAAAAGATGTGTAAATACTAACACATCAAACAACCCCACACTTGAACATTGCTTGTCCTCAAGCAAGAAATCAAAATGAAACAAAACTTCCAATAACACTATGGATCAATTCGGAAAACCGTAAGCATTAATAAATTTATAAAGGTTTGACAAGAGATGCAAAATTAACTAAATGAAACCCAATGAACCCAATGAAGTGACAACCGAATGAGCAAATGACTATGCCTAGGAAATCATTAGCATGCAACTTTATGCTTCTCACAATGTTCACACACACTCGGGTATATATATGATCATACAAGTAATGGTGTATGTATAGAACACTCAAATGCCAAGACAATTAACATGCATAAATCATAAGCTTGCTAAAAGATCAAATCTCTATCAACTAACATGAAACAAAGCACAAATCAAGAGGGCTTTAAACAAGTTGTAACTTGGCAATGGTTAAGGGTAAGGAAATGGAATTTAAAAGTGGCTAAATGGCTAAAAACCCGGCGGTTATGCTAATTCAAAAACTAAAACACTTCTAATATGAAAAATAAACTAACTAATACTTCCGTATATAGATAAGAGCTAACAACCGAATTCTTTCCATCTTTGCTCACAAAATTGCTCTAATCGACTATATTTCACCTGATTTTGGTGATATAATTTAAATATTTTTTTTTTTAATTTTTTTTTTTAACTATTTCTTTTCTTTTGAAGGGAACTAAGTCAATATGCATCTTTCCTTAGCTAAAAACTTCTCAAGAATTTGAAGATTACAACAAAGTAAAAGCTATAAAATTAACATTAGCCGACCGGATTTCTAACACGGGTAAAAAAAAATAGAATAAATAAGTAAAAAGGCTAATGAAGGTTTAATGGCGGTGTAATGTGGGTAATAAAAGAAAGAACATGGGATAGGCTCAACGTGGTTAACTAGTGGATGTGTTCGGGTAAGGGAAAACAAAGATAAAAGGCTAACAAAGTGGTTTATCCTAATGCCTCAATCATTTTTATGCAATATTTATGTTCATGATTTCGAAATGTATACTAAAAGCAAGTTCTAACAAGCATGAAACATCCGGCACACTCAAATCCGCAAAAACGAGAGCAAACAATTTCTAAAGCTATCAAGGCTAAAAAAATAAACTCACGGAAACGGAAAGGAATGGGTGTAAGCAAAAGGTTACATGTAATTCATTCGTTTAGCCCACAAAAACTCATGATTATCACAAAAAATTGGGTTTGACTCAATGGAATTTCTATCTCAATTGCTTTCGAAAAATCAAACCTCTATCATTTACTAAAAATTGTGAATGCTAAACGGTTAACTTTTAATTTAGTGCCAATAAAAAATTATGAAGGAATATTTTGCAAAAAATTGAATCGATAAAATGCTAAAAGGACAAACAATGCGCGAATACAATCCCACCCTACACTTAGAATTGTACATTGCCCTCAATGTACAACCAAAAAAAATAATGTAAAGCAAAGAATGAACACCCAACCCCACACGTAGAAACATACATTGCCCACAATGTATACAAAAACATGCAAAGCAAAATGGAATGCAATGCAATGGAGTGTGAAGGGATAACTGAAACTTCCCTCGTGTCGATCATGGCACACGCAAAAATCCAACCCACAACAATGACGTTCCACGTAGTTCCATGTAGTTCCACAATTCCAAAATCTAATCAAGACTAACATCAAACACAGATCAGTAACATCAAGCCAAAATATAAACACAAATATATACAACAGTACATGGAAACAAAAGTACAAGAAAACAAAAGTACAAGGAAACAAAAGTACAACATAAACGTCGAAGCGCGATACAAGAGTTTGTACAATACAAAAAAAGTACAACTCACAAAAATGATACCAAAAGCAGTGGGAGGTACTACTCCCACTGCATACCCTCAAGGTCGATATCGGCGGCCCCGCTACCCACGCCTCCTGCTGCTGATGGTGATGGTGGTGGTGACTGATGATGCGGTGGTGATGGTGATGGTTGATGCTGTGGTGATGGTGGTGGCTGATGCTGTGGTGATGGTGGTGGCTGATCAGGCTGCTGCTCTGGCTGCATAAAGAATGGAAGGGGAACCACGTATGGTGCCCCGCCAGCAGCAGCAGCGGCGCACTGGACCTCATACTGCCAGGCCCAGTAACGCATGAATAGGTCGTGTGGGATGACAACCGGAGGCGGTGGTGGCGGCGGAGGCGGAGGAGGCGGCTGATCTGGCTGATGAAGCTCATGAATCTGCTCCTGCTCCTGCTGAACGGCGGCCTCGGCCTCGACCTGTACGCGATCTGGATCGGGGCCCGGACGGTCTGGATCCCACGTCCGTCCCCATCTGTCGACCAATCTAATCCCCCCTGCGCCGCGCCGAGCGACGTGCATGTTGCGCAATGTCTGCACAGACATCACGACAGTCTCGGCCACAGGGGTCAGATCCCCTATCAAGTCATCTGTCAAAAGCTGGAAGTGTCTCGCCAGCTTGGTCACGAAGTGACCTCCACATATCGCGCTGGTGACGTCGCGCCCCGAGCTGTTCACCAAGTACCCCGCGATAGAATGCGCGAGATTGCAGGCGCGCGGGCGTACCAGGAAAAACAGGTAAAATAGCTCCCTAAGGTTCACCACCGTCTCCCCCTGACCTCTCCCAGAGATCGAATAAACGATGCAGCGGTGAAGAACACGATGTAACGGATCCCGAAGGCTCGAAGCCTTGGTCAAACTCGGATCGTAAATCCCGAACCCAAACTCATGCCAAAACTGATCCTTCTCCTCCTCTGTCGGGAATTCGGTGATCCCCTCAGTGAACAACTCTATCTGAAGCTCCTGCCTCGTATACAAGCCCAATAATCTCCCAAACCTGGCGACGGACATCACTCGCCACTCCCCGCCTAACCTAAATCTAACAGTCTCGGGCTGCTCGAGGTCCGCGCAAGGATAATCAAACTCGTAAGTGGAGAAAAACTCCATCACGAGCTCGACGTACTGTATGGCGTGAAGCCTGAACAACCGGCGCCAAGGGGCGGTGACAATGTCGTTCCACCGGTCCCGCTGACCGATGGCATCGATGGCGGCTGGCTCTAAACGACGAGCAGCTAGAATCCGGCCTCTGCGTGGCCACAAAACGTCCAAACGAGCCTCGTACTCGTGCTCGTTCATGTCAAACTCGAGGTACGGGTTGTCCCTGTTGCCTGCCATCTGCACGACAACAAAAATGAAATCAGAACAGTTATGAAGACGCTAGATGGAATTATGAAGTTTCTGACCAAAATTATGAAGGGGCACGGTCGCGCCTGGGAAGGGGCACGACCGCGCCTGGGCCAAAATCCAAGCCCACGGTCGCCCCTTGGTCGACCACGGGCAGTCCAAACCGGCAGGCACGGTCGCGCCAGGAAAGCGCCACGACCGCGCCAAGGCAAAAAATCTAGCCCACGGTCGCGCCTTGGGCGACCACGGGCAGTCCAAACCGGGAGGCACGGTCGCGCCAGGAAAGGGGCACGACCGCGCTCAACAGAGACACGGCCGCGCCTGACCAAACCTATTCCCTCCTGAAATTCAGAAGCCGAGCACGACCGCGCCTGGTCTTGAGCGCGACCGTGCTCACCCATTTTAGGGTTTCCAGAATTCAACAATTGTCCAGTTAAACACATTTATGAAGGGGCTTTTGATACACTACAATTCTAGGGCATAAAACGACCTATTTCTACTTAATTATATCTAAAATGAAGTTCAAAAACAGAAAATCACTACAACCCTTGAAATTTAAAACGAAAAATAAAATTACGATCCTAACAATGAAAAGATTAGAATATCGGGGGCGTACCTGACTTCGAAGGAACGGAGATCAACAATGCGGAATAGAGGAAAATCGTATGTAGGGGGGGTTCTCGTTTTGGGGATCGTTTGGGGAGAAAATAAGTAAAAAAAAATGAAGTCTGCCAAAACTTACTTAACCCTCCCAAAACTTCATTGGCACGGTCGCGCCTTGGGCCCAAGCACGACCGCGTCTAGGTCAAAAAGGCACGACCGCGCCTTTTGTTTGGCACGACCGTGTCTCATACCCAGCAGACACAGAAACCTGATTTTTTCATGAGGAGTATTCCAAACCCCACTGCGATTCTCCCAAGTTAATATTTCCAAAAATTCAGAAGACATACCTGTGACATTCCAAACATTGTCCCAAATCCGCTCGATCCAAAACACGTCCCGATAACCTTATCTCAAAAATAAATTGTAGAATTCTAGAAAAAACAGAAAATAAAAACTAAGAAAATAATTGGAAGATAAAATGAACACACAAAACTAACGGGCGAAACCCGGACATGCTAAGGTTATTATCGAGTCATTAGCTAGACTCGTGTCCTTATGTGTGTCAATTTGGGACAAATGATGGGGCAAATCAACAAACGGGTGGCGTATGATTCTTGAATACCCATCCGACCCGTTTGGTTTAATGCATTTACCACCGGCTAGTGACAACCAATAGTAAATGCAAAAACGAAGTGACGGGTCGTGCCACCAACACTTGTATTTGCCCGGACCGAACCTGAGGCACATGATGTAGTGAAGGAGGCGATCATCCCGGCAAGATAGTGTTGACTTGCCATGCTTTGTGGACCGATGTCGCGCCTTCCAAATCGGTTGGTCCGTGAAATGTCTCGCCTTCTCCCGCTGTTCGGATGACTCGTATGACGAATCGTGATCATGATCAGTCGCGGGCCAGCTCTTCTCGGTGCACAACGGAGGATCGGGCGTCACCATAGTCATTGGTTCGTTGGTGAACCCATCCGTTTGCACATCTTCCTCGTGGTGCGGCTCCTCTTCAATTACCACGGTTGACTCTTCAAACAATAATGTTTCCAAATCATCCAAATCACCAACCGGGCCGAATATAGGATCCTCATAGCGCCGTACGGGGTAGCCCGGGAACTGACAACAATCTAATATGTAATGTGGGCCCCCACAAATCTCACACCAAATCTCCTCGTGGTAACCCCATAGATCAAACGAGTACTCATCACTGTAACTCCCATAGTCGCGATCCATGAAAATCACTGCAAAGAACACTCAAACAAAACGATCACGGGTACCGGGTAAAAATAAAAATAAAAATAAAATAACATCCGACGAACTATACACAAAAAGAAATAAGACGAAGATGATAAAATAAGAAAAAAATAAAAAAAATAAAAAGTAAAAATAAAACAAATTAAAACAAATTTAAATAAAGAAAACTATTTACCAAGATATATAGACAAATATGTACTAAATGACTAAATAATAATCCCAATCGTTCTCGCACAAACCGTATCCCCGGCAACGGCGCCAAAAACTTGATGCGTGTGAAACTATATATATTTTAATAGAGATTTATCACACAATATTAGTTTTAAAAAGGGTTTTCACCAAAGACTAATCACACACACATCGGGCAGTGTACCCGTCGGATAGCAATATAGTAAAGGTAAGAACCGGATATCAATCCGTGGACACGGTGGAATGCGATAATAAACCGGAACTAAAATCCAATCAAGTAAGGGTAAAATATGTTTAAGTTGATTTTTAATTAAACTAATATGCAAGAATATAAAACTAAACTAAGAACACAAATCAAACAATCAAGGAAGGAATATCACTTCGGTCTCGAATCCATTTAGTAAACATTCAACAACAACTACAAATACATGACACGTGCACGATATATAAGTTGACTAAATTCTCGTCAAAGACATCTAATCAAATGATTCTTCGGAAAGTTAGAATGAATAACACAAACCAACCACCTAAAATCATACAATGAAGCTCACGTGCTATGAATACGTAAATGTTTAATAAAGATTGGACTAGCTTCCTGTCAAGGTTGGCTAATTCAACAACTAGTTGGAAAGATTACACGAATCAACACATAACCCACCTCAAGTTGATTAAAGTAAACAACAACATGCACTTCTTCAACATACAATGTTCATATCAAGATTACATAAACTAGAAGATTGCGTCAACAAGTCCTAGATGAACATAATACTAAACATGACACATCATAACAAGCACTTTGTCTTTCCAAACATAAGCACAAGGATGCACATTCAAGAGTTTTCAACCATAAACAAGACTTCATCCACCATTCCTAGTCAAAGGCCATAAACTAGCATACATACATACACTAATCAATGAATACATGCATAGACCATGGGTTTTCCAACATACAACGTCAATACATATACAAGTCTTGCAAACAATATCAACTCCCAAATACACAATATCATTGAGGAATAATCATGCCATTGTTATAACATTAACATAAACTATGCCAAAGATCCATAAATGTTGTCAAACGTTACTAAACTTCATCTAAACCAAAGTGATGTCAAGAGTTAGCTCATGGTGAGCATAAGAACAGGAACAAAGCAAGGAAAAGTTACAAGACTCATAAAGAAATGCCAAGAATCAAACAACTTCCCCAAGCTAGATGATGATGATGAGGTATGGTGATCCTCTTGATGTTGTAGTCCTCCCTAGAAGCTTGAAATGTGGCTAGAAACAAGGAAATTCGGAGCACAAAACAGTGCTAAGGGCTTCAACTCTCCAGGTCTCCAGACTTCTGATGTGAGGAAAACTTCTGATATTTATAAAACAAGGGGCACGACCGTGCCTAGTGGGAAGGCACGACCGTGCCAGACAAGGGAACGCGACCGTGCCTAGTGGGAAGGCACGGTCGTGGGACAGGTGGTTGACCGATCTGCTTCTTTCATTGGCTCTCTTGCTTCGAGGTGTTAGACTCACGGGTGTACACGCGACCGTGGGTAGCTAAGGCACGGTTGTGCCTTGGCTTTTGGCTTGGCGCGGTCGTGCAAGATGTGGACGCGACCGTGCCTAGGGTTTGCAAGCTTGGCACGACCGTGCCAAATAGGGGCACGACCGTGCCTCCATCACAGAAACCCTAAAACTTCACATGTTTATCCTGGAATCTTCTTGTTTATTGACCATGCTTCACAAAAACCTAAAAAACAGGAAATGAAGCAAATAAGTGTCTAAACGTTGAATATAACCAAGATTTGATCATTAAATGAGCGAAGTTTTGTGCCAAAAAGATGTGTAAATACTAACACATCAGGAGCATTAAGAACCGATTTTACTCGCTTAACAGGACATACTCGAATTATAAGTTCTCTAGGAAAAACAGGGTCCCGGTGAAGGTAGGTATTTGATATGTCCTAAATTATACATGTTTTGTATGCATAATAATCCCCATATTATGGTATTAATAAAACAATTGATACTTAAAACGTTAATATTTCACAATTGCAGGTTATCCGGTGCTCCAATATAAACAAAGCAAAAACCAACTTAAAACATGATGAAATCAAGTTTTTGGAGGACCAAACCCGAGCATTGACCCCCAAGATGTCTAACCAGGTCAACACAAGTCAACCAACAGCTAAAATACGAGCCTAGGGAGCATCCGGGGCTTGCACGGCCGTGCATCCCTTTGCACGGTCGTGCATTGCCCATCTGGCCTCCCTAGACTCCGGTACACTGTCCTTTTGTACCCTGTTTGATTCCCGAGGTGTTTGCACGCCCGTGCAATCCAATGCACGGTCGTGCATTGCTCATTTTGAGGCCTATAAATAGATGGATTGAGTTCTTCATTTAATCATCCCTTACACACCCCAAGAACACACGAGAGAGAGCTTATTTCGTAGTTAGAGTGTAGTAGTAGTGAGTAGAGGGGCTCTTCCTCCTTGTTCCACAATAGGGGAGCCTACGAAACTCAGTGTTATGCTAGTTAGTATGGTCATTCGTGGCTAGACTCTTTGTATTGCTAGGGTGAAGATGAAGTTTGTTGCATGTTAATGTTTAACGTATTAATCCAATTGATGTGTTTATGTCTTTAACTATTCGTCCTTAAAACCACCATTTTGGTGGGTTTTTATTATTGTCTAAACCAGTCTTTATATTTGTGAGTGTTCTTGATTTTTAAAGTGTAAAACCTTTTTAATCAAACTTCTCTTGAAGCTTGTACGTCTTTATACAAGTAGAGATTGATAAGCCAAGGCTTGGTTAACACTATTACGGTCGTACGTCTTTATACGAACTTTTATTGGGAACGGTACATCTTTATACTTGGTCCCATTGTTATACCGCCTCCCGGTGAGCAAAACATAATCACCTATTTAACTCTAATACAAAGCATTTTACGTTCTATGTCTTAAACCAACCCGGAGATGACCATTCGAAGGGTTGAGGGTAATTGTTGTCCTTAACGGGAGGCACTCCCACTTGTTAAAGCTTTTAAATTTGCAAATCAAATGTCGTGAGGACGAGACTCTAGCGGTGACCCGGGTCCCACATTTGTATTAGTCATATCACTGGATTAGTCAACTTAACATTATCACGTACCAAGCGGATTCGAAACCCAAAGCAATACTATTCGTATCCTGATCATTTCCGACACATTTACTTTCCTTTTATTTACTATTCTGTTCGTTACGTTTCTGTTACACACTTCACGCACGTTTTTACTTTTCTGTTATTTACTTTACAGTCATTTACTTTTCTGCTCCACGAGCATACAAAACCCACTCACTAATTAAACCGACTAAATGTTAACAAAAGTTGAGTATTGGAATTCGACCGTGTCCGTTGGTTCGATACTTGGTTCTTACCTAAACTATATTACGCTGCGATATGTACACTTGCCTATTGTGTGTGTTTTAAGTTAAAGTAATTATCATTTTATAAATTTAAAACCTGATCTCGTGAAACCATTCTAAAAATATATTTACCAATATTTTTATTTAAAACACAACGCTTCAAGTTTTTGGCGCCGTTGCCGGGGACACGGTGATTTCAAGAAAAAATCGAGTTAACGGATTAGCCTTTTTTAACCTTAACATATTTATGGTTTGTTTTGATTGTTCTTTACAACAACGTTCATGGATGACAACGAGAGTTGTTATGGAGGATACCAAAATGACTATGAGTACCACTTTTCGGAGGTTTGGTGTGAGATATGTGGGGAACCCCACTACACTCAAGATTGTTATCACTATCAAGGGTACTCCACAGATTTCCACCAACCCTACTGGCAACCGTATGAGGTAACCACACCACCTCAAGAAATTCAACACTCAGTTCTAGATTCCGACACATGGACCCAAGGAAATCTGTGTGACACTTCTGATTTTCACTACTTGTACTCGTTCTAGACTTATCAATGAAAATCCGCATGACATTTCCTTTTACTTGAAATCATATTCATACATTGTTACAATACTAGTTCACATGTGAAACATTACGTTTATGCTTGATTTCAAAAACTTATACTTCTCTCTGATTGATTCATGGATCGCACGCACACTTAATTGATCTTTACGACACATTAAATACACATGAACCACACCCATACACCTCAAACATGTTTTTATAACTCATTCAAAGTGATTTAATGCTTAAAAGTACTAGCTAGTACTTTCGTGCGATCGTTCGCCTTTTAAACCGTCTAACTACGTACCGTCCACAACTGACAAATTCGTCTAACATGACATTAATTTATGTTTTAATAGTTTAACATATTCATTTCTTTAATTAAAACAAAGTTTGTTTGCAAAACTTTCCTTATATAAATCCTGAAATTCGAAAACGATAAAAAAATCCGTTTTCTTGCCCACCGATCGCCAACTACCATACGCGAATAACGTAACTTTAACTTAAATGGTTTTAGCTAAACATATTATTTTTGTTATGACAATCAACTTTCATGTTGAAAACATTTGCCATTTTCACTTACAAATCCTTAAAATCGTAATTTTCGAATGCGTGCACTCAACCCACCTACTTTTGGACGTAGCCCAAGCAAGAAATGACAAAAAAACCAGCCCCATTGAGTAAATTTTTGCAGATTTGAGGCCCCTAAAACCCTAAATTTCTTTCCAAGACTTTCCATATTTACACACCTTCAATCATTAGTATAAATAGAAGGCTTAGGATCTTGTTTTCTTTGTTAATTCTCCCTCAAACACTCCCAAACCTTCATAAGTTGCAAAATCCCTGCCCTCCCCTTTGAAGTTTTTGAAAATCCTTAGAGGATTCCAAGAGTTGAAGATCAAACAAGTAAGTAACCCTCCGAAGTTCAATACCGTCTTTTTATTTCATTCTTTCTTCATCCCCTCAATCTTTTCTATTTTCTATCCATGATCACTTGATCATGTGAAACCTCAGCACTGAAAACCTTCTAATAATCTTAATCAAACTAATAAATCAACCTAACATCATCAACAACCAAACAAAGGATCCCGTTTGCAATGGCGGCTATTCCGTCGCATTCTGTGAATCCTCAAGACAACTAATGCAAAAGTGGCTCTGTCGATGCTTTAGTATGTTCTTGATAACTTAAAATACGTTAATCATTATTTATTATCACTTATATGAACTCACACGCTAATTTAAACATAGAATCCGCTTGCTCGTGTCGGGTATGCCGATTGCATTATGTGATTCTCCAAAACGCTTATGTGAATATCATGGCTAGACCGGTGACACGGGACGTTTTTGCTAAATTAATCTGATTATATTATTTATTATAATAACATAATAACATTCTTCTAATTTTTATTTGCGCGTTCGGTAATCTTAAAACCCTAAACGGACCACTTAAGTGCAACTGTTGATCTTGGGCAGAAGCTGTGCTGACTTTAACCGGGCATAACTTAATCATAATTAAATAAAACTGAGCAAACTCAAATTCCATGACGTAGTTCGTCGAATTTAATTTCCACTCATAGATGGCTCGTTTTCTAATTCAAAAGTATGACTCCGTAGTAGCAAAAACGGGACAGAAACCTTTTCAGTACCTTCAGTCTTGTTTGACTGTTTTGGCTATGATAAAAGTCTCAAACAGAAAAACTTTCTAAACGAAAATTCTTTGGAATGACTTAAACTAATTTCTTGTAAAATTTCATAATTTTTGGACGTCGTTTGATATTTTTAACAAGCCCGTTTCTGTTCAGCTACTTTATTATCCAAATCTGAAAATTGACTAGAACGCTATTTTTACAACTAATTCTTAACCTTATGACCCGAACCACCTATCTAACACTCGTAACCATCGAACCTACCCAAAAAATAGTTTATTTAATTATGTAGGGTTGGTCCGTGATTCACCTTGTCTATTTGTTCAAGTCTCTTATCTCGTCTAGCTTTCAAGGTGAGACTTCATAGCCCCACTTTATTCAAATCGTTTTGGGGGAAACATGTACGCGTTGGCACGCATTAAAACACGTTATTTTTCAAAAAATTCTAAAACAAGTGAATCTTATATATATGTGAATAAATGAACACAACATGATAAACGTAAAACTTGCAAATCCTTAACTTGAAACTTTCAAGCCAACGGTAGTACATATATGGGTCATAGAATGGAAACCGCATATACTTTATGGACAACTTTTGGTTGGACATCTTATTCGTTATCAGTGAAACTTGCAAGTTGTACCACTTATTCGTTACTCATCATTTTTTATTGGATTTGCTAATCATGTGTTTGTCTTATTGTATGTGCTATTTGATGAACTTGAAATATGAATTGTTACCTTTCCCAACTTATACTTTTATTAAACCTGTGATTTATCACCAACTATTTTTAGTTGACACTTGTTTTTCGTACATGTTTCAGGTGATTAAGCTCGTGATAGGTCAAGTCAAGATCACATAGAATTTGCCTAGATATCAACTGAAGAATTTTATTTTAAGTTGCTTGTCTTTTGAACATGTTATATGTTTGGTTTAATTCGAAACTTATGTAATTGGGTTTTTAATATTATGAAACTTTAATAGTAAATGTCTTTATTCCATTGTGTTCTTTTATCAATTAAGTCGCACCCGTGGTTAAGATACACGGTAGGGGTGTGACATATTGGTATAAGAGTCATGGTTATAGAGAATTAGGCAACTATTTGACCTAGACTTTAACCTAAGCTCCCCTTTGAAACTTATATGCTTATTTGATTCTAATCCACTAACTCTTTTATCTTTAGTATGTCGTTGTACTCTGCTGACATCTCTAGAAATTCAAGCCTTATTTCCGATGATGGGTACCAAAGCCCAATTAGTTGGAGTTGGCTAATCTCACCACGATCATCTTTCTCTAGAAGCCTGCTAACCTCGAAACATAATGTCAATCCCGAGTTAATCTTCGATACGACAAGCCGACCCGCACCGAAGCCTGAAGTAATCAACATATCAAGCGATTCGGAATCCGAAGACCAAGAGAGCCAGGTTGGAACCATTTCTGAGGCCCAACTCCCGTTCAAGAAAAGAAAGCTGACTTGTGAAGCTGAATCCAACTCTTGGGCAAGGCCCAATCCATAATGTTCTCATCAAAATCAAAGGCTTGGATAGTGATACTAGAGACACGTGTAATCTGGAAGGGTGAGCGCCTGTACACTGGGGGTCTTGTCAAAGGAAAGTGAGGAACGTTCGTTACGAGTCGCACTTACCTGGGGACCCTTGGAGTGAGTGCTCACTTATAGGCTAAAACACGTCACACTAGTATCATTCATCCGAATCTTGAATTTTGACTAGCCAGTTTTGTCTTTATATTTCATTTGTAATTCAACATATATGTTTTAAATATATGTTTTATTTATATTGTAAGACATTAATATTAATGAATGAGTGATTTTATTTACAAATATTGTCACTTTTATTTTATGAATGTCTATCCTAAGTACCGACTTATGATTTCATCCTAGTCCCTCATCTGGTTACACCCTTGAGCCGAATGATTGATAGTTATATTGGAGGCCTTCTGCCACAAATTTGGGGTACTGTCAAGGGTAGTAGCCCAACAACACTTGAAGCTGCTATTCATTTATCTGCGTCCTTAACGGACGATCTGGTTAAGTCTGGAGTTCTATTCAGGAAAGGTGACAAGAGAGTTAAAGAGGAAGTGGCGAAAAAGGTTGAGTATCACCACAAGAAGGAAAAGACCTCTAAAAGCTTTGCCATAGTTACCCCAGCTGTTCCTGTTACCCAAGTGGCACCTGCATCTGAACCTAGAAGGAAGCCATATAGCGGACCTCACCCGCTGTGTGCAAAGTGCCAATACCATCACCCTACTATTGTTCAATGTCGTTCGTGCACTAAATGTTGAAGGCTTGGTCATTTTGCTAACACTTGTCGCGTAGCTGAAAAGGCTGCTACTACCCAAACTGCCACTCCTGCCATCATCAATGATAGGGCCTGTTATGAATGCGGTGCTCCTGATCACTACAAAAACCAATGCCCGAAGCTCAACAACAATAACCGAGGTGCACGTGCTTGCACTTTTGCCATAGGAGCAACCGAGGCCAGAAATGACAATGTCGTGGTTACTAGTACGCTTCTCATCAATAATCCTTATGCCTCTATCCTATTTGATACCGGAGCGGATAAAAGCTTTGACTCCCTAGAATTTGAACCTTTACTTGAAACTTGTCGTACCGTTCTTGAACCTGCTTATACTATACAAATAGCCGATGGCAAACTAACTGTTGTGCATTCCGTTGTTCGAAGTTGTGCCCTAACTCTCAACGATCACAAGTTCTCTATTGACCTGATTCCCATCACTCTTGGGAGTTTTGATATCATTGTGGGAATGGATTGGCTATCCCACAATCATGCGGAAATCAACTGTTCGGAGAAAATCATTCGTATCCCTCTACCATCCGGTGAGATCTTGAAAATATTCGGAGAGAAACCTTGCAAAGGTTTGAAATTCATCTCCTGCACGAAGGCACGTAGCTATTTGAGGAAGAAATACTATGCTTTCTTGGCACACGTGGTGGAGAAATCTGAAGAAAAGAAACTACAAGACATACCGATCATCCGAGATTTTCTGAAAGTATTCCCTGATGACTTCCCTGGATTCCCTCCAACTCGACAAGTTGAATTTCAGATTGATCTTTTACCAGGAGCTAACCCCATTGCCAAATCTCCGTACCGCTTAGCCCTCTCTGAGATGCAAGAACTCTCTAGCCAACTACAAGAGCTGCTAGACAAGGGATTCATTAGACCGAGCTTCTCACCTTAGGGAGCTCCAGTTCTCTTTGTCAAAAAAGAAGGATGGGTTCTTCCGCATGTGCATCGACTACCATGAACTAAACAAGCTTAAAATCAAGAATCGTTACCTAATACCTAGGATCGATGACCTATTCGATAAACTGCAAGGAGCAACTTGTTTCTCGAAGATTGATCTCCGATCTCGGTATCATTAACTCCGAGTCCATGAAGAGGACATTCTCAAAACTGCCTTTAGAACTCGTTATGGACACTACGAGTTCATGGTTATGCCTTTCGGGTTAACCAATGCACCCGCGGTGTTCATGGACCTCATAAACCGTGTCTGCAAACCCTACCTGGATAAATTTGTCATTGTCTTCATCGATGACATCTTGATCTACTCCCGAACCAGAGAAGATCATACAACCCACCTTAAGCTGATTTTGGAACTCTTGAAGAAGGAAAAACTTTATGCTCAATTCTCCAAGTGTGAATTCTGGCTTAGAGAAGTTCACTTCTTGGGTCACGTGATCAACGACCAGGGTATACACGTCGATCCAGCCAAAGTCACCGCTATCAAAAATTGGAGTACACCATCTACACCCTCTGAGATCCATTCGTTTCTGGGTTTGGCGGGTTATTATCGAAGATTCATCTCGAACTCCTCGAAGATCGCCCTGCCTCTCACTACATTAACTTAGAAAAATAAGCCATTCGTCTGGGAACAAAAGCAAGAAGATCCGTTCCAAACTCTTAAGCAGAAATTGTGCAACTCCCCTATTCTAAGTCTTCCCGATGGCAATGATGACTTCGTTGTATATTGTGATGCCTCAAACCAGGGTCTTGGTTGCGTGTTGATGTAACGAGACAAGGTCATAGCCTATGCATCCAGACAACTCAGGGTTCACAAAAATAACTACACCACTCATGAACTTGAGTTAGGTGCGGTGGTCTTTGCTTTGAAAATCTGGAGACATTATCTCTACGGCACTAAATGTGTGGTTTTTACCGATCACAAGAGCCTTCAACATATTCTAAACCAGAAAGAACTCAACATGAGGCATCGACGTTGGGTTGAATTGCTTAGTGACTACGATTGTGAAATTCGTTACCACCCGAGGAAAGCTATTGTGGTGGCTGACGCCCTTAGTCGCAAGGACCGAATCAAACCCACCCATGTGCGAGCCATGGGAATGTTGGTCCAAACCAGTCTCAAAGATAAGATCCTCCAAGCTCAAAAACAAGTTGTTGCAAATGATGAGTTGAAGAAGGAGTTAGATTGTGGTTCCGAAAAGCACTTGGAACCCAAACCCGATGATCTCCTTTACTTCATGTGTAGAATTTGGATCCCTGACTCGAGTAAGCTCCGAACCCTTATCCTTGATGAAGCACATAAATAATGTTATTCTGTTCATTCCGGTGCTAATAATATGTATTACGACTTGAAAGAGTTTTATTGGTGGCCAGGAATGAAGAAAGACATCGCTCTCTATGTAGGAAAGTTTCTTACTTGCTCAAAAGTCAAAGCTGAGCACCAGAAACCATTTGGTCTTCTCCAACAACCCGAAATCCCTCAATAGAAATGGGAGCAAGTTTCCATGGACTTCATCACTAAGCTTCCGCGAACCTCTAGTGGTTATGACTCCATCTGGGTCATTGTTGACCGCTTAACCAAATCCACTCATTTTCTCCCAATCCGTGAGGACTACAAAATGGAGAAGCTTTCCACACTCTATATATCAATGAGGTCGTGACACGTCATGGTGTCCCTCTATCCATTATCTCTGATCGTGATAGCCGTTTTACCACCCGATTCTGGCGATCTTTACAGAAAGCTTTGGGAACTCGTTTGAACCTTAGCACGGCTTACCATCCCTATACTGATAGTCAAAGTGAAAGGACCATACAGTCCTTGGAAGACATGCTTCGTTCTTGTGTGATCGACTTTGGAGGAAGTTGGGATCAACACTTGCCACTCATCGAATTCTCTTACAACAATAGATACCATACGAGCATCAAGTACGCCCCTTTCAAGGCTCTATATGGTAGGAAGTGTCGATCTCCGGTGTGTTGGACCGAGATCGGTGACGCTCAAATCACCGGTCCCGAACTCATTCAAGAAACCACCGACAATATACTTCAAATTTAAGAAAAACTCAAGGCCTCTCGCGATCGTCAAAAGAGTTATGCTGACAACCGTAGGAAGCCCTTTGAATTTCAAGTCGGTGATAGATTCTTACTCAAGTTTTCCCCCTGGAAAGGTGTTGTCTGATTTGGAAAGAAGGGAAAGCTAGCCCCTAGGTTCGTTGGGCCATTCGAAATTCTTGAAAGGATTGGCCCAGTAGCCTATAGACTCAAGCTACCAACCGAACTTTGTAGTTCATGACGTTTTTCATTTATCAAACCTTAAAAGGTGCCTTGCTGATTACACACTTCAAGTTCCTCTGGATGATGTTCGTATCGATAACTCTATGCATTTCGTCGAAAAGCTCGTTGAAATCATGGACCGTGAAGTCAAGCAACTCAAGCGTAGCCGCATCCCTATTGTGAAAGTTCGTTAGGAAGCCAAGCGTAGTCCCGAGTTCACCTGGAAACGTGAAGACCAGATGAAACTCCAGTACCCTCATCTCTTTCTAGACCATACAGACTCTACTAGTTGAATTTCGGGGACGGAATTCTTTTAACTAGGGGAGACTATGACACTTCTGATTTTCACTACTTATACTCGTTCTAGACTTATCAATGAAAATCCGCATGATATTTCATTTTACTTGAAATCCTATTCATACATTGTTACAATACTAGTTCACATGTGAAACATTACGTTTATGCTTGATTTCAAATACTTATACTTATCTGTGATTGATTCATGGATCGCACGTACACTTAATTGATCTTTACGACACATTAAATACACATGAACCACCCCCATACACCTGAAACATGTTTTTATAACTAATTCAAAGTGATTTGATGCTTAAAAGTACTAGCTAAAACTTTCGTGCGATCGTTCGCCTTTTAAACCGTCGTTAACTACGTACCGTCCACAACCGAAAAATTCGTCTAACATGACATTAATTTATGTTTTAAATGTTTAACATATTTATTTCTTTAATTAAAACAAAGTTTGTTTGCAAAACTTTCCTTAAATAAATCCTGAAATTCGAAAACAATCAAAAAAATCCGTTTTCTCGCCAACCGACCGCCAACTATCATACGCGAATAATGTAACTTTAACTTAGATGTTTTTAGCTAAACATACTCTTTTTGTTATGACAATCAACTTTCATGTTGAAAACATTTGCCAATTTCGCTTAGAAATGCTTAAAATCGTAATTTTCGAATGCGCGCACTCAACCGGGTCAAGCTAGGACCCAACCCACCTACTCTTAGACCTAGCCCAAGCAATAAATCACAAAAAACCCAGCCACATTGAGCAAATTTTCATAGATTTGAGGCCCTTAAAACCCTAAATTGCTTTCCAAGACTTTCCATATTTACAGCCCTTCAATCATTAATATAAATAGAAGGCTTAGGATATTGTTTTCTTTGCTAATTCTACCTCAAACACTCCCAAACCTTCATAAGTTGCAAAATCCCTGCCCTCCCCTTTGAAGTTTTTGAAAATCCTCAGAAGATTCCAAGAGTTGAAGATCAAACAAGTAGGTAACCCTCCGAAGTTCAATACCGTCTTTTTAATTCATTCTTTCTTCATCCCCTAAATATTTTTCTATTTTCTATCCATGATCACTTGATCATGTGAAACCTCAGCCCTAAAAACCCTCTAATAATCTTAATCAAACTAATAAATCAAGCTAACATCACCAACAACCAAACAAAGGACCACGTTTGCAATGGCAGCTATGCCATCGCATTATGTGAATACTCAAGACAACTATTCTAAAAGTGGCTCTGCCGATGCTTTAGTATGTTCTTGATAACTTAAAACATGTTAATAATTATGTATTATCACTTATATGAACTCACATGCTAATTTAAACATAGAATCCGCTTGCTCGTGTCGGGTATGCCGATTGCATTCTGTGATTCTCCAAAACGCTTCTGTGAATATCATGGCTAGACCGGTGACACGGGACGTTTTAGCTAACTTAATCTAGTTATATTATGTATTATAATAACATAATAACATTCTTATAATTTTTATTTGCGCGTTCGGTAATCTTAAAACCCTAAACGGACCACTTAAGTGCAATCGTTGATCTTGGGCAGAAACTGTGCTAACTTTAACTGGGCATAACTTGATCATTATTAAATAAAACTGGGCAAACTCAAATTTCACGACGTTTGTCGTCGAATTTAATTTCCACTCATAGATGGCTCGTTTTCTAATTCAAAAGTATGACTCCGTAGTAGCCAAAACGGGACAGAAACCTTTTTCAGTACCTTCTGTCTTGATTGACTGTTTTGGCTATGATAAAAGTCTCAAACATAAAAACTTTCTAAACGAAACTTCTTCGGAATGACTTAAACTAATTCCCTATAAAATTTCATAATTTTTTGACGTCGTTTGATATTTTTAACAAACCCCTTTCTGTTCAGCAACTTTGCTGTCCAAATCTGAAAATTGACTAGAACTCTATTTTTACAACTAATTCTTAACCTTATGACCCAAACCGCCTATCTAACACTCGTAACCATCGAACCTACCCTAAAAATAGTTTATTTAATTGTTCAGGGTCTGGTCCGTGATTCACCTCGTCTATTTGTTCAAGTCTCTTATCTCGTCTAGCTTTCAAGGTGAGACTTCATAGCCCCACTTTATTCAAATCGTTTTGGGGGAAACATGTACGCGTTGGCACGCATTAAAACACGTTCTTTTTCAAAAAATTCTAAAACAAGTGAATCTTATATGTATGTGAATAAATGAACACAACATGATAAACGTTAAACTTGCAAATCTTTAACTTGAAACTTTCAAGCCAACGGTGGTACATATATGGGCCATAGAATGGAAACCGCATATACTTTATGGACAACTTTTGGTTGGACATCTTATTCGTTATCAGTGCAACTTGCAAGTTGTACGACTTATTCGTTACTCATCATTTTAGGTTGGATGTGCTAATCATGTGTTTGTCTTATTTTATGTTCTATTTGATGAACTTGAAATATGAATTGTTACCTTTCCCAACTTATACTTTTATTAAACCTGTGATTTCTCACCAACTATTTTTAGTTGACACTTGTTTTTCGTACATGTTTAAGGTGATTAAGCTCGTGATAGGTCAAGTCAAGATCACATAGGATTTGCCTAGATATTAATTGAAGAATTTTATTTTAAGTTGCTTGTCTTTTGAACATGTTATCTGTTTGGTTTAATTCGAAACTTATGTATTGGGTTTTTAATATTATGAAACTTAAGGAGTAAATATCTTTATTTCATTGTGTTCTTTTATCAATTAAGTCGCACCCGTGGTTAAGATGCACGGTTGGGGTGTGATAATCTGTTTCATCATTTGGAAGAAATTAAGATTCAACTCCTAAAGAGCTTTCCAACTGAACAACAAGATGATTCTTTCAAAGTCCAAGAATCATAAGTCATAGTTCCAACATCTAAAGTAAGGTTAAGTGACTCTAAGGAGCAAGAACTTTCCATCTTCACAAGCATGGATCAATCGGAAGTGAGAACGGATGATTCAGAGGAAAAGGTTACTTCGACTTTACAATCACTTCTTGACTTTCCTAAGAAGCTGGAAGCTAAACAATCAAAGGAGCCAGAAAAGCGAATATCTAAAGAAGAACTGGCGGGAATCCTAAATATGGAGGCACAAGAAGGATGTATGGAATAGTCTGGAGTTCCTATCACTTCAGAGACAACATCATATGAAGAACCAGGCTATGAGACCAACATCGAGGAAGAGATTATGCAGGAGGAAGTAATTACCAACAAACAAATGACAATGGTGGCACCTCTTCCTTGCAATAGTGATAGCTGGCCTGTGACCAAGCATATCAGTGAATCATTCCATGAATCACATAAGCCACAGGATGGGGCACGTTACTCTAAGGACCACTTCTCATGGAAGAAGCAACGTTCATCCAATGAAGATTACGTGACAAACTTATCATACCGGGGTGACCGTCTCCTTTACTACATGGGTTTCTTGAAGTTTGGTCCAGGAAATTTCAAATGGTGGTGGCGTGATTTAATTACACTATTTTCTTTAGGTGCTCTTCTATACAGCATTCTAAATTTGGCAGGTTTACAAAAATTTTCAAAATTTCAAATCGATCCATCCAAACTAAAATTAAAACTAAAAATATACTTTGAAAATATATAAATCAATTATTCACCCGTTTTTAGCATAAAAAGCTAAAGGTATTAAAAATAGAAAATTGGGAAAAATCTTTGATTTATGAAATTGGGTCACTTAATGGGGGATTTTTGCTCGGACCACTAGGGGATAACAAAAGTTGATTATTGGAACTCGACCGTGTCCATTGGTTCGATACTTGGTTCTTACCTAAACTATATTACGCTGCGATAAGTACACTTGCTTATTGTGTGTGTTTTAAGTTAAAGTAATTATCATTTTATAATTTTAAAAGCTTATCTCGTGAAACCATCCTAAAAATATATTTACTTATATTTTTATTTAAAGTATTCTAGCTTGGCATGCTGCTCAAGATCGTCTCCCCACTGCATGCACTCTATTATTTAGAAATGTTCAGGTGTCATCTCTTCTCTGTGTGTGTTCTGTGGTGAAGTAATAGAAACCACATAGCACATTTTTGTTTCTTGTTCATTTGCGCAGGCTATTTGGGAGTCCATCTCTACTTGGTGCAAGCTTCCCCGTATTTTTGCTTTTCAAACCCGAGATCTTTTAGTTGTGCCTAGTTCCCTCCGCGGTTCTAGTAAACGGAGGAAAGCTATTCACTTGATTACACTTACTGCTATCTGGAGCATTTGGAAGTCTCGCGATGACTTGATCTTTAATCAGCGCCAGACCTCTCTAGGTATGATCATTGATGAAAATAAGGTTCTCGGTTTTTTATGGTTAAAGGCTAGATCCAGAAACCCCAGCTTATTATGAGATCAATGATGTAATTTTTGTTTGTTTTAATTTGATGTATAGTGTTCTTTAAATTTTGATGGTTGTAATTAATGGATCTAGCATTGGCTAGCTAGTATCCTTTATATATAAATATATACTGTTTTGGTGGCCGTTCAAAAAAAATAGAAAGTGGTATTGTTGTAAATAGTTCACTCAGTCACGTGACACAGAAATTCACTACATTTGCCGCACGAGTGGTAACCCTAATAAATTCCTGAACTTACGATCCGCACGTGTGGCATTTTATTATAGTATATACGCTCCCCCTGACCCCATGTTTTTGCAAACTCCCTGACTACCAAACTCCCATTCTTCTATAAACTTGTCATTTTAGACTTTTTAGTCGCATTAATTATATTTTCTATATTATTCGAAAACATATTCTTATTTTCTACAAAATTTATACTCGGCTTCATTCTTTAACACATTTATACGGACTCAAACTACTCATCTCGAGTCCCACCTTGTATAATAGTACCGTTTTGTATTATTATAAAATTTTATTTTCTTATCGTATATACTACAATTAACAAACTCGATGGTTTTCTACCAATAATTTGTTTCCATATGTAATAGTATTTATATTGTATTTGGGTTACTATATTTAAGAAAAGGAAGGCAGTTGCATGCCTACACTTTAAATAGGAGAGGTGATGACTTCGATTCCTTCAGGTGCATTTTCATTCTTCTTTCATATATATATATATATATATATATATATATATATATATATATATATATATATTTTTATTTATCTCTTCCCACTTTTAGTTTGAGTTTATCTCCTCTCTCCTGAATTTTTTTAAGAAAAGTATAAAAATATGCATATATGCATTCATTTGTGCATATAGTGTGAGTGCATATATGCATTTAAAAAAACGACTATAAATTCGAGGTCTTTTAAAACCAAACCTTAAACATATTGAAATGTACATGAATTCTAGTCAATTTATATTATAAATAGAGGAAGAGTTAATGCGGTTCTCACGGTTCTTAACATATTGTTGGTTCTCAAAAGAACATACCCCTATATAGGGGCATGTTCTTTTAAGAACCAACCATATGTTGAGAACCGATAGAACCGCACAAAACGTGTACATATCGCTTTAGTGAAAAAAGTAAAATTCAACAACAATGTTTTATTTATCTCTTTTCACTCTTAGTTTGAGTTTCACTAGAAATCGAAAAAAGTGTAGAAAGTTTAGTAAGGAGTGGTAGGCTAACACGTGGCATAGTCTTAATTTTATGCGGAGGGGTAGAATAGACATTGTAGTCATTGCGTGGTTCTTATTGCGTCTTAATTACATCCCGTTTTTTTCCGTTTCTCCGGATCTCGTACAGTTATTTATATAATTCTTCGCTTTTTGTTTCATTTAATTAGGGTTTTGTGATCTTGCGATTACCGATTTGAAACACCATACATCACAAACAATGTACATTTTAAACACCATACATCACAAACAAAGTACATTTAAACACCATACATAAGAAACGATTTACATTTTAAACACCATGTATCAGAAACACTGAACAATATAAACACCATTCATCAGAAACAAACTACATTTTAAACACCAAACATAAGAAACAAAGTACATTTAAACACCATACATAAGGAAACCCCCAAATGGTAAACTGCATGTTATGAAACTAAATAGACCATAATTTACTGAAGTCATATGTCATTGACACCATAATTAAGACTGAAATATCTAATTAATTGCAAACACCATTTAGTTGTAGTCGTTTACCTTTTTTCGAGCTTGAAGAAACATTCGACTTTTCGGCTTTCTTACGATTAGGTGTTCCTGAATCAGTTAAAACACAAAATTACAAACGCCATTACTTAATAATTTTGCATTTCACTGAAATGTTTCTTTCTTTTATATGTTAACTTGTAATGATCATCATACGCCATTGTTTTCGAATACCATTTGAATCGTGAAATCGACGGAGCTCTTAGGGTAATGTTTTGGATTTTCTAACGTTTGAAAATATTTCATATGTTGGCTTTTACCATATTACCCTCGCGCGATGAAAAAAATTGGATCTAATTACAAAACGCCATCGCGTGTTTTGATCGTTGATCTTTTAATCTAATGGTTCAAAATACTTCCTACACTTCCTACACCTTTTTCCCTTCTTAGAATATCCCTCATCTATATATATATATATATAAATATATATATATATATATATATATATACACACACATATATATAGGGGAAGGAACATAAGAAAACTCATTATTTATAAGAAAACCAAACAACTACTTATTAAAGGTAAAAAAAATAATAAAAAAAATCATAACTTAAAATATAAATCAAAAACTAAAAAACTGGTTCGGAGACTATGTTTCCCACGTCGTCCTCATTAAAAATAACTCGAAAAAATAGTGGAGTTAGCTTTTGAGTTTAGTTTTTAGGGTTTAGTTTAACTTTTATGTTAGGTTTTTGGAGGGGGGTGGGTGGGGCGTTTAGGTTTTTTGGGGTGGGTGGGGAGGGGGGTGGGTGGGGTGTGTGTGTATATATATATATAGGGGAAGGTTCCGTTAATAAGTAAATTTTCGCTAATAAACTGGGCCAACGAACTCCGATTGAACTAGTTACAGCGGCGTTGGAACCGGCTCGTCGAAATAAAGCCTTGAGCTAAACACTAAACCCTAAAGTTAAACCCTTAAAGCTAAACCCTAAAAGCAAAACGCTAAAGCTAAACCCTAAAAGCTAAACCCAAAAATCTAACTACGCCACCCCTAGCCCACAAAAACCTAAATCTTCTAACCCTCACCCCCCCCCTAAAAAAAACCTAAACCTACCCACCCCACCCCCCAAAAAACCTAAATCCCCTACCCCCACCCCCCAAAAATCTAAATCCTCCCAACCTCCACCCCCTAAAAACCTAAACCCCTCACCCACCCCCCAAAAACCTTGACGAATCGGTTTTAACGTCGCAGGAATGAGCTCAATCGAACTTATTATTATTGGTATGTTTATTAGTGTTTTAATTACTGTGTTTACTATTACTATTATTATTAAAAATATTATTATTAATATGATTATTATCATTATTCTTCTGATGAAAACCCTAACAAACTTCCACGGGCCAATGGAATTGCAAATGCAATATTAATTATTATAATAATATTGTCGTTACCTTTTTGGACATTTTACAACTTTATTTTTGTTCAGATGAGACATCTTTTGTGAAATTAAACTTAATATTTATATAAATAATAATTTTTAAGTATTTATATGTGAATTGTGAAGTTTGATGTGATTTTAATGTATGACACTTCATTTTTTTCTTTCATTTGAGTTTTTTTAAATGTTTTCTAGAACATATCTAGCAGTTCTTGCTTCAGATTTGAGTGGTATGGGATAGGTTGCAATACTGTCATGTGTCAAGTTCTATCAAAGTTCGTTAGTTACATGATGAGATATTGCTTTAGAATAGATGAACCACCATGTTTTATGGTGGATATCGTGTGGTTGATGCTTTGTGTTGTGTGTTTGAGAGCCCGTTTGCAAGGGCCTAACAAAATAAAAACGTTCCTTGAAAAACTAGGTGTTGTGATTATAGGTGGGGGAAACGTTCACAAAAGTTATGAGGGTGGTTATAATGTTTTTATTCAACTTCCTTTTGAGTAAATGAGTTGTTGGTAGCACTAGCTGGTATATTTATCGACATCTTGTCAACCAGGGGTGTCTCGGAGCTCAAGCTGGAATCGGCGGTCGCTTGGGCCCTTTTTCGCGGGGACCCAAATTTAAAAAAACATTATGTGTATATATATATAAATATTTTTTTAAATTAGAACCAAAATAAGTAGATGAAAGTTTTGTTGAGGGGCCCATAAATAAAAACCCAAAAAAATATTTAATATAAACCTATTATCAACTATTTAATTATTACCATACTCATTTAAACCAAACAATACTCTTTTTCTTTTAAATGCTAATGTGGTATTTTAATTAAAAAATAATAATTAAATAATCATGTGAAACAATTAAGCACATTATTTTGACAGTCGTTCTTTGCAATTATCGACTCTTTGCAATCCCAAAATTGACGATTCAATATCCACGCTTCAATCGGTAAGTGAATATTAATTGATAGCCATATTGTTTTTGATTTTGATTTACGTGAATATTAATCTGGGGATTGGAAGAGTTTGACCCGATTATAAAAGAACACGTTCGTCGTATCACAAATGAAGACCTTCACGTGCATTATCTTGGACATAATATTAGGAACGAGTTGATATTTTTATTAGCTCATGAAATTAATTTAAAAATCATGACGAAGATAAAGGAAGCAAAATATTACTCTATCATACTTGATTGTATGCCCGATACAAGTCATCAAGAGCAAATGTCTTTAATAGTGAGGTACGTATCTTTCTCCTCTACTCCTGTTAGTGTTACTGTTGAGGAATCGTTTTTAGGTTTTTTGCATGTTGATGATAATACCAGAAAAGGAGTTTTTGATATTACACACAATGAATTAAAGTCTCTTGGTCTTGATATTGATGATATGTGTAACATCTGTGACTTTCGTGTTTAACTTATCTGGTACTAAACTTATTTATTCAATGTAAACCATTTTGAATGTCATTACACTTGGTTTACCCATACGACATACTTGTTGATCATACGTTACCTTATACTCTAGATGCTTATTGATGTCTTAATCATGAATTGGGCTCATTGTAGGCCCAATAGGCCCATCATAACCCGTTATCAATCATACAAACGTCAAACATGTTAAATTAAAGTTGTTATACCTTGTTACACTTGAAACGTTCAACAAAAGCTTGTAAATCTATGTATTATGCCTTCGCAGCTTGTTATGCTCTAGAAAGCCCGTTTTCTCGTCCGTCGACAGTTAATTACCGTACGCGACTAACATAACTTTAACTTTCATGTTTTTGGCTAAACATACTCCTTTTGTTATGACAATCAACTTTCATGTTGAAAACACTTGCCAATTTCACTTAGAAATGCTTAAAATCGTGAATTTCGAGCACTCATTCGGGCCAAGCTAGGACCTAACCCACCTACACTTGGACCTAGCCCAAGCTAGATTTCACAAAACTCAGCCCCCATCAGCTGAATTTCGTAGCTTTGGAGCCTCCCCAACCCTAATTCCCTTTTCTTGTTTTCCAAGCCGTAGTTTAACTATAAATACCCCCTTAATCCCCCTTGTTTTTCATTTACTCCTCTCCTAAACCTCTCCACCCTCCACCTGCGATTTGAGCCTCCTACTACTGCCAAGAAATCGCAAGAAACCCCCCCCCCCTCCAAGCCTTAAAGAAATCTCAAAAGCCAAGGAACCAAGTTTGGGTGATGAATCAAGTATAAACCGCTTTTCCTTCCTTTTAATTTAATTCTTATTCTTTTGATTCTAACCTTTATACTAACTTGTTTTTATTTTCATTCTAAACCTCTGATCCTAAATTTAATCTAACTTGAATTAACCATACGCTAATCTAAAGTAGAATCCGCTTGCTCGTGTCGGCTATGCCGATTGCATCCTGTGATTCTCCAAAACGTTTCTGTGAATATCATGGCTAGACCTGTGACACGGGAGGTTTTGGCTAACCTAATCTGATTATATTTTGTATTATAATGATATAATAATATTCGTCAATATTTTTATTTACGCGTTCGGTAACCTTAAAACCCTAAACGGTCCACTTAAGTGCAACCGTTGATTGTGGACAGTAAATGTGTGGACTTTAATTAAGCATAACTTGATCATAATTAAACGAAACTGAGCAAACTCAAATTCCACGACGTATTTCGTCGAATTTCCTTTCCACTCATAGATGGCTCATTTTCTAATTCAAAGGTATGACTTTGTAGTAGCCAAAACGGGACAGAAACCTTTTTCAGTACCTTCTGTCTTGTTTGACCGTTTTGACTATGATCTGAGTCTCAAATGGAAAAAATTTCTGAACGAAACGTTTTCAAAACATTATAAACTAGTCTCCTATAAAATTTCATGATTTTAGCACATCGCTTGATATATTTAACAAACCCGTTTCTATTCAGCTCTTATGTTGTCCAAATCTGAAAATTTACAACATTAACAGTTATATATTCAATCCTCTATTTCTCACATTCGTTAACGTTCTAACTTCCGATGAATACCATCTGTCACACCCCGCCAAGGAGAAAACACGAGGTGTCACACATATAGTTCTTAGCACAAGGTATAAAGAAATTTACTAAGGCAACACAGAGTTTATTAATTTCATAAATTAATGTCAACACTTGTTAAAATATACAAACAAACAATCCCAAAGACATTATTCAGATTTCTTTAACTAAGTCCACAAGCAATCCTATATGATCCTTCATCTCTTAGGTGTTGTTTCCTGAAACATGTAAAGTAAATGGGTTAACATAAAGTTGGTGAGAAGCATAGGTTTTATAAGTTATAAAGATAACTTTCCATAAAAGATGTAAAACAAATTCAGTACAAGTTCAAACAAATGTACAAGCATATTAACACAAACGTTTTGCAATCAACCCTTAATGTTATGTGTTATAAGCATCCACAATCCATGATTGTGCCGTTGAAATGTTATATGCATCCACAATCCCAAAGATTGTGCCATTGTTATATCGGTTTCCCCCATATGGCCATACTAGTACTTCCTTAGGCTTATGATCAAGTTAATGATTGCAATGTTGTTATAAGTGTTCAAATATCAAGCACATAATTGAAATTACTTGTTTGAGAATTTGTTTTAGTAAAAATGTTTTAGTTATCAAGCCATAAAAATATACATGTTTCACCCCAAAAGTTAAAAAGAAAAAGGGGCTATGTTCTCACCTTGCAGCGGGTGGGTTGATCTTGATTGCTGAAGTAACTTGGTTTAGGAGATGCTTTAAGAATTCCCTAAGTAAGTTCGAGTTTACGTCAGTTTATAGAATTATGGAAAGACGAGGGGTTGTTTTGTAAATAGAGGAAAGTGGTTGTCGTATACTAGAGTGGTTATCGTACCAGAGTAGTACCTCCAACAGAAAAGTTCCCATGAAAGAGTTGGTCGGATCAGAACCCCATCTTTCCTAGCCAAAACCTTACTGTTTGTCAGATAACTACATACCAGTTTGAAGGTTACTCTATTCGTATACTTTAATCGAGTTTAGGACGTGTCTGTTATGTTTGGGAAAAGATAAGGAATAAAGTGAAAATGTGCATTTAATAAGGATTGAAATAGATAAATTGAATACTAGAGGGTTTTATTAGAAATTAAAGAGTTAAAATATAAACATAATTATAAAAGTAATTAAGAAAGATATAGTTTGTAAATACAATGTTTGAACAAGTTTTATAAGGTTTATAAAATATATTTTATAATTATTGCGTTTTAAAGAAATCAAAATCTTTTAAAACAATACTTAATAATATATATATTTTCCCATTTAAATAACGCTATTAGTTTTAAATAAAACATAACTTTAAATTTTTAAATGAATACATGATCCTCACGAATATTTTATAAAAAGTTATATAATTCCCTTATGTTATTTAAAGGAAAAATACATTATTTATTTATTTTTTAAAAAGAATAAATAAAATGTTTTACACTTCATTCGTTTAAGAATAGTTTAAAAAATACAAAATGATTTATTAAAAATTAATTAATAATGATCATAATACTAAATATGTAAGCATATATATATATTTGTGTGTGTGTGAATGCAAAAGAATCAAAACATAAAAAGAAATGGCTGGAGGTGGGTTAGAACCCGTGAACACGTTGTTGATGTTTACAAGGTTTAACCATTTAGTCTAGAAAGCCATGTTGGTTTAAAGCAGAAACAAATTAGTTTAATAATTTGTTGTCAGTTGTCTTCTTCCAAAACAACACACAGACATGAAACAAAAACCCATCCTCAAACCCTAAAATCGAATTTGAATGGAAACCAGAAACATATCTGAGGATGAGGCGATTAACAGGAAAATGATTACCTGGAGTTGAAACCACACGGGTTAGAGCCAAAATCGCCAACGGTTTGCATCGGGGGGAGTGCTTGCGTCGTCGGAACAGGAGAAGAAAAAAAAGACGAATTTTTGTGGTGATTTCGAATGAAACCGGTTATGGATACTTATAGGAGTTAGAAGCGCGCTTAATGCTGTGATTTGCACGAGATTTACGGCTTGATTTAGGTGATTTTGCAAATCTCATACCACTTACGTGATATAGCAAATTGGGTTCCAAATCTCACGATTTCGGTCCATATCTCTCAAATTGGGGTTTAATATGCAATTAATATACGATCTTGATTGTTTAGGATTCCAAATATTTGAGTCTTGATTGCTAATTCAACGAAATTAGAAGGGTAGAAGTGGGTTTTGACTTTTTCAAGTCAAACTTGTTCTTCCAGGGTCCAAGTTATGAAGGGGAGGGGGTTCACCAAAGGGGTTCAAGTACTATTAAGGGGTTTAAGATATTAGAGGAGGTTCAAAAGCCAAGAAAAAAAAGGGAGGTTCAAGATCAATTTCATTTAATAACCACATTTAGTTTAGGAATTTAAAAAAAATGAGAAACAAGATATATATATATATATATATATATATATGTATATATATATATTTTCATTTACATTAATTTATTTTCTATATAATAATATATAATATGTGAAGGTAGAAAATAAATCTTATAAACTTCGAATCTTTTAAACGTTTGAAATATTAATTGTCACGACAATACGTACACGCACGAGCTAACGAGATTGAAATACTACTGTGGTCATAAATGTACATAATGAAATAAACTATTACATGAAAAAGTCTCGGATGTTACACCATTCAAAACCCTAATTAACTATATCATGATCTTTTATGGCGTCGATCTAAATCCTAGAACTCTCAAGCTTTGCGAGTCAATCACCTCTCAATAAATGTGAGTTTACATAGCCCCTTTTTTATTTTTGTACATTTTGAGGTGAAACATGACTTTCATTGAAACTATTTGCAATTACAACAATACAATTCTACATTATGACTATTTGTGTAATTTGTGTTTTTGTGCTTGAATGCTATGAGTTGAACTACATATACATGGCACACTCGTGCAATCATTAACTCTGTACAAGCCAACGGTAACGTTGATAGATCTATTGTGTCTGACAAATCCACCCAGGTAGGGTGTTTGTTACCGACTCTACATTAGGGTAACCTGCGTGTTATGCGTCAGTCACAAGGTTTGATTGTACACCTAGTTTAACTATAGATTGTCCATAAAATGCCTTATTTACCATATGTCATATGAATTGTACAAACTATTTGAAAACTACATGAGATATCTAAATTTATGTATGTTCACCAACTATTTATAGTTGACCCTCTCTTTTTAACCATGTTTCAGGTGGAATTGTTTGAAGGACAAATTCATCACTTAGGAGCATATGGACCTAGTGACAAATAAACTAGAATTATTGTTAGCTTTTGATTGTTTGATCAATATGTATTTGTACATTTAAATCATTTTAATAAAATTATGTAATTTAGTTTGATCATGAGCTTTTGAACAGTCTACATGTCCCGCCCTGACGTTTTCCGTCGCCGATTGGGGTGTGACAGATTGGTATCAGAGCCATGGTTATAGGGAATTAGGTTATTAGACACCCATGACCTAGACTATAACCTTAGGACACCCATCTTATGTCATGCTCTATGTTACATGATATTTGCCACATTACTAAATGCTACATGTTTACTACTTTATGTGATTATCTTACATGTTATTCTAAGTATTGCGTCACATAATACAATACATGATAGTCTATGTACTACACTACTTGATAACACACGTGCTTATAAACATTGCTATCTACGTGCTACCTATTTGATTCCATTAAGTGTTATCCTAAGTCTTACCACACACCTACTCACATCTAAGTCTTTATACACCCTCATCCTTACACACTACGTCACCATTATCTTTTGTGAATAAAACTTAAACCATTGGGCCTAATGCCCATTAATAAGAAACTAAGGAGCCCACTTACCCTCCAAAAAGAGGAAGCCTGCTGGAGTAAATAAACCTCACCTCTGGGTCTCAAAGCCCAGTACATAATGATTCTCATCATGACCATGAGCCTAAACGATAGTATTATTAGTACATGATGGCTGGAAGAGTGTGTGTAGACCCATGAGAGATTCTGGCTAAGGAAAAACCGGGTACATAAGTGTGTCCCTTGTGACCCACCCCTGTTTCCTAGGAATTCTCTTCATGGATACACTACTTATAGGTCAAGTGTTACTTCTAAAATACTATTGTGAAGACTCGGTGTTATGACTAGTCAAACTCTAAATTCATGAAAACTCCTATATTTTACACAGTATTTTATTACCGCTTACAATCTTTCCTCTTTTTATGCTAGACATGGACTCCTATACTATCCCGGAGCAGAGTCTAAACAGGAAGAAGACATTGGTCACCAGACAAGCAGTCACCAACACCCCCAGCTGCTAGATCAATGTTTGACATAAGAGCAGATTGGATTAGGAGCACATGCCCGAGACTTCGAGCATCTGGATCACCTCCATCAAGGAACCCGTATTAAGCATCTCATCTACACAACCAGTTACCATCCCCTCTGAGACACCCCTACCTAGCACCCGACCCATATCACCCTAACCCAAGAGCAAGGCAAACCATGGCACCCACTAGTGCTATGGGAGTCCCATTTGATACCATCCACCAATACATTAGAACCTCAGAGTTTGTGAGACAAGGGATGGAGCACGGGGTAAGACACGACCTGCTAGGTCGGAGAATAGATAGCCTAGTGGATCAAGTGTGGTGCTAGGAGGAGAAAATTACAAGCCTGGAAGAAGACATGGAAATATTTGATGCACGCACGGAAGTAGCTAGAGCTGAGGCTAGGTTTGCTGTAAGAGTAACCATAGCGATGTTCATTTTAGTACTCCTCTGCTTTCTCGTGGAGAGCTACCTGAGAAGCTAGCTGAATTTTTTCTGTTTTTAATTTCCCGTTTGAAACTATTACTTTATGTCTGGGTGCTCTTGACATTTTATCATTTAATGCCAAGTTTATATTACAATCCAAATGCTATTACTCGTTGATCTAATATTACGAGTATAAGTTACATCCGTCGTATTTTCATCAAAATCACCCAAACACCATCTTTTCATTCATTACAATTTAGTACACATACCTAAGCCTTCTTTGCAAACTGATCGTTTTATTATTTAATTTAAACAACATCGTTATTTTGTCCAAACAAAGTATTTATCAAACCCTTAGTTTATAAGTATTATTTGGAATATAAATTTTCAATAAATTTGTCTTGTAAGGAAACTTGATACAACTTGTTTTATAAAGCATTATCCTAATAAATAATTATGACTTTTATTATTAAATCATGGCCTAAGTTATTTAACCACTATTTTCTCTTGACATATTCTCTTTATAAAAAAAATTATAAAAAGGTTTTCATATAATTATCCATTTAATTAGTTACTCCACTCATTATTTTCACCATTTTTTCTTTTTTTCAAACAAGAATAAATTACAATTACTTATTTATTTACAAAAAAAATCAGTTATTCGTAAGCACATTACTCAGAATATCTGTAAAACCTCCTCGTTATCTTGCACTTTCGGTAATGTATGAGTGTACTTACCACTTCAAGGAGATGAATCATTTCGTGTAGACATTAACCATCCATATAAACCTCAACAAGATTTAAAAAGTTAACACCCAACTACCCACATTATACATGAACATCAAACAACATGCTTGTCCGCAACACTCGACCACCTACAAAAATTCGATAGTTTACATCACTCATGAGACTCAATAACTTACGTATGAACGTTCACAATATACACAACACTAGATTGATCACATGAAATTTAGTTGTTGGATTGATCACATGAAACTTAGTTACTGGATTGATCACATTATACATGAAACTTAATTATCACAATATACATGATAGAAGATTGTTTACATGATACATGAAACTTAGTTGTTTGCAATATACCTAATACTAGATTGATCACTTGGAACTTAGTTGTTTGTAAAATACATAATGCTGGAATGATCACATGATACATGAAACCTAAATGTTCACAATATACATGATAGAAGATTGATTGCATGGTACATGAAACTTAGTTGTTCACGATACACATTGTTTACATTATACATGAAAACTTATTTGTTTAAAAAATACATAATTGTTCACATTATACATGAAACTCATTTCATTACTATATGCCTGATACTAAACTATTAACATTATACATGAACCCTATTTGCTTACAATGTACATGACACTACACCATACATGAAACTTGAGTGTTTACATTATACATGAAACTAAATTGTTTACAATTTTTGCATTTAGTTGACCACATTATACACAAGACATGATCGTACACTTTATTTATGAAAGTTGAAAGCTACAAAACTTTAAAGCTACTCGGGGTTTGACATATTCATGTTCAAACACGAGGAAACTATGGAACTCTAAGTTATGCCACATTATTACTCTTTAGTTTTCTGATTAACTTTACTATATAGGGACACGATTACTTATTAACAACTCATACGTGAAAACAATAGACATAGCGAATTTGTGCCCCCTCTTGACCCGCACACAACGGAAGGATCTATACGGACCATGCGACCATTTGAGTAATTACGGGTGCACACGTAATTATAAAAATCAACGCATGGAAAACATAGTAAATTCTGTCGTGTGTTATGACATAAAACCTATCGTGATATATAGTAACGAAACTAATGTGATATGACAAGGGCATGGTGGATACGCCGCTGGTACTTCCTATATATAAGTGTTCCTATCATGTTGTCAAAAGTAGCATGACTCATGCCACGTGAAGTTTTATGACCTTGACCAATGTTTATGAAATCTCTTATCCTGTGACAATTCTTGAACATATTATACTACATCCTAAACAAGCCTGGATCATCAAGTTCCCATCGTCCCCATTTCAAGTAATGCATTTCATCTTTGGAGTCCAAAGTATTCTTCAACGGTTTTCTCCTTAATTCTCTTGAAACTAAATCCACTATTATCCTTCACACCTAACTTGAGCGTCAGACCTAAATCTTGTTATCTATCGTACTTCTCAAACTGGCAATCAAAGCTCGTTAAAAATCCAAGTCCATACCACTCTGCAGACTGTAACATCTGCGACTTTCGTGTTTAACTTATCTAGTACTAGACTTATTTATTCAATGTAAACCATTTTGAATGTCATTACACTTGGTTTACCCATACGACATACTTGTTGATCATACGTTACCTTATGCACTAGATGCTTATTGATGGCTTAATCATGAATTGGGCCCATTGTAGGCCCAATAGGCCCATCATAACACGTTATTAATCATACAAACGTCAAACATGTTAAATTAAAGTTTTTATACCTTGTTACACTTGAAACGTTCAACAAAAGCTTGTAAATCTATGTATTGTGCCTTCGCAGCTTGTTATGCCCTAGAAAGCCCGTTTTCTCGTCCGTCGACCGATAATTACCGTACGCGACTAACATAACTTTAACTTAAATATTTTTGTCTAAACATACTCCTTTTGTTATGACAATCGACTTTCATGTTGAAAGTACTTGCCAATTTCGCTTAGAAATGCTTAAAATCGCGAATTTTGAATGCGTGCACTCAACTGAGCCAAGCTAGGATCCATCTACACTTGGACCTAGCCCAAGCTAGATTTCGCAAAACTCAGCCCCTATCAACTGAATTTCATAGCTTTGGAGCCTCCCCAACCCTAATTCCCTTTTCTTGTTTTCCAAGGCTTAGTTTAACTATAAATACCTCCCTTAATCCCCCTTGTTTTTCATTTACTCCTCTCCTAAACCTCTCCACCATCCACCTGGGATTTGAGCCTCCTACTACTGCCAAGAAATCGAAAGAAACCCCCCCCCCCTCTAAGCCTTGAAGAAATCGTAAAAGCCAAAGAACCAAGTTCGGGTGACAAATCAAGTATAAACCGCTCTTCCTTCCCTTTTATTTATTTGTTATTCTTTTGATTCTAACTTTTATACTAACTTGTTTTGTTTTCATTCTAAACCTCTGATCCTAAATTTAATCTAACTTGAATTAACCACACGCTAATCTAAAGTAGAATCCGCTTGCTCGTGTCGGCTATGCCGATTGCATCCTATGATTCTCCAAAACGTTTCTGTGAATATCATGGCTAGACCTATGACATGGGACGTTTTGGCTAACCTAATCTGATTATATTATGTATTATAATGATATAATAATATTCTTCTATATTTTTTTTACGCGTTCGGTAACCTTAAAACCCTAAACGTCCATTTAAGTGCAACCGTTGACTATGGACAGAAAATGTGCTGACTTTAACTAAGAATAACTTTATCATAAATAAACGAAACTGAGCAAACTCAAATTCCACGACGTAGTTCGTCGAATTGTATTTCCAACCGTATTTGGCTCGTTTTCTAATTCAAACGTACGAATCCGTAGTAGGCAAAACGGGATAGAAACCTTTTTCAGTACCTTTTGTCTTGTTTGACCGTTTTGACTATGATCCGAGTCTCAAATGGAAAAACTTTCTAAATGAAACTTTTTCAAAACATTATAAACTAGTCGCCTGTAAAATTTCATGATTTTACTACATCGCTTGATATTTTTTTAAAATCCGTTTCTGTTCAGCTCTTATAATGTCCAAATCTGAAAATTTACAACATTAACAGTTATATATTCAAAACCCTCTATTTCTCGCATCCGTTAACGTTCTAACTTCCGATAAAAACCATCCAAAACCCTAATTAACTATATCATGATCTTTTAGGGCGTTGAACTAAATCCTAGAACTCTCGAGCTTTGCGAGTCAATCATCTCTCAACAAATGTGAGTTACATAGCCCCTTTTTAATTTTTGTACATTTTGGAGTGAAGCATGACTTTTATTGAAACTATTTGCAGTTACAACATATATAATTCTACATTATGACTGTTTATGTAATTTGTGCTTTTGTGCTTAAATGCTATGAGTTGAACTACATATACATGACATACTCGTGCAATCATTAACTATGTACAAGCCAACGGTAACATTGATAGATATATTGTGTCTGACAAACCTACCCAGGTAGGGTGTTTGTTACCGACTCTACATTAGGGTAACCTGCGTGTTATGCCCTAGTCACAAGGTTTGATTGTACACCTAGTTTAACTATAGATTCTCCATAAAATGTCTTATTTACCATATGTCATATGAATTGTATAAACTATTTGAAAACTACATGAGATATCTAAACCTATGTATGCTCACCAACTATTTATAGTTGACCCTCTCGTTTTAAACATGTTTCGGGTGGAATTGTTTGAAGTACAAGTTCATCATTTTGGAGCATATGGACCTAGTGACAAATAAACTAGAATTATTGTTAGCTTTTGATTGTTTGATCAAAATGTATTTGTACATTTAAATCATTTTAATAAAATTATGTAATTTAGTTTGATCATGAGCTTTTGAACAGTCTACATATCCCGCTCCGACGTTTTCTGCCGTCGGTTGGGGTGTGATAATATGCGCGGTTAAGGCTATGCCAATGGATCAAACATGATAGGAAAACATCAAGGAGTTCAAAAAAGATTTCTTGATATAAATTCGAGGGCTTTTTATACTCCATGTGGTTTTCATAGTTTTAATCTTGCATTATGTGACATGGCTAACACTTGTACTAAATCTAGAGACTTTTTTGGATTCATACAACGCGTTTATCTTTGCCAATTCTACTAAGAGGTGGAAAATTTTGAAAGAGAATGTTAAAGGGTTAACTCTTAAATCATTGTCTGCCACCCGTTGGGAAAGCCGTGTTGACAGTGTTAAGGCCATTAGATTTCAACTTTTAGATGTAAGAGAAGCTTTACTTGAAGTTGCAGAAAAAGATAATGATCCTAAAATTCAAAGTGAAGCTAAAGCACTAGTCAAGTATGAAATTTGTGATTTTGAATTTTTGGTATCAGTTGTCATTTGGTATCGAATACTAGACATGGTGAATACATTGAGCAAAAAGTTATAATCGGGTGATATGCTTCTTGATGATGCTATAAAAGAAGTGAACAATTTGATTGAATTCTTCAAGAAATTTAGAGAAACCGGGTTCTCTGATTCGATAGATCAAGCTAAGAAAATTGCCATTGAAATGGGTATTGACCGGTATTCCCTCGTAGGCATCAACTTCGTAGAAAAAACAATTTGATGAGAATTCAAGTGACCGAGAAGTTTTATTTTCAGCTGAGGATAATTTTAAACTTAACTACTTTTTATATATTGTTGATCAAGCATTTGCTTCACTTGAAACAAGATTTGAACAATACAAAGACTATGAAAAACTATTTGGTTTTTTGTTTCCTGATAACTTGAAGTATGTTGAAGACAAAAATCTTAAGTCGTGTTGTATTCTTCTTGAGCATGCACTAAAGTATGAAGGAGAATTAGATATTAATGGTGTTGAGTTTTATATGGAGTTAAAGTCGTTTGACACTATATTACCTATGATATTTTCAAACCTACTGATGTTTTAAAATAATTGAAACAAGTCAATTTTTTTCCTAATGTATTAATTGCATATCGAATCTTGTTGATTATTCCAGTAATAGTGGCATCTGTAGAAAAAAGCATCTCAAAATCGAAGTTGTTGAAGTCATACTTACGATCGAAAATGTCTCAAGAAAGACTTAATGGATTGGCAATGATAGATATCGAAAACGATATATTAGATAGTATCAATTGTGAAGAATTGATCAACAACTTTGCTTCGAAAAATGCTATGAGTGTTTCTCGATTCGTTTAAGTTTGTTCTATTTATTGTTTAACTTTGTTTTGTATTTGTTTATCGCCACAATAACGTTTTTTTGTTTATTGTTATTACAATTATCATCGGTCTTTGTAAAAAAAATTATATTTAAGGGCCTATCTTTTAGTACTTGTATGGGGCATCCAAAATCTCGTTGACGTCCTTGTTGTCAACATGGAGAGGTCAATCCACTATATATATGGATGTCCCACTTGATGAGAAGTATGCTTGTTTTGATGATAAGTCTAATTTCAAACCGATGAATCTCGAAACGATGATGGCGTGTAAAATCGAGATATAGTGGTTGATAGGGTAATAAAACACTCCCAATATTGTAAGAGGTGATGAACATGTTAGTATGGTGAAAAGTCATTAATTCAAAACAACAAATTATCAAAAGAAAGATGACATAGAATTCCATGGCATCAATCTTGTTCCTAGGTGGAGAGTATTGAAAGATTAACAAAATTTATAGTAGATGAAAGTATGAAACCAAAGGCGGCAATGAAAAAATTTATGAAAGTAGAGGTACTACATAGCATGTCAACTAAAATTTCCTACTTCAATTACTTGATGATGAGTTCTTTTCAAGTGAAATATAATGATAAGCGGCCGATAACTTGAACGTTCGAAGCTTTTTAATTATTTAGTGAAGAAACATTTTCGTAGCTCAAAAAAAATTTCATTACTAAAGCTTTTAATTTGAATAAATTAATTTTTAGTTTAGATTGTCTTTTTTTCAATGTTTGCCTTTTAAAAAATTAGTTCTTATTTTAAATTGTCTTTTTTATTTCTTATTTTAATTAAGTTAAAATGTTATTTATTTTTCTAAATTTAATATTTTGATTACGTTTTCTAATATCATTAAATGTTATAGTTGATGTGCATAGAACTTAATATTTCGCTTATTAAAATAGCTTATAAATAAATACTCTCATATTTTTTTTTATGTTTGAGATAACTCGTGTGTGCCTATATATATATATATATATATATATATATATATATATATATATAAGGGAAGGTTCCGCTAACAAACCTAAGAATCTGGGTCAAACGAACTCCGATTGAACTAAGTCCAGCGGTGTTGAAACTAGCTCGTCGAAATAAAGCCCAGAGCTAAACCCTAAAGCTAAACCCTTAAAACTAAACCTTAAAAGCTAAACCCTTAAAACTAAACCTTAAAAGCTAAACGCTAAGACTAAACCCTAAATCTAAACACAAAAACCTAACCACCTCACCCCACCTCTCAAAAACCTAAATCCTCCAACCCCCCACCCCCCCCCCCCCAAAACCTAAACCTGTCCACCCAAAAAACCTAAATCTCCCACATCCCCACCCCTCATAAAACTAAATACCACCAACCCCCACCCCCCACCTCCCTATAAACCTCGACGAGCAGGTTTCAACGTCGCTGGAATGAGCTCAATCGGAGTTCGTTTGACCCAACCCAGTTTGGGTTAAAAAAGAAAACATTTCATAGATTTTTAGCGAAAATTCAATTATTATTTGAACCTCCCCCTATATATATAAATATATTTATACATATATATACATTTGATATTTTTCATAAATATATATATATATATATGGGACGATTCCACTAATAAGTGGTTTTTCGCTAACAAATCCTAAGAATTGAGTCAAACGAACTCCGATTGAGCTCATTCCAGCGGCGTTGGAACCGTCTTATCGAACCATAACCCGGACCCAAAAACCTAAACCCCCTCCACCCGTACCCCCCAAAACCCAAACCCCCTTCAAACCCTACTCCGAAAAGCCTAAAACCCCCCCCCACCCCTCCCCCCAAAAACTTAAACCTACCCCCAAAAACCTAAACCCCGCACCCCTACCCAAAAAAAAAATCTAAACCATAAAATCTAAACCCTAAAAGCTAAACCCTAATGATAAACCATAAGGCTAAAACCCTAAAATTCAAACGTAAAATCTAAACCTTAAAAGCTAGACCCTAAAAGCTAAAATGGTAGAGTTCGACAAGACGGTTCCAACGCCGCTGAAATTAGCTCAATCGGAGTTCGTTTGATATCGTTTTTCTTAATATTTTTGTCATTTATTAGATTTATTAGCCAAAAACTAGTTCTTATTTTATACTCCCCATATATATATATATATATATATATATATATATATATATATATATATATATTGGACGATTTCAATAAAAAAGTGATTTTTCGCTAAAAATTCTTAAAAAGTGGGTCAAATGAACTCCGATTAAGCTCGTTAAAGCGGCGTTGGAACCGTCTCAACGAACCTTAACACGTACCCAAAAACCTAAACCCTCTCCACCCGCACCCCCAAAAACCTAAACCCCCCTCCAACCCTACCCCGAAAAGCCAGAAACCACCACCCCCCACCCACCAAAAACCTAAACCCCCCACCCCCACCCCCCAAAAGCTAAACCCACCCCACCCACCCCAAAAACCTAAACTCCCACCCCCACAAAAAAAAACATAAATCATAAAATCTAAACCCTATAAGCAAGATGGTAGAGTTCGATGAAACGGTTCCAACGCCACTGAAATTAGCTCAATCGGAGTTCGTTTGATATCGTTTCTTAAGGTTTTTGTCATTTCTTAGATTTATTAGCGAAAAACTATTTTTTATTTGATCCTCCCCCTATGGGGACGGTTTCAATAAAAAGTGGTTTTTCGCTAAGAAATCTTAAGAAGTGGGTTAAACGAACTCCGATTAATATTATTCCAACGGCGTTGGAACCGTCTCATCGAACCCTAAACCGGACCCAAAAACCTAAACCCCCCTCCACCTACAGCCCCATAAACCTAAACCCCCCATCCAACCCCACCCCGAAAAGCCTAAAATCACCACCCCACCACCCAAAAACCTAACCCCCCCACCCCCACAAAAATCTAAACCCACCCCCATCCACCTCCAAAAACCTAAACTCCCCACTCCACCACAAAAAAAAAAACTTAAACTATAAAATCTAAACCTTAAAAGCTAAACACTAAGGCTAAGTCATAAGGCTAAAACCCTAAAATTCAAACGTAAAATTTAAACCTTAAAAGATAAACCATAAAAGCTAAGATGGTAGAGTTCGATGAGCGGCTCCAACACCGCTGAAATTAGCTTAATCGGAGTTCGTTTGATAACGTTTCTTAAAGTTTTTATCATTTATTAGATTTATTAGCGAAAAACTAATTTTTATTTAAATCTCCTCATATATATATATATATATATATATATATATGATAATAAATATTCTACCATTTTAGTTACGTTTTATCTCAATGATTACTAGAGCGTATCTACCATTTCTCACTTTCATCTTACTTGATACTTGACGGTTTGCAATCTCTTCCCGTATCAACGTGAATGGTATGTTTGCAATCCTGTCTTACGTCAATATATATGTGTGTCTATATGTATAATATATGTATAAACTAAACAAGATAATTGTTGGGTTGTTAAGCAAACGTCACTTGTGTCGCATGGAAATAGATCAGAGTAAAGAGAAATGTGTATTTGAATGTGACATGGAAACGTATGTGTGTGTTTTGATGCCCAAACGACCCGACAAACACAGTTGCACGTGGGGCCGGAGCACGTGTATTGGATGATTGCTTATGTATTCTATCCAACTCCTTTTCATTTAAATCTTTGATAATGTGTTTATTTTGAAATAGTCTATTACAAATTATATTTATATCCATTCTCTCCTACTCTCGAAGGAGATATTAAACCAAATCAAACCAATATCAACAAAAAATAACCCCCTTTTTTTACAAAATCCCGTAATGAAAAATATAATATGCAACTAAAATATTGTTAAATTGGTATAATCATACGTATTTGTAGGTGTATTTATGGTATGTGTACATAAGTCTTATTATATATACATATATAAAGTTTTCCAGTACGGTTGCTACAACGATTATGCGATAGGGATAAACGTGTTTTATGAATATAATGACTCACTTACCCTTGGGGGTTCCAAAGTTAAATGATATGATATGTAGAATGAGCACAAGAGAGTATAAAAAAGATTACAGGAGAAGTAACCGGTTACAAGGGGAAGTAAGGGGAATACTAGGAGAAGTAAGTAGTAGAGAATAAAGTTATACAATATGTTGAAGCTTATAATCCGGTGTGTGTTTGAATGAAGCCTTTAGACTCGTATTTATAATGTATTCAACGGGTTGCTCGTTCTCCGATCTTGTTTCGTGACTTCTCCAAAAGAGGAAGTTTCTCAGAGAACTTTCCTCTCTTCAGAATCCTGCCCACTCCCTTTTCAGGTAGGAAGTTGACTTCTTTCCCTGCAGATAGCAGTACTAGAAAACGGGTGGGATTGCTACGGAAATTTGTGACGCAAATTTTTGCGTCGCAATTTGCGACACAATTGCGACCAAAAGTAAAACCCTAAAGTCTTATGAAATGCGTCGCAAATGTGTCGGAATTTTTGACACATTTCCGACGCAAACTTTTAATCTCGTATTTTAATTTTCTTAATACATTAATAAAAAAATAATAAAGGTTGTATCGCAAATATGTAGGATATGTGCCGGAATTTAAGACGCATTTCCGATGAAAACTTTTAATTTTGTATTTTACTTTTGTTAATACATTAATAAAAATAATAATATCGGTTGCGTCGCAAATATGTCGGAAATTTGCGACGCATTTCCGACGCAAAACATTTAATTTCGTATTTTAGTGTTGTTAATACATTAACAAAAATTATAATATATGTTGTGTCGCAAATGTGTCGGAAATTTGCGACACATTTGCGACGCCAAAACATTTAATTTCTTATTTAATACATTAATAAAATTAATAATATAAGTTGCGTCGCAAATGTGTCAGAAATTTCCGACGCATTTCCGACGCAAAATATTTTAATTTCGTATTTTAATTTTTTTAATACAATAACAACATATAATAAAATGGATTTACACAAATAAAAGGTGATTAACTCTATGTAAAATGTTACAATTAATATAAACGCAAAATTTTAGTTTCGTTTTTTTAATCTTTTTTAATATAATAATGTAACATCCCTAAATTAAATAAACCCGAATAAACGAGTTAGCTGTCGAGAGTAATAAGGCGAGGTGAAAAAGAAACATACGGGCTTGGCCTAGGGCCAGCCCATGGGCCGTGAGCAAAGGAGGGAGGCCCTCAACTCAGCTACATCACCACAGCCTTCCCTCACCTCCATCATTTACGCAAACTTAGAGAGAGAGAGAATCAGGTCTAGAGAGAGAAATCAAAGGAAACGGCTCAAAAGCTCGGGAATCATCACTCTCCATCTCAGGAACGTTTAGCAACAAAGAGGAAACGAAAACAGGTAACCTCCATGCTCGAATCTAAGCTTTTAGTTAAGAAATGGGTTTTAGGGTTATGTGGGTTTTGAATCAAAAGTCGAGATTTTTACCTGTGAATTTGCATAAAAGTATGTATTTAGCTTCATGAAATCTAGATATAAGTTTTGGACGTAAAAAGATCGAAACTTGGATCGAAAACGAAGAATTTAATCATAATCAGATGAATCGTCCGGGTCTGAAAACTAATTTCGTTCGAAAAGTATTTTCGGACGACATGATTTCTGAAAAATGATCTCGAACGTGATAGTTCTCGGACAAGAGATTTCGAACGAAATAGTTAACTAATAAAAGATGTTTCTAAATATATAGTTTTCGGTCGAAAAGAGATTTCGACTGAGATAGATTTCGGCCGAGAAAGATTTCGATCGAAGATGATTTCGGACAAGATAAATGTCAGATGAAACATCTAGGTTATAACCTTGTTCCATTCGTGACCATTGACAGATCCATTAGCACCCACCTAACTCGGAGCTCCTAAGTATCCTACGGGAACTACTCATCAGGTGAGTTCTATGTGCCCCCTATATGTTATGTGCAAATCATTTTAAATATTTTGCGGCTGAAGTGTATACACTAAATGAATGAATGTTATGAATGCCAATGTGATCATACGTGATATATATATATATATATATATATATATATATATATGAATGTTAATGTGATCATACGTGAAAGAATAATGAACAAGAATGAAATGTATGTATACAATGAATGAATGGCATAACGTATATGAATGAAATCTTACTTTATACTTTTATATAGCATGTTATGAATGTATGTAAACGTTATGGACGCTTCGATGATAACGGCTACTACAGTAGACGGACGACCACACAACTATTTTTCAACCGGTACATATACGTTCCTTCATCAGCTAGGACGTACGAAAGGCATTAACGGACGATCGAAGCAATTGCCTTATTATGATAAGTAGAACGATTGCATAAAACAATAGTTTGCATGGAAACGGATGCCTTAGGGCAGACGGGCGAATAGACGGACTACAATGGTAGGACGGTTTAGGTGGACGGACAAAGGTTGCCAGACGGATTTATGATATGACGGACGGTTTCTAGGGTCGGACGGTTTACGAAATGGGCTACGACGGTAGTTCTTATGGCGTTTGTCTTTGTGATATGCACAACAATTATGACGGGTTGATCACCCATATGTGTATGACCAATGAATGTTCATCCAGAAATAAGCATGTATGTATTCATATACGTACTCTTTATGAATGATATATGAAAGCAGTAAAGTAAAGAAAGTACAAATATGTATATATACATATATATTTATTATAAGATAATGTTAATGCTTGATTGCTGTTAAACTAGAACCCACCAGCGTTAGCTGACTTTTAGTATACATTTCAGGTAACAAGAAAAAGGGTCGTGCTAAGGCGTAAAGGCTACCTAACACCAGACTGACATCCCATTTTATTTAAATATGTGTTAAGACAATTTCTTTTATGTTAAGACTTCCGCTGTTATGTACTTAAATGATGTTTGCTTCCGCCACTCTTGAATGTTTTAATTTAAATTCAGTATTGATGACTATGTCTATGAGTAAATCTAATGAGTGAGTTCACCCTGGGAAAGGGGCCTTACAAGTAATTACTTCTGTATAACATGTTAAAATGCGTTTGTGTATGTGTATATATGTGTATGTATTTGTATATCTAAGTGTATATGTGTGTGTATGTATATGCATGTGTACGTATGCGTGTGTATTTGTATGTAGTGTATGCATATGTGAATGTGTATGTGTATGTGTTTGTATGCATGTGTGTATATGTATGTATCTATGTGTGTATATGTATACGTAACTGTATATGTGTGTGTATGTATATATATATATGCGTATGTAATTGTTTGTGTATGCATATGTATATGTTTATATCAATGTATCTATGTGTATGTGTGTATGTATATGTGTGTATGTATGTGTGTATATATATACTCATACACACACTTGTAAGGACAATTAGGCTCAATTACGATGAATCAGGGTTAACATTGATCAATAGAGTTCAGTTAGGATCAATTATGGGCAAGTATAGTCAAATGGCCTCAATATTGGTCAATGATGGTTAATATGGGTCAATTATGGGCAAATAGAGTCAAGAGGTCAAGGATGGTTAATGAGGATCAATATTGGTCAACCAGTGGCAATTAAGATCAATTTGGGGTAACTAGGGTCAACTAGTGTGAATTAGACACAGTTAAGGCAGTTAGGGTCGATATTGGTTAATAATCACTTAGTGATAACTATTGTCAATTAAGAGTGTCAGAATAACACCGTCGTAGCGATGATGGATGTCGGCCGCAATTAAGATCAATTTGGGGTAACTAGGGTCAACTAGTGTGAATTAGACACAGTTAAGGCAGTTAGGGTCGATATTGGTTAATAATCACTTAGTGATAACTATTGTCAATTAAGAGTGTCAGAATAACACCGTCGTAGCGATGATGGATGTCGGCCGCACTTCAGGTCATGTAATTATCTAACAAATATCATTGAAATATATCACTAAACACAGGTGACAGAGGTTGGTACGGATCTATAAAGAGCATTTGAAAACGTTAATTTTTTTCGTGTCGTTAAGTGGGTGCAAACATACACAACAATGCATATAGGTGTAAGTATTAGTAATAGTCCGAGCTATGTCAAAATGCATGATAATAATTGGGAAAATAATAACAATACCATTTGAGCATTTAACAACTTCATTTTTTAAAATATTAAAAAACTTAAATTTATTAAAACTTAATTTTATAAAATATTTAAAAAGTTAATTTTTTTAAAATATTTACACAATTAAAAATATTAATACTTACTCTTAGACATTACTTAACTTTTAGACTTATTTTTTTTTTCAAATATGAAAAACCTAAAATTAATCCAACTAATTTTTTTTTTAAATATTTAAAACAAACTTGATTTCCTAATTTGAATTCCCCATTCACTTAGACTATGCGTAATATGCCCGTGAGAGGGAGGGCGTGGTGCCACCTCACCCCACCACGGGCGTGAATCACCGCGCCGGGTGGAGGTGAGGGGGAGCGTGAGGGGGGGGGGGGTGTGGTGGTCTAGTTGTTGGGCTCTTGGACAAAAAAAAATTAATACCGTATTTATAATTATTAAATAAATTATTAATTTGTGTCGGGAAAGCGTCAGAAATTTGCGACGAGGAATTGTGTCGCAAATGTGTCACAATTTGCGTCAGAATTGTGTCGCAGATGCATTTCCGACGAAGGTTTTTCCGACACGACGATTTTGTCGGATTTGCGTTGGGACTAGTGATTTGTGACGCAATTCCGACGCAATATTGCGTCGCAAACCTATCAGTTTTCTAGTAGTGTAGCTACTCTTCCTTTCTGTCTCTCTTACCGAGTCAACACAACTTTTGCTGAACTCTTCAGGGCTTAGTTCTCAAGACCAAGGTGTTTCTTGGTTATTGTGTTGTTTTATTTGTTTGCTCGAAGGAGAGGTCCTTTCCTTTTTACTAATTAATGTTTGATCGTTGGAGATGTACTCTCCTACATCATCAAGTACAAAACCAATTTTAAATAAAGAACTTTAAGATATAATAAATATGATGTGCAACATAAAACAGTTATGTAAATACGTATCTTTCTTTCTCCCACTATTTCTTAGAAGGCTACGTACATGTTCTTATAAGTTTCTCACAGTTTAACATAAATTTTAAACTGTAAAGATGTTTGTGTGCATGTGTGTATAGAAAGGGATGATTGGTACATGTTATGTATGTATAATTCTTGTGTGAATGTGTTACTTTGTATCTCAACTGCTTTTGAAAACATGAAGCTTTGTTAAAATAATTTATGCTGGGTTGTAGCGTAAAAGAGGGCTCAAAACGAAGAAAAGATGTTCGGCATTACGTAGGTCAATGCTGAGTCATTTAGGCGTTCATGTGGCGTTGATAAAAGCATTGGACAATAGGATGCCAAGTAGGCTGGTGTTGATAACATTGCCTTGGCGTTGGTTAACATCGGGGGTCAAGAAATGAGATTCAACAATAGTTTAAAGGGGAATACGATAGTTTTGAAGGGGGTTACAAATTTTGGAACAACTCTGGTGTTGTTGTGATAGTCAGAATGAAACTGAAATAGGAGAGAATAATTGGGAGAAAATTTTGAATTTGATTGATAACTCAAATAATGATTACAAAAAATGCTTATATACTAGAAACAAAACAAGACTAGCGAAACTAAAGCAAAACTTGTGAAACTAATAGTTTCGCTAACACCCCCTTCAAGTTGGAGGTGTATACAACCCCAAATTGGAAATAATAGCTGAATGTGGTTGACCAACAAGACTCTTGGTGAATAAATCCGCAAGTTGATCGGAAGTATGCGTATGGGAAAGCATAATCAAACCATCCTGAAGCTTCTCACGAACAAAATGACAATCTAACTCAATATGCTTAGTGCACTCATGAAAAACAGGATTCTTAGCAATGTGAATGGCCACTTGACTGTCACACTTGATAGTAACCGGAGTAAGGTTGGGAAGTTGAAATTCCACAAACAAACGACTCAACCAAGCAAGTTCCTGTGTGACTCGGCGAAAAGATCGTTACTCAGATTCGACAGAACTAAGAGAAATAGTAGCATGTTTCTTGGACTTCCAAGAAATAGGACTTCCCCCAAGAGTAATAAAATAGCCACTCAGAAAGTGCCGAGTATTAGGACAAGCCGCCCAATCAGAATCACAATAAGCAGATAAAGACAAATCAGAATTAAAAAACAATCCTTGAAAACAAGTGCCCTTGACATAACGAATAGTATGTCACGCAGCATCCCAATGAGGAACACGCGGATCACTCATGAACTGGCTAGGAAACTGAACTGCAAAAGCAATATCAGGTCGAGTGTGAGTGAGATAGTTGAGCTTGCCAACAAGCCGACGATAGGCCAAAGGATCATCAAGAACCTGGCCCTCATTGAGCATGAGTTGTAAATGCAAAGGTAAAGGAGACGAAACAAAAGAATCATCATCCACTGTAAAATCGTTCAACAAATCCTTTGCAAACTTACGTTGAGTCATAATAAGACCCGAAGCAGACTGAAGAACCTCAATGCCTAGAAACTAGTGAAGGCTGCCAAGATCATTGATCTGAAATGTGGAATATAAGAAAGCCTTTAAACTAGACATCTCATGTTCATTGTTACCCGTGAGAAGAATGCCATACACATAAACAGCCACATGAACAACAAAATCTCCCATGGTCTTTGAAAACAAAGAATAATTGGAAGAACGCATATACCCTTAGAAAGTTTGCCATACCACTGCCGAGAAGCCTGCTTCAAAACATAAAGAGATTTTTGAGTTGAAGAACATGATCAGGAGAGGATAATGGCATCCCAGGAGGAGGATTCATATAAATGTCTTCATCAAGATCCCCATGTAAGAATGCATTATTAACATCCAACTGATATAAACCCCAATGTTTTTTGGCTGCAATATCAACAAGCCTACTAATAGTAGTCATTTTGACAACATGAGTGAAAGTTTCATTATAATCAATGCCAGATTTCTGAGTATCACCACGTACAACCAACCGATCTTTACAACGTTCAACTGTGCCATCAACATTATACTTCAATTTATACACCCTTTACATTTAATAGTTTTCTTACCCTTAGGTAAATGCAAAACCTCCCAAGTTTGATTACGTTCTAAGGCAGTAAATTCCTTAGACATAGCCTCTTTCCAAGCAGGATGTTGAGCAGCCTCTTGATAAGAAGAAGGTTCCTTAACAGAGTCAAGATTAGAAAGAAGTTGCTGAGAATCAGGAGAAAGTTCAGCAAGATTAATGATGTGTTGCAATGCACACATGCATTTCCTTGTATTTTCGTATCGTTTTTAAGTAGTTTTAGAGTTGTATTGAGTCGTTTATAGTTAGTATTGATCTATACCATGGTTTGTAGATAATCAGGTCACTTTGGAGCTGAAACGATCGAGAATGGAGAAGGCACGAGCGAACGAGAATAAACGATAAAAGGCGAAAAATTTCTGTGATGGTGACTGCCTCGCGCTACGCGAGCCATTTAGGCCCTCCCCATCACGATACGCGAGGGGTTTATTTTCAGGAAAAGTTCGCGAGTTGCTGGTCTTTGGCAATACGCTAGAGGATTCTTCCCTAGGCCTCGCGGTACGCGAGAGACCCCAGATACGCAGATTTTGGCCTATTTTCAGGGTATAAAAGATAAGGGTCGATCCTCGGGTTATTCATTCGATTCCAGACGTAAAGAAACAACCTTTTTTAGTTATTTCAAGTGGGAGAAGTCACAAGGAATCAAGGATTGAAGAGTTGGATGCATGGATCGATTGGAGAATCATCTTTTCGGTTTATGTTTCTTATCTTTTGCTCTTTGATTCATCTATCTTTTATCATGATTCTGGATGTTAAACTTTGTTTTGATGTTTTGATGATGGTAGTAAGCTAGAATTCTTGAATTACCTAGACCATGTTTATTAGGCGTTGTTAATTGGTTTTTTTTTGGATTTCGGATACTTGTTGATGGATTAATATTAAAGTAAAGAACTTGGTTTCGTTTGATTGGATGTTTATGCATATTTAATCTTGATTCATGATCTGTTGAATGTTCCATATGATGCTTTGTGAATGTCTTTCATGTATGATCGCATATTAGGTCACTAGCTTTGTGCACATGATTGGTTTATGGTTTACTACGTTGTATCCATAGGAACATCGATTGAGAGTCTGTTAGGGTTAAGTATTCTGCCTACTTCAATAGCTGAAAGGTGCGAAGTTGTCAGGTAATCTTTGGTGTTAGGGTGTTTAGGTCAACTGCTCTGAGAGGAGTGTTTCCTAGGGTTTCTTAGCGTCATTGTTATCCCGTGTCTTGTCAAGTGAATTCAAGTTACTCCTTGCACTGAATGGTGTATTGAGACAGTGAGACTGAGAGGTAATCTGTCTAGCGAGTACTTTAGTGTTGTTGGAGATAGCAGAGAGGTGATCCGACTAACTGGTGAGTTTCACACGTCCCTTAGGTTTCTTTTTGGTCACACCCGGAGAATGATCTGGGATCCACTAGGTAGTTTGAGTGTGCCGTATTCTAAGATTCCGGTTCTGTCATAGTTTCCGTATCCGAGAGAGTTTCAAGGTACAAGCATATGATTCAAAGTCTAGGTAGTGCTTTCCCCATTTGTGAGTTGTCTAAGGTCTTTTTCTTTAAATTTGGTGTTGTTAGTTAGAGAGTTCCATTAGTTATAATCAACACAAAAGCCCTCCCCCCATTTATAATTCAGTTCAGTTAGTTGAGTCAGAGTCTAGGTAGAGTTGTCACTAGTGTTTCGTGGGTTTGATATCCGGACTTTCATTAGACTTTACTACATTGATCGGTACACTTGCCGGTTGTGTGGTATAGTATTAGGTTGAGTCTAGATTTATAAATTTAAAGCTAGAGTGTCTAGGTTAGGTTTTATAGTTAGTTTTTATAGACCATCCAACACACATCAAGTTTTTTGCTCCGTTGCCGGGGATACTTAGGCGATAGCGTATCTAACTTTGATTGAACTTAACTAACTATTTGGTCTTATTTGTGTTTTGAGTCGTAGAGCGTCTAGAGTCCGTGTCTTTTCTTTGTTTTTAGTGAGTCTTTGTAAATATTTGTTTATTTGCTCAGCTTAGTATTTTTCTTACTTATTTAATTATTTTTATTTATTTCTATCTAGTGCCCGTGATCCTTTTTGTTTGAGTGTCCATTGTAGTTAATACCTATGGAGCGTTACTACGGGAACAGCTACCAAAGACACTATTATGCTCAAAGGGATCAATACGGGAATGTGTGGTGCGGGGTCTATGGAGGTCCCCAATACACTCAGAGTTGTCCTAATTCATCGGGGTACTCCACGAACTATTATGGTGATCATTATCCGCAAACACAACCCTATGAGGGATATAGAACTCAAGAGGAGTTGAATGCCTGGTGCAACGAGGCAAATGAGTAGTATGAGAAGGATATCCAGGCAATAATCGCTCGCATTGCATCACAACAGCCGATGAATCTAGAGCGTGTGGTTTATGATCGTGAAGGGAACGAAATTGGAATTGAAACTACATCAGGAGAAGTGATTATGAAAACCCCATCACTTGAGACTATAATGGACGACGTGCAAATCACATTAACATAAGGTGAAGCACAAGTCCCACCTCCAGGTAAGTCTTTTGCCCTTGATCTTAGTAGTGATGAAGTTTATACCAATTCCTTACAAGATCACGCTGTTTCTTGTGATACTTTACACTTGTCTTGTGAGAATAAATCGGTGCAGGTAATAAGGGACGAAGATACAATCAAGGAGGAGCAGAGGAAGGTGCAAGAAATCATGAACACTCGATGGCACCTGATAACTAAAGCAGAGAAATTTCACCTCATGGATGAATCTGGGAGGCTAACTGATGAGCTAGCAAATCTGAGGCAGGCAAGAGAAAAAGCAGCTCCAAAATCGGGGACGTTAATGGAAGAGGTGCAACTTACGAGTCCACAATACTTCGCACCAGACCCACCTTCGGTTTATACATCACAGATTTGCGGGCCAGAGCCCATCGAGGATGACTTCTTCAGCGAGGATGACTTCTTCAGCGAGGATGATGAAGCAAAGGTAGAACAATCATTGGATGATACTATGGATGATGGTCCATGTAAGTATTAGGAACCCGATTTGATTGAATATAATTGTGATAATATTGAGTCATTTATTTTCCCGGGTGACGAGCTTGACTCTTCTAAGGCACTTGATACTTTACGCTTGCTCTTTGAGAATAATTTGATGCAGGATATAGAAAGTGAAGACGAGTGTTGTGAAGAGGGACTAGCCGGGTTATGTGAGATAGAGGATGAAAGTGAGGATCAACCTGGAGATCCACTGGACGAGTTAGAAGAAGAGCAGGTCCTATCTTAGGAGGATGAGTTCGGTGATGAGTTAGTGGACCTGCCAACTCCTAGTGAAGAAAAGTTTGACCCACTTGGCGATCTAAGGCTCTTTGAAGATCTATTATATCAAGAGCCAAGTGTGGGGAGGAAAGAAGAGGTGCAAGTGCAGAAGGTTATCAATGAACCACAAATAGAGCTGGTGTCGGACCCACCACATTGCATCCGAGAGAGCAAGAAGGAAATGCCCGTGGATGAAGCCGATGGCAGGGTGCCACAGAAACCAAAGGCACCACGGGAAAGAGAAAGGAAGACTGGGCACAAGGCCAACTCAGGAATGAAGGGACAGCGACAGAAGCTGCTCAATGTTCTATCACAGGATAAAGTAGACCGTCTCCTTCACTATACATCGCGTATCAGGTTTGGCCCAGGTAAGTTTAAATATTGGTAGACCGACCCGTTTAGATTTTTCAAAACCCATTTAAGATCTGCCATCAGAGTTTGTCAAATCGGTGGTAGACCAATTACACTAAACGGGCCGGACGAGGACGGTATAAAAGAGAAGCTCCCTGATTAGGCTTGTTTCTCGGGTTACAACCTGAGTGTATAGTTTGTATAAATTTTGGTTTTATTTTAAGTCTGTTTGATGCTGTTTGGGTTTGCTGTGAGTTTTATTTTATAGGTATAGATCACACCGCCCGTACTCAATCTTAATTCGGGCGGAGTCTATTCAAATCTTATATTCATGTAAAGGGAACCCAACAGAGTTACGTGCAACCACGAATGAAATGTTATACGGTTGCACAAGTGGAAGAGCAAAGTTGGCCAAGAAGATTGTTATCATTACTAGGTAAGTCGTTTCCACTTTACTATTTTTGTCTATTTTTGGGTCTTTATTTTTATTTTTCGTTGTTTCTTGGTTCACATTGAGGACAATGTGTCGTTCAACTGTAGGGATGGGAAACGTCTTGAGTCTAGTTTGTTTAGGTTTGTTTTCCTTTTATAAAAAGTCAAAAATACAAAAAAAAATTAATTAATTTTTTTTTTCAAAAATGTCCTTTGAATTAGAGTTTTTCAAACAAAATAGAAGATGATAAATATAACTGGAAATGCTTTTGAATTTAAATTTAAATGATAGAAAACGCGTCTAATTACATATTTTTTGGTAGACCCAGCCGATTTGAAAGCATAAATATCTTGTGCGTGTTGTTTAGGTAAAATAAATGAATTAAATCACGCAACCTTGTGGCTTATCATCTTAGGGTGTTGGTGTAGGTCCCTTCGTGTGTGTCGGATCGTCACATGCAAGTGGTCTACTAGTCGCACCGGGTTGCGGAATACCCGTGACTAGGTGGAGAGTCTTACAAAACAAAGTAAACCAAACACGAGAGTCACAATAAACGTTCTTTGTATTATAAACACTCGACGGTTACAGAGAGAATACAAGCTGCGTACTTAGCAAAACTGAGTTCGTCTGAACAAATGGTTCTGCGTACTTAACCTCTGTGAACCTATCCTATTTATACAGACCTGATGCCTGCGCACTTAGCAAGTGCGCAGGACCAATTGCTCTTGCGTACTTAACAAGTACGCAAAGGTGTTCTTGCGTACTTGCTAAGTACGCAGGAGCTTTCTCCTGCGCACATGTAAGTGCGCAAAACACTTAGCAGAAAAACAACATACATTATGTTAAAGTAAATACAACTCGATAAACTATTACATAATGACTCATTAATACAAAGACAAATTACAGACATTAGACATACAAACTAAGACTCTATCCAGAGTGTTGTCACATGAAAGTGCATCAACAGTTGGTAATATTGAAACTGTCAACATAGGGAGATAGGTACCACGTTAAGATAGAATTTAGTGGTTTTTGAAAATTCTTGGCACACCACTTTCTTTTTATGAGAATAAATCCGAGTTTGGTGGCGCCGGCATCCATATGTCCATAATTCATGAGTAATTGATTAGAATTATAAGTTTGCTTATGTGTGTAAGGCCCCAAACCCGGGAGGTCTCACTCGTTGGATTTACTCATTCACAAACAGTTATTAAACTTGAATATCAAATAACGCATCGAAAAATTTCATTAAAACATACTCATAACATTGTTCAACATGCGGAAGCGTAACATAGTCTAATACATAAACATAACATAAACTAATCATAACAAGATGTCAGTCTTCATGATCAACCGGGTAACTCTTCTCGCTTGCCAAGCATCACCGTACATCATCCATACCTGCCTTAACCTGAATGTGCATACTAAAAAGACAGCTACGCTGGTGAGTTCCAGTTTTTCATTCGATTTAAGAAATGGTTCATCATTCAATAATTCATTAGACTTTAACATCATGTATAAGAAAACAGGGCCTTTCTTTCATCACTAAAACATTCAAACATTTATCATCATCATAAACACGTTGAACGGATCATTCGTTTAAAACATTTAACATTCATTTAAGTCATACATTACTATCTAAATCTGTGTTACCATTCGTTCCGTCATTTAGTATTGTATTGCCCCTAAGGCTTAACTGCACGAAGACCGACAATACAATACATTCCGTCAATTCCCTATTGTATTGCCCCTAAGGCTTAACTGCACGAAAACCGACAATACAATACATTCCGTCAATTCCCTTTTGTATTGCCTCCAAGGCTTAACTGCACGAGGACCGACAATACCCATTTAGTTGCCCCTATGGCTCCCATGTCCATAAACCGACAACTTCCATCGACGGCTATGGCTCACGGCCATAACACCGTCAAATCATAATTTAACTTTCATAGAGTCACGTTAACCCCTGAGTAACCGTCGTTACTCACTTACCAGTTGTACAACATCATTACCATTGACATGCCACAAAGACACTGCCCCTGTTGTTCTTATGGCACCTATGGCTCGCTGTCCATAATCTACCATAAGGCTGGGAATTACATTCCCAGACTTCATTCTTCAATTCCATTCATTCGACAGATTAGATTTGTAATGACTTCTTTAAAACCTTTGCCCTTTCTTCTCTTTTCATAAAACATTTCATTCATTTTCAAAACCCCTTTACCTTCAGTTTAAACCATTTCTTTATAAACATTTCGTTCGTAAACATTCCATTCATAAAACTTTCTTTCCATAAACCGTTCGTTCCAAATCATTTCATTTCATAAACATAGTTTCATAAGCATCATTTCGTAAAACATCATTTCGTATGTATACACACCAGCCCGAAAACATTATTTAAATCATTTAAAAGAGGGCTTCTAGAACTCACCTGATAAGCTAATCTGGGTTGTCCTAAATAAGGGTCCCACAACGTCACTTCCGATCTGAATTGATTAGTTAAATACACATCAGACCAACTCCCGACTCTAACGGTTTAACCTTCTAAACATACTGACTTTACCTAAACAGCCTGATGCCTGCGCACTTAGCAAGTGCGCAGGGCGTTGCTCTTGCGTACTTAATAAGTGCGCAAACCTCGCTTCATGCGTACTTGATAAGTACGCATGATCCTCTTCCTGCGTACTTGATAAGTACGCATGACCCTCTTCCCGCGTACTTGATAAGTATGCAGGATCTGCTTTCTCGCAAAAACCCTAACTTTCGCCTTCGGGTCTGATCACGTCAAGATCCCGAACTTGTTTACATTCAAAACGTTTGTTTTTCATTAAGGAACTGAAAACTATGTTTTTCTTCCAGTTTCATCCGTAAAAACGTCACATTTTTGTTCAAAACCCGAAAAACCCAAAAACGAACAAAAACTCAGATCTAGGTTGGATTGTTACCTGTATCGAGCTTCTGATTCGAAGGTTCTTCTCACGAGTTATGGAGCAACGCACTTCTTCAATCTCGGGTCGATCCGCCAACTTTCTCTCTCTACGGTTTCTCTCTCTAGAACTTGCAAATGAGAGAAATGTGGAGTGACTTAGGCTATTTATAGGGAAGGGACTCCTCCCCTCAAGTTCGCCGACCCATCTGGCCCGGCCCGGCACGCCTCATTCATTTATTCCTTTTGTCTCATGTATAACCCGTTATTTTAATCGTCGTCTTATTTTTGGGATGTTACAAGTCTACCCCCTACAATAGGTTTCGTCCCCGAAACCTATCATAAGTCAAATAGTTGAGGGTACGACTCCTTCATTTCCGTCTCCGTTTCCCAAGTGGCTTCCGATCCCTATCAGTGCTTCCATTGGACTTTAACCAATTGAATAATCTTATTACGCAAACGCTTCTCCTTTCTGTCTAAGATGGCCACGGATTCTTCGATGTAGTTAAGGTTGTTGTCGACCTCGATGTCAGTAAGTGGTACGTGAGCCGATTCATCCTCCAAACACTTTCGCAAGTGTGATACATGGAAGGTAGGATGAATCCCACTTAACTCATCCGAAACTCTAGCCGATAAGCGACTTCACCCACCCGTGCCATTATCCTGAATGGTCCGACAAACCTCGGACTTAACTTTCCTCTCTTCCTGAATCGTATGATTCCCTTCGAGGGTGACACTTTCAACATTACTCTGTCCCCAACATCAAACGCAATAGGCCTTCGTCGTTTATCCACATAGGATTTCTGACGATCTTGTGCGGTCTTCATTCGTGCTTTGATTTGATCAAACCTTGCCAACGTTTCTCTTACGACTTCAAGACTTCCTAATTCCTTCTGTCCGATCTCACCCCAACAAACCGGGGTCCTGCATCTCCTCCCATACAACATTTCATAAGGTGGCATTCCTATAGTCGTGTGATGACTATTGTTGTAGGAGAATTCGGCTAACGGCAGATGACTGTCCCAACTGCCGCCAAAATCGATAATACAAGCACGAAGCATATCCTCCAATGTCTGAATGGTCCTTTCGGACTAACCATCCGTCTGTGGGTGGTATGCCGTGCTGATATTAAGCCTCGTGCCCATCGCCTCGTAAAATCTTTTCCAGAACCTCAATGTGAATCGTGTGTCCCGGTCAGATACGATCGTCAAAGGCATCCCATGTCGTGCTATTACTTCGTTAATAAATACTTCCGCTAACCTTTCCGACGAGAACGTCTCGCGAATAGGTAGGAAATGAGCACTCTTCGTTAAACGATCCACAATTACCCAAATGGTGTCATGACCTTTAGCTGTGCGAGGTAGCTTGGTTATGAAGTCCATGGTAATGTGTTCCCACTTCCATTCCGGTATGTCAAGTGGTTGAATCTTTCCATACGGTTTCTGGTGTTCAGCCTTTACTTACGAGCAAGTCAAGCACTTGCTTACGTACTTTGTCACTTCGTGTTTCATTCTAGGCCACCAATATTCCTTCCTCAGATCTTGGTACATTTTATTGGTACCAGGATGGATAGAGTACCGAGACTTATGAGCCTCATCCAAGATTTTGGTTCTAAGCTCGCCACCCATAGGTATCCATACCCGTCCAAAACGTGTCCTAACTCCAAGGGTGTTATATTCCAACTTGTCTTGTTGGCCAACCATTCTTTCCTTCTTTATGTTTTCTTCTTTCAGTGCTTCATCTTGAGCTCTTTCAATTTCTCTCATCACATCTGATGTTACTATCAACCGGCAAGCTTTCACTCTAATAGGAGTAGGCACATCCTTTCGGCCACGTTTGCCTTTCCGAGATGGTATATGATTTCACAGTCATAATCTTTCAATAGTTCCAACCATCGCCTCTGCCTCATATTAAGTTCCCTTTGTTCGAAGAAGTACTTCAAACTTTTGTGGTCGGAGTAAATAGTAAACTTCACCCCGTACAGGTAGTGCCTCCAGATTTTCAATGCGAATACGACAGTAGCAAGTTCCAAATCGTGAGTCAGATAATTAGTTTCGTGAATCTTCAACTGTCGTGACGCATACGCGATCACTCTCCCGTGTTGCATCAACACGCATCCCAATCCCTGACCCGAAGCGTCAGAGTATACCACTAAGTCTTCATTGCCCTCGGGAAGGGCCAAGACTGGGGCTTTGGTTAGCTTCTCCATCAACTCCTTAAATGCCTCGTCCTGGGTCGAACCCCATTCGTACTTTACCTCCTTCCGAGTCAACTTTGTCAATTGCGAAGCAATTTTTGAGAAATCCTGGATGAATCTCCGATAGTAGCCTGCCAATCCCAAGAAACAGCGGATTTCAGTTGGCGTCTTAGGAATATTCCATTCTCTTACCGTCATTATCTTTTTTGGGTCAACCATAATGCTGTTCGGGTTAATGACATGACCTAGGAATTGGACTTCCCTAAGCCAGAACGCACATTTGGAGAACTTAGCATACAACTTTTTCTTCTTCAGAGCTTCCAACACCTCCTTTAAGTGACATGCGTGATCACCCTCATTCTTGGAGTAGATGAGGATATCATCGATGAACACAATTACCGATCGGTCCAGCGTTGGTCAACAAACCCTATTCATCAAATCCATGAATGCTGCGGGGGCGTTTGTCAATCCAAAAGACATTACGCGGAACTCGAAATGTCCATAACGCGTGCGAAATGCGGTTTTCGGTATGTGTTCTTCCCTCACCTTCAACTGATGGTACCCGAATCGAAGGTCGATTTTTGAGAACCAACTTTCGCCTTGCAATTGATTGAACAGGTCGTCGATCCTTGGTAAAGGGTACTTGTTCTTCACCGTTCGTTTGTTCAACTCGCAATAATCAATACACATTCTCATCGAACCATCCTTCTTGTTCACAAACAACACCGGAGCACCCTAAGGCGAGATGCTCGGTTGTATAAATCCCTTCTCAAGTAGTTCGTCTAATTGGGCCATAAGTTCTTTCATCTCCACTGGTGCTAATTGATATGGAGCCTTAGCCACGGGCTGGGCATCTGGTACTAAGTCGATTCGAAATTCAATCTCTCTGTCGGGTGGTATCCCAGGCAAATCCTCTAGAAACACCTCTGGGTACTCGCGTACCACGGGTACATCATCTAGTTCCTTCACTTCCTTACACTTGTCAATTACGTACACCAAATAAGCCTCGCATCCGCGCCTCAAGTAATTTGTTGCCTTAATCATCGAGATGACGTTTGGCATCCGGGCGTCACGATCTCCAAGGACCTCGACTTTGCTACCATCCGGAGCCTTAAGTCAGATTATCTTTCGTTTACATATGATTTGTGCTTCGTTGGCAGTTAACCAATCCATACCCAACACGACATCAAACCCTCCCAAAACCATAACAAACAATCTTAAAGGGAACCTATGACCTTCTATCTTTATCGCAGAGTTGTCAAATACATCGGTCACTCTCGCAATTCTACCCTCAGCGGTTTCTACGCTAAAGGCCCTTTCTAGCTTACTGACAGTGTACTTCACTCGTTTACAAAAAGTCGCAGATATAAAACTCTTACTGGCACCCGAATCAAATAACACAGAAACAAAAGTGTTGTCAAGGATGAACGTACCTGACGCCACATCGGGGTCAGCCCTGGCTTGGTCTTGCGTCAGCGCGTACGCACGAGTCTTTGCTCGGGGCCTCTCTTCTTTCTTCTCCGGGCCTTTCCCTTTCCTGGCTTCACCCATTCTAGGCTTGGTGCATTCCCGGCTCATATGACCACTCTCCCCACAGTTGTAGCATTTGAATAACTGGGGACATTCACGTGGGTAGTGTCCGATTTTGCCGCATTTAAAGCATAGATTTGACCCTAACCAACACTCACCCGCATGTCTTACCCCACATCTACCACAGTCTGCCGTCTCGCCTACCCTGGCCTGTTTGTCCCAGGCCCCAAACAACTTCCCAGCCGATCGCTGAGAGGGGAAACTCAGCTTCTTCTTAGGCTCTTCAATGGCAACGACATTCAGCGCCAGATCATCGAATACCACGTCGCTTAGTTCTACTATCGAATCATAGGTCGTAGGGGTGTTTGCCTTAGCATAGATGCGGACCTGGTCCGGCAGCCCTTGAATGTAACAAGAAATCTTTCTTTCCTCAGTCGTGACAAGGTGTGGCACCAGACGTGCCAGTTCATTGAACCATGTGGTGTACTGCCGGTGCGTCATGCTCCCGGCCTTAATCCCCAAAAATTCCCTTTCTACCTTTTTGATCTCATTCCTTGGACAGAAATTCTTGATCACCAAAGTTTTCAAATCAGACCACATCATCGTATCCACAGTCTCGTCCCCTTTGGCTTGACGTACACCTTCCCACCAATGGGATGCTTCCTCTCTCAAGGAGTTAGCAGCAAATTTCACAACTTGATTTGCTCGACACTCGCTCAGACGGATGGCGGCTTCCATACGTATCACCCAGTCAAAAGTAGCCACCACGTCCTTCTTCCCAGTCATGACCGGTGGGTCACATGCCTTAAAGGACTTATAATCGCAACCACGGTTAAGCGGTGCGTTGATTGCCTCAGTGTTCGGGGTACCAACCGCCGTGTTAGACCCACCCGTCTCACTAGCCTTCTTTAACGCTTCTGCCAACAGTCCTGGCAGGGAAACCTTCATCAACTCAGTGAACTCGCGTGCCAGAGCCGCTCTCACTTTTGGTTCAAAAGTGAATTGTTGTTCTCCGACATGAGTCGGCTCATGTGACAATTCGACTTTTTAGGCTAACTTCGTTAACAATTCCGTTAAAAATCCTGTTAAGTCCTAACCCAGTTAACTGAATATTAAACCCGAGGGACTGATTCTGTCACAGATTAAACTCAAATTGCAGGGACTAAAGCTGTAATTAGTCTAAAGTCAAATTTGTTGACTCCCATAGTCAAAATATGGAGTTTTGTATTCTGTTGACTTTTAGAAGTCAAACCCCTCTCATCCTTGATCCAAATTCGTGATCCATAACCGAAATCTAGCCGAATTCAAGTTGTAACGGATGGCATTAACCATTTCGACCATCATTGAATCAATTAACATCACCATTACGCGCGATTAATCTCATTATTGGATGTTAATGCCATAACCGTCGACATTCATCATGCATCCATCAAATTCGACCATTTGGTGTATTACTCTCGCAAACAAACTCTCTAAAAACCTTTGTCGCATCCCTCAGAGCCTATTGCATCATCCAATTCGAGCGGAATTGAAGCCGTTATAGCCAGAAACCAAGATCACGCAAGTCGAAATACCGTTTGGTCGAGCACCTGCAATTCATACTCTATTCCGGTAATTGATTACACTCCTAGATTCGTTTTTCCACCTGTAATGAAAGCCCTATCATAATTTAAGTTTTCATTATCAGATTTAACACGACCCAATACCTAGGGTTCATACAATTTCGAGTTAATCGAACCCTAGCCTAGACACGGTCTTAATCCAATTAAATGGTGTGGTTAGAATCGTAATCCCTCACTGATTTATAGCCCCATGAATCCAGCAACTAACATTACAAGAATTAAACGAATCGATCTAAAGTTCTAACCTAGGGTTCGGTTTCTAAAAACAAAAATTAATCGAAATTGAAACTTGTGTTTTTGAAATTTAACCCACCCACAGGTTCGAAATCTCCTAATAATCAAAACCCCTATACTTACTGGTTCAACCGAAGTCGGATTCACCGGATTTGAACATGGATTTGGGTTCGAAATCGCGTTTGGGGTAGGGACTTGATAATCGTAAGGATTAAAACCATTCTGGTTTGAGTTATATCGCGATTCCCCTAGCGGGTGAGATGGTTAAAGCCTTGGACTAAGAGGGAGGAGACCCGGGTTCGAGTCTCCCTCCCCCCCTGTTTTGGTTTTATTTATTTTAAGCCACTATTTTAATATTAAACATATATATATATATATATATATTAATATATTAAAATGTTTCTAAACCGAAAAACACCCGTAGGCTCGGGTTTGATTTGTAAACAACATTTATTTAAAATAACCACTTTTAAAATATCATATTTATATCATTTTCAAACCCCGACTTCTCATGAAATAATATATTAATATTATTTTTAATTCGTGACACCTATTTCTAAATAATATATATTTATGTTATTTCACTTTGTTTAAACACCTCGTATAATGTTTTAAACCGTTTAATAATATAAATTGTTATATTATTTACCTACGTTATTTACTCGAATAAAAATAACATGTTTATTATTTTCGCCAATGATTAATTATTAATCTTACGAATCTAAAATAATATATTAGATTATATTATTTTCCTAACTTTTGTAAACGACTCGAACGTACGAATCTAGTTAATTAATTGTTTCTTATTCGTTATTAACATTCGACACGTAACGCATTTACCTTAATTATTATATATATAATTCCGTAGACACGTTCGTCTACTCTTAAATTCCTAGAATGCGTTAAGACGTTAAATCTTCCGTGTCGTCGTCACAAATCCTAACTTGTCCCTAATTTATATGTTTATAATTTTAGGGCATACGTAAGTCGTCTGAGACTTACACTCGTGGTTCCGACTTTTTCCTTGTGTGATCGAAATCTCTACTCAAGCTCAGGTGAGTTTTCACGGCCCCTTTTTACTGCTTTTAAAACTGGGGGAGAAAACATGATACAACTCTTTTGATTTTTGTACTTCATTTTATATCAATTGTTATGACTATGCGTAAACTCTATCATGAAAGTCCTCACATCGAACCGTTTAAATATGAATATAGCGAGGTATGTTGGGTAGTACTACTGGGTTTGACAAACCTCACCCGCGTTAGTCGCGCTAACACGATTGGATATCGAACGGGTGCAATATTGACCTAAACGTGCACCGTGGTTGATAGACCTGGTGGGAGGCAATACAAACAGTCAGTTTACGGTTGCGAGCTTAATAGAAAACAATGAACATGGGTTAGCTACTCATTTGGTATTTATATTGATTGTACAATAAATCTGGTAAACGTTTATTTATATATTGAAACCTGTGAACTCACCAACCTCGTGTTGACACTTTTTCTTACATGTTTTCTCAGGACGCTACGCTAAGACACAGGTGCACGTTAGGGCATGCATGGGATTCAACTGCTTTGCTTTGTGTCTATTTATATTGATTGAATTATTTTAATGTACTTTGTTTGGTTGGACGTTTGGACTTTTGGTCTTTATTTTGGGCGCGTGTATTTTGCACATTTACTTTCTTTACGCTTCCGCATTGATACTCTGATTTAAAAGATATTTTCATTTTGAGTCCCATGTAGAGTCGTTCAATGTAACTAGTGTCTGAGATCCTGGTTTGTCACTTCCCAAACGGTAATACTCCGTTAGTTGAAATTGGGGGTGTGACAGATTGGTATCAGAGACATTGGTTATAGAGAACTAGGATTGCATACTAGACTATAGCCTCACACATTAGTTACATGTCATTTGAGTTACATGTCATTTGGATGTTTGGCACTTATACAAATTGTTGCAGGATCATGTCGTCAACACCACCTCCATCACCTAACACATCAGGGCATAAGGCACCTGTACTCTCATCCCCGGAGCCCAAAAGGCGCCGGACTACCTCATTTGAGCAAGGCGAACCGAGCAACGCACGGGCATTGGAGTATGCTCTCAATTGGGATATGTACCCACATATGATCCAAAGGTGGATCGAAATGGGAGATGTTCCATCATCGTACTTTGGATCCACATCTTCATCGTCTACACTGCCTAGCTTACCATGTACCATGGAACAAGCCTTCGCAGCATTTGTGTCCTATATGTTAAAGGAATTAAGTTTTGTACAAGATGCCACCGAGGAGATACCTAAACTCCTGGAGAATGGAACACAAGTGGAAAAGAATAGGGTAGGAATAGAAGATTTGACTACCGAACTAGCTGCAACGGACCATGTCCACAACCTTTTAGTGAATCATGTAGCACACCTAGAGACGAGGGCTGACATTATGGATGATGATGATATGCAAGGAGTTCTGGAGAGATTAGCTGCTATGGAAGCTCAGCTACATGTGGCTAACCACACTGCTGAAGGCCTTCAAGAGAGGGTGACTCACTTGGAAGCCCAACTGCAAGCGGCCCTACACCCGGAAGACATTCCAGTATCTGACGATGAGGAGGAACCCTTTGAGGAGGAACTCTTTGAGGAGGAGCCCTTCGAGGAGGAACCCTTAGAGGGGGAACCAGCTGAGGAAGAGCCAGTGGAGATTGATGATGCAAAGTCATATGTCTCTTCTGATGACGAGGATATTTGAGGATCTTCCTAATCTATCTTCTTTTCATGTTTGTTTTGCTTATGTTATTTCCCTTTTCAAACCTAGATGGGTAAGGTTGTTCCCATCCAATAAAAGCATGAGAAGTTTAATATTTGAGTTATTTATTTTGTAGCCTTACAATTTATTTAATTTTCAAAATATTAGATGTTGTATTTCCTTACCCGTACCTGAATAATGTTTAATATGCGATATATTTCTCATTGTTTTCATTTATGATTGTGAAGAAATATGTCTGGGAGAGGACGAGGAGGCCGTACCGGTGGTCGTGGTACCATCAATATGACGGCAGCAGAACTAGCAGCTTTGATAAACAATAGTGTGGCAGAGGCCCTAGCAGCACAGAATGCTGCAGGTAAATGCTTTCAACTATTGACTAGTAGTGTCAATCCCTTTTCTTAAGAATATCTTTCTAAACTCTATAATTCCAATTCAATTCATATTTCTAAATCCAGGCCAGCAAAATCAACAGCCAGCCTGCACTTTTAAGGCATTCATGGACTGCAAGCCCCACACCTTTAGTGGAGCTGAAGGAGCAGTTGGATTACTTCGCTGGTTTGAGAAGGTTGAATCAGTAATAGCCATGTGCAACTGCCCCGTGGCTAACCAAGTGAAATTTGCTGCTGGAACTTTGGAAGGTCCGGCCCTAACATGGTGGAATGCCCAAGTTCAAATGTTGGGACTAGCAATGGAAAATGGACTCCCGTGGGAGGAATTTAAAACCATGATGAAAGAAGAATAATGTCCACGAGATGAAATTCAAAAGCTAGAAGGAGAGTTCTCGAGCCTTAAGATGGAGGGTTCAGAAATTGAACTCTACACCACCCATTCGCACGAACTTGCCACCATGTGCCCACATATGGTGACTCTGGATTACAAACGGATTGAACTATACATTGGAGGTTTGGTACCTCAGATTCAAAGCATGGTGACCTCATCTAACCCTACCACCATCCATAAGACTTGCTCACAAATTGACCGATCAGGCAGTGACACAGGGAACTTTACCTCCAAGAGGTTCGGTTTCTAAACCCACCGACAACAATAAGCGCAAGTTCGACCATCACTCCCACTCACACAACCACTCTAATTCTAAAGGATCCCAACCCAATCAACCTCAGCACCAACAGCAGCGAAAGTTTGAGCCTGCTAGAAAATTTAATCAAACGACCTCATCAGGTCCGAATCAAGGGGAATATGCTGGGAGGTACCCCAAGTGCAACAAATGCGGTTATCACTACACGGGCACTTGTGACAGACAACGTTGCCAACGGTGTGGTAAAATGAGCCACGCTGCAAAGGACTGTAGAGTTGCACTCCCGAACAAACAACCATTTCAATCACAAGGATTCACGAGGGGATGTTTTCAGTGCGGTAAAGAGGGGCACATTCAAAGGAATTGTCCTCAGTTGAAAAAGGGTGGAAATGGTAATAGAAGTGGTAGTAGTAACGGTAATAACCAGGGCAAAAATGGTAACAACCCCAATCAACACAACAATGGTGGGAATAACGGTAATAACGGTGGTAATGGAGGAAATGGGGCGAAAGGAAGAGCTTTTGTACTGGGATCCGGAGAGGCTCGCTACGATCATAACGTGGTCACCGGTAAATTTCTCTTAAATAATTACTTTGCTTCTGTCCTTTTTGACACTGGTGCTGATAGGAGTTTTATATCTAAGAAACTTAGTGATATGATAAAAGGAACTCCAACTCTGTTAGAAGCTAAGTATGTAATAGAGATAGCTGACGGCCAAATAATTGAAGCAACCCACATTCTTAAGGGTTGTAAGCTTGATCTAGCTAGCCATATTCTTGATATCGACCTTATGCCGGTCACACTTGGTAGTTTTGATGTAATCGTCGGCATGGATTGGTTGTCTAGAAACCAAGCGGAAATCATTTGTCATGAGAAAATCGTTCGCATACCCCTCCCGAGTGGAGAAACTCTTTCAGTTCAGGGCGAAAGAGTTGGTACTGTCATGGGTATCATATCATTCATGAAAGCACAAAAATGTCTTCGAAAGGGACATACGGCCATTTTGGCCCTTGTTGCTGAACAGCTGTCAGAAGAGAAGAAGATCGAAGATATTCCCGTTGTGCGTGAATTTTTGGAAGTATTTCCCGAGGATCTGCCCGGTCTGCCACCACACCGTCAGGTTGAATTCCAAATTGACCTAGCACCCGGAGCAGCACCGATTGCTCGGGCACCTTATCGATTAGCACCCAGTGAATTGCAGGAACTGTCCACTCAGTTGCAAGACTTATTGGATAAAGGTTTCATCCGACCTAGTTCATCACCGTGGGGAGCTCCGGTATTATTTGTCAAGAAGAAGGACGGTACGTTCCGTATGTGTATTGACTACCGGGAGCTGAATAAAGTTACAATCAAGAACCGCTACCCTTTACCTCATATTGATGACCTTTTTGATCAACACCAAGGATCAAGTTTCTATTCCAAAATAGACCTTAGGTCCGGCTATCATCAGTTAAGAGTCCGAGAAGAAGATATCTCTAAGACTGCATTCAGAACAAGATACGGCCATTACGAATTTATGGTCATGCCTTTCGGTTTAACCAACGCACCTGCGGTATTCATGGATCTCATGAACCGTGTGTGTAAGCCTTACCTTGACCAGTTTGTTATTGTTTTCATCGATGACATCCTTATTTATTCCAAGAACGAGGAAGAACATGAAGAACATCTGTGCCTAATTTTGGAACTACTTAAGCAAGAGCAACTTTATGCTAAGTTTTCCAAATGTGAATTTTGGATTCGAGAGGTTCAGTTTCTAGGTCATGTGGTAAATGAAAAAGGGATACATGTCGACCCGTCCAAAATAGAAGCCATCAAGAATTGGGCAGCACCGACGACTCCGACTGAGGTGCGACAATTTCTGGGATTGGCGGGATATTACCGTCGTTTTATCGAAGGATTTTCAAAGATTGCACAACCGCTCACCGCCCTAACTCAAAAAGGAAAAGCTTATAGTTGGGGCGATAATCAAGAATCAGCTTTCCAGCATCTCAAACAGAAACTTTGCAGTGCACCTATTTTAGCTCTTTCGGAAGGAACCGATGATTTTGTGGTGTATTGTGATGCATCTATTCAAGGTCTGGGTTGTGTCTTAATGCAACGCGAAAAGGTAATCGCATACGCTTCACGTCAGTTAAAGGTTCACGAGAAAAACTACACCACTCATGACCTAGAGTTGGGAGCAGTAGTTTTTGCACTTAAGATATGGAGACATTACTTGTACGGTACCAAATGCACCATCTACACCGACCACAAGAGCCTCCAGCATATCTTCGAGCAGAAGGAGTTGAACATGCGACAACGTCGTTGGGTTGAACTTTTAAATGATTGCGACTGTGCGATCCGGTATCATCCGGGTAAAGCTAACGTTGTGGCTGATGCACTAAGCCGAAAGGAAACGAAACCCAAACGAGTTCGAGCGTTACAACTTACTATCCACCCTGGATTGCCTGACAGAATCCGTAATGCTCAACTTGAAGCCTTGAAAGAAGATAACCTACAGTTAGAAGGTACACGCGGCATGGAAGCACAACTTGAAGTAAAATCTGACGGAATTCGTTACTTTGTCGAACGAATATGGGTTCCAGTGTTCGGAAATTTAAGGGAACTAATCATGGATGAAGCTCATAAATCTCGTTACTCCATTCATCCGGGTTCCGATAAAATGTACCGTGATCTAAAAGTACTATATTGGTGGCCGAAGATGAAGGCCGATATAGCCACTTATGTTAGTAAGTGTCTGGCCTGCGCGAAGGTCAAAGTTGAATACCAAAAACCGTCCGGTCTCCTGCAACAACCTGAAATTCCCATGTGGAAATGGGAACAAATATCCATGGACTTCATTACCAAATTACCCCGAACTCCTACCGGATGTGATACTATATGGGTAATTGTTGATCGCCTAACAAAATCTGCCCACTTCCTAGCCATCAAAGAAACTGACAAAATGGATAAACTCACTCGAGTTTACTTGAAAGAAGTGGTCTCTCGGCACGGAGTGCCAATCTCTATTATTTCGGATCGTGATGCACGATTCACTTCCCGTTTCTAGCAATCATTGCATAAAGCATTAGGCGCGCGTCTAGATATGAGCACAGCATACCATCCTCAAACTGATGGCCAAACTGAACGTACTATCCAAACTCTGGAGGACATGCTACGAGCTTGTGTGATCGATTTCGGTAACACTTGGGAGTCTCACCTACCATTGGTGGAGTTCTCCTACAACAACAGTTATCACACTAGCATCAAGGCAGCTCCATTTGAAGCACTTTATGGGCGAAAATGCCGTTCTCCCATTTGTTGGACCGAGGTTGGGGATAGCCAACTCACAGGTCCTGAACTTGTATTTGAAACTTCCGAAAAGATCGTTCAAATTAGAAACCGTATGGCGGCAGCTCGTGATCGTCAAAAGAGCTATGCCGACAAGCGTCGTAAACCTTTGGAATTTCAAATAGGTGACATGGTTTTACTCAAAGTCTCACCTTGGAAAGGTATCATTCATTTCGGGAAACGAGGAAAACTGAATCCTCGTTATGTTGGACCTTTCAAAATATTAAAGAGAATCGGACCAGTCGCGTACCAGCTGGACCTACCTGAAAGACTTAGTGGTGTGCACAACGTCTTTCACGTCTCAAATTTAAAGAAAAGCCTAGCAGATGAATCACTCGCAGTTCCTCTGGAGGAACTACATGTTGATGAACAGTTACGTTTCATCGAAGAACCTGTCGAAATTATGGACAGGGAAGTAAAAACGTTAAAGCGCAGCAAAATCCCCATTGTTAGAGTCCGTTGGAACTCGAAATGCGGACCGGAATTCACGTGGGAACGCGAGGATCAGATGATGCGCAAACATCCTAATCTGTTCAAACACCCAACTTCAAATTCTTAAGGTACTATTTTAATTTTCGGGACGAAAATTCTTTCAACTAGGGGATGATGTGACACACCGCAAAAAAAAAATTTATTCTAATTTTCTGGACGAAAATTCTTTCAACTATGGGATAATGTGACAATTCGACTTTTTAGGCTAACTTCGTTAACAATTCCGTTAAAAATCCTGTTAAGTCCTAACCCAGTTAACTGAATATTAAACCCGAGGGACTGATTCTGTCACAGATTAAACTCAAATTGCAGGGAATAAAGCTGTAATTAGTCTAAATTCAAATTTGTTGACTCCCGAAGTCAAAATATGGAGTTTTGTATTCTGTTGACTTTTAGAAGTCAAACCCCTCTCATCCTTGATCCAAATTCGTGATCCATAACCGAAATCTAGCCGAATTCAAGTTGTAACGGATGGCATTAACCATTTCGACCATCATTGAATCAATTAACATCACCATTACGCGCGATTAATCTCATTATTGGATGTTAATGCCATAACCGTCGACATTCATCATGCATCCATCAAATTCGACCATTTGGTGTATTACTCTCGCAAACAAACTCTCCAAAAACCTTAGTCGCATCCCTCAGAGCCTATTGCATCATCCAATTCGAGCGGAATTGAAGCCGTTATAGCCAGAAACCAAGATCACGCAAGTCGAAATACCGTTTGGTCGAGCACCTGTAATTCATACTCTATTCTGGTAATTGATTACACTCCTAGATTCGTTTTTGCACCTGTAATGAAAGCCCTATCGTAATTTAAGTTTTCATTATCAGATTTAACACGACCCAATACCTAGGGTTCATACAATTTCGAGTTAATCGAACCCTAGCCTAGACACGGTCTTAATCCAATTAAATGGTGTGGTTAGAATCGTAATCCCTCACTGATTTATAGCCCCATGAATCCAGCAACTAACATTACAAGAATTAAACGAATCGATCTAAAGTTATAACCTAGGGTTCGGTTTCTAAAAACAAAAATTAATCGAAATTGAAACTTGTGTTTTTGAAATTTAACCCACCCACAGGTTCGAAATCTCCTAATGATCAAAACCCCTATACTTACTAGTTCAACCGAAGTCGGATTCACCGGATTTGAACATGGATTTGGGTTCGAAATCGCGTTTGGGGTAGGGACTTGATAATCGTAAGGATTAAAACCATTCTGGTTTGAGTTATATCGCGATTCCCCTAGCGGGTGAGATGGTTAAAGCCTTGGACTAAGAGGGAGGAGACCCGGGTTCGAGTCTCCCTCCCCCCTGTTTTGGTTTTATTTATTTTAAGCCACTATTTTAATATTAAACATATATATATATATATATATATATATTAATATATTAAAATGTTTCTAAACCGAAAAACACCCGTAGGCTCGGGTTTGATTTGTAAACCGCATTTATTTAAAATAACCACTTTTAAAATATCATATTTATATCATTTTCAAACCCCGACTTCTCATGAAATAATATATTAATATTATTTTTAATTCGTGACTCTTATTTCTAAATAATATATATTTATGTTATTTCACTTTGTTTAAACACCTCGTATAATGTTTTAAACCGTTTAATAATATAAATTATTATATTATTTACCAACGTTATTTACTCGAATAAAAATAACATGTTTATTATTTTCGCCAATGATTAATTATTAATCTTACGAATCTAAAATAATATATTAGATTATATTATTTTCCTAACTTTTGTAAACGACTCGAACGTACGAATCTAGTTAATTAATTGTTTCTTATTCGTTATTAACATTCGACACGTAACGCATTTACCTTAATTATTATATATATATAATTCCGTAGACACGTTCGTCTACTCTTAAATTCCTAGAATGCGTTAAGACGTTAAATCTTCCGTGTCGTCGTCACAAATCCTAACTTGTCCCTAATTTATATGTTTATAATTTTAGGGCATACGTAAGTCGTCTGAGACTTACACTCGTGGTTCCGACTTTTTCCTTGTGTGATCCAAATCTCTACTCAAGCTCAGGTGAGTTTTCACGGCCCCTTTTTACTGCTTTTAAAACTGGGGGAGAAAACATGATACAACTCTTTTGATTTTTGTACTTCATTTTATATCAATTGTTATGACTATGCGTAAACTCTATCATGAAAGTCCTCACATCGAACCGTTTAAATATGAATATAGCGAGGTATGTTGGGTAGTACTACTGGGTTTGACAAACCTCACCCGCGTTAGTCGCGCTAACACGATTGGATATCGAACGGGTGCAATATTGACTTAAACGTGCACCGTGGTTGATAGACCTGGTGGGAGGCAATACAAACAGTCAGTTTACGGTTGCGAGCGTAATAGCAAACAATGAACATGGGTTAGCTACTCATTTGGTATTTATATTGATTGTACAATAAATCTGGTAAACGTTTATTTATATATTGAAACCTGTGAACTCACCAACCTCGTGTTGACACTTTTTCTTACATGTTTTCTCAGGACGCTAAGCTAAGACACAGGTGCACGTTAGGGCATGCATGGGATTCAACTGCTTTGCTTTGTGTCTATTTATATTGATTGAATTATTTTAATGTACTTTGTTTGGTTGGACGTTTGGACTTTTGGACTTTGGTTTTGGGCGCGTGTATTTTGCGCATTTACTTTCTTTACGCTTCCGCATTGATACTCTGATTTAAAAGATATTTTCATTTTGAGTCCCATGTAGAGTCGTTCAATGTAACTAGTGTCTGAGATCCTGGTTTGTCACTTCCCAAACGGTAATACTCTGTTAGTTGAAATTGGGGGTGTGACAGCTCAGTCCCGTGCACACTAACTTCTGGCTCAGTGTGAACACTTCCTTCTTCACTGTACTCCTGGCGTGAAGGGGTACTGCCGCGTCCGCCGGTACGATCCCCACCACGCCTTCTGTTTCCTCTTCTTGCCATTTCGTTCTATAAGACAAGAATCCAACTTCATCACGCTAGTTAACAAATAAAATTCAACAAGCACTGTAAGATATTAATATACACTGTCCATCTGCAATTAAACCTTATACTACCTTTCGATTTCTATTTGACCACCTTTGTGATTCCATCAGAACACAAGTCCTTACCTAAACCTTTCTAAGGCATACTATATATGTAAATATATACTACCTTCATACCTGATGCTGTGGCTCGAGTTACCCGTACCGGCATCCGCTTTCGGTCCCATTCACAGTTTAAGTTCAGACATTGGGAATGTCTGAATATCTCAAACTATTGCTCTGATACCAACTGGTAAGGCCCCAAACCCGGGAGGCCTCACTCGTTGGATTTACTCATTCACAAACAGTTATTAAACTTGAATATCAAATAACGCAGCGGGAAATTTCATTAAAACATACTCATAACATTGTTCAACATGCGAAAACGTAACATAGTCTAATACGTAAACATAACATAAACTAATCATAACAGGATGTCAGTCTTCATGATCAACCGGGTAACTCTTCTCACTTGCCAAGCATCACCGTCCATCATCCATACTTGCCTTAACCTGAATGTGCATACTAAAAAGTCAGCTACGCTGGTGAGTTCCATTTTTTCATTCAATTTAAGAAATGGTTCATCATTCAATAATTCATTAGAGTTTAATATCATGTATAAGAAAACAGGGCCTTTCTTTCATCACTAAAACATTCAAACATTTATCATCATCATAAACACGTTGAACGGATCGTTCGTTTAAAACATTTAACATTCATTTAAGTCATACATTACTATCTAAATCTGTGTTACCATTCATTCCATCATTTAGTATTGTATTGCCCCTAAGGCTTAACTGCACGAAGACCGACAATACAATACATTCCGTCAATTACCTATTGTATTGCCCCTAAGGCTTAACTGCACGAAGACCGACAATACAATACATTTTGTCAATTCCCTTTTGTATTGCCCCAAGGCTTAACTGCACGAGGACTGACAATACCCATTTAGTTGCCCCTATGGCTCCCATGTCCATAAACCGACAACTTCCATCGACGGCTATGGCTCACGGCCATAACACCGTCGGATCATAAATTAACCTTCATAGGGTCACGTTAACCCTTGAGTAACCGTCGTTACTCCCTTACCAGTTGTACAACATCATAACCATTGGCATGCCACAAAGACACTGCCCCTGTTGTTCTTATGGCAACTACGGCTCGTTGTCCATAATCTACCACAAGGCTGGTAATTACATTCCCAAACTTCATTCGTCAATTCCATTCATTCGACAGATTAGATTTGTAATGACTTCTTTAAAACCTTTTCCCTTTCTTCTCTTTTCATAAAACATTTCATTCATTTTCAAAACCCCTTTACCTTCAGTTTAAACCATTTCTTTATAAATATTTCGTTCGTAAACATTCAATTCATAAAAATTTCTTTCCATAAACCGTTCGTTCCAAATCATTTCATTTCGTAAACATAGTTTCATAAGCATCATTTCGTAAAACATCATTTCGTATGTATGCACACCAGCCCGAGAACATTATTTAAATCATTTAAAAGAGGGCTTCTAGAACTCACCTGATAAGCCAATCTGGGTTTTCGATCTGAATTGATTAGTTAAATACACATCAGACCAACTCCCGACTCTAACGGTTTAACCTTCTAAATATACTGACTTTACCTAAACAGCCTGATGCCTACGCACTTAGCAAGTGCGCAGGGCCTTGCTCTTGCGTACTTAATATGTGCGCAAACCTCACTTCATGCGTACTTGATAAGTACGCATGATCCTCTTCCTGCGTACTTGATAAGTACGCATGACCCTCTTCCTGCGTACTTGATAAGTACGCATGATCTGCTTTCTCGCAAAAATCCTAACTTTCGCCTTCGGGTCTGATCACGTCAAGATCCCGAACTTGTTTACATTCAAAACGTTTACTTTTCATTAAGGAACTCAAAACTATGTTTTTCTTCCAGTTTCATCCGTAGAAACGTCACATTTTCGTCTAAAACCCGAAAACCCAAAAACGAACAAAAACTCAGATCTAGGTTGGATCGTTACCTGTATCAAGATTCTGATTTGGAGGTAAATGTGACCTAGTCTATGTGTACTTGCAAATGAGGCGATCTGCCAACTTTTTCTCTTTACGGTTTCTCTCTTTAGAACTTGCAAATGAGATAAATGTGGAGTGACTTAGGCTATTTATAGGGAAGGGACTCCTCCCCTCAAGTTCGCCGGCCCATCTAGCCCGGCCCGTCGTTCATTTAATACATTCGTCTCACGTATAGCCCGTTATTTTAATCGTTGTCTTATTTTTGGGATGTTACAATGTGTTACCCTCTACGATGGCCACTTGGAGAAAACACCCCTAAGTAATTCTTATGTGCTTAAATTGATATGACCTAGTCTATGTGTTACCTTCCGGGATAGTGACTTGGTTGAAACGCCTCTAGACAAAAGTTCATTTGCTTGAATTAATGCTCATTATCATACCATTCATACATGATTTCATCTAATTTCTAAAAACCTGTAAATCTTAGTTTAATGTGGTGGGAGAAATCTATACGGTTTAACCGGTTCCTAAACATGACCGTGAGACAGGATTAGGTAGAACTGTAGCTCTTAAGTGTGAGACACGCAGATAGATTGATATGCTTGGTAACGTAGAATTTAGAACACAATCGGGGGCTTGATAGTTGGTGTTGGGTTTAATCGGATCAAAATATCATTTGTTGCATTTTAACGCGTGATTATATCTATGCTATTAAATTAATAAGATTGTTAAAGTATGCGTTCCAGTTGTGGTTCCATTGCAGAGATATTTTTCGAGGACAAAAAAAGGTTAAGTGTGGGGATGTTTGATGTGTTGCAATGTACACATGCATTTCCTTGTATTTTTGTATCGTTTTTATGTAGTTTTAGAGTCGTATTGAGTCGTTTATAGTTAGTATTGATTTGTGCCATGGTTTGTAGATAGTCGGGTCACTTTGGAGCTGAAACGATCGAGAATGGAAAAGGCACGAGCGAACGAGAATAAACGATAAAAGGCGGAAACTTTCTGTGATGGTGACTGCCTCGCTCTACGCGAGCCATTTAGGCCCTCCCCCTCGCGATACGCGAGGGGTGTATTTTTAGGAAAAGTTCGCGAGTTGCTGTTTTTTGGCGGTACGCTAGAGGATTCTCCCCTAGGCCTCGCGGTACGCGAGAGACCCCAGATACGCAGATTTTGGCCTATTTTCAGGGTATAAAAGATAAGGGTCGATCCTCGGGTTATTCATTCGATTCCAGACGTAAAGAAACAACCTTTTTGGCGATTTCAAGTGGGAGAAGTCACAAGGAATCAAGGATTGAAGAGTTGGATGCATGGATCGATTGGAGAATCATCTTTTCGGTTTATGTTTCTTATCTTTTGCCCTTTGATTCATCTATCTTTTATCATGATTCTGGATGTTAAACTTTGTTTTGATGTTTTGATGATGGTAGTAAGCTAGAATTCTTGAATTACCTAGATCATGTTTATTATGCGTTGTTAATTGGTTTTTTTTCGGATTTCGGATACTTATTGATGGATTAATATTAAAGTAAAGAACTTGGTTTCGTTTGATTGGATGTTTATGCATATTTAATCTTGATTCATGATCTGTTGAATGTTCCATATGATGCTTTGTGAATGTCTTTCGTGTATGATCGCATATTAGGTCACTAGCTTTGTGCACGTGATTGGTTTATGGTTTACTACGTTGTATCCATAGGAACATCGATTGAGAGTCTGTTAGGGTTAAGTATTCTGCCTACTTCAATAGCTGAAAGGTGCGAAGTTGTCGGGTAATCTTTGGTGTTAGGGTTTTTAGGTCAATTGCTATGAGAGGAGGGTTTTGTAGGGTTTCTTAGCGTCATTGTTATGCCATGTCTTGTCAAGTGAATTCAAGTTACTCTTTGCACTGAAAGGTGTACCGAGACAGTGATACTGAGAGGTAACCTGTGTAGCGAGTACTTTAGTGTTGTTGGAGATAGCTGAGAAGTGACCCGAGTCTAGGTAGAGTTGTCACTAGTGTCTCATGGGTTCGATATCCGGACTTTCATTAGACTTTACTACATTGATCTGTACACTTTCCGGTTGTGTGGTCTAGTATTAGGTTGAGTCTAGATTTATAAATTTAAAGCTAGAGTGTCTAGGTTAGCATTTATAGTTAGTTTTTATAGACCATCCAGCACACATCAATTAACAAAGGAAGAAGCTTGGCTAGCACTCGACAAAGTATGAAAGTAAGAGAAAGCAAGAGAAGTAGAATTACAAACATAATCCTGCAAGTGAGAAGGAGGAACAGATGAATGAGAAGATCTTCTGAGCTCTGGAGGAGGAGCACCAGGAGAAACAGAAGGAGAAGAATCAACTTCAGGAGCAGCCGAAGAAGATGAAGACATAGCAGCTGTATCTGACTCCTCAAACAGATCATTTAGAGAAGGAAACAAAGAGGAAGGATCAGAAGAATGTAAAGAAGGGAAAATGTGCTCAAGAAAAGTCACATCCCGAGAAACAAGAACTTGCCAAGTGTCAAGATTATAAAGCTTGTAACCTTTCTTTCCAAAAGGATAACCAATAAAAATACAAGCTTGAGCCCGAGGCTAAAATTTATCTCTACTGGGTGTAGGGGTAGAAGTATAACACAAACATCCAAAAGTACGAAGATGAGTGTATGATAGAGCTTTACCAAAAAGCATCTCAGAATGAGATATGCCTTAGAGAACCCGTGTGGAAAAAATATTAATCAAATGAGTAGCAGTAAGAACACATTCACCCCAAAACATTATAGGTAACTTGGACTGAAACATAAGAGCCCAGGCAGTTTCAAGAAGATGCTTATGTCATGTGCACCAGTAAAAACATTCAATTGCTTAAGTTGGTACACTGGCAAATGCCCAAGATGATGATGCCAAAGTTGTAAAGAAACAACAAAATTACAGTGAGAAAAGGAATCAACTGTAACAGAGAATAGTTTATTAGGATGCAAAAGATAAAGTCCATTGAGGAGATCTCCCAGAACCAACACACTACTCAGTGAAGGGGCCTGCAAGAAACAAGAATTTTCAGAAAATTGAACAAGACCTTTTGTATCCCTACAAAGTTTGGGAACAGATAAAAGATTATGCTTGAATTGAGGCCTAAAGAAAACATTGGAGATAGAAAAAGTCTTGGTGAGATTAACCGTTCCGACTTGCGTAATAGTTAAGACATGTCCATTTGGAAGAAGAACATAAACGGGTGAGTTAAGCAATTGAACATTAGAAAGCAAATTGAAGTCAAAGCACATATGATTACTGGCACCAGTATCAATGATCCAAGTAGCGTCGACTGTAGTCGAATTGCAAGCAATAATACATGCAAAATTAGCAAAGCTGAGTGGTTGAACAGTAGGAACACCACCCTGAACACCTAAATTCTGCTAAATAAGTTGCATCAAAGTATTGTACTATTATGTAGAAATACACGAAGGTCAACCAGATATAGAAACAGCAGCAGAAAAATCAGAAGCAACATATGCAGCAATCTTAGTTTTAGTAAATTTGAAATCCTTGAGCAACAGTGACTACAAACAATAGTCTTCCGAGTACCAGAACCCTTTGTCACCTGCACAGTGGCATTCATGGAAGCAGTTTGAGGAATAAACTGAGCAGATGAATGAAGCTCCCTCTGTTGCTCATATTGAATGAGAAAAGCATAGGCTTGGTTAATAGAGGGAAGAGGCTTCATCATAATAATATTTCCCCGGATTATCTCATAGTAGGAGTTAAGACCCATAAGAAACTGCATTAAACGTTGATCTTCTTCACGTTTACCCATAAGTATGGAATTGCCACATGTGCAAGGAAGAATGGGTTCAAGAGAATTCAGCTCATCCCAAATAGATTTGATCTTGGTAAAGTAGGAAGCAATATCATCATTGCCTTGGGAAATGTCAGAAAGACTTTTCTGAAGCTGATAGTACTTTGACCATATCTATCACTCAATTCACCCCATAGTTGAGAAGCAGTTTCCACATATAGAACACTTTCACTGATATCCTTTGACAGAGTGTTAAGAATCCAAGAAATAGCCATATCATTACACCTCCTCCACAAGTCAAGTTTGGGAGAGGTGAGTGGCCTGGAAATAGAACCATCCACAAATATGATCTTGTTCTTAGCAGACAAAGCAATCGACATAGCCCGTTTCCAAGACCCAAAACTAGTTCCATCAAAGATATTAAAAACCAACAATAACCTGGGGTGATCTGAAGGATGCAAATACAAAGGAGAAGAAGAATCCATGGGCAAAGAACCAAAAGAAGTTGAGTCTGACAAGGAAACAAAGAAAAGACTATGAAGCGAAACTAAGATAGTTTCGCAAGAAGAAAAACAAGCGAAAATACGAAGCGAAACTAATAGTTTCACCTGCAACAGAAAACAGGTTTGCCTGCAGGAGCTGAAAAACTCAAAAACGAAAGAAAAAGCACGATAACTCGAAATCAAGAACAAAGATGAAAGATTCCAACCGTAAGAATAATAAGAATCATAAAAGAAATGTTTTGAGCAGAGCAAAACATCAAAATAACCCCAATCTACTCAAGAAAATGCAAGAATCTCCATGAAGATGAAGAAAAATGAAATACAAATGCGGAACAAAGATAGAGATGTAGAAGGAATCACATAATCGAGCAAACATGCTCTGATACCATGTTGTGATAGTGAGAATGAAACTGAAATGAGAGAGAATAATTGGGGGATATTTTTTAATTTGATTGATAACTCAAATAATTATTACAAAAATGCTTATATACTAGAAACAAAACAAGACTAGCGAAACTAAAGCAAAACTGGCGAAACTAATAGTTTCGCCAACAGGTGTGGGCCAGAAGAAAGTGAAGAAAAGTGAAGATTGTGATTATCTTTTAGATGTTAATAATTTTTGGATGATGTCTATATCAGATTTCCTTGTACATGAGTGGCTAGACATTCTATAATAAAAACCAAGTTAGGGGTTTGATAATCATTTGTAAGACTTTGATTTCCTTTAGAGTAAACTGTAATTTGCGTCTATGTGGTCTACACCGAACATCGCTGTTCATCCCTTACTTTCAATTTTCACCAATCAACTCCCTGTTGTTTCTAATAGTTGCCAATCGAGTCCTTAACGTTAAAGTGATTTTAAAAAAAGTGTGTAAAGACCATAATACCTTCATTACTTCATCTTCTTCTCCAAATGTTTTCCTCCTTTTCTCACGAACATGCCTGCAAATCTGTTACAACCATCACCACCATTAACACAAATGTAAAGGAGGAAAACATTTCAAAAACGTGTAATGTTGTAATGGTTTGCAAACCCGATCATTTCAAACCTTGAAAAAGAAACAGAGGCAAACTAAGATCATATCAATTCCAAACCTAAAATCATTACATACACACATTTAGGGTTAAAATTCATCACCAAAAAACCCCTAAATAACCACTAATTTGAAACTTCACCATATAATATTAGGTTTCACTAACTTACTAACAATCTAACCTATCTGTGTTGCCACATTCAAACTCAAAGTTGAGGTCCAGTTGAACAAGAACTTCAAGGTCACCTTCCAGTGCACCACAAGGTGGGTAATGGTGCTGGTTATACTCATTCCGGCTAAAACAAAAGCCAACTTTAATAAGTTCCAGGTGGATGTAAACAAAGTGCATGTAAACACAGATTGGGGTAAAATGAAGATTACCTATGACATGATCGTTCTCTAGAGTTACCGTAAATCTGATTGGTAGCACCATCGTTCTATAGTACGATCGATGGGACGGTGAGTGCGATAGGTGGGACGGTGGGTGCGATCGGTGAGACGGTGGGAGTGGTGAGCGACGTGGGTGCAATGGGTGGGATGGATGGCCGGATGACGGTGAGAGGATGAGGGAGGAGGATGAAGTCGGGTTGGGAGAAGATGAGGGATGGAGAGTGTAAGGAAAGGGTTAGGGGAGGGATGCAATTGGCAACAAATGGGTGTGGTGGTGAGAAAAGTCTGAATTGCTCCTCCACTCTAACGGTCTGTTATTGGTTTTTAACAGGAGTTGTAACGGTAGTTAGGGGGAGGGACACGATTGGCAACGATTGGAAACAACAGAGAGTTGATTGGCAAAAACTGGAAATGAGTGATGAACAGTGATGTTCGGTGTAAACCATAGGGACGCAAATTGCAGTTTACTCTTTCTTTTATTTGTTTCAACTTTAGACGATTATGCAACATTGACATGTGAATGTGTATGATTGTTCTTTTGTTGTGACTTTTATGTTAATGGTTTGTTTTCAATTAACCAAAGATGGCATTCCAATCTAGAGAGACTTTATGTTGTAATGGATATCCCAGATGTACAATTTGTTATGAGTCATGGTTGATTATTGTTGATTTCCCAATGGTGTCATTTCATTTTAGAGGGACTATATAGTGTAGTAGATTTCCCGGCTGTATTATTGACAATAAATGCTTATAACTAATGTGAAAGTAATACAAGTTATGCCTATATAATCCGTCAAACATTCAACTGAAAATGAAAGTTTATACGTGACTGATTCCTCATATACGTAACAACTCTCCTTCTTTGATTAAGGTTTTTTAAGCATTTGGAATAAATCATCAATAAATCAATCAATGGTTTTGACAATTCAATTTTAACATGAATTAATTACCATCCACATACTCTCGCTAGAATCAACACCGATCAAATTGTGCCATCGTTGTTGGGGAGTGTTTGCACTTACTTGTATTGATTTTTGCTCATTTTCTTGTTTATAAATAAAATACAAAACCCAAAAGTATCATAAAAGTTGATTTGTTGCTTCATTTTTTTCTATTGCGCTACATGCGTTCACATGTGCACGTGATCAAAATATCACATGCATATAAGATTTCTAAAAGCTCACCACCTATAAATTTTGATTCGAATATTGAAATTTCTTCAAGAAACAACAAACTACATTAACGAGCTTTACTATCATCTAAATCATCATCTAGGGACTACAATTCGAGGAAGTAGACTTCGACGTTTCATACGGAGAATCATTTGAAATGAACGAACCACCACTACATTTGAACTTTAGATTTCATGTTAGAACTTAAACTCAAAATCAAAATTAGCCATTACCAAGTCAAGGAGCTCAAAATAAAAATAACTCACCACCAAATGATGAATCTTGACCCGACAACAACGAATGTGTCGGTAACAACAACAATGTATGTGTAGGGAACAATAACAACTTCACTCGTAGAGGTGGTAATCACTACTATGATGGAAGTGGATTTGAGAATCAAAGTGAATGTCACTTTCATCATAACTATGGCGAAGGCACACATAACAACCATTGAGAACCTTTCAACAATGATGGAAGAGTTCGTAATGAGGAGTCGATACGTATTATAGACCCACCTTTTTTCCGAATCTTTCATATGTTATTGTTTTAGGAGGTCAATGTAGACATTTTAATACTCAACCACAACATTTATCAATCATACCTACTTTCCATGGGTTCCCTACCGAGGAACCGTACGCATTCATTTGTCACTATGTGAAGCTCCATTAATACTAATGGTCTTCAAAATAATTAGGTAAAACTCAATTGCTTTGTTTGTTTAAAGGATAAGGCCAAACAATGGTATGTTTCACTTCGTCCTTACAGTATTTATACGTGGGGAAAATAAGTGAAGTACGAAATAATATAAAATATTTCAACAACTTCCACGTGAGCTTTTACATGAAACGTTTACTCGAATCAATGAGATGTTACGACTTTGTCATCATTATGACATACCAACATGGGAACTTGTAAAAAAAATTAATGTTGGACTAAGTCCAGAGCATCAAAAGTTCATTTATGCAAGTAGTGGGGGTCGGTCCTGCCAGTTAATAAGTCTCTGACGTGCGTGTGGAAGAACATTGTTATGTTGGTCTCTTAATTGGTGGTCTCGGGTCAGCAAGTCCATTTTCTGTTCAAGGGGATGGTCAGGAATGGGAAGGACATTCGGTTTTGGCTCGATTGATGGGTTTGTCCCCAGCCCCTGAAAGTTGTTTTCCCGCTCCAGTTTCTGTTAGAAGAGGAGAAAAATTATAGCGTTTGGGATTGGTACAACTGGATTGATAGTGTGTTTTTTGGTCGGTATAAAAGGCCTAAATTTTCTGATTTGAATTCTGAGTGGACTGCTTGTTACTCCCTTATTGCTTCTATTCGTCTCACGGATCAAAGCAACGCATGTGAGTGGGTTGGGGATAGTTCAGGTTTGTTTTCTGATGGTTCTTTTAAGAGGGTGTTGATTAACGAGAGGGATTTCAGTAACCGTTTCGTCCTAAAGTGGTCTAAGTGGGTGCCCCTCAAATGTAACATTTTTTTCTTGGAGGGCAGAGCTAGACAGTATTCCGACTCTTGTCGCGTTATCCAGGAGAAACATTCCCATTGGGGATCATCGGTGTGTTCTGTGCGATTCAGGGTCCGAATCAACGGACCACCATTTGACTTCGTGTTTAGTTGCCTTGGTGGTGTGGCAAAGTATTAGTAGGTGGTGTCGTGTGCCTCCCATTTTCGCTTTCTCGGTGCAAGATTTGTTGGAGCTTCATAGTAGTACCGGGATAAGGGACTCGGTCAAAGATATCTTTCAGGGGATCATCATTGTGGCTTGTTGGTGTTTGTGGCTCGCTAGGAATGAGAAGAGGTTCTCTAACAAGGATATAAAGATTGAAGCTATAATTCATAATATCAAGTCCCTCGGGTTTCTTTGGTTATCTAATAGATCTAAAAATAAGTCCATTTCTTGGGCTCAATGATGTAATTTTGATTTGACGTAGTTGCTTTGTTTGTAGTTGGTAGTGCCTGCTCCACTTTTCCTTGGGAGTGGGTCTATGAACGATATTTGCCTTTCAAAAAAAAGTAGTGGGGGTCAAATTTAAGGAGGCATGTGGATGCTGAAAGGTAATTTCTCGAGCAGTTAAGTATCAGATCCCTTGGGGTACGGTGGACCAATTCCCGAGGCTTCCAACCTCAGGGACTGACAATTTCTTTAGAATTTTTTTGCTAAAATGGGTCATAAGGTATTGTGTAATCACATTTGGGGCTTTTCTCTCTAATATGACACATATGGGGGTGTCGCCCTTCCAAAGGGCGACAGGTTCTCACTCCCAAAAGCTGTCGCCATTCCAAAGGGCGACAGCTTCCAGTCACACGTCCACCTCAGCTTAATATCCTGGTCACTATCCTAGTCAAAGTTGTCGTCATTCTAAATGGCGACAGGTTTCTTAATCGAATAAAAAGTTGTGTTGTCCCATCAACCACTCAAAGCTCTCTCATCCACTCAAATATATTAAAAAGTTTCTTTAATGATACTAATCATAACCACATAATATATTATTTTAAATAATAATATATTTTATTTTAACTAAATTACTTTTTTTATTAATAATATATTTTAAATAATAATAATATATTTTATATTTTATTTCCACTCAAATATATTAAAAAGTTTCTTTAATGATACTAATCCTAACCATATAATATATTATTTTAAATAATAATATATTTTATTTTAACTAAATTACTTTTTTTATTAGTTTATCTGGACGCCATACGATTTCACAGGTGGACGGCGCGTAAAAAAAGTAATTTAGTTAAAATAAAATATATTATTATTTAAAATAATATATTATGTGGTTAGGATTAGTATCATTAAAGAAACTTTTTAATATATTTGAGTGAAAATAAAATATAAAATATATTATTATTATTTAAAATATATTATTAATAAAAAAAGTAATTTAGTTAAAATAAAATATATTATTATTTAAAATAATATATTATGTGGTTATGATTAGTATCATTAAAGAAACTTTTTAATATATTTGAGTGGATGGGAGAGGTTTGAGTGGTTGATGGGACAACACAACTTTTTATTCGATTAAGAAACCTGTCGCCATTTGGAATGACGACAACTTTGACTAGGATAGTGACCAGGATATTAAGCTGAGGTGGACGTGTGACTGGAAGCTGTCGCCCTTTGGAATGGCGACAGCTTTTGGGAGTGAGAACCTGTCGCCCTTTGGAAGGGCGACACCCCCATATGTGCCATATTAGAGAGAAAAGCCCCAAATGTGATTACACAATACCTCATGGCCCATTTTAACAAAAAATTCATTTCTTTATAACGTCCCTACTCCATTTAATTTTTCGGAAGCCTTAATTGGTGATGGGCCGATGGAATCAGGTAGCCGAAATAAATAAAGAGGCCCAGGTTTGAGGAGTCCAGGCCAATCATACCCCAGTTCTTTAGTTCGGTGTGTTGGTATCCAGATGGAAGGATTTGAAGACCTAGTCTGTGCTATAGTTTCGGGGGAAGTGGAAACTCAGGTGATTCAATGAATTTTCTATCCATCAATATTAGGGGGGTTGGCAATCCGGAGAAGGCCAACTGGATCAAAGGTATTAAGAAAAAGCACGATATTAATTTTATTTGTTGTCAAGAAACCCAATTTAGTGACTGCTCTAAAATGAACTGGAGGAACTTTTGGGCCAACTCACCAATATGGGTTGAATGGGTTAATGCATCTGGCAGATCAGGTGGGGTAGTGTGTTTATGGGATCCCAAGTCTTTCAACATGACTTCCTCACATAAATGTCAGAATTTCTTGATTATCAGTGGTACAGTACCTGGTATCGCAGAAATGGTAAATGTTATCAACGTGTATGCACCTCAAGATACAAAGGCAAAAAAGGAACTATGGGAAGAAATTCATACTGCTAAAGGAGCAAGAGGAGGTATCTGGGTCATCATGGGTGACTACAATGCTGTTAGATTTCCGGAGGAAAGACTAAACTCAGATTTCAACCCTACCTGTGCTAGGAATTTCAATGAATTCATCTATACTATGAATCCCATGGAGTACACGATGGCGGGGAGAAGATTCACACATGTCTGGGGTAATGGGGAAAAGCTAAGCAAAATTGACCGAATTTTGGTTTGCCCTAAGTTTGTGGAAAAGTGGCCTGAAGCTACTTGTTTAGCATTGCCAAGAGACTTTCCGATCAAAGTCCAATCCTACTGCTCTCATCCTCGCTCGATTTTGGTCGGCCACCTTTTAGGTTCTATAACTCTTGGCTAAACTGCTTTGGCTTTGAATCTGTGGTTCGTAATGCAATTAGTAGCCTGGAATATTTTGTGCCTTCGGATAAGCACTTTGTGGCCAAACTTAAAGCTATTGTAGTTTATGGAGGTCGATGGAAAAGGAGAAAGCCGAAGTTACGCTTATGGAAGCAGTCGAACAACTGGAGGCTTTTGATGAACTATTGGAACATAGAGCCCTAAATGAAGAGGAAATGCAGCAGTGTCTGGAATATAAAAAAAAAATCAAAGCTTCTTTATAAGATAAAAGAAACTACAAGACCTGCATCAAAAGTTAAGGATCAAATGGGCCATGGAAGGTGATGATAATACTTCTTTTTTTCACGGGATGATAAACTCAAGAACTGGGAAGAACAGATTACGTGGATTATTTGTGAATGGGGATTGGGTCTCCAACCCAAAGGAAGTTAAGAAACAAATGTACAATTTTTACGCAACTAAATTCTTAGAATCCTCTTCCCCCGCCCTAGCATTGTCTGTCAACATAAAAAAACTTTAAACGAATATTTAATAACTCGGTTCTCTGCAGAAGAAGTTAAAACCACAGTATGGGACTGCTGGGGGGATAGGACGTCGGGTCCGGATGGCTTCAATTTTACCTTTATTAAACACTTATAGTGTAACATCTTATAATATAAAACATATATTTTCAAATCTTGCGGAAAATAGGCCTATATTTTATTTTTCTTTTTAAATAAGAACTCATTTCACCGAATGTAATACCTTATATAATAATTCACTAATATTCACCCAACGAAAACTCATAAAACGCACCCAGGTTTTCTCATAAAATTTCGACATGACCCATTCGTAAAATAAACTACCCTTACAAAGCATTAACCTGATTAGACTCCAAATAAAACCAACCAAGTGACTAAAACATCCACGGACACATCGACAAGTAATAAATCAACATTAAGTTTAAACTGCATGACACCAATATAAAAACATAATGTAAATGAAAGACTTTAGAAAAAAAGGACAATGCAAAATCATATGTCACGGCAACTCCAAATTTCCATCCTGTTGACCCGATCCCTCGACTTGATCACCAACGTCTTTCACCATCAAAAACTATCACATGACATCACCCAACAGTTAGTCAACTCACAATTTAAGTATTTCTATAGTATTATCTCCGTAACGACATATACATGTACACATATAATTATGTGTTTATCACCCAACTCAATTAATTGGAAACGGCTTATTTATTCACTTATCTTTTATGTCGGGTTAAGCCACCTCTTTGACCTTTCCGTTACTCCAGGATAAACGCCTTCAGTTAATCCCCCAAAGGTATATAATCCAAGCCGATCCGCTTAATTCACATATCTTCACCACCTCCGTGTATAAACGTCTCCTCATACCTGCACATTACCAGCACCATAACTAATTAGCCGAATCTAAGTGAGAACTCACATTCCACATATAATTTATACAAATATGATTCAAATATATAAACTTGAAGCGTGTCAAGCTTCACTCCCTGGCACGATTCCCACAACGGTTTAAAAGTTCGATGTATACTTCTTTGTTCTCTTATTCTCCCGACCCCAATGTCGGGTCGTTTCACCTTGATATCCCTGTTAATACGAATTTAAAACACTACAAACACCATTAGTAGGTTAATTCACATCGTAAGAATAAACAACATAATAGACCAACATTCATTGTGTTTCACACCACAACCCGTCCGGTTAACAACTTGTTATTACCCCCGCCACTCACCCTTATTAAGTTTGTAACATTAACCCGCCTTTGGTTTGTGAATCCACTTAAACTCCACATACGGTAAAAGTATATTTAAACCGGGTTACAAACTTGTGACACCGTAATTACAACAAACCCCACAATGAGTTCTCGGTTAATCCCTAACAAATTTATAAATATTATAAAATTCATGTTTCAAAATAGCCTTAAGAGGCTGTAAAAGTTAAATGTTTACACCCACTTACAATAGGTATTTCACCTCAACTAAAAATTATGAGTAAAGTAGACACAGAGCTTTCTGTCGATGTATAATACACCTCGAACAGACATCCGGTTAATTTACTATAAATATTTCAAAACCGGTAAAATGCTGGAAATGTGCTGAATTTTCAGCACTTGGGACACTCGACCCATTACCAATTCGCACTCTTTCTTTATGAGTTTAAACCCCCAAAAAAAACGCCGTCAAAACAATACGTTATTGTTAAGTTGGACCATATTTAATAATTTATATTGAACCACCTAAATCATAAGAATCCCAAGTCATTATTATGATTATTCTAATCGAACTCAAATTCGAGTCACTCACCTTTGCCCGTAGGAAAGTTGTTGTTTTGTCACTCGTTTGATCCGTTGTCATTAGAGACTTGTTACACCTATCTTGACAACAATCAAACTTGCAAACCATTAGAACATATAATCGGGGCGTTCATCCCTTTACGTATATATTATTCATCCACCCATAATATGTGTTCTAACTCAACATTCTTAACATACAATTAAAAAACGGGTTACTCCCACCCATGAGACCCGTTATCACCCGTTCTTGTTCAACCACAACTATGGGTCAAAATCATCAATTAAACATACAACATTCAATAACAAGTAATGGTCTTTTGGTTATAAACCAAACAATGTTAATCCCACATATTCATCCGACCCGTTTAAGCGATTAACTAAAAATAACATTCACATATGTAATTTATGTTAACCTTATTCACATTAGCTTCACCAAGGCTTTATGTTTACTAAACACCCCATGATTATCAACATCTCATTTAAATCAAGTAAATATTATAAAATCTTTCAATTAACACCATTTATTTGGTTTAGACATTTCATCAAACACCTTATGTGCATAACTATAATTCACCATTTTAGTGTTAATATGAACTTCTAAAATCACCATTTTATCATCAAAGTTATCAAGTTCATTAAACATACATATAAATCTTGAAACTATAATCAAACTCCTACTTTGTTAATTAACTATCACCACAAAAGTGTCATATTGCTAGAACTCAACATAAATCATTATGTTTACACCTTTTACACACCAAACCATATAATCTAACCTCTAGATTATAACATGCAACCATACCCATAACTCAATAATCACAAACAATCAATATAGCATGAAGTTTAGGGTTTATTACATAAAAATCACCCACCATCACCTCCCAATTTTGTGGGTTTGAGGTTCACCACCACATAAACCCTAATCTAAGAATTTCATCAATAAAACATAGGAAATCACTAACCGGAGTATTATAAATCGAGTAAGGATGGCATAACCGAGGCTTAATCTTCCAGTTTCTAGTTTCCTTGGTAAAAATCGCCCATCTACCTCGTTTATCCTCCTTGACGTCGCTAGACCAGAGGTCATCGACCTCCTCCTCCAAAATCACGTTCCATCCTTTTTTTTATTTGATTTCCTTTTTAATTTGTCATTTTTCTCTTTTCCACCACATCAATTGATTTAAATCAAGTTTAGTACCTTCACTTTACAAACTTTCAATTGTTAAGTGTAAGTTTACATATTTTACCCCATTTACTAATTAAATCCCTTAACTTTCAAGTCTCCATGATAACACTTAGTTACTTAAGTTTGGTTAAAGCTATGATAATTAAATTATCATGTATCTCTTCAACACCTTTAAATCATAATAAGTATTATTTTATAGTATTTATTTAATACTATTTCCAACAACATAACTTCACTTGACATCATATATTTATTTAAATTATCTTTTAATTCATATTGAAATTGGTGTGTTACATATAGGGGAGCTTGGGCCAAATTTTCTCGCGATCCATACCTACTTCCACTGTCATAGTACTATTAACAGCGGTTGTTGTTCTTCAATCAAAACCCTTATACCCAAAGTGGATAACCCGGCTTCCCAACCAGAATATCGGCCCATTACTCTAATTGGGTGTATCAGCAAGGTGATTTCCAAAGTACTAGCCAACTGGCTAAAAATGGTGATTGGCTCTGTCGTGTCTGATTCTCAATCCGCCTTCCTCTCGAGGAAAACATCATTGATGGGCCTCTAATTGTCAATGAGGTCATCTCTTGGCTTAAGAGAACAAAATCCCAAGCTCTTCTCTTTAAAATCGATTTCGAAAAGGATTTTGATAATCTAAATTGGGGGTTTCTAGACTCGGTCCTCGAGCAAATGCACTCCCCCCCCCCTCCAGAGACGGTGGATTAGGGGATCCTCTCCTCAACCTGGTCCTCGATTTTAGTTAGTGATGTCATAAAGGGGTCAGACAAGGAGACCCCCTGTCCCCTTTCTTATTCATTATAGTAATGGAAGCGTTCTCCAGGATCATCAATAGGTCCTGCTTTATAGGTATTCTTCACGGCTTTCAAACTCCCAATCAGGGGCCGATGTTATCCCACTTTATGTATGCTAATGAAACCCTATGCAAAAATATGCAAAAACGAATAAAACCCTATTTAAAAATGAATAAAACCCTATGCAAAAACTCTATGCAAAAACGAATGCAAGAAGGTGCTTAAAGAGTATACGAGAATTACCCTGACCTATTCTGGATATCACACACGCCGGAGCACCCTCCACCGTCGTCTCCCTCCTTCATCGTCATCGGTCCTCTTCCTCTTACGGCTCTCCTTGCCTTCGCACACCTAGGGTTACAAATGGCCCTAGGGTTTACACTAATGTGGTTTATATACCACTAGATAATACACCCTGGTCCATGTGTTTCCTCTTTCACGCAATTTGATCTCTAACTAAACATTAAATGGCTAACCGAGTAATTTAATTCTCGTTAAGTCAAGCTTTACGTGACAATTCATACTAACCATGTCATTTATTAGTGATTCGGGTTACCCTTTAACCCGACCTATTAGCTTGTCGATTTTCGGGATGTTACAAGTCTACCCCCCTAAAAAGGGATTCGTCCTCGAAACCTGTGTCGGTACAATCCAACACAACCTATTCTTGTGTTCCAACTGGTGTATCCAAAATCCTTTGGTGCCATTCGTTCACTATAAACACCAACACTGTCACTTTACTTTACAACTCGGCCACTATTCTTGGTGTTCAAAGAAGCCTTCTCCATTGCCCGCTTTCAACTTTGGGACTTGTAGGTTTCACCTATACATTCCTTCATCTCTCCCCTTTCCAAACATTAATCAAACGACATATCACTGTTCTACATGTTTCCCATTCTGCATCCTTAACTAGCAAAATCATAGAGCTGCTTATCCAACTCCCGCCATCCAGGCACTTGCTAGAAGTGATATTTCATGATCGCTTTGAATGACGAGGTTCTAAGACGAGGTGTAAGGTTTAGGTTGTACGTTATTCGACGTATGTTTAGAATGTATTATGATCGTGTGATCGGACGTTTGACAGGTTTGGGTTTCGCGTGTGGACGGGCGAGTTGAAAAGCAAGGTTTTGATCTTCACAACCGGTGAGTTTCTAATCATCTTGTTTTACTTTTTTCGGGGCTATCGTACATATTTAAATGCATTATCATATAAACCAAAGTGTTACGAGAGATGGGTTAAGTTGTTAAGTTTGGTAAGTTGGCTATTTCCTTATTAAAGGATTTGTGTAATGTCCTTAGGTTGTTTGGGTTCATGTCGGTATGACATTGGTAGGTCATATAATGACTTGTGGGATGAGTCAGAGTTGGGGTCTAGAGGTTATGAAAATATGTCTAGGGTATGTGGTTCGTTATGTACGTAGGAGATCCGTGTAAGAATATTGAGTTGTGGTACATGTCCAGGTCGTGTCATGTGTGTATAGCTTGTTACTTGTGTGATTGAATTCTTGTCTGAGTATTCAGTCAATAGTGATAGGAAGGAGCGGTCCTTCGGGTGTTGTCACCATACTATGACGTGGCAGTCTCTATGAAGTACGTAGCAGTCACCATGTGGGTGACTGGGTAGTCATCACGGATGATGACTGTGTCCCTGTGTGACGTGAAGAGGCCTTGCGTGGGTAATTGTGAGACCCGAAAGGGGATTCTTGGACGCGATATGAATATCTCGACGGGGATAACCCTGACGAGGGTATAGGTGTAATTTATTGTGTGTTAAACTTTGATGGGCCTTGGTGATAAGGCAATGATGTGATGACATTATTACTTGTATGCTTGACAATGGTGGTTATGATGTCATGTTATGACTAGGATGTTAGAGGACCTTGGGAAGAGTCTTGTATAGGCTTGTCAGGTCTATGTCTAGGAGTCGGTTGTGTTAACCGGTATTCGGGTTACTATGGGTGATAGGTTACAGGATGGCATTCTTGGTAAGGTTGATCCATATCAGTGAGATTTACGGGTTTTGGTTATGGGATGGGTCGTAGTCTTTTGAAACTTTAGGGAGTTGGGATGTATTGGGTGACATGGATTACCAATAAGTTAATACATCACAAATGGTTTTATATTTGATGTAGAGTCCTTGAGTTTTAAATAAATGACATTTGTAACGGCAAGGTTTTCTGTTGATTATAACTGTTAGAACTCACTCAGTGTAGTTGACTTTGTATGTACGTTAGATTATTTTCGCAGGTGAGTCCACGTGACGTTGTATATTGGCTTGGGAGCGGTGTTACTCGGGTCGGTGTGTATGCATTCGTAAGGTAATGTTAAGAACGGTAATGATTTTAAAAGATAAATAATATTTTGAGTAAGACTTCTGTTGTATGTTTATATTAAGTTAAGTGTTTTTAAAAGAATACTTTATGATGTGACCCAATTGTAGGGTGCTCGGTTTGGGGCCTTATAGATAAAAAAGGGATCTATTGAGATTGATTTTGAGCTTGGGGATTCACAGGATTTGGACCAGCCCCCAAGATTATAGGTTATCATGTTGTGTATATTCTCTAGTTGTGATCTCTCAATCTAAAATCAAAGGTATGTTTTCTTAAACACCCTATGGTTGTGTTTACATGTTTCTTTATATTTTGTAAATGAATCACTAGACCGGGTTTCTCGTTTTTATTATTTAAATCAAAACTTATGTTGCATTTTATTTGTAAAACCTAACATGAAATCCTAACAACGGGAAATCTTCACTTATATCCTCAAATGGTTGAGAAGAGGTGCCCTCACCATGAGCATTCTTAGATTTTACTTAACCCATTTTCATCAACATGGTGATGTCTAAAGGATTGTCATTTATGTTGCAAGTTGGTTTTCGAGGTAGATGTGGAAGCTTAAAGAATAGAGTGGTTAGAAGCATTCCATACGGATCACATTTGCCATTGGAAAGAAGGTCGGGCATCCGTTGGATAACAACATAGGTAACATTGAACATAGTTTCCCTCTTAAAAAAATAAAAAAAAAAAAAAATCCCAAATGACTATATTTTAACGGTAATATTATCGTTGATTGTGGATTCGTCTTTGGGAAGTAGCCCTCGATCGGGGTCGAGTTTTTTTGGTACCAAAAGGGCGGGTCAGTGTTCCTGCCGGTCTCGCATAACCTCGGCTCCCGCCACACTTGCTCCTTCATCCACTCTGTGTGCCTTATTTTTGTCCCGAAGTTGAGTTTAAGACGAATGATCTAAGCAAATCATAAACTATTTGTGCGGAATGAAAAACATGTCAATAAAACTCAAACTTATATCTAGGACACTCAAGAAACACATTGAAGTATTTGGATGGGTAGTCCACATGCTTGGTTTGGCTACATGAAGTAAGCTGGCTTATATAGGTGAACCATCTTGGCCAAGTAGCGGTTGAGCAACAATTTTGATGGGTCGATTTTTATGTGTGATTCAGCCTAGTGGCTATGATGTGACATCTTTAACTCTTGATATTCTCTGTTTCAATCAGCCAATTGCATAGATGATATCTCAGGATCTTCTTCTAGAACGTTGGACTTCATTTAAGCCACATCAACTATCGAACGGTGTGTGAGTCGGTTGAAATCAAATCCTTCTTTCTTTAGCTGGAGAATACTAAGTCCTTGGAAGTCAATAGGCTTACCCATGGTTTCTGAGTTAGCCGTTAAGTATCTTTCTGAAGTAATCTTAAGAAGTCTTTGATTCTGAAGTTCAGAAGATTCTGAACTTAAACTTCAGGACTTCTATTTTTTGAGTTATTTTTTCTTCAATATTTAAAATGTTTCATAGGGATTTATAGAAGATAAATCCTTACATTATACACATCTTTCATCTTCCAACTTTTTTCTCTAATTTTTAATACATTGCATAATAATAAAATTAAAAATACATCACTTTAAATTGAAAAATATAAACGTAAAATACAAAAAAAAAAAGATTATAAAAAATAAACATCTAGTTTTCAACGTCGTCGGATAGTTGATGATTGTTATGATAAAAAAAACTTTAGTTACAACTGCAACGATTGTTGTGATAAAAAATATTTGGGCATCGCCCGATGTTGATTTTGTAAAAAAAAACATAATAGGCAGTGAAGTAGTTATGTGAAAATGTGAGAGTTTAATGGTATATTTATATAATATCAAAAGAAAAATGTTTTTTAAAGGAAATGGACCATTCAATGGTCATATGTGTGGAGAAATGGATAGTGACATGCAACATTGCCGTAGCCGGGGTGGTGTTCCCCGCGACGCCTGGCATCCACCTCAACCCCCCGTAGGTGCGTGAGTGTCACACCCCTGCCAAGGCGGACTATACACGGGAGAGCGACGAAATTGAATCATCATAAAAGGATCAAAAGAATACTAAGAAACTTATTATTAAACCGAATAGTTATTACTTCAAATTTCAAAACAAACAAACCAAACAAACAAGTAGTCTCATTATTGACTTAAAAGTCTAAACTATGTCCACTAAAGGATAGTCCTCGATCCTAGCATGAGCTTATCATCATCCTAGTTAGCTTCGCCACAAAAACATGCTAAAATAGGTTAACTAAAATGTTGGTGAGACATAGGTTTAGATATATATATATATATATATATATATGTATATATATATGTATATATATAGCGTAAAGATCATATTACAAAACCATAAACAATTTTAGAAATACAAGTAGTTTAAACTCGATACATGAGTCCACAACCAACCCTAGTGATCGATAACCCTCCCGTCCGACTCATTGCCACAAGGAAATCAAACCCATAGTTTGTTATAGTGTCAGTTTCTTTCATCCAGCTGCTTCCCAAGGAACCTCAAGGTTGATTAGCACGCGTCAACCCGAGAACCGGATGGGCTAGTCAGGCCAATAGATCTATATACGTACTCTAGTCGACATTTCCCAGTGTTCATTGTTGTGTAGTTTTAAGAAAATAGAGGGACTTGTTATGAAAAGTAGCATAGTATGAATATGTATAACCGTTTAAGTTTACTAGTATTAGAAATTTATTACTCATTTGTAAAAGAGTTGTAGTATGAATAGTGTTTGATGTAGCCTTTGATATAAGAGCACGTTTCCACCCCAAAATAGTAAAAGAGTAAAAGGAGACTATGAACTCACCTTGCAAGTTAGAGTGTAGATCTTTCAAACTTATAATAATTGGTTTATGGATGACCTAAGTAAGTTCAGTTAAATTAGATTAAGTGTTCGAAGTTATGGATAAGGGACAAGGTTTTGATTAAAGATTATTGTATGCTAGAATCCTTGATCATTCTGAGAGCATGACATCCCAAAAAAAGGATTCTCAGGAAAGATTTGGTTGGATTAGGAACCCGTCTTTCCTTGCCAGAATCTTTTGCTTTCCATATACATGCATATCCGGTTTGAATTTACTCTATTTGTATACAAAGATCATTAATTTATTGAAAAACAAACCCGAATAGTTTAGGGTTTTATTTGAAAGAAGATGAAAGTTTGATAAGAATTAGAGTTGAGTAAAACACTTGATGGTAGAGCTTGAATAGGATTTTGATTCCATGAAGTTGAGATAGAGTGAAAGTCTTGGGATTGTAGTTGAGTTCAACAACATCAAAACCCGAATTTATTAAAGATTTGGGCAAGTTGTGTGTATTTAGAAATTTGATCAAATTCATAGATTTTAACACATTAAACATGTTTATTTTAGCTAATTATTGCTAAAAATCGTTGCTTTTATTAAGATTATGAAAATTATGAAAAGTTTGATAAAGTTGGGTTTTTCATAGATTCTAGCAGATTCGTGCATTGATTTTGTATGACCAGTTTGGAGGTCGAAATCTTGGAGTTGGAAGGAGTTCTTTATATGGTTGGAAAGATAAGACTATGAACTTGAGTAAAAAAGAATCATTGAAAAAGGTTTCATCTTCTGGGAGATATGGCCTCCCGAAGCTGACTCAGTGAATCTATCAAAATCCAAGAATTGTGTTTATGTGATCTTTTGAAAGTTTTCTTTGTTTAAACACTTAATTTGGGTTTGGATCTATCCTAGATCTATGATTACAACATATTGTGGTTATGGAATCACAGATCTAGGGAAGTTTAGAAGAAGAATTGAAAGAACTAAATAAGGAAAGTGACGAACACCAGAACACAGATGACTAGAACTTACCTAAAGCAGAACCGGACTTGGATCTTTAAAGAGGAGGAGGGGGATGATTTGCAGTAGCTCTTAGAGACTAATTTCGCAAATTTGGAGTGAAGAAAAACAATAGGAAGGGTCTCTAGTTGTAGTGTTGAGATATGAGGATTTTGTGGAGAAATCTAATTGGGATAAGCATGGAACAAAGTTGTAGTTTATCTAGGATTCAAGATTTTTTAAAAAATGGAGGGGATGGGGGGATTACGGTTGGGATTAGAGAGGATTTAGGAGTGCAATGGTTATTATCAAGTTGGTAAAAATTGTAGGATAATCACTAGTGTTTTTTTTAATCAATAGATTTAAAAAGATAAGGATAGTTTAGAATTATTAATATCTTTAATAACCATATTAAGATTTTAAAAAATTTTAATTAATAAAATATAATTAGATAACTAAATCATTAATTATCCATGGTTTTATAAAATGTTACATATGTAAACCTTAACTTTACATATATCTAACTTTGGTCCATTAAGTTTTATTATAGTTCAATATGGTCACTAACTTTGATTGTTTTGATTTTGATTTTGGTTGAATCTAGGGCATCCAATATTACTATAAGTAGCAAGTTCTAGTATGTACACATGAATTAGACATAGAATCATAATAGAATAGTTAAGCCGTTCGAAAGCGCAATAGAATACTCACTTTAGACAAGGACCTAATATGTTGTAGTTTGAATTGAAATGATATAACAAGTAGTATGAGGCACAAAATAGATGCATAGAATTAGAATTCTCAATCATGGTTACAAAGTAGAATCAAACAAGAAATAGAATCAGACATAGAAATCAGGGATGTCACAATCTCCCCTAGTTAAGAGAATTTCATCCCGAAATTCCATTAGTAGAGTCTGTGTTATCCAGAAATAGATGGGGGTACTTGAGCTTCATCTGTTCTTCGCATTCCCAGGTGAACCCAAGACCTCGATTAGAGTTCCGTCTGACTTTGACTATAGGAATACGAATGTGCTTTAGCCTCTTGACATCACAATCCATGATCTCAATTGGTTCTTCAACAAACTGTAACTTGTCATCAATTCGAATCTCGTCCAAATGAATCAGTAAAGTGTCATGTTGTAGGAACTTCTTAAGATTAGACACATGGAAAGTGTCATGGATACAACTCAGTTCTTGAGGTAACCTGAGTTTGTAGGCAACCGGACCAATCCTTTCTAGAATCTCGAAAGGTCCAACATACCTAGGTTCAAGTTTACCCTTTTTCCCGAATCAGACGACTCCTTTCTGGGTGGAAACTTTAAGTAAGACTTTGTGACTGATTTGAAACTCTAGGGGCTTTCTTCTATTGTCAGTGTAGTTTTTCTGACGATCTCTGGCAGCCTTGAGTCCCTCTTAAATCTTGAATACTGTATGTGGTTTCTTAAATAAGTCCAGGACCAGTTATCTGATTATCTCTAATTTCGGTCCAACACATGTGATCAGCATTTCCTTCCGTATAATGCCTCGAAGTAGGGGTGAGCAAACCTTAACCGTTAACCGATAACCGAACCGCCACCGAACTGAATTAACCAATAACCGAAATTAACCGATGGTTATGGTTAAGGTTCTTTGATTAACCAATCAAGCGGTTGTGGTTATGGTTAAGGGTGTCCCATAACCGAACGTTAACAGAACCGAACCGATATGACCCTATGCATAAGATATATGCACAAAATATAAATGATTTCCCCAATTCACTATAGTTATGGATAAGGTTGCACAAAATATATATGCATAAATTTTTCTATCCATTTTCAAATAAATTTTTAGATAACTAATGCATTAATTATGAACTTGTGACTAGAAAAAAAATAATATTACTAACATAATCCCATGTCTTTTAATAAAAAATGTGATTCGTGATTACAGAACGAAAGTGGTTAATTAACCGAAACCAACCCATAACTGATGGTTAACCGACCAAGCCATAATGGTTATGGTTATGGCAGAGGGCATAACCGGCCAAACGGTTATGGTTATGAAAGAGGCCAAAACCGAACCATAACCAACTTTGCACACCCCTACCTCGAAGGGTGCACACTTGATGTTGAACTGATAACGGTTTTTGTACGAGAACTCAATGAGAGGCAGGTGATACCCCTAATTTCCACCAAAGTCGATTACACATGCTCTAAGCATGTCCTCAAGGGTTTGTATGGTCCTTTCGTTTTAGCCATCAGTTTGAGGGTGATAAGTCGTGCTAAGATCCACACGTGTTCCTAAAGATTTCTGTAAGGATTGCCAGAATCTGGATGTGAAACGACTGTCTCGGTAAAAAATGATGGATAGGGGTACACCATGACGAGTGACGATCTCGTTCATGTAAAGTTTGGCTAGTTTGTCCATCTTGTAGTCTTTACAGATAGGGAGGAAATGAGCAGACTTAGTCAAGCGATCGACTATGACCCAAATTGAGTCATGTCCGCTAGAGGTTCTAGGAAGTTTGGTGATGAAATCCATGGAAATTTGCTCCCATTTTCATTGAGGGATTTCAGGTTGCTGGAGTAATCCTGAGGGTTTCTGGTGTTCAACTTTGACCTTCAGACATGTGAGACACTTCCCAACGTACAGGGCAATGTCTTTCTTCATTCCCAGCCACCAATAAAATTCCCTAAGATATTGGTACATTTTATCAGAACCAGGATGTACTGAGTAATGGGATTTGTGGGCTTCATCCAAGATAAGTTCTCTGAGGTTTAACTGAATTGGGAATCCACATTCATCCCATTAAATAAAGAACTTCATCGGACTTGGACTCTAGTTGATGCTCAGCTATGCCTGCCAGTTCGTTCTTCAAATCAGTCCTGACAAGGGCTTGTCTTTGGGCTTGTAGGATCTGGGCTTTGAGGCTAGTTTGAACAATCATTCCTATTGCACGAATGCGTGAGGGTTTGATTCTTTCTTTCCGGCTGAGTGCGTCATCTACAACACTTGCATTTCCTGGGTGATAACAGATCTCGCAATCATTGTCATTCAGTAGTTTGACCCAACTTCTTTGTCTCATGTTGAGTTCTTTCTTGTCAAATATATGCTATATACTTTTGTGATTAGTATAGTTAACACACTTGGTACCATACAAGTAGTGTCTCCAAATCATAAGGGCAAATACTATAACACCTAAGTTAAGATCATGAGTAGTGTAGTTCTTTTCATGAACCTTGAGTTGTCTGGATGCATATGTGATGACTTTATCTCGTTGCTTGAGTGCGCAACCGAGACCTTGGTTGGATGTGTCGCAGTATACGACTAAGTCATCGTTGCCATCGGAAATGGTTAGGATAGTTGCGTTGCATAACTTCTGCTTGAGTAACCGAAATGCATGTTCTTGTTTCTGTCCCCAAATGAAAGGCTTGTTTTTTCTGAGTTAATGTAGTGAGTGGCAGAGCAATTCTTAAGAAGTTCTAGATGAACCTTCGATAGTACCCTGCTAGACCCATAAATGAGTGAATCTCTGAAGGGGTTTTAGGTGTATTCCAGTTCTTGACTGCTTCAATCTTTGCTGGGTAGACATGTATACCTCTTTCGTTGATAACAAGACGTAGGAATTGAACTTCACTTAGCCAAAATTCATATTTGGAGAATTTGACATAGAGTTGTTCCTTCTTTAGAAGCTCTAGGATAAGTTGCAGGTGTTGCTCATGATCTGCTTTGGTTCGTGAATAGATCAAGATGTCATCAATGAAGACAATGACAAATTGGTCAAGGTAAGGCCTGCAGACATAGTTCATGAGGTCCATGAAAACCGCGGGTGCATTGGTTAATCCAAAGGGCTTGACCACGAACTCGCAGTGTCCATAGCGGGTTCGGAAAGCTGTTTTAGGGATGTCTTCTTCTTGAACTCTGAGTTGGTGATATCAAGATTGGAGATAAATCTTGGAAAAGCATGTAGGTACTTGTAGTTGGTCAAACGGATCATCAATCCTCAGAAGTGGAAAGACCATATGAGCCTAGAAAGCCATAGTACTATGCTTTCTTAGATAGCTACGAGCCTTCATACAGGAGATGATCTTCAGGTTTCTTTCGGGTTTCTCTCCATGAATGCTTAGGGTATCTTCAGATGTTAGAGGAATACAGACCAATTTATCAACGCAGATGATTTCGGCATGGTTGTTGGATAGCCAGTCCATTCTAATAACTACGTCGAAGCTGCTGAGTTCCATAGGGATAAGGTAAATAAGGAAGGAGTGGTCATCAAGAGTCAGCACACAACCTCGGACAATAGTGTGAGCATGAATTAGTTTACCGTCAGCTAACTCAATAGTATAAGCAGAATCTAGCTTAGTAAGCATGGGTTCGAAATCAGTGGAGGCAAAACTTTTGTCTGCACTGGTGTCGAACAAAACATAAGCAAAATGTTTGTTTAAGAGGAATGTACCCGTGACGACGGCTGGATTTTAATGGGCTTCGGGTGCTCCAGTGAGGTTCGACCATGAGCAGCTGGTTGTTATTGTTGTTGTTGTCACAATTCAATATGGGACAACGGTTCCTAAAGTGATCTAGATCACCACACTCATAGCAAGCTCTGTTAGTGTTGTTCCCGAAGGAAGTAGTTGCCACAACAACATTGTTGGTGTTAGTTGTGGTAGTAGGTGCTTTGCGGTTCGAGTTTGTGTGGCCAAGTCTGGGACACTTAGGTAGGTTTCCAATGTAGGGTTTCCGAGTAGTGGTTTGGGTGGTTGGAACAACCGCGTTTAATGGTACAACATGGGTTACCATAGCAAAGTTCTTTGTTGGAACCTGAGAAACCGTTGTATTCCCTTATAGTTATCCGGAATACAACGGTTTCTTAGGTTCCAACAATTTCCCCCAAAACCGTTGCACTCCTGATTCATTAGTCTTCCGTGGGCCTCTCCTCCTCAGAATTCGTCCGACTCACTTTCATCTTCTTCATCATCCTCAAATTCATCCTTTCCTTCAACACTGGCAAAATCAAAGACTTTATGGAATGTCAGTGGTTCCTCATTGTTTCTTGCCCTCAAACAATTTAGTTCCTTCAGAATGTTGTCAGCACCCTTCCTAATCACTACCATTGCTTTGGCAACTCTTCTCATATTCTTCCTTTGGATCTCATTCCACCTATTCTGTTTGTTCCAACGAATTTTCATTCCTAAAATCTCATTTCTTTGATTCTCATTAGATTTTCTTAAAGCCAAAATTTCATTCTTCAGACCCTCTAGGTCAGTTGGCTTAATTTGATGAAGAGGAGAAACTATTCTAGGTTTCATAACGCCTTTTCTAGCGGCAGAGGTTGACAATTTTGGATTGCTGATAGGCGGGAGAGTTTGGTTCTTTGTGGAGAGTGGTGGGTTCCAGTAGTTCCCTCTATTTGCATTGGCGGAGGATGCCTTAATGCAGCAAGAGTGAAACTTGCTAGAAAATATTCCTTAATAACTTCATCATTAAGGAATGGGGTGATAGAGTCATCTTGATGGGTTCTTCTTTGTTCTCTCTAATAGGCCAATCTTGCTGACCTCATCAGTCCTTCTCCCTGGATAGGTGTGAAAGCCCTTTTCTTCTTCTTTCCATCAGAAGTATCAATGGCCTTTCCTTTGGCTTTTCTCTTTGCCACTTCTTTCTTGGATTCCTTTTCTTTAACTGGTGCAGCTTTTCCCTCGATCCTTCTTTTCATTGTGTTGTAACTTTCCTCAGATGAGCTTTGAATTTCAGGAATGACTTCTTTCTCACGCATTTTCTTGAATAGCGGTGTCACCTTTCCAGAAAACTATGATGATTTCTCAGAAGATCGGTATAAAAACGGGAATCAAGCTAGGCAAATTTCATGGGAGTTCCTTTCGGGGATAGTTTCTTGAGAGAGAGATTCAGAATCATTTGGACAAAACGTGGGTATAAAAGCCATTTGTGCTTTGTACCTGTTAGGACATAGATTGTAATGACAAAAGCTTGTAATAGTTAGATTTTATGTCTTTATGTTTTTGTTATGTAAATGTCAAAAGTAACTAAGTGTTTTACAAGTGAGCCTAGAGGCGAACTTGTTAAGTTCGCCTGGTCTATCAGAGGCGAACTTAATAAGTTCGCTTAGGTCTAACTGAGGTGAACTTGTTAAGTTCGCTTAAGCTGTTAGAGGCGAACTTAATAAATTCGCCTATATCAGGTCAGTTGGTTATATATATGTGTGTTTACAGAGTCAGTCAAGAGAGAACGAACCAGAGAGATCAAATCAGAGAAGTCCGATTGAGTCTGTAAACATCATTGTGATTGGAATACGAATTGAGAAGTTTATTTACTTGATTGTTTGCTTTGTCTTTTATGTGTATAAACGTTGACTCGTTGGATTCCGCACTCCGAGTAAACGTCACATCTTATCACGAGATCGATCCGTAGACGCGCCATGGGGACCTACAAGTGATATCAGAGCTTTTGCTCGTGATTCTTGTTGATTCTAGACGATTTTGTATGCAAATTGACATCAAATTCATCATTTTTGAGTTTTTCATTTCAATGGAGTTTTCAAGACTGATTTTGATCTGATTTGGTGTTTTTGAAAAAGATTATGATGAAATTGATCCGATAGAAAGCTTCTAATTAACAAATTACACAATCCTATGGTCCAATTTTGTTTAATTCCTTCAATTCAGTGATTAATGACGATTTTTGGTTGATTTTGGTTCGCGGCTGTGGTCTGAAGAAGTTCTTGATCAAGATTATGTTACGGCAAGCGAACTTGCTGAATTCTGTGCAGGCGAACTTAGCAGCAGACGAACTTGTCAAGTTCGCTTCTCACAGGGTTAAGCGAACTTATTTTAGGCGAACTTGATCAGATTTTTGAATTCTGGTTTAAGCGAACTTATTAAGTTCGCTTCTCATTAAGTTCGCTTGGGTGACTTAGCAGGCGAGCTTATTATCTTCGCCTAAGGGTAAAGGAAGTTCAACACTTGGAAATTTTTTCAGGAAAAATGGCAAATATGGTTCAAGTCACGAATATGTTCAATTATGACAATGAGATCGGTACATCTCAAAAACCTCCGAAGTTGTTGAATCTAGCTGATTATTCTAATTGGAAAGATCGGTTTGACCAGTTCGTATCTTTTACCGATACTAGTTTGTGGATTCCGATTTTGGAAGGATATACGCATCCGACTTATTCTTTGATGGGACAGGACAATGTTCCAAAGCCGGTGTCAGCGTTAACTACTAAAGAGAAGTTGTTATTTGATAGAGAAAAGAAAGCAATGGCTAGCATTTCGATGTCTCTTCCAAAGGAAATATATCACAGTTTTAAACAGTTCAAGTCTTCTCAACAACTGTGGGAAGCATTACAGAAAATGTGTGAAGGAAGTTTGGATGTGAAGAAGAGTAGAAAGGAGTTACTAAAGAAGCAGTTCCTAGTCTTTAAACATTTTCAAAACGAATCCTTGGATGATCTTGCTACAAGATTCTATCATCTTCTTAGTGAACTGGCTAGTGCGTCTGTGGTGTATGAGACTGAAGAAATCAATGATAAATTCTTGGAGGCTTTACCATCAAAATTTGATGTATATACAGTTTTAATAAAAGAGAATATTAAGTACAAAACCATGTCTCTTGAAGAAGTTCTAGGGAAGATTCAGTCGCATGACATGAATATGAAAAAGAAAGAGACTAATATGGAGCATATCCAGGATCCCTCAATGTATTTTGCCAAATCTACTAGTAAATATGGTACTGGAGTGGCATTCTTTTCTGGTGATTCTCAAGAGTCTTCAAATGATCAGTGTTCTGGAGTTCCAATTTATTCTGGTCATTCAAGCCATTCTGGATTTTCTGCGACTACAGCTTCAACATCACTTGGATCTCATTTGAATCAGAAAGTTGCTGATGATTATCTTGCTATGTTTTCTTCATTCATGGCATCATATGAAAATTTCATTGGAGGTAAAATACATGATCCTGAGGTTATAGAAGAAGATTTCAGACAAATTGACCATGTTGATCTGGAAGAAATGAATATCCAATGGAATATGGCCATATTGATGCGCCAAGCTAAAGATTTCTTAAAGAAAACAGGCAGAAATATATTGGTTCAAATAGTCGATCTCGTATGGGTTTTGATAAGAGCAAATTTCGTTGTTACAACTGCCAAGAGTATGGTCACTTTGCTAAGGAGTGTGTGAAGCCGAAGGTAGAATTTGATTCTCAAAAGAAGCAGTCTAACTTTCAGCATAATAGGAATCAGTCGCATGGTTCATCTGGTAATCAAAATCATGGTCCTTCTGGTAATACAAATCATGCATCTGCATCATCAGCTTTGGTTGCTCAAAATGACGAAAACTATGACTGGGGCATTCCCCTGGAAGATTTGGTGGGTGCTGTGAGTCAGGCTTTTGTTGCAGAAATTCATTCTGAAAAACCAGAGGAGTCTACTGATGATGAAAGTTCTAGTGATGATTCTTGTGATGGTGACAGTGTTCCAAGCGTTGATGATGAGGTAGAACAAGGGCAAAATATTGATTCTAATGCTGAATCAGGGGTTGCTGAGGAGGAAATTGTTCTTACAGAAAATGCTACAGTTGATGATGATTCAGAGAATATTCCCATTGCCAAAGTATTCATGGCAGACATGTCTGATCCGTCTAAGGTAAAAGACTCTGTTTGTCATATATACTGTTCTAATTGCATTTCTGTTGAAGATAAACTGCAAAAGGTCATGGATGATAACACAAACTTGATTTGTGACATGAAATCAATGCATTTAGTTAATCAGAAACTGAAAGATAATGATAAGCTGTGCATTGATAGAATTGAGTCTTTGAAAAGAGATTTAAATTCTCCTGGGCTAAAATACAAAGAACAGGGTTATCATCTAGATATGGCTTATGCTGATATAGAAAAATGTAATGAAATTGTTGCCCAAAAGAATAAAGAAATATCTGACAAAGAGTCTGAGGTGATCAAACTTCATCGAAAGTTGGAACAATTTGAAAGTTCTTCAGTTGTTTTGGATTATTTTAACTCAAATGCTGATCCTACTAAGCGTGTTGCTGGTATTGGATTTATTCCTCCACCGTTTAATGCAAATTATGTGGTGGAACCTGAAATCATAAATGAAGAGGAGATAGATCCAAAAACTGTGTTAAAGGTGAATCCGGTAACTAGGGAGGATATGGTGTATGAGTCAGATTCTGAAGATGAGATGTTTGATGAAAAGAAGGTCGAGGGCATTCCAAAAGAAGTGAAAATTGATGACCCAACAATTGTTAAAAATGTTACCCGGGATAGATGCAATATGACTGAACCTGAAGAGGTGAAAGTGGTTCCAACTAAACTTTCTCCAATCTTACAATCAAGTGGGTTTGTTGCGGCTGGTTATCAAAAAGTGAATTCTTCAAAGGTGCCAACACAGACTTATGTTCCAAAGAAGCCGATAAATTGTTCTAGACATTCCTCTGAAGCTTATTCTTCTGATGGATCTTCAAATTCAAAGAAAACCTCTTATTTCAGAAATTATCAAGTAAGAAGAGTGTGTTTTCATTGCAATGAGGCTGGTCATATTTTGATCAATTGTCCATACAAGAACCAGGGTAAAATGAAGACTGTTCCTTCACAACCGAAAGTGGTGAAGATTCTGAAAAGAAAAGATGAGGGAAAGTCGTCTTCTAGTTTGGAGAAAAATATGCCTGGTCGATCTTTTGTTAAATCCCCTGGATTTAAACAACAGAATACATTGAATGCTAAATCCTTTGTATGCAAAGAGAAACTTGAGATTCCAAAAGTTGGGATTTCAAAAGATTCTTTTCAGGAGGTTAAATTGTCTAGACCTCAAAGAAGAAGAAGAAACAGAAAATTAAAGAAAATTTTGGAAACATCTGAATCTGACAATAATATATCAAATAATGTTTTACAAAATAATAAAATTAGTTCTTCTTTGAAAAGGTCTGATTGTCAAACTTCTGTTTCAAAAATGAATGATAAGATTGATTATAAATTACAAGAAGTTGTTTATTTTGATCAATCTGGACGAACCAAGACCACGATGGATTGCGTTCCTATTTCTAACTGATTCTCGTTGTTTATGTAGGGACAACCAAGGAGGACTATCAACAATACATGGTATGTGGATAGTGGTTGCTCTCGACATATGACAGGGAATGTTAGATTGATTGAGGATGTAAAACAAATTGATGGTGGTTATGTCGCTTTTGCGGGTAATAAAGGCGGGTACATAACTGGTCAGGGAACGTTAAAGAATGACAAAGTCAAATTTGAAAAGGTGAATTATGTTGAGCAGCTGGAACACAATATTTTAAGCGTATCACAAGTCTGTGACAAGAAGTTTTCGTTCCATTTCAACGATACTGAATGCTATATTCTGAAACCGGGCTTCGTGATTCCTGATGAATGGATTCTCATGAAGGCTCCGAGGAGAAATGACACGTATGTCCTTGACATGAGTGTCGCCGCTACAACGGATTCAATTCCAACATGTTTACTCTCCAAGGCGTCGGAATCTGATTCAATATTGTGGCACAGTAAGCTAGCTCACATTAACTACCGGAAGATGAACTACATTGTTAGGAATGATTTGGTTCTTGGTATTCTGAAGATGAAATGTTCAGTTCCTGATGATTGTATTCCTTGCAAGAAGGGGAAGCAAAGAAGGAAATCTCACAAATCTAAATCGACGAATTCTATCGTAACTCCTTTGGAGTTGCTGCATATGGATTTGTTCGGTCCTATCAGTATCAGGAGCATCGGTGGGAAATCGTATTGCTTGGTAGTAACTGATGATTACTCCAGATTTTCATGGGTTAAGTTTCTTTCTTCTAAAGCTGAAACCACTGAGTTGGTGCAATAGTTAATCCTGGGTTTGGAGAATTTATTCAATCTGAAAGTCAGAAGAATCAGGAGTGACAATGGTAGCGAATTTAAGAATAGCAAAATGGGCTTATTCTGTCTACAAAGAGGAATTCATCATGAATTCAGTGCGCCATATGTTCCTCACCAAAACGGTGTCGCTGAACGAAAGAACAGGACGTTGGTCGAAACGGCTCGTACAATGCTTGCAGATTCTAAGCTTCCAGTCACCTTTTGGGCTGAAGCTGTGAATACTGCATGTCATGTTTTGAACAAGGTCTTGACCGTCAAGCGACATAACAAGACTTGCTATGAATTGCATAATAATCGAAAGCCGAATCTGGATTATTTACTACCTTTTGGTAATCCTTGCACCCTACTGAAAGTTCAAGATGTCCCAACAAAATTCAGTGCGAAGGCTATTGAAGGGATTTTTCTAGGGTATGTGGCAAATTCAACAACCAAGAGGGTTTATAACAAAGAGACGCGCCAAGTTGAAGAATGGTTCCATATTGACTGTTCAAATCGGTCTTTACCACAAATGGCGATTGGTCCGGTTTGGGCATTCGATTATGAAAACTTATTCAAGTCTTTTCATTTACCTTCTGATATTTCTGATGAAGAGGCTGCTGTTCTTTATGATTCATGTCAGGATGCACAGCACAATGGATTTCTACCAAATGCAGTTCCAAATTCATCGATTACATCTACTTCTGCTCCCGATCCTAATGTTGCTTCTTGTTCAGGTCCACAAGATTCAGAGAGTGAGGAGGATAATGCTATTTTTTAAGATTATTCTACTGATCCATTGTTGGGTGATGATTCAGTACCTTCAACACTGGCTCAGGGGGAGATTCCTACAAATTTAGACTCGGATATTCCAATTAATCAAGATTATTCTTATCAATCTGAATCTACTCAAGTTGACGTGTTGCCGGTTCCTGAGGTTGCATCCATCAAGGAACTCAAAGATCATCTGGTGACGAATATAATTGGAAATTTACAGGATGGAGTGAAAACACGTTCTCTTGTTGACAATACTTGTTTGTATACTTGCATTAAAGATTCTGGTGTTCTTGATGATTGCTCACATTCATGCTTTATTTCACAGGTTGAACCCAAGAATGTTGAGATGGCTTTAAATGACAACAATTGGATAGAAGCTATGCAGGAAGAACTTGCTCAATTTGACAAACTTAAGGTTTGGAATCTTGTTGATCTTCCGAAAGGTGCGTATCCGATAGGAACAAAATGGGTGTTTAAATGTAAGAAAGACGATCGAGGTGTCGTGGTACGCAACAAGGCAAGATTAGTTGTCCAGGGTTTCAATCAACAAGAAGGAATTGATTACACTGAGGTTTATGTGCCGGTTGCGAGGCTCAAAGTTATAAGGCTGTTTCTAGCTTTTGCTTCTTTTAAAGGTTTTAAGGTGTTTCAATTAGACGTCAAGAGTGCGTTTTTATATGGAAAGGTCAAGGAGGAAGTCTATGTGTGTCAGCCGCCGGGGTTTGAAGATCCACTGAATCCGAACATGGTTTTCAAGCTTGATAAGGCCCTCTATGGTCTTCATCAGGCTCCTCATGCATGGTATGATACTTTATCCACACATCTTTTGGCAAATGACTTTGTTCGTGGAAAGATAGACTCGACCTTATTCATAAAGAAATCAGGGGGAGATTACCTACTGGTGCAGATTTATGTGGATGATATTATTTTTGGCTCGACAAACGAAGGGTTATGTAAAGACTTTGAGGGTGTTATGAAGTCGAAATTTGAAATGTCTGCTATGGGAGAGTTATCGTTTTTCTTAGGTTTACAAGTAAATCAAAAGGAAGATGGTTTCTTTATTCATCAGTCCAAGTATGTCAAAGACATCTTGAGCCGGTTCAAGATGGAGGACTGTACCCCATATGATACTCCAATTCCGGTCAATCATAAGTTGAATTCTGACCCGGAAGGAAAAGATGTGGATTGTCGACTTTACAGAGCTATGATTGGATCCCTCATGTACTTAACCGCTTCAAGGCCGGATATAATGTTCGTCGTGTGCATCTGTTCCAGATTTCAGGCAAAGCCAAAAGAATCTCACTTAATCGCTGTGAAAAGAATCTTTCGGTATTTAAAAGGAAAACAACGTTTAGGGCTATGGTATCCTCATGGTTCTAACTTTGATTTCAATGCTTATACTGATTCTGATTTTAGTGGTTGTTGTCTGGACAGGAAATCTACAACAGGTGGTTGCCAGTTCTTAGGTAATCGACTTGTATCCTGGCAATGCAAAAAGCAAACCACAGTCTCGATTTCAACATGCGAAGCAGAATACATCGTTGCTGCAAGTTGTTGTTCACAGATCCTGTGGATACAACAGCAATTGAGAGATTACGGTTTGAATTTCACAGGAACCCCTATGCTTATTGATAATAATGCTACTATGTCCATAACGAATAATCATGTTAAACATAGTAAAACTAAGCACATCGAAATTCGATATCATTTTATACGTGATTGTGCGAAGAAAAGGTTGATGGAGCTGGTCAAGGTACACACTGAAGATAATTTTGCTGATTTGTTTACCAAGGCATTTGATCGTACCAGGTTTGAATTCCTAATTAAAATGATTGGAATGATCAATCCTGAATAAAAGCTTTTCAAAATCAGAATTTCATGGAAAATTTTGTTTTTAAGTTCTTTTAGTGCTTTATTACATTTCTGCATTTACATGTTCAGTCAAAAAGTTTAATTTATAAAAAGTCAAAACAAATTGAAAAATATAAAATTTGACATCATTTGAGGTTAGAGAAGAAATGATAGTACATCAGTGATTAGTTCATTTCACATGACCTTAGTAGACCTTGATATATGATTGATTAAAATAAGTTGATTTGATCTAAATTTCAAAGTCTGCATAAATAAGAAATGATAGTGTTGTGAATGCTCTATTCTTGATAATTTGTTTTAAAATTTGTGTATAAAATTTGAAACTTGAATTGTCAATAGACTAAAAGCGTTTTGAAACTAATAGTAGTGTGAAAATTAAATATAATATGATTACATCTGTGATTTAAATCCATTATATGCCTGGGTGTGTGTGTAAAAGATCATTATCAGATAAAGAATATATGGTTATAAAGAATTTCATGAGACCAATATCGAGTTATATCTTTAGCACAAATCTATTTCAGTTCACTTCACTGCCCATGCCTTGAAAAACATGCAAGGTGTTGTTGAACTAAGATATGCTTTCAAAATCTGTTGAAACATATATTCGCCCTTGGATCAGTTAGATACATCATCTAGTCTGATTCCATTGAATTTCATCCAGATAATAGTTGGATCCTCATACCTGAATCTGTTGATTCTCATTATTCAACCAATCCATTAGAATCTTCTGATTCTGAATCATCATGATTCTTATATCCATTGGGATCTGCTTTTATACTTGTGCTAAAAGAGATAATTTCATCTTAGAAATTGATCTAATCTTAACATTAACTGTATATGTCTTGAAGATAGTACAATTTATATTTCTGTTTGGCATATATGTGGGGTACACGATGTTTTTCATCTAAATGGTACTAAATCACATGAATTTGGATAATAAACGCTTATAGTTTCAAATAATATAATATTGACAAATTTAAGAATTCATGCTTTATAATTCAAATTCGGTATAAATAAAAGAGCATTTTATAACTTGATCTTATTTACTTTGAAATTTATCGCGTATCATTTCAAATATTATTCAAATTGAATGAGTTTCAAAATGAAAAAGATGCAAAGTGCAGAAAACTGAGTTGAATGATTTCATACTATAGGTTACCATTTGTTATTGCTAAAATGTGTGATGAATTAGTTGAATACTGATATGATCTTCTTGCTCATGACGTTAATCCAAAAATATGTATTTCTGTTTGTACAGATAAAATCCAAAAATATGTGATTTCAGTTTATTCAGATAAAATTCAAAAATATGTGATTCCGTTTGTATAGATAAAACTCAAAAAGATTTTGTTTTTTATTTTCCATGAAAATTCTAAATTTTTATTAAAATTGTTCGGGATTGGATCGGATGCGTGTTGCTGACGGAAGTTCAAGATTTGACAGGTTGAAGTTGATAAAATTTTTGTTCAAGGCAAAAAGGTTGAAAAGCTATTAAGTTCGCATGTATACAGTGAAGCGAACTTAATAAGTTCGCTTAAAATCAGTGAAGCGAACTTAATCTGATTATCTGGGATAAAGCGAACTTATCATGTTCGCCGAAGGATTGTTAAGCGAACTTAACAAGTTCGCCTAATTAAGCGAACTTAATGGGTATAATGTTCTAGATCAAGCGAACTTATCAGTTCATCGTCTTCTTCATTTTTAGGCGAAATTAATTGCAAATTTTTCGAAATTCTTAAACGTTGTTGTTGGAGTTGTTTACCGGTTCTGTCTTAATCCAAATTGAATTGCGAACTCAATCAAGGTAATTTCATTGAATTTCATCCATTAAATTGTGAGAATTTGACATTTTTCATCTCGGTTTTCGTCGAACATTTCAAAGGACGGATTTTGACCTAATTGTGACCAGATTCATAAAATTGATCATCCGATTTGGTTATAAATTGATATTCGACTGATATTCATTGCTTATTCCATAATTTCATCTCGATTTATAGATTTTTTCTCGACTGTGTTTGAATTTGAAACGTCACAGGTTCAGGCGAACTTGTTCCAAGCGAACTTGTCAGGCGAACTTAATAAGTTCGCCTCTTTCACTACTAAGCGAACTTATTAAGTTCGCCTAGGGGTCAGTGAAGATTTGGGCTTGTAATTTTTTTTTGTGTTCAAAATTTTTTTTAAAAACTTTTTTTTGTGGTTTGTTTGTGTTTGTTATTTTTGCTAATATGTTTGTTGTCCAACTTTTTCAGATGGCTCGACGTGTTGAATATAAACATAATCAAGTGGCATTGTTAGATCCTAACATGTCCGAGGCTGTGAATTTTCAAGGATTTATAGGATTTTTGAACAGATCACGTCTTCATGTTGCTTTATCTACTGATCCTTACATAAGTCTCGTGTACATACAACAATTTTGGGACACTGTGCATCAAGATACGGATGTTGAACCTCATGTTCTTCGTGCCACAGTTAATTATACCGAGATTGCCATTTCTGAAGAAACGATACGTGCTGCTCTTGATTTGGGTGGAAATGCTGATGATCCGTTATCTTATCCAGGAACTCTTATTATGGGTTGTTTTCAACGGATGCGTTATCGTGGACGACAGAATGATACCCAAGCACGGAAAGGTGGATTAGTCGCTGAATGGATGTATTTCATGCATGTGATTATTCAATGCATCTCTCCTCGCAAAGTTGGTACCGATGGATTGAAGATGGCTCTTCAAACTGCTATGGTGGCTTTAACATTGAATAAGAGATTAAATTTTCCACTTTACTTCTATCGGGAGATGGTCATGCAGATTAATCCAGCTGAAGGTCAAGGATTCTTGATGTATCCTCGTTTTATTCAAATGATTCTCAATCACCTTATTCCGGATCTTCCACAACATCGTATAAGATTAACATTGACTCCAATGTCAAAGCGTATCTTTACCGACTGCACGAAGGTGAAACAGCAGAATGCTGAATTGATTCCAGTCAATACTCCTTTGTTTGGGCACTTAATCAATCGTGATTATGTTGCACCACTGAATGACAACTAGTTTCATCCTGATGAAATTGCTCAAGCTCAAGGCTTCAATGTTCAACAACAACAACAGCAACAACCACAACAACCCGCACAAATACAAGTTCAACAACAACAGATACCAGTTCCACAAGTACAAGTTCCCGTACAACCAAAAATTCCTATTCCTGAACATGTTCCTATTCCACAAGCTGAAGTTGAAATACCTATTCAGGAACCAGTTCAAGAAGAGGTCGTTCATGATCCTGATCAAGATCTAGGAATGAACATGGAAGATTTCGTTGATGATGCTGTGAACTCGCCCATTCATGAAGCTGAAGGGAATGTGGTGACTGATGATGATTCTAGTTCCAGCTCAAGTGATACGATATTATCGGTTAATGAAAGCACTGATTCTGATGACTCTAGGGATTTTTCCTCAGGTCATTATGAACGGTTGGCTACAATTCCACTGGCTATTCAAAGACGTGATGATGAAGACAATGATCCTGCTGGAAATATTAAGGGTGATCGTCAATACACTGACGCTAATCCTATATCTAGGGTTTAGGGGGAGTCGACATCACAATCACTTGAAGGAAACAAAGATACTGGTACTAATGAAGAAGAAATTCTGTTATTGGAATTCTTTCAAGATTCAGAAGAAGAGGAAGCTGAAAAGATTGCATGTCTTGATGACATTAATGATTTATTCAATGACATGGAAGATGATATGTCGGATAATGAGATAGAAGAAGGAGAAATAGTAGAGATTGAGATAGAGAAAGATAAAGATAGTGTTACTTATGAAGGCTGTGATGGTCTTAAAGTGCCGTATAACTTCATCCAGGATGATGTTATTCTTGAATTCACTTATGAAGGAGTAACAAATTCTATGGACTCTGTTGAAGATGTCACACTGCCTGAAGACACTGCTGATTCAAAGATGGATATTGATGATGAGAATATTCAATTCGATAAAGATGCTGAAACTAAAACTACTCACACTGAGTCTCCGAAGGTTAATGAAGAACCTGTGATGTACAGAGATACAGCGATGACAAGAGAACAGTGGAGAGAAGTTGTAAACAGTTGGATGAAGGTGCTACCCAAGTCTCCAACACAACCTGCTCAGAAAGAGAAATATGTGAATAAAGAGCAGTGTGTAGGAAGGATAATAAGTTGGTTCTATGATGATGAATCAAAATTATTTACAATTAAACGATCTGACGGTGTTCAATACTTAAAGCCGAGGATCAAATATTTCAATACCTTGCAGAGGTGTGAAATAAATGGTTTAGCTTCAAAGCCACGCATTAATAGATCAAAGAATGGTTTGGCTGATGTGATAGAAAACTTGATCAAGAAAGAAGGTAGTTCAGGAAAGTACGATCGGCTGAAACCACAAAAGGGAAAGAGAGTGAAGAACACAGATCCAAAGACTGGGAAAGTGACCTGGAGATACAAGTATAAACCAGTGCGTGCTATTCACAAGATACCATTAAAGAAGATTCCTCAAGACTTTCTTGGGAATATGAAATGGTGGTATGTTGACGTTAATACTGGAGAAGCAAGGATTGAAGATAAAGATAATAAGGTCATTATGTGTTTCTATGACACAATGAATCTTATTAATTTTTCAAAGAAAGATCAGAGGACGCTGCGAAAGAATGAGATCATGTACACTGATGTTTGGAGAGAACAAGGTCTACAGTACAAAAGAGTTTTGGAGATATGCAGAAGATATGGAGTGCATGCTGGCAGCAGACTACCGGATAACTGGAAGAGCTCAAGATAAAGACTGAAGACTGAAGATAAAGCTATTGTCAAGGGGGAGTCTGTTAGGACATAGATTGTAATGACAAAAGCTTGTAATAGTTAGATTTTATGTCTTTATGTTTTTGTTATGTAAATGTCAAAAGTAACTAAGTGTTTTACAAGTGAGCCTAGAGGCGAACTTGTTAAGTTCGCCTGGTCTATCAGAGGCGAACTTAATAAGTTCGCTTAGGTCTAACTGAGGCGAACTTGTTAAGTTCGCTTAAGCTGTTAGAGGCGAACTTAATAAGTTCGCCTATATTAGGTCAGTTGGTTATATATATGTGTGTATACAGAGTCAGTCAAGAGAGAACGAACCAGAGAGACCAAATCAGAGAAGTCCGATTAAGTCTGTAAACATCATTGTAATTGGAATACGAATTGAGAAGTTTTTTACTTGATTGTTTGCTTTTTCTTTTATGTGTATAAACGTTGACTCGTTGGATTCCGCACTCCGAGTAAATGTCACGTCTTATCACGAGATCGATCCGTAGACGCGCCATGGGGACCTACAGTAACATTGTTGCACATGTAGTCAAATATGTGACGAGAGATGTTGCAAGTTTCATTGTTGCAGACTTTCAGCATAATTCCTCCCCATTTTAATCCAAGGGCATCATAACCTCCCTTTTTGTGTGACAATGAGTGAATAAAAACGTACATGATTGCTTTCCAGCCCTTTAATAATCCTCTCTTCACAATTTCACTCTTTCTGAGTGGCCCTTCATGTCCAAGTTCCTCAATGAAACATCTTTCAACTTCTTTCTTGTCAATAGTGTAAGGTTCAAGAGAGCTATCCTATAACCTTAATGCTTCTCTGACAGTGCTTTCAAACACGACCACCTTTTGTCAAGTAACAATAGATCTGATAAGAAGCTCACTGGTAATTGAGTGTAATGACGCTTCTACATCATCCCAAAATTCAATAATAAGATCCTTGTAGACTGTTTCGTTCCATGAGATAGCGTAGGATATCCTGCTTTGTAGTAACCAGTTGATTACAGTGGTGAAGTCTTCAGGTATAGGATCAGGAAAGCTGATAGCAATGTTGTGACGGTTATCGCTAGCAAGATGATCATCAGCCATGTTCTACAATGCTAATAACACAGATGTCAGTAACATGACAAAGATAAAGCATTTAGACAAAATAGAACAATGAAAAGCAGGAGAGTTGGCCGAAAGTGGCCAAGAGTCAGCTTTGAGAGTCGCATGTGCAATGATGCCAGCCCGATGAGAAGAGTTGCTTAAGAAAAGCAATAGTCGATACAGAGAATGTCAGCCTAGATTTAGGTGACAGTCGGTCAATTAAACAGCGAGTCGGTTGGTTGAGAGTAAGATTCTTTCTTGATTAGGGAAGAGTTGACTAATGACACAGTAACAGTCGGCTCCAAAAGCAAGACAGTCGGGAGTTCCTCCTGGATGATCCAGATAATCGGCCCCCTGGAGACTCTTGAGAGTTGGGCACAATTTTGAACTTGCGTTCAGTGAGGTGTTGTGCCATATCAAGTGAGAGTCGGCACCCTTGAGCCGACTCTAGTTATCTTCTTCATCTAGACAGTCGGCTAATGGAATATGAACAGGCAATGTTATCGAAGATGATAAAGAACCCATCTTGATGCATTTATCACACACATAATGATAAGAAACCTGTATAGAGTCAAAATGTTACCTTAAAAAGATGAAAGAATCACAGCTTAAAGAAAAGATCGGAAAATATGGAGTAATGACGGAAAGGATAGTGAATCGCCGGAGAAGAGAGACCAACTAGGGTTTTTGAAAGCGAACAGTGTTCCCCCTTTACAGACACACATATATACCAAAAATTTAACCGGGGCCGACTCTTGACAGTCGGCTTAGAGAGTTGCTAGGGTAAAAATTAAAACAGAGAAATTTGAACTTTTGACCAAAGAAAATCGACTTTCGAGCTTGAATTTCTGAGATAAGGACCCATAAAACTATGTACAAGGATATATACACACTTGAGAGCAATAGAGCAAACAAGAAGACCAAATACGACGCTCAAAAAGAGACAGAACATATAAACAAGGACATAGAACATGCAAACCTGATTATGTGGAATCATACTGACATATCTTGTCACACAACCTTTTCTTATTTTAACTGGATGTCCACGGCCTATGAACGACTGTTGGTATGTTTGTCCTCTTAAGCCTATGCACCATTCTTTCAACATACGACTAGCAAACTGATGTGTGTGAATTATATATATATATATATTTGATAAGGATTTTTCACACAAATGTAGGTTTTAAAATATGGTTTCACCTAAACTAGACTACACACACAAAGGAAAGTGCACCTATCGAGTGTTAATATAGTATTGATAAGAACCGGATATCAATCCATGGACACAGTTTAACGACAGAACCCAAACCTTTAATTTGTTTGAATGATTAGGAAAAATATTTGTTGTTTCAATTTCTTTTTGTAAATTCTTTTATGGAACGATAATAATTAATTTTAAAAGACTGCAAATATTTGATTGACTAAAGTTGATATTTTTCGTGAGACAATCATCTTAGATTAGAATCCACTTAATTAATTATATTGAAACAAACTATATTGCTAAAGTTTATAATCATGTTAATGTTCTTTGAAGCGGTTGAAGTAGACTCCCGTCGAGGTGTTTAATTACATATTCATTAAGAAAGACATCAATGAGTAAATTACATGTTGTCCACATAATGTTAGTTTAGTTAGATAAAAAGGTGTAATTTCTTAACTTATGAAATTCTGGGTCAAGATTATGTAATTTTTAAGCTTGAGTCATAAATACTTTAATTAGCATAAATGTTGTCAAAGAAAGTTCACAACATTTCTTTTAGTTTTTCTAAACACGATTCACGGGATTGCATGCCTTAGTGTTTATTTCACAACCAAAGTTTCAAAGATTTATTCCTAATTCTTAGTCATAACCTTATACCAAAAGATGTTAAAGTTATAAATAAATGTTAGTCTCATAAGTTTTCCAACATGATATGTTTTATCATTTATAAACTTTGAATTATTCCATAAACACTTAGACATGCGAATCCATTAAGAAATTAACACAAGATTATCATTACATTAACATAATATCTTTAGCTATAATCACAAGTTCAACATAATTAATTAAGCTTCATCATACTAAGATGATTGAAAAGATGTTTAGCCCATAATGGGCTTGCAAACAACAATAACACAAGTAGAATACATGCAAATCATGATGAGTTCAAAGATATAACCAAAGCTTTCAAGTGGATTAGTGTGTTGATCTCCCAAGTGGAATGGTTCTTCTTAAGCCTCCAAATGGTCTCTAACACCCGGTTCCTGAGTGTTTTTGTAAGTGGTTTTTCCCTCCAAAAGCCCACACCTCTAAATGTAGGTCCCTAATTCGGTGCGTGACGGATCTCTAGACTCGCGGTACGACACGGTGATAACGTGCGGAATCCATGATCAACGTGCTTGTGTAACTCAATCAACAATAACGGTGTAAATAAACGCTTTGTATTTCCACCACAATATCAGGTTACAAGAATTCAGTCTCTAATCAGTTTTGTCTGTGGTCTTTTTGTCTCACCTCTAAGCTCTGTTTCACAGACTCTGTTACCTCTATATATAAGCAATTGTTCTGCACCAGGCGAACTTATTAAGTTCACCTCTAATAGGCTAAGCGAACTTAATTAGTTCGCCTCTGATAGACTTAAGCGAACTTATTAAGTTCGCCTCTGATAGACCAGGCGAACTTATTAAGTTCGCCTCTGATAGGCTAGGCGAACTCGTTAAGTTCGCCTCTAGCAGAACTTACACAAAATTTTATCAACAGTCACAAAACATGTCCTAACAGACTCCCCTTTAACTGTTGCTAACAATTCTATCAAATACAAGTCAAAGACTCTAAGACTAAGACACTATCAGTTAAATCTACAGAAGAATCACTTTGAGAATAACTCGGCTTCTCCAATACTTCTTTGATCAAGACTACAAACGCTTGAGAAGTTGCTTCACCCTTTTTCTTCAATGCTTCCCATAGATCTCTTGAAGTTGGACACTTCCCGAGACTATGAATGATTTCTTTAGGTAAAGACATCGTTAAAGTTTCACGCGTCTTCATCTCTCGATCAAACTTCTGTTTTTCTACTTTAGTAAGAGCTGTCACTGGTTTAGAAACATCATAATATCCCATATAGTCATAAGTAGGATGCACATATCCTTCAAATATGGATGTCCAAAAGTTTTCATTAGTGACTGATACAAACTGTTCGAACCGGACTTTCCAGTTACGGTAATCTGATATGCACAAAAGCTTCGGTGACATATTTCCAATATCATTATCATCACACGAAATTGACATTTTGAAATTTTGGCGAAAATATTCAAAAAAAATTTCCCGCCAAAATAAACTTTTTTAAAAAATTTCGAAAATTTAAAATTTCAAAAGTGATTCAAAACGAGTATATAAACTTTCCCTAAAAAATTTGGATAAGATGAAATTTCCCGCCAAAATATATATATTTTTTTTATGAACACTAGCTAAGTTCGTCTGCCTAAGCGAACTTAATAAGTTCGCCTGAACTTCTCCCCAAGCGAACTTAATATGTTCGCTTAAACCAGAAACCTGAAAATCCGATTAAGTTCGCCTAAAATAAGTTCGCTTAACCCTGTGAGAAGTGAACTTGACAAGTTCACTTCTCACAGGGTTAAGCGAACTTGACAAGTTCGCCTGCTGCTAAGTTCGCCTGCACAGATTTCAGCAAGTTCGCTTCCTTCAACAGAATCAACTCAAGAACAACTCAGAACCATATTCGCGAACCAAAACTTTCGAAATTCATGATTTCTTGCTTAATTGATGGAATTTGATAAAATTGAACCGTAAGAATGTGTAGAAACTGATTTGGAACACTTATATCGGATCAATTTCATCAAAACAATTCAAAATCAATCCAAATTTGTCAAAATTCTTCCATTTTTATCAAGAACACGAATTCATCAAAAATCTTCAAAATCTCTGAACTTTGATGTTGATTGGACACGAAAACACCACGAATCTTTTGCTAATCAAGAGCAATAGCTCTGATACCACTTGTAGGTCCCTAATTCGGTGCGTGACGGATCTCTAGACTCGCGGTACGACACGGTGATAACGTGCGGAATCCATGATCAACGTGCTCGTGTAACTCAATCAACAACAACGGTGTAAATAAACGCTTTGTATTTCCACCACAATATCAGGTTACAAGAATTCAGTCTCTAATCAGTTTTGTCTGTGGTCTTTTTGTCTCACCTCTAAGCTCTGTTTCACAGAATCTGTTACCTCTATATATAAGCAACTGTTCTGCACCAGGCGAACTTATTAAGTTCGCTTCTAATAGGCTAAGCAAACTTAATTAGTTCGCCTCTGATAGACTTAAGCGAACTTATTAAGTTCGCCTCTGATAGACCAGGCGAACTTATTAAGTTCGCCTCTGATAGGCTAGGCGAACTCGTTAAGTTCGCCTCTAGCAGAACTTACACAGAATTTTATCAACAGTTACAAAACATGTCCTAACACTAAATGAGCCAAAGGGGCCTTTTTATTCTGTCTGGGTGATGGGGTACGGCCCCGGGCTGGGACCACGGCGTAACTGTTTTTGTTTTTGTCACGAACGTACTGCACATGTACTAGACACGGGGGCGTGCCTGGTGGGGCACGACCCCGCGTTGCACCTGGTCGGGAGACAACATTACACCGGTACTTTTCTGAGTTGACCATGGGGGCGAGCCTAGTGGGGTACGGCCCGTGCTTGGCTGGCAATCTTTGTCTTTTCTGCATGATGAAGGTACGGGGGTGTGCCTAGTGGAGTATGGCCCGTGATTGAGCTTCTGAGTTGTCCAATTTCTTCATTTTTCGTCGCTTATCCGCTTAATTGTTCTTTTTAAGCCAAGAGTTCCCTGAAACTTTAATAGAAGCTAAATGAGCGATAAATTCTATCAATGTGTATGGAAATTGACAATAAATGGGATGCAAATGATGTGAAATATATGTCTAATTTAGAGCACATCAAACCTCCCCACACTTGAACCTTGCTTGTCCTCAAGCAATACTTTGAATAAATTACTCCAAATGGCAATTCAAAAACAAGTTTGAACAAACTTTAAGGAAAGAAATGATTTTTCTTCTTTAAAGAAGGAACACAAGCAAACAAATGTCAATCGAGCAAATATGATCTTATGAAGTAATATCCTTGAAGCATTGGTTTGTTTTATGAAGTTATAGACATGCAAGACTTTAACACTACTCACAATGTTCACACACAATTAGCTAAATATTTGTAATCATACGTGTAATGATGAATGTATAGAACACTCGATTATCAATATCGAGACTCCACCAATTTATTGAAAATTTTTGCATGAATCAAAAGGTCTTTGGGTTGTAGTTTGGCTAAGTGTAATGGTTATGGATTATTTTGGGAAGTGTCTTGGTACTTAGGACTTTGACATTGGCTTATTTTGACTAAAAGGTAAATTAGCTTAAACTAGAAATCCCTCTACAAAACTTGGGCTAGTAGAGGTATTACTAACTCGATGACTCGTTTATGGTCAGATTGTCAAGACCAAATCTCATCTTTAGAAACCTTACTTCCTCTTTGACTTTGAGATACACATAGATATCCTTCCTAAGGGTTCGTTCGGCTTAGAGCGTAATAGCACCCAACCTGATCAACTCTGTACACTCGTGCTGGGAGGTTGTTTGGTTTTTACTACACTTTCCATCATGAGACCAATTTCCACATTTAAGACATCTTTTTTATCTTTTAGCCCTTCTTCTCATGGCACTCCTTGAAATTCCACAAAATGGTGGATTTTGTTCGCTTTTTCGCCAACTTTTTATTGATTCAAACATTATAACAAAGAGGGTTCTCGAATTTCCGGGGGAAGTCCCATTTTTGCAAAATGAAGGCATGAATGTAAATTTAAATCAAAAGGATGCATCACGCTCTTTTAGTTCTAACTGGTAAACAACCAATGTCTTTTTTTTTGTTCCAAGTCCTTGGCAATTAAGGCGATGGTTGTAATGAAGATGGGTGTGAAATGGGTTTGATGGGGTTGACTATGTGTGTTTGGTTGACAATGGATGTCTGGGTAATAAGGTGGGTGTCCTAATGCCTAGATCATTTTCATGCAATAATTTCCCTTTGTGGTTTTGCCCCGTATGCCCAAAACAAGTTTTAATTTGCACAAAACATATGATACCCTTAATGATCCGACAAAAACAGAAGCATAGCTTTGGTGAATAAAAGCTGTGAAGGTTCAAAAATATGCTCACGGAAACGGATGGATTTGGGTAAAAGTGTAAAATATATGCATGTCCATTATTTAAGTTTAACTTGCCATGCTTTGGGACAATTCTTGTCATTTTACTCGCTGAATTGTTTAAAACTTGTGTTTGAAAAATGCATTTCTTTCTTGCAGTTTACAAAAAATTTGAAGTGTTTTAGTACTAAATTTAAAAGTTCATTAAATCCTACAAACAAGTAGATAGTTTAAAATGGCACGGAACAGCCAGTGCCTGATAATACTGAAATTAGAAAATAAAACATATATAGCCGAAGAACACATATACACCTGTGTCAAAAATAGTGCTTTGATGGGAATTCCACCCATCACCCCGATCTAGTCGAGTTTCTCTTCTCCCCGGTTTCTGTTCATCATGCGTCTCATGTAGGTGACATCTTCTCCGATCAAATCAACCCTTTCGGATAAATTATCGACCCACCCAGAGGTGGATTCACATATCTCAAAAGAACGGCGGGCATAGGTGCTGACTGTCTAGATGGATTCATAGAGGTCCATCATGGATGGGAATCCAGTGTCGTGGGAAGATGATGTCCCTATTTCATAATGCTGACGATGCTGATGATGAGGCGATTGTTGAATATCTTGGTCCATGATGACCTGATCCGGATCGTAAGGATCCCAAATCTGCCCCTTGGGGTCTTGAAAGTGTGCTTGACCATTGGGCAAATAAGTAACCATACCCATGCTAGCACAGATATGCAAACCCATGCTAGCACAGATATGCAAATCCAAAAATCCTAGAGATGGGCCTGCAGTTCCTATTGCTTGCACATTATGGTACTCGTAGAGCATCACAATCCAGCTACATCCAAACATTGGGGTACTTGCCCTACCTACTGAATTGGGAGCGAAAAGACGACATAAAAGGTATGAGATGTTACAAAGCTCCCATTTAACCAGGCAGTAGAGTATCCACAGGTCCCTAATATTGACTACCCCTCCACTTTGAGCACGTTGTGTTACTGAGTGACTGAGCAGACGGTGAATGTAACGAAGTAAAGGGTCCTCCAGTTTGCTACTTTTAGTTCGGCTTGCATTGTAGCTCCCGGTACCTACTTCATTCCAGAAAGTTGTTCAGTTGCTACCCCATTCCGGGTTATGCCTGTCTTTCTCATCAGGAAAGGAGTGAGTTGCTTTCGAAAACGCAGGTTCCTAAATGTCCTCCTCGGTGTAAATTCCGAGAGCAATTCCAAACAGAGAAATCGGGGTATTGTGCCAGCTGCCTCCAATAGCATACCATGAGATGCAACTCTTCCCCTCGTTGCCTGAGCGCTCGTAAGGGTTGGCGGCACCAATTTTCATTTTGGCCATCAAAAATGGGCGAACCATGATCCTGAGAGATTAATAGACATATGATCTGGATCAAATTACATGAGTTAAACTAGTTTCTAATTTTAAATAGAAGATCAAGCACGAGGCGTGCTTAGGTAGGCACGGGCCATGCTTTGTTGTGTGGACCTGGTAATGCGAATCTGGACTTCAACCAACCTAACGGGTGGTCAAGCATGGGGCGTGCTCAAGGAGGCACGAGCCGTGCGGCACTGTGGGGACAGAATCTGAGATTCAAACCCGTGTACTAGTCCGGATTTGCAAAACAATAGGTTTCTGTTTTTGCATTAGTTGTAGTTTTTACCAATTGACAACAAGAATCAAGGTTAAAGACCTAAATTATGAACAAATGGGTCAACCCGGGTGAAAACCCAAATCAAACACGAAAATTACAAGATTACTTGAAAACCTAAGATTAAAAACCTAGAAACTAAAGATTCAAGAGAAAATTGACTCAAGAAAGGGGCAAACTCCAATTTGGAACAAGAATCACCCCCCAAAATTAAAATAAAAACCCTAAATACTTACAATGGAATGATCTAAACTTACCATAGTGGAAGGATTGAGAGAAATTTTGATGAAAATGGTGGATTTAGGGTGTTTAGTGGCCAAAACCGAGAGGATTCATTTGAATTTGTATTGTTGAATGAGGTTAAAAGGTTAAAGTTTTTAAGAAAGAGAAAAAGCTGCTAAAATTGTCAAGCACGGGGGAGTGCCTCCCTAGGCATGGGTCGTGGCCCAATGTACTGTTTTGATTATTATTATTAAAAAAATTTTAACCATTTGGAAAAGCCACACAATTCCTCAAGTCCACCATATCAAGATTAGTCTAGTCATTCAAGATTAGAGTAGATGAAAATCATAACACATGGAAGTTCCATTGATTAGATGTTCAAAATACAAGTCGAAAGCCATATAAGGCAAAACGAGACTCTTACATACATCTTCCCTACACCTAGACGTTTACATATAACCTTCAAACATCTCATGCGGGAGCATGGGCATCGGGTATTGGGAAGTGCGGTTGCAAAGGTTCACAATTTTCAAGTTGAGCGTGATGAGCTCTTCCTTCATTTTCGTTGCTCGCTCACCAAGTTGGAGCAAGCGCCTTTCCGCCAGCATGTTCATCTCAGTCAGCTCTTTGATGAGTTCTTTCAGCTTGAGGACAACATCCATGGTTGATGGCTCACGAGTCTCGGTCCTTGGCCTCCTCACCGGGTTCCATTCAGACGTACTTTCCCTAGAAGACATCTTCATTTTTGGTTGTGAACAAAGAATTCAATTTATTGGGAAGCCAGTCAGTGAGGCACGGGGCGTACCTACCCAAGCACGGGCCGTGCTGACATATTAATACGTAAGAATCAGGTCTGCAGCAAGTACGGACTCAACGGAGATCGTGGCCAAGATTTTCGGTCAGACACGGGGGTGCCTACCTAGACACTGGGGCGTGCCTCACCTACCAGACTCAAATTTGAACAAATATTAAAATTAAAACTATTTACAAGATGCCAATGTTTAATTGTGGTTCTTTGGCTTTGGGGTAGAGGTTGATGACCTCCGAGATTGTTTTCGATTGTTCCTGAACATTGAGTTTCAAACGATGACTGTTCACCTTAAATTTCTCCCATCATCATGTTCAACTTCAAAAATTTCTTTTACGGTGTATGGTCCGGACCATAGATATTTTAATTTCCTAGGGAATAAATGAAGGCAGGAATTATACAACAAAATACGATCCCCTGTCCGGAATTGTTTATGCTCCTTTAGACTAGAGTCGTGTAACCTCTTTGTTTTATCCTTGTAGAGCTTGGAGTTCTCATAAGCTTGACAGCGTAGTTCCTCGAGCTCATTGATTTGAACGAACCTGTTTGCCCGGCTTGTGCCTGTCAAGGTTCGTGATTTTCAATGCCTAGTACGCTTTGTGTTCCAATTCTACAGGAAGATGGCATGCCTTTCCGTAGACCAATTTGAATGGAGTGGTCCCGATGGGAGTTTCGTAAGCTGTGCGAAATGCACATAACGCGTCATCGAGTCTTTCGGACCAATCCTTTCGATTATGACCAACAGTTTTCTCATTAATTCTTTTGATGCCTCGATTTGTTACTTCCACTTGTCTGTTGGTTTGTGGATGGTACGGTGTAGCGAATCGATGATGGACGCCGTAATGAGATAAGGATTTTTCTAACTGTGCGATACAGAAGTGCATCCCACGATCACTGATGAGTGCTTTTGGTGCACCGAAGCGTGAAAATAGTCTTTTCAGAAACTTGACGACTGTCCTGGCATCGTTAGTAGGTAACGTTTGAGCATCAACCCACTTTGAAACTTAATCAACCGCTAAAAGGATGTATCGGTTCCTAAAGGATATGGGGAATGGTCCCATGAAATCAATTCCCCAGACGTCAAAGATCTCGCAGACTTGAATGGGTCTTTGGGGAATCTCATTTCTTGAGGAGATGTTACTTGCCCTTTGACAAGCGTCACATGATTGCACCATGGCATGAGCATCCTTAAAGATTGAAGGCTAGAAAAATCCTGAGTCAAATACTTTTTTGGCAGTTAAGGTAGCTCCATGATGTCCTCCGGTCGGACCTTCATGGCAATGCTTTAGAATTTGTTGTGCTTCTTCTCCGAACACACATCTTCGGACCAGTTGGTCGACTCCAATCCTGACAGATATAGGTCTTCCCAGAAATAGTGCTTAACATCTGCAAGAAATTTCTTCTTCTGCTGATACGTCAATCCTTTTAAGATGACCCAGTTACAAGATAGTTTGCAAAATCAGCAAACCATGGGTGTTCTTCACAGACTGTGTCTATACTCATGATAAATTCATGTAGGAAGTTATCATTGATATCCACTTTCATATTTTCCGTTGAAGTTGGGCATTCAAGACGTGAGAGATGTTCTGTTGCAACGTTCTCTGCTCCCCTCTTATCGCAGATTTCAATATCGAATTCTTGCAATAAGAGTATCCATCGAATCAATCTGGGCTTTGCATCTTGTTTATTGAACAAATAACGAAGTGCTGCATGATCCGTGTAAACGATGGTTTTTGAAAGAACGAGGTATGAACGAAACTTATCGAATGCAAAAACTACCGCTAAGAGCTCTTTCTCGGTGGTGGTGTAGTTTTCTTGAGCATCGTTCAATGTTTTGCTTGCATAGAAGATTAGATTGAAATGTTTCTCCTTTTGCTGCCCTAAGACAGCTCCTACCGCAACATCGCTCGCATCACACATTAATTCAAATGGCAAAGCCCAATCGGGGGCTGCCATGGTGGGGGCGTTGACGAGTTTTTCCTTGAGCAGTTCGAATGTTGTAAGGCATTCATTGGAGAAAACAAAGACGGACTCTTTTTCCAGGAGCTGGGTCATAGGACGAGCTATATTTTAAAAGTCCTTGATGAATCGTTGGTAGAAACCGGCATGACCTAGAAAACTCCTAATTGATTTCACAGAGGTTAGAGGTGGTAGCTTCGAGATGGTATCTATTTTAGCTCGGTTGACTTCTAATCCTGCATGTGAAATTTTATGCCCTAGTACTATGCCCTCTGTCACCATAAAGTGACATTTCTCCCAATTTAGACCAAGGTTGGCATCCTCGCATCTGGCCAACAGTTTCTCTAGATTACGCAGGCAGTGCTCAAAAGAGTTACCGAAGATTGAAAATTCGTCCATGAACACTTCCATTGAGTCTTCGATCATGTCATGGAAGATAGCTACCAAACACCGTTGAAATGTTGCTGGCGCATTACATAAACCAAAAGGCATGCGACGGTAGGCAAATGTCCCATAAGGACATGTGAATGTTGTCTTCTCTTAGTCTGCCAGAGCGATAGGAATTTGAAAATATCCGGAGAAACCATCCAGGAAGCAATAGTACATTCTTCCGGAGAGTCTTTCTAACATCTGATCTATGAAAGGTAGTGGGAAGTGATCCTTCCTTGAGGCATCGTTTAACTTTCCATAGTCGATACAGACCCTCCATCCAATCATAGTACGAGTAGGAATGAGCACGTTTTTATCATTTGTCACCACTGTCATTCCACCTTTCTTTGGAACAACTTGCACGGGACTAACCCATGGTGAGTCAGAAATGGGGTAGATAGTCCGGCATCTAGCATCTTAATGACTTCTTTCTTTACAACTTCATGCATGCTAGGGTTCAGTCGTCTCCGGTGTTGGACGACTGGTTTCAAATCATCTTCCATCAAAATCTTGTGGGTGTAAAAGGATGGATTGATTCCTTTGATGTCCATTATCTTCCAGGCTATAGCCTTTTTATGTGTTTTAAGGACTTTGAGCAGTTTAGCATTTTCGTTACTTATAAGGCTAGACGAGATAATGACGGGCAGTTGAGATTGGTCTTCCAAGAATGCATATTCAAGATGTCATGGAAGTTCCTTTAGGTCCAGAACCGGTGGTTCTTCAACGGAAGGTTTTACCTTAGGTTCTGAATCTCGGTCAATGACTTCGCATGTTCGCGGAGATCTGGGCTTTCTTGGTTTTCCACGTGTAATACCTCTTCCTGAGTACCCTCATTGAGTATGCTTTCCTTAATGAGCTGAGTGTTACAAGCTTCCTCCTCTCTAGTTTCACGCAGATGACAGCTGACCATGGAGTGGAAAATGTCAACAAAATAGCGGGAATCATCATGATGCAGAGGGTGTTTCATGGATCGTCCTATGTCGAAGGTGATCTCATCATTGTCTACTCTCGGGGTGAGATTTCTTGTGCACACGTCTATGAGGGCCTTGGCTGTAGCCAATAAGGGTCGTCCCAGAATAAGGGGGACGTTTTTGTCCTCATCCATGTCAAAGATCACAAAATCAACAAGAAAGAAAAACTTATCAATTTTAACTAACATGTTCTCCACTATACCTCGAGGATATTTAACTGAACGGTCAGCCAACTGGATGCTCATACGGGTTGGTTTGGGTTCTCCCAATTCCAGTTTCTCAAAAATTGTGTATGGCATTAGAATAATGGTTGCTCCTAGGACGGCCAAGGCATTATCGTGGGCAATTTGTTTTGTAGGACAGCTGAGCATTCTTCATTCAGTATTACATGTGACAATTCTTCGAGCTTCTTTTTGTTTGTCAGAACTCCTTTGAGAAACTTGTAGTTGTTTGAAGAGTCTAAAAAATTTCCCATATTCTTTCTCCAAAATCTCCTTTTTCAGACGTCCAGGATATGGAAGTGGTGGGACATATGTTCGAACTGGCTCCTTGTGCTGTCTCTTGGCAGCCGGAGTTGTAGTCTCACGTATTCCAATTGGGGATTCCTCTTCTGTGGCGGTCTGTTGTGGGATAGGGGTTGTTCCTTCTTTAGTAGTCTTATCACTCCTGAGTGTGATGGCTTTCACGTGCGCATTAGGATTGGTTACGGTGTTGCTGGGAAGGCTCCCTTGCTGTCGTTCTGAGATTAGTTGTGCCATTTGTCCTACTTGATTCTCAAGTCTGCATGGATGCTTTCTGACTTCTCATTTCTACCTCATGCTTATGGAAACGTTCTTCGTTTCTATGGTTTTGTTGCTCAATCAATTTGTTGGATGTTTGTGTACTAGCTATGAGTTGTTGTAACAAATTTTCAACGCTAGGTTCTTCGCTTGATTGACTGATGCTGTTTGGGTTTTGATATGGTTGTTTAGGTTGAAAAGATGCATTTTGTTGCTGGAAGGCCGGTCTCCTATTGAATCATGGGGGTTGTTGATTATTGTCCCCCTCTCTGAAGTTTGAGTTGTTTCTCCAGTTAGAGTTGTAATTGTTTCCATAGGAGATGTTCTGCCCTCCTACATTGTTGACCTTTTCTACTACCATTTCTTGTTGACACTTGCTTGTTCTGTGTTGTTTTCCACATGTGTCGCATCGAGGATGTGCTTTCTTAAATTCAGTTTGCATTTGTTCAAACCTTTTGGTGAGCGATTCCAACTTAGCTGCAACCAAAGTGTTAGAGTCAACGTGATGTATACCCTTTAGGGTGGGTCTGGATCTCAAAGGATTGCAGGCGAAACTTTTAGTGGCGGCCTTTTCCAATGCTTGGAATGCCTTTGTTGGGGTTGCTCCTCCAAAGTCTCCTGCGACACACTGGTTGATAGCTTGCTTGTGTGCTCCCGAGATATCATCGTAGAATGTTTGGCATTGCAGCCATAGATCCAACCCGTGGTGTGGGCATCTTCTTAAAAGACTTTTGTATCTTTCCCAAGCTGCATGTAGTAATTCATCATCATCCTGGTGGAAACCGATGATACTCGATCTTAACTTTGCATTTTTATCGGGTGGAAAGTATTTTAACTAGAATTGCTCGGCCATTTTGGCCCATGTTGTGATGGTGCTAGGGGGCAGTGCATCTAACCATTCCATGGCGCGACCACTGAGTGAAAATGGAAAGAGCCTAATTCTAACAACGTCGTCAGGAAAGTTGTGGATTTTGAAAGTCACGTAGATACGTAAGAAGTGCGCAATATGAGCGTTAGGATCCTCGTCTGGTAGACCGTTAAACTGAGTAGATGTTTCTACCAGGTGAATGATGCTTGATTTTATTTTAAAATTATTAGCTACAACCGCGGGTTGGGCAACACTGGATTCATAACCATCAAGGGATTGTTTGGCATAGTAAGTCATGTTCCTTTCTTCCGCATCCGCCATGTTATCTTCTGATTGTGCGTCCTCCCACGTTTCTCCTGCTATCGCCTCAGCTACAGATCGCGTCCACTCACGTAACCGGTGAAGAAAATGTCATTTAGGTTTCGAAAATGGTGTGATGATATCAGGTTCAGGTGTGGTGGACATTCATTACCTAAAATAGTTAAATGGGATATCTTTACAAAAAGAAAAAGAGCTAAAACTAAAATTTGAAAAAATATTTACTAGTATTTACGAATTAAAAATTTGGATTATTTGTTAAAACCATGTCCCCGGCAACGGCGCCAAAAACTTGATGTGTTTGAACAATATACATATTTTTATAAGGATTTTTCACACAAATGTAGGTTTTAAAAGATGGTTTCACCTAAACTAGACTACACACACAAAGGCAAGTGCACCTATCGAGTGGTAATATAGTATTGATAAGAACCGGCTGTCAATCCATGGACATAGTTTAACGACTTAACCCAAACCTTTAATTTGATTGATTGATTAGGAAAAATATTTGTTGTTTCTAGTTCTTTTTGTAAATTCTTTTCTCGAACGATAATAGTTAATTTTAAAAGACTGCAAAGATTTAATTGGCTAAAGTTGATAATTTTTGGTGAGACAATCATCTTAGATTAGAACCCACTTAATTAATTATATTGAAACAAACTATATGGCTAAAGTTTATAATCATGTTAATGTTCTTTGAAGCGGTTGAAGTAGACTCCCGTCGAGGTGTTTAATTCCATAATCATTAAGAAAGACATTAATGAGTAAATTACATGTTGTCCACTTAATGTTAGTTTAGTTAGATAAAAATGTGTAATTTCTTAACTTATGAAATTCTAGGTCAAGATTATGTAAATTTTAAGCTTGATTCATCAATACTTTAATTAGCATAACTGTTGTCAAAGAAAGTTCACAACATTTCTCTTAGTTTTTCCAAACACGATTAACGGGATTGCATGCCTTAGTGTTTATTTCACAACCAAAGTTTCAAAGATTTATTCCTAATTCTCAGTCATAACCTTATACCAAAAGATGTTAAAGTTATAAATAAATATTAGTCTCATAAGTTTTCCAACATGATATGGTTTCTCATTTATAAACTTTGAATTATTCCATAAACACTTAGACATGCGAATCCATTAAGAAATTAACACAAGTTTATCATTACATTAACATAATATCTTTAGCCATAATCATAAGTTCAACATAATTAATTAAGCTTCATCATACTAAGATGATTGAAAAGATGTTTAGCCCATAATGGGCTTGCAAACAACAACACAAATGGAATACACGCAAATCATGATGAGTTCAAAGATATAACCAGAGATTTCAAGTGGATTAATGTGATGATCTCCCAAGTGGAATTTGATGTTGGAATGGTTCTTCTTAAGCCTCTAAATGGTCTCTAAAGCCTGGTTCCCGAGTGTTTTTGTACGTATTGAGGCACGGCCCCGTGATGGGACCATGGTGTAACCGTTTTTGTTTTTGTCGCGAACGTACTGCACATGTACTGGGCATACCCCCGTGTTGCACCTGGTCGGGAGACAACAGTACACTTGTACTTTTCTGAGTTGACCACGGGGGCGAGCCTAGTGGGGCACGGCCCGTGCTTGGCTGGCAATCTTTGTCTTTTATGCATGATGAAGGCACGTGGGTTTGCCTATTGGAGCACGGCCCGTGCTTGAGCTTCTGAGTTGTCCAATTTCTTCATTTTTCGTCGCTTATCCGCTTGATTGTTCTTTTTAAGCCAAGAGTTCCCTGAAACTTTAATAGAAGCTAAATGAGCGATAAATTCAATCAATGTGTATGAAAATTGACAATAAATGGGATGCAAATGATGTGAAATACATGTGTAATTTAGAGCACATCAAACCGCCCCACACTTGAACCTTTCTTGTGCTTAAGCAATACTTTGAATAAATTGCTCTAAATGACAATTCAAGAACAAGTTTGAATAAACTTTAAGCAAAGAAATGATTTTTTTTCTTTAAAGAAGGAGCACAAGCAAACAAGTGTCAATCTAGCAAATATGATCTTATCAAGTGATATTCTTAAAGCAATGGTTTGTTTTATGAAGTTATAGACATGCAAGACTTTAACACTACTCACAATGTTCACACACACTCGGCTAAATATTTGTAATCATACGTGTAATGATGAATGTACAGAACACTCGATTATCAATATGAGATGTGCTAAGTCATATACTTGTTAAAGGATCGAGACTCCACCAATTTATTGAAAATTTTTGCTTGAATCAAAAGGTCTTTGGGTTGTAGTTTGGCTAAGGGTTATGGATTATTTTTGGAAAGTAGCTTGGTACTTAGGACTTTGACATTGGCTTATTTTGACTAAAAGGTAAAGTAGCTTAAACTAGAAGTAGCTTAAACTAGAAATCCCTGTACAAAACCCGGGCTAGTAGGGGTATTACTAACTCGAGGACTCGTTTATGGTCAGATTGTCAAGACCGAATCTCATATTTAGAAACCCTACTTTCTCTTTGACTTTGAGATACACATAGCTATCCTTCCTAAGGGTTCGTTCAGCTTGGAGCCTAATAGCACCCAACCTGATCAACTCTGTATACTCGTGCTGGGAGGTTGTTTGGTTTTTACTACATTTTTCATAATGAGACCAATTTCCACACTTAAGGCATCTTTCGTATCTTTTTTCCCTTCTTTTCATGGCACTCCTTGAAATTTCACAAAATGGTGGATTTTGTTTGCTTTTTCGCCAAAGTTTTCTTGATTCAAACATTAGAACAAAGAGGTGTTCTCGAATTTTCGGGGGAAGTCCCGGTTTTGCAAAATGAAGACATGAAAATAAATTGAAATCAAAAGGATGCATCGCGCTCTTTTAGGTCTAACTGGTAAAAGACCAATGTCTTTTTTTTTTGGTCCGAGTCCTTGCCAATTAAGGTGATGGTTGTGATGAAGATGGGTGTGAAATGGGTTTGATGGGGTTAACTAGGTGTGTTTGGTTGACAATGGATGTCCTGGTAATAAGGTGGGCATCCTAATGCCTAGATCATTTTCATGCAATAATTTCCCTTTGTGGTTTTGCCCCGAATGCCCAAAACAAGTTGTAATTTGCACAAAACATACGATACCCTCAATGATCCAACAAAAACAGAAGCATAGCTTTGGTGAATAAAAGATGTGAAGGCTCAAAAATATGCTCACGGAAACGGATGGATTTGGGTAAAAGTGTAAAATCTATGCATGTCCATTATTTAAGTTTAACTTGCCATGCTTTGGGACGATTCTTGTCATTTTCCTCACTGAATTGTTTAAAACTTGTGTTTGAAAAATGCATTTCTTTCTTGCAGTTTACAAAAAAATTGAAGTGTTTTGGGGCCACAAAAATTTAATGGAGTTCTTTAAGAATTAGTTGATCAAAGTTCAAGTGCTAAACATGGTGAAACCCCCCTCCCTACACTTGAAGCTTACATTGTCCTCAATGTACATGCTATTTAAACAATTGTAAAGCATAAAAGAGGTAAAGGACAAAAGAACTCCCCTGAAAGGTGGTGTATCCAAAGCTCGTGATCGGTACTCATAGTGGCCTGAAAAGCATGAATCCATTGTTTTCACACAAAATTTTTAGTACTAATTTTAAAATTTCATTAAATCCTACAAACAAGTAGATAGTTTAAAATGGCACGGAACAGCCAGTCCCTAATAATTCTGAAATTAGAAAATAAAACATATATAGCCGAAGAACACAAATCCGCCTGTGTCAAAAATGGTGCTTTGATGGGAATTCCACCCATCACCCCGATCTAGTCGCGGTTCTCTTCTCCCCAGTTTCTGTTCATCCTGCGCCTTATGTAGGTGACATCTTCTCCGATCATATCAACCCTGTTAGATAAATTGTCGACCCGCCCAGGGGTGGTTTCACATATCTCAAAAGAACGGCGGGGATAGGTGCTGACTGTCTAGATGGATTCATAGATGTCCATCATGGATGGGAATCCATTGCCATGGGAAGATGATGTCTCTGTTTCATAATGCCGACGATGCTGATGCCGAGGCGATTATTGAATATCTAGGTCCATGTTGACCTGATCCGGATCCTCAGGATCCCAAATCTGCCCCTTGGAGTCCTGAAAGTGTGCTTGACCATCGGGCAAATAAGTAACCAATCCCATGCTAGCACAGATATGCAAATCCAACAATCCTGGAGATGGGCCTGCAGTTCCTATTGCTTGCTCATTATGGTACTCGTAGAGCTTCACAATCCAGCTACCTCCAAACATTGGGGTACTTGCCCCAGCTACTGAATTGGCAGTGAAAAGATGACATAAAAGGTATGAGATGTTGCAAGGTTCCCGTTTAACCAGGCATTAGAATATCCACAGGTCCCTAAGATTGACTAACCCTTAACTCTAACCACGTTGTGTTACTGAGTGACTGAGCAGACGGTGAATGTAACAAAGTAAAGGGTCCTTTAGTTTTCTACTTTTAGTTCGGCTTGCGTTGTAGCTCCCGGTACCTACTTCATTCCAGAAATTTGTTCGGATGCTACCCCATTCTCATGGTCTTTTGAGTGCGATGATGAGAGCTTCAGGTCTATGTCAACGCATAATCAGAGAAGTTGATCAACGAGAATCGTAAGATAGCTAACTGAGCATAACTAGCACGGGTCCGTGAATTGTTAAGGGTATCTTTAAAATTATGATTCAAGGACACAGCATGACGGACTTACGTGCCCCTTTTTAAGGAATAAGATTGGACTTACTTGCACGTCGGAGTTACAAGCAATATTTTGTCAAGAAAATCCCTTCACAGTCACAGGAACCCAAAAAGAAAAATTATATATATATATATATATGTATATATATATATATATATGTACACACTAACATTTAGTATCTTTTGAATTTTGTTCCTAATGCACGAAATTAACATTGCGTGTCTTTTACTCAAGATTGAAAAATTCAGTACTAGAATGCACATCACTGGTGTCTTTTGCTTGGATTTTCAAGTCATTGCATTTCTTTTATTGCCTAATGCATGTCATTAAGTGTCTTTTTGTTCTTTTGCTTTTCTTTTGAATATATAAATATAGTAATGACATGCAACCACTTTGTGATGGGATTATGGTTATATCTAGACCTGGACAAGATGGGTATACACTTTTCATCGGTCGTTATCTTTTGTCACTGAATTGCAGTCGATTTGTTTGAATGCTGAGCCTACCAATATGTCCTTAAGTATGACTGCTTCCCCCTTTGATCCTATTCAAATAGTGATCAAGTATGTCAGTTTAACTATCATTTCCCACAATAACAATTATGCAAAAGCAGCAATGAAACACCTCTTTTTCAAACAATTTTCTTAATCTATTCATAGACACTTTCCCCCGAAAATTTTATTTATAGACAACTTCTAGAAATGGAATTTTCTAAACAAAAGACAATATATTTTTGCAGCTCTATTATCAACTCATTCTGGTCAAGAAAATATTTTTGGATTTTTGAAAATTTTGAACAGAGATATATACACAATGCATGAGGGATAGACGATGTTACGCAAAATTCAACAAACCCAATTTCTGCACGAGATCAAGAAACTTGGATTTATCAAATGCATTCGTGAAGATATTAGCTTTCTGATCATTGGTGTTTACTGGAAGGACTTGAATATATTCTCTCTCATAAGCATCCCGGATGGCATGAACCCGCACGTCGATGTGCTTTGTCTTTGAATGATAGATCGGGTTCTTCACGATTTTCACACAAGCTTCATTGTTGATGAACATCGAAGTCTGCTTCATGTTGATACCATAATCCATCATTTGATGTTGTATCTAGAGGATTTGAGAGCAGCAACTGGAAGCAGCGATATACTCAGCTTCAGTAGAAGAAATGAAGACTGATGTTTGTTTCTTGCATTGCCATGACACTAGACAGTGCCCCAAGTATTGACATCCTCCTGACACGGACTTTCTATCAAGCTGACATCCACCATGATCATTATCATAGAAGACCACCAAATAAAAACTATTAGCTTTTGGATACTAAAGCCCTATCTTGGGCAAGCCTATTAAGTAGCGGAAGATTCTTTTAACTGTAATTTCATGGGATTCCTTGGGATTCGTCTGATAATGGGCGCAATAGCAAACAACGAACATGATGTCCGGACGGATGGCAGTGAGATATAGCAGAGAACCTATCATTGAACGATAATGATGCCTGTCAACAGGTTTTCCATATGGATCGGCAGAGATGGGAGTTTGAGCGGCAAAAGCTGTGGATGCTGCCTTAGAGTCAGTCATCTGGAACTTTTTGAGCGTCTCTTGAATATACTTAGCTTGATGAATCAGGGTTCCGTCAGAGATACATACACAATGCATGAGGGATAGAAGATGTTACGCAAAATTCAACAAACCCAATTTCTGCACGAGATCAAGAAACTTGGCTTTATCAAATGCCTTCGTGAAGATATCACCTTTCTGATCATTGGTGTTTACTGGAAGGACTTGAATATATTCTTTCTCATAAGCATCCCAAATGGCATGAACCTGCACATCGATGTGCTTTGTCTTTGAATGATAGATCGGGTTCTTCACGATTTTCACACAAGCTTCACGGTCGATGAACATCGGAGTCATAGTTCCTCCCCATTTTAATCCAAGGGTATCATAACCTCCCTTTTTGTGTGACACTAAGTGAATAAAAACGTACATGATTGCTTTCCAGTCCTTTGATAATACTCTCTTCATAATTTCACTCTTTCTGAGTGGCCCTTCATATCCATGTTCCTCAATGAAACGTCTTTCAACTTCTTTCTTTTCAATAGTGTAAGGTTCAAGAGAGCTTTCGTGTAACCTTAATGCTTCTCTGACAGTGCTTTGAAACACGACCACCTTTTGTCCAGTAACCGTAGATCTGATAAGAGGCTCGCTGGTAATTGAGTGTAATGACGCTTCTACATTATCCCAAAAGTCAATAATAAGATCCTTGTAGACTGTTTCGTTCCATGAGATGTCGTAGGATATCCTGCTTTGTAGTAACCAGTTGATTACAGTGGTGAAGTCTTCAGTTATAGGATCAGGAAAGCTGATAGCAATGTTGTGACGGTTATCGCTAGCAAGATGATCATCAGCCATGTTCTGCAATGCTAATAACACAGATGTTAGTAACTTGACAAAGATAAAGCGTTTAGATAAAATAGAATAATGAAAAGCAGGAGAGTCGGCCAAGAGTCATCTTTGAGAGTCGCCTGTGCAAAGATGTCAGCCCGTTGAGAAGAGTTGCTTAAGAAAATCAACAGTCGATATAGAGAATGTTAGCCTAGATTCAGGGGACAGTCGGTCAATTAAACACAGAGTCGGCTGGTTGAGACTAAGATTCTTTCTTGATTAGGGAAGAGTTGACTAATGACACAGTAACAGTCGGCTCCAAAAGCAAGACAGTCGGCAGTTCCTCCCTGGATGATCCAGATAATCAGCCCCCTGGAGACTCTTGAGAGTCGGGCACAATTTTGAACTTGCGTTCAGTGAGATGTTGTGCCATATCAATTGAGGGTCGGCACCTATGAGCCGACTCTAGTTATCTTCTTCATCTAGACAGTCGGCTAATGGAATATGAACAGGCAACGTCATCGGAGACGATAAAGAACCCGTCTTGATGCATTTATCACACACATAATGATAAGAAACTTGTATAGAGTCAAAACATTACCTTAAAACGATGAAAGAATCACAGCTTAAAGCAAAGATTGGAAAATATGGAGTAATGACGGAAAGGATAGTGAATCGTCGGAGAAGAGAGACCAACTAGGGTTTTTGAAAGCGAACAGTGTTCCCCCTTTTCAGACACATATATACCAAAAATTTTACCAGGGGCGACTCTTGAAAGTCGGCTCAGAGAGTCGCTAGGGTAAAAATTAGAACAGATAAATTTGAATTTTTTACCAAAACGAATCGACTTTCGAGCTTGAATTTCTGAGATAAGGACCCATAAAACTATGTACAAGGATATATAGTTTTTATCCTTGTACATAGTCTTTATGGGTAAAAACTATTAAAGACCCATATATAGAAAAACTATGATGATTTCTCAGAAGATCGTTATAAAATCCGGAATCAATTAAAGACTCTATGCGTCTTTAATAGTTTTTCGAGCTTGAATTTCTCAGAAGATCGGTATAAAACTATGTACAAGGATATATACTTTTATCCTTGTAATATAAAAACGGGAATCAATTTCTTAGATAAGGACCCATTATAATGTCAGTTTGCCTTTAGCACAGGCCATGCTTGATAGCTATTGTTGGGTCTAGTTTAAGAATGATGTTAATCAATTAAAGAGATCACGAGAAGTTTAGGTTCGCGTATGAAAATGGGCCTGAGAGTCGCATGACTGGTTTCAGCCGACTCTCTGAGAGTCGCTAGGTTATCTTCAGCCGACTCTCTGAGAGTCGCTATGCTGGCTTCAGCCGACTCTCAAAGAGTCGCTAGGTCGGTTACGGCCTACTCCCAGCGAGAATCGGCAATCTGCTGGTCGACTCTCTCAGGTTTTCTATTTATACTTAACCACTTTCATAGCAATCAGACATTCTTCTCCACATAGTTTTCACCATTTTTCTCTATCATTTTCATTTGTTTAGCTAGCTAGAGTAGAGAGGGTTTTCGGTTTAAGTTTGTTCCACCACCACAGGGGAGCTCACCCGTGGTGGATGGCGGTGGTAGGTCGTTGTAATCATTCCAGGAGCTTATTGTAATCAACTTTGTGGAATTCTAATCAGATTTGAGAGTTAAAAAAAAACATGAACAAAAACTCTCAAATCTTATTATAATTCCAAAGATGATTACAATAAGCTCCTGGAATGATTACAACGATCTACCACTGCCATCCACCACGAGTGAGCTCCCCCGTGGTAATGGAACAAACACAAACCGAAAACCCTCTCTAGCTAGCTAAAAAAATGAAAATGACAGAGAAAAATGGTTAAAACTATGTGGAGAAGAAGGTCTGATTGCTATGAAAATGGTCAGGTATAAATAGGAAACTTGAGAGATTCAACCAGCAGATTGCCGATTCTCGCTGAGAGTCGGCCGTAACTGACCTAGCGACTCTCTGAGAGTCAGCTGAAGCCAGCCTAGCGACTCTCAGAGAGTCGGCTGAAGATAACCTAGCGACTCTCAGAGAGTCGGCTGAAACCAGCCATGCGACTCTCAGAGTGTCGCAAGCGACTCTCAGACCCATTTTCATACGCAAACCTAAACTTCTCGTGATCTCTTTAATTGATTAACATCATTCTCAAACTGGACCCAACAATCTGCCCCTGAGAATGACGCTATCAATTATATCCAAAGCTCGTCAAACATCTTCTCAGCAGTTGATAATCTGTTACATCTTCCTTTCTCTCTCCTTTCACCTTCCCTCTCCCCCGAAAAAAATTTTGTGGCTTCAGGGGGTCTATAACTGACATTGTCTCGTAACTTCATGAATCCGCCAATATCCCAGAGTCTTTCATTGTCGTTCTGACCCGGAAATGTAGCTCCCCTGTATACTCTTCAGTCAAAGCTCAGTATCTATTTATTAATAATACAATGTAATAGGCTAAGATAAAGATTCAATCTTCAATAATCAACTCTTAGTTACCGGCTATATCACAAACTTCTTAGACTTAGCCAGACAGGGCTCATTATGATCATCACATAATCCAACAATCTTCATTTCGGTTCTCGCTCATTGTGAAACCCGTCCATTTAGGACTAAGATGATAATTCAAACCTAATTACCTAATGTTAAATCGCATGATCCTGATCATTTTAAACATGGATGAACTCCCCCATATGGCAACCCGATCGTTAACAACTCGAAAGACGATAAAATCCGTTCTTTGAATTCTCTAATCAGCCCCCGATCCGATATTGCCGAAAACACAAAAATTCCAAAAAGTTTTTTCCAAGTTTTTGGACAATAAACCTCCTCTTGTTCGCAATATCCACCAAAAAATTCATCCAACTAAATACATCATTTTTTTTTGGAATTGAACAGTGTATTAGAGAAAAATGAGAGAGTCGGCTGGACCAAAAAAGAGTCGGCACCTTTCCTTGGAAAACAAGGAAACCTCACGCTGAGAGTCGACCCGAGAGAGTCGGCACTCACTTAAGACAGTCGGCTGAGAGAGTCGGCTAGACAAACTCAGTGACTATGAACTTAAGTCAAGTGAGACGTAAACTTACGTCTACAAAAGAATAGGCAATATAAACAGAGAGTAGGCCCGGACAGTCAGCCAGAACAAGCAACAGTCGGCTGATCAAATAGAGAATCGGCCCGGACAGTCGGCCAGAACAAGCAACAGTCAGCTCAAGCAGGAGAGTTGGCTCTGGATAGTTGGCTCAAGAAGAAACTCATCCCCTTTTTCTCAAAACCATACAAAATCAAACCAAAAATGATGAGATCTAAGCCAAAATGCAAACCAGATCTATCAAGCTTCTCAAAAGCAGGTTTCTGAATGAATTTCAACACCAATTTCTGAACTTGATACATATCTAATTCAGAAATGAAGAAATTCAGACATTTTCAAAAACCACAAAAACCCCAAGTTTTACACTAAAATCAAGAGCACAGAAGGCTCTGATACCAAATTGTAGGTCCTGATGATAGGGTCCCTGTACTAAAATGATTCTAGTCAAAAAAGAAACAACAAATCAGTTATACATAAGTTGATTGTTAGAGAAAATAGCAAACACAAGATGAAAAGCAACACAAACAAGAACATAAACCACTGATTCTATTAGATCCGCTGATAAACTATTACAATAAGCACCTGGAATACATATTACAACCCAAAAACCTCCTACCGGCTTACAAATTGACTATAGTAACGACGTATGATCAAAGAACTTATAACTAGGTTTGATACCAAAAAAAATTATTTTTGAGAAGTTTTCTTGGATGAATTTTTTTGGTGGATATTGCGAAGAACAGGAAGTTTAGTGTCCAAAAACTTGGAAACAACTTTTTGGATTTTTTGTGTTTTCGGAAATATCGGATCAGGGGCTGATTAGAGTATTCAAAGAACGGATTTTATCGTCTTCAGAGTTGTTGAAGATCGGGTTGCCATACGGGGGAGCTCATCCATGTTTAAAATGATCGGGATCATGCGATTTAACATTAGTCAATTATGTTTGAATTCTCATCTTAGTCCTAAATGGAAAGGTTTCACAATGAACGAGAATCAAATTGAAGATTGTTGGATTATGTGATGATCATAATGAGTCCTATCTGACTAAGTCAAAGAAGTTTGTGATAAAGCCGGTAACTGGGAGTTGATAATTGAAGATTGAACCTTTATCTTAGCCTATTACATTGTATCATTAATGAAGAGATACGGAACTTTGACTGAAGAATATATAAGGGAGCCACATTACCATGGGAGAACGACAATGAAAGACTTTGTGATATCGACGGATTCATGAAGTTACGAGACAATGTCAGTTATAGACCCCCCTGAAGCCACATTTTTTTTTCTTTTGGAATTGAACAGTGTATCAGAGAAAAATGAGAGAGTCGGCTCAAAAATTCGGTTGGACCAAAAGAGAGTCGGCACCTTTCCTTGGAAAACAAGGAAACTTCACGCTGAGAGTCTGCCCTCACTTAAGACAGTCGGCTGAGAGAGTCGACTAGACAAACTCAATGACTATGAACTTAATTCAAGTGAGTCGTAAACTTGCGTTTACTAAAGAATAGGCAGTATAAATAGATTGCCGGCTTGGACGGTCGACCAAAACAAATAACAGTCGGCTGATCAAATAGAGAATCGGCCCGGATAGTCGGCCAGAACAAGCAACAGTCGGGTCAAGCAAGAGAGTCAGCTTTGGACAGTCGGGTCAAGAACAAACTCATCCCTTATTTTCTCAAAACCATACAAAAGCAAACCAAAAACGCTCAGATCTAAGCCAAAATGCAAAACCAGATCTATCAAGCTTCTCAAAAGAAGGTTTCTGAATGAATTTCAACTCCAATTTCTGAACTTGATACAGATCTAATCCAGAAATGAAGAAATTCAGAACTTTTCAAAAACCACAAAAACCCCAAGTTTTACACTAAAATTAAGAGCATAGAAGGCTCTGGTACCAAATTGTATGTCCCGATGATAGGGTCTCTATGCTAGAATGATTCTAGTCAGGAAACAAACAACAAATCAGTTATAGAGAAGCTGATTGTTGGAGAAAATAGCAAACACAAGATGAAGAGCAACATAAACAAGAACATAAACCACTGATTCTATTAGATCCACTGATAAACGATTACAATAAGCACCTGGAATACAGATTACAACCCAAAAACCTCCTACCGGCTTACAAATGGACTATAATAACGAAGTATGATCAAAGAGCTTGATAACTACATTTGACACCAAAAAATATTATTTTTGAGAAATTTTCTTGGATGAAATTTTTGGTGGATATTGCGAAGAACATGAGGTTTATTATCAAAAAACTTGGAAACAACTTTTTTGTAATTTTTGTGTTTTCGGCAATATCGGATCGGGGTCTAATTAGAGTATTCAAAGAACAGATTTTATCGTCTTCTGAGTTGTTGAAGATCGGATCGGGTTGTCGTACGGGGACGCTCATCCATGTTTAAAATGATCGGGATCATGCGATTTAACATTAGTCAATTAGGTTTGAATTATCATCTTAGTCCTAAATGGAAGGATTTCACAATGAACGAGAACTGAATTGAAGATTGTTGGATTATGTGATGATCATAATGAGCCCTGTCTGACTGAGTCAAAGAAGTTTGTGATAAAGTCGGTAACTAAGAGTTGATTATTGAAGATTGAACCGTTATCTTAGCCTATTACATTGTATCATTAATGAAGTGATACGGAGCTCTGACTGAAGAATATATTGGGGAGCTACATTTTCGGGGGAGAATGACAATGAAAGACTTTGGGATATCGGCGGATTCATAAAGTTACGAGACGATGTCAGTTATAGACCCCCTGAAGCCACAATTTTTTTTATTTTAATTGAACAGTGTATCGGAGAAAATGAGAGAGTCGGCTAGACCAAAAGTGAGTCGACACCTTTCCTTAGAAAACAAGGAAACCTCACGCTGAGAGTCGACCCGAGAGAGTCGGCCCTCACTTAAGACAGTCGGCTAAGAGAGTCGGCTAGACAAACTAAGTGACTATGAACTTAAGTCAAGTGAGTCGTAAACTTGTGTTTACTAAATAATCGGTAGTATAAACAGAGAGTCGGCACAGACAGTCAGCCAGAACAAGCAACAGTCGGCTGATCAATCACAGAATCGGCCTGGACAGTTGGCCAGAACAAGAAACTCCTATCTTCAGTCAAAGCTCCATATATCTTCATTAATGATACAATGTAATAGGGTAAGATAAAGGTTCAATATTCAATAATCAACTCCTAGTTACCAGCTTTATCACAAACTTATTTGACTCAGTCAGACAGGGCTCATTATGTTCATCACATAATCCAACAATCTTCAATTCGGTTCTCGTTCATTGTGAAACCCTTCCATTTAGGACTAAGATAGGAATTCAAACCAAATTGACTAATGTTAAATAGCATGATCCCCTTCATTTTAAACATGGATGAGCTCACAACTCAGAAGATGATAAAATCCATTCTTTGAATACTCTAATCAGCCCCAAATCCGATATTGCCGAAAACACAAAAATTTTGAAAAGTTATTTCCAAGTTTTTGGACAATAAACCTCCTGTTCTTTGCAATATCCACCAAAAAATCATTCAAGAAAATTTCTCAAATTTTTTTTTTGGAATTGAACAGTGTCTCAGAGAAAAATGAGAGAGTCGGCTGCAGAACATTTCCTTGGCAAAGAAGGAAACCTCACGCTAAGAGTCAACCCGAGAGAGTCTGCCCTCACTTAAGACAGTCGGCTAAGAGAGTCGGCTAGACAAACTCAGTGACTATGAACTTAAGTCAAGTGAGACGTACACTTACGTTTACTAAAGAACAGTCAGGCAGAACAAGCAACAGTCGGCTGATCAAATAGAGAATCAGCCCAGACAATCGGCCAAAACAAGCAACAGCCGGCTCAAGCAACAGTCGGCTCAAGCAAGAGAGTCGGCTCTGGACAGTCGGCTCAAGAATAAACTCATCCCTTTTTTTCTCAAAACCATACAAAATCAATCCAAAAACGCTCAGATCTAAGCCAAAATGCAAACCATATCTATCAAGCTTCTCAAAAGCAGGTTTCTGAATGAATTTCAACACCAATTTCTGAACTTGATACTGATCTAATCCAGAAATGAAGAAATTTAAAACTTTTCAAAAACCACAAAACCCAAGTTTTACACTAAAATCAAGAGCACAGAAGGCTCTGATACCAAATTGTAGGACATGATGATAGGGTCCCTATGCTATGATGATTCTAGTCAAGATCTAATCAACAAATCATCTATAGATCAGCTATTATTGATAATCAATAGAAATGCAAGAAAAAGAGCATAAAAAAACCAAGAACAAAAACTCTCAAATCTGATTATAATTCCACAAAGATGATTACAATAAGCTCCTGGAATGATTACAACGATCTACCACCACCATCCACCACGGGTGAGCTCCCCCGTGGTGGTGGAACAAACACAAACCGAAAACCCTCTCTAGCTAGCTAAATAAATGAAAATGACAGAGAAAAATGGTGAAATCTATGTGGAGAAGAAGATCTGATTGCTATGAAAATAGTTAGTATAAATAAGAAACCTGAGAGATTCAACCAGCAGATTGCCGATTCTCGCTGAGAGTCGGCCGTAACTGACCTAGCGACTCTCTGAGAGTCAGCTGAAGCCAGCCTAGCGACTCTTAGAGAGTCGGCTGAAGATAACCTAGCATAGCCAGGACAGTCTCTCGTCCTCTGGTTCTCACTTGGGCATTCCACCAAGTAAGAGCTCTCTTTTGGAACGCACTTGAAGCATACTTGACTTTTAGGTTCTCAGGACATTCGCACATGTTCAAAGTGGACTCCATCTTCTCAAACCATTATAGTAGACTAGTGGCACCTTCGTTGCCATTGAATTCAGTGGGTTTGTAGGTCAGAAAGGTTTTATATGAGACATTGTTGTTGCCACTTGAGCTTCCAACATTCCTGAGTGATTAACTCACTTGAGTGACCATAACAGGCAGGACATTGGAGAGCTGTATGGTGACAATGGTGGCAATCTCGTTGATTTTGGTAGTGTCATAATGAGGAGGCATTCTAGCATGATCAGATAAGATGACCAGATTAGATAAGATGACAAGACTAGATGAAAATTAATAGTATGAAGATAGAATCATGAAGCAAACAAAGATAGAATTTCATTCATAATCAAAGTGTTTCAAATTACAAATGAAGAAAGATAGAAACACAAGCACATATAACCACTTAATCTCTATAACAGAATACGAGAATAATAGATAAGGATCAAAATGCCAGGTCCATATTGATAGTCTTATATGTTAGAACGATACTTCTCTCCTATAAGCAGTACGCTCATGAAAGGATTCTCAGAAAAGAGTTGGTGGAAATAAATTCGCTTAAGTACCTCGTCTTTCCATAGCCAGAACCTTTCACAAGTGCACCCACTCTTCCAGTTTACTTATACTTCTTATACGAAACATCAGTTAGAACCCTTTGTTTTTATATCAGAACTCCGGGGGCTCGTCTCTGCACCGTGTTCTACTCGTCGTATCTTCGGAGGTCGGTACCTTGTAAAGCGGGTAGGTCCAACTCTGCTTTCCTTAGAGCTGGTCTCTAAGAGTGTAGGGCTGACCAGTCGGGTGATGAAGGCATTCTTCGGGCGATAACGGCTCATTACGTTAGACTGCAGATTCGGGTCTTCCGTGTCTCGGGCTTCTTGACTCTGCTTAATTGAGCTTGGGGTAGCCATTCTCTCTCTCGTCAGGTCGATGAAATTTGTCATGGCAAGAACATGCCGGTTAAAGATACAGTTAGACAAGAAGAACACTTAGTTTCCTAATAAGGGGGACTCCTAGGGTTATAGTTTAGTTCTAAAGCAACCCAATTCTCTATAACCTTGCTTTGATACCAATCTGTCACACCCCCGCCAAGGCGGGTTATACACGTGAGAGCGACGAAATTGAATCATCACACAAGGATCAAAAGAATACTAAGAAACTTATTATTAAACCGAATAGTTATTACTTCAAATTTTAAAACAAACAAACAAGTAGTCTCATTATTAATTAAAAGTCTAAACTAGGTCCACTAAAGCATAGTCCTCGATCCTAACATGAGCTTATCATCATCCTAGTTAGATTCACCTAAAAAACATGCTAAAATAGGTCAACTAAAAAGTTGGTGAGACATAGGTTTACATAGATATATATATATATATATATAGCATAAACATCAGATTACAAAATCATAAACAATTTCATAAATTCAAGTAGTTTAAACTCTATACATGAGTCCACAAACAACCCTAGTGATCGATAGCCCTCCCGTCCGACTCCTTGCTATAAGGAAATCAGACCCATAGTTTGTTATAGTGTCAGTTTCTGTCATCCAGCTCCCACCCAAAAAAAACCTCAAGGTGATTGGCACGCGTCAACCCGAGAACCGGATGGGCTAGTCAGGCCAATAGATCTATATACGTACTCCAGTCGGGATTTCCCAACGTTCATGGTTGTGTAGTTTTTAGAAAATAGAGGGACTTGTTATATAATGTAGCATAGTATGAACATGTATAACCATTTAAGTTTACTAGTATTAGAAAGTTGTTACTGATTTGTAAAAGAGTTGTAGTATGAATAGTGTTTGATGTAGCCTTTGATATAAGAGCATGTTTCCACCCCAAACTAGTAAAAGAGTAAAAGGGGACTGTGAACTCACCTTGCAAGTTATAGGGTAGAGCTTGCAAACTTGTAAAAATTGGTTTATGGATGACCTGAGTAAGTTCAGTTAAATTAGCTTAAGTGTTCGAAGTTGTATGAATAAGGGAGAAGGTTTTGATTAAAGATTATTGTATGCTAGAAGCCTAGATCATTCGAAGAGCATGACATCCAATAAAAGGATTCCCAGGAAAGAGTTGGTTGGATCAGGTCCCCGTCTTTCCTTAACAAAATCTTTTGCTTGACATATACATGCATATCCGGTTTGAATTGATTTTGTTTGGATACAGAGATCATTAATTTATTGAAAAACAAACCCGAATAGTTTAGGGTTTTAGTTGAAAGAAGATGAAAGTTTGATAGGAATTAAAGTTGGAGTAAAACACTTAGAGATGGTAGAGATTTAGTAGGATTATGATTCCGACTTAGAGTATGAAATCAATGAAGTTGAGATAGAGTAAAAGTCTTGGGGATTGTAGTTGAGTTCAACAACATCAAAACCCGAATTGATTAAAGATTTGGGCAAGTTGTGTGTATTTAGAAAATTAATCAAATTCATAGATTTTAACACATTAAACATGTTTATTTTAGCTAATTATTGCTAAAAATCATTGCTTTTATTAAGATTACGAAAATTATGAAAAGTTTGATAAGGTAGAGTTTTTCACAGATTCTGCAGATTCACGCACTGATTTTGTATGACCAGTTTGGAGGTGGAAATCTTGGGGTTAGAATGAGTTCTTTATATGGTTGGAAAGATAAGACTCTGAACTTGAGTTTAAAAAAAAGAATAATTGAAAAAGGTTTCGTCTTGAGGGAGATATGGTCTCCCGAAGTCGACTCAGTGAATCTGTCAAAATTCAAAAACATAAACAATTTCATAAATTCAAGTAGTTTAAACTCTATACATGAGTCCACAAACAACCCTAGTGATCGATAGCCCTCCCGTCCGCCTCCTTGCCATAAGGAAATCAGACCCATAGTTTGTTATAGTGTCAGTTTCTGTCATCCAGCTCCTACCCAAAAAAAACCTCAAGGTGATTGGCACGCGTCAACCCGAGAACCGGATGGGCTAGTCAGGCCAATAGATCTATATACGTACTCCAGTCGGGATTTCCCAACGTTCATGGTTGTGTAGTTTTTAGAAAATAGAGGGACTTGTTATATAATGTAGCATAGTATGAACATGTATAACCATTTAAGTTTACTAGTATTAGAAAGTTGTTACTGATTTGTAAAAGAGTTGTAGTATGAATAGTGTTTGATGTAGCCTTTGATATAAGAGCATGTTTCCACCCCAAACTAGTAAAAGAGTAAAAGGGGACTGTGAACTCACCTTGAAAGTTATAGGGTAGATCTTGCAAACCTGTAAAAATTGGTTTATGGATGACCTAAGTAAGTTCAGTTAAATTAGCTTAAGTGTTTGAAGTTGTATGAATAAGGGAGAAGGTTTTGATTAAAGATTATTGTATGCTAGAAGCCTAGATCATTCGGAGAGCATGACATCCAATAAAAGGATTCCCAGGAAAGAGTTGGTTGGATCAGGTCCCCGTCTTTCCTTAACAAAATCTTTTGCTTGACATATACATGTATATCCGGTTTGAATTGATTTTGTTTGGATACAGAGATCATTAATTTATTGAAAAACAAACCCGGATAGTTTAGGGTTTTAGTTGAAAGAAGATGAAAGTTTGATAGGAATTAAAGTTGGAGTAAAACACTTAGAGATGGTAGAGATTGAGTAGGATTATGATTCCGACTTAGAGTATGAAATCAATGAAGTTGAGAGAGTAAAAGTCTTGGGATTGTAGTTGAGTTCAACAACATCAAAACCCGAATTGATTAAAGATTTGGGCAAGTTGTGTGTATTTAGAAAATTAATCAAATTCATAGATTTTAACACATTAAATATGTTTATTTTAGCTAATTATTGCTAAAAATCATTGCTTTTATTAAGATTACGAAAATTATGAAAAGTTTGATAAGGTTGAGTTTTTCACAGATTCTGCAGGGGTTAGAATGAGTTCTTTATATGGTTGGAAAGATAAGACTCTGAACTTGAGTTTAAAAAAAAGAATCATTGAAAAAGGTTTCGTCTTGAGGGAGATATGGTCTCCCGAAGTTGACTCAGTGAATCTGTCAAAATCCAAAAAATGTGTTTATGTGATCTTTTGTAAGTTTTCTTTGTTTAAAAACTTAATTTGGGTTTTGATCTATCCTATATCTATGATTACAACAAATTATGGTTATGGAATCATAGATCTAGGGTAATTTAGAAGAAGAATTGAAAGAACTAAATAAGGAAAGTGACTAACACAAGAAAATAGATGACTAGAACTTACCTAAAGCGGAACCCAGACTTGGATCTTCAAAGTGGAGGAGGGGGAGGATTTTCAGCAGCTCTTAGAGACTAATTTCGCAAATTAGGAGTGAAGAAAAACAATAGGAAATGTCTCTATTTATAGTGTTGAGACAGGATGATTTTGTGGAAAAATCTAGTTGGGATAAACATGAAACAAAGTTGTAGTTTATCTAGGATTCAAGATTTTTGAAAAAATAGAGGGGATGGGGGATTACAGTTGGGATTAGAGAGGAAGATAACAGTGCAATGGTTATTATCTAGTTGGTAAAAATTCTATGATAATCACTACTTTAAAAAAAATTCAATAGATTTAAAAAGATAAGGATAGATTAGATTTATTAATATCTTTAAGAGTTAATTACACGGATGGTCCCTGTGGTTTGGCCAAATTACGGTTTTGGTTCCTAAGTTTGAAAAATTACGGGTTTGGTCCAAGATACTTTTATTTTGTTACACTGATGGTCTCTAAAGTGAATGGATGTTAAGTTTTCTATTATTTTTTTTAAAAATAACCAAAATACCCTTATTTTAAAAATACAAAGATAAAAAATAAACTAAAATTTATATATTATATTAATATGTTATGGACCCACCAACATTCACTCATCCCTCCCTCCGTCGTCGCCGTCGCCACCACCACCGTCTTATCCCGCGAAACCTGCAATTCCGGCGACATAAAACCCTTGTTTTTCCGACGTATCTCCCTCCGTTTACTACAAATTTCCTGTTTTGACATAATCTTGATTGAAAAAAACAAGCAAAGAATTAATCTAGAATCCAACTGATGGGAGATTGAAACAGTTTTTTTTTTCCTTCTATTAATGCTCTGAATGTAATTTTTGGGTATCAAATTGATTGACTACAAATCGAGTTTTTTTGGCGACCCCCGAACTCCTAATTCCCGGCAACAGAACTGAAGAGAGGGGATGCCCTAACTCCTAATTCCTGACACAGAAAGCGAGATGTATAAGTGTTGTAGAAGGGTCTAAAAAGTCTTCGAAGAAGAAGAAGAAGTCTTCGAAGAAGAGGAAGTCTTCGAAGAAGAGGAAGAAGAAGAAGAATTAAATTGCATTAATATGGATTTAAGTGAACAACCAAGGCTGTCATTTCTATTTATGATAGTTGAGTTTCTATTGCTCTGCAATAAAAGAGTTCGAGTTACTAGAAGAAGAAGAAGAAGAAGAAGAAGAAGGGTTTGGATAGTGGAAAACAAGAATCGGGAAAAGAAAATGACAATGGTAACATGATTATCACAATCGGGGAGAGCGCAAGCAATGATATTTCATTTACCGAGCTTTTCAAATCAAATCTTTAGAAGGAGTTTGAGAAGGTAGCTGATTCCAAAATCAATCTCATGAGAAATCATCGTTGAACTCCCAGGGACGACAAAAGGACGAGGGGGAAGAGAGAAACAAGACCAGCGCCACCGCCGGAGGCGGCTGTTCACCTGCATGTCGCTATCGTGATCTGCCACCAAGAAACCCTCGGCATCCGATTTCTACCGTCGTGATCTGCCACCAAGAAACAGGAGGAGGCAGGAGCTGGACATGGTGGTGGCGACAGTTGGTTCGGTGGTGTCGCCAACTGTCGCCGCTCTGGCCATGGGTTCTTCTACATATTGCCATCATTTCCAGCCATGGCGTAATAGATTTGAACGATGGTGTTAGGCACAATGAAGGGAGGTCGGCGACAATGGAGAAAGTGAGTGGTGGTGGTGTTAGGCATAATGAAGAAGATGGATCTGGTTTACTTTTAGGGGTGTCTGGGATTACTTTTTGAAGCTACTTTTGACTTTTTTAAAAGTCATTTCCAAAAGTAAGAATTTCTTACTTTTGAATTTTAACTTCTCCATCTCATATTTTCCATCTTATTTTGAATTGTCCAAACAAACTTATAACTTATTACCTTATTTCAAAAGGTGATAAGTCAATAAGTTATTTTGAAAAGTAATCCCAAACACCCCCTTGGTCTTTAACCTTCTTTTGAGAGATTTTAAACATACATGGCCCACCATTAAAATATATTATCATATCTTTTTTTTAGTTTTTGATTTTATTATTTTCTATTTTTAAAATGAAAGGCTATTTTGGTCTTTTTATACCCACTTAACTAAAAATTTAACCTCCATCCATTTTAGGGACCGTCAATGTAACAAAATCAAACTATGTTGGACCAAATCTGTAATTTTTCAATCCTATGGACGAAAACCATAATTTGGCCAAACCACAGGGACCATCCGTGTAATTAATTCTATCTTTAATAACCATATTAAGATTTTCTAAAATTTTAATTAATAAAATATAATTAGATAACTAAATCATTAATTATCCATGATTTTATAAAATGTTACATATGTAAACCTTAAGTTTATACATATGTAACTTTGGTCCATTAAGTTTTATTATAGTTTAATAAGGTCACTAACTTTTATTGTTTTGATTTTGATTGAATCTAGGGCATCCAATGTTAATATAAGTTTTTTTTTAACGACAACACCTAGATATTCTAGGATAATTGGATTTTCTCGGGGCAACACTTAGAACATCTAGGGCAGCCCACCCCAGGATGAACCCTCCAACTGGGTAAACCCCCCTACCTGGCCACATACCCTTTTTTTGCTGTGGCCAGGATTCGAACCCAAGACCTCCACTATAGGAAGTCTTAAGTCTACCATTACTCCAAATGGTCAACGGTTGTTAATATAATTAGCAAGTTCTAGTATGTACACATGAATTAGACATAGAATCACAATAGAATAGTTAAGTCGTTCTAAAGTGAAATAAAATACTCACTTTAGACAAGGACCTAATATATTGTAGTTTGAATTGAAATGATATAACAAGTAGTATAAGACACAAAATAGATTCATAGAATTATAATTCTCCATCATGGTTATAAAATAGAATTAAACAAGACATAGAATCAGACATAGAAATCAGGGATGTCACAGTAAGAGGTATAACACATTACACATGCTCTTAAGGAACCAACACACATGTCCCTCACTAGCTCCGCTCCTGCACACACATATATATATATACACACACACTAGTTTGGGAGACTCAGATTCGAATGCACGGATGAGCGCATCTGGTGTAGTATTGTGTGGTCATGCTCGCTTGATGGAATACGTATTCTTGCTAAATTTGTAGCTTCGTATGGAACACTGTTTATAGTCCACTATGGTTTCATTCATTGAATGTGGTAACTAACAAAGGCATCCGACTCTTCATTAATATGGATAAACTCTTTATAAACTAAGGCATAGGCCTAAACTATATAGAAAGACCCAGTAAAATGCACGAAGTTTATACAATCATTTAAACAATCATTAATATGGATAAACTCTACGTGACTGATGTGACATGCCTGTATCATTATCGGTTTAACTAAGGGCGATACGGCTCTTACTGGTAAATACGCCCCATATGATGTGACACGGAGATTGATGTCTGATTGGGAGGTGGTGTAATAATAACAATACCCAATTGGAATCCAAGCACATGAAACGACATAGCAATGCAACTTTCGAAGCATTGAAAGTCGAAGTAGAATCAGCATTTTCTTGATCCAGACGACAAGAAAGTTAACAATGAAAACACCATTGTTTGAAATGGAAGAGACAAACCTTGGAACACCTAGGATTAAGGATGTCATGGTTTCAAGTCCCACTCCTAGAGAAATTAAGAAATTTACCTTTCAAAAAAAAAAAGACAAACCTAGGAAGTCTCATTTTCAAGATCAGCTGCTTAAAATATTTAATTTAATTAACAAGACGTAATAATAAGTTAATTATACAGCCGAAAATCTACTAGGAATATTAATATTGGAAGGGTGTAGTTTGAATGGGAGGCCATTGTTCAAAGTCCAAACCACAAAATAGGGATTTTATTAATTTATGTTACCATTCAAATATATTATAACTATGAAAATACAGGTTTCGATTTTTACAAACGTGACAGTGCGTTTATGTATTTTATGATAGTGTTTAAGAACTTACACTTTTGATAGACCAATCAATATATTTTTAAGCTTGTAAATGAAATAGTTTTACTCTTTTGACATCTATTTAAAAGATTCATTTGTAACATATATGTTAGCGTCTTGACAAGACCTAAATTCATCGAAAAGAGTTTTTCTAAATGGTCAAAATGTAATATGTTTAGGTATAAACCAAATGAATGAAAAGTTTCATCAAAATATTTGATATATTTTTGTTCTAGGTTCATTTTGATGATTATTACTTTTCTTATTTGTTTCATAATTAAGTATTTTTAACGACCTATTTGCCTAACTAAAGTTTTTATTGTCTTTATATGCTAATTAAATAAAGTTATGCTAATTAACAAAGTGAGCTTCTTATAAAAACGGCTCACTAGTTATAATATCACCCCAACCAAAGTTTGTGGGTTCGAGTCTTGGAGTTTGGGTGTATTGGTAAATATGTAGAAGTTAGAGTGGTGATCTCACCACAACCAATGGTTGTGGGTTCGAGTCTTGGAAGTGACAGACTCATCCTTCGGTCTATCCCAGATTCATCCTCCGGTCTGTCCTAAACAACCTATGTGTAACTGTTAAAAAAGGTTATAATTATCAAAATTAATCAACGTCAAAAGTATATTATTATTTTATGATATTTGATGATCTTCTGATTAAGAAGTTCTGGTTTCAATCGCTAAACCAAACCCTAAATTTAACCCGCCTTTCAGCATCTTATCTTATGGTCATTATTTAAGTGACATACAACCACTAGTTTAGGATAGTGTCAAAGGTGTATACCCAATATTTCACTAAAATGGAGAGGTCTTGGGTTCAAGTCCCACTTGTGACAAAAAAAAGGTTCAGGTTAGACCATGAGGTTTTCTCACATCGGGTGGGTTTCCTCCTGATGGAGGTGGAGATGATCGGGTGAATCAGTGGCCAATCAGTGATCAAAATTGCCGTTAAAAAAAAATATTTAAGTGACATGGGTGCTAGCACAAGACAATAAAGATAAGAAAAGTGGTTCTCAATCATTCACAGGTGTAATCCAGATTATACAAAAATATATAGAGCCTATAATTTCTGGTCTAAGAAATTATATATTGACACACAAGCTGTATCTCCATCCAGAGGAATGTTTGACCAACTTCTCAATCATTGTCTTCTAAATTTGAACTTTTCTATGTTGTCTATTCAAAAAATATATTTTGATTATGTAGGATGAGATAAATGTAGAAACTTAACTAAAATTTAACTTAAAATCTACTCGAGCCTTTGCCAGAGCGATTATATGCTTATAGAAAAAAATAAGGACTTTTGACACCCTTAAATTTAAGACTGTGGAGCCTTTTTAATTAAAGAGGTTTTTTTACATCACTTTTTTTTTAGTTTTGAACAACAATTTGTTTACTTTTAAATACCACCTAAACCTGTATTGATAAGATTTAAACCTATACAATTTTTAGAAATGTTAGATGAGAGGTTTATTTTATCAACATGGGATGACAATTTTTTTTAAAGAAAATTTCTTTAAAGTTTGTATTTTTTTTCACCAATGTTGAATTACAAGTTATAGATTTATTAAAAGAAACTAGATTAAAATTATTGGCGTAAATTACACTATAATTAACATTTGTCGTTAAAAAAAATAAAAGAAACTAATTAAAATTAAAATTTTACACGAAAATCGAAAAATTAAAATTTGCTTAAGGCCTTAAAATAGGTTCAACCTCCCCTTAAACTATTTAATTAAATAGGTTCGAATAATTATTTTAATAATAGCTTTTATTTATAATTCAAATAATATTTATTTATAGAATTTGAAAGTTGGGACAAAAAGTTGCTGTCTGCTTGATATGACTCCATCCGTTTTGATATGTGACTCAACTTGTTCGGTAAACTCATTCTACCATTTATAATAAAAAAAATTTAAAATAAGATTATTTTCTTAGCATCGTCAACCTACATTGCTTCTAAATTTATTTTCATCACAGAAGTTAGGTCAAAAGCTGCAAAATCTTTAACTAATGTAGTACATGCAGTTACATATATATGCATGCATACACCATACATGCATATATGTATGTATATATAATGTATGTGTATATGCATGCAGACACCATATGTGCATATATGTATGTATATATGATGTATGTGTATATCCAACATAATATGTATGTCATTGTAAGAAAGGAATGACATTTGATAATGGTAAACCATGGAGAGAGGGTTTCTTGAGCTTGTACCAAAAAGAGAGTACATTCATGAGGTTACTTTACTTTAGATTATTTTAGGGTACCATTTCATTAAAAAGCCCAACACCTTGTTTACACCTGGTTGGGTTACTTTTTCATTTGGCGTATTGTATTACTATGATAATTGATAAGCCCATTAGGTGTTAAAAGTGTTTTTTTTTCTCCAATTACTAGCATAATATATATACATATTATGGCCAGTTATTTTAAATTTTTAATTTTGCGTGTGAAGGGTAATAAGAATCCAGGAAGCGACATGTATACATTTCACATTTGTGAGATTTTAGAGTAAAGCTAGTTGCGTCCATTTAATTAGAATATTATAATCAAAGACTTCATTCATATATCAAACCATAAAAACTGGATGCAATTTCCACTCTCCCTTTAGTTTAAAAAGAAAACATTCTTTTGATCGCACATATTTAAAAACCAATCTTTATCGCTTTAGTGATTAACTTAAACTATTAACCACACACATAATCCAACATTTATGGCAATCGACTTACAAAGGTATAATTATATAAGCTCATATATGCAGATATATTTACATGGACTCATTCATGTGAACTTACTTACATAAACTCATTTACACAAAACAAATTTACGTAAAGTCATCTACACAAGTCCATTTACACCAACTTACTCGTATAACCTATTTACGTAAACTCACTTACAACACCAATACTACCCAAGTCAATCATTATTACCAAACCACACATCAATAACCCACACACATGATTAACATAACATGCATAATTCACCACTTCACACGTGATATCATAATCAATATCCACATAATAGTTCTCATACAACAACACACTTTAATTCACACTAATGGTCACATAACATCAACCAAACCCCACACTCATCCACACTTGATTTCAATCACCAAGCATCACACTTGATAAATATTGCATACACAATCGAACCACCACATAAACCCACATATTTAACACCGCCAAAACACCACAACCATGTTAATTACACATTTAAAACCCTGATCATATAACTCGCATCAAGACAATCCTGAAACCCACGAATATCGCCTTCCGGTTCAAACTCGTTTATCACACTTTAAAAGTTTTACACTTGTTTTAAACCGTTAATTCATTTTGCACGTGAATCAGCCCAAAACCACATTGAAATAATAAAATAGGGCGTATAGAACTCACCTTAACAGTGTAAAATGATTACTAGCTTTCCACACGTTTGTTTGGACTAAAAAACCCAAAACCCTATCCACCGCTTGTCACCACCGATGATGTCCGATTGTTGACTATGAACCACCACCACACCTTGGAAGCCCTCATTCACCCTTCAACAACCCCAATCACATCTCACTTGAGTGTCCATGTCACACCCCGCCTAGGCGGAAACACGAGGTGTAACGAGTCATGGTTTTCATAGCCTTTGATTACATTAAACGACCTCTAAATGATATTCATTAATCAAAGGTTTAAAAAAAAATACAAAACATAAGTCGTTTTTAAAGACATAACATGCTCAAAATTCGTACTCAAAAGACAAGTTCGTACGATTCATCATACAATGAATTTATCAATTATGACCTAAACATCCTTAGGTTATAACAGGAAAATTCCAAAAGATTCCTAATATGCATGCATGTCCCGGACTCCATGATCCTAGTTACCTGAGAAAAACATACTTAAAAGCCAACAAAAAATGTTGGTGAGTTCACAGGTTTAAATAAGTTAAAAAGTTTTCGTTGGACCACAAGATTTCAGTCTGTCTATTGTTTATCCAAACAATGTCATATGTCTCACTATTATTTATTAAAACAATAGTATAAGTCTTTTATTATCATGAGCTCCTGTAACCGACGCTTGACGTCTATAGTTATGCCCCGACCCAATGTCCTTAACGCTAAAACATTGAAATGAAATGAACAATTATGCACCTGACTGACCTCCAGTCAAGGTTAGAGCGACTAACCATGGTGTCAACCTAAATAGATCTATTCACAATTTTCACTCTTACCTCATAACTAACTGTTACAGAAATAAAAGGGGACTTTAAGCGTTAATCGAGTCTACTCATGTAACAATGTATGTCAAGTTTACTACTTATGTCCGGTCTAAAGTCTAGAATGTTTTATACCCTGAATGTTTAAAATCAATTTAAATCATTAAATGAAAATGAGGCCGTGAAACTCACCTGGTGTGTCTAGTAGTGAATACAGTCAAAGGTATGTAGGAAAGTCCGAGTGAGTCTCGACCTATTCGTGCCCTAAAAGACAACTTGAGGTCTAAGTAGTAATTCCATGCGCAAATTGGTTATGTAACCATTCACCCAACTTAATCTCGTTTATGCTTTATGCGTAGTTGTTAAAGACATGTTAACCCGAGACCGTTGGGGACATAAGTTAGTTTCCCGAAAATAGATATATTTATTGAAAATAAATATAATTAATGTAAGAAATCAAACGTTCCAAGAGATTCCATAAATCTTTATATCCATTTTAATGTTTTGGTAAATAATTGATTATTAAATATTCGTTAAAGAGTTGACGTTATTTCTTAAGTAAAAAAAAATTAATGTTTAGATTATTTACTCGAATGTAAATAAGTAATTATCGTCTTTGGTGTTATTCCAAGATTATATATATATATATATATATATATATATATATATATATATATATATATATGTGTGTGTGTGTGTGTGTTCGTTTATGTATTATATATGTATGTAATTATCAAAAATATTGTTTATTCCCATTTATGATACCAATAGTTGTCATACTTTATTTTATCATCGTTTCCGTCTTACGATCAAAATATATATATATAGGGGTATGTTCTTTTGAGAACCAACAATATATTAAGAACCGTGAGAACCGCATTAACTCTTCCTCTATTTATAATATAAATTGACTAGAATTCATGTGCATTTCAATATGTTTAAAGTTTGGTTTTAAAAGACCTCGAATTTATAGTCGTTTTTTTAAATGCATATATGCACTCACACTATATGCACAAATGAATGCATATATGCATATTTTTATACTTTTCTTAAAAAAATTCAGGAGAGAGGAGATAAACTCAAACTAAGAGTGGAAAGAAATAAAACATTGTTGTTGAATTTTACTTTTTTCACTAAAGCGATATGTACACGTTTTGTGCGGTTCTTTCGGTTCTCAACATATGGTTGGTTCTCAAAAGAACATGCCCCTATATATATATATATATATATATATAGAGGTAGGATCATATAAAAAATAGTATTTTCCTAAAAAATATAGGAACCAATTAGAGAATGACATGTGTACAATAAAATATTTTAATATAGGGGTAGCTTAGTATTTTGCACTTTTATTGTTACATGGCAACCCCTAAAATTATGCATTTCCTTTTGACTTTCTCATTCATACGAGATTTTCATTGATGTCTTTCTTCTTCAAACGAGATTACCAATTCAAAACAATTATGCTTCATATGTTTATCACGAAATCATGAATTCTCTAACATTATAGTTCCAATAGTTTTTTTTTATCAGTGGCTATGTCAAGCCCCATGATTGTAGATGGCATAAGTTCTAGTAATTTTTCTTATTTTTATTCTCTTCTTTGTTTTTAAGTCTCGATCAGATATATTTCTTCACTTTTCTGCATATTTTTTTTTCTTATTTTCCTTTTGGTTCGATCTGTAAACATTATAAAATAGGTGATTATAGGTGTTGATTTGATCATAACAATGTATGTAAAAAAATACTTATGTTAACTCACTGTGTTTATCAATTTGTGTTGTTGTAATCAATGTATCCATTTTCATTATAAATCATCATTTGGTTAAACTATTATTTACTCACTCTGTTAAACAAACTGTGTTGTTGTATTCAATGTATCCATTTATATTTAGTTTAACTCACTGTGGTTAACAAATTGTGTTGTTGCACTCAATGTATCCATTTTAAGTATAAATCACCGTATTGTTTAACTCACTATGTTTAACACAATGTGTTGTTATGCTCAATGTATCCATTTTTGTATAAGTCATCTTGTAGTCACAGACCAAGATCCTGCTATGAGAAGAGCTATACAAAAGGAGTTCCCCATGTCTAGACATCGGTTGTGCATGTGGTATATCATGCAGAAACTTTCTTATAAGGTATCAATACTAGATGTTTTTCATATTATCAATACTATCAAACATTGGTTCTACTACATATATAAAATATATTTTTTATACAAAAAACATTGTGTGGTTAATATAACAACATAGTGTTGTTATCATATCTGATATGTTTGGTTTTTATTAAACACATTGTGTTAACTTTTACCAACCTGACTGTTATCATAAACTCTTTGTGTTATTATCAAACCAGATATGCTTGATTTTTATTAAATATTATGTTTTTTACAAACCGTGAGGTTGTCATAATATAGATGTGTTGTTATTTAAACTAATCACTTTTAATTGTTATGCTTACATTGGCATAAACATATTTACTCATATATGCTTAACATGTAATATACCATCAGGTTGGTAAAAGTTTACATAGAGACGACAAATTTAAAGAGCGGTTATGCATTATTGTTTGGAATAACAGTATCGAGCCTGTTGAGTTTGAAACTAAATGGAAGAAAATCATGTCACAATTCAATCTTGCAAGCAATAAGTGGTTTTATGGACTAAAGATGATGTTCCAAACCAACCTGTTCGTACATCTAATTACAAAGATGTTGTACGTGAGATAATGTTTATTTAAACACACCGTGTTGATATCATATAGCAAACAAACACACCATGTCGTTACAAAAGTCTAATGTTGTTTAACCGTTTTGTGTTATTTGTTAAGTTGTTTAAACTGTTAAATTATAAATGTGGATAAAAAAATAAGATGCAGATCCCTTTGGTGAGTAATTTTATTATCATTTCTATTATCATTTCGATGGTTTTTTTTATTAATTATTGTTCTATTATGTGTATATTTATTTTTATGTAAACATATCGTCTTGAAATTGTTAAGTATAAACACACCAAGTATAAACCTAATGTTCTTTAACCATATAAACTTATTATAATTGTGTTTAACCAAATTAAAGAAGCATATTTTAGAAACACAAAATACCAAAACCCATTTATGGTCAAAAGATTGTTGCAATTCAAAAACTTTCGTAGTCATTACAAACTCAGAAATACCACAAGGCTAATACCAACACCATCAAAACACAAACAACTTCTCCCATGATAACAGTTTTCAAAACCATGATAATTAACGTACTCAAAAAACAATATTTCCTACCATACCTAAAGTGCCTTTGCTGACCTTGCTTTGATTCTTTCAAAAACAGTTAACTTCTCTTATTTTTTAATCCATCTTCCGGCTGAACATACTCACGGACCTCAGATTCAACGGTCTGCTTATGCTCGTTAATCCATCTTCCGTACTATCTCTAAACAGTCATGTTTGTGTACCCCATCATCCAATCCATCATCAACAGCATGATCAATTTCATCCTGATCACCTACTTTCAATCCCTGAAATTCCTATTAATTTAACAATATAAATGGATACTTTAATTCAGAGAATGTAATGCTGTACAAAGGAAACACTAAGTAATGAAAAAAAAAAGAATTTCAGTACCTGCACTTTTTGATAATGTTTGAATGATTTGAAATCGAGTTGATTATAACGTCCGTCTCAAAAAAGTCATTTAAGTTCACTCCATCGTCCATTTCATCATCATCAGCGTTTTGCTGGCACTTCACCTACTTTTAATCCCTGATCCATTTGTTCATCCACATTGTCTTTTTTGTTTAATACCGTCTCATCTCCTCTGTTCACATTATCATCAACAACATCTTTAGTATCAACATCAACACTTTTGGTAGTATCCTTGGTTTTACCCACTCTAGACTTCAACCAACTTAAGAAACTATCTCCAGACATTAGATCAGCTTACAATTCAGTGATACAGTCTGTATCTTAGTGTTGTATTGTTGGTAATGTTCCAAACAGAGATTTCCCTTTTTCATCTGCATATAAATAACGATTACAAACATAATTATTAGTTAGGGTCATCAGCAAGTATAGATAAAATCAACATCAACATTATATTTAAATAAACATACTGTGAAAAACGTTATCGGTGCATTGCAATATTCTGACCCACTCCATTTTGATTTTGTCCTTTTTAGGCATTCCAATGTGTAACTGCACCAGTATATATCGCTCACATTAGCTTTAGGTAACAATGATGGTAAGAACCTCATATTCACAGTATTCATCTTTGTTATCTCACACATAACCGTGGTATAAACAACCAAGAAATTAAGTCTGAACTGTCTACCACTACGACCGCATGTTAAGATTCTATCAACCATTTCTTTTACTTTTTTCAGAGATGAATTAATCCCAAATTGAGAAGATTTACCTATTCCATGGTTTATAAAAACCAATCACGCGTTTGATAATCACTATCTGAACAACACACAACAATTGAGAAGATTCAAAGACACAACATAATTTTTTGGTGATTATCTACTCAATGTATATACTTTTGAAACAACAAACAACATAAATTTTATATTTGCAAATTAGAGCCAATCGTTAAAACAATCATAGAACCCTAATATTTTTTTAGCGCATTAAATCAAATTGAGAAGATTTACCTATTCCATGTTTCCTTGTTTGATTCAAAGACTTCTTCATATTATTCTTGTCTACTAACTTCAAAACTTATCGGAAAGTCTTCTTCCCCGGAGCAATCGAACAGGTTTGAACCAGAATAATATGAAAAAGAATTGAAATTTTATACTAAATATAAACTTACGATTCCTTTGACGAGCTAAATTTGTGTAAAGATTCAACCATCTTTTTAATCTGATCTCCTTTATGATCTCGACGCGATGAATCTGGACGGAAACCCCTGATTGTACGCACATTCCATTTGTTGAAAATGACGGAATACCTTTATTGCCCTTTTGTACTTGTATAACAACACTTTATTTACAATAATGCCACCAGGATTTTAATGGCCTTTGATTTAACTAGATGTAAGGCTAGGATCGTTTCTTACGTTTTTTAGGATAACAACATTTTGTACTGGAACCACCCTCTATATATATATATATATATATTTAGTTAATAAAACAAGATGCATAATAATATCAAAACAACTTTATATTTATTAATATTCACCAAAATACTTTCTCAACCTAATATTATATTCATAAGTATTCTTTTTGAAGTCCTTGTTATATACATATGTTTAAAAGAAGTTTAATATTAGATATATTAATAAAATCATAAACTAAGTTATTTGTATATAAAAATTATTGTGTGATTAATATTAATGTTCCTTAACTAGTTTCTTGATATAAAAGATCCATGTTACATAAAATCATAAGTTTATGTATTATTTTCTTATAATAATATCATGCATGCATACAAGTAAATCCATGCAAGGTCACATACTCTAATTAAATGATGTGGGTTTGTTTATTTATCAAAAATCATTATCTAACTGTGTTAAGTTACCATCTTTTAAGGGTGAACATGTTAACTAACACTTGCATAAAGTTAAGAAAATAGTAATAGTTAGGTATTTCGAGTGCTCACGTAAACAAGCAAGGAGAAGGTGGTGGAGGCTGTTGGAGACCCGTAACACCGACACAAACGCTTGTTAACACCCGATATCACTTCACGAGCCTTGTTCGCTTGGAACTAAGATGTGAATGTGGTGTATGTGTTGGTCCTGATAACACAAACTAGATCTAAACTAAGATTTCCGGATCTAAATCAACCTTCACAATAAACTATACAGGAGCTGATAGATCAAAGATGGAAACTATAAGAAATAAAGAAGAGCATGAAGACAATCAATCACAAAATGAAACAAACTCCTTGAATTAAAGCCTAAAAGATGTATATTGATATGATCCTGACTATTACAATGAAACCCTAATTCTTAACAACAAAACACGTGCTAAAAGTGAAATTACAATTGAAGAGCTTAACCTAAAACAAGACTATTTATAAACAACCCAAAGAGTGTCGCCATACCGGGGCGACACTCTCTTGCACTGTCGCCATGCACCGAGGCGACAGAGAGTGTGTCGTCTACAGTGTCGCTGGGAGCCAAAACTTATCCAAAAAGTCAGAATCAATCCTTGATCTTTTAATCTTTTTACGTCCATCTGGTAGACCTTGAAGTCCTTGTAAGAAGCATAGGCAAAAAAGATACGAATAGCCTCTAGTCTTGCAACCGGAGCGAACACCTCTTCGTAGTCGATCCCTTTGTCTTGGTAAAAGCCTTGTACTACCAGACAAGCTTTATTCCGAACCACGACCCCTCTATTATCCTTTTTGTTGTGGAATCTAGTTCCGATGGGGTACTTGTTGGTTGGAAGATCAACTAACTCCCAAACCTTGAGTTTTCGGAATTGCTACAATTCTTCTTGCATTACGTCGACCCAGCTAGGCTCCACTAGGGCCATTGAAATGTTTTTCGGATCCACTTGAGATAGAAAGCATGATTATAAGCATTCATTGATCACACTTGGTCTACTTCTTGTTTGAACGTCGTCCGAAAGTGAACCAATCACATTATCAAGAGATTGACCACTAAGAATCCTTGAATGGGAGCCGGAATGTACTTCAGTGTGTACTGGAAGATTCAATAAATGTTGATTATAAATAACATCAGCTTCATGAGATTCAGACACATCCTCATTTTCAGAAGAATGTGGATCAGCAATAGGTATTTGATCATGCAGAACAGTAGTAGAGTTCCCAATAGCTGTTTGATCAATTACTACATCTCCAGAACTATGATCATGAATAGAAGATACATCGATATCTTGTGAAGTAAAAGGAGCATTCTGAATAGGAGAAACCGGATCTGGAATACGTGGATTAAGACGAGTCGAGAATGGTAAAGTCTCAACCCAGAAATCCTCTAAAGTAGAAGAAGAACTAGCAACTAGTGGTGTGAAATCTGGAGGTTTGTAGGAGTTGAAAACTTTATCCACATCATAAAACCAATATGGGCATGTTCCTGTATTGGTTGCATTCCCCTTTTACCAATCTACATAGAACGATTCTTGGACGATCTTCGTGCGTTTGTTATACACTCGGTACGCCTTCTGTGAAGAAGAATAACCGACGAAGAAGCATTCATCGGATTTGGCAGCAAACTTGTGTAACCGATCCTGAGTATTAAGCAACGTGCAGGAACAACCAAATGGTTTGAAGAAGTTAGTTAGCGGCTTGCAATTGTGGAATAGTTCATACGAGGTTTTTTGTTGAGCCTTAACTACCAGCACCTGATTCAAGACATAGCAGGTTGTGTTGGCAACTTGGAATAGCAGGTTGTGTTGACAGCTTCTTGCACTCAACTACGCTGTTTTGCTGCAGTGTTCTTGCAGCACTGAATTGATGAGAGATTCCTTTCGTGGTATAGAAAGACTCCAAATCAGAATTTTTGAATTCAATCCCGTTATCACTTCTTAGAGTCTTGACTTTCAGATTTGAGGTAGTTTTGAATTTCAATATAAGGCTTTTCAAGCAACTGGCATTTTCGTCCTTCTTTCCCGGAAACATAACCCAAGAGTATCTTGAAAAGTCATCTGTAACGACAAGACAATAAGATTTCTTAGCAATGCTTTTTACACTAACAGGAACAAAAAAATCCATGTGCAATAGATGCAATGGAGTATCAATAGAATTTTCAAACTTTAGCTTATGCGTCTTTCAATGTTGTTTTCCTCGGGCGCATGCAATGCAGTTTTCAGAAAACACAAATTCCTTGGTGGGCAAGCCACGAAAAAGATTTTATTTCACAAGTTTGTTCATATTTTTTAAATTTACAAGCCCCAGACGCCTATGCCAAAGTAGAGATTCAGAATCAGAAACCTTTGAAGACAAGTGAAAGGAACAGAAGGGACATCATCACTCATGTTGACGACATAAGTGTTGTTTTTTTAGGAGTTCGCATTAGAATCATGTCTTCGGGAATTTCAAATCCAGGCATGATGAACAGGCATTCAAATGCGTTGAAATGCACTGACAATTGTTTATCACAAATCTAAGATACACTCAGAAGATTGTAACAAAGTTCGGGCACAAGATTTACTCTTTTAAGAATAAGAGATCCATTAGATACATTTCCTTGCCCTGTGATCTTTCCTCCCTTTTTATCCCTAGCAAACGCCACGTGACCGCCATTAATGATTCGAAAGTCGGTTAGAAGATCCTTTAGCCCTGTCATGTGACGAGAACATCCACTATGGACATGTCATCGGTTATCAATAGGCCTCCTGAAATTGTTTTGTCATAGAAATAGAAAATTAATTAGATACAGCAACCCAAGTTTGTTTCAACTTAGGTCGATCAAAATAAGTTCCACTCAAATTAACTTTCTTTCTCTTCTCAAATTTTTCTTAAAAGATCCAAGTTTCTTTAAAAAATTATTTGAAAAATCATCCGTTTTATTCTGTTTACCCAAACCTTGAAATGTGTCATTGGGTTTTGGTCTGCCGAACCTAACCCAATTAGGTTTCTGATAGAACTGTTTACAATTTTTGGCAGTATGAACATCTTGTTCACATTTAAAGCACTTAGTAACATGATTCAAAGTCTTCTTGACAGAAGGGTGTCTTGATGATGATGGTTTTGAGTGAACATGTGGTTGTCTAAGAGATTGTTCTTTATAACACCAGGTCTTCTTTAATCTTTGATGATTGAACGCCTCTAGTTGTTGAACAGTATTTTTTTTCAATGGTGATGATGTGATGATCATCATCATATGTTGTTTTATGGACTTTGTAAGGAAACATATCGGACATGTCAACGAGCTCTTCTTCACAACTTTCATAATTTGAACTGGATGTCTCTGAATCACTTTATGTTTCCGATTCTTCTAAAACTTGAGATCTTGTTTCTTCAGTTGAGTCTGATTCATCCGATGTAAACGCTTCTGAATCTTCTTGAATATCCGAGCTATAAGGAGTATTTACAGGAGTATACAGAGGAATTTCTTCTGTCATGTATCTTTTGAAACAATTATGTACAATACCAGCTGAAGCAACAAAACATTCATTCAAACAATCATCAATTACATCATTGTTCATCATTCAGAGTCAAGAGTAATAGAATTATTACAGACCGAATTAAAATTGTTCAAACCAACAGTTTCAAATCCTAAACCAACAGTCGCCACAAAAACCATCTTCACCCACCTTTTTGAACTTAAACCTGTAACATTACTGTTAGTATTTTCAGATTTTACAAAATGATTAAACAAATTATTTGAAGGATGAGGCTTAGGAGTTGCCATATAAAAACCAAGTGTTGGTGGTGGAAAAATTTTAGTTTTAAACCCAATTCCATCTTTAACAAAAGTAGGTCTTTCTTAATCAAGCATACCATCAAAAGTATTATGACTTAAATTCCATTTGTCTAACTTAATTTGAAGTTTCACAGTTTCACTGCGAGATTCACCTAATTTTTTAGTAAGTTCATTAATTAGGAAATCTTTTCTGTAGACAAACTCCTTTAACGTTTGAACCTCCTTTAACAAGGAATCCACCCGTTGCTTAAAAGCTACCTCATTTCTCTTCATCTCATTGTTTATGGTTTTAACCGTCTCACGTTCACGAACAAGATATTGGTTAATTCCATGATATTTCAACACTTTGTTTATGCAATCATCTGTACAAAGATCGATGAATACCTTAGCATGGACATTTGGATTGTCAGCCATGAGGACTTCCAGAACCATATCCTTTCTGTTGATGATTATCTCTTCAATGCTCTGCTTTTTTTCCTCTACAGTAACAGGAATATGAAGATGAATGTCTTCCAGATGTGGAGCTTTCAGCTTTTCTTAATTCTTCTTAATCCCAAAGCAGGTAGCTTTAGATCTTTTCTCAATGACATCTTTGGCCATTAGAGCATGATTCACCTCTTCCTGGATTTCTTCAATTTCTCCACTCCAATCAAATTCCTTGACTACCAAAGTAGTGGTTGCATCTTGTTGGGCCGGCTGAGTGCCTTCTCCTTTTTCAGTGATAGCCACAATTTTGTAGATGGCAGCAGGAGCATCATCGGTAATCGGTGAAGAGCATTCTTTTTTGAAATGTCCAAGTTGTTTGTAGTTGAATCACCTCAATTTAGACTTATCAAATCCAATTCTTCTTCCCCCAAGTCTTTGTTTTCCCGTTCTCTCCATAAACCTTCTTGCTCGAAGAGTCAACATAGCCATTTGCCATTCCAAATCCATTTCTTCCATATCATCCGGATCAACCTGTTGCATGTCTTCAAGGGAGTAAACAAGTGGCTTGATATTTTCGGCTATAAGAGCTTGGTAGCTATTGACAAACATTCTAAATAGAGCAATATGATCATCGAGCATTTGAGCAGCATGGCTTGGAGTGACCGGGGTGCTTGTGCTATATGAGGGAGTGCTTATAGGAGTACTAGCAGGAGTAGATTTGTTGGAACTTCCAGTGCATGTGCTACTTATTAGGGCAACATTGAGAGAATTAGTTTCTGAGCTAGAGTACCCTTTTTTATTGATCTCCTTTTTCTTGAGATCCATTTCAAATGCTGAGAGGGTGTTATTTAGATCACTTAGAGAAGAGTCATCACTTTGAAACTGTCATTTAATCATTGATGTATGTTTTATTATCTAGATAAAAATATAAATATATATATATATATATTCTTGGTAACGTCACCAAAAACATGATGGCGTGGTTTTAGTAATAAATATATTCTATTTGGAGCTACACAAAATCATATTTTAAATTTATAAATTAAAATGATAATTACTTCAACTAAATACACACACAATAGGCAAGTGTACCTATCGCAGCGTAGTAAAGTATGGGTAAGAACCAAGTATCGAACCATGGACACGGATCCCGTACTCAACCCTCGCTATTGTCTGACTAGGATAATAAGTTGGAAAAATGAGTTTTGTTTTAAAAGGAAAATAAAGAGATAAGAAATGTAATTAAAAATATTATCTCATTTAAGGTGTTACTCTAGTTGTTATCCCTTGTTAATTAATGATATATTTAAAGTATAGTTGGTCATACTTACTAGTACTAACCCTTTCGATAGGGGAGTTAGAATTTCGTAACGGAGCAGTGGATACGGTCGGCCAACTGTTCCTTAATGAATAAAACGAACCCTAAACGGGGTCTCAAGTCCGTCGGTATCTCACAATTCATTATTCGGACTAATATTATCCCTGTGACTGACGTACGTTTGGTCTTGTAACTTCCTTTGGAAAGCCGGAATGCGCAACTCCCTCTAGAGCTACTTTATGAACGCTCGGACCTAACAAATTATGTTCTTAAATAGTTGTCTTTACTTATAATATTATTTTAAATAAATAAGACTTTCATTCTCAAGACCAAACCCCATGGCTCCCGCTAGAAGTTCTCTACAATCTGATACGAGAGAAGTAAAGAATTACCGACATAAACCGCCCGGTCTGTTTAGGGCTCAAACGGCCTGCTGAATACCCAAACCTCCAATCAACCCATAATATTAAATCTATACTGACTGGCCATGCTAGCACCAATATTTGTATACAGACCGCACAAACATCGAATAAGTTTCCCAAACAAGAAGTCTTGCTTAAGTAACTCACAAGATTTAAGATTATTAGATTGGTTTAAAGATCACTTATTCTTGTCTTTTTAAGATAACTCATAGTAAAGACTTTAAAAACATAACATACTAAAAATACATCATTAATTAATTAAAGTTCAACCAACTCGAGGAACAAAAGAGAACTAGCCATAGATGACCATACAAGTGACTCTATTAATCCTTAGATAATGTGTGGAAGTGTTCCAACACCAAGGGAGAGTGGGTATAGGTTGTCTCTTGCTTACTCTAACAAGAAGAATCGTTTCGTGTTACAAGACTTAGAAATAGAAAATAAACAAAGAAAAGCTAAAACGGACCAAAACCGAGAGAGTTCCGGCTCTTAGCAGAGCACTAAGGCCTTCACAGCTCTTGGTAATGCACACCTGAAACACTAGAATGAGCTTGCTATTTATTGGCAAAGATTTTGGCAATGCACGGCCATGCATTGGATTGCAAGGGCGTGCAAAGTACCCATTTCTTTCATGTGTGGAATCTGGCAGTACAGGGGAGTACAGGGACCCAGAATTGGGTTTGCACGACCGTGCAAGGCAATGCACGGTCATGCATTTCCCTTGTCTGGTCCCTGTTGACTTTTTGATCTTCTGGTTTGACTTCCTGCGTCCGGTTTCGTTCAATTGGCCCCCAAATGGTGATTTTACCCTGATTTTGAGTGTTTTCTTCATGTTTATGTAAATCCGGGTCAATTATCCTATCGGAACACAAATGAGTGGATTAGGCATCAATTATTATCATATTATCTCTAATTGTGATGATTTCGTGGATAATTATGCGTGCAAAACATGTTTAATTTACGCCATATCATAATACCCCACACTTAAACTTTGCTTGTCCTCAAGCAAACTCATGCATGATTATACCCGTAGAAGTAAGATATTGATTAAATGTTAATCCAAAGCTGTTGTCCCAAATGGCTGAATGACCGTCTTTAAAAACAATTATTTGGTGGTTATACCTTTCGAGTGTTTCTACACAATAGGGTAGCAATCCCAACATACTTGATGGAACTATGATTATGCACAAAATTACAGTCTCACAAATGTTCACTCAACACTCACGTTAAATATATGGATATAGTATGTTAAGGAGAACACTCAATACTATTATTAATGCTTGTATAATCATAGGCTTGTATAGAAATCAAATCTCCATCAATTGACATAAAATATGTGTATAAATCAAGAGGACTTTATAAAGGGTTGTAATGATTGGCTTAGGGTTAGGGTAGGAAGTATTTGGGAATAGTGGCTAAATGGTGAAATTTTGACTTGAGTTTATGATAAAAATGATTCCGTTATTCAACTTAGATTAGACATTGTGACAAATCTAAGTACTCTTTTAAGGTCATATTGTCAAGACCAAATCCCTTCCTTCAAGAATGACAACTTCTTCTTATTGTTGAAATATTCATTGCTATCAATTCTTCATGAATTGTTCAGATGTTTCTTCCTAATACATCCACTTTGATTATCTTTGCATACTCCAATTTTTCGAGTAAGTTTGATTTTCTTTTGATGAGATTTTTTCACTAGGTTGGGCAATTTAATAATTTCTTTTGGTTGCCCCTTTATCTTCACAATAGTTCTTCTTTTCATACCAATTCTTCTTTTTATGAGTTTCTTTCTTCGAACATAGGATGAATCTATAATCTTTTGGCGGATGATCCTTCTTTAAATCATAGTCAAGTCGATTTTCAACTAAAAGGGTTAAAAGATAAAAGGATAATTTTTCGGGTTTAATGGTTTTGAGATGTGGGTTTAGAAACGAAAAGGTTTAGGCTCAAAGGGGCTAACTAGGGGATAATATTTAGGGTAGGTAAAAGAAAAGGAAATGCTAAAGAAAATGGGTTAATCCTAATGCCTCAATCATTTTCATGCATTCTTTTAGTCCATGATCTTGAAATGTATATTTTATACAAGTTCTTACATGCAAAGCAATAATTAGCAATTACTCTAACAAACGAAATGAGCATGTGAAATATGTAATAATCAAAGGCGTCAAACACTTGATGTGTTTGTGATAATGCTTGGATAGGTTCAAATCTCTCACATGGAAACAGAAGGTAAAGGGAAATAAAGTAAAAATGTGCATAAACTTATTTCTTTCTTTCTGTTGTGTTTCCTAATCTTCCCTATTTGTTTCCTTGATTCACTTCAACGGTATTCCAAATTGCTGCTTTTATAAGCTCGTTTATACCAAATGATTTTTAAGACTTTTGCTTTAAGATTATTTTTGAAAATGTTTTTATTACTTCTATATAACTTTTAAGTCAATAGATTGGGTAGTTATTAGTCATGCACTCGTAATACTTAGGACAAAATTTGGCAGCCAAAATATCAACAGGGTTCCACCCCACACTTAGTTTCTGACAATATGAATGTATGCAATATGATATGTGTCATGAATAATAAAAGTGTGGTGAACTAATACTCCCCTGATGAGACGTAATTTCCATGCGTGTAGTCGATTCTCGTCATTGCCTAGATCGTATTTCCTGAACCAAAATCTGTATCACCTGTAATGCTATGCAATGCTCAACACATAAAGTAAGTACTAAAAGGAAAAATTAAACTAATACTCGCTTAATAAAGTGGCCGAATAAGGTTGGTGGCAGTGCCACCATGTCAATGGTTACTCCTGTAACCGGTAAAAATGGTATCGTGTCTAGTCAACCAACGTCAAAAGTCAAGAACCACAAACTATATAAACAAAAGGAAGAGAGAGCTGCTACTAATATGGCGGGCGAGGCCACTGCTGGTATGGGCCAGGAGGTTGCTGATGTGGTTGGTGAGCATACGGGTCCTGTAGATGATCGTGAAAATCCTGCCGCATGTCGTCCATCGTCTGACCCAGCTGACCCATATGGATCATTAAATCTAACATTGTTGGGTCAGTGGTAGTGTCACACCCCCAATTTCAACTAACAGAGTTTTACCGTTTGGAAGGTGACACACCAGGATCTCAGTCATTAGTTACATCAAACAACACTATATGGGACTTGAAATGTTATAACATAAAAGTCCAGAGTTAATGCGAAAGTGTAAACATTAAAATGAAGTAAAAATAATTACACGCAACGAGCGTCAATTAGTGTAATTAAATAAACTATTTAAAATATTTGAAATGAATAATATGACAATTGGACTCCATGCATGTCCTAAGTGCGCAACCTGTGCCAAAGCGACCTGAGAAACATGTAAGAAAAAGTGTCAACACAAGGTTGGTGAGTTCACAGGTTTGTATGTAAATAAACTGTTTGAGTGTTGCTGGATCCACATACGTAAGTCACACCTATTGCTAGCTAGACAATGTACAAGTTACTCTAAGCGTTCGCAACCAAAGCTGACTGTTTGTGTTTGGGTGCCCTCCGCCATTGCTAACATCAACAATGGCAAGTGTTAAGGACAATTTACACCCTTTAGACCTCCAATCAAGTTAGTGCGACTAACCCGGGTGGGGTTTGTCAAACCCATTAGTACTACTCAAATTTCCTCGCTATACTCCATATATTAACGGTCCGAGTGTGTAAGGACTTTGCATGTTATGTTTGCACTTAGGTAATACTATGTGATCCATGTCCGTGTGTATGTCTCTCCCTGGCTGGGAAACAAGTAACGGATGCCTGTTCGTATGCATGTTTCTCCCCAACGGGAAAACAAGTAAAATACTGTTTGTGAGTATGCATGTTTCTCCTCAACAGGAAAACAAGTAAAGTAATGTTTGTGTGTAAGCATGTTTCTCCTCAACAGGAAAACAAGTAAAATAATGTTTGTGTGTAAGCATGTTTCTCCCCCAATAGTAAAACAAGTAAAAAGGGGCCATGAAACTCACCTGAACGGCGTAGGTAGTAATCACACAAGTACGAGATTAAAATCTCAAGCGGTAGCCTGACACGGCTCACAAATGTCCTAGCATTACAACATAACAGTTAGGGACTCGATGGGAATATGTGACGACGACACAGAAAGGAGGAACGTCCTAAAAGAAACGTCCTAATGATTAAGGAATAGACGAACGTGTCCACAGAAATACGGATTTCTAAGTTAGATGATTCGAATGATTACGATACGCGACGAAAGACAATAATTACAATAATTATTAAATACATTTAATCGTCTTCGTCATTAAGTAACGATCCAGAAAATAATATTATTATATTATTTTTAAACTCGAAATGTGATAACTATTTATGTGATAAAAATAATAATGTATTATTTTTATTCGATAATAACATAAATATATTAGTTTTAAAAGTGGAAACAATATGAAAATGATTTAATAAATCAAACTCGAGCCTACGGGTGTTTTCCAGGGCTAAAACCCTTTTATATATTAATATAATAATATTGGGTTTGAAAATATATAAAAATATTCCAAGGAAAATGCCCAAAAAAATGTTTGCAAGAGACCGGTTTCAAACCCGGGTCTCCTGCGTATAGGCCTTAAGTCTTAACCATCTCGGCTGGCTAGTGTTTCGCGACAAGGATGCTTCTGAAATGGTTTTAATGATTCCAAACCCCTCCCTTCTACCCTTAGTCGCGATCCGAATCAAACCATCCCCAATCTCCATCGATTTCGATCACGATTGAATGCAAGCGCATAGAGGTTTTGATAGATGGGATATAGGTGAGTCTGAGGTGATGTTTAATTGCAAAATTTACACGTTTTGAATCGTTTAATCACGCATATACGGGCCGAAACCCTAGATCAAGAACCAAGAATCAAATCTGTTGAATTCGATATTGTTAACCATCGAACTCATGGGGCTTTTACAAAGGGAATAATTCGAATCTGACCATATAGATTAATTCCGTTTTGGTTAAGTCTAGGATATAAACCCCCAAATCGAATTTATGTTGAACCCTAGTTTACGGTTTATAATCAATTCGATATTACTTGATTTAATTGATATGGGGCTTTCAAAGAGTAGGTAATCGCGAGTCTAACCATATGATTCAATTGAATTTTAATCGAGTTTAGTATCAAAAGCCCCAAATTGGGTTTCGTATGAACCCTAGATTACGGGTCTTGATCAATTAGATATTATGAGCCCCAATTAACAAAGGGCTTTCATTCAAAGAGCAAAAACGAAGCTAAGGGTAGGATCAATTACCAGAATACGTGACGGATTGAAGGAGATCGACTAGATGGGTTTCCAACTTCGGCGATCTTGGATTCCGACTCCTCCGGCTCGTCTTCCGTCAAATTGATTGGTGAAACAGACCCAAAGGAACTCGACTTAGCTACGCAAATGATTGATTTGTGAGGATGTTGATCGGAATCAACGAATTTGAGGCGTATAGCGTGATGGTCGACGGTTTCGTTTTGAATACCCATTATTGGGTTTAATTCGACACATTCACGATGATTAAAGTATTAGTTATGATCGTTAATGGTGTTTAATGCGATTTCCGTTACTGATTCAAGCCTAATCAGTTGTAATTCGCGAATTCAAGATCAAGAATGAATGGTTTCACTTCCAGAAGTCAAACAGGAACAATTCCATCGATTTTGACTTCATAAAGTCAACAGATAGGTTTAGGCTAATTACACAGCTAATCCCTGTAGTTTTAAGATTAAATATTAGCAAGAATGATCCCTGAGGTTTGAATTTAATTGGATTATCTAACGGGGTTAGGTTTTCAACAGTAATTAAACGGAATTTACTAACTGAGTTAACCTGAAAAGTCGGGTTGTCACATCATCCCCTAGTTAAAAGAATTTTCGTCCCAAAAATTAAACAAAATAAAAAATTTTTCCGGATGTCACATCATCCCCTAGTTAAAAGAATTTTCGTCCCGAAAATTAGAATAGTACCTTAAGAGTTTGACGCGGAGTGCTTGAACAGATTAGGATATTTGCGCATCATCTGATCCGCGCGCTCCCACGTGAATTCCGGTCCGCGTTTCGAGTTCCAACGAACTCTGACAATAGGGATTTTATTGTGTTTCATCGTTTTAATTTTCCCTATCCATAATTTCCACCGGTTCTTCAACGAACCGTAGTTGTTCATCGATGTGTAGTTCCTCAAGAGGAACAGCGAGTGTTTCGTCTACTAGACATTTCTTCAGGTTCGAGACATGAAAGATATCGTGTACACCACTAGGTCCTTCAGGTAGGTCCAGTTGATAAGCTACTGGGCCAATTCTCTTCACTATTTTGAATGGTCCAACATAACGAGGATTCAGTTTGCCTCGTTTCCCGAAGTGAATTACACCTTTCCAAGGTGAGACTTTGAGTAGAACCATGTCACCTACTTGAAGTTCTAACTGTTTACGACGCTTATCGGCGTTGCTCTTTTAACGATCACGAGCTGTCGCCATTCGGTTTCGGATTTGTACAATCTTTTCAGAAGTTTTGAAAACAAGTTCAGGACCTGTAAGTTGGCTATCCCCAACTTCAGCCCAACAGATAGGAGATCGGCATTTACGTCCGTATAATGCCTCGAATGGTGCTGCTTTGATGCTAGTTTGATAACTGTTATTGTAGAAGAACTCCACTAAAGGCAAGTGAGTTTCTCAACAGTTGCCGAAACCTATCATACAAGCTCGTAGCATGTCATCTAAGGTTTGGATGGTACGTTCCGTTTGACCATCAGTTTATGGATGATATGCTGTACTCATGTCTAGACGTGTGCCTAGGGATTTTTGCAATGATTGCCAGAACCGAGAAGTGAATCGAGCATCTCGATCCGAGATGATAGAAATTGGCACACCGTGCCGAGAGACTACTTCCTTCAAGTAAATACGAGTGAGTTTTTCCATCTTGTCGGTTTCTTTGATTGCAAGGAAGTGTGGATTTTGTCAAGCGATCTACGATCACCCAGATGGTGTCGCATCCGATAGAAGTTAGGGGTAGTTTGGTAATAAAATCCATGGAAATCTACTCCCATTTCCACATCGGAATTTCCGGTTGATGAAACAACCCAGCAGGTTCTTGGTACTTGACTTTGACCTTCTAGCAGGTCAGACACTTGCTAACATAGGTGGCCATATCAGTTTTCATGTTCATCCACTAATAGGGAACCTTTAGTTCATGCTACATCTCATCGGAACTAGGATGAATAGAATAGCGCGATTCGTGAGATTCATCCATTACAAGTCCCCTTATGTTCCCGTGCTTTGGAACCCATATTCGCTCTGCGAAGTAGCGAGTACCGTCTGATTTAACTTCGAGTTGTGCTTCCATACCGCGTGTACCTTCCAGCGATAGGTTTTCCTCTTTCAGAGCTTCAAGTTGAGCACTACTGATCTGATCAGGTAGTCCAGGGTGGATAGTGAGTTGTAATGGTCGGACTCGTCTGGGTTTAGTTTCTTTCGATTTAGGGCATCGGCTACTACGTTAGTCTTGCTCGGGTGATTCTTGATAGTACAATCATAGTCGTTCAAGAGTTCGATTCAACGACGTTGTCGCGTGTTCAACTCTTTTTGTTCAAAGATATGCTGAAGACTCTTGTGATCGGTGTAGGTAGTGCATTTGGTACCGTACAAGCAGTGTCTCCAGATTTTTAGTGCAAATACCACGACTCCCAACTCTAAGTCATGAGTCGTGTAGTTTTTCTCTTGGATTTTCAGTTGACGAGAAGCGTATGCGATCACTTTCTCGCGTTGCATCAGCACACAACCAAGATCTTCAATGAATGTATCACAATACACCACAAAATCATCCGTTCCCTCTGGAAGAGATAGGATTTGGTGCACTGCAGAGATAGGGTTTACCTTTTTGAGTTAAGGTTGTGAAGGGTTGGGCAATCTTGGAGAATCCTTCAATGAGACGACGGTAGTAGCCAGCCAATCCCAGAAATTGACGCACCTCCGTCGGCGTTGTAGGTGCTGCCCAATTCTTGATTGCTTCTACTTTAGCTGGATTGACATGTATTCCTGTCTTGTTGACTACATATTATAAGAATTTTACTTCTCGAATCTAGAGTTCGCACTTGGAAAGTTTGGCATACAATTGCTCTTGTTTTAGCAATTCTGAAATCGAACGCAGGTGTTCCTCGTGTTCATCCCTATTCTTGGAGTAGATGAGGATGTCATCGATGAAGACGATAACGAACTGATCAAGGTATGGTTTACAAACACGGTTTATGAGGTCCATGAATACAGTGGGTGCATTGGTAAATCCGAAGGGCATGACCATAAATTCGCAGTGACCATACCTAGTTCTGAATGCCGTCTTTGAGATGCCCTCGTGTCGGACTCTCAGTTGATGATAACCGGATCTAAAATATATCCTGGAATAGAAGCTTGATCCATGGAGTTGATCAAACAAATCATCGATGCGGGGTAAAGGTTAACGGTCCTTGTTGGTTACTTTATTAAGTTCACGGTAGTCGATGCACATGCGGAAGGTCCTGAACTTCTTCTTGACAAATAGGGTCGGAGCTCCCCATGGCGATGAGCTAGGTCTAATGAAACCTTTATCCAACAACTCTTGTAGTTGTGTGTATAGCTCTAGCAATTCACTAGGTGCAAGTCTACAGGGTGCCCGAGCAATAGGCGTTGCTCCGAGTGCTAGATCAATTTGGAATTTGACTTGACGATGCGGTGGAAGATCTGGTAGATCTTCGGGAAATACCTCCGAATAATCACGAACGATCGGGATGTCGTCAATCTTCTTCTCCTTAGTTGGCTACTCGGCGACGAGAGCCAAAATGGCAGTATGTCCTTTACGCAGATGTTTTTGTGCTTTCATGAATGATATGATGCCCATAACAGCACCACTCCTTTCGCCTTGGACAGAGAGGATTTCTCCATTAGGAAGAGGGAGGCGAACGATTTTCTCATGGCAGACAATCTCGACTTGGTTCTTATATAGCGAGTCCATTCCGACAATTACGTCAAAACCACTGAGTGTGACTATCAGAAGGTCAATTTCAAGTTCATGACCAACCAATTCAAGTTTATAACCCCTAAGAATGTGAATTGCTTCAGTTACCTGTCCATCAGCTATTTCTATGGTGTGCTTAGCTTCTAATAGGGTTGGAGTACGACCACATCAACATGAAATTCATGAAGTCATGCTGAGACTTCTAGTGAGACCTGCGCTTATAAGGTAAGCGTCGATCAACACAAAGGCTGAGGGGAGAGGTTCACATGTAGACAAGATTTTAATGAGATATAGGTTCCAGGAGTACAAGGGATAGGATGAATGTTTAAGTAATCGCGTTCAACTGACGGTCAGTTAGATTAAATTTCTGTTTTCCAATGTCATTGGAATAACTAGATATGATGGGGTATAAATCAAATTAGACCAAGGATTAGTCACAGGATAAGGTAATAGGGTCAACTGGAATTTATTATTGGAGTGTAAGGAATAATGTGTTAGCTTAGAAAGAATTTCTCAAATTCCGCTTACATAGTTGGAGTCGATAAGTTTGCCATGAGATTCTATTAGAGTTTCAATCATGATGGTTTATGTGATCACGTTTGGATGAGAGTCTTAATTTCACTAAGACTCTTTCATGAGTGAGATATAATGATGGATCCTATTGATGACTGTTCAGTGTGTCCGTAAACATCTTCAACCTGGTAGTCGCGTCTATCAACTGTTGAACGAGTTTAACGATACCAACTAGTCGTTGAGTGGGTTATCAGAGTTTCTACAGACAGTGAAAACTTAAGCCTGTAAATCACTGATTAGGACCATTTATCCACACACTAGGATTCACCGGGACTTACATGCACCTCAAATTACTATTACGTGTGCACCCGTAATGATAATTTGCTTTGCATGTTCACCCTAGTTTCTCCCTGTCATGTGTCAAAATGTCCCTCAGTTTATTACTGAGTTCAGAGTGTGTTAGAGATGATAACTCATCGAAAGGCTTAGTCATCAGCCACAAGTTGATCAACTAGGGCTCATATCAGGATAAGTAGTCGAGAATCGTTTGATACGAGTATTCACTCGAGTTGAAACACAATACGAGAGTCCAATCCAACAGATTGTAGATGAATCATGCACGCGAATGCGACTTCGAGAGTAAAACTAATTCATGGATATGAGTTACAAGAAGCAGCAAAGTAGCCGTCCTTCCAACTGAGTCAGGATAGGGTTTGAATATGCGTTCTAAACTTTGTGGTCCATCTATTCTCAATAGGATATTGACCAAAGAAGCGAGCCCATGGCTCGGGAAAATGATGACATCTACGCGTCAATAGATTCTGCAATAATGCATGCAACGGTCTGCCTTCACTCGGCGTATTGTTGCTAGTGGGTACAGTAGGGACTCGCCTCCGACGATCCCAACTCCCAAAGAGATATGCGTTAGTACTGAGTAACATCCATAACATGGACCTGAGAGAGCCCACCATACCCAACAGGTGATGGTGATGTAAGTGACTCCTCCGAAGGCTCCGTCTCGCTGCCCTCGGACGGGAGTGGATGATGTTCTGGTGATTCACCGAGTTTCGCCACTGGGAATGATGATGCAATGCAAATGATGTGTCCCTCGCCAACTGAGGATGATACGGATGGTATTAACATGCCTGCACTGCAATGTATAGTTGCTATATGTATCACGTATAAGTGTCTGTGCCGTGTAACTAATGTGTGAGGTTATAGTCTAGTATGCAATCCTAGTTCTCTATAACCAATGTCTCTGATACCAATCTGTCACACCCCCAATTTCAACTAACAGAGTTTTACCGTTTGGAAGGTGACACACCAGGATCTCAGTCATTAGTTACATCAAACAACACTATATGGGTCTTGAAATGTCATAACATAAAAGTTCAGAGTTAATGCGGAAGCGTAAACGTTAAAATGAAGTAAAAATAATTACATGTAACGAGCGTCAATTAATGTAATTAAATAAACTATTTAAAATATTTGAATTGAATAATATGACAGTAGGACTCCATGTATGTCCTAAGTGCGCAACCTGTGCCAAAGCGACCTGAGAAACATGTAAGAAAACGTGTCAACACAAGGTTGGTGAGTTCACAGGTTTGTATGTAAATAAACTGTTTGAGTGTTGCTGGATCCACATACGTAAGTCACACCTATTGCTAGCTAGACAATGTACAAGTTACTCTAAGCGTTCGCAACCGAAGCTGACTGTTTGTGTTTGGGTGCCTTCCGCCATTGCTAACATCAACAATGGCAAGTGTTAAGGACAATTTACACCCGTTAGACCTCCAATCAAGTTAGCGCGACTAACCCGGGTGGGGTTTGTCAAACCCAGTAGTACTACTCAAATTTCCTCGCTATACTCCATATATTAACGGTCCGAGTGTGTAAGGACTTTGCATGTTATGTTTGCACTTAGGTACACAAGTGGTAATGAAATACTATGTGATCCATGTCCGTGTGTATGTCTCTCCCAGGCTGGGAGACAAGTAATGGATGCCTGTTCGTATGCATGTTTCTCCCCAACGGGAAAACAAGTAAAATACTGTTTGTGAGTATGCATGTTTCTCCTCAACAGGAAAACAAGTAAAGTAATGTTTGTGTGTAAGCATGTTTCTCCTCAACAGGAAAACAAGTAAAATAATGTTTATGTGTAAGCATGTTTCTCCCCCAATAGTAAAACAAGTAAAAAGGGGCCGTGAAACTCACGTGAACGGCGTAGGTAGTAATCACACAAGTACGAGATTAAAATCTCAAGCGGTAGCCTGACACGGCTCACAAATGTCCTAGCATTACAACATAACAGTTAGGGACTCGATGGGAATATGTGACGACGACACAGAAAGGAGGAACGTCCTAAAAGAAACGTCCTAATGATTAAGGAATAGACGAACGTGTCCACAGAAATACGGATTTCTAAGTTAGATGATTCGAATGATTACGATACGCGACGAAAGACAATAATTATAATAATTATTAAATACATTTAATCGTCTTCGTCATTAAGTAACGATCCAGAAAATAATATTATTATATTATTTTTAAACTCGAAATATGATAACTATTTATGTGATAAAAATAATAATGTATTATTTTTATTCGATAATAACATAAATATATTAGTTTTAAAAGTGGAAACAATATGAAAATGATTTAATAAATCAAACTCGAGCCTACGGGTGTTTTCCGGGGCTAAAACCCTTTTATATATTAATATAATAATATTGGGTTTGAAAATATATAAAAATATTCCAAGGAAAATGCCCAAAAAAATGTTTGCAGGAGACCGGTTTCGAACCCGGGTCTCCTGCGTATAGGCCTTAAGTCTTAACCATACGTAAGTCACACCTATTGCTAGCTAGACAATGTACAAGTTACTCTAAGCGTTCGCAACCGAAGCTGACTGTTTGTGTTTGGGTGCCTTCCGCCATTGCTAACATCAACAATGGCAAGTGTTAAGGACAATTTACACCCGTTAGACCTCCAATCAAGTTAGCGCGACTAACCCGGGTGGGGTTTGTCAAACCCAGTAGTACTACTCAAATTTCCTCGCTATACTCCATATATTAACGGTCCGAGTGTGTAAGGACTTTGCATGTTATGTTTGCACTTAGGTACACAAGTGGTAATGAAATACTATGTGATCCATGTCCGTGTGTATGTCTCTCCCAGGCTGGGAGACAAGTAATGGATGCCTGTTCGTATGCATGTTTCTCCCCAACGGGAAAACAAGTAAAATACTGTTTGTGAGTATGCATGTTTCTCCTCAACAGGAAAACAAGTAAAGTAATGTTTGTGTGTAAGCATGTTTCTCCTCAACAGGAAAACAAGTAAAATAATGTTTATGTGTAAGCATGTTTCTCCCCCAATAGTAAAACAAGTAAAAAGGGGCCGTGAAACTCACGTGAACGGCGTAGGTAGTAATCACACAAGTACGAGATTAAAATCTCAAGCGGTAGCCTGACACGGCTCACAAATGTCCTAGCATTACAACATAACAGTTAGGGACTCGATGGGAATATGTGACGACGACACAGAAAGGAGGAACGTCCTAAAAGAAACGTCCTAATGATTAAGGAATAGACGAACGTGTCCACAGAAATACGGATTTCTAAGTTAGATGATTCGAATGATTACGATACGCGACGAAAGACAATAATTATAATAATTATTAAATACATTTAATCGTCTTCGTCATTAAGTAACGATCCAGAAAATAATATTATTATATTATTTTTAAACTCGAAATATGATAACTATTTATGTGATAAAAATAATAATGTATTATTTTTATTCGATAATAACATAAATATATTAGTTTTAAAAGTGGAAACAATATGAAAATGATTTAATAAATCAAACTCGAGCCTACGGGTGTTTTCCGGGGCTAAAACCCTTTTATATATTAATATAATAATATTGGGTTTGAAAATATATAAAAATATTCCAAGGAAAATGCCCAAAAAAATGTTTGCAGGAGACCGGTTTCGAACCCGGGTCTCCTGCGTATAGGCCTTAAGTCTTAACCATACGTAAGTCACACCTATTGCTAGCTAGACAATGTACAAGTTACTCTAAGCGTTCGCAACCGAAGCTGACTGTTTGTGTTTGGGTGCCTTCCGCCATTGCTAACATCAACAATGGCAAGTGTTAAGGACAATTTACACCCGTTAGACCTCCAATCAAGTTAGCGCGACTAACCCGGGTGGGGTTTGTCAAACCCAGTAGTACTACTCAAATTTCCTCGCTATACTCCATATATTAACGGTCCGAGTGTGTAAGGACTTTGCATGTTATGTTTGCACTTAGGTACACAAGTGGTAATGAAATACTATGTGATCCATGTCCGTGTGTATGTCTCTCCCAGGCTGGGAGACAAGTAATGGATGCCTGTTCGTATGCATGTTTCTCCCCAACGGGAAAACAAGTAAAATACTGTTTGTGAGTATGCATGTTTCTCCTCAACAGGAAAACAAGTAAAGTAATGTTTGTGTGTAAGCATGTTTCTCCTCAACAGGAAAACAAGTAAAATAATGTTTATGTGTAAGCATGTTTCTCCCCCAATAGTAAAACAAGTAAAAAGGGGCCGTGAAACTCACGTGAACGGCGTAGGTAGTAATCACACAAGTACGAGATTAAAATCTCAAGCGGTAGCCTGACACGGCTCACAAATGTCCTAGCATTACAACATAACAGTTAGGGACTCGATGGGAATATGTGACGACGACACAGAAAGGAGGAACGTCCTAAAAGAAACGTCCTAATGATTAAGGAATAGACGAACGTGTCCACAGAAATACGGATTTCTAAGTTAGATGATTCGAATGATTACGATACGCGACGAAAGACAATAATTATAATAATTATTAAATACATTTAATCGTCTTCGTCATTAAGTAACGATCCAGAAAATAATATTATTATATTATTTTTAAACTCGAAATATGATAACTATTTATGTGATAAAAATAATAATGTATTATTTTTATTCGATAATAACATAAATATATTAGTTTTAAAAGTGGAAACAATATGAAAATGATTTAATAAATCAAACTCGAGCCTACGGGTGTTTTCCGGGGCTAAAACCCTTTTATATATTAATATAATAATATTGGGTTTGAAAATATATAAAAATATTCCAAGGAAAATGCCCAAAAAAATGTTTGCAAGAGACCGGTTTCGAACCCGGGTCTCCTGCGTATAGGCCTTAAGTCTTAACCATCTCGGCTGGCTAGTGTTTCGCGACAAGGATACTTCTGAAATGGTTTTAATGATTTCAAACCCCCTCCCTTCTACCCTTAGTCGCGATCCGAATCAAACCATCCCCAATCTCCATCGATTTCGATCACGATTGAATGCAAGCGCATAGAGGTTTTGATAGATGGGATATAGGCGAGTCTGAGGTGATGTTTAATTGCAAAATTTACACGTTTTGAATCGTTTAATCACGCATATACGGGCCGAAACTCTAGATCAAGAACCAAGAATCAAATCTGTTGAATTCGATATTATTAACCATCGAACTCATGGGGCTTTTACAAAGGGAAGAATTTCGAATCTGACCATATTGATTAATTCCATTTTGGTTAAGTCTAGGATATAAACCCCCAAATCGAATTTATGATGAACCCTAGTTTACGGTTTATAATCAATTCGATATTACTTGATTTAATTGATATGGGGCTTTCAAAGAGTAGGTAATCGCGAGTCTAACCATATGATTCAATTGAATTTTAATTGAGTTTAGTATCAAAAGCCCCAAATTGGGTTTCGTATGAACCCTAGATTACGGGTCTTGATCAATTAGATATTATGAGCCCCAATTAACATAGGGCTTTCATTCAAAGAGTAAAAACGAAGCTAAGGGTAGGATCAATTACTAGAATACGTGACGGATTGAAGGAGATCGACTAGATGGGTTTCTGACTTCGGCGATCTTGGATTCCGACTCCTCCGGCTTGTCTTCCGTCAAATTGATTGGTGAAACAGACCCAAAGGAACTCGACTTAGCTACGCAAATGATTGATTTGTGAGGATGTTGATCGGAATCAACGAATTTGAGGCGTATAGCGTGATGGTCGACGGTTTCGTTTTGAATACCCATTATTGGGTTTAATTCGACACATTCACGATGATTAAAGTATTAGTTATGATCGTTAATGGTGTTTAATGCGACTTCCGTTACTGATTCAAGCCTAATCAGTTGTAATTCGCGAATTCAAGATCAAGAATGAATGGTTTCACTTCCAGAAGTCAAACAGGAACAATTCCATCGATTTTGACTTCATAAAGTCAACATATGGGTTTAGGCTAATTACACAGCTAATCCATGTAGTTTTAAGATTAAATATTGGCAAGAATGATCCCTGAGGTTTGAATTTAACTGGATTATCTAACGGGGTTAGGTTTTCAACAAAAATTTAACGGAATTTACTAGCTGAGTTAACCTGAAAAGTCAGGTTGTCACATCATCCCCTAGTTAAAAGAATTTTCGTCCCAAAAATTAAACAAAATAAAAAAAATTTCCGAATGTCACATCTTTGTAACATCCGGCCCCTCGTACCAACAATATTGTCCGCTTTGCCCACTAAGAGCTCACGGATTTGTTTTTGGTTGCCCGGGTGAAAACTTCTCAGGGGGTCACCCATCCGTGGATTACTCCCACCCGAGCACACTTAACTGTGGAGTTCTCCTCTCATCCACTACATTAAGCCCCAAAACGCGTTGTTGATTTAAGAGGCAGGGCATTTCTTATGATCCAAGGATCTCTCTTGTGCACGGCCGATGGGGGATTCGCCTAGGGTGTTACAATCACCCCCCCTTTTGGACTCATCGTCCTCGATGAGGTTTGCCCCACCATCCAATTTTAGGATGTGGGATTTGCCTAAGGTGTCATCCTGAACACCCCCGGGGACTCAACCGTGATCGCTGAGGTTTGCCCCACCATCCCGAACGGCACAAGAGTGGCTCTGATACCATTTGTAACATCCGGCTCCTCGTACCAACAATATTGTCCGCTTTGCCCCCTAAGAGCTCACGGATTTGTTTTTTGTTGGCCGGGTGAAAACTTCCCAGGGGGTCACCCATCCCTGGATTACTCTCACCCGAGCATGCTTAACTGTGGAGTTCTCCTCTCATCCACTACATTAAGCCCCAAAACGCGTTGTTGATTTAAGAGGCAGGGCATTTCTTATGAACCAATGATCTCTCTTGTGCACGGCCGATGTGGGATTTGCCTAGGGAGTTACAGGTAGTGTGGTACATACCTGGGCCTTGATGCCCCAGTTGTCCCATAGGTGCTCCCTCGTCCTTTGATTCTTCAACTACACCAGTCCAAATATTTCCCCGATGGCCTACTAATCGGTACACCCCATTGAACTTCTTCATCATATGCATGTTGATCAATACTTTGGTGTCAACAGGTAGAATGGGTGTGTTCATTTCTGTAAGTATATCGAGGTGCACAGGAGACAAGACTACTAGGTAGGAAGCAAGGTGAGTAATGTATGGTCCACCAAATATGTGGCTGTTAGAACAGTAGCCAGTAGCTCTTGTAAAGAACTTGGCCAAGTTGTAAGCCAAGTTACAAGGAATCCCATCAATCAAGCAGTGTAAGTGAAGGAGATCTCTAACGCTCACAACCCCCATGCTATCCTTTCTTCCCCCAATGGAAAGGACAATGCATCGGTGCAGATAACGGTGGAGGGGATGTCTGATCTTGGTGCTCTTTTGACTGTGCGGGTCAAAAGGTCCGGATCCGATCCTATGCCAAATTGTTGATGTTTCTCCCTCGGCGAACTCCCCTTTACTGTCAGTAAATATCGGCTCCGTAATATCCCTGTGCCTATATAATCCCATTTTTACCCCAAACTGTGCTAGTGACAATTCATACCAATGCCTAGCCATCCTGAAGCGCACACAATCATGCATTTCCATACTTACCACTCGCCTATCGAATTAGAAGGATGCTAGGAACTCAAGAGTGAGTTCATAGTAGGTTGTTTCTCTGATAGAAAAGAATCTCTGCCATGGCTTTGTGATCAGGGGAACTGCACTGTCTAAGAGATTAATATCCTCCAAGGTTGGGTAGCAAATGGTTTTATGTGACCCAAAGGTTTGCCCTAGTAATGTAGGCAGGATTTGGTAGGCATGGACCTCGATGGCATCATCGGGGTCAAAGATAAGCCACAGATGAAAATTGTGTGGCCCTTCTGGCATGGGTTGCGGGTGAAAAAGCGGTGGAGGAGATGGTGGAGTCTATGGTGAGCCACTCATGTGGGCAGATGAGGATGAACCCGACCTAGAACCTAATCGGGTGTTTCTTCTCTTTCGCCCCGCTTGTTGGGAAGACTCAGCCATGACCTACATAATCACCATTTAAAGGAGTTAGTACATAAGAATAAGAATAACCCAACATATATATTCTAATAGCGCCAAAAACTTGATATGATGTACATTACGATGCATATTGGTGCCAAAAACCTGATAAGAATCATGTTTTTAGAGAAAATATATATGTATATAATTTTTGGACCACTCAAGGGAAACACAAACTTGGGCATGGTTATGGCACGATTATGTTTCTCGAGTCCTTAAATAGTCAATTATAATAAATCGAGCAAGGCGCAAATTCCAACGGTGTAATCTGACTATCAAAATAGATGGTCAAAGTGTTGACTTTTGAAAAGTCAAACCCGCCAAAATTCTTGACATAATTCAACTAATCAACAATTTCCCACTAATTATGTTAAAACCTAAACACATTCAAACAAGATTCATGCTTCAATTTGTAATTCCATGTTCAAGAACTCTAAGTCAAAACTCATAAACTCATTCATACAAATCAAACAAATCCTACCCAAACAAGGCTAAAATGAGTTACATTATGATCCTACCTAGTCAGATATGCATCTAGATCAAGCATTGAGTTCATATTCAAGCATATTCAAACCAAAGTTCAAAACGAAACCCTAGCCTAATTTGAACAAGATTAGCCACATTGGAAGCATAATTCACACTAAAATTGACAATAGACAAGTTTACATACCTCGGGGAAGAGATTGGAAGCAAAAATCAAGAGAAACTGTGAGAAATCGATCGTTTTTGGTTGATTTCGGAGAGTTCCGAGCGTTTTCGGAGTTGGGGTTTTGAGAAAAAAGTGATTTTTCTGCAATTTTAACACCAGACGCGCACGAAGCCCAATGCACGGTCGTGCATTCGGTTGCACGGTCGTGCATCACCCCTGTTTGACCAATTTGACTTTTTTTTAACTAAAAATAGTACTACTTAAAAATTTATTTTAATTTATTAAAGTATTAATTTAAAAAAATATAATAAAATAAATTGGTCAAGGGAGATTGTCAACATTAAAATCATGATTTCACGTTAGAAAACTTGATATCCAATTTCAAAGTATCGAGCTTGTAACCATCGGGAATAAGGAGGAATGTAAAATCTAAACACGTAAAACCGTTTGAAAGTATTACGCCTATTCTTAAAATGCTTTCGAATGACGGCACTTGTATCCATTCATTTTTCTTAGCAATAATCTTGGGTTGCGATCTTTGAAAGTTTCTGCAAAGATAGATTAGCTAGCACAAGTAACAAAAAAAATAATAAGAAAAATATAAATAAAAGGAAAAATAAAGTAGAAATAAAACAAAAATAAAATAAAGATAAAGATAAAATCAAAATGAAAAATAAAGTAGAAATAAAACAAAAGTAAAATAGAAATAAATAGTCAGTCCAACGACTTAGATCTTTCGCAGAATTACCGTGTCCCCGGCAACGGCGCCAAAAACTTGATGTATGTTTTAGTATGTAGATAAAAATATAAATATATATATTTTTGGCAACGACACCAAAAACTTGATGGCGTGGTTTTAGTAATAAATATATTCTATTTGGAGCTACACAAAATCAGGTTTTAAATTAATAAATTAAAATAATAATTACTTTAACTAAATACACACACAATAGGCAAGTGTACCTATCGCAGCGTAGTAAATTATAGGTAAGAACCAAGTATCGAACCATGGACACGGATTCCGTACTCAACCCTCGCTATTGTCTGACTAGGATAATAAGTTGGAAAAATGGGTTTTGTTTTAAAAGGAAAATAAAAAGATAAGAAATGTAATTAGAAATATTATCCCGTTTACGGTGTTACTCTAGTTGTTATCCCTGGTTAATTAATGATATATTTAAAGTAAGGTTGGTCATAGTTACTAGCACTAACCCTTTCGATAGGGGAGTTAGTATTTCGTAACGGAACAGTGGATACGGTCGGCCAACTGTTCCTTAATGAATACAACGGACCCTAACGGGGTCTGAAGTCCGTTGGTATCTCACAATTCATTATTCGGACTAATATTTTCTTTGTGACTGACGTACGTCTGGTCTTGTAACTTCTTTTGGAAAGCCGGAATGCGCAACTCCCTCCAGAGCTACTTTATGAATGCTCGGACCTAACAAATTATGTTCTTAAATAGTTGTCTTTACTTATAATATTATTTTAAATAAATAAGACTTTCATTCTCAAGACCAAACCCCATGGCTCCCGCTAGAAGTCCTCTTCAAGCCTATACGAGAGAAGTAAAGAATTACCGACACAAACCGCTCGGTCTGTTTAGGGTTCAAACGGCCTGTTGAATACCCAAACCTCCAATCAACCCATAGTATTAAATCGATACTAACTGGCCATGCTAGCACCAAGATTTGTATATAGACCGCACAAACATCGAATAATCTTCCCAAACAAGAAGTCTTGCTTAAGTAACTCATAAGATTTATGATTATTAGATTGATTTAAAGAGCACTTATTCTGGTCTTTTTAAGATAACTCATAGTAAATACTTTAAAAACATAACATACTAAAAATACTTCATTAATTAATTAAAGTTCAACCAACTCGAGCAACACAAGAGAACTAGCCATAGATGACCATATAAGTGACTCTACTGACCCTTAGATAATGTGTGGAAGTGTTCTAACACCAAGGGAGAGTGGGTATAGGTTGTCTCTTGCTTGCTCGAAAAAGAAGAATCATTTCGTGTTACAAGACTTGGAAATAGAAAATAAACAAAGAAAAGCTAAAACAGACAAAAACCAAGAGAGTTCCGGCTCTTAGTAGAGCATTAAGGCCTTCACACCTCTTGGTAATGGACACCTAAAACACTAGAATGAGCTTGCTATTTATAGGCTAAGATTTTGGCAATGCACGGCCGTGCATTGGATTGCACGGGCGTGCAAAGTACCCATTTCTTTCACGTGCGGAATCTGGCAGTACAGGGACCCAGAATTGGTTTTGGACGGCCGTGCATTGCCCTTGTCTGGTCCCTGTTGACTTTTTGATCTTCTGGTTTGACTTCCTGCGTCCGGTTTCGTTCAATTGGCCCCCGAATGATGATTTTACCCTGATTTTGAGTGTTTTCTTCATGTTTTTGTAAATCCGGGTCAATTATCCTATCGGAACACAAGTGAAGACTCCATTCTTGAGGAAGTCAGTCTAGTAACTTCTTGAACTACCCACGATTTTATAGCACAACACAAGTCCTTTAAGTTGACTAGACACAGTCATGAAACGAGAGACATGTGAGGACAAGCTTTCTCCCTTGATGCTCTCGAATGTGTCATATTGTTTTTGAGCAAGATCCTTTTTGTTTTCCTTCATCTCCTCATTCCCTTCATACATGGCACATAAAGCATTCCATAAAGATTGAGCGGTTTGATATTCTTCAAACATACAGTTGATGTTTGGAGGAAGTGCCATTATTAAAGCATCATAAGCTCTACAATCATAACGAAGCATCAACTTGTCATTCTCGGTGTATGTCTTAGGATCAATGTTGGGTCGAACTCCATCTGCCCTAGTTACCATCGGCCTATAGGGACCATTAAGTATAGAGTTCCATTCTTGATAGTTGTTGTACAAAAAGAAACACTTCATTTTGTTCTTCCAGTTCGGGAAATCATCGGCTCCTTGAAGCTTTGGAGGACGAGTGGTAGTACCTGATTCAGCGTATAGCAGAAGTGGTGATACCATAAAATCAAAACAGAAGTTAGATCAAACAAGTACAAAGTCAGAGTGTCACCAAACAGGAAGTGTCACTAACAAACATAATGTCGCCTGATGAAATGGAGTACAACACCTATAAAGTCTCCTGAGCATAAAACAATGTCGCTAGACAAGTGTTGCCTACAACAAAGTCGCCAACATGAAGTGACTCTAGGAAATGTCACCAAAAGAAATGTCGCTAAGACAAAGTGTCGCTACAAACTTGAGACAGAAACTCACACGAAGATAGGACGATCAAACAAAGACAAGTGTCATCTGATGAATGTTGCCTCAAGAAGATGAGTGTCGCCGTATGAATCTGCAACAACCCCTTCTCCAAGTTTCCTAAAAAATTTCACAAAAACAGCCCAGAAGTCTAATACAGTGGAAATCTAAACAATCACAAAGCTGAAAAAGATGATTTTGAGCAAAAACCACTCAAATCCCACACAAATCCATCACAAATCAGATCTGAATCTAAAAACTAAAAAAAATTATAAAGACCCAAAAACTCAATAAGATCTAGAAATCCAGAGCCAAAGCTCTAATACCAAATTGTAGGTCCTGATAAACACAAACCAGATCTACACTAAGATTTCCAGATCTAAATGAACCTTCACAATCAACTACACAAGAGCTGATATGAAGATCAAAGATGGAAACTCTAAGAAATAAAGAAGAACATGAAGACAATCAATCACATAATCAAACAAACTCTATGAATTAAAGCCTAAAAGATGTATATTGATATGATCCTAACTATTACAATGAAACCCTAATTCTTAACAGTAACACGTACTAAAAGTGAAATTACAATTGAAGAGCTTAACCTAAAACAAGAGAAAACAAGACTATTTATAGATAACCCGAAGAGTGTCGCCATGCACCAGTGTGGTATCTCAGGTTGCTGTAAGAGCTCTGATCTTTTGATATCCTGCTTTAACTTTGGAACAAGCTAAGTAAATTGCGATAGAATCAGCGCATGTTGCGTTGAATTTCTTTAGCTCCCAATTGTTCCTGATTTGCGCTGAGGCCTGCGCTGAACTGGTAACCTGCCAGCGCATGCTGTACCAAAACCAGCGCAAATTGCGCTGGGCCCTCTTCTACTCTCCTTTTTCACATTCGTCTCGCCGAGAAACTCAGATTTCATATATTATGGCCCCCGTGATTCAACTTCTAGCCCAGGATATGCTCTTTCCAAGTTTTAGGCTTTGTAACTTCCTCCATCTTTTGCATAAATCTATATCCATCCTTCCAAAACGCATACTTAGCATCCAATAACCTATAAATCATAAACACATGTAAAGTAAACGTGTTCCATATCAAAACACACATAAAAACATGTAAATAAACATTATAAACATCAAACAAACACCCACTAATCATGTCCCCACACTTGACTTTTGTTTGCCCTCAAGCAAAGCTCTCTCCCAACACTACGACCACAGCTTAACAACAACGTTTAAGCACCCATTACCAAGTGTTAGCTAAGGTCTAAAGTCATACCCGGTTCATAAGACTTACCACGTTCAATAGGTTTACATCCTAGCAAGCACAAGTGTTATGCCATTAAAACACATATTACCTAACCAGACCTACCATGCTTAAGGTTTTTGAACATACATGCAAATACACCTTCTCACAATTGGTCATTCCTCTCGGGTTAATATCTGGACTAGCAAACGATGTGCTAGAATATATATGTGACACTCTCAAAACCAATAATGAAACACTATTATCTTAAGCTTGCAAACCAATCACATTTCCACCAACTACACAAAATCAATCATAAATCATAAGGACTTTAAACAGGTTGTAATGTTTGGCTAGGGTTAAGGGTATGGAAAGGATATTTAAAGTGGCTGGGGTGAGCGGAATCCAACTAAGATACCTCTTCAATCAAACAACTAACAAAAATCACATCTCCAATTTGGGTAAAAATGACACATTACACAATTAAGCTCTTATTTCTTTGAACTAACAAACAAACTTGGGTGAATGTTGACCCACTAACCATGAACTTTTTAGTCTTTAACTAAAAACTGAAACTTGGGTAAAGTTTGACCCAATAGTACTCTTTTTGTATATTTCTTTCTTTCTCTTTTTTTTATATATATACTTTTTTTCTTTGTTTTCTAATAATCATATCTCAAACAAGCACTATTCTACTAACACTAACGTAATCAAATTTCAACTCACAGGTTAAAAATAAAAAGGCTAAAGGGTTAATAATGTGGGTTTAATCAAAAGAAAGGATTAGGCTCAAAATGGGTATCTAAGGGATAATTTTTGGGCATGAAAAACAAAAGAAAAGGTTTAACAAACAGGGTTAATCCTAGTGCCTTAATCATATCTGTGCAAAACTCCGGTTCATGGTCTCAACATGAATTAACAATGCAAGTTTTAAAATAATGCAACATCATGGTAAACATACAAGAAACGAAAATGAGCAATTATTCCTACATATGTTCTAAAGCTCAAGAGTAGGATCAAATTCTCACAAAAACGGTGGATAAAGTTAAAGATGTAAAGCATACATGTTTTGTTCACTATCTAGCATGTCACCCCTAGTTAGGCAATCATATCTTATTTCTGTTTCTGAAAATCGCTTGCTAAGACTACTTTATTCCGCAACTTAAAGAACCAACCATAACTAAGGACCTATACGTGTGCGTCGGTTTTGAAATACCCTCACGGTTTACATTGAAAACTCGGTTTTCATGCACAATTGAACCGCTACAGGGACATTTTGCAAATTTTCAATTTTTCTATCAACTTTACTTCTCCTCATCCCCACACTTGAACCGTACATTGCCCCCAATGTATATCCAAAGTTAGAACATTTTAGTGTGGTTTGAGGAATCACACCATTTCATACCCCCAATCAATGCAAGAAGCGTCGACTACTCACTTATGACATGACTCAATTAAACACAAAAATAAATAACGACTAACCACACTAAAAAAACAAATAAACAAAACAAAATAAAACTAGAAAAGGAGAGCACATGACCTGATTTTGTCTTCATGTCAAGGTCCACGTGTGCATAGAGCAAACTCCTAAATTCACTTTCGTAGGAATCACGATTGCATTTAGTGTATGCAACAAGCCTTTTAAACCCCTCGGTAGCCCGAGTGGATGAGTGAAGTCTCGTGAGGGTTTCTATTGAACACACCCACAAAGTTCCTGTTTGCCTCCATGAGCCTTCCCCACACTTGGGTCTTGCTATAGTGACAAGAAAACTGAAACAAACAAAACAAAAAATGCCAAAAAGTCGGATTGCCTCCTGATTAGCGCTAAGTTTTTATGGTCTTCAGCCAGACCGTACCTGATTTAGCTTTTATGGTGGTTGGAACACAAATTCCTTTCCAAATGCTGCCGCACATGCTCGATAATAGTCATTCCCATTCAAATTGAACGTCCTCATATGTTCCACAGTAATGAACTCTTCTTCATCTCTCCTTTCTCAAGACTCACCAATCTCATATGAATGTCTTGCAAACTTTGGAGGTTTCGTTGACCCAGTCGGTAATTCCTATGACTTCGTGTCCGGCTTGGTATAACTACTTGAACTTTCCACCTGTTGTTTCCATGGTGGCTTTTCTACTTGCCCTCCCCCTTCCCCACACTTGAGGATTTCTACATCTACCACCTCATTCATCTCCTTTAGCTTAAACCTGTCAACAACAAAACCTTTCTCTTTTGTACCACCCACATCCACTTTGGACCGAGGAGGACACTTATTAGTAGTACCTGCTTTGGAATTTGTAACTTTATTAAAATAAGTGAAAGTATTGGGAAGAATATTTAAGTTAAACTCACGGTTTCCAAAGGTCATGCTGACTGTGTTGTCTCTACAATTAATCTGGGCATTGGCAGTCGCCAAGAATAGCCTTCCAAGGACGACCCTCGTTTGATTATTCTTCACAGTCGGTGCATAATCAAGCACCAAAAAATCTTTAGGGTAATAGAATTCCCCTACCTTCACAATAACTCCTCTAATCATCCCCCGATATCGTTTCCATGTCAAATCGGCTAACACTACGACGGTGTCAACTTGCTGTGGAGGACTAAAGTCAGACTGGTCATACAGACTTCCCGGTAATATGCTGACACTTAATCCATAATCCAACAATGCCTGATCAATCTTCATTCCCCTAACTTTAACTAGGATAAGGGGTTCTCCAAACTCACATTCGTCCTCCGAATCACTTTCTTCACCATCTTGGTGAGTACTCACAGCGCTAACATATGCATTCTTTGAACTCGACCCATGATGTTGCAGGTTCAGTGTGGTGTTGATCGATAATTTCCCTGGATCTTTTCCCGACAACTATTCTGCCATCTGCCCCAGTTGCTTTGCAACCGACTCATTTGTCTTGTCTTGTCTTGAAGTTCTTTATTTTGAGGCACAACTTTGGCTAAGTTGTTCACTGCTGCCAACACATCATTTAACGAAGCATTCTGATTATTTTCTTGTGCTTTTCCTTGATTCTGGTTCTTTTGATAGCCCATTTGTTGATATTACTGTTGGCCACCTTGGTTCGGAGATCCTCTCTAGTAATTGCCTTGATTATAGTCTTGTTGGCGATTCTGGTATTGTTGTTGTCCTCCACCCTGCATATTAGAACCCTGAAAGTTAGGATTTAATTGATTAGATGCATTACCATACCTAAAGTTAGGATGATTTCTGAGTCCAGGATAGTAGGTGTTGGAATTCATGTCATATTGCTTCCATTCGCCGCCAATCTGGTTCACTTCTTCAGCTTTTCCTAGTTCTCTCGGACAGTCGGCCAAGGTGTGACCCAAATCATTACACCCACCACAAACTGGATATGTTTGTGACACGTTGGCTACGTCCTTACCTCCCGGTATCCCAAGTCGTGCCATTTATGTCTATATAGCTTCTAACCTCTTGTTGGTTTAATAATCCACCGACTTCGCTGCTGCAGATCCTGATTTTGCTCTTCTGCTATCATGTGCCTGCCTCTTAGAAGTTACACTCAATTTCTTAAGAATTTCCCAATCTTCATCCTCATGATTGGATAAAAACGTTCCATTGCTAGTGGAGGTCACATCTCTCACATCTTCCTATGACAACCCGTCGTAGAACTTTTGAATTAATTCCCACTTCTCAATATCGTGGAGCTTGCACAACCTCAATAATTTTTTGAACCGTTTAAAGGTCTCGTAGAATGGCTCACCAAGCTGCTGTTGAAATTCTCTAATGGCTATGCGGGCTGCATTCATTTTATGTGGCGGGTAATACTCATCCAAGAATTATTGTTGCATATCTGCCCAAATGGTAAGACTTCCTGTGGGTAAGGTAAGAAACCATTTCTTGGCTTTATCTTTTAGTGAAAACTGGAAGAGTACCGGTTTCACTTCTTTAGGTGAGAATCCTTGACCACCAATGGTGCCACAAGTGGCCTCATATTCAGATAAATGGTGATACGGTTCCTCAATGGCTCTTCCATAGAAACTAGGGATAATCCCTAAGCATGTCGGAAGAATTTCAAAAGCTCTTCCCCTACAAACCGGAGGTATAACTGGGGAGGAGTTCACAGCTATGGTTGGGCGGAAATGACTGTCCACACCTTGATCAGGTGGTTGGTATCTAAAATTACGTCTCTCAAGGTTTCTGTTCCTTTATGCCCCCCCCCCCCCCGGTAGGTTTCTATGGTTGACTCAGGGTTGCATGTTTCACTCCTCTTGCCCCACATTCCTTTGGTTACCCTGATAATTTCCTTGCCGGTAACCATATCCTCCACCTTGGATCTTCTACCATTTGAGGTGGTGGTTGCATCCACCCATCTATTCCATATCATCCATACCTATGATGTCTAGGAGGGATTCCACCTTATAATACGGGTTATACCAATCTTCATTTTCCCAATTATCATGTTTGGAACCATGTTCTGGTTGAAGACTTCATCCCGGTGACGACAGTTCATCATCATCATACTCTGAATAACTTGGATTGTTGTTTCTAGGTTGGTATTGATGGTCATGAAAAATTGATGGTGGTTGGGGTGGTTGTTGTTGAGGAATCACTAGGTTGTTTGGAGGTTGATGTGTTGCAAAACACATGTATTTATCCTTTCGTTTTTGTGCGTTTTAGTTTGTTTTGTATTCGTTTTTATTCATTTTTGTATCGTACTTAGTGTGGGTCGTGTTTACAGGTACTCGAGTGCAAAAGAAGCGGAAATCAAAAGTTAATCCTAGAAGAATCAAGCACACGAGGAGAAGCCTTGAAAAGAAGAAGTAAAGTTGGAAAATCAAGCCTTCGCGCCACGCGAAGAGGAAGGATCAAGTCTTCGCGACACGCGAAGACCCAGAATTCAGGGAATTGAGTGCCCGACTAGTTTTTCCTTGGCGCCACGCGAGAAATGTGTGTCCAGAGTTCGCGACACGCGAAAAAAGCAAATTACGGCAAAAACCCTAAATTTGAATATTTAAAGATTTTAATGCCTTTATGTCAAGGGTTGGACTTTTAGCCGTCACACCAGAGAGTTCAGGCGATTTTGGGAGCAGAGAAAGAGTTTGATGTCGTCCAAACGGTCTATAAAATAAACTACTAAACCTAACCTAGACTCCTAAGTAATAAATGGAGTTCCTTCGACTAAACCGCACTGACAGGCAAGTGTACCTATCCAGTGTAGCACAGCTTAATAGTAAACCGGATTATCGAACCCTAGAGACACTACTATAGCTAAACTAGACTCTGACTCGGACTAAAGATTGATTTAAGGGGGGTTGACTACACTAAAGATTAACTACTAATGCAGCAAACAAGGTCGACTCTACCTATCGAAGGAAAGTGCTAAGGAAATAATCAGAGATGGGAAGAATACTACCTAGGTCTCAGGATAACAACTATGACTCAGAATAGCAACAATCACTAGACACCTAAACTAACTTCCTCTTAGACAGTTGACACTCGGATTTCTAATGACGAAGACTAAACGACTATCTCTCACTTCTCGGGTATTGAGACATGATACACAGTCAATCTAACCTATTCTCAATCACAACTCCTATGGATCACTATTTCTAGCAAACCATACAAATACCCACAAACCTAAGTCTATGATCAAGATATGCTATTCAAACTGGAAGACATTCATAAATAACATACGGAATTGAAATCAAACCTAGATCAGATTCAAGCATGCATATTCATCATATTCATTATCAAAAGATCGTTTACAAAATCATTCAACCATTCAAACGAATCCAAAACCGATAAAAATCAAAACTTTAACAAGTAATCATCATAAATACCTAGGCAGTATACGAAGTTTAGCCTAGGATCATACTCAAAACAACTAGAACAGAAGTGATTAAGCAAAACATGATCCAAAACAAACTGATTTCAAACAAAGATCGAAACTTTAACCCGAATAAGCTAATCTAGACAAACCCAGAATCAAAAGCCTTGATCTTACTCTTCAATCGACTCCTAAACTCCAAAATCGCCAAGAGAAACCTCACAAGACGGTTGTAATACTTAGAAAAAGTTTGGCCTCCTAAAAATCTTTTTCACCCAAACCTTTTAAAAACTTGTTCCAATGATAAAAACCAATGCAAAACATACATGGAACTTCGTTCCTGATGATTTCCTCACCGAATCGAGCGTAAATCCCTGCAAGACATGACACACACATATCGAAAAACACAGAATTGCACGGACTCATACCAAAGAAAGCATACAAACTCTACATCCTGGGCACTTGCCCGAGACTCATACAAGCCTATCATGAGGCTTCTCCTTGATCCTAACCGGCACCACCTTCATCCTGCGCGATATCCCGGTTCTCCAAACCCTTAGTAACTCATTACTCCTAGAAAACAATGAACTTACATCACCTTTAGCACTCAGATCCTTCCACCACAGCTTATATCTACCCGGTCCGAAGATGATATGCATCAAATATCCTAGTAACTTCTCACCCCTAAACTTCTCCACACTTTGCACTATTTTAAAATCAGATGAATCTTTCAGAGCACGGGTTCTCTTTCGGGGTGGCCTAGACCTAGGGGTGACTCGGTCTCTCTCCCCTCAGTACGAAGAACAGAAAGAGGTTCAGGAATAGGCACTTCTAACGGTATGACCTCTACACTCTCCACCGGACCATCATGATCCTCTAAGCTCTCCAATGTGTGTGTGTCACAAATTATCAACCCAACCTGTGCTAGTATCTCACTTAAGCCGTAATCATCACTATCAGCACCTAAAAACGGGGACCTTACCAATTTCTTTTCAATTGCAGCAAGCCAATTCGGAGGGTCCTCTATCATTCCTCCCCTATCTCCATCACTTGGTGTTTCGCTTATCATCTCCTCCAGCTCTGCCATCATCCCTTGCAGATCACTGGGCACCCCATCACCGTACTCATCCGGCGTATCTAGCAACTCTTCCAAATCCACAGCCCACTTGGATCACTCTCCTAAATCAGGGACGGGTTCACCAACTTCTATCTCACATGGATCAAAGTCCTGATTGTAACATTTCTGATTTTTCTATGTAACAGTTAGTGCAATAAACTATAATTCTTATGCAATACCCTGTATTATCTATGCAAACATCATAATCCAAGTTACTCATTCAATTCAACTCTTTGATCCTTACAATACTTTCTTACATATTGATATCAAGGATTCGAATTACCTATTGTTTCACTCCTTTATATATGTATAAACATATAACTATAAAAGAGACAAACAATGAAATCAAATATATATATATATCTAGTTTGGTGTTTGGCAAAAGCCTAATTTTATATATATATATATATGTGTGTGTGTGTGTGTGTGGATGTACATACACATAAACATATATATAGTTACATTTTAATGGTTTGAACCCACCCACCCCCCCCCCCACACCTTTTCAATTTGACCCCTACACCTCAAATTTGACCCCATTGCTCAATTTAGATCAATTTTGACTTTTAAAAGTCAAACAAGACCAAATTGTGTAAATCCAACATCTAAAATCGATCAACCTGGCTGATATGGACATTCCATGGTTACCAAATCGACTATAGACCACATTCAGACTAAATCCACATCCCAACTCGATGGATTTCGTGGCCTAATTCAAATTCAGACAGGTTTGACTCGATAGAGTCAAGTCAGTCTAATTCTGGAATGGATCCACAAATTGAAACTCGTTAATGACAGCAAATCAAGTGAGGATTGATTGCGCGTGGATCAGAACCATAACCACGGCTAAATTCACCCCCAATTGATTGAATTCACGCGTAGTCCTCTCCGACAGCTGTTACCTACGAATCCTAGTCGAATCGAATTAATTGAGTGAAATCAAACGAATTAAAACAACAAACCTTTTTGCGAAGCCACTTGGCCCGGATGGTAAGACATTGCACCACGGACCAAGTGGTGTGGGTTCGAAACCCATACACCACAAACCTTTTTGCGCGAGCCTTAAACCAAACTGGTGTCCTGCCTTGTTCATGATAATGGTATATTGAACTGGATTTGTTTCAGGGATACATCCCTTGGTCCAGCGGCTGTGGCTTGAGACTCACAAAACAGCCACCCGGGTTCGAATGGGGTGGGCTATTTTTTTTTAATTAGTTTTAAGAAACGATTTAAATGTATAAAAATTATTTTATAGACTCAAATACCATTTAGAACTAAATTGTACAACAAAAGAAAAATGAATCGATTCTAATTAAGGACAATTATATTTTTTTTACATTTTAAGAATCAATTAAAGGTTTATTAAGATTTTAATTAAAACAATTAAACCACTAGATTATAAAAGTTTTGAAAAGAATTGCCTAAAAACATGTTTCTCATCATTTTTACATTAATGTTCTAATTAAGACTTAGACTATGTTTAAACAAAATATAACATTTTTAAATATTTATTTATACTTCTTTATTATCTTTTTATTTAGACAAATTAATTATCTTTCACCTTAATAATCCACTTATAGTCTAAAATTTTATATTTAGTATAATTTCATGTATATATATATACTAATATATATTTTACACTATGTTTTGACGCATTTTCATAAATAAATAAAATAAATTCATTTATTTACATTATATTGAATAGCTAAAATTCCACACTACCTTTTCTAAATAAATAAATAAAAAGAATAAATTTATTTAGTTATCCAATTTAAACCCTAAATCAAATTATTATTATTACCCTTTTTTTAATCAAAACCCTATTCCATTACATACACCAATACACACATTCATGACTTTTGATGACACAAACACCGATTACACAAGGCCCTACACTCACACCCTTTAAAACCCTAGACTTTCTTTAGACTTTGTACACAACATTAATACAAGTTCATATATTTGCACTTTAGGTCAAACCCAGTGACCTACAAAATACCGTTGCTACCTATTCTCTTGTGCAATCTACATCCTTGATACATGTGAGTCTACATAACTCTTTTTTCATTTTTGTACATTTTGGGGTGAACATGATTTACATTGAAACTATTTATAATATTTCACAATACAATTCTACATTATGATTTCATGCGACTATTTGTGCATTATGCTTGAATGCTATGAGTTAATACTACAAATACATGACGCAACTCGTACAATCTTTAACTCCGTACAAGCCAACGGTTTACAAAGATAGATCTATTGAGTCTGACAAACCCACCCGGGTAGGGTGTTTGTTACCGACAAGACATCAGGATAACACTAGGTGTTATGCCCTACATTAGGATAACCTACGGGTTATGCCCTTCAGTCACAAGGTTTGATTGTACACTTAGTATAACTATAGATTTTCCGTAAGTGCCTTATATGCCATGTATCATATGAACTGTATAAAACATTTTGAAATCATTTTTGTGATGCCAAAACTATGTATGCTCACCAACTTTCTAGTTGACCCTGTTTTCAAATCATGTTTCAGGTACGAATAATTGAGTTGAACAAGTTTGCTTTCACTTAAGTTTGAGGACCTTGTTAATCAAATTATGAACTTGTCATGTATTTTCAATTTCTTGTACTTGTTTGGATTTTGTTTGGATTGAAATGAAATAAATTAATATATTACAATTTAGTCAACCATGTGCTCATGAACAGTCTCCATGTCCCGCCCCGACGTTTCCGCTGTCGGTTGGGGTGTGACAGATTGGTATCAGAGCCTTGGTTATAGGGAATTAGGTTATTAAACACCCTTGACCTAGACTATAACCGTAGGACACCCGTCATATGCCATGCTATATGTTATATGATACTTGCTACATTGTTAAGTGCTACATGTTTAAAACTTTGTGTGATTATCTTACATGTTACCCTAAGTATTACATTGCATGAAACAATACATGATAGTTTATGTGTTACACTACTTGATAACTCAAATGCTCATAAACATTACTATCTATGTAAAATCCTTCCTTACCACACTATTTGATTTCATGCCACCTATCTGCCTCATTAAGTGATATCCTAAGTCTTATCACATACATACACCTACCTAAGTCCTAATACCCCCTCATTCTTACACACTAAGTCACCAACATCTTTTGTGAACAAAGCTCAAACCTTTGGGCCAAATGCCCATTAGTAATGAAGCTAAGGAGCCCATTTGCTCTCCGAGAAGAGAAAGCCTGCTGGAGTAAACAAACCTTACCCTTGGCCTCCAAGCCCAGTCCATGATGATTCTCATCATGACCATGAGCCTAAACAATAGTGTTATTTGTACATGATGGCTGGAAGAGTGAGTGTAGACTCGTGAGAGATTCTGGCTAAGGAAAGACCGGGTACTTAAGTGTGTCCCTTGTGACCCACCCCTCTGTCCTGGGAATTCTCTTAATGGGTACACTACTTATAGGTCAAGTGTTACTCCTAAAATACTATTGTGAAGACTCGGTGTCATGACTAGTCAAACTCTAAATTCATGAAAACTACTATATTTAACACTTAGTATTTTTTTTACCGCTTACAATATTTTCCCTTTTATGCTAGACATGGACTCCTACTCTCCTCCCTCCCCGGTATACCATCCTACTCTCCTCCCTCCCCGGTATACCATCCCGGAGCAGAGTCTAAACAGGAAGAAAATAATGGGTCACCAGACTATCGATCACCAACACCCCCCAACTGCTAGAGCAAAGTTTGACATAAAAGCAGACTAGATTAGGAACACTGGCCCAAGACTTTGAACATCTGGATCACCTCCATCAAGAAACCCGTATCAGGCACCCCATCTACACAACCAGTTACCACCCCCTATGGAGACCCTTATCTAGCACCTGACTCATATCACCCTGACCCGAGGGCAAGGCAAACCATGGCACCCACTAGTGCCATGGGAGTCCCATTTGATGCCATCCACCAATACGTGAGAACCTCTGAGTTTGTGAGACAAGGGATGGAGCACGGGATAAGACACGACCTGCTAGGTGAGAGAATTGACAGCCTGGTGGATCAAGTGTGGTGCCAAGAGGAGAAAAGTGCAAGCCTGGAAGAAGACATGGAGATACTTGATGCACACACGGAAGCAGCTAGAGTTGAGGCCCGGTTTGCTATCCGAGTGACCATAGCAATGTTCGTCTTGGTGCTCATCTGTTTCCTCGTTGAGAGCTATCTGAGACGCTAGCTGGATTGTTCTGCTTTTATCTTTAAATTTCTGTCTGAAACCGCTAATTTATGTTTGGATTAAGCTTTCTACATTTTATCATTTAATTCTAAGTTTTATTTTACAACTTTGATGCCATTACTCGTTGATTCAATATTACCATCATATTTTCATCAAGATCACCCAAACATCACCTTCTCATTCATTGCAAATTAGTACGCGTACCTAAGCCTCTCTTGCAAACTAATCATTTTATTTATTTAAACAACATCATTATTTTGCTCAAGTAAAGCATCTATCAATCCCTTGATTTATAAATATTACTTGGAATATAAATTTTCAACAAACCTTTTCACTTTGTAAGAAAATTTAATGCGACTCATTTTAAAAAACATTCTCTAAATAAATTATGACCTTCGTTTTGCTAAATAAAACTTGGCTTAATTATTAAATAATTTAGCCATTATTTTTATTTTAGACATTCTATTATTGATGATTTAAAATTAAGTAAAAGATTTTTTTATTATTTCAATCATTTATCTAGTTATTCAACTTACTATTTTCACTTATTTATTAAATTACAACCAAGGATAAATTGCACTTTATTGTTTATTTACAAACAAAAAAGTAGCACAAATCGTTTACTCGTAAGCACAATACTATTTACCCACAAACACTTCTCATTACTTTACACATTCAGAAACATATGAGCGTACTAGACATTTCAAGGAAATGAATCATTTCGCGTAGGTACTAACCCTCCTCATAAACCTCAACAAGATTTAAAACCCAACTACCCACGTTATGTATGAACACCAAACAACACGCTTGTCTGAAGCACTCGACCACCTCCAAAATTCGATAATCTCTGCTACTCTTGAGGTTCAATAACTTACACATGAACACCCATAATATACATGACACATGAAACTTGTTTGTTTGACACATGATACTATACTATTCACGTCCTACATGAAACTTAGTCGTTTACAATATATATGATACAGTATTGATTACATGATACATGAAACTTAGTTGTTTGCAACATACATAATACTAGATTGGCCACATAGTACATAAAACTTGGTTGTTCACGCTACACATGATACTCAATTGCTTACATTGTATATGAAAACCTATTCGTTCCCATCATAGAAGAAACTCATTTGCTTACTACATACAATATACATGAACCCTATATGCTTACAATATACATAACACTAGATCATACATGGAACTTGTGTGCGTACATTTTACACGAGGCTAAATTATTTACAATTGTGAAATTTATCGATCGCATTACACGCAAGGCATGATCATACGCTTTACTCACTAAAGTTGAGAATTATAACACTTTGAAGCTTACTCGGGGTTTGACGTATTCTTGTTCAAACACGAGGAAGCTGACAACTCATATGTGAAAACAATAGACAGGAACTAAGTGAATTTGTGCCCCCTCTTAACCCACATACAATGGAAGGATCTATACGGACCATGCGATGATTCAAGTAATTACGGGTGCACACGTAATTATAAAAAATCAGCGCATGGAAAACATAGTAAATTCTATCGTGTGTTATGACATAAAACCTATCATGATATACAATAACGAAACTAATGAGATATGATAAGGGCATGGTGGATACGCCGCTGGTACTTCCTATATATAAGTGTTCCTGTTGTATTATCAAAAGTAGCGTTATTCGTGTCACGCAGAGTTGTATGTTATTTTAACCTAGACCAATGCTTGTGAGACCTCTTATCTACTGAAAATTCTTGAGCATATCATACTACATCTTAAATAAACCCTAATCATCAAGTTTCCCAGCAATTCCATTCCAAGTAATGCATTTCACTTTTAGAGTCCCAAAACATTCTTTGACAATTTTCACCTTAAACTGAATCCACACTACCATCATACATGCCTGACACTTATTATTGATCATACTCCTCAACCCAATTCTCTGAGTTCATTATGGATCTAAACATATCCCAGAGTTTACTTGGGAACGTGAGGATCAAATGAAGCTCAAATATCCTCACCTCTTCATTGTTTCAGTAGTCTCGACTAGTTGAATTTCGGGACGAAATTCCCTCAACATGGGGATACTATAACATTTCTGATTTTTCTATGTAGTAGTTGGTACAATAAACTATAATTCTTATGCAATACCTAGTATTATCTATGCAAACATCATAATCCAAGTTACTCATTCAATTCAACTCCTTGATCCTTACAATACTTTCTTACATATTGATATCAAGGATTCGAATTACCAATTGTTTCACTCCTTTATATATGTATAAACATATAACTATAAAAGAGACAAACAATGAAATCAAATATATATATATATATAGTTTGGTTTTTGGCAAAAGTCTAATTTTATATATATATATATATGGATGTACATACACATAAACATATATATATAGTTACATTTTAATGGTTTGAAACCCCCCCCCCCCCCCCCAGCCCCACCTTTTCAATTTGACCCCTACACCTCAAATTAGACCCCATTGCTCAATTTAGACCAATTTTGACTTTTAAAAGTCAAACAAGACCAAATTGTGTAAATCCAACATCTAAAATCGATCAGCATGGCTGATATGGACATTCCATGGTTACCAAATCGACTATAGACCACATTCAGACTAAATCCACGTCCTAACTTGATGGATTTCGTGGCCTAATTCAAATTCAAACAGGTTTGACTCGACAGAGTCAAATCAGTCTAATTCTGGAATGAATCCGCAAATTGAAACTCGTTAATGACAGCAAATCAAGCGAGGATTGATTGCGCATGGATCAGAACCATAACCACGGCTAAATTCACCCCCAATTGATTGAATTCACACGTAGTCCGCTGTTACCTACGAATCCTAGTTGAATCGAATTAATTGAGTGAAATCAAACGGATTAAAACACTCGTACACCTTCACATAATCTTACACAAACTTCCCAAGCACTCACGCCATCCACATTTCGTCTCGGGAGTCCCGCCGAACGCCGGGAACAGCCGGATCTTCGTTCCAGCCTTTTTCACTAATCCCTGCACCAAAACAAGTAAGAATTGCAGCCTCTGATTCGCGTTCGTCTCTATTTCGAAAGTCCCATGTCGATTTGTAAAAACAAGAAACGATCGAACCAATTTAAATCTTGGGTTCATGCTTCAGAATCTGATTTGGGGCTTGAACCGTGTTTTCTATATAAATAAACGGGTTTCTAAAGAACCAGCGAAACCACTTGGCCCGGATGGTAAGACATTGCACCACAGACCAAGTGGCGTGGGTTCGAAACCCATACACCATAAACCTTTTTGCGCGAGACTTAAACCAAACCGGTGTCCTGCCTTGTTCACGATAATGGTATATTGAATCGGATTTATTTCAAGGATACATCCCTTGGTCCAGCGGTTACGGCTTGATACTCACACAACAGCCACCCGGGTTCGAACCGGGTGGGCTGTTTTTTTTTAATTAGTTTTAAGCAACGTTTTAAATGTATAAAAATTATTTTATAGACTCAAATACCATTTATAACTAAACTGTACAACAAAAGAAAAATGAATCGATTCTTATTAAGGACAATTATCTTTCTTTTTACATTTTAAGAATCAATTAAAGGTTTGTTAAGATTTTAATTAAAACAATTAAACCACTAGATTATAAAAGTTTTGAAAAGAATTACCTAAAAACATGTTTCTCATCATTTTTACATTAATGTTCTAATTAAGGCTTAGACTATGTTTAAACAAAATATAACATTTTTAAATATTTATTTATACTTCTTTTGTTTTAAAACACACATTATCTTTTTATTTAGACAAATTAATTATCTTTCACCTTAATAATCCACTTATTGTCTGAAACTTTATATTTAGTATAATTTCATGTATATATATACTAATATATATTTTACACTATGTTTTGACGCATTTCCTTAAATAAATAAAATAAATTCATTTATTTACATTATATTGAATAGCTAAAATTCCACACTACCTTTTCTAAATAATTAAATAAAAAGAATAGATTTATTTAATTTATTTAGTTATCCAATTTAAACCCTAAATCAAATTATTATTATTATTACCCTTTTTTTAATTAAAACCCTATTCCATTACATACATCAATACACACATTCATGACTTTTGATGACACAAACACCCATTAGACAAGGCCCTACACTCACATCCATTAAAACCTTAGACTTTCTTTAGACTTTGTACACAACATTAATACAAGTTCATACATTTGCACTTTAGGTCAAACCTAGTGACCTACAAAACACCGTTGCTACCTATTCTCTTGTGCAATCTACATCCTTGATACATGTGAGTCTACATAACTCTTTTTTTATTTTTGTACATTTTGGGGTGAACAAGATTTACATTAAAACTATTTGCAATATTTCACAATACAATTCTACATTATGATTTCATGTGACTATTTGTGCATTATGCTTGAATGCTATGAGTTAATACTACAAATACATGACGCAACTCGTACAATAATTAACTCTGTACAAGCCAATGGTTAATAAAGATAGATCTATTGAGTCTGACAAACCCACCCGGGTAGGGTGTTTGTTACCGACAACACATATCAGGATAACACTAGGTGTTATGCCCTACATTAGGATAACCTGCGGGTTATGCCATTTAGTCACAAGGTTTGATTGTACACTTATGATAACTATAGATTCTCCATAAGTGTCTTATATGCCATATATCATATGAATTGTATAAAACATTTTGAAATAATTTTTGTGATGCCAAAACTATGTATATTCACCAACTTTCTAGTTGACTCTGTTTTCAAATCATGTTTCAGGTATGAACAATTGAGTTGAACAAGCTTGCTTTCACTTAAGTTTGAGGACCTAGTTAATAAAATTATGAACTTGTCATGTATTTTCAATTTCTTGTACTTGTTTAGATTTTGTTTGGTTTGAAATGAAATAAATTAATATATTACAATTTAGTCAACCATGTGCTCATGAACAGTCTCCATGTCCCGCTCTGATGTTTCCACCGTTGGTTGGGGTGTGACACTGATGGTAGTCCATGAAGGCATCAATCATGCACACGGAGTGGCTCTGCTCTCCAGCCTCCTTTACGGACTTTGCAGCATCGAATGTGACCGACTCACCCCCTACACAAAGTGTGATTTTCCCGTCAAAGACATCGATCAATGCCTTGGCGGTCCATAGGAACGGGCATCCTAGTATGAGTGGGACTCTATCATCCACATCCATGTCTAGAATAACAAAATCCACGGGGAAGACGAATTTGTCTACCTTCACCAACAGGTTCTCCACTATTCCCCTTGGATACTTGACTGAATGATCAGCCAAGGATATGCTCATGCGCGTCGGCTTCGGTTCTCCTATTTCTAGATGCTTATAGATAGAATATGGAATCAGATTTATGCTAGCACCTCGGTCGGCCAACGCGTGGTTTAAGGGCAAACCGCCAAGTAGACACGGGATCGTGAAGTGACCCGGATCTGCCAGTTTCTCTAGCAGCTTGTTCTAAACAACGCTCACTAAATGAGACTTTAGAGACCTCCTCTAGCTTCTTCTTATTGGAAAGAAGATCTTTTAAGAACTTTCTATACTTAGGCATATGCTGGAGGACCTCTATGAATGGGAGATTGACTTTGAGTTGTTTAAACATATCAAGGAAGTGACCGTATTCCCTAGCATACTTATAAGGCATCAAGCGCGCTGGGTAGGAAACACGGCCCAAGTCAATCTTGGGGGTCTTTATCTCACCCTCACTCTTCTTCTCCTCTGCCTTCTCGGTAGGCTTCTCAACCACTATCTCCTCGTCCACCGGCTCTTCCTCTTCTATCGGTGGCTCCACTTCCATCCTAGCATCGATCGTAGAAAAGTGGGCTCTCCAATCTATCTTCCTCACCTCTTCCTGTGACGGAATATGATGAGCAGTGTTGTGGGAGACTTCCTCTACAGTAGGAGTCAATGTATCAGTAACAGTCTCCACTACTTCTTCCTCCTCTATTCCGCGACTCCTAATTGACATGGCCATCACTGAAGCATTTGAACTCTTATAGGCCGCAGATGCTTCGCCCTGCTTCTCCTTCAAACTCTTAGCAATGTCCACTACCGTGCGCTGTAGATCCATGAATGCCGATTGCTGATTCTCTAATAAAGTGTCATGCGCATCCAATCGCTGCTGAGTCTCCTTATCATTCTGCACTAAATGAGCGAGCATATGAGTCTGGTTTTCTATCATCTCTTCTATCTTCTTATATCTAGCACTGCTTCAGAACTCGCTCCTGCTTCACCTCCTCCATACTGATTCGAGCAGGTATTAAACCCAGGTGGGTTATTTCTAGATCACCATCCCGAACCAAAGAAATTGTTATAGTTATTGTACCCTCGGTTCTGGTTGGCCGCAAATCTCACCTGCTCCTGTTGACTGACGAGGCAGTCCCTGGTGTCGTGGCCTCCTCTGCACACCTCACACCGTTGAGCACTCAGCTTCAGCTCCTTGATCTCATTCGCCATCGCTACGAATGCCGCAGCCATGCTAGTATCAGGGTTGACCTGATGCACACCTCTAGGAGAAGAGGCAGGTGCCCTAGCACTAGGAATGGAGGTCTTAGTAGATGGTCATTGTTGTTCTACCAGAGCGAAGCTCTTGAACATCTCTTCACACTCAGCTGGCTCCAGCTTGTCCATGATATGGCCTCCTGCAGCTGTGTTGAACATTTGCTGCTTCTCGAAGGTGATGTCACACCCCGCCAAGGCGGAAACGCGAGGCGTAACGTTCACTGGTTTTCAAAGCATATGATTACCGCAAACACATACATGATATTGGATACATAATCAAAGTTTAAATGTTTACATCCCAAAACATAACTTAGTTTTTATACAAAGTTTAAGATTTCTCAAATATGACTCAAAACCATGAGTTATACAAGTGAAATCCTTCCAAAAGCTGTATCCTCATGTATGTAAGTAACCTACATTGCTAGCCTGGAGACCACGTTCATTTTCCTGAAAACATACTTAAAAATGTCAACACGAGGTTGGTGAGTTCACAAATTATTATAAAGAGTTATCATAAACCCAATGATTAAACCTGATCATTTTCACCTGATCAAAACCCTTTATTTAAACATGATCACTTAAACCTGATCAAAACTCTTTTGCTTAAACCTGATCACTTTAACCTGATCAGAACTCTTTTGTTTAAACCTGATCACTTTAACCTGAACAAAACTCTTTTGCATGTATTACCAATGAATCTGAATAGTAATCCAATCTATTGACCCCATTTGTAAGCTTGCAAGGAATACAAAATAGTATGTAATGTACGAGACCGTAACCAAACCCCAACATTCTGTGCCTCCCCCCGCCTTTCTGCGAGTAAGACAATATGCAGTCATTCGGCCATTTGGACCCCTGGTTAGCGCAACTAACCATGACCGGAGGCGTCACCCCTAATAGTACTATCCATATAATCCCGGGCTAAAATAGCTAATGGTTACTAACTTATTCAGAGGAATTTAAGCGCTTTACTTTTCCCTCAATACACACATACGGTCAGATCATTAGTTCATTCATTTACATACAAAAGTCTTTTACAAGTATGTTTCCACCCCAAATCATTTCAAAAACTTTAGAAAAAGGGGGATTAGTGAAACTCACCTCGATATAAGTATGTGCTAGCAAATCTTTAAATAAAGCAGACCCGCTTATCCGTATCCTAATTACACAAGGATACTATACCCGTTAAGACTACCCGTCTTAAACGCAAGTTGTTCACCCGACTTAACTATTACTGTTAAGTTCGTCTTTGTTTATTTAAAACATCGTTTTCTCATGACGACTCGTTGGTGATTATTATTCAAGTCTAGACGCTTTATTTATTTTCCGGAAAACTATTATATTTCCATATTGGTGACTCGCTATGTTTGTCAAAAATAGATATTATTCTTGCAATCGTCTTATAATATATTTATATTATAGTCCATGTGTAAACACATACAATTATTCTTTACTAACAATTATATCAATCACAGGTATCGTTCAAGTATTTTCTATGTATATCTATCTCTATGTGCATATACAATTACTTGTTCGGAATGATATTTATTAACTTGTTTCGGTTCGACATGTATTTATATTTCCTTATAAATATATATACACAAGTATAACTACATTTCAATCATACACTTATTTATTTTTAACTGAAACATCTTTAATTTCGTGCACATGAACCTATCTATGGTTATTTCATGATATGTGCATGTATGCTTTTTATTGTTACCAAATATCTCAAACACTTTAATTATAACAAATTTCATGTCAATACACAACAATACAATATTATCCATAATTTACTTTCAAGATACGATTATAATTATGTCTCCATATATACTTTTTAGCTTCCATATATATATATATATATATATATATATATATATCATTTTACTCATGTACCATATTTACTCTTGTATGCATACATTTCTGGACATATATTTCGGTTCTTATCAAGCATGCATATGTTTCAATAATTCTCAATTCAACAAGTTAACACTTTATGAACATACATTTGAACATACATATGTCACGATTTCTTCTTAAATAATACACTTGATTATTTCCGGTTTACATCTCTAATCATGGATATGTATTCATGTTCAAACCTTTTTATCTAATGTTAATCATGCTTTTAATATCTACAACTATCATTATAGGATCAAAACAATCACTTATACACTTATACATACAAATTTCGGTTACACATATATATGTATATATATATTTACACACATCTTTTTAGTTTATCAATTCTTAATTTAGCATCATGAATTCAAATTAACAAATATCTCATAAATATGTTAAGATAAGAATCTATGTATAAGAGCTTATCATTTTCGAATTTCATACATCTTTTTTATTATAAAATCTAGTTTTTAATCATAATAATGTTAAACTTTATAAAACTCTTTAGCTTTTTAAACCTCCTTTAATTATTAGGATGACCAACATGCTTAATTTAAGGAAGTAAAGAAAACATAAAAGATGGATGATGGTTCCGTACCACTAGACAAGCTAGGTGAAGAAAAACGTATGGAAGACACTAGGTGCTCGTGTTGTTATCAAGTCCCGACTCCTAGACTCCAACCTTCCTTGAATCTTCAACTCTAACTCAAACTTCTCTATGGTTTTTGCTCTTGAATTTGAAAGATGCAAAGTGATTATGTGTGTGCATATGTTGATATATATATGAGAGAGTGAGAGCTTGAGTGTGTAAGAGGGTGTATTAAATGTGATGGATTTGATGTTGGTATGGTCTACACTCAAAGAAGCATGGTCTTCTTATGACATGAGTATGGAAGTGGTGAGGTGATGTGAGGTGGGTGGGGCCCTCTATTCTCGGGCGAACCAAGGGTTAGGGTGGGGGTTTGGGTGTTGCATTCAACCTAATCATGGCAAGGGATGGTTGACTTGATGGATTGACCCTTGCTTGCACACTTGGTTAATAGGGTACGGCCTCTTATGACAATCATCATGGACATGATGGTGGAGTGGGTGTGTGGGTGGTCCCACACATTTCGGCCATGATTGGGCATGGGGTGGGGGTTGGGTCTTGTCACATCATGAGTCATCATTCCATGTATTAGTTGATTGGTTTTTAGGTAGTGTATACCCGGTGTAGGACTTTTTATGATCAAATATCCTTATGTATTTTTGTGTATTTTGACTTGTTTATTAGTTTACTAGTTAATCCCGACCTAGTTATTATTTTAACTAAATCACACGTGTTTTACACATAAAATAACATAGCGACATGTAACAATTATTTATATGTCAACTTTCAAGAGTTTAGTCACCAATATTTGTGTTTTTTTTAATTTAAAGCATCTCCCTAGACTTTTACTAGAATAACATTCTTGTTAATCACCAACGATCGTACTTTGCGGGTTATTACTGCTTATTTCCCTAGTAATTCATAAAGATTACTATTTTGATATAAATTTCTTTGCTAGACTCCTTGACTTTACTTAGTCAAAATAATACTTCAGGAAAATATATGATTTGAACGTGCATTTATGTAATATGGATATTTACCTGAATTACTGGGTGTCACAGGTGAGGCCATTATAGAACTTCTCCACAATAGCCCAGTCAGACAGACCATGCTGGGTACATCGGCTCAACAGCGCGTTGAACCACTCCCAGGCCAAGTGATAAGGCTCGTCAGGGTCCATCTGGAACAAATGGATCTGGTCCCTAAGGCGAGCGGCCCTGGAAGGTGGATAGTAGTTTTTTTAGAAAATTGGCTTGCAAGTCCTCCCATGTGGTAATAGAATTATCGGGGAGGGTGTCAAACCAAGTGGAAGCACACCCAGAAAGCGAGAATGGAAAGAGATGCAAGTAGATTTCGTCCTTAGATACACCCGTGATATGAAAGGTATCACATATGTGCACGAAGCGGGACAAATGTCCGGTGCATCCTCATCCTCGAGGACATGGTACTGAGTAGAATGAGTGATCATACTCATGACGTGTGATGGGACCTTCCAAGTATTGGATAGGACCCCATCACTGGCTCTCTGGTGCACGGTACGCCTCGCTGGTGGGTCAGCGTCGCCCATGATAGGAAAAGGAATTGGGCTAGTAGGACGTACCTTGTTTTTGCACAACTCTTTCAAATGCTCCCGGAAGTCGCGGGTGCTCTCGTTCGGGCTCTAAAGAAGCAGAATATGGTGGTGATCCCTGTGAACGAGTATTGTGCATAAACTGAAAGACACAAAGGAAAATAAGAAAGACTCAAAAACAGAAAGACTCGATCTTATGTTAGACACTCAGATAGGACACAAAAGTAGCAGATAGGACAAAGACACACAATTAAGACTCTCAAATAAAGAAAGAAAACAAACCAAAAATCACTAAAAGAACTAGTCAAAGCTAATGTTACTATTGCCAAGTGTCCTCGGCAACGGCGCCAAAACTTGATGTCGTCCAGACGGTTTATAAAATAAACTACTAAACCTAACCTAGACTACTAAGAAATAAATGAAGTATCTTCGACTAAACCGCACTGACAGGCAAGTGTAACTATCGAGTGTAGCACAACTTAATGGTAAACCGGATTATCGAACCCTAGAGACACTACTATAGCTAAACTAGACTCTGACTCGGACTAAAGATTGATTTAAGGGGGGGTGACTACACTAAAGATTAACTACTGATGCAGCAAAAAAGGTCGATTCTAGCTATCGAAGGAAAGTGCTAAGGAAATAATCAAAGACGGGAAGAATACTACCTAGGTCGGAATCCTACTTGCAAAGCACAACTTCTACTGGTTTTGGAAACTATGATGGATTTGGATTTCTAAGGAAACAACTCTAGACAACCTAGTGGATCCCTAATCACTCTTAGGGTGTCACCAACTAAGGAACCTAAAGGTGGAATAACTCACCAAATAGTGGATTACCTTTCAGTCTCTCCAACAATGATAATATACCCAAAACACAGATCACCTTTCAGTCTCACTATCCACAATACATCGAAGATGCACGGGTAATCTCAGGTTACAACTATGACTCAGGATAACTAGACACCTAAACCAACTTCCTCTCAGACAGTTGACACTCAGATTCCTAATGACGAAGACTAAACGACTATCTCTCACTTCTCGGGTATTGAGACATGATACACAGTCAATCTAATCTATTCTCAATCACAACTCCTATGGATCACTATTTCTAGCAAACCATAAAAACACCCACAAACCTAAGTCTATGATCAAGATATGTTATTCAAACTGGAAGACATCCACAAATAACATACGAAATTGAAATCAAACCTAGATCAGATTCAAGCATGCATATTCATAATATTCATTATCAAAATATCGTTTACAAAATCATTCAACCATTCAAACGAATCCAAAACCGATAAAAATCGAAACTTTAACAAGTAATCATCATAAATACCTAGGCAGTATACGGAGTTTAGCCTAGAATCATACTCAAAACAACTAGAACAGAAGTGATTAAGCAAAACATGATCCAAACAAACTGATTTCAAACAAAGATCGAAACTTTAACCCGAATAAGCTAATCTAGACAAACCTGGAATCAAAATCCTTGATCTTGCTCTTCAATCAACTCCCAAGCTCCAAAATTACCCAGAGAAACCTCACAAGATGGCTATAATACGAACCCCTGAATAATGGGATTAGAATTCTATTTAAATTCGATTTAGGGTTTTTTCACAGATTACTGGTCTCCTGCCACGAAAGATCCTGGCAAGCCCCTCGCGTACCGCGAGGGCCAAATTAGTTCGGCGCCCTTCTTGGTTTCCCGGCGTACCGCGAGGTTTTGATCTTCCTCCCTCGCGTACCGTGAGGGACTGATTTTCACCATTTTTCACTTTAAACTCTTGGGATCTATTCTCGTGCTCGATTGCTTCATGTATTCACTTGTATTTCACACGAGCACCTGTATACACACAATAGACTCAATACGTAACAAAAACAAGGAAAAACGAACATAAAACTATCTAAAAACGCACGAATACAAATGAATAAAGATGTGTACTTTGCACTACATCAGAGTTTGAAGCAAAGATTGAAGCTTTTGATTGGTTAGACATCAATCGTTAGGTTTATGTTATTGATTCTCTTGTGTTTGATTAATTGAATTGATACTATGTATTTGATGTTTTTTTGCTGATTTACTGTTTTTGAGCATGGTTATTGGCTAAACTTCTGTAACTACCTAGGTTTGATGAATATTTGTTGAAAGATTGATTTTTATTGGTTTTGGTTATCGTATGATGGTTTGATACTATTGTAAATAATCTTATTGTAATTGATCTGATGAATATGCATGATTAGTACTGATTTGTCAATAATTTATGTTTCGCATGTGTCTTGTTGAATGTCTTTTAGTTATAGATGCATGTTTAGGTCGCTTATTGTGTGTTTATGACTATTTATGGTGTTGCTAGACATAGTAATCCATAGGAACATTTGTTTGTGGTTTGTTAGAGTTGGGTGTTCTTCCTATCTCGATAGCTGAAAGGTGAGAGGTAGTCGGTTAGTCTTTGGTGTTAGGTGTCTAGGTGTAAAGGCTCTGAAAGGAGGTTTCCCTAGGTTTCTTAGTATCCTTGCTAGTCCGTGTCTTATAGATTGTTCTAAGATTACCCCGTGCATTCTTTGAATGTATTGAGATAGTGACACTGAACGGTGATCTGTCTTTAGGGTACTTTAGTGTCGTTGGAGAGACCGAAATGTAATCCAACTAACTGGTGAGCGTTACACATTCTTCTAAGTTTCCTTCTTGTCACACCCGGAGATTGATAAGGGATCCACTAGGTTGTCTAAGGGTGTCATACTAAGAACCCAGTTCCATCATAGTTTCCATAGCTGAGAGAAATATGAGTTTCACAAATAGGATTCTTACCTGCGTAGTTCTTTCTAAATTCTTGATTTCATCTTAATCTTCTGAGTGATAGTTAGTTCTCATTAGTCCGTTTTCATTTACTTTTGGGTTATTTAGTTTAATCCTAGTTCATAAAATCCCCCCCCCCCCCCAAAAAAAAAAAACCAAATCTTTTAGTTACTTGTTGGAGTCTAGTTTTAGTTAGAGTCAGTGTCTCGTGGGTTCGATATCCGGACTTCCATTAGGCTGTATTATAATTGATAGGTACACGTGCCTGTCATTGTGGTCTAGTTTAAGGATTTTCTAGAGTTTAACTAGAGTGTCTAGGTTAGTTTTTGTTTAGTTTTTATAGACAATACCGAGCACATCAAGCTTTTGGCGCCGTTGCCAGGGACACTTGGCAATAGCAAAATTAGCTTCGATTAATTCTTTATTTGGTTATTTGTTTTATTTTCTCTTTTGTTTTTAGTTTAGTTTAGTAGTTTATTTCTTTCTATCTTAGGTCTTAATTGTTTTCTTTGTCTTGTTTGCTATTTGTGTGTGTCGTAGTTCAGTGTTTGTTTGCTTTGTTCTTAGTCATTCTTTCTTCGTTTTCCTTTCTAGTTTATGCAACATACTCGTTCGCAAGGATCACCCCATTTTGCTGCTTCTTCAGAGCCCGAGAGAGATCTTCACGAGCGCAGCGTGTAAGTTTCGAGAGCGTTTGAGTGAGTTTTGTGAGAGACAGGTACGCACTCCTATTCCTATTGTTGATATGGGTGACGCCGATCCACCTGTTAGACGTACCATTCACCAAAGAGCTTGTGAGGGATTCACGGGTGCTAGGTCTTCTATCACCCTCCCTACTGTGCCAAACACTAATAATTGGCAAATTCCATCTCACGTTATGACCACCATCACTAACTCTACTCAGTTCCATGGACTTGAGGATGAGGATGCACCAAGACATATGTCCCGCTTTGCTCGTATATGCGATATCTTTCGCATCACTGGTGCTACTGAAGACGCAATCCTTTTGCGTCTTTTCCCATTCACACTCTAAGGTCGCTCCTCCTCTTGGTTAGATACCCTGCCCCATGATTCCATTACCACTTGGGCAGATCTGCCGGCCAAGTTCCTGAAAAAGTATTATGCATCGTCTAAGGCCGCTCGTCTGAGGGACCAAATTCACTCTTTTTGCATGGATCCTGACGAGCCTTATCATATGGCGTGGGAGTGTTTCAATACGGTTTATCTGATTAGGCACTCGTAGAGAAATTTTATAATGGCCTAACTTTCGAGAAGCAACAAATGTTCAACACTGCTGCAGGTGGGCATATCATGGAGAAGAAGGAGCCCGAGGAGTGTGAGGAGATGTTTGAGAGTTTTGCTTTAGCCGAGCAGCAGCAGCCTTCTACTAGGAATTCCATTCCTAATGCTAATGCTAGGACACCTACCTCGTCTACTACAGGTGTTCATCAGGTCACACCTGATACTAGCGTGGCAGCTGCACTTGCGGCTATGGCTAAAGAGATTAAGGAGCTGAAGATGAGTGCTAAGAGATGCGAGGTGTGCAGAGGAGGCCACGACACCATAGATTGTCCTGTCAGCCAACGGGAACATGTAGATTTCATAGGGAACCCAAACCGAGGATTTAACAACACCTTTGGCAATTCATACAACTCGGGATGGAGATCTGGCGGGAACCCACCTGGGTTTCAATCGCTCCAGAATCAGTTCGGTGGTGGAGAGGCAGGCACAAATTCAAGGGCAGTTATAAAGACAAGAAGATAGAGAAGATGTTGGAGAATCAAAAGAGAATGGGTGGATTGATAATGAGGCATCATGGGGATAGTGGGAGAGTTTGTTGAAGTCTAATCCCACCTTAATCTCACATTTAAAATTTAAATTTGGAAAACCAAGTCTCACTTATCCACAGTTTCGGGACACGTACACCTAAACATATATTCACACATTTAATTAAGAATTAAAATTAACGACTAAAACCGGGTATTACATTAACATTATATATATAATTAAAAAGCAAGTTTAGGATGTGAGATGGGATTACCGTAGAAAAGATACAAGTAACTTAGCATAAGGTACAAGCCATCTTTTTTTTCTTTTTCCTTAAATTCAGCTTTCTATAAAAATTAGATGCAAGAAATTGAAAACAAGAGTTGGGTTTGCCGCAGTTGTCTTGTGGATTTCGAATAAGCAAGGACGCGAGTTCGAAACCCGCAGACAACGCTTTTTTCTTGCATTTTTTCTATGCTTTTGTTATTATTTTTTTCTTTTTTCTCATATTCATCTTTTTTTTTTAAACTCACTGCATGAAATTGAAACCAAAAGTTGAGTATGACGCCTTGTTCTCGGTGCTTTTCACTGAAGCAAGCAACGCGGGTCCGAAACCCATAACCCCACTTTTCTTTCTTGCGTTTTTTCTGTCCGGTTTTAAAGTCTTTCATGCCAAAAAAAATTTTACGTTTTAATTTATAACCATAAATCTTATGCGCTCTTCTCGCGCAGGTAGAGTTATCTAAAGGTTTTGGCTTTAATTTACATGCTTTCGAGTACGTTAATTTCTTTCGTGGTTTAACAAGTCGCAACGCACGTGGGTAAAAGCTAACACTTTCGCTCGGAAGCCACCGCAATGTGCAAGACCTCTTTCTAGTTATAGAATTAAATTCCAACAAAAAAACACATATTTAGATTTACAAATTAACATAAGTCATATTCAAATTTATTAACTTCAAATAATTTACCTATTATTCATTAGTGACTAATATATTTTTTACCATGTTAAAACCAATTAAAGATTTTGAGATACAAAGAGGTTACCTTATAGTTGAGGGACTACAGTAAAAGTTACCATATAGTTCAGGGTCAAATACATCTAATACCTTTTATGTTTAACTTAGGGCTCGAACACTCAAGCAGACGGAGACGGAGGCGGAGAGCGTTCGGAATTTAAGATCGCCGACCACACGAACACGTCGCCGGTGACGGTAAATTTCTATTCGATGTTCGTTTAATTCAACTACATCGATTCTAATTTGTATCATTATGAATTCAAACTCTTGTTTAAGTTCATAATCTGTTCTATGCTGAGCTTTTTGTGCATAGTTGTTGTTTGTTATCTGTTTCAGTTGTTTGGTTCGAATTTGATTGAATCGAAGGTGTAATTTGAGTTGTTAAAACTTCGATTCGATTAAGACTTGAATTGAAGAACGAATTGGTCATTTTGTGTTGTGATCGAACCATCGTTTATGAGAAAACGGTACTGGATGTATGAACAGATTGAAGAATTTGATATAATCCTTCATTAAAAAATGTTTAAGTTCCTAATCTGTTCTACGTCATCGTTTTTGTTTGTTATCTGTTTAGATTGTTCGGTTCGAGTTTTTCGATTGTTAACTTGAATTGGAGAACGAATTGGTAATTTTATGATGTGATCGAACAATTGTTTATGATCTCCGATCAGAAAACAGTACAAGATGTATGAACAGATGGAAGAATTTGATATGATGCTTAATTAAATGCTAGATTATGCTCATTGTTAGGTTTTTTGTAGATTGAAGAATGGGAGAGAAGAAGAAAAGTGCAACGCTGCTGATAAGACTGGTTTCAGCAGCAGGGACTGGTTTCTTCTATGTGAAGAAGAAGAATCCAAGGAAGATACAAACCAAGCTGGAATTCAGAAAGTATGATCCGCGCGTCAATCGTCATGTTCTATTCACCGAGGCCAAGATGAAGTGATTTCAGCCACGTTTTATGACGGTAGTCTTTTCGAGATTACTTTTATGTCTAGTGGTTTTGTTGAACATGATTCAGTTCTAATTTTATATGATCATAACCTATGTTTTGGCCATGGTTTCATTATATGCATGATCATCTTGCTAGTTTCATAATATTCAAACTCTTGTTTAACAGAGAATTTGTTAATTACATATAGTCATAGGGTTGCTTAATGGGTCGTGTTCACGGGTTGGCGGATTGTACACGAACATGAATACGACTCATGTATTGTGGGTTGATACGGACACGACCCGTATTTTGTTTGTGTATTACTACTATAGATTTACAAATTTACACACAAAAACATTAATGTCTATAAAACAATTGCACTTAAACTACAAAACATTACGCCTTTTTCTCTTTTAACTTTAAGTTCTGATAATATGCTCAATCATTTTAAGTTTCTGACATAAAATACCCGAGAATTGACATTAATACCCCTTAAAAAGAATTTATAAATGGGTCGACCCGCGAAGTCAGGTTGACCGGTTTGCTTTGTTTTGAAAAGCTTGAGGTGCACCGAGGCGCAAAGCGCAGACCGCCTTTCGTACGCTAGGCGCAAGGTATTTATATAATTTTTTTTGTTTCTCATAGGTTTTTAGCATATCCTACCTAAAACTTAGCTATAAATAAGCTTTATATATAATATAATATATAAATAACCTATATGTACAACATCCTGGGGCACAAAAACTCCCAATGTACAAGAAGCGCGCCTCAAGCCGCTTTTTCGTGCGTCTCAAACGCGCTTGTTGTACACCGTGCACCTCACTGAGTCAGAAGCGAGAGGCCCTGCTCCTCATGTGTGCTTTTTAAAACCCAACCTGTTTAATTAAATGTGTTCGCGAGGTTGGGCCAAAACTGACCTGACCCGTTTGGGCTAAACCCAAACCGGCAAATTTCATGTTAGGTTTGTGCTGTGTCGAAACTTCACACCGTAGGATATGAATAAATTTGGTTGGAATTTGGAAGCTGGGAGTGTTTTTGCAGGAAAACAATGGAAGATCATGCTGCTCTGAAATATCAGATAAACAAATAGCTGATTTCAGATGCACTCACCACTTGGTTTTCTTAGACCTATGGTTACAAAGACAAGATGACCAATTGTTGGTTTTTTGGTAAACTCGTTAGGGGAATTTTAACTCGGTTATGAATAAACTGGTTGAAGCTGTCGTTATGTATTCAAAATGCATAAACCTTCTAACCCGTTTTATTTAAAAAGAATTCGGTCCAGCTTCCATAAGCTGAACTAATTTTAGATGTATTAGTTCACAATATATTGTAAACTTTCCGTCAAGATATATCATTTAATCAACTAAACACGTTTTTATCCTATTAATTGCAATTCAGATTTTGATGAATTATGGAAACCAAACAGGCCTTAGAGCAGCACATGCCTTTTAATTGACACTTCCTAGTTTTTTTTATTGTTTTAAATCAAGTTCTATTGTTTGAATGGGTGTAAACACAGAGATTTTGCTAAATGTGGCAAATTGGATGGGTTAAGCAGATTATGTAATAAAATAAATCTTTATAACAGTCAAGTTGGCCCGAACCTTTGATCACCAAAAGTTTTAACCATTTAAAGATGATTAGTGTGCCAAATATGTATCATAAAAACTATAATATTTTAATAATAGTATTAACTAACTAAAACGATTTTAGAGATTTTATGTATTAAAAACACACTTTATACTAATTTCGATCCATTGACCTGTTACCGTTTTAAATATTTTTCTTTTTTATTTTATCTATTTGACCAATTTTAAATAAAACTAGCTCGAAATACGGTTCGAGATAAAACGACCTAAGTCGACAAAACGTAAATATATAGGTTGAAATTCGAGCCTCTAGCTTTTTAAATGTTCTCACTCAACTTGTTTCAATGTGTGTAGCTCGTGACCAATGAAAAGTTTGAGTGTAGAACATCGGGTACTCGCTGTGCACCCATCCGGCCCGAAATATTGGCTACGTGTTTCTTTTATCCAAGTATGGCCAATAACCCTAAACCCGGCGAGCCCATAAAGCAGCTACTATTGGAAGAGGTGGATCGATATACAACTTACTACATAGTAAAACCAACTAAACAGGTCAAATCACAAAGTCTAGCCAAAAAAGTAACGGGACAAATAACATAACTAAATCGGCCCATTTATAAGGATATGACTTGAAATAATCATTCTAACAATATGTTCCGACACAAAGAAAGATACAAACAAGAATACAATTAAGCACGAACGTCGTTACATAACCCAACTTAAAAAAAGAACTCATTGTCGCCTCATTGATCCGTTTTCCATAGTCAAACTCGCATCACCAACCTTGCGGCCATCTCCCCTTCGGGTCAAGCTCAGGCAACCATCTCCTTTTCTTTAGTTGAGCACCCAAGGTTTTGCTTCGCTCTGTCTTTTTATCTCGCCATATCAACTTTAACAAGAATCCCTTTCGAAACGACTTACGCGTTTGACTTTGACTTTGACTTTGGGGCAAGTTTATAAACACTTGTTCATGAGCAGGAAAGATCTCATCATGTGTTCTAATGGTGTTGAACCTAACATACCTTTGTTCCAAGGACTCTTTGGGTATTTCCCTAGCTAACATAGGAGATGCACCACCCCAATTGTTGGTGCCTAAAGATGGATGTTGGGGTGTTCTAAATTCCAATAATTCTCTTTCCCTCATCTTCAAAGATCCACTAGGGTATAACTAACTGTATAATTGGTTTTATGATGTATCAAATTATGTACTGCTATAAGAAGTTAAAAGATTCTTGGTTCAAGAATTACAACTGTCAAGAAACGACGGTGAATTCGAGGTTCAAACGATGAAAAATGACAAAAACGGGTTTAATTAGCACATAATTTTTGAATAATATATCAAATCAAGCAGCATAAAACAAAGTAGTTTGCCTAAGATGTTAAACAACGCTTAAAGAGGATAAAATGGCAACTGAATCTATACAAAGAGACATTAACTAAACTATAAAATAAAAGGATTTACAAATTAAGTTTTTAGGACACTGAACAGAGCCTCACCATTCAGGAGATAGTTCTTGTAACAATCTGAGCTGTTTATCAACTTTTGCTGTAAATAAAACATGATGAAATTATTAGGAGCATGATTGTCACATGTTAATAATGTTCTACTACGTAAACATCTGGTTCATAGTAGTCAAAGGCGCAGCAATAACGCCTAGGCACAGTCCAGCGCAGCAATAACGCCTTGCATCCATCAAGGCGCACACGCACAAATTCTGGTCAAATTATTTCACTCGAAGAAGTCTAATAGAAGATTGCAAGTTATTGAAGAATTTATCCAATAATTCATCATTTTGTTAGAATATAAACCTTGCAAAACAGGCGGGTCAGGCAGGGTAATGGGCCGTTCTAAAAGGTGGCCATTTTGGTTAGGGTCAGAATGGGTTTTAACAAAAATAGATACGGGTCAAAACAAGCCGTTTTACGTTTACAAGCAAAATCTCAAGAGTTATCCGACAAATCAATTACTGCGACTTACATTTCTATTAAATTTAGAGATTTCATATGTTAACTTGGGTCAGTAAGGGTCGGTGCGCGGACGTTATGGCAAGGGGTATATCTCACCCGTTTCACCCCTGGAGGCCGTTAATAGTTGACCTGTTATGACATGCCCTCAACCCATTATGTCCCGCTCTTCATTTTACAAGACTTTAGTTGCTCATCTGGACCCGTTATGTGATTTAGCATCACCCAAATCTGCCCAAAGTGTTTCAGATCTAACCCAAAGTAACCCATTCTTAATACAATGGGTTTAAATTGCCAGGTTTATTAGAATAAAATAACTTTCAATAAAGAACAGTATCAGAAAGAGGGAAATCAAACATAATTTATGGTAGAGTTTACGAGGTGTTTGGTATGGCTAACGGGTCAGAGGAAACCGACGGTTTCAGATCTGATTTCCGTAGCCGCAGTGCTTTGATGGAGGAATGCAGTTTGAATCAGAACAGAAGAAACAACTAGGATGTACCACTACCATATAAGAAGATATAGGAATATACAGGAAAGTAGAAACTTATATACAAAAATCCTACAACATTACAATCAGGAGGTACCACTACCATATAACCTTAGAGATTTCATATGTTAAATTAGTTCTCTTAGTTAGCTTCTGATAGTCTTGTGCTTATCGCCTCTGGGCTCGGTATCTTGTTAACACTGTAAATGAAGAAAAATATGTCAAGAAAAAATGAACCAAAAAGAATGTATTTGATATTTTAATTTGGTATTACTTCAAAAGAAGTTGGTCTTACCAAAACAAAAGATCACCACTAGATGCTATTTTCTCATAAATCCATTCAGGAGGTAGCTCCTGCAACAATCTAAGCTGCTCATCAACTTCTCCTGTAAATATTAAAAACAAGATTAGATTTTTATGGTTTTTATAACAATACAATTAGTAGAAATTTTGACCATGAACATATAGACTCACTCGGGTCAACGATTTCCAACTGGTTTGAAATGATCATGTTCACAAGCAACTCTTTCGTGATGACTGTCCGTTTCGTTGATTGAAAGAAGAACAAAACAGTATCAAATAGTTTAGGTAATCTTGAAATCATTTCTTTTCCTCTAATTCTTTCAATTCCTTTTCTTTAATCTGAAAATTGAAATAAATGCTAAATCATCAATTAGGAACAATCATATCCACATTTAGTCTCAAGATTATGAAAATGCATATATAATGAGACATGGTTGTATAATGAGGTTACCGATGCTAGAAGATCACGCGAAAGAATATCAGAAAGATCATCATCGTCATCCGTGGATACCCTTTTAACAGTTGGTGGTTTATTCCTCACATGAGTTTCAAAAATTATTGATCTTTTGATGCTTGCACGTCTGGTTAATTTGCTAGGAGACATGCTTGATCCTTCATCTGGGGTCATAAAACCCCTCACTGGTGGTCGAGCCGATTGCGCAGGTGTATCAATGAATGGAAGATCTTCTTTCCCCAAATCAAACCCCTTGATTGGTGTTTCAGGTAACCTTGCACAGCATTTTAATGGTGATAGATCATCTGATTCTTGTTTTGAGAAATGTCTTCTGAAAGATTGAGGCATATGAGATGCAGCCATTGGCTGTTGTTCATATAGTGGATATGTTATATCTTGATCTGAATCAAGATCTGGTTTTTGAATTGCATTTGAAGATGTTAATCGGTTCGAGCGATTAAATGGTTCAGGTAACATTTCCTCTGGAACTTCATCTCCCTAATCACAAACACCATGAAATAACAACACTGTAAGCAACATACAGACCTCAAACCCTAATTCAAAAATCACACAGTTGAAGCAAATAGGATTTTTTTTATTTTATTTTTTTATAAATGGGTACCAACCCATTAGATGCATCACAAGGGGTAGTTTTTTGTTATGTTTCACAAGGGGAGTTTTCGCCCCCTTGGCAGGGGGGCGGGCGACCTCTTGACCTCAATCCTGGTGCATTAGCCTTATCAGTGGAAAAGTACAACTTTCTCGAATGGCCAACCTCTAGAACAAATCGCCATTCATAGAGGCGATTTCTCCCTTGATTTTAGAGAGGCGCAATTGTACTTTCCACCTACCAAGGTTAATGCACAAGGATTGAGGAGGTCGACCCTACCAAAGGTGACCAAAAGAGTATCCCTTGTGACGCATGCATTGCACAAAAAAATTAAAGCAAATACCTCAGGATTGGATTTCAAAAACCTTACAAGCCTGGATCGAAACAATTTATTCATCAGTAAATACGTGCTATCAGAAGTCAGCTTCTCATCATTTTCAACTATACCGAGATTCAAACCGATATGAAGATCTGGTTTCATACAACTAGTCCGATCATCACGAACCAGAATCTTCTTAATCTCAATAGCGTCTGGTAAAACAAATTTAATCTGAGCTAAATGACTATAACCAAAACTCCTATAACATATTCCACAAAGACAAATCAGTACAGTAGATTATCCAGCACATGAACAGATGTTAACAAATTGTTAGGTTTATAGTTTATATCTATCTGTTAAGATCTCAACCTGCCTGCTGATGTTTGTAAACGTGGATATAGATCCTTTCAATCGGAGTAACCGAATTGAAGATCCTAAGCTACGGAAGAATTTATTCAACATTTCATACCTAAACATAGAAACTCACATCAGAAGTTTGAATTCGATTATAGTATAAGAAAGGGGGAAATGAAACATACTTTTCTGGAAGCGATTTGGAGGTGTTAGGTTTGATGATTTTGATCTCGGTTGAAGCTGCGGATGATGTTAACGGAGAGGAAGAATTTGAAGGTTTCCGGAGCTGCTTGGCCGCTTCCCTGACTTGTTTAACCGACCGCAGTGATTGCCGGCGGGTAAGAAGTCTTCGCGGCGGATGTGCTGATTTTTCGGGGGTTTTGGAGGTCCACAGGCTCTGATCTGGTGTTTCAAGCCGGAGGATCGGAGGACCTTTTTCGATTTGAACGACGGCAATGAATCCATTCGGTTGATTTTGTGTGTGGTGGAATGAAGATGGCAATGGTGGGGAGATGGTGTGAAATAGTAGGGTTTTTGGCACCAAATCGCACGTGGGCGCAGGAGCTTGGGGGGGGGGTTTGTAACTTTTAAGTTTTGTTTTGGACCCTAAATTTTTAACTTTTGTAGTTTTGACCCTTATAGCTTGAGATCTTGTTTATTGGAGTCCCAAATAGTCAAATCCGTTACTTTATATGTTAAAACCGAATCACGATTTGACCAAAATCTGGTTAATTTAGGTTTTGATTTCCAAAAATAATGTATCAAATCAACAGATAATTTTAACAGAAAACAAAAGCATATAAAAGGATTAATAAAAACAAAATACCTTATTCCTATATCAGTAGAATCGTTCTTGAAAAATAACATATCAATAAATAATTTAATTAATCTTTGATATAATTTCTAAAAACAAAACAAAACTATATCCAAAAATTAATAAAAACCAAATACCTGGTTATATCATCCAGACAATTCAAATATCAGTAACGAACCGTAGAGTCTTACTCCCACAAACTCATATTACTTATATTAACGTTATATAGAAAAATCTATAGCAAAAATCGTTATGGATGATGTTTTCTAAGAAATGTTCAATGAAATATCAAGAAATAAAAATCAAACAAATTCTAAGATTTTAAATATTTTGAAACCCGTTTTTTTATGTGTTTAAAACCGAATCAAAATTTGGTTTTGAATCTCAAAAAGTAACACATAAATAGATAAAATTTTTAAGTAAAAACAAAACTATTTGCACTGATTAATAAAAGCAAAATACCTGATTATGTCTTTCAAACAACATCAAATTATAGAGTCATTACTCGTTATCCATTTTCTCCCATTAACTCGGATTCCTTTATCAACGTCGTTCTTGCGTGAATGAAAATGTTTTTAAGAAACGTTTAACGAAATACCAAGAACTAAAGATAGAAACAAATTTTAAGATTTTCAAATATTATAAAACCATATGTCCATGTATATATTAAGCTTACATTTGATGACCGTTGGCCTTCATATATTAGGTATATATAATATATAATAGCTTTAACCCCGTGTGTTATACGGGGTGAAAAGTTAAAATTATATTGATAAATATCTTAATAACTCTTTTTATACAAATTTGATATTGTATTTGTAACTTTTTTCATTTTATTACATATTAAGATTATATGGATGAGAGTAATTAAAACATCAAAAAATATATGAAAATTCATTTAATAAGTTGTGCACTTTTTACAATATATTAAATTACATGTAAAATGAAACCTTACAATAATTATTTACAAATTTGAAAATACTTCATTGTATATAACATTTGACGTGGTATTGGTAATTTTTCCATATTTACCAAAGATTAATAGCTTAACTCCATCTCTACTTTTAACTCTTGATAATGCAACATACAGCTGATCATTAATAAACACCTGATCTTTCAATACAAACAACATTTGAAAGTGATTGCCCTAAACTTTTATTCATGGTCATTGCAAAAATACAACAATTGTATATTTTTTCTTTGAAGTTTTAATGAAATTCTTTTGTCTGAATATGTTAACCCAATTATAGGGATAAAATTGTAATGATCAATGTTGCTTCAAAATATAATCTCCGCTTCTATAACGTGATTACCTTGTGATTTGACCTAAAGACTTGTTACATTACCTAAACCATTTTTTATCAATATTTATTAATATCATAATTGGAACACCGACATTTAAAACTAATTTATGGTTTGACAAACCTGATAATGTAAGTCCATTTAGAAAATCAGGAGATTATAAACTTTCATCAAAATCATTATCAAGATGCTCTGATTGACGGATACTATTTGCACTTGTATGCGGAAAATCTCGCTAAGCTTTAAATACTAAATCTCTTATTAAAAAAACGAATAAAAATATACAAATAAAATTTAAATTTCAACAATATATAGTCTTTTAAATTCAAATTTTAAAACTCCAAATTTTAAAAATGTCACTCCTTAATATTTCGACACAATTAAATTTAAAATTTCAAAATTAAATATGAAAAATTTAAAACTAATAAATTAGAATTGAAACTTGTAAACATGTTTTTTGGAAGAAAAAAAATATCGTCATTTAAAAAAAATTAAAGTTTAAAATATAATACACTTTTAAAAATAAATATTTGCAAGTTTTTTAATTTTATTAAAAACTAATTATTAAAATTTATAAATCAAAATAAAAAATTTGTTTATAAATATTAGATTTAATTAAAAAAATACTAATTAAATTATAGTAAACTTTATTCTAACACATAATTATTTAAAATACAAACGTAATATTTTCAAATTTTATATGTAAAATTATAAAAATCTTGTTTTTTATAATAAAATTTTAAAAAATCATTTTTTAATAATAAAACTTTAAAAACACGCTTTTTTAAAATCTCTTGTTTTTTAATTCTTGATTTTTTAAAATATTAACTTTTGATGATAATTTTAAAAAAAATGTGAACCAGTGGTAATAATGATGAAAATGTTTATTTATGTAATTTAAAAAAAATACTAAATATGAAAGTATTAAATGGAAGATATAAATGTGATTTTGAGGAAAAAAAGTTGTGAGATGAAATATGATGAATGATAAAACCATTTAGTTTTTTTATTAGAAAAGAGATATGTTTTATTTGGTATAATTTTAATATAATTAAAAAATCTTCCAAAGCCCAGCCCATTTGTAACGGGCCAACTTTCACAGACCATTGGGCCTAAATCAATCTCAAGCCCATTCATCTGCCGTGCGGCTGCATAGTTAACATACATATCACGTCTTCCTTCGTCTTGTTTGTTAAATCAAAAATCTAGAGAGAGAGAAAGTGTTGGATGAAGAACAAAAGCTTCCTGCAGCATAAAATTAAACACAATTCAATTTTCTTCTTCTTCTTCACGCAATCGCAACCACGCACTTAATCCGTCTTTACACTTCGATTTCTCGATTAGGGTTCACAATTCCAATTTCTTGATTTTGATCGGTAAAGTTTTGAAACAAATTATTTACTTATTTTCTTGTTTGCCAAGTGGGATTTGTTGAATCTTGATGTGGGTTTGGTTTTAATTTGACTATAGCTGATTTTGCCCCAAATTTATTCAAGAATTATAACTTGGTTTTGGGTGATATGATTGCTGTAAAGATGCAAACTTTGTGTTTTTTGTACTTGATTCTGTTAACTCTTGAGTTGCTTTTTGATCTTTGCTTGGTGCTGTAAGTTGCTTGATTGAATTGGTTAGTGATGTTATATAGGCATGTTGAATTTGGTTGTCTTGTGGTGTTTATCTTATTCTCTTTTTCCCCAAATTTGAATGTTGAAATGCTATGCACTCGAGGCACAATTTATTATATAAAATTTTAATATATTTCTCGCTGGGCATCATTTATTAGAAAATTAGACAAAAATAAGCTCTATATATGGTTTAATATCTAAATAACCTATATTTCTCGTTGTGTTTTCTACATGATTCTATTAACTCTTTACTCTTTAGTTGCATATACTTGATTGGATTGGTTAGTGATGTTATGTTACTCATGTTGAATTTGGTGGTCTTGAGGTGATCTTATTTTCTGTTTCCCCTAATTTTAAGGTTGAAGTGCTATTATAGAACTTATGGGTGCCCTTTGGTTCTCGTTTTTGTGAGAATGTGGTATAAGTTAATGTTCTTATGGAATACATTTTGGGACATGGTGATTGATACTAGTAGTTTCGAAGTCGGTATATAGTTAAAAAGCATCCATTAAGAATTAGTCCGCTACTATATAAAAACATACAGGAAAATGTAGGATAATATTATTACCTGTACATAGTTAAAACTTGAAAAGCATATGTTATAGACCCATGAAGGTTATAAAAGCACTAGAAAGTAAAAAAACTAAAAGTTGGAGGTTGATTGCTGTATAATAATCCTCAAGGAGGTTTGGCTATGAGATTCTTGATGGATGTTGATAATTTTAAGTGGTATTATGTATCTATCATTTGCCTGCGCATTTTGTGTTCCTTTTCTTGCTTACTTTTCTAATACAATCTTACTTTAAGTGAACCAAAAATTTTGGATACATATCTGCAAGAAACCAGTAAGAATCTTCTTATTTTGGATCAAAATTATCAGATTTATAGAGCACATGAGACATTGATATAAGAAAACTGATTGTTAAGATAATTGTAAATGACCTATGTATCCCTAACTTGAAGCGTATTCTCATTATTTAGGGTGAAAATTAACAGATTTAGAGGAGCAGGTAAGTTGTTATTATAAGAAAACCGACTATTCAGATTAATGTGAAATTACCTAATTATCCTTAACTTTAAACAACAAATTGTTTGGTGCTCGCTTTTGAAACTCAAATCCAAAAGCTTGCATCTTTTTATCTCTTTATCTAATTTTGAAAGGTTGGTATTCAGTTGTTACATTATTCTTATATAACTTTCTGCCTTTTTCAGAATCTTGGTGTAAATATTCAACGTCTTTGGGGGATGGATGATGTGGTCTTGCATATTCATAATCTTATATAGCAATGTTTGGTGGGCAAAAAGGGGCCACAGCTCTCCATCATTTAAAACAAAAGTTACTTGGTGAATCAACTTATACAACATTGAATGACGATGTTACCCCTGAAATCGAGTTATCTGATTACCATCGGGCCCCAAGTGTTGCCAGTGAAAGTCCGTCGGGCTTTCTTAATGGTGAAAGCTTGAAAGTCGAACCAATTGCTGATTTGGATTTATTCTTTGAGAGACTTTATAGCTACTATTGTGAAAAAGGTCTATGGTGCATCATCATTAAGTGGATTGTTGAGCTTTTGAGTTTGGCTTTTACCATATGTTTTTCAGGTTTTTTTTTATTATTTGTTGATTGGAATGGTCTTCGAAGGGCAAAATGTGGGATGGATGCGGTTGAATCCGGGATAAAACCGTGCGATCTTGCTAAAGAGGCGCTTCATGAGCATCCTTTGACCCCCTTAACAACTTTCAAGGTTGTTATTTTTGGTTATTTAGGAATCACCTTCATTTATTGGATATTTTGCTTTCTAAGGTTCTTTGTACAGTTGAAGGATATACTAGACATACGCCAATTCTACATTAACAGGTATTCATTAATGTGTAATTAAGTTTAGAGGTTGTTTGGATGTGTGTTCATAGAGCAGAGGCGGCAAAATGGTCGGCTGGGTAACACGTCAAAACATACATTTTTAATACAAATCCAAACTCTTTTCCTCTCTTTAGTTTTGTAATAAGTTTATGTATTAAATAAGATTTTAAGGCTATATTGTTGAGATAATAATCTGAATTTGTTATAATAATAAAGTAGTTTCGGAGGTTTTAAGCATTTGAAAACACTTTAGATGAGTTCCGACGCGTTTGACCCGTTTTCATTTTAGCCTAGTTTTAAAATATTACAAATACAACCCAAATTGACCCATTTTTAGAAAAATGGGTTGAAATCGCTACCTGTACCTTAAAGTGATAATATGATGAACTCACCGTTACTAGTTTTTAGTGTTTGGGTAACCTGCTTCTGCTTATGATTATTTAATTAGTTTGGTGGTCAAAACAATTATTAGTTTTTAGTGTTTGGGGTAACTTGCTTTCTTATATGTCCTTATTTGATCTATTACTAATTTACTACCTTAGATAATCAAAGGTTGTCAAATAAACATCATTAGAACTTAGAAGTAAGTTTTATTAAAGCTTGTAATTTGTTTCTGAATTCTGGTTGTTCAATATCACGTGATTGCTTTCATAACACCCATCCAAACACTCCCTTAAATGAAAATTTAGAGGTTTTTGTTCAAACTAAGCAAAGTTTTATTATTATTATTATTTTTTGGTTGCAAGTCTTGGTGTGACTGACAATGAGATGCAAACCATGCCATGGGCATCAATTCTTGAAAAAGTAGTTCAAGTTCAAGAATCACGACAGTTATGTGTGGTCAAGGATCTTTCGGCCCATGATATTGTGATGAGATTGATGAGGAAACAAAACTACTTGATTGGAATGTTGAACAAAGGGGTGCTAGCCTTCTCGATATCTTCGTGGGTCCCGGGTGTAGGTCCCACTGTCAAGAAAGGTCCAAATGGTACACGGTATTGCCTAATGCTAACCAAGACTCTTGAATGGACTTTAAATTGGTGCATATTGCACAGCATGTTTGATAGGTATGTAATCTCTATTTCTCTCTCTTGTAATGTTATTGCAAATTTTGGCCTATTTAATTTTGAATGTTCGTTTCAGGCTATGTTTTATCTTTAACGGGTCAAACGGGTAACATAAAGGAATTTAGCTAAAAAGAGAACAAGTTAAAAGTCTCCCACAATGATTTTTAATGCATAAAACATCCTATACATTTAAAAAAGATAGATATTTATTGAAATAATATAGATTTTATAATCACATTTGACCACACTAATTGTTCACAAATCACAAGCGCACAGTGTTGTAGAATCGCTAGGCGCTAGTCGGGCGGTGGGTACCGACTAGGGATTAATCGGATTGGAATTTTTATATGTAATTTTCAAAATTATATGTATATATACACATTTTTATATGACAAATTAGTTTAATAAAGAAATTAGTTTAGAGTTTCGCCGGAATCCTGCCGGAATATCGCCGTAAAGTCGCGATTAGGGCCGATTAGTTCCAATTAGCTCCGATTAGGGCCGATTTCCGATTAATTGGGCGACTAGGTCAAAATTCCTCTCTTTTTTTCCGACTAGCGACTAATCGCATCGGCGATTAATCGCGATTTTTACAACTTTGCAAGCGCATGGACAAAAAGTCGTTAAGGTGAACGGGTCCCTTTTGATCTCTACAAAAAATGACCCTGTTTTGACCCGTTACCCAACCTGCCCACCAACCCAATTTGTCATCTGTATTTGTTATGTACCACTAGAGCAAGTTGTTATTCATTTGACTTGTTAAAGCAACACAATATTTGTAGTCAAATGTACTAACATCATATAATATCTTTTGCAGAAACTTTTGTATTAGAAAGGACTTTGTTAGTGACCGTGATACGTTAAAGAAAAGGCTTATGGTTGTTGGGGTCGCAATGCTTCTTCTCTCTCCATTTCTTGTTGTTTTTATGCTCGTGTATCTCTTTCTAAGACACGCAGAACAGTTTTATAATCATCCTAGTACAGCTTCTTCTAGAAGATGGTCAAATCTTTCAAAATGGATATTCAGGGAATTCAATGAGGTGATTTCTTTATTTGTTTATTATAACTGTCTTTGCATATTACTTAATAAAATGGGCCTCGTTCATGCCATGTTTTTTTATCTAACCGGTCAAACCGGTAAAAAATAGCTAATAAAGAAACAGGTCGAATGGGTGGAAAGTTGCCAAAGTGAAAACCTCCTAAATCATTTTATTCAAAATATTATATTGTTTATAAACATATAATATTTCTACAAAAACCACCGACACATACCAAAATTACCCATTTTGACATGTTACCCGACCCGCCGATTTGCAACACCTGCTTATGTTTTATCTCTGAATTTTTACATTTTAGGTGGATCATTTGTTCAAGCACCGTATCAACAGCAGTGTAACACATGCCTCAGATTATTTAAAGCAATTCCCGTCACCTATTCTTTCAATCATTGCAAAGTTCGTATCTTTTGTTTCTGGTGGCTTTGCTGCAATCTTGATCATCATTGCGTTTCTTGAAGAATCTTTACTTGAAGGCCATGTAAGGTTTCCTCACTCATTTCTTGTCATAACCTGAAAAGTCAAACTAAACTGTTTTGACTAAAGTCTTGGTTTTTATGATTGCAGATTTTCGGTCGTAATTTGTTTTGGTATGGAGCTGTTTTCGGAGCAATAACAGCCATAAGTCGGGCTCTTGTGTCAGATGAACTTTTAGTACTTGATCCACATGAGACTATGTCTTTAACGGTTCACCAGACACATTACATGCCTAAAAAATGGCGCGCGAAGGAAAATACCGAATTTGTTCGAGTGGAATTTGAAACTCTTTTCCAGGTATACCCTTTTTGCTAAAATTGGCAATTTCGACCCATTTGCTTATGAACACGTTGATTTGAGCTGTGTTTTTATCTCAAACAAGAAAAAATGTTTTTAATGGGTTGAAAGTCATCCTATGTTTATCTTTAATGCATATACTAATTTGTAATTTAAAGATTTGGATTGTAATTAATTTGATTTTGTAATCATATGTTACACATTTTTTATATTGGCGCTGATGTGGCAATGTATATTGTTATGTAGTACACCGGAAAGATGTTGCTGGAAGAGATGGCTTCAATCTTTTTAACTCCATTCTTGCTTATCTTTGTAGTACCAAAGGTATTGTTAATAAGTTTTCACAATTAACTGTCACTCCCTTTGTTCCTTGACAATTGCAACATTATTGAAAATTTTTATTAGAGTCATTCAAAATGGGAAATCTTGTGGACCCAATTCAGGAGGTGTTTGAATTTTTAATTTTGATGAAGTAATTTTGATTTTGATTGTATAATCTAGGTGACAAATAATCATTTAAAATTTATTTAAAGGAAATCAAAAGGGATTTATTTACCTTTTTTTTAATTGTTCTTTTATAAAGAAGATACTTTTAATATTACTTATGATAATTCTTTTAATATTCTTTTTACTTTTAATATTACTTATGATAATATATTAAAAATATTGTTGTAGTTAGAAGGAATAAATTGTTATATTTTATATTTAGATATTGTAGCACTATATGTAAATTTGTCCATGGTGCAGCGGGTTGATGAGATTTTGCAGTTCATCGAGGACTTCACTGTTGATGTTGAAGGCGTTGGTCATGTTTGCAGGTTCATATGCACCGCATTTTTTTTCTTTTAATTTAATTTTTTTCGTCATACATTTTAGTTTCTTTATCTTCGGTTAACATATAGTAAAATCACTTCATAATTCTATTTTTGCAGTTTTAGTTTATTCGACTTCCAGAAACACGGTAACAGCAAGTATGCATCGCCACATAACTCATCAAGTACTTATAGAAGTTCTCAGGGGAAAATGGAGAAATCGTTCTTAAGGTATTCTTGAACCGCAAATTATTTTTATTGCTTAAAAATGGCAAGTTTTATTGGACATTAAAGTTTTAGAATTTTTTTTAATATATGTTGAATGTCTGATGGCACAGGCCTGAAAATCACACCTACAAAACTCGGGATTTGATCAAAAAATTGATCGAGCCTTTTCTGTTATTAAAACACGAACCCTTTTACAATAGACCAAGTCTATTTTATTTTATATAATATGCCAACCCTTAATGACCAAACAACCCTGGTGACTCTTAATAGGAAACTAAATCAACCAAATCTCTACTTACCAAACTTGGTTTTAAAAAGCGAGAAGCACACCAAAGCGACAGGGTTTAAAACCGAGGCGCAAAGCTTAAAAGCGCACCGCTTTTCGTACGCGAAACACACGATGCTTATGTAATTTTTTTTATATATCCCATAGGATTTTAGCATCCCCTACCCAAAGTTTAGCTATAAATTAGCTTTATATTATGATTTAATATATGAATTACTTACATGTACAACCTAAAAAGCTTGTTGTACAACATCATAATGCATATTTGCTCTTTTTGTACATGAGGCGTGCGCCTCACCTGCGCTTCTGGTGCGCTTTTCGTCTAGCTCGCGCCTTATGCACACAAAAACGAAGGGACTTGCGCCTTAGGTCGCCTTGCGCCTAGGCGCGCTTCAAGCGCACTTTTTAAAACCAAGTTACCAAAACACTAAACAATACCAATTAAAAATACCATACCAAAACTAAACAAATAACCCTAAACAAAATAACCAAACAACCGACTCAAACACCTTTTGACCCTATCGGAAATTGACCACACTTGGACCGACCCAAACATTGACCCGTGACCATTTGACCCATGAACAAACCCGATTAATTCCAACAATGTCTAAAATAATAAGGACAAATATGAGAATCTTTCTGCCTTAAACCCCTTGAAGGTATCTTCCCAACATAAGCTGCATTTTACATGGTCCCACTGTTTAGCAGGGTATTGGTGGGTCCCGTGGTTAGGTTCTCACAGTTAAAAAGAATTAAGAATTTTGTCAGCATAAATGAAAAGTTTACAAAATTTGGAAATATTGCATATTTTTGGAGTTGTTGATTTTACATTTTCTTGCAGCTTTCAAACTAGCTATCCTTCATGGGAACCAAGCACAGATGGAAAGCAATTTCTTTCAACACTCAAGGCGTTCAAAGAACGGAAGTTTCAAGAACAGGGTATAAGGCCGGGCTACATAAACTCGAACCACTTGCCACAATGGGCTCCTACTTGCCCAGCTCAAGGTGACCCGAACAGCTACTTTTCTAGGGACACGGGTCCGAACATTTCAAAAAGTGCTTACCAACAAGATTGTATGTGGTTCATTGATCCCGTTCACAAGAACCACCCGTACATTCTTGACTGGTACTACACATCTTCTCACCATCACGGGCCACGAGACGTCGAGTCAGGCCCGATCAATGTAAATGACAACATGGACAACATGTGGGTCCCACCTGACATAGGTGGGCACCTGGTCCAGTATGACGAAAACTGGGGAAGCTTTTTTGAGGACCGAATTGAGAGTAATATAGAAGCTTCCACATCTGCTTCGTTGTTACGTAGAAGTGTTCTACAACATCATGATTCGGGCTATGTGGGCCAGACCGGTAAGAGTCACTGGTGGGCCCGTGGTGGTGGTGGCTCACGAGCAATGGGTCCGGGACCTCAAACGAGCTTTCTTGAGCCACCAAACTTCAATCAACATGATTACAACTACCATGATAACTTCTCAGACCGGAGCTTTGAAGAACACGAACATCCGTTTGACTGGAGAGCTTCAAAGTCAAACGGGTTATCGAAGACCTTTTATATGGATGTTATTGAAGGAGGAAAATTCGATCTCCCTTTTGATGATATCTATGAAAGGCGATCTCAAAGCCCGCCAAGAACCCGTATGTAGGAGCTCTTAGTGAAATCTGTGTTTCGGGTTTGAACATTGTGATATTCGAATCAAAAACTGTTAGAACATTCTTTTATTGTATATAAAGTTGGATTAGGAAAATTAAAGTTGAAATTTTTTAGTTTGAAAGGTGATAAATTGTACAGAATCACCTTCAACTAAAATGATGTAAACAAGAAACCAGATAACCAATTGATGATTTGTTTATATTCAATCATGATAATCAGTTTGGTTTAAAGATCATATTGCAATTTGATTTTTGGATTTAAAATATTCAGATTTGAAGTAACACTAGCGGGAATCATGATGCCCACTCGTTGTGACGGTTTTGTTTTGAATAAAATTCATATTGAAACGTAGGAAAAAATAAGAATGTCGTGATGTTATATTCATAATTTGTAGAGCAAATTACAAATTACGTCCTTTAAATATTATCCATATTTCAGTATACGTCCTTTAACTAAGGAAATTATAGAAAACGTTCTTTATGTTTGAAAAAGCTTGCACGTTACGTCATTTGGCCTAACGACCGTTAAATTTTACTATGAAGTCACGTCATGTGCAAGTCACATGAGTGCAAAACAGTCTTCCGCTTTATTTTAAATACATTTATTTTAAAATCTAATGGTACAAGTCATTAATGCTGAATGTACAATTCTTAATGCATATAATAAATAAAATATTAAATATTTTTTAATTTAAATAAAAAACAAACCCCACCCCCCTCCCATCCCCCGTCGTCTTCTTCATAAACAGATCTAGATCGTCTTCCCCCACATGCAACACTCATCTCCCTTTGTGACATGACTTCATCTTCCCCCACCCACCACTGCCAGTCTGCCACCCCCATTCGTCTTCCCCCACCTGCAACCCCACCGCCACACCATCGCCAAATCAAACCCTTTTTCAAGAATGTCTTCCCCCACCATCTCCCTTTGTGACCTGACTCCTTTCGCTAGATCCATCTCCACCAAATTAATCTCCGGCCAGATCCCCAATTCGAAAGTAGATTCAATCAGACCAAAAACAATCGCAAGTGTTCAATTGTATCTATATGGCGTCGACTGCGAATGAAGGGGGCCGCCAACAATTTAATTACGCGATCGAATCTGGTGGACCAACTCAGAGAGTATCAAATTCGATCGAAGCATGATTAGGCGTCCATGTCGTTCTTCTCCTCCACTTCAAATCTCTTTTCTTCTCTGTTTGATCTGTTTGTTAGGGTTAGGGCTTCATTGATGTAATTATAATCTAACTCAATTACAAGGACACTTTATGTAATTAACAGTTTCACCCCAAACTTTGTGTAATTACAAAAATAGCTTTCAACTTTGAAATATATTACTTTGGCGTACTCAAGTTTTTAAAGTTTCAAGTTTACCCACTGTAATATATATAATCGGTTTTCCTTAATAATTTTCGTTTTTTTGTTTAATTTTTTTTCTTGACGTCCCGGTATAAATTTTGTTAAAAACGGAGTCGTATTCAAAATAAAGTATTTTTTAGATATCGTGGGTTATGTCGGCTGACGGTAACGTGCTGGTACGGTGAAGAATGAGACCGACACCGACTGAAAAACATTGGTACCGTTATGTAACTGTCTTTTATCTATGTTTCGATCTCCACAACCGAGTTGTCGTAACTTCATACGTTTTTTTTATGTATTTAACTACGTTTCTTTTTGTGCTTAGCCAAATTAATGTCACCGTATCAACCGTTTAACATCTGTCTCCCACTACGGAGCGCGAGGCAAAAGTTCTAGTTTTGTTTAGTTAGGAACCCTAGTTTTGGGGTTTGATTGTTCTTCAACATATTGTAATAAAGATTTGATTTTTATCATCTACAATTAAAAAAGACTCTTTTTTGTTGTAGAAATTTCAACTTTTTAATGGGATCTGCCCATGGGTGTTCATTTTACCCCAATACCGAACCCAGCCCAAATTAACCCGAACCTATTTAGGATGGAACCCGAACCCGAAAATAGTATTCGGTTTGGTAATTGGGTTAAAAAAAGGTTAATCGGTTAACCCGATTAACCCGAATAATAATAAAAGGTATTTTATTATTAATAGTTATTTGTAATTTTAGCTTAGTATACATCTAAACATTTTGAATGCTTATTTTATTTCACTTTTTTTTAATATATGATTGGAAACGGACGAGCGGACATAATGTGAAAATTTGAATACTGAACACTGTTAATGAGTTTATTGCTTGATACGATTTGCCTTTTTTTTAGTTTGTACGATTGGTTGATACACTTTGGTTTTATGCTTATTTTATTTGATGTTTTTTTAGTTAATATATGTGTTTAGTGCATGGGTTTGAACGAAAAATCATATTGAGAGTGTTTTTATTTGACATTTTGTGCTTATTATTTAATAAATATCATGTTAAGTTAAATAATAAAGTATGCGTTGCAACTTGTATTTAGAAACTCGAATACCGATTAACCCGACCCGAATAAACCCGAAACTGAATAACCTGAAACCGATTAACCCGAATCTTATTTGGGTCGGTAAACGGGTAGGATTCTTATAACAAAAAACCCGAATAACCCAAACCGAATAACCCGAAACCTGATTAAAAAACCCGATGAACACCCCTGGATCTGCCTTTGATATGTTTGTTTTTTTATGTCCTTGTGATTCACATCATCTCCCACCTAATAATAATTCACACAAATTAAGAACAAGATCTGTTTATGAAGAAGACGATGAGGGAGGGTGGGAGGGTGGGGGGTGTTTATTTAAATTAAAAAATATTTAATATTTTATTTATTATATGTATTAAGAATGGTATATTTAACATTAATGACTTGTACAATGAGATTTTAAAATAAATGCATTTAAAACAAGGGAAATTTGATTTTAATAATCTCACATTTTACCAACTGGTCAAAAATAATCTTAACTGAGAATATTTTTACCACCAGTCCCTACTTTCAAACTATTTTCTTACATTGGACCCCCATTAAAAAAAATTAACGCCGTAAGATTTTATATGACGTGGGCATCTGCAAACCGTCGAAATGTCGAGCCTAGCTAGCAATGGTCTCGTGGTGGGTTTTGACATTGACTTTGGTGTTGTTTAACAGGTCTCATTTTTCGGCAAGTCCAAACGGAGACAACATTGGTGTTTAACGGTGAAGACGGAGACAGACTAGGGTTTGCAGACCACCCCTCCGGCGAAAGCGGTGGATAGGGTTCCGGCTTGGCTCGACTTTCTGACGGTTTGCAGATGTCCACGTCACATAAAATCTAACCGCGTTAAGGTTTTTTAACGGGGGTTCAATGTAAGAAATAGTTTGAAAGTAGGGACTGGTGGTAAGAATATTCTCAGTTGAGATTATTATTGGCCAATTGGTAAAATGTGGGATTATTAAAATCCAATAATCCTTAAAACAAAGGGGGAAAAGTGTTGGATATATGATGGTCAACGTTACTAACGAGGTACGATTCAAAGATTTACACCTTAGGCAACGAGTATATATATAATGTTTAATTGTTAAATATTATATCTCACAAACACGGTTTTACTAATCGACGAATAAATATTTAGTGAAATGTTTTTTATGGTTGCATTGATTAGTTATTTAGAGAAATAATTAATAAAGGGTTCGAATATTTAAATGTTAAACATCAGATATATATATATTTTACTAATCATCTGTAATTAGTAAACTATGAGGGTTGAAAGTAATTAATTATTAATTACTAGGAATTAAATGTTAATTTCTAAGGGTGAGGTTTGTAATTAAGAGGATTATAAATATGACCTTAATTCACAAACCCTAACACACTCATACTCTGAAAAAGCCGCCACCCCTCCTCCCTGCGCAACCACCGCCGTCGGCCACCGGCCACCGCTCCTCGTCGCCGTTGAACGCCGTGAACCGGAACCCGCCGTCACTGTTGCTAGCCGCCGCCAAAACCGGGTTCCCCTCTGCACAATCTGTGACGTTTTGCTGCAGGTTTCGTGATCGTGTAATCTAGCGTGACTCCAGTTGACCTGAGGTGTTCTGATTTGATTATTTTCAAAGGTATAATCCTAGAACACCCTATAGTTGGTTTATATTATATTGTTTATACGCGTGTAATCAGATCACTGTCTGGAATCCAGATCTGATCTGTTAATTGTACTTTGAATCGCTTCCACTAAATATATCTAATTTATTTATTTAAAAGGTATAAATAATTTTTGTTTTTTAAAAGTTAAAAAACCGGTACTAGATTCCCAACAGTGATATCAGAACCAGCTTTACGCGCGTTTAGACATATTTTTTTTAAATCGATCTATTGTTTTATTTGTCAAAACTTTTGTTTGACAAAAGATTGATCATTTATCGTTTTTTTTGTGACTGTGTTGTATGAATCGAGCATTAGAGACCTGTGGTTGTATTGTTTGTGTTGGTTAATTTTTCTTTGTATTTTTTATGAGTTATTTAGAACCACGATGTAATAGTTAGACTTATTTTTATTTATTTATTTTTAGTGTACCTGTAAATAAATATTGTAATCTTAAAGAGACGAAAACTAGAAAACCAAGGCGGGCAATGACCGGATTAAAGATGGAGATCTTGGACTAAGTGAGAGATAGCTGATTTGTTGATTTTGTTATCCCTTAGACCAGTCCGGTTATCGTTTGATGGCTCGAACGATACAGGACAATTTTTCTAGTTGTTCGGTTCTATGTTTTATTTATTTTGTGGTTGTGATATAATTATTTTGGATAATAATTAAACCGCAAGATTTTTATAAAACTTTTGACACAATTTAAAAACGACGAGATAATTAAATTGTTTATTTTTCTCGAAAAGGTATTTAAATAAAAAGGTGTTTTATTTAAAAGTAAAACAAGTTTTAAATTTAATAGTTTTATTTAAAATAATTTTAAATTAATTAAAGAGTTGATTAGTTTAAAATTAGTTTGCGACAAATGACCAATTTAGATTAAATAAGATATTTAAAAATAGATCGTGTCGAGTGTTCAAAGTCGTTTCACGAACTAAAATTAGTAAAATCGGTTTACTAAAATTGCACGACTTGAATCATGCTTCTCGTCGTTCAAAATGTTTTTAACCCGAAACAGTAATTTAAAACATTAAAGAAAACTCAATATAAAATCGATATTTCTGCGCCACCCTAAATTGTAACACTTCAACTAATCTATCCGAACCCCCGGTGTTAGTGAATTACCCTGCACCCGGCCCTACGGTTTTGATTGAAGGTAGAACCGCGATTCCTGAGTTATTTAGGCCGGGTCTACAATCACAATTGAAGGACAAATGTCACTTGAGTTGTTTAAGTGGGCGTTGTTGAGGGAAACGTATCCAAGCTTGACATTACTCGTCATGCCCCTCAAACCGAGAGTTGTATAGTTGATACAATTTGTAATCTTTACCTACCTACCTAGCTATGTCAGTGAAGAGTACTCAACCATTCACTAAGACATGGGGAACCGGGATCTCATTCCTAATTATATAATTTTGCAATTGGGTCATAAAATTTTAATTAGGACCTTATGCATGAAAATACTAAAAACATTTTTTTTTGAATTTTGTAGATGTCTAACGAATCTAATCCAAATTTCCCATTCTCCCCTAAAGTCAATCCTTGAGAAGGATAAGCTTGACAACTCCAACTTCATGGATTTGTTCCGAAACCTGAAGATTGTCATCAGGACTGAGAACAAAATGTATGTTCTCGAGGAACCGATCCCAGAAGGACCAGCTGCTGCTACGAGCCAAGCCCGTAAGACCTGGATAAGTATGTTGATGACTCTATCAAGGTCTCTTGCCTGATGTTGTCATCTATGATACCAGAACTTCAAAAGAATCTGGTGGACATGCCAGCATACGACATGATTAGGCAGCTGCAGGAAATGTTCCAGCAGCAGGCCCGCCATGAAAGCTTTGAGGTGATAAGATCACTAATAAGCTGTCGTATGCAATAAGGTTCTTCGGTCAGCACTCATGTGTTGAAAATGAAGGGGTAGATTGATCATCTAGCACATCTTGACTCCTCTTTAAGAAATTAATTGGCTGGGGATATTATTCTCAACTCGCTGCTAAAGTCATATGACCAGTTCACGTTGAATTACAATATGAATGCTTGGGACAAGACCATCGCGGAGTTGCATATGATGCTGAAGACTGCCAAGATGAGCATACTGACTCTTGCTAAGTCTGGTCCAGTGCTAATGATCAAGGAGGGTCGAGTCAGGAAATCTGAAGCCAGGGGAAAAGGTAAGAAAAACTTCAAGAGCAAAGGCAAAGGCAAAGTTGTTGCCAAGAAACCTCTAAAGGATGTAAAATGCTTTCATTGTGATGAAGCCGAACACTGGAGGAGGAACTGCCCAAAGTATCTAGCCGAGTTGAAGCAGAAGAAGTCTACTGGAGGACAGTTGTGACACTTCTGATTTTCACTACTTGTACTCATTCTAGACTTATCAATGAAAATCCGCATGACATTTCATTTTACTTGAAATCCTATTCAGACGTTGTTACAATACTAGTTCACATGTGAAACATTACGTTTATGCTTGATTTCAAAAACTTATACTTATCTGTGATTGATTCATGGATCGCACGTAGACTTAATTGATCTTTATGACACATTAAATACACATGAACCACCCCCATACATCTCAAACATGTTCTTACAACCCATTCAATGTGAATTGATGCTTAAAAGTACTAGTTAGTACTTTCGTGCGATCGTTCGCCTTTTAAACCGTCGTTAACTACGTACCGTCCACGACCGACAAATCGTTTAACATGACATTAATTTATGTTTTAAATGTTTAAAATATTCATTTCTTTAATTAAAACAAAGTTTGTTTGCAAAATTTTCCTTAAATAAATCCTGAAATTCAAAAAACGATCAAAAAGTCCGTTTTCTCGCCCACCGATCGCCAACTACTATACGCGAATAACGTAACTTTAACTTAAATGTTTTTAGCTAAACATACTCTTTTTGTTATGACAATCAACTTTAATGTTGAAAACATTTGTCATTTTCGCTTAGAAATGCTTAAAATCGTAATTTTCGAATGCGCGCACTCAACCGGATCAAGCTAGGACCCAACCCACCTACTCTTGGACCTAGCCCAAGCAAGAAATCACAAAAAACCCAACCCCATTGAGGAAAATTTCACAGATTTGAGGGCCCTAAAACCCTAAATTGCTTTCCAAGACATTCAATATTTACACCCCTTCAACCATTAATATAAATAGGAGGCTTAGGATCTTGTTTTCTTTGCTAATTCTCCCTCAAACACTCCCAACCCCTCCTAAGTTGTGAAATCCCTTCCCAACCTTGAAGATTTCGAAAATCCCTTAGAGGATTCCAAGGGTTTGAAGATCAAACAAGTAAGTAACCCTCCGAAGTTGAATACCGTCTTTTTATTTTATTCTTTCTTCATCCCCTCAATCTTTTTCAATTTTCTATCCATGATCACTTGATCATGTGAAACCTCAGCCCTAAAAACCCTCTAATAATCTTAATCAAACTAATAAATCAAGCTAACATCACCAACTAACAAACAAAGGATCTTGTTTGCAATGGCGGCTATGCCGTCGCATTCTGCGAATCCTCAAGACAACTATTGCAAAAGTGGCTCTGCCGATGCTTTAGTATGTTCTTGCTAACTTAAAACATGTTATTTATTCTATACTATCACTTATATGAACTCACACGCTAATTAAATATAGAATCCGCTTGCTCGTGTCGGCTATGCCCATTGCATTATGTGATTCTCCAAAACGCTTCTGTGAATATCATGGCTAGACCGGTGACACGGGACGTTTTGGCTAACCTAATCTGATTATATTATGTATTATAATAACATAATAACATTCGTCTAATTTTTATTTGCGCGTTCGGTAATCTTAAAACCCTAAACGGACCACTTAAGTGCAACCATTGATTTTGGACAGAAACTGTGCTGAATTTAACTGAGCGTAACTTGACCATAATTAATCTAAACTGAGCAAACTCAATTCCACGACGTAGTTCGTCAAATTTCCTTTCCAACCATAATTGGATCGTTTTCTAATTCAAAAGTATGACTCCGTAGTAGCCAAAACGGTACAGAAACCTTTTTCAGTACCTTCTGTCTTGTTGGACTATTTTGGCTATGATACGAGTCTCAAATGGAAACACTTTCTAAACGAAAATTCTTCGGAACGACTTAAACTAATTTCCTGTAAAATTTCATAATTTTTAGACGTCGTTTGATATTTTTAACAATCCCGTTTCTGTTCAGCTACTTTGCTGTCCAAATCTGAAAATCAACTAAAACTCTATTTTTGCAACTAATTCTTAATCTTATGACCCGAACCGCCTATCTAACACTCGTAACCATCGAACCTACCCTAAAACTGGTTTATTTATTTGTTTAGGTTCTGGTCCGTGATTCATCTCGTCTATTCGTTCAAGTTTCTTATCTCGTCTAGCTTTCAAGGTGAGACTTCATAGCCCCACTTTATTCAAATCGTTTTGGGGGAAACATGTACGCGTTGGCACGCATTAAAACACGTTTTCAAACAATTCTAAAACAAGTGAATCTTATATGTATGTGAATAAATGAACACAACATGATAAACGTTAAACTTGCAAATCCTTAACTTGAAACTTTCAAGCCAACGGTAGTACAGATATGGGCCATATGATGGAAACCGCTTATACTTTATGGACAACTTTTGGTTGGACATCTTATTCGTTATCAGTGCAACTTGCGAGTTGTACCACTTATTCGTTACTCATCATTTTAGGTTGGATTTGCTAATCATGTGTTTGTTTTATTACGTGCTATATGATGATCTTGGAATATGAATTGTCACCTTTGCCAAACTTATACTTTTATTAAACCTGTGATTTCTCACCAACTATTTTTAGTTGACACTTGTTTTTCGTACATGTTTCTGGTGATTAAGCTCGTGATAGGTCAAGTCAATATCACATAGATTTGCCTAGATATCAATTGAAGAATCTTATTTTAAGTTGCTTGTCTTTTGAACATGTTATCTGTTTGGTTTAATTCGAAACTTATGTAATTGGGATTTTTTTAATATTATGAAACTTTAATAGTAAATGTCTTTATTCCATTGTGTTCTTTTGTCAATTAAGTCGCACCCGTGGTTAAGATGCACGGTTGGGGTGTGACAACAGTCCTCGGGTATGTTCGTTACTGAGATCTTCTCTCTGTCTAGCAAATCTTGGGTGTTTGACACTGGATGTGGTTATCACACTTGTAATGATTTGTAGGGACTAAAGAAGGTTAGAAAACTGAAGCAAGGCGACCTGGAGCTCCATGTGGGATATTGGCAAAAGGTTGAAGTGAAGGCTGTAGGAGAATACACTCTTTTACTTCCTTCTGGTTTAGAACTTGTTTTGAACAATGTTTATTTTATTCCTAATTTGACTAAGAATATTGTTTCAGTATCTGCTTTGCGTGAACAAGGATTTAAATATGCTTTTGACAATGATTTCATTTCTGCATATGTAAATGGTTTGTTTATTTTTCTGCAAAGCCTCACAATGGAATCTATGAGATAGAAGTCCGTGATAATAACGTTATATTTAATATCTCCTCCAAACGTACGAAATTTGATTTCAATGATATGTATCACTAGTATTGTAGACTTGGACACATAAACAAGAATCGCATGAAGAAACTCTAGACTGCCGGAATTCTGAATTCTACTGGTCAAGAGTCATTTGATGATTGCGAATCATGTTTAAGTGGAAAGTTAACCAAGGCTCCTTTTACCGGTATCGGTCAAAGGGCTAAGGATCTGTTAGGACTTGTACATACTGATGTATGTGGTCCATTCAGAACAATTTCTAGAAGTGTAGAGAGATACTTCGTTACATTTACTAATGACTTCAGTAGATATGGATATGTTTATCTTATGAAGCATAAACATGAAACGTTTGAAATGTTCAAACAATACCAGAACGAAGTACAAAATCAGCTTGGTTAGACGATTAAGATGCTTCGATCTGATCGAGGTGGTGAATATCTTAGTCAAGAGTTTGACGAACATCTAAAGAAATGTGGGATCATTTCTCATCTCACTCCACCTGGAACACCACAGCTTAATGGAGTGCCCGAAAGGAGAAATCGGACTCTTTTAGATATGGTTCGATCTATGATGTGTCGTACAAACCTCCCACACTCCATCAGGAGTTTTGCTCTCGAGACTGCCACAAGAATCATAAATCTAGCTCCTACAAAGAAGGTGGACAAAACGCCTTATGAGATATGGCATGGGGAGAAACCCAAAGTGTCCTACCTTAGGGTTTGGGGATGTAATGCATATGTTACAAGTGAATCTACGGATAAGCTAAATCCTCGTGGTGAAAAAGTTATTTTCGTCGGATACCCTAAAACAATCGGTTACTATTTCTACAATCCTGCTGAAAACCGAGTTTTCATTAAACGCAGAGCTACCTTCTTGGAAAAGGAACTTCTTGCGCGAGGGATTTGAGAGAACAGTGTGGACATGGATGAGATCCGAGAACCACAAGTAACCGAACCGCAAACTGAATCTGCCATTCAGCATGAGACTGCTGAAACTGAATCTAGAAATGTTCAAGATTCAACTATGACACAAGCTGTTCGCAGAAGTGCTAGGGATCGTCATGAACCCGACCAGTATATCGGGATTCACCAGATTGACGACATCCTGATAGTTGATCAGGCTGAGCCCACTAGTTACACATCTGCTATCTTAGATTCTGAATCTAAGAAATGGCTTGAAGCCATGGATGCTGAAATCCAATCCATGTGCGACAACCATGTATGGGACTTGGTTGATCTTCCTCCCGAAAGTCGGACCGTAGGAAGCAAGTGGATTTTCAAGAAGAAAATCGACATGGATGAGAATGTGCAAACCTTCAAAGCAAGGCTGGTAGCGAAAGGATTTACTCAGACTCAAGGAATTGATTATGATGAAACCTTCCCGCCAGTAGCCATTCTTTAGTCGATTAGGATCTTGCTTGCCATTGCCACGTATTATGACTACGAGATATGGCAAATGAATGTTAAAAGCGCGTTCCTAAATGGGCATCTTACTGAAGATGTCTATATGGTTTAACCGGAAGGTTTTGAAGATCCAAATAATCCTAATAAGGTATGCAAGTTAAACAAATCCATTTATAAATTAAAACAAGGATCCAGAAGCTGGAATCTTCGATTTGACCAGAAAATCAAATAGTTTGGTTTTGTCAAGAACAAAAATGAACCGTGTGTCTACAAGAAGGCAAGTGGGAGTCATGTGACTTTTCTGATTCTGTATGTAGATGACACACTCCTCATTGGAAACCATATCCCTATGCTACAAGACGTAAAGTCCTGGCTGGGTAAGTGTTTCGCAATGAAAGATCTTGGTGAAGCTGCTTATATTCTGGGAATAAAGATCTATAGACATAGATCAAAGCGGCTTATAGGTTTAAGTCAAAGTACATACATTGATAAGGTCATTCGATGATTTTTCATGCAAGACTCCAAGAGAGGGTATTTGCCTATGGCACATGGAACCATACTGAATAACAAACAGTGCCCTTTGACTGACGAGAAAAATAATAAAATGGAAAAGGTTCCATTGGTTCCATCATGTATGCCATGCTATGTACTAGACCTGACGTATCGTACGCTTTAAGCATGACTAGCAGATATCAACAGAATCCTGGTGAGAGTCACTGGATAGCTGTGAAGAATATCCTTAAGTACTTAAGAAGAACTAAGGACATGTTCTTGATATATGGAGGACTGGAAGAAGAACTAGCTGTTAAATGTTACATTGATGCTAGCTTCCAGACTGATCGAGATGATTCTCGATCACAAATGGGATTTGTGTTTGTTCTGAACGGTGGTAGGATCACTTGTAAGAGTATTAAACAAAATGTTGTTGCTCAATACACCACCGAATCAGAATACATTGCCGCTTCGAAAGCTGCAAAGGAGGCTGCTTGGATGAAGAAGTTCATTGCTGATCTCGGAGTAATGCCTAGCATTCAGAAACCAATCGAGATACTGTGTGACAATACTAGTGCTATTGCTCAAGCCAAGGAACCATGGTTACACCACATCACGAAGCACATACTCAGAAGATTTCATTACATCAGGGATATATTGGAACGGGGAGACATCGTGTTAAACAAAGTTCACACAGATCAGAATCTAGCTGACTCGTTCACTAAGCCTATGCCTCATTCTAAACATGAGGAGCATGCTGATAAGATAGGTCTTAGATTTGCTAGACAATGGGTTTGATCTGTATTTAGTATTTGGTGCTTTCGAACAATACATTTGCATTAGTTTTTATATTTGATTTAATGGTTAAATGCATTATAAATAGATGTTACTGTGTTCGATAGTTTATACGTTTTAGAAATCCTTGAATATTATATTCTAAATGTCCGTAGTAGTTAGAGATCATGTTCACAGATAATCATTAGAGAATGATTATTGGACGTAACTCACTTCAAAATTGTCTTCATGGATCAAAGTCTTGAGATGTTTTAAATATGGTAAGATCTATCGATCCTCGACCCGAGGCACATACTAGAACTAACTCTGACAAAAGTTTTTTCTTTGATCTTATCTAACATTGTACCTTAATAGGCAGTAATAAGGGTATACTCAGGAGTAATCTGAAGTTTAGTGGGAGTTGTACGTGACCAAAGGAATTCTATTCTCCTTTAATCAGGAGTTGGACATTCTGGTGCCCTCGTTGATTCGAATTGGTGTAAAACGTATGGCCATGCTCAAACTAAAGAGTAGTTTGTTTAAGACCACTTTGAATTGGAGAACGAGGAGAAGAATGGTTGAACCACATATGAGAAGTGAATTGTATCCATGTCTCATGTTCAACGGATGCCCTAAACAGAAAAGATACATAGATATGCTTACTAGGATTGTTAGATTTGGTAAAGTAAAGGTTACTTGTACACAAGAAAATAGTTTGACGATTGTAATACGTCATACCTTGCTAGGGGCAGTGAGATGCAGCTAGGCGTCCACCACTGTCTACGTTGAGCCGATTAATTGATGAATCGTCCAAGTAGGAGATTGTTTGATATATGATTTCCGATCGTTAATTAAATCAACGTTACTAACGAGATACGATCCAAAGAGTTATACCTTAGGCAACCAAAATATATATAATGTTTAATTGTTAAATATTATATCTCACGAAACAGGGTTTTACTAATCGACAAATAAATATTTAGTGAAATATTTTTAATGGTTGCATTGATTAATTATTTAGAGAAATAATTAATAAAGGGTTCGAATGTTTAAATGCTAAACATCAGATATATATATATATATATATATATATTTTACTAATCATCTGTAATTAGTAAATTATGAGGGTTGAAAGTAATTAATTATTAATTACTAGGAATTAAATGTTAATTTTCAAGGGTGTGGTTTGTAATTAAGAGAATTATAAATATAACCTTAATTCACAAATCCTAACACATTCATACTCTCAAAAATCCTCCACCCCCTCCTCCTTGCGCAACCACCTCCGTCGGCCATCGGCCACCGCCCCTCACCGCCGCCGAACGCCGTGAACCGGAACCCACCATCGCCATCGCTAGCCGCCCCCAAAGCCGAGTTCCCCTCTGCGTAATCTGTGTGACGTTTTGCTGCAGTTTTCGTGTAAAGCCCTAAACCGGGCACCTACAGTTGGTTCTCATAACGGGTTATTCCCTTGAAAATACTCATTTTGGATATATTAAACTACAGCGGAAGTCTTTCTAAAAACATTAGTTACAATTTAATGTCATTAAGTTACCTCACGAATGCTTACACACCAATCTGAGTAGCACCGCTCTCAAGCCAAGATACTTTAACGCAACGCTTACCTGCAAGACAATCTATCGTACACACAAAGTCACCTACGCTGAGTGAGTTCTAATAGTTTAGTTTAATTAAAAGCCAACTCGTCTCAAAAGTTATTTAAACTTTACTCAGGACCCACGGTCCTTATAAATTAGATCCACAATTCATTAACCATTAGATAGCCCCTGTTATCACCCGATATTCCATAATAACTCATTACCCATGACTCATCCCGTAATAATAATAATCCCGCAGTCTCATCAACATAGGTCGAACTTACTACACTAATAACTCATGCTCATGTAAACGTATTAACTCGACACTTGGTTAAGACAACAAATCCCTAAACATCAACTTACTCAGCCTTGACCAAGGCTCTTACAGATCAACTAACATAACAGTTATAAACACTACAACACAATCCTGAAGCATCGGTCAATCTAGCTATACTCACCACATCAATACTATCTCATGCACAATAAATATAACTCAACGCTTGTATGTAATTTAACACAAATATATAAGCACACAAACACATACCTCATTACTACACCCTCGTTAGGGTTACCCTCGTCAGGGCGTTCGACACACCCCGAGCTCATCACTGTCCTGTTGGACATCGTCACCTTTGGTGACCTCCCGAAGGACATAGTCCTCCACAATCCCATTTGCCATGTCATAATGACAACAATGCAAACACAATACCCGCCGTGTCACGTGGACAACAACACAGTACACACAACACATGTATAAACACATAACATTATACTCTATGTACACGACTCATTAACTGCACCTGCACATCGCACATAGCATTAGAATAAGGTATCCTACGCGTATTTATAAGCGTTTAGCTCATATCCCGACTCACCCCGACTAACTCATAACACCATACACTACTAATACAGCAACACACATACACTTACTATATCTCAATAGTTAAGTACATACCGCGTACATGCACACCCGGGCACCTCCTAGTTTTACCAATACGACTCGTAACTACAATCCTGACTCACCCCTTTTAGGTTACTATACGATTAAGGGTAACATCTAGTCCCTTAGCCCATATTTAAATAATTAACTTCGTAAACTCATCGGGTTAGACCCCAAAGCTCGATACACAATTACTGTAATAAAACAAGTCTTGAAAGTATGTACGATAGCCCCAAAACGTTAAAAACATTTAAAGAAGGGGATTAGAAACTCACCGGTTATACTGAATCCAAATCCTAGCTCTGTAACTCGCCCGTTCACGCCCGAGCCCAAACCTGCCAACGTATGACCACATAGTCAGAGCACATTTACGCATGTGTCGATTACGTTTAAATATAAATGGACCTCGACACTCGTCTTTTCTGATTGTCATATCATTTCATCGAACCCTTAGCTTCCCTATACACGCATCGGGTCATCCTTGCCTCGTTTAGAGTTCAAATACTCCAACCGGGTTCCCATGCACGCTTATACTTCGCCATGAAAAAATCCTAATCTCGCCATGCAAACCCTACCCGTCACCATCATCGTGTGTTATCATCTCCCTCGTCGGGCAACCCTAGCCGAGTACCACCTGACACCACCATCATGCGCCACCGTCATGCCACCTACGGCTCCCTTGTCGTGAACTCCTAGTGGCTACATCACCCCATCCCACACCATTGTATCCTGCCCATGCCAAGCCACAACCGAAAGCAACACCTCCTCAGCGGCCCGCACCGGCCACCATCTCTCCACTGCCATCTCCGGTGCCACCGTGAACCACACCCCGGGCCACCGCTATCACCAGTCACCGTCGGGCTCCCCATGCGCCATGGCCTTCGTAAGACACCGCTACCATCCTACTTCTCCCTTGCGCTCAGCCACCACAGTCCTACGCGCCCCCTGTGATCACCACTACCACCTGCCCCTTACTCCGCCATCTCCCTCGCTGGTCGAGATCACAACCCCCAAACCCTAGTCGGGTTTTATGAAAAACTCGAACGAATAATGCATACAAGGTTTAAAACAAGGATTACCTTAGTTGAAGTAGAATTCCGTGCTCAGATTTGCTTTACTCCGGCCGTTGTACACCGCCGTGAGCCGCCCCGGTCCCCTTTATCCGGCCTCATCCCTTCGGCCGTCAACTCCCCTAGACCGATTATGGTCTAGGGTTAGCGCAAATGTGGTTTTTAAACCATATGGATTTACATCTGGGTCCCCAAGTTCTTTACCCGCGCGTTTTGATCTCGAACTTTTCATTAAACGACTAACCATCTTTCTTTCGCTAGTTAAACGTGCCTTATAATACCGCCCTTACAAAACTCCCTTATTTAGATAATGGGTCGTGTTACTTACTGACCCTATCCGTTAGCTCGTCGATTCTCGGGATGTTACAAATCTACCCTCCTTAAAAGAGGATTCGTCCTCGAATCCTGCGTCGGCGTAAACCATGACAATTCGTCCTTCCCATTCTTACTTGTGCACCAAAACCCTTATGTGTTACCCGTTCCCTTTCGTATATGTATAATCATGATCCTTACTTTTCCACACGGCCACCAACCTTGGTGTTTAAAGAAATCTTCTCTGTTGCTCGCTTTCAACTTTGTGACTTGTAGGTTTCACCTACCCATTCCTTCGCCTCTCGTCTCTCCAGTCATTAGCCAAATGGCTCCATTTCCCACTCTTGTTACCCCGTCACTTGCTAGAAGTTGCCTTCCGTGGTTGTCCTGGTTATTAATCCTCTCACTAAGGTTCCATTGTCATTGCCCTTGACAATACCTTGTCGCCCTTATTGTTCTTAAGAACGTCGCACGTACCATCTCTAGTACTATGTAGCACAACACTACCAATTGTCCTCTCACTTGTCACGTTTCATTCCAGTTCACGGGCACGATTGCCTTTGTCTCTCGTATGACCTAATTGATTTCGTCATTCCGACGATCATCATCCCAAGTAGGTTCCTTAACTTTCATGGACGGATTCATTCGCCGTCCTTCCAAATGAAGTCGTCGTACTTCTCGCCTCATACCTTGTTCACCGTCCTGCGATGATTTCTCAAACTCTAGCCCATTGCCCGACCCATAAGGGCATCAATAATGTCTTTCTTCGATGATCTTTAGGAGCTCGTGCAAAGCTACCCTGGTCTCCACTAAATTTCTTTATCGTAGTATCTCTTTACTTCTTTATCACGCATCCAATACGTCTCGTAAGTACGTACACACCCAACGCTGGGGTCATCTTTATTAGCTCTCGATGTTTCTCAAGGCTCATATGCCTTTGTCGTGTCTGTTTCAATCATCTACACGCTTGGCTTCCTTAAATGCTCCCCAGGAGTTCATATTAAGCTGGTCTTGGATTTACCAGCGTAGGCATATCCTTCTTAGTCTCTTACGTGCAATCTTGCACGTGTCCCTCCTAAGTTTCACCTTTCCCCATGTTGCTCTACCATTACTATGCGATCCTCGACCGCATCTCATTTATCATGTACGAACATGAAGTCCGCCTGCTCACAAGCCCTAGCTATTCGTTGTTTCGCCCAGGGAAAGACATCCCTAATCTTTTGGTGTCTCATCTCGACAGAATTCTTCATATAGAATGCGTCCCATGAAGGTCCTTTGTCATCTTGTTAACTTCGCGCTGAAATCTTCAGCGTCGTCACCTTTACCTCATCATAAACACTTCTGGTCAAGCGTCCACGCAAACGCTTTCCTTGTCTACTCTCACAGCTCCGCCCATTGGCTTCGTGCTCCGAATTCCTGAGATATGAGCATAGGCATCTCATAAGAGCACCTCACTAGTTGTCTAGAAAGACCTCAAAACTCCTCGCATCGCTTCGATGTATCAGCTTCGAGAAAATTATCAAGATAGGAATGTTATACTTGTTCACACTGACCACCCGTCCTATGCATGACTAAGCGTGTACTACAAGGACACACACCGACACACATTACTACAGAGCACACAATGTTCTACACATGTACTAGTAAATCAACCTTTTAACTCCCACAAAGTACACACACACAACTAGCTAGATCTGAGTAATTCTCCGTGCATACAATATGACCTCGTCACTTATAGACACACAAGTATATCATGTTGTCTGGCCCAAAGGTACAAGCAACACGATCTCCCGCCTGACTGCCGTCAGACACAATAACCTGTTGACAAAAGTCAACACCATATCAAGCTTACACTTGATCTCCCGCCACGACTATTAAGTACGTGACACAAATAACTCATACTCATAAGCAACTCAATTAACGACATACAAGTTTATTCACTAAATTCTCTCATCTCCTTAAGCACCAAAACATTTATCTCGCGAAGATCTATGCCTTATGATATAAGGACATTTAATATCATAGTAAGGCTAAACACACCCCCTTACACGTCATACATCACCTAAGCATAACACATAGGTGACAATATCTTAAGACCGTAGACACACACAATTAATCAAAACTCAGGTCCACACTGGTCTATTCATATAGTCTAATCAACCAAGTCACTGCATCACTGTCATACCCCGACCGACGGCGGAAAACGTCGGGGCGTGAAGCTGTGCAGACTGTTCATAGCTCATGGTTGCTAAAGTTTGAATAATTTAAACATTCATTTTCATTACACGTAGCAAGTTCATACCATACAAGAACCAAATGTAGCGATTACAAAATATAAATAGTTTAGATTAATTGCTAGGTCCAAATCCTATATGTAGCAGCTTGTAATACTTCAAACATTGTCACCTGAAACATGGTTAAAAACAAAGTCAACTAAAAAGTTGGTGAGAATACATAGGTTTTCGTGTCATGTAATAGAATATAGTGTTGTGTGTATACAATTCATACAAACATGGCAATTAAGGCATTTATGGAGAGATACCATCGTGTGACCTGGTAGTACAATCAAACCTTTGTAACTAGCATGCAAAACAAACGCGTGTTGGCAGTAACAGTCACCCTACCTGGGTGGGTTTGTCAGACTCAATAGATCTATCACTGTTTACTGTAGGCTATAAAATAGTTAATGATTGCACGTGAATAGCAAACTGCGTGTTGGTCTACACACCTAGTACTCAAGCACAAAGCTCAAAATTGTAACACATGATTGTAGGGTGGAATTGTATATTGTGTAGTTTGTAAACATAGTAAATAGAACGCATGTTCCACCCCAAAAGTTTGTAAATAGAGTAAAAGAGAGGCTATGTAACTCACTTGTGTTGGGGCGTGTAGTTTGCACAGATCAACAAAAATACCAAGCGTGTTTTAGGTCGCTACGTTTGACCTATTGAATGAGGGTATAACGCGTGTCACTATTTGTGTTATTTTGTGTCCAAAGTGGGTTCATTGGTGGTTTGTGTGTTTAGGGTTGGTTTTGGAATAATAAATTAGTAGCGATATATATATATATATATATTTAAATAAAATTTAATTAAACGATATTTGTTTAAATCAATATATATATATATATATATATTTGTATAAATAAAAATGATTATATAAATTCATTATTTCATCGGTTTTGAAACTATCGGGAATTAATCGTTTTAAATTTCTAAATCAGCGATTTGGTATATAAATGATTCCCGGGTTTTGGGATTTTATAACTTAAATTTTTATAAACAAGTTTTGAAATGTTTAAATAAAAACATATTAAATTAAGTTTGAAAATAATAAAATTAAAGTTTCTGGTCAAGGAGCACGACCGTGCTCAAGTAGGGCACGACCGCGCTCGTTGCCGGGCGTGACCGTGGTGGTCTGAGCGCGCCCGTGGTCGAGTCAGAAGGTACTTCCTAGGTTCTGGACATACAGCACGACCGTGCTCGTATCTGGCACGACCGCGTCTAGTGTTTGTTTTTGGTCAAGACTTGTTTGCTCGGTAAGCACGACCGGGCCACACCTGGGGCACGACTGTGCTTGGTCAGGCACGACCGCGCTCAGGGATGAGCGCGACCGTGTCGGGCCTTTTTCAGACACAATTCGATCGATTCTTATATTAATAGCTTCTAGATTCTTAGGGCTTTCACTTAGTGGATGATTATGAATGTTTCTACATAGTTTAATTGTATTTATATCATGTCTAGAGTGTAGTTCGAGTAAAATTTATGTTTCGGCTTTTTGGTTCAAAATCGGATCGATTTTAGTGTTTCTACAACAAATTGACATAGGGCTTTCGTAGTAGAGGTAGATACAAAGCTGAAGACGTGTTACTTACTTGTTGAAAGTGGGCAATTGAATGCGGTCGGCTACGGGTCGAGCGGCTTCGTTTCTTAGCGATCAATCGGACGACAGAGGTGTTGTGAGCGTCGAGTGAGAGTTCTGAGAGATTGAGTGGGTGTATATGAGAGTGTAGGAAACGTGCAACTGACTCTATATCGACGAATTTGAGAGGCTCGGTTGTGGTGTGAATGGGATTAATTAATTGTGCAAATTGGACGACAATTGATGCGTGTTTTAGACGAATTTCAGTCGAGTATGGTCTGACGCGCGAAGACCGGCTTTTCTTTATTTTAGTTTTCACGAATTCAGAAGGTATGGTATGGTTTGACTTTCTGCAGTCAAGTGGGTTCATCAGCGCGACCGTGCCTACTTTAGGCGCGACCGTGCTTAGGTCGGCAGGCGCGACCGTGCCTAGTCCTAGGCGCGACCGTGCTTGCCTAGTTTTGTAGTTTTTGAGTTTTGTCAGTTTTGGTCCTTGGGGCTTGTGAGATAATTGCGTTTTTGTTTAATTTGTTATTGTAATAGAATAGTTTGTATATGTAACTGCATCGTAGTTTGTTTGTACACGAATCGAAACTGAAATGTGTTTGTTTATTGAAATCAAACGATTACATGATGAAAATCAGAAATGTTACAGTCTCCCCTTGTTGAGGGGATTTCGTCCCGAAATTCAACTAGTTGAGGCTGCAGAATTGGTGAATAGGTGAGGATACTTGAGTTTCATTTGGTCTTCACGTTCCCAAGTAAACTCAGGACCACGTTTAGAATCCCAACGGACTTTGACTATAGGAATGCGGCTGCGTTTAAGTTGCTTGATCTCACGGTCCATGATTTCCACCGGTTTCTCGACAAAGTGCATCGTTTCATCAATGCGCACGTCGTCAAGAGGTATGTGGAGGTTCTCATCAGCAAGACATTTCTTCAGGTTGGACACGTGGAAGGTTGGATGGACATTGATGAGTGCTGGAGGTAGCTCAAGTTTGTAAGCCACTTTCCCGATTCTTTCAAGGATCTTGAACGGGCCTACGTAACGAGGTGCTAGTTTGCCTTTCTTTCCAAAGCGGATCACACCCTTCCAAGGGGATACTTTGAGAAGCACAAGGTCACCCACTTGGAATTCCAAGGGTTTTCGTCGCTTGTCGGCATAGCTCTTTTGTCGACTTCTCGCTACTCGGATGTTGTCACGGATTTGAAGGATTTTGTCGGATGTTTCCTGAATTAACTCGGGACCGGTGATTTGTGCTTCACCAATCTCGTTCCAACAGATAGGAGAACGACATTTGCGACCATAAAGAGCTTCGAATGGAGCCATGTTGATGCTGGTGTGGTAGCTGTTATTGTAGGAGAATTCAATAAGTGCTAGATGTGAATCCCAATTGCCACCAAAGTCTATGACACAGGCTCTCAGCATGTCTTCGAGGGTTTGGATTGTTCGTTCAGTCTGGCCATCAGTTTGGGGATGGTAGGCTGTGCTTAAATCCAATCGTGTGCCAAGTGCCTTTTGCAGAGATTGCCAAAATCTGGAAGTGAAACGAGCATCTCTGTCGGAGATTATGTTCAAAGGTATGCCGTGTCGACTCACAATTTCGTTAATGTAGATTCGGGCCAATTTCTCAACCCGATAGTCTTCACGGATGGGCAGGAAGTGTGCGGACTTTGTGAGACGGTCAATGATTACCCAAATGCTATCATAGCCGTTTGAAGTACGGGGGAGTTTAGTAATGAAGTCCATGGCTAGATTTTCCCATTTCCACACGGGGATTTCCAGTTGTTCAAGTAAACCGGGAGGACGTTGATGTTCGGCTTTGACTTTAGAGCAGGTTAGGCATTTAGCAACATAGAGTGCAATGTCTTTCTTCATACCAGGCCACCAATATTGTGGTCGAAGATTATGATACATTTTATCCGCACCGGGATGGATAGAATACCGAGACTTGTGTGCTTCAGTCATGAGGAATTCTCGGAGATCATTGCGATTGGGAACCCAAATACGATCCAAGAAATAAAGCAAGTCATTGTTTTTAGTTTCTAGTTAGAATTCAGCACCGCACGACATTTCCTCATACATATTGCCCTCGGTAATCGAGACGTGTTGAGCTGCTAGAATACGGGTTTGAATGTCGGAATGAATCTTGACACTTTGGAGCATGACGCGTTCTTTACGGCTCAGCGCATCGGCTACAACATTAGCCTTACCGGGATGATAACGAATCTCGCAATCGTAGTCATTGAGTAGTTCAACCCAACGTCGTTGCCTCATGTTGAGTTCTTTTTGATTGAAGATGTGTTGGAGGCTTTTGTGGTCGGTAAATACCACACATTTCGTGCCATATAGATAATGTCTCCAAATCTTCAAGGCAAATATGACTGCACCTAGCTCCAGATCGTGCGTTGTATAGTTCTTTTCATGGATCTTGAGTTGCCTTGATGCATAAGCGATTACCTTGTCTCGTTGCATGAGAACACAACCAAGGCCTAGGTTAGAGGCATCGCAGTAGACGACTAGATCATCGTTTCCTTCTGGAAGAGTCAGAATAGGAGCATCACATAATTTCTGTTTAAGAGTTTGGAAAGCTTCTTCTTGTTTTGGCCCCCATTCATAAGGTTTACCTTTATGTGTCAAGGCGGTGAGGGGAACAGCAATCTTGGAGAAATTAGAAATGAACCTTCGGTAATAACCCGCTAAACCAAGAAACGAACGAACCTCGGTAGGGGTTTGAGGAGCACTCCAATTCTTGACAGCTTCGATCTTGGCAGGGTCGACATGAATTCCCCTATTGTTGATAACGTGACCCAAAAATTGAACCTCCTTTAGCCAAAATTCACATTTGGAGAACTTGGCGTATAATTGTTCGGTTCTCAGGAGATCCAGAATCAGTCTAAGGTGTTGTTCATGTTCTTCCTCAGTCTTGGAATAGATCAAGATGTCGTCGATGAAAACGATCACGAATTTGTCAAGGTACGGTTTGCACATGCGGTTCATGAGGTCCATAAAGACAGCAGGTGCATTGGTCAACCCAAAAGGCATAACCGTGAACTCGTAATGACCATATCTTGTTCGGAAGGCGGTCTTGGGGATATCCTCTTCTCGTACACGCAGTTGGTGATAACCAGATCGAAGATCAATCTTTGAGAAACAAGTAGAACCTTGGAGTTGATCGAAGAGGTCGTCAATCCTAGGTAACGGGTAGCGGTTTTTGATTGTAAGCTTGTTGAGCTCTCGATAGTCAATACACATGCGGAATGAACCATCCTTCTTTTTAACAAACAAGACTGGTGCACCCCACGGTGAATGACTTGGCCGTATGAAACCTTTGTCAGCGAGTTCTTGAAGTTGACTTGCAAGTTCTTGCAATTCAGAAGGTGCAAGCCGGTATGGAGTTTTAGCCACAGGGTTTGCTCCGGGTATAAGATCGATTCGAAACTTTACTTCCCGAACAGGTGGAAGACCGGGTAAGTCATGGGGAAAAATTCGGGAAACTCCCGAATGATGGGAATATCTTCTATTCTTCTCTCCTTGTCTTCTTTTTGAATCACATGAGCTAGGAAAACCATGCACTTCTTTCGAATGTATTTCTGGGCAGTTATGCATGACATTAGTTTGAGTCCTTTGCAAGGTTTCTCGCCAAAGACTTTCAATATGTCCCCCGGTGGAAGAGGTACTCGGATGTACTTTTCAAAGCACATGACCTCGGCATGGTTTTTAGATAACCAATCCATGCCGATGATGACGTCAAAGCTTCCCAATGGCATTGGTATAAGGTTGACTGGAAACGTGTGACCATTGAGTTCTAGTGAGCAGTCATGAATGATGGAGTCAATAGTGATGGAGTTTCCATCCGCTACTTCAACGGTGAAGGTTTTCTCGAGTTTGGATCGTGTTTTTGCAAGTAAAGGTTCAAAGTTAAGTGACACAAAACTCTTATCGGCCCCGGTATCAAATAGTATAGATGCAAATTGTTTATTTAAAAGAAACATACCGTTGACCACATGATCGTTGGCTTGAGCTTCATTGGCGTTGATGTTGAAAGCACGCCCACGAGCTCTGCCCTGATTATTGTTCACAAGTTTTGGACATTGGTTCCGGAAGTGGTTCGGGTTGCCACATTCATAGCATGCCCGACCATTTGCATTGATTGGAACCACTTGATTAGCTCCGGGTTGATTAACCGGGTTGGCTTGAGTAGTAAGTGCCTTTTGTCGGCAGATATTGGCCGTATGGCCAAGTTTCCCACAATGATTGCAAATGAGACATGGGACAGTTTGTGGGTGATGATAGTTGCAGTTGTTGCAGAGTGGGTAGGTACCTCCATAAGCTTTCTTGGCTGGATTTTGAGCCAAGGGTGCAACTTGATTAATTGGGGCGGCTGGAGTGACTATTGCAAAATTCTTCGCCTTTCTCTTCCTGGTGTTTCGATACTGTTCGTTTTGAACTTCTTTGACATGAGTAGGAGGAGTTGTGGTGTCAGAAACTTTCTTGGCCCCCTTTTTGGTAAGAGTACCTGCTTTAACGTGATTATCGATCAGTGTGGCAGCTAGACGAATAGCATCTTCTAGGTTTGCAGGATTTCTTCCCAGAACAGTGTCCTGGATTTGTCTCGGTAGGCCACCGATATATTTTTCAATACACCTAGACAAAGGTGTAACCATGTGAGGTACCAGCATGCTCAGTTCGTGAAAACGGTTGGTGTACGCCAAGCTTTCACCGTTATCTTGGGTAAGATCCCAAAATTCCGCTTCCAGTTTCTTCATCTCATTTCGAGGACAGAATTCCTCGGTCATGATCCTTTTCAGCTCATCCCATGGCAGAGCCATTGCTACTTCTACTCCCCTTGTTCTCTTTTCCCCATTCCACCAGGTTAGTGCCCGTTTTTGGAAGACACTAGTGGCATGGCGGACTCGTAGATTGTCCGGACAGTCACTATTGAGGAAGGTGCCCTCAATACTTTCGAACCATTGAAGGAGTCCCGTGGCTCCTTCGGTACCATAAAACTTCAGGGGATTGCAAGAGTTGAAATGCTTGAAGGTACATTGTGGCGGGTTGGCACCACCGCCACCACCAGTATTAGCACTACCACTGGCGTTCCCATTGTTGTTGTTATTGGCTTGAGTTAGTTGAGTTACCAGCTGAGTGAGGAGAGTAGCAAGGTCGGTATTATTGTTGTTGTTGGCATTGCTGGTATTGGTGTTGGTGCTATCGTTGGCGTTGTCGGTGTTGTTGCGGTTGATGTTACGACGAGGAGGCATTCTATAAAAAGAGAATGATACAAAAGTGTTGTGAGAATTTATAAAAATCCGTTGAAATTTAGGATAGGAGGAAAAATAACACATTTATTTCATGGTTTGGATTGTTTTCAAGTAATCACATTTCTACTTGAACACAATGACATATTAAGGTTAATTAGACTTATATAATTTTCAAGGAGACGTGCTTTAGCCTATAGGTAAACACTCATCCCGGGAATTCCCAGGAAAGCATACGGATCCCTCGGTTGATTGGGATTTATATGAAATGCTTTCCTAGACAGAAAACCCAGAATACAGGCGTCACCCTTCCAGATTGCACGTGTCCTCTAATAATTAACAGAGTCTAAAACCTTAACGGGTATGAAAAATATTTTTGATAGGCATAGGTCCACGAGTATGAGTTTTTCCACAAGTTATGGCGATGATGACATAGAAGCAGTTAAGGAGGATATGCGGCTTAGGATACGGGTATGGATACGATTTATTTTATTATTTACGTATGCTTATTAAGTCTTGTAGTCTAAACAATTTAAGTATCAAATAACTAACACATAAGGCATGTGACATATAGCAAATAGCACGTATCACATAAAACATGTAGCATGGCATTGTTGGGTGTCCTAAAGTTATAGTCTAGGTCAATGGTGTCTAATAACCTAATTCCCTATAACCAAGGCTCTGATACCAATCTGTCACACCCCGACCGACGGCGGAAAACGTCGGGGCGTGAAGCTGTGCAGACTGTTCATAGCTCATGGTTGCTAAAGTTTGAATAATTTAAACATTCATTTTCATTACACGTAGCAAGTTCATACCATACAAGAACCAAATGTAGCGATTACAAAATATAAATAGTTTAGATTAATTGCTAGGTCCAAATCCTATATGTAGCAGCTTGTAATACTTCAAACATTGTCACCTGAAACATGGTTAAAAACAAAGTCAACTAAAAAGTTGGTGAGAATACATAGGTTTTCGTGTCATGTAATAGAATATAGTGTTGTGTGTATACAATTCATACAAACATGGCAATTAAGGCATTTATGGAGAGATACCATCGTGTGACCTGGTAGTACAATCAAACCTTTGTAACTAGCATGCAAAACAAACGCGTGTTGGCAGTAACAGTCACCCTACCTGGGTGGGTTTGTCAGACTCAATAGATCTATCACTGTTTACTGTAGGCTATAAAATAGTTAATGATTGCACGTGAATAGCAAACTGCGTGTTGGTCTACACACCTAGTACTCAAGCACAAAGCTCAAAATTGTAACACATGATTGTAGGGTGGAATTGTATATTGTGTAGTTTGTAAACATAGTAAATAGAACGCATGTTCCACCCCAAAAGTTTGTAAATAGAGTAAAAGAGAGGCTATGTAACTCACTTGTGTTGGGGCGTGTAGTTTGCACAGATCAACAAAAATACCAAGCGTGTTGTAGGTCGCTACGTTTGACCTATTGAATGAGGGTATAACGCGTGTCACTATTTGTGTTATTTTGTGTCCAAAGTGGGTTCGTTGGTGGTTTGTGTGTTTAGGGTTGGTTTTGGAATAATAAATTAGTAGCGATATATATATATATTTATTTAAATAAAATTTAATTAAACGATATTTGTTTAAATCAATATATATATATATTTGTATAAATAAAAATGATTATATAAATTCATTATTCGGGAATTAATCGTTTTAAATTTCTAAATCAGCGATTTGGTATATAAATGATTCCCGGGTTTTGGGATTTTATAACTTAAATTTTTATCAACAAGTTTTGAAATGTTTAAATAAAAACATATTAAATTAAGTTTGAAAATAATAAAATTAAAGTTTCTGGTCAAGGAGCACGACCGTGCTCAAGTAGGGCACGACCGCGCTCGTTGCCGGGCGTGACCGTGGTGGTCTGAGCGCGCCCGTGGTCGAGTCAGAAGGTACTTCCTAGGTTCTGGACATACAGCACGACCGTGCTCGTATCTGGCACGACCGCGTCTAGTGTTTGTTTTTGGTCAAGACTTGTTTGCTCGGTAAGCACGACCGGGCCACACCTGGGGCACGACTGTGCTTGGTCAGGCACGACCGCGCTCAGGGATGAGCGCGACCGTGTCGGGCCTTTTTCAGACACAATTCGATCGATTCTTATATTAATAGCTTCTAGATTCTTAGGGCTTTCACTTAGTGGATGATTACGAATGTTTCTACATAGTTTAATTGTATTTATATCATGTCTAGAGTGTAGTTCGAGTAAAATTTATGTTTCGGCTTTTTGGTTCAAAATCGGATCGATTTGAGTGTTTCTACAACGAATTGACATAGGGCTTTCGTAGTAGAGGTAGATACAAAGCTGAAGACGTGTTACTTACTTGTTGAAAGTGGGCAATTGAATGCGGTCGGCTACAGGTCGAGCGGCTTCGTTTCTTAGCGATCAATCGGACGACAGAGGTGTTGTGAGCGTCGAGTGAGAGTTCTGAGAGATTGAGTGGGTGTATATGAGAGTGTAGGAAACGTGCAACTGACTCTATATCGACGAATTTGAGAGGCTCGGTTGTGGTGTGAATGGGATTAATTAATTGTGCAAATTGGACGACAATTGATGCGTGTTTTAGACGAATTTCAGCCGAGTATGGTCTGACGCGCGAAGACCGGCTTTTCTTTATTTTAATTTTCACGAATTCAGAAGGTATGGTATGGTTTGACTTTCTGCAGTCAAGTGGGTTCATCAGCGCGACCGTGCCTACTTTAGGCGCGACCGTGCTTAGGTCGGCAGGCGCGACCGTGCCTAGTCCTAGGCGCGACCGTGCTTGCCTAGTTTTGTAGTTTTTGAGTTTTATCAGTTTTGGTCCTCGGGGCTTGTGAGATAATTGCGTTTTTGTTTAATTTGTTATTGTAATAGAATAGTTTGTATATGTAACTGCATCGTAGTTTGTTTGTACACGAATCGAAACTGAAATGTGTTTGTTTATTGAAATCAAACGATTACATGATGAAAATCAGAAATGTTACAATCACATCAAAGATTACGTTTAGTATGAACTTACGTTGTTCAAAAGGTAATAACATAACCACACTTAATTAACACTGCACCATCAATAGCAAGCTATCACACATGTAACTATCATTAACTACGTTTTAAACCATCCCGTGGTAAGATTCACTGTCAATGTTAAAATCAAGCAATTGAAAAAAAAAAACCAAGAACAAATATGTCGTCACAAAAGTGCCTGACAGCCATTACTCAAAATGCTCTAGTCCTCTCGTGGTCACCACCACTGTTCTAGTCATTGAACAAGTTGAAGTTATCCCCCACTTGCTCCTCGTCATCGGATTCCTCCATCCATTGCCTGATTCTGCGTAGCGTCTCGAGGGCTGACTCCTGACTGCAAATGCATTTCTTCCTCTCCTATAAAAGGAACTACTGAGCTCGCCCCTCATAGTTGCCCTAGTAGTATTGGGGACATTTGCGCCGGAAGCACCAAGATCACCTCCTATGCTGGTAGCTCTAGCTCCTGCTTGTACTCAGCCGCCGGTGGAACCACCGTCGATAGAACAGGTGCTAAGACTCGTCTCCCTCCAAAGATAACAGTGCGAACGGCAGCCAAACGTCTAGCCCGCCGCTCTGTCAACCTCCCTATAAGGGCTCCTCGCCTAATCCATCTGGTCTGAATCGTCATGGCCATCAGTACCTGCACAAGATAGAACGTTCGAGTGATTACTATGGGCATCAAATTCAGAATATGAGAGTAATCATAGACTGCCAAATCACGGTGATCAAATGCAATTTGGTGGTCCACATTACTGCTCGAATTCTAAACCTTCCCCATAATATTCATACTAGCTTTCTATCTTTCACACACCCCGGATGCACATGCATCCCACACAACTCATATAGCATCACACAATAATCTAGCAAATCATCATATTTATCACAATCTCACACCATCAAAGGTTACACACAAAATTACTAAATCATATCAACACACCAAACTATCTCACATAGTTACAATTAATGCTACTCCACATTACTCAACTTACATCATGGTCTCATTTAATCACACCACACAATTCCAAGTGGTTCTACATAATATTACAACACATAGCACCCACTATGATCCCACACGGAACCATAAATCATTTACCCACACCAATCACTTTACCTAGTGTAACACTACACAAGTGGTAAATAATAATTACTGCTCAACTCGAAAGACGTACCTCTTGGCTCGCGGTTACTCGTGGTGGCATTCGTTTCACCCTCATCCCATTTTTAGTTTAAGTTAAGGCATTTTATTTGCTTAAAAACACCAGTTTTCTCTTAAACTAGAGCTCTGATACCAACTTGTAAAGCCCCAAACCGGGCACCCTACAATTGGTTCTCATAACGGGTTATTTTCTTGAAAATACTCATTTTGGATATATTAAACTACATCGGAAGTCTTTCTAAAAACATTAGTTACAATTTAATGTCATTAAGTTACCTCACGAATGCTTGCACACCAATCCGAGTAGCACCGCTCCCAAGCCAAGATACTTTAACGCGACGCTTACCTGCAAGACAATCTGTCGTACACACAAAGTCAGCTACACTGAGTGATCTAATAGTTTAGTTTAATTAAAAGCCAACTAGTCTCAAAAGTTATTTAAACTTTACTCAGAACCCACGGTCCTTATAAATTATATCCACATATCATTAACCACTAGATAGCCCCTGTTATCACCCGATATCCCATAATAATTCATTACCCATGACTCATCCCGTAATAATAATAATCTCGCAGTCTCATCGACATAGTTCGAACTTACTACACTAATAACTCATGCTCATGTACACGTATTAACTCGACACTTGGTTAACACAACAAATCCCTAAACATCAACTTACTCAGCCTTGACCAAGGCTCTTACAGATCAACTGACATAACAATTATAAGCACTACATCACAATCCTGAAGCATCGGTCAATCTAACTCTACTCACCACATCAATACTATCTCATGCACAATAAATATAACTCAACGCTTGTATGCAATTTAACACAAATATATAAGCACACAAACACATACCTCATTACTGCACCCTCGTTAGTGTTACCCTCGTCAGGGCGTTCGATACACCCCGAGCTCATCACTGTCCTGTTGGACATCATCACCTTTGGTGACCTCCCAAAGGACATAGTCCTCCACATTCCCGTTTGCCATGTCATAATGACAACAATGCAAACACAATACCTGCCGTGTCACGAGGACAACGACACAGTACACACAACACATGTATAAACACATAACATTATACTCTATGTACACGACTCATTAACTGCACCTGCACATAGCATTAGAATAAGGTATCATACGCGTATTTATAAGCGTTTAGCTCATATCCCGACTCACCCCGACTAACTCATAACACCATACACTACTAATACAGCAACACACATACAATTACTATATCTCAATATTTAAGCACAAACCACGTACATTCACACCCAGGCACCTCCTAGTTTTACCAATACGACTCGTAACTACAATCCCGACTCACCCCTTTTAGGTCACTATACGATCCATGACCCTACACCTACCTTTAACCTACACGTATTAAGGGTAACATCTAGTCCCTTAGCCCATATTTAAATAATTAACTTCGTAAACTCATCGGGTTAGACCCCAAAGCTCGATACACAATTACTGTAATAAAACAAGTCTTGAAAGTATGTACGATAGCCCCAAAACGTTAAAAACATTTAAAGGAGGGGATTAGAAACTCACCGGTTATACTGAATCCAAATCCTAGCTCTGTAACTCGCCCGTTCACGCCCGAGCCCAAACCTGCCAACGTATGACCACATAGTCTTAGCACATTCTAAGCATGTGTCGATTACGTTTAAATATAAATGGACCTCGACACTCGTCTTTTCTGCTTGTCATATCGTTTCATCGAACCCTTAGCTTCCCTATACACGCATCGGGTCATCCTTGCCTCGTTTAGAGTTCAAATACTCCAACCGGGTTCCCATGCACGCTTATACTTCGCCATGAAAAAACCCTAATCTCGCCATGCAAACCCTACCCGTCACCATTATCGTGTGCTATCATCTCCCTCGTCGGGCAACCCTAGCCGAGTACCACCCGACACCACCATCATGCGCCACCGTCATGCCACCTACGGCTCCCTTATCGTGAACCCCTAGCGACTACATCACCCCATCCCACACCATTGTATCCTGCCCGTGCCAAGCCACAACTGGAAGCAACACCCCCCGCCGGTTAACGCCATAGAGCACCTCCTCAGCAGCCCGCACCGGCCACCATCTCTCCACTGCCGTCTCCGGTGCCGTCGTGAACCACACCCTGGGCCATCGCTGTCACCAGTCACCGTCGGGCTCCGCATGCGCCGTGGCCTTCTTCGGACACCGCTACCGTCCTACTTCTCCCTCGCGCTTAGCCACCATAGCCTTACGCGCCCCCTGTGATCACCACTGCCACCTGCCACCCTTACTCGCCGTCTCCCTCGCTGGTCGAGATCACAACCCCCAAACCCTAGTCGGGTTTTATGAAAAACTCGAACGAATAATGCATACGAGGTTTAAAACAAGGATTACTTTAGTCGAAGTAGAGTTCCATGCTCGGATTTGCTTTACTCCGGCCGTTGTACACCGCCGTGAGCCGCCTTGGTTCCCCTTATCCGGCCTCCTCCCTTCGGCCGTCAACTCCCCTAGACCGATTAGGGTCTAGGGTTAGCGCAAATGTGGTTTTTAAACCACATGGATTTACATCCGGGTCCCCAAGTTCTTTAAACGACTAACCGTCTTTCTTTCGGTAGTTAAACGTGCCTTATAATACCGCCCTTACAAAACCCCCTTATTTACATAATGGGTCGTGTTACTTACTAACCTTAGCGTGATGCCCGTTGATCTGATGTGTTCTGATTTGGTTATCGTCAAAGGTATAATCCTAGAACACCTTACGGTTGGTTTATATTATATTGTTTATACGCGTGTAATCGGATCACTGTCCGGAATCCAGATCTGATCTGTTAATTGTACTCTGAATCTCTTTCACTAAATATATCTGATTTATTTATTTAAAAGGTTTAAATAATTATTGTTTTTTAAAAGTTAAAAAACTGGTACTAGATTCCCAACAAAAAGACAGTTTTGCCCTCATGTGCCTTGCACATGACCTTATTTAACGGTGGTTAGGACAAATGACGGAACGTGCAAGCTTTTTCAAACATAAAGGACATTTTCTGTAATTGACTTAGTTAAAGGACGTATACTGAAATATAGGTAATACTTAAAGGACATAATTTGTAATTTGCTCAAAATATTATATATCCAAAGTTATAAAAAAAAAAAACCAAATTTTGCCTCCGTTCGGTTTTGAATAAAACTAGAATGAGAACCCTCGCGTTGTGACGGCCTCTGAACGATATGATCCGTAGTTCTTGCATTTCATAGACATACGTATTTACATAAGTGTGATTACAAAATAGCTAGCCTAGTGTTTACATGACTAACTATAAAAGCAAGGATGTTCTTGAGTACACAAGCTAACATCCTTGCTTTAACTTTACTCAAAATTAAAGTCAAAATATCATCAAATTATTCAATAATGTACTAGCAATAATTAATAAAAGAGTAAACTGTTATTTTTGTTCATATGCTTAGTCAATTTTGTCAGTTTCATCAAAAATAAAAAAAATCTTCTGTGTATTCTCGTGGTTTACAAAAGTTGTCATTTTTATCCAGTTAGTTAACTTCATCCATATTTTAACATTAAATGATGGTTAATATTGTCTTTTTACACATTTTTTAATTTTATTAATATTTTAATTCCTTAATTATTTCATCCCCACCAAATAAAAAAAAACGTATTAACCCTACGCCCTCCATGTTACGTGGTTTACAAAAGTCTCTACTCCCTTCATTGAAATTCAAATCTCATCTCGTTGTATCCTTATTCAATATTAAAAGTCCCTACTCTCTTCATTTAATATTATAAAGCACCTTTGATAACAAACGTCATAGGAACATTTTTTTCCGTTGTGACTGGATTCCATGCCACATGGCATGCTTAGATTGGTTAAGTATTTTTTTGAAAATACGATTCTGTTGTGTGGTTTTTAGAGGTGGCACTTAAACTGCCCATTTATAGAAAACCTTAAAATCCAGACCTCGTCTCGTGGTATCCTTGTTTTGATATCTTTAAAATATTTCAACCCTAACCGTTGTGAATTTGTGAGTGTGACGTCATTTTTCAAATCTTCCAAGCTACTGTCCCCTCTTCCATACAATTTCAGTGCAATAACCGGACCCCTCCCCCTCACCACCCATCTCGTAGGGACAATCCTAATATGGAGGGAGTAGGGTTAATACAAGGTTTAAGGGTTGGGGTGAAATAATTAAGCATTTAAAATATTAATAAATTAAAAAAGTACGTAAAAAAACATAATTACCCCTCATTTAACGTTAAAATATGGATGAAGTTAACTGACTGGATAAAAATGATAACTTTTGTAAACCACGAGGATACACTAGAGAAAAAAAAACTTTTTTGATAAAACTGACAAAAATTACTAAACCACAGGGACAAAAATGACAGTTTACTCTTTAAGAATTTGAATGAATATGTGCAGGGCCAGCCCTGGGGTAGGCCAAGCCGGACCTTCGGCCATGGCCCATTTTTTTAGGGGGCCTAAGATTTTATATATATATAGGGGAAACCTAAGCTTACATGTGAAACTTCTCAAAACTACATTGTTTTAATTAATTTATATTAAAACTACGTAGTTTTGATTAATTAAGGTGAAACTATATCTCCTAATTTCACTCTAGTGTAATTGTGAATGTAGATTATTGAATCGTCCTCCATTAACTAGTAATTTTGTTAACATGGATATTTTCTTATTGGTGGTTTCTATTCTGCACAAAAGTCAAAGATTTTGAAGTACAACTAATATTATTTTGTTGTTAACCAGAAATTCATCTTTTCTTTTGCCATTTTTAAGAAAATAAAGTGTAGCTTTTGTTTCTTTTGCCATTTTTAAGAAAATTAAGTGGGTCTTTTGTTTCATGTGTTGAATGACGATGAAAGAACTCATATTACATAATTATCATAGGGGTGTAAATCGTAGATGCATGAACAGAACAAATTTGATTAAAATCATATTAACTAGCACACCATCTACATAAATAATTATTGGGGTGCAAAATTGATATACATTTTGAATTTGTAGCATGTCGATGTGTACAGTAGTACGTCATCTTTATCTGCTGTTTTGAGTTTTTTATGGGTGAAGAAGATATACAGTGCAGTCAAATTAGAAGATTGTTTGAAGTCAATTAATCAAAACTACGAAGTTTTGATGTAAATTAATCAAAACGACGTAGTTTTGATAAGTTTCGCATGTAAGCTTAGGTGCGTGACATCACCATATTCACTTTCCCGATATATATATATATATATATATATATATATATATATATATATATATATATATATATATATATATATATATGGGGATCAAATAAGAAGTAGTTTTTCGTTAATAAATCTAAGAAATGACAAAAACCTTAAGATAACGATATCAAACGAACTCCGATTGTTAGGTTTTTTTTTAAGGTAGGGGTGGGGTGGGGGGGTTTAGGTTTTTGATGGGTGGGGGTGGTGGTTTTAGGCTTTTCGAAGTAGGGTTGAAGGAGGGGTTTAGGTTTTTGAGGGTGTGGGTGGAGGGGGGTTTAGGTTTTTGGGTCCGGGTTAGGGTTCGATGAGACGGTTCCAACGCCACTGGAATGAGCTCAACCGGAGTTCGTTTGACCCACTTCTTAGGATTTATTAGCGAAAAACCACTTTTTAATAGAACCGTCCCCTATATATATATGAGATAGATATTTTGAAAACTCACTTGAGTTGTGAAAACGTTTGAAAACTCTCCAAAAAAACGTGTTTTTACTTGTTTAAAAAAAAATTGGAAATCATTCTAACCAACTTTTATAAGATTTTCGTAAAAAAAAAATAAAAAAAACGCCAAGCCAATTTTTATAAAAAAATTGATAAAAATCCCCGTTTTTTGTGTAAAAAAATCGTGTTTCTTAAGTAACACAACATGTGATATATGTAAAACAACTGCGCATAATTTTTTAAAAATTTTTTTATAAAAACATCTGATCGGCGCTTTTTTGATTTTTTTTAATAAAAGTTTTGAAATTACATATAAAAACTTTTTCAAAAAAAAACAAACCTAGTAAAAACCCATTTTTAGAGTGTTTTCAATGTTTTCATAACTTGAGGAGGTTTTCATCCTATACATTCCCTATATGTATATATATATATATATGTTTTTTTATAAAATTTTATATATCGGTTTTATATATTGGGACCTCTTTTATAAAAACTTAAAAACATATTGGGCTCTTTTTATAATGGTTGGACCCTCTTTAATCTTTATAATGTATTGGTTGGGCCATAATCCGTTTAATCTTTATAATGTAAATATATAATGGTTGATTGGTTGGGCACTAATCCATTAATCCATTTAATCTTTATAATATAAATATGTAATGTTTGGGCATCTCCTAATCTTTATAAAGAGTTTGCAACCAAGAATGTTAAGAGAGCTTTGCGAATCATCGGTTAGTTATTACGGTATGTCATGTAACATACTATTTTTTTATGTTTATTTCTATAACGTTAATCGTTGTTTAAAAAATTTTAGTTTATATATTTTGTTCGTATGGACCTTTTTTTCTGGCTCGAACAGGACACTTAAATCCTCAGGACCAGCCTTGAATATGTGAACATGCATAAATAAACCTTAACGAATGAATATAAACCAACGTAAATGAACGAATATTCATGAACCGTAAACGTAAATGAATGAGTATGACATGTATTCACGTTCGTTCATTTAATTAAATAAATATAAATTTGTCCTCTTCGTTTATTAAATAAACTACTTCCATCATAACGATTCACATAACATTCGCTTTACTTACTTATCTTAACTTGTAGGCCTAGTCTCTATAGCATAATAGCATCCTTTAAAAATCAATTTGAATAGGGGCTTAAACGGTCAAGAAATAACAAAAAAGAGTGGGCTTTAATAGTGTAGTAGGCCCAGAAATAACAAAAATGAGGTTTGATTTATGTTGGACTGCTTATTTAAACTTGGAAGTCTTGGACTATATCTATTAAAATAACAAAAACAAGAAGGCCGGCTACGTGGCTTATTTAAGGATTTTAGTTTACTTATTTTTTTTCCTGTAAGTTTTTTTAAAAGTTTATAAATTTTTTTGATGTTTAATGGTATTTAACCTAAATATTTTTATAAAAGTTTATGATGTTTAATGGTATTTAACCTTATACATGTTAAATAACTAACATAAAATAAGTAGTTAAAAAAGCCAAGTTCGTTCAAGTTGTATTTAAATGTTTAGAAACTCTTAAATATTATGTTCAGAAAATTATATAATTTTCTTTAAAAATGATTTTTATAATCTTATCTTTAGTACATCACGTGTTTATATAATTTATAGGCTGAAAAAGAAAATTGATGACCCGAACGTTATTTCGATCCAAAAAAAAAATATTTATTTAAAAAATATCACTTTTATAAATCATTAGAAGTCGCCCATCACAAATTATATACAATAAGTTTAGATTTAACAAACATAGTGAAAGTGTGAGCTAGCATTGTCAACTCTACTAATCCAATAAAGAACTGTTAACATGTAAAGTGTTACATAAAGATTGTATATTCTTAAAAAAAATTTTAAAAAAAGTCATAAGTGTAGGTTTGGTATTTATACATGTATTTTCGTAATTGCCTATGCTTGTCTTTGTTTTTGTATCCGTTTGAGTTTTTGTAAGAACACTTAAAGATGATATTATAAAAAACCTTCAATAGTGACACAGTGGTAAGCGTCTGATTTTCCTTTTGCATCCTACCTACTCAGCCCTGGCTACGATTTGCCTAATCTTGTTAGTTAGAATTGTATTGCTCGGATCCTGTAAGTTTTCTGATAACGAGTTACCAAAAAAAATATTATTGTAATGTTTTTAATCTTAAAGTGTTTCTTATTTTAAGAAATTTGTTTTTAACATTTAAAAAAAAAAGGAAAATAGGCCACCAACTCCGGTTACATAATTTGACTGCAAACATAAATTTCATCGAATCGAGCATTTTAAGTCAATAATAATATTTAACTAAATATACCCACTAATCTACGCTAGAATAACGTTTGGTTGGGTTATGTAATCAATTAAGCGTAAGCATCCACGTCACCGCACTTACATTATCAAATCAAATCTAATTTATATTACTTTATTTATTAATTAATTGCTTAGTCCCCTCACCTTTGCAACCTTTTTCTTCCTAGTAGGCAATTAATGATTCTTAATGGTTATAAAACGATGTCGTTGTCATGATATCAATTTCTTTATAGTTTATTACAACCAATCACATTCAAACAAGTCTACAAATCTTTTTTTGAACGGTCAAAAAAAAGAAGAATTGTCTAGGTATTCCGTACGGGATGACCCATTGGTAAAAGACCACCGCCAGCTGGCACAACCCAGCCGTACGGAGCCCTTAAGCGCCCCAAGTTTTCTCCAGTTTTAGGGAAAACCCACCCGCCCGAAAGCCCACTGGTGGTAAAACCTGGACGCTCTCTGGATCGAACCGGAGATCACAAAGATTCCAGTCTTCCTTCATTGAGCCACCATGCCACTCCCAAAGTGATGCCTGTGGGGATAGAACCTATGTCTTTTTTTAAAGAATCCAGGCTTCCTACCACTACACCACATTGGAAGTTGCAACAAGTCTACAAATCTATCCCTGGAAAGGTTTTTGATATATTCATATAACGAGTAGGTTAACCCGTCATGTACAGCGGGCACGCGTTAAGGCGGCTCGTTTTTTAAAGTAAAAGTCGGGAAGAAAAAACATTTAGCGATAATATTTTTGAAAATCATGTTCTATAAATTAAAAAAAATGAAAATAAAAAACCGTGTGAGACCATAAAGTTTTAAATTTATACACATATGTAAAAAAACCGTGTGAACCCGTCAAGAACAAAAAACCAAAAAAATAAAAGCTGGTAAAAATGTTATATAGAAAGAGAGAAATAAAAAACTAAAATTAAGAAATGACATGTGCTTTACCTCGATCGAAAGCAATAAAAACAAATAGCAACGTGGGTTCCAATAACACCGTTAACGGGCACTGATGTTGTCCATTATTATCGGTTCGGTTCATGAAAGGACCAGGACTTGGTATAGTTTACGATAGAAAAAGAGGTGTATTAACGATGATTTCGTCACAAAAATGTTGTACGATATAACCTCAAAAAATAAAGTTATACTTTATATCGACCGAAAACCATAAAAACGAACACCGATACCGGTTCTGATAATACCAATACTGGAAAAGATGTTGTTCACTCATTATCGACACAGTTTGTCAAGGTACCAGAACGGTAACGGTAATCGCTATAGCATATAACACAAAAAAATACCCAGTTTTGAATACAACTTCGTTATTGAAAAATATTATATCGGAATGTCGATAAAAAAAATTAAAGACAGTTGCGCATTACGTTTTTTTTAGTAAACGAATGAAAGTTATTACAGGTAAACGAAAATAATAGAAAATGAAATAGGTTAAAAGATTATATTATATATAGTATAAAGGGATAAAAACGAAAATTAATAAAAAATTAATTTTACTTTTTATCAGCTACTCAAATATGTGTGTGTGTGTAATATAAGGGTGTCTATGGTGCCGGTTCCCATGCTTTGAATTAACATGACAGGTTGAATTGTTCAATGTGTACACAACTCATATATTTATTCGTGTTTAAAACATCAATCATAACCCGGCCACACGTAAACTTGTGTAAGCCTAGACACAATTCGTTTTAGTAGTCAAGTTATAAACGTGTTAATCAGGTTTGTGGGTGGTAATAAACGGGTTAAACGATCCGCAAACATGTTGGCAGTTGACCAGTTTAATTAAATAGGTTGGCGGGTCAACCTATTTAACTAAACATGTTAAACAAGTCAACCGAATATGACACATTTAATTAAACAAGTTATATATCACAACTTAAAATCGGATTACTTTCATATCATATTAGAAACTGACACCCAACTGACACCTCTAATATAATATTACTGAAGGAGTCAGAACTTTTTAAAAGGCGTAAACTTCTGGTGTTAATTTGTTGTTAATGGTATGTCGAAAGTTCAAAGGACCCCCGAAGCGTCGCGTAGTTCAACCGATGAGATATGTTGCTTAGTAACGGTTTTTTAAACTAATCATTTTCTTAACTTAGGGTTGTAAATGAATCGAACCGAATGAGACGTTGTTCATATTCATTCGTTAAGCTTTTACTGGACAAACGAATGGTTCAACACATAACCGAACGAAATTTTGTGTTTGTGTTTGTTTGTTAAGAAAATGAATATGTTCATGTCCATTTGTTAACGTGTTAATCAGGTTCGTGGGTGGTAATAACGGGTTAAACGATTCACAAATGTGTTGGTGGTTGACCGGTTTAATTAAACAGGTTGGCGGGTCAACCTATTTAACGAAACGGGTTAAACTAGTCAACCGAATACGACACATTTAATTAAACGAGTTAGATATCACAACCTAAAACAACCGAATATGACAAATTTAATTAAACAAGTTAGATATCACAACTTAAAGCCTAATTACTTTCATGTCATATTAGAAACTTACACCTAGGACGGGCATAACATGTTAGACACGACATGTTAAGACACGATTACTTGTGCTGCTAGACACGAACACGACACGATAACTAATAGTGTCATTTTTTTCAAACACGAACCTGTTAAGTAACATGTTAATACGATAAGAGCTGTTTAGGAACCTGTTTAAGGACACGATAAATAATACATATGTAGTGAAACAAAAAAAATATCAAAACGAGCATAAAATTCTTAACTAATACATAATCGATAACATATTTGAAACAAAAACCCACAAAAGTCTAAAAGCAAACATAATATATTATTATTTTTTAATTAAAAAATATAAACAGGTTATTAACAGATACTTAACAGGTTAACAAATGTTTAATATGTTAAGACACGATTTTTATCGTGTCTTAAACAGGTCGACCTGTTTAAGACACGAAACATGTTAACTTCGTGTCGTTTCGTGTCGTGTTAACATGTCTGTGTCCGAAATTGCCAGCCCTACTGACACATCTAATATAGCATTACTGAAAGAGTCAGAACTTTTTAAAGGGCGTAAACTTTTGGTGTTACTTTGTTGTTAACGGTATGTCGAAGGTTCAAAGGACCCCCGAAGCGCCACGTAATTCCATCGATGAGATATGTTGATTAGTAACGATTTTTTAAACTAATCCTTTTTCTTAACTTAGGGTTGTAAATGAATCAAACCGAATGAGACGTTCATATTCACTCGTTAAGATTTTACTGGACAAACGAATGGTTCAACACATAACTGAACGAAATTTTGTGTTCGTGTTCGTTTGTTAAAGAAAATGAATTTGTTCATGTCCGTTTGTTAACGTTATAAATAAATATAAATGAACACCAATGAATACAAATGAACATAAACAAACACAAACATATAATAATTTAATTTTAATGGTAATTTAAAAAATTACTAAAAACTTGTAACAAACAAACAAATTATTGAATATTCACGAACACAACCTTTGTTTGTGTTCATTCATTTAATCAACCAAACATAATTTATTTGTTCATCTTTTTTAACAACAACAATTTTATTGATAAGAACATACTAACAAGAAGCTAGTATGTGGTTACAATATAGAGAAATAAAGGATAGCAAAATCGATTACACATTATTAAAATCCAACTCCCCAATTCCCCACCGAGACCAGTCAAGATTGTGCGCCCAATGTTACTACCCACTTTATACTTAAACCTCCAAATCCATTTGGCCAATAACGCCAACTTCATAGCCTCGATACTCCCAAGTACCAACTCCATAACCGCCTTTCGCCTTTGGTGCCATGATTCTATCCCAAGCTACCCAAGGTATCTTACTGGATAAAGATTGGACTCTCCAAAGAAATTTCTGACGAATACCTTCTAGTGTGTTAATGACAGAACGTGGGGCACTGAAAAAAGAGAGAAGAAATATAGCGGTAAATTTCCTAACACGTATTTAACGAGGGTAAGTTTTACCCCGAAAGAGAGGGAGGACGCCTTCCAATTTGACAAATTATTCTGAAATTTAAGCATGATAGGATCCCAGCTTTTAACACGATGCATATTAGCTCCTACCTGCAGGGCAAGGTAGGTGAACGGGAAAAAAATTTGTGCCACAATTTATGAGTTCCACAATCTTTTTAATTTCCGACTCCTCCACCCCCAAACCTATGATTTTACTTTGTGAAAATTAACCTTGAGCTCGGCCGCCAGATGAAAACATCTAAGTATACGGGTGAAATTGTTTGCCTTCAAGGAAGACCAATCTCCAAGGAGGATGACATCGCCTGCAAACATGAGATGCAAGAGAACCAGACCCGGATGTGGAGTCCTAATTCCATGAATAAAACCTGCTTCAACCGCCTTTTTGATAGCCACGTTCAGGGCCTTCATAACAATTATGAATAGAAACGGGGAAAGGGGGTCGCCTTGCCTCACCCCCTATCCTCGCATTTGAATTCTTTAGTAGGAGCACCGTTGATTAAGATTGAGGTCCTACTCAAAGAACGCAACTCAAAATCCATCTTCTCCATTTACTAGGAAAAATCATTTGACTCGTACGAGTATTACTGGTAGGGTGTTGCTTCGCATCGAGGGTTTGGGATGGGGTAGCTAGCTCGATGAACGTAATCATGTTTAGGTCGTGATATTTAACTTTGTTCATGTTCATTCATTTATTAAACAATCGAACATAAACAAACTTCACGTCCAAAGATTGACCTATCTTAACTCATTGAAATTATTAATCATTTAAGAAACATTGAAACTATAAATAGATAAGGGACTAAAAAAAATAAGGGACTAAAAGTGTCAACTGATTTGGGAGAGGCACCCCTATGGTCTTTCAATGTGGAGGTCATGGGTTCAAGTCTCACTTGGTGCAATATGCTCAGGTAGTCCAGGGGTTTTTTCACAGTGGACCTTCGGTTGGTGGGTTTCCCCTGGAATGGTGGGCGGGCCAGGTCACTAGCGCTCTCTACGTTCGTGGGCATGGTTGACCTTTCGCCAATGGGTTTACCCGGATGGCTGGGCTTATAGTATTTGTTGGACGTTAAAAAAAATAATAATAAGGGACTAAAAGTGTCAATCCTCAAATTGCTGGCCCATGTGTTCTTATTGGTCGGAATAATCATTGAATCCAGTCACTCTCACACAGGCCGCACATCTCTTATATATAACTAGATACTCCCAAGACCATATTGTCTGTCAGAAAAGTAAATCTATGTTATCGAATAACAACGTTCTAATTTCCCCATTATTTTTACAAAATTCAAACCAAAATTAACGACTTTTCTTCATCTTCTTGAACTTCCAACTCTACCCACCTCTGTCTATTAGATTCGACACCATTTTGGACCACAAATCGCTTTTCAAATTCCAATTTCAGGTACCCTTTTAACCTTTTTCAAATCCATGAAGCCTTTTCGGCCACCTATAAATGCCACGGCAGTTTCTTTAATCACCTGCAGATCAAGAAAACAATCAAGGATGGATCACGGTGGTGGCGGCGGCCCTTCCAAAGACCGCCATAAAGACGGGGACAGTGGCGGCGATGAGGTCAAGTATAGGGGTGTTAGACGTCGTCCGTGGGGGAAGTATGCCGCGGAGATTCGTGACCCCAACAAGCAAGGTGCTAGGGTTTGGTTGGGGACATTTGCCACGGCTGAAGAGGCGGCCCGGGCTTATGACCAGGCCGCCTTTCGGATGAGAGGTCACATGGCGGTTTTGAACTTTCCGGCAGAATACCCGCCTACTTTTTCGGCTGCGGCTTACAATGCTTCCACCGCGGCGGCCTCCTCTTCGTCCGCCGTGGGATCAAACAGGGAAGTGTTTGAATTTGAGTACTTGGATGATAAGTTGTTAGAGGATCTTCTTGATGATGGCAAAAACAAGAAATGAGTGACATGAAAAGTTGTATGGTTTGGATAATTATTAATTATATAATTATATGATTAAATAACACATAGTTTTCAATCAATTAAAGAATTGTTGCATGAATGTTTTCTTGCAAAAAATATGTAAGATAATAAATTATTTAGAGTTAATATGGGCTTTTGGGATATGACGTGTTGGTAGTTTGTACAATAAAAATGGCTCCTTTTTTGTGGAAAAGTGTAGTCGTTGGTGTGTTCGTGTGGTTTGTACTTTCTTGTTTGACTAATAAATAAAGTCAAACTCAAAGATATGGATACGAAGGTTTGACTATTTTCTTAGTCTACACAGAATTGATTGTTGCCCTTGTCACTTATATATTATGTTTTATTGGGTGTTATAAGCATTATGCTTCATGGTTCAATTGCATCATCCACAATAGGGCGTTTTTGGGTGCCCCATCCGGGTACAATGATGGGGACGGATTATGTGAAATGAGGAGGAGAAACATTTTTGCCTGTGAGAGAGGCAACCAGGGTAGATGATGACATGGCTGACGTTTTTAGGTTTATTATTGGATATGCTCTTAGTTAGAGCCTCCACAATAGGTGTTTTTAAGGGCATTTTTGAGCTCATGTTTCATCCTTGGGTGTTTTTGGATGCCCCATCCACGTACAAGGATGGGACCTGATGAATTATGTGAGAGGGAGAGGAGAGGAGGGAGATCTATTTACCTGCGTTTTTGGCTATGAGAGAGAAAATACGGACAAGTGATGTCGTGGCTGAAGTTTTTAGGTTTATTACTGATACGTGAGTCTTATTCAAATTCTAACTATTTTATATGAGTAAAACTCTATCCAAATTGATTAACATAAGTTATTGATAAACTAGATAAACTTTCATATATGAGTAAAAACTTTATCCAAATTCTTTGTGAGTATCTTTTCTTTTTTACGGCTAACTCACACATCCTTTAATCTTACTTTTAATTTTGCATGTTTGCCCATTATGAGACTTGAACAATCAATCTTGTAAAGAGGGACACCTTTTCCATACAACTTGGCACCGTTAGGCTACAAGCCCTTTGGGTTTCAATAACTAATTAAGGCCGGTGTTCGTTACATGGCTAGATATGTGACCTGAAAATTGAGGGGTTTGGGGCTAACATGACACACTTTTCTAATTGTTTTATTTCCTAATTTCTATCAAATATTATTTTCGAATGATGTATATAAAATGTATCTTTTGTATAATGTATCATCTTACATTGTATCTAATTTTAATATAACTGTAATGTTTTCTTTTAATTATTGTATGTTTTTCGATCATTATGCGTTCTTGAATCACACGAACCACTATAAATCCTTATATTTACATGGTAGTTTCTCTCAACCTAAACTCCTTATCTTTTATCGTTTCATCTACATGTTTTTCATAAGAAATATTTTCTTAACAAATAAACAATTTTCAAAAAATAAATAAAAAAATAATCACTTAAACAAAAATAAGTAATCCCACTAAATTCTTACATCAACTCGTGAATCACAACCATGAACAACCATAAAGATATTTCGAATATGTGGAAAATCGAACAAACAAATCACAAATCGTTGAATCAAAACCATGTTCTAAAATCTCATGAATCAAAATCCATAAACAAAATCTCATATCTAAACCCCATGCATAAAATCTCAAATGGATGTTTGCTTCTAAAGGTGTTTATAATCCGCTGAAACAAATCAAACCGTTTAAATCGAAGCAAATTCGGTTGGTTCGACCGTTTTGAGATTTAAACGGTTTGGTTCACGGTTGAAAAACTAGATTTAACGGTTCGGTTCACGATTTGAAACTGTCTATAACCATCAAACCAATCCATTATTGCTGATTTGGCGAATCAATCTACTCAACCAATCTAGCAGATCCTATAGTTTTTAAAATCGTAGTTAGCAGTTTGGTATAGAGTTTCATCAGCGCTGACTGAAAGCCAAAACCCATACCCCCTAACACCATAAGAGTCCAACCTAAAATGGTGAACCAACATCAAAATTTCACACTTTGAGACAAATCTTAGCTCTAAAACATGGCATAGTACACATTAGCATTTTTAGCATTAATCAGCTTTTAGCGGGTACGAATTAGCTATTAAACATGTAAGTTGTTCCCAAAATGTATAAAACTGAAGTCCCTACGAAACATCATGATGGTAAGGTGTCTTTATCTTTTTTCTAGAGATGGAGGGTTTAAATCCTGCAAGATGCAGATATAGAGAGTAAATTAGGAGTGGTTCTAAAAAAATGTATGAAACTGAAACTCTAATTACTTCGATGAGTGAGAAGCTTTTAAGTGCCACGTGGTATTTTTATTATATTTTTGGATAATTAGCTTTGTTTAATAACAACAATATTCTTTTATGAAAGATTTGGTTCTTTATTCTTTTACTTGATATAGTAATAGAATCAGGAATTGTAATCTGAATTGGATAGAGTGGCACACAAACCCCTTATTATTTATTTAATTTCTTTTTTGCGTAGCTTTTTGCTAAGCATGTTTAATAAAAGCCGTCCAAAAAAATTTACAGCAATATTTAATTTTATTTTTATTAATTCAAAACATTTATTTGAGATCATCTCTAATGGGACACCTATGAGACGCCATGATATAATGTGTAGCCGTGCGATGGAGGGGAAGCTTTAGAGGAGGGCATCCGTGAAAGGGGCAGCTTTGGAGGATGGCGTCCGTGAAAGCGAAATCCTTTTGTAAGGGCAGGCTCTGACGGGTTCTATGAGAGGGGAAGAGAGGAGTGTTGCCCGTAAAAAGGAGAGAACGAACCGATCAATAGTGTCGATGTGACAAATAAAGGATTTATTATTTTATATAGTTTATTAGTTCCCATATTTTAAGGATCATATATTAGGAATATAGTTTTCTTGCTTATGAAGGTTCCTAATGTATTTATATTCCTAAAGTTCTCAATGAAAGATTAACAACTTTTGGCATCATAGTTCTTTGAGGTATCGAAGCGGGTTAGCCAAATTCACAAACCCTAAAAACACCATAGCCACCTTCCCTTGAAACCTATCGATACCATCATGGCCGACGGCAAGGAATCCGGGAAGAAAATCGAAACCAACAACTCCATCGATGCCAACTCTCCGTTTTACATTCATGCTTCAGGGATCCGATTCAAATGTAGGTTGACGATCTGCTTACAGACACTAACTACACCGATTGGGTTCAAGATATGACGAACTTCTTCTTTGCCAAGAACAAGATGGGCTTTGTCCATGGCCCAATCCCTAAACCCAACAAAACTGAAGAAAACCACATGCCATGGATGCGCTGCGATGCCATGATCAAAGGATGGTTAACCACCTCCATGGATAAAAACATCAGAGGCAGTGTAACGTACGCGAACACCACTGAAGAAATTTGGGAGGATCTACAAGAAAGATCTGTCAAGGAAAGCGCCCCACGTGCTTATGAGTTGAAGCAATCCTTGACCATCACGCGTCAAGAAGGATCTTCCGTCTCGTCTTACTACACTAGACTACGGGCTTTGTGAGACAAGATTCACACCATGTTACCTGCAGCCCCATTGCACTTGTAGGAGTTATTCTTATGATGTTGGAAAGCGGATGAATGAGTTCAAAGAAAAGGAACAATTGTATGAGTTTCTCATGGGGCTTGACAACGACTTCTCTATCGTAAGGACTCAAATACTGGCCATGAAACCGAGCCCTACGTTGGGGGAGGCATACCGAATAGTGTATGAGGATGAGCAGCAAAGAACAATTGATGCCATAAGAGGACCACAGTGGAGACCGCTGCCTTCAAGACGTCGATATCAAAATAAAAGGGAGCAAAATGAGACAAAGCAAAGTAACTCAGGCGAGTTAGAACATTTCACCCCCTATGGGAAACCGAACATAATCGTGAAGGTTGCTTTGAAAGAATCAGATACCCCGAGTGGTGGTCGGGAAAAGCGAAAAGAAAAAAGGGCAGGCCAAAAGTGTGTTGCGTTGATGCTGAGCCAAATACAGTTGCAAGCCTGACCGGATCAATACCAAACCCAAAAAAGACTCTTCACTGAAGGAGAAGGAACTTCACAAGGTGATAAAATTCCTAAGGAAAACATGGCATGTGTGTTATTTGAATAGGACAAATTGATTATAGATTCTAGCTCTATAGAACATTTAATTCACGACATTCATTTCTTTTGAACAAGTGAAAAGAAAGAAAACGAAACACCAGTTGTTATACCTAATGGGGATAACCTACTGGTGGAAGCAAGGGGGAGTTCTCCTTAATAAGTGGTGCCAAAATCAAAGAAGTTCTTTACATACCGAATTCAATTGCAACTTAGTTTCAGTGAGCTGTTTGGCTCAAGATTTGCAATGCTCGGTGACTTTTTTTTCCTGATTTTTATGTTATGCGGGGCTTACACTCGAGGAATTTGATTGGTGTAGATAAATGCTTAAAGGGTCTATATCGGATGGGCATGGTGGCGAAGGGAAGGAAGGCCATGATGTCATGTTCAGATATTGCAATGTGGCACAAGAGAATTTGTCATACATTAGACGCTAAGTTATCTCAAACTGATTTTTTTGAAGAATGTTTCTTTTAATTCAAAAGACAGCGTTTTGTGATGCATGTACTAAAGCAAAACATAGTCGTTCTCCTTTTCCAAAGAGTTTTAATTAAAACTAATGGAGTTTTTTATTTAATTTATTGTGATGTTTGGGGAAAATATAGAAAACCGTCCATTTCACACGCGAGTAGCTTCCTACTATTGTTGATGATTATAGTAGAGCGGTTTGGGTATTTTTATTAAACAAAAGGATGAAGCTGGGGATTACTTTAAAAGTTTTCCACAAAATGATAAAACCCCAATTTGACAAGTTAATTAAGACGATTAGATGTGATAATGGTGGTGAGTTTATCTCTAATCGCATGATGGACTTCTACACCATAGAAGGCATTGTATTGGAGACCACTTGTCCACACATGCCGCAGTAAAATGGTGTTGTGGAAGGAAAGCATCGACACCTACTTGAGAGTGCTCATTCACTAATGTTTGAGGCTAGTCTATCTAAAAACAATTTGGGCAGAATGTGTCCTTACTGCCACGTACATCATTCATAGATTTCCCTCCAAAGTCATTGGCTACAAGATGCCATATGAAATGGTCTTTATTAAAAACCAAGTTATGATCATATGAAGGTCTTGGGATGTTTGGTGTATTATAGAAGTACATAGACCAAGGGAGACAAGTTTGAAGTGAGGGGGAGTCCTGGTGTGTTTTTGGGATACCCGCTAGGTAACAAAGGCTTCAAAATACTTGACATAGAACATGGGAGGTTAACAGTGTCAAAGGATGTGAAGTTTGCTGAAAATGTCTTCCCATTTGCTAAAATCAAGGTCGAAAGCAATAAGAAAAACATTTTTGAAGTTCCACTTGTATATGAAGAAGATAGTTATGTTTCTCAAAGAATATGAGACTCTTGAAACCAATGAATACGATCCCGATCACGGTTTGGAACAAGATCAAGGAGTGGGTGATTTCCCTCACCACGAGGACCAGGTTCATTCTTCTCTAGTGATTGATCTCAGCCCCTCAATCACGGTAGCGACCAACACATCGAAACGTACAAGGCGCGAATCGTGGAAAATGGGTTTCACACAAATGTAAGGGATTGATTTTCATGACACCTTTGCTCCGGTAGCCAAACTTCGTACTGTAAGAACCCTTCTTGCTGTTGCTGAAAAAAAAAGCCGGGTTAATTCACCAACTAGACGTAAACAATGCGTTCTTACAAGGAGATTTGGAAGAAGAAGTTTATATGAAAATTCCACAGGGTTTTTCCAAGAACGAAGAGACGCGAGTCTGTAGACTCAGAAAGTCCCTATATGGCTTAAAATAGGCCTCTCGTAATTGGTATCAAAAGTTCTCTGTTGCTCTCCAATAAATTGGGTTCAACCAGTCAAATGCAGATCATCCGATTTTCATCTTTAAAGAAGGTGAGTTATTTGTGGCTATCCTAATATATGTTGATGATGTTATCATAACTGGAAACCATATTGATAAGATTTTCCACGCAAAATATCATCTTAACAAAAACTTTAGCATTAAAGATCTTGGTGTCCTAAAATATTTCTTGGGTATCGAAGTGGCACGAACTCCGGATGGTTCTAAGCCAAAGGAAATACATCATGGACATTCTTGAAAACAGTGGAATACTGACCAAGCTCCTTTCCCATGGAACAAAGCTTAAAGCTAGACCAATGCAGTGAAAGTCCCAAGGTTGATGCTACCCGATATAGACGTCTTCTTGGAAGGCTCCTATACCTCCAAGCAACTAGACCGGATATCACATATTCAGTTAACATTTTAAGACAGTTTGTTTCGGATTCGAGGCAAGATCATATGAAAGCCGCAACCCTAATCCTTCGATATCTCAAGGCCACTCCAAGATAAGGGATTCTTTTGTCCAAATAAAGCAACATGGATCTTGTTGCTTATCGCGATGCAGACTGGTTAGGATGTTCTTTTACCAGGTAGTCTCGAACTGGTTACTTACTCCTTTTGGGAGGAGCCCTAGTTTCATGGAAGACAAAGAAACAATCGGTGGTTTCAAGATCTTCAGCAGAGGCTGAGTCCGAGCCATGGCTTCTATTGTTAGCGACTTGGATGAGGTGGTTACTCAAGGAACTGTAAGCCCCTCCTATCGGTCCGACTTCCCTTTTTTGTGACAACTTAGCGGCTCACCACATTGCTAACAATCCAGTTTTTCAAGAACGTACAAAAGCATGTTTAAATGGTAGCTACTTTGTACGAGAGAGAGTTGAATCCAAAGAGATCTTACCGGTTCACATTGATACCAAAAGACAAATTGCAGACTTGTGTACCAAAGCTTTGGGAGCACAATAACTTCGAACTCTACTTGACAAGTTGGTATTCGTGATATTCATGCTCCAACTTGAGGGGGAGTAAAGAATTTTATTATTTTATATGGTTTATATGTTTCCATATTTTAGGGATCATATATTAGTAATATAAGTTTTCTTACTTAGAGCATTCCCAGCCCGTTCTTTATATTCTATATACTTATCCTTATAATTACACTAAAAAACACCACTTTTTCTATCTTTTATCTTTACTTTTCTCTCTCCTTATCATTATCCTTATAATTATACTAAAAACCACTACTTTTATCTTTATATTTACAAAAACCTTATATCTTTTCTCTCTCCTTGACTCACAACCACTTTAAACCACTCATAAAATATACAAAACTCACTCACATAATTATAAGAAACGGGCTGTGAATGCTCTTACGAAACTTCCTATTGTATTTATATTTTTAAAGTTTTCAGAAAGATCAATAGCTTCATAACTATTTAACAAACCCATCATGTCCCGGTAAATGAAGAACTGAATATAAAATGTAAAATATTTTAGGCAAATAATAATCCCAATGACGTGTAGAATGACGTAAGAACGTCTGATATCATATGGTCATGCGTCATGCCTATGAATGATATGCAATTGTCATTCTTCGTAATTAATATTTAAATACCGGCCTATTGGTCCTAATTAGTTATAATATTACCTTGAGATAAAGGGGCATTGGCAAACAACCCTCTCTGGGGTAAACCAATTCTGTAGGTATGAGAGGGGGAGGTTTCCAGTCGGAGAGGGGATATCGTCGGAGAGGGGCAGACGAGGCCCTGTGGAAGGACGTAATAACTTTCTTCGTGTCAAATCTTCCTGAAGATTGCTCCGGCTCGCTGCTATGGAAGGCGTTTCAACCGACGGGGCGAGTGAAGGACGCTTATGTTGCTAGGAAAAAGGACGCCCGAAAGAATACCTTCGGTTTTGTCAGAATCGAAGGGATTCATGATGTGGAGGAGGTATTGGAAAAAATGAACAACATAAAGATTATGGCGGCAAAACTTGACGTGTCCCTGGCTAGATACGATAGGTTTCACAGGAAGATGCAGCAGAAGGTGTACTCAAAACCCCATAGGGGAGATGGTCCGAGGTCTAAATCATCGTTCGAACAGTCTGTTCGGTTCGAACATCAGTCTGCGTATGGCCCAAATGGTGTCTCATTTCGGGACGCGGTGGCCGAGTGCTCGTCGGGCGTCAAATCCGTTGTAGTGGAGGATCCAGGGTCCTTATATGCAAAGCATTGTATGGGTAGGTCTGCCTTTGGTGTGGCGCTGGGGGTTCAGGAGCTATGCAATACTCGGAAGATGCTAGTTCATGGGGGATTCTTGGACACATCCATATCCTATGTTGGTGGTTTAAAAGTGTTGATGACCTTTAAGGATCAAAAGGAGGCCACCCAGTTCTTGAATTCTGATGGGTGGAGAACCTATTTTGAGTCTATGGTTATTTGGAATGGAGAAGACATGCCGTTTGACCGCATTATTGGCCTTACGGTGACGGGTGTTTCGCTGAAACTGAGGGACAGCTCGGTGTTCTCCAAGGTTGGGGAGTTGTTCGGGAAAAATGTTTGGCCGGCTGAGTTTTCGTGGGAAGGAGTTGACAACTCATATGGAGTTTGCTACGTCCTTTCTTCGTCCGGTAAGCGAATTGAGGAGGAAATCATTCTCTCATGCAATGGTGTGTCGTACCTAGTTTGGGTGTCGGAGGAATTAACTTCCTGGGCGCCTTCGTTCTCAGATGCTATGAGCCCTCCTGTTGGTAAGGTCCCTGATCAGGTATCGTCGGAGGAGTCTGATAAAGAGGACGGTGAAATCAAGGAGCCCTCGTCGAAGAATAAGGAAAGGCACGACCGGAATTCTGGGCCGGAGGTAGAGAATGAAGATGAAGTCGAAGGGTCCCCTAGGGTTTCTTGGGGAATGCATGAAGCTGAATCGGTGCATGGGGAGGGGACGCCGGGTACGTGTGTCGAGGTGGGGCCGCCTGCGGAGCTATATGGCGGCTGGAATAATGTGTTTCCTCTAAATCTCAACTTGCATGGGGCTAACTCGATTATTGGGCCTAATGTTGTAGTGGCCCATCTAAGCCCTTCTTGCTCTCCACCTCCAGCCCTCTTAAAGAAAAGGTCCAGGCAAACTCGCAGCCCATGGTCCGTGAGCCCCCAGGCCCAACGGAGTGGGGAAAGTGGGGTAAACTCGCAACCCATGGTTTCTACAAGGCTAGGGTGGAATGGATCGAAAACATTGCGGAGATTAGGCCTCTCTCCCAAGTTGAGCTGGATACCAGAGCTGAGTTGAAGAAAGCTATCTTTGACTATGAACTTCAAAAAATTGGGGATCTCAAGCAGAAAGCGAGAGCCAGGTGGGCGATTCATGGAGATGAGAACTCAAAATTCTTCCATGGTATTATTAACTCTAATACTAGTAGTAACCGAGTTAATGGGGTAATGAATAATGGGGCTTGGGAGGACCGGCCGACGGTGGTAAAGGATATTGCATTTGGTTTTTTTAGAGACAAATTTCTGGAGCCATATCAGTCTCGACCTACTCTTCGGTGTCACAACCTGCATCGCATTTCGCCTTCGGAAGCTGAGAGTTTGATTCTTCCTTTTTCGAGTCTTGAAATTAAAAACGCCGTTTGGGACTGCGCTAGCGATAGGGCGCTGGGGCCTGATGGTTTTAATTTCAAATTCATAAAGAGGTGTTGGTCTTTCTTGCATGAGGACTTTTATAGGCTTTGCGAGGAGTTTTTTCTTATAGCCGAAATTAGCCCGGGGTGTGCCTCTTCTTTCATTGCCCTTATTCCAAAAAAATGGGACCCGCTGTGCTTTAATGATTTCAGGCCGATTAGTTTGATTGGATGCATCAACAAAGTTATATCGAAAGTGTTGGCAAACAGATTGAAGCAGGTTATTCACCCGCTCATTTTGGAGGTGCAGTCGGCCTTTTTGGCGAACCGGAGTATTCTTGATGGGCCGCTGGTTCTTAATGAAGTAGTCGCATGGATGAAACGATTGAATACCTTGGGTATGTTATTTAAAGTAGACCTTGACAAAGCCTTTGATTCGGTTAGTTGGGTGTTTCTTGATTCAATCTTGGACCAAATGATTTTCCCGCAAAAATGGCAGTTGTGGATTGGCACCGTTTTGTCCTCGGCCAGAGCTTCGGTTCTGGTTAACGGGTCTCCGACGCCTGAATTTAGCTGTTTCAGAGGCTTGCGACAAGGGGATCCCATTTCCCCTCTTCTCTTTATTATCGTAATGGAAGCGTTGTCGAGCGTCCTCAAGCGGGCTGTCTCCTTGGGTTTGTTTAATGGTCTGAAATGCACGGCTCGGGGCCCGACACTGTCCCATTTTTTGTATGCTGACGATGTGGTATTTATTGGTGAGTGGTCAGAAAATAATGTTAGGAACCTTTGGAGAACCCTCCGGTGTTTCTACTTGGCGTCCGGCCTAAAAGTGAATCTGTTAAAGAGTAGCCTATTTGGGGTTAGGATTGGTTAATATCAGATTAATCGTCTTGCCGGGATGCTCAATTGCAAGGTTAGGATCTTCCCATTCAAGTATTTGGGCCTTCAAGTGGGAGCTAATATGAATTTGGTCAAGAATTGGAAACCGGTCCTTGATGCGATTGAGAGCAGATTGTCTATGTGGAAGGCTAAGAACATGTCTATTGGTGGTCAGACAGTTTTAATTAAATCGGTCCTTAATGCGCTGCCGTCTTATTATTTCTCTTTATATAAGGCTCCGACTAAAGTCCTCGAATGCATGGATCGATTGAGGAGGGTTTTCTTTTGGGGAGGATGTTCGGATAGTACTAAGATCAATTGGTTGGCGTGGGACAAGGTTATTGCTCCAGTCGATTGTGGCGGTTTGGGATTCGGGTCTTTACAAGATGCAAATCTTGCCATGCTTACAAAGTGGTGGTGGAGATTCAAGCAAGAGAAATGATACTTATGGAGGAATGTTATTTGGTCTATACATCATTCGAATAGGTCATGGAATTTTATTTCGGCAAAAATTTCCTGTCCCGGGCATGGAAAATCATTTTGTTTGGTCTATACATCATTCGAATTATTGCTGTTAAAAAAAACGTTTGTTTGTTTGTTATATGAAAAGTGTAATCATTGTGTTAAGGTATAAACTAAAGCATAAATTTTTAAGACAAAGTAGTTAAAATAAATAACTTATAAATAGTTATATTTCATCTTTATATGACAGATTGATCAAACACAATTATTGGTGAGATTAATTACGAAGTCAACTTCATTCATGTCAACCAAACACAAATGAAATTAATTAATACTAATTATAAGACCAAGCGTCTGGACGTTAAACCTTCATCCTCATCGGTATCAAGGGTATTAAACACCAAAACATATTTGCCAAAGTGGGACGCCAAGGGGCACCTCCGCCAAACCCATAACAGGAGTGAGAGAGAAGAGAGTTGGGGCCCGCTCTTAGATCAATCAATCATTACAATTTTTTTTTAATTTTTTTCTTTTGTTTAATTTTTAGTTAACCCATGAAGGTGTAGTTTAATTAAAACTCCACTGGCCACGTGGTAGTGACGTGACAGAAACTTTTATACTTTTTAGTTAAACCACTACATTTGGTCTAAATTCAACAATTGCGGATTTCACAAACCAATCGAGACATAAATGTTTACAACACTCTGAATTACTCTACTAGAGTGCTAGCAACATAGTATCACTGTAATTTGTAATAAACTAGTAGGATTCCCTGCGCTACACAACGGGAATTTGTTCGGTATCGGTTCAGTTCATTACCGTCTTGATACTAATGTTGTTTGGCCGGTATCCGCTCGGTTCGTCACGGTACCTCGCTATAGCCTATGATACCAACCGATCGAAAACCACAAAACCGAATACCAATACCGGTTCTGTACCAATATCGTTCTTCCGGTATTAGTTTGGTTCGTCACGATACCTGTTATAGCCTACGATACCAAAGAAATACTATATTTTGAATATAACTCCATTTTTAAGAAAATTTATATCGGAACGTCGACAAAAAAAACAAAACAAAACACAACAACGCGTTCACTTTTTTTAAAAAATATTAACCAACAGAAGTTATTAGAGAAAATTCAAATTAATAGAAAATAAAACGAATTAAAAGCAAACACAACAGTGCATTCATTTTTTTTTAAAAAAATTAACCAACGAAAGTTATTAGAGAAAATTCAAATTAATAGAAAAAAAAAAGAATTAAAAACGTATATTATATACAATATAAAGAGTGAAATTATAAGTTAAAAAAACTTAACATTCGCCTCTTTATATCAAATCAAATCAACGGGCATGAATAGTGGCCACCGAACTTGCTAAATGTTGTTGTAGTAATGTTCAAAAATATTAATAGCTAATAATATTAAAAAAATTGATCAAAAAGAGTTTAGGTCTAATAAATAAACTCTAAAGATAATAGTAAAGTAATAAATAGACAAATTGTAAAACTTTTATAGAAAGTTTGACATCAAAACTTTATAAAAAAATGTCTTTTGAATATAAACAGGTAAATAAATAATTATAACCATATTAAAATAAAATAAATATAATTAAAAGCTTTGGATATTATGAAATATATATTTATAAATAACGTGTATAAAAAAAGAAAAATAATCAATTAATACAACGTTGTAAATGAAAATATAAAAATAACTAAATTCTATAAAATGAAAAAAAGTATTATTTTTAATGAGCGAAACTTAAATCAAAACAAAAGAAAAATAGATAAAAGATAAATTTATAAGAATTCACTTTCTTTGATTTTATAACAGTCACACCTCCAGCGTTACAATCAAACAACACACTAGAAATAAGTATAAAATTATTTTAATTTATTTTGTGAGTTTAAGCAGAAAAAAGTAAAAACCTTAATTATAAAATTATTTTAGTTTATTTAATAAGAAATAAGTATAGCTTTGATCCTAGCTTTGGTCCCCATTATCCCATAAAAGATTTAAAGGCCCGCTTTCAGGGATTCTTTTACTCCACATTATGAAATCAAATAATTGCAAATATATATTCTTCCATTTGTGTACGAAATATATTAAACTAATAAATGATAGATATAAAAAATTTGACCTATAAATAAATAATAATAAGGCCAATCACGTGTCATCATCGTCAACTTGCAATATAATTAATTATCTCCCTAGGATCCATTGCAACTGGTCTAAATCTTTTACCACATCGTCCTAATTCATATAACCATATGTATGAAATAATATGGTTAAAAAAATTAATTAAATTAAACTAAATATTACAAAAGCCATCACTGCAAATTCATGCACGTTTAATGCATCTAAAGCTTTGTTTTACATTTTGGCATGGCTCCTTTGCAAAGAATATTACTTTAATGTATTACTTTGCAAAGAATGTAAATGAAAATATTAAAATTTTATGCAATTAATCCGTTGCTCAAAAAGGAAATACTAAAATAATTAAAGTTTTAAATATAGTAAATTACATTCTACGTGCTTTAGGTATTTACCAAATTCCAGTTTACGTCACTTAACTAAGAAAATTACAGATTTTGTCTTTTATGTTTAGAAAAGTTTGCACGTTTTATCATTTGGACTAACGTCCGTCAATTTCAGACGTTAAGTGTGGTCACGTGCCCCTCATGTAAGAGCAAAATCGTCTTTTTGTCGTTAATAAAAGAACAAATTACACTTTTCGTTCTTTATGATTATACCGAATTTCAGATTTCGTCCTTAAACTAAGGTAATATAAGAATTTGTCCTTTATGTTTAAACTTGTTTGCACATTTTGTCATTTACACTAACGTCCATTTATTTTTGGTGTTAAATGAAGCCACGTACCCCTCACCAAAGATGAGGAATTGCTGGGCAACATCACTTCTCGCCATCTCCGGTCAGATAAAAAAGGAGTTTCGATTTGCTCAAACGATTGAAAATAGATAAAAAGGAGATTTCGGTTGAACATTAGATTTCTAGAATAGATAAAAATGGGGTTTCAATTTGCTTTGACGATTAGATTTCTAGGTTTTGTGAAGAGTACAAGTTTTGTGTTTGTTTTCTCTTTGATCATAAACCGTCTGGTACCTGGAGGGGTAAATCTGTCATGACGGTTTACTTAAATGTTCAATCGAAAACTCATTTTTATCTATTTTCAATCGGAGCAAATCGGAACCCCATTTTTATCTAACCTGAGATGGCGGGGAGGGAGGTTGGCCGGCAGTTCCACATCTTTGGTGAGGGGCACGTGGTTTTATTTAACGCCAAAAATAGACGGGTGTTAGTGTAAAGGACGAAACGTGTAAACAAATTTAAACATAAAAGACAATTTATGGTATTACCATAGTATAAGGACGAAATCTGAAATTCTGTATAAACATAAAAGGGGATAAGTGTAATTTGTTCTTTTATTATCAACAAAAAGAAGATTTTGCCCTTATGTGAGGGGCACGTGACCACACTTAATGTCTGATGTTGACGGATGTTAGTTTAAAGGATAAAACGTGCAAAGTTTTCTAAACATAAATGACAAAATCTGTAATTTCTTTAGTTAAAAGACGTAAACTGATATTTGATAAGCACTTAAAAGACTTAAAATATAATTTACTCTTTTATATATGACTAAAACGTAAAATTATTTCACGTATCTATTTTTATTCCTTTTTTCCATTAAAATTGTTTTGAAATGTACAAACATTGTGCACTTTCTATTTTTTATTTATATGTGAATTCTTTTTCTGAATATATGCTTTTATAGATTTATATATATTTTCAATAATACAGTACTTTATAATTATAAGTATAAGAATTATTTAATATACACACTATAATATTAACGTACCGGATTATTTTATGTTTAGAGGTTTAAAAAATCAGAATACAAAAATTGTCTTCTTCATACGTCATCCACCGAACAGCATATATTGTCAGCATATTGATGACGTTATCTACAGTCATTTCTTTAGCATCACACATTCATACGACTTCTTGACCATTTAATATGACTTTATTTATTCATACGACTTCTTCACCGTCAAATAAACATATAGACTTCTAAATAAATTAAAAATCGACAGGCCAATCCGTGTATTTCATGGCCCAGGCGCCTTATATGAAATATATATATATATTCAAGAAATTAGTCATATGTCGGTCGCTTTTTAACCTAGTTACACCTGTTATTTAAAAAATAAATTTTAAGGGACGTTTGATCGTCGTTTAAAAAAAGAAAAAGTAGCCATATTTTAAGATTCATTATAAAATTAAATACTCTCTATACTCTTAAAAACTTACACCAGGTGTAAACGTCTATAGACTTGCGAATTTACAAAAATGCAAAAAAAACATAACGTTGTATTGGTGTAATAATGTTATTTATTTTTGAATTAATTACACAGATGGTCTGTAGCAACCGGTATCACCACCGAGGGATGATGGATAGAAGTTGCTCATTTCTAGTATCTCCGGAAGAGTTCATACAACACGTCTTACCATCAGTCTCGTCGTGGGGAGCCTCGAGGGGCTCTTCCGTGACCGCACAGGATCAACTCCAGGTCTTCTTTGGTCTTGATCAAGGCTGCATCCACATAAAATGCTCGTTAGAGGGCCCGGGGGTTTGGCTCCAGGGGCACTCCAACGCTCAAGTCAGTATCATCATCAAGATGTGTATATATGCATATGTGTATTTCTATATATCAGAGGGAGAGAGATATAATAAGGGGAGGGGAGTCTAGTGAATGAAGGGAGAAGAACCTGCCATGATAGTGGTGTTGTCTCCATATTTATAAGAGGTTTTGTGGGTTTTTTTACCCTAATGGACCCCTTCGGGATGAGCCTGCCTTATTGGGCCAATATTTTTTATAACATCGATGACAGCTAACGCATTTCTATGTGGCCTCAATGCCATACGACATATGATCTCACCAAACTTCTGTCTTTCAATGTCTTGTTTCTTATTAGTATCCCCAACCAAAACATGCCTATCTAATCCGGATGGAACCTTTTAACGTGAAGAGTTCCTAAGTCGTATTTCTATCATGCACAACCACGTCATTTATCAAACTAGAAACTTCTAAATCAGATTGGAGCTCCAAATAATAACAGTTTCAACTGAATCGATCGGAGCCAAGTACTCACTGTTTGGACGAACAACTATCCCTGTGGTGGACCCTTTCTTTCGTTTTCGCTCTCCTGCTTCTTCTTTAAGTTTATATTTCTCTCCCTTCATTCTACCTTTCATGGTCATGACCACTTGGGGAGGAATTATGCACTTGCTCGTGTTACAAGTGGAAACCCTATTCCTGCATACTTGATTTTTTTTACATATATATGGAGTGATCCATCTTTAGAACTCAAAACATCCCTGTCTCCTTACATTTCCTACACGTGTACCCACGTGTCGAGCCCATTGAGGCCCTCTCGCATAATCAACCCCATTCACACATTGAATGTGTTTCACACGTTGAATCTGTTTCAGAACTTGCACGTGTATATCTCCTGCTTTAAATTAGAGTTGGTATTGTCATGACGGGGCGCGTGATAATCTAGGGTTGGATCAATGTATGTAGGAGAACTATGGGTTCCCTTAATGACAACCATGTCTTGAAAAATACATGATAATTGTCTTGAGCATGTATCGTCTGCTAAAACTTCATAGCTTAGATCCTTTAGTGCGTGTCCAGTAAATAGGCTTTAACACATGATAGACGGACCAGTGAACCGGCCCTAATTTTACGTGTACCCGCTTTGGATAAACACGACATTTGGACTTTGCTTTGTTTGGTTGGCCGATCGTAAACTTCCTCAAGAAAGCATGAAGGTGATGAGTTGAGACGGGTGATGCCACATGGCTTACTATATCAGAACCTGCATTATTACTCTGAAACAAGAAGTAATGGTCAAAACCCGTTGAATCCACATTGGGCACACATGAACTTAAGGATGATGGCTGTTTCGTAAGCCCTTCTCCATTTTGTTTATTTAGAAGGAACCACGTACAGAACATCAGCTCTCTTTTCCTTTTTTGTGTATTTACGATGTTGGGCACAAGATCCCTCTCCTCCATGCTATCAACGTAAACTATTTTGCAGTCTTCCGTCTGTACAACGGACATCGCTTGCTAGCATTTGTCCTAACATAGCCTTCCTCGACTATGAAAACCATCTCCATTTGCGCATGTATTATTGGTGTATTTTGATATTATGTTTTCTTCACTTGCTTCTGTATTTCATGGCAAACTTTGCACATTGGCAGCTCATATAGAGATAACAGTAGACCGGTATTAACGTCGTCTGGCCGGAGAAACTAAACTAGTCTTTTCCGGGTGGTAGGGCTAGGTCCTTTCGCCATCTTATGTCGATGGATGCCTCGATGATGGAATTTTAAGCAAAGGTGAACGCTATTTGCATTCATGTATATGATTTCTCGTGATTCTAGTAGCGACACACCGGGGTTGGTGGTCCTATTTCATGGACGGGAGTCGGCGTAGACGAGTCCCTTCTGAAGTTCAAGTATGGTTTCGACGAATGACTTGTATGCTTCTGTCTTGTCTATGTCAAAGTATGCTTGCCTTTTTTACTTGTTTAGAGAAATGTGTTCCTTTCTCTTTTAATTTGCAGACCCACACTCCTTGATGTCAGCTTTTTTTTATGCCTTTATCTTTTGTTGAATTTGGATCAACCTTTGTAACCAATTGTCTTTTACGTTAGATGTCTCTCTCTGTACTACATTACCTGTAAATTAGATAATAACTGCACATGTTATCCTTTCTTTTTCTTTCTCTTTACTTCAGACATAAAACCGTAGACGCGTCTTGTCTTGTCTTGTCTTTTCTTTTTGCTTACCGGTGTTGACAGCTTAAGCAAGTCTTCACTATTGTCTCTGACATATGTGAAAAATTATTATCTTCGGGTATTGAAGTACTTTCATATAAACATTTCCTTTGGCATTATGCGCACTATTGTCTCTGACACATAAAAGAACAACTATTTCTTTCTCTTACCACAGACATTTTGTTTTTATTTATCTGACACTTGAGATATATGGCTAGCCTACTGCCTTGTACTTTTAGCTTTTAACCTTTCACTAAACACGCATGATATATACTTTTTCACTTGTCAGAAAAGTATATGTATAGCTATGTGTTGTAAATTAATAAAATACAACTGGTCATGACATGTCATTGATCTCCGACCACCTTTTCCTTTAACTCGTCCACATGAAAATACAACCCCTACTAGAAAATCACTTTTTTCCTCTCACATACCCATGTAAAAATAATTTAAAAAACTATTTCTAATAGTTGAAAGCTATCCTTGAAGATATTAGATGTCAGACATTTATTTCTAATAGTTGAAAGCAATCATTTTTGCTTCATTCACGTGTTCCTCTTTCTCTCTCTTACCTTCCATAAAGAACTTAGATTATTCAAAAGGTTTGTTGCTGACGCTCTTTAAAAAGATATTTTTAATATGCCATGTCTAACATTAAACTTTTGAGTAGTCACATCGTAGACAAATCAGTGGGTCTTCTCTTCCCGATGCGAAGACTTAGCTCCAGTCTACAACTTCGTTCCTTCACAAGTCATGGACCTTACCCGTACTTACTATGCATACTTACCTTGTATGCTATGTTGGGCTACTTGTACTCAAGAAATCATGAACATGAATGTTTGAGTATTTTGTGCAGTTTATGTATGTGAATAATGGATTAACACATGTAAATTAGCCTTTCCAAGAAAGCGTTCTATATTGCACATGCAGTAATGATTTCAAACTAAAAATGGTGCATGGAAACATGCTTTTTTCCTTTGCTACGAAAATTAAAAATAAGAACGGTGGAAAGCCGTCGGAGACTTATAGGTCGTGGCTCATAACGTACGTACCAAGGAGGGTACCTGTCACACCCCCAAATTCCAATTCCGGGCTATACCCGAAGGGCGTGACTCGAGAGGATCTTTACTATTGAATTACTTTGAATGACCACTAAATGGTTTTCAAAATACCTGTTTTATGCATGACTCGAACGAGTCCAAAATAAGGTTTGACATGGTCCAATGTAAAGTGCGGAAGCAATGTTTAAATGTTTACAACATCTGAAAATAAGGATGGTAAAATATTGTTTATAAAAATAGGATGCCATGCATGATGAGTGTGTGACTCCAGTGGATGCATCCTAGCCACATATCCTATGCATTCAACGACCTGAGATAAACATGCTAAAATGGGTCAACATAAAGTTAGTGAGTTCGCAGGTTATATGTAATGGAAATCATATCATGAAATGTTTTGGAAAATCATATATTGACAATACATGGAAAAACATATGTTGAAAATGCATGTAAAAGCATATGTACTCTACACAATCATTGTTGATCAGACAAAACCAAAAATTATTATAAGTCCACCAACCGAAGCTCAACTATAGCCACTAAAAAAGGAAAAGGATGTGGTTCGCCTCTTTGTGCCATGCACATGAATAGATTAGGTCAATTATGTACCGTTCGACCTCCAATCGAAGTTAGTGCTACAAAACCGGGCAGGGATTGTTAAACCCAACAGTACTGTAACATCCGGCCTCTTGTACCAACAATATTGTCCGCTTTGCCCTATAAGAGCTCACAGATTTGTTTTTGGTTGCCTGGGTGAAAACTTCCCAGGAGGTCACCCATCCCTGGTCTACTCCCACCACCCGAGCACGCTTAACTGTGGAGTTCTCCTCTCATCCACTACATTAAGCCCCAAAACGCGTTATTGTATTTGAGGCGGGGCATTCCTTATGATCCCAGCATCTCTCCCATGGACAGAACAGAACATAACGATATGGGATTTGCCTAAGGTGTTACAAACACCCCCTGGGACTCATCGTCCTCGATGAGGTTTGCCCCACTATCGTAAACAGAACAGAACGTGAGTGGCTCTGATACCATTGTAACATCCGGCCTCTCGTACCAACAATATTGTCCGCTTTGCCCTCTAAGAGCTCACGGATTTTTTTTTGGTTGCCTTGGTAAAAACTTCCCAGGGGTTCACCCATCCCTGGATTACTCCCACCCGAGCATACTTAACTGTGGAGTTCTCCTCTCATCCACTACATTAAGCCCCAAAACGTGTTGTTGTATTTGAGGCGGGACATTCCTTATGATCACAGCATCTCTCCCGTGGATAGAACAGAACAGAACGATATGGGATTTGCCTAAGGTGTTACAAAAGCAACTCGTCGAGTTAAAACAAAACCGTGAGTCCCTGGATGGGCAACCCATCGGGGGCAAATCGGATAATATCTTGGTATAGTTTGCTTGGGTTGTTACAGATGGCTCTGATACCATTTGTAACATCCGGCCTCTCGTACCAACAATATTGTCCGCTTTGCCCTTTAAGAGCTCACGTATTTGTTTTTGGTTGCCTGGGTGAAAACTTCCCAGGAGGTTACCCATCCATGGATTACTCCCACCCGAGCACGCTTAACTATGGAGTTCTCCTCTCATCCACTACATTAAGCCCCAAAACGCGTTGTTGTATTTGAGGCGGGGCATTCCTTATGATCCCAACATCTCTCCTGTGGACAGAACAGAACAGAACGATATGAGATTTGCTTAAGGTGTTACAAGTACTGTTCATGATCACCTCACTTGTGGAAAAATTAACGGTTGACTCTGAGAGGACTTTGTACACACCATGTACAACTTATATAATTAATGTAACTGTGTAAGCATGGAAATATGATTTTTGAAAAATGTACTTAAGCATGTATCTAACCCCAAAATGGAAAATGAGTGAAACGGGGCTGTGAGAACTCACCTGATAAAGCGGTAATGATATGCAAGTCTTAGCAAATCCGGCTAAATGAGACGACCTACTCGTGCCCTAGGAAACATTTAGGACTTTAAGGTCTAAGTATTGTAAATGCTTGATTATGAACTCTATGCATCCAAAGAGTTGTTTGAAAAGTGACTTTGACGTTTCAAAGATGTTTTGACTTGACGACCCGTTGGTGAAACGTTGGACTTAAGCATTCAAATCCTAATATAGAGTTTAAACCTACTTTGAAATAGTCTATTATCGTCTAATAAACACATTGGCACATTCTATTGGAATTTAGAACTTGAAACACAACTTTTGGTACATTAAAGTTTCCTTAATTAGAAAGTCAAGTTGTTGAGTCCTAAACATGGCAACTATGCAAAGTTGATGTTCACACATGAAAGTAGACATGTTTTAATGCATATAGAACATCCCAAGGTTTACTTGCTAAAAATAGACAAACACGCGAGTTTCAGATAATTAAAGTTTCCTATTATAGCAAGATCATGTCAAATTGTCCAAGTTCATGGATAATCATCATATATTAACATACAATGCACTTAGTTAAGTGTTACTAAGTCATTTAAATCTTCTTTGTGGAAAGATAAAGTTTCCTTATTTAGAAACCGGGCTCTAAAACTCATACACATGCATTTTAATCCATCATTTTGGTCAATCATTCTTCCATAATGTTCGCTACACTAGTTTCATGCTTTGAATACACCCAAACATCAAGTTTTCATACATGTCAAGAAACAGAGTTTCTAAAAATAGAAAACGAGCTTAAAGCATCATGGACATGTGATTTTACCGAAAAAAAATCATACAATCTCTATATCTAGTGTTTATGCATCATTTCCACCAAACAAATCACATCATAACTCCTTTTAACAAAAAACCCAAAAATTAAAGTTACTATAAATAGAACCGAGCATGAAATCTCATATGACCAAAAGTTCTAGATAGCAAATCTACACATATTATCCATTCTTTATTCATATCTAACCATTTTCCATCATCAAATCACCCTAAACATGACATCTAGCATGAAACCCAAAAATAAAGTTTCCTAAAATAGAAAAACCGAGCATGCATGTATCATCCAACACTTTTGTCAACAAAATTTTGATCTATTGATCATCTACAACTACTATTACAACATAATCCATCATCAAACCAACAAAATCTCATTATCTAGCACATGCATACATAATAAAGTTTCCTTAAATGGAAACCGAGCCTATGAACAAAATCCGGGTTCAAAATCACCAACAATATGTACCATTTGAGTTTTAAAACACATTTCCTTTAAGAATCTATGACTAATCTTTCATAAAAATGGGTTTCCTTTGGATGCATGTTCATAAGAACATGAAGATGAAAATGGAGAAAAAATGGGTTTTGATCTTACCAAACTCGAAGATATGAAGGAATGATGGATGAAATCTCTTGCAAACTTGATGATCTTGACTTGGAGCTTGATTTGGATGGAAGAACAAGATCAAAGAATCAAAAAAAGTTGAAGATGGTGGTGTGGGTGGTGTTTTCGGCCAAAGAGAGGGGAAGAGGGAGGAGAGAGAGAGTGAAAGAGTGGAATGGTGAAAGTGGGGGGGGGGGAGGGGGTATTTAAAAGGTCTTTTGATTCCGCTTGGTGGAAAACGAATAGTTAGCGATTTATTGACGGAAATCTCGAATATGTATGAACGAAATTATTTAAAAATAATTTGACTCATATTGGTATGTTTAACATATAAAATTTTCGGATTTTTATTTGGAAATGTCAGTACATACTGCAGACTTGCCGGACAGCGTTAAAACAGAAAGTTTCTCAGAAAATTCCTAAAAAATTCACAGTCTTGGAATAACATATCACAGTACTACATGTAATTTGTACACATAAAATATATGTCTAAGTGTCTGCTTAGAATTATGGACCTAGCTAGTGCACACTTCGTGTCTACCGGACTGTGCTGAAAATAAAAGTATTTCCATAAATCACCGAAAAATTCATATAGGCATGATTAGTTAAATCACAGTGTTATATATAATTTTCACACACAGATTATATGTCTAGGTATTTGTTTTAAATTATCACCAACGGTCGTGCTGTAGGACGCGTGTTTGACATGGTAATCCTCTGGATTACCGACACGTGTAAACGGATTGACTTGCTAAGTGTGAAATGGACATAATTACTAAAAAATTATGTGTGATGCATGTCTACTAATGTAATATGTATCTCAGTCGGGAATGGATATCAACTTAAAATTTGTCGGGTGTCACATTATCCCCCGGTTGAAAGGAATTTCGTCCCGAAATTCAGCTTGCGGTAATATCTGATGGTGTTGTCTGAAACAAGTGTGGGTGCTTGCGTTTCATCTGATCTTTGCACTCCCATGTAAACTTTGGTCCGCGTCTGGAATTCCATCAGACCTTGACTATCGGAATGCGACTTTTTTTCAGTTGCTTAACCTTGCGGTCCATGATTTCCACAGGTTCTTCGATGAAATGTAGTTCGTCGATTTGTACCTCCTCGAGAGGTATCGTCAGTGTCTTATCCTGTAGACACTTCTTTAGGTTGGACACATGGATTACATTGTGGATAATCTGTAACTCTTCCGATAGGTTGAGTCGGTAGGCAACAGGGCCAATCCTTTGTAGGATCTCGAATGGTCCTTTGTAGCGGGGGATCAGTTTCCCACGTTTGCCAAATCGGATTACGCCTTTCCAAGGCGCAACTTTCAGTAACACTTTGTCACCTACTTGAAACTCCACTGGTTTACGCTTTTGATCAGCGTAGCTTTTCTGTCTATCTTGAGTGGATTTTAGTCTATCTCGGATTTTGAAAAATTTCTTGGTGGTCACGTGGAAAAGCTCTGGTCCAATAAGCTGACTATCTCCGACTTCAGCCTAACAGAGTGGTGATCTACACTTTCTTCCATAAAGTGCTTCAAATGGTGCTGCCTTGATACTCGTGTGGTAACTGTTGTTATATGAAAATTCGACCAATGGTAGGTGAGTATCCCAGTTGTTGCCAAAATCTATCGTACAAGCTCTTAATAGATCTTCTAGTGTTTGGATGGTTCGTTCACTGGATCAGATTGCGAGTTTATTATCTTTGATATTTGAAGCTTTTCATTAATGGAGTCTGCTGAAGCTTGAAGAAGGAGGTATCAAAACTACTGGGAGACAATTTCTGCTTTTAGTTGGTCATCGAAACTTCTTGTCTGTACCTTTTTTCTGGAGAAGGTATCATCGAAACTAGCTTTTTGTCTTGTTCTATCGAAACTAACCTTTGCAGATTGATCACCCGAAACTACTAGATTATCGAAACTACTTTCAATCGAAACTTGTAGTTTCTACTAAGTTTGTTGAATTTTCTTCTAAGTCTTCTTCATCGAAACTAGTTGTTTCTGGTTTCTGTTTTCACTATCGAAACTAGAAGTTTCGGGAAGTTTTGTTCTATCAAAACTAGGAGTTTCGGTTAGCTTCTTCTCTATCGAAACTAGTTGTTTCGACCAACCCTGTCCACCCGAAACTAGCTACTGTATGACTTTCTTTTTCTGATATTACGGCAACGTCAGGCTCCAATGAGTATGTTGGGGGAAACAAACCACCTGTCTTGGTGTTTACTAGAGATTTTGATGACTGGACCAAGAAAATGAAGACTTTCTTTCAATTCCATGACCACACTCTTTTGCAGTCAATCACTGATGGTCCACACAAGCTAGTTACTACCACTTCAGATGTTCAACGTACCAAGATTGTGTCTGAATATGATGAAAAGGATATTGCTCAAATTGCTAGAGATAACAAGGCTTATGGATCTATTGCTATGGCTCTTCCTATGGATGTGTTCAACATATTTGCTGAGTATACTACTGCCAAAGATCTTTGGGTTGCTTTATGTACAAGGTATGAGGGAAGTGCTGAGGTTAGAGAAAGCAAGAGGGATTTAATCAAGAAGCAATATGAAATGTTTAGCAGTGTTCCTGGTGAACCCATGTCTGAATTGATCAACCGTTTCTCAAGCATTGTCTCTAAGTTGAAAGTTTTGGGAAATGAGTATCCCACTGTTGAGTTAAACAAGAAGTTGCTTGATTCACTGCCAGAGGAATGGAATATGTACTGGATTATAATCAAGAAAACTGAAAAACTAAGTGACTTGTCACATCAAGAATTCTTCATCATTCTAGAATCTTGTGAGTTGAAGATAAGGAAGGGTGCAGTCACTCCAACTAATCAGTCTGGAAACACAACTCTTCTTACGGATCAAGGTTTCTCCACTTCATCCAACAAAACTACAATGGCTTATTTTCAAATTGATGTCCCACCTTCGATTTCTGGAGTTCAGCCTACTACTTCATCCAACTCTCAGAAGCCAACCACTCTGATTCCTGATGAGTATCTTCCTATCATGACTGCCTTCATGTCATGCTATGATGTACTGATTTTTGGAAACTTGAAACCGGTCAGCTTTCAACCTGATGACTTTGAGCAGATCAACCCGGATGATTTGGAAAAGATGGATATTGATTGGTGTATGGCTATGCTGACTCTGAGAGCCAAAAGATTCACCAAAAGGACTGAGATGGATAGATTCAAGTAAGGAAAGACTCTAGGGTTTGATATAAAAAAGGAAAAGGATGTGGTTCGCCTCTTTGTGCCATGCACATGAATAGATTAGGTCAATTATGTACCGTTCGACCTCCAATCGAAGTTAGCGCTACAAAACCGGGCAGGGATTGTTAAACCCAACAGTACTGTAACATCCGGCCTCTTGTACCAACAATATTGTCCGCTTTGCCCTATAAGAGCTCACAGATTTGTTTTTGGTTGCCTGGGTGAAAACTTCCTAGGAGGTCACCCATCCCTGGTCTACTCCCACCACCTGAGCACGCTTAACTGTGGAGTTCTCCTCTCATCCACTACATTAAGCCCCAAAACGCGTTATTGTATTTGAGGCGGGGCATTCCTTATGATCCCAGCATCTCTCCCGTGGACAGAACAGAACATAACGATATGAGATTTGCCTAAGGTGTTACAAACACCCCCTTGGGACTCATCGTCCTCGATGAGGTTTGCGCCACTATCGTAAATAGAACAGAACGGGAGTGGCTATGATACCATTGTAACATCCGACCTCTCGTACCAACAATATTGTCCGCTTTGCCATCTTAGAGCTCACGGATTTTTTTTTGGTTGCCTGGGTAAAAACTTCCCAGGGGTTCACTCATCCCTGGATTACTCCCACCCGAGCATGCTTAACTGTGGAGGTCTCCTCTCATCCACTACATTAAGCCCCAAAACGTGTTGTTGTATTTGAGGCGGGACATTCCTTACGATCCCAGCATCTCTCGTGGACAGAACAGAACAGAACGATATGTGATTTTCCTAAGGTGTTACAAAAGCAACTCGTCGGGTTAAAACAAAACCGTGAGTCCCTGGATGGGCAACCCATAGGGGGCAAATCGGACAATATCTTGGTACAGTTTGCTTGGGTTGTTACAGATGGCTCTGATACCATTTGTAACATCCGGCCTCTCGTACCAACAATATTGTCCGCTTTGCCCTCTAAGAGCTCATGTATTTGTTTTTGGTTGCCTGGGTGAAAACTTCCCAGGGGGTCACCCATCCATGGATTACTCCCACCCAAGCACGCTTAACTATGGAGTTCTCCTCTCATCCACTACATTAAGCCCCAAAACGCGTTGTTGTATTTGAGGTGGGGCATTCCTTATGATCCCAACATCTCTCCCGTGGACAGAACAGAATAGAACGATATGAGATTTGCTTAAGGTGTTACAAGTACTGTTCATGATCACCTCACTTGTGGAAAAATTAACGGTTGACTCTGAGAGGACTTTGTACACACCATGTACAACTTATATAATTAATGTAACTGTGTAAGCATGGAAATATGATTTTTGAAAAATGTACTTAAGCAAGTATCTCACCCCAAAATGGAAAATGAGTGAAACAGGGCTATGAGAACTCACCTGATAAAGCGGTAATGATATGCAAGTCTTAGCAAATCCGGCTAAATGAGACGACCTACTCATGCGCTAGGAAACATTTAGGACTTTAAGGTCTAAGTATTGTAAATGCTTGACTATGAACTCTATGCATCCAAAGAGTTGTTTGAAAAGTGACTTTGACGTTTCAAAGATGTTTTGACTTGATGACCCGTTAGTGAAACGTTGGACTTAAGCATTCAAATCCTAATATATAGTTTAAACCAACTTTGAAATAGTCTATTATCGTCTAATAAACACATTGACACATTCTATTGGAATTTAGAACTTGAAACACAACTTTTGGTACATTAAAGTTTCCTTAATTGGAAAGTCAAGTTGTTGAGTCCTAAACATGGCAACTATGCAAAGTTGATGTTCACACATGAAATTAGGCATGTTATAATGCATATAGAACATCCCAAGGTTTACTTGTTAAAAATAGACAAACACGCGAGTTTCGGATAATTAAAGTTTCCTATTATAGCAAGATCATGTCAAATTGTCCAAGTTCATGGATAATCATCATATATTAAAATACAATGCACTTAGTTAAGTGTTACTAAGTCATTTAAATCTTCTAATCATGTTAACAACTTGCAAACACATCTTGTGGAAAGATAAAGTTTCCTTATTTAGAAACCGGGCTCTAAAACTCATACACATGCATTTTAATCCATCATTTTGGTCAATCATTCTTCCATAATGTTCGCTACACTAGTTTCATGCTTTGAATACACCCAAACATCAAGTTTTCATACATGTCAAGAAACAGAGTTTCTAAAAATAGAAAACGAGCTTAAAGCATCATGGACGTGTGATTTTACCGAAAAAAAATGATACAATCTCTATATCTAGTGTTTATACATCATTTCCACCAAACAAATCACATCATAACTCCTTTTAACAAAAACCCAAAAATTAAAGTTAGTATAAATAGAACTGAGCATGAAATCTCATATGACCAAAAGTTCTAGATAGCAAATCTACACATATTATCCATTCTTTATGCATATCTAACCATTTTCCATAATCAAATCACCCTAAACATGACATCTAGCATGAAACCCAAAAATAAAGTTTCCTAAAATAGCAAAACCGAGCATGCATGTATCATCCAACACTTTTGTCAACAAAATTTTCATATATTGATCATCTACAACTACTATTACAACATAATCCATCATCAAACCAACAAAATCTCATCATCTAGCACATGCATTCATAATAAAGTTTCCTTAAATGGAAACCAAGCCTATGAACAAAATCCGGGTTCAAAATCACCAACAATATGTACCATTTGAGTTTTAAAACACATTTCCTTTAAGAATCTATGACTAATATTTCATAAAAATGGGTTTCCTTTGGATGCATGTTCATAAGAACATGAAGATGAAAATGAAGAAAAAGTGGGTTTTGATCTTACCAAACTCGAAGATATGAAGAAATGATGGATGAAATCTCTTGCAAAATTGATGATCTGGACTTGGAGCTTGATTTGGATGGAAGAACAAGATCAAAGAATCAAAAAAAGATGAAGATGGTGGTGTGGGTGGTGTTTTCGGCCAAAGAGAGGGGAAGAGGGAGGAGAGAGAGAGTGAAAGAGTGGAATGGTGAAACTAGGGGGGGGGGGGGGAGGGGGTATTTATAGGGTCTTTTGATTCCGCTTGGTGGAAAACGAATAGTTAGCGATTTATTGACGGAAATCTTGAATATGTATAAACGAAATTATTTAAAAATAATTTGACTCATATTGGTATGTTTAACATATAAAATTTTTGGATTTTTATTTGGAAATGTCAGTACATACTGCAGACTTGCCGGACAGCGTTAAAACAGAAAGTTTCTTAGAAAATTCCTAAAAAATTCACAGTCTTGGAATAACATATCACAGTACTACATGTAATTTGTACACATAAAATATATGTCTAACTGTCTGCTTAGAATTATGGACCTAGCTAGTGCACACTGCGTGTCTACCGAACTGTGCTGAAAATAAAAATATTTCCATAAATCACTGAAAAATTCATATAGGCATGATTAATTAAATCACATTGTTATATATAATTTTCACACACAGATTATATGTCTAGGTATTTGTTTTAAATTATCACCAACGGTCGTGCTGTAGGACGCGTGTTTGACATGGTAATCCACGTGTAAACGGATTGACTTGCTAAGTATGAAATGGACATAATTACTATAAAATTAAGTGTGATGCATGTCTACTAATGTAATATGTATCTCAGTCGGGAATGGATATCAACTTAAAATTTGCCGGGTGTCACATTATCCCCCGGTTGAAAGGAATTTCGTCCCGAAATTCAGCTTGCGGTAATATCTGATGGTGTTGTCTGAAACAAGTGTGGGTGCTTGCGTTTCATCTGATCTTCGCGCTCCCATGTGAACTCTGGTCCGCGTCTGGAATTCAATCGGACCTTGACTATCGGAATGCGACTTTTTTTCAGTTGCTTAACCTTGCGGTCCATGATTTCCACAGGTTCTTCGATGAAATGTAGTTGTTCGTCGATTTGTACCACCTCGAGAGGTATCGTCAGTGTCTTATCCTGTAGACACTTCTTTAGGCTGGACACATGGATTACACTGTGGATAATCTGTAACTCTTCCGTTAGGTTGAGTCGGTAGGCAACACGGCCAATCCTTTGTAGGATCTCGAATGGTCCTTTGTAGCGGGGGTTCAGTTTCTCACGTTTGCCAAATCGGATTACGCCTTTCCAAGGCGCAACTTTCAGTAACACTTTGTCACCTACTTGAAACTCCACTGGTTTACGCTTTTGATCAGCGTAGCTTTTCTGTCTATCTTGAGTGGATTTTAGTCTATCTCGGATTTTGAAAAATTTCTCGGTGGTCTCATGGACAAGCTCTGGTCCAGTGAGCTGACTATCTCCTACTTCAGCCTAACAGAGTGGTGATCTACACTTTCTTCCATAAAGTGCTTCAAATGGTGCTGCCTTGATACTCGTGTGGTAACTGTTGTTATATGAAAATTCGACCAATGGTAGGTGAGTATCCCAATTGTTGCCAAAATCTATCACACAAGCGCTTAATAGATCTTCTAGTGTTTGGATGGTTTGTTCACTGGATCAGATTGCGAGTTTATTATCTTTGATATTTGAAGCTTTTCATTATTATCGAAACTACTGGGAGAGAATTTCTGCTTTTAGTTGGTTATCGAAACTTCTTGTCTGTACCTTTTTTCTGGAGAAGGTATCATCGAAACTAGCTTTTTATCTTGTTCTATCGAAACTAACCTTTGCAGATTGATCACCCGAAACTACTGGATTATTGAAACTAGTTTCAATCGAAACTTGTAGTTTCTACTGAGTTTGCTGGATTTTCTTCTAAGTCTTCTTCATCGAAACTAGTTGTTTCTGGTTTCTGTTTTCACTATCGAAACTAGAAGTTTCGGGAAGTTTTGTTCTATCAAAACTAGGAGTTTCGGTTAGCTTATTCTCTATCGAAACTAGTTGTTTCGACCAACCCTGTCCACCCGAAACTAGCTACTGTATGACTTTCTTTTTCTGATATTACGGCAACGTCAGGCTCCAATGAGTATGTTGGGGGAAACAAACCACATGTCTTGGTGTTTACTAGAGATTTTGATGACTGGTCCAAGAAAATGAAGACTTTCTTTCAATTCCATGACCACACTCTTTTGCAGTCAATCACTGATGGTCCACACAAGCTAGTTACTACCACTTCAGATGTTCAACGTCCCAAGCTTGTGTCTGAATATGATGAAAAGGATATTGCTCAAATTGCTAGAGATAACAAGGCTTATGGATCTATTGCTATGGCTCTTCCTATGGACGTGTTCAACATATTTGCTGAGTATACTACTGCCAAAGATCTTTGGGTTGCTTTATGTACAAGGTATGAGGGAAGTGATGAGGTTAGAGAAAGAAAGAGGGATTTAATCAAGAAGCAATATGAAATGTTTAGCAGTGTTCCTGGTGAACCCATGTCTGAATTGATCAACCGTTTCTCAAGCATTGTCTCTAAGTTGAAAGTTTTGGGAACTGAGTATCCCGCTGTTGAGTTAAACAAGAAGTTGCTTGATTCACTGCCAGAGGAATGGAATATGTACCGGATTATAATTAAGAGAACTGAAAAACTAAGTGACCTGTCACAGCAAGAATTCTTCAGCATTCTAGAATCTTGTGAGTTGAAGATAATGAAGGGTGCAGTCACTCCAACTAATCAGTCTGGAAACACAACTCTTCTTACGGATCAAGGTTTCTCCATTTCATCCAACAAAACTACAATGGCTTATTTTCAAATTGATGTCCCACCTCTGGAGTTCAGCCTACTACTTTATCCAACCCTCAGAAGCCAACCACTCTGATTCCTGATGAGTATCTTCCTACCATGACTGCCTTCATGTCGTGCTATGATGTACTGATTTCTGGAAAACTGAAACCGGTCAGCTTTCAACCTGATGACTTGGAGCAGATCAACCCGAATGATTTGGAAAAGATGGATATTGATTGGTGTATGGATTTGCTGACTCTGAGAGCCAAAAGATTCACCAAAAGGACTGAGATGGATAGATTCAAGCAAGGAAAGACTCTAGGGTTTGATATCAAAAAGGAAAAGGATGTGGTTCGCCTCTTTGTGCCATGCACATGAATAGATTAGGTCAATTATGTACCGTTCGACCTCCAATCGAAGTTAGCGCTACAAAACCGGGCAGGGATTGTTAAACCCAACAGTACTGTAACATCCGGCCTCTTGTACCAACAATATTGTCCGCTTTGCCCTATAAGAGCTCACAGATTTGTTTTTGGTTGCCTGGGTGAAAACTTCCCAGGATGTCACCCATCCCTGGTCTACTCCCACCACCCGAGCACGCTTAACTGTGGAGTTCTCCTCTCATCCACTACATTAAGCCCCAAAACGCGTTATTGTATTTGAGGCGGGCATTCCTTATGATCCCAGCATCTCTCCCGTGGACAGAACAGAACATAACGATATGGGATTTGCCTAAGGTGTTACAAACACCCCCTGGGACTCATCGTTCTCGATGAGGTTTGCCCCACTATCGTAAACATAAAAGAACGGGAGTGGCTCTGATACCATTGTAACATCCGGCCTCTCGTACCAACAATATTATCCGCTTTGCCCTCTAAGAGCTCACGGATTTTTTTTGGTTGCCTGGGTAAAAACTTCCCTGGGGTTCACCCATCCCTGGATTACTCCCCCCCGAGCATGCTTAACTGTGGAGTTCTCCTCTCATCCACTACATTAGCCCCAAAACGTGTTGTTGTATTTGAGGCGGGACATTACTTATGATCCCAGCATCTCTCCCGTGGACAGAACAGAACAGAACGATATGGGATTTGCCTAAGGTGTTACAAAAGCAACTCGTCGGGTTAAAAAAAAACTGTGAGTCCCTGGATGGGCAACCCATTGGGGGCAAATCGGACAATATCTTGGTACAGTTTGCTTGGGTTGTTAAAGATGGCTCTGATACCATTTGTAACATCCGGCCTCTCGTACCAACAATATTGTCCGCTTTGCCCTCTAAGAGCTCACGTATTTGTTTTTGGTTGCCTGGGTGAAAACTTCCCAGGGGTCACCCATCCATGGATTACTCCTACCCGAGCACGCTTAACTATGGAGTTCTCCTCTCATCCACTACATTAAGCCCCAAAACGCGTTGTTGTATTTGAGGCGGGGCATTCCTTATGATCCCAACATCTCTCCCGTGGACAGAATAGAACAGAACGATATGAGATTTGCTTAAGGTGTTACAAGTACTGTTCATGATCACCTCACTTGTGGAAAAATTAACGGTTGACTCTGAGAGGACTTTGTACACACCATGTACAACTTATATAATTAATGTAACTGTGTAAGCATGGAAATATGATTTTTGAAAAATGTACTTAAGCATGTATCTCACCCTAAAATGGAAAATGAGTGAAACGGGGCTGTGAGAACTCACCTGATAAAGCGGTAATGATATGCAAGTCTTAGAAAATCCGGCTAAATGAGACGACCTACTCGTGCCCTAGAAAACATTTAGGACTTTAAGGTCTAAGTATTGTAAATGCTTGACTATGAACTCTATGCATCCAAAGAGTTGTTTGAAAAGTGACTTTGACGTTTCAAAGATGTTTTGACTTGACGACCCGTTGGTGAAACGTTGGACTTAAGCATTCAAATCCTAATATATAGTTTAAACCTACTTTGAAATAGTCTATTATCGTCTAATAAACACATTGGCACATTCTATTGGAATTTAGAACTTGAAACACAACTTTTGGTACATTAAAGTTTCCTTAATTGGAAAGTCAAGTTGTTGAGTCCTAAACATGGCAACTATGCAAAGTTGATGTTCACACATGAAATTAGGCATGTTATAATGCATATAGAACATCCCAAGGTTTACTTGCTAAAAATAGACAAACACGCGAGTTTCTATTTAATTAAAGTTTCCTATTATAGCAAGATCATGTCAAATTGTCCAAGTTCATGGATAATCATCATATATTAACATACAATGCACTTAGTTAAGTGTTACTAAGTCATTTAAATCTTCTAATCATGTTAACAACATGCAAACACATCTTGTGGAAAGATAAAGTTTCCTTATTTAGAAACCGGGCTCTAAAACTCATACACATGCATTTTAATCCATCATTTTGGTCAATCATTCTTCCATAATGTTCGCTACACTAGGTTCATGCTTTGAATACACCCAAACATCAAGTTTTCATACATGTCAAGAAACAGAGTTTCTAAAAATAGAAAACGAGCTTAAAGCATCTTGGACATGTGATTTTACTGAAAAAAATGATACAATCTCTATATCTAGTGTTTATGCATCATTTCCACCAAACAAATCACATCATAACTCCTTTTAACAAAAACCCAAAAATTAAAGTTACTATAAATAGAACCGAGCATGAAATCTCATATGACCAAAAGTTATAGATAGCAAATCTACACATATTATCAATTCTTTATGCATATCTAACCATTTTCCATCATCAAATCACCCTAAACATGACATCTAGCATGAAACCCAAAAATAAAGTTTCCTAAAATAGCAAAACCGAGCATGCATGTATCATCCAACACTTTTGTCAACAAAATTTTCATATATTGATCATCTACAACTACTATTACAGCATAATCCATCATCAAACCAACAAAATCTCATCATCTAGCACATGCATACATAATAAAGTTTCCTTAAATGGAAACCGAGCCTATGAACAAAATCCGGGTTCAAAATCACCAACAATATGTACCATTTGAGTTTTAAAACACATTTCCTTTAAGAATCTATGACTAATCTTTCATAAAAATGGGTTTCCTTTAGATGCATGTTCATAAGAACATGAAGATGAAAATGGAGAAAAAGTGGGTTTTGATCTTACCAAACTCGAAGATATGAAGGAATGATGGATGAAATATCTTGCAAACTTGATGATCTTGACTTGGAGCTTGATTTGGATGGAAGAACAAGATCAAAGAATCAAAAAAAGATGAAGATGGTGGTGTGGGTGGTGTTTTCGTCCAAAGAGAGGGGAAGAGGGAGGAGAGAGAGAGTGAAAGAGTGGAATGGTGAAAGTGGGGGGGGGGGGGGGGAGGGGGTATTTATAGGGTCTTTTGATTCCGCTTGGTGGAAAACGAATAGTTAGCGATTTATTGACGGAAATCCCGAATATGTATGAACGAAATTATTTAAAAATAATTTGACTCATATTGGTATGTTTAACATATAAAATTTTCGGATTTTTATTTGGAAATGTCAGTACATACTGCAGACTTGCCGGACAACGTTAAACCAGAAAGTTTCTCAGAAAATTCCTAAAAAATTCACAGTCTTGGAATAACATATCACAGTACTACATGTAATTTGTACACATAAAATAAATGTCTGAGTGTCTGCTTAGAATTATGGACCTAGCTAGTGCACACTGCGTGTCTACCGGATTATGCTGAAAATAAAAGTATTTCCATAAATCACCAAAAAATTCATATAGGGATGATTAATTAAATCACAGTGTTATATATAATTTTCACACACAGATTATATGTCTAGGTATTTGTTTTAAATTATCACCAACGGTCGTGCTGTAGGACGCATGTTTGACATGGTAATCCTCTGGATTACCGACACGTGTAAACGGATTGACTTGCTAAGTGTGAACTGGACATAATTACTATAAAATTAAGTGTGATGCATGTCTACTAATGTAATATGTATCTCAGTCGGGAATGAATATCAACTTGAAATTTGCCGGGTATCACATTATCCCCCGGTTGAAAGGAATTTCGTCCCGAAATTCAGCTTGCGGTAATATCTGATGGTGTTGTCTGAAACAAGTGTGGGTTCTTGCGTTTCATCTGATCTTCGCGCTCCCATGTAAACTCTGGTCCGCGTCTGGAATTCCATCGGACCTTGACTATCGGAATGCGACTTTTTTTCAGTTGCTTAACCTTGCAGTCCATGATTTCCACAGGTTCTTCGATGAAATGTAGTTGTTCGTCGATTTGTACCTCCTCGAGAGGTATCGTCAGTGTCTTATCTTGTAGACACTTCTTTAGGTTGGACACATGGATTACATTGTGGATAATCTGTAACTCTTCCGATAGGTTGAGTCGGTAGGCAACAGGGCCAATCCTTTGTAGGATCTCGAATGGTCCTTTGTAGCGGGGGTTCAGTTTCCCACGTTTGCTAAATCGGATTACGCCTTTCCGAGGCGCAACTTTCAGTAACACTTTGTCACCTACTTGAAAATCCACTGGTTTACGCTTTTGATCAGCGTAGCTTTTCTGTCTATCTTGAGTGGATTTTAGTCTATCTCGGATTTTGAAAAATTTCTCGGTGGTCTCGTGGACAAGCTCTGGTCCAGTGAGCTGACTATCTCCGACTTCAGCCTAACAGAGTGGTGATCTAAATTTCTTCCATAAAGTGCTTCAAATGGTGCTGCCTTGATACTCGTGTGGTAACTGTTGTTATATGAAAATTCGACCAATGGTAGGTGAGTATCCCAGTTGTTGCCAAAATCTATCACACAAGCACTTAATAGATCTTCTAGTGTTTGGATGGTTCGTTCACTGGATCAGATTGCGAGTTTATTATCTTTGATATTTGAAGCTTTTCATTAATGGAGTCTGCTGAAGCTTGAAGAAGGAGGTATCGAAACTACTGGGAGACAATTTCTGCTTTTAGTTGGTCATCGAAACTTCTTGTCTGTACCTTTTTTCTGGAGAAGGTATCATCGAAACTCTATCGAAACTAGCCTTTGCAGATTGATCACCCGAAAGTACTGGATTATCGAAACTAGTTTCAATCGAAACTTGTAGTTTCTACTGAGTTTGCTGGATTTTCTTCTAAGTCTTCTTCATCGAAATTAGTTGTTTCTGGTTTCTATTTTCACTATCGAAACTAGAAGTTTCGGGAAGTTTTGTTCTATCAAAACAAGGAGTTTCGGTTAGCTTCTTCTCTATCGAAACTAGTTGTTTCGACCAGCCCTGTCCACCCGAAACTAGCTACTGTATGACTTTCTTTTTCTGAGATTATGGCAACGTCAGGCTCCAATGAGTATTCTGGGGGAAACAAACCACCTGTCTTGGTGTTTACTAGAGATTTGATGACTGGACCAAGAAAATGAAGACTTTCTTTCAATTTCATGACCACACTCTTTTGCTGTCAATCACTGATGGTCCACACAAGCTAGTTACTACCACTTCAGATGTTCAACGTCCCAAGCTTGTGTCTGAATATGATGAAAAGGATATTGGTCAAATTGCTAGAGATAACAAGGCTTATGGATCTATTGCTATGGCTCTTCCTATGGACGTGTTCAACATATTTGCTGAGTATACTACTGCCAAAGATCTTTGGGTTGCTTTATGTACAAGGTATGAGGGAAGTGCTGAGGTTAGAGAAAGAAAGAGGGATTTAATCATGAAGCAATATGAAATGTTTAGCAGTGTTCCTGGTGAACCCATGTCTGAATTGATCAACCGTTTCTCAAGCATTGTCTCTAAGTTGAAAGTTTTGGGAACTGAGTATCCCACTGTTGAGTTAAACAAGAAGTTGCTTGATTCATTGCCAGAGGAATGGAATATGTACCGGATTATAATCAAGAAAACTGAAAAACTAAGTGACTTGTCACAGCAAGAATTCTTCAGCATTCTAGAATCTTGTGAGTTGAAGATAAGGAAGGGTGCAGTCACTCCAACTAATCAGTCTGGAAACACAGCTCTTCTTACGGGTCAATGTTCCTCCACTTCATCCAACAAAACTACAATGGCTTATTTTCAAATTGGTGTCCCACCTTCGATTTCTGGAGTTCAGCCTACTACTTCATCCAACTCTCAGAAGCCAACCACTCTGATTCCTGATGAGTATCTTCCTATTATGACTGCCTTCATGTCGTGCTATGATGTACTAATTTCTGGAAACCTGAAACCGGTCAGCTTTCAACCTGATGACTTGGAGCAGATCAACCCGGATGATTTGGAAAATATGGATATTGATTGGTGTATGGCTATGCTGACTTTGAGAGCCAAAAGATTCACCAAAAGGACTGAGATGGATAGATTCAAGCAAGGAAAGACTCTAGGGTTTGATATCAAAAAGGTGAGATGCTACAACTGTGACCAGCTGGGTCATTTTGCAAGGAACTGCAAGGAGCCATCATCAAAGGAGCAGCATGAGAAGAAGAATTCATCTGGAAAGCAAGCTGCCATCTCTCCCAAATCTACTACAACTTCCAGCTCAACAGCTCTGGTCTGTCAAGCTGATGGACACTATCATTGGGGAGATCAAGAAGGGGAAGCAGCTGACAAGGCACTGATGGCAAACATTGAAGAAAAGGAGAAATGTGTCATGATTGAACCAGCTAAGGACCTCACTGCCGTACCAACTGAGGTAATGTCTAGACTTTGAAGTGCTAAATCCTGTTTAAATGAGATTCAAAAATATAGATTCATCAACCAGGCTTTGGTCGATGAACGAGATCATATAAAGGTGATGTATGATTCTGTGGCTAAAAATGAGAAACTTTACTTAAAGAAAATTCGTGATATTTCTGGAGAAAACCGATCTTTGATTGTACAACTTACTACACAAAAGAATAATAATCAAATTTTAACTGAAAGACTTCAAAACGCTGAAAAAGAAAATTTTCAAGTTGAACACATGGGTATGGATCATAAAATTCTTTTTGGAATCATTGATAACCAAATTCATAAAAAGGTTACAGAAGGTATCGGGTATAACTCTCACGCACCTCCATATTCCAAGTCTGGAAGATTTACTGATATGCCAGTTCCTCATTTTCCCACACCTTTTGTTTGCAATTTATCTGCTGATGATTATATCCAAACTTCAGATTCTGACAGTTTTGCTTCCTTTGCAGAGTCAGATTGTGTAGGTTCCGAAGATGATTGTAATAAGAGTTCTAGTAAGGGAAATGTTTTAAATGAACTTGTAGGTCCTGAGCAGACCTGAAAGAACAGATATGCGGAGAAATTCTTCAAACAGTTCGGATCGAGAGGCGGAATCTCTGGATTCGGTATCACTCTCGAATCATAAATGGTAGAGACGGGTGCGAGAATCACATACACGAACAGAAACATATGAAAATGAAAAGAACAGATAATTGAAAGCATAAAACGTATGATTCTTTGATTGAAATGAAAATAAACGCTCGATCATACACTAACAATTAGTCTCACCCCAGGGTGAGCTCCCCCTGGGGTGGTGATTCCCTCTACAGACACACTCACTCCTAATGGGTATTCTACTATATATAGGAGGCCTCATGTGCCTTGTTTTCCAAGCCACCTGCCAAACAGGCCTGAAAAACAGGCATCGAAACTAGGTAGTTTCGATTGAACAAATGTTTAACCGAAACTACTAGTTTCGATTGAACAAAAGTTCAACCGAAACTACTAGTTTCGATACTGTAGTTTCTATTGACAGCATCAGTCTCATTTCTATACCCAACAATCTCCCCCTAGACTGATGCTATCAAATCTTGTCCGACTCTGTCTTTCGTCTTCATAGAATGACTGATGATCCAAAGCCTTTCGTTGTGATTCTCCCCCTCAAGTGTAGACCCTCCTATCTTGTAGGCAATTGATAAAGGTTTGAATCCCAAGTATTAAGCAGTAAATAACCATCTTTCTACAAAGATTCTTGACATTCACGAACACTTGATCAACTTTTGCCTTCTCTCCCCCTAAAAAAAGGTCAATTTCAAGCAAAGGCTCACTTTGTCTTGCATCTTCATAACTCTACTGATAATTTGAAGTCTTTCATGGTAATTCTCCCCCTGAAGTGTAGACCCTCCTATTTCTAGGCAAAAGATAAGGGATCGAATCACCATGTAATCAACAACTAATGATCCGGTTTGTGACAAATATGCTTGACTTGTTACCCGCTGCCCAAACTTGAACTTTAATCAAAGGAATTACGGCTGAATCAGGCAGAACATCATGTATATTGCCGAAGAAACGAATTTTTCGAAAACCCGAAAAAGGTTGTCTCCAAGTTTTCTTCCAAAACTCCCCTCCTTCTATGCAATATCCTGTTAAAAAATTTATCTAAGAAAATTTCCAAAAAATCTTTTTTTTTTTTTTTTTTTTTTGGAAATTTTTTTTTTGGAAAGTACTTGGACAGTTCTGCCTGTAGTTTCGATAGGCTCTACTTCAGTCGAAACAAGGCTAGTTTCGATAGAGGCAGTATCGAAAGAAGAAGTTTCGATAGAGAGATTCTTCAATCGAAACTAGTAGTTTCGATAGGAGATTCTTCAACCGAAACTAGTAGTTTCGATACCCTCTAGTTTCGATAACCTAGTTTCGATAGCCTAGTTTTGACAGCCTAGTTTCGACAGCCTAGTTTTGATGTCTTCTACTTTTGATTTAGGGCAACACCAGTAGTTTCGATAGAAAATGTTCAGCCGGCACATAGTTTCGATTGACCATCTTCAACTTTCAGCTACTTCGATACCCCCAATCCAGGTCTGAAAAATGCTTCAAAAGCCTTACATCTTCAGATTTTGAAAGTGGAAATGTAGAACAGCAGTCACGAACCTGCTACACATCGATTTCTTCAAGTTTAACATCTCAATGGCGGGTTTTTCTTGATTTTGAGCAGATTCGAGAGCAATTAGAGCCACCATGGCTCTGATACCACTTGTAGGTCCTGAGCAGACCTGAAAGAACAGATCTGCGGAGAAATTCTTCAAACAGTCCGGATCGAGAGGCGGAATCTCTGGATCCGGTATCACTCTCGAATCATAAATGGTAGAGACGGGTGCGGGAATCACATACACGAACAGAAACATATGAAAATGAAAAGAACAGATAATTGAAAGCATAAAACGTACGATTCTTTGATTGAAATGAAAATAAACGCTCGATCATACACTAACAATTAGTCTCACGATTGAAATGAAAATAAACGCTCGATCATACACTAACAATTAGTCTCACCCCAGGGTGAGCTCCCCTTGGGTGGTGATTCCCTCTACAGACACACTCACTCCTAATGGGTATTCTACTATATATAGGAGGCCTCATGTGCCTTGTTTTCCAAGCCACCTGCCAAACAGGCCTGAAAAACAGGCATCGAAACTAGGTAGTTTCGATTGAACAAATGTTCAACCGAAACTACTAGTTTCGATTGAACAAAAGTTCAACCGAAACTACTAGTTTCGATACTGTAGTTTCTATTGACAGCATCAGTCTCATTTCTATACCCTACAGAACTTGAGTTGGATGAATGTAATAATATGTCCGTGTCAAAACCAGATATTTGTGAACACATTGAAACTTTGTATTTTGGTTCTGTGCCTTCTGAGCATGACAATTTGAGAAATGCTATTTCTAAGTTTAAGCATGCTTTGCCGTTTGTTCCTAAATCTGTAAATGCTATAAGTTGTATTGCAAATTTTAAAAGTGCAGGAGTTGTTGTGACTGATATTCCACAAGAAACAATGAGCAATCTGGAATTTTTCAAATTAAAGGAAGATCAAAGTCTTCAAGAAAGAAATATTGAAGAAAGAGTTGCCTCTAGTTCTGATGTCTCAACATCACAATCATCTTCATCATCCTGTGATGACAACTATCAGGCTAAGCCAACATATGATAATGTTTGTTTTAGTTGTGGGGAATCCAATCATGTGTTTCAAGACAAGTAAATTGTCTACATATCATTTCAAAGAAGAAAACATACCATCTTTTATTCAAAATTCAGTTGATGGTGTTTCAAATGTTCTGTTTAAATCACAACATAATAGAACTTTGCGACGTAAAAGGATTAAAAATGCTAAAAATTGGCTGAAAAGGATTTGGAAAAATTAGAATAATGTACTTTTTGAGAATACATTAAAGGAGGATTCTGACTATGACTTCCGAAATGCATCTTGTAAAATTAAGAAGTTCCAAGTTAGCAATGGCTTGGGTACAAATGTCTAAATGATTCATTTTATGTAGGGACAATTAAGGAGGACTAGAGAAAATATCTGGCATGTCGACAGTGGTTGTTCAAGACATATGATTGGTCATTTTTCTTTATTACAAGATTATCATCCAATAGACGGAGATTTTGTCTCCTTTGCAGGCAATCCAAGAGGTGGAAAGATTGAAGGTCAAGGAACTGTGTATAACGGTGTAAATAGCTTGGAGAATGTCAATTTCGTCCCACAGCTAAAGTACAATCTGATGAGTGTGTCCTAGATTTGTGATAAAGACTTTTGTGCCCTCTTCAACTCCCAGGAATGTTTGATTCTGAAGTCTGGAGTGGTTATTCCCAAAGACCTAATCCTCATGCGTGCTCTTTGAAGATTCAATACTTACAGTCTGGATATGAGTAATCCATCAGGAATCGAATCTTGCTTTCTTTCAAAAGCTTCAGAGGATGAGTCCTTTCTTTGGCACAAAAGATTAGGACACGTGAATTTCAAGACTATGAATCGTCTTGTTCGAGGAAACATTACTAGTTTGCCTCTAAAAGACTTCTCACCCGTGGAACATTGTCTCTCTTGTTCCAAGGGCAAGCAACACAAGTCTTCCCATAAACCCAAAACCACTAATTCCATTGATCCTCCTCTTCAACTGCTTCACATGGATCTCTTCGGTCCTGTGAGTGTCATGAGTTATGGAAGGAAATCTTATTGCTTGGTGATAACCGATGACTTCTCTCGGTTTACTTGGGTATTCTTTCTGGCAAAGAAATATGAGACGCCAGAGACTCTGAAGATTCATCTGCTTCAAATCGAGAACATGTTCAATTTAAGTGTGAAGACTATTCGCAGTGATCATGGCACAGAGTTCAAGAATTCCATTATAGATTCTTTCTGTGAAAGTAAGGGTATCTCTCGGCAATTCAGTGCACCTCGCACTCCACAACAAAATGGTGTAGCTAAACGAAGAAATCGCACGTTGATAGAAGCAGCAAGAACTATGATCGTTGATTCTAAGCTTCCTGTTACGTTTTGGGCCAAGGCAGTCAATACCGCATGTTTTGTGCAAAATCGAGTTCTCATCACCAAAAGCTGCAACAATACTTCTTATGAAATTATGTACAAGCGCAAGCTAGTTATTGATTTTCTTCAAGAAATTTGGATGTGTTTGCATAATGCTGAATACTTCTGATCAACTGAACAAGTTTGAAGCCAAAGTAGATGAGTGCTATTTCGTGGCTATTCCTCTAACCAAAGAGCTTTTCGTGTTTACAACAAGAGACGAAGGATTATGCTGGAGTCCATTGATATCAACTGGCATAAAGCAATCATACAGACGCTGGGGACGGTCCTGATTGGCATTTTGATGTCGATTCTTTGTTTAAATCATTTAATCTTCCTGATTTCACTAACATATCTGTCTCAGCTAATCCTCTTATGTCTGTGAATATCCTAGGTACCTCTTCTGCTACTGCTTCAAGCTCCTTTTCCTCAAGTCAGCATATAGATGATCCTCCTATTATAGCTAATGCTGAATCCACCTAGGATTCTTCGGATTCTATGGCAACAAGTGAAACTGTTGAGGAAGAAACTCCTAAAATAGTGGATGTTGCTCCACAATCATCCATTGAAGGTCCTATCAATGAGGAAGCTGTTATTCCTGACATCAACGTTACCAATCTGGATGACCACTTGGATGAAAATGAGATTCCACTGTTTAGAATTCACAAGGATCATCCTACAGACAACATCATTGGTGGGAGTCCGAACTCGTAGTGCCACCGAAGCAATGAATGACGGTCTCTTCACTTACTTCATATCTCAAGTTGAACCTAAGAATATCAAAGCTGCTTTGCTTGAGAACAGTTGGGTAGTGGCCATGTAGGAAGAATTGCAACAGTTCAGCAAGTTACATGTGTGGAATCTGGTAGACCTTACAAAGAACAAAGTTCCAATTGGTACTCGTTGGGTATTTCGTAACAAAAAGGACGAAGGGGGAATCGTGATTCGAAACAAAGCCCGCTTGGTGGTTCAGGGGTATTATCAAGAAGAAGTAATTGACTTTGAGGATGTTTTTGCACCAGTGGCTCGCTTGGAAGCCATCAGAATTTTTCTCGCATACGCAGCCTATAAGGACTTCACAGTTCATCAGATGGATGTAAAAAGCGCATTTATGTATGGAAAAGTTCAAGAGGAAGTTTATGTCAAGCAGCCACCAGGTTTCATTGATCCAAGCTTTCCTGACAGAGTTTAGAAACTTGACAAGGCTTTGTACGGTCTTCATCAAGCACCTCGTGCGTGGTATGAGACATTATCTACGCATCTGCTTGATAATGGTTTCACACGAGGGGCAATTGACCAAACATTGTTCAAACGAAAGGATGGTGTGGATACCATTTTGGTGCAAATCTACATTGATGACATCTGTAGGTCCCGGGAGCCTCGTCGCGCAGCGGAAATAACACGATCTGTTCTGTGATTTGTGTGGGAACAAAAAGAACGAAGCAGATAAACAAGAACAAAGACAAAAGATAATGAAACGAAACGTAATCCATAACAAAGAAGTCATCCCGTATTACAGACTACATACCGAAGGAGCACACATCTCTCATCTAAGCTCACGGTCCAGGGGTCGGGAGAGCTCTTCCCGACCCGGACATCTCTCAACTTGTTCCAGAGTTCCACCTACAAATGAAGACAAGTCTTCTATTTATAGGCAAAGGAACACTACCTGCATACTTGACAAGTACGCAAGGCAAAAGCCTTGCGTACTTACTAAGTACGCATGGTTTGGTCATGCGTACTTGACAAGTACGCAAGGCAAAAGCCTTGCGTACTTACTAAGTACGCAGGACCAAACTGGTGTGTGGGCTAAGTACTCAGGAACACCCTCCTACGTACTAGCCACGTACACCGATACATATAATTTAATCTATAGTTACAAAACATGCTTCTACAAACTCCCTCTTAACTATAACATCAAATTCTATCTATCTCTAACACTGATATACATCAGTTTACAAAGAATGTCCTAACAGACTCCCTCTAAACTAATGACATCGCGTGTCTTCTGGCGAGACTTGATCTTCTGGCATTCCACTTGAGATCTTCAAATCTTCAAACTTCAGTCTTCAGTTGCCGAGTGATGACAAACCCGACTCCCTCATAACTGTAGCTTTCATTGTAGACCAAAGCAAGTGCTTCAATAAGAACCAACTAACCCAACACAACTCATTGTAGTTCATTCTCTCAGCAGTAGCAACCTCCACCCTGACTTAGGACTCTGAGTCTTACAATGTCTTCCTAACCAGGTAACAATAGTAGACTAAGACAACTCCAAATCAGCTGGCATATGATAGAGAGTTTGAGTTTCCAATAACCTGCATCAAACTAATCAGCTCCCATAGGAATTCCAGTAAGATAAACTTAAGTCTTCAACCATATGTGTCCAACTCTATCCTGTATCTTCACGAGTCAACCAAATTCCCGAAGATGTTCATTTCCAATATCCCCTTTCAGTTTAAGCTCCATCTGACTAGACCAGAAACAAGGGTATGTTTCCTATCCCATCGGCCAATGATAAAAGGTTCCATCTTCAACTAATAATCCAACGAATATCCAGCTTCATCTTGAAAACACACGATAGAATCAAACACGAATAATATAGTTTACACGAGAAATCACGGTTGAGATCCATGTTACGTCAAAGAGGTATATATAGGAAGTACCAACGGCTTTTCCACCACCACTTTAATGTCTCATGAATACTAGATTTTATCTCCCTCATTTCTCTGTAAACTATGACCAGCTTCATCACCACTTCACTCAAATCCTCAAAAAGCACAACTAGCCAACTCCAGGATTTTATTCTTTATTCCTTTGCAAAGATCCAAAACAGCAAATCCTTGGGTTCAATTTGTTCCAGTATTCATCCCCTATTAAATAAGTATCCCAGATACTCGTAGCCTACATATTCAGGTTTAAATACCTAAACAAGATGATTCTCTTTCCAAAAAGCCCAAAGCAGCCACATCTTCACAAATAGAACGAGACCTTTAGCCGATGACGACCCAATTGCTCCCATTAGTTCAGCATTCATACCCTACTAAATAAGTATCCCGGATACTCGTAGCCTACATTTTCAAGTATGGACCCTTAAACAATGTATGACAAGTGGTATCATCCAACAAAAATTTTGGCCAAGAAAAGTTTTCCCGCCAAAAAACTTTTTTTTTTTGTTTTTTTTTTTGAATCTCAGAGGCTAGTCCATGCGTACTTAGTAAATACGCACATAAAGGGTGTTGCTGCGTATTTAGTAAATACGCAAAGCCAAGTGCTCATGCGTATTTGATAAGTTCGCAAAATGCCCATGCGTACATGCTAAGTACGCAGAGGAAATTCTCATGAGTACTTAACAAGTACGCATGACAACTTCTCTAGCGTACTTAGTAAGTACGCAGGGCAAAACCCATGCGTACTTAGTAAGTACGCAGAAAAGCTGAATTTGCGTACTTATCAAAAAGTAACAGCGTTCTTGACGGATTTTGAGGAAAATGCTCGAAAAGTGATGGATCTGAGAAATTAATGCTTCCAAAAGCTTCGAAAACATCATCTAACAAACCCTTAGCCTTCCAAACACCAAATGAAGTGATAACAAACTCGGATTTGAGGATTTTTGCAAGAAAAAATAGCGAACTTTTATTTTTCAGATCTGCTCGAAAACCCTAAAACCCTAAACTGGAACACAAATCAACGAACACCGAGGCTATGATACCACTTGTAGGTCCTGGGAGCCTCGTCGCGCAGCGGAAATAACACGATCTATTATGTGATTTGTGTGGGAACAAAAAGAACGAAGCAGATAAACAAGAACAAAGACAAAAGATAATGAAACGAAACGTAATCCATAACAAAGAAGTCATCCCGTATTACAGACTACATACCGAAGGAGCACACATCTCTCATCTAAGCTCACGGTCTAGGGGTCGGGAGAGCTCTTCCCGACCCGGACATCTCTCAACTTGTTCCAGAGTTCCACCTACAAATGAAGACAAGTCTTCTATTTATAGGCGAAGGAACACTACCTGCGTACTTGACAAGTACGCAAGGCAAAAGCCTTACGTACTTACTATGTACACATGGTTTGGTCATGCGTACTTGACAAGTACGCAAGGCAAAAGCCTTGCGTACTTACTAAGTACGCAGGACCAAACTGGTGTGCGGGCTAAGTACTCAGGAACACCCTCCTACGTACTAGCCACGTACACCGATACATAGAATTTAATCTATAATTACAAAACATGCTTCTACAACATCATTTTCGGATCCACAAATCCTCGGTTGTGTAAAGAGTTCGAGGATGTGATGCGTTCTAAGTTTGAAATGAGTTCTATGGGAGAAATGAAGTTCTTTCTTGGTTTGCATGTAGATCGGTCTGAGTCAGGAATTCTTATCCATCAAGAGAAGTATGTCAAAGAAATCCTGACCAAGTTCAAAATGACCGAGTCTCATCCTTACAAAACTCCTGTGGAAGTTGGACACTGTCTGTCTCCTGATTTCGATGGTGAAAGCGTTGATCAGCACCTCTATCGCTCAATGATAGGATCTCTTCTGTATCTCACTGCTAGCAGACCAGACATCATGTTTGCAGTGTGCTTGTGTGCACGCTTTCAGGCTAATCCTAAACTCTCTCATTTAATTGCTGTCAAACGTATTTTAAGATATTTGAAGTACAAGCCAAAACTTGGGCTTTGGTATCCCAAAAATTACTTGTTTGATATTTTGGCTTATTCAGATTCAGACTACGGGGGATGAAACTTTGACCGAAAGTCCACTTCTGGGGGTTGTCAGTCCCTTGGTAACCGCCTCGTCTCCTGGCAATGTAAGAAACAAACCACCATTTCCCAATCCACAGCCAAAGCCGAATACATTTTCGCAACCCTTTGTTGCTCCCAAGTAAGGTGGATCCACCATCAAATGCTTGATTACGGGATCACCTTCCATGAAACTCCCATCCTGTGTGATAACACTGCCGTTCCCCATATCACCAAAAATCCCGTTCAACATTCAAAAACCAAACACATTGAGATCAGACACCACTTCATCCGTGATTGTGTCAAAAAGAAACACATCAAAATTGTTGAAGTTAAAACCGACAAGCAAACCACCGACATATTTACAAAAGCATTTGATTCTGCCAGATTTGAGAAATTGGTGGAAATGCTCAGCATGATCAACTTTCAGTAACTTTTGTGCATATTGTCTCTTCTATTTAAACTTGTTAATCGGGAAGATTTCCAAAAAAGATTTTATTTTTCTGTATATTTTTTTTAAAAGCAAAACTTTTGGGGGAGAAATTGGAATGTGCAGTTAGAAAGAAAAAGATTTGCTTTGTTTAGTCAAAAAGAAAAGAAATTTTTTTGTTTTGTGCTTAAGAAAAACTCACTGTAAGTATCATGTTTTGTTTCAGGAAAACGGATCCGACCTTGTGAGAAATGATAGAGTCTGATCACACTTCTTGAACATGGAATGGACCATAAGCGATGGTGCTTACTGAGGTATAGCCGGTAGGCCCGACATACGGTTATAACTCTTTAGTAGTGTGAAAACCTAATTCTCTATCATACACGTGTGTTTGAACCCATTTTTGAAGCATCTAAACCATTTTAAAGTTAAGAAAACCAATTCAATCAGATATAGGCTTACGTGTTGGATTCTGATTTAGGCGCCAGGTGACCGTCAAAGTAACCAGAGTTACCGCCGATGACCCTGTCTGTTTTGCCTATGTAAAGATCTCGGGAGTTCATCTTTTTCCCATCCACTTGGATGATTTGACCTCGTCTGTTTTGCTTACGCAAAGATCTTGGGTGTTCAAACTTTTCCTATCCACTTGGATAATTTTATGACTTCTTCTGTTTTGCTTACGCAAAGATCTAGAATGTTCGTACCTTTTAATATCCACTTGGATATTTTTCATTTTACAACTTCTTATATCCAGTTGGATTTTATTTTACTTTTGGCGGTAATTTTGACTTACCAAAATGGTACCCTGGTTAACCTGTAAGAGATGATCAGATGAATGCGGGTATTTCTTGAGGATTGATAGGCTTTCACAATCATTTTAGTTCAAGATGTGGGGTACGCCGTGTTTCGTGCTCAAATGGTACCTCTTAATCACATGAAAACATTGTACAAGCAAATGTTCGAGTTTATCTTGCACAAATATCAGCTATCTTCAGGGATTCACAGTAGATGAGTGCAAAATGAAGTGTTTCAAGGGCTTGACCAGACATGATCTCACGTTGGATCTTTTCCAAGGCTAAGTATTTATATATTTTACTGTTTTTATTTTTATTTTTCTATATAAATTTCTTAATCTTCCTTATTAGCTTGTTTAAATTTTGTACATATGGGTGTTTTTCCTTTGTTTCTGATCAAGTATCTCCTGTTCAGCCGAAACAACATTATCATCGAAACTACTCAAATCGCCCGAAACTACCTCCCACCCGAAACTACTTTGTTCTATCGAAACTAATAGTTTCGACAGGGGCACTTTAGTCTTTTGTCAAGCTCAAATTAAATGTCTTCATAATCAGGTTTCTTCCATGCGAAGTTCACTTGAACTCTCTGAACCTTTCACACCTTCATCTTCACACACAAAATCTCTCAATACGGTCTAGGTTTGCGAAATCATGGTTTCTCATCCGATTCCCCCATCGTCTTCGTCATCAGGTACTGATTTCTATTCATATGTGTGCATTTTTACAAAATGTCGGACCTAGGGTTTCAATTCTGAGAGTTTTATGACTAAATCTTCATAATCTTGGTCGTTTTGTGTTCAAGTCTTGGTTATAACCTCACCATTGTTGATATCTCATTCTTCTATGTTTAATTTTGCAGATTACCTCAAAAAACTCTTGGTAAAAAGGAGTTTCGACACCTCACAGGCTTCCTTTACCTTTATTTTATTTTTGTTTATATTTTGATAATCTGTTTATATTTGCATATAGTTTTAACTTAGCTTTTTCTGTTCAGGGTATGAAATCTGTTCAGGTTTTGGGCATCGAAACTAGTTGTTTCGATAAAAGGGTGTTTTCTTTTGATTTTAAAATATGTTTTTTTGGAATTTGAATAGGTTTCTATCGAAACTAGTTGTTTCGATACCCAAGCTTGCCCAAAACTAAGTAGTTTCGATTAGAGTTTCTTGCCCGAAACTAGTAGTTTCGATCAGGCTTCTCTGAAATTTTGTAAGTTTTGGACTGATGTTTGATAATTTTTTTTCTGACTGACATGGATATTCTATTTGTGAAGAAGCACAATATCTGTGCCTTTCTTAATGTTGCTGATCCCAAGAGTGAGGGATTTGTACCTGTGCTTAATTTTCTGGCTAACTCTAATGTGAGCTTTGCTATAAGTCATAACTTGCCCATTTTTGAAGCCACAATGAGGCAATTCTGGTCCAATGCTGAAAGAGTATCCATCAACAATGTGGAGCACATAAGAGCAACTGTGTACAACCAAGAAGTTCTATTTTCTAAGGCCACCATAAGAGAGGTACTGCAGTTTGGTGATAATCATGAAGCCCCTGTGGAATTTCCTAGTTTCTACATCAAAAAATGTTTTAGAAGAATGGGTCACCCAGATGAGTTCAAAAGTGGGCAGATCACAAAGACATTCCTTGCCCCTCACTGGAGGTATATTGTGCATGTGTTCATTCACTGCATCTCAATCAGAAAAGGTGGATTTAACCCGGCCAATGCCATGGTGGCATCTGCTATTCTTTGCTTGATCAAAGGGAGGGATTATAATTTTTCTGGGTTGGTATTCAAATAACTTATAGAGAATCTCACCGGAAGAGTAAGAGACAAATTTCTCGTGTACCCAAGATTTCTACAAATGATAATTAACCACATTCTACCAAATCTTCAACATGAAGGACGTGTTCTTGTTCAAGACCCTTGGACGAAGGCATTTACGGTACAAAGTATGATCAGTCAGATTATGAGTCTGATGATGAGTAGCAGACCGAGCCTCCTGCATCCTCCTGCAAGAGACAAGCTAATTCTGAGTCTGACTACGAATTAGAAGAACCCCTAGCAAAGAAAATCAAAACCGAACTGGAGTCTTTGACCTCTTCTTTAGAATCACCTTTTGACATTCCAAAACATCTAACACCCACTCAGTCACCTACTCATGTTCCACCACCCTCACCATAATCATCTCCACAACATGCACATGTTCCTACACCACCTTCATCCCCTGCCACTTATCTATCACCATAAGTTCCAAGAGTCAAAACCCTAAGCCTGGAGGTAAAAAGGTTACAAGAAACCATAACAAAACAAGATGAAGTGATTGAAAATCTGAAGACTGAACTAAGAGAATGCAAGGAAGAAGTGAAAGATCTAAGGCTGGAAGTTGGCGGCTTACATACCCAACTTGATGTTCAGCAAACCCAGCTGGAAACCCAATAAAAGATAATCTCTCAGCAACAACAAGAGTTCAAAGACTTATATGATGCTGTTGAACAAATCAAGGCTTCATTGATTAAATCTTCTCAACAGGAAACCCCTTCCACAGCTCAGGGGGAGACCACTTCTTCTGGTGGACCCTCCTCCCCTGCCTTTGTGTCAAATCCTCAGTCTGTACTAACAATATTCACTGGCCAAGCTGTCCTAACAAAGGATGATGTGGAAGTCAGGATAGAAGAAATCGGGTATGATCTTCCATCAGTTAGTGAACGGAGAGCTGCTAGAGAGAGAGGAAAAGGAAAAGAATCAAGTGCTGATGTGGTTATCTTTGATGAAGAAGAGATTGGGTCAGATCACGAGCTGAATGCTCTTCTGGAAGAGATTAACAATTATGGATTTAATGAAGATTATCCATAAATTTTGGCTACAGAAGATATGCACGAAGAGAAGGTGCGATACTTCACTGAGGAAGGAGAAGAGATCCAGGCACTCTCTGACGATGATAAAGATGAAGCCAATGTTAAAGTTGATCTGGTACACACTGAACCAACCCCCACTGAACCAACTCTCACAACTCACACTGAATCCACCCCATCTGAACCAATTCAACCCCCTAAACCAAATCCAGACTATCCCGACCCAAAAAGGCCTTGGATGAGGAGACTGCCTGTAGAGGAGCCTCCCAAGTATTATGAATGGTTCGCCGAGTACCAAGAGCTGAAGAGGCCCCCGTGGAATGGAAATATGACAATGAAAGGAGATTATACATTGTCAGGAGGTACAAGGGAGTAGTAGAACACTTCAAAACTTCTCATGAGTTCAGCTCACTCCCTAGATATGATCTTAGGGCACTTGCCAAATTACCCCTACAAAATCCTGGAAAGGTCAACGAGGCACGTAACTTTGAGCAGTTTCTGAAACAACAAGCCCTCCATGACTTCAGGTCAATGAAGACCACTCTTCCAAAGAGAATTATATAAAAAACCAGGATTCATCCAAGAACACAAAAACCTTGGGTAAGCCTTCGTTACAATTTTAGAAAATGGTTTTACAACTCAACCATCGGAAGTGCTGTGATCGAATGTGAAGGCAAATAAGACATTCATATTTTTGAGCCAATGGAGCTTCTAAAGTTTCAACCTGAAGATCTTGAAGGTTTGTTCAAAAACCCCATCAAGCGTTTTCATGGAGATGATGAAGCTGATGCTAAGACATATCAAAGAGTGGTGTCATTGAACGTCAAGCCTTTCTTCTAGAAATCAAGTCAAGGGCCAACTTCTTAGAGAAGAGTTGAAGACATTGATGCAACAACTTAGGGGAGATTGTAGAGTCTTTTTATTGTATAAGCTGTTGTCATCAATGTATTTCTTTTGAACATTGTTTAGTTAGTTTATTTACTTGTAATTTCATTTTATTGTAATTTCCTGTTTTGTTTCTAAGTCTGGGCCATCGAAACTACTTAGTTTCGATTGAGGTTTGTTCAATCGAAACTAGTAGTTTTGATAGATAGTTTAGTTTTGACAGGCTTTTCACACTTGTAAGTGCTTCACCGAAACTAGTAGTTTCGGTAAGCATAGTTTCGATGTCTGTCAACTTACTATAAATAGCCTAGTTTGAGAATTTCTAGGGTGTGGATAGCGGCTGTAACCCTGAAATTCTCTCTTTCATAGTTTTCTGAATCAATACACATTTGGAGTTAGTTCAACTGTTGTTCTTACAATTTCATATCTTATTTGTGTTGATTCCTGTGTGGTTTTGCCTGTTTATCTTCACCAATTCTGTTTCTAACCTCTGTTTCACCACCATACACACAAATTCTGCCTGTGTATGTGTGTAATCGATCTGTTGAGTGATTTTTGATTGAAATATGGACCTACACTATCGCCATTAATTTTCATCAGATTCAAAATAAATCTGATATATAGAAGCTAATGGCTGGTCTGATTGTGGTATTATTGTTGATTGGATAAAAATTTATATAAATGTTTGTAGGAAAGCTTGAATGCTCTGATCATATTTATCTAAGATGTTATAGACATCATTATTTCACTAAAATGGTATACAAGAGCCCTAAAATCGATCTCAATAAAAACCCTGCACCTTTTTCTTGTAATGATGAGACTTGGTTTTAAGACTTGGTGTTTCTCATCATTCTGCTACTTCAAAAAGTGATCCCAATTCATTTTTGAATAATTATAGTGCATGTGTTGTAGTTAGTAATGGATTTGGATTTCATCTTGCTATTGATGAGGGTTCTGCATCAGTAAAAAGTTCAGGTGGCTATATTCCATCCCTTCTTTAGGATCCATGAATAAGTGTCCCGCTGCAAAACTTCAAATTTCTAAACCTGAACCACCACTGCTCGTGGCACCACCATTGCTCGTGCAATGACGATTTTTGTTGTGTAGCAGCAAATCTTTAAGGTGGTATGGCTGGGGATCTGTTCACAGACGAAGATGAGTGAGGGTGGAGATGTTTTTTCGGGGTGTGGCGGGGGATCTGGTTGCCGGATTTTCTGACGATTTCAAAGGGGGAACACCATCGGCGGTTTGGTTTGGTTTGGTAACACCATCAGCGGTGGTAGCAGGCAGGTGGTGGTGGCAATGGATTCGGTGGCCGGTAACATAGTGGGTGCGATGGCCGGCGGTAGTAAGTTCCCATGAAGAGGGGCTGTGTGTTTTGTAGGGTTTATGAAGAAGAAGAAGGTGTGGGTCCCTCCTTTAGTATATCTTTTTTTATATGTTTGTTTTTAACATTAGGGGTATTTTCATCATTTCTTAACAAATTAACAGAAAACTTAACCTCCATCCATGTCAGGGACCATGGATGTAACAAAATCAAAGTTTCTTGGACCAAATCCTTAATTTCTTAAAGTTAGGGACCAAATCCGTAATTTGACAAAACCACAGGGTCCATCCGTGTAATTAATTCTTTATTTTTTTATTTTGATCAATTTTGGCCGAGTTAACTGGGTTAACACAATAACAGTGAGTTATTATTTGAAGTATGGAACTGGATGGAGCCGCGAGGGCTTGACGGACATGGATTGAAGGGCTGATCTCTGCGATGACTGACATTTCTGGAATTGAACTATGAACAATTTATGTTTTAATTCGTTTGGATTATTGTAATGCCTAAAACTTTTGCTGTCATGATTTCTAGTTAATGAATGATTTGAAGTTTAAGAACTATGTTATCCATGTTTTGTGCTAACTATGAGAGGTTCCCGGTTTGGGTCCTTTCAACACATATACAAGCATGTGTAGGTATTGAAGCACTATTTTCCAAAACATATGAAGCACTGTTTACAAAAAGGGCATTAGCTTCATGCTATGCCATTTCTACCCAAAAGAAAGAGTTTTGAAACCTAATAAAAAGAAATATGAGCACAAGCCTCTCAGTGGCCATAAACAAGATACATCATGATTGAATCAAACAAAACAAAGATCGTCAAAAGGACCAATCCTCCCACTCTGAATAGCGCCCACATCTTCTTCACTTCATTTCCATTGTTTAGTGTAGATGCAAGCATGTGGAGGTATTGACACACACATTTACATGCGTAAATTATGTGTGGGTACTTACTTATTTTAATTTGGTTTTAATTTGTGTTTTATAATATTTATATCCAAGTCATTCTATTTTTGTCTACACATTTTAATTTACATATTTTGTGTATGTAATATGTATCCAATATCTACACATATTATATATTTTTAAATATGTGTAGGTATTTGTTTTGCCAAGTCATTTTCAAAAACTAAAATAAGAAATTATTTACTTAATTTATCTACATATTTATTTATAAATATTTTGTGTTGCTAAAACATAATCAATTGCCCACACATATTTTAGTTTTTTTTACATATGTGTAGATACTTTACCCACACATAACAAAGTTTTGCCACATGTGTTGGTAATTTAACATTTAATTGATCGTTAATTTTGGAGGGAAATTTTCCGACCAACGTCAAGTGTGGATAAAACGTATTACCAACAAATTTTAAGTGTTGGTTATTATGAAAAGATATCATCAACCATTACCCACACATATCAATCAATGGTGGAGACATGGTTATCATGGTTTTTACATAAAAATAGGTTATCATTTGAACCACACCCTATATATATATATGTGTGTGTGTGTGTGTGATAACCATTCTCAAACATAGTGTTTCGTATATGTTGATGAGAATCTTCGTACCAGTTTTAACTTTAAAAACTTTTAAATAAATAAATCAGATTTATACAGCGGAAGAATTTGATGCGAATAACAGTTCTAAACTGGGATCCTGCCAATGATCCGATTACACGTGCATAGACAATAAAATAAATGCAACCATAGGGTGTTTCAGGTTATACCTTCGACAATTAACCAAACAAAGACACCTTGGTTCAACGAGCGTATTGCTAGTTGACAGTTCACAAAACCTGCAGCAAAACGTCACACGAATTGCACACAAGGAACCTGGCGGCGTCGACGGTGGCGGCTCACGGCAGTGGGCCGGCTGGCGACGGCGGTGGAGGGGAGCCGGCGACTTCTTGTTTGCGCAAAGGGGGAGGGTTTTGGTGATTGTAATTAGGGTTTAGAGTTAACGATATATTTATAACTCCCCTAATTACAGATTGCTCCCCTGAGGTATTAACATTTAATCCCATGAAATTAACTATTAATTACATTTAATCCTCTTAGTTTTATTAATTTCAAATAATTAGTAAAACTTATTCTTTTAAATGTTTAACACCTTAAACAATTATTCCCCGTAAATAATTATTTCTCTAAATAATTAATTAGCGCATTCACCGATAAATATTTCTCTAAATATTTATTTGTCGTTTAATAAATCCGTCTTTCGTGAACTATAATATTTAACAATTAAATTTTATCAATTTGTTCGTTGCGCAAAGTGTAACTCTTTGGATCGTACCTAGATAGTAGCGTTGACTTAATTGATGATCGGACATCCTATATCCAACAATCTCCCACTTGGACGATTCATCAATTAATCGGTTCAATGTAGATAGTGGTGAACGCCTAGCTACATTTCACTGCCCTTAGCAAGGCATGACGTATTATAATCGTCAAACTATTTCATTGTGTACAAGTAACTCTTACTTTACCAAGTGTAACAGTAATAGTAAACATATCTATGTATCCTTTCTGTTTAGGGCATCCGTTGAACATGAGACATGGATACAAGTCATATCTCATATATTGTTCAACCATTCTTGTTCCCGTTCCCAATTCAAAGTGGTCTAAACAAACTACTCTTAGTTTGAGCATGGCCATGCGTTTTATAGTAGTTCGAATCAATAAGGGTGCAAGAATGTCCAACTCCTGATCAAAGGAGAACATAATTCCTTTGGTCATGTACAACTCCCACTTAACTTCACATTTATTCCCAATCATACCTTTATTACTGCCTTTTAAGGAACATCGTTAGTTATGATCAAAGAACAAACTTTAGTCAAAGTTAGTTCTAGTATGTGTTTCGGGTCGAGGATCGATAGATCTTACCATATTCAAAACATCTCAAGACCTTGATCCATGAAGATAGTTTTGAAACAAGTTACGTTCAATAATCATTCTCTAATGATTATCTGTAAACATGATCTCCAACTATTTGGACTTTCATTCATATGAACCAATCATCCAATTCACAATAGTCTTACATTCAGATTGATTCCCATGAATCTGATTGACTATGGACATTTAGAATACAATATTCAAGGATTCTAAAACGTATAAAATATAGAACATTGAACCATATTGTCACACCCCTGATTTAACCTACCCGGGTGTGCGACCAACAATTGGTACCTGTTTCTTATTTTATATCATCAGAGATTTATAAACATAACGGAATATTTTAATAACGCAGGATCTTTTCAAAAGATGGGGAATCTCTAGTTTCATTTCATTATAACAGGGATAAACCCCGATATTGTACACAAACGTTTAATTTACAAAACCAAGGTTTTACATGAGCCATTTCTTTCAACTAATGTCTAGGGTGGACGTTCCCATTTTCATGGCATCTTTCAATTCTTGTCGTCACATGGCTATTCAAAATCAATTCATCCTTGGTTACATGTAAAAAACGTTTGAAAATATTTTATCAGTATAAACTGGTGAATACATGTACATTTGAATTCATAATTTGTAAATAATAAATAATAAATAGAACAATTTTCCCATAGTTTTCGGTCAATTTACACAGTCAACGGACTAACCACCAGCCACACCAGGGACCTTGGATATATTTTTACGTTTGTTATTGTGCCTTACGCCTCAAGCGATGGGCTTTTCATAATAACCAAGGGTTCAACCCCTAGCCCTGTTACAACGTCTCATCTGTAACACGTGTATATATGGGCTGACTGCTATATAGTAAATCACCTGATGCAATAAATGGTTGTATTAGTTCATTCAAGACAGATCACAATCAAAACCATTTTCAGTTTTGAAATCATTTTAGAAAAATACAAGTATTCACTTTGACAGAGGTTGGACTTAGGATTCTTCTAAAGTGATAGTCCTACTGGGCAGCGTCTCTGCTTAAGGACCATGCTTGGTTTCTCCAAATGAGCGTTTCCTAGCTTCTCGGCTTCTCTAAAATGAACCGGTACCTTAGGAACTTAAACGTACAAGTGGGAATGGTTTTGTGAGAATGGGATGTCGGTTTTGAACTCAGAAGTTTGAGTTTTGATGTTTCAAATTTGCATGCTACGGGTTTCTATTTATAGAAGGTTTTGGCGGCTGTGACGGACCATTACGGATGGTGACGGTCCGTCACCGCTTGGTCGTAACAGACCGCTACTGATGGTGACGGTCCGTCACCGTTCTAGGGTTCGTGAGTCATCAGTCATGTGTTATCCCTGGTTGAATTGCGGCGTGGCAGACCGTTACGGAGCCATTATGGTCCGTCATAGGGTTTCCATGCGTCAGAATTCATCTACTAGTCCCCGGACACATGGTACGTCATCATTGCCTGTGTGCTCACCCTGTAACGGACCGTTACGGACCATGACGGTCCGTTACCGTCCATTTTTCATGTTTTTCACTTTTGATCCTTGTACTTTTATATAATTACACTTCTAGTTCTTGTACTTTATATTTTTATTATTTTGGACCCGAAAATTTTACGAATGTTATATTCTCCCCACCTTTTGAAAAATCTCGTCCTCGAGATTACTGAAACAGGTGTGGATACTTCTTCTTCATTTATGACTCTAGTTCCCAAGTGCATTCAGGACGACGTCTAGAATTCCACTTGACTTTGACCAGTTTCAATCTTTTCTTTTTCAACTTTTTAGTCTGACGATCTTCTATTTGTAGAGGTTGTTCTACAAATCTTAGTTTTTCATTTACCTCTATGTCTTGTAGAGGCATTATCAAAGATTCATCAGCCAAACATTTGCGAAGATTAGATATGTGAAACACATTATGTATTCCACTCATCTCTTTTGGTAATTCTAACTGATAAGCCACTGGTCCAATTTGTTTAATAATTTTGAAGGGTCCAACAAATTGAGGACTTAATTTACCCTTATTTCCGAATCGAACAACACCTTTCCAAGGTGATACTTTTAATAACACCTTGTCTCCAATGTTAAATTCTAGTGGTTTTCTTTTTTTTTTTATCTGCGTAGCTCTTTTGTCTATCTCTTGCTGCTTTTAATCTTTCTTGTATTTGAGCTACTTTGTCAGTAGTCTCCTAAACAAGTTCAGGTCCTTACAATTGATTTTCTTCTATATCAGCCCAACATAAAGGCGTTCTGAATTTTCTACCATATAAGGCTTCAAAAGGTGCCACCTGAATGCTTGTGTGATAACTGTTTTTGTATGAGAATTCCATTAGGGGTAGGTGATTATCCCAACTACCACGTAAATCTATCACACAGGCTCGAAGCATATCTTCTAAAGTCTGAATTGTTCTCTCACTTTGCCCATCTGTCTGTGGATGAAGGCAGTGCTTAAGTTAAGACGAGTTCCCATAGCTTTTTGGAAACTTTGCTAGAATCGAGATGTAAAACAACTATCTCTATCTGACACTATGGATAATGGCACTCCATGTAAAGATACGATCTCATTTCCATATAAACGAGCCAATTTGTCCATATTGTAGGTTTCTTTTATTGGGAGAAAATGAGCAGATTTAGTTAATTTGTCAATGATAACCCAGATAGTATCATTTCCCAGACTGGTTCGAGGAAGTTTGGTAATAAAATCCATTGTTATCATCTCCCATTTCCAAACTGGTATTTCTAATTATTGCAATAAACCATAAGGTTTTTGGTGTTCTGCCTTTACTTGAGTGCAAGTAAGACATTTTGCAACATATATGGAAATATCTTTCTTCATGCCAATCCACCAGTAATTGTCTTTTATATTCTTATACATTTTGTCACTTCCTAGGTGCATCATGTATTTTGATTTATGTGATTCTTCGAGTATTCGTTCCCGAAGATTTCCGTTGATCGGAACCCAGATTCTTTTATTCATACGGAGCATTTCATCATCTCCTTTAGTCAATTGTTTAATCATGCTCTCCATTCCTTCTTGTTCTAGTTCTTGCTTTGTTTGAACAGAATGTTGAGCATCTTTTCTTTGATACAAGAGATCTACACGAAGTTCAAGTCTGAGAGCATGAGCCCGTTTAGGTTTTTCTCTTTCTTTTCTACTTAAGGCATCTGCAACAACATTTGCCTTGCCTTTGTGGTAATAGATTTTGCAATCATAGTCACTCAAGATCTCCAACCATCTTCTTTGTCTCATGTTTAGTTCTTTTTGACCAAAGATTTACTTCAAACTCTTATGGTCAGTATAAACTGTAAATCTAACTCCATAGAGATAGTGTCTCCATAATTTCAGGGCGAAAATTATGGCACCTAACTCTAGATCATGAGTTGTATAGTTCTTTTCATGAGTCTTTAACTGACGAGATGCATAGGCAATAACTTCGTTCCTTTGCATTAACATATAACCTAGACCGTTGTGAGAAGCATCACAATAGACTAGAAAGTCTTCATTGCCATCTGGCAAAGCCAGTATAGGTGCATGAGTCAGTTTCTTTTTCAGAGTTTGGAAAGCTTCTTCTTGCTTTGTTCCCCATTCATACTTTACATTTTTACGAGTTAAAGTAGTATAAGGAACTGCAATCTTTGAGAAATCCTGAATATATCGTCTGTAGTATCCTGCAAGACCCAAGAAACTACGTATTTCTGTTGGAGATTTAGGAATTTCCCATTTGGATATAGCTTCAATTTTGGATGGGTCTACTTGAATACCTTCTGCATTCATTATATGACCCCGAATTTGTACTTTTCTAAGCCAAAATTCACATTTAGAGAATTTAGCATACAATTTCTCTTTTCTCAGAAGTTCAAGTATTGTTCTGAGATGATTTCCATGATCTTCCGCATTTCAAGAATAAATAAGTATATCATCAATGAAGACAATTACAAATTTATCTAGATAGGTTTACAGATCCGATTCATCATATCCATAAATGCGGCAGGAGAATTAGTAAGTCCAAACGGCATAACCGTGAACTCATAATGTCCATATCTGGTTCGGAAAGCAGTTTTAGGAATATCTTCTTCTTGAACTTTCAGTTCATGATGTCCTTGTTAGGGGTCAGTTTTTACCTCTGGTATACCGGATCCTCAGATAAGTATCGGTGTCCCTGATCCTTACTATGTTTCAGTATCCTGATTAACTGACTGTTGTAACAATTAATATTACGCGTTTGTCTTTGACTTGGTCATATAGGTAATGCCCATTTAACATTACTACTAGCTGAAGACACGGAATATCATTGAAGATAATGGCTATACTCATCAAAGAAGACTTGTAACCGTCCAGTTAAGAAAATTCTGGGATATTAGCCTTTCATTTAATGACATGTAATGCATATAAAGAGCATAAGATGATCATTAGGAGAGACAACATTCACGACACAACACACTTAGCTACTACACTTTCTAACACATAGTTCGATGATCTACTGCTCCACACTTGTAATCTTACCATTTATCTAAGAAACAAGGCAGGTGTCGATTGTCACATCCCGAGGTTTTATGCCGGAGATCCCCAAAGATCAAGGGCTTTCCTCGTAAACAACTATGTCAATCTTTACATTCTTGAATTGTTTTACATTGATTTTACAAGCACACTACCTCACATTACTAATTTGATCACTTGATTATCTTGTGTAATTTGTGGTCAAAACAATTTGGCGCCCACCTTGGGGTAAGTAGTGCTTTTCATTTTAAAATATGTGCTAAAATTTGAGTTCAATCACTATCTTTCCAAACTAATTTCAAAAATGTCGTCCCAATCCAAAATTGTTTCTGTTTCAACTCCATCTTCAAGCTCTGGGTTGAACAACCCTATTCCTGCTCCTCCATTCCAGAAGAAGAGTTACAATCTGCCAAAGAAACCTATTTCTGCTGGATTTTCGGGATCTGGGATACCGACTGTGGGACATGTGCTAGTTTCAAATTATGAGATCCTCAATCTGGTTTCAGAAATGAAGCAATAGATGGAGCAGCAGAAAAAGACTAACCTAATGCTGTTCATGGAACTTGAAAAAGTCAAAGAATCAAAGAATCCAGTGGAAGTAACGACCCCGCTGCAACCAAGGATCTTGGATTTCAATTATTCGGGATCCTCAGGAATCCATAAGGGATATTTATTGCCCATGCGGACTGGAACCACTACTGTTGGGCTGAATCCGGCTGTCAGAGTTACCATGAATCAGGAGCCTGGGTTTGCTCTGGGATCATCATTCCGAAATCCTGACAACCGTAACACTTTTAATCAATTTTCAAACACTAACGAATCTGTGCAGGATACAGGAATCACTCCGTCCATGGCCAAGGAACTAAGGAAGGTAAGGGAGATGATCTCCAGTGTACCGGGTATAGTCCAACCTATACCGAAGATGTCCTCAAGCAGTCATAGGATCTCGAGATTCGCTCCACAAATATGTGATGCTGAGATCCCAAAGCACTTCCAAACTCCAAACATGAAATTGTACGATGGAACTACGGATCCTGAGAATCACGTCGCACAATACAGAGAGTGAATGGAGATTATTCCCATTCCTTTGGATTTGAAGGAGGCGTGCTTGTTCAAAGGTTTTGGTTTTGCCTTAACAGGATCATCCCTAAAATAGCTACTTAATGTTCCACCTTTTTCGATTACTTCATTCGCTCATTTAATAAATTTGTTTAATAACCAGTTCTCTTGTAGCAGAACGTTCAAAAGATTAACATGTGACTTATACAGGATAACTCAGAATCCTGGAGAATCTGTCCAAGATTATGTCAGCAAGTTCAGCCGGGAATCCGTAGCTATCCCGAACCTTGATGTTGCCACAGCAGTCCAGGCATTCAAGATGGGGCTGAAGAAGGACTCCCAATTCTACGATGACCTTGTCATGAATCCTTGTAGGAATCTTGATGAAGTCACGAACCGGGAATTGAGGTTTATAAGGCTCGAGGATGATAAGAAGATCCATTAAAGGATGGATGCTCCAACCAGTTACAGTCAACCCAACCGGAAGACTGAGTCTTCACCCTTCAAGCCTTATAGATCCAAGCCTTATAGATCCAAGCCTTATTCTAAGCCTGACAATCACAGGATTAATGTTGTGGAGGATGACGAAGACGAAGAAGAGTATCCTAGACTATCTGAATACTGTTTTCCTCTTGATACAACAAGTTTATTATTTGCTATGCAGGATCTTGGTGAAAAATCCAGGTGGCCTCACAAATTTGAGAAGAACACATGATGGAAGGATAAGTCCAAATGGTGTGCATTCCACGAGGACTTCGGCCATGTAACTGAAGATTTTATTGCTCTGTGAAAAGAGATAAGCTATCTCTTAAGAAAAGGACATCTCAAAGAATTTCTAGGCAAAGGAAAGAATAAGGCTAAGGACCATGACAGGATCCCGCAGAGAGTAACATCCCCGTCGCTGGATGCCAAGGTAATAAGTTTTATATCTGGTGGATCCGACATTTGTGGCACTTATTACTCTGCAGCAAAGAGGAATGCCAAGGAAGCAAGGACAGAGAAATGGGACAGGCCTGCCAAGACCTCTAGCCTAAATGAAGAGAAAGTCATATCTTTTGACGAAGGGGACCGAAATGACGTACATGATCCTCATCACGATGGCTTGGTGATCACTCTGTATATTGCAAACCACTTCATCTGTAGGATACTAACTGAAAGAGGGAGTTTAGTAAATATCATTCAGCATGAAGTCCTGAAGAGAATGGGGATCTCGGGTTCTGAAATTATCTCAAAATCTTCAGTGCTGGTGGGATTCAGCGGAGAAGTTAAAAGCACAGACGGAGAGATAAAACTGCCGATATATATAGAGGGGTAAACTCTATACAGAAATTTTGTGTCTTTGATTCATTGTCTTGCTATAACATTATTTTAGGAAGACCATGGATACACGACATGAAGGCAGTACCCTCAAAATATCACCAATGTGTCAAGATGCCGACCCATTGGGGGGTGGTAAAGATCAACAGTGACCAACAGGAGGCCAAAGACTGTTATATTTCTTCAATGAAAGCCTCCACCAAAACCAGGTATGCATAGCAATTAAAGAAACAAGCCCGAGATGTCTTGGAAACCAAAGACCAGGATGTTAAAGAAGTACCCTAGAGTATAGAGGATCCTGACGTCAAGGTGCTTGTTGGAACCAGTATCCGCAAAGATATCGAGCATGATCTTATAGAACTACTGAAAAGCAGAGTCTCGACCTTCTCTTGGAAGGATAAAGACATGACAGATATCTCTAAAGATATTATTACACATAAATTGGGTGTTGATAATAGTTTCAGGCCAATACACCAAAAACGGAGAAAGTTTGCACCAGAAAGGAATGCAGTTATCCAGGAAGAGGTTGAAAGACTACTAAAGGCAGGAATGATAGGGGAAGTGAAATTCCCAAGTTGGCTAGCTAACGTGGTGGTGGTCCAGAAGAAGAATGGCAAATGGAGAGTCTGTGTAGACTTCACTGACTTGAACAAAGCATGCCCTAAATATCCTTTTCCACTACCACATATTGACTTAATGGTCGACGCCACATCAGGCCACGAAATGCTAACATTCATGGATGCTTCATCAGGATTCCAACAAATTCAGATGGAAACCTCAGACCAAGAGGATACCGCCTTCATGATCCCAACATGTATTTATTGTTATATTGCTATGCCCTTTGGTTTAAAAAATGAAGGTGCTACATACCAAAGACTGGTGAACATGATGTTCAAAGAGAAACTAGGGGACACCATGGAGTTCTACGTAGATGACATGGTGGTGAAATCAAAGAAAGCTGAGGATCATCTCAGGGATCTCAGATATGCATTCGATATCCTCGACCAGTATAACATGAAGCTGAATCCTTCCAAATGCCACTTCGGAGTGGGGGCAGGAAAATTCTTGGGCTATATGGTAACCAAAAGAGGAATAGAAGCCAGTCCAGAGCAAATTAAAGCAATCATCAATCTGAAATCCCCAGCAAACACCAAGGATGTCTAGAGGCTAGTTGGCAGAATAACAACACTCAACCGATTCTTATCAATATCCTCAGAAAGGTGCAAAGATTTCTACGACATCCTAAAGGTGCAAAGCACTCCAATCATTAAAGGAATACTTATCATCAGCTCCTCTATTGATGAAACCAGAAGATGGCGAACCATTATCCTTGTACATGGCGGTATCCGGTAATTCTGTAAGTGTCGTCCTAGTCATGGATCATTAAGGCCAGTAGCGTCCAATATACTATGTAAGTAAAATCCTACTCACGGAAGAAACCAGGTACTCTCATTTAGAAAAGTTAATATTAGGTTTAATATTGGCATCTACTAAACTAAGACATTATTTTGAAACTCATGCTATTCATGTTAAAAGTAACTATCTTATTAAATGTGTCTTGAGAAAACCAGAGATGTCAAGCAGGATGGCTAAGTGGTCAGTCAAGCTCAACACCTATGACCTCATATATGAACCTAGAACAGCAATAAAGTCTCAGGCACATGCGGACTTTGTGGCTGATTTCAGTAGTGACATTCAACACGAAGCAGACCTTGAAGTTCAACAATTGATAGAATCCAAGGATATGTGGACATTTTTCACTGACGGGGCATCCAATGTCAGAGGAACATGTATAGGCATCATACTGAAATCGCCACAAGGGGACATAATACCCCAATCCATAAGTTGTGAGTTCCAGGCAACGAATAATGAAGCAGAATATGAGGCACTAATAGCAGGATTACAATTAACCAGGGATATCAAGATCAGGTATCTCTAGGTATACATAAATTCATTATTAACTGCTAACCATTTCAATGGCTCATATGCAGTAAAAGGCGAGAAGTTAGCTAAATATCTCACAATAGTTAAGCAATTATCTATGGAATTCAAAATTTTTAGCATCACACAGGTACCTAGAGAAGACAATGCTGAGGCTGATGCCTTAGCAAATCTTTCTTCGGCTCTCAAAATACCAAAAGGTATTAAAATACCTATCAAACATATTTTGAGCCCAGCAATTGAAAAAACAAACAAAGTATCTAACACGAAAGAAGAAGCAGATGTTCGGGATCTTGAACCTAGTCAAAGATCCTGGATTCTACCCATTAAAAAATATTTGCAGGATGGTGAGATCCAAAGTGATGAAAAGAATCACAAGGATTTTCGCAAGAGGGTATCACGTTTTATAATATTGCACAATGTCTTGTATAGAAAGTCTATTGCAGGTCCATACTTAAGATGCTTGGAGGATCCTGAAGCACATGAAGTCGTGAAAGACATACATGAAGGTGACTGTGGTAATCACACTGGGGGCAGAGCATTATTCTTGAAAATCCTTAGGACAGGATACTACTGGCCTACCATGAGGAAAGATGCTATGACTATTCCAAAAAATGTGATGCTTGCCAAAGTGTCACATCCGGCTAATTAGGGTTAACCCCGTTAACTAAATTCTGTTAGATTTTAACTTAATTAACTCAATTCAAACCTCAGGGACTAATCCAGCCTATATTCAAACTCAAATACATGAAATTAGAGGGACTAAACTTGTAATTAGCCTATTGTTGATTTATGTTGACTTTTGATAGTCAAACTAACAAGATCATAACCTAGTTAACTCAATTCAAACCCTAGGGACTATTTCTGCCAAATTCTAAACTAAGAGAATACAAGAAACCACAGGGACTGAATCTGTAATACAACCAAAGTCAATTTAGTTGACTCTTGAAAGTCAATTCGCGAACTATGATCCAAATTCAAGCTTCATAACCATTTTTTATTCGAATCTGTAACTATATTGCATGTTGGTGTCTTTAACGATCATCATTGCAGCTTTAATTAACATTATTGGTCGAATTAAACCCAATTATTATGTCGAAACCGTCGACCCCATTGTCTATTATCAACCAAATCCGACCAAATTCATTCGCTACTCTCTCAATTGATCACATGCGTACACTAGACGAACCTCTCAGAAGAAATCCCACCCATCAATTCCATCGGAGAAGCAGTCGTGGTCGCCGGAGATTAAACGAGTCACATTCGGAGTCCATTTTAGTCAAGCACCTACAATCCGACATCAAATCCGGTAATTAAGCATACCCTTAGTTTCGTTTGAATCTGTTTATGGAAAGCCCTATACCAATTTGAGCATTTAACATTGAATTGATGAAAATCCATAAATTTGGGGTTCATATGAAACCAGTCTGATCGAATTCAACCCTAGACCCTGTTTTAATCCAATTAATCGACATCATTAGCTTCGCAATCCTTCAAACAGCAAAAGCCCTCTGTTAACTTGGCCTTATAACATCGAATTGCTCGAAATCTAGAATCTAGGGCTTGTTCATACTTGAATTTGGGAGTTTTGATCCTAAATCAATCTCAATCAAATTAAACAACATCAACAGATTCGCAATATTCTAATCAGTGAAAACCCTATGATTATAACAACTTTTAACATTAGATTTTATCAAATCGATTCAGTGTTCATAAACTAGGGTTTCGGTTTCTAAATCAGGAATTAAACGATCCAGACTTAATATTTTTCAAATCAAACTCACTCACGGATTCGCAAACCCTCGACTAACAAAACCCCTATGTTTCTGATTCAAATCGTAATCGAAATCAATTGGTTTGGGACTGGATTCGATCGTGAGTATGTATGGGGAGGGGATTCATTGAACTTGTATGTTTTAATCAATTGGAACCGGATTCTATCGCGACACCCTAGCGGGCGGGACTGGTTAAACGCGTGTGTTGGTGGGGAGGGGACCCGGGTTCGAGTCCCTCCACCCCAATTCTTTTTAAATCAATTTTTAATTATTATTCTTAATATAAAAATCATCCCACTATTATTATATTAATATATTAAAATGTTTTGAGCCAGGAAACCACCCGTAGGCTCGAGTTTGGTTTTATAACCCACTTTTAATATTATTTCCCACTTTTAAAATAATATATTTATATTATTTTCAACCCATGACCCCGATAAAAAATAATATATATATGTATTATTTTCGCCACATTAATAAACACTGTGTAAACTCTCCAAACTTATAAATAATATAATTATTTACCCAACGTTTATATCCCTGAATAAAAATAAATATATTTATTATTCTTGCCACATAAATGATTATTTTATTAATCCTACGAACTTAAAAATAATATATATAGTTATATTATTTTCCTAGCCATAATTTGAATGGTACAACCACACGAATATTTATTTATTAATATTATTGTAATTAGAAACATTCGACACGAAACGTATTTATCTTATTAATTATTATATTAAGAAATCCTTATTTCCGTGGACAAGTTCGTCTACTCGTTGATCCTAAGTATGTTCTAGGACGTTCAAATCTTCCGTGTCGTCGTCACAAAATCCCAATGTATCCCTAACTATTATGCTTATAATTCTAGGGCATACGTAAGCCGTTTACAGGCAAACACTTGTGGTCCTAATTGCATCCTTGTGTGGTGCTATCTACTCGTATACAACTCAGGTGAGTTTACATAACCCCTTTTTCACTTCTATATTCTTTGGGGTGAAACATGATTACATTCAAACTATTTGCAATTATTACAATTCAAACCTTATGATCATGTGTGCAATTTGTGCCTTATGCCTGAACACTATTTGTGCAAACAATATTTGCATACTTTTTATTCATAGTGCAAGTGCAATCATTAACTCTATGCAAGCCGACGATATACAATGATAGATCTATTGTGTCTGACCAACCCACCCGGTTAGGGTGATTGTTGCCGAAAACACTTAAGGATAACCTGCATGTTATGCCTATCAGTCACAAGGTTTGATTGTGCGCCCAGTTTAAATAATAGTGGTTCTCCATAATTGCCTTATTAATCCATGTATCATATGAATTGTACACAAACTCTCGATATTACTTGTGGTGTTAGAACCTATGTATGCTCACCAACTATTTTTAGTTGACCTTGTTTTCATCATGTTTCAGGTACTAGTGTTTGAGATCCTATGTAAGATACTACACATAGGGTTTGGACTTAGTGAACAAAGAAATTGAACATGTTGATGTATTGGATTTTTGGTTGTTGATTGAACTTATGTAATGAAACCATGACTTAATGAACATATGAAATTATAAGTTGATCATGTGCTTATGAACAGTCTACACGTCCGCCCCGACGTATCTCGCCGTCGGTTGGGGTGTGACAGATTGGTATCAGAGCCATGGTTATAGGAAATTAGGTTATTAGAAACCAATGACCTAGTCTATAACCTTAGGATACCCCCTTATGTGATTATCCTACATGTTATCTTAGGTATTACATTTCATGATACAATACATGTTATTTTATGTGCTACGTTACTTGATAACTTACATGTTTATAAAAGAATTGCTATTCAGGTAATACTTTATTTGTCACAATGTTTGATTACATGCTACCTATTTGATTCCATTAAATGTCATCCTAAGCCTTACTATACACTTATTCTATTCAAAGACTTCCTACACCCTCATTCTTACACACTAGGAATTATGTCACCATCATCAATTGTGAACAAGACTTAAACCCTTAGGCCACAAGGCCCAGTCCAAAATGATTTCTCATCTTGACCATGAGCCCAAACAATAGTGTTATTAGTACATAATGGCTGGAAGAGCGGGTGTAGACCCATTGGAGATTCTGACTAAGGAAAGACTAGTACTTAAGTGTGTCCCTTGTGACCCACCCCTCTTTCCTGGGAATTCTCTTTGTGGGTACACTACTTATAGGTCAAATGTTACTTCTAACGTACTATTTTGAAAACTCGGTGTTATGACTAGTCAAACTCTGAACTCATGAAAACTTCTGTACCTAACTTATAGTATGTTTTATCACTTACAATATCTTACTCTTCTGCTAGACATGGACTCCTACTCTACTCCCTCCCCGGTGTACTATCCTGAGACAGAGTCTGACCAGGAAGAAGACATCGGATCACCATCACGAGACCATCAGACACCGACACCCCCAGCTGCTCGATCTATGTTCGACATGAGAGCGGATTGGTTTAGGAGCAACGGCCTAAGACTCCGAGCATCTGAACCACCCCCATCAACAGATACTTATCAGGCACCTCACCAACACAACCAGCTGTCATCCCCTCTGAGAGACCCCTACTTAGCACCTGACCCATACCACCCGAACACAAGAGCAAGACAAGCCATAGCACCCACCAGTGCTATAGGAGTCCCAGTTGATGCCACCCACCAGTATGTGAGTACTGCAAAATTCATGAGACAAGGGATGGAGCACAGGATAAGGCACGACCTGCTAGGGCAGCGAATAAACAGCCTTTTGGGTCAAGTACGGTACCAGGAAGACTTGATTTCAAATCTAGGTACCCACATTGATATGATGGAAGGAGACCGGGAGATATTTGACACACGCACAGAAGCAGCTAGAGCTGAGGCCCAGTTTGCTATCCGAGTAACCATAGCGATGTTCGTCTTGGTGCTCATCTGCTTCCTAGTGGAAAGCTACCTGAGGCGTTAGCTGGCTTTTTCTAAAATTTCAATTTGAGAACCATTCTTTATGTTTGGAATAAGTATTCAACATTTCATCATTCAATGATAAGACTTGTCTTACAACTTAAATGCCATCATTCGTTTAATTAATATTGCGAGTATAAATTACATCCGTTATATTTTCATCAAAGATCACCCAAACATCATCTTTTCATTCATTGCAATTTAGTACACGTACCTAAGTCATCTTTGTAAACAAATCATTTTATTACCTGATTTAAACAAGATCGTTATTTTGTTCAAACAAAGCAAAACCTTTATCAAACCCTTAGTTTATAAATATTATCTGAAATATAAATTTTCTATAAACATTTTCACCTTGTTTGGAAACTTAATACAACTTGTTTGATAAAAACAATATCTTAATTAATAATTAATTATGAATTATTCCCCGTTAAATTAATTATTATTAAATCTTGGCTCAATTATTAAATGATTTAGCCATTATTTTCCTTTGAAACATTCTCTTCATGATAATTAAAATTAAAAAAAAGGTTTTATTTATTAATCTGTTTATCTAGTTATTCAACTTATTATTTTCACTATTTTATTAAATTACAAACAATCATAAGTCACAATTACTCGTCTATTTACAAACAAAAAACACAAATCAATTATTCGTAAGCACACCACTCTAAACACCTACAAAACCTTCTCATTATCTTGCACCTTCAAAAATATACGAACATACTAGGCACTTCAAGGAGATGAATCCTTTCGCGTAGGCATTAACCATCCATATAAACCTCAAGAACATTGAGAATTTAAAACATTACACATGAACGTCAAGCAACACGCTTGTTCGCAACACTCGACCACCCACAAAATTCGATAGTTTATGTTACTCATAAGATTCAGTAACTTACATATGAGCATTCATATGATACATAACGCTGGAATTGTCACATGATACATGAAACTTGTTTGTTTCCAATATATATAATACTAGATTTAGCACATGATACACAATACTAGATTGTTCACATGATACATGATACTTGGTTGAATACAATATACATAATACTAGAGTTAGCACATGATACACAATACTAGATTGTTCACATGATACATGATACTTGGTTGAATACAATATACATGATACTAAATTGATCACATTATACATGAAACTTATTTGTTTACAATATACATGATACTAAGTTGTTCACATTATACGTGAAACTTATTTGTTTACAATGTACATGATGCTAGATTAAATATGAAACTTTGATGTTTACATTATACATGGAACTAGATTGGGTACAATTGTTGCAATTGATGGATCACAAGACATGATAATTCACTTTATCCATGAAGGTTGAAAGCTACAATCTTTTAAGCTACTCGGGGTTTGACGTATTCTTGTTCAAACACGAGGAAGCTGTAGAACTTTAAAACTACTCGGGGTTTGACGTATTCTTGTTTAAACACGAGGAAGCTATGGAACTCTAGGTTATGTCACATTATTATTCTTTAGATTTCTGATTGACCCTACTATCTAGGGGCATAGTTATTTATTAGCAACTCATACGTGAAAACAATAGTTATGAATTAAGTGATCTTGTGTCCCCTCTTGACCCACACACAATAGGATGATCTATACGGACCATGCGATGAAATGAGTAATTACGTGTGCACACGTAATTATAAAAGTCAGCGCATGGAAAACATAGTAAATTATGTCGTGCGTTATGACATAAAACCTATCGTGATATATAATAACGAAACTGATGCGATACGATAAGGGCATGGTGGATACGCCGCTGGTACTTCCTATATATAAGTGTTCCTGTCATATCGTCAGAAGTAGCGTTGTTCGTGTCACGTGACGTTTTTTGTTATTTTGACCTTGACCGATGTTTGTGAAACCTCTTATCCAATGACATTTCTTAAGCACATTAGACTACATCCTAAACAAGTTTTAAGCATCGAATTCTCTTCGTTCTCCTTTCAAGTGATGCATTCCATCTTTGAAGTCAAAAATATTCTTTGACATTTTCTCCTCAATTCTCTTCAAACTAAATCCACTATCATCATTCATGCCTGACTTTGAGCATCATACCTAAATTTTGTTATCAATCGTACTCCCCAAACCAACAGTCACAGCTTATTGGGAATCTAAACGTGACCCCGAGTTTACTTGGGAAACGAGGCAGACTAAACCCTCGTTATGTTGGACCATTCAAGATAATGAAGAGAATTGGCCCAGTAGCATACCAACTGGACCTACCTGAAGGACTTAGTGGTGTACACAACGTCTTTCATGTCTCAAACTTGAAGAAATGTCTAACAGACGAGACATTCGCGGTTCCTCTTGAGGAACTACAAATCGATGAACAATTACGCTTCATTGAAGAATCGGTAGAAATCTTGGATACGGAAATCAAAATGCTCAAACACAGTAAGATCCCTATTGTTAGAGTTTGTTAGAACTCGAAACACGGACCTGAATTCACATGGGAGCGCGAGGATCAGATGATGCGCAAGTATCCTCATCTGTTCAAGCACTCCATGTCAAACACATAAGTTACTATTCTAATTTTCGGGACGAAAATTTCTTCAACTAGGGGATGATGTGACATCTGGCTAATTAGGGTTAACTCTGTTAACAAAATTCTGTTAGATTTTAACCTAATTAACTCAATTCAAACCTCAGGGACTAATCCTGCCTTTATTCAAACTCAAATACATGAAATTGGATGGACTAAACTTGTAATTAGCCTATTGTTGATTTCTGTTGACTTTTGATAGTCAAACTAACAAGATCATAACCTAGTTAACTCAATTCAAACCCTAGGGACTATTTCTGCCAAATTCTAAACTAAGAGAATACAAGAAACCACAGGGACTGAATCTGTAATACAATCAAAGTCAATTTAGTTGACTCTTGAAAGTCAATTCACGAACTATGATCCAAATTCAAGCTTCATAACCGTTTTTCTGTTCGAATCTGTAGCTATATTGCATGTTGGTGTCTTTAACGATCATCATTGCAGCTTTAATTACCATTATTGGTCGAATTAAACCCAATTATGGGTAACTATGTCGAAACCGTCGACCCCATTTTCTATTATCAACCAAATCCGAAAAATTCGTTCATTACTCTCTCAATTGATCACCTGAGTACACTAGACGAACCTCTCTGAAGAATTCCCACCCATCAATTCCATATGAAACTAGTCTGGTCGAATTCAACCCTAAACCCTGTTTTAATCCAATTAATCGACATCATGAGCTTCGCAATCCTTCAAACAGCAAAAGCCCTCTGTTAACTTGGCCTTATAACATCGAATTGATCGAAATCCAGAATCTAGGGCTTCTTCCTAATTGAATTTGGGGGTTTTGATCCTAAAGTCAATCTCAATCATATTAAACAACATCAACAGATTCGCAATATTCTAATCAGTGAAAACCCTATGATTATAACAAATTTTAACATCAGATTTTATCAAATCGATTCGGTGTTCATAAACTATGGTTTCGGTTTCTAAATCAGGAATTAAACGATCCAGATTTAATATTTTTCAAATTAAACTCACTCACGGATTCGCAAACCCTCGACTAACAAAACTCCTATGCTTCTGATTCAAATCATAATCGAAATCAATGGGTTTGGGACTGGATTCGATCGTGAGTATGTATGGGGAGGGGATTCATTGAACTTGTATGTTTTAATCAATTGGAACCGGATTCTATCGCGACACCCTAGCGGGCGGGACTGGTTAAACACGTGTGTCGGTGGGGAGGGGACCCGTGTTCGAGTCCCTCCACCCCCAATTCTTTTTAAATCAATTTTTAATTATTATTCTTAATATAAAAATCATCCTACTATTATTATATTAATATATTAAAATGTTTTGAGCCCGAAAACCTCCCGTAGGCTCGGGTTCGGTTTTATAACCCACTTTTAATATTATTTCCCACTTTTAAAATAATATATTTATATTATTTTCATCCCCGATAAAAAAATAATATATTTATATATTACTTTCGCCACATTAATAAAAACTGTGTAAACTCTCCAAACTTATAAATAATATAATTATTTACATTATTTACCCACGTTTATATCCCCGAATAAAAATAAATATATTTATTATTATTGCCACATAAATGATTATTTTATTAATCCTACGTACATAAAAATAATATATATAGTTATATTATTTTCCTAGCCATGATTTAAATGGTACAACCACATGAATATTTATTTATTAATATTATTGTAATTAGAAACGTTCGACACGAAATGTATTTATCTTAATAATTATTATATTAAGAAATCGTTATTCCCGTGGACAAGTTCGTCTACTCGTTGATCCTAAGTATGTTCTAGGACGTTCAAATCTTCCGTGTCGTCGTCACAAAATCCCAATGTATCCTTAACTATTATGCTTATAATTCTAGGGCATACGTAAGCCGTTTACAGGAAAACACTTGAGGTCCCAATTGCATCCTTGTGTGATGCTATCTACTCGTACACAACTCAGGTGAGTTTACATAGCTCCTTTTTCACTTTTACATTCTTTAGGGTGAAACATGATTACATTCAAACTATTTGCAATTATTACAATTCAAACCTTATGATCATGTGTGCAATTTGTGCCTTATGCCTGAACACTATTTGTGCAAACAATATTTACATACTTTTTATTCATAGTGCAAGTGCAATCATTAACTCTGTGCAAGCCGACGATATACAATGATAGATCTATTGTGTCTGACCAACCCACCCGGTTAGGGTGATTGTTGCCGAAAACATTTAAGGATAACCTGCATGTTATGCCTATCAGTCACAAGGTTTGATTGTGCACCCAGTTTAAATAATAGTGGTTCTCCATAATTGCCTTATTAATCCATGTATCATATGAATTGTACACAAACTCTCATTACTTGTGGTGTTAGAACCTATGTATGCTCACCAACTATTTTTAGTTGACACTGTTTTCATCATGTTTCAGGTACTAGTGTTTGAGATTAGATGCAAGATACTACAAATGGGGTTTGGACTTAGTGAACAAAGAAATTGAACATGTTGATGTATTGGATTTTTGGTTGTTGATTGAACTTATGTAATGAAACCATGACTTAATGAACATATGAAATTATAAGTTGATCATGTGCTTATGAACAGTCTACACGTCCGCCATGACGGATTCCGCTGTCGGTTGGGGTGTGACACAAAGACACAGCAACATACTTCACCAACCAACAGAACCTTTATATCAAATCATCTCGCCATGGCCATTCATGAAATGGGGAATGGATATAGTCGGCAAACTTCCCAAGGCACCAGGAGGAAAATTTTTTATGCTGGAAATGACAGATTACTTCTCCAAGTGGATTGAAGCTGAAGCATTTGTCCAAGTCAGAGAAAAAGAAGTTATCTCCTTCATCAAGCGCAACATCCTGACAAGATTCAGGATCCCGGCAGAGATAGTATGTGATAATGGATCTCAGTTCATTGGCAAGAGAACAACTAACTTATGTGTCAGTTGGGGGATTAAAATGATAACCTCCACCCATGTGCATCCTAAAGCCAATGGACATGCGGAATCCAGCTACAAGATCAACATCAACAACCTCAAGAAGAGATTAGGGGCTAAGAAAGGAAGTTGGGTTGAAGAATTACCATTTGCACTTTAGGCAAATAGGACAACCACAAAGAATGCAACATGTCAAACTCCATTCTCATTGGTGTTTGGTACTGAAGCCATGATACCTACAGAGATGCTTATCCTTACTGCCAGAACCAATCTCCAAACTCCAGAGACCAACGACGAAGCTTTTGCTCATGATCTTGACACTGTGGATGAGCTCAGGGATCTTGCCAAAGTTCGTATTGCAGCTTATTAGCAGAGAATTACAAAGTCATATAACAAAAGTATAAGGATCAGAAGATTCCAAGTAGGTGACTTGGTATTAAGAAAGGCATTCCAAAATATTACCAATCCCAACGATGGAAAATTTGTGCCAAAATGGGAAGGCCCATACTTGATTGACTCAGAAGCAGCCAAGGGTGCCTATTGGTTTGCTACTATGGAAGGAGATATACTACCAAGATCCTGGAATGCTATCTATCTTAAAACCTATTTTATGTAAGTTAGAACTTATATTCTAACTAAGACTGGTACGTCTTCTATCCCTGATTATTTTAATCTTTAAAAAGGTACTGACTTGAGCGTCGGAGGCGTGTTAGCCTGGCTAACACCCAACTTCACCAAGGTTTCATGTATTGCAGGAAGGATCCTCAAGGATCCTGAAAGAAGATAGAGATTGGCCATCTCTCCTAAGTTTAAGGTATCCTGCATACCTTCTAAGGATTAAAGGTTTTCACCTTTCTAAGAATTGAGTTTGAACACTCCGACTGTAGCGCACGATATCCAAGTATAGTTAAAGGTGGTGCAACCAGTCCATGTAACAGTGGCTGATAATTTCATCACTGTTGGCTATATCTTGGATCCTACGATAGTAACAGACGTGTTACTCCTGAGGTTTTTAGCATTTTCATGCTAACTCAAGTCTGGCTTGGCCCACGTTATTCTGGCTTGGCCCACGTTATCTGGCTTGCCCCACATATTCTGGCTTGGCCTAAGTTATTCTGGCTTGGCCCACGTTTTTCTGGCTTGGCCCACGTTTTTCTTGCTTGGCCCATGTTATCTAGCTTCGCCCACATTTACTGGCTTGGCCCATGATTTTAACTTGTCACAGGTATTTAACACTTATGTGTTAACCTAAGAATTTAGCATCAATATGCTGACTCAAGATCCTTGAACGGATTAAAGACTTATGAAGATCCTGAGGTACAATTACTAAGTCTATGACGTGTTTAATGACTATACACAGGGGACAAGTAGAAGTTGTCATATTTTGAATTTCGTATCAATATCTGGTAAGTGTATCTATCCAATCAAATTTTCAATAGAGGTATGTATTTGCGACTACACGTTAATTTTCAATTAAGGGTAGATTCAAAAATTGAATGACTAAGACATGATATGTTTATAATTGGTATTCTTCCATACCATTTATCAAAATCAAACTATATTTTTCTAAGTCAAAGTTTGATAAAAACCTAAGATGTTATTTATAAATAATCGTTGAGTATCCGGTATCCTGAAAATATACCTAAACCTATTTTTCTAAATATCACAAGGCTTAACTGCTTAAGAATCCTGATTTTCTAGAACATGTCAAAGCAAACCAAACGCATAACAATCATGGAAAATAGTCATAAGTTACTAACTAATATTGAAAGTGCAGGAGGATCAAGAATTCGAGATTCATCTAAAAGTTGGACCCATCCACCCGAATCCTTAACCATTAGTCAGAAAATTAAATTGTCTATGCCATGCAGGGATCCCCAAACACAAAAGTAAATTGTTTTGATTACCAACCACCACAACTATCACAAATAAGAAACATGGCTTAGGCCTAGGCATCATTACCCTCATCGCCCTGTGGAACCTCCTTCTCACATTCACCACCAGCATCCTCACCAGCCTTGCTAGTTTCCACCTTTTCACCTGTTAGACCCGCCATGATCATGCGCTGTCTTTCAAGATCCCAAGCCTTCACATCAAAGCCCTTGGTAGAAGTCTCTTCAGCCATCTTGATCCTAGACTGGAGAACGTTCAGGGCAGCAAATTTCTTGGTCTCCTCCACTTTGTGTCCATCTCCTGCTGGTGCAAGACCTTAAAATCCTCCAGCTCCTTCTTAAGGTCGATAATCTCCTTACGATCCTTCTCCATCACCTTAGACTTGGCCGAGGAAATCTTCTTCATGTCTTCGATCTTCCCTTCGGCCGCGCTAGCCCTCTTCTCCGCTTCCTCAAGATCAGTGCTCATCTTGTCCGAACCCTACAATATTTGAAAATGTTAAACATGGAAACTAACAATTATTCATAAGGATACTGACAATTATTTGCAGGATACTAAAAATATTCGCTTATCAGGATCGTCAGGGATCACACTTTCTTTGCAGCCTCAATAGGATCCATGCCCTCAAACACCTAAAGATCCATGTTAGAGGTTTTCCTTTTTTTCCTGACGTCTTGGAACGAAGGGTCGGGATCCTAGGCTTGGCAGTAAAATGGGTGGGAGCCTCTTACTTAACAATGGCTCCTCCAGAGGGAATGCTATCAAGATTATCCAAAGAAAAATGAGAACCAGATCTTTGAATCTCTACAAAAGAAGAAAAAATAATTAGAGTCAATAAAACTCAGTAAACAAGTGAAGCAAATTCTTACTTGACGACACAGTGGCATCGAAATACTCGGTTGCAAAACTAGCTTCACTAACAACAGACTCAAAGTGGAAAGATCTTATCCGTGTCACTTCTTGCAGGAACTAGCTTCTCAAACTTTGGGGCTGCACAAAATACGAGGATCATCAAAACAGGTTACATATATATATATATATATATATATATATATATATATATATACACACACACACACACATACATACTAATATACAAGGATCCTGACTACATCCTACCCTTCTTAACCTACCAGAGTGACAAGAGATCCCCACCAGGGATGGATGTTCTCTTCACAAAAAAGGATTTCCCACTCCAATCACCGTTATTTTGGGTAGCTTTTGGAATCAAAGGAGTTTTACTAGACTTAAGTTGAAGAAAAATCCGGAATACCCATGAGTTCTCAGATTGTACACACTAGCAATCTCAGGGATACCGATGGTCAAGGAATGGCTTCGGTTCAATTTATCTAAAGAGAACAAAATCCTCCATACCATAGGCATCACCTGAGAGAAGGACAAACCGATGGACTGAAAGAAATCGGTGATCAACGAAGGAAAAGGGAAACGAAGACCCAAGGTAAAAGGGTAAAACAAGAAACACACCCAAGTCTCCAACTGGAAATCAGCCTTAACCCTAGTATCAAAGGCCCTAAACTCGGTATGTCCTGGGAAAGCATCACTGCTTTTCAGAAGATCGATGTCATGATCAATGAAAGTACAAATCTCTTGTTTAGAAAAATCAAGGATTCCCTGATTAGAGAAATCCTCGACCGTCTGAACAACATCCGAGGATCAAAGATGAGACATGTTGACAAAGAGAATTACGAAACAAAAAGCAAAAGATGAAGAAATTCTTACCTAAGAGAAAATAGTGGGAATCTAACAAAGAACACAAGGGAGAAAATAAAATGAAAATACTTTGAAATAAAAAGGGATAACCATCAAGTATGGGAGCCGTTTTACCTAGATCTACGCGCCCATCAAGTCACATCGGTCAAAACTTTATGAATTATGAATTTTAAAGTTTTTTACAGCTGTTCGAATGACCTTCACAATTGTAAAAAACTTGGGGACAATTGTTAGGGGTCAGTTTTTACCTCTGGTATCCCGGATCCTCATATAAGTATCGGTATCTGTCATCCTTACTAGGTTTCAGTATCCTGATTAACTAACCATTGTAACAATTAATATTACGCATTTGTCTTTGATTTGGTCATGCAGGTAACACCCATTTAACATTACGACTAGCTTAATCGTTACTTTGTTTAGCTCTCGGTAATCAGTGCACATCCGCATTGTACCTTCTTTCTTTTTAACGAAAAGAATTGGAGCACCCCATGGAGATGAACGTGGGCGAATGAATCCTTTCTCTAGTAATTCATCCAAATGTGTCTTTAATTCTTTCATTTCGGTTGGGGCTAAACGGTATGGAGCTTTGAAAATAGGAGCCGTTCCTGGTACAAGATTGATTTTGAATTCTACTTCTCTTTCGGGTGGTATACCGAGTAATTCATCTGAAAATACATCTGTATAATTAACTACTACCGGTACATCTTCAATCTTCTTTTCTTTTGTACTGGTAGAAATCTGAACCAAGTTTGCAATGCATCCCTTCTGAAGGCATTTAGTTGCTTTCAGCATTGAGATGATTCCCAGAGGTCGGTTTTGTTTATCTCTAAAGATTATTAAATATTTTCAAGAAGGAATTCGAATTTCTCTGGCCTTTTTATCACACAGGATATGGGCTTTGTTAATGGCTAACCAACACATTCCTAAAACAACATCAAATCCTGCTTATGTCATAGGCATTAATTGCACAGGCATGACATGTCCAGATATTGTGATAGTACAGTCATCTAAGAATTCAGAGATTTTGATGAGATTTCCTTCGGCCGTTTCTACTTCATAAATCTTATCTAGTGGAACTATGAGCTTGTTTAATAGATTACAGAATTTATAATCTATAAAACTCAAATTTGCACCAGAGTCAAATAATACTCTAGCATAAATATTGTCAGTGAGGAATGTACCAGTGACTGCATCTGGAACAGCTGCAACATCACGAGTATTAAGTACGAAAGCTCGTACATTCTTTTTGTTTCCCTCATTGGCCTTTGCCCTATTAGATTCTGCTTCATTAAGCTTTGAGCAGGTCGATTTAAAATGGCCAGTCTCTCCATAATTAAAACATGAGATATTTTTCTTTTTGGGCAGTTTTCAAATACATGCCCAATCTGCCTACAAAAATGACAGTAAGCTTTCTTGAAGAAGCATTCTCCAGTATGCCTCTTCTTGCAGATTTTACATTCATGGATGGAAGAATTAAATCCTCCTTTGACAGGCTGATTTCTTCTTTTCCAGGGATAATTATTTTTCCGATTCTCCGTAGCCTTCTTGGCCACTTCCCTTGCCTTCCCTTGTTCCTGTTTTCTTATCATACCGTCAGTTATGATTCCTCCTAGTTGCACGGCATATGCAATGGTCTGAGGCATAGTAGCCTTGACCACATCTCTAATTTCCTCCGCAAGACCCTAAATATGTCTTTTAATTAGATTGGGTTCGGGGGTAGATAGATGTTGAACCAAACGAGCATATTCAAACATCTTGGAGACATACTCTTGCTGTTTAGTTCCTTCCATACAGAGACTTAGAAAGTTGGTTTCAATTCTTTCTCTCTCCTGGATAGGACAGAATCTCTGGATCACCATCTCCTTAAATTCCTCCCATTCCATAGCATAGGCCTTGTGCCGACCCATTGCTTGTATGATAAAATTCCACCATTCCATTGCTTTATCTTTAAATAAATTTGATGCATAAAGCACCATATCTTCATTAGCACATCTGTTGATAGAGATAACAAACTCGGTTTTCTCCAACCATCTTAGAGCTTCCACTGCTCCCTCATTTCTAGCATATTCCAGAGGTTGACACGCTCGGAATGCACGGAATGTACATCCCTTCTTTCTCTTCCTTTTCTTGCTAACTTCTTCATCATTACTTGATGAATTATCTCCATTTGAACTATGGTTTTCTTCATGATTGTTTTTGGATTCAACAAGTTTATTTTTCATTTTATCTTCCTTCATAGGTTTCAGGATTTTAGGAAGTGCTTCCTCTATTCCTTATGCAACCATTTTCTTTATTTCAACCTTTTGTTGCAGTTATTTAGAATTTTCATTTTGGATTTGTTTGCTCTTGCCTCTTGTATTATGAGAAGGACCTTGTATCGACATTCAACTGAAAAGAAGGGATTTTATTAATATTTGGAATACATATTATAGAGATTGGAAAGAAATTTACATATAACCCTGGTTACGAGCATTTTCTAGCATTTGTCTTAACGCTTTGTTCTGAGCATCTACATATGCTAATCTATAATTTTCTCTTTCCAATTTTGCTAATCGTTCCTGTAAGACTCTAATATAATTATTATCAGAACTCTCCTCATTTTCTTGAGGATTTTGTACATTCGTAGGCTCATAATACTCATATGGCCTATTCGAATCTTCTCTTTCTCCTCCTTTAGGAACAAGTTTATTTTCATAAGGGATTTCAGGTAGTCCCTGATAATAATAAGGATTATAATATGGATTTTCTCTATAATCCGGATTCTAGCTTGCGGCCGTTAAAGCAGAATGAAAACTCACAGAAAGGTACATAAGGATTTGCCGGAGGTATTAATTCTCCTAAGTTCCGATATGTACTTCCGGTATTTCTTGAGCTTGTTCTGGTTTCTAAATCTGTTTCATTTGTAAGCTGGAATTCATATCCCGGTGGAGCATATTTTTGAACATAGAAAGGACATTTTCCTTTGCCAGTCATCTTAATAGAATAAAATACTTTTATTCATACTTTTATTTTACATACTGAAATAGTAAATTATACTATTTATTACATTTTGTAGATGTAGGTCCACACGGGTCTTCTATGGATCTAACTCGAGACGTGACGTGTATCAAGCATACAGAGTGCGGAATCCAACGTACGTGTGACTGTGTAAAAAAGACATTTACAAAGACTAGAATCAACACAAGATGTAAATAATATTCTCTTTGATTTCCACCAAAACTCAGAGTTTACAGAACTTGAATACAAATTGCAAAGCTATTGAAACTAACATGTAAACTCATATTTATAGACTCTTATACCCATGCAGGCGAACTTAACAAGTTCGCCTAAACTAGGCCTAGGAGAACTTGTTAAGTTCGCCTATTACAAAACATAAACAAATCTTACAAAACACAAAGACATAAACGATCTAATCTATTTCAAGGCCTATTGTCACACATCTATGTCCTAACAGTAGACTAGGGTGGTTATCGTTGCAAAGTAGTACCTCCAACTAAATGTTCTCAGGAAAGAATGACGGGTCTAGAAGAGATTTATACACCACTCTTTCATTAGACATAATATTCAGTTTGCCAGATAACTACATACCGGTCGGATGGTTACCCTTTCGTCTAGTGATATTATTTATTCTTTCTTTTTATCTTTTCTTTTATTTTTCTTCCTCCAGTTGACGAACCCTTTCCTTGAGATGCCTTGATTCTTTCTTGACTTCATCAGTCTCTCTTAAGGAACGATCAAGAAATTCTATGGGTGTTCCAAGATGAGCTGAAGCATAGTTATACTGAGGAGGTGGTTCACGAATACAAAATAATATGTCGTTAAACACATTATGGTATGGATTATCAGGACCATCAGTTGGTTCTTCAGTATACTCCTCCAACTTTGATGGAAGAGTATATGGATTTGGTGCACCTTCAAGATAGAGGTATGGATCTCTCATTTCCATTTCATTAGGTGCCTCTTCTTGGGCCATCAAGAAGACACAAGCTATATGGAACCGATTGTTGGGCCATCAAGAAGACACAAGCTCGAAAAATGGATGTAGTTGAGATGAGGATGTTGAGGTGGATGTGTGGACACACAAGAAAGGACCGAATAAGAAATGAAGTTATTCGGAAGAGATTGGGAGTCACATGTATCTCAGATAAGATAAGAGAAGGAAGATTGAGATGGTTTGGACATGTCAAGAGGAGACAGAGCACAGATCCAGTGAGAACGGTGGAAACTCTCGTTGTAGAGGGGAAAAGGAGCAGGGGGAGACCGAAATTAACGTGGGATGAGAGGATTAGGCTTGATTTGCTAGATTTACACCTCTCAGAGGACATGATCAATGATAGGATTTCATGGAGACGTCGTATTAGGGTTTTAGGATGAGTGGCCCGTTGTGTGGGAGAGTAGAGTTGTTTAGCAAAGATTTTGCGTATGTCTTGTTTCTTGTAGGTGTGTTGTGTTTCTTGTGACTAATATACTCTAGTCATACACTGCTAATTGTTAGATTACTGTTAGATTTATTTTACTTTATTACTCATTAATTTTATTTATATTTTTATCTTTTTCTTTCCCATGGAGTCGGGGGTCTAAACGGGAGCAGCCTCTCTATCTCTTGGGATAGGGGTAAGGTTTGCCCTCATCACACCCTCCCCAGACCCTACTAATAGCGTTAGCTATGTGTGGGATTATACTGGGTACGTTTGGTTTGGTTTGGTTAGGTTCCTCTTCTTCCTGTACTTCCCGGTAAACTTCCTCCATTTCTTATGCAGATACATGCACATGCTCAGTCGGAGTTCATACACGCATCACTGGTTTAGAGGATCTACTAGGTCCTGCTTCATGATGAGTTGGTGGGCGTGTTCCAGTACCCAAGTTTTCAAAATAAGATGCTCCCATCATCCTGGAGGAGATTGAACCATTAAGGTTCTCAGAGTTAGCTTGTGGCATGGATTCATCATCAGAGATGACGATTACTTTATTACGTTCATCGTCAGAAATAACTATAGGTTCTGCTCTTGATCCTGCGGGATGATATCCTTCTTCTCCGGTTTGACCGAAGATATAAGTATAATAGTTATCTCCTGACATCTGTATGTTTATCACTTAATCATTTTAGAGATCTACCTACTTTTCTTAGCAGGCAGTCTATACTGGTTTAAGCTTAGATACCTTACCTGAGTATCTTAATTGCTAAAACCAATTAATATCAGAATCATGTTATAGCTTAGATACTAATCTCTAGTATCTAATATGCTAAACAAATGGCTCTGTTACCAACCTGTCACACCCTTGATTTAACCTACCCGGGCGTGCGACCAACGATTGGTACCTGTTTCTTATTTTATCTCATCAGAGATTTATAAAAACAGCGGAATATTTAATAACTCAGGATCTTTTGAAAAGACGGGGTATCTCGCATTTCATTATAACAGGGATAAACCCTGATATTGTACACAAACGTTTAATTTACAAAACCAAGGTTTTACATGAGCCATTTCTTTCAACTGATATCTAGGGTGGACGTTCTCTTTTTGATGACATCTTTCAGTTCTTGTCATCACATGGCTAATCAAAATCAATTCATCACTGGTTACCTGTAAAAAACATTTGAAAATATTTTATCAGTATAAACTGGTGAATACAAGTACATTTGAAATCATAATCTGACAAGCGTGAATAAATAGAACAATTTGCCCATTTTTTTCAGTCAATTTACACAGTCAACGGACTAACCACCAGCCACAACAGGGACCTTGGATATTTTTTTATGTTTGTTATTCTGCCTTACGCCTCAAGCGATGGGCTTTTCATAACAACCAAGGGTTCAACCCCTAACCCTGTTACAACGTCTCATTTATAACACGTGTATATATACGTGACTCTATGGGATGACTGCTATATAGTAAATCACCTTATGCAACGAATGGTTGTATTAGTTCATTCAAGTCAGATCACAATAAAAAACATTTTCAGTTTTGAAATCATTTTAGAAAAATACAAGTATTCACCTTGAAAGAGGTTGGACTTAGGATTCTTCTAAACTGAGAGTCCTAATGGGCAGCGTCTCTGCTTAAGAACCTTGCTTGGTTACTCCAAATGAGCGTCTCCTAGCTTCTCGGCTTCTCTAAAGCGAACCGGTACCTCAGGAACTTAAACGTACAAGTGGGAATGGTTTTGTGAGAGTAGGATATCGGTTTTGAACTCAGAAGTTCGAGTTTTGATGTTTCAAAGTTGCATGCTACGGGTTTCTATTTATAGAAGGTTTTGGCGGCTGTGGCTGACCGTTACGGATGGTGACGATCCGTCATCGCTTGGTCCTAACGGACCGTTACCGATGGTGACGGTCCGTCACCGTTCTAGGGTTCGCGAGTCATCAGTCACGTGTCATCCCCTGATTGAATTGCGGCGTGACGGACCGTTACGGAGCCGTTACGGTCTGGGTTTCCACGCGTCAGAATTCATCTACTAGTTACTGGACAAGTGGCACGTCATCATTGTCTGTGTGCTCACCCCGTAACGGACCGTTACGGACCATGACGGTCCGTTACCGTCCATTTTTCATGTTTTTCACTTTTGGTCCTTGTACTTTTATATAATTACATTTCTAGTTCCTGTAATTTATATTTTTATTATTTTGGATACGAAAATTTTACGAATGTTACACATATAGACATCTTCAGTAAGGTGTCCGTTTAGGAACGTGTTTTTGACATCCATTTGCCATATTTTGTAGTCATAATACGCTGAAATGGAAAGTAAGATCCTAATCGACATATGAATGGCTACTGGCGAGAAGGTTTCATCATAATCAATTCCTTGAGTCTGAGTATAGCCTTTCACTTCCAGCCTTGCTTTAAAGGTTTACACGTTTCCATCCATGTCGATTTTCTTCTTGAAGAAGTTCTATGTAAGATTCAGTCGCACGACATGAATATGAAAAAGAAAGAGACTAATATGGAGCATATCCAGGATCCCTCAATGTATTTTGCCAAATCTACTGGTAAATCTGGTACTGGAGTGGCATTCTTTTCTGGTGATGCTCAAGAGTCTTCAAATGATTGGTGTTCTGGAGTTCCAATTTATTCTGGTCATTCAAGCCATTCTGGATTTTCTGCGACTACAGCTTCAACATCATCTGGATCTCATTTGAATCAGAAAGTTGTTGATGATTATCTTGCTATGTTTTCTTCATTCATGACATCATATGAAAATTTTATTGGAGGTAAAATACATGATCCTGAGGTTATAGAAGAAGATTTCAGACAGATTGACCCTGTTGATCTGGAAGAAATGAATATCCAATGGAATATGACCATGTTGATGCGCCAAGCTAAATATTTCTTGAAGAAAACAGGCAGAAAATATATTGGTTCAAATAGTCGATCTCATATGGGTTTTGATAAGAGCAAAGTTCGTTGTTACAATTGCCAAGAGTATGGTCACTTTGCTAAGGAGTGTGTGAAGCCGAGGGTAGAATTTGATTCTCAAAAGAAGCAGTCTAACTTTCAGCATAATAGGAATCAGTCACATGGTTCATATGGTAATCAAAATCATGGTTCTTCTGGTAATACAAACCATGCATCTGCATCATCAGCTTTGGTTGCTCAAAACGACGAAAACTATGACTGGGGCATTCATCTGGAAGATTTGGTGGGTGCTGTGAGTCAGGCTTTTGTTGCAGAAATTCATTCTGAAAAACCAGAGGAGTCTACTGATGATGAAAGTTCTAGTGATGATTCTTGTGATGGTGACAGTGTTCCAAGCGTTGATGATGAGGTAGAACAAGGGCAGAATATTGATTCTAATGCTGCATCAGGGGTTGTTGAGGAGGAAATTGTTCTTACAGAAAATGCTTCAGTTGGTGATGATTCAGAGAATATTCCCATTGCCAAAGTATTCATGGCAGACATGTCTGATCCGTCTAAGGTAAAAGACTCTGTTTGTCATATATATTGTTCTAACTGCATTTCTGTTAAAGATAAACTGCAAAAGGTCATGGATGATAACACAAACTTGATTTGTGACATGAAATCAATGCATTCAGTTAATCAGAAACTGAAAGATAATGATAAGCTGTGCATTGATAGAATTGAGTCTTTGAAAAGAGACTTAAATTCTCTTAGGCTAAAATACAAAGAACAGGGTTATCATCTAGATATGGCTTATGCTGAGATAGAAAAACGTAATGAAATTGTTGCCTAAAAGAACAAAGAAATATATGACAAAGAGTCTGAGGTGATCAAACTTCATCGAAAGTTGGAACAATTTGAAAGTTCTTCAGTTGTTTTGGATTATTTTAACTCAAACGCTGATCCTACTAAGCGTGTTGCTGGTATTGGATTTATTCCTCCACCGTTTAATGCAAATTATGTGGTGGAACCTGAAATCATAAATGAAGAGGAGATAGATCCAAAAACTGTGTTAAAGGAGAATCCGGTAACTGGGGAGGATATGGTGTATGAGTCAGATTCTGAAGATGAGATGTTTGATGAAAAGAAGGTCGAGGGCATTCCAAAAGAAGTGAAAATTGATAACCCAATAGTTGTTAAAAATGTTACCTGGGATAGATGCATTATGACTGAACCTGAAGAGGTGAAAGTGGTTCCAACTAAACTTTCTCCAATCTTACAGTCAAGTGGATTTGTTGCGGCTGGTTATCAAAAAGTGAATTCTTCAAAGGTGCCAACACAGACTTATGTTCAAAATAAGCCAATAAATTGTTATGGACATTCCTCTGAAACTTATGCTTCTGATGGATCCTCAAATTCAAAGAAAACTACTTATTTCAGAACCTACCAAGAAAGAAGAGTGTGTTTTCATTGTAATGAGGCTGGTCACATTCTGATCAATTGTCCTTTCAAGAACTAGGGTAAAATGCAGATTGCTCCTTCACAACCGAAAGTGGTGAAGAATCTGAAAAGAAAAGATGAGGGAAAGTCGTCTTCTAGTTTGGAGAAAAATATGCCTGGTCGATCTTTTGTTAAATCCCCTGGATTTAAACAACAAAATAAATTGAATGCTAAATCCTTTGTATGCAAAGAGAAACTTGAGATTCCACAAGTTTGGATTTCAAAATATTCTTTTCAGGAGGTTAAATTGTCTAGACCTCAAAGAAGAAGAAGAAACAGAAAATTAAAGAAAATTTTGAAAACATCTGAATCTGACAATAATATATCAAATAATGTTTTACAAAATAATAAAATTGGTTCTTCTTTGAAAAGGTCTGATTGTCAAACTTCTGTTTCAAACATGAATGATAAGATTGATTGTAAATTACAAGAAGTTGTTTATTTTGATCAATCTGGACGACCCAAGACCACGATGGCTTGGGTTCCTATTTCTAACTAATTCTCGTTGTTTATGTAGGGACAACCAAGGAGGACTATCAACAATACTTGGTATGTGGATAGTGGTTGCTCTAGACATATGACAGGGAATGTTAGATTGCTTGAAGATGTCAAACAAATTGATGGTGGTTATGTCGCTTTTGTGGGTAATAAAGGCGGGTACATAACTGGACAGGGAACGTTAAAGAATGACAAAGTCAAATTTGAAAAGGTGAATTATGTTGAGCAGCTGGAACACAATCTTTTAAGCGTATCACAAGTCTGTGACAAGAAGTTTTCGTTCCATTTCAACGATGCTGAATGCTATATCCTGAAACCGGGCTTCGTGATTCCTGATGAATGGATTCTTATGAAGGCTCTGAGGAGAAATGACACGTATGTCCTTGACATGAGTGTCGCCACTACAACGGATTCAATTCCAACATGTTTACTCTCCAAGGCGTCGGAATCTGATTCAATATTGTGGCACAAAAAGCTAGCTCACATTAACTTTAGGAAGATGAACTACATTGTTAGGAATGATCTTGTTCTTGGTATTCCGAAGATGAAATTCTCAGTTCCTGATGATTGTATTCCTTGCAAGAAGGGGAAGCAAAGAAGGAAATCTCACAAATCTAAATCGACGAATTCTATCGTAACTCCTTTGGAGTTGCTGCATATGGATTTGTTCGGTCCTATCAGTATCAAGAGCATCGGTGGGAAATCATATTGCTTGGTAGTAACTGATGATTACTCCAGATTTTCATGGGTTAAGTTTCTTTCCTCTAAAGCTGAAACCACTGAGTTGGTACAATACTTAATCCTGGGTTTGGAAAATTTATTCAATTTGAAAGTCAGAAGAATCAGGAGTGACAATGGCAGCGAATTTAAGAATAGCAAAATAGGCTTATTCTGTCTACAAAGAGGAATTCATCATGAATTCAGTGCGCCATATGTTCCTCTGCAAAACGGTGTCGCTGAACGAAAGAACAGGACGTTGGTCGAAACGGCTCGCATAATGCTTGCAGATTCTAAGCTTCCAGTCACCTTTTGGGCTGAAGCCCGTGAATACTGTGTGTCACGTTTTGAACAGGGTCTTGACCGTTAAGCGACATAACAAGACTTGCTATGAATTGCTGAATAATCGAAAACCGAATCTGTATTACTTACTACCTTTTGGTAATCCTTGCACCCTATTGAAAGTTCGAGATGTCCCAACAAAATTCAGTGCGAAGGCTATTGAAGGGATTTTTCTAGGGTATGTGGCTAATTCAACAACCAAGAGGGTTTATAACAAAGAGACGCGCCAAGTTGAAGAATGGTTTCATATTGACTGTTCAAATTGGTCTTTACCACAAATGGCAATTGGTCCGGATTAGGCATTTGATTATGAAAACTTATTCAAGTCTTTTCATTTACCTTCTAACATTTCTGATGAAGATGCTGCTGTTCTTTATGATTCTTGTCAGGATGCACAACATAATGAATTTCTACCAAATGCAGTTCCAAATTCATCGATTCCATCTACTTCTGCTCCCGATCCTAATGTTGCTTCTTGTTCAGGTCCACAAGCTTCAGAGAGTGAGGAGGATAATACTATTTTTCAAGATTCTTCTACTGATCCGTTGTTGGGTGATGATCCATTACCTTCGACACAGGCTCAGGGGGAGATTCCTACAAATTTAAACTCAAAAATTCCAATTACTCAAGATTATTCTTATCAATCTGAATCTACTCAAGTTGACGTGTTGCGAGTTCCTGAGGTTGCATCCATCAAGGAACTCAAAGATCATCCGGTGAAGAATATAATTTGAAATTTACAAGATGGAGTGAAAACGCGTTCTCTTGTTGACAATACTTGTTTGTATACTTGCATTAAAGATTCTGGTGTTCTTGATGATTGCTCACATTCTTGCTTTATTTCGCAGATTGAACCCAAGAATGTTGAGATGGCTTTAAATGACAACAACTGGATAGAAGCTATGCAGGAAGAACTTGCTCAATTTGACAAACTTAAGGTTTGAAATCTTGTTGATCTTCCGAAGGGTGCGTATCCGATAGGAACAAAATGGGTGTTTAAATGTAAGAAAGACGATCGAGGTGTCGTGGTACGCAACAAGGCAAGATTAGTTGTCCGGGGCTTCAATCAACAGGAAGGAATTGATTACACCGAGGTTTATGCGCCGGTTACAAGGCTCGAAGCTATAAGGTTGTTTCTAACTTTTGCTTCTTTTAAAGGTTTTAAGGTGTTTCAATTAGACGTAAAAAGTGCGTTTTTATATGGTAAGGTAAAGGAGGAAGTCTATGTTTCTCTGCCGTCGGGGTTTGAAGATCCACTAAATCCGAACATGGTTTTCAAGCTTGATAAGGCCCTCTATGGTCTTCATCAGGCTCTTCATGCGTGGTATGAAACATTATCCACACATCTTTTGGCAAATGACTTTGTTCGTGGAATGATAGACTCGGCCTTATTCATAAAGAAATCAGGGGGAGATTACCTACTGGTGCAGATTTATGTGGATAATATTATTTTTGGCTCGACAAACGAAGGGTTATGTAAAGACTTTAAGGGTGTTATGAAGTCGAAATTTGAAATGTCTGCTATGGGAGAGTTATCGTTTTTCTTAGGTTTACAAGTAAATCAAAAGGAAGATGGTTTCTTTATTCATCAGTCCAAGTATGTCAAAGACATCTTGAGCCGGTTCAAGAAGGAGGACTGTACCCCATACGATACTCCAATTCCAGTAAATCATAAGTTGAATTCTGACCCGGAAGGAAAAGATGTGGATTGTCGACTTTACAGAGCTATGATTGGATCCCTCATGTACCTAACCGCTCCAAGGCCGGATATAATGTTTGCCGTGTGTATCTGTTCCAGATTTCAGGCAAAACCAAAAGAATCTCACTTAATTGCTGTGAAAAGAATCTTTCGGTATTTAAAAGGAAAACAACGTTTAGGGCTATGGTATCCTCATGGTTCTAACTTTGATTTCAATGCTTATACTGATTCTGATTTTGGTGGTTGTTGTCTGGACAGGAAATCTACTACAGGTGGTTGCCAGTTCTTAGGAAATCGACTTGTGTCTTGGCAATGCAAAAAGCAAACCACAGTCTCGATTTCTACATGCGAAGCAGAATATATCGCTGTTGCGAGTTGTTGTTCACAGATCCTGTGGATACAACAGCAATTGAGAGATTACGGTTTGAATTTCACAAGAACCCCCATGCTTATCGATAATAATGCTACTACGTATATAACTAATAATCCTGTTAAACATAGTAAAACTAAGCAAATCGAAATTCGATATCATTTTATACGTGATTGTGCAGAGAAAAGGTTGATTAAGCTGGTCAAGGTACACACTGAAGATAATTTTGCTGATTTGTTTACCAAGGCATTTGATCGTACCAGGTTTGAATTCCTAATTAAAATGATTGGAATGATCAATCCTGAATAAAAGCTTTTCAAAATCAGAATTTCATGGAAAATTTTGTTTTTTTTAGTTCTTTAATTGCTTTATTACATTTCAGCATTTACATTTTCAGTCAAAAAAGTTTAATTTATAAAAAGTCAAAACAAATTGAAAAATATAAAATTTGACATCATTTGAGGTTAGAGAAGAAATGACAGTACATCAGTGATTAGTTCATTTCACACGACCTTAGTAGACCTTGATATATGATTGATTAAAATAAGTTGATTTGATCTAAATTTCAAAGTCTGCATAAATAAGAAATGATAGTGTTGTGAATGCTCTATTCTTGATAATTTGTTTTAAAATTTGTGTATTGAATTTGAAACTTGAATTGTCAATAGGCTAAAAGCGTTTTGAAACTAATAGTAGTGTGAAAATTAAATATAATATGATTACATCTGTGATTTAAATCCATTATATGCCTGGGTGTGTGTGTAAAAGATCATTATCAGATAAAGAATATATGGTTATAAAGAATTTCATGAGACCAATATCGAATTATAACTTTAGCACAAATTTATTTCAGTTCACTTCACTGCCCATGCCCCGAAAAACATGCAAGGTGTTGTTGAACTAATATGCTTTCAAAATCTGTTGAAACATATATTCGCCCTTGGATCAGTTAGATACATCATCTAGTCCGATTCCATTGAATTTTATCCAGATAATAGTTGGATCCTCATACCTGAATCTGTTGATTCTCATTAAACAGCCAATCCATTAAAATCTTCTGATTCTGAATCATCATGATTCTCATATCCTTTGGGATCTGCTTTTATACTTGTGCTAAAAGGGATAATTTCATCTTGGATATTGATCTAATCTTAACATTAACTGTATATGTCTTGAAGATAGTGCAATTTATATTTCTGTTTGGCATATATGTGGGGTACACGATGTTTTTCATCTAAATGGTACTAAATCACATGAATTTGGAGAATAAACGCTTATCGTTTCAAATAATATAATATTGACAAATTTAAGAATTCATGCTTTATATTTCAAATTCGGTATAAATAAAAGAGCATTTTATAACCTGATCTTATTTACTTTGAAATTTATCTCGTATCATTTCAAATATTATTCAAATTGAATGAGTTTCAAAATGAAAAAGATGCAAAGTGCACAAAATTGAGTTGAATGGTTTCATACTATAGGTTACCCTTTGTTATTGATAAAATGTGTGATTAATTAATTGAATACTGATATGATCTTCTTACTCATGATGTTAAATCCAAAAATATGTGTTTACGTTTGTACAGATAAAATCCAAAAATATGTGATTCCGTTTGTATAGATAAAACTCAAAAAGATTTGTTTTTTTATTTTTTCATGAAAATTCTAAACTTTTATTAAAATTGTTCGGGATTGGATCGAATATGTGTTGCTGACGGAAGTTCAAGATTTGACAGGTTGAAGTTGATAAAATTTTTTGTTCAAGGCAAAAAGGTTGAAAAGCTATTAAGTTCGCCTGTGTACAGTGAAGCAAACTTAATAAGTTCGCTTAAAAACAGTGAAGCGAACTTAATCTGATTATCTGGGGAGAAGCGAACTTAGGGGTGAAGCGAAGTTATCTTTTTCGCCGAAGCCTTGTTAAGCGAACTTAACAAGTTCGCCTAATTAAGCGAACTTAATGGATTTAAGAATCTAGATCAGGCGAACTTATCAGTTCATTGTCTTCTTCAATTTTAGGCGAACTTGACTGAATTTTTTCGAAATTCTTAAACGTTGTTGTTGGAGTTGTTTACCGGTTCTGTTTTAATCCAAATTGAATTGCGAATTCAACTGAGGTAATTTCGTTTAATTTCATCCGGTAAATTGTGAGTATTTGATGCTTTTCATCTCGGTTTCCGTCGACAGTTTCAACAGACGATTTTTGACCGGATTTTAAAATTGATCATCCTATTTGGTTGTTAATTGATATTCGACTGACATTCATTGCGTATTCCACGATTTCATCTTGATTGGTTGATTTTTGATTGTCTGTGTTTGAATTTGAAACGTCACAGTTCAGGCGAACTTGTTCGAAGCGAACTTGTTCGAAGCGAACTTGTAAGTTCGCCTCTTGCACTACTAAGCGAACTTATTAAGTTCGCCTAGGGGTCAGTGAGGATTTGGACTAGTAATTTTTTTTGTGTTCAAAACTTTTAAATTTTTTTTTTTAATTTTGTTTTGTTTTGTTGTTCGCTCGTGTTTGTTATTTTTGCTAATATGTCTGTTGTCCAACTTTTTCAGATGGCTCGACGTGTCGAATATAAACATAATAAAGTGGCATTGTTAGATCCCAACATGTCCGAGGCTATGAATTTTCAAGGCATTATAGGATTTTTGAACAGATCACGTCTTCACGTTGCTCTATCTGCTGATCCTTACATCAGTCTCGTGTACATACAGCAATTTTGGGATACTGTGCATCAAGATACAAACGTTGAACCTCATGTTCTTCGTGCCACAGTTAATAATACTGAGATTGCCATTTATGAAGAAACGATTCGTGCTGCACTTGATTTGGGTGGAAATGCTGAAGATCCATTGTCTTATCCTGGCACTCTTATTTTGGGTTGTTTTCAACGAATGGGATATCGTGGGAAACAGACTGATACCCAAGCACGGAAAGGTGGATTAGTCGGTGAATGGAGGTATTTCATGCATGTGATTATTCAATGCATCTCTCCTCGCAAAGCTGGTACCGATGGATTGAAGATGGCTCTACAAACTGCTATGGTGGCTTTAACATTGAATAAGAGATTCAATTTTCCACTTTACTTCTATCAGGAGATGGTCATGCAGATTAATCCAGCTGAAGGTCAAGGATTCTTGATGTATCCTCGTTTTATTCAAATGATTCTCAATCACCTTATTCCTGATCTTCCACAACATCCTATAAGATTAACTTTGACTCCAATGTCAAAGCGTATCTTTACCGACTGCACGAAGGTGAAACAGCAGAATGCTGCATTGATTTCATTCAATACTCCTTTGTTTGGGCACTTAATCAATCCTGATTATGTTGCACCACTGAATGACAACTGGTTTCATCCTAATGAACTTGCTCAAGCTCAAGGCTTCAATGTTCAACAACAACAACCACAACAACCCGCACAAATACAAGTTCAACAACAACAGATACCAGTTCCATAAGTACAAGTTCCCATACAACCACAAATTCCTATTTCTGAACATGTTCCTATTCCACAAGCTGAAGTTGAAATACCTATTCAGGAACCAGTTCAAGAAGAGGTCGTTCATGATCCTGATCACGATTTAGGAATGATAATGGAAGATTTCGTTGATGATGCTGTGAACTCGCCAATTCCAGAAGCTGAAGGGAATGTGGTGACCGATGATGATTCTAGTTCCATCTCAAGTGATACGATATTATCGGTGAATGAAAGCACTGATTCTGATGACTCTAGGGATTTTTCCTCAGGTCATTATGAACGGTTGGCTACAATTCCACTGGCTAATGCTGGCAAACGCATTCTATCTCAAGCCAGACGACCAAGAAGAAAGTCTGTTCGGGATCCTCCTTCCGGATCAGTACTTGGCAAAATGTAACATTTCTGATTTTTAGTATCCATATTTCAAATTCAATGTAATGTATTTCAAACCAAATTCTAGTGCACTGTTTTGTTCTATTCGTACCATCAATTAAATACTATATTTCAATGTTAACCCGCAAATTTTACACGGTTATAACCTACTAAAACACGACATAAGTATCTATTTATACAAATATGTCAAAGACCAAAGTTACAAGGTCTGATGTTGAAAATTTACTAGAAACCCTAATAGGCACGGTCGCGCCTCGTTCTGGCACGGTCGCGCCGAGTGCTTTGGCACGGTCGCGCGACTTGCTTTGGAACGATCGCGCCTGGTGCCTTAGCACGGTCGCGCCTCGTTTGGGCACGGTCGCGCCTAGTACCAGTTGAAACGTAAATATAGTTTTAATCACTCGATCGTTGAGATCCGTAACCGTCCTACACTTCATTCTCATTAACGAATGAAATAAACCTTTCAATTACACGAAACATCTCGGATTAACTCAATCAATCACCAAAAATCGTTTGGACATTTCAAGAAAACATGAATTCTTTCTTTCGATCCGAATTCTCCCAATCAAGCAGCCGATTCACACTACTCAATCCTCACTAAAACTACTGGACTCTCTGGTTTAGCCGGGATTGCAGCAGAGGACGCCGGAAGCCATCCGCATCGCCGCCGAGACTATTTTCTACCGCCCTCTATCAATTCGTCGTTCTTCCGGGTAATTGAAACTCTGTCCTCAGTCTATTTAGTCTCGAGATCAAAAGCCTCATGTTAATTTGGGCTTTCATTATGGGAATCACCACGAACCCGAATCCACAATTTCGTTAAAAATGATTTAATCGAATCGAACCTTAGACACGTTTTAAATCCAATTAATCTATGCAAAAAGACTCGAAATAATCTAATGGGTGAAAGCCCAATGATTTCCAACCCTATTATTATAAGAATTGGTCAATTCGTTCCTGATTTGGAACAGACACGGTCGCGCTAATCATCTAGCGCGGTCGTGCCTCATGAGACGCGGTCGTACCGACTATCAGCGCGGTCGTGTCCTCCTGCCCAGACCCAATCATGCCCTTTGGCTAATCTCAGTAGTGTCTTGGTATCATAGACACGATCGTTCCTGGACAAGGCACGGTCGTGCCTAATGATTTAATTAGTTTAAGCCCTCTGTTTGATCAACACGGTCGCGCCCTGACTAGCATGGTCGCGCCCGTGGTTCGAGCACGATCGTGCCCTTCCCAGGCACGGTCGTGTGTGAGTTAAAATCTTGGCAGAATTATAAATTTTATACATTTTTCAAACCACAAATATTCTGATTGAATTACAAAATAAAAACAGTTGAATTTTATAAAATTGCATTTAATCTTATTTAGAAAGAACAAATATTTAATAAATGGAAAAATTAATTATTTAAAGTTTATAAAATTTAATTTACAATTATTGTTAAACCTTTCATTTAAAAAGTATTTAAATGGTTAAGTTACATTTTATAAATAAATAAATAAAATGATTAATTATTTAGTTTATATTTAAACAAAAACAATTAATTATTTATACTAACTTGTAACTAATACTTACAATGTTTACATAAACAATAATTATTTACATTACTTATTTAATTATTCAAACTCAAACCTAAATCAAAATATTCTAAAAATATTCTTTCAAACTTTATATATTATATTCAATACCCCAATTACAAATCAATGACCTTATTACACACGTCCAAATGCAACTTTAGACTTAAACATTGGTGCACACTATTAATACCATATACATTACTCCTTAGGTTAACTTGCGCATTTCAAGGATCCTTATTCTATCTAGTATCTTTGTTAGCTACGCCTTCAAACCATGTGAGTATACATAGCCCCCTTTTTACTCTTTTACATTTTTGGGGTGGAACATGAACATTATTCAAATTACATGTTTACATTTACACAAACAACACAAGTACAAATCCTATTTACATTCATGTGTGGAATTTGAGCTTTATGCCCGAGTGCTAGGTGTGCTAACCTTTGTATGCGATTATGTGCAATCATTAACTATTCAAGTCGACGGTTTTCAATGATAGATCTACTAAGTCTGACAAACCCACCCAGATTAGGGTGATTGATACCGACAACACAATTTTGCATGCTAGTTACAAAGGTTTGATTGTACATGGTTACACAATAGCTGCTCCCCATAAATGCCTTATTTATCATGTTATGTATGGATTTGTTTTACAACTATATGCTATCTATATACAAACCTGTGTTATACTCACCAACTTTTTAGTTGACTTTATTTTATTCATGTTTCAGGTTCTAACGTGTGAGATTGTTCAAGATGTGCTTCACATAGGCTTGGACTTAGTTAAATTAAATAAAAGAACTCTATGTATTTCTAGTTTGTTCTATTTTGGATTTGGTTGTGTTTGGACTACTTGTTATGAAATTTGTTGTTTAATATATTCAATCTAGTCAACCTTGTGCTTATGAACAGTCTACATGTCCCGCCCTGATGATTCCGCCATCGGTCGGGGTGTGACACAAAAGATCTTTGGTCGATGAGAGTACTGACACTGATAGTGACTTTAATCCAGATCCTAAGCGTCACAAGTTGATGTCTGCTTCGATTGCTGCTGCACAATCTTCTCAGGGAGTCGAGGATGCTAATTTTGCTGCTTCATTGATAATTACTCCTCCAAGATCTAAGGATCCATCTCCGGTGATTTCTCATGTTCCTCCAGTCATTCCGACTACTTCAAGTCCTTCTATTCCACAATCAACAGCTGGTCTGTCAAAGCCTTCTGATTCTGAAAGGATTACTTTCCTTGAATCTCACGTGCTTTCTCTACAAACCCAGGTAAACACTCTTGTGTCTACTGATTCACAACGGCAGCTGCGGATTCAGACTCAAGCTCAACAGATTGCTGACATGCAAGCATTAGTTTCCAAACTCGTTCAGCGTCTTGACGCTCAGGGGGAGTTGAGGATACCTGATACATGTCACATAGAGTCTATTCAAAGACGTGATGATGAAGACAATGATCCTGCTGGAAATATTGAGGGTGATCGTCAATACACTGACGCTAATCCTATATCTAGGGTTCAGGGGGAGTCGACATCACAATCACTTGAAAAGAACAAAGATACTACTGGTACTAATGAAGAAGAAATTATGTTATTGGAATTCTTTCAAGATTCAGAAGAAGAGGAAGCTGAAAAGATTGCATGTCTTGATGACATTGATGATTTATTCAATGACATGGAAGATGACATGTCGGATAATGAGATAGAAGAAGGAGAAATAGTAGAGATTGAAATAGAGAAAGACGAAGATAGTGTTACTTATGAAGGCTGTGATGGTCTTAAAGTGCCGTATAATTTCATCCAGGATGATGTTATTCCTGAATTCACTTATGAAGGAATAACAGATTCTATGGACTCTGTTGAAGACGTCACAATGCCTGATGATACAGCTGATTCAAAGATGGATACTGATGATGAAAATATTCAATCCAATAAAGATAGTGAAACTGAAACTACTCACACTGAGTCTCTGAAGGTTAATGAAGAACCTGTGATGTACAGAGATACAAGGATGACACGAGAACAGTGGAGAGAAGTTGAAAACAGTTGGATGAAGGTGCTACCCAAGTCTCCAGCACAACCTGCTTAAAAAGAGAAATATGTGAATAAAGAGCAATGTGTAGGAAGGATCATAAGTTGGTTCTATGATGGTGAATCAAAATTATTTGCAATTAAACGGTCTGACGGTGTTCAATACTTAAAGCCGAGGATCAAATATTTCAATACCTTGCCAAGGTGTGAAATAAATGGTTTAGCTTCAAAGCCACTCATCAATAGATCGAAGAATGCTTTGGCTGATGTGATAGCAAACTTGATCAAGAAAGAAGGTAGTTCAGGAAAATATGATCGGCTGAAACCACAAAAGGGAAAGAGAGTGAAGAACACAGATCCAAAGACTCGAAAAGTAACCTGGAGATACAAGTATAAACCAGTGCGTGCTATTCACAAGATACCATTAAAGAAGATTCCTCAAGACTTTCTTGGGAATATGAAATGGTGGTATGTTGATGTTAATACTGGTGAAGCAAGATTGAAGATAAAGATAATAAGGTCATTGTGTGTTTCTATGACGCAATGAATCTTATTAATTTTTCAAAGAAAGATCAGAGGACGTTGCGAAAGAATGAGATCATGTACACTGATGTTTGGAGAGAACAAGGTCTACAGTACAAAAGAGTTTTGGAGATATGCAGAAGATATGGTGTGCATGTTGGCAGCAGACTACCGGATAACTGGAAGAGCTCAAGATAAAGACTAAAGACTGAAGATAAAGCTATTGTCAAGGGGAGTCTGTTAGGACATAGTTTGTAATGACAAAAGCTTGTAATAGTTAGATTTTATGTCTTTATGTTTTTGTTATGTAAATGTCAAAAGTCTAAGTGTTTTACAAGTATAGCCTAGAGGCGAACTTGTTAAGTTCGCCTAGTCTATCAGAGGCGAACTTAATAAGTTCGCTTAGGTATAACTGAGGCGAACTTGTTAAGTTCGCTTAAGCTGTTAGAGGCGAACTTAATAAGTTCGCTTATATCAGGTCAGTTGGTTATATATATGTGTATTTACAGAGTCAGTCATAGAACAAAGAACGAATCAGAGAGAAGTCAGATTGAGTCTGTAAACATCATTGTTATTTGAAATACGAATTGAAAAGGTTATTTACTTGCGTGCTTGAATTGTCTTTTATGCGTATAAACGTTGACTAGTTGGATTCCGTACTCCGAGTAAACGTCATGTCTTATCACGAGATCGATCCGTAGACGCGCCATGAGGACCTACAATTTCATTAACGTATAATTGTGCCAACTTATCCATGCTGAATGTTTCTTTCGTGGGAAGGAAATGAGCAGACTTAGTAAGTCTATCAACAATAACCCAAATTGTAAGATTCCCACGACTGGTTCGGGGAAGTTTAGTAATGAAATCCATGGTTATCATTTCCCATTTACAGACATGAATTTCAAGTTACTGTAACAAGCCAGACGACTTTTGATGTTCAGGTGTAACCTGAGAACAGGTCAAGCATTTTGCAACATAGATAGCGATATTCTTTTTCATCCCTATCCACCAACAATTGTCTTTTAGGTTTTCATACATTTTATCGCTTCCGGGATGCATCGTGTTTTTGGTTTTATGGGCTTCTTCAAGAATTTATTCACGCATATTTCCATAAATAAGAACCCAGATTTTTTTATTCATTCTAAGAATTCCATCGTCTCCTTTGACCAACTGGTCAATCATTCCACCCAATTCTTCTTTCTCAAGATTGGATTCTTGCAAAGCAAGCTTCTGAGATTCCTTAATACGAGTGATAAGATCGATGTGAAGATAGAGTCTTAAAGCACGAACTCATTTAGGTTTCTCATGTTCTTTTCTGCTCAAAGCATCGGCTACCACATTGGCTTTTCCTTTATGATAACAGATTTCACAATCGTAATCATTCAGGACTTCCATCCAACGTCTTTGCCTCATATTTAGTTCCTTCTGACTGAATATATATTTCAGGCTTTTATGATCAGTGAAGATAATGAATTTGACTCCATAAAGGTAGTGTCTCCATAATTTCAGTTCAAAGATTATGGCGCCCAATTCTAAATCATGAGTCGTATAGTTCTTTTCATGGGTTTTTAGTTGACGGGAAGCATAAGCAATGACTTTACTTCCTTGCTTTAACACACATCCAAAGCCGGTGTGTGAAGCATCACAGTATACTGAAAAACCTTCACTTCCATTTGGCAAAGCCAGTATGTGTGCTTATGTCAGTTTCTATTTCAAGATTTCAAAGGCTTCAGATTGTTTAGGACCTCATTCATACTTAACTGACTTGCGAGTCAGAGAAGTTAATGGTACAACAATTCGAGAGAAATTTTGGATAAATCTCCGATAATAACCAGCCAATCCAAGAAAATTTTGGATTTAAGTTGGTGATTTGGGGATTTCCCATGTGGATATTGCTTCGATTTTAATAGGATCGACTTGGATGCTATCAACGTTAATGACATGTCCAAGGAATTGAACTTCTGTCAACCAGAATTCATATTTCTAGAATTTAGCATACAACTTTTCATTTCTCAGGATTTCAAGTAAAGTCCTTAGATGAGTTGCATGCTCTTCTTTAAATTTGGAGTAAATAAGGAAATCATCAATGGATACGATGATGAATTTATCCAAGTAAGGTTTACAAACTTGATTCATCATATTCATGAAAACTGCTGGTGCATTAGTAAGTCCGAACGACATTACCGTGAACTCATAATGACCATATCAAGTTCTGAAAGCAGTTTTGGGAATATCTTCTTCCTGGACTTTCAATTGATAATAGCCGGATCGAAGATCTATTTTATAAAAACAACGAGCTCCTTGGAGTTGATAAAAAAGATCATCGATTCTAGGGAATGGATAACGTTCTTTATTGTAACTTTGTTTAGTTCCCGATAATCGATACACATACGCATCGAACCGTCTTTCTTTTTGACAAACAACACCGGAGCTCCCCAAGGTGACGTTGGTCTTATGAATCCCTTCTCTAGCAACTCATCTAACTGTTTCTTCAATTCTACCATCTCAGTTGGAACTAATCTGTATGGGGCTTTAGCAATAGGTGCCGTACCGGGTACTAGATTAATTCTAAACTCCACTTCTCTATCAGGTGGAATTCCAGGCAGTTCATCGGGGAAAACATCAAGAAATTCAACTATAACCGGCACATCTTCAATCTTTTTTTTGGTGTCAGTAGTTATAGATACAAGGTATGCTAAGCGCCCTTTGCGTAAATATTTGGTAGCTTTTAACATGGAAATTATTCCAACGGAGTTGGATAATTTATCACCATTTATAGTCAGGATATTGCCTTTCGACGAATGAAGCTCTATGGTTTTCTTATCACACAGGATACGGGCTTGGTTAGCGGCTAACCATTCCATTCCTAGAACAATGTCAAACCCTGTCAAAGTCATAGGCAACAGTTGTACAAGAATAACATATTCGGATAGTGTGATGTTACAATCGTTTAGGATTTCTGAGGTTTGGACTAGGTCCCTGTTAGCAGTTTCTACCACGTATTTATTGTTTAATTTAGATAGAGTTTTATTTAACAGTCTACAGAATCTATGATCTATAAAACTTTGGTATGCACCAGAGTCAAACAAAAATCGAGCATAAATATTATTGACAAGAAATGTACCCATAATGATATCGGGCATACCTGCTGCTTCATGAGTATTGAGAACAAATGCTCATGCATTCTTTTTTATCCCATCAACAAGCTTTGGACCTGTCCCTTCAGGCTTCTTCAATTTGGGACAATAAGTTTTGATGTGGCCAGCCTCACCACATTCAAATCAAGTGATTTGCTTCTTTTTGAAACAATCCTCTGTTTTGTGACCGGACATCTTGCAGAAATTGCAATAACGTCCATCTTTACACTGTGCAAAGTGACTTCTCTTGCATCGTGGACATTCAGGGATATAAGAGTTCTTGTTTTGAGGAGTAAAATTTGATTTCTTTGATCCACTTGGGCCTTACCCAGATTCCTTCTTCTTCTTTCCCTCCTCCTGGTTTCTAATCAAACTTCTAGGTAATGATGCTCCTAATTCCATAACATCATCAAGATTTTCACAATTGGCGACCTTGACCATGTTGCGAACTTCACCGATCAAACCCCAAATATAACGCTTTATTAGATTTGAATCGGGAGTAGCAAGATGTGGAACTATTCGAGCATATTCAAGGAGTTTGGTCGAATATTCTTGATGATTTGTTCCAATCATATTTAGACTCAGAAATTTCCCTTCAATCTGTTCCCGTTCATTCTAGGGAACATACTTCTTTTCAATTCTAGTTTTGAAAGCACCCCAGCCCATTGCATAGGCTGGATCCCTTCCTTTAGCAGCAACTATATTGTTCCACCATTCCAGAGCTTGATCTTTAAATAAATTGGAAGCACAAAGAACCTTATCTTCCTCAGTACATTTGCTTATAGCAAGCACAAACTCAGTCTTTTCAATTCAACTTATTATGGCTATTCCTCCTTCTCTTCTAAAGAAATTGTAAGGTTTGCAATCTTGAAACATCTTATATGTACAGCCAGAAATCTTCCTCTTCTTTTCTAATTGGCCATAATTATTACCCATACCTTCATCTTCAGAAGAGTTATGGTAATATTCTTTAGTTTTCTTAGTTGGATGGGTAGCAGAACCCTCTGGTTTGAGAGTAACAGGTTTGGACTAAGTTATAGTTCGAGTATGTTCAGTTATACGTTGAGAATGAATAGATTTTGGAACTGACAGTTGAACAGATAGCTTATCTGCCTGTCTCTTTTCCATTTCGGTAAAGATTATTGGAAGGGAATCCTTGATTCCTTCTACAATCAATTTTTGCAATTCTTTATGAGAATTGGGGATTTCAACAGCATTCTCATTTACTGCTTGTTTCTTCTTTCCTCTTGTATTGTAAGAAGGTCCGGTTAGTTTAGACATGCTATAAAAGAAACGAGATTGAAATCAAAAACTTTTTATTAATAATATATATAAGAAAAGAGTACATATAGGAATTATTTTTCCTATAAATTTCTAAAATTCTTTTCCTCGAGAGCTTGAACTAACAAAACATTCCTGACTTCAACTTTAGCTTTTTCTCATTCAAGTTCAGCTATTCGAATCAACAACATTTATTCCCTTTCACTTCCCGATGCAATCTCGTTTATATGTGGAATAGGGAAAGCAACAGTCTCATAATATGGAACGTAGAGTATTAGAATCAGCTAGTTCTTCTTCTTCAGGATCACATTTATTTTCATAGGCATTTCAGCGTATCCCTCCTGAAAATTTTGTGAATATAATGGAGTAATATTATAGCTTCCGGCGGTAGGGGCAGAATGAAAACTTATAGAAAGATTATAGGGAACATTAGTGTTTCATATTTCTTCAAGCCTTCTGAAAGTAGAACTTTCAGTTTTCTCATTATTTTTCTATAGTCGTTTCATTTGTTTTGCGTTTAAAGTAATTAGCTGGAGCAAATTTGTGAAGAAAACTATTTGCCTTTTCCAACCATTCTGTAACAAAACGAGAAAAATATATTACAAGGAAACAAAATAAAATATAGATTTTAATCTTTCATTATCTCTTCTCCAAGGGTCATTAGGCTTTCTCCATATTCATTGACTTGTTGTCCATAGAAATTGGTTCTTGCCTTGTCCATGATTTTCTCCCTTGTCACTTCATCCGTTTGACGTAATGAACGATCTAGGCATTCAATAGGAGAAGAAGGCATATTATGCTCATAACCGTATTTTGGTGGAGGTTCCCGAAGTCCAACCATAATATCGTTATAAGCATTTTGGTATCCCGGAGGAGCTTAGAAATATTTCTTAAAAGGACCATCATAAGGAGGTTTAGGATTCATATAAGGATCGTACAAGACTGGGGATCCAGAGTTGTAAGATTGATAGTCAGCACTATTCGAAACAGGGTTATTAAACGGATAATCTTCAGGATTTTCAGAAGCGGTTTCATAATGATGAGATTCCTTAGATGGATTTTCTTCTAAATATGTATTCTGCTGAGTGTGACTTGACTCAGCTTCATTATTTCCTTGCATCTACTGGTCATCAGTTCTCCAGTTGCTGAAATTTGAACCAACATCCATCCATTGATTGGAACAGTCATAGGATTGAGGGTGGTATTCGGGAGAGTTGTTATTAGGGAGAATGGCAAACGGATTGTCGTTATAATATGGTGATGAAATAGGATTCATTTGTGAACCCATAGGATGATATTCTGGGGATTCTTGTTTAATTGGACGATTAGGATCGTAATAGACAGGTACGGAATTATCTGTAGACATCTGCATTCTTAATACATTAGTACTTATCTTATTATTTTAGTCAAGACTTAGATACTAAGGCCAGTATCTTAATCTTAGCTAATCTCTACAAGGATGGTTATCCTTTCAGAGTAGTACCTCCAACAGATATGTTCCCAGGTAAGAGCGACGGGTCTAGGAGAGATTTATACACCGCTCTTTCCTTAGACAGAACATTCTGTTTGTCAGATAACTACATACCGGTAAAAAGGTTACCTTGTTTCCTTATCTTAAAGCATTAATGGTTGAAGCTTAGATACTATATCCAAGTATCTAATTCGCTAAAACATGTGGCTCTGATACCAACCTGTCACACCACGCCTCATGTACCCCCTGGACGTGTGCGAGCTCGATTGGTGCCTTATTTGATTTGATTTCAGAGTTTTTATAAATACAGCGGAAGTCTTTTCAAAAGGATCGTTTCTACATTCTTTCAACCTTAAGGGTTGTATTTGTAAATATCAAAACTCAGTAGGAAGACAAAAGTCTTATATTTACTTTATAAACATTGGGATTTAAATACCTTTCCATTTGATTACAAAACGAAGTTGAAATCAAATACATCTCTTGTCTCTTATGGACAAGCTTCAAGCCACCGGAAATAGTACTATCTAGGGTGGATCAGTTCCCCTGTCCTATCACATTTTTCCTTTATTTAGGATTTTCTATACACGAGGCCTGAGAATCCAACGTGCAAGTTATCCTTTTCATAGGTCAGATCTGATGTCTGCCTCTCACATTTTCTTTTCGGTCAGATCTGATGTCTGCCCATACCCCATTCTGATTTCAATTTATTTATTTCCTGAAAACATTTGGAAAATATAACGTAAGCGCGAACGCCGGTGAATACAATTATCTTGAAAGAAAATCATTTAGCCCAAACAAGCATTAGTTCATAATCACAACTTTATGTTCAATCTACACATATATCAGGCCCGTCCTGTTCAATCGCACCACATTATACACTGGTGTCATGTCTTATAACAAGGGACAGGTTTGCCTCCGAAGTTGTTATAGGACAAGCACCGGCCATAATCCGGGTATTTCACCCGAGACTCGTGTATCCTTTGCAAGTTTTACGTAGACCTATGGCATGAATGCTTTGTTCGTAGAAGAACATTGACCATTATAGCCTCGAGGCGAACTTGTTAAGTTCGCCTAGTCTATCAGAGGCGGACTTAATAAGTTCGCTTAGGTATAACTGAGGCGAACTTGTTAAGTTCGCTTAAGCTGTTTGAGGCGAACTTAATAAGTTCGCTTATATCAGGTCAGTTGGTTATATATATATGTGTGTTTACATAGTCAGTCATAGAACAAGAACGAATCAGAGAGAAGTCAGATTGAGTCTGTAAACATCATTGTTATTTGAAATACGAATTGAAAAGGTTATTTACTTGCATGCTTGAATTGTCTTTTATGCGTATAAACGTTGACTAGTTGGATTCCGCACTCCGAGTAAACGTCACGTCTTATCACGAGATCGATCCGAAGACGCGCCATGAGGACCTACAATTTCATTAACGTATAATTGTGCCAACTTATCCATGCTAAATGTTTCTTTCATGGGAAAGAAATGAGCAGACTTAGTAAGTCTATCAACAATAACCCAAATTGTATGATTCCCACGACTGGTTCGGGGAAGTTTAGTAATGAAATCCATGGTTATCATTTCCCATTTACAGACATGAATTTCATGTTACTGTAACAAGCCAGACGACTTTTGATGTTCAGCTTTAACCTGAGAACAGGTCAAGCATTTTGCAACATCGATAGCGATATGCTTTTTCATCCCTATCCACCAACAATTGTCTTTTAGGTTTTCATACATTTTATCGCTTCCGGGATGCATCGTGTTTTTGGTTTTATGGGCTTCTTCAAGAATTTTGTCACGCATATTTCCATAAATAGGAACCTAGATTTTTTTATTCATTCTCAGAATTCCATCGTCTCCTTTGACCAACTGGTCAATCATTCCACCCAATCCTTCTTTCTCAAGATTGGATTCTTGCAAAGCAAGCTTCTGAGATTCCTTAATACGAGTGATAAGATCGATGTGAAGATAGAGTCTTAAAGCACGAACTCGTTTAGGTTTCTCATGTTCTTTTCTGCTCAAAGCATCGGCTACCACATTGGCTTTTCCTTTATGATAACAGATTTCACAATCGTAATCATTCAGGACTTACATCCAACGTCTTTGACTCTATCTTTTATGATCAGTGAAGACAATGAATTTGACTCTATAAAGGTAGTGTCTCCATAATTTCAATGCGAAGATTATGGCGCCTAATTCTAAATCATGAGTCGTATAGTTCTTTTCATGGGTTTTTAGTTGACGGGAAGCATAAGGAATGACTTTACTTCCTTACTTTAACACACATCCAAAGCCGGTGTGTGAAGCATCACAATATACTGAAAAACCTTCACTTCCATTTGGCAAAGCCAGTATGTGTGCTTATGTCGTTTCTATTTCAAGATTTCAAAGGCTTCAGATTGTTTAGGACCTCATTCATACTTAACTGACTTGCGAGTCAGAGAAGTTAATGGTACAACAATTCGAGAGAAATTTTGGATAAATCTCCGATAATAACCAGCCAATCCAAGAAAATTTTGGATTTAAGTTGGTGATTTGGGGATTTCCCATGTGGATATTGCTTCGATTTTAATAGGATCGACTTGGATGCCATCAACGTTATTGACATGTCCAAGGAATTGAACTTCTGTCAACCAGAATTCATATTTCTAGAATTTAGCATACAACTTTTCATTTCTCAGGATTTCAAGTAAAGTCCTTAGATGAGTTGCATGCTCTTCCTTAAATTTGGAGTAAATAAGGATATCATCAATGGATACGATGATGAATTTATCCAAGTAAGGTTTACAAACTTGATTCATCATATTCATGAAAGCTGCTGGTGCATTAGTAAGTCCGAACGACATTACCGTGAACTCATAATGACCATATCAAGTTCTGAAAGCAGTTTTGGGAATATCTTCTTCCTGGACTTTCAATTGATGATAGCCAGATCGAAGATCTATTTTATAAAAACAACGAGCTCCTTGGAGTTGATCAAAAAGATCATCGATTCTAGGGAATGGATAACGGTTCTTTATTGTAACTTTGTTTAGTTCCCGATAATCGATACACATACGCATCGAACCGTCTTTCTTTTTGACAAACAACACCGAAGCTCCCCAAGGTGACGAGCTTGGTCTTATGAATCCCTTCTCTAGCAACTCATCTAACTGTTTCTTCAATTCTACCATCTCAGTTGGAGCTAATCTGTATGGGGCTTTAGAAATAGGTGCCGTACCGGGTACTAGATTAATTCTAAACTCCACTTCTCTATCAGGTGGAATTCCAGGCAGTTCATCGGGGAAAACATCAAGAAATTCAACTATAACCGGCACATCTTCAATCTTCTTTTTGGTGTCAGCAGTTATAGATACAAGGTATGCTAAGCGCCCTTTGCGTAAATATTTGGTAGCTTTTAACATGGAAATTATTCCAACGGAGTTGGATAATTTATCACCATTTATAGTCAGGATATTGCCTTTCGGTGAACGAAGCTCTATGGTTTTCTTATCACACAGGATACGGGCTTGGTTAGAGGCTAACCATTCCATTCCTAGAACAATGTCAAACCCTGCCAAAGTCATAGGCAACAGTTGTACAAGAATAACATATTCGGATAGTGTGATGTTACAATCGTTTAGGATTTCTGAGGTTTGGACTAGGTCCCCGTTAGCAGTTTCTACCACGTATTTATTGTTTAATTTAGCTAGTGTTTTATTTAACAGTCTACAGAATCTATGATCTATAAAACTTTGGTTTGCACCAGAGTCAAACAAAAATCGAGCATAAATATCATTGACAAGAAATGTACCCGTAATGATATCGGGCATACCTGCTGCTTCATGAGTATTGAGAATGAATGCTCGTGCATTCTTTTTTATCCCATCAACAAGCTTTGGACATGTCCCTTCAGGCTTCTTCAATTTGGGACAATAAGTTTTGATGTGGACAGCCTCACCACATTCAAATCAAGTGATTTGCTTCTTTTTGAAACAATTCTCTGTTTTGTGACCGGATATCTTGCAGAAATTGCAATAACGTCCATCTTTACACTGTGCTAAGTGACTTCTCTTGCATCGTGGACATTTAGGGATATAAGAGTTGTTGTTTTGGAGAGTAAAATTTGATTTATTTGATCCACTTGGGCCTTACCAAGATTCCTTCTTCTCTTTCCCTACTCCTGGTTTCTAATCAAACTGCTAAGTAATGATGCTCCTAGATCCATAACATCATCAAGATTTTCACAATTGGCGACCTTGACCATGTCGCGAATTTCACCAATCAAACCCCAAATATAACGCTTTATTAGATTTGAATCGGGAATAGCAAGATGTGGAACTATTCGAGCATATTCAAGGAGTTTGGTCGAATATTCTTGATGATTTGTTCCAATCATATTTAGACTCAGAAATTTCCCTTCAATCTGTTCCCGTTCATTCTGGGGAACATACTTCTTTTCAATTCTAGTTTTGAAAGCACCCCAGCCCATTGCATAGGCTGGATCCCTTCCTTTAGCAGCAACTCTATTGTTCCACCATTCCAGAACTTGATCTTTAAATAAATTGGAAGCACAAAGAACCTTATCTTCCTCAGTACATTTGCTTATAGCAAGAACAAACTCAGTCTTTTCAATTCAACTTATTATGGCTATTCCTCCTTCTCTTCTAAAGAAATTGTAAGGTTTGCAATCTTGAAACATCTTATATGTACAGCCAGAAATCTTCCTCTTCTTTTCTAAATGGCCATAATTATTACCCATACCTTCATCTTCAGAAGAGTTATGGTAATATTCTTTAGTTTTCTTAGTTGGATGGGTAGCAGAACCCTCTGTTTGAGAGTAACTGGTTTGGACTAAGTTATAGTTCGAGTATGTTCAGTTATACGTTGAGAATGAATAGATTTTGGAACTGACAGTTGAACAGATAGCTTATCTGCCTGTCTCTTTTCCATTTCGGTAAAGATTATTGGAAGGGAATCCTTGATTCCTTCTACAATCAATTTTTGCAATTCTTTATAAGAATTGGGGATTTCCACAGCATTCTCATTTACTGCTTGTTTCTTCTTTCCTCTAGTGTTGTAAGAAGGTCCGGTTTGTTTAGACATGCTATAAAAGAAACGAGATTGAAATCAAAAACTTTTTATTAATAATATATATAAGAAAAGAGTACATATAGGAATCATATTTCCTATAAATTTCTAAAATTCTTTTCCTTGAGAGCTTGAACTAACAAAACATTCCTGACTTCAACTTTAGCTTTTTCTCATTAAAGTTCAGCTATTCGAATCAACAACATTTGTTCCCTTTCACTTCCCGATGCAATCTCGTTTATATGTGGAATAAGGAAAGGAACAGTCTCATAATATGGAACATAGAGTTTATTAGAATCAGCTAGTTCTTCTTCTTCTTCAGGATCACATTTATTTTCATAGGCATTTCAGCGTATCCCTCATAAAAATTTTGTGAATATAATGGAGTAGCATTATAGCTTCCGGCGGTAGGGGCAGAATGAAAACTTATAGAAAGATTATGGGGAACATTAGGGTTTCATATTTCTTCAAGGCTTCTGAAAGTAGAACTTTCAGTTTTCTCATTATTTTTCTATAGTCGTTTCATTTGTTTTGCGTTTAAAGTAATTAGCTGGAGCAAATTTGTGAAGAAAACTATTTGCCTTTTCCAACCATTCTGTAACAAAACGAGAAAAATATATTACAAGGAAACAAAATAAAATATAGATTTTAATCTTTCATTATCTCTTCTCCAAGGGTCATTAGGCTTTCTCCATATTCATAGACTTGTTGTCCATAGAAATTGGTTCTTTCCTTGTCCATGATTTTCTCCCTTGTCACTTCATCCGTTTGACGTAATGAACGATCTAGGCATTCAATAGGAGAAGAAGGCATATTATGCTCATAACCGTATTTTGGTGGAGGTTCCCGAAGTCCAACCATAATATCGTTATAAGCATCTTGGTATCCCGGAGGAGCTTAGAAATATTTCTTAAAAGGACCATCATAAGGAGGTTTAGGATTCATATAAGGATCGTACAAGACTGGGGATCCAGAGTTGTAAGATTGATAGTCAGAACTATTCGAAACAGGGTTATTAAAAGGATAATCTTCAGGATTTTCAGAAACGGTTTCATAATGATGAGATTCCTTAGATGGATTTTCTTCTAAATATGTATTCTGCTGAGTGTGACTTGACTCAGCTTCGTTATTTCCTTGCATCTACTGGTCATCAGTTCTCCAGTTGCTGAAATTTGTACCAACATCCATCCATTGATTGGAAGAGTCATGGGATTGAGGGTGGTATTCGGGAGAGTTGTTATTAGGGAGAATGGCAAACGGATTGTCGTTATAATATGGTGATGAAATAGGATTCATTTGTGAACCCATAGGATGATATTCTGGGGATTCTTGTTTAATTGGACGATTTGGATCGTAATAGACAGGTACGGAATTATCTCTAGACATCTGCATTCTTAATACATTAGTACTTATCTTATTATTTTAGTCAAGACTTAGATACTAAGGCCAGTATCTTAATCTTAGCTAATCTCTACAAGGATGGTTATCCTTACAGAGTAGTACCTCCAACAGATATGTTCCCAGGTAAGAGCGACGGGTCTAGGAGAGATTTATACACCGCTCTTTCCTTAGACAGAACATTCTGTTTGTCAGATAACTACATACCGGTAAGAAGGTTACCTTGTTTCCTTATCTTAAAGCATTAATGGTTGAAGCTTAGATACTATATCCAAGTATCTAATTCGCTAAAACATGTGGCTCTGATACCAACCTGTCACACCACGCCTCATGTACCCCCTGGACGTGTGCGAGCTTGATTGGTACCTTATTTGATTTGATTTCAGAGTTTTTATAAATACAGCGGAAGTCTTTTCAAAAGGATCGTTTCTACATTCTTTCAACCTTAAGGGTTGTATTTGTAAATATCAAAACTCAGTAGGAAGACAAAAGTCTTATATTTACTTTATAAACATAGGGACTTAAATACCTTTACATTTGATTACAAAACGAAGTTGAAATCAAATACATCTCTTGTCTCTTATGGACAAGCTTCAAGCCACCGGAAATAGTACTATCTAGGGTGGATCAGTTCCCCGGTCCTATCACATTTTTCCTTTATTTAGGATTTTCTATACACGAGGCCTGAGAATCCAACGTGCAAGTTATCCTTTTCATAGGTCAGATCTGATGTCTGCCTCTCACATTTTCTTTTCGGTCAGATCTGATGTCTGCCCATACCCCATTCTGATTTCAATTTATTCATTTCCTGAAAACATTTGGAAAATATAACGTAAGCGCGAACGCCGGTGAATACAATTATCTTAAAAGAAAATCATTTAGCCCAAACAAGCATTAGTTCATAATCACAACTTTATGTTCAATCTACACATACATTAGGCCCGTCCTGTTCAATCGCACCACATTATACACTGGTGTCATGTCTTATAACAAGGGACAGGTTTGCCTCCGAAGTTGTTATAGGACAAGCACCGGCCACAATCCGGGTATTTCACCCGAGACCCATGTATCCCTTGCAAGTTTTACGTAGACCTATGGCCTGAATGCTTTGTTCGTAGAAGAACATTTACCATTATTACCTTAACCTTTATTTGTCCATTTTCATAAACGTAACTGTTTGACACAAGTTTTGAAAGAGATAAAGTATTCTCCTTGTAATAGGAATGAGCCTCTAGAGTTCGAAACTAATAGACTAGCTTCTTATCTTGTTTTCTCTAGCGTCTCGACCTTTCTACGAGCGTTTCTTCTTACACTGGGCACTATAACGAGTTGGAATTGCACCTGGAGTGTCGGGATTCGTCTAGGAGAGCTCTGGAACACAATGTGAGAGTTAGAATCGAGTTTGGGATGTTGAAATGAACTGAAATCGCTCATCTACTTATAGGATGGAAATCAAACCCGTAGCGGACCGCAGTGTGGCGGTCCGCCACCGCCATGGATTAGGCCAGCCCTACACGTTGCCCTCTGATTGGACCTTTGCTAGGTTTGCGGCTAGCGGACCGTTACCCTGGGGCATAGCGGTCCGCCACCCTTACGCGTGGCAGATTCTCAGAGTTTGCGGTTGGCGGACCGTTACCACCTGTCGTGGCGGTTCGCCACGAGTACACGTGTCAAAATATTTGCTCATTAGTCGTAGGACATGTGTTACGCCCAGATTTATCGCTTAACGAACAAGTAGCGTATCGTTACCGGTTATGGTGGTGGTCCGCCACCCAACTAGTCAGGGTGGGGGCTCCTTAGCGGACGTCTACCTGTTTTCCTGCATCCGTAGCGGACCATTAGGGATTGCCTTAGCGGTCCGCTAAGGTCTTAAAATTTCTGAACTTTCATTTTTGACCCTATACTTTAATATAATTACATTCATAATCCTTAGGGTTTATAGCTTGGTCAAATCTTGGACATTTTTGTGACAGGTGTTACATGCACGGGGTAATCTCAGATCAACAACTATGACTCGGACTGGCAACAATTACTAAGAACCTAAGGCAACTTCCTCTCAGACAGTTAACACTTGGAATCCTAATAACGTAGACTAACCGAATACCTCTCACCTTTAGGGTATCGAGATAAGATGAACACTCATATCTAATTAACTCTCAATCACATCTCCTATGCGATACTACGTCTAGCAAACCATACAATCACTCACAAACACACAGTCTATGATCTAGATATGCTATTCAAACTGTAAGACATTCACAAATAGCATACGAAACTATAATTAATCATACATCAAATTCTAAACATGCATATTCATCATATTAATCAAACCAAGATCGTTACAAAATCATTAAATCATCATACGAATCAAAAAACCGATAAAGGTCAAAACTTTAACAAAGTAATCATCACAAACCTAGGCAGTATCAAATATCTAGCCAAGAAACATGTTCAAAACATCTAGAACAGAAGTAGAAAACAAAAACATGGTTTCCACACAGCAAATTCAAAGTTAAAAATCAAAGCTTAAAAACCGAATATGCTAAACTAACGAACCCGAGATCCAAATGATCTAATCTTGCACTTCACTTGCCTTCTAAACTCCTAAAATCGCCTCTAGCACCTCTCCAGACGGCTGAATGATCGAACTCTCCAAAGAATGTCAATGAAAATCTATTTAATTCAAATTACGGTTTTTTCTCGGATTTTATACTTCTCGCGTACCGCGAGACAAGGTGGCCAGCCCCTCGCGTACCACGAGGGACAAACTAGTCAGGCCCGGATTTGGTTTTCCTCACATACCGCGAGACTCTTGTTCCTCTTCTTCGCGTATCGCGAAGGAGTAAAATTCAAACTTTTTAACTTTTATTTCTTTTTCTTCCACTCGTGCTCGGTTTCTTCGGGATTTGACTTGTAATTCACACGAGCACCTGCAATTACAAAAAGGACTCAAGACGAACTAAAAATGACTCGAAACAAATAAAAAACTATCTAAAACGCACTAAAACAATGGAATAAAGATGTGTGCTTTGCACTACATCAACATCTAGTGTCAAACACCCAAGATTTGCTAGACAGAGAGAATATCTCAATAACAAACATACCTGAGGACTGTCCTCCAGAAGACTTTTCTGCTTCAATTCAGCTAGATAGTTTGGGCAGTTCCTCTTCCAGTGTCTAGCTTCATCACAATGAAAGCATTTGACATCCTTCAGAGGTTTCTTGGCAATAGCCTTGCCTTTGCCCTTGCTCTTGTAGCTCTAAATCTATATAATTTCCCCTTCATGTATGGTTACCTGATGCAATATACTTGGTGGAATTTGGCATATCTTAACCAAACCCTTCGCATGGGCTCGACATGCACTTGTATGGTTTGAAGAGGCTTACTTATCTTTATTTCTCTCACGCATCAATTCTATTACAAGTTATCGAACCTATGAATCTATTCAATATTTTTTATTTATGATTTCGTGGTTAGGCCTTGAATCTAGAAAAAAATATAGAAATAGACGAAAAATTCAAATGGATAAACAATAAAAAAAAATCTTGTTTCCCTATAGTCAAATTCGAAGCACATATCTTCTTTCGATGAATGCCCCCAAAACCACTTTAAATAACGAATATGAATATTATTTAGATTTTGAGACAAAAGAACTCCTTTTCTAATATTATATAAAAATCTCTAATATTTTGAAAAAATTTAACTGATTTTGAGGTAAGGGGGGGATCCTATCCCAATTTTTATTTTGCTAGGCCCATAGATAAAAAAAAACCCACTTTTTTACGATTACGGGGTTTATTGGAATATGAAATTCAACCCAGAAAATACAGGATCGGGTCGGTTACCAATGTCAATAATTGACGATTACACAATTCGAACAATTTTAAATTTCCTTGAAACAAAAACTTAAGAACTCATTTTAATCTAAAAGAACGAGTTCCCAATTCTAGTGAATTTTGTATCATAACATGAGTCTGGTTAAAAACTCCAACCTAACCCAACCCCAATCAAGTCTACAAATATAATAGTAATTTACGTAAGTATTGTGCGGTATTTGTTCACAAGCTAAAGTTTGAAAACTAATATCTTTGCTAATGCTAAATTTCATTGTAAACATTGTCAACAACGTAAAATAAGCTTCCCTTAGTATACCTTACTTAGACCTAGTCTTCTATTTCGATAGAAAATTCTCCATTGGGATTGGATTCTAGTAAAAGTAATATACCAAGACCCATCTATTCTAAAGAAAATTCCTACACATTCTCTTACATCTGACTACTTGTGACTACTCGTTCTATTCTAAACCACTAATAAAAAAGAGACAAATGGACATATTCTTAAAAAATTAAATGAAATATATTATATAAAGATAATCAAATAGAAAGGATAATACATATCGATTTCAATGTCGACCAAGTTCTAATAACTAATAATTTCTAATAACTAATAAATAGAATTCAAAACTAGAAAAAAAAGCAAAAATGAGAATTCTATTTAGAATCTCTTTTCTTTAGCGAGAATTCTTGTAAGATTGAGATAAAAATAAGAGAATTTGGATAATTCCATTCGAAAAGAAACAGAAAATGATCTTTCTTATGATAGTTTTTACTGTAAAACTTGACTCACATAATGATGTAGAAATAAGAGGCTATCTTATTGAGTCACTTGAAGAGTCAGAGTCAAATAGAATTTATTTATTAGTGTAATTTATGTTGGTTATGTTATTTCTATATATAGATTTCTGCATATTTCGGTCAAGCATTTTTTTGAGATAGAGATTTATAGAAAAAGTTTCATTCATACAAAAAAGCCGGGGTCTTGCTAATTGATGTCACCCACACGGTATATAAAAATATATTAAAAACCTAGCCTAAACACACTAGTAATACTCTAGAAACCCTATAAACTAGACTGCGCTGACAGGCAAGTGAACCTATCGAATGTAGTAAAGTCTAATGGTGAACCGGATTATCGAAGTCTAGAGACACTGTATAACTAAACTAGACTCTGACTAGAACTAAGATTATTGGTTTGGGGGGTTTTCTATAAACTACTGATTAAAAGTAAAGAAAACAGATGAACGACTCTAACAATCAAACAAGAGACTTGGGAAATATCAAGACTTGCAAGGTTAAGACTTCTACCGGTTATGGAAACTATGATGGACTGGGTATCTAAGGATAACAACTCTAGATAACCATGTGGATCCCTAATCACTCTCAGGGTTTCACCAAAAGGAAACTCTAAAGATGCACAACGCTCACCAGATGTTGGATTACCTTTCAGTCTCTCCAACGACAATACTGTACCCTATAGACAGATCACCTCTCGGTCTCACTGTCACTGCAAATTCAAGGAATGCATTGGGTGATCATAGATCAACAAGCTATGACTCGGATTAGCAACAATTACTAAGAACCTAAGGCAACTTCCTTTCAGACAGTTTACACTCAACAAGCTATGACTCGGATTAGCGACAATTACGAAGACTGACCGACTACCTCTAACCTTTCGGATATCGAGATAAGAAGAACACTCAGATCTAACCTACTCTCAATCACCGTTCCTATGGATTACTACGTCTAACAAACCACCACTAATCACAAACACACAGTCTATGATATAGATATACTACTAAAACTGAAAGACATTCACAAGCAGCACATGGAACTGAAATCAATTATAAATCAGATTTAAAGCATGCATAACATCATAATTATTGAACTAAGATCTTTACAAAATCATCAAACAAACATTAGAATCCAAAAACCGATAAAAATTCAAAACTTTAACAAGTTATCATCAATTACCTAGGCAGTTTATATAGTTTAGCCTAGAATAATAATCAAAACCAAAAACACAAAAGTATTTGATCCAAACATGGTCTAAAACAAACTAATCGAAGACAAAGATCGAAACTTGGAAACCAAATAAGCTAAAAGTAACAAACCCGGAATCGAAAGCTTCAAACATGCACTTAAATTGTCTTCTCTAGCCCCAAACTCGCCCAAAGAACACCCTCTGATGGCTGAATGTAGAACTCTCGTAATAATGGCTATCAAATTCATCTTATAATCAAATGAGGGCTTTTCGCGATTTTATAAGGCCCTCGCGTACCTCGAGACACATACCCTGGCCCTTCGCGTACCGTGAAGGCTAAGACAGTCAGGTCACTTTCTGGGTTTCCTCGCGTACCGCGAGGATCTTGAGTACTCTCTTCGTGTACCACAAAGAACTTGGTTTCCAATATTTTCCTTCTTTTTCTTTGGACTTGTTATCGTACACGATCTCGTCATGATTTAACTTGGTTATTCACACAAGCACCTATAAACCTGATATGACTCAAAACAAACAAAAAACAAGTAAAAACGAACACAAAACTATCTAAGAACGCACAAATACAAAGGAATAAAGGATGTGTGCTTTGCAACATCAAACATCCCCACACTTAACCTTTTTTCATCATCAAAAAAGTCTGCAATGGAATCATAACTGACAAACAACTTAAACATCTTATCATTTCATTAGCTCAATATACTCACGCGTTAAAAAGCAACAATCGGTATTCCTGTTCGATTAAACCCAACTACTAACTATCAAACCCCCGAACGTGTTCTAATTTCACTTTATACAGACATCAATCAATGTATGGGACCCACACTCAAAAGCTATAGCTCTACCTAATTCTGTCTCAAGGTCATGTCTAGGCCCGGGACAAACCGTATAGATTTCCCACCATGATAAATAAAATTTACATGTTTTAGAAATTAAGGTGATTAATGAATGAATGGATGAAAAAGAATGAACTTTAAAAATTAAACAAATGAACCTTGTCTAGAGGCGTTTCAACCAAGTCGCTATCCCGGAGGGTAACACATAGACTATAGTTCTAGCAATGAAGCACTTAAGAGTCACTTAGTGGTGTTTCAACCAGGTCGCCATCCCGGAGGGTAACACATAAGCAAAACTTAGAATTCTAAATAATTAAGCTCATGAATAATGGACTTATGGATTGCGGGTGCCACCGAATCTCGAATTTATTCTCATAAAAAAGAGTGGTGTGCTAAGAAATTTCAAAAACCTCTAAATATTAGCTTAACGTGGTACCTATCACCATATGTTAACAGTTTCAGTTTTACCGTCACCACTAAGATGAGTACCAACAAGATATCATGATTTAATTCAATTAAATATCCTCAACAACACTCACATGATATTTAAGCTTTCAAGTTGGTTGGGTCTACCAAAACATCACAATTTGGACGCGTTTTCTATTATTTATTATAATTTAAACTCAATAGTTGTTTCAAGTGCTACTATCATTTTCCATTTATTATGCAAAAACTATTATATTTGAAGGACATTTTTTCAAATTTTTCAATTTTTTGTATTTTTTTTTTAAATAAAACAACCTAAACAACTAGACTCGACGCAGTGTCCCATCCCCACACTTGAAACGCACATTGTCCGCAATGTGAACCGAGAAACAACGGAAAAATAAAAGATACAAAAATAAACTGGTAAGACTTAGCTGGTAATGTATGCATGATCATTGTTCAGCATTGCTCTTCCACTTATGCAACCGTATAGCATTTCATTCGCGGCTGCATACACTCTGTAGGGTTGCCTTTACAAAAATATAATGTAAGCATCGACCCCGCCCGAATGGAGATTGAGTACGGGCGGAGCGATTAATACCTGGAAGATAAACCTCAAACAAACCCACATCATCAAACTGACTCATAGTACATACTCAAAATTAAAATAAATGACTCTACTGATTCGACTCAAGATAGAGAAGGGGCACACACCCGATGGTTGACAAACACATAGACATGAAAGTCAAAGCAAGGTAAAGTCAATATTGAATGATCCTCAAGTTTCCTATGGTGGTGATAGTAGGTGGATATGATGGAGGGTGGTGGTGGTGGGTGATGCATAGTGTGTGGTGAAAGATGGTGCAATGAAGGATGATGCATGATAGTTGGCCAATGGACGATGAATGGTGACAGGTATGAGAAACCAGGGGAAACCAAGGGAGTTAGAATGAACCAGTGGGGCCTCGCGTACCGCAAGAAGCTACGGACCACTCCTCGTGTATCGCGAGGAAGTGAGAATTTAGCCCGGCCTGAAGTCTTGTCCTTCGCGTACCGTGAAGGACTTCCCTCTGAGCTTCGCATACCGTGAGGAGACCATGTTCACAGAAAGTTTTGAGGGATATTATACTTGGAAATTCGTTCAAGATGATTTTCCTCACCGAATCAGATGCGAATCCCTACAAAACAAGACACGAACAAAGACACGCAAACCGAAAAACACCAAAATAACATGAAAATAAGCAAATAATTATACACATTGAAACTATCTCTCAGATCAGTCCACCAACACTTATACCTACTGGGTCAGAAAATAACATGCATCATGTACCCCACTAAACTATCACCCCTAAACGTCCCCATACTTGGGGTTTGCACTATTCTCAATTCACATATACCTCTCAGCCCTCAGAGTTTCTTACGGGGCGGCCTAGACTTAGGGGGTGACTCGGTTTCTATCTCCTCAGAATGAATTACAGTAACGGGTAAGGGTTCAAGATGGGATATCATTAATGGTGTGGCCTCGACAATTTCAACCGGATCATCATGATCCTCAACGCTCTCTATCTTCCCCACATTTGGGGTTTCCCATATCATCTCCTCCAGCTCTGCCATCATCTCCTGCAGATCACTAGGCACCTCATCACCATATTCATCCGGCTCATTTAGCAACTCCTCTAACTCTAGAGCCCAATCAGATGGCTCTCCTAACTTAGGGCCGGGCTCACTTGACTCACTCTCTCCCAGATCAGAATCCTGATGGTCACCTATGAAGGCATCAATCATGCAGACTGCATTGTTCTACTCAACAAGCCCCTTCATAGGTTTCATAGCATAGAAAGTAACAGACTCATCCCCCACACAAAGTGTGAGTTTCCCGTCGAAGACATCAATCAATGCCTTGGCGGTGCGCAGGAAAGG